>CM072997.1:160691235-170691235 GCA_037038555.1 Rhynchonycteris naso | reverse complement strand
GCTGGGTGGATCCTGGCTGGGCGCATGCAGGAGTCTGTCTCTCTGCCTCCTTGCTCCTCACTTAAGAAAAATACCAAAAAAAGGGGGGGGGGGATTCTTTTGAGAAATTTTCCAGCATGAGAATAAAAATATATATTTGATGGTGTTTATATACATCCATGTGTGCAGGAGAATAGTAATCCTCTATCTCAATTTTCTTTTTTTCCAATATACCTCAAAAGTGCCCTATAACAACAGTTTTAAACAACCAGAAATTTACCTGAAACTTGAAAGAACTTAAGACAGGTATCATGATGCAATTTTAACAGTAACAATCTGGGTTAAAAAGAGCCAACATTTAATCCAACCATCTATTGGTTCTACATAAAAATGCACAGAAATAGGGACTTTACTGAAACAGATAACATCTGACATGATCAAACACCCTCTCCTAATTTTCCTTATATTCTTTCTAACCAAACTGTTAATTAAGATGCTCCCTCTCCATCTTACTTTTCCTAATTTGTTTCTTTTGGAGGGCAAAAATGTTAAATTGTCAGATTAGTGCTATGTTCAAAAGACTTGAACAAGGCAAAAAAGCTAGTCTTTGGCCCAAAGACACCCAATGAGGCAGTAATTTGAGAACACTGTCCTAATAAAATATCTACTATTCAAATTCAAAGGACTTTGTATGTACGAGGGAACCCATGAAACTGTATTGCTCTCATTCTCAAGGCTTAGGAATGTGGAATGTTATTCTTTAACTACTGTTGAACAGAAGCATCATCCTTCAGAATCATCATGAGGGGTGTTCTTACCAAAAAGTAACATTAGTAAATTCATGGGAAAATGTTTTTCATCATCAGTAAGCAGCTAAGTCCTAAGAAATCATCTCTTTTGCCAAAGAACCAATTTTTAAAAAAATTAACAGAATATCATTTTGTAAAAGTATATACTTCAAGTTGGTATTTTTCCCAACACATACGCTCTGCTTCCTTGCACCTGCAGATAAACAACTCTACTTTTTAAAACTGATACCTAATAGTAATGGTAAAACCTCACTTAACCAAAATTGAAAAAACTTAAATTATGAGTTATTATTATCCCACATTGGACTTCCACCATTTCAAATACATGAAAATCCTAAACAGTTACATGAAATAATAAAATGTTCAGATAAAATGGCATCTCTGTTAAACCTAGTATTAAAATATTATTTATATAAAAAAAGAAAATTTTCAGAAGAGACACCTATGCTAAAAAGCCACTGTATTATTATATACAAATATAAATTATCTGTAATGCATGGCAAAATGATTAATATTCTACAACCAGTTATTTGATTCTTCTGATACATACCAGGATTTGGTAACTAGAACAACAAAAACATTACAAGGTTTCTCAAATCAGTATTTTTATGTAGTCTATATAATCTGATTGTGATATTAATTCAAAAGCCTACTCTGTAAAAGTAAAATGATTAACATTTATATGTCTGTCTTTTACAGTTACTGATTTACAATAAACACTGTTAACAGTTCCTTTTAAGATTTAGACACAGCTCCAACACTTTAAAGCAGCAATTTTGAATCACCGTGCCATGAGAATTTTTAAAACACACAATACCTGACCATTTAGTTAGGGCATTCCTCTTTTCCCTTAGATTGTCAAATACAAAAATAAAAAATAGCCAACATAACAGCAGCCATTCAATGTAAATGAATCAAAATTATACCTATTTTTTGTCAGATTGGCAAAAAATATATTTTTAAAGGAATTTGTTTTTTAAATATTCTTTTTATTTATTCATTTTAGAGAGGAGACACAGAGTGAAAGAGAGAGAAGAGAAAGGGGGGAGGAGCTGGAAGCATCAACTCCCATATGTGCCTTGACCAGACCAGTACAGGGCTTTGAACTGGCGACCTCCGCATTCCCAGGTCGACGCTTTATCCACTGCGCCACCACAGGTCAGGCAAAAAAATATATTTTTAATGTGCTGTAGAATTTTAGTAATTTATGTACCATAAGACAAAAAAAGATTTGAAAATCGCTGCTCTAAAGGAAATCTAAGCAAAACTGTAACAAATCTGGAGTCTGAATTCTTTATTTTAAAATGTGCCTTTATTACAAAGTTGAGAACTGATACTATTTTAAGGTACAGTTTCCCCTTGTAATTTAGAATCAGGAAAAAGCTGTCTCAAATGTTTTATGTCAACTGCAAAACATACTAACTATTGTCAATATGCTAATTATAATATACAACTAGCTGTCATAGTATTTAATAGTATTATCTACTTCCCTAAGTCACAAAAGTCAAAATGATGCATAAAGCACATTGTTAAGTCAAAAGTTATAACTGGAAATTAAATATAAGCAACTGAGATAAAAGCAGATTTGTAGCCTGCAGATTTCCCTTATCTGGATGGTGTTATAAGCACTCATTAATTTGTTCTACACTAGCTAGAAGGCATAGACACTTCATAAAGCTCTATAACTATAAATCAAAACATATTGTGACAACTATTTTATAAACTAACTCAAATAGTATAAAATTTACTAAAAAAAATAAATACCATCGACCAAGTTTCCGCGTGTCTCTTCTAACTGAGACATGTTGAAATACCAAAACTAGAAAACCATAGTGCCATTGAGAAAGTAAAAGTTGAGTTTTAAAATGGGTTTTTTGGGAGTTTTTTTTTTTTTATGAGTTGAGAAAATTATGTTAAACCTAAAAGTTCAGCCCAAGCATTAATTTTTAGCTGTAATAAAAATGCTATGAATAGACATGAATACTGAAAACTTGGGGAAGAATAAACAAAGCAGAATTCATGGTTACCATATTTACACATACTCTTTGTTGTGTTTCAGTGCCACATGATCTGATTCAAAGTAATAAACATCAGGATCATCATCTTCCTCTTCTGTAATGTGCGGATTGGCACTCTCTTTGGCAGATGGCAAATTTCCAATATTGAGTCTTGCCTCTGAGGGTGGCTTACTTTGTCCTTCACTTCCATAATTTTCAGAGTCACAATATATCCCTTTTTCGTTCTGAGAAATTTCATCAGGATTTGTGGGAGACTCATGTATATTATCATTAGCAGTTGCATTTGGTTCATTAGGACTATGAATATTCTCCTCAAATTGTCCATTTTCTCTGCTAGGAGAATTGCTTTTAGTGGGACTACTTCTGGTAGGGGCCGCCCTTCGTGGTGAAGTTCTCAGAGTGTACCGATGTTCTTGAGGTTCTAACAAAGACATCGTTTGAGCTGAAACACAGTCTAGAACAGAAGATGGTTCCGCTTCTCCAGAGACTGGCATACTCTCAAGTCTTGTGTCTGGGGTGTTACTGGTGTTCTCATGACACTGCTCTTTTGAGGCACTGCTATCTCCCACCACATCTACTTCTTCCTCAGAATCCCTTAAAGATGACTGAATTTCAGAAAAGGGGCCTGCCGCTGGCTCAGTAGTCACCTGATTAACATGTTCCACAGGCAGGCAGGCAGTTACTATTTTGTGGTCCTCCAACTTGACCTGCACTTCTGAAATCGTGCAAGGCACGTTATGGTCTATATAACTGTCCTCCTTCCTACTATCAAGGAACATTGAAGTGTGGGAGTCCGAATCCCCATTTTCAGCTACTGATTTTTCCTGCAAGACATAGGAACCAGTGCTATTTTGTTTACTGTTCCCATCAGGCTGACAGTCATCACAGTTTATGCCAGCTGAATCACTGTCATCAACACCATTGACAGCCAAATAGCCTGTGATTTCTTCCACTACTGCAGAATTAAGTGGCCCTTCCTCACTGACATTCACCTTTTTAATTTCCCTTTTCTCACAATCATCCAGTACAAGACATCGACAAGCTCGTTTAGTCCCTTGAAAATTTGCATCATTGTCCACTACTGTACTCCTCTGTTCTACTGACTCCTTGTCTGATTTTATAGGTGAATCTTCTTCTGAACTGTTTGCTGCTTCAGATCTAAGACAACGCTTAATTCTTTTTAAAACTGGTGAAACAGGTTCTGGTTGCCTTTTTTCACAATTTTCTACAGCCTGCCTTTCTACATTATCTTTTTCTGAAGAAGAAAGTCTTCTTTTCCTAGGGCTTACCCATGATTCTCGAGTACTTTGTTGTTTTAAATCAGTAGTTTTCCCACTATTATTTCCCTTCTGAATTTGTGCAGGCTCTGGTCTCTTCTTGGGTGATCTTGATCGTACTTGAGAATGAGAAGAAATTTCTTCAGGGTGAGCAATGCTACGATTCCTTAAAGTTCTACCACAAAAAGATTCATCCAAGCCGTTTAACCCCACTGTTGATCTTGTAACACGAGTAGATCGGGAAGCAGCCATACTATGGCAAATCCCTACAATACGGTCATCATGATCCACTCATTGGGAAACCTTCAAAAATGTAAACAAAATAATGAGAAAAAGGTAATAGTTAATATACCTAAAACAAAAGTACAAAGCTACAACTTTTTAATCCAAGTATAGCCAATATTAATAAATTATTTGATATAATTTGTTATTAACATTTCTAAGAATGCTATTAATAATAGCTAGCCATTCATTATATGGACTCACTCTATATGCTTCATATACATTAACTCACTTAAGTCTCACAACAACTAGAATAGGAGCTAGTAACAACCCTATTTTACAAATGAGGGGATTGAGCCACACACATTTTAAGTTATCTGTCCAGAGCCACACAGAGTAAGTAGAAGGGCAGAGCTCTAGAGACCACGGTTTTATCTTGCCGTGCTGTGCATCTGCCTCTTGGACACATAGGCACAAGGGGTCCATAAAAGATCTTTCAAAGACAGGGTTTCATCTTGGTTATTAAAATACTAATCTTGAATTCATATAGCAACTATCATAAAAACTACCCCATTCATTCCTCACGTTTTTTCAAAATATTTCTGGAAAATTTACTTCACTTTTACTACAAGAACTTTGGGGTCAAATCCTTTGATAAAAAACTATGCAGCATCCAAAAAATTTTGGTTGCAGTAAATTTTTTGTAATTAAGCAGATTAAAAGAAATTATAATCTTAACTTGAAGTGGCTAAGAACAAATTATAGCAGTGGTTCTTAACCTGGGTTCTATCTCAGGGGTTCGGAGAAGCCTCTGCCGCGGAGGCCAGAATAAAGTAATACCGTAATTTGTTGTGAGTTCATGCACTTTGTTGGTTTTGTTCTTTGAGCAAGGTGATGTTCATGCACGGCTCATTTTGTGCACCAGTAAAAAAACATATACCTATGTCTATGTCTTGAATTTGGAAAATAAATCATATTTTATTTATCACTAAAGAAGGGTTCGGTGAATGCGCATATGAAACTGGTGGGTTCGGTACCTCAAAAAAGGTTAAGAACCACTGAATTAGAGCAAAGGCAAGGAGACTCCTTAGACCCCAGAAGTAGTCACAAGTTAGCAACTGAAACAAAATATTCTAAAGAGGATAGAAGACAAAAGAAAAGAAGCCGCTGAAGCAAATTGTACAATTAAGAAATCAGGAGTACACATATTAACCCTATCCTTTGCTTCTTGGAACTCCTATGCTACAGTTTTTAAAGCATATTGGAGAGATGAACATTTTCTGGTGTGAATGCTTGGTTGTTTCTAGGATTAATAATATGGGAGGAAAGTTCTTAAATGCCCTCACTGATCCATCTGGATAAATTTGAAGGGGTTTAGTGGTTAATTTGCCAAAGGCTCTCAGATCATCAAGCAAAATAAAGGAGCTGTTAACACTTCAAGTCCCCCTTTTGCTCTTCTGTTTAGTTTTCACAAGATAACTTTGCCACTTCACTAACTTTGAATGGGGTACAGGATAGACAGAGAAAGAGCCAATAATGGCTCTCGTACAAGTTTCACAGTATCCCCCCTTTCCTTTCTGCCATCCTTCCCATAGCCTCCCTCTCCTACAATTCCCCAAATGCCATTCTACCCCAGTCCCCTCAAATCAAATACAATTTCTCCTTTGCCTCAAAGAGAAGTATCTAACAGTGGAAAGGTTATGAAGAACCACAGAAGACACAGCAACATGTTATAACATACAGAAAAAGAAACATTAAAAGAAATCATTCTGCTGTTTCTGCCTGCTGGCAAATGAACTGAGTGAGAAACTGTCCTGTAACATATGTAATTTGGTTGAATTTAGTTTTGTTTCAGAGTATGGCATACTTTTAATTTTTTTAATTAACAAATTTTTAAAAGCTTACAATAATAGCAAAACCAGCTCTGAGATTAAAGCATGAAAATTTGTTCTAGAGAATTCCATAGCAATCACATGAACAGTAAATGTGGGACACCAATCAGAACTTAGAAATACATTCCTCACAGTAAACTTTTACTGTTTTGGTATTCATTATAGAAATCTGATATGTAATTTTCTTTTGTTAAAATCATTTGAAGATTACAGTCTATTATTTTTATTCACAGATAATAAACACTGAATGACCCCAAAATACCCACTTTTAATTACAAATAATTTAAGTTAAACTTTGAATTATATTTCAAAAAGAACACAAACTAAAAATATTAATATAAATTTGTTTAATGTACCCAAATCTGGAACTCTCAAACTTGGTGACTGATTTCTAAATACTAAATACCTACATAAATATACAAAGAAAACTTGACTTATACAAGCAAATGCAAATATCATTGATGCAAATTTGATTATACTCATTACTGATGGCTCAAATAGAATACTGGAAATAGTAATATTTTATAAATATACAAAAATAATCAGGTAACCTTTACTTTTTAAATGTAATGCCAATAAAGGGTGTATAAATCTCTAATGATTCCAATAATGAGCATTCCTAGACCTTCTTTTTCTCCACATCAATCTAAATGAGAGCAAAATCCATGCCTTATCATTATTGATGAAATAAGCCTAATATTATTAGTATCCAGAAGTATACTATCCACAAAAATTAGAGGATATATCAAAATGAATATGAAGCTATAAAATATCCCCTAATTTTTGTGAGCAGTTTACTATCACCATACATATCATTATAAAACACCACCAGCAAGGGCCTATCTTATTTCTTCACCATTCCAGAGATCAAGACACTAATAAACAGAAAAAATTAAACCTTTTTGTTTCCTTTGCTAAAAATGTTTTTATTCCGTTCAACAATTACAATGAAGCCCAAGTTTTACACTTCTCAAATCTTGTCTATTGGGCCATATTAAAAGCAAAACTGTTTTATAACAAAGATCCTTTTGGTATCTCAAACTCTTGTAACTCAAAGTGTGACCTGAGAGGACCAGCAAGCACATGGGTATCCTCCTGTAAGCCTGTGAGAAATACATATCAGGCCCTGCCCTAGACCTATCAATTAATCAGATTCCCAGGTGAATTATACAACTATAACAGTTTGAGAAGTGGTGCCTTAGACTACTGCATCCAGACAGTATTCCATTAAAATGTGTCATCAGTTTCAAACTAAATTAGACGTATTTATAATATATTCTTTAATTGCTTATTGGATCCTAATAATAAAAAAATTATAAATAAAGTCATGATCTCTCTGGCAAAGGAAGCACCAAACAGAGGACTGTAAAAAATCTCTTGTCTAAAATTAACATATTACATGTACTTAAGGAATAAATTGCTTAAAATTCTGAAGATTAGAGTTAAATGAAATTTAAACACTTTCTTCTCTTATGATTTTTTTCTTCTGTTCTAACCATTTTCTTCATCTTTTCTATTTTAGACAAGCATACATAAACGTATATACTGTAATTATCTGATAGACTGAGTACAAAATTCAATGACCAAAAAGGGACAAAAAACATCCTGATTATTTCAACCAAATCTAAACATTGTTTTGCCATGCTTAGCAAAGTATTATAGACCAAAGTGATTGTTTTCCTCATTTCAGCTTACATAATACAATTATTGAAGAAATTCAAAGAATTTCTTTGGAGCACAAAAATATATTCCTAACAAAAATTAAGATGCTAATGGAACAGAAAGAAACTCAGTAGAAACTAGTATCTCAGAAAAGACCGCTGCTACTTAATAGGGGGCAAATGGTAAAAACCATAGCTAAAAAAAAAAACACCATAGCTAATATCAAACTGGAACTGGAAATTCAATCATTCTAGTTTTAGAAGTAAAGGAACTGTTGACATAGTCATATGAGCAAAACCACCCAAATCCTACCTATAATTCTACCTATGTAGCCCATTTATTTTCTCTTAAACTGCCCTTCACCCAAATTTGAATCCATTTTTACCTCAAATTTAATTGGGTTCTGAAACAGTATCAGCCATATTTCAGATCATAAATCCCTAGCCCTTGTGATCACATCAGCAGAAGTACATCAATAAGAACTAAAAGGAATAATAAACATTAAACTAAAGTGGTGCACCTAATAAAACACCCATACTTAATTAAGAAAAAGAAACCTCAAAATGGTATTTCAAAAACATTGCCTATATAACTTTTTGCTCCTACTCTAATTACCAAAGTAGCAGTTTATTTTGGGGATTGAGGGACTGATAACCTTCCATTAACATCAATGTTCTAGCTGATATTTATTATCATAATACTTAGTTTTATTAAATGAACCATTTTTAGTAAACTGGTCATGATACCAGGTAGACAAACTGAAGTGAAAAGCAAAAAGAGCAAGAACAATTAAAAAGTGCTATCAATTTGATTCTTTTTCTGTCTAGAATGGCGATTTTCAACTGGTATGCCAAAAAATTTTTAATTTTTTCCATTGATTTGAGAGAGAGAGCAAGAGGAAGAGAGGAGGGTGAGGGGAGAGAAGCATCAACCTGTCGTTCTATTTAGTAGTGCACTAATTGGTTGCTTCTTGGATGTACCCTGACTGGGGATCAAACCTGCAACCTTGGCAAACCAGAGCGGCACTCGATTCACTGAGGAACCTGGCTAGGGCCACTGCAAAATTTTTATATGTGTAATACCCGACTATTTAGTCTGGTGCAGTGACCTCTTTTCCTCTAGACTGTTAAATAACAAAAATGACAATAGGCAATACAAGAATAGCTGTCTGGTGTGAAGGAATCAAAATTATATCTATTTTTTGGGTCAGACTGGCAAAAAAATATAATTTTTGGTGTGCTGCTGAATTTTAGTAATTAGTTCATATGTGCCATGAGATGAAAAAGGTTAAAAATCGCTCGTCTAGAACATAAACATGAACTGTTTAAGAACGGTTCACACTACTCTTGTCATACAATTCTTTTAAGACAAGTTTCTTCAGCCAAGCAATTATCACTATTTCTATCAGGTTAAAAGTTATCTGTAAGGTTAAAAGTAAAAGAGTGAAACCTGGGAACCACCTATGAAATACAACTTAAAGTTCTTAATATTCACCTCTCTGAAGCCTGGGAAATCTATTATGTATATTGTCTTATATAAAAAACTCTCTTCTTTATTTCCCATTAAGAGACAGATACATGAGTGATGATAGATGATAGATAGATAGATACAGATAGAGCTGAATGAATACACACTTAAAGAGACATCAGGAAGAAAGAGAACTCAAGAAATTCCATAATGTCCTTGAATCAGAAATACCTATGGTGTCAAATATGCCCTAGAGATTCCAATGTACTCAGTCAGTCACTTCATGTATCCCCCTGTAGGGAAAATAGTGGGAGTATCTTTCATCCCCATCCCATTCCCTTATAGCTCCACATTCCTACGAACTGTACAATTTTCCATGCAGTAAAAAGCTTTCCCTCCCCCCTTCAAAAAATAAAACATCAAATTGTAGATGTCTTCAGTACTTCAAAACTAAGTAACTTACCTGTACAACCAAAGATCTATCATTGTGGAAATATTATCTCTTTTCCTTATATCCTGAAGGAGTTGGAGCTATGATCTAGAATAGAGCTTAAGCATCAGGGTTTCAGACTCTCAGCTTCAGCCATGGAGAATACTAGAACCTTCTAAATTCCTTTCTTTAAAATAAAATTAAAAACAAAAAAGAATTAAAGAAGCAGATTAACTTATGCTAACAGATTTACCCCTTCCATAACAAAAGGAAATAGCAGGTAACAGAATATCTGTTCACAGTAACATCGTTGGTACTTCTTGATAATTCTGTAGCCTTAGAGATACTAAGAAAATGGGGCGGGGGGAAATATAGGAGCCAAAATAATAAATAAATAAGCTTGACACATACTAAATCCTTACAACTCAATATTCGTTTGAGTCAAAATGTGATTCAGTTCTTTCTCTAGAGTCTCAGGTAACATTTTTCTGAAGTGACCAAAAGACTGCCCTTGGTAAGAGTCCTCATACAGAATTTATAAACTCTTATTCTTGAGGCCTTCCCAAATGTTGACCTTCATATGCAAAAATCAGGAACAAAATAATTTCAGTTACGCACACTAAAAAAATTAACCAAGCCTTCTTTATTTACATGATAGCCTTGATGATTATTAAAAGTGCTACAAGATTCAGCCCTGGCCAGCTGGCTCAGTGGCAGAGCGTTGGCCCGGCATGTGGAAGTCCCAGGTTCAATTCCTGGCCTGGTCACACAGGAGAAGTGCCCATCTGCTTCTCTACCCTTCTCCCTCTCTTTCCTCTCTATCTCTCTCTTCCCCTCCCGCAGACAAGGCTCCATGGGAGCAAAGTTGGCTCGGGCACTGAGGATGGCTTCATGGCCTCCGCCTCAGGTGCTAGAATGGCTACAGATGCAATGGAGCAAGGCCCAGATGGGCAGAGCATCGCCCTCTGGTGGGCTTGCCAGGTGGATCCAGGTCAGTCGCATGCAGAGTCTGTCTCTCTGCCTCCCAGCTTCTCACTTCGGAAAAATACAAAAAAAAAAAAAAAAAATAGTGCTACAAGACTCTATTCTGAAGGAAAATTTCTATTATTTTGGCATATGCATTTTCAACACGGAAATAAACAATAAGGATTTTCTGGCTTTAGTAGCCAGCTGGCCAGATATTTTAATTACCATAATGAAATTCTATTTCTTGGACAGTCTGGTTAATTACAGTTTTATTTTATAATAATGTATTATGATATCCTTTTCAGAGAATCTGGCTAAATGGGTTTTTATGAATGCCCAATTGGAAACAAGGAGGAACACTAGGAAAAAGACTAGGGATGTTTATGATGGAAATTGTCACTTTGTGATAAACATAAAACAAGCTATTCTAAGAATGGCACTATCTTAGGTGAAGGATTACAATTTTAAAACTGATATAATTTATCAAGCTTTGTAAACTACAGTTACTGCCTAGTAAAAATAGATTATGGCTTTAGTCAGCTGGAAAGTGAACAGGGCTGATACTTCGTATCTATAAATGCAACCTTTCCCAAATATGCCCTGTAAATTCTTGAAAAGCACAAGATAGGAAAACTGTCTAAGTAAAATAATGGAATGCTACATTAAAAAAAATGTTTGAACTTAACATGAGGTAGTACATAGTGAAAACAAAGTATATAAAAAGTAACCCTTAAGTTGAAAATTCACTCTTCTTATAACAAAGATTCCACTGCCAACTCCTTCTTGCCTAACCCTGAAAGCCTTTCACAAACATGGCAAAACCACACATTCTATAGTGTGTGGTGGTGATGGCAATCATCAGAGACAAAGAGGATCCACAATATAAGTTGTGTCTGAGTATACACTGACACGCCCATTCTAGCACTATCAAGCGCTAGTCAGCCACTTTACTACCTTTTATTACAGGGTTGGCTATAGGAGCATCATCCATTATGATATTTACCAGGCAATGATCTCTGTAACTGTTATTTTCACGAAAGAACTGATACTTATAGCTAAGTTCTACCAATATTAAAATAGGATCAGGCAGATGAGTTTCTAAAGCTGATATACTGAAAAACAAACGTTAGTCAATTACTTCTACTAACACTACAGCCTGCTTGACTGTAATTAAGCTTACATTTTTTTCTTACCTTTTTAAAAGTGTTTCGCCTAATGTTTGATTCCCAAAGATCTGCATTTATCTGTCATCACTGTTCACGTCCATGTTACATTGAGACTTCAGGTATTAATTATTTATATGGTTGTACTAGCACAACTTGATATCTGTGAAGGGAAACCACAATATAGTCACTATAAATGTGTTACTATTTATAGTTCTGTGAATAAAACTGGTATTTCTAAACACTTGTCGTGTTTAGCACACTGCATTTTTTAATAAATTACAAAAAATAATTCCTTATATTTAGCTACAAAATATATCTTCAATAAATGATTTGCTAATAACACACTTAAAACTGCTTCCCAAAGTATCCACATCAAACATTTCAAAATTACTTTCAGAATTTACATTCTTACAAATTGGAGAGCTCCTTAAGATTTCTTCTACCAACCCAGGTATACATCATTTTCCAGGAGTTTGTACTTTCTCAGATGTTATAGAAAAGTATGTTTTATGCTTTACAAATAATCTTAGAGAATTAACCTACAATGCTTGAGAATACAATAAAAAAAAATCCCTTAACTGTGACTTTAGTATATGCAACACCTTTTGAAGTAATATTTTTGCTTTTGTTAGATTATTTTTCTGTGACTAATTTGTCAGCATTATTTTGGAAGTAATCAGAAAATAAATGTGACATAATAAATAAAAAAAAAACAAGATGCAACTGTGTAAACATTCTTTGAAAATAAGCTTCTTAAAAACATAAACTTAGGCCTGACCAGGTGGTAGCACAGTGAACAGCGATCAGCCTGGGATGCTGAGGACTCAGCTTTGAAACCTCAAGGTTGCTGGCTTGAGCAAGGAAAGAGTCAATGGCTCAACCGGAGCACCCTGATCCAGGCACATATGAGAAAGCAATCACTGAACAACTAAGGTGCCACAACTATGAGTTGATGCTTCTCATTTCTCTCCCTTCCTGTCTGTCCATCCCTGTTTGCCCTGCCCCCCTCTCTCTCATGAGAGAAAAAAAAAATATTTGATTGTACACGACAAGTCTGAAATGAAAAAACCCACCCATGTGCTTACAATTAAGAAAAACAATATATAAAATTTCTTATATTTTTTACAAAACGATATTTACAACTATTTTTTACAAGATATTTTTTTACAGAAAATTTTTGTGATTTATTAGTTCAACAGTGGAAAAATGAGCTACAAAAAAAGTTATTCATAAACATCAAAGAAAGAAATCTATGAATACCATGGTGTGCCATTCCCAATTCCTACATAATAAAAAGTAAAAATCTCCCAAGGAAATGCAGATAGCTTTATGCTGTTTTGTGGATAAAATGTGTTACCAGACTTGCCAACCTACCAGATCTGTGCAAAGTTTTCATTAACGATAGAGTAAAAGCTAGTATGTCAAATATATCTCAATTGTGGTTGTTGTTTTTTTGACAGAGACAGATAGGGACAGACAGAAAGTAAGGGAGAGAGATCAGAAGCATCAGTTATTCATTGTGGCACTATAGTTGTTCATTGATTGCTTTCTCATATGTGCCTTGACCAGGGGGCTACAGCAGGGCAAGTGACCCCTTGCTCAAGCCAACGACCTTGGGCTTCAAACCAGCGACCTTTGAGCTCAAGCCAGCAACCATGGGGTCATATCTATGATCCCACACTCAAGCCAGCGACCCCATGGCTCAAGCTGTTGAGCCCATGCTCAAGTCAGACAAGACCGCACTCAAGCTGGAGACCTTGGGGTTTCAAATCTGGGTCCTCAGCATCTCAGTCCAATGCTCTATCCACTGCACCACTGCCTGGTCAGGCATATCTGAATTGTTTTTAATTAGACGAAGGAAATAGAGTAGATAGTGATTAAGAAATAGTGACATTCTTAAACATTTAAAACAATTCTCTATTATTTAACATAATTAATAATTATGTTATGTATTAAAGAATACCATAAAAAATTAATAATTTTAAGTATTCCTAAATTTTAAAATTGCTACCCTGAATTATGAAAACCTACAACAGTTTATTTGTATTTAACTATAGTAACTTCCAGAAGTTTAAAAGACTTAGCTGTTTTGTCTTCTAAAAGCACACAAAGTAGGAAACAAACCACTTAAATCCTTTACCTACGGTTTTATTTATTCCTTGCCACAGATCTTTGCTTGTTTACACATACTAATAAAATTCATTGACTATTCAATAATTCAAAAAGCAAGTCCAAAAACCAAGCTAACACTGGCACTACTGTGTCAAACAGATTACAGGACCTCAGATTTATGACACATATGAAATCACTTCAAAAGACTACATAAACCTCACTAGAAAATACTATCAGTTCTAGAGATACAGCAGTTATAAGTGCCTCAACTTACTACAGAAATTAACCTAGGAAGTCTAAACTAAACACAATGTAAATTATACAACACCTGACATATATTTTTGAGTTTATTTATTAAGACTTTGGAGGAAACCTCAAAAGCAATATTATACTACAGATTCATATTTAGTACTCAAACCTTCAGTTGTTGTAAATGAAAATATTAACTCTGTGCACTACATTATGTCTTTAAATGATTTTAAAAGAAACATGGAGGGATGTTCAAAGTCAGCTGTAAAAAGCATTTGCAATTATGGTCAGTGACAAAAACATCTTTCCCAGACAATTAAGTTTATCACAGTTAACTTGCTATAGAGAGCTGAACCAAATTTTGTTTTTGGGAACTAAATTTGTTTATTGAGAGCAAGAGGATTCAAGAAATATAAAAATGAAAAGCTTATCTGGCTTTAATTGGCTTTTCTTTCTCTTGTTGAATGGGGGTGGGACTTCATTTGTACCTTTTCTAAGGGTTCCAATCCGCTCATGAAATCCTTACAGGGGGAAGGAAGCTGTGAGGCAGATTTTCCTTAAGTGACCCATTAGGAGAACTATAATCAGTGCTGCCTCTTCTTCCCTTCTGCTTCACGTGTACAACACAGACATTGCACATGGTGAGCCCAGCGATTAGCAAAAAACAAATCTCTGGAAGCCCACTCTGCCATCTCGGCACTGGTCCAGGTCCTTCATTATTTTGTCCACAGCTAGATTTTCCGAAAGTCCAGGGAACTCCTTTTCCATGAGTACTCTCAGGTCCTCCTTTGTTGAGTAGCCTTTATCCCCAGCAAATTTGTGAACCATGAACATCATGGGCTCCATGGCGTGTTCCATGTGAGACAGAATTTTAGTAGGTAGGATTGGAGTCAAGGCAGATCACGTAGCTGGCTGGGACCCACGGCCAGTGAAAATCCAAATTTTTATTTGTTACAAAGTGTGACCAAAAAAGAGCACATTTTCCTGGCTCCCTAAATTGTTTGGAACCACAAGTCCAGTGTCCTGAATACCTTTTGCAGATTTTAGAGATAAGCCTATTTCAATGCCAACAGAATTCACAAAGAGCAGATTTGGTAGAAAAAGATGCATGATTTTTGCCCCAAATAATAACTGTTGACTGTAAACAAACCACTTTGTGCTTCTGTACTTCATTTTTTCATCTATAAAACAAGAGACATAATACATGCCAACTACTTCTCTGGGTTACAGTGAGGCTCAAAGGAGATTATGTCTATGAAGTACTTTAGTTTATTGGTTTGCAAACTTGAGTGTGCCTAAGAAATCCCTGAAACCTACCACCCCAGAAATCCAGACCCAGCAGTCTGGACATGCATACATAAATCTTTATTTTTAATTAACCACTTCAGACCATCCCCAGTTCCACTGGGGACTACTCAAGGATAAGGATCAAGTTTTGAAGAAACTGCAGCGTTGGTAGAGTGGCTCAATGGATAAAGCGTGACCTGAGTGCACAGAGGTCACGGTTTCCATCCCGAGGCATGTCGGAGAAGCAATCAATGAGTGCACAACAAAATGGAACAACTAATTGGAACAATGAGTCGATGTTTCTCTCTCACTCTCAAATCAATAAATAAATTTTTTAAAACTGCATCACTTCCTTCTGAGACTTTAGTTGTAGATATTACGCTAGGTCAGTGGTTCTCAAAGTGTGTGCCAGGGCACACTGGTGCACCCTAGAAGATTTCCAGGTGCACCCTGTGGTATTCCAGAGAAATATGTGTCTGTTGGGGGCCAAAAAACCAACAGGGTTTTTGAAGTTTAGATTTTTGGGGAACAGAGGGGTGGGGAATTGACTGTGTAAACTGACAGTCTGCCCAACCCCCACATCCCCTGCCTGATTAGGTTGCAAAAAGCTGTTAAGCTGTGGTGCTGGATTGTTTACACTACCCCCCATGTTCCCTGGAAAAGACTGGAGCCAAGTTTCTTCTATCCTTTGTTTGGTGTCAAGTTAAGATGATATGTATGGTGGGGGTTTTCTGTACTCAACACAAATAAGAACAAAAAGAGAAAAATTCTTCAATGTATTGATGAGGAAATGAGAGTTTGCCTTTCAAATATATGCCCAAACATTGAAGAAATCACTAGGACACATCAGGCTCAAATTTCTCATAAACACAAGAATGAAAAAACTTAACACATTCATGCAGGGACCTGCTGAATTTACTAAATCTTACTAAGAATGTATCTATATGCATAAAAAGATAACTTTTTTGTCATTTTTTAAAATTTTTAACCCGTTTTTTACAAATTCTAAAAAGCATAACTCAAAAAATATAACCTAAATGTTTTTTAATGTCAGAATAAATTTAATTTTGTCATATTTATTTAATTACCATAAAAGCACGCTTGGACTTTATATCTTTTTCTTTAATATTTGACTTAAATATTATAACATATTTCTCAGATATTTGTATATAGTGCGCCTACAATTATTTATAGGATTTTAAATGTGCCCCAACTTCAAAAAGTTTGAGAACCAGTGCCATAGGTACTTGTTTAAAATGCAAATTCCTAAACCTCATCCTTAGAAATTCAGATTCAATAAACCTGGGGTAGGGTACAGAATCTTAATTTTATTAAATAGTACAGGCGATTCAGATGTAAATGGTTCATGATCCATCCTCTTAGACACCCTAAACTAGATTCTTCCCTCTATGTATTTCTTAAATCCTTCCCTACTTCTTTAGTATCAGCCACCATGACCAACCTTAGCCTCATCATCACTTGAACTAATGCACTTGCCTTGTAATTGGTCCCTCGACTTTAAGTCTTACCCCTTACAAATGCATAGTCTACAGATCTAAACACACACCTATGTCACTCTCCTATCCAAAACTCTCCCAAGAGACTTCTGCTTCTGGCCAAGGCAGAGTAATAGGAATGAGATTTATGCTCCCACCTAAAATAATTAAAAATCTGGACAACAATATTAAAGTTGTTTTCAGACACTGGAAATCAGATAAAGTAGGACAGTGACCCATGAAAGAGGAGAAACATGAAGCAAAGCCTTTAATTGCCCCAGATTACTGCTTAGTTTCCAGGCTACAGAGCAGGGATGTTTATCCCATACATAAAAAGATGAAGTGAGGAGTCTGGGGAGAGTAAAGTAGCTAGAGTTCCCAGAACACTACACTACAGATATGTAGGAGGTGTAGAAAGAGTTAAGTAAGACCTCAGGAGATCTAGAGATCCCTCTAGAGTCTTGAGCTGAGTATTGACCACTCTGAAAACCCATTCATAAAGAATACAGAGAAAGATACCCATACCCAGGGGTATGCTGGAATATGTGTAATAACTGGGGGCACTTAGTGGCTTGTAGCTCCTGATTTATAGTTACCAACATCAGTGATATCAATATTCCCAACAATCAAGTGATACCACTAAGTGCAAAGTTGGGAAGAAATATAAGAGATGTAAATTACCACCAGAGCACAAAAATAGTAATACAGTCAGTCGTCCCTCAACATATTGCAGTTCACTTTTTGCGGTCAGACTGTATCGTGGATTTTAAAATTGTATATATCTAATTTTGTATCACAGATTTTTTGCTATATCACGGGATTCTGTGGTATATAGATATTTTTATATATTTATTTTAAATATTTTTTTAGGTAAAATAAGCATTTTCTAGCCTAAAAAATTGTAAAGATTTGTAAGAGTGTGGGGAGGGTTTATAAAGCCTTAAAATATATATAAAAAATAAAATAAATACAAGGTTGCTACTTCGTGGATTTTCGCTTATCATGGGGGGAACCTAACCCCTGCAATAGATGAGGGACCACTGTATATAATAATGTAAGTAGGAGGTAATGAGTTTTGAGTACTTATTACCTTTGCACTTAATATAACTGATTTAATTATAAGCTTATATACTTTAATTCTATTAAGAATTAAACCAGCTCCGCCTGACCAGGGGGTGGCGCAGTGCAGAGCACTGGACAGGGACGCAGAAGACCCAGGTTCAAAACTCGAGGTCGTCAGCTTGAGCATGGACTCATCTGGTCTGAGCGCAGGCTCACCAGCTTGAGCGTGGGGTCGCTGGCTTGAGCATGGGTCATAGACATGAACCTATGGTCGCTGACTTGAAGACCAAGGTCGCTGGTGTGAGCCGACGGTCGCTATCTTGAGCAAGGGGTCACTCACGCTGCTGTCGCCCCCACCCTTCTAAAGGCACATATGAGAAAGCAATCAATGAACAAGTACAGAGCTGCAACAAAGAACTGATGCTTCTCATCTCTCCCTTCCTGTCTCTCTGTCCCTATCGGTCCCTCTCTCTATCTCTGTCTCTGTCAGAAAAATAAAAAAAAATTAAACCTGCTCACAAACTTCCCGACATTTTAACAAATGGCTCACAAACTCTAGCCTATCACTGCCCATGGCTCACATACGGTCAGGAATACCTACCAGAGTAGAAAACCTCCAAATTCACAGGACATCAAGTACAATGCTCAGAAGGTCATTGCCTCAGCTGTGGGGCAAAAGAGTTCTAAATATAGCTTGGGTCTCACCTATCAAAATTAAAAGCAAGTCTCAAAAGAATAAAGGCATTTCCAAGGAAATTAATGTGCCCCAGAACAAAGCTCAAGAATATTTATAGGAATACAAAAATGTCTAGCACCAAACAAGGTAAAATTGACAATGTCTGACAGGAAAGTACCACCCATAATGAGAAACTTTAATCAAGAGAAAAGGGTCCACACGTGACAGATTTATCAGACAAGAACATTATTCAGTTATTCTAAGTGTAGTTCATGTGTTCAAAAGGGTAAATGGAAAGATTACGCATGTTAGGTAAAGATATGAAAGATATTTCTAAAAAAAAAAAAAAAATTGATTCTTCTAGTAATGAATACTGCTGACCTTGAAGAATAGATTAGACAGTGCAAAGAAATGCCAATCAATATAAAGACAAAGTAATAGAAACTATAAAAAATAAAACAGAGAGCAAGACTAAAAAAAGAAAACGCATAAATGAGTTGTGCAACAACACCACACACCCTTGTATAATGGAAACTAGATGCCCAAAAGAAGCAGAAAAAAAGAAGTCTGAAAAACTAATGACCCCAAAATTTTCAAATTTGATGTAAATTATAAACCCACAAATTAAATAAAGCCAAGCACAAGAAACATAAAGACAACTAGAGTAACATCAAAACCAAATTATTTTAAATTGGTAATAAAATTAATATTTTAAAAACAGGTAGAGAAGCCTGAACTGCGGTGGTGTAGTGCATGAAATGTCGACTTGGAATGCTGAGGTTGCTGGTTTGAAACCCTGGGCTTGCCTGGTCAAGGCACATATGGCAGTTGATGCTTCCTGCTCCTCCCCCCTTCTCACTCTTTCTTTCCCTCTCTTTCTCTCTAAAAATGAATAAATAAAATCTAAAAAAAAAGTTTAAAAAAAGCAGGTAGAGAAAAATGACACATTGTATACACAGGAAGAAAAGAAAGGTTGACAACAGACTACTCACTGGAAACAACAAAGCAGTGAACTTTATCTTTATACTGAAAGAAACTATCAGCTAACATTTCAATAGCTAAAAAGAAGTATCTTTTAAAAAACTAAAGTATAATAAAGATTATTTCAACTTGTGTATGTTAAAAGAATCCATCCATCAACATCTACTAGAAGAAATGTTAGTGCAAGCTTCTCATCTCTCTCCCTTCATGCCTGTCTGTCCCTATCTGTCCTTATATCTCTCACTTTAAAAAAATGTTAAAAGTTCTTCAAGCAGAAGAAAAAGACACTAGATGGAAGTCTGGATCTACCCAAAGAAAAGAAAAGCACCACAAATAATAAATAAATAAAACATAAGACTTTTATATTTTATACTTTAGTTTTTAAAATCTCTTTAAAAGATAATTGACTATTTAAAGCGAAAAAGCAGCAATATATCATGATGTTTATACCATACATAGAACTGAAATGTAATAGCACAACAGCCAGGTGGGAGGGAAATTCAATGTTGTGAGATTCTCATGTTGTGTAAAGTGTTATAGTCACTTCAAGATACACTATAATAAATTAAAGATGTATACATACTATGGACCCTACAACAACCACAAGAAGGAAAGAAGGTAGGAAGGAAGGAAGCAAGGGAGAGAGGGAGAGAAAATAAGCCAAAAAAGCAATTAAAAAAAAAAAAAAAAAGCTCAATCCAAACGAATGCAGAATAAGAGGGAAAACAAAACAAAGGACATATAAAAGAAATCTATAAAAAGCAATAGCAAATTAGTTTTAAACTTAACTATATCAATAGTCACTTTACTGTAGCCACTTGAAACATAAATGATCTAAAACAGTTCAAAGTAGTTTAGTTATTTGGAAAGAGTCACTTAAAAAGAATAACAATCAATACTTTTAAAGACTTGATGTCATATAAATTGTGACTGTGATGAAATTAATTAGAAATCATGGGCTGATTGGCTCAGCCGTAGAGTGTCAATTCAGCATGTGGATGTCCTGGGTTCAATTCCCAGTTAGGGCACACAGGAGAAGTGATCATCTGCTTCTCCACCCTCACCCTCCTGTCTCACTCATTCTCTTTCTCCCCCTCTTGTAGCCATAGCTCGATGGGTTCAAGTGCATCAGCCCAAGCCCTGAGGTTCCATGGAGCCTCCTTCTCAGGTGCTAAAAATAGCTTGGTTGCAAGCATGGCCCAAGATAAGCAGAGCACTGGCCCTAGATGGGGGTTGCCAGGTGGATCCCAGTCAGGCTGCATGCCGAAGTCTGTCTCTCTATCTCCTCTCCTTTCACTTGAAAAAGAAAAAGAATCAGAAATGAAAATATATCTTAAAAATTCACAAATACCTCAAAATAAATAACCCACCTGTCAAAAATATCAGAAATTATATAGTAAAACATTAACAAATAAAACTCCAGCCAGACAAGGCGGTGGCACAGTGGATAGAGCGTCAGACTGGGATGTGGAAGACCTAGGTTCGAGACCCCGAGGTCGCCAGCTTGAGCAGGGGCTCATCTGGCTTGAGCAAAGCTCACCAGCTTGGACCCAAGGTCGCTGGCTCCAGCAAGGGGTTACTCGGTCTGCTGAAGGCCCACGGTCAAGGCACATATGAGAAAGCAATCAGTGAACAACTAAGGTGTCGCAACAAAAAACTGATGGTTGATGCTTCTCGTCTCTCTCCATTCCTGTCTGTCTGTCCGTCCCTATCTATCCCTCTCTCTGACTCTGTCTCTGTAAAAAAAAACAAAAAAAACTCCAGGCCCTGGTCAAAGAATGTTTATCCCCAAAATGTAAAAATGCTTTACATGTACACATATAGTTGGTTCAATGCAATTCACTCTATATTAACAGACTAAAACACAAAACCCTAAGTTTATCAGTACAAATGTAAAAAAGGCACCTGATGACATCCCAATCTATAATGACCAAAAAGACATCAGTGGTTGCCAGTGTATGGAGGAGAAGGGAGCAACTGTAAGAGATTACAAAATGGCATGAAGAACCTGACCAGGTAGTAGTACAGCAGATCGAGTCTTGGCAGATCAAGATGACTAGCTTCAGCACAGGCTCACCAGCTTGAGCGTGGGGTCCTAGACATGACCCCATGGTCACCAGCTTGAGCCCAAGGTTGCTGGCTTGAGCAAGAGGTCACTGATTCAGCTGGAGTCCCCCACCCCCGTCAAGGCACATATGAGAAAACAATTGATGAACTAAGGTGCCGCAATGAAGAAATAACGCTTCTCAAATAGCTTCCTTCCTGTCTGTCTGTACCTGTCTGCCCCTCCCCCACACACTTAAAGAAAATGGCATAAAGAAACTTTGAGGAGTGATGAATGTTCATTATCTTGATTGTTATACAGTGTATACATATATAAAAACATCAGATTATATACTTTAAATCAGTGTTTTCAACCAGTGGTCTGCCTAAAACTCTGTGCCAGTCTGTGAAAAGATTCAAACACCCTCTTCATTCAACATCAAGGTGGTTAACTCTATCGTGGACAGCCACAAAACTTCTGGCTGACCAGCACCAGTCCATAGACCGGTGGTTGAAAACACTTTTAAATTATTGTGCAGTGAATTGTTCCTCAATAATATTACAAAATAAACCCTAAAACAAAGTACCCCTCCAGGGACACGGGTTAAAATCTAAGCTTCTTATTAACAGGGATATACAACTCTATCTGGTTATTCCGTCTCTACCTAATTCTACTCTACATCCTCCTCAGCAGACAGCCTGACCTAAAGTGCAATCTCCTATCACAAAGGTTTCCAACCATGGCTAAGTACCATTTATGACTTATTTTAAAAAAGAAAAAAAGCAGAAGTTTCTGATTCTGTAGATCTGGATGGAATTCAGACCAGCTATATATATATTTATTTATTATTTTTGGTAATTATTTTTCTACATTTTTTAATATTATTGTAAGTTTCTATTAAAGTATGAATACAGAGAAGTTCACAAATTGTTAGTGTACAGGTTAACGAATTATCACAAAGCATAGTGGTATATATTTTTTAAGAGTTCCAAGGATGATTCTGATAAACAGCCAAGAATTAAAACTGCTACCTTTGCCTCAGACATCTATGCCTTTCTTCCTTTGCTCAGCTAACATTTATCTTGTCCTTCAAGTCACAGATCAGATGCAACCACCTCCTTCAAGAAGCTGTGTGTTTTCAGGAAACTACATAGACCTTACCATACTACTGAGCAAATTGGAATTTTTCAAACTGTTTATTTTTTTAAGGCAAGGACTCTTAAATTATATGCTGGAGAAACAGAAGGAAAATAAAGCTACTTTAGTTCAAGGCAAAGGTAAAGTGACTGACTGCACAACAGTAAGCTAGTCCACCAACTCTCAAACTATACCCCAGGAGTTTGAAAATTACTGCTTTCTATACTCATCTGTTCATCCACTTGTCTGTTTCATTCACCAAAACTCTTTTACAGCCAGGCCACTTATTCTTCACTACCCTGTTACCTCAAAAACATTATTTAAATGTTCTTATTGGGTGGGGATAAATCAGTTAAGGGAAAATGTGGGGAATATAAATTGGTAAGAGACAATAAGCCTGAGACAAGAACAGTATCTATGGAGGCACGGAAACAGAAGTTGAGTGAAGCCAGTGAGGCTGGACAGGGAGAAAGGGTCATGACAAGTTTTAAAGCAAACAGCTGCCAGGACATGCAGGGCTTTGTAGGTTATGATAGAAATTTGACCTTTGTTTTTATTTATTTTTTAAATTTTATTTTATTTTTTATTTAATTTGGATTACTTAATTTATTGAAGAATTTTAAAGAGAGGAATGACACATATATGTCATTTTGTTTCAATATAATTTTATTAACTATTATGTCACAATTCACATTTACAGGATCCAAAGGACTGTCTTAGAAAATTCTGAAGAATATGTAATTAGATTATTAACAGTAAAACAGAGCATATTCTCATTTTAGTACCGCCCTTAAAAATGATACACATTTTTAAAGGGAGGAGGAGCTGGAAGCATCAACTCCCATATGTGCCTTGACAAGACCAGTGCAGGGTTTTGAACTGGCGACCTCAGTGTTCCCAGGTCGACGCTTTATCCACTGCGCCACCACAGGTCAGGCAAAAATGATACACATTTTTAAAAGATCATTCTAGGTGCTGTGTGAAATGTGAACTCAAGAGCATATGGGAAGGGAACAGGAGTACAATAATAACAAATGTGATCAAAGGGAATAGAAGAATAAATAAAAGTTCAAGCAAAAAAGTGACAACATCCAATATTGTCGCTCATTTTCAGTCATTTAGCAGATATTAATTGGGACCAACTGTGGTGTTGGCACTGTTTGGGCACTGGAAATGTAAAGTTCCTGCTTCCACAGAGTTTATATTTTGAATAAATAATTCCACAGATGAAGAAGTTTGGCAAAAAACAAAGTAGGTACAACAATGAAAAATGATGGTGTGATCAGCAAGGAATCTCTAATGACCTAACATATAAATAGCAATTATATAGGGCCTGATAAGCCACAGTGAGGACTTTGGATATTTCTGAGTGAGAAGAAAGCCACAAGAGAATTCTGATCAAGGGAGTAATATGACCTGATATTTATATAAAAGGATAACCTATCCAAGCCCTGGCCAGATAGCTCAATTGGTTAGTGCATCATCCTGAAGCACAGAGGTTGCTGGTTCGGTCCTCGGTCCTCAGGGCACATACAGTAACAGATCCATATTCCTGTCTCTTTCTCTCTCTCTCCCCCCCCTTCCTCTAAAATCAATAAAATAAACATTAAAAACAAAAGGATCGTCTATCCAGACAACTTTGTGCAGAACAGACTATAAGCACATAGACAGCAAGAGTAGAAACCTGAAGGATGATTTCAGAGGCTATTATTACTATAGTATAAGCAACAGTACAGAATCAGTGGAAGTGGTAAGAAATTATCCACTTCAATACAGATTTTGAAGACAGGCCAACAAAAATTTGCTAATACTCTATATGTTGGGATTTAAGAGAAAAAAAAAATCAAAAATTCTTAAACTACTCTCCCTCTGCTCAGGGAGTACTCCTCAAGGTTCTGCCATAGTCCCTGTTCTGTTACTGCCTTCTTTTACTGCACAGTAACCTCAAATGCTGAGGGCTCCTAAATCTAAGTCAGCTTCTACATACATTTCCCGTCAGAGCTTCAGTTCCATATATCAAACTGCTTGCTGGATGCTTAAAAAACCCTCAAATTCTACTTGTTCAAAATGGATCTTCAGTGAGATATGTAAAATACAAAATATATATTTATTCTGCATAAAGCTAGATTCACTCAATTTAAAGAATCCCTTTATTCCAAATTTATGTCACTCCTTTCTGGTGTGAAATGAGGTGTCTGTACAATTTCTACTCATTTTTAACAAAATGTAAAGTTGACAACCCCACACTAATCCCAAAATATATATTTTTGGAAATTATACACAACTGTATTAACAAACTAATTTTAAAAAATTGTTAACTAAATACAGTTTAATTGTAACTTGAAACCACTGAGGTGGTACTAATTACTAATATTGATATATCATATACAAAATCAAGTATTAAAAAGTCACAAAACTATCAGGCAGTCATTTCTAAATTATTATTCAACAATTCTATTTCATATTAGTGGATCAAAGGAGTACTGAATAAAATAAAAACACAAAACAAGTAAATCTAAAGAGATAAGAATCTTAAAGATCAGGCCACACAGATAACAGTTTAGTCAAAGAAAAGTATAAAATAAAGAATTATACAGATTATATCCAGATACAACATAAATATAACTGTAAGAGAAGGATTAAAATCTGGTAACAGTGTTATTTTTTTTTTTTTTTTTTTTTAGAGAGGAGACACAGAGAGAGAGAGAGAGAGAGAGAGAAAGGGGGGAGGAGGTGGAAGCTCAACTCCCATATGTGCCTTGACCAGACCAGTGCAGGGTTTTGAACTGGCGACCTCAGTGTTCCCAGGTCGACGCCCTATCCACTGTGCCACCACAGGTCAGGCAACAGTGTTATGTTATTATTATGATCTACAAACACAACAAATTATCTTTCATAAACATATAACTCCACATAGAAGACAATTTCCATGTTGTTGATAAAATTCATAAATCCCATTTTATTTTTCCATGACTTACAAATTCAACTTCACAGATGAATTGTCAATTGAAAATCTTGTGGTTTCAAATACAGAAACCTTTCTATAACAGTCTTTTTTAAATAAAATTTAAATATATAGCGTTAAGTGAAGGAGTTTGTTTGAATGCCTATTTTTCAGCAATAAAATGAAATGTGAAAGGCCTTCATGTACTCTAAGAATACTTTAAAGGTATCTGTTAGTTTTCCAAGTTCAAAAAATGAACTACATCAAAAGGGAAAATAAAAAGCCTCAATAGAGTTCTCCAATTTTCCTTTTAATACAATGGCTATTTCTAGTTCCCCAAACTCAGCATTAAAAAAACTTTACCCAGTGAAAAGACTAGGTACTTTTTCACTTCTGGGTCTTATGACCTTTTCCCCTGAATATAGAGTCATTACAGTTTTGTACTTCAAGTAAGCTCTTTACAAATAGAGAATAAAATCAAAGAATATTCTTCTCTTTCCAGAAGTGAAATCTCAAATTACTCTGTAATATACTGTATTTACCCATGTATAAGACACACCTTAATTTTGGAGCCCAAAAGTTGAAAAAATTATGTACTAAATAGTTACTGAACTCGTTTTATTCATCATAAAATTCATATAACTCCTCATCACTGTCAAACTCCCATCCATTAGCTTGTTCTCATCTGTGTCTGATGACGGATCACTGTCTTCATATATTGTCTCATCCTCAGTTCCATCTATGGAAATGCAAAGAAAGAAAAAAAATTCTACAACCACTGTATAAGACGCACTCAGTTTTCAGACCCCAAATTTCTAGAATAAGAGTGTGTCTTATTCATGGGGAAATACGGTAGCTAACTCAGCCAGACTCAGAGTCTACTAGTTTGTAAACAAGCCATTAACTCTTCTTAATTATATATCAACAAGGTATGTTTATTTCTGTAGCAGAAACTCTGGCCTACTGAACAAATTAAAGAAACCCAAGAATGCTGGAATAGAAGGTATTTGAAAACCATGGAAATACCAAGTTTAGTCTTTGAAAAAATTCTGCAAATATCAATCAAAGATGTTTTGTCTATACTGTATAAACACAGCTACAGCATACATTTGAAAGGCATTTGAGTTCAATGGGAAAAAATTTTAGGTTCCAATCCAAGCTAAACCACTTACTAGTTATGTAACTAATTCCTCATCTGTGAAGTAGGGAAAAAACTTTCCTACTAGAGAATTGTCCTGTGAATTAAATGATTTATATAAAGTACCCCCCAGTGTATAATGTACAATTAATAAATGTATATAATAATGATTGTTTATATTTATTATGTCCAATATGCCAGACACTATACCTTATATAAATTATCTTATTTAGCCTGACCTGTGGTGGCGCAGTGGATAAAGCATTGACCTGGGAACACTGAGGTCGCCAGTTCAAAACCCTGTACTGGTCTGGTCAAGGCACATATGGGAGTTGATGCTTCCAGCTCCTCCCCCCTTTCTCTCTCTCTCTCTCTCTCTCTCTCTCTCTCACTCTGTGTCTCCTCTCTAAAATGAATAAAATAAAGAAAAAAAATTATCTTACTTAAAACTCAAGAAACATATGAAGGTATTACTCCCATTGTACACATTAGAAACCTGAGGTTAAACAACTTACACAGCAATTTAAGAGGCAGAACAAAGAGTCTTAATCACTCTACTGATACTATACTTTACAACAGCAAAGAACTTTCTTATACCTTTACAATAATCACAAAAATAGAGCAGGCTAGGCATCTTTATTTTCAACATATGGCAACAACTCACAAAATGCCTATGATCACACAACTAATAAAACCAGAACTTGAACCTAGGTCTCCTACCTAAATCAGAGTTCAATCCATAAGACACCATGGTGTCTGACCTGTGGTGGTGCAGTAGGTAGAGCACCAGCCTGGAATGCTGGGATCACAGTTTCAAATTCCTGGGCCTGCCTGCACCTATGACAAGCAATCAATGAACAACTAAAGTGAAGCAACACTGAGCTAATACTTCTCATTTCATTCCTCGCCCTCTCTCCCCTCTCTGTAAAATCAATAAAATCTTAAAAAAAGAAAAAAGAAAAACTCTGTAGCTCTCTACATTATGGTAATAATTCAATAAACACTGAATAAAGAACTCCTTCCAGGAGAAAACAAGATAGGTTATGCCTGAAAAAATAGATTGTTACATGTTCTATGTTAATTAATGCTTCCCAATGGCCGTCAACATTCAAATTTTCCATTAGTTAAAATATAGATTTACTTAAGAATACCAACTTTATACTTATCCAAAATTTGCAAAAATAAATAACAGTCCAGTGATAATCAAACGTGGAAGATATTTTGACAGGTCTGCTGTTTTCTGTAATAAATCTCTTGCTTAATGAATGACATCTACTTCATCAGTCATCAAAGAAACAAAAATGAAAGCCACAATGAATAAGATTCACAGATGTCCTTAACGGAGCCAAAGGGGGGGTGGGGGGGAGTCATGTTTTCACTCTGTCATGTTTTACTTACTGTACTATATTACACTACATAATCAAAAAATGTCCTTTTAATTGAAGGATATGAAATTAAAGTTTATGTGGATTAAAAAAAAAAAAAAGACACAACCAAATACTGACAAGAATGTGGAGTAACCAGAACTCTACTATGCTACTGGCAGGAGTGTAAATTGAGACAACCACTTTGAAAAACTAACAATATCTACAGTTCAATAAATATACACTGTCTGACTCAACCATTTCAATCCTAAGTATATAACCAAAAGAAATACATACATTTAAAAAAAAAGAAATACATGCATAAGTTCATCTAAAGACATGTACAAGAATGTTCACAGCAGCTATCTGTAACTACCGAAATGCCTATCAACAAGATATATAACTTGTTGGTCATTCACACAATGAAACAGTATACAACAATAAAAATAAGCTAAAAGTTCATGCAACAATATAAAGCTCACAAGTGTATACTAATTAGCCAAAGACAACAGACACCAAGGAGAACATACTGTTTGTCTCTGTTTATATAAAATTTGAGAACAGGTAAAACGAATGTGTGGTAATAGTTAATTGAATCATGGCTGGCCCCATCTACCTGTACATATATGTGTGTGTATGCACGTGCACACATGGCATATAATGCAAGCATCATCAATCCTTGTTCCTCCATGAGATCTGTTATAATGGCTAATGAGGCAGCCTAACAGGATTCTCTCAAGTACAGCATAAAATAAGGCTGAATCTCTCAGTGGCCAAGCAAAAGAAGGAAACAGCTCTAAAAGATCATTTAAACACTTTTAGTTTTGCCTGAGGCTAGATAAACAACTGGACTTTTCAATTTCATAAGTGAAAAAATTCCCTTCCTTGAATGATGATTTAGAGGAGATAAGATGAGAAAGCAACTATGTATCATTCTTAGGTCCAAACTAGCTTGGTTATTCCTAGAATAGACTAGCTCACAAATGATTCTTCGCAGCAAGACTGATTCATTTCAAGATACATTAATTAAGCACATGCTTTGTATTATGCATTTACTATCATTAAAACATAATCTCAGCTCTGTACAATCACTTATCTTTAATGGACATTTGCAACTTAAATATTAATAATTCAGCAAGACCTATGCAAAATGTCTGATGTAAAGATACCTCTATTATCTTCGATTTTATAAATGTTTTCCTTTTATCAACTTGCAGTTTTCCTCACTATCACTACATTTCATAGTTGCCTAATGGCATATAGCATTTTTAAATGCTTAAAAATAATGACTCTTGCCTGACCTGTGGTGGCGCAGTGGATAAAGAGTCGACCTGGGAACACTGAGGTCGCCAGTTCAAAACCCTGCACTGGTTCGGTCAAGGCACATATGGGAGTTGATGCTTCCAGCTCCTCCCCCTTTCTCTCTCTCTCTCTTTCTTTCTCTCACTCTGTGTCTCCTCTCTAAAATGAATAAAAAAGAAATTAAAAATAAATAAATAAATAATGACTCTTAAGCACCTGCTTTAAAGTAGTAAAAACGAGTCTTATATGTACAGTAATTTTAAATTCCTCAATGCTGTACTTAGAATGGTTATGAATTTGTCAATTAGTAAAATTTAAAGGCTAAATTTTCCATTCATTTTATTGTGATTTTTATCTTTAAGGTTGTTCAATGGCAGTTTCTTTTAAAGCCAGTTAAGTTATAAATGATTGCCGTATTTTTTGCTCCATAAGACGCACTTTTTCCCCCTCAAAAGTGGAGGGGAAAATGCCCGTGCATCTTATGTAGCGAAAAATACGGTATTTTATTAAATATTTTAACACACCATTTGGTTCAGAATATTTTTTTTCTTATTTTCCTCCTTAAAACCCTAGTTGTGTCTTATGGTCAGGTGCGTCTTATGGAGCGAAAAATATGGTATTTCAACTTTTCTAAAAGCCATGCTCCATCTGTCCTAAAAATTCTCTATGGTTTTGGTCAACACAACAATCAAGAATGACAATTAAAACTAGAAAAAGTCTTAACAAATAATATACTCAAGAGGAAACAACCCAATGTGCAGATTCATCATGAATTAAGACATTTTAGCATTCCCTCTCAGGACAGAGTCCTCCCATTAGAAATATATTTTTATACTGATGTCAAATGCTGAAAATCAAAATACAAAGACCTTGAATTTTATCAGATCTTTAGCAACTCCTTTAAGTTCTTACATTTTTATTTCATTTTCTCTCAGAGAGGACAAAAAATGTTCATCAACATACTAATCCACCTCTAAGTGGGTGCTCCACCACTTCTTACAATCTATAGTGAAGGTTAAGAAGTTCCCAAGCTAGTTTCAGTATTTCAAAAACTTCTAACTGCCGTAACAAATCTCACATAGTTGAAACTTGTTCTTTGCAGTACTTATGTTCTATGAAGTTGCCACATACTCTGATTTAGCCAACATGGAACCTTTTCTCCGAAGGGAAATGTAAGGTTAAGTTCCTGCAAGCCTCTGGTCATATTTTCATCAGCCGATCAATACATAACCTTGTTTTTATGTGTTTCTATTTAAAGACACCGTATTTAATATGTATTGGTTACTTATTAACACTGAACTCATGTCAACAGGACTATAATTCATACTTGAATAAAACTTACCTAACACATATTTTCTCCCTGGGATACAGCACAGCCTTGCTGCACTTAGGAACACCAAAAGCACTTCAGAACGACACTTGGGGGACATTTTTTTTTTATTTTACAGGGACAGAGAGAGGTATAGATAGGGTCAGACAGACAGGAACGAAGAGAGGTGAGAAGCATCAATCATTAGTTTTTCATTGCCGTTGCGACACCTTAGTTGTTCATTGATTGCTTTCTTACCTGTGCCTTGACCGCGGGCCTTCAGCAGACCGAGCAACCCCTTGCTCAAGCCAGCGACCTTGGGTCCAAGCTGGCGAGCTTTTGCTCAAGCCAGATGGGCCAAGCTCAAGTTGGCGACCTTGGGGTCTCGAACCTGGGTCTTCCACATCCCAGTCCGACGCTCTATCCACTGCGCCACTGTCTGGTCAGGCTTGGGGGGGCATTTTAAAGAGCAAAACCTCACCTCCAAAAACCACAAAATGCCAATGCAGCACTAAAGAAACCATGAAAAAAAAACACTGTTTACCGCATAATTGCTGCAAAAAGGCAGAGCATAACCTTATTCAGCTCAGTTCAGAACATGTGCCCTGGCAACTAAATTTTTCACAACTCGGCACATGTCTGAAAATAACCATGAAAGTGCCAAGAGCATTGACTCTGGGGTTACAAATAAATTTAACAAGTAGGTGATTTTGTAAATATGGAAACTAGAAATATGAAAAATAAACTGTTTACATATTTATAATTAGTTCTACGTATGTTTCTTGACTAGAAAGGTATATGGGAACATCAGTTCTCTCTATGCTGATCAGAAGTATTGTAGTAATACAATTTGTTTAGTAAACAAAACCTTTGAAAATATAATCATGAGAAAATAAATGAAATCTTTCTTTAAATTATTTTTTTAATTATTTACTTATTTTAGAGAAGAGAGGCAGAGAGAGAGAGAGAAAGGGAGGAACAGGAAGCATCAACTGCCATATATACCTTGGCCAGGCAAGCCCAGGGTTTTGAACTGGCAACCTCAGCATTCCAGGTCAATGCTTTATCCACTGCACCACCACAGGTTAGGCATAAATGAAATCTTTTATAGAAAAAAGGTTATCCAGAACATACACATATGTAAAAAAAAAAATACACAGAATATCTTTTTTTTGTGTGTGTGACAGAGACAGAGAGAGAGAGAGAGAGAGAGACAGGGAAAGGGGCAGATAGGGACAGACAGGAAGGGAGAGAGATGAGAAGCATCAATTATTCGTTGCGGCACCTTAGTTGTTCACTGATTGCTTTCTCATATGTTCCTTGACCGGGGACTCCAGCAAAGCAAGAGACCCCTTGCTTGACTTGGGTCAAGTAAGTGACATTGGGCTTCAAGCCAGCAACTCTTGGGCTCAAGCCAGCAACCATGGGGTCATGTCTATGATCCCGTGCTCAAGCTGGTGACCTCAGGGTTTTGAATCCCAGGCCCTCTGCATCCCAGGCTGACACTCTATCCACTGTGCCACCACCTGGTCAGGCTACATGTTAATTCTTGATAGCCACTTCCTACCTTCCACACAACCACACTCTCTTTACTCTATTTTCAGTATTTTCCACAGCACTTATTATATGACATACATACTAAGCTAAACCATATATGAAACTGCCATTTTTTTAGCCCTCTTCAATAAATAAGTGCAGTTTTTGAACATGACACCCATGTGCAAAACTTAATCTAAAACAACATTAGTAAGAAATGCCTAAAAAAAAAAAAAAAGAAAGAAATGCCTTAATGACCAGGTGGTGACGCAGGGCATAGTGTTGGACTCGGACAAGGAGAACCCAGATTTGAAATCCAAGGTTGCTGGCTTGAGCGCGAGCCCACCAGCTGGAGTGCAGGGTTGCCAGCTGGAGCATAGATAGACATGATCACATGGTCGCTGGCTTCAGCATGGCATCACTCACTCTGTTGTAGCCACGCCCCGCCTCATCAAGGCACATGAGAAAGCAATCAATGAACTAATGAGACTAAGGAGCCACAACAAAAAATTGATGCTTCTCATCTCTCTCCTCCTGCCTGTCCCTTTCTCTGTCTCTGTCACACACACACACAAAAATACCTTAATAAAACCACATGGAAGAAAAAAAACAAGATGTATAAGGGAAAATAAGTTTGGGTAAATAATACAATAAATAAACTTAAAAGATTTATATATTTTTTATTTTAGAGGGGAAGAGAGAGCAAAAGAAGGGTAGGAGGAGCAGGAAGCAACAACTCCCATATGTGCCTTGACCAGGCAAGCCCAGGGTTTTTGAGTCAGTGACCTCAGCATTCCAGGTGCTTAATTCACTGTGCCACCACAGGTCAGGCCTAAAAAATTTCTATTTTTAAAGATCAAAGAATTAAAATCATAGCTATTTCCAGTTCTGTTTTTCATTTGTTTGTTTGGTTGGTTGATTGGTCGGTTTTTTATTTCTCTGAAGTGAGAAGTGGGGAGGAAGAGAGACTCCCGCATGCGCCCGACAGGCATCCAGTGGGCATGCCCACTAACGGCTGATGCTCTGCCCATCTGGGGCATTACTCCATTGTAACTGGAGCCATTCTAGTGCCTGAGGCGGAGGCCATGGAGCCACCCTCAGCACCCGGGCCAACTTTGTTCCAATGGAGCCTTGGCTGTCGAGGGGAAGAGAGAGACAGAGAGAAAAAAGAAGGGGAATGGTGGAAAAGCAAATGGGAGCTTCTCCTGTGTGCCCTGGCCAGGAATCAAACCTGGGATCCACACATTGGGCTAACACTCTACTGCTGAGACAACTGGCCAGGGCCTGCCCATCTTTATGTGTCTAAAGCAGTCCTCGAATATAAGATCTGGAAAATAATTCACGGCATTGTAAAACATGATACAAAATTTTCATTAGAATTCAATATATACTGCGTGGTCTGTAGTGGCACAGTGGATAGATACAGTGACGACCTGAATGTTGAGGTCCAGTTCAACACCCCGGGCTTGCCCTAAGAAGGCACATACAACAAGCAATGAACAACTAAAGTGAAGCAACTATGAGTTGATACTTATCACTCCATTCTCTCTCTCCTCTCGCTATAAAATAAAAAATTTTAAAAAGGAATTCAATATATACCATGGTGCTGAAACAAGAAAAGACACAAATTACATGTACATGGCTCTGATAATAACACCTCAAACTCCAAAAACAGTCTGACTCCTTAGATTCATGTCCCCAAACCAGACTTCAGCACCTATATCACATTGAGCAAGATAACCTCTGGGCTTCAACTTGCTCAGTTGCAGAATGAGGGTAACAGTAAACATTCTTAAGAGGTTGTTGAGAACTAAATAATAGTTTTTATATGTATCCAGCATACAGAAAATTTTCAATAGGTTTTTATTAGTAGTATTACTTTTATAGGAGTTTTAAAAATTATCTAGAGCAGTCTTTCACAATATACAGCAAACTGCCTGGGAATCTAGTTAAAATGAGATTGTTATTCGAGAAGATCTATGTGGGACCTAAAATTTGCATTTCTAGTAAGTGCCCAGAGGTATCAAGGAAGAACACTTTTGAGTTACAAGGACAGCTCTCAAACTTCAGCACACAAAACCTTGACCGGTGGTGGTACAGTAGATAGTGTTCACCTGGGACACTGAGATCCCCGACTTGAGCGCAGGCTCATCTGGCTTGGATGTAGAATCATAGACATGATTCCAAGGCTGCTGGCTTGAGCAAGGTGTCACCCTGGTCAGCTTGAGCACCCTGGTCATATGAGAAGCAATCAGTGAACAACTACAGTGATGTCACTACCAGTTGATGCTTCTCCTCTCTCTCCCTTCATGTGTGTCTCTCTCGCTCAAAAAAAATAAAGAAAAACAAAAACGCTTCACACATCCAAGTCACCTGGAGAGGTAGTGTAAAACACAGATTTCTGGGTTCCATCCCAGCGGTGGAGAGAATCAGCTTTGGAACAAGTTCCCAAGTGATGCTATGCTCCTATTCCCAGGGCCATATTTTAAGAACTACTGCTCACAGGTTCTCAGCTAGGATGTACATCAGAGTCACTTATGAGGTATTTGTGTTTCTTTGATTAAATTTAAGTGTCCTGACTATACCCTAGCATTGGTTCTCAATATGTGGTCTCCTAACCTACTAAATCTGAAACTTTAAGAATGGGGCCTAGTCTGGCCTGTGGTGGCGCAGTGGATAAAAGCCTCGACCTTGAATGCTGAGGTCGCCGGTTCGAAGCCCTGGGTTTGCCTGGTCAGGACACATATGGAAGTTGATGTTTCCTGTTCTTCACTCCTCTTTCACTCTCTTCCTTTCTCTCTCTCCTCTCTCTGTAAAAATGAATAACTAAATAAAATAAATTTAAAAAAAAAATTTTTTTTTTAAATAAAAAAAAAAAATGGGGCCTAGCCATCCACATTTTAAAAAAACAAAAACATACAAGTCTTCCAGGTGGTTATATTGCATGCTCAAGTTTGAGAACCATGCCTGACCAGAAGGTGGTGCAGTGAATGGACTGTGGGCCTGGGTTCCTGGGGACCCAGGTTCAAAACCCTTAGGTTGCCAGCTTAAGCGCCAGCTCTTCCAGCTTGAGCAGAGGGTCACTGGCTTGAGCATGGGGTCATAGATACGACCCCATAATCACTGGCTTGAGCAAGGGGGACACTGGCTCAAATGGAGGCCCCAGTCAAGGCACATATGAGAAAGCAATCAATGAACAACTAAGGTGCCGCTTCTATGAGATGATGCTTCTCATCTCTCTTCCTTATTGTCTGTCTGTCCCTGTCGGTCTCTAAAGTTTGAGAACCACTACCTTATAGTTACAAATGAATCATTTCCTTGTTGAAATTTTGCTAACTACAGTAAGAAAAATATCTACCTATTGATATATATGTTACTTAGGTCAAACTGGAAAATATCCTGCCTCTAATCAAGTAATAGCATTTATAGTGCCAGACTAGGCGGTGGCACAGTGGACAGAGCGCCGGACTAGAATGTGAAGGACCCATGTTCGAGACCCCGAGGTCACCAGCTTCAGCGCGAGTTCATCTGGTTTGAGCAAGGCTCACCAGCTTGAGCCCAAAGTCACTGGTGCAAGGGGTCACTCGGTCTGCTGTAGCCCCCACCTCTAAAAGCACATATGAGCAATCAATGAACAACTAAGGAACTGCAGCGAAGAATTGATGTTTCTCATCTCACTCCCTTCCTGTCTGTCTGTCTCTATCTGTCCCTCTCTCTGACTCTGTCTCTTCCACAAGAAAAAAAGGAGCATTTATACAACTTTAGTGGTAACTCTATAATCATTATATATATATGTCAGTTACTATCTACTTCATCATGAGATGTTCTCCCATCATATGTCTCCCCAAAGTCAGACATTTAAAATCTCCAGGCAACCCCCCCCCTTTTTGTAATTTTAGTAAGAGGGGAAGCAGATACCTGCATGCACCAGGACTAGGATCCACCTAGGAAGCCCACTAGGGGGCGATGCTCTGCCCATCTGGGACTGTTGCGTAGCAACCAAGCTTTTTTTTTTTTTAGTGCCTGAGCGGGGAGGCCACAGAGCCATCCTCAGAGAATGAGGCCAACTCGCTCAAACCAATCAAGCCATGGCTGCAGAAGAGAGGGAGAGGTGGAGAGAGTGAGAAAGGAGAGGGGTGAAGAAGCAGATGATCGCTTCTCCTGTGTGCCCTAAGAATCTAACCCAGGAGAATCCACATGTGGGGCCAACGCTCTGAGCCAAAAAAAACCCAACAAAACCCTTTTTAAAGAAGACAAGCCTGACCAGTGGTGGCGCAGTAGATAAAGGATCCAGTTGGGACACTGAGGACCCAGGTTTGAAACCCTGAGGTGGCCGGCTTGAGTACAGACTCACTGGCTTAAGTGCAAGTAGCTGGCTTGACCCCAAGGTCATTGGCTTGAGTGAGGGATCAATGGCTTGGCTAGAGCCCTCCCCTCTTAACCCCCTCACCCCTGCAAGGCACACATGAGAAGCAATCAGTGAACACTAAAGTGATACAGCTACAAGTTAATGCTTCTCATCTCTCCCTGTGTCTCTCTCTTAAAAAAATAAAAATTTTTCGCCTGACCAGGCGGTGGCGCAGTGGATAGAGCGTCAGACTGGGATGCGGAAGACCCAGGTTCAAGACGCCGAGGTCGTCAGCTTGAGCGTGAGCCCATCTGGCTTGAGCAAAAGCTCACCAGCTTGGACCCAAGGTCACTGGCTCCAGCAAGGGGTTGCTTGGTCTGCTGAAGGCCCGCGGTCAAGGCACATGTGAGAAAGCAGTCAATGAACAACTAAGGTGTCGCAACAGCAAGGAAAAACTAATGATTGATGCTTCTCATCTCGCTCCATTCCTGTCTGTCTATCCCTCTCTCTGACTCTCTCTCTGTCCCTATAAAAAAAAATAAAAATAAAAAAATTAAAAAGAATAAAAAAATTAAAAAATAAAAATTTTTCAAAAAAGAAACGACAAAAACTTTGCATAACATTTAATTTTCATAAAAGCTCAGCAAATATTAGATTTTCAGACTAGAGTCTGAAAATAAGTACATTTAATCTTATTCTGGAACAAAAAAGCTAATTTCAACAGCTATAGGCCATTTACAATATTCTGGCCCTAATTAACAACTGACATAACCAAAATTTATTTATAAAGAAAATTAAGTGTATCTTCCGGGCTAACCATGGTATTTATCTGAAAGAAAAATTATGTGCATGAACAGTAATAAATCTTTCACTATGCCTCTCTTTAAAATTAAGGAAGTGAAATGGGAGGCATAGAAATGAAAATACAAAGGGAAGATTTCTGCTATGAAACTTGTACTTACACTTGTAGCCAGCCAGAAAGTAAATACTAAGTAAGGCTCTTAGCTGATTCTCAATTTTCTGGTAGCCTACAATTTGATTTTATAATCTCCGTACCACAATGTTGTATTGTTCATAAATATAAATACCTTAAAAGTAAAATGGATTTCGGGGGCGGGGGGAGGGTGGAAGGGAATAGAGACACAAATATATACCCAACATAGGTGGAATATAAAACTGAGACTCATGAACACAGATGAAAGGAAAGTAGTTAACAGGGGAAAGGGCTTGGAGGAGGGGAATAAAGGGACTAAATATATGATGACTGAAAATGATTTGACTTCGGCCGATGGGCACACAAAACAATGAACAGTTCAAATGCTATAGAGATGTTCACCTGAAACCTATGTACTCCTAGTGATCAATGTCACCACATTAAATTCAATTTACAAATTAAAAAAAAGAAAAATGTATTAAACTTAAACTGGAATATTATTTCTTCAGGGAGGGGCACTGACACTACTCTTGGAAATAAAACAGAATATCAAAAAGTGCCTGTCATAAAAGCTAGAATGGGAATGAATCACTGCTTGAAAGGAATTCAAAGAATGAAAAGAAAGTTGCCAAGTCATAGGATAGAAAGTCCAAAAAAGCCATTAACTGGTCAGGAATGCTGTACTAAAATATTCAAAACAAAAAATTTTAAGTGGAAAACTAAAATAAAAAAATAGAAGGGCTGTTGTAGGTCGTCAATGACAGCAATTAAAAGTATCCTGTTTGCCCAAATAACAAAACACAAAGAGGTCTATTACACAGTCTGAAAGCAGACAGCTTTCCTCTCTGATGCCCAGCTCCTTCTTGGGAATTCTTAAAAACTATGAATGCCATGAGAGAAAAGTGTAAGTCAATGTTAAAATTGCCACGTATAATATTGGAATGAGTTCTAGGACTTCTCAGATTACTCTTAACAAAACAGGATAAAGATGTAATCACATTTATAAAGGAAATTAAAGTTTAAAAGTATACAAAATTATTCTAAGGTACTATACACCAAAAATAGTGGTTTCTCATGGAGGAAAGGGGAGTTCTAATGATACAACAGGGCACAAGACAGTTTCTGGTGTATGGATAATATTAGGCTTCTTACTCATAATTGTGTAAATTATTCAAATTGTGAAAATTCACTGTATACAGGTACTTACAATAACATTATTTGTTCCTATAATCACATTTACATTTTTTTAAAAAGCAGGGAGGAACTTGCTGTGGCCAGACAGCTCAGTTGGTTATCATCCCAAAGCACAGAGGTTGCCAGTTTGATTCCAGGTTAGGGTGCATACAGTAACATATATGTTCGTGTCTCTCTTGCCTTCTCTTCCTTTCCTTCTAAAGTCAATCAATAAATAAAAAATTTTTAATAAAAAAAAAAAAAAAAACTGTGTCCAGTGGCTCAGTTGTAGAGCGTCAGCTCAGAGTATGGATATCCCGGTTTTGATTGCCGGTCATGGCACACAGAAGCAGCAATCATCTCCTTCTCCACCCCTCCCCCTCCTCTTTTCCTCTCCCACCGCCATGGCTCAATTGATTTGAGCGCATCAACCCCAGGTACTGAAGATGGCTTCCTGGAGCCACCACCTCAGGCTCTAAAAATAGCTATGCTATGAGCACGGCCCCAGATAGGCAGAGCATCAGCCCCAGATAAGGGTTGCTGAGTGAATCCTGGTCAGGCACATGTGGTAGTCTGTCTATTTCTCCTCTTCTCAACTTGGAAAAAGAAGAAGAAGAAAAAAGACAGGGAGGAAAAAAAAGGAAATTTCTCCCCCAGGAAATAAAACATATTACTTGTCCTGGCCAGATGGCAGTTGGTTAGAGCATCGTCCAAAAGCACAAAAATTGCAGGTTTGATTACCAGTCAGGGCATGTACAGGAGCTCAATGTTATCTCTCTCTCTCTCTCTCTCTCTCCCTTCCTCTCTCACTAAAATCAAAAAATAAAAATTTAAACAAAAGAATTTTAAAAAACTAAAACATCACGGCAAAAACATTTTAAAATTATATTCAGTGGAGATAGTCAAGATTAAAAATTACAGGTTTCCAGTGAGAAGTAGAAAGTTGATATAGAGAAGTATTACAAAGTTCCCCAAAGGCTATCAATAGATAAATCTCACAAACATACACACCTTTATCAGGAGGAAAAAATCTTGGTATCTATCTCTATAATACAGTTATGCCAAATAAAGCATTATTTCATTTTATTTATGACATACATTACTCTGGGTACTAATGGAAAGTATATACAAACTGCACATCTGTTTTCCTTAAACTTCTGACGAGTTAAAAAAAAAAATTAAGAAAACTACTAAAGAGGGTAAATAAGTGCCAGAATACAGTCAGCAATGGGTTATTTCTTGAACCATTTCAGTGCCATTTCACAAATCAACTCATCCCTTTATGGAGTAGCTGAATTACAGTAGAAATTAAAGGTATTAATTATGCTGGCTTTGGCTGGTTGGATCAGTGGTAGAGCACAGGCCCAGCATATTAAGTACCAGGTTCAATTAATTCCCCATCAGAGCACACAGATGTGCCTATCTGCTTCTCCACCCCTCCCCCTCCTGCTTCTCTCTCTCTGTCTCTTCTCCTCTCCTCCTGCAGCCATGGCTCGATTTGAGCGAGTTGGCCCAGGTGCTGAGGATGGCACCATGGCTTCCACCTAAGACGCTAAAAAATGACTCTCACTGAAACAGAGCAAGGACCCCAGATGGGCAGAGTATTGCCCCATAGTGGGCTTACCCTGTGGATCCCAGTCAGGGTGCATGTGGTAATCTGTCTCTGCCTCCCCTCCTCACTAAAAAATAAAAAAAAGTATAAATTATATCCCAATCTCTTTCAAATCTCATCTCAAACCAAGGGAGAAGGATGGGTATACACAGGAGCTCAATGTTTCATTACATCAAGTTCTTCTGCAATTTTCTTTATGTGACCCCCCCAAAAAAAACACACATCTTTTCAAATATTTACTATGGTTTCACATCAAAGTTAATCTGGTTTTTCTTCCTAGCATTAATGCAATCACACCTGTAAACAGCAGAAAATGTCAAAAAGTGGCTTTGGAGCCATCAGTTTTAAAATGTAAATAAATACAAATATCTCACATTTTAGAATGATTATTTTAGGATCTTAAATAATTATTTCATAAGGGGAAAAAAATCACACCTTCGTAAACAATAGGAAGTTTTAGTATTAAAAATGCCCTTACTGGCATCGGTACCCTCACTAATGGTCACCCAGAATTCTTATTATGAAATTTCAGAATATGAAGTACGTTGCCATGCTGTCTTAACCGCTAAAGAAAGGTACTATGATTCTAGTAACTTGAGTCCTAGAACTACCAATTAGCACTTTTTCATTAAGTAGATTAGAAACATGATGTTCAGTTGTGTATTACTCTAGTTAATAAAGAAAACTCCTTAAATACAAATCCTAAATTGCGGATCTTAGAAGTTTACTTCTCACTTGACCTGTGGTGGCGCAGTGAGTAAAGCATCCACCTGGAATGCTGAAGTCCCCTGTTGAGATCCCAGGCTTGCCTCGTCGAGGCACATATGAAAAGCAACTACTACAAGTTTATGCTTCCTGTTCCTCCCTGCCCCTTCTCCACCTAGTCTCTAAAGAAAAAAAAAAAGTTTACTTCTCTAATTATAATATCTACCAAAATAGTTTTTCTCTTTATAGCCTCTTACTTGTTTCACATTTTGTCTGTTCAAGAAAAAAAAATTGCTACCTTTAGTCCTACTAAATTCTGGGGTTTGGTAAAAGAATACTTAAAATTTTTGCTGACAAGAAAAGAAATTATAAAACAATGTTTTGTACAGAATAAGCTTTATTATCCTTAATTTATAAAGTGCTCTTAAAAGTCAATCAGAAAGCATATACCAGGGCAAATTATATTAAACATGTCAAAGAATAATCAAAGAAACATTATTAATATTCTTTAAAGTTTAGGATGAAAGTACAATATCAGATATAAACCTTTAAAATGTAAAGATGAAACATAAAGCAATGAGAACATAAAGCAGTGGTTCTTAACCTGGGTTCTATCGAACCTTAGGGGTTCGATGAATGGTTCTCAGGGGTTCGGAGAAGTCTCTGCCGCGGAGGCCAGAATAAAGTAATAGCATAATTTGTTGTGAGTTCAAGCACTTTGTTGGTTTTGTTCTTTGAGCAAGGTGATGTTCATGCACGGCTCATTTTGTGCACCAGTAAAAAATCATATACCTATGTCTTGAATTTGGAAAAAAAAATCATATTTTATTTATCACTAAAGAAGGGTTCGGTGAATGCGCATATGAAACTGGTGGGTGCGATACCTCAAAAAAGGTTAAGAACCACTAACATAAAGGATTGTTTAACAGAGTTAAGACAAATAGCAATTTGAGGAAAACATTTAGATTCTCACTTTACACCAATACCAGATGAGGTTAAAACTTAAATTTATTTAAATCTAACTTAGAAAAACTAAAGAAACAGTATTAAATCAGTACTGTTTATTTATTACATTTCTAGTGGAGGAATTTCAGAAGATTAGTAGTACAAAATTAGGCCAAAAGATTTATTTAATTTTAAAATTGTTTATCTTAAAAATTCACAAAAGAAATATATTAAGCATTAAGTAATGTTTTACCTCAATAGTAATCTAAGAAAAAAATGGTATGACTCACACCCTATTAAGTTTTTATGAATAGTATTTAATGTTGAGTTAAAGAGCAACAGCCACTTCAATGTAAACACAAATTGATACTTTTTTTTTTTAACTGAGAGAAGGGGAGATAGTGAGACAGACAGACCCACATCCACCCGGCAACCCCGTCTGGGGCTGATGCTGGAATCAACCTAGCTTTCCTCAGTGCCTGAGGCCGACGTCAGAACCAATCAAGCCACTGGCTGCGGAAGACGGATAGCAGGGGTAGAGGGGGGAGGAGCAGATGGTCACTTCAGTTGTGTGCTTTAACCAGGGGTCGACCAGGATGTCCATATGCTGGGCCAACACTTGATCCACTGAGCAAACCAGCCAGGGCACAAATTGATACTTTTTATAAATATTGTGAAAATTAGTTGCAAAAGCTTTTAAAATGTACCTAGATAATAATACTATATATGGGAAATCTGTATAAATGTTCTTCACACTGTCATTTATTTATACATGCAAAAAGTTAGAATAGGGGAATGATACATCTATACATGGAACATCATACATCCATTTATAACGATTAATAAGACCGACTGCGCCCTGACCTGTGGTAGCGCAGTGGATAAAGCATCGACCTGGAATGCTGAGGTCACTGGTTCAAAACCCCAGGCTTACCTGGTCAAGGCACATATGGGAGTTGATGATTCCTGCTCCTCTCCTCTCTCTCCCTCTTTCTTTCTTTGTCTTCCTCCCTCCCTCCCTTCTCTCCTCTCTAAAATGAATAAACAAAATATTTTTAAAAAAGAAAGCCCACTGTGAAAACACTACCTAGTATTAGGTTAAAAAGTAGGACATAAAATTCAATACATATTTCATCCACAAGTATGTAAAACTATATTTAAAATAATGGAAGAAACATATCAAAATGTTAATAGTTATATTAATTCCCAAATACTGCAATCCTCAAACCAGCCATCAAAATCATTAAAACACATACACACACACACACACCCCTCTTATATCTCTAAATAAAAATCCACTATAATTTGAAACATTTCTCACCTCAGACCTCAGGACACTTGAGTGTGCTGATGATAACAATTCAATATCAGGGTTCAAAACCACAGAACTGAATCATGCAGACAGTACATTTACTAATTTTAATTATCTGCTTTGACAATGTACTCAACAATAAATGTTCTAGTCTTTAGATAATTGGTTAATTACTAGTAATATCAAATATTAAATGTACTAGAGTCTTATTTGGAAAGTAATCCCTTGAATTATTAAGTAAGTAACTAAATAAGTAGATAAGGCAATAAAGTTAAACAAAGGATATTCTATACACAGTAGCACGATTTTTATTTGGTATCACCAGATGAATCCTGTAAAGGAATTTTCTAGAACTGAAACACATTATCAAAGCTATGAAAATGTTTACTCTTACAACAGTCTTTTTAAATGACACCAATTTCTTAATTCCTTAAACACCGTACATAGGATAAAAGTTTATTTATGATTGAGGTCATCATTGTGATACATCATGTACTAATTGGAATTCACTCAAAAATTAATGATTAAAAGACTGTATGTCTCCTGTAATGGCCTTACAACACTATTAACTTCTATAGTTCCATCTTCTTTTTAATAGCTCTTCTTCCTTTTCCCTTGAAATAAGATGACAGACATTTCAGCTGTCAGTGTGCCTAACTCCAATGTCCAATTCTGTGGATTATAATCTGTAAGCTAAAAAAAAAAAAAAAAAAATCAAATGACCAACCCTGTTAAGGCTGCAAAATTTAAAATTTTTACTCCAAGTAGTAGTTTCTGAATGAAGACCATAGGATGACTGATTGTTCTTGGTTATAATTATTTTGAAGAATCAAGATCCCTGTTGTTTCAAGTAGCTGGCATCACTAGAACTCAAAATGTCCTTGAATTACTATTAAATATACTGAAATTCCAAAAATAATTAAGTAACTGAATACATACTTGACGTATCCTCAGGGAAAGTTAACTCACTTGTCTTTGATAAAACAAAAATTTCCTACATAAGAAAAAGCAGCTAAAAAGAAAAGAAAGAAAAACACGTAAGAAGGACAAGTTCAAATAAAATAACAAATCCATATTCCATGGTTTTAAAAGTCAAGGCTGTAAGTTTGGGAAATATTTACCAATAGTGTTTTTTAAAATATAATTACAATGGTTATCAGAGTATTACAGAAATTTGCACCAAAATGTGTACATTTATATTAAATCCTACTTTAGAAATCAAAAATTCTAGCAAATATTCCTTATAGTTAAATCCAGACTAAATTTTCATATAAAATTAATTTTTTAAAGCACCTGCAACATACGTTTTTTGAAGTTTCTGGTCAAGTAATTTACTGTCATCTCTCTCAGACACTGATTCAGAAAGAGGTAAGAAGTAAAGTTAATATTCTTTATATAATTAATAAATAACATAGGTATTACACTGTATAGTTTATAAAATTACAGGTTTATAGAAATTAGCGCTGTGTTCAACCAAGAGGAAAAAAGATCCAAGTGAGGATAATCAGTATTATATCATCACTGTTATTAATTTTCTGATTATTGAAGCTAACTGGTTGTCATAGATCACTTCTATGACCATAATAATTGAGAAGGAAAATAAATTTTCTTTTTTTCTCAAAGTTCAGACCATAAGGGTGCTCATTTATTAATAAAAACAATATTAAGTTTACACATACTCTAGATAAAGTATGACACTCTATAAATATTTATTAGAAACTACACATTACAAAAATTGAAAGACTATTCCTGTTCTTCTGATACAAAGATTTGAAAGATTTGAGAGTTGTGCGTTGATTTCCAGGTTGGAGGTGAACAATTTAGAAAGTAAATATTACATAAAAGTACAATAATTTTATATATTTAGAGATGATTTGTCTATACTTTTTCAGATACGTCTCACCACTTTATTTTAACCATATCAACTAATGTACATCCAATCTATGGCAACTATGACGATACTTCAGAATTTTTAATAATCTGCCACCATATTTGCTTTAAAGAGCATCTGAGAAAAGTACTTAAAACTTACAATGTTCCTCTGTTTCACGTTAATCAAAATCAAAATAATAAAGATGCCCTTCATAGTGATAAAAAAAAATTTTTAAGTCAACAAAAAACAGCACATCCAGTTGGATTTTCTTCATACATTGTGATTTGCAATGACCTCAGTCTTTCATGGAAGTTGGTATTATATAAAAGAGCTCACAGATATATATATATATATATTTTTTTTTTTTTTTATTGTATTTTTCTGAAGTGAGAAGCAGTGAGGGTAGAGAGACAGACTCCCACATGCCATGTGCACTAGGGGGCAATGCTCTACCCATCTGGGACATTGCTCTGCTGCAACCAAAGCCACTCAAGTGCCTGAGGTGGAGGCCATGGAGCCATCCTCAGCGCCTGGGCCAACTCTGCTCCCATGGAGCCTTGGCTGCAGGAAGGGAAGGGAGAGATGGGGGGTGGGGTGGAGAAGCAGATGGTCGCTTCTCCTATTGCCCTGACTGGGAATCAAACCCGGGACTTCCACATGCCAGGCCAATGCTCTACCACTGAACCAACCGGACAGGGTCGGAAAAAGAAATTCTCTTGATTTAAGTTTCACTCAAACAAATTTAAATCATGAAAGATACATTTCTCCTCCTCCTTGGATTTTTTTCTCAGTATATTTTTTCCCAGTATCTTAAATAATTTAGTCTGTACCAGTCTGTAAAATTGGTAATTCCCGCCTGACCAGGCGGTGGCGCAGTGGATAGAGCATCAGACTGGGATGCGGAAGACCCTGGTTCGAGACCCCGAGCTCGCCAGCTTGAGCATGGGCCCATCTGGCTTGAGCAAAAGCTTGCCAGCTTGGACCCAAGGTCACTGGCTCCAGCAAGGGGTTGCTCGGTCTGCTGAAGGCCCGCGGTCAAGGCACATGTGAGAAAGCAATCAATGAACAACTATGGTGTCACAATGGCAACGAAAAACTAATGATTGATGCTTCTCATCTCTCTCCGTTCCTGTCTGTCTGTCCTTGTCTATCCCTCTCTCTGACTCTCTCTCTGTCCCTGTAAAAAAAAAGGATTGGTAATTCCCAAGATCCACTACCAAAAGCAGTTTATAAAACAAAGTTATTAGAATAAGGAACATATTTTATTGTGAAGATCAGATGCACAGAAAACTACAAAAGGCCTAATTACAAGCACAACTTTGCAGATATTCTTGCAAAGGTCATTATAGTTGTGACCTTTGAATTCATTGTAATTTTTACAATTTCCTACTTTTATGAGTATCATTCAATTAAATAATTATATATTTACTTATAAGCCAATTATATATTAGTCAAATAAGTAATTCAATTAAATGTAAATTTTAAAAACTGAATAAATAAAAGTATAATTTCAATCAAATATCAACCTCAGTTGCTGACTTTCCATGACAGGTGATCGTTGTTATCAAGCAATTTTAGGGGAGGATTGAAAACTGTCTTTAAAAAATCATTTAAGAGGGAAAAATTGCGCCTGACCAGATGGTGGCACAGTGGATAGAGCATCAGACTGGGACATGGAGGATCCAGGTTCAAAACCCTGAGGTCACCAGCTTAAACATGGGATCATAGACATGACCCATGGTCGCTGGCTTGAGCAAGGGGTCACTAGCTCTGCTGTAGCCCCCGGGGGTCAAGGCACTTATGAGAAAGCAGTCAATGAACAACTAAGATGCAACAAAGAATTGATGTTTCTTATCTCTCTCCCTTTCTTGCTGCCTGTCCCTATCTATCTCTCTCACTGTCACAAAAAAGGAAAAAAAAGAGAAAAAAATTGCTTCACATACTGATTCCAAATTTTGGTTAAATCCAAGTTACCCTTCAATAACCATTGTGAGCATTCCTATTTTTGGATCACGACTCTGTCAACTTTCTACCATCCTCCTTGTCTGCAACTTCTCCAATTTCATTTCCGTATCAACCTATACACTTTCATGTCTCCTCTTCCCCTTTCCCATTATCACACCTCTCTAATTTTTTTTTTAACTTACAGATTTGAAAGGAACAGAGAAGGGCGGAGAGATAGAGAAAGAAACATCATTTTGTTGTTGCACTTATTTATGCATTCACTGGTTGATTCTAGTACGTGCCCTGACCAGGGATCAAACCCACAATCTTAGGGTTCGGGGACGAGACTCCAATTGATCAACCTGGCCAGCGCTCAAATATAACTTTTGTTAACTATAACCAATATTCCTACCTGAACTATTACTATCTGAACTATTACAATAGAAAAAGCAAATTTCAGGTTTTTATGTTACAGGCCTAATAAATAACATTGCTAGTAAGTTTGGGAGGAAATATACAACCCCTCTCCTATTAAGCTCACTACATTTAACAGTCATAATTATTACTTTCATTGAGTTCACATCTTAAAACTTCTGGAAAACTCCTGCACACACACTTGGATTATAGTTTCAAGTATGTAAGTATTATGAAGTACAAACATGAATTTAAGGGTAAATAGAGAACAAATATTAAACATAAAAATGCAAATCCCAAGTCATAAGATACTTAAACACTATTTTACATAAACTTTATTTTTACAAAGCTACCAACAAAGTAAATCTCTAATGCAAAAATAATAATACAATAATTCAAGCTATTTTCACAAATCTACACCACTAAAAAATCTGTACAAACAAAAAAATTAACATTTATAAAAAAAGAAAGAGGCCCTAGCCAGCTGGCTCAGCAGTAGCGCATCAGCCTGGCATTTGGAAGTCCTGGGTTTGATTCCTAGTCAGTGCACATAGGAAAAGCGACCATTTGCTTCCCCACCCCCTCCCCCTTCTCTATCTCCCCCTCTCTCACCTTCATGCAGCCATGGCCCATTCCAGCAAATTGGCCCCAGGGCTAAGGATGGTACCACAGCCTCACCTCAGTTGCTGAGCAACTGAGCTATGGCCCCCAAATGGATGGAGCAACGGCCCCAGATGGGCGGAGGAACAGCCCCAGATTGGCCGAGCATCGCCCCATAGGCTTGCCGGATGGATCCTGATTAGGGCGCATGTGGGAGTCTGTCTCTGCCTCCCCGCCTCTCACTTAGTAATAAAAAATAAAAAATGCATATGAGTCAAGACAACAAGGATATATCACTAAATAAAAATTTAATTAGAGATAAGGCCTTGTGACAATGGAAGCAGGCTGGTGTGACACAACCACCATCCAAGGGAGCCAACAGATGCAGGCAGCCTCTAGAAGCTGGAAGAGGCAAAGAAAGGATTCTCCTCTGGAAACACTGGGAGCAACCACTCCTGCTAACACCTTGACTTTAGATCAGCTAGATTGATTTTGGACTTCTGATCTACAGAATTGTAAGATAATAAGCTATGTTTCTTCAGCCACTTGGTAGGGTAGTTTGTTACAGCAGCAAATGAGGCTAATTAGTATACATGGCTACAGTGTTGCACATGAGAATTCAATCAAACCAGCTACATCCATCAAATCAAACCTCCCATCTTTTTTCCTATGCTCTGCAAGCCAAATTTTTAAGTGGTGGGAAAGGATCAAAAGAGTAATACTTAATAATATCTCATGACACATAAATACATATTTAAATTTCAATGTTCAAAAATAAATTTTTGATGGGGCTCAGAATAAAACTTTGAGTAGGAAAAATTTTACTGATTACTAATGTTGAGATAGTATATCAAAAACCTTATTTTTGTTGAAACTAACTGGCCCTCGCTGGATGGCTCAATAGAGAAAGCATCCTCACAGCACACTCTTACACCCAGGTAGCGGGTTCCATAGCTGGTCAAGGGACCTAGCAGAGGCAATCAATTAGTGCACATCTAAAAATAGAACTAAGAGAAACGAGATGATGCTTTTCTCTCTGCTTCTCCCCCTCCCTCTCAAATCGATGGAAAAGTTAAAAAAAAAAGCTAATACATAAATATGTGAAATAATACACAGCTACCGCTAGTAGTAGTCACAAAGATTTAAGATTGGGGAAGGCAAGCCACCGCCCTCTGTTGGTTGGAACATCATCCCAAAGCGCAGAGGTTACCTGTACCATCCCTTGTTGGGGCACATGGAGGATATTCTTCTCTCCCTCCCTCCCTCTTCTCTCGCTAAAATCAGTAAATAAAAAAATAATAAGACTGGGGAAGGCAACTTGGTAGAAAAGGAACCTTGATGCTATACACTTCTCTGCATTAAGTGTAGAAGCAAATACCACTTTTGTAGTTTAAAAAATTATGAGTGGATTACCTATTTATGATTAGTTTTATAATTAACTCCCCACTCAGAATATTAATAAATGCAAAGGATGCTCAAGAATTTAAAAAGTCTACTGAAAACTCATTTTTGCTAAGACACGAGTTGGAGACAAATTAACTTGATGTCTAATTCATTTAAGAAAAACTGAACTCAAACACTGAAACAAAAGTTTATGGAGAAAAGTTTGCTTTTAATTAAAAATCTAACTTTAAACATTCCACTATTACCTTAAATATGTAACCTAAACAACCATCCCTGGACATCAAAGTTGGCAATCTCGTTACACAGTAATCAAAATTTTATCGATAATTATGAATAAAAAGGGCACGTACGTACAAGAAGATTAAAAGAACAATTTTATTCTGACATCGGGTATTGTCACAGACTTAGAGTACCTCCAAAACTGCCAAGTTATTGTAAATTCAAAGATAATGAGGAAAAGTATCAATGCCCAAATAAATGAAACGTGCTCTGTTCCAGCTTCTGAGAATGGCCAGTGGAGAAGGTACCGCAGCAGAAACAAGCGACAAAATGATTATAGGGTCTGGAATTCTTTACAAAATGGCAACAAGGAGAAAAACTGAAAAGAACGTTTGAAAGTAAGAGGAACAGTATCCATTGAAATCGGCCCGTCTGCGCGAGCACTGCTTCAGACTTCCAGTGAGTTGGGACGGGGGTGGAACTATTTCTGCGCGGGAGGGGGGACGGTGCCCGGGCTGAGGGATGCATACATACTGCAGGTGGCGGAGCGCCCGCAGGGGGGTGGGGGAGGAAGACCATAGCGCCTCAATGGGGTCAATGTATTCCCTTAAAGACTACAGAAAGCTGACACAACACTTCTCCCAGCACCAAGAGATACTCGCTCCCGGCCCCTCCCTAACAACTTGCCTTGTAGAAAGAGTTGCGGGTCCCAGGCCCCCGGAACCCAAAGCTCCGCCATCCAGGACAACTGCTCTGCCAACAAGGTCCCGCGAGAATCAAGGGATCTCGCGATACAAACCCACTAGCATCTCGCGAGTTTCCCCTACAACAACATGGCGGCACAGGAAAATCAGTGGTTCAGCAGTTAAAAAAGTGCTTCATTAATGACTGAAGAACAGGTAAAATAGAAAAACAGGGAGTGTCTTCCGCCTTACATTTCTCATCTTGTTTCCCCTAGTATAAAAGAAAAGTAGCAAACAACACTAAATCCTCTGATAACCAGTTTCACCCCCCCCACACACACACACACACACACCCACCCCTCCGCTTTAGCCAGACTGTCACGTGGAGGCACATTTTCGGCGTGCGTACCCGTCATGTGGGTCACTACAGAGCGCGCGCGTCAGTCGCTCTCCCCGCCCCCCTTTCGCCCGCGCACACGTGCGCGCGCACCCCCACCCCACGTGGGGGCTTCGTTGCCGTAGCCGCTGCCGCCTCCAATCCACCCCCTCCCAGCACTATACTCGAAATCCGGGTCCCAAAGACTATGGTATCCCTGGTTCCCTCCTCCTCTCCCATTCTCCCCCGCATCTGGCCTTAACCACGTGCCCCGAACGTTTGCTCACCTTTCTCGCGGGGCCGTTCGTTACGGGCCACTCGGGGAGATGCTGCCCTCGTGGCCGCTCTCCGCTCCCGCCACAGCACTTGTTCGGGTGGCCGCGGCCGCCGCAGGAAGCAGGACAGTGGGGCCGCGGCGCTTCCAGGTGGGTCCCCGCCTCCCGCTCCTGCCACTTCCCGCAGCACAAGCAGCTTCTTCCGGTCCCCTCCTTTCTCCTAGTCGTTGGGACTGGCGGGCGGCGGTGGCAGCAGGCGCGCGCACTACACCGCCTGCTGGTAACTGCAGCGGATGCAACCTGGGTGGGCCGGGGGCCGCCAAATTCCGCCCGGCGATCCTTCCATGCCGGGGGAGGAGGATTGACCTGAGGGCAGAAGCCAGTCCATCCCTTGCGATAGTCTTAACTTGGTCCTACCCTTGAAGGAAGGGTGTCCCAGTAATTCCACAGTTAGAAATCCGCTTTATCCTGTCCTCTGTGGCCTCCTGAGAGATTGTTACACCCTAGCTCCCTTAGCAGTGTGGTCTCAGGTTAGGAAAGTATCTGTGTATTACATACGCTCCTGCCTACCTCATCCCCAACCACACGGCCCCCTCGATCTCCCCTCCAGCTTTCCGCTTTTTCCTACAACACGCAGGCTCAATTCACTTAATGACTTTGTACTGGCTGTTCCTTCTGGCAAGAACACGTCCTCCAGATTTCTTTTAACTCGTGGGTGTTCAATGCATATTTCAAGTCCCTTCTCACAAGTAAACATCTCTGAGGCTTCGCGGACATCGAGGGCACACTTGCACCACCACTCTCACCCTCCATGAGCTTATATTTCTTGGTGAGTTATCACTTCCAGCCCTTATGTGTCGGTTACCTGCTACCAAGAAAGTAGATAGATCCTTAGAAGCAGGGAGTTTTCACTTTTGCTAATTGCTATATCCCCAGACCCGTGTGTGGCACAAAGCAGTATTCAATTAGTTTATTGAAACAAAACGAACTATATTGAGCATGATGATAATTCCATTGACAGATTCATTATTTATGAGCTGTGAAAAAGCTGAGCTAAATCTCCTTCCCTGTCTATATAGTTTGAAGATTATATTCCAAAAATATAGATTCCAGTGGTAGAAGCCATTTTAACTGAAGCTCTTCTTCAATTATCAAGTTGTGCTGCATTCCTTTTGGCTTTGGAACTTTTTGTTCAGACAAGCAGATACAGGTGCTTTTTATTTTGCTAAAAAAGTTATTAAATTATTGCAACCATTGCATTTGCAAATTTTTTTGTATTTGTTTTGGTTGAGAGTTCAACCCAAAACACTGGCTTCAAGACAAAGAGTGACCAGATTTTTATATTAAACACATCAAGAACCTTTATTAAACTTAATAGGTTCCAGGCCATAGTGGAATAGAGGCAGAAATAAAACTACATTTCCTTTACTTGGACAATATGACTGTAGAGCCAAGTTCTATTTATAATAACCATAACAACTTCTTGAGTCGTGTGTCAAGCAATATGCAATGTACTTTTTACACCTTATTCTATTTTAGATTTGCAACAGTCCTGAGATAGAGTCTGTTAATGGTGGGCACTGAAATGTTACTTCAGGAATGAAGGACTTATTACCCCAGTAGCCAGCAGTTTGCCCACAAACATCCATCAACTGTCAGTCCCCTTCTAACAGTTGATGAATATATAATATCACCCCCTCCCAAGGGCGCCATATCCAATGACTAATCAACTCAGGGCTACAAACAGTACCTCTCACAGGATTGTTGGAGGGCCCAGCCCTCTGATCCCAACTTGGGACAGTTCTGATGGATTACCCCATTTCCAGAACAACTCACTACAGATGGAGTATACCATTAAGACTGCATCACAGCTCAGCTTCTCCTACTGCCCAAATCTTCCCTTCCCTCTCACCAGTGATGACCCGAAGAGCATTTCTTAATAAATCTGTACATTAATCAAGGTGGGGTTCCTAGTGAATCTAACTTGTGATACTATTGACATTGTTCTGGTGAGAAAATAGGTTTAATTTTAATTTTTTTTTTAATTTTAATTTTTATTTATTCATTTTAGAGAGGAGACAGAGAGAGAGAGAGAGAGAGAGAGAAAGGAGGAGGAGCTAGAAGCATCAACTCCCCTATGTGCCCTGACCAGACCAGTGCAGGGTTTTGAACTGGCGACCTCAGTGTTCCCAGGTCGACGCTTTATCCACTGCACCACCACAGGTCAGGAGAGAAAATAGGTTTAGAGTGTTAAGAAACTTGCCCAAGTTTAAACTCAAGTTTGATACAGAAATATACATAAAGAATTGTGGGAACAGGAAGGCTTGGGAAAAGCTTTTTACAAGGGTTGACATTTGAGTTACAGCATAACTTTGCAAACCAAAGAAAAAAGACCATTTATAGCTGAGGGAAGGGTGTGTGGGAATATGAGAGGGTAACTGTAAGTAGCCCCAAGTGACTGGACCTACAGTGTTTGGAGCAAGCCCTAAATGGGTGAGGGAAAAAAATAGTTCATTGATGATAAAAAAAGGTAGTCAAGTACAGAAAATTATAGGCCAAGGGGTAGGTATTCAGGAATAGAAAGGGATAAGAGACCCTCAGCTCTTCAGTTATTTGAGAGAGAAAGAGCTTCCTTGCTCTTGGCAAAATGAACCATTCACTGCCAACCTCTTGGCAAAGGCCACTCTTGAAGTATAATATATATCCAGTGTGGCCTTTCTTATTTTCATCCAGGACCACAAAATACTGAAAATGAAAGAGACTTAAGATCATCTATTTCGGGGGTTTGTACAATATTTTCTGAAGCACTGGCATTCCTTTTACAGTCATATACCAGAATCAAGTAGTTTAAAAAAAAAAAATTGTGATTGGGCTACCCGACATTTCCCTCAGTCTTTTACCTTGGCATGTAATGCAATGCCTCAAAATGTGCATAGAAAACTACTCATGTAGTTCATTTCTTCTTTCAAAACTATAGCTCCTGACCTTGGTGTTGGAGTTATAACAGTACATAGGCCCTACCTACTCTTACAGAACCTGTAGTCCAGGGAGGGAGGGTGACATTCAAAAAATAGTACCACAGATACATAAATTCAAACATTACTATAAAAATATGTCCATTATAGCCTGACCTGTGGTGGCGCAGTGGATAAAGCGTCGACCTGGGAACACTGAGGTCGCCAGTTCAAAACCCTGCACTGGTTTGGTCAAGGCACATATGGGAGTTGATGCTTCCAGCTCCTCCCCCCTTTCTCTCTCTCTCTCTCTCTCTCTCTCTCACTCTGTGTCTTCTGTCTAAAATGAATAAAATAAAAATAAATTAAAAATTAAAATAAAAATATGTCCATTATGCCCCAAAGTACATGTCTAAGTTTTTCAGATAGAAGGAAAAGGAAGGCCTTCCAGAGGAAATAATATTCAGGCTGAATGAAACCTGAAGTATGACTATACATTCAGCAGTTAGGCAAGAGTGGGAAAAAGATTCCACAGGCAGAGGAGTTGATACAAAGCCCCCTGTGAAGATGAAACTTACTACTAATACTAGCAATACAACTACCAGAAAGAAGCCACCACTTTTTCTATGGGAATATATAAAATCTGATGAAATGATGTATCCTATTTCTCTCATATTTTCCACGTCATTAGTTTTTTAAAACCCCTAGAGGCGGTTATATAATTTATTTAACCATTTTTTTAAATTTTTTTAAATTTCTTTTTATTTATTCATTTTAGAGAGGAGAGAGAGAGAGAGAGAGAAAGGGGGGAGGAGCTAGAAGCATCAACTCCCATATGTGCCTTGACCAGACCAGTACAGGGTTTTGAACTGGTGACCTCAGTGTTCCCAGGTCGACGCTTTATCCACTGCGCCACCACAGGTCAGGCTAACCATTTTTTTATTGGTGGGTATTTGGGCTGTTCCACTTTCGTACTGCTATAAATTATTGGTTTGCTAAATGTCCTTGTGTCTGAATATGTGTCCAAATATTTTGGGAATGAATCTCTAATATTTGGGTAGCTGATTAAATTTGTGGGTATATTAAGTGCTTAGGATTCCTAGAGTGAATGACTGGGAGATGGAGGTAAACATTGATGGCTATTAAGGAAATATATACTACAGTAGGAGTAGGTTTAGGGGGTAAAAATGTTTTTGGTTAGGCTATGCTGTTGGAAGTTAACTCATACATCCAAATAAAGGTACTTACAACCCGCTGAATATATATGTCTGGGATGCAGGTTCTGGGTCTAAGCTGGAGGTACAGATTTGTGAGTCTTCAAAATACAAATAATTGGAACTCTGGGTTTAGATTAGGTTATACAGGGATGCACAAAGAGTGAGAAGAGGTGAAAATGAAGAACAAAACCCTGAGAAACTCAGAAATTTGGAGGCAAGGAAAAAAGTGACAATAGAGGAGAAACAAGAGCCAGAACAGTAAAACTGAATAGAAGTATACCCACAGAAACCAAGGATGAGAAAATTTGAAAGAGGAAGTCATCATTATTAGACAAATTTGCCAGAAACCTGTTTGCGCCGCACACTGTGTTAAGCCCTGGTGGTGAACAAGACAATCCTTTTGGAGCTTACTGTCCAGTGGGAAGACATTGTACATTTTTAAAAAGGTCAATATATTTGTCATATTTTTAAAAATTATACCTTATGTATAATTTTGAACATATATGCATATGTTTAAAAAACACCTATGTGGCTTAGGAAAAATTACTATACTAGGTAACAAAATGTATTTAAAATAACTAAAATGGCTGCCCTGGCAGGACAGCTCAGTTGGTTGGAGCGTTGTCCTGATGCACAAAGGCTGCAGGTTCAATCCCTGGTCAGGGCACATGCAGAGGCACGTTGGTGTTTCTGTTTCTCTCTCTCCTGTCCTCTCTTTTTAATATCAATAAATAAATTTTTAAAAATAAAATAAATGAGAATATTCAGGCAAAAGGAAAATGGAAGCAAGAAAAATAATGCACAAAACACACATTTTCTAAGGTCCTGAACACTTGCTGAAAGCCTTCTGGCAAATGATGTAATAAGGAAAAACAAGATCAGTTATGGCAGTCTCAGTATGCTTGGGATAACAAACCAGTTGCTCAGAGGAGGCATTATTACTATTCCTAGTACTAAGATCCAAGATATGTTTTTTTTCCCCATAGTTTCTCAAAATAATATGTAATAAATATAATGAATAGAGTCTTAAACAGCATCCTTATAGTAAATCTGACATTTATATTGGACTCTTTCTTTATTACAACCTCTCACATTCTAGACTGAAGGCAGTTTTCTAGGCTTGGAAGGTGAAAAGCGTAGCCCAGGTAAGAAACTCTTGTAAGTCTGATGTAGCAGAAAGAAAGATTTCCAAACTCTTAAAATAATGAATGAATCATACATTCTTCAGATGATCTTCCATTCCTTCATAATCCTCCATTCAGTTAGTACTGGTTTCGACATTTACCACATCACAGATCCAGAATTGCTTTCCTCTCTATTTCCACAATTCATTTACAGGGTAAAGTATATTTTGAAAAAGTCCCTCAAAATGAATGCTAGAATTAGAACATCACCATTTTGCAACCTGTAATGAAATAATTGATTCAGGCAATAATCATCAGTAGATAAAATTTTTTTTGAGAGAGAGACAGGAAGGAAGAGAGATGAGAAACATCAACTCATAGCTGTGGCACTTTAATTGTCCATTGATTACTTCTCATGCGTGCCTTGACCAGGAGGCTCCAGCTTAGCCAGTGACCCCTTGCTCAAGCCAGTATACCTTGGACGTCAAGCCAGCCACCATGGCATCATTTAAATGATCCCAAACTCAACCTGGCAATCCCGCATTCAAGTTGGTGAGCCTGTGCTCATGCCTGTAACCTTGGGATTTCGAACCTGGGTCCTCAGCGTCCCAGGCTGACATTCTATCCACCAGTTTGATCCCCAGTCAGACCACATACAAGAAGAGATTGATATTCCTTTCTCTTTCTCTCTCTCCCTATGTCTCTCTCTAAGATCAATAAACATTTTTTTAATTGTATATTCTTTGTATTATATATCCATCTATGACAAATGCTATTAATAAATGACTAATACTATGATGTTTCAAAAGAATACATTGGAAGATAAATCATTCTGAATAAGAGCACTGATATGAAGTTAAATTGACTTTGGAATACTGATGTCACCAGTTCAAAGCCCTGGGCTTGCCTGGTCAAGGCAGATAAGACAAATAGTCAATGAGTAAGTGAAGCACTATGAGTGGATATTTCTCATGCCCACCTATAAAATTAATTAAAAATTTTTTTTTAATGGCCTGACCGGGCAGTGGCGCAGTGGATAGAGCATCGGACTGGGATGCGGAAGACCCAGGTTCGAGACCCGAACTCGCCAGCTTGAGCGCAGGCCCATCTGGCTTGAGCAAAAGCTCACCAGATTGGACCCAAGCTCGCTGGCTCCAGCAAGGGGTTACTCGGTCTGCTGAAGGCCCGCGGTCAAGGCACATGTGAGAAAGCAATCAATGAACAACTAAGGTGTCGCAAGAGCAATGAAAAACTAATGATTGATGCTTCTCACCTCTCTCCATTCCTGTCTGTCTGTCCCTATCTATCCCTCTCTCTGACTCTGACTCTGTCCCTGTAAAAAAAAAAAAAAAATTTTTTTTAATGGCAAGCAGTACTAAAAATACTTTTATGATTATCTCCTAAATGTCAAGTTATACTAAAGTCTAGTGATTCAGAGACAGATCAATTAACATCATTTAATCCTTCAAGAGGATCACAGTATAATTACAAAGAAAACTAAAAACAATATAAATTTTTAAAAATTCAAAGAGACTTACTGGCTAATTAATAAGCTTACCATTTCATTAAATATCAAAATTTTACAATGAATAGGATTTATTTTGCATATTTTTGATTAAGAAATAACAGAAAGACATTAACACTTTATTCCCTACACTATAAATATTTATCAAATAAATTCAACATCCAAGTTACACATTTTAAAATCATTTTTATTGAACTAATTTTAACAACACTGTTTTAGTTGGTGGTAGATGCCCCCAACCAAAACAAAGCCATGGTGAATGCTATTCAACATACTTAAAGTAATCCAGTTTGGTTCTGCACTTGCAATATAGTTAAACTTCTGACATCACATAATCAAGCAAATAGTAGTGCATACTATAATCAAAGACTTTATGCATTTCATTAAAAAATTTTTGCAAGTGCTTTATAATAATCTCATTGACACATTCCATACTTCATGCTCTCAAAATAAAAAGTGCCCTAAAACTAACTCTAAGTTTTTTCCTCATATTAATGAATATTATTCAGGGTTATAGGTAGGAATTGAAGTTTAATATTTTACAGTGTAAGAGGCAATAAGTTACTGATATCTGCTGACACAAACTCAATTCAAACTAAATACATCCTTGATACATTCAAAAAAACATTCTATAAATGTTAATATGCTAATTTATATGCTGCAGTGCAAAAGAAGTGATATCTTAACGATTCCTGAGCTTTAAGAAATTAACATTTTTCTTACTACGACTCTTAATTTAAAATAGGCTCTTTATTATATGAAGCCATGTCAAAGCTACACAATTAAATTAGGTTTTTGGGGAACTGAAATGATTGGTCATAGTTACGGTGGTTTAGGGTAATGAAAGTTTTCAAAGCAAAATTATTTACAAAACTACAAAGGATACTGTAGATTTGCATACAGTATAAAGATCAAAGATAACCTACTGATTACCAAATGACCACAATTGTCCCTCTTTCAAAAATATTACACTGAAAGACTATGGAAAGTTAAAGCATTAAATATACCAACCTGTAGTATTTTTCCATAATGCCCAGTAAAAAGGAATAAGAGATAAAATATTAAAAATCAAGAAAATAGACATGCTTATAGGAATGTTTCTGCATGTATATGACAAAGGAAGTGAAAATGATTTCTCATTAGAACACTCTACATCCTCAAAATTACAAAGACCGAGTTTCTACTTCAATTTTTTCTTCTGCTTGTAGTATATCTGGGTCAACATGAACAACTGGAGGTCGTAGGATAACTTCGGGCCCTCCACCATATATAGACTGTAGAAAATTCCATGTTTCTTCTGAAATTTGACCAGAATCTGCTCCTAAAATTAAGGGTATATGGAAAGAATAATATTTACAAATCTACAAATTTATATTGCAAAAACTTTCCTCATGTACCCCCCTCATGATGAATCCTTGAGGAACAATGAAGAACTTTTGGAACATGAATCTTCAGACTACGAGGCCATATTGTTATAAGCTGTGACATTATGGTCTTTTTCTTTTAATTTTATTTATTTTAGAGAAGAGAGAGAGAGAACGGGAGGAGCAGGAAGTATCAACTCTTTTAAGTGCCTCGAGCAGGCAAGCCCTGGGATTTGAACCAGTGACCTCAGCATTCCAGGGTGACGTTTTATCCATTGCACCACCACAGGTAAGGCCTATGGTCTGTCTTAAAATTAAAAATTTAGAAACCTTTCTGCCTAGCTCCTATCAACAGTTTAAAACCTTTTCTCAGATAAAAATTAAACACTGGCAGCTTTTCCACTATTTGTCCTATTTCATGATTGAATTACATCATTAAGCTGGGTAAAAAAGTGGCATAGATGACTAGTGATGATATGTTCTTTTTTTTTTTTTTTAATTTCATTTATTGATTTTAGAGAGAGGAGAAAGAGGCAGAGAAAGATGGGAGGGATCGGGAAGAATCAACTCATAGTTGATTCTCCCATATGTGCCTTGACCAGGCAAGCCCAGGGCTTTGACCTGGCAACCTCAGCATTCCAGGTCAATGCTTTATCCACTGTGCCACCACAGGTCAGGCGATATGTTCTTAACAGTGACAAATTACTAACAAGTAAAGGATTAAATGTTAGTCGGACTTACCTTGCCTGAGCATCACATTGCCACATTTAGTGGCCGCGATTTTACTGTTATCAATAGGACCTGGAGGATCTAAGTTAAAAGGCAAAACAAATTATTAAAATGCATGCTTGTCAAATAAATGACCAAATAATTATTTTTTAGTCAGATTATTATAGTCAATTCTTAACTGTCTTCTGAGCTTCTTCCTCTTGGGTCTTAGTTAACCCAAAACAGAACCAGGAAAGAGAGTGAAAGAGGCTCCCTCACTACCATCCAAAATCTAATAGGAATGATTGCTTAACTATCCGTTTTAGGATTACAAGTTAAAATGCAATTTTAATGCTATAAAAGAACAATTTCTTTGTAATTTAAAAAGAAATTATACAATACTTAATTTGTTTCAGACTGTCATTACTGAAACTACAAACAATAAAAGCACTATAAAATAAAATGCTTCCGTTTCTTACTTAATTTTTTTAATTTTGGGCAGTGATAATAGTTCATTAATCCTATCGGTTTCAATTGTACAACTCAACAAAACATCTGAACACTGTACCATGTGCCCATCACCCAAGGTAGAGTCTTTTTCTGTCCCCTTTTTCCTCCACTTTGCCTACCTCTACCTGGCCCCTCAACCCCCTTCCCTCCTATCACCACACTGTTGTCTGGATTTGTTTTATATATACATATATTTTTTGCTTAATCCCTTCACCTTTTTTCATGAAAATACCTTATTTATTTTCCCCTTGAATACAAAAGTACAGTGCATGTTCATTATCAAAAACTTTAAAAATAAAAAGGTACAAGGAAGAAAAATATACCCTAATCCTGCCATAAAAAGATAGGCAAACTATTTTAGTATCTGTGTGGTCTCTTTGCTTTTGCATGTTTGTTTTCTTTTTAATATAAAAGGTTCAAAGTATGAATACTTTATTGCAATTTTTTCATATATCAAAAACTTACTTTTAAATTAGTAAATACTATCACAGAAATAACTGGTTAAGTCCACACAGTATGCCATTGTAATGGATAAACCATAATTTAACCAATCTTAATGTTTGGTGGATTTTTTTAGCACTTTAATATTAAGATCATAGACTAATTTTGTTTAGTTCCTTTATTCCTACTATGAATGTTATAATTATTTTTTAAGTTACAGAGAGAGGAAGAGAGAGGGGGACATACAGGAAGGGAGAGAAATAAGCATCAACTCATAGTTGTGGCAGCTTAGATGTTCATTGATTGCTTTCTCAGATGTGCCCTGATGTGTGGGGGAGGTTGGCGGGGGGCGGGGTGGTCCAACTGAGCCAGTGATCCCTTGCTCAACCCAACGACCTTGAGCCTCAAGCCAGCAACCATGGGATCATGTCTATGAACCCACACTCAAGGAGGTGAACCCTCGCTCAAGCTGATGAGCCAGTACTCAAGCCGGTGACCTTGGGGTTTGGAACCTGGGTCCTCAGCATCCCAGGTCAACCTGTCTACCCACTGCGTCACCGCCTGGTCAGGGTAAATATGTTATAATTGATGAAATAGGTTTTAAAAAGTTAAAAATTCCCAGAACCAGAACATAAACTAGATGATAAGATCCCTGAGGACACAATCTTTTTTTTCTCTGCTTCACTGGTGTAATCCCAAGTGTATACAGATATTCAAAGTATTTGTTAAATAAACAAAAAATCTGCAAAGAATTTTATTTTTCAGTAAACCACTTACCTCCATCTTTACCCTTCACAAAACTTTCCCATTCTCTAAACCACTGCATACTGATACAATAAAAAGTAGCTGGAGAGTCCTCCTCTTGGAATGCTCTGTTAAGCTATGGAGGGGAGGAAGGGAATCCATCACTCAATATTTAGAACTTGTTTTGTAGCAGAACAATACAATCATTCTTCTTCAGCCTCTGATAAGGCCATTTTCTCATACATAAAGAATGTTATGTACACTGATACTAAGTTATCTACTACTTGCATACATGATAATATCTATTAAAAAACAATTCTAGGTCATATCTCAAGTTTTAGCAAATATACATGGAAGGGTCACAGAAGATTGGAAAGTGAAAACAGTCAAGGCAAAGTCTTCAGAACAATAAATACTCTAGGTATTTATTAAAAGTCTGATGTCTAAAATTTATTTGAATGTATCATATTCACTGTCTACAAACTACTTGTGCTCACGTAAGAAAATGGTTGACATGTTGCTATTATAAACACAATGCTGCAATGAATCATCTTATATATGTCATTCTACAGGCAATATACATATACAGGGTGGGCAAATATAGGTTTCAGAAGAAGACAAATAATACAAATTATTACATTAATAAATATTCAACAAGAATAAACTTTTGCATACTTACAACTGTAAACCTACTTTTGACCACCCCTGTATGTATGGGATAAATTCTCAAAAGTGGTGGAACAGTCCTGAAGATGTTCCACTCCTTCCTCTAGTCCTAAGGCCTAAGGAATGGTTATCTGACTCAAATAAGGTTAAACTCTATTAGAAATGGAAATCTTCAGAGAAATAACCTAATGGTTAGAACTGAGTCATTTCAATGTCGATTTTGTTAGCTATAGACTAATAATATCTTGATTCCTGAACTTCTGGAAATCTAACTGTTCAATTTTTCTTTTCAATAAATTTATTTTTTGCTTAAGTTAGCCATTCTGGCTTCTACTGCTTTCAACTAAAGAAACCCAGTTGACAGGAAAACTGGTATAGAAAGAGATATAGAGGCAATAGTGCTTGAGAAAAATGAAGGGTGTTTGAAATTTATCTAATTGTAATAGTGTGAAAAGACTGAGATGCCTAAAATTATTTCATGATGGGTACCTGAATGCCCATAGAACATACTATTGGTGGACAAAGACAAATTCAGATCCTGTCTCTCCTATAACCAAATCTTATAAAAATCCTGCCATTGTCCCCAAAGATTTTTTTTTTCATTTTTTAATTTTTTTCCTTTAGATTTTATTTATTTTTTAGAGTGAGATAGGGAGAGAAGGGGGAGGAGCAGGAAGCAGCAATTCCCATATGTTCCTTGACCAGGCAAGCCCAGGGATTCAAACCTGCGACCTCAGCGTTCCAGGTCAACGCTTTATCCACTGCGCCACCACAGGTCAGGCCAAAGATGCTTATAATAGCACAGAAGTACCTCCATGATCTGGCCCTATGATTTGACTTCAAATTCTAATACTCTGTTCCCTAATTATTCACTTGTGGTTACACAGATTTGTTATTTCCGGAACCAAGCAGACACATTCCTGCCTCTCAAAAGCTTTTGCATGGCTATCCTTTCTTTTTTGCATGTATCTAAATATCTCCCTCATTTCCTTCAAGTCTTTGATTGTCACCTTCTCAATGAGGCTTATCTTTATCACCCTACTTAAAATAGCACCTCACTCCTCCCCTCATCGCTATACTCCTGTTCTCTTATCCTTATAGATAGTTTCCATTTTCATAAAAGTTACCACCTTTTAATATACAATGTACTAGTTATTTATTTTAGATTTTATTTATTCATTTTTAGAGAGAGGAGAGAGAGAGAGAGAAGGGGGAAGGAGCAGGAAGCATCAACTCCCACATGTGCCTTGATCAGGCAAGCCCAAGTTTTAAACCAGTGACCTCAGCATTCCAGGTTGACGCTGTGCCAACACAGGTCAGGCCTAATTATTCATTAAATATAAGTTCTTTGAGGGCGAGGATCTTTCTCGAACTTGAAGAAGCTGCTTCCATAGAATGAAAGGCAATGAAAAACAAGATTCTCTCTAATGGTTAACAAAGAAATCAAAGTATGTTTGTCTCAGGTATAGCATGAAAGTAAGGACTTTTTGTGATATACACCTTATCCCTAGAGAATGGAGATTTCTGAAATTTAATATCAGACACATCCTGCCAGATGAACCCATTTAATTCATAGCCATTTCCAGGTTTGGACACTTTTAGAACTTTATCTCTGGCATTAGGATGTTTTTTCCTTATATGTTTAGGAGGGACTTTTTAAATTTTAGTTAAGTGGAATCATCTCATTGATAGAAAGTATCTGTTTTTCCCTAGTTCTAACAAATTTCTCTAACTTTAATGGTGCTCTAAAAGTAGTTCCTGGCCTCTAGTCTCTTCTAAAATACCTATTAGAAAAAGATTGGATTTTATATCTATCCAACATATTGAAACTTTTCTTTCCCATCTTTTCATCCTTGCACTTCAATTTAGGAGAAAGCCTTTGCTAGATCTTTTAGTACACTAATTTCGCTCTCCACCATTCCTCATTCTGCATTCAATCAACCCACCTATTGAGTTTTGTTTTCAGGATACAATATCCTTATGCATCGCCCTAATCATCAATATTTACTTTATGAATAATTTAGGAAATCATAATTTTTTCTAGGTTTTACAGGCTAAGATAATGCCTTCTTTAACTGACCCCAAGTATCCACATTCGCTGCTGTGTCTAAGCAGACACCTTTATGCTCCATTATACAGTGTATGCAGGGGCAGATGCTGAGGCCGTTATTTGTACTTGCTAATTCTAAGCCTGAAGCCTATGTGGTCATTTCCTGTGGCCTTTGGTTTACCGTTTATAATTTTTCAAAAACTCCACTTACTGGCCTTACCTGTGGTGGCACAGTGGATCAAGCCAGCGTCAACCTGGAAATGCTGAGGTCGCCAGTTCAAAACCCTGGGCTGCCAGGTCAAGGCACATATGGGAATTGATGCTTCCTGCTCCTCCCCCCTTCTCTCTCTCTCTCTCTCTACTCTCTAAAATGAATAAATAAAAAATTAAAAAATAAAAACTCCACTTACTTTCCAGTCCACCAAGGGCACCTACTTTTGTACTCCAGTGTTATTTTTTATACCACACATTGCTTTGTTTAAAGAAAAAAAAGAGGGGTTGTGAAATAAGACAAATTTGGATCATAAATAAATAGTTGTAGCTGTGTTACTCATAGGAGCACTTTGAGGAGACTTAGTTCTTGAAACCTAGATAAATGGAACTGTACTTACTGGTTCCTGTCCGTAAAACCTATTGTTCATCTCTCCTTACTGATTCTATGACCAGATTTCCTATTGCTTGCAATCAAGGAACACATCATAATAAACTTTGTGGAAACTAGGTATAAGTACAGAGAATCCCCTAAAACAATATTATATTTCACAAAGGGATGGAAGTAGAGAATGCAATCTGAGTAAATGCTTATAGAAAAATACTGTACTAATTAAGGAAACCTATAGTTTATTTCAACAAGATTTCTTGTCAGTGCCAATTCATAAAACAAAATTTATTACTAATTCATGAAAACAAAAATCCACAAAAAGAACTTAACTCACTACATTGTTTTATATGCTCAGAGCACTATTATGTATTGCAACTCTTTCATACAATCATTTCTTTAACATAATATAGTTCTGCTAATTATAAGTTCTTAATTATAGATATTTATAACTTGAAAAGTATCACTTTATTTACCCGAATAAAAATTTCCAATTCAGTTTTTCTTCTTTTTTCAATTTTTTCTGCCTCAATTTGGCAAGTGTGACAAATATACAGATGGTTGACAGCTGGTCCTCCTCCATACCTAAAGCATAAAAATTTAATTGTGACAATCTTGAAAAAAGCTGATACTCTAAAAAATGTATCTCCTACTTTTAGTCAATGGCTAAGTCTCTAGTAAATAAATCCTCATGGAAAAATTCTCAGATTTAATATAAAAATCAAATAATCTTAAAGACTTGGCTTTATGCTTATCAGGGTCAATGACATTATCAGCTTATCAACTAACTTGATTTTCCTGTATTTCAACTTCCCTTAAAATTACTTCTGCTAAAAAATATGTTTAAGGCAACAACACAAAGTAAAAGAGGAGACTTTCAAAAATTAGCATATTGCATATAAATCTTAGTTATATAGCCATACTCGTCAATTTTTAATCAGAAAGAGGATTCCCCTGGCCTCTCAAGTAATATTAATAAATTACTTTCAATACTTCACTAAAAAAAACATAATAAGGAAATATGTATGAAATGCTTTAAAATAAAATTTTAAGCTTTAATTTTTAAGAGTTAAATATCACAGAATACTTGTACAGATGTAGATAAGTAGAATATAAGAATTAGAATTAATTATCTAGACTAGGGACATACTAGCTACAAAATCTACTGACTCAGACTCAAAGTGAATAAACGAAGGAAAAAGGGGGCCTTCTACTCAAGCAATATAAAGCACAAGAAGCATATATGAAATAATCCAATCCCCTTTTAACGAGTTTCACAAACTGATTTTCACAATACCATACTGTCTAATTTTAAAAACAAACCTGCTATATAGGTTATCCCAAATATTCTGAGGCAGCATCAAAACCAGGTCTTCAATATAACTGGCTTTTCGTGGAGGAATACCTAAAAAAAGTTTAGATGGGTCTTGTTCTTAAATTGCTTTATATTACTCAAGGTTTAAACTCCTTTTTTAACTGATTAATCAGTGGCATTTTCCCATCTTTATCCTTAACACCCCTCCCAAAAAGGTTAAAAATTAAGTCAGTGTAAGCCTTCTTGGTGATTATGCTCCTAAAACTGAGTGTGTTTCTTGAAACAGAGAACAATCAGTAAACCAAGTTCTTCAAGTATTTAACTTATGTAAATTGTTACTAAAGCCTTCACTGTGGGGGATTTCAGAGATAAATAAGAAATAACCTTTCCTTCCTGGAGTTTATGTGCTAGCAGAAGAAATGAAGCACTTATATAAATAACTGTAGTAAAAGGCAGGCACAGATAAATGGCATAAAAGGTTCACGGGGAGATTTAGAACAGGAGGAGCCTATTTCAAGCTGGGAAACGGAAGAAAAACTCACATACAGATATATTTTCTTCTTTCTTTTTTTTTTTTTACAGAGAGAGTGTCAGAGAGAGGGACAGATAGGGACGGATAGACAGACAGGAACAGAGAGAAATGAGAAGCATCAATCATCAGTTTTTCATTGCAACACCTTAGTTGTTCATTGATTGCTTTCTCATATGTGCCTTGACCGCGGGCCTTCAGCAGACCAAGTAACCCCTTGCTCAAGCCAGCGACCTTGGGTCCAAGCTGCGGAGCTTTTTCTCAAGCCAGATTGGCCCGCGCTCAAGCTGGCGAACTCGAGGTCTCAAACCTGGGTCTTCCGCATCCCAGTCCAATGCTCTATCCACTGAGCCACCACCTGGTCAGGCCAGATATATTTTCAATGTTTAGATTTCTAAATCCAATATAGGATATTCCTACTATGTTTTTTAGTTTCACTGGAAAAATTAAATTAGTGAGAATATCAAGTCTTATATAATCAAGGTGTCACACTAAAGTGTCATTTTCCATGGGAACAAACACTAACATAGTCAATCACAAAGGCATAAGTTTATTTGACAAATAACTATATGAGGTTTTTTGTTAAATTCGAAGTACATTATACTTAGGAGAACAGCCAGCTTTTCATTAGACAAAAGGGATAGGAGCCAAAATATAGTTGGTATTGGGTGCCTCTTGGCTGAGAAAAATAATGTGTAATGTTTAAGTGCTTACTGTACCATAATTGGTTGTCTATGTATATGTCTCTACTATGGAATTAGAGCTTTGAGAACAGAAATAGTACCTTTGCTACTTTCAGGATATAGCACAGGGTTTGGAACTGGTATTCAATAAATACCTGTTTATGAAGAGGCGACAGACTGCCTACAATTAGAAGAAAAAGCCCGATTTCTAAAACCATAGTGAATTAAACACATTTTAGCTGTACTGCAGATGAGGAAATCAGAAATAAATGAAAGAGGAAAATTCTTGAGTCTTTCCTAATATTTAAATTATTTAACAGTAAACCCCTACCACTACTTTCCATTACAGAATTTCTTACCTCCATGAATACAGAGAAAATCATTATTTGTAATAGGACCAGGTTCTGCAAAGGTCTTAAATTTATTTAGCCATTGTCGAGAAATATAAAACTGAAGGAGACTTGGTTCCATTATGTTCAACAAATTTGATATCCTTCGCCTCTCTTTTTGTGCTTCTTCGCTGCTCTTCCTATTAAGAACAATGATTCTTTAAATTCATACACATTTTATTCCATTAGACTCCTAAGTAGAATTTTTCTTCTGCCTTATTAGACTTAGCATACTTATTAATCTGTGAATCTTATTAGATCTTGGGAATTATTCAAGAGAAATATACCTTGTATCAACCCCCAACACATTAGACAAATCTAGGGGCAATACTGTGTCTTAACTACTAATATCCATATAAACATTTTTTAACAAATGTTAACAAAACCAATCTATATAGTTAATCTGTTTGCTGTTTCAGTAACTAACACTTAATCTTTTATTAAATTTTTTTTTTTTAATTTTTAAAAGTTAATTATGAAGAGAAAGGAAGGAAGAGGGAGAGAGAGAAAAAAAAATATCGATTTGTTGTTCCACTTATTTATGCATTTATTGGTTAATTCTTGTATGTGCCCTGACTTGGGATTGAACCTGCAACCTTGGCTTATCAGGACGATGCTCTAACCAACAGAGCTACCTGGCAAGGGCTAAATTGGTATTTTTTTAGTGTAAGATTTACCTTGTTTATTAGCTATTTTAAGAGAAAATTTTGTACTTAATTCCTACCATCAGTGCCTAATTTTTTTAAATTAAAACCAATAGTCCTAAAAGAAAATACTGTTGACCCTTGAACAAAGCAGGGGATTAAGGCAAGTTACCCCCACCCATACGTTCAAATTGCACATAACTTTTGACTCTTCAAAACTTATCCCTTGGTATCCACAGAGAATTGGTTTCAGCACCCCCTACAGATAACAAAATCTGTGATAATAAAAAATTTTCTATATAGAAATTTTTTATATAGAATGCCACAGATCAATGCGTAACAATTAGTCCTCAACATCCACAGACTCCCAACCAGACTGAAAACAGTACAGGTATTTATTGAAAACAATTCACGTACAAGTGGACCTAGAAAAGTTCAAACCCTTTTTGTTAAAGGGTCAACTGTATATTCTTTTGCCTTTCAACTAAATGATGTAACATTTTCTTAAAGGATCATTCTGAGTGCAACCTTTCACTTTATTTTACTCACATAATGAAATGAGAGTAAAACAATTTCTAATCTTGACTCAGCAATCCATTCTGAAAGTCTTAGAAGTCACTGATAACCCCAAAGTGAGATGTAATTTCTTATTTGTTAAAATAGCCTATTTGTGAGTTACTTCTTTACCTGTAGAAAAGAACATAAGCTTCTGCATTTTGTACAGTAGATTCTGAAACTTTGGTAACACTTTGATCATCAAATTCATACCAGACTCTATTTAAATTGTTTCGGCAGTAGGCAATATAGTGTCCACCTGAATTTAAGAGGAAAAAATTTTAAATCAATTCAGCAATATCAATTAATGTAAAAATGGAAGATAAACTTTTTATAGTCAAAGTTCTTAGCAGAGACAGAGATATAGCAAGAACTACGCTAGTATTTTTTTCCAGTATGTATGTTATCCTGAGGAACTGTAAAGCATAGAAAATGTAATATAAAAAAACTCATAGTAAAAATGATCATGTTAAAGTCCTTACTTAACAGTCCTTATATTTATACAAAATATAATTCCCAGTATTTCAAAATTCAGTTAAATTATTCAATTTCCTAAAATTTTCTGACATTTTTAATAACCAAAATAAAATAAAGATAAATAGCAAAAATCTATTTTTACCATTATTTTCTTTTGTGCAATCAGGTCTCACTTAAAAGATTAACTCAGATATCTACTATTTTTAATTTAATCTGAGAACACATGTCAAACCTGAGTACTTACTACTTGCAGTTCCATGATGGCAAATGACTGACAGAAGATCATAGGTTACAATTTGAGCTGGACTATCTTTAGCAAGAAATGGTTGAAGATCTAGACCTTCCAGTGGAAATGAAACATGGGTACTGATTTTGGTGGAAAACATCAGTTCATGTCTGAATCTTTTAAGATGGATGCATAAAATCTAAAATAGAAAGGCAAAATTAAGATTCTATTGCTTTATATGCTAAATATAGGAGTCTATTTAACATACATGTTGAATTAAGTCTCAAGATCTAACATTATCCTGCAATTATGATAACCTGATTCCAGGAATGTTAAAACATGGAAATAGTGAAACGTACAAAGTTTACAGCTACTGGGCTTCCTCATTTTAGGCTACACCTGCAAAATCCTACAATGTCTGATTAAGCTGGGTTAAATATAATTTCACTGGAAAGGGCACTTACTTGGTATGTAACTCAGGAATTTGAAAATGGATAATGCTAATAGTGCATATATAGCAACTGGTCAATAGAACCAGTCCATTCTTTATCCATTCTAAAAAAATTTACAACTAATGTATTATATCCCTACCAGATAAAATAAATTGAATTTAATAAAGCCCCATACCTCAGGAAACTTTTGTACTTTACAAAACTTTACTCCATTCCTCAACCTAAAGGTAAAACAGAAAAACAATTAAAATAAATCTATTTCCCATATGAATAGACAAAATCTTTCAATAAATTGTATTAAATAAACAGAATTTTCAAATATTCAATAAAATCTTTTAGAAAATAAAATAACAAAAGATATTACACTAAAAATACTACTGAATTATGTGCTACATATTAAAAAATAAACAATAATAAGACACTGGAGTCCCTTATTGTAAAAAAATTATTTAAACTATCAGTAATAAAAATTTAGAGGTGTAAGATTTGTTGATAATTAGTTTTTTTATAAATAATCAAAACAGAAGCAAAGAGAAACAAGGAACAAAATGATGGTTGCTAGATTGGAGGGAGATTAAGGGGCTGGGTGCAAAAGGTGAGGAGATTGAGAAGTACAACTTGGCAGTTACAAAACAGGCATGGGGATGTAAAGTGTAGCACAAGGAATATAGTCAATAATATTGTAATAACTATGTATGGTGTCAGGTAAGTACTAACTTATCAGGGTGATTACTTCTTAAGTTACATAAATTGTCTATTTTGCTATGCATCTGAAACTAATATAATACTAAATGTCAACTATAACTGAAAAAAAAGGAAAATTAATTTTTTAGCTTTTCTTTTTTTTTTTTTTTTTTTTTTACAGTGACAGAGAGAGAGAGCCAGAGAGAGGGATAGATAGGGACAGACAGACAGGAACAGAGAGAGATGAAAAGCATCAATCATTAGTTTTCGTTGCCGTTGCGACACCATAGTTGTTCATTGATTGCTTCCTCACATGTGCCTTGACCGCGGGCCTTCAGCAGACCGAGCCACCCCTTGCTGGAGCCAGCGACCTTGGGTCCAAGCTGGCGAGCTTTTGCTCAAGCCAGATGGGCCCACGCTCAAGCTGGCAAGTTCAGAGTTTCGAACCTGGGTCATCTGCATCCCAGGCCGATGCTCTATCCACTGCGACAACGCCTGGTCAGGCGGAAAATTAATTTTTTAAAACAGAATTTCTACTTTCTATGGCAGGGGTCAGGAACCTTTATGGCTGAGAGAGCTATGAATGCCATATATTTTAAAATGTAATTCCGTGAGAGCCATACAATATGTTTAACACTAAATAAAAGTAAATGTGTGCATTTTATGTAAGACCAACACTTTTAAAGTACAATAAGTCTCTGAATTCTTTTTACTAACGTTATGCTGTTGCTAACCAATGATGAATAAAGTACTTCTTACCATTAATGCAGCTTCTGGTGCTGCATGGGGGTTTTTTTGTTTTTATTTATTTATTTATTTATTTATTTATTTATTTATTTTACAGGGACAGAGAGAGAGAGTTAGAGGGATAGATAGAAACAGACAGACAGGAACGGAGAGAGATGAGAAGCATCAATCATCAGTTTTTCGTTGTGACACCTTAGCTGTTCATTGATTGCTTTCTCACATGTGCCTTGACCGCAGGCCTTCAGCAGACTGAGCAACCCCTTGCTTGAGCCAGTGACCTTGGGTCCAAGCTGGCGAGCTTTTTGCTCAAGCCAGATGAGCCCGTGCTCAAGCCAGATGAGCCCGTGCTCAAGCTGGCGACCTCGGGGATGGGGATCTCAAACCTGGGTCTTCCGCATCCCAGTCCGATGCTCTATCCACTGCACTACCAACTGGTCAGGCTGGTGCTGCACGGTTTTGCTGATGGCTTTGTAGTCTGGTTGATACGTGGTAAGGTTAAGCTTCATGCAGGCGTTGAGACTTCCATCCGTTAAACGTGATCGTAGGTTGGTCTTAACGTTCTTTAAATGTGAGAAAGACTGCTCACATGCATACGTAGAGCCAAACATTGTCAGTACAGCAATACTCACACACTGCAGTGTGTGTGTGGTATGTGATGGGAAGCACATTCCAAGTTTTGACAATCAACTTCTCTGCGGGTTGAAGTTTTTTCATTTCTCCCCACTTGTGTTTGCTTGCCAACTCTGCTTGCTATCATGCAAGTCTTTCCGAATCTTCATTCAGTGATTTGAATTTATTCACCCACATGTCTGAGGCCTTAGGTCAGCAGCTTGTAGCTCAAAATCTCTAATGGAGACACCGAGGATGTAACTCAGGTCGGTGCTGTCCACTGCACACTTGTGTGGATGGGTGATGAACTTAAAAAGGGGAGTGCACTCACAAATTCTCCAAAGCGCGCTTTGAATGACTGCAGGAGATTAGATATGAAGCCCACTAACTGCTGGTGATCAAGATGTTGAGCATGGTCACTTGCTGTGCATGCATCTTTAAACTCTCCCAGTTTTTCAAAGTGCAGTAAACGACCTGTTTCAATGTCCATGATGAAGAGTTCCAGCTTGTTTTCAAATGCAAACAATGATTGTTGAAGAGATAAGACTGTATTTCCGCCTGACCAGGCAGTGGTGCAGTGGATAAAGCATTGGACTGGGATGCGGAAGACCCAGGTTCTAGACCTCAAGCTCGCCAGCTTGAGTGCGGGCCCATCTGGCTTGAGGAAAAGCTCGTCAGCTTGGACCCAAGGTCGCTGGCTCCAGCAAGGGCTTGCTCGGTCTGCAGAAGGCCCACAGTTAATGCACATGTGAGAAAGCAATCAATGAACAACTAAGGTGTTGCGACAGCAACAAAAAACTAATGTGACCAGGCATGGAGGGGAGCGTCTGGTTGCCAGCCCTAACCCTAACCCTAACCCTAACCCTAGAGAGGTGCTTCTCACCTCTCTCTGTTCCTGTCTGTCCCTATCTATCCCTCTCTCTGACTCTCTCTCTGTCCCTGTAAAAAAAAAAAAAATACTGTATTTCCAATGCCTTGCTTTTTCACATTGAGCTGGTTCAGATATTCAGTCATGTCCATGAGATAGTAGAACTTAAGGAGCCACTCAGTGTTAGGTAACTCAGGATGCTCGATGTTTTTCATTTCAAGAAAAGTTCGATTTTGCTCAGACAAGCTGCGAAACGGCTGAGCACCTTCCCTCTTGACAACCAACACACATTGCTGTGCAGAAGTAGACCAGTATAATTATTCCCAACTTCATCCAGCAGTGTTTTAAACTGGCAATCACTTAAAGCTTGGGCAGCAATAACGTTGACCACCCGAATGACCAGCGACATCACCTCACCAAGCTGCTTACCACACATCTGAGCACAAAGCACCTCCTGATGTAGGATGTAGTGAAAACTTAGGACAGGTCTCTTTTCGTGTTTACAAAGAAGCGCTACAAATCCTGTTTTTCCCCACCATGCACGGAGCACCATCAGTACACACTAAAATAAGTTTATCCATCAGTAGATATTTTCTTTCGCAAACTCAGTGAAAGACTTGAATAAATTCTCCCCTCTTTTTGTCTCTTTCATAGGCAAAACAGCAAGACTTTCCTCACATAGTGTGTCACAGACAGCATACCTTGCAATCACGCTGAACTGGGATAAATGGCTTATGTCTGTTGACTCATCCAAAGCGAGAGAAAAGAACGGTGCTGCATTTATGTCCTTCACTTGTGTGCCTCAATTTGATTTGCCATCATGATGGTACGATCGTGAATAGTTCTTGCTGACAGAGGCATGTCTTTTATTCGTTTGTTTATCTTGTCTTTATCCGAAAAGTCGTCAAAAAGTTCATTGGCAACATCAAGCATGAATGTTTTGGCATATTCCCCACCTGTGAATGGCTTTTCATTTCTCACAATTGCTAAAGCACCAGCAAAGCTAGCCGAATTCCAGTCACCTTGTTGCATCCAAACACAAAGTTGCTGCTGACTAGCTTGCACTCTGAACAGTAGCTCTTGACATGCTTTCTTCCTGCTGTCCCCCACTGAATATTTTGATGCAAATGTAGTATAGCGTGTGTCAAAGTGCCACTTTATCTTTATATTTGACCATTTCATCGATGCAATTTTATCACTGCATATTAGACACAGTGCAGAACCTGCTCTCTCCACAAAGGCGAATTCCTCTGTCCATTCCTGCTGAAAAGCATGATACTCCTCATCTTTTTTTCTTTTAGCATCTTCTTCATCAAAAGGGTTTCTGCAATTAGCTAGCTGACTACTTGATTAAAAGGAGGAAAGTTTACTTCCTGACCTCACAATGACCAATGTATGTTACACATTATCCAATAAAAATTTGGTGTTTTCCTGGAGGACAGCTATGATTGGCTCCAGCCACCCGCAACCATGAACATGAGCGGTAGGAAATGAATGGATTGTAATACATGAGAATGTTTTATATTTTTAACATTTTTTTTAAAGATTTGTCTGCGAGCCAGATGCAGCCATCAAAAGAGCCACATCTGGCTCGCGAGCCATAGGTTCCCAACCCCTAATTATGGCCTGGCTATGCCTTTATTAACAAAATCTTGATTATCAAGTAAAACTGGGTAAAATAAAAACCAAATTTCACAGAATTGGTTGGTCAGGTCAATATATCATAACTTTTATTCTTTAAAATTTTATTTATTCAGAGAAACGGAGGGAGTGAGGGAAGGAGAAAGAGGGAGGGGAGAGAGAGGAAGTGGGAGGAAGGGTAGAGGGAGTAAGAGAAAGAGGGAGGGAGGGAGGGAGAGAAGGAAGGGAGAGAGCGAGGGAGGGAGATAGGAAAAGAAGGAGAGAGAGAGGGAGAAAGAAGAAGAAAGGGAGAGAGGGAGGGAAAGAGATTGGGGATTTAACCAGCAACCTCTGTGCTTCAAAAACAATGCTCTAACCAACCAAGCTATCTGGCTAGTAACACTGATAAATAATTATGTAAGTTTTAAGTGTATAATTCTATAAAACACCATGTGCTCACCACCCAAAGTCTAGTCTCCTTCCCTCACCATATACCATATTTCCCCATGTAAAAGATGCACCCTTTTTCAAAAAATTTGGTATCTAAAAACTGGGTGCGTCTTATATAGTGGTTGTAGATTTTTTACTTGCATTTCTGCTTTTTCGCGCTTGATTTTGTGTTCATTTTTGAAGACAGTGATTCGTCATCAGACACAGATGAGGACAAGCTAATGGATGAAAGTTTTGACAGTGATAAGGACTTGTATGAATTTTATAATGAATAAAACTTGAATTCAATAACTTTACGTAATATTTTTTTTTCAAATTTTGGGCCCCAAAATTAAGGTCTTATACACGGGAGCGTCTTATACATGGGGAATATGGTATTTGACCTCCTTTACCTTCTTCATCCTCCCCTCATCCCCTTCCCCCCTGGTAACCACTGTACGGTTGTCTATATCTTTGAGATGTTTGTTGGTTTTATTTGTATATTTACTGCTTTCTGTTTTATATTCCACAAGTGAAAAATCATATGGTTCTTGTCTTCTGCCATCTGACTTTTTTTTTTTTTTAAGACAAATGTCTTTTTAATTTTTATTTTTATTTTTTCATTTTAGAGAGGAGACACAGAGTGAGAGAGAGAGAGAGAGAGAGAGAGAGAGAAAGGGGGGAGGAGCTAGAAGCATCAACTCCCATATGTGCCTTGACCAGACCAGTGCAGGGTTTTGAACTGGCGACCTCAGTGTTCCCAGGTTGACGCTTTATCCACTGCGCCACCACAGGTCAGGCTGCCATCTGACTTCTTTTGCTTAGCATGATACTCTCAAGATCCATTCATGTTGTCACAAATAGAATCTCTATTTTTAAATGTGGAAACAACTTGACATAAAGGCTGCTTATTAGTAATAATCTGTATAAACATACACTTGAAATATCTCTATTTTGTATTTGGGGGTAGTTGGAAGGTTCTTTCACATCTTCACTAGTATTATCTTTGTCCTTGTTTGCAAGTTTTTTTTTTTTAAACCAGGTTCCTTCCCCCTTCAGGCCAACACCCTCTTCAGCTAGATACAGCTTCAAGGACAAACTGATAATATTTTCCTGTTCTCTAGAAGAGTAACTTTTTTCTTAGAAAGTACAAGGCAGTCTTTTATCCTTATTGACCAAATATACCATTCCTATTTGTCATGAAGAGGACTGATAGTTGAAGATCAACATTGCCCTGTGGTTACTGAAAACAGACAGAATTTGGATTATGAAGATTCTCCATCTTATTAGGAGGCCACTATTTTTCTAATACAGAGATTTTAAAAATATTTACCAATTCACTCTATCGCCAATTTTACTTGCCTTGAACTCACTATTTTTTTATTAGTGTACGATAGAGAGAGGAAGGAAGAGAGATTAAAAGCATCAACTCGTAGTTGTGATACTTTAGTTGTTCACTGATTGCTTCATATACATGCCTTGACCAGGGGCTCTAGCCAAGCCAGTGACCCCTTCCTCAAATTAGCAACCTTGGGATCATGCTGATGTTTCCACACTCTAGCCGGCAACCCCATGCTCAAGCTGGTAAACCTATGCTCAAGCCGGTGACCTCAGGGTTTCAAATCTGGGACCTAGGAATCCCAGGTCAATGCTCTATCCACTGTACCACCACTAGAGAGGCATCACTAGTAACTTTAATAACTTACCACCAGCCTGACCTGTGGTGGCGCAGTGGATCAAGTGTCAACCTGGGAACACCGAGGTCGCCAGTTCAAAACCCTGCACTGGTCTGGTCAAGGCACATATGGGAGTTGATGCTTCCAGCTTCTCCCTCTTTCTCTCTTTCTCTCTCTCTCTCACTCTGTGTCTCCTCTCTAAAATGAATAAAATTAAAAAAAATAAAAAAAAAATAACTTACCACCAAAAAACCTTAAAAGCCTAAATTTATTACAACACAGAAATAGGCAACTACTAGTAGAGATAAAGAAACAAAATCATACTTTTCTTAACTATCTTGTAGTTCTGCCATCATACAGCAGGTACCATCAAAATTGGTATAACCTTTCTGAATTTTACAGATTTGAAACTGTGTACCTTTATAGCCTCTTTCCCTTCCTGAATCTAGCCTGCTAACATGGTAATCCAGAAGAGAATATCTCCTTATTTATGATGACAAAGTTTAATCTATGTAATGAAAATGCATGTTATATATCATAGTATATCCTTTATAATGTATTTAGAAAATATTTTATGCAAAATGATATACTTATTTTAAATTTCAAAATAAACTTTCACATCTTAGATAAGCCTATTAAACTTGTTAAATTTGTGCATCAATTTGTTTTACAGAATAACCAACCTCTTTATTTTTATTAGGACAAAGATCACTCACCTTTATTTTTCTAAATAAAGTGGACTTTTAACACCATATGCCCAATTCAAATAACCAAAAAGTAATATACCATCTAAAATACAGAATATGTAATTAAAAGCATTGTCAATGACACTTACTTTTTGCATTTTTCACAACTGTACATATTGTCACCTGAAAATAGAACAGACCTGGTCATTCCTCTCAAGTTAAAAGCAAGGTATTTTCTTTGGTTCTGCGATTCTTTTGAGTTTGTCATATGCTGACCTTGCAGCACAGTAACGCAAGGCTCATGTATTTCAGTCTCTGCTCAAGAGTTAGCTCATAATGTTTACCCTGCCTAAAGCACCCTTCACCTCCCTCTCTTTTCAACCTTCAAGGCCCATCCCAAAGAACATCCTTTATTTCCATTTACTCACTCAACAAAATTTACATAACAGCAAGGTGCTGGACATACAAAAATACTGAAGGATCTTAAATATTGTGAAGGAAGTCATGGACTAGTCAGACTGGTTCAGATATGTAAGTTTTTTATATTGGTTGAATTTTCTCTTCTTTAAATCCCTGAGCAGTTTTTTTTTTTTTTTTTTTTTTTTTTTTTTAAATTTTTTAATTTTATTCATTTTAGAGAGGAGACACAGAGAGAGAGAGAGAGAGAGAGAGAGAGAGAGAGAGAGAGAGAGAAAGGGGGGAGGAGCTGGAAGCATCAACTCCCATATGTGCCTTGACCAGACCAGTGCAGGGTTTTGAACCGGCGACCTCAGCGTTCCAGGTCGACGCTTTATCCACTGCGCCACCACAGGTCAGGCTCTGAGCAGTTTTTGTGTGTATGTTTTGTTTTTAAGCAAAAGGGGGCAGAGACAGACAGGGACAGACAGACAGACAGGGAGAGAATACAAGCATCAAATCATTGTTGTGGCATCACTGTTGTTCATTGATTGCTTTCTGCTATGTGCCTTAACCAGGGGGCTCCAGCCAAGCCAGTGACCCCTTGCTCAAGCCAGTGATCTTGGGCTCAAGCCAGCGGCCTTAAAGCATCCCAGGTCAACACTCTATCCACTGCACCACCTTCTGGTCAGGCCTTGAGCAGCTTTAGAACACATCACATCTCACCTTGTCTTGTACTATAGAAATCATATAAATTATTTCAGGATGTGATTTGTGGAATGTTTTTTTTGTTTGTTTGTTTGTTTTGCACAAGAGAGAGACAGAGAGACAGCAAGGGAGAGAATGAGAAGCATCAAATCGTAGTTGCACAACTTTAGTTGTTCATTGATTGCTTCTCGTATGTGCTTTGACGGTGATGCTCCAGCTGAGCCAGTGACCCCTTGATCGAGCCAGCAACCTTGGGTTCAGGCCAGCAATCATGGAGTCATGTCTACAATACTATGCTCAAGCCAACAACCCTGTGCTCAAGCTAGTAAGCCCACGCTCAAGACAACGACCTCAGGGTTTCAAACCTAGGTCCTCAGCATCCCAGGTCAACACTCTATCTACTGTGCAACCACCAGTCAGGTTATGACTTGTGGTATTTATACATGTTACCATGACAGATACTGGCACTGTGGTAATATAGCCAAGTACTACTTAAACTCCCTAAAACTTAGCTTCTATGAATATATTTTATATTTGGTCCTACTGGTATTGTTTTTGTTGTTGTTACAGGGAGAGTCAGAGAGAAGGAAAGATAGGGACAGACAGACAGGAACGGAGAGAGGTGAGAGGCATCAATCATTAGTTTCTCATTGCCGTTGCGACACCATAGTTGTTCATTTATTGCTTTCTCACATGTGCCTTGACTGCGGGCCTTCAGCAGACAGAGCAACCCCTTGCTGGAGCCAATGACCTTGGGTCCAAGCTGGCGAGCTTTTGCTCAAGCCAGATGGGCCCGCGCTCAAGCTGGCGAGCTCGGGGTCTCGAACCGGGGTCCTCCACATCCCAGTCTGACTCTCTATCCACTGCACCACCACCTGGTCTGGCTAGTCCTACTGGTATTTTAAAAGACCCACAACAATTTAGCTACAGATGAAAACTATTTAATATTTCTTACCTTTTAGTTCATCTCTAGCGAAGAAGGCAGCAAGACAATCTTGCAAGGTTACTATTGGACCCCAAAACCAGCTAGGGACACATGAGACAACAAACCTGAAACATTATTGATAGGAAAAAAAGGAAGTGTTCTGCCAGTATAGCAGAAACAGCAATTTTATCAATCAATTAAATTTTTAAAAAATTTATACATACCTCTTCACATACTCCATAAAAAAAGCTATCCACCCTTGTGGAGCATATGCTTCGCCACATGATCCTGCTTTGACTATGGAAGTTGGATGACTCGATGAATGCAGCTTAGCAAGGTCTTCCTTGCCAGGAATTGGCAAAGATAGATCTTGAAATGTTTCGAGGGTTACAGACACCTAAAATTGTTTTGTTTTAAGAATGGTATAAAAATAATCCAGCATAAACATTTGAAGATAGATTTTAGACTACAAATATCAAATCAAGTTACAATAAACAAAAATACGTATCAAACCACTGGCCCTGGGTGGTTTGCACAGCGCTAGAGCGTTGTCCCGGCCAGGTGTGTAAGTTCTGGGTTCGATTCTCAGTCAGGGCACACAGGAGAAGCGCCCATCTGCTTCCCCACCCTTCCCCCTCTCCTTCTTCTCTCTCTCTCTTCCCCTCCCGCAGCCAAGGCTCCATTGGAGCAAAGTTGGTTCTGGTGCTGAGGATGGCTCCATGGCCTCTATCCACCTCAGTCACTAGAATGGCTCCAGCCGAGATGGAGCAATGCCCCAGATGGGCAGAGCATTGCCCCCTGGTGGGTATGCCAGGTGGATCCCAGTCAGGCACATGCGGGAGTCTGTCTGCCTGCCTCCCTACTTCTAACTTCAGGAAAATACAAAAATATATATATATATCAAACTGCTGATGGTAATAACAGCAAAACACTTGCTCTGTACCAAGTGCTGTTCAAAATTTAATCTTCACATAAATCGTATAACTACTAACATCCCATTAGCTGAGGACACTGCAGCATAGAGAATTACCTCACACCTACCTCTGTAGCTTGAGGTCCAAACTCTTAAGCACTACTGCATTTATTTTTTGGAAATGACCTGTCATAATAGTTTTTAAACTTGTTTTTAAAAGAAAGTTGTAAAACCTAGCATGTAATCTTTAAATAGCTGAAAACATTTGATGATAAGTCTATATAAATATTTGGTAACACCTGTTCAGGTGGTGGCACAGTAGATGGAGCGTCAGACTGGGACGCAGAGGACCCAGGTTTGAAACCCCGAGGTCGCCAGCTTGAGCACGGGCTCACCACCTTGAGTGTGGGGTTGCTGGCTTCAGCGTGGGATCATAGCCATGACCCCATGGTCACTGGCCTGAGCCCAAACGTCACTTGCTTGAATAATGGGTCACTCATTCTGCTGGATCCACCTGGTCAAGGCACATATGAAAAAAAATCAATGAACTAAAGTGCCGCAACAAAGAATTGATGCTTCTCATCTCTCTCCCTTCCTGTCTGTCTGTCCCTATCTGCCCCTCTCTCTGTCTCTGTCAAAAAAAGAAAATATATTTGGTACCAAATCAGCATACATTAAAATGATCCTATTGCAAGCTTAAGAATTTTGTTTGGATTTTTTTTTTTTTTTTTTTTTGCTAGAGAGGGAGAGAAAGGAAAGGGGAGAGATAAGAAGCATCAACTCGTAGTTGCATCACTTTATTCACTGATTGCTTCTCATATGTGCCTTGACGGGGTGAGGGGTACAGACAAAAGCCAAACTAGTGACTCCTTACTGAAACTAGCATCATTGGGCATCAAACCAGCAATCCTGGGGATCATGTTGATGATCCGATGCTCAAGCCGGTCACCCTGTGCACAAGGTGCAACTTCAGGGTCTCAAACCTGTGACCTCTGCACCCCAGGTCAACACTCTATCCTCTGCACACCACTGGTCAGGTTATTCACTCCCACATGGAAGTAAAATTGTTCTTAAAGAAAAGCTTTGTGATAATTTTAATGTATGCTGTTCTTGCTTATGAATTTGATACTACCTTTATTATCTGAGCCACAATCTTAACATGGGACAATATTTATAAGCCATACATCCAAATGTAGAATATATAATCACAGCCTATTGCTGTGAACAGCAAGTTTCCCAGCATATTTATTTCATCCTTACGAGAATATGCATGTTACCAGTTTTGTGTGTGTGTGTGTATGACAGAGACAGAGTCAGAGAGAGGGACAGATAGAGACAGACAGGAAGGGAGAGAGATAAGAAGCATCAATTCTTTGTTGCAACATCTTAGTTGTTCATTGACTGCTTTCTCATATGAGCTTTGACTGGGGGTGGAGGGCCTTTAGCAAAGCAAGTGACCCCTTGCTCAAGCAAGCAACCTTGGGCTTCAAGCAGTGACCTTTGGGCTCAAGCCAGCAACCTTGGGGTTTCGAATCTGGGTTCTCTGTATCCCAGTCCAATGCTCTATCCACTGTGCCACCACCTTGTCAAGCAAATGTCTTATCAATTCTTACTGCTGAGCAACATATCATCATTTTATGTGACCAGAGATGAAGAATGGAGTTATAATTCTTCCTACAAATGCATACCTGTCCAATGATGGGTCAAGACTCACCCTTTAAGAACTATGTTGTTATTACTTCTAAAAAACAAATTCCACTCCTAGAATCAATTATACTGATATAAACACAAGAAACACAGGTATAATATCAGTAGCTCCTTGCTACTGATGGGAAGTTAAACTTTTCATACCATTCTGTCAGTTTTTTTAAACCAGAATTTGACAAAAAATTCCTGTGTATTATAATTCCTTCATACTCACCCTATCACAAGTCAGACACTGCACTGAACTAATGATTGTTCCATCAAATACGTCTGAAATGACACTTCGGTATTTCTTATGTTGTTTTTTTCTCTTTGGAGAAGATGCCGATTGAGCTATAACTAAGAAATAAGTGTTGAAAAATTATTTTAAAAATCAGAGTAATTCCTTTAGCATTTTTCTTTGGAATCTTTAGCTATATAGTACTATGCCATAGAAATCTGTCAAAAAACCATTCAAGGACATTGCTTAAAAAAAGGAGGAACCAAATGAAATAGGAGAGGTTCAGTCTCCCCATCATTACTTCAGTCAGAACAGTTTTGCTTTTACCTGTTTACTATTGATTCCCAGTAAAGGCATATTTGAAGAAACAATTCTATAATTAAGGTTTGAGAGTTCTTTATATATTCTAGATGCAAGTGCTTTGTCAGCTACATGATTTGCAAATATTTTCTCCCATCTTATCCTCTCATTCTCTTCTTAACAGTGTCTTCTGCCAAGAAAGTATTCAATTTTTTTCTTTTATGGATCATGTTTTTGATGTCTTTAAAGAATTGTCTATCACAAGGTCATTAAGACTTTTTCCTATGTCTTCTAAAAGTTTAATAGTTTTACATTTATAACCATGAAGATCTCATTCAGCTAGTAGGAATGCAAAATAATAGTCACTCTTGACAACAATTTCATATTACCTTAAGCCTAAAACCTAACAAACCCACTTCCAGGTATTTATTCTAGACAAATGAAAAGTTATGTTCATATAGAAACCTGCACACAAACGTTTATAGCAACAAAATCATAACTGCCAAAAACAGTGAACAATTCAAATGTCCTTCAATGAGTGAATGAATGAACAGCAGTCCAGTCATCCAATGAAACACTAGTAATAAAAAGGAACTATTCAGACATGCAATGCAACTATTATCACAAATGCATTATTACACTAAGTCAAAGAAGCCTGTTTCAAAAGACTACATACTGTATGGTTCCATTCATATAACATTATGGAAAAGGCAAAACAGTAAGAATGGAGAACAGAGCAACTGAGCTAATCCTCAGGAAGGGGTAGTGGGATGGTCTGATTATAAGGAGTAATATAAGAGAATTCTTTGGGATGCTGGAACTGTTCTATGTATATTGTTTGTGGTGGTGGTAAAAACAATCTATGCATATGTTAAAACTCAGATATCATACCAAGAGTGACTTTACTATATATAAATTTGTGCCACACAAACACAAAAATTTTAAATCATGATTGTATAAAATTATGCAGTCAATTTTAAAGGACTGAATAATATTTCATAATTAATGCTAACTGATCAAAACAAAGTAACCTGAGTAACTAAAATATCTACCTTTTTTTTGTGTGGTTGCCAATCCTGGCCACAAATTGCCTGATTTGGGAGGGCTTGCTGATAAACGTGGATTAATAACTTCATTTGATGGAAGAATCTGTGATGTAGATAGTTCATTCAAATGGACATCAGTAATATACTCTGTAATATTTAAAATTTGTATTATTACCTTAAATAGTAAAAACATACCACCCGTCAAATAATGTTAATTATGTTAAAGTTTCTTCATTTGAGATTCACATTAATAAATATCAGGTGAAATACCTGATAAACAAAGTGCTAAGGGAAGTAACAGTGATTGTGCGGCTAAGAATTCAATTCATGTTTATAACACATTACTGTTCTAAATGATTCAGGAAGAGAGCAGAAATATAAAGCCAAAGAAAATTGTTATTTTTTCTAATGTAGTATTTTTAAAAAAGATATTTAAGACAGTTTTTTAAAAAGCTTTGAGCCTGACCTGTGGTGGCGCAGTGGGATAAAGCGACCTGGAACTCTGAGGTTGCCAGTTCGAAAACCTGGGCTTGCCTGGTCAAGGCACATATGGAAGTTGATGCTTCCTGCTCCTCCATCTTCTCTCTCTCTCTCTCTCTCTCTCCTACTTTCCCTTTCTCCCTCTCCTCTCTTAGTAAAAACTGAATAAAGTCTTTAGAAAAAAAAAAACTATTAAAAAAAAAAAAGCTTTGAAAACAATGTGGGAGGAAAAGATTATCTTCCAAAATTAACATAGTAATCAAAATCTAAGAAGAAATTTAGGTAGGCATAATGATAAATTATTTTATTCTTACTGTGATAAAAGAAAATTGACCCTCTTTCAGGAAAGGACCTTTATTGGAATTAAATTATGAATAAAGAAAATAGCCCTGGCTAGTTAGCTCAGTTGGTTAGGGCATTATCCTGAAACACTAAGGTTGAGGGTTCAAACCCCAGCCAGGACACATACAGTAAGCAACCAATGAATGCACAACTAAGCAAAATAACAAATGAATGCTTATCTCTGTCTCTCTCTCTCCCCTTCGTGTCTAAAATCAATCAATAAAGATGAAAAATAGCCTGACCTGTGGTGGCGCAGTGGGTAAAGGCGTCCACCTAGAATGCTGAGGTTGCCGGTTCAAGACCCCGGACTTCCCTGGTCAGGGCACATATGGGAGTTGATGCTTTCTGCTCCTCCCTCCCTTCTCTATCTGTCTATCTCTGTCTCTTTCTCTGTCTCCTCTCTCTAAAATGAATAAATAAAATTAAAAAAAAAATTTTTAAATTTAAAAATGAAAAATAAAAAGTTGTATTTAAAAAAAGAAAATATAAGCTTCATGAGTATATTCTTGATACTTTGCTGTTGCATTCTCAGCACATAACATGCATTCCACAGTAAGGGACTGTGCTCTGTAAGTATTTGAGTAAAGAATTGTTCATAGCCTGACCAGGTGGTGGTGCAGTGGATAGAGCGTTGGACTGGGATGTGAAAGACCCCGAGGTCACCAGCTTGAGCGCGGGCCCATTTGGCTTGAGCAAAAGCTCACCAGCTTGGACCCAAGGTCCCTGGCTCCAGCAAGGGGTGGCTCGGTCTGCTGAAGGCCTGTGGTCAAGGCATGTGTGAGAAAGCAGTCAATGAACAACTATGGTGTCCCAAACGGCAATGAAAAACTAATGATTGATGGTTCTCATTTCTCTCTGTTCCTGTCTGTCTGTCCCTATCTATCCCTCTCTATGACTCTCTCTCTGTCCCTGTAAAAAAAATAAATAAATAAAACATTTTTTTTTTTAAAAAAAAGAATTGTTCATAAGAGACTCTAAAACAGTAACTTCAGGGATTTTTCCAAATAATGCAAAATAAATTCCTTTCATATAGGCATTTTTCATTATCTCCACCATGACTAAAAGCAGACTATATAATTTGAGGGGGAAAAGATGGAGGAGACTCACTCTAGACCTTTCTGAAGGGAATAAAATTATTATGATCTAGGTCAGGTATTGGCAAATGTTTCTTGCCAAGGATCAGATAGTAAATATTTTAGGTTATGTGTGCCAATGGTCTTTGTCACATTTTTTAGTCAGGTCTTTAAAATATACAAAAGCTCAGATCTCTGTTCTAGGTCAATTAGTTACTATGAATATGAACAAACCTGGCCCTGGCCAGTTGGTTCAGTGGTAGAGCATCAGCCTGGTGTGTGGATGTCCTGGTTCGATTCCTGGTCAGGGCACACAGAAGTGCCTATCTGCTTCCCCACCCCTCTCATTTTTCTCTCTCTCTCTCTCTCTCTCTTCCCCTCCTGCAGTCATGGCCCAACTGGAATGAGTTGGCCCCAAGCACTGAGGATGGCTCCATGGCCTCTGCTTCAGGCACTGAGAACTCGATTGCTGAGCAATGGAGCAAAGCCCCAGACAGGCAAAGTATCGCCCTTTATTGGGCTTGCCAGGTGGAGCCCTGTAGAGGCTCATGCGGGAGTCTGTCTCTCTGCTTCCCCTCCTCTCACTGAATAAAATAAATAAATAAAAAGAATGTGAACAAACCTGCTATGGAGCAATAAAGAATGTGTATGTTCTAAACCAGGATGTTTATGAGGAAGAACTGGACAGCAGTCTAGGCTAAGTCCTTCAATGCTGACATTTCATATACTAACTATTCAACTTCTAAACACATCTAAACTTCTAAATATAAGTGCAGTATTAATTAAGGAACCTAACCTGTTTTCCCGACTAGATCGTTATGCACTATACACAGGTGACCGAACCACAAGTATTCCTCTGCTTAAGAAAATATCCTTTTCTGCCTGACTAGGAGGTGGCACAGTGGATAATGCGTCAGGCTGGGACGCAGAGGCCCCAGGTTTGAAACCCCAAGGTCGCTGGCTTGAGTGTGGGCTCATAGACATGACCCTACTATGGTCATTGGCTTGAGCAAGGGGTCACTGGCTCTGCTGCAGCCCCCCCAATACTCCCCAGTCAAGGCACATATAAGAAAGCAATCAATGAACAACTAAGGCAAAGGAGCCACAACAAAGAATTGATGCTTCTCATCTCTCTCCCTTCCTGTTTGTCTCTCTGTCAAAAAAAAGAAAATATCCTTTTCCTCAAGAAGGAATTTTGGGTTCATTCAAATACCTAAATAAATTGTTTGGTAGTTCTCACTCTTTAGTAATTACAGAAGATAATAAACTATTTTTGTTACTTGTCTGCCACTTTAAGATCAGATAATTTGAACATCTGATGGTTCAATTTTATGTGCTTTGGAGAACTAAATATCACATTAAGCCAAGATAAAGTAAGTTAACTCTTGAAGAAATAAATGTAAAATGCGAAGCAATCTAGCTCAAGATCTTTCATTTGATTCCTTGCTCTTTCTCAAAGAAACACTGACTAGTTTTAGAATACATCATAACAAGGTTCATTATAATTAAACTCTTGCCCTAAATATACACCAAATACTTCATAGCTGAAGTGACCACAGTGACAGCAATCCAAATCTAATAGTGAGCCCTGGAGAGTTGGCTCAGTGGTATAGAGTGTGTCGGCCCAACATGTGAATGTCACGGTTCAATTCCCAGTCAGGTCACACAGGAGAAGAAAACATTTGCTTTTCCACCCCTTCCTCTTTCCCTTTTTTCTTTCTTTCTTTCTCTCTCTCTCTCTCTCTCCTTCTTCCCCTCTCACAGCCATGGCTCAATTGATTCTAGGACATTGGGCCCCAGGTGATGAGGATGAGGAGACCCCATGGAGCTTCCACCTCAGGCACTAAAAATAGCTCAGTTGTGAGCATCGGCCCCAGACAGGTGTTGCTGGGTGGATTCTGGTTGGGGTACATGCAGGAGTCTGTCTCACTATCTCCCCTCTCACTTGGAAAAGAAGAATAAAAAATTAAATAAATAAATAAATCTAATAGTATATAAGTTTACAAAACTGCAATTGGATTACTTTGTTTTCTCAGGATCTTAACGGTATCTACTTAAAATGACATTAACTCAACACTCACATGCATCTCTTGCTAAACTCTACTAGTTAGAAAGCCTAAATATAACTGTTTAATTATCCTTCTTCAAATTAGTATAGTTGCACCCTAGAAAAATAGCTCAGTGGGTTAGAGCATCACCCCAAAACACAGAGGTTGCTGATTTGATTCCTGCTCAGGGCACGTACAGGAACTGATGTCCCTGTCTCTTTCCTGCTCTCTCCCTTCGTCTCTCTAAAATCAATAAACATTTAAAAAATATAAAATTACAAATTAGTATAGTTGAACTATAAAGTCATACTGCACATAAAATATTAAGCTAAGCTATTAGTCATTCTATTTAATTTTTATTATGCTAAATATAGTGAACATTAGAAATGTGTTTTGTAAATTAGAAATGTGTTTTGATTTTAGTAAATTAGAAATGTGTTTTGATTTTAGTCACATACCACGCTAATTTTCTCTCAAAAAATTTAAAAATAGTGAAATTACAAGTAAATCCTTTTTTTAAAAGATTCTTTTTGATTTTCAAGAGAGTGACAGAGTGAGGGAGCAAGACTGTAGTTGCTTCACTTTAGTTGTTCATTTAGTGCTTGTCAAATGTGCGCTGAATGGGGAAGCCCAGGGTTTTAAAACCATGACCTCAGCATTCCAGGTCAGTGCTCCATTCACTGTGCCACCACAGGTTGGGCTATAAGTGTATCTTAAATACAAATATAATACCTTACACCCATTATGTACCAATGAAACACTACCATTTTCAAATTATTAAAATTGTCACCTGAAGCTCTGCTGTGTATTTGCACTTTGACTGTTTCCTGGTTGGTCAAGTCAACTGTTTCAGACACAGAATCTCTATCTTTATCTAATTCTTCAGAATTTACTTTTTTAATCTTATACATCTTCTCTTTTTGCCAATCTTTTGACATTTCTGAATTGCTCCCATCATCCTGAATTAGCATTGTTGTTTCATTATCTTCAGAAAAGCCTCTAGAGCCACTGTCATTTTCAGCTTTATCACTGTTGCTACAAGATTCACAAGACTGAAAATCTACATCTGATTGGCTCTTGTCTTCCTCCATGGTCTCTTCAGTTGTTATCGTTTGAGGATCTTCCTCTACTACTTCCATGACCTGCTCTTTTAGTTCTTCATGAAGCAGATCCATTAAACATCGAAGGAATTCTTGAGCATCCTAATAGAAAAGCAAAATAGATATTAACACTTCATTAAAAATATGTGTATATATGTAGAAACTTAAGGAAAAATATATAGCCTGACCTGTGGTCGTGCAATGAATAAAGCATCGACCTGGAATGCCAAAGTCACTAGTTCGAAACCCCAGGCTTGCCCGGTCAAGACACATATGAGAAGCAATTACTATGAGTTTATGCTTCCCGCTCCTCCCCCTGCCCCCTTTCTCTCTATTCTCTCTCAATAAAAAAAGAAAATATATACAAAATGTGGTTATCAACTGCTAACAACTAAATGTATGGCATTATACTGAGCAAATAAAATTCAGTAAAACATAAGGCATTGAAGGGATGGGAAGCACTAAGTTCTAAAAAGTTATGTAAATAAAACAAAAGTATGTATAAAACTGAAGACCTGGAGGTGAGGTTTTAGTAGCGCTATTTTTAAAAAGTAGAAGAGTGTGCTCACTTCGGCAGCATATATACTAAAAAGTGGAGGACTAAGGTATAAAGAAAACATGGATTTGCTTCATGGGACAATTCGAAGAAATGTCCTAAATTCAAATATTTTATAAGTTCAGTTTACAATTAAAGCTTTAGCCTGACGAGTGGTGGTGCAGTAGATAGAGCATCGACCTGGGAAGCTGAGGTCCCAGGTTCGAAACACCTAGGTAGCCAGCTTGAGTGCTGGGTTGCTGGCTGAGTATGGGATCATAGACATGATCCCAAGGTCGCTGGCTTGAGCAAGGGGTCACTAGGTCCACTGTAGCACCCCCCTTCCCATCAAAACACATATGAGAAAGCAATCAATGAACAACTAAGGAGCCGCAACGAAGAATTGATGCTTCTCATCTCTCTCTTCCTATCTATCTGTCCTTATTTGTCTCTCTGTCTTGATCATAAAAAAAGAAAGCCCAGAAACAGACCCTATTTTACATATTAATGTAAACATAACACTCAATAAAAAAAAAATTTAAATCATATATATTTTTTTAATAAAAGGAAAGGCAATTTTATTATTATACATGAGAAAATAAATCACATTTAAGCACAGACATAAAAACAACACTCATTTCTCATCTTTAAGTTGTTTCTTTTCACTAGTTTCTTCCATGTAAAAAGTGAATGGCTTGTCGTAACCCATTAGATGGTCTTAGTCTTGGGGGTTTGGAAAGAGACCTGGATTAACCAACAGTGATTTTGTTTTAGCATAAAATGTGGTAAAGACATGCGTGCTGCTTGGAATCTTCACATCCTTCTGGTGAAACACTGTACTCGTTTCTGAAAGCACGACATTATAAGTAATAGCTTTATAAGTGTCTGTTGTGGCCTCGTGGTACAATCCAATGACGTAGCCTTTTGTAACAAAGTGAAGTAGTACTGGAGTGATCACTGTAAAGCTTCCTATGATGCCATAAAATAAGATCTGCAAAAGCAGACTTCCGAATACGATATTATTTTGTGCAAAAATATACGGTAGAAATGCAAGGCTGATCATACTTGTAGAGTAAGAGAAACATTTCACACCAAACACTGTTCGGGCCAGATTCCCAGTATAAATCAGCCTCCAATCTTCTGATTTTTTAACTTGTGTATGTAAGCATCGAACACATCTTTCCCAAAAAACAGGTATCTGCGGGGGCGCGGGACACCAGAAAAGCGGGCTCTCCGCAGCCCAGCGCTCCTGCAGCCGACCGGGCCTGAGGGTCTGCTGCAGGAGGCCGTCCGCGAGACAGCCGCCTTGGGGCCTCGGAGCACTGTGGGCACCCACGGCGCCGCCCTCTTCCTGCCGAACCGCAGTCCAGCCGCCAATGGGCTACCCAATGCCAGAAGCATCATTCCGCGCAATAGAAGCGGCAGCCACGGGGAATGCCAAAAGCCGGCCTGGCTGAGTTGCGCATGCCCCGTCCCTTAGAGGCCCACCGGGTGGGATTTAAAATCATATTTTAAAAGTCTTAAATTTGTAGTTTGGTACAATTTGTTAGCTGTAAAATATAAAATTTGGATCATTTGTAATATAAAATAAATATTGAAGAATTAAATTTTTAAAAAATTAAAGCATAAAATATAGAAAATATAGATGAAAATTTATCTCAGGATGTGGAACTTTTCAGAGCTAAAACCACTAGATATACAAGAATGGGCAAAAGTAGGTTTACAGTTCTTCAAATGGAAAAAGACATGCAGGTTACGATTATTACAATAGCATTATTAACTCAAAAAGAATGTCACAACTGTAAACCCACTTTTGTCCACCCCATACAAAGGTTATATGTGAAACACAAGTTATTCTTGTATTATTTTATTACTTTCCATACAAACAATTGTAAACCCACTTTTGCCCTCTCTGTATTTACCCATCCTTAAATTTAAAAATTGTTGGAAAATGTAAAATTAAAAGATAGAAAAATAGAAGTAAAATATAAATGATTATTCCTAGTAAATAAAAACACCAAAAAAAATAATAAAATAATAGACAAATAAATTTTTATTTTTTTTTATTTTATTCATTTTAGAGAGGAGACACAGAGTGAGAGAGAGAGAGAGAGAGAGAGAGAGAGAGAGAGAGAAAGGGGGGAGGAGCTGGAAGCATCAACTCCCATATGTGCCTTGACCACACCAGTGCAGGGTTTTGAACTGGCGACCTCAGTGTTCCCAGGTCGACACTTTATCCACTGCGCCACCACAGGTCAGGCTAGACAAATAAATTTTTTAGAAAGAAATACCAATGACTACATAACAGTATAATGTACTATATAATAGCATTTTTCAAACTTATTAAAGATTATTATTATGAATAAAAAGCAATGAAGACTTACCTGTTGCGAATACCCCCGAAATGTTGGATTTACAGTTTTAATTCCTTGAAACAAATTAGTAGGCACAACAGATCCTGGCCTAAGGAACAAAACATTTTTAATAAGAAATCTGTGAATTTTATTTTATTTTAGAAATCAGCAATCAAGCCTGACTGGCGGTGGCACAGTGGATAGAGCGTCGGACTGGGTTGCAAAAGACCCAGGTTCGAGAGCCCAAGCTCACCAGTTGAGTGCGGGCCCATCTGGCTTGAGAAAAAGCTCGCCAGCTTGGATCCAAGGTCGCTGGCTCCAGCAAGGGGTTGCTCGGTCTACTGAAGGCCCGCGGTCAAGGCACATGTGAGAAAGCAATCAATGAACAACTAAGGAGCTACAACAAAGAATTAAGTCTTCTCATTTCTCTCCCTTCCTGTTTATCTGTCCCTCTCTCTGTGTCTGTCACACATACACACACACAAAAAAACTAATGGTAAAAGCAATTATCTGAATAGCTTCAAAAGAAAATTAGTAAAATAGTACAGCAAACTGTAATTTTAATGCAACACTTTAGAACCAATAAACATTAAGAAGAAAAATGAAAATGTATACACATATCTATGGTCTGATTTTAGCATTGTGAGAATGCTTACTCCTGCATTAAAACTCAAGTTTCAGTAACAAAAGCCTCAGCAGTTCAACATTATATCTCCAGTCCACATGATTCATTTGGATGTTCAGTTTCAAACAAGACATTCCCCAAAGTGAACTTGTCTCAAATCCGCCTCTTCTGCATTCTTCAGCTCTACAAATGCACCTGCATCCTTTTAATATTTATGATATTCAATTAAAAACAACAGCCCTGACAGGGTAGGTCAGTTGATTAGAGCATCATCCTGATATGCCAAGGTTGCAAGTTCAACATACAAGGTCCGTGCACATACGAGAATCCATCAATGAATGCATAAATAAGTGGAACAACAAACTGATGCTTCTCTTTTCTTCTCTCTCTAAAATTGATAAATTAGATATTTTTTTAAAAATAAAGAAAACAAATGTATTAAGTACATACCTGCTTTTATGCCACAGCTCTGTCATCAGTTTGAGGTAACTTTTACAAATGGCTGGTTTCTTATCTGTTCGAACTAGTCCTCCACAATCAAGAAAAAACTGTGTCAAAGGTGGGCTAATTTTAAGAAAAAGAACATATGTTGGAGTGTAATCAAGCTCATACTGATTGCCTTCTCATCGTTCAATGAACTGACAGCACAGAGCCCTGTATCTATTATTTCTTTGCTCTCTTTTATAACTTCACCTTTATTCCTTAAGATTCTTGCTCAATACATTTGAACCAGATTTGACTCCACCATGTCAGCATCCTCAATGCTTCATATCCAGTTATTACATTTCACTTCCCTCAGTAGCCTTTAACACAGGTGACTTGCCCCCTCATTCTTGAGCAGCCCTTCTCTTAACCAATGTAATGTACTTTTCTACTTTTCTTCTTTATCTGACAACTCTTTTACCTCTTTATTGCTCTTTCTACTCTTACCAGGTATCAGGGTTCCTCAGGACTTGATCCTCTAATTTTCCTCTCGTCCCTATTTACACTGTTCCCTGAGTAATGTTTAATTTTCACACGTATGTCAGAGTCAAATTTACAGAAGTCAAACATCTCGTCTATACTCCAGATGCATTTCAAATTTACATGCTCACAATTTAACTTTCAAGTGAATCTGCTTCATCCACACTTCTACATCCCATTAAGTAGTACTTCTATATATTCAGTGGCTCAAGTTAGCAATTTATAAGGCAATGAGCTTGATTAACTTGAGGAAACCTCCTTGAATCTAATCAGTTACAGGAAACTGAGCAAAGGACTAAATCCTGGCCTGCTATAAATTAGCTACCATAAAAAGATATTCCATACAAATGCAATCAGAAGAGAGCCTGGATAGCTATGCTTAGACAAAATAGACTTTAAATCAAAAGCTATAACAAGAGATAAAGAAAGCCATTATATAATGAGAACAGATCATCAAGAGGCTAACATTTGTGCCTCACCAGGCAGTGGTGCAGTGGATAGTGTGTTGGACTGGGATGCAGAGAAGCCAGGTTTGAAACCCTGAGGTCGCCTGCTTGAGCACGGACTAACCAGCTTGAGTAAAGGGTCGCCGGATTGAGTTGGGATCACAGAAATGACCCCATTTTTTTTGGCTAGGGGGGAATTGTACAGAATTGCTAACTCCCATATTACTATTAATGTGTATTTTCTCCTCTCACTTTTCCATTTTTTTTTAATAACACTACAGCAGCATAGTGTTCTGCTCTGAGTAACTTTAGAAAGCTATACAAACAAAAGTAATTTCTCTACTTACCAATTTGAAAGAGCCTGCAAAGCTGCATTCATATAACAAGTGTTGCCAATATTTTTCAAACCTGTAAGACCTATTAAGACAAAGTATAAGTTATGTCATAATTCAAAAATGCAATGATTCGATTTTATGACTGTTTACTGAATACATAACTATGTATGGTAGTTATTATGGATCTCAAACTACTGTCTTAACATTAAGAAAATACAAAATATACTATGGAAATACAAAATAACAACTCAGAGAGGTCAATCTTATACCAGTGTTAATTTTCAGATAGTTATTTAAATATACACATAAAGAATTAAAATTTCCTTATCTCAATTACAAAACAAAAAATTTGCTCTAAATTATATACAGATAGCTTATACTAAAAACTGTGGGCTTTGCTTAGTAAAGTGACAACTCAAATTTGTCAGTTTGCTTTTTTTGGAAACACAATTTTACTAGGCTGAATTTCAAAATTCTCCTTTTTGTAATTATCATCTGAGAAGTTCCTTTCACTTCTAGATTTTAAAATTTTCACATTACACAGTTTACTGAAGAAACAGGCAATACCATACAAAGAAGAATTACACAGAATTTACCTCTTGCCTTAAGTTCACCCTCTTCTTCCACTTCTATATCCAGATCATCAAATACAGCAACCAGAGGAGTTTTTAATGTTGTGTTACTGGGTATTTTAAAATCCTTGATAACAGAAAAGGAAGAAAACTTAAACAAAACCTTAGGTTAAAAAAACTTTACCTCATATACATCAACAGTCTACATTTAATAGATATTTTAAGAATTCAAGGTAGGCCCTGGCCAGCTGGCTCAGTGGTAGAATGTCAGCATGGCATGTGGATATCCCAGCTTCAATTCCTGGTCAGGCACAAAGGAGAAACAACCACCTGCTTCTCCTCTCCTCTTTCTTCCCTTCCCACAGCTATGGCTCAGTAAGATAAGAGGATGGCTCCATGCCCTCAGGTGCTAAAAACAGCTCAGTTGTGAGCATGGCCCCAGATGGGCAGAGCATCAGCCATCTCTGCGTGGGTCGCAGTTGGGGCAAATGCCAGAGTCTATCTATCTTCCCTCCTCACTTGGAAAAGAAAAAGAAAAAAAAGACAGTGCACATATCCTACACTGTCTTTTCAGATTTTTCTAACTTTTTACAGGAAAAAAATACTAAAGTTTTTCCATCATAACACATTAACTTACCTACAGACTTCTACATTTTCTCCTGATACTTGTTAATATATTTATTTTGCATTCTTTTATGCATATGAAATAATTCATCTGTTTTAAATAGTAATAAAGTATACTAATATTAATTCCTAAGAATTTACTTAATTCAGAGGTTGCAACTTGTGACCTGATGGCCAACTGCTAGCCCACACTATGTAACAACAACAACAAAGCAAAACTTTAAGCTAATATTTTAAAAATAGGGAGAACTCACATAAAAATCAGATTTTGCAAGTTCCCTTTATAATAGCAGAAGAACAAAATATACTTAGTTGGAGAAGGAAACTGAGTAACAACATGCACTTAGCATGTCCTCCAGTTCTCCAACCTATACCTTTGTTCCGCCCCATAACACATGCATATGCTCTCCCACTGACCCACTGTCTACATCTACTTTATCACCCTGGCATCTGTACATACTGAACATTTAAGTAAGCCCCATATACTCATTTTGTTGTATTTATATAGAAATTCAGAGGCTTTTAAAATATCATTCAACATCTTACCTCCTAGAAAAAAATTTCTATTTGAAAAATCTTAATATTTTAAATGGTTTCCAATAGTTACTATTTTCCTCTGATACTCTTATAACTAATGCTCTGATAAAATTGGGTTCAAACAGCCTACAAATTTTATACCTCTAAAAAATGTGTACAAGTAACTTTTACCCTGCAGTAATTTCTTCAACAATGGATCATTAGGAAGTTGAATGAAATTAAATTCATGTCTTTTATGTATTGTAAATATAACCCACCAGAGAATTATTTACAAGCCATAAGAAAAGTTTCAGTACATTTATTCAACTAGACTTAATATTCACTAAGAGTGTGCAATCTCTTCTGGAAGAAATGACAACAGATGGCTGTTTTAACTTACTTTTCTTTAGTTAGCGATCATTATTTTCTCAATGTGTTTTTATTTGTACTTCTTTGTGAAATACCTGCATTTATTGTTTCAGTCATCTTTAAATTATTGCCCTTATAAAAACTGTTATCAGTTCTTTAGGTGATTAAAGTCTTAGTAATCATATTTTTGTTAATAATGTAAAAGTGTTCAAGAAAACATATTTTCAAACTACCAGGACACTCAAAAAAGACAAAAAAACACATTTCCGAATGATAAATAGATATCAGTGAGAGAAACAGTAATAGTGATGATTAACTAGAGTCATTCAACTATGAAACTAGAAATGCAACAAGTATACCTTGTCTAGAACTTAGTCGTCTTAAGTTACATATTGCAGGAGGCAAGCAGATTTATTATCATACATGTCTACTATCAGAATGTAATATAAAGATACAGATAAATCTAAGAGAGTTGGTATCAAGGAAAACAAGTATAGGAATTCAATAACACACATGAGGAAAAAGCCCATTCGTGTGTTAAGCCACACAGAGCAAATGATGACAAGAGCAAGTTAGAAACCAACTACTCTAATTGTTTCATTTCCCTTTCCTATTTTTTTTATGACTGGAATAGTCTCAAAATTAAGTGCTCAATCTTTGCAAGTCTATACATATTTTGTTACCAAAGACTGATGCTAAGTTTTAATATATTCTATCTGGTTTTCAATAAACTGTAAATGTTCACAGTAATACAAATGGAGGTGGGCTGGAATGAATGAGGAAAGGGGTGCTGAATTAGTTATTCTCTATCAACTATGGCCTAATACCTCTTCTAGATTCAGACTTGCTAAGAAAAAAATAAACATTATTTAAGCCAGTTTGTTTTTAAGTTTTTAAAACACATCAGGTGCTTTCCCATCTTCAAAGAGACGGGCTTCAACCTCACCCTACCCTGTCATTCTACAAAAGAACACAGGCCGGACTCAATGTTTGAACTGAAAAAAAGAGGCACATTACAGACATTTTTTATAGTACAGGTTTGGTAGGGTTCTTTTAAATTTCACCTACATGATAAATTCTAAAATTATTACCTGAAAATATTTGATGTTTTAATTAAATGAATATAGATTATTACCTGGACACTGTTTTCTTGTGTTTGGTGAAGCGTTCTTACATGAGGCAAAGAAGGCTGAGTTCCTAATTTCCTATCCAAAAATACTTCTTTGCTGCAAGCATAACACCATACTCGAAGTGTGGTAAGGTTCACAGTTAGATAATGCTTTGTTTCCTATATAATTTCACAGGAACAAAGAAGAGGAACCAGAACCAGGTATAGTTGAAAACATTTCAAAAAAGCATAGAAGATAAACTGCTGGCCTCTGATGAGTAACAATATATTTAAAAGAGAACAGTTATATTCAAACACCAAAAAACATTTTTTCAGCTGCTAAAGTATACACAGTGAATAGTAGCAATATGTAAGACTGCTCTACTACTCTATTGTCACTTTTCACCACTATTTATCATTAAAAAAAAAAAAAACACAACAGTATTACTCTGCTTTGCAATTAGCAAACAAGCATAATACCTGAAAATAACACAGTAACTGTTCTAGGAGATCAGACTGGCAAAAGAATACACATGACATGAGTGAAAGCACAAAACAGCCCAAGTAATAGTGAATATATTATCTTAGATATATAAAACTACAGTTTTATATATCTTTCTCAATTAGATTGCTGTAAGAGAATTATGTCCCATTGAAAATGATTTGAGTATTTTCTCATTTCTTCCATGAATGGCACAAAGCACTATCATTCTAGAAGAGAAGTAAATTAATTAAGTACAATGATGCCTGAGGATATTGGGGTAGTCAGGATTAATTAATTAATTTGAGGAACCCTGGTTAACAACAGTTGATGCCATAGAGATATCAACTCAAAAAAAGATGGTTCATTATCAAGAAACTTAGTTTAGAATGGGAGCTCTACCTAACACTATAAAAGAGGCACACCAAACTTCCACAAGAGCATCAAAAAACTAGGGTGAAGTAAAAAGAGCATTCCAATTATGAGGATGTGCAAGAAAAGGTAGTATGAGTCGAAATCTGAAGTTAGCCAGGCAGTAAGCCAAAGCATCCACTCTTGACTTCAATCCCCATATTCTTCTTCTATTCTAGCTATCATCTCCATATGTCAGGTAGCATACAACAGGCGGTCTACTTCTTAAATCATTATTTTTAATTACATTCTCATTCTAATATTGATCTTCTTAGCAATTCCCCTCCCTACTTTTTAATTATTTTTATTTATTTATTCGTTTTAGAGGAAAGGGAGAGGGGTGGGGGAGGGAGGAGAAGGAAGCTTCAACTCCCATATGTGCCTTGACCGGGCAAGCCCAGGGTTTTGAACCGGCAACCTCAGCATTCCAGGTCGACGCTTGATCCACTGTGCCACCACAGGTCAGGCTCCCTACTTTTTAAACATAAACAGTATAAAGTAAGCTTTAATTCATCTTAAAAAGAAAAGGGCAAATTTTCAAATTACAACTTCAATGAATAATATATTTGTGACAGAAAAAAAACAATGTGATATATGCTTTCCTTCTCCTTAAGGCTTTCTTTAAAAAATATCTTGCATGAAAATTTTCTATATACTTACCTGAGAATGTATAGTGCTGTGATCTACTTGTGATTCACCACAGCCAACATATGAACATCTATTCTATATTAAACCAAAAGGAAAATAAGGTATTTTATAACGTGCACATTTTAATAACAGCATTATAATTACACTTACAATTGATTTTTGATCACATTTTTAACTTAGTGATTAACTGACTTTCCATAGTTATTTTAACTAAGACGTACTAGCACAAAAAAATAAAACCAGAATATTTCTAACCTAAAAGTTATGTCACCTCTGATAAAAAAAACAAGTATAAAGTATCTTTCATTTCCTAAAACTCTGTAAAAGTACCATAAATTAAACCCCAAAATCTTAAGTTTAATTTTTGTAATCAATAATGTTCATTTATGAAATAGTTTGAAAAAACCCTTCTAGTTATCCTTATTTAGATATACTTTTATATTAAACATTTGAGAAGAAACATAGATATACCTCCAGGCATGCCCAAAGATTTGGTCCTCTGACTTTACAATCCTGACAAGTACTCTATAAAACAAAAATCACAAAGACAACATTATCATTATCTTGACACAGCCAAACACATACAATTCAGTAATAATATCATATATAAAAATGTGGACTTTTTATTATAGTAACTTATAAAAAACATATTGAGGAGAAAAATGTTTTTAAAGAAGGAAAAGAAACCTATTTTCTTACATAAGATTTTTGTATTAAATCTTCTTTTGTTATTTCACCAACTGAATCCAAATGTAGGCAATGATTTCGAAAACCTGACATTTTGTTACAATTTTTTTCCTGTTTCCCAAGGCTTTCCAAATGAGGTAATACCTATGGAGGGAAAAAATGACCAAAAGTTAATTTTGTGTGGTGTGGTGTGGTGTGTGTGTGTGTGTGTGTGTGTGTATGTGATTTTTTTCAGAGTACATTTATTAAAGCTGGGAGAGTGAAACAAGGGTCTAGGATAGAAGAAGCAACAGAAGAGAGCCTGGGCAGGGCTGCTGTGTCTCTCTAGAAGTCTCGTGGGGACGCTTAGAGTTTAGGAGAAAGAAAATTGAAAAGAAGATTCAAGTGGGAGTACCCCAATGGGGGGGGTGTCCCAAAATTATTTTTTAAATACTAATATATTAAAAGAAAAAAGAGGCACACAAACGAGTATATTTTCAAATATACTTAGATTATTTTCATAACTGAACACTGAAAATTTCTCTACTAAATATTTTATTAAAATTGACACCTATAAATCAGTGCAAGTTTGTTTCACCATCACTTTTACTGCTTTTCTCCCTTTCTCTCATTTTACTTTTTAGAAATAAATAAAAGGGAAACATTCACATTATTCGATTTATTTTTATCCTTTTTTTAAAGAAAAGATTAACCCTTAGGCTGAAAAAGAAATTAAAAAAAAGAAAATTCAAATGATACCTCCATTTCACACTAGCAGGAATCCCTTCTGATGATATAAATTAAATTGTCTAGTAGCCTAGCAGTATACCAGGATAGTCACTTTATATCCAAATTTCTCAACCTTGGTACTATTTACATACACTTTGTGCCAGATAATTCTTTATTGTGGGGTGCTGTCCTGTGCACTATGTTTCACAACATTACCACCAGAACACTGAGCTTTGACGACAAATATCACTACACAGTATAAAATGTCCTCTCGGAGGCAAAATCATCCCAAATTGAGAACATTATCATATGGTCCTTTCAACAGTCCTGAGATAGTTATCATTTTCTTCATTTTCATCTAAGGCTAAAGAGGCAAACTTGACTGAGTTCACATTGTTAACACTTGCCAGAAATAGGATTTGAATTCATCTACTTATCTTATGGGTAAGGTCAAGGACTCTGAAGTCACATAAACCTGAGGATACCAAGAAAAGTAGAATGGCATGCCTGACTTACAGGGTTATTGCAAGGATTAAACAAGGTAGTACATGATTTTGTGTGTGTGTGTGTGTGTGTGTGTGTGTGTGTACACAGAGTACTACATACTCACACAGAGTAGTACTACATACACACATTTACATAAAATGTTATCAGGCACTGCATCATCTCTCCTTTTAAAATGATTTTATTATTTATTGATTTTAGAGAGAGGAGAAAGAAAGGCAGAGGGAGAGGAGTGGGAAACAAAAACTCATAGCTGCTTCGCATTTGTGTCCTGACCAGGCAAGCCTAGAGTTTCAAACTGGCAACCTCAGCATTCTAGGTAGATGCTTCATCCTCTGCATCACAGGTCAGGCCACATCAACTCTTTAAATAGTGTTTTTTATGTGACCAATAAGGTCTAATACCTCCCTCCCCCATAAGACAACCAGTTCACAATAGCGAAGATCTGGAAACAGCCCAAGTGTCCGTCAGAGGAAGAGTGGATTAAAAAGCTTTGGTACATATATACTATGGAATACTACTCAGCCATAAGAAATGATGACATCGGATCATTTACAACAAAATGGATGGACCTTGATAACATTACATGGAGTGAAATAAGTAAAACAGAAAAAAAACTGAGAACAGCATGATTTCATACATAGGTGGGACATAAAAGCGAGACTATGAGACATGTACAAGAGTGTGGTGGTTACGCAGTGGCTGGAGGGAGGAGAGGGCAGGAGAGGGGGGAGGGGAGGGGCACAAAGAAAACCAGATAGAAGGTGACAGAGGACAATTTGACTTTGGGTGATGGGTATGCAACATAATTGAATGATAAGATAACCTGGAGATGTTTTCTTTGAACATATGTACCCTGATTTATTAATGTCACCCCATTAAAATTAATAAAAAAAAAGAACCACTGTTATAGAGGCTATATAGAATAATGTGATAACTGTACTTTTAACAGTTTCCTTCGCTATTTTCTGAATATATGGAAAGCATGTAGTTTTACCTCTTATTTTCCAATATTAATTAACAATTACTTATATTGTTTCAATGCATTTACTAGAAGTTCTAAAGCAATCTTCAACATATAAGTGATTGTAAGCATCCATGTTTGAGTTCTTTTCTGTGTGTGTGCGACAAAGACAGAGAGAGACAGAGAGAGGAACAGACAAACAGGAAGGAAGATGGAAAGTATCAATTCTTTGTTGCTGCTCTTTAGTCTTCTTAGTTGTTCAGTGATTGCTTTCTCATATGTGCCTTGACTGGGACGGGGGGTGGGGCTACAGCAGAGCGAGTGACCCCTAGCTCAAGCCAGTGACCTTTGGCTTCAAGCCAGCAACCATGGGGTGATGTCTATGATCCCACACTCAAGCCAGCGACCCTGCGCTTAAATCAGATGAGCCGGCACTGAAGCTGGCAACCTCGAGGCTTCAAACCTGGGTCCTCTGTGTCCCAGTCCAATGCTCTATCCACTGCACCACCACCTGGTTAGGTTTTGAGTTCTATTTTAATGATTTTTGCCATTTAGGACATTTAATATAATCTCCTTCTATTTTTAATTTACTTAGTTTTTTCAGTTAGAAGTGGTCTTGATAAAGTTGACCAAATGTTTTCTCAGCACCTACTGATCGCTTTCTCTATTCTTTGCTTTATTTGTTGATATAACCTATTAATATTAAAAAATTTGATATTACTGATCCTTGCATTGCTATAATATTGGATCAAGTGTACTATTATTCTGTTGCTTCATATCTAGATTCTATTGCCTAATACTATATTTAAAAATCTTATACATTTATATATAATTGAGATTGACCTTTTAGAGGAGCATTTTTATCAGGGATGAAAATATGTGTGCTTGGCAATGGCCAGATAGCTCATTTGGTTAGAGCATTGTCCAGATACACCAATGTTGTAGGTTCAATCCCAGGTCAGGGCACATGCAAGAATCAACCAATGAATGCATAAATAAGTGGAACAAAAATCCATGTTTCTCTCTCTCTCTTCCTCTCTTTAAAATCATTAAATAAAAATTTAAAAATATATGTGTGCACAACAGAATGCATTGAATAGTTTGGTATCTTCTATATCACAGAATAGTTGTTTTTCTTTATTTGGTATGTTCTTTATAAATTAAATGAAACAGATATGAAACCATCTGCTCAGCTGCCTCTTTCAAGAACAGATTTTCAATCATCTTTTTGATCTTTACTGCAAATTAATCAGTTCAAGTTTTTCACTTATTAGGCCAGTTTTTCATATTTTGCTATAAAATCTATTTCCTCTCAATTTTCAACTTTGGTATCATAGAATTACATGTAATATTCTCAAGGAGATTTCCATAAAATTCCATTAATCAATCATATCCGGGTGTCTATGATGTTTACTTTCCCATTCCTAATATATATTTTTTACTCCAATTTTTTTCCTTCTCCAAGAGGTTTATATAACTCATTGGTCTTTGCCAAAACCCAGCTTAATTAGTTTTATCTTTAATCTCCATTACCTACTTGGTTTTGGTCTTATTTTCTTAATCTCTAAACATGAGTTATGAATTCTCTTATTTTTATTTACTTAATAATAAAAGTATCTAAACTACACATTTTCTTCTAAATACCAGTTAGCCAATAAAATGGAATTGTTCTCTTTGTTGTTTTCTAAATAGTCTATAATCTCACTTTTTATTTTAAAATGTTTTAAGTCCATCATTAGAAAAATGGATATATAAATGGTATATTCGTAATTGAATACTTCCTACACAACAGTTTAACTGCATGAATTCAATGGATAATTTACCAACATTGATATATCTAAAGGATATAATAATGTTGAATGGGAAAAGAAAGATGCAGAATAATAATACTGTATACCAGTGAAGTAAAAATTTAACACACATAATAGCACATTGTACCTGGATGTACATACACATCCATTATTGAAGCATAAAAATAGGATTGAAGATTATATGGTCTGAATGTTGCCTCAGAGCAAAGAAATAGGGATTAGGGAAGATAAATATAAGTTTGATTTGTTCGGCTATTAATTTTCTGGTATCTAAACAATTTAATGAGAATTAACGCATATAAACAAATGCTAACAGTCTGTACCACAGCTATTTAGTATTCCCTACTAAACACAACACTATCAAAATAGAAGGCCCTTAATATTCTAGTTCCCTAGTTTTATGCAGTTAATTCATTATGGTAACAAAATCACTTTTATTACTTCTTTTGATAAAGATTTATTCAGATATAGGAGGGTGAGACAACAGGGGTTCATAGCTACTGCAATTGCTTTTCTTTTTTTCAACCCTATTATTTTTTTAAGATTTCATTTTTATTCATTTTTAGAGAGGGAAGAGAGAGAGAGAGAGAGAGAGAGAGAGAGAGGAGAGAGACAGAAAGAAGGGGGTTGATCGATCAGGAAGCATCAACTCCCATATGTGCCTTGACCAGGCAAGCCCAGGGTTTCGAACCGGAAACCTCAGCATTCCAGGTCGATGCTTTATCCGCTGCTGATCAGGTTGCAATTGCTTTTCAAAGTGTACACCAAAAGAAAGAAGTTATATGCACTTTTATTCTGGTCTGACAATTTGTTCTGGGGTGATAGGTACTAGACATTAGAAAAGACAACATGAAGGCAGTGAAAATAATAGTTGTATGTGAAAATGCCTTTTTTTCAGTTTACAGATGTAGATTCCACAAATTCTGGGACTCCTCTAGAAGCTTGTCGCTCACAGGTTGGAAATCACTAAGGAGCACAAGAATTTTTAAATTCTTTGCATGGAAATTAAGGCTTTCCATAATTTGACCTCAATTTGTCTTTACCTTTTTAATCTTTTATCCTGCAACTTTTCTATCTACTCCCAACAGGACTATTTTAAATTTTCTCGGTCATAATAAAGGTAGTAATACCAAATGAAAATTTTTCCAGATTAAAATGATTGCACTCATGCTTTACAATGTACAACAGTGGGGTATCAAATGCCCATCTGTAGATTCAAACAGCTTCTCAAGTTAATACTTTTAACAGGTAAGGCTAGGGAGGGGATATCTTAGAATAATATCCAAGTTTCAGACTCAAAACTCTGACCCTGTCTTCCTAATAACAAAAGAACAGACATTCAAATTTTACCATTGGAAAAGCATAGGGTCCTGTATTATTAATATTGTTACACATCAGGATAACCTAATCAAACCTCTTAATATTGAGAAACTGCCCGTATTCCATTATTCAGTCTATTCTAATTAGTATTTTTTTTAATTTATAGAATCCAGCTTCACCCCAATAAATTCAATTAAAAGAAAAAAATGAGTCAGGCTGCCCTGCCATCTAGGCCCGCAGACTCTTGACCAACCCCCTACATACACGAGTGTGTCTGGCTCTTCCAGCATCAGTGCTATGAAGAAAGTGGTTCAACAGTTCCAGCTGGAGGAGGGACTCCACCACCTGAAGGTTTCCCAGGCAGCTGCAGATCTAAAACAATACTGCTTGCAGAATGTCCAATATGATTCCCTGTGAACTAGAGTATCTTCAAGTTCAAATCCCTTCAGACCCCAGAAAATATGCCCCCTTTCCTAGTGAAATGAATGAATCTTTGAAGGTGTTCTAAACCCGGGGTTTTCAATCACCATCAACTAGCAATCTTCATACAACATCAGGGTGGTTAACTCATTCATCAACCTGCATGAAATTTCTGGGAAACTGGCACTAGTCAGCAGACTGGCAATTGAAAACCACTGTACTTTTCATGAACCAGTGAATATTCGAAGAGCTATTTGAAGCCCGTACAAAAAGTTCATCCCTATAACATGTACCATACTACACAAAGTTCTGCTCTGCCAGTCCCTAACATATACATCTCTGAGTTTTCATGAATTTCTGTTTCACAAGGGTAATTATTTTATATACACTGGCATCAGCATACAAATAAAATACTTAGTATTAAAAAAAGTCAGATTCAAATTAGAGAAAAATATTTGTCAAGGGAAATGGTAGCTAACTTAAGAGTTACACAGAAGATTAATATGAATTCAGAATGAGGTCTATACTTACAAATGGCATAACTTTGATATTTTTTAATTTTAACTTAATTTTTTGATTGATTTTCGAGATAGAGGAAGGGAGAGAGAGTGTGAGTGAACACTGACCTGCTGCGCCGCCCACCCATGCATTCATTGGTTGGCCCTAAGCACCCAGCAGCCCTGGTGTGTAGGGATGATGTGCCAACTGAGCTACTTGGCCAGGGACTACGAAATATCTTAAACAAAAATCTGGATAAAAGTACAGAAGGCAGGGGCCCTAGCCAGTTGGCTCAGTGGATAGAGCATCAGACCGGCATGCAGATGTCCCGGGTTCGATCCTGGTCAGGGCACACAGGAGAAGCAACCATCTGCTTCTCTTCCCCTCCCGCTCCCCCTTTTCTCTATCTTCCCCTCTTGCAGCCAGTGGCTTAATTGGTTTGAGCATCAGCCCAGAGCGCTGAGGACAGGTCAGTTGGTAAAAGCATCTGCCTCAAGCACTGACGACAGCTCAGTTGATTCGAGCACCAGCCCCACACTGAGGTTGCCAGAGTGATCCCAGTTAGGGTGCATGTGGAAGTCTATCTCCCTTCCTCTCATTTAAATTAATTAATTAAAGATACAAAAAGCAGGCTAGTGAAATCTAATTATAAATTATATAAAATAAGTCTTTAAATAATTTTTTTTTAAGAAAACAGCTACAACTAACAAGAATGAATAAAATATTTTATATTGGGGTTCAAAAATCAACTGCCCAAAGTAAGACCAAAAGAAGGGTTTCAGGTATATTCTAGACACCAGAAGACTCATATAACAATACAGTAGTGTAATTCTTAGTCAATTTTTCAACAGAACAGTATGATACAGAATCTTTAAAGTAGGTCTTATTGTACTCATAAACTAAGTATCTGAAATATTTTACTTATAAAGAATAATAAAAGCTACAAAATAAGAATACCTTCCATAAAAAGCCTTACAATAGCCTTGGCCGGATAGCTTGATTGGTTAGAGCACTGCCCCTAAGCACAGAGGTTGCAGGTTCCATCTTGGGTGAGAGCATGTACAGGAACAGATCAATGCTCCTGTCTCTGTCTCTCCTTCCTCTCTTTCTAAAATAAATAAATAAAAGAATGTTTTAAAATAAATACTTTTAAAGCAGTATAACACAAAAATGTGGCTAAGAATAAAGTTTCTAAAGCAAGGCTATTGTGGTTCAAATCCGAGTTCTACTATATCCTAGGTTTGTGACCAGGTTCAGTTACTTCTCTGAATCTCAATTCCCTCATCTATAAAATCAAGAAAATTACAAATATCTACTTCATGGAGTTTTGGGGGGACATATCTCCCCACTATTATGAGAAATAATTGAAAGTATAGATGCTTAGATAGCAAAAGGCAAAAACTGGAAATCTGGCACATGTTACAATTATTTGGACATAATGACCAAAGTAAGAGGAATCCTTTTTTTCCCAAAAAATATTATTTATTGATTTTAGAGAGCGTGTGAGACAAAGACATGAACACTGGTCTGTTCCTCTATGTGCTCTGACCCGGGATCAAACAGGCAACCTCTATGCTTCTCAGCGATGCTCCAACCAACCAAGCTGTCCAGCCAGGGCTCCTTTTTTGTTACATAACTTGAAAAGTTAAAAATAGCAAATCCACCTAGCCAGATGACTCCACTGGTTAGAGCATCGTCCCAAAGCACAGAAGTTGCTGGTTCAATCCCCAGCCAGGGTAAATAGAGGAACAAATTCATATTCTTGTCTCTCTCTCTCTCTCTCTCTCTCTCTCTCTCTCTCTCTCTCCCCCTGCCTTCTTCTCTCATTAAAATCAATAAATTAATAATAATTAAAAATAAATAAATCACAAATCCAATCAATGGTGAAGATTTTCAACGATTCAGAGCTACACAACAATGGAAAGTTAAACCTTGGCTTGAACATCACTTTTACAAACAATGAATGAATGACCAGCTGTCAGAGATAGTATTTCAAAGGACAGCATGTTGCACTAAAAAGTCAATTCTAAGATTCTACCTACAGAAAACTGATTTGTCTATCAGTAGATTCAACCACTACTGTTCCATCACTATAACTAATCTGACTTGTCTAACTCTATCATTTTAAATATTGAGCTTTAGAATTATTTTTTTTAAGAGGGAGGGATAGATAGGGACAGACAGACAGGAAGGGAGATGAAAAGCATCACCTGACTAGGCAGTGACACAGTGGATACAGCATTGGACTGGAACGCAGAGGACCCAGGTTCGAAATCCTGAGTTAGCTCTCTTGAGCGTGGATTCATCTCGTTTGAGCACAGCTCACCAGCTTGAACCCAAGGCCACTAGCCTGAGCAAGGGGTCACTCAGTCTGCTTTTCCCCCGGGTCAAAGCACATATGAGAAAGCAATAAATGAGCATGACCAGGCGGTGGCGCAGTGGATAGAGCGTCGGACTGGGATGAGGAAGACCCAGGTTCAAGACCCCGAGCTTGCCAGCCTGAGCACGAGCCCATCTGGCTTGAGCAAAAAGCTTGCCAGCTTGGACCCAAGGTCGCTGGCTCCAGTAAGGGATTGCTCGGTCTGCTGAAAGCCCACGGTCAAGGCACAGGTGAGAAAGCAATCAATGAACAACTAAGGTGTTGCAAGGGCAACGAAAAACTAATGATTGATGCTTCTCATCTCTCTCCGTTCCTGTCTGTCTGTCCCTATCTATCCCTCTCTCTGACTCTCTCTCTGTCCCTGTAAAAAGAAAAAAAATAAAGCAATCAATGAACAACTAAGGTACCACAACGAAGAACTGATTCTTCTCATCTCTTTCCCTTCCTGTCTGTCTGTCCTTATCTGTCCCTCTCTCTGTCTCTCTCTGTCTCTATCATACACACAAAAAAAAGACACAGAGATAAGAAGCATCAATTCATAGTTGTGTTACCTTAGTTGTTCATTGATTACTTCCTCATCTGTGCCTTGATGGGGGGCTCCAACCAAGCCAGTGACCCCTTGCTCAAGCCAGCAACCATGGATGCTCAAGCTGGCAACCTCGGGGTTTCAAACCTGAGTCCTAAGTATCCCAGGTCAATGCTCTATTCACTGCATCACCACCTGGTCAGGCTATAATTTTTTTAATTGCAAAAATGCAATAAGCTTCTGGCTAATTTTTCCATACTTACCACAAATATTTGCTACCCAAAACAGCAAGCCAATTAAAAGAAAAGGACGAATGGAACTATAAGTGAAAAGATAACAAGCAGAAAAGTTTATTCATTTTAAATCCAAAGTGAGTGTGAGGACTTTTAAACTATGAATTCTTTTTTTTTTTTTTAATTTTTATTTTATTCATTTTAGAGAGGAGACACAGAGTGAGAGAGAGAGAGAGAGAAAGGGGGGAGGAGCTGGAAGCATCAACTCCCATATGTGCCTTGACCAGACCAGTGCAGGGTTTTGAACTGGAGACCTCAGTGTTCCCAGGTCAACGCTTTATCCACTGCGCCACCACAGGTCAGGCATTAGCACCTAAAAAACTGTTTCTTGTTCTTTAAACAAATATTTTGGCAAACATAAACTCCTTCAAATATCCCTACAGATCTCACAGTTCTATAAATCCTCCACTAATCATTCTTAATTTCATTCAAAACATAACATAGAGGCCCTGGCCAGCTGGCTCAGCAGTACAGTGTTGGCCCAGCCCGGCCATGCATTTGGAAGTCCCAAGTTTGATTCACGGTCAGGACACACAGGAGAAACGCCATTCTGCTTCTCCACCCTTCACCCTCTCCTTCCTCTCTGTCTCTCTCTTCCCCTCCTGCAGCCAGGTTTCCATTGAAGCAAAGTTATCCCAGGTGCTGAGGACAGCTCCATGGCCTGCCTTCAGGCCCTAGAATGGCTCTGGCCACAATGGAGCAATGCCCCAGATGGGCAGAGCATCGCCCCCTGGGGGACATGCCAGGTGGATCCCAGTGGGGTACATGCAGGAGTCTGACTGCCTCCCACTTCTAACTTCGGAAAAATACAAAACAAACAAACAAAAACAACATAGAAAAAGAAATTTAGTAATAACCCAATTTCCTTCTTCCTAGAAACATGTCTCTTTGACCTTTAACAGTCTAATTAATCAGAGAGCCTTATTAAATCTTTTAAGAGAACTATATAATCTCTTAATTTCTGTACTGGCAATCTATCTGTTCTAGAGTTTCTTCTTAACACTGCCATGGTAAAATCATTCAAAATAGTAATTCCAATTGGGCAACAGTCACTCTAAATAAAATCTTCTGTGATTTGTGTACATTAATTAGCACACCCAGCCTGACCTGCAGTGGATAAAGCACAGACCTGGAATGCTGAGGTGTCATTGGTTTGGAACCCTCAAGGAACACAGCAAAGCAACTATGAGTTGACACTTCCTACTTCTCCCTACCCCCTGCCTTTCTCTCTCTCGCTTTCTTCTCTCTAAAATCAGTAAGTAAAATCTTTTTTTAAAATTAGCATATCCAATAAATTTTTTAAAAGTCCAATAATGACAAACAAGTCAACTGTCGCCTTATCTATATCATTGTGACAAATAGCAGGCAGGGAAGAGAAGGGGAAAGAGGAGAAGAGGGAGGGGAAAGAGGAGGAGAGGGAGGGGAAAAAAAAAAGGTAGAACAACAATAAATAAATACCATGAGTTCCAAACCAGGCTGATTACCAGCTGATAGTAATTTTCATGCTAGGTCACTTTTGAGAAAAGAGAAGGGTTGATTAAATAACAGTTCATCAGCATTACCAGACAGTTATTAAAAATACTAATGCACATCATGTAGAAACATCAAAAAACAAATACAATCATCATAGTCAACAAGAACCACTTTAAGAAGTTTAATCAATTTGTTATGAGACTTTTGGTGATTATCAAAAAAATTATAATGTTTTCGTCTAAATAACACTTCTATAGAAATTCCTCCATTGGGGCCTGACCTGTGGTGGCGCAGTGGATAAAGTGTCGACCTGGAACGCTGAGGTCGCCGGTTCAAAACCCTGCACTTGTCTGGTCAAGGCACATATGGGATTTGATGCTTCCTGCTCCTCCCCCTTTCTCTCTCTCTCTCTTTCTCTCTCTCTCTCCTCTCTAAAAATGAATGAATGAATGTATGAATGAATGAATGAATAAATAAATAAATAAAAGAAATTCCTCCATTGGGATTTTATAACTTGTTAAAAACTATAGAAAATGGTCTTATTTTATGTCATATTCAGTCCCATATTTTCACCATATTACCATACTTCAGGGCTGTGCTAGACACTAGGAATACAGAGACTAATTTAAAAAACACTTATAATTGCCTGACCAGGCGGTGGCGCAGCGGATAGAGCGTCGGACTGGGATGCGGAAGACCCAGGTTCGAGACCCCGAGCTCGCCAGCTTGAGCGCGGGCCCATCTGGCTTGAGCAAAAGCTCCCCAGCTTGGACCCAAGGTCGCTGGCCCCAGCAAGGGGTTGCTCAGTCTGCTGAAGGCTCGCGGTCAAGGCACATGTGAGAAAGCAATCAATGAAAACTAAGGTGTTGCAAAGGCAAAAACTGATGATTGATGCTTCTCATCTCTCTCTGTTCCTGTCTGTCTGTCCCTATCTGTCCCTCTCTCTGACTCTCTCTCTGTCCCTGTAAAAGGGCTTACAATCAAGGATGAGCCAGACATCATGTTTTTGGTGGAGGTGGCAGCACTGTTCAAATCTCCACTTTCCCTTTCCCTTTTGAATGGCTAGTCATCTACACTCGACCAACACTCTTCAACACCTTGCAGCTTTCTGCATTCATAGATCATATACCTCTTCTAATCAAACACCTTCAATGAAGTCTTTCATAATTTGTCATTTTCGTCTCTTATCACTAACTCATACACACCATAACATTATCAGTAAAAATGTTCTACTGATCCTTTTTCAAATATAACTTGTAACTTTCCAGGAACCCAATACTCTGCTCATTTTAGAAATATCCTACAATATCCGCCTATTGAAAACCTTTCAAAGCTCACTCCTCTCAAAGACCATCTCTATCAATACCCAATCACAAGTAATGTCCCCCTCACCTAAATTCCAGTTTATACTCAAGGCAAGTACTGTAGCTGTGTTTAAAAGAAAAAAAAAAAAAAAACAAAACAAAAATAACCTACTCAACTGTAATTTCTTTTGAGTTCAGAAACCATGTTTCATTCTTTTTCTTTTCCCAAGAGCTTTCCCTGGTAGACTTACAGATATTTACCTATTTAATATATTCACTTAGCCTTCCAAATTAACTTTTTAAAGGGTCATTTATTTTTATATGGGCACTGATTATTAAATATTAGTTCTCTTATTATATATGTATATGCTATTTTGTACAAAATTCATGTTCCTTTTCATAATCAAACCATTGTACTAATTGTGGACTCTTTGGAACTATCATATTTATCAAAATGTTCCGGCAATCATATGTACACTTTTTTTTCAAAGTTTAAAACTACACTGAAACAGGTTGTTAGTCCTTTCTTTTTCAGAAATGACTAGATTTCACATTTCTCACCAAAAATCTTTTGCCATTTATGTACTACATTTTCTTCCAAAAAGTCCAGTCTGTCATTTGTTCTAGTTCCCACTCTGATATCTATCTAAATTCCAATTTATATCAAAGGTTACTTAAGCAAGATTATTTCAGGCTTTAAGGAAATTCTGATCCTTACACAATCTCAAAATGCTTGTTATGGGAAAACTGTACTTCTTGGCATTCCTAACTCAGAGAATTGGCAAAAGGATCAAATAAAATTATGTGAAAGGTCTGTAAAAATTCTAACAGTAATACATAAATGTAAGAATTACCTCAACTCAGAATTTCAAATATTTTTTAAACACTATTTACTACAAGATAAAGCCATTAAACTGCACTATAATGTTATTTAGTTTTAGTTTATAAAGACCTCACAAAAGGCAAAAAAGTGAAAGCTGGCAATAAACCAGATCGAAATTAAGAGGCAATCTTAAGTAGACTATTCCTCTTGCATATAGCAGGAAGTCAAATATTTCATTCCTGGAATAATTTTTGTACTTTTTCTTTTTAAGAAAACACCAAAAAATAAAACCTGCCAAAGTAAATGAAATAACTGTAACTTTTTCCTAAAATTATCATTGCCTTTCAATAAGACTCCTACTTTTCCCCTCATTTATATTACTATCAATAGCATGAATTCACTAACATTATTTATTTATATAGGTTCAAAGCCAATACCTTATTATCTCATTTGGTCTGCCGTTTCCAGATGATAAAATTAAAGTAAAATAATAACTGTTGTAGAACTGTGCACCTGAAACCTATATAATTTTGTTAACCAACGTCACCCCCAATAAATTCAATTTAAAAATTTTAAAGGAAAATAGCCTCGCCTGTGGTGGACCAGAGGATAGAGCGTTGACCTAGAGTGCTGAGGTCTCGGTTTCCAAACCCTGGGCTTGCCGGGTCACCTCACACAGGACAAGCATTTAACGAACAACTGAAGAGAAGCAACTCTGAGTTGAATCTTCTCGTTCCCCCACCCTCTCTCCTTTCTGTAAAATTAATAAATAAAATCTTTTAAAAAAAGAAAAGAAAAAATGATTAAAGTTAAAAATTCTATACATCTATTAAGCAAGAAATCTAGAGATCCTTGTGATAAAATTTATCTGCAGTATAGAGAGTGTGCTCCTGCCAGGATATTCCTTACAGGCCCAATTTTCCAGCCTAATACTGATTGTATGAAAATGTAAACTCTAAACATACTTAAGTTGAATGCAAAAACACATAAAAGGATCTCAACAAACAACTCAACTCACATCCAGTAAACAAACGAAGAGCGATTTGTAGTTGGTAAATATATAAGAGTAAAGGTCTAGGAAACAACACTATGGAAATTTAACCCAAACAAAAAAGCTACAGATGGACAGACCATATGGGATAACCTCTGAAAACAGTACAGATTAAACACCAGTAGAAGAAAAATTCCAGGGACAATGACACCTAGGTTTTCCCGTTCATAACAACGAACAAGGGCCTTGGTAATGCACGAATGGATCCCTGCAGCCCAACTGCGCTGCAAAGAGGAACCAGAACCAGGAGCCAGCGCGCCGCGGGGTTTTCAGTCGCCTGCGCCCAACGTGAGGAACTGACAGGCTGGCATGAGGACACCTCGAAGAAAGGGGCGAAGTCCCTCTCAGGGGCTCACTTCACCCATTTCCTCCGCCGAAGCCCACCCGGGCAGCCACCAGATCATCCCTGCAGCGCACAGAGCGCGGAGCACGGCCGAGGCCTTCTCCTCTCGCGCGCGCCCTCCGCCATCCCGCACTAGAAAGAGGCCGCTGCACCTTCCGCGGACTCCAGCGCACGGGAGCGAGAGCCGAGACCAGCTGCCTGTGACAGGCAAGGCGGCTAGAGGACCCGCGCCCTCCCAGCAGCGACGCGCTCACCTCCAAGGCCTTCGCTACGGGCCCCGCCAGAGCGGCCATCAGTGGTCTGCGGCCGCACTTCCACCAGCTCCTCTTTTCCTCCCCTGGCCTGGGAGAGGAGCAGCGTCGCGTCGGGAAGGCCAGAAAACAGCTCTGCACCGCAGCCCGCAGGCTCCCCACCTCCTGCACCAGCTACTTCCCGCAGCTGCTGCGACTCCTTCCGGTGTCTCCGCGGCTGCAGGAGGCCTCTCGGGTGCAGCGGCTGAGCGGGGAGGGGCGCGAAGGGGCGGGGAGAGGCGGGGCTGCGAGGAGAGCCCGCCCAACCTCTGGGGCGTGGCCACGACGTCCAGGCCCCGGTGGGGAGACGCAGGCCTGTCTTCACCTCCAAGATTGTTAGTGGTACAGAGACGGTATAAGTGCAGAGCACTTTTAGGCTTTGGGTACTTTTCCTTTTTACATGTGTATTCCGCCTCTTGTACTGTCACTCCACGACCATTACCAGGTCTTGCTTGATGCATTACAGAATCTGCACTAAGGGTGACCTCTGAAGAGCCTCAGGTATCTGACCTTGTGCAAAGAAATATTAGACAACTCAATTCAGCACTATTTCTCTCCTCTCCTCTTTCTTCCAACTTCTTAGGACCTAGAGTCTCTGAGAGTTATTGTATTTCCTTTTCCAGATCTCTATGGTAGAACTTCATCTCTCCAATTTTCCCCTAGGCCAAAATCAAGAAGATCAATAAAATATTCATTGAAATCTTAGTATCTGCTTAGTGTCTAGAGCATTGGAATTAGACCTTCCTTCTAATTTATGTAAATATTAAAATTCATTCAATTGATTGATATGCAAACTGCTTTGTTAAATTATTTAAAATTATTGTTAAAACTGCAGTTTCTGGCCAGCAGTAGAGCATTGGTCTGGCGTGTAGAAGTCCCAGGTTCAATTCTCAGTCAGGGCATACAGGAGAAGCAACCATCTGCTTCTCCACCCATCCTCCCTTTGTCTTTCTCTGTCTCTCAGCCCCACCTGCAGCCGGGTACTGCTCAAAAGAGCAAGTTGGCCCTGGGCGCTGAGGATGAGCCTCGCCTCAGGTGCTAAAATAGCTCAGTTGCCAAGCAGCAGAACATTGGCTGCAGATGGGCAGAATATCAGCCCCAGAGGGGGGTTGCCAGGTGGATCCCAGTCAGGACACATGGGGCAATCTGTCCCTCCACCTCTCTGCCTCTCACTTGATTTAAATAAAAAACTACCAGTTTCGTGGATAAAGCGTCGACCTGGGAATACTGAGGTCGCCAGTTCAAAACCCTGCACTGGTTCGGTCAAGGCACATATGGGAGTTGATGCTTCCAGCTCCTCCCCCCTTTCTCTCTTTCTCTCTCTCTCTCTCACTCTGTGTCTCCTCTCTAAAATGAATAAATAAATACATTAAAAAAAAAAAACTACCAGTTTCAATCTGTCAGATTACCTCTTTTTAGTCACCAGAAGGGGAACAATGTAGCCAGGAGTTGTGCAAAATACTCAGTCTCCATCAGAAACAAGTACAGTAGGTTCTTTTGTTTATGAAAAACATGTATTATTGGTACTTTTTTAAAAAATAATATTTTATTTTTCAATTATGCTGGACATGCAATATTATATTAGTTTCAGGTGTACACCCAGTGATTAAATATTATACAATTTACTAAGTGGTCATCCATTTCTGACACCACACATAGTTATTACAATATTATTGACTATATTCCCTATGCTATAATTTACATCACAGGACTGTTCTATAACTACCAATTTCTACGTCGTAATTCCATCACCTTTTTCATACATCCCCCCCTTTGCCCTTCTGACAACCACCAAAATGTTCTGTTGCTAACAGTCTGTATCTGTTCTGCTTGTTCATTTATTTTTATTTTTAGATTTAATCGTTGATAGGTATGTATTCCCTGCCATTTTATTTTCATATTTCTTATCCTATTTTTTTCTTCTTTTTTTTCTTTTTTCTAAATGGCCAAGTGTGGCCCCTGGGATGTGAGCTAGGCTATCCTCCACCTAGAATCGTCAGCGGCAGGTTCATAGCCCATATGGAGAACAGTTTCACGGACCGTAAACGATAAATATCACCCACTTCGTAAGACCCAGATAACGTAAGTATGCTATTTACGACAGTAACACAACCCTCCACAATCCTTTGTCCTTAATCTCGAGGCAAATCTGCTTTTTTAAAAATAAAGGGGACGGGCAGATCGCGACTCCCAGGCATCCCGCAAAATAGGAGGGTCACCTTAGGGGCAACCTTTACCCGCTCAAAAATTCGTCCCATTAGCAGTGAGGATTCGGGCGTCACCCTGAATCGTTATTTTCCTTACTCGTAAGTTTAAGGCATTTTTTCTTCTTCTTCTTAAAAAAGACCCGTTAACATTTCATGTAATGCTGATGTGGTGATGGTGAACCCCTTTAGCTTTTTCTTGTCTGGGGATGATTAGTACTTTGAAGTCTCCTATATTTGATAAATATTGTGATGACCAATTCCTCACTCATAAAGGTGATTTAAAAAAAGAAAGAAACAAGTAGAAAATACAGGAGATTCTACTTTTATTTTTATGGTAAAAATGGAATAAATGAACCATTGCCAACATTCCATGAAGCGGTTAACACCAAGTCTTCAGTTTGCACCACAAATGGTTCTCTATCCTGAATTCACTGAGCGAAAATGGAAGTTTCACAATTTTGAGAATGTACCTGGTGCTACCACTACTCCCTTTATATTCAGCATATTTCAAAATATTTAAGTTTTCAAAATATTGCAGTATGGTTAATATTTATTTTAAAACATCAAATACCTAAATGTATTATGGTAAATATTTATATTCCTTTGCAAAGAGATGAGAATAATTAGGAAAATCATTTGTTCCCTGATGTCTTGTGGAAAAGTTCTGTCTGACTTAAAGGAGAGTTGTTTATTTGAAAAAAGTCAAGTGTTTTAAATTGTCTTACCTTTGCTGTGATAACAAGAGTCTCTCATCAATATGCTAACTACGAAAAAATTTAATGTACACATTTAATCGACGGCCTCAAAGAAAAACTAATTTTTTTTCTTTTCTTTTCTTTTTGCGAGAGAGACAGAGAGAGAGGGGAACAAACAGACAGGAAGGGAGAGAGATGAAAAGCATCAACTGGTAGTTGTGGCACTTTAATTATTCATTGATTGCTTTCTCATATGTGCCTAACCCCAGGGCTCCAGCTGAGCCAGTGCTCCTTTGCTCAAGCCAGCGACCTTGGGCTCAAGCTAGTGACCTTGGATTTCAAGACAGCAACCGTAGGGTCGTATCTGTGATCCCAGGCTGAAGCCAGCAACCCTGCGCTCAAGCTGATGAGCCACCTGGTCAGGTATAAAAGTGATGTTTTTAAAGTCCGTGGGACAGCTTGACCTGTGGTGGCACAGTGGATAAAGCATTGACCTAGAAAGGTGAGGTTGCTGGTTTGAGAACCCAGGCTTGCCTGGTCAAGACACATATCAGAAGCAACTACTATGAGTGATGCTTCCCACTCCTTTCTTCTCCCCATTTCTCTCTTTTCTCTCTCTAAAATCAATAAATAAAATCTTTAAAAAATAAAAATGAGACAGTAATTGCTTTTTGCAAGAAACCTGTATAGCAAAGAGAGCATTTTGAAAAGGGAGGTTTGAAACTGTCTCCATTATTAAGTAACTGCTGCCAAAACCTATGTGTCACTTATGAAAACTCATGTTTGCATCAAAAGACACTGTTAAAAAATGAAAAGTCAAGCCAGCAAATTAGAGAAGATATTTTAAAATATGTATAAACTGATAAAGAGCTTAAATAAATGATATATATAATGACAATAAAATAGACAAAAAAGCAAAAGTCATTGCTTTAGAAATTTCTGCATTGTAAATGTATCAGGCCTGACCTGTGGTGACACAGTGGCCAGAGCATCAACCTGGAATTCTTAGGTCACTGGTTCAAAGGCCTGGGCCTGCCTGGTCAAGGCACATCAGGAAGCAGCTACAAGTTGATGCTTCCTGCTTATTCCTACCCCACGTTTTCCTCTCTCTCCCCTATCACTAAAATCAATAAATAAAATCTTTAAAAAGAAAATAGATCAGACATTCTATTATTGCAGTGTTCAAGCAAATTTAGTTCAACCTTAAAGTTCTCCCACTAACCTGCTTGATAACCCAGGTCCTTTCGGGCTTATCTTTCCTCCAGCAGTTCTAGGGCGCAGAGAAGACAAATAATGTGACTGCTCAAGGCAGGTGTGGTTCATGGTTATATAAAAGTAGGCAAGTACTTCTCATGTGGACACCAGGGTAAGTCCTGGTGGGCCAATCCTCATGAAGCAAATGCACTCTGACAATGCAGTATATATTCCACTTTTAACTTCCATGGATTCCCACCCTCCTTGCCCAGGCTGGGGTGTTTGCACCTATCCATATCCCTTAATCCAGAATCCTTAATTCCTTTCTTTTCTCCAATAATATCTGGATAGGCATAAAGAAGGATACCATCATTGGGAAATCTATCAACTGTCCTCTGAGAGAGGAGAGATGATATATTCCATGTGTAGACACCCAGCTGAATCACACTGTTTCTAGAGTAGAACTTCTAGAAATGTCATTTGTGTCAAATATGACATGGAGTGTAGGCCCTGGAATTGTGCATCATCAGCTCAGGCACTGAAGGCTCTCCTAATTCAGTGTTGGCAGGGGTAGGTTGGGAAAGGAAACTATTAAATGGTCACATCAAAACAAATACCTTCTCATTTTTGTAACTGAGTAATGTCAAGTAAAAATAGCAATGTACAAAATGGATGTGGTGATGCTCATGTACCTGAGACTAAGTAAACCTTTGCGAATTCTGTTCCCTCAGATACACTTTTACAAGATACCCCAAATTCCTACCCCTCGTTAACCTGGCTAATATCCTACCCAGAGCGTCCCTGTTTAAAGTAGCACTCTTCACCACATTTTTCCTCACTTCTGTTTCCTTCTGCAAACATATTATAAATTTTAATTACTTTAATATTTTTTATGTACTTAATTTTTTTGCCTATCGCCTCTGAACTGTAAACGTAGTGATAGTAGTGACTAATTCTGTCTTATCCACAATATTCTCAAGCCCAGGATTGAATGATTCAATTATTTGTTGTTTCTCAACTAGGAGTGGTGAATATTTGCCCCATAGTGGCTATTTGTCAATATCCTTGAGGAGGACTGGAGGAAGGAAGAGTTAGTCACATTACATTGCATTAATGTGACAGGTGAGTCCCAAACATCTTTAGTGCCACTGTTGAGAAACCCAATTTAAACTGAGGCTTTGTAATATCTTTTTGGTTATAAGTGACATAAACTCAAAAGAGTTGTTTCTAATTTGTTGAATAAACTGGATTTTGTAGGAGACAAGCAAAAAACAGTTTGGGTCTTTTCCATTATTGTCTCCGAACACCGCTGAGGATCCCTCTCTTCTCCTAGGACAAAATCTAACACAAAGCCTTTAGTTTTTCCAGTCATTCTCAAGTGAAGAAGTCTTCCTGTCACTTTCTAGTAATAAACAAATGTCCTTTCTTCCCCCTGGTATTAAAAAATCCTGTCTAGTACAATGTCAAAAATCCCAGACTCATCCAGTTCAAAAATTATTTGCTATTTCCTGCCCACCACACCCCACCTCCCACCCCATTCTTTGTTCTACCTTCTCCCCAGATAGCTTTCCATTTTGGGCCTCTCCAAGGTTGAAGAAGAGACAGAAAGACTCTTTGTTGATTGGAACAGTTTTAGCTTGATGTCCGTGCCTCTGGGTGTAGCTGAGGTCTGAACTGATCCTTATTCTTATAAAGTGTTTTTGTCTGTGCATCAGTGGGAATCCTTACCTACAGACTCTTGGTTAGACAATGTGTCTTCTGGTGTTTCTTATTATATACACCTCAGTACTCTGGTTTCCGGGATAAATCCCTAGGTTGGAATCACCCATGTAGGCAGTCCTAATGGACAACCTCTCTCAGAATGACCCAGTCCAGCTCTTACATGGAGTCCTTACTTGATCCACAAAAATCACATGTGTATCTTGCACAGAAGTATAGGCTGTTCCCAATCAGCCCTGTGTGCATCTTCTGCTTATAGGCAGCCTTAGTCTCTTGACTCAGGGCTTTCAAATGTAAATCAGTTACCAAGCCTTGTCTCTCTAAGGTGCCAGGGGGCACATGTCATCTTTTCAAAATGGTCCTCTTAAAGCCCTTCAGACTTGGTTTAAGATGTAGAAAAATCATCTACCTCCCCACCCCCCATGATGTTACCTTGATTTGGATGTGAAAGTATTTGGCACTGACTTTTGGGGCCTCTGCCAAGAATCTCAGTTACCATCTGTTTACTCTTAGGTGAGGGGAAGGGGAAGGGTTAGTCTAACTCAGGTTTTCTCAAAAATGACACTATTAACATTTAGTACCGATTAATTCTTTGTTGTGGGGTATGGTTCCTGTGTATTGCAGGATATTTAATAGCACTGGTAGCCTTTATTCACTAGATGCCAGTAGCACGTCCTCTCAGTAGATACTAGTAGGTACAAGTAGAAAATGTCTTTGTACATTAGCAAATGTCCCCCTGGGGGCAAAATCACCCCCGCTGAGAGTTGTTGCTCTAGTTTAGGCACTGCTTCTCAAACTTCTTAGATTTTCTGATCAGGTCATTCAGAAAATGACAATATACTACTGGAATTAACAGACAAGAATTCTTGCAATCAGAAGTTTCCAGGAAGGATTACTATCTGGGCATACCTGTATGACCATCAGTGAAGCACATCAGAGAGCTGAGACATACCAGTTAAAAGATTCTTAGGCAAAAAAAAAATAAAAGAATTTTACTGGCTCATGAACTCTGTTGGTCAAATAAGTTTGTAAATATGATACATATGTTTGCTCACTTATAGTTTGCATTAGGTGTGGGTACCGGCTGTAAGCAGGCAGGGTCATTATAGCCTGAGGCTTAATTTTAAGACTGAGCCTTTCCCACCCTAAGTGACTTTGTATCAGAAACTTCCTTGTTTGTATATTGGATTAAAGATTTTGATTTCTACACTATAAAATGGGGCAGAGGAGCCCATGCTGGAGGAGAGTAGAGAAAGGCCACATGGAGGAGAGGAGAAGTAGCCAAGATGGCGGAATGTTGAGGGAGAAGCCAGTTTGTACAGAGAAAAGGAGACAGGGAACAGAGGTGAATAAGGCTGGTGAGGTAGAAATCTTTGATTCTAGGAAACTCGGATAAGTCAGTGGCTTTGGGAGCCCTGAATGAAAAGGGAAGTGTTTTCCCACTGTGTGTATTTCTTGCCCACCAGGTGCAAGCTAGGATTAAAGCTAATGGCCCACCAGTTCTTGGCTCCATTGTTTCATTACCGTCTGTCCGAATCAAATGCGAACCTGCATGGGCCAAGCGGCTGTGATGGTGGCCGTGACTACTTGCTTTATAGACTCTAAGGAAGGATAGCTAGAACCAGGGATGCAAACATTACTAGGACTCCCTTATGGTCTCTTCATTGTTCATTTCCTTTTTTTTTTTAAGAGAGCAAGAGAGGGACAGACTGACAGGAAGGGAGAGAGAGATGAGAACCATCAATTCTTTGTTGAAGCACCTTAGTTATTCATTGATTGCTTTCTCATACATGCCTTGACCAGTGACTCCAGCTGAGCCAGTGACCCCTTGCTCAAGCCAGTGGCCTTCGGGCTTAAGCCATTGACCATGGGGATCATGTCTATGATCCCATGCTCAAGCTAGCAACCCACACTCAAGCTGGTGAACCCATGCTCAAGTTGGATGAACTCATGCTCAAACCAGTGACCTTTGGGTTTCGACCCTGGGTCCTCTGCATCCCAGATCGACACTCTGTCCACTGCAACACCATATGGTCAAGCTGCTTATTTCTAAACATAGCCATCTTACGGTTTTCTCCAAGAGCAGAGTTCCTAGGTTAAAAAAATCCCAAATAATGCACTTATTATCTTCACCAGAAGCATTCAGCCAGAGGATCAGAGTCATGGAAGAACAGAGAAGCTCCAATGACAATTATGTAGATGGATGAAATGGAAGTTTCCAAGAGAGAAAACAGACAGCCAGGTCAATCACAGCATAAAAAATTGATACTGGCTTAAAGGTGGAGTAGAAATATTTCTGATAGGCCAGAGCTCTGAGAAAGGATTTTTTTAGGCAGATGAAACAACACAAGCAAAGGCACATCTGCAAGAGACAATATGCCAAATTTGGGAACCTATAAGCATTAAGTATTACAAGAGCAGAAATTGAGGGCAGGGGTTAGGGACAGACTAAACCAGGGATCGGGAAACTATGGCTCATGAGCCAGATGTGGCTCTTTTGATGGCTGCATCTGGTTCGCAGACAAATCTTTAATTAAAAATATAATAACGTTAAAAATATAAAACATTCTCATGTATTACAATCCATTCATTTCCTACTCCTCATGTTCATGGTTGCGGGTGGCTGGAGCCAATCACAGCTGTCCTCCAGGACAACACCAAATTTTTATTGGATAATGCATAATGTACACAGGTCGTTGTATGGCTCTCATGGAATTACATTTTAAAATATGTGGCGTTCATGGCTCTCTCAGCCAAAAAGGTTCCTGACCCCTGGACTAAACAAAGAAGATAGATCATGAGTGATCTTGTCTTGATCTTGTCTGCTAAGTAAACTTTTTAGTCTAGAGACCTAACAAGAACTTGAAGAAAGGAAGAAACATAAGATTTATATATATATTACTTGGAGAGCAAAGACTGGCATAGATTATAGGCAGACTATTGCCTATTGCAGAATCCAGACCAGGGAAGGTAAGGGCCTAGCAGTGGAGATGGCTATGAGAGCTACGTAGGAAATAAAATCAGTAGAATTTCAACTGACTACATGGGGGATGGAAACTATAAAGTTTCATTTGTACCAGCTCTCTTTATTCTTACCTGGATTTTGTGTGTGTGTGTGTGTGTGTGTGTGTGTGTGTGTGTGTGTTTAGTTTCCTAGCATGTCTTACTGACTCTAGTCTCAGTTTATTCTAGTCTGATGTCTTGCTTCTGAACACAACTTTTCCATTTTTTTTTAGTGAGAGAGAGACAAGGATGGACAGACAGGAAGGGAGAGAGATGAAAAGCATCAACTTATAGTTGCGGCACGTTAGTTGTTCACTGATTGCTTTCTCATATGTGCCTTGACCATATGAGGGGGCTCCAGCTGAGCCAGTTACCTCTTGTTCAAGCCAGTGACCTTGGGCTCAAGCCAGCAAGCTTGGGGCTCAAGTCAGGGACCATGGGGTCATGTCTATGATACCGTGCTCAAGCTGGCCACCTTTGGGTTTTGAACCTGGGTCCTCAGCACCCCAGACCGACACTATTCACTGCACCACCACCTGGTCAGGCAGTTGTGTTTTTTTTAAATTTAATTTGTTGGGTTGACACTGGTTAACATAATTGTGTAAGTTTCATGTGCCCAGTTCTATAACACATCTTTGTATACCACATTGCGTGTTCACACTCACCAAGTCAAGTCTTCGTCCATCATAATTTTCCCTCCATAACATCCTTTACCACCACTCCCCCTCCACACTGGCAATCTCTACTCTCTTGTCTATGTCCATGAGTTCTTTCTTTCTTTTTTCTTTCTCTTTTTTTGGCCTTTTTGCTCAATCCCTTTAATCCAGTGGTTCTTAACCTGGGTTCTATCGAACCCTATGAGCTCAATGAGTCAGTCTCAGGGGTTCGGAGAAGCCTCTGCCAAGGAGGCCAGAATAAAGTAATACCGTAATTTGTTGTGAGTTCATGCACTTTGTTGGTTTTGTTCTTTGAACAAGGTGATGTTCATGCACAGCTCATTTTGTGCACCAGTAAAAAAACATATACCTATGTCTTGAATTTGAAAAAAAAATCATATTTTATTTATCACTAAAGAAGGGTTCGGTGAATGCGCATATGAAACTGGTGGGTTTGGTACCTCAAAAAAGGTTAAGAACCACTACTTTAACCTAACCCAACCCCACACCCAACAGCTGTCAGCCTGCTTTTTATATATGAGTCTTTTTGCTTGTAAGTTCATTTTGTTCATTAAATTCCACATACAGGCCTGACCTGTGGTGGCGCAGTGGATAAAGCGTCGACCTGGGAACACTGAGGTCGTCAGTTCAAGGCCCTGCACTGGTCTGGTCAAGGCACATATGGGAGTTGATGCTTCCAGCTCCTCCCCCCTTTCTCTCTTTCTCTCTCTCTCTCACTCTGTGTCTCCTCTCTAAAATAAATAAAATAAAAAGAAATTAAAAAAAATTTCCACATACAGCCTGACCAGGCGGTGGCGCGGTGGATAGAGCGTCAGACTGGGATGCGGAAGACCCAGGTTCGAGACCCCGAGCTCCCCAGCTTGAGCGCGGGCCCATCTGGCTTGAGCAAAAGCTCACCAGCTTGGACCCAAGGTTGCTGGCTTCAGCAAGGGGTGGCTCAGTCTGCTGAAGGCCCATGGTCAAGGCACATGTGAAAAAGCAACAATGAACAACTATGGTTTCGCAACGGCAACGAAAAACTGATGATTGATGCTTCTCATCTCTCTCTGTTCCTGTCTGTCCCTATCTATCCCTCTCTCTGATTCTCTCTCTGTCCCTGTAAAAAACAGCAAAAAAATTTCACATACAAGTGAAATCATATAGTATTTTTCTTTCTCTGACTGGCTTATTTCACTTAGCATAATGATCTCTATGTCCATTCATACTGTCACAAAAGGTAAGATTTCATTCTTTTTATGGCCTCATTATATTTCATTGTATAAATCTACCAGTTTTTTTATCCACTCATCTACTGATGGGCACATATACTGTTTCCAGATCTTTGCTATTATAAATAATGCTGCAAAAAATATAGGGGTACTAATATTCTTTTTGAATTAGTGGAACACAACTGTTATCGAAAGGACAAATCCAATTTTGAAACTCATCAATGACTCTTTGTTGCCCCAGAGTTCTTTTTTTTTTTTTAAAGGGACAGAGAGAGAGTCAGAGAGAGGGATAAACAGGGACAGACAGACAGGAACGGAGAGAGATCAGAAGCATCAATCATTAGTTTTTCGTTGCCGTTGCGACACCAAAGTTGCTCATTCATTGCTTTCTCACATGTGCCTTGACCGCGGGCCTTCAGCAGACTGAGCAATCCCTTGCTGTAGCTATCGACCTTGGGTCCAAGCTTGCCAGCTTTTGCTCAAGCCAGATGGGCCTGCGCTCAAGCTGGCAACCTCGAGGTCTTGAACCTGAGCCCTTCCGCATCCCAGTCTGACGCTCTATCCACTGCGCCACTGCCTGGTCAGGCAACCCCAGAGTTCTTGTTTTTCCTCTTTCTCACCAGAGACTTAGGATGAGACAAGCATGTTGGACCTGCCTGAATCAGAAAGCACCTCTGCAAATTGTGTATCCTAGACATTCACATGCTTCATTCTAGTCCCTCATAGCCTCAGTTTGACCCAAATCTACTCTTCATACCTCATCTTTTGTTATACCCAATCAAACACCCTGTCCTTAAGTTATTTTAATCTATATCCCATTTTCCTGGAAGGCAAAATATTTGCTTATGCCTCACTTACTTAATTTTGCCATCTCTAGCCCTAACCCTAAGTTTAGAATTCCTTTTTGGCTTTAACCGGGTAGCTCCGTTGGTTAGAGTCAACAATACGTCAAGGTTGTGGGTTCTATTCACTGGAACAACAAATTAATGTTTCTGTCTCATTTTCTCCCTCCTTCTTTCTCTCTCTAAAACCAACCAATCAATAAAAAATTAAAAATATTTAGAATGAACTTTTGCTCTTTGTTCTTTCTCTTAAAGGTGAACTCTACTCATCCCTCAAGACTAACTGCTTTGGGAAGCCTTCTTCAACTCTTCCAGGACATAGGGCCCTTCTTTCGATTCTGTGACATATTTTCCAGGAATATAAATTATATATTGTACCTTCTGCAACAGGTGTGGTCCACTCCACGCTTTTGCTTGCTCTCTTTCTCTGTTCTACGTCCCTCTACCCCTACTTCCATACACACACAAAATACTCCATGAAGCCACAGAAACTGTACCTACGTCATAGCAGGAGTTGCCACAGCCCCAGGCTGTGACAAGATCTGGAACAGAATCTGACAGTGATGAATTAATACTAGAGGTGGAGAAACAAGATTCTACACAGCCAACCACACAATAAGCCCAGCCAGCAATAGCAACTGAAATTGATGAAGAACCAGTTAGTAAAGCAAAACACAGTGGGAGTGAAAAGAAGGCAGGAAGGCTATGTCCAAACTGGGTCTTTGAAAGGTTACAGGGGTTACTAGGGTAACTATCCAAAATCTAAGGATATCTTCTTTGTCATCACAAAGCCAGGTGTGTACTAGAGCCCAGCTTCAGATACCTACATAGTCTTGGGGGAAGCCAAGATTGAAGATTTATCTCAGCAAGCACAGCTAGCAGCTGCTGAGAAATTCAAAGTTCAAGGTGAAGCTGCCTCAAACATTCAAGAAAACAGACTCCAACTCTACAAGAGGAGAGAGAGTGAGGAAGAAGAGGTTAATGAAAAAGGTGTGGAAGTTAAGGACATAGGATTGGTCATGTCACAAGCAAATATGTTCAGAGCAAAGGCAGTCTGAGCCCTAATGAACAACAGTTATGATATTATAAATGCCACTATGGAATTAATAATGTAACCATCTAAAAACAACAAACTTTTCACCCTAGCCAGATAGGTCAGTTGGTTAGAGCATCATCCTGATGTACAGATATCACCAGTTTGATCCCCAATCAGGGCACATACTGAAACAGAATGATGTTTCTGTCTCGCTCTCTCTCTTCCTTTGTCTCTCTCTGAAATCCATAAATAGAAAAATAAAAACAAGGAACTTTTCTTATTTGGTGTTTCAAAAGCAGTTTGGTTTGAAATATTTAATGTTTCTGTCATTAAAAAAGTTATGACTTCTTGTGGGATAAAAAAATAATTATACATTGTCATGTCATTATAGTTAACCTTTGGAAAAAAATGCAGGGATTAGATTTTCCCACCCTCATGTAGTTGAAAATCCATGTATAACTTTTTTTATTTATTTTATGTTTTTATTTTATTATCATTATTATTTTTATGTGTGTGAGAGAGGGACAGATAGGGACAGACAGATAGGAAGATGAGAAGCATCAGAGAAATATGAGAAGCATCAACTCATAGTTGTGGCTCCTTAGTTGTTCATTGATTGCTTTCTCATATGTGCTTTGACCATGGAACTCCAGATGAGCTAGCGATCCTTGCTCAAGCAAGCAACCTTGGGCTTCAATCCAGCAACCTTTGGTCTCAAGCCAGTGACCATGGGGTCATGTCTATGATCCCACCTTTAAGTTGGAGAACCTGGGTCCTCCGTGTCCCAGGCCGACACTCTGTCTCCTGCGTCATCACATGATCAGGCTTATTTATTAATTTTAGAGAGAGAGAAAGGTGAGGAAAAAAGCAGGAAGCATTAACTCATAGTAGTTGCTTCTTATTTGTGCCTTGACCAGGCAAGCCTAGGGTTTCCAAAGGGCGACTTCAGCATTCCAGGTCAACACTTTATTTACTGTGCCACCACAGGTCAGGCCTGTGTATAACTGTTGACTATAGTCATTCATCAATACCTGAGAAGGATTGGTTCTAAGACCTCCCCGCCACTCCAAACAACTGTGTGAATAAGGAATCTGCAGAAATAGGGAACCCACAGATACTCAAGTCCCTTATATATAAAATGGAAAAAAACAATGCATACATACGTCTGTCTACATACACAGATTCCCAATCATATTAAAAATATCGTTGGTTGCACCTTAGCCAGATAGCTCGGTTGGTTAGAATATCCTTCCAGAGTGTACAGGTTGCTGCTTTGTCCCCTGGTCAAGGCACATACAAGAACAGATTGATGTTCCTCTCTCTCTCTCTCTGCCCCCCTCTTTTTCTTCTCTCTTTAAAATCAATAAACTTAAAAGAAAATACTATTGGTTGAATCTGGAGATGCAAAACCTGAGGATGAGGAGGGCCAACTGCATTGAAAAAATTAACATTTAAGTGGAATCTTGCAGTTTAAACTCATGTTGTTCAAGGGTCAACTGCATTATACATTGCAATAATTTGTTCCCTTTTCCACCTCCAGAATCAAACTATAGGCAGGCATTTTTCTTAGTTACCTTAGTATTCAGCACATGACACAATGTAGAAAATGGGAAAATAAATAAATCTGCTATTGAAAAAGTTGAATGAATGTAAAAATATGAAATATAAGACATATTTTCTAACCAGGGAAGACAGTATTTTTCTTATACTTTTCAAAATGTTCATCATTTAAATATACAGACAGAAGATGAAGGTAGCTCTTTTCATTTTATTAAGTTTAGAAGTAGCACATGTTCTTTTTAATTCTACATTTTTAAAATTAATTTTAATGGGGTGACATTAATAAATCAGGGTACATATGTTCAAAGAAAACATCTCCAGGTTATCTTGTCATTCAATTATGTTGCATACCCCTCACCCAAAGTCAAATTGTCCTCTGTCACCTATTTTTTTAATTCTACATTTTAAAATTAATTTTAATGGGGTGACAATAAATCAGGGTACATATGTTCAAAGAGCACATGGTTTTTATTTATTTATTTATTTTTTACAGGTGCAGAGAGAGAGAGTCAGAGAGAGGGGTAGATAGGGACAGACAGACAGGAGCGAAGAGAGGTGAGAAGCATCAATCATTAGTTTTTCGTTGCCATTGCAACACCTTAGTTTTTCATTGATTGCTTTCTCACATGTGCCTTGACTGTGGGCCTTCAGCAGACCGAGCAACCCCTTGCTGGAGCCAGCAACCTTGGGTCCAAGCTGGCAAGCTTTTGCTCAAGCCAGATGGGCCTGCGCTCAAGCTGGCAAGCTCAGGGTCTCGAACCCGGGTCTTCCGCATCCCAGTCCGACGATCTATCCACTGTGCGTCCACCTAGTCAGGCAGAGCACATGGTTTTTAAAATACTATTGAAATGGGCAAAATAGGAAATCTTGTTTCCATGTGGTTTAATTTTAATTTCTTTTTATTTTATTCATTTTAGAGAGGAGACACAGAGTGAGAGAGAGAGAGAGAGAGAAAGAGAGAAAGGGGGGAGGAGCTGGAAGCATCAACTCCCATATGTGCCTTGACCAGACCAGTGCAGGGTTTTGAACTGGCGACCTCAGTGTTCCCAGGTCGACACTTTATCCACTGCGCCACCACAGGTCAGGCCCATGTGGTTTAATTTTAATTTTCTTGTTCTTTATGTTAAAGTAATTTTAGAATAAGCTCATTTACCTAAGTTCTTACTAGATAAACATCTGTATTATTTACTATTTATTTTATATTTTGATATAAATGCTTCCCAGTAGAATGTATGCCCGTTATTGGGGCAGCACAACATTTTGACAGCTATTGATGCAGTGCAGGGAGAGCATGCTCTAGATTATTCTCTGGCCTCAAATCTCTAGCTTTTACCATTTTAATAATCTCTTTAAGCCTTGATTTCTTTTTTTTTTCTCTTTAAGCCTAGATTTCTTTTTTTATTTTTTACAAGGACAGAGAGAGTCAGAGAGAGGGACAGACAGGGACAGACAGACAGGAACAGAGAGAGGTGAGAAGCATCAATCATTAGTTTCTCATTGCCGTTGCGACACCATAGTTGTTCATTGATTGCTTTCTCACATGTGCCTTGACCACGGGCCTTCAGCAGACTGAGCCATCCCTTACTGGAGCCAGCGACCTTGGGTCCAAGCTGGCGAGCTTTTGCTCAAGCCAGATGGGCCACACTTAAGCTGGCGACCTTGGGGTCTCGAACCTGTGTCTTGCAGGATCCCAGTCCGACACTCTATCCACTGCGCCACCTCCTGGTCAGGCAAGCCTTGATTTCTTGATCTGAGAAATGGCAATAATCATTTGGGAGGGAGTAACAGCTGAATTGAGATAGAACTCACATACTTTATAGTTCACACATTTAAAGTATACAATTCAGTATTTTAATATATTCAATGATTTGCACAACTAGCGCCAAAATCTAAATTTAGGACATTTCACCACCTCCAAAAGTAGTACAGTACCATACTCTGTAGTAGTTGCCTCCATTTCCTTCCAACCGTTTCAGCCTGAGGCATCATTAAGCTGCTTTCTATCTCTAAATTTTCCTATTCAGGACATTTTGTCCCAATACAATCATACAATAAGAAGTCTTTTATGACAGGCTTCTTTACTTAGCATGTTTTCAAGATTTTCCCAAGTTGTAGTATGTTTCAGTACTTTGTTCCCTTTTACAGCCAAATACATTTCCTGATGTGAATATACCATATGTTATTTGCCAGTCATCAGCTGACGAACATTTGGGTTGTTTTCATGTTTTTGCTATTATGAATAATGCTGCTACGCATATTCATGTACAAGTTTTATATAGCTGGATGGTCTCATTTCTCTTGGGTATTATCTAGAAATGGAATTGTGTCATATGTTTAACATTTTGAGGAGGAATCGAATCTGCAATATTTGGATGTGTATAGAATAGACGTTTTAAATTAGCATCTAGAAAGCTGAGTTCTAGATGCCTTGGTTGGCTTAGTTCTGACTTGCAGAGGAGTCTTGTCAAATCCTTTTGGGTGGGTGATGACAACAAATACTGTAGCCAGTACAATAGCCTAATAGCATTGTGTGGATTTGAAATGAGGCTCTGGGTTATTCATAGGGACTCGGCCGGATTTTAGCAGTTAATGGAAAAAGTAATTGGATATGTGAATTACCTAAAGGATTTATCTACTTGGGTGATATAATTGTTTTTAACTCCTCAAAGTGCTAGACTTTGGTCAGGCTTAATGTTGTTACTTGATAAGTGCTGTTTCCACCAATAATTCATGAAGTACATTGACCATATATTGTCTCAGCTGAAGTGAGCAGTGATCCTAAACATCCTAAATAAAATATTAGTGCTGCCTGACCTGTGGTGGCACAGTGAATAAAGCATCAACCTGGAAACCTGGAACACTGAGGTCTCGGGTTTGAAACCCTGGGCTTGCCTGGTCAAGGCTCATATGGCAGTTGATGCTTCCTCCCCCCCCCCCTAAAAAATGAATAAATAAAATCTAATATATATATACATACACACACACACACACACACACACACACACTTTACCCTTGCTTTTCTCTTCCCTCTCTCCTTCTCCTTCCCCATCTTCTTGCCTTACAGGCATTCATCTCCTGAACTCTGAGGGGGTCCCAAGGAGACTTGCAACAAGGGGAGCAATGGGCAGTGGCAGCTTGTCCTGGGCTAATATCCTGAACCTGTCTCCAAGGCCCCCTTTTCTCTGATCTCCCAGTGAGCCAAAGCAGCCCCGCCTAGGCTCTCCAGTTGCTTTTTCTATCCTAAACCCTTCCTTGTTTCACTGTCCCAGCTTTAATAAATGTACTCTCAAAATAATAAAGAAATAAATCAAATCAAATACTCCCAATCACTACCGTTAAATCTGACTTCGGTGCCTTCTGCTTGTGGCCGACACCTAAGTGCTGGCTCTTTCCTGACAGGGCGCATTTGTGGGTTCCTCAATGACTCTTTGCCTTTCTGAGGTCCTCTCTCTGTTTCTCAACAGTGGGGAAAAAATCTGTGCCTAATCACTTAGATGGTCCACTTACCTCTGGGTTTAAAAATAACAACCTTGTAAGATAATTCAAGCCCTGGCTACATTCTGTGGCATATGTATGGGGCACAGGAAAACTTCCCTTGCAGAATCACAAGTATAGGCCGCTTTCACCACAACCCTCTTCCTCTGCTTTGCCATCAAAGGCCCTTTGGGATAGTCTATTGCCTTTAGACTTTTTCAGGTGACACAAACTAAAAGGCACAGAGGTCAAGTTGTCTGAGTTTCTTAGGACTTCTTCACTTGGCTTGAAGTGGAGGTAGGGTGGGAGAAGCACACTCTTCTCCCCACTCTTAGGAAAGGGGAAGGAAAATGCACACATTCCAGAACACTAGGTCTGAGGCATTTTTCATTCTCCGGTTTGATCTATTTTGATCAATTCTGCCATTTCATTCTCTGGAAGTACGTGAGGGCTAAGGATTGCTTAATGGGCTTCACATTGTCGTAGCATATCCTGTGTGGATGGTCTAGCATTGTTTTTTAGAATGCTCAAGGCACTTGGCCTCTATTTTTCTCAACTATGGAGCTTCTCCCAAAACACATGAAAAAGTCCCAGTTAAAATGTCATATGACTTAAAAGTATTTGCCAGGGCTGTTCTAAGTTCTTTTTTTTTTTTTTTACAGGGACAGAGAGAGTCAGAGAGAGGGACAGACAGATAGGAACGGAAAGAGATGAGAAGCATCAATCATTAGTTTCTCATTGCCATTGAGACACTGTAGCTGTTCATTGATTGCTTTCTCACATGTGCCTTGACCGCGGGCCTTCAGCAGACCGAGCAACCCCTTGCTGGAGCCAGCGACCTTAGGTCCAAGCTGGTGAGCTTTTGCTCAAGCCAGATGGGCGTGCTCAAGCTGGCAAGCTCAGGGTCTCGAACCTGGGTCTTCTGCATCCCAGTCCGACGGTCTATCCACTGCACCACCGCCTGGTCAGGCCTGTTCTAAGTTCTTAACCATGTTTTTGTTATCATGGATCTCTTTGATATTCTGGTAAAGTCTATGGACCTCCTCCTATGTGCATTATTTCTCCACACATAGTAATGCTTCTATATGCATAAAACAAAATATATAGTATTATAAAGGAAAATAATTATATGGAAATGGAGTTTTATCCTCAGATTTTATGGAGATACAGGTAATCTAAGTTAAGAACTTACATAAGAGCCTGACCAGGCGGTGGCACAGTGGATAGAGCGTCGGATTGGGATGCGGAAGACCCAGGTTCGAGACCCCAAGCTCGCCAGCTTGAGCGCGGGCCCATCTGGCTTGAGCAAAAGCTTGTCAGCTTGGACCCAAGGTTGCTGGCTCCAGCAAGGGGTTGCTCGATCTGCTGAAGGCCCGAGGTCAAGGTACATGTGAGAAAGCAATCAATGGACAACTAAGGTGTTGCTACGGTAACGAAAAACTAATGATTGATGCTTCTCACCTCTCTCCATTCCTGTCTGTCTGTCCCTATCTATACCTCTCTCTGACTCTCTCTCTGTCCCTGTAAAAAAAAAAAAAGAAAAAAAAAAACTTACATAAGAGGCCGTAGACGGTTGGCTCAGCGATAAAGCATTGGCCCGGCGTGTGGAAGTCCCAGGTTTGATTCCCAGCCAGGGCACACTGGAGAAGCGCCCATTTGCTTATCCACCCTTCCCCCTTTCCTTTCTCTCTCTCTCTCTCTTCCCCTTCTCTGCAGCGAAGGCTCCATTGAAGTAAAGTTGGCCCAGGTGCAGAGGATGGCTCCATGGCCTCCACCTCAGGTGCTAGAATGGCTCCAATTGCAGTGGAGCAAAGCCCAAAAGAAGCCAAGCATCGCCCCCTCGTGGGCATGCTGGGTGGATGCCTGTCTGGTGCAGGCAGGAGTCTGTCTGTCTGCCTCCCTACCGCTTCCTACTTTGAAAAAATATAAAAAACAAAAAGAATTCTTACATAATCTTAGTGCCTTTTTTTTTAATTTAGCAAGAGAGAGAGTGAGAGAGAAAGGGAAAGACAGACAAAAAGGAAGAGAGATGAGAAGCATCAACTCATAGTTGAGGCACCTTAGTTGTTCATTGATTGCTTTCTCATATATGCCTTGAGCAGAAAGCTCCAGCCGAGCCAGTGACCCCTTGCTCAAGCCAGTGACTTTGGCCTCAAACCAGCGACCTTGTGCTTCAAGCCAGTGACCTTTGGGCTGAAGCCAGCAAGCATGGGGTCATGTTTATAATCCCATGCTCAAGTCTGTGATCCCACACTCAAGCTGGCAACCCCATGCTCAAGCTGGATGAGTCCATGCTCAGCTGAGGACCTCAGGGTTTTGAACCTGGATCCTCAGCATCCCAGGCCAATGCCCTATCCACTGCACCACTACCTTAGTGCTTTACAATTATTATATTTATCTTCCCAACACCCCAATGAGAAAACTGAGGCATAAGGAGGTTAAGTAACTTGACTCAGACCACATACTTAGTGAGCAACAGAAAGGATTTAAACTCTGGCAGTCTGATGCCACAGCATTCATTGTTTTGACACTGCACATAGGGTCCTTCAAATTCATTAATGATTAATGTAGCAAGTACCTCAGTATTAGAATGATAGAAACAACTAATATTACTCCATGAACTCCATTCTCTGGTTTGGTGAGCATTATATGATCACTTTCATTATCTGGGTTGGGGGAGACAAATCTTTAGAATTAATCCAAGTCCTATTTCTGCCCCCTCAAACCACCCCTCCCCCTGGGCCAAGATACCAGAAGATACCAAGTCCCAACATGAGATGGTGTTTACTGGCTGCTGTATCCATGTGGAATACCCTATCCTATGGTTTAAACCCCATTTGTTTACTTTCCTTTAGTTTGTAGCTAACAGCATCTGTTATACTCAGTGATGTTTAAGATAGAATATTCTGGTAACCCAGGAGAAGGGAGGCTTGGAACTCATTACATTGGGTTTAAAAAGAAATAAAATGTGGCATTTCTTATTTTCCTGTTAAAGAGTAAAATTCATACCCAATGTATAATAATATCTCTCATAATGTTTATTGTGGAATTAAAGGGAATAACGTTCCTGGAAAAGCTACTTTAAGTGGTAGTCATCAGTATTGAACATCATTAGACTGAATGTTTGAAAGTTGTGGGAAATAAGGAGAAAGCAGAAAAGAGGAGATGGAAGAATAAAGAAAAATAGCCTTACAAATTCAAGGTTCTTCAACTGTCAAGGGAATCATTTACTGTATAAATGCAAAATATTTCCATATAGAATTTATATTTTACTTATTATTCATATAGTAACATCACAATAGGTAGTCTTACTGTTCTCCCTATTTTCCATTTTGACAAAACGGGAATTTTGAAAACTAACAGAAAGTATTGTTTATTCTTGTTCCATAGATAGGAATATTAACATCTGCTCTCATGTTTTAACTATCATTACATATTCACATTTACTTGGTAGCCTAATTCAGTAGGAAATGTGGAGAAAAGCTAAAGAGAAATTTAATGAATAACTTGATCATCGATACAGGGTTTGAATGTCTCTTAATGTCATTAATTTAGTGCCCGAGGGTCTATAGGTTTATAGTAGAAGTTCTTAATCTGGGGACTATAGATTGTTTCTGACATCTGAACGCTGTGTGTGTGTGTGTGTGTGTGTGTATTATTTTCTTTTAATAATATATAACCACGTGTCTCTGAACATTTTTCTGAGGGAAATTCCCCACGGTTTTCGCCAGCTTCACATAGTGATCCTAGATCCCACAAAAGGTTACGAACTACGCAGGATACTAGTTCTTGACCACATTGAAGAAGGATGTAATTTTTCTAATCTAGTTTTTGCATTCATCTCTCAAGGGCGGGGAGACGGGACGGGTAGGGGGGTAGGCAGCGGTGCTCTACCCTAAACAAAAATGGTGGGAGCTGCTTCACGCAGCCCCTCAACGCAGAAAGACTAGACAGCCTCTCCACTTTCTCTCCACGGTCCCACTTCTGACCCCGGAAGGACTCCGCCCTCGCGGCCAGGCTGTGCTGCTCGGCTCCCGGCTGCGGCGGGGAAGCAGGCGTGGGTCGGCTGCACCTAGCCTGGAGCGCCAGGTACGTGGTGGAGAGGACGGCTTGGGGTCGCGACACCCGCAGGACTGAGGCAGCGCTGGGAACGGATCCGAGGCCGGCCTTAGCCCTCCAACCCCGAATGCGGTCTGGGCGGCAGGACCGAGAGGGACCTTCTTTTTCAGCCCTCTGGGCAAAAGAGAGGAAGCGCAGAGGGCAGTGCGGAGCGCGGAGCGGTGGGGTCCCGCTGGAGGTGGGGCAGTTGGTGTGGTCCAGATTTCTGCGGGAATGCCAGTGATTTAAGCAGGGAGGGGTTTTTGGGTGGAGAAGATAACGTTTTCTTTGAAGATGCTTTAGCATCATGATTGTCGTGTTGGAGGCCTTCCCGATATTTATGGAGGGATGACTCTTAATAGATCTTGCCCTTGCATATACCTTTATTATCATTTTTCTTTTATCACTGTTGCGACTAAGCAGTTTTTCTGTATATCTTCTCAGAGTTCAGTTGTACAGATTTTAGGGTTCACATCCAATTGTGAAGGGTATATCAGACTTTCATTCTTGCTTTGGTTATTACTCCAAGTTTTAGAATAGAATTTAGGGTGTTTAAGAAGCAAATTCTACATATTTATGACATTTTTAACTCTCCAGTGTTTAGAATGAAGAGAGAAGAGTGATATTACATAGTACAATTTTGGAGGGATATTTTATGCCCCCTCTACAAATATGCATAATCATGAAACTGCCTTTATGTTTATTTTAGTTAATACTTATGAAAGCAACTGAAATGACTGGTTTTTAAAAGGTATTCAGGCCCTGGCCAGTTGGCTCAGCGGTAGGACGTTGACCTGGTGTATGGATGTCTCAGGTTTGATTCCCAGTCTGGGCACACAGGAGAAGCGACCATCTGCTTCTCCACCTCTGGCCCCTACTCTTCTCCTCCTCTCCCCCCACCCCACTTCTGCAGCCACGTCTGCTAGAATGAGCAAGTAGGCCCCTGATGCTGAGGATAGCTCCATGGTCTCGCCTCAGGGGCTAAAATAGCTTGGTTGCCAAGGCATGGAGCAATGTCCCAGAAGGGCAGAGCATTATTCCATAGGGTGTTTACTGGGTGGATCCCAGTCTGGGCGCATGCGGGAGTCTGTCTCTCTGTCTCCCCGCTTCTCACTTAAGAAAAATAAATAAATAGCACTCAGTTATTAATGATTAAGTTTGGAATCATTTCTTCAGTGATTTTAAATGGAAGGTAATGAGGTAGTTACATTGCTACAGATTTGTCAGAATTCATTTAAGAACACACCTGCAGCAAGTTGAGGTTTATTTTCTTTCCCCTTTGCTTAAAAATCTGGAACCCCCTATTATGGAAAAGAATCACTTTGGTTGAATCACTCTCAGTATATTTTCTTTTTATGTAATAGCATAAATGACTTAATTTCCAGTATCTGTTTAATTTCTAAAAACGTTTCCCAAAAAGAAGTCAGTTGTAGAGGTGGGGGTGTATAAACATGTTTTTCTTTTCAGTGAACCATTTTAGGAAAGTAGTACCTGTAGGCTGTAAAAAAGAAAATCAAATAGTAGAGGACTTGCAATGAAAAAACAGTAGTTCCCTGCCCACCCTCCCTACACCCACAGTCTCATTACCCAAAGGACCATTTTCCACTTGTTTAACTGTTTCTTCATATTTCCTTTGTATTGCACTATAATATCTGTATCACAGTTTTTGTTGTTATTGTTAGGATAAATGTACTGTACTTCAGTTAAAAGTAATTATACTGAGCCTAAACATTGTAATTCAAATATGGGTATGGAGGAATTCAGTTTATACTCTGTCACTAGTAGCAAATAGGGTGTTGGTAGTAGCAGTAACCCTCCCTAAAAGTATTCCTGTCTTTGATATGAAAGGAAATGACTTAATCAATGGTTTGATACTTGTCTGAAAAGGGAACAGAAGAGAGTAGTCTGCTGGAGTCCAGATAAAAAGAGCAGAGAAATATATGCAGAAATATAAAGGACTTAAAGTATAGCAAATAAACTTTTTTTTTTTTTTTTTTTTTTTTTTACAGGGACAGAGAGAGAGTTAAGAGAGGGACAGACAGACAGGAATGGAGAGAAGTGAGGAGCATCAATCATTAGTTTTTCGTTGCCGTCCCAACATCTTAGTTGTTCATTGATTGCTTTCTCACATGTGCCTTGACTGTGGGCCTTCAGCGGACGGAGCAACCCCTTGCTGGAGCTAGGGACCTTGGATCCAAGCTGATGAGCTTTTGCTCAAGCCAGATGGACCCGTGCTCAAGCTGGTGAGCTCAGGGTCTCGAACCTGGGTCTTCCGCATCCCAGTCCGATGCTCTATCCACTGCACCACCGCCTGGTCAGGACAAATAAGCTTTTATAGAGGAATTGTTGTTAATTTGTATTTTCACTTTCGTACTGTTTATATAATACTATTCAAAAAAAAGATATATTAAACTTGGTAGATATAAACATACTGAGAAGTCTACTTTCTGGTGCACCAGACACAGTTCTCGGGCTTTTCCTTGGCCTAGATGAAATATTCGTCAGGACCCATTAAATTTGTACTTAGGCAGCCTTTTTAACTTATTAATTCAGCTCCTTACAGTCTTTTATTTCAGAGAGGGTATATTTTGATAGCATAAATATTCTTTCACTAGATAGTATATTTACTTACTGTAAATGAATAAATTTGTAAACTAATTTATATCAATACTATGTGAATTTGTTTAATATGTGTTCAGCTGGGTACACTGATGAAATAGGGTTTCTGGCTCTACAAAGCATAGACCCAGACCCTGAGCCATTATGTTTCAGTCAAGGTTCTGCTACCGCTAACGGTCTCTCTGAGAGACAGCCGCCTCATCTGTGGACATCTGACTTTTCTTTTTTTTTTTTTTCATTTTGACACCTTAGTTGTTCATTGATTGCTTTCTCATATGTGCCTTGACCGCGGGTCTTCAGCAGACCAAGCAACCCCTTGCTGGAGCCAGGGACCTTGGTTCCAAGCTGGTAAGCTTTTGCTCAAGCCAGAAGGGCCGGCGCTCAAGCTGGCGAGCTCGGGGTCTCGAACCTGGATCTTCTGCATTCCAGTCCGACGCTCTATCCACTGTGCCACTGCCTGGTCAGGCTGACTTTTCTTTTTTTGATTTCTATAGAAATGGGCATAAAAACAATATCTAAATTTCATAACATGTATATGGCTCTTTTTTTTGAAGATCTTTAAAATGGAACAATAGGACAATAAATGGATGAGTTCTGAAATTCAGTCAACTCTAGGGTTTTCTTTTAGCTCCAGGAATCATGATTCTAATTAGATTTCTTTCAGTACCCACTTACCTACCCCCACTGTTATTTGAAGGAAATAAGTGAGAAGGAATAGATTTTAAGTGTCATCTAAAAGGTGGAATGTTTATTTAACTGGAAAAGGGAGAATTTAGAACTTGCCATTTTCTAAGGAAGACTTACTACCTGAACTCAAAGTTCAAATCTAACTCATTTTCTTTTTTGCTGCTTTGGTGATAAATAAATATTTAGCTCAAGTTAATTTGGCTCAGAATGTTTTCTTCAGGTAAGTGTAAAATCAAGAATAATTAAGTGCAAAAAAATATATAAAGCTGATAGAGTTAAAATTTTAAATTGGTAGAGTAACCAAAAATCTTTATGGTTAATATATTTTTATGTTTAATTTAATGAAAATTAGAAGAGGAGTCATGTCAGAAGAAACAGTAAGCGAATCACCGTTTCCTTTGAAGACAGCCGCCCTAAGAGTGTTTGAGCGTCCTCTGTCTTGGTACTATTCTCTCTCTCAGGTAAAAAATGATACTGATGTGAAGTTGAATAATAGGTTTATTACTCAGAGTGTATTTTGTTTACAGTGTTCAAATTTTTTTTTTTTTTTTACAGTGTTCAAATTTTAATTGAAGTTTTAAATGGGTCAGTCAAAATATTTATTAGTTTAAAACTTTGTTTTCTTCCCTCCTTACCCTCCCTCCCTTCCTCCCTCCCTCCCTTCCTCCCTCCCTCCCTTCCTCCCTCCCCCCTTCCTCCCTTCCTCCCTCCCTCCCTTCCTTCCTCCCCCCTTCCTCCCTCCCTCCCTCCCTCCCTTCCCTCCTTCCTTCCTTTCTTGAGAGTTATAAAGGGGAAGGAGGAGAGAAAAGGGAAAGGGGAGGGAAAGAAAGAAAAATGCTTCAGCTCATTGTTCTACTTAGTTGTGCCATTGATTGCTTCTGATATGTGCCCTGACTAGAGCTCAAACTGGCGACCTCCAGGATCGAGCAGGCAGGCACCGTTGGGATAGAGCCTGCAACAGTAGAATCATGTTAGCAACCTCAGTCTTGAATCAGAGACCTTGGCACTTGGGACCAATGCTCTATCTACTAAGGCTCCGCCTGCTAGGGTTATTTTTGTTATATTCATAGCTCTTAAAAGGGATTGTATTACTTTTGAGAAATCTTTCTACCTTAAGTGAATTTACACAGTCCATTTTAATTACTCCTTTATTTTTAGTTTTTTTTAATTTATATTTTAGGGGGTGATGGGTATATTTATTATCCTGATTTTTATTTATTGATTTTAGAGAGAGGAAGTTGGGGAGACAGAGAGACAGACAGACAGAAAACATTGATTTCTTGTTCCACCCATTTATACATTCACTGGGTGATTCTCATATGTGTCCTGATCAGGGGATTGAATTGGCAACCTTGATGTATCAGGGTGATGCTCTGGCCAACTGAGCTACCCAGCCAGGGTATTTGAATTGACTTGTTCTCACTATTATAATGTTTTTTTGTGTTTGTGCAAGAGACAGATAGAAAGTCAGAGAGAGGAACAGATACGGACAGACAGGCAGGAATGGAGAGAGATGAGAAGCATCAATTCTTCATTGCAGCTCCTTTAGTTCATTGATTGCTCTCTAATATATGCCTTGACTGGGGGGTTCCAGCAGAGTGAGTGACCCTTTGCTCAAGCCAGTGACCTTGGGCTCAAGATAGCAACCTTGGACTTCAAGCCAGCAACCTTTGGGCTCAAGCCAGTGACCACGTGGTCATGTCTATGATCCCATGCTCAAGCCAACGATCCCACACTCAAGCCAGATGAGCCTGTGCTTAAGCCAGCAACCTTGGTGTTTTGAATCTGGGTCCTCTTTGTCCCAGTTCAACGCTCTATCCACTGTGCCACCACCTGGTCAGGCTCAGTATTATAATTTCTTAATTAATTCTTTAATTTTAATTTTATTTTATTGTGGTAAAAAATATGTAACTCAAAATTTACCATTTTAACCCCCCCATTTTAACAATGTTTAAATGTGCAATACAGTAACACTGTGTATATTCACGTTGTTATGCAACTAATCTCCAGAACTCTTTCATTTTCTAAAATTAAAACTCTACAACCATTGAGCCTCTTTTCTTTTTGCTGCTCTGCTTCTGTTTATCTTGTCCTCTAAATTGCTGATTTGATCCTCCACTTCACCCAGCCTGCTGTCTTCATTTCTGATGTTGTATTTGTCGTTTCTTACTGGTTCTTTTTTATGATTGCAATGTCCTTTTTGATGCCTACTATCTCTTTGTTAAAGTTCTCATTGTGATCATTCATTGGCTCTAAGATCCTTGAGCATCCTAATAACCATTATTTTAAACTCTGTATTTGGAAGTTTCGTTACTTCTATTTCATTTAGTTCTTTTTCTGGGGCTTTCTCTTGATTCGTTTGGATCATATTTTTATCTGCTGATTTTGTCTGTATGAGGTAACTCTGCTCTGACTTTGCAAGTTGTTGTGACATCTTTATGAGGGAAACTCTACAGTCTTTAAACAGTAACTCTCCCTTCTCCTACCACGTCCTGAAGTCACCACTCTAATTTTCTGTTTCGAAAAACTTGACTACTCTAGGTACCTCATAAGTGGAATTATACAGTATTTGTCATTTTGTGACTGGCTTATTCTACCTAGCATAATGTCCTCAAGGTTCATTCATATTGAAGTATGTGTCAGAATTTTCTTCTTTTCCCAGGTTGAAGAACATTTGATTGTATTTATAAACCACATTTTGTTTTTTTTAATTTATCGTATCACTGGACACTTGGGTTGCTTCCACCTTTTGGCTATTTAAAATAATGCTGCTATGAATGAACATGGCTATACAACTATCTGTTTGAGCCCCCCTTTTAATTCTTTTGGGTATATACCTAGAAATGAAATGATTGGATCATATGGTAACTCTATTTTTAATTCTTTGAAGAATTGCCATACTTTCTTTCATAGTGGCTGCACCATTTTTTCATGTCTACCACAGTGTGCAAGGCCAGTCAATGTTTGTTATCTTCTGTTTTTTTTATAGTAGCCATCCTAATGGGTGTTGATTTGCATTTCTGTAATGATAAGTGATGTTGAGTGTCTTTTCATGTGCTTATTATCTATTTGTATATGTTCTGTGGCAATAGTACTTTTATTTTTAATATTTGCTTTTTTTTTTAGCAAGAAAGAGACAGACAGGGACAGACAGGAAGGGAGAGAGATAAACATCAACTCATAGTTGCAGCATCTTAGTTGTTCCTTTTTTAAAAAAATTTATTTATTGATTTTACAGAGAGAGGAGGGGAGAGAACAAGAAGTAGCAAGTCATAGTTGCTTCACTTTAGTTGTTCCTTGATTGCTTGTTGTACGTGCCTTGAACGGGCAAGCCCAGGGTTTTGAACCAGTGACCTCAGCATTCCAAGTCAATGCTTTATCCACCACGCCACCACATATCAGGCCTTAGTTGTTCCTTGACTGCTCTCTCATATGTGCCTTGACTGGAGGGCTACTGCTGAGCCAGTGACCCTTTGCTCAAGCCAGCGGCCTTTTGGTTTTAAGCCAGTGACCATGGGGTCATGTTTATGATCCCACACTCAAGCCATCGGCTCCTCTCTCAAGCTGGTGAGCCAGCACTCAAGCCACATGAGCCTGCACTCAGCCAGCAACGTGGGGGTTTTGAACTTGGGTCCTCAGCATTCCAGGCCAATGTTCTATCACTATACCACTGCCTGGTCAGATGATATTTGCTTTTAATGCAATTTTCACTTTATTATATTAAATAAATATATGCATATAGAAAGTAGCATTTAGATCACTAAACTTAACACTGAGTTTTACCAAGTCCAAGATAATTGTTTTTCACATTTCAACATTTCTAAAACCTGCTTGCATCGTTTATATATATATATATATATATTTAAATTTTTATAAATTATAATTTATTGCATTCACATGGATTCAAGTGTCCCACTCAATATAACACCTTCATCCCCCACCCCATGTCCCCCTGCACTCAAGCTGATGAGCCTGCCCGCGCTCAAGCTGGTGACCTCGACCTTGGAGTTTTGAACCTGGGACCTCAATGTCCCAGGTCGACATTCCATTCACTGCACCACCACTGGTCAGGCTTGTCTGATGCATTTTGATTCATGTTTTAACACTGGAATTGTGTGATTGATTAACTTTTGCAAGTTACTCAACCTCTTTAAAGTCAATTTTTATTATTTACTAAAGGGATGAAAACATAGTGTCTGGCACACAGTAAAGATGAGTGAGCTCCCAATAAATAGTAACTTCAGTTTATTTCCCTGTGTCATTTACTTAAGGAATTCATACTCTTAAACAAAATACTAAGTCTCTTTAGCTTCTGTGGTTTTCTTAAGAATTATTTTGATATATTGCAGTGTATCATGTTAATACAAACAAACTCTATTTTTCCAATTGGAAACCACCACATGAAGGGGTAGGCAGTTTAGTTAATTGTCCAAATTCAGAGTCTTGAGTGAGAGAGACTAAGAATTATTAACTAAGCACTTGCCCTGGCTGGTTAACTCAGTCAGTTAGAGCATCATCCTGAAACAACACCAAGGTTGAGAGTTCGATCCCTGGTTAGGGCACATATGGAAAGTGACCAGTGAATGCATTTAAAAGTAAAAATCTTCCTAAATGCAGTGTGGTCCTGGAGTAGAAAAGAACTGTAGTGGAAAAACTGATGAAGTTAGAATAAGGTCTATAGTTAATGTTAGTATATTAGTCTTGACAAGAGTACTATGTTTATATAAGATGTTAATATCAGAGAAAACCTGCATGATATGGGAACTTTATTATCTTTGCAACTTTTCTGTAAATCTAAAATTATTTCAAAATAAGATGTTTGTTAAACTACAATATTAAGAGCTCACATTTTGAATGCCTCCTATATATCAGATATTACTTTATCTGTTATTTCCTTTCATAACAACCCTATAAAAGAGATATTAATATCTCCATTTCCCAGTTTACAGTTAACATGTAACGTGGTATATTACAGTTATCAGAGATATTTATTCAAAATATATTTATTAAGTATCATTGTGTTTCACTATAAAGTGTTAGGCAAGATCTAGACATAGTTCCTGTCCTTATTGAGCTTAAAAACCTCCCTCCACCAAAAAAAAAGAAAGGTGTGTGGTAAGTACTGTGTTAGACTTAGAGGAATAGATCAATTTAATTCTATAGTTTATTCCATGTAAAGTGAAATAAGGTTATCTGAGCAGAAAACTTGTGTATGACTAAATAGTATTCTCTGTTTCCAGAGAATATTAGATAAGGGAGAAACACTTGACAAGAACATTGAACAATGGCATCAGGTTATGGAGGGGGGAGGTTTGTGAACTATGAGCATAAGGAACAGTGTCTTATTACTTTCTTGGTATTCTCAGTGTGTAGCCCATAAGTAACTCAATGTATATTGAATGAATAAGATGAATAAGACACATGTCTAGTTTTCATTTGGCCTGGGGTAAGGAAATGAACTATATATATCACCTTGAAAAGCCCTTCTGAGTTTTGGGATTCTGAGATGCTATATTTCCAGTGTTTCAGGCAATGATATAGAAGTAATTGACTTTCCTATGGGAAAAAATGTAACAAATGAAAAGGGGTAGGCAGGAGTAATACAGTATTAGAAACTTCTAGATTACTTATGATAAATATCTTTCCCTGGGAGATTTACCTTAGTTTTGTCATGGAAAACGTTTCTTTTTTCATGAGATTAGGACTGTAAAATTTAATGGATATTTTATGTAACACTAATGCATAACATGAACAGGATTTAGATCTTAGTAAAAGCGAATTGGTTTATATTATATTTGAATTTATATTAGTAAAGAACAAATGTGTCTGACAGAGTGGTTTTCATTTTATATTTATTTTTCCTAATAGTTCTCTAACTTCAGTGAATTTAAAAACACTGGACACTGAATTTAAAAACACATCACATGATCACTTAGCTGTGACTGGGTTTGTGTTAATAAATTATTTTATTTACGGAGGTCTTGATTTTATCTTACATTTACTCATGAAGTAAGTACTAATCTTTACATTTGATGTAAGAATAATTATTTTTATAATGAAATCATGGAAATTTATAAAATATAAAGAAAGTTATTCTTAATAGTGCTACTTTTATTATTTATTATTTTATTATTCATGGTATGGGGAGAGAGAGAGAAGGAGGTAGGAGCAGGAAGCATCAACTCCCATAGGTGCCTTGACCAGGCAAGCCCAGGGTTTCAAACTGGCAACCTCAGCATTTCAGGTCGACGTTTTATTTACTGTGCCACCACAGGTCAGGCTATTTTAATTTTTTTTATTATTATTATTAATTTTTCCTTTTTTTTAAAAAAATTCTTTTTATTTATTCATTTTAGAGAGGAGACACAGAATGAGAGAGAGAGAAAGAAAGAGAGAGAGGGGGGAGGAGCTGGCGACCTCGGGGTCTCGAACCTGGGTCCTCCGCATCCCAGTCCAACGCTCTATCCACTGCGTCACCTGCTGGTCAGGCTTTTTCTAGTTTCTTAAGGTGAAAGCTGAGATTACAGATTTGATACCTTTCTTTTTTTTAATATAATCACTTAATAGTATAAATTTCCTTCTGAAGGTAAAGCTGCATCCCACAGTTTGAGACTTTTGTTCCTTTGTGATGATGGAAGAGAAGGGTGCTGATGCAATTTATGCCCCTTCACAGAACCTGCTCTTTCCTTTCCCCAATTCCGCACCATTAGAGACTTTCTTAGGACTCTTGTAGTCTTTTACATGAGTGCCTGGCTGCGTTTCCCGGAGATAAGCGCTGCAGAAGTATGGATTACCTCTGTGCTTGCAGCACACTTCAGCCGCCGCCCCTCAGCTCCACCCTCTCTTACCAATGCACACTCAGTCTCCACCAGTTTACCATCCATACTAGCCAAACACTGATGTTCTCTGTTTTGTCTTGTTGCTGTATGGCAGTGTGCTTGTCTTATCCTTCTCTCTGAAAATGCCCATGTCTCCTTAGTTTTGGGGCCAGTTGATTACCCTCTGATCATAGCATTCTGATGGGTTCAAGGAAAATTAGGAACTTGCTGTTCATGTGGCTTTTTTGTTGTAAGGTTGAGAGAGTATTCTTTACAGCTCTCTACATTCCCAAGCCTGTAGCTTTATTTTAGAGTTCTTCTGCATTTTAGGTGGTTAATAGTGTCAGTACCCCAAGACAAAGTTAATTAATTACTTCTTGCTCTAATATTACTACTTAATACATACTTACCGTATATTACTGTACTTATCACACTATCCTGTGGTTATTTATGAATATATCTGTCTCTACTATTAGTTAACACACTACCTAGACAAGCAAGATCTATATCTTCTGGCCTGACCTGTGGTGGCGCAGTGGATAAAGCGTCGACCTGGGAACACTGAGGTCGTCAGTTCAAAACCCTGCACTGGTCTGGTCAAGGCACATATGGGAGTTGATGCTTCCAGCTCCTCCCCCCTTTCTCTCTCTCTCTCTCTCTCTCTCTCTCTCACTCTGTGTCTCCTCTCTAAAAATGAATAAAATAAAAAGAAATTAAAAAACAATTAAAAAAAAGAGATCTATATCTTCTGTATTCCCAGTGCTTCCTGATTAACGGAAGACATTCGCTATATGCTAATGAAATATAATTAGTACAATTAGATTTTATTTTAATTTTCATAGCACAGTCCTGGTATGTTGTAAGATGATGAGTATTTGTTGATTAATTCATGAATAAAAGGGCTTATTCAGATGAGATTTAGAAACTGAGTTATGTATATTCGTCCAAATTTTCAGATAGCTAAAAAAATTGATTAATTGAGAAAGTCTGATTTAATCATTCTAATAATTAAAAATATTGCTATGATTGAGACAGAAGATTTACTTGCATGGATTAACCATTAGTTGTTCAACAAATATTAGTGAGGTTGAATTATTTTGTGCTCTTCTTGATTCCTTCGATAATATATATTTACCTGAGAACTTGAAAGAAGTGGGCAATGAACCTGACCTGTGGTGGCGCAGTGGATTAAAGCCTCGACCTACAATTCTGAGGTCGCTGGTTTGAAACCCTAGGCTTGCCTGGTCAAGGCACATATGGGAGTTGATGCTTCCTGCTCCTCTCCATCTTCTCTCTCTCTCTCTTTCTCTTCTCTGAAATGAATAAATAATAAAAATAATTAAAAAAAAAAAAAGAAAAAAAAAGTGGGCAATGAATTACTACATTTCCTTTTTTGGGGATGGGAGGATTGGTTCTAAAATTCATATTAAGCTTGCTGCATTGAATGAATAATATTACCTAGGTAGTATTTAGAACTAGGATAGCTTAAGAATCATTTTAGTTCTTATGTCTTTATTTTAAGCAAACAAATAAAAGGTTTTTTTCTAATTTAACTGCATCTTTTCCAGATTAGAGTTTCACCGGTAGCTAAAAAGTTGTTTGTGGTAACTGCAGTGACTGCCGTATCTGTAATTTTTCTGGCCCATCACTTTAAAAGGAGACGTGGAAAGAAGAAAGGAAAAATATTACCATGGGAACCAGAGCACTTCCTACTTGAATACACTAAAAGAGCAGCTTCAGACAAAGGTATGTAGAAGTACCCAAATTAAGTCTACAAAGGAAATTTTATATGTAAATCATAAATGGAATGCAGTGATTTCAGTGATTTAGTCTCCAAAATTTTCTTCCTTAATATTTAAGTCATATGTTATGCAGATTCATTTTAGAAAAATAAAAAATACAAGTAAGCAAACAGAAAATATTAAAATCACTGAGAACTCTACTACCCCAGAAAAAAACTGATAATATTTTGGGGTATATTTATCCATTTGTATCTACACTTACAGATTATATTGACACAGCTTGACCAGGTGGTGGCGTAGTGGATAGAACGTAGGACTGGAACACAGAGGACCCAGGTTCACAACCTGAAGGTTGCTGGCTTGAGCACTGGCTCATCTGGCTTGATCATGGGCTCACCAGCTGAGCGCGGGGTCACTGCCTTGAGCATGGGATCATAGACGTGACCGCATGGTCGCTAGCTTGAGCCCAAAGGTTGCTGGCTTGAAGCCCAAAGTCACTGGCTTGAACCCAAGTCACTGGATTGAGCAAGGAGTCACTCACTCTGCTGTAGCTCCCCCCTTCCAGGTCAAGGCACATATGAGAAAGCAATCAGTGAACAACTAAGGTGCCACAAGGAAGAATTGATGCTTCTCATCTCTCTCCCTTCCTGTCTGTCCCTTTCTCTGAGTCTGTCAAAAAAGGAGATTGTATTGACACATAAAAGTTTATACAGTAGTCTTCCTTATCCATAGTTTTGCTTTCTGTGGTTCCAGTTACCTGCAGTCAACCATCAGAAAACACTAAATGGAAAGTTCCAGAAATAAACAATTCATAAATTTTATTTTTTAATTTATTTTTTCTTCTTTTTCAAGTGAGAGAAAGATAGAGAGACAGACTCCCACGTGTGCCTTGACCATGATCCACCTGGCAACCTGTCTGTGGCCGATGTTCTGCCCATTTCGGGCCATGCTCAAAATTGAGCTGTTTTTAGGACCTGAAGTGGAGGCTCCACAAAGCCATCCTCAGCATCTGGGGCCAATGCGCAGGAACCAATCAAGCCATGGCTGTGGGAGAGGAAGAGAGAGAGAGTGAAAGAGAAGGGGGAGGAGAAGGAGATGGTCGCTTCTCCTGTGTGCCCTGACTGGGAATGAAACCCAGGACAGCCACACACCCAGTCGATGCTCTACCACTGAGCCAACTGGTCTATGCCCAATTCATAACTTTTAAATTTTGTGCTGATCTGAGTAGTGTGATGAAATCTTATGCTGTCTTGCTTCAACTGGCCTGGGATTGATCATCTCTTTGTCAGCATATCCACGGTGTATGTACTACCCACCCATTAATCACTTGATAGCCATCTCAGTTATCACATTGACTTTCACAGAATCACAGTGCTTGTGTTTAAGTAACCCCTATTTTACTTAATAATGGCCCCAAAGCACAAGAGTAATGGTGCTCACAATTTGGATATGCCAAAGAGAAACCGTGAAGCATGTATGTATGTATGTATGTATGTATGTATGTATATATGTATAAAGAAAAACAGTATATACAGGGTTCAGTACTATTTGTGGTTTCAGGTATCTACTGGGCATCTTGGAATGTATTCCTAGCAGATAAGGGGGGACTACTGTATTATATACAAGAAAATGATTTATATATTTTAGGTAAAATTCTGATCATACATTCTGGAACATGCTCTTAAAATTTTTAACACTATGTAAGAATATCCCTCCAGGTCAATAAATATATCTCTGTGCTATAATTTTCATATTATTAATTTGCAGTTTTTTCAAAAATAATTGACATATGTGCTATTGTTTTTAATATGTACTTAGTGTTAAATTTGTACAAGTAAACCCTAATTTATTTAACCCATTTCCTGTTGTTCCCTTTAGGATATTTTTCTTGCTCTCTATATATTTATCTGGTTATTTCCTTAGTATTTAAAGTTCTAGAAGTAGTAGAATACCTTTAAAGGATTTGTAGTTTTTGTTAGAGATATAGTACATACTACTAAATTGTATCAATAAAAATAGTTTCTGGAGCATACTGTATTTCTTATTTTTTTAACTTTTAAATTATTATTATTATTATTATTATTATTATTATTGGTAACAGAGACAGAGAGACAGAAAAAGGGACACATGGGACAAACAGACAGGAAGAGAGATGAGAAGCATCAATTCTTCGTTGCGGCTCCTTAGTTGTTCATTGATTGCTTTCTCTCATGTGCCTTGACCAGGAGGCTACAGCAGACCAAGTGACCCCTTGCTCAAGCCAGCGACCTTGGGCTCATACGGGTGAGCCTTGTTCAAAGCAGATGAGCCCACGCCCAAGCTGGCAACCTTGGGGTTTTGAACCTGGGTCCTCCTGGACCCAGTCCGATGCTCTATCCACTGTGCCACCACCTGGTCAGGCAACTTTTAAATTATTTTGAAATTTATGATTTAATGTATTATCTGGTTTTATGATTCATTTGCATAGGAAATAATTAGTAAATCACTATTTTGTACCAAATACAGTAAACATAACAGTAAAGATGACTCCTACTAAGATGCTTTTAGATCGCAAGTGTAGTGCTTAATGCTATATATTTATTCACTATGTTATTTAACTTTTATAGCAATCCTGTGAATTAGGAGTATAATATATGTATTGTTCCCATTTTGTACATAAAGAAAATTGAGATATGGAACAGGTAAGTGATTTGCTCAAGTTTATTTAACTAATAAATGCCAGCATTTGAATCGAAGACTGTTTTAATTGCTGCATTAAAATAAACTAAGATACAATGTCTGCCCTAGATGAATGAATAGCTAGTTAAGGAAGACAACTGCATAAAAAATAACCACAATATAATGTGGTATGGATAAGATTTAGATGTAATTCTGGAAAGAGTTTATATTGTTAAATTTATGATTTAAAGGTTCATAGTTGTAAGTATTTTCATACTGATTAGAATAGGCCATCAAATACCACCCTGATTAGTTAGACAAATGTTTTATTCATTTCAGAAGTAGTGTTTAGCAGTGTTCAAAACATTGTAGAGATGTAGATTTTTTTTTTTTTTTTTTTTTTACAGGGACAGAGAGAGAGTCAGAGAGAGGGACAGATAGGTACAGACAGACAGGAATGGAGAGAGGTGAGAAGCATCAATCATTAGTTTTTCGTTGCCGTCGCAACACCTTAGTTGTTCATTGATTGCTTTCTCACATGTGCCTTGACCGCGGGCCTTCAGCAGACCAAGCAACCCCTTGCTGGAGCCAGCAACCGTGGGTCCAAGCTTGGCGAGCTCGGGGTCTTGAACCTGGGTCTTCTGCATCCCAGTCCGACGCTCTATCCACTGCGCCACCACCTGGTCAGGCGAGATGTAGATTTTAATAACAGTGTGCATTTAATAATTTGAGTGAAATACATTTTAAAATCAGCTTTCTGAATGAATGTAAGATAAATTTTGAAATTTTACCTGGATCATTGGACTTACTGATATTTGTAATATTTATATGTTTGTTTGGTAGGTTCAAGTTGTTCCAGTAGTAGACAGAATTTGACATTATCTTTAAGTTCTGTCAAAGACAAAGGATCTCAGTCTTATAACTATGTTAATGGAGAACTTTTCAGTAAATACTCAGGTTCTGCACAGAGTTTGGTCTCCGTAAGTAAAGAAAAATTTTTTCTTTTAAGTTTGTATATATAGCTATTGTTACCTATTGGTTTAAGTGCTTTATAATTATAGATATCTCTTAATGTGGAAAGAACCTTAAGAAATCTGACTGAGCCTGTTTTCTCTAGGCAAGTAAAATTATCCTTTTGTTAAGTATTCAGGCAGTTTGCTTCTGGGTTTTTTGAGTTAGTGATGCCCCGTAGGGGTCCTATGAAAATGGTGGTGATATGGGAATGTTGCTTCAAAGCTACATATCCTGCAAAAAGCTAGAAGATTCATCCAGACTTTGTACTAGGTTCCAAAATTCACTTGATGACCCAGCTTAGGTAAAAATATTTGGCTTTGGACCATTAATATATTATTGATTGACAGCCTGACTGGTGGTGGCATTGTGGATAGAACATCAACCTGGGACACTGAAGTACCAGGTTCAAAACCTGAAGGTCATCAGCTTGAGCACGGGCTTATCCTACTTGAGCACAGGCGCACCAGCTTGAGTGTGGGGTCACTGGCTTGAGCATGGGATCATTGAAATGAGCCCAAAGGTCACTGGCTTGAGCAAGGGGTCACTGGCTTAGCTGGAGCCTCCCCCGCCGCCTGTCAAGGCCTATATGAGAAGCAATCAATGAACAACTGAAGTGCTGCAACTATGAGTTGATGATCCTCATCTCTATTCTTGTCTCTGTCTCTCTCGCTCGCTAAAATATAAAATATATATATTATATATATATATTATATATATATATTATATATATATTATATATATTATATATATTATATATATATTATACATATATTATATATATATTATATATATATATTATATATATATATAGTATTGATTGAAAAGTTACTATTTGTTTTAATCTAATATAGTTTATTTTAAAAGCTAATATTTTGGGGTAGGATTTGCACTTGCTACTAAATAAAGGAGCGAGAAATGTACAGTGGACGATGTGTTCATGATCCTTTCAGAAAAACACAGTTTCTTATATATATTTTTACAGGGAGTTCATGATCTACCAACAAGTATATTCAATTTTTAAAATAGTTTATAGAGGCCTGGCCAGATAGCTTGGTTAGAACATGGTCCCAAAGTGCAGAGGTTGCCAGTTTGATTCCTGCCAGTCAGGGCACATATTTCTCTCTCTCTCTTTCTCTCCCTTCCTCCGTCTTTAAAATCAATAAAATATTAAATAAAAATTAAGTAAAGTAGTTCATAGAACACCATGTTTTGTTCTATATCTTCTATATTTTGTTGGAATATATAGCTGCCCCATTCTTAAATGCCTAAAAATATAATAAATTTTTAAATGCTATTCTATGGAAGGCACAACTAGAACAAAGGCCTACAGACTTTCAATTCCTCTGTGAAACTGAGCAGGATTATGAAATACATGTCCATTCTGTAATTTGGACTACTTTTGTATCAGAGAAGTGCTTCTGTTTTGAATTTTCTCAACTGAAAGTTGAAGCTGTTCTTCTTGACAAGAAAGTAGAGCACTGTGAGTAACAAGTCTTTAAAATCACTTAGAAACTATACTTTCCTCAACTGACCTAATGCATCCATTGTCTGGTTGTGAGCCCAGATTTCTGCCTTTTAATGAATGCTTAAAAGAGGGTCATAACAATGGGAGTGGAACAGAGAGGGGACAGGGTCTACAAAACTTAGTAACTGGTTTTGAGAGGTGTGGGAAGAGAAGTTAAAGGTGACTTCTTGTTTTCTAGTTTGAGAAATTGTAGGGATAGAAGTACATTATTAGCGAACTTGGGAAAATCAAGAGTTTTTGTTGTCTTTTTGATATAATCTATACTGCTCACAAAAATTAGGGGATATTTCAAAATGAATATGAAGTGATAAAAAAATCCCCTAATTTTTGTGAGCAGTATATTTGAGATGCCACCAGAAGAGCCAAGTGGACTCTCTAAATGGGCAGATAGAAATGTGGCTTTAGATTTCTCAAAAGAGGACAGAAATGGAGTTAGAGATTTGGGAGTTATCTGCACAGAGGTGATGGAAATGATTTGCTCAGTGGACCTGGCTAGAGAAGGGAAGGTGAAAAAGGCTATTTAATTTTACTTATTTAGCGGAGAATGAATGCTATAATAAATTATTAAAAACTATATTTTTTAATGTATTCATTTTAGAGAGGAGAGGCGGGGGAGAGAGAGAGAAGGTAGAGGAGAAGCAAGAAGCATCAACTCGCATATGTGTCTTGATCAGGTAAACTTCGGGTTTCGAACTGGCGACCTCAGTGTTCCAGGTCAACACCACAGGGCAGGTGTGATAAATTCTAAAAGGAAAATAAGCTAGTATAAGAAAGAATATATTTCTTAGTTTTTTTAATAATTTTTTAAATTTATTGATTTTAGAGAGGAAGAAAACATTAATTTCTTATTCTACTTATTTATGCATTCATTGGTTGATTCTTTAAAAGAAATTTTTTTTTTAAGATTTTACAGAGAGAGTAGGGGGGGAACAAGATATATCAGCTTGCTTCACTTTAGTTGTTCATTGCTTGCTTGTCATATGTTCCTTGACCAGAAAGCCCAGGGTTTTGAACCAGCGACCTCAGCATTCCACATCAATGATCTATCCACTGTGCCACCACAGTCCAGGCCATTGGTTGATTCTTGCATGTGTTCTGACTGGGGATCAAACTTGTAACCTTGGTGTATTAGGGATGATGCTCTAACTGACTGAGCTACCTGGCGAGGGCCAAGTGTAAAATAATAATATAAATGAAGCCCCTATAAAGTGGAGTCAGGCCTTGGCTGGTTGACTTAGTGGTAGAGTGTTGACCGGATGTGTGGAAGTCCTGGGTTCAATTTCTAGTCAGGGCACACAGGAGAGGTGACCAGCTGCTTCTCCCCTGCACCTTTCTCTCTCTTCCTTTCTCACAGCCCACACTTAAGCCGAATGGTGAGCCCGCACTCAAGTGTAATGATGAGCCCACATTCAAGCTGGCGATCTCAATATCGAACCTGGGTCCTCAGCATCCTAGGCCAACACTCTTATCCAATGTGCCACCACCTAGTCAGGCCAGATTGAAAATTAAGAACATTCTTTAAAATTAGCATCACTATGTTACCTTCTCTGCACTTATAGAAATGCCTTCTTTCATTGAGGAATTGGGCCCCTTCCCTTTCTCATAAATTCCCTTTGCCTTCTTTTCCTACTCAGAACATTGGGACAGTGCTCCCTGAATAGTTATTTATACGGACCTCAGATAAATGCATGTTGCCTCTCACTTTAGTCTTTTATTTTTAGGTTAACACTAGTGTTGGGCAGATAAAATATATTATGCTCACTTTGTTAAAGATGGCGCTTTCCACATGGAAGTTCATTGATATTAATGTGTAATGGGGGACAGGCTGTGGGCAGGCCGGGTCATTATAGCCCAAGGCTTAGTTTTAAAAGTAAGCTTTTCCCCACACCCTTGACTGATTGGATGATGTGGAGTGGTGCACTCTCATGAGGAATCCTCCCATTATGCCTCAGATAAGTGACTTTGTATCAGAGACTTCTTTGTTTGTAGATTGGATTAAAGGTATGGATTTCTACACTATAAAGTGGGGCAGACCGGGAGCTTGCTCTCTCTCTGTTCCTGAGATTAGCATTAGAGAGGAGAGCAGAGAAAGGCCACATGGAGGAGGCCAGGAGAAGCAGCCAAGATGGCGGAGTGCTGAGGAAGAAGCCAGTTTGTGCAGAGTTTGTGCTGGAGAGGGAGATGGGGAACAGAGGTGAATAAGGCTGGTGAGCTAGAAACCTTTGATTCTAGGAAACTCGAATAAGTCAGTAACTTTGTGAGCACTGAATGAGTGGGTTTTGGAGCCCAGTGTGTGTTTTTACTTGCCTGCCGGGTGCAAGCTAGAATTAAAGCTGATGGCTCACCAGTTCTTGGCTCCATTGTTTCATTACTGACTGTCCGAATCTAATGCGAACCTGCATGAGCCAGGCTGCTGTGATAGTGGCCTTGGCCACTGGCTTTACAATTTGTAACCACAAATTAAAGTAAATGTGGATAAAATTTATAACAATAAAACAGTAAACTATAAATTGCTGATTTTTGAGGGAAATAACTGATTTATGTTCAAAGTATTGTTCTACTTGTATATTTTTAAGCAAATAAAGGCTCAGAATTTTTAGGGTCTTTGTGACACCTGAATTTGATTGAATATAATCAGATTTATTTCTTCAGGTAGAAATTATACAAGTTGTTTTGCCAGGAATAGGATTTATATAAATAATTTATAAATATAAAATATCACAAAATACTATAAAGAAAGATTTTTGAAGTAACTTTTGTTCATCTTAATTTTAGGTCCAGAGTGTCAATTCTTGTCATAGCTGTGCTTGTGGCAATTCTAATTCCTGGGACAAAGCAGATGAAGATGATATTAAACTTGTTAATATTCCTGTGACTACTCCTGAGAACTTATACTTGATGGGTAGGAATAACATAATAAATATTTAAGATATTATACTCACATTTAATGTGAAACTAAAGAACTATCAATTGTTCTAAGGGAAACAACTCTAATAGCAGGGATGTATTCTTTCAGAGTTCTAGAAGTGAGAAATCTGAAATCTTTATCACTGGGTTGAAATCAAAGTGTCATTAGGACCATGCTCCCTCTGGAGGCTCAAGAGACCATTTGTTTCTTGCCTCTGCTAGCTTCGAGGGGCTTCTGGCTTGTGGCCTTCAGATTTCAGTTTCTGCCTTTTTCTTCATTTCATCTTCTCTCCTGTGAATATCAGATCTCTCTCTCCCTTTCTCTTATAAACTGTGATTGAATTTAGAGCCCACCAGGTAATCTAGAATAATTTTCCCATGTTAGGATCCTTAATTTAATCACATCTGCAAAGATTGTTTTTCTATTTTTTTTTTTTTTTGTGTGTGTGTGTGTGTGTGTGTGTGTGGCAGAGGCAGAGGCAGAGAGAGGGACTTATAGGGACAGACAGACAGGAAGGCAGAGAGATGAGAAACATCAGTTCTTCATTGCGGCTCCTTAGTTGTTCACTGATTGATTTCTCATACGTGCCTTGACGGGCGGCGGGGGGGGGGGGGGGGGCTACAGCTGACCGAGTGAACCCTTGCTCGAGCCATTGACCTTGGGCTCAAGCTCAAACTTGGGTCCTCCACATCCCAGTCCGACGCTCTATCCAGTGTGCCTCTGCCTGGTCAGGCAAGGTTCCGTTTCTTTGTAAGATAACATTTACAGGTTCCAGGAACTAGGACCTGATATCTTTGGGTGGCCATTATTCAGTCTGTTACATTCATTGAACCTAATCTTTTGACTCTTATCTAATGAATATCAGAACCCACTTTACTTAACCTTAGTTTATCTAGCTGTCATTTGTATTATTCCTATATCCAGAGCAGATTTTATTTATTTATTTGTTTGTTTGTTTGTTTGTTTGTTTTTCCAGAGCAGATTTTAAATAAAAGAAGACCTGTTTTGCATCTCAGTATTCCTTGACCATTAGCATATCTAGAAAGTCTCATTGGAACTCAGAAAGAGAACCAGAGAACCTAACACCAAGTCAGATCAAAGACTTTTCAAATGCTTTTCACTCTTTTTCTCAATTTTAGGCTATATTAGGCTTTTAATGGAAAGGCATACTAATTAAAAAACAAAACCAGAAAACCTTGCCTGACCAGGTGGTGGCGCAGTGGATAGAGCGTTGGACTGGGATGCGGAAGACCCAGGTTTGAGACCCCGAGCTCACCAGCTTGAGCACGAGCCCATCTGGCTTGAGCAAAAGCTCGCCAGCTTGGACCCAAGGTCGCTGGCTCCAGCAAGGGTTGGCTCGGTCTGCTGAAGGCCTGCGGTCAAGGCATGTGTGAGAAAGCAATCAATGAATAACTATGGTGTCGCAACGGCAACAAAAAACTAATGATTGATGCTTCTCATCTCTCTCCATTTCTGTCTGTCTGTCCCTCTCTTTGTCCCTGTAAAAAAACAACAACACAACCCAGAAAACCTTGATGTAGCCCCAGGAGCAGTAAAGGGACGATGACTTGGTAGAAGGATGTGTGCCTCTGACTGCATTCCCACAGTCTAGATGACACTAGTCATCTCCAGTGATACCATAGTAGGTCCTCCTGCCTGTATGGAAAGATATGAATAGTTCCTTTGCCACCTTTCCAAAGGTCTTCAGAGAATTAAGCTCTCTATGCTTCTAGATTATTGGAACTAGATAATCTATCTCCTCACAGCTTCTGTTGGAATATTGAACAGAAATAGAGCAAAACTAGAGAAGCTGCTAGGCTTCTCAGTGTCATAGAATCAGGTCTGGTAAAAGCTCTGTGGATTACCTGGTCACTCACCTATTGTTTCAATTCCCTTTACATAAAAAAAGACTGGTGACATATATTTGAATTTCTGTTACAGAACTGATGAAATGTGATAGTTTGGGCTATGTTCCTTAGTGAGTGAGGTAAGACGCAGAGAGACAACTCTGCTGTTAGATAATTCTTTCTTATGTTTTTAGCTAGAATAATCAGATGGGTAGAGAGTAGATGGAGTGAGGGAAAGCTGAAGGAGTTAGAATTGTATAATTTGGAGAAAGGAGAGTAGGTAGTGATATACAGTGATTGTCTTTTAAGTGCTTAAATTGTTTTTTTCTTTTATTCTTTTTTCTTTTGTGTGCTTAAATTTTTTAGAATGAAGATCTAGGTAGTGATTTTTTGCTGCAAAATATAAAACAAGAAGGGAAGGCCTAAATTGCATTTAAAGAACATTTTATTTTATTTTTTTAAATTTTTTTACAGGGACAGAGAGAGAGTCAGAGAGAAGGATAGATAGGGACAGACAGGAACGGAGAGAGATGAGAAGCATCAATCATTAGTTTTTCGTTGCCATTGCGACACCATAGTTGTTCATTGATTGCTTTCTCACATGTGCCTTGACCGCGGGCCTTCAGCAGATCGAGCAACCCCTTGCTGGAGCCAGCGACCTTGGGTCCAAGCTAACGAGCTTTTGCTCAAGCCAGATGGGCCCACGCTCCAGCTGGCGAGCTTGGGGTCTTGAACCTGGGTCTTCCGCATCCCAGTCCAATGCTCTATCCATTGCACCACCGCCTGGTCAGACAGAACATTTTTTTTTTTAGAGGTATAGGTTCTCCAAGTAATTGGAGAAATAATTTTAGAAAAGAGATATTCTTTAACTATTGTATCTGAAAATCATCTTAAGAATGACTTGTCCAGGTTCTTAAGCAGCTTTTAAAGATCTTTTTGTTTTTTTCTAGAAAAATTAAAGTTTTCAAATATATTTGTTTTGGTAAGCCTTTTTATTTTTTATTTGGAGAAAAGTTCACCTATTTTCTTACATCAGCAGGGATATGAAATTCCTACTGAAACTTCAAATCTTTTATGGATTTGTCCTGTAATCTTGTAGATTTTTAACTCTGGCCTAGCAATTTATTCATCCAGATCAGCAAGTTGGTATCTTACTTGTTTAAGATACCTTTTAGTGGCAAAAAAGATGGAACAAACTGTATTCTAGACTTCTTTCCCCTTAGCTTTACTCTTTTCCTTCTCAGAGCCTTTATAGGCCTGATAGCTTCTTATCAACTAATTTCTTTGATTTACCTATCAGTTTTCTTTTTAACTTACTTTGAAAGATAGTTGTGTGGCTATAAAAATTGGCCACTATTGTTGGACTTCTGATGAATTCATGATGTTGTTCTGACTGTACATTCCAAACACCGTATACATTTGAGTTACAGTTAAAAATAAAATGAAAACATGTTAGTCGTTTCTCTCGGATTTTTGGTTGACTAGAATTAGAGGCCCAGAATACATTGGGAAATTAAGATTCTACTATGAAATGATATGAGAATAAAATTATTCTTTAGAGCCAAAATTATAGTCAAACTGTATTTGCTATTGATGGTAACTTTATGAAGAACACTTTAGACCCCAGATGATGATTTTATTTTGGCATTAGATTTGCTTGTTTACAATTGTTCTGTTCTTAATTTTTAGGTATGGAATTGTTTGAAGAGGCATTGCGTCGATGGGAACAAGCTCTGACCTTTCGAAATAGACAGGCTGAAGATGAAGCCTGTAGTTCCATTAAATTGGGAGCAGGAGATGCCATTGCTGAAGAAAGTGTAGAAGTAAGGGTGATTTATTTGAGAATGGTCTCCATAATGTTGAAGGAATCAGATTTTTTAATGTTGATTTAGTGCACTTGCTTTCTATGGCATTTAATAGAACTGTTTATTTTCTCCCCTGGGATTATTTGGGGTTGTTTCTTATTGGGCTTTTTCTATGCAATTAGATGTTAAATTCCAAATATGCAATTTATCATAAAGTTTCCTGATTTTCTAAGAATGTATAAAATGAAATAGATATGATTTCTAAAGGAATTTTTTTTTTGGGGGGGGACAGACAAAGAGAGACAGATAGGGACAGACAGACAGGAAGAGAGAGAGAGATTAGAAGCATCAATTCCTTGTTGCAGCTCCTTAGTTGTTCATTGATTGCTTTCTTATATGTGCCTTGACCAGTGGGTGGGGGGCTTCAGCAGACCAAGTGACCCCTTGCTGGAGCCAGCAACCTTTGGCTCAAGCTGGTGAGCTTTGCTCAAACCAGATGAGCCTGTGCTCAAGCTGGTGACCTTGGGGTTTTGAACCTGGGTCCTCTGCATCCCAGTTTGATGCTCTATCCACTGTGCCACTGCCTGGTCAGGTTCTAAAGGAATTTTTAAAAGTCTGTTTTGTGTGTTGAGTTTAATTAAGTTTCATTATATTCATAAGAATCACATAGAGTTAGAGCTGGACTAGTACTTACTGATCATCCAGGCTAGTGATTCTCAATTTGGGCATGTGTCAGAGTCATCTGAAAGGCTTGATAAATACAGATTTGAGGACCCCACACCCCTAGGGTTTTAATTCAGGGGCTGAGGTAAGTACAGAGAATTTCAATTTCTAACAAGTTTCCAGATAATATTGATGCTGCTAGTCAGGGACCTTACTTTGAGAATCCCTGATCTAGTCCAACAGATAAACTGAGACCCTGAGAACTGAGATGATTTAGCGAAAGGCACAGCTAGAACCCAGACTTCCTGACACTGTCATAGTACACTCACTACCAAGTGTAGCTGTTTATATGTTTCTCTTTCTTTGCTTTTCATTTAAAAGTGGAAAATACTTTGCCTGACCTGTGGTGGCGCAGTGGATAAAGCGTCGACCTGGGAACACTGAGGTCGCCAGTTCAAAACCCTGCACTGGTCTGGTCAAGGCACATATGGGAGTTGATGCTTCTAGCTCCTCCCCCCTTTCTCTCTCTCTCTCTCTCTCTCTCTTTGTGTGTCTCCTCTCTAAAATGAATAAAATAAAATAAAAAAAGAAGAAAGCTAGAAAAAAAAAGTGGAAAATATTTTGAAGTTTAACATTATAATATAATATTTGCCACATGCTTTCACTCCAGGGAGCATATCTATACCTTTCCCTCTTTTCTTCCCCTAAGGCATGCAACCTTCCCCTTTCTCTTTCCTAAGGTCCAACGGCCCTTCTTTTGCTTCTGTAACTTGTTTCCTGAGCCCACGCAGCCTAGCTGGCTCACTTCACCTATCTCTGTAACCTTTTCTTTTTTTTTTTGTGGCAAATACAGAGAGAGTCAGAGAGAGGGACAGATAGGGACAGACAGACAGGAAGGAAGAGATGAGAAACATCAGTTCTTCATTGTGGCTCCTTAGTTGTTCATTGATTGATTTCCCATATGTACCTTGACCCAGCGGCCTACAGCAGACCAAGTGACCCCTTGCTCAAGCCAGTGACCTTGTGCTCAATCTGATGAGCCTTGCTCGAACCAGATGAGCCTGCGCTCAAGCGGGCGACCTTAAGGGAGGTCTCGAACTTGGGTCTTCCACATCCCAGTCTGGTGCTTTATCCACTGCGCCACTACCTGGTCAGGCTCTGTAACTTTTTAAATAAACTTTATCTTATAATTTGGGGGAAAAAAGAACATAAAATGTGCTGTGTGTCCTTTTTCTCTTTTTATGTAGGATATTATTAGTGCTGAATTTATCCATAAACTTGAAGCTCTGCTGCAAAGAGCATATCGTCTTCAAGAGGAGTTTGAAGCTACCCTGGGGGCATCTGATCCTAATTCCCTTGCTAATGATATTGGTAAGATGGATATTTTATATGCTTTTTATTAAATGTATGACTTTCTTGTTTTTTATATTCTTGTAATCATTTGTTTAAGTGTATTGATAGGGTTATGTACATTTTTAAATTTTTTTGTTTTTCTGAAGTGAGAATCGGGGAGGAAGAGAGTCAGACTCCCGCATGTGCCTGACTGGGATCCCCACCCAGCATGCGCACTAGGGGGTGGTGCTCTGCCCATCTGGGGTGTTGTTCCCTTGCAACTGGACCATTCTAGCGCCTGAGGTGGAGGCCATGGAGCCATCCTCAGCGTCTGAGCCAACTTTGCTCCAGTGGAACCTTGGCTATGGGAGGGGAAGAGAGAGACAGAAAGAAAGGAGAGGGGGAAGGGTGGAGAAGCAGATGGGTGCTTCTCCTGTGGGCCCTGTCTAGGAATCAAACCCAGGACTTCCACACACCTGACTGACGCTCTACCGCTGAGCCAACTGGCCAGGGCTGGTCATGTATTTTTTAGGAAATAGCCATGAAGAAAAGAGTTCATCATATTTATTGTTTTTTTTCCTTTGTTTTATTTTTCAAGTAAACGTAATGTCTTTAAGATATAAATTCAAGTACTTATAGTAGGTAGGATTGTGAGTTTATATTAAAATTATATTCTAAGTTGGGTCCTGAGGAGGCTGTGGATGACCAAGGAAGTACCTGGATCCGAGGTGTTAGAGGCCACAGTCAGAGTAGTAGAGGCAGAACACTGTAAGGCTTGCAGTCCTGGTGATATTTGGCGATGAGGAGGAAGGCCAATCTGAATGATGTTGGTGAGACACCTGTTGTAGGGCGGACCCAGTGGTGGGGGCGGGGCTCTGTGAAAATGGAGCCCACACTGCTTCACTGGACCTGTGAAGTGAAGATGATGAAGATAATCCTTCTGACCTAGGAGAGATTTCTTCCTCAGTAGGACCAATAATGATACATTAATTAATTGCCTGTTAGGCACTGTTTTAACTGTATCTACTTCTCACAACAAATCTGAGGCAGATAATATTTGAAAGATACACTGATACAGCCCTGACCAGATAGTGCGTTTGGTTAGAGCAGTGATTCTTAAAGTGTGTGCCAGGGCACACTGGTGCACTCTATGGTATTCCAGAGAAATATGTGCCTGTTGGGGACAAAAACCAACAGGGTTTTTGCAGTTTAGATTTTGGGGGGACAGAGGTGTGGGGAATTGGCTGCAAGCTGACAGTGTGCCCAACTCCCCACCTCACTTGTCTGATTAGGTTGCAAAAGGCTGTTAAGCTGTGGTGCTGGATTGTTTACAGTACCCCCCAAGTTCCTCGGAAAGACTGAAGGCAAGTTTCTTCTATCCTTTGTTTGGTGTCAAGTTAAGATGATATGTATGGTGGGGGTTTTGGATTGATGATTAAACATAAGGAATTGTCTCTTGAAGCCTTTTGGATTTCTATAAAAGAAGAATATGTGGCAATATCTAAAAAAGCTTTGAACATTTTACTACAATTTTCAACATCCTATTTATGTAAATTAGGATTTTCTACCCTCAACACAATTAAGAGTAAAAAGAGAGGAATTCTTCAATGTATTGATGGGGAAATGAGAGTTTGCCTTTCAAATACATGCCTAAACATTGAAGTAATCACTAGGACACATCAGGCTCATGTTTTTCAATAACACAAGAATGAAAAAACTTAACACATTCGTGCTGGGACCTGCTGAATTTACTAAATCTTACTAAGAATGTATCTATATATATAAAAAGATAACTATTTTATCATTTATTAATTTTTTAACCCCTCTTTTTTACAAATTCTAAAAAGCATAACTCAAAAAATGTAACAAAAATGTTTTTTAATGTCAGAATAAATTTAATTTTGTCATCTTTATTTTGTTTAATTACCATAAAAGCATGCTTGGACTTTATAATTTTTTTCTTTAATATTTGATTTAATTATTATAACATATTTCTCAGAAATTTGTATATAGTGCACCCACAATTATTTGTAGGGTTTTTTTTTTTTTACAGGGACAGAGAGAAGAATCAGAGAGGGGCTAGATAGGGACAGACAGATAGAAATAGAGAGAGATGAGAAGCATCAATCATCAGTTTTTTGTTGCAACACCTTAGTTGTTCATTGATTGCTTTTCATATGTACCTTGACCACGGGCCTTACAGCAGACCGAGTAACCCCTGGCTCGAGCCATCGACCTTGGGTCCAAGCTGGAGAGCTTTTTGCTCAAGCCAGATGAGCTCGCACTCAAGCTAGCGACCTCGGGGTCTCAAACCTGGGTCCTTTGCATCCCAGTCCAATGCTCTATCCACTGCGCCACCACCTGGTCAGGCTATTTATAGGGTTTTAAATGCGCCCTGTCTTCAAAAAGTTTGAGAACCACTGGGGTAGAGCATCCTCACGAACATACAGGTTACCTGTTGCATCCTTGGTTGCGACACATACAAGAATAGATCAATGTTCCTGTCTGTCCCTCTCTCTCTCATTCACCCCCCTTCTTCTTTCTCTAAAATCAATAAAATAAACATTAAAAATAAAAGATATATTGGCGAGTTAAGTAACTTGTTCAAAGGCAGTTTAGGCCTGACCAGGCGGTGGTGCAGTGGATAGAGCGTCGGACTGGGATGCGGAGGACCCAGGTTCGAGACCCCAAGCTCGCCAGCTTGAGCGTGGGCCCATCTGGCTTGAGCAAAAGCTCGTCAGCTTGGACCCAAGGTCGCTGGCTCCAGCGAGGGGTGGCTCAGTCTGCTGAAGGCCCGTGGTCAAAGCATATGTGAGAAAGCAATCAATGAACAACTAAGGTGACATAACGAAAAACTAATGATTGATGCTTCTCACCTCTCTCCGTTCCTGTCTGTCTGTCCCTGTCTATCCCTTTCTCTGACTCTCTCTCTGTCCCTGTAATAAAAACAAAACAACAACAAAAAAGGCAGTTTAGGATTCAAGCCAGGCAGTGTGACTTAAGGACTTAGAACCGTAAGGATGCTGGGTATGATGGCAGGGTTAGGGGTGCACCATGCTGCCTTCACTTGCAGATGTCAGGCTTTGAGAAGTCAGTTCACTATTTGGTCCTCAGCACTCAGGTCTCACAGCTGGTCTAGTCCTGGGATGCCGGTGCCCTGATTCTTCAGTTCCACGAGTAAGCCAACCAGACCTCTCCATGCAACTGTAGATTCATAGGACTAGGAGTAGAAATCTGGTTGGTGTAGCATTCCTGACTGATTTTTTTTGCTAGCGACTGTCTGCACTGAATCCATCGTGTCACAGGGTATACTGTGAGTCGGTAATGAAAGCAGTAAATTTAGGACAAAGATGTTCAAAATAAGATATGTATCTGGGACTTGTTAAAATGCGTATGTGGTGTATTGACTCAGGAATTTACGGTACTTTCTTTTTGGTTTCTCAGAGAAGCTCAGGCCTATGGCAGACAACTAAAACAATTTTGAAATGTCCTCCCATTACAAATATTATGATGAGTGTTGATTCTCATCAGTACGTTGGTACTGGCACATATTATACCCTGAAAAGCCTTCACTTGTGGACGGGGTAGTGTAGTCTCTTTCTTTACAATCTATAACTAGGCTTTATTTTTCTATATGAATTACTGTATCCTAACCTCACTGATGATAAAGCCCACCAAAGCTGAGATAGAAATTGTTGTTTGGCCTGACCTCTGGTCGTGCAGTGGATAAAGCGTCGACCTAGAACACTGAGGTCACTGGTTCAAATCCCTGGGCTTGCCTGGTCAAGGCACATATGAGAGTTGATGCTCCTGCTCCTCCCCCCTTCTCTTTCTCTCTCCTCTAAAATGAATAAATTCTTTAAAAAAATTACATTCTAATTTTTCTAAGTGAAAGAATCACAGGGATTGCTGAAGGGAAATAAAGAATTAACAATATTATAAAAATGGGACATAGACACACCACCTCACAAATGTACATGTAACTCATGGTGTACAGTTAAAATATTTTAACCCTTTGAGTAGTATGAATGTTCATGTACGTCCTCGTTTCTCCTGACCATCCAGAATACGATCGCACATGTGTAAGGCAACATTGAAAAAAGGCAAATGTGTGTTCTTGTTTCCATAAATAGGTTATCAAACAAACATGACTTTAAGTTAATAAAAGTGTAACTGGAACTAATTTCATTTTTTGAAAAAAAAAAACTCACTCCCGGAGGTCAGGGAGCATGAAAAACACTCACTACTCAAATGTTAAGTAATTACATTTCTTGGACCTCATTTTAATTTTAGGCTAGATTTTGATGTAAGCAGTTAATACATATATATACCATTGCCTTTGTTTCCTAGTTTGAAGAGAAAAGAACTTTGAGGAGACTTCTGAAGTGAAGTCTTCCAAGGAAAAAAATATTAACATGGCTTCCTCAACTTATGTAAATGCTCCAAAGAATGAAATAAGACAAAATATATTACATCCGTTTTTGTTAAAAATAATTTGAATCTTTTTATTTAGGATTGTTGTTTTTTAGTTAAAAAATAGTTATGTAGTGTTGAGATTTTCCATATTTATTTTTGAACGTAAAGTACTGAAAGTGGTTGCATTTTGAGTTGTTTATGTGTGTATGTATTTTCAATTTAGGTAAAGGATTTCATTTGTACAGGCATAGAGCAAGCTGTAGGGAACGGGCATAGATCTTTCCTGCCCTCGCCATGCGTACCACCCTGCCAGCACCAGGATGTATTCATCAACCTGGAAGCTGTCTGAACCCTGCAGTCTAGTATTCTTACGGAGGCTTCACTTTGTTGGTGCAATTGATTATATCAGCGATTTTTACGTTGTGCTGTGGCACACCCACAGAGTCACTTGTGCTGCAAGTGTACCGCAAGTATTTTTAAAACATGAAGTACCTAACTATTTAGTCACAGGTGCTGACCTCTTTTTCCTTAGATTGTCAAATAAAAAAAATGACAACAGGCCTGACCTGTGGTGGTACAGTAGGTGAAGGGTCAACCTGGAATGCTGAGGTTGCCGGTTCAAAACCCTGGGCTTGCCTGGTCAAGGCACATATGGGAGTTGATGCTTCCTGCTCCTCCCTCTTTCTCTCTCTCTCTCTCCTGTCTCTCTAAAAGGGAATAAAAAAAGAAAATGACAACAGCCAACACAACAATAGCCGCTCAGTATGAGTGAATTAAAATTATATCTATTCTTTGTCCTGGCCAGGTAGCTCAGTTGGTTCGAGTGTCATCCAGTTATGCCAATGTTGTAGGTTTGATCCCCAGACCTGGCACATATAAGAATGAACCAATGGCCTCACTGATGGTAGTGCAGTGGATAGAGTGTTGACCTGGGACGTTGAGGTGCCAGGTTTGAAACCTCGAGGTCACTGGCTTGAGCGTGGGGTCACAGCTTGAGCATGGGATCATAGACATGATCCAATGCTCTCTGCCTTGAACCCAAAGGTTGCTGGCTTGAGCAAGGGGTCACTGGCTCGGCTGGAGCCCCTTGGTCAAGGCACATATGAGAATTAATCAATGAACAACTAAAGTGAAACAACTATGAGTTGATGCTTCTCCTCTCTCTCCCTTCCTCTCTCTCTCTCTGTCTCTCTATCTCTCTCTCTTGCTAAAAAGAAAAATGAAAAAAAAAAAAGAACCAATGAATGCATAAATAAGTGGAACTACAAATGCTTTATTTTTAAAGCATTCTTAAAAACAGATGTTATAGCCATTTGTTGTGCTTTAAAACTATCCTTGAAAAAGAAATACAGTACAATACTTGTAATGTACTTCAACCTCTCTTTACATTTATTTCTATAGGAGAAAAGCTTTGAAATAGACAGGGTTTGAATTATGTTTTAAGGCATAAATCCTTTGCATAAAATGTAACCACCCTGTATTTTCTAATTTGCCTTTGCCATATTTTGTACTGGTGTTTCCTTAACCATTCTGATTTAGTGAATAATCATTATTAGATATATTTTTATGTTTGGTCTTACATATCAAAAGCTTATTCCTGGCTAAAACAATAGTTATTTATTCTATTTTTCTTATCATAAAGTGAAGTGAAAATTTGAATTAATTCTGTAACGATAAAAAAAGTTAAATAAAAATTAAAATGTAAAATTGAAAAATAAAACACTTTTTTTTCCCTTCACTTATGAAACTGTTCAGTATTAAATGGGAGGTGTTGAAATCACTAGAGGGCAGCACATTTTATCTCCATATTAGATACCTATGACTCATAAATGCCATTCTGTGCTGCGCCAAGCATTGGAAGTTAAATTTAGGTCACCACTCTTTTACTGGCATGATTTTTATACACCTGTTACTGTAACTCAGAGTGAGACAGAGTGTGGAGGTTATGTACAGAGGCTTGACCTATCGTTGATGTAAATTTCCATTAGTGTACAAGTTCTTCTAGCTAATAGAATAGCATCTAGAAGTGTTACACTTACTTGTAGTTTCTGTTTTTCAGTGACTTGTTAATTTACAATTTTGTTGTTGTAATTTTTAAAGGCTCAACAAAAATACTCCAATAGGATTTCAATTATAGACGGTATAGTTTAGTGGTTAAGAATGTAGGCTTTAGAATTAAACAGACATGGGTTCAAATCCTGGTACTACCACTCTTGCTAGCTATGAAACCTAAACAAGCTTTGCTCTTTCTTAGATTTAACTTCTTCAGCTATAAGATAGAGGACAGTAGTAGGATTAACTTTATAGAATTAAGAGGATTAAATGAGTAATGTCTGTATCATATTTTAGTATATACACATGGTAAACACTTGTTCTCTATTTCTTTTTTTTTATGTTCTCTATTTCTATTGTAGTTATATTCTAAAAGTTTTTTTGAGGCCTTTTCTAAGATTATATTTTTTAATTGTGTGGTTATAGGTAGATGGATGTGGTTATAACTTGTTTTACAGTGATACTATTCAATCATATTCTCCAGACAACTTTCATTTTTTCTGGAAATGTATTGATTTTCCTCATATTGGTAGTAATATAAACTTGCATTTCTTGAAACAAGGTATTTAAGTCATGTTTAAAGTTACCGGTACTTATCCAAGAAAGTAAATAGGATACATTTTATAAATCCACTGTTTTCTGTGTTAGAAAAGAAAGCTGTCATGTAAAGATACTTTACAAAAGTGTTTATTCTAGATGTATCTAAGATTATTGGCTTTCCTTAATCCCCAATCTTGCCATATGGAGAGGAGAAAAACAAAAAATGATCATGGTACACTCTTTCTTGCCAGCACATCCAATTATTTAGCAATTCTCTTGATTCTGCCGCCATAACAGAGTTCTCATTCCTTCTTTTTCCTCTGCAGCCTCAGTATAATTTTTTTGGATTTAATGGTCTCCTTCCTCTGGTCTCACTCCCCACTACATCTGTGCTTTGTTTCAGAGTTACCTGCTTGGTACAGAGCTCTCATCTTGTTACTGCCAGGTTCTCAGGCAACTTTTTTCCCATATTATCCAGCTAATCTAAATAAGGTCTCTTCCAGAAATTCTTCTCTGAGATTTAGCTGAATAATCAACTTCAGGCTTTTAGTAAATTTTTCTTTTTTTGCATTCTTTTGTGTGTATGTGTGTGTGTGACAGAGACAGAGAAAGAGACAGATAGGGACAGACAGACAGGAAGGGAGAGAGATGAGAAGCATTAATTCTTCCTTGTGTTACCTTAGTTCATTGATTTCTTTCTCATATGTGCCTTGACTGGGGGGCTACAGCAGACCGAGTGACCCCTTGCTCAAGCCAGCTACCTTGGGCTCAAGCTGGTGAGCCTTGCTCAAACCAGATGAGCCTGTGCCCAAGCCGGTGACCTCGGGGTCTCGAACTTGGGTCCTCCGTGTCCCAGTCCAACGCTCTATCCACTGCACCACTACCTGGTCAGGTTCTTTTTTGAATTTGTTTGCTGGCTGTTTCATGACATAATTCATCATGCTCTGAGTCAGTTTTTCTGATTATGGAACACAACTCTGTTCAAAGTTACTTCCTCTGTGCATTTTTCCTTGTTCTTCAAGCTAGAGGAAACCTCTTGGACCTTTCTCTGTTCCTTAATACTGGCATATTTTGGTCTTGTGTGTACCATTTAAAGATTCATCAGTCTATCTGGATTCTGAATAAATTGAGAATACAGAAAGAGCCAGATGCTGATTATAAAATAGCATTAACTTCATTTTGCTAGTGACTGTATTGGAGTATGTATTAAAGCTTTCCACACTTCCTCCCTCACCCTTAAAAAAATGCTTTGGAGAAGAGGTGAGAATGCCGAGCAAATTCTAGTACACTTACTTGGTCACCTGCGGAAGGATTCCCTGCGTGCCTTATAGTCCCTGCCAGTATTTGTCCAGCTCAGCAGAGGGAGATCCAGCACAAAAGTTAGAGGTTAGCAGACCTACACCTTCCTCTAGAACATGAGAGGGGGGGGGGAGAGAGAGAGACAGACAGATAGAATGCTAATGCACACCAAGAATCATGTAGTGAACAATGACTGTATCTCACTTTTTTCTGTTAGCCTTAATGACACTCAGGTTCTCAATATTAGCTAAATTACCCTTGCCATATGGAGCAGCAAATGAATAGGTAAAGGTAACAACGTTAAGTGTTGAACCAGCATAGCTTCTTCCTGGAGGCTGGAGTGGAAGACCCATATAAAATGTCAAATTGTGGGAGCTTTAATGGTTTCCTCAATATCATTGGTTATTTTAGAAAGTCCATTATAATTATTTATGTACATAATCAGTCCGTTATATTAGAGCTTTAATACCTTGTGGGCAGATGGAGTATTTAATTCTGTTCTTTTCAATGCCTCATACTGTGGGTACACTGTAGTATAGATACCGAGTAGGTCTGCAGGTCTTAACAAGATGTTTATCAGAATCACCTTTGTTAGGTTTTCAACAACATGAATTCCTGAGCTTTGCTCCAGATCTACTGAATTTGAAACTTTGGGGTTGGGACTGGCAAATACATTTGTATTTAAGTTTAGCAGGTGATTCTCATGTGCATTTCTGTTTAAGAGTCCTTAAAGTAATATGAATGACAGATATAAGGATGGATAGATAGATAAGGTGGGTGACATTAAGATTTTCTGCAATACATTTATGTTAATTGGTGTTATTTCAATTTATTATTAAATATATAACTATTATTAAGAGGAAAATTAACTAAAATAATTTTTTAAAGGATATGAGGAAAATAAATGTATGATTCCTGGCTGTATTCATTTTAGCCTTAAATATATAGTTAAAGCACTGCTACCTATAGTCTGTTTTCTATAAGAAACTACTGGTACTTTTATTCCTTTTTCTTTTCCTCTCTATAGAGGATTCTCAAGCCTCTATAGCTGTAAGGTTTGTTATTATTTATTTAAGTTCCCATACCTTTTTCTTCTCAACAGAATGAAACCCAAGCATAAAAACTATAGAGAATATTTTTTGAAGTTTTATCAAATACTAGCATTTTGCCACATATGCTTCAGATTTTTTTTTTTTACAGGGACAGAGAGAGAGAGTCAGAATGTGGCATAGGTAGGGACAGACAGACAGGAGCGGAAAGAGGTGAGAAGCATCAATCATTAGTTTTTTGTTGCCGTCGCAACACCTTAGTTGTTCATTGATTGCTTTCTCACATGTGCCTTGACCGCGGGCCTTCAGCAAACCAAGCAACCCCTTGCTGGAACCAGGGACCTTGGGTCCAACTTGACGAGCTTTTGCTCAAGCCAGATGGGCCCACGCTCAAGCTGGCAATCTCGGGGTCTCGAACCTGGGTCTTCCATATCCCAGTCCGACGTTCTATCCACTGCGCCACCGCCTAGTCAGGCTATGCTTCAGATTTTTAAAATAATGAAGTATATTATTCCAGGTATAGTTGAAGTAACTTATGAACCTGTCCCTGATTCTGTTTCTGTCTTTTTCAGTTATTTTGATGCTTATCATAAACCTTTACCTATACTTATATATATCATGTTTCAGTAAATATACTTGCACATGTCTGTCTCTCTCTCTATATATAGTGCATATATACACACATGTGAGTGCATTATATATATCTGTACAATACATGCACACACACATATGTTTGTACATACACATAGTTTTATGAATCTTCTGTTTTGTTTATATATTCATATATTTTTGTCTACTGTGTTTCAAGATGCATTTATTACTTTGAGTCACGGACAAACAGGAATGACAGCCACTGCTGTAGATGTGGAATTGATGGATTATCAATTACACTTGTCTTTAGCTTTAGCAGAAGCGCCCAATTGCTCTCTAAAGTATTTGTACCAGTTTAAAGGTCCATTAGCAGTGTATGAGCTTTCTCTTTTATGTCTTTACTTTGTTTAATGTCTCTCTGGTTGCACCAAGATTTTTAATTTTGTTGTTACACATTTATCAGTCTTTCCTTCACAGTTTTTGCTTTTTTGTATTGTTTAAAAGGTATAAAGATAATTCTTTCATGTTTTCTTTAGAAAGTCTTGCTTTTTTCATAGTTAGGGTTTTTTAAAATCTTTATTTAAAAGACTTTTTTATTATTGAATTTTGAGAAAGGAGGGAGAGAGAGAGAGGCAGTGGGGGAGGAACAGGTATATGTCTTGACCGGGGAAGCCCAGGGTTTTGAACCAGCGACCTCAGTGTCAACACTGTGTCTACTGCACCACCACAGGTCAGGCCATATTTAGGTTTTTAATATGCCAGGAGCTAGTTTTTAAAATGTGTACTATTATTTTTTTTTTTTTTTTTAACATTTGAAGAACTAGTTGCCTCAACACAATTCACTGACTAATATATCCTATTCTAGCTGATGTGAAATGCCCCCTGTCCTATGTCAGGTTTTTCTTAGATGTGTGTCTTTAGTTTATTCCTGCATTTGCTTCACAGAATCTTAATTACAGTAGCTTTATATAGTTTTGTGAGTCTTGACACCTGGCAGGGTGAGCCCAATCACTGTGTTTTCTTTTAGGAATTGCCTGGGCTCTTCTTAGCCTTTGCCTTTGCATGAAGTTTAGGACACTGTGTCAAGTTTCATGAAAACCCTTCCTGGGATTTTGATTATCATATTGCATTTATAGCTCAGCTGTGGGAAAATTTAGATTTTTATAATATTAATGTTTTCATCTATGAACATGGTATGGTTCTTCATTTACTTAAATCTTTTATGTCTTTCATAATTTTTTGTAATTTTCTCCATGGAGGTCTTACATATTTTTATTCCTAGGTTCCTTATAGTTTTGTGGGGTTTTTTTGTCACAGTGTCTTTTTGAAATTTACATTTTGTAATATTTTTTTAGTAGTATCTAAAATGTTGGTATTTGAATTTGAATATTATCAAAAACTCTTCTGAATGCTTATTAGTTCTACCACCAATTGATCATAGGTTCTTTTGAAATTTTTATCTAGACCACATATTTGTAGAGATAACATGTTTCTTTTTATTTCTCTTCCAACCTTTATGCTTCTTCCCCTGCCCCGTCCTCACACTGTGTGCCTTACGTGTGATGAAATAAGGGCTAAAACATTTTCTGTAGGTTACCTCTGGTCTGAGTGGCCAGTTAAAACTTATTCTTTTGCCTGACCTGTGGTGACATGGTAAATAAATCGTTGACTTGAAATGCTGAGGTCACTGGTTCAAAACCCCAGGTTTGCCCAGTCAAGGCACACGTGAGAAGCAACTACGAATTGATGCTTCCTGTTCCTCCCAACCCTGCCTTTCTCTTGTCTCTGCTCTCTAAAATAAATAAATAATTTTTTTAAATCTTCAAAAAACTTACTCTTTTGAAGCATTTAGAAAGCAGTACAGGTTAGTATACTACTTAAGACTCAGAGCCTAACCTCCTTCCACAAAGTAGGAGATCTGTCTTTTACCTTGTTCTTCTCATCTCCATACTTTGTCACACTTCCTACCTGAAGGCCCTCAGCCTGATTAAGGAGCCTAAGAATATAAAAGTAACAAGTCTGGTTTGAGTCTTGTGGTTAATCTTTGGTAATCTGCTGCTGTTTTTTGCTAAAATATCTGAAAATCTATGATTTTTTTTATCATTCATATGGAGATTCTTATATGATGGATATTAGGTAAGAGGAAGATAAGTGAAGAACTCTTTTCTGCATGATTATATTATTTTTCCTTTTAAGTAAATAATTTTATAAACTTTGAAAAGTGGCTATAACCTGACCTGTGGTGGCGCAGTAGATAAAGCGTTGACCTGGAACGCTGAGGTCGCCATTAGAAACCCTGGACTTGCCTGGTCAAGGCACATACAAGAAGCAACAGCTGTGAGTTCATGCTTCCTGCTTTTCCTCCCACTTTCTCTCTCTTTTTCTCCCTCTCCTACTAACCCCCCCCCAAAATCAATAAATAAAAAAGGAAAAAAAAGAAAAGTGACTGTAAATGGTAGTAGATTCGCATATGTTTGTTCTAGTGTTTTGATTCAAATTACACATCTATGGTATATATGTAATTTTTTTACATATTAAATATTACACAATAAAACTATATCTTTCATAATAAGTAGAAATTTATGTTCTTATCTGAGTTATTTTGGTAAAAATTAGACTTTAGTTGGCCATAAGCATTAGTGAGAGATTGGTAGAAAATAGATTAAAATGACACCAAGGAATGATTTATACTCTAGGAGACATCTGTTATTATATCAGGCAGGGTATGCATCATTACATGGTTTGGTAGTTTATTTCAATATTTGTATATTAAGAGATAAAGATGATTCTTTACTCACTTTGGTTAGGCTATCAGGGCAGTACCATATTGCTTAATTTAATACCTGTGTAAAAGTAAACATGATTAAGACAAATGAGGTTTGCTTATAGTTTCCTGGGGACATCATTTAGTTGCTGTGGTTTATTTGAATATAAATGCAGGCTTATAAATCTGCACTTTCATTATATTTCTTCTAAAATTAATTAGACTTCATAGTTTGTATGCTTACATTTTCTTTAAAGAGTAGTATGTATTTATAACAGAAGTATTAACAGAAAATTCTTAGGGCATAATTTTAATAAATATTGTTTTTATGGTTAAAGCAAAAGACTTTGAAATTCTTTCATCTGATGTGCAGGAATAAATTTAGCCCTTAAAAACAAACCAGGAATTTTCATAGCTCAACAGTTCTGATTTGCATATTTCAGATATGTGTTTAGGCCCCTTTATAATTTTTATATATATATATATTTTTTCTTCTTTCCTCTACAGGGAAAGAGAGAGAGTCAGAGAGAGGGATGGATAGGGACAGACAGGAACGGAGAGAGATGAGAAGCATCAATCATTAGTTCTTCGTTGCTGTTGCGACACCTTAGTTGTTCATTGATTGCTTTCTCACATGTGCCTTGACCGCGGGCCTTCAGCAGACCGAGCAACGCCTTGCTGGAGCCAGCGACCTTGGGTCCAAGCTGGCAAGCTTTTGCTCAAGCCAGATGGGCCCGTGCTCAAGCTGGCGACCTTGGGGTCTTGAACCTGGATCTTCCACATCCCAGTCCAATGCTCTATCCATGTGCCACCACCTGGTCAGGCATTTTATATATTTTTTAACAGAATGAACTCATAGACTCTTAGGTCTGGATTATTTAGCAAACATTTGATTGCCTAGTACAGTGGTTCTCAAACTTTTTGAAGTCAGGGTATATTTAAAAACCTACAAATAATTGTAGGCACACTATATACAAATTTCTGAGAAATATGTTATAATAATTAAGTCAGATATTAAAGAAAAAATATAAAGTCCAAGTGTGCTTTTATGGTGATTAAACAAAATAAATATGACAAAATTAAATTTATTCTGATATTAAAAATTTTTATGTTACATTTTTTGAGTTATGCTTTTTAGAATTTATAAAAAAGAGGAGTTAATAAATTAGGCAGGTACTGGCATGAATGTGTTGTTTTTTCATTCTTGTGTTTATGAGAAACATGACTCTGATGTGTTCTAGTGATTTCTTCAATGTTTGGGCATATATTTGAAAGGCAAACTCTCATTTTCTCATCAATACATTGAAGAATTCCTCTCTTTTTACTCTTAATTGTGTTGAGTGCAGAAAACCCCCACCATACTTATCATCTTAACTTGAAACCAAACAAAGGATAGAAGAAACTTGCCTCCAGTCTTTCCGGGGAACATGGGGAGTAGTATAAACAATCCAGCACCACAGCTTAACAGTCTTTTGCAACCTGATCAGACAGTGAGGTGGGGAGTTGGGCAGACTGTCAGTTTACAGTCAATTCCTCACACCTCTATTCCCCCAAAAATCTAAACTGCTAAAACCCTGTTGGTTTTTTGGTCCCCAACAGGTACATATTTCTCTGGAATACCATAGGGTGCACCTGGAAATCTTCTAGGGAGCACCAGTGTGCCCTGGTGCACACTTTGAGAACCACTGGCCTAGTACATGTCAAACATGGCATAAGACACTAGAGACAAGAATGAAGAAGATTTCATCCTTGCTTTTGGGCAACAGAGAGTAGTTTGGGTAGTAGGCATTAAAGATTATATGGCTCAGGGGAGTAAGTGCTGTAATAGTGTGTTTTGAAAGTGCTCTGGACGTTGGCTGACGGGTACTAATCAACAGTTCAAATACTATGGAAATGTTTACCTGTAACCTATGTACTGTGTGTGTGTGTGTGTGTGTGTGTGTGTGTGTGTGTATTTTTCTGAAGTTAAAAGCGGGGAGGCAATCAGACACTCCCTGCATGTGCCCGACTGGGATTCACCCAGCATGCCCACCAGGGGGTGATGCTCTGCCCATCTGGGACATTGCCCCATTGGGGCTGGAACCATTCTAGCGCCTGAGGCGGAGGCTATGGAGCCGTCCTCAGTGCCTGGGTCAACTTTTCTCCAATGGAGGCTTGGCTGCAGGCGGGGAAGAGAGAGATAGAGAGGAAAACAAGGGGGAAGGGTGGAGAAGCAGTTGGGTACTTCTCCTGTGTTCCCTGTCCAGGAATCGAACCTGTGACTTCCACACGCTGGACCGGGTTGACTTTCTACTGCTGAGCCAACTGGCAAAGGCCAACCTATGTACTTTTATTGATTAATGTCACCCGTTAAATTTAATTTTCTAAAAAAAAAAAGATTATGCATTTAGAAGGTGCTATGGAAACACCAAAGAAAAGCATATGATTATTCATGGAGGACTCAAGGGAGACTTAGTAGGTGTGAGACTTGAAGAAAGAAGGTTCACTAGGAAGACAATCGAGAAAAGGACATTCCAAGTAGAGGGAGCAGTACGACATTATATAATAGAGCTTGTTTAATGAACTTAGGTTACTTGTTAGATATGTCGTGGGAACATAATATAAGTAGGAGAGTGTTGGGGGAAAATCTAGAAAGGTGGACAGTTGATAGATCATGAAGATCCTTCTTTGTTTTGTAACTTTAGGCAAAAGGGAGCCCGTGGGAATTATAAGAAATCATAATCAAATTTATATGTTTTCAGGAGATTGTGGAAGGGTTGACCAGAACAGTTTAAATATTTTATTCACCTTTCTGTTTTTTATGCAGAGGATTTCATTGAGATACTGAGGCATCTTCTAAGAAAAAGTTAGAGATTTTTCCAGCCTAGTACTGATTTCACAAATTCTCTGGCAGAGCATAGGAAAAGCTGCAAAGTGGGACCTCCTGACCATGGGAGGGATGTTACTTTTTCTTTTTGGTAAGCAGCCAGATAGTGTGTTTAGCAATATTGAAAGAGCTTGGCAGCAAGAGCAAATACCTCAGCCTATCATCTTGAGTCATATGTCAGACAGCCCAGAGTTGACACTCAAAGACCTTGTCCTTTTCCTTTTGTGCACAATCACTGTGGTCGGAGGATAAATTCCCTGAGGGTTTATTTTTAGGGAGTGACATGAATTACAAGCTTAACTTCTATACTCAGACCTCTAAATATACAGAGTGCAAATTGTAGAACATATGAGAAATTTGGCCTAGTAATTTTCTCCCATTCATTAAGGCTCATAATCTTAATTTCAAAGTATTTAATAATACTACAAAGTGAAGTCTAACTGGTATTACATGTAAGTTAAGACAGGTTCAGAGATAAAAGCAGTATGAAAATTGTAGCGGTGTCAGAAACAAGGGAGAAGCCTGCCACTTGCTTTCTGTATTTAAGTTACATCTGACCAGCTTGGATATCTAAACCCAGGACCTACACTCACCCATACAAGCCCTTTGCATTATTCAGAAAAAGGCCCATGGGCCCCTTGGGAAGGGTGCCTCTGTGAGAAAAAAAAGCTTCACCTTCTGGGAAGATGCAGGCCCAGGGTATGAGCTGGATTTCTGCTGCCACTTGGCACACTGGCCAGGCCTTTGTGCAGTGTCAAGTGACCAGCTGTTTGGGGTAGCTTTGTTATGCTCTCTGTAACTGCAGACCTACCCTTCATTACTTCTTGCTACACTTTGAGTTATAGGTAGACAATGCTGTTAGTCCTTTCTGTTTCCTTCTGTTACTCATTTTGCATTGGCAGCTGTATTTCCCAGTTAGGAATCATAATTGTTATGTTGGCCAATCATGGCATATACGATGTTGTGAACAGTAGGGAAAGCCAGTTGTGCTACATATACATTACAGAAAGTGCCTTTTGGGTAGTGCCATAGTAGCAGCCTGTGTTTGTACATGTATTATTTCACATGGGCAAAACTGTATGAGTCATAACACATTAAGAACTGATCAGTTCTTTCTTTTGTTTCAGTGTATTTCATTGTTACTCTTTTCAATATTAAGGTATATTGAAAGGAAAATCAAGAAACTACATCTTACTTCTTTCACTTCCTGAAATTGTGTTCTTTTTTATTTTTATATTCAACTCTAGTATTTCCTCTCTCTCAAACTATACTATAGCATCTTAAAACAAGTAGAATACAAAAATTATTCACAACATGGGTGGGAAAGATAGTTATACAAATACACAAAGAGCAGCGATGGTTTTCTAGATTTTTAAATTATTTTAACAGATTATAGCATAGTTTGGAAAATAGCTTATCTTGTCAACAGCAGGAACTTTCCCATTTTTTCTTAAGTGAGAAGCGGGGAGGCAGAGAGACAGACTCCCATAAGCGCCCTGCCTAAGATCCACTCGGCAAGCTCCTCTGGGTCAGTGCTCTCTGCTCACCTGGGGCTGTTGCTCCATTGCTCGGCATCCAAGCTCTTTTAGCACCTGGGGCGGAGGTCATGGAGCCATCCTCTATGCCTGGAGCCAACTTGCTCCAACTGAGCCATGGCTGTGGGAGGGGAAGAGAGAGAAAAAGGGGAAGGGTGAAGAAGCAGATAGTCTCTTCTCCTGTGTGCCCTGACCAGGAATGGAACCTGGGACATCCACACACCAGGCCAATGCTCTACCCCTGAGCCAACCAGCCAGGGCCCCTGTTTTTAATAAAACCATAGAAAAGACAAAGTTCCAAGCCATATTTAAATTGCTAAAAGTCATCTGGAGAATAGCTACTGACATAAAGTCAGATGATATTGAGACATTGGCAGACTTTCTTTTCATGCTGGTGTTACAAAACCCACAGTGGACAGCCTAGATTTTAAAAGGAGAGTGGCATCTTTGGAATCTCCACTAGAATCTGCTGAGGTTAAAATAGACCTGATGCCTTCTAAGCGACAGAAAAAATAGAATGTGCCCAGTGATGGCGAAAGTGAGGCCTGAAGAAAACCCACTTGCAAAGGTTTCAAGAAATAGATTCAGGCCTGAAATTACAGTTCCAGGGCTGAGGTGTCATCTAGTTTTTTCTTTTTTTAAATATTCAAACAAATTGTGCTTTGGAAAAAACTTAAGTAATATGTGAATTAGGAAATTGTGAAAGAAAGAGAAAGGCTTGAATCCAGTCAGATTTTTGGCCTAAAATATGTAACTATTTAGTTAAAAGTAAACGTACTTTTAGTGTTCTTCCAAAGAAAAACATAGTTTACACATGAATGTTTTAAAAGTTCTGCGTGGTTAACACAAGTAAGTGTTTTTTAAAAACTTTAGATTTACAATTTTAAAAGCTTCAAGGAAAGAAAGAGCTACCCTGTCAAGTGCCAGTGTGGTAACTTATGGCACATGTAAAAAAAATTATTGAGAAGAATCCTGTAAGTGCCCCAGCTGGTATCCACCCAGCAAGCCCCCTAAGGACAATGCTCTACTCATTTGGGCTGTGGCTCGCTCTGTTGTTGGGCAGCTGAGCCATTTCTAGCATTTGCTTCTCCTATGTACCCTGACTGGGAATTGAACCTAAGATATCCACAGGACAGGCCGATGCTCTACTACTAAGCCAACCAGCCAGGGCTTTATGACACATTTTTTATAATTAATCACCAAATTATGTGGAAAGCTTTTCTTAGGCAATTGAATGTTAATGATCAGTTATTAAGGGGTTTAAGCTTCATATTTTAGGTTTAGAAGATAGTATCATAAATTTCATTAACTCAGGTTTGGGTATTAGCAACAGAATTTTAACAGGGCTCTGGAAACAAGTTAAAATAATATAACAGCAAAATGACCCAGAGGAAATACATGAGAGGCTTTTTAAGTTAAGGATTTCCATGTCTTGGGGATGGTCAGTTTTTAGTTTATATGAACAAATTTAAGTATTTACAATGCATTCCTTCCTGTATTGATAACTGTAGGGACCATCAGAAAAAGAATTAAAGAAAAAGAAAGTAAAGAGATGGCAAATATATGGTGATGGAAAATGATTTGACTTTGGGCGATGGGCACGCAACACAACAGTTCAAATGCTATAGAAACGTTCACCTGAAACCTTTGTTCCCTTATTGATCAGTGTCACACCATTAAATTTAATTTCTAAAAAAGAAAAGGTAAAGAGAAAAATATGAGAAAGTTCATACGCTTAAATTGTGTCAGTCCAGGCTAGACTAGACAGACTGTATTACTAGACAGACAGACTGTGTATTCAGGCAATAGTTAAATAAAAATTCAAATAGTATATTAAATGAATAGCTAACATGTATTGGATACTTACTTTAGATATATTAACTTTTTTATTCCTCACACACCTCTATGAGATAGATTCCCCCTGCCTCAAGTCCCCCATTTTACAAACAAGAACACTGATGAACTGAGAAAGTAAGAAACTTACCCAAGGTTACACAGCTAATAAGTAGCAGAGTCAGAATTTGAATCAAACCCATGGTTTTAACACTTGTGCTGTACTGCCTCACATAGAAGCAAAAAAGTAGCTAATTTTTGGAGGATATTTACAGGGGATAGTACTTGAGCTGCAAATTATTAAGCAATATGTGTTCTTGTGTTGCATGGGACAACGGATCAGAGGAGAGCAAATTTGTGTGTGGAGAAGGTGTGGGAGGAACCAAAAACTTGAGTAAATGCATGTGGCAGTAGTGATATGAACAAGAAATGTTAGCACTTACTCTGTGGCAAGGACAGTGTCTCCACAAATCTCTCATTTAATCCTTATGATAATTCTGTGAAATCAATATTGTTATCCCTAATTTACCCAGATAGTAAATAGCAAAACTAGTATCAGTATCCAAATGCTTGCTGGCTGACTCCAAAGCTCAGCTTTTAACCATTACATTACTCTACAGCAAGCGGGAATGTATAATAAGTGTACTCATTTAAAGCTGAGGGATGTTTCAGTAATTAACAGAAAAGAAGATTAGATAGGTAGGGTAGGCAGAGATATAGAAATCTTTGAAAAACAGACAAGGAGCCATCGAAGATTTTGATTAGGAAATGGCCTTTTTGTTCTAGTTACAATAAAGCATTCTTGTACATAATTACGCTAGTTTGTCTGACTGTTACCTATATTAAATGCAATAAGTAGTCTGTGAAAGCACTTAGACTGCCTTGGGCACTGGTAGTCACTCAAAAAATATGAGTTGAATCTGACTCCTCAAAAGAACATGTTAGCTCTTTGAAGATAAGATATGAGAAAGGAATGTTCTAATAGTGCTATTAGAGATATAATGTGAGCCACAAATGTAACTTTATTTTTTATATGAATTTGTTTTATTTTATTTTTTGTGTGTGTGACAGACAGAGACACAGAGAGAGGGACAGATAAGCACAGACAGGAAGTGAGACAGATGAGAAACATCAATTCTTCATTTTAGCACCTTAGTTGTTCATTGACTGCTTTCTCATATATGTGCCTTGACTAGGAGGCTACAGCAGAGAGTGACCCCTTGCTCAAGCCAGCGACCTTGGGCTCAATCCAGCGACCTTGGGGTCATGTCTATGATCCCATGCTCAAGCCAGCGACCCCGTGCTCAAGCTGGTGAGCCCATGCTCAAACTGAATGAACCTGTGCTCAAGCTGGCAACCTTGGGGTTTCAAACCTGGGTCTTCTGTGTCCCAGTTTGACGTTCTATCCACTGCACCACCACCTGGTCAGGCCGAATTTATTTATTGATTTTAGAGAGAGGAGACTGAGAGTGAGAGAGAGAAGGGGGTGGAGTGGGAAGCATCAACTCATAGTCCACAATGTAAATTTTCTAGTAACATGAAAAACTAAAATGAAAGTAGTGAAATTAATTTTAATAATATATTTTCTTAAGCCCAGTATTTATTAATAAGATATTTTGTATCTTTGGTATAGTGTTTTCAAATTCCATTGTGTATTTTACACTTATAGCACATCTTGGTTCTGACTAGCCGCATTTCATCTGCTTGATAGACTCATGGAGCTAGCAGCTACCATATTGGAGACCACAGCTTCATAGTTTCATAGCATGGAATCAGGTGTCAGATGACTTGGGTTTGAATCCTAGCATTCCATTTCTATTTTTTTTTTTTTTTACAGGGACAGAGAAAGAGTCAGAGAGAGGGATAGATAGGGACAGACAGACAGGAACGGATTGAGAAGCATCAATCATCAGTTTTTCATTGCCGTTGCAACACCTTAATTGTTCATTGATTGCTTTCTCATATGTGCCTTGACCGCGGGCCTTCAGCAGACCAAGTAACCCCTTGCTGCTGTAGCCAGGGACCTTGGGTCCAAGCTGGCGAGCTTTGCTCAAGCCAGATGGGCCCGCGCTCAAGCTTGTGACCTTGGGGTCTCGAACCTGGGTCTTCTGCATCCCAGTCTGATGCTCTATCCACTGCGCCACTACCTGGTCAGGCCCTAGCATTCCATTTCTTAATTGTATAAGTATACCAGTTACTTAATGTTTCTGTACCTTGGTTTCTTGCTATATAAAATGAAAAAAATATCACCTACCTCAAAGGATTACTGTGAGAATTATGGAATAATGTCTGTAAAGCATATAACTTGGTTTCTGGCAAGTAGTAAGTACAAAGTAAATGTTTATTAATATCACGTTTTTATTGTTGTTAAATAACAATCATCTCTTACTTTCCATGTCTTCTTTTTGCAAATAGTTGATCAGCTTCACTCAAACATACCCATTTAAAATTTTAAACTGATCACTAAATAGCAAAGAAAGATTGAATGAGCTAGGAGAAAAAAGGTTGTGAGTGGTATATGTGTGACATAAAGATTCCACAGCTACTACCTGACCAGGAGGTGGCGCAGTGGATAGAGCGTTGGACTGAGATGCTAGAGACCCAGGTTCAAGACCTCGAGGTTGCCAGCTTGAGCGCAGGACCATCTGGCTTGAGCAAAAGCTCTCCAGCTTGGACCCAAGGTCGCTGGCTCCAGCAAGGGGTTGCTCAATCTACTGAAGGTCCGCGTCGCAACGGCAACGAAAAACTAATGATTGATGCTTCTCACCTCTCTCCATTCCTGTCTGTCTGTTCCTCTCTCTGACTCTCTCTCTGTCCCTGTAAAAAAAAAAAAAAAAAAAAAAGACTCCACAACTACTACTGGTATTCCCCTATCTTTTCACTTTTAATCTACCATCATAGATGCTTCCTAGACCAGGGAATTAAATTCATGTCTAATAACAATTTGCAACTTTTCTGCCAACATTGAAATACAGAAAGTAATTGTTTTTTCTGCTTTTAGCCATTTGGGGCCAAAATATATAGATTTATTGTTTTCTTTCCTTCTAAAGCCTAGGAAAGTGCACAACACAAAATAGTACAGTGATTTATTATACCCTTTTGTGTAACTATCATGAAGGTAAAAAAATAAACATTGCCGGCCTGGCCAGATGGTGGCGCAGTGGATAGAGCGTCGGACTGGGATGCGGAAGGACCTAGGTTCAGAAACCCTGAGGTCACTGGCTTGAACGTGGGCTCATCTGGTTTGAGCAAAGCTCACCAGCTTGATCCCAAGGTCACTGGCTTGAGCAAGGGGTCACTCGGTCTGCTGTAGCCTCCCCAGTCAAGGCACATATGAGAAAGCAATCAATGAACAACTAAGGAACTGCAATGAAGAATTGATGCTTTTCATCTCTCTCCCTTCCTGTCTGTCTGTCCCTATCTGTGTCTCTCTCTGTCACAAAACAATAAATAAGTAAACATTGCCGAATTCCTAAAAGACCCCCTCGTACCCCCTCCCAATCACTACCTCTTTCAGTTACCCCCCAAATTAACACTGTTCTGATGCTAATGCAAATATGTCCTGGCATTCCTAGTTTTACCAACTAAATGTGTAGTCCTAGTTAGTTTCACCTGTTGTTGAATTTAGCATGAATGAAATCATCCATGTAATTCTTCAGTCAAGATATTGTGAGATTCATCCACATTCTTGTATGTAGCAGCAGGTCATTAACTTTTGTTGTATGGTATTTCAATGCATGAATATACCAGTTTGTGTATTCTACGGCAGATAGACATTGTTTTCCTTTTCCATTTTGGAGCTATTATAAATGCTGTTATGAACATAAGCATGCGTTTTTATAAAACTCAGGCAAGGTAGAATTGCTAGGTCATAGAAACGGCAGTATTGAACTTTAATAGATAATGCCAGAATTTCCACCATGGTTCTATCAGTTGACATTTCCATTGCTCTACATCCTTAACAACAACAAAAAATGGCCATTTTTTCCAAGTTCAGTACTTTTGGTAGGTGTGTAATGATATCTCAGTGTGACTTTAACAATTCATTCTGCTAAGAATAATTTGGTGAGAAAATATTTCTGCAAATACGGACTAAAATAAAACCTTTGGTTTCTAATTTTCCATGCTGACCTTATCTTTCAATATCACAATCAAGAGTTGATACTTTTTAGAAAGAGTATTTAAAATTTTTTTAATTTTATTTTTTCACTTACAGTTTACATTCAATATTATTTTGTATTAGTTTCAAAAAAGTACTTTAAATTTTATTGGATGCCTGAAAGCAGTTAGTTTGAGATATTACCCAATATTCTTTCTTTATATTTTTTATTGGTTTATCTGAAAAAACAGATGTATTATTTTTCTTCATAATTATTAAACTGCCATTCCAGGAATCGTAACAATTATTGAAATGAGAGTTTTGGTCTATGGCTTATGAAGTTGCATTTAATGAATAAATCTTTCCAGTTCCGCTGAGCCATTTCTTTTAGTTAGATTTTTTTTTTTTTTAATAAAGTACAATCATGGTAACTGATCTGGATGACATTGAGTGGCTGGTTTTCTGTTGAGTGAAATAAAACAGACTTTTAACAGCTTGTGGGTAATGTCTGAAAGGTAATGTGACATGAGATAAATGTCTGTGTTCCATTCTGAAAATAGCAAAAGGCACGTGGAACCAAGATTTAACTTAATTGACTAGAAATTTAATCCTGCTTTAAAAGTGCTTTAGCAAAATGAAAATTGCACTGTGATTTCTTTTTTCACAGTTAATATTAAAAATGGAAAATAGTTTAGAAAATGAAGGTTTGAAAGTTGTAAATGCCATTTCAATTTTATAAATATATATATATATGTATATATATTTTAGTGAGAGACAGACAGACAGGAAGGGAGAGAGATGAGAAGCATCAGTTCTTTGCTGCGGCACCTTAGTTGTTCATTGATTGTTTTCTTATATGTGCTTTGACTAAGGATCTCCAGCTGAGCTAGTGACCCCTTGCTCAAGCCAGCGACCTTGGGCTTCAAGCCGGTGACCTTGGGGTTTTGAACCTGGGTCCTCAGCGTCTCAGGCCAACACTCTATCCACTGCTCTACCACCTGGTCAGGCTCAGTGTTTTAAATAATTAATTTCTCAGTTTGTGTGTACATTAAAAAAAATTATATATGCATTGAAAAGAGTAATGGAAATTTTTCTGGATAGTCGAGTTTCCAAAGATACCAGTTTTATAGCTGTTTTTTAATTTAAAACAATTGCGTTGTTTTGTTCCCAAGTTTGATAAAAAATTTGAATTTCTAAACATGTATTTTTGAAAATATGATGTATTTAATTTTCTATTTTATTTATTTATTTATTATTATTTTTTTTTTATGTGAGAGACTGGGAGGCAGTGAGACAGACTTCCTCATGCACCCCAACCAGGATCTTCTTGGCAAGCCCCTACCAGGCAATGCTTTGCCCATCTGGAGCTGCTGCTCCATTGCTTGGCAACCGAGCTATTTTTACTGTCTGAGGCAAGGCCATAGAGCCTTCCTCAGTGTCCGGGGCTATCTTGCTCAAACTATTCAAGCAAGGGGAAGAGAGAGAGAGAGAAAGAGAGAGAAGGAGGAAGGGGATGAGTGGAGAAGCAGATGGTTGCTTGTCCTGTGTCTTGACAGGGAATCGAACCTGGTACTTCCACATACCAGGCTGACGCTGTACCACTAAGCCAACCGACCAGGATGAAAATGTGATAATTTCAATTCCAATTTTGTTCCATTGGATAGTCATTTAGTACTAGAAGGATTTAAACTGACAAGTTAGATACTTTAATAGGATTGAAACAATTACAATTAAACAGTTTTTTAAAAGATTTTATTTATTGGCCCTGGCCTCTCAAAAAAAAAGAAAGATATTTTACGTATTGATTTTTTTGAGAGAGAAAGTGAGGTGGGAAGGAACAGGAAGCATCAACTCATAGTTGCTTCTCTTCTTGAGTGGGCAATTCTGAGGTTTCAAACCAGTAACATCAGCATTCCAGGTCCACGCTTTATCCACTGCACCACCACAGGTCAGGCAAAAACAATTACCATTTAAACTTAGAAGATAAGTGGTTAAAATGTTAACTATGATCTCACTAAATATAAAGTAGAAAAAAATATGCTATGTATATGGTTATTTTTGATATTTAATAGTAATCAACCTTGTATCAGTTATGGTTTATTTGCTTCCTGGTTGGTTTAGAGCCTGGAATATAAATCAGTTGCAAAACTTTTGAGTTTAAATTAAGTTTGGGTTCTTTTAACACTTCACACCTCCTGTATAGAATCACATAAATGTCTGTGGTTTTTTTGGTACCAGGGGGTTTTAAATGGGACGTAGGAAATTTCTGGTAAAGGTAATGGATTTTATTTTAGGAAAAATGATGGAATAGAAATTTGGATGAATGAAAGCCAAAGAGAGGTCTGGTTTCTTTTTAAAGAGGATAAAGTATCTGACAAAGTTAGAAGGTTGGGAATCAAAATAAGTAAAATTTGAAATATTTTGTTGTTTTCTTTTTCATACTTAAATAAATTTTGAAACATCAGTTATTTGTTACAATGTGGTCACATATTTAAACAAGTATAGTATTCATTTGAAAATTTAATGTTAACAGATTCCTGGTGATAGTATGTGAAAATATTGACATGCACATTCAGAATGTTGTATATTGCTAACAGATAGCCTGTGAAGACAGAGTATACTGCTCACAAAAATTAGGGGATATTTTATAGCTTCATATTCATTTTGAAATATCCCCTAAGTTTTGTGAGCAGTATACTTGCAAATGTTATTAAACTTTTCTAGCCTTTAAAATTATTGGAGCAGTTATATTTGACCCTCAGTTAAGCACAGTAAGTGTAAGGGGACCTAGATCTCATCATTTTTGGTCTTTCAGTGTTTTAAAGTGGCCTTAAAGACCAGAAGAACTCAGTGTTACCTTCTTGAATTGTTATAATTGTTGAAATGATCACAACTGATAAGCCAGACAACATTTTATGTTAATATTCATTTAACTTGAATGAACCTACCAGTTCTTTTCAACATGAGCAGGGCCACTTGCAACTAAATTACTGTTTCAAACTGTCTTTGTTATATACCGATTATACCATCAGTAGCAGATTATCTAACTCCAGTTATTATACACCACTTTAACCCTTTGAGTAGTGAGAGTTTTTCATGCTCGCTGACCCTGAGGAGCGATTGTTTTAAAAATGGAATTACTTTAGTTTTATTAACTTAAAATCATGTTTGATAACCAACTTATGGAAACAAGAAGAACATACATTTGTCTTTTTTTAATGTTGTGTTACACATTTTTAAAATAAAAATTTTTGTACAATTGTACTCTGGATGGTCACGTACGAGGACGTTCATGAACGTTTGTACTACTCAAAGAATTAAGTTATTATATACTCAAAAGCTTCTTAAATCCAAAATTAAGTTTAATCACTTTTTAAAACAGAAATGTGTTTATAGCACTTTCTTCTCTGCTTGACAGTGTTTCAACATCAGTTACACTTTGAGAATCTTTTCAGATTATGTCCCATTGATTTGCATTGTTTTTCCTTTAGACTCTAGTAGTCTGTTTAAAGAAAGACTGGAGTAAAAATTAAAAAAGAAAATCTAACTGCAGAGTATGAAATATGACAATGACAAGGAATATGGGTTTCTAAACCTTTCATCTTTTACTTTTAAGATAAAGATACGGATATCACTGTGAAGGGGAATGTGGATGACTTGGGCCTGCGAGACACCTTGAGCATTGCATCAACTGATTCCTTTGCTTCAGTGGCAGAGGTAGGACACGTGTGTTCCCAGTGAGGATTCCCCATTCTTCTTCAGCTGGAGAGTAGAGTTTTGCCATTGTATTTACTTCAGCAGCCATTTATTTAGCATGTGGTAGATGCCAGGATACAAAGATGAATATAACATGAATGTAAGTTCTCACAGGCGCTCATTCTCTTCAGAGAGGTGGACATGTAAATGCATACTTTAAACGGGCACTTTTATATACTGCGGATTATGGGAGAGACATAACAGTAATATAATGGAAAGCAGTTGACCTTAATATATTGAGTCTTAAAATTTTTCAGATTATTTAGCTCATAAATCATACTTCTAGATATTTTTTCCAAGGAAGTGATCAGACTCAAAAATTTATATATCAAAATTTTCACTTTGGCATTTTAATAATAATTGAAAAACTGGAAACAGTCTGATGCCAAATTATGGTACATTCATAATTTGAAATATAATGTCATAAACTGTTATAAAATGATTTTTTAATGACATGGAACACGTGTTAAGTGAAAAAAGTAGTATATTCAGCTTTAAATAGAGAGTATGATTTGTGATTCTGTAACAGGAAAAGAAAGAAAAATGTATTTGGTTTATAATTTTTAGGTAGAGGAAAAAGGCTAGATATAAATACACTAATGTATACACAGTGGTGATCACTGAATTACAAATGGATGGGTAATTAGTTTTCTACTGCAATTTAAATTTTTATCAAGAGAGAATGCTTACAAAGTGGTCATCTTTTTATAATTTTTTTCTACTCAAAACAAGTTTAAAAATCAGATGTGTCCAATTTTACCTTAGAAAAATGTCATTTTTATGGTAGATTTTGGATATTAATCCTGTTTTTTTTTTAATATAAATAGTATCTCATATCTGTAGTTGATGTGTAAATTTATGCTGTACTATGGAAAACTTAAGCCTAAACCTTGATTCTGCCTTTTTTTAAAGCTCTACTGACCATAATCTTTCAATCTGTCAAGGTTTTTCTGCATATGTATGTTTTAACTGTCATCTCCTGAATTGTTTTTCTTGTATTATTGTGCTTGCAAATTTGCAGTAGACAGACTATATCTACTTGTTTTATGGAAAAGCTGTTTTCTGATTCATTTTACTATTTGATATAGAAGGCTTATCTTTTGTTCCTTTTTTATTTTATTTTATAATTTTTTTGGTAGTTCTTCCTAGCTTTATTGAGATATAATTACATATACCATTGTGTTAGTTAAGGTGTACAGTGTGATGATTTGATACACATATATTGTTAAATAATTACCACAATAAGGTTGGTTAACACCTCCATCACCTCACATAATTACCTTTTATGTGTGTGTGGTGAGAACATTTAAAATCTATTCTCTTTACAACTTTTAAGTATACAATTCAGTATTATTAACTATAGTTGCCATACTGCATCTTAGAACCCCAGAACTTAATTTATCTTCTCACTGGAGATCAACATCTCCCCACTTCCCCCACCCTTCAGCCCCTTGCAACTATCATTCTACTCTGTTGCTTTGGATCTGGTCTTTTTAGATTTTACATGTAAGTAATGTCGTACAGTATTTGTCTTTCCCTGTCTGATATATATATATATTTTCCTGTCTGCTATATTTTACTGAGAATAATTCCTTCAAGTTATATCCATATTGTCACAAATGACAAAATTTTCTTCTTTCTTATAGATGAATGGTATTTCATTGTATATATACTATATGTGCGTCTGTATGTGTATGTGTTATTTTCCATTGGTCTGTGTGTCTGTTTTTATGCTAGTAGACTACTGTGTGATTATTATAGTTTTATTATACAGTTTGAAGTCAGGAATTGTGATGCTTCAAGTCTTTTTTTGTCTCAGGATTGCTTTGCCTCTTTTGAGTCTTTTGTGTGTCTATAAATATTAGGATTGTTTTTTCTGTTTCTTTGAAAAATGCTATTGGAATTTTGATAGGATGTACAATGAATTTAAGATGGCTTTAGGAAGTATGGACATTTTGATAATATTAATTCTTCCAATCCATAAACATGGGATATCCTTCTATTTGTTTGTGTCATTTTTAGTTTTCTCATTTTACAGTTTTTGGTGTACAGATTTTTCACTTCATTAATTTAATTTATTTCAATGTATTTTATTCTCTTTTATGCTGTTATAAATGGGATTGTTTTCTTAATTTCCCTTTATGATTGTTTTTGGTGTATAGAAATTTAACTGATTTTGTATCCTGCAACTTTAATGAATTTATTTATTAGTTTTAACAGCTTTTTTGGCGGAGTCTTTACAATTTTCTATATATAAGATCATAGTATGTCTAAACAGAGAGTTTTACTTTTTTAAAATTTGAATGCCTATTTTGGTTTTTCTTATCTAATTCTTCTGGCTAAGATTTCCATTACTATGTTGAATAGGAATGGTGAAAAGTGGACATCCCTGCCTTGTTCCTGAAATTACAAAAAAATTTTTAGCTTTTCACCCTTAGTGTTGTGTTAGCTGTGGGCTTTTTATATGTGGCCTTATTGTTTTGAGGTACATTCCTTCTATACCCAATGTTTTGTGAGTTTTTATCATAAAAGGAAGTTATATTTTATCAAATGCTTTTTGTCCTTCTGTAGATGCTTATGTCCTAGATGGGGGAGAATAATTGCTAATCATGTTGGTTTTGTTTTTGTTTTTTGCTATGCAGAACAATATATCTAATTGTTCTAAAGTTTTTTTATAATGTACAACTTAAAATATTGTTTTGCTAAATGTTCATTGTACTGTACTCTCTGTAAATTTGTTGTAAGTCATGAAAGTTTGATAAATTTTAAAAAATATTTATGGAAAAAAATGCATGAATACTATAAGAAGGGCTCAATATCTGAGAAACATCCTAAGAATGCTTCTAGGGCATAAATATATGATCTCAGAATGTGAATGTTCCAAGATAAATTTTTTTCTAAGAAATGTTTTTTAAATTATTTTTAATTGCATTTACTATATGCCAAGCCCTTAAATTATGGAAAACTATTTTAACAAAGAAAGTTATTAAGAAAATAAGATCAGAACTGCTTGGGAAATTGACGTTTGTGATCATTTGAAAGCTTTATTCAGAATTACCAAAAAGATTTTTTACCTCTTTAGATTAACAAATTCTGGTATAGGCTTTTCTTTAAGCTAAGTCGGTCATTTGTGAAAGTGATTAACAGGATTTTTCTATATAAGCTTTGCCAAACATTGGTTTGGAACCACGGCCTTTCTTTTCTGAAAAGTTTTTTTTTTTTTTTTAAATAATAGCTTTACACATTCCTCCATTTCCAGCACTGACTGAGATCACAGACGTTGTGTGCCTAAGTGGCAGGAGCAGACCTCTGTGTACACTGTGGAAGTTGTAGGAGCTAAGCATGCATGTAGCTTGCTGGGGCTACCAAACAGGGCACAAGGGAAAAGCCTGTGGAAATTAGACCCGCGGAGCATGCTGAGGCATACTAGACATGCCTGGGGGCCCTTAGGAAGGTGCCTGATCTGTAATTGGCTCCCAGCTTGTGGCACACTGGGACGTGCTAGACCTATCCACTGGCCCTTCGAAAGGCACTAAATCTGCAGTCAGCTCCCAGCCCAGCCTGCTCTCACTGGTGGCTCTGGTTGGCACAGACTTACCCAGAACTGTGCTTTGAGCAGTGCTGGAGGTAGGACCTGGCTGCTCTTAGAGATTCCTGCTCTGCAAGCAGTGGGTGGGACAACCTCACAGCTAAGTCCCCAGACTGCTAGCTGAGGAGAAAGAGACGTGGAGAGAGGCACCTGGAAAACTGAGTCTCCCATTGTTGGAGCCTGCAAACCATAACAAGCCCCACCTACCAATAGGACTGAAAAATAGCCTATGTCATTGCCATAGAGACACATCAGTAAATCTCTGCTCAAGAGCGCTACAGGGGCAAAACCTGTATGTAGTACAGCACAACCTGCCAAAAAAAAAAAGAAGCTACCTCTCAAAACCAGGAAACAATTACATTTATTATAACTTCTTTTCCGTTTTTCTTTGTTTTTCCACTTTGGACATTTTATCTTCTTTTTGTTTTATTCTTTCCTTTTCCTTTTGAACTTCATTATCCATAGTTGTTACATTTATCATTCTTGTTTTTATTTTATAAGGGTTACATTTCAAAACCCTTAACTTTTTTTTCTTTTCTATATTATTATTTATTTTTCTCTCATTTGATCGTCATTTATCAACAAAAATTATTTTGGATTAATATTTAACTTGGTAGCATTTTGCATGCTTTTGACTTTTTAGCTCTTTGTCATTTCCCCTTAGTTCCAGCTCCTTGTTCTCTGTAGTTTTCGTTCCACTTATCATAATGGAATTTTAATTTTTTCACTGTATCTTTTAAATTTTTATTTTAATTTTTAAATTATCTCTTATTAGTGTTATTAACAATACCACTCTCAAATGCCATTAAGGAAAAAGAAATCAAATATCATGGATACCTAAGACAGAGATGTAGCTCAGATAGATGATGAAAAATCTCTACAAAATAATTTCAGTTGCTTGGAAACCTAGGAATTAAATGACAGAGAATTAAAAATTGAAATGCTGCCTGACTAGGCAGTGGTGCAGTGGATAGAGCATCGGACTGGGATGCAGAAGACCCAGGTTCGAGACCCCGAGGTCGCCAGCTTGAGCATGGGCCCGTCTGACTTGAGCAAAAAGCTCACCAGCTTGGACCCAAGGTCGCTGGCTCCAGAAAGGGGTGGCTCAGTCTGCTGAAGGCCCGCGGTCAGGGCACATGTGAGAAAGCAATCAATGAACAATGAGCAGTAAAAGCAGCAATAAGAGGGAAGTTCATATCACTACAGGCTTATATGAACAAACAAGAGATAGCCCAAGTAAACAACTTAACATCACATCTTAAGGAACTAGAAAAAGAAGAACAAAGGCAACTGAAAACCAGCAGAAGAAAGAAAATATTAAAAATCAGAGGTGAGCCTGACCTGTGGTGGCGCAGTGGATAAAGCGTTGACCTGGGAACACTGAGGTCGCCAGTTCAAAACCCTGCACTGGTCTGGTCAAGGCACATATGGGAGTTGATGCTTCCAGCTCCTTCCTCTTTTCTCTCTCTCTCTCTCTCTCTCTCTCTCTCTCTGTCTCCTCTCTAAAATGAATAAATAAAATAAATTTTAAAAAAAAAAGTTAAAAAAAAATCAGAGGTGAAATAAATGAAATAGAGAACAGAAAAACTATAGAAAAAATCAATAAAACATGGAGCTGGTTCTTTGAAAAGATCAACAAAATTGACAAACCCTTGGCTAGACTCACTAAGAAAAACAGAGAAAGGACTCATATAAACAAAATTCAAAATGAAAGAGAAATCACCACAGATATTATAGGTAATACTAAGAATTATTGTAGAATACTATGGAAAACTATATGCCACCAAATTTAATAATCCAGAAGAAATGGATAAATTCCTAGAACAATACAATCTTCTGAGACTGAGTCACGAAGAAGTAGATAGCCTAAATAGACCTATAACCAGGGAGGAAATAGAAACAACTATCAAAAACCTCCCCCAAAATAGAAGTCCAGGGCCAGATGGCTATTCTAGTGAATTCTATCAAACATTCAAAGAAGACTTGGTTCCTATTATGCTCAAAGTCTTCCAAAAAAATCAAGAAGAAGCTATACTTCCAAACACATTTTATGAGGCCAAAATAGCCCTCATACCAAAACCTGGCAAAGACAACAGAAAAAAAGAAAACTACAGACCAATATCTCTAATGAATACAAATGCTAAAATCCTATATAAAATACTACCAAATCGAATACAACAACACATTAAAAAAATAATTCATCATGTTCAAGTGGGATTCATCCCAGAATCACAAGGATTGTTCAACATATGTAAAACAGGTAAAGTAATATACCATATCAACAAAACAGAGAACAAAAACCATATGACCTATTAACAGATGCAGAAAAGGCATTCGATAAAATGCAACATCATTTTATGTTTAAAGCACTCAACAAAATGGGTATAGAAGGAAAATATCTCAACATAATAAAGGCCATTTATGACAAACCATAGCTAACATCATATTAAATGGCAAAAAACTGAAGACTTTTTCTCTAAAATCAGCAACAAGACAAGGCTGCCCACTCTCTTCACTCAGATTCAACATAGTGCTGGAAGTTCCAGCCAGAGCAATCAGACAAGAGAAAGAAATAAAAGTCACTCATATTGGGAAAGAAGAAGTAAAGGTTTCACTTTTTGCTGATGATATGATCCTGTACATCAAAAACCCTAAAGACTCCACAAAAAGACTATTAGAAACAATAAACCAATACAGTAAGGTCACAGGATACAAAATTATTATACAGAAATCTGTTGCCTTCCCATATGCCAACAATTAAACATCAGAAAATGAACTAAAAAAAATAATTCCTTTTACAGTTGCAAGAACAACAGAAAAATACCTAGGAATAAACATAACAAAGAATGTAATCTATTTAATGAAAACTATAAAACACTGTTAAGGGAAATCGAAAAAGATACAATGAAATGGAAAAATATTCCTTGTTCTTGGATAAGAAGAATAAATATAGTTAAAATGACTGTATTACCCAAATCAATATACAAATTTAATTCAATTCCCATCAAAATTCCAATGTCATTTTTTAAAGAAATGGAACAGAAAATCATCAGGTTTATATGAAACTATAAAAAACCCCAAATAGCCCTGACTAAATAGGTTGGTTGGTTAGAGCACCATTCAGAAATGCAAAGGTTGTGGGTTCAATCCTTAGTCAGGGCACATATAAAAACTGACTGATGTTTCTGTCTCTCTCAAAACTCAATAAATAATAAAAAAAAAAAACAAAAACAACCCCAAATAGCCAAAGTAATCCTAAGGAAAAAGGACAAAGCTGGGGGCATTACAGTACCCGACTGTAAATTATATTATAGAGCCATGATAATCAAAACAATATGGTATTGGCAGAAAAATAGACACTCAGACCAATGGAACAGAATAGAGAGCCTAGAAATAAAATCACATGTTTATGGTCAAATCATCTTTGATAAAGGAGCCGAAAACACAGAATGGAGAAAAGAAATCCTCTTCAATAAATGGTGTTGGGAAAACTGGAGAGCCACTTGCAAAAGAATGACACTTGACTACAGTTTGTCCCCTTGTACCAAAATTAATTCAAAATGGGTCAAAGACCTAAATATAAGAACTGAAACAATAAATTACATTGGAGAAAACATAGGTACTAAACTCATGGACCTTGGCATAAAGTGCATTTTATGAATTTGACTTCAAAGGCAAGGGAAGTAAAGGCAAAGATAAACGAATGGGACTACATCAGGCTAAGAAGCTTTTGCACAGCAAGAGCAACTGACAACAAAACGAACAGATAGCCAGCTAAATAGGATTTGATATTTTCAAACAACAGCACAGATAAGGGCCTAATATTCAAAATATACAAAGAACTCACAAAACTTAACAACAAACAAGCAAACAGTCCAATAAAAAAATGGGAAGAGGCCTGACCAGGCGGTGGCGCAGTGGATAGAGCGTCGGACTGGGATGCGGAAGACCCAGGTTTGAGACCCTCAGGTCGCCAGCTTGAGCGCGGGCTTGAGCAAAAGCTCACCAGCTTGGATCCAAGGTTGCTGGCTCCAGCAGGGGGTTGCTCTGTCTGCTGATGGCCCGCGGTCGGGGCACATGTGAGAAAGCAATCAATGAACAACTAAGGTGTTGCAACGGCAACTAAAAACAAATGATTGATGCTTCTCATCTCTCTCTGTTCCTTTCTGTCTGTCCTTATCTATCTCTCTCTCTGATTCTCTGTTCCTGTAAAAAAATAAATTAAAAAAAAAACAAATTAAAAAATGGGAAGAGGACATGAACAGACATTTCTCCCAGGAAGAAATACAAATGGCCAACAGATATATGAAAAGATGTGCATCTTCATTAGCTATTAGAAAAATGCACATCAAAACTATAATGCAATATCACTTCATGCCTGTTAGATTAGCTATTATCAACAAGACAGGTAATACAACTGTTGGAGAGGCTGTGGAGAAAAAGGAACCCTCATCCACTGTTTGTGGGAATGTAAAGTAGTACAACCGTTATGGAAGAATGTATGGTAGTTTCTCAAAAAATTAAGAATAGAACTACTGTATGACCCAGCAATCCCTCTACTGGGTATATACCCCCAAAACTCAAAAACACTGGTACGTAAAGGCACATGCAGCCCCATGTTCATTGCAGCATTGTTCACAGTGGCCAAGACATGGAAACAACCAAGAAGCCCTTCAGTAGATGACTGGATAAAGAAGATGTGGTACATATATACCATGGAATACTACTCAGCCATAAGAAATGATAACATCAGATCATTTACAACAACATGGATGGACCTTGATGACATCATGCTGAGGGAAATAAGTAAATCAGAAAAAACTTAAGAACTGTATGATTCTATACATAGGTCAAGTACAAAATTGAAACTCATGGACATGGACAAGAGTGTGATGGTTACTAGGGGGAGGGGAAGGGAGGAGAAAGAGGGGGTAGAGGGATGGGAGGGGCATAAAGAAAACCAAATAAAAGGTGACAGAGGACAATTTGACTTTGGATGATGGGTTTACAACATAATCTAATGTCAAAACTCTGAGTCTATGTACTCTAATTTATCAGTGTCACCCCGTTAAAATTAATTATCTAAATTAAAGAATAGCTTTATTGAGATATAATTTACATACTGTAAATTTCACTCTTTTAAAGTGTGTATGTAATTCAGTGGTTTTTTTAGTACATTCACAAAGTTGTATAACTAGTACCACTTTCTAATCCCGGAATATTTTTATCACTCTGAAAGAAAAAGAAACTCTATTAGTAATCACTTCCTTTTCTCACCTATCTCACCCCCCCCCAGCCTTTGGCAACTACTGCCCTACCCTGCCTCTGTCTCTATGAATTTGCTTATTCTAGACAGTTCATATAAATACAGTTATACAATATGTCATCTTTTGTGTTTAACATTCTTCCACTTAGCATGTTTTCAAATTCTGAAAAGTCTTTTTTATGTTAGGATACTATTGCATTAAGTACTCTCATAACTATTCCATCTGTTAAAGAGATTGCCATTTATTGTTCAGGTAGAAACTAATATTGCAGAGAGAGTAATTTTTAGCCTTAGATTTCATATTTTTAGAATTACCCCTCTTTAAGCTATGTATGTATTTAATATATTTTTTGTAGGGTGCTCTTTTTTTTTTTTACATTGAATTTAGCATGAGAGCAAGAGAGAGAGAGAGAGAGAGAGAGAGAGAGAGAGGAACATTGATCTGTTCCTGACCGGGTATCGAACCAGCAACCTCTGAGTTTCTAGATGATGCTCGAACCAACTCAGCTATCTGGCCAGGGCTAAGGTGCTCTTTAAAATTCTGTTTCTTATAATTAAGATATTCTACTCACACTTAAGCTTGGAAAGCTTTACTAACTCCACCTGTGACTTGCTAGTGCTTGTTTATAACAATCCTAAATAATACACTAAAAATAATATACAAAATGAAAAGGATAAACATTTAGAATCATCATAATCTGAAAAGAGAGGGTTATAGCTGCCATTTAAAATTTCAGTTGAGCCTGACCTGTGGTAGCGCAGTGAATAAAGCGCCGACCTGGGAACACTGAGGTCGCCAGTTCAAAACCCTACACTGGTCTGGTCAAGGCACATATGGGAGTTGATGCTTCCGGCTCCTCCCCCCTTTCTCTCTTTCTCTCTCTCTCTCTCTCACTCTGTGTCTACTCTCTAAAATGAATAAAATAAAAAAATAAAAATAATAAATTTTAAAATTTCAGTTGAATTATCTTACTTCCTCTGGAGTCAATTTTGTCTGTTTATTTTGGGCTTTCATTGTTGTGATAATAGGTTGTTCTTTTTTTCCTCAAATTTGAAAGTGTAATTGGTGACTGGATTGATTTTCTTAGGTAGATTGTATGAGTTTGCAGTGTTTTGTTTCTGTTTCTCCCACAAAATGGGGAACAGGAGAGCAAATGGGCTCATTGATTTTGTTGAGGTGTGTTGATGGGCATGCTTTTCTTTGGGGTTCCTGTGTCTGGAAAGAGCCTAGTAGGCAGGGCACACCCAGATACAGAATGAAGAGGGCCTTTCCAGGGCAGCACGTCACTCACCCTAGTTCACTTCCTCTTTCCAGGCAGTTTCAATAGTTTTTAAAAAGAAATGCTCTCTGGTTGATATTTTTTTATTTATTTTTATTTAAACAAACTGCCTTCCTAGTCAGTATGGAATGACAGAGGAAGGGAGCAGAATGAAATAGGGGATATTGTCGGTGTTTGGACATAGACTTTCATTTAATCTCCCATTTTCATCCGTCTTTTTCCGTCCTGCTCTCATACCTGTGAACTCCATGCCTGGTGCTTGTTAAGGCTGCTGCTTAGCAAATATCCACCCTTGACAAATATAACCCCTTTTGAATTTATTCTCCATGATGGCTTCCTTGTGTTTCATCTGTTCACACACTTCCATTTGCTTTCCAGTTTTGGGAAATTTGTGTGTCTTTTTGTTGCTCTTAGTATAGTCCCCACTATTATATTAGTTATCTATTGCTACATAATAAATTGCCCAAAATTTAGTGTCTTAAAGCAATAATAAAATTCAGGTGTGGGCTTGGGGCAGGTGCTGAGGCTGAGAGATCTGCCCGGGGCTTCCTGCAGCAACCTTGAGAGAGGGAGCCCTGTGCTCCAGTTTGAAAACTGTCGGCAGAGGGTACAAGTCTTTGTGTTAATGAATGCCTTCTAAGTCCTGGATTCCACACTTGGGGATTAATGGAGACTCAAGTGTTTTAGGAGTTACTTTCTTCAAATTTAACGTTTGTGGGGTGGTATTCTGGAGGTCGTGGGCCTTACGGTTGGTTAGTCCTATGAGAACTGAGTCCTAAAGGCTAATCCAGGGAGCCTACGGTTTTGTTATTTAATTCTGAAGCTGCATATATTTGATAAGGAGTGACTCAAACCGGGCATGTTTGCTAAAAGCGGCCCACCATCTTTCAAAGTAAGAAGAGCGTCATGCTTGGAGAAACTAACAAGGAAAAACTACTGCAGTACTATAAGAACGTTGATCTGATCTTCAAGATGACCAAAGAGGCCATTGAGGGCACCTACACTGACAAAGGCCCCTTTACTGGTAATATCTCCATTCGAGGGTGAATCCTGCCTGGTGTGTTGACCAAGATGAAGCTGCAGAGGACCTCTGTCATCCGCAGGGACTACCTGTACTACATCCAAAAGTACAATCTCTGGAAAAGTGCCGTAAAGACACATCCATGTGCCTGTACCCTGTTTCAGGGACGTCCAGATTGGTGATATCATCATGGTTGGTGAGTGCTGGCTCCTGAGCAAGACTATTTGCTTTGCTGTGCTCAACATCATCGAGGCTGCCAAGAAGCAGTTCAGAAGTTCTGAAACCAGACACCTGCCCACTTCCCTAAACAAATCGAAGTTATTTTCCCATTCAAAAACAAGTGATGACAATAATAAACATTTATTATCGGACCATTTTCCAAGGGTCAGGAATTTGGAAGTGGCATATTTGAGTAGTTCAGCTTTGATGCCTTTTGTGAGGTCTTTTATGAAGTAGTAGTCATGTATGTTGTGTACATTGACTGGGGTTACAGTCATCTGAAGGCCTGACAGGAGCTGGAGAATCTATTCCCATGCTAGCTCACTTATATGAATGGCATGTTGGTGCTGCCTATGGCAAAAAACCTAACTTGCTCACCAATGAACTTTTCTATAGGACTGCTTGGGGATAGCTTCTCCCAAAGGAAGTGATCCAAAAGAGAGTGAGGTGGAAGCAGTGACTATTACGATCTAGCCTCAGAAATCACACTCCAGCCTGACCAGGTAGTGGCACAGTGGATAGAGTGTCGGACTGGGATATAGAGGACCAGGATTTGAAGCCCCAAGGTTGCTGGCTTGAGTGCGGGCTCGTCTGGCTTGAGCCTGGCTTCACCAGCTTGAGCATGGGGTCGCTGACTTGAGGGTGGGATCATAGACATGACCCCATGATCCCTGGCTTGAGCCCAAGGTCACTGGCTTGAGCAAGGGGTTACTCAGTCTGCTGTAGTCCCCCCAGTCAAGGCACATACGAGAAAGCAATCAATGAACAACTAAGGTGCCCCAACGAAGAACTGATGCTTCTCATCTCTCTCCCTTCCTATCTGTCTGTCCCTATCTGTCCCTCTCTCGCTAAAAAAAAAAAAAAAAAAAAAAAAAAAGAAAGAAAGAAATCACACTCCATCATTTCTAGAATATCCTATTGGTTACACATGTTGGCCCTATTGAGTATGGAGTGAGAGATATTACCAGGAGACCATTGATGACCATTTTGAAAGGTTGTTATTTCCTTTTTTATTTTATTTTTTCTATTAGTGAGATAGGGTATATAGTATATACAGTCAGCTTTCTTTTTTTTTTTAAGATTTTATTTATTGATTTTACAGAGAGAGGAGGGAGTGGAGCAATAAGTATCAAATCATAGTTGCTTCACTGTAGTTGTTCATTGATTGCTTGTCATATGTGCCTTGATCAGGCAAGCCCAGGGTTTTGAACCAGGGACCTCAGCATTCCAGGTCAATGCTCTATCCCCTGTGCCACCCCAGACCAGGCTCAACTTGCTTCTTTAACTGTAAGTTCTATTTGTAATTGTAGGTGGTAGATCTGAAAGGAAAATGTAAACGTGTAAAAATCATCCATATTAAGATGGAATTTAGCTTATTTCATGAACCAATTTATGATAGTTTTGAGACTTTGGATGTTTCTTTCATGGTTGTTCAGAGGCTTTTAAAAGCACCGAGGCTTTACATTCAGCAGTCATTGCTTCACGAGGAAGAAAATATTCGGCCCCTCTTGCACCTCATGGAAGGCAAGGGAGAAGTAATTTAGGATGTTTGGAACCTGCAGCTAATCCCAAAACACTGTTTGGTACCTTATTGGGTTTTATCTATTTTTTACTGTTGCTGTTGTTGTTATTGACTTTTTTGATTTCCTACAGGGTTATTTTTATGGTACTTGTGAACTCTGGGAGATAACTATTGAATAATAAAGTGGGATGGTGCTTTGGTGGAAACCATTATAGTATTACTTTTCTGTTTGAAAATTTCAAAATGAGTTTTTGAAATGTAACCTTTTGGGGAAAGAATAACTTAGAAATAAAGGACATTAACAAAGTTTCAGCTAACATTAAAAAAAGGGAAATAAAAGGAAGAACCCTATTTCATGGTAAATTGCCCGTTTTCGTATGCTGGGATTAAATTGTGTTACTGACCTCTGAAGCCACATCTCAGCTCGCATAAAACATTCATCTTTTCAGAAACCATTTAAAGTTTTTGAAAATTTTGTCAAAAAATTTTTCCTAGAAACTATATTCTAAAATGAGAATTTAAGCCGTTATTTTAGTGATTTGCTTTTTGCTATAAAAAACTTAAGATTCATGATTTAAATAAATGTTTCTGAGTTATCATTGTCTCTTAAGAAGAATTGATAATAATTTTAGTTAACTAATATTAAATCTTCAATATGATGTATTTTCACAGCTGCAAGCTTATTTTAAGAGACCTATTTAAATGATCACATATTGCTGATATTTAGATTTCTTCTGCCTTATCTTTCTAGATAAGGCTGATAGGAGGCTACACTTTGATATTTAAGAGTATAAGCTCTGGAATAAATGCCTGGATTTCACTTCTACCATTTAGTTGTAGTACTTGGGGTAAGTGCCTGCTAATCTATATTTCTGTTCCTTCACCTATAAAATGTGGATAATAATAGTACCTACTTTGAGTTGTTGAAAAGAGTAAATGAGATAATCACGTTAAAGCATTTACCACTGCAATGGGTGCATATAAAGTGACAGATTTGTAGCAATGGAGGAACACTTCCAGAACAGTAAAGTAAAAATCTCTAAACTATCCACAAATCACAAAACCATTAGCAAAAATTGTCAAAATAAAAAGTTTTAGAACTCTGAAAATAAATGAAAGACTTGTAAAAATTCAAAGAGCATTTGTTCAAGAAAAATGGCTGACTCTTAAAAATAGTGATTTTTGTGCATGTTTAACTTGATCTATTCCCATCCTCTTTTCCACAGTATGACCTTTTTCTTTTTTCCTTAAGAAGACCCTTTAACATTTCATATAAAACTGGTTTGGTGATGATGAACTCCTTTAGCTTTTTCTCATGTGGGAAGCTCTTTATCTGACCTTTGTTCTAAATGATAGCTTTGCTGGATAGAGTAATGTTGTTTGTAGGTCCTTGCTTTTCATCACTTTGAATATACCTTGCCAGTCACTTCTGGCCTGCAAAGTTTCTGTTGAGAAATTAGCCGATAGTCTTATGGAAGCTCCCTTGTAGGTAAGTAACTGCTTCTTTCCTGCTCCTGTTAAGATTCTCTCTTGGTCTTTATCCTTTGGCATTTTAATTATGATATCTCTTGGTTTGGGCTCCTCTGTGTTCATCTTGTTTAAGACTCTGCACTTCCTGCCTGGAGTTCTATATTATTTTCTTCATCAGGTTAGGGAAGTTTTCCATCCTTATTTTTTCAAATAGGTTTTCAATTTCTTGCTATCTCCTCCTTTCAGCACCCATATGATGCAAATATTGGTATGCTTGTTGTCTCAGAGACTCCTTAAACTATCCTTTTTTTCCTTCCTGTTCTGATTGGAGTGTTTTCTGCTTCCTTATATTCCAAATCGCTGATTTGATCTACTGCTTCATCTACTCTGTTGATTTTCTGTACTGTATTCTTCATTTTTTGTTATTCTTCATTTCTGATCTTATGTTTTCTATCTCTGAGTTGAAGTTCTCACTGAGATCATTGCATATCCTTGTAACTAGTGTTTTGAACTCTGCATCTGATAGATTGCTTGTCTTCATTTTGTTTAGTTCTTTTTCTGGAGTTTTGTTCTGTTCTTTCATTTGGGACATGTTTCTTTGTCTCCTCACTTTGACTACCTCTCTGTGCTTGTTTCTGTGTATTAGGAAGAGCTGCTACATCTCCCAGTCTTGGTAGAGTGGCCATATGTAGTATGTGTTCTGTAGGGCACAGTGGCTCACCTTCCTTGGTCACTCTCTCCAGGAGATTCCAGTGTGTCCCTGGTGTGGGTTATGTGCCCAGTCCTGTTGCATTTGAGTGGTGATTGCTGTTGGCATGTAAATGGGGTGGATTATCCCCAGGCCTATCAGCTGCAAGGACTGGCTGCAAGCACAGTGGAGGACCCCAGAGAGCAGATGCACTTCATCACGGCTCTGATGCCAGATGAGTTTGTACCTTGAGATGTCTCTAATGGAGGTGGCTGGGTGGTGCTCTGGCCTGGCCTGAAGCTGGACTTTGGGTACCCTGGCTCTGGGGCGGGGGAGCTCTCAGGAGGTGCAGACCAAGATTACCTGCCACTTGGGCCTGCCTGGGCCACCTGGCATGACCTACAAAGTGATCTGCAGATAGCTGCTACTTGTGCTGGGCTTAGAGGTTCCCAGGAGAGGCCATACCACAAACCGAGACTACCACTAGTGCCAGGCCTGGCCCACTTAGCAAGAGGTATGCAGCATGCTGAGGCCAGATGCTGCTTATTTGAGGTTTGTGAACCTTTGAGAGATGTTAGGAAACTCCACAGTATGATCTAAGACAGGTTGTTTGTGTGGAAAAGCCACTGGAAACTGCTTGTGTGGGGCCCCATATTTTGGGTGGAGCAGGATCTCAGGGAATCACCAGTCAGGGAAAACAGTGTGAGCCAGGTGATGGAGACTCAGATATGGCACCCAATTGCTAGCTCTGTGGGAGGAGGGCTTAGCAAAAGAACAGTGGCCTCTACCAGTGCTTTGTCTGGGGGAATGCTGGCTCTTAGCTCTCAAGCCTCAAACACTTCATTTCCTCCCTATATGTCTGTTGAGCCTTTCTAGCTGCTGCTTTAGTTCTGGAGCTCAGAGCCAGTTATTTCAAGTCAGTCCATACATTGGCCCTTTAAGAGGAACACCTGGGACCTCAGCAGCCCTCCTTCTCACATAGCCACAATCTCTGCTGCTTTTTACAGCCAAAAGTTATGGGGACCTCTCTTCCTTGCACTGGAACCCTGGGCTGGGGGACCTGGTATAGGGATGGGACTCTGCTCCTCAAAGGGCCCTTGCAACTAAGGTATCCCTCCCGATTGCACAACCCAGTGAATACCCACCACATGTGGGATGGGATCAGCTTCTCCTGCCCTCCTGCCAGCCTTGCTGCGGCTTCCTTATAGCCTTAGTTATAGGACTTCTCTTCAGCTAGATTTCAGGTGGTTCTTAATGACAGTTGTTCTGTAGCTTAGTTGAAAGTTTGTTGTAGTTGTGGGAGGATGTGAGTACCACATTTAGCTATCTACCATTTTAAGTTTTTTTTTTTTAATTTTATTCATTTTAGAGAGGAGACACACACACACACACACACACACACACACACACACACACACAGAGAGAGAGAGAGAGAGAGAGAAAGGGGGAGGAGCTGGAAGCATCAACTCCCATATGTGCCTTGACCAGACCAGTGCAGGGTTTTGAACTGGCGACCTCAGTGTTCCCAGGTCGAAGCTTTATCCACTGCGCACCACAGGTCAGGCCAAGCTATCTGCCATTTTAGCCTGACCTGTGGTGGCACAGTGGATAAAGCATTGACCTGGAATGCTGAGTTTGCTGGTTTGAAACCCTGGGCTTGCCTGGTCAGGGAACATACGAGAAGCAAATACTATGAGTTGATGCTTCCTGCTCCTCCCCCCTTTTCTCTCTTGCTCTTCTCTCTCTTCTCTCTCTAAAATCTGTAAATAAAATCTTTAAAAAAAAACAGAGAAGAAAATAAATCTATATCTATTTGTCATCTTGACCGGAAGCCTTTTGACCTTGATATTCTGTATAAGTAGGAAGTAAAAGTTAAGGCAGACAAAAGAAAAAAGAAGATTAATTGGAATTTGGCAAAAGTAATAACTTTTGTTCATCCAAAGGACAAGAAAGTAAAAGAGATAGTAGATTGGGAGACAACATTTGTAAACTATGTATTTTATAGAGGACTTATATTCGGAATATATAAAGAAGTGTTACAAGTCAACAATAAATAGACAACCTAGTTTTAAAATGCTCAAAGGATTTGAATAGCCATTTCTGTAAAGAAGTTATACAAAGGCCAATAAGGAGATGAAAGATGTTTGCCATCACTAGTCATTAAACCATTTTATATATACTAGGGTGCTTATAATAAAAAAGATGGACAATAATTGTTGGCAAAGATATGGAAAGATTTGATTTATTATACATTGCTGGTAGGAATGGAAACTGGTATGGCCATTTCACAAGACAGTTTGGCAGCTCCTCTCAAAGATAAATATAGAGTTATCATATGACCCTTCTATTCTTAGATATATAGTCAGTAGAACTGAAAACATAAAAATCTTGTACACAATGTTCAGAGCAGCCTTATTCATGATACCCAAAAGGTGGAAACAACCCAAATATCTGTCAATGAGTAATAACAAAATGTGCTATATCCATACAATTCAGGCATAAGAAAGAAGCACTGAAACGTATTACATCATAAATTTACACTAAAAACATTATGTTAATGAAAGAAGTCAAACACAAAAGGCTACGTATTGTTCCATTTATATGAAGTTTCCAAAGTAGGAAATTCCACAGAGACTAAAAGTAGATGAATGATTTCCAGGGGCTAGAGAGGAGGAATGTGGAGTAACTGCGCATGGTATGGGTTTTCTTGTTGGAGTGATAAAAATATTTTGGAATTTGAAAGTGGTGCCAATTGCACAACCCAATGAATATACACAGAAGTCCCCTCTTACCCACAGGGGATGTATTTCAAGACCTCCCCAATAGGTGCCTGAAACTATAGATAATACCAAAACCTATGTATACCATGGGTTTCCCTATGCATAGATACCTTTTTTACTTAAAGGGAGCACTTTACAGCTTCTATTTGGCATATCTGAATTGCTAGCATCACTACTCTTATGGTTTGGGGCCATTATTAAGTAAAATAAGGGTTCCCTGAATGTAAGTGCTGAGATTCTGTGACAGTTTGTATGGTAACTGAGATGGCTGCCAGCGACTAACGGGCAGGTCATTCATACAGTATGGACACATCTGACAGAGGGATGAATTGCATCTAGAGCAGTGGAGCGGGACACTGTGAGTTCATTGTGCTACTCAGAACGGCGCACAATTTAAAACTTATGACGTGTTTATTTATGGAATTTTCCATTTAATATTTTTGGACTATAGCTGACTGTAGGTAACTGAAACTGTGGAAAGCAAAACCATGGATAAGGGGAGACTACTGTTCTGAAAACCACTGGGTTTTATAAAAGGGTGAATTTTATGGTATGTGAATTATATCTCAATAAAGTTGTTATTAAAAACAAATTTAAAACCCTACAGTGTACCATTTAAATGGTATTGAAAAATAAAATTATTCTAAAGGGTTTTTGCTTAGCTGGCTACTTTATAGTGTTTGCAGTTGTTTAATGAACTGTCAGAAGACTGGAATTGCATTTGTAGAATTGTTACACTAGCCAGAGGCTCATGACTGTTTTTCAGTTATACAAAGGTGAGGCAAAGATACATATAAGAAAAATTCCTTAGAATTGGTCAAATCGGGATTATTTTAGTGTTTTTGTAGAAAGTTTTACTTCATTTACAATTGTGAGTTAAAGCACATTTAAGCATTCTTCAGATGATAAAATCTTCTGTTTCTTTTTTTCCAATGCTTCTTCTACATTTATTTTTGTTGGTGAACTATAAGTTAAATTGCTTTTCTGTATACCCTGTGGATTTAAGTAGTTAGATTCAAAATGACCTAAGCTTGTTATAAAGTTTTCTCTTTTTTTTATAACTAAATTTTGAAATAGAATGAATTCAGATCTTACTAGCTATCAAATCATATTGAATGATGTTTATGGTTTAATCAAATTGAGCATATTTTGATGTTAGTAAAAGCCTATTTCTATCTTTTAGATTTTTTCTTATCTCATTGTAGTCTGTTCTAACTGACTGTAATGCTTAGCTTGCAGAACACAGAGACGCAAGGCATGCTTACAGTCTGGAGTCGCTCTGCCACTGCCCTATTTATGAAGAAGCCATGCATTTAGTTGAAGAAGGAAAAATTTACTCGAGAGTGCTTAGGTATCATTTCAGTTTTGCTTATGATTATGAAAAATATTAAGCTGCTGTTGCTATATTTGTGTGATACTTATTTTAAATGTTCCTGAGAATAGGAGAAAGTGCTTTTAGGCTCAAAAAAATTTTTTTAACATGTTTAGTCAGTATTGAAAAGACATATGTTTTATATTAAGGTCCTGAGGTTAAGCCTTGTTTGAGTCCAAATTTGTAGTAGGCTTGCTCTTGAATGGAGTGTAACAGTTGTCTCCCCTGTTTATTACATAGAACTGAAATGCTGGAGTGCCTAGGAGACAGTGATTTTCTTGCCAAACTTCACTGTATTCGACAGGCTTTTCAGGTATTTTTTTTTTTTTAACATTAAGTGACTTTACCCATCTAGTCATCCCCACCCTCATGCTATAGAGTCCAGCTACATATAAACAGGACAGGTCTTTGCTCTTTGTTATTCTTATTCTTAATGGAAAATATGAAGTCTACCAAGTTTATTTTTTCTGCCTACTGTTTCCCTTTGTTTGGCTTCATTGTCATTGTCCTCTCCCATAGCCTCCCAGGTCTACCACACTTTGTCAAAACAGGGTATTTTGATGCTGGAGAGGTGTGCAAATGGCAGCTTCCAATAAAAATCCTCTTTTTTAAAATTATCAATTAATATGTGTTCTAGATTGTTTTTTATTTATATCAACTATAAAATCACTGATTACCTAAATGAAATAAGGTCTCAATGAACAACTAAGGTGTTGTGACGGCAATGAAAAACTAATGATTAATGCTCCTCACCTCTCTCTCCATTCCTGTCTGTCTGTCCCTATGTATCCCTCTCTCTGACTCTCTCTCTGTCCCTGTAAAATGAAATAAGGTCATTAAACAACAAAATTACCTTTATTTTCTTATGTTTTGGGGCTATGAACCATTTATTCTAAACTTTCTAATAGTAAAATGAACAGAATTTAAATTCAGATTTATCTCCCTTTAATCTTTTTTGATTATAGGTTTCAAGAGCTCATTTTATTTTAGTAAATTAGAACTTCCCCTATGGTCTGCCTGCTGAAATAGTGCCACACATAATGTATTTGACTGCATTAGGCTTATGTGTGCATAGATGTGCTATAAAGTGAAATGTCCATGCAGATTTATTACAGATCCCTTTTTCTTTGGGGGTGGGATATTTTTTCAGGTTATTCTTTCAGAAACAGCCAACAGGATATTCCTTGCTGAGACTGGAAGGAAAATTTTATCAGCATTAATTGTGAAAGCACGAAAGGTAACTTGTTTTGTTGGGAAGTTTTTTTTATTGTTGTTTCTGTTGAACTTAAGATTAAAATACATTAAGTTGTTTTTCTTTTTAAACACTTCATCTTCTCTCAAAGTTTTGAAGAACAGAGACCTCTTTAATTTTTATTTTATTTATTTTAGAGAGGAGACACAGAGTGAGTGAGAGAGAGAGAGAGAGAGAGAGAAAAACGGGGGAGGAGCTGGAAGCTCAACTCCCAGATGTGCCTTGACCAGACCAGTGCAGGGTTTTGAACTGGCGACCTCAGTGTTCCCAGGTTGATGCTTTATCCACTGCGCCACCACAGGTCAGGCAAAATACATTAAGTTTTTAATAAAATAAATAGTTTTTGTATATAGTTGCAAAGGTTCACATATTGAAAATAAATAACCTGCCCTGGCCAGTTGGCTAAGTGATAGAGCCTTGGCCAGGTATGTGGATGTCCTAGGTTGAATTCCCTGGTAGGGCACACAGGAGAAGTGACCATCTAATTCTCTCCCATACCCTCCCTTTCTCTTGCTCTTCTCCTGCCACAGCCATGGCTTGATTGGTTTGAGCACATTGGCCCCAGGTGCTGAGGATGGTTCTGTGGAGCCTCCATCTCAGGGAGTGAAAATAGCTTGGTTGGAGCATGGCCCACGATGGGCAGAGCATCAGCCCCAGACAGGGGTTGCTGGGTAGATATATACCCATCGGGGATGTGGGAGTCTGTCTCTGTATCTCCCCTGTTGTCACTTGGAAAAAACAAACAAAAAGATTAAATAAATAACCCAAAGAGCATTGATTTTTGCTTAGGCTGAATTATCTTCTATGTATAAAACCTACTCTGTTTTGATCCAGTTGTTTCTCATAAATTATTCTCATTTTGTCATAACGTCTATGAATGGCATAGTAAGAATCATTATTAGATCCGCTAACAAACACTACCATTATTATTTCAAATCCTCTTCTCTTACCTTCTTTAATCCTGTTCAGTAAGAAGTTTCTAGGACATACCATAGATCTCAGAAATCTGAAATACAGATTGAGCTGCCTATTACTTTAACTCATCTTCATGGGACTGAATGAGACAGACGCAAGGAAAAGAACTTCATTAAGACTATAAGGATCCACTTTTTGGTATGCAAGGTGTGTCCAGATACCGAGGAAAACTGAAGTCAAACAGGCTTTCCTTCCTTGAGCCATTTGAACACCTGGATTTCAGACCCAATCTGTTTGAACCTCAGCCCTGTCATTTGTATAATAGAATTATATTTATAGTACCCTATTTCAAAGGTTTTTTATGATGATTAAATAAATGCTAGATGGGAAAGCAAATTTTTGATGAAGTGCAGAATAAATGAAAGAGGATATTAACTAATTACAATTCTCAGTGTTAATTTTATGTTACTTTCTTGGCATTCCCCTGGGAGAAACCCAGTGGTTTGAACTAGAATTCATCCTAAAGGGGTAGAACTGCATTAAAAACATCAGATGGGCCTGACCAGCTGGTGGCACAGTGGATAGAGCGTTGGACTGGGATGCGGAAGACCCAGTTTCGAGACCCCGAGCTTGCCAGCTTGAGCGCGGGCCCATCTGGCTTGAGAAAAAGCTCGTCAGCTTGGACCCAAGGTCGCTGGTTCCAGCAAGGGGTGGCTCAGTCTGCTGAGGGCCCGCGGTCAAGGCACACGTGAGAAAGCAATCAATGAACAACTAAGGTGCAATGGCAGCGAGAAACTGATGATTGATGCTTCTCACCTCTCTCCGTTCCTGTCTGTCTGTCCCTATCTATCCCTCTGTCTGACTCTCTCTCTGTCCCTGTAAAAAAAAAAAAAAAAGATATATCAGATGGTATCTTCTGCCACCAAGTTTTCATCTTAAGTACTGATATAAATAGGCATATATATATATATATATATATGTATATATATATATATATGTATATGTATATGTATATGTATATGTATTTGAGTGTGTTGGCACAGTGGATAAAGTGTTGACCTGGAACACTGTGGTCACCAGTTCGAGACCCTGGGCATGCTTGGTGTGGGCACATACAAGAAGCAATTGATGCTTCCCACCCCTCCTCCCCCTTTTTGCTCTTTTCCTCTCTTTCCCTCTCTCACCTTTCTCTAAAATCAGTCAATAAATTTTTTATAATCTAAAAAATAAAAAAAGAACATTTAGCTAAATGAATATGACATACCTTGAAAATGTATTTTAATTCAGTAATCCAATAGAATGAAGAGCTAACAAATGTACTTGAAGAGTAACTCATTTACTTAAGCAGGCTTGAGACTTATTATGAAGTTTAGTTTAGGATTAAAATACTGTTTTCTTCTGCAGAATCCAAAGAAGTTTGAAGATGTTTTTGACGAAATGATCTATTTTTTAGAGCAAACTGATCACTGGGATAGTACTGAAATGGAACTTGCTGCTAGAGGAGTAAGTTCAGATTTTTAAATAATATTTATTCCCCTTAGTTATTCATACATAATATTTACATAATTTAAAACCACTCTTTCCTTGCCCTTGTTAAATTGACAGTAAAATCAATTACACGGTGGTGGTTATGACAGAATCATAAACAATAGCAACCACAGGCTTTATACATGGAGGCAGCAATTGAAAATGATTGTTTTTTAAAAAACCTTTCTATTCCTTCCCTCCTTCTCTCCTTGCCTCCCTCCCTCCCTTCTTTCTTCTTCCTAAAAGTCAAGATCAGGCCCTAGCAGGGCAGTGATGGTGGCCTGATCTTGACTTTTAGGCACAGAAATGGTTTCAGATGGGCAGCTCACTGGGACATTGTATACATATACTGGATCAAACTAATATATTGAGAATAATTGGAGCCAGTCTTCTTACTCTTGGAGAAGGGAAGTATAAAAAGCTCGGATTGGATTGGGAGCTATCATTGTGAATTCATAGTTCGTAATAGATATAGACAGATATAGAAATAAATATAAAGACTTGCATATACGTTTCCCAGCTGTCTTCACTGAGAGGGTCTGGGAGCAACAATATCTCAAAAGAAGTTACTTCTCGAGGGCACACAGATCTTGGCTTCTGTGTACTACTCTCCACTAAAAAAAACCAACCTAGGACTCCTTGGAGAAATGGCTGAATTCAGCACTGGAATAGGGAAAGTACATGATGACCCTGGAACACTTAGTTGTAATGGAGACTTAAAGAATGAGTTTGCAAGGGGCTAAAAAGCTTTCTGTGCAGAGAAAACAGTAGGAATAGGCACAGAGGCATAGTCTTTCCTTCTCCAGTGTTCCCTTGCTTGGGGAAGGAATTAGTGCCTATTCGGTTGTGCAGGCCTGTAAGGCGGGACTCCTTTACACCTCGCTGGTCCTCACCTACTTTATGCATTCCTTTCTTAAGTTTTGTCAGATTAAACTTCTAAATATCTTTTAATTTCTTCAACTTTTCTCTATTCCTGCCAGCCCCACTGTAGTCTGAGTAACTTGTATTTCCCTGGCTTACTCAGAGTCTTCGCATTCCCTGATCCCCTGCCTGCTCCTCTCCTGCTGTCACTTTCCTCTCCACTGTCCGCGGTGCTGCCAAATGGTCTTTAGAAAACAGAAATCTACTCATCCATTGTCCCTCCACCACTGTCCCTCTAAAATACTGTGAAGATAAAATCCAAAATCATTACCACGGGCCATAAACTCTGCAGCAACTCTCCCTTCCTCCTTGGCTCGCCTCTGTGCTCTCTGTAGAGCGAGCGAGCTACAGCACAATTGCTGTGACTTTCTTTGACTCATCGTCACTGTGTTTCATTCGGACCTTAAAGTCCTTGACAAGGCATTTCCTGTACCTGGATGCCTCTTTGAAGAAAGCGCTCTGTGACGTCCAGTCTAAGCTCCACCATAAGTTCTCACAGTATCGTGTATTTTTCCTTTAACTGTGCTTATCACAGTTTGTAATTATGTCTTTGCGAGATTATTTGTTGGTTTCCCCCACTAAACTCTTAAGCATCTTGTTTACTCACTCTATAAGTCTGAGCACCTTGTACAGCATGTAGCACGATACAGTATGCATGAATGAATGGAAGAGCAAGAGGTTCACGATGTGGTGGGAAGGGCAGACAGATGTACCATTAACTCAATAACAAAGCAGAATGAGCTTTGTGGATTCCATAATAAAAGCACAAAGGGTGCCTAGAATAGAGTGCAGGGAAAGATTAATTTCACCTGATGGGATCAAGGAAGGGGTAACTGTCATGTGAATTGCAGTTTCAGGGGTTGAGTTGTTTTCCTCTGTCTCTCTTCTTCCTCTCTTTTTGTCAGAGATATAATCTATCCATATTAAACACACAGAGTTGTTACAAAGTATGAAGCCCTGGCTCAGACTTTATTTTAGCTCTATGTAATAATAATTTTTGTTTTAACTCATAATTTAATGCAGGTGAAAAATCTCAATTTTTATGATGTTGTTCTGGATTTTATACTAATGGATTCCTTTGAAGATTTAGAAAACCCACCCACATCTATACAGAATGTAGTAAATAATCGCTGGCTAAACTCCTCCTTCAAAGAAACTGTAAGTGGACCAGCATCTCCTAAGAAGTTCAATTAAAGAAAAGAAACTCGAAGTGATGGTTTATCTCTCTCAGCCATGTAAATTTAATGATAAATGGTCAGAACTGGGAAGATTAATAAGATTTCATGTAAATTGCCTATAGAATGAATAGTGTGGACACTGAGCTCATCCTTTGATATTGGGATCAGATGTGTATAATACATAACATCTTCAGAGAAATTTCCTTCTTGGCTCTCCTGTCAGTCCTTGCCTTCACCTGAAGTATTGAGTATTTCTTTAGATCTAAAAACAAAACCAAAAAAACTACATCAGGCTTCATACTAGTTCTGATCTACTTAAGAAAATTGTTTATAACTGAAATGGCTCTATGGCTAAACTGAAATATAGCAGCTCTAGTCAAAAGACAATGTATATATTTTTAGGGAAAAATATGGGAATTCATGTTCCAAATTCTATTAAAAATTAAGGGACAAAAAATAAGCATGTGTCCCTCCCTAAAAAAACAGGTTTAAACTATATTCTATACTTAGAATGTTTCCAGTTACTTAGAATGTTTTCAGTTTTTTCATACTCAAATCCATATTTGACACTGTCCTTTTGTTGGGCTTTTAGTGCATATCTCAGAGTAGGTGGGATAGATTGATATTTGTGATGAAGTTTGAATACCTTTAAAAAATGTTCCAGTGGGCTATTTCACAATTATTTTGCAAATTCCTGATATTAAATTTCAAAAGTTTTAATAAATCCACTTTTACTTCAAAATATGTGTTCGCCATTAAAAAAGGTACATGTTATGTTCATTTCCATAACTAATTTGGTAAATTGACCTTGATCAAAGTTGGGTCATTCCACAGTGGGGTCAGATTTATTTGGGATCCATTTGGGTGTTTTGTCTCTGTCATTATAGTTGTATTTTTTAGTTCTTCATTTGGATAAACCGTTAGCTTTACCCACAGTTATTTCCAATAGAACTATTCTTGGGGGAAAAGCACTTTGCATAAAACATTTGTGCATAAAGCATTTCTTGTATGTGTGATTCTATGTACAGTATACGTATTTTCCTCTTTTCTTACAGGAACAGAATTTAAGAAGGCTGCGAGTTGTATTATAATTGCCAAGGTTATTTGCCAGGGTTCCGCACATTTTATCTCTAGAGACTTTGTATTTAATTTAAAATTTATAAAAACAACACCCTTTCACAAATATTTACAAAAGATAGGAGGGACCTGGACTAATATTTATTACTAGTTAATGTTTTGGACATTTTAGACCCATCAACTTTGAATTTCTAATACTCTTTTCTAAATGGAAAGTTTATATAGTTATAAATTTAATTCTTGCTTTTTCCCCTCTGTGTATACTTAGGCTGTGGCTTCCAGTTGTTGGTCGGTGCTGAAACAGAAAAGGCAACAGATGAAGGTAAAGCACCTTAGACTCCTTTGTTAAGGAACTTGAGGCTCCTGTCAAAAGAACATCTGAGTCAGTTCTCCAGTGGTGATGGCAGGTCAGAAGGATGGTCCCTAAGGCTAGATAAGTGACTTATTGCTACATGTTTGACTTCTCCTTTTTGGAATTCTTTCTCCTCCTTCCTTAACATCATGTAGCGTTCAGCATTAGCAGGTATTGAGGCATGCCTGGGCTTTCCATGAAGTGGGAGAGAGTTAGGGTTGGAAACAGCTCTTTTTTTTTTTAGTGTTTTAGTTTTTGTTTTTTTATTCAATGATGTTTAAGATTTTCAAAAATTGTTTAATATAGTGGTTTCCACTTCATGTAATTCAATTGAGAAATAATGATTTCTTTTATTGATTTTAATTTATTATGTTTACATAGATTCTAGTGTTACCCCAAACGCATTCCCCCTCCCTTGTATGATTTGATTCTTTAATTTTTATTTATTTATTTATTCATTTTAGAGAAGAGACAGAGAGAGAGAGAGAGAGAGAGAGAGAGAAAGTGGGGAGGAGCTAGAAGCATCAACTCCCATATATGCCTTGACCAGACCAGTGCAGGGTTTTGAACTGGCGACCTCAGTGTTCCCAGGTCGACGCTTTATCCACTGCGCCACCACAGGTCAGGCTGATTTGATTCGAATAGCTGTTTTATTCAAATGAGAGACTCCACGAAAAAGTCTCAGAGTTTATATCCTGTCTCCATGTCGCACACGCTTCAGCCTGACCCACCTGCTACATACAGCTCTCACCATTCACTCCATGGGCAAGGGCGTGGATTCAGGAGTGAGACTGCCTGGTTTCAAATACCACTCACTAGCCAGGACCTCTAGTAAGCTGCTTAACCTTTCTATGACTTAGTTTCCTCATCTCTAAAAAAGAGTTTAGTATCTACCTCATGGGTTTTTGAGAATTACATGCATAATACTTAGAACAGTGTTTGTCATAGGGCATGTTGCAAGTGTTGGTTATTGTACTTTTTGCCCACCTACTTGTAGTAATTTATCATATCTGAATTTCTCGGTCCGATCCTTGTAACTGAAGTATTGTCACGTGCAGTGTTTCCAAAGTACCATTCTCACTGTATCTTCAGAAGTTGCTTATTAAAAATAATTCTGGAGAGCATATATTAGAATAATTCTTATTTTAAATAATTCCAGAGGCCCAGAGCTTTAAACAAGTTCCCTAAATGATGATTATAAACTGTAATGTTTGAGAACCACTGGTTTAGGGCTAAGGAACAGACTTGTAGACAGAGTTAGAGTATCACATAGCCAGTATGATGACGGGAAAGTTACAATATGCTGACGTTTTCCTGTTTGCAAAATGGTAATGTCTGCTTCATAGGGCTGTTGTAAAGATGAAATGAGATAGCTTAATTTGAGCATAAAATTAAGAGTAAACATTAAAAAGTTTAATAAGTGGTAGTTTTCATAATTATATTATCATTATATCTAACTTTATTTTTTCTTAGCATAAATTTTGTGCCTTGGACTAGTCTTTGCCTCTTGGGGAACTACTTCCTATGCCTGGAATGCCATACTCTATTCTCTGTAGCTAAATAAATCTTACCTTCTGTTGAATTCAACTTAACAGTTATTCCTAGGTGATCAACAGTTATTCCTTGGTGAAGCATGTCTTTTCTACTTCAGCCCATGCTAACTTCTTACCTGTCTGAACTCCTAAGACAGAGTCTGTATAAGGTTTAGAATTTTAATATATGTAGAATATCTTTTATACTAGAGTAATAATTTCAGTGTATCCCTGATAACTTTTTGGCCTTCACTAGCTAGCTGTGTGTGATTTAGGGCAGGTTATTTCATTCCTCTGAAGTATCACTTTTTACATATTAAAATGTTGACATGACCTACTTTTTCAGGAACATTTTATTAAATTAAATAGAACCTAGCACATTATCTGGAATATAATGAGTACTCATTAAATGGTAATTGCTCCTATATTTCTTTTTGTGTGTGTGTGGCAGAGACGGAGAGAGAAGGACAGATAGGGACAGACAGACAGGAAGGGAGAGAGATGAGAAGCACCAATCCTTTGATGCAGCTCCTTAGTTGTTCATTGATTGCTTTCTCATATTTCCTTAACCCGGGGAACTACAGCCAAACCAGTGACCCTTTGCTCAAGCCAGCCACCTTGGGCTTAGGCCAGCGATCTTGGGTTTCAAGCCCCTTTGGGCTTAAACCAGCAACCATGGGGTTATGTCTATGATCCCACACTCAAGCCAGCAACCCCATGCTCACGATGGTGAGCCCACTACGCTCAAGCTGGATGAGCCCGCATTCAAGCCAACAACCTCAAGGTTTTGAACCTGGGTCCTCTGAATCCCAGGCCTATGCTTTATCCACTGTGCCACCGGCTGATCAGGCTTGAGTAGAGCTTTTTAATAGTCGATACCATGGTGGTCTCATTAATTCTAAAAATTATACTGCTAAGGAATACAATGCCATTCTTGTTTTTTCTTGGTTACAACACTGATATGATTGATTTTTTTAAAGCATTTTCATGAAGTGAAAATACCTTTAGTAAATAACATTTTTTAGCATATTTGAAACTATTGGATAGGTTATAAAATCTACAGAAGACATTCTGTGACTAAAAGCTCGTTGTAAGTTCATTAACTTTCTTACTAGACTGGCTCATCATTGACCCTTGGTCTTCCCTCAAAAAGAGCTGGCCATATGATGGATAGCAATTTAACTTTCTAAAGGGCAAACAGATTCAAAAAGGTAAAAATAACTCAATTCTCCTTTACTTCCCAACAGATCCCAGATGGATTCTTTGCCCATTTTTATGCCATTTGTGAGCACATCAGCCCTGTCCTAGCCTGGGGTTTTTTGGGTCCTAGAAATTCTCTCTACGATATATGTTGCTTCTTCAAGGTATGTCTAGTCATTGAACCATTTCTTCTTTCTTTAATCAAAAAGCCGATAAGGTATTATTCTGGTGTGTGTGTGTGTGTGTGTGTGTGTGTGTGTGTGTGTGTGTGTGCGTGTGTAGAAGAAAGTTACTTAAAGATAAAGTTATAAAAGTCACCTAAATTCAGTGTTTAAGTGCCAGTAGATTATGTAGATTTGGTGCTTTATCCTGAAGTAGATGTAAATTCATCACCTTATCCTTTCCCTCTGTGATGGATGCATGTTCTTGGATGGACTTATGATGTTACAGTCAAGTTGCTGTAGACAGTTTGTTCGTCATGCCTGGATGCTTTGAAATTCATAAAATAAATAATATCTGTCTTTATTGCTCACGTGGCAATTTAGAAATAATTCTGGCTCAAGGTAATATGAATGAGGAAATCCCAATTATGAGAAATAATATGAGAGTTTAAAGTTGTAGTTTAATGTCAGTAATTTAAATTTGCCAAAACCAAGTGACATAGCTCATTGCAGAATTTTCTGCTTGGCATAGGGCCAAGAAAAGTCACACCATTTAGTAGCCTTGTGTTTAGGCTGAATTTCAAGGAGTGAATGAAATATGAATTTGAAAGTTTTTTATGTTTGAAAGTTTAGATGTTTTACTATACCCTTCATTAAAAAAATAAAATTATGTTTATATTCTGTGAATGTAGCATTTATATAAATGATTTAGGAAATGTTTATTTTCCTATCATTCAAAACTCATTATTTTTTGACTAGTTTACTTAACTTTCCAAAGTTAAGTTAAGGTATATGTTGTGTAGTGGGGAAATTTTGGACTATCGTTAATGAACAGTTTGACTCTGGCAAAGTATGCTTTGTACTCCTTTTCTTATCTATAAAATGAGGGAGCTTGACAGGTTGATTGCTGTTAACTCTTCCAGTTACAAAATCCAGTGACTCTAACAGCTGTGCCTTCTTACTACTTCTTAGCATTTGATTTCTGTGGGATAGGAATTAAATATTCCTGTTTTTTACTCTTTGAAATTTTTTTATTTTCATGAAGGCATAGCATCCTAAGACTTAATACTTTGTCGTATACAACTTGCTTAAAATGAGTTTCAGCACAAGTATTAACTTTCTTTCCCTGATCTGAGATCTGAAATTATTTTTATTTTGCATGTATCTTAAATGTTTTTCTAAGATCAGCCAAGTATTTTTATGTACAGAAAATTATACACTTAAAACCCATAAATTATAATTATTAGAAGTAGTTTAGTCTTATTTTTTCTTTCTCTCTTTGTTTTTATTAAGTGAGAAGGCAGACAGTCTGACTCCTGCATGCACCCCACTGGGATCCACCCAGCAAGCCCCCTACTGTGGGATGCTCTGCCCACCTGGGGCCGCTGCTCTGTTGCTCAGCAACCGAGCTATTTTAGCGCCTGAGGTGAGACCATGGAGCTATCCTCAGTGCCCAGGGCCAACTTGCTCAAAGCATTTGAGCCATGGCTAGAGGAGGGAGGGAGGGAAGGAGGGAAGGAGAGAGAGAGAGAGAGAGAGAGAGAGAGAGAGAGAAAGAAAGAGGAAAGGGAGGGGTGGAGAAGCAGATGGTTGCTTCTCCTGTGTGCTCTGACCAGGAATTGAACCTGGGACTTCCACACACCAGGCTGATGCTCTACCAAATAGCCAACTGGCCAGAGCCTAGTTTACTCTTCTTAAGTAGTACCAGTACTCATAGGTAACATTGAAAACTTCAGTTATTGGGAAAGGACTAATAATAACCCCTTTCCTTTATACAGTGCTGTAGGGTTTACAGGTATTTTCTTTTTTTAAATTGAATTTATTGGGGTGACATTGGTTAATAAAATTATATGGGTTTTGCCCTAGCCAGATGGCTTGGTTGGTTAGAGTGTTGTCTGAAATGTGAAGGCTGTGGGTTTGATCCCCAGTTGTGGCACATACAGGAACAGATTAATGTTTCTGTCTGTTTCTATTTCTTTCTAAAATCAATAAATTAAAAATTTTTTTTAATTATATGGGTTTCAGGTGTATGGTTTTATAATATATCATCTGTGTGTTGTAGTGTATGTTTACCACCCCAAGTCAAACCTCCTTTCATCACCATCTATCCCCTTTTACCTCATTCTACCTCTCCTATTCCCTGCAGGTGTTTTCTATGGATGTTTTAAAATCATAACATCAGCCCTGAGTAGTAGTAGTAAAAATAAAAGACAAGAAGTACTGCCTCTTATTTTACAGAAAAAGAAAATGCGAACACAGAGATTTAATCACTTGTTAAATGTCCCTTTTCCAATGAGATAAGAAACTAGAACTGGAATGCAGGCCTTCTGACTCTTAATTCAATGCATGTTACAACATTAGTAACTATTTAGATTTAATGTAATTTTGGTCTAATAAGTGCAAATTTGTTTTGTATTTATTTTCCAGAATCAGGTTCTTTTCTTTCTCAAAGACATCTTTGACTTTGAGAAAGTACGCTATTCCAGCGTGGAGACTTTGGCTGAAGACCTCATGCAGTTACTTATTCGCCGCACTGAACTTTTACTGGCCTATCTTGGAGCTGACGCACTGAAGCATACGAGTAGTTGTATAAGTAGTCATGGTCCTGTTATGTCCAGTGGCCTAGTGGAAGCCAAAGTACAATAAGTATCATAAAAATAAGACAATTTGAGTGCGCTATGACATAAGAACTATTGGTTCTGTCACATACACTATACAGAATTGGTGGATATGGACTCAGGGAGGGAAACAAAATCTAGTAAAGACTGAGTGACCTTCCTGTACTTACACAGAAGTTCTGTGTAGTGTATCCAAAGCAGCTTTTTACAGTCTTTAGGTAATAATTTAAGTTATGAAATGTTGCATATTTTTACAGAAATATTGCTTAAATTGAAGCCAGTACTTGGAGTTAATTGATTTGTTATCTCAAAACTGTCTGAAATGTCCAGTATTACTCTCAAAGGCTCCATTTTTATGCTTTGCACCTTGAAATTATACACTTTCGCTAAGATTTGTGAGGCCCACACATACTGGAATATACTACTCCTAATGTCGACAAACTTAACTTTGCCTGAAAATGTATTTTTAATTGTAAAGTTATTTGTTTAATCAAGTTTAGAAAGTAGTGGTGTTTAATATGACTGCTTACATTATTGCTTGTGTATTTGCTTATGTATTTGAATCGAGGAAATTGTAATGGCTGAGTATTGTTATAGAACATTTAAATGAATTGACATTGAGAAGTTTACAACTTATAAGTTTATATTAGATTTACTGCAGTTGCCAAAATATATTACTGTTTGTCCTAGACATTACAATAGACAAAAGAAATTTATTTTATCTTTTTATAGATTAAAGCATTTTTCTCTTAAATGAATATTGATTTAAAAGATATAACATTTATTAATTAGGATAGGCAATTAAAATTTTTTCTGTGTAGCTTTGAGACTATCTCCCAATATCTGAAGTTAATTAATCTTGGTACAGTAAAATCATTTCTCCTTTTTCCTTCTACAAAACTGGTTGTTGGTTATTCTCACAGAGAATTTAGCACATTTTGACATACTGTGTTCATATTTAAAACATACTTATACTTTAAACCATAGTGAGGTTTTAAAGAAGGGTATTTTTCCCCTTGTGAATATAGAACAAAATATATTTAATGGTATGGAAGTATATTTCATGTCCTTTATGATAAATGTACAAACAAGTGGGTTATTCTTATAAGTAAAGTTCTTTAGAATATATTAGGTATTTTCAGAGTTATACCAGTTTTGTGTTTAAATCATATACCACTATTTGGAGTGGCTGACTCAGTATATCAGTAGATGGGATTGTTGATTTTGTTTTTAAAGTGGGTGGGCTTTATTAATTTTAGGAGTGAGTTACTCAGAAGGATTTAAATATATTTTTTTAGAATGCATTTTTAGAGTAAAGTGCCTAGTTTCTGATTAATGAATAGAAAATGGAAAGTTAGGGGAAAAGCATAGTCTTTTAGGGTTTTAAATTTATACATGTGCCACATTTATGTAACAGTAGTTAGACAAAATATGAGATTCAGCATTTCATACTGTTTTCATGTACTGTGTTATATACTGTATAAAATATTGTTCTAATGACTTTTGAGTAGCTCATTGACATTTCTTGCATAAAGTCTTAATTTAACAATTGGCTATTTATAATTCTGTTATTAATGGAGGAGTATTTAGAAGTATCAAGGCTAGAATATTTTATTATGTAATGTTTTACTTTTTAATTTGTATTATATTTTTAGCTTCTTGTTGAGGTACCAGTGGCCTTGAATGATTCACATACATACACACACATGTGTGCAAATACATTCCCACTATCATATAGGCAAGGCAGTATTTGCTTATATTAATTTTTCTGTTTGGGGAGGGACAAATGATTTAAGATGTGGTTTTATAAACAAAGCTCTCAGTAAACTTGATTACTCTTCTATTTGAGGGAGATATGGCTTCAAATCTATTTTGAGGAATTGCACCTTTTAATAATGCTGCTACTATATAAGGTAACTGAGGAATTTATTTCATCAGCTAAATGAATGGCTTTCCAGAGGTGTTATTTTTTTCTTTTATATTTTACCTTTAAAAATAAATTGCCCATATATATTCAAGAGGTTGATTAGTTTTTGGTCAGTTTGGTAGCTACTCTCTACTTGGGTAAGATGCTTTCTTTGTGGCCTTTAACAAAGAATGGCCAAATAGAATTTCAGGGTATTACGTATAGGAAAAACTTCTCAATTGAAAGAGAAGAAACAACCTTTTAAAAGAAACATCTCTTAAAAATGTTTTTGACCTCAGAAGAGTATTTAAGGCATATGTACCAATTTCATTTGCCTTGAAATTAGGTTGAACAGTTAATGTTTTTTTTTTGAACAGTTAATGTCTTTAAAAATTAAAGAAAAGAGATTTAAACTAGTTTAAAACCTTTTAGGATAAAACTCTGTTTAACATTTTCTCATGATACTATTATCAGAAAATTCCCATTTTTTGAGTAACGTCTTGCCATGAGTCCTATTCTCTACTCCCTATGTAAATTATAAGGACCTTGAATTAATCCTGAGAAATGGGTTTTTTCCGCCTCTTCTGTTTTCTGGAAGAAAAAAGATAAGTGTTCAGGTGATGTACACTTGGTAATTATTTTTCTATTTTGGTTTCTCTACATTTTTTTCAACTAAAAGGCTATTTTTATTTTAGTGAGAGGAAGGGAGGCAAGAGAGACAGACTTTCGCATGTGCCCTAACTGGGATCCGCCCGGCAAGCCCACCAGGGGGTGATGCTCTGCCCATCTGGGGCATTGCTCTGTTGCAACCGGAGCCATTTTAGCACCTGAGGCTGAAACCAAGGAGCCATTCTCCGTGCCTGGGGCCTACTCGCTCTAATTGAGCCTTGGCTGCAGGAGGGGAGGGGAAGGAGGGGGGAATGAGAAGAGGAGGAGTGGAGAAGCAGTGGGGCACTTCTTCGGTTTGCCCTGACTGGGAATCGAACCTGGGACATCCACACACTGGGCTGGCTAAAGCTCTACCATGAAATCAACCGGCCAGGGCCAAGGCTAGTTATTTTTAAATGTCAAAATGAGATTATCTTTTTAAAAAGAAGCCAATTTTTTCATATCATTATAGTCAACTTCAAAGAACTTTCTCTCATTAAGTAGTATTTTTTATTTGCATCTACTTACTATGATTATATTAATTTGTTAAATTAACTGACTTTATAAAAAATATTTACAAACTTTTCTCGCCTTAAGATGTAACATTTTCTATTGAAATGATTACGTAAGGAATGATTATTTGTATTACAAAAGAATACTTTATCATTCCTTTAAACATATGAAATAGGAATGCCAAAGTAACATTTAATATACTTCCCCTGTGACCTTTCAATATCAGAAATTCTAATTGCGTTTGTAAATTAATCTGCTTTTATTTTAATGTGAACATATTAGGAAATTATTTGGAATATGCATTTTAAAGTGATTATATGAATTAGGCTGAATTCAAGATTTTGATTATTTACTAGAATTAATCTAATTTAGAAATATCTCTGTATGTGGGATTTAGGAATTTGTGTAATCTATGATTAATGGAAATAAGTGCATCCTTTGTTTTGTTCCCATGATTATATCGTGTTATTGTTTTGCTTAGTTTGAGAACAACCATGTGTTAGCTTTATTTGGCTGACATCAGTAAATGTATCTGTTTCCTAAATGTAAGGACTGCACTAATTTGTGTAGTAGAAAAAAATAGCACTGGCTCTGTAGCCAAATAAGCACTATAATATGGATGTATTTCTGCTACTTCCAAATAAAAATGTGATGGTATATCCTGCTGATGTATTGATGGTTTTATACAGTGCTTATGTAATTGCAAGGTCACATTTGTCGCACTTTCAAGTCTCCATAAGACCTCACATATACAGGCATAGAGTGCACAGACAACTGCGAAAGCACTGAAATGAAATGTAAACATTTTGTTTATGTATTAACTGGTAGAAAAGACAGTTCCATGATGAATGAAGTCAATGTACTGTGTTTTAATTAATAATTTAAAGTGTTTTGATTAATAATTGAATACAATAAAAAGGTATCCTATTGCTGTACATGCATCCATCCCTGTTCAGACCTCTTCCTTTGCCACCACTTCTTGGTTAGTATTCAGACACATTTAGTCAAGGACGGGTGCTGCCTGGGTCCCACTGTGAACGCCAGGTGCTGAGAAGGGTTACCTGGGTGAACAAAATAGTACTCTTGATTTGGGACTTTCAGTAATGAAATTTATTTTAGGATAATTAAATATGTTTAAAACTATTAAATGAACTAAAGTATATAATTTAATAAGCAAACCAGGCAAACAGGAGTGGAATCTCTTCCTAGTTAGGATATAGGCTTAAGGCTACACTAGAATCAGAATCAGATCAGAATCTCAGTCTCATCTTGTATTTTCTCTGTCGTCCTTCACACGCTGCTGTCTCGTGCCATCCTCTTTGATTCCGCTACATGAACTTAATGTTTGGCAATTAAACATCTCCCTGTTAAAATACTTCTCAACAAGCATCTCAGTGTCCTATTGTTACCCTATTTGCAGGGCTTTGCTGGAAATCTTTATAAGCTCACTTGGTTTATCCACTGTCATTCTTACTGTTCTTTTGACAGCTATTTTTTATGTAGTGTTTCTTCCTCTACTGTCTATTCTGTAATACTTTCCCCTACCACTTCTCCTTTCATCTTTCTCTCCTGATGCTACTGACATCTTTGATCAGGCCACACGGCTTTTGCCGAGGTTCTTTTTCTGTTTTTTTCTACACCTGAACAGTGAAAAGCTTTAAGTAACCATCATTTGGGCAGGAACGGACTGATTTCAGTACAGGGAAAAAAGTGAACTTTTCTTCTATGACACTTTTTATTTTTTACTTAAAAGCCACAACAAAGCAACTGGTACATCAAACACCACCTCAGCGTTTTGCTTTTAACTGTCTCTTATGTGTGTTGCAAAGCCTTTCACAATGTACATTTATATATAGGAAATTCTGGAACTTTTATGATTTGCTATGTTTGAAATAATACTTGAATATAAAGAAGCACTTTGACATTTGAAAGCACTGGAAATATATGGATGGCTTCCAGAACTTTGCTAATTCTTTAGTGACAGTCTGAGAGAATAGGCCTAGGGACTTTAAAGAGGACTGAATGCTTAATGTGATAGAAGATGAATAATTTTTAAAAATAGGTTAAAGCAGATGTATTTATTATCTGTTGCTGCCTAACAAATTATCCCAAATTTAGCAGTTTTACACAAATGTTATTTTGCACAGTTTCTGGGGGTTGGGAATACAAGAGTGGCTGGTGTTGGTGGTTCTATCTTAGGGCAGGGGTCTCCAAACTTTTTACACAGGGGACCAGTTCACTGTCCCTCAGACCATTGGAGGGTCGGACTATAAAATAAACTATGAACAAATCCCTATGCACACTGTGCATATCTTATTTTAAAGTATAAAAGCAAAATGGGAATACAATACAGTGTGTCCATAAAGTCATGGTGCACTTTTGACTGGTCACAGGAAAGCAACAAAAGATGATAGAAATGTGAAACTGCACCAAATAAAAGGAAAACCCTCTCAGTTTTTGTAGGATGATGTGACAGCATGTGCGCATGCACAGATGATGATGTAACACTGTGTATACAGCGGAGCAGCCCACGGCCATGCCAGTCGAGATGTGGACGGTACAGAGGAAAGTTCAGTGTGTTCTGTGGCTCGCTAAATTCGAATCAGTGACTGAAGTGCAACGTGAATATGGGCTGCTGAACATCCTCATGCCTACATTGAGTACGAACGTAACACCCCTAAGTGAATGTGTGGTGTGGCCTGGTGCATGATAAGGTGATAGGCCCAATTTTTTTTCGCAGAGCAGTCTGTGACGGCAAACACCTATCTTGACACGTTGGAGTTGTATGCAGTGCCACAATTTCCAGAAAATGTCATCTTTTAACAGGACGACGCTCTTCCACACTACGCCACCATTGTTCGTGAGTTTCTGGATAGAACATTCCCCCGGCAGTGGATAGGCAGGGGTTCTGTCAAGCCATGGTCACCATGATCCCCGGATCTGATGCACTTAGACTTTTACTTTTGGGGTTATGTGAAGCAACACGTGTACATTGAACGTATCAACGACATTAATCACTTAAAACAGAGAATCACAGATGTTATTCACTGTTACACCAGACGTCCTTACCCGTGTGTGGCAAGAACTTCACTATCGTTTGGATGTGTGTAGGGCAACAAATGGAGCCCACATCAAACTGCATTGAATAGGTATGAAACTGGGAGAGTTTTCCTTTTATTTGGTGCAGATTTCACATTTCTATCGTCTTTTGTTGCTTTTCTGTGACCAGTCAAAAGTGTATCATGACTTTACAGACACACTGTATTAAAAATAAAGAACAAGTCAATTTAAATCAACAAACTGACCAGTATTTCAATGGGAACTATGGGTGTGGATGCATCCTGTGCTCCTCTCACTGACCACCAATGAAAGAAGTACCCCTTCTGGAAGTGCCGCGGGGGCCAGATAAATGGCCTGAGGGGGCCGCAGTTCGGGGACCCCTGGCTTAGGGTCTCTCCTGGGATTGCATTTATCTGAAGTTTTGACTAGGGCTGGAGGAATTGTTTCCAAGATTTGTGCACTTGCCTGGCCAGTGGTGGTGCAGTGGATAGAGCATCACCTGGGACGCTGAGGTCTCAGGTCCAGAACCCAGAGGTTGCCAGCTTGAGCATGAGCTCATCTGGCTTGAGCACAGGCTCACCAGCTTGAGTGTGGGGTCGCTGGCTTGAGTGTGGGATCACAGACATGATCCCCATGATCGCTGGCTTGAGCCCAAGGTCACTGGCTCTGCTGGAGCCCCCTGGTGAAGGCACACATGAGAAGCACTCAATGAACAACTAAGTGATGTAACTATAAGTTGATGCTTCTCATCTCTCCCTGCCTGTCTCTCTCTGTGTGTTTCTTTTTCTCTCTCACTAAAAAAAAAAAAAAAAAAAAAAAAGGTTTGTGCACTTACATGGCTGTTGTCAGGGAACTTTAGGTCCTTGCCTCATGAGACTCTTAACAGAGTTGTCTGAGTATCTTTAAAACATGGTGGCTGGTTTTTCCCAGAGTGAATACTCAAGAGATATCATGGAAAAAGATGGAGTATCTTTTATAACCTGGAATTAGAAGTGACATACCATTATTTGTGCCATATACTATTAGTCACACAGAACAACCCTGACATAGTGTTAGAGGAGATTACACAACGGTTTGAATACTAGGAGGTAGGATCCTTTGGGTCACTTTGGTGGCTGGATGCCACAGCAAGAAATCATAAATTAAACATAATGTAGACATTTGAAATGAATAAATGTTCATTCTTTGGCTAATCTTTTTAAAAAATTAAATTGATTTTCGAGAGAAAGGGCAGAGACAGAAATGTCTATTTTGTTGTTCCACTTATTTATGCATTTAGCGATTGATTCTTATATGTGCCTTGACCAGGGTCGATCCCACAACCGTGGCTTATTGGGATGACACTCTAATCAATTGAGCTACCTGGCCAGGGCTCTTTGGCTAATCTTTTGGTGTAGGGTCAGGGTCTTTACTTGGTATTCTGAAATATCTTTATTACATAAATTTCATCTGTAAATCATCATCTGGATTTCTGGTTAACATTACTTTTAAAGGAGAGGAAAAAACTTATTTGAAAGTGCTGAGTGCTGATTCCTCTTGATTTTTATAATTTTGTACCCAATCTTTTACATTTGTCTTCCCCATACCTAGTTTGATGGCAATTTTATTGCATCAGAATCTTCTACATTTGTTTCTCTTTAGCTCCCTTGGTATTGAATTTACTGAGGTGACACTGGTTAACAAAATTATATACAGGTTTCAGGTGCTCAATTTCACAACACATCATCTGTACCCTGTATTGTGTGTCCACCTCCCTTCCCCAAGTCAAGTCTCCTTCCGTTACCATTTATCCTCATTTACCCTATTCTACTTCTCTACTCCTCGTTCCCTCTGATTATCACCATACTCTCATTTGTCCAATGTTTTCTTTTCTTTGCTAATCCCTTCACCATTTTTACCCATCCCCACAACCCATCCCCTCTGACAGCTGTCTGTCTGTTATTTGTATCTGAGTCTGTTTCTATTTTGTTAGTTCATTTTATTCATTAGATTTCACATATAAGTGAAATCATGTGGTACTTGTCTTTCTCTGACTGGCTTATTTCACTTAGCATAATGCAATACAGGTTTGTTCATGCTGTAGCAAAAGGTAAAATTTCCTTTTTAATTTTTTTATTTTTACTTTTATTTTTTTATTTTGTGAGAAGAGGGGAGGCAGAGACAGACTCCCTCCCGCATGCACCCTGACAGGGATCCACTTGGTGAATCCACTATGGGGCAATGCTCTGCCCATCTAGAGCCCTTGCTCTGTTGCACCCAGAGCCATTTTATAGCTCCTGAGATGGAGGCCATGGAGCTATCCTCAGAACCCGGGGCCAACTCACTCCAATCGAGCCATGATTGCAGGAGGGGAAGAGGAGAGAGAGAGAGAGAGAGAGAGAGAAGTGAGAGGGGGAAGGGTGGAGAAGCAAAGGGGAGCTTCTCCTGTGTGCCCTGACCAGGAGTTGAACCCAGAACATCCACACGCCAGGCTGATGCTCTACCACTGAGCCAACTGGCCAGGGCTCCTTTTTTTTACAGCTGAGTACCATTTCATTGTGAAAATGTAACACAGATTTTTTATTCATTCATCTACTGATGAACATTTAGGGTGCTTCCAAATCTTGGCTATTATAAATAATACTGCAGTGAACATAGGGGTGCATATATTCTTCTGAATTAGTGTTTTGGGTTTCTTCTCTGTGTGTGTGCATGTATTTTTCTGAAGTGAGAAGCAGGGAGGCAGAGAGACAGACTCTCGCATGTGCCCAACCAGGATCCACATGGCAAGCCCACCAGGGGATGATGCTCTGGCCATCTGGGTCGTTGTTCTGTTGCAACCAAAGCCATTCTAGTGCCTGAGGCAGAGACCATGGAGCCATTCTCAGCACCCAGGCCAACTTTTGCTCCAGTGGAGCCTTGGCTATGGGAGGAGAAGAAAAAAGACAGAGAAAGGAGAGTGGGAAGGGTAGAGAAGCAAATGGGCGCTTCTCCTTGGTTCCCTGGCCGAGAATCAAACCTGGGACTTCCACATGCCAGGCCAACTCTCTACCACTAAGCTAGCCGGCCAGGGCCAGTGTTTTGGGTTTCTTTAGATAAATTCCCGAAGAGGAATCACTGGGTCATAAGGCAGTTACCTTTTTAATATTTTGAGGTAATTCCATATGGCTTTCCACAGTGTCTGCACCAGTCTGCATTCCCACAAACAGTGCATAAAAGTTCCCTTTTTTCCACATCCTAGTCAACACTTGTTTATGAATTTATTGATGATAGTCTTGCTGACAGATATGAGATGATGTCTCAATTTTGGTTTTAATTTACATTACTCTCATGCTAGTGAAGGTAAGCATATTTTCATGTCTATTGGCTAGCTGTATGTCCTCTTTGGAGAAGTGTCTATTCAAGTTCTTTGTACATTTTCAGTTGTATTGTTTATCTTTTTGGTGTTGAGTTGTATTAGTTCTGTATAAATTTTGGAAATTAACCCCTTTTCAGATGTATTAGTGAATATGTTCTCTCATTCAGTGAGTTGTCTTTTAATTTTGTTGATGGTTTCCTTTGCTGTACAAAAACTTTTTAGTTTGACGTAGTCCCATCTGTTTATTTTTCTGTTTCCCTTGCCTAAAGGCAATTTTTGTAAGCTGTTTGCCTTTATTATCTTCAAAGCATTCAACTTAGTTTTGTTTTTTTTAAAAGTCTTAATTATTGAGGCTTTATTTGGTACAGAGCATTTCTCCGTCGGGACTCACTGGCACGGGTGATGAATGCTAGGAATCTCCCCCGCATTCAACTTAGTTTTTATAAAAACTATAACTCTCTTTGATTTTATATTTCTTTTGTAATGTTTACTTGATGTAATTTCAGTAATGTGCAACTGATATAACCAAGTTTGTAAACAGAGCCAAATGATTTATGATAAATATTTAAGAAATATTTATACAAATGGCAGATTTTAGATTTCTAATAGTGTTCCTAAAATTAGCATGTTCAAAACTGAGCTCCTGACCTGCCTGCCTCAACCTTCTCCTCCCAATCCTTCTCTTCCCAGTAAATGACAACTTCATCCTTCCAGACCTCCAGGCCAAAAACTTCTTTTCCTCACACTTCATATTCAATGATACCAAAATACTACTAGTTCTACTTTTAAAAAAATGTACAGAGGGAAAAAAAACATGCTTAGCCTTTCTCAACTATCTTCATGTAAGCTTAAATAGTAAGCTTAAATAGCTGTTTTAATTACCAGCTATCATCTTGGCCCAAACTCCCATTACTGTCATGTTGATTATTCTGGAAGCCTCCTAATTGGTCTCCTTGCTTTATTTAGTGTATTTGCAGCACATCAGCCAGAGTGAGCATGTTAAAAATGTCAGATCATGTTCACAGTCCCCCAGTGACCTCCCATCTCACTCAGAGTGAAAAGGTACACTGCGGTCTCCGGCCCTACTCTATTTCCTATTATTTCACCCTCTGTCTACTCAGCTCCACCCCCACAACCCACTGTGCCCTTCCTAGAACACATCAGATAGGCTCCCCCTTTGGGTCTTTGTACCTCTTCCTGGATTGTTCTTTCCCCAGATATCTTCTGATATTTACATAGCTCACTGTGTCACTTTCCTCAGGACTTCTACTCATATGAGATTTTCCCTAGGCACTCTGTCTAAAGGTACAAAATCCACGCACACCATTCCCAGCATTCCTCACATCCCTGCTCTGGTCTTACTCACAATGCTTATCACTAAGTACTACATAGTTTGTTTATTTGCTTATTGTCTGCCCTCTTCCACCAGAATGTATGTTCCATGATGGCAGGGCTTTTCATCTGTTTGGTCAGTACTATATCCTGGGTATCTAGAATTGAATATTTGTTGAATGAATGAAGAATTAATGGGAGAAGAATAAAGCCTTGTATGGCATGGGTAACTATCAGTTTTATAGTTAGAATAAAGAACTTTCTTTAATCTGGTGAATCTGGTGAGAGGATATCATTTAAGAGAGCTTCTAATCCTTTAAATCATAAAAATAAATGTGTAATTATAAACTGATAAGTCTGGGGAGGAAAAGGGTGCATTGAGTTTATAATGTAGCAGACTGATATAGACTGGGGTGAAAGAAGGCCTTTCTAAGAAAGCAACATTTAAGAAGACAGCAAAGGCTTATAAAGTTAGGTAGAGAAAGAGTGAGGGAAAGAGGATTTCATGTAGAGGAACAACTTGTGCAAAGATCCTGAGCAGAATGACCATGTCAAGTTCCATCACCTGAAGGTCAAGATGACGGTACTGAAGGGTGCAAGGTGAGAGTGAGATCATCCAGTCCACCTATCACTATATTAAAGTAAGCTTAAATAGCTGTTTTAATTACCAATCTAGAACTTTAAGTGCAGAAGGAATGGCTTACACAAAAGAATTTTCATTCTGAGTAAATACTAATAGGGATAGAGGAAGAAGGAATGTTTTAGTTAAGAGCAGAAGGTTTTTTCAGCATCCCTGAAAATATAACCTGAGCACTATCCTCTGCTCAGGGCTGGAGGTTGGAAGCGGTTGTCCCTGGTTTATCTGTGTGGATACTAGTTCAATTTTTAAATTACTTAATTTGTTTGTTTGTTTATATTCATTTTCTGTATACAGTGAAGAATTGAAGAGCTCTCCTACCAGAATAATGCCTTCTCTGGATGAGCATTTCAGGTTTTCATAAGGGTTGTTTGATGGGTATAATTGACAGGCTTGTGGTCCAGGTTGAAAAGGCCTGTGGATTCTAAGATTCTCAGATGCTTTAAGTAGGTTTAGAAAGACCAGAGATAATTTGAGTTCAGTTAAAGGTGGAAGATTATATAATTATTTCCTTTTATTCCTCATTCTCCCCCCACCCCCGGTCCTGGCCGGCCCTTCCTTCTTCCACTTCTATGGACCACTGTGAAGTTAAAGACCGGAGTCAAGAAAAGGTGAGCAACGGACAGATGAAGTGATCCCCGATCTGCTGCCCTATGCTCTCAGCATGTTGGCGAGATCAGTCAACGCTTAGAAAACAGGACTGGGAGAGTGGCTGCGGGAAGGGGGTCCAGGGCAAAGCGGCTGTGGAAGGTGGGAGGCAGCTCAGCCTATTCATCAATTCCTTTCCGGTATCTCCCCTTTCCCACAGGGAGCAGCCTTCTATCCCGGGTCCCTGGCCGGTAGGTGTAGGTAGACCCAAGATGAAGGGGACAATTTAGAGACCTACAGCTGGGCGACAAGCAGCTTCTAGCGGAAAGTTGGCAGCCACCGCCCCCCCCCCCTCCCTCGCCTGCCTTTCTCCTGGACTCTCCACCCCTCTCCGGGCGACTCGGCGGAGGTGGGGGTTGGGGGTTGGAGGGGACTGGTCTTGTGTTTTGGAACAGCTGCAGCAGGCGCTGAGCCCGCCTGGAATGCGGGAACAGGCTGCGCACCAGGACTTTTATGGAAACTTGCTGCTGGAGACGGCGGCGGCGACAGCCAGAGGGCTCCCAGCGGCTGGAGCGGCAGCGGCGGAGGCACCTAGACCCTTACTCACACCCGGGCGCAGGACGCACAGCCCTTCCACGCGCCCCGAGGGCTTTCGCTTGTCGCGGACTCCAGAAGGGTGAGAAGAGTCGCCAGGGGAGCGTGGCGGGGGGTGGGGGGTGGGGGGGTGACGGAGGTATCGGGTCTCCCGGTGGGAGAGGGGGGTGCAGGGGGACGCTCTCCGCTCCGCGGCTGCTGACCGGGCCCCACGGCGGCACCCGAGCGCACCAACCTCTCTCCAGCTGTGGGTACGCGCAGGTCCGCGGCCTCCGCGGACTGCAGAGCTGGGTCAGCCCGCTGTCTCCGCGTGTACTACCACCCGCTCGGGTGGCGATTTCCCCCGCTGCCCTGCTTCGGCTCCGCCTGCGCTGAGTTTTGGATGCTTTCTCCACTCCTGCAGAAGAGCCTTCCGTAAGCCGAGTGGGTGCCAATTCCTGTGCTCCACCCTTGGGGCCCAGGCGGGTCAAGTTGTGTCGACCCCCGCCACGTGCCCCAGGCGTGGTCTCGGTCTCCACCAGCCGTACCTGTAATTTTTAAGAGAAATGATTTCTGATCTGTCCCTGTCGAGGCTAAGAGTGAAGTGGGATTTAACAGCCTATCACCCACCCCCTCATTACAAACTATTCTTTCGCGTTTCTGTCCGAGGTGGGATGTTGGGGATTGTGCAAGTAGAGCTGGAAGTTGGAGTGAATCATGTAGTTAACCTCTTCTTGACACCTCGCTTGTCTACACTTTTTGAAAACGCCAAACCATTCCATCTGTGTAAACTGTGAAACACTACAAATGCTAAAGATGTATTATTATTGACATATGTAGAGAAAATAAGTTGAAAGATGAGATGATTATTGCAATGGCTTCTAGATCTTCATATTATATTTATTGAAGGTCCATAACGTGAACAAAGAGAGTTGGGGGAAGGGGGAAAGAACAAGGTAAAAATAGCATAAAGCTATGTCCTAACAAAATGTCTGTCCTTGGGAAAGAGGCATGTAGAGAAAAGCAGTAAGCTGTTGTAAAGAAGAAATTAGTTCCAGGAGCAAAGCAATGGGAGCATCATTCATCAGCTAAATTTTGTTAATGAGTTCATGTAACGGGCCCATTGGCCTGCGAGTCACAACATAACTATGTGTTGGGTAGTGTGTTTAAATAAGCTTAAGTATTTATACCATCTTACTCACATATCATTGAGTGAACCACATTTATTCCACCCCCTCCCCATTCTTTTTACAGGTTAAATTACTGCCACAAAAAAACAAAAGTCAAAAACCAAAATACTCAGAATACATATAAGTATCTGAAATTGTTTTGAGTTTTGAGGTATGGTAAGGTAGAAAAATACATAATTAATCAAATTTAGAGACAGGTTTTTTAAAAGTATATTTAGTATAAATGAAGTTTATTTAATGTAGTTAGATGAGGTTCTTCCTTGTAGGTATTAGGTCTTTTTTTTTTTTTTTACAGGGACAGAGAGAGAGTCAGAGAGAGAGATAGATAGGGACAGACAGACAGAAACGGAGAGAAGTGATAAGCATCAATCATTAGTTTTTCGTTGCCATTGCAACACCTTAGTTGTTCATTGATTGCTTTCTCACATGTGCCTTGAGCGCAGGCCTTCAGCAGACCGAGCAACCCCTTGCTGGAGCCAGCGACCTTGGGTCCAAGCTGGTGAGCTTTTGCGAACCTGGGTCTTCCGCATCCCAGTCCAATGCTCTATCCACTGTGCCACCGCCTGGTCAGGCAGGCGCCTATTTTTAAATATATATATATATATATATATATATATATATATATATATATATATACACATATATATGTATGTATTTTAATATTTTATGTGTAGATTGGAATGATTTTTTTTAAATGTGTGCAATTCTATAGTTTCTCTGTATCAGCTCCCCTAAAGAGCCCTAAAGAAAACCACAAAAAATTTGTTTAAAACCAAATTGATTTTGATATTGATATAATTCAGTTTTAATAGAAGATCACACTTTCAAATCCATTTAAAACTAAAATGCAGTGAACAGCAATTTTTTCTGCTCACCTTACATTGGAATCTGTGCTATTTTTGAAAATCTGATATGTAAGACTAATCCTTGTCAAAATGTATGTCATCTTGAGGTGACTATATTTAGTATCAACAAAGGAATCTAGGTTTTTGAACAGTATTTTTGCCCTGAAATTACACTTGAAGAATTTTGGGTTAGGGTTTCATTGGTGAACAAAATGAAAAGTGAATATGTATATCTGGGAGACATTAATTGGGGATTTATTCTTTAGAACGCAAGTAGATGGGGATGACATACTTCGTGTAGAAAAAAAAATGTGCTGTTATCTTTGAAACACCGTAAAGGCAAACAAAAGTATTGTTTAAATAAAAATGCGTGCCTAAAAGAAAGAAAGCAATGCAGTAAGTGTAGAAAAGTATGTAAAATATGGGCTATGTCTAAGTTTTTACAGAAGAGAAGCCTCGGTACGTTTTATAGTATGTAGGCCATCCACGTACAGACAAAAACATCTTGGTAGTCTGTAATTTAAATGGGGTATGACCAACAACATTCTTAACAATGTCACATATTTCTGTTCTTATTTATTCTATCTGTGATCTACATCACCTGAGTAGTTTCTTTCGTGTTCTCTTTCTTCTGGTTTTATAATTGCAAAATAACATACACTTGGAACTGATCTATTTTCTTTTTCTGTATATATATCCAGGGCATAGTTTGGCATGACTTGTGGTAGCATACTTTCTACACTCCAGGATGGGTGGATCTTTACCTAGAAAGCCAACTTATTTAAGTTTTAGTCAGATTTGTTTTTTATTATAAAGTTAATACAACTTTACTGTATTTATGGTTAAAAATTGTGGAGAATGGGAAAGGGGGTTTCTCAAAATCTGACACACCTACTGGCTGTGTTTCCCTCTTTCACCTGAGTACAATTTCTTTTTTTATTGCATCATTGTATGTGAAAGCATCTCATGCACTGTCTTCCGTCTAGTAAGTGTTCAATAGCTGCTTCTTTTTTTCTCACCTCCACCCCCCCTTTCTTTTCCCTTGTTGTCATCTCTTACTTTTTTGCTCTCAGATTCAAAGACAGGTAGATTGGGGCTTCCTGGGTCAGGTTTGGAGATTGGTGAAATGTGACTTCCACTTTCTTTTCTGTGCCTCTTTCCTGTCCTTTTCTCCCCTTTGACTCTGCCTTCTTTCTGGCCAGAAAAGGCCTCTCTTTTGTCTCCATTTTCTGAGTGCTGCCTGTTTATTTAGATCAGGGGCCACAGATTGGCAGCCCAAAAGCACTTTCAGCCACAGACATGTTTAAAAATTGGTACATTTTGTATTAAAATATTCAATTAAAGAATTCCCAGCCTCCCTTGAAAAATTGTAAGAGCTTAGCAAAACAGCTCTACATTTCTGCATAGCAGCAGTACCCTGGAACTAAGCAGTGCTCCCGCTTGGGCAGGGCACATTCTCTCCTTGTCACAATGACTCCCCAGTACCTATTGTTTTACATCTAGTCATCACTCATAACAGTAACTTACATTGCCTGACCCTAGACACTTCAGGATGAAGTCCCTGGTCTAAGTGTTAGTACAAGTCTGAAGTCATGATGGAAAGTCTGCTGGACTTGGCATTAGGAATCTGGACTTTAAATGTCATAGATATATTTAGATTAGCAATCTTTCTCTTAATGTGATGATAGGAATGAGAAGTTACCATTCATTAACACTAATTGCTAGTGTCTGTTTTGGCAGGGATTGTGTATTGCTAACTAAAACATAATATTTTAACTGGTAGGATTTTATAAAGCATGAAGGAATATTTCTGGGAAAAATAATCTTTCCTAGAAACTCTTAATATAAAAAACTCTTAAATAATTCTATTTCCTCCCCATGCTAGAAGTGTTTAGAAGAGTTTTTACGAACCCCTAGAGGTTGACCATAAAGAAGAGTTGCTTCTCATTGCCTATAGCAGGGGTGCTCAATACGTCGATCGTGATCTACTGGTCGATCGTGAAGGAAGTGTGGGTAGATCGCATGACATTAAAAAGACATTTGTCTTTTGATTGGCATACAGGGTAGCCAATCTGACGTCTGAACTTTTGACACCCTATGCATGCACGTTAAACCGCGCTAACTTGTTCAGTTACATTGCTGCATAGTTAGCCTTCAATTTATTTAAACTAAATACAACAAAGGGTATAAAAATGAGTGCCGTAGCTGGTCCGAGTAAGAAGCCTAAAATCTACCACTTTCATACAGAATGGGAGGGGATTTTTTTCACTATGTCATATTCTAAGTGCGTTTGCCTCATCTGTCTGTGTGCCATTGCTATTCCAAAGAAGGGAAATGTGGAGCGGCTTTTTCGGACTGTTCATAAAAACTATGACATTGACTTTCCTCCGAAAAGCGAGCTGAGAAGGAGAAAGGTGAAAGAAGAATACACAAAATTAAATAGTAATAATAGTAACTTAAATAATGATAATATAGAAGAAATAAATTTATGTTTTGCATTTTTATTGTAGGTAGATCATTTTGACTTGGTCATCTTATAAGTAGCTCGCAAGCTGAAAAAGTGTGGGCACCCCTGACCTATAAGATCAAGTCTAAACTTTTTCTTTTTTTTAAATTAGGTGAGAGGTGTGGAGGCAGGGAGGCAGAGAGACAGACTCCCACATGCACCCCGACCGGGATCCACCTGGCAAGCCCAGTAGGGGGTGATGCTTTACACAACTGGGGCTGCTGCTCCATTGCTCTGAACAGCGCTATTTCAGCGCTGGAGGCGAGGCCATGGAGCCATCCTCAGCGCTTGGGGCCAACTTGCTCGATCCATTTGAGACATGGCTGTGGGAGGAGTAGAGAGAGAGAAAGGGAAAGGGGAGGGGTGGAGAAGCAGATGGTTGCTTCTCCTGTGTGCTCTGACTGGGAATTGAACTTGGAACTTCCACAGGCCGGGCCAATGCTCTACCATTGAGCCAACCGGCCAGGGTCTAAACTTTCTCTTAATATGCATTTGAGAGTCTTTCCAGTCTGTGCCCAGCCTGTCTTTCTGGTTTTACCACAGGTTCTATGGACAACATATAGCTTCCCAAATTTGCAGTGGGTCATCAGGCATTGGTGTTTTTGTTCATGTTACTTCTTTTGCCTGGATGCCCTTATGTTATTTTCCATGTTGGGAAATCCTACTTATCCTTCAAGGTCCAAATCAAGTGTCACCATCTCTGTGTAAACTTCCTTGACCCCAATCCCCTCCTTCACCTCACCATCGTCTTACCCATGTTTCTATAGCCCTGTATAATACTGCTGTAATGGCATTTACTACTTTGTGTTATAATTAGCTGTGGTCCCATCTGCTTCTCCAAACAAAGCTACTTGATTTCACAGGCTATCCAATGCATTTTGTGTTGTGTCACCAGGGATAATGTGTGGTACACAATGGGTTCTCCTTTTCACAGAAATGCTATATTGTAAATACAGACCTAATCTGTCAAATTTGAAAAAAATGCAAACTTTTTGACGAAACATGGACAGGCTTTAGTACTATTACAATATTCCCTGTGAAACCTATGATGGACACTTAGTTGTCTTCATTTAACATGAATGTTTAAGATGCTAGAATGGCATTATTGAATCCCTTTACTATCCCACCATGTTTTTTAAATTATCAAATTCTTGGGGGTTTTTGTTTGTTGTTTGGAAGTAAAAATGAAATTTGTTTATTAAAGGCAAGAGGATGCAAGCAATATAAAAATGAAAAGCTTATCTGGCTTTAATTGGCTTTTCTTTCTCTTGTTGAATGGGGGTGGGACTTCATTTGTACCTTTTCTAAGGGTTCCAATCTGCTCATGAAATCCTTACAGGGGGAAGCTGTGAGGCAGATTCCTTAAGCGACCCATTGGGAGAACTCTAATCAGTGCTGCCTCTTCTTCCCTTCTGCTTCACGTGTACAACACAGTCATTGCACATGGTGAGCCCAGCGATTAGTGAAAAACAAAGCTCTGGAAGCCCACTCTGCCATCCCAGCATGGGTCCAGGTCCTTCATTATTTGTCCATGGCTAGATTTTTCCAAAAGTCCAGGGAACTCCTTTTCCATGAGTGCTCTCAGATCTTCCTTTGATAAGTAACCTTTATCCCCAGCAAGTTTCACATTTGTGAAACATGAACATCGTGGTTTCCAAGGTGTGTTCTATGAAGTCTTAGCCGGAGGTGCAGCAGGATTGCTTTGCTGGCTGGGACCCGTGGCCAGTGACCAAACTCTTGTTGATGAGCCACAAGTTCACCCTTTTTCTTTGTCAGTGTTTTCTCTCTACTTATTCTTTCATTAAAATATTTTATATTTATTGAATTTATAGGAGTGACATTGATTAATAAAATTATATGGGTTTTGGGTTAACAATTCTATAATGTATCATTTGTATATTGTATTGTGTGTTCATTACCTGGAATCACATCTCCATCACCATTTATCTTCCCTTTTCCATCATATACCTTCCTTTCTCTCCCTTTCCCTCTGGTAGTCACCATACAGTTGTCTATGTCTATGAAGTTTATTTTTTCTTTGCTTAATCCCTTCACCTTTTTCACCCAGGCCCACAAGTCCCCTCCCCCATGAGAGGTGTCAGTCTGTTCTCTGTATCTATGGCTCTATTTTTTTGTTTATTTTTTATTAGATTTCACAATAAGTAAAATCATATGATATTTGTTTTTCTCTGGCTTGCTTATTTCACTTAGCTTAATACTCTCCATATCCATCCATGCTGTAGCAAAAGGTAAGATTTCCATCTTTTTGTTAATGGTTGAGTAATATTTCATTGTATAAATGTACCACAGCTTTTTTTTATCGATTTTTCTACTGATGGACACTTGGGCTGTTTCCAGATCTTGGCTGTTGTAAATAATGCTGTGATGAACATAAGGATGCATATATTCTTTCAAATTAGTGTTTCAGGTGTCATGAATATATGCCCAGAAGTGGAAGTGATGGGTCCATAGGGCAGTTCAATTTTTAATGTTTTGAGGTAACTCCATATTGCTTCCCACAGTGGCTGCATGAGTCTGCATTCCCACCAGCAGTGCATGAAGGTTCCCTTTTCTCTACAGCCTTGTCAACACTTGTTTGCTGATCTATTGATGATAACCATTCTGACAAGTGTGAGGTGATTATCTCATTGTGGTTTTAATGAGCATTTTTCTGATGGTTAGTGAAGTTAAACACCTTTTCAAGTGTCTATTGGCCATCTGTATGTCCTCTTTGGAAAAATGTTTATTCAGGTCCTTTGCCCATTCTTTAATTGGATTGGTTTTTTTTTTTTTTTGGTGTTGAGTTGTATTAGTCATGTATACTGTGGAGTATTAACCCCTTATGAGATATATGATTGACACATATGTTCTTCAATTCAGTGGGTTGTCTTTTCATTTTGTTGGCGGTTTCTTTTGCTGTGCAAAAACTTTTTAATCTGATGTATCTCATTTGTTTATTTTCTTTTCTATCCCTTGCCTATGAAGTTACATCAGAAAAAATATTGCTTCAAGAAATGTCCAAGATTTCACTGCCTATGTTTTCTTCTAGGATTTTTATGGTTTTGAGTCTAAAATTTAAGTCTTTAATACATTTTGAGTTTATTCTCATGTACAATGTAAAAAGGTGGTCTAGTTTCATTTTTTACATATATAAGTCCAATTTTCCCAACACCTTTTAATTGAATAGACTGTCTTTACCTCATTGTATGTTTTGCCTCACTTGTTAAGTATTAATTGACCTTAAAGACATTGGTTCATTTCTGGGATTTCTGTTCTGATCCTTTGATCTATGTGTCTGTTTTTATGCCAGTACCATGCTGTTTTGATTACTATGTCCTTGTTGTATAGTTTGATATCAGGTATCATGATTCATCTTTGTTCTTTTTTCTCAATATTGCTGTGGCTATTCAGGATCTTTTGTGGTTCCATATATGTTTTGGAATATTTGTTCTAGTTCTTTGAAATACACCACTGATATCTTTTTTTTAAAACATTTTTCTTTTTTTTTATACAGGGACAGAGAGAGAGTCAGAGAGAGGGACAGATAGGGACAGACAGACAGGAACAGAGAGAGGTGAGAAGCATCAATCATTTGTTTCTCATTGCCGCTGCGACACCATAGTTGTTCATTGATTGCTTTCTCACATGTGCCTTGACCACGGGCCTTCAGCAGACTGAGCAACCCCTTGCTGGAGCCAGTGACCTTGGGTCCAAGCTGGCGAGCTTTTGCTCAAGCCAGATGGGCCAGTGCTCAAGCTGGCGAGCTTAGGGTCTCGAACCTGCGTCTTCCGCATCCCAGTCCGACGCTCTATCCACTGCACCACCGCCTGGTCAGGCCACCATTGATATATTGTTAGAAATTGCATTGACTATATATTGCTTTGGATATTATGGACACTTGTATGATGTTAATTATTTCTATCCATGAGCACATTATATGCTTCCATTTATTTGTATCTTCTTCAATTTCTTCAGTGTCTTATAATTTTCTGAGTATATGTTTTTTATATCTTTGGTTAAATTTATTTCTAGTTTTTTTAATGCAATTGAAAAATGGTATTGTTTTCTTAGTCTTCCTTTCTGATAGTTCTTTATTTGTATATATGATTGCAACTGATTTGTATCCTGCTACATTACTGAATTTATTAATTCTAGTAGTTTTTTGGTGAGATATTTATGGTTCTTTTTATACACTATCATGTCACCTGCAAATAGTGATAATTTTACTTCTTCCTTTCTAATATGGATGCCTTTTATTCCTCCTTGTCTGATTGCTGTGGCTAGGACTTCCAGTACTATGATGATGAATAAGAGTAGTGAAAGCAGACCTTCCTGTCTTGTTCCTGCTTTTAGAAGAAATGCTTATAGCTGAACCAGGCAGTGGCTCTGGATAGAATGTCAGCCTGGTATGCTGAGGACCCAAGTTCAAAGCCCAAGGTCACCAGCTTGAGCGTGGTTCACTGATTTAAGCGCAGGGTTGCTGGCTTGAATGTGGGATCATAGACATGACCCATGGTCACTGGCTTGAGCCCAAAGGTTGCTGGCTTGAATAAGAGGCCACTGGCACAGCTGGAGCTCCTAGGTCAAAGCATATATGAGAAAGCAATAAATGAACAAATAAAAGGTTCCACAACAATGAGATGATGCCTCTCATCTCTCTCCTTCCGTGTCTGTCCTTCTCTATCCCTCTCTCTCTCACACTAAACAAACAAACAAAAAAACCAAAATGCTTACAGTTTTTGCCTATGGAGTATGATGTTGGCTGTGTATTTGTCATATATGGCCTTTTATTATCTTGAGGTATGTTCCCTGTATTCCCACTTTGCTGAGAGTTTTGATCATAAATGGGTGCTGGATTTTATCAAATGCTTTTTCAGCATCTATTAATATGATCGTGTAAATTTTATCTTTCATTTTGTTTATGTGGTATATTATCAAATTTACTAATTTGCAGATATTGTACCAACCTTGCATTCCCTGGAATAAATCCTACTTGATCATGGTGTATGAATTTTTTAATGTTTTGCTGGATGCAGTTAGCTAATATTTTGTAAGGATTTTAGCATCTACATTCATTGGGGATATTAGCTTATAATTTTCTTTCTTTGCAGTGTCTTTTTTTTTAAGATTTAATTTTTTGATTTGAGAAAGAGAGAGAGATCATAGTTGCTTCACTTTACTAATTTATTGATTGCTTCTTGTATGTGCCTTCACTGGGTAAGCCCTATGTTTCAAACGGGTGACCTCAGCATTCCAGGTCAACACTTTATCCACTGCACCACCTCAGGCAAGGCTTTTTAAGTGCCTTTATTTGGTTTTGGACTTAAGATAATGCTGGCCTTGTATAATGAGCTTGGAATCTTCCCTTCTCTTGAATTTTTTGGAACAGTTTGAGAAGGATAGGTGTTAGTTATTTGAATGTTTCTTAAAATTCATCTGTGAAGCCATCTAGCTGTCCAGGGCTTTTGTTTGTTGAGAGGTTTTTTATATTATTATTACTGCTCCAGTTTCTTTTTTTTTTTTTCAGGGACAGAGAGAGATTCAGAGAGAGGGACAGATAGGGACAGACGGACAGGAACGGAGAGAGATGAGAAGCATCAATCATTAGTTTTTCGTTGCTGTTGCGACACCATAGTTGTTCATTGATTGCTTTCTCACATGTGCCTTGACCACGGGCCTTCAGCAGACTGAGCAACCCCTTGCTGGAGCCAGCGACGTTGGGTCCAAGCTGGCGAGCTTATGCTCAAGCCAGATGGGCCCACGCTCAAGCTGGCAAGCTCGGGGACTTGAACCTGGGTCTTCCGCATCCCAGTCCGACGCTCTATCTACTGCGCCACCGCCTGGTCAGGCTGCTTCAATTTCTTTAGTTGTAATCTGTCCATTTAGATTTTCTAATTCTTCCTGATTAAGTTTGGAAGATGAAATTTATCCATTTTATCCAGGTTGTCCAATGTGTTGGCATATATCTGTTCATAATATTTTCTTAACAATCCTTTGTATTTCCTTGGTGTCAGTTACATTTTCTCTTTCATTTCTGATTTTATTAATTTGGGTCTTGTCTCTTTTTTTCTTAATGAGTCTGGTTAAAAATTCATCATTCTTGCCTGGCCTGTGGTGGCACAGTGGATAGAACACTGACCTGGAATGCTGAGGTCACAGGGTTGAAACCCTGGACTTGTCTGGTCAAGGCACATACAACAAGCAACCAATGAACATCTCCCATCTCTATAAAATCAATCAATAAAATATTTTTTAAAAAAGTTTGTTAATCTTGTTTATCTTTTCAAAGAACCAGCTCTTGGTTTCATTGATTTTTTATATTATTTTTTTAGACTCTATTTTGTTTATTTATCCTCTTTATTGTTTTCTTTCTTCTACTTCTTTGGGTTTATTTTCTAGTTCCTTTAAGTGTAAAGTTAGATGTTTAGTTGAATTTTTCTTCTTTCTTAAGGAAAGCCAGTGATGCTATGAATTTCTCTCTTAAAACTGCTTTCACTGTGTACCACAGATTTAGGGTTGTTGTGTTCTTTTTTTAATTTGTTTCAAGGTATCTTTTGATTCCTTCCTTGATCTCATTGTTAACCCTTTCATTCTTTAATAACATGTTATTCAGCCTTCATATCTTTATGTGTTTTACAGTCTTTTTCTTATGATTAACTCTTAGTTTCATAACATTACAGTCAGAAAAGATACTTGATATAATTTGTTTTTTTAAATTTGAGACTTGTTTTGTGTCCTAACATGTACAGGTATTGATTGACTTACGACCTATGCAACTTACGACCATTCGAATTTACGACCACAATCGCTAGCCACAACTGCTCCGCGTCTGGAGCAGTTTTTGTATTCACCTGTATTTTGTAATTTTGTATGTTTTGCAAATATTAAACCAGTTGTACTGGTAATGCAGTGTTTTACTTAAACCTGACGAATGTAAAAATAAGAAACAAAATGGTAGAGATAATACAAATGGCATAAAATGAACAAAGAAAATTATAATATATAACAATAATGAAAGAAAATTATGATAAAATATGACTTAAAGATTTTTCTAACATCATTTCACAGTACTATACATATAGCCTACTCAACTTTCGACCAAATCATGTTAAAACCGGTCTGTCTGAAGCAATCGTGGTCATAAGTCGAGCACTAGCTATAGTCTATCCTAGAAAATGTTCTATGTGCGCTTGAAAAGAATGTATATTCTCTGCGTTAGGGTGAAATGTTCTGAAGATGTCATTTAAATTCATCTGGTCTAATGTGTCATTTCAGGCTGCTGTTTCCTTGTTGATTTTCTGTTTGGAAGATCTATATCCATTGAGGTCCGTGAGATGTTGAAAGCCCATACTGTGACTGTATTACTGTTGATCTCTCCCTTTATGTCCATAAAGACTTCCTTTTATATTTAGGTACTCCTGTGTTGAGTGCATAAATGTTTACAAGAGTTATATGCTTTTGTTGGATTGTTCCCTTTATCATGATATAGTGTCCTTCTTTCTCTCTTACTATAGATGTTGTTTTCAAGTTTCTTTTGTCAGATATAAGTATTGCTTTTCTTTTTTTACAATACCATTTGCATGAAGTATCTTTTTCTATCCCTTTACTTTTAGTCTGTGTGTATCTTTTGTTCTGAGGTGGGTCTCTTGTAGACAGCATATATATTGGTCTTACTTTCTTACCCATTCAACCACCCTCTGTCTTTTGATTGAAGCATTTAAGCCATTCATGTTTTAAATGATTATTGATAGATATGTATTTATTGCCATTTTATTCTTTTAACTATTTCTTCTTCTTCTTCTTCTTCTTCTTCTTCTTCTTCCTTTTCTTCTTCTTCTTCTTGCTCCTCCTCCTCCTCCTCCTCCTCCTCCTCCTCCTCTTGTTTTGTGACAGAGAGAGGGACAGATAGAAACAGACAAATAGGAAGGGAGAGAGAGAAGCAACAACTCATAGTTGTGGCACTTTAGTTGTTCATTGATTGCTTTCTCATAGGTGTCTTGACCAAGAGTAAGTGACCCCTTGCTCAACCCAGCGACCTTGGGCTCAAGCCAGCAACCTTTGGGCTCAAGCCAGCAACCATGGGGTTATGTCTGTGATCCCATGCTCAAGCCAGATGAGCCCATACTCAAGCTGGCAACCTCGAGGTTTTGAACCTGGGTACTCTGCGTCTCAGTCCAATGCTCTATCCACTGCACTACTGCCTGGTCAGGCTCTTCTTCTTCCTTTTTAATTAATCTTTGTTTTTGTATTTTTCTGAAGTGAGAAGCAGGGAGGCAGAGAGACAGACTCCCACATGTACCAGACCAGGATGGACCTGTCAAGCCCACCATGGGGAGTTGCTCTGCCAATCTGGGCTGTTGCTCTTTTGGGGCCAGAGCCATTCTAGCACCTGAGGCAGAGACCATGGAGCCATCCTCAGCACCTGGGCCAACTTTGCTCCAATGGAGCCTTGGGTTTGGGAGGAGAAGAGAGAGATAGAGAGAAAGGAGAAGGGGGAGGGGGGAGAAGCAGATGGGCGGTTCTCCTGTGTGTCCTGTCTGGGAACCGAACCCGAGACTTCTACATGCCAGGCTGATGCTCTACCACTGAGCCGGCCAGCCAGGCCGTTCTTCTTCTTCTTCTTAAAGAACATTCTTTATCATTTCTTGTATTACTGGTTTGGTGATAATGAACTTTAGCTTTTTCTTGTCTGAGAAGCTCTTTATCTCTCCTATTTTAAATAACCTTGTTATGTAAAGCAGTGGTTTCCAACCATGGGTCTGTAGACTAGTGCTGGTCTATTAGATGTTTTGTGCTGGTCCACGAAAGAGTTAGCCTCCCTGATGGTGAAACTCTTTCTCTGACTGGCAGAAAATTTCTGGTAGACAAGCACTGGTTCATGGACTGGCGGTTGAAAATCACTGGTGTAAAGTAGTCTTGGTTGTAGGCCCTTGCTTTTCATCACTTTGAATATTTCATGCCAGTCTCTTCTTACATGAAATGTTTCTATTGAGAAATCATCTGACAGTCTTATGGGAGATCTCTTGTAGGTAACTAACTAGATTTTTCTTGCTGCTTTAAAGATTTTATTATTTTTGTCTTTAACCTTTGCCATTTTAATTATGATGTATCTTCGTGTGGGCCTCTTTCAGTTCATCTTTTTGTGGGGACTCTCTACACTTCCTGGACTTATGTGTCTTTTTCTTTCACCAGGTTAGGGAAGTTTTCAGTCATTATTTATTGAAATGGGTTCTCTATCCCTTGCTCTTTCTCTTGTACTTCTGGTTCCACTGTAATGCAGGTGTAATGCTTCATGTTGTTCCAAAGGTCCCTTATACTTCCTCGTTTCTTTAAATCCTTTTTTCTTTTCCTACTCTGGGTGTTTTTTGCAACCTTGTCTTCCGAATCAGTGGTTCAATTCTCTGCTTCATCCAACTACTGCTTATTCTTCTAGTGTATTCTTTATTTTAGATATTGTGTTCTTTATCACTGACTTTTTATTCCTGTGTCTTTTTTCATGCTGTTGTAGTTCTCACTAGGTTCCTTAAGCATATTTATAACCATTTTTTTGAACTCTATATCTAATAAATTGCTTGCCTCCATTTCATTTAGCTCTTTTGTTTTTGAGATTTCTCCTGTTATTTTATTTGAGGTATGTTTCTTTGTCTCCCATTTTGGCTGCCTCTTTGTGTTTGTTTCTATTTATTAGGTAGATCTGCTATGACTTTTAGCCTTGGTAAGGTGGCCTCATATAGTAAGTGTCCTGTGGGACCTAGTGGTGCAGTCCCATTGATCACCTGAGTTGGGTGCTTCAGGTATATCCACTGTGTGGGTTATGTGGGCCCTTCTGTTGTAATTGAATCTTGATTGATATTAGCCCATTTGTGTGTGAGGTTGATCCTCAGTCTGGTTGACTGTGAGTATTAACCTCAACCACAGTGTATGACCTGCTCTGCAGGTACTGACCGCATGAAACAGAATTTGTCTCAACTGGGACTGCTGCCTGTTGAGGTCTCCCTTTGGATATGCTGCTTGTGAAACTTATTGCATCCTGCTCTGATGTTGTCTGAAGCTGGGCACTGGGTGTATTTGTTCTGGGGCCTCTTGGGAAGGTCTCTGGTGCAGGTCAGTGTTATATACTGCCTATGACTGGCCCTGGGATATCTGTTTGGAATTACAAAGCAATCCATAGTTTGTGGCTTCCTCTTCTGGGCCTGGGTATGTGAGGGAAGGACTAAGCTTTGTACCAAGGCTGGCTTTTACCAGCACTGAGCCTGGGGGCAGGTTAGCAAAAGTTCCAAGGCACCCTGAGATCCACCTCCACTTGCCTCTGCCTGCTGCAACCTATTCACTGCCTGTTAGACTCAGTCATTGAAAGCACCTCTGGCAGTTCTTGATTTCTTGAGATAGATTCTCATTGAATCACCAGATTGATAAAGGTTCAAACTTGGTGCTAGTGCTGGGTCTAAGGCCACTCAGCAAATGGCCCAGAGTATACCATGTCTAGTTGCCACCAGCTGGGTGCAATCACACCTTTGTGGTGGCGTGGATTCTCAGGGAGTCATCAGGGCCAGCAAAGTTTATCAGACCCAAACAGACCAAGATTTGGCCATGTGAAGGGAGAGCTCTACACCAGTCTGGTGTGTGAGGGGAAAATGACTCCTTGTCTTAAAGTCACACAACTCAATCTGTTCCAGATTCTGCAAGGAGCTGGATCTCAGCAGGGTGGGGCCACTGGGATTCGAGGTATAGGACTGAAGGATCTCCCATGAGAGGGAGGTACCCATCAGGCTTGGGGAAAGGTGGGGGAGTGCCCCACCCCCATCCCAAAGCCACACAACTCAGTCTGTCCCAGATTTTGCTCAGACTTCGGCAGGTTGGAGCCATCAGGAGCCCAGAGAATGGGGCTAGCAGATATTCCATGAGGGGAAGGCACAGTTAGATTCACGGGAAAGTGAAGGGGAACGATCCCCACTGCAAAGCCACATAATTCAGTCACCTACATCCCCTGAGTCTACCCAGACCTCTATACACAGGCCCATTCAGCTGACTCCTCAGCATTTGCAAGCTCCTCAGAGTATGTGTATGTCAGGAGGGAATTCAGAAGATGGGGCTACTGCTTTTTTCCAGGTGTCACATGGCATCTGCAGTGTGGGAGGGTGACTCAGCACAGAGATCTTGGTGGCTATCCCTTCAGCTCTTGTCTTGGAGACACAAGCTCATGTCTTTCCTCCTGAGATTCTAGTCCCCTCCACTCTACCTCCCCCCGAGCTCAGGATGAGTGGCTGTGATGAGATTTTGCACACTGGCCATTTAAGAGGACACCTGTGCCTCTAGCAGACTCCTGTTCCTCCTTGATGGACAGACTCCTCCTCACTGATTTTCACAGCCATATATTATATGGGAGCCTCTTACCAGCTTTGGTTCTCTGGACTGGGAAACCTGGCTTGAGTGTAAGACCACATGCTTGTTAGGGGCCCCCACCCTTTCTGCAACTGAGATATCCCTCTGGACTCTCAGCCATTGCCCTTGGGAGCAGGGCCAACTCTTTTTGTGTCTTTGCCCTTTGATGTGGCTTCTATAAATCTTTGCTTATAAAACTTTTCTTTAGCTTGTCTTCAATTGGTTATTCAGGTTCCTTGCTCTATATTTTAGTTATAATTCCAGTTTGATCCTGGAAAGAGGTGAGTGTAGTTTCCACCTAGTCTGCCGCCATCTTGGATTCTCTTTCTTGATAACAATTCAAATAGCTTTCCTGAGATATGAGACACTTAGAAAAGTACAGTGGGGCTGAACTATGCTGCTGCTGTCCCTTTAAGGTGGCCAAGGAATTTTCATCTGCCTGCTCAGACAGAAAAGTCACTTAATACTAGATTAAGAGAAGTCTGAGAGATTCCAGATATAAAAAATCCTTTGGCATCCTGGCTGGATAGCGTAGTTGGTTAGAGCTTCATTCCAATATGCAAAGGTTGCAGGTTTGATCCCTGGCCAGGGTATATACAAGAATAGATCAGTGTTTCTATCTCTCTCTCAAATCAATAAATAAATTTAAATTTTTTTAATGCTTTGGCATTCAGGTTACTGAGTATAGGAATTAAGTTTAACTAACCTTCACTTAGAATTCTAAAATATAGTAAGGGAGTGAATGCTCAGTCTAACTATTCCCTTTTTAGAGTGAGACCTGACATGATTTGACAGAATGTTCTTTACTGTAATTCAGAAAATCTTTGAATGTTTTTTTATAATCCCTAGGAGTCCCTAAGAACCTTTAGGGGCCCATGAAGTCCTTCTAGTTCTAATTCCATATTTGGGTAAGGCTATATTTTCTTTATACACTTCAGTCAAAACAATATATCACAATAGTTTTAATTCAAAAGTAGATATGAGAATGTACCTGTCTTTTATTAAATCGGATATTGAAGAGATGTACAAAAATGTTACCCTTCTCCTTTATTTGGAATAGAGACTCCTCTAACAGAGGTCTTTTCTCTAATGTATTGTGGCTTTTTAAAAATCCTTACATTTTATTTATATATGTAAGTTAACTTTATGAATAACTTTATCAAGTGAGAACTTACCAGTTTTCTTTAAGTGGTTCAAAGTCTTCCCCAGAGAGACTATAGCTTAGTGGGCCTGGATGAAAACAAAAAACATAGTGAATTGTTTACTTTGTAATAAGAAATTAAAACAATTATGGCTAAAAGTTACACTGGAACTTTTTAAACCTTATTTTACTAATAAGGTATACTTCAGATCATTATTCTGATAACATTTATCAGTTTGGAACTCTGAAGAAACTGCATTAAGACAGCTTCCCTATATCATGTGAGGTAACTACACTTGATCATGTGAGGTAATCTTCACACTTGGATTCTGGTACCTATTGAAAAGGTTACATAATTCAAAAATATTTATCAGGATTCTGAAGAGAAAACTGTTAAAGTGAATACTTTGAATTATATAGCTTCTCATTTTGCAAGTTTATTAATCAAAATAATAGTGATACAAATGAATATATATGAGTATTCCTGGCAAGCATAATCATATTAATTGGAGGGGGAACTAGGGCCTCTGTGCTAAATAAAGCTGTAGCCTGACCAGGCGGTGGCGCAGTGGATAGAGCGTCGGACTGGGATGTGGGGGACCCAGGTTCGAGACCCTGAGCTCGCCAGCTTGAGCAAAAGCTCGCCAGCTTGGACCCAACGTCGCTGGCTCGAACAAGGGGTTACTCAGTCTGCTGAAGGCCCACGGTCAAGGCACATATGAGAAAGCAATCAATGAACAACTAAGGTGTCGCAATGAAAAACTGATGATCTCTCTCCGTTCCTGTCTGTCTGTCCCTATCTATCCCTCTTTCTGACTCCCACTCTGTCTCTGAAAAATAAATAAATAAATAAAGCTGTAATTTCCACATAAGTTTATAGACTAGTAAGTTAAATGTTTACTAATCTATGTAAAAAGCATGAAGGTGGGAGGAAATAATATAAGGAGTCAAAGATTGAATATTTGGCATTTGAGATTGCTTCAAGAGGATTAATTTAAAAATCTTCTGTAAATGTCTAATAGGAGATTTAAAAATAGAGAACTGACAGTTTATTAGGGGAATAAAAGTTGAGTCAAAAGAACAGGATCTTTTGGACTTCTCAGTTTTGATCATTACTACATGTATATTGAAAATCTTTCCATGATGGCTTTTGGGGTTTGTTTTGAAGTATGATTTATTATGTAGCAGGCATTGAACTAGCCCTGGAAAGGAACCTATCCCCTATGGTCTGGGAAGGAAGCATAAAGTTGACCAGATGTATAGATGAAAGTCTGGGTGGAAGTGAGAGAAGCACAAAATGTTGATGAGAATGGAATTCATTGATCATAGGCATCTAACTGGAAGGTTGGGGTGTGGTGCCTGCTGCCTTCCAACTCTGTATTAAGTGTGGTTGATGTTACAACCCTACCTGCCTTTGCAGTTAGCAAAGCAAACTGGACCACTACAAATCCTGATACAAGGCTTTTGTTGAAAGTTATTTTGCCAAAAGACTATTAACCTGAGAATAGGGATAGCATCTGTTGATTCAGTGTTGTATTTCTCGATGCCTGGCAATGACCGGCACATAGTTGATGCTTAATAAATATTTGTGTAATAAATGGTATACTCTCTTTATATCATATACCTCTGTAATGATCATTGTGATAGTCATACATTATATCAGACAGTCCTTAACCATTTATAAATTGCTTCTCCTTGAATGTGACTGGATTTACTTATTCAGTAATTATGTATGTCTTCTATATTCCAGGCATATGCTAAGACCTGTGCATATAATAGTATACAAAATATGTTCTCTGCTCTTAAAGAGTTCACATTCTGGTAAAGGAGGTGCCATTACCGTACACAGTGGTAAATGCTATAATCAGGGTAAGCTTGGGGGTGTTATAGAAACACATAGGAGACTTCTTGTGAAGTCAAAGGCTAGAGGAGAGCCATTTCCCTAAGAACTAAAAGATGAGTAGGTATTATCTAAGGGGTTAAGGGAATGGGCAGAACATTGAGCTGAGGGAGTTAGCTGTGCAAAGGCTACAGGATTGCCAATATTTTAGTGTGGGTGGTGAAGTGGCAGGAACATGTGGAGAGTGATGAGGCTAAAGAGGTAATTTAAACTACCAAGGTGTAATGAATCACTAAAGAAAAAATCTAGAGGGAAGGGAAAAGAATAAGGACTGAACCCTGGGCTGAATGCATCTAAGAAGTGAAGAGAAGGAGTGACGTCAGAGAAATGGTGCTGTGAGGGGTTCTCCCAATATCTCCCCTTGAAATTTCAACAAGTTCAACAACTAAAGACAGAGAAAAAAAATCTCAGAAGCACCTGAAAGATACACACACCAGACAAAGGTATGATTGAGTGAAAAGGTGGCTGAATATATAATCCACTTTGAAGGAAATAAGATGGAGAATGGAGTATTCAGCTTTCCTCATTAATCTGAGGAAGGGGCACTTTCGTCTGGAACCAAGAGAAACAAAGGATCTGGGGCAGAGGGAAGAGACTGGGATAGGGTGGATGATCAAGCAGAGGAGAGAGCGCATTGGCCTGGCCGGAGATCGTGGATACGGGGTGAGTACAGGCAGCAGGCTCCTACGGAAGTTGCCAGTGCCCATGGAGGCTGGCACTGGAGCAGCTTTGTGTGCTCCCAGGTCGGTGATTGCGAGCAGTGTGCAAATGGCTCCACTTGATGACTCTGATGTGGGCGTGCATGTTTGCAGGGAGGGCTTAGACCACGATTATCAGCAGTGGACATCAGCATGGGCTGTAGCCAGCATTTTTGTGTAGTCCTGACTCCCCAACCAACAGCACGGGAAGTGCACAAGGGCCGGGATCCTTAGGCCTGGACCTGTCTGGATGGGGTGCCTCCAGGAGCCTGCATTCCTGGCTCTGACTGAGATCACTGGCCTGTGTGCCTATGTGGACGGGAGCAGACCTCCATGTGCACTGCTGAAGTTGTGAGGGCTGGGTCTGCATGTGGTTTGCTGCAGCCTACCAAACAGGGCACAAGGGAGAAGACTGTGGAGATTAGACCAGTAGAGTGCTGAGGCTTACTAGACATGCCTGGGGGCCCTTAGAAAGGCACCAGATCAGCAATCGACTCCCAGCCCAGCCTACTCTCGCTGGTGGCTCTGGTTGGCACAGCCTTACTCAGAACTGTGCTTTGAGTGGTGCTGGAGGCAGGACCTGGCTGCTCTTAGAACCTCTTGCTCTGCAAGCAGTGACTGGGACAACCTCACAGCTAAGTTCCCAGGCTGCTAGCTCAGGAGGGAGAGACATGGGGAGTGGCACCGGGAAAACCAAGGAGTCTCCCATTGTCGAAGCCACCAAGCCCTAACAAGCCCCACCTACCAGTGGGACTGAGGCCCAGCCTGTGTCATTGCCATGGCAACATATCAGCAAATCTGTGCTCAAGAGCCCCACAGGGGCAAAACCTGTAGTACAGTGCCACCTGCCAAAAGGAAAAGAAGAAGCTACCTCTCAAAACCAGGAAAAAAATTACATTTTTTACAACTTATTATTTTTTCATTTTCCACTTTGGTCATTTTATGTTCATTCCATTTCATTCTTTCCTTTTTCTTTTGAACTTCATTATCCATAGTTGTTACATTTTTCATTCTTGGTTTCTTTTTTATGAGGGTTACATTTCAAAAACCTTAATATTTTTTTTCTTTCCTCTTCTTTTTCTTTTTCTCTCATTTGATCGACATTTATTAGCAAATTATTTTATTTTGCATTTATATTTTTTGTTGTAGCATTTTGCATGCTTTTTACTTCATTTTTTTATCTCTTTGTCATTTTCCCTCAGTTCTGGCTACTCGTTCTCTGTAGTTTTTGTTCCACTAATAATAATAGAATTTTAATATTTTCACTGTATTTTTTAAATTTTTATTTTATTTTTTAAAATTATCTCTTATTAGTGTTATTAACAATACCACTCTCAAATGCCATTAAGGAAAAAGAAATCAAATATCATGGATACAAAAGAAGGAGATGTAGCTCAGATAGATGATGAAAAATTTCTAGAAAATAGTTTGTTGCTTGGAAACCTTGAAGTTAAGTTACAGAGAATTAAAAGTTGAAGTTCTAAAAATACTCAGGGAAATACAAGAAAGCATGGAAAGGCAATTTAGAGAGCTCAAAAAACAATTCAATGAACAAAAAGAATACATCACCAAGGAAATTGAAACTATAAAAAGGAACCAAACAGAGATGAAAAACTCAATGAACTGAAAAACAAGGTAACAAGCTTAGCTAATAGACCAGGCGAGATAGAAGAGAGAATTAGTAACATAGAAGACAGGAAACTAGAGACACTATAGAAAGAAGAGGAGAGAGACTCACAAACTAAAAAAAAAAAAAAGGAGAAAACCCTACAGGAATTGTCTGACTCCATCAGAAAGAGCAACATAAGAATAATGGGTATATCGGAAGGAGAAGAGAGAGAAAATGGAATGGAAACATATTCAAATTAATAATAGACAAGAACTTCCCAAGCCTTTGGAAATAATTAGAGTCTAGAATTCAAGAAGCAAACAGGACACCGAGTTACCTTAACCAAAACAGACCTACTCTAAGACACATCGTAATGAAATTATCACAAACCAACGACAAAGAAAACATCCTCAAGACAGCCAGGGAAAAGAAGAATACAACATATAAAGGAAAGCCTACTAGGCTATCATCAGATTTCTCAGCAAAATCTCTGCAAGTCAGAAGAGAGAGGACTCAAATATTAAAAGCACTAAAAGAGAGCAACTTCCAGCCAAGAATACTATATCGCCTGACGAGGCGGTGGCACAGTGGATAGAGCGTCGGACTGGGATGCGGAAGACCCAGGTTCGAGACCCCAAGCTCGCCAGCTTGAGCGCAGGCCCATCCGGCTTGAGCAAAAGCTTGCCAGCTTGGACCCAAGGTCGCTGGCTCCAACAAGGGGTTGCTCGGTCTGCTGAAGGCCCACAGTCAAGGCACATGTGAGAAAGCAATCAATGAACAACTATGGTGTCACAACGGCATGAAAAACTGATGATTGATGCTTCTCACCTCTCTCCATTCCTGTTTGTCTGCCCCTGTCTATTCCTCTCTCTGGCTCTCTCTCTGTCTCTGTAAAACAATAAAAAATAAATAAATAAAATTTAAAAATTAAAAAGAAGAATACTATATCCATCAAAGCTATCCTTCAAATACAAAGAAGAAATAAAAAGAGTTACAGATAGAGTAAAGATGAGGGAATTTATCACCAGAACACCTCCACTTCAGGAAATACTAAAGAGGGTATTCGACCAGACACAAAGAACAAAACAAAATTACAAGTAAAAGCTCCAACAAGATCAAAATAAAAGCAAGATTAATCTGTGACAACAAAAACAATAAGGAGGAGAGGACAAGATTAACAATAGCAAAGGAGGATGGAGTGCAGAAGCACTCATGAGATAATGTACTACAATGAATATGATATATATTCTTTTTATTACCTAATGGTAACCACCCCTGAAAAAACCACTACAGAAACACATGGCTTAAAAAAAAGAAGAAATAGAGGAAAGAGGTATGGAATACAACCAAACAAAAACAAATGAAAAGAACCAAGCAAGATACAGAGCTATCAAAAAGCAATATATAAAACGGCAATAGGAAACCTTCAAGTGTCAATAATTACATTAAATGTAAGTGGACTGGATTCACCAATAAAAAGACACAGAGTAGCAGAGGGGGTCAAAACAGAAAATCCAACTGTATACTGCCTTCAAGAAACACATCTAAGCTACAAGGATAAAAACAAATTCAAAGTGAAAGGTTGGAAAATGATTCTCCAAGCAAATGACATTCAAAGAAAAGCAGGTGTAGTCATACTCATATCTAACAATGCTGACTACAAGAGAACAAAGTTAATCAGAGACAAAGATGGTCATTTCATAATGATAAAGGGGACATTGAGTCAAGAACACATAAAACTTCTTAATATATATGCACCAAACCAAGGAGCACCAAAGTATATAAGACATCTACTAACTGAGCTAAAAATAAAAATCAACAAAAATACAATCATATTTGGAGACCTCAATACTCTGCTGACAGGTCTAAGTCGTTCATCCAAACAGAAAATCAATAAAGAATTATGGACCTTAGAAAAAACACTAGAACAATTAGATATGATAGACATCTACAGGACATTTCATCCCAAAACACCAGAGTATACATTTTTCTCCAGTATACATGGAACATTCTCAAGAATTGACCATATGTTGGGCCACAAAACTAAGATCAACAAGTTTAGAAAGACTGAAATTATGCCAAGCATATTCTCTGACCATAAAGCTTTGAAATTAGAATTCAACTGCAAAAGAGAAGTAAACAAACCCACAAAAATGTGGAAATTAAAGAACATACTTCTAAAAAATGAGTAGGTCAAAGAAGAAATAAAAGCTGAGGTCAAAAGATACATACATACAAACAAAAATGGCAATACAACATATCAGAATCTCTGGGATGCAGCAAAAGCAGTAATAAAAGGGAAGTTCATATCACTACAGGCTTATATGAACAAACAAGAGATAGCCCAAGTAAACAACTTAACATCACATCTTAAGGAACTAGAAAAAGAAGAACAAAGGCAACCCAAAAGTAGCAGAAGAAAGGAAATATTAAAAATCAGAGCAACCAGACCAGGAGGTGGTGCTGTGGATAAAGCATTGGACTGGGATGCAGAGACCCAGGATCAAGACCCCGAGCTTGCCAGCTTGAGCGTGGGCCCATCTGGCTTGAGCAAAAGCTCACCAGCTTGGATCCAAAGGTCGCTGGCTCCAGCAAGGAGGTGCTTGGTCTGCTGAAGGCCCGCAGTCAAGGCACATGTGAGAAAGCAATCAATGAACAACTAAGGTGTTGCAAGGGCAACGAAATACTAATGATTGATGCTTCTCACCTCTCTCCATTTCTGTCTGTCTGTCCTTATCTATCCCTCTGTCTGACTCTCTCTCTGTCCCTGTTAAAAAAAAAAATCAGAGCAGAAATAAATGAAATAGAGAACAGAAAATCTATAGAAAATATCAATAAAACAAACAGCTGGTTCTTTGAAAAGATCAACAAAACTGACAAACCCTTGGTAAGACTCACTAAGGAAAAAGAGAAAGGTCTCATATAAACAAAATTCAAAATAAAAGAGGAAAATCACCACAGATGTCATAGATATACAAAGAATTATCGTAGAATACTATGGAAAACTATATGCCACCAAGTTTAACAATCTAGAAGAAATGGATAAATTTCTAGAACAATACAATCTTCCGAGACAGAGTCATGAAGAAGTAGAAAACCTAAACAGACCCATAAGCAGGGAAAATATAGAAACAACAATCAAAAACCTCCTAAAAAATAAAAATCCAGGGCCAGATGGCTATATTAGTGAATTCTATCAAACATTCAAGGAAGACTTGGTTCCTGTTCTACTCAAAGTATTCAAAAAAATAAAAGAATGAAGAAGAAGCAATACTTCCAAACACATTTTATGAGGCCAACATCACCCTCATATCAAAACCTGGCAAGGACAACACACACACACAAAAATACAGACCAATATCTCTAATGAATACAGATGCTAAAATCCTAAACAAAATACTAGTATATTGAATATAGCAACACATTAAAAAAATAATTTATCAGGATCAAGTGGGATTCATCCCGGAAATCACTAGCATGGTACAACATATGTAAAACAGTTAACGTAATACACCATATCAACAAAACAAAGAACAAAAACCATATGATCCTATCAATAGATGCAGAAAAGGCATTCAATAAAATGCAACATCATTTTATGTTTAAAACACGCAACAAAATGGGTATAGAAAAAAATATTTCAACATAATAATGGCCATTTATGACAAACCATCAGCTAACATCATAATAAATGGCAAAATACTGAAGATTTTCCCTCTAAAATCAGGAACAAGACAAGGTTGCCCACTCTCTCCACTCTTATTCAACGTATTGCTGGAAGTTCTAACCAGAGCAATCAGACAAGAGAAAGAAATAAAAGGCATTCATATTGGGAAAGAAGTAGTAAAGGTTTCACTTTTTGCTGATGATATGATCCTGTACATCAAAAACCCTAAAGACTCCACAAAAAGACTATTAGAACAGTGGTTCTTAACCTGGGTTCTATCGAACCCTAATGGTTTCGATGAGTCGGTCTCAGGGGTTCGGAGAAGCCTCTGCCACAGAGGCCAGAATAAAGTAATACCGTAATTTGATGTGAGTTCATGCACTTTGTTGGTTTTGTTCTTTGAACAAGGTGATGTTCATGCATGGCTCATTTTGTGCACCAGTAAAAAAACATATACCTATGTCTTGAATTTGGAAAAAAAAATCATATTTTATTTATCACTAAAGAAGGGTTCGGTGAATGCGCATATGAAACTGGTGGGTTCGGTACCTCAAAAAAGGTTAAGAACCACTGTATTAGAAACAATAAACCAATACTGTAAGGTCACAGAATACAAAATTATTATACAGAAATCTGTTGCCTTCCCATATGCCAACAATGAAACATCAGAAAATGAACTAAAAAAAATAATCCCTTTTACAGTTGCAACAACAACAAAATAATACCTAGGAATAAACATTGACAAAGAATGTAAAGGACCTATATAATGAAAACTACAAAGTATTGTTAAGGGAAATTGAAAAAGGTACAATGAAATGGAAAAATATTCCTTGTTCTTGGATAGAAAGAATAAATATAGTCAAAATGACCATATTACCCAAAGCAATATAAAAATTTAATGCAATTCCCATAAAAATTCCAATGTCATTTTTTAAAGAAATGGAACAGAAAATCATCAGGTTTATATGGACCTATAAAAAACCCCGAATAGCCAGAGCAATCCTAAGGAAAAAGAACGAAGGTGGGGGCATTACAATACCTGACTTCAAATTATATTATAGAGCCACGATAATCAAAACAGCATGGTATTGGCAGAAAAATAGACATTCAGACCAATGGAACAGAATAGAGAGCCCAGAAATAAAACCCTATATATATGGTCAAATAATTTTTGATAAAGGAGCCAAAAATACACCATGGAGAAAAAAAATCTCTTCAATAAATGGTGCTGGGAAAATTGGAGAGCCACATGCAAAAGAATGAAACTCAACTACAGTTTGTCTCCTTGTACCAAAATTAATTCAGAATGGATCAAAGACCAAATATAAGACCTGAAATAATAAATTACATAGAAGAAAGCATAGGTACTAAACTCATGGACCTTGGCCATAAAGAGCATTTTATGAAGGCAAGGGAAGTGAAGGCAAAGATAAATGAATGGGACTATATCAGGCTAAGAAGCTTTTGCACAGCAAGAGAAACTGACAACAAAACGAACAGACAGCCAACTAAATAGGAGATGATATTTTCAAACAACAGCACAGATAAGAGCCTAATATTCAAAATATACAAAGAACTCACAAAACTCAACAACAAACAAGCAAACAATCCAATAAAAAAATGGGAAGAGGACATGAACAGACACTTCTCCCAGGAAGAAATACAAATGGCCAACAGATATATGAAAAGATGCTCATCTTCACTAGCTATTAGAGAACTGCAAATCAAAACTACAATGAGATTCCACCTTACACCTGTTAGATTAGCTATTTTCAACAAGACAGGTTATAAAAGTGTTGGAGAGGCTGTGGAGAAAAAAGGAACCTTCATTCACTGTTTTTGGAATGTAAAGTAGTACAACCATTATGGAAGAAAGTATGGTGGTTTCTCAAAAAATTAAGAATAGAACTACCGTATGACCCAGCAATCCCTCTACTGGATATATATCCCCAAAACTCAAACACACTGGTACATAAAGACACATGCAGCCTCATGTTCATCGCAGCATTGATCACAGTTGCCAAGACATGGAAACAACCAAGAAGCCCTTCAATAGATGACTGGATAAAGAAGATGTGGTACATATATACTATGGAATACTACTCAGCCATAAGACATGATGACATAGGATCACTTATGACAAAATGAATGGACCTTGATAACATTATACTGAGTGAAATAAGTAAATCAGAAAAAACTAAGAACTCTGATTCCATACATAGGTGGGAAACAAAATTGAGACTCATGGACATGGACAAGAGTGTGGTAATTACCAAGAGGAGGGAAAAGGAGGAGTGGGAAGGGTGAGGGAGGGGAGGGGCTCAAAGAAAACCAAATAAGAGATGGTGGAGGACAATTTGACATTGGATGATGGGTATATAACATAATCAAATGTCAAAATGATCTGGAGATGTTTTCTCATAATCTATGTACTCTAACTGATCAAATGTCACCCCATCAAAATTGTCTAAAGAAAAAAAAAGAAATCGAGAGAGGCAAAGAAGCCCTCAAAGATCAGGAAGGAATGGTCAGAGACATGAAAACACAGGGAGAGAATGGAGCCATGCAAAAAGGGCTTCAAGAATGGAGGAGTGGCTCTGGCAGGTTAGCTCAGTTGATTAGAACATTGTCCCAAAACACCAAGCTGAGTGTTCAAGACCTGGTCAGGACACATACAGGAAGCAACTAATGAATGCACACCTAAGTGGAACACCAAATGAATGCTTTTATCTTTCTCCTTGTCTCCCTTTCTCTCTTTTTGTCTCTCTAAAATCAATAAATAAATTAAAACAAAAAATGGAGGATTTACCAGAAGTGTTAGGTGTAGCAATGAAGTTCAGAAGAAGTCCATTTCATCTGACAATGTAAAGAAAATCATTAATGTCAATTTTATATATAAAACTGAAGGTCACATGCCTGACCAGGCGGTGGCACAGTGGATAGAGCATAGGACTGGGATGCGGAAGACCCAGGTTCGAGACCCCAAGGTCGCCAGCTTGAGCACGAGCCCATCTGTCTTAAGTAAAAAGCTTGCCAGCTTGGAGCCAAGGTTGCTGGCTCCAGCAAGGGGTTGCTCGGTCTGCTGAAGGCCTGTGGTTAAGGCACATGTGAGAAAGCAATCAATGAACAACTAAGGTGTCGCAACGGCAATGAAAAATTAATGATTGATGCTTCTCACCTCTCTCCATTCCTGTCTGTCTGTCCCTATCTATCCCTCTCTCTGACTCTCTCTCTGTCCCTGTAAAAAAACAAACAAAAAAAATGAAAAAGAAAAAAGAATACTGAAGTTCACAGAAGTTACCTGGCTTTCCAAGACAATATATCTAATAAGTGACCTAAATAGAAACTCTAATCCAAATTTTCTTGCTGTAACTCTATTGCTTCAAACATCATAACTTTCTTTTGTTTTTTTTTTTCTTTGTAGTGAGAGAGAGAGAGAGAGAAAGAGAGGGACAGATAGGAACAGACAGACAGGAAAGGAGAGAGATGAGAAGCATTAATTCTTTGTTGCAGCACCACCTTAGTTGTTTATTGATTGCTTTCTCATATGTATCGTGATCAGGGGGCTTCAGCAAAGCGAGTTACTCCTTGCTCAAGCCAGTGATTTTGGGCTTAAGTCAGTAGCCTTGGGCTTCAAGCTAGCCCCCATGGGGTTGTCTGTGATTCTACGCTCAGGCCGGCAACTCCACACGCTCAAGCTGGATGAGGCCACGCTCAAGCCAGCGGCCTCGGGGTTTTGAACTTGGCTCCTCAGCATCCCAGGCAGATGCTCTATTCACTGCACCACCACCTGGTCAGGCATGACTTTTCTGACGTGTATGAAAATCAACAATTAATGGAGAGATTATTATTATACTATATTTATAATTCTGCATATTTTGTTACAAAACATATTGTCCTTAAGCAATAAAGGTTGTATGATTTCAATTTTTTAAAAATTTTTTATCAAATTGAAAATACTAAACTTTGTAAATTTTTGTATGAGAAAGTTTATGAAAAGTTATGACAAGATTGAACCTGTATATATCATTTGTTATGAATTTTTATTTCATAATACACATTTCATCACAAATAATAATGATCATTTATATATTGAGCAGCTATTATTTAGTCCAAGGTATGGTCCCTAGTTGGTTGATATAAGCAGAGGCATTTTGGGCAGAGTGGAAGGTGAGTGTGCCCTTCTGGGAGGAAGGGCAGGAGTATTGAGAGCATTGTGCAGTGGGAATGGAGAGCAGGCTGGAGGAGGCAGAAAGGAGAAGATTTGCGGGAACTGAAAGTTTTCAGCTGCAGTTTATTTTTTATTTTTTTGATAGAGCCAAATAGAGAGTCAGAGAAAGGGAAAGATAGGGACAGACAGACAGGAAGCGAGAGAGATTAGAATAATCCATTTTAATTGCAGCTCCTTAGCTGTTCAGTGTGCCTTGACCGGGGAAGGGGGACTACAGTGGAGCGAGTGACCTTTTGCCCAAACCAGTGACCCCCTCGCTCAAGCTGGTGAGCCTGTGCTCAGAATGGCAACCTTGGGATTTCAAACCTTGGTCCTCCGCATCCCAGTCCGACGCTCTACCCACTGTGCCACCTCCTGGTCAGGCTCAGCTGCAGTTTAGAGAGCATTATGGGTCCATTCCTGGACTAAAGGTCAGTCAGTGTCTGTGACTCCTATCTACAAAAATCTCCATGATGGTTGTATGGTTTAATGTGGAGATTCACTAAAATGTATGATATTAAACTAATTTTTGAATATTTCAGAGTCAATGTATGATTTTGCTGGAATCAATAAATACTTTTAAAAGCCTTCATAAAACTAAAATTTTAACTGCCATTATGCAACTAAATGTGAATTTAATTGCTCTAGGAGTACTGAATATTAATGTTAAATCATGTTCTGTTCTGTCAGAAGCCTTCTGTACTTTTGACAATTTAACAGAATGACAAGACATATCTGTATTTATCTTAATCAAGAGGATGACATGTGCATGAATACTGTTACTTGGTTCTTCATTGTCATTTACAACGATAGGAGTGCTACTTGCACATCACTGACTTGAGTATTTAATAACCAGAAATCAAAACAGCCCCTAACTTGATCAAGCATGAATGAGTTCGCTAAGTGAATTTTAAACCACAACAGTCTGAGATAGCTGTATTGCATTTAGTATCCAAGAATCATTTGAAAACCTAACTCTCTGATCTTCTTAACTCCAGGTAATTCTAGGAGGATAACTGCTAGCATATATCAATTTAAAAGAAAATGAAGTATTTTAGCCTGATCCGGTGGTGGCACAGTGGATAGAGTGTTGACCTGGGATGCTGTGGACCCAGGTTCAAAGCTCCAAGGTTGCCAGCTTGAGCACAGGGTTGCTGGGTTGAGCACAAGGTTGCTGGCTTGAGTGTGAGATCATAGACATGGTCATTGGCTTGAGCCCAAGGTCGCTGGCTTGAGCAAGGCGTCACTGGCTTTGCTGGAGCCCTCTGGTTATTGATTGCACCTATGAGAAGCAACAGATGAACAACTAAAGTGCCACAACTATGAGTTGATGCTTCTTATCTCTCTCCCTTCCTTCCTGTCTGTCTGTATCTTCCTCTTGCTAAAAAAAAAGAAAAAAGAAAAAAAGGAACTAAAGTAATTTAAATAAAATCCCTGTGCTACTCACATGGGACAAAATATCTGTTCCTCAGTTATCCATCATCACCATGTTCTACTTCCAGTTGCCAGCTAAAAATTACAAATTCACTAAATATAGAAAATGCTATCAATCCTGCCTTTTTGGCTTCCAACATATTTCTACTGCTCAGGATTGTGGTTCTCAAATAATTGGATAAAAGGTTCTGTTGATTTTACCAGTAGGTAAAGCCTTATGAATGAGTTGGTATTCCCTTCTTACGACCCCACTCCCACCACACACATCCGTTGTACTGCTTTCTTGGCATGAGCATAACACAATGGGTAAGAATGCAGACTCTGTAGACAGACTCTTCCTGTTTTTTATCCTATGTCCACCACTCATTCATTGTGTGGTTTTAAGCTAGTCCTGTCACTTTTCTAAGTGTTTTCCCAGCTGTAATAATTTACAGAAGACTTCAAATTTTATTAGATAAATTCTAAGACATTATTCTTGTACTAATATTTTAAGAAATTTTAAATTACTAGGCTTGGGTTATATTTTTAATTTATAATTTTTATATTTAATTTATTTTGTTGACATGGTTGCAAGTGTCCCACTCAATGTAACATCCTTACGTACTGCATCATGCCCCTATACCCCATGTAAAGTCTCCCTCCACCCCCATCTCCATCCCCTTTGCTCCCATCCTCCTACCTCTACCATGCCACCCCCAATTGGATATGTTTTTTGAGACAGAGTTTGATAATAGAATTTCCTTAAAGGGTTCTGTGGGAGTAAATGAAATAATGCTTGTTAACTACTTGGCACATTACCTGACACACAGGAAAGGCTTAATAAATGTTAGCTTGAATTATTTTCATTAATTTTTTTCGTATTTTAAAATTTTTAATTGACTTCATTGTGGTGACATTGGTTTAATAAAATTATACAGGTTTTAGGTGTACAATTCTACATCATCTGTATATTGCATTGTGTGTTCACCACCCCAAGTCAAGTCTCTATTATCACGTATTCCCTTTCTACTCCCTCCATCTTCCCCATCCCCTTTCTCTCCTGCAATCCCTGAATTGTTGTCTGTGTCTATAAGTGTTTTGTTCTTTGCTTAATCGCTTTACCTTTCTCACCCAGCCCCCTTAAACACCATCTCTTCTGACAGCTATTTTTTTCATGTTGTGATATAGGTGTGTGTTAGTGGGATAGCAAGTTTAGATTAGACAATACAATCAGTGACTATGGAACAGAGTTCTAGCCTGTGAAGTTCATAAACTAAACAGTCAAATTTATTCTAAAAATTTTTTATTCTCAAAATGTAGAACAAAGCAAACTGTCAGCAAAGAATCACTTGCTTATATTATAACCAAAAAAGTTAAGGTTTAGTACTGTTCAAAATTTTTTTTTAATTTTAATTTACTTATTCTTTTTAGAGAGGAGAAAGAGAGAGAGAGAGAGAGAGAGAGAAAGGGGGGGGGGAGGAGCAGAAAGCATCAACTCCCATATGTGCCTTGACTAGACAAGTGCAGGGTTTCGAACCAGCGACCTCAGTGTTCCAGGTCGACACTTTATCCACTGCGCCACCACAGGTCAGGCGTACTGTTCAAATTTTCATGGAATTTTAAAACGAGATCTCAGAATACTAAAATGACATTTAAAGAACTATTCTAAGTGGGTTTACTCGGTAAGCTTTAAAAATAAATCTTATTTTGTCCTGATTCTATAAATAAGTCAAGATATAATTTAAAGATTAAAAAAAATTAGATGAAGAGAGCTAGCTGATTCATTTATCCTCCTAACTATTCTTGACAGGCTAAGTTTTCTCTGTCACCAAGTGACACTATTTTCTGTCATTTCATCAGGAAAAAAAAGTCTTCTGAAGTTCACTCTGGCCAATTAATTCAGCTAAAATTACCAATCTCTATAATCTTATGTGAGATTGCTCAAGTTTTCTTTACACCATTTGGTTTTACTCTTTTAAATTACACAAAAATTATATTATTTGTTTTTGTTCACTTGCAGGGAATTGTAGATTTTTACTGAAGAGAGTACATTGTAGTGAGGGAGACCATGAATAATAAAATGAATGAAAATTATTGATACCTATTGTAGGTATTATTCTAGTCTTTACATATGTTATCTTGTCTAGGAAGCAACAGAATTGGAATTTGGATTTAGCCTGATTATCAAATTGTGGTAATCAAAATGTGAGTTGAAGCCTTTTTTAGTATGGGGGCAATGGAAATAGTGAAGTAAAATTGGAGAATACATTTGAAAAAAGCAACATTAACAAATCTTGACAACCTATTAAAATTTAGGGGATATAGAAAAATAAAACAGAAATAACTCTAAAGTTTGAGAAACTGAGAATTAAGAGGTAGGTTTTGTTGGTTATACAAGAAAAAATATCTAATAGGTAACTCTAGATATGATGGAATGGCTCAGGTAAGCGAATAGAACTATTTGTTATTTTTATCTCAGGCACACAGAATTAGATTTCTCATAATCTTGGTTAGTGACACAGTCTCATCCATGTATGACCTGATTTTATTAGGTAATTGTTGCTAATAATGTACAAGACCCATTAAACAACAGTTAGGACTTTGTTAATAGTTACATGGAATCAAGACCCGCTCACCTCCATCACATACCTTCTCCCACAAAGAAAACTTTAGCCCGAGATAGCTTCATTGGTAGGTTCTTGTAAACATTTAAGGAAAAAGGAATACCAATTCTGCATGCACTCTGACAGAAAACTAAAGGAGAGAAAATACTTCCCTACTCCATTTGTGAGAGAAGTATTACTCTGTTAACAAAAGCAGTTATTACGAGAAAATAAAACTATAGACCTATATTCCTCGCAAACGTGGATGCAAAACTTCTTAACAAAATTTTATCCAATTGAATCTGTTAGAATGTCAGAAGGATACTGCATTATGACCAAATAAAGTTTATCCTAGGAATGGAAGGTTTATTTAACATTTGAGGTGTTTCTGCTATATAAGGACTTAGCTAACAGACAGCCATCTATGAACCAGGAAGGATACCTTCGCCAGATGCTGAATTTGCCAGCACATTACTCTTGAACTTCCCAGCCTCCAGAACTGTTAGAAAGAAATGTTTTTTAGCTCTGGCCATGTAGCTCAGTTGGTTAGAGCATCATTCTGACACACCAAGGTTGCGGGTCCCATCCTGTCAGGGCACGTAAGGAGCACCAGTGAATGCATAAATAAGTGGAACAACATATTGATGTTTCTTTTTCTTTCTCTCAAAAATAATTTTAAAAGAATTTTAAAGGAAGTTTATTTAATATTTAAAAGTAATTAATTCACTCTAATAAAAATAAAAACTACAGGCAGTCTCTAAGTTACGAACAAGATAGGTTCTGTAGGTTGGAAAATGTTTAAGTATTTATATGCACAGAAAGGTATAAAATAAATACTATGTTAAGGCAAACATCTGTCTAACTTGCATTTGATAGGTAAATGTACCTGTTCCAACTTACATACAAATTCAACTTAACAACAAATCTACAGAACCTTTCTTGTTTGTAACCTAGGGACTGCCTGTATATAATTATCTTAAGAGACACAGGAAAGGCATTAGATTAAACATCCATTCTTGAAATCACTCCAGTACAATAGGAATAGAAAGGAATTTAATCTGGTATAGGGCATCTAAGAAAAAAATCTATAGCTAAAATCACACTTAATGGTGAAAGAACATTTTCCCCTAGGATCAGAAACAAGGCAAAGAAGTCTAATCTCATTACTTCTATTTAACAAATACTGGAAGTTCTAGCTAATAAAATCAAGCCAGAAAGAAGGAATAAAAGTCATCCAAATTTGTAAGAATAATGTGTTCACAGGTGATATAATTGTCTATGTAGAAAATATGGTGAAAGCTAAAAAAATGTAATTAATAACTTTAGTAAGTAGCAGTATATAAGATCAGAATACAAAAATAAATTATATTTTTATATACTAGCAATAGACAATGAACAATTGAAATCTTAAAACAACACCATTTACAATAGCATCAACAAATATAAAATTATTTAGAGATAAGTCTCACAGAAGATATGGTCTTCCATGCTGAATACACTAAAACATTTCTGAGAAAAAATTATAGAAGATGTAAATGAAAGGAGAGATATACTGTGTTCTTTGATCATAACATTCAATATTATCAAGATGTCAATTCTTGCCAAATTTATCTACAGATTCAGTCCCAATAAAAATCTCAGCAGGTACCCTAGCCGGGTAGCTCAGTTGGTTAGAGCATTGACCCAATACACATCAAGGTTGCAGGTTTGATACCAGTCAGGGCACATGCAGGAATCAACCAATGAATGCATAACTAAATGAAACAACAAATCGATGTTTCTTCCTCTCTCTCTCTCACTCTCCCTTCCTCTCTCTAAAAGTCAATAAATTAAAAAAGAATTATTTTTAATCTCAGCAGGGTTTCTTTGTTCTTTTGTTTTTTTTTTTACAGGGACAGAGAGAGAGTCAGAGAGAGGCATAGACAGACAGGAACGGAGAGAGTTGGGAAGCATCAATTATCAGTTTTTCTTTGTGATACCTTAGTTGTTTATTGATTGCTTTCTCATATGTGCCTTGACCACGAGCCTTCATCAGACTGAGCAACCCCTTGCTGGAGCCAGCCACCTTGGGTCCAAGCTGTTGAGCTTTTGCTTAAGCCAGATGGGCCAGCACTCAAGCTGGCGACCTTGGGGTCTCGAACCTGGGTCCTCCGCATCCGAGTCCGATGCTCTATCCACTGTGCCACCACCTGGTCAGGCACTCTCAGCAGGTATTTTTACAGAAATTGAAAATATGATTCTAAAACTTATATATAAATGCAAAAAACCTAAAATAGCTAAAGTAACTAAGGAACAAAGCCAGAGTTATACTACCTTTTACAAGGATTATTATAAAGCACAATATCAAGACTATAAAGTACACTAATCAAAGCTTAGTAATGATAGTTTAAAAAAAAAGAAAGCAGTGTGATATTGGTATCAAGAGAGACAAATTGATTAATGGAACAGAATAGAGGCTCCAGAAATAGACCCACACATACAGGTTAATTGATTTTTGACAAAGATACAAAAGCATTTCAGTGGAGAAATGATACATTTTTTCAATAAATAGTTCTGGAAAAATTGTTATTCATGTGAAAAAAATGAACTTGCACCATATACAAAAATTAACTCAAAATGGATAAAAGATATAAATGTATAAACTTAAAACTATAAACCTTTTAGGAAAAAAGGTAGGATCAGTTCTTTGTGATTATGCCAGGCCAGTACAAGATCAAAAGCACAGACCATGAAAGTAAATATTGCTATAGTGAACTTTATTAAAATGAAGAATTTATGCTCTTCAAAAGACACTGTTAAGAAAATAAAAAGACTGCCTGACCTGTGTTGGCGCAGTGGATAGAGAGTCAACCTGGAGCACTGAGGTTGCCAGTTCAAAATCCTGGCCGACCCCAGTCATGGCACATATGAGAAATAATCAATGAACAACTAAAAAGGAAACAACTATGAGTTGATACTTCTTGCCTTCTCTCTCTCTAAAACTCAATCAATAAAAAAAACTTAAAAAATTTAAAAACAAATGAAAATGAAAATACAAGTCAAAGAGTGGGGAAAAAATTTTGCCAGTCATATACCTAATATAGGTTTTGTATTTAGAATATATAAAGTATTCTCAAAACTTAAAATGGAAAAATAAACTAGTGATAAAATGGACAAGTGATTTGAAGAGATACCTCAACCAAAGAATGTTTACAAATAGAAAAGGAATATATCAAAAGGTGTTTAATACCATTAGTTATAAGGGAAATGCAAATTAAAACTATAATGTGCCTGACCTGTGGTGGCGCAGTGGATAAAGCGTCGACCTGGGAACACTGAGGTCGCCAGTTCAAAACCCTGCACTGGTTCGGTCAAGGCACATATGGGAGTTGATGCTTCCAGCTCCTCCCCCCTTTCTCTCTCTTTCTCTCTCACTCTGTGTCTCCTCTCTAAAATGAATAAAATAAAAATTAAAAAAAAAAACAAAAAAACTATTATGTGATGTCACTACACACCTTTAGAATGTCTACTATTAAGAAGACCATACCAAGTATCGATGCAGATATAAAGTATAGCTTTCATACAATATTGGTGGGAAGATAAAATGATACAAGCACATAGAAAACATTTTAGCTGTTTCTTAAAAAGTTAAACATATATTGAGTATAAGGCCTAGCCATTATACTTTATTTACCCAAGAGAAATAAAAAAGCACATGTCCACAGTTAGAGTTGTACAAGAATATTCATAACAACTTGATAGTAACTGGAAACAACCTTAATATCCATAAAAAAATTGAATGGTTGGCCCTGTTAGGTTGGCTCAGCAGTAGAGTGTTGGCCTGGCTTATGGAAGTCCTGGGTTTGATTCCCTGCTAGGGCACATAGGAGAAGCGCCCATCTGCTTCTCCACTCTTCCCCCTCTCCTTCCTCTCTCTCTCTTCCCCTCCCGCAGCCAAGGCTCTATTGGAGCAAAGTTGGCCTGGGCACTGAGGATGGCTCCGTGGCCTCTGCCTCAGGCACTAAAATGGCTCCAACTGCAACGGAACAACACCTCAGATAGGCAGAGCATCGCTCCCTGGTGGGCATGCGGGGTGGATCTGGGTCAGGTGCACGTGGGAGTCTGACTGCCTCTCCACTTCTAATTTTGAAAAAATAAAAAAATAAAATATGAATAGTTAACAAATTGTGGTATATAAAAATAGTGTTATATAATAAAAAGAATGAACTATTGATATATGCAACAACATGGATGAACCTCAAAATAATTATGCTGGGTGAAAGAAGCCAGATGATAGAGTTCATACTATATGATTCCATTTATAGGAAATTTGATCTATAGTGACAGAAAGCATATCTGCCTGGCGGTGGGGTGGGGTGGGAGGCAAGAACAGGAGGGAGATAATGTGTCTGAGAAACATTTGGGGGTAGTTTGTAGATTCATTATTTTGATTGTGGTGATGGTGTCTTGGGTATATACAGATGTCAGAACTTATCAAATTGTGTGCTTTCAAAAAGTGCAATTTACTGAATGTCAGCTATATCTTAGTAAAGCTGTTTTGTTTTATTTTTATTTATTTATTTTACAGGAAGAGAAAGTCAGAGAGAGGGATAGATAGGGACAGACAGACAGGAACGGAGAGAGGTGAGAAGCATCAATCATTAGTTTTTTGTTGCCATTGCGACACCTTAGTTGTTCATTGATTTCTTTCTCATATGTGCCTTGACCACGGGCCTTCAGCAGACCGAGCAACCCCTTGCTGGACCTTGGGTCCAAGCTGACGAGCTTTTGCTCAAGCCAGATGGGCCTGCGCTCAAGCTGGTGAACTCGGGGTCTCGAACCTGGGTCTTCTGCATCCCAGTCTGATGCTCTATCCACTGCGCCACCACCTGGTCAGGCGCTGTTTTATTTTTATTTTAAACCCAATAAATAAATTACAATAAAACTCAGAAAGTATTTATTTAATCCAGAAGTAGGCAGGAAAGGAGTAATAAAAAGGAACAAAAAGAGAGGAGGGTAAATAAGACACAAATGGTAGCCTGACCAGCCAGTGGCTTAGTGGATAGAGCATTGGACTGGGGAACGGAGGACCCAGGTTCAAAACCCTGAAGTCATCAGCTTGAGCGTGGGCTCATCTGGTTTGAGCAAGGCTCACCAGCTTGAGCCCAAGGTTACTGGCTTGAGCAAGGGGTCACTCAGTCTGCTGTAGCTCCCTGGTCAAGGCACGTATGAGAAAGTAGTCAATGAACAACTAAGGTGCCACAACGAAAAACTGATGCTTCTCACTTCTCTCTCTTTCTGTCTGTCTGTCCCCATCTGTCTCTCTCTGTCTCTGTCACACACAAAAAAGAGAAACGGTAGACTTAAGTCTATTCATATAAGTAATTAAATGAAATGTCAAAGACTAAACACTGCAATTAGAAGATTATCAGAATTGATTTTTTTAAAAAGCAAAATCCAGCCTGACCAGGCAGTGGCACAGTGGATAAAGCATCAGCTTGGGATGCTGAGGAACCAGGTTTGGAACTATAAATTCACTGGCTTGAGCATGGGCTTAATGGCTTGAGTGTGGGATCATAGACATGACCCCAAGTTTGCTGGCTTGAGCCCTAAGGTTACTGGTTTGAAGCCCAAGGTCACTCACTGACTTGAGCCCAAGGTCACTGGCTTGAGCAAGGGCTCACTGGCTCAGCTGGAGCCCCCTGGTCAAGACACATGAGAAAGCAATCACTGAACAACTGAAGTACCACAACTATGAGTTGATGCTCATCTCTCTCACTTCCAGTCTGTCTGTCTCTGTCAGTCCCTATTTCTCTCTCTCTCTCTCTCTGTTTCTTGCACACTAAAACAATAAAAATTAAAAAAATAAATAAAAAGCAAAGTCCAGGCCTGACCTGTGATGGCGCAGTGGATAAAAGCGTCGACCTGGGAACACTTAGGTCACCAGTTCAAAACCCTGCACTGGTCTGGTCAAGGCACATATGGGAGTTGATGCTTCCAGCTCCTCCCCTCTTTCTCTCTTTCTCTCTCTCTCTCTGTCTCTCTCACTCTGTGTCTCCTCTCTAAAATGAATAAAATAAAAAAAGAAATTAAAAAAAAAGCAAAGTCCAATTGTATTCTGTGTCTAAGAGTGTACATGCATATGAAGACAGAGATAGGTTAAAAATAAATGGCTAGAAAATTATATGCCATGCAAACCAAGCTAAAGAAAATTGATGGGGTTATTTTAATATTAGATAAGTTCAAGGGAATGAGGTAAAAAGAGGAAAATTTCATACTGATGAAAAAGTCAATTCAAACAGAAGAAATTACAATCATAATATATATGTACTTAAAAGAGTTCAGAATTACATGAGAGAGAAATGACAGAATTAGAAGAACAGACAATTCCACATAGTTGAAGACTGATAAAACTAAGCAGAAAAAAAAGGTAAGGACATAGAAATTTAAATAACAGAATCAACCACCTTGACCTGGTTGATATTTATCGAATAATACACCTAATAACTACAGAATACAGATTCTTTGCAAGTGAACTAGATACATTCACAAAGGTTTTTTTTTTTTTGTCATAAACTTACAAAGGTCTTTTAAATACCATGCATCTTGTACCTTCTGTACCCTAAATCTTGGGTAAAGAAGCTGAGGGTTATCACAGTTTAGTATTTGCCTGGATAATATCAGTATTTCTTAAGGAGCAATTAACATGCTATTATTGTTCACAAACATGCATAGCACATTTTACAAATTAAGTAATTAAATATTGTTATTCAATACTAATATATTTTTTCAGGTGCAAAAATATACAAAGCTTCAAAATCACTCCGAGACCACATAGAGCAAACATGAATGATATTTCTCAAAAGGCTGAGGTAAGTCTCAAAAGTAAAAATAATGAGAGACTAAGGTGATGGGGGAGATATATTTGGTGGGACACTTAAATCTATGTAAACACAAGTTAAATTCATAAATAAAAAAGATAATGGGAGAAACATAGGGTTGACTGTAGAAACATAAGGAGACATAAGGTAGAAAGGGCAATTATTTAGTGGAAAGGTCATATTCAGAAGTTCCTAGTAACATAGTGTCAAGATATAAAACATAAGAAGAAGTAAAATTCATAGGTTGGTTTTGGGCCCTGCATTTTCACTTGGGTTCTAATCTAGAAATCATGATTACTAAATTTGTGAATGATAGTGAAGTAGACATGATGGGCGGTATCTTGAATAGAATTTTAATATCTTGGCAAGTCTTAGAAGTAACTTTTTTCCATTAAAAAATGATTTGATGTATATATACTCTTAGGAGAGAGCATAATTCACTCTCAGGGGAGGTTCCTTTTAAGCATATTCTCCAGCAGTTGCAATACAACTTCTCTTAGCCATTGTCTGCAGTCACTGAGAGTTGTCATAAGAGTTCACCCCCAAATTTGGTGACACCCAAAATTATAAACTTAAAAAAACCTTAAATGGCCAATGACACCCTACGTGAATAAAATAGAGGCTGGGTATGCCCAGATTAATTAAGCAGTTTGCCATTATTATTCCTAGGAAAAAGGGTTTGGTGTTCTGAGGCACTGAAGCTTTATTTACTGAAACTTCTTTGAGAGATCAGCGTAATTTTCAAAAATGATGAAAATAATTTGCTTTCCAGGTTTTACAGTGGAGGAAAATCTTTTCTCCAGTCTTTTACCAGATTCTTCCTTCTTTTGGAAGTTCTTTTGCCATTTGGGAATTTTCCTCTTAGAGCTCATCATACTTGAAATGATACAGCTCTCTAACACATTTTTAATGTTGGTTTATGGAAGTTCTGGCAGGGCAGGCAACACAGCAATAACAATATAAGTCACTGCTTGTGCACAATGACTGTGGTACATCTCAGCCGCAAATGAGGAATAAAGGACTGGCTTTCTGTTTTGCTCAGATCAGATATGAAAACAAGCAAGTAATATGTGAATTAGGCTTTAAACTTGAAAGCCTAACTTTCGCTTTATTTTCAACTTCATCTACTTTATTGAAATTAGTCTTGGTATTTTTTTAAGAAAGTGATGAAAGTAGGATGATAAAAATACAGGTTGTTTTAAATTAGAATCTAGTATTTTATTTTTATATTTCATGAGGGTGCAGCTTCAGGGGAATGCGTGTACAAAATGGAACTTCCAGACTATATATTAATAACATTTTTACTCTTGTATTTTCTGTAATTTCCTTTTTGAGATTAGATTTTAGAAAGTAGTCAGATTCTAATTGTTCAAATAAAGATTTCAAACTCATTTACATTTTTTGTTTCCACAAATATTTCTTGTATTGCTTATTCTGATCTATCTTTACCTAATTTCTTCCTATCTTATTTTTTAAAACTTTCTTCTCTTTATTTTCTTCTAATGAAGATTCTGCTTTCTTCATCTAAACCTGTACCAAAAACCTATGTGCCAAAGCTTGGCAAAGGTGATGTAAAGGATAAGTTTGAAGCCATGCAGAGAGCCAGGGAAGAAAGAAATCAAAGGAGATCTAGAGATGAAAAGCAAAGAAGAAAAGAACAATATATTAGAGAGAGAGAATGGAACAGGAGAAAGCAGGAGGTTATTTTATTTTCTTTTATTCCTGTGTAAATACTTTCATCTTTTTAATTTACATTTTATTTATATTAACCGTGTTTCATATTAACTATAATTAAAATAATTTTCTGTATTTAAAAACTAATTTCAAATTCTGCATATGATGTGGTTAGTCTAAATTTATGACATGTTTATATTAATTTATTTAACCATCTAGATTAAAGACATACTTGCTTGTGACGATGAGGAAGAGGTATCTTCTAGAATAGAAAAAGCTTATGTTCCGAAGCTAACAGGTAAGAAATTTGAAGGGTAAACTGTAAATGAAGTTGCAAAAATGAAAAACAGCAAAAGACCAAGCATGTTTCATATATTCTTAGGAACTGTTAAAGGTAAATTTGCTGAAATGGAGAAACAAAGACAAGAGGAAGAAAGGAAGAGAACAGAGGAGGAACGAAAACGCAGAATTGAGCAGGATATGTTCGAAAAGAGGAAGATACAACGGGAATTAGCAAAAAGGGCTGAGCAGGTATACACTAAATATTAAGCTGGTATTTGTTTCAGAAACTAATTTGACAGAGTAGAACTAATCATTATGTTGCCTAATTAAAATATTTTAACATAACATGAAGTATTACTTAGCAGCTAACTTGAAAACAAGATCTTAAGCACAAATATTTAATATCAAATGTCCAGAAGGATAAGGGCAGAATGTGCCTATTTTAAGGTTGAATACAGAGATGACTTTTGTTATATACCATCTTATCATTATACCCACGTTCCTTAAACTGTCCACATTGCTTATTTTTCTTGACATGTTCCAAGATTTTATAAAGATGTAGGGCAATTTCACATATAAATTGTCCACAAGCACATTAATAAAATGCCGATCTTTTACTTATTTTTCAGTCTTTTCTAGTTCTTAAAAAGTTTATGGATTGACTTTAGAGAGGAAGGAGAGAGAGAGAGAGGAAGAGAAACATGCATTTGTTCCACTCTTTTTTTTTTTTTTTTTTTACAGGACCATTGAGAGAGTCAGAGAGAGGGATAGACAGACAGGAACGGAGAGAAGTGAGAAGCATCAATCATTAGTTTTTCGTTGCCGTCGCAACACCTTAGTTGTTCATTGATTGCTTTCTCACATGTGCCTTGACTGCAGGCCTTCAGCAGATCGAGCAACCCCTTGCTGGAGCCAGCGACCTTGGGTCCAAGCTGATGAGCTTTTTGCTCAAGCCAGATGGGCCCACGCTCAAGCTGGTGAGCTCGGGATCTTGAACCTGGGTCTTCCACATCCCAGTCCGATGCTCTATCCACTGCGCCACCACCTGGTCAGGCTGTTTCACTCTTTTTTGCATTCATTGCTTGAGTCATGTATGTGACCTGACCAGGGATTGAACCCACAACCTTGGCCTATTGGGACAACACTAACCAACTGAGCTACCCGGTTAGGGCCTAAATGTTGGTCATTTAATAGCAATTAATACTTTTATAAATTAATAAAAAATAAATAAATATTTATTATCAAATACTAAGGCATAATTTACGTATCTTTCTACTCAAGATTTTGAAACCACTTAAATCACATTTTATTTAGTGATGGTATTATTAGCTAGTTTAATTTTATTTTAAATTGGGGATGGTAATAGGAGAGGGGAACAAATGTGCGACAGCCGTTTCCTTTATAGAACTGATGCCCATAGCCACAGAAGACAAATTAGAATTAAGGTATTATTACTGTGACTTATATAGTTTCTTAATGAACTTTGAATTCCCATATATTTTAGCTCAGAGCATGAGAAAAAAGAGGCTGGTAAGTATTTTTGAAATACACAAGAATCTGATATAATTTCCAGAAAAAGCTAATCTGTTAAATATTAATGATTATAATGACACAGGAACTTGCATTTCTAATAGTCATAATTATATTTTAAATAAAGAACTGATTGATTCATAAAAATTTAATATATTGATATTGATAAATAATCTGTAGTCATAGAGTTGAAAAGATGACAGAAAACAGTTATGTTGTTTATGCACTTTGACCTGATCTACATCGGAAGATCAAAAGAGATGATTAATGTTTTGTGCTTTATGAGATAACAATGGTGTTTGTCTCCTAGAGTTATAAATAAGATCTTGTGAGTTAATAAATGCAAGGCATTTAGAACAATGTCTGGTACAAACTAAGTGAGCTGTAAAGACTTAATGTTTCACCTAAATAACACATATAGATAAAATGCTATGGAACCATTTTAGTTTACCCTCTTTCTCTCATCAATATTTTAACAACTATTGTAACATAGCATCTTCACAGTATATTGTTTCTTTAAAAAACATTTTAATTGCAAGATTGTACTTGGCTTTTCTTTCTTTCTATTTTTTTTTCTGCTTACTCTTTGAGGTCTTAAACCTATATGCTACGCTCTTTTTTTTAAAATTTATTTAATTGTTTTTACATAGATTCTAGTTGCTATGCTCTTTCTAGCTTCTGCTACCTTTCTAAAATGAAAAGTGACAAAGAAAGCAAACTGTATGCCATACTTGCATGTCAAAGAGATGTAGTTACGCAGACTTTGCAAATAACTACTTTTATGGTACCAATAACCACTTGCATGGTGGCAAACAATGACATATGCCAGACATGTTATAGACATAGTTGAAAAAGCCTATATTTTATGACTACTCTTTATCTGAGGAAAGGATGGTATATACTTCTGCCTCAAGTTGTCAAAGATTAGTATACCTTTTGCAAAGAAATTTCAGAAGGAAATAAAATGATAATAAATATTATAAATTCTAAAGATAAAACATATAACTACATGCAATTTTATTAATCATATAAGTTATAAAATCAGGTAATGAAATTATAATAAAATAGATAATTAAAATACACGGTGTTTAGCAGCAAATAGTGGGTATGCACATGGGCTTAGTCTACATTTTCTAAATCTTCTGTCCTTTTTCAAAAAGCACTGATTACTCACTAGACTTTAAGACCTACAACAAGCTCAGGTGCTGAATATGTAGATAGTGGTTTCTCAAAGGAAAACCGTGTGGATGTTGAAGAGGTGAGTATGAACATGATAAATACATGGAATACTCAGAGCGAGATGAAAAGGAAACATAATCATAGCAAAGAACAGCTCTTGGAACCCTTGGTACTACATAGCAGGCGCCATAGAATCTTGGTTAAGGACATTTTGGCCTATTCAATTATTTCAGAATATTTAAGTAGAACAAAATAAACTATTAATAGCAATTTAATTTTGCAAATATAGGGTCTAATTTTAAATCCTAATTAAGTACATTTTCTGCTCGAATCTAATAAAATTTATCTTTGAATATAAGAAGTAGTCAGGCCTGACCAGGAGGTGGCGCAGTGGATAGAGCGTCGGACTGGGATGCGGAAGACCCAGGTTCGAGACCCTGAGCTCGCCAGCTTGAGCGCGGGGCCCATCTGGCTTGAGGAAAAGCTTGTCAGCTTGGACCCAAGGTCGCTGGCTCCAGCAAGGGGTTACTTGGTCTGCTGAAGGCCCGCAGTCAAGGCACATGTGAGAAAGCAATCAATGAACAACTAAGGTGTTGCAATGAAAAACTAATGATTGATGCTTCTCACCTCTCTCCATTCCTGTCTGTCTGTCCCTATCTATCCCTCTCTCTGACTCTCTCTCTCTGTCCCTGTAAAAAAAAAAAAGTAATCAAGAAGAGTCTTAACGTTTCCTTGAAAAATCCACTGTGTCAAGTCCATATTTAAGAAGGATATAGAAGGAGTTCCTGAATTTAAGAGGGTGGCTAAATAAAATTCTTCCCTATATTCTCATAATATCTGGCTTCTCATAATATCTCCTAGAACTTTTTATTGAGAGATTAATGTTATTTGTAGAGGAATTGTTAACATCCTTTGGAAGGGAAATAATTTTGTCGTTATTTTATTATAGATCCACAAATTTTTTTTTTTTTAAGTGAGAGAGAGAGAGAGGAAGGGAGAGAGATGAGAAGCATCAAATTGTAGTAGTTGTGGCACTTTAGTTGTTCGTTGATTGTTTTCTCCTATGTGCCTTGTCCAAGGGCTCCAGATGAGCCAGTGACCCCCTGATCAAGCCAGCGACCTTGGGCTCAAGCCAGTGACCATGGGGTCATGTCTATGTTCCCACACTCAAGCCAGCAACCCCATACTCAAGCTGGTTAGCCTGCACTCAAGCCAGTTACCTCAGGGTCCCAGGTTGATACTCTATCCACTGTTCTACCACCTTGTCAGGCTAAATTATTTTCTTAGTATAACATATTATTCAATATAACTATCACCCAGCAAATGAGTGTGCTAAATAATTCTGTAACAAAGCAAATTATTCTGAACAAAAGTATTAAAAATAAACTTAAAATATAAAATAAATTTATTTAAATGACTTGTTCAGAATACTTATTTTTCAAGAAATTTGGTATCTTAAAATGTATTATTTCTTCCTTGACAGAGAATATAGACAAGTGAGATGATGTCTGAACAGAGACTTAGCCAGCCCAGTTCCTAGAATGAACCAAGGCACAACAGAATTCCACTAGGCTGTGTGAGGAACACACTACTTCCAGGCTTGTTCATTGGTGTTAAAAATCAAATTAAAACAACAAACAATCTGGCCTGACCAGGCAGTGGCACACTCGATAGATAGAGCATAGGACTGGAACACAGAAGCCCAGGTTCGAAACCCCGAGGTTGCTGGCTTGAGTGCAGGCTCATCCAGCTTGAGCATGGGCTCACCAGCTTGAGTGTGGGGTCGCTGGCTTGAGTGTGGGATCATAGACATGACTCCATGGTTGCTGGCTTGAGACCAAAGGTCCCTGGCTTGATGTCCAAGGTCGCTGGCTTGAGCAAGGGGTCATTGGCTTGGCTGGAGCCCCCCAGTCAAGGCACATATGAGAAAACAATCAGTGAACAACTGAGGTGCTGCAACAAAGACTTGATGCTTCTCATCTTTCTCCCTTCCTGTCTGTCTATCCTTATCTGTTCCTCTCTCTGTCTGCAACAAAAAAATAAACAATCTGAATGTTCATTTTCTAACTTTTCCCCCATTGCTTATATTTCCCTTTCCTGAGATCTCAAACATTGCATTATTTAAATCACCTATCTTCTCTAATTTCTCATTTTGTTTTTCTACATTAGCCTGCCCTTCAAGCTAATAATGATGTGTCTTATGAATAATGGGCAAATTGAACTCCCTCTTTTTGAATGAGGGCCTTCTTTACCAAGATTTGATCAAAATATAAACAATTAGAACTTCCAGAATTTTTTTCCTTTTCTAAGTTAGCCATGTGAAAGCATACCATTTTTACTGTATTTCATTACATCAGTTATATTTTAGACATATATTTCTATTATAAAATACTGTCATCATGTTATTTGATTGCTAATGATAGCAGAGACAGAGAATGGAGATGTGTTTCTGTACCTCAATTTAAGCAGATAATTTAATTAATAATTGCTGCTTATGTAAGCTCACTGGCAGGTCATAATTGTTTGGAAGGGTCAATTATCCAAATTCCAGAATTACAAATGGAGGCTTTATTTTAATTTCTTCTTCCTCTACTGTTCTCTAGATCTTGATATTGATATCAAAATGCAAAAACCAATATAAGATTTAATCTCCATTTAAAGGAATATAATTGGCTAATTTGAAATGATATAAAAGTATTTCAAATATTATAAATTGAAAATTTACTTTTCCATTATATGTTTAAAAGCAAAAATCAGAAATCCAATGTAATGTAATGATATAAAATTCTCATTCAATAGATTGAGGACATAAACAATACGGGAACTGAATCAGCATCAGAGGTAAATGGACACTTACTTTAATAAAACAGTCACCTAAAATTATTTGATTCACAAATCATCTTTTAATTAAAATTAAAAATTTTTTTTTATTATAAATACAGCTACAACAAAAAGGACAAAAATAATTTGCAAAGCTAGACGAAAGTTTTGCACGTTCGAACACTATAGCTTAGTGTTTTTAAAGAAAAGTATGTTTTTGCTTTCATGGTTAGAGACATGTCTCACTTTGACATAGATATACACATTTCTTGAACTGTGGCTAATAGGTGAGATTGTGCAAAACTAACAGTTTTAAAAGGCAGTTTTCTTTTCATCATTTGTCTTCTTCCCTCAGAGTTCCTGATAGTTTGTTTTGGTTATCATATACTAGTAGAGATTGAAGAATTATCTATTACCATGAAGAAATCTTTAACAATCACAAAAAAATTCAGTTTTTTTATCTAACAGAAAATTAAAAATAAATCAATCTGATGGTGTGCCTAAAACTACAGCCACATAAAGTGGAAGCAATTTTATTTTAGGGGCATGTGTTACATATTATAACTCTTCACTTTAATTTTGAAAAAGTTCAGAGGCAACAGATTATATAATAGAGCCAATTAAAATACATTAAAAATATATTTAAGAATGCTTTAATAGCATCAAATGCCAAAGAGTTTTGTTTATAATATAAAAGTGTTTTATAAATCACTTGGCAATACTGTTTTATTTTCCTAAGTATTAGTTTTACTAAGTATTTAAAAACTTGCATGGAGAGAAAAATCTTATGGAGAAACTTTCTTCGTATTTTTAAATTGAATCCATCCACCATCAAATTGATTTAGAATATACTTACAGGCCTTTTGTAAGGGTTAGTGCTGTAGATAGCTAAATTCAGATAATGTCATGCGGTTTTATTCAAACAGCTGTATTAACACCATCTTGTAGGGAAAAAGCTGATCCTTGAACCTTATCAGCAGTAGATTTGCATGAAATTAACTCATAATGTACATGACTTTGGAGAGGGAGCAATTTAATAGAAATCTGTAAAAAAATATATAAATTTTTGTTCTTTATAACATTGATGGCAATGTAATAAAATTCACCAATGATGGAGGTTAAGTGCCATGAAACCTAAATTTTAATTATGAATAAATATGCTAATTGTCTATTTTGTAAATTAGGAAGGAGATGATTCACTACTCATAAGAGTGGTACCTGTCAAATCACACAAAACATCTGGGAAAATAAAGAATTATGAGGACCTAGAAAAAGAAAGGGTCAAGTATGAAGACGATAAAGGGCTAAGATATGAAGAACAACGATCTCTCAAGGAAGCAAAGTATCTTTCACTGGTCATGGTAATTTTTTTTTTTTTTTTTATGGAACTAAAAGCAGTTGAGCTGGTTAGCAGCATTTCCCTTTATGATTAAAAGATGGGTTTTCATAATGTTTTCTTAGGATGATGAACTCGATAGCGAGGCAGAAAAACCATCAGTTTCTCCTGGAAAACTGAAACTAACTTTTGAGGAATTAGAGAAACAACGACAAGAAAACCGAAGGAGGCAAGCTGAAGAAGAAGCAAGACAACGTTTAGAAGAAGAGAAGCGTGCGTTTGAAGAAGCGAGGCGGCAAATGGTAAAACCTGTAGACACACACATATATTACACATTTATATATGTAATGAGATTATGCGCAATGTATAATTATGTACGTTTACATATTATAATATATAAATAATAAATTGCATGTAATTTATAATAGGTAATAATATAAATTATAATATATAAATGTTATATATAAAACATTTAGTATTTGGGAAGGTAGCTGGCTTTAGGTAAGGTTCATTCCTATGACTTCAAAGAGATTTTCTATATAAAAGGGCCTGATTTTGAAACCATTCACATATTCCATATAAAATATGTATCCATATTATTTTTTAGTTTTCATTTCAGGACATTTTCTCTGATACCCTTTACATTTTTGTTTTTATAAATTGTTATACATATGCAAAATAATTACTCAGTGAATCTGGTTTACTTTCACCTGTTAGTTCAGCTTGCAGTGAATTCAGTGTCAAGGTCAGCACACTTTCATGTCTATTCAGAAGTGTACACTTGGTTTCATCCAGTTTTTCAAATGTTTGAACATATCAAAATAAGTTTACTATGGAATATACAGTTTGCTATATAAGATACATATGTGTGTGTGTGTGTGTGTGTGTTTGTATACATGTACATAGTGTAATGGTTAAGAAAGTGGATTTTGGAGGCAGATTGCCCGGATTCAGTTATCTACCATTAAAATATGTAACCATGGACAAGTTATTTAACCTCTCTCTTCATTTATAAAATTGTGAAAATAATTGTGCCTACTTCTTATTTGTTAAGAGTTAATACAGAAAGCACTCAAAGAAGCATCTGGCATTTAATCAGTGCATTTAGAATGTTTAAATATTATATTAATAGACTTTTCAACAAATAATAAAATGAATTGAGAAAACACTGATTCCAGATTTCATGATAGGAATTTAAAAATGGCCTGACCAGGCAGTGCCGCAGTGGATAGAGCAGTGGACTGGGACTCAGAGGACCCAGGTTGGAATCCCTGTGGTCTCCGGCTTGAGCGTGGGCGCACCAGCTTGATCCCAAAGGTCGTTGGATTGAGCAAGGGGTCACTCGCTTTGCTGGAGCCCCCCCCCCCATCAAAGCACATAAAGCACATATGAGAAAGCAATCAATGAACAACTAAGGTGCTGCAACAAAGAATTGGTGCTTCTCCTCTCTTTCCTTACTGTCTGTCTGTCCCTATCTCTGCCTCTCTCTGTTCCTGTCCTCACTAAAAAAAAAAAAAAAAAAAAAATTAAAACTGGAACATTGATAATGTTTTAAAGCTTTCAGAATTTCTTGGTCAACTTTAATTAATGATCTTCTAAGGACTATATCTCCAAAGTTTTAATTTTCTAAACATTTGTTTGAAAATGTCATTACTTTTCTGTAATAATTGTTGTATAATACCTACTATATTTTATTAATTTAATTTAGTTTTTCATTGATTATAGAGAGAGGAACATTGATTTGTTGTTCCACTTATTTATGTATCTATTGGTAGATTCTTATATGTGCCCTGACTGGGGAGCGAACCTGCAATCTTGGCCTATCAGGACTATGCTTTAACCAACTGAGCGATCTAGCTAGGGCCAGTACCTACACATTTTAGATATCACTGGTGGTCAATTTAGTGAACTGAAATAGAAATATCATTAATTCTTGATATATATATCACAAATATATATTTATTTAGAATTTCTCTAAATTTGATCATATAAGACAATGTAAAAGAGGCATATTTTGGTCAAGTGTATTAATGGCAAAGAGACATCTCTGTGTGAGGTGGCTGAGTCTTGACTGATAATTCATTCCTGTCTTCAATGAATATCAATTCTAAGTAGTTGTTTCTGGGCTAGGTAAATGAAGAGGAGGAAAACCAAGACACAGAAAAGAAATTTAAAGGCTATCGCCCAGGTAAACTCAAACTGAGTTTTGAAGAGATGGAAAGGCAAAGGAGAGAAGATGAAAAAAGGAAGGCAGAAGAAGAAGCCAGAAGGAGAATAGAGGAAGAAAAGAAGGCATTTGCTGAAGCAAGGAGAAGCATGGTAAGGTAGAATGTAACCGGAGAGTGCCATTAGCATGCATTCAGCTTTTTAGAGTGTGTTAAGGGAAACCATTAAACTGTGGGGGATACTCTTATTATTTCTGAGCCACGTGCCAAGGGTAGGGATGGCAAGTAAGTTTTAAAGTCTCCTGTGGCATGCCTGACTAGGTGGTGGCGCAGTGGATAGAGTGCCAGACTGGGATGTGGAAGACTCAGGTTCGAGACCCTGAGGTCGCCAGCTTGAACGCGGGCCCATCTGGCTTGAGCAAAAGCTCACCAGCTTGGACCCAAGGTCGCTGACTCCAGGGGTTGGTTGCTCAGTCTGCTGAAGGCCCCGCGGTCAAGGCACATGTGAGAAAGCAATCAATGAACAACTAAGGTGTGGCAACGAAAAACTGATGATTGATGCTTCTCACCTCTCTCCGTTCCTGTCTGTCTGTCCCTATCTATCCCTCTCTCTGACTCTCTCTCTTTGTCCCTGTAAAAAAAAATAAAAAAATAAAAAATAAAATCTCCCGTGGCATAACACCTTTCAGTTTAAAAGTGTTTGCTTTAATGTAGTGTTGAGAAGTGTCTAATTAAATTGCTATGTCTGGCACAGAGGGTTGAATGTTGTCTTCCTGCCTTGGGAAGGCATGCTTTCCAGAACTAGGTATCTAACAGGGAGTTCTTTACCTCCACCTTTCTCACTCACCTCTCCCTTCCCACATTTCTTCCTTCCTTCTTTCCTTTATATCTTTCTCTCCTTTCAATTTCCATCCCATCCAGTATATAGTAAATGACTAAAGCCATTTAATCACAATTATTTAACTAAAAAATGCTCCCCCATCACTTCTGGATATTGCTACCCAACTTAATTCTCAGTTTACTTCTTGCATCATTTTTAATGTTTGTAAAATGTAGTGTTCTGATAAACATTATTTTCAAGAAAAGCTGACATGCAAATACTTCATCTGCTTTTTTATTAACATTTGAAAAATGTAACTTTTATTATGAACATGTACTATTTATCTTTTTAAATTTTTTTGGATTTTTCCAAAGTTAGAAACGGTGAGACAATCAGACTCCCACATGCACCCAACCAGATACACCTGGCATGCCAACCTTGGGGCAATGCTTGACCCATCTGTGGCATTGCTCTGCTGCAACCAGAGCCATTCTCGCGTTTGAGGCAGAGGCCATAGAGCCATCCTCAATGCCCGGGCCAACTTAGCTCCAATGGAGCCTTGGCTGCAGGAGGGGAAGAGAGATAGAGGGAAAGGAGAGGGGGAAGGGTGGAGAAGCAGATGGGCGCCTCTCCTGTGTACCCTGACCGGGAATCGAACCCTGGACTTCCACACGCCGGGCTGACAGTCTACCGCTGAGCCAACCGGCCAGGGCCTACTAGAGGTTCATTTTAATCCTATTAAAAGTGTTCAATATTAGAAAATTTTAATGTCTAATTCAAACTGCACTGTACTTATAGTATAACATCAAAGTATTTCTTTGTGTTCCTTGGCATGGAGATGGTCACCATTTCCTCTGTAATCACAAAATACCTTAGTCTTATATTTTCTAATAATTCCTCCCTTGTTTAGTTTTATACCTTTGAAGAGATTTTAATTCTCCTGGTTGTTAGTTGTGTATGAAACCTTTCTACTCCAGTGATCACAGTCTCTACAAGAAATATTTATTCCTTTTTTGGTATGTAAAATTCGGGCAAGAGTAATAACAGAATTATTTTAAATAGGTAGTAGATGATGACTCCCCAGATATGTATAAAACAATCTCTCAAGAATCTCTTACACCGGGAAAACTGGAAATTAATTTTGAAGAATTATTAAAACAAAAAATGGAAGAAGAAAAACGACGAACAGAGGAAGAACGGAAGCACAAGCTAGAAATGGAAAAACAGGAATTTGAACAACTAAGACAAGAAATGGGAGAGGTAATATTTTAAGAAATATCCATTTATATTCCACAAGTATTCATTAATCAATGTATTTTACATGTATTGCCTTACAATAAGTTTACTAGTATTATTCACATAAAGGACATGCAACATACTCCAGTGAGGCACTTGATACATGTTATGTGCACTTTCTAGCCTGCCATAATTCTACTTCTTTCTTGTTAGTTTAAAAAATATAGGAGATTGCTGGTGACTGAGATATTGGTACAGTACCTTAAGTAAATATGTATTCCTGTATACCAAGAATTATGTGTGGTTATGTCATGATTGAGAACTGTTAGAGTACTTAATATATGCACTTATACTTGTTATATCTTTGAAACAAATAGAAGTAAACTGATTAATTGAATCAAAATAAAATAAAACTAGAGGGGACCATGGATACTAATAGGAACATCAGTTTGGTAAGTCTTTGAATTATTTTAATTTACTAAAGATAGAACTTTAATGTTGTTACATATTTTAGTATGGACTCCAGTATTGAAACAAAATACACACACATACTCACTGTATGTGGCCATCTGCATGGACGTGCAACTTGTCCCCTCATAGGACCCCATGCTCAGCAGGGTCATGCTTAGTAGTTTAATGCTCTCAAGTTGCCATCTTGAAATGTTTAATAACTTTCTTTGAATTTCTGTGTTGTAAGTGAAAGCTAATTGGACAATGGAGCATGTGCTCAAATTTTGGAGCCTCGGGTCACCCACAACGCTGCCTCACCATGGTGGGATCTCAGCAGCCCTCTTCCCACCTCCTGATGCCCCCAAGGCTCCAGCTATCTCTTTACTCCCTTGGATGCTGTAGCCCTCCATCTGAATGGCCAACCGGTTGCAAAGGCAGAGAGAGGGGAGAAGGGAAGAGGGTCAGCATTCCACAGTCTCCCTTGGCCACTGGTAAAGAGCTGACAGCAACGTGAGCAGGGTTGGGGAACAACACATAGCCCTACTTGAGGCAAGAGGAACAAACAGTGGCTGTCCCAGCCTAGGACTAGACATGACACGCATGTTTGGCAGGTGACCTGGTGGGAGCCCTTTGCCAACTCCAGATCTAGGAACTGAGTGGGTTCCTACACAGAGGTTGCAATCTCTTAGAAGTTGCCACTGTCTCATGGGTTGGGTTTGTGGGGATATTTTACTTCCTTGCCCTCACTGACCAAGAGACTTATAAATGCTGTATAAATATATAGTTAAAAATATGAATAAGCTGTAGGAAAATATTCCAAGGTCTACCCTTAAAAGATAGCACTTATGTTATAAAGGAAGCTGAAATAATCTAGAAAAATTAGCTTTTAAAAGTTTATCTTTTTATTGAACATATTGTGATGACACTGGTTAACAAAATTGTTTCAGGTGCACAACTCTATACTTTATCTGTATACTGTTTTGTGTGTTCACCACCCCGAATCAAGTCTCCTTCCATTGCCTTTTATCTATTCCCCCATCCCCTCCTCCACCTCCCAGCAGCCGCCCCCCCCAGCAATCAGCACATTGTCCATGTCCATGACTTTTTTTTTAGAAAAATTAACTTCTTAATTAGAATATATTTCAGTATACTATTGAAATGTAATCTAATTAATATATGGCAGAATGTAACTGTCAGACATTCTGGTGCTATTGAGTGACTTACTTCACTATGTCTGGGAGTTTTCAAGCAAGTAGCAGAGTCTAAGATCACCTAGACTGTAGCTGATTAGTTCTATCATTATTATTATTATTATTTTTAATATATATTTTATTATTATTAATTCTAATGGGGTGACACCAATAAATCAGGGTACATATGTACAATGAAAACATCTCCAGGTTATCTTATCATTCAATTGTGTTGCATACCCATCACCAAAAGTCAAATTGTCCTCTCTCACCTTCAATCTGGTTTTCCCTGTGTCCCTCCCCTCCTCCCTATCCCACTCTTCCCTCCCTCCCCCCATCCTATCATTATTTTTGATTAGAGTGATTTGGGAAACATTTTATGTTGTATATAATAAATTTGTAAATTTTTTTGTATTTAAGTGTTGCCTGTTCTCATAACTAGATGAAAAAGTGGAGATAGTGTAAAAAAATGTTTTCCCCTCCTTGGTTGAACCAAGAAATTAAGTCTCATGTCACATCATCCACTGGGACTAATCCCCCACCCACAGCCTAGATCTCTAGGTCTTTTTACCACTGTAATATTTCCCACTCTGTTTAGTGAGATTAGGGTTTAGTGTAAGATGTACACAAAGAACTACACTGCTCACAAAAATTAGTGGATATTTTATCACTTTATATTCATTTTGAAATATCCCAATTTTTGTGAGCAGTATAGTAATAAATTGTGGAAAATCAAGGGAAAGGAACCAGAATAAAAAGTATTCAAGATAAAATGCTATAAAATATTAGATCCCAATTTTGATTCCTTTTCTATTTTTCTTGACAAAATATAAAATTGAGAATATAAGTGATATGTTGTAAAAGTGTATGGATTTTACTATACTTTACCTGGAGATGTGCTTCAGTTAACTTATTTTTTTTTTAGTTTTTATTTATTGATTTTACAGAGAGAGAAGGAGGAGGGGGGAATGAGAAGTATCAACTCATAATTGCTTCACTTTAGTTGTTCATTGATTGCTTGTTGTATGTGCCTTGACCAGGCAAGCCCAGGGTTTTGAAACGGCAACTTCAGCAATCTCAGTTGATGCTTTATCCACTGTGCCACCAGAGGCCAGGCCTATTAACTTATTGAGAGCGATATTTAACTTGACTAGGCTGTCATCAAAGACAAGAATTTTAGGATACTCTTTATAGAGATGAAAAAATCATGTCATGATTTAAGTGATTAAGTAAAAGGCTGCACAGTAGGTGTGTCAGAACTAGAACTTATATCTGACCAGTGTTTTTTCAATTGTATTTCACCTTCACCTAAACAAAGACCTTTCTACAATTCCTCGTAAAAGCTAACTTTGATATGCGTATTTTAATTTTTATCAGGTTACAATAAAATGTTAAATGAGGTTTTGCCTGACCAGGCAGTGGTGCAGCGGATAGTGTCTACCTGGGATGCTAAGGACCCAGATTCAAAACCCCAAATTCGCTGGCTTGAACATGGGATCATAAACATAAACCCATGGTTACTGGCTAGATTGGAGCCCCCAGGTCAAGGCACCTAGGAGAAAGCAATCAATAAACTCAAGTGCCGCAGAGTTAATGCTTCTCATCTTTCTCCCTTCCTGTCTGTCCATCTCTGTCTTTCGTTAAAAAATAAAAATAAATGTTTTGAGCCACAATCCCTAATGAAAAAATATTTTAAATGAAATGTTAACTAGTCTTGAATTTGTGGCACTTTTAATTTGTAAATTTAGGTATTGTGTTGAGGGAGATTTAACCTTTATTTTTGGTTTCAAATAGGAATGTTGAACATTTCTTAGATTATTTATTGTACAAACTAATTTTCTAGTATTTAAAAATTATCGCTTTCTTTGAAGGAAGAAGAAGAAAGTGAAACCTTTGGACTGAGCCGGGAATATGAAGAATTAATCAAATTGAAAAGGAGTGGCTCTATTCAAGCTAAAAATCTAAAAACCAAGTTTGAAAAAATTGGACAATTGTCTGAAAAAGAAATACAGAAAAAGATAGAAGAAGAACGAGCAAGAAGGAGAGCCATTGACCTTGAAATTAAAGAGAGAGAAGCAGAAAACTTTCATGAGGTATAGTTTTTAAGTGAGAGGGAGATAGTGAGGCAGACATCCAATGCACCCCAACCATGATTTACGCAGAAACACCATTTGGGCTGATGACCATGTACAGAACAATTTTTACCGCCTAAAGCTGTCATGCTCCAAGGGAGCTGTTCTTAGCGCCCAGGGCCTCGCTCAAAACAATTGAGCTGTGGGAGGGGAAGAGGGAGAGAGGAAAGGGAGAAGCAGATAGTTGCTTCTCTTGTGTGCCCTGACCAGCAGTCGAACCCAGGATGTCCACATACCAGGATGATGCTCTATCCACTGAGCCACTGGCTAGGGCTGAGGTATTTTATATTTAACTTAGTTATGGCACAATAATGATAATGACTCAACAGAAGTAAAACTGGCTTTGAAATAAGTTTTGGTACTTACAATTAACCATAGGTTTATATAATAATCTGGGAAGTAAGTAACAAAAGCACAGCAAGGTCTTAAAAGAGACTTTTAAGTATTCCCCTACTCTAGCAGTTTCACTTTTATTAATAGTCCAAAAGTATTGGCATAAATTTTAGTTTGAATCAGTATAACCACTGTATATTTGAATTAAAATAAACTTGAGATTATTCACACTTACCTTCTTAAAGATGAGGCCAATAAACCCTGTATGACCTGCAACTCAGATAACATGAATTTCAAGGATCTCCAGATGTAAGAGGCAAACACTAAATGACCTGTATTGTCCCTTCCAGTCTGAGGACTAGTTCCATGGTTATGAACACTGATTTAAGTGGGATCTGGCGATTTTTTTTTTTTTTGCCAGATCCCACTTTTTTAAAAAATGTAACTACCATGTTACATTTAAATGCATTTACATGTTCTTCTAAAAATGCATTTTCATCAAATATTCAAATAAAACAGGTGTAGGAAGTTGGGAGGGCCTTCAGAAAATATTGTGAATAAAAACAGAAATTATGTGCAAATTCTTGAGACAGTAAGCAATTCGTTAGTACTGAGGCAAGCAGAGTGCAAGAACAAATAAATGATCAAGATGCAAACACGGGCCAGATGACCATGGAAGGCAAAGGCCATGCTAAGGAACTTTTTATCAAAGGGATTTTAAAATATCAAGTTGGCTTTTTAAAGCTAGAGAATGCTGAATCTAAAGATGGTTTTAGATTCATGCACTAATTACTCAAAAGTCTCTATGTTCCAGGGCCTATGTTATCCTAGACCCTGGGAGCACATTATCTGAGCTGTATTTGGATAAGGAGAAAGCAGTCTGAAACATAGGTGCTGAGCTCAGGAGAGGCAGAAGCTATGGATAGTAACTTTTATGGATAGCATTTTAAAGCATGAATTAAGTTTGAAGATGAATAAAACCCTAGCAAACACCAACATTTAATGGATGTTTGACCACAAGATCAGTTCTTTAGGAAGATGTAACAGGTCAAGTTCCATAAGCATGCACGTGATTCCTTTTTGGATAAAGGTAGTGAAACAGAGCAGTAATATCATCTTATAAAACATGTAAGGAATAAAGGAAATGAGATGGTGATTTCTTGTTTTACTGCTATTATTGCCTCTGTTTTGTGTAAAAGGACTTGAGAATAGGACATGGTTGATCTACAACCCATGCAGATGTTCTGAATAGCTTTTGGTGAAGGATGCTGACATTCTTCTGATTATATCCCTCTAGTTTTAGGGTTGAGATCCTTTTAAAAACTTGTTAGCAGTTTTGGCATCAAGTGCAATCAACTTCCAGAATAGGACCCCTACCCACCCCATCTATTCACGTTTATCTCGTCTCTTTAGAAACATGCCAGAGTTCAACATGTCTTTTAATACTCCAGACATCTTTTAAAGACTAATTCCCTAGTCAGAGTTCCACTCCAGCTCCTTTAGGCCTTAGCTGTACCACACTCATTTGGTACTTAAACCACTCCTTATGTTCCCGTTATCTCAAATTCTCTGCCTCATTATACTGTCTTTAATATTCATGTGGTTGGGTTTTTGTGCCCTATTAAGAATGCTCCTGTCTGTGTATGTACACGCTGGTGAGAAGCATTTAAATTGTTACAATACATATGTAGTGTCCCTATCCTTTTCTGTTACTTAGTACTGTCAACAAGCACTGATGGTTGGGCAGATAAAGACATTGGGACTTCATGGATATAGTATGAACTTTACATGAAGAGAAAAGGATTCCAATTGTTCAGAGAATGTCTCACAAATACTTTCATCTTAATCAAATTAAGGGATAGTGAAAATCTCTCTGTAGTGTAGCAGAAATACGCATACAAAACATACTAATTATTTTGTGCCTATAAATGACAACTTCAGAACTATTAACACTAGTTCTTGGTGGCTGTTGAAAACAAGCAATCCTTATTCTTGGCCCACTTTTGTAAAGGAAGAAGATGTCGATATCAAGCCTGCAAAGAAAAGTGAGGCTCCATTTACTCATAAAGTGAACATGAAAGCTAGATTTGAACAAATGGCTAAAGCAAGAGAAGAAGAAGAACAAAGAAGAATTGAAGAACAAAAGTTACTACGCATGCAATTTGAACAAAAGGAAATCGATGCAGCACTACAGAAGGTACCAGGCAAACATATGCATTGTTTTCCAAAGATTCTTAAAAACCAGTTTTATATGAGGGGCAAAAAAGCATTTTAATAAGTCATTGAAATATTTTATAAACATTTCATAATTTTTACTATACCTTTTCTGTTCAGTCGTTTACATAAATACTACTACAGCTGCCTACAGTATTCAGTACAATAACATGCTATACATGTTTATAGTTTAGGAGTAATGGGCTTTGTGTAAGTACACTGTGTGATGTTTCCCCAATGCCCAAACTGTCAAATGATGCATTTTTCACGACACACTTTGTTAAAGTGGAGCATGATTGTTATTTACATGCTCTTTACTTTGGGGGTAAAAGAAAAAGATTACCCTCAAGATTGTAATTAAATCACTATATTGAAAATGCTGCTATAGTATAAATGACAATTTGAATGCACTTATTTTAATACAGAAAAGAGAAGAGGAGGAGGAAGAAGAGGGCAGCATCATGAATGGCTCCACTATTGAAGATGAAGAGCAAACCAGAACAGGAGCTCCGTGGTTTAAGAAGCCCCTAAAAAACACATCTGTTGTAGATGGTGAGCCTGTTAGATTTACAGTTAAAGTAACAGGAGAACCCAAACCAGAAATTACATGGTGGTTTGAAGGAGAAATATTGCAGGATGGAGAAGACTATCAATATATTGAAAGAGGAGAAACTTGCTGCCTTTATTTACCAGAAACTTTCCCAGAAGATGAAGGAGAGTACATGTGTAAAGCAGTCAACAATAAAGGCTCTGCAGCTAGTACCTGTATTCTTACAATTGAAAGTAAGAATTAATCACTCTTTAATTTAATACTTTTATTGTATTTAAAATTTTTCCTTTAAAAAGAATCACTTTCCTTCTTCTTTTTTAGCTGATGACTACTAGCTCCCCTTCTCTCTGCCTGGAACTCTCTTTCTCCGACTCTCTTACTACATCCATCTTTTCTGTGGCGGGGCCAAAAAAGGAAATCAGAAGTGCCACTATGTTGACTTCTTATTCCTTTCCATAACAGCCTTCAAGACATAAACAAGCTCATGTAAAGAATACTTTCTTTCTTTCCAAACAAGCACCAGATTCTTCACCATATTATGCAGAAGTTAATGTGTATTTAATGGGAAAATTTACTCAAATATTATATCAGAACCTATTACAAAGACTGTGCACTTTTCTGTAAGTTCACAGCAGTATGTTTAAAAAATATCATAAATAACATTATCTTGCATGTAAGAATGCCATTTGTTGAGCTATTTACACCTAAAATTAATCTGAAACAGCTGTGACAATGAATTTGGAACCTATCAATTTCAGTGGGAGTTTTCCTTAGTAGTATATCCTTTTGGTTGTTATAGTTTCAGTCTTTCTGAAGCTACTATGTATGAGGTGGTGGGGTATCACTCCTTTTATGGGAAAGGGGAGCATGGAGAAAAACACAAAAAATGATACTTTTAAGAAACAAATGCCAGAGAATATTGGATGGAACCACTATCTATACAGAGTTCTGAGTGTTGAGAATAATATTAAATGTACTTTTCAAATGTGTGTAATATATATCCAAGCTTTTAAAACAAATTTATGTTGTGACCATGCCTAGACAAATTATATTTCAATGAAAAACTTTGTGTTAGTTACATAGGAGAAAACACTTTCACACTTTCAACTGAAGGTTTCATGATCTAAGATAATTAGATTTTGGGGGGCGGGGAAATGGCACCTTCTTCAATTTTTAATTCTGATCTTTAAAACAAGTTTGTAAATACATTAGCTACCTTATTCTATTGTCAAGTTGTTTTATATTTTACTTCTCTGGAGGACAATTTTATTTTATAATGTAAAGCCATAATAAAGTAACTTCTATATTTAAAAAAAGACTCAGTATTTTAGAAAAGAGACAAAACACTCCCTTATAATATTCATCACTGTACATTTTATTGAGAAAACCATAACACAAAATTACAGCAATCATGTCTTTTTACATACAATGTCATTAAAACAAACTCTAAACCAGTTTGTAAAGTATTCAATTTACCTCAAGTCCAAGCTGCATCTCCCTAAGACACTGTTCCCATCACAGTAGCCATTTTAAGCCAATCTTCTTTTTACACACGGGTAGTTTCTGTAGAGAACACTTTTCTCAGGACGAAAATGCATCGAGCATGCATAAGAAAAAATATATATGTGCAAATACATTTAAGAATTTCTATAAGGGTATCAATGAAGAAAATAAAACTCCAGGACTTACTTGCTTCTTAGAGAAGCAACAATTTAAAGATCCCTCAGAAGTTTATATTGTGGCAATAAAACTCAAGTGACTAAACAAAAAATAAGGTTATTTTCAAAGTCAAAATTAACTTTACGTATTGTTAAAATACATTTTAAAATGAAGCAGAATTTTCAGAAAACAAAAATAAGACACCTTCTGTGATTAGTAATGTCTATATCCCTATTCTAGACAACAGTAACTTTGAAGACAGAACTGATTCTCCTGGCAAAGTAGCCACACGAATGAAATGTTATACTTTCTGCATAAATGCCTATTTCCCTTTTAAGTTACTCTGCTATTCCTACCCAGACCCACCCTTATGAATGAACTACGAAGGTATTTGTTTATGTATATACAGTGTGTCCATAAAGTCATGACCGGTCAAAACTGCACCATGACTTTACAAACACACTGTATTTTACAATGTTTATAAACAACTAGTATTAAATGACTGTTTTAGTATTAAAATCATTTTCATTAAAAAAAGCGTATTTCTCATTTCTAAAAGAAATATCAAAACTTAAAAATTCTAAGTCTCACCACACTAATATGTCTTAAAAAAAACCCAAAAACCATTGTCAAGTTTTTAAGTGCCAAATAAAATAAACCAATTCAATTTCAGTTTAAACTAAACATTGCTTCTACCACTCCTAATATCCACTGCATTCAAACCAAGTGGCTCACCTTTACTGCTTTCTATTTATTTCAAGGTTAAGATTAACATCATTAAAAATGCCTGCAGTTATCAGTGAAGGTTTATGGTAATAATAAACTTTTGTAAGACAGAAACAATGCCCCCAAATCTAAAAGCATTCACCTGTATTTTCTTTTGTAAAAATGCAAACTACTGCTAAGCCAAACTTGACAAGCTCTTACAGGTCAAAGAACTCCTTTATATTATTAATCTTAAATCATTGACTATCAAACACACACACACACACATTCACACGGTTCAACAACTACATACCTTATGAAACTTAACAGTTCATGGAACATTTAAGAGCAAGTGAATAGCACTTTAAAATGAAGTGATCAAAAGCAGGTACATTACACCCTATACCATATTATGTATGGGAATACATTTCATATTTCTCAATTATGATTCGCCAATTTTACCTTCTACATTGAGCCCTTCTATGGTCCATGCTCATCGGCTCACCAATGGCATACACTCAAAGGATTCCTCTTTATGGGTAACTATCTCAGGACCTGATTTTATGAGCTATGATTTGGTGCTTGCAGCATCTTCAGCACTGTGTGTGAAAATGAAGGCAGTATTTTTGAATATTTTTCTTTGTTGTACAGATAAGCAGGAGTTTTAAAAGGATCAGCACATTTTTAAAATCAAATAAACAAAAACTGATAAAGATGCTGCTTAAAAACATTCATCTTAACTCAAAATATTTACCAGTTAAAATAATCTATAAGAACACACAAACATTTTAAACTGGCAAAAAATAAAATTCAGCGGCAATTATTAAAGTATTATAAATCAGAAAAATACTGGTTGCTATACAGATTATGAAAGGTTATTTGCTATACAGTTAACATTTCACTGATGCACATGCCTTTTATCAAAACATACTGCCAGTATTCTCTATAATTCTTTCCTTTTTCAGTGTATATAAAATTTATGAAATCCAAGTTATCTAAAAAGGAGTCATAATAAAACTCTCACCCATAATGTCCTTACTGAACTGCTGTAGTTCAAGAAGAAAAAAAACAAAAAGACTCCATAGCTTTGGAGGGAGGGCAAAGAAAATGTCCTGTCAATCTTAAACAGATTGTGAAGGCTGTTGAAGTTTCTGACCAAGTGACTTCCTAAATCTTAAAATCTATGTAGTTGTCCTTAACTGTAGTAATTCTTCTATATTTGGGAATAAATTACAAAAAGTTTGATGTAGCTCAATTATAGCAGCAATCTACTCATCATTTCTTCGTTGTTTTAATTTTGAAAAATTAAATAAAAAGCATTACCCAGAAATGTAAACAGTTGTTTGAACAACTTACAGACTTTCCACTGAAATAGCATAAATAACAAAACACATTTTGGGGAAGCAGTAGCAGATTGCTCTTGAATACACAACCACAAAAACCTCACAGGGACAACATTAATGTACTGAAATATTTATTTATATATGTCCTTAGGTTGTGCTTACCTGTTGCTTTTTGCAGCAGAACCTAAGGTGGAAGGTCTGGGAAGGCACTGTGAAGTATAAATAATTGCACTGTTTGCAATTAATAAAGATTTTAAACCTTAAATGAATCAAAATCAACAGCCTCCAATTTGTGAGTTATAATACTGAATCCAACTGAACTACTTCAGCTTAATTAATAAATGTACCACTTTCTAAAAAGGTCATCTATAAAACAGTATATCATGCAAAATACTGAAACTGTTCATGTTAATACCCTATTCTTAAAGGTAACAGATAGCAAACTCCTTAACTGTTAAACTTCAAACTAGAACTAAATATCCATATCTATATAAGGGTAAGGGAAATCACTCTAAGTTCTATTAAACAATTGAAAACATTTCAAAATATCTACAATAAACTGTACTGCTAATTGTCCTACCCTAAGTAATCTCAACATTTATGTCCTTGTACATCTTCCTGTATATTATATTCAAAATAACAAGTGGTGCTCCCTACCAATAAAAGAATACATATTTATGAAATGGTGTTAAAACTGCTACATTGCTTAATATATTTGCAAACTGAAAACCACTTCTGTATGATACATTTTAGGTCTTTCATTATTAATATATAAAATACGCATATTTTACACTAAAAAACAATATATTTTAGGAGCACCAATGAGTAATACTATTCAACTTTGTTAATGATCAGTTTTCTTTAGCTATAGCTAAAGCATATCAAAAATACTTACCCATTAAGCTCACTTAAAAAAAAATACAGACCTATGTATTATTCTATGTTAAAATAAGAAGCAGTTATGGTTTTCCCAAGATAACAGCACTGTATTCCAACATAATATTCACACAAAGTATGGCATTTACATTATGTGGAACATTGACAAAAAGATACTGTTGCAGTTCATCAATTTGTCATTCTGATGTACTTACAGTGCAATGCTCCTTGAAGGAACACAATCAAGGATGATACACAGCACAGTCCTCCTCACCCCTACAGAGCTAGTTCTATACTGGCTGGATCAAACCTGCACTTCAACAGACAATGGCAAGACAGACTGTATTTGCATGTAGTCTAATAATTAATATGCAAAGAGCCAACAAATATGCAAAGAGTAAAACAATGGATTTCAACAAAATATCAGAACTTCAGCATGAGTGTTATAGAGTAATAAAATGATTTCAAGTACATAAAAAATTTAATTTGATTCAATGACTGGACTTGTGCATTTATAAAACAAAGCTTATCTATACTGCAAAAATAAAAGAAAAAAAAAAACTCAAACATTTCCATACTCCAATAATGTTTCAATGGCAGATGTACTGTAGCTATTTTACTTTTTTGCATACTATTCACTTTTCTACCCTAAATTTAGAAAGAAACACACTAATATTGTATACATCGAAAGTCGCTTTACATGAAAATATTCTTATTAGACTACTCATTCACTATCTGAAAGCTGTTTAAAATTAGTTACGCTGAAACAGTCTTGGAAATTAAATAATTATCATATTAAGAACAGAAAGGTTAACTGTTATAGCAGCAGTACAGGTCTGAAACAGTGGTCATGTATAAAAGGAAATTTCACTGTTAATGCAATGGAAGTATGCCAAAAGATCATTGTACATACATGCAGTTTTTAGAGGAGAAAATGAAGATATCAGGATTACTTGTGCTGAAACAGCCAAATACAATAAATGGAAAAGATCCTCCAAGCTATTACTATACTGCAAGGGGGAAAAACATGCCAGTGTTTAAAAATTCAATTAATAATTCATGGGGAAAGCTTATATATTTGTGTATATGTATCTTAATTTATCACTGCTAAGAAGTCATGAATTCTTTAAATACCCACATATCCAACTTACCGACACAGGAGGTTTCATATCATTTATTGTAAAGCACAAAACAGGCATTTTAAAAGTGAAAGTATACATTGAAAAAGTACATTTATATCACAAAGCATTGACCACATAATAGTTGCAAATACATTTGCTGGAATGTGTACATCTACACTAAATACTAAAAACAAACCGATTTTCATTTCTACACAGAAATATTAACCTCCTATCAGTAGTGATAGATATTTTGTACATTTTCAAAAAAACAAAAAATAAAACAAAACAAAAAAACACTATTTTTAAACCAAAAACAAAATTAAGATCTTCATCAAGCCGTCTGCATCCATATATTTAACAAAGGTATTTTTCCCCCACACAATGAAGCAAATACTGTATTGTCCACTTCTTATTATTGGCCCTGTGCAGAAGAGATACATAAGAAATACACAAAAAGTTAAAGAAAATCCTTTTAATGGAGCTAACTCAGGAGTGAATCCTTTAAGAAAGAAAAACTGGTTAATATAAATGGTGGTGGCTTCTTGCATGATTTGCAAATCCCTGGGGGAAAAAAATTTATTTTTAAAATCAAAGGCATTATAGAAATAAATACTCAGCACTCAGATGCCAGAAAGCATTATATAAAAAAAAAACAAACAACAAAACACCAAAAACAAACAAAACCCCAAACAGTACACTGCAGTCCTTCATTTAGTTATACTTTGCCATATAAAAATTAAAAAGGCAAACATAATCCCAAACAGACAAAACAGTAAACATGCAAGAAAACACGATTGTTTTTAACACATCAGCAAATTTATTATACCTGAGGTGCTGGAGGATGCTGAGGCATTCCCTGGGGACTTGTCTGGGCATAGTAGGCAGCTTGTTGTCTATAGTACTCAGCCCAGGCTGCACTATAATCTGGTTGACCACCTGGTGGAGCACCAGTAGGAGCAGGAACTGCCTGACCTTTGAGAAAACAAAACAACTGTTGCTGTAACCACAATTAAAAGCCCAAAAGAATCTCATTTCTAATAAGGACAATACCTTGCTTCTTGTAATATTCCTCCCAAGCTTTTGAATAATCCTGTGTCTGCCCTTGTTGACCTAAAAAAAACCCCCTCAATTTTAATACAAAATTATATCCACTGTAAGTACAGCTTATAAAGACAAAAAAGCACAGAGGATCAGAATTGCTCCTGTTTTAAGTATTCACCAGAGTCAGAAAACTACTCTGTAATTAAAAAAAAGAGAAACAATGCTTTTATTTTCTTTTTGCCTTATACTACTCATCACTATTAATAAAAAACAAAAACAAAACCATCCACACAGTTTTAATTAAGAAAGGTAAAGAGGCAGGCATGATATTGATTTAATTCCAGAATTCTATGAATGTTTGAAATTCAGTTTGAAAAGTGCTTCATGAGGCCCTGACCAGTTGGCTCAGCAGTACAGTATCGGCCCGGTGTGTGGAAGTCCCAGGTTTGATTCCTGGTCAGGGCACACAGGAGAAAAGACCATCTGCTTTGCTACTCCTCTCCCTTCTCTTTCTTCCCCTCCAGCAACCATGGTTCGATTGGTGTGAGGGAACTTGCCCTGGGAGCTGAGGAGGGCTCCATGGCCTCTACCTCAGGTGTTAAAATAATGGCTCAGTTGCTGAGCAATGGAGCATCGTCCCCTAAGTGGCCTTGCCAGGTGTATCCCAGTGCAGGGGCATTCGGGAGTCTGTCTCTCTGCCTCTCACTTAATGGAGTAATAAAAAAAAAGCTTCATGGACAACTATACTTTAATTTGTATAAGCAGCTATGGTTCTGCGGTGCTGACTGGTAGGAAGAAGGGCCCACCCTTTTATGAGTCTCTTTTGGACCTGGTATAGTACAGGTTTTAAATAAAATGCAAATCTTCAATGGGGGAAATAACATTATTTAAAGACTTATTTTTAAGATCTGGCCAAGATTTCTGCTTCCTGACTAATAACCTATAAACTATGTATATAAAGACTAATCTTTAAGATACACTTTAATAGGATGTGGTTAAGCAACAAGATCAATGAAAGCACAAAACTCAAGAGCCTTCCTGAGGAAGAGCAGGCTTTTTAATAGGCAGGATGACTTTTTTGAATTAATAGACTAAAGAGACATAACCAAATGTAATGCCTGAACATTAAACACGCTCTGGGTCAAAACAAAACCTCTAGACACTAATAACAACAAGAGATATTTTCCTGACAATCTGGTAAACCTAAGATTTAGGTTGTATGTTGCTATAAATGAAAAAACTTATTTAGAGCAAAAAATCTGCAACTTACTTTGAAATGGCTCAAGCACACTAAAGATGTACTGTACAGTGTGTCTGTGAAGTTATGGTGCACTTTTTACCCGTGACCGGTCAAAACTGCACCATGACTTTATGGACACACTGTATTTTATTAAAATATTTTAACACACCATTTGCTTCAGAATATTTTTTTTCTTATTTTCCTCCTTAAAACCCTAGGTGTGTCTTATGGTCAGGTGCATCTTATAGAGCGAAAAATACGGTATACACGAAGTACTTATAGCAAACTTAAAAAATGGTGACTCTAGGTAGAAAATATAAATATGGGCCCTTGCTGTACTTTCTCCAATTTTCCTAAGGGTATAAAAAAGTTTGAAATAAAAAGTTGGGGGGAGCGCTGACCAGATAGCTTGGTTGGTTAAAACATCATTCTGAAGTGCAGGTACTGCTGATTCGATTCCAGGTCAGGACACATACAGGAACAGATAGATGTTCCTGTCTTTCTCCTGTTCTCTCCCTTCCTCTCTCTTAAGTCCATAAAAGAAACATTAAAAAAAAAAATAGTTGGGGAAAAAGAAAATGTGTTGTCCTACTTAGTTCCTTTATTTGAACAGAATTTTATTTAGTTTATAATTCCCTTGGCTTTATGAAATTATATATAGCTAAAGAAAAATACTGAAGCAGACATAGAGAAAGCTGTTTTTATGTTTGAGGGATGTTGCCCGTAAGGAAACTATATTTATACAGTTATGAATCACAGTGACAACAGACAGTATATGTGATGGTGATATACCACACAGCCTGCGTAAGTTTGCTCTTACAGTGTTCATGCAACAATGAGATCACCAAAAGTATCTCTTGTCATTAAATGATGCATGATTGTAGTTTTAGAAAGCAGTCTATCGCCATCATAAATCTGGTCAAATAAAATCAACTGAGTGAACAGATTTATGACTATCATTAAAAATGCAAGACCGCCCTCTCCTTTCTATGGGCACACAAATCCAATATAGTATAACCAAAAGTCTCACACTTTTGTTTTTCATTATTTTTTTCCTAAAAGGACATGAGTTTAACATTTTGATCTTACAATGAGACACGATTCAGGTTTCATATTACCAAATATTCTGCCAAATATCCTGGCACCAATGGTAATAAAACCTTGTTTCTTACAAACTGCATACTTGAAAACCTGTTAACTTGAGGTCAAATCTGGTTAAGGAAGCAATGATTTCCACTTCAGGTTTACAGAAGGAACTAAACCTCAACTTCATTGGTAAGAAGTAATTTTAGCAGGAAAACACGAATATAATAAGATGGTAGAACCAGGGAAGTACATCAAGAAAATACCTCAGGTTAAGTGAGATAAACCAGTCAGAGAAAGAAAAGTACCCTATAATTTCAGTCATATGTGAAGTCTAATGAGCAAGCAAAACAGAAACAAGACTCATAGTGAGCAGGATGACAGTTGCTGGGGCAAAGGGGAAGTTGTGAATAGGGGGGGGTTAATGGTGATGATTAGAGACTTGACGAATACACAATACAGTTTACAGATGAAGTATTGTAGAGTTGTGTTAACCAGTGTCACCCCAATTAAAACCCCAAACTACCACCAATAAAAATACCTCAAACAATAATGGTCCCTAAAAAGACAGAAAACCCTAAGCTCAAATATCCTCATGAAAAACAAATACTAAGTAATTTCAATTTTGTAGTCATCTGAAGACAAATTCACTGCACTCCTCCAATATAAAGAATAAATGATTCGTTTTGCCCAGGTGAAAGTAGTGAAGAACTCTTCCTATCTCACCTACTAATGAGTTGGCTGTCCCATAGCCTCTTTTTTTTTTATATATATATTTTATTATTATTAATTCTAATGGGGTGACATCAATAAATCAGGGTACATATGTACAATGAAAACATCTCCAGGTTATCTTATCATTCAATTGTGTTGCATACCCATCACCAAAAGTCAAATTGTCCTCTGTCACCTTTAATCTGGTTTTCCCTGCGTCCCTCCCCTCCTCCCTATCCCATTCTTCCCTCCCTCCCCCCATCCCATAACCACCACTCTCTTGTCCATGTCTCATACCCTCACTTTCATGTCCCACCTATGTATGTAATCGTGCTGTTCTCAGTTTTTCTTTTTTTCTGATTTACTTATTTCACTCCGTATAATGTTATCAAGGTACATCCATTTTGTTATAAATGATCCGATGTCATTGTCCCATAGCCTCTTGATTCTCTCTGCCCTTTACTGCACATGTCCTTCACTTGCTCCCTTTATTCTTCTCAGTTCAAAAACTGTTTTGATGCCATATAGTTTATACTATAGTAAAACATTACTTAATATTCACATATAGCTTCACACTGTTTTTAGTTTTACTTTCATTTCATTCAAGAGGTAAAACCTGCTTTAAAGTTTACATGTACCATTCTTTCACAGTCCAAGATTCAGCCTTGCTTGAATAATTTTCACTGTTATTGCTATACACCAGCATCCTTCCCACACCCACTCTGTCTCCATGTCCACTCTATCCATGCTTAACATTTTAAGGGCTTTCCTAAAGTCAAACTTTTCCCCAAAATGCCTTCACTTACCTTCTGCCAAATAGGAATTCCCTCTCCCTACTCTAAAAACCTGTTTGTTCTCTTTAGGATGGTCACATTTTAAAAACGTTTCCTTCATTACAGTTCTAAAAATAGTTTCCTGCCACTGCTTACACGACTTAAAATTCCGTTCTTAACCTCTATGTTTTGACAGAGTTTTATTTATTAAGAAGCAAATGAGAAATTTATAGTGTAACTGGGAATTTTCTATTCTTGACAGCAAAAGCTGAAATTAGGCTTCAAAAGCTGTAAGAGCCCACCTTATTTGGTGAAGAGGGCACTGAATTGGGAATCCAAACATCAAGATTCCTAGGAAATCCTAGCTCTGTCAATGGAAGAGTACAACTTAAGCCACTCCAAATAAGAGTTTGTTTTGGGGATAAAGATCTTTGTCTCCCTAATATTGTATTACTCTTTTCTTTCCTTCCAGTTAAAAATCTTGAAGATTGAACGTTATCAGTTTAAGGTTTATTTTTGGTTATTCTAAAAAAATCTTAAGAACAAGTAAATGTACCTTGTAATTAGAGCAATTAAAAGCAATCCAATCATTTACTAAAAGAATTCTGATCAGAAAAAATAAACTGATCTTTTATCTATCATTAAAAACCTGACAACCTAACATTATTTCCTTTAAGGTAGCAGGAATCACTCAACCAGTCCACTTTGCTCATAAAAGTGAGAGTATTAAGGAAGATCTTCAGTCAAACATGGTGTTATTATTTGTGTGTGTGTGTGTGTGTGTGTATGGGGGGGAGGGGGGATGGAGACAGACAGGAAGGGAAAGAGACAAGAGGCATCAACTCATAGGTGAGGCACCTTAGTTGTTCATTGATTGATTTTTCCTATGTGACTTGACCAGGTGGGGAGGGGGGGCTAAGAGAGGGGGCTCCAGCTGAGCCAATTACCCTTTTCTCAAGTCAGTGACCTTGGGGTCATGTCTATGATGCCATGCTCAAGCTGGCAAACTCAAGGTTTTGAACCTGGGTCCTCAGTGTCCCAGGCTAATGCTCTATCCACTGTGCCACCGACTGGTTGGGCCAGCATACTATTTCTAAAGTTAGAACTTCATAGTAGTAAGCAGGAAAAATAAAGAAAATGAAATAATTTTAAAAGGGCAAAGTAAAGCATTTACCCTTACAAAAAATCTAAATGGCATTAAGACTTCAAAGATTACATACATTCAAAATATTCATTTGGGCAAACAATATGTAAAAAGGTTAAACAGCAAATTTATTAATGGCCATGTTGCAAAGAAACAATGAGATATAATAAAACAGAAATCACATTCTCCAGTAATTACCTAAGTCTAACAAGCCTTTGTTCTTACTTACTTTTAATAATGTAGGAACATCTCTGACATACAGTATTACCCAGTGAAAACAAAAGTTAGACCTAATGATTTTAAAGTTTGAACATGCTAAAATTTTTAATACTGAAGCTTTTCCATAAAAGGTGACCAAAGATCCTGACCAGAATGTCCACTCTGTTGCTGTAACAGCATTTTCAGTTACTCTATTGTTTAGTCACTTTTTATTTACAATTATAGTTGACATTCTATTAGTCTCAGGTTGTACACCTCAGTGATTAGACATTACATAACTTGACACTACAGTTGCTAGAATATTTTCAATTGTATTCTCTTATGCTGTTACTTTATATTCTATGAGTATGTTGCAACAACCAATTTGTAATTCCAGTTATCCTAAAAAGCATCCTAGTTTAAACAATAAATTATGTGACCCTAACTAGTATATAAACTTTTATTTTTTAAATTTCTTTTGGTAGAATTTTAGCTGTTGTAGACCTACCTGAAATAAGCTGGGTCAAAACAAACATAAATTAATGAATCTGCTATATCCTTAAGAATAACATGCAGCATGATTTTTCTAGAAAGTCAGTCTAACAAGAAAAGTTATTTCTTTCAGCAGAAACCAGTTGTGTAAAAAATCCTTATCACCAGGTATACACAATTTTATACAAAAAAAAAATTAATATAATCACCCACTGAAAACTTTTTTCTGTGGAAAATGATTCTTTGACAGATAAATTAAGATTTACACTGAGAATCACAAGTAGCTGTACCTTATTTAAAAAGTCTACCGTCTACCTATACTTCCTCCTTTCCATATCAGTGAAGGATGGGAAAGCTTATCTGTTTAGCTTCCATTCATGACAACTGGCTATGGTGTAAGTTGTGCTACCTGTAAATGACCAAGGGTATAAGCATGTAAAAAACAACAAGAAAACACCACTTGTTCAGAAGTATAACACAGGTTCCAAATGGTCCCTGAAAAAGGCAAATTTGGGAGACAGACTTGGGACTTAAGACGCTCTTAGAGCCCAATTCTGGATCCACCACTTAGTAGCTGTGACCTCTCTTTCTCAGTCTGCACATGTGAAAGGTCCATGAAGATACAGCTCTTTTCAATCACAGGAGTTTGTAACTTTTTCACAGGTGTGTATATGTAGGAATAAAGAGTACATATGGGGTTCAGTACTGTCTGGATTCAGGCATCTACTGGGGGTTTTGGAATTTATTATATCCTCTATGCATAAGGGGGGATTACCACTGTAATACCACATAAAACCAATTGATCTTTGCACTCTAGAATTTAATCTATGCCATTTTGGTTACTAACTTAAGTTTTTGACAAAAATGAAGGTAAGCCTCACCAGTAGTGGCAGAGTGAACAGAATGTCAACCCAGGACATTAGCTTCCATGTTCGAAACTAAAATTACTGGCTTGAGCGTGGGATCACTGACATGATCCTATGCTTGCTGGCTTGAAGCCTAAGGTCGCTGGCTTGAGCAAGGGGTCACAGCTCAGCTGAAGCCTTGGGTCAAGGTTTGTATGAGAAGCAATCAACGAACAACTAAAGTGCTACAACTAGAGTTGATGCTTCTCATCTCTCTCTCAAAAAAAGTAATAATATTCAATGACCTACATGACAGCAGAAAAACTTTGTTTCAATTAGTATGTGGTTGAGAAATGGACTTCCGGGGCAGGGCGAGGTTAGTGGAAAGTTTCCTTGTTACATAATCACAAATTTAAAAATTGTCTGTTATGACCTTGAAATGCCTGAAAGTCCAGGAATTTTGGAATGCATTTGTGCTCAATTATTCTCTTAAGAATTTAAAGTTAGGCCTGGGCCGGTTGGCTCAGTGGTAAAGTGTCTGACTGGAATATGTACGTCCTGGGTTTGATAACTGGTCAGAGCATTAGAAGTAACCATCTGCTTCTTCACCCCTCCCCTTCTCTTTCTCTCTCTCATAGTCATGGCTCGATTGGTTCAAGCAGATTGGCAACAGCCACTGAGGATGGCTCTGTGGACCCTCTGCCTCAGGTGCTAAATATAATATAGAGAACATGTACCCCAGACGGGGGGTGGGATAAGGGGTTAATCAGTAGAAATCCAAAGTGATTAAAACATAATACAAACATGCTTTCATTGAAATCTGTGACTTCCTAGTGTGATTATTTACTAAATGTTTCAATTTCATTAACTGTATAAAAACAGAAATGTAGAACATACCCATTTTCTTGTAGTATTCTTCCCACGCCTTGGTATAATCAACCTGTCCAGCTGGAGCTGGATTCTGTTGATCTCCTTGTTCAAGAAAAACAACAAAAAATATTTAGGTTTTTAAAGACAATTTTGGCTTTTTTCTTCTGCTCATTTAGTGGGAGAGTTGGAATTGTCCTGCCATAGGAAGGGAGGTAGCGAGGCACTGAGTGACAGTAGTATCCCTGCTGGTATCCAGCTGGGTACAGTTAGTAGACAGAAAAGATGGTCTATGTATATGGAAGAGTAGTTACAATGACCATGTATGTAAATTCACTTGTCAACTAAGAAAACACACTAAGGACACCAGGTCTTTCACCATTTATAATCACGAAAAGGGAAACAGCAAGAGAGAAACTTGAAGCACAGAAATGGTACTGTAGATGAGGTTAATGTAAGTTTAAAATACATATGTGGGTATTTATGCATTATGTTTACATAGGTATGCATGTATGTAAATTATACAACTCTGTATACCCAAAGGAGGCAGAAGCAATGACACCTCAATAGCAGTAAACCACTGAGTTTGGTTTGTAAATACCATAATCTACTAAAACAAAAAATGGCTAACTTTAGGGCTAGAACTGAGAGCAAAATAAGGTAAGAAAGTGCTTAGAGAATATGCATGTCAATAGGATACAGGAGCCATCTTAAAGGTACTCCTGATTGGCCAAATCTAAACACAATTTGATAATCAAAATAATAAAGAGAGTCTAAAATACAACTTACTGAATAAAACATGAATCTATACTGATAAATAGGAAGGAAAAATAGTTTTCCTCATAGTTAAATACCAACTAATAAACGCAAAGTGATTAATAAAAATAGAAATGGCCATCAAAATTCTAGCTGAATGAGGCAGGTGTTAATCAATGAAGGTGAAGGCCAATGGATATAAGTTCAATGAGGTACAGAATAGTGGTATACTCTCACTATAACTCTCCAGAAAATATTAATTTTGAAGAGAAATTGGTGATTTTATAGTATAAAAACCTGGCAGCCACCAATATGACTAAGTCACCATGGTTACCATCTCCAGGGATGAAACAGGTCAACATTGTACAACCCCTTGATGTAATACACTAGGAAGAGCACATCATCATTTCTGAGGTATTCTTTCCATACCATAAGCAGGGCCTCATGAGCATGACCTCATCTTCATGACAAAAGGTTGAAGGGACCTAGGTTGAATATCATTCCACGAAACAAAAAGTCTGTACTCTTTATAACATGAAAACGACAGGATTATTCCTGATTATGAGACTGAACAGACCTGAAAACTAATAAAAACATGTTACCAGAGATCCTGGATCAGAATAAAAATTGTTGGGACAAATGGTGAAATCTGAATTAAGGACCGTGCACTGAAACAGTAATAACTTATCAATGTTGATTAACTCATGTAGAAGACTGTACAATGGTTATAGATTTTTGGAATAATACGAGGAGGATTTAAGGGTAACAGCATTGTTTCTACAGCTTGCCCACAAATGGTTCTGACAAAAACTAACAATAATGGAGATTGACACATGACAGAGAGGGCAATAAAGAAAATGGGGGTATTGGTGAGGGTACAAAACACTAACAAATAGGTCTATCTGGGTGTTCCAGTTCTCTAATGTATCTTACAACTTTTATGCAAGTTTGCAATTATGTCAAAGTAACTTACTTTTAAAAAGAAAGCCTGCTTACCAAAGCTGTAACTAAATATTAGTAATTTTTAGGTATTGTGCATGCACTTTATAACTAATTCCAAACACAAGTTTTCACGGTTAAATAGAAATAATAAATTGTTTAGTTACCGTAGTTACCTTGTCCATTGGTTTGGGTTGTGGTTGGTGCACCAGCAGGAGCTGCAGGTGGTGGCTGTGCTTGCTGTTGATAATAGTGAGCATAATATGCAGCCCAAGCTGCTGAATTTGGATCAGTTCCTGTCTTAGCTAGAATAAACACAAATACAACGTTTGCACCTACAGCCCATAATATCTCTTTCTTACACACACGCACACCCTCTGGCAAATACATAGAACCAAAACTTAACTACAAATAAAAGTTAATGGAAACTTTTTATTTCATTATGAAACATTTTACTTTACTTCATAATTGAAACATTTTATTTCAGAAGTGAGATTCAGACATTAAACAGTATTCCGAGGTCTTAGAAAACTAGTTAGTGGTAGAATTAGGAGAAATAAATATCTTTTGGCTCCAAATCTACTGCTTTGTCTCAAACCATCCTGTGTGTGTTTTTCCTAATCAGTTTTGCCTCAAGCACAAACAGTTATTTGTGACAGATGACACACAAAGGAAAGGATTTCCAGGGACTAATTTGTACAAGAAAGAAACAATTATTACTAAATTATAAACTCTGTCCTGTCTTGTTTCCAATAAAGACAACTAAAATAATCTTAGAAATAGAAACAGAGTAGCCGTATTTCATCCCATATTTCACAGTGGTTATCCTAAAATATAAACCTGATGTAATAGCCCTACTTGAAATTCTTCATTTATCCCCTAGGGTCTTGAGGACTGTCAAGCTCTTAAGTACAGCCTATCACTCAGTATTCTTAATGATCTAGACCCCTGGACTGTCTTTCTTTCCATTCCAGCCTCTCTGTCTATTTTTCTAACTTTATGGCTATCATAAACTGCTTTTACTTTTCAGAAGTCACCACGCTTGTATCTGAGCCTTTGAGCCTCTGTACTTGGCTCACCTTCACTCATCCGTCATAAAAATCTCCTGATGCATTATCAGTTTGAGGCCTCTCGGTCAGAAACAGAAATCCTCTTATTTTGTCCTTGGTAATTTCCTTAGCCAGAGAGAACATCTACAATGTAACCTGCTGTACAGCCTTTGTCCCAAATGGGCAGCCAATTCTCTGCTGCTTAATAAAAGTGAATGAAGTTTGAGGAAAAAAAAAAAGAGCAAGGATTTTGAGTGATTATTTCTAAGACAGTACAATTCTAAGACATTAAACCACCCTCTTAACCTTTCTCAAGTAAGAAATGTATTGCTTTTCTATGCTGAATATTCATGTCTCATAGTGTCATTACCTGTATATTAATACAAATATTTTCACTTGAGACCAGTCTGGACAGAGAAAGTGAGATAAGACTTTAGGAAGTGACACTGATACTCCTGAATAAATCTCATATAAGTCTTTGACTTACTAATGATCCTTAATTTACTTATCACCATTTTATGTAAGAGAACAGATTTAGAGTTGTTTAAAAATTTGCTTGTTATACCCCAGTTATTAAGTTTTAAAATTAGGACTTATCTAGGTCTGTTTTATTTTGAAGTCCAATTCTTTTTTTCGTTGTGACACCTCAGCTGTTTATTGATTGCTTTCTCCTATGTGCCTTGACTGCGGGCCTTCAGCAGACCAAGCAACCCCTTGCTGGAGCCAGCGACCTTGGGTCCAAGCTGGCGAGCTTTTTGCTCAAGCCAGATGGGCCAGCGCTCAAGCTGGCAACCTCAGGGTCTCAAACCTGGGTCCTCCGCATCCCAGTCCGACGCTCTTATCCACTGCGCCACCACCTGGTCAGGCTGAAACCCAATTCTTGACTACTACATATATCCTTAACACACATTAATTTTTAAATAGAAACAGACATTAGTTCAGAGGATACTGACTTTACTGTCAATATAGGACATTTAAATACCAGATTGTTTAATAAAATTCACTAAAACAATTTTATTTAACCCAATCTAGCTTTTACATAATGTTAATATAAGCAATATCTAACTCTAGCTGGTATCTTTTAGCTAAATGGGTCCTTTCTTTCCCAAGGCAACGCTGGAAATAATATTCATTAATCAATTCTTACTGTGGTGACTTCACTACTACTCCAAGTGGGAATATGAGATTGTGATAGAGACTGGTTCTCTATTCCAATCGTTTTTCAGTCAGGCTACCTCAGTGCTCACAGGTGCAATCCTGCATATCCAAGTTGCCCAATATAAATCCACCCATTAATTTGCTCGACCTGTTGACTCTCTTTTAAAATGGTGATTCCTCTGCTTACTACATCATCTCAATTAGCTTATAAGTGGAAAAAATAGTCCTTTCTTTCTTAAAAAACTAATTTTAGATTAATTACTACACAGTATCTGCTGTAAGTCCTTCTATCACTGTATTGCTAACACTTGGGAGTACATTTTTCTGCTAGAGAATGTAGCAGAAAAATGCATACCTATCTCCTAGCACACTCAAATTGTTTCTTAAATGAATAAATGTTGTGGTTATTGAGTGACTGCCATGTTGTATCATCACATTCCAATGAACATACTTTCCTATAAAATTAATGTTATATGTGAATCCACAATTAAACATCAGAATGTTTCATCTAAATCATTTTAGTTTTCTAAAATACAAATATTAACTAACTAGTGTGGAAAGAAATCCATAATTCAATACCTTCCTTGAAACTACGCCAGTGAAAGAGGCCTAAGGTAGGTAGTAGATGAGAAAAAACGATCATAAACAAATGTTAACTGGTTTCGATAAATGCCTCTTTGACTATGGTGGAATGAAAACTACATACACAATGGGAGAAGATGGAAGAAATGAATAGAATGTAGTATATATATATATATATATATATATATATATATATATATATATATATATATATATATATATATATATATATATATATATATATATATATATATATATATATATATATATATATAATTCAGATCTGAGCAAAGAAAATATTTACCAAAATGTATTTTAGAGTTCTAACATCATGCAGATATTAAACACAGGCCTGAATTTTACTAACAGGTAAAGTTACCATATCAGCAATACTAAAACAGACAACTTATGTATCTTATTTGAGAACTTAAGAGGACTTTAAATGCCCAAGTATTAAACACTCCATTTAGACTCTTAACATACCATATACATGTAATGGCACTGGTACCTAAAACCTAAGACATTGTTTGGCTTTTAGCACTCTGCTGTGTAACTTTGCAAGTAGAGAAAGCCACATGCAGGTTGAAAAAAGTTCCATGAAAACAAACCATATTCACACCAGTCCTAAACACTGTGGTAAGAAACAGAACCTAACATTCCTGCTGAAAGAGTGAAGAAGTACAGAAAATGGCACACAACATAGAAACAACTCTAGAAAACTTAAGAATGTAACAGGAGTGACAAACAATACAGACTATACTTGGATAAGCATCTTTTACCTGGATCAGGAGGGGCCTGTTGCTGCCAGTGTGGATATGCATTTCCCCACCCCTGGGGAGCATAAGGGGCTGGCGGACCACTGAAAAGACAGAAAGCAATATAAAAATACAATTTACTGAAAGCTACAACCTTTGGACGGAAGCACAGAGCCAAACCCAATACTTACTGAGGAGCAGGGCCAGGTGGTCCCGGATTATAAGGTGCAGGGTTATACGGTCCCATTGGAGTTCCAGGCCCAGGAGGCCCAGGAGGCCCATGGGGGCCTGGGACACCATGGGGCCCATGGGGTACAGGTGGCCCTAAAGGATTTACTGGGCCCTACAAAAAAGCAAAAAGACATACAAAAGTCAGAATCATAGCAATGGCTGAAAAACTCAAAGGCGAAATACTTCTCCATTTCTATTTTCTTTTATAGCTATAAACAATACATTTTAGACCTTCCTTTATCCTTTATGTTGTAAAAACCTTTACTTCTACCATACTGGGACATTTAAAATTCGTTATCAATAGCACTAGCAAAGAACTGAAATACTACCTTCTATTTTTAGCACACTATTCCCTCGTTCATAATTCGTATTTTTACTAGCATTTCTTTATCATTTTAACCATGTAAGTTTAAGAAATATCAGATCCTATTTGTACCACTTTATTTCTCTGTATCTACATCAAATCTCCTACCAATAACAGCCATCTTGACAATATATCATATTTTTCGCTCCATATGACGCACTTCCTTCCGCCTGCAAAAGTGGAGGGGAAAATGCTCATGCATCTTATGGAACGAATGTTCGTTTTTTTTTTAGCTGCTGCAGGTTCCCGGACAACTAGAAGAGTGTTTGAACGTTAAAGTCTCTTCTCATTTGTTAATAACAGTGCTACATTGTTGAAATACTGTGGTATATTTTATTAAAAATTTTAACACACCATTTGGTTCAGAATATTTTTTTCTTATTTTCCTCCTTAAAACCCTAGGTGATCTTATGGTCAGGTGCATCGAGCGAAAAATACAGTATTCCCCAAATTGCTTAGGTCTTACATTGTAAACAATGTATTTACTGAACACTTAACCAGTAGTATAACAACTAGTTCTTGCTCAACAAACCAAAGTGCTCCTCACAACCTTTTTGTCACTAAATCCCGTTTAGATCTATAATTCAAATCATTCTTTTCCTTTGCCTTTTATCATAATTTTCTAAAATTTGATTTGTAACCGTAAACATTCCCTTTGTAACTGATTTAACAAACTGTGGTATTTCATTTCCATATCATGTCACATCATCATAATGCTTAGCTGATGTCATTTTGATAATTAACCCAACTTGTAAAACCACTAAATAAAGCACTCCTTTCATTTCAGGCAAAACTAAACGTGGGACATTTTGAACAAAAATGTTTCAACTATATCTGGTTGTCAACTTCCTTACTACAAAATAATAAAGCTAAACTTCATGGTTTTTAAAGTCCCTTTTATTAATTTTTCTGTCACCTCCATTATTTATAACCTATCCTTTGCAAATAGTAATGTAGCAACATTTTTATAGGGCTATGTGCCAGGCAGTCTTTTAACACACACACACACTCTCTCACTTAAATCATTTAATCTCTACAACCCTAAAAGTAGGTATTATTATTCTCATTTTCAGAGGAATAAACTGAGGCAAAGATACATGTAACATACCGTAAGCTCAGTCAGTAAATGATTCACAGTACTCTGAACCCAAATAGCTTAACTTGAGTGCATGCTCTTAACCACTATATTAAATTGCTTCTCTATGACAATCTAACTAGTTTGTCCAACAATTCAAAAATAAATTCTGTTCTGTACATGCTAAGAACAGTAAAATTCAAAACCAGCATGTGCTATTCATTTTTCTGGCATCAATCACTGCAATTACTGAGTACACAATTACTTTTTCATGTCTCTGTGCAATCACACATCTTGTTCATACAATGACAGTATGTATTTTTATAAGACAGTCTTTATTCTGTAGATCCATTTTTGACTTCCCAAAAAGACAGAAACAGTGCCACACTTCTTTTGCACCTCATCCATAGTATGGCAAACGTCAAGGAGAATTTTCTTTTTAATTATCAGCCCTAGCTGAGTAGCTCAGTGGTTATAGCATTGTCCCTCTATGCCAAGGTTGCACACTTTACCCCTGGTCAAGGCATATATAAGAACCAATGAATGCAAAAGTGAGTGGAACAACAAATTGATCTCTCTCTCTAAAATCAATTTTAAATAATTCTAATTATTGCTGTGGCCAGCGGCCCAGTATATAAAATGTCCCGAAGTGCTGAGGTTACTGGTTCAATCTCTGGTTAAGTGACACACAGGAAGCAATCAATGAGTACACTAACTAGATGGAACTTAGTGGAACAATATGTTGATGCTTCTCTTCCTCACCCCACTCTCTCTCAAAGAAAATTTCTAATTATGTCATTAATACTTTAAGATACCTGCTCACACCCTATGTTAATTCTTTATAGTAAAAGAATATATAATAAGGCACTTATATAAGTACTTTTACCTCATTTATAAAAGAACGGTCAAGACTCTTTATACATTTTTTGTTTTACCACCAGCCCAAACTTTTCTAGTGGAAAAAATTTTAAGTTTGGCCATGCATCAGAATCACCCGGAATATCTTTCTAAAATTAGATATTCAGCTCTCTTCCAGACATTCTGAATGAGAACTGAGTGTTATGTGTAGAAGTGGAAAGCACTCAGTCTATATTTAAAACTCCTCACATGACTGTCTAAGAACTAGAATTTATAAATTTCAACTTTAAAGTTAAATATATATGATTCACCTTTGCCTCACCAGCATTGCATATAGTAAGCCCTAATATAAATACTGAATTCCTATTAACTAGACACTTTGAATATGTTCCACACCTTCCAACAACTCTGCAAGTAATGCTACCCTCTTTATCTACCCACACCCAAACATGAAGTTCTGAACACTGGTAACTGTAGATTTAGATTATTTTTATTACTGAAAAATCTTTTCTACATTTATGTTATTATGTGATGAAGCCTACAATTTCAGAATAAAAATTGACATTTTTCTGTATTATACTTTTAGGAGCATCTGAATTAATGTTTTATTTAACTGACAGGATCTATGCTATAAATTGAAGTTTAGAGCATACTCACACCAATCTTTTCTTCTATGAGTTGCCGAGCATAGTCAATTTGCTGTGGAGTTCCACGAATCGTAAATAATTTCATATTAGGATCTGCATTAGGTGGAGGATTTCTCTGAAGTTCTATTCTTGCACCAGACTGTTGGCTTATACTTTTTATGGTTTCACCTCCTAAAATCAAGACATAATAATTTCTCTAAAGATATAAAGGCTTCAAGAAAAACTATTTTAAAGAATATGGAAATAAATTAACAAAAACAAACAAAAGTGTAATGAAGATTACTAGAATGGAAGGGTAAAATGTGCAAAGGGGGTAAAATATATGGTAATGGGAAGTAACTAGACTTTGGGTACTATGCAATAGGGTACACAGATATCAAATTATAATGTATACCTGAAATTTACATAATGCCATTAACCAATGTTACTTTTAAAATAAACTTTAAAAAAAGTCACCATGGGCCATTAATTTTTGACCAGTAGTCCATCTGCCAATATTCTCTTAAAATTTTCCATTCATTCTACACTTAAAATTAAACTATATAAAGCATTTCATGTTTTTCTTAAATACATTTAAGGTTTTTTTTTACAGGGACAGAGAGAGTCAGAGAGAGGGATACATAGGGACAGACAGACAGTAACGAAGAGAAATGAGAAGCATCAATCATCAGTTTTTCATTGTGACACCTTAGTTGTTCATTGATTGCTTTCTCATATGTGCCTTGACTGCGGGCCTTCAGCAGACTGAGCAACCCCTTGCTGGAGCCAGTGACCTTGGGTCCAAGATGACGAGCTTTTTGCTCAAGCCAGATGGACCTGCACTCAAGCTGGCGAGCTCGGGGTCTCGAACCTGGGTCTTCCGCATCCCAGTCCAATGCTCTATCCACTGCGCCACCGCCTGGTCAGGCTAAATACATTTAAGTTTTAAGATAGAACTTATTTTATCTGTACCACACACATAACTTATCAAAATATCTGTTATAAGTAATGTAAATATAAACACTAATTAAAAATATAAAAAAAACACGTCAATCAAAAAAATAGCAAAGTGAACAAAACGAAACTTGTGGGGGGTCAAAAAAATAAAAGATTTGCCTGTTCTGTGGGGGTATAGAAGATAAAGCGTCTACCTGGAATGCTTTGGTCACTGGTTCAAAACCCTGGTCTTGCCTGGTCAAGGCACATATGACAAGCAATCAGTGAACAACTGAAGTGAAGCAACTGAATTGATATTTCTCGCTCCATCCTCCCCATCTCTCTCATAAAACTAGTAATAAAAACAAAAGTTTCTTGCACTAGTTATTATACTGCTAGTCTCCTCTAAAAGCTAATGTGAATCAAATCCCACTCTTTTTATTTAAGTAAATATATGAAGTCCATTATATTTTAGTTATTATACATCAACACAACACTTCCCTACTAAAATACAGTTCAGGGAATAAATCACTGATAATTGTTTAGAACAGCAACAGAAAAAGAACCCAGAAAAAATCAGGTAATACATTAAATTTTTACCCATACACAAAAACATTAAGAATTTAAAATATATTGCCTTTTCCTATTATTAATCCAGTTTTCCCAGTTGGTACAATGAAATTAAATTCCTGTAGTCCACCAGGTGGTCCCATGTTCCAGTTGCCTTGACCTCTCCCTCTTCCTCGACCACCAGGTCCAGGTCCACCAGGATTACCAGCCTAAAGAAGAGAAAGTCAAGAAACAAAGTCAGGCCTGACGAGGTGAGGGACAGTGGATAGCGCATTGGACCGGGACACAGAGGACCCAGGTTCGAAACTACGAGATCGCCAGTTTCAGTTCAGGTTCATCTGGCTCGAGCGTGGGTTACTAGCTTGAGCAAGGGGTCACTCGCTCTTCTGGAGCCTGCCCTCCCCCCAGTCAAGGCACATATGAAAAAGCAATCAATAAACTAAGGAGCTGTAGTGAAGAACTGATGCTTCTCATCTCTCCCCCTTCCTGCCTGTCTGACCCTGTTTGCCCCTCTCTCTCTCTCTCACACACACGCGCGTGCTCACGCGGAAAGAAGAAGAAACACAGTCAACATAACAATACACTCTTCTTGCCTGACCTGTCGTGGTGCACTGGATAAAGTATCAAACTGGAATTCAAACTGGTCGCCAGTTTGAAATCTCAGGCTTGCCCAGTTAAGGCACATATAAGAAGCAACTATGAGTTGATGCTTCTCACTCCCCTTAATCCCCACTTCCCTCTCTCCTCTCTCTAAAGATAAAAATTAAAACAACAAAAACAAAAATATCTTCTTTTCCCAATAAAATTATCACGTCTATTTTCTTCAACTTTCATTTTCGTAAGTCAGAAATTAGAGAAGTTGAAACATAACTGGCCCAAATAATCAGATAGTAATACCACCTATCATTTATTCTTTTTATACTGGAATGAATAAGGTAGTACACTTATGTAGCTGTCTTCCTGCTCCAAGATGTCAACCTCAAAGCAATTTATACTTTCTAGTTATAAATAAAGTATCATCAAACAGATTGATATAAAATAAGGAGAGGACCACTATCAGATTTGAAGAAGGAAATAATTTTAAGTGAAAAACAAAGAAAATATTAGTGGTCTATCAAACCTGAACACTTCGAAGAAGGTCTGTAATAATTTCTGCAGCATGTTGACATCGGTCTGGAGGTCCTGTTATTTGTGCTATTCTGTCAGGTGTTGTTCCATCATCTTCAAGACATGACAAGACAAAAACGGAGTAATTCAGTATTAAATGTGTTAGTGTCAAAAGTAATTGGTACCAACACTTAGAAAACTAAATATAAGTACTCACCTGGCTTAAACTGAATTCTAACACCAGCATCATTTTGTATTTTTTTAATCATCTCTCCATTTCTTCCTATTACAATGCCAACAGCAAATCTTGGAATGGGGACCTTATGCAAAGGAGACCAAGTATTAAGAAAGCCATTTCCTGAAACTCAAGCTGCCTCAAATTATAAGTATGTAATTAATAGCACTGCTTATATCAAATAGGGTAACAAAATGTAATATACTACTGTATTCTGAAGTAGAAAGTGGGGAAAATCAGGATACAATGTTAAAGTCGATTATGTAATAAAAAACAGGAAAAACACTATTATACTTATGAATTAGCATACAACCATTTCTAAGTGAATTTTTACTTACGTCTATCCCTTCGTTTCCTCCTATCCTGGACCCATACTCATTTCGAACTTCTCTGAAACCACCTTGATCACGAATTAACTCTAACACCATTTCCTTTGCTTGCTGAAGTAGAAAAAAAATTACCTAATTTAGAAAGCAGCCTAAAAACATTGTAATTTATTCATATTACTTGCTAATTCTTTAACCACCCCAAACCCTTCTTTGTAAAATATAAACTTTAGTTTACTTGAACTTTGTATGGATCTCCTGTAATTCTAAGAGGTTTGTCAGCACCAGTGTTCTGAGGTCCATCTTGAATCATAACCATTTTAACTCCAGCCCGCTCCTGTTAATCACAAAAATCATATGTATTAACAAAAAAAGAGGTGGAAAGAAATTGGCTTCAAAACATCTGAAAAGCAATTTTACAAACTATAATACCTGAAGTTGTTTAATAGTCTCTCCTCCCTTTCCAATAACTAATCCTGCTTTGCTAGCTGGAATCATTATTTCTTGAACTGCATTTCCTGGTCCATCACCATGATGGAAACCAGGGGCTGGTCTTCCTTTTTCAACAATCTGGTCCAGTAACCGTTTTGCTGATCTGTTTACAAATTAAAAGTCAAGTAAGTTGTAGCATACCCAAAAGCTTATTCAAAGAGAGAAATATAAAATATAATAATTTACTCCTTCCAATTCCACTCTAGGTAGCTTAAAGCTAAACTTTAACAATTTTAAAGAAAGGTGCCACCAGGGTCAAAAATTGAAAGTATTCCAATAAATTTTCTGGATATATAATTTCCAGTATTTTTGAGAATCCAAAGTAGCACTCAACTTCTAAAGTTATTGCAATATTAAGCCAATGCCTCCAAGAACTAAATAATTATGTTTTTAAACCATCACTTTGCTTACTCCAATGTTAAAATAATTCTTCCAATAAATACTTAAGAAATGTAAGCTGTATGCCAGGTACTACAGTGTGTCCGTAAAGTCATGGTGCACTTTTGACCGGTCACAGGTCAAAAGTGCACCATGACTTTACGGACACACTGCATATTTTAGGTAATGAGGTTACAGCACAGAACAAAAAAACAGTTTTCGCTGCCATTGCTTAACTTCATTAAATAAGTTTAAAAAAAAGGAAAACATGTTAAATTACAAGTTATTTGAGAAGTGCTACAATGAAAACTAAAGCAGAAGAAGAATGACAATGCATACATGTGTGAAGAGACGTTATTTTATGGAAAATAGATACGGGAGATCTTGTTGATAAAGAGAGATCTGAGCCGAGACCTGAAGAGAGGGAGGGTACACAAAAGTATCTGGGAGGAAATACTCCAGAGAGAAGAAATAGGAAGTGCAAAGAACACAAAAGAGAGGCATGATTCATGTTCTTGAAGAGGCTGCACAAGACTAGAACAGAGTGAGTTGGGAGAAAAATGCTTAAAAACTGAAGTAGAAAAACAGCAGGCCACGATAGACAAACTTTTACTCTAAGGAAATAATAGAAGATTTTGAACAAAGTAGTGTTACAAATTGATTCATTCTAAACCAGTGGTTCTTAACCTGGGTTCTATCGAACCCTAGGGGTTCGATGAGTCGGTCTCAGGTTCAGAGAAGCCTCTGCCGCAGAGGCCAGAATAGAGTAATACCATAATTTGTTGTGAGTTCATGCACTTTGTTGGTTTAGTTCTTTGAGCAAGGTGATGTTCATGCACGGCTCATTTTGGGCACCAGTAAAAAAACATATACCTATGTCTTGAATTTGGAAAAAAAATCATATTTTATTTATCACTAAAGAAGGGTTCGGCGAATGCGCATATGAAACTGGTGGGTTCGGTACCTCAAAAAAGGTTAAAAATCACTGTTCTAAAAGAATCACTATGGCTATACTGTTTGTTACAAGAAAAGTATTGTGGAACAAGGCTAAAAATAAAGACACATTGCAATAATATAGGCAAATAGTACCACAGATAAGGTGATGTAGATGTAGTACAGAAGGCGGCAAAAACAGGCTGGATTTCAAATAAATTATGAAGAAAAAAATGATCAAGACTAGCTTCTATTAAACGAGGAATAAGAGAAAAATAAAGAATTTAAAGAGATCTGCCATACACAGTTTAACAGAAGAAAAAAGGTTGGGAATGGGATATAAAACAATTTCATTTTTTAACAATCTAAAGTTTGAGATGCCTAAAAATCAGTTTTAGAGGTACTGAACAGCTGGATATGAGTCTGGGTTTTAGGAAAGAGTTCAAAGCTGAAGATAAAATTGGGGAGGATATATAAACTATATATTAAATGAAGTTTAATAGAGTAAGTAAAGGCATTAGACATATGTGTAGATACATTAAAAGGACTGAATTTTGTGGCACTTGCATATTGAGAGCCCAGAAAGATAAGGCTGGACAACCAAGAAAAAAGAACAGGGAATGAGCATCTGTAGTAAAGTGGTCTACTGGGTTAAACATTGCTGACAGGCTAAATGATGAGGGTCACTTATGATCTTGAGTAGACCAATTTCAAAGGAACAGTGGGAATAAAAGTCTGACTATTATGAGTTCAAGACCAAATAAAAACAGGCAGAGGATATGATGAGTAGAGCCACTTTTAAAAAAGTTTTGTTGTAAAAAGGAGCAGCGAAATAGAAAAGCGGGATTTAGGGATGATTTTGGTTAAGATGGAGAGATTTTCAAGCATTCTATATGCTATTAGAAATAAGCATGGTTGTATGCCATTAGAAAAGCGGGGGAAATTAATAGTGCAGGAAAAAGTCAATTCAATTGCAAAGGCAATGTCCTTCAGTAGAAAGAAGGGGCTGGCCTCAGACACATAATTTTCATACTTACTGGACAGACTCAGGAGTTCCAGTTAACATACAAGATCTTTCTGGAAGGCCACCACTGTCTACAATTTAAAACAAAAACAAAAGGAAAAGTTTAAGGCTAAGATGAACAAATACCAGATTCCGTTACTAGCTTAAGAAATATGCTATGTAGCTCAGTTGGGTTGGAGCATCATCCTGACAATTTAAAGTTGCGGGTTTTATCCCCAGTCAGGGGACACACGAGACTCAACCAATAAATGCATAAATAGGCGAAACAACAAATCGAGGTTTCTTTTTCTTGCTCTCAAAAAACAAATTAAAAAAATATATATGCTACTTTTTCACTCAGTACGAAAACAGCTGGCCCTGACCAGGTGTCTCAGTAAAGCACGGACCTGGAGCACAAGAGGTCACAGATTCTACTTCTGGTCAGAGGAAGTGCAAGAAGCAATCAATGAGTACACAATTAAATGGAACTAAGCGAAACAATGTGTTGCCCTCTCTCTCAAAATCAATGGGGAAAAATAGCAAGAGAATAACATTACCAGGAGCAATCTGTATTTTGCATCCAGATTCCTGCTGTATGCGTGAGATCTGTTCACCTCCTCTACCAATTACTAGTAAGAGAAAAGAAAATTACTTGCTGAAAGATTAGGAGGTATGTTTTAAGTTATGTTTTCAAAGCTTTAAAAATTAGGTTACTTACTAAATCCAACCATCCCATCTGGAACTTTATATTCTTCTGTCATTACAGACCTGCTAAGGAAGAACAGAAACTAACATTTACCTTCAAAGGTAAATAATTTGTTTACTTTAAATTAAAGGTACCCTGTTGATAAAAATGAAAGTCTAACGGCTTCTAATGGCTCCAACCAGTGTTTCAGGAACATGTATACAGCCAAAACATGCCTGAGTAGTCAAAGTCAGAATCTTAAGTAACGTGACAACCATCAAGTGAGGGACGGTATGGTGGATAACACAGTCTGAAGGTGTGTAAATAAGGTGGAGTGGAGCCTGACTGGTGGTGGCACAGTGAATAGAGCTTTGATCTGGGAGCCAGGGCCCAGGTTCAAAACCCAGAGTTCACTGGCTTGAACGCAGGCTCACCAGCTTGAGCAGGGGTCATTGGCTCAACTTGTTCAATTAAAACTTGCAAAGTACTCTTTGAAAAGCATTTGACTATACCTTTGTTGCTGATGCATTGGTGGTAACTGTGTCCCAAAAGCTACCAAAAAAATTAAACAAAAAAAATTAGTTAAGTTCACATATATTAAATAATACAGTCTTATCAATTCTAAAATCTTTCCCTGATGCACCAGACAACACCTTGAAGATAGAAAAACTTTATACAGAATACTTAAAGCAACACTGGCAGTGGGCAAAAAAGTCAGTGAAAGGGCAGACGTTACTAACAATGATATAGAAAAAAACTTTTTTCAAGTGGTATAAGCATAGATTAATAAATGGAGTAATAAAATAAACTGCACATGTGAAACATTTTAGCAGTCAAATCTTATTAATATATACCTGGTCATAATTGAAATGGGATATCATAAAGAGAAGGAGTATATATTTACAAAAAAATTCATTCTAAAGTAATATTCATGTCCTTCAATTAATTTCAAAGATATATAACAGAGAAGATAGGAACAAAAGCTTGATTAAAATCCAGTAACTTTATTTTTAATCCAATTTCACATAAATACTTACAGTCATTTTGAGGAGCAACTTTCTTAGCATCTGGTTGATCTGTAAAATTAAGAGTCTTTTACGTTTTTGCCAATACGTACAAATATATAAGCATCAGTCCCCCCTGCCCAAGCAAGAATGAATATCAATATAAACATTTATTGAAACACCTTACGGGATGATGTCATTTGAACCAAGTGACAAAACTCAGCCCAAACTCTTCATGTTTAAAAGATGCACAAATATATTTAAAAAAAATTTTTTGATTGTATCAAATCACTGACCTTAATGCATGTTAAGCACTTTAGAATATCACAAGACAAAGTATTTAGGTCCGTTACTAACAAAATCTCACATGCTAAAGGCTAATGATGCTTCCCACTGTAGGAAATGAAGACTGGAAGAAAAAAAAAACCTATCAAAATGTGAAAATTGGACAGATCAAAAGTTGTGTGTATCTGACAGTAACAACAGAGCTATGTAAAATAAACTTTAAAATGACATTACAAGGCAATCTCATCTAAACTGTTCCATTGTTCTTCACCAAACATTGCAAGGCATAAACTTCAGCAGAAACTCAAAGCAACTACATGACTACCTTCCATTGACATCCTTTACACAGATAAATACAATGCATACCTTAGAAGAGACAACTGACAGCTGACAGTACTACATTCTCCCCCCCTTCAAACTTAAATGATTAAACATCAGAATGTTGGGTAGCAAAAATTCAGACACATAATCCAAGAAATACTGTGTCCTAATCCACGGGTTTATTTCACGTTTACATACTAAACAGGTAATAAATAAAAATTCCTGCCTTTAAAAGGAGAGGGCATTCCCTCCCAGTGTGTTGTACTGCTCGGACTTGTCCAAGAGCCATCTACACATAAAATAAAAAGAATACATTACATTACAACATCTGAAGCATCATTAGCTCATTTTTTTTTTTGTATATTAAAACCTCACCATAAATGTGAATTGCGAGTCACTTAATAAAACCAAGTATTCCCGGTCAAAAGCTACAAATACATTCCATAGGCTCATTCAGAACCCTCCTTTAAAATAAAATAAAAGGGGCAAAAAAGAAATTGTATCAAAATTCATACATCAAATCTAAAACAAAAATGTGTCAACTTCCAAGTTCAGAAGCTTCAACAATCATGATCATGTTAAAAAAAAAAAAAAAAAAAAATAAGGCACTGTAAATCTACTGCTTTAAGCCACATTGAGTTAAGCCTGAAACACAAAAAACAAGGTACTAAAACAAACAAAAAAGTAACCAAAAAAAGGTATATAGCCTGCAACACACTAGAGTAGCAAACTATAACAACTTCCACCTTTAAAGTGAAATCGGAAATAGCAAAAACAATGAAATTACAGCATATAAAGGTGAATTCATGTATGAGAAAACCTGTGAGATGTCTCCTAAACATTTTTATATAAATTCATTTTTCCCCCTCCAGTTTACTAACAAGTTCACTGTGCGAACTATCAATCTGGAACAATCTTAAAAGAAGAAAAATAATGTTTTCTAGTAAGACAAAACTGGCTGGTTGAATCAAATTTTACCTACCTTTCTAGGTCTCCCCCCCCTTTTCCTTTTAAGGTCAAAATACATCTTACAATTTTAGGAACCTTACAATAAAAGTAACGTTTCAATAGCATTTGAAAAATATTAAAATTACTTCAACTAAACTGCATAAAACAATTACAATACTTATGCCTATAACTTACCTCCATCTTCCAAAGGTCTTTTTTGTCCCCCATAACCATAGTCATTTGAATTCAGTGATGTACCAGCATCACCTCCAATTTTTGCTGCAATCTTAAATTAAAAAACAAAAACACACTATCATTAAGAATAGCATCATACTATTCAGATGTAATTTTTTCATATAGTTCCTAATACATACATACGCAAAATATCACATAAAAATTTGCTAGAAAGACAAATTAAAATAGCTCATTATAGTTCATTGCTACCATTAATAACTCCAGAATTAACAAATACTCATCTGGAATTAAGCTTCTGATACATCTCTGTAAGAATAAACGAAGTAATCAATTAGGAATTTTTAGAAGACTGACCAAATACCATTGAAGAAAATCTGGATCCAAATTCTAGCTTTGCCAAGTTCTCTTCCATGACTCTTCAAAAGATTTGTGCACGTGTGCATAAAGAATGGGAACATTTCGTGGGACTCTAAGGCTGTGCTGTCTAATAGGGAAGACACTACCCATATGTGGTACTGAGTACTTAAAATAGTTCATATTGGAGATGCACTTTGAAGTATAAACCATACAGCTATTGAAAACTGGAAATTATTATAAGAATGTAAAACGTCTAAAAAATTTTTATATGAAACACATACTAAAATAGTAGTATTTTCAGATATGTTGGATTAAAAACGTGACTTGCATTATATTTCTACTGGACAATCTTACTCTAGGAAACATAAGGGCAGGGGAACCTGGAAAGCTAAGAAAACCGCAGAAACAAAGCCGTTAAAAGTAATTTTATCCTTAAAAAATTAACTTTTAGAGGGGGTCAAATAATTGCCTGCACTCAACTGAACAAACATACAAGAAATGCCAGCCTCAAGTCACAAGTAGGGCACAACTAATGGACATTGACTATATTTTTTTATGAAAGAGGAAATGGAAGTAATATTGCTCAGTGCTAGCAGCAGACCAAACTCCTGTGATAAATGTTTCATATTCTTGAATAATCATAACAACCCTATGAGGTACTTAGTGAGACAAAGATCCATTTTATATAGACTAGACCAAGGGTCCCCAAACTTTTTACACAGGGCGCCAGTTCACTGTCCCTCAGACTGTTGGAGGGCTGGACTATAAAAAAACCTATGAACAAATCCCTATGCATACTGCACATATCTTATTTTAAAGCAAAAACATAAAACGGGAACAAATACAACATTTAAAATAAAGAAGTCAATTTAAATCAACAAACAGAACAGTATTTCAATGGGAAGTATGGGTGCGGATGCATCCTGTGCTCCTCTCGGACCACCAATGAAAGAGGTGCCCCCCTTCCGGAAGTGTGGAGGGGCCGGATAAATGGCCCCAGGGGGCCGTAGTTTGGGGACCCGTGGACTAGACAATGGTGGCTGGCATTCCAATTTCTACACAGTTCCATGCTAATTACTATAAGGGGGTAAGCACTAAATCTGGGTGAATGGCTCATCAGAGTTCATATCACATTATTCTTTCAATTTTGAGTATGCTTGAAATGTTCCATGATAAAAAAAATTAAAAATCAAACTTTTGGTGACTAGAATTCCTCCAAAGATGTCCTGGTGTGGAACTAAACCAACTACACCTCAAACTTCATTATTACTAGGAAACTAGAGAAAGTAAGAGTATAGGCTTGACCTATGGGGGCTAAATAAAGAATCAACCTGGAAGGCTGAGGTCACCAGTTCAAAATGCTGGGCTTTTCTGGTCAAGGGACATACGAGAAGCAACCACTGTGAGTTGATGCTTCCCAATCCTCCCCTTTCCCTCTCTCCTCTCTCTAAAATCAATAAATTCTTTCTTTAAAAAAGTTATACTCAGCCTGACCTGTGGTGGCGCAGTGGATAAAGCGTCGACCTGGGAACACTGAGGTCGCCAGTTCAAAACCCTGCACTGGTCTGGTCAAGGCACATATGGGAGTTGATGCTTCCAGCTCCTCCCCCCTTTCTCTCTCTCTCTCTCTCTGTCTCCTCGCTAAAATGAATAAATAAAAATAAATTAAAAAAAAAACAACAAAAAAGTTATACTCAGTGCCTTGAGCCATAAACCCAGTATGTGTCATGTCACTCTAATACATGCATCAGTTCCCACATACCAACTGTATTTCCTAGGGTCCCTAGATTTCCCTTTTTCTCATCTATATATGCAGACACATACAGTAAAGCATGTTAGGAGTAACTATTAAAATACTTAAAGCCTGCTTTTATCTTTGAGGATCTAATTAAAACCTTGATCCTTTTAAGACTTGATTCAGCCTGACCAGGCGGTGGCGCAGTGGATAGAGCATCGGACTGGGATGCGGAGGACCCAGGTTCGAGACCCTGAGCTTGCCAGCTTGAGTGCAGGCCCATCTGGCTTGAGCAAAAAGCTCGCCAGCTTGAACCCAAGGTCGCTGGCTCCAGCAAGGGGTGGCTCGGTCTGCTGAAGGCCTGCTGTCAAGGCACATGTGAGAAAGTGATCAATGAACAACTATGGTGTCGCAACAGCAATGAAAAACTAATGATTGATGCTTCTCATCTCTCTCCGTTCCTGTCTGCCTGTCCCTATCTATCCCCCTCTCTCTCTCTCTCTCTGTCCCTGTAAAACAAAAAACAAAAAAACTTTAAGAAAGACTTGATTCATTTTAGAGAGGGGGAGGAGAGGAAGAGGAAGAGGGGGGAAGATGGGGAGATAGAGAGAGTGAGGGAAAGAAGCATCAACTCCCTTATGTGCCTTGACCAGGAAAGCCCGAGGTTTTGAACCCGCAACCTAAATGTTCAAGGTCGATGCTTTATCCACTGCGCCATCACAAGTCAGGCATACTTTTTTTTCTGAGATTTCCTCATCACACCTGAAAACAACTCTTTTCCATTCTTCTCTTTTTTTTTATTTTTACACTAAGTCTATATAATGGCTAGTCTCACCACCCTTAAGTTTTAAAGCACTTAGCACTGAATTGTTCCATAGGAACTTAAATAAGCTGCCAGGTATTGATGAGCACTGATGTTAAGGAAAGTATTTCAGGCCAAAGAAAACAGTAATACCATTGATACAAGAGTTTAGGTTGTGACTACCTTCTGCAGTTAGCTTTTAAAATTGCTCTATTTGCATAGTAGCACTCATCAAATTCCAAGGAACTTCTCAGAGAAAGGACACTTATTTAAACCTCTCTACTCATTGAACAGCTCTCAAACTATCCAAATAAAAATTAAAGCTGATACTTGGTTCAGTGAAAAAGACCAGTAAAACCAGATAAAAAATTCAGAACTAATGTGAAAACAACAGAGCTTGAAATAAAAATAGTATTTTTTAATAAAAGGTATTTTTTACTTAACACAAATTTGATCAATTCTCCAAGATCAACAGAAAATATATACTTCCTAAATCAGTGATTTTCTATCTTTTTCATCTCATGGCACACATAAACTAATTTCTACAATTCTGTGGCACACCCAAAAATGTATTTCTTGCCAATCTGACAGGTATTGTATGTTATAAGAATTCTCGTATAGCCTGATCAAGCGGTGGTGCAGTGGACAGAGCGTTGGCCTGAAACAGAGGACCCAGGTTCGAAACCCCAAGGTTGCTGGATTGAGCGTGGGATCAGACATGACCCCAAGGTCATTGGCTTGAGCAAGGGGTCACTCACTTTGCTGCGGCCCCCCTCCATCAAGCCACGAGAGAGCAATCAATGAACAACTAAGGTGCTAAGGAAGAATTGATGCTTCTCATCTCTCCCTATCTGTCTGTCCCTCTCTCTGTCTTACACAAAAGATTTCTTGTATAAAAAAAAATTTTTTTTCAGTAAATAAATTCTTGTGGCACAACAGTTGAAAATCACTGTCCTAGTCATCACAAGGATTAATTTAAGAGAAACAGTTTCTAAAATCCAACCTCAAACTATGTAAAATTCTTATTAGACTAGTCTAAGTGTAATCCTTCTCTTTGACTTTAATTTACAATAATTCAAGTTCTATATTTGGACCATGCTCTACGTCTCAAATGAGTATGTTTTTGTTTTATTGTTTTAGCTATTTATATAACCTTTCTTCATAGACTAATTCTATAGTCCAAGAATTCTGTAGTTGAAAAGAAATTCAAGAGATTCCTTAGTCATACCACCAGATCTTAGGGAAAAAAAAATTTTTAATCAAAAGCTGATTCTACCCAACCAGTGGTGGTGCAGTGGATAAAGCGTCAACATGGAATGCTGACGTTGCCGGTTTGAAACCCTGGGCTTGCCTGGTTAAGGTATATATGGCAGTTGAGGCTTCCTGCTCTTCCCCACCTCTTCTCTCTCTCTGATCTCTGGTCAGGGCATATATAAGAATAACCAAAGAGCCTGATGAGGCAGTAGTCTAGTGGATAAAGCATCAGCCTGGGATGCTAATGACCCAGGTTTGAAACCCCGAGGTCACAGGCTTATGTGCAGGCCTCACCAGCTTGAGTGCAGAGTCTCCCACTTGAGTGTGGGATCACAGACATGACCCCATGGTCACTGCCTTGAGCAAGGCCATTCGGTCAGCTGAAGCCCACTGGTCAACACATGTATGCTAAAGCAATCAATGAACCACTGAAGTGCCACAACTACGAGTTGATGCTTCTAATCTCTCCCCCTTCCTGTCTCGCAAAAAAGAATCAACAACAACAACAAAAAAGAATAGATAAGTGGAAGAACAAATCAATGTTTCTCTCTCCCTCTCCTTTCCTCTTTCTTTAAAATAAATAAATGAAATAAAATAAAAATTTTAAAAGCAGATTCTCAGAAGTAAACTATCCAAATGTCAAAGATTACTAACTCCTAATTTTTGCTCCACTACGTGCTTCCTTCAAAGTACTACCATAATTTGGGAGGAATTGTGATTCTGGTTTAACTGCTTTGGGTCCCTGACAAATTTTCCTATTCATTCTGTGACTTATCTATACTATTCTTCACTTATCTATACAAAAAAGATAAGTTTCTACACTTACCTTATAGGACAGTTTTGAGAATTATGTGAATACAAGTTGAATGTAGTATATAAACTACTAGTTGTTAAGAACAAATCAGCATATTATAATTCAACTATAAAGCAGAGGGTACATGACTTCAATCATTTGATTTTAAAATTTTAACAGAATTTTATTTGTCCTGCCAAAGATATGTCGTTACATTCTATCTGTGAAAACTGTGCCTGTGGGAGAATAAGGTACAGTATACAACTTCTCTTTGTATTCCTAAGACCTGACATAGCAATACTATAGGCATTCAAGAAATGAATTTCTGCAAGAACATAATTACTTTCAAAACAAAATTTCATTACTAATGATAGTTAAATTTTGCTATGCTGTCAAAAAACGTTAAAAAATATCATACTCAAATGCTTGTTTTCATTGAAGGGAAAAGATGAAGAATTTAAGCAAAATCAAAATTTTAGTGATAAAGTCAACAGCTCTATTTTATAAAATTTCCATTGCAGGGTGATGGGTATGCAACATAATTGAATGACAAGATAACCTGGAGATGTTTTCTTTGAACATATGTACCCTGATTTATTAATGTCACCCCATTAAAGTTAATATAAAAACATATTAACATTGAAAAAAATTTCCATTGCAATCAAACAACATAATGCAGTGTGATTTACTTTTACAATTATCAAGGAAGTGATTTCAAGAATAATTGAGTACTTAACAACTAATTTACTAGTTGAGCAGAATCAAGTTTGATATTCTTGCTAATTTGTGATCTATCACTCAACTTATCTATAGTATAATTAGAAGGGCTAATTAAATTCAAAAGCTAAACCTAGAAACTCAGATTTAAGATCAACCTATAATCAAATTATTACAGCAAAGACATCTATCTATAAAGAATCAGTACAGCAAGGGCATTGGGGCAGGTGACCTATTGGCATATGAAGAGAGGACAAAAAAATTCCATAGTTCGAGAACCATTTTCAGAATAAAAATGTGATCTAATTTAATCAATAAGAAAATTACAGATTATCCAAATAATTAAGTTCAAATTTTTATTAAAGCATGGCAATGCTAAGTTTTAAGTTTGTTTTTTTTTTAGAAGATGTACCTTTTCTCATTTCATTTCTCATCCACTTTCCCTCACCCAACACTAGCCTCCAGTGACTTCATTCTTGGCTTCTTGTCATTGCCAAAAAAAAACAAAATAAACCCCCGTACCTTTGCACATGCTGCTTTTCTCCACTGGTCAAACTCTCACTCATTTTTTAATGCCTTGTTTTAAAAGATCAGTTCTTGACTCTGGCAGTTAACTCATAATAGGAATTCTTTAAATGTTTACAAAACAAGTAGATTAACAATGTCCATATTTTGCTCACTCCTCTCTGAAGGTATTAATCTGATACAATCATTTGCATTTTGGCACCTTTAACTATGAAATAGCTTCTTAGAAGGCAGAAGTCCAATTCACACATTCAAAAATTCTCCAGTATCGGCCTGACCTGTGGTGGCGCAGTGGATAAAGCGTCGACCTGGGAACACTGAGGTCGCCAGTTCAAAACCCTGCACTGGTCTGGTCAAGGCACATATGGGAGTTGAGCTTCCAGCTCCTCCCCCCCTTTCTCTCTCTTTCTCTCACTCTGTGTCTCCTCTCTAAAATGAATAAAATAAAAATTAAAAAAAAAAAAAGACATTTGTCTTATTATTAAAAAATTCTCCAGTATCTAAGTACAGTCTGGCACATAACTCAATATGCTGGTCGAATAAAAACAATTTAGTTGAGCCTTCCAACCCATTTTAATAAAACCCCACTAACAGGTCCTGTCATTATCTAAGTGTGTCAGTCGCAAATTAGAATGAAAGAACTGCATTATTAGAATTAGTGATACTTTTCGTTGATTCCCTTGTATATTCTGATTATAAACAAGTACAGTTGCCCTGGCTGGATAGCTCGCTAGGTTAAAGCGTCGTCCGGAAGTACACAGGTTTCCGGTTCCATACTAGATCAGGGCACATACAGAAACAGATCAATGTTCCTGTCTCTCTCTCTCTCCCTAACTAAAATAAAAAAAATAAATAAATAAGCGAATACAGGTACATTTTTATTTACAACTTATTTCCATAAAAATAAGAGCGATTTGTTACATCACTACCGATTTTATGGATTTTGACTCAAACCATCCTTTAACTGGAGAGTAAAAAACAAGTTATGCCTAATGCAATCAAAACACAGGTCAAAATTAGTTGCTGATTACCACTGGCTTAACACTGCTGACTAAAAATGTCTAGCCCCTATTATGCAGTGTCATAACGAGAATTCTTACTTTTGCTTACATATAAGTTCGGCCCAACATCATGCATTTTAAAGTTATAATTATATTAAGAAACTAATAAAGATAAAGTTGAAATTAAGAAATCTTTATATATCCTTAAGTACACGTGTTTTTTTACACCTTCTGTTAGAGAAAGAAGTGTCCTCAGGGCAAATGTATGCACCTACGTAACACAAAGAGGTCTGGTCAGCTTACGACTCTGGACTGAGAGGCAGATTCAAATTGAAATTTGGGAGTAAAATGGGCCTGAAGCCATTTTGAGAAACAAGGTGGAAGGGCTGGTATAACACTGACACGTAAATCCCGCCCCGAGGAAGGATTCCAACCCGGGATTTAGCCCTCTCTAAAGTCTCTTCCTTGTAGGAGCCAAAGTGAATGACACCGAAAGGCTAATGGCTAAGAGAAAGCTCGAAGGCGCTATATAAGCTATGAAGACTGCTCCAGTGACATATCCCTTCCCCTACTATGGCTCCTGGGGGCAGACCCTAGGACTTTCCCAAACTCATTACCAGAATCTTCCACACTATTGTGTAAAAGTACGCGCGCTTTATTCCTCGGGGGAGCACGTTCAAAGCGAGGGAAAGGAAATGCCAACTCCGTGGAAAAAGCGCGAGCGCCGCAGGAGCGAGGGAAAGACCTAAAGCCATGTGTGCCTAGCACACGTTGGGATTTCAACTAGCTTAGACAGCAAGAACAAAAACCGAATTCCAGTCTCTAACCAGTATTACCAACAGCGTAAAACTAGATTCTCCACAAATTTCAGAGCCCAGAAGAGCACGTCTTTCCTCTTCCTTATGCGCGAAGAAGTAGCGGCCTACTTAGGCAGCGGCCAATTGCCGCGAGTTGGGAACACACCGCGCGGTCCAGACTTACCTGCCGGGCTCTCTGCAGCGCATCTTTGAAGGCATCGTTAACTCCACCACCACCGCCGCCGCCTCCACCACCAGCTGAGCCAGAGGAAGGTGGAGGCACTGTTGAATAGTCAGCCATGCCTACCCTACCGTGGCCGCTACCGCTTCTTCGCACAGACCTCTTCCCAGCCAACTGCTAAGAAAGAAAGAAAATGGCGGCCGTGGGGACTGTATCACATTCTTGTGCGACCATCGTGCCGTAAAGGGGCGGAGACTGAAAAAGAAAGTCTCGCGATGTTTGTGAGTAACGCGCTGCATAGGGGTGGGGCTAAAAAGGGACAAGCATAAAGATGTCGCGAGAATTGTGTTTACGATATCGCGAGAACGTGGTTTATTTGGCACCGCCTCTCCGCGCGGTCTTGTGTCCAGGCTGTGTAGCTGTTCCACCAGGGAGGGTAAGGTTGGCGTGGAGACCGCAGTAGACTTGAGTTTTTGAAAACGTGAAGATACGCAGTAGTGTTTCCTTAGAGGTCGCTGGCTAGGGGAGTTAGTTTCCGTGAATTTTACGCCAGGGGTAATTTTGTTTGTCCTTGGGGAAGAGGGTGACGTCACGAGCGTAACTACGACGCTACGGTTTTTTGAGAACGCTGCAGCCGGGAGTGCGCTCCTGAGGGAAACGCTCCCGGTGGTCGCGAGGTGACCCTCCCGAAATGTCCTCCCGGCCTGCTGGGAACTGGACGTGGTGTTCAGAGTAGTAAACTTTGAGATTGTCAGAATGTTAAATTTTACCACAAGTGGGGATGAATTCAGGCTGGGGGCCTCAGTTCTCGAGATGATTTCAGAGAGTTTAGTAGGTAAATAATGTGGAATACGGTGGATGAGGCTGTAATACTATGACTGACGGCCCTTTTTTAAAAACTTTAGAAAAGTTTTTATTGATTTTTTTTTTTTTGGAGAGAGAGAAACATCAATACGCTGTTCCACCTATTTATGCATTCATTAGTTGATTTTTGTCTGTGCCCTGACGGTGATGGAACCTGCAACCTTGGCGTATGGGATGGGATGCTCTAACCAACTGACCTATCCGGCCAGGACATTTTTATTTCTTTTTAAAAACGTAATTTGTTCCTAAAACTCAGTTTTAACCAGACTTAGCAACTTAGTATTTTTATGTGTCCATCACCCATTTTTTTGAGGTCTGTATAATTAACAGAATCTTTTTCTTAACCAAAATTGATATTGTTGCTTCCTAGGAATAGTTTCCCTCAGCCCCCACCTGGGAGATTCCAAATGGAAGGCAATACTCTGAACTGCCACTTTAGGACTAGGTGATTGTTTTTGTACTTTGTGTTACCAAGTAGTTTCAAATCATTCTTCAGACCTTCCAGAGGTAAATGAACTTGACCAACCTTGGCATTTTGTGTTTTATTAATTAGGTCTATAAAAGTACTTTTTCATTGCTGGTCTTAGAGTAATTGGGAGAAATGTATGTCCTGAAACGAATGTGTCCACTTGCTCAAGGCCCAAAATAAGATAACTAAACAGTTGTTTGCACATGAGTGCAACTGAATTATCATTTTCCTTGAGCTTTTCTACCATGTTACCCATTTATAGTTCTGATTATCTTATCAGCATTCATAGCCATCCCTTTAGATTTTGGAGGAATTTTTTATTTGGAAATGTGGTGACTGTATTGGACTACAGATGAAACAAGCTAAAAAAAATTAAAAGCAGTGTTGGGCAGTATTGCTAAATTGAAGCTGTTGACTTTTGAGAAAGTATTCAACAGGTGGTATTAATCAGTAATTGATTTTTTAAAAATTTAATTTATTGGCGTAATACTGGTTAAGAATTATACAGGTTTCAGGTGCCCAGTTCTACAACACGTTTGTACACTGTATTGTGTATTTACCACTCCAAGTCAAGTCTTTGTTCATCACCATTTATCCCCTCTATACACTCCACGTTACCCTTAGTAATTGATTTTTAAAATAATTTATACATGAACCAGTAAGACCCAATGAACACAGTTAACGACAGAATGATATAATTTATTTCTAGACAAATAAACTATTTCATGTATTCAATAATTTTAGTTGTCTCTAAATATTAAAGATAAATAAGGACTGCCATTTCTATGGGTGGATTTTTTGTTTGTTTTTATTGTCATCGTTGATTCTCTTGGATGTATGGAAATGCTGGGATGGGAACCAATTGGAATCAGTGCAGATCAGGATTTCTCAACCTTAGCACTATTAACACTTTTTAGGCAGCTATTTCTTTGCAGCACTACTTGTGCATTGTAGCATGGTTAACATACTTAACCTCTATTCCTAAAGGCCAGTAGCATATCCTCACAACCACCAATTGTGACAACCAAAAGTGCTCTCCATATATAACAGGTGTCCCTTAGGAGGCAAAATCATCCCACATTGAGAACCACTGGTTAGCCTTGATTGTTGCCCCTGCCTCCATCCATCAGGAAGACCTATGTACCATACTTCTAAACTATATTACAAATTTTATTACCTTTTACCTCCACTGCTCCCAAGTTAACATCACTTTAATCTTGAGTCATTAAGAAGCATTCTGGTGGCCTGACTGGTGGTGGTGCACTGGATAGAGCGTCGGGCTGCTGAGGACTCAGGTTTGAAACCCCAAGGTCACCAGCTTGAGCGTGAGGTTGCAGGCTTGAGCGTGAGATCATAGACATGATGCTATGGTCACTGGCTGAGACCCAAGGTTGCTGGCTTAAGTAAGAGGTCACTGGCTCAGCTTGAGCCCCCTGGTCAAGGCACTTATGAGAAGCAGTCAATGAACAACTAAAAGTGATGCAATGATGTGTTGATGCTTCCGTGTGTGTGTGTGTGTGTGTGTGTGTGTGTGTGTGTGTGTGTGTGACAGACAGAGGGACAGATAGGGGACAGGGATAGACCAGAAGAGAGAGAGAGAGAGAGATGAGAAGCATCAGTTCTTCATTGCAGCACCTTGGGTTATTGATTGCTCTCATAAGTGCCTTGACCTGAGGCCTACAACAGAGCCAGCAACCATGTGCTCAAGCCAGATGAGCCCTTACTCAAGCTGGTGACCTTGGGGGTTTCGAACCTGGGTCCTCGGTGTCCCAGTCCAATGCTTTATCCACTGCGCCATTGTCTGGTCAGGCATGTGTTGATGTTTCTTTAAACTATTTTTTTTTTATTTTTATTTTACTCATTTTAGAGAGGAGACACAGAGTGAGAGAGAGAGAGAGAGACAAAGAGAGAAAGGGGGGAGGAGCTGGAAGCATCAACTCCCATATGTGCCTTGACCAGACCAGTGCAGGGTTTTGAACTGGCAACCTCAGTGTTCCCAGGTCGACGCTTTATCCACTGCGCCACCACAGGTCAGGCTGATGTTTCTTATCTCTCCCTGTCTGTCTCTATCCCTCTGACTGTCTCTTTCTCTTTCTGGCTTAAAATTAAATAAAAGCATTCTAGTGGTTTCTTTGCTTTCACTCATATATCTACAATTTACTTTTAAAAATTAGGGGATTTTGTACAGAAAAGTGTATAATATATAGTACATATAAAGTCTGAAAGGTTTAACAGTGTGTATCCACTCTCTGGGAATGTTCTCCAAAAAATAGACTGTTAATAGTACTTTTGAAGCCCAAGAGTGCCACTAGCTGATTGTTTTACAGTTGTTTTTTCTTATGGCAGCTTGAATGATTTCTTTAAAATGCAAATCAGATCATCCTATGAATGTCTTCAATTTCACTTCAAATTCTACTTCCTGGAGTGAGTGGCCTTAGGGCTCCTTATAAACAGCCCACTGTCTCTGTACCCTCTTCTCTCTTAACCCTCCTTCTCTTATTCCACTGCAGCTGTCTGGCCAGCTTGTACACAATCTTTCCTGCCTCTGGGACTTTATATAGTAGTACCGTATTTCCCCACGTATAAGATGCTCCCATGTATAAGACGCACCTTAATTTTGGGGCCTGAAATTTGAAGAAAAATGTATTGCATAAAGTTATTGAACTCAAGTTTTATTCATCATAAAATTCAACTCATCTCTGTCAAAACTCCCATCTATTAGCTTGTCCTCATCTGTGTCTGATGACAAATCACTGTCTCCATATATTGGTTTGTCCTCAGTTCAATTTATGGCATTTGAAATGCCACACTTCTTAAATGACATGACAACAATCTCAATATTGATATTATCCCAGGACCTTTTCACCCAGGTACAAACTTCTGTAGTTGGTTTCTTCACTTTTCCTGCTGGTGTCAAATTGTACCCAGACAAGTAAAAAAATCTACAACAATGAGCGCAAAAACAAGCATGAAAAAGGGAAATGCAAGTTAAAAAATTTACAGCCACTGTATAAAATGGTGCGTCTTATACATGGGAAGATACGGTACTGGCTTTTTCCTGTGCCTGCGATGCCTTTGTCATCCTCTTTCAGGTATCAGTTCAGATGTCACCTTAGACCATCTCTGACTTCTGGTTGTACCATAATGCAACCACTCTATTATGTTCTCTTTATGCGTTTATCTAAAAATGATGCATTTATCTAAACTCTTATGTTTTATGTACTTTTTTATTGTCTTTTCTAGTAGAATGTGAACTGGAAGGCAAGGGCTTTTGATGAGGCCCTAAAGCAAAGTCTTAATATTCTAAATATTTGTTGAATGAATGAATATTGAAAAAATCTGCCTCAATGTTTTATTTAGTTTTGTGACATTGGGCAAGTGACTAAGTCTCTGGGTCTCAGATATCTCACCTACATAATAATCATGACCTTCCTTGCTACTCTTGAATGAGGCATCTCTGTGACCATTTTAGTTAGAAACTGTAAAGTGCTATGTAAATGGAAATTGGTATTATTAAACATAGAATTTGGCTTCTGGTATATCATACTCAGGAAAGGATAATCCATGGTACTCTGCTTCTGTAAATTTTTTTGGTTAGCTATGTTCAAATCTTAGTTTTGGGAAAACTGGAATCAGTGACATTTGATTAGGCTGCATGTGAATTCGTTCTGAGTTCATTCAATCTCAGAGCCGTTTGTACTTTGCTGATTATTCTGGATACTTTCATGATAACTGATGAAATCTGACTTTTCTTGACTAAGTTTATTCCCCTTTGCAATGTAATTCTCTTAATAGTGAATCTATTTGTAAGGTATTTTTCCCCGCTGAGAAAGAAGGAAGATGGGGCTGAGAGCCATGAAGTGTGGAATAGCAAAGGCTTTATTAAGTACCATGCATCCCATCCCGCCCGACGATGTCCTCCAGTCCCAGTTCAGAGGCCGGAGGAGTCGCGTGAATTAGACTGCGCGAGAGGTATTTATTTATTTATTTATTTATTTATTTATTTATTTATTTTTATAGACCGAGAGTCAGAGAGAGGAATAGATAGGGACAGACAGGAATGGAGAGAGATGAGAAGCATCAATCATCAGTTTTTTGTTGCCGTTGCAACATCTTAGTAGTTCATTGATTGCTTTCTCATATGTGCCTTGACCGTGGGCCTTCAGCAGACCAAGCAACCCCTTGCTGGAGCCAGCGACCTTGGGTCCAAGCGGTGAGCTTTTGCTCAAACCAGATGAACCCGCGCTCAAGCTGGCGACCTTGGGGTCTTGAACCTGGGTTCTTCCACATCCCAGTCCGACACTATCCACTGCTCCACCGCTTGGGCAGGCGCGTGAGAGGTATTTAAAGGGGTCCTCTAGAATGGGTGAGCAATTATGATGTGGTGAAATCTCACTGGCAGACGGACGTTCGCTCTTTTCCCAAGGATCTCTGGGAAGCTTCATTTTTGGTGCACTTAGTTGTGGGCGGCCCTAGCCAAAAGTCCCGGGTCTGAGTTCCACATGTGACCGTCCCCATTGTCCATCAATGTTACATTCTGACCTTTTTTGTTAAATAGAATTGGGGTGCTGTTTATTCGTCTGGCTACTTCTGGCTGGTTAGGGGCATCGTGGGGAGGGGAGGTCGGCAGGTGATGGCTTTGAGGGGAGTCAGGAGAAACATCTGTTTGGCTGTGAGTTGAGAAACTTCACGGATGTGGTTCTGTAAGAATTTTAAAAAAGAGAGAAGCATATATGAGTTATATGCTGATTATTAGAAGATTTAGGATAGGGGCAGCCCAGGTAAGAATGGGTGGCTGCCATCAGGAGTTAAGCAGGTTGTAGGAGGAGAGATTCTTGCTTAATTTTCTCACAGACAGTTGAGGAGATTAAAGCTTCTTTCATCAGGCCAGTCTTACTAAACAGCATTGCTCCCTACTTCAGCTCACTCTGGTGGCAGGTTCCTGGTGGGAGGGACAGGAGCAACAGGAGGGTCTGCAGGGCCCAACCTTCTGGTGGACCGCAGACGAGTAGGGCCCAGTGGTTCTGACTTTTAGCGATCCTGCATGGGAGCAAGCTTGAGGCGAGAGATATGGTTAGAAATGAGGGTAGCATTGATTATGGGGGAGCCCTTGGTAGTGAGGAATGGTAGGAGTAAGTGGGAAGATGCTGTCAGCTTGATAGTGGCTCCGAGACTTTGTAGAATGTCTCAACCCAAAAGGGGTACAGGGCATGATGGCATAACCAAGAAGGAGTGCAAAAAGGGGATTCCGTTCAAACTGCATGTCAGGGGTGATATGTGAAGGGGAAAGGAAGGGGTCCTATCCATTCCCATAACCGAGACCTGTGAGGGAATTAGAGGTCTAGATTGTGGTGGCAAAACAGAGAAGGCAGTTTCCATGTCCACAAGAAATGAGATGGACTTACCCAGTAGTTGCAGCATACCCTGGGTTCTCCCAGCCTGGGCCCTGTCCTAGGAGTTTGAGCGATGCACCAACGTGGCTGTATTGACCTCCCATTCAGGTGGCTTGTCCTCCACGTAGAGGCATTGAGGAAAAAGCCTATTGCCTAAAGGGGCAATCGCTCTGCCAGTGACTGGGCTGCTTGCAGTCAGGGCAGGGCTTAGTGGGCAGCCACGAGCAGGGCCCTGTCGGGCATAGTGGTCCTGCTTGCCACACTTAAAGCAAGCTGCTGTGGGATTCCTCTTTGCAGTCAGACTTGGGTTGGGTACTTCCTGTGCCTGGGTTTGGAGCGTTACCTTCTGCTGCATGTGGGCCTGGCGAACAGCCTTGGCCTGTTTCCTACTAGCCGTGACCATTGAAAACTTTAAACGCCAAGTTCACAGATCCCAGGTAGGGATTTGGGGATTGAGAATAAGAGGAGGAGGGCTCCTAGAGAGCCTGGCACCCAGATCCAACTGAAAACGCTGGATCCAGCAGCAGGACAGGGTCAGAATTTCCTGCAAGCAGATTGGGGTTGGGCATCCTGCAATCCAGTGTAAGAGCCAATGGTAGGCGGAGATGCTCTGACGGAGGAGGGATTTAAGAACACAGTGGAGAAGGGAGGGGCCTCTGTCCAGCAGGGGAGGAGAAAGAGAGACTGGTATTTGCAAGTGAATGAGAAACAGTATTCAGCAAAGGGAGGGGAGGCGGCTCCCTAGAGGGAAGAAACCTGACTTAAAGAGGTCCCAAGAGAGGGGTGCCCCTTGGGGTCAGGTAGGAGGGAGAGAAAATTGGGAGTCCACGGAGAAGGAAAAATTACGAGCAGAGGGTTTACGTTTCTCTGGCCTAAAAGAGGCCTGCGCGGTGGAACAGGCGGCACAGAGATTAAGGACAGGCACGTGAATAATTAGCTCTGAATGTAAGGGATCTCCAATCAGATCCCAACTTTTTCAGTGATAGTTAAATTGGTGAGTGTGTTAAAATCGAAAGTCCCTTCAGGAGGCTACCTTGATCGATTATTCAGTGGGTTCTGTGGCCTGACCACAGCAGAGAAGAACAGTTTCCTCTTCTTTAGGGAGGGACAGATTTTGGATAAGGCAACTCCCAGAGTGTTTTGGGATTCCTGTGCCCCCACAGCCGCCCTCAGTCCTCGGGGTGGTCAGAGTTGAGAACTGGCATCCCAAAACTCAAGTTCTGGCCACGGACGGATAGGGAAAGTGGATGTGCTTGGGATGTCTCCATGGGCACACACGCACTCGGATGGAAAAGACCTCCTTGATGTAGCTATGGTTTTGGATGGGGAGTCTCGGCGGAAAGAACTGAGGTAAGTTTGGAGGCAAGGGACTTACTGCACCATGAGCCGAAGTGGGTGGAAGGTTGGAAGGGTCCTAAGATCCTGCTTCTTTCTCGGAGGGGAAGGAGAGAGAGAGAGAGGAGCAGTTTCTTGCAGACTTCAAACTCCTCCCGGGTTTTGGCACCAAAATGTAAGGTATTTTTCTCCGCCGAGAAAGAAGGAAGGGGGCCAGAGCCACAAAGTGTGGAATAGCAAAGGCTTTATTAAGTACCTCGCATCCCGCCTGGCAATGGCCCCTAGCCCTGGGGCAGAGGCTAGGGGAGTTGCGGAAATTAGACTGCATGAGAGGTATTTAAAGGGGTCCTCTAGGGTAGGCGAGCAATTATGACGTGCTGAAATCTCACTGGCTGATGGACAGTCGCTCTTCTCCCAAGGGACTTCTGGGAAATTTCTTTTGGCGCGCAAGAATGTGGGTGGTTTTAGTGAAAGTTCCCAGGCCTGAGTTCCTCAAGTGACCGTCCCCATGGTCCACCGATGTTACACTTTTAATGTCATAGCTGATCTAAAGTTAGTTTATTGTGCTTTAAGAGTTGGCTAAAGCCTGACCAGGCGGTGGCACAGTGGATAGAGCGTCGGACTGAGATGCGGAAGACCCAGGTTCGAGACCCCGAGTTCGCCAGCTTAAGCACGGCTCTTATGGCTTGAGCAAAAAGCTCACCAGCTTGGACCCAAGGTTGCTGGCTCAAGCAAGGGGTTACTCAGTCTGCTGAAGACCCACGGTCAAGGCATATATGAGAATGCAATCAATGAACAAATAAGGTGTTGTAACAAAAAACTGATGATTGATGCTTCTCATTTCTCTCCATTCCTGTCTGTCTGTCTCTATCTATCCCTCTCTCTGATTCACTCTGCCCCTGTAAAAAAAAAAAAAGAGAAAGTTGGCTAAATAGCTGAATTATATTATAGTCACACTTATCACAGAAATTGGTATTCCATATTTCATCCTCAGGATAAAGCAAAAGTCAGTGTTTTTGAGCTTATAGAAGTCTTGCAGGAAACGTTTAGATTTGCCAAATAACAATGAAAGGATTAATAAAGATAAAAGTTAGGCTGTTAAAATGTTGGCAAGGTTTTTCATTTTATCTTCTGATTGGTTACCAAATAAGTGATTCTTGGTGCAACTTTTCACTCAGATTTGTTAAATCTGTGTGTAGAATTAACAGGTATTTACATATTTTTATATGTTGGCAAAAGATCATTCAGCATGGCTTTTTCAGCGGTATTTTAAGAGTGGCAAAATTGTATAGGCTTTACTGCCTCACCTTTGTACCCATCACCTACCTCCTAACAACTCTTAGCCAGAAGGATCTGATAACTTCATGCTATACTTGAATATGTTAGAATTTAAATGTAGGTGTATCTTGCTCAAAACCGCTTCTCTTACTAACTACTCTTATTACCTCAGGAGAAAATAATAGTTTTTTAGGCTGATACATATGTCATTAGGACAGTGGTTCTCAAACTTTTTGAAGTCGGGGAACATTTAAAATTCTACAAATAATTGTAGGTGTACTATATACAAATTTCTGAGAAATATGCTATAATAATTAAGTCAAATATTAAAGAAAAAATATAAAGTCCAAGCCTGCTTTTATGGTAATTAAACAAAATAAATATGACAAAATTAAATTTATTCTTACATTAAAAACATTTTTATGTTATACTTTTTGAGTTATGCTTTTTAGAATTCATAAAAAAGAGGGGTTAAAAAATTTTAAAAATGATAAGGAAGTTATCTTTTTATATATATAGATACATTCTTAGTAAGATTTAGTAAATTTGGCAGGTTCTGGTGTGAATGTGTTAAGTTTTTTAATTCTTGCGTTTATGAGAAATATGAGCCTGATGTGTCTAGTGATTCCTTCAATGTTTGGGCATATATTTGAAAGGTAAACTCTCATTTTCTTGTCAATATATTAAAGAACTTCTCTCTTTGTACTCCTAATTGTGTTGGGGGTAGAAAATCTTAATATAAATAGGATGTTGAAAATTGTAGTAAAATGTTTAAAGCTTTTTTAGATATTGCCACATATTCTTCTTTTATAGAAATCCAAAAGGCTTCAGTAGACAATTCCTTATGTTTAATCTTCAATCCATGATCAGTGGATATAGCTGCCAGTTCTTCTTCTTCTGTTAATGTTAAACCAAAATCACTTAAAGCTTCCATGAATGGGTTTCTAATCCAATCACATTGTTCAGTGTTAAGTAATGGAAAATGCTATAAATTAAATTCTGCCCATCAGCCTTCAAGTCCTATTTTATTTACACTTAACTTTTACTTCCAGAATCGGATTCTTCAATGTCACGCTTCTTTTTGAGAAATCTATCTATTTTATTTGGGTGTATTTATCTAAAAATAATATAATGACGTGTTAATAATAAATATAATAATGATATGTTAACAAAAAGAGCGGTATTTCCGTAATGAAATAGTATAATAGAGTAACTATATTTATTTTTATATCTGGACATATGCTGTGAACCAGCACAGCTAGTAATTCTAGGTCCTGAGTGGAAATGGTTTGGAATTATGAAAATACAGGGTCAGAAGGGCCCTGTAATTGCTGCTGACAAGAACAAAGCGTGCCCCAAAACCTCATCTTGCTTTATTTATAGGGAAAAATGGGCCATTAGCAAATCAATGAGATTTTTGATCATGTTTCCAAGGCAACCCAAGAATTTTACCAACTGCAGAAAACCCCCACCATACATATCATCTTAACTTTACACCAAACAAAGGATAGAAGAAACTTGCCTCCAGTCTTTCCGGGGACCATGGCAGGCAGGGGTAGTGTAAACAATCCAGCACCACAGCCTAACAGCCTTTTGCAACCCAATTAGGCAAGTGAGGTAGGGGGTTGGGCAGACTGTCAGCTTACAGCCAATTGCCCACACCTCTGCCCCCAAAATCTGAACTCCAAAAACCCTGTTGGTTTTTTGGTCCCCAACAGGCACACATTTCTCTGGAAACCATTGGGTGCACCAGTGAGCCCTGGAGTACACTTTGAGAACCACTGGCGTAGGTGGTTGCTGACCTTGGCCTGCACCTCCTGGGAGGCTCCAGAGCCAGTGCACCTGGTGGACAGTGTTAGACCATGTGTGGCACACTTGAGAGGTAGACTGACTGGGGCACCAGAGCCTAACTGAACTGATTCCTGTTCCATGGGGTTTGTGTCTACACAGCAGATGTTCCAACATGGTCTCGGCCAGTTGTTGAAATTGATTGGCCTGAGGGTAAATTCCTCTCATTGATGTGCCAACAGCAGACAAAGCTCAACTTCATCAGAAGGAGGCATACAGCCCACAAAGGGTGCACCTGCAGTACCCAGCTCAGGTGACTTACAGGCTGTGCCAATGGGCCCTGCAGAACATCTATCACATAAAGTCTGTCTTCCAAGATTGAGAGTTATAGCAGCTCGACCTAATACATAGAAACAAACACAGGGAAGCTGCCAAAATGAGACAAACACCCCAAGTGAAATAAAACAAAACTACATAGAAGGAACTAAACAAAATAGAGACAAGGAATCTACTAGATGCAGAGTTCAAAACACTGGCTATAAGGATGCTCAGTGGATTTAGGAGAAGAGTAGTAAGCTTAGTGAGAACTTCAACAAAGATGGAAAACAAAAAGAACCAGTCAGAAATGAATAATACAATAATTGAAATGAATAATACAAGGACTCAGAGTAGATGAAGCAAAGTATCAGAGCAGTGATTTGGAAGATAATGAAGCAGAGAACACCCAATTAGAACAGCAAAAAGAAAATCCTGAAAAAATGAGGATAGTTTAATGGGCTTCTGGGATGACATCAAGTGTACCAGTGCATCATGGAGTTACTGGAAAGAAGAGAGAGAGAAAAGAATTGAAGACCTATTTGAAAAAATGACAAAACTTCTTTAACCTGGTGAAGGAAGTAGACATACAAATCCAGAAATTGAACAGAGTCCCAAACAGAATGAACCCAAAGAGGCCCACACCAAGGCGTGATTAAAATGCCAAAAAGAATCTTCAAAGTAGCAAAAGAAAAGCAGTTGATTACCTACCTACAAGGGAAATCCTATAAAAATGGCAGCTGATTTCTCAACAGAAATTTTGCTGGCCAGAAGGGATTGGCTTGAACTATTACTCCAAGTGATGAAAAGCAAGGACCTAGAACTAAGATTACTCTACCCCGCATTTAGAATCCAAGCACAAATAAAGAGCTGCTCAGAAAAGAAAACGCTAAAATTCATTACCGTCAAACCAGTGTGTTAATCCTTTGAGTAGAGAGATTTTTTCATGTTCAGTGATGTCTGGGAGTGAGTTTTCTTTTCAAAAAATGAAATTAGTTTCAGTTACAGTTTTATTAACTTATTAAAATTGTTTATTTGATAACCAATTTATGGAAACAAGAATAACACACATTTGCCTCTTTTTTAATGTTGCCTTACACACTTTTAAAATAAACCGATTGTACTCTGGATTGTCAGGAGGCACAAGGATGTACATGAGCATTTGTACTAAAGGGTTAGAAGGTCTTTCATAAGAAGAAGAAAAATATAAAAAAATGAATAATAGTAATGAATGTGCCCTGGCCAGATAGCTCAGTTGGTTAGAGCATTGTCCCAATATGCAAAGGTTGTGGGATTGATTCCTGGTCAGGGCACATGCAGGTAACAGATGGATGCTTCTGTCTCCCTTTTCTCTCTCAAATTGTAAAAAATAAAATAAAATGGCAATAAATACATACCTTTTTTTTTTAATTCATTTTAGAGAGGAGACACAGAGTGAGAGATAGAGAGAGAGAAAGGGGGGAGGAGCTGGAAGCATCAACTCCCATGTGTGCCTTGACCAGACCAGTGCAGGGTTTTGAACTGGCGACCTCAGTGTTCCCAGGTCGACGCTTTACCACTGCGCCACCACAGGTCAGGCCAAATACATACCTTCTAACAATACTCTAAACGCAAATAGATTAAATGTTTCAAAATACATACAGTGGTTGAATGAATAATAAAACAAGACCCTTATATATGCTGTCTACACAAAACTTAGTTCTTTTTATTTATTGAATTTAGCGACAGAAGAAGGGAGTGGGAGAGACAGACAGGAACATTGAGCTGTGTCTGTATGTGTCCTGATCAGGAATCAAACTGGCAACGTCTGTCCTTCGGGACAATGCTCTAACCAATTTGTCAGATCAGGGCAAGACTCACTTCAGATCAAAAGACACATAGACTAAAAGTAAAGGGATAGAAAAAGTGATTTCATGAAAATGGAAATGATTAAAACAAACACCTGGCTGACAATACTTCTACCAGACAAAACAGACTTTTAAACAAAGGCTATTACAAGAGACAAAGAAGGACCCAGGAATTTCACTTCTGGGTATTTATCCTAAGAAACAAAAAACAACTCACAAAGACATACACACCTGACCAGGTGATGGTGCAGTAGACACACTGTCAATCTGGGACACTCGGACCCAGATTTGAAACCCCGAGGTTGCCAGCTTGAGCACAGGCTAATCCAGTTTGAGCACGGGTTTATCAGGTTAAGCACGGGGTTGCCAGCTTGACCATGGGATCTGCATGAACCCATGGTCATAGCTTGAGCCCAAAAGTTGCTGGTTGAGCAAGGGGTCACTGGCTTGGCTGGAGCCCCCTCCCCCTGCCCCAGTCAAGGCATGTAGGAGAAGCAATCAGTGAACAATTTAAGTGCCACAACTAAGACTTGATGTTTCTCATCTCTTTCTCTTTCTGTCTGTTTCTGTCTCTGTCTCTCTTTTGCTTAAAACAAAACCAAAACAAACAAACAGACATGCATCCAACCCTGGATGGATAGCTCAGTTGTCAGAGCACCATCCTGATGCATGGAGGTTGTAGCTTCAATCCCTGGTCAGGGCACATACAGGAACTGATTGATGTTTCTGTCTTTCTCTAAAATCAGTCAGTAAATAAAAGACATGCATCCATATGTTCATTGCAGCATTATTTGCAATAATGAAGATATGGAAGCAACCTAAATGTCCATCAACAGATGAATGGGCAAAGAAGTAGTGAATATATACAATGGAATATACCGTATTTCCCTATGTATAAGACACAACTTTTCCCCAATAATTAGGGGTCTAAAAACTGGGTGCATCTTATACAGTGGTTGTAGAAGTGTGGCATTTCAAATGTCCATAGATCAGTGATGGGCAATCTTTTGAGCTTGGTGTGTCAAAATTTGCCAGAAATCTGAGCATAACTTGGGTGGTGTGTCACTTTGAGATAAACGGCCTGACCGGAAGCCCCAGAACTAGACGCTCTGTGCTGGAGTTTTGTTGTTTTGGCCTGCAGACCTCCGGCACAGAGTGTCTACACTACAGCAAATGTTTTATCCTCAGCTACTGCACCTGGCCGTGTAGGAGCCGAGGATGAAACATCCTTCTTGGCATGTGGCTCCATACTTCTCTGGTATATGGCCGCATGTGGCCATTTGTCATCGAAAATGGTTATGTGTGTCATAGGTTTGCCATCATGGCCATAGATGGAACTAAGGACGAGGCAATATATGAAGACTGATTCGTCATAAAACACAGATGAGGGCAACCTAATGGGTAGAAGTTTTAACAGTGAGGAGTTGTATGAATTTTATGATGAATAGAATTTGAGTTCAATAACTTTATGTAATACAGTTTTTTTTCAAATTTCGGGCCCCAGAATTAAGGCATGTCTTATACATGGGAGTGTCTTATACATGGGGAAATACAGTAGCTCACCCATAAAAAAAGAATGAAATCTTATCATGTGCACCATGGATGTACCTAGAGAGTCATATAGGGATGCCATATGTCACGGTATACAGAGTTAAAAAAAATAAACAAGCAGACCAGAAACAGATTCATAGATATAGTGAACATTTTGATGGTTGCCAAGTGGAAGGAGGTTGGGAATGGGTAAAGAAAGGGAAGGAATTAAGAAGTACAAATTGGTAGTTACAGAATAGTCACGGGGATGTAAAGTACAGTGTAGGGAATACAGTCATAATTACCATGTAGGGTGTCAGATGGGTACTAAATTTATGGGAGTGATCACTTTGTAAGTTACATAAATGTGAAATCACTGGACTGTACACCTGAAACTAATGTTGACCTTAATTGTAATTTAAAATTATTTAGAAAAAAAAGAATATCAGACTTCGAAAGGCCTTGAAGATCAATCCATTTCTTTCATTTTGTGGTGGAAGAAATTGTGACCCAGATTGCTTGAGTGCCATGTAAAAATGACAAGACTAATTGCGGAGCCAAAACTGGATTCCTAATTCAATGCTGCTTATTTCATGAAATAACTTCTCTATGAAGCAGCAATGATTCAGTTAAGTTTCAGATTGGGTTAAGGGCAGACTTTCTGCTCCTTAGATAGAAGGAGAAGAATCTGTACAAAACCAAAAACATCTTGATTTTTGTAGTCGGGCCATCTGCCTTTACTCATATTTCCTTTTTGAAGTAAGAGTATTAGATTATCTGCAAATGAAATCTTTAATAGACGATGGATGGGTATGAGATATAAAACTCACTTGGCATACAGTTTTGTTGTTCTTTAGTGGAGCTTTTCCTCTGTATCCTGACATTTCCATGTGTCTATTTATAGCAGTGATCTCTTTGGAATTTGCCTTCTGAATCTGTTTGTTCTTTTATGTTGCTTCATATTAACTGATATTCTCATTTCATTTTTTATTTTTATTTTTTATTATTTTTTTTTTTTACAGGGACAGAGAGAGAGTCAGAGAGAGGGATAGATAGGGACAGACAGACAGGAACGGAGAGAAGTGAGAAGCATCAGTCATTAGTTTTTTGTTGCTGTCACAACACCTTAGTTGTTCATTGATTGCTTTTTCACACGTGCCTTGACCGCGGGCCTTCAGCAGACCGAGCAACCCCTTGCTGGAGCCAGCGACCTTGGGTCCAAGCTGCGAGCTTTTTGCTCAAGGCAGATGGGCCCACACTCAAGCTGGAGAGCTCAGGGTCTCGAACCTGGGTCTTCCACATCCCAGTCCGATGCTCTATCCACTGCGCCACCCCCTGGTCAGGCTCATTTCATTTTTTAAAAATGTATTTGAAAGGACATGAGAAGGTAAATAAGGAATTAAAAAATGTAAATATATTTATTAATTTTAGAGAGAGTAAGGGGGAGAGAGAGAGGAACATTGACTTATTGTTCCACTAATTTATGCATTCCTTGGTTGATTCTTGTATGTGCCCTGACCAGGAATTGAACCCCCAACCTTGGCATATTGGGACGACACTCTAACCAACTGAGCTACTGGCCAGGGCTGAATTAAAATTTTAAGAAGAAGCATATGTAATTACTATTTTCCTATGAGTTATCTATTTGTAGTATCTAATGATACATATACTAATTTTTCAAGATAAAGTGGTAGTTTTCTAAATTTAAAAACATAAAGTCTAAAATTTATTTTATTCAGGACAGATGCTACTTGTAGATTAAGAACTTTGCTCCTTAACTATACAGGGTGAGACAAAAGTAAGTTTACAACCTGACCTGTGGTGGCGCAGTGGATAAAAGCGTTGACCTGGAATGCTGAGGTCGCCGGTTCAAAACCCTGCACTTGTCAAGGCACATATGGGAGTTGATGCTTCCTTCTCTTCCCCCCTTTCTCTCTCTCTAAAATGAATGAATAAATAAATAAGTTTTTTTTTTAAAAAAAGTAAGTTTACAGTTGTTAGTATGGAAAATAATACAATAATAAATAATAATACAAGAATAAACTTTTATCTACTCAGAACTATAAACCTACCTCCTGTACTTAGATATAAACAACAATCAAGAGATTTTAGTTGTTTCTAAATGCTAAACTCTTTAAGAGCAGAGACTATTTTATTTACCTTTGAAATGAATATATAGCTGGCATCCAGTAGGTACTTATTAATCTATTCAACTCAGTAAAACTGTTGGGCATTGTTCTAGTAGCTCAATATACACCAATGAACAAAATAGGTGATATCCTTTCCCTCATGGAGCTTATTCTAGTGAGTGAACATTGAATGAAACCATGAATCACTTTGCAAAGACTTTGTATTTGTTTTCTGAAGTTACTTGCATCAGCCTAAAAGAATATTCTGTAGTTTAGTAACCAGTGGGTTGAAGAGTTGGAATGGGAGAAACTTAGTAATTAGATCATTCATTCATTAAACGTGTGTCCTAGTGTTGAGTATATAATATTATTTGAAATCACATAATTGCCAGTCATTGTCTTCCCGATTATCATTTAATTCTTGTGTTCTGTTTGTAACCTTGAGTAAAAGCCTTAGTTGCTAGCCAGGCTACCACCAATTTTCATCTCGAATCAGATTTCTCTGAATGTAGTGTCTCTGACAATGCTGGTCCAAAACTTCATACACGTCAAAGTTCTAGTTGTTACTTGTTTACTGTGCCAGGGCACTTATCTCTTTTAGTCACCAGTGTATACCAAATGCATAAGATGTCACATAGTAGATGTTAGTAAACATTAATCAGTCCTTGACCAATCAAGCCTGACTGGTGGTGGTGCAGTGGATAGAGGTCCAAAGTTCAAAACCCCAAGGTTGCCCACATGAGCGTGGGCTCATCTGGTTTGAGCTCAGGCTCACCAGCCCTACTGTGCACACCTTTGCTCATTCTAGTAACCAGGGCAATCTAAAACTTTTCCAAATCTTCAAATACAGTTGAGTAGCAGATTGATGCATTATTCTATCTCTTTATTACTTTAGCCATTTCTCATTTTGTATCAGTGATCCTACTTTAGGTCTCGAATTACTCATGTCATTAAATTATTCACTTGTTAAAAACTAATTGAATAGCAATATATTATAAATAAGGCCTAGTACTAGAAAATAAGTTATAGAGGGAAAAAAAAAGATCTCTCTGGGAGGCACAAAGCATAAGACATGGTTATGTAGTGTGATGGAGTGGAGATACTAGGGAAATTATAGGAAATTATTGAAGGTCAGGGGAACCTAACACACTGGTTGGATTTGGCCAACTAGAAGCTAAGTCTCAAAGCAGTAGCAAACTAAGTGTGCAGTGGGGAAGAGAGTTATACACACACACCATTCACCCTAAACATACCAAAGAAATATCACTTTACAGACATTACTTTGGGTGTCTGTGTACTTTTAATTTGCTGTTGATTAAAAATAATTCTTTAAACATAATTTATTTAGAAGGTTATCAGTAGTAGTACATCATTCTACAGTTGGTCCTTCATTATTCACCAATTTTTTATTTTCGAATTTACCCACTAAAATCTATTTATAATCCTGAGATCAAGTACTTGTAATGCTTTGCATGTTTTTTGCAGACATGAGCATGGGAAGAGCAGCAAAAATAATTTGAGTCCTATGTTCCCAGCTGTGGTTCAACAAGGCACTGCTTACTTAGCCATATTATTTCAGCTCTCATATTGTAAACACGTCTTTGTAGACTATTTAGTATATTTTTGCATATTTGTGCTTTTTGTTGGTGATTTCACTTTTTTTTTTAGTGAGAGCTAGAGAGAGACAGGAAGGGAGAGAGATGAGAAGCATCATGTAGTTGTGGCACTTTTGTTCATTGATTGATTCTCATATGTGCCTTGATGGGGGTTGGGCTCCATCTCAGCCAGTGACCCCTTGCTCATGTTGGCAACCTTGGGCTTCAAGCCAGGGATCATGGGATCATGTCAGTGATCCCATGGTCAAAGTGATGAACCTATGCTTAAGCTGGATGAGCCTGCGCTCACGTTGGTGACCTTGGGGTTTTGAACCTGGGACCCCAGCATCTCAGGTCAATGCTCTATCCATTGTACTACCCTTGGTCAAACGTGATTTTACTGTTTAAATAAATGTTTCAGTTTAGTGCTGAAATGCTGTCTGAAGTATGTTTCTAAGCATAGGAAGGCTGTGATGTGACTTATGGAGAGAACATACATATTAGATAAGCTATATTCAGTCATGAGTTATAGTGCTATTGCCTTGAGTTCAATGTTATATTAACTAAGGTATTGTTAAACAGAAACACACATAAAACAAGGTTCTATATTGATGAGTTGGCTTAACTCTGCATTTTCCTTAGGGGCAATGATTCAGTATTTGCTAATTCAGCATCTTCAGCAACTTTATAGAACATAACCATGGCAAATACTGTTATGAGAAACAAGTATTTTAAAGTAAATTTGATTTTGGGAAACAGCCAGTCATTTATGATCAAGAGTGATGAGTCAAGCTGGGCAATTCAGAGGTATGATTATTAAAGTCTTTCGCAGCCTTTTAAAACACACGCCCTCCCTTCTTGATAAACATCTTTTTTCACTGTCCTAAATATTGTAATATATTTTTCTTAGCAGACAGAGCCAGTTTGAGAATTGGTCTGCAAGTTTTATTTTACCATCAGCCAGGCTGATGTTTTATAGTGAAAGCTGAGTGTTTATAGTTTTTTTAAAGTTTGCTAGATGTAATAAAATTTTATTGTGTTCAACTGTCCTCTTACTCCAGTCAAGAATAATTTGTATAAAGCAGGAACTGGCAAACATTTTCTGTTAGGGGCTACCAGACAGTAAATCTTTAGGTTTTGTGGGCTATATAGTCTTTGCTACTACTACTCAACTCTGCCACTGTATGGCAAAAGCAGCAATTGATAGGTATTACTTTATATATTTATATTATAAACTCATTAAGGGCAAGGATTATGCCTTATACTGATGTATCCTTCATGGCACATAACATAGCAGGGTCTCAATAACTTGCCTTGCCTTGGTGATTTAGCCTAGATAATAAAAAGGCTATATTTAAAAATATTAAAACTCAAACAATTAAAACCCATCCATTTAAAATTGAGTTATTCTAGAAATCCTATTTTTTCTCTTATCTACAGTGTGTCCGTAAAGTCATGGTGCACTTTTGACCGGCCACAGAAAAGCAACAAAAGAAGATAGAAATGTGAAATCTGCACCAAATAAAAGGGAAACTCCCAGTTTCATACCTATTCAGTGCAGTTTGATGTGGGTTCCATTTGTTGCCCTACACACATCCAAACGATAGTGAAGTTCTTGCCACACACGGGTAAGGACGTCTGGTGGAACAGAGTGAATAACGTCTGTGATTCTCTGTTTTAAGTGATTAATGTCGTTGATATGTTCAATGTACACATGTTACTTCATATAACCCCAAAAGTAAGTCTAAGGGCGTCAGATCCAGGGATAGTGGTGGCCATGGCTTGACAGAACCCCTGCCTATCCACCGCCGGGGAATGTTCTATCCAGAAACTCACGAACAGTGATGGCGTAATGTGGAGGAGCGTTGTCCTGTTGAAAGATGACACCTTCTGGAAATTGTGGCACTCCATACAATTCCAACATGTAAGATAGGTGTTTGCCATCACAGGCTGCTCCGTGAAAAAAAATGGGCCTATCACCTTATCATGCATCGGGTCACACCACACATTCACTTAGGGGTGTTATGTCCGTACTCACTGTAGGCATGAGGATGTTCAGCAGCCCATATTCGGACGTTATGGCGATGAACATGTCCACAGATATGGAAGGTCGCCTCATTGCTAAACACAATCTTCTGCAAAAATCTTGCATCATTGTCGATCTCATTAAGCATATCTGTAGCAAAAACGTATCGTGTGGGTCTATCCGCCGGTTTGATAGCGTGCAACAGCTGCAATTTGTACCCTGTAAAACAGACGTTTCTTTAACACCTTATGAACTGTAGTCTTGCTTAGGTGTAATTGTCGAACACACGCACGCACAGATTTTTTAGGGCTCCTTAGGTAGCTATTCAGTATAGCCTCTACAGACTCATCACTGACTGATGGCTTACCAGAACGGGGTTTCTCCACCAAACTGCCAGTTTCCTTCAACTGTTTATCCCACCGAGTAATGTTATTCCTATGTGGTGGCGCTTTGTTATTAACGCGCCGATATTCATGTTGCACTTTGGTCACGGATTCGAATTTAGCGAGCCACAGAACACACTGAACTTTCCTCTGTACCGTCCACATCTCGACTGGCATGGCCATGGGCTGCTCCGCTGTATACACGGTGTTACGTCATCATCTGCTCATGTGCACATGCTGCCACATCATCCTACAGTAACTGGGATGGCTTTTCTTTTATTTGGTGCAGATTTCACATTTCTATCGTCTTCTGTTGCTTTCCTGTGACTGGTCAAAAGTGTACCATGACTTTACAGACACACTGTATAAATGTCCTATAAGCCATTATAATAATTGGCGCTCATTGTATTTAGAATTAGGCAGTCCATGGTTTAATTTTATAGAAATTGGTGAATGCCTGACCTGTGGTGGTGTATTGGATAAAGTGTTGACCTGAAATGCTCAGGTCGCCAGTTCAAAACCCCGGCTTGTCTGGTCAGGGCACGCATGGGAAGCAACTATGAGTTGGTGCTTCCTGTTCCTCTCCCCTTCTCTTTCTCTCTCTTCTCTCTAAAATCAATAAATAAAATCTTTTATTATTATTATTATTTTTTAATTTATTAAGTAAAAGGCAGGGAGGCAGAGAGAGAGAGACTTTTGCATGCGCCCTGAGCAGGATCCATCCAGCAAGCCCATTAGGGGACAATGCTCTGCCCATCTGGGGCCACTGCTCCATTGCACTGCACAGCTATTTCAGTGCTTGAGGCAAGGCCATGGAGCCATCCTCAGTGCCCCGGGCCAAACTGCTTGAACCATTCCAGCCATGGCTGTCGGGGAAGGGGGGGCGGAGGGCTGGAGAAACAGATGGTTGCTTCTCCTGTGTGCCCTCACTGGGAATTGAACCTGGGACTTCCATATGCCAGACTGATGCTTTATCGCTGAACCAATCAGCCAGGGCCAATAAATAAAACCTTAAAAAAAAATTGGTGAATGTTACAGAACATGTTGGCTTATTTTTACATCTGTCTTTACTTGTATTTGATAGGTTTCAGTAAATTCTTTGAATCATAGTCCAGTCTCCACAATAGCAGTGGTTTAATTGTTATGCCTTCATGGATGCAATGTATTATAATTTATCATTAGTATTAGGTACTGATTTAAATGAAAAACAATTACAGGGAGTCCTCGGTTATGACACAATTCAGTTCCTATGACAGTGACATAACCCGAATTTTGGTGTAAGTCGAAACACACCGTAGCCTAATACAAACAAAACACTTACATTTTAACAGTCCAAAATGGCATGGGTATGTGTACTGGGGGATGCCAACTCCCGCACTAGTATGCCTCATTACTGCATATTCTTTCACTGTGCAACAAAACTATTTCTCCTAAGTAGGCCTTAAGTACAATGTTAACGGAGTAAGCCGAAACACTCATGTCTCGATTGTAAGTTTTTATGGGAGTGAGCTTCATAAAGTCGAAACGTTGTATGTTGAGACTGTCAGAACCTGAGGACCCCCTGTATTTTAGAATTGTAAATAGTTGGAGAGTTAAACAAACTTGCTAGAGCCTAACAGTTCTGTGAAGCGGCAGCCTATTCTTCTCCTTTCTTGCTTCACTGCTGTGCTATAGACATTTTTCTTGTTACTACTTGTGTTACTGTGAGAGGCTGTTAGTTTCACTCTGACCACTGGCTACTTCCTGTCTCTGGCCAGCCAATTAAGTTTTCCAAATGATTCTGATGGCCTCCTTGGCTACTTGTGAAAGGAGAAACTTTAGAAAAGAATAAAGTGGGAAATCACATAAATTCCTCATATTAGTGTTCCTTTTACTTTTAACATTGTGAAAGTATGTATGGAGTGAGCATATGTAAATAGAGCCAGTCCCACTGATTTACTCTAAATGTTAAGTATTATTTCAAAAATTCCTCAGAGCCTGACCAGGCGGTGGCATAGTGGATAGAGCATCAGACTGGGATGCAGAGGACCAGGTTCAAAACCATGAGGTCGCCTGCTTGAGCGCAGGCTCATCTGACTTGAGTGTGGCTCACCAGATTGAGCATGGGGTTACTGGCTTCAGCATGAGATCAGAGACATGACGCCATGGTCACTGGCTTGAAGTCCAAGGTTGCTGGCTTGAGCAAGGGGTTACTCGTTCTGCTGGTGATCCCGGTCAGGGCACATATGAGAAAGCAATCATTGAAAATTGAGGAGCTGCAACAAAGAATTGATGCTTCTCACCTGACTAAGCAGTGGCACAGTGGATAGAGCGTTGGACTGGGATGCAGAAGACCCAGGTTCGAGACCCCGAGGTCGCCAGCTTGAGCATGGGCCCATCTGGCTTGAGCAAAAGCTTGCCAGCTTGGACCCAAGGTCGCTGGCTACAGCAAGGGGTTGCTCGGTCTGCTGAAGGCCCGCGGTCAAGGCACATGTGAGAAAGCAATCAATGAACAACTAAGGTGTCGTAACAAAAAACTGATGATTGATGCTTCCCATCTCTCTCAGTTCCTGTCTGTCTGTCTGTCTCTATCCCTCTCTCTGACTCTCTCTTTGTCCTTGTAAAAAAAACAAAGAATTGATGCTTCTCATCTCTTCCTTCCTGTCTGTCTGTCCCTATCTGTCCCTCTCTCTGTCTTACTTACTGTCTGTTGCACACACAAAAAAAATTTCTCACAAGTACCATTTTCTTGTAATGAAAAGTGGAATATTATTTTATTTTTTAAATTTTTTTGAGATATTATTGACATGTAAAATTCTAAAATACCAATGATGCATCATAAAATTGTGCACTTGAAACCTATATAATTGCCTGACCAGGCAGTGGTGCAGTGGATAGAGCGTCAGATTGTGATGCAGAGGGCCCAGGTTTGAAATTCTGAGGTCACCGGCTTGAGCACAGTGCTCATCTGGTTTGAGCCAGGATCACCAGCTTGAGCCCAAGGTCATTGGCTTGAGCAAGGGGTCACTCAGTCTGCTGTAGCCCCCTGTCAAGGCACATATGAGAAAGCAATCAGTGAACCACTAAGGTGCTGCAACAAAGAATTGATGCTTCTCATCTGTCTCCTTCCATCTGTCCCTCTCTCTGTCTCCGTCACACACACAAAAAGAAACCTATATAATTGTATCAACCAATGTCACCTCAATGAATTTAATTAAAATTATAAAATATGTAGAGTGTACACTGTGGTAATTTGATATATGCATACACTGTGAAAACATTCCTCCCCTCTAGTTAATTAACACATCCACCACCTCACATATTTATCTTTTTAAAATATGAAATACTGCCTGACAGGCGGTGGCTCAGTGTATGGATTGTCAAACTGGGACGCAGAGGACCCAGGTTCAAAACCCTGAGGTCACCAGCTTGAGTGTGGGCTCATTTGGCTTGAGTGCGGGGTTGCTGACTTGAGTGTGGGATCATAGACATGACCTCATGGTCACTGGCTTGAGCCCTGGGTCTCTGGCTTGAGCAAGGGGCCACTCATTCTGCTATAGCCTCCCGGGTTAAGGCACATATGAGAAAGCAATCAATGAACAACTAAGGTGCTGCAATGAAGAATTGATTCTTCTTATCTCCTTTCTTGTCTGTCTATCCCTATCTGCCTCTCTCTTTGCCTCTCTCTCTCTGTCTCACAAAACAGCAACAAGAAAATATTTCATGTCATCTTTGCACAAGGGCCATGCTAATCTCTGTATTATTCCAATTATAGAATATGTGTCGCTGAAGCAAGCACTGGAATACTATTTTATAAGTAAAAATAAAATTTATTTTAGAGTTCCATCTGTTAAGATTTTGTTTTTCCTAAATGTGTATGTTCAGTTCATAGGTTGAGATTTCTGAAAAATTGGATTGCAGCACTGGTGATGAGAAGGAATCTTTAGATCTATACTCTCTAATACAGTAGCCACTAGCCACATGAAGCTGCTAAGTACCTGAAATGTGGCTATCTGAATTGAGATATTGTGTGAAGTATAAAATTCACACTGGGTTCTGAAGACTTAGTATATAAAAAGAACGTAAAATAGCTTACTGATAATTTTTATATCGATTACTTTTGCAATGATAATATCTTGGGTTAAATAAAATACCTTATTAAAATTAATTTCATGTGTTTCTTTTTACTTTTAGTAAAATGTGTGCTCTAGAAATGTTTAAATTACATATATGGCTTGTATTTGTAGCTCGCTTGTATTTCTGTTGGACAGCACTGCTCTACGTTATGTGATCTTTCAATATATTCAGTGTATAATCAAATACCAATTTACAAGATCCATTTAAAGGGATCTAGAAATTCTATAGTTTCTTTTGCCTCTTTTATTAAATACAGAAAGTGCCATAGAAAACTCTTTATTTTTCTAGATTCCAAACTGCTAGGAAAGTATGAGATTAGCTCACTGTGCTTTCACTAGTCCTCTAGTAAGATTTTCAGTGACTTCTTATAAAAGAGGGCAAGAAAGGACAAGTTGTTACATTGCTATTTTATCACAACACATGTTAATACCACCACAAAATAAACCAGTTCTACACTTCCAAAAAGAAAATGATTTTTTTTTAAAGCATAAAGTATTTCTGATACCTGGGTATCTCCAGATAATTCTAGCAATTTTTATGAACAACATCTTCCTTTTATTTTTTTAATTTTAATTTTTTTAGAGAGATTATGAGAGAGAGGGTGAGAGGCATTGCCTCATAGTTGCTTTCACTTTAGTTGTGCATTGATTGCTTCTCATGGGTGCATTAACCAGGGCCTAGCCAGTGTCCCCTTGTTCAAGCCAGTGACCTTGGGCTTTTCATGCAAACAACCTTTGGGCTCAAGCTGGTAAGCTTTGAGATCATGCGGACTATTCCCTTGCTCAAGTGACTTTGCCCTGACAAACCCGCACTCAGGGGCAATGACCCCAGCATTCTGTATGGATGCTTTATCTACTACCTCACTACCAGTCAGGCTTTATACATTTCTTAAAGCAATTTTATTTTACCTATTTTAAAGGCATGTACTTTTTAATTTTTTTGAATTTTAAGTCATTTTGGTAAAGACTATCAAAACTAAATGTGTTTGTTTTTTTAAACTTTATTTCATTTATTCATTTTAGGGAGGAGAGTGAGAGAGAGAGAGAGAGAGAGAGAGAGAGAGAGACAGAAAGGGGGGAGGAGCAGGAAGCATTAGCTCCCAAATGTGCCTTGACCAGGCAAGTGCAGGGTTTTGAACCGGCGATTTCAGTGTTCCCGGTGGACGCTTTATCCATTGCACCACCACAGGTCAGGCCAAATGTGTTTATTTTAATCAATGCTTTGTGCAGGAAAAAATTACAAAATCAAGCAATGACATAGTATCAAAATTTGAACACTTTGGGGATTATTAATATAACTATAGTGATAGAGTACTGGGAAATTTCGATGATATACACAGTGCAGGTGAGTTCGTACTGATAAAACCCTTCTTCCTATCAATCTTTGTAGGTTAGTTTGACATCTTTCCAAATATTAATGAAACTTTGTTAACAACCCTTTACCTTACTGAGAGAACCAAAAGCTCCAAAAAATATTGATAATTAAGAAATAAAGCTAGCTTTTGAATTTTGTTTTAAAGACCTAATGAACAAGCATTTTTTAAATTATTTATTTGATTTTACAAAGAGAGGAAGGGACAGAAACATCAATTTATTCCTGTATGTGCTGTAAACCCAGGGATTGAACCCACTATGTATGTGTATCAGAATGATGCTCTAAGCAATTGACCTATCTGGCCAGGGCTTGTAATATTTCTTTTTTAATTTTTATAGCAAGTTAGAGAGGGACAGGAAGAAAGAAAGATGAGAAGCATTAACTCATACTTGTGGAACCTTAGTTGTCTATTGATTGCTTTCTCATATGTGCCTTGACCAGGGGGGCTGCAGGCAAGCCAGTGATCCCTTGTTCAAGCCAGCGACCTTGGGCTCAAACCAGCGACCCTGGGGTTATGTCTGTGATCCCATGCTCAAGCTGGTGAGCTGGATGAGCTTGCGTGCAAGCTGGTGACCTTGGGGTTTTGAACCTGGGTCCTCAGCATCCCAGTGCAACGCCCTATCCACTGCCTGGTCAGGTTGTAATTTTCTTTTTTCTTTTTGTGTCAGACAGAGAGAGGGACAGATAGGGACAGACAGACAGGAAAAAAGAGAAATGAGAAGCATCAGTTCTTTGTTACGGCACTTTAGTTGTTCATTGATTTCTTTCTCATATGTGCCTTGACCGGAGGGGGGGGGGATTACAGCAAAGTGAATGACCCCTTGCTCAAGAGCCAGTGACCTTGGACTCAAGTCAGTGACCTTGGGCTCGAGCCAGCAACCATGGGGTTATGTTGATGATCCCAGGCTCAAGCCAGCGACCCCGCTCTTAAGCTGGTGAGCCTGCACTTAAGCTAGCAACCTTGGGGTTACATACCTGGGTCCTCCGCGTCCCAGTCAATGCTCTATCCACTGCGCCACTGCCTGGTCAGGCATCTAATTTTCTTTTAATAAAGGATTGTGTTTTCATGGAATAATCTCATCAACATTAAAGTAAAAATTAAAAAATACAAACACTGCCCTTGCCGGTTGGCTCAGTGTTAGATCATCAGTCTGGTGTGTGGATATCCTGGGTTCAAGTCCTGGCCAGGGAACACAGGAAAAGCGCCCATCTGCTTCTCCACCCTTCCACTCTCTTTTCTATTTCTTTCTTCTCCTCCTGCAGCCAAGGCTCCAATGGAGCAAAGTTGGCCCTAGCACTGAGGATGACTCCGTGGCCTCCACCTCAGGTGCTAGAATGGCTCTGGTTGCAGTGCACATGCGGGAGTTTGTCTCTCTGCCTCCCCGCTTCTCACTTCAGAAAAATCCAAAAAAAAAAAAATACAAACACTAATTTCATATCTTTGTTAAAAAATATAGCAGCCTTGCCCTGGCCAGATAGCTAGGTTGGTTAGAGCATCATCCTGATACACAGAGGTTGTGGGTTTTATTCCATCAGGGCACATACAGGAACAGATCGATGCTTCTGTTTGTCTTCCTCTCCTCTCTCTAAAAATAAATAAATTAAAAATATATGGACCGGCCTGACCTGTGGTGGCGCAGTGGATAAAGCGTCAACCTGGAACACTGAGGTTGCCGGTTCAAAACCCTGCACTTGTCTGGTCAAGGCACACATGGGAGTTGATGCTCCCTGCTTCTCCCCCTTTCTCTCTCTTTCTCCTCTCTAAAATGAATAAAGACAAAAACAAAAAAAATTAAAAATATATGGACCTAGCTGGTTAGCTGGGACGGTTAAGAGCAATGTTCCAAAACGACAAAGTTGTGCATTTATCCTGTCAGGGCACACAAGGGAAGCAACCAAAGACTGCTGACTGAGTGGAACAAGTGAATGCTTCCCTTCCCCCTTCCCGCTCTCTCTCCTCTCTTTGTCTCTATAAACATCAATAAAAAAGTTAAGCCTGACAAGGTGGTGGCACAGTGTTTAGAGTGTCAGACTGGGACAAGTTCAAAACCCTGAGGTTGCCAGCTTGAGCGTGTGCTCACCAGCTTGAGTGCCCGGTCACTGGGTTGAGTGTGGGATCATAGACATGACCCCATGGTTGCTGGCTTGAGCCCAAAGGTCGCTGGCTTGAAGCCCAAGGGTGCTGGCTTGAGCAAGGGGTCACTTGCTCTGCTGGAGTCCCCTAACCCCCTGGTCAAGGCACAGTTGAGAAAGCAATAAGTGAACAACTTATAAGGAGCTGCAATGAACGATTGATGCTTCTCATCTCTCTCCCTTTCTGTCTGTCTGTGTGGATTTATCCCTCTCTCTGTCTCTCGGGGGGGTGGGGGTGGGGGAGAGTTAAGCCTTGGCCAGATAGCTTGGTTGGTTAGGGTGTTGTTCTGGAGTGTGGAAGCTGCCAGTTGAATTCCCCGATCAGGGCACATACAGGAACAGCTTGGTGTTCCCCCCCCTCTCTCTCTCCCCACCTCTCTCTCTCTCTCAAAAATAAAACAAACAAAAACAAAAAAAGACCTATATAGCAGCCTTAAAAGGAATTAAAGGAAAAAAAATATATGTTACAAATTCTTGCTAGTTTTTTTTCTACACACCTGTAATACAAACACCTGTAATATCAAAATATGCAGGGATTTGTGTGACTTATAACTAATATTGCAAATAGATTATTATATATTATTTTTGGTTTTATTTTTATTTTTACTTTTGAAAACATTTATTAAATGAGCTTTGTTCACATTTTTGCTCCATTTTTCCTAAAGACTGGCACTACTTTTCCCTTTATATACTTTATTTTTGTCATGATGATTATTAATAAGGATGACAGTTCCTTTCCTCCCCTCCTAAAAAAACCCACCACATTTATATCATACAAACTTGGATGATGAAAATTTAATGTAAAGTGATTGTGTAATGGATTTTCAACCCCTAAATAATAGAGGAAAGAGCTCAGTTGGAGAAAGTGAGTGTTAGGATGAAATGTTTCTGAAATATGAGATTTAATAATTATCACATTGACCCATTGCCTTATTGCATCTTATTACAATTAGTATATTTTTATTTATAATTATTTGAACTATTTTTTTTGTTTGTTTTTACAGGGACAGAGAGAGAGTCAGAGAGGGATAGGTAGGGACAGACAGACAGAAACAGGTGAGAAGCATCAATCAGTTTTTCATTGTCGTTGCGACACCTTAGTTGTTCATTGGTTGCTTTCCCACATGTGCCTTGACCGCAGGTCTTCAGCAGACCGAGCAACCCCTTGCTGGAGCTGGGGACTTTGGGTCCAAGCTGGTGAGCTTTTTGCTCAAGCCAGATGGGCCCGCACTCAAGCTGGCGACCTAGGGGTCTCGATCCTGGGTCTTCCGCATCCCAGTCTAATGCTCTATCCACTGCGCCACCGCCTGGTCAGGCTGAACTATTTTTTAACCACAAATTTTTAGGTATGTCATTTACAGGGATTGTAAAACCATTTTAGTAACTGTTCCCAAATGTTTGAAAGTATTTACAAAGCTGTAAGTGTACAAGTATGTGCTCATTTTATTAAAAGCTATCAGATTGTTTTATCATTTAAATTCTTAAAATTATAAAGGCTTCACCTGACCAAGCGGTGGTGCAGTGGATAGAGCATCAAACTGGGATGTGGAGGACCCAGGTTCAAAACCCGAGCTTGCCAGTTTGAGCGCAGGCTCATCTGGTTTGAGCAAGGCTCACCAGCTTGAGCCCAAGGTCACTGGCTTGAGCAAGGGGTCACTCATTGTGCTGTAACCCACCCGCCCCCAGTCAAGGCACATATGAGAAAGCAATCAATGAACTAAGGTGCTGCAACGAAGAATTGATGCTTCGCATCTCTCCCCCTTCCTGTCTGTCCCTATCTGTCCTTCTCTCTGTGTCTGTCACACACACATAAAAAAAGAATTATAATTGCTTCCTTATTAACTAGAAATTTCCAAGTTGAGGTGAATTCTGGCCTCTCCACTTTACCACTATTATTTTATATGTGTTTAAAAATTTTGCCTGACCTGTGGTGGCGCAGTGCATAAAGCGTCGACCTGGGGACACTGAAGTCGCCAGTTCAAAACCCTGCACTGGTCTGGTCAAGGCACATATGGGAGTTTATGCTTCCAGCTCCTCCCCCCTTTCTTTCTCTTTCTCTCTCTCTCTCTCTCTCACTCTGTGTCTCCTCTCTAAAATGAATAAAATAAAAAGAAATTTTAAAAAAATTTTTTGAAGAACTGTGAAAATCTTTTTATCACCCTTCTCTATGTGGGGAGAACCAGATTTCTTTTAATTTGTTAATAAATAATGCATTTCTCAGAAATGTGAAAAACCTAATCTTGAGTTCTAAAGTCATTTACTATGTCAAGTCCTTATACTATTTCTAACTCTGAATATTATTAAATCAGATAAAAATCTACTTTTTCTCTTCTGTTTTACCCACCAGAACAATTTAGGCATTTCTTACACTCTTGGAGATTAACTATTGAATAGGTGGTTTTTATTATATTTTACCCTGCTCAAGTTGCTGATCTCTGCACTGAACTCCCAATTTGCAACACGCCGTTTTGTTTTTGTTTTTTTTTTTGTAGGAGTCTTAAAGTGACTTTGTATTCTTTTTATGTATTTTGGATTTGAAAATTTATCTTTTGATATTGAGTATTTCTTAGTGGGACTAAAAATTTGCTGAATAGCTGAATGACCTTAATATCCTGTAAGCAAGCTAAATAGATGTTATATATTTCTAATACCAAGGTGTTTTTAAAGTAGAGAGGTTTGAGAGAAAGGAAATTCTGGCTCTCAAAATGCACAAAGATGAACATCTGAAAGAATTGCTGAATCATTAAAGTAAGTCTGTTTGGCATATAGAGTAGGTGTTCCCATACCTTTAGAGGCTAACGTGAGATCATTATCTTTTCATTATACTCTAAACATATGTGTACCTTTACTTTTCTTCATAAATGTTTTAAGTTTACAGATTTAAATACTTAAGTATAAGACTCTTTGCAAAAAAAAAAAAAGACTCTTTGCAATTCAATTTCTTTGCAATTACATTTTCTTATTAGTCCATCTTTCCAATATTATATTAGAAATGGAAACATTTTTGCCCTGGCCAGACAGCTCAGTTGTTTAGAGCATCATCCTGAAGCACAGGTTGCTGATTTGATCTCCAGTCAGGGATTGATGTTCTTGTTTCTCTCTCCTTTGCCCTTTCTAAAATTAATAAAATAAACATTTTTTTAAAAAAGAAAGAAGAAATGGAAACCCTTTTCAAAACATGAGGAAACTGTATAGGAAATAGAAGAGTAGTTAGCCCTGGCACTGTGCTCAGTATCAGAACGTTGTCCCGACGTGCCACGTTGTGGGTCTATTGCTCGTCGGCACATACAACAATCAACCAATGGTTTCATAAGTAAGTGAAATAACAAGTTGCTGTTTCTCCTTTCCTTTTTCTCTAAAATAAATCAATAAATTTTTTTAAGACTTTATTTATTTTTGAGAGGAGAGAAAGAGAGAGAGAGAGAAGTGGGGGAGGAGCAGGAAGCATCAACTCCTATATGTGCCTTGAGCAGGCAACCCTAGGGTTTTGAACTGGTGACCTCAGCGTTCCAGGTTGACACTTTATCTGCTGCACCACCACAGGTCAGGTCATATAAAAAACTTTTTATAATGATTATATACCTTGAGAATATTTCTCATAAATATTCAAATATACATATAAAGAAAGCAGGCATTAAAAGGATATATAAATGCTATGATATAAAATTTGTTGATAAAAAATACAAGAAACAACCATAAATATTCAAAGGAAAGTAAAGGATTAGAAGGAAATACACTAACATTTAGCAGCAGAGATTACCTATAATGGTATGATAGGGAGGTTTTTAAAAATAATCTTTTTGCTGTTTTCCAAAATCTCTAACAATAATTTATATTTATAATTAAGGAAAATGTGGTTTTAAAAGAAAAAAATATATCTCATATTACTGCCCTGAAAATGCGTATCCAGATTTTCAGCTGATTCAGTTAAGGTCTGGTAAGAAACAGGAGTATTTACTGTTTGTAACCTGATACATTTCTCCTGTCTTTCCTACAGCACATTCTTTTTATTTTGCACAAAAGTTCTTTCGTGACTCTAGGAATGGGGGTGTCTTGATTCTGTTTTAGTTGAAGTAACTACAGTCAGATATGAAGATTTCACAAATATTGGTTTGCCAGAATATTAACTTTTGTGCGTTACAAAAAATTATTTAAAATCATTAGCTAAAATTATGTTTAAGTCCTTTACTTATGTAAAATATTGCTTTTGAAGTTTAATAGCCTTTTTACAATATGAAATTGATATATTGACTTCCTGGCATTTTTGATTGGATAGACCCCAGGAAATTTGAAAATGACACAAATTTTTTGAAAAACTTAAAAAACCGTATTTTAGTATTATATAGCTTACATTTGAATAACTTGAAATTGAAATGAAAATACCTAAAATAAGTTCATAGGTACTTTCATATTTTATAATAATTTTAACTTATTTTAACATACATAGAATGCTTAGCTTAATATCTATAATTACTTTGATTGCTTTTCACCGAGAATGGCGTAAAAAATGTGTTGTTATGACATTCTATGCTGAAATGTTGGTATTTTTATCTACTTGCCCTTTAAAAAGGAAATAAAAAGTACAGCAAGAAGGAAAATGAATAGTTAATCGTGGAGGAGGAGAAAACCTAGCGCAGTACTTTTACTAGCGGCAGCTGGGGAAGTGACGTCCTGTAGCATTCGCTGTTCTAGAAAGTACAGAGACACGTAGTGAAAATGGGAGGATCTAGAAGGAGGCTGTCTCCTGTTTAGTGTATATTTATCTGTAAGTGAGCCGTAGGGGAAGGAATTAAATACGGAGATGCTGTCTGCTTGCTGCCTTAAGACAGCGAAGCTGAATTGCTGATTAACTTTTAAAATACCCTGCTTGGTTTATTTTTCTTAGAATTTGTATTGCTAAGACTGGGACGCTGTTTTCTTTCACAAAGGGAAATCTAAATTCATTTCAAGGCATTCGAAATGGGAAAAGACTATTATAGCATTTTGGGAATTGAAAAAGGAGCTTCAGATGAAGATATTAAAAAGGCTTACCGAAAACAAGCCCTCAAATTTCATCCGGACAAGAACAAATCTCCTCAGGCAGAGGAAAAATTTAAAGAAGTCGCAGAAGCTTATGAAGTATTGAGTGATCCTAAAAAGAGAGAAATATATGATCAGTTTGGGGAGGAAGGTAAGTATTCTGTGTGAATCTTTCCATCTCTCCAACTGTCTTTCTCTTTTTTCCTTTCTCTCTCAGCCTCTGGTTATCATTAAATTAAATTCTCAGAAATATCAAAAGTAGAAAGGTTAATAACGGATAAAAACAGAATTTTATCTCTGATCATATGAATGAATATTCCATAGTTGTGAATCAAAGTTCTCGTTTGCCTTTTTTAGGTTTTGGCATTTTGTAATATCCATAGTCTACCATTAAATTTATGTTTAACATTGTATATTTGAAAATAAACCTTAAATTCTCATACACATTAATAAATTGTGTCAAAAGTCTTATGCAACCTGTTTTATTTTTTAAAGAATTTTCTGCCATAACCAGTAAAGATTCTTCAATCATTTAAAATCTTAAGATTGGCAGTTCAAATTCTGGGTAGTTTATATTTTATTCACAAAAACAAAAGAAGTTTTTTGTGACTTTCTGTGAACGAGAGAGCGTCGTCTCTGAGAAGCAGAAGGCCCAGGCATTCAGCTCTAGTTGTCTTTGGCATTTTGCCTAGAGAGGAAGGAATTTTCCTGATGTCATAAAATACCAGGACAAGTTTTAAGCTTAATTGTAAACAGTAATTGTGTGCCAAGAAAGTGAGATCTCAGAAATACAATTTTTGACCTAAAATGGCCACCTAGTTAGCATAATAATTGATTTACTTTCAGGTTCTATTATTTCTTTTGAAATTTTATTATCTAGGTATAGAGGAAAGCCTGACAACTTCCCTTTCCTGTCCCTGCCATACTTTTGTTTCTTGTATTGTGAGATCAGAACTAGTTGGATATAGTAAATGGGGTGTTAGGATTTTTTTTATCACTCTGGATTTTAAATTAAATTTATATATCATCTCCATATAAATGAAGCTCTAAAGTAAGTCTATTTTAAATTGCTAATTAACAACAACAAAAATAGTTTCATTCCTACAGCCCAGGGTTTTCAATTTTGAAAATCAGGACTACGTTATTTTATTTTTCCCCCAAATGTTCTCTTTTAAATTATAGTAGTTGTGAACAATTTTTTGTTATTTCTTTGCTTTTTTTATTGCCTTTAATGTTAAATTTTTCTAATTAGAAATATATCCTAAAATAAAGTGAAACTGACCATTTTGAATAAAAATTAAATTTAGATAATCAGGGTGATTATATGTTGAGGGTTTTTTCCTGCTTTTTTTTTTTTTTTTTTGATCTGAGTTTCCCAAAATTGCAGTTTTTGCTACTAGTTTTGGTGTGATGAGGTTCTGCATTGTCAGGTTCTTATATATTGAAAAAGGCAAATAGTTGGCAATTCAGTTCTCTTTCCTATGGTCATACTACTCAAAATACTATGGTTTTGGTTAGTCTCTAAAGCTAAGTAGGAATCTCTGATACTACTAACAGTGTGCTGTTTCTGAGTAACTTATTTTGTAAAGAAACCCACAAATAGAGGGGATAAATGGTGATGGAAGAAGACTTGACTAGGTATGGTGAACACAGAATACAGTTATACAGATGATGTTAAAGAATTATACACCTGCCTGACCTGTGGTGGCGCAGTGGATAAAGCATGGACTTGGAACGCTGAGGTCGCCGGTTTGAAATCCTGGGCGTGCCTGGTCAAGGCACAGGAGAGTTGATGCTTCCTGCTCCTCCCTCTGTTCTCTCTATCTCTTTACTCTCTCTCTCTCTCCCCTCTCTATTTCTCTAATAGAAATGAATAAAAAAATATTTTTAAAAATATTAAGAAAAAAAGAATTGTTCACCTGAAACCTATGTAATTTTTATTAACTGTCACCCCAATAAATTAATTAAAACTAAGAAAAAGAAATCTACAAATGTAAATTCCTATGGAAAAACAAATACCCATTGCTTTAATACACATCTCTCTGACAGCTCAAGTTTGTTTTTGATTAAGCCATAGGATTTAGTATTTACTGAGGATATTTGTCTTTAGAATTTTTTTTTTTTATCCAGTGAGAGGAGGGGAGGGCAGAGACAGACTCCTGCTTGCACCCTGATGTGATCCACTGGGCAAGCTCTCTAGGGGGCGATGCTCTGCCCATCTGAGATGTTGCTCCATTGTTCAGCAACTCAGCTCTTGGCTCCTGAGTTGGAGGCCATGGAGCTATCTGCAGTACCCCAGGCCAGCTCGCTCTAATCCAGGGGTCCCCAAACATTTTACACAGGGGCCAGTTCACTGTCCCTCAGACCGTTGGAGGGCCAGACTATAAAAAAACTATGAACAAATCCCTATCCACACTGCGCATATCTTATTTTAAAGTAAAAAAACGGGAACAAATACAATATTTAAAATAAAGAACAAGTAAATTTAAATCAACAAACTGACCAGTATTTCAGTGGGAACTATGGGTGCAGATGCATCCTGTGCTCCTCTCGCTGACCACCAATGAAAGAGGTGCCCCTTCTGAAAGTGTGGCAGTGGCCGGATAAATGGCCTCAGGGGCCACATGTGGCCGCTAGCTGTAGGTTGGGGACCCCTGTTCTAATCGAACCATGTCTGCAGGAGGGGAAGAGAGAAAGAGTGAGTGAGAAATGAGAGGGGGGAGGGGTGGAGAAGCAGATGGGGGCTTCTCCTGAGTGCCCTGACCAGGAATTGAACCTGGGACATCCATACCCCTGGAATGATGCTCTATCAGTGATTAACCCACTACGACTATCTTCAGAATTTTTAAGTCACCAAATAATACATTTTTCTTGGTTTATCATTACCTTTTAATAGTGTTTTTTTTTCTTTTTTATTATTTTAAATTTCTTTTTAGATTTTATTCATATTAGAGAGGAGAGAGAGAAAGAGAGTGAGAGAAGGGGGGTGGAAGAGCAGGAAGCATCAACTGCCATATGTGCCTTGACCAGCAAGCTCGGGGTTTCAGTGTTCCAGGTCACTGTTTTATCCACTGCACTACCACAGGTCAAGCGTGATTTTCTCTTTTGAGTGATATTCCTCCAGTTTGATTTTTACTAATTATCACCAGTGAGTGAATTAAAAAATAAAAGAGCAAGATCATCTATGTATATTGAATCTTTTTTTGTTCTTGACTCAGATAATTTATATAAGCAACAGAAGTGATAGTGAAAGAATAAGTTTTAAAGTGTTTTTTTTTTTAAGATTTATTCATTTTAGAGAGGAGAGAAAGAGAGAGAGAAAGAAAGAAGGGAGGGAGGAGCAGGAAGCATCAACTCCCATATGTGCCTTGACGAGCCAAGCCCAGGGTTTCTACCCAGTGACCTCAGTGTTCCAGGTCGAGGCTTTATCTACTGTGCCACCACAGGTCAGGCTAAAGTTTTTTAATGTGTTTCAAAGCATATGTGCTTCGAAATGTATTATTCAGAAATTTCATTCTCTAAGTTATATTACTGAAAATACAGTTAAAAGCTACTGTATTTGATTATTTTTTTTAGAAATTATTCTTTCTGCCTGACCAGGCGTGTTGCAGTCGGCCTGGGATGCTGAGACCCCAGGTTCAAAACCCCAAGGTCACTGGCTTGAGCATGCGCTCATCAGGCTTGAGTGTGGGTTGCCAACTTGAGCGTGGGATCATAGACATGACCCCATGGTTGCTGGCTTGAAGCCCAAGGTCACTGGCTTGAACAAGGGGTCACTGGTTCAGCTGGAGCCCCCCAGTCAAGGCACAAATGAGGAAGCAATCAGTGAACAACTAAGGTGCTGCAACAAAGAACTAATGCTTCTCATCACTCTCCCTTTTTGTCTGTCTGTCCCTCTCTGTCCCCCTGCCACTGAAAAAGAAAAGGAAATTATTTTTCCTTTACAGAAAAGCATTATATTTTCCTTTTATTCAGAACGTCTCATTAATTCTTTCTTAAAAAAAATGCTCTAGGTGTACTGTGAAAATGTGGGAAAACATTCTTCTCTTTGCCTTTTATGGATCTGTTCATGCCTGCAGGCCTGGTTCCATAGCCCTGTGGTTTTCTCTCACATTCACAAAACACTGAATTTTATGACTGGAGCTGTTACTAATTTACCTGATACACCTTTTTCCCCCCAATTTTTACACAGTTTCAAGGTCTGGGACAGTGGGAAGGAACTATGAATTGATACGTGGATGAGTCGAACATGCTAAATTATTTATTTAGGAACTAAGAGAATTAGTGATCTAGTTTATTCATGGTTTAGAAATCTCTAATATTCACAATTTTAATGCTGTGCTTTTAAAAAGTTGGATAAAAATAGAGGTGTTTTAAATTTATTGTATGACCCAGGAACTCTACTCCTACGAATCCAAAAAAGAGAAATAGATATATAGGCCCACACAAAGACATGAATGTAAATGTTCACAGCAGCATTATTTGTAATATAATTGGTCCCCAACTGGAGATAATTCAAAAGTACCATTATTTAGTGAATGTTTTAACAAAGTGCACTATATACTATATAGTGCATTCTAGAATGCACACGCACAAACACTCAATGGAATACTACTTAGCAATTAAAAGGACCTATTTGATGAAGTTTGCTATGTCGTGGATGAAATTTTAAAACTATACTAAACAAAAAGTCAGATGTAAAAGATGCAGAGTCTGTAATCTCATTTATATAAAATACATGACAAAGGCTAATTTGTAATGAAAGCACATCAGTGGTTGCCTAGGGCTAGAGGTAGGAACAGGGATTAGCTACAAATAGAAACTAGCAAACTCTTTGGGTTGATGGTAATTTTCTATAAATGTATTGTGGTGATAGTTGCATAGCTCTGAAAGTTTACTAAAATTATCAAATAGTATATTTTCAATGGGTTAATTTTATGGTTTGTAATAAATAACTTTTTTTTAAAGTCAAGTTCACTACATAGAGAAATCATTTGGGAAAAAAAACAGAACTACAGAAATTTAAAATTGGATTTTGAACCAGTTTCTCTCAAAAGGTTTTAGGTTTAGTTCTGAATTGTTCAGTGTATGTCGACACAAGTTTGTGTTAAAATAAAAAAGTTTTTTTTAAATAATACATTCTTACACTATTTCTGTTCTCTAACATTTCTTTATGCCTTTTACTTGTTTTATTGTTTATCGTTTAATCAGTAACTTCAAATACTGAAAGGTAGTATTTATATGATCGGACTTTTATTTAGTACATTAATCTTTATATTGGCTTACTTCTTCAGTTTCCCTTCCTTCTTCCCTCCCTTCCTTCCTTCCTTCTTTTTTAGATAGAGGGTGGAAGGGAGAGAGATGAGAAGCATTAACTTGTAATTGTGTCACTTTAGTTGTTCATTGATTGCCTCTCAAATGTGCTTTGATGGAGAGGGGGGCTCAGGTGGAGCCAGTGACTCCTTGCTCAAGCCAGTGACTTTTGGCTTCAAGCCAGTGAGTGATCTTTGGGCTCAAGCCAGCAACCAAGAGATCATGTCAATGATTCCAGGCTCAAGCTGAGGAGCCTGCACTCAAGTCAGTGACCTTGGGGTTTTGAACCTGGGACCTCAGCATCCCAAGTCGATGCTCTATCCACTGCGCTATCACCTGTTAGGCTTTATTTTTTCAATCAACTATATCTTTTTATTTGCTATATATTTTAAAAAAAAATAAGTAAATTGGGTTTTTATTAAAACTGTCTAAAGGATCTAATGCTAGTAACTATGTCTTGCTGTAAATCTAACTTTTAACATTTAGGTCTCCTTAAAGTAAGAGTTATTAGAAGTCTTGTAATTTTTTTCTTTGATGACCTAATTCTTTCTAGTGCTTCTTCTTTTGATAAACTTTTAGTCAACTAAGTGGTAGAAATCGTTTTTATGGTTAGTATCCCCAAGCACATATTTGTTTTTGGATTGTACATTGGTTGATTGGTTATTTTTTATACAATTGTAGTTTTTTTTTTCCATTGATTTTAGAGAGGAAGGAGTCGGGGTGAAAGAGAGAAACATCACTCTGTTTCTATATGTGCCCTCACTGGGAATCAAACCGGCAACCTCTGCATATCAGGAAGATGCTCTAACCAACCGAGCTATTCAGCCATGGCTAAATAATAGCAGTCCTTCTAAAGCATAGGCTGAGATGTTCATTCTGGAGTGTGCGTTCCTTTCTCACGCAAAGCGATGATGGTGTCTGGGGAACATGTCGGAGAGCCAAGGGAATCTAGTAGAATTTTAAAAATTTCCATGAGCAGTTGAAATGTACATAATAAGAGTTGACTGTATGGTCGATGACTTGCCTGTTACAATTCAAGTGCTAAACAAGTGATATTTGCATAATAATTCATTTTATATTGTAGCAGTATGAATTTTGGTTAGATTTTCTCAGTCATGATAGTATCTTTGTCATTTATCTGAGTAAAGTAGTTGACTAGTATCAAGGAAAACTTTAAAGCTTCATTGGAGGTTTTTTTCAGTTTGAATATGTGTCATTTTAGACCAGGGGTCCCCAAACTTTTTACACAGGGGGCCAGTTCAATTTCCTTCAGACCGTTGGAGGGCCGCCACATACAGTACTCCATACGCTGACCACCAATGAAAGAGGTGCCCCTTCATGAAGTCCGACAGGGCCGGATAAATGGCCTCAGGTGGCCGCAATTTGGACTGAGGGCCATAGTTTGGGGACCTCTGTAGACAGTATGTGAATCTTCTCAGGGACTCTGTAATCCTTATTGAGTTATTATTTTTGGCAGAAGAGGAGAGGAGTTTTAGGGAAAAGCCAAACCCATGATAGAATAACTTTAAATGTTAAATTTCATTTCATGAACTCATTATGAGTTCAGACATTTAGATTTTACATTACAGAGGGTTAGATTGGGCAGTTAATTTACTTTGTTAACTGTTAAATTATTATACTGTGTTATACTTGTGGAATGAAAGATGGAATGATTGAAATAATTTCATGGTTTAGTCATATTGGTCATGACCTTAAGTTATATACATATGCTATCATTTAAAAAAATCTGTCATTAGCTTTTCTTTTTTATAACATTTGGAGTTATAACTGTACCATGAAAATTTAACTAAAAGAAGTTTTGGATGACCTACATTTTAAAAGTTCTTGTCCTGTTTATACTTGTCATTCTATACCTACAAGAAATATCCCTAACTGCTATTTGGATATATCTCTCAATACATATTTTAACAATTTTCAGGTTATTAGGTTTCTCTTGTTTTCTCCAGATTTCTATTCATGGACGAAGGTAAACATTTCAACACTAGCTAAGACTATTGGATGAGGTAGCATACATGTACACCTGTTAATGAACTCAAATAGAATGAGACATGCAAAACTAAGTCTCTTTGAAAGCATGTTGAGAGATTCCAGCAGAACTTTTTTAATATTATTAAATATCTCATGTATATATGTATGTGATTATACTTTGTATTGCTTTTGCTTCTGCCTCTTTTTTATCCTGACACTCAAGATACCTTTTAAAGTTTCTATTTTGGGGGCTTTAAGAATAGATTATTCCCTTTTATTCAGTGAGTGCCTGTCATTTTCAGCTCTGTGTGCATGAGCAATACAGAAATAAATAAAACATTTTGCCCTGGTTGGTTGGCTCAGTGGTATAGCGTGGGCCTGGTATGTGGAAGTCCCGAGTTTGATCCCTGATCAGGGCACACAGAAGAAGTGACCATCTGTTTCTCCACCCCTCCCACCCCCTTTCTTCTTAAGCAGCCATGGCTCGAATGAGCAAGTTGACCCTGGGTGCTAAGGATGGCTCCATGGCTTTGCCTCAGGTGCTAAAATAGATTGGTTGCCAAGCAATGGAGCAGCAGCCCCAGATGGGCAGAACATCAGCCCCAGACAGGGGTTGCAGGGTGGATCCCAGTTGGGGCTCATACAGGAGTCTGTCTCTCCACTTTAGCCTCTCACTTGATTAAAAAATAAAGAAAAGAAAAAATATTTCCTGCCCTCAAATTACTTGCTACTTAAACACATTGGTATCTCTTAGTTTAATCTCTTGAATTTTTCAATTTTATAATTTTTAGATTTTGTTTTTGCTTGTTTTTTTGGTCAGGAATGCCCATAAGGCTTATTCAGAAAGTTTGTTGTTACTATAATGATATATATTCTTGTCAATATTGATCCCTTAAAAGATCACTGTGAGGGAGGAAGGGCTCAAAGGGCTGACTGAAAAAGTTGGAAAAAGTAACAAACCCCAGCTGTAAAGCCATTTATCAGTTCTCTGAAATGAACTTGCAGCAACAGCAAGGAAAATGAGATATGTGAATAGTTAAGGACAGACAGTCCAAACCTCCTCTTTTATGCCCTCCCTTCTCAGAGACACAAAAGTCACATAGGTCTGCAAACAAAAAAGTCAAAGAAATCAGGCACTTGTCATGTGAAAGCTAAATCTGTAAAGGTATATAAGATGTGAGAAACCTAACTTTGAGGAGCTCTTGCTTTGTTGATACTGGCCCCATGTGCTCCGCCGGCTACTAATAAATCCCTGTTCATAACGTTGTCTGGATGTCTATCCTTCATCAGCTGTAATTCCTGCTACAACTATACTATTATTTTGTGGATTTTAGTGGACTCTTTCTTTAGTGCATAGTGGACATTATGCTTCAAAAGTATAATCTCTTGTAACCTATATATTACTTAGTTGACCCTGGTGAACAGGGTCAGAGGGTCACTAACTTGGTGTCTGAAGCAAGTTGTCCAAAATAGTCAGAAATAACCAGTCCAAAGGACTTACATATCAAAAGGATTTAAGGCTCTTGTTTTCAGTCTTCTTTTCAAATGCTGTTGAAATTAATGCTATCACATGGTATGCTTGTATGAACAATTTTATCTGTGACTGTGATAACAATATTAGTGTCTAAAAAACATTTTTCATATTATTAGAAATTTACAGCCACAGAAAGAGTTCTGTTTTAATTCTTAAACAATAAAAGATGATCTGAAGTAGAACTTTTTAGTATGAATATATTTTATATTTTTTGTTGTGCTTATTGATGATAATGGCACTTAAAGATTTAAGCCTGACCAAGCAGTGGCACAGTGGCCTGGGATGCTGAGGACCCAGGTTTGAAACCCCAAGGTGGCCATCTTGAGTATGGGCTCATCCAGCTTGAGCATAGGCTCACCAGCTTGAGCGCAGGATTGCTGATTTGAATATGGGGTCATCAAAATGATTCCATGGCTGCTAGCTTGAGCCCAAGGTCACTGGCTCGGCTGGCTGGAGACACACCCCTCTCCATCAAGGCACATATGAGAAAGCAATCAATGAACAACTAAGGTGCTGCAACAAAGAATTGATGCTTCTCATCTCTCTCCCTTCTGTCTCTCTGTTCCTCTCTTCCCACCCCTGCTTTATCTCACTAAAATACCTTTTTTAATTTAGGTTATACATTTTGCATTGATTACTGAAGACCTTCCAATTGACATATTTTAAAAACCTAAATTTAGCTTGACTGGGTGGTGGCTCTGTGGATAGAGCATCAGACTGGGACGCAGAGGACCCAGGTTCGAAACCCCAAGGTCACTGTCTTGAACACAGGCTCATCTGGCTTGAGGTAGGACTCATCTGGTTTGAGTGCAGGGTCACTGGCTTGAGTGTGGGATCATAAACATGACACCATCATTGCTGGCTTGAGCCCAAAGGTCACTGGCTTGAGCAAGGGGTTACTTGCTCTGCTGTGGCCCCCAGTCAAGGCACATATGAGCAAGCAATCATTGAACAGCTAAGATGCTGCAACAAAAAATTGATGCTTCTCATCTCTTTCTTTTCCTGTCTGTGTTTATCTCTCCCTCTCTCTGACTATGTGTCAAACAGCAACAACAAAAATACCCAAACCCTTTAAATTTGTATACTTGATTGTCAAATCAGTAGCTTATGAGATAAGAGGTTCCTGATTTTTATTTTGTTATTTATCTGTGAAAAGGAGATTCAGGAATAATTTATTGTTGTTATTATTTTGACAGAGACAGAGACAGAGAGAAGGACAGATAGGGAGAGACAGGAAAGGAGAGAGATGAGAAGCATCAATTCTTTGTTGCTGCATTTTAGTTGTTCACTGATTGCTTTCTTATATGTGCCTTGATGGGGTGGGGGCGACTACAGCAGAGCGAGTGAACCCTTGCTCAAGCTAGTGACCTTGAACTCAAGCCAGCGACCTTTGGGCTCAAGCCAGCGACGATTGAATTATGTCTATGATCCCGTGCTTAAGCTGGATGAGCCTGCGCTCAAGCCAGTGACTTCAGAGTTTTGAACCTGGGTCCTCTGTATCCCAGACCAATGCTGTATCCACTGCACCACTGCCTGGTTAGGTAGGAATAAATTATTATTAAAGATGGATATTTAGAGGAAGAATTTGAAGCTAAAATTTTAACTTTAGATGGAATAATGAGGAATTATGAAGTTCTGTATTTAGTTAAAATGGTGTTTCTAGCCAACACTAATAAATTATAACCTAAATTGGCCAAAGTTTATTAGTAATATAATTTTTGAAAGTTTAGCTTTCAAGAGTTGCAAACTTGAGTCTAACCAAGCTTATCTCTCACTTAGGGTTGAAAGGAGGAGCAGGAGGAATTGATGGACAAGGAGGAACCTTCCGGTACACCTTTCATGGAGATCCTCATGCCACATTTGCAGCATTTTTTGGAGGTTCCAACCCCTTTGAAATTTTCTTTGGAAGACGGATGGCTGGTGGTAGAGATTCTGAAGAAATGGAAGTAGATGGAGATCCATTTAGTGCCTTTGGATTCAGCATGAATGGATATCCAAGAGACAGGAATTCTGTGGGGCCATCCCGCCTCAAACAAGATCCTCCAGTTATTCATGAACTTAGAGTATCACTTGAAGAAATATATAATGGTTGTACCAAACGAATGAAAATTTCTCGAAAAAGGTTAAACCCTGATGGAAGGAGTTATAGATCCGAGGACAAAATTCTCACCATTGAGATTAAAAAAGGGTGGAAAGAAGGCACCAAAATTACTTTTCCCAGGGAAGGGGATGAAACACCAACTAGTATTCCAGCAGACATTGTTTTTATTATTAAAGATAAAGACCACCCCAAATTTAAAAGGGATGGATCAAATATAATTTATACTGCTAAAATTAGTTTACGAGAGGTAAGTTAGTAAAACCTAGGGTTCTGAAACCAAACAATTATGCACCTGATTTTATGGAATTTAAATAATAAGCTAAGGGAGGAGGGCATGGGGGGATAGATGGTGATGGACGGAGACTTGACTTGGGGCGGTGAACACAATACAATGTACAGATGATGTGTTGTAGAACTGTACACGTGAAACCTGTATAGTTTGGTTAACCAATGTCGCTCCAATTCAGTAAAAAAAAAATAGCTAAGATTTAGTTAATACTTAATACACATTGTTTTTAAGAATGCGCTGAGGTAGTACTACAATTATATCTTTTATGAATAAAATTATACTTTTTTATTTTTATTTTTTGCAAATGAAAAAGACAGGAAAGCAGAGAGAGGGAGAGAGATGAGAAGCATCAACTTGTAGTTGCAGCACTTTAGTTCATGAATTGTTTCTCACATGTTCCTTGACCAGGGGGCTCCAGCCAAGCCAGTGACCCCTTGTTCAAGCCAGAGACCTTGGGCTCAATCTAGCGACCTTTGGGCTCAAGCCAGCAACCATGGAACCTGGGACTTTAGCATCCCAGGTTTATGCTTTATCTACTGCACCACCACTTGTCAGGCTAAAATAATATAGTCTAAGTTTAGTTATCTTTACTAATGATTCAAATGCCAATTTTAAGTGCTAAATGAATTATGTACTATGAGGCCAAATAATGGATTAACTCTCCTCTGTTTTTACAAGTACAGTTTATGAGATCTGCATTGTAATTGCTTCACTTAGGTGCATGTATAAGATTTTTCCAAAATTGTTAATTTGGAGTAATAACTGTATAACAAAAATTTTTAGGCACTCTTTTTCAAAATAGATGATAATTGTGTAAATATGGCCATGTCAGTTCCCTGCTTAAAATTCTTAAATGACTCCTCATAGCATCTGTCATAAAATCTAAACTCTTTAGCTTAACATAGTCATTTTTAATCTGATATCCTCCCATAAATATATATTCATTTCCCTAAGTTTGCTCTGTTATTATTTTGTATTTGTCTGTGTCATTGTCTGAGCTCTATTCTGGAATGCTATTTTGCCTCACTCTGCCTCAATACCCACTATGAATTCAATGCTTAGGCATTCTGTATTCCCAGAAGCTAAAGGAGTAAGTTGAGTGTTGTTTCTTTCGCAAAAGACTTTTGCACATACCTCTGTGCCAGCATTATGCTGTATTATAATTACTAGTTTGCTTCTGTGTTCCTTGTGAATTCATTGAGGTGGGGTCTGTGTTCATGGTTCCTATATATGCTCAGTATCCAGCAGAAGTGTGTGGCATAAAGTAGGTACTCAGTAAACACTCGTTGACTAAAACAATACATGTTTGTCTTGTCCTAATGTTTTTCCTTCAGAGAAGTACATAGTTGCTCTTACTCTGTTCTTTCCAGTCCTAAATTTCTCCTCCTTCTCCCATACCATCCCTGCATCTTGAATGTTGTAATAGCAGTTTGAAACTATCCATTTCAGTCTAGGGCAATGTGAAAGATATCCTTTACTTTATTTCCCCTTTTTCTTTTCCTTTCCTTGCTTTCTCATTTTCTTCCTTTGTAGCATATGCAATTATACATTTAAAGGAATTTTATAATGGGGGATATAGTCTTAGAATCATTGATATTCTTTTGGAGGTTAAAATTTTTCCATTGTGGTATCGTTTACACATGGTAAACGATGGTAATATTTTTTAGACTTTTAAGTGTTGAAGTTTGTTAATTTTATTTTGTGCATTATAGGCATTGTGTGGCTGCTCAATTAATGTGCCAACAATGGATGGAAGAACCATACCTATGTCAATAAATGATATTGTGAAACCTGGAATGAGAAGAAGAATTATTGGATATGGGCTACCATTTCCAAAAAACCCTGACCAACGTGGTGACCTTATAATAGAATTTGAGGTTTCCTTCCCAGATTCTCTGTCCTCATCATCCAAAGAAGTACTTAGGAAACATCTTCCTGCCTCATAAATGAAAAACTTTGTCACCCATATTTTGATAAGGCACTGAAAATATAAAAGGACTGTCAGTTTATTGACGTAGATGTGAATTCTGTATAAAGACGTGTAAATTATTTTGAGGGTTAAATTGCATGAATAGAGACGGGTCAAATAAATAGGCAAAAGGGATTTTTACAGTTAGAGATGAAGAGAAACCCATTCACTGTATTTTATTTCATTCTCCCATATCAGAAATTTTCAGTATTTCGCTTACATGTAAAATTTGTCTTTGTGGAGTTAGTAGATATATTTCTAATAAAGTACTAGACTATCCAAGTACTTTATTTCTTATATCTTTACATTATCAGTATGATAGGTTCTCATTTATAATGGAAATTTGAATTTTTAACTAAACTATACATGTGATAAGTATTTCTAGAAAATAAAAACCCAAATTTGGATACGTGGTTATCTAGATTTAAATCACTATCTGAAATGCTGCTGTAGGGCTGGTACCCATAAAAGAATGTTCTAATGCATATGTTTCACCATTTTGCTTTTTAAACTATGCTGTAGCATTTGTTAAAAACATGGTTTAATGTTCTTAAGACGGACCATTTCTCTATTGAAATTAATGGCAATTTATCTCCTGTGGAAATCCCAATTGCCTGAGTAACTGATATTTTAGAAATAGGCTATTTTTAAAATGACATACGTAATTTTATGCCAGTTAACTATATATCTCGGACATAATAAATTATAGGCACATTTTATTGTCAATAAATTTAAACTAGTTTGTTTAATAATAAATGTTTTTAGAGGAAATCTTGTTAATTGGAATTAATTTTCCAATTACATAGTTTTCTGTAACTGATAATATGCTATATGTACCTTATGTAATTTCCCTAAAGAGAATACACTACCACTATGGTGTTAAACCAAATATGGGGGAAATAAACAATAACTGCTGCTTATGAATGATGTTGCTAATACTTGTTATGCATATAAATATTTTACTTTTTCATATGTATAGATTGCATTTCTTAGGTGTTTTAATTTTTTAAATATACTTACATCTAAAGAATTATTTTGTTTTCTGTTTTATAATTATAGTGAGAATGAAATTTTGAAAGAGTGTTTGGCTCAGAAGTAATTTTCGGGATGATATCTGTATGTGTATACTCATAAATATACACACATGGGTATTCTGGATCCTATCACTCTTTTAGCAGAATCCAATAAATAGGTTGTGATCACCATGTATTTTATAGCTTTACTGAGGTGTAACTCATATGTCATAATGTTTACCCTTTTATTTTTTATATTTACCCTTTTAAAATATATAACTCAGTGGTTTTAGGATATTCACAGAGTTATGCAACCATTCTCTAATTCCAGAACATTTTAATCATCCCCCAAAGAAATCTCATACCTATTAGCACTCACTTCCCATTCCTCCAGCCCCTGACAAACCGAAATCTACTTCTGTCTCTATGGATATGAACATTTCACATAAATAGGAGCAAATAATATGTGGCTTTTTTGTTTAGCTTCTGTCACTTAGCATAATGTTTTCAAGATACATCCATGTTTCATCATGTAGCAGTCCTTCATTTATTATTATTTTTTAATTTATTATATATTTATTGAGTACTCCTTTTTTTTTTTACAGGGACAGAATCAGAGAGGGGTAGATAGGGACAGACAGACAGGAACAGAGAGAGGTGAGAAGCATCAATCATTAGTTTTTCGTTGCAACACCTTAGTTGTTCATTGATTGCTTTCTCACATGTGCCTTGACTGCTGGCCTTCAGCAGACCAAGCAAACCCCTGCTGGAGCCAGCGACCTTGGATCCAAGCTGACGAGCTTTTGCTCAAGCCAGATGGGCCCTCAAACTGGCGAGCTCGGGGTCTCGAATCTGGGTCTTCCGCATCCCAGTCTGACACTCTCCACTGCGCCATCGCCTGGTGAGGCAGTACTTCATTTATTTTTATGACAATAATATTCCATTGTATGGGTATACCATGACTTTTTAACCATTCATTAGTTTATGGGCATTTAGGATATTTCCTCTTTTTTTGTCTATTAATAATACTGCCATGAATTTCTTATTTAAAAAATTTTATTTATTGATATGTCTGCTTTACAGTAATTTCAAGGAAGATAACTTTTAAATGAAACATTTTTACTTTAAAATTAAAAAAATTAATTTTCAAAAAATTTTATTCTATTTGCCAGCATCACAATCATTTCTCTCAGGATTATGTACAAGAAAGTAAAATACCATTAAGAGTGTCTGAGACTGGTGGTGACCCAGTGGATAGAGTGTGGATCTGGGACACTGAGGACCCAGATTTGAAACCCTGAGGTTGCCGGGTTGAGCATGGGCTCATCCTGCTTAAGGACAGGCTCACCAGCTTGAGCATGGATCGTACATATGATCATGGTCACTGGCTTAAGCCCTAAGGTCATTAGCTTGAGCCCAAAGTTGCTGACTTGAGTAAGGGGTCACTGGCTCAGCTGGAGCCTCCAGGTCAAAGCACGTACTAGAAAGCAATCAATGAACAACTGAAAGTGCTGCAACTTCGATTTGATGCTTCTCATCTCTCTTCTGTCAGTCTGTCTCTCTCTCAAAAAAGTGTCTGGTAGAATTCTGTTTTCACATTATTTAATTTTATGGTCATCATTAGTGACCACAAAAATAATGTAGGTTAAAGTATATTTCCCAAGTGGTTATATTCAATGGTTTTCATTTGTAACCATTAAGTGTAATCTTGATGTTTTAGGAGACTGCACATACTATTTATGTGTAGTCTGTTGCAATTCATTGACCTTTGGTGAGTGTCCTCTTTATTACTGCTATTTCAGTCCAAGGTCTGCTTCTGGGATATAATTAAATGGGCCACATACAGATAGCTCTAAGGCAGAAGCCAAGAAATTATCTAATAACTGGTCTTATAAAAAATTAAAAATTATAAGAAAATTAATTTGCATCAAGTGGTGTGTGTGTGTATATAATTTCTGAAGTCATGAAAATATATTTGCAGAAAAACTAAAGCTGCTGCTTTTTCCCAGAAAAAGAAATCAGAATACTATTTGATTAAATGTATTTGGGAGATATTAGCCTTATTAGGTAAATCATTGTATACAGTGTATTAGTCAGGATTCTCCAGAGAAATAGCACTGTCAGGATGTATAAAAACATACATACATGAGATTTATAATAGGAATTTGCTCAGTTAGTTACGGAGAAGCCCCACAATCTGCTGTAAGCAGGCTAGAGAACCAGGAAAGCCTGTGGTATAATTCAGTCCAAGTCCAAAGGGCTGAGAGACCGGGGGACCCCGAGTGTAAGTCCCAGAGTCTGAAGGCCCCAGAACCAGGAGCTTCGATGAACCAGGGCAGGAATAAATGGACATTCTAAGAAGAGGGAGAGATTTGCTCTTCCTGCCCCTTTTTTTTTTCCCATTGTAGCCTTCAATGGATTGGATGGTGTCCACCCACATAGGTGAGGGCAGATCTCTTTTTTTTTATGTACTCAGCAAATGTTAATCTCTTCCATAAACTCCCTCACACCCAGAATAATGTTTTGCCAGTTCTCTAGGCATCCCTTAGCCTTATCAAGCTGACACAACCATCACATATAGTGAGCACTTAAATCATGTTGTTATTGTAAAGTAGGATGCTTCTTATTTCCCACTCAGAATACAGAAGGTAATCATAGTTGTTTTTATTTCTTAAATGAATTCCCTCACTTAAGTAAGCACTCTTAATAGTTCTGGCTTAGTAGTAAATATTAGCTATTCTGAGTCATAGCATCTTTTTCATTAAAAGTGACTTTAGAATTGTAGTGTCAGGCCTCAATGCTAGGATCTATTCATTCAATATTTAAGACCAAACTATGTATATGCCAGGCATTAGATTCATGAGAATTTGAGGATTTCAAGTTTCTGGCCAACATAGTAGGAAACCAACAGAAACTGCTATATTCCTCTCTGATCATCAACCCTGGAAAAACTATGGTTAGGTGGAAACAGGAGGAATCTTAGATTGAGGCTGCCTTGAACTAGTCTGTCAGGGCTGATGGGTGGCAGGCTGGTAAGGGAGTAAGTAGTGAGAGGATTTCTTGGAGGAAAGTTTAAGTCTGTTTCCTGCCTTTCTCCTGCTTATTTTATAACAGACATTGCAAGCAGCTTCACTTCTGAAATTGGAAGCTACAGCCCAGGTTGCAGGTGCTGATAACCACAGAGCACTACCAGGGCAACACAAAGCCTTGGTGTCAGAAAGACGGATGAAAACAAATGTAGGCTGACTGGGAGTCCTGGCTATTCCCCCTCCTCTTTCACTTTAAAGCCCTTGGACTGGTGATTTGCTTCTGTCAATGTGCTTCTCACTAAGGATTTAAAGGTTAAATTCTCACAAAGTGTTTTTTTTGTTTTATGCATTTTATTATTATTTTTAAATTTCTTTTTATTTTATTCATTTTAGAGAGGAGACACACACACACACACACACACACACACACACGGGGGGGGGGGGCGGGGGGAGGAGCTGGAAGCATCAACTCCCATATGTGCCTTGACCAGACCAGTGCAGGGTTTTGAACTGGCGACCTCAGTGTTCCCAGGTCGACGCTTTATCCACTGCGCCACCACAGGTCAGGCTGCATTTTATTATTTTTTACTCAATTGAATTTATTGCGGTACAGGTTCAGGTGTGAAATTCAATAAAACATTACCTTCACACTGCATTGTGTGTCCATCACCCCAAGCAAAGGCTCTTTTACCCCATTTACCCTCCCACCACCTTTTACCTCTGGCTATCACCACACTATGTGTTGTATATTTATGGGTTTTTTTTTCTTTTGCTTAATCTGTTCACTTTCTATCATCTAATTCCCAACCCTCCTCCCCTCTGACAACTGTCAGTCTGTTCCATGTGTCCGTGTCTCACTTTCTATTTTGTTCATCAGTGTAATTTGTTCATTAGATTCCACATATAAGTGTCTTTCTCTGACTGGCTTAGTTCATTTAGCATGATAATCTCCAGATCTATCCATGCTATTGCAGAAGGTAAGGTTTCCTTTTTTTTTTTTACGGCTGTGTGGTATTCCATTGTGTATATATACCACAGCTTTTTTGTTTGTTTGTTTTGTATTTATTTAGGGGGACCCCATTTTTACTCCTCAATAGATTTTATGTATTTGTCATATGCTTCTCACTCCTTAGTTCATCTAGTTACTCAGTGTCACCTTGATCAGCCAACCATCTTCATAACAAGATTTACTGAGAAGTCCTGGATTTTCTGCAGGAGCTTCATTAATTAAAGTTACTACTTCTGATAGGGGAAAATAGAGTTCACTAGCAGATTTCACATTTTCCAAAGCACAAAACTCATCTTGTTCATTTAATTTTGTCCCAATTTCAGACTACAGTAAACAGCATCTCCAAAGCTTCCTGTGCAAAATTCCTGGTTACTGCTATTCCAATAACATTTTCTGTTGTTACTTATTCATGTTTCTCTGTGAATTTATGCAGGGAGAGCAGAACCAGTGCATATCATTAAGATGCTCCCCTCTTCCACCTCAGGCCCCAGGGCCACTGCTGGCAGGGTATGGGGTAGCTGGCAGGGCAGGCGGCAGGCCTCAGCCTCACACGCTCCAGGCATTGGGAATGCCCTGTTTACAGGAATCTGGGAGTAGGGAGGATTGTCTCAGCGCAACTCCTCCGCCACCCCAACCCTGGGGGCTACCACAGCTTTTTTATCTACTCATCTACTGGTGGGCATGGGCACTTACTTGGGCTGTTTCTAGATCTTGACTATAGAAAATAACTCTGTAATAAACATAGAGGTGCATTTATTCTTTCAAATTAGTGTTTCGGGATTCTTAGGATATATTCCCAAAGATTTTGCCTAATGGATAGAAGCAAACAAGAATGATCAATAGTGTTTAAGCAGTGCCTGGGGTTCTGTGTCCTTGCGTTTCTCCCAAGATCTTGAAGATTCTCTTGTCAATTTACATTATCATCTAGAGTGGTTAGGGTTATGTGGCCAAAGTGAATAGATATCAGATCATTTCTCTTTCCATGCAAGGTGGACAATCAAGTGAACTGCCCAAAGTTTTGCACACTGGGGAGAAGGGCATTTTCCTTCACCATGTGCTTCAGGGCCACCCCAAAAGATGTAACTAGCTTTCCATTTTGAGCTGATGCCACTATACTGTGCAAATCCAGGCCTGTGCTTTTTCCTCCTTTGTAACTAGTCTTTACTTAGCACCAGTCTTGCCATATAATTTCTGTTATACGGAGTGTATTATTCCATTAATAATGCATCACATGCTTCAACTTAATGATTTGGTCGACCAACTAGCATTCAATTCAAGAGAAGCAGCTTAGGTTGCATAATCATTTGGTGTCCCATCATTAGGTGGTGAGCCTTTACCAGCACCCATTAGCAAGGAGCTTGTCACAGGAAAAATGGTTGCTGGCCGCAGAAGACATGCCCTTCCTCCAAAATCCTAAGGCTTTGCATTCTGATTTTCCTATTGGGATTTACCAGACACCCTGTATATTCATACCTCCTACAATACTTCAGATACCCTTGAGATGAATTTTAAAAAGTGACCAGGGTGTTATCAGGCTGCCACGTAGGGAGACTGCTTTCTAGGAGTACCATGAGCAAAGGGCAGTAATATTTAGGGAATTGCCAGTGCTTTAACAGGGTTAAAATATAGGGTTTAATAGGGGAGAAGAGTAGGGATTAGATGCGGAACTGGTGTTATATGCTATCCTCAGGTGTTTATTTTTTATCTTATAAGCCAGTGGTCCTCACATTTAGGGCTCATCAGAGTCACCTGGAGAACTTCCTAAAACATGCATTATGGTTTGGGGTGGGCCTGAGAATCTGCATTTATAAAAAGTTCCTGGGTGATGCTGATGGTGAGAACTAATGTAGTAAACAATAGAAAACAAGCAGTTTTAAAAAGGAAAGTTGCCCTGACCAGGTAGCTCAGTTGTTTAGAAACTTGTCCTGATATGCCAGGTACAAACAAGAATAAACTAAAGCATAAATAAGTGGAACAACAAATCAATGTCTCTCTCCCTCTCAACTTTCCTCTCTCTCTAAAAAATAAAAGAAAAGAAACAGGGAAGTAATAATCAGATTACTTTCTCATATGTGCCTTAATGGGGTGGGGTGGGGCGGTTATAGCAGACTGAGCGACCCCTTGCTCAAGCTAATGACCTTGGGCTCAAGCTGGTGAGCCTTGCTCACACCAGATGAGCCCGTGCTCAAGCCGGCGACCCCAGGGTTTTGAACCTGAGTCCTCCGTGTCCCAGTCCTCCGCTCCATCCACTGCACCACCGCCTGGTCAGGCCATGCTGTGCATTTTCAAAGAGACTCACATAAGAAAACAAAAATGTTATTCCCTGCCTATCCTAGAAATAAAAAGGGCATAAAATTTCTTTTTAAATCACACTTGAAAGGTTAGTGCCAGCATCCAAAATGAATGGAAAAGGGGAAAAATCATTTACTATATATTTCAGATTTCTTTGGTTGGGGTTCTCCCCAAGTGGTATTAGTATTCCTTCTTTCAATTCCTATTATCAAAACAGTAAAAACTAGGAAAAAATATAAACCTAGTGGTTCCTGAAACTGGGGAGGTTGCTCTCTTGTCTTCTGGGAGGCAATGACTGTCTTTTGTGTGGCAGGTGAATAGACAGATAAAGCACAGGAGAAATGATACCAGTTGGAAAGCAAAAATAATTGTGTGAAGAGATTATTATGAAGGCTTGTGTAAAAGTTAGCAATAGAAATGGAAAAGAAAGGAAAAACTCATTTCAACAAACATTTAGCACTTATGAAATGCCAGGTACTGTACCTAAGTATTTTGCCTTAAATTATTATGGCACAATGGATTATTTCAAAACATTCAAGATTCTGATAGATGAGAAAATGCTATAATGGCAGAGGACGGGATAAACTTTCTTTGGGGGAATATATTTTAATTCCCAGAAAGAAAATGTCTGTTTGTTACAAACTTAGAATGAGATGTCAGTAAAATGAAACCATCTTTTATTTTAACAACCATATGGGTGGTAAAATTTAAATTTTCTGTTTAAGTAAGAAAATAGAGCCTGACCAATAGTGGCACAGTGGATTGAGCTTTGACCGGGACACTGAGGCCCCCGGTTTGAAACTCAGAAGTTGCTTCCTAGAGCATGGGATCATAGACATGATTCCAAGATAGCTGGCTAGAGCTCAAAAGGTCACAAGGTAGGAGCCCAAGGTCACTGACTTGAACCCACGGTTGCTGGCTTAAGGAAGGTGTCATTGACTCAGCTTGTGCCCCCAGTCAAGGAACATATGAGAAGCGATCAATGAACAACTAAGGAGACACAAACAAGAGTTGATGCTTCTCATCTCTCTTCTTCCCCCTCTCTCTAATAAATAAATAAACACACAAAAATAAAAATTTATAAAATAAAAAAGAAAGAAAGAAAATAGCTTGACCAGGCAGTGGTTCAGTGGACAGAGTGTCGACCTGGGAGTCAGAGGACTCAGGTTCGAAACCCAGAAGTTGCAGGCTTGAGCATGGGTTCGTTCAGCTTGAGCATGTGCTCACCAGCTTGAGTGCAGGGTTGCTGGCTTGAGCAAGGGATCACTGGCTCAGCTGCAGCCCCCTGGTCAAGGCACATATGAAAAAGCAATCAATGGCCTGACCATGTGGTGGCGCAGTAGATAGAGCGTCAGACTGGGATGTGGAGGACCCAGGTTTGAGACCCAAGGTTACCAGCTTGAGCATAGGCTCATCTGGTTTGAGCAAGGTTCACCAGCTTGAGCCTAAGGTCACTGGCTCGAGCAAGGGGTCACTCAGTCTGCTGTAGTCCCCAGTCAAGGCATATATGATAAATCAATCCATTAACAACTAAGGAGCCACAATGAAGAATTGATGTTTCTCGCCTGACCTGTGGTGGTGCAGTGGGCAAAAACGTGGACCTGGAATGCTGAAGTCGCCAGTTTGAAACCCCAGGCTTGCCTGGTCAAGGCACATATGGGAGTTGATGCTTTCTGCACCTCTCCCCTTCTCTCTCTTTCTCTCTCTCTCTCTGTCTCCTCTCTCTAAAATGAATAAATTAAAAAAAAAATGAAAAAAAAAAAGAATTGATGTTTCTCATCTCTCTCCCTTCCTGTCTGTCCTTATCTGTATCTCTCTCTGACTCTCTCTGTCTCTGCCACAAAAAAAAGCAATCAATGACCAACTAAAGTAACACAACAAAAATTGATGCTTCTCATCTCTTTCCCTTCCTGTCTGTCTGTCCCTGTCTGTCCCTCTCTCTGTCTCTGTCACAAAAAAGAAAGGTCCTAAGAGGCAGACTATTCAAAATAGTTTTATATTTTTTATTGATTGATTTGAGGGAAAGAGAAAGAGAGTTAGAGAGAGAAACATTCATTTGTTGTTCCACTTAGCTGTGCATTCATTGGTCACTTTTTGTATGAGCCCTGACCAGGGACAAAAGCCTCAACCTTGGTGTTTCGGGTTGGCACTCTAAGTGTAAATGAGCTAACTGGACAGGGTTCAAAATAGGTTTAAAACATAATAAATTTAAAGAATTTAGAAAAAGTAGACTGACTATAGTGAATTAAATAGCAAATATAGTGTTTCATGAAGAAAGATTATTTTCCAGTTTAGTTTAAAACTTGAAATACTTATTTGCTAATTAAATGTACTTTAGGATTTGATTTAATAAGCAGCAAAAAATGTGATTAGCATAATTATTGAAAATTTCTATTACACTCCAAAATGATTGGATTGCAAGGTGTTTTCTTTTTTAACATTTCTCTTATAACTTATATTAACTATTTAAATAAACTTTTCTTGATCCAAAATGTTTGGAATAAAATGTTCTGATTTGTTATTTTGAATAATTAAACATATATTATGTTTAGATAATCTATTTTCAAAGTTTAAGAAGACAATGAAATATGCACATAAAAACTATTATCAAACACAGGCATGTATTTGACTCAGAAATACCATAGGATTTTATAGTATGTCATTAATTTTCATCATGAACATCTATTAAGCAATAATAACTGTTATTTCACAATCATATACTGTAGGTGCTATACCACATGATCTACAAATGTTGTTTTATGTAACCTTCATATTAATCATAAGAAGTTATTATATGCGTGACTGGCGGTGCCACAGAGTGTTGGCCTGGGATGCTGAGGACCCAGGCTTGAAACCCTGATGTTGCCGGCTTGAGTGCCGGCTCACCAGCTTGAGTGTGGAATCATAGACATGACCCCATGGTTGCTGGCTTGAGCCCAAAGGTCGCTGGCTTGAAGCCCAAGGTTGCTGGCTTAACCAAGAGGTCATTGGCTTAGCTGGAGCCCTGGGTCAAGGCTCATTTAAGAAAGCAATCAATAAACAACTAAGGTGCTGCAACGAAGAATTGATGCTTCTCATCTCTTTCTCCCTTCCTGTCTGTCTGTCCCTGTTTGTCTCCCTCTTTCTCACTCTCACTTTTAAAAAAAGTTATTTTTAAGTATGAAAAATTATCCAAGAGGGATTAAACAATTTGCTGAAAATCATAGTCAACTACTATTATATAATAAAGATAACTTGAATATATATATGTATTTACCATTCCTTTTTGTTTCCTTGACTTTAGAAAGAAAAATGAAAAGCAGTATGCCCACTTAAAAATTGCATTTTGATGTTCAGTTTATATCCATGCCATGTAAATCAACATTCTGTGCATTCTGTTTGGCAGATAGAAACTTCAGCACTTTCTCTGCTAAAATTACAGCAAAATCTAAATTATGATTTTTCCCATTGATTTAAGAAAGACAGAGAGGGAGGGAGAGAGAAAGAGAACAAAGCATCAACTAGTTGTTCCACTGAGTTGTTTCATTCAATTGTGCACTCACTGGTTGCTTCAAATATGTGCCCTGAGCAGTGACAGAACCCATGACCCGGCACACCAGGATGTCACTCTATTTCCTAAGCCACCTGGCAAGGGCAAACCTGAGTTCTTTTATCTTAAATCACTGAGATTATATGATAATGATCAATTTTCATTTTAAAATCTTAATTTAAAAATCTTTCTGGGTAAGTTCAGTGGTCTCATTTTAATTACCAAATGTGACAAAATATTTTTGGATAGAAATTACTAGTAAATTTTCCAATAAACCCGAGGAACAAAATGAAATTTTGTTATGTTTGAGACTCTTTTATCTGCATGTATTTCATTTTTTCTTTTTTTTTTTACGGGGACAGAGAGAGAGAGTCAGAGAGAGGGATAGATAGGGACAGACAGACAGGAACGGAGAGAGGTGAGAAGCATCAATCATCAGTTTTTCGTTGCCATTACAACACCTTAGTTGTTCATTGATTGCTTTCTCACATGTGCCTTGACCGCTGGCCTTCAGCAGACCGAGCCACCCCTTGCTGGAGCCAGCGACTTTGGGTCCAAGCTGGTGAGCTTTTGCTCAAGCCAGATGGGCCCGCGCTCAAGCTGGCGAGCTCGGGGTCTCGAACCTGGGTCTTCTGCATCTCAGTCCGACGCTCTATCCACTGCACCACCGCCTGGTCAGGCGCATGTATTTCAAGTTTATTTATTTATTTATTTTTATAGGGACAGAGAGAGGGATAGATAGGGACAGACAGACAGGAACAGAGAGAAATGAGAAGCATCAATCATCAGTTCTTCGTTGCTGTGTGACACCATAGTTGTTCATTGATTGCTTTCTTACATGTGCCTTGACTGTGGTCCTTCAGCAGACTGAGCCACCACTTGCTGGAGCCAGCGACCTTGGGTCCAAGTTGGCGAGCCTTTTTTTTTTTTTTTTGGCTCAAGCCTGATGGGTCCGCGCTCAAGCTGGCAACCTCGGGGTCTCGAACCTGGGTCTTCTGCATCCCAGTCCGACGCTCTATCCACTGCGCCACCACCTGGTCAAGCATATTTCAAGTTTAAAATGGAATAGTTATGTCCTGGTAGCTGAGTTGGTTAGAGCATTTTCCCGACATGCCAAGGTTGCAAGTATGATCCCCAGTGAGGGCATGTACAAGAATCAACCAATGAAAGCAGAAATAAAAGGAACAACAGATTGATGCTTTTCTCTCTTTCTTCAAAATTAATAAGAAAATGGAACAGTTGGAGACAATAATCTCATCATCAGCTGATGATTCTTAGGTCCTGATATAATCTACTACCTTCTCCCCCAGCAAATGGATAGTAGAGTGATCCTAGACTTTATATTTTTGATATGTAAATTAATTACTCTAGAATTTTTACTCTTCAATTAACATTTTTCCTTAAAGCAATTTTTTATATTTCTTTTTGTCTTTGTTATATCTTGACCTCAAAATCACTGTGATTATCTTCAAAAGTTTGTTTAGGTTATTGTTTTCATTGAAAATACCTTTTATTCTATGTACTATTTGGGTTCTGTACAAAGGAAATTGTTTTCCCAAGCCTGAAAGAGCCATCAAAGGCTTATATATCAGTTAATTACTATTTTCAGTTTTGTACACAGTTCTTGAATGATTATAATATGTGAGTTTTAGATATGGCTGCTTTCTCAATCCCATGCAACCCTTCCATATTTGTTATTGTTGAAGAACTTACATTCAATTAGCTTACTGTTCACATCTGTTCTTGATTATTTACTATTTTATTGACCATGACCTTGGAGATGCAGAATAATTTGGATTTTTTTTTTTTTTTACAGGGACAGAGAGAGAGTTAGAGAGAGGGATAGATAGGGACAGACAGACAGGAACGGAGAGAGGTGAGAAGCATCAATCATTAGTTTTTCGTTGCTGTTGCAGCACCTTAGTTGTTCATTGATTGCTTTCTCACATGTGCCTTGACCGCGGGCCTTCAGCAGACCGAGCAACCCCTTGCTGGAGCCAGCGACCTTGAGTCCAAGCTGGCGAGCTTTTTTGCTCAAGCGAGATGGGCCCACGCTCAAGCTAGCGAGCTCGGGGTCTCGAACTTGGGTCTTCTGCATCCCAGTCCGACGCTCTATCCACTGCGCCACCGCCTGGTCAGGCAGTTTGGATTTCTTGCCATGCAGTTTCCTCCGAGTATCCATGGATAGCAATGCATGTAAAGCTCTGGGCAGGTAGCTCAGTTGGTTGGAGCGTCAACCTGATAAACCAATGTTGCAATGTTTGATCCCATTCAGGGCACATACAAGAATCAACCAATAAATGTATAAATAAGTGGAACAACAAATTGATGTCTCTCTCTTCTTCTTTCTCTAAAATAAAAAAAAAATTTGTGTAAAATACTGAGCATTAAGCTAATTACATAGTAGGTGCGCAAGAACCCCTATTTGTCATTACTGATTATTAACTTTATACTTCCCACTGTACCACTTCACCTCCATTTTCTCTTTCCATGTTCCAGTTCTCTATTTCCAATTATTCCTTAAGTCTTTGAATTTCATCTAATTAAGAGTTATTTTGTTGTCCACCTGTCATCTTCAGTTATTTTCTGTTGCCATGCAACTATAAAACATGCTATCTTTAGCTCCAGAGAAAACTGCACAGGGTTTAACAAATCCTGTGTTTATTTTCTCCCAAGTATTTTCTTACTAGATACATACATAACTGGGGTGGGAGAAGGGAAGGGCGTTGAGGCGTGGCCAGTGTGTGTTTCTGCACAGCTAATGTTACATGTTGTCATTAGAGGCTATATTTGTTGGGGAGAACAAGTCAGTAATTTTTCTTATGATTCATTTGATGACTGCATGTTTTCTTATAAACAAATTAATATTTTTGCTTTTGATGAACATATAGTGTTATGTTAATTTAATCCTAGTGTTTTTTAGACTCATGCATATTTGACTTTATAGTTGATACTGTTAGACTGTGAGAAACATCAAATGCTACTGAGTGGAAATATGATCTGGGTTGAATTGTAAACCTACATGTAAAGTAAAGACAATACTTTTTTTTTTTATGAGAAAGTGACAGAGATGAGAAGCATCAACTTGTAGTTGAGGCACTTTAGTGACAATGGGGTCATGTGTGATCCCACACTTAAGCCTGTGACCCCATGCTCAAGCCAGATGAGCCCATGCTCAGGCTGGCGACCTTAGGGTTTCAAACCTGGGTCTTCAGGGATGTAGGTCAACGCTATATCATTGCACCACTATATGGTCAGGCTGTGAAGACAATACATTTTTTTTGTATTTTTCTGAAGTGAGAAGCGTGTGTGTGTGTGTGTGTGTGTCAGACAAACTTCCTCACGTGCCCAGCCAGGATCCACCCGGCATGCCCACTAGGGGGCAATGTTCGGCCCCTCTAGGGCATTGATTTGCTGCAATTGGAGCCATTCTGACGCTGAGGTGGAGGCCATGGAGCCATCCTCAGTGCCCAGGGTCAACTTTGCTCCAATAGAGCCTTGGCTGAGGGAGGGGAAGAGAGAGAGAGAGAGAGAGAAAGGAGAAGGGGAAGAGTGGAGAAGCAGATGGGCGCTTCCCTTGCGTGCCCTGGCTGGGAATTGAACCCGGGACTTTTACAGGCTGGGCTGATGCTCTACCACTGAGCCAACCAGTCAGGGCAAGACAATGCTTTTGATTAATTGTAGTTAATTCATTTATTTTGGTTAGAAGCAAAGGTCATTTTATTTTATCCAATCACAGTTACTGATATTTATTGCACACATAATACTGTATGAGGATCTGGAGGGATATTCAAGAGGAATATGAAATATAGTTTCTACTGTAGGGGTTTTACTGTATGAGACATCCCCAAGATGTACTTTTGTGGATTGTTTTGAGCTAAGGCAACCAAGACCTTGCAGGCTCAAAAGGAATGTCCCCCACCCCCCTTAACTACCCAGAAGAATTCAATTAGGGGCCTTGGCCAGAATAAGAGAGTCTCAGAGAAAGCTATTTTTGACCCATCTGTACTGCAAGGCAAACTTTTTTTAAAAAAATCTTTTATTCATTAATTTTAGAGAGACAGGAAAGAGAGAGAGAAGTAGGGGGCAATGGGAAGCATCAACTTGTAGTATTAGTTGCTTCTGGTATGTACCTTGACATGGTAAGCCCAGGGTTTCAAACCAGCAACCTCAGTGTTCCAGGTCAATGCTTTATCCACTCTGCCACCACAGGTCAGGTGCAAACTTCTTAATTATTGGTCATTTGCTCTTCTTATTCTCCTGCCTTCCTCCTCTCTGAAGCCCCATGGTGATCCTGAGCTCAGAATATCATATACACCTCATTTTCCCTTTGTCTTTGAAGCTTTCGTGTATATGGAGTTCCCATATGTACCTATGTATTATATTTGGTTATTTTCTCTTGTTAATCTATCTCACATCTACTTGATTATTAGACCAGTCAAAAGTACCTTAAGGATAGAGGAATCTTTCTTCCATCCTGTATACTATCAAGGAACTGTGTGGTTAGGTAGAAAATTTATCATATGTGAAAAAAGTCAGCATAATTGTACATACAAAACTCTGTTGTAAAGAACTATTTCTGGTACAATAAGTGTGCAATAGAAATTTAGCAAAGTGAGTAAGTAGGCTGGTGTGCCCAACTGTCACCTGTAAGGTTGGTGGATAATGGGGGAAGGTCACATGAAGAACCCAGATTTGGGAACTTTTGCTAGAGCCGTCCACTACCAAGCGCGCCAAAAAGAAACTTCCCAGGAATCCTTGGGAAGAGAGTGACTGTTCATCAGCCAGTGAGATTTTGCCGTGTCATATTAGCTTACCCATTCTACAGACCCTTTAAATATCTCTCCCACAGATCATCCCATGCAACTTTTCTGGCCTCTGTCCCCTGGGACCAGAGAACCTCGTCAGATGGGATGCACTCTGTACTAAATAAAGCCTTTTATTATTCCATACTTCATGGCTCCAGACCCTTCTTTCTCAGTGAGGAAAAATACCTTACATTTGGTGCTGAAAACCCGGGAGGAATTGAAGTCCACAAGGACCGCTCCTCTCCCCGTCCCTTCCAAGAAAGAACGAGGATCTCCAACCTTCGACCCACTTCAGCACACGATGAGGTAAGTCCCTTGCCTCCAAACTCCCCTCAGTTCTTTCTGCTGAGACTCCGTCCGAAACCGTAGCTATGTCAGGGACCTCTTTCCATTCCGAGTGTGTGTGTGCCCATGGAGACACCCCGAGCACATCCACTTTCCCTATCTGCTTGAGTTTTGGGACGCCAGTTCTCAACTCTGACCACTCCGAGGACTGAGGGCGGCTGTGGGGGTACAGGAATCCAAAAACACTCCTGGAGTTGGCCTTATTTGAAATCTCTCTCTCCCAAATGAAGAAGAAACTGTTCTTCTTCTCCGCTGTGGCCAGGCCACAGAACTCACTGGATTATCGGACCAGGTAGCCTCCTGAAAGGACTTTTGGTTTTAACACCCTCACCAATTTAACTATCGCCAAAATAGCTGGGAGCTGGTTGGAGATCCCTTACATTCAGGGCTTCTTAGTTATTCGCGCACCCGTCCTTAATCTCTGTGCTACCTGTTCTACACGTGGGCCTTTTTTTAGGCCAGAGAAACCTCACCTAAAACCTCCGCTCCTATTCTTTCCTTCTCTATGGACTCCCAACTCTCTCCCACTCCTACCTGACCCCCGGGGGCACTCCTCTCTCAGGACCCCTCTCTGGTCCTTCTATGGACCTCTTTCACTCTGGTCTCTTTTCTCTGGAGAGCCCCTTCTCCTCCCTTCGCAGAATCCTGTTTCTCATTCACTTGCAAATATCAGTCTCTCTTTCTCCTCCCCTGCTGGCCAGGGGTCCCTCCCTTCTCCACTGCATTCTTAAACCCCTCCTCCGTCAGGCCATTCTCAGCCTGCCATTGGCTCTTACACCGGTTTGCAGGACACCCAACCTCAATCGGTTTGCAGGAAGTTCTGGCCCTGTCCTGCCTCTGGCTCCAGCGTTTCCAGCTGGATCTGGGTGCCGGGTTCCCTTGGATCCCTCCTCTTATTTTCAACCCCCAAACCCTTATCCGGGACCTGTGAACATGGCATTTAAAGTTTTTAATGGTTGCGGCTAGTAGAAAAAGGTCGAGGCTGTTTGCCAGATCCACATGCAGCAGAAGGTAACGCTCCAAACCCAGGCTCTTGTGGCAGCCCTGAGGCTGGTAGAGCAACAGGGGCAAGGCACAGGAAGTGCCCGGCCCAAGTCTGGACTGCAAAGAGGAATCCTACCAGCAGCTTGCTTTAAGTGTGGCAAGCAGGACCACTGTGCCTAGCAGTGTCCCTGCCCCCGGCTGCCCACTGAGCCCTGCCCTAACTGCAAGTAGCCCGGTCACTTGCGGAGCGATTACTCCTTTGGGCAGCAGGCTCATTCTCAACGTCTCTATGTGGAGGACAAGCCAGCCAAGTGGGCCCATCGCTCGAACTCCTAGGACTGATGCCCTGGTCTTGGAGACCCCCATCATCCTCAGCAAACCCCAGGGTAATGCTGCAGAAACGGGTAAGTTCATCTCATTTCTTGTGGACATGGTGACTACCTTCTCTGTTTTGCCACCACACTCTGGACCTCTAGTTCCCTCACAGGTCTCGGTTATGGGAGTGGATGGGACCCCTTTTTTCCCGCTTAGCACGCCACCCCTGAAGTGGTTTGGATGGAATCCTCTTTTTGTACTCGTTCTTACTTATGCCATCATGCTCTTGTACCCCTTCTGGGTCGAGACATTCTACACAGTCTCAGAGCCACTATCCAGCTGACAGCATCTTCCCACTTACTTTTACCATTCCTCACTACCAAGGGCTCCCCCATAATCAATGCTACCCTCATTTCTAACCATGTCTCTTGCCTCAAGCTTGCTCCCATACAGGACCGCTGGCATTCAGAACCACTGGGCCCTACTCATCTGCAGTTCACCAAAAGGTTGGGCCCTTCAGGCCCTCCTGTTGCTCCTGTCCCTCCCACCAGGAACCTGCCACCAGAGTGAGCTGAAGTAGGGAGCAGTGCTGTTCAGTAAGACTGGCCTGATGAAAGAAAACATCAATCTCCTCAACCGTCTGCAAGAAAATCAAGCAAGAATTTCTCCTCCTACAACCTGCTTAACTCTTGATGGCAGCCACCCATTCTTACCTGGGCTGCCCCTATCCTAAATCTTCCTATAATTATCAGTGTATAACTCATATTTGCTTCTCTTTTTAAATTCTTACAGAATCGCATCCGTGAGGTTTCTCAACTCACGGCCAAACAGATGTTCCTCCTGACACCCCTCAAAGCCACCACCTGCTGATCTCCCCCTCCCCATGACACCCCTAATCAGCAGGAAATAGGCAGATGAATAAGCAGCGCCCCTAATTAACACAAAAAGATCGGAATGTAAGGTCGGTGGGTAATGGGGGAAGTCATGTGAGGAAGCCAGATTTGGGAACTTTTGCTAGAGCTGCTCACAACCAAGCGTACCAAAAAGAAACCTAAAAGGAATCCTTGGGAAGAGAGCGACTGTCCGTCAGCCAATGAGATTTTGCCACATCATATTAGCTCACCCATCCTACAGACCCTTTAAATATCTCTCCAGCGGATCATTCCCCCCCCCCCCCCCCCCCCCCCCCGGCCAGGACAGAGAACATCAGGCAACGCGGTACTAAATAAAGCATTTACTATTCCACACTTCATGGCTCAGGCCCCTTCCTTCTTTCTCGGTGGGGAAAAATACCTTACATCACTTTTTCAGTGTTTTCTATAGTCTGGGCCAGATCAACAGAGGCCCCTCTTCCCCATCTGGTTAAGTTTAATTTTGAGTTTGGATAGGTGATCTGAGAGATGGAGGAGAATGATGTCATTATTATTTGTGGGACCTGAGGCAAGAGTAAAAATAGAGGCCCATATCCTAATTATTGAAAACTAATTGCTTAAAAACAAACTATCAGATAATATGTTCTGTTCTCTTATTTGACCCATTTATTTTCATGATCTGAAAGGCCAAGTTCAAATTTACAGTTCATCCACGTTCCATACTGGAATGTAGAAACACGGGGATTGATAGAAAATAATCAGACTGGGCACGGGTAGGAGTTGCAGACTTGATTAGAGGAAAGAAATAACCTGCCGAGGTGCTCTCTGGAGAGGAGAGAGAGGTGCGCCCAGGTATGGTCTAAGGGGTGATTTATAGGATTTTTAGAGGTGAATTCTGGTTGGATGTTTCTTGTTGCTAGGTCTCTGACGTACACATGGAGTGCTTGGCAAGTTGGAAAGTCCCTGCTGAAAGATTCTTTGTCAGGTTTATCTTCTGTGGCTTAACTGTCACTCAGACAGCTGTGTGTTCTTGAGGTCCGTTCACGATAGACGAGAATGGGAGTTTCTGTAATGAGAACATCCTGACCCACACTCCCAAACAATCTTACAGGGATAAACAGGTTCCTGCCTGCAGCCTACCCCATTCTTTTCCCACCCAGTTCTGTTCTGCTACCCTCTCTCCCTTCCCTGGTAAAGAGCAGCTCCTTGGCATCCCCCAGACATAGGGTTGTGCACAGCAGCGGTGCTGGCTGCTTGGATCCTGGGAAAGCCTTTGCAGTTTCTGGAAGCAGACTTGTGGCAATTTGGGAGGGTAAATCCAGGATCCTAGTTATCTAGAACATGGTCTAGAAGGAAGGGCATGATGAGTTCTTGTGGCCATGCCCCTTGACCCTGTGGACTCTGTACCTTACAGGGTTTTATGTACCTTGTAGGAGTGGAGAAGGCACGCCTGTTGCTCAGGTTTAATGGTAATACTGGTTCAGATTATGTTATGAGTATACGTTCACCACCACCTGCCCACTCCCTCTACTAAACCACCAGCAAACATTCTAATATTCTTGAGTGTATCATCGGTTTCCTTCTGTGAAGATAGCTGATACAGCTGGTTCTTTCAATGATAATAACTACAGTAAAGGTAAACTTGACTATGCCTTTAGGGATATGTTCACTTTCTAGGCAAATAAAAATAGGCTTTAGAAATGAAAGTGTTAAAAGGCTATAGAATTTAATGTTCCTACTCTATGCTAATACTTTGCCCTATAGATTTGATATTTTATTTGACAAAGCTTAAGGACATTCTTTTTTTTTGAAGTTTAAAAAAATTTCACATCCTCTTGTGTTCCCTCATATCGTTTAGGTATTGATAATGTATCTGCTATATACCCTATGGTTACTCATTTCTCTTCCTACTTTTCTTTCATCAAATCTCAATAAACTTTCTTTTTAAGGGAGACGAGGGGAGATAGAGAGACTCCCACATGCTCCCCAACTGGGATCAACCCCCTGCCCCCCATCTGGGGACAACGCTCCAATCAACTGAGCCATCCTCAGTGCCTGGGGCTTGAGCCACTGGCTGTGAGAAGGGAAGAGAGAGCAAAGGGGAAAGGGGAGGGGAAGAGCAGCAGATGGTGGCTTCTTCTGTGTGCCCTGACTGGCGATCCAACCCTGCACGTCTGCAAGCTACGCTGACGCTCTATCTCCTGAGCCAACAGGCCAGGGCCTAAATTTCAGTGAATTTTTAACCCATATACTACATTGTAAAGTTATTTGGCTCTCACTTCATGGGAATGTGTCATTTACTTCTTAGGTTTTCTCTACTCTTTCCTTATCAGCCAAGACAATTAAGGTAATACAATTTAGTGCTAGAGCAATAATAAACACAAAGGCAAATTCAGGCCCTGAGATCCTGTTGCAGTATTCCATTTTCAGTGAGCATGAACCAGAACGTTTGTATTAATTTTTAAAGTCACAGATACATAAAACACAAAATAATTTTAAGTTACTCTAAATAAAATAGGCTCCCCTCCCCTCTGCCAGTATATCTGCTAACTTTAGTTAGAGAAACATGAGTTTTCTGTGCTGCACTGATGTGAGAGGCAAGTGAAAAGGAAAAAGTTGGCATGATGACTCGGAAATATTTGGTCTGGGCCACTGGGTATGGGACCCTATTTACGTACAGAAATCAGGAGTGAAAAAAAGATGCTTTCAGGAGCAAGGAAGAGTTTTATGATCTCAATTTGAGTTTCTTGCAGTACCTTCCCATTATGATAGACTAAAGTGCAGATATAAATTTGGTGTTCAACAACAAAAAATCAAGGTCAAGCACTGAAATCAAGAGAATAGTAGTGGCCATTCGGGGAGAGTGGCATGCAAAGAGGAAGATGGCAGAAGAAAAATAGCCTTGCAGAACACAGTTTCTACAGAGTAGTAGTTAGAAAGGAGGGGGATAGGTAAAGAAGTCAAATCAGAGGCCTGGTTTAAAAAAAATGGTTATTGCAATCAGATACGCTAAAAAGTCAAGCAAAATAAAGTCTGAAAAGAGTCAATTATATCTAATGATCAGGAAGTGCTGGCCAAGAGCAATTTCAGTGGAGAGTGGGGGCAAAGTCTGATCCCAGGGAGCTAAGAGTAGAGGGGGAAGTGAGGAAATGGAGCTAATATTTCAAGGCTTTTCTTTTGTGGTGAAAATGTATTTAGGCTGATCACAGTTGTACAGTTTTACACTGAATAAAGTTTCCTTCTTTACTGCCGTCTATCCCCGAAATATACTTAGAGGGAATTGCAGAAATGGAATACTTTAAAATGGTGTAAGAGATTTGGGCTTTTGACTATCATTGAGTGATATTGAGGGTAAGGACAAGAGTCAGCAGATAACTTGAAAATATAGATCCTTAAGGAGTGAATACAGATCAACAGTCAAATGAAAATATTTCTTCTAGTTTCTGGCGAAGGGAGGTGGGTAGAGTTACAAACAAGGAATGGAGAACGAAGGGATCACACTCTGAGGGGCCTTGACTTTCTTTGTAGGACTCCCGGGAGAGCCGTGGTGGAGCAAATGACTTGGGTAGGGTACTGAACATTTGGGAGAGAAAGCTGCCCAGGAAAATGTAAAAATGTTTACTGAGAGGTAGTGAGGGTATTTGAGTATAAATTTAATGTGGCACAGATATCAAAACTTTCCCTTCCATTTCTGCCTTGCATGGTGCAAGGCGCAGGGAGGGCAGCTGAAGGTGGACTTGACCCTAAATTCGTATCTCCAATGGCTCTGACGTACAGACAAGTAGGCGCGTGTCGCAGTCGTGTGAGTGCCTACCGCACGTTTATGGAAGGCACCACAAAGAGCCAGAGTGTTTGTATCTAAGACGTGTTGTTCGGTGGCTTTTGCATCCCAAGGTTTTTAAGGAAATAGCCATTTTTAAAAGAAGGATGATGGAGAGAAACTAGGCGACGAGATGCGGGAAGGGTTACATCTTTTCTTCTCTCCAGATTTATCCCGAGGGATGATAGATGGCTGTTCAAGGTCCGGATGGAGTGACTAAGCGAAGGCACCTCTGCCATTGGTCCAGCGGCCGCTACCTGCGCGTTGCTCCGGGCGGCGAGCGCAAAGTCCGCGGCGCCGGGCCAAGGAGGCAGCGGTCCCAGGGCAGGTGGGCACCAGGTCTTGGCCAGGCAAGATGCTTCGGAAGCTAAGGGAAAAGATGAAAGACAAGTCCAAAGAGACCGCTCCGCCAGGGAAGGGCGAGCCGCCGTTCGCGGCGGACGGCTGCATCCAAAAAACTCCGGTTTCCCCACCCAGGCTGGTTTTCTACACGCAGCTGGCGCACGGCAGCACCACAGGCCGAGTGGAGAATTTCTCCAGCATCCGGGAGCTGTACACCAAGATCGCGGACGTGTTTGCGATCGCGCCGTCGGAGGTAAGGGTTAGGTGTTCAGACTCAGCCGCTCGCGCCCTTCCCACGCCTCTCCCACGCGCGGCGCTGGCGAAAATGGGCCGGGCTTGGGGATCCCCGCGTTGGTTGGGCCGGGGATCCTCAGGGTAAGGGCGAGGGCCTTTACGGGAAGCGAGAATGTCTCATTCCCCGGTTTGGAGGCCCGACTTCTGGGAAACCGAGGGCTCTTTCTTTCTTAGGTGTATGGTCCCCCGGGGCCAGAGCACCTTTCCCGAGTCCAGACCTGGCTGGGCTAGTGAGCACCCTCCATTCACCTGACCTTGACTCTCCTGCTTCCTCTTTAGGAGGGAGAGGGGGCAACGCTGAGCATCTCCCAGATTAACGGGGTGGGGAGAACGACGTGCCTTCAAGGGGATACCAAACAGAAAACCCGCTTGGCCACTCATCTGCACTAATTAATGCCAGAAACCCTTTGGCGGTATTTCCACTAAGTTTATTATACTTAGTTAAGGGTGGATAACTTAGAAAGTTATACTTGACGACGGGGGACGAGTTAACAAACTTTTCAGAGGGGAATTCCGTCACAAAATTTACACCGTCTCCTTAGAAAGGGACAGAAGTTGGCCTTGATTAGATTGACTGCATGCCTGCCTGGAACTGGAGTTCGATATCATCGTGATTTGCAATCACTCATTCATGTGGACGTTTATGCGACCAGTTCGTTTCTGCTTCCCCAGGCCAACTGAGAATGTCGTTGTGAGAAGGTAGCCCAGAAAAGTATTTTGTCCACATTTCAAGGAAAAGCGCAAGATCTTGTTGCCCTGGACTCCTGAGTGCAGGGGGCTGACTTGGGGTGGCACCAAATGGCATTTGGATATCTGTTCTTTATTTTATTTTTTTATTTATTGATTTTAGCGAGAAAGGTGGGTAAGGAGAGAGAGAGAGAGAGAGGGAGAGAGAGAGAGAGAGAGAGAGAGAGAGAGAGAGAGTGAGTGTCAGGGACATCGACTTGTTCCTGTATGTGCCTTGACTGGGAATTGAACCAGCAATCTTTGTGCTTCTAGATGATGCTAACCAACCAAGATACCTAGTTAGGCCTCGACATCTGTTCTTTAATGTTGTTTATCAGGTTTGTTCAAGCGAAATTGAGGTCAAGGCAAAATTCTAAGAGGAGATGAAGGAGAGCTTGAAGTGTAACCTTTTGCTTTTTCAGGATTCTCAGACACTTAGAGGGTAAATCTGTTATTTTGTAAATAATTTTTTTTTGATGCATGCATGCGAGAGAAACAGGCAGAAAGACAGAAGGGAGAGGGATGAGAAGCATGAATTTTTTCTTTCAGCACCTTAGTTATTCATTGATTGCTTTCTCATATGTGCCCTGATGGGGGGAGGTGTGTGTTGGGGGGGCGGCTACAGCAGAGCAAGTGACCCCCTCCCTACTCAAGTCAGCTACCATGGGGTCATGTCTATGATCCTATGCTCAAGCCGGCGGCCCTGCCCTCAAGCTGGTGAGTCTGCGCTCAAGCCAGCGACCTCGGGGTTTCACACCTGGGTCCTCAGCATCCCAGGGTGACACTCTATCCATTCTGCCACCCCCTGCTCAGGCATGAATCATTCATTTTGATATATAATAGTAACAAGAATACTTAAAGTTTGTAGTAAGATGTTGATTTCAATAAGCACTTTCAGAGAGGCAGGTGGCAGGCAGTTTATCAGGTCCCTAAAGACTGTATTTAGAGACTGCTAAACCTGGTGTGGAGCCAGGTTCTGCCGCTTATTGTCTGTGCGGCCTTGAACAAATTTAACTCCCTTAGTTTCAGCCATCTGTGAAATAGAGATGAGAACACCTACCTTAAAGGGTAATTGTAAAGACTGGAGTTTATAAACTGTAAGCTTTCGGAACTAGTAGCCCCAAGATGTGCCTCTGTGGCATACAGCTTGTTAGGAGTTACACTCAACCAAGACTCTCCTGGTTCAAGAGAAATGCCTGCCCTTCCTTAGCTATCTAAAAGAACTTGAATTAGTGGTCTTGCCCACAATATTAGCTGAGATAAGCATTTTTTGACTCATGTACCGAGGGGGGGGGTCCTCAGGTTATGACAGTCTCAACATATGATGTTTCAAGATTATGACACTCCCCTAAAAAAGTAAAAAAATTGAGATGTGAGTGTTTTGGCTTATGCCGTTAGTGTTGTATATATGGACTACACGGGTGAACTAGTTTGGCTGTGCAGGTAGAAGAATATGCAGTACAGTGTACAGTACAGTGTATGTATGTCCTTTTCCTTTTTCTGTGGCTTGTTTATGATTTTACATTCAAGATTATGATTTTTACAACTGTGTTAGGACAGGTAAGTGACTTAGCCTAGGGTGTGTTTCAACTTACACCAAAATTCGGGCTACCTCACTGTTACAGTGTAATGGCAGAATGGAAAGAATGGAACGCAGAAAGCCAAATGACAGGGAGTTGGAGAACCCTTTTATCATGCCAGCAGGTCCAGAGGAGTTGATTCTCTGAAGTCTGAGCCCCCGCTGGCAGGGTCTTTGGGATTTTAAGGTCACAGTTGGAGGGGGGGTTGCAAGGTATGTAGATTGCAGAAGCGGTTTGCGGAAGCGGGTTTACCGAAACTAAAAAGGCGGAATTAGTAAAAGCAGAACAAGGAAGCAGTAACAGCCATATCAAGGTGAAGCATTTTGCTTTGTCATCATGGAGTCATAGCCATATCAATGGGAATGGAACTGTGTTGTAACCCGAGGACCCCCTGTATAGGGCAGAGCAAACTTCTATAGTAATTACTGGCTATCTGCTTTTATCTTTCTGCAATGTCCTTCCTCCCCCCCTGAAGCCCTAAATTGATCCTTCATTCAGAATGTAATATAACCTGACCAGGTGGTGGTGCAGTGGATAGAGCATCGGACTGGGATGCGGAAGACCCAGGTTCTAGACCCCGAGGTCGCCAGCTTGAGCGCGAGCTCATTTGGTTTGAGCTAAAGCTCACCAGTTTGTACCCAAGGTCGCTGGCTCGAGTAACCGAGCAAGGGGTTATTTGGTCTGCTGAAGGCCCACGGTCAAGGCACATATGAGAAAGCAATCAATGAACAACTAAGGTGTCCCAACAAAAAGCTAATGATTGATGCTTCTCATCTCTTTGTTTCTGTCTGTCCCTATTTGACTCTCTCTCTCTGTCTCTGTAAAAAAAAAAAAAAAAAAAGAATGTAATATATACCTCATTTTCCTTTTCTGTCTTTGAACCTGTCATATATATGGGGTTCCCATATGTACATTTGTATTACATTTGATTCTTCTGTCTTGTTAATCTGTCTCATGTCTATTTGATTGGTCTAGCCAAAAGAACCTTTAGGATAGAGAAAACTTTCTTTCTTCCCAACAAAACCTATCAGATTGCATAGTATGTGTTCATTGCTTTACAAATTGTAACTTACTTATTTTTTAATGTGAGAGACAGACAGGGACAGACAGACAGGAAGAGAGAGATTAGAAGCATCACATCATAGTTGCAGCACCTTAGTTGTTCATTGATTGTGTTCTCATTGTGCCCTGACCAGGGCGGCTCCAGCTGAGCCAGTGATTTCTAGCTCAAGCCAGTAACCTTGGGCTCAAGGCAACAGTCATGGCGTCATGTCTATGATCTCATGCTCAAGCTGGTGAGCCCATACTCAAGCTGGCGACCTTGGGGCTTTGAGCCAACTTGGCCTTAGCGTCCCAGGCTGATGTTCTATCCATTATGTTACTGCCTGGTCAGGTACAAATTGTAACTAATCATATTAATACCTACAGTTAAATGAGGGGTTGACGGAGGTACAAAGTGATTGGGCCTTGGCCAAGGTCAGGTAGATAAAAAAAATAAAAAAGTTGGGTTGTTACTTAAATTTGGCTTTTCTGGTTTCTAAGCCAAGTGAAATTGTTAGCATACTTAACTGGCAACTTTAAATGTCTTTTCTGTACCCAGGGACTTAAGATTTAGTTACTCTACATTAATAGTCTTCCTCATCATAATATGACATTATTTTGAGCTCAGGATGCATTCCTTTATTTAATCCACTTAACCCTGAGAAGCATTATTAATGTCCTACCTTCATAAAGAGAAAATTGAGGCTTTGTGGTTAAGAAGATTTTCAAAATTATACACAGTAAGTGGCAGAGCCTGAATTTAAATCTTGAATTCTTTTTGACTCCAAATTGCTTGAAGTTATATTGCTCTATTGCTTCCCAAGTTTTCCACAGTTGACAGCCACATTCAACATTTTCAGTTTTCAGTACACTGACTTGCAAGATAAAATTCCAAGATGATATAAACAAGGTGTTTTGATGTTATATTAAAGTTCATAATTTTTATAACTACAAATATATATGTATGCATATAACAAACATTAATGCATGTTTTTCATTTGGATTAAAAAGAGTTAAATATATCCAGGTTAAAGTATTGGTTATCAGAGTAGAGTATGTCAAATGTATCTCAATAATTTTGAAACAAGTAATTTATTAAAATAAAATACACACCAGTGAGGTCTCATTTCCCATCTCATTCCCTCCACAGGAAAAATAGTGATGTAAACTTTTGAGATATCAGTCGGGACAAAAGAAAATATATTCCCCTCTAATAGGTTGAATACATGGTTACTCAGAAGTCCTACCTTTTCTCTGGAGGAGAGGTTATAAGCAGTGATGGGATTCAGCTGGTTCACACCTAATCGGCAGAACTGTTATCTAAGTTTTTGTTGAGCTGAGATAGTTTGCTTGCAGTCCCCTAAGCACAAAGGTAGATTCCTCGCAGATCACCTGGGGGACAAAGTATATTGCTTGCAGATGTCATTAAGTCATGTACGCCTCTTCAGGAATCCCGGTTCCTGGAACAAAGCTTTTACTTGTATTAACCATTAAGCCCACCGACCATAACCAAAGCCACCGTTACTCAAGCTAAAATTTTAATTCTTTAGTTCCCCCTATTAAAGTTAGGAGGTGAGGAGACGGAAGTGGGATAGAAAGAAGAAGGTTTGAAAACCAATAGAAAGACCTTCTGTTGGTTTTATAATTTCAGTTTCAGCATCAGTCTTATGGGATTGTAATTATAGAGTAGAACATGAGGTTGGTTTGTTAAATTTGTGATGTTCCAAGCTTATTTATTTATTTATATTTATTTTTATTTTTTGTGGCAGAGACAGAGAGAGTCAGAGAGAGGGACAGATAGGGACAGACAAACAGGAAGGAAGAGAGATGAGAAACATCAATTCTTCGTTGCGGTTCCTTAGTTGTTCATTTACTGCTTTCTCATATGTGCCTTGACCAGGGGGCTATAGCAGACCAAGTACCCCTTGCTGGAGCCAGCGACCTTGGGCTCAAGCTGGTGAACCTTGCTCAAACCATATGAGCCTGTGCTCAAGCTGGCGACCTCGGGGTCTCAAACCTGGGCCCTCCACATCCCAGTCTGATGCTCTATCCACTGCGCCACCGCCTGGTGTGACCCGAGCTTTTTTTTAAAAAAAATTTTATTCTTTTTAAAAGTGAGAGAGAGAGAGAGAGAGAGAAGTAGGGAAGGAGCAGGAAGCATCAACTTCCATATGTGCTTTAACTAGGCAAGCCCAGGGTTTCAAACTGGTGACCTCAGTGTTTCAGATCAACGCTTTATCCACTGCGCCACCACAGGTCAGGTATTCCAAGCTTTTTTAATATCTCAAAGCTGCACATGTAGCAATTTCCCAGGCCTCTCAGGCCCTTTGATAGATAGGAGAGTAGGGTTGCATATAAAAAAGCTTTAGGTTGGTCCAATGGGGAGGTGGGTTTTAGGGTAGGGTGTGATACCCTGGGTTTGATGCCTGCAGATGCCACTGTATAGTCTCAGTTTCTGATTGGGAAAATGTACAAATAATACTTCTCTTATAGGATTGTTGTGGGAATTGAATGAAGTAGCATGTTAGGTAGCTAGAGCAATGAATTGTTCAATAAATGTTAGTTCTCTTTCTTTTCATTAAAAAAGGTGCTTTTTTGGCAATCTTTTTATTTTTATATTTTTGGCATTTTTTCCCTGTGACATTTCTGTTCTAGAGCTCTAAAATTTTCATTCTACCACCCTTGGTCTAACCCCAGAAAATATGGAAAACAAATATAAAAGTATATCTATCTATATAATCCTCAAATTAACTTATGTTAGTGTGGAATTTTTTTTATAGTAAGTAATCTGGATTCTTCTATTGAGGGCTTCTTCAGTAAAGTTTAGTATAAAGCTAATAAACTATTTCCTTCAGCAAAGTTGAATATTGCAGTTAAGCTTGAGAAATATTAAATATATCAATTAATTCAGAATTGTTTTGCAATGAATTTGTCAGAGCTCATTTCTCCTGAGCTGAAAGTAACTCTTTAGCAATACTAATATTTCTTTGTGTCAAATCTCTAGGCACGGAGAATACCTGTGACATAATTTGCCTCAGCATTTAATTCTATTATTGTACTCCCTTTCCCCACTACACATTTAGAGCTCATTTTCACCTGTCCCCACACTTACTTAGTCTCCTAGAATCTTAATTGAGCTCAAGTCACAGACACTGACTTTTGCTTCTGGGGAAGATTACTCAGATACTAAGGGACAGAGGAAGAACTCTACCACTGCCTTCCCTCAATGTCCAAACCCTGTTTTTTAATCTTCTATCTTCTCAGGAAAGCAGTACTGTTGGGTGATTATCCCATCTGATGGAGAACTTCAGTCTTAGGTCACAGTATTAATAGCTCCTGGGTTTGGCCCCATAATCTGTCTTTGAAATGACCTATAAATTCCGAAATGTGAACAGTGTTTATTTGATCAGATAGAAGATGCATTACAAATAGATGTCCATATAATTTATATTCCAAACCAAGAAGACACTTCAGAAAGTGAAAGGGGTAAACTGGGACCTGTGTCATCCTTATTATAACCAAATTGCCTACTAGAAAAGGAGAAAGTAGAAAAATATCTGGGAAAGCTTATTGTCCATTGGGTAATTAGCACCAACTATATGCAAACCCAGTTTCCTGTGCGATAAGGAAGGTTTGAATTACAGGCATTTAGAGATGAGGTGGGGAGAGGAGAGGGTGGTCATAAAAATAGAAACAGGTAGTGAGGGCTCAGTGTCACACCATGCCTGGAGCCAGGAGACTCTTGTACTCTTTGTCCTGGCTTTGGCTTGGCGACACGTTCCTGGGGGTTGTGGGTGTGGCCCTGTAGGAGCTGGTTCGCTTTTTCGGGAAGCCTCTGGACATTGCTGGGTGGTCCTCCCCTCCTCTCTAAATGCTCATCTGCCCAGTCCCAGGAGTCTTACAGGCAAGAACTGCAGAGGGCAGATGACAGAGGCAAGCAGAGGGTAGGAGGAAGCTGTTTAGAGTGGGCGGTAGCAGCTAGTAATAACTTGGAGCAAAGGTGACAGTTTTTTAGCGGGGCTGTGACTAAATGTCTTCAGTTCTGTGACAGTTCTGTTCTTGGCAGCTCCTCTCCACCTCTTCCAGGTCTCTGTTCTTGGGTCTCCCTATCCCTTGTGGTGGTGGTGGTGGTGGTGGGGGTAGTTCAAAATTGAGCAACTCTGAGCCAGAAGAATCTTCACACAGATTCTCCAGATTCAGGACTAAACTCATTTGTGTCACACTGGTCCTGCCCAAAGGTGAACTATCTTTTATGCTTCTCAAATGTTCTGGTGCATAATATAAGTGTTTATGGTGGTGAGTGAGTTAGTCTCTACTCCCTTCGCTCAACCTTTGGTCACCTTTCACCTAGGGAACCCTTATAGTACAGTTTCCTGTCGCCTCTCACTCTGTCACTCTGTAGTACATCTTCCTAATGCCTTTCAGGTGTCCAGTTTAGAATAAAAATTAATTTCAATGTTTTTCTCTCAAGATGTTTATAGTTTCTCACATGGCCCATTTTTTTTTTCTCACAAAGAGTTAATCTCTTTTTGTCAGAAATTCTGTTATAGGAAATGGTAAGGAATAGACCACCCTCCCCTGTACTCTGTTTTGACACCTGAGCAGTTCACTATGTTAGCTTTCCAATTTTCCATGATTTATTTGGGTGGTTTTAAAATATCACTTGCTTTGTAGACATTTCATTGTAAGGGTTATAAGTCTGCTTCCTGGGCTAATATGAAAACAATGCTATATGAGTATTTTGTCAGAGAGCCTTTAAAATTTGTGTAAAAACCCTTTGGGGTCTAATGGCCATTTTTTTCTCTTTATAATGGCTATTTCAAAGCAAATTTTATTTGCATATTTATTTGGTAAATGGAAAAGTTTAATCACAAGTCTTTTTACTAGTAATTATATATATATATATTTGTTGTTGTTGTTGTTGTTACATGGACAGAGGATATAGATAGATAGTCAGGGAGAGGGATAGATAGGGACAGACAGACAGGAACAGAGAGAGGTGAGAAGCATCAATCCTTAGTTTTCTGTTGCCATCGCAACACCTTAGTTGTTCATTGATTGCTTTCTCACATGTGCCTTGACCACGGCCTTCAGCAGACCAAGCAACCCCTTGCTGGAGCCAGCAACCTTGGGTCCAAGCTGGTGAGCTTTTGCTCAAGCCAGATGGGCCCGCGCTCAAGCTGGCGAGCTTGTGGTCTCGAGCCTGGGTCTTCCGCATCCCAGTCCAACCTTCTATCCACTGCGCTTCCGCCTGGTCAGGCAGTAATTATAATTTATAAAATTATGTTTCACAAACCACCATACTACATTGTTCTAATTGTTTATATTGAAATGTAAAATGTATCTATGTTTCCTGGCTGGATACTTCAGTTGGTTAGAACTTCATCTCAAAATGCAGAAGTTGCTGGTTCAATTCCCAGTCAGGGCACATATAAGAACAGATTGATGTTTCTGTCTCCCTCTGTCCCTCCTTTCCTCTCTCTAAAATCAATCAATTAAAAACAAACAAACAAAAATCTCCTTGTTAGTCTCTCCTTGCCCATTTCCATTTTCTTCCATCCTAAGAGTCAAATACGAGGAGGACTTTCAAAAAATAAGTGGTTTAGGAAGCTGGAAAATTTGAAACTGCACCTGACAGGGGAATAGCAGTGATTTATGATGTCTTTAAAGTTGGCATGTAACCTTGTGGCATTATTAGACTAGGAAAAGCTCAGATATCTCCTCTGACTGGAAGAATATTTTGGAAGATGATACTATATATAGCTAGCTATACACATTTGATTTATCTTACTTGTTTGTTTAGTGTCTGTGTCATGTCCACAAAGGCAAGACTAAACCTTATCCTTATTCTTTTAACCTTTTCTTGGGTTTCAGAAATTTATTGAGATTTTGACTTTTTTTGATACATAGTTACTTTGATTAGATTTCATTAACAAAAGAAAAAAAATTTATTACTCTGGAAACTCATTTGGTTTATTAAAAACTGTAAATTTGATTTTCCTTTTCTTGGATAAATTTATTATTGTCACATTATTTTGCTCATTAAAAACACCGGGGGAAAGGAAGGAGTGGTATTGCAGAAGGAAGAGTACAAAGAATGATTCACCTTTTATTTGAGACTTGCCACTGCTGACCTGCAACTGATTTAGAAGTGAATCATTTATAGAAAGCTCTACAGAGTTTGAGGCAGGGCTTTGTACTATATCCTTGTGAAAGTCTAAATAGATCATATAGTATCAGGTTTCTAAATCTCTGTCTTGTAGCCAATTTTATACATTTTTAAACTGTGAACTTGTTTCTAGATGACTGTAGCCATTGACAAGGTGATGGCAAAGGCTGTGTATGATAAAATTATGTGTATTTTTTATGATTTATTTTTATTTTTTTATTAATTTTAATGGGGTGACATTAATAAATCAGGGTATATATGTTCAAAGAAAACAACTCCAGGTTATCTTATCATTCAATTATGTTGCATACCCATCACCCAAAGTCAAATTGTCCTCTGTCACCTTCTATTTGGTTTTCTTTGTGCCCTTCCCCTCCCCCCTCTCCCACCCTCACCTCCTTCCCCCGACCCTGTAACCACCACACTCTTGTCCATGTCTCATAGTCTCACTTTTATGTCCCACCTATGTATGAAATCATGCTGTTCTCAGTTTTTTCTGTTTTACTTATTTCACTCTGTATAATGTTATCAAGGTCCATCCATTTTGTTGTAAATGATCCGATGTCATTATTTCTTATGGCTGAGTAGTATTCCATAGTATATATGTACCAAAGCTTTTTTTTTTTCAAAGAGCTATTTTTAATTCTTTTTATTTATTCATTTTAGAGAGGAGACACACACACACACACACACAGAGAGAGAGAGAGAGAGAGAGAGAGAGAAAGAGAAAGAGAGAAAGGGAGGAGGAGCTGGAAGCATCAACTCCCATATGTGCCTTGACCAGACCAGTGCAGGGTTTTGAACTGGCGACCTCAGTGTTCCCAGGTTGACGCTTTATCCAGTGCGCCACCACAGGTCAGGCTGTACCAAAGCTTTTTAATCCACTTGTCCTCTGGCGAACACTTGGGCTGTTTCCAGATCTTCGCTATTGTGAACAATGCTGCCACGAACATGGGGGCGCATTTCTTCTTTTTGAACAGTGCTATGGTGTATTTTTAAAACAAATCTTAGAGCCTGACCAGGTGGTAGAGCAGTGGATAGAACATTGGTCTGGAATGCTGATGACCCAGATTCAAAACCCAAGGTCATGGGCTTGAGCGTGGGCCCACCAGCTTGAGCACAGGGTCACTGGCTTGAGCATGTGATCATAGATGTGACCCCATGGTCGCTGGCTTGAGCACACGGTTGCTGGCTTGAGCAAGGGGTCATTGGCTTGGCTGGAGCTGTCCCTCCCTACTCTGGGTTCAGGCACATATGAGAAAGCAATGAACAACTAATGTGCCATAACGAAGAATTGATGCTTCTCATCTCTCTCCTTTCCTGTCTGTCTGTCCCTTTCTCTCTCTCAAAAAAAAAAAATGTTGAAAATGGACTTTCTGGAGTTTTAGAAATGAATTTTGATGTGTTTTTTGAGACATTTGTAACCTGTTGTGGGCCAGAATATTTTTTAAAGCAGTAATGAGAAAATTTTTAACTCTGTTCACAGAGCACATTTGTGAAACATATGCTATTTCCATCAGAGTAAAAGCAATATTAATTTATGTTAATGGGCTTTACATAGTAGTTGAGACTTTTATCATCTTAGCCATATTGAGTTTCAAGGGCAAATAATCATAACTATGTGAGAAGAACTAGATCATAGCAACTGATATATAAAGGCACGGTAAGATTACTGTCTATGAGTTAGTTATCCTGCAACAACAAAGAAAGTTGAAGAATAATGTAATTTATCGAGGAAAATAAAATTCATCCTGGTTATAACATTAAAAAGAGCAAAATCTAGTACTTTAGGAAAAGTAATGTACTTTAAGAAGCTGTCAAGCATAGCCTGACCAGGCGGTAGTGCAGTGAATAGAGCATTGGACTGGGATGTGGAGGACCCAGTTCGTGTAGAACAAGCTTTACTCTTGTACCTGAGGACCAAGGAGGTCAAAAGAGTTGACTAAGCTCACTGTGAGTACAAAATTGGGGCTAGATCCAGGTCTCTTACCTCTTAATCCATTGTTTTTCCTCTTTTATTTTGTCATTTTTTTGTCTGCTGTTAACATATTATAAAGATGACCTAGCTCCTCTCTCTCTTTTTTTTTTTTAGACAGCGAGAGGGACAGAGAGAGGGACAGATAGAAACAGACAGGCAGGAAGAGAAAGAGATGAGAAACATCAATTCTTTGTTGCGACACCTTAGATGTTCATTGATTGCTTTCTCACATGTGCCTTGACTGAGGGGCTACAGCAGACCGAGTGACCCCTTGCTCAAGCCAGCAACCTTGGGCCCAAGCTGGTGAGCTTTTGCTCAAACCACATGAGCCTGCGCTCAAGCTGGTGACCTCGTGGTTTTGAACCTGGGTCCTCTGCATCCCAGTTCAAAGCCCTATCCAGTGCGCCACCGCCTGGTCATATTATCTAGCTTCTTTTAAAGAATCTATTTATTTTGCTGATATTGGAAATGTTGGTATTTGTTTTGCACCTGAAATTTTTAATAGAGGGAACAGAAAAAAGACTTAAGGATGCATAAAATCTCAGTGTTTTAAAGGAAACACAATTCAGCCTGAATGGCGCAGTAGATACGGCATTGACCTGGGATGCTGAGGACCCAAGTTCGAAACCTGGATGGCGGCAACTTGTGCGTAGGCTCCTCAGCTTGAACGCAGCGTTGCTACCTGAGTGCGGGTCGCTGGCTTGAGCACGGGATAGTAGACATGATGCCATGTATGCTGACTTGAGCCCAGAGGTCGCTGGCTTGAACTGGCTTGAGCAAGGAGTCACTGGCTTGGCTGGAGCCTCCCCGTCAAGGAAGGTATGAGAAGCAATAAATGAATAACTAAAAGTGATGCAACTACAAGTTGATGCTTCTCATCACATCCTTCCTTCCTTCCCTCCCTCCCTCCCTCCCTCCCTCCCTCCCTTCCTTCCTCTCTTTCTCGATAAATAAATAAATAATAAAAAATAAAGGAAACACAATTCACCATTTATGTAAAAAAAAATGTTTTTTTTTTAAAGTCAGTAGGAAGAACTTTTAGCTCTGGCCAGTTGGCTGAGTGGATGCAGCATTGGCCTGGTGTACAGACGTCCTGGGTTTGATCCCTGGTCAGGGCCCACATGAAAAGTGACCATCTGCTTCTCTTTCCCTCCCTCTACCCCTTCTCTCTCTCTTTCCCTCTTGCAGCGAGTGGCTTGATTGGTTTGGATGTCAGCCCTGGTCACTGAGGATAGTTTGGTTGGTGCGAGTGTTGGCCTCAGGCACTGAGGATAGCTCAGTTGGCCCCAGATGAAAGTTGCTGGGTTGATCTCAGTTGGGGCACATGCAGGAGTCTGTCTCTCTACCTCCCTTCCTCACACTTAAAAAGAAAAAAGAATAAAAAAACTTTAAAACCGTGAAAATTATAAAGATCCAAAGTATAATGATTCTATCAGTCATGAATCTTTCAGTTAAAAACAACAGAAAAATCCAACCCAGAATGGACTGGTATAATTATTGGCTTATGTGACTAAACATTGTGGGGTAGGACTGTGTTACAGATAGGATGTTTTCAGTAGCACGAGACTATTGACTCAATGTGACTAAACAAGATAAGTAATTACTTTACATAATGTAGAGTGGGCTTTAGAGTTGGTTAATAGAGTAAGTCACCAATGTCAACAATCTATGTTTACTTCAGCTCTTTGCTTTGCCTTTCTTGACATTGGTATTTTTCTCAATTGGTGATTAAGATAATGCTAGAAATTCCTAGACCATATATAGATAAGGTCACATCCAGGGGAAGAAGATGTTTTTTACTGTTTGTTCCTTGGTAGAAAAATATTTTCCATAAGCTTCCTGGATATCTTCCTCCCATATCTGCTTGGCCAGGATTAGGCCACATGCCTATTCCTAAATTACCACTTAGTCCAGTTTAAGTCTTATGCCTGAAACAGGGAATATGAGTCATTTTCTTCTAGAACACATAGGAGGTATGGATACATAATATGTGATGGTTATATTAGGAGGGGAGAGGGTAGGGTAGACAGCTCCCAGTGCCCACTACTGTCTTTAGGTAAGACACTTGATTTGGAAGCTCTGCCTTTTTCATGTGTCAGCTTTGTCCCAAGGCTCAGTCTTCTGATGTTGCAGTGATGCTGCAATAGTTTTAGATTCCACATGAGAAAGGGGGAGGGGAGTGAAGGGAGAAGGAATAAGAGGTAGGGGTGGGGGTAAGGGTGTGAAGAGAGAGGAAGAGGAGAGAAACTTTTCCAGTAGTTTCTGTGGAAAAGATAAGATTATTTCCCCAGAAATCCCAACAAATTCTTTCTTGGATACTGTTGGCCTAAATGAAGTTATGAATTAGTCATGAACTGATTTAAACCTAATCATGATTTATCCCCATTCTTCAGGGAACTAAGGATGGGGTCACTCTCACCCAAGCTACCAAATGGCTTAAAATGGGAAAGGAGAAATTTCCCAAGGAATACCAGGGGGAAGAGGAATAAATACTGTAGATACTGATGTCCAGCACAGAAATGGTGCTAGGACCCTGGCTGGATGGTTCTGTGTTTGGAGCATTTTCCCCAAATGGAGAGGTTGCCAGTTCGATCCCTGACCAGATGTTCCTGCTTCTTTCCTGTTCTCTCCCTTCCTCTCTCTAAAGTCAATCAAATAAACATAAAAAAAAGTCTGTTCTAGGCCTTCTATCATGTGGCCCCAAAGGGCAATAACTTGCTCTTCCCATTAATCCATTTCTCCTATAGATAAAGGACATAATAAGACACTAAGATAGACATTCACCTACTAAAAGTATACAAAGGTACACATGACAATTCCCATAAAAACATTTATGAAACATAATAGGTTATAGAGGATGAAGAATTAGAGTTTACCTATGGTGATAATAATAGAAAATGTATTTTAACTAGACTTCATTGAAAGGGGAAAATTTTTTTGACACACACAGACTGGTTTTAGAGGTTGTGTTTAAAGATATGGCATTTTTGGCCAAAGGAATGTAGGCATATGGATATGGAAAAATTACAACGTATAAAATTGATAACTGCCTAGTAGAGTAGTAGAGTAGCTGCTAGCCAAATATGGATAATGAGCACTTTAAATGGGGCTAGTTTAGCCTGACCTGTGGTGGCGCAGTGGATAAAGCGTCGACCTGGAAACACTGAGGTCGCCGGTTTGAAACCCTGGTCTTGCCTGGTCAAGGCACATATGGGAGTTGATGCTTCCTGCTCCTCCCCCTTCTCTCTCTCTCTCTCTTTCTCTCCCCCCTCTCCCTCTCTCTATTCCACTCTCTCTCTTCTCTAAAATGAATAAATTTTAAAAAAATAAAAATAAAAATAAATAAAAATAAATGTGGCTAGTTCAAATTTAGGGTAAGGTGTGAGGGTAAATACAAACCGATCTTAAAAACGGAAGAAAAATGTAAACTGTCTCAAATTTTATATTAATTATATATTGAATTGATACTTTGGATATATGGGGTTATATAATTGAGTAAAATAAATAAGTTAATTTAATCTATTTCTTTACTTTCGCAGATGTGATTATTAGAACATTTAAAATTATAGGGCATGTGTTACATTTCTATTGTTTAATGTTACTCTAGAAAATAGAAGTCATGGGTACTCCATTTATTTTTAAAAAATTGGCAATGACGGTGGTCAAGAACCAAATATAGATACCCTCCCAGAAGATGTTAAGGATTACATTAAAAAAATTATGATCCTTGTCAGTTTGCTCAGTGGATAGAGCATTGGCCTAGCACATGGATGTACAGGGTTTGATTCCTGGTCAGGGTACACAAGAGAAGTGACCATCTGCTCCTGTCCCCACCCTCTCCCTCTTCCCCTCCTGCAGCCAGTAGCTCAATTGGTTTGATCGTTGGCCAGAGGCACTGAAGATAGCTTGGTTGGTTTGAGTGTTGGCCTCAGGTACTAAAAATAGTTTGGTTGATTTAAGCATTCACCCTAGACAGGGGTCACTGGGTGATCCCCGTTGGGATGCATGCGGGAATTTGTCTCACTATCTCCGCTCCTCTCACTTAAAAAGAAAGTTATTGACTTAGAGGGAGAGGAAGGAGAGAGAGTGAGAGAAAGAGGAGAGAGAAACATTGATTTGCTATTCCACTTATTTATGGATTCATTGGTTGATTTTTGTGTATGCCTTGACTGGGGATTGAACCCTCAACCATGACATATTGGGATGATGCTTTGACTGATGAGCTACCCTGCCACGGTTTAAGGATTAAATTTTACAATGAAAAGTATCAGAAAGCTTTTATCTAATGTTTAATCATTTTCCTTGTATTTTACCTTGCCTTGAGTTTACTTTCTTTTGATTTAGTTTAGTTTGTTCACTAGAGAGTATAAAAAGCTATGTTAAATACTGCGTCTTACTGCCTTTTATTTTGCATGCTTATACTCTGGAAGCAAATATTTCTTAAAGAAGCACTGATAATATGACTGCCTCACTGTTTCTCTTCTTGTTTTATTTTAAGTCTTTTAACATTAAACATTTATTAGCTGTGTTTGTTGGATAAAATCATGACAGTCTCATCTACAAAATGTGGCTAATGCAGTGGTTCTTAACCTTTTTTGAGGTACCGAACCCACCAGTTTCATATGCGCATTCACTGAACCCTTACTTAGTGATAAATAAAATATGATTTTTTCCCCAAATTCAAGACATAGGTATATGTTTTTTTACTGGTGCACAAAATGAGCTGTTCATGAACATCACCTTGCTCAAAGAACAAAACCAACAAAGTGCATGAACTCACAACAAGTTATAGTATTACTTTATTCTGGCCTCCGCGGCAGAGGCTTCTCCGAACCCCTGAGACCGACTCATCGAACCCCTAGGGTTCGATAGAACCCAGGTTAAGAACCACTGGGCTAATGAAACCTAGAACACAGGTATGTTGTGTTAAATTAGGCATGTGAACACGTATAAGTAACACTTGGACATAAACTGATCAGGGCACTGCTAGTTATAGGAAGAGAAGGATGACTAAGATCTCACCTCTCTCAGAGTTAGAGTGACAGATACGAGTCAAACCAATGGGACTTCAAGGCAGGGTGACTCAGACACTTGAATGAGGTACTAGATTTAAACGACATGAGAGAAGTGGAAAGAATGATTCCACCGGGCAGTCATGTTTGGACAGTGTCCATAGACAAGGACCTAAGAATGAAGCGGGTAGACAGGGCCTTTAGATTTTGGATTAAAGGAAATGTATGAATGATGGTAGAAAAGTTCACACTATGTATTTGAGTTTCATTTGGTTTACTCATGGATTTTAACATACTAGAATCGGCCCCTGTTGCCTCACTGTACCTCAGTGGAATGTCTGCCAGCCGGGCAGTTCCTTGCACACAGGGACTAGTCCTCGTCATCTTTGTACATCCAGAGTGCAGCACAGAACCTGGCAAAAGCAGGTGCCCACTAGGTAACTGGTGAGCAGATGAATGAATACCAACTTAACAACATTTAGAAAGTGGTGTATCACTTTCTTATTTTTTAGTTCAAGATACAGCATAGAGCATGTGTCTGATTTTCTAGACATTGTATCACATACTTACAGGTACTTTTCTCAAGCACTATAATGCAAGATAAATAAAATTTTCCTCATTAAATTTTTTTTTACCAGTTTTTAACAATAGCCTTGCCTGTATTTTCACTGTATAACTATCATGACATCAGGTTTGGAAACAGAGCCTTTAAATTCAGCACTGTAAGTGTGAGTAACAGAAGTTTAAACCACATTGAAGTTGGTGACACCTGAACTGAATCTTGACTGACAAGTACTGGCTTAGTGACCTTGGTAAATTATTTAGTCTACTAAGATTCAATTCCCTCATCTGTAATATGGAAATGATAATCTATTTATAAAGTTATTGGATAATGGGGCCCTGGCTGGTTGGCTCAGCAGTAGAGCATCAGCCTGGCATTTGGAAGACCCGGGTTTGATTCCCAGTCAGGGCACACAGGAGAGGCAACCATCTGCTTCTCCACCCCTCCTCCTTCTCTCTCTCTCCTACTCTCCTCCCCTCTCACAGCCGTGGCTTAGGTTCAAGCAAGTTGGCTAAAAGAGTTGGGTTGCCGAGCAATGGAGCAGCGCCCCAGATGGGCAGACCATGGTCAAGGAGGGGGCTTGCCAGGTAGATCCCTGTCAGGGCACATGCTGGAGTCTTTGTCTGTGCCTCCTGCCTCTTACTTAATAAAAAACAAATTAATTAAAAAAATAGATAAGATAATGGATGGAAATTGCTTAACCCAGAGCCTGGCTTATGGGAAACAATACATATTGCCTAATATTGTTGATGTAACCTCTTTTTGTTAAATTGTTTATTTTTTCAAATACATTTTACATTCAATGTTATTTTGTATTAGTTTTAGGTGTACAGCATAGTGGCTAGAGTGTTACATACTCTATAAAGTGTTCCTCCTAATATTTCCAGCTCCAAAGTGGCACCATAGTCACCATACACTATTGATTGTATTTTCTATGCTATACTTTATTGAGGTAATCTCATACCATAAAATAAGAACAATTTCTCTCAAATATTTATTAAGTAAACTAATGACCAGAGTGATTACCTAGTAGAAACTGACCCCAATTTTTTTTCTCCTAGCAGATCTTATATTGCACTTTAAACACACCTAAAATTGACATGGAATACCTCTTAGGAGCATACATAGGTCTTGAAGATTTTATATTTGCCCATGTGAAAGGGATCAAGAAAGAAGTGACTGTGTGTAAAACTGAGGATTCACTTGGTCTCACCATTACAGATAATGGTGTTGGCTATGCTCTTATAACGGTAAGTCTTAAAAAATAACCATGGGGCCTAACAGAAGGCAACATTTATGAAAACCTACCAGGTCAGAGAAGGTTAGAAATGATCTTCAGAGCGAGAGTCAGCTCAGAGGGGATGAATAGATTGCTAACATTTCATTTAAAAATGTTTTAAAGACATCATTTTTTTTTTTTTTACTCTTTCCTTGAACTTTTTCTGTTCAAACTTTCTATAGAATTTAAAACTTCCTGAAAGCCTGGCACTGATGCCTACTCATTACCCATATGAGCTCTTGTAGGCCTGTAGCTCATTAACATCTGACGACTTCTGTGCTGATTTTATGTTATTTCCAAGTGTACATAGTTTTGGCCATTTTATTTACTTCTTTAAAAATGGGCTTCAAGCTTTTCTAAACTATATAATTCCTTTATTAAAATACAAATAGCAATATAGGGCTGCAAAGGCAAGAAAAGGAAGTTTGAAATGGTATGGAAAAAAATGTAAGAACTGAGGAGTGGCAAAACAGAAAAAGATCCATCTCTTAAAATATAACAGTTCCACCTGACCTGTGGTGGCGCAGTGGATAAAGCGTCGATCTGGGAACACTGAGGTTGCCAGTTCAAAACCCTGCACTGGTCTGGTCAAGGTACATATGGGAGTTGATGCTTCCAGCTCCTCCCCCCTTTCTCTCTCTCTCTCTCTCTCTCTCTCTCTCTCTCTCTCTCTCTCTCTCTGTGTCTCCTCTCTAAAATGAATAAATAAAAAAAGAAAATTAAAAAAAATATATAACAGTTCCATTATTTTAATAAGTGGTTGTCATAACACTGACTTATCATATTCTTGGCGCTTTACATACATTTTCTCATTTAATCCTTAGAGTAGTTCTATTTGGACGGTACTACGGTTTCCATTTTTTTAAAAAAGATTTTATCTGTTGATTATATGGGGGAGAGGGAAGGTGGAATGAGAAGTATCAACTCATAGATGCTTCACCTTAGTTGTTCATTGATTGCTTGTCGTATGTACCTTGACTGGGCAAGCCCAGGGTTTTGAACCAGTGACCTCAGCATTTCGGGTCGACTCCTTATCCACTACACAACCACAGGTCAGGCCTATGTTTTTAATTTTATTTACTCTTTTGTTGAGAGGTAATAAAATTTTAATATACAGCTTAATGAATGTTTATATACTTACACCTGTGTAACCACCAAACTGAAGAAAATTTCTTTCTGCCACCCACAGGCTCCCTTGTGCTCCTTCCGAGTCAATACTCTTCCCCACAGAGGAGCCACTATTCTGACCTCTATCACTATAGTTTTCCTTGTTCCTGAACTTCAGATAGGTAGAATTATATATTATATGCTCTACTGTCTGGTTTTTTTTTTTTAGTTTAACATAAGGTGTGAGATTTATTTATGAGTAGGCGCTATTATCAACCTCTCTTTTACAAATGTAGCAAACAGGATCAGGAGGCTTAAGTAGCTTGCTCAAAGTGTTGCAGCTGGACAAATGCAGAATTTGAATCTAAGAGTTCTGACTCCGGAGCTGGCTGTCCCACTACTGAGCTAAGAATAAGAGATAAACTACATGCAGCAGAGTGTGTTCTTATTGCTTTATTGTCCAGATCCTTGACTGGCTGATACACTGTCATCATTAAAAAATTGTCTTAAGGAAGTTATCTTCTTAACTGTAAATAGTACCTTATTTAACTTCTCATTTGATACAATAGCTATTTTTAGCTCTGCAGAAGATATGACTGTGCTAAACATTGAGTGGGTGACCAAATGGAAAATCTGTGAGCTGGAAAGTCATGTGGGATTATCTGGGGGAAGTTCAGGACATGAGGCATATGCAGCAATGCCTTTCTAATGTCAGCAGGGAAGGGCTTGGAAGTTTTGCAAACATGCTTGGAATTTTTAGATCTTAGTCTCTGATGTTCAGAGCTTGAGCTATTTTTTTTATGCCTGGTCAAACATGCGCCTGCCTAAGAGCACTAGTCACTGCACCTGAGGAGACAGAGAACATAGTGCAAAGAGAAGAGGGGCATAAACCAAATTGCTGACACATAGTTCAACTTAGAAGAGAAATTAATAGTACACTGTGTACATGGTTAACAGGATTTTTTAAAAAATTGAGGGGGATGCCTGACCAGGCCGTGTCGCAGTGGATAGAGTGTTGGACTGGGAGGTAGAGGACCCAGGATCGAAACCCTGAGGTCACCAGCTTGAGCACAGGCTCATCCGGCTTGAGCTCAGGCTCACAGCTTGAGCGAGGGGATCCCAGCTTGAGCGTGGGATCATAGCCATGACCTCATGATCTCTGGCTTGAGCCCAAAGGTCACTGGTTTGAAGTCCAAGGTCACTGGCTTGAGCCCAAGGTTGCTGGCAAGGGGTCACTCACTCTGCTGTAGCCCCCTGTCAAGGCACATATGAAAAAGCAATCAATGAATAAGCAATCAATGAACAAATAAGATGTCTCAATGAAGAATTGATTTTTTTCATCTCTCTCCCTTTCTGTCTGTCTATCCCTATCTGTCCTTCTCTCTGTCTTTATAAAAAAAAAATTGAGGGGGAAATTTAAAATGTATTGAAAGAAAGTAATAATTACATAAAGAACTGCCATAAAGCCCTTTACTCAGATCTCTAATTTCTACCAATGCTACATGTATTTTCTTCTTTTTTCTCTCATGCATGTATTTATGTATATATACATATAGACATATATATAATTTCCCCTGAACCATTTGAAAAAAGTAGATTGCATGTATCATGTCTTTATGCCTTCATATTTCAGAATGTTACTTAGAACAAAGATCTTCTCTTATATATAACTATACTACAACTCTGAAATTAAGAAAATCTGTCAGTGCCTGACCTGTGGTGATGCAGTGGATAAAGCATTGACCTGGAATGCCAAGGTTATAGGTTTGAAACCCTGGGCTTGCCTGGTCAATGTACACATGGGAGTTGATGGTTCCTGCTCTTCCCTCTACTTTCTCTCTCTCCTCCCTCTAAAATGAATAAATAAAATCTAAAAAAAAAAAAGAAAGAAAAGAAAATCTGTCAGTGATACCGTGCTTTTAAACTAATGTGTCCATATTGCAATTTTATCAGTTGTCCTAATAATTTCTACTATAGCATTTCCCCCGAGTGTAGGTCCAATATGGGATCATGGTTTCATTTAGTTGTCATGTCATTTTAGTCATCTCTATTCTGAAAAAATCCTGAGTCTTTTATAGAATATCCCTCAATCTGCGCTTTTCTGATTTTTCCTCTTGCTGAAACAGGTTATGCATTTTGGGCAGGAAAATCAGATAAGGACATTGTGTCCTCAGTGCACTCCATCAGAAGGTACATTATGGCCCTGGCTGGTTTGCTCACTGGTAGAGCATCAACCTGGCATGTAGAAGTCCTGGGCTTGATTCTTGTTTAGGGCACACAGGAGAAGTCACCATCTGCTTCTCTTCCTCTCCTACTCTCCCTTCTCTCTCTCTCTCCCTCTCCTCCCCTCCTGCAGCCATGGCTTGATTGATTTGAGCGTGTTTGCCCAGACCCTGATGACGGCTTCATGGAACCTCCTCCTCAGGCACTAAAAATAACTCTGTTGCGAGCATGGCCCCAGATGGCAGAGGATTGACTGCAGATGGGTTGGCAGGTGGATCCCGGTTGGGGCACATGCAGGAGTCTATCTCCTCTCCTCACACGTAAATAGAAAAGGGAATATGCATTATGATGGTTTGTCTCGTTTATGGTGTTAATTTTGGTCACTTGTCTAAGGTAGTGTCTGCCAGCCTTATTCACTGCAGAGTTGTATTTTCCTTTACAACAATATGTGCAGAGATACTTTGAGATTATGAAAATATCCGATTCTCTTACTCGTACCCCAAACATTTTCCATCTATTGGAAAGTCTTGCCTGAATCAGTCTTTACCATAATGGTTGCAAAATAACAGTGTTTTTTTCTTTTCTTTTTTTTTCTGAAGTGAGAAGCAGGGAGGCAGAGAGACAGACTCCCATGTGCACCCGACTGGAATACACTCGGCATGCCCACTGGAGGGCGATGCTCTGCCCATCTGGGGTGTTGCTCCGTTGCAATGGGAGCCATTCTAGCACCTGAGGTGGAGGCCGTGTAGCCATCCTCAGCACCCGGACCAACTTTGCTCCAGTGGAGCCTTGGCTGCGGGAGGGGAAGAGAGAGACAGAGAGAAAAGAGAGGGGGAAGGGTGGAGAAGCATATGGGCGCTTCTCTTGTGTGCCCTGGCTGGGAATCGAACCTGGGACTTCCACATGCCGGCCGATGCTCTACCACTGAGCCAGTCGGCCAGGGCTAAATGACAGTTTTTCTAATTTTATCATTCTTTATAAATTTCTTTAAAAAACAGTCTACAATAAAAGCACTCCACTTATTTATACATTTGCTTATCTATTATCAGCAAGACACAAGATTCCTTATTTTATTAAATGGGTTATGGTTCATTACCATTGTTTATTTTGATGATGAGGTTTTCTGAGAGTGGCCTGCAGGGGTCCTTTGTGCTTTTGACAGGTTCCCATCTCACCCAGCAGTTCTTTCCTTTTTGGCACAACTGGATGTTCTATCTCATCTCAACTTACATCTTCTTTTCCCCAGTTCTGGAATCAACCCTTTCTTCTAGGAGCTCTTGATTTCATACTGAGGACTGATATTTCCAAATCAAGAGCTGGATGCTAGTTGAACTCATTCATTGCTACTAGATACTTTGTTTCTTGGTTAAAAACCATGAATCTCAGAAATTGTGAATTTATTATTATGCTTTCAGTTATAACCCTGCCCCACAGGGTATTTCTTGGCTTCCCCATAATTTACTTTCCAAAATCATTGAAATACTTACTCATTTGTTTATTCCTACAATAAACAAAAAGTAGTTGTTTTTTTTTTTTTTTTTTTTTTTTTTACAGGGACAGAGAGAGAGTCAGAGAGAGGGATAGATAGGGACAGACAGACAAGAAGGGAGAGAGGTGAGAAGCATCAATCATCAATTTTTTGTTGCCGTTACGATACCATAGTTGTTCATTGATTGCTTTCTCACATGTACCTTGACTGCGGGCCTTCAGCAGACCGAGCAACCCCTTGCTGGAGCCAGTGACCTTGGGTCCAAGATGACGAGCTTTTTGCTCAAGTCAGATGTGCCTGCGATCAAGTTGGCGACCTCGGGGTCTCGAACCTGGGTCTTCCGCATCCCAGTCCGGTGCTCTATCCACTGTGCTACCTCCTGGTCAGGCAACAAAAAGTAGTTTTTTAAATATATCTTTTATTTATTTGCAAATTAAATTAATGAGGTGACATTGATCCGTAAGAGTACATAGGTTTCAGGTAAACATTTCTATAGCATTTATACTGTTGATTGTGTTGTATACCCATCACCCAAAGTCAAATCATTTTCCATCACTGTACAGTATATTTTTTCCTCATTACTGTCCTCTCCCCAACCCCACAAAATAGTTATAGAACTGCTATATCCATCCTATGAAAAATAAACCTATTAAGAAGAGTTCAAGATTTATATGCATTTTTTGTCTTTAAACGAAATACATGCATATAATCAAAGTATTCTATTCAAAAATTGTTTGGAATAGATTTCTCTTGCTCCCCCCACTCCCATAATTGTGATTCATATGAAATAATGTTTTTTTTTGTTGTTTTTTTTTTTAGTTAGAGAGAGAGAGAAACAGACAGACAGGAAGGTAGAGAGATGAGAAGCATCAGCTCATAGTTGTGACACCTTAGTTGTTCATTGATTGCTTTCTCATATGTGCCTTGATGCGGGGGTGGGGGGTGGGCTCCAGCTGAGGATCTGTGCTGCTGAGCACAGATGGGGATTGCCAGGGGGTTCCTGGTCAGGGTGATTGTGGGAGTCTTTCTGTCTCCCCTCCTCTCATTGGAAAAAAGAAAAAAAAGAAAGGAAATACTGTTGAATCTAATTGCTTCTTTAACTGAATTTGATATTCCTATCATTCTTGTAGACTTATTTTGTTTTGCATGTATAAATCATAAACATAATTCAAAAGTCAAAACTATATAAAAAGATAAATTCAGAGATGTGTTACTCTTTCCTCTATCTCTTCTATTTCATTATTGTTTCCCCTACTCCTTGGAAGCAATCATTTCCTTAATTTCTGGCTTACCATTCCAGAGTTTCTTTATTCCAAGATAAGCAGAAAAAACCCCCGAGACTTTTCAAGAGTTTGGCATGGTCCCTGCATAAGCATGCCGTGCAGCTTTCCTTGCCTAGTTCTGGTTTCAGTGAATGTGCTGCTGAACTGAGTACTTGTTCCACTTCCACAGTGGCTAGATGTCGGGGTAGGTTGAAGTGAGAGTAGGCAGTGTGGTAGGGCCTCAAGCGAGGACATGGCAAGGAGGGAGGATTCCATGATTAGGCAGGCAGTACAGTGGGGTACGTAGGAGCTTGCTTTAGAGTCAGACAGGCCTGCTTTCATTCTAGGTTCAAAAACTTATTAACTCGCTGTTTGACCTTGGACAAGTCATTAAACCTCTCTGTGCCTTTTTTCAAGTGGGAACATTTGCAACTACTATTTGGGTAAAAAACGATGGCACATATAAAATGTTTTATAATAGTTATAATTGATAGCTAATACTTAAATAATAGTAGCAATAACAAATCACATAATTAAGAAATGAGATTAATGCAGAGAAATGTATTTAGTAGTACTGCATGATCTTCACAGATAACTCTCTTCCGTTGAAAAGATAATAGACTTAGACACTTATGATTTTAGTACTCAAGTCTCAACATTTCTCAAGAAAAAGTATATGTCAATCAGAAAATTGAGTATATTTAAATTACAAAATCTATAAATTCCTATAACATTTAAGACTGAGATTGACAAACATTTCTATAAAGGGCCAGATAGTAAATACTTTAGGCTTTGTTGTAATTTTGGGTCATACTGCCGTGAACCAGCGTGACTAGTAATTCCAGGTCCTGAGGAAGAACGATGCAGAATGAAGAAAATAAACTTGAATAGGATGGGATTGGGAGGCCTCTGTAAGCTGGTGGCAAGAACAGAGAGAGCTCTCCACTCCCAACGAGGCTTTATTTATAGGGCAGAGAGAGTCATTAGCAAATCAGTGATATCTCTGATCACATTTGCAAGGCTACCCAAGAATTCTCCCAAGTGCTGAAAACCCCCACCATACATAACATCTTAACTTCACAAAACAAAGAATAAAAAGAAAACTACCTCCAGTCTCTCCAAGGGACAGGGAGGATAGGACCATTACAAACCATTCAGCATCACAGCTAACATGGAGGTGTGGAGAAAAACTTAGCCTTTAGCTAAGTGAGGTGGGGGATTGGGCAGATTGTCAGTTTACTGCCAGTCCCGCATACCTCTGTTCCCCCAAAATCTTTAACTGTGAAGACCCTGTCGGCTTGCGGTCCCCAACACATAAAATCTCTGTTGCAGCTACTCATCTCAGCCATTGCAGCAAAGACACAGTTATTATTCAATACTTGAATGATGAGAATTAATTTAGTCTCAGGAAGTAAAACTTTATTTGTGGGTGCTGTAATTTGAATTTAGTATAATTTTCACGTGTCACAATTATTCTTCCCCTACACAATCATTTAAAAAGGTAAAAGTCTCTCATGACTCATGAGCTGTGTAAAAACAAGTAACTGTATGAGCCATTGGTTGCTGATCTCTAGTGTAAGAGAAAACTTCTACTTTGGTTCAAAAGAGAAATAAGAGCTTATAACATGTGATTAAGAAATGAGTCTACATTGACGTAAAAAAGCTAAATTTATTTTGAATTAAGTGATTTATAGATAACTTCAAAACTGTCATTCTCAGATTACTCTCTTTTAGAAATCTTTATGATATGGGGTACTTTAGTAAAACGAAGTTAATCACACTTTAGCATGATCTTTATTCTGAGAAATATGGTACTTATTTATTTCTTACATTTAATTGTTTAATTATTCAGAACTAATAAACAGTTTGGTGGGAAATATCCAAGTTCAAGAGGATAGAGGATCATAGGGTGGAAGGCAGGGTCTGTGAGAGGAGGCATGTAGAAACAGAACAAGAGTGGTGATTTGAGAAAATAGACAATGAGATCAGGAAGCCACGATTAGATGAAGAACAGCGTTAGTAGACGTAAGCAAAAGTAATGTGGAAAGGTGGAGGTTGTCAAAAAACAGATTTTAGAGTTCCAAGGTAATAGGTCATTTTCTCCCCCAGCTTTACTGAGATATAATTGATGTATAACATTGTGAAAGTTTAAGGTGTAGAGCATATTGAATTGAATTGATGCACTTATATACAGTGTGTCCGTAAAGTCATGGTGCACTTTTGACAGTGTGACCGGTCAAAAGTGCACCATGATTTTACGGACACACTGTATTGCAAAATGATCATCAAAGCGATAGATCATTTTGGACAGCTGTAATCATAAACTCCTTTCTTGGGGTCACCACACCTATCTTTCCTTTCTTTCTTTTCTTTTTTTTAAACTAGCTATTTGGTCTTGGGTTAGTTAGATCTGTCTGACTCCGAGTGTTTTGTGGAAAGAACATGAAATTTTGTATTGATATCACCTCCATTTGAAACCCAATTCTGTTTAATAGCTGTATCATTTTGTTTTATTTATTTATTTTTTACATTTTATTTATTCATTTTTAGACAGAAGGAGGAAGAGAGAGAGAGAGAGAAAGAGAGGCAGAGAGACAGAGAGGAGAGGGGAGGGGCAGGAAGCAACAACTCCCGTATGTGCCCTGACCAGGCAAGTCCAGTGTTTCGAACTGGTGACCTAGGTGTTCCAGGTTGACGCCTTATCCACTGTGCCACCATGGGTCAGACTTAGCTGTGTCATTTTGGTAGAGCCATGCTTCATTGTGCTTTGGTTTCTTTGTTCACCAATGGAATATTAAATATTCCTCTCATAGGCTTGTTCTGAGGACTAAATGAAATTTATTATTTACGACTGTTATATGAATGTTTGTTATTACGAACATGGTTTGAGGACAGTGTTTGGAAGCTCAGCAGCACAGATCTCAAAGTTGCTGACCTTGGCGGTGGAGCCCGCAGCACAAAAGCTTTGAATCTGATGCCTAAGATGTTGGGGAGGGTAGGATGCCACCTCAGAGTTCTGCTATCTGCGAGGAGAAGACAGAATTCTGTAAACACAGGGGATGAAATAATAGAATATACTGTAGTAATGGTCTGAAGTGGTTGGGAACCTCAAGTTTAATAAGGCTGCAAATCTTCATTTTCCAAAAAATATTTAATGGTGCCTTTGCTTTTTGCAGCATCAACCTCCAAAGTCAGGTGAAAGTTCTGTGTTATAGAGAATGATAGTAACTGACGCGGTGATTGTAAATATAGAATTAATAACCTGTTTTGTTTTTCCATCTTAGTCCTTTTGCCCATATAGCAATTTTAGCAATATTATTAATCTATCTAATTATGGTATGTTTATGAAAGTATATTAGATTTCAGAAATTTGTCTCAATTACCACCTCATTCTTTATCAACTTAGGAAGCTAAGGCTCAGATAACCTAAAAGATATACAATCAGTGTCTCCCACTTGGCTTCTCTATCTGGTTCACCTTATGGTGCTCTTCTCCAAGTTTCTTATGCTGACTTTCCTCTCTCTTCATCCCAGATCCTTATGTGCTGCCCCTGAGGATTACAGATGCTTTGACTTTCCTCTTGCCCACCTGGGTTCTCACCTGCTGCCTGCTGCCTTCTGGGAACTGCCTTTCCTCCCTCTGTCTGGGCACATTCTTCTGGTGACTACTGGGGCAACTCACAGGCCCAGGCGGTCCTAGATTTCTGTTACTGTGTCCTTTATCCTTTAACTTACTGGTAAGATCATGCATGTCTTTAAAGTCTTTCATTTAATTAGTTTTATATAGTGCTTATTTTTAGTAACATTATAAAAATGTCTTAAATAAAAAATATGTGAAATTGAAATTAGTATGGTATAATTGATTGATGAAAAACACATTCAGAATGTATCAAGAAATGACTTAGAATAAAAAATTAAGAAGAGGCCCTGGCTGGGTGGCTCAGTGGATAACGTATCATTTTGGGACACCATAGTCACAGGTTTAATTCTCAGGCAGGGCACTTATGAGAAGCAAACAATGAGTAAACAACTAAATGGAACAGCTATGTGGACCAACTAGTCAGTGCTTCTCTCTCTCTCTTTCCCTCTCTGCCCTCTTTCATCTCTCTCTTTCAAAATGTTTAAAAAATTAAGAAGTCAAAATTGTAGGTTTTCACAGTCTCTGATGGTGTAATAATGGTCAGGTGACAGAACAGTAGAGATATTTTTCTTTGTTTCTAAATTTAGACTGGTGTTCTGTTTAATGTTGCTCATGTTTCTATGAGCCCAGTATGATGTTTAGCTTTGTTTTCGTAGCTTGTAAAGTTAATGGGGACTTATTAAAAAACAATGCCAGTTAGATTATAAAGTTTTTTTATTTCTTTGCTTATAATTTACTATTTTGTAATGATAAATGATAACCTTTCTTTTGAGTTGGCATGTTTGTGTCATTGGCATAAAGCACATTAATAGTTACTATTATAATAAACATAGTAGTGTTTTTAAAATTTTAATGGAAAAGAAGCCCCACTGTGAGTTTTGGAATATTAGTAATAAAATTTAAAAAGTAAAAATGCCCTACCTTCCCAGGTTAGTCTTTTACCACTTTTATTTTCTTTTGGCAATATTATGAAGATAGTGAGGCACATGAGATCAATTTTTCTCTTAACTCTGGGACACAGTGATCCATCAGCCTGCTGAGTCAGATGCTGTTCTTCCCCTGGCAAGAGTGGGGAATACACCTGCTTTTATCCTGTCATTCCCATGAGGGGTTTGTGACACCTGAGATGCATTGTGACCTTCATTTGGCTCCATTCCTTACCTCTGCGGAGGAACTTGTGCATCCTGTGCAGAGTATCACTTGTGCAGTTTTCTGGAGTTTCTTTCCTTAAAATCCCATCAGAAATTCTTAGTGCTAGCTCAGGGGGCCTTAGGCCTCATTTGGAGACTGCAATAGAGATGTAGTGTATATATGTAAGAGAGATTTTTAAAAACTCAATCAGAAAATTGCCACTGGGTTCTGAGTTTTCCTCACTTAAATTATATCAATAAAAAATGATAGTATAAGATAATTTTTATTGGCTCCCCAAAGGGTAACCACACTGGTATATTATTATGTATCAATTATAGTTTTTTAAAAGAAATATTAATTGGTTTTAGAGAAGGAGGAAAGGGAGGGATATATATATATACACACATATATAATATATATGCATAATATATATATGTGTATATATATATATCTTTGTTATTTCATTTATTTATGCATTCATTGGTTGATTCTTGTATGTACCCTGACCAGAGATCAAACCCAGAACCTTGGCATATGGAGACGATGGTCTAACCAACTGAGCTACCCTGCAAGGGCAGATATAAATTTTCTTAGCTAAGGTTTTACCAAGTCTTGAGTCACTGCATTTATAACTAAGGTTTAAAAAAATACAGCTAGAATCAACCAATGAGTACAAGAATAAGTGGAACAACAAATTGATGTTTCTCTCTCTCTGTAAAAACTCAATCATTATATATTTATTATACACACACACACACACACACACACACACACACGCACACATATATAAAGCCAGTAGAAAAGGTCAGGCACCATAATGGGCTTAATGTTGAAATGATTCAATAATCTTGTTTGGAGGGACTTGTCTCTGCTGGCATTGTCTTAGGTACAGGGCATACAGTGGTGAATAAGACCATTTCCATCCACACAGATACTACAATTCAGCAATGGAGCCTGAGAGGCAAATGAACAATTGCACTGTGGTTGTGTTGAAGTTGGCAAATTACTTGACCTTCCTAAACCTCATTTGTCCTGATCTATGACATGAGATTCTCATTAAGGAGTTACAATGAACTGAGATAGTAAATATACAGTGCTGAGCTCAGAGCTCAGCAAATGCAGCAAAAAGCACTATAGAAGCCTGAGAGTGGTACCTTCCCTAATCTCGGGGTAGTGAGCTGGGGGAGATGTCAGGAAAAGCTTCCCAGAGGAGGTGGTGACTGTGATGGAGCTGAATTCTGAATGATAAGGAACAAGAAGAATAATTGGAGGCTAGATGTCTGTCTTTTGTTGGTTAGTTGTCCATGTTTAACAGAGCACTAAATGCATTGTTAATATATTGTATATAATGCCCCAGAAGCATGCAAAGAGATGTTTCATTGTTCGATTTTATATTATTATCTTTGATTTTCTTTCAGAGAATTAAAGATGGCAGTGTAATTGACTCAGTTAAAACAATCTGTGTGGGAGATCATATTGAATCCATAAATGGAGAAAACATTGTTGGGTGGCGTCATTTTGCTGTTGTTCAGAAGTTAAAGCGATTAAAAAAGGAGGAAACCTTTACCATGAGATTAATAGAACCTAAGAAGGCATTTGGTAAGTGGGTTTTATGTGTGTGTGTGAAATGTTCCCGTTCCCTGAATTTCCTTTTTTTAAAAAAGTTTATTTCCACTATTCATATCAGTTGTATTTTTCAGGGCTCTCCCTGTGCTGAATTTTAAAAACAAATCTTTTTATTTAAATTTTTTTTTTGAGAGATAGGCAGGGAGAGCGAGAGATAGGAACACCAGGTTGCTTATGTGTGTGCCTTGAATGGGGATTGGACCTGTAACCTTGTTTAGGGACAATGCTCTTTACCAACAGATTTAATTGGTCAGGGCCTTAAAATTCTTTTTTCCATTACAGTTTACATCTAACATTATTTTGTAATGTCAGGTGTACAGCATTAGGGTTAGGCAGTCATATACTCTACAAAGAGTTACATCTCCTGTGTCCAGTTCCCCTGACTTACCTTTCTAGGGGAATGAGTACTGCAGTGTGGTCCACTTGCTTCTGGTCTGTCAGTGAGGATCTGGAAATAATGGACAGCACCATCTATAAGGAAACAGCCAGTGAAGGAGAAAAATGCCCAGAAGGACATTTTCTAAAAAAAGTATTTGGAGTTCTGAAGTTTTTGACTTTGATGTAGCTTTTCTAAACTAAGACCAGCACATTGTATTGTGTTCATCTGCCTGAGCAGTAAGATTTTTTTTTTTATTAAACTCTCTAAACTGTAACTGTCATTCATGGATCTCAATGGCAAGAACTTTAGTTACATTCAGAATTGGTATTTAAAATAGTTATCTAGTCTATTTTAAAGTCTTCCTTCAAACTCTTCCTTCGTTGGCATTTTGAGTTGGTGCTGTGGGATGGTGTGAAATGACTTTGGTGTGCCGTCTGTACTTGCTTGATTTAAGCCATGGCAGCTGTGCTCCAACTCTTGTCCAAACCCCCAGGGCCATCACCTACAGGAACACGTGCCAGCTTCCCTCCCTACCCAGCACTACTTTAATAAGCCAGATGATGGCCTCGTGTTTGTCAGTGTTCAGATATCTTCAGAATCATTCTGGACCTGCCCTTACCCATCCGTGACCCCACCCACCTCATGCCCTTTCCTGTGCTCACAAAACGTAAATATTCCTTGTAGTTTGTCTCAGATGGCTGTTTTCTCAGGGTAGTTAATGACAATGATGGGAGAATACAGTGGGTCTGGGGAGTTAACATTTCTCCTTCCTTTAGCCAGTCAGTGGCAGATTCTAGTCAGTGGAATTGACATTTTTCCTGCTTCCAAGTGGCTCTGTGCCATTTAATAGAAGTACAGTGTAGAGTACGTTACTCTTGGGAGACAGAGTTCCAAGAAGGTATAGGAATGCTTTATGCCAGTGTTGCCCCTGAAGGGGTGTTCTGGAAACCACTGTTACTGTCACTGTGATGCTTCATGGTACCTTGCAGCACCTGAGCTCACTTCTCATGGAGGCAGGTGGGCCATGACTGGGTTTTTCATCCAGCAGCTCCTATTTAAGGGCTTTGCTTGGTAACCAACCTCCCAGGTGTCACAGCATATAAATGGATAGCATGTAGGCAGCTTGAGAGAAATATTGTTGTTTGATTTCGACTCTTTGTAAATCAAAGTCATTCTGATAGCACAGCCCAATGGATATAGTTTTCTTTCTGCATTTACCTCCACCAAATATCTTGCTTTTCAGAGTTAATATTTCCTATTTTCCTCTGTTGCCTTATAAGAATTCTGTGAACCAATTTGAGGACAACACTGGTACATTTTCCTAAAGAGGATATATTATTTCAGCATCCCATATTCTGGCGGTGCTATGGGTTAGAATACATGGAGGGTGATGCTGGAGCAATTTCAGGTTTTCATTTTCCAAGGTTTCCCTGGCAGCTTCACTTAAACAAATCAAGCCTCCTGGTCTACATGCCTTTTCCTCTCTGTGGGTTGGTCCTTTCCCCGGGCTCCCAGCCTGGGGACTTTTATCTTGAAGTAGGTCTTGCTGACCTGCCCACTCTTCAGCTTTTCATTTTGTAGTTGATCCCTTTGCCTCTGAGATAAAGGCAGAACTAGTGTATTCCACAACATCTGGATTTATCCCAGCATTTAGCTCTCTGCAGGGAGATGTGTCCACCAGGAGGTACCTGCGGAACCAAGCTTCCCCCAGTTCTCTCCGTCCCAATCATTTTCCTTTGCTTTGTTTTCTTCCTTCTTGTGTTTTTCTGGCATTATCCTTGATGCTTTGAATCAAATTTCATAGTTTTAAAATTTATTTATTTATTATTATTTTTTTTATGGTTATCCGACTCTGTCAGCTTGGGTTTTTCTGTCCAGAGGAAGGGCCAATCTAGGTGAGGTAGAATTTTCTCTTCTCTGATTCATATAGGCCGTCTTGGCTGAAGCTAAGTCATTTCTGGGATTTTACCAACAGCTGTCAGAAATGGCCATGCACTCTAGTATTTTCCTACCATTTAACCTAACGATTTAGCCTGCAGAGGCATGTGGACTATGGGTGTCCCCAAATACAGGAGGGAGCAGTGTAGTTGGCTGCTTTGTCATGACATGACATGGATAATGAGCACACAGCTTCTCAGCCATGCTTGGGGACATCCTGACTACCTGCTACATTTCCATATGTACATGTACCAGCAGCCACATCCTACCTCTAGGAGTCATTTATGTGTAAAGATTTTTTGAAAGCTACACAACATGTACTCTCTGATTTAAAGAAAGGCATTTGTTTTGAAAGTCTAACAGGTAGATCTCAGAAACGGACCTTTACTCAAGTCTTGGGAAGCTCAGGAAATGAGGTTGTTTCAGGGATGTGTGAACCAGGAACCTTCTTGGTACTGGCTTGATGGACTCCTTCCAAATATTTTCTGTCTTCATGTTACTCCCTCAGGATTCAAATCCCTGAGATAGAAGGGGGATCTTATTAGGTCACATGCCAATCATTTTTTTTTTTTTTTTGAAAGAGCAGCAGGGAGAAAGAGACAGGAACATTGAACTGCTCCTGAATTTATCCTGAACAGGGAATTGAACTGGAAACCTTCACATTCTGGATTCACACTCTAACCAACTGAGGTTTCTGGGTAGGGTTTAATTTTTTATTGATATTTAGACAGAAAGGAAGTGAGGGAGGGAATAATTTATTTGTTGTTCCATTCAGTCATGCACTCCTTGGTTGCTTCCCATGTAAGCCCTGACTGGACGTCGAACCCACAACCTTGTTGTTTTGGGACGCCACTCTTAACCAAGTGAGTTAACTAGCCATGTCCACAGGCCCATCTTGAGAGTGGGGAAAGCAAGCTACCTGATTGATAGGCCCACAAAAATCACACAGAACAATGAAGAAGTTTCCTTTTGGGTAGGAAAAGGCAAGTGCCCACATTACCATTTCTCTTAAGCTTTCTTGTTCTTTAGGCAGAGCAGTGTTAATTTTCTCTTGACTTTGAATCTGAAGCTGGCCATGCATGATACACTGAGTCTGGGTGTATCAGAATGAACCTGGATGAATAATGAATTGTCAGTTGACTTTGAGTGACTTGTCTTAAGGATTATTCTGGTATTGTTGTTTGACAATGGGATCCCTAGAGACCATGATAATATCAAAGCTTTCTTTCAGGGTAAAAGTAAAGCCATATTCTTCTTTGTGCTGTTCACCGGATTTGGAAGGGGCCATGCTCCACAGATATGGACTATACTTCTGGCAAAATCCTTCATTTATGTATCCCACAAAAAATTTGAGAGTCTGCTGCCTTTCAGGTACTCTGCTAGTCATAACATGTGCTAAGAAGAAAGACTAAAATATAGCTCCTGTCTTTAAAGGGGCTCATAGGAAGCTGTTATGTACTAAATTGTGTCCCCCTAAAATTCATATGTTGAAGTCCTAATTTCCAGTACCTCAGAATGTGACTGTGTTTGGAGATAAGGTCTTTAAAGATGTAATTAAGTTAAAATGAGGTCATTAAGGTGGGCCGTGATCCAATATAACTGATGTGCTTTTAATAAGAGGAAATTTGGACCTGGAGACATAGAAGAAGAAAGCCATGTGAACATGAAGACATGTGAACATGAAGATAGTCATTTACAAGCCAAGGAGAGAGGCATCAGAAGAAAGCAATCCTGATTACAGCTTAATCTTGTACTTCTAGCCTCCAGCACTATAAGAATGTAACTTTCTGTTGTTTAAGCCAGGGGTTGGTTTCTTATGGCAGCCCTAGAAAAGTAATACAGAGGCCAATAAGCAGAAAAATAAAAAGAAAATAAATACAATGCAGTTTTTTTTGACTGTGGCAATAGATCTTGGGTTCCCTAACAATCTGGAAGGTACAGGTTGGGTATCTTAGCAGTTCTTTGACCTTGTACAGATGGCAGGAACATAGTGATATGTTTTTATTCAACAGATATTTAATTAATGTATGTTGGTATTAGGGTGCTAAATGTTGGGATAATAGTCACTATTTATTGAGAACCTACTGTATTTCATTACCATGCTACTTGCTTGGTATATCCATGAATAAGATCCAATTCTTACTTTCAGGAAGTTCATGTCTAGTGGGAAGAGATGGATGAATAAGGTCCAATTTTTACCTTCAGGAAGTTCATGTCTAGTGGGAAGAGATGGATATGAAAATAATTAAATTCAATGAAGACTGTTAGAGGTACAAAAATGTCCTGTAGGTATAGAAGTGGGAAGCATCAAATCTACCTTAGGAATTTAGGAAACACTTCCTGGAGAAGGGACTTGAGGTGATCTCAAAAGAACAAATAAAGGAAAGTTGTGGCATAGGAACAGAGTAAGTAAATGTGTAAAGGTATAGAGCAGCTTTATTATGTAGGAATATGATGATGTATGTCCGTGTGATTGGAATATAGGATATAGGTGGTAGTGTGGCAAGAAATGAAGTGCAAGTCAGTAGGGACTAAATTATCAAGGGTCCTATTATGAAGATAAAGAGCAGACAATGGAAAACTAATGAAAGGATTTAGGTACAAGAGTAACATAATGAGACTTGGATTTTAGAAAAATATTTTAGCCTGACTTGTGGTGGCACAGTGGATAAAGTGTCAGTCTGAAACACTGGAATCACCTGTTTGAAACCCTGGGCTTGCCTGAGCAGGCACTGGCACAGTAGATAGAGCATTGGACTGGGATACAAAAGGACCCAGGTTTGAGACCCCGAGGTCGCCAGCTTGAGCGCGGGCTCATCTGGCTTGAGCAAAAGCTTGTCAGCTTGGACCCAAAGTCGCTGGCTCCAGCAAGGGGTTGCTCAGTCTGCTGAAAGCCTGCGGTCAAGGCACATGTGAGAAAGCAATCAATGAACAACAAAGGTGTCGCAATGGCAACAAAAAACTGATGATTGATGTTCTCACCTCTCTCCGTTCCTGTCTGTTTGTCCCTATCTATCCCTCTCTCTGACTCTCTCTCTATCTCTGTCAAAAAGAAGAAAGAAACCCTGGTCTTGCCTGGTCAAGGCACATGGGAGAAGCAACTGTGAGTTGATGCTTCCTGCTCCTCACCCACCACCTTTATCTCTCTCTCCTCTCTCTAAAATCAGTAAATAAATTCTTTAAAAATAAAGATAGTTTGGAGACTGTATCAGACAGCGGAGTAGGTTATAAGATAGAGGTTAGGAAGTCCATAAATGTTCATCTGTGTCAGTTGAGAAGAAAGATGATCCTGAATTAAGGCATGGAGGTAAGAACTGGTTCAGAGGAGTAGACAGTGGTATGCTGAAGCCATTTGTGCACATCATTTTTCAACTCCACCTTCAGGGATTCAAGGTGGTTGCTTGAAATTGGCTATCATGGGGTATTTACATCACAGAAATAGGTGAATGTTATATGTTGGGGCTCTTTAGCCAGAGGAGCTGATTGTTAAACATTCACCTGCATGCTATTGAGTATTAAGAAGGTGGACCCATTGGATGTATAGGTAAAGGAAAAGAAATTGAAAATGATGACCCATAGATTGGTGGCTTGTATGAGACATTGAGTGTGGTGTTATTCTTTGAAATGAGGAATACTGGGAAAAAAAGTTTGGATTTCAAGATAAGGAAGAGATGGAAATTACAGTACAATTTTGGATCTTCAGAGTTTGAAGTCTGTGGGACATTGTCTGCAGGGAAATGTGAAAGGGGTTTATGGATGCTGAGAACTGGGCCCTAGAGAATGGGCCCCCTTAATAACAGGGGTACATTTTGAGAAGTGTGTCACTAGGTGATTTTCTTGTGCACACATCAGAGTGCACTTGGACAAACCTAGATGATATGGCTTACTACACAACTAACCTCTATGTCACAGCATATTTCTCTTTAAGGGAAGAAAGATAATTTTTCCTCTACCCTTTGAGTTGTTGGCTTAGAGATCTCTATAATAAAACAGATTCATAGGAGAAACAAAGTTTAATAACATGTACGCCTCCTGTATACAGAGCCCCAGGAAAAATAGGCAACTCATCTCGGTGGCTGACTCTACCTAAAGTACCATTTTCAGCTGAAGACAAAAGAAGATGTTGGGGGTGGGAGTTATGGGCGGTTACCAGGAAAAGCACAAACAAACCTAAGATTGTTGTGCCAATATAAGTCTTCTGAATTGCTAAGAGTTTCTAGAGAAAAGGTCATTTCCCTCTTGTACAGCTTGAAAGGTACCCTTACAAATGGAAATTTCTTTTATAAATGTAAATAAATATCTTCTACAGGAGTAATTTCTACTTGGTTTATAGAACTTCTCCCCTGTCTGCTGTTTGTTAAAATTAACCAGCCTAAAATAATCCTTATGCCAAATAGACATATTTTGGGGTGACAACTTCTGTTCCCCTACAGCTCCTAGGCTACAAACCTGTACAGCATGTTACTGTACTGAATACTGTAAGCAGCTGTAACAAAAAGGTATTTGTGTAATGCATTGTGCTATGACATTACGATAGCTATGAAAGCACTAGGGATAGGAATTTTCTAGCGCCCTTATAATCTTGTGGGGCTACTTGTATATGTGTTCCATTGTTGACTGAAATGTTATGTGGCATGTGACTGTAATTTGAAGCCATGGAAATAGATCCAATTAATTAGAATAATAAGAGAAAATGACCAACAGCAGAGCTCTGGGGGAACCTCAGCATTTGAGGTGTAGAAAGAAAAGAAGCCAGCACAGTGAGGAATGGCCAGACATGGAGGAGACAGCTTCTGGATGGCCTTTCCTTAGCACTCAACAAGTCCCTTGTCCCGAGAGAGCAGAGGCCCATTGCAGCTGTCCTAAATTGGCTTGTGGGGCTCGGCGGGAGGAACAAAGGCCTTTATAAAACATACTCAGAATCCCTGTGATGGTTTAATCACTGTTTTTCAACCAGTGATTCTCAACTAGTGTGTTTAGAATGCAGAGTAGAATAGAATTAAAAATTTCATGGTGCTTTGGGCCTAGTAAGGGTGGATATTGTTTCAATTACATTGTTTCTATGTATGTATATGTGTGTAAGTTTTATTTATATATGTGTGTATGTATATCTGTATATTTAAATGTATGTGCATTCTTATGGATCATTATATAATAATGTATATATTTCTCACTCTGTATCATAGCAAAAAACCTCACACACATTTAAAAGCCACTGGTTTAAGTGACTCTCTTGTTGAAAATCTGTAGTTTAATGGGAATTCACCCCCATGTCTGGCATGGCTGCTCTTGGTCAATTGCTTTCTCATCCAAATTTTGTTTCTTCTAGCCATGGGTTGATGGCAACCTTCCCAGTCCTTATCAAGTATCGACTGGAATGTCTCTAGTGGCATTTTCTTTTCTTTCTTTTAGGGCATGGCTCACTTCCTTTCCACTTTGCCAATGAAAAGGAACATGTCTCCACAATGAGCTCAACCCTGTAGTTTGCCCTGTAAACCTAGATTTTCCCAAGGCTATGAACATTCACTCTTTCATTTAACTGGCTTTAGGACCAGGCTAGTTCAACTGGTGTGTTTTCTTGTAAGGCCTTGTAATTGCAAAAACAAACAAACAAACAAATTAATTATTAAATGTTAGAGGTTTAAAAAAAATGTGAGGCTTTGATTCACTTTTACTTAGAGAAGTCTCTAGATTTATCCTGGAAAATTTTTTAAATTTGTAATATTTGCCATTTATGCAGACAGGTTTGTGGAAGGAAGTCTGAAATATTTCTGTAAAGTGTTTTGAAATGAGAAAGGGAGTTGAAAGGAAGTTTACCTTCTAAAGCATTCTAGTCTTTATTTTGGGATTTGAGTTTGTGACAGACCTCTGGGCCATGTCTTCTTTCAGAGGCTTCATTTCTGTGCTGTATGTTCATGAGAACAGGATGTTCAGTATGTAAATTATTTCTGAGTCCTTTGAGTCATTCACAGCTAGAAAACTTGGACCTCATCTTTGTGATTCAGCGTAACTGGTGTACTCATATTTAAAGTTTCAAGATGTTTGATTTTGACAAGAAATGTTGAATTTTGAGTTTTATATGACTTTTTGTATATTTCAAACATTTCAAAGTACTCTCTATTATTTATGCTATTTCAAACAACAAATGCTTTTGGTACTTCCCCACTTATACTGAAGCCAAACGGATATCCTGGGGAATGTGAAGAAAGACAAAAGAGACAGTAAAAGTGCAGGTCAGTAAGTTATAGACTCTGCCAAATTAGGCTGTGTGATAATGCGACATTTGTGACACTGACTGAATTACTTAACCTTTCCGTGATTTGTTTTCTTCCCACGTAAAACTGAAGATGGTGATAGTATCGACCACAGTGAGTTGCTGTGAGCTTTACTTGATTAAACATTTGAAAAAAGTCAGAGAACAGTCCTAGAAACCTAGTAAGTCAGCTTATATTACTCCTTTAATTATGAAGGTGTACCTTTCCTTTTAAGAAGTTATTTTATTTATTAGTTTTTTTCTTTTTAGTGAGAGAAGGAGAAGCAGAGACACAGACTCCTGCATGTGCCCCAACTGAGTTCCACCTGTAAAACCCACTAGGGGGCGATGCTCTGCTCATCAAGGGCCATTGTTTTGTTGCTCAGCAACTGAGACATTTTTTTAGTGCCTGAGGCGGGCGCGATCCTTAGTGCCGGAGGTCAACTTGCTCAAATCAATCAAGCCATGTCTGCAGGAGGCACAGAGAGAGAGAGAGAGAGAGAGAGAGAGAGAGAGAGAGAGAGAGAGAGAAAGAGAAGGAGAAGAAGAGGGGGAGGGGTGGAGAAACAGATGTCTGCTTCTCCTTTGTGTCCTGACCAAGAATCGAACCAAGGACATCCACGCGCCAGGATGATTCTCTACCACTGAGCCAACCAGCCAGGGCCTAAGGAGTAATTTTAGAAACAAAAGAACCTGCATGATACAGGAAAAACAATGTGGGTAAATTGCTGATTAGCAAATAGTTGTTGAGAATGTTGGTACTCTTTCAGATTCTGAAAGATGGATGGTAATATATCTCATGTTGGTATATCATTGTCATAGCTGCAATAGTTTTTTTTGTGTGACAGAGAGAGAGAGAGAGGAGTCAGAGAGAGGGTCAGATAGGGACAGACAGATAAGAAGGGAGAGAGATGAGAAGTACCAATTCTTCGTTGTGGCTTCTTAGTTGTTCATTGATTGCTTTCTCATATGTGTCCTGACCAAGGGACTACAGCAGAGTGAGTGACCCATTGCTCAAGCCAGCGACCTTGGGCTCAAGCCAGAGACCTTGGGCTTAAAGCCAGAGACCTTTGGGCTCAAGCCAGCACTCAAGCTGGTAAGCCTGTACTCAAGTTGGCGACCTCAGGGTTTTGAATTTGGGTCCTCTGCATCCCAGAGTTCAGTGCTCTATATACTGTGCCGCTGCCTGGTCAGGCTTTAAGTAGTTGTTAAGTAAGAAATAATTTAATCCCTACAAATATTCTAAAAGGGTAAGCAAGTGAGCAAGGTTTATAGGAGCAAGCTAGTGAGGAAGAGAGGCAAGCTTCACACTCCAGAGCCAGCTTTATAACACTGCTATGTTGTCGGTGTGGTTGCTGTCTCCAAGGAGCTTAAAATTTACATTAAGAAGTTGATACATTGAGAATCAAGTAATTCTATTAATACCAGTAATAGCTACCATTTATTGAATGTTTATTAGAAGCAATATGGTAATGTGGTCTTGCATAAACTCTGAGCCAAAGTGTGTGTGTATGTGTTTTTTAAGATTTTACTTATTGATTTTAGAGAGAGGAGAAGAGGGGAAGGTTGGGGAAGGAGCAGGAAGCATCAACTTGTAGTTCAGGGGTCCCCAAACTACGGCCCCCTGAGGCCATTTATCCGGCCCCCGCCGCACTTCCGGAAGGGGCATCTCTTTCATTGGTGGTCAGTGAGAGGAGCACAGGATGCATCCGCCAAAAGCAGGCCCATAGTTCCCATTGAAATACTGGTCAGTTTGTTGATTTAAATTTACTTGTTCTTTATTTTAAATGTATTTGTTCCCGTTTTGTTTTTTTACTTTAAAATAAGATATGTGCAGTGTGTATAGGGATTTTTTCATAGTTTTATTTATAGTCCGGCCCTCCAACAGTCTGAGGGACAGTGAACTGGCCCCCTGTGTAAAAAGTTTGGGGACCCTGTTGTAGTTGCTTCTCGTCTATGCCTTGACTGGGCAAACCTGGGTTTTCAGGGGTGACCTCAGTGTCCCAGGTCAGTGTTTAATCCAGTGCATCACCATAGGGCAGGGTTTAATTCTTGTCTCTGCTGCTTATTAACTATGTGATCTTGGGCTGCCTTTTTACCATAAAGTGTTAGGACAATTCAATGAGTTAATGTATATAACGCACTTGGAATAGTGCTTGGTACACAGTGCTACATACATGTTAGTCATTGCTACTAGGACTACTGTTATTAGGGCCTGATGTAATCCTCATGCCATTCCTATGAAGTTTTCTAGATAAGCAGACTGAGGTCATTCAGTGGTGGGCGGGAAGTGCAAGGATAATACTCCAGACTGTTTGCTCCTCAGGCTTGTGCTCTTAACATTGTGTGTCACTGCCTCTTTAGAACTATGATATGTACTGTAATGCAGATTTAAATGAAATGGAATTCTGCTGAAAGCTGATGTTCACAATGGAAGGGTTCTAAGGCTTAGAGAGTGATCATGGCTGGGAGAAGTGGTAAGATTGGGAAGAATCTCCCCAGGAGAAAGCCCTGACACCAATGATTTAATTTTTATTTTACTTTTTAGTTTTATTTTTTTAGTGAGAGGAAGACAGACAGGAAGGGAGAGAGATGAGAAGCATCAACTTGGATTTGCATCACTTTACACCTGTACATATATCTTTATATATACCCTGTGACCACTGACTAGACTAGATAGTCCTCTGGAGTAAAAATCTCTGGGGCCATTACGTTTAATTGAGTTTCCATTCATGTGTCTTGAGACCATTAAGTTTACTTTCTCGGTTGTAAGTTATGTTGTGTACAGTATAACATAGGGTAAAGTCCAGCTTCATGCCTGACCAGGCGGTGGCTCAGTGGATAGAGCGTTGGACTGGGATGCGGAGGACCCAGGTTCGAGACCCCGAGGTCACCAGCTTGAACGTGGGCTCATCTGGTTTGAGCAAAGCTTACCAGCTTGGACCCAAGGTCACTGGCTTGAGCAAGGGGTTACTTGGTCTGCTGAAGCCCCGCGGTCAAGGCACATATGAAAAAGCAATCAATGAACAACTAAGGTGTCACAACGAAAAACTGATGATTGATGCTTCTCATCTCTCTCCGTTCCTGTCTGTCTGTCCCTATCTATCCCTCTCTCTGACTCTCTCTCCATTTCTGTAAAAAAAAGAAGAAATCCAGCTTCATTAAGCTTGTCTGTGTTGGGTCCTTAATGGCCGTAGGTGAGTCCAGCCATCCCCAAAAGTTAAAAACTACCATAGGCATGACAGCACAGTTATGTGTCGGCATGAGCTGATTAGTCATTAATCTATCAAGGTGTCTTATTTAAGAGCATTCTGTGGGTGATCAATAGGGGGGCCCGCAGTCAAACCAGTGACCCCTTGCACAAGCCAGGGACCTTGGGCTCAAGCCAGTATCTATGGGATCATGTCGATGATCCCACACACAAGCCAGCAACCCTACCCTCAAGCTGGTGAGCTGGTGAGCTGATGCTCAAGCCAGATGAGCCTGCACTCAAGACAGCAACCTTAGGGTTTCAAACCTCGGGCCTTAGCATCCAAGGCTGATGCTCTATCCACTGTGCCATCCTGGTCAGGTGGCACCAATAATTTTTGGCAAATCTCACTATTATCAGGTACCAGTGTCTCCTTTCCAAGTAACTTTCCTTGAGAGATGATAGGACTCCTGATAGGGTTGCCTTGGGCTATAAGAGCTGTACAAACTGTGGCTGGCAGTCCAAGATGAAGGACTCCCTGTGTCCTGGGCATGGCACAGTGACTTGGCCATAAAGCTCCAGGGGAGAATCTGTGTATACAGAGACTAACATCAGCCTCCCAGATCCTAAGAGAAGGAGAGAGACTTCTCAAGCATAACCAAGACTCAATTTCTCACCAGACCTGTGGTGTATGGAGCTTAATGTCATATTCAATCTGACATTTCCTCATTGTTTTTCAGAATTGTGGAGTAAAGTTTAACTTAACTACAGAAATTGAAACAAGTGTTTGGAGAAGGGAAGGATATGAGTGGGCAGGTCTGGGTGAGAAAGATTCCTAGAGAAGATTCTTGCACTTGCATTTGGTCTTGGGGGATGAGAAAAGTATACAGGAGGAAGGACAGTGTCCTGCAGGAAGTGTTCAGGATGGTGAAGAGCCTGACCTTGGAGGGACCGCTACAAACCAGGCTGCATAAGGAACTCCAGGTCATATTAAGAGGAGCACTCCAGACCATATTAAGAGGAGCTCTGACCTTGTCTCAGGGGATAATAAGGAGACATTTTGATATTAGAACTGAAGAATGACATGATCAAATAGATTTCGGGAAATTAAGCTCAGAAGAACAATGGAGCTCTATTTAATTAGAAGAGAAACAATGAAAGAGGCTGTGGCCACATGTTGTTCAGGGTAAAGGTTAAAGATGGATTAGGGGCAGCAGTGGGAATTTGAAGAAAAGAAAAAAGGCTGGGTAATATTGCAAAGGCAGAAATGGGGGCAAAAGGTGCATTGATGATGTTTAGCTAATTCAGAGAGGAAAGAAAAAGTTGAGAAGAAGCAAATATGACTCCCAAGATTTCTACCTCAGAGCCTGTGATAAAAGTGGTGATTGAAAATGAGGCAGTGGAAAGAGGGCAAGTATACTGTGATGGAAAATGATCTGACATCAGGTGATGAGCACACAACATAATCAACAGTTCAAATGCTATAGAAATGTTTACCTGAAACCTATGTATTCTTATTGATCAATGTCACTCTGTTAAATTTAATTTTCTAAATAAAATTAAAGAAGAACAAAGAAGGAAACAAGGCAGTGAGATATAGAACTGGTTTGGAGAATGTCAGGGAGAAAAGTTTATTTGAGATACTCTATCTGATAGTGGCACTCTCATGTATTTTTTGGCAAAGGTTTAAAGTGCTCACAATGACAAATTTTTCAGGTAGAACATGCCCCTCAATCTTTTAATGTTGTTAAGTTTGTTCTGCCCTTCGTATATCTAGTTAGACATGGGTTTGGCACCTACTCAAACATATTATGAAAAAAGTTAAATGAAGAGCCAAGTTCTTATGTGGGGTGTGGCAGATGTGTTCGATGAATCTGAGGGTAACTGATAAGCGTGTATCCAGTGTAAAGACCCAGTTGAATAAAGACCCAGGCTAAATGTGCACTCTTTTTCTACTCTAGTTGTTGCTGACCTAAGTATGTCCCAACTTGAATTGTGCACCTGAAGCCTGTATAATTTTTGTTAACAAGTGTCATTCCAATATATTCAATTAAAGAAAAAAAGAATGTCCACATATTAGAGAATTTTTATAAAAATTTATTAGAGCCAAACAGAGAATACAATATGCCTGGAAGCAAATCCCAACAGATTGAGTAAAATCCTTCCCAGGATGACGATCTGCACCTTTTTTTATGCATTTGGAATTAAGGAGGGAAAGGAAGGAAGATTACATGAAAGCAAGTTGGGAACTGGATTCCAGGATACAGCTAGTGCTTGACTTATGACCACGATTGGTCTGACAGACTGGTTGTAACACGATTTAGTCATAAAGTCGTAAGTTGAGTAGGCTATATGTACAGTACTGTGAAATGATGTTAGAAAAATTTTTAAGTCATATTTTATCATTATTTTCTTTCATTATTGCTATATATCATAATTTTCTTTGTTCATTTTATGCCATTTGTATAATCTCTACACCATTTTGTTTCTTATTTTTACATTCATCAGGTTTAAGTAAAACACTGCATTACCAGTACAACTGGTTTAATATTTGCAAAACATACAAAATTACAAAATGCAGGTGCATACAAAAACTGCTCCAGATGCGAAACAGTCATGGCTAGCAATTGTGGTCGTAAAGTCGAATGATTGTAAGTTGTATAGGTCACAAGTCGATCAATACCTGTAGTTAACTGGATCATGTGCTCTTCTGAGGGTGCTTTCACTTCTGAGGGATCTGACGGGAGACATTTCGAAGGTGTATTAACCTATATGCACAGAGGCAATGGCTTGCTTAAGGCAAAAATAAACCTTTTATTAAAGAAGTTATATGACTGGAGCATGACCTACCCATTTAGGAATTTTTGATTGGATCACTCTGTGATGTTACTTTCCATTGAACCCCTTTTCATCCACATTGTAAGCTCTCATTAAAAGGAACATGACAGGTGGTGGTGCAGTGGATAAAGCCTCGACCCAAGGTCACTGGTTTGAAACACTGAGATCTCTGGTTCTGAGTGCAGGCTTGTCAGTGTGAGGTTACTGGCTTGAATGGGGGAATCGTCTCCATCATCCCAAGGCTTGCCAACTTGAACCCAAAGGTTGCTGGCATGAAAAGCCCAAGGTCAGTGGCTTGAGCAAGGGGACACTGGCACAGCCCTCTTCAAGGCACATATGAGAAGCTCAATGTACAACACTTTAGAAAGCAACTAGGTGTTGATGCTTCTCATTCTTTCCTCCCTCTCTCTGAAGCAGTCAATGCACAACTAAAGTGAAAGCAATTGTGTGTTAATGTTTCTCACCCTCTTTCTCTCTTCATCTAACAAACAACCTCACCCCCCCCCCCTTAACTTTTTATTAAAAGAAAATTTAGGCCTGACCTGTGGTGGCACAGTGGGTAGAGCTTAGGCCTTAAATGCTGAGGTCACTGGTTTGGAACCCTGTGCTTGCTGGATCAGGCACATATGAGAAGCAGTTATGAGTTGATGTTTCCAATGCTTCCGCTCCTCCTGCATGCCTTTCTCTCTCTAAAAAAAAATAATTAAGTAAAATCTTTAAAAAAAAGGAAATTTAATTAATGCTCACGTTTTTAAATCTGGGAAAAGTGCAATTATCATAATTTATAATACTGAAAACTTTGTAATCTGTATTTTCCAAGACACTCTAAACTGTTTGATTTCTTAGAACAGTGTTTATGGAGCATTTAGAATGAGTATCAACCATGAGTAGAAGGTAAATAACAGCATTCAGCTTTTTTAAGCTTAACAATCAAAGTAGAAAAATGTAGGATGAAAGGGTAAAAAATGATGCTAAAATGTAAGTGGCTTCCTTAATTTGTTTGAATAATATAAATATAATGTAACATATTAGAAAAGCAACAATTATACTAATAATACATATTTTATTAGAAATTATTTGTACAGTAGGAATTGTCATATAATTATAGGAAAATGGGTTTAAGAAATTATGCTCAAGCTTGACCTGTGGTGGTGAAATGGACAGAGTGTCTACCTGGAATGCTGAGTCTACTGGTTCAAAACCCTGGGCTTGCCCAGTCAAGGCATATATGACAAAGAAAAGGAAACAATTAGAGTGAATTAACTACTTTTCCAGCCTCTCTGTAAAATCTATAAATAATAATCTTAAAAAAAAGAAGGAATTATGCTCAAAATTGTGGTCAGAATGTTTTCAGAAAATATTAAGCAGATAAGTAACCCCCCCTCTTTAAAAAATTTTTTCTTTATTAATTTTACAGAGAGAGGAGGAACGGGGAGGAAAGAGAAGTAGCAACTCATAGTTGCTTCACTTTAGTTGTTCACTGATTGCTTGTTGTATGTGCCTTAATCAGGCAAGCCCAGGGTTTTGACTCGGCGACCTCAGTGCTCCAGGTTGATGCTCTATCCACTGTGCAATCATAGGCCAAGCTGTATTGACTCTTTAAGTTGGCAGGATTGTTTTTGTAATACTTCCCTTAATTTTTATTTATTTATTTTATTATTTATTTTTTTCCTTAACTTTTTAAAGGCCAGGGGAAAATATCTGTAATAAACCATAATAAAAGTGAATGAATTTTTAGTTTTGAATTCCCATGATAAAATTATACCGTGGAATAGAAAAAGTGTAAAAGAGTAACAACAATATATTTGAGTTATTGCTCTTTTTTTTTTTTTTTTAAATTGCACATCTTGGATTTTAGAGGTTTGCAATCTGTTTTTAGCACAGTTCTCTCTGGATTAAAGGTATGAACCTTCTTCCCAGAGATACACATCAACTTTTGCCTGTCATTTCAGATGTATAAACACATGATTGAGTTCTTCTCAAAATAACATCTTAACCAAAGACAAAGAGATTTTGGGTACAGTTGTTTCATTTCCAACACTTGTGGTACACTGTTCAGTGTCATCAAAACAACAGTTAAGAGCAACTTTTTGTGTGTGTCTGGGGGAGTTGGTTCATATGTTGCCAGCCCTTCTGATCCTGGCCTGGGAGAATTGTCCTTCATGCCCAAGTCCTTTGCTCTGGTGGCATCCATGTACCTTAAGCTTCTCAGGTACCCAGTGGGAAGAAAGTTTCAAATGAATCATTCCCATGTGCGGAAGCTTAGTTCACGTTACAAGGGTAGTTAGGGCAGGGCACTGGATGTTTCCTTTTCTGCGATGAAGTGGTGATATGTCTGGTCACTTGCTCTCATGGTGTCATGTAGCTCCAATTGGGGACTTTTGTGTGTGTGTGTGTGTGGGGGGGCTGTCATCCAGTGAGATAGACTCTGAAGGGCCTCCAGGGCTGAGTGCTCCCAGGGTGGGCTGGGCTTCCACTCAGCCACTTCCTAGAATTTATTGTTTCCACCCTCCTGTAAATTGAAGTGGAGGAAGTCGTAGAAAAGATAAAATAGAATAAAAAAGAGACGTTTGTGTGGAAGGGAACAATTTTTTGAACAATTGAAGAGAGACCTTTACTTGTTTCTCATTCTATAAGAGAAAACCCATGCAAGTGGTATGGCTGGGGGAGGGGAGTGGGAAGAGCAGGTCTCTCCCTCCAGCAGCGCTTCTGATACCAGCCAGGCCACTGGGCGAAGCACCTGGCAGACACTGGCCCTGTGACTGCTTAAAACAATACTGTACATAGGTGTTATTCTCATTTTACAGATTCCTCAAGTTGACACAATTTGTAAATGGAGGAACTGGGGTTTTAAACTCAGGTTCTCTGGTTCTCAAGTTCATCTCCTGTTCACTGAGCAACCACTGATACAGCTGTGTTCATCTGTGCCCACCTCCCATTGAATCATGGCTTTGCCCTGCTCTGAAAACTGTGATCTGTACTCCAGGCCAACCTGTGCTCCTGTGGAGTTGGGAGAAGACCTTGTTCTGTGCAGGAGTGGGAGAATGCCTGGTGTCCCCACGGTGTCATCCTGTATCAATTGGGGATGTGAGTCATGTTGCATGTGCTGCTCCTGCAAATAGGGCTTTGGTGTTTGTCATCCCCTCTTCTTTCCCTAGGGCTCAGGGTGGGACTAGAGACAGACATCTTTATGCCTTCTCCATTTTCCCTTCCCTCAGATGTGGCAGAGACTGGGGGTTGGTCTGTGTATCGAAAACGCCAGTTGAAATGGGGTAGTATAAAGAATGATGCAGGTGACCCTGAGGCCGCCAGTTCAAAACCCTGCACTGGTCTAGTCAAGGCACATATGGGAGTTGATGCTTCCAGCTCCTCCCCCCTTTCTCTCTTTCTCTCTCTCTCTCTCTCTCTCTCTCTCTCTCTCTCTCTCTCACTCTGTGTCTCCTCTCTAAAATGAATAAAATAAAAATAAATTCTTAAAAAAAAAGAATGATGCAAGTGTTTATAAACACTTTACGACATAAATATACATCCTTTTACCAGTCTTGTGATGTAAAAAATCCTTTCTTTGAGTAGAGGACACAAAATGGAGTTCTTTTATCCTTCTTACATAATCACAATCTTAATGCATATCTCTGGGTTCTGTTCCATTTTTAAAAACCGGATATGTGAGATTTTTTTTTTTAAGCAAGAGAGAGATAAGACAGAGAAAGAGAGAGAAGCACTGATAGGGGCAAACAAACAGGAAGGGAGAGAGATAAAAAACATCAGGTCTTTGTTATGGCACCTTAGTTGTTCATTGATGTTTTCTCATATGTGCCTTGACCGGGGGCTACAGCTGAATTGGTGACCCCTTGTTCGAGCCGGCGATCGATTCTACGAAGTGGCTGAGTAGAAGCCCAGCCCACCCTGGGAGCTCATCCAGATTGGGCTCAATCTGGATGAGCTCTCACTCATGCCAGTAACCTCGAGGTACTCAGCATCTCAGGTCATTGCTCTATGCACTGTGCTACCACCTGGTCAGGCGTGAAATGATGTTTCAAGATATTTTTTCTAATCTCCTAGCATCATCTTGTCCACAACTAATTTATTATTATTATTACTTTTCTTTTGCAACTCTTATGGAGTCTTTCCAAAGCAGTTAACCTAGTTTTCTTAGGAGTAATAATTCCTTTTTTCACAGTTATCAGCTCGTAATTTTAAATCAAATTACATAATTAGAGTAATATATAATTGCCACGAACAGGTTTGGGAACCAACATGAGGCTTCCTGGTGACTAAAGGGATTTGCTGCGCACCCACAGACCGCAAGCACCCTGTGCTCCAGTGACCTGCAGCAGGCAGGTCCTCGGTGAGCTTCACATGGTGGGGGCCCTGGGGAACCAGTGAATCCAGCTAGCTGCATGCTGCTTACTGGTATCCACCGTCTGAACCGTAGCCCTCTCGTGGTTCAGCCCCTAGACAGGCCGTGTGCAGAACCATTCATGGGAAGTGAAGTGACTGGTTTAGGGTGTGACCTGGCTGCTTAGACATGCTTAAACAGATGAGCATCCCCAAAGTGGGCTGGACTGAAAATATTGACAATCCTTAAACAGTCAAGAAACACAGAACTTGTTTCTTTCCCCCCGTGGGTGAACAGAACTATCCTGCCTATTTTCACATACAAACTGGTTGATGTATACTCCTGAATCACAGGATCTCAGAGAAAGTTGGTTTCTCTTTCCCTAGAGGTCTATAAACTGCATTTTGGGGGGCCTCCAAGCCAGAACTTCAAGTTTAACTTTTGCTTTAGTGCCACCAAGTGGTTAGTTGTGGGATACCACTCTTGTGGAACAAACACATCGCGATAACAAAAAATCTGGGACGAATAGGCAGAGCAGAGGATTTTTAGGGCAGTGAAACTATTTTGTGTGAATTACAATAGTGGATACATGTTGTTATTTATTTGTGAAAATTCACAGACTGTACACCATCGAGAGTGAACCCTTATATGGACTATGGACTCTAGGTGATAATGCGTCAGTGTGGGTTCATTGATTGTAGCTGTGTGTCCCTGTGCTGGGGGATGTGAATAATGGGGGAGGCTATGCATATGTGTGGGTAGGGTGGGTATGGGAAGCCTCTGTACTTTCTGCTCACTTCTGCTGTGAACCTAAAATTGCTTTAGAAAAATAAAGCTTATTAACTAAAAAAAAAAAAAAATCTGTTCTACATACGTTTTCCCTTCAAGCAACTGGTGTTGCAGGTAAGTGCAAGGCAAGATACAGACATTCTCTAGGCAGCTGGCTGACTTCTCAAGCCTGGATAACAATTGCTTCATGAAGCTCCCACATCCTAGAGTCTGGGACCTTGTCTCTGTAAATCCTTAAAGTCTTTTATTTTTTAGTGTATCTGGAGTTGTTACGTTTTCCAGGGTTATATCATGCTCACCAGACTTACAAGAGACTTGTTGTTAAGTTAGGATGCCAGCGTATCACTGCAATTAGACATGTATGTGCAGTGGTGGAGCAAACATAGGTTCGCTGAGCAGTTCACTTCTCACCCACCAGGAAAGTTATACTAGAGGACAGATTATACCAACCAGGTCATTTGGTGAAACCTTGGTGGGGAGGTGTGTGTGGTAAAGGGCGTAGAGAGCATAAGGTTGTTTATCGTGAAGGTTAGTACCATTAATTTGACACGTCTTGACCACTGTAGGTCTATATCCAACTCAGCTGAAACACTCATATTGCTGGACAGGGCAGGTGACAGGCTGACCTTGTCTGTATTTTTGGGGGCGGTCCTGCTTGGAAAGTCTGTGCTGGGAGTCTTGCTTCTGTTAATCCATTGCCCTCACGGGCACAATGTAAATAACAAGCCCATGCTGTGAACTTGCTGCTGTAGCTCTAGTCTCCTGACTCTGGTCACCATGGTTAGTGTTAGCATCAGCAGTCACCATTTCTAGGTTTCTGCTCAGGGGATCTGCTCTACTTTCCTCATTATCATTTTTAAAGCTTTTATTCTCAAGAAGGAAACTTATGTTTTGGGCGATTCTGTTCCTGAATGAAGGTTAAAATTAACGTGTAAAATCCTTAATCACTTTGGCCTGACCTGTGGTGGCGCAGTGGATAAAGCGTCGACCTGGGAACACTGAGGTCACCAGTTCAAAAACCTGCACTGGTCTGGTCAAGGCACATATGGGAGTTGATGCTTCTAGCTCCTCCCCCCTTTCTCTCTCTCTCTCTCTCTCTCTCTCTCTCTCTCACTCACTCTGTGTCTCCTCTCTAAAAATGAATAAAGAAAAAAAAAAGATCCTTAAAAAAAATCCTTAATCACTTTGGAATAGATTCTTAATAGCAAAATAGTACTTCCTGAAGACAGGAATGATTCTAGGTTCTGAGCCAGTATGAATGCATTTATGCAGGCGACTTAATGTGTCTTTCTCTCTCTCTCTCTCTCTCTCTCTCTCTCTCTCTCTCTCTCCCTCTCCCTCCCTCCCTCACTTCTTTCCTCCCTCTCTCCTTCCCAACCTCCCTCTCTCCCTTGCAAGAGAGAGAAAGACAAAGACAGAGAGACAAACAAGAAGGGAGAGAGATGAGAAGCATCAACTTGTAGTTGCATCACTTAGTTGTTCATTGATTGTTTCTCATATGTAGCTTGTCTGGGGGACTCCAGTTGAGCTAGAGACCCCTTGTTCAAGCGCAACCTTGGGCACAAGCCAGAGACCTTGAATTTCAAGCCAGTGACCTTTGGGTTCAAGCCCCCCACCACGGGGTCATGTCTGTGATCCCACACTCAAGCCATTGACCCTGCACTCAAGCTGGTGAGCCTGCTCTCCTGATGGATGAGCCCATGCTCAAGCCAGTGACCTTGAGGTTTTGAACCTGGGCCCTCAGTGTCTTAGGTTGATGCTGTATCCACTGTACCACCACTGTTTAGGCAGTTTTTTTAAAAAATTAATAAGCATTATTTTCTAAAAGAGTTTTAAATTCACAGCAAAAATAAGCAGAAAGTACAGAAATATCCCATAACCCCTACCCAAACATATGTATCGCCTCCTCCATTACCAGCACATCCCAGCACAGGGTGCTCTGTTTCAGTCCTCAGAGTCCTAAGTAAACACTCCATCCACTGTGCCACTACCAGGTGGGCCGAGAGCTTGTGTGGACCTCCCCACCTGCCTGTGTTTACCAGCCTGTCCTGTGAATCCTCATCGGAGCTCTGTTATGTCCAGTTCTTGGTGCAGCATCTCCTCACCCCTAGCTCTGTCCTTGCCCCAAACAGCTGCCACCTAGAGTCTTCAGTCAAAAACGTAGAGAATATTGGCAGAGGTTATAAATGGGTGGCTTGTGATCCACAGATCTCTTTTATTTTTTGCCAAGATGATTTTTATAAGATTGATTTAATTGCCAAAATTTAGAAGTCAAGGGAGCAATAAATGACTCAAGAGAATCCAGTTTCTTTGCAAACAAGTGGATGCGGCTATGCAGGACCTGTATTCCCACAGGGATTAAGTTATTGGGGTGGCCTAGGTAGGGCATTCCCCTCCCCGTTATGCTCAGTGCCCACCCTACTCTTTCACTCACCATGGTTCTGCTTGGTGTTGGGGGCTGACTGTGACTTGGAAAATCAAAACAAAAACTCAAACCCAGACACAAACCAAGTGTAAGGAGAGGAGTGGCTCCCATGGACTCTTGCTCCCTGTCTCTCACCTGCCTCCTGAGAGGACGGCTGTCCTTGGAATCTGTTCCCGGGCTTTTCTTTAGAACCCTGCTCCTCTCATTCTGTCGCCTCTGAATTGACCCCTCTTGCTTCCACACAGCGTGCTGTTGGAGTGTTGCTGAGGAAAGCATGTGGACTCTGGGGTCGCAAGACTTGATTTGAATCCCAGCTCTGAGCCTTAGTGAGTTTAGTTTCCTTTTCTGTAAAATGAGGTTGTGACTTGCCTCATAGATTGGAGTGAGTATCAAATGGAATTTTGTATATAAAACATCACCCAGGAGGAAGGTGCTCAGATAACAGTGTCTCTGTCCCTCTTTTTTTTATTGATATGGCTGTTTTGATTCTTCATGACCTTGAAGAAGTCCAGCTGGACTTCTACCTCTGCTTTCCCGCTGTGTACACCTCTTTACTCTTACAGTAAAGCCAACATTTTATTTTTTATTCCTTATAACTTCCAGTCTTTCCTGCCTTTACATTTCAAATATCTCTCTTTTGTAGCCAGACCTCTCATAGAGACTCCCATATGAGACTAACAAATGGCAGGTGAATTTGTTTTGGGAAATTTTATAAGAAGGCATACCTTCTTTATCAAATCTGTATAGTAATTGTATAAAGTCATGTGATGGAAACTACATTAGATTTTACAGCATTCTGTTGGAATTCTTTCTGAATATATACACCTTTCCCTGTCTATTGTATCTTTATAGAAGTAGAACCATGGTCAAAACCTGGAAAATCTTTAACAAGAGGTATTGGTACCGGAAAGACCACATTTCGCCTGAGATCAGCAGGCCCTGCCTTCGTGGAAAAACTGGTATGTTATTGTCATTTAATCCCCATTCTGCTTGGACATGAATGGACATTATTGGTTAATAGAGCCAGAAAGAAAGATAAAACCAGGAGGTTAAACAAGATGCCATATGTTCCAGTTATAGCACAAACTTTAATGCATTGCCTACTCAATCAATATGAAAATTATGGAAGGACGTGAGAAGGAAAATAGAGAAACTCAGTGCACGAGAAGAGGCTGTGATCTGTGGTACTCCCCAGCTTCCTCTGAGCCACTGGCCTGGGCCACAATCTAAAACATATATAGATTTAAACAAATCATCCCCTCTTAACCTAGCATAACTTCTGATGTTAACTAGACCTATGTGAAAGATACTCCACCTATATACATCATAATTTACAATATATGTTTGTTGAGACAGGCATGGTCCAGGTACTGGTGACACAAAGATGAGTAATGACCTTGTTTTTCTCTGAAAGGAGAGAGGCATAAAAAGAAGCTATCACAAGCCAGGGGACGGGGTTAATGGCACAAAGCAGGGCTGATGAGCTGCTGTCAGGGATTGGGATGTAGGGGAGGTCAGAGGGAGTTCCTCCAGAAGAAATGATTGAATTAAAGATGGTGAGAAGAGGGTTTTAGGCATGAAAGAGTCATGGGCTTGGGGACCTTCTAAGTGCCCATGGGTTGGTGGTGAGGTTTGATGTGGCAGGAGGTATCGGCCTGGGTCAGGATGTGATGGGGCTGTGGATAATGGGGGTAGCCATTTAAGAACTGTGAGGGGAGCCTGATCAGGTGGTGGCGCAGTGGATAGAGCATCAGCCTGGGACACAGAGGACCCAGGTTCAAAACCCCGAGGTTACTGGCTTGAGTATGGGCTCATTCGGCTTGGTCATGAGGTCGCCAGCTTGAACATGGAATGATAGACATGAGCCCATGGTCGCTAGCTTGAGACCAAAGGTCAATGGCTTGAGTTCAAGGTTGCTGACTTGACTCCAAGGTTTCTGGCTTAACCAAGGGGTCACTAGGTCTGCTGGACCTCCCTCACCCCAGCAAGGCACATATGAGAGAGCAAGCAGTGAACATCTAAGGTGCTGCAATGAAGAATTGATGCTTCTCATCTCTCTCCCTTCCTGTCTGTCTGTCGCTGTCTATCCCCCTCACTCTCCTCTCACTAAAAAAAAAAAAAAAGAAAGAAAGAAAGAAAGAAAGAAAGAAAGAAAGAAAGAAAGAAAGAAAGAAAGAACTGTGAGGGGAGCAGCACAGTTTTGCATTGTAGAAAAATCCCTTGGTTCTGTTGGACGGGTTGTTGATCAGGGCGGATTTCATTTGAGAGAATGAAGACTGTAGGGAGACAAATTAGGAATCCTCTGCAAATCAGAAAAGATGGGGAATATTATCCAACCATTAAAAAAATAAAAAGGAAATCCTGCCATTTACAACAGCATCAGTGAACCTTGAGGGCATTAGCCTAATGATTAAATGAGGCTGAGAAGGACAAATATCATATCTTGCTTTTATGTGAAATTAAAAGAAAAAACAAAACAAAGCATACCCAAACCCATAGGTACAGAGAAAAGATTGGTGGTTGCCAGAGGCAGGGTGGGGGATGGGCAAAATGGGTAAAGGTGGTCAAAAGGTACAGACTTCTGATTATAAATACATATGGGGGATGTAATGTACATCATGGTCACAAAAAATTAAAAAGAAATTATTGGTTGATTTTAGCAAGAGAGGGAGAGAGAAAGAAACAGGGACATTGAGCTCTTCCTGTATGTAGTAGCCTGACTGGGGATCAAACCCGGCAACCTCTATGCTTCTGGAAGATGCTCTAACCAACTGAGCTAGTTGGCCAGTGCATGGTGACTGTTGTTAACAATACTATATTGTATATTTGAGAGTTGCTAAGAGAGTGGATCTTAAAAGTTCACATTACAAGAAAAAACAATTTGCAACTATGTGCGGCAATGGATGTTAAGTAGACTTATTGTGGTGATGATTTTGCAATATCTACATATATCACATCATTATGTTGTACACCTGAAACTAATATAATGTTATATAAGTACATTTCAATAAAAAAGAAAAAGAAAATAAAAGGTGAGGATGGAACTCAGGCAGTCAGAATGTGACTGGAAGGAAGGTGATGAGATCAGGAGCTATTTAGAATAGTAAAGTAGTGGTGGCCATTTCGTGTGGGAAGATCTGACACTTGTGATAACTTAAAAATGGCCAGACAGGTACAAAGGGAAACACTTAGTTACTTTGCAGAGCCTGTTGCTTTACATAGACTATTCGAAAGGCACTGTAAAGAAGGCAAGAATGGTGTATTGCGTCTGTTATTGTGTTAAAGGCTTACTTAATTAATATAAATAAAAATATGAGAAGGTTAGCCTGACCTGTGGTGGCGCAGTGGATAAAGCGTCGACCTGGGAACACTGAGGTCGCCAGTTCAAACCCCTGCACTGGTCTGGTCACGGCGCATATGGGAGTTGATGCTTCCAGCTCCTCCCCCCTTTCTCTCTTCCTCTACTTCTCTCTCTCTCACTCTGTCTCCTCTCTAAAATGAATAAAATAAAATTTAAAAAAATATATGAGAAGGTTATAATAATATATTCAAGGAAAAATAATTATATTTTCAATAAGATGCATATTTAATACAAGTTTTGAGGCTACAAAACAACATACATTTATAACAACATTAAAAGTATTATGACTCTCTTACAATGTAATCATGAACTCAATATTTATACTTAGAGTTATTTAACATCTTTAAGCATTTCTTTTTCAGCTATGAAGCCACTTAAAATCAAGTATTAAAATATATTTATTGAGTATAAGACAAGACTTGATTGTGTAGACTTGGAATATTGAGGTTACCAGTCAAAACCCTGGGCTTACCTAATCAGGGCACATACAAGAAGTAACTACTATGAGTTGATGCTTCCCACTTTACCCCCACCTTCTCTCTCTCTCTCCTCTCTTTAAAATTAATAGATAAAATCTTAAAAAAAAAGACAAGACCTTATCAAATATAAAACTAGGATTTTAAAAGAATAATAAAATACAAAAAGGGGCAAAGTAGGTTTACAGTTCTGAGTACCTAAAACACAGTTTATTCTTTTTTCCCCCACATTTAAAGAAAAAGATTGTATTGATTTTACAGACAGAGAGGGGATTGGGGGGTGCAAGAAGTATTTGCTTCTTTCTAGTTTTCCATTGGTTGCTTGTCATATGTGCCTCAACTGGGCAAGCCCAGGGTTTTGAACCAGTGATCTCAGCATTCCAGGTTGGTGTTCTATCCACTGCCGCCACAGGCCAGGCCATTGCTGATTCATGTGTGTGCCCTGACTGGGATTTAACTCCAAACTTTAGCGTGTCTGGATGACTCTCTAACCACCTGAGCTACTTGGACAGGACTCACAAAATTTATTCTTGCATTATTTATTAATTATTGTATTTTCCATATGAACAACTATAAACCTACTTTTGCTCCCACCTGTATATGCAATCATGTTTTTCAATGAAACTTAAAAGAAAATGAGTTGTAACATTACATTAGTTTGAGGTGTCTAACGTAATGATTTGATATTTGTATATGTTTAAATTCACTGAAACTTTTCTTTTTTGAGAGAGAGGAAGAGAGAGGGAGAGAGAGAGAAGCATCAATTCATTGTTCCTCTTAGTTGTGCCATTGATTGCTTCTCATATGTTCCCTGACTGGAGCTTGAACTAATGACCTCGAGGGTCTAGCCAATGACCCTGGGCACTGAGTCAGCACCCTTAGGAATGAGCCGGTGACTATGAGCTCAAACCAGTCACACAGGGATCAAACTAGTGACCTCTGCAATCCGGGATGATGCTCTGTCTATCCACTGTGCCACTGTCCAGGTCCTGAAACTTTTAATAACAGTTTAGGAAGAACAAAAATGTTTTGTTACCATTAATACATAAGACAAAAATTACTATAAAAATATTTCATCATGCCTCACCTGTGGTGGTGCAGTGGATAAAGCTTTGACCTGGGAATACTGAGGTCGCCAGTTTGAAACCCTGGGTTTGCTTAGTGAAGGCACATATGGGAGTCGATGCTTCTTGCTCTTCCCCCCTTCTCTCACTCCCCTCTCTCTTTAAAAATGAATAAATAAAATCTAAACAAAAAAATTTTTATTGTGACCTTATCCTTATAAAAATTCTATTTAATGTATTTTTATAATATGAACAATAAATTAATATGGTAATACATGTGTATGATTTATAAAAACTAAAAATAATAAAATTAAATAAGGACATGTGTTCAAAAATGTTTTACTCTTGGAATGAGCCATTAAAAGGTTTGGAGACTCTGGCCTGCAGGACAAAGACCAAAGGCCTTTTCACGGCACCCAGGAGCCCCTTAGATTTAGTCATTTTGCTGTTTCTCTCCTCATGGACTTTCTGCAGTTCCTATAACATGCCATACTCTGATTGGACTCTGCGACTGCAGAGAGACTTCGTGTATTTATTGCCTTCTATGCACAGTGCCCTCTCCTGCTTCTCTGACATTGGTTCCTCTCTGCAAACACAATTTTTGTCACTTTCTTCAGAAATCTTTCCTGACTCTTAGAGATTTAAATTTACTTCCCCAATGATGCCTCTGTACCTTAGATGTCCTTTAAAAATTGTCCTCATTCTTGTCACATAGCTATTTTTACATTGGATCTATTCCGCCTTCTAGATTGTCAGCTGCTTGGAGACTATGTTCTTTCTTGTCTTTTCTTTGTATCCATAGCATTTAACACTGACACTGAGGATTAGTGTTTACTGTATGGATTTGTGCTGAGTTTGAGAGCACATTATAGATATATTTTGATTCTAATTAACTGAATAAAAAACCACAAACTGGCTTCACTTCAGATTTCCCCCTAAGTATACTTCAAAATTCAAGAGATTTAATATAAAAGTATAATATCTGGTTTCTCTTTTTTTTTGACTAAGCCCTCTGCATCCCAAGTCAAAGCAATTGGAAAGGTTGATGATTTTCTTGAAATGTACCTGGGAATTCGAGATTCTGAATTAGGTAAGATTATACTATATTTTATAATTTGATGGAACTTAGTGCTATTTATGTCTTTCTTGCATTTATTGTCAATGATACTTTTCATGAGAAAAAGTATTTATATAATGATGAAAAGTATAATGAAAATAAAGGTAATAAAATAATGAAAAGAAGACCTGACCTTTTTAGCCTCATAGTCAATTCATCTTTTCTGATGTCAGTGTTTTTCTTTTTTTTGTTTTTCAAGTGAGAGAGACAGACAGACAGACAGACAGGGAGAAAGATGAGAAGCATCAAGTTGTAGTTGTAGCACTTTAGTTGTTCATGGATTGCTTCTCATACATGCCTTGACCCGGGTCTCCAGCTGAGCAGGTAGGCAGCTCTTACTGAAGAAAGCTTCCTTTAAGCTCAAACCAATGACCCATGGGATCATGCCTATGATCCCACACCAAAACTAGTAACCCCACACTCAAGCTGGTGAGCTCTCACTCAAGTCAGAGAAGCCTGTTCTCAAGCTGGCGATGTCAGGGTTTCAAACCTGGGTCCTCATCTCAGATCGATGTTCCATCCACTGTGCCACCATCAAGTCAGGCTAAACTTTAGTTTTTTATCTGTTAACTATAATAATATTTTCTTCATAGGCTTATTGTATGGATTAAAAAAATAAAAATTTATAAATGATACATCTAAAAGTTATTTGATATATTAGCTGTACATTGATTAATTGTGTTTTTATTATATTAAAGTTATGCACATTTACAAGGTTAATTTAACCTTGTGATAAATGAATCAGAAATATTAAAAGGAAGATATACTTGGTGTATGACTAGTAAAGGTGGTTGAGCAATGAATTTCTGTGGATTTCTAATGCCACCATCTGAGAGTCTTGATTTATCAATTAAGATTCTATCAGTTATACCTGACCAGGTGGTGGTGCAGTAGATAAAACATCAGCCTGGAACACTGAGGACCCTGGCTTGAAAACCTGAGTTCACCGGCTTGAGCATGGGTTCATCCAGCATGAGCATGGGTCATTGACTTGAGCGTGGAGTCATAGAAATGACTCCATGGTCACTGGTTTGCACCCAAAGGTCGCTGGGTTGAAGCCCTGGGTTGCTGTCTTGTGTCAAAGGTTGCTGGCTTGAGCATGAGGTCACTGATTCTACTGGAGCCCCCCACCCCTTACCCCTGTCATGGCATGTGTGAGAAAGAAATCAATGAACAACTAAGGTTCCACAATGAAGAATGATGCTTTTCATCTCTCTCCCTTCCTGTCTGTCTCTTTCTCTCTCTCTTTCAATAAAAAAAGGTATCTATTATAAATAACCAAACAACATACCAAACTCCAGCTTACTTAAGGAAAGAAAAATAAAGGGTGTGTAAGGGGGGAATGGGTTCTTATAACTGCAAAGTCCAGAGGTAGATCCTGGCTTCAAGAATGGCTGGACCTGGAGTTCTCATGCTGTCATCAGGTGGTGAGTTCTCTTCTATTCATTCAGATTTCATTTCTGGCCCCAATGGTATCCCTTAGCAGTTTCAGGCCCTCCATCTGGGAGGGAGTCAAAGTGATTGCTGTGGCTCTACCTTCTACACCTTGGTTTCAAACACAACGGCAGAGGGAGGGCCTTTCCAAGTCATTCAAACAAAATGCTCTGTATTGTCTCTGATTGGTCTGATTGGCTCAAGTGAGGTTGGGGGGATGGTTAGGTTTGGGTCAAACCTCTAGACCTGAGAGTTATTTCTGAAATACAAGGGCTGAGATTGTAAAAACCCTGACCCCTTCTCTGATGGAAAAATGATGACTATTTTCCTTTGAGAAGGAGGGGCAGCTGCTGGGTGGGAAAAGTAAATGTGCACCTAGTGGGGTTTGTGCCAGATGCATCCTTGTGTGAGCACTTGGGTCAGTGGTTGGATTCAGCTTGTTCGCACGGGGTCAGCAGATCCGATACCTATTTTTTTGTTGAGTTCAGCGAAACAGTTGTTAAAACTGCACTTGTAATCAGGGTTCTCTCTACTATAGGTGCCTGGGCAGCTGCCCAATGTGGAAATCACAAATTTACATTTCTTACTTTTTTTTTTTAAATATATATATATTTTATTAATTCTAATGGGGTGACACCAGTAAATCAGGGTACATATGTACAATGAAAACATCTCCAGGTTATCTTATCATTCAATTGTGTTGCATACCCGTCACCAAAAGTCAAATTGTCCTCTGTCACCTTCTATCTGGTTTTCCCTGTGTCCCTCCCCTCCTCCCTATCCCACCCTCCCCTCCCTCCCCCCACCCTGAGAACAGCATGATTTCTTACTCTTTTTTAATGTTCATCTGTGCAACAGTGTATCCTAAGTGCCTGTAGTAATGTTCATTCCATCCATAGGTGAAAAAAATTTGATGGAACTATGATTGTAATATTTATTTATTTCATAAAACTCATTGTACCTTTGATGAAATACTACATGTTAATTCCCTTGCGTTTGTTACTTCAGTAAAGAAAGATATAATGTGAAGAGAAAAAGTGTCAAACAACCAGGGAGTGACAAGCTGTCATTGGAAATATCATAAATAACAGTTTTGTTCTTTCTCAGGTATTATTTAATATTTTTTTCATTAATATTTTAAAACTCTTTCTTATAACAATCTAGTCTTGTGTACCTGTTTTATTGTTGTTATTTAAGTATTAAAGGCATAAAACAATAAACTACCTTTCGGTATATTGTTTTTTTAATACTTAAGATGGTCATTAAGTCAGGGAACCAGTTGTTAAATTATTTGAATCCCACCATGGGCTTGGGTGTGTGTTGCATCAAGTACTTAATAAATTCCTTCAAGTCAAAGATGGATAATTTTGTTTAACCTGCTACCAGGTAAAGCATTTTACTACCTCAGGCAGAGTATTTGAAGCTCATTCTTCCTTATCTACTTCCACTCATCTCCCTTTTTCTTAGAGTTTTTTATTCTTGACTGCCTGAACTTTAAAATAAAATTTTTATTTTGGATATACAAATGATATCTGTAATTGAAATAAAGTGATATTTGTTTCTAGTTTTTTGAAGAGAAATGTAAAATTTGTATGAAATATATTCAATTATTTATTTATTTTTTCTTTGTATTTTTCTGAAGTGAGAAGTGGGGAGGCAGTCAGACAGAATCCCACATGCGCCCGACCGGGATCCACCCGGCGTGCCCACCAGGGGGCGATGCTCTTTCCATCTGGGGCATTGCTCTGTTGCAACCAGAGCCATTCTAGCAACTGAGGCAGAGGCCATGGAGCCATCCTCAGCGCCCGGACCAACTTTTCTCCAATGGAGAAAAGGCTGCGGGAGGGGAAGAGAGTGACAGAGAGAAAGGAGAGAGGGAACGGTGGAGAAGTAGATGGGTGCTTCTCCTCTGTGCCCTGGCCGGAAATCGAACCCGGGACTTCCACACACCGGGCCAACACTCTACTGCTGAGCCAACCTGTGACCGGTCAAAAGTGCACCATGACTTACGGACACACTGTAGTTCTATTGAATACAGTTGAATAAATAAATACCTGTATAAATAGTATAAGATTCAGGAAGTAGCACAGCAATTGCTGATAAGCTCAAATTAGGAGAACCACACTTTTTAAAAATTTTAAATAAAATTTTTAGGGTGACATTTGTTAATAAAATTATATAGATTTTAAGTGTACACTTATATAATACACCACCTGTATATTGCATTGTGTGTTCACCACCCCAAGTCAAATTTCTTTCTGTCACCATTTATCCCCCCTTTATCCTCTTCTACCTCCCCCATTCCTTTCCCTGTTGTAACCACCATGCTATTGTCTGTGTATCAGTATTTTTTTTGTTTGTTTTGCTCAAATACTGCACTTTTTTTACCCAGCTCTCCAAACCCTTCCCCTCTGACAACTATCAGTGTGTTTCTGTATCTATGAGTCTGTTTCTATTTTGTTTGTTAGTTCATTTTGTTCATTAACTTTTTCATATAAGTGAAATCATATGGCATTGGATCTTTCTCTGACTGGCTTATTTTACTTAGCATAATATTCTTCAGGTGCATTCATGCTGTTGCAAAAGGTAAGATTTCCTTCTTTCTTATGGCAAGTAGTGTTCCATTGTGTAAATGTACCACAGTGCTTTGTTTGTTTGCTTTATTTTGTTTTTTCTTTTTTTTTTTTTAGCTTTTTTATCTACTCATCTACTTATGTGCACTTGAACTGCTTCCAAATCTTGGCTATTGTAAATAGCTCTACAATGAACATAGGGGTATATATATTCTTTTGAATTAGTGTTTTGCATTTCTTTGGATATATTCCCAGAAGTGAAAATGCTGAGTCATAATGCAGTTCCATTTTGAATATTTTTAGGAAACTCCATACTTTTTTCCCACAGTGGCTGCACTAATCTGCATTCTCACCAGCAGTGCAGGAAGGTGACTTTTTCTCTACATCCTGGCCAACACTTTATTTATTTATTTATTTATTTATTTATTTATACAGGGAGAGAGATAGAGTCAGAGAGAGGGATAGATAGGGACAGACAGACAGGAACGCAGAGAGGTGAGAAGCATCAATCATTAGTTTTTAGTTGCCGTCGCAACACCTTAGTTGTTCATTGATTGCTTTCTCACATGTGCTTTGACCGTGGGCCTTCAGCAGACCGAGCAACCCCTTGCTGGAGCCAGCGACCTTGGGTCCAAGCTGACGAGCTTTTGCTCAAGGCCGATGGGCCCATGCTCAAGCTGGCGAGCTCTGGGTCTCGAACCTGGGTCTTCCGCATCCCAGTCTGACACTCTATCCACTGCGCTACTGCCTGGTCAGGCCTGGCCAACACTTTTTATTTGTTGATTCATTTTTGTTTTTATTTTTTTTTATTTTTTGAGAGAGAGAGAGAGAAAGAGAGGAACAGACTTGTTTTCTGATTTACTGATAATAGTGATTTTGACAAGTTTGAGGTGATAGACCATTGTGTTTTTAATAATAATGACTAGTGATATTGAGCCTCTTTTCATATGTTTGTTGGCCTTCTTGATGTCGTCTTGGAGACGTATCTTTTCAGATCATTCACCCATTTTTTAGCTAGATTTCTTTTTTTGGTGTTGGGTTGTTTAAGTTCTTTATAAATTTTGGATATTAACCTTATCATTGGTGAATATGTTCTTCCATTTATTGGGTTGTCTTTTCATTTTGTTGATGGTTTAATTTGCTGTGCAAAACTTTTTAGTTTGATGTGGTTCCATTTGTTTATTTTTTCCTTGTATTTCCCTTGCCCAAGGAGATATGTTAGAAAAAATATTGCTATGAGAAATGTCCAATATTTTCCTGCCTATATTTTCTTCTAGGTTGTTTATGGTTTCAAGTCCTACCTTTCAGACTTTTATTCATTTTGAGTTTAGTCTTGTGCATGATGTAAGAAGGTGATTGTTTCATTTTTTTGCACATTACCTATCTAATTTTCCCAGTGCTATTTTTTGAATAAACTGCCTTCATCCCTTTGTATGTTCTTGCCTGCTTTGTCAAATATTAATTGACCATAAAGTTATGGATTTATTTCTGGGCTATTTTATTCCATTGATCTATGTGCTTGTTTTTATGCCAGTACCATGCTGTTTTGATTACGATGACCTTGTAGTATAGTTTGATATCAGTTAGCATGATTCATCCAACTTTGGAGAACCACACTTTTCAAAGGTAAAAACTTGAAACTGTTTTCAACTTTAAAATTTTATTTTAGGGATAGGCCTTTTAGTTATTTAAGTATAAATTAGAAATAGATCAGTGAATTAGTTTTGCTGTTAAAAGTACACAAGTATATAGGGAAGATCATTGGACAATGGAACAGATAATTATAAATTAATTAAGAAACAGTTGTTTAAAAATCTATTTTCTTTCACTCTGACAAATTCAAGGAACTAAATATTTGTCACAAATTACTTATAAGTTAATTAGTGATTCCTTTATAATTAATCATCTGTAGCAAAGTCCTCCAATGACATGAAAAGTCATTGGCATTATACATGATTAGCAATATGATTGGTCACCAAGGGAAGTAAAGTGTAAAGAAAGTAATTCTTTGAAGAATGAAATCATTGTTAAATTAGGATTTACTTTCAAAGAGATCTGATTAGCCTGAAATGTAAATCACAAATATGACACTGATTCAACAGATGAATGTATTTATTTGATTTTATTCTGTGTTTTTTAGTTTTTAAAAATGTTAATTCTGATACCTGCTATAGTTTCCCTTACTATTCAAGAACATCACTCATCTGTGCTGTTAGTTTCTGCTTCTGAATGGTCTGCAGTTTTTCTTATTTTATGTTCTCCCACTGTGTGGTTTGCCTTTTTTTTTTAAAAGGAACAGAGAGAAAGTCAGAGAGAGGGGTAGATAGGGATAGACAGACAGGAACGGAGAGAGGTGAGAAGCATCAATCATTAGTTTTTAGTTGCTGTTGCGACACCTTAGTTGTCCATTGATTGCTTTCTCACATGTGCCTTGACCGCGGGCCTTCAGCAGACCGACCAACCCCTTGCTGGAGCCAGTGACCTTGGGTCCAAGCTGACGAGCTTTTGCTCAAGCCAGATGGGCCCGTGCTCAAGCTGGCGAGCTCGCGGTCTCGAACCTGGGTCTTCCACATCCCAGTCCAATGCTCTATCCACTGTGGCACCGCCTGGTCAGGCTGCAGATTTTCTTATATTTTTTATCTGTGTTCATCTTGTTCCCTCTTCAACTAGCCTGTATCTTATCCTTATGTCAGAAAAATCTTTAGGTAACTATCTTTAATAAATGCTATCAATAGGGCCTGTGAGAAATTTTTAAAATGGTAGACTAATTAAAATTCTGAACTTGAATTCTACTCTTGCAATATTTATCTTTAAGTTTTGACAACTCTTTTGCACATTCTGGCTATGGGACCAGAGTTCAGGGCTTCACTTTCCCCAGTACATGCTAATGGTGCCAGTCCAAAATTATTATAGTCTAATTACAAAGCCTTCTTCTGTGCCAACTCACTTACTGGACTTTACTATACATGAAAGACTGACTAAGCTATTCAAGTCCAGTGAGAGTTTATTATCTAATGGGACAAAAAATACATAGATGGAAATAATGACAATACAGACAACACAGAACAAAGTTAAATATGTACCGCAGTGCCTTACTACTCAAGCTGGGGCCTAAGGACTGCATTCACTGGGAGTGGTTGGAAATGCAGAAACCCAGGTTTTGCTGCAGAGTTGCTGACCAGCATCTACATTTTGCCAACATCATGGCCAATTTGTTTGTATATTCAGGTGTGAAGAGAACTGGGAGGAGGTTTAGAGAATGCAGCTATCACTTCCAATTGTGGACAACAGGTTTCCTGGGGGAAGGAGCCTTTAAAGAGAAGAAAGATTTTGATGGTGGAACTAGTGACTAGGGGAGGTTAGTTATCATTGGCAAAGGCAGGAAGGGAGAAGGATGGCATTTTGAGTGGTCATTTTTACGAGGACATAATGTCAATGCAGAGGAGTAGAGCTATTTGGGAGCCAGGGGTGCTTTGGATCAGAATGCCAGACATGTTTAGAGTTGTTAGATAAGCATTGTTGATCCAAGGAATATCTTTCTGTCTGGGAATGACAGAGATCATCGCAGGGTGGACAGGAGCCTCCTGGTCCTTTGGTCTCATTACTTTGTAGGATCAGAGGCATGCTTTAGGAAGAGAAATCTAATGTGCCCATGGGGTGATTGGCTGAGTAGACTAGGAGATTAAGGAAAAAGCATGGTGGTGGTGGAATGAAAAGAAAAGGAGCAAATTACAGAGTTGGCCAAGGTAGGATCAAGGGGAGCTAGTGTTTGGTGCACAGTCAAGAAGAGAAAGGAAGCAGTGAGAATGATCGCCCTACTAATGATGGTGGTGGAAATAGGAGAAAGAGTAGGGATGATGAGTTTTTTATTTTTGGACATGCTAGTTGATAAGCTAACAGAACACCCAGGAAGATTTGTTTACTACTGTTCTATAATCGGTATTTAGAACTCATGAGAGAAGTCAGGGGTGGAAGCAGAGGTTTGGGACTTTCCTGCAGCAAGATTATGGTTAAGCTGGGGTTGTGGCTAAGACCTCCAAGGCAAAGTGACATGAGAAGAGGAAGGACACAGACAGAACCTCCAGATTTATGGGGAATATCAGCAGATACGGCTTTGTAGGCACATGGCTCCTTATCTTACTGTGTGAAAATGCACTGAGGGCTGCATTTTTACCTTGATTATAATAGTATGGCTGTTGAAAGAGCTGAAACATTTCTCATACGCATTGCAGTGCTTCTTGATGGCTTAGGACATAATTTCCAACAGTTAGTAACTATGAACATACAGAGTAATTTGAGGAGTCAGCCATTGTTTTACTGCATCAAAAAAATCCTGATTTAAAACATCAACAAACTTCCTTTTTAATTTGAACATATCTACTGTATTTTTAGTTTTTTTCTGTTGTCTGTGTGGAGGTTCCTCTGCCTAACATTTTATTATGGTAATTTTCAAACATACAGTGTAGTTGAAAGATTCTTTATTGAGTACTTCTATCCCTATCACCTAGATGGTACGATTACTATTTTATTATAATTGCTTTATCACATATCTCTCCATTTAGCCATCTTATGTAGAGATGTTTGTAAAAAAACATAGTTGTGATTATAATGTACATTTTAAGTATTGTTTTTTTAGTAAAATCATTATACTATACAAAAAGATTTCCAGAAGTTATTACAAAGTTATTCATATACATTGTTTAAAATGATTTCAAAATGTATCATCAAATATTTCATTATATCAGAGGCATCTTAATGTTTCTGCATCTTAGGTATATTTTTAATACTATTACGTCCATTTTTATGTTAAACTTTTTTGTGTTTTTGAGATTTTTAGAAAAGTATAGATTCCCTTATGTCTGAAGGAAATGAAAACTCTATGCCTAAGAAATGTATGCACTCCATGTTCACTGTAGCTTTCGTCACAGTAGCCAAGACATGGAAGCAACCTAAGTTTCTATGAGAGGTGAATGAATCAAGAAGTTGTGGTGTGTGATGTGTCTGTGTGTGTATAATGGAATATTCAGCTGTCAAAATGAAGGCAGTTCTACCATTTGTGATAATGTGGATAGAACTTGAGGATATTATGCTAACTGAAGTGAGCTGAATAGAAAAAGACAAATACTACAATATATGTTCTCCCTTATATTTGGAATTTTATAATAAAAGCCACCCCAAACCCAAACTCATAAAAAAAAAAGCCAGAATTGGCCCTGGCCGGTTGGCTCAGTGGTAGAGCATTGGCCTGGCATGTGGAAGTCCTGGGTTCGATTCCCAGCCAGGGCACACAAGAGAAGCGCCCATCTGCTTCTCCACCCTTTCCCCTCTCCTTTCTATCTCTCACCCCTCCTGCAGCCAAGGCTCCATTGGAGCAGGGTTGGCCTCAGGCGCTGAGGATGGCTTCACAGGTGCTAGAATGGCTTTGGCCCAGACAGCAATGCCCCAGATAAGTAGAGCATTGCCCCCTGGTGGGCATGCCAGGTGGATCCCGGTTGGGCACATGCGGGAGTCTGACTGCCTTCCCACTTCTATCTTCAAAAAAATACAAGAAAAAAGCAAAAAAAAAAAAAGAAAAAGAAGCCAGAATTGTGGTTGCCACAGGTGAGAGGTGGGAGGAGGGGAAATTAAATAAAGATGGTCTAAAGATAGAAGTTTTGTTATAAGTAAGTACTAGGGAAATATTGTTCAACATGATGACTATAGTTAGCACTGCTGTGTGATATATATAAAAGTTGTTAGAGTAAATCCTAAGAATGCTCATCACAAGGGGAAAATATTTATTTCTTTTTCATTTTTTCGTATCTGAGATGATGGATGTTAATTAAATTTATTGCAGTATTGATTTCATAATATACACAAGGGTGGGCAAAAGTTGTTTTGCAGTTATAAGACAAGTAATACAATCATTAATAAATAATAATCAAGAATAAGCTTTGTGTTTCTCATACTAACAACTGTAAACCTACTTTTGCCCACACCTGTGTATATACACTATATATCAAATCATTATACTATACATCTTACACTTATATAGTGATGTATGTCAGTTATATCTCAATAAAACTAGAAGAAAAAAATATAGATTCCCAGAAGTGGCAATGCTAGTAGATCAAAGGATATGAACATTTCAAAGGATTTTTGTTAACATTTCAAATTATAATTGTTGCCAAATTGAGTTTCAACAGCCAAACTTGCAAAGGCAAACCAGTGTATCTGAGAGTTTGCTTCACTACATCCTGGCCAGCCTTGGCATGACACTTAAAGAATATATAAAGTTTTAATATGCCTGGCAGGGCCCCTGGACTGGAGCGGAAGGTCCAGATGCAGCTGAGGACTTCTTCTTTTTTTTTTTTTTTTTTTTTAAATTTTATCTTTATTTTATTCATTTTAGAGAGGAGACACAAAGTGAGAGAGAGAGAGAAAGAGAGAAAGGGGGGAGGAGCTGGAAGCATCAACTCCCATATGTGCCCTGACCAGACCAGTGTAGGGCTTTGAACTGGCGACCTCAGTGCTCCCAGGTCGATGCTTTATCCACTGCGCCACCACAGGTCAGGCAAGGAGGACTTCTTCTTTTTAAAGTGTTCACCTCTAGGTTCATGATGAGTGGAGAAGCTCTTGGGTCATGGCTGAGGCTTGGGGGAAGGTGGGAGAGAGGGGAACGGTGATGAAGAGATGAGGTTCAATCCCTCCTCACTTTACTGCTTTCAAAAAAATTCTTTGAAGCAACTTCAAACTTACAGAACAATTATAAATATGAAACAAAGGCTTTATTTCTCTTGAGCCATTTGAGAATTTATTACTTTAATGATAACCTACCACCGTGTATATTTAGTGTGTATTTTCTAATGGAAAGGGGAAGGGGATTAAGAAGCACAAACTTCCAGTTATGCAATAAGTCATGGAGGTATAATGTAGAGCAGAGGGAATAGAGTCAATAATATTGTAATAGCTATATGTGCTGACAATGGGAACTTGACTTCTTGTGGTGATCACTTTGTAAGGTAGATAAGTGTTGAATCACTCTATTGTACGTCTGAAACTAATATAATATTGTATGTCAACTATAATTATAAATAAATTTAAAAATAACTGAAAAGCTATGTTATTCTCTTATTTAACAATAGTCTAACCATTCATATCATGAAATTACCATTGATGAATTACTGTCAGCTAGTGTTCATATCCTATTTATATTTCACCAAATGTTATAATATCTATTATAGTGAAAGGGCATGTTCAAGGTCCTGTATTAATTTAACTTGTAGTGTTGATTTGAAAAGTTTCCTACTCTTGATTTTCATGACTTTGATACTTTGGAGGGAACAAGCCAGTTATTTTATAGAATGTTCCTCAATTTTGGTTTTTCTACTTTTCCCCAATAATTCATTCAGGTTACATCTCTTTGACAGAAATGTCACAAATGTGATGCATATTTTGTTTTGATTACATCTTCTCAGGAGGCACAGAATAATGATTTGTTCTATTATTGATATTGTTCATGTTGATGACATGTTTAAGGTGGTGTTTGCTAAGCCCTACTGTAAAGTTATGTTCTTTGTAATTAGTAAGTATTTGGTGGAGATATTCCTTTTTTTTTCTTCTTTTTTACAGGGACAGAGAGAGAATCAGAGAGAGGGGTAGATAAGGGCAGACAAACAGGAATGGAGAGAGATGAGAAGCATCAATCATCAGTTTTTTGTTGCCGTTGCAACACCATAGTTGTTCATTGATTGCTTTCTCACATGTGCCTTGACCACGGGCCTTCAGCAGACTGAGCCATCCCCTGCTGGAGCCAGCGACCTTGGGTCCAAACCAGATGGGCCCAAGTTATTCTTGGTTCATATTGTTCTGTGCCTGCTCAAGCCAGATGGGCCCACGCTCAAGCTGGCGAACTCAGGGTCTCAAACCTCAGGGTCTTTCGCATCCCAGTCCGACGCTCTATCCATTGCGCCACCGCCTGCTCAGGCTGGTGGAGATATTCTGACACACTGAATATCCTGTTCCTGATGAATCAACCTCCTTCCTTACTTCCATCTGTCATTCAGTTGGTTAGTAATTCAATTAATTATTTCATTTTGAATTCATGGTTTCCTGTTTTGTTCAATGGCATGGTAATCTATTACCATACTGCTTACCTTGATGCTCATATTGTCCCTGATTTGGTCAGAGGAAGCTCTTCACTCTGACTTCTGTGACTTTTTCACATGTTCCAACCATTTTTGACACTTTCTGACATTGTGACGGAAGATATTCTTGGTTCATATTGTTCTGTGCTTGCTCCAGCTCTGGAATCAGCCTTTTCTCTGAGAAACTCTCAGACCTTAATGAAGAATAATTTGTAAGAAGCAAGATCTAGGTGTTTTGTGTGTTTGGGGCTACTGGGATCTCACTGCACCCACGTGGATTGAGGAATGTGTATACATATATTTACCGCTATATTTTAGTTGCTCTATTGAAATATATACATATATATCTGCATTGATCTCTGTAATTCCAGTTTCATCCTCATTTTCTTTCTCTATTTTTCTTTCTCTGACAGCCACAAACCTGTACTTCATTATCCTATTTATTTGTGTATGTGTGTTTATGTGATCAGTCCCCTTGTATGCAACCAATCTATCATTAGTATGACTCTTGCCCCCACCTCCTGACCCCACCTACCCTATGCTGTTCTTTCCATACCTGGATTCCCCACTGGGTAGTCCAGCCATATGGAAGCCTTCTTTACAATACTAGGGCTCTGACCCCTGCACCGTGTCACCCCATCCACATCCCACTTCTGCTTTGATTGTAGTGCCTTTCTGTGGAATCCCGCTTCCCCTTGGGCTGTGTATGTTAGTACTGAACTGTTTGAGATGAGTAACAGTTCATAAATGCTCTTGAGAGCCCTTCTGGGTTTTAGCTGAAAGACTAGACCTCTTGGCTCATTCAGAGAAATCATACAACCTTTGGTTCATTCAGCCTTAACCTGGGAGGAAAGGAGAGGTTGGGGTTTCACCTGGAGTTTCTTCCCCCAAGTCTCAAACCATATTCACACCATCTCCCAGTCAGTTGGGGCAGTTCCCATGGGAATATGTACTCATGGAGATGCTGGTTCCTCAGACACAGAACACAGGACTCAGGTAACTTACTAGAAAAACACAAGAAGGGCACCATCTTCATTGTCTGTCCCAAAATGGAAAGGAGCTCAGAAAATGTTACCTGATTGCATAAACAGAAAGATCTTCTTACCCTTCTCCCTGGCTTGATTGACCTATTGGAAGTTGGTATCCTTGGTCTTTTTCCTTTGGAGAGGTAGGACTAGATGTTATCACAGTGGAAGGGGCTGTTAGAGGTGACAGATAGTGCTGGTGACTATGGGGGTGTGTGAGGGAAGGGGTGTATCCTTTCCTGGCAGTGTGAGCCACAGGGTTTTCTTTCAGGAGTCCTTGCTCCACCTGTAGGAATGCCAGAGCTTCCCACTGAAGGGCTCCAAGATGGAGGAGAGGGCAGGGGTGCAGTGGGAAGATTGTTTAAAAATATCTTTGCTAGCCTGACCTGTGGTGGCGCAGTGGATAAAGCCTCGACCTGGAATGCTGAAGTCACCTGTTCGAAACCCTGGGCTTGCCTGGTCAAAGCACACGTGGGAGTTGATACTTCCTGCTCCTCCCCCTTTCTCTTTCTCTCTCTCTACAATGAAAAATTAAAATCTAAAAAAAATATCTTCGCTACCTTAATATGTGATGGGAAGTATCTTACTATTTTTAATTCATAGTAGAAACATGATATTCATGCATGTTGCTTTTAGGAAGTAATTTTCCTGGTGCTATTTTTCTCAGTCCTCTGATGCTGTCTCATATGTCAATAATTTTTAAAAATTATTTTTGATAGCTACTGCAATCTTCGAAGCTGGAAAGGACAAATATAATTCAGAAGAATTTTCTGTGGCACTTGGCAAAACCTTTGGAGACTTTGAGTTCCCACAAGAATTTGTCTTTGAAGTTTGGGGAGCCATCGCTGATGCCAGACGAGGATGTGACAATGTGGATGATCCATCACTGGACAAGTGAACCATTGTTCTTTTATAAAAAACAAAAACAAGAACAAAAACATCCTGTAAACCTGGCCTATGGTGGTGAAGTGGACAAGGCGTGGACTTGGAACACTGAGGTTGCTGGTTTGAAATCCTAGGCTTGCCCAGTCAAGGCACATAGAACAAGCAGATAGTGAACAACTAAAGTAAAGCAACTATGACTTGATACTTTTCGCTCTCCTGCTTCCTCTCTCTGAAAAATCAATACCTAAAATCTTTAAATTTTAAAACCTAGTATGATCTGCGTTTAGGTACTGTTATGCACTCTGGTTTGGTTTTATGTGTATAGAATACATTCTTTGTTTTGAAATACAATTTTAATTTCTGGGTATATTTTAATGCAGTTGAAGATGTAGTGTGCTCAAAATATATTACCTAGTTCTTCTTTTATAGAAATCCAAAAGGCTTTAAGAGACAATTTCTTATGTTTAATCATCAATCCAAAACCTCCACCATACATGTCTTAAATTTACATCAAATAAAGGATAGAAGAAAAAAAAAATATTACCTAAAATTTGATCAATTTTAATATCATTCAAAAGTTATTTGTAAAGTCAGTTTTAGGGAGTATTGTTAAATAGATGATTTTGCTCCCCATTAATACCTCTTCCTTTGGTTTGTTTTCACATGTAAGTGGTTGATTGCAATAACTTTGTAGTTCTTTTGCAAAATCTTACTGCAGTGACAATTAGAATTGGAATATGATTTGCTTCATAGTATCTTCATTTCCTTATAGTGGCTTGAACAGAATATGTTTGAAAAATGAAATGTCAGTTATACCTACTCTAGGTCTAGAAGCATTGTTTTAATTTTTAATCCACTGAGTAAGGGAAGGAAGATTCCTATAGCCTGTTGGTATCTATGATCTACTTTCTTTCTTTGTAAAATTGGGATTGATTGACTTTTAACTTATGGTTCTATATATATTGCTTCTTTGCTTCTTAAAACTGGTTGTTGAAATCGGTTGTGCTGTGTATTTGCATGTGTGGAAGAAGGGTGGGTGGAGAAGGCAGATAGGTTGGAAATGGCTTCTACTTGATTTTGTAAGTCAGTTCTTAAAACATTATTTTTTTTCCTCCATACTTTCTTCCTATGTTATCCTTAATAAGCACTCCCAGGAAGGTTTTTATAGTCTTTGTAGAACTTTTCTTTTGAAAGTGTTTTACTCAGAAAATAACTATGTTTGAGAACACTTCTTGGGTGAATGAGCAATACTTTTAAGCTCCCTAAACTTTTGAGGAAACATTATCAGAAACAGACTCCCCCACCCCCTGCAGTGGAAATAAAGGAGGAAGTGAGAAAATACATTGCCTATTATTTTAGAGTTCTAACAGACCCTCTCTTAGACCTTACATTAATGAGACAATTGGTGGTAAGTGATTGTCTTACCACTTTTATTTGACATTTTACGGAAGCAAGAGAAACAGACATGAATGGTTTCATCACTTAATAAGGCAGAGAGCCTGGTGTGAGCAAGCATTGTTCTAAGTGCTAGCAGGAGAGGGCTGTGTGCTGCCGTGGTCATCGGGAATCATAATGGGGAGGGGTGTGTGCTGGGAACTCTGAAGTAGCTCCCTTCCCATGCTGGGGTGATGCTTAGACACCTCTGTTTTCTGGTGCAGCTTTGCTTTGACTGCCCTCTACTGCCCTTTCACCTAAGTTCATGCTGTGTAGCTGATACTTTGTCTCATTTATCTGAAACCTGCCCAGAAGCATTTTCAGTCTTTAACGTTTAACAAAAGTAGTTGTATTTATGAATTGTCTTGTGCTCTTGTTCATCAGTTAAAAAATTTTTAAATGGAATTCTTTGGGGTGGTGTTGCTTAATAAAATTACATAGATTTCAGGTGTACAGTTCTATAATACCTCATTTGTGTGTTGTATTGTGTGTTCACCACTTCATGTCAAGTCTCCCTTCATCACCATCTATCCTTCATATTCTCTCCTACCTTCCCTCACCTCCTACTCTTGCCCATCATTTGAAAATAGAATCCAGCTCAGGGTAACTTTTTTTAATATTGCTAATTGTTTTGTGGGTTTTGTTTTCTTGGAAATCCCCAAATGCTTATTAATTCTCAATATTACCTCTCTTATTAGGAGATCCACAGAAAAGAAGTACTATTTTCTTTTTTTATTTTTTAAAATTTTTTATTCATTTTAGAGAGGAGATACAGAGAGAGAGAGAGAGAGAGAGAGAGAAAGGGGGAGGAGCTGGAAGCATCAACTCCCATATGTGCCTTGACCAGACCAGTGCAGGGTGTTGAACTGGCGACCTCAGTGTTCCCAGGTCAACGCTTTATCCACTGCGCCACCACAGGTCAGGCTAGAAGTACTATTTTCTTAAGGATGAAAGTTATTGGATGACTCAGGAGGCCCATAGAAACATTTTAGTTTGAATGAGAAAATACATTTCTTGGCATTAGAAGTTATATTTGAAATGAAGAGTCATTGTTTATTATTGGTGAATGTCCATTTCTTCTTCCTTATGGGCATGTTTGAAGATTGACAGTTGGTGCCAATTCCCTGATTCATGGAATCTCCAATTCATAAAGTGCGTGTGCTCACCATGATCTTTCTATGGTTTTGATGTGTAGGGTACTGATGTCCATGCCCAGTGATCATTGTAATTGTTAGCACTGAATGGGCAGTCATCATTATTAAGGGGTTCAGCTGGGCACAGGTGCTTTAATGCTAATAGATTTTTCCTTCAAATGTCTTCATCTCTTACCTCTATTGCTAAACTGATGAGAAGGTCAGTTTCTTTATGTCCCTTTGTTCCCTTACCTGAACATATATCTATTTGTGAACTTGGTGCCTTTTGGTGATGCTCAGTGCACACAAGGAGCCTGCTTTCTTTTTAAATGTCACAGTCTAATGGTGTGGGCTACTCTTTTGCAGCTACAATGAGACAAATCATATTTTTTAAAACATGCAATTTCATTGGCCCCACTGAACATTTTCAGAAGGCCTTTGTCATTTTCTCTTGTTCCATCGTTTCTTTTTTCCCAGTGATTACTCTTTCTTGATTTTCTTGCATGGTCTTTCAGTGGCCACTGAGCATACACTGTGTGCTTGCTTTCTCCCCAGGAGAGCATGTAAGTGATGATTGGACAGTAGGCTCCATTGGTCCCTAAATATAGGTTGGTCCTCATCAAGCGCACATATTCTGATGGTTACAAATAGGCACATTTTGGTTTTTTGTGATGTTTTAAAATGTAATTATATAATGATATGTTGTGAAACTCTTTAAGAGTTCAATTATAAAAGCAGTAATCAGTTACCTGCCTGGGCTTCATAATTTCTTTGGGGTTGCTATATCCAACATTATAATATGACTGAATAGAGATAACTTAATTTTTCCAAATGATTTTTAATTTGCAATATTTCTCATGTAACTTTAACAAATACATATTTTTCAAGTAAAGCATACTTTATTTGGGTCCATGTTATTGGTATAGAACTGCATCAAGTTTAGAGAGAGAGCCTTCCTGATATCTGTCAGTTATCATTGTCTACTGAGTATCATAACAAAATAAATTTCATTTCCAAATGATGTCTCAAAATGCTGATTTTTCTAAAAGGAGCACAGTTATCCACCAAAGATCTAACACATTGATCATGTAAATCCCTATTCCTTTCTGATGAATCTGAAAACATGGATACCAACAGCACTACTGCTGTTCTGGTGAAAGAAATAAATTAGGAGTTATGAGTAATAAAGAAGGAGGAGATGCTGTTGAACTCATAGTCCCAAGTACTAGTGGTCTGTGTGACATGCACATTTCTTGTCCTCTTGACACAAATTGAAAGAGATAGCAAAGTAATTACAAGTCCTTACAGATATCATGGTTATAAAATATTTCTAAGATTGTGGAGGAGACAAGTGGCACAGCCTGTGCCTACCTATTACCTGAAGACCTAGTTTAAAAGCTACTCATGCTTATTACCAGTTAGCAGGGTAAAAATTTAATATGACATCCCTGGCCGATGTGTTGATATCCTGGGTTCGATTCCCAGTCAGAGCATACAGGAGAAGTGACCATCTGCTTCTCCGCCTATACCCCTTTTCTTTCTCTCTTTCTCTCTCTCTCTCTCTCTCACTGCCTCCCATAACCCTGGCTCGATTGATTCAAATGAGTTGGCCCAGGGCCCTGAGGATGGCTCTGTGGCATCCACTTCAGGTGCTAAAAATAGCTTGGTTGTCAATGGAGAAACACCCCAGATGGGCAGAGCATTGCTCCATGGGTAGCTTGCCAGGTGGATCCTGGTGGGGGCACATGTGGGAGTCTGTCTGTCTGCCTCCTCTGCTCTCAATTAAAAATAAAGTTTGATATGATATCATTATTTCAATTGGAGACATTAAATATCTGTTAGACTTAAGTACAGCCATAAACATTTTTTCAATCTATAATAAAAAGATTAAAATAATTCTGAAAGATTGTTTTAAGTAAGCATTAATATTTTAAACTGTTTGTGCTATGCAAGAATATTGTCTATAGGTAAAATATTTGACTTTTATGGGAGAAAACATTTTTCCACTTTATAAAACTCATACGATATACTTTAAAGTGTATTTTGAGGTTGGCTTTTAGAAATCTATTAAGCAATATGTGGAATTATAAATTATATTTTGATGTTTAAAAATATATTACTGTATTTGTTCTTATAAATATATAAATCTTCATGTGTGCATCAAAAGTAAATTACTTGTAAAGCTACAATAATTTTATATTATGTATATATAATATGAATCCTTAAAATAAAAATACTTTTGTTAAAAATGTAATGAATGGTTTTATCTTGAAAAAATAAAGATTTAAAGTTTTAAATATTAGACCTTTTAGTTTTATTCAAATAAATGATAGGCATAACACATGTGATTTTTAAGGCCTTTACGTTTTTAACATATTTTTGGTATATTTTTTCTCAGCTTATTTTGTAGAAGGTATAACTTCTAAGGTCTCTAAGTTTTAAATCCCCCAGTTTTTTATTTAATTCAGTAAAAATATGTGAGATATGCACTACAGGATCTAGTAATAGTCATAAGCTATTTCTGTTATAAGATGGAGAGTTAGCCAGGATGACACTTTCCCTTTGTTCAATTGATTTTATGGCAGTTGTTACCAAGCAATAATGTAAGTGGAAGAGCCCACAGCTCGTAGGTAGTAATGTTCGCTTTTAAATTCATTGTCTTCTTTACACAGTTTGAAGTCCCTATCAGAGCTGTTAAAAATTTCATGTCTCCTTACAAATATGCTAATTCCATCTTTCTTGTGGTGGGGCCCAGGTGTCTGCACTTTGATACATCCTCCAGACAATTCCAGGGGAAGTAAATTATGGACACTGACTCTGAGGTCTATGAACATCCTGGCCCGGGACTAGGGTGGAATTATAGATATGACTACAAGAACTCTAAACAGAGGCTTAACAGACATCTCTAAGACAGTTAGATAAGTGGTAAAATGGATGTAATGTAGTATGAGTAAAAGCTGTATGGGAAGGTAGAATTTTCTTTAATTTTATTAAGTGGGTGATTTAAATGTAAGTTGGTATTTTAGAGAATTTATCTTAGAGAAATAGGCTTCCTAGATATATTAGCCAATGATACACCTGATAAGAGGATAATATCCAAAATTTATAAAAAATTCATACAACTCCACAAACACTCAAATAAAAAAATGGACAGAGGACCAGAATAGACACTTCTCCAAAGAAGACATACAGATGGCCAATGGACATAAAATGATGGTCAGTGTCACTAATCATCAGAAATGCAAAATAAAACCATAATCAGATATCAACTCCCTACTGTCAGAATGGCTATCATCAACTAATCAGCAAACAGCAAGTGTTGGTGAGAGTATGGAGAAAAGGAAGCCCTCGTGCACTGCTGGTGGGAATGCAGACTGGTGCAGCCACTGTGGAAAACAATATAAAATTTCTTCAAAAAATTAAAAATAGAACTGCCTATGACCCAGTGATTCCAATTCTGGGAATTTATCTGAAGAAAACTGAAACACTAATTCAGAAGAACATATGCACCTTTGTGCATTGCAGAGTTATTTATGACAGTCAAGATACGTAAGCAATCCAAGTGCCCATCAGTAGATGAGTGGTTAAAATTGCTGGGGTACATTTACACAATGGGGTACTATTCAGCTGTAAAACTGAAGTCTTATTATCAGTGACAGCATAGATGGACTTAGAGGTCATTACACTAATTGAAATAAAGTCAGAGAAAGACAAATACTGTATGATTCCACTTACATGTGGAATCTAAATGACAAAATAAATGAAGTTGGAACAGACTCATAAACAGAACATTCTTATTTTTTTTTATAAAATTAAATTTAACAGGATGACATTGATCAACAAGAGAACATAGATTTTGGGTAAACATCTCCACATCATTTGTCGATTATGTTGTATACCCATCACCCAAAGTCAAATCATCCTCTGTCACCTTATATGTGTCCCTCTTTATACCCTTTCCTCAACTGCCTTCCCCCAGCCCCCCGCCCCCTGGTAACCACTTTACTCATATCTATGTGCATGAGTCTAATTTTGTATCCCACCTATGTGTGGAATCTTACAGTTTTTAGCTTTTTCTGGTTTACTTATTTCACTCAGTATAATGTTCTCAAGGTCCATCCATGTTGTTGTAAATGATACTATGTCATTGTTTCTTATGGCTGAGTAGTATTCTATTGTGTATATGTACCACATCTTCTTTATCCAATCCTCTATTGAGGAACACTTTGGTTGTTTCTGTGTCTTGGTCACTGTGAATAGTGCTTTGATGAATGTGAGGGTGCATGACACAGAACATTCTGGTGGTTGCCAGATGGGAGGGTGGTGGGGGGAATGTGTGAAAAAGGTGAAGGGATTAAAAAGTACAAATTTGTAGTTACAGGATACAGTGGTACCTTGAGATACGAACAGACCAGCATACAATTTTTTTTTTTTTTTTTTTTTTTTTTTTTTTTTTTTTTTTTTTTTTTTTTTTAAGATACGAGCTGTGACTTGGTCCGTATTTTGGTCCGTATTTTTGTTTGAGATCTGAGCGAAATTCTGAGATACAAGTTGTAATTTGGGAAGCTGCCACTAGTTGGCGCGTTGGTGCACGGGTCCAGTATTGGTAGTTTGATATACGAGTTGAACGAGTTGACTGACTTATGAGCTCGGTTACAGAACGAATTAAATTATTATCTCAAGGTACTGCTGTATTTATTTAAAACTTTTATTTATTGATTTTAGAGACAGAAAGAGAAAGATGGGGAGGAAAAGGAAGCAATAACTTGCAGTAGTTGCTTCTTGAGTATGTACCTTGATTGAGCAAATCTGTGGGTTTGAATTGACGATCTTGGCATTCCAGGTCAATGCCTTTTCCACAGCACTGCCACAGGTTAGAGAGAAATCAGGACTTATTTAGAATAGTGAAGGAGTGGGGATCATTTAGTATGGGAAGGGCTGACACTTGTTGCAATAACTTAAAAATGGTTGGATAGGTACAAAGGTAAACACCTAAGTTACTTTGCAGAGCCTGTTGCATTACACAGTCTATTCGAAAGGCATTATAAAGAAGGCAAGAGTGATGTATTTTGTCTGTTATTATTTTAAAGGCTTAGTTAATATAAATAAAGATATGATAAAGTTATAACAATATTCTCAGGGAAATAAAAATAATTCTTTTTGCAATAAAATATATATTTTAAATGTTTTGAGATACAAAATAACATACATTTATAATAATATTAAAAGTATTATGAATCTCTTACAATGTAATTGTGAACTCAACATTTACACTTATAGTTATTTAACATCTTTGAGCATTTCTTTTTCAGCTATGAAGCCATTTAAAATTAAGTATTGAAATACATTGAGCATGACCAGGCGATGGTGCAGTGGAAAGAGAATCGCTCTGGGACACTGAGGACCCAGGTTTGAAACCTTAAGGTTGCTGGCTTGAGCATGGTCTCATCTGGCTTGAGCATGGGATTATAAACATGATCTTATGGTTGTTGGCTTGAGCAAAGGGTCACTGGTTTGGCTGGACCCCCCCCCCCCCCCGCATCAAGGCACATATGAGGAAGCAATCAGTGAACAACTAAAGTGCTGCAACTATGAGTTGATGCTTCTCATCTCTCTCTCTTCCTGTCTGTTTGTCCCTGTCTCTCTCTCTCTCTCGCACACAATAAAAGAAAAAATAATACATTGAACATAGGACAAGACTTTATGAAATACAAACAAAAATTTTAAAAGAATAATAAAATACAGGGTGAGGCAAAAATAAGCTTACAGTTGTGAATACATGGAACAGTTTATTCTTTTATTTCATATTTCTTTTCTAATTAATTTTAGAGAGAGATGAAGATAGAAAACATCAATTTCTGCTTATTTATGCATTCATTAGTAGATTCTAGTATGTGCCCTGTCTGCAATTGAACCTGCACCCTTGGCATGTCTGGATGATACTCTTACCAACTGAGCTTTTGAACAGGGCTTACAGAGTTTATTCTGGATTTATTTATTTATTTATTTGAGAGAGAGAGAGAGAGAGAGAGAGAGAGAGGTGACAGGAAGGGAGAAAGATGAGAAGCATCAACTCATAGTTGCAATACTTGTTCATTGATTCCTTTTCATATGTGACTTGATGGAGGTGGGGTTCCAGCTTAGTTAGTGACCCCTTGCTCAAGCCAGTGACCTTGGCTCAAGCGATTGACCTTAGGGCTCAAGCCAGCAACCATGGGGTATTGCCGTCATGCCCAAGCCGATGATCTCTCGCTCAAACTGAATGAGCTCATGCTCAAGGCCGCAACCTTGGGGTTTCAAATTTGAGACCTCAGAATACCAGTTTGACACTCTATCCACTGCTCTACCACTGGTCAGGCATTCTTATATTATTTATTAATTATTGTGTTTTCTACATATAACTGTAAAGCTATTTTTGTCTCACCCTGTATATTCAATCATGTTTTTCAGTGAAACTTTAAAAAAAATTGAGTTGTAACATGAATTAGTTTGAGGTGTTCAATGTAATGATTTGATATTTGTATATATTGCAATTTACTAAAATTTTTCTTTTTTTTCAAGAGGGGAATGGAAAGAGAGAGAGAGAGAGAAACATCAACTTGTTGATCCACTTAGTTATGCCATAAATTGCTTCTTATATGTGCCCTGATTATAGCTCGAATCAGTGACTTCAGGGGTCTAGCCAGTGCCTTGGGCATGGAGCCAACACCCTCAGGAATGAGTCAGGCCTTTGGGAATGAGTTGGTTACCCTGGGCTCAAACTGGTCATACAGGTATCGAACCAGTGGCTTCTGCACTCTGGGATGATGTTCTATCCATTGCAACACAGGCCAAGGCCTGAACTTTTTAATAATAGTTTTAGGAAGAACAAAAACATTTTGGTATTATTAATATGTAAGACAAAAATTACTTTAAAAGTATTTCATCATGACATTATCTTAATAAATATTCTATTTTTTGTATTTTTATGACATGAACAATAAATTAATATGGTTATGTGTATAATTTATAAAAACTGCAAATAATAAAAGTAATTAAAAAATAACCAATATGAATGTGTGTTCTGAAATGTTTTACTCTTGGGGTGAACCATTAAAAGGTTTGGAGACTCCAGCCTGCGGACAAAGACCAAAGCCCTTTTCACAACACCCAGGAGGAGCCCTTTAGATCTAGTCATTCTGTCAAAATGTTTCTCTCCACATGGGCTTTCTACAGTCCCTCTAACATGCCATACTCTTGATTGGACTCTGTGACCACAGAGAGACTTTGTGTATTTATTGCCTTCTATGCGCAGTGCCCTCTCCTGCTTCACTGACACCGGTTCCTCTCTGCAAATACAATTCTTATCACTTTCTTCAGAAGTCTTCCCTGACTCTTAGAAATTTAAATTTACTTCCCTCATGATGCCTCTGTACCTTAGATGTCCTTTAAAAATTGTCCTCATTCTTGTCACATAGCTATTTTCACATTGGACCCCCTTCTAGATTGTCAGCTACGTGGAGACTATGTTCTTGTCTTTTCTTTGTATCCATAGCACTTAACACTGACACTGAGGATTAGTGTTTACTGCATAGATTTGTGCTGAGTTTCAGAGCACATTCTATCTGTATTTTCATTCTAATTAGCTGAATAAACCACAAACTGGCTTCACCTCAGATTTCCCACTAAGTATGCCTTGACATTCAAGAGATTTCATATAAAAGTATAATATCTTATTTCTCTTCTCTTTGACTAGGCCCACTGAACCCCAAGCAAAGGCAATTGAAAAGGTTGATGATCTTTTTTGAAACGTACCTGGGAATTCGAGATCCTGAATTAGGTAAGATTATACTATATTTTTTAATTTGATGGAACTTAATGTTATTTATGTTATTCTTGCATTTATTGTCAATGATACTTTATTTGTATAATGATTGAAAATAAAGATAATGAAAATAATGAAAAGAAGACCTGGCCTTTACCACTTACTAGCCTCAGAGTCAAGTTGTCTTTTCTAAACTTCAATTTTTAATCTATTAACTATATTAACATTTTCTTCATAGTTGTATGGATTTAAAAAATATGTATGAAAATAATTTCTAAATGATACATGTAAAAGGTGTTATTTGGTATATTAGCTGTAACTGGATTAAATTATGTGTTTACTATATTAAAGTGCACATTTATCAGGTTAATGAAGTCCTATGATAAATCAGAAATATGGAGGAAAAGTGTACATCTGGAATATGACTGATAAGGGCAGTTGAGTAGTGAATTTCTGTGGTTTTCTAATGCCATCATTAAAACATGAGAGTCTTCACTCATTCAAGAAATCCAAGGAACAATGTGAACTGAGGAATGGAATTAAACCTGAAAGGAAGGGAGGAGAGAGCTGTTGGCAGGGGGATAAAGGAGATGTTGAGGGGAATACGGGGGAGGGGGAATATGTTGGGAGACACTAGAATCTTTGTAAACACAGTAAATAAATAAATAAACTATAAACAAACAAAAACACCATTAGAGTCTTGATTTATCAGTTAAAAGTCTATCTGTTATAAACAGCCAAAGAACAAAAACAACAAACGGAAATCCAACTGACTTATGGAAAAAATGGAGGGGGGGAGGAATGTATTGGTTCTTATAATTGCAAAGTTCAAAGGTAGGTCCTGGCTTCAAGAATGGCTGGACCTGGAGTTCTCATACTGTCATCAGGTGGTAATTTCTCCTCTATCCATTTGGGTTTTCTTTCCGGCCCCCATGGTATCCCTTGGCAGCTTCAGGCCCTCCTTCATGGAGTCAAAGTGATTGCTGTGGCTCCCTCCTCTACATCTTGGTTTCAAACACAATGGCAGAGGAAGAGCCTTTCCAAGGCATTCAAAGAAAATGCTCAAGATTGTCTCTGATTGGTCTGATTGGCTCACTTGAGACAATCAGTGAGGTTGGGGGGATGGCTAGGTATGGGTCAAACCTCTGGAGCTGAGAGTAATTTTGGAAATACGAGGACTGAGATTGTAAAAGACTTGGCTCCTTCTATGATGGAAAAATGATAATGAATATTTTCCCTTGACAGGGGGGTCAGTTGCTGGGTGGGGAAAGTACATAAATGTGCACCTAGTGATGGGGTTTGTGTCACATGCATCCTTGTGTGAGCACTTGGGTGTGTGTTGCATCAAGTACTTAATAAATTTCTTCAAGTCAAAGATGGACAATTTTGTTTACCTGTTACCAGGCAGAGCACTTTACTACCTCAGTGGAGTATCTGAAACTTATTCTTCCTTTTCTACTTCCACTCTTTTTTGCTTAGAGAATTTATTCTTATTTTTTTCTTGCCTATCTGGACTTTTAAAATATAATTTCTATGTTTTATATACAGATGATATCTGTAATTGAAAAAAAAAGTGGTACTTGTTTCTAGTTCCTTGAAGAGAAATGTAAAATTTGTATTTAATAGATTCTTTTTTAAAATTGAATTCATTGGGTGACACTGGTTAACAATATTATACTGGTTTGAGGTGCACAATTCTACAACACATCTCTGTCCACCATATTGTGTTCACCCCTCCACCCAAGTCAAGTGTTTGTCCATTACCTGTACCCTCCTGCATCTCTCCCAGCCTTTTCCTCATACTGGCATTCACCACACTGCTGTCCACATCCATGAGATGTTTCTCTTTTTATTGCCAATTTTTGCCTAATTCCTCTACCTCCCTCACCTGTCCCTCACCTCCCGGAGTTGTCAGCCTGCTCATTATCTATGAATCTGTCTCTATTTTGCTTGTTAGTTCACTTTGTTAGTTCACATTTTCTCTTCTGACTGGCTTATTTCACTTAGTATTATTTTCTCTACATCCACACAGATGAGATATTAAAGCTGAGATGATCCTATATAAAGTCAATACTTGAAAACTTTTCTCCCCAAACCTTTTGCATTTGGAAAAATATAGAGATGTGCATAAATGAAGTGGGATTGTAACAGTTATAGACATGAATAGGCAAATGAGGGTAAAGGAGTTTTGGAATTGGCAGTGTTCTTAAACTTAGATTAGGTAGTATTTGTTGTAAAAATAATATGATATAGTTCTATTGAATACAGTTGAATAAATACCTGTATGAATAGTATAAGATTCAGGAAGTAGCACAGCAATTGCTGATAAGCTCAAATATAGGAGAACCACACTTTTCTTTTATTTTAAAAAATATTTTTTTCAGCCTGGCCAGGAGGTAACACAGTGGATAGAGCATTGGACTGGGATGCAGAGGATCCAGGTCGAAACCCTGAGGTGGTTGGCTTGAGCGCAGGCTCATCAGCTTGAGTGTGGGGTCACTGGCTTGAGCATAGGATCATAGATATGACCCCATGGTAGCTGTCTTGAGCCCAAAGGTCACTGGCTTGAAGCTCTAGGTCACTGGCTTGAGCAAGGTCACTCATTCTACTGTAGCCCCTGGTCAAGGCACATATGAGAAAGCAATCAATGAACAACTAAAGTGCCACAACGAAGAATTGATGCTTCTCATCTCTTTCCCTTGTTTGTCCCTCTCTTTGTCTCTGTCACACACACAAAAAATCTTTTTTTTTAGCCTATGTGGTGGCGCCATGAATACAGTGATGACCTTGAACATTGAGGACCCAAGTTCAAAACCCCTAAGTCGCTGGCCTGAGTGTGGTATCATCTGGCTTGAGTGAGGGCTCACCAGCTTGAGCACAGGGTCACTGGCTTGAGTTTGGGATCATAGACATAAACCCATGGTCGCTGACTTGAGGCCAAGGTAACTGGCTTGATAAGGGGTCACTGGCTTGGCTGGATCCCCCACAACTACCCCCCCCCCCCCAGTCAAGGTACATATGAGAAAGCAATCAATGAACAACTAAAGTGCCACAACTATGAATTGAAACTTCTCATCTCTCTCTCTTCCTATCTGTCCCTCTCCCTTGCTTAAAAAGAAATTATTCAAATTTAGGAGACCGCATCTCTTCCTCTAATAATGACCATACCATACTGTTGTCTGTGTCTATGAATTTTTTTTTTTGCTTAAAAACTTCACCTTTTTCACCCAGCTCTCCTCCCCACCTCTGCGCTGACAGCTGTCAGTGTGTTTATTTTGTTTATTACTTTCCACTATGAGTGAAGTCATGTGGTATTTGTCTTTCTCTGACTGGCTTATTTCACTTAGCATAATACTCTCCAGGTCCACCTGTGCTGTTGCAAAAGGTACAATTTCTTCTTTATGGCCAAGTAGTATTCCATTGTGTACATTGTCTTGGCTATTGTAAACAGCTCTGTAGTGAAGATAGGGCTGCATATATTTTTTGAAATTAGTGTTTTGGGTTTTTTGGACATATTTCAGAAGTAGAATCACTGGGTCATAAAGGCAGTTCCATTTTCAATTTTTGAGGAAACTTCATACTGCTTTCCACTGACCTGCATTCTCACCAGCAGTGCAGGAGGGTTCCCTTTTCTCCATATCCTGGCCATCCATCCCTTGTTGTTTATTTATTGATGATAGCCATTCTGACTGGTGTGAGGTGATATCTCATTGTGGTTTTATTTTTAATGATTAGTGACATTGAGCATCTTTTCCTATGTATTTTGGCCATCAGTACGTCTGCTTGGAGAAGTATCTTTTCAGATCTTTTGCCCATTTGTTTTTCTTAGAAAGGGAGCAAGAGACACACAGAGAAAAAGAGAGAGAGGAAGGAAGAGAGATAAGAAGCATCAACTCATAATTGCAACACTTCAGTTGTTCATTGATTGCTTCTCATATGTGCTGTGAACGGGAGCCTCAAGCCAAGCTAGTGACTTCTTGCTGAAGCCATCAACGCTGTGCTGAAACCAGTCACCTTGGGCTTCAAGCCAGTGGCCTTTGTGCTCAAGTCAGTAACCATGGGATTATGTTGATGATTCCATGCTCAAGCTGGTGAGCCGGCATTCAAGCCAGATGCCAGTGACTTCAGTGTTTTGAACCTGGGATCTCAAGTGTCCCAGGTCAATGCTCTATCCATTGTGTCACCATTGGTTAGCCCCTTTGCCTGTTTTAAAATTGCATTGTTTGCTTTTTTTGCTGTCAAGATGTTTAAGTTTTTATAAATTTTGAATATCAACCCTATCATTGGTGAATATGTTCTCTCATTCATTGGGTTGTCTTTTCATTTTGTTTATGGCTTCTTTTGCTGTATGAAAGCTTTTTAGTTTGATGTAGTTCTATTTCTTTATTTTTGTTGTTGTTTTCCTTGCTTGAGGAAATACATCTGAAAAAACATTGCTATGAAAAATGTCTGAGAGGCCCTGGACAGTTGGCTCAGTGGTACAGTGTTGGCCTAGTGTGTTGATGTCCCAGGTTTGTTTCCAAGTCAGGGCAAACAGGAGAGGCTCCTATCTGCTTATCCACCTCTCCCTTCCCCCTCTTGCTTCTCTCTTTTTCTCTCTTCCCCTCCAGCCACCAAGGCTTGATTAGAGTGAGTTGGTCCCAGGCCCTGAGAATGGCTCCATGGCCTCTGCCTCAAGTGCTAAAACATGGCTCCGGTTGCAACAAAGCAAGGGCCCCAGATGGGTAGAGCATCACCTCCCAGTGGGCTTGCAGGGTGGATCCCGGCTGGGGCTCATGCAGGAGTCGGTCTCTGCTTCCTCTTCTCTCACTAAAATAAAAAAATAAAAAATAAATATCTGAGATATTACTGCCTATATTTTCTTCTGGGGTTTTTATGGTTTTCAGTCTTATATTTAAGGACTTTAATTCATTTTGAGTTTATTCTTGTGCATAGTGTAAGAAGGTACACCATTTCATTATTTTGCATGTATCTGTCCAGTTTTCACAACACTATTTATTGAATAGACTATCTTCACCCCATTGTTTTCTTTTTCCTGCTTTGTCAAATATTAATTGACCATAAAGGCATAGGTTTATTTCTGAGCTCTCTATTTTGTTCCATCGATCTAAATGTCTGCTTTTATGCCAGTACCATGCTGTTTTGATTACTATAACCTTGTGGTATAGTTTGATATCAGTTAGCATGATTCCTCCAGCTTTGGAGATCCAAACTTTTCAAAGGTGAAAACTTGAAACAGTCCTCAACTTTAAAAATTAATTTTAGGTATAGGTCTTTTAGTTATTTAAGTATAAATTGGGAATAGTTCAGTGAATTAGTTTTTCTCTTCTGTTATTAAAAATTTACAAGTATATAGGGAAGAAGTTGGACAATGATGCAAGTAATTATAAATGAATTAAGAAACAGGTTTTTAATTTTTTTTTTTTAACAGAGACAGAGAGAAACAGTGAGAGGGACAGACAGACAGGAAGAGAGAGAGAGATGAGAAGCATCAATTCTTCATTGTGCACCTTAGTTGTTCATTAATTGCTTTCTCATATGTGCCTTGACCAGGAGGCTACAGCAGACTGAGTGACCCCTTGCTCAAGCCAGAGACCTTGAGATAAAGCTGGTGAGCCTTGCTCAAACCAGATGAGCCCATGCTCAAGCTGGTGACCTCAGGGTTTCAAATCTGGGTCCTCTGGGTCCCAGTTCAATGCTCTCTCCACTGCACCACCACCTGGTCAGGCAAGAAACAGTTGTTTAAGAATCAGTTTTCTTTCACTCTGGCAAATTCAGGGAACTAAATATTCCTTACAAATTTCTTGTAAGTTAACTAGTAATCCCTTTATAATTAATCATCCGTAGCGAAGTCTTCCAAGGACATGAAAAGTCATTGTCATTATACATGACTAACAGGGTGATCAATCACCAAGGGAGAAAAAGTTTAAAGAAAGTAATTATATGAAGAACGCAAGCATTGTTAAATTAGAAATATGTTTTCATTTAGATATGATTAGCATGAAATGTTAAGTCACAAATATAACACTGATTCAATAGATGAATATATTTTCTTGTTTATATTCCCTGCATTTCTTAGTTTTTAGAAATGTTAATTCTTAATGAAATTTACTTGACATCATGTTATTTTGGAGTTGTTCGTATAAGTTTATATTAAAAAAATGAAAAGGTCATATGGCAATAAAATACACCAAATGCTAGCCTCAGTAAAAAGGATTGAGATGTATTTACCATTTGAAAATGGAAAATAATTCAAATGATTTTATAAAGCAGGTAACCTTGAAGATAAAAGTGCTGTCTCTGATTATAAAGTTAAATTGTGAACTAAGACTTTTCAAATGGTGCAGGGCCTAAGGGTTGGTTGCCTTGGGATGTTAGCCATTGGGAAAAATAAGGTTCTGGAAAATTTTGAGTTAAGACTTTACAGGGGATTGACTTAATGGGAACTCGGCTCTTTTTTTTTTCCCCCAAGGACAGAGAGAGAGTCAGGGAGAGGAATCGAGAGAGATGAGAAGCATCAATCATTAGTTTTTCGTTGCCATCGCGAACCATAGTTGTTCATTGATTGCTTTCTCACATGTGCCTTGACCGCGGGCCTTCAGCAGACCGAGCAACCCCTTGCTGGAGCCAGCGACCTTGCTTTTGCTCAAGCCAGATGGGCCCGCGCTCAAGCTGGCGAGCTCGGAGTCTCGAACCTGGGTGTTCTACATCCCAGTCCGATGCTCTATCCACTGCGCCACCGCCTGGTCAGGCGGGGGATTGACTTAATGGAAAATTGTATCATGTAAGTTCTTCATTAATATTAAGACATAGTATAAATCATATATACAACTATAATATTTTCTGATGATACTACTTTAAGAGTTTGGTGATTATTCTAACAACTTTGGAATTTTGGGATTTCCAATTTATAAAGAGATTTAGAGATGTGTAGAAAGGAAAACTGAATGCTAGCTCCTAAGTTATATTTTCCTGAAAAATCTTTTTAGCTTTTAAAATAGAATATAATAGTATCTTAATAGAGATAATTACATTTTTTCTTAGGATGATTTTTATTTTCAATGAGTTCAAAAATAATAAACATTATAGAAAGTTATCCTGCTCAGATAAATCCAATGAAGTTTTAGAAATAGATTTTATTAAAATATCCTGTATTGGCTATGTTTTGATGTTTGACTTATGTGTGAATTGTTTGAAATTAGTTGATATTTATGAAAAGTCTTAAGGAAAATAAGTGGTGAAGACATTCTTAGGAGATACAGTTATAGATTTCATGGTTAAATGAACATTGATGATGGTTAATCTTTATTTAAATTCTGTTATGTACCATTTTATAGGCATTAAAGCATATTCAGAGAACTTTGGTAACTTGCTCAGAGTCAGTTAAGAGCTGAGAATCAATTCTGGGACTTTTATACCAAGATTTTTCACTTGCAGTAATATTGTATGTCTGAAGTTATTATGGGTGCCTTAAGTATTTAAGAACAGTAAAAAATATAGATTAATAAATATGAGCAAAATAAGTGTCATTAAAAGTATAAAAGTTGTTTGGTAGTGGTTAGTGGTAATGATATAAAGATATTCTTGAAATACCCACGTGAGGGCAGCACTTAGCTGTTATATGTAGTATAATTCCACTCTTAATGGAGTATTTTTTGCAAGATTGTATTCAGATGTTAAATATTATTGCACTGTATTGCAGATCTATTATAGATAACAGATGAGAATTATTTTAATAACTGTCACTTTGTTAATGTGATAATTTTTTCTAGTTCTTTTGCTTTTTTCTTAAAATCAGAGTTACAATCTTTTATCAAAAAGTATAAAATCATATCAGTTTATTTTTCCTGTAAGGATGTTTCAAATTTATATTTATATGTTATATATTAGAAAAATTTATAATATTCATGCTGCATTCTTAATTTCTTTTAAAATTTTTGTAGCAAATTTCTGGTTTTGAAAAGATTTATGGAGCACTGTATTACAACAATAATTCCAAAACAATGATGAAACTGCCTAACTATTATTTTGTTCCTTCTATAAGAGCAGGAGTTTCTTGAAGGTATGTACCATATCTTCATCAGTTTTTATTATTTTTTTAAAAAGTTTTTTTCTTTTAATTGATTTTAGTGTGAGAGGAAGGCAGAGGTTATCATTGGCAAAGGCAGAAAGGGAGGAGGATGGCATTTTGAGTGGTCAGATTTATGAGGACATAATGTCAGTGCAGAGGAGTAGAGCCATTTGGAAGCCAGGGGTGCTTTGGATCAGAATGCTAGACTGGGGTTTAGAGTTGTTAGACAAGCATTGTTGACCCAAGGAATATCTTTCTGTCTGGGAATGACAGAGATCATCACAGGGTGGACAGGAGCCTCCTGGTCCTTTGGTCTCATTACTTTGTAGGATCAGAGGCATGCTTTAGGAAGAGAAATCTAATGTGCCCATGGGGTGATTTGCTGAGTAGACTTGGAGATTAAGGAAAAAGCATGGTGGTGGTGGGAATGAAAAGTAAAGGAGCAGATTACAGAGTTGGCCAAGGTAGGATCAAGGGGAGCTAGTGTTTGGTGCACAGTCAAGAAGAGAAAGGAAGGAGTGAGAATGATCGCCCCACTAATGATGGTGGTGGAAATAGGAGAAAGAGTAGAGATGATGAGTTTTTTATTTTTGGACATGCTGCTTGATGTGCTAATAGAACTCTTAAGGAGACATGTCTACTACTTGTTCAGAAATGGGTATTTAGAACTCATGAGAGACCTGTGGAAGCAAAGGTTTGGAACTTCTCTGCAGCGAGGTCATGGTTGTAGAGTTGTGGCTAAGACCTCCAAGGCAAGGTGATGTAAAAAGAGGAAGGACACAGACAGACCCTCCAGGTGTATAGAGAATATCAACAGAATATTATTAGTTCCTGAGCACCTGGCTTTTAATCTTACTGTGTGAAAGTACACTAAGGGTAGCTTTCTTATCTTGACTATAATACTATTACTGTTGAAACAGCAGAAACATTTCTCATATGGATTGCAGTGTTTCTTGTGGCTTAGGACATAATTTTCAACATACAGTTAGTAACTATGAGCATACAGAATAATTTTAGGAGTCAGCTATAGTTTTACTGTATCAAACAGGTCCTAACTTAAAATAACAGCAAACTTTCTCTGTAATTTGAATATATCTACTATATTTTTAGTTTTCTTCCATTGTCTATGTAAAGGTTCCTGTCCCTAATATTTTATTATAGTAATTTTCCAACAGGCAGTACAGTTGAAAGGCTTTTTATTGAGCATTTCTATATTTATCACTTGGATTGTGCCATTACTATCTTAATTTAATTTATGTGTGTGTGTGTGTATATATATACACACATACATAAATATATATATTTATTAAATATATAATATATATATTTATTTATCTATTTATTTTTTGGTGAGAGAGAGAAAAAGAGAGAAAGAGAAAAACTGGAAGGGAGAGAGATGCAACTTGTAGTTGCATCACTTTAATTGTTCATTGATTGCTTTCTCATATGTGCCTTGCTGGGGGTGGTGTTTTGGGGGGCTCCAGTGACCCCTTGCTCAAGTCAGCGACCTTTGGGCTCAAGTCAGTGACCATGGGGTCATGTCTATGATTCCACAATCAAGACAGCGACCCTGCGCTCAAGCTGGTGAGCCCACACTCAAGCCAGATTATCCTGCACTCAAGCCGGTGATCTCAATGTTTCAAACCTGGGTCCTGGGTCCTCAGCATCTCAGGCCAACACTCTATCTGCTGCACCACCACTTCATCAGGCAATTAGAATTGTATTATAATTGCTTTATCATATATTTCTTCATTTAGCCATCTTATGTAGAGATGTTTGTAAAAACATAGTTGTGATTGTAATGTAAAATTTATGTATTACTTTTTCAGTAAATACTGAAACAGAACCATTTCCCCAAGTTTTTACAAAGTTATGCGTAAACATTGTTTAAAATGATTTCAAAATATATTAACAAATATTTCATCATACCAGAGGTAAATTAATGATCCTGCACCATAGGCATTTTTTAGAATACTGTCATGTTCAGTTTATGCTAAACATTTTTGTGTTTTTGAGATTTTTAAAAAAGTATAGATTCCCTTATGTCTGAAGGAAATGAAAACTCTATGCCTAAGAAATGTATGCACTCCATGTTCACCGTAACTTTATTCACAGTAGCCAAGACATGGAAACAACCTAAGTTTCTATGAGAGATGAATGAATCAAGAAGTTGTGGTGTGTGTGTGTGTTGTATGTGTGTATGTAATGGAATATTCAACTGTCAAAAAGGAGAAAATCCTACCACTTGTGACAATACATATAGAACTTGAAGGCATTATGCTAAGTGAAATGAGCTGAACAGAGAAAAACAAAAACTACATAATCTCACTTATATTTGAAATCTAATAATAAAAACAACTCCAAGTCAAAACTCATTAAAAATCAGTTCAGATTTGTGATTACCAGAGGTGGGGGTGTGTGGAGGGGAAATTAAATGAAGGTGGTCAAAAATATACATTTTTTTATAAGATAAGTATGTACAAGGCAAATATTGTTCAACGTGACGACTATAGTTAGCAGTGCTATGTGATATATATGAAAGTTGTTATGAGAGTAAATCCTAAGAGTGCTCATCACAACGGGAAAATATATATATTTTTTATCCGAGATGATAGATGTTAATTAAAATTATTGTGGTATTCATTTTATTATATATACAAGGGTGGGCAAAAGTTGGTTTGCAGTTGTAAGACAAATATACACAATAATAAATAATATTTGAGAAAAAACTTTGTGTTTTGCATATTCACAACGGTAAACCTACTTTGATTCACCCATGTGTATAAATATCAAATCATTATACTATACATCTTAAAATTACATAGTGATGTATGTCAGTTATATTTCAGTAAAACTGGAAGAAAAAGTATAGATTCCCAGAAGTGGCAATGCCAGTAGGTCAAAGGATATGAATGTTTTCAAGGATTTGATACTTGTTGCCAAATTGAGTTTCAACAGCCAAACTTGCAAAGGCAAACCAGTGTATCTGAGAGTTTGCTTCACTACATCCTGGCCAGCCTTGGCATGTCACTTAAAGAATATATGAAGTTTTAATACGCCTGGCAGGGCCCATGGGCTGGAGCGGAAGGTCCAGATGCAGCTGAGGACTTCTTCTTTTTAAAGTGTTCACCTCTAGGTTCATGATGAGTGGAGAAGCTCTTGGGTCATGGCTGAGGCTTGGGGGAAGGTGGGAGAGAGGGGAACGGTGATGAAGAGACGAGGTTCAATTCCTCCTCACACTTTACTGCTTTCAAAAAAATTCTTTGAAGTAACTTCAAACTTATAGAACAATTATAAATATGAAACAAAGGCTTTATTTCTCTTGAACCATTTGAGAATTTATTACTTTAATGATAATCTACCACCGTGTATATTTAGTGTGTATTTTCTAATGGAAAGGGGAAGGGGATTAAGAAGCACAAACTTCCAGTTATGCAATAAGTCATGGAGGTATAATGTAGAGCAGAGGGAATAGAGTCAATAATATTGTAATAGCTATATGTGCTGCCGATGGGAACTTGACTTCTTGTGGTGATCACTTTGTAAGGTAGATAAGTGTTGAATCACTCCATTGTACATCTGAAACTAATATAATATTGTATGTCAACTATAATTATAAATTTATAAATAATTGAAAAGCTATGTTATTCTCTTATTTAACAATAGTCTAACCATTCAGATCATGAAATTACCATTGATGAATTACTGCCAGCTAGTGTTCATATCCTATTTATATTTCACCAAATGTCTTAATATCCATTATTGCAAAAGAACATGCTCAAAATCATGTGTTAGTTTGACTTGTAGTGTTGATTTGAAACAGTTTCTTACTCTTGATTTTCATGACTTTGATACTTTTGGAGGGAACAAGCCAGTTATTTTATAGAATGTTCCTCAATTTTGGTTTGTCTACTTTTCCCCCACAATTCATTTAGGTTATACCTCTTTGGCAGAAATATCACAAATGTGATGCATATTTTTTCCCCTTCAGGAGGCACAGGATAATGATTTGTTCTATTATTGATATTGTTCATGTTGATGACTTGTTTAAGGTGGTGTTTCCTAAGCCCTACTGTGAACGTATTTTTTTTGTAATTAGTAAGTGTTTTGTGGAGATATTCTGACACTGTGAATTCCTCATGAATCAACCTCCTTCCTTACTTTTCTTCTGTCGGTCAGTCAGTCAGTCATTTCATCATTTTATTTTGGATTCATGGTTTTCTGTTTTGTTCAATGAGATTGTTATCTACTACCGTACTGCTTACCTTGATGCTCATATTGTCCCTGATTTGTTCAGAAGGGGCTCTTCACTCTGCCGTTTGTGCCTTTTACACCTGTTTCAACTATTTTTAATACTTCCTTACTCTGAGGCAGAGGATGTTTTTGGTTCATATTGTTCCGTGCTTGCTCCAGCCCTGGAATCAGCCATTTCTCTGAAGAATTCTGAGATCTTTTAGTGGAGAATGATTTGTAAGAAGCAAGATCTGAGTGTTTTGTATGTTCGTGGCTACTGGGGTCTCACTGCACCCATGTGGATTGAGGAATGTGTGTTCATGTGTTTACCTCTATATTTTAATTGCTCTATTGAAATATATACATATATTTCTGCATTGATCTTTATAATTTCAATTCTGTTCTAATTTTCATTATTTTAAATTTTATTTTTCTTTTCCAAGTTAGAGAAGGGAAGATAGACAGATGCCCGCATGCACCTGGACTGAGATTCACCCAGCAACTCTCGTCTGGGGCCAAAGCTCTGTCCATTTAGGGCCATGCTCCCAATGAAGCTATTTTTAGTGCCTGAAGAGGAGACTCTGTGGAGCCATCCTTAGTACCCTGGCTGATATGCTCTAACCAATTGAGCCATGACTGCTAGAGGAGGGGAGGAGAGAGAGAGAGAGAGAGAGAGAGAGAGAGAGAGAAGAGGGGGAAGGGGGAAGAAGCAGATGGCTGCTTCTCCTGAATGCCCTGATCAGGAATCGAACCCAGGACATTCACACACCGGGCTGGCACTCTATCACTGAGCTAATTGGCCAGGGCCAAGGTTTTTTCTTCCCCTATTTACTTTTCTCTGACAGTAACAATCTTGGTCCCTATTATTCTATGTGTCTGTGTCTGTGTATTTATGTGATCAATCCCCAGTCCCCATGTAGGCAACCAATCTCTCATTAGTATGACTGCTGCCTCCCACCCATCCATTACCTACTCCATACTGTCCTACCACACCTGGACTCTCCGCCGTGCTATCCAGCAATGTGGAAACCTTCCTTATCTACTAGGACTTAGACCTCTGCATCAGGTCACCCCATTCACATCCTATTTCTGCTCTGCCTTTCTGGGGAATACTCCTTCCGTTTAGTAAATGTGTTGGTACTGAACTGTTTGAGATGAGGAACAGTTCATAAATGCTCTTATGAGCCCGACTGAGTTTTAGCTGAAAGACCAGACCCCTTGACTCATTCAGAGAAATCATACAACCTTTGATTCATTCAGCTTTAACCTGGGAGGAAAGGAGAGGCTGGAGTTTCACCTGGGTGTTCTTTACCCAAGCCCCAAACCATATCCACACCATCTCTCTTCTGGTTGCTTGTGATTTTAGGGGGCTGAAAAAAATACCACCTGAGCCTCCTGGCTCCCAGCCAGTTGGGGCAGTTCCCATAAGAATATGTACTCATGGAGATGCTGGTTCCCCAGACATAAAATATATGACTTAGGTCACATACTAGAAAAACACAAGAAGGGCACTATCTTCATTTTCTATCCCAAACTGGGAAGGGGCTCAGAAAATTTTACCTGATTCCATAAGCAGAAAGATCTTCTACCTTTCTCCCTGGCTTTATGGACCCATTGGAAGTTGGTATTCTTGGTCTTTTTTCCTTTGGGGAGGTAGCATTAGGCACCATCACAGTGGAGGGGGCTGGTAGAAGCGCAGAGAGAACTGGTGACTATGGGGAGGTGGGGAGGGATATACTGTGTTTCTGGCAGGGTGAGCCACAGGGCTTTCTTTCAGGGGTCCCTGCTCCACCTGTAGGAATGCCCGAGCTTCCCATAGAAGGGCTACAAGATGGAGGAGAGGGCAGGGGTGGCAGCTGCAAACCGAGGTGCAATGAAAAGATTGTTTAAGAATATCTTTGCCATTTTAATATGTGATGGGGAGTATCTTACTGTTTTAATTTGTGCTAGAAACATGTGATATTCATGCATGTTGCTTTTAGAAAGTAATTTTTCTGGTGCTATTTTTTTCAGTCCTCTGATGTTGTCTCACATGTCAATTACTTTGAAAAATTATTTTTGATAGCTATAACAATATTTGAAGCTGGAAAGGACAAAGAAATAAGAAAGAATTTTCTGTGGCACTTAAAACTCTTGGAGGCTTTGAGTTCCCAAAAGAATTTGCTGCCAAAGTTTGGGGAATCATCGGTGATGCCAAACGAGGATGTGACGATGTGGATGATCCATCATTGGAAGAAATGAACCATTGCTCCTTTAAAACAACAACAACAACAACAACCCTGTAAACCTGGCCTGTGGTGGTGCAGTGGATAAATCGTGGGCCTGGAACACTGAGATCACCGGTTCGAAACCCAGTTAAGGCACATATGACAAGCAGACAGTGAATAACTAAAGTGAAGCAACTATGATTTGATACTTCTTGATCTCCCCCCTCCTCTCTCTGTAAAATAAAGAAATGAGACCTTTAAAAAACTTAAAAAATAAAACCTGTATGATCTGCTTTTAGGCAGTATTATGGACTTTGGTTTGGCTTTATGTGTATGGAATACATTTTTTTTTTAAATGCTTTTTGTCTTTTTATTTTTTCATTTCAGAGAAGAGAGTGCGTGCGCGAGCGCGAGAAAGGTGGGAGGAGCAGGAAGCATCAACTCCCATATGTGCCTTGACCAGACCAGTGCAGGGGTTCGGACCGGCGACCTCAGCATTCCAGTTCGACACTTTATCCACTGCGCCACCACAGGTTAGGCGGGAATACATTCTTTATTTTGAAATATAATATTGATTTCTGGGTACTTTTTAATGCATTTGAAGATGTAGTATGTTCAAAATAAATTACCTAAAATTTGATCAATTTTAAGATTTCTTCAAAAGTTATTTTTAAAGTAAGTTTTAGGGAATATTGCTAAATACATGATTTTGTTTCCCATAAATATCCATACTGTTGTTTTGTTTTCACATGTAGGTAAGTAGCTGATCGCAATAACTTTGTAGTTCTTTTTTCAAAATCTTATTGCAGTGGCAATTAGAACTGGAGTATGATTTGCTTCATAGTATCTTCATTTCCTTATAGTGGCTTGAACAGAATATGTTTGAAAAATAAATATGAGTTATACCTACTCTAGGTCTAGAAGCATTGTTTTAATTTTTTAATCCACTGAGTAAGGGAAGGAAGATTCCTATAGCCTGTAGATGTCTATGGTCCACTTTCTCTCTTTGTAAAACTAGGATTCACTGACTTTTAATTTATGGTTCTTTATAAATTGCTTTTTTGTTTCTTAAAACCTATTGTTGAAATCGGCTGTGCTGTGTATTTGCATGTGTGGAAGAAGGGTGGGTGGAGAAGGCAGATAGGGTGGAAATGGCTCCTACTTGATTTTGTAAGTCAGTTCTTAAAACATTATTTTTTTTCCTCCGTACTTTCTTCCTATGTTATCCTTTATAAGCACTCCTAGGAAGGTTTTTATAGTCTTCGCAGAACTTTTCTTTTGAAAGTGTTTTACTCAGAAAATAACTATGTTTGAGAACACTTCTTGGGTGAACGAGCAATACTTTTAAGCTCCCTAAACTTTTGAGGAGACACTATCAGAAACAGACTCCCCCACCCCCTGCAGTGGAAATAAAGGAGGAAGTGAGAAAATACATTGCCTATTATTTTAGAGTTCTAACAGACCCTCTCTTAGACCTTACATTAATGAGACAATTGGTGGTAAGTGATTGTCTTACCACTTTTATTTGACATTTTACGGAAGCAAGAGAAACAGACATGAATGGTTTCATCACTTAATAAGGCAGAGAGCCTGGTGTGAGCAAGCATTGTTCTAAGTGCTAGCAGGAGAGGGCTGTGTGCTGCCGTGGTCATCGGGAATCATAACGGGGAGGGGTGTGTGCTGGGAACTCTGAAGTAGCTCCCTTCCCATGCTGGGGTGATGCTTAGACACCTCTGTTTTCTGGTGCAGCTTTGCTTTGACTGCCCTCTACTGCCCTTTCACTTAAGTTCATGCTGTGTAGCTGATACTTTGTCTCATTTATCTGAAACCTGCCCAGAAGCGTTTTCAGTCTTTAACGTTTAACAAAAGTTGTCATAGTTATGAATTGTCTTGTGCTCTTGGTCACCATTTAAAGATTTTTTTAAAATTGAATTTATTGGTGTGACATTACTTAATAAAATTATATAGGTTTTAGGTGTACAATTCTATAATACCTCATCTGTATATTTTATTTGTGTGTTCACCACCCCAAGTCAAGTCTCCTTCCATCAACATTTATCTTTCTTTAGCCTCTTCTAGCTCCCGTACCTCCTACTCTTGCCCATCATTTGAACATAGGTTCCAGCTCAGGACATGTTTGTTTGTTTGTTTTTGTATGTTGCTGCTTGTTTTGTGGGGCTTTTTGAAACCCCCAAATGCCTATTGATTTTAATATTACCTCTCTTAGAAGGAGATCCACAAAAAAGGAAGTAATATTTTTTAGGAGTGAAAGTTATTGGATGACTTAGGAGGACCACACAAACATTTCATTTTGAACAACAAAATACATTTCTTAGAAATTAGATTTGAAATACCAGTCATTATTAATTATTGGTGGATGTCCATTTCTTCTTCCTTATGGGCATGCATGAAGATTGACAGTTGGTGCCAATTCCCTGTTTTATGGAATCTCCAATTCATAAAGTGTGCGTGCTCACTGTGATCTTTCTATGGTTTTGATGTGTAGGGTACTGATGTCCATGCCCAGTGATCATTGTAATTGTTAGCACTGAATGGGCAGTCATCATTATTAAGGGGTTCAGCTGGGCACAGGTGCTTTAATGCTAATAGATATTTCCTTCAAATGTCTTCATCTCTTACCTCTATTGCTAAACTGATGAGAAGGTCAGTTTCTTTATGTCCCTTTGTTCCCTTACTTGAACATATATCTATTTGTGAACTTGGTACCTTTTGGTGACTTTCAGTGCACACAAGGAGCCTGCTTTCTTTTTAAATGTCACAGTCTAATGGTGTGGGCTACTCTTTTGCAGCTACAATGAGACAAATCATATATTTTTTAAAACATGCAATTTCATTGGCCCCACTGAACATTTTCAGAAGCCCTCTGTCATCTTGTCTTGTTCTGTTTTATTTTTTCTTCCCCAGTGGAGAATGATCATTTTATTATTGATTTTCTTGCGTGGTCTTTCAGTGACCACTGAGTACACTCTAGGTTCTCTCCTCCCGGCAGAGCATGCTGGTGACGATTGGCAATTAGGCCCCATGGTCCCTGAACATAGCTTGGTCCTCATCAATTGCACACATTCTGATGGTTACAAATAGGCACATTTTGGGTTTTTGTGATGTTTCAGATATGTAATTATATAATTATATGTTGTGAAACTCTTTAAGAGTTCAATTATAAAATTAATTAATTACCTGCTTGGGCTGCTATGTGTAATTTTTTTTTTTTGGCTGCTATATCCATCATTATAATATGACTAAATAGAGATAACTTAAGTTTTTCAAATAATTTTTAATTTGGATATATTTTCCCTGTAACTTTAATAAATACATAGTTTCCAAGTAAAGCATACTTTATTTGTGTCCATGTTATTGCTATAGAACTTCATTTAGTTTAGAAAAAGCCTTCCTGATATCTGTCAGTTATTATTGTCTACTGAGCATCATAACAAAATGAATCTCATTTTCAAATGATATTTCAAAATGCTGATTTTTTTTTAAATACAGCACAGTTATCCACAAAAGATATAAAACATTGATCATGTAATGTCCCTCTTACTTTCTGATGCATCTGAAAACATACCAACAGCATTGCTGCTCTTCTGGTGGAAGAAATAGGTTAGAAGTTTTATGAGTAATAAAGAGGGAAGATATGCTGTTGAACTCATAGTTCCAAGTACTAGGGTCTGTGTGACATGCACATTTCTCGTCCTCTTGACACAGATTGAAAGAGATATCAGAGTAATTGTAAGTCCTTACAGATATCATGGTTATAAAATATTTCTAAGATTGTGAAGGAGACAAGTGGCACAGCCTGTGCCTACCTATTACTTGAAGACCCAGTTCTAAAATCGACTCATGGTTATTACTAGTTGGGAGGGTAAAAATTTGATATGACATCTTTATTTCAATTGGAGGCATTAAGTCTCTATAAGACTTAAACACAGCCATAAATAATTTTTGAAGCAGTAATAAAAAATATTCTGAAAGATGGTTTTTAGTAAACATTTAATATTTTTAACTGTGCTGTGCAAGAGTATTGTCTATATACAGGTAAAATACTGTTGTTTTTTTGTGGGAAAAAATTTTTCCCTTTTATACCATATACTTTATAATGTTTTTTTGAGATAGGCTTTTTTAAATCTATTAAGCAATATGTGGAATTGTAAATTATATTTTGATGTTCTTTAAAAATATATTATTGTATTTGTACTTACAGATGTACTGTATCAATCTTTATGTATTGATCAAAAGTAAATTATTTATAAAGTTACAATAAATTTATGTATCATATATGTAAAATGACTCCTTGAAATAAAAATCTTTTCATTAAAAATGTGATGAATATTTTTATCATGAAACAAGGATTTGACATTTTGAATATCAGACTTTATATACTGCTCACAAAAATTAAGGTATATTTCAAAATAAATGTGAAGCAGTAAAAAAAAGCATATTTTTTTATTAAACAAGAACATCAGAAAAGCGAATGACAAGTCAAAGAAAGTTGTTCAATTACGCAGATGAGATGCAAAACCAACTTTTATTTCATTGCGCTATACAATAGGCTGAAAGTACTGGAGTATCTGCACAGTCCCTGATCCCCTAATTTTTGTGAACATTTATAGTTTTGTTCAAATAAATGATGGGCATAATACATGTGATTTTAAAGGCTTTTTTTTTTTTTTTTTTTTTTAATATATATTTTATTATTATTAATTCTAATGGGGTGACATCAATAAATCAGGGTACATATGTACAATGAAAACATCTCCAGGTTATCTTATCATTCAATTGTGTTGCATACACATCACCAAAAGTCAAATTGTCCTCTGTCACCTTCAATCTGGTTTTCCCTGCGTCCCTCCCCTCCTCCCTATCCCATTCTTCCCTCCCTCCCCCCATCCCATAACCACCACTCTCTTGTCCATGTCTCATACCCTCACTTTCATGTCCCACCTATGTATGTAATCGTGCTGTTCTCAGTTTTTCTTTTTTTCTGATTTACTTATTTCACTCCGTATAATGTTATCAAGGTACATCCATTTTGTTATAAATGATCCGATGTCATCGTTTCTTATGGCTGAGTAGTATTCCATAGTATATATGTACCAAAGCTTTTTAATCCACTCGTCTTCTGACGGACACTTGGGCTGGTTCCAGATCTTCGCTATTGTGAACAATGCTGCCACGAACATGGGGGCGCATTTCTTCTTTTCGAACAGTGCTATGGTGTTCTTACGGTATATTCCTAAAAGTGGGATAGCTGGGTCAAAAGGCAGTTCGATTTTTAATTTTCTGAGGAATCTCCAAACTGTTTTCCACAGTGGCTGCACCAGTCTGCATTCCCACCAGCAGTGCAGAAGGGTTCCCTTTTCTCCACATCCTCGCCAGCACTTATTCTGTGTTGTTTTGCTAATAAGTGCCATTCTGACTGGTGTGAGGTGATATCTCATTGTGGTTTTAATTTGCATTTCTCTAATGATTAGTGATGTTGAGCATTTTTTCATATGCCTATTGGCCATCTGTATGTCCTCTTTGGAGAAATTTCTATTCATTTCTTTTGCCCATTTTTTGATTGGGTTGTTTGTCTTCCTGGTGTTGCTTTTTATAAGTTCTTTATAAATTTTAGTTATTAACCCCTTATCAGATGTGCTGTCAAATATGTTCTCCCATTGTGTGGTTTGTCTTTTTATTCTGTTCCTATTGTCTTTAGCTGTGCAAAAACTTTTTAGTTTGATATAGTCCCATTTGTTTATCTTGCCTTTTATTTCAGTTGCCCATGAAGATAACTCGGCAAATATACCGCTGCTACAGATGTCGGAGAGCTTGCTGCCTATGTTTTCTTCTAAGATGTTTATGGTTTCACGGCTTACATTTAAGTCTTTTATCCATTTTGAGTTTGTTTTTGTGAATGGTGTAAGTTGATGGTCTAGTTTCATTTTTTTGCAGGTAGATGTCCAATTTTCCCAACACCATTTGTTAAAGAGGCTGTCTTTACTCCATTGTATGTTCTTTCCTCCTTTGTCAAATATCAGTTGTCCATAAAGCTGTGGGTTTATTTCTGGGTTCTCTGTTCTGTTCCATTGATCTATGTGCCTGTTCTTATGCCAGTACCAGGCTGTCTTGAGTATAATGGCCTTGTAGTAAACCTTGATATCAGGAAGAGTGATACCTCCTGCTTTATTTTTTCTTTTTAAGATTGCTGAGGCTATTCGTGTTCTTTTTTGGTTCCATATAAATTTTTGGAATATGTGTTCTATATCTTTGAAGTATGTCATTGGTATTTTAATTGGTATTGCATTGAATTTATAAATTGCTTTGGGTAATATAGACATTTTAATGATGTTTATTCTTCCTAGCCATGAGCACGGTATGTGCTTCCACTTGTTTGTATCTTCCTTGATTTCTTTTATCAATGTTCTATAATTTTCTGAGTACAAGTCCTTAACCTCCTTGGTTAAATTTACTCCTAGGTACTTTATTTTTTTGGCTGCAATAGTGAAGGGGATTGTTTCCTTAATTTCTTTTGCTGATATTTCATTGTTGGTGTATAGAAATGCCTCTGATTTCTGAGTATTAATTTTATATCCTGCCACCTTGCTGAATTCATTTATCAGGTCCAGTAGTTTTTTGACTGAGACTTTAGGGTTTTCAATATACAATATCATATCATCTGCAAATAATGACAGTTTTACTTCTTCTTTTCCAATTTGGATGCCTTTTATTTCTTCTTCTTGTCTGATTGCTGTAGCTAGGACTTCCAGAACTATGTTGAATAAGAGTGGTGAAAGTGGGCAACCCTGCCTGGTTCCTGATCTTAAGGGGATTGCTTTTAATCTTTGTCCATTTAGTATGATGTTTGCTGTCGGTTTATCATAGATGGCCTTTATCATGTTAAGGAATGATCCCTGTATTCCCACTTTACTGAGAGTTTTGAGCATGAATGGGTGCTGGATTTTATCAAATGCCTTTTCTGCATCTATTGAAATTATCATGTGATTTTTGTCCTTCCTTTTGTTTATGTGGTGAATCACATTGATTGATTTGCGAATATTGAACCAGCCTTGCCTCTCCAGGATAAATCCCACTTGATCGTGGTGTATGATTTTTTTCATATATTGCTGGATCCGGTTGGCTAATATTTTGTTGAGAATTTTTGCGTCTAAATTCATCAAGGATATAGGCCTATAATTTTCTTTCTTTGTGTTGTCTTTGCCCGGTTTTGGGATCAGAATTATGCTCGCCTCATAAAAGGAGTTTGGAATTCTTCCTTCCTCTTGAATTTTTTGAAATAGCTTCAGGAGAATAGGAGTTAGTTCTTCTTTGAATTTTTGATAGAATTCACTTGTGAAGCCATCAGGCCCAGGACTTTTCTTTTTTGGGAGTTTTTTGATAACTGTTTCGATCTCATTTGCTGTAATTGGTCTGTTTAGGTGTTCTGATTCTTCCAGATTGATTTTTGGAAGGTTATATGATTCAAGAAATTTGTCCATTTCACCAAGATTGTCTAATTTTTTGGCATATAGTTCTTCATAGTATTTTCTTACAATGCTTTGTATTTCTGTTGTGTCAGTTGTTATTTCTCCACTGTCCTTTCTAATTTTATTTATTTGAGTCCTCTCTCTTTTTTTCTTGGTGAGTCTAGTTAAAGGTTCATCAATCTTGTTTACCTTTTCAAAGAACCAGCTTCTTGTTTCATTGATCCTCTGTATTGTTTCCTTAGCCTCTATGTCATTTATTTCTGCTCTGACCTTTATTATTTCCTTTCTTCTACTTGTCTTGGGTTTTATTTGTTGTTGTTTTTCTAGTTCTTTTAGATGCAGGGTCAGGTTGCTTATTTGAGCTTTTTCTAGCTTCTTATGATATGCCTGTAGTGCAATAAACTTCCCTCTCAGAACTGCTTTTGCTGTGTCCCATAAATTTTGAGTTGATGTATGCTCATTATCATTTGTTTCTAGAAACTTTTTTATTTCTTCTTTGATCTCATTGTTAATCCATTCATTATTTAATAACAAGCTATTTAGTTTCCAGGTGTTTGAGTATTTTTCAGTTTTTCTTTTGTGGTTAATTTCTAGTTTCATGGCATTGTGATCAGAGAAAATGCTTGATATGATTTCAATCTTCTTAAATTTATTGAGACCATTTTTGTGTCCTAACATGTGGTCTATCCTAGAAAACGTACCATGAGCGCTTGAGAAGAATGTATATTCTACTGCTTTAGGGTGAAAAGTTCTGAAGATATCTATTAAATCAAGTTGATCTAGTGTCTCCTTTAAGTCTGCTGTTTCTTTATTAATTTTCTTTCTTGAGGATCTATCCAGTGTTGTTAGAGGGGTATTGAAATCCCCTACTATGATAGTATTGCTGTTAATCTCGCCCTTTATATCCATCAAAGTCTGCTTTATGTATGTCGGGGCTCCTATATTTGGTGCATAGATATTTACAATAGTTATATCTTCCTGTTGAATTGTTCCCTTTATCATTATGTAGTGTCCTCTTTTATCTCTTACTACAGCCTTTGTTTTAAAGTCCATTTTGTCTGATATAAGTATTGCTACCCCTGCTTTTTTTTCATTTCCATTTGCATGAAATATTTTTTTCCATCCTTTTACCTTCAGTCTATGAATATCTTTTATTTTAAGGTGTGTCTCTTGTAGACAGCATATGTATGGGTCCTGTTTCTTTATCCATGCAGCTACCCTATGTCTTTTGATTGGATCATTTAATCCATTTACATTTAAGGTTATTATTGATATGTAGTTGTTTATTGCCATTTTATTCTTTAAAGCTGTATTCTTCTTTTGCTCTATTCTTTCCTCCCTTTAAACTGTTCACAAGAGGCCCCTTAGTATCTCTTGCAGAATTGGTTTGGTTTTTATGAATTCCTTGAGGCTTTCTTTTTCTGGGAAGCTCTTTATTTCTCCTTCAATTTTAAACGTTAGCCTTGCTGGATAAAGTAGTCTTGGTTGTAGGTTCTTGTTCTGCATTACTTTGATTATTTCTTGCCATTCCCTTCTGGCCTCAAGTGTTTCTGTTGAGAAGTCCGATGTCATCCTTATGGGGGTTCCTTTGTAGGTGATAGTCTTTTTTTCTCTAGCAGCTTTTAAAATTTTTTCTTTATCCATTAGCTTTGGTATTTTAACTATGATGTGTCTTGGTGTAGATTTTTTTGGGTTTCTCCTTAATGGAGTTCTGTGTGCTTCTTGAATGTGTGGAGTGTTTCCCAGCCTTAATTTAGGAAAGTTTTCTGCTATGATTTGATTGAACAAAGTTTCCATTTCCTGTCCTCTCTCCTCTTCTTCAGGCACCCCTATGATGCGAATGTTGTTTCTCTTCATGTTGTCACAAAGCTCCCTTAGAGTTTCCTCACATTTTTTAAGTCTCTTTTCCTTTTTCTTCTCTGCTTCTGTGCCTTTGTTTATTGTGTCCTCTAACTCGCTTATTCGATCCTCAGCGTCATCCATCCTGCTTTTAATTCCTTCCATTGTGGTCTTCAGTTCTGATACTGTATTTGTCATTTCTGTCTGATTCTTTTTTATTATTTCAATTTCATTTTTTATACTTGTTATCTCTTTATTTAGGTGTTCATAATGACTATCCATTGTTGCTCTAATTTCTTTGAACATCCTAACTATCATTATTCTAAATTCTGCTTCTGGTAATTTGGTTATATCTGGTTCATTCAGGTCCTTCTCTGGGGATTTCTCTTGATTCATTTGGTTTGCATTCCTCTGCCTACCCATTTTGTCTGTGTATAAGCAAGTTGTGGCCACTGGAGTCCAGTATGTGTTGCCTTTGTGTTCTCTAGGTGTGGTCTATCTGCAGGCCACCCACCCCCTCTGCCGGCGCCTAGGGTGGTTGGGTATGAGCGTTGCCAGCGCCGGCCCACTGTGGCTTTTGCTGTGATTTCTGCCTCTCCTCCGTGGGAGGGGCTGTCACTGAAGCCACAAGATTAGCACCAAGGGTAGAGGCAAGCACCTTTCCTCAGCTGCGGACCCAGCCTATTTCCGGACTTCCGCCCAGAACCAGCAGTCGGAGCCTGCTCGCTACAGTTCCGCGGGTTAGGCGGGGCTTTTGACGTGCTCTCAGCTGTAAGCTTTTGCCCGTCAGGAGCTTTAGCCCCGCCCTCGAGGCCAGGGCCCTTTGCGCAGGGTCGGAAACCAAGATTTATTGGGGCGGGCGTGTTTGCTGGCTTCCGCCGAGCTGCGTACTTCCGCTCGTCCCGGACTCTACCCCGCCCCCGCGTTCGGAGCCCGCTCGTGCACGTATTAACGCTATCCGGGGTTTCTCCGGCCGGATGGGGATAGCAGCCGTGGGCTCAGCTGCTAGCCTCCGCCTGTCTCGGGGTCCACCCCGTTCCCGCGCTCGGAGCCCGCTCGCGCACGTATACTGGCCAACCGCGGTTTCTCCGGCGGACGGCGGGGGGGGGGGCGGACTAGTATCGTCAGCTCAGCCACGAGCCCCTGCCCGTCCCTGGTCCTAGCCCGGTCCCCGCGGTCAGGGCCGGCTTGCGCAGGGCCTGCCTATTCCTGGCCTCCCGCTTTGTCCCCGTAAGTGGGATTAAAGGCGGGCCCGCAGCTTCCGGACCGCTCTCGCGTTTACCCTCCGACCCTCTGGGCTAGACCGATCTCCCACCGGCTTGGCCTCCGCCCACGCCGACAGAACCGCGTTTCAGCATCCTGCCGCCCCAAAACCTTAAGCAGCCCTCAGCAGAGTAGGAAGGGACCTAATACTCCACACTGTAGGCCTGGGAGCTCCCTCACTTGTTTCACAGCTCAATACTGTCCAAACGCCTCTTTTTGGCTCTGGGACTGCAGGCTGGGGCTTGGTTCCTGGGACCCAGGTCCCTCCCTCTCCGCCAAAATCTCCTCCCGCCTCGCGGGTCTCTCCGGGCTGCCGTTTGCTCCGGGGAGCTGGGCAGCCCTCTTCGCGTTTTTGCTATTCCTACCAGTCTCAATGTGGCTTCTTCTGTGTTCCTTGGTTGAAGAGTCCACTTAGTTTTGTTCAAAGTTGGTTTATCCAGGTGATGGTTCTTAAAATTGAGTTGTAATCCACTTTGGTTCTGGGAGTTGGAAGTTGGTACGTCCGCCTACTCCGTCGCCATCTTGCTCCCCCTTAAAGGCTTTTATGTTTTTAACATATCATTGGTATATTTTCTTCTCAGATTATTTTGTATAAGGTATAAACTTCTAAGGTCTCTTAGTTTTAAAATCCTCCAATTTTTGAAGTAAAAATATGTAAGCTATGCACTATAGGATCCAGTAATAGTCATAAGCTGTTTCTGTCATAAGTTGGAGATTTAGCCAGTGTGACAATATCCCCTTTGTTCAACTAATTTTATGGCAGTAGTTTCCAAAAAGTAATGTAAGTAGAAGAGCCAGTAGCTCTTAGGTAGTGATCTTTTCTTTTGAATTGATTATCTCCTTGACCACTTTGAAAGGAGATAATGTCCCTATCAGACCTGTTACAAATATTATGCTAATTCTATATGTGTGGGGTGGGGAACCTGCATTTTGACACTTATGCCAGATGATTCCAATGGAAGTAAATTATGGGCATTGACTCTTGAGGTCTCTGAGGGTCCTGGTCCATCACTAAGGTGGAATTATAGATGTGACTTCAAGAACTCTAAACAGAGACATAAAAGACATCTCTAAGTCAGTTAGATAAGTGGTAAAATGGATGTAAAGTAGTATGGGAAAAAGCTGTATGTGAATGTAGAATTTCCTTTAATTTCACTAAATGGGTGATTTACTAAATGTAAATGGTATTGTAGTAGAATTTATCTTAGAGAAATAGATTTCCCAGAGATATTTGCCAGCAATACATTTGATAAGAGGTTAATATCCAAAATCTATAAAGAACTCATATAACTCAACACCAAAAAAAATCAATCAAGTGAAAAAATGGGCAGAAGACCAGAATAGACACTTCACCAAAGAAGACGTACAGATGGCCAATGGACATAAGAAGATGCTCAGTGTCACTAATCATCAAAAACACAAAACCACAATGAGATATCACTACACTCCTGTCAGAATGGCCATCATCAACTAATCAGCAAACAAAAGATGTTGAGTAGGATGTAGAGAGAAGAGATCCCTTGTGCATGGTTTGTGGGAACACAGATTGATACAGTCTCTATGGAAAACAGTATGGACTTTCCTCAAAAACCTAAAAATGGATCTGCTTTGTTACCTAGTAATTCCACTTCTGGAAATTGGTCTGAAGAAACTCCAAACACTAATTCAAAAGAATATACACACCCCTATGTTTATTGCAGCATTATTTACGATAGCCAAGATATGGAAGCAACCCAAGTGCCCATCAATAAAATAAATGGATAAAGAAGTAGTGGTACATTTACACAATGAAATACAACTCAGCTTTAAAAATGAAATCTTATTATTTGTGACAGCATAGATGGACCTAGAGGGTATTACACTAATTGAAACAAAGTGAGTCAGAAAAAGACAAATACTGTATGATTTTACTTACATGTGGAATTTAAAGAGCAAAATAAACAAAATTGAAACAGACTCATAGACACAGAACATTCCAGTGGTTGCCAGATGGGAGAGCAGTTGGGAGAATGGGTGAAAAAGGTGAAGGGATTAAGAAGTACAAATTCGTAGTTACAAAATAAGCACAGTGATGTAAACTGCAGCATAAGGAATATAGTCAATATTGTAGTAACTATGTATGGTGCCAGGTGGGTACGGGAAATATAAGAGTGGAATCCTTTATAGTGTATATGATTGTCTAACAATAAAGCTGTACACGGGAAACTACTACAAAATAATATTTAATGTAAACTATAATTGAAAAAAAAATGGAATAGACTTCCCAGTTGGCACACTGTGGCTTAATCCATAGGATGGTTTTCCCTCAGTTTACATTCAGTGTTTCATGCTTAATGCTGATAAATATTGGCTATTTATCTTACTCTCATGGGGTATTTTATCCTCTTCTAGTTTTGTAGGTGAGGATCCTCTGAAACAATGGTTTCTGAAAAACAGTTTTTCCTTTTTTATATATTAAAATTAAATATAACAGGTGACATAATCAGTAAGAGTACATAGATTCCAGGCAAACATCTCAATGGAACTGATGTGCATAAGAAGACTGACTTCTCTGGTGGGAGTAACTGAAGTGGATGCTATGGTTTTGATTATGGAAAGGCTAAGTCTATAAAAATGCTACATGAATTCTCCTTGCATAGATATTTCTCTTACTGAGGTCTCCTCATGCAAAGATAGAGTGCTGAGTGTGACTTTCTTTCTTATGTGTCATGTAAAAATATGAGGGAAATAGTGTTTATGATTTTAAAATATAGATCCAATAAATTAGCCTTGAAAAAGAGGTTTCTCCAAAAGTTAACATTTTTACCCTCTTATTGTTCAGCTAGGTAATAGCCTAATTAAAAATAACTGATTTGTTTGAATTTTAACAGCTTTCCAATAAAAAGTAAACAAAAATATAAAAATGAAATAAACCGAAGACCTTCTTCTGCATAAAACAACCAAAAATCTTCCTTTTCACTGGAAAAAAATAAGGAAATAATGTCCTGCACACTGAAGGAATGGTGAAGAACCATGCCATACTTTAGCTCTGGGAGAAGGATAAAGGCAACACTGTAGCCATCTTCCTTAAAGGTCCTTCCCTTTTTTTCACTCCTGTTCTTGGCTTTTTCAATTCTAACCAGATCCCTCCACTCGATTCCTCAGACCTGGGATCTGGGCTTTTATCTCCCACTCTACCTTCTTCTTAGGTTACTCATCTACTCCCATGACTTTAAACGCCACACACACACGCACACACACACACACACACACTACACACACACACATATATATTTAAATTAATTAGTTAATTTTTGAAAAATATTTGTTTATTAATTTTTAGAGAAAGAGAGAGAGAGAGAGAAAAGCATCAACTCATAGTTGGTTCACTTTAGTTCTTCATTGGTTGTTTTCCTGTATGTGCCTTGACTGTGGAAGCCCAGGTGTTGAGTTGGCAACCTCAGCATTCCAGGTCCATGCTGTATCCACTATGCCACCACACGTCAGGCTAAACATCTTTGTATTACCATCCCAAATATATATATCCAGGTTGGATCTCTTTTATGAGCTGTATACTTAGATGTTCAACTGTTTTCCTGACATTCTCACCTGGTGTGTCAAAACTTTAACATGTCTTTAACATGCTTGGGTAAAACTTGAGACTTTTCTTAAAAGCCCTATTTTCCTCATTTTTTTTTAAGGTTTTATTTTTTATTTATTTTATTTTTTATTTTATTATTTTATTTTATTCATTTTAGAGAGGAGACACAGAGTGAGAGAGAGAGAGAGAAAGAAAGAGAGAAAGGGGGGAGGAGCTGGAAGCATCAACTCCCATATGTGCCTTGACCAGACCAGTGCAGGGTTTTGAACTGGCGACCTCAGTGTTCCCAGGTCGTTGCTTTATCCCCTGCGCCACCATAGGTCAGGCTTTCTCATTTTTTTTTTCTGACAGGACATGGGATCATAATTCACCTCATTGCTGTTTCACCTACCACGTCTAATTTAGCAGTAAGTCCTTTTCAATATATCTCCAAAAATGTCTCCCAGGTATACCCACATCTTTCCACTTTCCGGTACTCTACACCTCATTTCTCATCTGGGCCGCTGCCACAGGCTTGGCTGGCATTGCTCTCCCTTCTTTCATTTCTGCCTCCTCTAATTTATATTGTACACACTAATGAGAGTGCTCTAATATGTTTACTAAAGGACATGAATGTTCAGCTTCTTTAAAATGAAAATGTCAGCATCTTATTTTTTCATCTCTGGAAAAGGTTTGACATGAAGCTCTTTTCTGTCTTTTAGAGAAGGGGCCCTAGTTTGTGATGATTTACTTCTACTAATGGGCCCACAGAGTCTCCTGTGAAAGAACTCGGAGAAAGGAGGAGGCAAGAGGAAAAACTTTCACACGTGTCTACGAAAGCCCGTGAAGTGCATGTGTGTTGGGAAGATAGAGGGAGAGAGATAATGGAAAATAGTGCCTTGTTTTCCTGTGGGCACATTGTGGCTAGATGGAGTGTTTAGACCCATTCCTGTGGTCTAAACTAAAGTCTTCTAGAGATTCCTGATCTCTCAGTATGGAACAGAGACAGGAAGACCCTCAGTGAGGGGTGGTGTTTAAGTACCCAAGATCCTGTGGAAGCTCGAGTCATTGACCAGAGCCTGCCTGCTGTCACAGAACCAGCAGTTTCCACCCCCTATTTGTTTCTATCATCAATACTGGGAGAGAATTTTATTTGTCAGCATTCTTGCCTGTTATTATTCAGCAGGAGTGTCACCCCATCAGCCCAAACCCCTGGCTTATTTCACTGGCTACTCCTGCCCCCTCCCCTTTTTGCAATTCTACAACCTCCATACATAAAGCTAAGAAAAGAGAAGTGTTCCTTTGGATGCCTGGTGGAGTGGTGGGGGAAACCTTTGCTTCTGCACTTGGGACGTTGAACTGATCTAGTACAAGACCCTTGACTGGGACACGGGCAAATGACTGATCCTTTGTGCTTCTTATTAATGGGATCACATCACTTTCCTTGAAGCTCCGAACAGTGGCTTCTAAAGCCCTGCCCACCTCATGGCCTTATTTCCTCATCTCTGTGCTTCGTTTCCACTGAACTTGCTTTTTACTTCCAAGCTCTTACTTTTCTCAGAGCTTCTTTACTTGCTATTTTCCCCCCCTACCTTTAACACCCTTCTTCCTACTTGAATGGTCAAGCCCTTGTCATTCTTCAGTTGTTAGTTTGAATGCCACTTCTTTGGTGAGCTTCTCTCTCCTTTATTGTATGCTTGACTTCAGCCTTTGCTGGTTTCCACCCAACTCATCATTATTTGTAATTATTTTATTAGTTTGTTTTTATTCTATATTTCCCATTTCAATATTGACTTCCTTGGGATAGGATTGTTTATGTCTTTCTTACTGTTGTATCCTCGCCCATAGTATGGAGCCTGGGATGCATTAAGCACTGAAAAGCAGTAAGTATTTGTTGTGCCTACTGTGTGCGCAGTTGCAGGATCACCTCACCTAATCCTCAGCCACCTCTGAGGTAGGCAATGACTATCTCCATTTTAAAGATGAAGAGAAGAGCCCAGAGAAATTAAATAACTTGCTCTAAGGCACATAATTGGTTATGATAAAGACAGGATTCGAATCCAGTTTTGAGTTTAAGTCCTGACTGCTCTTCAAAATTGATTCTGTTCATACTTTACTAGAGCAATGTTCTGAATCACTCAACAGAAGAAAGTGGTGGAGGGGATTAAAGCCTGGAGACAAGAGTTAGAGACTCGGTTAACTGCTCTTTCAGCCTAAATAAAGGGAAAAGCTGTGCAAGGTCAGGCCAGCAGGCAGACTTAAATGGCTAAGTGATGGATTTTAGGTTAGTAACTATATGCTGAAAGATTTCAGTGTTTCTTTAGATTAAAAACTCTAAAATTATTAATAATTGTCTGGATTTTAAAAAATTGTAATCTCTGGCATAGTAAATTCTGTCTAGATTTAAGAAAAGAAAGGTTATGACCATTTCTTGATGAATGAATACTAGCTTTAGAAAGACTTCAAAGCTTCTTCTGGTCAAAGTGATTTCATAGTTTACAGAGGCTTATTTAACAGTGGGCACACCAGGCGCTCATCCTGGGCCCTGATTTCTGAAGGGCCCTGCAAAACCCCAACTTTACACTTTTTTCTAATGACACCAAGTCTGGTTTCATATGTGCAATTTTAACGTTAATAGTACCTAATATTTTTTATTTATTTAAAAATATGGTTAATATGTATTTTTATTTTCTCTCTCTCTCTCTCTCTTTTTTTAAGGGGCCAATATTTTCTTCTGCGCGCAGTGTCTCAACCAACCTTAATCCACCTCTGATAGTTTAATTGGTTTGTCTTGGGTTGTGGGTATTTTACTCCTGGAGTCCTTATTGAGTAGTTTATGTTTCAGAAAACTATCAAGGGGTGATTGGTGTATTCTTAAAAATTTTTAATAGGGTGAAACATTTTAAAAAGTAGCAACTTGCTATCAAATGCTCTCTGTGTCATTTACTGTTTGAAAATGTCATTAGCATTTGATGTTTCATGGACCATGGAATATTTTCATTAAAAAAATTTTTTTTCTTTTTTTTTTAGTGAGAAAGGGAGACAGAGAGGGGGAGGTAAGGGAGAGAGATGAGAAGCATCAACTTGTAGTTGTGGCACTTTAGTTGTTCATTGATTGCTTCTCATATGTGCCTTGACCACGGGTCTAAAGCCGAGCCAATGACCCCTTGCTCAAACCAGTGACCTTTGGGCTCAAGTCAGCGACCATGGAATGATGTTGATGATCCCCGTGTATAAGCAAGCAATCCTGCGCTCAAGCTAGTGAGTCTGTGTTCAAGCTGGATGAGCCCTCACTCAAGCCAGCAACATTGGGATTTCGAATCTGGGTCCTCAGTGTCCCAGGTAGACATTATACACTGTAGCACCACTGGCCAGGTTCATTAACCATTTTTAAGCCTCTAAGATCCTTGAGTTATGGTAAGTGAATTGGAAAGTTATATTGCCTCAGAAGGCCCATTTCTGGACAAAAACTCTAATTTATATTCTGAAAGAGTGATTTTATAGAGATGATTATCAACTCCCTAAATATATTCCTTCATCAGTTCTTTTCTATACATAAGCGTGGTCAGTTTCATGATATTAGTTTATGAGTTGATGAATAGGGAATTATTTGTGAGGCTTCCCTCAATATTAAATGCAAAGTAGCCATATTTCTAATTATGATATTTAAAAAATAAAATCAATCATGATTCTTTTCAGAGAATCAAATCGTCATTGTAATTAGGACATGTTTTTTGAATTTCTATTTAAATGATATCCAAAGAAATTCTGAAGTTAGACATACTGACTGAAATAGAGACAGGTGACAGTTTTAAGAGTGATCATTTTAAAATCTATGAAGTATGTGTTAGGTTCTCTTTTTCTGAGTTTTTTGATAAACATTAATCACCTTGGTTTACTGTTTTATAATAAATTAGTTTTCAGAAAGATTCCTCTGGGTGATCTAAAGCTTATTTCACTGATTAGAAGGAGACATCCCAACTCTCCAGCATCTTGCTGTTCAGTATGACAGAATTGAATTCACCAGGCAGTTAAAAAGAAAATCTACCTTGGCTGACCACTGGGTTGCATTGCCTGCCCTGGTTGCTACCTCAAGTCTATCAGAATCTGAATGCAAGTCAGGTGTTTTTTTTATTCTTGTATTTGTTCTGACTTGTCCAGTCTAATATTTGAGCTTTTCCGTGATTCCACTAAGGATAGCCCCTTGACAGCTAAAATATCTTTCTTATTCTTATAACCTCTCCTAAGACTCTTGGTGATTATATCATGTAGTCTCAGAGAGTATTCAGAGCAAATGACTAATTCTACAAAACCAATCAAAGTTGCTCTAGACCTGAGAGGCAAAGAAATGACTGAGCACCAGAATACTGCATAGGTGATTATGGTTAATATCCTGTGAAAGTTATAGATGGCTTCATACCAAGCATACAATTAAATAGGTACATTAAAAACTTTAAAACCTTATCTTGACTTCAAAGCTTTTAAATAAGTTTCAAGCAAGCAGTTAATTTTGAATTTATTTGTTCTTTGCCTGAATAAAGAAAACAAGTTGAACTTCTTTGCACTTAGTAATTAATATCACGTGCATGCTATGGATTAATATATTACTGTTTCAACAGCTGTCACTTGAACTAACTTTTCTTCCCTGCTGCTTTTAATTTACCAACACTTTTGAGGTATAGTACTTCGTACTTACCATAACATATTTTACTTTTCTTTATTGTACATTAGCTCTATTATCACCTGATATTACTTGGGGAATCATCAGCTATAGTTTTTTTTATATATATATTTTATTATTATTAATTCTAATGGGGTGACACCAATAAATCAGGGTACATATGTACAATGAAAACATCTCCAGGTTATCTTATCATTCAATTGTGTTGCATACCCATCACCAAAAGTCAAATTGTCCTCTGTCACCTTCAATCTGGTTTTCCCTGTGTCCCTCCCCTCATCCCTATCCCACTCTTCCCTCCCTCCTCCCATCCCATAACCACCACTCTCTTGTCCATGTCTCATACCCTCACTTTCATGTCCCACCTATGTATGTAATCGTGCTGTTCTCAGTTTTTCTTTTTTTCAGATTTACTTATTTCACTCCGTATAATGTTATCAAGGTACATCCATTTTGTTATAAATGATCCGATGTCATCGTTTCTTATGGCTGAGTAGTATTCCATAGTATATATGTACCATAGCTTTTTAATCCACTCATTTTTTGATTGGAATGTTTGTCTTCCTGGTATTGAGTTTTATAAGTTCTTTATAAATTTTGGTTATTAACCCCTTATCAGACGTGCTGTCGAATATGTTCTCCCATTGTGTAGTTTGTCTTTTTTTTCTGTTCTTATTGTCTTTAGCTGTGCAAAAGCTTTTTAGTTTGATGTAGTCCCATTTGTTTATCTTGCCTTTTATTTCATTTGCCCGTGGAGATAAATCGGCAAATAAATTGCTGCTACAGATGTCGGAGAGCTTGCTGCCTATGTTTTCTTCTAAGATGCTTATAGTTTCACGGCTTATGTTTAAGTCCTTTATCCATTTTGAATTTGTTTTTGTACATGGTGTAAGTTGATGGTCTAGTTTCATTTTTTTGCAGGTAGATGTCCAATTTTCCCAGCACCTTTTGTTAAAGAGGCTGTCTTTACTGCATTGTATGCTTTTTCCTCCTTTGTCAAATATCAGTTGTCCATAAAACTGTGGGTTTATTTCTGGGTTTTCTGTTCTGTTCCATTGATCACTGTGCCTGTTCTTATGCCAGTACCAGGCTGTCTTGAGTATAATGGCCTTGTAGTAAACCTTGATATCCGGAAGAGTGATGCCTCCTGCTTTATTTTTTCTTTTTAAGATTGCTGAGGCTATTCGTGTTCTTTTTTGGTTCCATATAAATTTTTGGAATATGTGTTCTATATCTTTGAAGTATGTCATTGGTATTTTAATTGGTATTGCATTGAATTTATAAATTGCTTTGGGTAATATAGACATTTTAATGATGTTTATTCTTCCTAGCCATGAGCACGGTATATGCTTCCACTTGTTTGTATCTTCCTTGATTTCTTTTATCAATGTTTTATAATTTTCCGAATACAAGTCCTTAACCTCCTTGGTTAAATTTACTCCTAGGTATTTTATTTTTTTGACTGCAATAGTGAAGGGGATTGATTCCTTAATTTCTTTTGCTGACAGTTCATTGTTTGTATATAGAAATGCCTCTGATTTCTGGGTATTAATTTTGTATCCTGCCACCTTGCTGAATTCATTTATAAGGTCCAGTAGTTTTTTAACTGAGACTTTAGGGTTTTCTACGTACAATATCATATCATCTGCAAATAGTGACAGTTTTACTTCTTCTTTTCCAATTTGGATGCCTTTTATTTCTTCTTTTTGTCTGATTGCTGTAGCTAGGACTTCCAGAACTATGTTGAATAAGAGTGGTGAAGTGGGCAACCCTGCCTGGTTCCTGATCTTAAGGGGATTGCTTTTAATTTTTGTCCATTTAGTATGATGTTTGCTGTTGGTTTATCGTAGATGGCCTTTATCATGTTAAGGAATGATCCCTGTATTCCCACTTTACTGAGAGTTTTGAGCATGAATGGGTGCTGGATTTTATCAAATGCCTTTTCTGCATCTATTGAAATTATCATGTGATTTTTGTCCTTCCTTTTGTTTATGTGGTGAATCACATTGATTGATTTGCGAATATTGAGCCAGCCTTGCCTCTCCAGAATAAATCCCACTTGATCGTGGTGTATGATTTTTTTCATATATTGCTGAATCCGGTTGGCTAATATTTTGTTGAGAATTTTAGCGTCTAAATTCATCAGGGATATAGGCCTATAATTTTCTTTCTTTGTTTTGTCTTTGCCCGGTTTTGGGATCAGAATTATGCTCGCCTCATAAAAGGAGTTTGGAAGTCTTCCTTCCTCTTGAATTTTTTGAAATAGCTTGAGGAGAATAGGAGTTAGTTCTTCTTTGAATTTTTGATAGAATTCACTTGTGAAGCCATCAGGCCCAGGACTTCTCTTTTTTGGGAGTTTTTTGATAACTGTTTCGATCTCATTTGTTGTAATTGGTCTGTTTAGGTGTTCTGATTCTTCCAGATTGATTTTTGGAAGGTTATATGATTCAAGAAATTTGTCCATTTCACCAAGATTGTCTAATTTTTTGGCATATAGTTCTTCATAGTATTTTCTTACAATGCTTTGTATTTCTGTTGTGTCAGTTGTTATTTCTCCACTGTCCTTTCTAATTTTATTTATTTGAGTCCTCTCTCTTTTTTTCTTGGTGAGTCTAGTTAAAGGTTTATCAATCTTGTTTACCTTTTCAAAGAACCAGCTTCTGGTTTCATTGATCCTCTGTATTGTTTCCTTAGCCTCTATGTCATTTATTTCTGCTCTGATCTTTATTATTTCCCTCCTTCTACTTCTCCTGGGTTTTATTTTCTGTTGTTTTTCTAGTTCTTTTAGATGCAGGGTCAGGTTGCTTATTTGAGCTTTTTCTAGCTTCTTATGATATGCCTGTAGTGCAATGAACTTCCCTCGCAGTACTCCTTTTGCTGTGTCCCATAAATTTTGAGTTGATGTATGCTCATTATCATTTGTTTCTAGAAAGTTTTTTATTTTTTATTTGATCTCATTGTTAATCCATTCATTATTTAATATCATGCTATTTAGTTTCCAAGTGTTTGAGTATTTTTCAGTTTTCCTTTTGTGGTTAATTTCTAGTTTCATGCTATTGTGATCAGAGAAAATGCTTGATATGATTTCAATCTTCTTAAATTTATTGAGACCATTTTTGTGTCCTAACATGTGGTCTATCCTAGAAAACATACCGTGAGCGCGTTGAGAAGAATGTATATTCTACTGCTTTAGGGTGAAAAGTTCTGAAGATATCTATTAAATCAAGTTGATCTAGTGTATCCTTTAAGTCTGCTGTTTCTTTATTTATTTTCTTTCTTGAGGATCTATCCAGTGTTGTTAGAGGTGTATTGAAATCCCCTACTATGATAGTATTGCTGTTAATCTCGCCCTTTATATCCATGAAAGTCTGCTTTATGTATGTCGGGGCTCCTATATTTGGTGCATAGATATTTACAATAGTTATATCTTCCTGTTGAATTGTTCCCTTTATCATTATGTAGTGTCCTCCTTTATCTCTTACTACAGCTTTTGTTTTAAAGTCCATTTTGTCTGGTATAAGTATTGCTACCCCTGCTTTTTTTTCATTTCCATGAAATATTTTTTTTCATCCTTTTACCTTCAGTCTATGAGCATCTTTTGTTTTAAGGTATGTCTCTTGTAGACAGCATATGTATGGGTCCTGTTTCTTTATCCATGCAGCTACCCTATGTCTTTTGATTGGATCATTTAATCCATTTACATTTAAGGTTATTATTGATATGTAGTTGTTTATTGCCATTTTATTCTTTAAAGCTGTATTTTTCTTTTGCTATATTCATTCCTCCCTTTAAACTGTTCATAAGAGGCCCCTTAGTATCTCTTGCAGAATTGGTTTGGTTTTTATGAATTCCTTGAGGCTTTCTTTTTCTGGGAAGCTCTTTATTTCTCCTTCAATTTTAAACATTAGCCTTGCTGGATAAAGTAGTCTTGGTTGTAGGTTCTTGTTCTGCATTACTTTGATTATTTCTTGCCATTCCCTTCTGGCCTCAAGTGTTTCTGTTGAGAAGTCCGATGTCATCCTTATGGGGGCTCCTTTGTAGGTGATAGTTTTTTTTTCTCTAGCAGCTTTTAAAATTTTTTCTTTATCCATTAGCTTTGGTATTTTAACTATGATGTGTCTTGGTATAGATCTTTTTGGGTTTCTCTTTAATGGAGTTCTGTGTGCTTCTTGAATGTGTGGAGTGTTTCCCACCCTTAATTCAGGAAAGTTTTCTGCTATGATATGATTGAACACAGTTTCCATTTCCTGTCCTCTCTCCTCTTCTTCAGGCACCCCTATGATGCGAATGTTGTTTCTCTTCATGTTGTCACAAAGCTCCCTTAGAGTTTCTCACATTTTTAAAGTCTCTTTTCCTTTTTCTTCTCTGCTTCTGTGCCTTTGTTTATTGTGTCCTCTAACTCGCTTATTCGATCCTCAGCGTCATCCATCCTGCTTTTAATTCCTTCCATTGTGGTCTTCAGTTCTGATACTGTATTTGTCATTTCTGTCTGATTCTTTTTTATTATTTCAATTTCATTTTTTATACTTGTTATCTCTTTATTTAGGTGTTCATAATGACTATCCATTGTTGCTCTAATTTCTTTGAACATCCTAACTATCATTATTCTAAATTCTGCTTCTGGTAGTTTGGTTATATCTGGTTCATTCAGGTCCTTCTCTGGGGATTTCTCTTGATTAATTTGGTTTGCATTCCTCTGCCTGCCCATTTTTTCTGTGTATAAGCAAGTTGTGGCCACTGGAGTCCAGTAGGTGTTGCCTTTGTGTTCTCTCGGTGTGGTCTATCTGCAGGCCTCCCACCCCCTCTGCCGGTGCCTAGGGTGGTTGGGTATGAGCGTTGCCAGCGCCGGCCCACTGTGGCTTTTGCTGTGATTTCTGCTTCTCCTCTGTGGGAGGGGCTGTCACTGAAGCCACAAGATTAGCACCAAGGGTAGAGGTGAGCACCTTTGCTCAGCTGCGGACCCAGACTATTTCCGGACTTCCGCCTAGAACCAGCAGTCGGAGCCTGCTCGCTACAGTTCCGCGGGTTAGGCAGGGCTTTTGACGTGCTCTCAGCTGTAAGCTTTTGCCCGTCCGGAGCTTTAGCCCCGCCCTCGAGGCCAGGGCTCTTCTGCGCAGTGTCGGAAACCAAGGTTTATTGGGGCGGGCGTGTTTGCTGGCTTCCGCTCAGCTGCGTATTCCGCTCATCCCGGACTCTACCCCGCCCCCACGTTCGGAGCCCTCTCGTGCACGTGTGAATGCTATCCGCGGTTTCTCCGGCCGGATGGCGATAGTAGCGTGGGCTCAGCTGCGAGCCTCCACTTGTCTCGGGGTCCACCCCGTTCCCGCGCTCGGAACCCACTCGCGCACGTATACTGGCCAACCGCGGTTTCTCTGGCCCGGGGGGATGGGGGGGGACTGGTAGCGTCAGCTCAGCCACGAGCCCCTGCCCTTCCTTGGTCCTAGCCCGGTCCCCGCGGTCAGGGCCGGCTTGCGCAGGGCTTGCCCGTTTCTGGCCTCCCGCTTTGTCCCCGTTAGTGGGATTAAAGGCAGGCCCGCAGCTTCCGGACTGCTTTCGCGGTCCCCTCCGACCCTCTGGGCTAGACCGATCTCCCACCGGCTTGGCCTCTGCCCACGCCGACAGAACCGCCTTTCAGCGTCCTGCCGCCCCAAAACCTTAAGCAGCCCTCAGCAGAGTAGGAAGGGACCTAATACTCCACACTGTAGGTCTGGGAGCTCCCTCACTTGTTTCACAGCTCAAAACTGTCCAAACGCCTCTTCTAGGCTCTAGGACTGCAGGCTGGGGCTTGGTTCCTGGGACCCAGGTCCCTCCCTCTCCGCCAAACTCTCCTCCCGCCACACGGGTCACTCCGGGCTGCCGTTTGCTCCGGGGAGCTGGGCAGCCCTCTTCGCGTTTTCGCTATTCCTACCAGTCTCAATGTGGCTTCTTCTGTGTTCCTTGGTTGAAGAGTCCACTTAGTTTTGTTCAAAGTTGGTTTATCCAGGTGATGGTTCTTAAAATTGAGTTGTAATCCACTTTGGTTCTGGGAGTTGGAAGTTGGTACGTCTGCCTACTCCGTCGCCATCTTTCATCAGCTATAGTTTAATGACATTTATTAGAACCAAGAGTTTTCAGAGTTGGAATTGTAATATTTTCCCTATAATTATAATAATACAGAATTGCTTCCTTATAGACTGTACTTGTCAATTTAGGTATAAGGGTTATATTAGTGACTTCCTTTCACTGTATGAGGTAGAGTTGCCAATGAGAGCAGCAGTTGAATCACAAATCAACACCCCCATTAAAACTTTTCCTCAGAACTCATAGTATCATAGAGGCTCACAGAGAATAGCAGAGATGTAAAAGCCAGTGGAAAGTTGCATCATTGGTTTCTAGAGAATATTCCTTTAACAGACCTACTGAAAGGCTATTTTAGACATTAATTTTATTTTAAATGTCCAGATTTTTCATCTTGCTTTAATAAGGATCTCATAATCTCTGGAGCTTAGTAATGGGTTTTAGGAATAGCATGGACAATTAGATGGTAAATGATGGACATTAAACTTCTTTGATTTCTTAACATAGCTGATCTGTGGCTCATTTTGCACAACCATTTGTTGTCTCTGTCTGCAATGTTTTATTAGTTATGGTAAATTCCTACTTCTTGGAACCAGTTATGCCAACTAAATGTTGAACTTGGACTTCAGGAGCCTGTGAGAGACCGTGTCTCCTGATTGATTGTCAAAGAAGTCTATGTGCCTTATTGTTTGCAGAACTGGAAGATTGTGTGTCATCTCTTCAAAGGCAAAGACAGTTTTTATCTAGAGAAGCAGTCTCAATTGCCCAAAGAGAGCGTGTCTCTCCTGGTTGATGATTTGGGACCTCTCCTTGTCCTTGGGCCCTTCTATGCTGAATTTTATTTAAATCATATTATTGTTCAGGATTCATTTACAGAGGACAGAATCTGTAGCTGTTTTAAGCTGAAAGGGATGTATTATGCGTTATTATATATGTCCAAGAATTGTTAGAAGAACTCAAGAGATGATTCTAACCTTAGGGGTCAGAAACCAGGATGAATTCCCAATGTCTTCCTGCCCAACTGGGTTATTGAAGGAGCTGCTACCATGGTAGGAAACTGCTTCTGCTAAATCAGTACAACCTCTGCTCCATCTGCACCAGCACAAATGATGTCATGTGCCCTGCCTCTCTCACATCTCAGTTCTAAATTTAAGTCTTGAATGCCTGTGATTGGTAGAGCTTAAATCATATCCAGACCCATAGCTGCAAGGGAACTTGGCGAGAATTGGAAACAAAGTTATGGCCACCATAGTATCAGAAGGATAAGACAAAAAGATTTAAATTGATGTTGGTCCTGCCAATCCAAAATATTTGCTACAACAAATAGACTATATTTAAGTCAGACAAACCCAAATTACTTTCTTAATTTGTAAAAATCCATCCAGTCTTTTTTGACATGATGCATACTAAATAGATAGCCAGACACACACACTCTCTCTCTTATTTATTATTTACTTATTTATTTATTAAATTATTTTAAGTGAGAGGAGGGGAGATAGTGAGGCAGACTCCTGCATATGCCTGGACTGGGATCCACCTGGCAACCCTGTCTGAGCCCGATTCTTGAATCAAATGAGCTATCCTCAGCATCCAGGCCACACTGAAACCAATTGAGCCACTGGCTGCGGTAGGAGAAGAGGGAGAGAAGTCAGAGAGGGGGGGAGAGAAGCAGATGGTTGCTTCTCATTTGTGCCCTGACTAGGAATTGAACCTGGAATGTGCATACGCTAGGCCAGTGCTCTATCCACTGAGCCACTGGCCAGGGCATATTTAAACAGATTGGTAAACTATTTTTTCTTTATGCTATCATGCATCTACCTCTAAATAAAATCAATAGTTTAATGAATACAAAATAACTAACATCTTTTATTGAGGCTTATGTGAATGTTGGGGAAATATTGGACATAGGATAAAACAGTACCACCCCAGCAGACCCCATTGGCTTCAGACAAAATCATTTCCACGAGAGGATTTTATTTTCAAAAACATGAAGTGAAAGTGGAATTCATGGGATAGTTGTTGAGTTGTATGGTGTGAGGCAGCCTGTTGCTTCACTCTTTTCTCTGCATTTCCCTTTGGTGAGTGGCACATATCAGGGCTGCCTTTAGTTTGGGACTTAGCGAGTGGGCAACCATCCACTGTGTTTTTGCTTCATTTGTGCTTTACTTTTTTTGACTGGGTGATTGAAATGTTCTTATTCTATTATTTTTCCTTTAAAAAAGTCCTTTCTTCCTATACAAATGGTGGTTCATTAAAAAAAATTTTATTGGGCTTGCTTCATTGTTATAGAGTATTTCAGTGCAAAGGATATAGACAAGTCATAACAAGGAACTAATAGGCTATTAATTGATCTAAACGAGCAAATGACTTTTTTCCTCCCTCTAGTCCATGTTAAAGCATCTTCTGTATAAACTACATATTTACTTTCCAAGTTGGATTTTACAAGCAATGCTAAATGGCAGTGATATTTTCCTTTATTTGTGCTAAGAACTAATCTAAAAGAATACTTATTTCCCTTTAATGATCTTAGTCACTGACTCTTAATTAGTATAATTTCATCACTGATTATTTGATTGCCAAGAAACTACTTCAGCCATTCTCATAAGAGGTACTTCTACTTTTATTTTAAAGATTATAGATAATATTAAAAAATTTTTTCTCATTAAATTGAGGGGGTGGGAGAGAGAGAGAGAAAGAGAAGCATCAATTTGTTGTTCCACTTACTTGTGAACTCATATGTGTCCTGACCAGGAATTGAACCTGCAAGCTTGGTGCTGAGCCACCTGGCCAGGGCCGATATTAATGTTTTAAGTGTCCTATGCACTGAGAAACTCATGCTGCTGCAAATCTCTTGGCTCTAAGAGATAAAGGTGAGTAAAAATATTATTGGTATATCATTTACTGTACTACAGACCAAGCCTTGCTCTTCAGTTGCACTTAGGCAAGAAAATGTAGAGCATGTAACATTTTCAGTTTTTGGAAAAATCTGAGATTTTTTTCTAAGCCATTCCTCTTGCAACATGGTGATAAAGTCTTTTATATCTAATAGCATTAGAATGCCTTTCTTCATTTTCAGTTCAGATTCTTTTATCATCTGCAGAAGGTAAGAGAAATAGTTAATGTTTATAAACATATTGAATTAAGCAATACATTCCAGAACAACAGAGAAAAATGGCTCATAATGAGAGATAATATTGCATAATGATTAAATAAATAATTTGGAGTCATGTAAACTTGGGTGCTAGACTGGCTTACCACCTACACATTGGACAAATTGCTTATCCAATATTTCATTTCCTCATCTCTTAAATGGGAGTAATAATACCTACTTTTTGCGAGTTCATTGTAAGGATTACGTTAGATAATATAGCTAACATACTTACCATATTATCTAGAACATCATACATTTTAAATAAATTTATTATTGTTGTTGATAGACTTCTAGGCAGACACTGAGTTTTCACCAGGTGATGGGGAGGTTTTGGAACTTCTAGCAGGTATGCTAGAAGTGCCTGATTTACCTTCTTCTCCCTTCCTGTTAAAGCAATCTTGAAAATTCTTGGGAAGCTAGACTATACTCACAACCTACCCTACTTGAGAAGGAATTTAAGGAATTTCCACCATAGGTAAAATATATAGTTTTTGGAAAGAAACTTCCTAAATTGATTCAATGTGAGTTGAAAACCTGAATAGTTCAATAACTAGGGTGAATTCCTCTCACCTCTCCAATGACTGCATACAGATAGAAAAGGTGCGATATTCAAGTTTTAGAGAAAGATAATTCCTATTTTATAGAAACTGTTGCAGAGGATAGAAACATTATGCTAAAAATTTAATCAATGAATTTTATATAAGCCTAATAGTGATATAAAACTTGATAAAAAGGGTAGAGTACTTGAACAAGTTGTACAATCTCTTTGATAAAGATAATAATCATGATAGAAGAACATTAAAATGCTGTATTTAAAAAACACTTATTGTCATGAGATAATGTATAATATTTAGTAAAAAGGGAGGGCACATGATTGTATATTGAGCAGAATCCATTTTGTTGTGAAAAATATTATATGTAATAATATAAAATATGGGTGGTACAATTGTAGGTGACTTTTGTGTTCTTTGTGCTTTTGTCTATTTTCCAACTTTTCTACCATGGTTATACATTATTTCTATACTCAGTAAGAAACATTATTTATAAAGAAGACAGTGCCTATATCAAAATGCAGGCATGAAGAATATAGTATAATTGACAATGTTTATAAAAATTATTAGACAATTTTACATGGCTAACTGTGTCCTTAGAAAGCTTTGAGAGGTTGCTTTTTAAATTTCCTATTTAGTGCCTTAAAAATTAAAAAAAAAATTAAAGCAAATTAATTGTGTTTGCTAGAAGCTGTGAAGTGAGGTTTTAATGTTGATGAGCTTTCTGTTCTAATATATTTGTCTGCTCCCCATAATGTGTCAAAAATGAAAGAAGGCTAATTTATAAAAAATACAGTTGCAAATAATGTCTATCAAAAATTTAAGGTAGATACATATAATTAAATAAATTAATTAAATAATACTGTTAGGCATTTAAAAATGATTTAATATAGCAAACAGGAAATGTTTTTGTGGTAACTTGAATTTAATGTTTTCACACTAACAGTTTGAATTTAGACTTGTAGAAGTATCTCCCTGCACACAATAGATACTTACATAGGACAGGACAAAAAATAAATGAATATGTTTGAAAACTTTATTAATTTATACATCACTTATTTCATTCTCCGAAGAAATTTCATCTGAAAGGATTTTAGTGTATTATTTTCTCTTTTGTTTTTAGGCTTATCAGATGCTATTTTCATCAGTCTGATAAAATTATCTACAGTGATTATCATAACTTTCTCAATATTCAACATTTAAAAAATTTATTTACAATACATAAATTTCAAAATTGTTATATAAAAATCAAAAATTTTTATTAGGAGTTTGTGGTTAATATTGATCATATGTATTAACTAAATAATAATAAACATATATATTTATTTTAGATACTGTTTTATTGAGAGGAATGAAGAAAATGCTATTATTTATTATTTAGAAATAATAATTATATATACTATATATTTAAATATAATAATAATTAATTATTAATATATTAACAAAATAGTCAGATTCTGAAAGTGTTATGAAAGGGGAAAAATCACTTGAGATTTTAATACCCAAAGATCAATATTGTTATTATTTTGGTATGTATACTTCCAGTAATATTCTTATTTGTTTACTTGTATATTTTAACAATTGTGATCATACTCTATGTATTGCTTTATGTCTTGATTTCTTTCATTTAATAATATAGAAGGTGCTTCTGATGTCATAAACATTCTTTTGGAACATGATTTTAGTGATTATTATACCCTCTGAGTACTATATCATATTTATATACATTGAATATTTAGGTTTTTAAAATAGCTTGCTGATATAAATAACATGGTGATAAAGTGTTTCTTTTTATCATTAAAGAAATACAAAATCTCTTAATGACATACACGTACATAAACAATACATCAATTTATTATCAGAAGAATATGATGTTTAAATTATTTATTTTATCTAAAAACCTTAAAATGTAAAACAGAAAACTTGATTGTTATGTTTATTTTTATAAGTTTATATGTAAGGAAAGAGATTTTTCTGCCTGACCAGGTGGTGGTACAGTAGATAGAGCATTGGCCTGGGATGCTGAGGACCCGAGTTCAAAACCCTGAGGATGTTGGCCTGAGCACAGGCTTACCAGCTTGAGTGTGGGGTCACTGGCTTAAGCTTGGGATCAGAGACAACACCCCATGGTTGTTGGCTTGGGTCTAAAGTTTGGTCTTAGGCTTGAAGCCTAAGGTTGCTGGCTTGAGCAAGTGGTCATGTGCCTCGTCTGGAGCCCCCCCACTCCCCATCAAAGCACATATGAAAAAGCAATCAATGAGCAACTAAGGTGTCTCAATTATAAATTGATGCTTCTCATTTCTCTCCCTTCCTGTCTGCCTGTCTCTCTCATTAAAAAGAAGAAGAAGAAGAAGAAGAAGAAGAAGAAGAAGAAGAAGAAGAAGAAGAAGAAGAAAAGAAAGAGATTTGCTGTAAAAGAAAACTGATTGAAAGGTATATAGGAGCCTTACCTGTGGTAGCGCAGTGGGATAAAGCATCGACCTGGAACACTGAGGTTATTGGTTTGAAACCCTGGGCTTGCCTAGTCAAGGCACATATGGGAGTTGATGCTTCCTGCTTCTCTCTCTCTTCTCTCTAAAAATTGAATAAATAAAATATTTTTTTAAAAAAATAAAGGTATATCAGAGAAATTACAAGAGGACTAACTGGAAATAATGAAGTAGGAGGCAGACTTCTCAAATAGTTCTCAAGAATCCCTACCTATGATATTTGTGCCTAATCTTCTCTTCTGTGAGGTGGACTTAATGGCTTAGTTCTAGACAATAGACTAGAACAAAGGTGCTGGGCTGTTATTTCCGTGACTGAGTTACAAAATGTTGTGGCTTCCAATTGTGAGCAGGTCCTCTGTGTTGTCTTTTTGACTTGCGTGTTTTGATGAAGCAAGCTGCTGTGTAGGAGAGACACACATGGCAAGGAAGTGAGAAAAACCTGTGGCCTACAGCCAACAGAGTATTGAGGTCTTTAGTCCAACAACCCGAACACTGCCAACACCCACTGAGTAAGCTTGGGAAGCTAGCTGATCCTTCCCAGTTGAACCTTCAGATGAGATGATAGATCCTGTGTCAACCCCTTGATTGAGAGACCAGAAAGCAAAGAATCCAGATGAGTTATGCCCAGACTCATGACCCACGGAAACCATGAGATAATTAATGTGCTTTGTTTTTAGCTGCAACTTTTTTCGGACAAGTTCTTGTGCAGCAACAGAAAGTAATACAGATTTGACTAGAAAGAAGGAGCAAGAATGAATTCAAAGACCAAGGAAAAGATGCTTATACTGAAGATCATAGAAAACATAAAACTTTTACTTTTTTAGATATCTTTTGCTGAGTGGATGACAGTGACTATTTAATTTTAAGAATTATTTTAATCTATTTGATAAAATAACACTTTCTATAGAAAAGTTAGAAAATATGGAAAAGCTCAAAGGAAAGATAAAAATCACACACTCTTTTATCCCAATATAGATGAAATTATTCTTTTTATTTAAAAAATTTAAAAAAAAATCTTTTTAGGTGTGAGGAGTGGAGATAGCGACGCAGACTCTTGCATGTGCCCTGACCGGATCCACCCAGCAACCACCATCTGGGGCTGATGCTTGAGTACTGAGCTATTTTTAGCACCTGAGGCTGACATGCTTGGACCAACCTAGCTATCTTCAGTGCCTGGAGCCATGCTTGAACCAATTCAGCCACTGGTTGCAGGACAGGTAAAAGGAGAGAAGGGGAGGAGAGAGAAGCAGGGGAAGCAGATGGTAGCTTCTTCTGTGTGCCCAGAGCAGTAATCCAGTAATTGAACCTGGGATGTCCATATGCTGGGCTAACACTCTATCCACTGAGCCGCTGGTCAGGGCCCTACAGTTACTATTTACCTTTTAAATTCAGTTTAAAAGGTACAGTTTTAAATTCTCTCTCTGTCTTTATAAAATCAGGATCATGAACTGATAATGTTTTATGACCTGACTTCTAACCTAAACATGTTGTACATTTTCCATTTCATGTTCTTCCACACATCTTTTAGATGGTTGTATAGTTTCCCATTGTATGATATATGGCAATTCATTTAACCAAACCTCTATTATTTGACACAATATTATATTTTAATACATGAAATTTGAATTATCCTAGAAAATCAAGGTACATGGATGACATTTGTGGGTTTTTTTATACTTTGCTTTATTGCAGAGATAAAAGTGATACATTTTCAGAAGGAAGACATAAGTTTTAAGCCAGTTTTCTCAGCCAAACAGCATTTTACTTTTCAGACAATCTCATCCAGGCATTTATATCCAGTGTTAAATGGAAGGACTTAGATAATCAAAGCAAGTGACTAATTAGTAGAAATAAGCATGGGAAGTATGAAGCATCTATGACAGTGGTAGTCAACCTGGTCCCTACTGCCCACCAGTGGGCGTTCCAGTTTTCATGGTGGGCGGTAGTAAGTTGTTTTATAAAGATTTATTCTGCCAAACTTAGTAAAAATCCGACAAAAAGTACTTGGTAAGTAATTATTATTGTATGCTTTAACTTGCTGTAACTCTGTTTTATAAATTTTATAAAGTAAAGTTACTTCCCTACTTTATAAATCACCATTACTGTGGAACCGGTGGATGGCTAGAAAATTTTACTACTAACAGAGATACAAAAATGGGCGGTAGGTATAAAAATGTTGACTACCCCTGATCTATGACCTCATTTAAACAAAGTCTAGGACTCTAGAGGAAAAGTAAGTCATCTTTTGAAATGTAGCTAACATAAAGAAATAGAGCCATTTTATAATAAAATACCTTCCTTGTGGGCCTTAGTGGAGCTGGAAGGATAAGCAGCTGACCTATGTCAGTGGAGCAGAGATCCCAGCGTGGGCTCCAAAACCAGCAGAGTCACATGCTGCAACCATGGTTTTCACATTGAAGGAGAAATAGTGTACACAGACACATATCAGAATATCAGAATTTTCCAAATGACCTAAATGTGTTAGACCAGGGGTTGGGAACCTTTCTGGCTGAGAGAGAGCCATGAACACCACATATTTTAAAATGGAATTCCGTGAGAGCCATACAATATGTTTAACACTAAATACAAGTAAATATGTGCACTTTATGTAAGACCAACACTTTTAAAGTACAATAAGTCTCTGAATTCTTTTTAATAACGTTGTTATGCTGTTGCTAACCAATGATGAATAAAGTACTTCTTACCATTAATGCGACTTCTGGAGTGCTGCATGGTTTTGCTGACAGCTTTGTAGTCTGGTTGATACGTGATGAGGTTAAGTTTCATGCAGGCATTGAGACTTCCATCTGTTAAACATGATCATAGGCTGGTCTTAACATTCTTTAGATGTGAGAAAGACTGCTCACATGCATACAAAGAGCCAAACATTGTCAGTACAGCAATACTCACATGCTGCAGTGTGTGGTATGTGACGGGAAGCACGTTCCAAGCTGGTCCGCGGGTTGAAGTTTTTTCATTTCTCCCCACTTGTGTTTGCTCGCCAACTGCTTGCTGTTGTGCAAGTCTTTTCAGATCTTCATTCAGTGACTTGAACTTATTCACCCACACGTCTGAAGCCTTCAGTTCAGCAGCTTGTCGCTCAAAATCTCTGACAGAGACACCGTGGATGGAACTCAGGTTGGCGCTGTCCACTGCACACTCGTGTGGATGGGTGATGAACTTAAAAAGATGAGTGCGCTCATGAAATTCTCCAAAGCACTCTTTGAATGACTGCAGGATATTAGATGTGAAGCCCACTAGCTGCTGGAGATCAAGATGTTGAGCAGGGTCACTTGCTGTGCCTACATCTTTAAACTCTCCCAGTTTTTCAAAGTGTAGTAAATGACCTGTTTCAATGTTGGTGATGAAGAGTTCCAGCTTGTTTTCAAATGCAAACACTGCTTGTTGAAAGGATAAGACTGTATTTCCAGTGCCTTGCATTTTCACATTGAGCTGGCTCAGATGTTCAGTCATGTCCATGAGATAGTAGTACTTCAGGAGGCACTCAGTGTTAGCTAACTCAGGATGCTTGACGTTTTTCATTTCAAGAAAAGTCCAGATTTTGCTCAGACAAGCCGCGAAATGGCTGAGCACCTTCCCTCTTGACAGCCAACGCACATTGCTGTGCAGAAGCAGACCAGGATAATTATTCCCAACTTCATCCAGCAGTGTTTTAAACTGGCAATAATTTAAAGCTTGGGCAACAATAAAGTTGACTACCCGAATGACCAGCGACATCACCTCACCAAGCTACTTGCCACACATCTGAGCACAAAGTGCCTCCTGATATGGGATGCAGTGAAAACTTAGGATGGGTCTCTTTTCATGTTCATGAGGAAGCGCTACGAATCCTCTGTTTTCCCCACCATGCACAGAGCACCATCAGTGCACACCAAAATAAGTTTATCCATCGGTAGATTTGTTTCTTCAGTAAACTCAGTGAAAGATTGGAATAAATCCTCCCCTCTTGTTGTCTCTTTCATAGGCAAAACAGCAAGACTTTCCTCATGTAGTGTGTCACTGACAGCATACCTTGCAATCATGCTGAACTGGGATAAATGGCTTACGTCTGTTGACTCATCCAAAGCGAGAGAAAAGAATGGGGCTGCATTTATGTCCTTCACTTGTGTTGCCTCACTTTGATTTGCCATCATGATGGTACAATCATGAACAGTTCTTGTCAACAGATGCATGTCTTTTTTCATTTGATTATCTTGTCTATCCGAAAAGTCGTCAAAAAGTTCATTGGTCACATCAAGCATGAATGTTTTGGCATACTTACCATTTGTGAATGGATTTTCATTTCTCACAATTGCTAAAGCACCAGCAAAGCTAGCCGAATTCCAGTCACCTTGTTGGGTCCAAACACGGAGTTTTGCTGACTAGCTTGCACTCTGCACAGTAGTTCTTGACATGCTTTCTTCCTGCTGTCCCCCGCTGGATATTTCGATGCAAATGAAGTATGGCGTGTGTCGAAGTGCTGCTTTATATTTGACTGTTTCATCGATGCAATTTTATCATTGCATATCAGACACACTGCAGAACCTGCTCTCTCCACAAAGGCGAATTCCTCTGTCCATTTGTGCTGATAAGTACGATACTCCTCATCTTTTTTTCTTTTAGCCATCTTCTTCGTCAAAAGGGTTTCTGCAATTAGCTAGCTGACTACTTGATTAAAAGGAGGGAAGTTTACTTCCTGACTTCACAACGACCCATGTACATTACACATTATCCACTAAACATTTGGTGTTGTCCCAGACGACAGCTGTGCTTGGCTCCAGCCACCTGCAACCACGAACATGAGCGGTAGGAAATGAATGGATTGTAATACATGAGAATATTTTATATTTTTAAGGTTATTATTCTTTTTATTAAAGATTTGTCTGCGAGCCAGATGCAGCCATCAAGAGAGCCACATCTGGCTCACAAGTCATTGGTTCCCGACCCCTGAGTTAGACTGTACCCCATTGGTTTCTGTTAAATTTTATTTTTCCTTTTTTTAAATTCAATCTGGAAATAAAATTGCCAGTAACTTAAAGAAATGCCAAATTCAGGGGTTTTTTTTTTTGTTTTGTTTGTTTATTTTTGCTTGTCTTCAAATATATGTCATGAATCACAAGAAATGAATTATCAAAATATGGGCAGTCATATGTTTAATGCAGTGTTTTGTTCTGGAACCTAGATGAAATGTTAATACCTCCTCCAATCCTAAGATTCTATGATTTTATGATTTAGTCAAAGTGATTCGAAAATTCCTGATTTATAACACTAAACTGAATGATTTTCATTCTTCGCTGTCCATACCTCAATCCTATTGAAATCTCTCTTTTATTATTATTTTTTTTGCGAGAGAGACAGAGAGGGATACATAGGGACAGACAGGAAGGAAGAGAGATGAGAAGCATCAGTTCTTCATTGCGGCCCCTTAGTCGTTCATTGATTGCTTTCTCATACAGTATGTGCCTTGACCGGGGACTACAGCAGAGCGAGTGACTCCTTACTCAAGCCAGCAACCTTAGATTCAAGCCAGAAACCTTGGGCTTCAAGCTAGTGACCATGAGGTCATGTCTATGATCTCACACTGAAGCCAGAGACCTCTGGGTTTTGAAAAATCTCTGTGTCCTCTGTGTCCCAGGCTGATGCTCTATCCACTGCACCACTGCCTGGTCAGGCTGAAATCTCTACTTCTCTGTCTACTTTGCAATTAGTTGCTTCTGTGCCCTCACAATAGTTTTGCTTATTTTTTTAGAAAGAATTTTGGAGTTTGAAGGATCTTAAGACAGTTTTTTCTGATGTAAAGGTCTGGAATGTGTTCCAGGCCAGAAGTTTTGCTCTTGCTCTGAAAGCTTTGAGACGACAGCGTTATTTAAATAGTATTTTATGTATATTGATTATAAAACTTTTGGGTTTCTTCCAGGGAAGGTACTATATGAAGCAAAAAGTTTTTGAATTGCTTTGTAACTCTGAGAGACATCTGTGGTGTTAAAGGAGTGTCTAAACGCTGATTGCCACAGAATCCCAGGAATGCTGCACATAAGTGAAGCTGTCCTTGCATTGCTACCTGAAACTGAGATTACAAAAATCTCTTTGTGTGTGTGTATGTGTCAAAAAAAGATTTTTCAAGGTGAAAACAAACCCCAAATATTTGAAGGTGGTAGAAAGATGACAAAAGGTGAATTAGATATAAACCTTCATATTCCCTAATTAACCTAGAAATTATTAGCTTTTTAGAAAAAAATAAAAGCCAGGTGGGTAGAAGGAAGATAGAGAGAGGGTTTGTAAATAACTCTTTTTAAAATATGCTCTATTGCCATACAGAAGAATGTAGTTTTTATTTTTAACACAGAAAATCTAGTTCTTTGTTATGTTAGGATCCCTGCAAGTTCGAGCATTGACTGAACTTTGATTCCTGCTATGACATGGAATAATAAAACCACACAGAATTTTCATGTTGTCATAGTTCTGAAAGGTTTTGTGAAATGACTTTCATTAAAAGAGGTGACTAAAAGTAATATTCTTTTACTTTAAGCAGACATTTAACTTTTACCACAGAAATGTAAACAGAGCAATGATTTAGAAACTTGCCTTCATGTAAACTCTATTTCTTGATAATCCAAAAAGGTCTTGGGGTCGGCCTCAGTACCCAATAGTCTTGTAACAAAGCCACCTCACATGCCTGTACATCACATACTGGTATGTTTCTTTTTTCTTCTATTCCCTTCTGCTAAATTACTTTTCTCCAACTATTCATTTTTTTTTTTTAACTTCAAAAACTTAAGAAGCACGTGTTTGGAAAGCTTGTGTGTACAGTGGCTGGGGTGGCACGTCACAGTTCTTCAATGCACCCTGCCCAGCCTTTTCTCTCTGCTGAAGCTCACAACTTGTGGTCCTCTTGACATAAATCATAACAGGATAATGTTCTGAAAATAGTGGTCTGAATTCTTATAGTCTCTAGATAGATTTTATTTTAATATAGAACTTTTGTTTTTGCATGTTTCCATCAACCAAAGAAACACATAATGACAAAAACTTCTAAGGACTCAAGAACACTTTTAAGTAAATTTATATGAGAAACTCATGTCTTGCTCAAGGCCCCCAAGTCCCTCAAGACCAGATTGAATTAGACTAGGTCTCTGTTGACAGGGCCTGCCTGCTCAAGTTTCCTTGATTTTCCCGCGTTGTAATTCCTCATGCTTCTCTTACTCCCACTGTCTTGCTGTTTGGGATGAGCCCTGGGTCAAATCCATAGGTTCATTCTTTTAAACATTTTCCATAAAAGGATTTAGCCATACACAGGATTTTATGAATGTGGAAATGTTTCTGAGGATGTGAGAGGTTCTAGTGCTCACAACATAGCCTTATGCCATTTTGCTGGCTGTGTCCCTCTCATTTTTCTGCTCAGGGCCTTTCAGAGCCCAGGTTCCTGCCATGACCTCTCCCACTGATCTTGTCCCCCGCCACACCCATGAAAAGAGTCCTCTTCTTCCCTCTGGTAGCACTTCCCATGTGAGTGTGTTCTTATTGGATCAGCCTGTCTGGCTTCCCCTACCTGTTGGAACATTCTGTTATGCATCAGTGAAGCATCTACATGTTCATGTCAAATGGGAATACAGATGTGTTAGGCATCTCATTTGCATAACCCATTGATAAGGCTTGCTCTGTGTATGCATTTAAGATCTTTTTATAATAATTAGAGTGGCTGAAAGGCCCCAGAATACAACAGGCTGGGGACTACTTCCACAAAAATCTCTCTGTCAAAAACCTATGAAGATATTACCATTGATTTATTTATATTTTTATTCTTATCTGCATTTGTCTTTTAAATAAACAAAAATCTTAAGTTTACCTCTTAGAAAAACTTGTACATATTTCTATTTACCCTAATTTGTGCCTACTTAAACTTTAAGCATATATCTCCTTTGTTAGATTCCAGATTTTAGTGAGGACAGATAGTATACTTCAATATGTTATTGACATTGATCTTTTCTACTTTTGGTTTTGACCATTTCATACTGAATAATGACGATCTGTCTCCATGTTTTAGATTCTAGTTCTTTTCCATCACCAATGTGGGAACATTACAGATGATCAATATTTCCTCCCCACCTACCTGCTAACTGCTTAGTCCTGATGTCAAAACCATTTGCTAATAGTATTGATATTAGAAAGGAAGGCACTTGCCCATTTTTTTTCTCACTGGATTGTTTAAAAGAAAATGCTGCCTGGCCTGTGGAGGCGCAGTGGATAGAGAGCCGACCTGGAATGCTGAGGTCGCCAGTTCCGAACCCTGGGCTTCCCTGGTCAAGGCACACAAGACAAGCAACCAATGAACAGCTAGAGTGAAGTCACTATTTCTCGCTCCCCCCCCCAACCCTGTATAATCAATAAATAAAATGTGTTTTGTTTTAAGAAAATGCTGATATGACATAGTAAAATTTAATTGAGTTCTTTTTATAAAAAATTGTTTTGCCGTTGAGAAAACTTGGAGAAACTTGAATTTCAACTTCTTCTAATCAGGAAGCTAAGATATTGGCTAATGGGACAGTCTTCATTTTTGCTATACAACTAAGCACTATTTTTACTATTCTTTTTCATTATCACTGAATCTTCTTACAAAATTGCTCACCTCCCGTGAAAAAAGTTAAGCTTTTATGAATTACCCAACAGTTACGCTCCGGGCCAAAGGGTGTAATGACTAGTGGTATGTGCCGATTCTGCATCCCGAGGGAGTGGGTTTTGGGTTTAAAATGCTAACTTTCAGAAAATACTTATTGAATATCCACTGTGTACATACAAGGTGCTGTACTTGGTGCTAGGAATATAAAAGGAGTAGAAATATTTCTGGTCTTCAGGGACATCACAATTTAGAGTGGAGATCAGACAAGACCAGCAAGTCAGAAAAGAACTGTGATACAAAACAGAGTGGTGTCACTTGAAACTTCCTTGAGAGACAAAGAGAGCTGATGGACCTCAGGGAAGGTAAAGAACCCACCCCTCTGGCTTCAGGGAAGATTTCACAGGAGGGATCTTAGTAGCACCCAACGTAGTTGCTGTTTTTGGTAACATTAACAAGAAAGCACATTTATAATTTTATACTGCAATTATCTGTAAGGCAGTTAGGATTAAAAAATGTTCAGATATACATTAGGTTGAATAATATTTATATTTTCAAAAACAGTGTTCTCTTAATCATTTAATTTAAAAGTATTGAACTCACACATACATCTTATTCTAGTATTCAAAAATGTTTGGAAAACTTTTTCTTAATTTTTAGCACTGAAATCTATCCTGATGCCTTTAGCAATAGTCATCGTAACTCAATGACATTAATATTTTGCAGTCTTAATAGTTTATAAGACTAAGTTATATTTGAAGGTGTGATGAAGTACCCCCATCTTTCCATTTGTTTATATGGTCTAAAATCCAAATTCTGCACAGGAGACACGTTTCCTCTCTGTAAAATCATCAGGTAATACAACCTTTGGAAAATAAACTAACATATAGGAAGAAAAATCTTATGAAATTCAGCTAGATAGAACAAATATCATCCATATCTGAACAAGTCACTCTATAATGTGGAGATATAAAAAATATTCACAAAACCTTTCTAAAAATTCTCAGATGTGTCCCCAAATTCAAAAGCTTTAAAATGAAGTAGAATAAAGCCAGTAATATTCCAGAATCTATCTAGTTATACCACCAAATTGCCCATAACTAATAAGGTAATGAAACCAAATTGATATGGGAATAAAATTCAGTAATACTGACATAATTCTCCTAAGAAATGACACCAGTAACTCTTGGATTTAAAAGACTATTAAAGAAGGTACTAAGAAAAAGCATTTTGCACCTATGAAAGGAATTTCAAAATGAAGTCTAATTTCAACAATCCAGAGTACTGTACTTTCCAGAAGCTCGAATGATCCAAAATAGGATTTAAAAAGGTTAAACTATAATAAAGTGACAGAATAAAGGAGAGCAGATGGTCCTGCCAAGAATACCAATAACCAAGCAGATCGAATCTTTGAGTATTTACCCTTCTCTTAGAAAAGTCTAGCTTATAATGCCTTTTTTTTTGCATACATAGGAGTTGTTAGAAGCCCAATTCCAAGAGAAATTTTATGTATTTTTTTTAAAAAGAATTTTATCGATTGATTCTTAGAGAGAAAAGAAGGAGTGGGAAGAGAGAGAAACAGATTTGTTGTTTCACTTATTTATGTATTTATTGGTTGATTCTTCTTTTAAAATGAAGTTTTTAAAAAATATTTCATTCATTTTTACCCAGAGAAAGGAGAAAGAGAGAAGGTGGGGAAGAGCAAGAATTATCAACTCCCATGTGTGCCTTGACCAGGCAAGCCCAGGGTTTTGAACCATTGACTTCAGCGTTCCAGGTTGACGCTTTACCCACTGTACCAGCAGAGGTCAGGCAGTTGATTCTTGTATATGCTATGACCAGAGATCGAACTCCCAACCTTGGCATACTGGGATGATACTCTAACCAACTGAGCTACCTGGCCAGGGCCTCCATGTATTTCTTCAGCTTAGGTTTCCAGCACATCTCTTGGGCATGGAGTTAATCTGGATACAAACATCTCCAGAATGAAAGCAAGGCCCTGCTCCCATCCATCTTGGTGCATAGCTTTTGTACAGTTTTCCTAGTCAGGAACCCACTTTCTGGATCCTCAATTTTTGTTTGCAAAGAAGCCAGTTATTTCCTGAGCTTCTTTCTTATAATACTTTGCCTGAAGTACAAAGTAAAGCAAGCCCAAAGTTCTTCTCTGGCCAACAACCATTTCCCTCAGAGCTACAGACTCAATAGGTAAGCATATGGCTTCCTTTTCCAATTATATTAAGCAACAATTCTACCAAATATTTTACTCCTGTATAATTTGAGTGTGTCTATCTTCACAATTGTTTTATATTTTATTTTTTTAGTGAGAGCAGAAGAGACAGACAGGAAGGGAGAGAGATGAGAAGCATGAACTCATAGTTGCGACACCTGAGTTGTTCTTTGATTGCTTTCTCATATGTGCCTTGACTGGGGGGCTCCAGCCAAACCAGTGATACCTTGCTCAAGCCAACGACCTTGAGCTTCAAGCCAGCGACCTTTGGGCTCAAGCCAGCAAGCATGGGGTCATGTCTATGATCTCTCACTCAAGCCAGATGAGCCTGCACTCAAGCTGGCGACCTTAGGGTTTTGAACCTGGGTCCTCAGTTTATGAGGCCAATACTCTCACTGTACCACTTGTTCAGGCTCAAAGCTGTTTTAACTATCATAGGAGCTTTTCAGTTCTAGATGAGGTTTAGACTCATCTTTTCAATTGCTATAAAGAAACCGTGCTAGGATAAAAAACAACCTGGCCAAGTAGGGGGCCCAGGATGAAACTTGGCAAATCTGGTCAGTCACTAAGTAAACCTCATGAAGCACCAGCATGGTGGACAAATGGAGTTTGAGGGGGACCTGCTGAGAGGAATCCTAAAGGGACTGCTGTTGAGGAGAAACACTTGCCTGTGAGCTTGTTGTCAGGCATCTGGTGGTGGGTTGCTGTTGGTCAAGGGGGGCGGGCAGGAGGGAGGAAGAGCCGGAAGAGGCGGAGAGGGTGCAGAATGGGAAGAGCGAGGACAGACTGGCACATGCTGGCATCTCGGAGTCTATCGCTCTTCACCTCTAACCAAGATGACCTTTTAGGGCATATTGGCACTGCTTCACTTCACTTTCCAATTGTTATGCAAATTTTTGTTTTGGCTTAGTGTCACCCAGAACTGAATAGGGAAATGACTTCTAAATGTAGTTCCACTGTAGTGAGACTGATTTTAAGAAAACCTCACTTTTTCCTATGACTGTGTTCTCTGCATCACCATCATCATCCAACAATCCATAAACTCCTGTTGATCCTATATTGTTAATAGCTCTGCATTATGACCCATTCCCTTCTCTGTCACTGCCCTTCTTTAGTTCTACCCTTTGTACATCTTATGTCCGGATTACTCTAATTGCCTCTTGACTTGCAGTTACATCAAATATGGCCATGTGGGTTGTGCACTGTCCAACTGTGAGGCTGCTGCTCAAATCTAGCCTCATTTCCTCTAAGTTCTTAAGAATATTTGTTAGCAGGTTCTTAAAAACATTTATTGAGCCTGACCAGGCGATGGTGCAGTGGATAGAGCGTCAGCCTGGGATGCAGAGGACCCAGGCTCGAGACCCCGAGGTCACCAGCTTGAATGTGGGCTCATCTGGTTTGAGCAAAAGCTCACCAGCTTGGACCCAAGGTCGCTGGCTCCAGCAAGGGGTTGCTCGGTCTGCTGAAGGCCCGCGGTCAAAGCGCATATGAGAAAGCAATCAATGAACAACTAAGGTGTTGCAACAAAAAACTGATGATTGATGCTTCTCATCTCTTTTCGTTCCTGTCTGTCTGTCCCTATCTGTACCTCTGTCTCTGTAAAAAAACAAAAACCAAAAAAACCCCATGTTTATTGAAAAATAATGTTATTGAATTAATGATTAGTGATGCATGATGAGGGTTCCAACAAACATTGTTATACTTTATGAAAGAATGTAGAAATAATTGAAGGAAGATTTTGTGATAATGCTGACTATCTTGAAATAAAGTACTTCTGTATATTAGACATTTCTGGACCAATAATCATTAAATTTTTAAAAATTTGTAATAAAAATGTCGTGCATAGACTTAATATCAGAATATATTAAATCTAAGCACTTATGTGGGTTATAGATGTTGACCTTTTCTGAAAACCTATATCTTTTCAAATAGATTCTTGCTATGGTATAAGTAAAAGTTGTAATGAATATGGAAATAATCACTTTCAATGCCTGCATCGTACTTTGTTAGGCTTATGAGTGTAACTGCCACTCAATGCATCACAATTCTAAGATTAAGAAGAGTGACTTGCTTAAATATTTTTGCATCTTACAAATGAATAAAACATGATAAAAATCTCATTAGAGGAATAGGCAAAGGGCTTATCAAGGGAGTCAGGAAAGAAGAAATAAAAATGGTCAATAAATATAAAAAAATTTTAACCTCAGTAATAAAGAAATGCAAACCCTCAAAATTAATATCACTTTAATCTATCACAATAGCTAAGGGTGTGAAGAAGTGAACATTTTTCATCCATTGCTGTTGTGCATGTATATCTGCAGTCCTTCTGGGAAATTGGATAAAAAACCCACTTCCAGAAATTTGTTCTAAGAAAATGATAGGACTTTTACCGCCTATGCCCACCCCCCACCCCCCGCAGCGCCGCTCTGGCTGCTCCGTGCTCACTCTGAGCTCCAGGTTCCTGCTAAACCAGCACCGTGGTCGTCTCTTTCCAGACATCTTCATGATCATCTACTGGGACCTACTCAGCCATAATGAGATGTTCTCCGCTATGTACAAGATCCTAGAGATCGCAGATGGGCTGTGCCTGGAGGTAGAGAGGAAATGGTCAGTAGGACAGAGGGTAAAGCTGATGACTCGCTTGTTGCTGGAAATGCTTCCACTGAAGGCCTGGAAGGTGAAGACACCAAAAGCACAGTAATTACTGGTGTTGATACTGCCATGAACCATTATTTGCAGGAAAGCAGCTTCACAAAAGAATCCTACAAGAAGTATCATCAAAGATGACATGAACTAAATCAAAGGGAAACCTGAAGAGCAGAGACCAGAAAAAGTAAAGCCTTTTAAGATGGGCTGCAGAACAAATCAAGCACATCCTTGCTAATTTCACAACTACCAGTTCTTTATTGGTGACAGTATGAATCCAGATGGCATGGCTGCTCTGCTGGATGACTGTGACCCCATGTATGATTTTTTTTCAGGATGGTTTAAAATGAAAAAATACTAGCAAATTTGGCAATTTGGGTCTATCAGCTGTCATCATAACTGGCTGCTGCTTTTCACCCACACACCAGGACTAGGACTAATGGGGCTAATGTTATCTTGAGCTCTTCATTTAGTTTGACCTTGATTTATTTGGAGTGGCTTTCAACTTATTTTTACAAACACTCACATTTTCTTGACAACTCAGCCTCTTGCTTATAACAGATATATTTTTATTGTGCTGTAGAATGGTGATGTTCTTCGAGCATATTAAACTATGTAACCCTGAAGAGCAGTTACTGGTTGTACTTTCAAGGTCATATCTGTGTTTTTTAGATTGTCAACCTACTCCCTTGCTGGAAACTGCTCCATTTGACATTCTGTAGCTCTGGTTGAGACCCTGCTGTATATATTTAGAGCAGTGGTTCTTAACCTTTATTAAGGTATCGAACCCACCAGTTTCTATATACACATTCACCGAACCCTTCTTAGTGATAAATAAAATATGATTTTTTTTCCAAATTCAAGACATAGGTATATGTTTTTTTACTGGTGCACAAAGTGAGTCATGCATGAACATCACCTTGCTCAAAGAACAAAACCAACAAAGTGCATGAACTCACAACAAATTACGGTATTACTTTATTCTGGCCTCTGTGGCAGAGGCTTCTCCGAACCCCTGAGATGGACTCATCGAACCCCGAGAGTTCGATAGAACCCAGGTTAAGAACCGCTGATTTAGAGAAAGAGTGAGAGACAAGAAGAGAGAGGAAGGAGAAAAAGATGAGATGCGTCAACTTTAGTTCATTGATTGCTTCTCTTACATGCTTTGATGGGGAGGAACTTCAGCTGAGCCAGTGACCTGTTGCTCAAGCCAGTGACCTTGGGCTTCAAGCCAGTGACCTTGGGATCCCATGGATGATCTCATACTCAAGCCAGCGACCTTGCACTCAAGTCAAGGAGCCAGCAACGTTGGGTTTCCAGCTGGGGACCTCATCATCTGGGTCTATATTCTATTCACTGTGCCACCACCAGTCAGGCAAGACCCTGCTATATTGAATTAGCATTTGGTTGGAAATGGCTTTTATTAGAACCAAAATTCAGCATCTTGGGCAGACACATTTCTGCTACTGTGAGACCATTTCCATGTTTGTGGCTAGGTTTTGGTCACTCTGGTTATAGTGACCAGCAATTTGATTTCTGGTTGAATGGACTATTCTTATACTTTGCAAAAAAACATCTTTTTAACAACCAAATTAAAATTTCCATTTTTCTTATGAACAGGCTTCCCTGTATATTAATAGTCACTTATGTTATAATTTTAGGAACTGTGGTTAAACAAATGAAATAAATTTTCTAATCTTGTTTACAATGAAATGTTTCTGAATTCAGGGCCTGTTCTTGAGGCTATTTGACTAGAAATTATGCTATTTCTAAGAAGATTCCAAGAGGACAATTGAATGATCATGCATTTAATAACTCTGTTCAACTTAATTAAGAAATTAATATTTTGTGTTTTTTTATTGCCTAAAGTATAAAGTACAATTTCTTTAACATTCTATCAGTTACTTTGGTTGCCTAAAGAGCATCTAAAACATAGTGGTTTAAAATTTAATATGTTTCATTATGTTTTATGACTTATGGATCTAAGGGTAGATTTTTTGGTCTGGGTTGGCTTGCATAAAGTTTGACACTATGATCTACATCAAGCTAGTAGTTTGCATGATGTTCAAAATTCATACAGTATAATTATGTTTCCCTCAAAATTTAAAAAACATCCCACAATACCTGGGGCCAACTTGCTCTGATTGAGCCATGGCTGGAGGAGGGGAGGAGGCGAGAGAGATAGATATAGATATATATATATATAGAGAGAGGAACAAGAGGGGAAGGGGTGAAGAAGCAGATGGCTGCTTCTCCTGTGTGCCCTGACCAGGAGTCTAGGCTAGCCCCACTCATGTGTCTGGGGTGGCTGGGCCTCTCTCTACAGATCTCTCATCCTCCAAGGGCTAGCCTGGGTGTGTCACATGTTGGCAGAAGGTTTTCTAGCAGCAAGAAAGGGCAAACCCCATAACACCTCTATTTTCCAAGACTCAGCCTGTGTCACATTTCCCGATGTCCCACTGGCCAAAGAAGTCACATTGGCTCCAGTGCATGGGTACAGAGAGAACTGATTCATGGGGGTCATTACTGCAATGACCTATCGCATGCTCTGAACCTGCAGTTCCCAAACTGTAGCTGGGTACCCTGGCAGGCCACGGTAAATCCACAGGAGGTATTGTGGGATGTTATTTTAAATTTTGAGGGAAACATAATTATACTGTATGAATTTTGAACATCATGCAAACTACTAGCTTGATGTAGATCATAGTGTCAACATTATAACAATACATGCTTTTTGGTGCTGTGTATTTTTTGCAAAGCTGAATTTTTGGTGGCTGCTGTGATAAAAAGCAAGTACTGCATGAAAATCATTCTGGAACAGGAAGTGAAAGTGGTGGTGTCCAATTTGATCCTAAGATTGCAGAAGCTCTGTAGTACCCAACAGGTACATATATGCCATTATTAAGTAAATGTTATTTAAGAATAAAACAAAATATTATTAAAAACTTATGTGTGGGGGTTGAGGGGAGGTGAAGGAGGGTATGGGGGAATAAATGGTGATGGACAGAGACTTGATTTGAGTGGTGAACACACCATACAGTGTATAGATGATGTGCTGTGTAACTGTGCATCTGAAACCTATATAATTTTGTTAACAAGTGTCACCCCAATAAGTTCAATAAAAGGAAAAATTTATGTGTGTTAATTTTCAAATGTTTTAAAACTATTAAAAAATACAAACTTACAAAGTTATTTGGACATAACTACTTTAAACATTTATTATTTAATTTTTATTTTTAGTGAGAAGAGGGGAGGCAGAAAGACACACTCCCAACCATGATCTACCCAGAAAGCTCACTAAAGGGTGATGCTCTGCCCATCTGGGGCCCTTGCTCCATTGCAACTGGAGCCATTTATTAGCACCTGAGGCAGAGGCCTTGGAGCTATTCTCAGTGCCTGGGGCCAACTTGCTCTAATTGAGCCAGGGCTGCAGGAGGGGAGGAGGAGAGAGATAGATATAGCTATAAAGATAGATATATAGAGAGAAGCAAGAGGAGGAGGGGTGAAGAAGCAGATGGATGCTTCTCCTGTGTGCCCTGACCAGGAATCAAACCCAGGGCATCCATACACTGGGTTGATGCTCTACCACTGAGCCAATTGACCAGGGACAGGACATAACTAGTTAATAAATGTAAGTATTAAGAATTTTTTAGTCTAGAGGTACTGTGAAAAAATTAGCAAAACATTAAGGATGCTGTGACCCAGGAAAGGTTGGGAGCTGCTGTTCTAACCTCATTTTTTACTGCTAATAAAAGGAGAAAATCAAGAAAAAAAAGCTTGTTTGGAGGAAAGGTGAATGAATTCAATTTTGGATATGGTGAATCTGAGAACCTACCAGGCCATTAGGGAAAGATAAAGAACTGGGATTCAGGTTGGAGGTTTGGAGTGGAACTAATGCCATCCCTGAATAGTCACGTGCCAGCTCCCTTTCTTACCTATTTAGATATTGCATATACTCAAGAATTAACTGTAAAAGAAAGGGTAGGGGGGAGGGAACAAAGATGGCAATGGAGTAGGCGGACGTACCAACTTCCAACTCCTAGAACCAAAGTGGATTATAACTCAATTTTAAGAACCATCATCTGGATAAACCAACTTTGAACTAAACTAAGTGGACTCTTCAACCAAGGAACACTGCAGAAGCCACAGTGACACTGGTTGGAATAGCAAAAATGCGAAGAGGGCTGCCCAGCAAACGGCAGCGCGGAGAGACACGTGTGGCGGGAGGAGAGTTTGGAGGAGAAGGAGGGACCTGGGTCCCAGGAACCAAGCCCCAGTCTGCAGTCCCAGAGCCTAGAAGAGGTGTTTGGACAGTATTGAGCTGTGAAACAAGTGAGGATACTGTTTGTGAGAGATAGCTTTCTCAGACCCAAGATTCTTTTTAAAGGGACAGCGCAGAAAACCACTCTCACAACCACGCACCCGGGGCTCCGGGAAACGGGGACAGAGGAGAGGAACAGAGCAGTGGGAACAGAGTGTGGACTGAAGGCATGGGGACACTCTGAAGGACAGCCACCCTGACCCCTGGGCTAAGTCATTTCCCTAATCGAAAACGAATATTTCCCCTGGAATTCGCAATACCAGCAAAGGGAAACAGGACACTAGCCAAACAAGCTCTTCCACGGCAATTAGAGCAGAGCTGCTTAGAGGGAGGGAGCTCCCAGGCCAACAGTGTGGAGACTTAGGGCACTTCCATCTCTCTGAGGGTTGCTGAAGAAATGGTGGCAGCAGGATGCTGAAACGCGTGCCGATGTGAGCTCGGTCTAGCCCAGCAGGGGCGGAGGGGACGCACAAAAGTGGTCCGGCAGCTGCGGGCCCGCCTGTAATCCCACCTGCGGGAAGAAAACGGGAGGCAAGGAACGGGCAGAGATCTGGTCGGCGACCCTGTGCAAGCCGGCCCTGACCGGACGGGGCTAGGACCAGGGACAAGCGGGGGCTCGTGGCTGAGCTCACGCTACTAGCCCTGCCCAGCCGGGGAAACCGCGGATTGCCATCCTACTTGCGCGAGCTGGCTCCTAACACGGGGGCGGGGTCGAGTCCGGGACGAGCGGAAGCTTGCAGCTGAGCTCACGCCAGCAAACACGCCAGGCCCAATAAACCTCGGTTTGGGACCCTGCACAGGAGGGCCCTGGCCTCAAGGGAGAGGCTAAAGCTCTGGACGGGCAAAGGGTTACAGCTGAGAGCACGGCAAAAGCCCCACCCAACCCGTGAAACTGTGGCAAGCAGGTTCTGACTGTGGGTGCTGGGCATAAGCCTGGAAACAGGCTGGGTCCGCAGCTGAGCAAAGGAGCTCACCCCTGCCCTTGGTGCTGAGGCTTGTGGCTTGAGTGACAGCCCCTCCCTTGGAGGAGAGGCGGAAATCACAGCAACAGCTGCAGTAGGATCGCCCATACCCAACCGCCATAGGCAGCGGCAGAGGGGGTGGCGGGCCTGCAGACAGACCACACCTAGGGAACACAAAGGCAACACCTACTGGACTCCAGTGGCCACAACTTGCTTATACACAGATAAAATGGGCAGGCAGAGGAATGCAAACCAAATGAATCAAGAGAAATCCCCAGAGAAGGACCTGAATGAACCACATATAACCAAAGTAACAGAAGCAGAATTTAGAATAATGATAGTTAAGATGTTCAAAGAAATTAGAGCAACAATGGATAGTCACTATGAACACCTAAATAAAAGGGATAACAAGTATAAAAAATGAAATTGAAATAATAAAAAAGAATCAGACAGAAATGACAAATACAGTATCAGAACTGAAGACCACAATGGAAGGAATTAAAAGCAGGATGAATCATGCTGAGGATTGAATCAGCGAGTTAGAGGACACAATAAACAAAGGCACAGAAGCAGAGAAGAAAAAAGAAAAGAGACTCAAAAAATGTGAGGAAACTCTAAGGGAGCTCTGTGACAACATGAAGAGAAACAACATTCGTATCATAGAAGTTCCTGAAGAAGAGGAAAGAGGACAGGAAATAGAAACTTTGTTCGATCAAATCATAGCAGAAAATTTCCCTAAATTAAGGCTGGGAAACATTCCACACGTTCAAGAAGCACACAGAACTCCATTAAAGAGAAACCCAGAAAGATCTACACCAAGACACATCACAGTTAAAATACCAAAGCTAATGGGTAAAGAAAAAATCTTAAAAGCTGCTAGAGAAAAAAAGGCTATCACCTACAAAGGAGCACCCATAAGGATGACATCGGACTTCTCAACAGAAACACTTGAGGCCAGAAGGGAATGGCAAGATATAATCAAAGTAATGCAGAACAAGAACCTACAACCAAGACTACTCTATCCAGCAAGGCTAACGTTTAAAATTGACAAAAAAATAAAGAGCTTTCCAGACAAAGAAAGCCTCAAGGAATTCATTAAAACCAAACCAATTCTGCAAGAGATACTAAGGGGCCTCTTGTGAACAGTTCAAAGGGAGGAAAGAATATAGCAAAAGAAGAATACAGCTTTAAAGAACAAAATGGCAATAAACAACTACAATATCAATAATAACCTTAAATGTAAATGGATTAAATAATCCAATCAAAAGAAGTAAGGTAGCTGCGTGGATAAAGAAACAGGACCCATACATATGCTGTCTACAAGAGACACACCTTAAAACAAAAGATGCACATAGACTGAAGGTAAAAGTATGGAAAAAAATATTTCATGCAAATGGAAATGAAAAAAAAAGCCGGGGTAGCAGTACTTATATCTGACAAAATGGACTCTAAAACAAAGGTTGTAGTAAGAGATAAAGAAGGACACTACATAATGATAAAGGGAAAATTCAACAGGAAGATATAACTATTATAAATATCTACGCACCAAATATAGGAGCCCCGACATACATAAAGCAGACTTTCATGGATATAAAGGGCGAGATTAACAGCAATACTATCATAGTAGGGGATTTCAATACACCTCTAACAACACTGGATAGATCCAGAAGAAAGGAAATTAATAAAGAAACAGCAGACTTAAAGGATACACTAGATCAACTTGATTTAATAGATATCTTCAGAACTTTTCACCCTAAAGCAGTAGAATATACATTCTTCTCAAGCGCTCACGGTACGTTTTCTAGGATAGACCACATGTTAGGACACAAAAATGGTCTCAATAAATTTAAGAAGATTGAAATCATATCAAGCATTTTCTCTGATCACAATGGCATGAAACTAGAAATTAACCACAAAAGGAAAACTGAAAAATACTCAAACACTTGGAAACTAAATAGCATGATATTAAATAATGAATGGATTAACAATGAGATCAAAGAAAAAATAAAAAAGTTTCTAGAAACAAATGATAATGAGCATACATCAACTCAAAATTTATGGGACACAGCAAAAGGAGTACTGCGAGGGAAGTTCATTGCACTACAGGCATATCATAAGAAGCTAAAAAAGCTCAAATAAGCAACCTGACCCTGCATCTAAAAGAACTAGAAAAACAACAGAAAATAAAACCCAGGAGAAGTAGAAGGAGGGAAATAATAAAGATCAGAGCAGAAATAAATGACATAGAGGCTAAGGAAACAATACAGAGGATCAATGAAACCAGAAGCTGGTTCTTTGAAAAGGTAAACAAGATTGATAAACCTTTAACTAGACTCACCAAGAAGAAAAGAGAGAGGACTCAAATAAATAAAATTAGAAAGGACAGTGGAGAAATAACAATTGACACAGCAGAAATACAAAGCATTGTAAGAAAATACTATGAAGAACTCTATGTCAAAAAATTAGACAATCTGGGTGAAATGACAAATTTCTTGAATCATATAACCTTCCAAAAATCAATCTGGAAGAATCAGAGCACCTAAACAGACCAATTACAACAAATGAGATCGAAACAGTTATCAAAAAACTCCCACCTGACCTGTGGTGGCGCAGTGGATAAAGCGTCGACCTGGGAACACTGAGGTTGCCAGTTCAAAACCCTGCACTGGTCTGGTCAAGGCACATATGGGAGTTGATGCTTCCAGCTCCTCCCCCCTTTCTCTTTCTCTCTCTCTCTCTCTCTCTCTCTCTCTCACTCTGTGTCTTCTCTCTAAAAATGAATAAAATAAAAATAAAATAAATTAAAAAAAAGCAGCCATCTTTTATAAACAAACAAACAAAAAACTCTCAAGAAAGAAATGTCCTGGGCCTGATGGCTTCACAAGTGAATTCTATCAAAAATTCAAAGAAGAACTAACTCCTATCCTCCTCAAGCTATTTCAAAAAATTCAAGAGGAAGAAAGACTTCCAAACTCCTTTTATGAGGCGAGCATAATTCTGAGCCCAAAACTGGGCAAAGACAACACAAAGAAAGAAAATTATAGGCCTATATCCCTGATGAATTTAGACGCTAAAATTCTCAACAAAACATTAGCCAACCGGATCCAACAATATATGAAAAAAATTATACACCATGATCAAGTGGGATTTATTCTGGAGAGGCAAGGCTGGTTCAATATTCACAAATCAATCAATGTGATTCAGCACATAAACAAAAGGAAGGACAAGAATCACATGATAATTTCAATAGATGCAGAAAAGGCATTTGATAAAATCCAGCACCCATTCATGCTCAAAACTCTTAGTAAAGTGGGAATACAGGGAACATTCCTTATAATGATAAAGGCCATCTACGAGAAACCCACAGCAAACATCATACTAAATGGACAAAAATTAAAAGCAATCCCCTTAAGATCAGGAACCAGGCAGGGATGCCCCCTTTCACCACTCTTATTCAACATAGTTCTGGAAGTCCTAGCTATTGCAATCAGACAAGAGGAAGAAATAAAAGGCATCCAAATTGGAAAAGAAGAAGTAAAACTGTCACTATTTGCAGATGATATAATATTGTATATAGAAAACGCTGAAGTCTCAGTCAAAAGACTACTGGACCTTATAAATGAATTCAGCAAGGTGGCAGGATATAAAATTAATACTCAGAAATCAGAGGCATTACTATATACCAACAATGAACTGTCAGCAAAAGAAATTAAGGAAACAATCTCCTTCACTATTGCAGCCCAAAAAATAAAATACCTAGGAGTAAATTTAACCAAGGAGGTTAAGGACTTGTACTCGGAAAATTATAAAACATTGATAAAAGAAATCAAGGAAGATACAAACAAGTGGAAGCATATACCGTGCTCATGGCTAGGAAGAATAAACATCATTAAAATGTCTATATTACCCAAAGCAATTTATAAATTCAATGCAATACTAATTAAAATACCAATGACATACTTCAAAGATATAGAAAACATATTCCAAAAATTTATATGGAACCAAAAAAGAACACGAATAGCCTCAGCAATCTTAAAAAGAAAAAATAAAGCAAGAGGTATCACTCTTCCTGATATCAAGGTTTACTATAAGGCCATTATACTCAAGACAGCCTGGTACTGGCATAAGAACAGGCACATTGATCAATGGAACAGAACAGTGAACCCAGATAAACCCACACCTATATGGACAACTGATATTTGACAAAGGAGGAAAGAACATACAATGGAGTAAAGACAGCCTCTTTAACAATGGTGCTGGGAAAATTGGACATCTACCTGCAAAAAATGAAACTAGACCATCAACTTACATCATTCTCAAAAACAAATTCAAAATGGATAGAAGACTTAAACGTAAGCCGTGAAACTATAAGCATCTTAGAAGAAAACATAGGCAGCAAGCTTTCCGACATCTGTAGCAGCAATATATTTGCCTATTTATCTCCACCGGCAAATGAAATAAAAGGCAAGATAAACAAATGGAACTATATCAAACTAAAAAGTTTTGCACAGCTAAAGACAATAAGAACAGAATAAAAAGACAAACCACACAATGGGAGAACATATTTGACAACACGTCTGATAAGGGGTTAATAACTAAAATTTATAAAGAACTTATAAAACTCAACACCAGGAAGACAAACAATCCAATCAAAAAATGGGCAAAAGAAATGAATAGAAATTTCTCCAAAGAGGACGTACAGATGGTCAAAAGGCATATGCAAAAATGCTCAACATCACTAATCATTAGAGAAATGCAAATTAAAACCACAATGAGATATCACCTCACACCAGTCAGAATGGCACTCATCAGCAAAACAACACAGAATAAGTGCTGGCGAGGATGTGGAGAAAAGGGAACCCTCCTGCACTGCTGGTGGGAATGCAGACTGGTGCAGCCACTGAGGAAAACAGTTTGGAGATTCCTCAAAAAATTAAAAGTCGAACTGCCATTTGACCCGGCTATCCCACTTTTAGAAATATACCTTAAGAACACCATAACACTGTTCGAAAAGAAGAAATGCGCCCCCATGTTCGTGGCAGCATTGTTCACAATAGAGAAGATCTGGAAACAGCCCAAGTGTCCATCAGAAGACGAGTGGATTAAAAAGCTTTGGTACATATATACTATGGAATACTATTCAGCCATAAGAAATGATGACATCGGATCATTTACAACAAAATGGATGGACCTTGATAACATTATACGGAGTGAAATAAGTAAATCAGAAAAAAAAAAACTGAGAACAGCATGATTTCATACATAGGTGGGACATAAAAGTGAGAATATGAGACATGGACAAGAGAGTGGTGGTTACGGGGTGGGGGGAGGGAGGGGAAGGTGGGATAAGTAGGAGGGGAGGGGCACAGGGAAAACCAGATAGAAGGTGACAGAGGACAATTTGACTTTGGGTGACGGGTATGCAACACAATTGAATGATAAGATAATCTGGAGATGTTTTCATTGTACATATGTACCCTGATTTATTGGTGTCACCCCATTAAAGTTAATTAAAAAAAAAAAAAGAAAGGATAGGGTGCTGAAAGGTTAGGGACCTAAAAACCAAAACTCAAAATCAACCTGCAAAACTAATGTTCTTGGCTTAATATTTTTACAAATGTTAAAAAGGACACATTTTACTTTTCTTTTTATGCCATAAAATATTTCCAAGGGCCGACTTCTGAAGGGGAGCCATAAAGTTTTGTAACTTAGAGAAAAAGAAGATGTGTTCTTGACCTCTTAGCCAGATCTTGTGGAGGTAGAGGGTTTGCTAGATTACTGTATTTCCATTTCACACATTGCTAGCTGAGCTCAGTAAGCTCAGATCATAGTGGAGGGACTCTATTATATACAGAAAACACTCTTGTATGCAGTTTAGGCTTAAAAACATCAGCATCAAGAAGCAGGACATCTGGCCAAGGAAATTGTGGAAAAGAATAGGAAGAGAAGATAATGATTTGTGTTTTGTAATTTTCTCCATGGCTTGGGAAGGAGACATGCTATAAAAAAGAAAGTAATAGTAAGCACAAAGAGGGGAGATAGAATATTGCCAAGTTGGAGAGGCCTGAAAAGCTCATTTCTTGTCCTGTTCACCTCTGCCACTTAGGGTTCGACCATAATAACCTGTTCACACACCAAGGACAGAAGGAGATCTTATGTTTTTGTTTTTTTTTTTACAGGGATAGAGAGAGAGTCCGAGAGAGGGATAGATAGGGACAGACAGACAGGAATGGAGAGAGATGAGAAGCATCAATCATCAGTTTTTTGTTGCGACACCTTAGTTGTTCATTGATTGCTTTCTCACATGTGCCTTGACCGCGGGCCTTGAGCAGACCGAGTAAACCCTTGCTGGAGCCAGTGATTCTGGGTCCACGCTGGCGAGCTTTTGCTCAAGTCAGATGGGCCCACGCTCAAGCTGGCGACCTCGGGGTCTCGAACCTGGGTCCTCTGCATCCCAGTTCAACACTCCATCCACTGCGCCACCGCCTGGTCAGGCGGTTTTGTTTTCCTATGCTGCTCCTACTTCTAATGTTTTATGAGTGGTGTGACAATAACCAATAGACCTCCAAATCACCATCTGTTCACCTTGCCCTGACAAGGCAGGGTGGACTGTCAGGCCAGTAGACTGGGTGAAGGAAGTAGTTATTCCTGTAGCCTCTGAAACAGAGCAGGGGTGAGGCTGAGCTGAGCAGGAAGCCCCTACTAAATAGTAATCATTGTCTTGAGACCATCTTAATATCCCAGTGCATGCCAGTGACCCCCATGAGGCCAGGAGACCCTTTCTTTAGTGTCACGAGAATCCAACGACACCTTTCTCCTCAGCTATCTAAATGTCACCTTAGGGAGAGAAGCAGGGGAAGGAGACAGCTGTCTGAGGACCAGCATTGGCTACATAATTTTCTTGCCCCAGTGCAAAATAAAAATACAAGTCCTTTGTTCAAACATGAAGAATTTTAACACTGTGATAGCAGAGCATTAAATGAGGTATGAGGCCCCTAGAAGTGAAGAAACCTTTGCATGTTACAGGTCTCAGACTCATAAAGCCAGCCGTGCTGAGAGTTTAAATAGCTCACTCCCCTAGAGATTCTCAATATTGCCCAAAGGGATTGTTTAAATTATCAGATTGGATTAAATTTAAACTGCATTGGACATAAAGTTAATTTTTCCCCCATTAACTAGTGAATGGGAGCCTGGGAGAAATGCCAGATTAGTTTATGGACAATTAAAACGTTAGTGAGTTGGGTGTGAGTTAAATTTGTGGTCCTGCTGTAAAGACATAATTTTTTTCTTTTATAGAAGGACTGGTGATCAGAGAGGTTAAGGGGTCACTCAAGGACACCCAGGTCATTACAGGTGAAATTGAGGTTTAAACCTAGGTGTGACTCCAAACTCAGACATGTTTTCACTCATCTCATGGTCAAAGCTAAGTATGAAAAATTAAAATTTAAAGTGAGATTTCTTTAAAATGTGCTTGTTTTTGTAAGCACACAGATAAAAGCATACCTCATCACCAATAGGAATGAAACCGTTCCCTAGAGGGTGTTTTGGAAAAGTGGGGGATGTTTGGTGTCTCGGGGATATGATAGTCATTTTATGGGCAAAAAAGTTGCAATTCACAGGACAGTCCTGTGCAAGGGAGAATTGTTTGATATTCTGCATAATTTTTGAATCCTTTACCAGTCACTCAGGTAGGTGAAAATTTTGTTTATAGTTATGAATCTAAAACCTAATATCATTTTACATATAAACTCAAAACTTTTTTTTTGCAAGGTTTAAAAATAGGCTGAATTTTTCATGATTACCACTGTGTAAACTGAAGAAAGAATATACTTGATTTGTTTTCAACTTCACCGAGAGTCATTCCCCGTTTTCAGAAACCACATCACCAAAGGCCAGGCTGCTTTTGGCATCTGAATCACCAAATCAGTCTATGTTGGTAGATGCCAAGTTCCCATGAATTCCACATGTAGATGCATTGGTTGCTTCACTAGTCTTCTGGAATAACTGTGACAGAGCCTGCTGTCATATACATTATTTTATAGTAAATTCCATTCTTTTTATTTCTCCTTTGTGTGGTAGTGAGGACATTGTGTTGTTTTGCTAAAAAGTTGCACGTGTTATGGTAGGTGGTGATTTTGTTTGAATTCCACTTTAGGGTTGTAGTTGGTATCAGTAAAGAGCACATTTCTTTTTGCAAGAAAACCCCCTTGTTATTGGCTTCCCTTGAAGGACTTATTGGCTCTGAGCGCAATATTACTGGACCTGATGTGAAAGGGTTAGTAAATTTTTCAAGAGACTGTATTCTGTATGTTAGGTGTCAAAACATCTGACTTAATTTACCCAAGGAATCAGGCTTTTCAGGTGACCTCTTTTTTATTTCAAAGTTAAGTTTTGTCTTCTTGGCTGAACAAAGTTGTGGTTTTTATTTGAGTAACCAACCTTGGCAGTGAAACAAAAATAAAACCTTTTTTGATTCAGGTTTTTTGTTTTTTCTTTTTGGAAAATATATCCCTTGGGATGTAAAATAATTGTGTGACTCATTCACATGACAACTCAAAAGGCTCCCTGTTATTGTTACGAGGAAGCTGGAATTAGGAGGGTTTGGGGCAAAATCTCCCAATCTGCTGAGTTTCTTAATATAACTACAGGACTTCTGTTTTGTGGGAGGAAGTGTCTTACTGCCTATTATTAACGATGTTACCTTGGTCAGTCAATCATATAAAAAATATTGAGAAGAAGGTAAAATATAATATGGGTTTAAGTCTTATCTTCTAACCAGGGGGCTGGTCCAAGTGCAGAATGGCAGCTCAACTTGATTTGACTTACCCAGCTGCTCAAAGACAGTGAATTCTTTGTTGTAGACGCTGGGATCACTCCATGTGATGACATCTATTATGGTCATTAGGGAAAAACTTTTCTCTTGTTTCTTTGGGCCCTCTTTCTTCTTGAAACTTCTCCATCACTCCCATCTCACCCCAGTGGGACAAGCGCTTCCCCAGGGACTTGTTTCTTAGGCTGTTCATTCTCTGGTTTGAGTGGCTGGTTAATCAGGATGGAGAAAAGGAGTGGGACAGGAAAGTACCTGTGCATCTTTCAGGCAAGGTATCTACCCTTTAGTGTAAGGAGTTCATCATAATATTCAAGAGCCCAGTCTCTGCAACCAGATGGCTAGGATTTCACTTGTGGCTCTAGGATGAATAGTCGTGTAACTTGAATTCTCTGTGCTCCAGTTTCCTCATCTATAAAATTGGAATTATAATAATACCCAATCCTCAAGGTTGTTGTGATGATTCAATATATGTATAAACGGGAAGCAGGAAGGGGGTAAACCTTTTCAGTGCACTGAGATATTTAAAAAAAGAGAATTTTTTTTTGTTTGCTTATTTCCTGGTTGGTGATTTATTGCAGATTGGTTGACCTTAATTGACTTTTAATCTTTTGGGTGATTGCACTAAGAGAAAAACTAGATAAAAGCAAAGAAGGAGTCATCAGCTCGGGCTTTTTAGATTTAGAGATTGGGTTTGTCGAAGTCTGCCCCCCCAAGTGGCAGACAAATCAGGGACTGATAAGAAATGACTGCCTAAGTGAGCATTCATTTCAGTGATGAGCACTGGCGACATTTCAAGCACTGTGCTAACCACTGTGGATACTCTGGTGATGAAGACAGACAAGGTGGGGAGACAGACCATAAACAAACACATAAAAAGTAAGCAAGATAACTTCACGTGGTATACATACTTTGAAGACAATAAAACCAAATTACTACTTTAGTTGGAAGCCTAATCACCTTTGAGCTATGTGGTGAATTTAAATATTTGGGGGGAAAACATTGGAAATACTGCGAACAGCAAATATAGATAAAATCCTGTAGACATAAAACTAGCTAGGTTACCAGTTTTTTCTTGAGTGAGCTTTGGCACTGTAACTTTCAAGGAATTTGCTCATTTTATTTATAGGCATAGAGATTTTTATAATATTCTTTTATTTAATACCTATAAGGTCTGTAATGATATCTTCTCTTTCATTCCTGATACTTTTTAATTTGTGTCTTTTCTTGACCAACTTGGCTAGGAGTCTACAAATGTTATTGATCTTAAGAATTAGCCTTTTGTTTTATTGAGGGTTTTAATTCTATTGCTTTTCTTTCCTAAATTTTATTGATTTCTGTTGTTATTCTGTCTGCTTGCTTTCCTTTTTTTAATTTTAGTTTCTCAAGGCAGAACTTAGATAATTTGAGAATTTTCTTTCTTTTTTCCTTGAAAGATAGCGGGAGGAGAGGGAGAGAAGCATCAACTCGTTGTTTCACTTAGCTGTGCACCCCTTGATAGCTTCGCTTCTCATATGTGCCCTGAACAGTGCTCGAAGCTGGCACCATCAAGATTGAGCTGGTGGCCTTGATGCCCCAGGATGATGCTCTATTCACTGTGGCCACCATCCAGGGCAAGAAATCCCCCCCCCCCTTTTTAACATAAACATTTAATGCTTCAAATTTTATTTAAAGTTCAGTTTTGATATGAAATGTTTTCATTCCTGTTCAAATTTTTTTCCTGTTTTTGTAATCAGGAAACCACCCTGTTGTCTGGGTCTTAGTTTTTTTTTCTTAATCCCTTCACCCTTTTCACTGAGTCCCCCACCTCTTTCCCCCTGACAGCTGTTAGGATTATATGAAAGAGTGGTAGCCTTGAAATGATTTGTCTTGCAGAGATGTTAGAGATGCTATATTGCCAGGGTTGGAGTGGTGTAGGGAATATGTATAAAGGCAGATGGTATCTGGCACACAGGGAATACTCAGTAAATATCTGCTGAACTTTTCCCAGGGCTACTTTTACCTATAAAAGTAATCAGAGGTCTATAGAATAGAATATATGGGATATATCAGGCAATCTTACTATTGGAAAGTATTGGAGTGAAGTACATCCTCTTCAGTGTCCCTCACAGAAGAGTAAAAATGTGTTGAGCACAAAAATGAGTACAGATGAATTGAAATCTGCCTTCCTTTAAATTTTATCCTTTGGCCCAGTATCTCAGTTGGTTAGAGTGTTGTCCCAACATGCCAAGGTTGCTGGATTGATCCTCTGTTAGGGCACATACAAGGATCAACCAATGAAAGCATAAATAAGTAGAACAATAAATCAATCTCTCTCTCTAAAGATTAATTTAAAAAATTAAAAAAGTTACCCTTTGGCATGCCAGAACAAATCTATTCACTTTTATACATGAGAATTTTTAAAATATTTGAAAGTAGCCTTTGTGTCTTCTTTTCTGTTGCATCAATACCCTCAGTTTCTTATCTTGCTTAGTTTCAAGAACCCTCAAGATCTTGTTCACCTTAGTTTGGATAAAATACAATCTCACAGTGTAGCTTTAAAAAGTTCACAGTGTTTGCCCGACCAGGCGGTGGCGCAGTGGATAGAGCGTCGGACTGGGATGAGGAAGACCCAGGTTCGAGACCCTGAGCTCGCCAGCTTGAGCGCGGGCCCATCTGGCTTGAGCAGAAGCTCGTCAGCTTGGACCCAAGGTCGCTGGCTCCAGCAAGGGGTTGCTTGATCTGCTGAAGGCCCGTGGTCAAGGCACATGTGGGAAAGCAATCAATGAACAACTAAGGTGTTGCGACGGCAATGAAAAACTAATGACTGATGTTTCTAATCTCTCTCCGTTTCTGTCTCTCCCTATCTATCTCTCTGACTCTCTCTCTGTCCCTGTAAAAAAAAAAAGTTCACAGTGCTCCTAATCAAGTCTGATAAAATGAAGTGCTTTTAATGAGGCATTATACTGAATGTATTAGTAAAGACTCTTGGTCATGAATTATAAAAGATTCAGTTAAATCAGTTTACCAAAATAAATAAATACATGAATACATAATTAAGTAAATAAATAAAGTACATAAATAAGTAAGGTGAGGAAGTTTATTGACTAACAATGAAAAAGTCAGAGCTAGATCTACCTCTAGGTAGCTGAAGATCCAGGGGCTCAAATATCATCTGAACTCTGTCTTCAATGCTGACCTTTGCTGCTTCTGTTTTTTTTTTTTTTTCACTCCCAGGAAGGCTTTCTCAAAATATTTCTTCTTAGAAGTAGCAGGTTTACATCTTTCCGAATTAGCAACTCTACTCAGTGCTAAGTACAGAGTTCTGGAGAAAAGCCAACATTTAATGGAAGAGAAAGAGACTTTGCTGATCTTCCAGAATGTAAATTCTGTCATAAAGTAAATGATTTCAGAGTACTATGACTTGCTATAACTGGCTCCACATTTGCTTTTAGTGACAGCTGCTTCCTCTTGAATACACTTACAATGCCTCTTTATGAGAATTCTTTATGAAGTTGACATCAAATTCATGATTTGAAAGTTGCAGAGCCTGGCATGTGGTGGCACAGTGGATAAAGCGCTGACCTGGAACTCTGAGGGCACCGGTTCGAAACCCTGGGCTGACTCAGTCAAAGTACATAAAACAAGCAACCAGTGAACAGCTAGAGTGAAGCAACTACTTCTCATCTCCCTTTCCCCCTGCAAATCAATAAATAAAATCTAAAAAAACCCAAAATAGTTGAACCTATCCTATGTAAATTTGGGAAATTAAGGTATCATTTTCTCTTTTCTCTTTTGATCCTTTTCTGGTTCATACTGAGTCTTCAGAGATCTGTGATGGTTCAACAAGCATAGCTTTAAATCCACTATTTAAGCCATACCTCTTATAATCTTCCCACCTGCCTTGATATTTCCACATCAAAACACTTAATTTGGTTCTTTGGTTTTAAGAAACATGGAGCCAATCAAGTTAACTCTAGACAACTATGAAGAAAGCTTTATTGTAAGGTTATATGCAGCAGTGAGAAAGAAAGGGAGCTCATAGAACCGAAGAGTGGATTTCAAGGAGACTAATGTCTATGAGCAGGTCCTATGCAGCAGGAATATGTGAATCTTCCCTCTAGTATCACATCAGGTTTTTTTTTTTTTAATATATATTTTATTATTATTAATTCTAATGGGGTGACACCAATAAATCAGGGTACATATGTATAATGAAAACATCTCCAGGTTATCTTATCATTCAATTCTGTTGCATACCCATCACTAAAAGTCTAATTGTCCTCTGTCACCTTCAATCTGGTTTTCCCTGTGTCCCTCCCCTCCTCCCTATCCCACTCTTCCCTCCCTCCCCCCATCCCATAACCACCACTCTCTTGTCCATGTCTCATACCCTCACTTTCATGTCCCACCTATGTATGTAATCGTGCTGTTCTCAGTTTTTCTTTTTTTCTGATTTACTTATTTCACTCCGTATAATGTTATCAAGGTACATCCATTTTGTTATAAATGATTCGATGTCATCGTTTCTTATGGCTGAGTAGTATTCCATAGTATATATGTACCATAGCTTTTTAATCCACTCGTCTTCTGACGGACACTTGGGATGGTTCCAGATCTTCGCTATTGTGAACAATGCTGCCACGAACATGGGGGCGCATTTCTTCTTTTCGAACAGTGCTATGGTGTTCTTAGGGTATATTCCTAAAAGTGGGATAGCTGGGTCAAAAGGCAGTTCGATTTTTAATTTTCTGAGGAATCTCCAAACTGTTTTCCACAGTGGCTGCACCAGTCTGCATTCCCACCAGCAGTGCAGAAGGATTCCCTTTTCTCCACATCCTCGCCAGCACTTATTCTGTGTGGATTTGCTGATGAGTGCCATTGCCATTCTGACTGGTGTGAGGTGATATCTCATTGTGGTTTTAATTTGCATTTCTCTAATGATTAGTGATGTTGAGCATTTTTTCATATGCCTATTGGCCATCTGTATGTCCTCTTTGGAGAAATTTCTATTCATTTCTTTTGCCCATTTTTTGATTGGGTTGTTTGTCTTCCTGGTGTTGCGTTTTATAAGTTCTTTATAAATTTTAGTTATTAACCCCTTATCAGATGTGCTGTCGAATATGTTCTCCCATTGTGTGGTTTGTCTTTTTATTCTGTTCTTATTGTCTTTAGCTGTGCAAAAACTTTTTAGTTTGATATAGTCCCATTTGTTTATCTTGCCTTTTATTTCAGTTGCCCATGGAGATAAATCGGCAAATATACCGCTGCTACAGATGTCGGAAAGCTTGCTGCCTATGTTTTCTTCTAAGATGCTTATGGTTTCACAGCTTACATTTAAGTCTTTTATCCATTTTGAGTTTGTTTTTGTGAATGGTGTAAGTTGATGGTCTAGTTTCATTTTTTTGCAGGTAGATGTCCAATTTTCCCAACACCATTTGTTAAAGAGGCTGTCTTTACTCCATTGTATGTTCTTTCCTCCTTTGTCAAATATCAGTTGTCCATAAAGCTGTGGGTTTATTTCTGGGTTCTCTGTTCTGTTCCATTGATCTATGTGCCTGTTCTTATGCCAGTACCAGGCTGTTTTGAGTATAATGGCCTTATAGTAAACCTTGATATCAGGAAGAGTGATACCTCTTGCTTTATTTTTTCTTTTTAAGATTGCTGAGGCTATTCGTGTTCTTTTTTGGTTCCATATAAATTTTTGGAATATGTGTTCTATATCTTTGAAGTATGTCATTGGTATTTTAATTGGTATTGCATTGAATTTATAAATTGCTTTGGGTAATATAGACATTTTAATGATGTTTATTCTTCCTAGCCATGAGCACGGTATATGCTTCCACTTGGTTGTATCTTCCTTGATTTCTTTTATCAGTGTTCTATAATTTTCCGAGTACAAGTCCTTAACCTCCTTGGTTAAATTTACTCCTAGGTACTTTATTTTTTTGGGCTGCAATAGTGAAGGGGATTGTTTCCTTAATTTCTTTTGCTGATATTTCATTGTTGGTATATAGAAATGCCTCTGATTTCTGAGTATTAATTTTATATCCTGCCACCTTGCTGAAATCATTTATAAGGTCCAGTAGTTTTTTGACTGAGTCTTTAGGGTTTTCAATATACAATATCATATCATCTGCAAATAATGACAGTTTGACTTCTTCTTTTCCAATTAGTATGCCTTTTATTTCTTCTTCTTGTCTGATTGCTGTAGCTAGGACTTCCAGAACTATGTTGAATAAGAGTGGTGAAAGTGGGCAACCCTGCCTGGTTCCTGATCTTAAGGGGATTGCTTTTAATCTTTGTCCATTTAGTATGATGTTTGCTGTAGGTTTATCGTAGATGGCCTTTATCATGTTAAGGAATGTTTCCTGTATTCCCACTTTACTGAGAGTTTTGAGCATGAATGGGTGCTGGATTTTATCAAATGCCTTTTCTGCATCTATTGAAATTATCATGTGATTTTTGTCCTTCCTTTTGTTTATGTGGTGAATCACATTGATTGATTTGCAAATATTGAACCAGCCTTGCCTCTCCAGAATAAATCCCACTTGATCGTGGTGTATGATTTTTTTCATATATTGCTGGATCCGGTTGGCTAATATTTTGTTGAGAATTTTAGCGTCTAAATTCATCAGGGATATAGGCCTATAATTTTCTTTCTTTGTGTTGTCTTTGCCCAGTTTTGGGATCAGAATTATGCTTGCCTCATAAAAAGAGTTTGGAAGTCTTCCTTCCTCTTGAATTTTTTGAAATAGCTTCAGGAGAATAGGAGTTAGTTCTTCTTTGAATTTTTGATAGAATTCACTTGTGAAGCCATCAGGCCCAGGACTTTTCTTTTTTGGGAGTTTTTTGATAACTGTTTCTATCTCATTTGCTGTAATTGGTCTGTTTAGGTGTTCTGATTCTTCCAGATTGATTTTTGGAAGGTTATATGATTCAAGAAATTTGTCCATTTCACCAAGATTGTCTAATTTTTTGGCATATAGTTCTTCATAGTATTTTCTTACAATGCTTTGTATTTCTGTTGTGTCAGTTGTTATTTCTCCACTGTCCTTTCTAATTTTATTTATTTGAGTCCTCTCTTTTTTTCTTGGTGAGTCTAGTTAAAGGTTCATCAATCTTGTTTACCTTTTCAAAGAACCAGCTTCTTGTTTCATTGATCCTCTGTATTGTTTTTTTAGCCTCTATGTCATTTATTTCTGCTCTGACCTTTATTATTTCCTTCCTTCTACTTGTCTTGGGTTTTATTTGTTGTTGTTTTTCTAGTTCTTTTAGATGCAGGGTTAGGTTACTTATTTGAGCTTTTTCTAGCTTCTTATGATATGCCTGTAGTGCAATAAACTTCCCTCTCAGAACTGCTTTTGCTCTGTCCCATAAATTTTGAGTTGATGTATGCTCATTATCATTCGTTTCTAGAAACGTTTTTATTTCTTCTTTGATCTCATTGTTAATCCATTCATTATTTAATAACATGCTATTTAGTTTCCAAGTGTTTGAGTATTTTTCAGTTTTTCTTTCGTGGTTAATTTCTAGTTTCATGGCATTGTGATCAGAGAAAATGCTTGATATGATTTCAATCTTCTTAAATTTATTGAGACCATTTTTGTGTCCTAACATGTGGTCTATCCTAGAATACATACCATGAGCGCTTGAGAAGAATGTATATTCTACTGCTTTAGGACGAAAAGTTCTGAAGATATCTATTAAATCAAGTTGATCTAGTGTATCCTTTAAGTCTGCTGTTTCTTTATTAATTTTCTTTCTTGAGGAACTATCCAGTGTTGTTAGAGGGGTATTGAAATCCCCTACTATGATAGTATTGCTGTTAATCTCGCCCTTTATATCCATCAAAGTCTGCTTTATGTATGTCGGGGCTCCTATATTTGGTGCATAGATATTTACAATAGTTATATCTTCCTTTTGAATTGTGCCCTTTATCATTATGTAGTGTCCTCCTTTATCTCTTACTACAGCCTTTGTTTTAAAGTCCATTTTGTCTGATATAAGTATTGCTACCCCTGCTTTTTTTTCATTTCCATTTGCATGAAATATTTTTTTCCATCCTTTTACCTTCAGTCTATGAGCATCTTTTGTTTTAAGGTGTGTCTCTTGTAGACAGCATATGTATGGGTCCTGTTTCTTTATCCATGCAGCTACCCTATGTCATTTGATTGGATCATTTAATCCATTTACATTTAAGGTTATTATTGATATGTAGTTGTTTATTGCCATTTTTTTCTTTAAAGCTGTATTCTTCTTTTGCTATATTCTTTCCTCCCTTTAAACTGTTCACAAGAGGCCCCTTAGTATCTCTTGCAGAATTGGTTTGGTTTTTATGAATTCCTTGAGGCTTTCTTTTTCTGGGAAGCTCTTTATTTCTCCTTCAATATTAAACGTTAGCCTTGCTGGATAAAGTAGTCTTGGTTGTAGGTTCTTGTTCTGCATTACTTTGATTATTTCTTGCCATTCCCTTCTGGCCTCAAGTGTTTCTGTTGAGAAGTCCGATGTCATCCTTATGGGGGCTCCTTTGTAGGTGATAGTCTTTTTTTCTCTAGCAGCTTTTAAAATTTTTTCTTTATCCCTTAGCTTTGGTATTTTAACTATGATGTGTCTTGGTGTAGATTTTTTTGGGTTTCTCCTTAATGGAGTTCTGTGTGCTTCTTGAATGTGGGGAGTGTTTCCCAGCCTTAATTTAGGAAAGTTTTCTGTTATAATTTGATTGAACAACGTTTCCATTTCCTGTCCTCTCTCCTCTTCTTCAGGCACCCCTATGATGCGAATGTTGTTTCTCTTCATGTTGTCACAAAGCTCCCTTAGAGTTTCCTCACATTTTTTAAGTCTCTTTTCCTTTTTCTTCTCTGCTTCTGTGCCTTTGTTTATTGTGTCCTCTAACTCGCTTATTCGATCCTCAGCGTCATCCATCCTGCTTTTAATTCCTTCCATTGTGGTCTTCAGTTCTGATACTGTATTTGTCATTTCTGTCTGATTCTTTTTTATTATTTCAATTTCATTTTTTATACTTGTTATCTCTTTATTTAGGTGTTCATAATGACTATCCATTGTTGCTCTAATTTCTTTGAACATCCTAACTATCATTATTCTAAATTCTGCTTCTGGTAATTTGGTTATATCTGGTTCATTCAGGTCCTTCTCTGGGGATTTCTCTTGATTGATTTGGTTTGCATTCCTCTGCCTGCCCATTTTTTCTGTGTATAAGCAAGTTGTGGCCACTGGAGTCCAGTAGGTGTTGCCTTTGTGTTCTCTAGGTGTGGTCTATCTGCAGGCCCCCAACCCCCTCTGCCGGTGCCTAGGGTGGTTGGGTATGAGCGTTGCCAGCGCCGGCCCACTGTGGCTTTTGCTATGATTTCTGCCTCTCCTCTGTGGGAGGGGCTGTCACTGAAGCCACAAGATCAGCACCAAGGGTAGAGGTGAGCACCTTTGCTCAGCTGCGGACCCAGATTATTTCCGGACTTCCGCCCAGAACCAGCAGTCGGAGCCTGCTCGCTACAGTGTCGCGGGTTAGGCGGGGCTTTTGACGTGCTCTCAGCTGTAAGCTTTTGCCCGTCCGGAGCTTTAGCCCCGCCCTCGAGGCCAGGGCCCTACTGCGCAGGGTCGGAAACCAAGGTTTATTGGGGCGGGCGTGTTTGCTGGCTTCCGCTCAGCTGCGTACTTCCGCTCATCCCGGACTCTACCCCGCCCCCGCGTTTGGAGCCCGCTCGTGCACGTATGAATGCAATCCGCGGTTTCTCCGGCCGGACGGGGATAGTAGCGTGGGCTCAGCTGCGAGCCTCCACTTGTCTCGGGGTCCACCCCGTTCCCCGCTCGGAGCCTGCTCGCGCACGTATACTGGCCAACCACGGTTTCTCTGGGGGGGGGGGACTAGTAGCGTCAGCTCAGCAGCGAGCCCCTGCCCGTCCCTGGTCCTAGCCCGGTCCCCGCGATCAGGGCCGGCTTGCGCAGGGCCTGCCCGTTCCTGGCCTCCCGCTTTGTCCCCGTAAGTGGGATTAAAGGCGGGCCGCAGCTTCCGGACCGCCCTCGCGAGTCCCCTCCGACCCTCTGGGCTAGACCGATCTCCTACCGGCTTGGCCTCTGCCCACCCCGACAGAACCGCCTTTCAGCGTCCTGCCGCCCCAATACCTTAAGCAGCCCTCAGCAGAGTAGGAAGGGACCTAATACTCCACACTGTAGGCCTGGGAGCTCCCTCACTTGTTTCATAGCTCAGAACTGTCCAAACGCCTCTTCTAGGCTCTAGGACTGCAGGCTGGGGCTTGGTTCCTGGGACCCAGGTCCCTCCCTCTCCGCCAAACTCTCCTCCCACCACACAGGTCTCTCCAGGCTGCCGTTTGCTCCGGGGAGCTGGGCAGCCCTCTTCGCGTTTTCGCTATTCCTACCAGTCTCAATGTGGCTTCTTCTGTGTTCCTTGGTTGAAGAGTCCACTTAGTTTTGTTCAAAGTTGGTTTATCCAGGTGATGGTTCTTAAAATTGAGTTGTAATCCACTTTGGTTCTGGGAGTTGGAAGTTGGTACGTCCGCCTACTCCGTCGCCATCTTCTTGTCTACCTCACATCAGGTTTTGATTCAGTCAATTGTGATTAGGATTTGTGACTCACTATTATTTTTTGGTGTATTTTATTTTTATTTTATTTTTTTTTAGTGAGCAAGACAGAGACAGGAAGAAAGACACAGAGAGAGACAGACAGGAACAGATAGGAAGGGAGAGAAATGAGAAGCATCAATTTTTTATGGTGGCACCTTAGTTGTTCATAGATTGCTTTTTCACATGTGCCTTGACTGGGAGGACTCCAGTAGAGTGAGTGACCCCTTGCTCAAGCCAGTGACCTTAGACTCAAGTCCATATTGTGAGGACACTCAAGCAGCCCTGTGGAGAGGCCCTCCTGGCAAGAAACTGAGTCTTCACCCTAACAACCACCAGCAACCTGCCAGCCACATGAGTGGGCTACTATGAAGGTGGCCCTATAGCCCCAGTCATGTCTTCAGATGACAACAGCCCCAGCTGACATTTTGATCATTACCTTATGAGAGATTCCTTGAGCCTAAATTATGCAGCTAAGCTGCTCCTTGTGGATTCATAACTCACAGAAACTGTGAAAAATAATAAAATGAATATTATTGCTTTGAACCTTTGTTCTAGGGTAATTTGTTTTATAGCAATAGATAACTATGCAGTAACTCTGAGGTAGGTATTTTTCCCCCATAAAGGACCGGATAATAAATGTTTTACAGTTTCAGGTCACATACAGTCCTTGTTGCACATTTTCTTGCTTTCTTTTTTAAAAATTGTAAAAAGCATTTTTTGATTGAGAGCTATATGAAAACAGGTCATGAGCCTCCTTCCTTTCCTCCCTCCCTCCCTCTCTACCTCCTTCCTTCCTTTTTTCTTTCCTCCATTTCTCTTTCTTTTTTTTTCTCTCTCCCTCCTTTTATTCCTTCTCTCTCAATCTCTCTTTCACACTTTTATTTATTCAGTCACACATTCAGCAAAATGAGCACATACTATGTGCCAGGCTCTGAATGAGCTGCTGCAATTATATTTGTAACAAAGGCAGACAGCTTCCTTGGTCTTCTGTTTTGGTGGTGATGAATTCCTTTGGCTTTTTCTTGTCTGGAGAGATCTTTATCCCTCTTCAATTCAAAATGACAGACTTTATAGAGTAATTTTGGTTGAATATTTCTTGCCAACCCCTCTGGCCTGCAAAGGTAGGTAAAGAACCTATCGTATATTTATGCCCTGTAACATAAAGAGAGACCTTGGGCTTCAAGCCAGTGACCTTTGGACTCAAGACAGCAACCATGGGGTCATGTCTACGGTTTCACGCTCAAGCCAGTGACCCTGTGCTCAAGCCAACAAACTCAGGGTTTCGAATATGGGTCCTCCGAGTCCTAGTCTGACACTCTATCCACTGTGCCACCACCTGGTCAGGATGGTGTCTTTATTTTATTATTTTTAAATAAAATGATTTTATTGAAGTATAACTGCTATATAATAAAACTATACCTATTTAAGGAATACAATTAATAACTTTTACGATGTTATACTTGCAAACTATTACTGCAATCAAGACAATGAACATATTTATCTTGCCTAAGAGATTCTTCATGCTATTTTGTAGCCCTTACCTCTTTCTCCTCTCTGCCATCACCTAGAGCTTCTCCCATCTGTCATAGATTGGTTTTTGTATTTTTTTTAGACTTATTGCTGAGTAGTATTCCATTGCATGGTTATTCCACATGTTGTTTATTCACTTGTTGATGAACATTTGGGTTGTTTGAGATTTTGGCCATTACAGATAAAGGTATTATGAATATCTGTATAAAAGTCTTTGCATATTTGAATATAAGCTTTTATTTATTTTGGGTAAATAACTACTAATGGAATGGCTGGATCATATGGTAAATACATACTTAATTTTTTATTAAACTGTCAAACTGTTTTCAGGGTGGTTGTACCATTTAATATTCTCACCAATACTCTGTTGGTGAGAATATTTTCATCATCTATTTCTGTGGCCAGGCTTTTAGTTTTTAGCTATTCTAGTGTAGTGGTTTATCATGTCATTTTAATTTGCATTTTTCTGATGAATTAACAAAATATTGTATAAAGTGATTTATTATTAGGCTTGTTAACTGTAAATGAAGCGTTCATTCTTAATAGTGTTAAACATCTTTTAATGTGCATATTTGTTATTATATGTATTATTTGTTGAGGGTCTATTAAATATTTTCCCCCAGTTTTTTAGATATATTTGACATATAACATTGTATAAGTTTAAGATGTGTAACAATGATTCGATAAATATATATTTTGCAAAATGATTATCACGACAAGCTTAGTTAACATTCATCACCACACATTGTTGTAATTTTTCTTGTAGATCTTTTCTTCTTTTTGAGAGAGAGAGAGAGAGAGAGAGAGAGAGAGAGAAAGAGAGATGGGAAGAAATAGAGAGAGAGAGTATTGCACAAGAGAGACAGGAGAGAGATGAGAAGTAGTAACTCATAGTTTCTTCACTTTAGTTATTTATTGTTTCTTATATGTGCCTTGACTGGGGGGTTCAAGCCGAGCTAGTGATCCCTTGCTCAAGCCAGTGCCCTTGGGCTTCAAGCCAGAGACCTTTGGGCACAAGCCAGTGACCTTGGTATCATGTAGATGATTCTACACTCAAGCTGGCAACCCGATGCTCAAACTGGTGACTCTGTCTGTACTCCAGTTGGTGATCTTGGGGTTTCCAACTGGGTACCTCAGCACCCTGGACTGACGCTCTATTCACTGCATCACCCCTGGTCAGGCTTAAGACCTACTCTCTTAGCAACTTTCAAATATGCAATACACTACTGTTAACTATAGGCACCATGATAAACATTGCATTCTCAGAACTTATTTATCTTATAAGTGGAAGTTTGTACCTTTTGCCCATCTTCACCCATTTTCCCCATACCCACATCTGGCAACTACCATCTGATTTCTGTTGCTATGAGTTTCATTTTCCCATATTCCACATATAAATGATAACATATGATATTTATCTTTCTTTGTCTGCCCCCAAGATCCATTCATGTTGTCACAAATGGCAGGATTTTCTTATTTTTATAGGTGAATAGTATAACTCTGTATGTGTGTGTGTGTATCACATTATCTTTATTTATCCATTGTTAGACACTTATATAGTTTCCATGTCTTGTAAATAATGCTGCAGTAAATGTTGGGGTGCAGATATCTCTTCAGGAAAGTGATTTTGTTTCCTAGGATATATATCCAGAAGTGGAATTGTTAGATCATTTGGTAGTTTTATTTTTATTTTATTTTTTGAAGAAACTCCTACTGTTTTCCATAATGGCTCTAACAATTTATATTCCCACCAACAATGCATTCCATTTTCTCCATATGCTTGCTTGCATTTGTTATCTTTTGTCTTTTTGATGATAGCCATCCTAGTAGATATAAAGTGATAACTCATTTTGGTCTTCATTTGTATTTCTCTAAAATTAGTGATGTTGAGCACCATTTCATGTACCTGTTAATCATTTGAATATTTACATTAGAAAAATGTCTATTTAGGTCCTTTGCCCATTTTTGATTTGGGTTATTTACTTATTTTTATTTTTTTGTCTTTCAGGGATCAGTGTTCCTCATTGCCTGATGTCTGGTATCTTGAAAACTACTGTGGAGGGCAAATCTGGTCCCTATTACTCCATCTTGACCAGAAGTTAAAGTTCTTAGATGTGTCTTGTTGCATCTTTTTCTATTACTAATTTAGCTTCTTCCCTTTCTGTGCTAAATTTGTATTTACTCATTCATTTTGCTTGCTCATTGTTTCTTTTCTTGAAACTGTGAACTTCTTATTGCTCCTTTTGTCTTTTTGTATGCATCATCTTAGCTTTAGTTTTTGCAGGCAATCTGCCATGAGCTGCCCTGGTGTTAAATGCCCTACTTGGACTGAGCCACTTGGGGCAGGTTCTGTGATATGAAACAAGACTGAATGCTCTTGCCCTATCTGCAACTAGATGCTGGACAAATGTTTGTTTGTTGTTTTTTTTTTCTCCAGAAGAGCTCTGTGTAGAACAAATCCCATTTTTATTTTACAGAAACCAAACAGTAATAATTTGATTTATTACTAATTAAATTTAGCCCTGTCTCATATTCTGCCCCTTTACCATACTACTTGAGAGGAGAGACAGCGTCTAATTTATCACAGCATGCTCACGAGATAGTACAATAAATGGTACTTAATATCTGTGCTCATATCTGTGGAACAAATGAGCATGTGTTTATTGTCTGCTCCCAAGTGATCCTACCATTGTTTTTCACTGCTGCAAATATAGCTCAACAATGTTCCTTTCATTGTCTTCAGCTTTTTCTAGTTTTTATAAGTTTTCCTATAATTATATATCATTCTTATTTTTTATGACTTTATACTATAAATTTCACCTTAGGAAATGTTTATTTTAGGGCTGCTTTGTCACCTAAAAGAAGCTAAAGGCTGGCATTTAGAGAAAAACTTTTGAGAAGTTCTGACCCATTTGTCCCAAGTGTGCTGGAGTATGTCTTTGCAGAACTTGTCAAATTGTTGTGGCGCTAATGTCCTTTGAAAGTGCTGCTCTATGATGATTTTAGTTTCTAAGCAGTACTATAAGACTTATAGATTTTTCATCTCCATTTAAAAAATGGTGAAATGACCTGTGGGATAAACCTTAGCCTCAATTCTGTTCTTAGTAGGCATAAGTAGCCTATGATTCTAAACACTTCAGGCATAGCCTAACGATCTGAAAAATGACTATGGGCATTGAATCAGCCAAAATTAACTCATCATTTGTAATACTTAGCACATAAGCTGGCACAAAATGGGTGTTCAATAAATGTTAGCTATTGTTGTTGTTAAAAAATTTTCCTTTGCATCTTTCTTCTTTAGGTCTGTCTCTGTCATGATTTGCTGATACCATATTGTATACAAATGCAAGTTACTAAAAAGACCTGTGAAAAAACAGTTGCCTTGTGCTTTATATTTCGTGCCCTAAGTTCCCACTGGATCTTTTTTCTAGTGCGAAGGCTTTGTCTCAACAAAGCCAATTGGTGGCTGTAGCTTCCTCAGATGCTTACAGTTAAAGCCTCCCTGCTTCACTACAGGATTACAAATGACAATCACAATAATAACAGCTAATATTTGCTGACTGCTTTCTTTGGGCTGGAATGTGTAGCAGTTAACATCTATTATGTCATATAATTAACACAACACATTTATATAGTAAAAGTCAGTTTGTGAGCTATGGTGTCCCATTAAGGTAATGCTACTGTCATTCCCAAAATTTAGTCAAGTATTCTATTCATGTCATAGCTTTGCTACTGGGTATTAGCATACAGACATACTTTGTCTGTTGGTAAAATGGTGCGGGGTATGTGTGTAGGGATAAGCATCACTCCTGGAGGCCAGAATGGAGGTGATAGAACACTGAACAAGAAACACAAGGAAAGTGTATTAGTTTTCTGCTGTTGCTGTAACAAATTACCATCAATTTAGAAGCTTAAAGCAACACAAATTTATCATCTTACGATTGTATATAAGGCTAATGTGGGTTTCACTAGTCTAAAATCAAGGAGTATGAAGCAAGAGCAGAGAAGACTTTCTGGACAACTTTGACAATCCAATACGGAGTCACTGTCAGCCATGACAGTTATGTCAAGTGCTACGTTGAGACTGAGGTAGTGAGGTATAACAGGAATGCCCTGAGGATAATCCCTGAATGCCCCAAATTACAAGTCTGGACATTTGGATAAGGACTCCATCTGGATACCGATGTGAGTGAGGCCTCCACCCCTTTTGGGGCTGTAAGAATTCAGAGCTCTGACATCCCAATGCTTGTGGCCCACTGGACTTCTACTCCACTGGATGCCGCTGTAGCCACCTGGATGGAGATTCATTCTGACTCTTCATCTGTAGTTGTAACCAGTGACTGGGATTTTGTGCAGGTGCTTGCTCTGCTCACTTCTGTTGTTCCTCTCTGTCTGCAACCTGCATGGGACTCTATTAGCTTACTGGGGAGGCTTACCCTAGTATACCTGGCATTATGGAAAGATACTTTTTCTGAGGATGCTCTCTTGCTCACAACACAAGCTGTCAGCAAGATTATGGTACATTTCTTTCTGGAGGTTCTAGGGGAGAATCAGTTTCTTTGACTTTTCCAGCTTCTCAGGGCTGCTGGCCTTCCTTGGCTTGCGATCCCTTCTACCTTCAAAGCCGGTATAGTCAAGAAGAGACATCCTCATTCTGCCATCTACCTGGTTCCTTCTCTTCTACATTTGTTTTTCCCTGTGATTACATTGGGTTCACCCAGATACTCTAGAATAACCTCCCAATTTCAAGGTCAGCAAGTCAGCAATCTTAATTCCATCAACAGCTTTAATTCTCCTTTGCCATGTATTCAAACATATTTAGAACTAGAATGTGGGCATTTTGGAAGATCATTGCCCTGCCTCCCACAAGAAGTCAAATTCTTTTTTTTAAGGTCTGCTGGAATCTACCATCTCATGAGATTCTCCTTATAGGGTCAACATGGGTGATCTTTATTATTCTTATAATAAAGGATGCAGACCTTATGGAGTGCCTATGTACAACATGCCACAGTAACCAGAGCAAACATTTTACTTAATTACTTTTTTTAATTTCTACCACACTCCTGCAATGTAGTTATTATGCTAATTTTACACATGAGCATATACAAGCTCAGGGATATCTATCTATCTATCTATCTATCTATCTATCTATCTATCTATCTATCTATCTCTGGGAGGTTAAAGACTGAATACAAGTTCACTCAACTACTATGTGTTTATTTTCTTTGCTATGTAATAAATCACCACAAACTTAAAACAATACCCATTAATTAGCTGTAGATTGGAACCCTGGTCATACTGAAGCTGGGTTTTCTGCATGTTATTATAAGGCTGAAATCTGGATGTTGGCCAGGGTGTATCCTCTTCCCCCCTCCTACCCCCACCCTGGCTTTGTAGAAGAATCTTCTTACAAGCTCATTCTTGTTGCTGGCTAAATACAATTTCCTGGGGTTGTAGGACTGAAGCTGTGTTTTAGCTAGTTTTCTGCTGGGCCACTGCGTTCCCTGCCACATGGCTTCCTCAACTGTCAAAGCCAGCAATAGAGACTCTCCTTTGTGTTGAATCCCTCTCTCATGCCGAGAAGAGCTCCATCTTTTTAAAGGGTTTTCTTGGATAGGTCAAGTGCACTGAGGCTCTTTTTAAGGTCAACTTTTGCATATAGTTTAAACTAATTAAGGCACTAACATCCTATTATTTTCATGAGTCAAGGGGAGGGGATTTATAAGTGCTTGAGTCACTGGATATATGTTATAATTCTGCTTACCTCAAAGAGGTATGGCCAGGCTTGAATCCATGTATATTGGACTCCAAGGCTTGTGTTCTTTTATCTAGGCCATTTGCAAGCAAAGATAAAGATCCTTGTTTTTTCCAACACAACAGGTGAAAGTGAAGCATTATGCTTAGAGAGTTGTCCAGGGCCCTGAGAACTACTGAAGGTCATGTATATTATTTGATCTGCGACCTCTTCTGGTTGGTGTGGGGCAGTCTCTGTGCCCACAGCTTCCCCAGCTCTTGATAGATCTCCTCCGTCAACTTCTCTATGTCCTGGGCCAGGAATGAGTGCATTCCTTGGTAAAGTCTCTTCCACACAACTTCTGCATTGCTAGTTATGTAACCGGAAAACAAAGCCAGATTTGGAGTTACCTGTCATCCCTTTTGCCAATTTAAAGAGAGATGAGGATTGAGTAGTTACAAGGTGTGTCTTTTATCAGACAAATTGTAGCCCTGAGAAGGTAGGGAGATTCAGTCCACAAAGCTGCCTTAACACTCTCCTGGTGCTGCCAGTTTTTATAAGGTTCAGGGGCTGTTAGTAATGGTGAAAAGGGCAAAAGAAAAAGTTTGTGCAGTTAGTCATGTAACAATATGCAGGAGGTGTGGTTTCAGCTGCAGGAATGTCTCCTCTGCAAGTTCAGATAGGACCAATATACATAGTCCAATCTGGTGTCCTTGGTAAATCTTCAAGTCAGCGGGGACAGATGTCTCCTAGGAATAGCCAGGACCTGGTGCCTCTGAATTGTCTGTGAAAAGACTCCCTCTTTATTTTTAGCTTGACCAGGTGGTGGCACAGTGGATAGAGCATTCGTCTGGGATGCAAGGGACCCAGGTTTGAAACCCCAACGTTGCCTGCTTGAGCACAGACTCACAAGCTTGAGTGTGGGGGTTGCTGGCTTGAGCATGGGATCATAGACATGACCCCATGGTTGCTGGCTTGAGCTCAAAGGTCGCTGGCTTGAAGCCCAAAGGTTACTGGCTTAAACCCAAAGTCACTGGCTTGAGCAAGGGGTCACTCGCTCTGCTGTAACTCTTTCTGTCACCCCGTCCTCCCTCCTGTCAAGGCACATATGAGAAAGCAATCAATGAACAACTAAGATTCCACAACAAAGAATTGATGCTTCTCATCTCTCTCCCTTCCTGTCTATCTGTCCCTGTCTGTCCCTCTCTCTGACTCTCTCTCTGTCTCTGTAAAAAAAAAAAAAAAAAAAGACTTCCTGTTTCCTTAAGATACAAAGTAAAGATTAAGGATTAGTGAAGTAAGTTTCTAATTAATTTATAGGCCTTTCACAGTAAATCTTGTGGCTAGGCTTTTATAAACAACTATTGTGATTTAAATTTCATTAATTGTCAGGTCCCTCCCCAATGTAAGCTTTCCCTGACATTCCTGCAAAGGTAAACTTTTCCCTACATTTCAAAGTAAAGGACAGGGAGCCATTAAGAGAGGATAGCAAACAGATGAACTATTTCCTAATCTTTACACATCTCTTATTCAATACAACTAAAAGTTACTATTATTGAAGCCAAATTTCTAACTTTTGGGCTCCCCTATCAGTTAGAGACAGATGCTGGTTTCAGTGTGTCTTTGTATGCTCTGGTTTTCCCTTACAAGTTCCTGTTTTTCTTCAGGTTCTGATTTGTCCTGCTCTCCTGTGATTTACATGCAACTATTTTCCCTTATCTGCCAGATCTGCTGACGCACAGTGATTTCAGACTGGCCCAGCCACCTAGGTAACTGCTTTCACTTCTCTCTTCACCAGGTCCCATTTTCATGGTCTCTGATCAGTGACTTTTCTCTGATCCTCCATCTTCCCCTTTCCAGGTTTTTGCTTTCATAGCTTTTCTTATAGTTGTGTGAGGTTTACGTTCTATGAAGTCACCAGCATCATGATTCTGCTTCCCTCATTGAGCCCTGTCTAACAGAACATGTCTAAGCCTTTGTATATGCTGTTTCCTGCATCTGGAATGCCCTTTCCCCCTTTCTTTGTTCTTTCAATTCATTCTTGGGGATGAGCTCAAATATCACCTCTTTTATTAGTGTGTCTCTGCTTGTTTGTCCCTGAACACTGCTGCTTCTTCCTTTTCGATGCCACGGGTCCATGTACACATGTCTATTAAGAACTTCTGCTGTTTCATGATACAGTGTTGTTCCCAGCATTTTGCAGTAAACAAGGATGCATACACAGATTTACAGAATTTTATTTATTTATTTATTTTTATTCTTTTATTATTTTTTTTTGTGGCAGAGACAGGGAGAGTCAGAGAGAGGGACCTATAAGGACAGAGATACAGGAAGGGAGAGAGATGAGAAACATCAATTCTTCATTGTGGCTCCTTAGTTGTTCATTGATTGATTTCTCATATGTGCCTTGACTGGGAGGCTACAGTAGATTGAGTGACTCCTTGTTCAAGCCAGCGACCTTGGGCTCAAGCTGGTGAACCTTGCTCAAACCAGATGAGCCTGTGTTCAAGCTGGCAACCTCAGGCTCTCAAACATGGGTCCTCCACATCCCAGTCCGATGCTCTATCCACCGCATCACCGCCTGGTCAGGCCAGAATTTTATTATTTTTATTATAATACTTTGAGTGTGACTAAATAAGACACAGTATGTAAACATCCTCATACTCAGTGTGGAATATTTCCATCACTCCCAACCTTTCTCCTGACATTTTGTAGTCAATGCGCCACTGATGCTAGTACCTAGCAATCACTAATATGTTTTTTCTCATTATAGTTTTGCCTATTCTAGCTCAGGGAAACTGACAGGATTATGAAGCTTATGCTACTTGCTGTCCTGTGACCAATAAAGTATTTTTTCTCTATGCCAGAGTCTCATGTCTTCTACAAGTAAATGTGAAACCATGACAAGCTAACTTAATAGCTAGATTTACAAAATTTTAATGGCTTTTTCAATGATATGGAGGCAATTAAGACCCAAGCCTCTGAACTCCTGGTATTTCCAGGGGGCTAAAACTTTTGGTGGAGATTCTGAAAGTGATATCTGGGAAAGTTGAATATTTTTATATAAGTAGATATCTTTGTTAAAAGTTTGAGAATAAGACTAAAAACCAGCTTAGTAATAATGTAGAGAAACATTTCTACCCTTAAAGTTTACTGCTTTAAGAAAATTAAAATAAAATTAGAAATAGAAATATTATCCACTTTTCTTAGTGTGGTGAATCAATCTATTCTTGGTGGTTTTATGATACATTGTATATTTTATTGTTACATATTATCCATCCATCCATCCATCCATCCATCCATCCATCCATCCATCCAGTTGTCCATCATATCTTTGTTGAATAACTGGTAAAGGCTTTATGCTAAGTATTAAATAGATGGAGAAAAAAAGTTCTTCCTCTGTGGGTTTATTATATAGTTGGAGAGTTTGAAGAAGAGGGAGATGAAAGACACACACACAAATATTATGTACAATAAAAGGTAGAGATGTATGTTTTTTATTGTTATAAATAATATACTCTTTGTTCTTTTAATATCTTCCTCAAGTACAGAGTCTGAATTCTAGTAACTATATTTCCCCGATCCTCTAAGAGCATGGTCCTTAGAATGGGAACTAGAAAAATGTGGCTCACCAGCCCAGGAAAATTGAACGTAGTATCCTGATTTATCAGTCTTGTTAAATGTCAAGGAATTAACATATATATTAATATTGAAACTGAATTTCAGTAGACACAAATAGGAAATTATCCTCTAGAGATGACCAAAGATCATACATGAGACTCTTACAGAAACAACCCTATTGAAGAGAAAAAATTATAGGTCACACAAGGAAAGGAATCACTGTGAGGGGGTGTCAGTAGATACAACTAAAAAGAGAATTAACACCACAAGAACTAGAAATAATAGAACTATCTAAAATAGGCTCTATACTAAGTATGTTTAATGTTTTAAGGAGAAGAAACAAGAATCAAAGTTCATAGAAGAAAAGAAGAGTATGAAAAATAAACCAGGAGATTAGAAAAAGAACTAAGTGAAACTTTCAGAAATAAAAGAGACATTGGATTAAAAACTCAATAGTTAGACATAGTTGAATATAACTTGATCAACTGGAAGATAGATTTGAGAAAATCTCTCAGTACAGTATACAGAAAGGAGATGGAAAATCTGAGAGATTAGACTGAAAAGTTTTTATTAATATTTATTAGGATCAAGAAGAAGAGAACATAGAGAATGGGGAAGAGGCAATATTTGAAGAAAAATGGCTAATAATTTTTAGAATTGAAAAATGACATATATCTTTAGATTAAAGGAGATGATCAGCCTGGGTCAAAATAAACCAAATTTGTATCTAGAAACATTGTAGAGAATCTGTAGATCAAAGACAAAAAAAATTCTTAGAGCCTTCCAGAGAGAAGAAAGGATACTTATTAGTGCTAATTAAAATGATGGTGGCTTCCCATCAGTATTAATAAATGCCAGAAGGAAATGGAATGTTGTCTTTAAAATGTTGAAGGAAAGGTAACAGACGCCAATCTAAAATTCTATATACTCAGTTAAACTATAATTTAACAGAATGCTAGAGAATACCTGTTTTAAAAACTTGATTCACAGATTAAATTAAAAAAATATAATTTTATGGTTTCAGCTGGAGATTTGTTTAGCTAAGGAGTGCCAGGTAATGGGTAGATGATTTTTTAATAGCTTTTGTTTCTTAGATGTTTTTTATTCAAGACATAAGATAAGAATAAAGGATGAACTGAGGGAAATTTCCAATTTTCCCAATAATGCAAGTTTCTGTGTCTAATGTGGACAGAGTGCAGATTATATACATGTGATGGGAGAATATGAGTCTTCTTTTGTATAGATTTGGGCTATATTGATTCTGAGGCTTAACATTTGTCATTGGAAGGTGAGTATATATGTGACTGAGTCAGTAGTTAGCCATTGGATGATCAATAAGTACAAGGAGGCATGCACATTGAGTTTTCTGATATAGTTGCAACATTAATTTTAAAAATGCATTAGGCTTTAGCTTCAGAGAAGGACCACTTTAAAAAGTCACATGTGGATTAAAGTCACTTATTATTATCAGAATTATTAAGATTTTATCAAATAAGGTAATTTATATAAGTGGGAAAAAGAATTGAAGTGAGACTTCTGAAATAATTTGATTTAAATGAAATCCACCTTAATTGAAACTCATCGTGCTGGGCTGTAAAGAGATGGTTTGTTCAAAGTCAATCATGTCAGCATAAAAAAGTGTATTTGAGGATAGAGTTTTTAAAAAGAGAACTTACTTAGTGAAAGGCATTGAGATATGAATTTTGATTCCCCTAGCAAAATGTATATTGTTGGTTTAGTTTTGACTTTCTTCACCTGATAGAACTGCATTTGACATAAAGTAAGTCTAACACTGGACCAAGAAATTTATTCAAAATATAAAATACAATGTACTTTTCTCCACAAAATGATTCACAACAGCCTTAAAAATATTAAGTTCTCTGTTGTTAAAGTAAGCAACTTATGAAAAAAAATATTTTACTCACTTTTCAAGAACATTCCTGTAATATAAGCCACATGGCTTTAGATAACATCAATATGCAAATGACTACTAAATTCAAATTTCTAGCCCAAATGACTCCACTTAATGCGACACTGGTATATTCACCACTTAGCAAATATCACTGCTCACAAAAATTAGGGGCTATTTTATTGCTTTATTTTCATTTTGAAATATCTCCTAATTTTTGTGAGCAGTATATTTTTGAGCTTCTACTAACTGCTGGGTACTATGCTAGATTTTAGATAAATAGTAGTGAACAAAATAGTAAGATTCCTATCCTCATAGCGTTAGTATAGGAGAGAGTTATATGCAAGTAAACTCACATAGGAATGTATCTTTCTAAAGAGAGACTTAGTGCAGAAATGAGGCAAGAGGTGAGGCAAGAGAGAATAGTGTAGGAGATGGTTCACTTTTAGAGGTCAGGAAAGGAGACCTGAAGGACGGGGAGGCAGCCTAGTGAGGGATATGTTAGAGAGATTGAAGCAGAGGGAGTGAAGGCTTTGACATGGGACAAAGCTGGCATGTTCAGGACTGAAAGGTCATTGTGGCTAAAATGTTTAAATAGACTTATTTATTATTATTTTTTAAATGCTGGCAATAAACCAAGGAAGTCAGATAGTTGAGGAGAAGAGGCAAATCAGAGGTGACTTGAAGCAAGATTAAGGAATCCAGATTTATATTTTAGAACTCTGGTTCTTTCTCAAACATCAATCTTTCTTCCCACCATGTAAATTTTGTCTCTACTATTATCTGCCACTTGATCAAGGAAATAGTTAAACACTAGAAGATTATCTAAAAGTGAAAATGCTTTCTCTGATTAATCTTGCTCAGTCATCTGATTGTGGGAGAACATTATGTGTTGTTCAGTTATTTGTGTGCTAGAAACTTCTGGCCTGGGTTATTTAATATTCACAACAACTAATGAGACAGTTTGTGTGCTTGAAAAAGCAGAATGGAAAAACGATTACCACTTTATAATTGACTCTTGGATCTTGTTTAGTGTTGTGTTTGTTTAAATAGAGTTGTTTTTTTTTTTTTAAAAAAATCAGAGATTCTTATTTATAAAAGCCCATCTGATTTTCCTAGTTACTTTAAATTTTACTATGATTTATTTACATGTTGCACCATCATTAATGCAATTCATCCAGACATAGAACATTTTGCATTGCTACGTCTATCTTAACTGTAATCAAATTCCTTTGACCAAAGGATTTTTTCTTTTCTTTTTCTTTTATTTTAAATTCATTCGGATGACACTGGTTAATAAGTTCATATAATTTTTTTCCCTTTATTTACTAAACCTTACCTTTTTCTTAGTCTAAGTGTCTTCTGTTTTAAAGGTATGTCTTTCATTGTTTCAAGAGTATTAGATATGCTTGGTAGAGCTCAATTTTTAAGACCACTATAGTTTACCAATCAATAACAAGGTAAGTTAGGAAGGTAAATTATGGGTTAAGTAGTAACGAATGGGTTTAAAATTACTTGGCTTTAGGTCCTTAAAAAGGTCAGACAAGGAGCCAAGCAAGCAAGGTAATAAGATTAGTTCTGATAGTACCTGCGGGACACTGTCTGGAAGGTGGGACACTCTTAGAAAACAGAGATGCTCTCTCCTACCACAGGCCTCTCATACGTACCGTTCCCTCAGCCAGCACATTCTTTTTTATCTCTTTGTCTAACTCCTTATACTTTGGATTTCAGCTCAAGCTTCACTACCTCAGGAAGCTTTTCTGATCAACCAACTCAGTCAAATCCCTGTGTCTCAGATTTGCAGAAGACTGTGAACCTCTACTCCATCCAGAGCACTCATCACAGGTGCATAGTGAGGTTATTGTCTCTGCCCCAACAAGGCTGTATGCACAGGAGACAGGGACCATATCAGCATGTGTTTACCTTCCTATCCCAGGCACTTACCCCATCAATCAGATATTTTTGTGGGAGTTCTTCTTCTTACTCTCATTTTGTTCTGTTTTTATTGACTTGAAGCAGAAATGATTTAAACAGCCCCAGAGGCCTGAAATAGAGTCTATGTAACTTCAGTTGGATGTAGCTCAGAGTAGGGTAAGATTTACCTACAGAATAACAAACATTCTGATTTCACAGAAAGGAGAAATGGCAATAAGCTGCTTATTTATAACTCTGGAAATTCTAATGGACTTGCTGTGTTTGGGAACATTTTTGAAACTTGGCTAAGTATTCTAAATATTAACTGGAAACCTCCTCAACACAAATTTTTTTTTTGTTGTTGTTGGTTGGGAGTGCTTGGAGGGTGTCTAAGTTGATTTATTCTCTTCCCCTTGTCTGGCAGTGTCAGGCTGCACAGATGTAGCACGAGGGTCCTCTGATGCTGGTGTACAGATCTGGCTTATATATGGGAGCCAGGATATCAGCCATTTGTTCAGTTCTGGTTATTGTCATTCTATTCATCTCCTTTTCTTTAAAATGCGCTCTCAGGAGACCCGAGTCTGTGATTGTCTGGGGGAAGATATAGCTGAGAGAGTCATGCTGGAGAGTTTAGAAGTATTTACCATCTTTCTCTGCAGCAAGGTTTGTCAGTTTGATTTCTTAGCAAGGATTCACTTGAGAATAAACAGCAACACTAACAAATTTACATTATGATCTCAGAATAACAGTGTTCCAAACTTTTCTCAAGTATTGTAATTCTGGGAAAGTGAGAACTTATATAGAAAATGCTTTACATTATTTAGTTTGTTTGTTTTGGTGAGATAGAGAGACAGGAAGGGAGAGAGATAAGAAGTATGAACTTATAGTTGTGGCACCTTAGTTGTTCATTGATTGCTTTCTCCTACATGCCTTGATTGGGAGTCTCCAGCTGAGCCAGTGACCCCCTGCTCAAACCAGCGACCTTGGGCTTCAAGCCAGTGGCTTATGGGCTCAAGCCAGTGACCAGGGGGTCATGTCTATAATCCCACGCTCAAGCCAGAAACCCTGCGCTCAAGGTGGTGAGCCCGGCTCAAGCCAGTGACCTTGGGGTTTTGAACCTGGGTCCTCACTGTCCCAGTCCAATACTCTATCCACTGTGCCACTACTTGGTCAGGCAGAAATGTTTTACTTCTTACTACAGTTTATTTCCCTAGTTCCTACCATTTCACATTCCTACAGTTCATAGACATAATTGTCATTAAAAATCTGGAAATTATTTGCAATGAGGTAGAAGGTATTCACTGATAGAATTATTAAAATCTGTGCATATAATTTAAAACTCATCAGGGAGTTTGATTCCCTGGTTTGGGCATATATAGGAGCAGCTTGATGTTCCTGTTTCTCTCTTCTCCTCCCCTGCCTCTCCCTCTCCCCCCCAAAAATCATCAGTGGATTTAAAAATCACCATTTGAGCCAGCTCTCCTTTCTGATTGTTGTACAGAGATGTCTGTTATCTGACTTGCTGTTCAAGCCGCTGTGTTTTGGAGTGGTTTGTTATGTAACTGAAATAGTACAGCACCTGGTTAATGATGGGCAGCTGGAGTCTTGTGGAAGCATTTATTCTCAGTTGGGTTCAGTTACAAGCTACAAGCTATTCTTGAAAGGTGAGTAGTTATTAGATGAGGATCCTAGTGGTCTTTGCTGTGATTCTTTTATTAGGACTTGCCAGAGACTCTGGACCATGTCCTTATTTACTATGGACATTTAAAGTCCCCTGTGTCTATAGTGGGAGACCAATCTACTATTGGTTATGAGCAGTGAATGGAAGGGAAGAGTGCAGAAAAGCTTGGCCCTCCTGCAGAGGCATCTTTTTTCTTTCTTTTTATTTAACTTGACTATCATATAACTAGAAATTGGTATCTTTTCATCATGTTCACTTACTTTCTCCACCTCCACTCCCTGACTCTCTGGCACCACTAATCTGTTCTCTGTATTTATGAGTTTGCTTTTTTCCCCTTCAGATTCCACCTGTAAGTGAGATCATACAGTATGTGCCTTTTTCTGTCTGACTTATTTCAGTCAGCGTGATACCTCAAATCCATTCACGATGCCGCAAATCTCAAGATTTCCTTTTATGGCTGTATAATATTCACATATATGATACACTTCTTTATCCATTCATCCATTGATGGACACAATGTATGTCTTGGCTATTGTAAATAATGCTACAAGAAACATGAGGATACATACATCTTTTCAAGTTAGTGTTTTGTTTTCTTTGGATAAACACTCAAGAGTAGAATGACTGGATCATATGGTAGTTCTGGTTTTAATTCTTAGAGAAACCTCCATACTAGTTTCCACAGTAGCTGCTGCAGAGACTTGGTTAGGTCTGGGCCCCACTTAAAACTAGTCCACACCCAAATGCAATATCAGTTCCTCCCACACAAAACTGTGATGAATTGCGCTCCAGGGCTTGTAATTTATAATCTCACTAGCCATGTATAAGAATCCTCTTTCCTTCAGTCCTTTACCATGCTTGTTATTGCCATGCCTTTTCATGTTTACCACACTGGTCAGTGTAAAATAAAATCTCACTGTGGGTTTATGGCATTTTGCTAATTACTAATGAGATTGAATGACTTTTTACATATTTATAAATTTTGTTTTCTCTTTTTTTGAGGCAGAATTGACTTCCTTGTGGTTATATGTCTGAGGTTCTCATTTTTCTTGCTAGTTGTCAGCCACTCTCAGCTTCTAGTTTTTGCCATGTGGCCCTCTCATAGGCCCTCTTCACAACTTGGGTCTTTGCTTCTTCAAAGCCTATAGAAGAATCTCCTTCACTTCCAATCTGTCACTACAAGGAGGACCATTTAAAGGGCTCACCTAATTAGGTCAGCCCACCAAGATACTCTCTCCCTTGATTAACTCATGGTCAACTGATTAGGCATCTTAATTACATCTTCAAATTTCCTTCACCTTTGCCATATTAGGTAACCTAATCACCGTTGTAAAATCTCATCATATTTACAAATGCTATCCATACTCAAGGAGAGGGGAGTAGACACGGCAGACACTAGGTGGGTGGTAGTGGTGGGAAACTCAGAATTCTACCGACTACCAGGGGTATAATAACCTTTTTATACCTACCGCCCACTTTTGTATCTCTGTTAGTAGTAAAATTTTCTAACCGCCCACCAGTTCCACAGTAATGGTGATTTCTAAAGCAGGGAAGTAACTTTGCTTTGTAAAATTTATAAAGCAGAGTTACAGCAAATTAAAGCATATAATAACAATTATTTACCAAGTACTTGATGTCAGATTTTCGCTAAGTTTGGCAGAATAAATCTCTATAAAACAACTTACTATAGCTGTTTGGTTGCTCTGCTACTGCCTACCATGAAAGCTGGAATGCCCACTAGTGGGAAGTAGGGACCAGGTTGACTACCACTGGCACTGTGAGACTCTCAGGGCTGTAGTTCTCTCTCTCTGCTAACGTCTGTGTTTCTCTTTGAAGTCTGGGGACTGTAAATTTCAGACACTCTGCTGTGTCCCTCAGGGACTGAGAGGAAACTTAGGGCAATTTCCAACCCTGAGAAGCAGTCTACTATTCCTCTTTGGGGCTGAGGACCTGTGGGGCGCTGGGCCTCTCACTGAGGTCTGTCTCAGATCCTTCAGCTTAAAGGGAGAAGCATCTCCCTTTCATCTACAAGTTCCTGGGTGGGGTGGGTAAAGAACAGAACTCTGAAACAATTTCTAATTCTATTACTTTTTCTCCAAACTCTTGCTATGCCTTCTCATCCACAAAGATTTTATTTGCTTTCTCCACTGCGGCTTGGGGGAGGGATGGAAGAGATGTCTGGTTAAGTAGTCTTACAACTAACTCTATTGCTTCTGTAAGGATCTCAGCATTTTAAGCCTAAAAGCTAAAAAGTAACTTTTGTTCTTATTTGCATTTCAAATATGTTTTAGATTTTCTCAGGGGCGGGGGGGCAGCAGAGGCCAGGATTAGTTTAAAGAAGTGGTGGGAACTACAGGGTAAACAACAGGGTTGCAGAGCTATCTCATGACTGCCCTTCCCTGTTATATATGGGTTAATACTTTGTATATAACCTGCTGCAATAATTTCCAAAACAGTTTAGGTTTCCTAAATCATCCTGAGAATTGAATTAGTTCCCTGTTAATTTTTATACCTCACCTACTGAATTCTTTATCTATGAACTATCCCCCTTCCTGGAGGGGTGGAAAACCCAGAGAAGGACCAAAATGTTAATTAACTTTCCCCTTGCTGAGGGAAAGCTGAGTTTGGCAATGTTTCCAAACAAGTAAAGTACTGTGCTTATAGTAACTAAGAGTGTTACTTATGTGAAATTTCTGGAAGTCACTATAAACCCCAAAGCTCAGTAAATATCAAGAGTAGATCTGGGTTGGAATAAAAGTAAATGGGTAAAAAAAAAAGGAAATCGGTATAAGAATATGTCCTAAAAGTAGTTTGTATTTCTCACCAGAACAGTTATGTTAAGAAATTTTTATACTTAGCTATTAGCCAGCCTTTTCCTCCATCCCCAACCCTTGACACACAGGCTTGATTGTCGCATAAACAGTCTGCTAATCTTGTGGCATTAATACAACTCATGGAAAAAATTTCTAAGGAGAACATGTGACCTTAGTTGGCCTGCTTCCTCAAAGCCAGATGGGGACATTGTCAGACTACTAACTCACCAGGCAGTGCTGCTGGAGTACTTACTGCTTATATTCCCTTCCCATTTTTTATCTTCTCTACTACCTTCTTCATGCTCTTTCAACCCATTTCCAAAGGCATAGGTTTATACCAGATCTTATTTCCACATATCTAATTTCAGAATGCTCATTTCCTTCTGATTTTTGAACTACTTTTGCTTTTGAATTTATTTTTGCTTTACTTGAATAGTGTTATCTTCTTGGTGAAGAGCAGATTTTAATCTTTTTTTATTAAAGATTTGGTATTTATTAATTTATATAATAGAGGAAGGAAGAAGAGAGAGAGAAAGAAGAGAGAGAGAGAGAGAAAGGAAGGGAGAGACAAAGGAGGGAGGAGCAGGAAACATCAATTCCCATATGTGCCTTGATGAGGCAAGCTCAGGGTTTCAAACTGGTGACCTCAGCATTCCAGGTTGTAGATTTTTATTTTTGCAATTCCAGCATCTAACCCGGCACGCAGCAGCTGTTCATATTGTTGATGTGAACACATCCTTATCTGTCTACCTCCCCACTAGACAGTGACCACTTTGAAGGTAAGGACCTGTTTCATTCATTCTTGGATCCCTAGTATCCCACACACTGCCCGTCACATAGGATTCTTGAGCAAAGTTTACTAAGTAAACAAATAGCCAAAGATTACTGACATATCTCACCATATTGAAAAAAAAAAAAAGCTCTGATGTTATAATTACTATAGAAGTAGGTAAGAAAAGGTTGCTGAGTGGTTCTTCAAACAATGACCGGGAAATCCAACTGAATTGAGATTCAATGGGGGATCATTTTTAAGAGATTACAGGTGAATGTTCTCTCTGAGCAATCTTTACAAAGTCAAACACATTTCTGATTTGAAGCAGAGAACAAATGAATCCTTTTTTTCTTGAGATGAAATGCAAACGTTAAATGCTCTCTTGAAAATCATTATGAAATCCTTTCAACCAAATGACCACAGGGAGTTGAAATCTCATCTGACGCCTGAGTCAGGCAGCTGGAATAATTTCCATTAGCAGTACTACTTGTGCCTCTGCTGATTTGCTAACTACCTCACAGTACATCCATTTATTCCCAGAGTGGATGACCTTAATTTGCTTCAGCCAAAAATGAACAAAGAAATGATGAGCAGAACCTGCTTCTTTCTCAATGGGTTGCTCAGGTTTGAAAATAAGATGAGATAATAATCTCTTTCTGTTTTTTCCTGTTTCCCTCAAAAATTTTCCAAGTTTCTTACTTTTCTTCCACCTTTCCCCCTATTTCCTATAACTTTTAATTACCTAAAAATAGTCATTTTTCTCATCACGTTAATCTTACAGAGTCTAACTCTCATATAACTAAGGTGGTAATTAGTTTGATTCCACGTGCACCATATTTTTCTTCTTGTCAACATGGACTGCCATATTGATAACAACATACTCAAATTGGAAAAGTATATCAATTTCTTTGAGGTAATACTATTCATTTAGAAGACCATACGTTTTAGAAACAGACATATCTGTTTCAGACTCCTGAGTTTGTTACTTGAAAGTGTATGACCTTGAGTATGCTTCTTAATCTTCCAAATGGCAACATGTGGAAAAAAAAACAACTACCTCATATGAATTGCTTCAATTTTAAATAAGTTAAAAGCCTTCTTAATAAATGATAATTATTTTTTCCTAAGCAAATATTTTAAGTACCATTGAAGTCTGTTACTTGTTCTTTAATCTTACTTTTAAAGAGCCTGGTTAATGACTGGTCACATCAGTAAGTGCAGGAATAATTAGTAGTAAGGAATTAAAATTTTGTGAAATTTAACATTAACATTTTGGTGATACAACTCTATCATCTGCAAATTAAGGGTAGTTGAAAGAAATGACAATCTATATTGAATACAGTGTTTTATTTTATTGATGAAGAAAGTATACTTGAAGAAGGAGTTGACTGACTTGACAAACCTTACACAGAGAGTTCAGTCTGATTATATTCATGGATTTTCAGTTGAGGGCTAATATGCATCCAGTGATTTCTCACTTCTATCCTTCTCTTTCTGTTGGTACAGTTTCCATTCCTACTTCAGAACCTCACTATATTTTTTTTACTGGGACTAGATCAAAAGCATCTTACTTGGGCATCGCTGTCTCCAAGTTGCCCTTCTCTCCAATCCATCTTTTTTGGTGTGGTCAGATTAATCAGACTGTTACATTCTCCTGCTCAAATACTTCCACTGACTTCCCTGTGTCTATTAAGTAAATTCCAAGCTTATTAGCATGGAACTCAGTGTCTTTCACAATTTAACCTCAGGTTCACACATTTATTTAATGACTATTATTGTGTATCTACTATAGGCTAGGTGTAGGTGCTGGGAATATAACAGTAAACTAAATATAATCTTTGTCCTCACTGAGTTTACCATATGTTCTAGTTCAGAGGTTCTCAAAGTGAAGTCAGGGGTTCTGAGACCCTCTCACGGTGTCTACAAAGTTAAAATTGTTCTCATAACAATACTAAGATGGTATTTGTCATTTTCATTTTTTTCCTTTGTATTTAATTTATTGAGGTGACACTGGTTAACAAAATTATACAGTTTCAGGTGCACAGTTCTACAACACATCATCTGTACACTGTATTGTGTATTCACTATCCCAGTCAGGTCTCCATCCATCACCACTTATTCTCCCTCTACCTGCCTCTACCCCTCCACCACCAGCAATCATCACACTGTTATCCATGTCCATGAGGTTTTTTTTCCCAATCTCTCAAACCCCTGCCCCCAACCCTCCCCCACAACAGTTGTCAGCCTGCTCTCTATCTATGAGTCTGTCTCTATTTTTCCTGTTAATGAACAAAATGATTTGTTCATTAGATTCCACATATAAGTAAAGTCATATAGTAGTTGTCTTTCTATGACTGGCTTATTTCACTTAGCATAATAACTTTTTTCTATAATGCATGTACAGTGAAGTTTTCCAGAGGATACATAATATGTGATATAACAACTGATTAAATGTGGAAGCAGATGTGGGAATCCATCTGTCTTCTTTTAGGTCAGCTATTGAGGAGGATTGTAAAAATATAAAGCAATGCTACTCTTTTTATATTGTTTGAAAAATATTATGCATAAAAATGTTATTTACATTAGTTTCCTTTTATTATTCTAAAATAAATAAATATTTAAAGTTTATCAATTAAGTTGCTTTTGGTTTTTTAAAAATAACTATATTGAAGTATACAAAATAATTGATATAAAAATGCTGCATACATTTAATGTATACAATTTTTATTTCAGGGCCAATCTCAAATGACATGTGAGCCATGATTCTTTCTCCAATTCTCTTCTAACAGAAGTGATTCACCTTTTTCTATTGTTCCCATCCTCAACAATAATATTTTGATCTTGTGACATTCATAATTTCATGCTTTGTGTAAGTTTATAGTTATGTGTATACTATTAATATTCTAGTCAAATTTATGAAACTCCTTAGAGTTGGAGACTGTTTTCTATTTACCTTGAATACAAACTTTCTTTGTATCAATGAGGCTTAGCAATTACAGAAAACCTCTAAATAATAGTGGTCACATCAAGATAGAAGTGGTTGCTTCCTCATACAAGTCAGAATTTCAGCTGTCAAGGGCTGGAGTAGTGACTTGCTCTAAAAGTTCTCAAGGCTGCTGGCTCTTCCAGCTCACTGCTCCTCCATCCTAGGAATGTGATCCTTAGCTTCTAGATGGCAGCATCTTTGTTTCGGGAGGAATAAAAGAGGGAGAGATAAAGGGGCTAAAGAGATGCACTAACTCTCTCTTATGGAAGATTCTTGGTAACTGCTAAGGTGATTTCTTTTATTTACAACCTATTGGTAGAACTTAGCCACATGTGCATACCTAACTGCAAGGGAATCTGGGAAATGTAGTCTTTATTGTCTGTGGTTTTGTGCTCATTGGTGAACAAAGTGTTGAATAGATACTGGGGGTTAACTTTTAGTATCTGTTATACTTCACCAAAGTGACTACCATAGGCTTTAATATCCAGATAAAGGCTTAAAATGAACTTTTAGCAAATAAGTAATATTGAATTTTAGTCTCAGAATTATTTGTTGGATAATGAATTAAAGGAGACTTTTTATTTATTATAATTTGGTTGTTTCTTTTTTTTTTTTTAAATTAGACCTCCCAGCTTATTGTTTTCACTATTTCTCCTTCTCCTGCTTCCCCTTCTAAATAGTGATAATGAGTTCACTCAACCCTTTATTGCCACAATTGTCCCAAGATTCCCTGTGTCACATGATGCCCCTGTCCTCAGGTCTCCACTCTACCTCGATCACAGAGAAAAATCACTTTCAGAAGAAATCCCAGGTGGTTTGCTCAAGTTATTTAGGTTAGTCTGCATATTTGTTTCACATTAAAGCAGATAAAGAAAGAGTTTATATTTAAAATACTCTATTTGTTCATACTAAGCAGTCCATTGTCCAAAAAATATAAAAACTTGCAATTTTAGGATGTTGGGAATTACCCCAGAGGTCAATTCTTTGCAGAAGTTGAAATAAAAAAAAAAAACTTATTAAAAATAGTATGTACTGTGTTTGTTGCTATTTAAATTTTCATTTGTACATGTCTTATTTTCTTTGGACCATATAGTTCTTGAGCACTTTGTTTCAGGAGGAAGACACCACTGTATCTAAAACATTTATAAAGTGAAACAGAGTTGTTAATAGCTGACCCAAATTAAGACAGTGATGATGACATGGGATTTATTTTGCAATGGCATGAAATTTTCACAAAATATATGATCATTCTATAGGAATATATTCATAATTTGTTTGTTCATCATATGCCTAGCACTGTGACAGATGCTAGGAAACAGTGGTGAGCAATAGTCCCCGTCCTTATTGTATGTTCAGTTTAAAAGAGGAAGATGACAAAGTAGTAATAACTGTAAAATATAATGACTGCCTAATGTCGGAGCACATATTGCTATGGGATTACTCAAGGGGGCATTTAATCTAGTTACAATCTTTATGGAGCTTTCGCATTACAAATACCTCATCTGAGCCTCACAAATACCTCTGCAATGAGTACGGTGGGGATTATCCACTCAATTACAAATGAGAAATTAGTTTCAGGAAAATTAGCAAGATCCAAGGCCCCATAGACCCAGATCTGGGCTTCTGACTTCAAACACAATGCTCTCATTACTGTCCCTCACAGTGGCTTGAATGCCAGGGAGTGTGAGGCCTGTGGCTGTGCTATGCCTGCTTCCAACCTTTGTGGTGCCCTCATTCCAAGCATACAACTCCCATTGGCATCAATTAATTAATTCTCGGGTCCTTCAGAGTGGCCTGGCAGCCATGCAGATGTTCTGGCCAGCATGGCCCTAAGTACTCTTTAAGGAGGGTTGGTAATCACTGTCCACACTGAGAGCAGCCGTTGAATTAAGAAAAGGGTCAGGGGATGTTTGAAGCAGACTAGAGAAGCTTAGTCATAAAGCTTTGTTAGGATGAGCCACCACGTGGCAGTCTGCTCAGGGGTCTATTTTCCTAACCTATTAAGTAGCAGTTAAGATTCTCCAAAGAGAAAACACCATAAAAATGTCCAGAGTTCATTGTGCTTTCTGTTTAATACCATTAAGTTAAATAGGGAAATGAACAGTGCTGAGAAGAAAAGTTTTCCTAATAGCTCTGTGCTCTCAATGGCACACCATTCCTTGATTATTCCAGAAAAACTTTTCCTTTTATAGAAGTTTTTAAATCTGTTGGAAATGTCCAAGTGATATGAGAGTCTTTCAGTTACGCTAGTAATATATTAATAGCTCCGGCAAAAACTGAGGAGGCCATTACAATTATTTTCTTGACTTGTAGTATAGTAGAAAGACAACAGGCTTGAAGTTAACCCAAATTATTTCAACTCTTTCACTTTTTAGTGGTGTCAATTTGGGAAAGTTCCTGGACTTCCTTGAACCTCAGTTTCTTCAAAGAATGGTTGTGAGGATTAGAAGAAACACATGTAAAACTAGTACAATGCTTGGCACATAGGTAATTTGTCCTCCATAAATGAGAAATATTATGATGAATAAAACTTCTTTTTTTCTTGAGAAATAGCATTTGCTTTATTTATTTCATTTATATAAAGGTTAAAACTGTGCAAAACTGAATTAAATATATATTGTTTAAGACTATACCTGGCAAAACTGTGCATATGAAAAATAACAGTTTTATGGAGAGTAACCTCATAGGGCATCTGATCATAAATTCCTAATTGGGCAGGTTCTTGTGGGCAGTCATGCCCCAGCCCTATAACTTCTGTAGTGAAAGGTTTTAAGCCAGACCTGTCCATTGTTCTTGTACATCTAGGTTAATGTACCTTTGGAATAACCACTTTCAAGAAAGCACATAATCTTAACTATCCTGTAATACAATCCTTGTCTTGCTTTATCTCGCCTCATAGTCTTCCTTACATTTCCTCCTTAATTTCCTTCTTTTTAAGGGGTGAGGATTCTCATTTGATTTTGTAACTTTTTTAAAAAATTAAAGTTTACATTTAATATTATTATTATTATTATTTAATTTTTTCCCATTAGTTTGAGAGAGCAAGAGAAAGAGAGACAGAGAGAGAGAGAAATATCACTGTGCTGTTTCACTTAATTCCATTTAGTTGCATATTCATTGATAGCTTCTTGTATGTGCCCTGACTGGGCATCAAACCTGCAATCTCTGGTGTGCCACCAGGTGGACGCTTTATCCATTGAGCAACCTGGCCAGGACCCATTTAATATTACTTTGTATTAGTTTCAAGAATACAGCACAATGGTCAGTCAATCATACACTGTTATTTTCAGTACCAACCTGGCACCACAATATTATTGACTATATTCCTTATGTTGTACTTTATATCTTCATGTTAATTCTGTAAATACCAGTTTGTACTTTTTAATCCCTTTGATTTTTCACTCAGTCTCCCAAGCCCACTCCCTTCTGACAATCATCAGTTGGTTCTCTGTATCTATGAGTTTTTTTTTATTTTGTTCTTTAGATTCACATATAAAAGAAATCATATGTTATTTGTTTTTCTTTGTCTGACTTAGTTCACTAAGCACAATACTTTTCAGGTGCATCCACACTGTTGTGAATGGTAAGATTTCATTATTTTTTATGACCAAAGAGTATTCCATTGTATATATATATACCACCACTTTTTTATCCACTCATCTGTTGATGGACACTTGGGTTGCTTCCATACCTTGGCTATTCTAAATAATGCTTCAGTGAACATAAGGGTGCATATAATTTTTAAAACTAGGTGGGTTTCTTCAAATATATACCCAGAAATAGAATCACTGGGTTATAACAAAATTCCATTTTTAATTATTTAAGGATCTTCCATACTGTTTTCCATAGTTGCTACAGCAATCTACATTCCCACCAACAGTGCATAAGGGTTCCCTTTTCTTCACATCTTCACCAGCACTTGATGCTTGTTGATTTATTGATGATAGCCATTCTGACAGGTATGAGATGATATCTTACTGTGGTTTTAATTTACATTTCTCTGATGTTTGGTGATGTTGTGCATCTTTTTATGTGTCTATTGTAAACCAGACATTTCTGGTAATACTAATTCCTCTGGACCTTTACCTTTATTATAAATCTCTTGTCATGTGTATCTGAAAGCTAGGGCCTACAGGATTATTAACCTACAAATACTTTTATTATTTTATATTTTTATATTAATTTTTAATCTTGATGGGGAGATAAGACATTGGTAACAGGACGAAGCATAGCAAATGTCAATGAGTAATGTAGACAGTTGGTGCTATGGAAGTTCAAATGAAGAAACTGTGACCATGGACTGGGGTTTCTGAGGACTTGAGTGTACAGAGTCAGTAATTTACACTTGGATGGACTAGGTGGTGGTTGGAACCTGGACTAAAACCTGGCATGGTTTTAGAGTTCAGAGTACAAACAAGCAACTTGCAGAAAGGTGAAAATAAAGCATCCAAGATTCTCAATAAGTAGGCAGTGCTCAGTGATAGGGACTTTGAGGATGATTATACTCAGAAGACATGCATGTGAAGGCCTCTGCTGTCTGAAATCTACTTTCTTGGTTGAAGAGTTGAGCAATTAGCCCAATGAAGATTTTTAGGGTTCAAAATAGTAGTGATAAGAAGTTATAGACAGTGTAGATGATTCTAAAACTTAAGTGAGCATGTGGATCTTAGGACAATGCTTCTCAAAGTCCCTGGACCATCTGTTTCAAAATCACCTGGGAGGCTTGCAATAAATACAGATAACTTGAATACCTGAGGGCTAGATCTTGGGGATATCCATTTAAAATAGAATACTTAGTGTATCTTATGTATTTTGAAGTTAAAGAACATTGAATAATTTATATTAAATGCCAGACTCTAGAGGCAGGTCACAGAATCCTGAAACTTAGAATCAATGATTGTATGAAGAAGTTAGCTTTTCCTTACTCTATACGAGTGGTTTGCAGAAAGGCTGGTTCTGGAAAAATAAATCTGGGGACAAGGCTTTTGTCCTGTAAGTAGGACTACAAGGTATCAGTCTGAAAGGGGGATTGGAATTTATGGAAAAAGAATCAAGACAGAGAGGATCTTGGGACAAGAAAGAAAGCAGAGAGACTGGGGATTGAAAAAGATATGATAGAGAATTTGCAACAGAATTGTCTGTTTACCTCTCTCCCTCCTCAAATCTGTGGCTCCATGAGGGATTTTTTCTTTTGCACTTACTATAGGGCCTGAAAAAGTAGACTTTCAAATGTTTATTAAATAAATACATAAATAAATAAATACAAGGTTGGACAAGTGCCAAATCAAAGGGTGATTTGGTGCTGAGCTCTGGAATGTAGACTAGAATTACCATGATGGTCTCCTGGTTTAGTTTGCATTTGGTCTTGGAAGTGGAGTTTGGGGCTATACTTGTTGTTTTGGAGTTGAATAGAAGAAACAAGCTTGTTGACTCAAGATGTAGACTGAACCTAGAGTTAAAACAGTTGGGGACATATTCTGGGAGAAAATGTGATTTGAATATGCTTTAAAGGCAAGAGAAGATACTAAATGACTCAGTTGAATCCAGCTCAGGCATTTATTGGGCTTGTGCTCAGTGCAATGGCTGACCAAATGGTGAGAAAACAACAGTCTCTTCTTTGGAGGAGGCTAAGAGGTAAAGAAATGATCAAAATACTATGTTAGAGGACATGCCAAAGGGGAAATTGTCTTAGGAAATTGAGGAAAGAGACATTTCTCTGGGTCTTAAGAACTAATCAGGGTTTGCTCCATAGTGAAGGTAAAGGAGGGTTTTCCAGGTAGAGAAAACAGCCAGAGCAAATGTACCAAGGCATGAAAATGAAGGTGGCCTTTGTGGTCTGGTGGGTGAGAATACAAGGCAAATCATAGGTAGCGGGTTTCGGACTTCATGCGTCATGTTAACAAGGCAGGGTGTATTCTGTAAACATTTGGATTTGAAAAAGTGTTTTAAGTGGTGGAATTACACAATTCAACTTATATTTAGAAAGTAAATTTGGACCACAGGACAAAGGAAGGCTGGAGGAGGGAGCAAGGCTAAGAGAAATCTGGGCAGAGGAGCAGAGTAAGCAAAAGTTTAATTAAATTTAGTCCTGCTGAGACACTAATGATAAATAATGGTTTAAGATAAACACCATCTGAATGAGCTGTTCAGTGGCTCTCCATACCTAGAGGAGGTGTGCATACTGGTGGAGAGACTTGCCAGGCTCTGGGAGGGCACTTTTGGTTGTCTCTTTTCCAATTTTTCCACATCTACAGCTGGCCCTTGCTAGCTGGTCTGCCCTGAAAAAGGAAATTTATTTCTGTGACCTGGAGGAGAGTTCACAGCCCTCACAGCACAGGTAAGTCTTTGATTTTTAATAATTGGCCAGCCATGAACTCTTTCTCTCTACCCTGGAAAGTCCCTTCTTAACTCAGAGCCATTGGAAATGAGCATTATCTGGAAGGTCTAAAACACCCTTGAGTAGAGCCAGCAACCTGTCTTTTCTCCAAATGATACTCAGCTCTGGGATTAAGATTTTTAAATTCTACAACTAGGAAATTAAAGAAGAAGCCACGTCAAAATTGGCAGGAGAAGTGGAGGTGTGGAACAGGCTGGACCCACACTCCCATGTGATGGTTTAAAATCAGGAGGGCTATCTAGATGTGGAGGTTCCTGCTGAGGAGTGATGGGTCCCAGCTCCAAACCCGGCCTCCCAGCCCAGGGTTAGAGTGCCAGGAAAAGAAGTTTTCATAACTTCTGGCTGTAAAAAACAGCAATGATTATGGCTGAGTGAGACAGAGGACAGTGTGGGTTCAGGCAACTTAAAGGGACCATGAATGGACTTACTTAGACTCACTGCCTCTGAGCTCCAACACTGGGGCAACAGCTTAAAAGGAACCAGGGACATACAGGAGGAACTGGATTGTCCAGCATCAAGATGAGCATCAAGTACAGACAGAGACTGCTGTTCTTTTTTTGACACCCCCACCACCATAGAGCTGGCAGGCAGATGCCATGGTGCCATATCTGAGAATCCATCAACCTGGCTCACACTGTTTACCCTGCTGTAGTTGTACTGCAGCCAGCTTTGATTCACAGCTTGGTCTCTCCTGGGCACCTCCAAGCACAGGACAAGTAGCAGCCATTGTAGATCACTTTGTAGCTCATGCCAGGTGGCTCCAGCAGGATGGAATCAGTGAGCACTGAAGCAAGTCTACTCCACAGGGTCGACTCCTGCACAGCAGCTCTTCCACCATAGTTGCAGCTGGTCCTTGAAGCCAGTTGTACTGGGAGTCAACACCTCCCAGTGACAGCACCAGCAATCAAGGTTCCACTACAATGGGACAGTGCACCCAGCTCACACAAGGGTGAACCTGGAATACCTGGCTCGGGTGACTGGGGAGGCTGTGTGCAACTAGGCTCACAAAGGCCACTCTACCATATCTGGGAGACATAGCAGCTCTGCCTGATACACATAAACAAGCATAAGGAAGCAGCCACAATCTGGAGACAAACAAACATGTCTCAAATGAAAAAACAGTAGAAACCTCCTCCTCCCCCCCAAAAAACAAAATGAAATGGAGTCAAGCAAACTGGAATTCAAAACAGTGATTATAAGGATGTTCAAGGAACTTAGTAAGGACATAGAAACCATAAAAATGAACCAGTAAAAGGTAAAATAAAGACTAATTCATGGGGAATCAATAGTAGAGTAAATGAAGTCAAGAATCAAATCAGTAATTCAGAATATAAGAAAACAAAACACACCCAATCAGAACAGCAAAAGGGGAAAAGAATAAAAAAAAAAGATAATGTACCTATCCTCTAGGGAAACTTCAAGCATACCAACATTTGTATCATGGGGTGCTGGAAGGAGAAGAGGGAGAGTAAGAAATTGAAAACTTATTTGAAAAAAATAATAATGGAAAACTTCTCTAACCTGGTGAAAGAAACAAACAAATCTAGGAAGCATACAGAGTCCCAAACAAGATTAACCCAAAAAGGCCCACACCAAGACACATCATAATTAAAATGCAAAAGTTTAAAGATGAAGAGAGGATCTTAAAAGCATTTCGTTACCTACAAAGGAGCTCCCATAAGACTGTCAGCTGATTTCTCAACAGAAACTTTGCAGGCTAGGAGGGAGTGGCACGAAATATTTAAACTGATAAAAAGCAAGGACCTACAACCAGGGTTGCTCTACTCAGCAAAGCTATCATTTAGAATTCAATGTTGTATGAAGAGCTTCCCACACAAGAAAAAACTAGAGGAGTTCATCACCACTAAACCTGTATATGAAATGTTATAGGGCCTTCTTTAAGAAGAAGTAAAAAAAAAATTAAAATATGAACAGTGAAATGGCAAAAAATAAGTATTGATTAAGAACTGAATCTAAAAAAATAAATAAGCAGGGCAGAAACACAGTCATAGACACAGAGAACATTTTGAGGGTTGCCCGATGGAAGGGGGTTGGGAGGATGGGTGAAAAGGTAAAAGGATTAAGAACTACAATTGGTTGTTACAGAATAGTCAGGGGGATGTAAAGCATAGCATAGGGAATATAGTCAATAATATTCTAACAACTATGTGTGGTATCTGATGGATACGATATTTATTAGGATGTTATATAGTGTTTAATCACTGGGTTATATACCTGAATCTAATATAATATTTTATGTCAATTGTAACTAAAAAATAAAAAATGATAAAAACGTACTCTGTGTTTAGAGAATAACAGTTGTGACACATCACCTGGTCTAATTTTGCCCTGATTGTATAGTATTGACATGTGAGAAGGAATGTTAGATCAAAAATAATAACCCCTAGGTTATATTCTTTTTGATGGATTAACTAGATGTGTAACCCGGGACATGCTACTTCACTTTTTCCAGCCTTAATTTTTATGTTCTGAGGAAGTCGGACAAGGCTTTATCTCTCTAATTCCTTCTCACTCTAAGAATTGGTAATTCCACAAGCTGTGTAGGAATGATGATGTTTTCTCAGGAGGTGGAGAAACCAGAGTGCTGCTTTGGAAAAGTTGATCCACCTGCCTACTAGGCATTTGCTGACTGCACCTTTGATACCTATTTTTTCATTTCTCCAACTGCCTTCAGATGTCTTCCTTTAGGGGTATCTTTTACTTTGCTCACTTTGCAGCCAGCATGGAATGGACACAATTTCTGGATCACAAGGTGGATCCTCACTGGCTTGAACAAATCTGTATCCCATTCCCTGGCTAAGGATACACAGGTTCCAAATTTAGTGTTCCCGATTCAGGTTCCCCATTGAAGGTTCTGAATTCAGGCCAGCGAGAGGGAGGAAATTCCTTTTGCTAGGGGCTCCTGGGAAGAAGTTTTCTTTTGTCTTTTGTGAGAGGTGGATGAAGAGCTTCTGCTCTGCTGTGGAGGGGGAAGCAGGATCTGGAGTCACGACTACCATGAGGGAAGCTGAGTAGAGTGCAGAGAATACCAAAGGAGTCAGCGCCCAGAGACTCGGATGCTCTGAAACACACTGTGCCTGAAGCAGCCTTTGGCCTTTAAAAAAACTTGTGAGCCAGTGAAGTCATGGGGTTTAAGCAATTCAAATCGGGTTTTCTGTTGCCGTCAACTCAAAGACTCCTAACTTTTTTCCTGATGTTTCACTAAATGTATTTCTGACTGTCAATCTTTTTACCCCCTGAAATAAAAAAAAATAACAACTCTATTTTTGCATTTTGACTACAGTCAGCACCTAAATATTGAAAACAACAGAAATTTTAAAAAGAGTCAGTGCCTGGCACAAAGAAGTTGCTTTATAAATGTTTGTTGAATGACTAAAAGTGAGAATAAACTAAAAAGAAGGAAGATAATATTTTCTCCGTGCAGCAGGGCAGCTGGTAGGGAGAAAAGCAGTTCCAAAGAACATTTGTTTTGGGGAGAACATGTGGCCAAGGAAAGGCATGGGAAGAGCATAAAGCTAACTGCTGGTCACCACAGCAACATTGTCCTATTTCTTCTTTCTTGAGATGCTGCCTGATGTTCTTTTATTTTTCTTACAATTTAGAATTCAAGGAGAAAAAAGAAACTAGAGTCACAAAATAAATTTTGATTCAATTCATTCAGTTGATTAATTTAACAGGTGTTTTGTGAGTATCTACAAAGGTCTCTGCCATCAGGAGGTTTACAATTTGATAAATAAGTAATTTGATAAATAAGTAAATGCTAATTACAAAGTTGGTGAGTATCATGGGAGAGAAAATGTAGGAGAATCATGAGAACAGAGCAAGGGGATTTAACCTAGACAAGGGGTCTGGAACCTATGGCTCGCGAGCCAGATGTGGCTCTTTTGATGGCTGCATCTGGCTCGCAGACAAATTTTTAATAAAAAAAATAATAACGTTAAAAATATAAAACATTCTCATGTATTACAATCCATTCATTTCCTATCACTCATGTTCATGGTTGTGGGTGGCTGGGGCCAATCACAGCTGTCCTCCAGAACAACACCAAATTTTTATTGGGTAATGTGTAATGTACACAGGTCGTTGTGAGGTCAGGAAGTAAACTTCCCTCCTTTTAATCAAGTAGTCAGCTAGCTAATTGCAGAAACCCTTTTGACGAAGAAGATGGCTAAAAGAAAAAAAGATGAGGAATATCGCACTTTTCATCAGGAATGGACAGAGGAATTCGCCTTTGTGGAGAGAGCAGGTTCTGCAGTGTGTCTAATATGCAATGATAAAATTGCATTGATGAAACAGTCAAATATAAAGCAGCACTTGGACACATGCCATACTACATTTGCATCAAAATATCCAGCGGGGGACAGCAGGAAGAAAGCATGTCAAGAACTACTGTGCAGAGTGCCAGTTAGTCAGCAGCAACTTCGTGTTTGGATCCAACAAGGTGACTGGAATTCAGCTAGCTTTGCTGGTACTTTAGCAATTGTGAGAAATGGAAAGCCATTCACAGATGGGGAGTATGCCAAAACATTCATGCTTGATGTGGCCAATGAACTTTTTGACGACTTTTCGAATAAAGACAAAATAATCAAATAAAAAAAGACATGCATCTGTTGACAAGAACTGTTCATGATTGTACCATCATGATGGCAAATCAAATTGAGGCAACACAAGTGAAGGACATAAATGCAGCACCATTCTTTTCTCTCACTTTAGATGAGTCAATAGACATAAGCCATTTATCCCAGTTCAGCATGATTGCAAGATATGCTGTCGGTGACACACTAGAAGAAAGTGATGCTGTTTTGCCTATGAAAGAGACAACAAGAGGGGAGAATTTATTCCAGTATTTCACTGAGTTTGCTAAAGAAAAATCTACCAATGGATAAACTTATTTTGTTGTGCACTGATGGTGCTCTGTGCATGATGAGGAAAATGAGGATTCGTAGCACTTCCTCATGAACATGAAAAGAGACCCATCCTAAGTTTTCACTGCATCCTACATCAGGAGGCGCTTTGTGCTCAGATGTGTGGTGAGCAGCTTGGTGAGGTGATGTCACTGGTCTTTCAGGTGAAGCTTAACATCAACACGTATCAATCAGACTACAAAGCCATCAGCAAAACCATGCAGCACCAGAAGTCACATTAATGGTAAGAAGTACTTTATTCATCACTGGTTAGCAACAGCCTAACAATGTAATTAAAAAGAATTCAGAGACTTATTGTACTTTAAAAGTGTTGGTCTTACATAAAATGCACACATTTACTTGTATTTAGTGTTAAACATATTGTATGGCTCTCACGGAATTACATTTTAAAATATGTGACGTTCATGGCTCTCTCAGCCAAGAGGGTTCCCGACCCCTGACCTAGACCAAGGTAAGGAACACATCTTTGAGGAAATGAATTTTAAGCCAAGAGCTGAAGAATGAGTAAGTGCCAGTCAGACAAATGACAGGGAGGAGAAGGGGTAAGTGTGTTCCATGTAGTGACCCAGTGGCTACAGGAAACAAAGCAGCCGTGAGGTCCTGAGAGAGTTCAGAATGGATGAAGGAAAGAGGTGAGCAGTGAGCTAAAGCCAGGGAGAGGACAAGATTTTGCAAGTCTTTATGGGTCAGGTGAAGGAATCTGGGCTTTATTTAAAGAAGGGTGGGAGGTTGCTGCAGGGTTTAAGCAGAGGTCAACACAATCAGATTCACATTTGAACTTGGACCATGTCTGGCACGATGTCACGAGGCCCCTTCCCTGCAGTTCTTGTTCCCCTGTGACTTTCCACTGCCTCTCTCATGGCTGTCTGTTCCCTTTAAAAACATTGGGAAAAAGTATGAAATAGGCACTGTTTGTTCCCAGTACTGGTTACAGCACTACCTTTGAAGAAATTTGTTTTTCTTTGTAAATCTAACTCTCTTTTTCTTAATTAAAGTCTGGGATTTCAGTAGCTGTGACCTCTTGTAAATCAGTGCTGATTTTCAGCTCTTAAATCTTCAGGGCAGGCGTGGGCTCTCCAGGCCTGTCTGTGACAGGCTTTCCCTGGGCAGGCAGCTAGCTGCCCATGGTGCTTACTCATTATGTGGCCCTTTCTGGGGTCTTCTTTTGTGTAGGCAGAGCGCAGTTTCACCTATTGCTTCTTCGAGAGGTGTATAGCTGCCCAGTCTGACCCACTGATATCTGTCTCTGTCCTTACTCTTTCCAGTCGTTCTCCATACTGGAAAACAAACTTAGCCTCCAAATATATAAATCAAAGCCTTCAGTTCCCTCTTTGCACCTGTTGTTCGCATGTCAGGGTAAGTGCATAACTCCACTTTGTTTCACTTGAAAGAGTAGAGCCTTCTAGGAAGAAAGTCTCTTTGTAAGCTCCTGGAGGGCAGGCACCACTTACTGCACCTAGAGCAGTGGTTCTTAACCTGGGTTCTATCGAACCCTAGGGGTTCGATGAGTCGGTCTCAGGGGTTCGGAGAAGCCTCTGCCACGGAGGCCAGAATAAAGTAATACCGTAATTTGTTGTGAGTTCATGCACTTTGTTGGTTTTGTTCTTTGAGCAAGGTGATGTTCATGCACTACTCATTTTGTGCACCAGTAAAAAAAACATATACCTATGTCTTGAATTTGGAAAAGAAATTATATTTTATTTATCACTAAAGAAGGGTTCGGTGAATGTGCATATGAAACTGGTGGGTTCGGTACCTCAAAAAAGTTTAAGAACCACTGACCTAGAGCTTTAGGCACCGAGAATGCTGGAAGCACCAATAGAATGACTGAAAGGGGAAAGATATTACAAAGTTCTGAGTCTGGTCTGGAGAATTATAAAAAAACAACAACAGTGCTTTGCGAAGGAGAGACTGGCTGCCGCGTGGAAAGATGTGAGCATATGTGTCTGACAATTTGAAGGGCATCTGATTGATTGGTAATCAGACTTACTGCTCTGAAGTGTACGTGGGACTCAGTTTTTAGACTGATAAGGATGTAGTTCTCAACAGAGCACTACTCAGCCTAGAAGGCAAAGGCTTCCACAGGGTTTTTGTTTTGTATTTTTTTTTTCTGGGCAATTCCTTCCTGAATCTCCAATATTGTAGAAAGGTTAAAATGATAACCCTGATAAAGTGCTGGGGAGAAGGCCATGTGTGGGTGAGCAACCAGGCATGTGTTATTCTTTTTATAGAGGTTGTGGTCATTATAGAGAGCGACCTGTCTTTGTGGATGGAGCTATAAACATTCTTCCTGAAAGGCTGTAATCCTTTCACTTATTTGCTAAACCATTGATTTATGCAGCAACTACTTTCAAGTGTTTAAATTTACAATATAATTAAGTCCCGGCTGGGTAAATCAGTTGGTTAGAGCATGTCCTGATATGCCAAGGTTGCAGGTTCAATCCCCAGTCATGGCACATATAGGGGTCAATGAATGAATGGATAAATAAGTGGAACAACAAACCAATCTTTTTCTCTACCTCTTTCTGAAATCAATCAGCAAGTAAAAAATTTAAAAAAAAATAAATGTACACGATACTAATGCTATCTAGTTGAAATAGGTGTGTAAAGAATTATTCTTAATTTTCTAAGATTTTGGTTTCCTCTTGACCCATGTCATTCATTAAAGAAGTAGTTACTGAATATTAATTAATGGTGTGCTTACCAGTTTTTACTTGTATAGTTAGGCACAAGGAGATGATATTGGTGAAGTAATGTATAGCGTTTTCTGGTTTATCTTGACAAACTATTCTCCACTCTAGCTCTATTTGTTCCCATTCCTTGCTTTATCTTTTATTATTTATCCTTTATTATTATACATGTCCTGTAACTATTGAGTGACTTTGTCCCATCTTTGGAGGCTCCATATCATACTTTGGTTTTGCCATTCTATCCTTAGACTCTTCCTTAGGGCTAGAGTTGTCTGGTAGACCATCCAATTATTTTGACATACATTGCTTGCTCAGTGGTGTTTTGCAGATCACACTATTGGGGTATCCAGGTATCTGAAAAGAAGGCAAATGGCTTCTGGCTAGTAACTTATTAATCACCTTGAAGATTTTATTCATCTGAGAACTGTTCGGTTTATTTTAGAATTTATCAGGGATGATTCTCATCTCATCTGGGAATAATAGCTTTTTAACATATGCTTACTACATGCTGTACCCAATGCCTTAACTACATTTTCTGAATCTTTACAACCTATGAGGTCAGTATTTGTTTAAAAATCTTGTAGGCAAGAAAATCAAGGCACTGACTGGTTAAGAAAATTGAAGTCACACAGCTAATTAGTGCCCATACTGAGATTTGAACCCTAGTCTTACTGACTACAAGGCTCATGCACTAACCACTAGGGTACTCCTATAGGCTGTTTGAATTTGCTCTTATGGGTTTCAGTTGTATATATCTACCAATTCTTTGGTCTTAATGGGGGAAAACTGTCTTGCTTTCATTGGTTCCTGAGACCAGAGGTTGTCCTGCCTTGCAGACATTGTTCATCTCAGTATTAACAAGAGCATATTTTACATAATAAAGGATGGTATACAGAATTTTATGTTTAAGGTCAGTGTGATAGCTATCAACAATTTGTTGGGTCAGATTAACACATAATGCTTGTTAATGTAGTTTATGTATGTTTAAAACAATGTAGATTTCAAATGATTTAGAACAGTGGTTCTGAAATCTTCATAGGAAGAACTTACCAAAATTCAAAATTTGAGCTTAAACCCCAGAAATTATGACTCAGTTAATATGGGGAATCTGAGTTTTTAACAAGCATACCCCAGTGATTATGAGGTCAATGGTCCTTGACCTCAATTTAGGAAACACTAACATGGAAACATCAGGAAGAGTTCAGAATTGAGGAATTCTTATATGTAGCCCTAGAAAAGGGCTAATCTATAATACCAACCTCAAGAGCTTTAGCATGTCCCAAACAGTCCTCAGATCTATGATCATTCATCAAGATAGAGAGATTAAAATTCTCTAGTAAGGGGTTGTAGAAGACTGTGTGTGTGCTTGTGTGTGTGTTGATGTGGGATGTACACAAAATGTAATGATACTGAGGTATAGGGAAAGATCAAGATACCTGATGCCCGACCTGTGGTGGCACAGTGGATAATGTGTTGACCTGAAATGCTGAGGTCGCTGGTTCAAAGCCCCAGGCTTTCCTGTTCAAGGTACATATGCATTGATGCTTCCTGCTCTTCCCCCCTACCTTTCTCTCTGTCTCTCTCCTCTCCCTAAAATCAATAAATAAGATCTTAAAAAAAACCCACATATCTTAACTATATCCCTGGAACAGTAATTTATAATCAGGGGGAAGGGACTTTTTGAACAGTTTACTTGAGTTGCCACTCAAAAGTTTTCTGACTTAGACTGGGGGTAGTTTTATCTAGTTATCAGGAAAATAGTCCTAAGGGAAACTAAAAAGGTCAAGCCACCCTTTATGGGAAATTTATTGAAAAGTGGAGAGAGCAGGATCACGCTTAGGGGCGTAATAAAGGGATGCAACACTTGTGGAAAGAGAATTCTTCCATATAGTGGGAGAGCAATAGGAGCGACCCAAATACTGGTGGGACAACACAGAGAGCTGGAGAAGGCCGAGAGGAAGGGGACTAAGGTTATTGTGGTGGCAAGTTTTACTTGTTACTAGCAAAATAGGCCAGTGTCAATAGGGGCTAGGGGAGCGGCCCAGATACTGGAGGGGCAACACAGAAAGCTGGAGAAGGCAGAGAGGAAGGGGACTAAGGTTATTGTGGTGGCAAGTTTTATTTGTTACTAGCAAAATAGGCCAGTGTCAGCAGGAGCTAGGGAGTAAGGCAGGGAATGACTCAGCTATTTCAACAGAAGGAGGGGTAGGCCATGGATTCTTAGTCATTCCTTTTGGTGGTGGCTTAGAGCCCTTAAAGTCAGGATCTTAATAATAACTAACAGTGTAATACTTGCTATTGTTCAGTCCTTACCTAAGTCCTTTGTATTTATTACTCTGAGGTTAAATTGTTTGTCCTGTTTGACCTAGCAGGCGGCAGATGTGGGAACTGAACCCAGAAAAACTTGAGTCAATGTGCATTCCCAACATCCTAAACAGCTTCTTCCATATCCCTCAGTGCCAGTTAGCTTTTCCTATTCCAGATGTGTAGATTATGCTGTTGACACCCAGGCCAGCTGTGTCTCATGCAGATGCCATCATTAACTGGTAGGGTAAAAAGTATGGGTTACTACAGACCTCTACTTGGAAAATGACTCTTAGAGAACTCCTTTGTCCATGCCAGACCCACAGAAGTTATTTAAGACATGTTTACTTGAAAAAAAAAAAGAAGGAATCTTGCTTATAATGGTTTGAGACAACATCTTTGTGTACTGTACACTTGAACAAGTCATTCTAATGATAAAACCCAGACACTGTTTATGATCATAAACTGAATTGCTTAATGTAGGCTGGTAAAATGAAGCATTTAATATCACAGCCAGGAAAATAATGTTTCTTTGAAAAAAATAAAAACGAAACCCAAACAGTGTTTTATCAAAGAACTAAAAAAGCTCAGACCCCTCATATTCTCCTTCCTCTGCTCAGCCAGGGTCGGATTTGAAAAGAGGCCCAACACTTCTCTGACTGGCCTGTTAGCACATTAGTAGTTCACAATGAACCGCTTTCACTACGCTTCCGCCCTTGAACTTTTGTTCCATTTCCACTGGGGGGGGGGGGCGGGAGCTGTTTACCTACTTTCCGTGATCTCAGATCTTTCTAATACTGATTCGCTTTCTTTTTGCTAAAGAAAAGATGGGAAAGTGGGTTGCTTTCTGAAAGTTATGCTCGCAGTCAGGAATCGGCTCTTAGAAGACTGGAGAAGTTGTCTGAATGAATGTAGGAACAGCAGAGATTCATGCAGCCCTTGGCACCTGTCTGCTGCCTCTGGCGGTTGTCACCCACACTGAGCAAGCTTCCCTCTCAGTGTTTCTGGGCCACACCTTCCTGATCTGCACTGGGCTCTACAGGGCAGAAGCTCGGGCTAGTGTGTCTGCCTGAAATGCCTCTTTGTAGTCTGTGTATTTAACAGCATAGTTAAATAAAAGAGACTTCGATTGCATCAAGATAGTGATTAGAGTACTTTGTGCAGTTCTTAGCACAGAAAATAGGTCTGGTATAAATATCAAGAGGATTAAAGAAAGTGATTTTTGTCATTGCAATTGGTTTTTAAAAAGATGTCAGAAAACAAATACAAATTTGTAGCAAGAGAAATAATTGTGTGCTGGATTTGTCAACGGAATGAGTTGTTAAATCCACTCAATGTTATTTACTGTTTCAGGGGCACACGTGGTTTCCAAGTAGTTTCTTGCCACTTTGGCCTTCATTTGGCCTTGCTATTTTCCACTGAAGAGTGTCTGTCTCTACCACAGCCCTGAGTATAAGCAAAGGCCCGGGGGCTGGCCAACTGGTGTTCCTGCTGTCCTTGGGAGTGAACATGCAGGAGGGATAGGGAAAATGGGGAAAATTCTCCTGAACAGTTTATTTTGTTAGAATAGCTCCAATTTGAATGGGACTTCCAGTCAGGAAAAGGGGGTTGCTTTAAAACAGGTTAGAGAGGATGAGCATGTGAGGATGTGGTGGGAGTGTACTAACAACACTCAGTGTTGCTGCTTTGTGTCATTTTTACCCCTAGGTCTGAAAATAGAAACTATTAATCAGAATTTTTTGATTCATGTTGTTGGTATCTGGTGGTGCTCCAAGAATGAAAAGAGCTTGTCTTGAGTGTGTGATCACTCAGCCTTTTTCTTTTCCAGGTGTTCTTTCTTTTCATACCTTGATTTTGAAAAGATTGGCAGCATTTTGGGATTAACAGTTACTGATAGTCAATCAGGGCTCTTTGTTCCTGTGGATCTCTTTATTTTTTGGCTTTTCATGGAAAGGAACTCAATTATTGTTCTGGGCTCTATGTGTGACCTTCACTTGCTACAGCTACTTGTCTATGACCTTGCTCAGTATAATTTTAGACACAAAGCAAAAGAGGCAAAGTGAACATCAGAGATACACAAGAGAGATACTCTCTCAGTTTGGAGACCTTTCTCCTCCATCCTTGTAACTTTCTGGGCCGCTTACACGGGGCAGGGTGGGGGGTAAACTGCTCAGGGATTGCACAGTCTGCAGGAGAATAGGAGCCTCCCAAGTGGCTGATGTGAATAACGAGAGCATCACCTGGCTGAGGCTCCTCCCCTATGGCTGAAGCATATCAACGATTTCCTAGTTTATTTTACTGCTTCCATTTTTTTCTCCCCATTCAGAATTTATTCTGACTATAGCCACCAAATTAATCATCCTCAGGCAGAGCACGGATCATCTCCCCCTCATGTCCCACACTTCATGGCAGCTCTTGAGTTCATGGCATTTGTCTGCTCTGCTCTGGGGTTCAGAAGGCTGTCTTCTACAGGCTGCCTCCCCCAGGCTCGCATGCTCTCTGGCTTTTCATGCGAGTTGTCCATTGGCAGGCATTGGCAGGCACTGGCAGGCTATTGGAGTGTGACAGCAGAGGGAGATGGGATGCCCGGAATGTTTATTCCTCCCCTATCTCTTCCTGTGGATTCCTGATGAAGCAGTGACTAAGCCCATTGCTCTGTCTAGGCCACAACTCATGTCAAGCTACCCCTTTCATAGGGTTTTTATAATTCTACTTTCTTTCCTTTCCCCATGGAGCCACATGTGGAAATGGTTGCCTGCTATTGCTAGGCCCTGTAGGCATTATCATTCCATGATGGGTGCTCTACCCTGCCTACTCCTCTTGATATTCAAAAGAAGACTGGATGGACTCACGTGTAACATTTAAAAAATCTGTGCTTCCCCAGTATTCTTCTTTTCTGATGACAAGCATGTAGTTCCTTTAGGAAGTGCATTTTATAAGAACAGTGACATAATCTTTCTACTGTGAGATATCTTTGGAAGGGAGAATGGGAGGGAAGAATAGGCATTTTTTTTTCAAGTTAGTGGCACATGACTGTTCTGCTACAGAACATATAGACACAAAATTCATGACTAAGTCTTCTGTAGAATGAAAAAAATCAATTTTTAGACTAGGGAAGAAATGGTCATCATGGACAAATATCATGGTTGATAGTGATGGCATTGATGTAGAAGCTATTGAAGATATCTTAAGTTATTAAAAAACCTTAAAAAATTAGTTTTAGTTTTTCTAATTGTTTCCCAGAACACACAGATGAAAGACATAGATAGCTAAGTATAGTTGAATTTGCGTGCTGTTATACAAAAATTTTACGAAGTTTAGATGATTCCTCCCTCCCCCGCCTTAAAAACCAGTGAAATTCTAGCACTTCACTTGGGAATTATGTCTGAATTCTGAATACAGATGTGTGTGTATGTGTTAAATTCCCAGAAACACAGATGTTTATTTCAGAAAGAAAAGTCACTCTAGATGCTTCTTGGACTCTCATCCAAATTTTTTCAAAAGGTTATTGTCTTGTATTATTACAAAACAGAGCAGATGCTAGTATCTTTTACACTTTTTGGAAAATTCTTTAACTTTTTTTTTTTTTAATGAGTGGCTTCTACAGGGGTAAGATGATTTTGATTTATGAGCTGAGAATAGATAGAGAGATTAGAAGTAGCATAGGATATTGCTGATTAGACTGCTGTCATGGTAAAATGGGGAAAAAGCTAAAAAATAATAAAGTATTCTTATTTTACAATAGCAAGAGGAAGATTAGACTCCTGACAAATGGATCTGGTTTCCAGTATCAGATAACCACAAATTTTTATACTATGTCTAATTCACAATAAATAAGACATCATTATACGCCTTACTGTGTAGAGCTTCCTTTATGCTAAATAAAATAAACTGGACACTCCATAACCAGTCTTAAAGCATTTGAATTAATGTAAGATTACAGTATAGTTTATAGATATTTTTATCTTTCTATTTCCTTTGTTCTGCTCTTTACATTGTTAGAATGAGAGATAAATCTTTTTTTTTTTTTTTTTTTTTTTTTGAGAGAGAGAGACAGACAGACAGGAAGGAAGAGAGATGAGAAGTATCAACTCATAGAAGTATCAACCTTAGTTGTTCATTGATTGTTTTCTCATATGTGCCCTGGCCGGAGGGCTTCAGTCAAGCCAGTGATATTGGTCTCAAGCCAGCAACCTTGAACTTCAAGCCAGTGACCTTGGAATTCAAGCCTGTGACCATATAGTCATGTCTATGATCCCACGCTCAAGCCAGTGACCTCGGGGTTTAAACCTGGGTTCTCAGCATCCCAGGCTGATGCTCTATCCACTCTACCATAGCCTCGTCAGGTGAGAGAAAAATCTTCATCTCAAATGTAGAGGCCCTTGTGGTGAGACTTAGACATTTTTGAGAAAGTTTTTTATAAGGATTGAGAAGTTTAGAAGATTTTTGGAAAATTTATCCAAAGATACTTGTTTTAGTTCTCCTCTTCTCCATCTGTACATTTTCCTGTAACAATTTCTTAATTACGATGTAAAATTTACTAGCTGGTATATCTGCATACCATTTGCTCTAAGGTATTTAAGAAGTAACATAGGTGTGTCTGGAAGGGTGTCATATAATGAGAATTTCTTTTGCTTGAAGACGCCAGAAAAATTAAAGTGAAACTTGAAGTTTGAAGTAATGGATAACCTAAAATATAGACTTTTCCTCCAATGCTGTTTATCCTAGAACAGAAAGAAACCCTTTATACAACTTGAAAAAAATATTTAAAGATAATGCTTCTCACTCAGAGGGTGATAAATTATGGAGCTTATTATTTCAAAGTTGAATATATGAATATAGTTAAAAAGTTCTAATGAAAGTATTGAGGGAAGTAGATGGTTTAGAATTAATCCTAAAGCTTTTGAAGTTGGTATTCTGAGGGGTGAGCTATAGATTATGAGAGGAATCGCTGTCAGCAAAATACTTCCAGGACAGATCCTTAAGTCTTTATGCACCAGAGAATTTTTTAAAGTGACAACTTTTAATAAACTTATTATGCCTCCATGCTTCTAAAGGTAGATAGGAAATAAGATTGTGAAGTAGTAAGTAGAAGCATATGAGTGTTTTTGAAGAAGTGAAGCATGTGGTTAGATTGTCTATTAAAGTGCGCCAAACTATTAACATTTTGGGATTTTGATGAATTTTCCCTACCTCTTAATGGCTGTGTTATTAAAGTTTTCAGAGAAAGTAATCCCATCTGACTCTTGGTATTGTGTAGCTTATAGTGACTTCATATAGATCCTTTGATGGAAGCTTATTTTTCTCATCCCATTTTTCCCCTTTACTTATTTATTTTTTCTTTTTTATTGAGTTTATTGAAGAGACACTGGTTAACAAAATTATACAGGTTTCAGGTGCACAATTCTATAACACATCATCTGTACTATGTATAGTATTTATCACCCCAAGTCAAGTCTGCACCCATCACCTTTTATCCTCCTTCACCCTCCTCTACCTCATCTCCCCTCCACCTGGCTATCACCACATCATTGTCCATGTCTGAGTTTTTTCTCTTTTCTGTTTAATGCCTCCACCACCCCCAGACTCCCTCCCTGACAGCTGTCAGCCTTCTCTCTTTCTATGAGTCTGTCTCTACTTTGCTTGTTAGTTCATTTTGTTCATTAGATTCCACATATGAGTGAAATCATATGGTACTTGTCTTTCTCTGACTGAGATAGATGCTTATTTTTTTTCTAGAGGCATATTTTAAAAAATATTTTGTTGTTTTCTTTCAACAACTTTTCAATTTTGGATACTAATGGTGACTAGGAGTCAGTATTCTCAGTGCTGTAGGTAAGTTTTGATGGCTGGTCAGGGATGCAGTAATCTTAAAGGCACTGGTCATAGTAAAATGGTAATGACTGAGTCAGGGAGTTCTGGGCAAAAACCTGGCTTTGTTACTTAGATCTGTATTAGTTGAGGTTCTCCAAAGAAAAGAACCAATAATGTCTATCTTATTTTATCTATCTATATCTATATCTATATCTATCTATCATCTATCATCTATCTATCATCTAACTATCTATATCTATCTATCATCTATCTATCTATCTATCTATCTATCTATCTATCTATCTATCTATCTATCTATCATCTATCTATTTATCTATCTACCTACCTACCTATCATCTATCATCTATCTATCATCTATTTATCTATATTTGTTATGAGAAATTGGCTTATAGTCTGCCATCTGCAACTTGGAGACCCAGGAAAGCTGGTGGTATAATTTCAGTCTGGGTCCAAAAGTTTGCGAACCAAGAGAGTCTATGGTGTACACCCAGTCCAAGGGACAGGAGAAGACAGGTGTCCCAGTTGAAGCAGGCAGGCTGGAATTGGGAAAATTCTTTCTTTCAATTTTTGTTCTATTCAGAGCCTTAAAGGATTGGATAATGCCACCCACCATAAGGAAGGGAATTTACTGATTCCACCAATCAAATGCTAATCTCATGGGGAAACAACCTCCCCCTGACACACAACCCAGACATAATGTGAGCCCTGTGGCCCAGTTAGGTTGACACAAAATTTACTAGCACAGAACTTGAGTAATATTGGAAAAGTTATTGCTACTCTGTACCTCAGTTTCCTCACTGAAAATGCAGAAATAATAAGAACTAGTGTAACACTATAGTATGGATCAGAGATAGTCTATTCAAAGTACTTAACACAGGGTAAGAAATTCATTTCTTTTTAATAGTCATTTTTAAATTTCATTTTTTAATTACAGTGACATCCAATATTATTTTATATTAGTTTCAGGTGTATAGCATAGTGGTAGACAATCATATAATTTACAAAGAAATTTCCCTGGTATTTTAAGTAAGTACTCACCAAGCACCATACTTAGTTGTTACAATATTATTCAATAGGTTTTTGTAAGAAGAGATCTGATATGAACATATATTTATTCAAAATCAGAATATGCTTATTATAGAATATTTCAAACACACAGACAAAGGAGAAAATAAAAATTGTTACAATATTAACATTGTTAATCTTTAGTTCATAATATTTTCTCATTTATTTATATATCTTCAGTGTACATTAGTATATTTCTTTTTTAATTAAAATTTATTTTAAAATTTTATTTATTGATTGGAGAGAGAAAGGAGAGGGAAGAAAGAAGCATCAACTTGTAATTGTTTCTCATATGTGCTTTGACTGGGCAAACCCAGGATTTTAAACTGGTCACCTCAGCATTCCTGGTCAATGCTTTGTCCACTGTGCCACCACAGGTCACGCTAACTCTTTCCATAACTAAGTTTTCCTCTAGTGCATCAGTTTTAAAGATTGCATAGTATTTTGCTGTATAGGTATACTATGATTTATTTAATTCTTTATTGTGTATGTATATGTTTTGCTATTATAGACATCCTTGTGTAAGCATTTTTGCACATGTATAATTATTTACTTAGGATAAATTCTTAGAAATAGAGTCACTGATTTAAAAATTATTACCTTTTAAAGGTTTTTGACATAAGTTTTTCACTTGTCTTGCCAAATATTGTATCAGTAGATACTCTCACCAGGAATGTATGGGAGTGCTCATTTCCCTTACCTTTGAAACCCCTGGGAAGCAAAAGTGGCATGTTATTTTACTGTGCAGTTAAAAAGTATTGGTAAGATTAAAATTTGTTTATTTATCTTTTGTATTGCATTTTTCTTTTTTTGAGTGGCTTTTGTGTATCCTTTATTTAAAAATATTTTATAAAAAACTTTATTTCTGGACCCTGACTGGTTGGGTCAGTGGTAGAGCATCGGCCTGGCATGTGGAAATCCTGGGTTCAATTCCCGGCCAGGGGACACAGGAGACGCGCCTATATGCTTCTCCCCCCACCCCCTCTCCTTCTTTTCTGTCTCTCTCTTCCTCTCCCACAGCCAGGGCTCCATGGGAGCTTGGTCCTGAGGATGGCTCCATGGCCTCTGCTTCAGGCACTGGAATGGCTCTGATCACAGCAGAGCAACACCCCAGATGGGCAGAGCATCGCCCCCTGGTGGGCATGGCGGGTGGATCCTGGTTGGGTGCATGTGGTAGTCTGCCTGCCTCCACCCAGCTCCTCACTTCAGAAAAATACAAAAAAAAAAAAAAAAAAAAAAAAGAAAGAAAAACCCCAAAACTTTATTTCATGAGTCATTTTATGTTTACAGCAAAATTGAGTGGAAGCTATACACGTTTCCCATATGTTCCTTGTTCCCATACAGACCTAGCTTCCCCCATTGTCAATATCACGTGCCAGAGAAGTATCTTTGTTATAATTGATGAATGTACATCAACATGTGTATTATATTTACCCAAGGGATTAACTCTTGGTGTTGTGTATTCTGCAGGTTTGAACAAGTGTATAATGACGTGTACCCACTATTATAGTATCATATGGAGTGTTTTCACTGCCCTTAAAATCCTCTGTTGAATTCCGGCAAGATGGCAATGGAGTAGGCGGATGTACCAACTTGCAACTCCCAAACCCAGGTGGATTATAACTTGACTTTAAGAACCATCATCTGGATAAACCAACGTTGAACTGGACTGAGAGGACTCATCAACCAGGGAACATTGAAGAAGCCACACTGAGAATGGTAGGAAAAGCGAAAATGTGGAAAGGGTTGCCCAGCTCCCCTGAGTGAAAGGCAGCCCGGAGAAACTCGTTTGGCGGGAGGAGAGGCTAACTGAAGGGTAGGGACCTGGGTCCCGGAACAAAGCCCCAGCCTACAGCCCCAGAGCCTAGAAGAGGCGTATGGACAGTATTTAGCTGGGAAACAGGTTAGGATACTGTTTGTGAGAAAGAGACAGTTGTCTTAAACCCAGGATTCTTCTTAAAGGGATGGCACAGAAAACCTCTCTCACAACCACTCACCCAGGACTCCGGGAGACAGGGAGAGAGGAGAGGATCAGAGCAGTGGGAAGAGAGTGTGGTCTGGAAGGCACAGGGAGAAAAGCTTTGAGGGACAGCCACCCTAAACCCTGGGCTGAGTCACTTCACAAATCTGAAATAATATTTTCCCTGGAACCAGCAAGGGGAAGCAGGACACCAGCCAAACAGGCTCCCCCATGGCAATTAGAGCACAGTGGTTTAGAAGGAGGGAGCTTTCAGGACTACAGTATGGAGTGTTAGGGTCTGAGTTGCAGTGCCCCCACCCACACTGCAGAGGCCCAGCCAGCTGGCATGAGCTTGGTCTAGCCCAGCAGGGACGAAGAGGACGTTTGAAAAAGGTCTAGTGGCTGCAGGCCTGCCTGTGACCCCACCTGTGGGGGAAAAGCAGGAGCCCAGAATGGGCAGAGATCCGCCGCTGGGCAGGGGCAAGCGGGTGCAAAGCCTCACCCGGCCTCCAAGGCTTGAAGCCCTGCACGAACTGGCTTTACCCACGGAGGTGGGGCCGAAGCCCGGGCTTTCAATTGAGCATGCACCAGTAGCCCAGCCGAGGAGCCGAGGTTGGTAAGGGCAGGGCAGGAGCCTGGCTTGCAGCTGAGTATGCACCAGAAGCCCCTCCCTGCCAGAAGAACTGGCTGACAGAAACCCGCAGCTGAGCCAAAGAGCTCACCCTTGCCCTTGGTGCCCAGGCTTGTGTCCCGAGTGTGATGCGCAATCACACCCCTGGGAGAGGGGGCGAAGGAAGGTCGAAACTGACTGAGGCTTATAGAGCCTGGCATGAGAACACAGCCCCTCATGAGGAGGCAAGGTGGAAACCGCAGCAACGGCCGCAGTAGCCGGAGCTGGCAACACCCATACCCAACCACCCTAGGCAGCGGCAGAGGGGGTGGCTGGCCTGCAGACAGGTCACACCTAGGGAACACAGAGGCCACACCCATTGGACTCCAGTAGCCAAACCCTTCTTACACACAGACAAAATGGGCAGGCAGAGAAATGCAAACCAAATGAATCAAGAGAAATCCTCAGAGAAGGACCTGAATGAATCAGATATAACCAAACTACCTGATGCAGAGTTTAAAATAATGATAGTTAGGATGTTCAAAGAGCTTAGAGCAGCAAAGAATAGTCATTACACACACCTAAATAAAGAGATAGCAAGTATAAAAAAGGAAATTCTGATCCCGAAACCAGGCAAAGACAACACAAAGAAAGAAAATTATAGGCCAATATCCCTGATGAATTTAGATGCTAAAATTCTCAACAAAATATTAGCCAACCAATCCAGCAATATATGAAAAAATCATGCACCATGATCAAGTGGGATTTATTCTGGAGAGGCAAGGCTGGTTCAATATTCACAAATCAATCAATGTGATTCATCACATAAACAAAAGGAAGGACAAAAATCACATGATAATTCCAATAGATGCAGAAAAAGCATTTGATAAAATCCAGCACCCAAACATGATAAAAACTTTCAGTAAAGTGGGAATATAGGGAACATGCCTTAACATGATAAAGGCCATCTGCGACAAACCCACAGCAAACATCATACTAAATGGACAAAAATTAAAAGCAATTCCCTTAAGATCAGGAACCAGGCAGGGGTGTCCCCTTTCCCTACTTTTATTCAACATAGTTCTGGAAGTCTTAGCCACAGCAATTAGACAAGGAGAAGAAATAAAAGGCATCCAAATTGGAAAAGGAGAAGTAAAACTCTCATTATTGGCAGATGATATGATATTGTATAGATAAAACCCTCAAGTCTCAGTCAAAAAGTTACTGGACCTGATAAATGAATTTAGCAAGGTGGTAGAATATAAAATGACTCAGAAATCAGAGGCATTTCTATATACCAACAATGAATTGTCAGCAAAAGAAATTAAGGGAACAATCCCCTTCACTATTGCTACCAAAAAAATAAAGTACCTAGGAGTAAATTTAACCAATGAGGTTAAGAACTTGTACTCGGAAAATTATAAAACATTGATAAAAGAAATCAAGGAAGATACAAACAAGTGGAAGCATATACCGTGCTCATGGTTAGGAAGAATAAACATCATTAAAACATCAAAGCAATTTATAAATTCAATGCAATACCAATTAAAATACCAATGACATACTTCAAAGATATAGAACACATATTCCAAAAATTTATATGGAACCAAAAAGGAACACGAATAGCCTCAGCAATCTTAAAAAGAAAAAATAAAGCAGGAGGCATCACTCTTCCAGATATCAAGGTTTACTACAAGGCCATTGTACTCAAGACAGCCTGGTACTGGCATAAGAACAGGCACATAGATCAATGGAACAGAACAGAGAACCCAGAAATAAACCCACACCTTTATGGACAACTGATATTTGACAATGCAGTAAAGACAGCATCTTTAACAAATGGTGTTGGGAAAATTGGACATCTACCTGCAAAAAAATGAAAGTAGATCATCAACTTACACTATTTACAAAAACAAACTCAACATGGATAAAAGACTTAAATGTAAGCCGTGAAACCATAAGCATCCTAGAAGAAAACATAGGCAGCAAGCTCTCCGACATCTGTCACAGCAATATATTTGCCGATTTATTTCCATGGGCAAATGAAATAAAAGGCAGGATAAACAAATGGGACTATATCAAACTAAAAAGTTTTGCACAGCTAACGACAATAAGAACAGAATAAAAAGACAAACCACACAATGGGAGAACATATTTGACAATACGTCTGATAAGGGGTTAATAACCAAAATTTATAAAGATCTTATAAAACTCAACACCAGGAAGACAATCCAATCCAAAAATGGTCAAAAGAAATGAATAGAAATTTCTCCAAAGAGGATATACAGATGGCCAATAGGCATATGAAAAAATGCTGAACATCACTAATCATTAGAGAAATGCAAATTAAAACCACAATGAGGTATCACCTCACACCAGTCAGAATGGCACTCATTAGCAAAACAACACAGAATAAGTCCTCGTGAGGATGTGGAGAAAAGGGAACCCTCCTGCACTGCTGGTGGAAATGGTGTAGCCACTGTGGAAAACAGTATGGAGATTCCTCAAAAAATTAAAAATTGAACTGCCTTTTGACCCAGCTATCCTATTTTTAGGAATATACCCTAAGAACACCATAGCACTGTTCAAAAAGAAGAAATGCGCCCCCATTTTCGTGGCAGCATTGTTCACAATAGCGAAGATCTGGAAACAGCCCAAGTGTCCGTCAGAGGACAAGTGGATTAAAAAGCTTTGGTACATATATACTATGGAATACTACTCAGCCATAAGAAATGATGACATCGGATCATTTGTAACAACATGGATGGACCTTGATAACATTATACTGATTGAAGTTAGTAAATCAGAAAAAAACTAAGGACTATATCAGTCCATACATAGATGGGACATAAAAATGAGACTCAGAGGCATGGACAAGAGTGTACTGGATACCTGTGGGTAGGGAAAGGTGAGGGAGGGGGTGGGGGGAGTAGAGGGCCAAAAATAAAACCAGATAGAAGGTGACAGAGGACAATTTGACTTTGGGTGATTGGTACACATTATAATCAAATGTCAAAATAACATGGAAATATTTTCTCTGAACATATGTGCATTGATTTATCAATGTCACCCCATTAAAATTAATAAGAAAAATTCTTCCCACAATAAAAAAAAATCCTCTGTTGACTGCCTATTTATCATTTCCTGATTCCTGGCAACAACTGGTATTTTTACTGTCTTCATAGACTTGCTTTTTCAGAATATCATGTAACTAAAATCATATAGTATATATTTTCAGGTTGGCTTCTTTCATTTTGTAAAACATTTTTCTATGTCTTTTCATGGCTTCACAGATCATTTCTTTTTGCACTGTATATATACACTGTCTGGATATACCACAGTTTATCCACTCACCTACTGAAAATTATCTTTGTTCCAAGTTTTAGCAGTTATGGTAAGGCTTTTATAAACAACTGTGTGCAGGATTTTGTGTGAATATACTTTTGAACTTCTTTATGTAAGAATACCAATGATTGCCTTTGCTGGATTGCATGGTAAGAGTATGCTTAGTTTTGTAAGAAACTGCCAAACTGTTTTCTTCTTTTAGAAGGTAGGAAGAGAGAGAGACGGAGAGACAGAAACATCAAGCTGTTCCTTTTAATGCCCTGACCAGAGAGATTGAACTGGCAACTTCTGTTCCATTGGGATGACACTCCAACCAAATGAGATATCTGGCCAGAGCTTAATTTTTTATTTATTTGATTGATTTTTAGAAAGACAGAGAGAGGAAGGGAGATAAAGAGAGGAGGGGAAAAGGAAACATTCATTTGTTGTTCTACTTAGATGGGCATTCATTGGTTGCTTCCTGTGTATGCGTCAACCGGGGATAGAACCTGCAACTTTGTCATTTTAGGGCGGCTCTCTAACTGACTAAGCTAATTGGCGAGGGTCCCAAACTGTTTTCCAAAGTAACTGTACCATTTTGCATTTCTACCAGCAATGTATGGGAGCTCCTATTGCTCCACATCCTTGTCACCTTTTGGTATTACTGTCAGTTTTTTGGCCATTCTAATAGGCGGCTAGTGGTTTGAATTTGCATTTTTCTGATGATATATAATTTGGAGCACATTTCATGTATTTATTTGCCATTTATATATCTTCTTTGATGAGATATTTGTTAGGTATTTGGTCAATTTTAATTTTTATTATTATTATTATCTTTTATAATTTCATCAGTATTTACTAAGACTAGTTGAACCTAAGAAAAATCAGGATTAAATATGATGTTAGCCAGAATAGCGATTTTCAACTGGTGTGCTGCAAGACTCTTTTAATGCTTTTTTAAAAAATGAATTTATTGGGGTATACAAATCAATAAAACATCATCTGCATGGCACATTTTTAGATTTTATTTATTCTTCTTTTTATTTTTTTAGAAAGAGAAGGGAGAGAGAGAGAAAGAGAGAATAAAAGAGGGAGGAGCAGGAAGCATCAATCCCCATATGGGCCTTGACCAGCCAAGCCTGCGGTTTTGAACCAGCGCCCTCAGCGTACCAGGCCAATACTTTATCCATTGCACCACCATAGATCTACATTGCACATTTTAAAAAATATTAAATTTGCCTGACCAGGTGGTGGCGCAGTGGATAGAGCGTCGGACTGGGATCTGGAAGACCCAGGTTCGAGACCTCGGGCTCGGCAGCTTGAGTGCGGGCCAACCTGACTTGAGCAAAAGCTCGTCAGCTTGGACCCAAGGTCGCTGGCTCCAGCAAGGAGTTGCTTGGTCTGCTGAAGGCCCGCGGTCAAGGCACATGTGAGAAAGCAGTCAATGAACTAGGGTGTCGCAATGAAAAACTGATGACTGATGCTTCTCATCTCTCTCTGTTCCTGTCTGTCTGTACCTATCTATCCCTCTAGCTGACTCTCTCTGTCCCTGTTAAAAAAAAATTTATTGTGGTGATATTGGTTAATAAAATTATGTAAATTTCAGTGTGCAATGCTGAAATCATCAGTGTATTGCACTGTGTACCCACCACCCAAAGTCAAAATTTTCATCATCATATATTTGACTCTCTATTCCCCTTACTACCCTCAACCCTCTTCCCTCTGTTAACCACCATACTGTTGTCTGTGTCTATGAGTTTTTGTTGTATTTTCATAACATTTTTTTATTAAGTGAAAAGCAGGGAGGCAGACAAACAGACTCCCATTTGCACCCCAACCAGGATCCACCTTGCAAGCCCTATACAAGGTGATGCTCTGCCCATCTGGAGCCACTTGTCTGTTGCTCAGGCAACTGGGCCCTATTAGCACCTGAGATGAGGCCATGGAGCCATCCTCAGCACCTGGGGCCAACTTGCTCAAATCATCTGAGAGAGAGAGAGAGAAGGGTGAGGGTGAGGGGTGGAGAAGCAGATGGTCTGTTCTCCTGTTTGCCCTGACCAGGAATTGAACCTGGGACTTCCACACATCCGCGGATGCTCTACCGCTGAGCCAACTAGTCGGGGCCTTTTTTTTTGTTTATTTTTTTATTTGTTGCTTTCAGTTTTATATTCCACAGATGAATAAAATCATATGGCTCTTAACTTTTTCTGACTTATTTTGCTTAGCATGATATTCTCAAGATCCATTCATGTTATTGCAAATGGCAGTATTTTATCTTATCTTATGGCTGAGTAATATTCCATTGTATATATGTACCACATCTTCTTTATCTAATCATCTATCAAAGGACACTTTGGTTGTTTCCATGTCGGCCACTATACATAATGCTGCAATAAACATAGGGATGTACATATCTTTGCAAATAAATGTTCTCAAAGTTTTTGTGTAGATACCCAGGAGAGGAATTACTGGGTTACATGGTAATTTTATTCTTAATATCTTGAGGAGTCTCCATACTGTTTTTCATAGTAGCTGTACCAGATTACATTCCCAACAGCAATGAATGAGGGTTTCTTTTTTTCACAAGCTCCCCAACACTTATTACTTGTCTTGTTGATAATAGCCAATGTAAAAGGTGTGAGGTAGTATTTCATCGTAGTTTAGATTTGCATTTCTCTATTAGCTAGTGAAGTTGAGCATCTTCTGTAACACCAGAACAGTACGAATAGCAGAGAGGTGATTGATTTTTTCAAAGGCTTGAAAAAACTTAATGAGCCCAGAATGTGTTATTTTTTGTTACTTTACTTTTTTAAATTTTATTTTATTGTGTTAAGAACACTAAACATGAGCTCTACATTCTAAACTAATTTTTAGTGTATAGAACGTGATTATTGATTATAGTTACAACATTGTATAGCAGATCCCTAGAACTTATTTGTATTTTTTAAATTGAGTTTGTTATGGTGACATTCATTAATACAAGTATACAGGTTGCAGGTGAATAATTCTACCATACATCATTTGCATATTGCTTTGCGTGTTCACCACCCCAAGACAAGTCTCCCACCAACACCATCTCTCTCCCCTATACCCTCTTTTACCTCCCCACCCCCATTCTCTCCTACAGTTACCACCCTGTTTTCTGTGTCTGTAAGTTTTATTTCTTTGCTTAATCCTTTCACTTTTGTCTGTTTTTCTTTTATTTGTTAGTTTATTTTTTTTATTAGACTCCACATATAAGTGAAATCATATGGTACTTGTCTTTCTCTGACTGGCTTATTTCACTTAGCATAATAATCCCCAGGTCTTAATTGAAACATTATGCCCTTTAATCAGTAACTCTCTATTTTCTCTTTCTCTCTGCGCTTGGTCACAACCATTCTACTTTCTGATTCTATGAAGTTGACTATTTTAGATACCTCATGTAAGTGAACTCATGTGTATCATTCTGTGACTAGCTTAACATAGTGTCCTCAAAGTTCATCCATGTGGTCACATATTGCAGAAGTTCCTTCTTTCTTAAGGCTGAACAGTATCCCTTTGTATGCCTGTATTTACATTTTTTTCATCCCTTCATCTATCTGTGGACATTTAAGTTGTTTCCACATCTTAGCTATTGTAAATAGTGCTTCAATGAATATAGGAGTGCTAATATTCCTTTAAGAGTCTGATTTCAATTGTTTTAGATAAATATCCAGTAGTGGGACTTCTTAATCATATGATAGTTCTAACTTTAATTACTTGAGGTATGTTCATATTGTTTACCATAGCAACTGCACCATTTTTTGTTCTTGCCAATAGTGTGCAAGAATTCCAATTTCCTCACTTCTTCATTTGTTGTTGTTTTCTTTGTTGTTGTTGATTACAGCCATCATAACAGGTGTGAAATGATTCCTCACTGTGGTTTTGATTTGCATTTCCCTGGTGATTAGAAACATTGAGCATTTTTTCATGTACATGTTGGCCATTTGTACGTTTTATTTGGAGAAACAGCTATTCAATCTCTTAGTTCATTTTTATTTGTTATTATTTTTAATTAATTTAAAATTTAATTTTTTCAATAAAGCTTACTTTAAGTGCTATTTTGTATTGGTTTCAGGCTTACATCACAGTGGTTAGACACTCACATACTTTACAAAGTATTCCCTCCTGTGGTGAGATTCAAATAATTTAACAACCAGTGCTCTGCCCTAATGACTATTTTAGGTATTATAAAGAAAGATATACCAAAAGGTAGTTTATTATTTCATGTATTTAAAATTTAAATAAGAACAATAAAAGAGGTACACAAACTAGATTATGTTATAAGAAAGTTTTAAAATATTAATGAAAAAATATTAAATAATACTTGACAAAAAACAGTAAAACTGTTATTTAAGATGTTTCCAATGACAGTTTATCACCCCCTGGTTGTTTGGCACCTTTTCTCTTTATGTTATATGTTTGTTTACTAAAGTAACAAATGCAAAGGAATTAAAATGTAGTATTTCATCAAAGGTATAACGAGTTTTATGAAATGAATGAATAAATATTACAAGCACAGTTCGATCAAATTTTTTTCACCTATGGATGGAATGAACATTACTATGGGCGCTTAGAATACACTGTTGCACAGATGAACATTAAAAAAGAGTAAGGAATGTAAATTTTTGATTTCCAATTGAGTGGCTGGCCTGGGGCCCATCTTAAGGAGAACCCTGATTACAAGTGTCATTTTAATAACTGGTTCACCAAACTCAACAAAAAATTAGGTATCGGTTCTACTGAACTAATAATGTGAACCGACTGAATCTCACCACTGGTTCCCCTGATATTTCCACTGGGCACCATACTTAGTTATAACAATATTATTGACTATAGTTCCTATGTTGTGACTAGTATCTCTGTGACTGTTTTATAACTCCCAATTTGTACTTCCTAATCCCTTCACCTCTTTCTGGGAACATCAGAATCTGTTTCTATGAGTCTGTTTGAATTCTGTTTATTTATTTTATTCTTTGAATTTCACATAAAAGTGAAATCATATGGTATTTGTGTTTCTCTGTTTTATTTTACTTAGCATGATATCCTCTGTGCTCATCCGTGTTTTCATAACTGGTAAGATTTCATTCTTTTTTCTTTTTTTAACGCTGAGCTATATTCCATTGTATATATGTACCACCACTTTTTTATCCACTCTTTTATTGAGAGGGCTTTTGTGTTAATTCCATATCTTGCCTTAGCTCATTTTAAAATTGGATTATTAGTTTTTTTGCTGTTGAGTTGTGGAAATTTCTTATATATTTTGGAGATTTACCTCTATCAGATATATGGTTTGCAAATACCTTCATCCAATCTTTCATACTGTCTATAGAAAATAAAGCTAATATAGGTAGTATAAAAGATTGGGATGGAACTAAACAACAACAGGGTATTCCCTGAAATTACTTTTCTCTTTTCTTCCTTCCTTCCTTCCTTCCTTCCTTCCTTCCTTCCTTCCTTCCTTCCTTCCTTCCTTCTTTCCTTCCTCCTTCCCTCCCTCCCTCTTTCTCTCCCTCCCTCTGCCCTCCTTTCCCCCTTTTCAACTTTTTGAAATCCCAGCTAACAGTTTCTTTTGCTGTCATTTGTTACTTTTTCTAAATGATGGAAAAACCCACACCCATTCTCCTTCTTTCCTCTCTGATATTTTCCTTGCCACCTCCTTAAAAAAAATTAGGAATAAATATAATACTACTGCGGAAGCTTCCAACTTAAGAAGAGTAACTTTAAAATAAGTACATTTGATTCTCATGTTTTCTTTATATATTATCACTGGTATTATAGTAAAGAGATTAAGAGTATGGCCCTTATGCCTGACCAAATGGTGGCACAGTGGATAGAGCATCAGACTGGGACATAGAAGACCCAGGTTAAAAACCTCGAGTTTGCCAGCTTGAGCATGGGCTCATCTGGTTTGAGCACAGCTCAGCAGCTTGAACCCAAGGTCACTGGCTTGAGCAAGGAGTCCGTCAGTTTGCTGTAGCCCCCCAGTCAAGGCACATGTGAGAAAGAAATCAATGAACAACTAAGGTACCACAACAAAGAATTGATGTTTCTCATCTCTCTTCCTTCCTGTCTGTCTCTATCTGTCCCTCTCTTTGTCTCTCTCTCCCTGCCTCTGTCACAAAAAATAAAAAGAGGATGGCCCTTACAAGAGGAACTTCTGACACCTGTAAAATGGGATTTATTATCTTATCTATGAATAACTGTGAGGATTAACTGATATGAAGATCTTTTAAGATTTTAGCACCCTGTCTGGGACACAGTAGTAATAACAATAATAATAGTAACTGCAATTACTGTTATTGTCATCTAATTAAAATTATTGGACTTAACTGATTTGTAGTAGCAGCTCTTCCTTGAGAATGAATGTTGGGGATGGTTAGCAGAGGGTAGTCTTGAATTTCTGCTTGAGGTTATCACACCCCAAGCTACCTTTGCTTCTGTGTTTTAGCTTTCTGTCCAAATGTCTTCCAGACTTCTTGCCTGTGTGATGAACATTGTTGTGGTTAGAGCCACCAAACATTTCCCATCTTCTTCCCATTAGAATTAATTATTTCTTCTTTCATCCTGTACTTTGTACCTAAACATGAGTATATACTTACATTTAATAATGTTACTATTTATTGACCTCTTAAAATGTGCCACGTACTATGTATCTTCTCAAGTTTTGTAATCTTCCTAATAAACATCTGAGGTAAACACTACCATATTCAGCATATTATAACACGTTACTATGCTTAGGCTCCCCATTAGACCTCAAGATCATTTCCCCTGGGGAATACATTTTATGGATCTTTATATTTCCAGAACATGCATAATATTAGGAATAGGTTAAGTTCCCTGTAATGGTTGATCTACAGCACTCTCTTCCCCAGCATGTCTCATTCCTGTTTCTTAGAGATGTTGCATTCTTCTCTTAGACCTTCCCTGCTTACCCCATGCCTTACGGCACTTACTCCGGCTTTCCATCTTCCTCCATGGTCTTCTTTTGCTGGAGGTCTTTCCCCAGCCCAGAAAAACCCCCACTGGAAGCTCAGAGCCTGGTGGACTACAGACATGTGAACAAGAGGGAGTAACAATTGTAGGGGAAATATATTTATATGTCCCAGGTTTTAGCTTTGAGTGTCTTACATCTGTGCTTTTGTGCATCCCTTTCACCTACTGTACCTTGAAAACCTTTTCTGCTTTCAGATGTCAGCACTAAGTGTCCTTCTCCTCCCTCCCCTGTCTATGCCTCCTCCATCCTACCCCTGTTACTGTCATAGCACTGACTTCTCTCTACTGAATCTGGTGTTCTCCTGTCTGTATCCCTCCCTGTGAGCTCCTTGAGGGCAAAGACTGTGTTCTGCGACTCTGAAATCCCCCAGTACAAGAACATAGCTGGTGTTCTAAAACTACTTATTCATTAAATCAATAGAAACAAGGTTCTTACGGTGGTAGGCTCCAGGGTACTGTTTATAGAGTGTTTAAAGAACAATGGCAGTGTGAGAGATACTCCTCATATCTGCCCATGAAATTTTAACAAATTCTACAACAATATGCAGAGAAAAAACCCCAGATGAACCTGAAATATACACACACTGGATAGACAAAGGTATGATCATGCAAGAAGGTGTGCCAAAGCACAGAAGAAAAAATAATACCAGAGGACTGAGTCTTTCTCCTTCCTCATGGACCTGAGGGAGGGAGGCACTATTTACATAAGCTTTGTCTCAGACCTGGAGGCTGGGAGGAGAGTCTGGAGGAAAGAAGCAAAGTAAGGGGCGGCGACCAAGAATGGAGAGCAGCGCCGCCCAGCATCTGCTGCACCCATGATTGCAGGGCTGAGCTTTTACAGGCACAGAGCACACACAAAACCAGTGGCACACTCCCAAGAACCTCCAGCAAATAGCTTGTGGAGATCGGCTCACAGGACACTGGAGCACACTTGACCTGCCCACCCGACCAGCACAATTTAGCCTTGTGGTGCCAGAAGTACATGATCTGGGATCTCCCGCCACTGGCTTTGAAGCCCAGGCACCAGCTTGCTGGAAAGAGTTTAGTGTGTGTGGATGGGAAGCCCCTGATCTGCGATCTCTGTCCTAGCTGCTCCCGAGGGGACACTGGCTTGTGGTGTGCACCCCTGCCTTGCCCAGGGCTGTGCTTAGAGAGCTTATAGTAGTATCAAAGGAGGAACTGGACTCTGTCACCCCAGCCTCCTGGTTCCTCATTGTTCCCCTTGCTGTGAAAACAGCAGTGGTGGCGGATCCCTTCCACTCGGTCTCCAGGCTGCTCTCTCCTGTGAGAGGTGGGAGCACCCGGAAACTGGATCCCCTGATCTGTGGGGACGCGAGGGAGGGCCCTGGAGGACTCCTGTTCAACCAGTGCCAGTATCATAAAGTTGTAAAGCCCTAGCAGTAAACCCCTCTTACCAACACAACCCCCCCTGCCTTCATCATTACAGAAGCAACAGTTAAGCCTTAACAGAACACCCAAGAATCTCACGGAGGCAAATCATATAGTGCAGCACCTCCTGCCAGAAAAAGGAATAATTATTTCTTATTGGGGTTATTAACAATATAACCCTCAAATGCCATCAAGGGAAAAGAAATCAAATATGGGTATATGAGACAGAGATGTAGCTCAGATAGATGATGAAAAATCTCCAGGAAAAAAAATCTCAATTACATGGAAACCTTGGAGCTTAATGACAGAGAATTCAAAATTGAAGCTCTAAAAATACTCAATAAGATACAAGGAAACACCAAAAGGCAATTTAATAAGCTCAAAAAACAACATAATGAACAAAAAGAGTACTTTACCAAGGAAACTGAAACTATGAAAAAGAACCAAACAGAGATGAAAAACTCAATATACGAACTGAAAAATGAGGTAACAAGCTTAGCCAATAGAACAAGTCAGATAGAGGAGAGAATCAATGACATAGAAGACAGGCAACTAGAGATACTACAAAGAGAAGAAGAGAGAGACTCATGAATAAAAAAAATGAGAAAGCCCTACAAGAATTGTCTGACTCCATAAAGAAGAGCAATATAAGAATAATGGGTATATTAGAAGAGAAAGAGAGAGAAAAGGGAATGAGAATATATTGAATCAAATAATCAATGAGAACTTCCCAAGCCTGTGGAAAGAGTTAGAACCTTGAATGAAAACAGAATGCCGAGTTACCTCAATCCAAACAGACCTACTCCAAGGCACATTGTAATGAAATTATCACAAATCAATGACAAAGAAAGAATCCTCAAGGCAACTAAGGAGAAGTATATAACATAAAAGAAGGTCCAGTAGGCTATCATCAGATTTCTCAGCAGAAACTCTAGAAGCCAGAATAGAGTGGACCCCAACATTTAAAGTACTGAAAGAGTGACTACCAACCAAGAATACTATATCCATCGAAGCTATCCTTCATATATAAAGGGGAAATGAAAACATTTACAGACATACAGAAGCTGAGGGAATTTATCACCAGAAAACCCCCACTACAGGATATACTGTAGGGGTTTAATCAACCAGATACAAAGGACAAAACAAGAGAAAATTACAAGTGAAAATTTTTTAACAAAACCACAATGAAAACAAGGATAATCTGTTACAACAATAACATAAAAGGGGAGAGAATAAAGATCAGCAGTAACAAAGGAGGATGGAGTGCTGAAGCACTCATGAGATAATGGACTCCAAAAAATATAATAAATTTTCTTCTAATAACCTAATGGTAACAACCTCTGAAAATGCCACTACTGAAACACATAGCTTAAAAAAGAAGAAACAGAAGATAGAAGTATGGAACATCAGCAAATAAAAATAAATGACAGGAAACCAAGAAAGAAGAACGAAACAAGACACAAAGCTATCAGAAAGTAGTATATAAAATGGCAATAGGAAATCCTCAAGTGTCAATAATTACACTAAATGTAAATGGACTGAACTCACCAATAAAGAGGCACAAAGTAGCAGATTGGATCAAGAAACAAAACCCAACAATATGCTACCTTCAAGAGACACATCTAAGCTACAACGATAAAAATAGGTTCAAGCCTGACCACATGGTGGTGCAATGGATAGAGCATTGGAATGAGATGCGGAAGACCCAGGTTCGAGACCCTGAGATCACCAGCTTGAGCATGGGTCCATCTGGCTTGAGCAAAAGCTCATCAGCTTGGACCCAAGGTCGCTGGCTCCAGCAAGGGGTTGCTCAGTCTGCTGAAGGCCCGTGGTCAAGGCACATATGAGAAAGCAATAAATGAACAACTAAGGTGTAGCAATGAAAAACTGATGATTGATGCTTCTCATCTCTCTCTATTCCTGTCTGTCTGTCCCTATCTATCCCTCTCTCTCTCTGTCCCTGTAAAAAAGAAAGATAGATTCAAAGTGAAAGGTTAAAGAATGATTCCCCAAGCAAATAATATCCAAGGAAAAGCAGGAGTAGCTATATTCATATCTAACAATGCTGACTACAAGACAACAAAGGTAATCAGAGACAAAGATGGTCATTTCATAATGATAAAGGGGACATTATATCAAGAAAACATAACACTTCTTTATATATATGCACCAAACCAAGGAGTACTAAAATATATAAGACAACTACTAACCAATCTAAAAGTGCAAAACAGAAAAAAATATAATCATACTTGGAGACCTCAATACACTCTTGATTGCTTTAGATTGTTCATCCAAACATAAAATCAATAAGGAAATATTGACCTTAAGTGAAACACTAGAACAAATGGACCAAATAGACATCTACAGGACATTTCATCCCAAAACATCAGAATATACATTTTTCTCCAGTGTACATGGAACATTCTTAAGAATAGACCATATGCTGGACCGCAAAACTAAACAACAAACTCAGAAATATTGAAATAATACCAAGCATATTCTCTGACCATAAGGCTTTGAAACTAGAATCAACTGCAAAAAAGAAGTAAACACACCCACAAAAAAGTGAAAATTAAACAACATACTTCTAAAAAATGAATGAGTCAAAGAAGAAATAAGAGATCAAAAGATATATACAGACAAATGAAAATGACAACATGACATATCAGAATCTCTGGGATGCAGCAAAAGCAGTAATAAGAAGGAAGGTCATATCACTACAAGTTTATATGAAAAAGCAAGAGAGAACCCTAGTAAACAACTTAACATCACATCATAGGGAACTAAAATCAGAAAAACAAAGGCAACCCAAAACCAGCAGAAGAAAGAAAATAATAAAAATTAGAGCAGAAATAAATGAAATAGAGAACAGAAAAACTATATAAAAAATTAATACAACAAAGAGCTGGTTCTTTGAAAAGATCAATAAAATTGACAACCCCTTGGCAAGACTCACTACGAAAAAAAAGAAAAGTCTCATAAACAAAATTCAGAGTAAAAGAGGAGGAATTACCACAGATATCATATATATACAAAGGATTATCGCAGAATACTATGAAAAATGGTATGCCACCAAATTAAACAATCTAGAAGAAATAAATAAACTCCTAAAACAATGCAATCTTCCTAGACTGAATCATGAAGAAGTAGAAAGCGTAAATATTTCAATAAGCAGGGAGGAAATAGAAACAACTTTCAAAAACCTCCACAAAAATAAATGTTCGGGGACAGATGGATATACTAGTGAATTCTACCAAACATTCAAAGAAGAATTGGTTCCTATTTTTCTCAGTCTTCCAAAAAATTGAAGAAGCAATACTTCCAAACACACTTTATGAGACCAACATATGCCTCATACCAAAACCTGGTAAGGAAAACACACACAAAAAGAAAACTACAGACCAATATCTCTAGTGAATACAAATGCAAAAATCCTAAACAAAATACTAGCAAATCAAATTCAACAACACATCAAAAAATAATTTATCATGATCAAGTGGGATTCATCCCAGAAACACAAGAATGTTTCATCATAGTAAAACGATTAATGTAATACACCATATCAATAAAACAAAGAAAAAAACCATATGATCCTATCAATAGAGGCAGAAAAGGCATTTGATAAAATACAATATCCTTTTATGTTTAAAACACTCAGCAAAATGGGTATAGAAGGGAAATATCTCAACATAATAAATGCCATTTACAACAAACCATCAGTTAACATCATACTAAATGGTGAAAAACTGAAAACTTTTCCTCTAAAATCAGGAAGAAGACAAGATTGCCCACTCTCTCCACACCTATTCAACATAGTGCTGGAAGTTCTAACCAGAGCAATCAGACAAGAGAAAGAAATAAAAGGCATCCATTTTGGGAAAGAAGAAGTAAAGGTCACTTTTTGCAGATGATATGATCCTGTATATAGAAGACCCCAAAGACTCCACAGAAAAGCTATTAGAAACAATAAACCAATACAGTAAGGTTGCAGGATACAAAATTAATAAGTCTATTGCTTTTATTATATGCCAATAATGAAACCTCAGAAAAAGAACTCAAATAATTAACCCCTTTTATAGTAGCAACAACAAAAAAAATAAAATACCTAGAAATAAACATAACAAAGAATGTAGAGGACCTATATACCAAAAACTACAAAGCATATTAAAGGAAATTGAAAAAGACACAATGAAATGGAAAAATATTCCTTGTTCATGGATAGGAAGAATAAATAGAGTTAAAATGGCCATATTACCCAAAACAATATACAAATTTAATGCAATTCCCATCAAAATTTCAATGTCATTTTTTAAAGAAGTGGAACAATAAATTGTTAGGTTTATATGGAACCATAAAGAACCTCAAATAACCAAAGCAATTCTAAGGAAAAGAAACGAAGGTGGAGGCATTGCAATACTTGACTTCAACCTATACTACAAAGCCACGATAACCAAAACAGCATGGTACTGGCAGAAAAATAGACACAAAGACCAATGGAACAGAATAGAGAGTCCAGAAATAAAACCACATATATATGGTCAAATAATTTTTGTTAAAGGAGCCAAAAACACACAATGGAGAAAAGAAAGCCTCTTCAATAAATGGTACTGGGAAAATTGGAAAGCCACATGCAAAAGAATGAAACAACTACATTTTATCTTCTTGCACAAAAATTAATTTAAAATGGATCAAAGAACTAAATATAAGATCTGAAACAAGAAATTACATAGAAGAAAACATAGGTCCTAAACTCATGGACCTTGGTCATAAAGAACATTTTATGAATTTGACTCCAAAGGCAAGGAAAGTAAAGGTAAAGATAAATGAATGGGACTACATTAGACTAAGAAGCTTTTACACAGCAAGAGAAACTGTCAACAAAACAAATAGACAAACAACTAAATGGGAGATGATATTTTCAAACAACAGCTCAGATAATGGACTAATAATATCCAAAATATATAAAGAACTCACAAAACTCAGCAAATAACAAACAATCCAATAAAAAAAATGGGAAGAGGACATGAACAGATACTTTTTTCAGGAAGAAATACAAATGGTCAACAGATATATGAAAAAATGCTCATCTTCACTAGCTATTAAAGAAATGCAAATCAAAACTACAATGAGATACCACCTCACACCTGTTGGATTAGCTATTATCAATAAGACAGGTAATAACAAGTGCTGGAGAGGGTGTGGAAAAAAAGGAACCCTCATTTACTGTTAGAGGAAATGTAAATTAGTGCAACCATTATGAAAGAAAGTATGGTGGTTCCTCGAAAAATTAAGGATAAAACTACCATATGACCCAGAAATCCCTCTACTGGGTATATACCCACAAAACTTGAAAACATGGGTATGTAAAGACACATGCACCCCCATGTTCATCGCAGCATTGTTTATGGTGGCCAAGACATGAAAACAAACAAAAAGTACTTTAATAGAAGATTGAATAAAGGAGATGTGGTACATATATACTATGGAATACTACTCAGCCACAAGAAATGATGACATGGGATCATTTATGGCAACATGGATGGACCTTGATAACATTATACGGAGTAAAATAAGTAAACCACAAAGAGCTAAGAACTGTATGATTCCATACATAGGTGAGACACAAAATTGAGACTCATGGACATGGACAGGGGTGCAATGTTTACTAGGGGGTAGGGAAGGGTGCAGGGGGAGGGGGATGGGGTAAGGGGATGGGCTTAAAGAGAAACAAAATATAGGGTGACAGAAGACAATTTGACTTTGGGTGATGGGTATACAACATAATCGACTGTCTAAAAGATGTGGAGATGTTTTCTCTGAATCAATGTACTCTGATGGACTAATATTACCCTGTTAAATTTGATTGTCTAAATAAAAAAATAAAAAATGAAAAACAATAAGAAATGTTTGTGGGCTGATCTGGAAATCGAACCGTCAGGTACAACATGTCTCTTGAAGAAAGAATTCTGGGATGCTCATACTTATTTTTAGCGCTGCAATTTTAGTCCTGCTCCCAAATTCTAAAGAATCCATTGTACTTGTCAGATTGAAATAATTTTTCCTGGACTTAGTGAAAATCATATGCCCAGGGGAGAGAATCTGGCTGCATTTGAATAGAAGATTTTGTGCAACATTATCAAATCTCAGAGTGAATATAATTTGCATGTGTAATAGCTTGTTCCCGTAATTCAGAATTTCCTGAGTGACTGAGAAGCTCCAAAGACAGAGTGTATCCCTCAATCATTTCCACACAGTGCTGAGCTATTGCCAGGCTCTGACCCTTTAAATATCTCATATAACACCCAGAGAGTTCAGGAAGTAACCTTAATCAACTTGCTAGTATCATTTCAAAACATGAATAGCTTGTGATTCCTGATGTACAGGGTCTATTGAGAATGTGCTGTTGATTCAGAGTCTCAAGAAGAACACTTTTAATTATTTTTTCTCCTGTGTAAATTTTTCAGCAATGACATGGCACTGGTAGGTTCAAATTAATCAGTTTTCCAAGATCTGTCTTGCTGAGGAGCAAATTACTGGGTTCTTTGGTGAATTTTGGGAGGGACATATGTACATTTTCAAGTTTGTACTGTGCAATGCAATACGTTGTAAAACAAGAGAGACTTTCAGAAGTAGTTTAATTTTTTTAGCCCTCTACAATTTGTCTTAAACATGTAGTTTGAGCCTCATATCTTGTTTTCTCTTTTGTACTTTGCACTTCAGTGACATACTGTTTGACATGACCCTGAAAGAATTATACACAGTAGCTAGAACGAAATTATTATATAGGAGAGTCCTAGTTAGGCAATCTGGTTAGAATAAAGGTTAGATCCTTATTAAGACTAAATCCATATACAGAAATTTCATTTGTATAACAAGCCCACATAAGAAGAATGCTGCTCCCTAATGGTAACTCCAGCATCTGGTAGCTTTGGCCAGGATTCTTGGAATTATCTTGGACTAGATATTTTTTTTCTCATTCTGTGTTTAATCCTCTGCTATCTTGAAACTCATGATGCCTCATGAAAGTGGAATCAGCCACTTTCAAATATATTCATAAGTACATCCTTTCCTTTCACCTTCACTACTTTGGTCCAAGCTGCCATCATCTCTTATTGAGATGTTGAAATAACCTCCTAACTGATCTCCCTACTTATGTCTTTGCCTTTACAATCTCTGTCTATCAACTCTTTTAAGCCTTCTCTCTTATTCTCACACAGTTACCCAATTAACATGTTAAAACAGAATTCAGATCATGTCATTTCTCTGCAGAAACCACTCTGATAGCTTCCCATTTTCACTCAGAATAAAGGTCAAAGTCTTTATGATGGCCAGAAAGGTCCCATACTGCCAGAACTCTGTTACTTCTCAATCTCTCTCTTACTTTCCTTACTCACTTTGTTCCAACCACACTGGCCTCCTTGCTGTTCTTTGAGCATGACTGAAATGTTCATGGCATTTGCAAATGCTTTTCCATGGTCTGGACTGCTTTTCATCTGGAGACCCACCCCATCTCCAGATGATACCTCTCCCCATCTATCGTCTGTTTTGACACTTTATTCATCTCACTTCCCCTGTCTACCCAATTTAACATTTCCGCCAACTTTCATAAACTATTTTCTTGGCTCCTGTCACTTGGAATTACTTGTAGCTGTTTGACCATTCATTTTTGATCTCTTTCATAGGGCTTCTCTTTCTCTGTCTACACCTTAACTGCCACGTGTCCATTTCTAATCTTCTGTAATTTTTGTCACCTATTATATTCTTGAGAATATTATTCTCTCTAAGATTTTTAATTACCACTTATGTTCTCATAAGCTCCCAAATCTCCTTCATCACCTGAGCTGGGTGATTCAGGAATGTCTCTTATGTGGATTATGTGGACTCTCCTTTTGTAATTAAGTCTTTATTTCTATTGACCCATTTGTGCATAGTGTTGACCCTCGGGATGGCTAACTGTGAGGACCAACTGGCAGTATAGCATATGAGCAGGTACTGAGCACACAAAGTGAATATGCCTCAGCTGGGTCTGGTACCTGTTGAGATCTGTCTTCGGATGTGACACTTTTGAAGCTAATTGAATTTTGCTCTGATGTTGTCTGAAGCTAGCCCCAGATTATGCTGGTTCTGGGGCCTCTTAGAGGGACTCTGGTGCAGGCCAATATCAGCCGCTGCCTGTGACTGACCCTGGGCAACCTGTTTAGAGCTGCAAAACAATCCACAATTTGTGGTAGCCTCTGCTGGACCTTAGTGTGTACAGGAAGGACTAAGTTGCACACCAAGGCTGACTCTTACCAACACTGGGCCTGAAAGCAAGTCAGCAAGTGTCCCAAGGTATCCCCAGATCTACCTCCACCTGCCTCCACCTGCTGGCTGCTTGTTAGGCTCAGTCACTGAAAGAGCCTCTGGCAGTACTTAAGTTGCATGAGGTATGTTCTCTGTGAGTCAATAACTAGGGGTAAGTGCTGTTCAATAGATGATACAGGTTCAAACTCAGTGCCAGTGCTGGGTCTGAGACCCCTGAACAAATGTTTCAAAGTTTACCAATTCTTGTTGCCATCATGGGGTGTTTGCAGACCTTTGTGGTGGGGCAGGTTCTCAGGAAACAGAGTGAAGCCAGCAGAATTAATCAGGTTCAGAGACCATGATTTAGCACTATAAAGGGAGGGCTCTGCACCAATTGGGCATGTGAGGAAAAAATGGTCTCCGCCTTCTAAAGCCACACAACTCATTTTGTCTAAGGTCCTGCTGGGATGCTAAATTCAGCAGAGTGGGGCTGCTGAGAACTGGGAAGGTGGGGTTAGTTCATCTCCATTGAGGGGGTGGTGCTGGTCAGGCAAAGGCCCTGGTCGGCAAACTGCTGCTCGCGAGCCACATGTGGTTCTTTGGCCCCTTGAGTGTGGCTCTTCCACAAAATACCTCATGGGGGCGCTATGTCGATAAGGAATGTACCTACCTATATAGTTTAAGTTTAAAAAATTTGGCCCTCAAAAGAAATTTCAACTGTTGTATTGTTGATATTTGGCTCTGTTGAAAAATGAGTTTGCCGACCACTGGGCTAGGGAAAGGTTAGAAAGTTGCCCCCACCCCAGAGTCATATCACTTAATCTGCCTTGGATTCTGTCTAGATCTCAGTAGAGTGGGGCCACCAAGATGTGGAAGGATAAGACTGCTTGGAGCCCAAGGGTGGAGCCAGCAGATCTCCCATGAAGGGGAAGTGCCAGTCAGGGTTACGGTAAAGTGGGGGCGGGGGGATGATCCCTGCTCCAAAGCTATATCACTCAGTCACTGGTATCTCTTGAGTCTGCCCAGACCTCTACACCTTGGCCCAGGCAGCTGACTCCTCAGCAGAGCATGAGCTCTGCAGGGTGGGCCAACAGGGAGTCCAAAGGGTGGAGCTGTTGCTTTCCCCCAGGATGGCGCTGTATGGAGGAGAGAGATCCACCCAAGAAGGAGCATATGCAGTGTAAAAGAGAGACTCAGCACGAGGATCCTGGGGACTCTCCCTCCAGCTCGTTCCCCAGAGCTACTAACCCCAGTCTGTCCTCGCACTTCCTTAGTCCCCTCTGCCCGCTCTCCACTGGAGCCCAGGATGAGTGGCTGAGATTTTATGCTTTGGCCCTTTAAGAGGGCACCTGTGTCTCTAGCAGACTTCCATCTTTCCCTGGCAGAAAGAATTCCTGCTGATTTTCACAGACAGTGTTGTGTGGGTGCCTCTTTTCAGTTCTGGTGCTCTGGGCTGGGAGCCTGTTGTGTGATTAAGACCCCATGTTCCTCAGGGGTAAACTTTGCTCCTGAGATATCCCTCTATAATCTCAGTCCCTGCATCTAGGAGCAGGGCCAGCCCTTTTGGATCTCTGCTGTTCCTTCCAGTCTGGATGTGTCTTCTTTTGTAAATCCTTGGTTGTAAGACCCATCCACCTATTTCTCTGCCATCTTGAATCCCCTCACTTTTTTTTTTAGTGTTTTGGCATATTGTATTTTATTCAGATATCAAGAGAAGTATCATGAGAAAAATGCAGAAAAAATGTGTTGTAGAGACTTTTACTATGTGTCTATTTTTTATTTGAAAGAGAGAGAGAGAGAAAGAGAAAGAGAGACAGAGACAGGAAGGGAGAAAGATGAGAAGGATCAGCTTGTAGTTGTAACACTTTAGTTGTTCATTGATTGCTTCTTATATGTGCCTTGACCAGAGCACTGCAGCTGAGCCAGTGACCTTGGGCTTAAGCCAGTGACCTTGGGATTCAAGCCCAAGAGACCATGGAATCATGTTGATGATCCCATGTTCAAGCCAGAAACCCTGTGCTCAAGCTGGTAGGTAACCTTGGAATTTAGACCTGGGATCTCAGCATCCCAGATCAATACTCTATCCACTGTGAGACCATTAGTTAGGCATGTGTAATCATTTCTTTTATTGCTGTTACTTATAAAAGTTTGAAGCTGTATATTTATTATTTCCATCAAAACAAACCTGATTCAGTTTCTGTAGACGAGTATAGTAGGTAGACTAATGCCCCCCCCCCCCATGTTCATATCCTAATCCAGAAACCTGTAAATATGTTGTTACCTTACATGGCAAAAGGCACTCTATAAATGTGATTATGTAAAGATTTTGACAGAAATATTACTGTGGATTATCTGGGTGGGCCAAACGTCTCAGAGAAGAGAGACTTTATGGGGGAGTGGGAGTGGGGAAGTCTCCTGTAAGGAGGAAATACTTCTGAAGAAACTATAAAAGAAAGAGTAGAAACTTTCCAGTCAGTGGCAGGAAGGTATGTATATATAGACGAGGGTGTGAGCAGAGGAGAGCGCACATACTGCTAGGGCAGTGTTTCTTAACCTGGGTTCTATCGAACCCTAGGAGTTCGATGAGTCGGTCTCAGGGGTTCGGAGAAGCCTCTGCCGTGAAGGCCAGAATAAAGTAATACCGTGATCTGTTGTGAGTTCATGCACTTTGTTGGTTTTGTTCTTTGAGCAAGGTGATGTTCATGCATGGCTCATTTTGTGCACCAGTAAAAAAACATATACCTATGTCTTGAATTTGAAAAAAAATCATATTTTATTTATCACTAAAGAAGGGTTTGGTGAATGCGCATATGAAACTGGTGGGTTCGGTACCTCAAAAAAAGGTTAAGAACTACAGTGCTGGGGTTCAGAATAAGAAGGAACAAATTAAACAAAAGCATGAGAAATTAAGAAAGTATGCAGGCAACAATAAGCAGTTGAATGTTATTGGAGTACTGAGTGTGAAACAGAAGTTGAGAAAGGGAAGGCTGGATAGATAGGCAGGGGCCAGGCCTTGAAGCACCTTTCATGCTCTGGGCAGGAGCCTTAACCCTAGCATCTGGCTATCCATCTTTGGAATGCATAAGAATTATTTGTTCAATTCATCAGTACTGGGGTATCAGTAGTGAACAAGATGACAAAACTGCTGCCCTCTTGAACCCAGTGTAGCAGGAGAGACAGATAAATGTAGTAAACACAACAAGAGGAGGTGTTGGTGAAGCTCCCAAGCCTGGGTAAAGGTTGAAAAAAGTCTCTTCTGAAGATATAATTTCAGAGCTGAGTTTTGATGATGAGATGACCTAGGCAATTGTAAGGAAAGGAGATCTCTAGCTCCCAACCTCAGAGAATCTTATTTGCTAGATCTGGATTAGAGCAAAATATGATAGCTGATTCCAATGTAGGTGGAGTCAATGAAGGGCTCAATATTTTTGCTTCTACTAAATGGATCTCAAATGTTAGACTTCTCTGTATCCTGATCAAGGAGGCTCAAACCAAGAATATCCTCACTGAGATGTAACACTCATGATACTTTAGAAAAATACTATTGCAATAACTTAATGCTGTTCTACCCACATTACATAGTTCTTGCATGATTCAAAGGGCAACTTTGTATGGGATATGGTTAGAAGCAGTTTGGGAACCTTCAAAAGGCCAAGTAACAGAAGAACATGCTTCCATTGATGACTGAAGAATGGGTCAAGCATCTGTTCCTTAATTTCTCCACCAGTTCCATCAACTTCCTGCCCCTGATCCTCACTGCTTTCCAAGGAAATGGAGCTTTACTTAATCCTTATGCAGAGATCTGGGCTGAGGATACTTTCAATACCTGTGTAGAACTAGTTTCTCTGAAAGACTAGGTGCTAAATGATGGGTAAATTATTTAGATCTTTTTATTCCACAATGCATGGTAGTATAGTAGAAATAGTATAAAATTTGAAGCCATCTTTATCAGTAAATATTTACCTATTTTGTGCCAGGCATGATGCTAAGTGCTCAGAAAACAAAGAATAAGACCCTGATCTTGATTTACAGAAGCTCATAATTTAGTAGAGGAGACAGAACATTTTTATAAGTAACTCAGAAGACACTGTGGATTGAGAGATGAGACAGAGGGCTCACAAAGAGGCAAATTCTTAGCTGGGATTTAAAGGTTGAGAAGGAATTAACTAGGAAAGGAAAACGTGTTTAGGGCACATTTTATATGCATCTTTTATACTGTTTCATTTGTGTGTGTGTGTGTGTGTGTGTGTGTGTGTGTGTACGTGTGTCTTCCCACTGAGTGTCCTCACAGAGCAGGTTTGTGGTAGGATAGAATCAGTATTTATATCTCTACATTAACTTATTTGATTGGAATGAAAAGTCACTGATTTTTGGATTGGATAACCTAAATCAGTCATTTACTCAGGGTTTCCCAATGGAACATGTTCAAAGCAGAATACATTTGTTTAAAAGAACTTTGCCCTTTGAGGAAATATCCACTCACTCCATTAGCTTTTTAGAAGTTTTGTTCGTTCACAGTTGTCTGTTTTGGGATGCAGTATGGAAAGGCTGGATAACCACAGCTGTGGTGGCCTATTTATGGGCCAGTCTGAGTGTTTAGGGAATCATCAGATGGCCTTTCTGTTCCTAGAGAATCATAATCTCTCTCTTCCCCCACACCCTCTCCTTGCATTCCATACCCCCAGCTCTCTCTCTCTGTCTCTCTCGCTTTTTTTTTGATGTTTACTAACATACTTAACAAATCCTTTGAGGATCTAATAAAAACCAAGACTCTTTATTTAAGAAAAATGTGTGAGAGTAGATGAAAATGATTAATGTGGGAAAGTTCAGATATTTCCTACCGCCTTCCTGCCTCCCAGGGAGAATCTTTAGTTTAAATGAAAAATTTTTTCTCTCCCTCCAAAGATTTCTTTTCTTTTTCTTAAAAGCAAAGCTAAGTTGATTTACATGATAAATGTTCTTGAAAAGGAAAGATGGGGGAGAAGAGAAGAGCTTTGGTCTGTGGGGCTTGCTGGAGGAAGTTTCCCTTGGGGAGTTGTGGAGTGAACTCTTGCAATAACTGTAGAAAAGGAGTAAAGTGGGCAGGAGAGCAAAAGCTATTTCAGTAAATGCTTTTATGCACTCTGTGTTTAAATCCCTTTGAGTTGTATGATTGAAACATGGGGTTTTAAATTATTTTTATTTACTTGTGTTGTTAACACTGTGTTTCTTGTATATGACAGGCCTTTGAGACTAAAGCACATTCTGGGGACATCTGCATCCTCATATGATTCTGTAAATATGTATGATTCTGGGCCCCCTACCCAAGGCTACCTGTAGACTCCCATTCTAGAATGTCTGTGTTGGGGTCTGGATTACTGAAATTATCTCCTAACTTGTCTCCCTATCACCACTTTGCCTCTACTCCAATCTTTTCTGTATACTATAGCCACACGGCTCTTAAAATATAAATTAGATCATGCCATTTTCTTGCTTAAATTCTTTTAATGGTTTCCTTATTTGCATGTTTTATGACTAAATTGTGTCCCCACCTCCAAATTCATAGTTGAAGTCCTGATTCCTAGTAGTTCGAATGTGATTATATGAAGAGATAGGGCCTTTAAAGAAGTAATTAATTAAAATGAGGTTATTAAGGTGAGCTCTAATCCACTATGACTGGTGTCCTTAGAAAAAGAGCAGATTAGGATACAGGGACAGAAAGAAGGACATTGAAGACACATGCAGAAGACAATTGTCTATAAGTCAAGGAGAGGAGACAGAGGGTATAATTCCATCATGAATTTGGAAAGAAGAAAGCTGGAAACACTTTGTGAACAGTATTGGGACTACAAAAACAACCCTCCAGGTACTCAGGGAGAGACTTCTATGAGTCTAAGCTCCCCTGGCCTCCCTTTCCCCCTCAATGCCCAGTACAGCCCCAGCTGATCTCTGGGCACCCGGTCTAGACTCTACATTCTGAAAGGGCTGGGCTGTGACTATTTTGGTTATTTATGTATTCCCAATGCAGAGTGTCTGACTAAACATTCATTGACTGAGTGAGCAAATGAATAAATAAGAGCAATTATTGATTACTGTGTTTAATGCTTCTCAGGTATTACCCCCTTTGATCCTTATGATGTACTTCAAGGCAAGTTTAATAAATTATAGATGTGCAAGCTGAGGTAGTTTGTCTAAGAAAATAGCCAAAGTATCAATGATCAATGTATTCTCTTCCCTTGGAACGAAGAAGCAGGTGATCAAGTGTCTTGTCCTCTTTTATTCTTTTCATCATGTGTTTTGAATTAGACATTTTGTAAGGAGGGGATATTATCCAGAATCCCTGGAATCTCTGTTTTCAATTTTATTGTAGATTCTTTACTTATATATTCTAAGCATATTTTAAGCTATCCACTATTTGATTAAAAACATTCTTTCTCAAATATAGTTTTGCATTTTTCTGTACTGATAAAATTTGAATCACCCCCCCCCCAGAAAGTTGGTTTCCATTTGTATTGGAAACATAAGCCAAATTCTCAAACAAGTACATTAAAATGAATATTTCTTTTGTTACGAGGGATCAGGTTTGAAAGAAGAAGATGAGCCTGACCTGTGGAGGCGTAGTGGATAAAGCAGCGACCTGGAATGCTGAGGTCGCCAGTTCTAAACCCTGGGCTGGCCCAGTCAAGGCAAGGCACATACAACAAACAATGAGTTGATACTTCCCCCTCCTTATGCCCCCAATTTTTCTCTTTCTCTCCCTCTCTCTAAATTCAATAAATAAAACAATTTAAAAAAGCAATATGAAAGAAATATAATTTTCAGAAATATTATTTAACATACTTATCATTGTTATTAAATCAGCTTCCCTTAAACATTTTCAGTGATGGGATTCAACTGGTTTGCACCTAGTTTGGCAGAACCAATACCTAATTTTTTGTTGAGTTTGGCAAATTGGTTGTTAAAATGGCACTTGTAATCATAGTTCTCTCTAAGGTGGGCTCCTGAGCAGCCACCCAGTGTGGAAACCACAAAATTACATTTCTTACTTTTTTTTTTAATATTCAGCTGCGCAACAGTGTATTCTAAGCACCTGTAGTAATGTTCATTCCGTCCATAGGTGAAAAAGATTGGACAGAACCATGCTTGTAATATTTATTCATTCATTTCATAAAACTCATTATACTTTTGATGAAATACTACATTTTAATTCCCTAGTGTATGTTACTTCAGTAAACAAACATATAACATAAAGAGCAAAAGTGCCAAACAACCAGGGGGTGACAAACCATCATTGGAAATATCTTAAATAACTTTTTTGTCAAGTATTATTTAGTATTTTTTCATTAATATTTTAAAACTCTTTCTTATAATCTAGTTTGTATACCTCTTTTATTGTTTTTATTTAAGTATTAAATGCATGAAATAATAAACTACCTTTTGGTATATTGTTTTTTATGCTTAAAATGGTCATTAGGGCAGAGAACTGGTTGTTAAATTATTTGAATTCTACTACTAGACCAGTGGTTCTTTACCTTTTTTGAGATATCAAACCTACCAGTTTCATATGCGCATTCACCAAACCCTTCTTTAGTGATAAATAAAATATGATTTTTTTTTTCAAATTCAAGACATAGGTATATGTTTTTTTTTACTGGTGCACAAAATGAGCCGTGCATGAATATCACCTTGCTCAAAGAACAAAACCAACAAAGTGCATGAACTCACAACAAATTACGGTATTACTTTATTTTGGCCTCTGTGGCAGAGGCTTCTCTGAACCCCTGAGACTGACTCATCGAATCCCTAGGGTTCGATAGAACCCAGGTTAAGAACCACTGCACTAGACGTTTTCAAGTAGAAACTGTCAAGGTGAACTGGGTGAATATAATAGCCCAAGAAAGGGAGATGAAGGTTTAAACCCTTTGCCAGCCAAATATTCCCTTGGCCAGAGCTTAAAAGTGGCCAGCATGCTGGAATCCCCTTACCTTCAGTTTCTTGATAAAATGCTTTTATATTATTGGTGTGATCAGGAGTGGGAGTCTAGCTCTGAGTCAAGTGATAACCAGCTTCCTTGTTGTACCTTGAGTTGGTCTGTTTGTCTGGTTCCTTGGATTAACTGGAAGAGAAAGTCCAGATGGCTGATGACTGGATTGGCAGTTACTGAGTCCCCAATTTGGTCTTATTTTGTTACTTAATTCCAATGGTGCCTCTACAGCCTTGTGGTTTGATAGTTACTGCACCTTAATAAATCTTAAGCTCAGCAGAAACCAATTTAATTAAGACGAAAGCAATAAATACCTTGTTCTTCTATTTGTCCTGCCTAAAAAAACCACATATAAGGCTTTATAAAATAGGCTCTTTGGAAATAAGCTGGTCTCCTAAACTGAACCACTGCTGAGCAGTTCAGTGTGGTGAGGAAATCCAGCTGAGCTGTTGTTCTAAATTTCCCGTTTGTTCTCAAGATTAAAATTTTGGTTGTTAGTTTTCAACTTGAAAGTATTCTTAGAATTTCCCTCCTGATGTGCACAAGTTAATTCCCATCCTTATTTTATGGGCTATTAATGTTAAATGCAGGGGATAATATCTTTTTAGTTGCTGGCATTTATCTGGTATTAAGGGTATTTGATTAGACCAATAACAAGCTCATATCTCTCTGTGTTACAATGCGTTGCTTTCTTGTTTGTCTTTCTCATTGATTGGGAGAATATATACATTCTTTCTTGTGATAAAGAGAGAGAGAGACAGATAGACAGGAAGGGAGAGTGATGAGAAACATCAACTTGTAGTTGTGGCACATTAGTTGTTGTTCATTGATTGCTTCTCATATGTGCCTTGACTGGGGGAGGGGGGAGGAACTCCAGTCGAGCCAGTGACCCTTTGCTCAAGCCAGCAACTTTGGACTAACACCAGAGACCATGAGATCATGTCTATGATTCCACACTGAAGCTGGCAACCCTGTGTTCAAGCTGGTGACCTCAGGGTTTTGAACCTGGGATCTCAGCATCCCAGGTCGACACTCTATCCACTGTGCCACAACAGCTTAGGCTGATTGGGAGATCTTCAAAGGGAAGAATTAAATCTTTTGTATTTTTCCAATTGGTTTTAAATTCCAACTTAAAATGCTACATTGCTGCTGGGCCTCTGTTGTTGATTAACAATGGTGCAATGGGTTTGGGAACTGACCTAGTTAGAGATGCTGGGTTTAGCTGAGAACAGTCTTTTCCCTGTTGCATGCACCCCAGCCCCTCAATACACACTGCATAACTGGACTCTCAAGCTTTTCTCAGGTATACTGGGGGTATCTTGGCCTGCAGTGTCTTTATTTTCATCATCTCTGTAACTCCTTGCTCCCTGACCATTTATAATTCACTGTGTGTGCCGAATATATGCTTGATGAATGAACAAGTGAGGGTGTGTGTGGTGTGGATGCTTCAAATATTTCTTGTGCTGGTCTTCCAAATTTCCCATTACAATAGTTTCTTCCTTGGGATTTCAGCATTATCCAAGAAGACCTAAATGCTATTCCCTTACCTCAGAGAAACATCACTGTCTTTTATGTCACCAGAAGGCAGGTCTTATAAAGAATGATATAACTTGGAACAGAAGCAGTGTGATGAAGAACAGAGGATGAGGGATTACATAGGCCCACACTAAGGGTCCTCTCTCAGAATGCCAGGCTACCCTGGATTGCTGGTGGGGTCCATGGGCAACCAGTGTGAAGATCCTGGGCACTGGAGTGTATAGGATGTTATTAAAAGAAGGAGAGTTGAATGAAAAGGAGGGGATTGCTGAAGACCAATTGCTGACTTTGAGGTTTTACACAGGAGGCCTTGTTTGTCCTGCCCACATTGAAGCTTCTGTCCAATGAGATTGTGGGTGCAGTGTAAACACACCCATTAAATGCAGGGTTTCTGAGTGGCCTAAGAGAGTTGCAGCTGTCTAATTTAGCCCCCATCTTAAGAATGTGTGCAAAGCAAGATCAAGGTAATTTTAAAAAGATAAAACTCAACAACAAAAATGAAACAGAAAATACCCCGAAATATCTATTTATTAGCTTACAGGGCAATAACAAACTAAAAACATGTTTTATTTATTGAGTGTGGAGAAGTGTAAATAATAATAATAATAGTTTACACATAGCATTTCATAGTTTATAAAGCACCTTTATGCACATCTTTTCAGTTTCTAATAGAGCAGGTAATTCAGTTGTTATTACCATTTCTCAGTTAGGGACGCTAAAGTTTGGAGAAGGTACGTGACTTGAACATCTTCAAGTGGCTAGTAAGAGGGGAAGGTTAAGATCAGGATGCAGACCCTCTAGCTTGAGCCCTTAGATCTCAGTAAAATGAAGATCATGATGCGTACTTTATATGATTGTTTTCATAATTAGAGATAATGTATATATGGTGTGTACACTGTATCTGGCACAGAGATGGCACCCCGTAAGTGGCACCCTGTATTAATAATTAATAATAATTACTTGAACTAAGCAGAGCTGACCCTATGCTTGAGGCAGTAGTGAGGATTACCCATATAATTTGTGATGTGCCCCAGAGTGCCTGCTGGAAAAGTGAACTTTCAGCCTAAGGGTGCTATACATTTTTGGGCAACATCTTTTTCTAAGAACACAGGGACTCAAGGAGCACAACATGGCCTCAACTTTTTGTAAGCTGTGTAAATACTTCTCCTGGAATCTCCTCTGCCCCCACACTAAAACATAGTATAAATATAACCTCAGCTGCAGCCACGAAAACCTTAATAAACACCAGATTTAAGAAATAAAAGTCATTATTTACTTACTCCCTATCAGATCAAACCGCCACAATCTTTATTTAAACAACTAACTTTACCAAGGTCAAAATTGAATGCAAGAAGTAATCCTAGAAATGTTTAGGTTCGATGGCCTAGGAAGAGAAGGTTCTGGATGATTAAGCCTGGACCGCTCTCCTGGAAAATGTGTGAGGCATGCTTCTACCATGTAAAGAAGGCAGCATGATCTCTATCTTACTGGTAATGGAACTAGAGAGGTTAAATTACACAGGTCCTTAGATTAAGTCAGTTTAAACTTTGTCATTTTCACTCTTGTATCCAAAATATTAATAATAGATGATTATATAAAAAGTTAAAAATGTACAAGTTTTTAAAATTCTTCTTGTATACCACAGTTGATAAACTAAAGACCTGTCTTAGTAAATGTACTTAAATTATGGAACCTCTCTAAGCATGTAATTATTCTTCAGGGCTTCTGAGGGGTGGTAGGTACACTTGGTGTCTTTTCTTTGGGCAGGGGCACTTGTTGCTCTGGGGGCAAGTAGATAGAACAGGCCCATGCAATCCTGATGTTATAGCGGTCTCTTTGAGCTTCCCATTTGAATTGGTCTAACTCTTTATTTCCTACATCACTTCTGGATCAGTGTAATTGAAAGGTTTTATGATTCTGCTAAAAGGTAGACTTAGACACAAAGCATTAATTAATGCCCTTCAGGGAAGCACACTGGGTCAATAAATGAGTATCTTAGGATTATTAGCAATAACTAGTAGCCTTTTCTTTTGTATGAGTAATTTCTATCAGGAAGTGACTTGAGTTTTTGGAAACATCTGGCTCAATACATGATCAACACAGCTGGGCTTAGGAAACATTGTGTTGGGGAAGCTGTATGGTGGAGTAGACTTGACCTGGAGTGAGAAGATTAGGCTTTGGCCTCAGCTTTACCAGGCAATCAGTGGATGACTTTGGCAAGGTCACCTATTTAATTAGAGGTTCAATTTCCTCAATTGGAATTCACACTTACCACCAAAGTTTTAGCTGCTTGTGTAACAAACCACAAATCCTCTAAAGCTGTGGAATGACTCTTAAAAAACTACATAAACCATCTTAATTTCTTAACCCATACACTGTGAGCATGTTGTAGCCACTATTTTTGTTTGATTACTTTTTTTTGTGTGTGAACACGATGGGAGAGCTTTTGTTTTTCCACATGCAGGTTGCCATAAGGACTGTTTCTCTCTTGCCCCTCTTTAAAAAATTTCTAAAAACATCATCAACACCAAACAGTCATATGTAGCAGATCTATTTCATGAATATTAGAAGGTAATGGAGAAAGTATGTGGTATTTTTATATTTAAACACAGCGAAGTAAGCAGCTTGAAGTAGAAATTAGGTATTGTGTTCAGCTCTCGGCCACCTCCACCCACTGGGGTCTCCTGCGGATCCTGCCAGCAGCTCAGACCATCTCCCTCCACCTCCTTGGTCCCCCAGCAGAGCAGCCCAAGTCTGCGTCTCACTCAGCTTGCAGGGAAATACTAAACATTTTTGTAAATTTATTAGAAAGGTCAAGTTAATGAACTCTTCTCTGTTTAAACCTCGCCTTTCTAGGATCTGCCCATGTGAGGGTGGTGGGACTTATCTTGAATAACCAGAAAAATTCTTGAAGGTGTTTTCCCAAAGGCAAAAGTGTTCTGTGTGTGGAAAAGTTTTCTTTCTCTTTCTCTTTCTTTCTTTCCTTTTCCTTCCTTCCTTCCTTCCTTCCTTCCTTCCTTCCTTCCTTCCTTCCTTCCTTCCTTCCTTCCTTCCTTTTCTTTCTTTATCAGTTTTGTTTTCATAACAATTGGTTTACTCTTTGAATATATTCCTCCTTGTTCTCCCTACAGCCCATGCTCCATGCAGCAGGCAGAGTGGTTATTCTAAACACAAGTTAGATTGTGTCCCCTTTCCTTAAAACTTTATACAGTTCCGAGTAAAATCCAGAGTTCCTGATTGTAGCCTTCCAGGCCCAAAGTGCTTCTCTCTTTGAACTCTGACCTCTAACCTGCTGTGACCCTTCCCCCACTGAACTCCAGTCACAGTGGCTTCTTGGGAAATGTCTCAGAATCAGGGAAGACCTCTGTGACTGCTTTGTAAAATTGCACCTCCCCTGTTTCTTTACCTGTTATTATTTAATCATTTGTATACTTGTATGTTTATTTTTTGTTTCCTGCACTAGCATAAAAACTCTAAGAGTGTGGTCACTATTTTCTGGCTTAGTACTCTTTCCACATCTATAACAGTTCCTTGTCCGTAGTAAGCCCTTGGAATGAATGAATTAATGAATTAATAAACAAATAAACATATTCAGCCAACAGACTTTTCTTGAGCACTTTTGTGTGCCAGAACCTGTGATAACTATCTCTGAAGTTCTATTGTGATAATAAGTTAAGCAAAGATCCTTCCTTAAATGCAATGTTCCCCAAATATAAAGCATTGCTACTTTATATTCCCCATCTCCTCTTTCCTCTTTTCTCACTTTTAGGTGCCCAAGAGGCCCATTACTGTTAATCAGGAATTGGTCAACATTTTCCTGTGACAGACCAGATGGTAACTATGGTAGGTTTTATGGGTCACACTGTCTCTTTCTCAACTGCCCCGACTTGGCTGTTTCAGTACAAAAGCAGCCATTAGCAGCGAGTAAGGAATGAATGTGACTGTGTTCCAACAACACTCTGGCCCACAGTTTGCTAACCCCTGCTGGGAAGAAAAAAGCATTTTCAAAACCCAGTGCAAACTTTGTTAAAGCACAGTGTGATACCTTTCTCACAGCAATGGATATTTTAGCAATCCTGAGGGAGAAGGCTTCATTTAACAGGGGCCAGGACCAGCAACTAGTACAGTAGTTCCTCCTTACCTGCAGTTTCAGTTACTCATGTCATCTGTGGTTTGAAAAATATTAAATGGAAAACTCCAGAAATAAACAATGTATGTTTTAAATTGCATGTTGTTCTGAGTCACGTGATTCAATCTAGTGCAGCCCAGCTCTATCCCACCCAGGATGTGAATCATGCCTTGTCCAATGTGTCCACACTCTATACCCTCCCTGATCATTTAGACACTTAGTAGCCATCTGTTATCAAACGGATGAAGTATCACAGTGCTTGTCTTCAAGTAACCTTTATCTACTTAATCATGGCCCCAAAGTGCAATCGTAGGGATGCTGGTGGTTCGGATGTACCACAGAGAAGGTGTAAAGTGTATGCACGTAGAGGAAAAAACAGTCTGTGTAGGGGTCAGTACTTCAGTACTGTCTGCGGTTTCAGGCATCTCCTTGGGGGCTGAGGATGTATCCCTCAGGGGTAAGGGGAAATGACCATAGTGGAATTTGGGGAATCAGCAACCTCAAACTGTATTTATTATGCTCAGGTGAGGCCCACGTTATTCCTCAATAAAAGAATAGTGCATCTAAAGAGATTTAAAGCAGAAAACAAATGGAACAGTTACCAAACTTCCATTAACTTTGACATGGTACGACAAGTGAATGTTCTTGCAATGTCAGGGTTAATATATTTACCACTGATGATCTGTGCCTCCTGACAGTTATAGGGCTTCACTGGCCAGGACTGTTACACAGCTTGTAGGGAGTGTATCTCCTAATATCAGGCTGCATTGCCGCCCTGGTGCTGGTCAGTTAGATTTCAGGTTTAAGTTCCAAACTGCTGTTTTATGGTTTATTTTTCATGGCTTTATTTTCCAGGAAAAGCTGTCTTTGGTGAGCATGCTTGATGGCAGTGTGTTCCATATGTTCACTGTCTTATGCCAACGCTGCTAATTTGAAACATACTGACACCTGGCAGGGAAAGAACAAATTTTGAGCTACTCAATCTGTATGTGTATACATGTAGTGTTTCTTTTACAAAAAATACCAAGGGGAAAACACAGCTGATGAGTCAATGTATTTCACAAAGCAGAGTTTCCACATATAGATACAGAGAAAATGTGCCTCATCCGTAAGATGTTATTGTATTCTGCTAACCAAAATTAAAAACATATTTAAGAAATGTTCCATTGCTTTTTTTTTTTCTACACAGGGACAGAGAGAGAGTCAGAGAGAGGGATAGACAGACAGGAGTGAAGAGAGGTGAGAAGCATCAATCATCAGTTTTCCGTTGCCTTCGTAACATCTTAGTTGTTCATTGATTGCTTTCTCACATGTGCCTTGACCGCGGGCCTTCAGCAGACCAAGTAACCCTTTGCTGTAGCCAGCAACCTTGGGTCCAAGCTGGGGAGCTTTTGCTCAAGCCAGATGGGCCCACGCTCAAGCTGGCTAGCTCAGGGTCTCGAACCTGGGTCCTCTGCATCCCAGTCGGATGCTCCATCCACTGCGTCACCGCCCGGTCAGGCTGTTCCATTACTTTTTCAAGATCCTAAGTTCAGTCCGGACTATGTGTTACTTTACACTTTAATGTTTATTCTTCTTGAGTGATAATCAGCTTTTCAGATGATGTTTCCTGATGAAACTTGAAACAGTAATGTAATGCCACTGTAGAGATTTGGTTTCTTTGGTTTGATGTAGAATGGATTTTCTTATCACAAGGTTGAATGAGGCATCCATTTGGTAAGAGGCAGAGAAACTAGACAGGCTGTGCCAGAAAGGAAAATTTATTTTGGAACATTGTCCTTCCAGTCAGAGGAAAAAATAGGGGAAAGGTGGAAAGGGGTATTTTATTGAAGAAAATGACTTTCTTAGTTTAAACAGTATTAGTAATAAGTTACTCCAAGAAGTTATAAGGTTATCTGTTGATTTGGGCTCTTTGCTTTGGCTTGTTGCATAAATTCCTAACCAAGAGAACAATATTTTTCATTTGATTGCTGGGAAAGAAATTTCTGTGTCTATCTGATAATAAGGTAACACATACACTTCAAATGGGAGTTTATCTGTCAGACTGATTACTCATCACACCTCAAACTGATTTTTTTCTTCTTTCTCCTTCGTCACCTTCCCCTTCTCCTGTCTTTCTCTAACTCCTTTTTTCTCGATTCAAATATAAAAAACAGTAACGTTAGGCAAATATTTAATTTTAAAGTGAGTCTTTATATAATTAGACAATTTACAGAATGTGGGCATTAAATGCAAAGCCAAGTAGTTTAGTTAATATGAACATAAGCCCTTCTTGTTTCTAGAACAAGATGTATTATGTAAAACCCTGACTGTTTTCCCCTTTTACATCCAAGTTAGCTCTGTTATGGTTAGTATCAGCAGATGGCTTTAATTTGAATAATTTTTTACTTTGGACCACCTCATACTTTTTCAGAAGAGCCAAAAATGAGAGTGATCTCATAGAAGAAATTGCATAAATAATACTTATTAGAATTGTTTAAGAACTTAAGTGGCTATACTCAGTTGATAATAAAATTTAAAAAAGCAATAATGAAACATTATCAAAAACTCCACCAAAACTCTTTTTCATATTTCTGGATATTATAACAGCTACATCAGATATTTTGACTAATGTTATCTGGAATTTAAATTTTGGATAAATTACATTTTTTAGTCAAATCTAACCTTTCAAATGATGCATATTTTAAATTTATATTACTTTGCATTTTGATTTAGAGATTTAATAGCATTTTCATCATTATTATTCAATTTACTTATCATGTCAACCTTGTGAGATGGGCTATTGTCTCCGTTTTACTAGAATAACAGGCCCAAAAGGTTAATCCTATCACTGGCTAGTGTGAATGAAATTAGATCTGAAACCAGAAAGGAATTGATAATCAAATGTGACTACTAGATTGTGACTTCAGACATATGCTTTATGAATTTGTGTTTTATTTCAGAATGAATCCAATGTGGTTCTCTAATCTAGATTTATTCTAATAAAAACATTAGAAATAGTTAAAATACTACATTCCCCATGGGCAGTTAGTTACCTAACATAACAGTACTAAAAGTTACAATGAAACAAACTGATGTATCATCTTTCTTACTTTAATAAAACAATGAAAATTACTTTCAGTTAAACTTTCTGTATTGGACACTTGTGGCATTGCGTTGTTGATAATACATTTGAAGCTATGTGTGGTCGACAATACTTCTTTGTACTGGCATCTGATTCTTACCTTTTTCCTCTGAGCATGTGGGAGGGACAGTTCTCTGACCCTGTGAAGCCGTGTGACCTGCTGTTGCTAATGAATCAGGAGGAGAGGGGACATCAGGATGGAAACCTTTAAAAGTCTTCTTATGCTCTCTGTTTCTCACATTGGTAGCCATGGAAACAGAGATGCTATGACACTGAAGCAGCCAGGAATGTCCAGCCAACACATGGAGGACAGCTGCCCTGGAGAGTATCTGGGACCAGCAATGGTCTCTTTGAACATAAAATAAACTTTTGTTATTTTAAATCACTGAAATTTTGGTACCCAAGGCAACCTAGTCTGTCCTGATCAATTAAAAATAAAACTGAATGTACTGAGCTAATGCAGCTTTTTATATATATATATTTTTAATTTTTATTTTATTTATTTTAGAGAGGAGACACAGAGTGAGAGAGAGAGAGAGAGAAAGAGAGAAAGGGGGGAGGAGCTGGAAGCATCAACTCCCATATGTGCCTTGACAGGACCAGTGCAGGGTTTCGAACTGGCGACCTCAGTGTTCCCAGGTCGACGCTTTATCCACTGTGCCACCACAGGTCAGGCTAATGCAGCTTTTTAATTTCTAAAAGGATCCCACTGGGTCACACACACACACACATTATTTTTTAGAGTTTGTGTGTGTGTGAGAGAGAGAGAGGCAGACAGACAGGAAGGGAGACAGATGAGAAACATCAACTTGTAGTTGTGGCACTTTAGTTGTTCACTGATTGCTTATCATACATGCCTTGACCGGGGAACTCCAGCCAAGCCAGTGACCCCTTGCTCAAGCCAGTGACCTTTGGGCTCAAGCCAGCAACTATGGGATTATGTCAATGATACCATGCTCAAGCCAGCAGCCTTGGGTTTCATACCTGGGTCCTCAGTGTCCCAGGTCGACACTCTATCCACTGTACCATCACAGATCAGGTCATACACACATATATATTTAAATCTTAAAGTTATGGTAAATATTTTAACTTTTCTTATAATATGCAGAGTGCTATAAAAACAAATGACCACTCCAGGGGTTTGCTGCCTTTCAGAGAAGAGGTAACAAACTAGATCGTGAGCTTCATGCTCCATGCCAGGCACATGGGGGGGGGCTTAATTTTATAGAATAAATAAGCCAATGTCACGAATTTATGTATTTGTGCCCTCCTGAAAGTAAAGGTGCAGTGTGGATGACTACCGATGACTCACCTTTCTAAAGCACCTTGAGATGGCAGGTGAACCTAGTCGGTGGATACATGTTTGAGGAGAACTCCGTGTGGGTGGTAGGAAAAACATCGCATTTGGAGTCAGAGTATATGGGTTTACACTTTTGCCAATCAATTCACTACATTGGGAAATTAGTGGACTCCTTTGAGACTGTTTTCTCATATAAGAAGGGATCTAGTAAACTATCTCACAAGATTGTAAACTTGGAGTCTACCTGAAATTCCTTAGAATTATATGCGAATACACACATGCATCACAATACAAATTTACACACACACACAAACACACATACACACACACACCTGCACACACACCTGTAATTTTCCAAGGTTGAGAGTCAATAACTTGCCTCATTCTCAAAGGGTTTTTAATGAGTCAAAATGGTTAACAATAACTGGTACAAGCCTGAGATCATCGAGCTTCTAAATGCCAGAGTAAAGAGAGCAGAGGTCAGGAGTGAGAACGCACTTTTATCTGCAAACATCCATTTATCTCACGTGGTGCATTTAGTAGCTAGTTCCAAGGACCAGTTTTAAATGCAGTACAGAAAGGGCAATAGAAACAATCAGTGATTTGTAGTGTACATGAGGTTTTTAGAGTCTTTACCCCATTACTCATTGTGAAGACAAGCATTATGATCAGTACCCTGAGTTGCTTTAGAGAATCATTCAGGGCTATGTGACCTGAATTAACTGGGCTAGGAGCTTCTGCTTTCCTCAGTGACAGTGGCTGTTTCTGATTTCAGGTTCCTTCAACACCAGGTCCTGCAGGGTTTCCAGATTTGGGCAGGTTTTGTTTCCTTACACTCCTAATCAGCTGGCATCCATACTGTCTGATGCCTGAGCCCAAGGGTTCATTTCCCCTACCTGTAATGGGTGATGCTTCTCCCATGAAAGGGAGAGGTATTTGCAGTCTCAACAGGAGCACTACTCCACGGCATATTCAGTTCTGCTCCAGCCCATGCGTGTCACAGGAGGCTGCAAGAAAGGGGTCTCTGAGGACCCTGATAACCCTGTGACATGTGAGTGACATTTGCTGATATTTCCCTGAGCCTATTGCCTGACACCTGTCTCAGTTAAAAATGTAATCCTTGTAACAAAACTGTGAAGTACGTGAACTTCTCCCTTCTCCAGGGAAGGGGGCTCAGAGCTGAACTGACTGTAAGCTCTCTCACAGGTTGGAACTGCAGGGTCAGAAAGCAAATGCTAGTTAGCCTACTCAAGTCTAGGATTCTCTGCCCTGACGCCTGGTTCTTCCTTTTATAATAGTTTTGAACCCTTTTCCTTATCTGTAAAACAATAATAATGCCCATATCACACATTGTTGTGAAGATTAAGTGTTATGTGTATAAAAAGGCTTTGTAGAAAAAGAAAAGGCTTTGTGAAGGGAAAGTCTCATATCCACAGAACGGTTAACCTGGTACCTGCCCATGTGATAGCAGAATTTATCCCTACAGCCAGCTGGGAACAAAAGTGGGAACCTAAAGGAATATGAACCTTTGGGAAAAAGATACAGATATTAGAAGGAAGGAAAAGGATTCTTTTAGGGGAAGAAAGGAGAGGTTTTTAGACTTTATTGAAATAGCAATCTTAGCTAGGCTCAACACTGATTGAAAACAAAAAGAATCAGTTCAATTGCTACCTTGAACTCAAGGCTAACTCTTCCTGCCCAAAGTGTGTGGGCCTCAGCGACCCCAGGCAAGAAGACCACATGACCACATGAGCGCCTGACATGAGTGAGAACACATTACCTCCCACTGTGCGGCTGACAACAGGGGTGGTGGGTGGAGCTGATTTCTCCCTCAGGCAGGTCTGCCAGTGCATCCTTTTCTCACTGAGCAGGTGTTTCTGCTACCTGGCTTGGGCCTTATCCCATATGCTAGGGGTTAAATTTTGTTAAAATCCAAAACAAAGTTTTATTTTTTAAATTTATTTATTTATTTTATTTTAGCCAATGTTTTGCCTGGACCTTTGGGCAAAGCTAAGGCCGAAGAGTGTTGACTGGATGTGAAAAGCAAACACTTTTAAACCTCACTTGACCTCAGAAAACACTTACTGTCTCCACTTAGATCTGTGTGAGCAGAGGCACTAAAACTGTTTGTTATTGTGAGAATGTTTCCAGACTCACTGCCCTGCCCTTATCCCTCCATGCTCCCCAGTCTAGACTAGACCAGTTCCTAGATTTTTATGATTTAGAACCAGAGAATTGGCAGGGAGGGTCAAATGGTGGTGGTGGTGGGGGGGGGGGCAGAGACTGATAGGTTCTGTGGGCTAGGGGTTGAGGAGAACTGGGGGGAAATCAGTAAATGAGATGGTGTGAAATAATTAGAAGACCAAGAAGAAAGGGGAATGAGGAGTGTTGATTCTTTTCATGTCTTTTAAGAGATGTAACTAAAGGATGGAATTTCTTTTATTTTTTAAAAGCTTTTTTTTTTTTTTTTTAGCTGCGAGAGTGTGCTTTTCGAATCCAACTTGGCTCAGAGACTGATCTATGTAGGTTATTAGTTCCATAGGGTCACAGATGTGTGTTATTTGTCAAGAGTTATAATCGGAACTTGACATTAATGCTGCCATTTTGTCCTCTTTGTCTTGTACCAAGACCCCAAATCTAAGCCCATCTGGTCATCTCTGAAGCTTCAACAATCATCATAACGCTGTTCGGGTGCTTCCTGCTCCCAGTTCATATCATACCTACTCTGCTTCTCTCTGGCAACCTTCTCTCTGTGTCTTTTAGAAATATCTTTTCTTCCACCAAATTTCCACCCTGTCTCAAACATCTCTACAGATTCCCATCTCTATTTCACATTTTAACAGAAATGTGCCTTGTTAATGGGTACATTGCCTCTCCTTCAGGGCCTCTATGGCTTAGTAAAATAATTCTCTGACTTTGCAGATAACACAAGAGTTGGTGTGTGTGTGTGTGTGTGTGTGTGTGTGTTTGTGTGAGAGAGAGAGAGAAAAAGAGAGAACGAGGTATAGGTTAATTATTTTAATAAACACAAAATATAATGGCTCAAATGTAAGAAAAATTTATTTTTTGCTCAATTACAATACTAGGTAAATGAAAAATTGCAATTGGCATTTCAATAGTTAAAAAAAATCAAAAGGATTGTTACAGAATGGCTTTAGCCGAGTCAGAAAAGGACGGGTGGCAAGCCAGGGGGCAGAGGCACTGTGTGGTGTTGAGTTGAAGCAGATAGAGATGGGACCATTGTTCCAGGTGGCCTCGGTGGAACCCAAGGGTTGACATCTCAATGCTGAGGGGCCCCCAACCCCCTTCCTCCTCAGAGCTGGTGGGGGAGGGATGGGGTCTGCTCTTGCTGGGTCTGTCAAGCTTCAGAGTACAGTGCTGTGGAGTTGTTCTAGATGCTTCCAGGGAGTGGCCCAGGGAGCAGTGCTCTGAGCAGGGCCTGGGGGGACGGTGTTGCAATGAAGAGAGGGTTAGCACCCCCATGCCCAGCACCTCTCCCTTTCTCTGCACCGATGGGAAGTGGTTTGGGGGCACACAGCGAGGTTCCTTTTGTTTTTGCCAAATCCTTGACCTGCTGAATATACCAGCCCTGCTGAATTCTTGGTACTGACCCACTAACCACGCCAACTGTACTGGTTGAATCCTCCATCTGAGCCCTGCTAATCACAGCCTGTGTTAACCTCTTTCACCGCCCCCCCACCCCATAAACCACTCTGTCTGTCTGGGTCCCATCAATCACAAGGATTTCTCTGACCTTGATGATCACACTGGCTGGATCCCTGGTTCTAGACTTGCTTCTGTTAAGCTAGCTATATAACCTGTCTGATCCCTAATCATGGCCCTCCTGACCACACCACCTGTGCTACAGACATGTTGCAACCTATATTGCAATGCTGGAACTGCTGCTATAAACATATCTGCTGTTTGTAACCAATGGATTTGTCTCTTAGAGACAGAAATTCTAATAAATTTTCTTTTGGCTATAGTGGTATAATTATGCATGGTGCCTTATTGAATAGATTTTTTTTGACAGGAGAGGATTTCTTTCTAGATTAAGCTTTGCTGAGAACTAAATCCTCCATTTGTAATTTTATTCAACTAATAATTAAAAGTATTTACCACAAAAGTGCTTCTGACTCAGTTCGTGTCAAATTTCTTCTGTCTCCTTACAGTTCTGGGGCTAGGACCTGTTCATATCACAGTGTGACCTCTGGCCCTGCACGTTAGTATCACGATGCTGACGCAGTGGACAGTAGGGATGTCCCTGCTTTGATGATAAGCAATATCTTGTGGCACAGGAAAGTGACTGTGAACCACATAAATATGTCCCTTTAAACCTTAACTACATACATCACCTACTCACTGTTCCCTGGATTCCAAAATGCAGTGAACATAATTTTAATAAATTTTCAATTAATTTTATAAAAATGTCTGACTCTAGGAACACATTCTTAAGGGCTGTGAAACTGAAACTTTCTTAGCTGAAAAACTGCCCTGGGCACCAGGAACAGGGACAGAAAGGGAGAGGTTTACGAAAGAAGAGGAGACATAGTAGTGAAAAACCAGGATGGAGCAAGTTTCAAGGAAGAAACATGAGCAGTAGCATATTCCACAGAGAACCTATGAAAGATAAGAACTTGGCTAGAATCCCGGTAGATACAAGGTCATTGCTGACCTCACTGTACACGAGCAAATATTCTATTTGTCCTCTTTCACTTTTCTAGAATGCCTTCTGAAACTCCAGGAATAGGGAAGCTGATGTTATTACCTGGCAAATATGATTAGATGTTTTCAGATAAAAGCAGCTTTATGAATTCAGAGAATGTATCCTAAGAGAGTTTTGGAAACAATTCTTTTATAAAGAAGATTGTTGTGTTGTTTGATTAGAGTTCTGATAACAGCTATCTACACGACAGCCCCATGGGTGGACGTGTGGTGCAGCCTTTTTGTGGGTTTGGCCCCATAACAAATTTCCCTGAGCATGTTGACTTTTCATTTTTCTGTCTCACATGTATTTTTTATCTCTAGAAGTCTCATTTGGGGTTTTAAAAAAATTTCCCATTTTTCTCTGTCTCATGTTTATATTTTCCTCTCTCTCTTAAACATAAGAGTCAAAGTTATGCTAATTATTTTAATGTCTTTTTGGCTCATTCTATAATCTCTGTGATTTCTGGATCTGTTCTTAATGTTTGAATTTTCTTCTGATTGTGGGTCATATATTACTGGTATATTTTGGTTGGGTGCCAGACTTTGTGAATTCTGTTATTGGGCACTAAACTTAGTCTTGTTTATTTCAGTGGTGCCAGATTGGAATGCAGTTAAATTATTTAAAATCAGCTCGATCTTTTCAAGGCTTGCTTTTAAGCTTTATGAGTGCAGATTGGGAGTAGTCCTTAGGGCTAATTTAGTCCCACTTTTAAGGTGATACCCTTCTGAAGACCCCCAGTGCTTTGAGTATTAGAATATCTTCTCATTTTGGCTGGTGGGGACACAAAATATTCCCAGCGCTGTGTGAATTTAGGAAATTATTTGGTCTATTGCTTCTTTGCCTGGCCTGAGGTAGTTTCCTCTCATGCATGCTAAGCTAGTCACATTGTAACTGTCAGGGTTGGAGGGGACCCCACTGCACTTTCTCTGTGTATCTCCCTCTTCTTTGGCAGTCGTTCCCACAGAGTCTAGCTTCCTTGGTTTCTTTGTACCCTGATCTCTGTCTCCTCAACCCAGTGGTACCACTGATCTCTGTTTGGGTCATCCATGTTGTTTGCTACATACTGGAAATTCTTTTAGACAGAAAATAAGACTCATCTGTTTCTATTTTTCCAGGGATCAAGAGTCACATGGCCTGTGGTCTAACTGCTGAAAACCATTATTTTTTTTCTTATAATTTGTTTGGGCTTCTAGTTGTTTAAGGTGGAAGGGTAGACTGGTCCTTGTTACTCCATCTTGGTTAGAAGTGAAAGTTTCTGACATGTTGATTTTTGACTGATGGCTAAGAGTAATGTGTTTCTCCATAAATATTGTTAGAATTTATTGCTCCTTAAACATATAAACAAAGACCTGCCATGAAAATAACTTGTTTTCTACTTCTTTCCCAGTCTAAATCTTCCACAGTAGAACATTTTTCTTCACATTATGTTGAGTGATTAGTTTTTTTAAAGAATGAGTTTTCAGGAAGATCTGCAGAAAAGCAGAATGAGAGAGTAAGAATTCAGTTCTGAGAGTCCTTGCCTTCTTGGAAGAAATATCTCTAACCAATAATTAGTTTTTCCCATCAAGTCATTTTTCCTGCAAGAACTACATTGGTTAAAAAATATGTTGGACAAATGCAGGCCCCTCATGTACCTCTTAGCTTATCCAGATATTGCTTTCCTGTGTTATTACAATCTATTAAAAAACTAACAACCCAACCAGTCAAATGTAAAATTATTCATTTTATGTGTTCACTGACTATAAACAAACTGAATTGTAAATTATAAACCAGCAGCTTCCTAATTACCAGAGTTTCATTGTAACTGTTATTTGCACAAGTAACTCCACCTCTGTTGACTCTAGAATAAGGAGCAACCGGAGTGAAAGGTTCTGAGGCAGCCACCCCAGCCCCTGGTGCGAACACTATAGTATAGGCTGAAACCTGAATGCAACATTTTCAAAGATTGGAGCCTAAAGAATATCTTTATAAAACATTTCTTTATATATTGAATCATTTTTAGAAACAAATTTCATGGAATTCGATCTTTCTCCCCTACTTGCCTTTATATGGAAATTTTATAGTAAAAAATTTGCTCATAGTATAGTTTTGAATAAATTTCAGGTTAGAAAGAGATTACAATTTTCACTAAGGAATCAGGACACAGGAATACTATATTGGCCAGACACACAAAATCATCTGTTACTATTTGTCAAATGTGTGTTCAGGGTCCACTGTGTGTGAGGCACAGTGTTGACACTGGGGAATTAAAACCAACCAACCAATCAACCAACCTTACGTTCTCAAAGAAAACAGACCATGCTGAATTTTATTGCCTTTTGAGTTACTTATTTAGTATTATACAGTATTGTTCTTTGCTTGATTTGTAGACCAATGTGAGACAGAGGGTAATTCTTCAAGGTTCTGTTTTCATTTACAACTACTACATTAATTTTGGCTTTTTATTTTTTGCCTTCCCTCCAAAAGTAGATTCTTTTCAATTATCTATGCTTGTTAAATATTTAGGGCTATTTCTAGTGTTCAAATAAAACTACATTATGTAACAACATATTTTAGATTTTAAATGTACTAGGTGTCCATGCCGTTTGTTTGGCATGGTTCTACTGGGCTGTGTTAAGTTCAACTTCTATACTGGCCTTAACATTTTTATATCTTAGTCTCAACTCAGATTGCCCAGTTTTGCCTTACTCCTGGTTCTCTGGCTTTCTGTCTGCTTGGCTGTTCCAGTCTGAGTCCTAGTTCAATTGAACTCCTTTGGCTCTTGAACCTTCTGCATCACTTCCCAACCAATGACTTGCTCATTCCTGGCACAGAATATTTCTTGGCATGTCTGTTCTGGCAATGGTGACTTATTTCCCTATTTCACCCAACACTGGTCTTTGGCAAAAGCCTGTGAAAATATAGCTGTGCACTTTGAAAGAGTCTGTAGCCAGGACCAGGTAAATGCCTCTAGTTACTTTCTTATAAAAGGCATTGGAAAAAAAATAATAAAAGGAGTTGGCTACTTAAAATATTTTTGTATTGCTCGAGTTTTTATTTTGCATTACTACTTATTAAAACTTTTGGGCTACACGTATGTTGGGTTTGCTTAGGTTCTCACAAATTGTTACTGAAGAATACAGAAAGAAATATCAACTCACTATCAACAATCTCTTAAATCATTTTGGTGACAGAATGTCCACCACTCTCAAGCCACTGGATTTCATTTAAAGGTCTTTCTTACCTTGACCAAAAATAAAATTTTAAAACATCACATCTATTTAAGTACTTTATTAATTATAAAAATGAAAATATTTGCTAGTTTAGGTATCTTATTCATTTTCTTAGAACTCTAACCAATAAAATAAATCTGGAGGATTGAATCATAAATGAGCTTATTAAGATATATTAGCATCGACTAATAATTATTAATAGCTAAACTGAGTAAAGTAAGTCACATATACTTATAAAATATCTGCTTTATGACCAACACTGTTAAGGTGCTGTAGGTATAGCTATGAGTAAGACTTTGCATTTTTGGGACTCACAATTTAAATGGGCAATTATACCCTCAATAGACAATTTCAATAAGATGTGGGAAGTGCAGTGATAGTGCTGGTCAAGCCCAGTACACTATAGGAAAGGCAGGGGACACACAACCCAGGCTGGGCTTAGGCGGGCAAATGCTCAAGAAACAGTCCTAGAAAAGGTGATGATAGAATCAAGTCCTGAGGAGTGTTGAGTTATCAAATAAAGAAGATGGCAGGAAATTAAGAAGGGGCACAGATGACCTGCCTTGAGTAAGAAAGACTTGATCCCTCCCTTCTAAGGTGAAGGGACTTTGGCAAACACTTAAGAATTTTGATTATGGATTTAGACTGACCTTGTTTCAATTCTGACTCCACATTTCCTAAGTGGAGAGGTTATTTAATTTTTCTTAAACTTTAGTTTCTTAGTATAAAATGGAGATTCTGGGAGAAGAAAATGAAAGCCTGTGTATCGAGTACCTTATAGAGGACCTATTAATATACCACACAATTCATGAGTGGAAATTATATGTATTTCTTAAAAGTTGGGGAACATGTCTGTCTTGTTTTTCCTTGTATGCTCAACACAATGCTTGGAACCTAGGAGGTACACAATAAATAGTTAGTAAATTAATAAAGCCAGAACTCATTATTTAGTGATGCCAAAAGCAGTGCCTGAAGTGCACTTGGACTTTTTTTATTTACAGGAATAGAGAGAGAGTCAGAGAGAGGGATAGACAGGGACAGACAGACAGGAACGGAGAGAGATGAGAAGCATCAATCATCAGTTTTTTGTTGTGACACCTTAGTTGTTCATTGATTGCTTTCTCACATGTGCCTTGACCGTGGGCCTTCAGCAGACCGAGCATCCCCTTGCTGGAGCCAGCAACCTTGGGTCCAAGCTGGTGAGCTTTCGCTCAAACCAGATGGGCTCACGCTCTAGCTGGCGATCTTGGGGTCTCGAACCTGGGTCCTCCACATCCCAGTCCGACGCTCTATCCACTGTGCCACCACCTGGTCAGGCATGAAGTGCACTTGGTCTTGATAAATATTTTCTAATTGCCTGATTCGGTGAGTGACTTTACTTGGTGTTTGTACTTAGAAAGTGATGACTGAATAGAATGTGGAATATGTAAATTCAAGAATAATTCTACATCCACACTGTGGTACTTGTGCTCTCTCTACAGTGAGAAATGCTTAAAAATATTAATGTAAAAAATCATACAAAACAGAGGCATAGATTAATAAGTGACGATCCTCATAACCACCACTCAGGTCAAGAAATGGCGTTTTGCCAGCCTCCTCAGAAGCCTCTCTGTTTGCCACATCAATCACTCCCCCAAAGTAAGCTCTGACTTTTACAGTAACCATTCCCTTACAGTTCTTTTTGGTTCTGTCATCTAAGGCACATCCCTAGATATAATAGTCTTGCCAAATAAATGAAAAATAAATGTGTTTTTTGAGTCTCTTTCAATCTATAATTCCTCTTTCATCCTTATCTTTTTCTTACAAATAATCTTTTGAAGAACCTGAGCTGTTTTGTTTGACCTCTACAGTTTCCCACAATCTGGAGTTTCCTAATTGAACACTCATGGTGCAATTCAACTTGTTTCTTTGTTCCTGCAAGTTGGCAGCAGGATCCAGAGAAATAATCCGACTGAGGTTCTAACTCATAGGCAAGACTATAGGAAGTGCTGTTTTCCTTCATCAGCAGGTACATCATGTTTTGATTTTTATTCAGTTTTGATTTTCTTTGATGTTAACAGCAGTGAATGCTCAATGCCTTAGTTTATTAATTCAATGGAGGAAGATATTATAATTCTATAATTTATTTTTAATCTCATAATTGGAATGCTTTTGATAAACAAATGCTTTCTCTCTTCATTTATTTGGCTGCCCATTGTTTCAATATATAGAAGAAAGGCAAAATAAATCCTTTGATTCTTTATCAAGGCTGAATCCTTATTCTCCATTTTTAACCATTATTTATATAATAAAATTGATTCTTTATCATCTTCAAAAAAGTATTAAAATAGACTCGTGAATTTAAACAAACTTGATATTTCAATCCATTAAATTTTTTTTAATTGAAGCTCTACTTGCCCCATCTTTGACCAGTGGTATGTTCTTTTCAAGTTGACTCCTGAGTCTTGTTGACAGTTTTCTTGCTGTCTGGTGTGTCATATTCTGGGCTCTTTTTGGAAAATTTCTGTCTCACCCTTAAAATCAACATTCTCTTCAAGTATTTCTAGCTTCTTTTAATGGGAATTAATTGCATTAATGGAAATTTTGCTACTGTGTTGATCTTTTACCAGGCTTTTTTAGTGGACAGTTAGGGTATACACACATAATATGTGTGTGCATGTTTGTGTATATATACATGGATATGTTTCCTACTAAAACAGAAAATCTCATGGAGCTGTTTCAAGTTTAGTGGTTGTTTTCTGTACACAAACATTTTTAGGCAGAGTAAAGAAGCTGGTTAATAACATGCCAGCTGACTCTGGAGCCACTTGATTAAATAATGAATACCAAAGGTTTTCAAATATTTGATGTAAGAACGGACAATTACCTCTAATACATGCATAATGCTGCTAACAGGATATAACTTCCATACACTTGAAATTTCCAGATCCTCAAGCAGAAAATGTAGAAAGACTACAAGGAATATTTATAGTAAGCTATGCTTCAGTTTTGCAGTTCAAGTTAACCTATGTTATAACAGTATTATATATAGTATAGGACTCAATAAATATTAATTCTGAAAGATCTTTGCATGCTTGTTCATCAGTATATTCCCAGTACCTAGTAAAGTGGGATGAGTAGGCACATAGTATATGCTTAACTAATGTTTGTGAAATGAATTAAGTCTGGTTCAGGTAATAAAGTTGACCTTTGAATAATCCATGTGTTAGGGGCACCACCCTACCCTCGCAATGGGAATTCAATCAACTTCTGATAGAAACAGAGTTTTCGATTTCAGTGGGGGGAGTGGCAGTGGTAATCTGCAGTTAGGAAACTGTGGTTGGGAAATGCAAGGATACATTTTCTGTCTGCAGTTGATTGAATTTGCAGATGCAAAACCCACTTATAGGAAGTGTGTGGACTTTATTTATTGGAAAAGAAAAGCTGCATATAAGTGGACCCACGCAATTCAAATCTGTGTTATTCAAGAGTCAACTGTAACCAGTGAGTAAGTTGGTGAGACTATGGTGGTTCCTCAAACATTATTCACAGACATTAACATTAGTTTTACATACTTTATTGCATCTGTCTGACCTACATAGCAAGCCAATAAAGAATTTTTAAAGCTTATGGGAGGGCCTTTATTTAAGAACCAATGTAAGGTTCTTATATCATCAGTGTCTATAAATTTCCTAAGTGAAGTCTGTCTGTGATTTGTGCCTTGTATTTTTTCATTATATCATAAAGGTTAATTTTGTAAAACAGATGATAGACATGTGTTTTAAGGCTAACACTAATTAAACATTAAAGGGCATAGCGTTGGTTAATACATTCTGTAAATTGCAATTAAGTTAGGTCTGGAATTGGAAATAGTGTTAACATCTTAATTTTTTCATTAAATGGTTCTTAATTAATGCCTAAAAGGGTAGTCATTCTGCAAAATCACGTAAAATTAGATGGTCAGTCACCATGAATTTTTAAAAAATATTATTTTATTTGTCTGTTTTTTCAGATGGATTTTTAAAAAGCGTAGTGACTGAATTATTGAATTTAAATGTGAGGTAAATTAAATATCTTCCAGATCTCCTCTGGCTCTGAGGATATGTATTTTTTTTTTTAACCTGGCTATTTTAGCCATTCTGGTACTTTCAGGATTGGAAAGCCATAAAATGATACAAATAACACACTTTCAAATTTGATACAGTAGAAAAAGGGGAAGAAAAGAGGAATAATGATAACCTCACTGAATTAAAGATTGAAGGGAAGGCCCTGGCTTGGTGGCTCTGTGGGTACAGCATTCTCTCCAGATGCAACGGTTGCAGGTTCCACTGTGGTCAGGGTACATATGAAAAGCAACCAATGAGTGCACAACTAAGTGGAATGACTTGATGCTTCTTTCCTTTTCTTTCTTTCTCCCTTCTTTCTTTCATTTCAAATCAATGAAAAATTTAAATAATAAAACAACTAATGTCGTGGCTGGTTGACTCAGTGTTACAGCGTATGCCCAGTGTGTGGATGTCCCGAATTCAATTCCTGGTCAGGGCACACAGGAGAAGCAACCATCTACTTCTCTACCCCATCCATCTAACTTCTCTCTCTCTCTTTTTCTTTCTCTCTCTCTTCCCATCCTGCAGCCGTGGCTCGATTGGAGCCAGTTGACTCTGGGCGCTAAAGATGGCTCCATGGCCTCCACCTCAGGTGCTAAGAAGAGTTAGGTTGCTGAGCAATAGAACAATGCCCCAGATGGGCAGAGCATTGCCCCCTAGTGGGCTTGTCCAGTGAATCCCTGGAGGGGCACATTCAGGAGTCTGTCTCTCTGCCTCCCCTACTCTCACTGAGTTAAAAAAAAAAAAAGATTAAAGGAAAAAAGGTACTTTAACTTTTTTCATTTACTTTTCCATTTAAATACTGCCCATCATAAGTTTGCTTTGATTTGCAGGTTTGTTGTTTTTCTGCTTAACCAGGAGAACAAGTATTTTTTCTGCATTGCTTTGGAACCCAGAATTTTATTATTTTCCACCATAGTCCCATATTTCCTTGGGAGCCTTTTAAGTTTAAGTATATCAAATTACTTTTTAATTTGATAGGGTTACATCAACAACATAAAAACCTCAAACTATTTATTGGCATCTAACACAGACCTACTATAGGCTATACCTGGCCAGTGATGCATTTTTTCTGAGGTGTACAGTATTAGAAAAAAATTGAATTATTTGCCAACATAAAAAAGTATGATTTTTAAAAAAATCTTAAGTGTATATTTCTGCTACTTCTTGAAACATCAAGATATTTGACACTGATAAACCCACATTTCCCCTTCACAATCATTGACAGGAGGTGAAGACTGGAGTTGCTTCAGGCCCCATCTCTTCATATGGCCTCCCTGAAATTGAGACTGAACGTTAACCACCACTTATTAAGACGGAAGTGAAATATTTCTTGTATCCTTGTCTCTACCATCAGTGACAAACTAAAATACCAAGAAGGCTGTGCATATCAAGAAAAGTGGGAAAGAATAAGAGGTAACATTGTGTATGTGTAAATGTGAGAGAAAAATATTTCATGCATTTAATATTTCAAGTATGACTGTTCTGAAAAAATTCAACTTAAGAAGTACATTAGGAGACAAATCCTCCTAGGACTATGACCAATGTAAGGTAAAAATAATTGGTAATAGAAGAAAAACCTAATGATCTAATAAAGGTACTGACATTTCATTTAGTAGAACTTTTTTGGGGAATGTGACTAAAATAGGTGCAGATGCTGTAAAATGCAATTATGTGTTAATTGAAAAAATTGACCATGAATCAGAACTATTAGCAGATGGTGAATTTATAACATTGTCTAGTGAGTGTAGCAGAAATTGTGTCTTACACAGAAGCAAGCACTTAACAGATATGTCTATGTGAGTAAAATAGATGCAGATGCTGTAAAATGCAATTATGTGTTAATTGAAAAAATTGATCATGCATCAGAACCTTTTGCAGATCTTGAATTTATAACATTATCTATTGAGTGTAGCAGAAACTGTGTCCTACACAGAAGCAAGCACTTACAGATATTAGCCTATCCCAGTATGTTGACGATATATGTGGGAGCATTTGTAGAGTTTTAAACTTGTTTTTTTAAAATGAGAACACAGATGTAAGTAATACCAGCCAGTTGCCTAGATTTATCCTGGTATTGATGAAAATATAGATGTGACTGAATCACTTTTAAATACGGAACTTATGACAAGTATAATATCAGGAAATGATTTATTCTTGTATATTGAGAAAAATCTTTAAGAGTTTGATATGGAATGGTTAAAATTAGTTAAGTGATGAACCTCGGGCAATGTTTTGCAAGAATGTGAGACTTAAGTCCACTCATTAAAGAATCATCAGGTGTGGCTTTATGTTAAAAAGTTAAATATAGTGCATACCACTGCCTCCGCGGCACAGGCCAGGGACAATTTAACCGAAGTGACTTGGAGCCTTAATCGATGATCTGTGACTCATGAATAATGTCATATATTTGTGACATTGTGCTGAAATGAGTTGTTTGTACTTTTGAAACAAATTATTATTTATATTATCTGAGGAAAAATTCTGCCTCGACTCACCAAGAAATGGAATAAAGATCTGGCATTTTTAGTTATTATTATAACTTTTAAAATCTCAGTATTTCTCTAAAAACATTTCTATGTAGTTACAATAGTGGGATTTGATCTCATTCTTTGTGTTATTGGGTTTTGAAGAACAATTTGACAAGGTTGAATAAAAAATCACTACTCTATTACTCCCTCTAATATAGGGCTTTCCATAGACTGTATTGGAAAACAAGTCTTAGGCCTGGCGCGGAACTGAGTCTTACTAGTTTTTGCTATCAAACATAGTCCCAAGGGCTGCTTGTTGATGGTTCCACAGTAGATTCTTGTCTACCCAGCAGCATGGGAGATGTGTAGGGTGTTTTGCATCTCAGTAGCCAGAGAGGATTTGAAAACTTGTGAGAGACAACTCCCGTGTATTTACTGGTACAATCTAGCTTAATAAATAGAACCTCTGTACATCTCCATCATCCTGACCTTCTCTCTCAGCACCCAGACATGATCAGTATCTTGAGTTTTTAAAATTTTTTTAAATTTTTTAATTTTTTAGTGAGAGGAGGGGAGGAAGAGACAGACTTCTGCATGCACCCTGACCTGGATCCACCTGGCAAGTCCCCTAGGTGGTGATGCTCTGCCCACCTGGGGCTCTTGCTCTGTTGCAACTGAAGCCATATTTTTAGCTTTTGAGGCAAAACCATGGCGCCATCCTCAGTACCTGGGGCCAACTTGCTCTAACTGAACCATGGCTGCAGGATCAGAGGAGAAGAGAAGAGAGAGAGAGAGAGAGAGAGAGAGAGAGAGAGAGAGAGAGAGAGAGAGAAGCCAGAAGGGGAGGGGTGAAGAAGCAGATGGGCACTTTTCCTATGTGTCCTGACTGAGAATTGAACCCAGGACATCCACACACTGGGCAGATGCTCTACCACTGAGCCAAAGTATATTGATTTTGTATTTTCATGCTTTTGCTTTTGTCCAGAGTTTTAGCAGATACCAATGTAACTGTAAACAATATGTTTACTTTTCAAATTTTTGAACTTTATATATATGTGTTCTTTAGTGATTTGCTTTTGTTCAACAATTGGTTAATTTTATCCATGTTTATGCATGTAGTTCATTAGTTTTCACTATTGCATAACATGTCCTTTTACGACTATACCATACCTTATTCATTTCCATGTTGGTGGACATTAGAAGTAGTTCTAATTTTTTTTTTCTGTTAAAATAACAAAACTCTATTATTTTAGTGGGATGCCCACCATAGGCCTGGCACTACTTTAGATCCTGGGGATTTATCAGTGAACAAATGAGACAAAAATTCTTACTCTTATTGAATTTACATTCTGGTTAGAAGAGACAGACAAACAAACTCCCATATATTATATGATTTGTTGGACAGTGATAAGTGTGTAGAAGTAAGACATAGAAAATGATAAGGAGTGCTTAGACTGAGGATGGAACTGTGATTTTAAACAGGGTGATCATAAAAGACCTCATTGAGAATGTGAACAACTGAAAACCAAATTGAAGATGAAAGAACCATGCAGTGATCTGGGAAAAATTGTTTGAGACAGAGGAAACAGTGTGAAGGTCTTGAGGGGGTTGCTTTCCTTTCGTTTAAAAATATCTCCTGGTGGAAATGTGCAAGAGTTTTCTAAAGGTCCATTGCTGGCATGGAACTTCTGGATCATGGGCTGTGCAATTGCTGGTGCATTAGTCTGTGTGAGTTAACTGTTGAAACCCATACCTTCTCTTTCTTCAGTTTCCTTTTTATGTCATTTCACTTCCTCTTGCTCACATTAATTTGGGAGTTGTACACTATTTTAATTTACTTTGTGTTTACCCTAAACATTTTAACAGATATGCTTAACAAGTCTAAAGTTGATCAATAAAATTACTATTTTTATGACTAATACAGGGGTGGGTAAAGTAGGTTAACAGTTTTAGGTATATGAAACAGACTTTATTCTTGTATTATTATTTATTAATTATTGTATTATTTATATACCTCCTTTTGCCCATCCCTGTATAACCTTAAACATATTTACGCAATTATGTCAACCCTACTTGATATGCTTTGATGTGCAGTATTTTAGTTCTATCTTCTTAAAAAGATTACAAGTTAGATACTATTGTTGTTTTAGACATGTATAATGTGGTTTTTTTTTTTACAATCTATGCTTATTCAGCATTACCACATATTTGTTACTTTTCTATTTATCATGCACTATGTCTCAAACTCTAATCAGAAATTATTATCTTTCTTTTTATAACACATTTTGTAGAATTTCCTTGGGCAGAGTGTTTATCATAAACCTTCTCAGATTTTGTATGTCTCATTCTGGGGAAAAAATTAGGGTCTGGTTTGAGTAGTTGAATTGCATTTGTATAATATGATCAATCCATAAGTTACTTTCTTTGAATTAACTAGTTTAGGTAGCAACTATGAGGTATTATCTGAAATGTTTGTTCTAAGTGAAGCCACAGTGGAATTTTCATTCAGTGCATGGGAACAATTTAGTCCATATAGGAGGCCATCTTGTCCCACATGCCTCCCTTCAGAAGGGATGGGGACTCAAGAGCATATCTACCAGGCATGAGCTTTGTGGACTGGAACCAGGAGCATAAAAATTTTAATCCCTGCATAATGAATTCCAAAATAATTTCCATATACTTGTTATATTTTGCTGCATTGAAGATGACAGAAGGATTTATTATTATTATTTTAAAAAGTTATCTTTAAAAGTAAGTTACAAATTTTTAATTTTCTTCTTGACTAAAAATTAACTACCATGATTTTTGTTTCTTAAGTGAGAAGCAGGGAGGCAGAGAGACAGACTCCCACATGCACTCCGACTGGTATCCACCTGGCAAGCCCCCTATGGGATGATGCTCTGCTCATGTGGGGCATTGCTCCTTTGCTTGGCAACCGAGCTGTCTTAGCACCTGAGACAAGGCCATGAAGTCATCCTCAATGCCCAGGGCCAACTTGCTCCAAGTTAGCCATGACTACAGGAGAAGAAGAGAGAGATAAAAAGAGAGAAGAGAGTGGGGTAGAGGTGGAGAAGCAGATGGTCACTTCTCCTGTGTGCCCTGACTGGGAATAAAACCCAGGACATCCACACTCTGGGCTTACACTCTACTGCTGAGCCTACCAGCCAGGACACCACCATGATTTTAAACTTTATTTAAAAAAAATTTTTTTTGTTACCAACTTAATTAAGGAAGTAGGTTGATGTAGGGTAATTTTAAAATAAATAAATTCTATGAGCAAATGATAAATTCTGGAGAAATCTTTCTTTTTCTTGGATGATTACATCCTTTCTCAATCTCAAAATAAGCTCACTTTTTATTTCTAACAGTTTTACAATTTCTTTACAGTGATCATTCAAGTTCAGGATGATTTTATGTTTTAATTTTTTATAATTAGTACTTGAGTCTGGCAGATGTTTAAAACTGTAGTTGAACATCTTCAAAGCAGGAAATACTAATGATTGTATTGTTCTATTTCTTCATGCCTCATTTATACATCTTACATAGATGTGATCAGAAGATAATGCTTTAAAACTAATAAAATGTTAATTCACAGAATAAGATTAGACACACTATTTTTGAAAAAAGAGAAAGTAAGGGCAAGGTATCTTAGAATTCTCTCATGAATCAGGATTTGAAAGACATTTATTTTCTTTTTCAACACATTGGCAAGTTGTCTTAACTCTCTTGGGACCAACTTTGTTCAGCTTTCATAAATATTCTGGTAATAATGATGTCAGCACCAGGAATTTCTAACAAAAGAGCTGTATCTTCGAACAAAGATTGCAACTGATTGATTTGTGTTTATACGTTTTAAAAATGATTTAATTCATTTGCCAACTTAACTTATCCAGTTGTTTTTGATACAGCACATTACAAACTGTTGGTGCATCAGCTTTTTATTCTTTCTGAGTGCCAAAAATATGAGAGAAGAGAATAAAAATTCATATATTTTGGACTGTGAAATTTTAAAGCAACCCTTTTTTCCCCCACTTCTTTCCTGAATCTTGGCTCTTTTAATTGCAAACTATGTCACTGACCTTGGATATGTTACCTTAACTCTCAAAACCTCAGTTTGTTATTATTAATACTGGAATAGTAGCTGCTGAGGCATAGAGTTGAAAGCATTGGAACATAGGAATCGAAGGTATTCAAAGGTCAGTGTGATGTCCAAGTGGGTGTTGAAGTCACTCAGTATGACAGCAGGAGAGGGGTCAAATATGAATTATTTGCCAGACACTTGGGGTAATAAGGGCAGCATGGATGGAGGCTGGAAACAACAGTAATGTGGAATGAGAGAGGCATGATCCTGATAGGAGCCGAGTTCTACTTGAAAGAGGAGGGAAAGAGACCTGGAAAGCAGCACTGGGGAATAAGGAAAAGATTGATCTTTAACCTGTGCCTGGTGTGTAGGGAGAATGAGCACCAGCCTGAGTGGGCTGTGGGGAAGGCTGCAGACTTGTGATGTATACAGGTTTAGGGAAGGAGTCAGAAGAAATTGAGGATGTTGTGAAAAAATATATATATTACTCTGAGAGGAATGTCTCTGAGTACACAATAAGTAAAATTTAGAGGGAGATGAACATTATGATTGTTTTTAGAGGAAAGAAGCCCAAAGCAAAATGGGAATGAAACCGTGGGAGAGGAGAGCTGACTACTGGAATTGTATTTTGGATGATGATCAAGAGTAACGTGGGTGTGAAGCACAAGGCTTTCAGAAAGAATTAAAACTGCTTTATAGTTCTTGTAAAGATGAAGAAATCAACTCTGAAGAAAACTGTAAAATGAAGGAGTGGGCTATGGCTGTTTGAAACTGGTGGGTGGGGTGGCTGCAGCCTGGGGGACAGGCCAGTGAGAGGATGGAGAGATGTTTTCAAGTTATGCTCTTGTCTCTTCCCCATTTCCTTGGGACAATCAGTGCTCACCTCTTCATCACAGAAATTGACAACTGCTCGGGGTAGTAATAGAGTAAGTAGCTAAAGAACTCTACAGAGATGAGATGTGACTGAGAGCAGCCACCGAGAGGCTATCTGCCCTTTCCCTTCAAGGCCCAGTGATGAGGTTACAATGTAGGAAGACTGCTTCCTTCCATTGTGGTTTTTTTCTAAATATTTAAGGGTGAAGCCCTAGTGAGAGAATCTGTTTGTCCAGGGTTAGCAAAAGGGAGTGTCAGTAGTGGTTTTGTAGTGCTTGGGGCCTCTCTCCTCTCCCTCCCCTCATCCTCTGCACTCTCATCTAACCCCTGGAAGGGACAAACCTCAGCCTGGCCTTCAAGGCATTCTCACTACACAATACCAGATAGAATAGCTAATGCCCTCCTGTGCAGCAGCATACAGTACAAAACAAAACACCACTAGACCCCTGATGAGTAGAACTATTATATATAAAAGACAATAAATTGATTAACATATATCATCTGAAGCAGTATTATTAGAATAGAGTGTACCAAGACTTTAGAATATGCATGATAAATATACTTACTAGTAAGTAAATAGGAATCAAGAATAAAAAATTATAAATAAGAATCAAAGGAAAATATTCAGGATGAAGGATGTAATGGATGATGTAAGAGTAATGGTGGTGTGAGAAATACTCCTGATCTCTCCCCTTGAAATTTCTACAAGTTGAACAACTATAACATAACAAAGGAAACCTAGCTGGGCTTGCAGGTGTGTCTGAAAGATCCATGAACCAAATAGACTAAAGGTGGAATGAGGCGAAAAGGGGGGCAGAAGATAAGATGCAATTACAGTGGGCTTTAGAGAGGAGAGAGGAGGGGAGATAAACCTGGAGTGAGTTTTTTTTTTCTTCTCTGACAGACTATGGGGAGGAGGGAAGCTTAGGCTCTCTAGATTTTGTCTGAGGGGTACAGAGAGGGAAACTTGGAGTGACTAGTCTTCTTCTGCTGGTAATATCAGTGAAATAGAGAGGCAGAGGGGGAGATAAACCCAAGAGGACAGAGCGTGAAGTCACAGACAGTGTTCTCACAGTCTGCCTGCAGTCCACACTCAGCAGAGACAGAGAAAGCTAAAATGTGGCCCCCTACTTCCCTCACCTCACAGTACCAAGAATGGCAGACACAAACCCCACAGCTAGCTCTCCAGAGCCACTGTATCCCTTGAAGAACAGAGGTGCTCCACATCCAGCCCCCAGGTCTGTTGAGATGTGGGAAGGAGTGCCTGGAAGCCTGAGATTGCCATTTTAAGAGCTGTAAAGCCATAAAGCTGAAGCCATAAAGCCAAAGTCATAAGGCTGAAACTGTAAAGCCCTCACAACATGCCTCACCTACCAATGCTACTGTGGCCCAGCCTATATCATTGTGACAGTAATATCAGCTGATAGCCCAGCAAATTCACAGAGCTAAAAGTTGTGATACAGCAACACCTACTGGAAGAAACCTCTTAAAATCGAAATTTATTTTTTTCTTTTTCTTCTTCCCCCTTGATTCCTTTTTTCCGTATTCTTTTTTCTCTTTTTTATTTTTGAATTTCATTTTTAAAATTTTTATTATTTTTTGTGGGTATTTTATTTTTGATATTTTTGTTTGCTTTTAATCTTTATTCTGTAGTTTTACTTCTTGTCATAATTTAAAAAAATTTTATTGTATTTTTTATTTTTTAATTTTTTAAAGTTTTTTTAAGGGTTTTTAACAATAACACTCTCGAATGCCATTAAAGAAGAAGAAATAATATACAATGGCTACAAAAGACAGAAATATAGTTCAGAAAAAAAATGAAAAAAATCTCCAGAAAATATCCCAGTCACATTAAAGCCTTGGCGTTAAATGATAAAGAATTCAAAATTGAGGTTCTGAAAATACTCAATGAGATGCGAGAAGACACCAATAAGCAACTTAATGAGCTAAGAAAACAAATTAATGAACAAAATGAATACCTCACCAAGACTGACACTTCAAAAACAGAGATGAAGGACTCAAAACGTGAATTGAAGACTGAGGTAGCAAGTTTAGCTAATAGAACAAGCCAGATATGCAGCAGAGAGAAGAGGAAAGAGACTCACAAATTGAAAGACTGAAAGAGCTCTACGAGAATTGTCTGACCCATCAGAAAGAGCAATACAAGAATAATGAATATATCAGAAGAAGACAAGAGGGGAAAAAAGAATGGAGAGCCTATTCAAACAAATAATTGATGAGAAATTTCCAAGCCTATGGAAAGAGTTAGAGCCTTGAATCCAAAAACAAACAGAACACTGAGTTACTGCAGTACAAACAGACCTGCTCCAAGGCACACTGTAATAAAATTGTCAAAAAACAATGACAAAGAAAAATCTTCAAGAGACCTAAGGAAAATAAGAACATAATATCTAAAAGAAAGCCCATTAGGTTATCATCAAACTTCTCAGCAGAAACTCTACAAGCCAGAAGAAAGTAGACTCAAACATTCAAAGTACTGAAAGAGAGGAATTGCCAACCAAGAATACTATATCCATCAAAGATATTCTTCAAATATAAAGGAGAAATAAAAACTTTTACAGACTTACAGAAGCTGAGGGAATTTGTCACCAGAAAACTCCACTGCAGGAAATACTCAAGAAGGTTATATGACCAGACACAAAGAACAAAACAAATCAAAACAACAAGTAAAAGCTTTAACAAGGTCACAATAAAAACAAGGATAATCTGTGATAACAAAAGCATAAAAGGGGAGAGAATAAAGATCTACAATAGCAAAGGAGGATGGAGTGCAGAAGCTTTCATAAGACAAAGGGCTCTTGTACATATGAACATTTGTTTCTTAACCTAATGGTAATCACACATGAAGAAGCCATTACTAAAACACACAGCTTAAAGAAAGAAGAAATGGGAAAGATGTATAAAATACCACCAAACAAAAACAACTGACAAAAACACAAAAGAGAAAAAACAACACACAGAGCTACCAGAAAACAAAACATAAAATGGCTATAGGAAATTCTCAAGTGTCAATAATTACCCTAAATGTAAATGGGCTAAACTCGGCAATAAAAAGGCAAAATCCAACCATATGCTGCCTTCAAGAGCTATATCAAAGTTGCAAGGAGAAAAGTAGACTCAAAGTGAAATGTTGGAAAATGATTCTCTAACCAAATAATATTCAAAGAAAAGCAAGTGTAGCCAGCCATACCTTCATCTGACAATGCTGACTTCAAGACAACAAAGGAAATCAGAGACAAAGATGGGCATTTAATAATGATAAAGGGAACATTGTATCAAGAAGACATAACACTTCTTAATATATCTGCACCAAGCCAGGGAGTACCATAATATATATAAGAAATCTACTAACTGATCTAAACATAGAAGTAAACAAAAACACATTTATACTTGGAGATTTTAACACACCATTGACTGCTTTAGATAGATCATACAAACAGAAAATCAATAAAGAAATATCTGCATTAATTGACACTTTGGACCCAATGGACATAGTAGACATTTATAGGACATTTCATCCCAAAACATCAGATTATACATTCTTCTGCAGAGTGCATGGAGCATTCTTAAGGATAGACCATATTTTGGGCCACAAAGCTAACATCAACAAATTCAGGAAGACTAAAATTATACCAAGCATATTTTCTAATCATAGGCTTTGAAATTAGAATTCAACTGTAAAAAAGAAGTAAAAAAACCTCACAAAAATGTGAAAATTAAACAGCATACTTCTAAAAAAATGACTAGGTCAAAAAAGAAATAAAAGCACAGATCAAAAAATATATACAGACAAATGAAAATTACATGACATATCAAAATTTCTAGAATGCAGCAAAAGCAGTAATAAGAGGGAAGTTTATGTCATTACAGGCTTATATCAAGAAACAAAAGAGATCTCAAATAAACAACCTAACATCACATATTAAAGAACTAGAAAAAGAACAAAGGCAACCCTAAGCCAGCAGAAGAAAAGAAATAGTAAAAATTACAGCAGAACTAAATGACATAGGAAACAAACAAACAAAAAAACTATAGAGAAAATTAATATAACAAAGAGCTGGTTTTTTGAAAGGATTTATATATATATATATATATATATATATATATATATATATATATATATATATATATATTTTTTTTTTTTTACAGGGACAGAGAGAGAGAGTCAGAGAGAGGGAAAGATAGGGACAGAACAGACCGACAGGAACAGAGAGAGGTGAGAAGCATCAATCATTAGTTTCTTGTTGTCATTGCGACACCATAGTTGTTCACTGATGGCTTTCTCACATGTACCTTGACGGCGGGCCTTCAACAGACCGAGCAACCCCTTGCTGGAGCCAGCGACGTTGGATCCAAGCTGGCGAGCTTTTTGCTCAAGTCAGATGGGCCCACACTCAAGCTGGCGACCTCGGGGTCTCGAACCTGGGTCTTCCACATCCCAGTCCAATGCTCTATCCACTGCACCACCACCTGGTCAGACTGAAAGGATTTATAAAATCAACAAACCCCTGGCTAGACTCACTTAGGAAAAAAAGAGGAAGGAGTCATATAAACAAAATCCAGGCCTGACCTGTGGTGGCGCAGTGGTAAAGCGTCGACCTGGGAACACTGAGGTCGCCAGTTCAAAACCCTGCACTGGTCTGGTCGAGGCACACATGGGAGTTGATGCTTCCAGCTCCTCCCCCCTTTCTCTCTCTCTCTCTCTCTCTCTCTCTCTCTCTCTGTGTCTCCTGTCTAAAATGAATTAAAAAAAAAAATCCAAAATGAAAGAGGAGAAATTACCACAGACACTGTAGATATACAAAAGATCATAGTAGAATACTATGAAAGATTATATGCCACCAAATTCAATAACCAAGAGGAAATAGAAAAATTCCTAGAACTATACAATCTTCCTAGACTGAGTCATGAAGAAGTGGAAAACCGAAATAGACCTATAGAAAGAAAATATAAACAAATATCAAAAACCTTCTCAAAAATAGTCCAGGACCGGATGGTTACTCTAGTGAGTTCTACCAAACATTTAAAGAAGATTTGGTACCTATCCTTTTCAAAGTATTCCAAAAAATAGAAAAAAAAGCAATACTACCCAACACATTTTATGAGGCCAACATAACCCTGATACCAAAACTTGGCAAGGACAACACCAAAAAAGAAAACTACAGACTGATATCTCTAATGAATACAGATGCAAAAATCCTAAACAAAATACTAGCAAATTAAATACAACAACACATTAAAAAAATAATACATCACGATCAAGTGGGATTTATTCTAGGAGTACAAGAATGGTTCAACATACTGAAATTGATCAGCATAATACACCACATCACAAAACAAAGAACAAAAATGATATGATTCTATCAATAGATGCAGAAAGGGTATTTGATAAGATACAATATCCCTTTATGTTTAAAATACTCAATAAAATCTGAATAGAAGAAAAAATACCTCAACAAAATAAAGGCCATATGACAAACCATCAGCTAATATTATACTAAATGGTGAAAAAATGAAGACTTTTTCTCTGAAATCAAGAACAAGACAAGGCTGCCCACTCCACTGTTATTCAACATCCATCTGGAAGTTTTAGGCAGAGCAATCAGGCAAGAGAAAGAAATAAAAGGCATTCTTATTGGGAAAGAAAAAGTAAAGGTATCACTTTTTGCAGATGACATGATCTTGTACATAGAAAACCCCAAAGGCTTTCAAAAAACTATTAGAAATAGTAAAACAATATAGTCAAGTCACAGGATACAAAATTAACATCCAAAATGTACTGCTTTTCTCTATGCCCACAGTGAAACTTAGGAAAATGAACTAAAAAAAACCCCAATTCCTTTTACAATTGCAAAAACAACAACAACAAAATAAAATACCTAGGAATAAACTTAAGGAAGTATGTGAAGGACCTATATACTGAAAACTACAAAAAAATATCAACAGAAATTGAAAAAGACACAGTGAAATGAAAAAATATACCATGTTCATGGATTGGAAGAATCAACATAGTTAAAATGGCCATATTACCCAAAGCAATATATTTCTTAAAGAAATAAAACAAAAAAATCACCAGGTTTGTATGGAACCATAAAAAAACCCAAATAGCAAACAAAGATCAGCAATAAACAAGGAAACAATCCAATTTAAAAAGGGAGAGGACCTGACAGACACTTCTCTCAAGAAGACATAAAAATGGCCAACAGATACATGAAGATACTCATCTTCATTAACTATTTGAGAAATGCAAATCAAAATTACAATGAGGTACTACCTCACACTTGTTAAATTGGTTATTATCAACAAGACAAGTAATAACAAGTGTTTGAGAGGCTGTGGGGAAAAAAGAACCCCCATTTACTGCTGGTGGGAGTGCAAGTTAGTACAATCATTATGGAAGAAATTATGGTGGTTCCTCAAAAAATTAAGAATAGAACTACTTTATGACCCAGTAATCCCTCTAGCTGGATATTTATCCAAAAAGCTCAAAAATATTGGTATGTGAAGACACATGCACCCCCATGTTCATTGCAGCATTATTCACAGTGGCCAAGACATGGAAACAACAAAAGTGCCCCTCGATAGAGGATTGGATAAAGAAGATGTGGTACATATATACAATGGAATACTACTCAGCCATAAGAAATGATGACAGTGACATTTACAACAACATGGATGGACCTTGAGAACATTATACTGAGTGAAATAAGTAAATCAGAGATAGGTAAGAATTATATGATTTCATACATAGATGTGATATAAAACTGGGACTTATGGACATAGATAAAAGTGAAGTGATTACCAGGGGGAAGGGGACATGGGGAAAAGGGCTTGAGTGATAGGCAATGGTGAAGGGGTGGAGGGAAGAGTGCAAAGTGGGACAGATATAAGCTGATGAAAAATGATTTTACTTTGGCTGATGGGTATACAACATAATCAATAGTTCAAATGCTATAGAAATGTATAGAAATGTTCACCTGAAAGCTTTGTACTACTTAATTGATCAATGTCACCGTGTTAAAGTTAATTTTCTAAGTAAAATTTAAAATTTTAAAAAAATGATAAAAAAGATAACTGGGAGGATCCCAGGACTCCTTCTCTTTTTGAAGGATGTAATATTAAAATGGAGTATATGCATTGGGGTATCAGTAAGGATGTAACAGAAGAATGAATTAGTGAACAAGATTGAGAAATTTACCTGGAGGAAATAAGATAGAATAAAAAATAAAAATAAATATAAAATATTTATATTTCTATCTGTCTTAACATATACGACAGATAGAAATATAAGTATTTAGTTGATAGGATTCATAAAAGGAGAATAGAAAAAAGGAAGCTCAAAATTTAAACAAAGGACAATATAAGGTGACAAAAATGATTTGACTCTGGGTGATGAATGTACAACATAATCAACAGTTCAAATGCTATAGAAATGCTTACCTGAAACCTATGTACTTTTATTGATCAATGTCACCCTGTTAAATTTAATTTTCTAAATTTGTTAATAAAATTAAACAAAAAACAAGGACTAATTTTTCATTATTTAAAATGGGAAATCCCAGCTTGAAGGGTTCATAAGGGCCAAAAGGAGAGAGAAGGAAATATCCACCCCCAGAATTTTAATAACAAAATTTAGGAACATTGAAGACAAAGAGAATTCGAAAATCTTCTAGAAAGAGATTTTCCACCAAGGAAAATGAACCAGACTGACACTACATTTCTTAACACCAACATTAAATATAAGAAAACAATGAACTAATATTTTTAAGATATTGAAGAAAAGTAACTGAATCAGAATTTTAAAAATTCTAGCAAAATTGCATACAAATGTAAAAATATAATAAAAAGTACTGTCACTGCCAGACTTGGTCACACAAACCACCACCAAATGATCTTGGAGAAAGTCTTCAATCAGAAGAGATTTGGGATTTAAGAGTAATAAAATAACATATAAGTTTATTGTAAAGAATAAAATCCAGTGTCAAAGAAATAAAAAAAGGAAAGCACAAATACAGTGATCCAGAACAAACATCTAAATATTAACTATGGGCTGTGTATAGGGAATTAAAGGGACATAAGAGGATGCTAAAAGATCTTTGTTGACTGGGAAAGACATCCATGTTGATAACTTTAAGAAATCAATACAGGTATTGATCGACTTACGACCTATGCAACTTATGACCATTCGACTTTATAACTACAATCGCTAGCCACTACTGCTCCACGTCTGGAGCAGTTTTTGTATGCACCTGTATTTAGTAATTTTGTATGTTTTGCAAATATTAAACCAGTTGAACTGGTAATGCAGTGCTTTACTTAAACCTGACGAATGTAAAAATAAAAAACAAAATGGTGTAGAGATGATACAAATGGCATAAAATGAACAAAGAAATTTGTGATATATAACAATAATGAAAGAAAATTATGATAAAATATGACTTAAAGATTTTTATAACATCATTTCACAGTACTGTACATATAGCCTACTCAACTTACGACCAAATTGTGTTACGACCGGTCTGTCGGAAACAATAGTGATCATTAGTTGAGCACTAGCTGTAAAGATAAAAAATTAAGTCTTCTATTAAGAGCAACTAGCACATGAGCAAAAATAAAATGTTTCTTTTAAATAAGAAAAGTAGTTCTAGCCAAATGGAAATCATGGAAGAGAAAGAAGAAATAAGTGGAAAATATGAAATTAAGGTGGCTGAAATATCTAAGTGTATAATAATACAAATGATTTAAGCTCATCAATTAAAAACCTAAAATCTCAGAGTAAAATAAGAAAATAAGTTACAGGGTATATAATTTTCACTTAACACACTTAAAACAAAGGACAGTAATATAGTGAAATAAAAGAAAGATAGACCAACCAGCCATAGAACAAAATAGTTCTGGGGCAAGTAGCTTAATAACTGCCAAAATAGAATTTATGGTAACAAAATACCATATTCCTAGTAATATGCTTTATATACAGGTAAAAGGGAAATTAGAGCAAGAAGATACAGTGTGTCTGTAAAGTCATGGTGCACTTTTGACCGGTCACAGGAAAGCAATAAAAGACGATAGAAATGTGAAATCTGCACCAAATAAAAGGAAAACTCTCCCAGTTTCATACCTATTCAGTGCAGTTCGATGTGGGCTCTATTTGTTGCCCTATGCACATCCAAATGATAGTGAAGTTCTTGCCATACACGGGTAAGAATGTCTGGTGTAACAGAGTGAATAACGTCTGTGATTCTCTGTTTTAAGTGATTAATGTCATTGATATGTTCAATGTACACATGTTGCTTCACATAACCCCAAAAGTAAAAGTCTAAGGGTGTCAGATCCAGAGATTGTGGTGGCCATGGCTTGACAGAACCCCTGCCTATCCACCACCGGAAGAATGTTCTATCCAGAAACTCATGAACAATGGTGGCGTAGTATGGAGGAGCGTCATCCTGTTGAAAGATGACACCTTCTGGAAATTGTGGCACTGGATACAATTCCAACATGTCAAGATAGGTGTTTGCCGTCACAGACTGCACCGCGAAAAAAAATGGGCCTATCACCTTATCATGCACCAGGCCACAACACACATTCACTTAGGGGTGTTACGTTCATACTCAATGTAGGCATGAGGATGTTCAGCAGCCCATATTCAGACGTTATGGCGATGAACATGTCCACAGATATGGAAGGTCACCTCATCGCTAAACACAATCTTCTGCAAAAATCTTGCATCATTGTTGATCTCATGAAGCATATCTGTAGCAAATGTGCATCAAGTGCGTCTACTCACCGGTTTGATAGCGTGCAACAGCCGTAATTTGTACCCCGTAAAACAGAGACTTTCTTTAACACCTTATGAACTGTAGTCATACTTAGGTGTAATTGTCGAGCATATGCACGCACAGATTTTTTTAGGGCTCCTTTGGTAGCTATCTCGTATAGCCTCTACAGACTCATCACTGACCGATGGCCCACCAGAATGGGGTTTCTCCACCAAACTCCTGGTTTCCTTCAACTGCTTATCCCATTGAGTAATGTTATTCCTATGTGGTGGCACTTGGTTATAAACGCGCTGATATTCACATTGCACTTTGGTCACGGATTTGATTTCACATTTCTATTGTCTTTTGTTGCTTTCCTGTGACCAGTCAAAAGTGCACCATGACTTTACGGACACACTGTAAAACTATTATAAACACGTATGTACTTAAAGTGCCACATCACATTATAGAGCAATAAGTATCAGAACTCTAGGGAAATAAATCAACAATTAGAGTTGGAAGTTTTAACATATTCCTTTTAAAATGGATTAAGAAGTTAAAAAAAGAATACATATTAGAAAATGTAATTAATAAGCTTACTGTATTAGATTTATTGACGACTATACACTTGCTTGGCAGAGTACATAGTCTATTGTTTTTAATATATTTTTAATTATTTAAAAAAATTTATTGTGTTAACATGGATTCAAGTGGCCCACCCTCAACCCTCAACAATGTGCCCACTACCATTATACCCCCTTTGCTTTCTGCCCCTTGACCCCCTCGCCCCCTTCCCTCTGAATTTGCTGTCGTACTATCACTTCACCTTTTCTGATCCTGTTCCCTCATCTCCCCTTCCTCTGAAAGCTGTCCCTCTGTTCCCTGTAACCTTGCCTTTGCCTCTATTCCATTCCTCAGTTCACCTGGTTCATGAGATTCCACATATAAGTGAGATCATATAATATTTGCCTTTCTTTGCCTGGCTTACTTCCTTTTGTTTATGTGATGAATCACATTGATTGATTTGTGAATATTGAACCAGCCTTGCCTCTCCAGAATAAATCCCACTTGATCGTGGTGTATGATTTTTTTCATATATTGTTGGATCCAGTTCACTAATATTTTGTTGAGAATTTTAGCATCTAAATTAATCAGGGATATTGACCTATAATTTTCTTTCTTTGTGTTGTCTTTTCCTGGTTTTGGGATCAGAATTATGCTCGCCTCATAAAGGGAGTTTGGAAGTTTTCCTTCCTCTTGAATTTTTTGAAATAGCTTGAGGAGGATAGAAGTTAGTTCTTTAAATTTTTGGTAGAATTCACTTGTGAAGCCATCAGGCCCAGGAATTTTCTTCGTTGGGAGTTTTTTGATAACTGTTTCGATCTCATTTGTTGTAATTGGTCTGTTTAACTGTTCTGATTCTTCCAGATTGATTTTTGGAAGATTATATGATTCAAGAATTTTGTCCATTTCACCTAGGTTGTCTAATTTTTTGGCATAGAGTTCTTCATAGTATTTTCTTACAGTACTTTGTATTTCTGTTATGTCAGTTGTTATTTCTCCACTCTTCTTTCTAATTTGATTTATTTGAGTCCTCCTTCTTTTTTTCTTGGTGAGTCTAGTTAAAGGTTCATCAATCTTGTTTACCTTTTCAAAGAACCAGCTCCTGGTTTCATTGATCCTCTGTACTGTTTCCTTAGCCTCTATGCCATTTATTTCTGCTCTGATCTTTATTATTTCCTTCCTTCTACTAGTCCTGGGCTTTATTTGCTGTTGTTTTTCTAGTTCTTTTAGATGCAGGGTCAAGTTGCTTATTTGAGCTTTTTGAAAATCTATCCAGTGATGTTAGTGGGATATTGAAATCTCCTAGTATTATAGTATTGCTGTTAATCTTGCCCTTTTTATCCATCAAAGTCTGCTTTATGTATGTGGGGCTCCTATTGCTACCGTGGCTTTTTTTTCATTTCCATTTGCACAAAATATTTTTATCCATCCTTTTACCTTCAGTCTATGTGCATCTTTTGTTTTAAGGTGTGTCTCTTGTAGACAGCATATGTATGGGTCCTGTTTCTTTATCCACGCAGCAACCCTATGTCTTTTGATTGGATTAATTAATCTATTTACATTTAAGGTTATTAATATGTAGTTGTTTATTGCCATTTTATTCTTTAAAGCTGTATTCTTCTTTTCCTATTTCTTTTCCCCCTTTGAACTGTTCACAACAGGCCCCTTGGCATCTCTTGGAGAATTCATTTGGTTTTAATGAATTGTTGAGGGTTTTTTTTGTCTGGGAAGCTTTTTATTTCTCCTTCAATTTTAAACGCTAGCCTTGCTGGATAAAGTAGTCTTGGTTGTACGTTCTTGTTCTGCATTACTTTGAATATATCTTGCCATTTCCTCTGGCCTCAAGTGTTTCTGTTAAGAAGTTGGATGTCATCCTTATGGGGGCTCCTTTGTAGGTGATAGCCTTTTTTTCTCTGGAAGCTTTTAAAATGTTCTCTTTATCACTTAGCTTTGGTATTTTAACTATGATGTGTCTTGGTGTAGATTTCTTTGGGTTTCTCTTTAATGGAGTTCTCTGTGCTTCTTGAATGTGTGAAACGTTTTCCAGTCTTAATTCAGGGAAGTTTTCAGCTATAATTTGATTGAACAAAGTTTCTATCCCTTGTTCTTTTTCTTCTTCTTCAGGAACCCATATGATGCAGATGTTATTTCTCTTAATGTTGTCACAGAGCTCCCATAGTGTTTCCTCAGATTTTTTGAGTCTCTTTTCTTTTTTTCTGCTCTGCTTCTGTGCCTTTGTTTATTTTGTCCTCTAACTCACTGATTTTATCCTCAGCTTCATCCATCCTGCTTTTAATTCCCTTCATTGTTGTCTTCAGTTCTAATACTGTATTTGTCATTTCTGTCTGATTCTTTTTTATTATTTCAATTTCCTTTTTTATACTTGCTATCTCTTTATTTAGGTGTTCATAATGACTACCCATTGTTGCTCTAAGCTCTTTGAACATCCTAACTATCATTATTTTAAAGTCTGCATCAGGTAGTTTGGTTATATCTGATTTATTGAGGTCCTTCTCTGGGGATTTCTCTTGATTCATTTGGGTGTATTCCTCTGCCTGCCCATTTTGTCTGTGTGTAAGAAGGGTTTGGCTACTGGAGTCCAGTGGGTGTTGCCTCTGTATTCTCTAGGTGTGGTCTGTCTGAAGGCCTACCACCCTCTCTGCCACTGCCTAGGGTGGTTGGGTGTGGGTGTTGCTGGTGCTGCTGCTTTGGCTGCTGCTGAGTCTCCGCCTCACCAGCTCACCTCCGCAGGAGGGGCTGTGTTCTTGTGCCAGGCTCTATAAACCTCAGCTGGTTTCGCCTTTGCCCCTCTCCCATGGGTGGGACAGTGTACCACACTTGGGCCACAAGCCTGGACACCAAGGGCAAGGGTGAGCAATTTTGCTCAGCTGCGGGTCCATGTCAGCCTGTTCCTCTGGCCAGGAGGGGCTTCTGGTGCATGCTTAGCTGCAAGCCAGTCTTCCGCCATACCCCCGCCAACCTCGGCTCATTGGCTGGGCTGCTGGTGCTCGCTGTACTGCGTGCCTGGGTTTCTTCTGCCCCACCGCTACAGGCAAAGCCAGTTTGTGCAGGGCTTCAAGCCTTGGAGGCCAGGTGAGGCTGCGTGACCATTTGCCCCTGCTCAGCGTCGGATCTCTGACCGTTCCGGGCTGTAGCTTTTCCCCCACAGGTGGGGTTGCAGGCAGGCCCGCAGTCACCGGACCACTTTAGCACATCCTCTTTGTCCCCACTGGGTTAGACTGAGCTCATGCCAGCCAGCTTGGCCTCTGCTCTGGCCAACGAAACCGCGCTTCTGCCTCCCACTGCCGCCCACCCTCCAGCAAGCCCTCAGTAGTGTGGGTGGGGGCACTGCAACTCAGACCCTAACACTCCATACTTTAGTCCTGAAAGCTCCCTCCTTCTAAGTGACTATGCTCTGATTACCACAGGGGAGCCTGTTTTGCTGGGGTCCTGCTTCCCCTTGCTGGTTCCAGGGGAAATACTGTTTCAGATTTGTGGAGTGACTCAGCCCAGGGTTTAGGATGGCTGTCCCTCAAAGCTATTCTCCTTGTGCCTTCCAGACTGCACTCTCTTCCCACTGCTTCGGCCCTCTCCTCTCTCTCTGTCTCCCGGAGTCCCGGGTGAGTGGTTGTGAGAGAGGTTTTCTGTGCTGTCCCTTTAAGAAGAATCCTGGGTCTTAGACAACTGTCTTTTTCTCACAAACAGTATCCTAACCTGTTTCACAGCTGAATACTGTCCATACGCCTCTTCTAGGCTCTAGGGCTGCAGGCTGGGGCTTTGTTCCTGGGACTCGGGTCCCTATCCTTTTGCTGGCCTCTCTTCCCACCAAACGAGTCTCTCCTGGCTGCCTTTTGCTCTGGGGAGCTGGGCAGCCCTTTCCGCATTTTCGCTTTTCCTACCAGTCTCAATGTAGCTTTTTCATTGTTCCCCGGTTGAAGAGTCCTCTCAGTTCAGTTCAACGTTGGTTTATCCAGATGCTGGTTCTTAAAATCAAGTTATAATCCGCTTTGGTTCTGGGAGTTGGAAGTTGGTACGTCCGCCTACTCCATCGCCATCTTGCCCCATACCACAGTTTTTTAATCCACTCCTCCACTTGGGCTGTTTCCAGATCTTGGTTATTGTAAACAATGCTTTAATAAACATGGGGGAGCATATCTTCTTTTGAAATAGTGTTTTGGGATTCTTAGTATATACTCCTAAAAGTAAGATAGCTGGTTCACAAATCAGTGCCATTTTTTATTTATTTATTTTTTTGAGGAAACTCCATACTGTTGTCCACAGTGGCTACACAAGTTTGCATTCCCACCAGCAGCGCAGGAGGGTTCCCTTTTCTCCACATCCTCACCACACGTGTTGTGTGTTGACTTGTTAATGAGAGCCATTCTAACAGGTTTGAGGTAATATATCATTGTGGTTTTAATTTGCATTTCTCTGATGATTAGTGACTTTGAACATTTTTTTCAGTGTTCATTGAACATTTTTCATTGGCCATCTGTATATCCTCTTTGGAGAAGTGTCCATTCAGTTTTTTTTTTTTTGCCATTTTAAAATTGGATTGTTTACCTTCCTGGTGCTGAGTTTTAGAAGTTCTTTATAAATTTTGTTTATTAACCCCTTATCATACGTATTGGCAAATATGTTCTCCCATTATGTGGGTTGTCTTTTTATTTTGGTCATGGTGTCTTTTGCTGTGCAAAAACTTTTTGGTTTGATATAGTCATATTTGTTTATTTTCTCTTTTATTTCACTTGCCCATGGAGATATATCAGAAAAAATATTGCTTTGAGTAATATTGAAGAGTTTACTTCCTACATTTTCTTCCAAAATGTTTATGGATTCATGATTTACATTTAAGTCTTTTATCCATTTCAAGTTTGTTTTTGTAAATGAGGTAAATTGGTAGTGTAGTTTTATATTTTTGCATGTGCCTCTCCAATTTTTCCAACACATTTATTAAAGAGACTGTCTTTACTCCATTGTATACTCTTGACTTCTTTGTCAAATATCAATTGACTATAAAGGCATAAGTTTATTTCTGGGATCTCTGTTCTGCTCCATTCATCTGTATGCCTGTTCTTTATGCCAGTACAAAGCTGCTTTGAGTACAATGGCTTTGTAGTATAACTTGATATCAGGAAGTGTGATACCTTCCTCTTTGTTCTTCATTTTCAATATTGCAGAGGCTATTCAGATTCTTTTTCGGTTCCATATAAATTTTTAGAATATTTGTTCTAGATTTGTGAAGTGTGCCATTGATATTTCAATAAAAATTGCATTAAATTGGTAGATTGCTTTGGATAGTATACACATTTAAAGATGTTCATTCTGCCTATCCACAAACACGGTATATGCTTCCACTTGTTTGTATCTTTCTTGAGTTCTTTTTTCAATGTCTTATAATTTTCCTAGTACAAGTATTTTACCTATTTGGTTAAATTTATTCCTAAGTACTTTATTAATTTACTTATTTTTATAATAGTGAAGGGGATTGCTTTTTTAATATCTCTTTGTGACAGTTTATTGTTGATGCTTAAAAATGCCACTGATTTCTGAATATTAATTTTATATACTGCTACCTTGCTGAATTCTCTTATCAAGTCTAGTAGTTTTTTTGACAGACTTTAGGGTTTTCTATGTACAATATCATGTTATAAGCAATAATGACAGTTTTACTTCTTTTCCAATTTGGATGCCTTTTATTTTTTCTTCTTGTCTGATTGCTGTGTCTAAGATTTGCAGAACTATGTTGAATAAAAATGGTGATAGGGGCGCCTCTATCTTGTTCTTAATCTTAAGGTGAAAGCTTTTAATTTTTGCCATTGAGTATGATATTGACTGTTATTTTGTCATATATGGCATTTATTATATTGAGATATGTTCCCTATATTCCCATTTTGCTCAGAGTTTTGATCATAAATGGTGTTAGATTTTATCAAATACTTTTTCTGCATCTATTGATATAATCATGTGATTTTTGTCCTTCATTTTGTTTATATGTGAATCACATTTATTGATTTGCAAATATTTTATCAACCTGGCCCCCCTGGAATAAATTTCAGTTGATCATGATGTATGATCTTTTTAATGTATTGCTGGATCTGGCATGCTAATATTTATTGAGAATTTTAGCACTTATGTTCACCAAGGATATTGGCCCATAATTTTCTTTCTTTGTAGTGTCTTTACCTGGTTTTGGAATGAGGATAACACTTGCTTATAAAATAAGCTTGGATGTCTTCCCTCCTCTTGTGTTGCTTGAAATAGCTTGAGAAGGATAGGTGTTAGTTCCTCTTTGAATGTTTGGTGAATTTCAGCTGTGAAGCCATCTGGTCCAGGACTTTTGTTTGCTGGAAGTTTTTTGATAACTGTTTCAACTATTATTTGTTGTAATATGTCGGTTTAGGTTTTTTGATTCTTGCAGTTTGAGTTTTGAAGATTGTATGTTTCTAAGAATTTATCTATTTTAGCTAGGTTGTTCAACTTTTTGGCATATAGATTTTTATAATATTTTGTTATAATCCTTTGTATTTCTGTGGTGTCAGTTGTTACTTCCTTTCTCACTTTCATTTCTAATTTTATTTATTTGGGTCCTCTATCTTTTTTCTTGATGGGCCTGGTTAAAGGTTCATCAATTTTGTTTGCCTTTTCAAAGAACAAGTTCTTGATTTCATTGATCTTTTGTATTGTTTTTTAAGCCTCCATGTAATTTATTTTCCCTCTGATCTCTATTATTTTCTTCCTTCTACTTCTTATGAGCTTTCTCTACTGTTCTTTTTCTAGTTCTTTTAGGTGCAGGGTTAGATTGTTTGAGGTTATTTTTGCTTTTTAAGGTATGCATGTAGAGCTATGAACTTTCCTCTCAGGACTGTTTTTGCTGTGTCTCATAGATTTTGCATTGTTATATGTTCATTTTCATGAGTTTCAAGAAAATTTTAAATATTTTTCTTGATCTCATTGTTAACCCATTCATTATTTAATAACATGCTATTTAGCCTCCAAGTGTTTAAATGTTTTTCAGTTTTTCTATTGTGGTTGATTTCTAGTTTTATGCCATTGTGATCAAAGAAGATGCTTGATATGGCTTCAATATTCTTAAATTTATTGAGACTTGTTTTCTGTCCTAACATGTGGTCTTCCTAGAAAATGTACCATGAGCACTTGAAAAATAGTATATTCTGCTGCTTTGGGGTAAAATGTTCTGAATATATCAGTTAAGTCCAGTTGATCTAGTGCAGTGGTTGGAAAACCGTGGCTTGCAAGACACATACAGCTCTTTGACCCCTTGAGTGTGGTTCTTCCACAAAAATACCATGTGTGGGCGCTACCTCAATAAGAAATGTACCTACCTATATAGTTTAAGTTTAAAAAATTTGTTTCTCAAAAGAAATTTCAATCGTTTTACTGTTGATATTTGGCTCTGTTGATTAATGAGTTTGCCAACCACTGGTCTAATGAGCTGTTGAAAACCACTCTTTCTTTGTTAATTTTCTGTCTGGAGTATCTATGCACTGATGTTAGTGAGGTAGTAAAGTCCCCTATAATTATAGTATTGCTGTTGATGTCACCTTTATGTCTATCAAAATCTGCTTTATATATTTAGGTGCTCCTATATGACCGGTCAAAAGTGCACCATGACTTTACGGACACACTGTAGATGCATAAATATTTATAGTGGTTATATCCTCCTGTTGGATTGCTCCTGTTATTATAATGTAATAACTCTCTTTGTCCCTTACTATAAGCTTTGTTTTAAAGGCTATTTTGTCAGATATAAGTATTGCTATCCTAGCTTTTATAAAATTTTCATTTGCATGAAATACTTTTTTTCATTCTTTCATTTTCAGTCTATGTGTATCTTTATTTACATTTATTATTGAAAAATGTGGAATGCTTCACAAATTTTTGTGTCATTATTGCACAGGGGCCATGCTAATTTCTGCAATATTCCAATTTTAGTATATATGCCGCCAAAGTGAGCACCTGAATACATATTCTTGAGCAATCCTGACATTACAGCTCTGCCCTAGTAGCACAGTTAGTTGGAGCATCATCCAGATCACCAAGGTTACAGGTTCAATTCCTGGTCTGGGCACATATAAGAATCAACCAGTGAATGCATAAATAATTGTAACAACAAATTGATGTCTCTCTCACTCTCTCTCTCTCTTTCTCTTCCTTACTTTCTCTCTCTCTAAAAATCAATAATAAAAAATAACATTAAAAAAATGTAACTTGAATTAGACTATACGTGAAGTTTCAATAAATGTAAAGTGAATGATTACAGCTATGTTCTCTGATGTCAATGAAATAAAATGAAAAATTATTAACAAAGAAATAGCTCAAACACAAAGACCCTCTATGTTTAAAAAACTATATAGAACAAAGTAATTATTGGATAAAAAGGAAATTTATAGAGGAAATTAAGAAATACTTAGAATTGAATAATAATGAAAAATCTGCATGTTAAGATTTATGGAGCATAGCTGAAGGAATACTAACTTTGAGGAAAATTTATAGCTTTAAATTATAGTAGGAAATAAGATAAAAACAGACACCTTTTCCATGAAGACATACAAATGGCTTAACTTCACTAGCTATTAGAGAAATGCAAATTAAAACTACAATGAGATACCTATTCTAGCCTGTTAGAATGGGTCTTCCTTAAGAAGAAGAAGAAGAAAAAAGATGAAAAATATGAACAGTAAAATGCCAATAAATAAATATCTGTCAACAGATGAATCTAAAAAATAAAATAAATGAATAAGCAGAACAGAAACAAACTCATAGATACAAAGAACATTTTGATGGCTGCCGGACTGAAAGGGGTGAGGAGCTGGGTGAAAAAGATGAAGGGATTAAGAAATATAATTTGGTTGTTACAGAATAGTCATGGGGATGTAAAGTAAAGCATAGGGTATATAGTCAATAATATTCTAATAACTAAGTATGGTGTAAGAATGGTATGAGATTTATTAGAATAATCACTTAGTAAGTTATATAATGTCTAATCACTGGAGTGTGCACCTAAAACTAATGAAATACTGTATGTCAAGTAAAATTGAAAAATAAAAAATGATATAAAAAACTGAAAAAAAAAGTGGCTATTATCAACATGACAATTAAAGTGTTGGAGAAGTTGGGGAGAAAAAGGAACATTCATTCAGTGCTGTTGGAAATGTACATTGGTTAGCCACTAAGGAAAACAGTATGGAGGCTCCTCAAAAAATTAAGAATAGAGTTACCATATTATCCAATGATATTTTTTCTTGGTGTCTACCTAAAAATTTTGAAAGCATTTATTTGTAAAGATACGTGCTCCCCTATGTTTATTGCAGCATTATTCATGGTTGTCAAAGCACAGAAACAACTGAAGTGTCCTTTGATAGATAATTGGAGAAAAAATATATGGTACATATATACAATGGAATATTATTCAAGCAAAAGAAAAGATGAAATACTGCCATTTGCATCAACATGGATAGATCTTGAGAATATTATGCTAAGCAAGAAAAGACAGACAGAAAAAGTCAAGAATCATATAATTTCACTTGTCTGTGGGATATAAAACTGAAAGTAACAAATAAATAAGAAAAATAAGAAAAACAAAACAACAAAACCTCATAGACACAGACAACAGTATAGAGGTTACCAGAGGGAAGGGTGGTAGAACGGTAAGGGTTGTAAAGGGTAAAAGGGAGTCAAATATATGGTGACAAAAGAAGGTAGGCACATACTGCAATATATATAATATATCATAGAATTGCATATTTGAAACCTATATAATTTATTAACTAATGTCACCCTAATATATTTAATTAAAAAAACCCAGACAATATTAGCATTAAAAAAATTGGGAAAAAGTAAACCCAAAGAAATACATCAGAAGGAAATAATAAAAATAGAAGCAGAAATAAGTGGGGTGTGTATGAAACATAATAAATTTTTCTAAAATAAAAAGCTGATTTTTGAAATGCTAACAATGTAGTCATACTTCAGACATGACTCATCAAAAAAAAAATTCAAATAAGCACAAAGAAAAAAGGCTTATACGAAGCTTTCATTTCTTTTTTCATGTGCCCAATGGAGGCAATGGGTTTCCTGAGATCCTCAGACTAGATTATCTTGCTCACCTAGTTATTAAGATTCTTCCCTAAGGGGACACAGATATTCACATGCCCTATGTCCATTTGGACAGATCTGTTTATACACTTCCCCAACACCACTTCTAGTTAATTGATTTTCCAGTTGTATTTATTCCAAGATAGGACCATAAAGGTACATTTCTGGCCCTGCCAATGGAAATAATTATTTTTAAAAACTGAGATTATAATTGACATATAACATTATATTAGTTTCAGGTGTACAGTAATGATTCAATATTTGTATGTACTGCAAAATAGTTAACATCAATTACTATACATAGTTACAAATTATTTTTTGTGTGTGATGAGAACTTTTAAGATTTACTTTCTTAGCAATTTTCAAATATACAATACAGTGGCTTTCTAATTAATTTTTAATTTATTGTGTTTACATGGATTCAAGTGTCCCCCTGAATATAACTCCCTCACCCCCCACCTCTGTGTCCCTTTTTAAACCCCCTTTGCTCCCTCCCTCTTCCTCCCTCCCTCCCACCTTTACTCTAGGATTTGCTGTTCTGTTATCTATATCTGTGTGTGTGTGTGTGTATATATATACACACACACATATATATATTTTATAAATATAAATATAGTTTCACTAATCCTTTTATCTTCTCTGATCCCATCCCCTCATCCCCCTTCCCTCTGACTGCTGTCCCTCTGCTCCCTGTGACCCTGTTTCTGCCTCTATTACGTTCCTCAGTTCACTATGTCCATTAGATTCCACATATATACAATACAGTGTTACTAATAGTCACTATGCTGTACATTATATTCCCATGACTTACTTATTTTAAAGCTGGAAGTTTGTATTTTTTGACCACCTTTATCCATTTCATTCCTCTTCTTCAGAAAACTGCTTATGATGGTCTTTAAAAACAGTTCCTTCAGAACCACAATAAATACTGTATCAAAGGCTAATATAGCAATTGCTAGTTTTTGTTTTTGTCCTCAGGGTTACCCTAAGTAATTTGGATGGACAGCACTTTGGAAGCTGAATCTCAAGTTTTTTTGGTGGTCATTCCCTGATCATTCAATATTTGTATGTTAAATGACTTCCATGTGAATAGTGCAATGACTTTTGTTTTGACTTGCAACCAGAAATAGGAGAGAAAGCCTCCACCAGGTATTTGCTACCTTCTTGTAGGTGGTGACCTCGTGACACTTTCCACGTTGGTCTTGACAAAAGTAGGGAATGTAAAAAATTTGCATTAACTGGATCTTCAACCTTCTGATGTAATTCAGTTTAGTGAGTTATATAGCAAGTTTCAAACAAATACATATTAAATGAAATGCATACTGAAACCCCAAGCCAGAAATTTTTGTGAACTGAGTAATTTTTGTAAACTACAGCTGTGTGCTGTAGTTTATATCTGGACAGGCCTCTGAGACTTGAATATGAGTACAGGTGGGAATAATGAGCACCAGGTTTGAAGAATTCCCTTCCACAGGCCATTCCAGTATGGCTTCCTTAAACATCCACACTTGTCTTTTTCTTCCCCTCTCTTCCGATGTCATATTAAAAGGATAAATTCTATTCAAAGACAAAAAAATTCCAAATCAATGGACTCCATCACACTTTGCAATTTACCATATTTTACTTTTGATTATTCAGGACAACAATATCTTCTCTTTCCTTAATTTTGAGTTAGCCTATAATGCTACCTTCCCAAGTGGGAGTTTGGCTGCTCTTGACTACGAACTCCTCTTGCATCCCATAAATACATCCTCAGATCATCTCTCAAATGATGCCCCACTGGTCTTAGTCTCTTCTGCATGACCCATCCCTATGCATTCCATTTGACTTTGCACATCATTTTAGGGGATACAGTGGCTTTATCCGGGTCACCTCGGGTTGTACATGTGTTTGCTTTCAACAGAAAAATATTTATTCAGTCAATTAACTTATTTGTAGTTGAGCAGATGGAGCTCTCTGCTCAATAACACTTTTTGATTAGATTGCCAGAAGAATAGAAACCAATCCTGTTTGTTTCTTACCTAAGCTTCCGAAGCAGCACAGGGCTGCTACAGCCTTCAGAAGAGAAAGGAACTTATAGCATATTAATTTGTGAGAACATGAATACTTCTATTACTCATGTCAAAGCTGTTCCATTTAAAAGATGAATTTTATGTCAGGGCTTTCAGCTATTAATATTTATGATGTCAAGTTCATGACATTATTTTTGAATAAATGAGACAAAACCAGGTAAGCACTCTAACAACTAATTAGTATTTATTTCAAGTCATAAAACAGTTACTGACTTGATGAAAGTTATTTGGAGACCATCAGAAATGAATTTGTATTTCAGTATTTGAAAATGTCAAATATAAGGTATAATAAATCTATTACTATTATCTCATTCTTCAGGTGATAATTGCTTTGGTAGTTAACATATAGCCTGTAGAATTGTATTTGTATTAAGGTTAATTAACTTTTATGCTTTTTAGAGAGGGTACCTTAAAAAAATTAACAAAATGGAGTTGATAAATTCAAAAGATTTAAAGCAAGTAGGTCAACCTAAGCGCCCAAAGTAGAATCCTAAAGTACATATCCCCATTTACTTCATATGAAGATCTGGACATGAATCATTCAATAGCAGAAGTTACTGGGCAAAATTCATTCTCTTCCAAAGGGTGGTTGTGGATTGAGGAGGCACCTTCTTATGGGAGTGGAAATAAATGTAACAGAAATGTAGATCTTAAAATGTTTTCAACTATGCTAATGGAATACAAAGCTGCAATAGTTAGGTCAGAGTTACACAAAGCTGGGTCCCTACCCCATCCAATGTTAATTCCTGGGATTACTTGTGAGCAATTAGGTCCTTGTGGGTAAAAACAAGAACAGTTAGGGTTTAGTCAGGGTTTGTGAGGGAAGCCAAACCACTATTAATATTATAGGAATAAGGGGCTTATTTTAGGAAGTAGACACGCAAATATGGGAAAGCTAAGGAAGCGAAGGTCTGAAAAGGGAATTAGAGAACCACAGAACAAGTCACTAACCAGTCGTTCTGAAGAATTGGAACAGGTAGAGAAGTCACAGCTGGCAATAAATAAATAAATAAATAAATAAATAAATAAATAAATAAATAAAAATCCAATAGGCCACCAATGCATTCAGCTGTTGAAGTGGGAACTTGAAGTGGGAACTCAAAGTGGGACCTTGTGGTGGGATTTATTGGAAACAGTCGCCTCTGTAGGTCCACAGCCAAGATTCTGGTGTTAGGCTTGAGGCTGCAGCTGGTTAGCAGGGCCAGTAGTTTGGAAGGCAAACCGAATGAGGAATGGATGAGAGAGATTTACATACAGTGTGCCTTTGCATATGTCCCTCTGTGTCTGACAGTGATAAACTTCCAAGAATAATAACTCCTGCTTCTCTTCTGTCTTCAAATTCTTGCACAACTTTTCTTTTTTATACTGTGCTAGGAAGAGGATTCAGGGATTTTTAATTTGCTTTTTAACCAAATTGACAATAGCACAATCCATCAGTCTACCTCTTCTTAACTTGGCATTTATACATATCTCTTTTGATCATGTTTAACATCCCCAAATATTCAATAGCAAAATTATTCTTCCATGTAATGTAATGCAGTCATTCCCTATAAAACCCAAATTATGCTACCCTCTCCCCAGTGCAGTATAGACAAAGTCCCACTTAATCGATCCTGAGATGACGTTCATTCCTCATCTACATGAGCCACACTCCCTTTTGATAGCCTGTATCTCAAATACTGAAATATAAATTTAATCACCACTATGACATTGTATGTTCAGTAATAGGGAAATGGGAAAGGGGAAAACAGAAACAAAAATAATTTATAGCCTTTCAGCTGGTCATACTTCTTTGTGTGTTGGGGTGACCCAAATCTTCCTAACTGAAGGGTCTGGGCCATTATCAGTCTTCTCTGCATTGAGTTGTAGTTTTCTATTGACTTAAATCACGGGTCTTAGAACTATTAAGATGCAATCCAAAGGACCTTCAATGTTTTATACATAATTTTTCCTGCTGCCATTTTGCAGTAGCAAACTATTTTTGTTTTGATAAGCTAGGATCATTCACTCTGATTATTTTATTGAAGAAACCCAAAGTGGTCAGATGATATTCTCAGCTTTCTTAAAGAAATCTTGTATGCATTGTCAGCAATTCCTCATTGCCACCTCTTACTACCCAACTTCACCTCCCCAGTCCTAGGCAACCACTGATTTATATTTTACCTAATTGTTTTGGCCTATTCTGAACATTTTATAATCAAAGGGAAGAATGTGGCTTCACAAATCTAAAAGTATACCTTTGTGGATATTTTAAATAATAATGATGATATAATATGTGGCCTTTTTTGACTTGTTTCTTTTTTTATTTTCTAAAATATTTTCATTTTATTTAGAAAGTTAAATTTAACAGGGTGACATTGATCAATAAGAGTACATAGGTTTCAGGTGAACATTTTAATAACATTTGAACTGTTGATTATGTTGTATACCCATCACCCAAAGTCAAATCATTTTCCTTCACCATGTATTTGTCCCTCTTTACTCCCTTCCTTTCCCCCTGGTAACCACTTTACATTTTTTTAAAAGATATTTACACAATGACTTCTTAAAAAAATTATTTTTATTTATTTGTTTACTTTAGAGAAGAGAGACAGAGAGAGAGAGATATAAAGAGAAAGAGAGAGAGAGAGAAGGGGGAAGGAACAGGAAGCATCAACTGCCATATGTACCTTGACCAGGCAAGCCCAGGGTTTTGAACCAGCAACTTCAGCGTTCCAGGTCGACGCTTGATCTACTGCGCCATCACAGGTCAGGCACCACTTTGCTTTTACTTATGTCCATGAATCTCAGTTTTATATCCCACCAATGTGTTGAAATCATACAGTTCTTAGCTTTTTCTGATTTATTTATTTCACTCAGTGTAATGTTCTCAAGGTCCATCCATATTGTGGTAAATGACAATATGTGATCATTTCTTATGGCTGAGTAGTGGTGTTCCATTGTGTGTGTGTGTGTGTGTGTGTGTGTGTGTGTGTGTGTGTATATATATATATATATATATTACATGTTTTTTTTCCAGTCCTCTATCAAGGGACACTTTGCTTGTTTATTTCATTAAGCATACTGTTTTTGAGATTCATCCATGTTGTAACTATTGCCAAATAATATTTCATTGTAAGGATGTATGTACCACATTTTGTTTATTCATTGAATGATGGAGGGACATTTGGGTTTTTTCCACTTTCTTGGCTATTATAAATAATATTGCTTTGAACATTCATGTACATGTTTGTGTGTGTATGCTTCATTGTGCTTCAAAGGATATCATCAGAAATTAAAAATACAATCCACACATGAGAGAAGATATTTGAACATTATGTATTTGATGAGGTACATGTATACAGAATTGAAAAACAACATAATTCAATAATAGAAAGACAAATAATTCAATTAAAAAATTTACAATAGCCAAGATCTGGAAACAGCCCAAGTGCCCATCAGTGAATGAGTGGGTCAAAAAGCTGTAGTATATATACACAATGGAATAATATGTGGCCATGAAAAAGAAGGAAATCTTACCTGTTGCAATGGCATGCATGGATCTGGAGATTATTATGCTAAGTGAAGTTAGCCAAGCAGAGAAAAAAAATACCATATGATCTCACTTATATGTGGAATCTAATGAACAAAGTGAACTGAGGAACGGAATAGTGGCAGAGGCAGGGCCACAGGGAGCAGAGGGACAGCTGTCGGAGGGAAGGGGAATGAGAGGATGCGATCAGAGAAGGTGAAGGAATCAGTGAAATTATATATACATAACACAGAGATACAAATAACAAGACAGCAAATCCTAGAGGGATTGGGGGAAGGAGTTAGGGGGAGGGGAGCAAAACAGTGCAGTGGGGGACAATGGGGTGGGGGTAAAGGAGTTATATTAAGTAGGACACTTGAATTCATGTTAACACAGTAAATTAAAATTAATAAAAATTTTTTAAAAATGTGCAGATAGCCTGACCAGGCGGTGGCGCAGTGGATAGAGTGTCGGACTGGTATGTGGAAGACCCAGGTTCGAGACCCCGAGCTCACCAACCTGAGCGTGGGCCCATCTGGCTTGATTGAGCAAAGAAGCTCGTCAGCTTGGACCCAAGGTCGCTGGCTCTGGCAAGGGGTTGCTCGTTCTGTTGAAGGCCCCTGGTCAAGGCACATGTGAGAAAGCAATCAATGAACAACTATGGTGTCGCAACGGCAACGAAAAACTAATGATTGATGCTTCTCACCTCTCTCCATTCCTGTCTGTCTGTCCCTATCTATCCCTCTCTCTGACTTTCTCTCTGTCCCTGTAAAAAAAAAAAAAAAAAAGTGCAGATAATTTGAATAGACATTTCTCCAAAGAAGATATATGAATGGGCCCTGGCCAGTTGGCTCAGCAGTGGAGTGTCAGCCAGGCATGTGGATGTCCCAGGTTCGATTCCTGGTCAAGGCACACAGGAGAAGTGATCTACCCCTCTCTTTCTCCTTTCTCTCTTTATCTCTCTTCCCCTCTTGCAGCCATTACTCTGTTGGAGCAAGTTGGCCCATCAGCACTGAGGATGGCTCCATGCCCTCACCTTTGTTGCTGAAATAGCTCCATTGCCGAGCAACAGAGCAACGGTTCCAGATGGGCAAAGCATCGTACCAGAGGGGGCTTGGCGAGTGGATTTCAGTTGGGGCACATATGGAAGTCTGTTTTTCTGCCTTCCCACTTCTCACTTAAGGAAAAAAGAAAAGATATATAAATGGCTAATAAGCACGTGAAAAGGTGCTAAATGATAGTCATTAAGGAAATGGAAATGAAAGCCATGAGATACCACTGTACACTCAATATAATGAGTATAACACAGACAAGTGTTGGTGAGGGTATGGAGAACTTAGAACCCTGTAATATTGCTGGTGGAATTATAAAATGGTGCAACCACCTTAAAAAACAGTTTGACATTTCCTCAGAAGCAGTAAACATAGAGTTACAACCGGATCCAGAAACTTAATCCTAAGTATTTAATCATGATAACAATAACTCTTTGAGTGATCTGTTTAAAGTTTTGTTTAAAGCTTCTTTAAGATTAATTGGATTCAACTAAAGCTGATTTATTCCTGAATTTTATTTTAAATTTCAATTATATGAAGACTGAAAAATTTGGAAATTTTTAAGGTTATAGAAAAATATAAATAAAAAATATAAAGACTTTTTGAAAAAAATAATTGTTTTTTATTTGCATTCCAAAGAGAAATATGATAACATAATCTGAATATTCACTGGCACTTGAATCTACCATAGAAGTCAAAACTACACAATAACGATTTAGCTAAGTGGTATCAATGTGAGTGATTATGGAAACCAGTTAGTTTTTCTTCTTATTTCTTCTTTTTCCAAGTGAGGGAAGCGAAGGTAGAGAGACAGACTTCTGTATGTGCCCCGATGAGGCTCCACCTGGCAACCCCCATCTGGGGTCACTAACAGCTGAGCTATTTTTAGTGCCTGATGTGGAAGTTTGAACAGATCCATCCTCAGTACCTGGGACCCATGTGCTTGAAGCAATTGAGCCATGGTTGTGGAGGGAGGGAGGGAGGGAGAGAGAGAGAGAGAGAGAGAGAGAGAGAGAGAGATGGGGAGGGGTGGAGAAGCAGATGGGTGCTTCTCTTGTGTGCCCTGACCAGGAATTGAACCTGGGACATCTGTATGCTGGGCCCATGCTCTACCACTGAGCCAACTGGCCAGGGTTCCAGTCAGTTTCTTTTGGGAGGGAAAATAAAACCTCTGAAAAAAGAAGTGAATTTCAATACAGGTATTTCTTGATGGTCTCGCCAGTGCTTTCTTTGACGTTGCTGATATTTGTTTCTATGGTTGTCATAACTTTCTTTGTTGTTGGAGACAAGATTTCAAGACATCACTAAATATTTTCATGTTGAAAAAATTAGAGTTGGTCCTGGCCGGTTGGCTCAGCCGCAGAGCATTGGCTGGGTATGTGGAAGTCCCGAGTTTGATTCCCAATCAGGGCACATAGTATAAGTGACCATCTGCTTTGCCATGCCTCTCCCTTCCCCCTTCCTCTACTGCAGCCATGGCTTGAATGAGAAGTTGGCCCGGAGAGCTAAAGATGGCTCCATGGCTTCACCTCAGGCGCTAAAGTGGTTGCCTAGCAACAGAGCAGCTGCGCCAGATGGGCAGACCATCAGCCCCAGATGGGGGTTGCTGTGTAGATCCTGGTAGGGGCCATCTGCTAAGAGGTGTGGAAGGGCTATCTCCGGCATTGTTAACCTTACACAATGTTAGCAAATTCTCTAGTTTTAGTTTTTAGATGCTTACATGTGAAAGCTGTGCTCTAGCTTGGATGTAGACTTTAAGTGAACTGTAGCAGAATGTTCTAAAGTTTTCATTAATTATCTTTAAAGAATTTTTTAAACTGGTTTAATAAAACAATATGTTTTGCAAAAAAATGCTAGTTCATTGATATCTCTTAGATTGCTTGATGATAGAATTAGCTATTGGTGAATAATCATACATACCAAAAAGATTAGCCACATCAGTATGTAGACTCTGAATAATGTTGTCTACAAAACGTTAAAGTTTTATAAATTCACATGTATATTATTAAAGATTGTTAAAACAAAATACAAGAAGAATAAATCTACTCCAAGGTTAATCTATGACAAAAATCTTTCCTGTGATATTCTTTGGAATAAAAATCTAGAAATATTTTTCTTCTTTTTTTTTTTACATTTTATTTATTCATTTTAGAGAGAGGAGACAGAGAGAGAGAGAGAGAGAGAGAGAGAGAGACAGACAGAGAGAGAAGAGAGGGAGGAGCAGTAAGCATCAACTCCCATATGTGCCTTGACCAGGGAAGCCCGGGGTTTTGAACCGGTGACCTCAGTGTTCCAGGTTGATGCTTTTACCCACTGTGCCACCGCAGGTCAGGTGAAATGTTTTTCTTAAAGAAAGGCATAAAGAGAAAATGTAAGCCAAAGAAAAGGTTAACATATACAACCAGAGTAAAATATGTTAACATTAAGAATACATATTTTAGCTTGACCAGGCGGTGGTGCAGTGGATAGAGCATGATCGGACCGGGATGCAGAGGACTAGATTCAAAACCCCAAGGTCACCTGCTTGAGTGCACACTTATCTGGCTTGAGCATGGGCTCACCAGCTTGAGTGCGGGGTCATTGGCTTGAGCATGGGATCATAGACATGACTCCATGGTCGCTGGGTTGAGCCCAAGGTCAATGGTTTGGGCAAGGAGTCACTCACTCTGTTGGAGCCCCCCAGTCAAGGCACATATGAGAAAGAAATCTAATGAACAATTAAGGAGCTGCAACGAAGAGTTGATGCTTCTCATCTCTCTCCGTTCCTTTCTGTTTGTTCATATCTGTCCTTATCTCTGTTTCTCTTACTGTCTCTGTAACACAACACAAAAGAATACATTTTTAAATTTAAAGTTTTCTAAAAAGTCATGCTCAAAGACTGTGGCATTTAATTTTGTTAGCAAATGAATCCCAAAGTTGTCTAGATTCTATTAAATTAAAATCATCTACACAACTTTTATATATTATAAAACCATGTATTTGTACCAAAGATAAATTTACTAGCTCTCATTAGGTTACTTTTTTGCTCTCTTTTTTCTCTTCCCATGTTTTTTCTGTCTTCTTTTCTCTTTCTCTTTCTTTATCTTCCCTCTCTCTCTTTCTTCTATATTATCTCTTGTTCTTTCTTCTTTTTTCTCTTCCTCTTTTACTCTCTCTCTTTCCCTTTCATTTGTTTTCTTCCTTTATCCTACCTTCTTCCCTTACTCTCTCTTTTGCTTTTTATCTCTTCCTTTTTCTCTTTCTTCCTTTATCACTCCCTTTCCATCTCCCTCTCTTTTTTTCCCTTCTTCACACTCCTCTTTCTTTCTCTTCCCATCTCTTTTCTTCCTTATTTTTCCTTTCTATTTTCTTCCAATTCTCTTCCATGTTTGAGTTAGATGTGCTGACAACTTTGCTGGAAGCTACTGCGTAAGGTACCAAGCCACGCTGATCTACCCACTTGTAGAGGTTTAACTAGAGAAACTACAGAGTGAGTCCAGTAAGGATCTACTTCCTTGAGAGATAAATGTGCCTCCTTGGAAAAAAAACTTTTTCTCAAGGAAAATACAAACTGACTTAATCCAGTTTATGGAGGGCTGTGTAATTCTTAGTAAACTCTGAAGATGAAAATTCAGAATATTTGTATAGTCAATCATAAAAATAACATGAAATATACCAGGAGAGTGGCAGAAACCATAAAAAATGAGTTGTCATTTTCAACATTTTTTTCCTCATTCTCTTTCACCATAAAGAAGAAAGCTCGAATCCTCTGCATCCATTAGTGAGTTATCATGGCTCCTAATTCATCAAACTTTTCAGGTTCCTTGTTTGTGTTCTTCTCTTATCTGGCTTGCTCCTCTGGCTATCTGATCTTCTCTTTACTCTTCACTGCTCATGTCTAAATTCATCCCCTGAAGCCCATAATAACCCCATCAGATAAATAAATTTTTCTTGGTTTTATAATTCTATAACTGTTTACACCTACATTTTTTATAGTGTTAATTGCAATTAATCTCTCAAAGATGGGGACTCTGTCATATTCTTTTATTCCCAGAGTTGGCCAAATATAAAAGAATGAACTCAGTATTTACCCATTCCCATGTATTTATGGAGCCTTACTATGTGGTAGAACCTGGGCTAGGTGCCAAGTATATTCAGAAGGGATTTTTTTCTTCAAAACTGTTGACTTCAGTGGTGTCACTTTTCTTTTAAAAATTTCAATGAGAGTTCAGTGAAATAGCCCTTTTATGTATTAGCTGCTCTTTCCTTATAGCCTCATTTTCCATGAAATTTTAATTGTTAGTATGTTCTGTGCTAGAGAATAAGCTCAGCTTCAAAATAATACCTCCCCCAACCCTGAGTCAGTATCCCTGGACCAAGTTTGATAGCAATTAGGGATGGCTTTTTCTCTAAAATTCTCCTTGATCTCTAGTTAAATAGATTTCTGCTGGGTCCACCTAATCTTTTGTGCACAACTGAATCATAAATACATCTGAATACTAAAGTCAATATAACTTGAGTTTCCGAGTTGGGACTCCTGACACAGCTATAAAAATATACCTATAGCCTGACCTGTGGTGGCGCAGTGGATAAAGCATCGACCTGGGAACACTGAGGTCGCCAGTTCAAAACCCTGCACTGGTCTGGTCAAGGCACATATAGGAGTTGATGCTTCCAGCTCCCCCCCCCTCTGTGTCTCCTCTCTAAAATGAATAAAATAAAAAATAATTAAAGAAAAACTTAAAAAAATACCATAGAACACTACTCAGCCATAAGAAATGATGACATCGTATCATTTACAACAAAATGGATGTACCTTGATAACATTATACGAAGTGAAATAAGTAAATCAGAAAAAAAAAAACTGAGAACAGCATGATTTCATACATAGGTGGGACATAAAAGTGAGACTATGAGACATGGACAAGAGTGTGGTGGTTACGGGGTGGGGGGAGGGAGGGGAGGGTGGGATAGGGAGAAGGGGAGGGGCACAGGGAAAACCAGATAGAAGGTGACAGAGGACAATTTGTCTTTGGGTAATGGGTATGCAACACAATTGAATGATAAGATAACCTGGAGATGTTTTCATTGTACATATGTACCCTGATATATTGGTGTCACCTCATTAAAGTTAATAAAAAAAAATAAAAATAAAATACCTATATAAGTGGGAATATACAGTAATTTTTTCAGATCTTTTTGAGAGCAGAACTGTCTTGTATTCTCAATGTTAAGTATAGTCTCTGGTTCATAGTAGGAAACTACACGAACACATGTTGACTAAATAAATCAATTTATAATATTTTCTTTATAGATGCTTTCCTTCTAATTATAAAATCTTTTCCCCTTCCCAACATTTCAATCCATTGTGTAATTGGGAAGTACTTCCATAGACAGTCCTCTAGAGGCAGTACTCCCTAGGAGGAAGTTTTGCTTGATCATGTTCTCAGCATATCTTTTAAGAGTATTGGAGTCCCATGGTTAGGTAGCTCAGTGGGTTAGAGGACCCTCTGAAAAATGAAGGTTGCAGGTTCCACACTCTGGAAAGGCTCCCTGACTGTATAAATAAATGGAACAACAAATCTCTTTCTCTCCCTTACTTTTTCTCTCTCTCTAAAATCAATAAATACAAAAATATTTAAAAGGAATATATGAGTCTCTTGGGTGTAAATCATTATGTTTGCAAAGATAGTATTCTATTACCTACTTTATGAAGATCTAAGGAGAGAACAAAAACTTATTTTATATTTGTTAGAGATTTTAGAATATGCATTACCTATTTTAATCCTTATGACTAAATAGTTAAGAAGAAAAAATTTTCTTCATTTTAATGAGTAAGAAAAATGCAGCTCTGACATGTAAGGAAAATTGCCCAAGGTCTTGCCAGCACCAGTAAGCAGCTGAACTAGGATTCTGAGTTTTTTCTGTCTCAATCCAGTGCTCATGCCCCATTGAGGCACTGTCCATACAGCCATGTGGGCTGCTGAAGGGCCCTTAAGTGCCCTCCTCCCTCTTTGAGTCCAGCGCAGACCTGGAAGCTCTGGACTCAATGAGCACTGTTTAAGGAATCACTTAACTCTAAGTTTAAAATAATTTTGATTTCAGAAAACGTTTAATAAATATTGAACAGTAAATGCTTGTATTTCTTTATGTCAAATGGTACAAACTATTTGACATAAAACAGTGAGAGGAAATTAAAAGAAAGCAAAAATAACTGAAATTAAATAAATGAAAAATAAATATAGACTCTTTGGGTTGGTGCCAACATTGAGACTTAATGTAGTCATTTTTAAGACTAGAGATTATCGCTTGACCATGCAGTAGCTCAGTGGATAGAGTGTCGAACTGGGATGCAGAGGACCCAGGTTCAAAACCCTGAGGTCACCAGCTTGAGCATGGGCTCATCTGATTTGAGTGAGATCTCACCAGCTTGAGCACAGGGTCGCTGGCTTGAGCGTGGGATCATAGACATGACCCCATGGTCACTGGCTTGAGCCCAAGGTCACTGGCTTGAGTAAGGGGTCACTTACTCTGCTGTCCCACTCCCCCAATCAAGGCACATATGAGAAAGCAATTAATGAACAACTAAGGAGACTAAGGAGCCACAAAGAAGAGTTGATGCTTCTCATCTCTCTCCCTTCCTGCCTGTCTGTTCCTATCTGTTTCTCTCTCTGTCTCTGTCACACACACAAACACAAAGAATAGACTACGGATTATTTTACATGTTGCTGTGTAGATAATCATTTTATTTTAAGACTACTGAGACTCTGAAGATGGAAGTGCTGAGCAGCTACTTTATATTGTAGATAATTTCACTGGTTGTTAAAACTATGAATTGATATTAAAGAATGTGGAGCCCTTTGGTTTAAAAATGTTTTATTTTAACACATATTCAGGAAAGTAACTTTCCAATTATGTTGAAGCAAGAGAAGTAGCTTGGAAATTTCTGTAATTTATTTTCTTTGAATGATGAAAGGAAGAAATGAAGCATAGACTACTACATCATTAAATCATTAAATTCCTTTCTTTTAGTTTTTTTTCAGATAAGAAAACTGAGACACAAGGTAGCTGAGTGATTTAGTTGATTACATATTTCACTAGTGTAGAGCTGGGCTAATTACAAGTCTCTTGATTACTAAGAACACTAGGTAAAGACCTAGTGTTCTTAGTAATCAACAGCTATATGTGTTTTTCAACTAAAGGATAAAATGTAAAGTAACTTTCAACCATGGATAAAATTGCTTTATGTAACTAAAATTCAAAATAAAATGGTTAAGATAATTTCAAAAGTTTCTAAATACTGTAAAGAAAATGCCCTTTCATTCTTACTATTTGACTCATTAACATTGCTTTTCTTCCAATTTGGTCAGGATCCAATAATCAATTATTTCAACTATTCTCATCATCATCTTAAATTCCCTTAAGACATTATTTACTGTCCACCTCACCCTTTTTCCAGGCCCCCTGCTATAGATCAATAATCTGCCTTCTGATTCTTGCCTCTGTGTTTCTGAGAAGTGCTCCAGAAAACTGCATACACATGCTGATGGTGCCATTTCCAGTGCACATGCTCCAAACTCAGCTGGGTCTCTAAAGATGCTTAGCAATCCTTTAATTGACCCATAGCTGAATCCCTTTTCCAGACTTATGTGGACTTTGTAAACAACTACTCCTTGTTCTCAATTCCCAACTCATCCTTGTCCCTTACCTGAGAGGATGGTGATTCCATTTTTACTCAGACTATCAAGGCCATCAGGTGAGCATTTTCTCAGTATTCTACTCATCACTTCTGAAATTAGGGTTAAATTTTGGGTTATGTTTGGATTAGGTTTGGTGTAGGGTTATGGTTAATGTTGGGTTAGGGTTAAGGTTAGAGTTAGAGTTAGGTTTAAGTTTAGGGTTAGGGTTAGGCTAAGATCTTAAAAGGTTATTTGCTCTCTATTTACTTTCTATGCTATGGATAAAATGGAGAACTGATCCATGCATTTGTATAGGGAATACAAACTTCTATATGACAGGTTAAATCATAATCATGACTCCAATAGATTCTTAGCAGTATTCAGAATGTAAAAGACACAAACAAAAGAAAGGCATTCCATGTTCCTTTTAGTGGAGAATAGTATTTAAAAGCCAAGATCTGGGCATTAAGTTTATTCATTATTATTACAGTATTGTTGCTCTCAGGCTCTATTAGTGGACAGAGCTAGGTGATATATACTATATGGTATGTGTGTGTACACATAAGAATGCATATATATATATATACATATATAATATTTATATTAATATTTTGATATAGGTCTATATAATGAAAATCATTTATCAACACAGATATCTTTGATTCCAACTCAATAGCATGTGAACCATTCTGGTTTTCTTCCTTCCATATTTTCACCTCTTTCTCTGACAGTGAGATACCTGGCTCCATTAATGTTAATATTTTTACTTATTTAATAGATTATTGTGAGTATTACTAATCTCCTACTTCAGCTGCCACTCCTTCCCCTCCTGGCCCATTCAGACTTCGACAACACATGTTAAACTCCTTTTCTACCCTTCCATGGACTTTGATAATTCATGACAGCTTATCTTTCTCTATCTCCCCCTTCACATGGATGCTCTCCCACTGCCTAAGCTTTGTCTTACTGCACTGAGTCACCCTATATAGACACTCCTTTCCCTGATTGGGCCCCAACCTCTACTGCCAGTTTTCCCTCCTTGTGGATGTTTTCCTCACCCTGCTTGGGCTTTGAAACCCCCATTATTACCACCTCCAATGCAGATGCTTTCCTCATTCCATCTCTCCTCCACATGGTGGCCCTCCTTAATATGTTCGAATAATGATACCCCACAGGAGCCTGCCCCTCTGGGTAGATGCCCTCTTTAACCTGATTGGGCTTTAACATCCTGCTCAGGGTCACCAAGACTACCTCTAATGTTCAGCATAAATGTCTGTATTGTTATGTTTCCATGAATGGCTTTAGAATGAAATTGTTTAGAAAAAGAACAGAAGGAAAAGGTAAATGCACAATTGTTTGCATTGGAATTTGTACCTAATCTCAGTTTCTGCCTCCAGTGCTGACTAACCTCAGCTGACTTTGCCTGCTCATTGAATCATGCATCTTGCCATTTCATCATGATTTCTTACTAATTCTTGCTTGTGGTTTGTGTGGCCCCATCTGTGCCCATTAAACATGTGCCTTAAACTCTTCCAGTGCCACATCCCCATCTCACCTCCAGACAGTTAGATGACAGTTCAGGGTCATTGCCCTTCTCACTCAACGTGCAGCAACTGCAACTCTTCTCAGTAGAAAATGACAGGATGAGTGATACCAAACCAAGAATCATCTCTGAAGAGTATGTATTAAAATTCTAGTGGTGGAGGAGGTTGAAAGTGAGAAAAAAGAAGAGAAAACAAGCTAATGCCTTAATAAGAGTCTTTATTCATATTTAGGGGTCAGAAAGAGAAAGAAAAGGAGTTAGAGATACCCTCAACTAATCTACAGCCTGGGGAAAAAATGGAAGTAATTAATTATCTAAGTGACTGATTTTGTTCAGGAGAATTTGACTCAATTTTGTTTCTTCAAAAAAATTTAAATAAAAAATTAATAAAAAATTTAAATAAAAAGCATAGTGATATTATTACAGAACTGGAGTAACCTAAGAAATATTGCATTGTAGAATGACTTTTTACAGTAATAATGACTCAATAGCTTGAGCGGAACCAAGTGATTCATCTCGACAGCGTGTCAAATTACCTATCATTTTGTCTAAATTTGGATGAGATTCATGATTGCTTAAAAGTAGGTTTGCTTCTTCTGTTTTAGTTAATTTTTGGGTAGAAAGTTTGTTCTGACAATAACAGTATTAAGAATTTTTTTTATAAAAAGGCTGTGGGAAAGGTTCTTTGAAAAGTATAGAGCTGTCACTTGGATTGCTTGGCTGAAATTATTTCCTGAAAGAAACTTTTTAAGCAGGTGACCTTGTTTAGATTGGCAAATTCTCTGAAAATGTGGATAGCATATATGTTTAATTTATTTGCCACTGTATCCTTGGCACCTAACCCAGTGCTTGACATATTTTGGTTTTTCAGTAAGTACTCCTGAAATGAATGAATGAAGGGAGGTGGTTCTACACTTCAGTCATCATCTGATTGTAAGAAACATTACAGAAGTTTTTTTTTTGGATAACTGTGGAAAGGTGGGCATGGCTTAAAAATTTCCAAGGTAGTTCTCAAGGAGCATCATTATGTGATGTAGTAAAGATTTTATCTGCAACAATGCTTTATTTATTGTGCACTCGTCACATAGAAATAAATATTATTTACTGTGTTTGTAATGTGAACTTTTTCTGGCAGGTGAAACAGTAAATCACCTAAGAAACAGGTAGCTGAATGACAATAAAACATTTTGAAATCTTTTTTTGGAAGCGAGAAATTGTAATTGGATGCATGCCATCCAGAAGGACAATAGTGCTGAATATCTTTCCTCTCACATAGGTAAAATTTCAAATAACTATGGTGATAAAACCAGAGCCATTTATAAGAAAATTGTTGCAGTAATTAAGTAGTTCAATAATAATATGCCTTCCAGATGGCTTAATGAGAATCATTGTAAGATGGTATTTTCCATCACAGTTTTGTTTTTACCCTCATTGATATATTCACAAGCCAACTACTTTTTTAATTCTTTGAGACTTAGATTTTTAAGAAAACCTCACTTAAACAAATCTTTCCTAAATGGGAAGAAGGGATCTAATTTTAATTTAGTTTATCCTCTTATTCTTAGAGGCATGCTATTTATCTTTCTTTTAAGTGAAACATAGATAATAATTAAGGGTTGTGTTCCATTAAAGGGAATCAGTTATAGAAAACCCTCACAGGTAAGAGCTAGGGCTTAAGAGTAGACTGATCTGGGTTTAAATTCTTCTGTAGCTGGGCTTTAGGACTTTCTAACCAAAATTTTCTCATCCATAAAATTGACTTAATAATATTTCTTATTTCATTGAACTGCTTTTTGTCCTCACATATGAGATAAAGGTCTCTGGGTAAATGATGTTTACTCTACATAATGTAAAGTACAGCTCCAGTTAGCATTACACTTTAAAAGTGTGTAGAATGATAACCAATTTTATAAATGGAAGCAATGCTCATTTCTACTTAGACATTTAGAGTGAAATATTGATAAGGCTTGGGATATATGTTCTTATGCAGTTGTTGTTTTATGCTCCAAAATGATTTGGAATAATGTCTAATGAAATATGTAGTTGACTAGAATATTAATGATAAGTTGGTTTCCCAATAGGAGAAGAAACTATATTTCCAAGATTGTTATCTGTAAGATTCAGTCTGTTCATTTGTTCACTCATTCATTCAACAAACTTTTATTGAGAATCTGTTCTATTTATTCTACTTTGTTTACTTAGTGTATAACACAATGATTGTCATATACAGGGTGCTTAACAAAGGTAGTTTGGGGATAGATTGAGGAATGAATAGTAAATAAAAGGCACATAGTCTATTCCTTCCAGCAGTTTATACACAAGTGGAACAGATAAATGGTTTGGAGGACAGATAAGAATGTATCTTTGCAAATGTCTTTTGCCTTTCTTTTAGACTTTAGTCAAATTCACTTATTCCCAAGGTGATTTCTGCCTTAGTGGTTCCCATAATAATTCTCCTATTTTCACTGGTCCCCAAGTGTTAAAAGATTGAAAACCACTGATGTACTATATAGAGGCATTATGTACATTCACAATAACCACGATCTAGTTCTAGTACATTTTCTTCATTTCAAAAGCAAACCTTAAATCCATTAGGCAGTCACTCCATTTACCCCCTTATCCTAGTGCCCAGAAGCCACTAATCTGCTTTCTATCTCTATGGATTTACATATTCTGGATATTTCATATAAATGAAATAAAATAATATGTATCCTTTTGTGTCTGGCTTCTTTTATTTAGTATAGTGTTCTCAAGACTCATCTATATTGTGGTTTAATCAGTACTTCATTCTATTTTATGATTGAATAATATGCCTTTGTATGAATATACCACATTTTGTTTATCCATTCATCAGCTGATTGACATTTGGGTTGTTTCCACATTTTGGTGATTGTAAATAGTTCTGCTATGAACATTTTTATAAAGTTTTTGCCCAATAACCTGTTTTCAATTCTTTTGGGTGTATGCTTAACAGTGGAATTGTTGGATCATACGGTAATGCTATGTTTAGATTTTTTTGAGAACCATAAACTATTTTATGCAGGGACTGTACCATTTTACATTTCTACAGTGATATATGAAAGTTTCAAAATGCCTATATCCTCAGCAAAACACGTTATTTTTCATTTTAAAAATGATAGCTACCTTTGTGGTCTAAAGTGGTATCTCATTAAAGTTTTTAATTTAGAAAATTTTAATACTTAATACCAAATATCATATAAAATTTGAACATCACGGAAGGTACATTGGAAATCAATTTCCTTATGACTTTTACTGAAACATCACACAATAGGGCAAAGTGAACTTTTTATTATACTAATTACTAATAATACTCAAATTGAATTCAATAAGAATGACAATTTTGTCAGTGATTCAAAAAATCTAAATTGCAGTGGATAACTAAAATATTTTTATAAAGAAGACAAAAGCGAGTCTTTCTCTGATGTTGGGTTTTGATTTCTGGGGTGTCAGAGTCTATAACATGATCATAACATGGAAAACTAAGATTTTGTCTCTGAGGGGAATAAAAGATAGCAGAGAGGGATGTGGAACTTAGGGCTTGAACTGATCATTGAAATTATGCACTGCAAGTCCTAATTTCATACATTAGCAACCAGATTGGTGAATGGACTTACTCCATGACACACAGCAGGTTAGTGGCAGACTGGGATCTGACAGCGGGGCTCTTGTACCCTTTCTGATTCTCTCATTCTTATGCCGATTTTGTGTTCTGTGACTCATTATAGGGATTGAGAATTTAAGGAATCTGTATTTTTCTACTTCTAAATTCTTCTGCCTTTTATAAGAGTGGTATTTTCTATTAATAGAATTGAACATTACAGGTATCTGGCTCCTTTGAAGTGCCTGTCTGATTCTTGTATTTTTCTACAATAGACTTAAATAATAACACAATACCATTTTTTCTTCTAACATTCACTTGTGTAAAGTATCAATCTTCCATGACCATGTATAACCATATATATATATATATAATGTAGGATTTTAGGAGACATAAAACTGTTTATACTTAATATGTGTGGATTCATGATTCAAATAATATAGCCTATTATTTGTAAGTTTTCAATATAATACACAGACATGGTGACAAGATATTGTTTAAAAGCAAGTGAAATGTCATATGTAAGAAAAATCAAACCTTAAGTACCCAATATTTTTAAACAAGAAAAGGTGAGCTATTGCTTTTCACTCCTTTCTTATATAATTCCTTTAAAAAATGTTCTCTGGAGTACGATTTATAAATAGACCCTTGCTCAAGGTAAATTTATTTATTTAAAGAAGTAGTATGTGTTTATTTATTTATTTACTTTTTAGATTTTATTTATTCCTTTTCAGAGAGAGAGCAGGGGGGGGGGTGAAAAGGGGGAGAGGACCAGGAAGCATCAACTCCTATGTTCTTTGACTAGGTAAACCCAGGGTTTTGAACTGGCAATCTCAGCATTTCAGGTCAATGCTTTATCCACTGCACCACCACAGGTCAGGTCAAGGGAAATTTATTTTTTAAAAACCAATAAATTATCTTATTGAAGTTTTGATTTGTGTTCATCTAACAAATAATGATTTTGAGTACCTTTTCATGTACATTTTAGCTATTTGTATAACTTTTTTGGAGAAATGTCTATTCAAGTCCTTTGCTTAATGTTTTTTATATTTTATGTAATCCATTTTCTTTATTGAGTGAGTGAAAGAGAGAGAGAGACAGAAAGGAACAGACAGACAGGAAGTGAAAGAGATGAGAAGCATCAATTATTCGTTACAGCATCTTAGTAGTTCATTGATTGCTTTCTCATATGTGCCATGATCGGAGTGGGGAGATCCAGTTGAGCTAATGACCCTTACTCAAGACAAAGACATTGGGCTCAAGCCAGCGACCATGGGGTCATGTTTATGATCCCACTCTCAAGCCAATTACCCTGCGCTCAAACTGGTGAACCTGCTCTCAAACCACATGATCCCGCACTCAATCGTGACCTAGGGGTTTTGAAACTGGGTCTTCAGTGTCCCAGGCCGATTCTCTATCCACTGCACCACTGCTTGATCAGGCCATAATTCTTATTTTAATAGAAAGACAAAAACAGTATCAAAACTTTTATGTCAACCCAAACGACTATATTATTATTATTATTATTATTATTATTATTTTTATTATTAAGTTTAATTGGGTGACACCAATAAATCAGGGTACATGGGTACAACGAAAACATCTCCAGGTTATCTTATCATTCAATCACGTTGCATACCCGTCACCCAAAGTCAAATTGTCCACCATAACCCGTAACCACCACTCTCTTGTCCATGTCTCATAGTCTCACTTTTATGTCCCACCTATGTATGAAATCATGCTGTTCTCAGTTTTTTTCTGATTTACTTCATTCCTTATAATGTTATCAAGGTACATCCATTTTGTTGTAAATAATCCGATGTCATCATTTCTTATGGCTGAGTAGTATTCCATAGTATATATGTACCATAGCTTTTTAATCCACTTGTCCTCTGACGGACACTTGGGTTGTTTCCAGATCTTCGGTATTGTGAACAATGCTGCCACAAACATGGAGGCGCATTTCTTCTTTTCGAACAGTGCTATGGTGTTCTTAGGGTATATTCCTATAAGTGGCATAGCTGGGTCAAAAGGCAGTTCGATTTTTAATTTTTTGAGGAATCTCCATACTGTTTTCCACAGTGGCTGCACCAGTCTGCATTCCCACCAGCAGTGCAGGAGGGTTCCCTTTTCTCCACATGCTTGCCAGCACTTACTCTGTGTTGTTTTGCTGATGAGCGCCATTCTGACTGGTGTGAGGTGATATCTCATTGTGGTTTTAATTTGCATTTCACTAATGATTAGTAATGTTGAGCATTTTTTCATATGCCTATTGACCATCTGTATGTCCTCTTTGGAGAAATTTCTATTTATTTCTTTTGCCCATATTTTGATTGGATTGTTTGTCTTCCTGGTGTTGAGTTTTATAAGTTCTTTATAAATTTTGGTTATTAACCTTTTATCAGACATGCTGTTGAATATGTTCTCCCATTGTGTGGTTTGTCTTTTTATTCTGTTCTTACTGTCTTTAGCTGTGCAAAAACTTTTTAGTTTGATATAGTCCCATTTGTTTATCTTGCCTTTTATTTCATTTGCCCCTGGAGATAAATTGGCAAATATATTGCTGCTACAGATGTCGGAGAGCTTGCTGCCTATGTTTTCTTCTAAGATGCTTATGGTTTCACAGCTTATGTTTAAGTCTTTTATCCATTTTGAGTTTGTTTTTGTGAATGGTGTAAGTTGATGGTCTAGTTTCAATTTTTTGCAGGTAGATGTCCAATTTTCCCAACATCATTTGTTAAAGAGGCTGTCTTTACTCCATTGTATGTTCTTTCCTCCTTTGTCAAATATCAATTGTCTATAAAGCTGTGGGTTTATTTCTGGGTTCTCTGTTCTGTTCCATTGATCTATGTGCCTATTCTTATGCCAGTACCAGACTGTCTTGAGTACAATGACCTTGTAGTAAACCTTGATATCCGGAAGAGTGATACCTCCTGCTTTATTTTTTCTTTTTAAGATTGCTGAGGCTATTCATGTTCTTTTTTGGTTCCATATAAATTTTTGGAATATGTGTTGTATATCTTTGAAGTATGTCATTGGTATTTTAATTGGTATTGCATTGAATTTATAAATTGCTTTGGGTAATATAGACATTTTAATGATGTTTATTCTTCCTAGCCATGAGCACGGTACATGCTTCCACTTGTTTGTATCTTCCTTGATTTCTTTTATCAATGTTTTATAATTTTCTGAGTACAAGTCCTTAACCTCCTTGGTTAAATTTCTTCCTAGGTACTTTATTTTTTGGCTGCAATAGTGAAGGGGATTGTTTCCTTAATTTCTTTTGCTGACAGTTCATTGTTGGTATATAGTAATGCCTCTGATTTCTGAGTATTAATTTTATATCCTGCCACCTTGCTGAATTCATTTATAAGGTCCAGTAGTTTTTTGGACTGAAACTTTAGGGTTTTCTATATACAATATCATATCATCTGCAAATAATGACAGTTTTACTTCTTCTTTTCCTATTTGGATGCCTTTTATTTCTTTTTCTTGTCTGATTGCTGTAGCTAGGACTTCCAGAACTATGTTGAATAAAAGTGGTGAAAGGGGGCACCCCTGCCTGGTTCCTGATTTTAAGGGGGTTGCTTTTAATTTTTGTCCATTTAGTATGATGTTTGCTGTGGGTTTGTCGTAGATGGCCTTTATCATGTTAAGGAATATTCCCTGTATTCCCACTTTACTGAGAGTTATGAGCATGAAAGGTTGCTGGATTTTATCAAATGCCTTTTTTGCATCTATTGAAATTATCATGTGATTTTTGTCCTTCCTTTTGTTTATGTGATGAATCACATTGATAGATTTGCGAATATTAAACCAGCCTTGCCTCTCCAGAATAAATCCCACTTGATCATGGTGTATGATTTTTTTCATATATTGCTGGATCCGGTTGGCTAATATTTTGTTGAGAATTTTAGCGTCTAAATTCATCAGCGATATAGGCCTATATAGTATTGCTGTTAATCTTGCCCTTTATATCCATCAAAGTCTGCTTTATGTATGTCGGGGCTCCTATATTTGGTGCGTAGATATTTATAATAGTTATATCTTCCTGTTGAATTGTTCCCTTTATCATTATGTAATGTCCTTCTTTATCTCTTACTACACAGCCTTTGTTTTAAAGTCATTTTGTCAGATATAAGTACTGCTACCCCGGCTTTTTTTCCATTTCCATGAAATATTTTTTTCCATCCTTTTACCTTCAGTCTATGTGAGTCTTTTGTTTTAAGGTGTGTCTCTTGTAGACAGCATATGTATGGGTCCTGTTTTTTATCCACGCAGCTACCCTATGTATTTTGATTGGATCATTTAATTCATTTACATTTAAGGTTATTATTGATATGTAGTTGTTTATTGCCATTTTATTCTTTAAAGCTGTATTCTTCTTTTGCTCTATTCTTTTCTCCCTTTGAACTGTTCACAACAGGCCCCTTAGTATCTCTTGCAGATTTGGTTTGGTTTTAATGAATTCCTTGAGGCTTTCTTTGTCTGGGAAGCTCTTTATTTCTCCTTCAATTTTAACATTAGCCTTGCTGGATAGAGTAGTCTTGGTTGTAGGTTCTTGTTCTACATTACTTTCATTATATCTTGCCATTCCCTTCTGGCCTCAAGTGTTTCTGTTGAGAAGTCCGATGTCATCCTTATGGGGGCTCCTTTGTAGGTGATAGTCTTTTTTTTCTCTAGCAGCTTTTAAAGTTTTCTCTTTATCCCTTAGCTTTGGTATTTTAACTATGATGCGTCTTGGTGTAGATTTCTTTGTGTTTCTCTTTAATGGAGTTCTGTGTGCTTCTTGAACGTGTGGAATGTGTCCCAGCCTTAATTTAGGGAAGTTTTCTGCTATGATTTGATTGAACAAAGTTTGTATTTCCTGTTCTCTCTCCTCTTTTTCAGGAACCCGTATGATGCGAATGTTGTTTCTCTTCATGTTGTCACAGAGCTCCCTTAGAGTTTCCTCACCTTTTTGAGTCTCTTTTTCTTTTTCTTCTCTGTTTCTGTGCCTTTGTTTATTGTGTCCTCTAACTCGCTGATTCGATCCTCAGTGTCATCCATCCTGCTTTTAATTTCTTCCATTGTGGTCTTCATTTCTGATACTGTATTTGTCATTTCTGTCTGATTCTTTTTTTATTTTTTCAATTTTGTTTTTTATAATTGTTATCTCTTTATTTAGGTGTTCACAGTGACTATCCATTGTTGCTCTAATATCTTTGAACATCCTAACTATCATTATTCTAAATTCTGCTTCTGGTAATTTTGTTATATCTGGTTCATTCAGGTCCTTCTCTGGGGATTTCTCTTGATTCATTTGGTTTGCATTCCTCTGCCTGCCCATTTTTTTCTGTGTATAAGCAAGGTGTGGGCACTGAAGTCCAGTAGGTGTTTCCTTTGTGTTCTCTAGGTGTGGTCTGTCTGCAGGCTCGCCACTCCCTTTGCAGCTGCCTAGGGCGGTTGGGTATGGGCGTTGCCAGTGCCCGCCCACTGCGGCTGTTGCTGTGATTTCCGCCTCTCCTCCGTGGGAGGGGCTGTCACTCAAGCCACACACCTCTGCACCAAGGGTAGAGGTGAGCACCTTTGCTCAGCTGCTGACCCAGCCTGTTTCCAGGCTTCCGCCCAGCCCCCGCAGTCAGAGCCTGTTCGCCACAGTTTTGCGGGTTGGACGGGGCTTCTGATGTGCTCTCAGCTGTGAGCCTTTCATGTCCGGAGCTTTAGCCCCACCCTCGAGGCCAGGGCCCTCCTGCACAGGGTCGCAAACTGCAGTTTATTGGGCCGGGTGTGGCTGCTGGTGTGTGCTCAGCTGCGGACTTCTGCTCGTCCAGGACTCTACCCCGCCCCCGTGTTCAGAGCCAACTCGCGCAGCAGGATGGCCAACCGTGGTTTCTCCGGGTGGGGCTGCCTGCGTGAGCTCAGCCGCGAGGCCCCCCCCCCCCTCCCGTCCCTGGTCCTAGCCTTGTTCTCGCGGTCAGGGCCAGCTTGCGCAGGGTTGCAGAGCAGATCTCTGCCCGTTCCTGTCCTCCTGCTTTTCCCCTGCTGGTGGGGTTGCAGGCAGACCCGCAGCTGCCAGACTGCTTTCGCGCATCCCCTCTGCCCCTGCTGGGCTAGACCGAGCTCATACCGGCTGGGCCTCTGCCCACTCTGACAGAACCGCATTTCAGAGTCCTGCCGCTACCATCCCTCCAGCAACCCTCAGCAGAGTAGGAAGGGCCCTAACACTCCGTACTGTAGGCCTGGGAGCTCCCTCCCTCTAAGCAGCTCTGCTCTAATTGCCACAGGAGAGCTTGTTTGGCTAGTGTCCTGTCGCTCTTTACTGGTATTGCTAGTTCCAGGGGAAATATTCGTTTTTGATTAGGGAAGTGACTTAGCCCAGGGCTTAGGGTGCTTGTCCCTTAGTGTGTTGTCCCTGTGCCTTCAGTCCACACTCTGTTCCCGCTGCTCTGGTTCTCTCCTCTGTCCCCCTTCCCTGGAGCCCCGTGTGCGTGGTTGTCAGAGATTTTCTGCACTGTCCCTTTAAAAAGAATTTTGGGCCTGAGAAAACTGTCTCTTTCTGACAAACAGTATCCTCACTTGTTTCACAGGTCAATACTGTCCAAACGCCTCTTCTAGGCTGTTGGGCAGATAAAATATATTATGCTCACTTTGTTAAAGATGGCGCTGCCCACATGGAAGCCCGTCACTCAGGTGATATTATTTGCCCTTATGCTTGGAATGGGTGTGGGGGAAAAGCTGTAATGTAAGCAGGCCAGGTCGTTATAGCCTAAGGCTTAGTTTTAAAAGTAGCTCTTCCCCACACCCTTGACTGATTGGATGATATAGGGTGGTGCACTCTCCTGAGGAATCCCATTATACAGAGACTTCCTTGTTTGTATAATTGGATTGAAGGTTTTGATTCTATGGTATAAAGTGGGAGAGACCAGTAGCTTGATCTCTCTCTTGGTTCCAGGGTTCCTGAGGTTAGTATTAGAGAGGAGAACAGAGTAAGGCCACATGGAGGAGAGGAAGCAGCCAAGATGGCAGAGTGCTGAGGGAGAAGCCAGTTTGTTAAGAGTTTGAGCTGGAGGAGATGTGGAACAGAGGCGAATAAGTCTGGTGAGCTAGAAATCTTTGATTCTAGGAAACTCGGATAAGTCAGTAGCTTTGTGAGCACTGAATGTGTGGGTTTTGGAGCCCAGTGTGTGTTTTTGCTTGCCCGCCGGGTGCAAGCTAGAATTAAAGCTGATGGCTCACCAGTTCTTGGCTCCTGTGTTTCATTACTGACTGTTCGAATCTAATGCGAACCTGCACGGGTCAGGCTGCTGTGATGGTGGCCGCGGCTACTGGCTTTACATAGGCTCTGGGACTGCAGGCTGGGGCTTTGTTCCTGGGACCCAGGTCCCTCCCTCTCCGCCAAACTCTCCTCCTGCCACACGGGTCTCTCTGGGCTGCCGTTCGCTCTGGGGAGCTGGGCAGCCCTCTTCGCATTTTCGCTATTCCTACCAGTCTCAATGTGGCTTCTTCTGTGTTCCTTGGTTGGAGAGTCCACTTAGTTTAGTTCAAAGTTGGTTTATCCAGATGATGGTTCTTAAAATTGAGTTATAATCCACTTTGGTTCTGGGAGTTGGAAGTTGGTACGTCCGCCTACTCCATCATCATCTTCCTCCTCTCCTATAATATTATTATTTTTAAAAATGTCCTTTGAACAATGACAAACCAGAAACAATGTAATTTCAAGAATTAAAACATTGATATTTAATTCAGAAATTTCTCCATATTGCAATGCTAACTAGATGTTCAAAAATTAATTTTAGGGATTTTTTCCTGGTTCTTTTAATATAAAATTTGCCTAATTTTAAATTCGATTATTTGCATTTTGTTTTTGAGATATGAGGCACATAGCCTTTGTCTACTAGAATCTTATCAGCTCTATTATTTACAAATATTTCCTCCCATTCTGTGAATTGCCTTTTTACTCTTTGGATAGTGTCCTTTGATGAGGAAAACTTTTTAATTTTAATGAGGTTGAATTTATTTTTCCTTTTGTTCTATGTGCTTTTTGTCATATCTCAGAAGCATTGCCAAATCCAAGATACCACAGATTCACCTTTATGTTTTCTTCTAAGAATTTTATAGTTTAACTCTGACATTTAGGAGACAATTTTTGTATGTGGTGTGAGGTAAGAATCTAACTTTGCTCGTGTGTGTGTGTGTGTGTGTGTGTGTGTGTGTGACAGAAACAGAAAGTGAGAGAGAGGGACAGATAGGTACAGACAGACAGGAAGGGAGATAAATGAGAAGCATCAACTCTTTGTTGTGGCACCTTAGTTGTTCAATGATTACTTTCTCATATGTGCCTTGCCTGGGGGATTACAGCCAACCAAGTTATCCCTTGCTCAAGCCTGTGACCTTGGGCTCAAGCTGGTGAGCCTTGCTCAAACCACATTAGCTCCGACTCAAGCTAGCGACCAGGTCCTCTGCGTCCTAGTCCGATGCTCTATCCACTGTGCCACTGCCTAACTTTGCTCTTTAATATCATAGACATCAGTTGTCTCAGTGACATTTATTGAAGAGATTGTTCTTGTCCTGTTCAATGCCCTTGGCTCCCTTTTGAAAAATCAATTGGCTATAGATGTATAGGTTTATTTTTAAATTTTCAATTATATTTCACTCATCTATATGTTTGTCCTTATGGTTTTATTGTAAGTTTTGAAATTATTAAGTAGGAATCTTTTAACTTTGTTATTTTTTTTCAATATTTTTTTGGCTACTTGGGGTCCCTTACTATTTCATATAAATATTAGAATTACCTTTTTTATTTCTACAAAGACAACTGTTGAGATTTGGTAGGCATTGCATTGAATCTGTAGATACCTTTGGGAAGTATTTTCATCTATAAAAAATATGAAATCTTCCAATCCATAAACACATATACCTCTTCACTTATTTAGCAATGTTTTGTAGTTAACTTATTTTTTCCTATGAGTGAGCCATATTTTTTTTGTTTCTCATCAAGACTTGCAATTTTTTGCCCTGGTCAGATAGCTCAGGTGGTTAGAGCATCAACCTGAAGCACAAAGGTTGCTGATTTGATCCCCAGATCCCTAGTCAGGGCTCATACAGAAGCAGATCACTTTCTGTTTCTCTCTCTTTAAACTCAGTAAATTAAATAAAATAAAAGGCAAAGTGGCAAAATAAAAGCATGAAGCAGAAACTAAGTTCAACTACAGAAAAATTGATGTGTATATGTCTTAAAAAAAAGAAAAAGGAACATTTTAATGTCATAATGTTGGGCAATTATGGAACTGAAGTTATTCCCCTTCTCCTGCATGCTACATGTTCAGGGTTGTTAATGTTTGTTTGTTTACAGACTTTTCTAAACTATTTTTGAAAATTTCATATTCTTTGTTTTGTGTAGCCATTGAATTCTCTATTTTACCAGCTGTGATTTGACAGGAACTTCTTAACCACTGAATCTTAGCAGCATCTTTTTCACTTAGTGTTCTCCTGGATGTGTTTGAGTTTTTGCTTAGTTTACAGAGTTCCAAACAAAAGGATTATAATTTTTTCTTTTTGTGTGAGAGCTTATTCATTAGTTTGTGCAAGACGATATTAAGTTTTCTCTCGTGCCGTTTTTTGTTGAAAACTGTTTCTGCTTTCTTTTTAATCAGGAAAAGTTTCTTAAAAAATAAAACAAACAAAGAAACAAACAAAACTTATATCAGGCTGCATGATGGACACCAACTAAATTCCTAGAGCTTGTAAATGTTATTTTATAAGAAAAAAGATCTTTGCAGCTGTGACTAAATTAAGGCTTTTGACAAAAGAAGATAATAATGGACTATGTAGGGTTACATCACATGTATCTTCATAAGAGAAAAAAGAGATTTCAGAGATACACACAGAGGAGAAGGCAGTCTGACTGCAGCAGCAATGATTGGATTGATGTAGCCATAGGCAAAGAATGCTAGCAGTCACTAGAATCTGGAAGAGGCAGAAAAACATGTTCTTCCCTAGAACTGTTGGAGGGAATGCTGTTCTGCTAACACCTTGATTTTGGCTTCATAAAACTGATTTTAGATCTCTAGCTTCCAAAATTGTGAGAAAATAAATTTCTGTTATTTTAAGTTACCAAGTTTGTGGTAAGTTTTTACAGCAGCCCTTGAAAATGAATATTTACCCTCCTCCAGATTCCTGAGCTATTCCCACTATGCCTACCCTACAAAGGAAGCCTTTAATAATTCCAAGGTGATTTTTTGACCTATATATAATTTGAAGTTACATACATATGCACACACACTGTAGACATAACTAGCAATTCCTTTAATAAAGAAGAGAAAAAGAAATACAAATTTAATCTTTGGCTTGGCATATATATATATTTTTTACAGAGAGATTCAGAGAGAGGGATAGACAGGAACGAAGAGAGATGAGAAGCATCAATTCCTCATTGCAACACCTTAGTTGTTCATTGATTGCTTTCTCATATGTGCCTTGACCACGCGCCATCAGTAGACCGAGTAACCCCTTGCTGGAGCCAGCGACCTTGGGTCCAAGCTGGCGAGCTTTAGCTCAAGCCACATGGGCTCGCACTCAAGCTGGCGACCTCAGGGTCTCAAACCTGGGTCCTCTGCATCCCAGTCAGACACTCTATCCACTGTGCCACTGCCTGGTCAGGCTGGCTTGGCATACTTTTAAGAGGACATTTCATTACATGTTCCATATTGTTGGGCAGATAAAATATATTATGCTCACTTTGTTAAAGATGGCGCTGCCCACATGGAAGTTCGTTGATATTAATGTGTGTTCTGGAACAGGCTATGGGCAGGCCGGGTCGTCATAGCCTAAGGCTTAGTTTAAGAGTAAGCTTTTCCCCACACCCTTGACTGATTGGATAATGTAGGGTGGTGATGTAGGGAGGAATCCCATTATGCCTCAGATGGGTGGCTTTGTATCAGAGACTTTCTTGTCTGTAGATTGGATTAAGGGTTTGGATTTTCTATGCTATAAACTGGGGCAGTCTGGGAGCTAGATATCTCTCTCTTGGTTCCTGAGTTCCTGAGGTTAGTATTAGAGAGGAGAGCAGAGTAAGGCCACGTGAAGGCCAGGAGAAGCAGCCAAGATGGCAGAATGCTGAGGAAGAAGCCAGTTTGTGAAGAGTTTGTGCAGGAGGAGATGGGAAACAGTGGTGAATAAGTCTGGTGAGCTAGAAGCCTTTGATTCTAGGAAACTCGGATAAGTCAGTAGCTTTGTGAGCACTGAATGAGTGGGTTTTGGAGCCCAGTGTGTGTTTTTGCTTGCCCGCCGGGTGCAAGCTAGAATTAAAGCAGATGGCTCACCAGTTTGTGGCTCCTGTGTTTCATTGCCGACTGTTCGAATCTAATGTGAACCTGCGTGGATCAGGCTGCTGTGATAGTGGCCTCGGCTACTGGCTTTACACATATATTTTGCACAACTAGAAGTAATGTATAAAATAATTATTTGGTATTTAGTTCCAATTGAAAGGAGCTCAGTGAAGGTTAGGGGTTTTATCTGTATGTTATTAAGACAATACGTAAAAGGACAATTATAATTCAATGTAAGGACTATCATAGCAATATTGGCAAAAACCTGTGGAATCACAAAGAAGGGATTTGATATTTAGGGAAACTAGAGATGAACTCTCAAAGTGTCCTTATTTGAGTAAAATCTGAAAGGGTGTCAGAAGTTTGCCAGCAGGGAATGCATGAATATGAGATACTATGTGCAAAGGCACCGAAGTGTGGAAGAATGTGACTTATTTGAAGGATATAATGGAAAGTTTTATTTGACTGTAGGGTAATAGATAAGAAAAAATGGATAATGCTGCTGGAAAAGTAGGTTGGCACCAAACTGTAGAAGTCATATATGCTTTGATAAATAATTTGATGGTTAATCCATAAGAAAGTGGTAATTTGTAGAAGTTTCAAAGCAGAGAAGGAAGCCGATTTTAGAGGTTGTATGGGCAATGGACTCAATCAGAAGGTTAGAAGTAAAGAAAGAGAACAGTTTGAAATAAAACATTGATAAATTTAGGGATTAGGTTGAGAAACAATGCTGACACAGAATTGAGGGTGACTAACCGGATTTGGAATGAAGATAGAATAGAGGTTGACACTGACAAAGTTAATACTGTTGGCTTGTATGTTGCTATGGTCTAAATGTTTATGTCTGCCCCTCACTTCTAAGGCATTTAGCATTAGAATCCTAATGCTTAATGTGATGGGATTCGGAGGCGAGTTTCTTGGAAGGTGATTAGGTCATGAGGGTGGAGAAATTATGAAGGATTAGTGTCCTTATAAAAGAGATCCCACAGAACTTTTTAACCCTGGCACCCTGATCTCAGACTTCTATCCTTTAGAAGTATGAGAAATAGATTTTTGTTGTTCATAACTACCTAATCTATAGTATTTTATTTTATTAGCCCAAACTGACTAAGACATATGCATAACTTAAGTGCCAAATGTTAGCAGGTTTTGCCATATTTGGGAGATGAAGGTGAAGTATGAATGTTTTTTTGATCAAGAAAACTTAAACTTCAGAATCCAGAACTTGGAAATCAAAGTAATTACCATTATTAACTTACCTAATTCCAGAGAGTCATGGATGAATGTTTACTTTCAAGACTCAATTATTCTTGCCTGACCAGGTGGTGGCGCAGTGGGTAGAGTGTAGGACTGGGATGCGGAGGACCCAGGTTCGAGACCCTAGGGTTGCCAGCTTGAGTGTGGGCTCATCTGGCTTGAGCATAAAGCTCACCAGCTTGGACCCAAGGTCGCTGGCTCGAGCAAGGGGTTACTCGGTCTGCTGTAGCTCCATGGTCAAGGTGCTTATGAGAAAGCAATCAATGAACAACTAAGGTGTCACAACGAAAAACTGATGATCGATGCTTCTCATCTCTCTTTGTTCCTGTCTGTCTGTCCCTATCTATCCTTCTCTCTGACTCTCTTTCTGTCCCTGTAAAAAAAAAAAAAAAAAAAAAAAAGACTCAATTATTTTTATCATTCGTAATCTCAAATAATTATGTACTTTGGTGTGGACCAGGAACTATGAAATAGATTGGGGAACCAAGGCCAAACTTTTTTATTGAAGGAAAACTTGTTATATATGCATTTTTTGGTCAAAATAAATAATAATATGTCACTTTAACAGGACGATTACATACTCTCAAAAAGTTTTGGAGACTATTTTTATAATACTGGCCATGGAAAAGATACATATGTTATAGTTACTGAGGTTGTTTGGGTTTTCCTCATTGTATTTGTTATGTACAAATGTAGAAAATATCTATGAAAGTTATCATATAAGGCAGTTCCATTTTTAATTTTTTGAGGAATCTCCATACTGTTTTCCACAGTGACTGCACCAGTCTGCATTTCCACCAGCAGTGCAGAAGGGTTCCCTTTTCTCCACATCCTCGCCAGCACTTGTTCTGTGTTGTTTTGCTGATGAGCACCATTCTGACTGGTGTGAGGTGATATCTCATTGTGGTTTTAATTTGCATTTCTCTAATAATTAATGATGTTGGACATTTTTTCACCTGCCTATTGGCCACCTTTATGTCCTCTTTGGAGAGGTGTCTATTCATTTCTTCTGCCTATTTTTTGATTGGTATTTTCCTGGTGTTGAATTTTACAAGTTCTTTATAAAATTTGATTATTAACCCCTTATCAGACTTATTGTTGAATATGTTCTCCCATTGTGTGATTTGTCTTTTTATTTTGTTCATAATGTCTTTAACTGTGCAAAAGCCTTTTAATTTGATATAGTCCCATTTGTTTATTCTGTCCTTTATTACCCTTGCTCGTGGAGATAAATCAGCAAATATATTGCTGCAAATGTTGTTGGAAAGCTTATCCCCCTTTTAGGAATATAACCCAAGAACACCACTTCAATGATTCAAAAGAAGAAGTGCACCCCCATGTTTATGGCAGCATTGTTTACAATAGCCAAGATATGGAAACAGCTCAAGTGTCTGTCAGTGGATGAGTGGATTAAAAAACTATAGTACATATACACAATGGAATACTATGGGGCCATCAAAAGAAGGAAATCTTACCTTTTGCGATAATATAGATGGACCTGGAAACTATTATATTAAGTGAAATAAGCCAGGCAGAGAAAGAAACATATCATATGACCTCACTCATTTGAGGAATCCAATGAACAATATAAACTGAGGAATGGAATAGAGACAGAGGCGGGATCAAAGGGTCCAGAGGGAAAAGGAATGATAGGAAAGGATCGGAAAAGGGGAAGAGACTAGTGAAATTATACACACATAACACAAAGTTATAGAGAGCAGAAAAGCTAATCCTGTAGGGAAAGGAGGAGGGCACTTCCGGGAGGGGGGAAAGGGCGATGTTGTGGTGAACATGGGTGAGGTGCAGATGCATTTAGGGGAACACTAGAATCTATGTAAACACAAATTAAAATTAAAAAAGGAAAATTATCATATAAGAGTAACTCACATTGGAACATAGTTTATTTCTTTATATAATAAAATACATACCATTAATAAAAAATGATTTTATATAGTGCTCTTTTTAATACCCAATCTTCACACCTTATAATTATTCTTCAAAATTCTTCCCCATTTTATATCTCTGTAAATATTTTTGTGTGTGTGTGTGTGACAGAGACAGAGAGAGGAACAGATAGGTACAGACAGACAGGAAGGGAGAGAGATGAAAAGCATCAATTCTTTGTTGTGGCACCTTAGTTGTTCAGAGATGGCTTTCTCGTGTGTGCCTTGACTGGGGGGCTACAGAAGACCAAGTGACCTCTGGCTCAAGCCAGTGACCTTGGGCTCTAGCTGGTGAACTTTGCTCAAACCAAATAAGCCCACGCTCAAGCTGGCAACCTTGGGGTTTCAAACCTGGGTCCTCTGTATTCCAGTCCAATGCTCTATTCACTGTGCCACCACCTAGTCAGACTGCAAAGATTTGTTTTATTTATTTATTTTAGTGGAGTGCTGATCATTGTTTAGTGATAGCTGATACCATTGACATTTTACTAGTTTTATAAGCTAAGCCTCATTAGTAAATCAGGGGCAGTGTCATAAATAAGTAAAATTGACTTAACATACATAAAGGTTTGTCAAAAAAATTAAATACTGAAGGTATCTTAGTAATTTGTGAAATGTGGTCATCCAAAAAGTAGTGGTTACCTTTATTTAGATTTGAAAGGACCTATATGTATGATCGTATTCACTTAGCTAAATTTTCACTGTATTATTTTCTATTGCTGCTAAAGGTTAAGATATGTACATCTTTGAGAGGCATTATTGTGCCTACTATAGCTACCAAAATAGTTCTTAGTGTAAATTTGGAATAAAAGTATGCAAGTGTAGATAGACATATGTGTATATTATTGCTCAAATTCATATTCTTCTTTGCAGAATCATTGCTGGCCCTGGCTGGTTACTTCAGTTCATTAGAGCATTGACCCAAAACACCAAGTTTGCGTGCTTGATCCCTGGCCAAGGCACATACGGGAAGCAACCAATGAATGCATGACTAAGGGACACAACAAATGAATGCTTCTCTCTCTCTCTCTCTCTCTGTCTTTCTTTGTGTCTTTTTAAAAAATTCAATCAATAAAAAAAGAATATGATTAGTTAACTAATTTAAAACATAATCACCACATTCTGATTTTAAAGTATGAAGATAATAATAAAAAACAAACAGGGAAATAAAGTTTTGAAATTAATTCGTTTTGTCTAGTTTTATATTTTTAACATCCGTATTACAATTGTTTGCAGCTGTTTACTTGTCTCCACTAGACTGTGAGCTCCTATTGGGGTGGGTCTACATATTTCCTTTTTTCACATGCTGCATAAATAAATTTTATCTATTATTTATTTATTTATTGTATTTTAAATGTTAATTGCTACAATGACATTTAAATATGTCTTTTTATCTTCAAGATTTGATTCACTTTGTGAGCCTTGTTATATAATCAACTGTATGCTAAGTACTAGGGAAGAAGGTAAAGGGTGGCTAAAACACAGAATGGTTAGTAACAACCTCAGACTTTAAGGAGTTCATGATTAAGAGATGTAGATGCATAAAGATGTCTAAAACCCACACAAGGAACATATTGGGAGGATGTCCAGAACACAAATGAGTACAGAGGAAGCTGACCCTTCTTGCGACATTCAAGGAAGGCTTCTCAAAGGGGGTGACAAGTGACCTGGGTCTTTGTGAGGAAGGGAGTGAGCCTGAAAAAGAATAGAGTGAGTGACATTCTAGGCAAGTGGAACAGAGTGTGTCACATGTAGTATTTAAATAGATGCAAAAGATGTCTCAACAATGGAATATAATTTAATATTTAGAGTGTCAACAGATTAAAAAAAAATTATTTAGATTGTCATCAGGTTGACTTTCAGTTTTATGTAAATATTATAAAATATCCAAACAATACAAATATATCAAATAGTTATGATAGAAAAATGGTGATATAGAATGATCAGTTCATTTTAGCACTCACGGGCTATGTAAGCTTGGGCAGGCATGTTAATTACTTAGTAAAATAGAAGGGAAGGGTAGGGGAATTCTAAGATTTTTTTCTAGCCTAACGTTTTGTGAAGTAAAACAAACAAGCAACTGACTCTACAGTTTCTCTTTGTGACTGACACATCTGGTAAAATTAAATCATTTAGACTGGTTCATGTGTGTGAAAGCACACATGGACATTTTGTTTATCACTTCCATGTGGTCTATTGGTAGCTATCATAGGGCATTTTGCCTGGAAACTTCCCTTCAAAATATTGCAAAGAATGAGAATTGAAACAGTATGTTGCAATGAAACATTTGTTAGGGTGGTTTTTGTATGTGTGTGAAAAATCTGATTTATCATTTTCTCTATCATCTACTCTATTTTTATTCTTTCTGAAAAATCAGTATGCCTTCACATACTGGTGATGGCTCTGTCAGATATATTTTATCTTAGTTGGGCTTGCTTTTTGGTACTTTTTTCTAAGAGCACATGAGACAGATAGAACAAGTGTTTTTTGTTTTGTTTTATTTTGATTTGGCAGATCTTCACATGTACCAAATTTTCTTATATCTTAGTTCTTAGTTTCTTCTTTTTTCCTTATCCCCCTGCAGGCTTCTTGCCAATTTTTTTTTGGCTTTTAGACTTTCATGCTAGTCTAGCGTTCACTTTACTAACTAAAAAACCCAAATTTTACCTCAGAGATCAATGTATCCAGTGCCTTTTAAATTCTTTCAGCAACAGAACCAAGTTCATATACAATAGTCCCACATAAAATTTTAGATAGAATATCACGAAATCTCTCAATCTATAAAAAAGATAAAGGCAATAGATAGATCTCTTGGAAAAAGTTTCCGTCTCTTCTTTGTTCTCATTGTTTTTCTCTTCCACTTCCTCTTCTTTTTCTTCTTTTTCACAGACAATTGTATGCTGTTTCCAAACCCTGGTGTCTACAGACAAGGATAACAGCTTGAAAGTCATGGATCCAGTCTGACCTCTCATTTTGAACTGGAAGAAAATCAGGCACAGAGTATAAGTGACTTCCAAGTTTGTACAACTACTCAATGGGAGAAAAGGTGTCAAAATTCAGTATTCTACTCTTTTTTTGTGTGTGTGACAGAGACAGAAAGAGGGACATAAAGGGACAGACAAACAGGAAGGGAGAGAGATGAGAAAATTAGTTCTTTGTTGTGACTCCTTAGTCTCCTTAATTGTTCATTGATTGCTTTCTCATATGTGTCTTGACCGAGGGGTTCCAACAGTGCAAGTGACCCCTTGTTCAAGCCAGCGACCATGGGCTCAAACCAGTGACCTTGGGCTTCAGGCCAGCAACCTTTGAGCTCAAAACAGCGACATGGGGTCATGTCTATGATCACATGCTCAAAGCAGCAACCCTGCACTCAAGCTGGTTAGTCCACGCTCAAGCTAGTTAACCTGTGCTCAAGCTGGATGAGCCTGTGTTCAAGCCTGATGAACCCTTGCTCAAGTTGACAACCTTGGGGTATTGAACCTGAGTCCTCTGTGTCCCAACACTCTATATCACTTTGTCACCGCCTGGTCAGGCATCAGTACTCTATTTTTAGTCCTGTGCCTTCTCTGTATCATGATGGAGGTGGGGTACCATAGAGTGAGCAGAACTGAGGAATTTTAAGAAATTTATTTAAGGAAAATATTCTAAATGATGGAAAAATAAGTCTATCTCTTGCTGCAGATGCTGGTTTTGTGTATAACAACAATACTCAGAAGTAGAGAATTTGGCACTTTCATCAGTACCACATAAAAAGAATGTTGTTTGTGAGATGCACTAGATTAGAAACAGCCTCCCTTTAGCACACATTGTTAGAAATTTTGTTTGAAGTCTGGGGTTCTCCGCAAAGATTTACAGTTTTGAATTTAGGATCCAGAGAGCCAGGGTACTGAGGAACTCTCAGAACGTAGTGGTAAGATAAGGCAAATACTAGCAAAGCAGAATGTAGCTGTCTCCTGCTGCCCAGCTAGACTCAGGGAGACTGGATGTCTTTATTTTCAACTTCCCTTTCATCTCAGAGGTCAAAGAGCTTGGTTTAGCAGGTGCTCTGGGCCATTACAAAAGAGGCACAGTAAGCTGGCTGCCCACATTATGCTATAAAAACAATTTTAGTTTAGCCCAGCCCTGAAACACAAAATTTCATTCTTAGCAGTACTTTAAAAATTAGCAGTTTAATGAAACAGTGTAGACCTTGTCCAAAATTAGTGCAGAACTAATAGGTTACTAGTCTTAAAATCAATGGAGTTCAGTGGAACTCCAGCATAAATGATCTTTAATTATTTCATGAATAAGTATAAAAGTAAACAATGAATTATGTTTACATGGTCACACTCAGTGTGATATCTTGGAGTGATACTTCTGTTATACAAACAGAAGTGTGTTTTTTTATCTGGACAATAAATTCTGTCCACAGTAAAGACTCTTTCACAATGAAAGTGCTTAGCTCAGGTTACCCAAGGGCATAAATATTATAAATGATTGTAGAAAATTTCAGCAGGAAGTAAAATCATGAATTGACATTCTTGCCAAAGACTGGTTTATTAAGCAAAATTGTTATAATAAAAACAAAAACAAAATCATGTTTCCAAAATCTACCCACCTGATGGTTTAAGGTTACTTTTCATTTTGACTAGTTGCATTTTTAGTATCACCTACTACTAATAAACTGTCTGGGAGAGGTGGCTGGTGAGGAACTTGAGAGCAGTTTTTTTTTTTTTTTTTAACATTTATCAATTTATTAATATTGATTTCTCCTAAGGGGCAATCTGGTATAGTAATCGAATCATATAGGTATAGGATTTAGTTAAGCTTGGTTTACTATTCCAGCTTTAGCACTTACTAGGCTTAGCAACTCAACAGCCTTAGGAAAGCTCTCTTATCTGCAAGATAATATCTTTCTTGCCTTGCTTTTAAGAGTCTTAAGTGAATTAATTATGTTAAGATTTTTTAAAAATAAAGAGTATTAGTTTTTGTTTATCTGCTCTATGCAAGATATTTCTTCTAATAAGACTTGAGATGGTGACAAAATGTTTCTCTTATTCATTTGCCTGTGATCTGCTTCATGTTTCATGTAGAAGTAGCTATTACCTTTTATATCAGAAGGCCTGAATTAGCCTTCCATGAGTAATATTTTACTCTTATTCAGTTGTTTCTATGGTACAGAATTTCTTCACTAAAAACTTACCATGAAAATTTCTACTCAATTGAAACTTGACTTTGATTTTTGAATTTTGTCTGCCTTCTTCCAATCTTTTTCTTTTGGCTTTCTTTCTTGAATGATTTCCTCTATTCAAAGAAAGAACAATTCAAGATACAGAAGGAGGAAGAAGGCTACCCATGAAAAACTATGAAACAGGTTATTATAAAAATAAAAACAGCAGTAGGACTTGTTTGTAGTAATTCACTAAGAAAATAATTGGTAGGAAAGTCATAAAAATAGTTATGTCCTTGATATGTCTAAAAGCATAGTTAGTTACAAAATGTACTTGACTTATAACAAATAGTAATAAGTAAGAGAAAATCATACCCAGTGAGATGGAACCTAAAATTAGGAATCTATACAATAGTTCTGCACCCAATTCCAATGTGTGGCATGGTTTTCCACACTACCAAGCATTATTTGGACCTCAACTGGGTCTCCTACAATTCAACTCAATTCTGACACTATTTACCTAGATATAGAGTCATATCCTACAGGTTAAGGTAGTGGTTCTCAAACTTTTTGAAGTCGGGGCACATTTATAATCCTACAAATAATTGTAGGTGTACTATATACAAATTTCTAAGAAGTATGTTATAATAATTAAATCAAATATTAAAGAAAAAATAACATAAGGTCCAAGTGTGCTTTTATGGTAATTAAACAAAATAAATATGACAAAATTGAATTTATTCTGACATTAAAAAAAATTTTATGTTACATTTTTTGAGTTATACTTTTTAGAATTTGTAAAAAACAGGGGTTAAAAAATGACAAAAATGTTATCTTTTTATATAAAGTGGAACCTTGAGATACAAGCAGACCAACATATGAATTTTTTAAGATATAAGCTGCGACTTGGTCTGTATTTTTGTTCGAGATTCGAGCAAAATTCCGAGATAGAAGTCGTGATTTGGGAAGCTGCCTCTAGTTGGCATGTTGGTGCATGGGTCCAGTATGGGCAGCACAACACCAGCATCTCATTCTTTCTCACATGTTACCCACAGAATCAAGTAAAATCTCATGTGCTGTACTCATTCTTGCATCATTTTTTACTAACTTTTTTTGTGTGCTATCATGGGGCCAAAGAAAGTGAGTATAAAGGACAGTGGTGAGAAGAAGAAGAGAATGATGTCAATAGAAGTAAAGCAAGAAATAATAGAAAAACATGAGCGTGGTGTACAAGTGATTGAACTGGCAAGGCTGTACGACCGCAATACATCTACAATTTGTACCGTCCTTAAACAAAAGGACGCCATCAAAAGCGCAAATCTAGCAAAAGGAACTACAATTCTGTCCCAATTAAGGACAAATATCCATGAAGAAATGGAGAAGCTTCTGCTGGTGTGGGTGAAAGAGAAAAAGCTGGCAGGAGATATAGTGACAGAGAATGTAATATGCGAAAAGGCATGTTTTATTTATGGCGACTTGAAGAAGAAAGAACCATCAACCTCAAAAGAGGCAGCAGAAGATACGTTTAAGGCAAGTCACAGCTGGTTTGAAAATTTCAAGAAGAGATCTGGCATCGACTCAGCGGTGAGGCATGGTGAAGCTGTGAGTGCTGACGTTAAGGCAGCTGAGGAGTACATCGCACGTTTTGCTGCACTTGTTGCAAAGGAAGGCTACATCCCCCAACAAGTGTTCAACTGTGACAAAACAGGATTGTTTTGGAAAAAAATGCCCCGGAGGACTTTCATCACTGCAGAGGAGAAGAAGCTGCCAGGCCATAAACCCATGAAGGACTGTCTGAACCTTGCATTGTGTGCAAATGCTAGCGGTGACTGTAAAGTAAAGTCACTGCTAGTGTATCATTCCAAAAATCCTTGAGCCTTTAAGACTCACAGTAAAGCAAAACTGCAGTTTTCTTAAAGAAATGCTAGGGCATGGGTTACGTGGCAGTTTTTTATTGAATGGGTAAATCTCATCTTTGGTCCTGCAGTGAAGAAATATCTTCAAGAAAATAAACTCCTAATGAAAGCATTACTAATCCTTGATAATGCTCCAGCCCACCCACTGGTTCTTGAAGATGACATTCTCGATGAGTTCAAATTCTTTAAAGTCCTCTACCTCCCACCCAACACAACTTCAATCTTGCAACCTACGGATCAGCAGGTCATTTCCAACTTTAAAAAGCTTTACACAAAACACTTGTTCCACTGCTGCTTTGAGGTGACTGAGAATACAATTCTAACCCTTCGAGAGTTTTGTAAAGATTACTACAACATCGTGATATGTTTATTATGCATTATTGACTTGGCATAGCAAGAGATTATAAGAAGAACCTTAAACTTGGCATGGAAAAAGTTATGGCCTGATGTTGCAGAAAAGGACTTTGAAGGATTCGAACCAGAGACTGAGACTGAGGTAGAAGTGTTGGAGGAGATTGTGTCCCTCGGAAAGTCAATGAGTCTGGAGGTAGATGAGGGTGATATAAACGAGCTCGTCAAGGAACATGAGGAGGAACTCTCAACTGAGGAGTTGAAGGAGCTACAGAGGATGGAGGTTCTGCAAGAGATTAGTAGTGAGGAGGAGGTATAGTTGGAGGAATGATTTCTACAAGTGAAATTAAAGACAGCTGGCAATATGGGAGAAGCTTTCAAGTTTCATTGAAAAGAAACACCCAGAAAAAGTTTCAACTGGTCGTGCTTCAGCACTTTTAATGACACTTGTTTGTCACATTTCTGTAACATTTTAAAAGGAGGGCAAAAGCAAACCTCTTTGGATACATTTTTATTTAAAGTCCTGCAAGTGAAAGTGCAGCCAAAAAGGCAAAAACAGGTGATGAGTAAATGAAAAATACATAATATTAAGCTTAGGCTTAGTTTAAAGTTACAAAAGTGCATTTTTTTTTTAAATTAAGTTTTTGTGTTCTCATTTTATGTAAAGAAAGTGCAGTTTTAGTTTTGTTTAAAGTAAAGAAAATGCAGTTTTAGTTTACATTTAGTGTTAAGAAAGTGCAGTTTTAGTTTATGTGTCTACAGTGCCTGCATCCCTTCCTCCCTCCCTCCTCCTCCGCCATTCACCTCCATTAGCTGCACTCGTCTGTCTCCAAGGTAAGAATACAGTACTAAATAACACTTTTTTCTTTTATTTCATATATTTTGTTATGCATTGGTAAAGTATACACGAGTGTTTCTTAATTAAAAACATGTCTTTTTTTTTATCATTTAAGATGGTTTGGGGATGTTTTACAGGGCTGGAATGGATTAAATCTATTTCAGTTATTTTAAATGGGAGAAATTTGTTTGATATACGAGTTGACTGACTTACGAGCTCAGTTACATAATGAATTAAACTTGTATCTCAAGGTAACACTGTATATAGATACATTCTTAGTAAGATTTAGTAAATTCGGCTAGTTCCAGCACGAATGTGTTAAGCTTTTTCATTCTTGTGTTTATGAGAAACATGAGGCTGACGTGTCCTAGCAATTTCTTCAATGTTTGGGCATATATTTGAAAGGCAAACTCTCATTTTCTCATCAAAACATTGAAGAATTCCTCTCTTTTTACTCTTAATTGTGTTGAGGGTAGAAAATCCTAATTAACATAAATAGGATGTTGAAAATTGTAGTAAAATGTTCAAAGCTTTTTTAGATATTGCTACATATTCTTCTTTTATAGAAATTCAAAAGGCTTCAATAGACAATTCCTTATGTTTAATCATTAATCCAAAACTACCACCATACATATCATCTTAACTTTACATCAAACCAAGGATAGAAGAAACTTGCCCCAATCTTTTTGGGGAACATGAGGGGTAGTGTAAACAATCCAGCACCACAGATTAACAGCCTTTTGCAACCTAATCAGACAAGTGAGGTGGGGGGTTGGGCAGACTGTCAGCTTACAGCCAATTTCCCACACCTCTGTCCCCCCAAAATTTAAACTCCAAAAACCCTATTTGTTTTTTGGTCCCCAACAGGCACATATTTCTCTGGAATACCATACAGCGCACCTGGAAATCTTCTAGTGTGCACCAGTGCGCCCTGGCGCACACTTTGAAAACCACTGGGTTAAGGGGTCAGCTCAGTCCCACAAGATTGTCCCCACATTCAAATGCTTATGCTATTGACTGAATGGCTATGGATTGGAAGTTCAACAGTTGCGACCCCCTCACATAACTCAAATATTTTACTTACTAGATTATGAGATATTTTTATAAAAAGATACTGAAACGTGAAAAATATCCACGTTCTTACTGCCTGTCACCACTCAGCCAATTGAGTAGAGACAAAGACTGAATCTTTATGGACGCCTTATTCGGATGGCCTATGATTTGAGAAGATGGAGGTTCTGTGCCCCCAAACTGTCTTAACGCCTGTCTCAGCCAACCTTTTTGATAAGAGAAAATAAAAGGGTAGGTAAGGGGTCTGAAATGTAGGGAAAAGTTAACTAGATAAAAATTGCAGTCCGGGGATTCTTCTAGCATTTCTTCATCTGCTGACCAGTAATTCTTTATCTGCGTCCTTGTCAGCAGGCGTTCTGTACTTGGAGCACAGAGGCTTAGATACCATCTTGTCTGTGAATCTCCTGAACCTGGGGGACAAAGGTGGATTGCTTGTAGCATCATCAAGTCACATAAGCCCATGCATGTATCGAGCTCCTGGAACAAAGCTTTGTCCTTGCATTAATCATTAAATGTACTGATTATAACTAAAAGCTATTAGTACTAAAGCTAAATTTCTAACTCTTGATTTCTCCCTGTCTATATCATTCAGGAACAGCCTAATGGAGGAGATGCATAGGGCAAGGTGTGGGGAAAAGCTGTGGAGCTTCCATGCCCTCTCGGAATCCGACACTGTTTCCACCTCCATGTGTTTACTAATCTGAAAGCTCTCCCAACCAGGTCCTTTTTTTTTTTAAATGGAGGCTTTATTATGTAGGCATGATTGATTAAAAAATCATTGGCTGCTGGTAATTGAACTTAATCTCTAGCCCCTCTTTCCTCTCTGGAAGACAGGGAGATGGAACTGAAATTCCAGCTCTCTAATCACATGGTTTGTTCCTCTGTTGACCAGCTCCCATCCTTATGTGCTTTCCAAAACCTTGTTATATAACAAAAGACATTTTAATTACTCTCATCACAAGAAATTCCAATGGTTTTAGGTGTTCTGTGCCAGAAACATAGTAAGACCAAGTATGCTTACATTTCCTACTATAAATCATGATATCATATTCTGTTAGAAAAGACAAAGATTTAGTAAAGAGGTTAAGAAAGATAGTCTATATATAAAGTCTCTAGATGAAAATCCACTGTAGAGTTAACACATATTATTGGAAATTATAATTAAGATAAAAATGAAAGGACTATAGAAGAACTACTTTGGTGAGATTATATTAGGGACTGTATGAGCAGGCAGACAAAAATTATTAATGTTCTTGTAATTCAAAATATAAGATTGACAGCAGGTTGGGTGACAGACTCGGGAACACTTTAACTGTCAAGATATACTCTGAAAGTCTTTTTCAGCTAAAACAAAAATAGCCAACAAAGAATATTTGACTGTTGTTGCTGACAGTTTTATTTCTCAGGAGGTATGAGAACTGACCTGGTTAATGAAGTGGTAATAACAATTAGTGTATGACAAACTGACTCTCATCTTAGTGCTCAGGTCTCTGGGTTCATAAAATAAACATTAGCTATAGGAGAACTGAATGTTTGAAGACACATTAATGCATCTAAAACACTTAGTATAGGTTTTGGATAGATGGTAAATTACTTCTTAGAGTTTCAATGTATAGTAGTGTGCGTGAGAATTTCAATGTTTTTAGATTTTTGATTTTTAAAATGTCAAAGTGTAACTGGGTAAAATGACGTGCAGATTCTGCTGCCTGCTGCAACATGAAAAGCCAATATTCATGACACAGGTTCTGGTGAAAGCGCAAGAGATTTATTCAAGTGCCTAAGGAAATGGGGGAGGCTTCTGTCCTCAAAAACCCATCTCAACAGCTCAGATCCTTGGCCAGATTATATAGGGGGCGGAAGGGCAATCAGGAGGGGGAAAATTCTTAGTGGGAGAGTAGATGTGCAGCATCTCTTGAAGGAGAAAAGTTCTTATCTTTTGGCTGACTGGACTGTTTTGGTCCTCTTGGCCTTATCAGAGAATTGGAACTGTAAGCCTCAGCAAGGTGAGAAAGAGAGAGAGAGAGAGAGAGAGAGATAGGGAGGAGTGGGCCTGAGGGTTTACGCTTCTCACTCTGATGTTAACTCTTGCTGTGTGTCAGCCAGAGGTCTGTGATTCATCACCAGCATTGACATGCAAATAGAGTAGCAAGAAATAAGCATGGTTTTGCTTTCAAAAAGGGCTAGAGGGAGATTTTGCAGATGTTTGGTTGATGGGCTTGGTTCAGAAAAATTTCTAGGATATGTTTGCTGTGATCAGTAGAAACCAGTGTGTTTTCAATGAAAATAGCTCATATAACTTAATGCTTTCTTTTATTAAAAATTAGACCAGAGAAAAAGTGTGTTTCTTACAACATTCTTATAGATGTGATGAAGAAATATGAGTTGGATGTTTTTTAAATTATATAATGTGTTAGAGAGACAAAACCCAAAGTTACTATAAATAGATTTATTTGAGCTTAAAAGAAATAGTGTCAAAATTCTTCCACGGGTTTAAACTGTTGAGATTTTACCAATGACCTCAGAATGAATATTTGATATTGTTGGGCAGATAAAATATGGTATGCTCACTTTGTTAAAGATGGCGCTGCCCACATGGAAGCCCGTCACCCAGGTGATATTATTTGCCCTTATGCTTGGGATGGGTGTGGGGCAAAGGCTGTAATGTAAGCAGGCCAGGTTGTTATGGCCTAAGGCTTGGCTTTAAGAGTAAGCTCTTCTCCACACCCTTGACTGATTGGATGATGTAGGGTGGTGATGTAGGGAGGAATCCCATTATGCCTCAGATGGGTGACTTTGTATCAGAGACTTCATTGTTTGTATAATTGGATTAAAGGTTTGGAGTCTATGCTATAAAATGGGAGAGAGCAGTAGCTTGATCTCTCTCTCTCTCTCTCTCTCGGTTCCTGGGTTCCTGAGATTAGTATTAGAGAGGAGAGCAGATTAAGGCCACATGGAGAAGAAGCAGCCAGGATGGCAGAGTGCTGAGGAAGAAGCCAGTTTGTTAAGAGTTTGTGCAGGAGGAGATGGGAAACAGAGGTGAATAAGTCTGGTGAGCTAGAAACCTTTGATTCTAGGAAACTCGGATAAGTCAGTAGCTTTGTGAGCACTGAATGTGTGGGTTTTGGAGCCCAGTGTGTGTTTTTGCTTGCCTGCCGGGTGCAAGCTAGAATTAAAGCTGATGGCTCACCAGTTCTTGGCTCCAGTGTTTTATTGCCATCTGTTCGAATCCAATGCGAACCTGCGTGGGCCAGGCGGCTGTGATCCCGGCCTCGGCCACAGGCTTTACAGATATTTACTGAAGACATAGACAAGTGGTAGAAATATATTGTGTGAAAGAATTAATGTAAAAGTATAACAAGATCTATTATGATGAAGTTTGATGAAAATAAATGTAAATTATTATTTTTTTACCAAATAAATAGCATAACTGGTAGGTTTAAGAAATATGACTTAAGCCCATCTAAAAGTTATTTAGGTGTCAGTAACCTCAGTTGTGAATCAACATATGGCTACCGAAAAAATCAACTCTATTAGTAGTTGCATTAGGAAGATTATAGTGTCCAGACTGAGGATAGTAGTAATTTATTACTTAATATTTGTCAAATTCCACATGATGTGTTCTGGTGACAAGCATTAAACACAAATAGATATTTATATGCAATAAGAAAAAAAATGACCAGGATGCATAAACTAAAAACCATGATAGTTGGGAACATGAATTTGTCCTCAATCATTTGAAGAACTATAATGTGGTGAATGTAGCATTAAGTCCACTGGTGGGCCTGACCAGGTGGTGGTACAGTGAATAGAGCGTCGGACTGGGATGTGAAAGACCCAGGTTCGAGACCCCAAACTTGCCAGCTTGAGCGTGGGCCCATCTGGCTTGAGCAAAAGCTTCTCAGCTTGGACTCAAGGTCGCTGGCTCCAGCAAAGGGTTGCTTGGTCTGCTGAAGACCCGCGGTCAAGGCAAATGTGAGAAAGTAATCAATGAACAACTGAGGTGTTGCAACGGCAATGAAAAACTAATGATTGATTCTTCTCACCTCTCTCTCTTCCTGTCTGTCTGTCCCTATCTATCTCTCTCTCTGAATCTCTCTCTGTCCCTGTAAAAAAAAAAAAAAAAAAAGTCCACTGGTAGACCTAATGTGATGATAGGTTTCAGCTCAACACAGTGAACAATTCTATAGAGCTCTTCTGAATGGAAAAGCAAATATTTAAAATAGGCTAGACAATTAGGCAATAATGCTACAGAGTATGAATAGTTGAGGATGAATAGTTTGCTTAGCTGACCCTTTTAAATCAGATTTTTCAATTTTTTCAATACACATTGAGAGGCATTCCTTAAGCCTTTTGGCTTCATTTAATAAGAAGGCAGGCTGCATTTACAACCCATGTGACTGGTCATTTGGGCAGGAGACTCTAAGTAAACTATGCAAAGCAGGCCCCTGGAACCAGTATATGCTGCCCAGATCTCTAGGTTACAAGATAAAGTTTATTCGTTATGCTAGTACTGTAAGTACATTTATTTGAAAATATGACCAATAGAGGCCAAGAGTTAAGTTTTGCAAGTATGTTTAACAAGCATGGCAGGTTTGAAAAATAGCTTGAAATACCAAGCTTATTGTAGGGTGGTTAGCAATGGGGTGGTCAAGTGGGAAATCAGAGCCCCAGTCTTTGTCTGGGATCACCCACATAGCCAGGCGAGCGGAAACTACACTTCCCATAATCTTTTGGGGAAAAAAGACTGTCCGTCAACCAGTGAGATTTCACTACGTCATATTAGCTAGATGACCCTGGAAGGGCCCCTTTTAAAATCTGGCACTATGCGGTCCTGAGAGAGAGAGAGATTCATGGCGTCCATCACCTGTGCCAGTGAATCCTGACCGAGTAACGTTCTGTACCAAATAATTAAGACTTAATAACTACGCTGATTTTATTCTTTCTTGGCAGGGAAAATACCTTACACTTATAGTCTGAAATACTCTGATTAACAGTAGCCCAAAACCAATCTTTTTTTTTTTTTACAGGGACAGAGAGTCAGAGAGAGGGATAGATAGTGACAGACAGACAGAAACGGAAAGAGATGAGAAGCATCAATCATCAGGTTTTAGTTGTTCATTGATTGCTTTCTCATATGTGCCTTGACTGCAGGCCTTCAGCAGACAGAGCAACCCGTTGCTCAAACCAGCGACCTTGGGCTCCAGCTGGTGAGCTTTTGCTCAAGCCAGATGGGCCTGTGATCAAGCTGGCGATCTCGGGGTCTCGAACCTGGGTCCTCTGCATCCCAGTCCGATGCTCTATCCACTGCGCCACCGCCTGGTCAGGTCCAAAACCAATCTTAATTTCTGTTTGTAATTTAGTCACCACAGCTTTAACATTTAAGCTATTTAATCAGTTTAGTTAGCTAAGTTTTTTGAACAAAAACACATCTGCTTTCATGCCTTTGATTTAAAAACTGAATCCATAATATCTGAGGAATATGAACATTGCTTGTCCATATTAGCCTTCTAAGATCACTGCGTTGGCGAAGGCTCGATGGGAACACGGCACACCTTTCATGGTTATTCCCTATACACTGCACACTACTGTGTATGGGGGTGGAAGTGAGGACAAGCGTGACAGGATTATTGTGAATGGGAGAAATAAACAAAGCCAGCAGTGCATTTCTTTTACTGTTTTTTTTGTTTGTTTGTTTGTTTTGAAAGGAGGAATGAATAGGGGACTTTACAATTTGAGAGGTAAGGATCATTTGTGGAGACTCAGTGAAATATATGTATAACACAACACTTAGCAAATGCTTGATACATAGTAAACATTCAGTAAGTGATAGCTATTTTTAGATTTGTGATTGTCACTACTAAGCAGATGGTGTAGGTTCACATCCCCTTAGGATGATTTAGTAGTTTGGGGGGTGAGAAGACCTTATTCTTAGAGCACAAAGTGGCTGGATTAGAGCTCAAGCCTGCTGATTTTTCTAAGCAATGAGAATAATTCTCTTATCATGGTTCTCTAGTCCCTATCTATCCTGCCATTGAAATCTTTTCAGGCCCTACCATTAAAGAGAAGCTCAGAGACTAGATTGGAGTGATGCTGCTACAAGCCAAGGAATGCCTGGGACTATTAGAAGTTGAAAGAGGTAAGAAAGGATTATTTGTAGAGCAGTTAGAGAAGCATGGCCCTGTTGACACTTTGATTCCCTATTGCTAACCTCCAGAATTGCAATAGAATCAGTTTGTTTTAAGTCACCTAGTTCATAGTATTTGTTATGATAGCCTTAGGAAACTAATACTAGTAGGGCATACAAAAGAGAAAAAAGGGGCAGAGGTAGAATTTCATAACTCATGAAAATGAATATTGAATATCAGGGTTGAAGGCATTATTATTATTATTATTATCATTTACCAAAAGGTACTGCTTGTGGGTGGTGAAAGCTTTAATTTTCAGATAGATTAATACAGGGGTGCCCACACTTTTTCAGCTTGCGAGCTACTTATAAGATGACCAAGTCAAAATGATCTACCTACAATAAAAGTGCAAAACATAAATTTATTTCTTCTATATTATCATTATTTAAGTTACTATTATTACTATTTAATATTGTGTATTCTTCTTTCACCTTTCTCCTTCTCAGCTCTCTTTTCAGAGGAAAGTCAATGTCATAGATTTTATGAACAGTCCAAAAAAGCCGCTCCACATTTCCCTTCTTTGGAATAGCAATGGCACACAGACAGATGAGGCAAACGCACTTAGAATATGACATAGTGAAAAAAATCCCCTCCCATTCTTTATGAAAGTGGTAGGTTTTAGGCTTCTTACTCGGACCAGCTATGGCACTCATTTTTATACCCTTTGTTGTATTTAGTTTAAATAAATTGAAGGCTAACTACGCAGCAATGTAACTGAACAAGTGAGCGCGGTTTAACGAGCATGCCTAGGGTGTCAAAAGTTCAGACGTCAGATTGGCTACCCTATATGCCAATCAAAAGACAAATGTCTTTTTAATGTCATGCGATCTACCCACACTTCCTTTGCGATCGACCAGTAGATCGCGATCGATGTATTGAGCACCCCTGGATTAATAGAACTAATATGGCTCTTGGCATTTGAATTTTGAATTCTTCTGCATTAGAACAGTGTTTCAAAGAGACTAATAACAAGGCTTTATGTGCTTCAGAGTAGGACTTTAGTATTCTAAGAAATGGATGCCCACAGAATTTACTTAATTGCTCTTAACACAAGAACAATGACAAAGCTGAAGTCAGTCCAATTCAAATTTCCGTGCACTAAAATTTAGCATTAGTTAGTTAGAATCCTCCTTCACTTGACAGTGGAAAGGGAAAACCTCAGTAGATTTGGTTCTGAGTAAGCAACATTTTCAAAGGAGATACAGTTTGAATAATGATCAAATCTAGCTCACTCAGTTGCACATCAAAACTAGGCCAGAGCTTGATGCTGACACTCAGTGGTGTAATTAAAAAAAAATTGGTGATATTTTTTTATTGGTATATAAAAAGGTGTGGATGCTTATGAATGAAGGAAGAGGCACACTCACTAGAGTGTTTGCCTGTTGTGATTGGAAAAGACATTAACAGGAATGGAGAGTAAGCCTCATTTGTATCTGCAGAGCATTTCTATACTGTTTCCAGACTCCAGATCCCACGTTCCTCATTTTTTAAAGTTGAGTAATGGAGCTAAGCCAGTGGGTGGTATATTTAGATTGAAGTCGATCACTGATTTTTGTTCTATTTTGAAAATTCTAGTTAATAGTCTAGAATCATGTCTGGAAATAATCTGAGAAAATACCTTATTCAATATCTTAATTGGACAAATTAGAAAACAGAGGCCAAGAACATGATTTGGCCAAGTTTATGTTGTTACAGTGTTGTTTGGAAGCTGGGTTTCTTAGTTTTAATATAATATAAATATAGTGCCCCTGCTTTGCATTCATGATTACAGTGTCTTTACATTTTCTTAAACATATCATGTTGAATTGAGACAAATTTGAAGACACATCATATTTTTTTCTATTTTGAAAATTTTATTATGATATATATGCCATCTCCTTAACCAATTAATTATGATTAAAATTAAAGGTGAGAGAATTAGTTCCAGTCTACTACTATTTATTTATGTGAACTTAATTCAAATTATTCCTACTATATTTGAATAAAGTTATGAGGATTTCTGTTTCATTCATACATTGTCAAAAATAAAATTGCATATAAAATTACTAATTATGTTTCTACTGTTTGGTATTCAATAGGTGGTCAAAATATATTATTTAAATCTGAAAGTTGTGGCCAAATTTATTATGTATTTTACTTTCTTGTTATAAATGATAAATTTCATAGTACTTATTGGACTGATATACACTTTTCTTAGTGATGATGGAAAAAGAAACACAGTAAATGAGGTGGACACAATATAAACACTTAATATATGATGCCTCATTTAACACTCATCACAAAATGATAGACATTGGGTACGGTAAAGAGCTGTTTTAAGAATGACGTAATTGAGATTTAGAGAGGTTAAATAATTAGCCCAAGAATTTAGAGATTATAATGATGGATCCACAATTTAACCATGCTGTATTCCAGAGTTCTTGATGGAACCCACTCTACCATATTGCTTATTTGTGAATCAAAAAAATTGATGTGTGGTACAGTAAAGTTTTTTTCTTTTTTAAAATTTAAGATCACAAAATCTTTTAAATTAAATTAAATTGTTCACTACTGAGAAGTGATCCTCTGGAATAAACTGATATGGATCGTAAGTCATTTCAATTCTGGATTCACTTTCTAATAAAGTTATTTATTTTCAAAGACTCTTTTCCTGGGTGCACATATGCATATCCAGGCATAGTTATCCAAAGCAAACTTTAAAACATTTTTATAGGTTCATTATCTTATTCAAATGCATATTCACCTATTGTAAAACAAAACAGTGACATTAAAATGTATTTATATATATTACATATATATATAAATGCAAAAATTTTTTATCTTTATAAAATTCAGCATAAATATTTTGTTGGAAAAATGGTTGTTTTGGATTGGCAAAATAATGTGGTCTTTGTAGAGATGCTAAAACTTAAGAGTGTTTGGGCCAATATTTTTGGAGTGTCTTACAATATTTTTAGACTATCCCCTTGGAGAACAAAACTTGCCAATCTCACAGGATGGTTTTAAATTGAAATCTGACTTTAGTGAAAACCACTTTGTTCCCTGCATTTTTAGTTTCTGGTTTTCTAGGGTGAAACACTGGTGGTTGTTTCACTAAAAACTTGCCTAATTTATCAGATGCTATTTTACTTTTTATGTGATTTCCCTTGCACACTTTTTTTTGACACCATAATTTTATTCAATTTTTTTTTACATTGTTTTTCTTCAGTCTATCATTAAATCCTATCTAAGAAATAATAGTTCTTTTGTTTTCTTTCTGTCTTGTAGTTAGAATTATTTGGATATTTTTCACATTCAGAGCAATAAAAGTTTAGGAGAACTGACAATCCTGGAAATGACTGATACTTAAGTGCAAGCATACCATATGATTTAATTATTTATCACCCAGATGACTTTAAAAGGCTATTCTGTTCTCACTGTGTTGCTTCTCTCTTATTTTTTTTATTCTTTTGAAGATAACATTTATACCATATACTTTTTTCTACAAAACATCAGAACTTAATTTGATAAAATTTTATATATATATATATATATATATATATATATATATATATATATATATATCTCATTAAGATAAAATTATTTGTTCATTTCTTGGGCAATAACCATGTAATTTAAAAAAGATTTATTAAAGGGTTTTAAAAAAATATTCTAAAAATGATGTTTTACATATTTCAGAGTTATATATTAAGATCTTTCTATGCATTAAAGCTCACCCAAAGTTGAGCTATCCATGGACAAGAATATGTGTGATAGGAAGAAATTGGTTAATTATAATGAGCTTGAATTTAATATAAACCGAGAAAGCTTATAGGACAAACAGACAATAAACAAAGAAAATAATACCAGTGTTGAGTTGGGAATATAAAACCAGAGGATTTGATAGCCAGTGACTGGAGTTACATTGCGTGGACTTTTAATTAAATGGTCAAGGAGGTTGGATTGCCAGATAAAAAATTACTCCCAATTAAAGTTGAATTTTAAATAAATTTTTTAAAAGATAAGTCTGCCTCAAATATTGTACAGGACATACTTATACTAAAAAATGGTATTGTTTATCTGAAATTTAAATTTACCCAGGAGACCTGTACTTTTGCCACGGTGAGGTAAGACCTGTGCTTTTAGACAATGGCAAAGATGAAAGTGGCATGAGATAAAGTTGGACAGTGGGAGAGAGCTAGATTAAGTAAGGCTTTCTAAACCAGGGAAAATTTGGATTTTATTCTAAGTGCTAGAGTTAGTCATTTGAAGGCTTTCTAGTGTGGGCTGACTGGGTTGTATATATGTGGGGAGGATTGGAAGAATGTGCATGGCATAATGTTGATTTATGGTATAAAAATATACTGTAGAAAATAGATTTCAGCACATCATGTATGGAAGCAGAGAAGCTAATTAGGAGATTATCACAGTGTTCTGGGCAGGAAAGGATGGTGGCTGGGGCTTGAGTGCTAGCAGTTGAGAGGGGAAAAAATGAACTCTGTATATGTCATAGGTAGAGCCTACAGAACTTGTTAATAGACTTGCTGTTGGGGGCAAGAGAAAGAGAGAATTTCATCACCAGTCAGCATGAAAGCCCATGGCTCAGTGTCTGGCACTTATAAGCACTTAATAAATGTCAGCTTTATTAGACATTTTGTATTTTGAAAATTAAATTTATTTGTATTAAAACCCATAATAGAAATGTCATGGACTTATTAAGATATTTTGGAAATTTTAGGCTAAAATAAAAACCAAAATTCTTTATGTAACCTCATTCTATAATATCAAGTTTCTCAAGCTTTAAGGCAAATTTATAAAATAATGTATTTTAAAGGCAGAACAACTGATTATTTGGTTTACCTTTCTGAGCAGTGATTTTCAGTCATGGAACAATAACATTAGACTCTGTGGTGAGATGCATGTATAGTTTGAAGAACTACTTCAGTACATAAAAGAATAAAAGTTTATATTTGAAAATGAAACCTGTTGTTTTAATAACACAAATTATAAAAAATAAAATTCAACAGAATCTTGGCTGGTATGGATATAGACAAGTCATAGTGATTTTCAATTTGGCCACTCTTTTCCAAGGGGGACAATATTACACACTTTTGATATCGGAACAAAAATGTTTAGAGAGCTCTGTTCTAGGAAGAGATTAACATATATCTAATGGAAGTTTCAGAAGAAGGTAACAGGGTGGACAGTAGAGAAGCATTAATTAGACAAAGAAATGATGGCAGAGAATTATTAAGATTTGATCATGGATCTTTACAATGAAAGTGCACTCTGAATAGTAAATAAAATAATAGAAATAAACCTATGCTTGGAGACATTGTGACGAAACCACAGAACATCAAGTACACAGAGAAAACCTTAAGACTTATCAAAGAGAAAAAACAGTTTACTTAAAAGGAACAACAATTAGATCACTTGCAGATTTCTCATCAGTCACCACAGATTGCCAGATGACAACAGACTATCTTTAAAGAACTAAGAGAGCTCTGGCTGGGTAGCTCAGTTGGTTAGAGTGTCTTCCTGATACATCGAGATTGCAGGTTTGACCCCTGGTCAGGGCAAATACAAGAATCAACCAATGAATGAAAAAAATAGTTGGAAAAAGAAAATGCTGTGTGTGTGTCTCTCTCCTTTCTTCTCTCTCTAAAATCATTCAATAAATACAAAAATTAAAGAACTGAGAGAAAATAACTCAATCTGTATTTCATATTGGCTTAGCTATCATTCAGAGTGAAGACAATATGACAGTTTATTACTCATAGACACGCATGGAAAAAACTATTTATATTTTAACAATAAAAAAGTGAACCCAGAAATAAAGATATAAGAATGGAAAGTGAAAACAGAATTTTCTAAAAATATGTAAATAAATGCAATTAATGACTGTGAAAGAGAATGTGAAAACAAGCTCCAAATAATAATACTAAGAAATAAAAGCTGAGTGGGTAGTCATATCAAGTTCTTGTTTAAATGCTAGCCAAAGATAATAAATGTCTCATTTTTAAATGAAAATTAAAATAACCTACTAGATTAATTAAAGGAAGTTTAGCTGTGGACACTCAGTGGTCCAAGGCACTTTGTTTCTTGCTAACCTATAATCTAATTCAGTGGTTCTTAATCTTTTTTGAGGTACCGAACCCACCAGTTTCATATGCGTATTCACCGAACCCTTCTTTAGTGACAAATAAAATATGATTTTTTTCCCCCAAATTCAAGACATAGGTATGTTTTTTTACTGGTGCACAAAATGATCCGTGCATGAACATCACCTTGCTCAAAGAACAAAACCAACAAAGTGCATGAACTCACAACAAATTACGGTATTACTTTATTCTGGCCTCTGCGGCAGGGGCTTCTCTGAACCCCTGAGACTGACTCATCGAACCCCTAGGGTTTGATAGAACCCAGGTTAAGAACCACTGATCTAATTAATGGCAGAGATAGTTGATGGTGTCTCTGTTTCATATGGTCATTCAGCGAACCAGGCTGATAAGTGCTCTATTTTCGACAAAAAGCTTTCAAATGCCTGTAGGGCACTGATGTACAGCTGGCAAAGTATATGCGTGGGGGAGGAATGGAGGTTTTAGTGGACCAATTTTAGGAATGGCCTCACTTCTACTCACATCCATTGGCTTGGTTATAGCTCAGTTCAATAACCATACCTACCTAACTTCAAGGAAAGCTGGAAAATATAGTTTAGCTGTGTTCCCAGGAGAGAAGGGGAATAGGTTTTATGAACAGTTAGCCAGTGTCTGTCACAAGTATGTATTTTAACAATTAAATGTAAGAGCCACAGTAATGTTTTAATCTATAACTTCCAAACCTGTAGAAATTACCGGATTAGCTTGATTCTTGTCATCTTGCTGCTGATTTTCAAATTGATAACTAATAAAGAGAACAAAGTGGGCCATGCACACATGTCTAAGAAAATGCTCATAGAAATTATCTTGACTAGTTATTTAGACTCAAAATAAGGTCAGATTAAACATTCTCTGAAGAAACACCTCTGTCAGTACGATTTTTTGGAAGATTACAGCTACAAATGGCAAACAGGCACACTGGGAACAGATTGACCAGTACACATGAGCCTCTTTCCTTGCTTAGTTTAGTCATTCTTTCTAGTGTTTTGAGGTCTCAGAGAACCACATGAGTCAATAAACCACATGTACCCAGAAGGTTCTAGTTGAAGGCTATTTCTTTTTGTCTTTCGTAATATTAAAACAAAAGATTGAAGGATAGAACCTTAAAGATGAGAGAGAGAGAGAATGTATTCGCTTTATCTAGATACTTAAATTGTCCCTTATCTTTCACCTTTTACCTACTTTCAACGATGCTTTGTCAACATGAAATATACTTATTTTGTAGGATGACCATTCCAGGTATTTATTACTATGTAATAAACCACACCAAAACTTAGTGGTTTAAAACAGCACTATTCATTTTGCTTACAGATACGCAATTTCGCCAAGGCTTTGTAAGAATGTCTATTTTCTTTTCCACATGATGTCAGCTGGGGCAGTCTGACTGTGCCTGGTGGATCCACTTCCAAGATAGTTCATTCCATGATTAAGAAGTTGGTGCTGACTGTAAATTGGTAACTCAGCTGGGAAACAAGCCTGGGGGCTTTGTTTCCTTCCATTTTTTGGACTTCCTTGGGGTGCTTGGGTTTTGTGGTCTCTGAGTTCTAAGAGCAAGTATTCTAAGAGATAGGAAATAGAACTGTTAGTTTATTAAGGTCTAGGCAGAGAAACTGTCACAGTATTACTTCCATAATTTATTGTTCAAAGAAGATAAAGAGCCCTCTTACATTCAAGGGGAGGAGCTGTAGACCCCAGATTTCTATAGGAAGAATGTCAAAATATTTGTAGACTTTAATTGGCCATGATGACAAAACAAGTCCTGTTTCTGTCATTGTTAAGCACGGTGAAAGTCTTGGGTCCCAACGCTGTGAAGTGGGAGTCATAATAAGGATAAACGAGAAGGATTAATCAGACACTGTAGGCTTTTGCATCTATAAATGACTTTTGCTGCATTTGATTAACACTATCCCACTCCCACCCACCACTCCCCAAGAAATGCTACTGCTTTTGCTGTTGTAAGGATATAGAGGCAGAGGTAAGAAACCGAGAGTTTCCTGTCAGGTCAATTTCAGTGAACTCATTATTGTAGAAGTTGCTACCTTTTTCTGTGTTTCTGTGCTTTCATGCTTGCTATCTGCAGATTCTAATTTTGTTTCCTCTTATTTATTGCTTGCTCTCTGCTCATTTCTCAGACTAGTGATTTTTTTCTCTGTTTAATTAGTCCATACAACCAATTCTATCTGCCCCCCCCTTTTAAAATCTTATATCTACTTTTCTGTAATTTAAATTAAATTGCAGATGTGAAAATGTTTGGCTACCTAATTTGACTCTTAAAGAACATATTGCAAAATTAATGATTGAGTTAAAATGTTTTATTAGCCTGACAGGTGTTGGCACAGTAGATAAAATGTTGACCTGGAACACTGAGGTTGTTGGCTTGAGTCCAAGGTCTCTGGCTTGAGCAAGGGGTCACTGGCTTGACTTGAGCCCCTGGGTCAAGGCATATAGGAGATGCAATCAATGAACACTAGTGATACAACTAACTACAAGTTGATGCATCTTATCTCTCTCCCGTCCCATCCCCCTCAAATTACAAACAAGAAAAAAACAAAAACAAAAACAAAACAGAAACACCTTTACTTTCAGCTGTCATTTGCATCTTGGAAAGCCTTATCAGTTTTAAGTTTATCAAGGTCTTAAGAAGTTTTTGTCAATCATATCATATCTTTTGCCCACAGGGGGATCTTAAATTAATCTAAACTAAAAATTGGCTGATCTTAAATTAGTCTAAATATAAAAAAACACTTTAAAACATTGAATAATTGTCTTAAAGTTTTCATTGATGACACATTAATTTTTTGATGCTTACTTTGGTCTGAATTTATCAAAACGACTTCATGATTCATTTCCAAATATGAAGAAGTAATTTTCTTTCTGTATCCATTTTTCTCAAATAGCAAATAACACAATAGCAAAAAAGGATAACAAGATAAGGTTATTTCACATTATTACTTGCTGAAGTCAGGTTCTAGAAGAACCTGTTCTTATCATCTTTCTACTTAAGTTCAAAGTGGAAACTCTTAGATTATAATCTCGTAATAGAGTTAAGATCCTTATTAGCTAAAAGCACACATATTATTTTTCTCTGAACAGCTTATACTTTGGCAGCACATGAAGCTACTCTTGATTGGCTGAACAGGGAAAAACTCTACCTGTTTAAGTTTATTCCACTGGTCAGAGAGCACCTACTATGTAACTTAATATACCAGGCAAAGTTCAACATTGTCTTTGGCTAAATAAAACTATTATATTGGAATATAGTAAAAACTTTATGTTTTAAACTGTATATCTTTTAAAATATAACGAGCAGGATATTTTTGCAAATATATAGAAGTTGTGATTCATTTATTAAATATCTATTTGAGATAGCTTTGGGACCTCTGATAGGAACCAATAAATAATATCCTCTCTCTTGACAAGGTTTATTTTTCTAAATTGATTTGAGAGATAAAGATAGAAACATCAATTTGCTGTTCCACCTACGCATGGATTCATTGGTTGGTTCTTGTATGGGCCCTGACCTGGGATAAACCCTCAACCTCGGTGAATCAGGATGATGCTCAAACTAACTGAGCTACCCCACTGAACTACCCCACCAGGGCCAGAGTGCCCTTTTTGTTGTTGTTTCTTTGTTTTTGTTTATGTCTTGAATTTGGGGAAAAAAATCATATTTTATTTATCACTAAAGAAGGGTTCGGTGAATGCGCATATGAAACTGGTGGGTTCGGTACCTCAAAAAAAGTTAAGAACCACTGAGCTAGCTCATCACAGGGAAAAATGGGAAGAATGCCCAGTTAATTCTTCAATTCATTAGTCTGATTAGCCATTCCATCTCTCCTGTGGTGATGTAAGTCAAGGAGAGAAACCAGGTGAGTTTTAGGGAGTTGTTGGGCAGATAAAATATATTATGCTCACTTTGTTAAAGATGGCGCTGCCCACATGGAAGTTCATTGATATTAATGTGTGTTCTGGAACAACAGGCTGTGGGCAGGCCGGGTCGTTATAGCCTAAGGCTTAGTTTAAGAGTAAGCTCTTCCCCACACCCTTGACTGATTGGATGATGTAGAGTGGTGCACTCTCCTGAGGAATCCCATTATACAGAGACTTCCTTGTTTGTATAATTGGATTAAAGGTTTTGAGTCTATGCTATAAAGTGGGAGAGACCAGTAGCTTGATCTCTCTCTCTCTTGGTTCTTGAGTTCCTGAGGTTGGTATTAGAGAGGAGAGCAGATTAAGGCCATGTGGAGGAGAAGTAGCCAAGATGGCAGAGTGCTGAGGAATAAGCCAGTTTGTTAAGAGTTTGTGCAGGAGGAAATGGGAAACAGAGCTGAATAAGTCTGGTGAGCTGGAAAGCTTTGATGCTAGGAAACTCGGATAAGTCAGTAGCTTTGTGAGCACTGAATGTGTGGGTTTTGGAGCCCAGTGTGTGTTTTTGCTTGCCCGCCGGGTGCAAGCTAGAATTAAAGGTGATGGCTCACCAGTTCTTGGCTCCTGTGTTTCATTACCGATTGTTCGAATCCAATGTGAACCTGTGTGGGCCAGGCAGCTGTGATAGTGGCCTTGACTACTGGCTTTACATTTGGCGTAGTCTCTGGCAGGATTCGATACAGATTGGCATGGAGCCACCACCACCTTTGAGTGGTGGAGTAGAGGACTGGTTGCTGTTTTGGTTTCCCATAGCTGTTTTTTGGGGAACTGTAGGCTGGCTGACTTTTACAGCCATGTGTGAGGAAACTGAGAGCTCTATGAAAGAGGCTGCCCAGGACCTGCAAACCGAGCAGTGGAAGGAGCTGGAGGAAACGTGGGAGAAACAGATGCTGACCCTGGAGCTGAAGGAAGTGCTGGAGGAGGAGGCTGACCGGGTTTGCGAGATTCACCTGGAAATGGAGCAGACGCTGGAGAAGGAATCACAGGTTCGTGAGTTGGAGATTGCTCTGGATGTTGTGGAAAGCCAGCAGTGGCATGAGACCGGGGCTGAGGCTGGGGCTGGAGCTGCAAGGCCTGCTGAGCAGAAGGCAGCGGTGGCCCGGAGATCAAGCCCAGCAGCAGGAGCTGGTGTTTTCAGTTCCTCTTTGGAGAATGAGGAGAATCAAGCTAGAGTTGCAATCTGCAGTCTCCAGAAGGTGAGAGCCCACCAGCAAGGAGCTTCTACTACAACGCTGGTAGGTCTGCAATTTTGGGACATAGGGGTGGATGCCATCATGCTCCCCAGAGCAGAGATGGAAATGCTGACTGCCATTGACACATGCTTTTCTTTAGGACAGTGTGAGACCTGCCATGATGGCAGGAATGAGGGGGGAGGCTAAAGCCCTATGTGTGTGGACTGATTTCCTGGACTATGACCGGATGGGCACAGGCTCCTTTGTTGAATGGACTTATGGATTTTGGACAATGTGAAATACCCTGATGGGAGTGGGGGGTGGCTTTGCTGGAGGCCCTCCCCCTGCCCCGAGAAGCCTTTCAAATGGCAAGAGAGAAGGCCGAGGACATTTTGTACTTTTGGCAAAGTGCTTAGAGACTGGTGAAATTTGTGTACCTTTGTAATTTTTGAAATTGTATGATTTGTCATGTTGTAATTTGTGTAATGTGCCTAATTTCCTTGTATAGGGATGACAGTGGTGTAGATTGTGGGTAGTAAAGTGAGCATAAGGGTGGATTGTTGGGAAGATAAAATATATTATGCTCACTTTGTTAAAGATGGCGCTGCCCACATGGAAGTTTGTTGATATTAATGTGTGTTCTTGAACAGGCTGTAGGCAGGCTGGGTCGTTATAGCCTAAGGCTTAGTTTAAGAGTAAGCTTTTCCCCACACCCTTGACTGATTGGATGATGTAGAGTGGTGATGTAGGGAGGAATCCCATTATGCCTCAGATGGGTGACTTTGTATCAGAGACTTCCTTGTTTGTTTAATTGGATTAAAGGTTTTGAGTCTGCTATAAAGTAGGAGAGAACAGTAGCTTGATCTCTCTCTCAATTCCTGGGTTCCTGGGATTAGTATTAGAGAGGAGAGCAGAGTAAGGCCACGTGAAGGCCAGAAGAAGCAGCCGAGATGGCAGAGTGCTGAGGAAGAAGCCAGTTTGTTAAGAGTTTGTGCAGGAGGAGATGGGAAACAGAGCTGAATAAGTCTGGTGAGCTGGAAAGCTTTGATGCTAGGAAACTCGGATAAGTCAGTGTAAAGCCAGTAGTCAAGACTACTATCACAGCCGCCTGGCCCACGCAGGTTCACATTAGATTCGAACAGTCGGTAATGAAACACAGGAGCCAAAAACTGGTGAGCCATCAGCTTTAATTCTAGCTTGCACCCGGCGGGCAAGCAAAAACACACAATGGGCTCCAAAACCCACACATTCAGCGCTCACAAAGCTACTGACTTATCCGAGTTTCCTAGAATCAAAGGTTTCTAGCTCACCAGACTTATTCACCTCTGTTTCCCATCTCCATCTGCACAAACTCTTAACAAACTGGCTTATTCCTCAGCACTCTGCCATCTTGGCTACTTCTCCTGGCCTCCATGTGGCCTTACTCTGCTCTCCTCTCTTCTACCTCAGGAACCAAGAACCAAGAGAGAGATCAACTACTGGTCTCTCCCAGTTTATAGCATAGAAAATCCAAAACTTTAATCCAATTATACATACAAGAAAGTCTCTGATACAAAGCCACCCATCTGAGGCATAATGGGATTCCTCAGGAGAGTGCACCACCCTACATTATCCAATCAGTCAAGGGTGTAGGGAAGAGCTTACTCTTAAACTAAGCCTTAGGCTATAACGACCCGGCCTGCCCACAGCCTGTTCCAGAACACACATTAATATCAACGAACTTCCATGTGGGCAGCACCATCTTTAACAAAGTGAGCATAATATATTTTATCTGCCCAACAGTCAGTAAGTAGCTTTGTGAGCACTGAATGTGTGGGTTTTGGAGCCCAGTGTGTGTTTTTGCTTGCCCGCCGGGTGCAAGCTAGAATTAAAGGTGATGGCTCACCAGTTCTTGGCTCCTGTGTTTCATTACTGACTGTTCGAATCCAATGTGAACCTGTGTGGGCCAGGCGGCTGTGATAGTGGCCTTGACTACTGGCTTTACAAGAAGAAATCACAGGTTTGTGAGTTGCAGATTGCCCTGGATGTTGTGGAGAGCCAGCAGCGGCATGAGGCCGGGCCTGAGGCCGGGCCTGAGGCCGGGGCCGGAGCTGAGGCCAGGACCTGAGGCCAGGACTGGGGCTGAGGCCGGGGCCGGAGCTGAGGCCAGGACCGGGGCTGAGGCCGGGGCCGGAGCTGAGGCCAGGACTGGGGCTGAGGCCGGGGTTGGAGCTGCAGGCCTGCTGAGCAGAAGGTAGCGGTGGCCAGGAGATCAAGCCCAGCAGCAGGAGCTGGTGTTTTCAGTTCCTCTTTGAAGGATGAGAATCTGGCTGGAGTTGAAATCCGCAGCCTCCAGAAAGTGAGAGCCCAGTAGCGAGGAGTAGCTACGCTGCCGGTAGGTCTGTGATTTTGGAACATAGGGGTGGATGCCATCATGCTCCCCAGAGCAGAGATGAAAATGCTGACTGCCATTGCCACGTGCTTTTTTGGGGGACAGTGTGAGACTTGCCATGATGGCAGGAATGAGCGCAGAGGCTAAGGCCCCATGTGTGTGGACTGATTTCCTGGACTATGACCGGATGGGCACAGGCTCCTTTGTTGAATGGACTTATGGATTTTGGACAATGTGAAATACCCTGATGGGGGTGGGGATGGCTTTGCTGGAGGCCCTTTTGCCCCGGGAAGCTTTTCCCATGGCTAGAAAAAAGGCCGAGGACATTTTGCGCTTTTGGCAAAGTGCTCAGAGACTGGTGAAATGTGTGTACCTTTGTAATTGTTAAAATTGTATGATTTGTCATGCTGTTGTAATTTGTGTAATGTGCCTAATTTCCTTGTACAGGGATGCCAGTGGTGTAGATTGTGGGTAGTAAAGTGAGCATAAGGGTGGATTGTTGGGCAGATAAAATATATTATGCTCACTTTGTTAAAGATGGCGCTGCCCACATGGAAGTTCATTGATATTAATGTGTGTTCTGGAAAAGGCTGTGGGCAGGCTGGGTCGTTATAGCCTAAGGCTTAGTTTAAGAGTAAGCTCTTCCCCACACCCTTGACTGATTGGATGATATAGGGTGGTGCACTCTCCTGAGGAATCCCATTATACAGAGACTTCCTTGTTTGCATAATTGGATTAAAGGTTTTGAGTCTATGCTATAAAGTGGGAGAGACCAGTAGCTTGATCTCTCTCTCTTGGTTCCTGAGTTCCTGAGGTTGGTATTAGAGAGGAGAGCAGATTAAGGCCATGTGGAGGAGAAGTAGCCAAGATGGCAGAGTGCTGAGGAATAAGCCAGTTTGTTAAGAGTTTGTGCAGGAGGAGATGGGAAACAGAGGTGAATAAGTCTGGTGAGCTAGAAACCTTTGATTCTAGGAAACTTGGATAAGTCAGTAGCTTTGTGAGCACTTAATGTGTGGGTTTTGGAGTCCAGTTTGTGTTTTTGCTTGCCCACCGGGTGCAAGCTAGAATTAAAGCTGATGGCTCACCAGTTCTTGGCTCCTGTGTTTCATTACCGACTGTTCGAATCCAATGCGAACCTGCATGGGTCAGGCTGCTGTGATGGTGGCCGCGACTATTGGCTTTACAGGAGTGTTAGAGGTGTAGGACAACTACATTCCCTTCTAAATCCATTTGTTGGGGGTTGTTATTTTGGGGGAGTGGGGGGAATTGTGTTCTTAATTGCTCATAAGAGACTGAGAGAACTCCAAGGCCAGGAAAAAAAAAACAAACAACCAAGCGACAGCAAGCTTCCACTCCCAGAAATCACACAGATAATAGCAATATGCAAGAAAACATCTCATTTTCAGGTCAGATAAAATCAACAACATTTACTAAGTAGCTGCAGTAAGGAAGGTATTTTGCTGGACAACAACAGGGTAATAGAAGTATCACAATGACACACTCCAGCCCTCAAGGTGCCTCTTCTAGTCTTTTGGTGGGAGGACGGAGAGATGTTTACTTACGATAAAACTGCAGTAGAATTTGGAAAAAGTGCTTCTGGGAAGTATTTTGACAATAGGAATTGTGAAAGCTTCCTTTAGGAATGCATTCAAGCTAGGCCTTGAAATTTCAAATATAATGTTATTTATTTTTTGGAGTCTGGTTTGATTCTTATGGCAGAAATCAATCCCTTTCTTCTAAATTCCCACAGCAATCTCTCTAACATTTCTTGTTTTCCTTTTTAGTCTTAAATCTTTTCTGCTAGGTACTTGTCATGAACTATTACTTCTCCTTTTTACCACAAGCTCATTGAAGCCAGAATTGTGTGTCACAGATAGTAGGTATTTGAAAAATGTTTCTTAACTAAATAAGCAGTAAACCTGCAATGGAGACAATCTATTGAAATAGTTACTAATATCTCTCACCCTTAAATATTTTTACCAATGATAATTGAGGTGGTGACATTTTCACATCTCATCTTGTTTATGGTCATGACCACACAATAAGAGGTTATTCTAATCAATTGTTTATCTGCCTAATCCATGCAATTGAATGTTCATTCATATACTCCGGTTGTTTGTCTATTTTCTCAATATCTGTCACTTGTGACCCTTTATATAGGATAGCAAGAACTTCTACTATCATAATTATATAGACTTTGATCCAGAAGGAGACAAATAATAGGTGAATGTTTTTGCAGGTGTCTTCTATGCACAATTTGGGAATGTGAAAACTCCATTATGCTATTTCAACTCTTGTGATTTTATTTGTGTCTCTTTCTGAGATTTTATGGGCTGTGATAATTTGAATAACCCAAATATAATGAGAAACAGATTGTAATAATGCAACTAAATTTTTTAGAGAAAACTTATCTGTAGTTTCTTCCAAATTCTGAAGTCTATTGCCATTAAGATAATTGTGGAAGATTTACTGCAATATTTCCTCAGTGTCCCACAATAACAGACAAATTATATATGAATAACAACTCTAGAATCCCAAAGGATTCTCAGTTTTCAAGCACTTGAATGTATGACTAAAGGTTTGGCCAAGACCGATAACTGGTGTCAGCAAATGGAGAAATGCTGAAAACCCCATTGCCACGCTAGCTTTCTTACTACTCTGGCCATCTTTGTAAGTGCGGCTCTGGTCTGAGCTGGCAAAATTTCTCTTGGTTTCACTTTACTTTAGAAGTTCAAAGTTTCGGTTTTGTGGTTTGGCTCCTGCTACACTGCGTTGAGAGTTTTGGATGGAACTCCTGAGGTTTGAGGCTATGTGAATGAAATCTGATGACAAGGCATATTTACAGTACTGAACTGACTTCTTTTCAAGTTCCCCAGCCCTGAGGTAACTGTAATTCTGGCTGTTCTGGCTGCAGTATTCTATTCTTGTTTCTACTCACCACTGTAAAGTTATCATTTAGGAGATATTTAATTGATTATATACAGGGTTTCCTTGGGTTACGACAGTCTGGTCATATGACGTTTCAAGTTTAGAATGCTCACTCCCATAAAAACTTAAAATAATTGAGACATGAGTGTTTCACCTTACAGACTATGTGGGCAAACTAGTTTGTTTGGCTGCACAAAGTGGAAGAATACACAGTACAGCATATTTATGTCCTTTTCCTTTTTCTGTGGCTTAGTTGTGTTTTGTTCTAGATTATGAATTTACAACTGTATTAGGATAAGTGACTTAGGCGAGGGTGTGTTTTGACTTACACCAAAATTCAGGTGACATCACTGTCCTATGAATGGAACTGTGTCATAACCCGAGGACCTCCTATATATGCAGCCTCTTATAAAGGTGCCTTATTTTGGTACTCTATGTCCTTACAGTATGGAACTTCAATATCACTTTTCAATGCAAGATGAACATTTTCCAGGATAAACTGGAATCCTACATAATTCTATGGGACACAAGAGAACTCATTAGAGTGAAAATTATCAACTGGAGAGCAAATTTAGTAGGCCCGTGCTTTGATTAAATTAAGGTACTCTAAATAACAAACACAAAGAAATGCCCATCAGGGCTCTCAGGCTTCTGAGAAATCCCCAGGTCTGTCTTGCCATCATGACATACAGTGTGAATCATGTGCCTATAGTTTGCTGTGCTCTAGAGCAGTGGGTTCTCAATCATGGGTAGTTTTGCCCCTTTAAGGATATTTGTAATGTCTGGAGATATTTTGGGTTGTCACAACCAGTGGGGCCATCTGGATGAAAGTGGCACGGTCTCTAAATCTCTTCAGCTGCAAGCTTTTGTTCTCCCTTGAACTCTCCCTCCTCTGAACTTCTCTTTTTTTTTTTCTTTATGATGCAAAGTATTTTTGCTCTTGATTTAGAAGCTCTGTGTTATTCCTCCAGAGAGAACAAAAAACTTGTGTGAAAAGGAGTGAGGCAGCATGGTATAGAATAATGCTTCTCACACTTTAATATACATCTAGACCACCTGCTGACATCAGGTTCTGATTCAGTAGGTCTGGGCTGGGGCCTGAGACTCTGCCTCTGTAACGAGTTTCCAGATTACTGCAGCTGTGGCTCCACAGGCTGCACTGGGAGTAGCAAGGGGGAGTAGGATTTGAAATAATGCCTGTGAACAAAAAGACTAGCCGTTGTTTAAGCCTGCTGAAACTAATTCTTGTCAGTTACAAATAATTATAGCTCTGGCTGGGTAGGTTGGTTGGTTAGAGCATCATTCTGATGTCCAAAGGTTGCTGGTTCAATCGCCGGTCATGCACATAAAGGAACAGATTGATGACTCTCTCTCTCTCTGTGTCTCCCTCTTTTTTTTTCTCTCTCTATAATCAATCAATAAATTTAAAAGAAAGAAGTAATTCTAGGTCTTGGTTTGGAGTTCCCTCTCAGTTCTTAAGAATGGTTGGTCAATACTGCTTTGTAGTTTCTATGACTAGTGTCTGGGTTGGTGGATTCTTGTTACAAGGGACACTTTGATGAGTTTTGCACTCTAGCCTTCCTACCTAACTGTTATCATGGGTGGTCATGTTTGAGATGCTCTCAGGCCCCATACTTGGTTTTTACTTAGTCACCTGCTGGGACTATAGTCTGACTTCAGATTTCTTTTACTTATTTATTGCCAATATTTTACCACCAGGACTAACCTCTGCTCCTGCTCTTCTTTGTATCACCTGAAGTGGATCTCTGCTCTAATGCCGTGGTCTTAGGTGTTTACTCTTTCCCATCACTCTGCCCTTCCTTAGGTGAATGTCTGTATTGTTGTCAGGCTCCAGGAGGATTTGAGAGTATTTACTCATTATTTAAACATATATTTGAGTGTTTTCTATGAATCAGAGCTACACTCTTTTCAGCTTTCAATTAGTTTATGCATTTTCTTGTTTAACTCTTTATTTCCTGCTGAGAACTTTATGATGGTGTTCCTAGTGATTATAACATGATTTATGTTACAGAGTTCTAATGATTTTGAGGTTTAAAGAAAGTAATGGTTGTGAAAGCTTTCTTTGGCTAAGTGCTAAAATAATGTCATTATTTTGTACTATAATGTATATGAAGACACATACAAAAATGTATATTGAATAAATATGTCTATTTCTTGACTCCTTGTAAGCCTAATGACATCTTTATTGCAGGTGATGAAGACTCAAAGGAAGAAAACATTCAGCACCAAATTTCTAATTTAGAAATATCAATACAGCTAAGATTGGCTTTGTGTATAGATGAAGCACAACTTGATGGAAATCTACATGTATTATTATTGCCCAGTCGTGTCTCCCCGGAAAAGCTGTCACAATACCTGAGATGGCCACCATTAGAATTTCCTCTTGGAGAAAGTCACTGTGCATCCTGGTTAAAAAGAAAATATTCTTGGAAATAGGAGGTTTATTATTAGTTGTTAATTACTTTGAGGAGATACATTTATCAGGTAGTTTGCTACCCTTTCAAGAAGTACAAAGTGGGACTCTCAAGGAAAGACAGAATAAAAAGCAAGGAAGTCTTCAGGGAGGAAAGACAGAAAAAGGTCTCAGAAGATGATCCTTAGCATTCTGGTTGATGGGGGCAGGAAGGGCCACCTTTGAAGTTGTGCCTGACATGGTAGATGAAGCAAGCTTGTGTTTTTAGAGAGAGGAAATAAAAAGCGAGGGTGTGTTTTGGAAAGGCATTATGTTAGTCAGCTCAAGTTGCTATAACAAAATTCCATAAACTAGGTAGCTTAAACAACAGAATTTATTTTCTTACATTTCTGGAGGCTGTCAGTCTGAGATCAGGGTGCCACAACAAGGCGAGGTTCTGGTGAGAATGCTGCTCCCGGCTTGTAGACGGCTATTCTTGCTGTGTCCTCATGTGGTGCAGAAAGAGAGAGAAAGGAGCATGCTCTCTGAGGTCTTATCATGAGGTTTGCACTCGCGACCTCATCTAAACCTGATTACCCTTCAAAAGGTCTCATCTCCAAATATCATTATATTGAAGATTAGGGCTTCAACATATGAATTTTGGTTGAGACACAATTCAGTTCACACTAAATTTAATCTTAAGAAATGCAAACAGATTTTTCTCCTGGTTCCTTTTTAGTTTTTACATCTAAACTTTCCTCGATATACTGAAATACTGCTAAGGTCATGGCTAGAAATCCTTTAACTCTTGACTGTTCACATTGGGTTGATTACATTTAAATGTGGAATTCTTTGAGTAACCAACTGAACAAATGACTCCTGAACATCTCCCAAATATTCAAATCTATCATGTGCTTTCAAATGTCTTGCTCTGTTATCTCATTGATCACTGAGAATGATGAGACTTGTTTGACCTCTTAGAAAGGTATTATGCCCCTTCTTCACTTTGTATATTTGGTGTTTCCTGAGTAAGGAAAGAGTTGTGGGTAAAACCTATAATTAGCATAACTAAAACATTGTTTAGCAGCCATAAGATTTAAGTGTTTGTCAAATAGTTCCAGTGTCAGCAACTTCAGAAACTTTCCTGTCACCAAAAGAAATAGCTTATTTATAATCATACTAGGCTGAACCATAAAACTCAATGAAGCGGGAGAGGGGAAGATGGCGATGGAATAGGCAGACGTACCAACTTCCAACTCCCAGAACCAAAGTGGATTATAACTCAATTTTAAGAACCATCATCTGGATAAACCAACTTTGAGCAAAACTAAGTGGACTCTTCAACCAAGGAACACTGCAGAAGCCACATTGAGACTGGTAGGAATAGCGAAAACGTGAAGAGGGCTGCCCAGCTCCCCGGAGCAAACGGCAGCCCGGAGAGATCCGCGTGGCGGGAGGAGAGTTTGGCGGAGAGGGAGGGACCTGGGTCCCAGGAACCAAGCCCCAGACTGCAGTCCCAGACCCTAGAAGAGGCGATTGGACAGTATCGAGCTGTGAAGTAAATGAGGATACTATTTGGGAAAAAGAGAGAGTCTTCTCAGACCCAAAAATCTTTTTAAAGGGTCAGCTCAGAAAGCCTCTCTCACAACCACGCACCCGGGGCTCCGGGGAACTGGGACAGAGGAGAGGAACAGAGCAGCGGGAACAAAGAGTGGACTGAAGGCACGAGGACACTCTGAGGGACAGCCACCCCGACCCATGGGCTAAGTCACTTCCCTAATCGAAAACGAATATTTCCCCTGGAACTAGCAATACCAGCAAAGGGAGACAGGACACTAGCCAAACAAGCTCTCCCGCGGCAATTAGAGCAGACCTGCCTAGAGGGAGGGAGCTCCCAAGCCTACAGTGTGGAGACTTAGGGCACTTCTAACCCCCTGAGGTTGCTGAAGCCTATGGTCGGGACAGGACGCCGAAACGCAGTCCTGTCGGTGTGGGCGGAACAGTGAGGGCTCGGGCTAGCCTAGCAGGGGTGGAGGTGACGCGCTAGAGCTGTCCGGCAGCTGCGGGCCGCCTGTGACCCCACTTGTGGGGAAAAATACAGGCAGAGATCAGCCCTGCGACCCTGCGCTAGCCGGCCCTGACCGCGGGCACCGGGCTAAGACCAGGGACGGGCGAGGGGCCCGAGGCTCACGCTGCCAACCCCGCCCAGAAGGAGAAACCTCGGTGTGCCATCTGTGGGCGTGAGCGGGCTCCTAAGTCGGGGGCGAGGGAGACACTGAGACCAGGGGAAGTTCCCTGCGGAGATCACGCTGCTCTCCCTGCCCGGCCGGAGAAACTGCGAGTACCACTCTACGTGCGCGAGCTTTCTCCGAGCGTGGGGGCGGGGTAGGAGCCGGATCGACCGGAAGCTAGCCGCTGTGCGCACGCCAGCAAACACGCCCAGCCCAATAATCCCCCGTTTTCGGTTTCAGTCCCTGCGCAGGAGGGCCCTGGCCTCGAGGGTGGGGCTAAATTCTGGACGGGCAAAGGCTCACAGCTGAGAGCACATCAAAAGCCCCGCCCAACCCACAAAACGGTGGCGAGCAGGCTCGGACTGAGGGAGCTGGGCGTAAGCCTTCCGGAAAAAGTCCGGGTCCGCAGCTGAGCAAAGGTGCTCACCTCTGCCCTACCTGCTAACGCTAGTGGCTTGAGTGACAGCCCCTCCCGCAAAGGAGAGGCAGAAACCACAGCAATAGCTGCAGTGAGCCGGCGCTGGCAACGCCCACACCAAACCGCCCTAGGCAGCGACAGAGGGGGTGGCAAGCCTGCAGACAGACCACACCTAAAGAACACAAAGGCAACACATACTGGACTCCAGTGGCCACAACTTGCTTACACTCAGATAAAATGGGCAGGCAGAGGAATGCAAACCAAATCAACCAAGAGAAATCCCCAGAGAAGGTCCTGAATGAACCAGATATAACCAAACTACCAGAAGCAGACTTTAGAATAATGATAGTTAGGATGTTCAAAGAAATTAGAGCAACAATGGATAGTCACTATGAGCACCTAAATAAAGAGATAACAAGTATAAAAAATGAAATTGAAATAATAAAAAAGAACCAGACAGAAATGACAAATATAGTATCAGAACTGAAGACCACAATGGAAGGAATTAAAAGCAGGATAGATGACGCTGAGGATCGAATCAGTGAGTTAGAGGACACAATAAACATAGTTACAGAAGCAGAGAAAAAAAAGGAAAAGAGATTCAAAAAATGTGAGGAAACCCTAAGGGAGCTCTGTGACAACCTGAAGAGAAACAACATTCGCATCATAGGGGTACCTGAAGAAGAAGAAAGAGGACAGGAAATGGAAACTTTGTTCAATCAAATCATAGCCGAAATCTTCCCTAAATTAAGGCTGGGAAACATTCTACATGTCCAAGAGGCGCACAAAACCCCATTAAAGAGAAACCCAAAAAGATCTACACCAAGACACATCATAGTTAAAATACCAAAGCTAATAGATAAAGAAAAAATCTTAAAAGCTGCTAGAGAAAAAAAGACTCTCACCTACAAAGGAGCCCCCATTAGGATGACATCAGACTTCTCAACAGAAACACTTGAGGCCAGAAGGGAATGGCAAGATATAATCAAAGTAATGCAGAACAAGAACCTACAACCAAGACTACTTTATCCAGCAAGGCTAACGTTTAAAATTGAGGGAGAAATAAAGAGCTTTCCAGACAAAGAAAACCTCAAGGAATTCATTAAAACCAAACCAATCCTGCAAGAGATTTTAAGGGGCCTAGTGTGAACAGTTCAAAGGGAGAAAAGAATATAGCAAAAAAAAAAAAAAAAATACAGCTTTAAAGAATAAAATGTCAATAAACAACTACATATCAATAATAACCTTAAATGTAAATGGACTAAATGATCCAATCAAAAGACATAGGGTAGCAGCGTGGATAAAGAAACAGGACCCATACATATGCTGTCTACAAGAGACACACCTTAAAACAAAAGATGCTCATAGACTGAAGGTAAAAGGATGGAAAAAAATATTTCATGCAAATGGAAATGAAAAAAAAGCCGGGGTAGCAGTACTTATATCTGACAAAATGGACTTTAAAACAAAGACTGTAGTAAGAGATAAAGAAGGACACTACATAATGATAAAGGGAACAATTCAACAGGAAGATATAACTATTATAAATATCTACGCACCCAATATAGGAGCCCCGACATTCATAAAGCAGACTTTGATGGACATTAAGGGCGAGATTAACAGTAATACTATCATAGTAGGGGATTTCAATACCCCACTAACAACATTGGATAGATCCACAAGAAAGAAAATCAATAAAGAAACAGCAGACTTAAAGGATACACTAGATCAACTTGATTTAATAGATATATTCAGAACTTTTCACCCTAAAGCAGTAGAATATACATTCTTCTCAAGCGCTCATGGTACGTTTTCTAGGATAGACCACATGTTAGGACACAAAAAAGGCCTCAACACATTTAAGAAGATTGAAATTATATCAAGCATTTTCTCTGATCACAATGCCATGAAACTAGAAATCAACCACAAAAGAAAAACTGAAAAATACTCAAACACTTGGAAACTAAATAGCATGTTATTAAATAATGAATGGATTAACATTGAGATCAAAGAAGAAATTAAAAAGTTTCTAGAAACAAATGATAATGAGCATACGTCAACTCAAAATCTATGGGACACAGCAAAAGCAGTTCTGAGAGGGAAGTTTATTGCACTACAGGCATATCATAAGAAGCTAGAAAAAGAACATATAAGCAACTTAACCCTGCAGCTAAAAGAACTTGAAAAACAACAACAAATAAAATGCAGGACAAGTAGAAGGAAGGAAATAATAAAGATCAGAGCAGAAATAAATGACATAGAGGCTAAGGAAACAATACAGAGGATCAATGAAACCAGAAGCTGGTTCTTCGAAAAGGTAAACAAGATTGATGAACCCTTAACTAGACTCATCAAGAAAAAAAGAGAGAGGTCTCAAATAGATAAAATTAGAAAGGACACTGGAGAAATTACAACTAATACAACAGAGATACAAAGCATTGTAAGAAAATACTATGAAGAACTCTATGCCAAAAAATTTGACAATCTAGATGAAATGGACAAATTTCTTGAATCATATAAACTTCCAAAAATCAATCTGGAAGAATCAGAGCACCTAAACAGACCAATTACAACAGAGGAGATTGAAACAGTTATCAAAAAACTCCCAAAAAAGAAAAGTCCTGGGCCTGATGGCTTCACAAGTGAATTCTATCAAAAATTCAAAGAAGAACTAACTCCTATCCTCCTCAAGCTATTTCAAAAAATTCAAGAGGAGGGCAGACTTCCAAACTCCTTTTATGAGGCGAGCATAATTCTGATCCCCAAACCGGGCAAAGACAACACAAAGAAAGAAAATTATAGGCCTATATCCCTGATGAATTTAGATGCTAAAATTCTCAACAAAATATTAGCCAACCGGATTCAGCAATATATGAAAAAAATCATACACCATGACCAAGTGGGATTTATTCTGGAGAGGCAAGGCTGGTACAATATTCGCAAATCAATCAATGTGATTCATCACATAAACAAAAGGAAGGACAAAAATCACATGATAATTTCAATAGATGCAGAAAAGGCATTTGATAAAATCCAGCACACATTCATGCTTAAAACTCTCAATAAAGTGGGAATACAAGGAACATTCCTTAACATGATAAAGGCCATCTACGACAAACCCACAGCAAACATCATACTTAATGGACAAAAATTAAAAGCAATCCCCTTAAGATCAGGAACCAGGCAGGGTTGCCCACTTTCACCACTTTTATTCAACATAGTTCTGGAAGTCCTAGCTACAGCAATCAGACAAAAAGAAGAAATAAAAGGCATCCAAATTGGAAAAGAAGAAGTAAAACTGTCACTATTTGCAGATGATATGATATTGTACATAGAAAACCCTAAAGTCTCAGTTAAAAAACTACTGGACCTTATAAATGAATTCAGCAAGGTGGCAGGATATAAAATTAATACCCAGAAATCAGAGGCATTTCTATATACAAACAATGAACTGTCAGCAAAAGAAATTAAGGAATCAATCCCCTTCACTATTGCAGCCAAAAAAATAAAATACCTAGGAGTAAATTTAACCAAGGAGGTTAAGGACTTGTACTCGGAAAATTATAAAACATTGATAAAAGAAATCAAGGAAGATACAAACAAGTGGAAGCATATACCGTGCTCATGGCTAGGAAAAATAAACATCATTAAAATGTCTATATTACCCAAAGCAATTTATAAATTCAATGCAATACCAATTAAAATACCAATGACATACTTCAAAGATATAGAAAACATACTCCAAAAATTTATATGGAACCAAAAAAGAACACGAATAGCCTCAGCAATCTTAAAAAGAAAAAATAAAGCAGGAGGCATCACTCTTCCGGATATCAAGGTTTACTACAAGGCCATTATACTCAAGACTGCCTGGTACTGGCATAAGAACAGGCACAGTGATCAATGGAACAGAACAGAAAACCCAGAAATAAACCCACAGCTTTATGGACAACTGATATTTGACAAAGGAGGAAAGAACATACAATGGAGTAAAGACAGCCTCTTTAACAAATGGTGCTGGGAAAATTGGACATCTACCTGCAAAAAAATGAAACTAGACCATCAACTTACACCATGCACAAAAACAAATTCAAAATGGATAAAGGACTTAAACATAAGCCGTGAAACTATAAGCATTGTAGAAGAAAACATAGGCAGCAAGCTCTCCGACATTTGTAGCAGCAATTTATTTGCCGATTTATCTCCACGAGCAAATGAAATAAAAGGCAAGATAAACAAATGGGACTACATCAAACTAAAAAGCTTTTGCAGAGCTAAAGACAATAAGAACAGAATAAAAAGACAAACTACACAATGGGAGAACATATTCGACAGCACGTCTGATAAGGGGTTAATAACCAAAATTTATAAAGAACTTATAAAACTCAACACCAGGAAGACAAACAATCCAATCAAAAAATGGGCAAAAGAAATGAATAGAAATTTTACCAAAGAAGACATACAGATGGCCAAAAGACATATGAAAAAATGCTCAACATCACTAATTATTAGAGAAATGCAAATTAAAACCACAATGAGATATCACCTCACACCAGTCAGAATGGCACTCATCAGCAAAACAACACAGAACAAGTGCTGGCGAGGATGTGGAGAAAAGGGAACCCTTCTGCACTGCTGGTGGGAATGCAGACTGGTGCAGTCACTGTGGAAAACAGTTTGGAGATTCCTCAAAAAATTAAAAGTCGAACTGCCTTTTGACCCAGCTATCCCACTTTTAGGAATATACCCTAAGAACACCATAACACTGTTCGAAAAGAAGAAATGCGCCCCCATGTTTGTGGCAGCATTGTTCACAATAGCGAAGAGCTGGAAACAGCCCAAGTGTCCGTCAGAAGACGAGTGGATTAAAAAGCTTTGGTATATATATACTATGGAACAATATTCAGCCATAAGAAATGATGACATCGGATCATTTATAACAAAATGGATGTACCTTGATAACATTATACGGAGTGAAATAAGTAAATCAGAAAAAAAGAAAAACTGAGAACAGCATGATTTCATACATAGGTGGGACATTAAAGTGAGACTACGAGACACGTACAAGAGTGTGGTGGTTACGGGATGGGGGGAGGGAGGGGAGGGTGGGATAGGGAGAAGGGGAGGGACACAGGGAAAACCAGATAGAAGGTGACAGAGGACAATTTGACTTTGGGTGATGGGTATGCAGCACAATTGAATGATGGGATAATCTGGAGATGTTTTCATTGTACAAATGTACCCTGATTTATTGGTGTCACCCCATTAAAGTTAATAAAAATAAATAAAAAAAAAAAACTCAATGAAGCAATATTAATTCACAATGTATGATATTTAATTGCTATGACCTCCTCCTTGTCCAGATTGCCTAAGAATGAGGACTTGTGTGAAAATTGTTTAGTTGTAAGAACCATGTATTTGGTAGTTAAATGTAGGGTTATGAGTCAGCTAAAATTCTGCCCTTTTATTTGGCTTGAGGACTGTACAATTTTTAGTTACAGACTTTGCCATGGGTGGATGTGATTATACAACTTAAAACACCATAAATTTACATAAAGTCACTAAATAAGGGAATGATATATGGTAGGTTGTTTTCAAAATGTTTTTCTTCCTTAAAAAAGAAAAAACAAACAAAAAAAACCCCAGCAAAATAATCTAGCAATAGATCTTCAGATCAAAATCTTTGCTTATCTTTTGCATGCCTAACCTTGACAACAGAGAAATTTTCTAACTAGTGCAAATTTGCTATTTTTCTCTCTCTAAGACTTTGTATAAAAAGCACATTGTTCACAATTTAATGTCTAATAGCCTGATCCCATAATTCAGCTTTCAGGATTCAGATTTTTGCCACATAAAATTTTTATTCACTTGTGTTAGTCAAATAAATTTGTAAATATGATATATTATGTTTGCTCACTTATAGCTTGCATTGGGTGTGGGGGATAGGCTGTAAGCAGGCAGAGAGAGTCCTTATAGTCTAAGGCTTAGTTTTAAGACTAAGCCTTTCCCACCTTTTTAATACTAAGATCTTCTCAACACTAAGCTTTTCCCCACACCCTTGACTGTTGCATGATGTGGGGTGGGGCACTCTTATGAGGAATCTCATTTATGCCTCAGATAAGTGACTTTGTATCAGAGACTTCCTTGTTTGCATATTGGATTAAAGGTTTTGATTTCTACACTATAAAATGGGGACAGACTGGGAGCTCTCTCTCTTGGTTCCTGAAACTAGCATTGCAAGGAGAGGCAGCCAAGATGGCAGAGTGCTGAAGGAGAAGCCAGTTTGTGCAGAGAGAAGAAGATGGGGAACAGAGGTGAATAAGGCTGGTGAGGTAGAAACCTTTGATTCTAGGAAACTTGGATAAGTCAGTGGCTTTGGGAGCCCGGAATGGAAAAGGAAGTGTTTTCCCACTGTGTGTATTTCTTGCCACCAGGTGCAAGCTAGGATTAAAGGTAATGGCCCACTAGTTCTTGGCTCCATTGTTTCATTACCATCTGTCCGAATCAAATGTGAACCTGCACAAGTCAGGTGGCTGTGTTGGTGGCTGTGGCTACTGGTTTTACAACTTGCTTTAGTTTTTTTGTCATGTATTCAAACTAAAAGAATTTATTGTCCCACAGCATTTTTATTAATGTTTAAGCATAACAGAAATGCTTGACAAAATTATATTTATCCAACCCTTCAACTCTCTTAATTTATCTAAATATGTCCAGTATAGTTAGGTTTATTTTAAAAAAGAAGTGCAAGACCCTACACACACAGTTAATCTAGTATCAATAGTAAGAAAAACAAGCATATTGTTTATTATCAGTGATAGCTGCTAAAATACAATAAACATTCACTATATGTTTTATATACATCTCCTAGAATTTTTATATAAACTTGGCAAAGCAATCCTTGGTATCTTTACATTTTATGTAAAACTAAAATCAGAAATGTTATAAAAATCTCTCCTACATCATAGCTAGTAAGGAGCAGATGAAATTTGAACTAACTAGACATTTCTCATTTTGATGTACTAATCTCTACTTGTTTCATTCCACGCTGCCTTTGTCTGAGAAAAATGAGAGAAATTGAAATAATCTCAGATATTTGTTATTTTTAAAGTAACCAATTCAGAGAAGAAAAACACTTTATATACATGTAGTTACAAATAATTGCATGTGATAGAACTGAATTTGAGTAGTGGTAACCCTTTCTAAAGCAATTAAGGCAAAAATATTAAAGAAATTCAATATTACAGTTTCTACAGTACCTGAAAACAGTTCATTGTTTTGATTTACTTAGTAAAAGAAAGTCTTCTTTGATTCTGAATGAAGTCACAGCCTTAAAAGAAGTCACTTTGAGAATGAAAATGCTAATGGTGGTAGCAATAATAGTCAATACGTAATCAGTGCTTACTAGGTGTCAGGCAGTCCTGGGATGAACCCGCAACCTTGGTGTTTCCAAAAGACACTCCAATCAACTTTGCTACCCGGCCAGGATAAATCTTAAATCTTTAGTTTTTTGCTATGTTAGGTTGCTCAGGATGAGAAAGTAGCTTAGGCAAAAGCACAATTTTTATATATGACCATGGATTTTGCCTCAAGTCAATCAACCATATTTCTCTCTTGTAGGCTGCATTGGATAATGTGAAAAACTAAAGCATACTTTATTTTTTACCCTTGCAACCTTTTAAAGCAGAGCTGACATAGGCTACATATTCCTTATTTGCCAGGTTCCCATCATGGTTTCTACTGACCTTGCAAATTCTATATTACCTGCTCAATTCCTAGTCTGAGGCAAGACTAAATAACAATGACAATAATAGTGATAGCTTGTTGGGCAGATAAAATATAATATGCTCACTTTGTTAAAGATGGCGCTGCCAACATGGAAGCCCGTTACCCAGGTGATATTACTTGCCCTTATGTTTAGAATGGGTGTGGGGGAAAGGCTGTAATGTAAGCAGGCCAGGTCGTTATAGCCTAAGACTTGGTTTTTTGTTTCTTTTTTTATTAATTTTAATGGGGTGACACCAATAAATCAGGGTACATATGTACAACGAAAACATCTCCAGGTTATCTTATCATTCAATTATGTTGCATACCCGTCACCCAAAGTCAAATTGTCCTCTGTCACCTTCTGTCTAGTTTTCCCTGTGCCCCTCCCCTCCTCCGTATCCCACCGTTTCCTCCCTCCCCACACCCTGTAACCACCACTCTCTTGTCCATGTCTCATAATCTCACTTTTATGTCCCACCTATGTATGAAATCATGCTGTTCTCAGTTTTTTTCTGATTTACTTATTTCACTCCGTATGATGTTATCAAGGTCCATCCATTTTGTTGTAAATGATCCAATGTCATTTCTTATGGCTGAGTAGTACTCCATAGTATATATGTACCATAGCTTTTTAATCCACTTGTCCTCTGACGGACACTTGGGCTGTTTCCAGATCTTCGCTATAGTGAACAATGCTGCCATGAACATGGGGGCACATTTCTTCTTTTTGAACAGTGCTATGGTGTTCTTAGGGTATATTCCGATAAGTGGGATAGCCGAGTCAAAAGGCAGTTTGATTTTTAATTTTTTGAGAAATCTCCTTACTGTTTTCCACAGTGGCTGCACCAGTCTGCATTCCCACCAGCAGTGCAGAAGGGTTCCCTTTTCTCCACATCCTTGCCAGCACTTATTCTGTGTTGTTTTGCTGATGAGTGCCATTCTGACTAGTGTGAGGTGATATCTCATTGTGGTTTTAATTTGCATTTCTCTAATGATTAGTGATGTTGAGCATTTTTTCATATGCCTATTGACCATCTGTATGTCCTCTTTGGAGAAATTTCTATTCATTTCTTATGCCCATATTTGATTGGATTGTTTGTCTTCCTGGTGTTGAGTTTTATAAGTTCTTTATAAATTTTGGTTATTAACCCCTTATCAGACGTGCTGTCGAATATGTTCTCCCATTGTGTGGTTTGTCTTTTTATTCTGTTCTTATTGTCTTTAGCTGTGCAAAAACATTTTAGTTTGATATAGTCCCATTTGTTTATCTTGCCTTTTATTTCATTTGCCCGTGCAGATAAATCTGCAAATATATTGCTGCTACAGATGTCAGAGAGCTTGCTGCCTATGTTTTCTTATAAGGTGCTTATGGTTTCAAGGCTTACGTTTAAGTCTTTTATCTACTTTGAGTTTGTTTTTGTGAATGGTGTAAGTTGATGGTCTAGTTTCATTTTTTTGCAGGTAGATGTCCAATTTTCCCAACACCATTTGTTAAAGAGGCTGTCTTTACTCCATTGTATGTTCTTTCCTCCTTTGTCAAATATCAGTTGTCCATAAAAATGTGGGGTTTTTTTGGGGGGGGGTTGTCTATTCTGTTCCATTGATCTATGTGCCTGTTCTTATGACAACCAGGCTGCCTTGAGTATAATGGTCTGGTAGTAAACCTTGATATCCGGAAGAGTGCTACCTCCTGCTTTATTTTTTCTTTTTAAGATTGCTGAGGCTATTCGTGTTCTTTTCGGTTTCATATAAATTTTTGGAATATGTGTTGTATATCTTTGAAGTATGTCATTGGTATTTTAATTGGTATTGCATTGAATTTATAAATTGCTTTGGGTAATATAGACATTTTAATGATGTTTATTCTTCCTAGCCATGAGCACGGTATAAGCTTCCACTTGTTTGTATCTTCCTTGATATCTTTTATCAATGTTTTATAATTTTCCGAGTACAAGTCCTTAACCTCCTTGGTTAAATTTACTCCTAGGTACTTTATTTTTTTGTTGCAATAGTGAAGGGGATTGTTTCCTTAATTTCTTTTGCTGACAGTTCATTGTTGGTATATAGAAATGCCTCTATTTCCTGAGTATTAATTTTATATCCTGCCACCCTGCTAAATTCATTTATCAGGTCCAGTAGTTTTTTGATTGAGACTTTAGGGTTTTCAATATACAATATCATATCATCTGCAAATAGTGACAATTTTACTTCTTCTTTTCCAATTTGGCTGTCTTTTATTTCTTCTTCTAGTCTGATTGCTGTAGCTAGGACTTCCAGAAATATGTTGAATAAAAGTGGTGAAAGGGGGCACCCTTGCCTGGTTCCTGATCTTAAGGGGATTGCTTTTAATTTTTGTCCATTTAGTATGATGTTTACTGTGGGTTTGTCGTAGATGGCCTTTATCATGTTAAGGAAAGTTTCCTGTATTCCCACTTTACTGAGAGTTTTAAGCATGAATGGGTGCTGAATTTTATCAAATGCCTTTTCTGCATCTATTGAAATTATCATGTGATTTTTATCCTTCCTTTTGTTTATGTGATGAATCACATTGATTGATTTGCGAATATTAAACCAGCCTTGCCTCTCCAGAATAAATCCCACTTGATCATGGTGTATGATTTTTTTCATATATTGCTGATTCCGGTTCACTAATATTTTGCTGAGAATTTTAGCATCTAAATTCATCAGGGATATAGGCCTATAATTTTCTTTTTTTGTGTTGTCTTTGCCTGGTTTTGGGATCAGAATTATGCTCGCCGCATAAAAGGAGTTTGGAAGTTTTCTTTCCTCTTGAATTTTTTGAAATAGCTTGAGGAGAATATGAGTTAGTTCTTCTTTGAATTTTTGATAGAATTCACTTGTGAAGTCATCAGGCCCAGGACTTTTCTTTTTTGGAAGTTTTTTGATAACTGTTTTGATCTCATTTGTTGTAATTGGTCTGTTTAGGTGTTCTGATTCTTCCAGATTAATTTTTGGAAGTTTATATAATTCAAGAAGTTTGTCCATTTTACCTAGGTTGTCTAATTTTTTGGCATAGAGTTCCTCATAGTATTTCTTACAATGCTTTGTATTTCTGTTGTGTCAGTTGTTATTTCTCCTCTGTAATTTCTAATTTTATTTATTTGGGTCCTCTCTCTTTTTTTCTTGCTGATTCTAGTTAAAGCTTCATTGATCTTGTTTACCTTTTCAATGAACCAGCTCCTGGTTTCATTGATCCTCTGTATTGTTTTCTTAGGCTCTATGTCATTTGTTTCTGCTCTGATATTTATTATTTTCTTCCTTCTACTGGTCCTGGGACTCTTTATTTTATTTTATTCATTTTAGAGAGGAGACAGAGAGAGAGAGAGAGGGGTGGGGGTGGGGGGAGGAGCTGGAAGCATCAACTCCCATATGTGTCTTGACCCGACCAGTGCAGGGTTTTGAACTGGCGGCCTCAGTGTTCCCAGGTCGACGCTTTATCCACTGTGCCACCACAGGTCAGGCTGTTCCTGGGTTTTATTTGCTGTTGTTTTTATAGTTCTTTTAGATGCAGAGTCAGGTTGCTTATTTGAGCTTTTTCCAGCTTCTTATGATATGCCTGTAGTGCAATAAACTTCCCTCTCAGTACTGCTTTTGCTGTGTCCCATAAATTTTGAGTTGAACTATGCTCATTATCATTCGTTTCTAGAAACGTTTTTATTTCTTCTTTGGTCTCATTGTTAATCCATTCATTATTTAATATTATGCTATTTAGTTTCCCAGCGTTTGAGTATTTTTCAGTTTTTCTTTTGTGGTTAATTTCTAGTTTCATGGCAGTGTGATCAGAGAAAATGCTTGATATGATTTCAACCTTCTTAAATTTATTGAGGCCATTTTTGTGTCCTAACATGTGTTCTATCCTAGAAAACTACCATGAGCGCTTGAGAAGAATGTATATTCTACTGCTTTAGGGTGAAAAGTTCTGAAGATATCTATTAAATCAAGTTGATCTAGTGTATCCTTTAAGTCTGCTGTTTCTTTATTAATTTTCTTCCTTGAAAATCTATCCATTGTTGTTAGTGGGGTATTGAAATCCCCTACTATGATAATATTGCTGTTAATCTCGCCCTTTATATCCATCAAAGTCTGCTTTATGTATGTCGGGGCTCCTATAATTGGTGCATAGATATTTATAATAGTTATATCTTCCTGTTGAATTGTTCCCTTTATCATTATGTAGTGTCCTTCTTTATCTCTTACTACAGCCTTTGTTTTAAAGTTCATTTTGTCAGATATAAGTACTGCTACCCTGGCTTTTTTTTTCATTTCCATTTACATGAAATATTTTTTTCCATCCTTATACCTTCTGTCTATGTGCATCTTTTGTTTTAAAGTGTGTCTCTTGTAGACAGCATATGTATGGGTCCTGTTTCTTTATCCAAGCAGCTCCCCTATATCTTTTGATTTGATCATTTAATCCATTTACATTTAAGGTTATTATTGATATGTAGTTGTTTATTGCCATTTTATTCTTTAAAGCTGTATTCTTCTTTTGCTATATTCTTTCCTCCCTTTGAAATGTTCACAATAGGTCCTTAGTATCTCTTGCAGAATTGGTTTGGTTTTAATGAATTCCTTGAGGCTTTCTTTGTTTGTGAAGCTCTTTATTTCTTCTTCAATTTTAAACATTAGCCTTGCTGGATAGAGTAGTCTTGGTTGTAGGTTCTTGTTCTGCATTACTTTGAATATATCTTGCCATTCCCTTCTGGCCTCAAGTGTTTCTGTTGAGAAGTCCAATGTCATCCTTATGGGGGCTGGGTGATAGCCTGTTTTTCTCTATCAGCCTTTAAAATTTTCTCTTTATCTGTTAGCTTTGGTATTTTAACTATGATGTGTCTTGGTGTAGATTTTTTTGTATTTCTCTTTAATGGAGTTCTGTGTGCTTCTTGATCGTTTGGAATGTGTCCCAGCCTTAATTTAGGGAAGTTTTCTGCTATAATTTGATTGAACAAAGTTTCTATTTCCTGTTCTCCTCTTCTTCAGGAACCCCTCTGATGCAAGTGTTGTTTCTCTTCATGTTGTCACAGAGCTCCCTTAGAGTTTCCTCACATTTTTGAGTCTCTTTTCCTTTTTCTTCTCTGCTTCTGTGCCTTTGTTTATTGTGTCTTCTAACTCGCTGATTCGATCCTCAGTGTCATCCATCCTGCTTTTAATTCCTTTCATTGTGGTCTTCAGTTCTGATACTGTATTTGTCATTTCTGTCTGATTCTTTTTTATTATTTCAATTTTGTTTTTTATACTTGTTATCTCTTTATTTAGGTGTTCATAGTGACTATCCATTGTTGCTCTAATATATTTGAACATCCTAACTATCATTATTCTAAATTCTGCTTCTGGTAATTTTGTTAAATCTGGTTCATTCAGGTCCTTGTCTGGGGATTTCTCTTGATTCATTTGGTTTGCATTCCTCTGCCTGCCCATTTTGTCTGTGTATAAGCGAGTGGTGCCCACTGGAGTCCAGTAGGTGTTGCCTTAGTGTTCTCTAGGTATGGTCTGTCTGCAGACCTGCCACCCCCTCTGCTCCTGCCTAGGGCAGTTTGGTATGGGCGTTTCCAGTGCCGGTGCACTGCGGCTGTTGCTGTGATTTCCGCCTCTCCTCCGCGGGAAGGGCTGTCACTCAAGCTACAAGTCTTAGCACCAAGGGTAGAAGTGAGCACCTTTGCTCAGCTGTGGACCCAGCCTGTTTCCGGGCTTCTGCCCAGCACCAGTGGTTAGAGCCTGCTCGCCACAGTTTTGTGGATTGGATGGGGCTTCTGAAGTGTTCTCAGCTGTGAGCCTTTGCCTCTTTGGGGCTTTATCCCCGCTCTCGAGGCCAGGGCCCTCCTGCGCAGGGTCGCAAACCCAGGTTTATTGGGCCGGGCGTGCCTGCTGTCGTGTGTTCTGCTGCATACTTCTGCTCATCTTGGGCTCTACCCTACCCCCACGTTCAGAGCCAAATCGCACGCGCAGGATGGCAAACTGTGGTTTCTCCGGCCGGGCGGGGCTGCTGGCGTGAGCTCAGCCGCGAGCCCCCGCCCGTCCCTGGTTCTAGCCCCGTCCCCGCGGTCAGTGTCGGCTTGCCCAAGTTCACAGAGCAGATCTCTGCCCGTTCCTGGCCTCCCGCTTTTCTCCCGCCGGTGGGGTTCCAGGTGGGGCCGCAGCTGCCAGACAGTTTTCATGCGTCCCCTCTTCCCCTGCTGGGCTAGACCAAGCTCACACCGGCTGGGCCTCCGCCCCTGCCAACAGAACCGTGTTTCAGCGTCCTGCCGCCACTATCCCTCCAGCAATCCTCAGCAGAGTAGGAAGGGCCCTAACACTCCATACTGTAGACCTGGGAGCTCCCTCCCTCTAAGCAGCTCTGCTCTAATTGCCGTGGGAGAGCTTGTTTGGCTAGTGTCCTGTCTCACTTTGCTGGTATTGCTAGTTCCAGGGGAAATATTTATTTTTGATTAGGGAAGTGGCTTAGCCCAGGGGTTAGGGTGGCTGTCCCTCAGAGTGTTTGTCCCCGTGCCTTCAGTCCACACTTTCTTCCCACTGCTCTGGTCGTCTCCTCTGTCTCCATTCCCTGGAGCCCTGGGTGCATGGTTGTGAGAGAGGTTTTCTGCGCTGTTCCTTTAAAACGAATCTTGGGTCTGAGCAAACTGTCTCTTTCTCACAAACAGTATCCTCATTTGTCTCACAGCTCAATACTGTTCAAATGCCTCTTCTAGGCTCTGGGACTGCAGGCTGGGGCTTTGTTCCTGTGACTCAGGTCCCTCCCTCTCCACCAAACTCTCCTCCCGCCATGCGGGTCTCTCCGGGCTGCCGTTCGCTCCAGGGAGCTGGGCAGCCCTCTTCGCGTTTTCGCTATTCCTACCAGTCTCAATGTGGCTTCTTCTGTGTTCCTTGGTTGAAGGGTCCACTTAGTTTAGTTCAAAGTTGGCTTATCCAGATGATGGTTCTTAAAATTGAGTTATAATCCACTTTGGTTCTGGGAGTTGGAAGTTGGTACGTCCACCTACTCCATTGCCATCTTGCTCCTTCTCCCTGACTTAGTTTTAAGAGTAAGCTTTTCCCCACACCCTTGACTGATTGGGTGATGTGGGGTGGTGCACTCTCCTGAGGGATCCCTTTATGCTTCAAATGGGTGACTTTGTATCAGAGACATTCTTGTTTGTAAATTGGATTAAGGGTTTGGATTTCTACACTATAAAGTGGGACAGATGAATAGCTTGCTCGCTCTTGGTTCCTGGGATTAGCAGTAGAGAGGAGAGAAGATAAAGGCCATGTAGAGGCCAGGAGAAGCAGCCAAAATGTCAGAGTGCTGAGAGAGAAGCCAGTTTGTGCAGAGTTTGCTCTGAAGGAGATGGGGAACAGAGGTGAATAAGTCTGGTGAGCTAGAAGCATTTGATGCTAGGAAACTTGGAAAAGTGAGTATCTTTGTGAGCACTGAATGTGTGGGTTTTGGAGCCCAGTGTGTATTTTTGCTTGCCCGCCAGGTGCAAGCTAGAATTAAAGCTGATGGCTCACCAGTTCTTGGCTCCGTTTTTCATTACCGACTGTCCGAATCTAATGCAAACCTGCATGTCAATGACCACGATGGCGGCTCCTGCTATACATAGCTAATATTTAATATTTTTTTTTATGTCAAACTTTTCTTTATAACTTTATATGCATTAAGTAATTTATTTGTGTATGCATAACACAATAATAGTAACAGTACAGTGTAGGTTTTATTACCTTCATTTTATAAACAAGGAAATGAAGGTTCAGAGAGGTTAAGTGATATGCTCAAAGTCACACAGTATGTAGAGGAGGCAGAAGCTGCAAAAGACATAAAAACTCACATTACTCATCTCACTAAAAACTCTTCCGTCTGCTACAGAGGGCCTATATGCAACCTTGAGAAAACAAGATCAGTATTCTCCTTTGGATGAGATTAAGGGTGGTGGAAGGTACTTTGAACTCCTTCAAGAGGTTATACCGCTGGGGGCTGTGCAGTGAGAATACTGCACTTGTTTTTTTTTTTGTTGTTATCATGATGCCATAGCCTGACAGAAGAGGAAAGTATTTTCCTTTTTTCCTTACTTGTGGTAAATAGCAACAGTTTCGGAGAACTTCTAATTCTGCAAGTCAATTTACATTGGAGAAATGTATGAGTAAAGTTAAAAGTTCTTGTCTATGACTTAAGCGATACTTGTTTTAGATAACTGCTCTAACAGATTGCAGGTTTTATCAAAGGCGATATACAATTGCATCACTTAATGCCCTTTTTTCGTCATCTTTCCCATTTTGCTTGCTTTTGCCATTCACTATTCTATGGACAGATTCTGTTATATGTACACAAAGGAACTGACTCCTCAGTTTTTCAGTGTAAGATGCATACTCTCCCACTAAATAATGTTTTATTTAATAAATTGCTTATTTTTTCAATGTGATCTGCAATAAATTAATGATAATTTTTTCAACTTTATGTTTATTTTGGTAAAATATACATAACAAAAAATTTATCATTTTGACCATTACAACTCAAGGGCATTTAATACATTTACACAGTTTTGCAGCCATACATCATTATGTCGTTCTATAAGATTCTCTAAAAGAAATCAATTTTCATTTCACATTCCTCCAGGACCTTGGAAAACACTCATCTTCTCACTGTTTTTACGGTTTTTCCTAATCTGGATTTTTCATATAGTAAATGAAATCATACAATCTGAAGCTTTGTATCTCTGGCTTCACTTAGTTTTCACATAGGTTACTGTTCTGAAGGTTTATTTGCACTGCTGTTCATCTGTATCTGAACTTCATTCCTTTTTCTTTTTCTTTCTTTTTTTTTTTACAGGGACAGAGAGAGAGTCAGAGAGAGGGATAGATAGGGACAGACAGACAGGAGCGGAGAGAGGTGAGAAGCATCAATCATCAGTTTTTCGTTGCCATTGCAACACCATAGTTATTCATTGATTGCTTTCTCACATGTGCCTTGACCGCGGGCCTTCAGCAGACCGAGTAACCCCTTGCTCGAGCCAGGGACCTTGGGTCCAAGCTGGCGAGTTTTGCTCAAGCCAGATGGGCCCATGCTCAAGCTGGCGAAATTGGTCTCGAACCTGGGTCTTTCGCATCCCAGTCCGACGCTCTATCCACTGCACCACCACCTGGTCAGGCTGAACTTCATTCCTTTTAATGGTTGAATGATTACAGTCCATTGTATGGATATACCAATTTTGTTCATTCATTCATCAATTGACAGACAATTTGTGTTGTGAATAGTGTTGCTATGAACATTTCTGTACAAGTTTTTGTTTGAACAACTGTTTTCAATTCTTTTAGTTATAAACCCAGGATTGGATTCACTGAGTCATGTGGTAATTTTATGTTTAATTTCTTGAAGAACCACCAATTGTTTTCCATAGCAGCTGCACTGTTTTGCATTCCCATCAGCAATGTGTGAGAGCTCCAATTCCTTACCTCTTCCGAGCACTTGTTTTGTATTTCATTTATTTGATTGTAGTTGGTATGGAGTGGTATCCTGTGGTTTTTTTGTTTGTTTGTTCTTTTTTTTTAAGAGAGAAAGACAGGAAGGGAGAGAGATGAGAAGCATCGACTCATCAATTTTTTTTTTGTTGTTCATTGATTTCTTCTTATATGTGCCTTGATCAGGGGACTCAAGCTGAGCCAAGTGACCTCTTACTCAAGCCAGTAACCTTAGACTCAAGCCAGTGACCTTGGGCTTTAAGTTGGTGAGCCTGCACGTTCAAGCCGGTGACCTCAAGGGTTTGAACTCGGATCCTCAGAGTCCCAGATCAACACTCTATTCACTGTATCACCACTGGTTGGAAATTATGTGGTTTTGATTTACATTTTCCTAATGACTAATGACATTGAGCTCATTTTCAGGTGTTTGTTCACCATTTATATATCTTCTTTGGAGAAATTTCTCTTCAAATCTTTTATTCATTTTTTTATATTGGATTGTTTCTCTTTTTGTTTTTGAATTGTAAGAATTCTTTATACACTCTGGACACTAGACTCTTATCATATACATGATTTACACATATTTTTCACATGTGGGTTGTTTTCACTTTCTTCTTTTTTTTTTGGATTTTTCCAAAGTTAGAAGAGGAGAAGCAGTCAGACAGACTCCCGCATGTGCTCAACTGAATCCACCCGGCATGCCCACCAGGGGTCAATGTTCTGCCCATCTGTGGGGTTACTCCATTCTAGCACCTGAGGTGGAGGCCATGGAGCCATCCTCAGCACCCGGGCCAACTTTTCTTCAGTGAACCTTGACTGTGGAAGGAGAGGAGAGAGATAGAGAGGAAGGAGAGGGAGATGGGTGGAGAATGAGATGGGCACTTCTCCTGTGTGCCCTGGCTGGAAATCGAACCCGGGATTCTACGCGCCGGACCAACGCTCTACTGCTAAGCCAACCAACCAGGGCTGTTTTCACTTTCTTGATAACAAAACTTTGATTAACAAAGTTTTAAAATTTAGATAAATTCTAATTTACCTATTTTTTCTTGCTTGCTTGTGTTTAGTCTTATAGCTAAGAAACCACTTCGAAATTTAAGGTAATACAAATATATGTTTTCTTTTTGAGAGTATTTTTAGTTTTAGCTCTTTCATTTATGTCTTTTACCTATTTTGAGTTAGTTTTTGTGTATGGTGTGAAGAAGAGGTCAAACTCTATTTATTTGAATATAGTTATCTCAGCACCATTTACTGAAAAAACTATGTTTGGCCCATTGGACTGCTTTGTAACCATGTTAAAAATCAATTGACAAGATAGAGAAATCAGGAAAAAAAAGAGATAAAAGTAATCAAAATTAGAAAGGAAGAAGTAAAATTGTTCCTATCTGTGGATGACATAATTATATATATAGAAAACCTTAAAGTCTACACACACACACACACACACACACACACACTCACACACCTGTTAGAATGAACAAATGTATTCATCAGAGTTTCAGGGCACAAAATCAATATACAAAAATGAATAGTATTTCTATATTTTAACAATTATCTAAAAGGAAGATTAGGAAAACAATTGCATTTACAATAGCACAAAAATACTTAGGAATAAACAACTGTAAAGGTGAAAGACATACACTGAAAACTACAAACCGCTGATAAAAAAAATTGGAGAAGACATGAACAAATGAAAGGACATTTCAAGTTTATGAATTGAAAGAATTAATATTGTTAAATTGTGCATACTACTCAGAGATCTACAGATTCAACGCAATCATAAACATCTCAGTGGCATTTTTTATGAAAATAGAAAAAACAATACTAAAATTCATATAGAACCTCAAAAGATCCTCAGATAGCTAACACAATCTTCAGAAAGAAAAGGAATTGAGGCATCACAGTATCTGATTTTGAAATACATTACAAAGCTACAGTAATTAAAAGTATTATATTGGTATTAAGAGACATATAGATCAATGGAACAGAATGGAGAGCCCAGATATTGATCCATGCTTATATGGTCAACCAACCTTTAAGAAACGTGCCAATAATACAAAATAGGGTAGGAATAGTCTCTCCAATGAATGGTGTTGGGAAAACTGAATATGAACATGCAAAGAAATGATATTAGATTCTTATCTTACATCATACATAAAATCAATTTAAAATATGTAAATTAAAGACTGATACATACTCCTGCAACTGTTAAATTCCCAGGTGACTGGTGCAGCCACTGTAGAAAACAGTTTGGAGATTCCTCAAAATATTGCCTGACCTGTGGTGGCGCAGTGGATAAAGCGTCGACCTGGGAACACTGAGGTCGCCAGTTCAAAACCCTGCACTGGTCTGGTCAAGGCACATATGGGAGTTGATGCTTCTAGCTCCTCCCCCCTTTCTCTCTTTCTCTATCTCTCTCTCTCACTCTGTGTCTCCTCTCTAAAATGAATAAATAAAAATAATAATAATAATAACAAAATATTAAAAGTCAAACTGCCTTTTGACTCAGCTATCCCACTTTTAGGAATATACCCTAAGAACACCATAACACTGTTCGAAAAGAAGAAATGCGCCCCCATGTTTGTGGCAGCATTGTTCACAATAGCAAAGATCTGGAAACAGCCCAAGTGTCTGTCAGAGGACGAGTGGATTAAAAAGCTTTGGTACATATATACTATGGAATACTACTCAGCCATAAGAAATGATGACATTGGATCATTTATAACAAAATGGATGTACCTTGATAACATTATACAGAGTGAAATAAGTAAATCAGAAAAAAAAACTGAGAACAGCATGATTTCATACATAGGTGGGACATAAAAGTGAGACTATGAGACATGGACAAGAAAGTGGTGGTTATGGGATGGGGGGAGGGAGGGGAGGGTGGGATAGGGAGAAGGCGGGGCACAGGGAAAACTAGATAGAAGGTGACAGAGGACAATTTGACTTTGGATGATGGGTATGCAACACAATTGAATGATAAGATAATCTGGAGATGTTTTCATTGCACATATGTACCCTGATTTATTGGTGTTACCCCATTAAAATTAATAATAATAAAAAAAATTCCCAGGTGAAGATATAGGGGAAAAGTTTCACTGGTCTTCACAATTATTTTATGGATATGACAGTCAAAGTACAGGCAACAAAAGTAAAAATAGCCTATCAGAATTACAAACAAATATTGCTTGATCCCTCTTATATTAGGTATCTAAGTAGTCAAACTTGTAGAATCAGATAATAGAATGGTGCTGACAGAGATGAGAGGGATAGGAAAGTGAAAAGATGCTAATCACTGGACATAAAGTTCCAGTTACACAAAATGAATAAATTCTAGTGATCTGATGTACAACATTGTTTCTAGAGTTAGTTAATATTGTATTGTACACTTAAAATTTTGTTATGAAGGTCAATTTCATGTTAAGTGTTCTTAATCCAACTTAATAAAAGAAATAAAATAAAAAAATTTAATTGACTATACATGTGTTTCTGAACTGTTAATTCTACTTCATTTATTTATATATCTATCCTTTTGCCTGTATGCTATCTGTTTAAATTATTGTAACTTTGTGGTAAGTTTTGAAATCAGAAGATAATACTGTTTTTGTTTTTCTTTCACTGGGAATCTCTCTTCAGATTCTATTTTCCTTTTTCAGATTGTATGTGGTGGGGCCACAAAACTGTCTATAACTGTCTGAGAGGGCTGTTGTAGGGATGTGAGAGTAGGAGGGTATTTGTGGTATTACTTGTAGTTCTCCATGCTCCAGATCTTTGAGTTAAAATCAGATAAAATGACAGTTTTATATTTATACATGTGCAATACATTGTGCATTTTTTGGTTACATATGTTTATTCAGCCATTTCTGAAAAGATGGATTCTTTGAAAAGTGATGACTGAGTAATAGGATATACATATATATTTTAAAATGTGATTCAACTTCCATAAAAACCATTGCTAGTTTTTACTTGAACTAATTATGTATGGAAGGGTAACAGCAATGCCAGCCATAGTGTCTTATAGGATTTTTTTTTACAGAGAACATCAATCCCTGAACCCCCAAATGAAGGAAAGAACAACATTGATAGCAAAAATGTAGACATCTCTTCTATATATGGTGTTATTTTAATCAGAAATGATAACTGAAATCAGGCTTATGCTCAAGTTGTTTCCTCTCTTTCCTTTTGTTTTCCTAGTGAGTAGCAATATACCTGAACTAAGTTTTCTTCTTCAGGTAAGTCTTCCCATTATCTCCAGGTGGCTTTTCCTGGTTGTTTCCACCCTAGTCTCATTCCAGAGTAAAGGGACCCACTTCTGTGATGTTTCTTCTCCCTGTCCTATAGTCTTTAGAGACGTCTAGCACAATACCTGTTTCTCTTATCTTATTCCATTACTAGTTTACTTGTTTATAAGTAAGAACATACTTCTTATTTATCTTTATGTCCCCAATTGTTGAATGACTGAATAATTGAATGAAAAAAGACTGGGTAAGATAATCCAGTGAAGGAGTGGAGGCTAAACAGAACTAAATCGTTAAATAAGATTACTATAATTAGTAGACTTAGGTATAGTATTTGAATGCACTTTTAAAGCAAGAAAGGTTTTTTCTTTGAGAAGGAAATTTAATTTAGAAATTTTGTGGCTTTTACAATGGAAAGGCTTTTGAAGAAAATAGCAAAAAGAATATTCTAGTGTTCAAGTTCAGAAGATATCTAGGTTTCAAGAAATTTACTTGTGGAGTTGAGAGGAGTGAGGTAGAATTGACTAGTTTTGAAGTAAACTGCAATGAAAACAAAGTAAATGGAAATAGTTTAAAAACTTTTATTACTTTATATTTATAGAAAATAGTCTATTATTTGATTATATATACTATTATCAAAATAGGCTCTCTATATTTTTTCTTAGTTCTTTCACCAATTCACATACATAAATAAACTATAAATTATATAATTCATTATACTTTTTTGTTAACAAACTGATTTACATGTTTTTAGAAGATTTTTTTCATTCAAGTCACTAATTGCCTGGCATTCATACCTGTCAACGTTTTCAGTGTTGTATGCTAACAAATTGTCTGAAATTTTGTTATAGAGCTCCCATAAACTTCAATGCAAAAGTTATAATTACTAAAAGTGGGTGCTGAGATGGCCAAATAATGAGTTTGTCATCAGATTGACCACATCCATTGATGGAGGAGGTAACGGCTGGGGAGAGATCACAATTATTCATCACTTCCCAACAAGAGTCTTCTACAATTTCCTTCTCACTACAGTTCAGGGAAATTACAAAAAAGCAACAAAGGGGAAATAAAATGTTAATGCTAAAAGTCAACCCTAATGTAGAAAATAACTATATTGGGAAATTACAATATAAAGGGTTATTTTTTTTTATTAAACTTCTTTTTATTTTATTCATTTTTAGAGAGGAGACACAGAGTGAGAGAGAGAGAGAGAGAGAGAGAAAGAGAGAGAGAGAAAGAGAGAGAGAGAAAGAGAGAAAGGAGGGAGGAGCTGGAAGCATCAACTCCCATATGTGCCTTGACCAGACCAGTGCAGGGTTTTGAACTGGCGACCTCAGTGTTCCCAGGTCGACGCTTTATCTACTGCACCACCACAGGTCAGGCCAAAGGGTTATTCTTTTAAATGAATTTAAAGATAGTTACTCTTATAGTTGCCAACATTCATTAGAGTCATGATGCATTAATATTATTTGTTGAGGATAGTAGTTTAAGGCAGGGGATTCTCTGAGCTACTAAAACAGCTCATGGCTTTAGACCTGCTGTTGTGTGAATTTATGATGCAATCTTGTTAGTCTGGTCATATCCCTGAGGCAAAAATGACCCCACTGTCTAACTTGTGTAACTCTGTAAGTGCTAGATTATTGTGTATACATATCAAGTGACCAGGGCAAAATTTTTTAAAACTGATTTTAGAGAGAGAGAAAATGGGGGGAGGGGAGAGAAAGAAATCAATTAATTGTTTCACTTATTTATGTACTCATTGGTAAATTCTTGTATGTGCTTTGACTTGGGATTGAATCTGAAACCTTGACGTAATGGGATGACACTCGAACCAACTGACCTTCCCAACCAGTGCAACATTACTGTATCCCCAGCAATGAACATGGTGTATGGTACACATTAGATGCTTTGTAAATAGTTCTTGATTTAAGAAGTCTATTTGTGAAAAGCAATGAGGAGAGTAGTTGGTTTTATATTTATCCCCAAATGCAATGAAGTCAGTGCTTTCCCTTCCCTAAAAGCAGCCATGTTGGGACATGGGTGGCTCAGTCTGCTGGTTTGTCTGGCTTTGTTCTGGCTTATGGTGAGGTCTCATAAAAAAGGCAAAGAACTTTTTGTTTTTCTTTCCACTGATGTCTATTAGAAGAACTTGAAAAATCTAAGTCCTTGGTCTCTTAGGATCTTATAAAGAATCCAAGTGGCTTAACAGATGTGAAAAGCTCTGGAAAATTTTAAACACTTTGGTCAAATGGTGTGTCTTAACTTTATTTTTGAACATCTTTCTCAAACTGTAGCTGCCTTATGTACCATGAGGGCCTCATCTTTCTAGCCAGTAAAATCTAGGCCCAAAGCATCCTCTCATCTCACCTCTAAAAATATTAAAGAGCCTTATTTAAAGGCTCTTAGACAGGTATGTGTTTAAAAATTTATTTTTAAATCACCCTGCCTGGTTTCTCAGTGGTAGAGCATCAGTTCAGCGTGTGATTGTTCCATGTTTGATGGAACACAGAAGAAGTGAGCATTTGCTTCTCCCCCTCTCGCCCTCTTGCTTCTCTCTCTTTCTTCCCCCCCTGAAGTCATTGCTCGATTGGAGAGAGTTGGCCCCCAGGGATGGTGGCCTTTGCCTCAGGTGCTAAGAATAGCTCAGTTGCTGAACAACAGAATAATGCCCCAGATGGGCAGAGCACCACCCTGTAGGGAGCTTGCTGGGTGGATCCTTGTCAGGGTGCTAGCAGAAGTCTGTATCTGAATCCCCTCCTCTCATTTAATAAAAATAAAAATAAAAGTATTTAAAATAAAATGTCTAACAGTTTTTGTTAGTCCACTTGAAGTTTGTGAAGGATTTAGAAAAGTGTGCCTGACTATGGTTGATCCTATTTTTGCTTATATAATTCATAAGGGTCATCCTATTGCAGTTTGGCATAGTTTGTATTATTGTCACCAGTACTTTGTACTTTATAATGGAAAAGTGCTTTTCTGCCATTTATTATGGAAACCTCTGTGATCAGTGACAAAGGGTACTAGGAGACTGTTCATCATGTAGATATGTCTGCTTTATGGTTTCAGCCAAAACACCAGTTTGTCAATACTGTCTAAAAAGCATATTCAGTAAAATAACTTCCTGTTGATGGTCATAAGATTTTCAAAACTCTTGGTGAAACACTGGTTCTTTTGGTATGCATTTTGGTATTGGACAGAGAAATGATGTGGAGGTAATGCTGGATGATTTGATAAACTCTAGATAAGAGATCGATGGACTCTCTTTTTAAGTTAAATATCTAGTAAAATACAGATAGAGCCTGACCAGGCGGTGGCGCAGCGGACAGAGCGTCGGACTGGGATGTGGAAGACCCAGGTTCGAGACCCTGAGCTCGCCAGCTTGAGTGTGGGCCCATCTGGCTTGAGCAAAAAGCTCGCCAGCTTGGACCCAAGGTCGCTGGCTCCAGCAAGGGGTTGCTCAGTCTGCTGAAGGCCCGGGGTCAAGGCACATGTGAGAAAGCAATCAATGAACAACTAAGGTGTTGTGACAGCAACAAAAAACTAATGATTGATGCTTCTCACCTCTCTCCGTTCCTGTCTGTCTGTCCCTATCTATCCCTCTCTCTGACTCTCTCTCTGTCCCTGTAAAAAAAAAAAAAAATACAGATAGAGGTTTATGTGACTCATGAGAATAGCATAGTATTTAAGCTTATGAGTCAGAAAATCCAGAGTTTAAATCCTTGTTATAATAATTTTTTAGATGAATAAGGTAAGAAGGCAGCCAAATTACTGAATTGGATTTCTTATTCATACTTTTTCAGTTAAACTACCTAAAGGCTCTTGAGCCTGAATTTTCTCAATTATAGGGGAAAGAAAAGGATGATGAAGAGTGATATTGAAGGGGATTTCAGAGGGTAAATCCAGAACAGTGCTTGCCAGTGCACATTTGCCCAATGGTTCTTCTTTCTTCTCCTCTTTTTCCTTTTTTACTGCCTTCTATCTCACAAAGAAATAAAAAAAACAAAGTGGTTATATGATGAAGGGGGTCAGAAGGTAAAAAAAATTCTTCTCACTGGAAATCTTGCCAGACATTTCTTTTTTTCTTCTTGAAACTTAGTATAGAAAAATTTGTCTCTATTATAAACCTAATGAACCCCATCCTGGTGGAAAGTACAGAGCATTTAATATTCACACAGAACTTTCTACCTGCTTGGTATGCATAGAGTTCTGTGCCAGGGGCCAGGCCTCCTATGAATGGAATGAGAAGGACTGGGAAAACAGACAAGTCACGCAAAAGAATTTACTTTTTCTTTTGGGACCATGACTCAGACCTCAAGAATATATTTATTATTTTAATAAATACTTCAAAAACCTATTATATAAGAGTCCTGTGTTCTGGGCCCTGAATATGGGGAACTGAACTGGACATGGACCCTGCCTTCAGGATGCTTCCACTGTGGAGAAAACAGACATGTGCACATATTGGGGCATAGTAAGAGTCGAGGTCCCAACATGGAGAGCTTTGTGGGTCTCTCTGAGGAGTCTGTCCTTCATTCGGTTGGTGATAGGAAGCCACTGAAGTGTTTTGAGAATAGGAGTGGTTTGTTCGGGTTTTCATTTTCAAAAGCACCCTTAAGAACAGCTGTTTGGAAGTTGGTTGACTTGGATTCATCATGAAGGTCCAAGCTTCCCTTGACACGTGAATACTGGCTCTCCCCACTGCACCCAGCTGCAGTGGGTGCACCTGCTACAATAGTGACGGACAGTCTTTTGAGCTTGGTGTGTCAAAATTCGCCAAAAAGCCGAGCATAACTCGGGTGGTGTGTCACTTCGAGAAAAACGGCCTAGCCAGAAGTCCCAGAACTAGACGCTCTGTGCCGGAGTTCTGTTGTTTTGGCCTATAGGCCTCCTGCACAGTGTCTACACTACAGCAAATGTTTTACCCTCGGCTACTGCACCTGGCTGTGCAAGAGCCAAGGATGAAACGTCCTTCTTGGCATGTGGCCCTATACTTCTATGGTATGCAGCCGCATGTCATCGAAAATGGCTACGCGTGTCAGTGCTGACATGCGTGTCATAGGTTCACCATCACGGTGCTACAAACTCACGCTGCACCTGGATTTCTCTATGCTACATATTCATCCCGAGTGTTAGTTTTGCCTGTGTGCCTATAGTGTCCCTCACTAGAGTGACAGACATTATGTTGTGCTCATCATTATATTCTGAATGTCCAGGACAGAGCCTGGAACACTGCTGGTGCTCACTAAGTATATACATATATCTCTTTTAAATGAAACCATTGGAACTATTGCAGTAGTGCAGAAGGAAAATCATTGTCTCCTGGCAACCTTCAGGGCAGTGGCAAATATGCAGCGGGCTTTGGCTTCCTATTGCTCTCCTGCTTTTCTTGTTTGTAAAGTGGGGGTTTTAAAACATACTTACAGAGATATGGAGGAGATGAAATGGGAGTGTCAAGTGACAGCTCACTGACAGCCTGACTGCTGGCTTCCGGCTGTCTGTTTTATCAGTATGATCAATCTCTGGATGACTAGGAGCTGAGCAAAAGGGAAAGCCACATCTTGAAGTAGGCAAACTTTTCTACCTTTTGTGCCTCCCTCTGTGTCTAAGAGAGAAGCCACTTTCTGGGGTGACCACATCAACAAAACAGGTGTTCTTTCCTTTCACAGGTCCCTGGGTTGTCTGGCCTCAACAGTCAGTCTTTTCTAAAAGATGGCAGATCTATACCAAAATCAATTCTGAAAAATTCCAACCACTCTATGAATGAGTGAATGAATTAATGAAGAAATAAGTGGCCTTTAACCTGAGCTCTGCCACCTTCTCTTTCTGATCCTCAGTTTCCTGTTCTATACTGGTTTGTTTCAAGAATTTAGTTTGGTAATGCATGTGTGAGCACCTCCAAAATTCTAATGTGCCATAGAAATGTCTTTCTATCACCAAACATCATATAGCTAGTGCTCGACTTATGACCACGATTGGTTCCGACAGACCGGTCGTAACACGATTTGGTCGTAAGTTGAGTAGGCTATAGACAAAGACAATTTCTTCTTGGTAGACATCTTGGGAGGGGTTTGATGAAAAATATCCAAGACACAAAACACAAATTGCTGTACAGTTGAAATGGTGCACGTGGAGATGGTAGTGCTGCTGGAAGCTGGTCTGCACTGTTGTATGCCCAGCTGGGCAACGCTTGCACTGCCAGATATGGAGCAGTCGTGGCTAGCGATTGTGGTCATAAAGTCGAATGGTTGTAAGTCGATCAATACCTGTATCCCCCAAATGTGCCCAACATAGAGTGAATCTTGAGAAGGCCTTTGGCTGAATGTTGAAAGGATAAATGATGTCTATTTGATTCATTTATTGGCCTATATCTTTTTATATAAAGAATTTTCATGCCAACAGTTATCTAATGTGTGTTGGGTCCTAACGTGGTAGGTGGTGTTACTGGTTCTGATGGACCTTCTTTCAACCCATTTTTAACCTTCGTTGGTTTTTACCAGAAGAGATCCTCCCGGTGGAGGTGGTCTCTTTTTCCAACTGCTCCATCCTATATGACAGAGCTTGGATTTCACAGTGGATATTGAATGGTTTCAGATAGAAAAATGAAATGGCATTGTCTCTAGAATAGCTTTGTCTTTTTCCTGGTATGAATCGAATAAGCATATTGATGGTGTGTGGTTGCCCCACTGTGATTATTACTGTGTAATTATGTACCGTGAATTTCAAAGCTTATTTGGCATAACTTCCCTACTGTTTTGAAGGTCTAGAAGTGGTTTGTGGTCTTTTGAAAGGGCAACATTTCTCAGAAAAATTAGTGGATAGAGTCCTAGATTTGTAAAGTACTAGGCATGCATTTTTCTCTGGGTTGGAGTGATTCTTTTCAGTTAACTGACTGATCTGGGAAGATGGCTGTTATTCTATCTTGTACTTTGGATTCTTCTATTTGAATTTTATTTTGCACTAGGTCATGCCTTAGAATTTATTACTCTTTTCAAGTCAAAGAAAACAAGATTTCACATTACATATCTCAAGACCATGTCTTTTTCTCTTTTTTCCCCCCAGTAAACCGGGGGCAGAATAATGTTTCTGTTTTGAAAAATATTCCTATAATAATTGGAAAGTTATATAGACACCAATACACAAATAATTAAAAATATCTCTATGTACCTAAAGAACATAATAAAAATAAACAAAAATGAAAAAATATAACAAATATGATAAAACAGTATTATTTTAATAAATACAGGTTTCATAAAAACTGATGATAGAAGTTCTGAAATCACACTGGTAGATCTCAGGTGGTTAAAGAATATGAACAGAAGAAGCTGCTTAAAAGAAGAAACACAAATGACCAATAGACATGTGAAATAACCTTTGAGAAAACAATCAAATAAATAAAAATTAAGATAAGAATAAGGTTTCATTTTCACCTGTTAAATTAGTAGAGATTTAAAAATAACAATAATATTCTAGTATTAAGGAGGGAGTAAAAGAGGCAATTGCTTACACTCTTGAAAGACAAATTGCTAATATACACCATATACTGTATTTTTTGACCCATTTCTTATTCATGGCCCTCTCTTGGCTTTATATTCTCCTTCTCCTGGAAATGTAGTCTAAGAAATTAATATTTAAAGAACAAAACATAGAGAAAATAAAAAAAATCTTATGCATGTTTACAGCAATGTTATTTATTTGACTTTGTTTATTTTTTCCCTCTTTTTAAATTTGTTTTATTGGGGTACAGGTTTCAAGTGTTCAACTCAATAAAACATTATCTGCACACGGCATCCTGTGCATACTGCCCCAGGCAGGGTCTCTTTCTATGCTCACTCCTCCTCCTCTGCCCACCTCCACCTATCTCTCACCCCTCTTTCCCTCAGGCTATCACCACACTGTTGTCTATGTCCTTGTGCTATATATGTATTAATATATACCTGAACTAATATTATTAAAATATAAATTAAAAGATAAAAACAAAAGGAAATACCAAAAGGAAATACATTTAAATGTTAATTATCATTATCTTTGATAAGGTACTATGGATGAATGTCTTTTCCATATTTTAAAAATGTTTTTATGTCTTTCAATTTTTTATTCAATCAAAAGAGGAAAAAATATTTTATGCCATATAACCAGAGAAATTTAAGCGGATGAAAAGTGGTTTGTTGTGGAACCCAATTTTTTATTTAGTTATTTATCAAGTGCCTGATTTCCTTAAAAGTATCTCATGCTGGAGTTTAGGAAGAGAATCATTCAAAATGTCTGCACAGGAGGCTGCTGAGTTCCACTCTTTCTGTGGACACACTGAAGGGACAGTTACATACGGAGCAGTTCCTTCTGAAAGAGATCCAGAACTTGGCTGTTGGGCAAATGCGTTTGTAAAATTTGTATTTTTTGTTTGCTCACTTTTATTGTTAAAAAATGGCTCTGGGCAGCCACATGTGTGCTTGCCTTCAGAGCAAGGCAGTTGATTGCCCATTGCAGATTGCATTCCTGCTTGGAAGGGTCCACTGTTTTGTTAATGTTTGCTGGAGGAGGGGTCTTTGTGGGCCCAGCCAGTTTTGCAGGGAAAGCAGAGAGAATGCAGAGTGCTGAAGAAGAAGGCAGTTCTGGAGAGAGAGAGGAGTGCAGATGGGGAACCAGAGCTGAGGGGCTCTGGGAGCTCCGCTGAGACTGGTGGGGCCTTCGATTCTCCTGGTTGTGGAACTGGAGAATGTGTCAGGACTTTGGGAGCCCTGAATGAAAGGGAGGTGTTTTCCCTGTGTGTTTGCTCATCGGCTGGTGTGAGACTTGAATAAAGGAATAGCCACCATTTTTTGGCTCCACTGTTTCTTTACCGACTGCCTGAATCCAATGAGAACCTGCATGGCCACGACGGCGGCAGCCACTAGCCATGCACTTGCTGAGTGACCCTTGCACACTCAACGACTGAGAAAACACTCACATAGAAACAGGTAGGAGAGGCTGACATACACTCTCATCATAAAACTCACTGCTAGCACAGCGCCACAGAATCGGGAGGAAGTCCCCAACTTCCAGTGTCTCCCTGTGGAGGAAGAGTTTGGACCTCACATCTAGTGCCCCAACTTTTGAAACTTCCACTGGAGGGATGGGCTACCCAAACACTTAACATTGAAAGCTTATGTTCATGGGAACTGCAAGACTATAGCAAAGGAACAATTTTTAATGGGTATGCAAACAGTGAGAAGATAGACCATTTTTAAGATTTCTAAAAAGATTGTTACTGAATTACATAATGTATTGTTCAGGAATTGATTGAAGTATTTTTTCTATATGTTGTTGTCTATGATTTATCAGTATAAATAATGGGAGGTTCTTTGTTTTCAGTGACCTGTGGATGAAAAAGGGGCCACATGCTGACCCTGACAAGCCCAGGGAGAGCCTGCATGGTGGCCTTACAGGCTCAGGGACCTAAAGTAACCACACAGGATGGTCTGAAATTAAAACTTTTTAACTAAAAGTGGTTCATGTTGAGTAGTCACGTACTAGGGAGTTATTGTCTATGTGAACTAAGGACAATGCTTGCTTTGATGCCTGTCAGTTGCCTTTTGCATCTACAATAAGGTACCCAATAACATGCCTTTGAAATAGAGTAATCTTTTTCTGCCCCCTCAGGGAACGCATCCCACAAAAGCAGAAACCAACAAACCCCTTCATTGTTATTATTATCATGTTAATTAATATATATCTATTCTATCCCTCCCTATGTAAAAGAAGTTTCAGTATATATATTTTTATTTTTTATCCAATCCGAGATATCCCCATTTTGCTTTCTCCCGCCAATTTCAAGTAACCCCCTTACTTCTTTCCCTTTGACTTTAATGCATAAAATAAGTGGTGAAATTGTCATTTCCTAGAGCACTTTCTCAATCTGTTGAGACTCTGCTTCCCAGCAATTGTCAATAGTTTGGCTCAAAAAAACTCATAAAAATTCTTACAGGTTTGGAAGGTTTTTATTTTTCATTGATAGACCTTATATCCTGTTTATGTGCTTGTTTGCATTTTATTCCTGTGCGCCTAACATAGACACTTAATCATCTCACATATAGCCTTCAGCCCCTTCCAGGTAGACTAGTATCCCTCACATGAATAATTCTTAAAGCACTTCTAGACAGAAAGCACCAGAACTTAATGCAATGGAAGGGAATTGTTAATGATCAAATTTAGGGATTTATGAGTGTTATGGACTGAGTGCTTTTGTCTACTCAAAATTCTAATTTTGAACCTCTAATCCCACATGTGATGGTATTTAGAAGTGAAACCTTTGGGAACTAATTAGGTTTAGATTAGTTCATGAGTATGGTATTTTGTCTGTCCTTGGTCAGAGCTCAGAGTGGGGTGGAGACAGTCCACGTTCAACGTTGGAGTATGGACGACTACTGCAGCAGGTGACCACTCAGCTTTAGTACCTTTTCTGGCATAGGCCTTCTAACATGTGTTAATCTACAGTATTATCATAACAAACCACTTTTTTGGGAGTTCCTTGCAGGGAGCCTCTTTTTTAATGTTAATCTAAAGAATTGTCACATCAAGCCACCTTTTATATATATAACTTCACACGTGCACACACACACTAACTAGGCTCTGCGCAAAAAGCATATCATATCTGTAGACACTAGATTAGCTTCCACCCAGAAGGTGGATCCTTATTCACTTGCCTTAATGGCTTTTAATATTATATCCTAACTTATTTCTATATATTTTCTATATTTTTCTATATTTCTGTATATTTAGTTACTATAACATTATATTACTGTAACAGATTTTCATGATGGGATTAGTACCCTGGAAGAAGAAGAAAGAGACCTTTCTCTCTGTCTGTGCAGGCTCTGAGGAAAGACCATGTGAGGATAAAAGTTGCCATCTATAAGCCAAGTAAAGAGCTATCACCGGGCACTGAATTTGCTGGTACCTTTACCATGAACTTCCCAAGCTCCAGAACTGTGAGAAATAAATGTCTGCTGTTTAAGCCCCTCAGTAAGGTATTTGTTATAGCAGCCTGAGCTGATGCAGACAGTGGGGAAGACACCCGCTAGATAAGGTCCTTTCCGTTTTCCTTTTGTTTCGTGGGACTTTCATGCTGCTTGTCTGCTCTTCCTGCTCTTATTTTTTCATGTTTACCATTTCTCTTTTTGATTATTGGAAACATTACCCTTAACCAATCGAAGTCCTCTTTCACTGGCATTGTGTTTATATTTTTCTATTGGTGAATTGCTCTTTGCTTAAGCAGCAACTGGTGGACTGCTAAACTATATTTGTTTATAAATTATCTTGTTTGTTTGCCAAGTGGATTGCTTTTGGGACAAGCCATTTTAGGATGTAATAGGTCTTACTATCATTTGCAAGTCTCTCTTCCACAATGTGGTTACATCCACACATGCAAATAAATTTTACTGAATTCAGCAAATAAAACATTAAGTTTTATAGTCTATGTAATGATGAATAACTGGTTTGATGGCATATTCAAATATTTGGCTGTTGGTTTTAGTCCCGTGTAGCCATGGCCCATAAGAATTATTAGCTTATATAAAAATTTTATTGTATGTTTTAAAAAGTTATTACAATGTTTACTACAAAGTAAATTAAATTTGTCTTAGCACCTTAATTTACCTAATATTACTAATAAATTTTAGAACTTAATGTGTCATAAGCTTCTTAAAACAGTCTGTTTTATTTTATACATACAGCAAGAAAAACTAGTGTCTATTTCTTTTCTCATCTCTGAATTCATTTGGACATATTGTCTTGAAGAGTTATTAAATAAACGTGACAGACTTGTATTGAACAAACATTAGTTTTATTTATGTGAAATTGCTAGTAGGCCAAAAATGGCAACTAATATTACTAATAATTATTTTCATTAACTCACTGATTTCTCCTTCTAAATTTAAGGTTTTCATCATGACTCAGAAATTAAAGTGCTGTTGTTTATTTACTTCTAGAAATCCACTGGATCAATAATGAACTTTTTTTATTTAAAAAAAATTTTTATTAATTGAGAAATGGGGAGGCAGAGACAGACTCCTGCATGCACTCCTTACTGGGATCTACTTGGCAAGCCCTTGGGTCTGCTGCTCCTTTGTTGCGAGGTCATGGAGTCATCCTCAGTGCCTGGGGCCAACTTGCTTGAACAATTTGAGCTATGGCTGCAGGAGGCAAAGAAAGAGAGAGAGAGAGAAGAGAGAGGGGTGAAGAAGTAGATGGTCACTTCTCCTGTGTGCCCTGACCAAAAATTGAACCTGGGACTTCCGCACACTGTGCTGATGCTCTACCACTGAACCAACTGGCCAAGGCAATAATGGACTTTTGCTATTGTCTGGTTAACTCATTTGTCATATTTTTGTATTTCATAATGCACATATCAGTGAAAACATATGTATGGGTTTCAGAGGGTAGTTATTTTACTTTCCAGCAGTGCCCTACCTGTTTTATAAATTTAGGACAGGATAAAATGCTTCAGTAACAATTTGGATACAGGACAGTAGTAGTACTCACATTCCCAGTGTCAGTTCAAGCAGGTCTTATGAATGCTTTTGTGTTCAGTCCAGTTCACAAGGATTTATTGAACTCCTATGATATGTTGGAGAGTGAGCCAGGTGTTGGGAATGTAAAGATGACTCGGATATAAATATGTAAGAATAGTGTCACATATTGTGGCAGTAAGGGTTAAATAAGGTTAAGGTATGTCCGTCTGTAAAAAAAAAATGCCCCAAATCATTCCAGGTAATTATGAAGCCCTTACTTAAACTAGACACTATGTCAAGCATTTTGTCTCTGGTGAGATACAGCAGTGGACACAACACATACTCTTCCTGGGCTGCTGGAGCAAAGCATTTAAGTGACACATATTTGGCAATAAATATTAAGCCCTTTGCAATTTTCTTCAATTTGTTTTGTTCACTGCTGCTGGGGTGAGCTCTGTGAAAGAAGAATCTGATTATGTCACTTTACTTGCTTAACAACCTTGAGTGATGTTGTTTTTGCCTAATTAAAAAAAAAAAAAGTCAAATTCCTTAGTATGGCTTTATCCTCTGATCCCAGGTTAATTTTCCAGTCTCTACCTACTCCTTCTCATGGGTCTTAGTCTGTGGTCAAACAGGAATACTTGCTGACCTCCATACATCTTGTGTGCTTTCATGCCTTTATGCTCTTGCTCGTATGGTCCCTTTTACCTGGAAGGTCCTACTTCTCCTACCTGCACACAGACATCCTTTGCCAAACTCCTACACATTGTTGCCTCTTCAGTGATTTCTAGGCCATAACTCACTGTTCTGTAGCACTTTGTGTTCTGTAGCACTTTGTTTACTCATCTACTGCATAATTTATTATAGTTATTTTTACGTCAATCTTCTGGACTAGATGACAAGGCTTTTGAGTGTTCTAAAAGGAATGTGTCTCAAGCTTAAATTATTGCTAGTACTGAAGCTTCCTCCTGACTATTTCCTAGGAGGTTGCTTTCGTTTCCCAAAACAAGAACAAAACTAGGTCTACCTTTCCAAGAACTTGTAAGTGCACAATCTCACTACAAACTTAGAACTACCTTGAGCATTCAGGGAAAGTAGACTTGTATCCAATTTATAGTTAAGGAATCTGAAGCTCAGATCTGTAAATTGTTTGTTTCAAAATAATCAAGAAAGTGCTGGGATTATTGTTGCTTTACCTTCTTGCCTCTGTTAATTCACATCAATTTTGCTATCTGTCTTCACCAATATTTTATATAATTGTTTTATTTTTCATAAAACTCATAGTCATATCAGAAATGGAACCCAAGACATGGCTTTTACACTGAACTGAGTAAATATTGGCTGAATAGAACAGGATTCCTCTCTAGTCATTGTTACCAAGTTAACCAAGAACATGGGTAGTCATGGTTATGGTTTGTGCACTGATTTTACCAGGTGGTATTTCTGGTCTCTCTGGCTCTAGCCTGTGGGTACAGAGCACTTTTGGTTGTGAGCTGTGGTTTCTACTGTTGCTGTCACCTTGTTTCTCTTGCCTTGACTTCAGGGCTGCCTTTTGTCAGTATCTAGACTTATGCAACTGCTCTTGGAGGAGTGTTGGTTGCCCAGTTCTTAGAACTGAAGAATATTATTCAACAAGAAATGAGATTTTGTTTCCACAAAAGGGAACCCGTCACTCTCTAGCAATAATCAAGTTAAGGCTGCACCTGAGTCTTTTGACATTCTACTTTAGGGTGAGTTTCTTACAATATGTTGGTGGGTATCTTCTATTCTGGTTGGGACAACTCTTTGTTATGTTTAGTGTATTAATCTTGAACATTATACTATAATCGTCCTCATTGTTTTTTCCAAGGGGCTTTATGGGTCTGATACATGTAGATTTTTCATTCAATTTTTTTCAAACAACACTTACTGAGCACTTACTATATATTAGGCAATATGCTAGGGTGTACTGTGTTCCATTTAATTTTCTCAAAATTGCAATGTTATTTCAAATTAGATCTCTGTTAGAAATGAGGGAACCTTGCATCTGAGTGTTTAATAATTTTCCCAAGGTAAGAAAGCCAGTAAGTGACAGAGCTAAGATTGAAACAGGCCTGTGTGACCTTAAAGCCTTTGTTCTTTCTGTTGCTTCATGCTGCTTCCTAATATGGACATTACCTTGATCTATAGTCACTTAAGATTCAGAGGATTTAAACAGTAAGAATGACATTGCCCTGAAGTTAGCATTTAAGAATTTATTGGGAGAGTACTCCTGCTAAAACTGCAAGTGCCAGTTGAATCTAAGATTTGTAAGACATCATAAATGCCAATAAAATGCAGATCCATGTACATATTTAATTTTTGATGTCCCTCTTTAGCTACAAATGTAGAGGAAAGAAAAACTACTTTATTTTTTTTATTTTTATTTTTTTTACCACTTAACTAAGTGGCTTAGACATCCTTGAGGGATTCTTATTTTCTCTACTCTCATGAGCGCTCTAAACACAAACATGTTAAAAATTATGATTATTCTTTCCAGATGTTGGAGTTTTGATTGCAAGTAGAATAGGAGTAGCTAAGTGATGGCGAAGCTGGCATTGCTGAGTAGAAAATGTGCAGGCAACACATGAAGACCTGCCAAATCTCTTGGCAATTTTATCTATATTGATAAGCGTTTGGCTCAATCAGCTTTGCTTGAGGTTGTAGGGAGGGCTGACTAGAATGACCACACACAAAAAAAATCTGGAAGTAATCCTCCTCATTTCACTAATATTCCTGAGTATTGAGCAGATTAAAGATAGAGATTCTGCATTTAGGTAAGAAGTTGAACAAAATATATACAATCAGTGAATATGTTAAGTATCTTTTAAAAATTACTTAATTCAGAAAGGAAAAGAGGAATTAGATTGGAGGAAAATTCAGAGTTTTAAAATGAATACTGGCTTCTAAAATCACCACTATGTGTTTTAAGAAAGTCATGAATTCATTATTAAATTATATTAATTTTAAAATTTTCAACCTCTGTCTTGAAAAGAAGTGCTTTAAGTCTTGTTAATTTTTGTGCCTCATGGAAATTCTTTGCCTACCCTAAAAATGTGCTTTCATTTATTTCAGGGGTAACTTCTCAGCTTGCCTACCCATCTCTCTTGGACTTCCCAGTTGAACCAACTTTTGATCCATCTAAGTATCACTTGCAAAACGGCCTTGTCAGTCTAGAAGCTGATTTATATCAGTGATGCTGGTGGCAATTTTGACCATGATTGTATCCCCATTTTGAAATAGAAGACATTTCACACTCTCCATTTGCTGTAAAAATTTGTTTGTCTTCTAATTTTGGTCTGGGTTTTACATTTGCCGTTAGACTTTTCAACCATGAGAAAAGATGGCAGGTATCACAAGGTCGTGTGGATGTGCTCACCTCCGAGAGAAAACTTCTACCTGAGATTTGTGGAGATTTGTGCATTTTGCCTTTTGGTTTCTGTTATAGAAGAGACAAAACGGGAGAGGGAAAGGAACTGTTTATTATCAGTCCAAACCTTAATCTGTTCAGGTGATATTTTGGTCACACTAAAATAACCTTCAGTTTTCTTGATATTGGGAAATTATTTTGTGTAACAAAATTAAAGAATAGAAATATTTCTGTGTGTATAATTTTCTTGAAATAGTGGTTAGCAAATCCAAGACATCTCTTTGGAGTTAAAAATTCTGGACTCAAAAAGAAAGAACAATTTGGAAAACAATGTTATAAATTACATTTTGTTAACAAAAGTTTTCCACAGAGGCAGCATAAAAAATGGAAAGACTCTGGAGTAAGACAAGCCTAGGTTTGAATCTTGGTTCTGCCACTTATTAACCAAGTCAATTTGGCAAGATCATTTCACTCTGGCAACTTCAGTTTTTCCCTTTGTAAAATGATGAAATGAATATAGAAGAATTATTATGAGAAATTGATATGTAAAAATTTAGACCAGAGGGGGCCTCTCAACAGTTGGAAAATATTTGATATTATAATATGAAAGTTGTTTTTACATGGATTAAATTTGCGCTGTGGAGAGAAGAAAGAAGGCAACAGAGTAGGTGAACTTTCCAACTGCCACCTCCCAAGACCAAAGTGGATTACAACTTAATTGAAGAACAATTATCTTGAAAAACCAACTTTGGACTAAACTAAGAGGAGTCTATAGCCAAGGATCACTGAGGAAGCCATACCGAGACTGGTAGGAAGGACGTAGATGCGGAAAGAGCTGCCCCACTCCCAGGAGTGAGCGGCGGCCTGGAGGGACTCTCACGGCAGGGTGGGTTGCCCTGAGAGGTGTGGGTCTTTAGCCCCAGGCTAAGAGCCCCAGCCTGGAGCCCCAAAACCTAGAAGAGGTGCCCAGACAGCATTTAGCTTTGAAAAGAGCCAGGTTTCTGTCGCGAGAAAGTGACAGAGCTCTCAGATGCAGACTCGTTTTAAAGATCCAATGCAGAAAACCTTGTTCACAGTCACATACCTGGGGCTCCAGCAGGGAAGAGCTGAGAAGACTGTAGTTGATGGAAGAGAATGTAAAGCTGGAGACCCAGGGAGAGACACTGTGGGAGACAGCTACCGGAACCTCTGAGGTGAATCATTCTCCAGTACTACAGTTGCCATCTTTCTTGGGTGGAGCAATCCCCTCTTGAGTGACATCAACCTGGGAAAAAACAGCTGCTCTGCCCTTGGAAGTCTCTCATGCCCCAGTCATGGTGACAGGTTGTTCTGAGAGGCCAGGAAACAAGGATACGTCAGTGACTCAGTTTTCTGGTGTTGAGACCAAAGCTCCCCCCACCTCCACATTCTCTCAAGTCTATGACTGATGTTCCACCTCACAAGAGACTCAGTTGAAACTGTGGGTGGGCAGACTACATCTCTGAGTCTCATAGGCCACACCCACCAGACTCTTGGGGCCTCACCCTATTGAGGTCTGTGGAAAACGTCAGGACAGACTGACACCTGAGGCCAAGGGGTGGAGCCACACCCACCACCTTTCTTAATTGCTGAATTGCAGCAGGCTCTAGAGTCTAGAAGAGGTGTTTTCAGTGACTGAGCCCAACAAGCAGCCAGCAGATAGGTTGCAGGAGGTGGGACTCAAGGAACTTGACTGTTTGAGCAGACTTTCCCCCAAACCCAGAGTGGGTAAAAGCCAGCCTAGGTATGCAGCTGATATTTCCATGTATACCTGGGCCCAGCAAAGGCAGCCACAAACTGAATTGCTTGTAGCTCTAAGAAGGTTGCTGAGGTGCAGTCACAGGCAATGTCTCCCACTGGTCTGCACTGGGTTCCTGCATGGGAGGCCCAGGGCTGGCACATCCAGGGTTCAGCTGTGGAAAACTTCGGTTCAGAACCTAACAACCCTTGCTAGAGGGATATCCTAAGGAAAAGCTCCTCACACCTGGCCCAGCTGAGGTGGGTTCCACTCTTTGTGATCAGCACCAGCACAGTGGCTCATGTGCTTTGGATAGAGTAGAACTTCATAGTCAGCTGGCCTGGGCACTGGATATTCTGTCCTGCTGGGCTAGATTCCACAGGGTGAAGGGAGAGACTCTTGGAGCATGGACATTTAAAGTGTGGGTCCCTGTTAGTCTATTGTTGGATTTGGTAGAAGGGCTTAGCCACCTTTGGGAGGGGCATAGTCAGCTCCAGGAGAAGACTCTCTTAGTCTTTCTCCCTGAGACCGGGGTCTCAACAGCTGAAAGAACTTCTGCTGAGGGGACTGTTGGTCACACTTGGTCTGAACCTGCTGTTCACCTTGTTGGGGAGAAATAAAACTTGAGTATCCAGCAGTGGCTGAGGAATCAAGCTCTAGAGTAGGGGCCACATTCTGTGTACTGAGCTCTTGACCAAGAGTCTCCAGATGTAGGGGATCCCACAAATGTTGTATTCACAACCTCAGCTGCTGTAACCCACCAAGCATGCAAACTGTAGAGGGTGGGCTGGGTGAGGCCAATTTGATCCCACACTACAGTCTTACTACAGAAGACTCTGTAGGAAGACCAGACAGCTACAAGAGAAGGAGGAGGAGAAGCTGAAAGGTGGAGACAAATCTTACAAAGTTGGGGCTTTTACGGAGTTGTTGTCATCTCTAAGCTAGAGAAAGTTGATCCTTATACAAAGGTTAGCTCCTCCCACAGTACCCAGGCATATAAAACACAGATGCAAACAGCAAAAATTGTGGTAGCTGCAGACTAGTAGCTCACAGCGGGTCACAAATAACAGCTGACACCAACCCAAGAAGAATTAGAGCCAACAATACTGGAAGTGGGTGGCAGATAGCACCAACCCTAGGCTAAACTACCTACACAAACAGCACACCCAGAGGTGAAGTCCAGCAAGCACCAGACTGTGGAGAATAAATATGCCCAACAGGACAGACATTGCACATTGTGTATTACACATAATCAAGGTTTACCTTTAAAGTCAGCCAGCCTAAAGAGATAAACATACCCACTAAAAGACCAATTGCATGTATTATTCACATAAAACAAGAGGGAAAATAGTACCCTCAAGAAGCATTCCCAGAGCCTGACCTGTGGTGGCGCAGTGGATAAAGCGTCAACCTGGGAACACTGAGGTCGCCAGTTCAAAACCCTGCACTGGTCTGGTCAAGGCACATATGGGAGTTGATGCTTCTAGCTCCTCCCCCATTTCTCTCTCTCTCTCTCTCTACTCTCACTCTGTGTCTCCTCTCTAAAATGAATAAAGAAAAAATAAAAAAAAAGATCCTAAAAAAAAAAAAAAGAAGCATTCCCAGAACAAGGAAAACAGGTGGACTAGAGAACAGTACCACTGATCTCATCTTCTTCATAAAGACCGCACAAAAATTTCAAAGTCAGACAGCACTAAGTAATACAAAGACAAAATGGACAGACAGAGAAGTGCAACCCAAATAAATCAACAAGAGAAGTCTCCAGAAATAAAGCTGAAGGAAATGGAAGTAACCAAAATACCAGATGCAGAGTTTAAAACAATAATTTTTAGGATGCTTAAGGATCTTAGAGCAACAATGGGTGGATGCAATGAGCACATAAATAAAGAGATAGCAAGCATCATAAAGGACATTGAAATCATAAAAGAACAAATCAGAAATGACAAAAAATATATAAAAAATGAAGGCAGCAATAGAAGGAAATAATAGCAGGATAGATGAAGCAAAAGATTGAGTCAGCAATTTAGAGGACAAGATAAATGAAAGCACGGAAGCAGAACAAAAAGAAAAGAGGCTCAGAAAGACTGAGGAAACTCTAAGAGAGCTTTGTGACAACATGCAAAAAAACAGCATCCAAGTCATGGGGTTCCTGAAGGTGGAGAGAACAAACAAGGAAAAAAGAACTTGTTTGAAGAAATCATAGTTGAAAAATCCCCAAAATTGATGAAAGAAAAAGTCACACAAGTTCAAGAAGCACAGAAAGTTCCACTAAAAAAGAATCCAAGGAGGCCTACAGCAAGGCACATCATAATTAAAGTGTCAAAGTTAAGAGACAAAGAAAGGATAATAAAAGCTGCAAGAGAAAAGCAGTATATTACTTAAAGAGGAGCCCCATAAGGATGACATCTGACTTCTCAACAGAAACACTTGAGAGCAGAAGGGATTGGCAAGAAATATTCAAAGTGATGCAAAGCAAGAATCTATAACCAAGACTTCTTTATCCAGCAGGGCTATTGTTTAAAATTGAAGGAGAAATAAAAAGCTTCCCAGACAAAAAAAAAAAAAAAAAAAGCTTAAGGAATTCATTACAACTAAACCAGTATTGCAAGAAATGTTAAGGGGCCTACTGTAAAAAGAGCAAAGGAAAATAAAATCTAGAAAAAGAGGATTGTAGATTTAAAGAATAAAATGGCAATAAACAACTACATATCAATAATAACCTTAAATGTAAATGCATTAAACGCTCAAAAGACATAAGGTAGCTATATGGATAAGAAAACTGGACCCGTACATATGCTGTCTACAAGAGACCTATCTCAGAAAAAAAGATGCACATAGACTAAAAGTGATGGGATGAAAAAAAGTATTTCACACAAATGGAAATAAAAAAAAAAAAGCTTGGGTAGCAATACTTATATCTAACAAAAGAGACTTTAAAACAAAAGCTATAGTAAGGGATAAAGAAGATCACTGCATAATTATAAAGGGAGCAATCCAACAGGAGGATATAACCATTGTAAATATCTATGCACCTAAAATAGGAGCACCTAAATATATAAAACAGATTTTGATTGACATAAAGGGCCATATCAACAGCAATACAGTAATAGTAGCAGATTTTAATACCTATCCCCTTAACATCAATGGATAGATTCTCCAAAGAGAAAATTAACAAAGAAACAGTGGCCTTAAATGATGCACTAGATCAACTGAATTTAAAAGATATCTTCAGAACATTTCACCCCAAAGCAGCAGAATATACATTCTTTCTAAGTGCTCATGGTACATTCTTTAGGATAGATCACATGTTAGAACACAAAGTGAGTCTCAGTAAATTTAAGAAGATTTAAATCATATCAAGCACCTTCTCTGATCACAATAGCATGAAACTAAAAATCAACTACAATAGAAAAACTGAAAAACATTCAAACACTTGGAGGCTAAATAGCATGTTATTAAATAACAAATGGGATAACAATGAGATCAGAGAGGAAATGAAAAATTTTCTTGAAACAAAGAAAAGTGAACAAACAACAACAAAAATTTTGTGGGACACAGCAAAATCAGTCCTGAGAGAGAAGTTCATAGCATTACAGGCATACCTTATGAAGCAAGAAAAAGCTCAAATAAACAACTTAACTCTGCATCTAAAAGAACTAGAAAAAGAACAAATAAAACCCAGAAGAAGTAGATGGAAGGAAATAATAAAAATCAGATTGAAAATAAATGACATAAAGCCTACAAAAAACAATATAGAAGATCAATGATCAAGAGCTGGTTTTTAGAAAAGGTAAACAATATTGATGAACTTTTAACCAGACTCATCAAGAAAAAAAGAGAGGACTCAAATAAATAAAATTAAAAATGGAAGTGAAGAAGTAACAACTGACACTGCAGAAATACAATGGATTGTAAGAAAATACTATAAAGATCTGTATGCCAAAAAATTGGACAACCTAGGAAAAATTGACGAAAGTCCTAGAAACATATAATCTTTCAAAACACAATTTGGAAGAATCAGAAAATCTAAATAGACCAATTACAAAAAATGAAATAGAAAGAGTTATCAAAAAACTAACAGCAAACAAAAGTCTTAGACCAGATGGCTTCAAAGGTGAATTTTACCAAATATTCAAAGAAGAACTAACACCTATTCTTCTCAAGTTATTTCAAAAAATTAAAGAACAGGGAAGATATCTAAGCTTTTATAAGGCAAGCATAATCCTCATTCTAAAATCAGGTAAAGACTGATGAATTTAGATGCTAAAATTCTCAACAAAATATTAGCAAACTAGATCCAGCAATAGAAGAAAAAAATCATACATTATGATTAAGTGGGATGTATTCTGTGGAGGCCAGGCTGTTACAATATTTGCAAATCAATAAATGTGATTCATCACATAAACAAAAGGAAGGATCAAAATTATATGACAAAATCAATAGATGCAGAAAAACCATTTGATAAAATTCAGCATCCATTTTTGATCAAAACTGTCCGCAAAGTGGGAATACAGGGAACATACTTCAACATGAAAAAAGGCCATCTATGACAAACCCACAGCAAACATCATACTCAATGGACAAAAGTTAAAAGCAATACCCTTAAGATCTGGAACAAGTGGAGCACCCTCCACCACTCTTATTCAACATAGTTCTGGAAGTCCTAGCCACAGCAATCAGACAAGAAGAAGAAATAAAAGGCATCCAAATTGGAAAAAAAGAAGTAAAACTTTCATTTTTCACTGATGACATGATATGGTACATAGAAAACTCTCAAGTCTCAGTCAAGAAACTACTACACCTGACAAATAAATTTGGCAAGGTAGCAGAATATAAAATTAATATTCAGAAATTAGTGGCATTTTTATACACCAACAATAAACTGTCTAAAAGTAAATATAAGAAACAATTCCACTCACTATTGCAACAACAAAATAAAGTACCTAAGCGTAAATTTAACCAAGGAAGTAAAGGACTTGTACTTGGAAAATCATAAAACATTCATACAAGAAATCATGGAGGATACAAACAAGTGGAAGCATATACTATGTTCATGGATAGGAAAAATAAACACCATTACCCAAAACAATCTATAAATTCAGTGCAATTCCTATTAAAATACCAACGGCATACTTCAAAGACATAGAACAAATATTTCAAAAATTTATATGAAACCAAAAAACATGAAAGGCCTCAACAATCTTGAAAATGAAGAATAAAGTGGGAAGTGTCACACTTTCTGATATCAAGTTATACTATACTACAAGGCCATTGTACTCAAAACAGCTTGGTACTGGCATAAGAACAGGCATAAGGCAATGGAACAGAACAGAGAACCCAGAAATAAACTCATGCCTTTATGTTCATTTGATATTTGACAAAGGAGATAAGAGCATACAATGGAATAAAGACAGTCTGTTTAATTAATGGTGTTGGGAAAATTGGACAGGTACATGCAAAAAAATGAAACTAGACCACCAACTTGCATCATTCACAAAAATAAACTCAAAATGGATAGAAGACTTAAATGTAAGTTGTGAAACCATAAACATCTTGGAAGAAAACATAAGCAGTAAACTGTCCCATATCTCTTGTAGCAATATTTTTGCTAATTTATCTCCACAGGCAAGTGAAATGATGGCCAGGATGAACAAATGAGACTATATTAAACTAAAATGCTTTTGCACAGCAAAAGACACCATTAACAAAATAAAAGGACAACCCATACAATGGGAGAACATATTCAACAATACATCTGATAAGGAGTTAATAGCCAAAATTTATAAAGAACTTGTAAAACTCAACACCAGGAAGGTAAACAATCCAATTAAAAAATGGTCAAAAGAAGTGAACAGAAACTTCTTCAAAGATGACATACAAATGGCCAATAGGCATATGAAAAAATGTTCAACCTCACTAATCATTAGAGAAATGCAAAATAAAACCTCACACCTGTTTAATGGTGATCATTAAGGAAACAACACACAATAAGTGCTGATGAGGGTGTGGAGAAAAGGGAACCCTTTAGTACTGCTGGTGAGAATGTAGACTTGTGCAGCTATTGTGGAGAACTGTATGGGGTTTCCTCAAAAAATTAAAAATGAAACTGCCTTTTGACCCAGCTATCCCACTTTTAGGAATATATCCTAAGAATATCAAACCACTGATTCAAAAGAAGATATGCACCCCCATGTTTATGGCAACATTGTTTACAGTGGCCAAGATCTGGATACAGCCCAAATGTCCATCAGTGGATGAGTTGATTACAAACCTGTGCTACATAAACACAGTGGAATACTGCCGGGCTGTGAAAAAGAAGGAAATCTTACCTTTTATAATGACATGGATGGACCCGGAGACTATTATGCTAAGTGAAATAAGCCAGGCAGAGAAAGAAAAATATCATATGATCTCACATATATATGTGGAATCTAATGAACAAAGTGAATTGAGGAACAGAATAGAGGCAGAGGCAGGGCCACAGGGACCAGAGGGAGAGCAGTCAGAGGGAAAGGGGGTGAGAGGATGGTATCAAAGTATTTAAAGGGATTAGTAAAACTATATATACGTAACACGGAGATGTAGAAAACAGGACAGCAAATCTTAGAAGGAAGGGGGAAGGGAGTTAGGGGGACACAGGCAAAGGGGGTATAAAAAGGGACACAGCATTAGAGGATGAGGGAATTATATTCAGTGGGGCACTTGAATCCATGTAAGCACAATAAATTAAAAATTAACAACAATTAAAAGAAATTTGCCCTGTGGAGCATATTACAAAACAAAAGATTAATGCTATGCAAACTACAATGTGGGTGTGACTCTTCTCCCAATGCTATGGTTGTAAATAATAATACAATCAAGTGTCATTTATTTTGTTCTTACACTGTACTAGGTGTTGTATAAATATCATGTTATTTAATTTTCAAAACTACCCCATGGGGTGTTTATGTGATTTCAAACAATGACCTTAGCTGAAATTCAAAATTAAAAAATATTTACTTTGTCATTGTGCAGACACAGCCATTGGATTTTTATAAGAATAAGCTGGCTATGTCAACTCTGATCACAGACCTTAGAAATTGGGGTTTTAGTCATGTGGAGAAAGCTCCGTGAAAACTAAAGTTGCAAATAGAATCTAAATGTTTGGTTTATTCATTGTTTTAAGGCAGGTAAGTCTTAGGACCTATACCTATCAAGTGTACTAAGACTATAAACAATTGGTTTGAAAGGTGTTAGTGAGGTGTGCAAGGAAGCCAAAGCTGCTTCCACTGTGTTTGTTACCAAACACAGTTGCTTGAAGTAGGTACTTAATGCAGTAGGTACTTAATAATGCTTATTTGAGATTTTGTTAAATAAATCAATTAGCTTTTAATATGGAAAAATATACCTCTTTGAACCTTCTTAAGATAATTTTTTTCCATTGATAATTTTAAAGTTTTCAAAAACTTTTAAAATAGTTAAAATTTAAAGCTATTCTGAGACTTTCTAAACATGGAATTTTGTCACTTTTAAAAATTTTGTAAACATTTTTTTAATGTAAGAGATGCATACATAAGAACATTTAAATCTTATAAGTTAAGAATATATAAAATACTGTAATTAGAAAGTTTTATAACATGAATAGCCAGAGAAGAAATGATAAAATTTGAAATAGTCCATTGAGCTTATATTTTAATTATAGTCCTGTTTCTATGTTTTCTGCAAGTGCATTCTGGACTATAGACAGAGTAAGTTAAAAGGATAACAAACATAGTTAATATATTACAGTGCATACAACACCCAAAACCCTGCATTATATGCATTATGTTTCTTAATCATCACAGCACCTATCAGGTAATTATTGCTATTCTTTTCATTTTACAGATGAAAACAACTGAAGCATGCAGGTCAAAAGACTTGTATAAGGTCACACAGCCAGCAAGTGGCAGTAACAAGTTCAGAGCATAGGTCTCTTTGACTCCAGATCCCACCATTCTACTTGTCTGTTCTGTCCAGACCCTGGCCTGAGCTTGGTGGGCACAACTCCTGCAGGAACTGGTTTCCACAGTGTGCAGAGATGGGGTCATCAATCAAACTATAGAGCCCAACTAGCAAATAACTTGTCCTGCCTAAAGTTTCCAACATTATTTCCTCTGGCAAAAAAAAAAACAAAAAACAAAAAAAAACAAAAAAAAAACTCACACACATCTCCACAGACCTTCTAAAACCATCAGATGAAGGAATTCCAAGTTAAAAAAAAAATGAGCCCTGGCTGGTTGGCTGAGCAGTACAGCATCGGCCCCATGTGTGGAAGTCCGGGTTCGATTCCTGGCCACGCCACAAAGGAGAAGCACTCATCTGCTTCTCCACCTTTCCCCCTGTCTTTCCTCTCTATCCCTCTCTTCCCCTCCTGCAGTCAAAGTTTCATTGGAGCAAAGTTGGCTCCAGCAAAGAGGATGGCTCCATGGCCTCTGCCTCAGATGCTAGAATGGCTCCAGCCACAAGGGAGCATGCCCCAGATGGGCAAAGCATCGCCCCCTGGTGGGCATGCTGGGTGGATCCTGGTCAAGCGCATGCAGAAGTCTATCTGCCTCCCCGCTCTAACTTCAGAAAAATAAAATAAAATAAATAGATAAATAAATTTAAAAAGAATGGATATGTCCAAGAATAAAAAGAATAAAGGGTCCATTTTAAAACTCCAATGGATATTTTTTTGAGTTATTACAGAGTCAAGCTGAATACTGAGGAGCCTCTTAAACTGTAAAGTTTATTTCCTGATTTAATGTTATTGCTCAGGCTAGGAGTTCTGAAGAAATACAACTGTTTTGTTATTTTTCTCTTGTGTTACTGGACCAAAGTAGTTTACAGACATAGTTTGGAATGTGAAATAGCAGCTAAAAACCATTCATGAGGTATGCTTCTAGGTTAATTAATAAAAAATTCTTATTCAATGTGCCTGATTTCAAATGGATCTTGTGTAGGAGCAAAGAAATTTAAATGCAAGAAGAATTTTTATGCATCAGTACGTTGAGATTTTCATTGTACCAAAGCAAATATTGAAATGAAAAGGACTTCACAATAATAGTAATATAGAGATTTCCCCCTTGCTGCATACACAATGTCTTTCTTTATACTACATTACCTTCTATAGTATAACATATTTCAAATAAAAAATAATGAGATAGTAAAGAGAGAAGTTTTTACTTTTTGACAATGTGAAAAAGATTAATTTTGAAAAACCCAAATAAATAAGCTAGAGATCTGCTCACATACATTTAAGTACACATTTCTCTAAATATATTTTACTAGCTATACCCAATTTTTTATCTTGTGTCTTCACACCTTTATTTGTTTAATAATATAAATGGAATCAAGAATCTTATGTGCTCCCTGTAGTGATACTTCAGAAAGCCAAAGCCAAATAGAATAACCAGGAGAACATACAGTTTTTCAGTAACTATGCTGCCATAAATGGCACTTATATTTTATTTGGCTATCCAATCCTCAGAAAAAGCTAAAAGGATTTATAAACTTTCCAAAACAAGCTCAAACTAGAAATAAAAAACAAACAAAACCCAAACACAACCCCCTCCCAAGTAAAGACTTTACTCTCAGGCATAGCAAAAAACATGAGACTTTCAGCCTAATAGGTAATTGTTTTGTAAAGTTATGTTTCCAAAAAGGGGAGTGGGCCAAATGCTAAGACCATCTCAACCACAGCTAATTTAAAACAGTTGGTGAATAAGCTTATTTTGGCAAAAAGAAGTGAGTTGCAGTTCTTAAAGTGAGTGGTATAGAACTCAGAAAGAAGTCTAAGAAAACATTTCTTTGCTCTGTGGGCAACTGACCTAGCCAGGCATCTCTGTGAATGCTGGCGGTATCCAGAAGGTTATTATTTCCTTTAAGATAAGTGGATTACTAGCCTTTCAAGGCAATAGTGTTCTCTGAAAAACAAACAACAAACAAACAAACACTCCCTGTTGCTCAAAAGATGTTGACTCTCTATGTAATATATATATTTTTTCAAAGAGTGGCCTACCCAATTAGGTACAATTATTTAATTTTTTGATAGTTCATTTCACTGAAATGGTGGTAATAATGCTGGCAAAGGGGAGGGGAAATGCTCATGAGAGAACAAATTGTTAAACTCTTTCTGGAGAGCAGTTTGTTAGTACTATAAAAGCCATAATATATGTACACATTTTGGCTCAATGATTAAACATTTAGGAAATTATCCTAAGGAAATAATCAGAGATTCAGATAAAAAGAGTCAACTGTTTGGCAACTAACAAGGAAATAGTTAAGGAAAAATAGAGCCTGACCCATGGTGGTGCAGTGGATAAAGTGTCGACCTGGGACGCTGAGGTCACAGGTTTGAAACCCTGGGCTTGCCTGGTAAAGGCACATATGGGAGTTGATGCTTCCTGCTCCTCCTCCTCTTCTCTCTCTCTCTCTCTCTCTCTCTCTCTCTCTTTCTCTTCTCTCTAAAAATGAATAAATAAAGTTGTTCTTTTTTTAAAAAAGGAAAGAAAAATAAGTATCTTTATTCAAGGGAATTCTATGCAGCCAAATTCTGAGAAGTGTTTCTTGACATAAAAAATTATTATATTTTAATATTTTGCTAAGGGACAAAAGACACAGACCAAAATACATCTATAGATTACATATAACATTTAACTAAAAATAAAATGAATATGCCCCCTGGCCTGAAGGAAGTTGATGATATACAAACTGTAATAGGAAAAAAAAAATTTGAAAATGACTAGGCTTGCCTTTACCTGTGATGTGTTGTAAACTTGCTGCTGAAGTTGGGAGTCATGATGGAAAAGCAAAGCCATCTGAGTCAGCTTACAGATAGAAACACATCTGTGAAGTTACTAGCAATCAATTCATATTTGCAGTGGCCTAAACCTAGAGGGAACATTTTAGATACATGTATATGTCTTGTATCAGATCATGGATTAATTTAGAATACTTTTTTGTATATGACAATTCTCAAATGTTTAATTAATCACCAAAGACATTAAGACCAAGTTTTTATTTTATTTTTTACACTGTTTTTTTTTGTACTTTATAAATAATGTCACCACTGCTGCCTGTTACACCTCCTTAGACTGTGTATTTATTTAATGTTGGGGGGCCACTAACCCTACACTTTGGTGTAGGGTGCCTGCCACCTTTTCAATAACACATTCTTAACAACCACATGTGTCACAAGTTGTCTGCCTGGTACTGAAATAGTCCTGTAGGGTGCCAATTTTGGTTTTAAAAAATTGACTTGAATTTGAAATCATGACGGCAGGAAAGATTTCCCATGCCAGTAGGTAAATAAAGACATGGGCTGCCCTGGTGGCTTTTGTGACTCAAACTTGTGGTAGAAATTCTTATCAGAGACAGTCACTTTTCTGCTCGAGTGCCATATGCTCCACTTGAAAAGCAGTGGCAGGATAAGCATTCGTGGCAGCAACCGGACAAGCAGAAATGAAATGGCCATGCAATAAACAATAAAAGTGTATTTTGTTTTACAAACCTTTCTGTAAAACTTGCCAGGTAGCTCGCAGCAACTACTGACTTGTTTTGAGAGTTTTGTTTCTACCTTTTCATAATGTAGTGAAAGTTCTTGTACTTGTGTTTATTTATCAAAAGGTATTTCACAAGGAAGCAATCTCAAATGTACAGAAAAATTGAAAGAAAATCAGAATTTTTTCCTAAATTGTTTGAGAGCAAGTTGCCATCACCCTTGGATACTTCAGTGCACTTTCTACTACTGCCAACATTCTTCTAATGAACCACAATAAAACCATACAATTAGGAAGTTAATCCTGATACTTTATTGCCCTCTTATCCCCAGACAGCATGTAAGATTCATGAATCATCTTGGAAATACCCTTTGAAGCAAAATGATCCAAGTTAAAATCTCCCGTTACTTTCAGTTGTCACGTGTGCTTCTTTAGTGTACTTTGAAGTTTCCTCACATTATTATTATTTTTTTACTTTCATGACCTTGAAGATTATAGAGCGGTTATTTTGGGGTGTATTCTCAATGTATGCTTTTCTTGTTTTGTAGTGATTAGATTCAATTAATATATCTCTGGCAGGAATATCATGGAAGTGGTGCAGAGTTCTTCTCATTGTACCCCATCATGATTTCTGTTTGTCCCATTATTGATGATGGTCACTTTGATCAATTGATTAAGGTGGTATTTGTCAGCTTGCCTTTGTAATTAAATACTCTTTGTTATTAATAAATGTTTTGTAAAGACATACTTTGAAACTAACTAGATATTTTATTCTTTATCTCTATGTATCTATCATCTATCTATCTATATCTATCTATCAATCATCTATCACCTATTTATCTCAGTAAGGACTTATGTTTAGACCAATCAATCAACCAATCAATCTATCAATCAGTTAATTTGTATGTGAAGGATATTCACTCCCGACATGAAAACTATAGGAAGAAATAATGCATATACTGTATTATTGCCTTGTTTTGATTCCAAAGATCCTTTGCTCCTCTTTTAATCTCTTTTGGGCAGGAGCCAAGTGAGATTATGACAATTTAAACAAGTTTTTAAGTTAGGTGATGGCTCCAGCGGCATTGAGACTCTATTTTGTCAGTGGTCTCTCTGTATCTGCATTGAAGCAAAGCAGTATAAAATTATTCTAGTGACTTGTATATTACATAATATGACAGTTGTTTAGACACCAGCATCACAATGGGAAAAACATAGTTTGATTTCCAGGGTCTTTCTATAGTCTGGTGTTGGCACCTGTTGTAATTATTTAATTTGTATAATAAATAGAATATAGTTTTGGTTTCATAGTTTTCATCATGTAAACAATAGCAAACAAAACACGATTTATGCAAAAAGAAATGTATAGCTCTCTTCCCCCCAATCATTAAGAATATAAACTTTGTATATAAAAATATGAGCTTAGCCCAGAGTTGTAAAATGAATTCCACTAGACAACCTATCCTATAAAATTATGAAACTTTGTAGGGTCTTACAAAATGTTCGGAACCAAGAAGAATAGTAGAGGAGGGCCGTCATGAATTTGGCTCTAGGGGGAGAGAATGAAACCTAGTGGCAGGTTCATTCCATTTCTCTTTCCAGTTCTCTTTCCATTTGCCGTGTTCACTCAAGCAATCATTATTCTGATGATGTAATATTACTTGCTATTTACATTATCTTTTTATATAAGCCAGTCATTGCTTTTAACACCAACTCATAAATTTTCACTCTATGCCTGGGTGGGTGAGCAACAAACAGCACAGCAGTATTGTGTAGGTGGAGAGATTGGTCCTTGTCTACATGAAACAATGTGGAGAATGGAGTGATTAATTGGTATTTTAACTTAGAAAGTTAAAATACTCATTTTGTAGAACTAGCTAAACTATTTATTTGGAGATGTATTTTAAGCTTTCCGTAAATCATAAAATTTTAATATGGTTATTGCTTTTGCCAGAGAGTTAAATCTGGCTATAAAGCTGATTTAAATTTTATGACTGAACTTCATATTGGTAATAAACTGTTGGGCCATTTAGTGTTGAACATAAAAACAAGTTACTCAGTTGCTTGAAGAAAATAGTGTGACTGCATGTTGAAAACAGGTACTTATTAGGTAATTCCAATATATTCTACAGAAGTTGGAGATAGGTCCACAACTTTAAAAAAATATGATTGCATTCACATTTTGCCGTTTAGCTTAGCAAATTAATTTGTATCCTAGAGACAAGGATAGAATTTTAAAGAGTGAAACTAAAATATTGCAGGGACAGAAAGTATTTTAGAATATCAAAAGGGTTAAAACATATTAATATAGTAGAGAAATAATTATTAAATTATATGCAGTTATATTTTTAAGTGATTACAGAGGTTCTATTATTGCTGGTATTAATACTACATGGTCTATGCTGCAGTTACTTTGGTTTGAATCTCAAACATATTATTGCATTTTAGAACCTAACATAGTACAGTGCATAGATAGAAGTTTAATGTTTCTTAAGTTTCAATAAATATATATCAGCAATTCATTAATTCTTTGAACAACTTAATAAAGGTTAAAATTTGAAAATATATGCCAAAAGATTGCTCACTGTCAATAACTCACTTTTAAATTATTATTCACAAGTTTGAGGTCTTAAATATTAAATAAGTATAAAGGTAGAGGACCCATATCATGTTACTGAATCGAAAGTTCACATGGGTCTTAAGAACTAAAAGGTATAAAAAGTTGCCGAACAGAAAGAGTTTGAACTTAGAATACAATGATGATAGTATAACCAGAGAAACCATCTAACCTAACATCCGAGTAAGGTCATTATGGGAGGAAAAAAATCTTCAGAAAAAGGAAACCATTAAGTGGTTCCCATGCATCAGGTAGTTCAGACTGAAAACAGTACCTGGAACTTAAACTTCAGAGTAACCAACAAGTTAGGTTAAGAGAGGTGTTGCTTAGCTGTTTGTCCTAAAGTTCAGAGAACTTGAGTGGGCACATTTGTTTACGATGTGAGTCAGTGCCTGAGAATTCGGTGTTGCATGGAGAAGAAAGCAGTAAGGAGAACAATTAAACATGCATATTCATTACTGTCCTCCCAGATACTTTCAGGAAAACTCTAGCTTACTGGCCGGGGGAGGATTCTTTTTTTCCTCTCTGGGTATTTTCCTTCAGTCCCAACCAACCAAACTATTGTGTGCAATTCCCCTTTACATAAAAAAAAAATGTGGACAGTCACCCATCCTCCTTAAAGCTTTAAACAAAATGAAGAATAAAAATTATTGAAAGGGGAGGAGTAAAGGGGAATGTGGGGGAAGGCAAACCCATCTTTCTTTACAAAAGATAGCCCTTCTTTTTGCCCAAAGATACACTAAGAGGAATGTGAGATGACTAAACTCTTGTGTCTTTAGTCTTTACAATAATTCTTGTTGTTTTTGACTTGTGAAAGAATGGAAAAACACTAGTTTGAAATAGGAGAAGGCTAGGGAGTTCACAACCATCTTTTTGTGATGCAAACTGATTGTAAAAGGGATGAACAGTGTTTATTAAGCCCAAGACAAGTACTACATAACTGAACAACTGTCTATACATTTACTCTCCTTGTGCATACAGGAAAGTTTATGCACTCGCACACAGCAGGGGAAGGGCTTCACTTATGTGTATTTATTATGTGCCAAGTACTATGGAAGACATTTTATTCAAATTATTTCTTCGACCCTAATATACCTTTTAAATTATTACAGAGTGTCACTTATTGAATTTTTACAGGATTGTTGTGAAGGTTAAATGAGATGCAATAGGTAGTATCTGGTACATTAAATCTTCACAATAACCCTATTAATCTCAACAAGGTTAAAGTAACCCAGTCAATGTCACACAGCTAGAAAGCAGTCAAAATGGTGTTCTAATTTGGACTGACCCCATAGCCTTCACTCCTGCCCTGGCTCTGAATGACTGCAAAAGAGATAAATTGTCTATAGCACATATCATAAGGAAAATCTCAGGCCAAAAATTCCAAACAAAAACACATTCTATTGTTAAATTTCAAATAATAATTTGTAGTTACTGAGAAGAATGTATTTTTCTATCTTTTCTATTATTGAGGTTCAGTATTTTGCAAATTTAATTTTCTTCTTGTAAGTTGAGTGCTGAAGGCAAGCTGTGTTTTCCAATGGTAAGGTGTTTCTAAATCCATATATGGAGAATATGTTTGAGTAAATTTGATAGCCCAAACTTTATATAATGTAGTAGATGTGACACTTATTTGACAATTTTGTGTTCTTGTGATGATAATTTATTTTCTTTAAGCCTTCCCAGGTGGAATCTTTTAAATAGTTTTTTGATCTGATAGAATGGTACATAATACGGGCAAATATTTAACATTCATAGAGATGTAAGGGCTATGCTTTTTAGTCCTAATTTTTATTCATGTTATTTTTGATGCAAATATTAGAAAGTGTACGTACACAAATATTAGGTGAAATTGTAATGAGCTAAATAATGAAATATTTTTGATTACAAAAGTGATGAATAGGCCATAGTTAATCCACTTAAGCATATTCTTAAATATGACACTTAATTTTAAGTGATTTAACAATTACTTATCCTTTTTTGTCTAGTTAATTTTATAATATTTTGAAACATAAGCTCCAAAAATACAGTGATTTTTATCAGTTTTGATCACATTTCGATCCCTAGAACCTAGTTGAATGCCTGACATCTAGTAAGTGTTAACTAGATATTATCAATTAAAAAAATAAAATTATTAGGCAAAACAATAGAAGGTTAAAAATTTAAATTCTAGTAATGTAGGAATAGATAGAATTTTCATCAGTAGAACAGAATATTAAAGGGTAAAATGCCTGGTCTGTCATGGCGCAGTAGATAGAATGTTGACCTGGAACACTGAGGTCCCCAGTTTGAATCCCTGGGTTTACCCTATCAAAGCACATAAAACAAGCAATCAATGAACAACTAAGTGAAACAACTATGAGCTGATACTTCTACCCCACACTTTATAAAATCAGTCAATAAAATTATTTTTAAAAGGGTTAAGTATTAATGTAGGAACATAAATAATTATTATAAAGAATTACATTTTCATATAAAATATAAAAATTTTATTGTTGACACTTTTATTGCAAAGAGACAAAGAGTTTACAAAAGAGAGTTTGTATGATTCTTTCAGCGGAGAAGAGAAAAAAGACCATACTATGATGTCAAATGTTAAATTCTGCGGTCTTATTTTAAAAGTGTGTGTGTGTATGTGTGTCTGTATCTGTGTGTGTGTGTGTGTATGTGTGTGTGTGTGTGTGTGTGAGAGAGAGAGAGAGAGAGAGAGGATAGAGAAAGAGAAAGAGGCAAGTGAAAGAATAAAGTGGTAGAGGACTCATCAAAACATTTTAATTAGTTTTCTTGATTACATCTTATTTTAGAGAACTATCAAAAATATCCTTTCATCAATTTTGCCTATTCTCTTTTTGGTTTTAGCATTAGCAGTGATAATAGGGAGATATGTGGTTACTTATTTATTTAATTATTGCTTATGTTTGCTTATCCTACACAGATTTGACCAAAGATGCTACTTTTTCTAGTACTTTAAATATTCTGCATTAAATTCTTCTATTAAACACACATAATATATTTTTTTTGCGAATAACATGTATAACAAGGAAATATAAGAATATATATAAAAAAAATTAAGCTCTGGCCGGTTGGCTCAGTGGTAGAGCGTTGGCCCGGCATGTGAAAGTTTCAGGTTCGATTTCCAGCCAGGGCACACAGGAGAAGCGTCCATCTGCTTCTCTACCCTTCCCCCTCTCCTTTCTCTCTATCTCTCTCTTCCCTTCCCACAGCCAAGGCTCCATTGGAGCAAAGTTGGCCTTGGCGCTGAGGATGGCTCCATGGCCTCCCCCTCAGGTGCTGGAATGGCTCCGATTGCAGTGGAGCAACACCCAAAGGGACTGAGCATCTTTACCTGTTTAACATGCTGGTGGATCCCGGTCAGGTGTATGCAGGAGTCTAACTTCTCACTCCTTGTCTCACCCCTGGCTTCTCACTTCAGAAAAATACAAAAAAAAAGAAATTGAGAAAATGTTCTCAGTTTTCTAAATTCATGTTACTTGGAAAAAACATAAGATTTTTTTTTCATTTGTAATTAAAACAAAAAGCAATTCTAGCTTCTGTATTTTGATTACTTTAAGGGTGTAAGTGTGAGGGGAAAGGAGAAGCTTTAACTAAATTCAAGATGAAATACTGCCTATTTCTAGGGGAAAGAAAACTTTAAAAGACTATTAAAATACTTTTTCACAGTTTGTTAAATTTGTGTGTGGACATCAAATAGTTATTACAAAAAAGTTTTGATTATCTGTGCATAAAAAATCAGAAACATATGCATTAAATTTCACATAAAATGCACATGACTTAAAAAATCAAATGTAAAAAACTACTTGGCAAAACTCTTTAACATGTTTTGGGTTTGGTAAAGCCACAGACATTTGAAAAATATCTTGAAATAATCATGAAACTCAAAGTGTTCCAAAGTTAGTCCATTCCTTAGAAATCTTTTGTTGTGCTAATGTTTGATGATTTATCATTTATTTCTCTTATTAAAAAATCAATTATGGATTGAATTTTTACTAAAAAAAATTTAATTACGGAAAATTCAAGGGAGAGAAAATTTTCTTTTTTTCAGTGAATTGTTAAGAGTTTGAAAACCCAATAATTTAACAAGCATGTTGTTTTTAAAAGTCTTTGGTAACACTGTTACACTTTGGTAACATTGTTATAGTGGAGCTATCATATTCAAGAACTGGCTTCTGGCCGTTCACAGCTCATGTTTCCCCTGAAGTTTGAAGAGAACTTGAGAATTCATTTTACTTGTTTCTTGACCATTCTTCTCCTCTTCCTCCTCCTTTTTCAACTCTTCCTCCTCCTCCTCTTCCACTTGTTCTTCCTTTTGTATTCCCTTGTTTTTCTTGAGTATATCTCAGTAATAGAATCTTTGGTTTGATGTTGGTAATTGCATAGTACACAAATGTCAAGTTTCCTTCCATTACATCAAACCTATTCCTCCTTTATTATTCTTAGCACCTCTTCAGGTGCCCCGTGTTCTATGGCTGTGCCTAATTTTTATAGTCTTAGCCACACAGTGGCTTGTTTAAATCCACCACTGTGGAGTCCCAAAACTATCCTCCCATCAATGTTTATGTTGTGGATAGCCTGCACCACACTGGGGAGAGGAATGCTGGAAATTTGTTGTATCATTTAATTATAGCTGCTCACATAACTTTGTTGAAGAACTGCATTAGGGTAGTTGGAGAGTTTCAAATAAATTTCTCTTGTAACTCTTCTGATACAAGCAACAGAATTCCATTTGAGCTAGATTAAAGCATAAAGAGGATGCATGGGTATTTACGGCATACCAGGATTGAACAGGAGTTATGTCCAGAACTAGGTGCTATAATACTATCAGGCTGAGTTTGCATCACTTTTCTCTCTTGTAGAGAGATTTCTTCTACTTCTTTGGTTTATGTGGAAAAACCATGGCTCTGAGTTTAGCTAAAGCAAGTTCAGCCACCAGAAGAGAGACTGAAATTTTCTTTTGTTTAAAATTCTAAATTTTAGAGGTAGAACACTTACTGATCTAGCTTGGTTCAGGTACTGACTTTCACACTAGTCAGTTGTAGCCAAGAGATAGGAGTCATATGTACAACCATGATTGCTGGGAGCCATTCTTTTTACCATGGAAATGGGGCAGGGTGAATGTGAGGACAGATATTGCTCAGAAAGAGGCGGTAGGGGACAAGCCAAGAGATACGTGTTAACAAAATCGCTTGCATTTAGTTGTTGATTTTCTTATTAAAGCAAATTAGGATGTTCCTTATTTATATTTTATGTTCTTGAAAGAATGAAATTCTAATGTAGATTTTATTAGGCATTGCAACAGGTTAAGAGAGATGAATAAAGAGAAAGGAAATGTACAATGATGTTTTTCATGTCACAGTTGTAGACAATTACAAAATTCATGTGCAAATATCTAAAAAAAAGTTGTGCAGGTTTTAATATTCCTTATTAGAAAAATAGTTCAAGAATGTTCTGATATTCTCATTAAAGGTAGGAAATTTTCCATTCAGTTCCCCATATAAATATTTATTGACCACCTAGATGGAATATAGAGATGCTTAAGTTAGTCTTTTCCCTGAAGGGTCACATAGTACATTAGGAAGACTAACATTAAAAATATCACATTGTGCTAAATGCAATAATAGAAGTATGTTCTAAGAACAATGGTGGCACAAAGGATGGAAAAATTTAATGATTTTCTGTGGATCAGGGGAAGCCACAGAGAATGAAAAAGAGTTTTGCCAGGAAAAAGGGAGAAGAAAGTATTTAGGCAAAAAGAAATATGATCATAGGTGTGGACTTATGAGACAAAAAAGTATGTGAAAAGACCCTGGACAAGATCCTGAGTCTAAAGAGATGGAAGCAATGATAAGTATTTATTCTGCCTGTCCTCTTTCCCTCTTGTCTGCCCTTCCTCCTCCCATCCCTCTGTTTGTCCCTCTCTCCTATTCTTCCTCTTACCTCAGTTAGATTGGTATTGTTTCCTCTATATCAGTGGTTCTTAACCTGGGTTCTATCAAACCCTAGGGGTTCGATGAGTCGGTCTCAGGGGTTCGGAGAAGCCTCTGCCGCGGAGGCCAGAATAAAGTAATACCATAATTTGTTGTGAGTTCATGCACTTTGTTGGTTTTGTTCTTTGAGCAAGGTGATGTTCATGCATGGCTCATTTTGTGCACCAGTAAAAAAACATATACCTATGTCTTGAATTTGGAAAAAAAATCATTTTATTTATCACTAAAGAAGGGTTCGGTGAATGCGCATATGAAACTGGTGGGTTCGGTACCTCAAAAAGGTTAAGAACCAGTGGTCTATATCCTGCAGTCTGACTTTATTTGGAACTTTCCATGTTGCTCAGCAATAACACCCTATTACTCTAATCTAGTCTGTTCTCTTCCACTATCCTAGACAGTTATTTCATTACTTCTCCTCTTCCTTCTTCTAACATTTTTTCTTCTTCATCCTGACCCTTAGGTAATGACATTACTTTGTATATTACTAAGAAAATACAAGCATTCTACAGAGAACATCCCTAAGCTTCCATTTTATCCACCTACGTATGCACATTTGCACACGTAGATTCTGTGTTCTCTGTTACTATGGAAAAATGTCTGTGTTTCTATTCAAGGTTAATCTCTCCCCTTGCAAATAAGTTTGAATCTCTTTCCACATACTGAAGGCATCACCTAAAAATTTTTTTTCTTCTCTCTTTATTGGATGATTCCATGTAGCACAGAGATGAGCTGCTATATTTATTTACTTTTTCTATCTCACTTTAAAGAAATAAAAGCACCTCTCTCTATCCCATTTTTGTTTTGGTCATTGTCTCATTCTCCCAATCCCTGTTAGAATTAAACTGCTTAAAGTAGCTGTCTATACTTGTAGTCTCTGATACCTGTTGCCCTTTTTTTTTTGAACCCACTCCAGTCATGCTTTTACTCTCATCGATTCACCCAAATTGCTCTTGTTAAGATTACCGTGACCACTGTCTTGTTAAATCCAATAATAACTTCTTAATGCTCATCTTTCTTGACTTACTAGGACCATTTGACATAGTTGATCACTGTCTCATCGAGTACATTCTTGTCTCAATTGTATAGGTTTTTAAATTTATGGCTAGATGTCTTTCTCTCTTTTTTCATCATTTATTTTTTAAAATTAATTTTAATTTATTGTGTTAACATGGATTCAAGCATCCCGCTGAATGCAACTCTCTCCCTCCTCCCCCATGTCCCTAACTATATCCCCTTTGCCACCGTCCTTCAGCTCCCACCTCCCTTCCCTCTGGGACCTGCTGTCCTGCTATCTGTATCTCTGTGTAATGTATCTATAGTTTCACTAATCCCTTCACCTTCTCTGATCCCATCCTCTCATCTGCCTTCCCTCTGACAGCTGTCCTGCTGGTCCCTGTGACCCTCCTCTGCCTCTATTTCGTTCCTCAGTTCATTCTGTTTCTTAGATTCCACATGTAAGTGGTGAGATCATATGATATTTGTCTTTCTCTGTCTGGATTATTTCACTTAGCAAAATAGTCTCCAGGTCCATCCATGCCATTGTAAAAGGTAAGATTTACTTCTTTTTCACGACCACGCAGTATTCCACTGTGTGTATGTAACACAGGTTTGTAATCTACTCATCCACTGATGGACATTTGGGCTGTTTCCAGATCTTGGCCACTGTAAACAATGCTACAGTAAACATGGGGGTGCATATCTTCTTTTGAATCAGTGATCTGGTATTCTTTTTTTTCTTATCTATTATTCTTGGGTTATATTCCTAAAAGTGGGATAACTGGGTCAAAAAGCAGTTCCATTTTTAATTTTTTGAGGAACCCAATACTGTTTTCCACAGTGGCTGCACCAGTCTGCATTCCCACCAGCAGTGCAGGAGGGTTCCCTTTTCTCCACATCCTTGCCAGCACTTGTTCTGTGTTGTTTTGCTGATGAGTGCCATTCTGACTGGTGTGAGGTGATATCTCATTGTGGTTTTAATTTGCATTTCTCTAATGATTAGTGATGTTGAGCATTTTTTCATATGCCTATTGGCCATCTGTATGTCCTCTTTGGAGAAGTGTCTATTCATTTCTTTGGACCATTTTTTGATTGGATTGTTTACCTTCCTGGTGTTGAGTTTTACAAATTCTTTATAAATTTTGGTTATTAATCCCTTATCACACATATTGGAAAACATATTCCCATTGTGTGGTTTGTCTTTTTATTTTGTTAATGGTGTCTTTTGCTGTGCAAAATCTTTTTAGTTTCATATAGTCCAATTTGTTTATCCTGTCCTTTATTTCACTTGCCTGTGGAGATAAATCAGCAAAAAAATTGCTATGAGAAATATCGGAGAGATTACTGCCTATGTTTTCTTCCAAGATGTTTATGGTTTCATGACTTACATTTAAGTCTTTTATCCATTTTGACTTTATTTTTGTGCATGGTGTAAGTTGGTGGTCTAGTTTTATTTTTTTTGCATGTACCTGTCCAATTTTCCCAACACAATTTATTAAAGAGACTGTCTTTACTCATGCTCTTTCCTCCTTTGTCAAATATCAATTGACCATAAAGGCGTGGGATTATTTCTGAGTACTCTGTTCTGTTCCATTGATCTGTATGCCTATTCTTATGCCAGTACCAAGCTGTTTTGAGTACAATGGCCTGTAGTATAACTTGATATCAGGAAGTGTGATACCTCCCACTTTATTCTTCATTTTCAAGATTCCTGAGGCTATTCATGTTTTTTTTTTGGTTTCATATAAATTTTTGGAATATTTGTTCTATGTCTTGGAAGTATGCCATTGGTATATTAATAAGAATTACATTGAATTTATAGATTGCTTTGGGTAATATAGACATTTTAATGATGTTTATTCTTCCTATTCATGAACACTGTATATGCTTCCAGTTGTGTGTATCTTCCTTGATTTCTTTTATCAATGTTTTATAATTTTCCAAGTACAAGTCTTTTACCTCCTTGGTTAAATTTACTCATAGGTAGTTTTTTTGTGTGTTGCTGTTGCAATAGTGAAGAAAATTTTTTCTTAATTTCCGTTTTAGACAGTTTATTGCTGGTGTATAAAAATGCCACTGATTTCTGAATATTAATTTTATATCCTGCCACCTTGCCAAATTCATTTATCAGGTCTAGTAGTTTGTTGACTGAGACTTTAGGGTTTTCTATGTACAATATCATGTTGTCAGTAAAGAATAATAGTTTTACTTCTTCTTTTCCAATTTTGATGCCTTTTATTTGTTCTTCTCTGATAGCTGTTTTTAGGACTTCCAGCACTATATTGAATAAGAGTGGTGAAAGGGGGCACCCCTGCCTTGTTCCTGATGTTAAGGGGATTGCTTTTAAATTTTGCCCATTGAGTATATGTTGGCTGTGGGTTTGTCATACATGGCCTTAATCATGTATGTTCCCTGTATTCCCACTTTACTGAGAGTTTTGATCATAAATACGTGCTGGATTTTATCAAATGCTTTTTCTATATCTATTGATATTATCATGTAATTTTTCTCCTTCCTTTTGTTTATGTAATGAGTCATATTGATTGATTTGCCAATATTATACCAGCCTTGCCTTACCAGAATACATCCCACTTGATCATGATGTATAATTTTTTTTTATGTATTGCTGGATCTGGTTTGCTAATATTTTGTTGAGAATTTTAACACCTAAGTTCATCAGCGATATTGGCGTATATTTTTCATTTCTTGTAGTGTCTTTACCTGGTTTTGGAATGAGGATTATGCTTGCCTCATAAAAGGAGCTTGGAAGTCTATTCTGCTCTTTAATTTTGTGAAATAGCCTATGAAGGATAGGTGTTAGTTCTTCTTTGAATATTTGGTAAAATTTGCCTGTGAAGCCATCTGGTTCAAGACTTTTGTTTGCTGGGAGTTTTTGAATAACAGTTTCAATTTCATTTGTTGTAATTGGTCTGTTTAGGTTTCTGATTCTTCCATATCGAGATTTGGAACATTATATGTTTCTAGGAACTTATCCATTTTGCCTAGGTTGTCCATTTTTTTGGCATACAGATCATCATAGTATTTTCTTACAATCCTTTGTATTTCTACAGTGTCAGTTGTTACTTCTCCACTTCCATTTCTATTTTCATTTATTTGAGTCCTATCTTACTTTTTTTCTTGATGAGTCTGGTTAAAGGTTCATCTATCTTGTTTACTTTTTCAAGAAATCAGCTCTTGGTTTCATTGATCTTCTGTATTGTTTATTTAGCCTTTATGTCATTTATTTTTGCTCTGATTTTTATTATTTTTTTCCTTCTACTTCCTCTGGCTTTATTTGTTATTTATTTTAGTTCTTTCATATGCAGGGTTAAGTTGTTTATTTGAGCTTTTTCTAGCTTCTTAAGACGTGCCTGTAGTGCTATGAACTTCCCTCTCAAGACTGCTTTTGCTATGTCCCATAAATTTTGAGTTGTTGTATGTTCATTCGTTTCAAGGTAATTTTTTATTTCTTCCTTGATCTCGTTGTTAACTTATTTGTTATTTAATAACATTCTATTTAGCCTCCAAGTGTTTGAATGTTCTCCAGTTTTTCTATTGTAACTGATTTCCAGCTTCATGCCATTGTGTTCAGAGAAGATACTTGATATGATTTCAATCTTCTTAAATTTATTGAGACTCATTTTGTGTCCTAACATGTGGTCTATCCTAGAGAATGTACCATAAGCACTTGAAAAAAATGTTTATTCTGCTGCTTTGGGGTAAAAGGTTCTGAAGATATCTATTAAATCCTGTTGATATACTGTGTTATCCAGCTTGCTGTTAATTCTGATATTGTATTTGTCATTTCTTACTGGTTCTTTTTTATGATTCCAATGTCCTTTTTGATGCTTGCTATCTCTTTATTTAGGTGTTCATTATGTCCAACCATTGTTGTTCTAAGATCCTTGAGCATCCTAAAAATCATTGTTTTAAACTCTGCATCTGGTACTTCCATCTCATTCAGTTGTTTTTCTGAGGATTTCTCTTATTGATTCATTTGTGTCGCATTTATTTGTCTACCCATTTTGTCTGTGTATAGGCTTCTCTTTTTCTATTTTATTTTTATTTTTCCTTCTTTTATCTAGAAAATTAACTTTAACAGGGTGACATTGATCAATAAGAGTACATAGGTTTTAGGTGAACATTTCTATAACATTTAGACTGTTAATTATGTTGTGTACCCAACAACCAATGTCAAATCATTTCTGTCTCCTTATATTTGTTCCTCTTTAGATCCTTTTCCCCACCCCTTCTCCATCCACATCTTCTTTATCCAATCCTCTATTGAGGGACACTTTGGTAATTTCTATATCTTGGCCACTGTGAATAATACTGTGATGAACATGGGTGTGCATGTATCTTTATGTCTCAATGTTTTCAAGTTTTGGGAGTTAATACCCAGTAGAGGGATTGATGGGTCATATGGTAGTTCTATTCTTAATTTTTGAGGAACCACCATGCTTTCTTCCATAATGGTTGTACTAATTTGCATTGCCACCATCAGTGAATGGGGTTACTTTTTCTCCACAGCCTCTCCAATACTTGTTATTACCTGTCTTGTTGATAATAGACAATCTAACAACTATGAGGTGGTTACTCATTGTAGTATTGATTTATATTTCTTGAATAGTTAGTGAAGATGATCATCCTTTCATATATTTGTTGGCCATTTATATGTCTACTTGGGAGAAATTTCTGTTTAGGCCCTCTCCCCATTCTTTAATTGGATTGTTTGTTTGTTGCTGAGCTTTGTGATTCTTTATATATTTTGGATATTAACCTTTTATTGGAGCTGTTATTTGAAAATATAATTTTCCATTTAGTTCTGCCTAGTTCTTTCTTACCTTGTCCTCTGGAGCTCCAATTACTTGTTTGTTATAACTTTATACCATGCCCATATATCTCTCTTTGTATCAATTTGGATATTTTCTTCTAAATAATTTTTCAGACTACAAATTTTTTCTTTAGCTGTGTCTCTAGTGTTGTTAAACTCATCTTACTTTCAAGTCTTGTCTTTTTTAAATTTTTAGAATTTCTATTTTTTTTATACTTTTACTTTCTGAACATATTTACAATAACTATTTCAAAATATGTTTTCTAATTCTAATATTTGAATCTCTATGTGTCTTTCTCTGTTATTTTTCCCCCATAATTTATGATCAATTTTTTTATTAAAAATTAACTTCTGTCACTGTACTGGATTGCTAAGGTTGTCACTGCAAACTACTACAGACAGGGTAACTTAAACAACAGGTATTCATATTCTTATAGTTCTGTGGGCTAGAAGTCTAAGATCAAGGTGTTATCAGATTTGGTTTCTCCTGAGACCTCCTTTCCTGGTATTAAGGTAACTATTTTATCACTGTGCCCTCTCATCTCCTTTATGTTCTGGGCATCGCTGATGTTTTTCTGTTCCTGAATCTCATTTTCTTAAAAAGACAACAGTCAGATTGGATTAGACTTCACTCCAATAACTTTGTTTTAACTAACTTCATTACTTTTTTAAATGCCCTATCTCCATATACACTCACATTCTGAGTTGCTGAGGGTTAGGTTTTAAGCATGTGAATTTTGGGGGATACAATTCCACCAATAATAGCACTGTTTTTGAAGAATTGTAGAGATAATTTGAAGCCGTGAATAATATTGTCTTAAGAGGGAATTTGATTTTACTTCTGATAAACAGAGTAGGGGCAGAGCTCTTTAATTCAGTCAAGAACTGTGCTGAATAACAGCTGGTCTTTGTTCACTTTACCTTTACTTTTAAGGTATATGTTTTCAAAATTTACTTGAAAGCTTTAACTGTTTTTCAGGACCCCTCCTCTTTGGTGGGCTCTTCAGACCCTAGGCTGGAGGTTTTACATCAGCAAATGCTACAAGAGAAATAGCAGTATCAAATTCCGGACAAACTTCTTTGTGTCCTCCTTCTCTTGATCTTCCACTACTGGTAGCTTACTGAGATCCTCAAGTAGAATTTTATAGAAAATAATATGTACAGATTTTCTATTTATTCTTAGCAAGAGAATAGATCTGAAATAAGGTAATGCATAATTTCCAGAAAGAGAAATCCCAGTGCAAGTAAGTCACTGAAATAAATTATTTGAATACCTATTCACTGAAGAATTATATGACCAAGTTTTCTAAAATATCTTTTAGTAAATGTTTGTGTGTCTTTTAAATATTTATAAAGTTTATAAAAACTGATATTGGGTAATATAACACTAATATTTTAAATAATTTTTGACAATTTTTGACTATTCATGTTTTAATTTTTCTTTATAACAGTTTTTAAAGGAATGCTGAGTTTATCTCTGCCCCACCTTTGTGCTCCTGCAGCTGAAATAAGCCAGGGAAAAGATAGGGACTTTTTATTGAAAAAAGAAGAGTCAGTCAAGTACCACATTAGTTGTCTATTTTTGAGAGTGGGGAGACAGGGTGCAAACAGCCAGAGAGAAGCTAGGGGCAGGGAAAGTCTGGTGGTTTGTGTAACTTAAAGTCCTGGCTTCTCAGAGTCTCTTATTGGAAGACCATAGGTTTATGAGAACTCTATAAAAAATGTAAAAGTTCTTGGTTAATATATACATTTGGTCAACTTTGACAAGTGGGCATTTAACAAATTGATCTTTAGACATAGCTTTCTGCAATTCTTGAAATTAAGGTGCATGATGCTATAATACAAGGTATAAGGACTTAAATAAGATTGGTATCTTTCACTTAACACTGTAAGTCCAATGTTAATATAACAGCTCCTTGATATTCAGCCTAGGCTCTGCCATCCCAAGGCATTGGCCTTGTCAATTCATCAAAGAAGATCCAAACCACAATCACTACATCCACATTGCAGTCAGTGGGAGGACAGAGCAGGGAAAAAGGATGGCACATTTATCTTTTATAAGAACATGATGTAGAAGTTGCACACATTATTTTTGCTTGCATCCCACTGACAGGTAATTACTTAATGTGGCCACAGCTAGATACAAGGGAAGGTGAGAAATATAGGTTCCATTCGGGGTTATAATGTAAACTTTTTTTTTAGTGTTGAAGAGGGAAGATTATTTTTGGAGACATCATGCAATGTTTGCTGTTTTTAACCAAGAACAAATTTTATACAATTTTGTTTATATTATTGTTATTTTGTTATTTTGGCTTGACTGTATTAACAGCCTGCATCAAGGACAGAGAAATGCACACAACCAGTGCCTTAACATTCTTCCAGTTGGTGAGTGAAAGGAGTTACAGGAAAGCAAGCAGAAAACAGAGTGCCTTAGATTAGGATCCCTGGAAAATACATTCTGAGATGGAGTTTACTGGGGAGAACTTGATCTATCCTTGTGAGGAAGTGGAGGGAAGCAAATTGGACAGAGGAAGGAGTTGAATGATTAGCATACAGTCTTCCCAGGAGCTCTAGAGCAGGAAAGGCACTTCAGAATTGTCTCACTTGGAAACAAGGAGCCTTTGTAGTTTACCTTTTTAATTGACTAATCATGGGATGAGCTGCCCCGGGCAACCAAAGTTCATTTTGGCCAAAGACAGTTTCCCTGGAGGCATTCAGCTGAGATTCAGTGCGTCAGTTTTGAAGTGGGGATCTGAACAGCATACTCTACAGTGTGGTACACAGCATTATAACTCAGTGGTGTAATGGTGTTGGGATATTATGGAAAATAAAAAGGCATTGGGTGTGTGTGTGTGTCTCTTTGTCTCTCTATGTTAAAGAAAGCTTCCCTGGAAGAAGTGATGCTCGGAATAACTTGAAAAATGGAGCCTTATCAGATAGAATAGAAGGAATGGTAATCCAGGAAGAGTGAGAGATGCATATGCAAAGCCAGGTTCATACAAGGAAATGTATCCACTCACTGTGGCTGGAAATGTAGGATCCAAGAAGAGGGGAGGAAGAGAAGATGGCGAGGTGATGATGAAGGATGAATCTGCAGAAGTAGCAGGGTTAGATTTGGTGGGTTTGTGGCATGCTCACTACTTTCATTTTATTCCAATAGCAATGCAAGCTTTTAAACGGAGGAGGATCTTGATCAGGTCTGACTTTTAGAAACATCACCCAGGCTCCTGGATAGATTAAAATGCAGCAAGAATAGAGACAAAGAATTAAGTTAGACACAATTGCTGTAGCCTATGTTTTAGTCTCTCTAGATTTTGAGCATTTTGAAGGCAAGAACCATACATACATAAATCAATATATAAAATGACTTTATCTACCTAAATATGTATGTTTAGATTTTTTATATATGATTTTAATACCTATAAATATGCATGAAAATATATAAATATGTATGTTTATACATAAATATGTTTGATTATTTTTATATCTAAATATGTATAATTATATGTATATATTTATGCATATATTTAAGATATATATACTCATTTAAGATACACATCCCCCCCAGTGCTTGTAAAATAGCTTCATTATTTTATATGATAAAAAGTGTAATTAATTACTTTTTTTAATAGAGATAATGAGAAAGTCAGAGAGAGGGACAGATAGGGATAGACAGACAGACAGACAGGAGAGTTGAGAAGCATCAGTTCTTCACTGAGCCTCCTTAGTTGTTCACTGATTACTTTCTCATATGTGTTTGACCGAGGTGTGCGGGAGGGGGGGCACAAGCAGAGCAAGTGACCATGGGGTCATGTTTATGATTCCACGCTCAAGCCAGCGACCTCGCGCTCAAGATGGTGAACCTGCACTCAAGGCTGTGACTTTGTGGTTTCGAACCTGGATCCTCCTGTCCCACTCCAATGCTCTATCCACTGTGCCACCACCTGGTCTGGCTTAAAAATTTTTTAATACAGATATTTCACTTGTTCAGACTGATTTCCTCATAACCCATTACCAATTTTTAAATTTGCAAATTTCTTCTCTAGGTGACATCAGTGAAGGAGAAAATATAGAGAAGAGAACTTAGATTGTTGTTTTACTTTCCAGGAAGAATGGGATCTGTTTTCTGTGGATTCTTTTTAACACGCTCGTTTCTGCTGTGTGGCGTTCTTTACTCTGAGTTCTCTTCACTGCCTCTACCTTACCTTAGAAAATTGGCATACTTTCTGTTAATGCTAAAACAAATGATCATTCAATTTGTCTAATAAATCAGTGCATTTAGTAAATAGAGGTCAGTCAATTCAGTGTTTGACTAAACTTTTTTAGTTTTTATTATTTTGATGGGAATTATATACATCTCCATTTTCCTTTCCTATGTTCACATTACATTGTGATTGCCTATCATTTCTCTCTCTCTCTCTTGTCGTTTGAGTCCTCTGCCAGCGCAGGCCTTGTCAATTTTGTTTTCCCAATGTCCCCTCAGTGACAGCTTAGGCTGAATACAATCCACTTAGTGTACTCCATAAATGTGTGAGAAATAAAAGTATGAATTCTCCAGAAAACTAGTAATTATAGAAAATGATTAAATCCTGCCTATATGAGAAGAGCTGAACTTAGTAATTAAAGTATATTACTAAATTTGTTTCCCAATAAATTTATAACATAGGGACTACCATTGACCTTGTTTTAATATATAAGGGGCGAAAACAAGCAGAGGTTTAACAACTTGCTAAAGTCACACAACATAGTAGGTAGTGGAATTAGAATTCAAACTAGGGATTTTGTCTCAGGGGTTTCTGCTCTTAGCTCCTACACTATTCAACCCTATTTCATGAGTTCCATTGTCTTTTTTATTTCTGGTGGTCAACACACTTTGTTCAGCATTTCTCTAGTTTGCCAAATTTGCTTTCACAGAAAAAAAAATATCTCCTTCTGTACTTAGCATTATTTTCTTAAGGATAAGACAACTTTTTTCAGCTCTGACATGGATAAGCTTTCTTTACACTCAACATTGTCTGTTATCCTGTTTTGAAATTGACCTTCTTGAAATTCTTTTTTTCCCTTATTTCAGTGACTTGTATTGTCCCTTTCTTCAACATTATCAATTTGTTATTGTTCTGAAGTTACATTTTATCTTCAGTCTTTTCTAACCTCCTTTCTAATCAGTTGAAGGTAAAAAACAAATCTTCATAGAATATACACACTTCATTCTAGTATTTACAATATTCTGACTTCTTAAGGGTTTCCACACTAGGCTAAGAGTACCTTGAGGCAACGGTTTTGTGTTATGCAGCTGTCTCCCCAGGGCCCAGTGTCTAACATAGTTGGTTTTAATCAGTGTTTGGTTATTGAACAAAAGAATTAATGAGTATTTCTTTGGAAGGTGTAGTTTCTTTGGGTCACTACACAGATCTTCCATCCAAGAACTTACTTGTTATTTGATGTAATAATGAATTGGAATGAACTTCTAGGTAGAATATAAATGGTTTTATTCTGTCAACACTCAGAGATGATATTCTTAATTTCTTCATGTGGAACCAACATCACTCAAAACAATAGCTCTTTCTTTTAATGCTTAGACTATATGACATTAAATGCTTCTTTTTTTTTTTTTAGTTTTTTAAAAAACCTTTATTTATTCAATTTTTTTTTCAGAGAGGAGAGAGAGTGAGAGAGGGAAAGAAGGAGAGAGAGAGAGGAAGAGCAAGAGAGAGAGAGAAGGGGGAGGAGCAGGAAGCATCAACTCACATATGAGCCTTACCAGGCAAGCCCAGAGTTTAGAACCAGCGACCTCAGTGTTCCAGGTCGACGCTTTATCCCACTGTGCCACCACAGGTCAGGCTAAATGCTTCTTTAAACATATTATTAGTCAAGTATTATTACATAGGCTTAGCCTCACATAAATTTAGTTGAGTTTTTCATAACTCAGAGAAGGACCCAAACTACACATATCACATTATTTTACTAAAAAAGGCCAATGAGTATTAAGAGCAATCTGTTTTAAGTAATTACAATTTTTTTTTAAAGACTGAAAGTAATTTTAACTGGCAGATGAGAATTCATGGTTATTACATTGTTTTAATATGACTGTTGTTTAGCCCATATGTTCTATAGATTAGTAATATGATTTCAGCATTTCATTTGGCTTGGCTCCTACAGCTCTGGCAGTAGGATTGATTTCCAGATAAAAACACAGAGAAGCTCACTTACTATTTTTGTGTTTCTCAAAACAACATGTAACTCAGTATGAGTTTCTTTCTAAAAGTAATGAAGAGATGATGGCTGAATAGTTACTCTTTACTTTTGATAAAGAAAGGTAGCTGGTGTAAAGGTTGTTTGTAAAAGTGATTAAGATGAGGGACCCATGGCATTGCATCTGCTGCCCAAACTGAAGACAGCTAGGCTCACTGTCCTATAGACCTTTACAACCCCTATTGTCTGTCTTTTTCTCTGAGTCATTTAAATAGCTGCAAGGAAAACCTCTTCTGTATTAGGGCAAGAAGGCTGACCCATGGTCATGAAATCATATCTTGTGTCTCCATATGTATTTTCCTTATTAGAAAACATTCAAACTTTGAGTTCTTCAATGAACTTGGGAAAGCCTCTGACCACAATGTCTCCTTAGATTATCTCATTCATACCCATAGTTTTCAATACCATCTATTACTGACTATCTATATTATAACTATTTCTTGATCTCCCAACTATGTTCCTCATGATCCACTTGTATGCATGTTGCAGTGAATGGGCAGTTGGTAAAGATTAATTCAATTTTAAATTAATTCATTCTTTTGTTTGTGAGAAATAGAAAATTTCTATTAGATATAAGTTTTCAGAGATAAAAATATGCAAATAGCTTAAGTTGGAGCCCGAAGACTTTTATTGTGTAAGGGTCAGTAGAGGAGGGGACAGCAAAGGCGACTGTTGGAACACCCATTTAGATAGAAAGAACAAGAAGAAATGGGGCATCACAAAACCAAGTGAGGGACTGTGCGTTAAGAAAGTGAGGGTAGTCATCTCTAACACTGTGTTGTGAGACAGAATAAGGTGAAAACCATAGACATGATTATTGTACTTGACAGCTGAGGGGTACTTGGTAATACAGGGTAACTATAGAAATGTCAAGAAGTAGTTTCAAGGATATGGTAGGACAGAAGCCAGATTTACATAGGTTCTATCATGAATTATCAAATTAGTGAAGCAAATAGCAAATACTTTGGCCATACAATTTTACTTTGTAAGAACAAACACAGTAACATGCATATATGCTTCTGCACATTCCAGAGGGTGTGGATGATTATGAGCCACATTATTAACATTGCTTTTCTTACATAAAACATCCTGATACAACAGTATTTCTTCACCAGGTATAATATATATTATTTGTTTAATTAAAAATAAAAATGTTGAGAAGAAACGAGAAAGTGGAGGTAGAATATTGTGAGACTTTTCACTGAGTTTGTTGTGAAGTGGAGCAATGATATAAGACCACAGCTAGAGAGGGGAGTGGGGTCCAGGGAGGAAGACCTTAGAGAATGTTTGAATGCTTTAAGATGATTAAATGAAGAGGGAGGGGGTAGATTGACAAGGCAAAACAGGGAGGATAACTGCAGAAACAACATTTGGAGGAGATTCCTGTGTTCTGAATCTCCCAGTTATAAAATTATCACAGGGAACTGAAGTTAACTTGGAGCATTGCTTCATGGAGTCATCTTATACACAAAAATGTCTCAGTAATTGAGAGTCCAGAGCTCAAGGCGAGACAGGACTGCTATGCTTTCCTCCTTTCTCATTCATTCGTTGGCCATCACCCAGCCCTCTGTTCATGACTATGGTGTAGTGTTTTGCAGTCTTTATTATGCTTGGATGTGACCACATTTTCTTCAATCCTGTATTTTAATTCCTATTTTTGTTTTCTTCTGTCTACTTATTTTAACACTGTACAACTTCTTGTATGACAAAGTAGGTTTTACAAATGTGCAGGGATGGTTTATATACTTTGTTTTTATTAGAACCTTTTTGTAAAGATATTCTGTTATTAGGAATCTTTATATATCCTTGGGGCTAAAAAATTTTCCATTAACAATGGACCTCACTTTTACTCTCTCGTCTCCCATATAGAAAAGGGTAGAACAGTACTTTTTTCTTACTTCTTAACCAATAGATGGAATTCTTATGAGATTTTTTGAACAAAAGAAAAAAAATGGCAGTGAATAATGTAGTCTTTTGCTACTGAACAACGTTCAGGCTGTGATTTACCCTAACTTCAGCATAGACATTTGATACACAGGAATTAAATTTTTCAAAAAACAGATTAATAATTTGAAAAATTTATTTTAAAAACATTGCTATTTTAAATTAGCAAATGCAGTGCCTTTTGACAACTCTAGTTATTATTTCTAATTATACATAAATCTGCCTGGAGAAATTATGAGATCATTGAGGGTAGAAACCAGTTTACATATATATTTTATTGCTAACAATTTATCTAAATTATTGTCTTTTTAAAGTTTTAATTGACTATCTTGATCTTGAATTTTTTATGTAGGCAATCATATCACTTACAAACAATATTTTTTCTTTCTTTTCAATGTTTACTTGTTTTTCTTTTCCTCTTATTGCCTTGGTTAGGTCATCTAGTATAGGAATGGTGAATAGCAGCTGTCAGAATGGGAATCCTTATTTGTTAGTAATTTTAATACAGATGCCTTCAGGGCTGTAAAACAGACTTTCTAAATTGTACTTGGACAAATTCCCAGAGGGAAAACAAAGATTCAGTCATCAAAGACACTTGGGCAATAGTACTTTAAATTTCCTACCAGGAGTCACAAAACAAACACATTAGCATAGTAAAACCCCTGAGAAATTGCCCAGTATAAAAGAAACCTGCTTAATTTGCTTAATGCTAAACAAACTTATTTGTTCTGAGGAAGACTTTATTTTTCTTTTTTTAACATACCTGTGGACATCTCTCTTAGTACCAGTTTGAGATTCTTTGCCTTCTTGTTCCACCCTTGGGTATTGTGTTTATTATTGGCTTTAGAGAAATATCTTTTTGTTCTGTAGAGGAAGTTAAGCTTTTATTTCTTTTTTTCTTTTAATTTAGGATTGACACTGCATTTTATCCTTTTCTATTCTTATTGAAATGATCATACAATTTTTCTTCTTTAATTCTTAAAATTAATACTCTGTTTTAATGCGAACTCATTCTTGCATACAAGACAGAGGTTAAGAAATTGGGTTTTGTGGTCTGTATAATCTATGTTCAAATACCAGACCTACCACTTATTAGCTCTGTGAAAGCTGACAAATTCTTTTGCCTTTCTGTTTCTTTGTTTCTAAAATGGAGTAAGGTAATCATTACCTAACAAGTAATTTAAAGAGCTTAGTATAGTACCTGGCATAGAGCAGTTGCCCCATAAATGCTAACTGCAAATAATAAGTCTTGTAATATTGTTGGATATTAATAATGGTAACTATTAAAAGCATAATGACTTTTAGGGTGGTACAAATTTGACAATTTTTAAATTTTACTTTTTTTTTGTTTTGTATTTTTCTGAAGTGAGAAACAGACAGGTATAGAGACAGACTCCCGCATGCACCTGACCGGGATCCACGGTGCTCTGCCCATCTGGGCCATTGCTTTGTTGTAATTGGAGCCATTCTAGCAGCCGAGGAGGAGGCCATGGAGTCATCTTCAGCGCTGTGGCCAACTTTGCTCCAGTAGATCCTTGGCTGTGGGAAAGAAAGAGAGAGAGAGGAAGGAGAGAGGGAAGGGTAGAAAAACAGATGGTCGTTTCTCCTGTGTGCCCTGGCTGGGAATCAAACCTGGGACTTCCATATACCACGCTCCCACTGCTATAACACTCTACCACTGAGCCAGCTGGCCAGGTCATAATTGTACTTTTTAAGATTAGTCTTTTCAGGTCATTTGTCTCTTTTTGTGCCAATTAAGAAATTTAATTTTTTGACTATCACTTATTTTATCTAGATTTTTAATTGCATTCATATCTGTGATTATATTGGCTTTCAAGATTTCTAATTTTGCATGTGACATTGTCTTTTTTAGTTCTTATTTGGACTTGCTAGATATTTGTCTTATTTGCTAGAAAAGGTTTCAATATTATTTTGCAATTTCTAGAACTATTACATTTCTACTTTATTAGTGTTCTGCTTCTATATGAATTCCTTCTTCTGACTTCATTTTGGCATGCTTACTTGTTCCTTTATTAGCTCTTTTAGCAGAATGGTGAATTAACTTGTGTTTCATATTTCTTATTTTCTTAGAAATACATTTGGGGTTCTGTTATTTTCACTGCATACCCATTTACTTCATTTTACTGTTTAAATGTGTCATCATTGTCTTTCATTTTAAATCCTATAATTTCTGCATCAATTTTCATGTAACCCAAATTATTTGGAGGAAGATTTTTTAAAGTTACAAGTGGTTAGATAGATGGTGGGGTGTGAAGGCTGCCTGTTAATAATACCTGCTGTTACGGCAGAGTGGTCTGTGAACCACATTGTAATATTTCTACTTTTTGAAATTAGTCATGATTTTCTAATGGTTATTTTAAATTTTTTTATATCATTAATTTTTAAAATGACTCCATAGCAACTAAAAATAATGAGTATTTACTAGGTGCGAAATTCTATATATTAATAAATCAAGTTTATCAAGTTATTCTAATCCCCTGTTACCTTATTTAAATTTTCTTTAATTGATCTGACAAATATTTCCAGGGTCACAATTCTCTTTCTCAGAACTCTGTTTTATTTCTAGTTGCTGTTAAAGTATCTACTTTTTTTTAACCTTTATATTTAATAATATAGGATAGACATCTCACTTCTGTGTGTTTGTCCTTTGTTTAGGGATAATAGTTATTTGGGGGATAACACTTTCCTTGTAACTATAAAATTCAGACATTTTACCAAAAATGTCTAGCTATCCTCCCCAATGTTGAAGAAGCAAGACTTGGAGAAAAGTTTTTCTCTTATGTTTTGAACAGGAGGAGAGTAAGTGCGCAAACCTTGAAGACTTTGAGTATTTGGAGAACTACAATTGGACTTGTGTGCTGGGGAATGTGTGGGCTTGGGGAAGACTATGAGGAGGTAGATGGAGCTGAGAATATGCAAAGTTTATGGAGGAAAGAGGCTGGCTTTCATCTGAAGCAGAATGAGAAGTTGTTGATGCATATTAGGTAAGTCAGTGGCATTCATTGAGTTAATATTTTAAAAATACTGTTTTGAAAGTTGTATGGAACACAGAAGGTAGACAAAAGTGGAAACAGGGAGACTAGTAAGGAGGCTATTGTAGCATTCCAGATTCATGTGTGGCTTGGGCAATGTTGTGGGGCAAAAAGAGAAGAATGCATAGATTTAGGGTTTATATTGAAGTGGGACCAACTAAATTTATCAATGGATCAAATTAAGGGTATTAGGGAGTTAGAAGAATTAAGAAAATAGCAAGACTTTCAAATTATTTAGTTGGTGGAAAAAAGGTACAGCATTTAATATAATGCAGTATTAGAGACACTATCAACCGTGTCTTCTTATTTATTACCCTCATCGTTCCACAAACGTGTGGTATGTTGTGCGCCAGGAACTGAGGATGCAAAGATTACTGAGATTCCTTGCCAACTCTCAATAAAAGTCACAGAATTGTCCTTTGCTTGGTGAACATAATCTGTGGGACAAGGTGTTCACTAAATGATGTGACTATGACAGTGGAGCTGTTAGAGGCATTTGGTGTGAGTGGATTCTACAGCATCAGCAGAAGCTTAGGTGCTATTCAGCTGATTGATGAAGTTTGGCAGCATCTCCCAGTCGAAGACACCAAGAGCTGACCACTCAACAATATTCATTCTGTTTATACAGAGGCACCTTGTTCTCTGGTATTTATTTGGAGATTACAAATATTCTTGAAAATAACCCAAAATACAGAATTGATAAGAGTTTAAAATCTAAACAAACTAGAGCAATCCAATATAATTGCTATTCTCCACTAGCAAAATATAATATAATATAATATATTTAATAATTTTAAATTAAAAATAGAAAAATATTATATATAATATAAAATCTAATAGTACATATTTATTTGTGTATATAATTATATATACTATTTACACTATATATTATTGTTATATAATGTATATGTGTTATGCATTATGTATTATATATTGCATATAATATGTGTAATATATGTTCATCAAATATATAATATAACTATATATTATTAATAATATATCAATTAAAGTAAATATAATTATATATAATACAAACATGTTACTAGTGAAATACAGCAATTGCATTATTTCATGTTGATTTAGATTTTAAAATCTCAGCAATTTTATATTTTGGATTATTTTCCAGGAATATATGTTATCTCTAAATAAGGGACAATATTATTATTATTAATAATACATTACCAACTGTTAGTATGGTTGAATGCACACACACTGTATGTTACATAGAATATTTATATGTACATATAAATATCTAGAGGATTTTTTAGTTTGTTAGTATAGTAATAAATCATTCATGGAGAATTTGGGAAGCAATGCAGTATAAAAACCAAGCATAAATCTTAGGAATTTCTCTGAAACTAACTCATGGAAAAATTTGTGATAAAATTAAAAGGTCTGGAAAAACATTAAACCAATGCAAAGAAGAATGTAAAAATTTACAGGCTTATTCAATAAAGAAAGTTTATGATTGTTATTTCTGGAACAACCTATTCCTGAAGGAAATTCTTCTCAAGACATAAGAATGGAATAAAACAGTCAATTATACAGATCTTGACATCCAAATTGAAATGGCAAGACATAAGAATCATTGCACTTTTCACAATGAATATGACATAATATTTTATATCTACATTCGCTCTAAGGTGTGTGTATATAATTTAAGATACATGATTTTGAAATAATCAGATAATAAAAGAGAAAAATGGGTAGAGAGTGTTACAAGATTAACCTTTCACAGTTTTAAAATTGTCTGGGAAATAAACTATGCTTGAGTATTTTAAAATGAGTTTAAGATAGTCTTGCAAATGTTTTTTCCCACAGTACCACATAGAAATATCAACAAATACTATCTATGTTGCACACAGCATCAAGGGCTTGTTCATTGTTTTATCAATGTGGTGACAAGTGGCTCTGCTAGTTGAGAACAGAGGCAAGTCTTACACATGGAAATACCTTACCATTCTGTTAAATACATAGAAAGTGATGAATGTATTTTCCTATGAATTAACATTTTAATCCCTAATTATAAAAACTTGTTGTCAAACACCAAGTCTGGTTTTTCATGTATTAAAAATTGCTTCAGCTTTAGATAAACATCTGAATTTATTGTCTGATTTAAATTTAGACATTAAATCAATGAATTAGGAAATACCAAAATCTGTATTTTATCTTGTGTCATGTAGTTTACCATGCTGAAAAGTAATTAAGAGAATGAGTTTAGGAATTAGACTGACCTTGGTTTATGTCCTAACTCTGGTACTTAATAGCTGTGTTACCTTGGGCAAATTCCTCTAAGCCTTAGTTTCTTTAACTGCCAAATGAGAGTTATAAGAGTACTTATTTCATAAAGTTGGTGAGAGAACTTAACGAGTTAATGCATGAGAAACAACATTCTTTGAAAATTTTTTTTATATATTTTTCCTTCTCTTCACCTACATTCATTCTTAAACCACTATTAATCTGATTTCTAACCCCACAGCCTGCTGAAACTACTTTTGTTAATTTCACTAAAGACCTCCATGTTCTATTTATGTTGATTTTTCTTTGTTTCTATTGTGTTCAACATCTCAGTGGACTTCTTTTATTTATCTTGATTTCTCCCAGAGTTATTTCATGGTTTTAAATACTATCTACATGCCAATATTCTCCAAATATGTATCTCTGTATCAGGCCTCACCTTTGACCTCCAGATTCAAGTACTTAGCTGATATTTTTATCTGAGTGTCTTCTCAAAGATCAAAGCAGAACTCCTGATATTCTTACACCACTTCTAAAATCTGTCTTCCTTATCCCAATATCTACCCAGTTATGAAATCTAGAAACCTGGGAATTAATTTTTTTCCTTTTATTCACTTTTTCTACAGTCTTATCACTACCATTAAAGATATATTTTGTATCTATCTGTTCTTTCCTATCACTTTAGTCTACCATCTCTCATCTGAATTTCTGCAGAGCTCAGATATCTGATGTGTTTTGGGGCCTACATCTCTTCCAAATACCAGTTTAAAATGATGCTTTCTCTTGCATCACTTAGATTAAGTGAAGCCAATAGGCTTTATAAAGACAATTAACAATGTAAAATTTCTTTGAATTTAGATGCAATGCTATATTTGCAATATAAGGGTGTTATTAGAATGTAGTGAAATATTTTAAAAGAATTTGTGGATCACTTATGCTTGGACCTGCCAGCCCTTTGAATTCTTGGCTTCTGTCCATAGAATTCAATATGACACCCAGCTGACCCTATAGAAGTACCGTATTTTTTAAAACTTGATCTCTAGAACAGCCTGAGGCAACAAGACAACCATCTTGACCATGCTGCTGCTTCTTCACCTGCTAAAACTCTCTGGATCAATTGTTATTTTTCCCCCGACCACATGAAGCAAGACCAGTCTTTCTGGAAAACTCATAACTCACAGAGTGGCAAACATTCTCCAACTGTATGATCTGCCCCATGCTCTCCTCTATCCCTTCTCTTCCTATTAGAATGCAAGCCTGGTGAGGTAAGGGATTGTGGTCTATTTGCTCACAGCTATATCCTCAGAGTGTTGTCCAGTGCCACAGCAATGCCTCAAATATTATTTAAGTAAATCAGTTTTCACTTTTAATGATATAACAAGCAATTTATGGATTTCTGATACTTTTAAAATAAAATTCTAAATATTTTTCAAATAATTATTATTTTTGTCACTGTTGCTTCTTTCTACCTTGACTGTCCTTGTTCTCTTTAATTTCATCTTTTGCTTATACTTAATATTTCTGAGATATTTTCACAAACTATTCTTTCACTTCAAAAAGGAAAAGAGAAGAGGGTAAGGAAGTTACATTTTGCAACGTGATATTTTATTCTTATTGTGCATATAACAATTTGTAATGTTGATTAAAACACAATTGAAAAGAGTACAAAAATTTATCTCCATAAACATATTTTTTTCTTCCTGAACATTTATCTTGTCATTTCTTGGGAATTATAACCTAATTATAATGTGAATTTTATTTTGCAACTTTGAATTCCACATAAAAATAATAAGAAAAATATATTATTACTAGTTTAAACTCTTATTTCTATTAGCCATTGATAAACCTTTTAAAACTGCAAAAATAAATTTAATTGGAATCATACATATTTTTAGGTTTTCCTTTGAATAACAATGAAAAATGACTATTTTTCAGTAGAAACTTTTAATCTTTTCCCTTTTTAAATGAGGAATAGCAAGCCTTAAAGGTTTATTTGGAATCTTCTGTCCAGCCAGGTCAGAACAGTTTAATGCTCACTTCTTCCCTGAGGCACCATGTTTGGGGAGAACAGGACCTTTTAGTGCCCAGCTCCTGCTCTACATGACCAGTTGTCTGCAGCTGCTGGGAACAGCCTGTATTAGGGGACTCTCCCAAACGAGTTTTTAGACCTTTGCTGTCTGTCCTTCTAAATCATTAGGTGTACTTTCCTGGATTTAATGATGATGCTAGTGGATGGCTAACCTTGTTTATATTATAACTGTACCTTTCTTTTCTGGAACATGTCCAGAGTCTAGGTTTCAGTTTATATAAAATTATCTTGAACCTCATAAAAATATCAAAGATAAGTTTGAATTGTTGTGAATTGTAAAATATATCTTTAATTCTTGTAGAGAGAAAATGCTTGTGGGCAAAGTACAACAGTAGCACATTTACAGTTAAGATTGTTAATGCTTTAGTGATTAAAATCTTTTCCTTAATTATTATTTATTTTTAAAGTTGAGTTTATTTGTGCCATAAGCTTTTACTCTTAATTCATAGCTGGTTAATTTAGCCTGTACCAGTTTCAGCCTACTGTTCCCCTCACTGCATACATACTCATACACACACGTATATGTGCAAAGTCTATTTTTGAGCTGAGATCCCTGGGAACCACTAGGAGCAAGAAAAAAAGTGTCAGCTTATAAATACATCTTTGATGAGATTTAAAATGAAAAAAATTTAAGAATTGATTTATAGAATTCAATCTTTTTTTAATGAAACAAATATTCAATCTAATTCTAAAAATAACCACCTCTTGGGACTATTATTTCAAAACTTTTATTTTCTAATGCTGTTAAAGAGCTCTTGCCATTTAATTAAGTTCTTAATGGACTCTAGAGAAGTAACATTTTCTTTTTTTCTTTCTTTTTTTGAAAAACGACATTTTCAAAAAATATTTATTATATTAGAAAAGCTCATGGTTTACATTGGGGAAAATATAACTATATCCACATTTTCACTAGTCTGAAAAGCACTTGTTTTGTCCTTCAAAGAGCCTTAAGAATTGATGTTATGTGATAACTAAGAAAATATTTAAGGTGGTATTTTTAAGTGGTGCATGTGTTTGTCACTGAATATTCCCTAATATTTTTGATCAGAGTAATAATAAACATTTACTGAAATAAATGTGAATTTATTTGCTTCTTACAACAACCCTATGAGGTAAAGAGAAGTGATATTCCAAACATTTAAGAGCCTGTAAAGAATGGGTTTTGGCTCATGAGAATGGATTCAGGACACAGAGCTGCAGCAAGGTGACCAGGCTTCTGTTGCCCAAGGTGTTTGCTATTTAACATTTAAATTCAGTGTTATGGAGCATGGAGGGAGAAGGCTCAGGGAGTGGGGCTTGGGTGGGTCTGTGTGTGTGTGTGTGTGTGTGTGTAGGCACTGGGGTGCTTGAGTAGGCAACTCTTTATCTATGGACATGAAAATATTTTGTATTTTAGGAACCAGATTTCCACCAGATCATGGTGTGTGCTGGTGGATATTAGAACAGTGATAATATTATTACTATCCCCACATATGCAGTTGAGGAAATCAAGGCACAAAGAGATCAAGTAACTCTTTTAAGGTCACAACTGGTGTGTGAGGAAGCTGGAGTGTCACACTCAGAGTGTGACACAGCTTCACAAAGACGTGTTCTGCTTATCTGCTACTAGGTACTGTGTAAGAACTGAGGGGGAGGGAGACCAATGGGCTTTCAAATGAATATCCAGGCTGCTTGTTTTTTATGATGGCATCTCTATCCCAGATGCCATCATAAAAAAAAGTTCAGTTGTGAAATGACTTTTGAAATCCACGAAGGAGAAAATTGCAATATAACGTGTCTGGAATATATCTTTTTAGTTTGCAATAGTATAGAAAACTTTATGAAAGTACATATTTTATATGGAAACAAGTTGATTTAAAAAGAAGTAAAAAAGATTATGAGAGTTTACTCAAATTTTCATGTGGCAAATTTATAAATATACAGTGTGTTCTGTAAAGTCATGGTGCACTTTTGATCTGTAACAGATCACCATGACTTTATCGAACACACTGTATTAAGAGCTAAAGTATAAATATGAATATTATAAAAGCATATTTTATTTTATTAAATTTATTGGGATGACATTTGTTAATAAAATTACATGTTTCAAGTGTAAAATTCTATAATACATTATCTGTATATTGCATTGTATGCTCACCACCCAAAATAAAAACATATCTTTATATATGAAATACAGAAATATTATAATGTGAAAATGTTATGAATTCACAAAGTATTGTATATCATGAAATGAGTAACAATATGCAGTAATTATTCTCTAACTTTTGCTGGATCCTTTAATTCTTACTATTCTTGACTGTTTATTATGCTAACCTGACCCCACATTGGTTTTGTTTTATTAGCAAGGTTGAGAGTGCAGGTGCTGTGGGTGGGGCCAAGATCTAAGTGAGGGCTGACCAATGTCCTAGCTTATGGATGCCTCAGTTAAGGAGAAAGCAAGACTGCATTCCATGGTTAACTTTGAAGGAACTGGAGTTGTCAATTACTTACTTGCAGGGCTTGGTTAGGGAAACTACTTAGACTCTTGGAACTTCAGTTTCGTATCTGTACAATGAGGAACAGAATAGCATTTACCATAGAGGGTTGCAGTGAAAATTCAGTGACATAGTGTATGTCAATTATTGGAAGTAATGTCCACCTCTATGGCAGACACTCAATAAATATTAAATGTTGTGATTTACAATAAAGTTGGCAAACTTTAGAAATTGTCACATTAGTTCCATCACATTGTTATTTATACAAACAGTACACTAGAGACTCCTATTTAACTTTAAGCTTCCAATTAGTCACCTATGTAGACTATTTCTTTTATACGTAAAATGCTAATGAACATTAATAATGGCCAACATTGCTTGAATCTCTTGGCACAGTGCCTGACAATGATTACTTTTCATCACTTGCATTACTCTGTACTGCAATTCTTTAAGGTAGATATTGCAATCTATGTTCAATTGCTTTGCACCTATCACATAACTCACTATTTAAATAATACAATGAGGTAGATTTTTAAATATTAATTAACAGGTGAAAAAAATGAGTCTTACAGAGGTTAAATAATGAGGTGGATTTTGTTTTCAAATCTAGATCTTTGTGACTCTAGTGTTCTAAGTCACCACTGCATATTACTTGTTATATCATGTTATGCATATTTCATCATACTATCTCTCATGTGCTAAAACAGGTTTTTCTCCCTGAAATAACTGATATGTCTCTCTTCCTTTTCTGTCTGTGACAGCTATACGACTATTATTCCCTTTATATAATGCTTAATAAGAAGCTTAGACCCAAATATGAATCTCAAATACAGTAAGGCTATGATGCTGATAAAACATGTGTTTAAGCTTCCCTGTTATTGATAACTTATTCTCCTTATTATTGATATTTTGCCCAGTCTTAGTTTTTTATTCTGAACTTACATTTTTCTTTAAACATTTGTTTATTAAAACAGCTCCCTTTAAGCCACAGTCAGATTCTTTTGTGGAACAAGATGAATGAATAAATAATAAAAACTATATTCATAGCTTGATAAATTGCTTAACATGGTGGATTAAATATCTAATAGCTTTCAAAGGAGAGTAACCATTGTTTTAGTTGTTTCCAGTTTTATGAGTCCCAAAAATCCAATTAAAAATATAAAGTTTTTTGAGATTCAATATTGTATATTATTATATGGAGTTGTAATTCTTTTCTGAGTGGTAATAAGCATTTTTAAAAGTATGCCAAATCTAATATCTCTTTCAATAGCTATTGACTATCTAAAAATGTATGTATCCTGAGAATTTGTCCTTCACAGATATTTTCTACTATATAGACAAAACGGAAAGGTAAAATAATACTAATAATAAAAGCAGAAGGAGGGATCATATTTCAGTCTCATCTTTTAAGGAACATTCAGTTCAGGAGAGAAATGTTCTAAGATGAGGCAGAGATAAAGGAATTACGTAACATTAAGCTGTTTGGTTTCTTTGGATGCGTTTTGCAAATTTTGAAGTTCTCTTTAAATGATTCTTAAGATCGCATATAATACATTCAAGTTATGAACTAAATATTTGAAACTACCTATATGATTCTACCTTATACAGCAGTTTAACTTTACTAATCCAACAGGTGTTAATTGAGTCCCTACTGTGTTTCAGGTTTGCAGGAGGGAGGTTGAAGAAGATTTTCCTACAGATGATGAAAAGGCAATGTCATGATGTCAGCAGAGATTGGAGAAAACATAGGAAGGGCCCATATGCCAAAAAACGTGAGTGGCTATGAGAAGATGAGAAAGAGAAAAATGGATTTTCTCCTCAGAGCCTCCCTGCCCACATGTTGACTTCAACCTATTGAAATTAATTTTGGACTCTGATCCCCAGAATGTTAAAAAAACAAATTTAGGTGGTTTGTGTATGGTAATTTATTATAGTCACCATAGAAATCAAAAGCATTAATGGATATTTCAGTCTAGTGGAAGAGGCACACAGTAAATGACAATTACAATAAAATAATAAATCCTATAATATATTCGAAGGTAGTAAGTCCTGTGAGAAAGAAGAAAAGAAGCATACGGTAAGAGGGACATAGAACGCCTGCTCCACACAGAGGCGCTGGTGAGGCCTGGGGGGATAGTTGACGGTGTAACTGCAATCAGCAGAATAGACCTCATTGAGAGGGTAAGATTTGAGCACAGACACAAAGGGAGTTAGCTAAGTGGATATCCGTAGGAAGATTATTTCAGGCAGAGAGAACAAATGCCCTAAGGCAGGAAGCTACCTGGTGTGTTTAATGAAAAAAAGCCAATCAACTGATTATATATGTCAGACAAAAGTTTTTCTTTGCTTTATTTGAACAATTTATTTATCTAGTTTTTTATTAAGTTTTAAATAATTCCTATTTTTCAATTACAGTTGACATACAATATTAGATTAATTTCAGGTGTACAATACAGTGATTAGACATTACATAATCTATTGTTTTTGAGTGTAAAGATAGGGCTTTACTTGAAACCAAGCCAATGGAATTTCAGCTAATAATCACTGCCTCTTTTTTATTTGTACATTTTTTTTTTTTTTTTTTACGGGACAGAGAGAGAGTCAGAGAGAGGGATAGATAGGGACAGACAGACAGGAACAGAGAGAGGTGAGAAGCATCAGTCATTAGTTTTTCGTTGCATTGTGACACCTTAGTCCAGTGGTTCTTAGCCTTTTTTGAGGTACCGAACCCACCAGTTTCATATGCGAATTCATCGAATCCTTCTTTAGTGATAAATAAAATATGATTTTTTTTTCCAAATTCAAGACATAGGTATATATTTTTTTACTGGTGCACAAAATGAGCTGTGCGTGAATATCACCTTGCTCAAAGAACAAAACCAACAAAGTGCCTGAACTCTCAAATTATGGTATTACTTTATTCTGGCCTCTGTGGCAGAGGATTCTCCAAACCCCTGAGACCAACTCATTGAACACCTAGGGTTCAATAGAACCCAGGTTAAGAACCACTGCCTTAGTTTTTCATTGATTGCTTTCTCACATGTGCCTTGACTGCGGGCCTTCAGCAGACCGAGCAACCCCTTGCTGGAGTCAGAGAGCTTGGGTCCAAGCTGACGAGCGTTTGCTCAAACCAGATGAGCCTGCGCTCAAGCTGGCAACCTTGAGGTCTCGAACCTGGGTCTTCTGCATCCCAGTCCGACGCTCTATCCACTGTGCCACTGCCTGGTCAGGCTAATTTGTACATTTTTGATTGATTATTTTTAGGTCAAACGCATAACACCACTAAAATAATTTCTTCTTAAATTTATTTTCTTCTTTTGGCGTATTGTTTTGGTTGACAGCACCCACTTTTGGTGTAGTCTATATCTGGATTTAATATATTTGAGTTGTGGCAGGTTCTATGTGTGAGGCAGGGGTGTCAAAGTACAGGGGCTAAATTTATCTTGGATGGGTCAGCCACTGAACCCTATGGCAGGAAAGTCTAGAGTCTAGAGTCTTGCCTTCAGCAAGTTGAAGACACAATGACACAGGGATTTTCAATATCATCTTGGACTAGAACTCATTTGTTACTCAAAGCACTTTCAACCTTTCAATGGTTTCAAGTGTAACCCAATGTGTTTTCCATTCTATACCCTGATGTGGTTAAATTCTAAAAGCACCTGCAGGCATGGTGTGATTTTGAGTGCAACTTCTCTTCCTTTTTACATGTTACACTTGGATTATATCTCCCATCCCAGTTTTACCAAAGGTCTCTTGCCCACTTAAAATTTGGCTTTGTAACTTGATGGCAAACTCACTTCAGGAACAGTCTAGAATCAGTGCATCCAGAATTTTGTTTAAGCTAAGCCAGTATATATTTGTTGAATAAACAAACAAGTCAATATTAGAAAGGAGTGCCTGTCCTTGCCCTCTCCTGCCATTCTTAATTTAAGATTTTGCAGAATCCTGGACCTCTTCTGATATTAGATGTAGGTGTATCAGTGGACTCAGACCATTAGTCAGGGAGAACTGGGGTACATCTTGAATAGGGGGTACATAAGATGAGTCCCAGGCACCTGTGTGTTCAATGAGGTAAATCTTTCCTTAATTCTACTATGTTCTCCCAGTCTTTAAAAACAGTCTTCTTGCTTTGGGTTTTTATTCTATGCTCTAGTTGCTTGTGCGTCTGGTTCTCTGAGAGGAATGCTTTCCCAACTGCCTGGTACCCTGACCACTTGCATGGTGGATGGGAGGGCCAGTTCCATTTAGTAGGCTAATGAGTAAGATGAGATATTTATATCAGGGTTGTCCAGAGCAGAACCAATAAGATGTGTGTGTTTGTGCACAATGAATACTGGACTAGAACAAAAAGCCTCCCTAAGCAAGAGGGAATTTTCCAGAAGACTGCCTTGGGACTGCAGCTGGAGTATGACTTTTCGGTCTCAGCCGGTGGGCTGAAACCTAATGTGATACACACACACACACACACACACACACACACACACACACACACTCGCACACACATGTACACCCCTATTGGCCTTTCCTTCAGGAGAACTTTTACTAATATAAACTCCTAAAGACGATTCTAGTCTAACCATTTTTTCTCTTTTCCTTTCCTTTGTCTTTTGCTCTCCAGCGCATAGATGAGACATCTGAAGGTCAAAGGGGTCAACTGACTGGTCAAAGATTATCAGCTAATTGGTGACTGACTTGGCATATTGAGCTACCAGTGAGATGGGGAAAGAGGAAGCATCAACAATGACTAATGTTTTGACCAACTAGATACCTGGGGTTGCTTAAAGGAATAGAGGTGTCAGGAGGATCTACACATTTTGAGACAAAGTTTTACCCTCATTCCACTGTGGTTAAAACATGGACTGTGATGAAGATAGGCAGAGGTGTTTAATGTGCAGGAGAGGCATTCTAGAAAGAAAGACATATCTGTCTAGTGACTATCTTACTGGGAACTAAGATATGATTATGTGAAAGAACAAACTTCTGATATTCACAAAAAAAGTCAAGCTCTCATTTGTTAAGGACACAATGCTCTGACAGCAGTTTGTTTCCAGCTTAGTGATCGCCGGTTCTGACACTTCCATGAGGAGAGATCCTGTCACTGTCAGAGCAGCCACACTCTGAAAGCCAAGATGCTCTTGAACTGAAAAAAAAATTCATGACAACATAGTGCTTTAAATATTCAATTTGACTTTTAAAAATTTTGTAATGGAAGAAACAATGTCAACCACAGTAGAGTTAACTTTATATCTACCTTTTACAAAATAGGATGTAATGCTTTAGCTGTGCCTGCACGTGAAATGTAGTGTAGAGAAGGTGCGTGATTAGTTATGGTTCAGGGTGAGAATCACATTTTCTCTCAAATTATTTTTCTTGTCTTGTGTGTTGGAAAATTTGACAGTATTTTTTGTTTTAATATATTTATTCTATAGTTTTTATTTCTGTTTCATATTGTCTAGAGAGATGATTATAGAAACAAGTGAAAAACACAAATACTATAATATATATATATATTGCTCTAAAAAATTAGTGAATTAGGGAATGTGCAGATACTTCAGTACTTTCAACCTTTTGTATAGTACATTTTCACCAATGAAATAAAGTTGGCTTTGCATCTCATTTGCATAATCAAAAAACTTTCTTTGACTTTTTGTTTGCTTTTCTGATGTTCTTGTTTAATAAAAAATCAAATGTTTCTTTATTTTATCACTACATATTCATTTTGAAATATCCCCTAATTTATGTGAGCAATATATATATATTTACACACATTAATGAGCATCAACAAATGAATTATACTAAGCTTTATGGAAATGATAAAAAGACAGAGAACACAGCCTCTTTGCCAATTTAACAGTAGAAAGTGTTTAGTGCCAAAGGGAGATTGTAATAGGAATTTATTCACTCACCAAATATTTACTGACTGTATTTAGGAGCCTTGATGCGATGCTGAGGATAGAGCAATGACTAAGGGCTAGTGTTCAATCTGTGGAAGCTGAGAGAAAAATCAGGAGAAAAATACTGTTAAAGTTAAAAAATATAAAGCTTTTTTTTCCTTCTGTGATCTCTGAGCAGGCTGACAGGGCACTTGATGCACAGGGATGCATATGGGGCCAGTGCAGACCCTCACAGGCACCCAAAGCGCCCCCGCTGTAATTTCAGTGCGTTTTTGCTTGGGATTGATGGTTACTGGGTTCCTTATCCCGCCAGACAAGGGGACTACATGCAGCACCCCAGCAGGAGGTTGGGGACAGGGGAGCTAAGCCAAGTATGCCTGATTCCATGGGCCCACTACCCCAACACATGGTTAATGGGTGACCCCTAAAAATCTTAAGCCTCTATGCCAGGATGTTTTCAAAAACTAGATGAGGGTGGGCTAGAGGCTTGCCTCTGCCCTGACCCAGATAAGTCTCACCTGGAGTGAGAATGGCAGCAGCTATGCCTGGTGCTGAGAACCACAGGGTGTTTGCCTGATCTCAACCCTACCCAGTTCATGTCCAGGCCCCTTTCTAGGACAAGTGGCAGCAATTTGGGGTGGGGTGAGAAGGGGTCTGGGACATGGGAATGGGTGGCCAAGAACCTTGCAGGGAGACCCATCCCATTGAGGTAGGGTTGTGCAGTACAGTAAGGAACCAGAGATTCTAAGCCTTGGTACATATTCAATTGCCCAACTGGACTTCACTTACAAAACAGAAATTCAAAGATGAAATGATTCAGAATTTCAAGATCACACTTGAAGAAGCCAGTCTTAATCTTGGAGTTCTGCTTTCCAACATTGTTTCCATCACTGTGATGGCTCCTCCTCTTACGGAAAGCAGTTGTTTTTTTTTTTTTTTTGTGCTGAGTTGAGGAACAGTGAGCCTATTAATATTCCCCCCATCAATCTCTACTTGAATTGCTGTTTGAGATGAATTTTCAATGTTTTTTTAAGGGTTGATTCTCTACTTTTCCAAGGATGACCTCATTATTCTTCATGGTGGTTTCAGATTTGCTTTGGATTTGGACGCTGGTGTTTTGAAACTTTGCTAAAGCGAAGTTCCTGTGAAAATTGTATACAAGTATTAGATGCAGTCAAGAAATCAAGATGACCCCTGATAACCACTTAGCCACACAAGAACATTCCAAGACAGCCACCAATTCTTGGACAACCCTGTGTGCCCAACCACAGTGAATAAGGGAATCTTGGCTTCTTATCATTTTTAGTGAGTCAATATGGGCCAGGGATTAAGGTCAAAGGGCTCAGGAGTTGACAAAACCTTGGACCGAATTCCTCCATTACTGTTACGTGAGTTAACCCCTCATGTGTAAAATGCAAATCATGGTTTTACTTTTTTATAACATTCTTGTGGAAGCTAATTAAACATACATATAATGTGTTTATCATGGTGCTTGAGACAAAGTTCTCAATAGATGTAAATTCTGTATCTTTTCATATACAACCACTAACAAAAAATGTGAAGGAGGCAAAGCGTCTTTGCTTAACACCGTCCTCTTTTATGTCCCCCTGTGCTGGAGGCCTCATTGCCTTCAGGCCTTTCTGTGATGCTGCATTAGGCCCATTCCCTTCCATGCAGCAAACTCTTGTTTCTAACTTTCATTCTTGTCAAACACTATATGTCTTGTGTTCCATCTGCTCCAGGCCAATTAAGTATTAGTTCTCTGGGTGAATTAAATTTGTTTTTTAGTTGAGTGCTAGATATCTATAGCAAATATTAAAATTAAGTAAATCAGGAAGTAAAGTTCCAAAAGAGCAGATGGAATCTGGAAAAAAGATGAAGTTAATTGGAAAGAAAGAAAAAATAAAGAAAATAAATAAATAAATGGGAGATTTAAATTCTTTTTTATTTTAATTTTTTTTTATTTTATTCATTTTAGAGAGGAGACACAGAGTGAGAGAGAGAGAGATAGAGAGAAAAGGGGAGGAGCTGGAAGCATCAACTCCCATATGTGCCTTGACCGGATCAGTGCAGGGTTTTGAACTGGCGACCTCAGTGTTCCCAGGTCGACGCTTTATCCACTGAGCCACCACAGGTCAGGCATAAATGGGAGATTTTTAATAAGAGCTAGCATGACACTCTAGATTTGAAGTTCTCTGAGAATAGAAATTGGGGCTACATGATCTTTGCACTTAAATGTCCTTAGTACAATGCCTTGCTTACTTCAAGAGTTAAGAAATTTGTGGAATAAATGACAAATAGTAATAAGAACTCTGGCTCTGAAGGGAGTGGCCAAGAGCAGGGTCCAGGTTGAAGTGTAGGGTTGGAAATAGACAGGAAGTTTAAGAGGGTCTGCACTATCCCCCATCTTCTGAATGAAATAGAAAGAGCTGAGAACTTTAGGTTTGTGTTATTACCTCACTTTTAGCATAGCTGTGTGATCTTGGCAAATAATTTATGCTCTTTGGTCTTAGATTCCTCATTCTCCTCTGTATATGAGAATAAAAACAACCATTGAGTGGTGTTAATGTGTGCTTTCAAAGAGCCTGCCACAGTGCTGGGCACAGGGCAGGAAATCAATGACATTATCATTCTGTTCATCTACCTTCCAACCTCTCACTTTTTTCTACCTTGCAGACTAGTCCACCCCCATCATGAAGAGTTAACAAAAACATTAGTGCACAAAAGGGATATTGTTGGCCTTGAATATTTTGAAAGAACGTAGATGAATTATTGCAAAACTTTTGCACTGAAAGGAAAACAATACAAGCATCTGTTCTTCTGGTGGTAGGATTAGCAGCAACAAACCCTGTGTGCACAGGACAGCACTTTGTGATTTATTAAACCCAGAGACAATAAAAAAAGCTGGTCAGTATGGGTTTTGTGGTAAAACAGAATTGGTTTTGTCACATGTGTTTGCCATTCTAATCAGGCAAGTTATTTAACTTCTTTGTGCTTAGGCTTCCACATCTGCAGTCAGCATACTTTCATTCATTCATTCATTCATTCATTCCTGAGCATCTCCACAGTGTGTGCAGGGTGCTGGAAACACAATAATGATGACAGATGAGCTGATAGTATGGTATACAGAAAGCACAATATCTGTGGGGTGCTCAGTTCTGAAGCCTGAATAAGATTCAGGTAATGCGTGAAGAATTGAAGGAAGGTTGTTCAAAATAGAGGGTAAATGAAGGCCAGGAAGGTTTCAGGAGCTGAGAATATTAGTGTTGATGAAGCATAGAGTTCTAGAGGTGCTAATGACATTAAGTCCCAGGGGAGGAATAGCTGGGTTGATTAAGAAGGGCCTTGAAAACCATGTAAAGGAATTCAGAGTTTATCCTAAGGGTGGCAATAGCACTTCCAAAACAGTGCTTCCCAGTGGGACCAAGTCAGGGGGGCTCATTGAGCATTTTCTCCCTTCCAAAAGAGTCACAGTGCACATAAGTATTTTTATTATTCTTTGGTAAAGATTACTGTTTAACATTTGTCTAACAGTTTTCCTAAAACTAATTAATATTTTTAAAAAGTTAACCTCTTCTGAACTGAAGCCTGTGACAGTCTTCTTGGGAGAAACGATGAGATATGGAAAGCCATTTTGGTTGTAAGGTGAGGCTCAACATAACTGTATTTGCATTTTATAAAGATATGATAATATCTATCATATACAAAATACCAGGTACTTTTTGAAAGCACTTAACTAAATTAATTTTTATAACAAGTTCACAAGGTGAGTATTATTACTACTATTATTATTTTTGCATTGTTTAAATGAGGAAACCAAGGCATAAAAGAATTTGGTAATTTTCTAAGTTTATAAAACTAGTTATAAAGGGAGGGCCTTCAATACGAACTTGGCCAGTCTGATCTTGGAACCTATACTTAACAGATCTGACTGCATGGAACAATGGCTTGGAGTTAAAAAAGGTAGGAGACAATTAAGAGCAGGTTGTAGCCATAATTCAGGTGAGAGAAAATGGCCACTTGGACTTAATACATTTGTTTAGAGGATTCAATATTATAACAAGATTCAAGTACCTAGTGTAGTTTTTACTAGTTTTGCCATGCATATATAGAACTTGATATATATTCTAGATTAGCTATAAAGAAAGGCTGTATAAATTTGCTAAGGCTGCCATAACAAAGCACCACATACTTGGTGGATTAAACAACAGAAATGTATTTATTGTCTCACACTGTGGAGGCAAGAAGCCCCAAACCAAGGTGTTGTTGGGATTGGCTCCAGTGGTGGGATTCAGCCTATTTGTACCGGTTCAGCAGAACCGATATCTAATTTTTTGTTGAGTTCAGCAAACCGGTTGTTAAAATGGCACTTGTAATCAGGGTTCTCTCTAAGGTGGGCACCTGGGCAGCCGGCCAATGTGGAAATCATAAATTTATACTTTTTACTGTTTTTAAATGTTTATCTGTGCAACAGCGTATTCTAAGCACCCGTAGTAATGTTCATTCTGTCCATAGGTGAAGAAAGTTGCAAGTGAGGATGCCAATCAAGAAATAATATGAAAATATCTTAAATAATAGTTTTATTGTTTTTTGTCAGGTATTATTTAATTTTTTCTCATTAATATTTTAAAACTCTTATACTCTAGTCTTGTGTGCCTCTTTTATTGTTCTTATTAAGTATTAAATGCACAAAATAATAAACTACCTATTGGTGTACTTTTTTTAATAATTAAAACTGTCATTAGGGCCGAGAACCAATTGTTAAATTATTTGAACCTCACCACTGTTTGGTTCCTTCTAAAGGCTGTGAGGGGAGATTCTGTTCCAAGCCTCTTTCCCTGGCTTGTACTTTGTCATCTTTATTTTTACATTCCATTCTCCCTGTATGTTTGTCTGTCTCCAAATTTCTTCTTTTTATAAGGACAACAATCATATTGGATTGGGGCCCACCCTGATGACCTCATTTTAAATGATCACCTCTGTAAAGACCTTATCTCCATATAAGGTTACATTCTATACCAGAGATTAGAACTTCAACATATAAATTTGGTGGGGTATACAATCCAACCCATAATAGAGGGATTAATTAATAATGACACCACAAAAATGGGTTATCTAGATGGAAAAAAACCCTATATTCTTATTTCATGTAATACTTAAAGATTACTGAAGACTTAAATGTGGAAGTCAAAAATATTAAAATGTTTAGAAAATATATAATAGAATATCTTTATAGTCATGATCCTGGAAAGACTTTTAAAATTTGACACAAAAATGCTAAAGTAAAAAACAAAAGGTAAGACTTAATATATTTAAATTTAATTACATTAAAATTAAGAATTTTTTGTAAGAATTAATTATGCAAAGGAAACAAAAAAGCAAGCTGTGATTTGGAAAAGGATGTTTATAAAACATATAACTGATAGAAGATTAGTGTCTAGAACACATACAGAATTACGAAAAAGAAAACACGATAAAGAGTTGGACAAAAGAGATGAACAGATATTTCATATGAGGAAAATTGAATGCAAAGGAAAATATAATTTAGTTCCACCTTGTGATATCATTCTACAACAGTGGTTCTTAACCACTAGGGGTTCGATGAGTTGGTCTCAGGGGTTCGGAGAAGCCTCTGCCGTGGAGGCCAGAATAAAGTAATACCGTAATTTGTTGTGAGTTCATGCACTTTGTTGGTTTTGTTCTTTGAGCAAGGTGATGTTCATGCACGGCTCATTTTGTGCACCAGTAAAAAAAATATACCTATGTCTTGAATTTGGAAAAAGAATCATATTTTATTTATCAGTAAAGAAGGGTTTGGTGAATGTGCATATGAAACCGGTGGGTTCGGTACCTCAAAAAAGGTTAAGAACCACTGTTCTACAACCATCTGGTTGATAGCAATGAAAAGCTAGATTATTCCAATAATTATCACAAATGTGGGTAAAGGGGAACTCTTATGTATAGTGTAAATTGATTTTTAGTATTATCTTATAAAGTTGTACATCCTCATGCCCTATGATGCAGTAATTTTATTCTGGCATACATCCTTGAGAAACTTTAACACAAGGTGATGAGTATGTGACCATTTATAGTAGGATATTTCCTAAGAACAAAAAACTAGAAACAACCCTAATGGTTATTGACAGAATAATATTAAAAAGATTTGGACAACTAAACAGTGAAGTATTGTAAGACTTTGTAAATAAATAAACTACTTCATACAATAATATGCATGACTCTTATAAGTCTTGCATGGAAAAAGCAAATTCCAGAAGGTTAAGATACAGAACAAGAAAAGCTAGTTAATGTGATAGAGCAATCAAATTCAAGAGAATGACGACAAACACAATTTGGGATAGTAATTATCTCTGGGGAGGGATGCAGAAGAATGGAATAGAGGCCGAAATATACAGATAGATGTAATACTGTTAGTAATGTTCTAGTGTAGTCTTTGTGGATTGAAATGTTCTCCCACCCCCAAAAGATATGTCACAGTTCTAACCTCCAGAACTACAAAATTTGACCTTATTTGTAAATAAGGTCGTTTTAGAGATAATTGATTAAGATCAGGTTATACTGAAGTATGGTGGGCTCTTACTCCAACATGACTGGGGTCTTTAAAAGAACATGGTCATGTGAGGACAGAGACATGGAGAATGATATAGAAAGATGAAGGTAGAGGTTGCAATTATGTAACTATAAGCTAAGAAAAGCTAAAGATTGCCAGCAAATCACCAGAAATCAGGAAAAGAATATGGAACAGATTCCCCTTATAGCCCTTAGAAGAAACAAACCCCGCCAACACCTTGTTTTTAAGCTTCTAGCCTCAAGACTGTAAAAAAAAAAAAATCTCTTTAATCCACCCAGTGTGTGGTACTTTATTACAGCAGCCCTAGGAAATTAATTCAGTCTTTAAACTAGGTAGTGGTTGCATAGGTTTATTTTACTTTATAGCTCATAACTTATAAATGTGGTACATATTATTTTTACATATAATATTACATAATACATATTTACATAATAAACATAAAAGAAGAAAGAAGTTCCTGCTATCAAACTGAAGTATGCTTCTTCTACTAATTTTTATGGTAAATTCTAGCGAAGTTTTTTAATTAAAACTATAAAAATTAACTTCCAACACTCCTTATGATTTTTGTAGACATTTTATTTCAACCTAAGTGTAACAGGCCCAGTTTTTCTTACTTTAATTCTAGTGTGCACATCTTCTGGTAAAATCGACCTGTATCGAAGCCTGAATGAAGGTGATTGCCAAGCACACACCTGTTATCTTCTTGTAGACAGGTTGACATTCAATTCAGGGAATCCTAGACATCTAACATCACATCAAGGTTTGGAGCATGCCACCAGGGGAAGTGCTTCTGCCCAGCTTAGACACCACATGGGAGCAGGGGCTGGTATACCTGGCTTGCACAGCTGTACCTCTGCCTTGTGGTACGATGCCTGCCTGACACTAAACAGGCGCTCAGGAAATGTGTTAAATGAAAGTATAAACAAATAGTTTTATGTGTGTCTACTTTTTAGAAGTAACAATACTACCACTTCTCAGAAGAGTTTATCAGCTCCCCCAAAACATCCACTAATTTCTGATCTGTTTCCTTCATCTGCTGACTTGCCAGCTCTTCTTAAGCTGAGCACCTGGGTGTCTATTTTTTTCTTTTAATAGTACTTAGTTGTTTAATTTCCCATATTACTACTAAGAGTAATAAGAAAAATAAATTCTAAAAAAAGAACTCCAAGAACACATGCAAAATATATAATTATTTTTAGCCTGACCTGTGGTGGTGCAGTGGATAAAGCATCGACCTGGGAACACTGAGGTCGCCAGTTCAAAAGCCTGCACTGGTCTGGTCAAGGCACATATGGGAGTTGATGCTTCCAGCTCCTCCCCCCTTTCTCTCTTTCTCTCTCTCTCTCTCTCACTCTGTGTCTCCTCTCTAAAATGAATAAAATAAATAAATAAATAAATAAATAAAAAGAGGAAAATATATAATTTTTTTTAAATGTGATTTATCTAGTATTTTGAAAACCAAATCAACGTTTTTGAACATATTACATGAATGTTATGATTTGACATTGTATTGATAAATATTTTTCTCACTCTCTCTCTCTCTCTCTTTTTTACCTAGTAGATAGAGCTACTGATTTAGTGAGGTATTGCAGTGAGAGAGATCGAACTATAATATTGGAGATGCTGTTTGTAACATTGATGAATTCAAGCAACTTTTGATAAGTGACCAGTCTTAGTTGTAGGTGAGGATGGAGAGGTGAATAATATTTCTGCAGAAATTCAGTTCAGTGGGAGAGTCCTAAGAAAACAGATAATTGCAATGTAAAGTGATTAAGTGCTATTAATCATTAAAAGAAAGAATAATGATCTATGTCATTCACATTTTTACTGTGGTTTATAACATAGTTTTTTTTTTTTTTTTTTTTAGATACTAGCCATTTAGATATAATATTTCTCTACTATACTAACTGGAAATTTGATTAACCAAATTGTATAATTCCCTGACCATACCTGAGTAACACTTTATTTTACAGGTTATAACCATATCATTAAAAAAAAAATCTCAATTATCTACCATAGGGGAAAATTATGCAGTTGTTCTTTTTTATAGTTAATGGCTAATTTATTTTATCTTTCTTAAGCATTTTATGATCCTTTTCAATTTCAAGGAATTTAGAGGCCCCTCCTGATTTTAGAATGGCGAAAAGAAGTTTATTTCCATGTGGTACTCATTTTTCCCATAGGTGGTGGCAATGTTTTACTCAAATAAAAAGAGCAAATGTCAGTAATAGATTCCCATAAGTGTTTAGCTGGAAAATGAGACCTAGTTAATAGGTATGGATCAAAACGATATTAGCAAAAATCAGATATGGGTAAACATATTCCCAGATATTTTTAAAAGTCATTAAAATGTTACTAATCCCTTATCTGCAGGTGCCCTTCAGGAATATTTCACATCCCACTCTCTTCTCAAGTTACTTAGAAAGCTGGAAACAGAGCCCGGTCCTAAATGAGAGTGAAACCTAAATAGTGACTGTTTCCATTGACAACGCATGACTCGAATCTCTGTTTTTATCTCCCCGAGACTATGGCCACAACATCCTTCCTCAGATACACCATCTCCATTTTTCTACCTGATTTCTTAATCCTTTTCGAGCTGGATTTGGGATAAATTCAGTTTGGAAACTATAATCTGACAGTCCAACACGCTAGCAGTTGAGGACAGCTGCAGACTTTCCTCAACTCTCCGGATTCCTATTTTGCAGCCTTAGACATGGCGCCTTTAGCTTGAAAATGAGTTTAAAACAAAAGTTTTCCGCAAGTGGTCGTACTGCTGAGAGAGCAGTTCTGCTGATGATGGGGGACTGTAGCATCTGAGCACGATGCACTGATCTCTCCTGGTATGGCTCTGGGCTCTTGGAAAAGGGGGCGGAGAGGAGCGAGAAAAGGAAGGGGCGGTGGTCACCCTTGCCCTCCATCCCGCCCAGGCTGCGAGCGCCGCTAGGTGCCGAGGGATCCGAGGAGACCTGCACCGCGCTGGTTCCTAGCCGGGGAGCGCACGGCCGGCGGCACCGCGAGACTCGGCGTGAGACGGACCCCGGAGCAGGAGCCGGGGCAGAAGCGCGGCGCTGCGTGCGCTGCGCTCCGGGAGCCTGCGGCTGCCGAGCGGAGAGGAGACGGGGCGCGCGATGGCGCACGGAGCGGCGCGCTCTTCTGCTCGTGCGGCCCTGCGGACAGCCGGGAATGCCAAGGTAAGCACCACCCCAGCCGCTGGATTCCCAAGTGTTGGCCTCCCGATGCTCAACGGCACTGACGTTTAGCCACCACACTCCGAACGCCTTGTCGTCGCTGCAGCCGGCCGCCCTGGAGGGCACCTTAACCTGCGCGTGGCAGCAAGTTTGGTCCAGATGCCCCAAGCTGGGGAGACCCATAGAGAGAAGGGTACTCGGGCTGATCGTCCCGATTCTCGGCACGAGGGCCAGGTAGACACGGTCTCAGAAGAAGGAAATGGGCGATAAAGAGATTCCCTTCGTCCCCCGTGGTTCCTCGGCCGCGACACTTTGAGTCCTGCACGCCGACCAGCGCCGGCCTTTGGCTTTCCCCGGGATGGGAGGAGAACCGGTCCCCTATCATTTGAACAATTGCAGAAAGTTTTAGCAAGTTCGGAAGGAGGTTTGGGAAGGATGTTGCAAGCAGACTATGGGGGCGGCGGGGTTGTAACGGGAGCAAGTCGGGCGATGAGTAAGATTTGAAGGAGGCTGTCGTCCTTGGAGCAGCCGGGCAGACCCACTCGGGCGGGCCCCAGGAAAGACTGGCTCCAGAATCCCCAGCATCCGGGAAAGCGGCTTACCTCGGGGCGGGGTGACTGTGGTCCGGGTATTGAGGGTCTGTGACTCAGGCTTCAACTCACTAGGGAAAGAGCCACATTGAACATACTTTGTTTTGGATGTTGCTACCCTCAAGATGTAGCTTCATCAGCACCGTCTGGGGCAGAAGTGTTCAGGGTAAGTACAACTCTGCTCCTTTCCTAACGTGACCCAGGATTTATGCACAGTTGATAGGTGGACTAGAAAACCTTCCTAAAGACTCACCATCCTGCTTTACATGGGTCACTGATGCATGTGGTGTGCTGTTATTCGATCTCAATCAAATATATAGTTTTAGAACTTATTCAGGAAAGCCCTATTTAACACCAGTGACCTTGCTGCCCCCTTCCAAGGTTTGGAGAAGATTGTTTTGTCTACCTGACCAACAGGTAGTTCACCTAAGGAATAATCTGCAATTTGGGGACAAAGTCCATGTCAGAAAAAAGCAGACACTTTAAAATGTCATCTAGTTATTTCAACAGACTTTATTGGGTTGCAATCTAATCTTGTTAGTGGTTTTGTAAACCTGTGAAGAGGTTCATCAAGGGAGCACAATTTTGGCAACTTATTGACCTTGAAAATGAAATGTGGAACCACAGGCAGATGTGTGCTGCTTTCAGGATGATGCAACGTGCTGGTGATAGGTCTGATAAATCTGATTCCTAAAGCAAGGTACTGTGGCCCTTGGGTCTTAAATGTCAGATGAGCAGTGATGCAGTGCTCATAATTCCTCTGTCTTTATGCTGCAGATGCCTGGACTGCAAGCCTGCACTGATCTGAAAGGGAGATGACTTGAGCAGCCGGCTTTTATCTCCACAACAATGTCCATGAACAACTCCAAGCAGCCAGTGTCTCCTGCAGCTGGGCTCCTTTCAAATACAACTTGCCAGACGGAAAACCGGCTTTCGGTCTTTTTTTCAATAATCTTCATGACGGTGGGAATCTTATCAAACAGCCTTGCCATTGCTATACTCATGAAGGCATATCAGAGATTTAGACAGAAGTCCAAAGCATCGTTTCTGCTTTTGGCTAGTGGGCTGGTAATCACAGACTTCTTTGGCCACCTCATCAATGGAACTATAGCAGTGTTCGTATATGCTTCTAATAAAGACTGGATCCGCTTTGATCAATCAAACATTCTTTGCAGTATTTTCGGTATCTCCATGGTATTTTCTGGTCTGTGCCCACTTTTTCTAGGCAGTGTGATGGCCATTGAACGGTGTATTGGAGTCACCAAACCAATATTTCATTCTACAAAAATTACATCCAAGCACGTGAAGGTGTTGTTGAGTGGGGTGTGCTTGTTTGCTGTTTTCATAGCTTTATTGCCCATCCTTGGGCATCGAGACTATACAATTCAAGCATCAAGGACCTGGTGTTTCTACAGAACAGAACATATTCAAGACTGGGAAGATAGGTTTTATCTTCTACTTTTTTCTTTTCTGGGACTCTTAGCCCTTGGTGTTTCATTCTTGTGCAATGCCATCACTGGAATTACACTTTTAAGAGTCAAATTTAAAAGTCAGCAGCACAGACAAGGCAGATCTCATCATTTCGAAATGGTCATCCAGCTCCTGGCTATCATGTGTGTCTCCTGCATTTGCTGGAGTCCCTTTCTGGTAAGAGCCTAACTCGTTGACACTTTTTGCTTCTGTTATTTTCCTTGTTCAAGGCAGGATTTGTTGTCTTTTTCAAAATCATTAGTCTTGATGGGTAACACTGTTCAATCTTATAAATGTTGGGGTTTACGCCTACTTGAAACTTATTTCAGCACTCAGGTCTGGTTTTAAATTAGACTTTTTATAAAACACATGGTTATTTTCCCACAAGCTCTGAGCTGATAGAAATGTCTTGCTAAACAACTCTGAACGTATTGTTAGCTGCTTGCAGTGCAGTATCAAGTCATTTTAACAGAAGTAATATACTTTTAATATACTAAATATGATTAGTTTCTAAAATGTGAAAAAAATGACCAATTGTAATATAATATCGGAATGGATTCCAGTAAGTCTTAGTAGAAAGTCTCACAGACTTTTGATTTATAGAAAAGGTATATTAGCTACTGTATTCTTCTAAACGCACAACTTGGCAGGTCTCAGCTTGCCAAGGGAGGTTATGAGTTGAGATAGTTGCATGGGTCAGGTGAAGAAATCACTGGTTTACAAACCCTGGAACAATGTTAATAGTGCAGGGAGAGGTATGATTGTCAGGAGAGCCAGGGGTTCCTCCCTTATCTTTCATTTCATATAGCCAAAAGCTATATTTGACAGTTTGATATTTTTATTTAGAAATGAAAGCTAAGGTTAAAGAGTAGGCAATAAATATATCATTTATATTATTTTTCAGGGAGAAGATAGAAATTTTTATGATTGATAAATATGACCTTAATCCTTCAGCATTTTCTTTTAGGATGGACAGAGTGACAACATGCCATGGAAAAGAAAAAATTCCTTCTGTACATAGCTACTGATGGCAGCAAAGGTTGTTTCATTTGTTTTTCTCTACCAGTGGGGAAACCGGCTGGTAGCCAGGGAGGGTGATACAGGTGATACACAGGTAAAAGCGAGGCAAGGGGGTGAGACAAAGGTGGACATAACAAGAGTAATGGTCATATCTTGCATGGTAGTATGAAGGTGTTTGTTAGCCATGCAATTTCTAAGCCCTAACAGATCCATTGTCCAAGAACTGTTGCCAGTGGGGTTTTAATAAACAATCCTGGTGAGTCTGATGCACAGAATAGTTTGTGAGAGATTTTGCCACAGACAGATCCTATGATAGCCAGTTATATTTTACAAAAGGATTTACACTTTTTTGAGTATTTCTTTATTTCTATTCCTATTATTTCCTCATAATTTGAATTTAGTTTCTCGAATAGTTAAATCATTTACATTTTTTTAAATGATGTTCCTGAATTGTTTTAACACCACAATCAAGGGGACATAAGCTAGGTCTGTCAGTGGTGAGTCAACATATTGAGGCCTGATTGTTGTTGGAGGCCTTCAGTGAACACACCCAGAGATCTGATCTGCGCTCATGGTATAGTTTGAATTTTTGTAGCAGACAACAGATCTTTCAATACTTGGAATCACTCCATTGTTCATCCTGAAGAGTTTAATTCATGGCACTGAACACAGGGAATTTCCTTAGAATAATGCTTCCCTTTTTCTTAAACTTTAAAGTAGAGTAGTTTTTCAAAATAAAAAGTAAGTCTGAATGGAATTAAAATTAATTTAGGGTTTGGAAAATGAATACAACGAAGGGACAAAATAGGTAGTTGAAAATATTTAAAGACATTTTCTAAATGAAGGTCACAGTTCTGGAGAAAACCTGAAATAGTCAATGAGAGATAATCCGGACATCTGAGGTAGTCATTGGTGCTCTGGTTTTTATTTGCTTTGAGTCACCTTTAAAATTCTGCTTAGTTCTGGCTTTGACTTTGAGAAACTGGAATGATAGGTTAACTAGTATAAGACTACAGAAGGTGGCAAGTTTCAGTTTTTTTCTTTTTAATTTTTTTAATTTTTTCTTACAGGGACACAGAGAAGAGTCAGAGAGAGGGATAGACAGGGACAGACAGACAGGAACGGAGAGAGATGAGAAGCATCAATCATTAGTTTTTTGTTGCCGTTGCAACACCATAGTTGTTCATTGATTGCTTTCTCACATGTGCTTTGACCCCGGGCCTTCAGCAGATCGAGCCACCCTTTGCTGGAGCCAGCAACCTTGGGTCCAAGCTGGCGAGCTTTTGCTCAAGCCAGGTGGGCCCGCGCTCAAGCTGGTAACCTCGGGGTCTCGAACCTGGGTCTTCCGCATCCCAGTCCGACGCTCTATCTACTGCGCCACCGCCTGGTCAGGCGCAAGTTTCAGTTTTACCATGGATAGTTGAATTTGTGTTTTTCTTTAACTTCTTTTCCCGAATTTTTGGTTTTCTTCACTGTTAAAATAGATATTACAATTTAACTCATATTCTGAACATATTTGTTGATGGAAACAATGTTATTTTCATGAAGTATTTTCTAAGGTCAACACTGTATTTAACTATGAATTATTGATACATCTATGACATCAATGTAGCAATACTTCTAAAATGCTTTTCAGTGTGAAAATTATTTCTGTGTTAGATCCCTAGTATTTATACCACAAATACTGCTTGGTGGATTGATATTTTATTTTAAGCATTCTTTGCATTTCTGATTTCTATTGTGGAGAACTTGAATCTTCTTGACAAGTTCAGGCTAAAGGATTTATACATTTTTGGTCTGGATACAAATGCCTTGGGCATTAAGTTCAGGACATTCAAACAGCTCTAAATGGAACCCTAGTGACAAACTCAGGCTTGAAATACCAAAATAACACCCAACATAAATATCTCAGTTGAAGTAGTTCTCCTTTTAAAATTTTTCCTTAACGTCCTGGGAGGAATTGCATAGATGTTAATGACTGAGCGATCATTCTCCACCCTATGTTTTAAAAGCTTCTTAGTTATAAAAACACCTCTGAAACTAAGCTTCTAGGTTCCCACTGATGTACAATAATGGTGACAACTTCTAGGTTAATGCTCTGATTTACACCATACTTTCTTTCTTAATTGATGTCTGAATTGTCGGATTTATAATTTGAGTGAACATCTGTACACACTCTTTAACCTGTGTTCCCTGTCATTTTCAAGCTGGAAACTAGAACAAAGATACAGGTGCATACAGTAAAATTCAGATAATTGTATCTGTGCTTGACAGGATTTATTGCATGAAAACTTATATAGTGGCATAATTTCTAAACGGAATTTAATTTGTAGCTGATGACAAAGGGGATACTTTATTAATTTTGATGATTGAGTTTAACCAATTCAACGGTAAGGTGATTATGCTGTTTGTTTGAATTTCTCTCTTATTTCTTTGTTTTTCTTAGGCTTTTTTTTCTTGATTAGTTTTAAGTTTACAGAAAAATGAGTGGAAGCACAGAGTTCATATTTACCCCCCTCATGTGTCACACGACACCCAAGTCATCCTTATTATTAACTACTTGCATTGGCATCACACATTTGTTACAACTGATAAGCCAGTAATGACACGTTGGTATTAATTAAAGTATGTAGTTTGCATTAGGGTTTTTTCCTAATGTTTTATAGTGTGTGGCTCTTGATAAATGTATATTGACATGTTTCCACAATTACAGTGTCATACAGAATAATTTCATTACCCTGAAAACCCCCTGTGATGTTTTTCTTTTTAATTTAATGTGTCATTTTTCCTAAGAAGAAAATGTGTGTGCGTTGTCAGGAACTGAGATTTAGAAAGGTAGCACAATAATAGTATTAGTCTTAAAATATACCTTATTAATGCCTTTCAAATTTTACAGTATCTGGATTTTATAATTTTAAACATGCTTAACACATTTAAATTAACTTAATTATAATCCCAACTTAAAAATACAAGAAAGTACAAAAGGTCTTTATTAGCTGACAATTTCATTTAGCAATAAATTAATACAAAAATCTTTAAGAGTCAAATGGCAATTACAGAATTGTCTTGTGGGCTTACTAGGCGAATCACTTTCCTTAATAAATAAGTCTTGAAGGCATTTAGTGTTCCTAAGTGAGGAGGAAAAAAGGCCATTTACTAATGCTGTCAAGTACCAATTTCTTAATATTCTTTGTTTCTGTCTTTATACAGGTAATGATTCTTTAAAAAGTTTCCTTTCTAGAATGTGTAACCCTAAAAGGAATTTAGGATTGCTATGCTTTCTTCACTAGTTTGGTAGGGCAGTAAATACTTGTTGACTGGTTAACTATAACACAAATAGCATGGATGTCAAGAGATTGCAAATGATTGACTAGAATGTGGATTCTGATTTTTGTAGGTAAGAGTTAATTAAGCAAATACTGACACCAAATGGTAATTTTTCATCTGCTCCCTAAGTTAGCAAGTGTTGACTGCTGACACTATTAAACCTCAGTGATCTTTTACCTTTACTTTGGGGAGAGATGATCATTTTGAATTGGGGGAAGAAGTATGAAGTAGATGAAGAACAAAATGGTTTCTTATGTAGGTGTGTTTACCTAAAAAATGTACATGTAGAGTTTGAATTTGAGTTTTATAAGGTTGCTGCTCTTTATGTTAGTATTTTCTAGTCAATATAATTAAACATTTGGTCACTAAGATATTTGTCAGATATAAATCAAAGACTTGCGTAGTTAATTGAATTTTGACTGAATTACTGAAGGTATTGGCACCATAATGACTGGGTCTTACAGGGCTAATCGCAAATGATGGAGCAAAGCACCATCACAACACATCTTGACTATGAATGATGATCATTTTCTTTGAAAAACAGGCCTTCATTTTCATATTTAAGAACTGTGTCAGCTTGTGGTGGCACAATGGATAAAGTGTTGACCTGGAGTGCTGAGGTCACCATTTCGAAACCCTGAGCTTGTCATGGTCAAGGCATATATGGGAAGCAACTAATATGAGTTGATGTTTCCCGCTTCTTCCCACCTCCCCTCTCTGAAGACCAATAAATAAAATGTCTAAAAATAAAAATACAAATCAAAAAGAAACAAAGAACTGTGTCAAGGAAACCTATGTAGTATCTTGCTAATTTGCTGCTACACAGAAAATGATGGTGAATGGATGCACACATTTAAGTAAAAAGATGTATAAACATGTTCATACATGAGGCATACATATGTAAACCATTTACCAAGTTAAAAAAGTAATTGGCCACTGCTGGATCTAATTGTACCAAATGAAAGGACTTCTAATGGGTTTCATTCTAAAATTAAAAACCAAATGAACTCTTTTATAGTTTTATGTCAGATCTTGGTAAGTGCGTCTTTTTGGTTTATTCTTGAATTGTTTCTGACTTTAGAGGCAATATCGTCATTAATTGTTTTAGCTGGTTTTCTTTGTGAATTGGGATGTACTGCCATCATGGGAATTTGGAAGTAGCAGAGATGTCTAGATAAAAGACTGGTGATGACACTTGGCGCTCCATTCTACAAAATTCTTAAATACCTCAGACACTTTTGACACAAAATTCATATAAAAAAATGTACATTTTAAAACTATATTAATGTAGTTTACAATATGGGAATTCAGGCTGCTTTTGTGTCTGGGTGGACATGGAGTATGTGGCATGTGGTCAATCAATGATAGTCACTGGCAGAGGACTGGTGCTAGGACATTTGGGAGCACATTCCTGTTCCTGAGCCTTGGTGTTCTCTCTCTGCTTCTCTCTTAAATGTTACCTCCTCTATCTAGGCTATCTTAAAAAGTACCCCATGTTCTCCCCTTCCTCTGCTTTATTTTTCTCATAGCACTTATTCTCAGTATCTGATAACATAGGATACATTTCTTTGTTTCTTTAGTTGGTTTTTGGCTTCTGCCTCTATCATGGAAGCTTCTTGAAGGAAGGGACCTTGTTCATTGCTATGTCCTCAGTTCCTGGAATAGTGTTGGGCACATCACTGGGGTCAATAGGAATTTGCTCAATAAATTTCATGTGAAGGAGGGCTCAGTCAGTTGTAGTACTGTTTCCACTTCGGAGGACTCTTCCAATGAAGTCAGGACTTAGCTGGTCAGCCTCAAGGATCAGGATCTTTCTCTTATATCAAATTGGAATTTGCATTGGAGAAGTCTGAAAGGGCAAATGTATTCAGAGGTTCCCCAGGAGTATTATTAGAGGTGGAGTCTTGGAGAATTCTGAACATTCTACAGTTTGAATTTGGTCCTAGAATTTAGGAATTTTGTCAGCACCCAGGGGAGTTTCATGGATAAACTATGGTCGTATTATTCTATTTTGATGATATTACAAATATTTGTTTACATGAGAATTCTCTGTTAGTCTTGATCCTTAGTGGTTAGGTTCAGTATTACCAGGTTATGTTTTAGTTTCTGCAAACAGTAGGCCATAAACTGATGTCTGTTGAATGAATTAACCTGGAATTATATATTGAATAGGAAGTGTTAAATTAGATGATATTACATTTCAAAGTTATTTTGTCCTATTATCTTTGGCACTATCTTTCTCTGCACACACACATCCCCCCTCCAACAAGTGTATTTATTTTTTTGTTGGTGTTTTATCTTTGAGGGGATTCTGTCAGGAGATAAAACATTTCTTTGAGTAAAGACCTATAGATATTGTTTATTCATTGTCATGAATAAAGTCTCTATAGCAAATTTTGAAATTTTCCTATAGAACGGATTTGCTTACCTCAAGTCTTTACCAGCTGTTTGAGTAAATACGTGGCTCATTTTGTGTTGCTTATCAGACTAAACGATTGAATAGGTTTTGTATTTGCGGAAGATCAAGTCTCAGAAAAACTCCAACAGACTTATTTAGTGGACAGTGTGGTGCCCCATCCAGATATGCTTATTGGTGAGTCTTGCTCATGGAGAAGGTAACCTCCACCAAGTGGAGCTGTCTTACCCATGGTTGTGCTCCCCTCTCCTTGTTAACTCTGTGTGCAGTGACGGATGATATGGAGATACAGAGAACTTACCTAACCCTTGCCTTGTTTGGGCAATTTCAGAAGGGTCCTCCTTGCTTCAGAGCCTGCTGAGCAGTTGAACTCATTTGAGTATATTATCTCCCTTCATGGAAGTGTATGGTATAAAAGTGGCCCAGCGAAGACCAATCAGTTAAAGCAAAGGCAGTCACAGGTTGAGAATTTACACAAAAGTTTGTTGCTTGAGATGTGCATGGTGGTCTAGAATTCTTTGGTATTAAGTTCAATCACTCTTGGCAAAGCATGATTTCCTGTTTTCATGGAGAAAGATTTATGAAAAATGTCCAAAGATATAGACATTGAGACAGCACTTGCAAAACATTACTTGAATGATCCAAGTGTAAACAAATCAGAAACATGTGGATTAAACTTATGCCCTCATGGATATAAAAATCTCGCTAAATGTGTTTTGGGATTTTTATTAAGTCCTCAAACATTTGAAGAAAAATTCAAGATATTGATGTGGCTAAAATCTCTCTGCATTACCAGTTTTCACTTTTATTTGCTTAGTATTATCCTTATAGGAGGCATGTAACATGTATTGCACTTATATTTGCTCTGGAAGGCATTAATAATCACATCAAATTTTACCTGGTATATCAATGCCAACTATCTTTATGTAGAGAGGACTTTATCTAATAGAAGAAATTTGTTTTTTATACATGCAAATATTACCTTTCAAAGCTTGTGTGAATTTGTCATTCTGTCTGTCCTCTGTCCTGGGTGTAAGGATGGTGCCACAGAGGAATGGATACAATTGTGGCTTCCTACAGAGAGGGAGGTGGTTTTGCTCACTCCTCCTAAGCTATTGAATCCCCAAATAAAACTCAGACTGTGGAATGCCAAAATGGAGTGTACTTGTGGTGTGATGGTGAAGGAGAAACAGACAGTTAGATTATGTAAGAGAATTTATTAAGCCTTCCCTTTAGAATACTGTAGTTTTTCCTTTTCTTTCTTTCTTTTTATTTTATTTTTTTTACAGAGACAGAGAGAGAGATAGATAGGGACAGACAGACAGGAAGGGAGAGAGATGAGAAGCATTAATCATCAGTTTTTCGTTGCGACACCTTAATTGTTCATTGATTGCTTTCTTATATGTGCCTTGACCACGGGCCTTCAGCAGCCCAAGTAACCCCTTTGCTTGAGCCAGCAACCTTGGGTCCAAGCTGGTGAGCTTTGCTCAAACCAGATGAGCCAGTACTCAAGCTGGCGACCTCAGGGTCTCAAACCTGGGTCCTCCGCATCCCAGTCCGATGCTCTATCCACTGCGCCACCGTCTGGTCAGGCATGTAGTTTTTCAAGTACAGACAAAGGACGGAGTTCTATCCCCACCACCTCTTCACTGTGACCTGGGGTCATTTTAAGCCAATTTTGCACATCTGTGAACTTATTATAATAATAGTGCTATCCAAAAAAATGATTTGACCTTCTTACATTCTCATAACACAACCGTTGGCATATACTGAATGCTCAACAAAATCTAAAAATCCTCAAAATGTCTTTTGCTATTACTGCCACCCACTATCTCAATTAGAAATAATCACCTATGTATAGTTCAGGTGTTTTATAGTTTCTCCTCTATTAGGAAGGATTGGTTATAGTTGAAAAGAGCATAGGGAGCTTATAGTGTCAGAAAATTTTCTTGGATATTTCCACTTGGGGTTACTTGACTAACTCACCAGAAATGAAGAAGTTGCTTGCTAATCTTTCACATGTTATTCAAACTTAAATATCCTAATAATTTATAATTATATTAATTATAAGGTATTAATTTATTAGAATCAAGTTAAAATGAGCAAAAGATTTTTGAAACAGTTATGTATAAAGCATTCCTCTTGGAGTTGTATTTTCAGGGAATAAAAGATAAAGTTTTTTCCTCAGAGAGCTTATAATTTAGTTGGAGTAAAAGACAGACCCCATCTAAGAGTTAAGATATTTACTCTTGAAAAAGCAACATAATGTAGTAATTATGTATCTGGGGTTAAGTCCTATTTCTTCCATTTTATGGCTCTGTGACAATAATCGCTCTGTGCTTCATTTCCCTCATATGTAAAGTAGGTATAGTAATGTTAACTACCTCATTGGGTTGTTTCAAGAAGTAAATGAATTAATATATGTAAGTTGAATAGTTTCTGACATAGAAGTACCATATGTTTTAGTTATTATACTATGGTCATTATTATTGCTGTTACTATTAAGTGTTAATGCTCCTAGCCAATAATTTTGTCAACAAGATAAACAAAAGCACTTTTAAATTAGTTATTAAATGAATAATGGGTGCTATAATAAGGAACTGTCACTTCCAATTTGGTGGTCCACAAGTACTTATATGATAATTTATTTGACAAACATTTATTGAGCACCTACCATATACTAAGCAGTGTTTTAGATAACTAGAATAACGATCTCTGCAATTTAACTGTTCACAGTATTTGTGACCTTAAGCAACAGTACTTATATAAAATGAGAAGATGTGTGTAGGAAATTGAAATATGAAAATAATTATTATTTGTTAGAATAGTAGGTATTATTTTGTGAATGTATATGAATGAGATTATTTCTGATTACTTATAAAAGGGGAACATTTCTATAGTATATCATTTAGAAGGAACAATTACTGTGAATACATGTTCTCTTAAGTTAAATAATGTAAATTATAAAAATCAAAGAGAAAAGAGATAATGTATACAATTTCCAGCGATAGAAAAATCAATGAATAAGAAACTCTAGTACATATTTCAGTCAGGCTTGAACAAAATTAGAATATAGCAAGTTGTAATAATTAATATTAAAAGCTAGAATAATTTTCCAATGAAATGAAAGATGGGTAAGAAACATGAATTTCATTAAATCAATATTAGAAAGTTAATAATTCAAATTAGTATTTTATACAGCCCTCTGATAAGGAAAGCGACTCTATACTAGAAGAGAAATAAATGGTGAAATAAACCACTAGAAAAATCACCAACTCTTTCTAAGAATTTAGATTAAGAAAGTATTAGAGAGGACTGAAAATAAGGAAAAACAAATTTCTGGGAACAATAATAAATTTGATAAATGAATAAATTTTGAAAATAATTTATGCTTTAATTTATTTCTTAATTTGCTTATTAATTTATTCTTTAAGCAGGTTTTCTTCTGAACAAAGGGCTGGGTGTCTTTCCAGGTGGAGAGTAAATCAGAGAGAGAAACCTGTTGTGGGAAAATAATCTGAAGGCAAATTCTACAAATAATACTTTCTGGCTCCTTTATTTTATCCACGATCGTTGTTTTCTTTCCCCAAACTTCCAACTAGTATGTGTATCCTTCTTTTCCTTTCTTTCCACTTTTGATATGGAATAAATATAACTATTTGTATTTTTCTGGCTTTGCCTGGGAACAAGGCAGAGGTAACTGCTTTAGTAATAGGGAGGAATCTCTGGGCACAAAGGTACATTAAGTATTAAATAGTAATGTAGCTGAAGCGGCAACAGCAGCAGTACTGATATTGTTATTACTTTGATTAGTTTTCCCTTATTTTGGTTTTTGCCTTTGCATTCATAGCAGAAGACCCGAAAACACAGGAATGATAGAATGCTGGAGTAGGGAGAGGAGCAGGGACTAGGCAATGCACGCTGAGGAAAGCTGACCGAAAATAGGTGGAAGCGTGGAGAGAGGCACTGGCAGGTTTTAGGAACCCCATTAGAAAGAAAACTTCCTTTTATTTCCACGGACATATTCTCTTTATTGAGGAATATTAAATCTGGGGTATTAAACTCCCTAAAACTACTTTTTAAAATGCAATGTTTTCTTTGTAAAATTTTATTGTAAACTATAAATAAAAAAAAAAACTTTCAAATCACACTAGCAACAGATAACCATTATTAGCATTGTGGTTATATTGTTTTCCTTATCCAATAACAGAAAATATATTAGTTTAATTTCTTTGATTAATAAAGTAGTTAAACTTTCTCTTCTTATATTATTGAGTATTATCTTCTTTTGCAACTGTATGATAATTTATAAATTATTTTCAGGAACTCTTTGGATAGCAAAAAACGGATAATGCTAATATATAAAAATAAATATAAAAACAATTGTTTTTCCAGGCTTGTGGTTAGCCTTTTAATTTAGTGTTTTAATTTATAAAAGTAGTGAATTAATCAATATCTTTTGTGGTTACTGCTTTCTGTTTTATGTTAAGAAATACTTTTCTCAGGCTAAGATGATATTGATATTCATCTCTTTTATAGCACTTTTTGCCCTTTCATTTTTTGTATTTATATTTTAATACATTTACAGTTTATTTTGGTTTTATTTGCAAATTAATAATATGACTTTTCTTTTGAATGGCTAACTAGTTGCCTCAAAATCATTTATTGAATGATCTTTCTGCAACTCTTTTAAATGTCCACTTTTATTATGTCTGAAATTCTTCAATGTTTTTGGATCTTTCTGGACCGTTTATTAATTACATCCTATTGAGCTATTTCTTTTTTAAAAGATTTTATTTATTAAGCTTAGAGAGAGGAGAGAGGGGAGGGGAAGAGCAGGAAGCATCAACTAGTAATAGTTGATTCTCGTAGATGCCTTGACTCAGCAAGCCCAGGGTTTTGAACTGGCAACCTCAGCATTCGCAGTCAACACTTTATCCACTGTGCCACCACAGGTCAAGCCTATTTAGCTATTTCTAACTTGATGTACAACTACCATCTTCTTCACATTTTTATTGAGACATGTGTTTAGTTTATTGATTAAAATATAGAGTATTCCCATTCATCATCATCATTTAGCTGCCCTATTAATATCGTGTTTTGAAAATAATTTTATAGTTTCTGCATAACAGTCTTTAAGAAAGCACTGATCTAGACATTTATTTTTTTATTGTTCAAGATTTACATAAAAATTTTACCATTTTAACCATTTTAAAGGGGATAACTCAGTGACATTAATTACGTTCACAGTACTTTGCAACCTTTACCACTGTCTTGTCCAGAATATTTTTATACCCACAAAAGGAAATCCTACACCCATTAAGCGGTCATTTCCCATTTCCCACTCCCTAGCAACATTTTGTATGACATTTGTATTTTTTTTTAAATCAGCCTTATTAAACTGTTTCCTAGTTTTCTATACCAACATCTAAATCTTACTGTTTTTTAATTAACCTCATCAGATTTTCTAAATATTTTATGGACTTTTGAAAATAATCTATATTTTCTTTTTTTTTTAGCTACAAAGCTGTTAAGTCAATATTTTTATAGAATACCATTTTCTTATTTTTAAACTGCCCTGTGAAATAATGTATATGAGAACTTAGAATTTTATTATATTTTGTGTTTTGTTAGTTTATATATGTATTCCTAATGGTTTTCAATGGATTTTGAAAATTTAGATTTTATTGTAGTGTCATCATATGTTAAAAATTTATGTCTCTTCTACATTTTGAATTACTCCTTCAATATAAACTTCCTTCTCCACTTTAAAACATTTTGCCTTGAATTCTTCCTTAACTTTATACTGAAGGTAAATATTATTGCAATAAAAGCAATAGACTTGACCATTTTGGATTTTCTTATGCATTTACTATCATTGGTATTGTCTGAGAGACTTCCAATGTCATTCTTACTAATTCAACACACCATTATCATAACAGTCAAACAGAACAAGTAGAGTTTTTCTTTGTCTCTGTCATGTCCTTCATATCTCTTGGGTGGGCTCCAGAACTCTGATAGTGAAAAAGAATACAATGGGGGGAATAAATTTTTTCTTATATTCAGCTGCCTGTATTTTGGTAGCTGCTTTAGTTCGGCCAGTTTTAGAAGTTTGAAGTTAAATCAAAGGGGAGTCAATGAATGGAAGAACATGGCTAAATTTCCAGTTTAGAAATCAGGTCAGTTTTGTCTAGACTCAGGAAAATTCCGCTGCAGACAGCAGTGGACCTTGGACCTATAATTGAACTGACCCTTACCCAGTTCTGCTTGAGAGTTTAGTTTGAATTGCCCAAGACTTAAGAAGGTATTTCTGAGAACATTCCTCCAACTTAGCATTTCCTTTGGATCTGTTTAAATTATAAATACACTTTTTGGGAAATCTGTACTAGAATTGCATATAGAAAGAACTGTGTGAATGTGTTTTTACTCCCTCATTTCCAAATATAAAAGTAAGTTTCTAAATTGCAACATGAAAGTAGCAACAGATATCTCTGTCAATTTCCTTTGTCCATCTCAGTGAACAGAGAATTAGTTTCTGATTCAGTTTAATCTTTGCTTGCTTCTGTAATGACATTTTGTGACTGACAATGTCAATATTTCTCTCATATACTATTTCTGAACCAGCCAACCAACCAACCAACCAACCAACCAAACAAACAAACAAACAAAACCCCACAACTACCTGACATACCAAAGAATTAAAAAAAATATTCTATAGTCTTTATAAACTTGGATAGCATGAGGTGATTTTAAAATTATTATACAATGTATGGTGATTTTTTTTTTCTCCACTGAAAGTCTAAATACAGCTAAGGCAGACTATCTTATTTCAAGGGAATATAAAGAATTGCTGTATTTTGAGAATGAAAATATACCAAGCTGTTCTAAATGCACGGCATTTGGAGGAGGTCTTTGCCTTTTTTGTTCCTCTCTGGAAGCTCACAGCAGGCTGATCTGTGGATACAGATGATGAAGCCAGCTTGCTAAAAGCTTTCCTGGATGGTGGAAAGGACAGCAGTTTGCCCAGGAGTAATTTCCATTGTGTGCTATTTACCTTCTCCTAATTGCCCACTTTAGGTTTGTCTGTCTAAGGCAAATGGTAGTAATATAAAAGCCCGGCTGCTTGTTTGGATAAGTTTTAGAACGATGTGGATTTCCACATAGTCTATTTGGCAAGCTATTTTATATTTGGTTATAAAGATGAATGAATAACCTGTTTTACCTATATCAATGCCTGGTCTCTAATACCTCCCTTAAGTATGAATTGACATTAATAGATAAGCACAGCATTGATGACACTTTTCTCTTGGGCTTCTTGGTTTGTTTTACATGGTTGACTAAAACTCAAGTTCAAATCAATCAGCTCATGCAAGGGTTATTTATCTAGTAAAAGGTATAAAGAGACAAGCAAGCTATCAATTAAAAATCATGCTTCAGAGTGATTTCTGAGTTATGTGCACTATAATCCAGCACTGAACAAAGCATAGAAACCAATGAGTCCTGAGGTATTTTTCTGTTACTCCTGTCCCTGTAATGCCCCCACAATAAGGCCAAACACTCAAAACCATTTCAGCTTTAAGGATAAAGGCCATTCTTCTGGAAGCCCTTTGGATCTGTGGGAAAAACTCAGAATCTTTCTTGAGGTGGGTAGAAGGAGAGACTGGACCTGACTCCTCCCACCCGGCCTGAAGCAGGGAGGAAGAGATGACTGTGTTATCATGACTTTAAAACAGGTAAAAAGGTCTATTAAATAATGCTTTTATAATTAAAATTAATAAAACAGAACACTCATATATGAATGCTGGTTAAGGTACAAGGTGGGTTTTTTTTCCTTCTAAAATTGCTAGAAGAAAGTCCAATGTTTCATAAATATAATGCCGGTATTGCATGATTTAACATGACATGTAGTCAAATTTATATGTGGCTGGTGGCTAAGAATCATGTCTGTAAGAAGAATATGTTACTTTAGCACATTACACTGAATCAAATTTGACTTTCTTTTTATTAGTTCTGAAAGTCTTGTTTTTTAAACTGGTAAGAACAGATACTATATTCGATCTTCGCCAAAAGGCCAAGAAGCGATGTTGATCTGTTTTTTATTTAATTTGTAATAGTTTGCTCCTGGAAACCTGTTTTGATTATTTTAGTGCACATTTTTTATCTCTTTTTACATGGATAAGCTATAACATCTAATTCTACATACAGTAATTATAAAATTTGCTCTGTTTGTAACTGTCTAATCTCTTTAATGGATACGGAGCTCCTTAGTGATAGAGTCAACGTCCCTTTTCGATTCTCTTTCTTGCAGTGGCTGGTCCACTACTAGGAAGTTTCAGGAATATGCAGCTCATTTGTTAGAATTCTTTAATCGCAAATAAAATCAGTAAATTAAACATTCTTATAGCAATGGTTGTTAAATGCATATGATATCACATAAGGATTTTATTTTATTTTTTGAAAGAGAGGAGTAGCCTGACCTGTGGTGGCACAGTGGATAAAGTTTTGACCTGGAAGACTGAGGTCACTGGTTCAAAACCCTGGGCTTGCCCGGCCAAGGCACATATGGGAGTGGATGCTTCCTGCTCTTCCCCACTCTTCTCTCTCTCTCTCTCTCTCTTCTCTAAAAATGAATAAAATTAAATTAGAAAGAAAGGAGTAAAGTTTTTTTAAAACCTAACTATAACTGTGATGATCATTTTAAATGTAAAGTTCTTGCTTAAAATTTTGTAGTGTAAGAATCAATCAGTTAATTAAAAACCATCTATTGCTCCTACTATATGGCAAACATCACCACCTTATAGATATTAACCCATTAAATCCTTATAACATTTTCAGTTGTATATTTCCTCAAACATAGGAAATGTTTATGACTTCTGTATGTTCAGAGGGCTTTCCCAAAGGATATAATTACACAGGGCTTGGCATTATTTGCATTTAGCTTTGTGAGCAATCACACAGCCCGCTGGCCATGTGTTATAACAGAAACTTTAGTGAAAATTAAAATGACTTTGGATTTAAGTCCAGATTCATGGAGAAGAACTCTGACATGAAGACAGCTCAAAGACATTGAGTTGGTTGTGGTTTGTGGAGGGTAAACATGGTTAGAGGAAGTATTATTTTTATATTTCATTGTTGTACTGATATAGGCCTGATTAAATCTTTGAACATATTTTGCCAACAAAATTGCCTTCAATAAAATAAAAAAAAAATTGCTTTTCTTCTCCCTTTCAGAGCATTGACAAAGCCCTGAGTCACCTACCTTCCTTTGTATGCAAACTAAATGGGTCCTAATTACTCTGGATAAATTAATAAATTAGAAATAAAAAAATATGGCAGATTTATTAGTTGGTTTTGAGTATCAAAAATAACCTGGCCTGACCAGTCAGTGGCCCAGTGGATAAAGCATTGGCTCGGGATGCTGAGGACCCAGGTTCAAAACCCCAAGGTTGCTGGCTTGAGTGTGGCTCACCAGCTTGAGTGTGGGATTGCCAGCTTGAGCGTGCATGGTCACTGGCTTGAGCCCAAAGTCACTGGCTTGAGCAAGAGGTCACTGGCTTGGCTGCAGTTCCCTCACACCTTCTTCAAGGCATATATGAGGGAGCAATCAATGAACAACTAAGGTGCAGCAATGAAGAATTGATGCTTCTTATCTCTCCCCCTTCCTGTCTCTCTGTCCTTGTCTCTGTCTCTCTCTCTCTAAAAATAAAAATTAACCTAGATTTTGTGATTTTGTGTAGATTTTTCTTTTAGAGCGAGAGAGAGGGAGAGAGATGAGAAGCATCAGCTTATAATTCTGGCACCTTAGTTGTTCATGGATTGTTTTTCCATTTGTGTTTTGACTATGGGGATATGTGTTTCAAGCCGAGCCAGTGATCCCTTGATTAAGCCAGCGACCTTGCGCTCAAGCCAGAGATCATGGGGTCATGTTTATCATACCGTGCTCAAGGTGGTGAGCTCGCGCTCAAGCCAATGAGTTGGAGCTCAAGTGGGTGACGTCAGAGTTCAAACCTTGGTCCTCAGTGTTCCAGGCTGAAGCTCTATTCACAGTGCCACTGCCTGTTCAGGCTGAGTATATATTTTTTTAAAATTTGAGACTATTTTTTTTTAAATTCTCTCTTGTCATTAAAAGGTAAAAGCCCATCTAGGAGAAAAAGTCCTTGCTGAATGTTTTACATTGCCAGTGGGGCTTTGATTAAAACCAGAGGGTGCTGTGAGGAACCTATTTCAGAATTTTGATCACAATACAAACTTTTATCTTGAAATGTGTTCATTGCTCACTGAACTGCCTGTTTATTTCAAATGTCTTGCAAAATCTGATAGTTTTGCCATTAAGACACTACTGTTTTCAGTCATACCCAGGCCTGTTTGTAGCTGGAGGATGCCATCGTCCTTGACTTTTAAAGAGAGCCAAAGATATGGCCTTTGTGATAATTCACTACAAAAAAAGCAATTAGAACCTATCCATAAATATTATTTGTTTAGAAATGCTCATTCATTTATTCATTAAATAATTTTCTCCATGCCCTTCATGTCACAGGCACCATTCTGAGTGCTAAAGCAATTGTGCTGGATGAAACAGGCAAAGTCCCCTTTTCCCTGGATGTTATATATTTCTGGGGGACCTGGTTGCCAGGGGTTGGGGCTCTTTGGAGAGAGAGATAATAAGTAAATGAAAACAGATTGTTTTCAAATAGTGGTAAATGTTGTTACTGAGGGGAGAGATAAGACTCTTTTAGGTTGAATGGTCAAGAAGGGCCTCATCATGAGGCTAGTCCTGGATAACAAAAGGAGCCAGCTATGGGAAGACATGTGGTCAGGGTGGTCAGGGGAAAAAACAACTAGCAAAATATCCCGTACTGGAAATGAGCTTCTTGTAGCGAGGGACAAAAGAAAGGCCATTAACTGGGGCAAGGGGAACATAGGATAAGGTGGTAGGATTTAAGGATAGAGAGGAAGGGAGAGGTCACATTGTTTAGGACTTTGAAGGCCATAGTGAGTTTGGGTGAAAACTTGGTGGAAATCATTCATGGGATCTTAACAAGGGAATGTCATAATCTGATGCATGGTTTAAAAGAAACACTTTGGCTGCTGAACAGAGAATGGGTTACAACAGGTAAGGAATATAGCAGAATGTTTGCTCATAACTTCATTTGACATGAGTAATGAATAAACTACTTGGTTAGTACTTATATTGGTAAGTAAGGCAAATAACAAATAATTATTAAATAAAAATTAGCTTATAAGTAACAAAGGAAGTATTTTCAAAATGATTTTTCTTCAGGTGCAAAATATAATTATATTTTGTGCCAAAAATTTTAAAAGAAACATATTTAGTTATACCTTATTCTAATTGGTTAATAACTCAATATATCTTCTCTGCTAGTTTAGCAAAGGTCATTTTGATGAGCATTCATTTAATTAAGAATACAGAGTTATCCATTTGCATTTTGCTTTTGAGATGAAGTTATTTGACTCTCTTTTATTTATAGGCATGCAAACACATGCACACACAACTTAGGTAATTCCATATTTTAGTTCTAAATGTTTTTCTGTTTTTTGATTCTAGAGAAATGCCCTAATAATTATATACTACAAAAGAGGAATTTTCAGCCATTACTGCATTTGTGATTATAGCTTGAAGGGCACATGTACACATACCCTTATAGGAGAGTGTGTCTTATAAGTCAGATGGGCCATGGGCCTGGAGTTTGCATTTCCCTTGTTAGCAGCTTATTGAGGCATTGACCAAGAATGAAAAAGAGGGCACTGGCCGGTTGACCCAATGGTAGAGTGTTGGCCCGGCATGTGGATGTCCTGGGCTGATTCCTAGTCTGGGCACACAAGAGAAGCGACCATCTGCTTCCTCATGCTTCCCCTCCCCCTTTTCACTCTTTTTCTCTCTCTCTCCTTCTCTCACAGCAATGGCCCTATTTGTTCAAGTGCATTGCTCTGGGTGCTGACTATGGCTCTATGAAGCCTCTGCCTCAGACACTAAAAAGAGCTGATTTTGAGAATTGGCCCTAGATAGGGGTTGCTGGGTGGTCAGGGCCAATGTGGGAGTCTGTCTCTCTATGTTCCCTCCTCTCACTTAGAAAAGAAGCAAAATAAAAAAGAGAATAGTATTGATTTTAATCTTAGAGTTGTCACTGTTTAAATTGTGTAAAAAATGAACAAGCATATTATTTATTTATTTATTTATTTATTTATTTATTTTTACAGGGACAGAGAGAGAGTCAGAGAGAGGGATAGATAGGGACAGACAGACAGGAACGGAGAGAGATGAGAAGCATCAATTATTAGTTTTTCGTTGCCATTGCGACACCTTAGTTGTTCATTGATTGCTTTCTCATATGTGCCTTGACCGTGGGTCTTCAGCAGACCGAGCAACCCCTTGCTGGAGCCAGCAACCTTGGGTCCAAGCTGGTGAGCTTTTGTTCAAGCCAAATGGGCCCGTGCTCAAGCTGGTGAGCTCGGGGTCTTGAACCTGGTTCTTTCACATCCCACCCCAATGCTCTATCCACTGCACCACTGCCCAGTCAGGCGCATATCATTTATTCTGCAAAACTTTTCTATAAGGCCTTAAAAAATTTTTAAATTTGAATACCCCATCAAAATTAATCTTCCTAGGCAGATAAAGAGAAATAACCCCACCTAATGAGCTTCAGCAAATTTTAAATTAAGAAGAGGCTATGCTTTCTGAGCCAAGGTGCTTAACTTTTCTCCAGCTTCTGTAATTGGAAAGAAAGAATCAGTAGCTTGATTTCTGTTGTTTGTATGAATGAGCATCTTCATCAGTGTTGACTTTAAAACCTGACAATACTGAATTACCTAAGCTTATACTTGAATCTTTACTTCTGATTGGGTGAGTTTCTACAGCTTATTATAGGGTGCAGAAATTTCTCACTACTTAAGTTTGGGCATACTGGCCACATGTCCTTGGGCAAATTATTAAGTATCTCTGTGAACTTCAATTTTAACATTTTAAAAGATATGGATAGTAATACTATCTTTCTGATTTAAACAAGTGACATGTGAGTTTTCATATGATACCCACCTGGTCAGCGTCCAGGGAAAAGGTGCTGTGTGGTCGTTGTTATTACAGTCATAACCCTTATTTCATTTGGTACTGAGTTCTTACTAAACTCAGTTGTAATTTTCAAAACATCCATTGAGTGACTACCATGGTCATTTGCACATGTGCTGCATGGGTATATAAACATGACTAAAATGGGATCCTAACTTCAAAGGAATTTGTAGTTTATTTGGGGAGGCATGAGCAGAACCGCTCTATTACAAAAGAACCCTGTGAGCAAGTGCCCATGGCCTTCCAAGGAGCAGCTTTGCTGAGAAACTTCATCTGTGTTTAGTCTACGCCAAACGACTAAGGGTAGAGTGTTCTCGACCAAAGCTTTTTTGACTTCAGGTTCACTGTGGTCTCTGGTGGTCTTTGGGTTTAGTGAAGTAGTCAGTTCTTTTCTAGAAATGCATTACTTGGCTTTGGTTTTATCATTGATTTATAAGCTTTCTTTTCACTTCTTCCTTGGGTTAAATTACTTCATCTTTTCTTCACACTGGTTTCCGTAAACTTGTAGCAAATGTCATTTTAAGTTATTACCACCTTTTTCCTTTTCATGATGTGCTTCTTAATATGAATGTGTTTAGTAAGGTCAATTCTTCTCTGTCAGCCAGTGACCATTGTACGTTTTGGGATTTGGAGCATTTGCAAATTGAGATTACAGGGGTTTTGGGTCTTGTATCTTCTGCTCGTTAACCCCATCAGGGAATTCCTTAACCCCATCTTCTTTATCAGATCACTTACCTGAATGAAAAGCCTAATTTCTTGTGGATTACATATGCTTATCTCATCTTGTTTATTCTGGAAAAAGTCATGTTCTTTTAAGTGAGGCCATTTTTGCGGTATTATTTGCAGAACCTCTTGAGGATACAATATCTTCTACATAACCACAGAAGGGCTTGGCTTTCTGGTATTGCAAATAACACCAAAAACTTGGTAGCTTGATGGAAAAAATTACTGAGAACTTATATAATGGAAAGGAGGGAGGTGGAGTTAGAGCCAGAGTTTTACAGTTATACAAAGAAGACATTTTCTGAGCTTCTGCTGTCAGTTCCCTGAGAGAAGGATAACCATCTTGATCCTGTGGTGTTCATTTTCAGACCGGCTTGTTACATTTTCAGACCAACTTGTTAGATTACTGCACCTTTTTTTGATAATAGAAGCAAATCATTACTGCCATTTGTTGATGATTTATCTTGAGTTTAGAATCAATCATAGTTAAAGTTTACAGAGGTATCTCAGTTGCCTAGTCTAAATGTGTTTGTCAAGTGAAAACAATCTGACCTCTTCCACTGCTTTTTATGTTAAATTTACTTACGACTCAGGTGAATTTTGTAAAAGTACTTATTAAGTATGTTGATGTGCTTTAAGTACTATCTTTCATATTACTCCCCCAGGCTTAGAATCAAATTCTATAAGGGATTTTTAACCTCATCATTTGAAGACAGTTTAATGTCAAGGTCTGCAGTGTTCACATCTTTGGAGCTACTGAGTTCCTGCAGGGAGATGCAATCTAAGCTCCACCCTTTTGCTCCGTCCCCTTAGTATGGATAGGGTGGGTAACCAGCTGGTCAGGTGCAGGCCATGTGATAGTTCCCCTGTCTCATTGTCTCATTCTTCCAACTTCATAGACACATTCTTCTCCTGTCCCGGCCAGCTCTATAGGTTGCTGCCTGCAATCTTTTAAGTAAGCCATCTTGGCTTGGTTATCTGAATGTGTTCTTTTCTTTTTCTTGACTACAAGAAAAATATTAAAAGCAACTCTTCAGAGAAAGTGGAAGGCTAAAGTTTGTCCGACTAGATTGACTCAAGTGTCTCCATGAAATGGAATTATTTTTAATTAAATTGACTGGGTAATCTGCAAGGTCTGACATTATTCCTGACCAGAGTGTATGTTGTTTGATTTTGAACTATACTCATACTACACTTTCAAGTTAATTAGACAATGGTTATAATTCTAGCTAAGACTTTTCAGAGCTATATGTTCTGTGTCTCTGTTCATCTGTAAAGAAGGTATGATAAAACCTTATCTATAATATTATGGAAAGCAACATTACCAACTTCTGTAGTAATAAACCAACTTTGCCAGTTGGAAATTTCACTTTGGAAAAACAATGTTTCAGGGTGCATGTTTTACTGAAACATCTTACTGCTGCAGTCTGTTTTTGCTGTTAACACTGGGTTGGCATCGTCAAAGTAGTCTTTTGTTCCTAAAACAGTGTGCTTCCAAAACTATAACTGATTTCTAACTGGTTGCTTTCTCTTTATTTCATAGATGAGTACTAATAATTACTTTAGTTATCACATTTTAGTTAAATATTTCTTGATTAAGATGAAAACGTCTTATGCTTCTATTATGACCAGTGTTTAGAGCAAAACCAATGTTTTGTTAGTCTAACTATAGTTTGGAATAGGTAATCATGGCTAGAAAGAGCCAGAGTTTTCAGTGCTGTTAGAAGCATAGCTCAAAGAAAGATGCCTGAAATAACTATTATAACAAGGCAGGACATGGAAGCAAACATACATATTTTCATATATATGTTTTCTTCTAACACCTACAACTTTTGCCTACTTATTTTTTATTTTCATCATTGACAAAGAACAAAAATGATGGAATAAAGATAAGAATTAGAAGTTTGGATTTAATAAGTAAAAACAAGAAACAAAAGGACAACTGAAGACCAGTTAAAAGTCAAAAAGAGACTGTTAAGATGAAAATCATGCCATTCTTTATGGAGTAGGTATGAAGAAGGAAAAAAAAAAAAAGAGGCTGAGCTTCATCTCACTTAAAACAATACTTTTGCATTCCGGGAGAGAAAGAACTATCTTCTGCCCTTGCATCCTTTTCACAACCACCGTTCTGATGGACACCTTAGTTGTGTGCTACTTAACTCATCTGATTTACCTGTCAGTTATATCTGTCATACAAGAGATTTGGAACAATACGTTTACTAGCATATGTTTCCGATTTGTACTATTGGAAGTATATTAATGGAAATACTGGATGAGATAGTGCTAGAATCAGAAAGAGAACTAGACATAGACAAACAGAAATAGAAACCTAGAGAATTAAAAATGAGGTCTACTAATGCCAAGGAGACCAATACATGAGTCCTTACTTACCATCTCCTGTTCTTCAGATCCTGACTCCAATATATTTTAATTGGGTGACCTTCTGTTACTTAAACTTCTTTGTATCTTACCTTCTTCATCATAAAATAGGGAAAATGCTACTTTTCTCAAAGAGTTGTTGACAAGATTGAATAGGATAATAAAGTAATAATAAAACAATGCCTGGAACATAATAAGTACTCAGTAAATGTTAGCTATTATTTTCTCTATCATCTTGTTCATAAATATAGCATAGCACTACTGGTCTGATTCCTGGGAGTGATATAGTAAAAGATCACAGGCTTTGAAGCCAGATAGACTTGGGTTTAAATCCTACATCTGCCATATACCAGCACTGTGAACTGAGCAAGATAACATCACTGGAATTTAATTTTCTTATCTGCTGTGTTGGAAAAATAGTAACTATACCAGGAGTTAGTCAAATTGAAATGGGTTAATATATACATATATAAAGTGCCAACATGACTTTTCCTTATCTTTCCCCACCTTCCTCGAAGGCACAGTCCTGGAAAGGACTTCCATTGTTCCTATTGTGCCCAAGCCACTCCAGTGAACTTGGTCTTCCCGCACACACCTGTGGCTGGAACTGTCAGCTACAGGAATATGCTATGTCCGGGAGTTGATGGACCAAAGCTTTTCTAAAGTTAAATTAAGCTAATTGATTAGTGATCGAATCTAACAACTTATTACAGAGATGATTCAAGGATAGCAGAGGTCCTCCAGCCAAGATAAGGACCTCTGAGACAGAGAAGTCTGTTGAACATCTTGAATATATTCCTCCCACCCCTCTCTTGTTCTTCTGAAACTGGACCAGGTGAGAATCTCTGCGCCAAGCTCTCCTTTTCACCTTCCCAGCTAGTATCAATTTTGACTAGAGATGACAATCCTTCCCCAAGGACAGGAAAGGGTACTGGGAGATATTTGGCATACCACTTTAAAAAAATTAAAAATTTAAAACTGACTTTAATAGTGTCACTTTCCTTTAACATTAAAAAAATAAGCACTTTCGAGTGGTCTAGAAATTAATGCCCTGAGATATTCCTTAAAATACGAATTTACAGAAACTATCTTTTACATATGTCATAGAGTTGTTATGAGGATTAGTTGATCTAATAGAAAAAGAACCTTCTTAGCCTAAGAAAATACTAAAGTTTTAGCTTTTGTTGTTATTATTCATGACTGAATCTCTCACTCCTGAGTGGTATAGCATGGTGCTCTGGTTTACAGGAGACTTTCTGCCTTTCCCATAATTCATGGTCCCATAACTGCTATAATGACCATTTCTTGTGAATTGGTGCTAGCCTATGTTTTGATAGCAGTCAAGTTCTATGACAGAATCTGTAGTTTTCTCATTCAGTTATGATTAATTTACTTTCATTGTAGCTCAGTATAATCTCTGTTCTACAGAGCAGGCCTTTTGATCATATTCATTTTATATTTCCTATTTTTTTAAATCACCATGTGCAACATAACACATATAAATTTAATTTATTTTTAATGTAATTATTTTGGTATCTAGGATAAATGGCTATATTTTATTCCATTGAAATTTGTCATACAAAGAAATTAAAAATTATTTTGTAAGCACTCACAGAAGGGAAACATATACAATAATTCCTAGGAGTTCTAGAATAAAGTTTCCTATTAAATAGTATAAAAAATAGTACAGGTCTGGGAGAAGAGACTAGAACAAAAAATGAGAATACATGGATTCTTTCTGCACGTGAATCTTCTCTGGAAAGATTTTTTTTTTTTTCAGGTATCATACACTTGATCCCTTATGTACTGCTGTTTAAAATTTTTTTAAGTTTGACCAGGTGGTGGCACAGTGGATAGAGCGTTGGCCTGGGATGCAGAGGACCCAAGTTTGAAACTCCAGGGTTGCGTCTTGAGTGTGGGCTCATAGACGTGACCCTATGGTCTCTGGCTTGAGCCTGAAGGTCACTGGCTTGAGCCCAAAGGTCACAGGTCTGAGCCCAAGGTCGCTGGATTGAGCAAGGGATCACTGGCTCAGATGGAGCCCTTCAGTCAAGGAACATATAAGAAAGCAATCAATGAACAACTAAGATGGCACAACAAAGAATTAATGCTTCTCATCTCTCTCCCTTCCTTTCTATCTGTCCCTTTCTCTGTTTCTCTTGTGTGTGCACACGTGCTAAAAGCAAAACAAAACTATTTTATGAATTTTTTTTCAGTTGGCATGGAGTAGTAAGGATGCATATAAAGTATTATTATTTGGGATTGTCCCATTTTTAAGGAAGCAGTTTGTACACAGCATGTCCCATTATTTTATTTTTCTGTAATTTTCAAGTCTTTAGGCAGAGACAGGAATGTGCTGTCATTTTGGTTTGGTTAATCCTCTACCAACAAATCAGGCAGGCATGTGTCTACTTGGTCTGCCATTGTATCCGCTGTTCCTATCATGTTGTCTGGCGCATAGCAAGTAGTCAATAAATATTTAATGAGTAAAAAAATATATTAGTAATATTTCAATTCAACTGCCAATTGGGTCTCAGGCCTACTTTCTTTTTTTTTTTTTTTTTTTTTTTTTTAATATATATTTTATTATTATTAATTCTAATTGGGTGACATCAATAAATCAGGGTACATATGTACTATGAAAACATCTCCAGGTTATCTTATCATTCAATTGTGTTGCATACCCATCACCAAAAGTCAAATTGTCCTCTGTCACCTTCAATCTGGTTTTCCCTGCGTCCCTCCCCTCCTCCCTATCCCACTCTTCCCTCCCTCCCCCCATCCCATAACCACCACTCTCTTGTCCATGTCTCATACCCTCACTTTCATGTCCCACCTATGTATGTAATCGTGCTGTTCTCAGTTTTTCTTTTTTTCTGATTTACTTATTTCACTCCGTATAATGTTATCAAGGTACATCCATTTTGTTATAAATGATCCGATGTCATCGTTTCTTATGGCTGAGTAGTATTCCATAGTATATATGTACCATAGCTTTTTAATCCACTCGTCTTCTGACGGACACTTGGGCTGGTTCCAGATCTTCGCTATTGTGAACAATGCTGCCACGAACATGGGGGCGCATTTCTTCTTTTCGAACAGTGCTATGGTGTTCTTAGGGTATATTCCTAAAAGTGGCATAGCTGGGTCAAAAGGCAGTTCGATTTTTAATTTTCTGAGGAATCTCCAAACTGTTTTCCACAGTGGCTGCACCAGTCTGCATTCCCACCAGCAGTGCAGAAGGGTTCCCTTTTCTCCACATCCTCTCCAGCACTTATTCTGTGTTGTTTTGCTGATAAGTGCCATTCTGACTGGTGTGAGGTGATATCTCATTGTGGTTTTAATTTGCATTTCTCTAATGATTAGTGATGTTGAGCATTTTTTCATATGCCTATTGGCCATCTGCATGTCCTCTTTGGAGAAATTTCTATTCATTTCTTTTGCCCATTTTTTGATTGGGTTGTTTGTCTTCCTGGTGTTGCGTTTTATAAGTTCTTTATAAATTTTAGTTATTAACCCCTTATCAGATGTGCTGCCGAATATGTTCTCCCATTGTGTGGTTTGTCTTTTTATTCTGTTCCTATTGTCTTTAGCTGTGCAAAAACTTTTTAGTTTGATATAGTCCCATTTGTTTATCTTGCCTTTTATTTCAGTTGCCCATGAAGATAAATCGGCAAATATACCACTGAAACAGATGTCGGAGAGCTTGCTGCCTATGTTTTCTTCTAAGATGCTTATGGTTTCACGGCTTACATTTAAGTCTTTTATCCATTTTGAGTTTGTTTTTGTGAATGGTGTAAGTTGATGGTCTAGTTTCATTTTCTTGCAGGTAGATGTCCAATTTTCCCAACACCATTTGTTAAAGAGGCTGTCTTTACTCCATTGTATGTTCTTTCCTCCTTTGTCAAATATCAGTTGTCCATAAAGCTGTGGGTTTATTTCTGGGTTCTCTGTTCTGTTCCATTGATCTATGTGCCTGTTCTTATGCCAGTACCAGGCTGTCTTGAGTATAATGGCCTTGTAGTATATCTTGATATCAGGAAGAATGATACCTCCTGCTTTATTTTTTCTTTTTAAGATTGCTGAGGCTATTCGTGTTCTTTTTTGGTTCCATATAAATTTTTGGAATATGTGTTCTATATCTTTGAAGTATGTCATTGGTATTTTAATTGGTATTGCATTGAATTTATAAATTGCTTTGGGTAATATAGACATTTTAATGATGTTTATTCTTCCTAGCCATGAGCACGGTATGTGCTTCCACTTGTTTGTATGTTCCTTGATTTCTTTTATCAATGTTCTATAATTTTCCGAGTACAAGTCCTTAACCTCCTTGGTTAAATTTACTCCTAGGTACTTTATTTTTTTGGCTGCAATAGTGAAGGGGATTGTTTCCTTAATTTCTTTTGCTGATATTTCATTGTTGGTGTATAGAAATGCCTCTGATTTCTGAGTATTAATTTTATATCCTGCCACCTTGCTGAAATCATTTATAAGGTCCAGTAGTTTTTTGACTGAGACTTTAGGGTTTTCAATATACAATATCATATCATCTGCAAATAATGACAGTTTTACTTCTTCTTTTCCAATTTGGATGCCTTTTATTTCTTCTTCTTGTCTGATTGCTGTAGCTAGGACTTCCAGAACTATGTTGAATAAGAGTGGTGAAAGTGGGCAACCCTGCCTGGTTCCTGATCTTAAGGGGATTGCTTTTAATCTTTGTCCATTTAGTATGATGTTTGCTGTCGGTTTATCGTAGATGGCCTTTATCATGTTAAAGAATGATCCCTGTATTCCCACTTTACTGAGAGTTTTGAGCATGAATGGGTGCTGGATTTTATCAAATGCCTTTTCTGCATCTATTGAAATTATCATGTGATTTTTGTCCTTCCTTTTGTTTATGTGGTGAATCACATTGATTGATTTGCGAATATTGAACCAGCCTTGCCTCTCCAGAATAAATCCCACTTGATCGTGGTGTATGATTTTTTTCATATATTGCTGGATCCGGTTGGCCAATATTTTGTTGAGAATTTTAGCATCTAAATTCATCAGGGATATAGGCCTATAATTTTCTTTCTTTGTGTTGTCTTTGCCCGGTTTTGGGATCAGAATTATGCTCGCCTCATAAAAGGAGTTTGGAAGTCTTCCTTCCTCTTGAATTTTTTGAAATAGCTTGAGGAGAATAGGAGTTAGTTCTTCTTTGAATTTTTGATAGAATTCACTTGTGAAGCCATCAGGCCCAGGACTTTTCTTTTTTGGGAGTTTTTTGATAACTGTTTCGATCTCATTTGCTGTAATTGGTCTGTTTAGGTGTTCTGATTCTTCCAGATTGATTTTTGGAAGGTTATATGATTCAAGAAATTTGTCCATTTCACCAAGATTGTCTAATTTTTTGGCATATAGTTCTTCATAGTATTTTCTTACAATGCTTTGTATTTCTGTTGTGTCAGTTGTTATTTCTCCACTGTCCTTTCTAATTTTATTTATTTGAGTCCTCTCTCTTTTTTTCTTGGTGAGTCTAGTTAAAGGTTCATCAATCTTGTTTACCTTTTCAAAGAACCAGCTTCTTGTTTCATTGATCCTCTGTATTGTTTCCTTAGCCTCTATGTCATTTATTTCTGCTCTGACCTTTATTATTTCCTTCCTTCTACTTGTCTTGGGTTTTATTTGTTGTTGTTTTTCTAGTTCTTTTAGATGCAGGGTCAGATTGCTTATTTGAGCTTTTTCTAGCTTCTTATGATATGCCTGTAGTGCAATAAACTTCCTTCTCAGAACTGCTTTTGCTGTGTCCCATAAATTTTGAGTTGATGTATGCTCATTATCATTTGTTTCTAGAAACTTTTTTATTTCTTCCTTGATCTCATTGTTAATCCATTCATTATTTAATAACATGCTATTTAGTTTCCAAGTGTTTGAGTATTTTTCATTTTTTCTTTTGTGGTTAATTTCTAGTTTCATAGCATTGTGATCAGAGAAAATGCTTGATATGATTTCAATCATCTTAAATTTATTGAGACCATTTTTGTGTCCTAACATGTGGTCTATCCTAGAAAACGTACCATGAGCGCTTGAGAAGAATGTATATTCTACTGCTTTAGGGTGAAAAGTTCTGAAGATATCTATTAAATCAAGTTGATCTAGTGTATCCTTTAAGTCTGCTGTTTCTTTGTTAATTTTCTTTCTTGAAGATCTATCCAGTGTTGTTAGAGGGGTATTGAAATCCCCTACTATGATAGTATTGCTGTTAATCTCGCCCTTTATATCCATCAAAGTCTGCTTTATGTATGTCGGGGCTCCTATATTTGGTGCGTAGATATTTACAATAGTTATATCTTCCTGTTGAATTGTTCCCTTTATCATTATGTAGTGTCCTTCTTTATCTCTTACTACAGCCTTTGTTTTAAAGTCCATTTTGTCTGATATAAGTATTGCTACCCCTGCTTTTTTTTCATTTCCATTTGCATGAAATATTTTTTTCCATCCTTTTACCTTCAGTCTATGAGCATCTTTTGTTTTAAGGTGTGTCTCTTGTAGACAGCATATGTATGGGTCCTGTTTCTTTATCCATGCAGTTACCCTATGTCTTTTGATTGGATCATTTAATCCATTTACATTTAAGGTTATTATTGATATGTAGTTGTTTATTGCCATTTTATTCTTTATCAGGCCTACTTTCTTCTAAAAGCAACTGAACCCCATATAGGTTTATTTCTTCAATTTTGTTGGCTAACTTGGGGAGCAATAGTCTATATCTGACCCACGTACTATTGTGTGGGACTCTAATTTTTTCTGTGTTAAAACTTGCTTGACCTTATTTAGAGATAGAATCTTTAGGCCTGCTGTTATATGCATTATTTCCCTAAGAAATGAACCCCAAGGGAAAGACCCATTTCCCAAGGATCCACATGGTCTGTAAGATATTGTTCCTTTTAGTCACATCCAACCACCTCTAAATCCTACACTAGTGGATACTGTTATATGAAAATTTTAGGAACATTTTTTCTTTCTTTCCTTTGTTTTTTCTTTCTTTCTTTTTTTTTTTTTATTTAGTGAGCGAGAGAGTGAGGGGACAGACAGGGACAAACAGAAAGGGAGAGAGATAAGAAGCATCAACTTATTGTTGTACTACCTTAGTTGTTCATTGATTGCTTTTTCATATGTGCCTTAATGGAACAGGGGTGGTTTCATCCAAGTCAGTGACCCTTGGCTCAAGTCAGCAACCTTTAGGCTCAAGCCAGAGACCATGGGGTCATGTTGATGATCACACATTCCAGTCGGTGACCCTGTGTTCAAGTTGGTGAGCCTGTACTCAAGCCAGTGACCTTGGGTTTCAAACCTGGGTCGTCAGCATCCCAGGTCGATGCTCTATCCACTCTGCCACTGCCTGGTCAGGCACGAAACATTTTTTTAAGCTTTAACTATGAGACTTTTGTGAAGGATGACCAGATGTTTCTCTAATGACTTCTAGAAATAGCCTTAATGAATAAAAATAATTCAATTATATTCATTCCAACACTTACTGTGTACATCCTAGATATCAGCTTTCTCTGGATGTTAGAAATGAATATAAAAGGTAAGATGCTTGTAGATATACAAATAAATGAACAACTATCCTGCAGTGTGGTAAGTAGGTAACTGGGTATGCACAGAGTGCTGTGGGAGCACAAAGGAGGGAGCTACTTGCTAATTCATCTCAGTGATGAAGTTGGAGAAGGTTTCATGGAGGTGAGGTCATTTTTTGATGGAGTTTGAAAGATGGACTTAAGTTTGTCATGCACAGAAAGGGAGGATAGCAGTTCAAAACAGGGAGTCATGCAAGCCCAAGCTCAGGAAGGTGTAGTGCACCTGGGACAAGGGAAGCCTTCACAGTAGTTGGAGCACAGTAGTTGGAGATGTGTAATCAAGGTGGCAGCTGAGGACTTTGTCCTTTGTTGTGCAAATAATGAAGGTGTTGATAAGGGACATTTATTTTTCAACCTTTAGTAACATCAGGCCAATTTAAGACATTTTCTTCTGATAATGGTCCATTAAGAAGACCAAGAAGATTTGATTTTCTTGTCATTTGGGTTTTAGGCTTTGTTACATCCTCTCTTAGTCCTGGAGTCATAATGGTCCAAGCCTCCGTTAATTTTTCTGTTTCACCTTTTGTTCATTTCTTTTTTATTTGTTTTTATAGCCAAAGGTTTTTGAACAATTGTTTGTTCTGCATCTGATTTTTTGGAAGTCAAAGCTGGGCTCAGTGATTAGACCAGTTCTAATGTGTAGCTAGGACCATTTATGAAAGTTATTCTACGAAATGGTTTCTTTTTTACATCATGGATGATCAGAAAATGGATACATGAGATCAAAGTTTATATTAAATTGCAAAACCCTCAAAAATTTCACTGCTTTTTTGGAATGTTTTAGTCAAGTTAAGGATATAAGAGATACAGGAAAGGGAGAATAAAATAGAAGACATGGTATCAAGAAGAAAACTAAAAGTAACATTTCAGAAAAATGTCATCTATCATGTGCAAATTCATATCAGATGTTCTAAATTTATTTTGAAAAACTTTTATCTATAGTTTATACTTAGTTTGACTGTACTCTATATACACAAAAAAACATTTTAATTATTTTCATTAAAATATACAGTGTAAATGTGTGTTGGCTATGAATGTATGGCTCTCAAAAGTAAAATAAAAAATAGTTACTAGTATCAGTGTTTGTTCTCTTGTGTCTTGTTTGCAGGTTTGACTTACCATGTAAGTTATCACTTTTGGAGTTCTGATGTCAATTACAATTCAAAGGATCCAGATATATGCATCAGTGTTTCTGCCATTGTTCATTTCTTTTTGTCAGCATTTTGCAAAATAACATCACATTGTGAAAGGTGAAATGAATACCATTTAGCATAGCTAATTAAGTTAAAAGAGAAACTGTTGGACTGAGAAAATGTCTATCAGCTGATTTCCCTTGCTTTTTGTTTTGCAGGTGACAATGGCTAAGATTGGAATAAACGGAAATCATTCTATGGAGACCTGTGAAACAACACTCTTCGCTCTCCGAATGGCAACATGGAATCAAATCTTAGATCCCTGGGTGTACATTCTTCTAAGGAAGGCTGTACTTAAGAATCTCTACAAGCTTGCTAGACGCTGTTGTGGAGTGCATGTCATCAGCTTACATGCTTGGGAGCTTAGCTCCATTAAAAATTCCTTAAAGGTTGCTGCTATTTCTGAGTCACCAGTTGCAGAGAAAATAAATCAGCAGACACCTAGTTTAATAGGACAGTAAATCAGTGTAGGTCTAGGACAAAATTAAGGAAAGTTCTGGCAATGTTTTAGTTAATTGGATAAATATATAAAGCTTAACTGGAAAACTCAGGCCTCAGCAAGTAGTTTGGGAGGCACTTTTGTCAGATTCAGCTTTTGAAATTTGTAAAATTAAATGTTTAATTGCACATTTTTACTGTTTTGTCAACTGCAGGTAAACATGACGAAATAATGCTATGGGAGTCAAATTGAAAACAATTTTGGGCTTATCTGTGTTTTTGGAATGAATAAGTCTGTTGAGTCCTCATTTACTTGGCCTGTTTGTCAGAGAACATTTGAAAACTATCTGCCCCTTGAAATGGCTATTTAAGGGTCTCTGCTCTATTTAGGGGGTAGCTGTTCCTTATAGCTTAGGCTCAATGAAATGGAACGTCCTCACATTTTGATCTAATCCATTTTACCCCTCATTATGTAATCTCAGTCAATATATATGTGGTCATGCCACATGGGATACACTGTGGCTTATTATAATAATATCCAATACATCAGGTGTGGCTGTCAGGTTGCCTGGCCTTGCAAGCCTGTTTAGAGTGAAACTGTCTTTGTCATATTTGACAAATGTGACTGCTTGCATTGATTGTTATAAAGGTCAATTTTTGTTTGAAGATTTTCTTGGTAAGTCATAGATTTGCATAGTTTTCAAATAATCCCCCCTTGCTCTAAAAATTCTAGTGCACAGAAATAATTTTTAGAGAAATGAAAGCTTTATCTCAGCACATATATAGGCAGTATGCGTTGTAGCAGTTTCTGAGAAGCTCAGCTGTATTATTTCTAGATAATACAGAGTGTAAACTCAGTGGTAGGTACAAAGAACATTGACAAAGGCACTTTCTCTTGAGTAATGTCTGTGTCAGAGAACAAAATAACTACAATCTATGGATAAATATAGAAAGACTATCTTTAGGTAGGGTGTTTCTGCCTTCCATTTACACACACACACACACACAGACATCAAAAATTTCTGTTGAAAGCAGATTCATTAAATCTGTAAGATGTCATCTTCTAAAACCTGTGCCACCAGAGTTAGGGAGAGGATTGGCAACTAGCCAAGCATTTGGTCATTATGATGGTTAACCAAGAGGTTAAGGGGTAATAATCTTTCCCTAAACTTCCCAATAATACTTTAGACTTTGCTTGTTTGTACAATTCAACCCTAGGAGTTTAGTAATTGTTTAAAATGTCCTAGGTCCATCACAGCATAGGGTATGTAGTTCTGTTTTATAAAAGTAAAATGCATTTCTATAAAAGAGTTCATTGTGTTCATTAACTGAGGGTCATTTTAAAATTAATCCTTCTAGTTGAGACTGATTTTAGATTCTCTAGGAAATTTGTACAGTTCAAGTAGACTTAAGTTATATTCACAGATTTTTGCTTTTTGACTGGAAATGTACATTGGACGTTGATGTGTACTTTCGTGAATTTTGGAAAATTCTCATAAATTTTCCTTACCTTTAAAGGTAGTTTGTTTTTTTACTTTTAAAAGAAGTTAAGGAAATATCTTCAAAGAAGGGAAACACATATACACACTGGCATGTCATATTCTTAATTTAAGACCAGTAAATAATTATTCACACAAATTTAGGTTATTCTCATTTATAGAGAAGATAGTAGATTCTCCACAAATACTTGCCAAACTAAACCACAGGAATTTCTTGGTGTGAGACCAGCATGGAATTGCAAAGGTTTTGTATCTTTTTAAGTTAAATCTACAATTCCATATGTTATTGTGAGATATATATGCATATATATTTGTGTCTGTATACATATATATTTATATATCTCCAGTCTATATACTTAAAAAAAGCTATTGCAATTTATCATTGCTGTTATATTGCATAAATGTTCTCTTATGTTACAAGAGTACTTAAAGCCCGGAAGAACTTTTCACTAGTTCAGAGGCGGTATCTATTTCTCACAGCAGCTTAAGAGTGTTGGTGTCCTGTACACTGAGACACAGAGAACCAAAGCTCCATTCTTTTTTCTTATGCTGGGTAGGATGCTACAGTTAGTACTTCCATGGATTGTGACCCGAGAGCTGCGGTGGAGAAAATCTCTCATTCAGAATTCCAGTCTTCTTCTCCTTGAGTCTTCTTCCAATAGAATGGCAGAATTGTTTCTCTATTGCTGTGATGTTACCCTGACCATGTGCGTATGTGTGGAGAAGATATTGGGACATGACCATGAGTGGAAATGCATGAGCATGCAAGGTTTTGGGGAGTGATAGGAGACTCACTCTGTGTATGTCCTGGAAGGATTAATCTGTATTATCTGAGCATAAGTTTAGGACAACTGAATTGGTTTTGTGATGATGTAAAACCCAAGAAGTAGACACCAAAAATTGAAAAATGGTTGAGTAAAGGAATATGCCTTTACATTGTTATAGGATTTCACCCAAGAAAAATGAAATGAAACGAATGCAACCATATACATATCTGACTTCAGAATTTTATTTCTATTATTACACATATTTCAGTGTAGTTAGGCAATTTATTGTATCATGAATAACAGAGTGGAGCATTCACCAATAACTTTCAGATACATGTTCAAAGTAGAAATATATTTGTTTAGATTACTGGATAAATAGTACAAATAGTGCTCAACAAGTTTACCAATTTTGAAGTTTCAAGCTCTATTTTTAAAATTCATAATTAGGCCAGAGTAATTGAATTTCCTTTGTCATGGCTAAAGTAGTGTCTAAGCAACTTCTCATATTATTTCTGGGGAATGATGTAATTATGGGTGAATGACTTGAAATACCATGGTTTTCCTGATGTTAATGAATTTTTAAAAATAAGACAAAAAAGAAAAAAACCAACAGCCAATGGGTTTTTAGGATTATGAATACAAAGACAGATAATGCTGGCTCATAAGTAGCTGTGAATGTGTCCCCAAACATAAGATTTTTAACTGATGGATTAAACTAAGTGATAGAAATAATGTTATTTAAATTTTTTCTAAAGGCTGAAACTTGCTTCTACTTATCTGTATTGATGAAGTGGAAGCTAACCTAGAAGTTCACACACACACACACACACACACACACACACACACACACCTGTCTTACGTAACAAATGGTCTTGTTTGCTCATTTTTAGACTTAAAACAAGCCAAAGTTGCTTTCGTTTTTGTGCCTAATCTTAGAACCCAAGTAAGAGCACTTGTTCAATATGTAGAGTGAACTTTTTGTGAATCTCGTTGCTAACTTCACCTGTATTTCCATCATTGCTCCAAATTAATAAACTGTCTAAGGTCATAATATATAGGATGAAAATATACATTTTCTTACTTCTTCATCTGGGTGTAAGGATATTTTACCATCTAGTAAATAATATTGGACTTCAACTTGTCACTGATATATCTACTAAGAGTAGATGAAAGTCTTATGTGAATAAATGTATTTTGAGCTCTTTATATTTGTTGGATTATGTCAGATTAAAAAGTGATATGTATATTTTGTTGTTTGCATTAGTATGCAAATCATGTAATTTTTGTGCTTTGACTAGTTTAAAACTTCAAACAAATGATTTTATAATAAACTTGGACCAGTGTTTATCAAGAGTGATTATTTTTTAGGAAAGTCATATAAAAGTTGAAACTTGAACCTAAACTCCCATTTTTATCTGCTACGAGATGGGAAGAAATCCAGCTTGTTTTCCCTTATTACATCTTGCTTTCCATTTTCTGCCTACTCTTCTGTGATATCTACTTTTTTCATTTTCCTGCCTCACTCACCTAGGTATGTTATAATTCTGATGGAAATCTGATCATTTCTATAACATGGTGACCTAGATGTGTCAGTCAGGATAGCTGATGTATATTTGTGATCAAAACCCCCAAATCTCAGTGCCATAAACACACAAAGGTTTGTATATCATCTATGGCTCCTGTCCACTCAGAAGGAGACATCTGCTCATTGTAATCACTCAGAGACTTCATGTGACAAAGCAGCTGCCACCTTATATGTTGCTGTTCACCATCAACAGGGAAAAAACAGCATGGTGGATCATGCATTGGCTCTATGGCTTCCACCTGGAGGCAATGCATATTACTTTCGCTCACATCACTGGAGCCAATGCAAGGAATATGGCCCTACCAACTTCAAGGGGAAAGTAAGTGCAATACTATGACATGCCCAGGAGAAGAACTGAAAATAATTGATGGACAGCACTAATAGTTTTCACATTAGATTAAAAAAAATTCATTCTTGCCTTTCTAATATACGTACTTCAAACTGGAACCACATTTGTTTGTCTTTTTAAAAACTTATATTCAGCAACATCATGGGATAAAAACATTTAGGACTCGTTCTTCTAAGTGTCTTGCAATCTACTATATAACAAAAAAAGTAGAATGAATGCCACACATATCCCAGATATATTGTCTGCAATTAATAGAAATTTCAGATGATAAAAAGGCCACTATAAAGAGTGTAGAACTTGCTTTTTAAATGTATGAGAAGTGATACATTTTTGTATAATGCCCATGCACAGTCTAGTTACAGTATTGTCTGAAATGGTTGCTTTTCTAATAAAGATGTTTGAAATATATGTTCGCCTTTGCACTTTTAGTTTTCTGTGATAGAATGTATACCTTGATATACCCTGTGCCATTGAATTCAATTAAATTTTTGGAAAACCTGAAGTAATATAATAGCACTGGAGCAAGATTAAATTACTTTTTTTTTCTTTTTCTCCAAGTAAGAACAGTCCCTTCATTTCAAACCCAGTCTTGACATTATAAGAAGTAAATCAGAATCTTGGCTAAAATTAAATCCTTTTTTTTTTTTTTTCAGTGAGAGGAGGGGAGGCAGAGAGACAGACTCCTGCATGTGCCCTGACCAGTATCCACCTAACAAACCCACTAGGGGGCGATACTCTATCCATCTGGGGCATTGCTCCATACTGAGCTCTTCTCAGTGTCTGAGGTGGAGGATGGAGCCATCCTCAGCACCCGGGGCCAACTCGCTTCAATTGAGCCATGGCTGCAGGAGAGGAAGAGAGAGAGAAAGAGAGAGAGAGAAATGAGAGAGGTGGGGTACAGAAGCAGATGGACACTTCTCCTGAATGCCTTGACCAGGAATTCAACCCAGCACATCCATATGCCGGACTGATGCTCTACCACTGAGCCAACCAGTCAGGACAAATTAAATCTTAATAACCTGGAGATATAAATTTATATATCCAGAGTTCTGTTTAAAGCTTTCATAATGAGTTTTTGGAAATAATTTCTGGTAGGGCTATCATTTTGCCCTGCAAAAAATCAGCTAAAAGTAATATGATAAAGATATGACATGCAATTATGAGAAAGCAGTTTGAAGGTTTTTGTGTTATCAGTCTCAGACTTGCTGTAGTATGTTTCCTTTAATTAACAATCTAGTTTATGAAAGAATAATGAAAATACCATTTTACATACATCTTATTCTGAATAAAATGGAGACAGAATTATTGAAATCTAAAGAAACTATATTTTGAATTTAGAGTGCATTTTACACTTGTACTTATAATAGGGTATAAATTCTGTCAGAGTTTCATATTTAATTTCATTTGAATTAATGTCAGTGTTTGAGGTAAAACCCAAATTAACAAAATACTCTAATGTCACCCCAATAAATTTAATAAAAATTAAAAAATATATACTCTCTTGTCATGCCAACTTTTCCACATTAAAGGAGGCAATCGTAAACACTGCTATACACCAATATAATTTAGTTTAAAAAAATGAGGCCACATTAGATGTGTGGTTCTGTCCTTTTCTTTTGTTCTTGTCAATTCACACAGGCTATTTCTTTGAACAGCTGAATAGTATTACATAATATAAATGTATCATTCTTTAACAACTTCTTATTGAAGGAGAGTTGCTTTTGTTTCCAGTTACATTCCACTTTCAAATAATGCTATTTCTCTTTTTTCAACTAATGCCATTTTAATATGAACATTCTTACACCTTTATTGTGGGTTTTGTGAAATTGGTAGGCTAAGGATACTCCCTTTCACTGTTCATATGTGCTGCTGAATTGTGCAACTTGTGCTTCCATTCTCTTCTAAGAAGAAAATGTCCTATTTCTGACATCACCCACTATGTGTTTCAGTAATCTTTTTATTGTCACCAATTGGCAAAAATAAATAACATTTACGTCAGACTTTGTTATATATCTTGCATTTCCTGTTGCTAATGAAGTTGAGCTTCTTTTAATACTTTGATATTCATTTGCCCTTCTTCTGTATATTTCCTGTTCCTGACCTTTATCTATTTTTAATATGTTATTTTTCTTACTGACTTACAGGATGACTTTGTATATTAAGGATATTATCTTAGTCTTTTGGGGTCTTGGACTCATTGAAATCAGTTCAGGATCCAATGAGGTGTGTGTGTGTGTGTGTGTGTGTGCGTGCGTGCGTGCGTGCGTGCGTGTGTGTGTGTGTGTGGCAGGGAGTTCCCAACATACCAACAGACAATCCTTGAACATTAACAGTAAGTTGACCAATCGTTCTCTTTTAGGGAGGACAGTCCTTCTTTTGCAAGATCCGTCCTCCCTCAAAAAGTGACCTCCTACATGTCCTCCTTTTTGATATTGGAAGACTAATCTGTAAATGTCCGTATTGGATCGATGCAGAGTCGATCCATTGCGTGCGATGTGACATATTTGTATCTAAATGAGTACTTTTTTCTTACAACTATTATTAAAAATTAATAGGAATGTAAGCATAATTACAATATAAAATATTACAAATGTTTTTATTATGCATTTATCATTATAGTGCATTATTGTTGCAATGAATAACATGTTTCTTTTACTTACGATATTGTTTTTTTCCATTTATTTTTGTCCTTTTCATTGTAAAAAAGTTGGTCACCTTAACTAACAGGGTGTCCAAGAATTCAACTCAGTTCTGATACTACCTACTCAGAGGTAGCATCAGATTCCATAGATTAAGGGTTCAGTCTTCCGAGACTGCTCCTTCTTCCCTACCCCTCTTTTCAGATGCCAGCTGAAAACTCAGACTCTTACCTGTATGTACTTCTGACTAACTAGCTATGGATTGAAGCCTTCAGTGATCACTCAAGACAGAAGTTCAGGATTCTTTGTTGTTGTTGTTGTTGAGGGAGGCAGGGAGAGAGAGACAGGACCATCAAGCTGCTTCTGTATGTGCCCTGACCAGGGAATCAAACTGGCAACCTCCATGCTCCGGGACTACACTCCAACTGACTGAACTATCCGGCCAGGGCTTCAAGTTCAGGTTTTAACCTAACTGACTGGCTTTAAATCAGAGCTTTATAACTCTTTTCTTATATTCAATTAATTTGCTAGGACAATTCACAGAACTCAGACAAACATGTTACTTGGTTGCCAGTTTATTTTAAGAGGATATAACTCAGGAACAGCCAGACTGAAGAGATATAAAAAGCAAGGCAGGTGGGAAGGGGTGCAGAGCTTCCTTCCCTTTTATACCCCCTCTGGGCATGCCACTCTTCAAGCACCTCCATATGTTTAGCAACCCAGAAGCTCTCTGAGCCCCATTCTTTTGTGTCTATTATAATGCAGGCTTCATTGCTTAGGCATGATTGATTAAACTATTGACTGCTGGTGACTAAGCTCCATTTCCAGTCCCTCCACCACCCTATAAGTGTAGGAGTGAGACTGAATGTTCCAACCCTCTAATAACATGATTGGTTCCCTTAACCACCAGCCCCCATTCTTAGGTGCTTTCTAAAAGTCATCTCATTAACATAACAAGAGACACCTTTATCACTTTCAACACTCAAGAAATTCTAAGGAATTTAGGAACTGTGAGTCAGGAATTGTGGAGGAAGAGCAAATGTATTATGAGAAATATATTTTGGTCATCTGAATGACCCAATATTTATATCTGATAAGTCATGTATTATACTTAGCTTGGGTTGCTATAACAAAATACCATAAACAACATGGCTTAAACAACAGAACTTTGTTTCTTAGATTTCTGGAGGCTAAATCCAAGATCAAGTACTTGGTGAGAGGGCTCTTACCCTAGCCATCTTCTCATTGTGTTTTTTTATGTGGGAAAGAATGAGAAAAAGTAGTTTCTTCCTCTAAGGGCATTAATCCCCTCATGGAGACCCTATCCTCATGACCTTATCTAAATCTAATTACTTCCCAAGTGTTCTATGTTCAAATACCATCACATTGTGGGGTATATGAGCATTTTATACATTAAATATATAAATTTGAGAGGAAGGAATACAATTTAGTCTAAAGTAGATATTAACACTTTATTTGTTTGAACTTCTGTTGGGGTGACAAAAATGTTCTAAAATTAGATTTTAATGATGACTACCCAACTCTGTGACTATGTAAAAAAGTCACTGACTCGTACCCTTCAAATAGGTGGATGGTCTGGTATGTGAATTATATCTCAGTAAAGCTGACATAAAAAGTTAAAACAAACAAACAAACAAGACACAACACTTTATTTTTTAATTTATGTTACAAATACTTATCTCCCAGGCTACCATTTTTTCCTGTATTGTCTTTCATCATATAAGAATTTTACATTTTTACTTAAGCACAGTATTAATTATTTATAAATTCTTTGTTTTGTTTCTTGTTTAGAAGGACTTTTTGTCTTCACAGGTTATAAATATATCTTTCTATTTCAGTTTTTCCAGTTAGCGGGTTCTTTTTATCTTGTACTTTTCATGAAGTTTATTTTTTTGTTTTCTGTGAGATGGGGATCTAACTTTTTTTTTTTTTTAACTCAGATGTAGCCAATACACCCAGCAACATGATTACAATTTTAGAAAAAAAATTTTTTTATATTTTTGAAATCTTATTTTGGGTAAATTTCCATTAAGCTTTTTGAAATATTGAATTTAGCTCACCTGGTCTCAATTATTAACTCAGACTGGGAAACACAACCACACAATAATGAAAGTAATATTACCTGTCACATTTAGCAATGACACTATGACATAGTGCCATTAGGACATGGCCTTTGAGTTGATTTTCTACTAAAGAACATACTGTCATGTAATTCTGTATTCTCTTTTTTGCTATATGTAACAACAACAGTTTCAAGATAGTTAAGTGGGTTAATTAGGAAGTGTATTAGTTTGCTAACACTGCTATAACAAAGTATTACAAATTGGGCACCTTAAACAACAGAAATGTATTTCCTCACAATTCTGGAGGTTAGAAATTTGAGATCAAGGTGTCAGGAGAGTTGTTTTTTTCTAAGGCCTATTTTCTTGTTTTACAGATGGCTGTGTTTTCTCCTTATCTTCACATGGTCTTTTGTCTGTGTCTAATTTTATTTTTTGATAAGGACACGAGTCATATTGGATTGGAGTTACTCTAGTTGTTTACATAGGTAGCTAGATATTAATAAATGATTGGGAGCTAAAAAAGCTGAATTGGACATTAAACTTGCTTGCTTCACTAAGAAGTTACAGCTTCATTCACTCCCTAGGACATCCTCTGCCCTTGGGAAATTCTTTTGCTGGGTGCATGCTCACTAGAAGCCAAGATGGTACTGGGGGAAATGCTTCTACTTTGAGACATGTGCAGTAGGAGCTAAGATGGTGACCATCAGGCCTGTCTATTTAGCCAGGAAAAAGATTGGATAAGGGATACAGAACTGTAGAAATTCTAGGTAATGGATTGGGTAGGAGGAGAACCCAAGGAAAGCCTGGGAAAGATTGGGAGATTGATTGGTTAGCTCGAATAAACAGCTGGTCTTTCCCATACCTGAGGTAATTTAACCTAAACTTAACAAAGAGCTCTTGCTAGCTTTTTCCCCCCAGTAACACATGGTTGCCACATTTATTCTCTCATTCTCTCTTCAAGCAGCCATGCAGGCATAATAGCTGCCTATAGCCAGCAGATCACAAGGGCCTGGGCACAGCATCAGCTGGAGCCCATATGGAAACAGACTTCACTAGTTGGATGGGGACAGACATAGACTAAATTGGACTGAACCATGGCAGAAAACTTTTGGACATTGTTTTTTGTTAATGAAGTTTCTTGGAGTTGATGAAGACAAGGTTGGATCTCCCCCACCCCCGCCCCATGGCAGGCCAGATGGAAATGAGACATTGCCATCCTGGGGGTAGCCTTGTATTTCCATCCAAATAAACCTTACCACCAAGCCTCAACATCCCATAGGTGAGTCTCCTGGAATGCTTTCCTTGCAAATCTGTGAAAGGTTCTTTTTTCTACCAGCATTATAGTGACCTTATTTAACATCAGTTGCTTCTTTAACAATTGTATCTCTAAATTCAGTCACATTCTGAGAAACTGAGGGTTAAACTTAAACACAAGAGTACAGTCAGTACCAGTAAAGTTAGAGTAACTGGCCTGTGCAAGGATTGAGCCTATTCAGATTTTTTATCCAGTGGTTCTCAAACATTAGCATGCATCATTTTTACATGGAGGGTTTCCTAATTTCTATTGCAGGACTCCAGCCCAATCACTGATTCAGTAAGGCTTGGGTATGCCCTGGAATTTTGCACTTATAATGAGGTAGGTCCCAGGGGAAGGTTTCAGGGAATGCTGCTTTGAGGAACACACTTTAAGAATCACTAGCCTATTTAACTAAGTTAACCAAGCACAGGTGGCATGATATGAAACATTCAGAGAACCACAATTTTTTTTTAACAGGGACAGAGAGAGAGTGAGAGAGAGTGATAGATAGGAACAGACAGACAGGAACGGAGAGGGATGAGAAGCATCAATCATCAGTTTTTTGTTGTGAACACCTTAGTTGTTCATTGATTGTTTCTCATATGTTCCTTGACTGCAGGCCTTCAGCAGACCGAGTAACCGCTTGCTCGAGCCAGCGATCTTGGGTCCAAGCTGGTGAGCTTTTATTTATTTCTTTATTTTTGCTCAAGGCAGATGAGCCCGCGCTCAAGCTGGTGACCTACGGATCTTGAACCTGGGTCCTCCGCATCCCAGTCCAATGCTCTATCCACTGTGCCACCACCTGGTCAGGCCAAAAATTTTGACAATATAAAATTGTACTACTATTTTAGTACTGGCACCTTAATTTCTTTACTAAATATGATTATTTATGTTTTGTTGCTCCAATGCCAAACAAATTGGTCCTAAAAACTGTAAGAGCTATGCAGAAAGGGGATACAAATATGGAATGATAGAGTTTTACACTGAAAATCATATTCAAAAAGACAATGCAGGCATATGAGAGGCCACGGTTTAGATGGTTGCAAATTTCTTACTGGGTCAAAAATGATTTGTGTTATTATATAGGCAGGCAAAATTCCCAGTGTAATCTGAAAATATTGCTCACATTATAGAATTCTAACCAAAAGCTTTTTCCCCCATTTTTCTTTTGAAAAAAAAAGTAAAAACCTATTTGGATAAATTTCACATTTACCTTTCTACACTTTCAGTGTTTATAATTTTCTTTGATGTTTGCATTTTCCACTTTTGTTTGAGTCCAGTTGGTCTTAAAATAACTTTCTACTCTAATAAAATAAATCTTTAGTCAGTTGTTGGCTTTCCAGAGGGGTACTGAAACTTTTTCAGTTTCCAGAAAATATATAACACTAATACTATTGGACAAGCAAATTATTAGTGAAGATTTAATTAAAAACAATTAAAATGGCAGCAGAGAATAAGTGGGCCAAAACTAAATAAAACTACTTGAACACAAAATATCATTTTACAGACATTAAAAGTAAAATGTCTTTTATACAAGTCCAAACAAATGGTATTTCGATGGTAGGGAGAAAAAGCTACAGAAGTAAAATCCCAGGCTGTACTTGTTAAAAATACAAGTCTACCCAGGAAAGCTCCTCTCCCTTTTAAGAGTCATATCATTGGTTACTGGAGGACTAACAAAGGCTATCAAAGATAAACACAGATAAAAATGTTCTAAGTAGTCACTTTAAATATATCATTCTGAAATTTCAGTGCCAAATACACTCATTTATAAAACTCGGATTGTTAGAAGAGTTGAAAACAGCAACAGAATATAGTCTCCTGAAGGTTATGACAATTTGTCATCACTTTATGATCTTGGTTTTTTAAGATTAAACATTTCCTCAGAGCATGTCTTAAAGGAAAATGCAAAAGAGAAAGCTCAAAAATATACCAACAAGTAAAGGATCTCAAATTGGAAGTGGTACATAGGAATTTGCTTTCCAAACTGTGGTTAGGCAGATAGAAAATTTGTCCATTAGTGATACTTTTAGAGAAGCTTAAAAAATAATAGCATTTCCCATGAGAGAATTCTCCAGGTCTCCCATGGCTCTTGTCTTCTTTCTGATCTGTGATATTCACTTCCACGCCTTATTAATTGCAATAATCAGAAACTTGTGGTGATCGAGAAGAGTTTTTCAAGATGAACTCCACGTGCCAATGTCTTGAGTGAAAAGGAGCTTGGATTTATGTGTAGGCTGTGGTTTTGTGCTTTACTAAAGTAACAACTGGCTTTTGTCTCTAAAGATATTAGTCCCTAAAGGTGTGTTTCCCTAAACATGCTAGTCCACCTTTCATAACTATGAAAATAAGGTTGTTGGTGCTGTACTTATGTAAGCCCACTGCAGTTTATGTCCAAACTAAAATATAAATATATTTTGGACCAGTTTGTCTTTACCTATCAGGAGAATTTATCATGGCTTGTAATTCAATCCGGAATTGAGACAGTAATCCATTTTGATTTAATGAAGCAACATCAAACACTGAACTTATGGGCTGGCATCATTGTCACTGTGTGTGTTATAGGAACTTTCTATAATCCTGATTTGTGGTGAATAAGCATAGTATAAGAATTATTTTTAATGTCTCTAGCTTCAGAAGAAAAATTTCTGCATATTTCAATAATGGAAGATGATCTACCATTATATTGCAACATTGATCTTGGAATTCAACGTTCATAAGCATTACCAGGAATTGTTTACAAGTTTATTACCACCCTCTGAAATTCAACATTTAAGTAGTAATTCTGAGTAAATTTTGCAAGTAGGTAAGTCATTGTTAAAATTTGTAACCATTAAGACCATCTGAGAAAAAACCTGTGGTTTAACCTCCACTAGCTTGATACATCTATTTATGGATACAAGTCCTTTGCTCTGATAATTAAGAGATGGTAGGTGGCTGTTGAACCCCAACATATAACCTTCTTAATTTTGATCTGTTTTTGCAGTGGCTACTGCAGGTCAAGTATCATCATGTATTACTTGATCAATAACTGCCTAGCTGTTTTTTCCTTTTAATTCTTCTCTATGAAATTGGAGCAGAAAGAGAAAGAAGGAATGAATACAATGCCAGAATCACATTGATGCGTGAGGTCACAGGACTATCAGTTTCTCATGAGAACTGTGTCACTTTTCTAGTGACTGCTGAAGATGAAATTTTCCTACCCAATAGGAAATCTCAGTGAGTTGTCAGAATTGATTTCCTTGTGACTAAACCTACAAGGGCATTTCTTTTGTCAGCAGTGATGCATCTACCAACAATTTCACAGCTTACCTCACAGTGTTGTTTCTCAGTACAAAAATCACAGAAAAGTTTTAAGGGAAGAGGGAATTTATGATCTTATCAAAGGAAATTTAAAAACACAACCTTAACCCATGTTTTAAATAAAGATTTAAACTAAATTTATGTCTGGTTAGTAGAATGCAGTGAGACTATCGCAGTGATTTTGTATTGGTGCTATTGATTTCATAAATTTGCTAGGAAGAACCCGAAGGGCAAAGCACCTTGGCTAAAACGCAATATAGTTCCCTATGAAATAAAAGTGTCTGAGTTAAACGTTTAAGATCCTTTTGAAAATGTGATTATGTATCATATTGTGCCTACAACTTTGCTATTACCATGCATTCCACAAAGTATAAACAAAGTTAGTGTAGGGAGAGATAGTATGACACTAGGTATCTAGGTGAAGATATTTACATAGATTTTAAAGAAGATTAAATAATGTCAATAAACTAGTAGTCTTTTTCTTTTTTCTAGAAAGAAGTAATATGGACAAACTCATTTACCAAAAAGTAAATTCACAGAAATCAAATATAGCATTTAAAAGATTTACATAGTGTTAGAGGAAAAAATCAGATTCTTGTCAAAATACTGAAAAACCAGTAAATTAAGGGGCTTGATGAAATACCAAATGAAGTAAAAACAACAGATGGGAAAAATTCCAGGTTTGGGAGATTCCTGAACTGATGCTGGGTTACAGTGAACTGAATGTACATTTTGGCCTGACCTATCCACCTGACCAGCATGAAAAGTCAGGTAAGGGGCCCTGCCCCAATGACCTTGGCCTGCTCTTCATAGGTTTCCACCTTGTCAGCTTTCCTCACCTGCTTCTAGTTTAGAAGAATAACAGAAATGCTTTGTTGTTCTTTCTGAATGTCTTTCCTTCTCTGACTCCTTTTCCAAATTTTCTAAAATGCCTCTTTGATCCTGGTTCAATTTTCAGTAAATACATGTTGCTGGAGGAAAAAAATAGTGAGTTGTGTGCTTAACTATGTTATTTCTTCTACGTACAGCTTCTTTATCTTGCAAGTAATATTTGAAGAAGAGTTTTTTTCTTACCTTTTTTTTTCTTCAATTTTTTACAGAGACAGAGTCAGAGAGAGGGATAGATAGGGACAGACAGACAGGAACGGAGAGAGATGAGAAGCATCAATCATCAGTTTTTGGTTGCCATTGTGACACCTTAGTTGTTCATTGATTGCTTTCTCATATGTGCCTTGACCATGGGCCTTCAGCAGACCGAGTAACCCCTTGCTCGAGCCAGCGACCTTGGGTCTAAGCTGGTAAGCTTTTCCTCAAGCCAGATGAGCCCATGCTCAAGCTGGCGACCTTGGGGTCTCGAACCTGGGTCCTCCGCATCCCAGTCCGACGCTCTGTCCACTACACCACCGCCTGGTCAGGCCGTTCTTACCATTTTAATTAGTTCTTCGTAAAGCAAGTAGAGGATTATTTTCACCCTGTGTCCTAGAATTGGCTAAATAAAACCCATTATGAAAGCTCTTTTGCTAATTATTTTTATTATTAACCACTCATCTCTTGAATGCTTCAGTAATGAAATTCTGAAATCAATGAGGTTGAGAGTTTGTACACACTGGCTATGCTTTTGATGTTTTAAAGAAGTTTTAAAAATAGCAGAGTCCCAGAAGGCCTAGCCTTTACAGAGTAGTCAAGTACATTAATCACTAATAAAAAGAACCTAATCTTTTTGGTGTGTAACTCTTCAATACTCATTGATCATCACAGAGCATTATGGAATTCACTAGGTGAAGAATGTTCTACTTAGTGTTTTAGAAATCAATGTGGAAAATTTTAAAGTGGAAACGAAGGCAGGAAGAAGTAGATTGGGGAAATCTATTTGCAATAAGCTTTCTATTTGCAAATCATGAGCCTTGAGCCTTGATACAATAAATAATAATGATTATTTAACAGATTAGGCCTGAGATGTTGTTGCATTTGGATAAACTCAAGTTGCTCTGATAAACATAAATGTTTATTAAATCTTAAATTCTGGTTTAAAATCTTGTGTCTTCAAATGTAGAACTGAAACTATTTCTGGTGGGAATGAAATCAACATGAAAATTTATCAAATCAAATACATGTAGTATTCTACAAATCAAAGAGATTAAACACTTCGATGTATCTGTTCTCTAAGAGAACAGTCTGGGCCCTGGACAAGAGTGATGAGGACACTCCCATTAGCACAGATTAAGGAAGGTAGGAGAAATGGACACAAAGCAGTGAAGGAGGGCACTTTATTTCCAATCAATATTGGGCATGATGTTAATCTAAGGGTTTTTGTCAAGTTTTTGATGTTTAAGGCTCCAGTGAAGGGTAGAAATAAAAGAATGTGTGAACCAAGTTTAGGATTGTTGCCCATTTCTTGAGGTGTTTATTCTTTTTAAATTGGACCAGAAAGCTCAAAGAGACCTGGAAAACAATGACAATCTGACATTTTGATGACAGTAACATCAAGGAGTTGCTTGTCAAGGACTGGTTGATATTAACAAACTGTTATAGCACCTATGAAGCACAGTATTTGAGGTTTTGTATATACAGTAACATAAGGTAATATATACACCTAATGAATATAGGAATATGTTATATATAATAAAGAATATAATATAAAACAATCTTTATCACTATTTACATATTTTTTAATTCCTTTTTTTCTTTTGCCAAGCATGCAGTTCAAGTTAACTATGCAAATGATGTGACTTCTTTGAAAATATTAATAATTTTTCTTTTAGTAAAGTTTTCATTTAATGAGTGGCTTCATATTCACCAGAACAAAATGATGCTTTTGATGTGTATTTTATTTAATGCATACAATAACATTGAGATAAGGATTCTTGATCAGGTTTATAAATCTGATCAGATTATAAATCTGACACTGAAAGAAATTGATAATCACATAAACAAAATTTGCATGCAGTTCAATCTCATACACTAAGTCAATGTGCCTGTTCATGTAACATGAATGTGTCTATATATTATATACACACACATAATGCCATTGTATTTCTCTCTGAACTGTATAACTTTAGTGTAATCAATAAAGTATTATAATTGGATTTAAGCTGTTCTAGTTCTTACATTCTGAATAACTGACTGAAAATCTGTTGGAGAAAAGAAGGGATGTCCTGGAACCTCGGAGAAGAATAACGAATATCTCAATATATGTAAAAGCTAAAAAAACAAAACAAGAAGAAAATGGAGCTCATAGATAAAGAACAAAAGTAGGGGTGGAGAGAGGTGAGGAAAATGGGTAAAGAGAGCCAAAAGTACAAATTTCCAGTTATAAAATAAATAAGTCATGGGGGATGTCATGTGCAGCATGGTGACTATAGTTAGCAATACTGTATTGCATATTTGAAAGTTGCTAAGAGAGTAAATCTTAAAAGTTCTCATCATTTGAAAAAACTTATAACTATGTATGCTGATGTAACTATGATAACTATGTATGCTAGACTTATTATAATTATCATTTTGTAATATATACACTATCTAATAATTATGATGTGTACCTGAAACTAAAATAATGTAAGTCAATTAACTTCAATAAAAAACCAGTAATGAGGAAGTTACTGGTTCTATCCATGATGATATACTTTAGAACCCAGTCTTTGCAGAAGCCTAGTTACCAACTAGAGATAGATATTAAATATATAAATACCTAATATTTAATGGGGCCTAATTTACTCCAGTCCTGGTCAATCTGTGTAATATGGTTTCCAGCCAGTGTAGGTCATTTATCTGGTTCCCTTACATATCTGGGTAAATCCTGTTTAGTCACTATTTCTTAAACTTGCTCTTTGAAAAAAAATTTTGTTATTGCAATTTTGCTCAAGCACTTCCTTTTAACCTAAAACTCCCTCTTTACATTTCCATCTATTGAAATTCTATTTGTTCTCAGCTGGCTCAACCATTGCCTTGAAGTTTTCCACAAGAGCCAAAGGGTATATAGTTCTCCATTTTTTGAATGACTTGGCATTTTATCTTATCATTTCATTGCTTATCTATTGTATTTTTCACTCTGGTTATTTACACACATTTTAAAATCTTCTGGAGGAAAAGCTTCTTGCTTCATTTGTCTTTGCATTTACCGTAGCTCCTACCTCCCAAAGCCTGGCATATATTTACTGAATAAAGAGTGATTGAGGAATGAAAACACAAGCAATATTTACAATAATTGCAAACCAAGTAGGGCAAAGAATATTTTTCACTATTACCATATGGGGGCCCAGACAAGTTAAGCATTTGTTCAAGGTCCCTTAGCTAGTGAGTCACGTTGCTGTGATGATCAGATTAGGGTCTTCTGACTTCTTGTCCAGCATGATTTCTCCACTAAATCACTTCTCTGAATCATGCCAGTTACAGAAAATCATCAACTATGGCAAAATTTTTATTGTTTTCTTTCTTTTTTTTATTGTTTTCTTAATATGATGTGGTTAGGAATATTGCAGAAGATGACCCTTCTTTTTTTTTAACTATACTTATATTTCTCCCCAAATTGTTTTGTATTTTACATTTTAATAAATTTCTTACTTAGATGAAAACACATAGGATCAACTTCAGTATATAAAATTTAGCAAAGGGTATTAATTGGTTAAGGTAATAAATTTTTTTTAATTGTAAATATGTGTATCTATTTCCTTTGTTTTGTGAAGAAATTAATTATGACCTTTAACCTTAAATATTTCTGATCATTTTATTCTGTGAGTACAGTATATCACAATAAAAGTAATGAACACTCCAAAAATATTTATAGAAGATAATTCTTAAAGATTAATGTTAACTTGTGCAAATCTCATTTCACTTTAGAAAACAGTCATTCAACTAAGGGTTGTTGAAAAAATATAGAACAAATATGCAATGATCAAATCTTGTAGTTTGCAATATGGGGACTGCTTCTTTATCATTGGGTGGGGGACTGAGCATTTGTGTAAAAGTATTAATAAACCTATTCCACATCCATACTTTGTGTATAGGCTAAATATATAATATAATTCTATATAAAAATTTCCCCCCCCCCCAGATTTAGATGTGTGGTTAAAAAGATAATAATTCATTTAGAATGATTTATTTCTTATTAACATTTTGATATTTATTTCCTGGTGATTGAATATTTAAAAGTACAGCTACCATCATGTAGATATAAAATAAATGTTTCCAACCCAAAGGAAAAATTAATGCTCCCTAAATATAATAAAACACTGTTATATTTGAGGCCCATCATCTTATAAGTACAGAATTGAAGCTGAAGAAGGCTAAGTAAAACTCCTAAGAGTACATGGCTGGTAAGAGGCAGCCCCTGGGTCAAGAGTTCTCTTTCCCAGGGTGGTGCTCTTTCTCTTTCATCTTTAGGTCTCTTAATAAGGTGAGTCTTGTCCTTAGGTTCTGTCTTTTCAGTGCACTTCCCTTTTCACTATTATTTTCCTGCCACTGAGAAATGACCACTTAAAGAATTCCTCCTTTCTCCCTCTATTCATTTCTCTTTCTTCTTACTTTCTTGTTTTGTGTTTTATTATGTCTTTTGTACCTGCAAAATTATTGACCTTTTAATTACAGAGGTAAACAATTAACAATTTATCCTGGATATGTGTAATTAAGACCCTTTTGACACCGGGGAATTTGCTCTGTAGCTTGGGATCACAGAAGTCCTGTATCTCAAAAATGTACTTTACCATGACCCACATTGGTCAACACATCATCTTTGAATAAAACTGAGAAAAAAAAACACTTCACAAAACTTATCAAGTACTTAATGCTGATATAGTTTCTATGACTCAACAGTAAGAAAAATGACTAGGTTAGACCTATAAAACACTAAATAACTAGAAATATAGCTGTGCATTTTGAATAATAATAGATGTATCAGAATAGCTTAGAAAGCATGAGCATACATTTGAGTTCACTTGAAAATATTTTCTAAGAAAACTTTTCAATGCATTTTTTTCTTTTAACATAGTTCCACAGAGAAAAGTTACAAAACTAGTACGGAAAATTTCCATATTCACTTTTTGCTTATAGAAACAAATGACTAACCTTTGAATACTTTAGTAGATATTCTCTAAAAATAAGAACATTTTCTTACATAGCACAGAATAATTATCAAAATTAGGAAATTAAGACATTATAAAATAAGGAAACTATAAACCATTATGTCTCATGAACATAAATGCAAAAATATAAAATATTGGTAAATTAATTCCAAAAAAGTATAAAAAGAGGTATACATGATGACTAGGAGGGATTTATTATAGATATGCAAAACTAGTTCACTATTCAAAAATCAATTAATATAATCCATTATATTAATACATTAAAAAATCATATGATCATATTAATGGTGTAGATAAAGCACATCCACTTGGAACAGAGGAACACTTTTTAACTTGATAAAGGACATATATATACATATACATATATATATATATATTCTATAACTAATATTATGCTTAATGGTGAGAAATAAAACTTTCTCACTAAGATTAAGTAGAAGGCAAGAATAGTCTTTGTCAACATCATACTGGAAGTTCTTGCTAGTGTAATAAGGCAAGAAGAGATAAAAGATTCAGAAGAAAGAAACAAAATTGTCTTTGTTCACAGACGACTTGACCATTTATATAGATAATGTAAAAGAAATAAACAAAAATTTTCTGATATTTAGAAGCAATTATGGCAAGGATTATTTAATACACTGTTAATATTCAAAAGTCAGTCGTTTTCCTATATACCAACAAAGAACCAGTAGAATCTGAAATTAAAAACATAGTATCACTTATATTTGCATGCTCATTAGTGAAGTACTTAGCTATAAAATTAACAAAATATGTATGAAAGTAATATGAAGGAAACTACAAAGCTCTGATGAATGAAATCGAAAAAGCACTTAAAAATGGAGTGATATTTTATATTCATGGGTAGAAATATTCTGTATTGTCAAGATATCAAATTTTTCCAACTTAATCTATAATTTCAATGCAATCCCAATCAAAACAACAGCAAGTATTTGAATGTTAAAAAACTGATTCTAAAGTTTATATTGTGAGGTAAAAGACCCAAAGATATTGAAGGAGAACAAAGTCAGAAGGTTGATGCCATCCAACTTTAGGACTTCTTATAAAACTACAATAATCAAGACAGTGTGATATTAACTAAAGCAAAGACAAATAGACCAATGGAACAAAACAAAAAGCTTGACAATGGAGTCCCATAAATATAGTTAACTGATCTTTGGTAAAGGACCAAAGGCATTATATTAAGGAAAAGATAGGCTTTTTAAAAAATGGTGCTGGATCAACTAGATATTTACATGCAAAATAATAAATCTAGACACAGACCTTAAAATTCTTAAAATATAACACAAGAAGAAACCTAGATGACCTTGGGTATAGTGATACCTTTTAAAACACAACAGTGGTTTTTAACCTTTTTATTCTTAGGGACAAGTGAAAACAGAATTATTATGGGAGCTGCTAGGGCAGAAATAAAAACTATTATTTGTATTTTGTGCATTATCTTTTGATTATAATACTATAAAATGAAAAATTCTCTAAAATAACCAGATGAATAATAAAAAATATTTCTAATAGAATACAACTGAAATTTCTAGAGAGAAATATTTAATTCATGTAATGCTCCAAAGATATCTAAGACAATCTCAATAGTATTTTCATTGATGATATTGGCTGATAAGTGGCAGTCACCTTGAGCATAAGTGAATTCAACTAAGATCATTGTGTTGATAATCCTCATACAACATCAGGGTGCTTAACTCTTTTGCAGACAAGCACAAAATTTCAGACAGACTGGTACTGGTCTGAGGACCAGTGGTGGAAAAACACTGGGATACAACATGAAAGACATGATCTATGAAAGAGATAAATGATAAGCTGGGCATCATTAAAATTAAAAACTTCTGCTCTGTGAAATACAATGTAAAGAGAATAAAATATAAGCTACAGGATGGGAGAAAATATTTGTAAAAGACACATCCGCTGAACTGTTATTCAAAATATACAAAAACTCTTAAAACTCAGCAATAATAAAACAAATAATTAAATTAAAATATTTAACAAACACTTCATCACAGATGATAGACAAGTGGAAAAAAAGCATATGAAAAGATGCTGTATATAATATGTCACCAGAAAAATGAAAATTAAAGCAATAATGAGAAATCACAACATACCTATTAAAATGACCAAAATCCAGAACACTGACAACACCAAAAGCTGATGAGGATGTTGAGAAATAGGCCCTCTAATTCATTGCTTGTGGGATGCAAAATGATAGTCATTTTGGAAGACAGTTGGTGGTTTCTTACAAAACTAAACATACTTTTACTATATGATCTAGAAATTGTGCTCCTTGGTATTTAACCAAGGAGTTTGAAATGTTCAAAAGCAAAATACAAAAATCCTGGATGTTTATAGTAGTTTTATTTACAAATGTCTAAACTTGGAAGCAATGAAGATGTCCTTCAGTTGGTGAATGGATACATTAACTGTGTTACATCTAGGCAATGGAATATTATTTAGTGCTAAAAAAAGTGAGCCAACAAGCCATGAAGACATGAAGAAACCTTATTGTGTACTGTAAAGTGAAAAAAGCCAATCTGAAAAGGCTACATACAGTTTAACTCCAACTGTATGATGTTATGGAAAAGTGAAAAACTATGGTGACAATAAAAGATTGGTGGATGCCATTGATTAGAGGAGAATGTAAGATTTATAAGCAGAGTACAGACAATTTTTAGGTCAATTAAAATATTATGTTTAATATAATAATGACTATGTCATAATACGTTTTTCCAAAGCTGTAGAATGTGCAACACAAAGGATGAGTCCTGAGGAGAGCTGTGAACTTTGGGTAATTATTATGCATTAATGTAAGTTCATCCTTTGTAAAATGTACCATTATGTTGGATGATAACGAAGGAGGCTAGGCATGTGTAGGGACAGGGAACATATGTCAAATCTCTGTACTTTTTCCTCAACTTTGGTGTAAATTTAATAGGGCTCTAAAAAATTGTCTTAAAAATTGAGAAATTAATATCTAACCCAGAGACAATGTTCAAATTTACATATTGTTGAAATAGTCTTGTATTATAACAAAAGAAAATCCCAGATCATTGTTATATTCAGTTGCCAAGTCATTTTGGTTTTCTTTATTCTGAAAAAATAATGTTCATAGTTATTAAATTAAAATATAATTTTCATATAAAATATACACATAAGCTTAAGGACTATATGACTAATTTTATATATGTATGTAGTTGTCACCCAAAACACAATATAATGTATTTCCTCACTCCAGAAAAATGTTCACTTGTACTCTTTTCTAGTCAATCCTTTTTCTGGTTTTAATACCACTGGTTAATTTTGCCTATTTTTAGAAGTAACATAGATGGAATACAAAGTTTCTTTCACTCAGCAAATGTTCTTGAGATTAATTCATGTATTAGAAATTTGTTCCCTTTTGATTGATGAGTAATATATTTTTAAATTTATTTATTTATTCATTTTAGAGAGGAGACACAGAGTGAGAGAGAGAAAGAGAGAAAGGGGGGAGGAGCTGGAAGCATCAACTCCCATATGTGCCATGACCAGACCAGTGCAGGGTTTTGAACTGGCGACATCAGTATTCCCAGGTCGATGCTTTATCCACTGCGCCATCACAGGTCAGGCTGATGAGTAATATTTTTTGTTTGAGCATTTATGTAATTGTTTTCTTCTTGATGAACATTTTTGTTTCTGGCTCATTATGGTAAGCTGCTAAGAATATTTGACAATAAGTCTTTTTTGTTGATATATATGTTTTCATTTTTCTTAGATACAAGGACTGGAATTGATGAAATTTAAGTATTTTTTATGTGCTATTGACCATTTCTATATCATATTTTGTGAAGTGTCTATTCAAGTCTTTTTCCATTTTCTAATTGCATATTTTTGTCTTTTTTATTGTTTTTATAAGTTTTTTATGTAATCACTATATAAATCTTCTTTCAGCTAAATGCTAAATGATGGCAAGTATCTTTTTCCCTATCTGTGACTTGTCTATTCATTTTTTTTTTGTAGTGGTGTCTTTGAACCCAAAAAACTTTCAAATTTTGATGAAACCCAAGAGTTCATTTATTTTTTTATTGTGTAGAATCTAGAAAATCTTTGCCTACTTAAAAAATAAAGAAGAGATTCTTTTTTGTTTATTCTAAGTGCTTTTGTTTGTAGATTCCATGTTAGATTTATGAACTCTATTAAGTTATTTTTTGTATATGGGGTACAAAGGACCAAGGTTTGTTCATTTACATATGAATACATAGGTACAAAGAACAGAAAGAAACCTAAACTTAATTTTTGAAGACATTTGTACATTCCCATTGTTGGCCACTTGAGAATGGAGAAAATTCTTAAAACAAAATGGAACAAAAATACATTTTTCCAGTTCTTTAGGGCTTGAAACCAAAAAGAACTTGTAAGAACAAATGTAAACTGAATATTTTATTAAATCTTAATTTTAAAAAAAGTAACATGTTATAAAAATAGCTTTTTAAAGTATGTATTTTGTCTAAAACTTTAAGCTCTTAAATGAAAATATTCAGCAGTAAATATAAATTTATTTTAAACTGAGATTTGAACTTTAAAGTAATTTCACATCATTGTATAAGAAGACCTTTTGGAGACCAATGTGAAAGATTTTTTTTTATTTATTACGTCCCCCCCCACCTCTTCCACACAAAATTCTAATCAATTTGCTAGCTTCTATTCTTCATAAGGAATTTTACTTATTTTTTGTAAAGTTCTGATACCTATGAAAATACAGATATTCTTGAAACTAATAAACAACAGTAAAATTAACTTTTAATGAATGCTTATTATGTATCCAGGCTATGTTAAGTATTCTGTGTGTATTTAAAAAATTTTTTAATTGAATTTATTAGGGTGACATTGGTTAATAAATTTATATAGGTTTCAGGTGTACAATTCTGTAATACATCATATGTATATTGCATTGTGTGTTCACCACCCCAGGTCAAGTTTCCTTCCATTACCATATGTCCCCCTTTATTCCCTTCTACTTTCCCCACCCCCCAAAGATTTTTTAAGAATGTAATTTCAGAAATGACTTTATGCATTTATTGATATTATCTGATCATAAGACAAACTGTCCCAGATAAGAAGTCTTGATTAATCTTCTGTGAAATGACTTTGCTTCAGTTTGGACTGTGAATATTTAATATTACTAAAAATGCTAGTATAAAATTTAACAATGAACAGGCAAAGCTAAGGTACATCTGGTTCAAAGTATTTTTTAGACAATAAATTCAAGTAGACTTTATTATAAACTAATGTTTACATTAAGGAAAAAATACCAATGAAGAAAACTTTTGCAATGATTTTTCTTCTATACTCATTTAAACTTAAAATATCCACCAGTCAGGTAAAATTGGATGATCTTTTGTTCTAAAGTGCTAAAAGTAAATGAATATAAAACTGTTTACTTTATTGTTTGTCTTTCTAAATAAATAATATCAATAAGTCAGGCAAGAATCTACTTTTAAATTAAAAATAATGTCATTATTTGTGTTATTAAAATTAGTCAGAAGGTTATCAGACTTCTTTTCATTCATTGCTATGCAGGTTTTCCCCATGTTCAGGGGAAACTCTTAAAGAACTCTAAAATAGATATATTAAAAAATATCATCTAGAATTGCATCTTATAACTTTTTGAAAACAATTTATTTCAATGTTTAAATATCTTCATTGTAAAATATTTTTACTTATAGCTAACAGATATTATTCATGTATATATTTAACTGTTTACCAGTCTCTATATGCTAATCTTTGATCTAATGATAGAGAACATCTTCAGGAAATCCTTAGTGAAGTATCCAACTGCCTACTCAACATCTCCACTTGAGTATCTAGCATATTAATCATATCCAAATCATAACTCCTAATTTTTCTATCTCCCAGAAACTAGCTTACCCCAATATTTTCTACCGCAGTAAATTAATACTCCAGTTTTTCAGTTGTTCAAGTTAAATCATGCTTGACCTCACACTTTCCATTAAGTTAATCAGCACATTCTACTGGCTCTTTTATTAAAATAAATCAGATTCTCACCTAGTGCCCGAATATTGGTTTCTCTTTCATTCTTGAGTAAACATCACCAGGATTTCTTGGAGAAATGGTTTATTCTAGAGCTGGGGCAGTGAAAATCTACAATGAACTTACAGTATCTTATAGTGACAAAAATTAAGAAATTTCTTAGAAAACAAACGTTCTGGGGGCATGACAAAGGAACACAAGAGCCAATCTGAAAGAGCTCACAATTGTCAAAACTAAAATAATTTGAGCATAAAATAAACAATTTCATAACAGTTTATATCCCAAAGTATAGAATAAACATTTATGAGTTTATATCGATATAAATGAATGGTTGAACAAATACATAAATTAGTGAGAAGAGATCTTTCTTACCTAATTCCAAATAATATATGAAAATACTTATCCTCCCACAAGGTGGAATTTAACCCAAGCCACTCTTTCTTTTTAAGTGTGACCTGAAATTTATGACTTGCTTCAAAAGAATAGAGTGTGGGAAAATAACTTGGCAAACACTACTTTAACCAAATGATCTTTGTAGACATCGCCAGTTCTAAGTCATGTTGATATCGTGTACTCACTGATATGATGTGATAAGGGCACCTCAACTTTACCTCTGTGGTATTTTTTTTTGATACTCACTGTCCCATGAACAAAACATTGAACAAACTCAAATTGCAGGACTTTCTTTCTATAAAATACCTGATCAGTGTCTCTGAAAACTGTCAAGGTCATAAAACAAACAAACAAATAAACAAACAAACAAATGATGAAATTGTCATAGGCCATAAGAAACTAAATGCAATGTAGTATTCTAGATTGGATCCTGAAAAAGAGAAAAAACATTAGTAGAAGAATTCATGATTTGGACATAGATGAGATGTGAGTGCATCCTCTCAACCCCTCATCAGCTGAGAGTGGGCATGAAGGACTTCCTAGTACATTTAAGATGTTCACTATATTTTATGACAATCTGAAGGGTAAACTCTGTATATTTTTAAACTCTCTTTGTGTAATCATGTTATAACATGAACCAAATACTGTTAAACAATCTGATTTTCCTTCATTTTACTGTAGTCTGCTCAGTGATGGCAGTGACTCACTAACCTTTTCACTTGACAACAATCTATACATCGAAGGCTTTAACATTTATTCCCAAATAATTCTGAATTCTTCCTGTCTATCTAGAAACCATTTATTTCTAGATAAGCTGTAAAAATAAATCCAATTTGAATTTTCATTATCATCAAATGATGTCTAGAGTACTCATAATAGTAAGAACTGAACATGGGGTCTAAGAGTCTAAAAGAAATATGCGTGATTCTCTAGGAAGCAAGTAAAAGGAGAGCTGAGATAGTTTCAGAACCATGCAGGGCAACATAACCATTTCTGTTTTACTTATAAGAGTTAAATTTCATATTTCAGTTAAACTGAAAGTGACTTTCTGAAGAGAAAAAATATCATTTAGGTAGTTTCCTCTTAAATTCTCTATGATTCATTCTGATAGCATAATCTAATTTAAAATTATAGCATAAGTAGAATGCTATTATTTTTGGGTAAGTTAAGGTATGCCAGGTTTAAGAGAAATTGATGACCAACTACCTAGTGAATTAGGTCATATAGTCAACCTGGAAGAAATCAATAATCGCTCTTATCATTTATCCATGAAAATTATAATTTAATTGGAGATATAAATAACTAGGTTTATGTAAACCTATATTAGCAAAAAATGAAGCAAGAAAGTTCCAGACAACTCAGTTATAAGACACAATTGGGAGTTCTTATAGCAAATTATGTTGTATTATTAAGGAGTTATTGGGTTTAATAAAATAAAATAAAGTTTAAGTGGACGATTTTAAAAAAATTTATTTTAGATTTTATTTATTTATTTTTAGCCAGAGAGGGGAGAGAGAAAGAGAGAGAAGGGGGAGAGGAGCAGGAAGCATCAACTACCTTATGTGCCTTGACCAAGTAAGCCCAGGGTTTTGAACCAGCAACCTCAGTATTCCAGGTCAACAGTGTGCCACCACAGGTCAGGCTTGTGAAAAATTTAACCTTCAGTTGGCAGTAGGTTGTCCAATGATTTTCAAAATTAAACTAAATTATAATGAGAGAAGGCACAGAGATTAAAAATTGCTACTTAATGTACAAATATAAACAAAAAGACAGATGATTTGTATTGAGTTAGAGTGAAGAAATGGATGGCAAAGATGAAGATACATGTTTGTTAAATTTAATTTGTTTTAATAACATTGCATATTTTCTTAAGAAGAGAAAAATTAAGTGGATTAAATTTCTAAATGATAGTACATTGGACATCTCTATTTCCATAATTCCAGAAAAATCCTGCAAAATTAGAGGTCTATGGAGTATAGTTGGGGGTATACTTATAAATAGAAAGTTGGAAAGGAATAAATAAGCTATCCTTATTTTCAGACGACTTGAATATCTACACACAAAACCCCAAAGACTCTACCAAGAAAATTCTTAAAAGCAATAAGAGAGTTTAGCAGGGTCACAAAGTATAATAAGGTCTATACTAAAAAAAGTCAATCATATTTCTACAAACCAGCAATGAAAAACTGGAATTTGAAACAAAAAAATATTCCATTTATAAAAACACCTACAAAAATAAAAACTTTGGGTAGAAAGCTAATAAAATTTAAAGAGAATATATATATTAATAGCTACAAGTATTAATGAAAGGAAAAAAATTTTAAGCTGTAGATTAAAGAAGAGGTATCCCCAATTTGATTTATAGATTCAGTGTAATCCTAATCAACATCTCAGTCAGCTATTTTACAGATGCAGATAAACTGATTCTAAAATTACATGGAAAGGCAAAGGAATTTTAATCACCAAAACAATTCTGAAGAGCAAGAGTAAAGTTAAAGGACTCCCATGATCTAATTTCAAGACTTGCTAATGTAATTACTGTAGAGCTACAGTAAGGAAGACAGTGTGGTTTGGTGAGGAAAAGATAAATATGTTGACAGGGCTGGCTTCATGTGTGTGTGATCTGTGTGAACAGGACCCTGTCCTCAAAAGCATCCTGTGTTTTGTTTATGCTCTATTATCACAATTTTTCACAGTTTTGAAATTATAAATAATTTTTGAACACAGAAGCTTACTGGACAAATAATATACAATCTAATTTAAATTACTTAGCTGCTTTTCAACTAAGTTTCACATGGTGTTCTATAAAAAAACCCACATAATTTAAAATTCTATTTTCAATGTTTTTCTACATATTACAGTTAAAGCAGGAGGAGAAACAAAGGAATCAAAGGTTTTGTAATGAACCTAGGGTCCATTTTTATCTTCATATTTAGGTCTTAAACATTTTAATTTTGGAAAAATTCTACCAAGCAAATGCTGCAGTGCCAGATCACAGGACTTTTAGGAGTTTGCAAATTTTAGTTTTCACCTTAAGATTTTTGCTATAATTATTTTCCACCTCAACCATATTTTAAACAATACCTGTATTTTCCTGTTGCAAGAGTAACATGAGCTATTCATATTTTGAGATGCCACTCAGAAAGTGATGGTAGCAATTTCCTCCATTCAGGCTTCTTCACCATCACATCAAGATGTAGATCATGACATCATAGTAGGATGGCAGAGGCCCTGGGAAGAGACTGTGGTATAAACAGTGCTATGTGTTCATTAAATTTATTCATTTTGTTCTGGCTATAAAAGACTAGATTTTTCAATCACTTGCAATTATTAGTGGAAACTAAGTCTGGTCAATTGAATGTAGGCCAAAGCTATGCATATATACCCTTCCAGGACTGGCTCTTAAAACCTCTTGCACGATTGTATGTATCTTTTGTCCCTCAAGTATTGAGGGAATATCATTGTCTAGGGCAACCTTAGGAGCCATCTGTTGAAGATTATGGAATCTGTCAGCTTTGGTCCCTGATTGTGTAGCAGAAGGACTCCCTCCCTCCATTTCTCGACCACCTTGTATTGGACTGTTTTGTTAGCAAAGAATAAACCACTTTCGGTTCAACCACCAAGATCTGGCGATGGGTTTTGTAGCAGTTATTTACCACAATTATTCAGATTAATTGAAGCTTTTTATAAACAGTTTGCCAATGAATGAAGCAATTTCAAATGGTTATAAAAAATTACTTCAAGTATATAAAACATTTAGATGACTTTATGAACTATTTTAATCCAAAACTTAAGAACACCAAGATTTCTGTAAGTTGTGTTCTGATATAAGAAAATGGTATGGCAGTGCAGACTCGAAAGAGATAAATGCAGTGTGTATATTATTTATATTTTAGAGATGGGAAAACTGAGGCATGGAAAACCTCCTACAAGTTTATACCACTGGTAAGAAAGTGTGTATGCAGATGTTGTGCCTGTACCCCCAGACTGGTTCTTATTGCTAAAAGGCACTCACTGCTTAGCAGTTGGAGAAATCATGGAGCTATAGACAAGTCAACAACTACACCCCTGTGGCTGTTAAAACACCCAAGAAAAACAAATGATAATAACTTGAATCCTGTAATATATCATTTTGTGTGAACCATTCTAGCTTCAAGTGATTACTTTTCAATGATTCATTAAGCATGAAGAACTGTGGTATAAAGTTTGAGTTTCAACATTTACAACAACTTTCCTGTAGATTTATCAGGAGAAACTAAGTTTTCCTTTTCCTGCAAATTGCTTTAGTGTTGCCAGCTCAGAATGACTCTATCCATAGTGCACCTTCAAAACAAATAAGCATTTTAAAGTTGTCATACCAAAAATGATGAGCAAACCAGCAATTCAAATGCAGTGCGCAGACCTGGTCCAGAGACATATCAATCAGAAACATTACACCCATGCACAGTTAGCTTCTGTTCTATCACTCATTTACTCTCTGTCTTTTAAACATGCCTTTTCTGGGCATTTAAAACAGTAGCATAAATCTAATATGTAGATTTTAGATATTAATCAATTGCGGAGAATATAAATCAACTGAGTGGGATTCATTTTCCTCCTCATTTGCTGATATAGTAACTTTAAATTCATTCAGCACAAACAGAAATCTTAAGGAACTTCTGATTTTCAAATAACCAAAAAATATTCAATTATTTCATATATCCACTATTGCATAAGTCAAATATTACAAAATAAATAAACAGGCTTAAATTTTTTTTAATATTTTTTTCTTTTTGTTTAACAAATGAACAACAAACTTTGTTATCTAAATGCCCTATTCTATAAACTGATTAGTTTTTATGTATAATGAATATAGAGAAAAATAAAAAAAGCAAATCTTGAATGAGGATTTCTAATTTAGATACAAATTACTAATATAATCTAATTTGAATACAAATAATTTTTCATAGCAGACTACCCGGCCAATTTGCATTTATTGATCAAATATTTATTGTGCTCATTCTGTGATAGATAGTATTTTAGGTACTTGGGATACACTGTTGAAAAAACAAGGAATCTAGCCTTCATGATGCAAACTGAGAAAGTTTTCTTCCATGAACAATCCATTATAATGCCACCAGAGAAAGTTTTAGCTTTTCATATTTTCTGAAAGAATGCCAAGCATGTGGTATACTCATGTAATGATGTGTTAGGAAACAATAAACTATTGTGCTCCATTTTGTCTCCAATCAGTGACATGTCTGGTAACCATCTTGTTGCCTTTGAGATAATTAAATTATCTCTGACTCATAAGACATTTCCTCCTCATGGGAGAGGTATCAAAGTTCGGTGCCTTCCTTGGCAGCAATCAAGGTTTACTCTTTAGAAAGTTGAAGCAGTAGAGGGGATGAGTGAATCAACCTTTATATGTGGGTAAAAATGAAATCTGACCAGGGTGTGTTCTTTCATTCCCCCAAATTTATAAATAGATCTTTTGGTTTCAAAGGTCTGGACGGTATCAGAGAAACGCTATTATCCAAGAGGGAAATGAAATAAGCTTGTATTTTTTCTAGATGGAAAATTAAGTAAGCTATTACTGAACTACCCACTGATTTATAAAAGAGAATTGAGCTGTTTTAAATTAATATTGGAAAAAAAAATAAAACAGGTAAGATATCTAGAACTTTCAAGAATTCGTGGTATTTTAAAACTAATAAATATTTTGCATGACCAGGTGGTGGCGCAGTGAATAGAGCATAGGACTGGGATGCTGAAGACCCCGGTTCAAGACCCTGAGGTCACCAGCTTGGGCACAGGCTCATCTGGCTTGAGCAAAAGCTCGCTGGCTTGGACCCAAGGTTGCTGGCTTCAGCAAGGGGTGGCTCGGTTTGCTGAAGGCCCACGGTCAAGGCATATATGAGAGAGCAATCAATGAACAACTAAGGTGTCGCAAGGGCAACAAAAAACTAATGATTGATGCTTCTCATCTCTCTCCATTCCTGTCTGTCTGTCCCTATCTATCCCTCTCTCTGACACTCTCTCTGTCCATGTAAAACACACACACACACACACACACACACAAAAAAAAAAAAAAAAAAAAAAAAAACCAAATAAAAAAACCTAATTAATATTTTAAAAGCGGGGGGGAGGGGGAAATAGCATTTGTTGAATCATTTCCATGTGGTGGGTTACTGCATTAAACAATTTTAACTACATAAATTTTTATGAAATTATTGATTGTTGACTGTCATTGCCTAATTTATTTTATATTAGCCTTCAGTTGTATTTTCCTGAGCCAGGATCAGTTGATCTATCCATTCATCCATTAGTCCAGCTGACCATTCATTATGTGTCTCTCTATCTTTGTACATAATGTATGTCTATTTAGATAATAGAATGTACATACCGTAAATATTATATTACAAGTAAACAGATTAGTAACAATCTATCTGTTCAATAGTTAGACTTCCCATACCCAAAGCTTCCAAAACATGGCCATAGAGCCAAACTATGTGAAAATGTCTTTTTAATTAATTAGAGGAGGCTTTTCTTCTATAATCTCATTTTAAACCCTGATAAATTAAGAAGTGATTTAAGTGCATTTGAACCCTACCTTGTGTGGGTCCAAAGTCATTACTAACAGATAAGGATTTATAAAAAAGAAGGCATTATGTTTTAATTCTTTATTTTTAAATTTTTATTAATTTTAATGGGGTGACATTAATAAATCAGGGTACATATGTTCAAAGAAAACATCTCCAGGTTATCTTATCATTCAATTATGTTGCATAACCATCACCCAAAGTCAAATTGTCCCCTGGCACCTTCTATCTGGTTTTCTTTGTGTCCCTCCCCTCCCCCTTCTCCCTCCCACTCCTCCCTCCCCCCACCCCGTAACCACCACACTCTTGTCCATGTCTCATATTCTCACTTTTATGTCCCACCTATGTATGAAATCATGCTGTTCTCAGTTTTTTTTCTGTTTTACTTATTTCACTCTGTATAATGTTATCAAGATCCATCCATTTTGTTGTAAATGATCTGATGTCATCATTTCTTATGGCTGAGTAGTATTCCATACTACATATGTACCAAAGCTTTTTAATCCACTTGTCTTCTGATGGACACTTGGGCTGTTTGCAGATCTTCACTATTGTAAACAATGCTGCCACAAACATGGGGGCACATTTCTTCTTTTCGAACAGTGCTATGGTGTTCTTAGGGTATATTCCTAAAAGTGGGATAGCTGGGTCAAAAGGCAGTTTGATTTTCAATTTTTTGAGGAATCTTCATACTGTTTTCCACAGTAGCTGCACCAGTCTGCATTCCCACCAGCAGTGCAGGAGGGTTCCCTTTTCTCCACATCTTCGCCAGCACTTGTACTGTGTTGTTTTGCTGAGGAGCGCCATTCTGACTGGAGTGAGGTGATATCTCATTGTGGTTTTTTAAATTTGTATTTCTCTAATGATTAGTGATGTTGAGCATTTTTTTCATATGCCTATTGGCCATCTGTATGTCCTCTTTGGAGAAATTTCTATTCATTTCTTTTGCCCATTTTTTGATTGGATTGTTTGTCTTCCTGGTGTTGAGTTTTATAAGTTCTTTATAAATTTTGGTTATTAACCCCTTATCAGATGTGTTGTCTAATATGTTCCTCCATTGTATGGTTTGTCTTTTTATTCTGTTCTTATTGTCTTTAGCTGTGCAAAAACTTTTTAGTTTGATATGGTCCCATTTGTTTATCTTGCCTTTTATTTCATTTGCCCATGGAGATAAATAGACCAATATATTGCTGCAACAGATGTTGGAGAGCTTGGCATTCACTTGTGAAGCCATCAGGCCCAGGACTTTTCTTTTTGGGAGTTTTTTGATAACTGTTTTGATCTCATTTGTTGTAATTGGTTTGTTTAGGTGTTCTGATTCTTCCAGATTGATTTTTGGAAGATTATGATTCAAGAAATTTGTCCATTTCTCCCAGGTTATCTAATATTTTGGCATAGAGCTCTTCATAGTATTTTCTTATAATACTTTGTATTTCTGTTGCGTCAGTTGTTATTTCTCCACTGTCCTTTATAATTTTATTTATTTGAGCCCTCTCTCTTTTTTTCTTGGTGAGTCTAGTTAAAGGTTCATCAATCTTGTTTACCTTTTCAAAGAACCAGCTCCTGGTTTTATAGACTCTCTGTATTCTTTCCTTAGCCTCTATGTCATTTATTTCTGCTCTGATCTTTATTATTTCCTTCCTTCTACTAGGCCTGGAATTTATTTGCTGTTGTTTTCCTAATTCTTTTAGATGCAGGGTCAGGTTGCCTATTTGAGCTTTTTCTAGCTTCTTTTGGTATGCCTGTAGTGCTATGAACTTCCCTCTCAGTACTGCTTTTGCTGTGTCTCATAAATTTTGAGTTGACGTATGCTCATTATCATTTGTTTCTAGAAACTTTTTATATCTTCTTTGATCTCATTGTTAATCCATTCATTATTTAATAACATGCTATTTAGTTTCCAAGTGTTTGAGGATTTTTCCATTTTTCTTTTGTGGTTAATTTCTAGTTTCATGGCATTGTGATCGAGAAAATGCTTGATATAATTTCAATCTTCTTAAATTTGTTGAGACCACTTTTGTGTCCTAACATGTGGTCTATCCTAGAGAATGTACCATGAGCACTTGAGAAGAATGTATATTCTACTGCTTTAGGGTAAAAAGTTCTGAAGATATCTATTAAATCGATATGATCTAGTGCAGTGGTTCTTAACCTTTTTTGAGGTACCAAACCCACCAGTTTCATATGCTCATTCACCGAACCCTTCTTTAGTGATAAATAAAATATGATTTTTTTCCAAATTCAAGACATAAGTATTTTTTTTTTACTGTTGCATAAAATGAGCCGTGCATGAACATCACCTTGCTCACAGAACAAAACCAACAAAGTGCATGAACTCACAACAAATTACAGTATTACTTTATTCTGGCCTCCGTGGCAGAGGCTTCTTCGAACCCCTGAGATCAACTCATCGAACCCCTAGGGTTCTATAGAAACCAGTTTAAGAACCACTAATCTAGTGTATCCTTTAAGTCTGCTGTTTCTTTACTAATTTTCTTTCTTGAGGATCTATCCAGTGATGTTAGTGGGGTATTGAAATGCCCTACTATTATAGTATTGCTGTTAATCTTGCCCTTTATATCCATCAAAGTCTGCTTTTTATATGTACGGGCTCATTAGTTTGGTGCGTAGATATTTATAATGGTTATATCTTCCTGTTGAATTGTTCCCTTTATCATTATGTAGTGTCCTTCTTTATCTCTTACTACAGCCTTTGTTTTAAAGTTTATTTTGTCAAATATATGTATTGCTACCCTGGCTGTTTTTTCATTTCCATTTGCATGAAATATTTTGTTCCATCTTTTACCTTCAGTCTATGTGCATCTTTTGTTTTAAGGCATGTTTCTTGTACACAGCATATGTATGGGTCCTGTTTCTTTATCTACACAGCTACACTATGTGTTTTGATTGGATCATTTAATCCATTTACATTTAAGGTTATTATTGATATGTAGTGTTTTATTACCATTTTATTCTTTAAAGCTGTATTCTTCTTTTGCTATATTATTTTCACCCTTTGTACTGTTCACAACAGGCCCCTTAGCATCTCTTGCAGAAATGGTTTGGTTTTAATGAATTCCTTGAGGCTTCTTTTGTCTGGGAAGCTCTTTATTTCTCCTTCAATTTTAAACGTTAGCCTCGCTGGATAAAGTAGTCTTGGTTGTAGGTTCTTGTTCTGCATTACTTTGAATATATCTTGCCATTCCTTTCTGGCCTCAAGTGTTTCTGTTGAGAAGTCAGATTTCATCTTTATGGGGGCTCCTTTTTAGGTGATAGCCTTTTTTTCTCTAGCAACTTTTAAAATTTTTTCTTTATCCCTTAGCTTTGGTATTTTAACTCTGATGTGTCTTGTTGTAGATTTCTTTGGGTTTCTCTTAAATGGAGTTCTCTGTGCTTCTTGAACGTGTGAAACATTTTACAGCCTTAATTTAGGGAGGTTTTCAGCTATGATTTGATTGAACAAAGTTTTTATCCCTTGTTCTTTTCTTCATCTTCAGAACCCATATGATGTGGATGTTATTTCTCTTCATGTTGTCACAGAGCTCCCTTAGAGTTCCTCACATTTTTTGAGTCTCTTTTCCTTTTTCTGCTCTGCTTCTGTGCCTTTGTTTATTGTGTCCTCTCACTGATTTGATCCTCAGCTTCATCCATCCTGCTTTTAATTCCTTCCATTGTGGTCCTCAGTTCTGATACTGTATTTGTCATTCCTGTCTGATTCTGTTTTATTATTTCAATTTTGTTTTTTATACTTGTTATCTCTTTATTTAGGTGTTCATAATGACTATCTATTCTTGCTCTAATTTCTTTGAACATGCTAACTATCATTATTTTAAACTTTGCATCTGGTAATTTGGTTATATCTGGATCATTTAGGTCATTCTCTTGGGATTTCTCTTAATTTATTGGGTTACATTTCTCTGCCTGCCCATTTTGTCTGTGTATAAGAAGGGTGTGGCCACTGGAGTGCAATAGGTGTTGCCTCTGTGTTCCCTAAGTGTGGTCTGTCTGCAGGCCTGCCACCCCCTCTGCGGCCGCCTAGGGCGATTGGGTATGGGCATTGCCAGCGCCAGCCCACTGTGACTGTTGCTGTGATTTCCACCTCTCCTCCGTGGGTGGGGCTGTGTTCTGGTGCCCGGCTCTATAAGCCTCAATCTGTCTGGGCCTTTGCCTCGCCTCCACAGGTGGGGTTGCGCACTGCACTCAAGCCACAAGCCTCAGCACCAAGTGTAGGGTGAGTACCTTTACTCAGCTGTGGACCCTGCCTGTTCCAGCGCTTCCACCCAGGTCCTGCGGGTGGAACCAACCTGCTCGCTTGGTTTTTCAGGTTGGGCGTGGCTGCTGGCATGCACTCATCTGAGAGCCTTTGCCTTTCCCGGGCTTTAGCCCCACCTACACAGTCAGGGCCGGTTAGAGCAGGGTTGCATACCTCGGAGGCCAGGTGATGCTGCACCCACAGGCCCCTTCTCAGTGGCAAATCTTTGCCCATTCCTGGCCTCCCGCTTTTCCCCCACAGGTGGAGCTGCAGGCTGGCCCACAGCTGCCAGACCGCTTTTGCACGTCCCCTCCACGCCTGCTGGCCTAGATCAAGCTCAAGCCGGCTGGGCCTCTGCCCCCACTGACAGAACCGCATTTCAGCGTCCCACCACCATCCCTTCAGCAATCCCTCAACATTGTGGGTATGGCACTGCAGCTCAGACCCTAACACTCCATATTGTAGTCCTGGAAGCTCCCTCCATCTAAGCAGCTCTGCTCTAAGTGCCACAGGAGAGCTAGTTTGGCTGGTGTCCTGCCTCCCTTTTCTGGTATTGCTAGTTCCGGGGAAAATATTCATTTTTGATTAGAGAAGTGACTCATCCTAGGGATTAGGGTCGCTGTCCCTCAGAATGTTTCTCCCTGTGCCTTCCAGTCCACACTCTCTTCCCGCTGCTCTGGTCCTCTTCTCTTTCCCCATTCTCTGGAGCACCAGGTGAGTGGTTGTGAGAGGGGTTTTCTGCACTGTCCCTTTAAGAAGAATCCTGGGTCTGAGAAAACTGTCTCTTTTTCACTAACAGTATCCTCACTTGTTTCATAGCTCAATACTATCCAAACGCCTCTTCTAGGCTATGGGGTTGCAGGCTGGGGCTTTGTTCCTGGGACCCAGGTCCCTCCCTCTCCGCTAAACTCTCTTCCCGCCACACGAGTCTCTCTGGGCTGCTGTTTTCTCTGAGGATCTGGGCAACCTTTTCCACGTTTTTGCTTTTCCTACCAGTCCTCAATGTGGCTTCTTCAGTGTTTCTTGGTTGAAGTGTCCACTTAGTTTAGTTCAAAGTTGGTTTATCCAGATGATGGTTCTTAAAATTAAGTTATAATCCACTTTGGTTCTGGGAGTTGGAAGTTGGTACATCTGCATACTCCATTGCCATCTTGCTGTTGCCAAGTTTTAATTCTTTTCTAAAAGAATAATAATGCCCAGTCACAAAATTCTCCTAATGTGGTCTCTATTATACTCTGACCTAAGGTCACCATATTGAGCTGCACTGGTCTTTTTTTTTTTGCTTCTTAGACAAACCAACCTCATTACTTCCAAGAGTAATGTGTATATTATTTATATTTTAGAGATGGGAAGTGGTGGTTGGCTTATTTTTAAAATCAGACCACTGATTTATTTTCTCCTCTCAGTAAGGCTTTCCTTGATCACTCTAACTAAAATACAGTTCTCTATGCACTCTAATGCATTCGCTTCAATCAGGCATCCTATTTTTAATTCCTATGGAATTATATTTCCCTACTCATCTTGTGCATTATTTTGTTTGCCTCTTCCGTATTGGTTCCCCACTCTAAAGTTAGGTCGCATTAGAATAGGAAACTTGTCGGTTCTGTTGTACCCCTAGCATCCAGGACTGGCCGTAGAAGGAGTTCATGACTATTTGTTGAATAAATGAGTAAAAGTTATATTTTACAAAAACAGGTCTGAGGACCAACAGTTCACAAATTTATAATTAAATTACATTATAATTATATTAATTTATAATTAAATCACAAAGTGATTTAATTATAAACTTGGTATTTAAACAGGAAAGAGTGTTGGGTTACCATCACTCAATTAATATTGCAAAATGGATAGACTAATTGACATGGGACTTTTGTGAAACCAAAACAAAGTAACATCTGTGGCAGTGAATATGCTTAAAACACAGTTGGTACTTTGTAAATAGTTATTTACTCATTCAAATGATGGTGTTTGGTATGATTCTAAAATGAGTAGAAGAAGCTTACAAATACTCTATTTTGTAGCTCTCAAAAGGCCTTACTGATTCTCATTTTTTTCACTATATGATGTGTAGTACCTCTTAAACAGTCACTGTGTGTGAGTGTGTGCATGTATGCCATTCCAATGCACACCCAGGTACTGGGGATGAGTGAGGGGCATGGAAAGAAATAAAATGGGTCATAGTAAGTTTAAACACATGAAAACTGATTTTCAGTTTTGTATATTAGATGCACTAGATGAATATGTGGGATTCTTATTGACTAGCGGTCATAATACAGCTTGTTATACCTACTGACATTTTTTTAAAAATTTTTTTATTGATTTTAATTTATTATGTTTACATAGATTCTAGTGTTGCCCTGAATGCATCTTCTCTCCCCCGTATTCCCCTCAACATCTCTCTTGCCCCCCTTTCGATAACGCCCTCCCCCCTTCACTTCAGGTTTATCCCATCCTATCATTCCCATTTCCTCTGTCCTCTTTTCCTCTGGTCCCTTTGATCTCTCCACTTTCTCAATTCCATTCCTCAGTTCACATTGTTCATTGGATTCCTCAAATGAGTGAGGTCATATGATATATTCTTTTTCTCCCTGGCTTCTTTTACTTAACATACTACAGTGTGTTCGTAAGTCATGGTGCATTTTTTACTGGTCACAGGAAAGCAACAAAAGACGATAGAAATGTGAATTCTGTACCAAATGAAAGGAAAACCCTTCCAGTTTCTGTAGGATGATGTGGCAGCATGTGCGCATGCACAGATGATGACATAACACTGTGTATACAGCGGAGCAGCCTACGGCCATGACAGTCGAGATGTGGATGGTACAGAAAAGTTCAGTGTGTTCTATGGCTTGCTAAATTTGAATCTGTGAACAAAGTGCAATGTGAATATCGGCGCGTTTATAAGGAAGCACCACCACATAGGAATAACATTACTCGGTGGGATAAGCAGTTGAAGGAAACTGGCAGTTTGGTGGAGAAACCCGATTCTGGTAGGCCATCAGTCAGTGACGAGTCTATAGAGGCTATACGGGATAGCTACCTAAGAAGCCCTAAAAAATCTGTGCATGATTGTCCTCGACAATTACACCTAAGCAAGACTACAGTTCATAAGGTGTTATAAAACGTCTCTGTTTTACGGAGTACAAATTGCGGCTGTTGCACACTATCAAACCAGTGGATAGAACCACACGATGCGTGTTTGCTACAGATATGCTTCATAAGATCGACAATGATGCAAGATTTTTGCAGAAGATTGTGTTTAGCGATAAAGCAACCTTCCATATCTGTGGACATGTTCATCACCATAACGTTATATGAGCTGCTGAACATCCTCATGCCTACGTTGAGTACGAACATAACACCCCTAAAGTGAACGTGGGTGTGGCCTGATGCATGATAAGGTGATAGGCCCATTTTTTTTCACGGTGCAGTCTGTGACAGCAAACACCTATCTCGACATGTTGGAATTGTATGCAGTACCACAATTTCCAGAAAGTGTCATCTTTCAACAGGACGGCACTCCTCCACACTATGCCACCATTGTTCGTGAGTTTCTGGATAGAACATTCCCCCAGCGGTGGATAGGCAGAGGTTCTGTCAAGCCATGGCCACCACGATCCCTGGATCTGATTCCCTTAGACTTCTACTTTTGGGGTTATGTAAAGCAACATGTGTACATTGAACGTATCAATGACATTAATCACTTAAAACAAAGAATCACAGACGTTATTCATTCTATTACGCCCGACGTCCTTACCCGTGTGTGGCTAGAACTTTACTATCGTTTGGATGTGTGTAGGGCAACAAATGTAGCCCACATCGAACTGCACTGATTACATATGAAACTGGGAGAGTTCTCCTTTTATTTGGTGCAGATTTCACATTTCTATCATCTTTTGTTGCTTTCCTGTGTCTGGTCAAATGTGTACCATGACTTTACGGACACACTGTAGTTTCCAGGTCCATCCATGTTTTTGCAAAAGGTAAGATTTCATTCTTTTTCATGGCCCCATAGTATTCCATTGTATATATGTACCACTGACTTTTAATCCATGCGTCCACTGACAGACACTTGGGCAGTTTCCAGTTCTTCGCTACTGTGAACAATGCTGCTATAAATATGGGGGTGCATTTCCCTATTTAAAACAGTGCTATGGTGTTCCTGGGGTATATTCCTAAAAGTGAGATAGCTGGATCAAAAGGTAGTTTGATTTTTAATTTTTTGAGAAAATTCCATACTTTTTTCTGCAGTGGCTGCACCAGTCTGCATTACCACCAGCAGTGCAGGAGGGTTTTCTTTTCTCCACATATTCTGTGTTGTTTTGCTGATGAGTGCCATTCTGACTGGTGTGAGGTGATATCTCATTGTGGTTTTAATTTGCATTTCTCTAATGATTAGTAATGTTGAGCATTTTTTTCATATGCCTATTGACCATCTGTATGTCCTCTTTGGAGAAATTTCTATTCATTTCTTATGCCCATTTTTTGATTGGATTGTTTGTCTTCCTGGTGTTGAGTTTTATAAGTTCTTTATAAATTTCGGTTATTAACCCTTTATCAGATGTGTTGTTGAATATGTTCTCCCATTGTGTGGTTTGTCTTTTTATTCTGTTCATATTGTCTTTAGCTGTGCAAAAGCTTTTTAGTTTGATATAGTCCCATTTGTTTATCCTGTCTTTTATTTCCCTTGCCTGTGGAGATAAATCAGCAAATATATTGCTGCGAGAGATGTCAGAGAGCTTACTGCCTATGTTTTCTTCTAAGATTCTTATAGTTTTACGGCTTACATTTAATTATTTTATCTATTTTGAGTTTATTTTTGTGAATGGTGTAAGTTGATGGTATAGTTTCATTTTTTTGCAGGTAGCTGTCCAATTTTCCCTACACCATTTGTTGAAGAGGCTGTCTTTACTCTATTGTGTCCTCTTACCTCCTTTGTCAAATATCAGTTGTCCATAAAACTATGGGTTTATTTCTGGGTCCTCTGTTCTGTTCCATTGATCTATGTGCCTGTTCTTATGCCAGTAACAAGCCATTTTGAGTACAATGACTTTGTATTATAACTTGATATTAGGAAGTGTGATACCTCCCACTTTATTCTTCATTTTCAAGATTGCTGAGACTATTCATGTTCTTTTTTGTTTCCATATAAATTTTTGAAATATCTGTTCCATATATTTGAAGTATGTCATTGGTATTTTAATCGGTATTGCATTGAATTCATAGATTGCTTTGGGTGATATAGACGTTTTAATGATGTTTATTTTTTCTAACCATGAGCACAGTATATGCTTCCACTTGTCTGTATCTTTCCTGATTTCTTTTATTAGTGTTTTCTAATTTTCCGAGTACAAGTATTTAATCTTCTTGCTTAAATTAACTCCTAGGTACTTTATTTTTTTGGTGGAAATAGTGAAGGAGATTGTTTTCTTAATTTCTCTTTATGAGAAAGTTCATTGTTGGTATATAAAAATACCTCTGATTTCTGAGTATTAATTTTATATCCTGCCACCTTGCTGAATTCATTTATCAGATTCAGTAATTTCTTGACTGAGACTTTAGGGTTATCTATATACAATATCATATTATCTGCAAATAATGATAGTTTTACTTTTTCTTTTTCAATTTGAATGCCTTTTATTTCTTCTTGTCTGATTGCTGTGGCTAGGACATCCAGTACTATGTTAAATAAGAGTGGTAAAAGGGGGGTACCCTTGCCGTGTTCCTGATCTTAAGGGGATTGCTTTTAATGTTTGCCCATTGAGTATGATGTTGGCTGTGGGTTTGTCATAGATGGCCTTTATAATGTTGAGGTATGTTCCCTTTATTCCCAGTTTGCTGAGAGTTTTGATCATGAATGGGTGCTGGATTTTATCAAATGCTTTTTCTGCATCTATTGAAATTACCATGTGGGTTTTCTCCTTCCTTTTCTTTATGTGATGAATCACATTGATTGATATGCGAATATTGAACCAGCCTTGCCTCTCCAGAATAAATCCCACTTGATCATGGTGTATGATTTTTTTCATATATTGCTGGATCCGGTTGGCTAATATTTTGTTGAGAATTTTAGCATCTAAATTCATCAGGAATATTGGCCTATAATTTTCTTTATTTGTGTTGCCTCTGTCTGGTCCTGGAATCAGAATTATACTCGCCTCATAAAAAGATCTTGGAAGTCTTCCTTCCTTTTGAATTTTTTGAAATAGCTTGAGGAGGATAGGAGTTAGTTCTTTATTGAATATTTGGTAGAATTCACTTGTGAAGCAATTGGGACTGGGCTTTTGTTTGTTGCTAGTTTTTTATAACTCTTTCGATCTCTTTTGTTGTAATCAGTCTGTTTAGGTTTTCTGATTCTTCCAGATTGATTTTTAAAATATTATGTTTCAAAAAATTTGTCCATTTCATCTATGTTGTCTAGTTTTTGGCATAAGTTCTTCATAATATTTTCTTACGAATCTTTGTATTTCTGTTGTGTCAGTTGCTATTTTTCCATTCTCATTTTTAATTTTATTTATTTGAGTCATCGCTCTTTTTTTCTTGGTGAGTCTAGTTAAAGGTTCATCAATCTTGTTTACCTTTTCAAAGAACTAGCTCCTTGCTTCATTGATCCTCTATATTGTTTCTTTAGCCTCTATGTCATTTATTTCCACTCTGATCTTTATTATTTCTTTCCTTCTACTACCTCTGGGCTTTACTTGCTGTTCTTTTTTTATTTCTTTTAGATGCAGGGCTAAGTTGTTTATATGAGCTCTTTCTAGCTTCCTAAGTTGTGCGTGTAATGCTATGAACTTCTCTCTCAGTACTGCTTTTGCTGTGTCCTATAAATTTTGAGTTGTTGTATGCTCATTATCATTCATTTCTAAGAAGTTTTTAATTTCTTCTTTGATCTCATTGTTAATCCATTTGTTATTTAATAACATGTTATTTGGTTTCTAAGTGTTTGAGTATTTTTCAGTTTTTCTCTTGTGGTTGATTTCTAGTGTCATGCCATTGTTATCAGAGAAATTCTTGATGTGATTTCAATCTTCTTAAATTTGTTGAGACCGCTTTTGTGTCCTAACATGTGGTCTATCCTAAAGAATTTACCATGAACACTTGAAAGAATGTATATTCTGCTGATTTAAGGTGAAAGGTTCTAAAGATATTTATTAAATCCAGTTAATCTATTGTGTTCTTTAGTCTGCTGTTTCTTTGTTAATTTTCTTTCTTGAGGATCTATGTAGTGATGTTAGTGGGATATTGAAATCCCCTACTATTATAGTATTGCTGTTAATCTCGCCCTTTATATCCATTAAAGTCTGCTTTATATATTTAGGTGTTCCTATATTAGATGTGTAGATATTTATAATGGTTATATCTTTCTGTTGGATTGCTCCCTTTATCATTATGTAGTGTCCTACTTTATCTCCTATTATAGCCTTTGTTTTAAAGTCCATTTTGTCTTATATAAGTATTGCTGCCCCAGGTATTTTTCATTTCCATTGGCATGAAATATATTTTTCTATCCTTTTACCTTCAGTCTATGTGCATCTTTTGTTTAAGGTGTGTCTCTTATAGACAGCGTATGTATGGGTCCTGTTTCTTTATCCATGCAGCTACCCTTTGTCTTTTGATTGGATCATTTAATCCATTTACATTTAAGATTAATATTGATATGTAGTTGTTTATTGCCATTTTATTCTTTAAAGCTGTATTCCTCTTTTGCTATATTTTTTTCTCCCTTTCATCTGTTTACAACAGGCTCCTTAACATTTCTTGCAGCATTGGTTTGGTTTTAGTAAAGTTCTTGAGTTTTTTTGTTTTTGTTTTTGTTTGGGAATGTTTTTCTTTTGACTTCAATTTTAAATGATAGCCTTGCTGTATAAAGTAGTCTTGGTTGTAGGCTTTTGTTCTGCGTTATTTTGAATATATCTTGCCATTCCCTTCTGGCCTCAAATATTTCTGTTGAGAAGCTGGATGTCACCCTTATGGGGGCTCCTTTGTAGTTGATAGCCTATTTTTTCTCTAGCAGCTTTTAAACTTTTCTAATACTTATCTATGGTATTTTAATTATGTTGTGTCTTGGTGTAGATTTCTTTGGGTTTTTCTTTAATCTAGTTCTCTGTGCTTCTTGAACTTATAAGACTTTTTTTCTGCCTCAATTTAGGGAAGTTTCAGCTATGATTTGATTGCACAAAGTCTCTATCCCTTGTTCTTTCTCTTCTTCTTCAGGAACCCCTATGATGTATTGTAGATGTTATCATGTCACAGAGCTCTCTTAGAGGTTTCTCAGACTTTTTGAGTCTCTTTCTTTTTTCTGCTCTCCTTTTGTGCTTTTGTTTATCTTGTCCTCTAACTTGCTGATTTGATCCTCAGTTTCATCCATCCTGCTTTTAATTCCTTCCATTGTGGTATTCATTTATGATATTGTATTTGTCATTTCTGACGGATTCTTTTTTATTTTAATGTCTTTTTTTAATTTATCTCTTTATTTAGGTGTTTGTAATGACCATCTGTTATTGTTCTAATATCTTTGAGCATCCTAACAATCATTATTTTAAACTCTGCATCTTGTAATTTGGTTAATCTGATCATTCAGGTCCTTTTCTGGTGATCTCTCTTGATTTATTTAGGTTGCATTTTTCTGCCTTCCCATTTTGTCTGTTTATAAGAAGAATTTTTACCACTGAAGTTCAATGAGTGTGGCCTCTGTGTCCCCTAGTGTGGTCTTTCTGCAGGTCTGCCACCCCTCCGCCATTTCTAGGGTGTTCGGGTATGGTCATTCCCAGTGCCCACCTGCGGTGGTTGTCACTGCAGTTTTCACCTCTTTTCCATGGGAGGAGCTGTGTTTATGTGTCTGTGTCTACAAACCTCACGGGTCTCAACCTTCACCCTGCCCTTGTGGGTTGGGTTATGCACTGTATCTGGGCACAAGCCTCGGAACTGAGGGCAGGGTTGAGCACCTTTGCTCAGCTGGGAGTCTCCGCCTGTTCCTGGGCTTCCACCCTGCCACCGCAGGTCAGAGCCAGCTGGCTCCGGCTTCGCAGGCCAGTTGAGGCTGCGCACCTACGTGCCCTTGCTCAGCAGACGGTCTCCTCCCATTCCCAGGCTCCCGCCCTTTCCCCGCAGGCGGGATTGCAGGTGGTCTGCAGCTGGACCAGACCTCTTTTGCATATCCCCTCTTCCCCCTTCGGGCAAGATTGAGCTCAGGCCCAGGCCTCAGTCATGGCTGGCGGCTTCCACCCTTGACAGAACTGTGCTTCCATGTCTTGCCTCCACCTTTCTTCCTGCGAGCTCTCAGCGGTGTGGGTGGGGGTGCTGCAGCTCAGACCCTAACACTCAATACTCCCTACTGACATTCTTAAAACTTGTAAATTCTGTGATTTAATGCACTTGATCATAGGAAAACTGTAGTAAATATTTTGGGGGATGTGTTTATTTAATATTTGCATGCTTCATAACTAATACTACAATAAACACCATTCAAATTCTTTCATATTTCAGTAAAAGAAAAATATCTTTATTCTTATTCTAAAAGCTTTTATAAATATTTATTTCAATGCTAAAGTGATATATATAAATAATTTCATGAGATTGGCCTAAGGTGACCAGATGTCCTGCTTTTATTGGGACAGTCCCGATTTTTAACAATTTGTCCCATGTCCTGTGCCATTTTTAAAAAGTCTCGATTTAAAAATATATATTACAATACTATTTTTGCATTCTATGAAAAAATTTTTTTGCTCCATATAGACCAAATTTTTAATCAAGAACCCCCACATCAATGGTGTCCTGCTTTACCAATTTTAAATGTCACCTTATCAGATGTCATTTAGAAAGTATTTATTAAAAACTGCTGACTACCATGAAATATTAGTGTTGGTGTCTAAATACTTTTGAGATATCAAGTATATTTCAAATATGTGGAAAATAAATGAGTTTTTAAACCTACCTTTGAATAAATATATGGCTGTCTTACAAACTTTGGTGAGGTGATATGCTAGCTCTTAGTTATAATAGTTATTAGTAAAAACTATGTGCTATGTTTAAGGTACTTTAGTAAGCAGTTTGCTCTCATTATTTTTAGTCCTGCCATATCAGTGTGAGCTTTGGCAGAAAATAAAACTCTACTCAGATGATGCTATTGAAAAGACTTTATCAAAGCTAGAGACTGTTAAAAGAACCAAGAAACGATGCCAAGGTAACTTCATCCCAGAAATCATGGCAAACAATTGACTTGAGGAGGTTAGAAGGGTCAAGAGGAGTGTCACCAGAGTCCAAGGAAAGATGGAGCCATGGATGAGGGTGCAGGAACTGTGAGAGATTCAGCTACTGCCTGAACTTTGAACTATTAATATGGAGAGGAGGAGGAAAATAGGGAAGAAATACTGCAGTTTCTCTTTTTTCTTATGCTCTTATTTTCCATTATAGCTTGGTAATAGATTACACCAGCAAGGGAATCTATGGATGCAATCCATGGATGCCAGCCTACTGGGCACAGATTAAGGCAGAGAAAGATGGAAAAGGATTGGTCATCTCAAGGAGTAAGAATTCTGCTGTAAATATGAAGATACTGAACTCAGAGAAGTTAAGAAACCTGCCAAACACAGAGATTATAAATAGTAAGGTCAAAGCCTGAACATATACTTCTATTCTTTCCATAATAGCATTAGGATTAATTAACTCAGGATGACAAGGAATGAGAAAAGCCTAGGCTAGCATGCAATTAAGATGAACAATGGTGAATAGATTAGATAGAGTGACAAAAAGAAGGAATAAAAGTTTGAAGGCAAGTTCCAGAAAAGAAACAAAGTAAATAAAAAATTGTCTCTGAGACCAAGTGGGAGTCACTACATCAAATCAAAATAATATACATTGGAGTACTACTCAGCCATAAGAAATGATGACATATTGCCATTTATGACAACATGGATGGACCTCAAGAACATTATACTGAGTGAAATAAGTAAATCAGGAAAAGCTAAGAACTGTATGATTTCACACATAGGTGGGATATAAAGCTGGGACTCATTTACAGAGATAAAAATGAAGTGGTTACAAAGGGGAGAGGTTTTGGGGGAGCGGTGAGGAAAAGGGTATAAAGAGGGACAAATATAAGGTGATGGAAAATGAGTTGACTTTGTGTGATGGGTATACAACATAATCAACAATTCAAATGCTATAGAAATGTTCACCGGAAATCAATGTCACCCTGTTAAATTTTATTTTTTAAATAAAATTAAAAAATTTCCCTATGATTAAAAAAATAGAAAACAATTTATAAGCAGCTAGCATCATATAACAAAATTCAATAAGTCTATAGAGAGAGCCTAAAGGTTGTTTTACTCAGAAGATCTCAAGATAGCCTCATATAAACTGTTAATCGGTGGTCAACATGGTCTTTTAGAATAACTGTTGCTTCTATTAGACTTTAAACAACATGAACAACAGCGTGTTTTCATCATTATAAACCTCACTCTAATAGAGTCTAATATTATATTCCAGGCACATGGTAAGTGCTCAATAAATACTTGTAGAATACATAAAGACAAATAAATATATTGGTAGTTATGGTCATGAGTTTTGGAGAAAAAAAAATGAGTAGCTTGGACCTAAATTCTACAATTTAGATAATCCAGAGCAAATTTCTTAATTTTTACACTTATATATCAGTAAAGTTAACATACAGTGAGTATATGTAATAAGTACTCACTGTATGTTAACTTTAATCTTTGTATATTTTAAAATACTTGTTTTTATTATCTTCCTCTGATTAAAATTTTTTAACCTAATTGAAATATGAGTATTTGGGGAAAATGAAAGAATGAGAAAACATTTAGGATAAAGAGAAAAAGTTGTGAGATAGCCATTGGAGAAAATAGATTAAGACTCATATCAGAGAAACAGTGAGTTTACAGTGTATTTCTTTGAGAATGGTGATGAGGATTGGTGGTGACAGTAGACTATGCACCTGTGATGTTCATGCAGTAATATCTAATTGCTTAGACACAGTATACAACTTGGCTTATTGAATTTTGACTTTTGCTATTCAATGTTATAAAAGAAAGGGTAAGGGATTGAGGTAACTTGAACAAGTCATAAAGGATTATGCCTAGAGAGGTTATAATCAGGATTCCTAAATTTCAGAGGTAATACTGTTTTCTCAGTATTTATATCTCAAAAGTGACTATGCAATTAGACAATGGATTTGAACATTTTACCAAGATTGTCTAATTTTTTGGCATATAGTAATTCTTCATAGTAATTTCTTACAATGCTTTGTATTTTTGTTGTGTCAGTTGTTATTTCTCCACTGGACTTTCTAATTTTATTTATTTGAGTCCTCTCTCTTTTTTTCTTGGTGAGTCTAGTTAAAGGTTCATCAATCTTGTTTACCTTTTCAAAGAACCAACTTCTGGTTTCATTGATAATCTGTATTGTTTCCTTCGCCTCTATGTCATTTATTTCTGCTCTGATCTTTATTATTTCCTTCCTTCTACTTGTCTTGGGTTTTATTTGTTGTTGTTTTTCTAGCTCTTTTAGATGCAGGGTCAGGTTGTTTATTTGAGCTTTTTCTAGCTTCTTATGATATGCCTGTAGTCCAATAAACTTCCCTCTCAGAACTGCTTTTGCTCTGTCCCATAAATTTTGAGTTGATGTATGGTCATTATCATTCGTTTCTAGAAACCTTTTAATTTTTTCTTTGATCTCATTGTTAATCCATTCATTATTTAATATCATGCTATTTAGTTTCCAAGTGTTTGAGTATTTTTCAGTTTTTCTTTTGTGATTAATTTAGTTTCATGGCATTGTGATCAGAGAAAATGCTTGATATGATTTCAATATTCTTAAATTTATTGAGACCATTTTTGTGTCCTAACATGTGGTCTATCCTAGAAAACCTGCCATGAGCGCTTGAGAAGAATGTATATTCTACTGCTTTAGGGTGAAAAGTTCTGAAGATATCTATTAAATCAAGTTGATCTAGTGTATTCTTTAAGTCTGCTGTTTCTTTATTAATTTTCTGTCTTGAGGATCTATCCAGTGTTGTTAGAGTGGTATTGAAATCCCCTACTATTATAGTATTGCTGTTAATCTTGCCCTTTATATCCACCAATTTCTGCTTTATGTATGTCGGGGCTCCTATGTTTTGTGCATAGATATTTATAATAGTTATATCTTCCTGTTGAATTGTTCCCTTTATCATTATGTAGTGTCCTCCTTTATCTCTTACTACAGCCTTTGTTTTAAAGTCCATTTTGTCTGATATAAGTATTGCTACCCCTGCTTTTGTTTCATTTTCATTTGCATGAAATATTTTTTTTTCATCCTTTTACCTTCAGTCTATGAGCATCTTTTGTTTTAAGGTGTGTCTCTTGTAGACAGCATATGTATGGGTCTTATTTCTTTATCCATGCAGCTACCCTATGTCTTTTGATTGGATCATTTAATCCATTTACATTTAAGGTTATTATTGATATGTAGTTGTTTATTGCCATTTTATTCTTTAAAGCTGTATTCTTCTTTTGCTCTATTCTTTCCTCCCTTTGAAGTGTTCATAACAGGCCCCTTAGTATCTCTTGCAGAATTGGTTTGGTTTTTATGAATTCCTTGAGGCTTTCTTTATCTGGTAAGCTCTTTATTTCTCCTTCAATTTTAAACGTTAGCCTTGCTGGATAAAGTAGTCTTGGTTGTAGGTTCTTGTTCTGCATTACTTTGATTATTTCTTGCCATTCCCTTCTGGCCTCAAGTGTTTCTGTTGAGAAGTCCGATGTCATCCTTATGGGGGCTCCTTTGTAGGTGATAGCCTTTTATTCCCATGCATCTTTTAAAATTTTTTCTTTATTTATTAACTTTGGTATTTTAACTATGATGTGTCTTGGTGTAGACCTTTTTGTGTTTCTCTTAAATGGAGTTCTGTGTGCTTCTTGAACGTGTGGAATGCTTCCCAGCCTTAATTTTGGGAAGTTTTCTGCTATGATTTGATTGAACAAAGTTTCCTTTTCCTGTCCTCTCTCCTCTTCTTCAGGCACCGCTATGATGCAAATGTTGTTTCTTTTCATGTTGTCACAGAGCTCCCTTAGAATTTCCTCACATTTTTTGAGTCTCTTTTCCTATTTCTTCTCTGCTTCTGTGCCTTTGTTCATTGTTTCCTCTAACTCACTTATTCGATCCTCAGCATGGTTCATCCTGCTTTTAATTCCTTTTATTGTGGTCTTCAGTTCTGATACTGTATTTGTCATTTCTGTCTGACTCTTTTTTATTATTTCAATTTCGTTTTTTATACTTATTGTTTCTTTATTTAGGTGTTCATAATGACTATCAATTGTTGCTCTAATTTCTTTGAACATCCTAACTATCATTATTCTAAATTCTGCTTCTAGTAATTTGGTTATATCTGGTTCATTCAGGTCCTTGTCTGGGGATTTCTCTTGATTCATTTGGTTTGCATTCCTTTGCCTGCCCATCATGTCTGTGTATAAGCAAGTTGTGGCCACTGGAGTCCAGTAGGTGTTGCCTTTGTGTTCTCTAGGTGTGGTCTCTCTGCAGGCCCCCTACCTCCTCTGCCACTGCCTAGGGTGGTTGGGTATGGGCGTTGCCAGCGCCGGCCCATTGTGGCTTTTGCTGTGATTTCTGCCTCTCCTCCGCGGGAGGGGCCGTCACTCAAGCCACAAGCCTCAGCACCAAGGGTAGAGGTGAGCACCTTTGCTCAGCTGCGGACTTAACCTGTTTCCGCACTTCCGCCCATAACCCGCATTAGAGCCTGCTCACCACAGTCGCGGGTTGGGCGGGGCTTTTGACGTGCTTTGAGCTGTGATCTTTTGCCTGTCTGGAGCTTTAGCCCCACCCTCGATGCCAGGGCCCTTTCGCGCAGAGTCGCAAACTTAGGTTTATTGTGCCGGGCGTGTTTGCTGGCTTCTGCTCAGCTGCGTGCTTCCATTCGTCCTGGACTCTACCCCGCCCCCGCGTTCGGAGCCCGCTCATGCACGTATAATGGCAAACCGTGGTTTCTCCAGCCGGGCATGGCAGGTAGCGTGAGCTCAGCCGCGAAACCCCGCCTGTCCCTGGTCAGAGCCCGGTCCCCGTGGTCAGGGCCGGCTTGCGCAGGGTCACGGAGCAGCGTTCTGCTCGTTCCTGGCCTCCTGCTTTGTCCTTGTAGGTGGCATTACAGGCGGGCCCGCAGCTTTCGTTGCACTTTCGTGCGTCCCCTCCGATCCTGCTTGGCTAGACCAGCTCACACTGGCTTGGCCTCTGCCCACATCGACAGAACCGCGTTTTAGCATCCTGCCACCCCAAACCCTTCTGCATCCCTCAGCAGAGTAGCAAGGGACCTAATACTCCACACTGTAGGCGTGGGAGCTCCCTCACTTGTTTCACAGCTCAAAACTGTCCAAACGCCTCTTCTAGGCTCTGGTACTGCAGGCTGGGGCTTGGTTCCTGCGACCCAGGTCCCTCCCTCTCTGCCAAACTCTCCTTCCGCCACGCGGGTCTTTCCAGGCTGCCGTTTGCTCTGGGGAACTGGGCAGCCCTCTTCGCGTTTTTGCTATTCCTACCAGTCTCAATGTGGCTTCTTCTGTGTTCCTTGGTTGAAGAGTCCACTTAGTTTAGTTCAAGGTTGGTTTATCCAGATGATGGTTCTTAAAATTGAGTTATAATCCACTTTGGTTCTTGGAGATGGAAGTTGGTACGTCCGCCCACTCCATCGCCATCTTGCTTCCCCTCTGCTATGATTTGATTGAAGAAAGTTTCTCTTTCTTTTTCTCTCTCCTCTTCTTCAGGAACCCCTATGATGTGAATGTTGTTTCTCTTCATGTTGTCACAAAGCTCCCTTAGAGATTCCTCACATTTTTGGAGTCTCTTTTCTTTTTACTGCTCTGCTTCTGTGCCTTTGTTTATTGTGTCCTCTAACTTGGTGATTCGATCATCAGCGTGATTCATCCTGCTTTTAATTCCTTCCATTGTGGTCTTCAGTTCTGATACTATCTTTTTCATTTCTGTCTGATTCTTTTTTATTATTTCAATTTCATTTTTTATACTTGTTATGTCTTTATTTAGGCGTTCATAGTGACTATCCATTGTTGCTCTAATTTCTTTGAACATCCTAACTATCATTATTTTAAACTCTGCATCTGGTAATTTGGTTAGATCTGGTTCATTTAGGTCATTCTCTTGGGATATCTCTTAATTTATTTGGGTTGCATTTCTCTGCCTTCCCATTTTGTCTTTGTATAAGAAGGTTTTGGCCACTGGAGTCCAGTAGGTGTTGCCTTTGTGTTCTGTAGGTGTGGTCTGTCTGCAGGCCACCCACCTCCTCTGCCGATGCCTAAGGCGGTTGTGTATGGGTGTTGCCAGCACCGGCCCACTGCGGCTGTTTCTGTGATTTCCGCCTCTCCTCAGCGGGAGGGGCTGTCACTCAAGCCACAAGCCTCAGCACCAAGAGTAGAGGTGAGCACCTTTGCTCAGCTGCGGACCCAGCCTGTTTCCAGGCTTGCACCCAGCCCTTGCGGTCAGAGCTTGCTCACCTCTGTTTCTTGGGTTGGACGGGGCTGCTGATGTGCTTTCAGCTGTGAGCTTTTGCCGGTCCGGAGCTTTACCCCCACCCTCGAGGCCTGGGCCCCCTTGAGCAGGATTGCAAACCGCGGTTTATTGGGCCGAGCATGGCTGCGGGTGTGCGCTCAGCTGCAAACTTCTGCTCTTCCCTCACTCTAGCCCAGTCCCCACATTCAGAGCCAACTCGTGCACACAGGATGGCAAACTGCAGTTTCTCGTGCTGGTTGGGGCTGCTGGCTTTAGCTCAGCCACATGCCTCCACCCGTCCCTGGTCCTTGCCCCATCCCCACAGTCAGGGCCGGCTTGCGCAGGGTCGCAGAGCAGATCTCTGCCCATTCCTGGCATCCTGCTTTTCCCCCGCAGGTGGGGCTACAGGCAGGCCCTCAGCTTTTGCGCGTCCCCTCTACCCCTTCTGGGCTAGACCGAGTCACACCAGTTGGGCCTCCACCCCTGCCAACAGAACTGTGTTTCAGCGTCCCGCCGCCACCGTCCTTCCACGAACCCTCAGCAGAGTGGGAAGGGGCTCCGCAGCTCAGACCCTAACTCTCCATACTGTAGACCTGGAAGCTCCCTCCATGTAAGAAGCTCTGCTCTAAGTGCCGTGGGAGAGCTTGTTTGCCTGGTGTCCTTTCTCCCTCTGCTGGTATTGCTAGTTCCAGGGGAAATATTTGTTTTTGATTAGAGAAGTGACTTAGCCCAGGGGTTAGGGTGGCTGTCCCTCAGAGTGTTTCTCCCTGTGGCTTTCAGTTTACTCTCTCTTCCCGCTGCTCTGATCTTCTCCTCTGACCCCGTTCCCCGGAGCCCTGGGTGAGTAGCTGTGAGAGAGGTTTTTGCATTGTCCCTTTAAGAAGAATGGTGGGTCTGAGAAAACTGTCTCTTTCTCACAGACAATATCCTCACTTGTTTCACAGCTCAATACTGTCCAAACGCCTCTTCTAGGCTCTGGGACTGCAGGCTGGGGCTTTGTTCCTGGGACCCAGGTCCCTCCCACTCCACCAAACTCTCCTCCCGCCATGCGAGTCTCTCCGGGCTGCGGTTCGTTCCAGGCAGCTGGGCAGTCCTCTTTGTGTTTTTGCTATTCCTACCAGTCTCAATGTGGCTTCTTCTGTGTTCCTTGGTTGAAGAGTCCACTTAGTTTAGTTCAAAGTTGGTTTATCCAGATGATGGTTCTTAAAATTGAGTTATAATCCACTTTGGTTCTGGGAATTGGAAGTTTGTACATCCGCCTACTCCATCTCCATCTTGCTCCCTATTTCGGGTCTTTTGTTATTCTATACAAATTTTGGGAATATTTATTATAATTCTGTATAATATGCCATTGGTTTCTCCAACACTACTATTTCTGACTAAGATTAAATTTATTTTTTAAAACTATTAATAAGTGCAAAACTGTTGGTCAAATAAGTTTGTAAAAATGATATATGTGTTTGCTTGCTTATAGTTTACATTGGGTGTGGAGGACAGGCTGTAATTAGGCAGGGTCATTATAGCCTAAAAGGGTAATTTTCCACCCTTTTGAGGAATCCTATTATGCCTCAGATAAGTGACTTTGTATCAGAGACTTCCTTTTTCATATATTGGATGAAAGATTTTAATTTCTACACTATAAAATGGGGCAGAGGAGCCCACCCTGGAGGACAGCAGAGAAAGGCAACATGGAAGAGAAGAGAAGCAGCCAAGATGGCAGGGTGCTGAAAGAGAAGCCAGTTTGTGCAGAGATAAGGAGATTGGGAACAGAGGTTCTTGGGCAGATAAAATATATTATGCTTACTTTGTTAAAGATGGTAATGCCCACATGGAAGCCCATCTCCCAGTGTTGGTTAAATAAGTTTGCAATTATATATGTTTGCTCATTTATAGTTTGTATTGGGTGTAGGAGACAGGCTGTAAACAGGCCAAGTTGTTATAGCCTAAAGCTTAGTTTTAAGTCTAAGCCTTTCTCACCCTTTTTGATGAAGGGTGGTGCACTCTCATGAGGAATCCCATTATGCCTCAAATAAGTGATTTTGTATTAGAGACTTCCTTGTTGGTATACTGGATTAAAGGTTTTGAATCTACACTATAAAGTGAGGGAGACCAGGAGCTTGCTCTCTTTCAGTTCCTGAGATTAGCGTTAGAGAGGAGAGCAGAGAAAGGCCACATAAAGGAGGCCAGAAGAAGAAGCCAAGATGGTGGAGTGCTGAGGGAGAAGCTACTTTGTGCAGAGTTTGTGCAGGGAGAAGGAGATGGGGAACAGAGATGAATAAGTCTGGTGAGCTAGATACCTTTGATTCTAGGAAACTCGGATAAGTCAGTAGCTATGTGAACACTGACTGAGTGGGTTATGGAGCCCAGTGTGTGTTTTTAGTTGCCCGCCAGGTGCAAGCTAGGATTAAAGATGATGGCCCACCAGTTCTTGCTCCATTGTTTCATTACTGACTGTCCGAATCTAATGCGAACCTGCATGGGCCAGGTGGCTGTTTTCGTGGCCGTGGCTACTGGCTTTACATTAACAGAAATGAATAAGGCTGGTGAGGTACAAACCTTTGATCCTAGGAAAACTAGGATAAGTCAGTGGCTTTGGGAGCTTTGAATGGAAAGGAATGTGTTAAACCACTGTGTGTATTTCTTGTCTGCTGGGTGCAAGCTAGGATTAAAGCTAATGGCCCACTTGTTCTTGGCTCCATTGTTTCATTACCATTGGTCTGAATCAAATACGAACATGCATGGGCCAGGAAGCTGTGATGGTGGCCGTGGCTACTGGCTTTAAAAAAACCAATGTATTAATTTAAATTAGGCCTTTAAAAATACCCAGATAATACTGGCTTATATAAATAAAAATTATTGAACTTTTACATAAAAGAAAACTAGAAATTGGTAACACAGTGTTAGTATGACAGCACCATAGATCCTTTAGGCAACCCAACTCTGATCCTTCCCTATGTTTTACCATCCAGAGAAGTACTGTTCTTAAGGTCACCACATGGTCCAGAATGGCTGGATGAACTTCAGTCATCATGTCTGAGTAACAGAAAGAGGAAAGATATAAGAAAAAATAATGGGTTCCAACTAGCTATGGCAACTCTTGTCCATTAATTTGTTTCAAATTCTACAATACACTTTTATAGATACCCATTGACCAGAATTTAGTCATAGAACCCTTGGTAGTTGTTGTGGAAACAGTGAATACTTGGAGACCATATGGGGTGCATCGTGGGGCCTGGGGAGAATGCCTCACAATCTCCTACACAGGTTTCCTGAGACTACTGTGACCCCCCAGGCCTTATGGGTATTTATTGATACAGGCAAAGTAGAAGCAGGGACAAGAATGAAGAAGTCAGGAAGGAGAACTTCTTTAGAGCAGATTAAGGGGCAAGCTAAGTAGCTCAAATATCCCCACCTATTGATTAATCAGAATTGCTAATTCTATTCTTATTGTGCTGAGTTCAGCACAGTACTGTGCTCAGTACTTTTGTCATTATAGTCACTGTGGCCTTTGCCTCAGGGCACTGAACTCTGTTCCTGTTTTATTTCCTATTCAGGGTCACTTAGGTAGTTGCAAGGAATTTGGGACAGTATACTCTTATTTCAGGTAAGAATGTGCTCAGCTAAAAATCTGTTGCTGAGTAGAAGGGTAATTGGTTTAGAAGGAAGATTTGTTGGTTTCTAGTACTGGTCAAGGAATGTGGAAGGGCTTGGAAGTAACTGAGTGAAGGATAAGGATAAGGAATGCTTATTAGGTGGAAAGATTCAATAAGAAGAACATTACAAACTCATGATTGACAGCTCCATTCAATTTTTAAGTATGCTCTTGTTGTCAACATATATTCAAATGTACATATACTGCTCTCATGTGATTATAAATGCATATAAAATGTTCCTCCAGGAATTGTATGACAAAATAGCTTTTTTTCAAAAATGGTATTCAGAATAACATTTACAAAATGCTCATTGTATGCCTATTAAGTAAAAAAGAAATTTATTATTAAAATAATTGCATAAATTAATTTTAATGCAATAAATAAAGTACTTCCCCATTGATTTTGAAATGACTGGCTAAGAAGTCAATTTATTATTTTAATGAATCTATTAGCACATTACTGTCTTGTATTTACCTTATTTCCCCATGTATAAGACTCATACTTTTTCAAAAAATTTGGGGCCTAAAAACTAGGTGCGCCTTATATAGTGGTTGTAGATTTTTTTTTACTTACTTTTCCTGCTTTTTTTGCACTTGTTTTTGTGCTCATTATTGAAGGCAGCGATTCATCATTAGACACAGATGAGTACAAGCTAACGGATGGGAGTTTTGACAGTGATGAGGAGTTGTATTAATTTTATGATGAATAAAACTTGAGTTCAATAACTTTATGTAATACCTTTTTTTCTTCAAATTTCATGCCCGAAAATTAAGGGGTGTCTTATACATGGGTGCATCTTATACATGGGAAAATATGGTAGACCCTCTAGAATACAACTAATGACAGATTTTAATTTCTGTTGAACATGGAGCTTCAACAGCTGAAGGTAAAGAAAACAAGCTAGTTATAATCTTAAGTAGATTTCTCTTAAATGCTTTAATATAATAATATTTTAAACAGTGTATGGCATTTGGCAGTGAGTACTGTTAAAGGTTTAAAGAGCTGACATGTCTATCATAAAGGTTGAATAATATAGACACCATGATAAGGATATTTCTTGATGTTCTGTTTTCTCTGTCCCCATTCCTATTTTAAGTGCTTCTCAGTTGAGTTATAGAGAGACTTATAGGTAAATTGAGGAGCTTGTTCATAGATATAAAAAAAAGGTAGTTTTTTTCTTTTTTTCCTCTGATTTATATAGTTGGCCATCTCTATAAGAGGCTTTTATTATTAAAGTTGCAGTGAAAATATTTTGTAAATATTTTTAACATCTACCATCAAGGAGATTACTCTGAGTAATACAGGAGAACCTCATCCAATTATTTGAAGACTTTGAGAGCAAAAAACTGAGGTTGCTTTGGGGAAGAAGAAATTCTACTTTAAAACTTGTAATATAAAAATACTGCCTGAGTGTCCAGCTTGATGATTGGTCCTATAGATTTCGAACTCAACATTGTCACATCAATTCTTGCCTGAGAGTCCATCCTACTGGTCTGCCCTGTGGATTTCAGGTTTTCCGGTCCTACAATTACTTGATCCAATTTCTTAAAATAAATCCAACTGATTGTATTTTTCTGGAGAACTTGAACTGATACACTGTGTAACCTTGGGAAAGATACCAAATTTCCCTGTTTCTTATTTTCCTTGTCTATAAAATTGGAGTAATAATAGTAATTACTCACTAAGGTTATATACACTAAATTCATATAAATTTAAAAAATAAAAACATATGGACATACACATATTGCTTGTTACAGTGTCTAGCACCTAGTATTATAGTATATAATTGTTATTAATTTTATTCTATTTCATTTATTTATTTTGAGAGAGGCAGGGAGAGAGAAAGACACAGTAACATGGAGCTGCTCCTGTATGTGCCCTGACCAGGGAATTCCCCTGGCACTCTGTGGCTTGGTGAAGATGCTCCAACTGACATCAATTTAATTTTCTAACAAGCCCATTGATAACCCTAACCATTATAGGAACCTCATTTGTAATCATGTGTATTATTTTTAAGCAGACTATAATGAGGGTTTAGTATTTCCTCAACAAAAGAATATGAGCCTATATTTCTATATTGTATCTGTTTTAAGCAGTATGACCTAAATGCTTTTAGTCACATCAAAATATAGATTGACATCACAAATAGCTAATCACCAGGTGTTTTGATGTGTAATTGAATACTCATTAACTATAATAGAAGACACAAAGGATTTAGTATTTTTAACAAAGAGAAGAGACTTTATTTATTTATTTTTTTACAGAGACAGAGAGAGAGTCAGAGAGAGGGATAGATAGGGACAGACAGACAGGAATGGAGAGAGGTGAGAAGCATCAATCATTAGTGTTTTGTTGCCCTTGCGACACCATAGTTGTTCATTGATCGCTTTCTCACGTGTGCCTTGACCGCGGGCCTTCAGCAGATCGAGCAACCCCTTGCTGGAGCCGGTGACCTTGGGTCCAAGCTGACGAGCTTTTGCTCAAGCCAGATGGGCCCGCGCTCAAGCTGGTGAGCTCGGGGTCTTGAACCTGGGTTTACCGCATCCCAGTCCGATGCTCTATCCACTGCACCACCATCTGGTCAGGCAGAATTTAATATTTTTAAAGATAAAATATTTTTGGTAATTTATTCATAATTCCTTCAATAATTGGATATGCAGTGTTTTTAGTAGGACTAAATTTGTGAATGCTTGTTTTTGTTCAGGACACCCAATTTTTGCTGTGCCTCATGATTATTTTATAAACAATATGCTGCTTATAAAAAGGATATGTCTAATATAGTGACATAGGTGTTTAATGAATGAAAAGAAAATGAAAAATTATAGGGTGATTAGAAATAAAAAGTAAAGGAAGCAATATTGAATTCTAAAGAAGAGAAAATTCAAGACAAATCATTGAATAGGGTAATTTTATATCAATAATTATGGTTCAAAATGACAATATAGTCATAAATAATTTTAGCAGGATATATAAACTTGATTAATTTCATGTGAAAAGTTGTTAAAAGTATATAAATAAATTGATAGAAACAGTTGTGAAATATAAAACACAACTAATGAAACAAATTATATTCAAAGGCCAGATATTTCACTAACAAAGTTTACCACTTTAAAAATTGTATACATTTAAAAAGTAAATTATTAAATACAATCAACCAAAATTAGTATTGGACAGGAAATAAAATCCAAAAGTAACATTTTATTATTTACAGAATATAAAAATAAAACTATTTTATATCAAAACATGAAATGAATTACAAGAGCTACTCCAGACTAATTCAAAACCTTAAATATTTAGTTGTTCAAACAAGTGACATTTAAAAATGATTGAATTATACATTTAACCAATAAAATTTGAAAATAAACAACAAAGAAAAATTATTAAAAGCACTATGAACCGAAGGAAATATTCTGTGGGAAAGGTATAATCTCATTCCAAAAGTTCAGAAAAAGAGCACAGCACCAAAAATAAGTATAGAGCAAATAAAAAATTGATAACTCAGAAAAAGGATAAAACAAGAAAACTGATAATTCACAAAACTGATTGCTTGTATGAGGAAATTTAATCATCCAATGTTTCTGAAAAGTCTAGCAAACATAATTGAGGTAAAAAGCAGAAAACAATAAAATCAATATTGAGAAACTGGATATAGTAACATCTAAATTATTTTTAAAATTAAGAAAACATTACACACAATTTTATGCCAATAATATTTCAAAACTGGGTGAAGCTGATTACTTCTGTCCATCTCAGTTTTTCCTACCACAATAGATATTGTGAAAAAAAAAATAAACAGTATTTTACAGGACACAATACCATAATGTTAACTATGGGTTATGTTGTATAGCAGTTCTCTAGAACTTATTCATTTATTATAACAGAAACTTTGCATATGTCAAACTCACCAAAAGCGTGCATATATTAAATGTGTGCAGTATTTTTGTATTAAATTATATTTTAATAAAACTAAAAGTGAACAACATTTAACTAGTCTTTTATAAGGACCCAGGCTGAATTAGACGTCAACATCTAGATATTATTGTTTTAAGTTTGTCAAAACATCGTTTGATCTGTCATTTAATTGTTTTGTCTTTAACCTCTTTCTCTAATAATGATTTTATTAACAATATCTCTATTTTTCTACCTAGCTAATAATTTATTATCATCTATCTTTAATCTCTTCTTTTATAGAATGTTATTCATATAAACCTTCAGATATTTGCAAAACTCTGTTAAGGTTGTCAGAACCAGTTTGTTAGTTTCTAAGGTGAAGATAAATTGGACTCTCGTAAACATCAAAATATACATTTATCCTGATAAGAGGCCAAAGTATCAGCATAAATTTATTTGGTCTTACAGCTTCCCCAAAATGCATTATTACTCTGTGGTCTCAGCTGGATATTTGCGTTAAAATAAAGGACCTCTGATAGAAGTCTATGCTTCATTTATCTCAGATTTCCTAAGGCCATAAATAGTGAAAGGTTAATTGAAACTTCTTAGTATTTTCAATGAAGTCATTAGGAATAAAGGCATGACATTGGAACAGATCATTAGGAAATGAGCAGGCTCTTTGTACATTAATAGAAACAACATCTGTTGGATCCTCGTCTCTGTACTCTGTGTTCTTCAGAATAGGTGCTTAATTTTCCTGTGCTAATAATTGTGTGTAAATTGTAACATAATATCATCTTCATGAGAAATACTGATTGTTCCTTCCCTTTTCACAAATATTTGTAAAACTCCTTTCAATATCTTCTAATTTTAAAAGCCATATATTAAAACTACATATTAATCATTAAGCTCGAGGCAACTGAGTGGTCAATGTTACTTGTGTTAAGAATAAAAACCACATTGAGAACTGGAAGCTTATAATGGGTATTATTAATTTACTACCACCTGGAAGTTTTCAGCATAAGTAAATTTGTCCTTGGTTTCTTATAAAACCTGGAGCTCATTGATGAATATGAGGTGAACAAATTATTTTTTTTATTTACCCAGGCTCAGACACATCATTTAACTCTTTGAAACCATTTTTTTCTCTCACAATTAAAGTGGGAATAACATTACTTATCTCCTTGGATTGCTTAATATTTTAATAAATAATACTGGTATGTAATGTATTAATAAAATATATATTCATGACATCTAAATAGGGTTTTGCAGTTATTTGGTAATTAGTCTAAGAGAAGATCAGAATGAATAATAGAAAAATCTTTGTTCAGGCTTAGGGAAGGTTACATTCAAAGATACACAAATAATGTAAAAGAACAAGTATACTAGGAATCATTAGAACTTAGGGTGAGATGTAGTAAAAAACGAATTTGGAGAGTTTGGTAGAGCCTGGGACTTAATGAATTTTGCATCACTCTGAAAGCCATGAACAGTCACCAAACTATTTTACAAGGAAAATCACAGAAGATTTGCAATTTTAGAAAGGTCCCTCTCATAGCAGTAACAGAATGTATTGGAGGGACTGTCATCTTCACATCACAAGCAGTGAAGCACCCGTGGGCAGTGAAGCACCCTTGACTAATGAGCCCTCGGTGACCACATTCCAGTAAGGACAGTGGCAATGAAGATAGAATGTATATGACAAAATAGAGAGCTAATATTTAGGAGGCATACTACCAGGACTTGGTGAAATGGTATTTAGAAGGCAAGGAGGGGGGATGAATAAAGTTTGATACCAATGATACTGACTTAAACTGGATGAAAGCCTGGGTTACTCTCCAAAGTACATAACAGAAGAAGAACATATTTAGAAAGAAAACGATGAGTTTTTAATGCCTTCTATCACCATAGATGAAGTTCACCTTTCTAGTTGTTAGCTAAATTCATGTCTGGATTTTAATTGGGAGATATGTGGTAATATAATTTGACAGCCTTCAATATATGTGTCTAAGCCATGGGAATGGATTTTATTTTTAATGGGAGAGAGAGAGATAGGAAGGGAGAGAGATGAAAAGCACCAGCTCATAGTTATTAATTGATTGCTTTCTTAGATGTTACTTGACTTGTGAGCTCCAGCTAAGCCAAGAACCCTTTGCTCAAGCCAGTGATCTTGGGCTCAAGCCAGTGACCATGGCATCATGGCTATGATCCCACACTCAAGCCTGTAACCTCACACTCAAGCTGGTGAGCCTGAGCTTAAGCTGGTGACCTTGAGATTTCAAACCTGGGTCCTCAAAATCCCAGGCAAACACTCTATCCACTGTGCTTCTGTCTGGTCAGGATGGATGATGTTTCTTTTCTTTTTTTAAAAAAATTTTATTTAGACAATTTTAATGGGGTGACATTGATCAATTATAGTACATAGATACAGAGAAAACATCTCCAGATCATTTTGACATTTGATTATGTTGCATACCCATCACCCAAAGTCAAATTGTCCTCTATCACCTCTTATTTGGTTTCCTTTATGCCCCTCGCCTCCCCTGCCCCTCCCACTCCTCCCTTCTCTCCCCTTGGTAACCACTGCACTCTTATCTATGTCCATGAGTCTCAATTTTGTGTCCCACCTATGTATGGAATCATACAATTCTTAGTTCTTTCTGATTTACTTATTTTACTCAATATAATGTTATCAAGGTCCATACATGTTGTCATAAATGATCTTATGTCATCATTTCTTATGGCTGAATAGCACTCCATAGTACATATGCACCACATTTTCTTTAACCAATAATCTATTGAAGGGCTTTTTGGTTGTTTCCATGTCTTGGCCACCGTGAACAATGCTGCAATGAACATGGGGCTGCATGTGTCCTTACGTACCAGTGTTTTTGAGTTTTGAGGGTATATACCCAATTAGAAGGATTGCTGGGTCATATGGTAGTTCTATTCTTAATTATTTGAGGAACCACCATACTTACTTCCATATGGTTGTACTACTTTACATTCCACCAACAGTGAATGAGGGTTCTTTTTTCTCCACAGTCTCTCCAACACTTGTTATTACCTGTCTTGTTGATAATAATTAATCTAACAGGCATGAGGTCATATCTCATTGTAGTTTTGATTTGCATTTCTCTATTAGCTAATGAAGATGAGCATCTTTTAATATATCTATTGGCCATTTCTATTTCTTCCTGAGAAAAGTGTTCATGTCCTCTTCCCATTTTTTTTAATTGGATTGTTTGCTTGTTTGTTGTTGAATTTTGTGAGTTCTTTGTATATTTTGGATATTAGCCCCTTATCTGTGCTCTTGTTTGAAAATATTATCTTCCATTTAGTTGGCTGTCTGTTTGTTTTGTTGTCAGTTTCTCTTGCTGTGCAAAAGCTTCTTAATCTGATGTAGTCCCATTTATTTATCTTTGCTTTCACTTCTCTTGCCTTTGGAGTCAAATTCATAAAGTGCTCTTTAAAACCAACATCCATGAGTTCAGTACCTATGTTTCTTCTATGTAATTTATTGTTTCAGGGTTTATACTTAGGTCTTTGATCCATTTTAAATTAATTTTAGTACAAAGGGACTAACTGTAGTCGAGCTTTATTCTTTTGCACATGGCTCTCCAGTTTTCCCAGCACCATTTATTGCAAAGGCTTTCTTTTCTATATTGTATGTTTTTGTCTCCTTTATCAAAGATTATTTGACCATATAAATGTGGTTTTATTTCTGGGCTCTCTATTCTGTTCCATTGGTCTGAGTGTCTATTTTTCTGCCAATGCCATGCTGTTTTGATTATTGTGGCTCTATAATATAATTTGAAGTCAGGTATTGCAATGCCCCCAGCTTTGTTCTTTTTCTTTAGGATTACTTTGGCTATTTGAAGATTTTTATAGTTCCATATAAACCTCATGATTTTTTGTTTCATTTCTTTAAAAAATGTCATTGGAATTTTGATAAGGATTACATTAAATTTGTATATTACTTTGGGTAATATGGTCATTTTGACTATATTTATTCTTCCTATCCAAGAACAAAGAATATTTTTCAATTTCATTATATCTTTTTAAATTTTCTTTAATAATGCTACTTGTTTTATTAATTTTTTCTATATTTTTGTTCTCCATTTCATTTATTTCTGCTCTGATTTTTATTGTATTATACCTTCTGCTGGTTTTGGGTTGCTTTTTTTTTTTTCCAGTTCCTTAAGATGTGATGTTAAGTTGTTTACTAGGGCTCTCTCTTATTTGTTCATATAAGCCTGTAGTAATATGATCTTCCCCTCTTATTACTGCTTTTGCTGCATCTCAGAGATTTCAATATGTCAATTGTCATTTTAGTATGTCTGTATGTATCTTTTGAGCTCTACTTTAATTTCTTCTTTGACCCACCCAATTTTTAGAAGTATGTTGTTGAATTTCCATATTTTTGTGTGTTTCTTTACTTCTTTTTTGCAGTTGAATTCTAGTTTCAAAGCTTTATGGTCAGAGAATGTGCTTGGTATAATTTCAGTCTTTCTGAATTTGTTGATGTTAGTTTTGTGGCCCAACATATTGTCAATTCTTGAGAATGTTCCACGTACACTGGAGCAAAATTATACTCTGGCATTCTGGGGTGAAATATCCTTTAGATGTCGATCATATCCAATTGTTTTAGTGTTTTGTTTAAGGCCCATATTTCTTATTGATCTTCTGTTTGGATGAACAATCTAGAGACATCAGCAGTGTATTGAAATCTCCAAGTATAATTGTATTTTATTCGGTTTTTATTTTTAGATCAGTAAGTAGATGTCTTATATACTTTGGCGCTTTTTGGTTTGGTGCATATATATTAAGAAGTGTTATGTCTTCTTGATTCAATGTCCCCTTTATCATTAGAAAATGACCATTTCGCCTGACCTGTGGTGGCGCAGTGGATAAAGCGTCGACCTGGGAACACTGAGGTCGCCAGTTCAAAACCCTGCACTGGTCTGGTCAAGGCACATATGGGAGTTGATGCTTCCAGCTCCCCCCACCCCTCTCACTCTGTGTCTCCTCTCTAAAATGAATAAAATAAAAATTAAAAAAAAAACTTAAAAAAAGAAGAAAATGACCATTTTTGTTTCTAATTTCTTTTGTTTTCTTGTAGTCAGCATTGTTAGATATGAGTATGGCTACACCTGCTTTTTTTGAATGCTATTTGCTTGGAGAATCATTTACCAACCTTTCACTTTAAATTTGTTTTAATCCTTATAGCTTAGATGTGTTTCTTGAAGGCAGCATACGGTTGGATTTTCTTTTTTGATCCACTCTGCTATTCTGTGTCTTTCTATTGGTAAGTTCAATCCATTTACATTTAATGTAATTATTGACACTTGAAGTTTTCCTATTGCCATTTTATATATTGCTTTCTGATAGCTCTGAATCTTGTTTGGTTCTTCTCTTTTGTTTTTATGTCATTTGTTTTTGTTTGGTTGTATTCCATACTTCTTTTCTCTGTTTCTTCTTTTTTTAAGCCATCTATTTTTGTACTGGTTTTTCTCAGGTGTGGTTACCATTAGGTAATAAAAAGGATATCTATCATATTCATTATAGTACATTATCTCAGGGTGCTTCTGCACTCCATTTTCCTCTGCTACTGTTAATCTTTGTCCTCTCCTCTTTTCTGTATTTGTTGTCACAGATTGATTTTCTTTTTATTGTAATATTTTTTTGTTTTTTAAAATTAATTTTAATGGGGTGACATTAATAAATCAGGGTACATATGTTTAAGGAAAACATCTCCAGTTTATCTTGTCATTCAGTTATGCTGCATACCCATCACCCAAAGTCAAATTGTCCTCTGTCACCTTCTATCTGGTTTTATTTTTGCACCTCTCCTTTCTACCTCTCCCTCCTTCTCCTCCCTCTCCACACCCCGTAACCACCACACTCTTGTCCATGTCTCATAGTCTCGTTTTTATGTCCCCCCTATGTATAAAATCATGCAGTTCTCAGTTTTTTTCTGTTTTACTTATTTCACTCCATATAATGTTATCAAGTTCCATCCATTTTGTTGTAAATGATCCGATGTCATCATTTCTTATGATTCAGTAGTATTCCATAGTACCAAAGCTTTTTAATCCACTCGTCCTCTGACGAACACTTGGGCTGTTTCCAGATCTTCGCTATTGTGAAGAATGCTGCCATGAACATGGTGGCGCATTTCTTCTTTTCGAACAGTGCTATGGTGTTCTTAGGGTATATTCCTAAAAGTGGAATAGCTGGGTCAAAAGGCAGTTTGATTTTTAATTTTTTGAGAAATCTCCATACTGTTTTCCACAGTGGCTGCACCAGTCAGCATTCCCACCAGCAGTGCAGGAGGGTTCCCTTTTCTCCACATCCTCGCCAGTACTTACTCTGTGTTGTTTTGCTGATGAGTGCCATTCTGACTGGTATGAGGTGATATCTTATTGTGGTTTTAATTTGCATTTCTGTAATGACTAGTGATGTTGAGCATTTTTTCATATGCCTATTGGCCAACTGTATGTCCTCTTTGGAGAATACTTTTTTTTTTTTTTCCAGGACACAGAGAGAGTCAGAGAGAGGGATAGATAGGAGCAGACAGGAATGGAGAGAGATGAGAAGCATCATTAGTTTTTCGTTGCTGTTGCAACACCATAGTTGTTCATTCATAGCTTTCTCACATGTGCCTTTACTGCAGGCCTTCAGCAGACCGAGCAACCCCTTGCAGGAACCAGCGACTTTGGGCCCAAACTGGCGAGCTTTTGCTCAAGCCAGATGGGGCAACGCTCAGGCTGGCAAGCTCGGGTCTCAAACCTGGGTCTTCTGCATCCATTCCGATGCTCTATGCACTGCGCCACCGCCTGATCAGTCTTTGGAGAAATTTCTATTCATTTCTTTTGCCCATTTTTTGATTTGATTGCTTGTCTTCCTGGTGTTGAGTTGTATAAGTTCTTTATAAATTTTGGTTATTAACCCCTTATCAGACATGTTGTCAAATATGTTCTCCCATTGTGTGGTTAGCCTTTTTATTCTGTTCTTATTGTCTTTAGCTGTGCAAAAACTTTTTAGTTTGATATAGTTCCATTTGTTTATCTTGCCTTTTATTTCATTTGCCTGTGGAGAAAAATCGGCAAATATATTGCTGCGACAGATATCGGAGAGCTTACTACCTATGTTTTCTTCTAAGATGCTTATGGTTTCACGGCTTACATTTAAGTCTTTTATCCATTTTGAGTTTGTTTTTGTGAATGGTGTAAGTTGATGGTCTATTTTCATTTTTTTTGCAGGTAGATGTTCAATTTTCCCAACACCATTTGTTAAAGAGGCTGTCTTTACTCCATTGTATGTTCTTTCCTCCTTTGTCAAATATCAGTTGTCCATAAAGGTGTGGTTTTATTTCTGGGTTCTCTGTTCTGTTCCATTGATCTATGTGCCTGTTCTTATGCCAGTACCAGGCTGTCTTGAATACAATGGCCTTGTAGTATACCTTGATATCTGGAAGAGTGATACCTCATCCGTTATTTTTTTCTTTTTAAGATTGGTGAGGCTATTCGTGTTCTTTTTTGGTTCCATATAAATTTTTGGAATATGTGTTCTATATCTTTGAAGTATGTCATTGGTATTTTAATTGGTATTGCATTAAATTTATAAATTGCTTTGGGTAATATAGACATTTTAATGATGTTTATTCTTCCTAACCAAAAGCATGGTATATGCTTCCATTTGTTTCTATCTTCCTTGATTTCTTTTATCATTGTTTGATATTTTTCGAGTACAATTCCATAACCTCCTTGGTTAAATTTACTCCTAGGTACTTCATATTTTGGTTGCAATAGTGAAGGGGGTTGTTTCCTTAATTTCTTTTGCTGACAGTTCATTGTTGGTATATAAAAATGCCTCTGATTTCTGAGTATTAGTTTTATATCCTGCCACCTTGCTGAATTCATTTATCAGGTCCAGTAGTTTTTTGACTGAGACTTTAGGGTTTTCTATGTACAATATCATATTATCTGCAAATAATGACAGTTTTAATTCTTCTTTTCCAATTTGGATGCCTTTTATTTCTTCTTCTTGTCTGATTGCTGTAGGTAGGATTTCCAGAACTATGTTGAATAAGAATGGTGAAAGGGGGCACCCCTGCCTGGTACCTGATCTTAAGGAGATTGCTTTTAATTTTTGCCCATTTAGTATGATGTTTGCTGTGGGTTTGTCGTAGATGGCCTTTATCATGTTAAGGAATGTTCCCTGTATTCCCACTTTACTGAGAGCCTTGATCATGAGTGGGTGCTGGATTTTATCAAATACTTTTTCTGCATCTATTGAAATTATCATGTGATTTTTGTCCTTTCTTTTGCTTATGTGTTGAATCACATTGATTGATTTGGAAATATTGAACCAGCCTTGCCTCTCCAGAATAAATCTCACTTGATCATGGTGTATGATTTTTTTCATATATTGCTGGAACCGGTTCACTAAAATTTTGTTGAGAATTTAGCATCTAAATTCATCAGGGATATTGGCCTATTTTTTTAAATAGCTTGAGGAGGATAAGAGTTAATTCTTAAATTTTTGGTAGAATTCACTTGTGAAGCCATCAGGCCCAGGACTTTTCTTTGTTGGGAGTTTTTTGATGACTGTTTCTATCTCATTTCTTGTAATTGTTCTGTTTAGGTGTTCTGATTCTTCCAGATTGATTTTTGGAAGATTATATGATTCAAGAAATTTGTACATTTCACCCTGGTTGCATAATTTTTTGGCATAAAGTTCTACATAGTATTTTCTTACAATACTTTGTATTTCTGTTGTGTCAGTTGTTATTTTTCCACTCTCATTTCTAATTTTATTTATTTGTGTCCTCTCTCTTTTATTCTCAGTGAGCCTAGTTAAAGGTTCATCAATCTTGTTTATCTTTTCAAAGAACCAGCTTCTGGTTTCATTGATCCTCTGTATTGTTTCCTTAGCCTCTATGTCATTTATTTCTGCTCTAATCTTTATTATTTTCTTCCTTCTACTAGTCCTGGGCTTTATTTGCTGTTGTTTTTCTAACTTTTTTAGATGCCGGGTCAGGTTGCTTATTTAAGCTTTTTCTAACTTCTCATGGTATGTCTGTAGTGCTATGAACTTCCCTCTCAGTACTGCTTTTGCTGTGTCCCATATATTTTGAGTTGATGTATGCTCATTATCATTCGTTTCTAGAAACTTTTTAATTTCTTCTTTGATCTCATTGTTAATCCATTCATTATTTAATAATATGCTATTTAGTTTCCAAGTGTATGCATTTTTTTCAGTTTTTCTTTTGTGGTTAATATCTAGTTTCATGCCATTGTGATCAGTGAAAATGCTTAATATGATTTCAATCTTCTTAAATTTTTTGAGACCACTTTTATGTCCTAACATGTGGTCTATTTTAGAGAATGTACCATGAGCGCTTGAAAATCATGTATATTCTACTGCTTTAGGGTGAAAAGTCTGAAGATATCTATTAAATCGAGTTGATCTAGTGTATCCTTTAAGTCTGCTGTTTCTTTGTTTATTTTCTTTCTTGAGGATCTATCCAGTGATGTTAATGGGGTATTAAAATCCTTTACTATTATAGCATTGCTGTTAATCTCACCCTTTTTATCCATCAAAGTCTGCTTTATGTATGTCAGGGCTCCTATGTTTTGTGCGTAGATATTTATAATGGTTATATCTTCCTGTTGAATTGTTCCCTTTATCATTATGTAGTGTTCTTATTTATCTCTTGTACAGCCTTTGTTTTAAAGTCCATTTTGTCAGATATAAGTATTGCTATCCCAGCTTTTTTTTCATTTCCATTTGCATGAAATATTATATTCATCCTTTTACCTTCAGTCTATGTGCAACTTTTGTTTTAAGGTGTGTCTCTTGTAGACAGCATATGTATGGGTTCTGATTCTTTATCCATGTAGCTACCCTATGTCATTTGATTGGATCATTTAATCCATTTACATTTAAGGTTATTATTGATATGTAGTTGTTTATTGTCATTTTATATTTTAAAGGTGTATTCCTTTTTTGCTATATTCCTTTCCCCCTTTGATCTGTTTACAACAGACCCCTTAACATTTCCTGCAGCATTGGTTTCTTTGTAATGAATTCCTTGAGTTTTCTTTAGTCTGGAAAGCTTTTTCTTTCTCCTTCAATTTTAAATGATAGCCTTGCTGGATAAAGTAGTCTGGATGTAGGCTCTTGTTCTGAATTACTTTGAATATTCCTTGCCATTCCCTTCTGGCCTCAAGTGTTTCTGTTGAGAAGTCGGATGTTATCCTTATGGTGGCTCCTTTGTAAGTGATAATGTTTTTTTCTCTAGTAGCGTTTAAAATTTTCTCTTTATCACTTAGCTTTGGTATTTTAACTATGATGTGTCTTGGTGTAGATTTCTTTGGGTTTCTCTTTAATGGTATTCATTGTGCTTCTTGAAAGTGTGAAACATTTTCCAGCCTTAATTTATGGAATTTTTCAGCTATGATTTGATTGAACAAAGTTTCTATCCCTTGTTCTTTCACTCATCTTTGGGAACCCCTATGATGCAGTTGTTATTTCTCTTCATGTTGTCACAGAGCTCCCTTATAGTTTCCTCAGATTTTTTGAGTCTCTTTTCTTTTTTCTGCTCTGCTTCTGTGCCTTTGTTTATTTTGTCCTCTAACTCTCTGATTTGATCCTCAGTTTCATCCATTCTGCTTTTAATTCATTCCATTGTGGTCTTTAGTTCTGATACTATATTTTTGATTTCTGTCTGATTCTTTTTTATTATTTCAATTTTCTTTTTTATACTTGTTATCTCTTTAGGTGTTCATAATGTCTATTCATTATTGCTCTAAGCTCTTTAAATATCTTAACTATCATTATTTTAAACTCTGCATCTGGTAATTTGGTTATATCTGGTTCATTTAGGTCATTCGCTGGGGATTTCTCTTGATTCATTTGGGTTGCATTTTTTTGCCTGCCCATTTTGTCTGTGTATAAGAAGGGTGTGGCCACTGTAGTTTAATGGGTGTTGCTTCTGTGTTCCCTAGGTGTGGTCTCTCTGCAGGCCCACTACCTCTTTACTGCTGCCTAGGGCAGTTGGGAAAGATGTTGCTGGCGCCAGCCCACTGCAGCTATTACTGGGTGGGCTGCCCCTCCGTGGGAGGAGCTGTGTTCTCATGCCCAGCTCTACAAGCCTCAGCTTGTCTGGGCCTTCGCCTCACTTCCACAGGTGGGGATGCGCACCGTGCTCAAGCCACAAGCCTTCGCACCAAGGGTAGGGGTGAGCACCTTTGCTCAGTCGCAGACCCTGTCTGTTCCCGGGCTTCCGCCCAGCCCCCGCAGTCAGGGCCGGCTAGTACAGGGTTGTGTACCTTGGAGGCCAGTTGATGTTGTGCGTGCACAAGGTCCTGCTCAGCTGCAGATCTCTGCCCATTCCTGGCCTTTCGTTTTTTCACGCTGGTGGGTCTGCTGGCAGGTCCACAGCTGCCTGACCTCTTTTGCGCATCCCCTCCACCTTTGCTGGGCTAGACCGAGCTCACCGCAGCTGGGCCTCCACCCCTGCCGACAGAACCGCGTTTCTGCATCCTGCTGTCACCGTCCCTCCAGCTAGCCCTCAGCAGCGTGGGTAGGGGCACTTCAGCTCAGTCCCTAACATTCCATACTGTAGTCCTGGAAGCTCCCTCCGTCTAAGCAGCTCTGCTCTAAGTGCCACTGGAGAGCTTGTTTGGCTGGTGTCCTGTCTCCCTTTGCTGGTATTGCTCGTTCTAGGGGAAATATTCATTTTTGATTTGGTAAGTTTCTCAACCCAGGGGTTAGGGTGGCTGTCCCTCAGAGTGTTTCTCCCTGTGCCTTCCAGTCCACAGTCTCTTCCCACTGCTCTAGTCCTCTCCTCAGTCTCCTTCCCTTGAGCCCCGGGTGAGTGGTTGTGAGAGAGGTTTTCTGTGCTGTCCTTATAAGAAGAATCCCAGGTCTAAGAAAACTTTGTTTTCTCAAAAACAGTATCCTCACTTGTTTCACAGCTCAATACTGTCCAAACGCCTCTTCTATTCTCTGGGATGCCAGCTGGGCTTTGTTCCTGGGACCCAGGTCTCTCCCACTCTGCTAAACTCTCTTCCCGCAACAAGATTCTGCCTTTCGATCCAGGGAGCTGGGCAGCCCTTTCCACGTTTTTGCTTTTTCTACCAGTCAATGTGGCTTCTTCGGTGTTTCTTGGTTGAAGAGTCCACTTAGTTTATTTCAAAGTTGGTTTATCCAGATGATGGTTCTTAAAATTAAGTTATAATCCACTTTGGTTACAAGAGTTGGAAGTTGGTATGTCCGCCTTCCTCATCGCCATCTTGCCATCCCTTATTGTGATCTCGATGGAGCTTTTACTTGTAGTTTCATTTTGTTTTGTTCTTTGTGTCTGGTCAAATAACCCCTTTAGTATTTCCTGAACTTTGTGTTTTCTGATGACTAATTTTCTCATCTTTTCTATATTGTGAATGTTTTTATTTCCCCTTCATATTTGAAGGATAGCTTTGATAGATATAGTATTCTTGGTTGGAAGTTCCTCTCTTTCAGTACTTTAAATTTTGGGGTCCACTCTCTTTTGTCTTATAGAGTTTCTGCTGAAAAATCTGATAATAGCCTCTTGTGCCTTCCTTTATATGTTGTATTCTTCTTTTCCCTGGTTGCCTTGAGGATTTTTCTTTCTTATTTGTTTGTGATAAATTCATTGCGATGTGTCTTAGAGTGGGTCTGTTTGAGTAACGGTAACTTGGTGTTCTGTTTGCTTCTTGGATTCAAGGCTCTAATTCTTTCCACAAGCTTGGGAAGGTCTCATCTATTATTTGTTTGAATATATTCTCCATTCCATTGTCTTTCTCTTCTCCTTCTGATATTTTTATTCTTATGTTGCTCTTTCTGATGGAGTCAGACAATTCCTGTAGGGTTTTCTTATTTTTTTAAATTCATGAGTCTCTCTCCTCTTCTCTCTGTAGTGTCTCTGGTTGCCTGTCTTTTATGTCACTAATTCTCTCCTCTATCTGGCCTGTTCTATTAGCTAAGTTTGTTACCTCATTTTTCAGTTCATGATTTGAGTTTTTCATCTCTGTTTGATTCCTTTTTTATAGTTTTAATTTACTTGTTGATGTGTTCTTTTTGTTCATTGAATTGTTTTTTGAGCTCTCTAAATTTTCTTTCCATGCTTTCTTTTTTTTCCGTGAGTATTTTTAGGACTTTAATTTTTAATTTTCTGTCATTGAACTCCTAGGTTTCCAAGCAATTGAATTTTTTTTCTATAGAATTTTCCTCATCTATCTAAACTACATCTCTGTCTTTTGTATCCATGATATTTTATTTATTTTTCCTTAATAACATTTGAGAGTGGAATTGTTAATAACAATAATAAAAGATAATTTAAAAATAATAAAATAAGAATTAAAAAATACAGTAAAAAATTGAAAATTCTATTATGACAAGTGGAACAAAAACTGCAGAGAATGGGGAGCCATAACTGAGGGAAAATGACAAAGATATAAAAAAATAAAGTAGAAAACATGCAAAATGCCTCAAAGAAAAATATATATCCAAAATAAACTAATTTTTTGATAAATGATCATTGAATGAGAGAAAAAGAAAAAAAAAGAGAAAAGAAAAAAAAGTTAAAAAACAAGAATTAAAAATGTAATAACTATGGATAATGGAAGTTCAAAAGGAAAAGGAAAAAATAAAACAGAAAGTAGATTAAATGACCAAGCGGAAAAAAAAAGAAAATAAAAAGAAGTTATAAAAGATGTAATTTTTTTCCTGGTTTTGAGAGATAGCTGCTTCTTCTTCTTCTTCTTCTTCTTCTTCTTCTTCTTCTTCTTCTTCTTCTTTTTGCAGGTGGCACTGTACTGCAGGTTTTGCTCCTGGGGGGCTCTTGAGCAGAGGTTTGCTGTTGTGTCTCTATGGCAATGACATAGGCTGAGCCTCAGCTCCATTGGTAGGTGGGACTTGTTAGGGTTTGTAGGCTCCTACAATGGGAGTCTCAGCTAGTTTTCCAAGTGCTTCTCCTCACATCTCTCCCTCCTGAGCTAGCAGCCTGGAGACTTAGGTGTGAGCTTGCCCCGGCCACTGCTTGCAGCGCACAAGGCTCTAAGAGCAGCCAGGTCCTTCCTTTAGCACCATTCAAAGCACAGTTCTGGATAAGGCTGTGCCAACTATAGTCACCAGCTAAAGCAAGCAGGGCTGGGAGCCGATTGCAGATCAGGCCCTTTTCTAAGGGCCCCCAGGCATGTCTAGTATGTGTCAGCTCTCTGACTGTTTAATCACCATAGGCGTTTCTCCCTAGTGCCTTGTTTGGTAGCCTGCAGCAAGCCTTATGCACGCCCAGCCCCCATGACTTCTGCAGTGCACAGGGAGGTCTGCTTCCACCCACGTAGGCACACAATGCCTGTGATCTAAGTCAGTGCTGGAAATGCAGGAAAGTACTTTGAGAAGACCTGTATTGGCTCACAGAGGTTCCCTGCCCAGACAGGTCCAGGCCTAGGTATCCCAGCTCTTGTGCACTTCCTGTGCTGTTTGTTGGGGAGCTGTGATGACACAGAAACACTGGCTATAGCCCATGTAGAATTCCACCGCTGACAATCTTGGACCTATCCCTTCTGCCTGTGAGCATGCGCGCCCTTGCCAGAGGCGCCAGGTGGAGCCACTCACCCACCACCTGCGGTCACAGACCTCGGAGCACATAAAGCCCAAAGCTGCTCCTGCGCTGGCTTCTGTGGGCAACCCACTCTGGCAATCTCCATCAGAGCTTGCTGCCTCTGCTAGCCCCACATCCAAGATCTCAGGCCAAACTGGTGCAATCTCTCTTCTGCTTGATCATCCACCCTATATCCCAGCTGCTTCCCTCTGCCACAGATCCTCTGTTTCTCTCAGTTCCAGATGAAACTGGCCCTTCCTCAGATTAGTGAGAAAAGCAGGATACTTCGTTCTCCATCTTATTTCCTTGATAGTGGATATATATTCAGCCATCTTTTCCCCCAGTCATACCTTTGTATGGTGTGTGTATATTTCAGATGTTTTTTTCTCTGTCTTTAGTCATTGAATTTATTGAAATTTCAGAGGTAGATATTGGGAGCAACCCTCATGGCACCATTTCTCTGATATCTCTCTGGATAATATTTCTTAAAGTGAGAGGCCAGTAGATGTGTTCTGGGGTGGGCATTGTTATTAAAAGTTAGGAATAAGATAAAATAAAAACCAAAGTGATTAATTTTAGATAAAATAACAGAGAAGCATAATTTATCAGAGATAATACACTGATATTAGGTGCCAGATGAAATGTCACCTAATAATGCCTTATTGCTTCACAAGAATGTTTTATTCCAGCAGTATCAGGGATTGTATTCTGCCTTATAGAGAAAAGCCAATTAGCCCTGGCCAGTTGACTCAGTGGTAGAGTGTCTACCTGGCATGTGGATGTCCTGGGTTCAATTCTGGTCAGAGCACACAGAAGAGGAGGCCATATGCTTCTCTTACTCTGTCCCTCCTCCATTCTCTCTCTCTTTTCTACTCCCACAGCCATGGCATGATTGGTTGGAGCATATCAGCCCTGGATGCTGAGGATGGCCATGGATTCTCCAACTCAGGTGCTAAAAATCACTCGATTGTAAGCATGGCCCTAGATGGGTAGAGGATCGGCCCCAGAGGTTTCTGGGTAGATCCTGGTTGGGGCACACGTAGGAGTTTGTCTCTCTATTTCCTGTCTTCTTACTTAAAAAATATAAAAGTCAATTAATGGTGGTTTAAAAAGGTGGAGTTTTTCTCCTCAGGTAATGAGAAGGTGGGAGGAAGGTATTCTAGGGCTGATATAGCAGTTCTACTATGCTATTAAGATTCTAGCTTTTTGCTCTGCTGTTATTGCAATGTGTCTTTTCTTCTTGGTTTTGCTTCAAGAGTGCAAGATGATTGTCCTGCTACAGACTATTTACTGTTTTCTAAGGGAAACATTCTCCCCAGGCTTGGCCAATGATGACAGAGTGCCCATGTTTCATGCCATGTAATAATATCAACCATGTGTAATTGTATTGGGATGAATACCTATAAGATGACCTGGTAAGGGTCTGTGGTTCTATGGAATTTAGCAGACCCAACTATATTCACTTGTCATTAGGAATTTGAATAAAAATATGGTAAAAATTAATTAATTGGTAGCAAGAGGTGAAATGGACAAAACAACTGAGCCATGTTGGTGGCAGAGACCACAATGAGATGCAGGGACTCCTACTGTAAAAAGGGTGAAAAAGTTGACCAGAATTTTAGAGCTGGATGGCATCTGAGACACTTTCTGGTTTTGCAAGGGCTTCCTGTAGGGTCTGAGTGCTTGGATTTTCTTCCCTTGACAACTTACCATGTGCCTAGGATACCTACTTTTTTTATTTTCCTGTGCATCCTACCACTCAGATCCTCATTGATTAAAATCACGTGAATAAGACTCTGAATTTTGCAAAAAGAGCTTAACACACACACACACACACACACACACACACACACACACACACACACACACACACTTTTCACTGGTTGAACATTCTTCCTAGATTCTAACCAGTGACTTTAAAGAAATAGCCAATACATGTAAATAAAATATTCATGGAATCATGAGAGCAATACCTCCAGATTTAAGACAAATAGTAAAAGCCAATCTAAAAGTTAGTGAATTGAGTGCTTCTCACCAAGATAATTAATGTATTAAAAAGTGGAAAAAGGACAATGTTTATATTTCAAAATATAATAGTTAAAACTTTAGAATATAAAAATTAACTTCTAGATATTTTAAAATTTTAAATAAAGTGTGTCAAATACAATCAAACACATTTTATATTATATTAGCAAAGACATTAAGCTGGAGAGTATATATGCCTATGAAATGGAATTATAAGAGACCTTATGATTTTATAAATTATTTTGTTGAAACAGTAATAAACATAATGTTTACGCATTATCAAATATATGACCTATAAACAAAACTAAGTTTTTCGAATAAGTTCTCTTTGACTTAACTTCATTGATCATAGATACAGGATTTCATGGTGAGTTAGATATAATCTTAGTGATCAGGATTTTAGAAATTTAGAAATTAAAAACAAAAGATATTCAGCTGCAGTATTCTCACTGCACATTTGATTAGAGTGCCAAAGATCAGAAAGTACACCAGAAAACAGATTTTAAGTTATACTTCAAAGTCACTGGTCTAGTATGTGGTCAGAAGTTATTGACATTCAATGATTATAACAATATTGTTCCTCTTCCTCTCTTAATTTTTATTGTGGCCTGACCCCATTGTTTTCACACTTGCAAAATTTCCATCCAACTGGATTCAACATTGCACTTCTGGGACTATCTTGATGAAAACATTTAAAAAGTAGTTCTGTTGAGTGATGGAAAGAGGTTGGAGACTTAGTTATGATTATCACCTGTAACATATAAACATTTGTGTGAATATGTTTTCAAGATCTGTTTCCTGCACTATGTGGAAAGCTCTGTGAGAACAGGGCCCTTATTTATTTTGTACACCACTCCTTTCCCCATGCTTAGCTCAGTAGCAAGGCGCATATGAGATGGTCAGTAAAGATTTGGTTAATTAATAATAATGGAAAATAGTTCTAAAATTTATCTGCCCAATTCTCTGAACCTGCTATTCTTTACAGCTGTTAATTCTGTATTTCTTGACTCTTAATGATTGAGTTTAGATTTACTGGAATCTAATGCAAGATAATAGGGACTATATGAATAATACAGATGGAGTGTTTTAAAATTTGGCCTTCTAGAATTGTAATATGTAAAGCATGATCAATATAATGCTTTGAATATTTTATTCAAGTTTCTTGGAAGTTTTTCAGACATTTGATAAGCTGGAACTTTGATGCTTTGCTGCATGAGATAAGATTAATATTTGATTACTCTAAATGGAACTATATGGAACTAAAGATTCCAGTGAAAGTCCTACTAACTGCAAATAATTATTTTCCATACATAGTGTTGTTTTCTACAACATACTTTTATTATTGAATTGAAAATCAAACTATAATAATAAGATAAACTACATGAGTAAGTTTTATACTATTATTTTTATCTCAATTTTTAAAAATTTCTAAGAGCAATGGTTTGCTACCCAGGGCAATTGGAAATGTTTTCCTATAATTTCAAACATTAAATGAGTTCATAACCATTTTATAGAAAGAAAAGAGAATTTTATTTATAAGTCTTTTAACATTTGTTATTCTGTAGACGATTTCCAAGTTAAGAAAATATATTTATTTGTTGCCTGTGGTATTGTTTTTATTAAAAAACACTTTCCTTATTGAATAAATATTATTTTTATATTTTATTGAATGAAATGTAAAACCAAGGATTCTATTTACAACCTCCCTAATATGTAAAAATTTAATTCCTAGCAAATCTAAATGCTTGTAAACAAACCAAAGTATTTTTTCTATTTCTTTTCTCTCTTTCTGTCTCCCTCTCTCTCCTTCATTTTCTCTCCAAACTTATTATTTTACATTCTAACATTAAAACATGGATTTTTAGAAGTAGTTAGTTCCCTTTAAATCAAAAATTGAAGTAATTTGGTGAGAATGATATTTAAGTGGTGTCCAATTCCAATTTAGGTAAATATCCATGTGCTTTGGAAGCTTGTTTGGCTGCTAGGATTGACTTAACCTGTCAGGTTAGTGGAGAAAACAATTTAAGCCAGGCAAACAATGGGTAGCAGCCTTATAAAGAAAATTGTCAGAGGTTTGGTTATTGAGTTGTCTTAAAAGGTGTTTTATGAATGATAACATTTTGCTAACAAAATCTCTATTTAAGTAATCTGCTTTATATACATATTAGCATTGGTTCAAGTAATACAAAAATATATAAGAAGCATTTCCTGATTCCCAACAGCTTTCTAGTCTCTAGAGAAAGGAAAGAGATAAAAATACCTATACAACATACAAGGGAGAAGCTAAATTGCGTGCTTTACTTTAAGTAAGGGTGATCTGGAGGCATGTTAGATTGTGGGGGTAAAATAATGAGTTACTGAACATTATCTAAATACAACCTGGGATGTGCATTGCGCTGGAGTTTCCAAAAATCAGCTCATGGACAGAGAGAAGAGGGGGAAGATAAAGAATGAACAAATCATGAAGTGACAAGCACCTTAAGGATCTCTACAGCTCTGTTACATCTAACAGACAATTGTAACAAATGTCACACGATTGACACCTAACTTTGTACATCCAAAAGGAGCTTTTGGATTTATGTGTTTAATCTGATCTTTCCTCAGTTTTCGTTTGGTTCAGAAAATGTTACCTCCATATAGTCAATTGCTTAAGCCCCAAATTTAGGAGTTGCCCTTTGTTTATTTCTGCTAGTCCCATATACAATCCATTAAGTTCTCCTGGCTTTATCTCCAATATATTTTTTCTATCTCTTTATTATTTTTATCCTCACCACCATAGGCAATCAATCCATAAAAACTCACTTGGATAATTACCCATTTTTGCCACCTTTCTTAGCATGCACAGTGTTGATTTTAATCTATTACCCATATTATCTCTTTCTTCCATTGAAAACTTTCAATGGCTCCTTATTTCCTTTGGAATTAAACACAAACTCCATCGATACAGTTGATAAATTTGCATCTGCTCCAGTCCTTGACAACTTTACCTACCTCATCTCACATTTCTCCTACTGTTACTTTCTTTACATTAGTTTGACCTTTCTCCTTTTTCTCATTATGCTTGTTGCTGGCATAGATAGTTTTTTGGTTATTTATTTATTTATTTGTTTGTTTTTGGTTCTTAAAATTCTTCTTTTGTTTACTTTTCTGGCTATTTCCTTATAATTCAGATCTCAATCCCACACTATCCTTTCTCAAAGAGGTCTTCCCTGACCATCCTATCTACAGTATCTTTTCTCCCTGTCACTCTCTGCTACTTAAGCTTGCTTTTATTAGCTTATCAGGACTTACTGCTATGTGACATTAGTTTGCTAATTTATTTGTTTACTTATTTTCCAATTTTCTTCTACTGAAAATAAAGTCCTTTGAAGATAAGAACTTTGTCATATTTAAGGTCCCCTTCCCCAATTTCTAGAAAGTGCTCAACGCCTTGTAGGCATGCTATAAATATTTAATGAATGAATTATTGAATGAATGATTGAACACATTTATATAAGAAAGTCACTACTTTCCTTATACTTTTCCTTAGGTATACTTAATAAATTAGGTGCACCCTTCCAGAATAACCTAATTATATTTGTGAAGTAGGTTTATTAGACCTAAAGAATCAGTAAGTTCTGTCCTCAGAGGATATATGGATTTCAGGTGTAAAAAAGGGGTAAAGAAGAAAAGAAAAGAAATATTTTTAAATGTATGTGCACAACATAGAGAAATGTAAATTAACTCTCATTTGGCATCAGTTGCTCTGTTCTTGAATATATCATCTCACTAAATCAAATTAAATGAAAATTATTGAGTTATTACTATATGCTAGGCATGTTTTGAGATTTGAGGTATTCCAGTATTCAGGGCTCTTATGATAACACAAGACTTGTGGAATCTAGTTTGATAACAGAATTAGGTTAAAGATATCATGATAGTCGAAATGATGTCTAAATTCAACAGAAAGTGAGGAATGATTAACAGAAAGATTAATGGAGTCCTTTAATGTGTATTATACAAATGGTTTAGACATGACAACACCCAGGATAAAGCCATCTGTGGGTGTTATCCAGCTGTCAGTTTAAGAACAGTGAGAGACAGGATTTAGTCAAGAAAAGATACTTTAATTCCTTAGTAGAAGTTTAGACTCTGACCAAAATAGAGAACTTCAGTTCTGAAAGGCAGAGCAAGAATAAAGGCTAGAAATGACAAAGCATAGATTTAAATATTAAATTAGGATGTACTTTCTAGTACAATTTTTGGAGAAACATGTTCTAGGCCTTTGTGGATAACCATTGTGGAGAAACTTCCTGCTTTATATGATATTTTATAGATTTACAGATTTCAGCAGAGTGTGCCTTATTCTATCCTTTAAAAATAAATAGATTGAATGCGTCTGAATACAAAGAGAATCTAGAATCTCTGTAGTCTGTAAATGAAGGAGTGTAGCAAGAGAACCCCCTTGTGGCAGAAGAACATTTATTCCAAATGACGATTGAAACCAGAACTAGTTAGATTTTTATCTTAGACCTAGTACGTGTGAATTGTATGTTAATTATACCAGTTCATTAATTTGATGCTCTCGTGTTTGTGTTTTTGTTTACTTTTTTTAAAAAAACAATTTATTAAAGTGTAACATATACAGAAAAGTATACAAATCAAAATTGTATATAGCTCAGTGAATTACAAATTAAACTTACATATGTAACCAACACATTCCCCAGAACATTCCCCTTGTCCTTGCTTCTAGTACCTACCCTTGCAAGGGCAACTGCTGTTCTCATTTATAACAATACAGGTAGGTTTTCCCTATGCCTCAACTTTGATAAAGCATAAGGTATACATACAGTGTATATACTTTTGGCATCTGGTTTCTTTCACTTTATGTTTATGGGATCCATCTATACATTGTGTTGTACATATAGTTCTTTTGTTCTTACTGCACAGTATTCCATTGGTGAGTTTATGCATAATATATTTATTTGTTCTATTGTTAATGAGCATTTGAGTAATTTTCAGCCTGGGACTATAACAAACAATACTGCTCTGACATTCTTGCGCATGTCATTTAATGAATATGCATATCCAGAATGCATAGCTAGTAGAATTGCTGGGTCATTAGATACCTATATGCTCAGCTTTCACTGAAATTACCCACTGGTTTTTAAAATAGTTGTACTAATTTATATTTCCACAACCAGAATTGCCATTGTGCCACATTCTAACCAACACTTGGTTGGTCTTTTTCATTTTAATCAGTTTGATAGGTTAGTAGCAGTATCTCTCTGTGGTTTTAATTTTCATTTTCTTGATAATTTATAAATTTGAGTACCTTTGTATATATCTATTGGCCATTTGTAAAGTGCTAATTTTTCTATTGGTTTGTTTATGTTGATTTGCAAATGTTCTGGAAATATTCTGGATATGCGTTCGCTGCTGAATATAAAAATTGGAAAGCTCCTAAAATTTGTGGGATATATTTTTATTCCCATTGGTGTGTTCTGGATAATATTCTTAATATTAATACTTTCCCTTTTTTCAGATTTTATAGTTAACACTTTTACATCCTACTTAAGAATGTTTTGTTTACTCCAAGGTCCAGATATGTTCTCAGATAATTTTCTTCTTAAAGTGTGATTGTTTTATCTTCCACATTCAGATTTGCATCTGTTTGAAACTGATTTTTGAGTATGGATCAAAAATATGTTGTGTTTTTTTTTCTGTACAGCTATCCAATTGACTCAGAACCATTTACTGAATAAACCACCCTTTCTTCACTGTATTGCAGTGAGTGCTTGTCATTAATTAGGTGACTGTATATGTAAGTCTTTCTTTGGGCTCTTCCTGTTCAATTGGTCAGTTTGTCCACCTTTCATCAGTAACACATTGTTGTATTCATGATGGTTTTATAATAGTTTTTAAAAAGTGAGTTCTCCAGTTTTGTTGTTCTTCTGTTCAAGTTTTAAATTTATTGCCTCTTACTTTACTTCCAAATTTATTCCTTATTGTACAGTTTTTGAAAATGAAAATGTTTCATACATATATATATATATTTTTTTTCTTTTCTTTTCTTTCTCTTCTTGATGGCATGAAATTAAATTTTGTCTGTAGAGGGCACTGGAGAGATATTGCAAAAGAAGGGCGTGCTTCCTGGTTCTGCAAGTTCTGAAGCATATCCAGGGTCCAGCTCCTGTAGAATGCACTACATATTCTGGTGCCAGGCCCCTGCAGAGCATGGGGTCAGCAGCACTTAGCAGCCTGAGCTTTGCTTAATATCTTTTGACCTCCTTGTGTGATTTTATAGTAATGTGACTACAGAGAGACACTCTCTCTAAACAGCTTTCCCCTAACTAGAGGGTGAATTTCTCGCAATTTTCACCAGTGCAGCACCACAAATATTTCTTTACTGTTGAGTGACCACGGCCATAACCAAGGTTATCTCTGCTGGGACTGCTTCTGGTGAGTTTCATTTCACCTGAAGGGTAAGACCATTCCTTATATCTGCTAACTACTATAGTTTTTACTTTTTTTGATAATTTTCTTTTTTTTAATTAATTTTAATGGGGTAACATTAATAAATCAGGGTACATATGTTCAAAGAAAACATCTCCAGGTTATCTTGTCACTCAATTATGTTGCATACCCATCGCCCAAAGTTAAATTGTCCTCTGTCACCTTCTATCTGGTTTGCTTTGTGCCCTACCCCTTCCTCCTCTCTCTCCCTCTCCTCCCTCCCCTCACCCCGTAACCACCACACTCTTGTCCATGTCTCTTAGTCTCTTTTTTATGTCCCACCTATGTATGGAATCATGCAGTTCTTAGTTTTTCTGATTTACTTATTTCACTCCGTATAATGTTATCAAGGTCCATCCATGTTGTTGTAAATGGTCTGATGTCATCATTTCTTATGGCTGAGTAGTATTCCATAGTATATATGTACCACATCTTCTTTATCCAGTCATCTATTGAAGGGCTTTTTGGTTGTTTTCATGTCTTGGCCACTGTGAACAATGCTGCAATGAACATGGGGCTGCATGTGTCTTTACATACCAATCTTTTGAGTACGTAAAGTTTTTACTTTTAGACAATTTCTCATTGCTACAATACTCTGTTGCTGTAAGGTTCTTTATACTAAACTTTCCCCAACCAATTACTATGTGGTTTCTTTCTCCTGGTTGTATCTAGGCAGATATAACATCTTTATGATAACGTCCTCCAATTTCTGAACATGGTATGTTTTTTTCCATATACTAGTTTATTTTTATATTAATATGATAGATTTGTTTTTCATGTATACTGATGTTATTGTAGATGGCATTTAAATATCTTATTATTAATTTTGTTGTTCTTATATAGGAAATCTGATTTTTTACCTTTAACACATTGAACTTGCTAAATTCATATATCAATGCTACCAGTATGCCTGTATCCTGCATTTGCCACATACACAATCATGCTTATGCAAATAGGAGTTTATTTTTTTTTATTACTAGCATGTCTATATTAAAAAACTTCAGTACAATGTTAAATAGAGCTTATAATAGCTCTTGCTATTGGAAAAAATTTTCAATATTACATAATTAAATATGGTATGTACTTTAGGCATTTATTTATTTACTTACTTATTAGTAACCAGATTCTTCATTAGATTAAGAAAGTTCCTTCTATTACTAGTTTGTTAAGGGATTTTCATTTTTTTTTAAATCATGAGCAGGTGGCAAATTTTCTTAAGTATTTTCTTCTTGTGTTGGCATTATCACATTATTTTTAAACATTTTGCTTATTGATATGTCAAATTATATTGCTTTTCTATTGTGAAAGCACCCTGCATGACTGAAAAAAAACTGTCATTGTTACTTACTATCTTTTTTATTTATTGGTAGATTCAGTTTGCTAATACTGTGTTTAAGATTTTTGTATATGTTGATATTGGTTTATCCTTTTCCATTTTGTCTCATAACATCCATGTCAAGTTTTGTAGATGGGTTATCCTGACTTCAAGGTTTGTATGTAGAGTAACTTGATCTAAAGAGCCAGAAAGTTTTCTTAAAGAGTTTGTGTAAGGTTATTACTTATTTCTCTAATATTTAAAAAATATTCATTAAGAAAAGCCACTATGAGGTTTTCTTTGTTAAAAGGTTTTCCTCTAAATTTTTATTTTGCAATAATATTAAACTTATAGAAAAGTTGCCAACCTACTGCAGAAAGGTCTCATATACCACTGACCCATCTTTCTTTAATATTAACATTTCCCATTATCATAGTATAATTATCAAAACTAGAAATTAACATTGGTGTTATAGTATTAAATAAAAAACAGACACATACTTATTTCATCAGTTTTTCTACTAATATCTTTGTCTGTTTCAGGATCCATTGAGGATCTCACATTGTATTTAGTTGTCTTCTTGGTCTCCTCCAGTTTATGAGACATCCTCATTCTTTCCTTGTCTTTCATGACACTTTAGAAGAATTTCGGTCAGTTATTTTGTAAAGTTTCCTTCAATTTGAGTTTGTCTAATGTCTTCCTCTGATTAGATAAACATGGATTTTGTCAAGACAGAAGTTATGTGTCTTTCTCAATGCATGATAACTAGAAGAATCTGTCTGTCTTGGTAATGTTAACCTCAATTACTTAGTTAAGGTATTGTCTACACTATTTCTCTACTTTATATTACTATATTTTTCTTTCAAAATTAATAAACATTGTGAGGGAGAAACTTTGAATCTTTTGGGGCATTTGGTCCTGTTCAAAACATCAGTAAAGACATTAGGTCCATGTTGACCATCTACCTGACCCATACACTGTTACCAGTCGGGCCATGGAGGTAACAAGTATAATTATTAGCAATACAGTAAAAACATAATTTTTGCAGAAATAAAACATTTTTTTAACGTATGAATCCTGGAAAGCAAAAATAGAAATAAATGCATGGGCTTTTTGAACCCAGGGACATTTTCTAAGTGGATGTTTTTGACAGAACCAAATATCAAGAACCTTTTGCATGAACCAAATACCTCTGTGTTTGATTTGGACAGGACCTAATGTCCGCTAATCACTTTGAGATACTGTACATATCCCATTTCTCCTCAAACTTACACTCATTAATTTTAGCATACATGGTTATGATAGAGTTTACCTAATGTTGATTTTTTATTTCCCTCACTGCCTCTACATTTATTAATTGGTATTCAAAGCTGTACTTTAGTACTCATTTATATATTATTAAATTATTTATTTATAATGCTATGGACTGTGAACCCTGAAAGGGGACCTCCTGGTGGCTAACTATGTTCAGATTAAAAATAAAGAAAAAGCTTAGCAGCCATTGTTTCACAAGGGCATCTCACACAAACTGCCCTTCACAGAGAATCCAGTGCTGAACTGCCTGCCTGCACTGTTTCTGCCATCCAAGCCAGACCTTATAAAGGAGTTCTTGCAATCTTATCTCAACCAATAGTACTGAGGCTTTCCCTATCCAATTGGAGCTGTGCATCTCTGGCCAATCAAAGTGGCTCTCTTCTGACCAATCAGGGACCAGGGACAGGGACTTCTCTTCATATAAGCCAGCTATCCTCTGGCTGGGGAAGTGACTTTCCCTTTCCACTGAGAAAAGAAGACTGTGTCTCCCAGGCTGAGCTGGAGCATAGAAGATGGTTTGGCAGAGCAGCACAGAACAGAATAGAGCAGACCGGACCATTGAAGAGCAGAGCAGAGCTGTCTGAACAGAAGAGCCCTAGTCTCAGGGCCATCGGTGTTCTATAGCTATGCTGCATTCATAGCATGCTGTATCACAATTGAACTGTTTTGCACTGAATGAAGTTTCTGTCTTCACTGTACCTTAAGTTGGGATTGTTGTTGGTGCTGAATTATTGCCAGCAACCACTGGTTGACCGGACTCATGGCTATTTTGTCCCAAAGGTTGTAATCCAATCCTTTCATTATTTATTTTGTCTCTCAAGTTATTTTTCTTTATTTATACTGAGCCATTTTTTTACATGCCCCTATTTTCTTTTTTTTTAAATTAACTTTAATGAGGTAACACCAATAAATCAGGGTACATATGTACAATGAAAACATCTCCAGATTATATTATTCAATTGTATTGCATACCCATCACCCAAAGTCAAATTGTCCTCAGTCACCTTCTATCTGGTTTTCCCTGTGCCCCTCCCCTTCTCCCTACCCTACCCTCCACTCCCTCCCCCCACCCCGTAACCACCACACTCTTGTCCATGTCTCATAGTCTCACTTTTATGTCCCACCTATGTATGAAATCATGCTGTTCTCAGTTTTTATTTTCTGATTTACTTATTTCACTCCGTATAATGTTATCAAGGTCCATCCATTTTGTTGTAAATGATCCGATGTCATCATTTCTTATGGCTGAGTAGTATTCCATAGTATATATGTACCAAAGCTTTTTAATCCACTCATCTTCTGACGGACACTTGGGCTGTTTGCAGATCTTCGCTATTGTGAACAATGCTGCCATGAACATGGGGGCACATTTCTTCTTTTCGAACAGTGTTATGGTGTTCTTAGGGTATATTCCTAAAAGTGGGATAGCCGGGTCAAAAGGCAGTTCGACTTTCAATTTTTTGAGGAATTTCCAAACAGTTTTCCACAGTGGCTGCACCAGTCTGCATTCCCACCAGCAGTGCAGAAGGGTTCCCTTTTCTCCGCATCCTCGCCAGCACTTATTCTGTGTTGTTTTGCTGATGAGTGCCATTCTGACTGGTGTGAGGTGATATCTCATTGTGGTTTTAATTTGCATTTCTCTAATGATTAGTGATGTTGAGCATTTTTTCATATGTCTTTTGGCCATCTGTATGTCTTCTTTGGAGAAATTTCTATTCATTCTTTTGCCCATTTTTTGATTGGATTGTTTGTCTTCCTGGTGTTGAGTTTTATAAGTTCTTTATAAATTTTGGTTATTAACCCCTTAGCAGACGTGCTGTCGAATATGTTCTCCCATTGTGTGGTTTTCTTTTTATTCTGTTCTTATTGTCTTTAGCTGTGCAAAAACTTTTTAGTTTGATATAGTCCCATTTGTTTGTCTTGCCTTTTATTTCATTTGCCCGTGGAGATAAATCGGTAAATATATTGCTGCTACAGATGTCGGAAAGCTTGCTGCCTATGTTCTCTTCTAAGATGCTTATAGTTTCACGGCTTATGTTTAAGCCTTTTATCCATTTTGAATTTGTTTTTGTGAATGGTGTAAGTTGATGGTCTAGTTTCATTTCTTGCAGATAGATGTCCAATTTTCCCAGCACCATTTGTTAAAGAGGCTGTCTTTACTCCATTGTATGTTCTTTCCTACTTTGTCAAATATCAGTTGTCCATAAAGCTGTGGGTTTATTTCTGGGTTCTCTGTTTTATTCCATTGATCAATGTGCCTGTTATTATGCCAGTACCAGGCTGTCTTGAGTATAATGGCCTTGTAGTAAACCTTGATATCTGGAAGAGTGATACCTCCTGCTTTATTTTTTCTTTTTAAGGTTGCTGAGGCTATTCGTATTCTTTTTTGGTTCCATATAAATTTTTGGAATATGTGTTCTATATCTTTGTAGTATGTCATTGGTATTTTAATTGGTTTTGAATTAAATTTATAAATTGCTTTGGGTAATATATACATTTTAATGATGTTTATTCTTCCTAGACATGAGCTAGTATATGCTTCCACTTGTATGTATCTTCCTTGATTTCTTTTATCAATGTTTTATCATTTTCCGAGTACAAGTCCTTAACCTCCTTGGTTAAATTTACTCCTAGGTATTTTTTTTTTTTTGGCTGCAATAGTGAAGGGATTGTTTTCTTAATTTCTTTTGCTGATAGTTCATTGTTTGTATATAGAAATGCCTCTGATTTCTGAGTATTAATTTTATATCCTACCACCTTGCTGAATTCATTTATCAGGTCCAGTAGTGTTTTGACTGAGACTTTAGGGTTTTCTATATACAATATCATTGCATCTGAAAATAGTGACAGTTTTACTTCTTCTTTTCCAAATTGGATGCCTTTTATTTCTTCTTCTTGTCTCATTGCTATAGCTAGGATTTCCAGAACTATGTTGAATAAGAGTGGTGAAAGTGGGAAACCCTGCCTGGTTCCTGATCTTAAGGAGATTGCTTTTACTTTTTGCTCATTTAGTATGATGTTTGCTGTGGGTTTGTTGTAGATGGCCTTTATCATGTTAAAGAATGTTCTCTGTATTCCCACTTTACTGAGAGTTTTGAGCATGAATAGGTGCTGGATATTATCAAATGCCTTTTCTGCATCTATTGAAAATATCATGTGATTTTTGTCCTTCCTTTTGTTTATGTGATGAATCACATTGATAGATTTGCGAATATTGAACCAGCCTTGCCTCTCCAGCATAAATCCCACTTGATCATGGTGTATGATTTTTTTCATATATTGCTGGATCCGGTTGGCTAATATTTTGTCGAGAATTTTAGCGTCTAAATTCATCCGGGGTATAGGCCTATAATTTTTTTGTGTGTGTTGTCTTTGCTTGGTTTTGGGATCAGAATTATACTCGCCTCATAAAAGGAGTTTGGAAGTCTTCCTTCCTCTTGAATTTTTTGAAATAGCTTGAGGAGGATAGGAGTTAGTTCTTTGAATTTTTGATAGAATTCACTTGTGAAGCCTTCAGGCCCAGGACATTTCTTCTTTGGGAGTTTTTTGATAACTGTTTCTATCTCATTTGTTGTAATTGGTCTGTTTAGGTGTTCTGATTCTTCCAGATTAATTTTTGGGAGATTATATGATTCAAGAAATTTGTCCATTTCACCTAGATTGTCTAATTTTTTGGCATAGAGTTCTTCATAGTATTTTCTTTCAATGCTTTTTATTTCCGCTGTGTCAGTTGTTATTTCTCCACTGTCCTTTTTTTTAATTTATTTGAGTTCTCTCTCTTTTTTTCTTGGTGAGTCTAGTTAAAGGTTCATCAATCTTGTTTACCTTTTCAAAGAACCAGCTTCTGGTTTCATTGATCCTCTGTATTGTTTCCTTAGCCTCTATGTCATTTATTTCTGCTCTGATCTTTATTATTTCCTTTCTTCTACTTGTCTTGGGTTTTATTTGTTGTTGTTTTTCTAGTTCTGTTAGCTGCAGGGTCAGGTTGCTTATTTGAGCTTTTTCTAGCCTCTTTTGATATGCCTGTAGTGCAATGAACTTCCCTCTCAGTAGTGCTTTTGCTGTGTCCCATAAATTTTGAGTTGATATATGCTCATTATCATTTGTTTCTAGAAACTTTTTTATTTCTTCTTTGATCTCATTGTTAATTCATTCATTATTTAATATCATGCTATTTAGTTTCGAAGTGTTTGAGTATTTTTCAGTTTTTCTTTTGTGGTTAATTTCTAGTTTCATGGCATTGTGATCAGAGAAAATGCTTGATATTATTTCAATCTTCTTAAATTTATTGAGACCATTTTTGTGTCCTAACATGTGGTCTATCCTAGAAAACGTACCATGAGCGCTTGAGAAGAATGTATATTCTACTGCTTTAGGGTGAAAAGTTCTGAAGATATCTATTAAATCAAGTTGATCTAGTGTCTCCTTTAAGTCTGCTGTTTCTTTATTAATTTTTTTTCCTGAGGATCTATCCAGTATTGTTAGTGGGGTATTGAAATCCCCTACTATGATTGTATTGCTGTTAATCTCGCTCTTTATATCCATGATAGTCTGCTTTATGTATGTCGGGGCTCCTATATTTGGTGCATAGATATTTATAATAGTTATATCTTCCTGTTGAATTGTTCCCTTTATCATTATGTAGTGTCCTTCTTTATCTCTTACTACAGCCTTTGTTTTAAAGTCCATTTTGTCAGATATAAGTACTGCTACCCCGGCTTTTTTTTTCATTTCCTTTTGCATGACATTTTTTTCCATCCTTTTACCTTCAGTCTATGTGCATCTTTTGTTTTAAGGTGTGTCTCTTGTAGACAGCATATGTATGGGTCATGTTTCTTTTTCCACGCAGTACCCTATGTCTTTTGATTGGATCATTTAATCCATTTACATTTAAGTTTATTATTGATATGTAGTTGTTTATTGCCATTTTGTTCTTTAAAGCTGTATTTTTTCTTTTTTTTGCTATATTCTTTCCTCCCTTTGAACTGTTCACAATAGGCCCCTTAGTATCTCTTGCAGAATTGGTTAGGTTTTTATGAATTCTTTGAGGCTTTCTTTGTCTGGAAAGCTCTTTATTTCTTCTTCAATTTTAAATGTTAGCCTTGCTGGATAGAGTAGTCTTGGTTGTAGGTTCTTGTTCTGCATTACTTTGATTATATCTTGCCATTCTGGCCTCAAGTATTTCTGTTCAGAAGTCAGATGTCATCCTTGTGGGGGCTCCTTTGTAGGTGATAGCCTTTCTTTCTCTAGCAGCTTTAAAATTTTTTTCTTTATCCATTAGCTTTGATATTTTAACTATGATGTGTCTTGGTGTAGATCTTTTTGGTTTCACTTTAATGGAGTTCTGTGTGCTTCTTGAATGTGTGGAATGTTTCTCAGCCTTAATTTAAGGAAGTTTTCTGCTATGATTTGATTGAACAAAGTTTCCATTTCCTGTCCTCTCTCCTCTTCTTCAGGCACCGCTATGATGCAAATGTTGTTTCTCTTCATGTTGTCACAGAGCTCCCTTAGAGTTTCCTCACATTTTTTGAGTCTCTTTTCCTTTTTCTTTTCTGCTTCTGTACATTTGTTTATTGTGTCCTCTTACTCACTGATTCGATCCTCAGTGTGATTCATCCTGCTTTTAATTCCTTCCATTGTGGTCTTCAGTTCTGATACTGTATTTGTCATTTCTGTCTGATTCTTTTTTATTATTTCAATTTCGTTTTTTATACTTGTTATCTCTTTATTTAGGTGATCATAGTGACTATCCATTGTTGCTCTAATTTCTTTGAACATCCTAACTATCATTATTCTAAATTCTGCTTCTGGTAATTTGGTTATATCTGGTTCATTCAGGTCCTTCTCTGGGGATTTCTCTTGATTCATTTGGTTTGCATTCCTCTTCCTGCCCATTTTATCTGTGTTTAAGCAAGTTTTGGCCACTGGAGTCCAGTAGGTGTTGCCTTTGTGTTCTCTAGGTGTGGTCTGTCTGCAGGCCTGCCACCCCTCTGCCGCTGCCTAGGGTGGTTGGGTATGGGCATTGCCAGCATCAGCCTACTGCGGCTGTTGCTGTGATTTCTGCCTCTCCTCCACGGGAGGGGCTGTCACTCAACCCACAAGCCTCAGCACCAAGGGCAGAGGTGAGCACCTTTGCTTATCTGCGGACCCAGCCTGTATCTGGGCTTGTACCCAGCCCCCGCGGTCAGAGCCTGCTCACCACAGTTTTGCGGGTTGGGCAGGGCTTTTGACGTGCTCTCAGTTGTGAGCCTTTGCCCGTCCAGAATTTAGCCCCGCCCTCAATGCCAGGGCCCTCCTGTGCAGGGTCGCAAACCGCGGTTTATTGGCCCAACATGTTCGGTGGCATGAGCTCAGCCGCGAACTTCCACTTGTCTTCGGGTCTACCCCACCCTTGCGTAAGGAGCACGCTCGTGCACACAAGATGGCAAACCGCAGTTTTTCCATCCGGGTGGGGTTGGCAGCGTGAGCTCAACCGCGAGCCCCCCACCCGTCCCTGGTCCTAGTCCTGTCTCCGCGGTCAGGGCCGCCTTCCGCAGGGTACAGAGCAGATCTCTGCCCGGTTTTTTCCCGCAGGTGAGGTTACAGGCGGGCCACAGCTGCCGGACTACTTTTGTGTGTCCCCTCTGCCCCTGCTAGGCTAGACCGAGCTCACATCAGTTGTGCCTCCGCCCATGCCGACAGGACCACGTTTCAGCGTCCTGCCACCACCATCCCTTCAGCAACCCTCAGAGAGATGGAAGTGCCCTAAGTCTCCACACTGTTGGCCTGGGAGCTCCCTCCCTCTAAGCAGCTTTGCTCTAATTGCCGCGGGAGAGCTTGTTTGGCTAGTGTCCTGTCTCCCTTTACTGGTATTGCTACTTCCTGGGGAAATATTCGTTTTCGATTAGGGAAATGACTTAGCCCAGGGGTCAGGGTGGCTGTCCCTCAGAGTGTCCCCGTGCCTTCAGTCCACACTCTGTTCCCACTGCTTTGTTCCTCTCCTCTGTCCCTGTTCCCCGGAGCCCCAGGTGCATGGTTGTGAGAGAGGTTTTCTGTGCTGTCCCTTTAAAAAGAATCTTGAGTCTGAGAAAACTGTCTCTTTTTCACAAACAGTATCCTCACTTGTTTCACAGCTCAATACTATCCAAACGCCTCTTCTAGGCTCTGGGACTGCAGGCTGGGGCTTTGTTACTGGGACCCAGGTCCCTCCCTATCTGCCAAACTCTCCTCCCGCCACGCGGGTCTCTCCGGGCTGCCATTTGCTTCGTTTTCGCTATTCTTACCAGTCTCAATGTGGCTTCTTCTGTGTTCCTTGGTTGAAGAGTCCACTTAGTTTAGTTCAAAGTTGGTTTATCCAGATGATGGTTCTTAAAACTGAGTTATAATCCACTTTGGTTTTGGGAGTTGGAAGTTGGTACGTCCGCCTACTCCATCTCCATCTTTGTTCCAACATGCCCCTATTTTCTTGAGCGCCTCTTCACTTTGTTGTACTACAGCATACTCCAGGCTCATTTTGTATTTTTCTTTTCACAGACCTGGAATAAAACATTGTCCAAAGAACACTGATTTCTATTATTGGAGAATGATATAGTGATGCACACAATAATAATGCTTTGGTCTACAACGGACTGCATAAACAACTGTGTTCCTTTAAGATAATAAGGGAGCTGAAAGTTTCTATCACCTAATGACATCACAGATATAGTAATGCAACACATTAACCCCCGTATTTGTGGTGATGCTGGTGTAAAGAAATATACTGTGCTGCTCATCATATAAAAGTGTAACACATGCAATTATGTAAAGTACAGGATACTTGATAATGATAATAAATAACTATGTTAGTGACTTGTACATGTACTATACTATATGTTTTATTGTTATTTTAGAGTGTACTTTTTCATAAAAAAAATTGTTGTTGCAATTCAGTATGTTCTATCACACCAGCAGCAGCCTCATACATGTTGTGTTTGCTGTGACTCTTGATGGCATCCTTTTCTCTGCTGTTTGATTCAATTTCATGTTGTATTATAAGTTTAGTGTAGTCTAAGTGTACAGCGTTTATAAAACCTAATGCTGTCTACAAAATGTCCTAGGTCTGTACATTCACTCACCACTCACTACTGACTTACACAGAGCAACTTTTTAGTCCTGAAAGCTTCATTTATGGTAACTGCCCTATCCAGGTGTAACATTTTTAATCTTTTATATGGTATTTTACTGCAACTTTTCTATGTTTAGATCCACAAGTGTTTATCATTGTGTTACAATTAATATCCTATACAAGTTTATAGCCTAGTTTAGGTGCATAATAGGCTATTCCATTTGGGATTATGAAATACTCTATGATAGTCACACAACGAAGTTGTCTAATGATGCATTTATTAGAATGTATGCTTCTTGTTGTTAAGCAGTGCATGATTCTATGTGGAAACTGATATCTTAGATTAAGCATGCTCACTGTAAAGTGTCATGCTTTCTCAATAGGCAGATCTAAAAATATATGTTTATATACTAATCTACACACACACAATTAGCAATATTTATTTCTGTATCTATCTATTTATATGTGTACTTATACTAATTCCTGCAGTTTTAGTACATTACCACAAGATTCCTGCTAACCTTCTGTTTCATATTTGTGACTTCCTGAGAAAGAAAAGCTTAGCTCTTATTATTTACAATTTATTTACTTTTTTTCTTTAATTCTAGTATCCACATTAATTTTTTTCAAAGTTGTTAACCCAAACCCCTATGGTTAACACATTTATCAACCAGAGTATGGTGCTTTGCAGTTCTTTTCATTTTTATTCATAGAATATACAGTATAGTTAAAGTTCTGTTTTCTGTAGTTACTTAGATTAGTTCATTTCTTTGACATCCCTCTCCTTCAGAGTGGTTATATTATTTATGGGCACATGGTTAGGTTCATTTGTTACTGTCTGTATAGTAGTCACCCTTATCCACAGGGGATCCATTCCAAGACTCACAATGTATACCTGAAACTCTGGGTAATACCAAAGCACATATATATATATATATATATATATATATTATACTTTTTCCTATACATACTTACTTATGATAAAGTTTAATTTATAAATTAGGCACAGTAAGAGACTAATAACAACCAACAATAAAATGGAACTATCATAACAATATACTGGAATAAAAGTTATATGACTGTAGTCTCTCTCTCTCTCCTCCTCTTGTATCTTATTGTAACGTACTCACCCTTCTTCTTGTTACGATGTGAGCTGATACAGTGGCTATGTGATGAGATGAGGTATTCAGAATGATATACAACTAAAATTATTTCTGGAATCTTTTCTTTAATATTTTTAGACTGTGGTAGACTTCAGTTAACTGAAACAATGAAAAACAAAACTGCGGATAAAGAGTGGAACTACTCTATTGTATTTTTATCAGTCTGTCTGTCTATCTATTTCGGTATGGGAAATAGTATTGTTCTAAAAGTAAGAGCCATACATAAGGGTGTACTTAGACAAGTGATGCTCCTTCCCCATACCTGCTACTTTTTTTCCTCAGTCCTCCTTTTTTTCTATTTCTTTCCCACCTGTGAGCAAACAAATTCTTTAGTTTCTGGTTTATCATTCCCCATTTCTTTTGCACAAATGAGTGTATATATATCTATTTTACTTTTTTGTCCATGAAGCTGGATTATTATAAATGTTTATTGGCACTTGCTTTTTTACTTAACACTATATTCTACATAGTTCTCCACTGTGTACTGTAGCATCACTTCTTCAAATGATCTCTTATGTGTGGGAATTTAAGTTGTTTCCAATATGTCTCAATAACAAACAATGCTACAATGAATAACTTTGTGTGTATGTATATTTTGCATTGTTGTATCTTCAAGATAGATTACACAGGGGAAGAATTTTTATTTCATTTTATGTTGGATGAGGTTTTAGAACTGTTTCTATATATTTCTGCATCACTGATTCCAAATCTAAAATTCATTTTTTGGTGCATGCTCTAGTTTTTATGAAATTTTAATTTTTTTTGTTACAGCATTGGTTTTTCAATTGGAGTTAAAGGGCAACGACTCTTGGATTGAACATAACCACAAGGCAATTAATGTTTTACAAACATCACTTTTACATAATTGTAGTTGTTTTTAAATGTAAAGAATTGTTATCTGATAAAAACATCCTCATAATTTGTTTTAAGATTGAATCATGGCTTCTTTAAAGACATGTAAATGTAAGAATAGTCCTGACACCTTCTGTTATATATGTGGCTGTTACAAACTTCAATGTCAAAAGTGCAATATTTCATCATTTGTGACGCATGCATATATTGCCTATTTTCAAGTTCCCCTAGGCGATGAAGACAAGAATTGGGCTCTTCATATTGTGTGTCATAATTGTGAGAAAATGCTTTATGACTGGACAAAAGGAAAACACAAAGGAATGCCTTTTGATATTCTCATGGTTTGGTGTGAACCTAAGGACCACAGCAGTGACTGTTATTTCTCTCTGATCCATACAAAGGGCATTGGCAAGAAAAAACAGCATATGACCACATATCCTAATATTCCTTCAGCAATATGACCTATCTCACACTCTGAGACACTCCCGGTTTCAGTTTTCAATGGTTTTATTTCATCTAAAGACAAAGAAAGTGAACATGGTGATCAAGTGTATTTTGATAAGATGCATGAGGAAATGGTTGTAGAATCTGAAGAGTCTTCTTCTGATGCCAAGCAGTCATTAACCCCTCAGCAGTTTAGCCAACCCTAGTTGAATGACTTAGTAAGAGATTTGGGCCTATCAAAAAAAGCAGCTGAGTTATTAGCCTCCAGGCTTCAAGAAAAGAATTGTACTTCACTGGTCAGCTAAAGTATTCTATTTCAGGAAGCATGAACAAATTTTGGGGGACTTTTTTTCCAAAGACAAACACTTTGTTTACTGTCATGATATCAGTAGTCTTCTCAGCCAGCTAGGTATTACCACTTAAAGTCCAACAGAATTGTGGCTATTTCTTGACAGCTGTAAACAGAGACTGAAATGTGTTCTCCTACACAATGGTAATGTTTATGCAGAGGTTCAAATTGGTTATTTAACTCATCTGTGAGAAAATTATAATGACATAAAAATTGTCCTAAACATTCTGAAGTATGAGGAGCATAACTGGATCATTTGTGTGGATCTTAAAATGGTAAATTTCCTCCTAGGACAACAGAGAGGTTTCACGAAGTATTCTTTTTCTCTGTGTTTGTGGGACAGGCAGCTGAGCTTGGTAGGAACACTGGACACAGAAAGAGTGGCCAAAATGTAAAGCTCTGGAAGTAGGGATGCAAAATATTGTGAATGAGCCTGTAGTTAATTGAGACAGGATCATTTTCCCCCCATTTCACATCAAACTTGGCTTAATGAAGCAGTGTATCAGGCTTTGAATAGAGAAAATGAATGCTTTCAACTTATTCTTTCTGCTTTTCCTACCTTGTCTTTCAAGAAGATCAAAGCAGGTGTATTCGATGGACCTCAAAATCAAACCCTCATACGTGATGAATAATTTGCCGGGAAGATGAATAAGGAGGAGAAAGCAGCATGGCAGTCTTTCGTGGCAGTTACAAAGAACTTTCTTGGCAACAAAAAAGCAGAAAACTAGGAACTTCTGGTTCAAAGGATGCTGTTGGCTTTCCACAACATTGGATACAATATGAGCATTAAGATTCACTTCCTGAACAGTCACTTCAATAAGTTTCCTGAAAATCTTGGAGCTGTTAGTGATGAGCAGACTACTGCTGGAGCATCAAATGAGATTGTCCTCAACAAGTACACAAACGCAAGAGCTACAAATGCAAATTTTTGCCTTAATCGATTTTAAATAAGTTTTGCACAAATATAATGATTAAAATAAGTGTTTTAATATGTTCTATTTTAAAATTGTACAAAAATTCTGATGCAATCATATCTTTAGTGTATTTACCACATTATATAAGTTATATTTTCAAAAAGATGATGACCAAAAAGACATTCTACTTCATTATGTTAAACTAAATGTTGAAAATAGTACAATATGATGAAAACCTAAAAGCTTGGATTGCAAAAATACTGTAGCTTACAGAGAAAATCTAATGTCATATTTGAGATCACCATACTTGAATTAGGTAATAACAATTGTTTTTGTGGATGCAACAAAAATTTTGTTTCCTAGTATTATTAGAAGTTGGATTGTGGACCAAAAGGTAATGGCAGCCATGCTTTTCTTACATATTGTGGATGTCCTGTGATCTGGGCACACAGGAGACGTGACCATCTATTCCTCTACCCCTTCCCCTTTTATCTCTCTTTCTCTTTTCCCCTCCCACAGCAATGGCTCAAATGGTTTTAAGCAAGTTGGTCCTGAGCATTAAGGGTGGCTCCATGGCCTCATCTCAGGTGCTTAAATAGCTTGGTTGCTGAACAGTGGAGCAGTGGCTCCAGATGGGAAGAGCATAGACAGGTAGAGGGCTTTCCAAAACTATGTAAACCATTAGAGCCTCAAATCCAAGAAGCAAACACAGCACTGAGTTACCTTAACACAAATAGATCTACTCCAAGGCACAGCATAATAAAATTGTCAAAAATCAATGACAACAAAAGAACCTTCAAGGCAGCTAGGAAAAAGAATAAACAAACAAAATGTATTAACAGATGCCCATTAGGTTGTCATCAGACTTCTCAGCAGAAACTCTAAAATTAAGAGGAGAGTGGACCGAAACATTCAAAGTACTGAAAGAGAAGAATTAATAGCCAAGAATATTATATCCATCAAATATAATTTATTCTTAAAATATGAAGGAGAAGTAAAAAGTTTTGCAGACATACAGAATCTGAGGAAATTTACCACTAGAAAACTCCCCCTGCAGGATATACTCAAGGGGGTTATTCAACCAGACACAAAGGACAAAAAAAATTAAAACTACAAGTAAAAGCTCCAACAAAGTCACAATTTAAAAAGATAATCAATGAGCCTGACCAGGCAGTGGCACAATAGATAAAGCATTGGACTGAGATTCAGAGGAGCCAGCTGAAGCAACCAGCTTGAGCGTGGGCTCATCTGGCTTGAATGTGGGCTCACCAGCTTGAGCGTGGGATCACTGGACTGAGTATGGGATCATAAACATGACTACATGTTGCTGGCTTGAGCCCAAAGGTCACTGGCTTAAAGCTCAAGGTTACTGCCTTGAGCCTAAGGTTACTGGTTTGAGCAAGGGGTTACTTGCTGTGCTGTAGTCCCCCAGTAAAGACACATATGAGAAAGCAATCAATGAGCAACCAAGGAGACTAAGGAGCCACAAAGAAGAATTGATGCTTCTCATCTTTCTCCCTTCGTGTCTATCTATCCCCTCCCCCCTCTCTCTCTCTCTCACACACATACGTGATAATCTGTGAAAACCAAAACATAAAAAAAGGGAGAGTATGAAGATTGGCAGTAGCAAAGAAGGATGAAGTGCAAATGCACTCATATGACAAAGGACTCTTGTACATAAGAAAAAATTTTCTCTTAATAACCTAATGGTAGCCACCCACATAAAAGCCACTACTGAGTGAAATAAGTAAAACAGAAAAAAGCTGAGAACAGCATGATTTCATACATAGGTGGGACATAAAAGTGAGACTATGAGATATGGACAAGAGTGTGGGGGTTACAGGATGGAGGGAGGGAGGAGTGGGTAGGAGAGGGGGGAGGGGAGGGGCACAAATAAAACTAGATAGAAGGTGACAGAGGACAATTTAACTTTGGGTGATGGGTATGCAACATAATTGAATGATAAGATAACCTGGAGATGTTTTCTTGGAACATATGTACCCTGATTTATTAATGTTACCCCATTAAAATTAATAAAAGAAAAAAAAAGTCACTACTGAAACACACAGCTTAACTAAAGAAAAAACAGTGGAAATAAGTATGGAATACCACTAAGCAAAAACAACTGACATAAACACAAAAGAGAAGATAAAAATGAGACATAGAGCTACCAGAAAACAAAACATAAAATGGCTACTGGAAACCCTTAAGTGTCAATAATGACTCTAAATGCAAATGGATTGAACTCACCACTAAAGAGGCACAGAGTAGTACATTGGGTCATAAAGCAAAACCCAATCACATACTGCCTTTAAGAGACACATATAAGCTGCAAGGACAAAAGTAGATTCAAAGTGAAAGGTTGGAAAACAATTCTCCAAGCAAATATCCAAAGAAAAGCAGGTATAGCCATACTTATATCTGACAATGCTGACTTCAAGACAACAAAGGTAACCAGATACTAAGATAGACATTCATAATAATAAAGGGGACAATTGTATAAAGAAGACATAATACTTTTTAATATATATGCACTAAACCAGGGAGCACCAAAATATATAAGACATATACTAACTGATCTAAAAATAGCAGCAGACAAAAACCCAATCATACTTAGAGATTTCAACACACCATTGACTGCTTTAGATAGATCATCCAAACAGAAAATCAATAAAGAAATATAGGCCTTAAAGGACACTCTGGACCAAATGGACATAATAGATATTTATAAAACATTTCATTCCCAAACATCAGATTATACATTCTTCTCCAATGTGCATGGAACATCCTCAAAGATAGACCATATCTTGGGCCACAAAACTAACATCAACAAATTCAGGAAGATTGAAATTATACCAAGATTATTTTCTGATCATTAAGCTTTGAAATTAGAATTCAACTGTAGAAACAATGTAAAGAAACCCACTAAAAAGTGAAAATTAAATAACATACTTCTAAAAAATGATGGGGTCAAAGAAGAAATAGGAGCAGAGATCAAAAGATATATACAGACAAATAAAAATGAAAACATGACATATCAAAATTTCTGGGAATAAGCAAAAACAGTAATAAGAGGAAAGTTTATATCATTACAGGCATATAGCAAGGAACAAAAGAGATTACAAATAAACAACCTAACATTACATTTTAAAGAACTAGAAAAATATGAACAAAGGTAACCCTAGGCCAGAAGAAGAAAGGAAATAGTAAAAAATCAGAGCAGAACTAAGTGAAATATAGAATAATATAACTATAGAAAAATTAATACAATAAAGAGCTAGTTCTTTGAAAAGATCAATGAAATTGACAAACTCCTGGTTAGACTCACTAAGAAAAAAAGAGGAAAGGCTCATATAAACAAAATCTTAAATGAAAGAGAGAAATTACCTCAGACATCTTAGATATACAAAGGATCATAGTAGAATATTATAAAAGATTATACTCCACCATATTCAACAACCCAGAAGAAATCGATGAATTCATGGAACTATATAATCTTCCTAGACTGAGTCATGAAGAGGTGGAAAACCTAAATAGAATTATAAGCATAGAGGAAATAGAAACAACTATCAAAAATCTTCCCAAATATAAAAGTGCAGGATCAGATGGCTACACTATTGAATTCTACCAAACATTCAAAGAAGTTTTGCCTATTCTTTTCAAAGTCTTCCACAAAATAGAAGAAGCAATACCTCCTAACACATTTTATGAGGCCAACATAACCGTCATACCAAAACCTGACAAGCACAGCAAAAAACCCCCACAAAACTATAGACCAATATCTCTAATAAATACAGATGCAAAAATCCAAAACAAAATACTAGAAAATACAATATAACACATTCAAAAAATAGTACATTAGTTCAAGTGGGATTCAATCCAGGAGCACAAGAATGGTTCAACATATGGAAATTGATCAATGTAATACACCACATCAACAAAACAAAGAATAAAAATTATATGATCCTATCAATAGATGCAGAAAAGGCATTTGGTAAGATAGAACATCACTTTATGTTTAAAACACTCAATTAAATCAGAATAGACAGTACCTCAACATAATAAAGACCATGTATGTCAAACTACCAGCTAATATTGTACTAAGTGGTGAAAAAATAAAGGCTTTTCCTCTAAAATCAGGAAGAGAACTAGGTTGCCCACTCTCTCCACTCTTATTCAACATAGTTCTAGAAGTTTTAGTCAGAATGATCAGGCAAGAAAAAGAAATAAAAGGCATCTATATCAGGAAAGAAGAAGCAAAGATTACACTTTTTGCAGATGACATGATCCTGTGTATGGAAAATCCCAAAGACTACACACAAAAAATAACCTATTAGAAACAATAAACCAATACAGTAGAGTCGCAGAATACAAAAGTGGAACACAAATGTCTGCTGCTTTCCTATATGCCAAATGAAACTTTGGAAAGTGAACTAAAAAAATAGTTACTTTCACAATTGAAAAATAAATAAATGCATAAAATATCTAGGAATAAACATAACAAAGGATGTAAAGAACCTACATATTGAAAACTACAAAGCCTTATTGAAAGTAATTGAAGAAGATACAATTAAATGGGAAAATATACCATGTTTATGGATTGGAAGAATGAACATAGTTAAAATGGCCATGTTACTCAAAGCAATATACAAATTGAATGCAATCCCTATCAAAATCCCAACATCATTATTTAAAGAAATAGAACAAAAAATCATCAGGTTTTTATGGAATCATAAAAATCCCAATATAGCCAAACCAATACTGAGGAAAAAGAATGAAGCCAGAGGTATCACATTACCTGACTTCAAATTATACTATAGAGCCATGATAAAACAACATGGTATTGGCAGAAAAAGAGACATACAGACCAATGGAACAGAATTGAAAGTCCAGAAATAAAACCCTATGTATATGAGGAAATAATTTTTGACCAAGAAACCAAAAACACACAATGGAAAAATAAAGCCTCCTCAATAAATGGTGATGGGATAATTGGAAGGCAACATAGAAAAGAGTAAAACTTGACTACAGTTTGTTCTCTTGCACAAAAACTTTTAAAAATAGTTCAAATACCTAAATATAAGATCTGAAAAAATAAATTACATAGAATAAAACGTAGGTACTAAACTCATGGACCTTGACAATAGAGAAAAATGTTTGAATTTGACCCCTAAGGCAAGTGAAGTAAAGGCAAAAATAAAAGAATGAGACTTTATCAAACTATAAAGCTTCTGCACAGCAAAAGAAACTGACAACAAAACGGATAGGCAGCCAACAAAATGAGAAATGATATTTGCAAACAACAGCTCCAGTAAGGAGCAACAAGTAAACATACAATTCAATTAAAAAAAGGGGAGAGGACCTGAACAGACACTTCTTTCAAGAAGACATACAAATGGCCAACAGATATATGAAAAGATGCTCATGTTCACTAGCTATTAGAGAAGTGCAAATTAAACCCACAACGAGATACTGCCTCACATCTGCTACATTGGCTATTATCAACAAGACAGGTAATAACAAGTGTAGGAGAGGCTGTGAAAAAAAAAAGGAATTCTCATTCACAGCTAGTGGGATTGCAAATTAGTACAACCATTATGGAATAAAGTATGGTGGTTCCTCAAAAAATTAAGAATAGAACTACCATATGACCAAGAAATCGCTCTACTGGGTATCTTCCCCCAAAACTCAAACACATTGGTATGTGAAGACACATGCACTCCCATGTTCTTTACAGCCTTATTCACAGTGGCCAAGACATGGAAACAAACAATTTTTTTAAGATTTTTAAAAAATTTCTTTTTATTTATTCATTTTAGAGACGAGACAGAGAGAGAGAGAGAGAGAGAGAGAGAGAGAGAGAGAGAGAGAAAGTGGGGAGGAGCTAGAAACATCAACTCCCATATATGCCTTGACCAGACCAGTGCAGGGTTTTGAACTGGTGACCTCAGTGTTCCCAGGTCGATGCTTTATCCACTGCGCCATCACAGGTCAGGCTCCAAAGTATTTTTTGATAGAGCATTGGATAAAGAAGATGTAGTATACATATATACACTGGAATATTATTTAGCCAGAAGAAATGATGACATTGCCATTTATGATAACATGAATGGACCTTGAGAACATTATACTGAGTGAAATAAGTAAATCAGAAAAAGCTAAGTACTTTATGATTTTACATATAGATGGGATATAAAACTGAGACTCATGAACATAAATAAAAGTGAAGTGGTTATCAGGAGGAAGGGAATGTGGGGGAGGGATTGGGGAGGAGGTAGGTGAAAGGGAGTTAAGAGGGATAAATTATATGGTGATGGAAAATGATTTGACTTTGGGTGATGGATATACAAGATAATACACAGTTCAAATGCTATAAAAATGTTTACCTGAAATCTATGTACGTTATTGATCAATGTTGCCCTGTTAAATTTAATTTTCTAAATAAAGTGAAAGAAACGCATGCAGTTCCACTGTGCTAAATGCATGATTAAATATATAAGAAATGTTAACTATTAGCTTTATTATAATTTTTAAAAATTGATTATTACCATTTTATACATACTTACACGTGGGCTATATATGGAATTAAAGATCATTTTTATGTGCTCAGAAGAAATCTTATTTTTTTCTATTTTGTTTTCTGTCTCTTTTTCGTCGGGAAAAAGAAACTGAATGGCACTTGGTTGCTGCTTTGAGTTTCACTTTCCTTTTCGTAAGACAGGAAGTTAGGGATCTCAGCAGAACCTTCTGTCTCTCAAGTGTGGCTGCTACATAAACGAGGCAGAACCGCGAATACTCCAGTTAAGCCTGATCCAACTGTTAAAAAGAGGTAAGTGACTTCCAACCATCTAATGTTTCTTGTCTGTGTGTGTGTGAAGAAAATGGGCTTTCTATTTTTTGAAAAAAAAAAGTGTTTTTTTTTTAAATTTTTTGAAAAATGTTTCAGAATGAAATTGCTTGGTAATGATTATACAGTGTGTCGGTAAAGTCATGGTGCACTTTTGACCGGTCACACGGTCAAAAGTGCACCATGACTTTACGGATACACTGTACTTATGACTTTCATATGTTTTGTTTTTTAATGAAAATTTTAAACACAGGGAACTATAGAGAATAAATTAACTATGGTATAATCTCCATATAGTTGCATCAAATTTTTGTTTTGTTTCCTTGCTTCAGTTTGATGTATTTTCTTCTGACTGATTTTTCCTTCAAGTATGTATAACCTGCTGTTAAATGTATCCTGTAATTTTCACATTTCAGATATATAGATTTTTAATTACAGAATTGCTCTTTTGTCTTTTCAGTTTTTTCTATTTTGCCATCAAGCAACCAAGCTTATCTTTTAATTATTTGAACAAACTAAGCATAGTTATTTAAAAATCTATGTGGGTAGCTCCAATCAATATCAGTATGGTTTGTTTTTATTTTCTATTTTATTTTGGTTTTCTACCATGTTGTTTTGTTTGCTCTCCTGTGTTTATGATCAATGTGAGGCATTGAATATTAAAAAAAGAGTTGCAGAAGTAATTTGAAGTTAAGAAAGTGTTCCCTTCATTTAGACATGGTTTATTTTGCATGCATTATGCATCTAGAAGCACAGACAATTCTCATTTATCCTAACCCTATCATGTTGAGATTACTAGAAGATGAAATTCAATTTAATTCCAGTCCATCTACCTTCACTTCTTTCCTGTGCGTCTTCAGAATCCTAACCCACACTCTGGATGGCAGCTTCTTGTGTCATATTTCCTTAACTGTATGAGTCTAGCAAACACTTTGGTTAATTTCTCAGCATCTCAGGTACCTCTTCTAAAGTTAATAGTTGAATTATAGGGAAATGTGCTCCTAAATGCCAAGTGTACCTGTCTGTATTTACATCTTCTCCAAATCTTAGGCAATAAAATAATTCTTCATTGTTCTGTTAGCTTTCCAATGCTTTCAGATTTAGATATTTTACATTTTATTCTGCATTTCTAATTTTTCTCATCAAAAGAATTGGCATGGTGGCTAATGGTTTATTCTGCTACTTTGTTAACATTTCATATTTCAGTTTTTTATTTGTTAGCTCTTTTTAGCATAAATTCCTCATTTTTATCTACTAATTCATGGGTTGGTAAACTATGGCTTATGTGTCAGCCATCTGTTTTTGTCAAGCAAGTTTTTTTGGAACACTGTCATGCCTATTTTGTTTACATATTCTCTATGACAGCTCTGGCATTACACTGGTAAAGCTGAGTAACTGTGACAACGACCATGGCCACAAAGTCTGAAAATTTACTATTCATTATTAAGAAAAATTTTGTTGATCCTTATGTTAATTTATTGATTTTCTACATTCTTTATGAAGTCTGTAGTTAATTTTGTCTACTGATTAAAAATTTTAATTATATTTTTATATCTAAATTATCCATTTTTAATATCTACCTTTTATTGCTAATTTCTATTGCCTTATAATTCAACTAACATGTTTGAATTAGGTCAGAGAAAAAATTAGTTACTGAAACTAGAAGCAGAAATTGTGCTTTAAATAACTATGCTGTACATTCCACTTCATCTATTATTGTTTTTTTTCCATTAGATACAGAACAATGGCAGTGACAACCAGATTGACGTGGAATGAGGAAAAGAGTCTACAAAAGCTGCTTGGAAATGTTTCCCTGAGCCTTCTTTATAAGTCTAGTGTCCATTCCTGTAGCACTAAAGATATGGTGAATAGGTGCTGTCGACAGGGACCCACAATAACATTGATTTACTTGCCCAATCAAATTGTTGGGGCCGTTATATGTGGTCATTATCCTGAAATGTGTGAAGATTCTGTAAAGCAGAATTCGTCCTTCCTTTTTTTATTTAAAAATAATAGAACTGAAATAACTGCATTTTTAAACACAGCACCAAAAATTACTTTTCAAAAATTGGTATTTTATTCCTCTTCTTGTGAGGAACTTTTCTTCTTAATACCAGAAGATTCCAGAGTTTATATGCATACACTGTTAAGAAATAAACTTCAATTAAATTGTCGTGAATACTCAGAATGTTTGGAATATGAAGTTTTTCGAGTTGAAGGTATGTTAATGAGACGTTCCTGCATTCTCATTCTAGTCATTGTGTTTGGCAGGTCAAAATTAATCTATAAACATAAGGAAAAATGAGAAGAGCAAACAAATTTCACGCTATCAAATTTCTCTTTCATAAACTCTAAAATGAAACCTGGCAGATTGGAAGGTATAGGCCCCTTTGAGCAAAGTAAATTGAAAGGTGTAAGTGGAAAGATGGAGATAAAGATGGAAGGACGAAGGGAGAGAGAGAGAGAGGCCTTACTATCAGAGCAGGTCTATTTTGACACATGATCTCTTTTTCTGGTCAGTCCTAAAGCTTCCAAGCATTGTTATTTGAGGGTTTCCAGACTCAAGTAATGTACTGAGGAGGTAAGTTTTCCACTTCTTTTTGTTGTGCTACCATCCAAAACTCCTAACTGAACAGCTCATCTCTGGGTAATGCAAGCATAGTCAATACCTTATTTAGGAGATTGACCTTGGCCATTTTCTAAAGGGAACTAAAGAAATTCGAAAAATTGTAATGCTGTGTTTATTTTCTATAGGAATAGAGAATGATGGAGGCTACATAAAAAGGATAATAGAAGCCATAGAGTAAGTTAGATCCTTGGGCTATCTATTACTCATTCCAGGGGTAGTCAACCTTTTTATACCTACCGCCCACTTTTGTATCTCTGTTAGTAGTAAAATTTTCTAACTGCCCACTGGTTCCATAGTAATGGTGATTTGTAAAGTAGGGAAGTGACTTTACTTTATAAAATTTATAAAGCAGAGTTACAGCAAGTTAAAGCATACAATAATAATTACTTACCAAGTACTTTATGTTGGATTTTTGCTAAGTTTGGCAGAATAAATCTTTATAAAACAACTTACTATAGTGTTTGGTTGCTCTGCTACCGCCCACCATGAAAGCTGGAATGCCCACTAGTGGGTGGTAGGGACCAGGTTGACTACCATTGGGTTAGAGCATTATATAAATTGTACTGACAATAAAATAGTAATGTAAAAATCAATTGTAGTAATAAAAATGAATTACAATATTTCGGTCATAATATGTTCAAAGCAGTTTAGAACAGCAGCCAAACAAAAATACGACCAACCATGAATTTTTAAAAATCCACTTGATGACAATTTGATTTCAGCTTTTACTTTGGACATGTTCTATTCAAAGTTTTCCAGAAAAATGACTATTTTAAGTAATGCCTCTGAATCATTTCCTCATAAATAAAGTTTATGGAAAACTTTAGTAAATTTTAAAACCAAAGCCTCCTTTCCCCAATTTATAAGTAAATCTCTGCATTGCATATATTTTGTTTTTATTTCTTCTTAATATACTACTATTACTGAAAATAGTAATTCATTTTCAGTGTTGTTTATATTTCTTATTACATTTTTGTGGTCTAAGGCAAGTAGTTTGATTTGGTTTCTGGTTAATGTTTAACTTTAGTTAGATATACACAAATGTATTTCCTTCAAGTGCAAAGTACATAACCTTAGACCATTCAAATCATATAATAAAAGATGATAACATAAAATTAATAACTAACAATGCCTGACCTGTGGTGGTGCAGTGGATAAAGCATTGACCTGGAAACGCTGAGATCGCCGGTTCGAAACCTGGTTTTGCCTGGTCGAGGCACATATGGGAGTTGATGCTTCCTGCTCCTCCCCTCTTCTCTCTCTCTCTCTCTCTCTCCCTCTCTCTATTCCTCTCTATTTCTCTTCTCTAAAATGAATAAATAAAAAAAATAACTAACAAGACATATTTTTTTTGTGTGTGTGTGACAGAGACAGAGAAAGGGACACACAGGGACAGACAGAAAGAGAACGAGATGAGAAGCATCAATTCTTCATTGAGGCACCTTAGTTGTTCATTGATTTCTTTTTCATATGTGCCCTGACCCGAGGGCTACTGCAGACTGAGGGACCCTTGCTTAAGCCAGCGACCCTGGGCTCAAGCTGGTGAGCCTTGCTCAAACCAGATGAGCTTGCGCTCAAGCTGGCGACCTCGGAGCCTCAGAGCCCCGAACCTGGGTCTTCCACTTCCCAGTTTGACTCTCTATCCACTGCACCACTGCCTGGTCAGGCACAAGACATATTTTTAAAATTGGAGTCAAGTTCCAGAAGAATTGTGTTATTATTTATGGAAGTTTGGGTGCTGTGTTTACTGCATTTTAACAGGCACAGGAAAAGACTCCTAGCAGACCTCAGAACCTACAGACCCTATGGAGACTTGACTTCGGAAGTTCGTATTCTCTTGCTGGGTCCAGTTGGATCTGGAAAGTCCAGTTTTTTCAATTCAGTGAAGTCTGTTTTCCATGGCCATGTGACTCGTCAAGCTGCGGTGGGGTCTGATATCACCCACATTACTGAACTGGTAAGGTATTTCAGGATTTCCTGAGGATTTTTATAAATTACAATTATTAGGTTAGGTAATATTTTGGCCATTTTTCTCAGAACAGAAAGCTCCTGTTAATGTACAAATAAATGCTAAATCAAATGTAAAACAGGAGTAAAAGTTGAATGAGAATATCCACCATGCAGTTATATTATACAGCAAGGCTTTCTACTGTTATGGATGCAAAATGTGGTTATATGAAGGATGAATTTTGGCACTTGTAAAAAACAGCAACAAAATTGTAAAAACTTTGTGGTAATCTTCAGTCATTATATTTAATGTATCCTTTTACTCATGTCCCATGTGGCTTTCTCTGGACTGAAATGATTTTCTCATTTTGTAAAAATAAATAATGAGAACTATGCAATACAATAAGTTTTTATTATATAAGACCATTTTATAAGAAATGATAATGAACAACAAAACAACAATTCACTTTGGTGGGTCAACCTTCAAAAGGTAAGTCTATAAATGTTCTTACAAACACTTATCTTATTTGTAAACAAATATGTTTAAGAAAATAAATACTAATACCATTTAAAACTGTTACTCTAAAGATCTACAAATTATGGTGCAATATTTATCTAGAAACATCCATTTTGTGCTTGTCAAAATGTTATACACTCAAACAAAAAATAATAGAAAGAAAAAATAGACAATTTTATAATCAAACTGTTTTTCTACAGATGCTACAACCTAATATTGCTGTCTTCTGATTGGGAATATGCTGTACATTGTCAGTGCAAAAGTTAGCATAACATGGTAATGGCTCGTTCTAGACATGTCATATTCAATAACTGAAAGCATTTTCTTGGATTTTCAAGTGTCACATCTTGTTTTTTGAAGTAACCCATATTCTGTGATGCAAGTGGATTTATTTTGATACATCAGTGTAGTCACAGGAGCCCAGGCAATATGCTGCAACAGCAATTCAATACATTAAGCATTTGATTGAAATGTTTCTGTTTTAAATATTATGTTGGCAATAGAGACCTAAATACAAATACTACTTAGTCCCTTTGTTAAGGGGTTTTAGAAACTAATGTGTGTAATAAATAAGTATCATTCAATGTAACAGGTGCTATAATAGAGGTACTAATTAGGACAGAATTTTGCTCTTTCCCTTTTGTGTTGAAAACTCCAAAGGCATTGCTTTCAGATAAGATTTTGAACTCCAAGTGAAATGCAGATACTATATAAACTGAAGGAATACAAGAGAATATTTGTGAAGGAAATAATATGTTATTGTTCAGAAACCTTTCTAACCCACCCCCTGGCTTAATTATCCTTTTATTGATTCATATTTTTTAAGTGAGACAGAGAGAGGAAGGGAGAAAGAGAGCAGGCAGGGGGGAAACATTCATTTTGCTGTTCTGCTCAGTCCTGCATTCATTGGTTGCTTACCATGTGTGCCCTGACCGGAGATCGAACCTGCAACCTTGTCATTTTGGAACGACACCCTAACTGACTGAGCTAACTAGCCAGGACCCAGAGACCTTTCTCTTTGAAGAATTGAAGTTCCCTATAAAAATCAAGGAAACAAATTAATGGTCAATGAAACTATGAATGTACATGCTGATCTTAAAATTAAGTAAATGTACTTAAGTCTGTAACTCATGCTTTGAGCATTTCCTTTAAAGTTGAGGCACTTGTAAGTCTGTCTCACTTACTTGGATAAAAATTACCAATGAGATCACTCTTAGGCATTTTAAAGACCACTGGGAGCTCTTGACTTTCTTACAGTTTGCAATAGGTCATAGAGGGATTCTAACCTTCCTGGTATAAAAGTGGAGGCATTATGGTTAAAAGTTGTGGTTAAAGTGTTGTCTGGCATCTCTGAGAGACAGCTCCCCACCTTTTTTTTTAGTAATTCTTCTAAAATTTCTCATAGTTGTATTTATGTTAGAAGTGTATTTGACCAAAACATAAAAATTTTCTGAGTGCAACTAAAAAATTTTGGCTGGGAAGATTAAGTTGAATGTGTTTATCTAGGAAAGGTTTATTAAAATAGTGTTCCTCAAAAGGAGGTTTGTGAACCCCTGAGGGTTTTTGAGACCCATTTAGAGGATCTGTGAGCTTAAATTTTTTTTATAACTGTAAGATGCATTTTCTAGTGTGTTGACATTTGAACTGGCTATACAAACTTAGTTTTATCAATTGGCATCTTAACACAAATCAAGTAATGACACCAGTACTACTGGTGCTCACCGCATTTTTTCTTCCCATTGAACTTGCAGTAAAATAAACAGAAAATATTTTATATATGAATAAGGTCATCCTTGATAAATCACTAGCAATTATTGATTTTATTTAAACTTAACTTTTAACTGGACATAACCTTAATATCTTAATATTCTGTGTAATGAAATGAAAAGTATATATAAAATGCTTCTAATGCATATCAAAGTATGGTTGTCATTGGGCAAAGGCATGGGTGTGATTGAATTGTGACCTGAAATTTCTTATGTAACATAAGTTTTTACTTGAGAAAACAACTGAAAGACTTGCTTATTCATATTGCATATTTAGTAAATGTTTTTGTTTTTGTTTTTGGAAAATGCACAAAGCAAACCTATTACTCCAAGGAAAACCAATAGTACTTGCTGCCATTGATAACATTTTGACTGTTAACAAAAATATAAGTACTTTAAGAAATATGAATCGACCACTCTGAGTTTGATAGTTTTCCCACAGTTAGTTATCTGATGAGATTAATGGTGGTAATAACTGCTATGATGTTTTAATATTGTGTAATAAAATTTGCCAGTATTTGGAAAATCTAGATAAGCCAGTGAACTCATATTTAAATCACCAGTGCATCAGGTTACAAATCATTTGTGGATAAAAGATATATTCAAAGCATAAGATAGATTAGTGAATTTCAGTTAACAGAGTATAAAAATGTTGTAGGATACATATTGCAGCTGTTGAGAAATGATCACCTTTCGAGCTTTGATGTATATTAATGAGGAATATCCAAAATTCTCTAAAACGGTTAAGTTTTAATACTTTTTTCTTTTTCAAATCAAGGAAATAAATTAATGGTCAATAAAACTATGAATGTGCATACTGATTTTAAAATTAAGTAAATGTACTTAAGTATGTAACTCTGATGCTTTGAATATTTCTTTTCTTTCTTTTTCTACCACATATGTATGTGAGGCCAGATTTTCTTTTATACATCAATTAAAACAACAAATCACAACAAACTAAATGCAGAAACAGACACAGAATCTGGCTATTTTCTATTAATCTAGACATTGAAGAGACTGGAAAAAAATAAAACAATCCTCTTTTTTATAATAATTTTTGAAAGTAATTTAATTTTTTTCATAGAAATCTTGTGTAGATTAACATATAATAGATTCATGATTGAATTTTAAAATGATTTAAGAAATACTTATAATTAAGTTTTAGTTTTTATGTTAAATATTAATGAAAATAACCCATATAAAATATCTGTGGAATCATCATTAATTTTTAAGAGTTTAAGATGATTCTGTGTGACAAAAATATTTGAGGACAACAATGTTAAATATGAACCAGTCTCTGGTTTTTCTGTTGTCATTCATGTCTTGAATGCTGTTTTAAGAATGTAATTTTATGTATGATTTTTTTCTTCCAGTATAGGATATATTCTGTTAAGGATGGAAAAGATGGAGACTCTCTGCCATTTATGTTGTGTGACTCTATGGGGCTGGATGAAAAAGAGGGAGTAGGATTGTGTATGGATGACATACCTCACATCTTAAAAGGCTGCATGCCAGACAGATACCATGTAAGAACCCTTTAATCTCAGAAGTATTTCTAATGATTTTTATTAGACTTTCTGTTGAATTTTCACTCCATAAGGCAGTTTCTACTATTATAAGGTGATTTCAACACTAACCAACACGACTGTATTTTAAATAAGTATTCATATAAGTAGAGTAACTGCTCTTCTTTTCCATAGTATTAAGAAATATAGACAAAAGGCAGGATTCTACTACCAGTAAAAAGTCAGGAGAAGATTGTGTTTATATCATTCTTTGCTATCATGTACAGCTACAGGAAAGAGGAAGTTTAATCTCACAGTTTTTTTTTCATCACTTAGGCAACACATTGGAACGATTAACCTTTTTTTTTTTGATTGAAGAGTGTTATAAATACTTAGTCTTCATTATGTAATGCTACTTAAATACTGTACCTAACTCAAAGGTTGAGTCTGCCACTGATTAGCTGTGTATCCATAAGCAGGTTATATACTTGTCACTGTAAGTCTTTTTCATGTATAAAATTTATTGTGGGTAATAATAATGCCCATCACTTAGGGTGGCTGAAAAGATAAATGAAATGATATACTTTTAATTCTCAAAAAGTTAACCATCATCAACTTTCTTTTAGATATTGGGTGTGATACAGTTTTTGTGACACATACTATGCTAGTTACTTCTTAGAAACACATAGTTGAATAAGAATATGGTTCTTATCCTCATTAAGCTCACAATTTAAGAAGACAGAAAGACACAAGGAGCAGAAACAGATAAAAAGGATGAGAAAAATTATGAGCGTACTAACATCATTCTTCACAGCAGAAAAAAAATGAATCAATTCCACCCAACATTGAAACATATAGTTAAAAAATAATGAATCAGTCTTTTACTATGTTTTGTAATCTATTTTCCTAATTTTAGAAGGATTATTGTCTTTTGGTAAGGCAATATAAACTTAAATTTGCAATTTGGTATTTTTTTAAGTTTTACTTTTATTTTTTACCCTCCTGTAAAATGAAAAGAAATTATAGTATTTTAGTTTAAATGGGATATTCATTATATTTTCTCTCTACTCATTAGTTCATGTAAGTATGAAAAAGTCTTAGGAATCTTAAATGATGTGTAACATTGTTAATGGTAGTTCTTTTTTTTTCCTGGCGATTGAGATTTGAAATAAACTTTTAAAAATATACTACACTTTCCTAAAATATTTCCATTATAGATAGTAAATTATGGATAATTATAATTATAATCTTTTTACCGAAATAATAAAGTGGTATTTTTATAAAGAAGACACAACGGCCTTATGCTTATTGTGGAAATGTAATACAGAAGGGGCAGCACTAATAAATCGAGAAGGAGGAATTGGCAGAGGGAAAGATTTGGTTGGAGGTTAGTGGTGGTCACATTTGAAGCATGAATTTTGTCTTAAAAAATTCATCAGAGACTCATGGACAAGAGTGTGGTGGTTACCGGGTGGGGGGAGGGAGGGGAGGGTGGGAAAGGGAGAAGGGTAGGGGCACAGGGAAAACCAGATAGAAGGTGACAGAGGACAATTTGACTTTGGGTGATGGGTATGCAACACAATTGAATGATAAGATAATCTGGAGATGTTTTCATTGTACATATGTACCCTGATTTATTGGTGTCACCACATTAAAGTTAATAAAAAAAAATTCATCAGAGACTCTTTAAATGTTACCTTATGTTTCTCTAACAGTTTAGTCCCCAGCAACCAATCACATCAAAACATCCTGCCTTCATCATGTCTCCATCACTGAAGGACAGGATTCACTGTGTGGCTTATGTCTTTAGTAGTGACTCTATCAGTAGTCTCTCCTCTGAAATGGTGGAAAAGTTCAAACTAATTCAAAAAGAAGTATTAAACTTTGGTGAGTCTCATTTTACTTAACAAAAATGTTTGACTTTGAAATGATTATAGACCTATAAAAAGTTGCAAAGAGGGCACAAAGAGGTGCCATGTACCCTTTATCCATACGCTAAGCCCTGGTTTGGTTGGTGGCAACAGCAGGCAGAAACATCCACAGCCATGACTGAAGGAAAGGCCCTAAATCCTACTATTCAGTCCTTAAAGAACAAAATGGCCATAATGCTTTTGTCATGTTATTTTCCTGTGCCTTGATAGGGAGTCACCTCAGTTTTTTATGTGACTAAAGTGGGATGATCAAAAGCAGGAATTTGACAGTTTTAATTTGTGTGTGTAGCTCTATGCCATTTTACCATGTGTAGATTGATTTGACCATTATAATCAAGATGAAGAATTCTTCAATCACCACGAGAATCTGACTTATGGCTCTCTCTAATCCCTACTATTCTTAATTCTTGACAACCATTAATTTCTTCTCTCTCTCCATAATTTTTTCATTTAAGAATGTCATATAAATAGAATTTTGCAGTATGGCACTTTTTTGTACTCAGTCTCAGATCCTTTGAGGTGCATAGAACGTTTTGCGTATATCTATTGTTCATTACTTTTTATTGTTTAGTAGAATACCTTGGTATAAAAAAATTATAGTTTATTTATCATTCTCTATTAAAGGACATTTTGATTGCTTATAGTGTTTAGCTATTGCAATTAAAACTTCTATAAATGGGTTTTTATAGTTATTCTTTATCAAAATGAGGAAGTTTCTTATTCTTAATACCCTGAGGTTTTTTTATTTTTTTATTTTTTTTACAGAGACAGAGAAAGAGAGTCAGAGAGAGGGATAGATAGGGACAGACAGACAGGAACAGAGGGAAATGAGAAGCATCAATCATCAGATTTTTGTTCTGACATCTTAGTTGTTCATTGATTGCTTTCTCATATGTGCCTTGACTGTGGGCCTTCAGCACACTGAGCAACCCCTTGCTTGAGCTAGCGACCTTGGGTCCAAGCTGGCAAGTTTTGCTCAAGCCAGATGGGCCTGCGCTCAAGCTGGCGAGCTTGGAGTCTCAAACCTGGGTCCTCCGCATCCACTCTATCCACTGTGCCACTGCCCGGTCAGGTTTTGTTTTATTTTTAATCAAGAATGGGTGTTGAATTTTTGTCAATAGGTTTTCTTTATAGATTGACATAATCATCATTTTTTTTCATTATTATCCAGTTTAATACATTTATTTCCCTTGTGACTTCCTCTTTACTCATGAATTATTTAGATTATATTATATTAGTTGATTATATTGTTTAGCTTTCAAGTGCTTAGAATTATTCCTGTTACCATTCTGTTAAGACTTCGATATTGTTTTTATTGTGGTCAAGGGACACATTCTGATTTAAATTGTTTAAAAATTTTTGAAGTTTAATATATGGCTCAGGATATAGTATATATTTTTATTTTTGGATATAGTATATCTTGATAAATGTTCCATCGGTGCTTAAAATTAATATGTATGCTAATAATTTTTGACATGTTTTGCAAATGTCAATTAGGTTAGATATTTTTTCTTTTTCTTGTCTGACAAGTAATTCTTGATTACTTTGTGGGTATTTTGGGTACTACAGTATGACAGTCTGAATCTTATTTAAATCTTGTTTTTGTAGCAGACCTCTTCTGACATTTTGCTGGTGGGAGTGAAAGTACAGTTTCCCCACTAGGCTTTAACACCTTTGTGAGAGAATAACTTTTTTTTATTGATCCTATGTGGCTTATGTTTATACCACGTGGGCCAAGAGTCTTGTCAAGGCTGGATGAATGAATGATGGTTAAAGTTTCAGTTTCTCATTGGCTTTCTCTGACACTGGTACAGAAGGAAAGAAACACCTTATTACTGTGGTTTAGGTGGAAGTCTAGGAAGGATTCCCATTGACATTATTAAGGGAACCACATACTACAGATATAAAGGTCCTTGCTTCTTTCTTGCTTGTCGTCTTTATTACTACCATGGCAGGAGGTAGAGGTTGAAGAAGGAAAGAAATTTTCCATGGATGAGACTGAAGATAATATAACTGTTATCTGAAAGTTTTCTGTCTTGCTAGGTTATAACTTTTCTCATGCTTTTGTTGGAAAGAGTAAAATTCTTTTCCCTTCCCTTCCCTTCCCTTCCCTTCCCTTCTTTTCCCTTCCCTTCATTTCCCTTTCCTTCCCTTCTTTTTCCTTCCCTTCCCTTCTCTTCCCTTCTATTCCTTTCCCTTTATTTTGTCATTTCTTTGCCAACTCTAATTGGCATTTCCTAGTTGCAGGCTTCTCCAAAAGTTAATATAGGATGCATTAAGGTAGAAAGAAAACCTAGACACCTCACCACCACATTGTTCCTTGGATCCTAAGGTCCCTAGCCATTTTGTCTTTTCTCCACTTTTCAATTTTTTCATTTCATTTATGTACAATATTTAATGTTTTATCTTTACTTACTGGGAAGTATAGTATGTCTTCTCCATTTGGTTCAGAACTGGATAAAATTCTCTCATTGAATTTCCAAAATATTTTAGTATAAAACTTCTTTGGGCATTTATACTTCAGAGCCTCATTGTTTAGTATATCAATAAAAACCCCACATATTTAGAATCTGACAAAATATCTGTGCAGTTTAATGTACAAAGCATTAGTGGCTAAATAAATATAGATTTTTTTTAGCAGTTATAACTTGATCTTTGGAAAATTAACTCAAGTGCACTGAATTTTAGTCTCCTCTTTTGTACAATGAGAATGGTAAGTTCTGCATCTAAAGATTGTAATAGACATTAGATATACTCAATGCAAGTATATAGGCATTTAACATATCTAAAATTATGGTGGATTTTAAATAAGGGTTACAGAAGTGGTTACATTAGAAATGTGGTTTTTAAGGATCTATGGCTGCATACCATGGTGGTGGCAATGCTTAATGCACGTAACTGTGCTTAGAGTTTCTAAAAAGACAATGCATTAATTTGAAAAGAGAAGAATTTTATAGTAACAGATTTGGCAAAGACATTATATATGTCAACTGAGTCTTGCCTTCTATCAGAGACCAGGTTTTAATTGACCAGTTACTAGTTATTTCTCAAGGATATGAATGAAAAAAAAGATAGTAAAGTTCATCATTTAGTAATAGAAATCACAAACACAATATTTCTGTAAGGAAGAAATTCTAAAAGCTCTGATAAATGAGTCTCAGAGGCATCCTAGAAACCTTAATTTACCGTATATTTTTTTCTGGGGCTTTATTCTTTATAATATGTGTTACTAATGCAGAATTTTGTTTAGGTTAAGATCTGAGAGAGATTTACTCATCTCTGTGGTGTCAGGGAGAAGGCAAGATGTCCTTAGAACTGTGGAAAAGTGTATTTTGCTTTTATAAATGTACACACACAACCTTTCGCACCTTTTCTATTTCTTGGGGTTCCTTTTAGTTTTCAAGATTTAACAACCATTCTCCTCTCCACAATCACTTTCAATGCATGCTTTGGAAAGAATAGTAGATGATTACAACATAATGTGAATTTAGTTGCATTTAGAAATGATCTCTTGTGTTGGAAAAGAAAATGGCAATTTCTTCTACTAACCAAACTTCAGGTCCCATATTGGGATGTATGGGAGATATTTTATTCTCCAACTTTTAAAATAATCCAATAGAGAACTCATTTTGTACATATTTAATCACCTTGTTGACACATTGCTGATTATGATATAAAATAAACAATTTATCTACTTGATATAGGTGTACCACAGGTAGCCTTGCTTACTAAAGTGAAAAATTACCATGAAGTTCTTCAAGATAACTTTTTAAATGTGAAACAATCTATGACTTCTAAAAGCGAGGTAAAGGACACTGTTTGTATCTAGCTAATATTGTAAGAGTGTTATATATTGTGTGTGTGTGCATGCTTACACTACATATTTATAGGTAAATAAATAAATGGATCAATTGCCTGGTTAAATCAAGGTTATGCCTCATTTTAAAACTATAACTATCTGAATTATAATTATATTCTACAGAGAACTGCTTTTTGCTTTCTTTTTGAATTGTATTTAATTCTGTCAAAGTTTAGATATAACTTATCTTTATTAAATTCATTTTTCCACAGGTAATAAAGGTCCAGAAAATGCTTAACATTCCTATTTTTAACATTATGATGGTGGAAAATTATGCTTCAGAGTGGGAGCTGGACCCTTTAAAGGATGTTCTGATCCTCTCTGCGCTAAAGCAGATGTTAAGAGCTATAGATGACTTCTTAGAGGATTTGCCTCTTGAGGAAACAGGTAATCTGGCCTCTTTATGCTTCTCTCTTTAAACACGGTTTCTTTCTGAGAAACCCAAAGCTACACCTAATTGTATGGCTGGTGACCATCTGTCTACTGTAGTCCTAAATGTCATGTTAGGGTATGTGCTTTGTTTCTACTCTTTTTTTGTTTTGTTTTCAGATGAAGTTGTGGGAATGTCCCAACTCCACATGGTTGATTAGTTGCCTTGATTCTAACAGTAGATTGACATGCCTCAATCAGAGTTGATCTCTGCTCACATTCTCCTTGAGACTCTGCTTATGTCATGCTTCACCTTCAGCCCTGACAGCACCTAACTAATGGTTCATCCTAGGATGTCTTACCTCAAGCTCAAAGGCCAACTCTGAGCAGCGGTGAGCCAAGATATCCCTATTGCAAACCACCCTTCATATCTCTGCACCATTTACACTTTAATTTCTGTGACACCTTATTAAACCTCTTCAACAAAATTATTGCTTTGTCTACTCATATATAAAACTTTTTAAAAATCTATGTGAATAGAAATCATATTGAATAGTAATTATACAATAATTGTATAGATATTGCTTTCTTAAACACACTGTGAATTCTTTAAGAAGCCAGGTTTGCATTTTACTTATCTTTGCATTCACAAAATTTAACACTGTGCCTGACAGGAAGCAAACATACCCATCATTATGCATCCCTTTCAACTTCCTCAGAGTAATAACATGTACTTAAAATTTTCTACTTATAAAAAGGAAGACTAAGAAAGCATGAAATGCTGGAGAGAATAAATTAAAATAAATAAGAGACAATGTTTCACTTATCATTGAATGAAAATATAACTTTAGGTTAATTAAAAAAGAGCAAATACTTCTTAAGGACATAAATCTTCTTTTTGTGAAAAAAATAAATTTTCTACCTCTTATGAAACCATCCCTGATTCTTATTCATTGAATTCCAAACCATTATAACCATGTATCCAAAGTAAAGTATCAAAGTAAAATTAATACTGCTAGTCAGTAAGAGGTTTGTCTTATACAAATGCTCCCAAATGATTCTACCATCCTATGGGCAGCTGTAGAAGTTAAGACTATATATATAAAGAAAAAAATAATTTAAGGAGATATGTTTCAGGTTTTACCCCATTCTTCACTCTTTTCTCAAAATTTCTTAGATTTTTTTAAATGAATAAGTTTTGCTTTAATAAATGTCTATATTAAAAAAAGTCTAATTTATGTTTAATCAGAACTATTGTTTTCTTTGAGAAGTCCTGGGCATTAAAAGGGAAAGAATTTATTAGAGATAGTTATGGAAAGAATATTTTCTAAAACAAATCTGTCAGGAGTCATGATTCATTGGAAAAGATAAGTGGGGTCTTCAAATCTAGGAATAGAATTGTCACAGATATTGAGGAGTAGAGTCAGAAGCAGATATTAGGAACAAATATTAAGTGGCAGCCATGACGGTTATGATATGGATCTAAGGAGCAACAGATCCAAAAAGTAAGGCGAGTTTGCTTCCACAAGTAAGGCATAATTTTTTTCCAAGTTAAAAAAAAAAAAACATAACTATTGTTCTTTGGGAGAGATAAAAGATGATTAAAGAGACCACTGTGTTCACCAACTGTGAGGCCATAACTAATCCATTTTCAGAGTGGAGTAAGTAAAAATCTGGGTAAAGGAAGATTATACTAGATGCAAAAGTTGAATTAAGGTGGAAGTCTTTTACTTATTTGAGGGGGTTGAGTGAAGTATCCTTATAAAAGAGATAAAGATTCTGAAAGTAAGAAGAATAATGGAGATAACAGGAGATAAAACCAACGGGCTATACAAGTAAACCAACATTGTATGAGAGCATAAAAATATTGACGTTACCAAAAGTTTCCTTTTCTGTACTAAAAAAAAGACAATGTTAAACAATGTCACAATTCCTAATTCTTTGGCTTTATACTACTTCAGAAATAATTTAAAAATCCAATGGGATTAAATTTATATTTGGAATTTAGGTTAGGAAGGATGGTTGAAAGAGGACCTCAAAAAGAGAAAATAAATAAACAGGACTATGTCATATTAAAAGGTTTTGCACAGCAAAGTAAACCATCAACAAAATGAAAAGGCAACCTACTGAATAAGAGAAAATACTTGCAAATTGTCTGTTTTATAAGGGGCTAATATACAAAATATATAAAGAAATCTTGTAAATCAATAGCAGAAAAACAAACAACCTGATTGAAAAATGCGCAGAATAGTTCATTATTGGTGCATAAAAATGCCACTAGTTTCTGAAAACTAATTTTGTGTCCTACTACTTTGTAAACTTCATTTATTAAATCTAACAGTTTTTTAGAAAGAGTATTTAAGGTTTTCTATATACAACATCATGTCATATGTAAATAATGACAGTTTTACTTTCTGATTTCCAATTTAGATGTGTTTTATTACATCTTCTTGTCCAATTGCTATGGCTAGGACTTCTAGTACTATGTTGAATAAGAGTGGTGAATATAGACATCCTTGTCTTGTTCCTGATCTTAAGGGAGACACTATGCTAAATATTTCACTTATACTTGGAATCTAATGAACAAAACAAAATAGAAACAGATTCATACATACAGAGAATAAACTAAAAGCTTAGGGGAGGTAGGGTTGGGGGCTTGGTGAAATTGGTGAAGGTATTAAGCAAAAAAATGCAACTCACAAATATTAGCATGGTGATTATCACAGGGAAGTGGTGAAATAGAAGAGGGTAAAGGGAGGATAAATGGTAATGAGAGGAAACTTGATTTGGGGTGGTGAATACATAATACAATATACAGATGATATATTATAGAACTGTACACATAAAACCTACAAAATTTTTTTAACCAATGTTACATCAACAAATTCAATAAAAATATATATTAAAAATGAACAGCCTGACCAGGCAGTGGTGCAGTAGATAGAGCGTCAGACTGGGATGTGGAGGACCCAGGTTCAAGACCGCGAGCTCGCCAGCTGGAGCACGGGCCCATCTGGCTTGAGCAAAAGCTCACCAGCTTGGACCCAAGGTCGCTGGCTCCAAAAAGGGGTTGCTCGGTCTGCTGAAGGCCCGCAGTCAAGGCACATATGAGAAAGCAATCAATGAGCAACTAAGGTGTCGCAACGGCAATGAAAAACTGATGATTGATGCTTCTCTGTTTCTGTCTGTCTGTCCCTATATATCCCTCTCTCTGACTCTCTCTGTCCCTGTAAAAAAACAAAACAAAACAAAACAAAATAAAACAGGAGATCTGAATAGATATTTTTATAAAGAAGACATACAAATAATCAGCAAATATATAAAATATCCTTTATAGCATAAATCATCAGGAAAATGCATATCAAACCATGATGAGCTATCACCTCATGCTTGTTAGAATGACTATTATCAAAAACACAAAAACAAAATATTATGAGAATGCAAAGAAAAAGAAACCCTTGTGCACTGTTGATGGGAATGAAAATTGGTACAGTCAAAATGGAAAACATTATGCAGATTTCTCAAAAATCCTAAAAATAGAAACACTATATGATCAATTCCACATTTGATTATTTAATCTGAAAAAAATGAAAGCACTAACTCAAAAATATATATGTATTCCCAATTCACAATAATGTTTATTGTAACATTTACAATAGTCAAAATATGGAAACAAACTAAGTGTCCAATAAATGGACAAAGAAGATGTTATACACAAAAACACACAAATGGAATAATATTCAGCCATAAGAAGAATGAAATTTTTCCATTTATGAACTTTGTGGACATACTACAGTGTGTCCGTAAAGTCATGGTGCACTTTTGACTAGTCACAAGAAAGCAACAAAGGACGATAGAAATGTGAAATCTGCACCAAATAAAAGGATACTCTCCCAGTTTCATACCTATTCAATGCAGTTCGATGTGGGCTCCATTTGTTGCCCTACACACATCCAAACTATAGTGAAGTTCTTGCCACACACAGGTAAGGACGTCTGGTGTAACAGAGTGAATAATGTCTGTGATTCTCTGTTTTAAGTGATTAATGCCATTGATATGTTCAATGTACACATGTTGCTTCACATAACCCCAAAAATAAAAGTCTAAGGGAATCAGATCCGGGAATCGTGGTGGCCATGGCTTGACAGAACCCCTGCCTATCCACCTCCAGGAGGATGTTTTATTTATCCAGAAACTCACAAACAATAGTGGCATAGTGTGGAGGAGCGCCGAGCTGTTGAAAGATAACACCTTCTGGAAATTGTGGCCCTGCATACAATTCCAACATGTCAAGATAGGTATTTGCTGTCATAGATTGCTCTGCGAAAAAAAATGGGCCTATCACCTTATCATGCATCAGGCCACACCACATGTTCACTTTAGGGGTGTTACATTCGTTCTCAGTGTAGGCATAGGATGTTCAGCAGCCCATATTTGGACATTATGGCCACAGATATGGAAGGTCACCTCATCGCTAAACACAATCTTCTATAGAAATCTTGCATCATTGTTGATCTCATGAAGCATATCTGTAGCAAATGCGCATCTTGTGGGTCTATCTGCTGATTTGATAGCGTGCAACAGCCACAATTTGTATCCTGAAAAACAGAGACATTTGTTTAACACCTTATAAACTGTAGTCTTGCTTAGGTGTAATTGTCGAGCACACACACGCAGATTTTTTAGGGCTCCTTAGGTAGCTATCCCGTATAGCCTCTATAGACTCATCATTGACTGATGGCCTACCAGAATGGGGTTTCTCCACCAAACTGCCAGTTTCCTTCAACTGCTTATCTCAGCAAGTAATGTTATTCCTATGTGGTGGTGCTTTGTTATAAACGTGCTGATATTCACATTGCACTTCGGTCATGGATTCAAATTTAGCGAGCCACAGAACACATTGAATTTTCCTCTGTACTGTCCACATCTCGACTGGCATGGCTGTGGGCTGCTCTGCTGTATTCGCGGTGTTACATCATTATCTGCGCATGCGCACATGCTGCCACATCATCCTAAAGAAACTGGGAGGGTTTTCCTTTTATTTGGTGTAGATTTCACATTTCTGTCGTCTTTTGTTGCTTTCCTGCAACTGGTCAAAAGTGCACCATGACTTTACGGACACACTGTATTAAATGAAATAAGTTAGAGAGGGAAAACATTGTATAATCTTATTTATGTGCAGAATCTAAAAAAGCAGAACTCATAGAAACACTAGAACGATTGTTACCAGGGACTGACAGGTGGGGGAAATGGGGAGATGGTCAAGACACAAATTTCCAGTTTTAAGTTGAATAAGTTCTTGGGTCTAATGTACAGCATAGTGACTATACTTAACAATACGGTTTTATATTAAAAGTTACTAAGAAAGTAGATCCTAAATGTTCTCACTACACATACAAGAAAGGTAATTATTTGAGGTGATGTATGTGTTACATTTTCATGGTAGTCATTTTGTGATGTATATAGATATCAAATCATTGTGTTGCACATTTTAAACTATATAATGTTATATATCAATTATATCCTATTAAAGCAGGAACAAAATAGAAAAAATAAAGCACTGGATGTCTTTTTTTTCTGACAGAAGTTTGTAGCATTGCACAAATTCACCCAGCTTTTGATTTAATGAAGTACCAAGATGAGTATTTGGTGAATGATGTGTAAGCTTGAGTCTTCTTTAAGAAACTAATTAAAAATCATGTTGATTCTTCACAAAAAAAGGTCCATAAATAATATGACAAATTGATTGGAGGATTCAAAAAAGTCCTAAATGCTTTAGAGACCAGCTGATGAGTAATCATTTTGTAGGAACAAAACTCAATCTGTTGCTAAAAGAGCCACTTAATAGCAAGGCTGATCAGACTTCATAGTTACCTAAAAGCTGTGGAAATTTGAAAGTCTCCAAATCTCATCCTTAATGTTATGAATCTTTGGTTCAACTTATGAAGGATAGTGCATTGTTGTTCTGCTTTTTGTCATCAATCTAATCAATGCAGATACTTGCACACCAGTTACAGTTCTGGGATTCAAATAATTTAACAACTGGTTCTCTGCCCTAATGACCATTTTAAGTGTAAAAAACCCCAATATACTGAAAGGTCATTTATTATTTCATGCATTTAATACTTAAATAAGAACAATAAAAGTGTTACACAAAACTAGATTCTTTTATAAGAGTTTTAAAATATTAATGAAAAAATATTAAATAATAGATCTGACCTGCTCCACCCACTGGCAGCTGGGCTATGGCTCTGTGTCAGGGACTGGGTGGTGGGGGCTCTCTGCTCTGGCCATGGGTTTTGCTCTTCAGGGACTCCATCACCCAGTTTTCTTTCCAGCAGGGCAGATGAGGTGCGTGCATCCCTGGTGGAAAGGCTAGTCAAAAAATGTGATGTACTGAATCATGTATTTTCAGGCTATAATACTAGATGGGCCAAAATTATCCTTCCAAGATTAATCAGAAAAGAGAATATTTTGGACAACCCAATAGCAGTTACAATTTTCTTTGGTGCCAATGACAGTGCACTAAAAGATGAGAATTCCAAGCAGCACATCTCCCTGGATGAGTCCCTGGATAACTTGAAGGGCATGGTGTAGTATCTGAAGTCCATGGACATCCTGAGAGCAGGATCATTCTCATCACGCTGTGCCTCTCTGTGAGGCAGCTTGGGAGGAGTGCTTCGCCCAAGGTTGCAAGTTCAATCACCTGAACTTGGTTGTTGGTGAATACGCCAGTGCCTGCTTCAATGTAGCTCAAGACTGTGGGACTGATGTGCTTTACCTGTGGGCCCTGATACAGAAGGTTGGCCAGGACTTTTCATCCTGTCAGACTACACTTGTCACCAAAGGGAAATGAGTTTCTGTCCTCACACCTCTGGCCCTTTTAGAAAAGAAGGTGTCCTCCTTCCTGCTGCTTCTCTGTTACTGGTGGGATGTAGCAGAAGCCAGCACTGAGCTCAGTCTTCTTGGAGACAGGAACCACTAGGCACGGAGACCAAGGCTGTTCACTTATGGAGTAAGATGTCACCAATGCACCAAAATCCCAAGAGAAGTGATAAAAGAATATTTTTTCTCAGGCTTATCTTTTAGTTCATGACTTTGGAACAATAAAACATGTTTGTTACCAACATTAATAAAAGCATTCTTATTTTTTAGGGAAAATATTAAATAATACCTGACAAAAACAATAAAACAGTCATTTAAGATATTTTCGTATTGCTTTTTGATTGGCATCTTTACTTGCAATTTTCTTTACTTGTATCCAAGCATCATCGGCTGTATGATTTATCCTTAACCACTGTTTCTCTGTAGGAGTAGGATCCCGTTCCTTTAGAGGTAGGCTGATTAGACTCATAGTCATTGTGTTTGATAGATTAGAAACAGGCATCTCTTCTCTGAACATATTATGTTCATCTTTGAAAAAATCCTTTCTGCTTCTGCTGAACTTATATCAATTGTTCTGACAATATTTTTAGTTCTTAGAACACTTTCAGGAATTGTGTAGTTCTCGTAATCTTTTAGAATGTTTTCCACAAAATCTCAGTAATTGTTAATATCAATTTGGTAATCAAAAATGTCATTAAATACAAGCAATTGTTCTTCAGCTGCTTTCCATGGAACTAGTACTTCTTCAACATTCCAGTAATCTGGCTCCAAAAAATTGAGAAATTGTAATTTATTTCTATCTTGAAATTGCCTACAACTTGCTTTTAAATGTCCACAATCCTTTAGTCTTTTTTTTTCTAATTTGTTACCATATTTTTTAAAAGTATTAACTGACAAACCCTAACAAATTGATGATTTTCTACAAATTTTATATTTTTGAAGGTTTCTAAAGTAACTAATTCATCAGCTTTTTTTTTTTTTTTTTTGTATGGAACCTTTTCCTTTCCAAGCATTTGAAATGCTTTAATAGATCTTATCATGAATTTTTTTCATCCTTTATTATTTCTATATTTCTTGCTTGCAGTGTGTTTGAAAGAGGAGAAATTTTGTTTAAAATATCAATCAATGCCAAATCAGTTATAAAATATGTATTTTTCAAGATGGGCAGCCATACTTAAGTACTTTTTATTTGAATAAAAATAGTGATGTAGTGCTGAATAAGGGTGCCACACAGCTAGGGTTGAGCGTAAACTACAGGCAGCCCATTTTGGTCTCAAAACTCTACCAATTTTTGTAACCTCAATTTCAAGTTGCTTAAATATTTTGGTAAGTTCAATTTGGTTCTTATTGGATAAATGAAAAAAATATATATCTTATCAGTAAATATTTTTAAATGATGTAATTGCTTTATTTTCTTTATCAAATCAAGATGGAGGCACCTGAATTGGTGGTGGCACAGTGTATAGAGCGTCGGACTGGGATGCGGAAGACCCAGATTCAAAACCCCCAGGTTGCCAGCTTGAGCATGAGCTCATCCGGTTTGAGCAGGGCTCATCAGCTTGATCCCAAGGTCCCTGGCTTGTGCAAGGGGTCACTCGCTTTGCTGTAGATCCCCTTCTTGCTCCCGGTCAAGGCACAAATGAGAAAGCAATCAATGAACAACTAAGTAACTGCAACAAAGAATTGATGCCTCTCATTTCTCTCCCTTATTGTCTGTTTTTGTTCCTTTCTCTTTGTCTCTGCCAAAAAAAAAAAAAAAAAAAAAAGATGGAGGCAATGATTTAAACAGTGCCATATTATTATGTTTGGAAACTCTTTTGCTATCCTAGTGCTCACTTCAGATTTTCTCATAACTCTGACACCACTGGAGCAAAATCCTATTAAGTTATTTACAAGGTAGTTCTTAGTAAGCCCAACATTATTTAAACTTTCCATAACTGAAAAACATATTGTCTCTGCATCTTATTTTTTGAATTCAACTAGTTCAACAAAAATTGTTGACGTAACTGAATCCTCAACTCTTAAGAAAACTATAACTTGTTTGCAAGATATTGTTGAAGCTTTGTCTATAATCAAACATTTTCAGATTATTTTTAATAAGTTTAGTAAATATTTTGTTTTTAATTTCCTTTGCAATGAAACCATGACTTTCACAGCAGTTTCAAGTAAACGTAATCTTATTTCCATATCTAATCTATTTTTAATTTCCATTTTTTATCTCATCTATGTCTAAAAATGGTTTACATCTTTTTGCCAGGCTTTAAACTGTATTAAATACCCTACAAGTAGTATTTAAATATTTTTCATTCATCATATTTATTACTTTTCTTATTGGATCCAGCTCACATTTTTTAAAGTTCTCTTTACTAATGTTATGAGCTTTTGTTGAAAAACGTTCTTATATTGCTTTCCTTAGAGAAGCTTGTGTTACCTCTTTATTTTTCACTGATGCCTCCATCTGAAAACATTTCCATTCTTTTGACACATGGATACTTTTCTCTTTTAAGAAGTTATATTTACACAGTACTCACAACCTAACTTTTTGTTAGAGATTACAAGCCCATTATATTTTTCTTTAAAATTGTTATATTGTTGCACTGTCCAAAATTCAGGAAGATTGTATTCAATTTTGGAGTTGTTATCATTTTTTTATTTCAGTAATTGATGTGCTGCTTTCTTCAAGTTGAACTGGTTATGTTTGAGACTGTTTTGTACCATCCAAGACCAATTCTGATATAACATATTCTGATTTTGGTTATTTATAAACTATTATATCCTTTATCAAAGATTACAATAGCATATTTCTCCATGTATAAAATGTTCTCATGTATAAGACGCACGTTAATTTTGAGGGCTGAAATGTGAAAGAAAATTACATAAAGTTATTGAACTTAAGCCTGACCAGGCAGTGGCACAGTGGATAGAGCATCAGAACGGGACCTGGAGGACCCAAGTTCAAGACCCTGAGGTTGCCAGCTTGAGTGCGTGCTCATTGGGTTTGAGCAAGGTTCACTAGTTTGAGCCCAAGGTTGCTTTCTCTTGCAGGGGGTCACTAGGTCTGCTGTAGCCCCTCGGTCAAGGCACATCAGTAAATGAACAACTAAGGAACTGCAATGAAAAACTGATGTTTCTCATCTCTTTTCTTTCCTGTCTCTTTGTCTCTATTTGTCCCTTTCTCTGTCTCTGTCTCTGCCACAAAAAGAAGCTATTGAACTCAAGTTTTATTCATCATAAAATTCATACAACTCGTCATCACTGTCAAAACTCCCATCCATTAGCTTGTCCTCATCTGTGTCTGATGACAAATCACTGCCTTCATATATTGCCTTTTCTTCAGTTCCAGCTATGGCATTTGGAATGCCACAAACACTGTATAAGATACATTCAGTTTTTAGATCCCAAATATTTTGAAAAAAGGTGTATCATATAAATGGGGAAATACGGTATGTTGTACAAAACTTATTAGAAAGTGTATGCATCAATAACTAAGCAAGGACATGTAATAAAGAATGCAAAATTTTATAGCATATTATTACAATCACCAGAATAAATTATAGAATAAAAAGTGGGCAATAATTAAAATTGAAAGAAAAAGAAAATATTGCAAAAGTAAGCCAATAGCTTGGACAAGACAAAAATATCACAAAAAAAGCTAATATTGCTCAAGTAGAATAAATATCATGACTCAAACAATTTGTATAAACTACATCAGTATTAGTATTTAGAAATAAGGTATCTCAAGAATAAATGTTAAATATATCAAGGAAACAAAAGAATATATAATCACAGAGCATGGAAAAATAGAAAAAATATAAAGTACCAACAATGGAAGTTACATGGCAACACATACATAGGATCATAAGAGGAATTAATTTTTAATATAGGCAACAAAAGAGTTCGAATTATTGAGATTTTAGATAATAAAGTAATAAACAACAAATATTATAAAAGCTGCATAATTATAAATTATATAAATATCAAGAAGCAGTTTGTTATATTTCCTCATCATTCTCTTTATGGCACTAAAATAAGCATAGTTTCTTCTACAGTAGCTCACATGAAGAAACTATCTTTTGTATGACTTTAGGAACATTGAAACACGGTCTCAAGGAGAGCAGGATACTCAACAAGATTATTAATAAGTGTGTATATAAAATTTAAGTCAATGACCCTCTGAAGTAATGTTTTTAGGTTAATTACTTCCATGAGATCATTGTAAGGTACATTATAAGTAACATAGCCTTGTTTATAAGATACCAAATTTAAGGACTTGTGTTGTACTCTTCTGATGCTATTTTGATGATTTTTGTGATATGGGTTCCAAACTGTTGCGTTAAATACCAAGGTAGATCAAACCAGGGTACAGTACAGGATTCTTAGCACATCAATGTTACAAAAATCTTTTATGAAGCTATTAACAAAACCTAACATTTTGATGCTTTTGTTAACAATGCCTTGAATGTGCAGTGCATCTTTAGGGCTTTCAGCTTGATCTTTATGGGATGCATTTTTTTCGCAGCTGATTTACCCAGTCTATGATCTGTAATTTCAGATACATCAACAAAGTTCATCTTAGAGAGCAAAGATTTTACTTGTTCAGTGTTCTCTGTTCCATGTGCTGATTCCTGAAAATAAAAAATTATTACATTGTTTGCTCTAAGATGTCTGTCTTAAATCTTTTGGGAGGACATTTTGTCCACATGTGCTTAAAGCATAAACTTTTATAAACAAAGCATTGTGCTTATACTATTGATAAACATCAGTCAGAACATACATTTTTTTTTATTGATGCTAAATAGAAATTTCTAGATTGAATTAATAAATGGCATAGGCTATTTAGATGAAATATGATCAAATAATGTGTATGACAAACTTGTTTATCACAAAAAAGTTGTAAGCGTTCTTCCACGGCTTCCGAATGGGCAGTAAGATAACCCTTAAAAATCTGTATTTCTATCGGTTCACTGTGTCCTAGCTTTCTATTGGTTTCATTATTCAGGAAACACCAGCACACTCACAATATCTTGGGCATAACACAAAGCTAAAACAAATGACAGCTTTTCACCCCCTGATTGTTTGGCACTTTTTTTCTTTACATTATTTGTTTGCTTACTGAACTAACAAAGGTGAGGGAATTACAATGTAGTATTTCATCAAAAGTATAATGAGTTTTATGAAATGAATATATTACAAGTATAGTTCCATCAAATTCTTTTCACCTATGGACAGAATGAATATTGCTACAGGCACTTAGAATATGCTGTTGCTCAGATGCACATTAATAAAGAGTAAGGAATGTAAATATGTGATTTCCACATTGGGTGGCTGCCCAGGCACCTACAGTAGAGAGAACCCCGATTACAAGTGCCATTTTAACAAGTAGCTTATCAAACTCAACAAAAAATATGGTATCTGTTCTGCCAAACTGGTGTGAACCGGCTGAATGTCACTACTGACCAGTTGTAAACCCTGCAAAATCTTTCTCTAGTGTTGAAGAGAACACTGACCTCTAGGACAGCCAGATCATAGAGTTAGAATTATAATCAATATACAGCTGTATGCTGCCCAGGTTTCCCCCAACATAGCTCATAAAAACAGGTTCAGAATGGTACAGAGTCTATGACAGAAATGGCAGGGTAAGCAAAACTTCAAGTAGAGATTGCAGGAATTGGGGAGGGTAGTAGGGAAGAAGGTTAACAAGCTATGCTAAAAATGGTGCATAAATAATGCTACATACATATTTTTTAGTTTTAAATAATTGATTTCTTTTGCGCATTTAATAATGCCTGACTTTAATGAAAAATTTAATAAAACGTATTTAACATATATTTAAACCTTTGAACTCATTTGTCTTTCATTTGGTGTTGGTTTATGGAAGTCATTAAAATGTGAATAGATTACTACAATTTAAACAAACATGTCAATATAAATGCACATATTGTATGCTGAAAGTATGAAACCCTGTTTTGCCTGGTAGATAATGAGTCATTTTGTTCTCAGTGTTAGGTTTATAAGAAGGGATTCTCAAATTCCCCATGATTGAGGAGAACAGGTAAAAAAAGAAAGTAATTCATCTACATGTTATGATTTCATATATTTCAAATAGACAATTTCCTAAAACAACAACTTTTATATATTTTTTTCTCTACTTCTTTGTATATAGTTATTCCCTCATTTCCCAGGTACTCACATTGTCTTCCTGAAAATTAGATTGTTTAAACAAGAGGAAAAAAAAATACTAAAACAACATTCATATGTTTTAACTTCTATAAAAGACCCTTGGGAGTTCAGGCCATAAAAGAATCTGAACATAGAACTTATTAAAATACTATGGATCAAAAAGGTAATAAAGGGAAAGCTTTCTACTATTTCCATTTTTATGAAAACTATAAGACAGTGACTCATCCTGGGAAGAAAGAGGGAAGAGAAATAGGACACCACTGGTAGTAGAGTATGAGAGAGGAAGAGAACTGGGGGGACCAAGAGGATGAGTGTGGAAAGTCTGAGTACTATGTGAGAAGGTCAGAGCTCAGACACTGCCTGAAAGTCAGGCAATATGTCCAAAGTCCTCACCCCCACTTGAGGAAGCCTATATATCACATGATAGAAAGAAATGTTATCTGTCAGTCTTGTCAATGTGACCTGTGGTTTGGTTGTCACTTATAAATTATGCAACAAAATGACTCACATCTATTTTGAAATTTAGCTCAGACTAACTGAAGAGTTGGAGTATACTCCTTTTAAACAGATATGAGATACTCAGAATGTAACTGGGGATAAAAATGCTATATTACTGATTTACTAATACTAGTTTGACTAGCCATAAAATAGAGCTAAGTAAGCATGTACTAACAGAGTAAGCTTATAAAAGAATTTGTGTAGGCCCTGGCTGGATGCTTCAGTTGTAGAGCATCAGTCCGGCATGTGGAAGTCCTGGGTTCAATTCCTGGCCAGGGCACACAGGAGAAGCTTCCATCTGCTTCTCCACCCTACACCCTCTTTTTTCTTTCTATCTCTCTCTTCCCCTCCAGCAGCCAAGGCTCCATTGGGTCAAAGTTGGCCCCGAGCACTGAGGATGGTTCCATGGACTCTGCCTCAGGCACTGGAACGGCTCCAGTTGCAATGGAGCAAAGCCCCAGATGGGCAGAGCATCGCCCCCTACTGGGCATGCCGGGTGAATCCCGGTCAGGGGTATGCGGGAGTCTGTCTCTCTGCCTCCCTGCTTCTCAATTCAGAAAAATACAAAAAAATTAAAAATAAATAAATAAATAAATAAATAATACATAAAATAATTTGTGTACAATGTTAAATCCAGTTTGTTGATCTTATAACCATAATTTAATATGACTAGTTTAGTAATCAAAGATATGTATTCCATAAAAAATCAAAAGTATATAATCAATCCTGTGCTTTCACCTTGGACAAATTCTCATTACAGTTGAAAGTTCTGTTCCCCTTTGGCTGATGCACATCAAGATGAGTTAACATTATAAGTGGGAGCTACATACTTTCACCTTGGCCCTCCTTCTCCTCGCTCCCATCACGCAGATGTTTGTAGTTCTGATTCTCATTCAAGACCAGGTGGACAATCTGACTGTAAGGGTGTGTGGGCACCTGTTTCAGAGAGAATACTAACCCTAGTTTATAAGTTACTTGCTAGCTTCAGTTCCTGTAACAAAGAAGCAAACACCAACCTTTGAATAGGACAGCTCTACGAGATTCGCTGAACTTCAACCCATTATACAAACTAACTATGCTGAATTCCCTCAGCAAAGACCTCTATATCCCCTTTTTTTGACTCCTTCATTCTATTTGTTTCTCACCCCCCCCCCCCCACTCCCTTCTTATAAAGTGATCACTCACACCAAAAGATTAAGAGGGGTTTTTAAGGACAGGAGTCCTCTCATCTTCTCAAGAGGCCAGAACTTGAGCAAACCTCTTCCCTTCTCATCAGCACTTGTCTTCTGTAATTGATTCTTATGGCAGCAGGGAGCTGAACCTGTGGGTCATCTTTCTGGTTTCAAGAATATTTCCAAAATATAGGATGGGTTCTTGACAATGAAAGGGCCAGTAAAAGTATAGAAGGGGAAACCTTCTATATTTATATCTTGATGACTATCAAATTTAATTTCTAATCCTCACCCTTTCCCTGATTTCTGATCTCATATACCCTACTACCTGTATTATGAATGCACTTACAGATGTCAATGAACACAGCATATTTGGTTTACTCTCAAGAAATCTTCTTTCATTATATTTATTTCAATAAATAGCTCCACTGTTTACCCAGTGCTCAAACCAAAAGTTGTTGGAGTCATATTAAGTTCTCCCTTTTCCATTATCCCTAACCCTCCAACCCCAGTAGGCCTGCAGTAAATTCTCTTGACTTTCTTTTATTCTTAAGATATTCTAAGTCTGACCACTTGTCACTGTTTCCACCATTATAACCTTTGTCTACACGTTGTTAATCTCTCACCTGATATGGAAATAGACTTCTAGCTGTCCTATACTCTTTCCCTTACACTGGGAAACAAAATTTTTGTTGCATCCACCAAAACACTTGTTCTTACCTAATTTCAGTGAGCTGATTTCAAATCTGACATTAGTTTTTCTCTGTAAGCTACAGTTTTTATGCAGTTCAAGGTTTTCATATTATTGTACAATTTTCAACATTTAGTTTAATGTAATGAAGTAGAATGTCTTCTTGGGCATCATCTTTGTGAAAATATAAAAACTTATAATGCAGTAAATACACTAATACACCAAAAGATATGACTGCAACAGAATTTGTCTACAATTTTGAAATAAAACATATTAAAACACTTATTTTAATGATAAAATTTTGGCAAAACTTATTTTTATTCTATTCAGACAAAAATTTGCGTTTGTAGCTCTTGTGTTTGTGTACTTGTTGAGGACAATCTCGTTTGATACTCCAGAAGTAGTCTGCTCATCACTAACAGCACCAAGATTTTCGGGAAACTTATCAAGGTGACTGTTCAGGAAGTGAATCTTAACGCTCATGTTACATTCAATGTCGCAGGAAGGCAACAGCATCCTTTGAACCAGAAGTTCCTAGTTTTCTGCCTTTTTGTTGCCAAGGAAGTTCTTTGTAACTGCCACAAAAGACTGCAATGCTGCTTTCTCCTCCTTATTCATCTCCCGGCAAATTTTTTGTCACATATGAGGGTTCAAATTGAGGTCCATTGAATACACCTGCTTTGATATTCTTAAAAGACAAGGCAGAAAAAGCAGAAATAATATGTTGAAAGCATTCACTTTCTCTATTCAAAGCTTGATAAACTGCTTCATTAAGCAAAGTTTGATGTGAAGTGGGGGAAAAATGATCCTGTCTCGATTAACTACAGGCTTATTCACAATATTTTGCATCCCTACTTACAGAGCTTCACGTTTCGGCCACTCCTTATGTGTCCAGTGTTTCTCCCGAGCTTGGCTGTCCCACAAACACAGAAAGCAAGTATACTTCGTGAAACCGCTCTGTTGTCCTAGCAGGAAATTTACCATTATAAGATCTACACAAATGATCCAGTTATGCTCCTTACACTTCAGTAAGTTGAGGACAATTTTTATGTCATTATAATCTTCTCGCTAATGACTTGAATAATGAATTGTAACCATTGCATAAACATTACCATTGTGTAGGAGAGCACATTTCAGACTCCATTTAGAGCTGTCAAGAAATAGCTGCCATTCTGTTGGACTATAAGTGGTAACACCTAGTTGGCTGAGAAGACAACTGATATCATGGCAGTAAACAAAGTGTTTGTCTTTGGAAAAAATGTTCACAGGACAAAAATGTGTTCATGCTTCCTGAAATGGGATACTTTAGCTGACTGGTGAAGTACATTCTTTTCTTGAAGCCTGGAGGCTAATAACTCAGCTGCTTTCTTTGATAGGCCCAAATCTCTTACTAAGTCATTCAATTTGGGTTAGCTAAACAGTTGAGGGGTTAATGACTGCTTGGCATCAGAAGAAAACCCTTCAGATTCTACAACCATTTCCTCATGCATCTTATCAAAATACACTTGATCACCTCACCATGTTCACTTTCTTTGTCCTTAGAAGAAATAAAACCATTGAAAACTGGAACTGGAAGTGTCTCAGATTGTAGGATAGGTCGTATTGCTGAAGGAATATTAGGATATGCGATCATATGCCTTTTTTTTTTTTTTTTGCCAATGCCCTTTGTAGGGATCAGACAGAAATAAGAGTCACTGTTGTGGTCCTTAGGTTCACGCCAAATAATGGAAATATCAAAAGGCATTCCTTTGCATTTTCCTTTTGTCCAGTCACAAAGCATTTCTTCACAATTAAAACACACAATATGAGCAGCCCACTTCTTGTCTTGATTGCCAAGGGGAACTTAAAAATAGGCAATATATGCACATGTCACAAATGATGAAATATTGTGCCTTTGACGTTGAAGTGTGGAACAGCCATATAGGTGTCAGGACTATAATTACATTTATGCCTACTCGAAAAAACCATGATTTGATCTTAAAACAAAATAAGAGGGTGTTATTATCAGATAATAATTTTTTACACTTAAAAACAACTACAATTATGTAAAAGTGATGGTTTTAAAACATTAATTGCCTGTGGTTATGTTCAATCCAAGAGTCATTGCCCTTTAACTCCAATTTTAAAACCAATGCATGCCATTAACTGTAACAAAAAGAAATTAAAATTGCATAAAAACTAGAGCATGCAGCAAAAGCAGATTTCAGATTTGGAATCAGCGGTGCAGATATATATAGAAAAAGTTCTAAAACCTCATGCAACAGGAAATGAAAGAAAATGTTCCCCAGTGTTATCAGTGAACTCTGATCTCTTTCTCCACCAATGTTATTTCAGCCATAATGATGTCCTTACTGCAACAACTGCCAACACACTGGTTTTCAGTTCTTGCCCTTCTCCCTACCTGCAGTGCCCTTCTTCTAGATATTTCCTTGATGCTCACACTCCATTCAGGCCTCCTTTCCAATGTCATGTCATCAGATAGACCTTCCCTGATGGTGTGGCAGATGCTTTCACTCATCACTTTTTTTTCTTATTCTCATTTATTATCCTCATAGCATTTTTCTTTAGATGAAATTTATGTTCACTGCCAGTCTTTTATAGAAGAATATAGCTTCATGAAAGGAAGAACTTTATCTGTCTTGTTTATTGCTTTATCACTAGCCTCCAGAACAGTGGAGGCACATTATAGGTAGTCAATTTTTATTAGAAGAAAAAAGGATAAATGAAAGAACCATATCTTACAACACAAATAGGATACTTTCCTTGCATAGCTAAAGATATTGGAGTTAACAGATAATTAATGACTTTTGGGAAGAAACTTCTATTTAAGTGTAAAGTCAATTATCTCTTAGTTGTTATTTTTTTATTTTATTTGCATATTAAGGAAATGTATTATTTAAATATACTTATGGCCCTGGCTTGTTGACTCAGTGGTAGAGTGTCAGCTTGGTGTATGGATGTCCCAGGTTCGATTCCTGGTCAGGGCTCGCAGGAGAAGTGACCATCTTCTTCTCCATCTCTTCCCTTCCTGCTTTTCCCTCACCTTATCTCTTCTTTTCCCCTCCTGCAGCCATGGCTCAATTGGAGCGAGTTGGCCCCAGGAGCTGAGGATAGCTCCATGGCCTCCATCTCAGGTGCTGAAAATGACTCTCGTTATAGCAAAGTAAGGGCCCCAGATGGGCAGAGCATCACCTCTGAGTGGGTTTGCTGGGTGGATTTCAGTTGGGGTGCACGCGGGAGTCAGTCTCTGCCTCTCCTCCTTTCACTAAAATATAAAAAAATAAAGTAAAATAAATATACTTATGAATGTCATTTTCCTTAAACTGTGGCCAAGCAATTTAATGGCATTACAAACTTCCTTAACAATACAGGAAAATAACAGGGTAATGTGCCATTTGGAAAGTGTGGACTTCTTTTTTTTATCAACAATAGTAAGGTATAATTGGGATAGTTGAGAGGTTAAATTTTACTTGCTGAAAGTGTATAATTTGATCAATTTTGACAAGTGTATGTACCTGCAAAACTATCATCCTCTGTTTTCACTTTGATTATAGGTCAAATCTTGGCTCTGCTATTCAATAACAGAGAAATCTTTAGCAAATAATTTAACTCCAACATTCTGTTTGTTTATCTGAAAATTGGAGATAAGATTAATATGTTCCTTCTAAGTTTATTGACATGAATAAATAAGATATATTTAAAGTGTTTGGCAAATGTTAAGTATATTATAACTTCTGGTTGGTTTTTTTTGTGTGTGTGTATGGGGGGTATTTTTCTAAGTAAGAAGTGGGGAGGCAGACAGACAGACTCCCACATGTGCCTGAATGGGATCTACCTGGCATGCCTGCCAGGGGGCGATGCTCTGCCCATCTGGAGGGTTACTTTGTTGGGGCTGGAGCCATTCCAGTGCCTGAGGCAGAGGCCATGGAGCGATCCTTAGCTCCCGGGGTCAACTTTTGCTTCAATAAAGCCTTGGCTGTGGGAGCAGAAGAGAGAGGTAGAGAGAAAGGAGAGGGGAGATTGGTGGAGAAGCAGATGGGAGCTTATCCTGTGTGCCCTGGCCAGGAATCGAACCTGGGACTTTACACACATCGCAGGGATGCTTTACCACTGAGCCAGGTGGCCGGGGTCAGTATTTTTTTTTCTTTTTTAGCTAAGTAAATAATACCACAAATTTGCTTAGAATATTTTAAATAGATGTTGCTGTTGACTTAAAATAGACTCAAAACTTAAATTCCTCTCTGGACCAGAGAGGAAATTTAAATTTGTCAGAATTAGAAATAGGGGATTTGTGAGGACAATGGAAAACTGGAGAAGGGATGCCCAATGACATAAAAAACATTTTATTTAAAATTAAAAAGTAAAGGAATTATGTTTCTGTAAAACAAATCTGCAGGTTGAATTTAACCTATTGGACACAAGTTTGTGACCCCTAACACTGTGAAGTTAGAGAAAGGGTTTTAGTTAGAGATCAACATGGTTTAATTTACATTTTATCAACAGAGTTGATTCTGGCTGTTCTAAAGAGAATGGATTGGAGAGAAGGCAAGAAGAAAAGCAAAGGAACAAATTAGGAGGTCATTGTAACAGTTTACATAAGAATATATGTTGGTTTAGAATAAATTAATAGCAGATATCAAGAGAAGTAAATGAATCTAAGACGTATTCTGGAGTTAGAATAGACAGCATTTATTTATTTGATTATTTTTGTATGTCCACACACACAGTTTTTCTTAAGTCTTTAAAATGTCACTAACAAATGTAGTGAGAATTTAGTTATTTTTTTTCCATTTGACTTTGCATCTTTAAGTATTGATTTTATATGAATTTACTATCTAAGGTGAACTGGATTAGTTTATGCTGGCTCACAGAGGGAAGTTGGCACAGTGTCAAAGGGTTGGGCCACCTTGAGTTTCAGTTTCCATTTTTCAGTCTCTGAAGCCTCTGCTAACATTACATACTTGCCTCGCTGTCCAGACAGAGCAACAGCTCTCAGCTTCAGCCCTTGTACACATTCTACATACAGGTAAGAGACCTGCTGCTTTCTACTTTTCCTAGCCACTTGTAAACAATCGTCCTTTTAAAAATCCTTTTTAAAAATAATAATTTAGAATGTTTTTTTCTTGCTATCTGCCCATCCTCTGTTTACACATTCCTGTGGAATATAAATAAGGGAATAAATGCAAGCTTTGTTACAGTACATATTATCTGATTTTTCATATTCATGTAAAATATGTTTGATTTTTCACCAGATTGAGAAATATGGCACTGACAACTTGTTTGACGTGGATGCAAGAGAAAAAACTGCAAAACTGTTTGAGAGGAAAGCAGTTGAAACTTCTTTATGTGGCTAGTGTCCATAATTTCTGTTCTCAAAATTTGTTTCAAAGTTGCTGTTACCAAGGACCTACTATAACAATGATGTATACTTCTGATTGTGTTATTGGGGCATATATGTCAGATAATTACCAAGATAAAAAGAAGGTTCCCATCGTCCTTCTTGCTTTGAAAGGGACTGAAATTTTAGCATGTAAAATAAGACCATGTTTTCCATTGGGCAAGAGACATAATGAAGAAATTGTGTATGACAATAGTTCAGATTTACAGATATGTCTAGAAAGAAAAAAGGTGTTTTTGAGCTCAAATGCAAAAGAAAAATTAAATCTGCCTCTACATATGGACATTTCCTTTCAAGAATGTAAAGTTTTCCGATGTGAAGGTATGTTTAACTAGATAATCTTATAAAGTTCTCCTCTGCATGTTTGGAGGGTTTGAGCTGACCCATCTATTTAAGGAAATGTAGCCTTTTCACTTGTCCAACCTTCCAGGTGACTCAGACTGAAATATGGCCACAAATTATTGACTAAAATACAATCATGGTCAAAAGTAGCACATATAAAGATTTTTGGAGTGTGTTTGTGTAAATAAAGTGGTTGTGGGGAAGAGGAAAAGTGGGGGAAGAAGAGAGAGAGAAACAAACATTAAAGATTGTGAGGTTCTCTTGGAAAGAAACCAGAGCCTAAATTTCTCTTGGTTGGTACTAGATCCTTATGGATGCAGTTTCTCATTAGATCAAATGACTGAAATTCGCTCATTTGTTTTTCTACTTAAGAACATTTAAATTGTTTCCAATATTTGTTTTTTGTAAACAATGCTCCTACAATATCTTTATGCATATAACTGTGAACAAAAGTACTTCTTTTGGGTAACTTCCTGGAACTGAAATTTCTGTTTAAGAGTTATATACACTTATATTTTGTTAGACACTTCTCAGAAGCTTCAGGTGTATACTCTATCCTCACTAGTGTTAGAGAAGTAATTTTGATACTATCAAATTTTAGAAAATTTGCGAATTTGATGGTCAAAAGATGGTGTTTCTATCTCTTTTTGCTTATCCCTGATCACTAACGACTCTATGTATATTGAACATTGACATTTTTCTATGAAATACTTATTTATACTTATTCATTTAAATGAAAGTTTCCTAGGAATATTATTCGCCAAGTGTTTGCATGTTCCAAAGTAAATATCTGTCGTCTTGATACTTGAATATCTATCAGATGACGCCATTCTTTATCACATCTGATTTTAAGGATACTATAATGCTTCCATAACACTGATGTTGCTGTGGAAAACCAAAGGCCAGATTTATTTATTTATTTTTATATTGTTTCCCTTTGAGTGACTTAATCTTTTTTTCTGGCTGCCCAAACATTTAAAAAAAGTTTTTGTTTTTTTTTATTGAAGTCTGATGAATTTATTTGGATATATCATGATGTTGAACATCTCATGTCATTTATGTAAATTTTTAGTTGAAATATAACATAAAACAGGGAAATGCACATTTGATAAGTGTACCAATGAATAGACTTCTACAAATTGAGCACACTCGTGTAATCACAACTTGAATAAAGAGCTAAATTATCATCATCACTTCAGAAGACTCCTTTGAAACTCTTCCCAGTTACCAACCAAAGGTTACTATAGTCTGTCTCATATCAACATTAATTAATACTTTTTTAAATTTTATATAAATAGAATCATACAGCTGAGTGTGCTCTTTTGTGTTGATCCTCTTCCATTCAATATTTTTTTGAAAGATTGAGTAAATATAGGGATTGAATTATAAAATTAGACCCCTTAAAAATCAGACATCTTACCAATATCAAGTTTCACTAATTCAGTGATAAAAGGTAATCAAAAATCTCAGAAGAGGCAGAAAGAACACCAGGATATTATGTGTGGCTCCCAACTCCTTCCTTCCAATGTTAGACATATTATTTCTGGTTAAGAACAACAGGCAGGGTTCTTAACTAAAATTTCTGGGCTACTTTACATATTGGATAGTAGTTAGGTTATGGAACATCGATATATCAATACTATAGACTGAATTGTGTCCTCCTAAAATTCACATGTTGAAACTCCAATCACCAATATGAATATACTTGGAGACGATGCCTTTGCAAAAGTAATTAAGATGAAATGTTGTCATAGGAGTGGGGTCTTAATGTGATAACATAAGCGCCCATATAAGAAAAGACACCATTGGCTTTCTCTCTAGCTTAGCTTATTCAAGAATAGGTCATGTGAGCAGACAGTGAAATGGCAACCACCTGCAGGCCAAGAGAAGAGATCTCAGAATGAAAGTTACATTGTTATACTTTGAACTTGTACTATTCAGCTTCCAGAGCTAAAATAAATAAATTTGTTGTTTCAGCCAGTCAGTCTATTGTATTTTTTGTATAGCAGCCTGGGCAGACTAAGACAACCAGTTTACACGAGATTTTCCAGGAATACATGCTTCAGAGCCATAGAATCTGAATGTATTTACTGTAAGTAATTCTTAAACAAGGGTGACCTGTTAAGGAATTCAGGAGATAAATACTGTCCTGTAGCAAATATCATTTGTCTATTTACCAGGAGATAAGATTATTAGCATATTTGTAAGGAAATTAGACTGTTTCATTTTTTTTTCTTTCCTTGATAGTGTTTCTTGGTAAAATAAGTCAAAGTATCACAGTATTCACTTTTATCTCCCTAGCGATTCATCCATATTATTGTATGTAGCAGTAATTTGTTCTTTTTCATTTTCTTATAGTATTCTATTATAATGATTCTATGACACTTTAAAAACATCAAGTCACTGTTGGTGGACATTTGGATTTTCAGTTTAAGGCTGTTATAAATAATACTGCTATAAATACTCTTGTACATGTCCTTCAGTTTACATATATACATAGTTTTCAAAGAATATAAGCATGAAATTGCTGGATCAAAGGGTATGTGAATTTTCAGCTTCAGAAGACAGTGAAACGTTTTCCAACATAGTCATACCAATTTTCACTGCCACAAGCAGTGCATAAGAGTTTCTATAACTTTCAATCTTCTCCAGTTCTATGTATTATTGGTTTTATAATAGGTAACATATCTGATTTTTTGTGAATTGTCTTTCTTTGATTAAACTAGTTAGCACTTTATGTGTTTATGTTTTATCTTATTTTATTTCATTTTTTTATGGTAAGAGGAGGGAAGTCAGTGAGGCAGACTCTTACATGCACCCTGACCAGGATCCCCCTGGAACTGATGCTCCAGTACTTAGCTACTTTTAGTGCCTGGGGCTGATGCACCCCAATGGAGCTCTTCTCAGTACCTGGGGCTAGGCTCAAACCAATTGTGACACTGGCTACCTTAGGGGAAGGGTGAAAGGGAGGGAGGAGAAGCAGATGATTGCTTTTCTTGTGTGTCCTGACCAGGAATCAAACCTGGGATGTTCATATGCCAGGCCTATACTCTATCCACTGAGCCTCTGGCAAGGGCTTGTTTATGTTTAAAATAATTCTTATATTAATATATCCTTTTTGATTTATAAAATTGGTCTTTGTTCTTTTTTGTATTAATTCTTCTTACATTTTTAAATTTGTTTCTTTTCTCTATTTTTAAGACTTTCCTTCTTTCTTCTTATTAATGAAATGTACTTTTATCATATAGGTGATATGGATGTTATATTATTATTTTTTACATATAACTGCAATTATGGTATTTTGTTTCCGTTGAATGTTAAAGTTATTTAACAGAATGCTTTTTAAATTTCCAAGATCTTGATTTTTGTTTATTTATACCCATTCTTTTCTAGTTTTATTATATTGTAGTCATTGAATGCAGTCTATGCTACATCTACTTTGGGTAATTTAAAGAGGCTTTCTTTATAAACGTACATATAGTTATACTTTTAAATTATGTTCCTCACAGTATGCATTTTTCTTCTTAAAGAGAATTGCCGCAAAATTAATTACACCTAATTCTTTCAATTTTAAACCCACCATAAAAGATATCCCTTCCTAAGCAACAAAATAATTCTAGGCCTGAGTCTTACTGGTCTAAATGAGGTCCTCAACCTACCTCTCAACCACTCATTGTGCTTTTATTGGAAAAGCACAAGTCCTAAATACATTTCTTTTTCTTTTAAATTTTAAAAATATTTATTTTAATGAGAGGAGGGTAGGCAGAGAGACAGACTCCCACATGCACCTTGACCGGGATCCACCTGGCAAACCCACTAAGGGGTAATGATCTGACTTCTGGGACCACTGGTCCATTGCTCATCAGTCTAGCCATTTTTTAAATGCCTGAGGCAGGGACCATGTAGCCATCCTCAGTGCCTATGGACAACTGGCTTGAGCTAATTGAGACATGGCTGAGTGAGAGAAAGAGAGAGAGAAAGAGAGGGGAGGGGGAAAATGGAGAAGCAGATAGTAGCCTCTCCTGTGTGCCATGACCAGGAATCAAACACAGGACATCCACAAGCCATCCAACCACTGAGCCAACCAGCCAGAGCCTCCACACACTTCTGAAGCCAGAAATGAAATCAACTGGACTATAAAGTACAGAAACCCTAATTGTTGACAATTTTTGGAAAAAAAATCTTGTGCCTCTGGTCTTTTTCATTCTGTGTCTCTGCACTATTATACCTTTCAGACCTATTTGCCTATGGACAGGAAAAAGGAGCACTCACAGTCTTTCCTTGCCCTCCATGCCTCTAAGTTTTGCTTATTCAGAAAGAACCCCAGCCATCATCTCCTACTTTGGAATGAGCCGCACACTACTGTTAAGTAACTGGATGAGAAAAGATCTGCTGATACCATTGTCTTGCAGTTTTCACCTTGTTTCTAGCCTCTTTAAATGAGATGATGTTAAGGATATCTGCCGTATTTTTCTCCATATGTTTTTCACTATATTGCTATTTTGGTACTTTCTCCTTGTGAATTCTCTGACATTCATTCAGTCAGTCAATCATTCATCAACTTGTAATCTTTATTACCCTTTGATTATTTCCTTAGATTTATTGGACACAAGGAAGATGACAGGAGTAAATGAGTAAGTCAGTGTTTTAAATGTTCTATTTTTCTGTTTATTATCTTAAACTTATTTTATTATAGGTTCTTTTAATAAAATTGGTAGCACAAATTATGACATAACTTATGGAGCATCAAGAACAAACTATAACTATATCTGTATTCATGAAACTATTTGGTAATAGTAATGGTAAAATAAAAATAACACTGATTAGAATAAAGAAAATTTTAATGTTTTATATGCTTGAAGGAAAATAGTTATTTGCCTGTATGTCTACATTTTTGATAAGAATTCTTGCAGTTATAATGCCAGCTTCTTTAGGTATTTGCTTTGGAAGAGGTGGTTGGCAGGTAGGAAATACTTATTATGAACTTCAAAAACATGTTAAGAATGGTCTTTTTCCATAAACTTCAAAAGTCACATATTATTTTGTGGTTTTTGATTTTCATTATTGATAATTTATCTTCATGTTTAACATAACTGATATTTATTTTTAGGTGTCTATGATCTGGTTGCTTAAATCTGAAAGATTTTTATGTCTGATTGGCCTTATTTAAAAGTGTAATATTTTTTGCCTTTCCTTCTTTTACAGTAAAATTTGAGGTAGAATCGTTTCATGCCTTCTTATATGAAAAGACAAGTTGATAATCAAAACTAAGTTAGAAAGTATAAGAGAAGAAAATGAATTCAAGAAAAATTTATAATAATGTCATATGATCTAATTTCAGTCAATGATTAAAATTGTCTTGTCTCAACAGGCTCAGGGAGAGCTTATTGTCTGCCATTAGAACTTATAAACCATATAGAGACCTGGTTCGCCAAATACGAATTCTGCTTTTGGGTCCAATTGGAGCTGGGAAATCTAGTTTTTTCAACTCAGTGAAGTCTGCCTTTCATGGCCATGTAACCCAGCAGGCTATGGTGGGCTCTAGCAGAACTGGGATGTCTAAGCAGGTGAGTCTATTGTAGGTCACTCAGCCTTTGTTTCTTTGTTCAAGTTAGACTTGAAAAGTTTATTTTTCCCTGATCAACTTCATTACATGTACACCTCAGCTCAGTTTATATATGTATATTTATACAAAATATATTTATATATTTAAAAAATGAATTCTTAATGTTTTCTTTTTCTTCCTGTGCAGTATAGGACGTATTCCATCAGAGATGGAAAGAATGGTAATCCCTTGCCATTTATTCTGTGTGACTCAATGGGGCTGAGTGAGGAAGGAGGGTTGTGTATGGAGGATATACTCTACATCTTGAAAGGTCACATTTCTGACAGATACCAGGTAAATTTTGGCTAATTATGAGAAATTATAATTGATATTTAAAATATTTATTTTTGGCCATTATTGAGAACATAAGACTGTAGTTTAGTGCTTCAGCATTTATTTTCTTAAACTATAATTGTTCAAGATCCTTTGTTTTTGATATTTTACTTTACAAAGAATTAATTAAAACAACTAAAGTTTTCTTTTGTCATAGCTGTCATAAGAACTCTGAATGTTGTTACACATTCAATTGATTTTGGCATGTGAAACAGAAATACAACACATCAACTTACATAGGTAATTTTTCTTAGGTAATGGGAAGCCTGGAGGTCATTAACTTTGAGTCAGTTTGTCAGCTCTTTGAGGTTATCAATTTCAAAGATCCTTCTATCTTTCTATTCTGAGATCCTTAGCATGGGGTGTTATGTACCAAATGTTTGTGTCCTTCCAAAATTCATATTTTGAAACCCTATTCCACAATGTATTAGGAGATGGGGCCTTTGGGAGGTGAAAAGTTATAAGGGTGAAGCCCTCATATATGGAATTAATGTCCTTATAAGAAGAGAGATGAGAAAGATGATCTATCTCTCAGTCACATGAGGCCACAATAAAAAGGTGCCTGTCAAAAAACTAGGAAGAGGATTCTCACTAGATATCAAATGTAGTCAGCATCTTGATCTTGAACTTCTTAAACTCCAGAACTATGAAAAATAAGTGTTTTATGTTTAAGCCATGCAATATTGTAATTTGTTAGAGCAGCTTTAACCTAAGACATTATTCTTCTCTCAAGATGTTCATGCTGACCACTGTTAGTGTTCCAGGCAAGAGGAAAGGGGAGATTAAAGAGAAGAGCTGCCTGAATGTTTTTATTTTTTTTAATTTTCTAATCCTTGTGGTAAATATTTAGATCTTGATTATTCATTACTTTACTTAGTTCCAAGTGATTAGTCAATTGTGCCAACATTTTTCATTGAACACCTATTGCATCTTTTTCCTACCAAATATAAGGATTGGTTTTTGTATTCTCTAGTTTGTTTTATTGATATATTTAAAATATCTTTATTATAGTCATTACCATATTATTTAATTGTTTTAGTTACCACAGTAATCAGTTATATATTGATAACTCACTGGATAAATACTCAATATTTATTTCTTACATTTGTTTTTCTTGACCATTTTTACACATATACTTTTCCAAGTGAATGTGTTTTTATTTGATATGATTGTGTTTGTGTTTTATTTGTTGGTCCTTTGATTGGGATTCCATTAAAATTTTATATTGAACGGTGTTCATTTTTTCATCTTACATATCCAGTGTTCCTATCCAGAAATACAGTGTGTTTTACTTTTATATTCATATGAGTTTCTTTAATTTTTAGTGTAGAGCTATCTTGAAGAGGTAGTTAAGCTTATTTTTAAAAATTCTTTTCTTAAACAAAAATCCTTATTATGGAGAATTATAAACTCTTGTTAAAGTAGAGAGAATAACTTATTAAATTCTCATTTATACAGCTTCAACAATTTGTGACTCATAGCAAACTCTTTTTATCATGTCTACACACTTTCTCCTCTCTTGTATTATTTGGAAGCAAGTTTAAAAAATTATAGCATTTCATCCATAAATAAATATATATTTATATATGTAGGAACATGCATATTTTTTAATGAAACATAACACCCTTAACATATCTAGATTATCCCTTAGTTGTTTCTTTCTTTCTTCTTTTATTTTGACAGAGACAGAGAGAGAGTCAGAGAAAAGAACAGATAAGGATAGACAAACAGGAAGGGAGATGAGAAGCATCAATTCCTCACTGTGGACCCTTAGTTGTTCATTGATTGTTTTCTCATATGTACCTTGACCTGGGGCTAGAGCAGACAGAGTGACCCCTTGCTCAAGCCAGCGACCTAGGGTTCAAGCTGGTGAGCTGTGCTCAAACTAGATGAGCCTGCGCTCAAGCCAGCATCCCCGAGGTTTTGAACGTGGGTCCTCTGCGTCCCAGTCTGATGCTCTATCCACTGTGCCACCTCCTGGTCAGGCAAAATGCAGGAATAAATAGTTTTTATTTAATCTCTTTTATCTTGCATCTATAACCGCCTCATCCAAACAGAGAATCTCTAGTCTCAAGGACACCAGAGATGACAAAATATATCACAACTCATTTTCTTTATCTCACATAATATTTATTATAATCTCAGAATAAAATATCTAATACTACTATGAACAACCTAATCATAGTTTATTTAATATTAATAGAATAGAAATAATCATAATAATAAATTGGAAGCAATTTAAAAATTTAGCAGAATTTTTATATTGTACTTAAGACATATCATGCAGTAGAAGTATACAAATTACTATGTTTTAAAGTCAATCAGAAATAGTTTCTGTTTGTGTAGATATGATCCCAGTTGGTTACAAAACTTCACTTGTTTAATTCAATTTAAAGATTACTTTTTCAATTTAATTTTCATATTTATGTTTATAATTTATATGGTTCTAAAGTCAAATCTACAAAATAATTTCTGTTCAAAGAATCTATCCTTTTTATCTGCCTCTTCAAATACATTTCTTCTCTCTTCCAATAAGTAACCGTATAAAAATTTAAGATTTATTTTTCTTTTTTAATATATTAGAAAATACTTATAGATCTGTGGTTCTCTCTTTTTAAGAGAAGTGACAGAATGCTATATGTTATTGATGTAACAGATTCCCAGTCGAGAGTTTGTTAATTAAAGAATAAATGTGGCATTTCGCACCACTTCCACCTTTGCATTCTGCCTGATGACAGCAGATTTCTTTCTGCATGCTTTCACCTCCATCATTGCCCACATCACATTGCTTCTTCTGTTTAGAACACTTTTCCCCATATTCTTATTCCATTATTCAGATGAACTCACCTATATTTTTTAGCTTCATATTGCATGTCTCTTCTTTACAGAAACTTTTCCTATGTTGAAGGACGGATGGCTACTTGCATAATTACTGTCCTCTCTACCAGATTGTTAGCCTCATAATAGTAGAGACTTGTTTGTGTTGTTCACTGTTTTATTCACCTGCACAGTGCCTGGTAGATAGTATGTGCTTATAGATATTTGTTGAATTAATATGTTCCTTTATGTTTACCTTACAGTTTAATTTCATGAAACCAATCACACAAGGTCATGGTAACTATATTGACTTCCCATTGCTGGGGAACAGAATCCATTGTGTGGCATTTGTGTTTGATGTCAACTCTATTGAAAACCTCTCTTATGAGATGTTAACAAAGATCAAAAGAATTCGAAGGGAGTTGATAAAGTGCGGTGAGTCTCATTCTACTTATAAGAGTAATTTATTAGACTGCATTGTAGAATGGTTTCTGAACAGGATGAAGAACTTAAGAAAAGTGCATGTTTAGATCTTCCCTGGCCCATCAGTGTGATTTATTCAAATCAAGCACTCATTAACCTTATGTCTTTGTACAAATCATTTATTTATTTATTTAAATTTCTTTTTTTTTTTAATTCATTTTAGAGAGGAGACACAGAGTGAGTGAGTGAGAGAGAGAGGGAGAGAGAGAGAAAGGGGGGAGGAGCTGGAAGCATCAACTCCCATATGTGCCCTGACCAGACCAGTGCAGGGTTTTGAACTGGCGACCTCAGTGTTCCCAGGTCGACACTTTATCCACTGCGCCACCACAGGTCAGGCTTTGTACAAATCATTTAAACATCATATTCCTCAATTTCTTAATCTAAAAAATTAGTATAATAATGACACCTACCTCAGAGATTTGGTGTAAGAATTAAACAAATGAATATGTATATAAAGATTTTAGCAGTGTTCACTAGTTGCTTCACTGCATATTAGCATGCAGTTATTTACCAAGAGTCTTAGACTTCATCTTGGGCCTTAAAAGATTAGAAAAAGGAAAAGAACATTTTAGTAAGAAAAAGAAGCAAGAAAGTAAAATGTTTGCTATAAAGAGGTAGCATAAAGGCTTTGGAGAGGATAAACAGGATGAGGGAATTTAGGTACTCACACTGGCTTTTCTTGGCCCTATTATTCATTCTGTTTGGGAAGAAAGAGCCAGGTTATCACAACTTTAATGAAGTTAAAAGCCGGTATTGATGGACTTACTTGCTCACTGAAATTTAAAAGTTTGCAAGGGTGGTGTGCAGGTAGGTGCTTGCTAACATTGTGACATAGGAATGGTTTATTTCATGGGACCAGTTTATTTCATGGGACCAGTTCATTTCATAGGACCAGTAATATTTCATAGGACCAGTTTATTTCATAGGACCAGTAATATTTCAATATAATCCATTTCCTTGAGTCCTCTTCTTCCCCATCTAATCTTGTGATTAGAGCCCTTTGTCTTTCTCTAGTCTCCATAAAAACACAACTGTTGTAAAGGATATAAAATCAATTAGAAATATTGTAGCATAAACTTTAGTTACGTCTTCCGAGAAGCGGTTTCATTTAAAACCTGATTTCTTACTATCGAAGGCAATAAAAGGGACTTCCTATATCAGAAAAATTCCAGGTACCAATAAATAGTTCAGGAGTACTTTTTTTTGTGGGGGTAGAGGAGCTATTCAAATCACTAAAATGGTCACATAGATAGTCTATTGCATAATTGGTAGCTGATTAATTGTAAAAATATTGATGCTGCCTATAATAATAAAAATAATATTTATCTGTTTGACATAGGTGTGGTACATGTGGTTTTGCTCACTTGTGTGGATACCATGGAACTGATTAAGAAAGAAGACCTTATAGACATATATAAATGTATGCCTGTGAAGCTCAAGGTAATGAATGATATTCTTTGTGAACATATTTCTTGCTATGTCATTATAATCACATGATATTACTGTGTATTGAATAAAAATAGATACTTGTAAAGTCTAGGAATTTTTGAAACAATTGCTTGAATAATTTAGACTTATTTCCCAAGGTTGAAATATTTATTTATCTTTACATTGTCACACATAATTCCATTTGTTACAATTTAATTTAAATAGGTTCAATTCAATACATATTTCTTGATTACTTTTAAAGATTGAGACAGTGTGATAGTCTCTGATAAGACACATGTGCACCTGAAACTAATAGAAAATAATATTGAATGTCAATGATAATTAAAGAAATAGACTTTAAAAAAGGAATTAAACATCAGCATTAAACTAGTAAAATCGACCTATGTGTTGACTAAGAATAACTTCTAAAAGGAAACTGAGGGTAATTATGGACTTTAATGTAAGGGTATTAAAAATACTTCAGCTTCATTTTTAATTTATATTGAATTTGTTATGTGTATTCTAAATGAAAATTAGCAGTGATGTTAGAGTTTGACTTGTGAAGTTCTTTTAATAAGTACATATGGGCTAGAGCTCTGTGTCCATTTTCCAACAAAATAAAATTACCAAGTGTCTATCTTTATTGCTACTTTTATAATTTATATTGATATTAAATAGTATTTTTCACTCTTTTGAGATTCTGGGTTTTAATTTCTGTATTGCAGATAGAGGAAGTCCACAAAAAACTTGGAATTGCTCTTTCTGACATCTTCGTGGTCAGTAATTACATCTCAGAGTGGGAGCTGGACCCTTTAAAGGATGTCCTCGTCCTCTCTGCACTGAGAGAGATGCTATTTGCTGCAGATGACTTCTTAGAGGATTTGCCTCTTGAGGAAGCAGGTAGATGCATTTGGTGGTATAGAGACATGAAGACATCAGTTTTGTGGCTACTTCCTGCTTGGATCTATTGAGCTCATGGCAGTTCTCTAGGTTTCTCTGACTTTCTTTCTTGTAAATAATCCTGATTTTTAACCCATTGGCGGGATTTTCTCCCTTCACCTATCCTCATCCCCGCCTCTCACCATCCACCCACGGTACAACCTAGAGCCGTGATTGCGAACCTATGACACGTGTGTCAGCACTGACACGCGTAGCCATTTTCCATGACATGCCGCATACCAGAGAAGTATGGGGCTGCATGCCAAGAAAGACGTTTTATCCTCGGCTCCTGCAGGGCCAGGTGAAGTAGCCAAGGATAAAACATTTGCTGTAGTGTAGACACTCTGTGCCAGAGGTCTGTAAGCCAAAACATTTTGTTATTTAAACTAAAAATATCGTGAAATTATGATTTTTTTTTCTTGAAGTGACACACCGAGTTATGCTCGTTTTTTTTGGTGAATTTTGACACACCAAGCTCAAAAGATTGCCCATAACTGACGTAGAGGTTTTACATTACTTCTTTTCCACTTGTCTTAAGATTTTTGAAATGATGCACCGCTATCATTCCCACTATCTGTATCATTGCCCTCATCTCTTAAAATGTGCTTCTTTGCTTGGGACCTAGAATTGGATTGGATCAGCATTGTTCCTGATCAGACGTGATCTTTGGTTATTTGGCCCTTGTTTGAGACCTTATACTTCTATTTTTTTTTTTTTTACTTGGCTGTTTGAGTCCTTCTCAATGCAGTGTGGCCAGTGCTGGGGAGAGGTATGTGCTTTTCATATGCATGCCTCAGACTTGAGCATCCTGTGTATTCTCTGTTACCAACCTGTGGACAATACATACTGCACTGTTGCAATAAAAAAATCAGAAGTTTCAGTTTATATTCAAACCTGATTTTAGTTTGTAAGAAATCAAATTAGAATATCACGTCCCTAGTTCTCTAATGAACTACTGGGAAACTCTCAAACTACTTATTTTCCATCCTGACTGTGCCACCTTGGCTTCTTCATTTCTTCTCTTCTCATGGTACATGTGCTCTCCCAAAGTTAAGATCAGCTCGGACCTGCAGGATGGGCTGAAGCCAGTGTTCCTCTTCCTTCTGGTTGCTTTTCCTTAAAAGAGTCATTAACAATATTTTGTTTCTTTTTTTCTCAGATACCCAATGTGCAAAAGAAAAAGTCAATGTGTGAACCCTTTACATTCTAATCAGTTTTATCTCATCTGAGAAGAGTAAAAATTGAGAAGTGAGAAAACAGAGAAAAAAAGAAAAGTAGTTGAAACTGAAAGGCTGTGTTTTATTTATGGCTGAGATGAAGATGTACAAAAGATTATAATACCTATGAATAAATTGGAACCACAGGATTTAAAGTTTATAAGAAACAATCATAATTTTTTGGATGTATGTTATGTATTTGTGAAAAATTAAAGCTTCTTCTTATAAAACCTGGTGGGGTGTGTGTGTGTGTGTGTGTGTGTGTGTGTGTTTGTGTGTGTGTGATTTCAGAAAAGGTTTATTTTAATTTGATGTCACATCTTTTGATCTTTATTCATATCATCTTAATTTTGACTTCTTTTATTTCTAGAGTGCTTAGTTTTTTCTCTTTTTGTCCCCAACTAATGTTTTATTCTTTAACCTAGAGACATTTTTTTTGTCTAATATACAGACCCTTTTTAAAGATATGGCTATTAATATTAATTAGTTCACTAAGACTAAAACTGAGAGAAACTATACTCTGATTGCTCTGTCAATTACAACTATTTTAGTTATAAGTGACAAAACTCAACCTGAACTACATAAATATAAAATGAAAAAGGAGGCATATAGTATTAGATGAAGTAAGCTAACCATAGAAATATCTGGGATTGATTTCAACTAGCCTCAGAGATGGTGGACTCTAGGGATTCAAAAGCTATTCTCTCTTTCTCAAAATTAAACAGCAAAGATTATTCAAGCAGTAATTGAGTTTAGTTGAGAATAATTGAGTATATGTAAATAATGGCAAACCATAGACACTTCTGAGGAGACAGAAGAGGTAAAGTTTTATGAGGTTTTAAGAGAAAACTGGGGAGAGGTTGTGGCCGGTTTCTTATTGCCCGCTGGCATCAGGCTGATTGCTGTTGCTAGGGAAGGGGGATGGGCTACTGTCATTATGGAAGCAAACAGGGAGGGATCTTCTGTCTTCCTCTTGATTGTACAAGTTTCAGGAGCAGGTTACATACACAACAAAGGGTAAGCGCATGAGAGCTTTCCCTTCATTGTTTCCCAAATTCATTTTGAATGACAGCTCCTTTATTTTTACAGTTCTCTGTTTTTGATCAAGATCTTACTTTGAAAGCATTGATGATCAAGAGTGAGATCTGTAATCAGTGGTTTTGTTCGTTGGTGTCAGGAAAGACCTTTCCTAGTTGTCATTTTCCAGGAAAAGTACACAGTGATTGCAAACCATTGAAAGCTACATTTCAGTAACAAGGAAGGCAGAAGAGGGAATTCTCAGGCATTTCCCACTCAAAGTTTATATACCGTAAGTATCAGAGATCATCTTGAAGTGTTGGGCCAACCTAGTCTTACTCAGTGCACTGTTTCTACAAAGATTTAATAAGCAACAAGCACAGAGTTTAAAATTATTACCCCCCCCTCCCAAAATGAGGAGCAGAATAATAGATCCCATCTGTAAAATTATCCTGAACTAGGAACCCAAATCTGAAGATAACCAGCTAAATAAATTAAAAGATCAGGAATCATCAGCTAAAGATTTTTGCAACCAGTGGGCTTGTTGTCCAATTTTATGTCGTTAAGTTTCTACTTTCCCAGAGGAATTTATCCAAGTGCAACAGGTAGTGTTTGCCATTGCACATATGCCTCTTTAGTAAATAATCAAGAGTTATTTTATTGTTTAAAACAAGGGTCCCAAACTTTTACACAGGGGTTAGTTCACTGTCCCTCAGACCATTGGAGGGCTGGACCATAAAAAAACTTACGAACAAATCCCTATGCACATTGCACATATCTTATTTTAAAGTAAAATAACAAAACAGGAACAAATACAGTTTTTAAAATAAAGAATAAATAAATTTAAATCAACAAACTGACCAGTATTTCAATGGGAGCTATGGGTGCGGATGCATCTTGTGCTCCTCTCACTGACCGCCAATGAAGAAGATGCCCCTTCTGGAAGTGCAAGTGCAGCAGGGGAGGGGGGGGTAAATGGCCTCTGGGAACGCATGCGGCCTGCAGGCTGTAGTTTGGGGACCTCTGGCTTAAAACAACTGTGGTTAAGAAATTGTCAGTCATTGTGTTGGTGGTGAAATTGGCAAGTTTTTTTAGTGTCAGAGATTTATGGTCAATATATACATTGGCATGTACACCAACAAGATCAAATGCTCTCCTTATGGAGACAAGTCTGAATATCTCTTGGGAGTTCTCATTTAAGGTGCCATTCTATGAGGATTTAGTGGGGAAGACCAATGAGAGAACAAATGGGAAGTCTTATTTATTATGGATGCCAATATGAATAATCAGTGTTTCCAGTGAGCACTTAACCTTGATCTGCCAGCTATCTAGGCATTTATAGGCTTTTTGAGAGACCCATTGTGAAAGACAAACTACAGTAGATGGTGCTCCTAAGACTTCTGCTAGGGTTTGTTCAAAGCAGGGTGTAAGGGACTTTGTGTGCAGGAGTCTTACTTTAAAAGTAGCATCAAGAGGAAATTGGTGAAATTATCAGAAGCATTAGAAATGAGAGAAGCAAGGGTTAAAAAGTATATACAGGCCTGGTCCAGTCATCTTGGGAGAGCTTTCTGTCTCAGATTCTGCTTTAAGTCTTGGAAATCTTTAGTTTTAGATCATAGGTCAATGTGCCATTCTATTTGGGTTTTGAAACTTTCTTTAGATGTAATATGTGAATCCAAGAATCTATTCCTTGAAAATTTGAAGGAAGTCTTTTGGGTGGTGTCTCTTACAAAGAAAATCAACAGGTTATAAAGTATGGTATTTGAGGTTTCCAATTGCTGGGAAGGTACTATGAAAAGATTACAGGTTCTGGCCAATTACCTCAGCTGGTTAGAGTGTCATCCTGAAATTCCAAGATTGCCAGTTCAATTCCCTGTCAGCGCACATAGGAGAAGCAACCAGTGAATGTACAACTAAATGAAATAACTAATGAATGCTTCTCTCTCTCTCTCCCCCCTGTTTCTTCCGTCTTTCTAAAATCAATCAATAAATTAAAAAAAAAAAAGAATTGCTTTACTGAAGCATGGTTATTTTCAGTGGATGTATGCTTTGATTAGTTGTGGATCAAAGGAGGCAAGAGTTAAATGCATGGGCACACAATAATTATTTCAAGGATGAGAGTTTATGAGCTCCAAAATGGGTGAATCTGAGATTTAGAAGGACTAACAACAATGCCTATGGCCAAAATATTTGTAAGGTTTCCATATACTTTTCCAATTAAGTTTTGATAAAGAGGTTGTTTCTTCAACTAGTAGCATTAGGAAGGTCAAGTAAGGGAATGCAGATGTCTGGAGTGCTAAAGTTTATAACGGTCTATTTTCTAATGTGCTTTTTTTAAAATTGTGCAGTAATGGCAAAGGCTATTGGTTTTCTTTAGGGCTTCTATCTGTTAATGCTGGAAATTAAGAATTGTAGTGCTAGTTTTTTGTTTAGTTTTTTAGTTGAATCATTTAGGGTACAAACAAGCAGCTTTGTTAGATTGACTAATTCTGAAGTGGACATAAACTTCCCTTCTCCCAAATCAATGAAACTAGAACTCATGTAAGAAACAGATTATTATCAGTAACCTGAAAGTCCTTTTTATGCTACAGTCTAGTGATTATCTAGGATATTCACTATTCTTATAATATATCTTAGTATACAGTTATAACGCAATAAAGCACAATTTTTACTTGATCATTATCAAAAGTAAGTTGATTTATTCTAATAATGTTATTGTGATAACTTACCTATCAAAAATAAAAGCACAAAAGAAATGAGAACTGTGATAACTCATTTAGTTCAATTCTGAGGAAAAATTAACTTGAGTTGGGATTATAGGACACTTTCCTAAGATAATAAGGAATATACAAAATGTTACTGTACATATGCACAGTATTTTTGCCATGCCCTTACTGATCAGAAAGAGGCTTAAAGGTTTGCAGGACTATTTGGAGTTTGGTAGGTATAAACGTTGCACCTAAGATATTAGTATCCTTTATATGCCAAATGCCAAAAAGAAATCTGGATTTGAGAGTGATCTCACACAAAAGAGGCTTGAGAGAGTTATAAAAAAGAGCTATAGCTCATGTAACAAAATATCAATCATATAACAACGATAAACTAATTATTTTGGAAATATCTACTATGAAAAAACATGCAGCCTAAATTCTCTGGAAGAGACTTCTCCCACTTGGTGACTACTGGGCATTTGTACTTACTTATAAGTTACCTGATGACATTAGCTAGTTGTAGTCACTTCCAGAGGCTATTGTTGTATTGAAGCTGGACTTTGGTGGAGAAAGCTTCCATCACTGATGGACAAGTAAATCTGAAACCCAAAATACCTATTATATTATAGGTAATGTCAGGGAGGTATTCCATTAGTGATAGATCAACTCCAATAATAGATAACCTGGAAATGAAAGAGTAATTAAAGGAGGTGCTGAAAAAATACACTATACACATGAGCAGGTTGCAGCCTTGTCTTTGAGGCAAATGACAGAACCACTAGAAGAATCGTTAACTTCTATTGTTAAAAAATCTGAACGTATAATTTTCATCTTACCAGAGTAACATGAGTTTCCTGGTTTACTTATGATAGTCCCCTGTTTGAGAGATATGTAGATGTCTGTTCTCCTTCATCATTATGATGGTGAAATCTTGGTTGAAGAAGAAAAGGTTCAGATCACACAATAGGCTGATTTGAAGGCAGTATATCTGATAATGCAGGAAAATTTAGATTCTCACTTGAAGTAATGTTTATATGTTTACAGACTTATGCTGTGGTCAATAACCTTGCATTTAATACAGATGGGTTCTACATGATTGGAATACCACTGTGAGAAGTCTAAATCATGGAAATGTGTAGAAATTCTGTGGAAGAATTAAAATGGCCCATGTTAATTACCACCAGATAAAACCTGGCTCCTCACTCGTAAGGAGTTAGAATGCAAAGGTTGATGCACTGCTCCATTCCTTCAATGTATCTACTTGGGTACATGGAATAAACAGGAATATTGTTACTCAATATATAAACATTGGATGGAATCACGACATACTCCTTTATGAAAATTGCTAATGTGACAATACACTCTTCAGAATGCTAATAAGAAAACAATTTCCAAAAAGATGATTTTAGGTAAAGGTTTTTGAAGAAATGGCAGGTAGACAATGTAGGACCCTTAATGCAAGCTCTAAGTAGCTTCAACTGGGTCATGACTAGGATAAATACGTATTAGACTTTAACTTTGCTTATCTTTTGGGTAGAGCAATGGCTGTGAACACTACTGGAAATTTGGAAAATCACAACGTAAATAAACTCAGTCTCCTAGGCTATATTTTATCAAATCAAAGTATACATTTTACTGTTGGCTATGTATAAAAATGAGCTAAAAAACATAACATTATATGGACTTACCAATTTCCATATTATTCATATTAGTAGCAGTTTGATTAAGAATTAAATTGGTCAATTAAAATGTCTGTTGATAAAAACTGGTGATGAGTCCCTGACCAGTTGGTTCAGTGGGACAGTGTTAGCCTGGCATGAGGATATCCCAGTTTGATTCCCAGTCAGGGCACACAGGAGAAGTGACCATCCCCTTCCCCAAATCTCTCTCTCTCTCTTTCCCTCCTGCAGCCATGGCTCAATTACTTTGACTAGGTTGGCCCTGGACACTGAGGTGGACTCTATGGAGCCTCTGCCTCTCGTGCTGAAAATAACTCGATTGAGAGCATGGCCTCAGATGGGTAGAGCATTGGCTTCAGATGGGTGTTGCCATGTGGGCCTCAGTCAGGGTACATGTGGGTGTCTGTCTCTCTACCTCCCCTCTTCTCATTTAAAAAAGAAGAAAGAAAAAGAGAAAAGAAAAGAATAAAACCGTGATGATAGGAACGGTGAATTTACTGTTCCTATCATCTGGCTTGATTAAGTATAAAGCAGGAAAACCACTGGGAAGTTTCTTGGTGTATGATTGTAGGGATAAACAGAAGAATAATGATGGGTTCTCTTTCCAACAGAAATTTTCTCTTGTCAGATTCAATTGTATAAGACTCAGGACTACAATAGCATACCCTAGTGGAGGGAGGCATTGATACTCAAGAAATAATTTTAATTCTTCTAAATTTGACTTCAACACTGGTAAAAAAAAAAAAAATAAATAAAAATAAATTAAAAACAACCAACCAACTAACAATGAATTTGATAGTGGTTCACCTCACATCTAAACAAGGACTAACTTTAAGCACTGCTCTGTGGCCGAGAAGTAGGGTGGTCCTATCACCTATGGGTCTAGAGGAAAAATAAATTATAAAAGAAAATGAACAAAAGTATTAAGAAAGCACTCTATAGAAAAAAGAAATTCAAATATCAGAGTCAAGTTAAATTCCAGTAGCAGAGGAAATATATTCTAAATCATTAGTAATAAAAATATACAAATTAAAATAATTAGATTTTTAAAAATCTTTATTGAGGTTTAATTACATATCATCACAAATTGCTCATTTTTAAGGTATAATAGTGAATGAGCTTTGACAAATGAATATATTTATAAAACCATCTTGACAATCAAGGTAATAAACATTTTCATCACCCACCTAAATTTCACAGTGTCCCTGTAATTCATAATATTTACTTCACCTCATAGCGTAGTCCTTAGAAAACCACTGGTCTGCATTCTGCCACTCTAAATTAGTTTACATTTTTAGCATTTATGGAAATGGAAGCATAGAGAATGTACTCTCTTTATGTTGATTTTCTTTTATTCAGCATAAAGATTTTGAGCTTCATTCATGTTGTTGCATGTATCAGTGGCTCCTTCCTTTTATAGCTGAGTAATACTCAAGTGTGTGACTCATAGATTATTTCCAATTAAGTTGAAGTTATGTAGACAAACCTCATGAACTAGCAATTTGACTCTCAGTTATATAGCTTAGAGACATTTTTTATATGGGTATCAAAATAAATGTATAGAAATCTTTGCTTGACTTGCGGTGGTGCAGTGGATCAAATGTTGACCTGGAGTGCTGAGGTTGCCAGTTTGAAACCCTGGTCTTGCCTGGTCAAGGCATATACGGGAGTTGATGCTTCCTGCTCCTCCCCACATCCCTTTTCCTTTCCTCTCTAAAAATGAATTTAAAATATTTAAAAAATCTTTATAGTAGCATTGTTCATAATAACCCAAAATTGAAAACAATTCACATGCCCATAAGTAGAATAGATAATAAAATTACGGCACATTTACAGAGCATTTTATTTCATGTGGCAATAAAAATTAAAAAAAAAAAAACTATAACTGCATACAATGTAACATTGACCAAAAGAAGAAAGTCATGAATGAGTCTGTATGTCATGAGTAGAATAATATGAATCTGACAAAAGTACTAAATAAAAGGAAGGGAATGATGACTATAAAAGTGAAGACCATGACCTGACTAGTGGTGGCATAGTGGATAGAGTGTTGACCTGGGACACTGAGACCCCAGATTCCAAACCTTAAGGTCGCTGCCTTGAGTGCAGACTCACCAGTTTGAGTGCAGGCTGACCAACTTGAGTGCGGCATCATTGAAATTAACCAATAGCTGCTGGCTTGAACCCAAAGGTTACTGGTTTGATGTCCAAGGTTGCTGGCTTGAGCAAAGGGTCACTTGCTCTGCTGGAACTTCTTCCTCCTCCAGTTAAGGCACATATGAGAAGTACTAAATGAGCAACTTTAAGTACCGCAACTATGAGTTGATGCTTTTCATATTTATTCATCATTCTCTCTCTCTCTCTCTCTCTCTCTCTCTTGCTTGCATGTTCACAAAAGAAAAAAAATAAAGAGGTGATTACTTTTTAAGGAGAAGAGATTGTGAAGAATGAGCAGCTCACCTGGTGCTTCTGCAGGACTTAAAAATGTTCTTCTTTTTGAATAAGGAGGTTGTAAAATGGCTATTTGCTATACAATTATATTTAAGTTGTACATTTGCATATTTTGGACTTTTCTGCATGTATTTTATATTTCATAGTTAAAACAGAAGAAAATGAGAAGTCATAGCATATATAAACTTTGGATTTATACAGAACTGGGTCTGAATTCCAATTCAGCTTCATAATTAGTGATCTTTTGAAGATTTTAATTTCTTCATCTATGAGTGAGGATAATAACACTTTATTCATAGATATGTAGTAAGAATTAAATTAGTTAATAAAATAACTAGACACTTAGAAACATAAACTCAGGTGCTGATGAACATTGCTGATCCTATATAATAACAAACTGAAAAGTTATATATCCATTGTAAATTTCATTTAATATGGTAAAAAACAAAGATAAGACTTGGACTTGGTAGCTTATAAGAAAATAAAAGAAGCTGAAAGTTAAAGTATCAAAGCTCTTTTTTTTTTGATTATTTGATATTTGCTTTAAAGAAAATACATATTTGGCTCCAAGAGCATAGTGTATCTCAAATTCAAAATTTAAACTAATAAATGGAAGCATATTAAATAACTTGGTTATGTCTACCCCCTAGTGGTCAATGCTCTACTAACTGGAGAGAAATCTGAAGATTAAAACTCAGAAGCTGGAATAAAAACTGTTAATTCCTAAAAGAGCTATCACAACAGAAAATTTTAAAATGTGTAGTTTTGTAAAAAGTATGCAATATTTAGGTGAACAGTAATTTTCTCCTTGTGTTGAGGATTGTAATAGTATTTGGAAATGCTGTGTTCCATGTTACATACTTTTTTTTTATTTAGTGCATTATATCAGACTTATTATTCATTCATATTTGCATTTGAAGTTAATGTTAGGGTACGTTATTGTAGCATGTCTATTAACTTGCTGAGTAGAAATTTGAAGGTATTATAACCAAGGCTTATAATAATCAATGAACACATAGATGAGTACTTTTCCTATTTGCCTTTTATAAATGTGATCCCCTATTACACTACTTCTGAATAAGGACATTTTGAACCTACTTATACATAAGTTAATTTGTACAGGCAAATTACAACCTTTGGAACAGGCAAAACATTTTGCTTCTAATGCTACATTTAATCAATTTTAATTTATATTTGATTTAGGATTATTCTTAATAAACTAAGAGTTTGCAAGTTAGTTACTATAGTAAACTGGTACAAATTTATTACAATATGCCCTGCCTCCTTGCTGGTTTTCCCTTCACAGAGATTTAAAATGCATTCTTTTCAGGTACATAGTATAAAAGCCCAAACTTCTTAGGATGGTTTTCCTAATCTGGAATACAGTTGATCTTAAAAGATAAAACAAGAACTCCACTGAGTGTCTTTCTCTTCTTATTGTGTGCATCCTCTTGTCTTCATGCTTTTGTTCATACTTTGGGGCAGTTACTGAATTTCTATTTACCTCGCTTTCTTATCTGGTTAATGAGGATAATTATAGTACCTATTTTGGAAAGTTTTGAGGATAAAAGGAGAGAGTATATGTAAAGCACTTTTTAAAGTGCTAAATAAATGCTTATTACAATTATTTATTTCTCCTTGACTTTCCTTCTTTAATACTCCTCCCCCCTTACCCCTTTTACTACTTGCCAATCAAGAATTGCTTTCTCTGTCATTTGCATTCTGCTGACTCTATTTGGATACCGGTCAAGCATCATCATACCGTATGTTACTTGGCTCAGAACTGCAGCTTATACAACACCTTCAACAAAAGATGATAAATTTGTAGAGAAATGTTAGCACAGAGGAAAGCAGTTTTGTGCTTCCAAGAATAGCAAATTGTAAGAAGGTAAATATATGAAAGAACCAATGGAATAAGGTTAGTTTCCAGATTGCTTTGGTGTTGTATCTGGGCTGATAAGAATCTGTCTCCAGTGAAGGGAGAATTTATATTCTTTAGGCAGAAAAGAAGAGGGTAGAGAACACTTTTCTTGCTTCTTAATTGTCTTTAGCTCAAAATAATTTTTATGTCAAAGAGGCATATTCTGGTGCATATTCTGATTTTCAACTAAAGCAGAAAGCCACTACCACCTGTAGGGCAGAGAAAATGTGACCGAGATAGTCTTGCTAGCACCAAGACACCAATACTCTTTGGGTAAAACTCTGACCATAGAGGAGGGGTTCTAGTGGGAAGTGAAACTGCATAGGGTGGGCTGTCCCATGGAAACTGCAACCATGAAAGGACCAGGATGTGAACTCTGGCTCACACCAGAAACTGCAAGCAGTAGTAGTACTAGTTTCCCTGCTCTGGGTAGCCCATCCAGGTGCCAGCTCCCCCATATATTTGGGCTACTTTAGCCTTGGTTCCCAGGTGCTTTTAGGTCAGGCACCCGGAAGATTGTCTTTTAGGGCACGGGCTAGCTAACACAGCAAGTTAACATCACCACACTGATGTAATGATTGGCGTGATATTGGCCCTATGCTGCTATTGTTCCTAAGCCCTATATCTACACATGCCGGTACTGTTAGCCAGAGGAGGTGGGACATCAGAGACATCAGAATCCAGGAGACTTGAGGGTTAAAACTGAGGAGACTGGGAGGAGCAGCAGCAGAATAAAACAAAAATAAAAACTTAAAAACTATATACTACTTTGCCTTCGGCTCCTCGCACTTATCTTCACCTTAGGGATCTTTTTTTTATTTTATTTATTCATTTTTAGAGAGAGAGGAGGAGGAGCAGGAAGCATTCACTCCCATATGCACCTAAGGAAGGCGATGCTTGTGCTCAGCTGCACCAGCTAGGCATGCACACACCTCCGCACAGCTGCGAGGGAGCCAGGTCTGTAGGCGGTGGCGTTGGCGGCAGCTGGTGGAGGGACGATGGATGGTGCAGCGCGGGAAGGCTTGCACGGCTTGCTGCACTTGCTCTGCCCACCTGCAGCCTGTGGCTGACGGATCACACAAGCCGGAATCCTGATGGAACCTGGTGCATTACGGATAACTACAAGGAAGTAAACAAGGTGACTGCCATACTTCGCGCTGTTGTTCCATTGGTACTGAATTTGACGGACTGATTGCCTCTGACTTTGGGAAACTACCACTGTGTGGTGGACTTAGCTAATGCTTTCTTCTCTATTGACGTCACCCTAGAGAGCTTGGAAGTTTGCCTCCACCTAGGAAGGGTGTAAATAGACTTTTGTTGTCTTGCCACAGGGCTGTTTGCACAGCTTGACCATTTGTCATGCCTTGGTAGCCAAAGATCTGGCCTTGTAGGCCAAGCCACCTCTAGTGGCTCTCTTTCATTGTATTAATGATGTAATGCTAACCTCTGATTCTCTTACAGACCTAGAGACAGATCTAGAGAAAGCAGCAGAAAATTTGAAAGTTTTTCTAGAAACACAGGGCTAGGCCATCAATGCCAGCGAGGTCTGGTATAAAGAGAGTGTTTGTGCCAGTGAGATCGGATATATGGAAAGTGCCAGCGAGGACTGGTATATGGAGAGGCGGAATTGCCTCAGGTATCCTCAGAGAAAAGAGGCACTGAGTCCTGCAAGGGAAAGTGTCCATGCCAGTAAGAACTAGTATATGGATAGACAGCCAAAAGATGTAACAAAGGGCTGTCTAGCTAGATGAACACAGTCAAGTGCATAGAGGCTGCCCAACAGGAGCAGTTGGGGGCCAACCACTGTAGGGCCAACCCGTATAGGAAGAGCTCTAGAAAAGAGGACAAGGAAAAAGGCAGGTCGCAGGTTCAGGTCCGCACTGCCTACTCCATTGCTGGATCGGTGTGCTCGTAAGTTTCCATGCCCAGTTGGGCATAGCAAAACCCCCACTTTGGCTAAGTGGGGTGCTTATCTAGAACAGAGAGCTGTACTTAGTACTATCCCTCTGACGCGGGAGCTTCAAGTGTTGTGTTCATAGGTGTCCATGCCCAGTTGGGCATAGCAAAACCCCAACTTAGGCTAAGTGGGGTTCTTATCTGGAACAGAGAGCTGTACTAACTACTATCCCTCTGACTCAAGAGCTACAGCAAGTGTTGAGCCCCATTGCCTTTACAGAGTTGCCAGATCCTATGCAGGAGATTGATGTCACCGCCAGTCCCTATTATAAAGGGATGCCTCCCATATCACCAGATGCTCCGTGTACAGATAGATCTAGTCGGGGAAATCCTCCCACCTAGACTACCATAGGAGTATAGCTAAACACAGATGCACTGATATCTTAGCTAAGATCAAGAATGTAATCCTCCCCAGTGAGGAGGGGAAATGAGTCTTACTACACATAGAACATTAGCAAGAGCAAGGGAAGGAGGCTTTGACAGAAATAAAGGGAGAAGTACAAGACATACAGATAGTGCAAGATGACCCCCTGACCACCTGGTAGAACCATGTCAGAACACCAAAAGGTAGGTCTTGTGTGTCATAGCCCTAGTAGCCATCTGTTTACTAGTAGGTTATTGTATTCTGTATTGTTGTGGCCTCTAGGCCCAGAGAGCTACTTTGTGAACCAAATCTCCTATTCTGTAGGGGTAGAGTGTGAGAACCCTAACAGTGAAGACCAGGTTGTGAACTCTGGTTCTCATGAGAAACTGCAAGCAGCACTAGCTTCCCTGTTCTGGGCAGCCTGCACAGATGCCAGCTCCCCCGCATATTTGGGCTAGTTTAGCCTTGGTCCCTAGGTACTTCTAGGTCAGATGCCTGGAAGATTGCCTTTAGGGCACAGGCTAGCTAACACAGTGTTGGGCAAATGAGTTTGTAAAATTTGTATTTTCTGAGTTGCTCACTTTTATTATCAAAAATGGCCACTGCCCATTTGAATGACACTGCCCAGGTGAGGTTGCTAATTATCTTCCTGCTTGAAAAGGGGCTTTGTTATGCTAATGAATGCTGGAAGAAGGTTTTTCACACCAAGAAAATGTTTGTATGAGGAAGAAGAAAGAAGGAGGCCATGTTTCTGCAGAGTTTGTGCAGAGTAGAAGGGAGAAGGAGATGGAAAACCAGAGGGGACTGAGGCTGGTGGGAGACCTTTGATTCTAGGAAAAACTGGAAAAATTCTCCTGATTGTGGAACTGGAGAATGTGTCAGTGGATTTTGGTGTCCTGTGTGTGCTTTACTTACCAGCCAATTGCGAGGCTAGAATAAAAGAATGGCCTACCATTTTTTGGCTCCATTGTTTTTTTACCACCTGTCCAAATCTAATGGAAACCTGCATGTGCCTGGCGGCTGTGATAGCCGTAGCTACTGGCCATACATACAGCAAGCTGACATCTTTGCACTGATGTAATGGTTGATGTGATATTGGCTCCATGCTGTTATTGTGCACAAGCCCTATATCTACCCATACTAGCACTACCGGGCAGAGGAGATGAAACATGAAAGACAGCAGAATCCAGAAGACTTGAGAGTTAAGACAGAGGAGCCTGGGAGGAGCAGCAGAATTAAGCAAGAATACAGACCTGAAAAATATATCACCTTGCTTTCAGCTCCTCGTACTTTTCTTTGCCTTAGGGATCTGATTGCCTAAATCATCCCTTGCAGTGCAGGTGTGTGTTGACTTGCAGTGGGCATCACTTGACATGAACCAGCGTGGCTAGTAATTCCAGGTCCTGAGTGGGAATAACATGTGAATTAAGAAAATAGACTTAAAGAGAAAAGAGGATGGGCTCGGGAGGACTTTTAGCAATGCAGAAAGATAGCTTGCAAAAGGCTAGCCTCCACTCCCCTGCCTGCTTTTTTTATAGGGCAAGTGAGGTCATTAACAAATCAAAGATATCCTTAAAACAAAGTCTCATTTCTGAGGCAATCCAAGAATTCTCCCAAGTGCAGAAAACCCCCACCATATGTAACATCTTAACTTCACAAAACAAAGGACAAAAAGAAAACAGTCTTCAGTCTTTCCGAGGGTCATGGAGAATAGGAGGAGTATAAATAATCCAGCACCACAGCTAACACAGAGGTGTGGAAAAGTAACAACCTTTAGCAATTTCACTAAGCAAGTGAGGAGGGGGGTTGGGCAGACTGTCAGCTTACTGCCAGTTCCCCACACCTCTTTCCCTCAAAAATCTAAACCACAAAGACCCTGTTGGCTTGAGGTTCCCAACAGGTGTGCTCTGACACAGTTGCTGCTAGAGGTCATGCTCAAGAGTGAGAGAGCTGTAGAGCAGCTATGGTGGGAGGGTTGTTCTGTGATGTGGAATGGAACTGAGTTCCTGTCTGAAGAACAGATCTGAAGGCAAAAGTTTAGGTGACTTTCCTATAACCCCTTTTCTTCCCCACAAATTACATTCCAATTTCTTATCTCTCCATTCCTAAACACAGGATAAATGTTCCTGCTTTTACTACTTGAGCTGCATAAGACACAATAACTATATATTTTTTCCAGTTAGAATTTAACAAACTGTTCAAAGCTCCATTTGAATGCTACATCATTATATTACTTTCCTCACTCTCAGTTAAATAATGCTATCATTACTTCATACTTATTCTTCTTTTGTAGTAGTGGTTTTTGCTTTACAGTATAATGATTTATGTTTATGTCCTTTTTCTCCTAATATTAAAAACACTTTTGGCTAATGCTTGGTCAAAAAGCTCCCCCGATTCAATACTTTCTTTGGTGCCAAAGTGTGTGGACTGTGAGTTACTTCCATAGGGCATCACTTGAGGTGTTCTGCCTTCATTCACAGCCTAAGGCCTAAAACATATATTCTCTCTGAACACCAGGGAGCATCTGTTTTAACACAGAGATATTGTATGAAAAGAGCTTTCTCCTTGAGGTATGAGGAGGTGGGAACTACACTAGATGTGAAGATTTTGCCCACACTCTTTTTGGAGAGTCCACCATTGCTGGCATGAGTGTAATTTATTTAAAAAAAAAATTAAGTGCTTCAAATTTTTTTAAAATATAGGTTTTTTTCTTCCAAATACAGAAACGGTTTTTTATCTCTTTTTCAAGATGAGGCTACAGAGGATAAGAAAGGTATGACTTGTATGCTTTTCCTTTACAACCAGTATGGAAGCTGATTCATTAACACAAATGTTAGGGTTGGTCATTATCTACAGTGTCCGTAGCTTCAAGCTATGTATTTCCAAGTGTATCAAATTACAAATTTGCCAACATTCTGGGAAAAGATAATTCACCTGTTCAACAACATTCTTTATTGAACCTTCATGTACCAAGAACTGTTCAAGTGTATTAGGGAGGTCAGTTTTGTACAAAGTTTGGTCATAGTGGTCCCTGGGATGGTGAGGCAGTCCCTTTTAGAGGCATTGAAGTTATTGAGGGCCAAGTTTAAATTAAAATAACACAATCTAACCACATAATAGCAATGTCAAGAATGGGCATTTCAATATACATGCCTCAGTCAGTCATTTCAAGATCTTAATATCTAGAAACTTGCAAGTATTTTCCACAAAGTTGGGATATTCTTAAAAAATCTCAGACTGAGTTGCTGAGATTCCCTTCTTTACTTATTTTATTTTACAGAGACAGAGAGAGAGAGAGAGAGAGTCAGAGAGAGGGATAGATAGGGACAGACAGACAGGAATGGAGAGAGGTGAAAAGCATCAATCATCAGTTTTTCGTTGCCGTCGCAACACCTTAGTTCATTGATTGCTTTCTCACATGTGCCTTGACTGCGGGCCTTCAGCAGACCGAGCCACCCCTTGCTGGAGCCAGCAACCTTGGGTCCAAGCTGGCGAGCTTTTGCTCAAGCCAGATGGGCCCACGCTCAAGCTGACAAACTCGGGGTCTTGAACCTGGGTCTTCTGCATCCCAGTCCGATGCTCTATCCACTGAGCCACCGCCTGGTCAGGCCTCCTCCTTTACTTATTTTAATTTTTCTCCTTTTCCAGGTATATTTTGATTTTAATATATTTAGCACTCATCTGGGATACATATTTTTGTGCTTTTAATAAACATGGTAAACATGCTTATTCTTAAAATCACGTGAATAAGTTATAAGAATAAACTCCTACTTGTATTCAAGAAAATTGACTGCTTTTGTCCTTCATGATTATGTATCCAGGAGCATCTCCACAGTGCAGGGTATTGTGTCAGATTCTCTGGAAGCATAGATACAACATTTTATGGGATTGTTAATTTCTTTACAATTTTTAAAGAAGTTGTTAATTTCTTTACTTCTGAATCATTTAGAAAATTTTATTAGTAAAATTAGAAGTTTGACTTTACATGGTTACTTTTAAGCTCTTTTGCAAGTCTAATATTCTATTCTGTTATAACTATAAAAAATTCTGATATAAATATTTGCATATATGGGATAGAAAGTTAAAACTCTTTAAAATACATACTTTATACACAAGGTTTAGAAGTGACATAATTTGATTTAAAAAGTATCTTTGATGAGCAAGTTGTGGAAGAAGCACTTACATAAAGACATTGGCGTGTATAGTTTACAAACTGACTTTCTGTGACTTTTATGTCACATGTCCCCAGTTTTCATTTCAAAACAAGTATGTCACAATTTGTAGTCAAGTAGAATCAAAGTAGTATATAATAATCAGTCTATGTTTCTGTTTTCATACATCATTTAAAATTACCAAATCGTATACCAAATATCAGTAATTGGTTCTTGTTTGTCATTTGCAGGCTCAAATGACAAGACTGCATATCCACAGAAACAAGAGTATTGTTTCATTACTTGAACCAGGTTAAGTCTTTGCACAAGAAGAGGCAAGATCATAACTGGCAATGAGACATGGGAGGGGAGGAGGGGGAAGAGGAGAATGACAGACCAACCAGATAGTAAGGGAAAGAAAGAGCAGTGGGAGAGAGGACTGGGCAGACTGGGCACAAGACTTCACTGAGAAAGAGGCATTTTAATGCAGCCCTGAAAGCTTCAGCCATGATCAGTGATCAGAATGATGGCTAGGTGGCTCTGTTCAGCTGCTAATATTTTCTCTTTTTTGCTATTAGTTACAAAATGAACTGGTTGCATTAAAACCAGCCTAAGTCATAAAACCCCAATACATTAATTGTTATTTTCCCTGCGCAACATAGATTATTGTTGTTTTCCCTTAATGCTAGTTATTATAAACAGATTACAGAAATTTATGATAACATACATGATTATAAGATAATGACTCACAGGAGCTAATTGTAAACCACACACTCTTTTAAATCATCATTTATGAATTGATATGACACTTCCAGGTAATGAAATCCCCTCACCAAAATCAAAGATAAAGAAAGCCAACACTGCACAGTAAAATTAAGTTTAAAATATCATTAAAAAATATGTTGTTTACTTTATTCTTCCCAGGTGCCTGCCAGAAGGTACCTGGATATGAAAACAGGTGGAGAATCAGGTACACTCTTGGCTACACAAGTCACCAAGGAACACTGCCTCGATTTCTGACAGACCTTCCTAGAAATGACTCATTAAAAGAGGTTCCACTTAGGCTCAAATGGATGTCTTGCTGTTCTAACATAGCGCTTCCTTGCTGGGGTTGAAAAAATGCATGAGAGAGGCCCTTAAATGTTGAATAGATTTCTAATGTTCCAAAGTCATTCAATAAGAAAAGAATGTCTTGCCTGACCTGTGGTGGCGCAGTGGATAAAGTGTCGACCTGGGAACACTGAGGTCGCCAGTTCAAAACCCTGCACTGGTCTGGTCAAGGCACATATGGGAGTTGATGCTTCCAGCTCCTCCCCCCTTTCTCTCTATCTCTCTCTCTCTTACTCTATGTCTCCTCTCTAAAATGAATAAAATAAAATAAATATTAAAGAAAAGAATGTCTTTCAAAACAGGGCTGGAACAAATAGATAAATAACATGCAGGAGAAAAAAGAAAGTCCAACCCTTACCTTACTCCATATACAAAATTTAACCTAAAATGAGTCATAAATTTAAATATAAGGACTGAAATTATTAAATGAAAAAAGCTTAAGAAAGCTTTTATAATATTAAATTAGATAAAGACTTCTTAAACAGGACACAAAAAATGCATAAAATTTAAAAAGTTTAAAACTGAACTGGATCAAAGTTAAAAATGTTTTCTTTTTGAAATACCTATATCAACAAAATACTAATATCCAGAAAATAAACAAAGACCTTATCCAGAGCATATTAATAACTTGCACTTAAAGATTTCACATATAAGTGAGATCATATGGTATTTGTCTTTCTCTGTCTGACTTATTTTACTTAGCAAATGCCCCTGAGGTCCATCCATGTTGTCTCAAGTGACAAGATTACATTCTCTTTCATGGTTGAATAATATTCTGTGTATCCACAATTTATCCATTCATTCTTCATGGACACTTAGAATGTTTCAATGTCTTGAATATTTTAAGTAATGCTGCAGTGAACATGGGAATACACATGTCCTTTTGAATTAATGTTCTCATTTTCTTCAGATAATTACCCAAAAGTAAAATTGCTGGATCATGTGGTACAGGGAGGCCTCAGATATATTTCAGGTTTGGTTCTAGACCAGCACAATAAAGCAAATGTTGCAATAAAACAAGTCATACAAATTTTTTTTGGTCCTGCTACATATAGAAGTGATGTTCACACTATACTCTGGTATATTAAGTGTGTAATAGTATTGTTTTAAAAATCTGCATATCTTTACTAAACATACTTTATTGCTTAAAAAAGAAAAAGCTAACCTGTTGGAAAAATGGCACGGATAGACTTGCTTGATTCAGGGTTGCCAGAAACCTTTAATTTGTAAAAACAAAATGAAGCAAAGTGTAATAAACTGAGTTGTGCTTGTATTTATCTTTTCAATTATTTAGGGACCTCCAAACTGGTTTCTTAGTGATTGTACCATTTATATTCCTACTGACAGTACATATACTTTACCTTTTTCCTACATGCTTTCTAATACTTATTTCTAGTTTTTTGAATAATTGCCATTCTAACAGGTGTGAGTGATTTTGCTTTGCATTTCCCTGTGTGCCTGATGATTAATGATGTGCAGCATCTTTTCATGTACTTGTTGGCCATCTGTGTGTCTTTTAGATGGCACTCTTTTTTTTTCTTTTTTTTTTTTTTGCTATTGAGTTGTATGAGTTCTTTATATATTTTGGACATTGGGCCCTTATCAGATAAATAACTTGCAAGCATTTTTTTCCATTCAATTAGTTGCCTTTTCTTTTTGTTGATGGTTACCTTTGTGGTACAGAAGATTTTCAGTTTGATGTATCCTCCTTGTTTGTTTGCTTTTGTCGCAGTAAGGGAACCTCAAGATCTTGAGGCTAGCTAGCATCCGACGATGAAAGGATTAAATGTGTGAAGAAGCAAGTAATGGATTTTGAGAGGCAAAGAGCTGGCTGCACTGGTTTTCATGCTTTCCCTGAAAATCTGTTTCATTGACATCTCAGGCTGAAGACTCTATCAATGACTTCACGACACCTCACTTCTATTTTACCAATTTTGACCTTAGGGCAGAAGTCAGCAAATATTTTCTGAGCAAAGGCATTCTTGGCTCATAAACTGTACAAAAACAAATTGTGGGTGAACTTGTATCATGGCTGTAGTTTTCTGATCTCTGTCTTAGGACTTCAAGTTCTCTTTGAAATTCATAATCCTTGGGAGAGTCAGTTCTTTTTCCAGGCAACATTATTTAGGTCATACATGATTTGGAGAAAATATTCTGAGGACAATCTGTTTCTGGAATCAACTTCAGCTGCTGAATAGCCACATCATCAAGAAAGATGACTTGTCAGTTTAGTGGCTATTTTCCATGTTTCATCTAGAAATAACTTGCTTGATCTTTTTTTTGGAGTAGCAGATACTACAAATGAATAAGAAATGATATAATATGGCATAGTGTTCTGTCAATAAGGGAATGTGGAAGGAGACAGGGTTTTATGTTGTTGATACATAATTTTACATTTGTTAATGAATGACTTCTATTTATGAACAGGTATACGGTTGACTAGATTTGTGTATATATCCAGGGGGTCATCAATAATGAAGCAAATGACTGGCTATCTGGTTGAAATGGCATAAAAATGCTGACATTTATTCTCTCTTGACGAGGGGAGCCAGAGAATAGTCTGATAAAAGTGAGAAAATTAAAAAAAAAGGGTAAATGGCAATAAGATTATAAAGGCATGTGATAATACACATTTAACTGTGAGTAAGATGGTTATAGTGCAGAAATTATATTAAAGTAAGAAATAAAAACCCTAGAAATCTATCTCCAAGATTATAACCAGTTAATGCAAATTTTAAAAATTTAAATGGGAAAGTATTCTCATGTATTTTAAGTGGATATGAGGACAGCTTTGGAAAAGGAAAATCAAAGCTGATGTTTATAGCAAATTTGGGAAGTGTTCTTCTTGCTTATGTCAGAAACTGCATCCATTCTTTTCCTAAGAGAGTACTTCTAAACAAAGAAATTATTTCTGCAAAAAAAAAAAAATATTTCTGCAGAGTTTTAATAGCAAAGAAAAAACTTAAGAAGAAACATACCATTATGTTCCTCAGAGATTCTTTTGGAAAACACTGTATTTGAGTGAAATGATTCTCAGTACTGGCTCCCAAATAACTATGAAGTTGGAGTCACGAAAAAGTGTGTGCTTTGCAAAGGTGGTTAATTGAAAGAACCAGTAGATGGCATAAATAAGTCAGGATAGACTCAGAGGCTCAAGAAAAGAAAAAGGAATATTTTGCAGCTCCTTACTGTCTAACCCTTCTGTCTAACCCTTCTGTCTAACCCTTCTGTCTAAGCTTGTACTACTTCCCTCTCTAATCCTAGCACTCTGAGTGATTACTGCAACCTTAGTCCACATATGAGCACATTCTGAGGGATTTAGGATCAAAATCTCAAAGAAATGATGAGGTGAGAAGAGAGTTATATTTACCATTATTATATTCTTACCTCCATCTCCCTGCTCATTTTCCTCACTTCCTCCTTTCCTTTCTCTGCACCTCAGGTGCAAATATCTGACCCACTTATACTCTGCTCACCATCATCGCTTCTTACAACTCTTCTCTTACATTTTTAATTTTTTCCCTCTTTTCTTGGACTTCCAAATCAATCCCCCATAGGCATCATTCACGTGTATTTGGTATCTCACCTTACACTGTCTGCACATTTGTAAAATACATAGTTTTGTGCATGTACATATTTTTAATTCTCAGATAGTATTATATTGTTGATTGCTTCTTATTTTTTTTACTTAATATTAGGTTTCTAAGAGATATTCAGGTTGCTGTTACCTCTAATAGCTATTATTATTTCATAATATGAGCCACTATCTTTTAATTGGCTATTTTTTTATCCATCATAGTGATGGATAAAACTAGGCCTCTGTTATTTGGGACTAATTATCTACTTTTTTCTTTCCTTTTCTTAGGGTATGACCACACTTTAGAAAAAAATACATTTTGTAAAATGGCTCCTAAAATGTAATACACAGTGAATAAAATGGAGAAAACAAGGGATGTGTGTATTGGAAAAAGTATTCTTAGTCTTCCAGCACAGAGCCCCTTTGTTCCTTTCAGGTTTCTGGAAGGGCTTTCTGATTTTTGTTATCACTAATTGTTACATTTTACCATGCATAAGAAAGAAAATCAAGGGGCTATTTATGTTCATTCTACTCTTAGATTTATTTTTGCTGTTCTAATAATGTATTTTAAAGAGAGAACAGAAGTATGAACATTATAAAATTAAAATAACTGGGTGGTACTTTATAACCAAAATTATAGCTATTTCTTATCCAACTCTTCTCACAGATAAAATAAATTTTATGAAAAATTAACACTAAACACCAGTAAAATATATGTGCCGAATAGGTGGACCATATGGTGGAGTAGAAGTATAGACGTTTTTTGGTATACATCAGGAGTGGTGAACTTTTTCAATAAAGGTTGCTATGGACCAAAATGTGCCTCTTCAAAATTCATGTTGAACCCTTAACTTCCCACATGACTTGATTGTAAATAGGGCATTTCATGAGATCATTGAAGCTAAATGAGGTTATATGGGCGGATGCCATTAGAAGAGGAAGAGACACCAGTGCTCCCTCTGCTGTCTGAAGACACAGCAGGAAGGCAGCCCCCTGCAAGTCAGGAAGAGTGCTATCAGCAGAATCTGACCATGCTGGCACCTTGATGTCAGCCTAGCAGCCTCCAGAACTGTGAGAAAATAAACTGTTGTCATTTAAGCTACCCAGTCCATAATATTTTGTATGGCAGCCTGAGCTAAGTAATGCAAAGGCCCAGACAGTAAATAGTTTAGGATAGCAATAATAGGCTTATTCTGGAAAGTCTTTCTACTAAGGTAATAGTTGATTAAGAAATCAATCACCAGTGGGATTCAATTATGCAAAACTCAAGGTCTTCCTGGAAGAGTGAGCAATAAGTGCAAAGACCTCAAAGTGGGGAAGGTTGGCATCCAGCTTGTGGGGGCCGGAGGGAAGGGGAAATGCTCAGGACAACAATAAGTCCAGTGTGTCTGTGTGCGAGTGTGAGATGTAAGGAATAAGGAAAAAGACTCAGGAAGAAAGGACATGGTGAGGATATAAAAAGAAATGTAGATTTTATCTAAAAATTGTGGGAACACGAGAGAGAGAGAGAGAGAGAGAGAGAGAGAGAGAACCAAAAACATGTATGTGTGTGTTGTGTGTACTTTTTATTTCTTGGAACAATTTAAAGCATGAAAGTAACTTGATCTGATTTATGTCTTTCTTTCTTTTTCTTTTTTTTAAAAATCACTTTGGTTATCAAATGGAGTAGAAGCTGGAAGCCCAGATAGAAAGCAATAGTATGCCTAGAACATCGATGTTGGAAAGAAATGATAGATTTCAGATATTATTTAGATTCAGAATCATCACTTGTTGATGAATTGCAAATGGAGGCAAGATAAATACAAGGATCACTCATCATTCTGGGGTTTCAACAACTATAAGAGGGATGGTACAATTCACTAAGATGGGAAAATAAGGACAGAATAGTCTTTTTTTTTGAGGACAAGGAGGCAGGTGTTTATTTTGGGAATGTTTCATATAAGATGCTCATTAGAAATCTATGGAATGATTGAGTAGGTAGTTATGTGTACAAGCTCACATCTCAGCAGAGAATGTGGGTTGGTATCTGGTCTTCAGCATGGAGATGAAAAGAGAGCACAGGACAGAATGGAAGTCCCTAGGGCAGGAGTGAACAGAGAAAAGAAAAAGAAGAGGGCCCAAGGTTGAGCCTTAAGACATTGAAAGGCAGTAGTGGAAGAGGAGGAGGACATGTCAGAGAGCACCAAGAGAATGTCAGGGAGGTAAGAAGGACATTTACCTCATTGGAGGCATTGGAGGTTGTTGGTGAAGCTGACAAGAGAAGTTTCTTTAAGAAAGGGGGACGGAAACTCCAATGGACAGTGTTGAGAAGAGAATAAAGGTATAAAATTGAAGATTAAGAAGGAAAATAGGATGAGCCTTGAACTTACCTTATAACACCTAAGACTGAAGTTGATCTCTGCCACTTACTAATTGAACTAGCTGGAAAAACATCACTAAATTGTTTTTGAAACTCAGTTTGCTTCTCTATAAATTGAGAATAAACTACCACACTCAAGAATTGTTATGAGAAATAAAATAATGTAGGTAAAGTGCATAATAAATATAGTGGAGTCTTTACAAACATCATTTTCTTTTTCTTCTCACATCACATTCACTTGATGCAACCCCTTCCCAAATAATGAACATTTTCAATGTGAAGAGCCACAGGTGGCCTGTCCAAAGGCCCAGGAAACTAGTATTGTGAGTATAAAAACTTCTGAAAAAAAAAAAAACTTTGCTTTTCTAGTTTCTTCACCTTTAAACCATGTGCAATATGTATAAAAGCCCCTTATAGATTGGTCTCCAGAGGCCACCCCATGGGTGAGAAAATGATATTTGCAACATATTCTGAAAACTGTCTGTCTTTGGGATCTATGATATGTTCTGATTTAAGGTCCATTCAACTCTACCGCTTACATCCCTATAGACTCTGAGTGGCAGTAAAACATGTATAATCCAAGGATGATGCACTTTCATACAGGAAAGAATTGACTTATTGTCATGTTGATGCTGAGAAGTTCTGGAAGCCTGTAGTGTACTCATATTTGCTTTACACATACATTTATCTCCATAACAGGAAAGTGGGTGTCAAGAAGTCAGTGAAAGGCCTTCCCTGGGTCTTCTACAGTCTTCTTTCTTCCAGGTGTGTCATAGCTGTGTCACAGCTGGCCACACTGGTGCTCACAGTCAAAGGAAAGGGATCTATTTCAACTGTGAGAGTTGCTGCATTCAATTCTTCTTCTTTGAAGCGTGTTTCCTTATTTCTCTCTCCTTCCCCACCCCTGCACCTGTCACTATAAAAAAATAGTCTCTTTAAGTTTCATAATTAAAAATGCTTTATTATTTCAAATATTTGTTTATGTCATAACAATAATAATAACTAATTACGATCCAGCCTGATGAGTTTTACATCCCAGTAGGTCTCAAAATAGCTGAGCTATTAAGTCCTGATAAATGAAAGTGGAATAGATGCTCAGCCTTAACTACAGCGACACTATCAGCCGCACTAGAATTACAATTTCCTCTTTCATTAAGGACCATAATATGCCATAGATAGTGATTTTTATGTAAAATCCATTGACTTCAATAGAAATTCCTTATGTTTAGCAATAAAAATACAACCTTTGATACTTCCTTGAATGTTTCTAAAACATTAAAATTTGTATTCTTTATAGTATGCTTAGGTACTATATTACACAAATTTGTATCCTATTCCTTATGATTTATTTTCTGTTAGGAAATATAAATAAACTTACTGCAATTCTGCTTAGAATGTTTATTATTTTTAGAAAAAGTTGTTATGAAATTGTATTCCCAAGAGAGTTACAACACAGATTGTGTCTGTTTGAAGATATATTTAAGTTCAAGAGAACAATCTTTATGGAAGCTACAGAATTCTTTTTCTCACATTTCATGCCACATTTGCATTGCTTTATTGTTGTTTGGTTTATTTATGTGTGTGTACATGCGTGTGTTTGTGTTTTAGTAATGTCTGAAGTCCATGGACTCTCTGGAATATGTTCACATGAAATATAAGACATGCTAGAAAGAAAGAGAATTCAATTTTTCTCCAACTATCTACTCACCATTCCAGCTATACATCCTTCCACACTCATACCTTACTCCTAGATGCCTTCTACCACAAAACACAACTACAATTATTGTCAGGAAAGCATGGTACCAAAAATACTGTAATGCCCATCACATTTTTGCTCTATTTTACTTGCCATCAAAGCATCAGAGCTGGAGAATGATACTTATTAGCTCTCTTGTTGATATTAATTATTTCCTTCCTTCTCTCCTCTTCCCTCCCCCCATCCCTCTCATTCCTCCTCTTTCTCCTCCTTCTCCTTCTTCTCTCTCTCTCCCCACTGTTCCCCCTACCCCTAAAGGATGGGTGCTCACTATTGAGAAAATTGAACATTCGCATCTTGTTAAAGCAAAGGCATGTGTAGTCTTTATTGTGAGAGGGGGCACCCCATCCATAGCACTTACTGAGCATTGTGTAAGATAGTCCTAAGAATTATGGTTGGCTGTGATTCCAGGCTTTCAGGGTGGAGCTGGTTCCTGGCTCATACATACTGGGGGAAAACATAACATGGTTCTTCTTTACTGATGGCTTTTTAAAGGAAAGCCTGCCCAAGCAGTGCAAGGTCAGTGTGGTTTTATGAGCATCCATCAGTCTGTGTATGAATGGGAACTTTAGCTCTGCCACTCTCACCAGGATCACATGGACAAGTTACCCAACTACTCTGGGAAAAGTTACTACTACAAGCTGAGAGTTAGGAATCAAGTGACACTAAGGTCTTGTCTCATTAGTTATTCCTGCTTTAAAAACCAATACAAAATGTAGGTGTCAAATAATAATGCATTCGTGCCTATGTGCCCATGTGTAGCTTGGGGGTAAATGGATCTAGGGTGAGTGCTCTGGGCATCCCTGCTGTAAATGGCAGGTCTAGCTGGAACTGGTCCTCTTTAAGAGTTGAGCTCAGATCTGCTCCATTTGTGTTTATTCCATGTCTGGGCAGTCAGGGCTGCAGCTAACATGCAGAAGCTCTTCTTGTCCTGATATCATAGGCACAAGAGAGCAAAACAACTTTCCAAGCTTCATTTTGCGTCACATCTCCTAGCGGTCTGTTTGTCAAAGCAAGTAGTGTGACTTATCCTGAAGTCATGGTGTAGCAGGAAAATACGTATTGCCCACCAAGGTGGGGTAGGGGAGAAGAGTAGAAGAATTGTTTGTGAACAATTAAGGTTAAAAGAAGAATTTATATTTTTTTCCTGGTATTTGTTTTCATTTTATATTTTGGTACCTCCAGAAAGTAGGGCTTCAATAAATACATTTCAAGGGAAATTTTTTAAAATTGTGACTATAAGGTGCTGGGGGGGGGGGGACAAACAAAGCTTTCAAGTTATTAATTAAACACTATGGAAAAATTTCCTACAATAATTTTAGTTTTTAAAATTTTATCACTTGATTTTATATTTATGGACTAAAGAAAATATTAGAAGCAGTGCTGTTGGGGTCCAGAGAAGGAAAATGCACGCAAGAATTTTGGAGTAGAATTCAAATGAGGAAAACATTACTATCCATTTTATGTAATACTGTTTTATCAGAATTAGCGACAGAGCATATTTAATTTTCACAGATTATGCAATCACTTGTGTGAATAGTAACTTTGTGTTCCTATAACTGATCCTAATTTTTATCTCAAGCCAATATTCCCAACTGAAGGCAGGAAGGGTGCTTAATTTTTCTCTAACACATCAGGTAAATTCAGTCAATTTTCCAAAATATTTTTTGGGGAGATGCTTTTAATTTTAAATTGAATGGAAATCAAGATTTTCCCCCACCCCTTCTTTCTTCTCTTTGGTCATAAATTTCAGTCCTGAGGCACTTCCCCGCTGCTGTGGTGTCAGCGGGCAGAGGGACTGGCCCTGTGCTGGCCTAGACTGAGGTGTTCAAACAGCTTTCAGGTGAAGTCATCCCTTTATAGCATCAGAGTTTGGAACTCAGCATCAATAATAGTTTGTAGATAAATTCTCTCATCTCATCTCTGATAATTCTTAAAGTGGTGCAGCTCATTTTCACAAACTCAGGCCATATAGAAGAAAAGAAAATCAACTAAAAAATATTTGGGTCCTGACTGGGTATCTTGGTGGACAAAGCATATTCTCAGTGCACTAACGTTGTGGGTTTGATCTCTGGTCAGGGCACATAGAGGAAGCAGTCAATGGGTGTAAAACTGAAATGAACAACTCATTGGAACAATGAATGAAAAAAAAAATTGGCAATTCTCAACATCCTATTGAAGCACGCTGGAGCTCTGTAAGGATGCCTAGGGATTTCTTTTTGGGCATTTCTCTGTAGCTGCTTTCTGTAGAGTCCTGTGACCCCAAAAGTGTAATGCGGCACATACCTCTCTGTCCATAGATTCCCGCAATTATCTTCCTCAGGGAGTTTGAGGCCATAGGCAGGGCACAGGCCACAGGCCACCTGGAGCAATGCCTAAGACCCTTTCTTCTCCAGCTCTTCTTTCTTCCAAGTATGGATGAGCTTCATTAAGTGGGGTATAGAGTCAGAGGAAAATGTGTTTCCCTGTATTATTTTGAATGCTTATCCTACTGCCCATAGATTTATTAAAGGACTGGGCATTTTGGCTTGTAAAGCCAAAAATTTAGCATCTTTCTTTTTTACTACTTAAAAAAATTTTTTTTTTTAGTTTTTTACAGGGACAGAGAGAGAGTCAGACAGAGGGATAGATAGGAACAGAAAGACAGGAATGGAGAGAAGTGAGAAGCATCAATCATTAGTTTTTCTTTGCCATTGCAACACCATAGTTGTTCATTGATTGCTTTCTCACATGTGCCTTGACCGCCGGCCTTCAGCAGACCGAGCAACCCCTTGCTGGAGCCAGCGACCTTGGGTCCAAGCTGGCGAGCTTTAGCTCAAGCCAGATGGGCCCGCGCTCAAGCTGGCAAGCTCGGGGTCTCGAACCTGGGTCTTCCGCATCCCAGTCCGACGCTCTATCCACTGAGCCACCACCTGGTCAGGCTCTTTTTTACTACTTTTGAAGAAGTACTTGCCCCTGTAGTGATGAGCTACCCTAAGGGAAAATGACCACAGAGGAAGGAAAAGAAAAATAGTCCGGTTAATATCTCACCATATCGTCCCATCTCAGCAATTTGAGGAGCTGAGGAAACCATGCTTTAAGAACAGTCATGGTGTACAACAGTAAGCCTCCTCAGTGTTCTCAAGTGTTTTCACAGCATCATCTTATTTAATTCTCACAATGGGCCTCTGGGTTTGAGCCCATTTGCAGCTGTGGAAGTGTGGATATATTTTATCACGTAGTGAGCGGTGTCTCCTGGGACTGTTGCTTTCCATCCGGGTTAGGAAACACTGGTATCCATGCAGCTGGATCCACCTTGGGGAAAATGCTGCACCTTTTCAAACATAATTGTATTTTTTTAATTTGTAAATTTGACATTGCTAAATAGCAGTAGATATTTATTGAGGCTTTGCTAGGTGTACAAAAAGATGCTTCTATTTAGATATTTAGCCTCTCAGAAAACTTCAAGGATTCAGCATACAAGGCACAGCTATTTAAGTTCACAAAAATACCACCCTGTCTTCTTTACTTAGTGCTTCCCCACCAAACAGGGAGGGCCAAGCAGGTTTACAGTTATTCATGTGGAATATAATAAAATAATTAATAAATAACAATACAATCATAAATTCTGTATTTCCTGTACTTACAACTGTAAACCTCCTTTTGCTCTACCTGTATCAGCTTATACAGTGGGGTGTCCCAGCTTAACCTGAACCTAGATTTGAAATTACTGGTTAGCTGACACGGTGGCCCATGCCTGCTTGGCTCTGGTTTGGATGAACTGATATGAGATAGAACAAGCAGTTCTTAAAACTCAGATGTAAAAGTAGCACAGACTGAAAAGCGGAATAGGGTGAAGCAGTAAGAGGAAAAGGTGAATTGCAAAGTAGTGTGTTGATTAGTTATCCCTGCCTCTTTGACTAGTTCTAAGCAAGGATCTTTTAAGGCAGTGGTTCTTAACCTGGGTTCTATCGAATCCTAGGGGTTCGATGAGTCGGTTTCAGGGGTTCGGAGAAGCCTCTGCTGCAGAGGCCAGAATAAAGTAATACCGTAATTTGTTGTGAGTTCATGCACTTGATTGGGTTTGTTCTTTGAGCAAGGTGATGTTCATGCACGGCTCATTTTGTGCACCAGTAAAAAAACATATACCTATGTCTTGAATTTGGGGAAAAAAATCATATTTTATTTACCCTAAAGAAGGGTTCGGTGAATGCGCATATGAAACTGGTGGGTTCGGTACCTCAAAAAGGGTTAAGAATCACTGTTTTAAGGCAATTCTCAGAAGAGATATGACATAAATTATGTACAGTTATTTAAGTGTAAGGTATTTAACTTTAATTGGGATAAATGTCACTCTTAGTTTTAATTTATATAAGATGAATAATAAAATAATATTCACATGATCTTAGATCATAATTTGGCATTAATTTAATTTTAGTACTTAAATACTGGGTAAACTGGGCAACCATCATAAAGTCCCTTAACTTTTTTTTTGCTTAAAATTTTCACAAAAACAAAGAGATTGCTTTACATGGTCTCAGAGGTCCAATTAATTACAGAAATCCCCTACCTGTGTTTTATTTTGATGTATAAAAGGAGCAACTCCAACCAATAGGACTGGTTAGGCCTGTGGCCCAGTGGGGTTAAATGATTCATCCCTAAGCAAGTGTCAGACTCTGAGGAAAAATAAGGTTTTAGGACTATAGGACCACTGCACTTCCCAGCCCATGGAGTCCTCCTCTGGGAGAGACTTTAGGAACAAAACACACACACACCTCATTAGAAGTGAAGGAACACATTAATTTAAAACACCAAAAGGTTGTAATAGCATTCTGCTTGCTTCATTTCCCCTAAGATCAGAGCTATTACAATTGTTTTATTGTTGTTAAGGTTATTTCCATTATTTTGATTATTGTAATTTAATTTGTATAATTTGAAACCCAAGAGTGTGATATCGCTGGTTTAATTTCCATTATTTTGAAAAAATAATCTTTCATTTAACATTACCTGTGACCTAGATAAAGACGCCATATGACTATTTATTTTTGGAAAGGAAAGTTGAAGATTAGGGGCAATTAAATGCCTTTGACACTGACACCCAAGAGACCAGTGCTTCATCATTGATGAGACGGTAAATCTCTGAGCTTACTCCTGTGTACATTTTTAATCCATTGCTAATGTCCTTCTGCTGAGCATGCTTCTTGTCTGGCCTCCACACTCTAGTTACAAAGCATTACATGGTTAACTGCTTCTTCTTTCTCTTTCCCTGAAGGTCATATATGCAAAGTGGGGCACTCCTATTATTGGGAAGACAAGAATCTAGCTGCATTTTCAAATGCTCATGGTCTTGGTTCTTATTTTTCATAGAAGCAAATGAAGATCTAAATTCTGAGGTTTGTGGGAGATGCAGTGAGGTGTCATTCTGGCCAGTGTACTAATGCATCCATGCAATCTGTCTTTCTTGTAAAGATCTGCAGTCCATCACAGAGCAGTGGTTCTAATGAGCCTTCCAAACAACCAGAACCACACTTGTTAATAAGGATTGCAAATTGAGACCTACAATTTCTTGCCCATCAGAGAGAAAAAGGAATGTGAAAGATATACAAAGTCCTGCCTCATATAAATTGGTACTTGCCATTCCAAATGACATGTTTGCCAGTAAAGTATACGAAGATGCCTTAGCAGGTAGTTGAGAGAGCTGTAAGGTCTTCTGGTGTGCAGCAAGTAATTATTAAAAAATATCTGAATTTGGGATGGGATTAAATGGGGGCAGGAGGAAGTAAAAATTGTTGCACATTGTTTTATCTTTCTAAAAGACTCCCCTATGCACATAATAATCAATCATAATTTTGAGTGCACGAATGTTACCAACATTTCAGGCATTCTATACAATCTGCTTAACTATATATTGCAATGAGCCACAGCCAACTTACCCTGATAATTACATATCAATATAATGGGGCTTTAAAAATATAGCGGTATAAAGGGTCATTTGTCCAGATAAAAAACAGTATATCAAAAGGGACCATATTTCCAGCCCCCAATTTTATCCTCATTCTGAAGACAGAGCCTTGATCTTAGCTTAAGGAATTCTTGAGCAAACTGTTGATGTGTTATTTGGATGCTGAACATCACAAACAGTGGATATAGGTTGTTCAATCTGACAAATGGAGAAGAATATAAAAAAAACAAACAGTCAAATTTCTTTAGAGATCAGGAACTAACATTATTCCTATTTATTAATAATCAATATATGTATGTTCTTTGTAGCACAGAGAGTTGCTAAATGCTTCAGGGTAACTCTAAACAGTCTTAATTACTGATCTGTATTATACTTTAAGATTTGATCCTGGGTTAGGAGTAAAATGCTGCATTTTTTTCTTTTCTATGCTCTGAAACATGAAAAACAAAAAAGAAAGCATGCAATAGTTTCTGTAGGTTAAATATGAAATAGTTTATATAATGACATATTAAAGGTAACCATTTCTTGTTTCTTTTCATCTGAACATGATTTTAAAAAGAGATAATGTGATTATATTTTGTATAAGAAGGAGTATAATTTCCGGTTAATCTTATGCTCAGCTTGACTGCTTTACTGATAAGAAAGGAGGACATGTGAATGTATATTTTGAGGAATGCATTTATTAAACACAGCGTATGCATTAGGCTTTATGAGAATTGAATTGAATTTACCTTTGTTTTAGATATATTTAAAATATTTTATTGCATCTATTATAACTCCTTTGTAACTAGGGTGTTACTCCACGGTATCAGTGATTTAGCATGCAACTTGTATGATGCTATTCCAGGAAAGAAAGGTCACGCAGGCATGCACCATCAACAATCAGTATCTCTCCAGTTTTCCCACTTCTCCCTCTTTTCTTGAACAATGCTATATTTTCCTCCTGTAGTCTTCTAGTCAATCAACTTCACTGACAAATCTCTAAAGAAAGAGCAATTATGAATTAGTAGTAGGAGAAATAAACATCTAAAAATGGGTTATAGAGGTAGAGTCAAATGTCTCAGTCAGAGAAAAGTGGCACAAGTGTTGAGAGTGTCTCGTGTTCCCTGACAAAGTGAAGCAAGCTCCTGATTGCTCTTTGTTGAAAACAAACCACCTCCTGCAGGCAAACTGCCTTGGCTTCCACAGCCAGCCTTGAAAAGGAGACCACTGAGGAAACTCTGCACCAGCCACCTGTTTTCCCTTAATCACTGCCTGCATATTAGCTAATATATTAGCTCCAGATTTGTTTTAAGTTCATTCAAAAGGATAGACCCTTGGGAGATTTTTCTGAGCTTTATAAAGTTTTAATTAAGATTTCTCACACATTCTCAAATTTGGCATAATATTTGTCAGTTTTAGCATTAACCTGACCACACGACTTTATTATCTGCAGTATGAATAAGCCATATCCTTTAATGCTGAAATAATCTAAATGGAATAATATGATTCATTCTGCTAATAAAAATTCTCAGCTGTTTGGAGGTTTATCATGGTATAGAGATGAGTATTAGAGCTTCCATTTGGATTAAGTTTGCATAAGTAGACTGTGAGAAAGCTATCCTATTTTTTTTTCTGGCTTTGTTATTTAGGATAAGTATATTGCATATAAAGAAAGTTTAAAACAGTCTATAACAATTCAAATTGCACTGTAATTTTCATTGGGAATTTCAGTATCATCTATTTGCTGAATCAGCCAATACTCAGAATGATGCTTTTCTAACCAATCTGGCCCAAAGGTTTCAAAACACCATTAAATGTCATATTATCCCATTATAGTGTCTTTTATACACAGTTTAATATAAAGAAAGAGATGTCTAGAAAACACTAGATTTGATTGCAAGATTCTGAGTTATATCATTCATCTGTTCTTCTTCCTTACTGTCTTTTGGTGTAAATTCTTCCTGTGCATATGGAGATTTGCTTGACAGGAGGGTACTGGTCCCCACTGAGAAAGAAAGATATCAGCTATTTCCATTACTCTTTTGGTAACAATTAACTTTTTGTTCTAGATCCTTTTAATGCCCACTGTGATAGGACATCAGATTGTTCATAGGCCTGCCTGTTGTCAGCACATTTCCAGTGCTTTAAATTCCATGGAGTGCAACACTTCCTGTTTTGCTTACTCTTATACAGCCATCGCCTAGCCTAATAACCAGCACATGTTAGGTACTTACATATTTATAGAAATGCATGAGTAAGTGAATTAATTGTGCTGCTGTTGTTTGCCATATCTGTTTCACTCAGGGTAATTGCATAGAGTGGACATTTCTGTTCCACTTACTATCACTAACTCAAAACTTAGTGATTTGAAACAACATTTAGTTTTTATTCCATAACAAGAATCAGCAGTCTGGGCAGGGCTTTGTGAGGACAACTCATTTCCTTTCTTCTTAATACGGCTGAGGCAGTCAGGTGGTTGAAAGTTGACATCATCTAAACACTTCTCACTCACGTGTCTGAAGGCTGGGCTGAAAAGACTCAAATTGCTGCAGGGTAGAACAGCTGGAGCTCATTCATTGGGCATCTCTCTCTCTCTCTCTCATCATCTCTGCTGAATCAAAGCTATATTATAGCTAGACTCTTATGATGTAGTTTAGAGTTTCAAATATGTGCCTCTTCAAAAAAGAATAAAAGTTCATCTGGGAAGTCACATAGCATCATTTCTACAACACTTTATTTCTGGAGGCAGTTACAAAGGTCCACCCAGGTAAAGGAAAAGACATATAGACCTCACCTTTTGATGGAGGTATAAGAACATATTGTAATGTAAGATTATCACATGGGACGGGCTACATATGGATGCAGCAATTCTTGAAAAAATACCATCTGTCACAATGCTCAGCCAAGTATTATTTTACTTGGGAAGTATAAGGAGATTCTTAATCATAAATTCACAAAGTCCTCTTTCAAGAAATAAAAAGGATTAAGTGAATTATGATGTTATATTTACAAGACCACTTAGGACACAAGCCAATGGGAATTTCTCATTTTATGTTTCTAGAAAGATGCAAAATTATTTACATTTTACTAACCCTAAATTTTTTTAATTTTTGATTTTTAGTAAATTCCAGTTTTCACAAGAGTGGGGAAAGTGGAATACAAGCGTTCACAATCTATTTTCTTATTTTCTGAAGAACATAAAGTATAATATTATCTGAAGAACATTTTGATGCTATACATCAGAACCATATTATAGTTTCATCCCAATCCTTGAACAGCTGTCATAGTGAGTATCCATTATTACTATACCTTTAAGCTTTTAACAGCTCAAATCCTGTTCTAGTGTCTTTGATCAGAAAAACAACTTCTTCACTGCAATTATAGAGTTTAGAATATCATCTGTCAGATCAATTTGTAAATAAACATTTGTTAAATTTATGTGCTAATCACAGAAATTAATACAGTGGTTACAATAAGAGTCCACTGACACTGATTGCAGTAAAGAATACTTTTTATAGGCTGCCTGTATATTGTCTGTTAGTTTTTATAATTTTGAAAGAATCATTTTTAATCAATTTTAATTTTCACATTTGAAATACAAAGAATAAAAATTTCTCCAAGTTGAAGTTTAAGTAAGAAATTATAACAAAAAAGCAAGAATACTCAAATTATGGCAGAAAGTTAAGGTGAAGTCCCCATCATACCACAACTTCTGCAACCCAGGGAAATCATTCAACCTTTTGTGGACTTGGTTTTTAGAATGAGTAACTTAATTAATGGTTGGATGAATAAATGAAAGAATTGTTAATGATGCCAAGAAGAAAGCTCACAGGTTCTAATCCAGAAGAGATTCTCAGACATAGAAAAGGGACTAGAAATTTAGTTAAAATAAAATAAAATAAAAAAAATTACATGTATATGTATTTCTCAGAAAGAAATTCAATGTGGATGAAAGAAAGATATTACTTTGATAAGCCTCTTTGGTTGGGCTTTATGAAACCCAACCAGAGCTGGAAGCCAAATTTTCTTCTAAGATAGTAGGGCTTTGTTTTGTGAAGTGAAGATTGTGAGGAGGGTTCCAAGTGTACAATTTTGAGGCATAATAAAAGAGAAGTTAAGCTCTGTCCTAAAGAAATTTTATTCTCTACTTTTCCTCAGTGCTGTTCAGCCAGCCTTTCTCCCTCGCTCCCTCTCTTCATCCCTTCTTCCCTTCCTTCGTTCTTTCCTTTTTCCTCTCCCTTTCCTCTCCCTTTCAGATTTGTTGGCTATTTTATTTTTTGTGTGTGTGTGCCAGGTACTATGTCAAAAACTTTCATTGTAGCAACCCATTTATACATAAATGTTGAGCCCTGGCTGGAATGCTCAGTGGTAGAGCGTTGGCCTGGCATGTCAATGTCCCAAGTTCAATTCCAGGTCAGGGCACACAGGCGAAGTGACCATCTGCTTCTCCACCTTCCCCCTTCTCTCTCTTTCTCTCTCTCTCTTATCTCTTCCCTTCTCATATCCATGGCTCAATAGGTTCAAGTGAGTTGGCTTCGGGTGTTGAGAATGGCTCCATAGCCTCCACCTCAGGTGGTGAAAAATGGCTCTGGTTGCAACAGAGCCATGGCCTCAGATGGTCAGAACATTGCACCATAGTGGGCTTGCCAGGTGGATCCTGGTCAGGGCATATGTGGGAGTCTGTCTCTATGACTCCCCTCCTCTCATTAAAATAAATAAATAAATAGATAAGTAATAAAATAAAATATAAATAAATGTTGGATCCTTATGTAATGAATATTTACTAACTGTTATGTGCACAATGTTGAAGCAGTCACATCTGTTACCTAATTTAGTCAGAGATTGTCCCTTCTGTCCAGTTCCAGGTATACGGTTTACTACGATGCTATGCTGATGAACAGAAACTTCTGTTATAGCTCAGCTTATTCAATTTTTTGGGTTTCTCTGATAACTCTTCTCTTAGATCCTTGACAGGTTAAATTCCCAGAAACCAAAACACCAAATAATAATAATAATAATAAACAATAATAGACACCATCACCATTATCACTGCAAGGAGGAGATTAGTTTCTTTGCAAGCTAAGGTATTATGTAAGGTGAAATAAAATAAATACCACGGCATTGTGGGCAGAACCATAACAAGGTTGAAATGAGTGCAATGCCAGGATCAAACACAAAACTAAAATGGAAAATTAGCAAAAATAGCATCTGAGTGGTACTGAGAGGTAAGAAAGGAATGGTAGAAATTAGCAGCTTAGATAATTGAAATGGATGATTACTAAAGTCTACAAGTATTTGTTAAGAAAAATATAAGAATTTCAAAACTACACAGACTTTGGATAAGTACACAAGGGAACAAAACTTTTGTTGCATCCACAAAAACACATGGTCTTACCTAATTCAAGTGTGCTGATCTCAAATCTGACATTAGTTTTTCTCTGAAACCTACAGTATTTTTGCAATTCAAGATGATAGGTTTTTATCTTATTGTAAAATTTTCAACATTTAGTTTAACATAATGAAATAGAATGTCTTCTTGGGCATCATCTTTGTGAAAATATAATAACTTATATAAGGCAGTAAATACACTAAAAGATATGATTGCATCAAAATTTTTCTACAATTTCAAAATAGAACATATTAAAACACTTATTTTAATCATAAAATTTCCTCAAAACTTATTTAATTCTACTCAGGCAAAAATTTGCATTAGTAGCTCTTGCATTTGTGTACTTGTTGAGGACAATCTCGTTTGATGCTCTAGCAGTAGTATGCTCATCACTAACAGCTCCAAGATTTTCAGGAAACTTATCAAGGTTACTGTTCAGGAAGTGAATCTTAATGCTCATATTATATCCAATGTCGTGGAAAACCAACAGCATCCTTTAAACCAGAAGTTCATAGTTTTCTGCTTTTTTGTTGCTAATGAAGTTCTTTGTAACTGCTACAAAAGACTGCCATGCTGCTTTCTCTTCCTTATTCATCTTCCTGCAAATTCTTTTTCATATATGAGGGTTTGAATTTGAGGTCCATCGAATACACCTGCTTTGATCTTCTCAAAAGACAAGGCAGAAAAAGCAGAAATAATATGTTGAAAGCATTCACTTTCTCTATTCAAAGCCTGAAAAACTGCTTCTTTAAGCCAAGTTTGATGCGAAGTGGGGGAAAAATGATCCTGTCTCAATTAACTACAGGTTCATTCACAATATTTTGCATCCCTACTTCCAGAGCTTCACATTTTGGCCATTCCTTCTGTGTCCAGTGTTTCTCCTGAGCTTAGTTGTCCCACAAAACAGAAAGCAAGTTTCACTTCGTGAAACCTCTCTGTTGTCCTAGCAGGAAATTTACCATTTTAAGATCCACACAGCCTGACCAGGCAGTGGTGCAGTGGATAGAGCATTGGACTGGAATGCGGAGGACTAAGGTTCAAGACCCTGAGGTCACCAGCTTGAGCGCGAGCTCATATGGCTTGAGCAGAAAGCTCACCAGCTTGGACCCAAGGTCGCTGGCTCGAACAAGGGTTTACTCGGTCTGCTGAAGGCCCGCGGTCAAGGCACATATGAGAAAGCAATCAATGAACAATTAAGGTGTCGCAACAGAAAACCGATGATTGATGCTTCTCATCTCTCTCCGTTCCTGTCTGTTTTTATATATATATAAAAGATCCACACAAATGATCCAGTTATGCTCATCATACTTCAGAAAGTCGAGGACAATTTTTATGTCATTATAATCTTCTCACAGATGAGTTGAATAACCAATTAGAACTGCTGCATAAACATTACCGTTGTGTCGGAAAACACATTTCAGACTCTGTTTAGAGCTGTCAAGAAATAGCTGTCATTCTGTTGGACTGTAAGTGGTAACACCTAGCTGGCTGAGAAGACTACTGATATCATGACAGTAAACAAAGTTTTTCTTTGGGAAAAAAGTCCACACCACAAAAATGTGTTCACGCTTCCTGAAACGGGATACTTTAGCTGACCAGTGAAGTACATTCTTTTCTTAAAGCCTGGAGGCTAATAACTCAACTGCTTCCTTTGATAGGCCCAAATCTCTTACTAAGTCATTCAATTTGGGTTAGCTAAACTGCTGAGGGGTTAACACAGGGGTCCCCAAACTTTTTACACAGAGGGCCAGTTCACTGTCCCTCAGACCATTGGAGGGCTGGACTAAAAAAAAAAACAACAAAAAAAAACTATGAACAAATCTCTATGCACACTGCACATATCTTATTTTAAAGTAAAAAAACAAAACGGGAACAAATACAATATTTAAAATAAAAAGCAAGTAAATTTAAATCAACAAACTGACCAGTATTTCAATGGGAACTATGGGCCTGCTTTTGGGTAATGAGATGGTCAATGTCCGGTTCCATATTTGTCACTACTAGCCGTAACAAGTGATGCAAGTGTACATCAGTTAGTTTAGATCTGGTTGGAGATTTCAGATGTTTCATTCTGGAAAAAGTCTGTTTACAGACATTAGTGCTGCCAAAGATGTTTGCCATTTTGAGTGCATGGTTCCTGAGATTAGGATATGTCTCAGAGGAGAGAGATGCATAGAAATTAGGCAAGCTACTTAACTTGAATGTGTCTTTCAGAGTGTCACAATTCTGCAGTTCAGACAGTTCCATTTGGTAAATTGTATCCACATTTTCAATGTCAATAGAAAATGGGTTACGGAAAAGCTGTATGTCTTGTTCATGGAGATGAAGCTCTTTAAATATGAATTGGAACTCCTTTTGCAATTTTTCCAGTGAATATACACGTGTTTCTTTTGGGAATGCAATCAAGAGTTTTTCCGCTAACAGATTTTGAGTTAAGGGTAGATGGCAGAAATTTTCCTCCTTTGCTTGTTTGATAAGGAGGACTAATTTTACTTCAAATGCTTTCACATGTGATTGCATATCACAGATGAGCTTCCTTTTTCCTTGAAGTTGCACACTGAAACTGTTGAGTAGCTCTGTTACATCTGTCAGAAAGGCGAGGTGCAATTTCCATTCTGCATCATTGAGCTCTGGTACTTCTTTGTTTTTTGAAAGCATAAAAACTGTAATCTGTGGAAGTAAGTCATAGAAATGTCTCAAAACTCTCCCTCGACTCAGCCAATGGACTTCTGTGTGGTACAGAACATCTTCATAGGCAACATTTAGCTCAAACAGAAATTCCTGAAATAGTCTGTGGTTTAGTGCATTAGCTCTAATGAAGTTAACATAAGATACCACAATTTTCATAACAGAGTCCCACTTCAGTGATTTACTACATAGCGCTTGTTGGTGGATGAGGCAGTGTATGGCTATTGGATGAGAATGGTTACGTTTGTCTATCTCTTGGTTAATGCGAGCAATTACTCCTTTCTTAGACCCCACCATGCTAGGAGCACCATCAGTTGTCACACTGGCTAGTTTAGCCCAGTCCAGCTCCAAATCCTTCACAGTTTGGGAAACCTTTTCATAGATATCCTTTCCTGTAGTTGTTCCTCTGATGCTTTGCAGTGCAACAAGCTCTTCTGTGACTTCGAAATTGTCATTTGTCCCATGAATAATAATCAGAAGTTGTGCAGAATCACAAACATCATTGCTCTTGTTGAGTACCAAGGAAAAATAGGAAAACTTTCTTGCGGAGTTTTGCAAATGCTGATGCAAATTGTCTCCCATTTCTTCAATCCTTTGTGCAATTGTAGATCCTGAAAGACTAACTGTACTAAATAAGTCTGCCTTTTCTGGACACATCTCTTTGGCAACAGAAAGAAGGCACTCTTTAACAAATTCTCCCTCCATGAATGGTCTGCCAGTGCATGCTATTAGCTTGGCAAACTGAAAACTTGCTCGCAGTGATGAAATATTTAGCTGCTTCTGCTTCACAAAAGTATTTTGCTATGTTGTCAATGTATTTTTCAGTTTTAATATTTTATCTTTTCTCACATCTCCGACCAATCATATTTACCTTTATGTTGAGTTTGATAGTGTCAATGCAAATTGTATTCTTTGAACACAGACACTATATTCTGGCATATCAAACACAAGCTCTTTCCTTGTATTGCATGCAAAAGTAATCATAAGTCCACTATTCTTTGAATATCCTACACTCCGAGTCAATTTTTCTCTTTTGTGTGTGTGTGTGTGTGTATGTATATATATATATATATATATATATATATATATATCCCTACAAAAATAATATACCAACAATAATTTTGCCTACACAGAGGCATACAGACTGCACTGCCTATCAAAGCAGTTTGATCTGTGTCCATCAATGCAGCCTTCCCAGTCTACATCATTTCAGCCTCACCAGTGGCCATATTGGTGGAACTCCACTTTTACCTCAGGCTCACACTGGTGCAGTGCAGGAAGCAGCACAATTACAGAGCCGGTTCCTCCACCACCTTTCAAGTTCACACTACCCTGTGCGAGCCGCACTGCGATCCGTGAACTCACACAGGAATCTCATCACATGGGTGAGAAGTCCCATGCAATCAGATTCCATGGTAGGAAAAAAGAAGGCACGACACTAGTGTGTGTCCTCTTGTGGTCCTTATTTATGGATCTGTAATTTTAGACCGTAATACAAAAACACATGCCTCACTTCCTCCACATAATACAATGGCAACCATACTCCCCCAGATGCACAACATAATGGCATCTAGGGGAGAATGAGGGCCATTGTACTACTGTGTTTCCCTGAAAATAAGACACTGTTTTATATTAATTTGACCCCCCAAAAACAGAGGGTGTTGTATAAAACACCCAGTGGCAGTGGTGGGCTTCTCACAGTAGAGGCCCAGCGCTGATGTCACTGGTCAGATCTCGGCTATCCCATGCCTGTATACAGCACAGGAGGTAGTGCTGGCCTGTGACACTGTATACCGCTGTCTGGGATAGCGGAGGTTGCAGCGCTGGCTGTGACAGGCCTGTCACACCTTGCACAGGCCCATCACTGCCACCACTATACCAGGCAGCAGCATACACAGTGCGGAATCCCTTCCCCCAGATCGCCACTCAGCATGCTGACGTCTTCCATTGTGCAGCCACATAATCCTTTCCAGGGCACCTCGTTCTCATTCAGTTACTCTCAGAACAAGGCGCCACGCAAATGATTATGTGGCTGCACAATGGAAGATGTCAGCATGGTGAGCGGTGATCTGGGAAGTGGAGGGAGGAGGTTCTGTACTGTATATACTGCTGCTTGTATAGCGGTGGTAGTGATGGGCCTGTGCAAGGTGTGACACCCTTCACAGCCAGCGCTGCTGCCTCCACTACCCCAAAGGGCGGTATACAGTGCTGTACACAGGGATGGCGGTGATGGGCCTGTGACACTGTGTATACAATAAAGTGACGAGAGACGTCCAGCTTTTGGCGGTACAGTCCCAATTTTTAACAATTTGTCCCGCGTCCCGTGGTATTTTTAAAAAGCCTTGATTTTTGGAGAGAATGCACAAAAAGCTAAGGATCAGGGGAGAATGGGAAGGGAATATATGGTTTTAGGTGGGGACCCTGCCTGGACCTCAAAGCATGGGCACTGCCGCAGGAGCTGGCTGCCCCAGCAGGCTGGAACAAAGAACTTCGGGCAGGAAGTACCTGTGGGGGCAGCGGCTGTCAAGTCCCCTAACTACCCATAGGCCTGCGTCCTGGATGCTGGCCTGTGGCTGGCCTTGAGACTGAGGCACAAGCCACTCAGTCTCCAACGGGAGGCGGGGCTGGACAAGGGGAGAGTGGCCTCCGCAAGGATGAGTCCAGGGGGGGAGTGTGCACCATAGCTCTTGTGCAACTGCAGGCGCTGCCGTGCCTGCTCCCACCAGCTCGTGCAACTCAGGCATTGGTTTCGGGACCGTGTAACCTGATCCCTCTGACTCACTCAAAATTTCCCATATAGTAATATTTCCAAAAATGATCTTTTCAATGAGGTACCATCATTAAAAAAATAGACTCATAAGGAAAAGGTTAAATCTTGGGCATCAGCAAAAATCACAATAGAGAACAAATTAGAAATATTTCATCATTTTGAAACAAACCATGTTCCATACAAAAATGCACTAAAAATTGTGGAATATGCGCTGTCTTTACCAGGAACTAATGCTGTGACAGAATGCGTTTTTTTCTACGGTAAATAAAGTGTGGACATCAGAAAAATCACAATTAAATGTTGAGACTTTGAAAGCCATTTTATGTGGGAAATATAATTTAACAAATTCTTGTGAAAAATTTCATGGCCTTTTAAACAACTACAGCAATCTACTAAAAAAATTCACTCAAATAGAAATATGCCAAAGAATAAAATAATACTATACATAATTTTTTGATGTATTATATTTGTAAATTGCACTTATGTTGAAATTAAAAAATATATATATTACAATACTATTTTTGCATTCTATGAAAATTTTTTTTGCTCCATATAGACCAGATTTTTAATCAAGAACCCCCTCGTCGCCCCCCCTCCCCCCATCAATGGTGTCCGGCTTTACCAAGTTTAAAATCTGGTCACCTTACTATACAGCATCCTGGATGTCTGCAGCAGCAGCGGTGGGCCTCTTCTGTGGATGCCCACTACTGCATGTTTCCCCTATTATAAGACACCTCCTAAAAATAAGACAGCCCCCGTCTTTTGGGTGTAAAATTAATATAAGACACAGTGTTATAATAGGGGAAACATGGTGTATAGTAATGTGGGGCGAGACTTTTGGGCAAAGGGAGGTTATAGGGGCTGTTATGTTGTTGGGGGAGTATGGGGGACATTGTACTGTGTAGTAATGGTTATAGTGCTTTGCCTTTCTTCCTACTTCTGTTGTTATTTCACACTGCTTCCAGTGATGTGGGGCACCGCAGCCACAGACCGGATGTGCGTCATATGACGTGCTTCCGGCTTCCGGAGCCTTACAGCGCGTGTGTCCTGCCTCACCGGAAGAAGTACTGTACGCAGCGCTTTGTGGCGCGGCCAGATACAGTACTCCAGGAGCACAGGATGATGATACATCCTGTGCTCCTCTCACTGACCACCAATGAAAGAGGTGCCCCTTCCAGGACAGTGGCAGGGGCCGGATAAATGGCCTCAGGGGGCCGCATGTTCCCGCAGGCTGTAGTTTGGGGACCCCTGGGTTAATAACTGCTTGGCATGAGGAGAAAACCCTTCAGATTCTACAACCATTTCCTCATGCATCTTATCAAAATACACTTAATTACCATGTTCACTTTCTCCGTCCTTAGAAGAAAGAAAACCATTGAGAACTGGAACCAGGCCTGACCAGGCAGTGTTGCAGAGGATAGAGCATTGGACTGGGATGCGGAAGACCCAGGTTAGAGACCCCGAGCTCACCAGCTTGAGCGCGGGCCCATCTGGCTTGAGCAAAAGCTCGCCAGCTTGGACCCAAGGTCGCTGGCTCCAGCAAGGGGTTGCTCGGTCTGTTGAAGGTTTGCAGTCAAGGCACATGTGAGAAAGCAATCAGTGAACAACTATGGTGTCACCACGACAACAAAATCTAATGATTGATGTTTCTCACCTCTCTCTGTTTCTGTCTGTCTGTCCCTATCTATCCCTCTCTCTGACTCTCTCTCTCTGTCCCTGTAAAATAAATAAATAAATAAGTAAATAAATAAAACATTAAAAAAAAAGAATAACTGGAACCATGAGTGTCTCTGAGTGTGGGATAAGTTGTATTGCTGAAGGAATATTAGGATATGTGATCATATGCTGTTTTTTCTTGCCGATGCCCTTTGTATGGATCAGTCACTGCTGTGGTCCTTAGGTTTGCGCCAAACCACGGGAAAATCAAAAGGCATTCATTTGCATTTTCCTTTTGTCTAGTCACAAAGCATTTCCTCACAATTATTACACACAATATGAGGAGCCAAATTCTTGTCTTGATTGCAAAAGGGAACTTGAAAATAGGCAATATATGCATGTGTCACAAATGATGAAATATTGCACCTTTGATGTTGAAGTGTGGAACAGCCACATATATAAAAGAAGGTGTCAGGACTATTCTTACATTTATGGCTACTCAAGGAAGCTATGATTCAATCTTAAAACAAAATAAGAGGATGTTTTTTATCAGATTACAATTTTTTACTTTTAAGAACAACTACATTTATGTAAAAGTGATGTTTGTAAAACATTAATTGCCTTGTGGTTATGTTCAATCCAAGAGTTGTTGCCCTTTAACTCCAATTTAAAAACCAATGCATGCCATTGACTGTAACAAAAAGAAATTAAAATTACATAGAAACTAGAGCATGCACCAAAAAATGAATTTCAGATTTGGAATCAGCAATACAGACTTATATAGAAAACGTGCTAAAACCTCATACAACAGAAAATGAAAAAAAAATTTTCTCCATTGTTATTGTATCAGACACATCATACAAGTATAGAGTTTTAAAGAAAAGGATTGTTATTTATGTTTTTCAAATAAAAATCAGTCTCCTATTTTGAGAGGAACTTTGTCTTATTTTTTCTTATTTTCTCAGCACCTAATGTGTTCCTGTCAGGCAGGAGGAGATCAAGAAATATTTGCAAAAGAAGAAGGATGAAATTTATTTGCACAAACATTAAGAATACATTGGTTAATACTGAAAATCAAGAAGAAGTAAAATTTAAATAACTTTTTGGATATCTTTTTATATCTTAAGTAGTATTTCACATTATAGAAGTAATGTATAGAGATTTTTGCAATTAGTTTTGCATATTCATACTTTTATTTATTTTTCTATTTCTATGTTAGCATTTTCCATTATCTCAGCGTAAAACAGTGATTCTCAACTGTGAGTTTATATTTGAAAAATTGTATCTGAATTACAAAGTATTGATGCAGACATCTGTGTTTTTAAAAAAGGTTCATAAATCCTCCTCTTGATCTGCCCTTGTTAGGAACCACTAGGTTACAGTATCTTTTCCCACCTCATACCTATAGCTGATCCCTGCTTATTCTTCTTTTAGATTTAACAGATGGTTAATAATTGATATAATAAATTATTTTAGGTATTTTCTCTCTTTTTTATTTTATGAAACAAACAGTGCCAGTTAGAACAGGTATAATTGAGAAGCTTAAGTTGCATTAAAATTTTAAATAGACATCTGGTATTATAATTCCGGTTGATAGGGACAGATACTGTTCTTTTATTGCACACTGACTCTAACATATTAGTATGAAGCTGATGTATCCTAAAGAACAAAATTTCTTAAGACTTTTACAGCATTAAATATGACATTCTACAGCGTTAAACTGTGAAAACACACTTAAGAATAAACGGTTTCATTTTCAAAGTAAACTATTTTCAAGAGAAAAAGTATTTATGCATAAGGAAGTCTATAATTCTAGGAGAATGTCACAAATGGTAGTAGTGTGTGGTGTAAGCTAGTGAGAGATGAAAGGTACCAAATATATGGTCATGGAAGATGATTTGACTTTGGATTATGGGCACACAATGCAGCATACAGACCATGTATCACAAATATATACACTTAAACCTGTGTAATCTTATTAACCAATGTCACTCCAATAGTTTCAATAAAATAAAAATAAAATAAAATTCAAAATGATGGGAAAAGCATAAAATAATTCTTGTCTGATCATTCTTCAGAATACATTTTGATATTCCTACAATTTTTCTGTTTTCATTACCAAAATTCAAGGACACTGTGAAAAAAATAGAAGTTAGATTCAAAGTCCTTTTCAGTAGAAGACACAATAAAGTATATTAATTCTTATGTTCAGAATCACCTGTCAATATAAGGGTGATATTCCAAGTTAAATAGTGATTTAATATGCAAAATGTATTCTTATTTTCTGAAATGAGAAGATGTGCTAATTTTAGTTCATAGACAATAATATTTCCAGCAAGCTAAATATTTGTAATTATACTTTTTTCTTTTTTTTTTTTTTTTATTAACTTTAATGTGGTGACACCAATTATACTTTTAACATCTAGAAACATTTTGTAAATGGTGGCACTTTTACAGTCAGGATTCTGAATAAAATAAAAATTCTGATGAAAATATTCTATGGCTGTCAAGAACTGGTCCAGTTTATAGGCCTAATGATATAGATACAAAATTAATGCTTGTAATCATCTCTAAAAATTAATGAATAAAAGGTTTTAGTTCACTAATAAAAACACTGAGTCTCTAGCTTTTGAGTGGAGCAATATGGTTGGTTTGCATTTTTGCTATTTATGTAGTACTGTTCATGTTGTGAATTTTACAGCTCTAGTAATAAACATAAATTATGGTCATTCACAGATTTTTTTTAGCCATTATTAAACTGACTTAATACGTATGATTAATCAATAGCTATATCAGGTCCTCTGTTTTAAACCTATTTTGTGTTCACCTATTGTTTCTTTCATATATATTTTTACCTCCCAAAAAATGAATAATTTCATAAAATTTTTAGGTTTTCATGATAAAATATGAGTAAGTTGTGGACTTCTTCTTCAAGGAACTAAAGAACTAGAAAGTTGGCTTTAAATAATTACGAAGAATTTAATAACTACAATATTTAACAACCTTGGTTAGGAAGGATGAAGATCTTCCAACTAGAAGGTAATATTTAAGTGGGGTCCTCTAGAATGTGTTGGTATTGACGAGACTGGTTGGAAGGTCAATAGATACTGCTTCCTATGGTCTCAAGAGCTATGAAATAAGGCCATCTTAGATAGAGACAGAGATCATTCATAGCAAGGGGCACAGCAAATGCAAAGTTTTGTGTGTGGACACTTGCAGATCTGATCATCTGGACAACATGAAAGAAGTTTACCATAATTAATTGATACATTTCCAGTCAAATCTTATAATTTCTTTTAGAATGAGGTTAGAATGTGAATAGGGTACCAATTCAGCAAACAGTTTTAGCATTTATATTGTAGAGGAAGAAACAGTTTTCTTGACCCGCTTAGTGTGCATGGCTGGTCTAAAAATGAAACTGAAGGACAGATTAATAAGAGAAAACATAACAATTTTATTAAATATTTATATGTAAATGGAAGCCTTCCCAGGAGAATGAAGACCCCAAAGAAGTAACTAGAGCAGGAAGCTTTTATACTTTTGTACAAACAACAATAAATTTGTGAGGATTTGTCAAGACAAGTTTGGGATTGAGGTAGTAAATGGTGAAGAAGTAACTTGGAAGATAAGGGTTGGTTTAATAAGTAGGGTTTGTGCTGATTTATCGGCCTCAAATTTCCTGTCCCTGTTGATAGAAAAGTCTTTCTCCTAGAACTGAGTGCGGTGGGGTGGGGAGATTGGAGAGAATATGTCTTTCAGCAGAGAAGTGCAAGGCAGGGAGATTCAAGTGAACTTCCTGCTTCTGCTATTTTCTCACATTCCTTCAGGTTAAGATAGTCAATACAACAAGGTATGATATTTTGGAGTAGTGTATATTGAATACTATCAGTATACTAAAGGTTAGCTGTCTTCCTATTCACTGGCTATTGTATATGTGGAAGTGGTCATTACGGTATAAAAATTAGCACTTTGTGGAACTTCTTAATGTGAAACATTACACAAGTATAATAGAATTACCTGAATGAGATTTAAGAATCAAACTAATATCTTGTCACTTCATTGTCTTATTTTTCAAAAATCATTGTGCTATAAGCAAATGGGAAAATTTGGTTTTATTTTTTTGAAAGATTTATATTTTCTGAGGATATTTAAAGTTAATTTTCTACTAAGAATTAACTCAAATTTCTGGGGTGATCATGGTGGATTTCAATCTATCCCAGCAAAGCAAATATTTTAAATAGTCACTCTTTCCAACTCATTGCTTTATAAAGTCAACTAAAGGGAACAATAATGAGGGAGGATGGGTCTGGAGGGCAATCTTCAGTCCTCTTTTCTTATGCATCATACACACATGCCTCATTTCATGTTTTATTTCAATGTTTTCCCTTGGGAATTGCATAGTAATTCAGCTTTTCTAAGCTCCTGAGATTAGATTTAGCTACTCAATCCTCCACACAGTAGTCAGTGAAACATAATAGTCCACCAATGTCTTGGGCCCATGCTTTAGGAGGCAATTTAATGTTCACTTTTTTTATTACATGATCAATCCATTGGAGGCACACCCCAACATGATATATTTATACACTTATTTCAGAAAATTCAATGCTGAATACTATTATTTGGTGAATAAAATTGTGCCCATCTTATTGCTTACTGCATTATCTCAAGGACTTACTTGTGTCCTTCTCCCCATACTTATAGATCTAAAATATCCCCTAGTTAGGAACTATTTCTATGAGCATATGAGCACTTATTTCTTTTCCCAACTAAGTTACCAGTTTAAGTCAGATATTCTGTGTGGCAAACATGTGTCACATTGAAAATCTCCTTAGAGAATATGTCTTTCTAATCATCTGCATCAGTGTTTTTCAACAGCTCGTCTGTGGACCAGTCCACCAGAAATTTTGTGCCAGTCCACGAAAGAGTTAACAACCCTGATGTTCAGAGGCAGATTTAACGACTGGCGCACCAGGCATGTGTCCTGGGCCCTGACGTCTGAGGGGCCCTACAAAACCCCACTTTACACATTTTTCTAAAGACACCAAGTTTGTGTCTTATGTACAATTTTGTACACATTACATATAAAAATGGTTAACATGTATTTTTATTTTTCCTGTCTCTCTTTTTTTAAGGGGCCCAATATTTTCTTCTGTGCCAGGGGCCTCCACTGACCTTAATCCACCTCTGGTGGTGTTGTATGAAGATTATAAACCCAATGATCTTAGTCAAATTTGCTTATGCTCAGGGTAGTTTCATCCTAGTGGCCCCCCAAATAATTCCCTTATTTTCACCAGTCCCCATGTGTAAAAAGGTTGAAAACCACTGCCCTATACAAAGCCCCTGTTCCATGTATGCAATACAGTGTGTGTGTGTGTGTGTGTGGTGGTGATAGGGTTTATTTAAATAACAGAAGTAACAATTTTGAGGTCTGGGATGTGATATGATACAATATTAAATAGAATTTAGGAAAAACCCAGTGGCAAGACAAGTGAAGAGCAAAATAATTTCCTCATGGAAATCTGTCCTGTGTTCATTTATCTTCTCCTGGATTATTCAAAATTGTAAACTTCTTGAAGGAATAAACCCTATCTTGTTTATCATTATATGTTTTTGTATTCCTAGTTCCTCATATTGGTGTCTAGCACATAGTAGCCACTCAATATTTATTTACTGAGTGAAGAAAATAAGTTGAGATTGGGAAGTTAGGTAATTATAAATGCCAGACTCTCAAAAGTAAAAGAGAGATGGAGAGAAGCTAAGTAACAGGTACCCTGAGAGGAGGTGACAGATGGGGAGACAATGCAGGGATGCAGGTGGAACCCCACTGCCATATGTAGGTAAAATAAATTTCTCCTTACTCATCAGTATGCTGCTGGGATGATTCCTTTTACAATAAGTGGTTATAAGAGGTCACTCATTTGAGACAAAACCTCATGAAAAAGGGATGATCAAATAGACTATATTTTGCAAAAAGGAAATTAAGAGTGCTGTTTTTGAAAAGAATTGTTAATGGTACTCTTATCTCTTGACAAGAAGTTTTAGTTTGACCTACTGCTACAAAATTAAACTCTTTTTTTAGATTCTGTGGATGCTGTTGATTCTGATGAAAACTTTATTTCGTGGAATTGTAAGTGCTGTTACCTGGATGCAGAAGTCAAGGGCTAGACTTATACCTGCATTCATACTGAGAAGACATCTATCTGCACAGGGCACACTTGCTTAGGAAACTGGTCAGAATAAAGCATTGCTCGAGAATGATTATGGTGGCCTCTCCATGTCACTGAGGTAATTATATTTACCCAACACATAATAAAGATATCCTGAAGAACAAGTGAGAGATTTGCCTGTAGATACCTAGGTGAAAAGATCATTTGTTATTTGAATTCACACTTCTTTATGTCCTGCCTCTACAAAAGATTTGGATGGGTTAACAAACATATCATAAAATAATGGCAAATAGAGTTAAGAGTATAAAGTTAGGAAGAAGTACTTATAAGGAAGAATAGACTAATGAGACCAAAATATTTGTGTAGTCTGTTAGGACTGAAATAATTCTTTTGATCTAGCCTCAGATTTAATTGCAGACTTCCTGGGAGCCAAAGTGAAAGGAAGTTATGACCATTATTACAAGTCTTTTGGTAAGAAAAAATGAAGCATACCAACTACTTAAAGGAAGCAAAGCTTTTTCTTGCACTGAATTCCCAAAATAAGTTTTCATGTTGGACTTTGTTTAGAAGGATTTTTGTGATATTGTGTATACTACCTTTAATAGAATTCTTCTGGAGTGATAAAATTTCATTTAGCTGTTTTTTGTAATTATTTTCTATAAAAGCTAAGATAATGATAAAATGAAATTCAGTGAAGGCATTTCTATGAGGTCATAAAAACATCTTTGAACCTAGAAGAATTTTTCAAATAACATGTACCTTCTTGCTCATCTTTAAGTTGAATTTGAGTTTTGCATCTTAATTTTAAATTATTATAATGTTTGTAATTTATGGAATACTGGGGATGCTGGCATTTAAAAATAAATCTTACATTATATTTCTTACATGTATTCCTTGAAATTTAACCAACACCATAATGTAAAACATATTATAATTCAAATATACAAATAATATAAGCTTTTTTGACAGAATTTTAACTTTTTTATACTTAAATTTTTAATTGTATTTTATTTCTTCCACAGAATTTAAACCTAATATAAAAATGTTCTTAGAAACTTTCTAGTGACCACTCAAACATATTTCTTTGCAAGAAAAATATGTATATAAATAATTTATTTGAAAAATTCTTTTGACCATAAGCTTCAAATGCTAAATCTTTCTACCAGTTAAAATTTATAATAATAATTATTAATAGAATTGAATCAATAACATACAGATATGGGTTCAAATTGTGTGAATAATTATTAAACATAAAAGTAAAATTTATTTCGTAATGAGCTAGGTAGGTTTTTTTTCCTTATTATGAGTGAAAGATATCAGGTTCTTTTATAAAATGAGAGAAGGACAATTGTGAAAGTGAGATAAGAAAGAATGACTTGGGCCAAAGTTATTCTCTTAGGAAGATCATTTTTAGGAAACAATATAGAGAAACTAAAGATGTGGAAATTGATTTTCTTCAATCTTTCTGCATATATTACTCTTTGGAAAATTTTTATATTTCACTTTAAAATGTCTGGATCTCAAACTTTCTTTTGGGGGGGTAACAGACAGGAAGGGAGAGAGATGAGAAGGATCAATGCTTCATTGCTGTTGTTTTTGATTGCTCTGTCACACGTGCCTTGACTGGGTGCCTACAGCAGACCAAGTGACCCCTTGCTCAAGCCTGTGACCTTGGACTTAAGCTGGAGAGCCTTGCTCAAACCAGATATACCCACACTCAAGCCGGCGACCTCGGGGTTTCGAACTTGGGTCTTCTGTGTCCCAGTTCAATGCTCTATCCACTGTGCCACCTCCTGATCAGGTTGTATCTCAAACTTTCTAATCATGACATAGCTAAACGGGGCAAAAGACCCTGGAACCCACATATTTTACCGTGTTCTAATGGTTCATGTGATTTTATGTGTAGGCACAGTAAGAGTTTACTCAGATTTCTTACTAAAATCCTAAAATATAATGCCTTATAAATTTTAAAACCTACTTATTTGGTTTATAAAAACCAAATTTAGAAACTGTACAGTCACTACTATGTTCCTTCAGTCATATGAAAAATAAAAGTCTTTGTAATTTTATGTCTTTCACTATTAACAAAGGATTTGCATGTTTGGATCAATCTGTGGCTCTGCAGGAGGCCATAATAGCCAAGCAACGGGTCTCAGGAACAACTCTGCAAATTACTCACTATTGTAATGGATGTCCGCATGGTTTCCTAGTAACCCATTATAAATGCTACATTTTTAAACTCAGTTCATAATAATCTGATTCCAAAGTTTGGTTTCTGTGCAATTTCCTTTCTCTTCCATCCCTCACTAGTACACTGATGGCATACTTAGGCTATACCAAAGCACAACAATAATTTAAGAAAGTCATTCTTTCTTAAGTGCAAGCCAGAAAGATCCAGAAGCTTGCCAACAAAGCCAACTTTTCTGTGCTCAAAGACCGGATGAAATCTAGTTTAGCACACTTTCTGGAACCATGCTTTTTAGATTTAAATCCCAGCTCTAGCCCTTACTAATGCTGTGCGACTGGTGCAAATTATTGAACCTCTCGACTCAGATTTCTCATCTATACAGTGGCGCATAAGTGAGTTAATATTTGTAAATATGCATAGGACCATCTCAGTGCACATTAAGTGGTATATAAAAGCTTGTTTATTTAAACATTATATTTATGCATATAACATTTTCATAGCATTTTACATTTTATATACTACTCTCACATTATTTACATAATTATATTATATTAATTATCTCATATTATCTAACTTTCATATATTACAGTATATAAGTTTCAAGAAAGTAAGGGCATTGTTTTGTCCTAGATCAAAGAACTATTAACTCATATTTCCATCTCAAATACAAATTCTAGGTCCATCTTTAGAGATTTTATTCTGTTTTTGCTAAATCTACAGCAAAAACACTTTAATCCTGGAGTTGTCTTGTGCTTTATAAATTGATTTTCTGATATTTAAAGTTTTAACTCACAAAGCAGTTACCTGTGCTTAAAGCAGACATATCTGAAACTGGATCTTATAGGCTTTTCATCATCCTAGTTGCTAGAGATTACTTCTGACTAGGTTTTCCTGGTCGCTGGTGACACCCAAAGGTCATATATTGTCTTTCTGCTTCAAGTTTCTCTAATAACAATTCCATTATATTCTATTTGATTGGTAATTATATTTTCCTATTATTCAAGCTAAACTTGGATAATAATTTCTTATCATTTCATTTTGTTAAAATTACTACTGGTCAAGAAAGAGAAAAATCTGTCTTTTAAATTTTTTTAAAGCTTGTTTTCTTATTTCCCATTATATTAACCTTGAAATTTTATATCTGAGTTTGAGGTGGGAAATCTATAAAAGACCGCTTTGCTATAGTTGGTTGAAAGTGAAATGTCACCCAGCTCTGTATAAGCTTGGGGTCTGCTCAGTTGACAGGTCCCTGATAATTTTGGCTCAGTTCATGAACTTCCAACATAAAGCACAGTTAATGCATAGCCTGGAATTGAGCACAATTAAGGATAATTCTAGTGCTCTTTCTCTTCCATGCTAACCTCTTTCTGGGGATTCTGCCCTACAAAGTCTAGCTACCCCAATCTCACTCAGTTCTCATGCCTGTCTTCTCAATTATGTGAGCCTATCCTGCTTTGCTTGGGTTCTCCTTTCGTGTTTGTTTTCCTTCTCCTAGTGACAAAAGTCCTGTTTTGCCTATTGCCTAATGTTTAAAAAATAACTTGTATCATATATGTGAGGGCAGGTCTGGTATTTCTTATTCCATCACAGTCAGTATGTTGAATCAAATAACAAAATTTTGGCTTGTGCTTTGCATGTCTTTACTTTTTTAAAAATTTTATTTTTCTAGCAATTTATTTATATGATACAGTAAAAGTATTTTAGTCTGTGATGGGAAATTTAAAAAAGCATTTCAACCACAAGAATTTAAATTTTAACATACATACAGATCACCTGGGTATCTTGTCAATCTTCTGAGTCAGAAGGTATGGGTGAAGGCTTTAACAATCTCACAGGTAATGGCAGTGCTGCTGTGGACCACAGTGTGTAGGTAGCAAAGCTCTCTGTGGCAGGAGAATCAACGGCTGGGCTCAGTCAAATAATAAACACTGATAACTAGTAAGTTAGGTCAGTTGAAGGAACAAAAACAATAAAGAAACATTATGATAGCCCAGGTAAAAAAAAGAATGACAAATGATACTTTTCTCCTCTTTGCTGTCTACCCCAGTCCTCCAACCCTGGAGTTTGGTTTAAAAGATGTAAAGAGATGACTCAGAGAAAGATCATATCTTTGCTTGATGGGTGGTGGCTCAGAGTATTGAGTGTTGGCTGGAATACTGAGGGCTCTGATTTGATAACCCCGAGGTCACTTGCTAAAGTGTGGGATTATGGACTTGAGCGTGGAGTTGCCAGTTGAAGTGCAGGATCATGATCCAAAGGTCACTGGCTCAGCTGGAGCCCCTGATCAAGGCATGTATGAGAAGCAATCAATAAACAACTAAAATGAAACAACTATGAGTTGATGCTTCTCATCTTTCTCCTCCCTTTCTGTTTCTCTCTCTAGAAAGAAAGAAAGGAGGGAAGGAAGGAAGGAAGAAAGGAAGGAAGGAAGGAAAAAGGAAGGAGATAAAGAAAGAAAGAAGGAGAGAAAGAAAGAAAAGAAAGAGTTGGGAGGGAGGGAGGGAGGGAGGGAGGAAGGAAGGAAGGAAGGAAGGAAGGAAGGAAGGAAGGAAGGAAGGAAGGAAAGAAAGTAGGTCATATTTGAGGCCTAACAATTAGGTTCTCGCTCAAGTCGTACTATGGCAAATGGCTGGCAGCACATGAAACCTTAAAAGAGTTTGAAATTAGACTTTTACAGAATGAAAGTGATAGAATTGGTCCAAGATGACATTCAGGCACAGGAAGATTATACAGAACAAAACTTAATGCAGTCATTGGAGGAAAAGAAGTTATTTTATATTTATACTTCTTAATATTAAGACTATTTGCCTAAGTGGTTATGTATATACAGTATTTGCCTCAAGAAAAATGTTATACCACATTTCAAAGTTTGTATGAAAATAAAATAAAATCATGAATAAAAATATTTTAAATATTCTCACTGAACTGTGTTTATGCATATATAAAACATTCTCTGTATCCAGAGCAAAATGCATACACAAATTTTTATAATAAAGCCAAGTTACCATTTTTATGAGTTGTGTCATTAGCTCAAGGTTGGCCCATTTATTTCTAATGTATTTACTTTCTTGAATGCAAACTTGTTCAGCTGAAAGTAATAATAATACAGTGAAATCTAGGTAATAGAAAACATACAATATAAGGCTGATTAACTTTAAGGATAAAAGTTATTTTGTGATACTGCAAAGGCACCATGATTGGATGATTCTATAAATGCATAAACTAAATTACAATTATTGCCAAAGGCAAGCTGCATAATTAGAAAACACATCAAAACAGTTACCAAACCAGACACATTGCCAGCATTTTTAATGGATGTATCAATTGTCCATAGAGATGTTGGTGAAGAATAACTTGATGAGACTCTTCTGCTATGCTTCAGAAAAGGTAATGGTTAAGATATACATTCGATTGGCTTCGAAAACAGTGCATACTTTTTGAGGTTAAGTGAGCCAATTCAGAAAAACTTGTGAATAAACATGTGCATACATGCAGGCATGTATCCACAGAAAACTTATGTTGTGGTATCTTTTTGATATTTATAGTAGACTAGTTTTTCATCAGCCCTTAGCCAGAAAGCTATATTTCCTAACAATTCTTCACAGAGAATTTGGCTTCTTTTTTCATAATTCTGACATTCAAAGTCCTTTTCAACTTTCTTATAAGAAAAATAGAAAAGGTAATAAGTCTTTTAAAGATGAATCTATTGCTATTGAACTCAACTAAAGTTCTTCTTCCTTTGTGGGGCTTTTTCTGGCCACTTTGACATAGAACAAACTATTTATTCAACATTTTAACTTATTAGCCTCTTATCTATATGACTTATTCATCATTTAAACACTGCTTAGCATCAACAATTTTCCTTGTATTATTTTTCCAAATAACGCTTCAAGGGCATGGAATTTGTCATTTTGGGATATTTCACAGTACTTTCCTTGGTGTTCAACACACAATAAGTATTTGATAATAATCACTACATTTGTTGAACTTGAAGTACCTGCTAGATACTGCTATGTTTTTCACATCTAATATTTCATTTAATTCTTATAGTAACTCCAAGAAGTAGTTTTTTCTCTATTTTTGATGAGAAAATTGAGGCTCAGATAAGTTAAATGACTCGCTGCATCCATGCTTTGGGTTAAAGTTTAATGATTTATGCCTGTGATATCCAGCCTTTCTGGTACCTATTATATGTGTTAATAGGAGATCAGATTCAAGGTCCAGCTCTGCTTCTCAAAAGCTTCTCAAAAGCTCACTGATTTTCCATTAGCCACTCTATTAACTTTAGTTTCTTTCATTATAACAAATCTTAGAGCCTACATATGTATAGGCTTTAGAGGACAACTACATTTATTGAGCATCTATTATGTTCCATAAATTATACTAGTCAACTTGTTACGTGGTGTCATCTCATTGAATACTATCTATGCTCCTAAAAACATATCAATGTATCTGTTTATAGATGATGAAAGTGAAATTGGAGGTAGTGAAATAAATTTCCCAAAAATATTTAGTCTGAAAATGTGGAGTTTGCATTTGAACCTATGCATACTTGACCCTTAAATCATTGTCTTTCAATTTCACCATACCAACAATGAGGAGAAAAGTGGCTGTTGAGTTAGTATTGATGTAGTCAATCAATTTTCTATTTTAGGAAGAAGGAGCACCTTATATTCCTCTGTTAGGGATCAGATTAGTCTCATTTCAAAAAATATTCTCCCTGTCAGAAATGGACAATTTAAGGCAGAAGTTAATCATACCAAAGTGGTTGTAATAGAAAGATGTGATATTATCAATATACCTGTATCTAGATATAATTGTAATTTGTATCACTTTTAAAAATCAGCAGTGGTGACAATATTTTAAATATCTACTTCAGGCAAATATTATATGAATATATTTAAAGCCATTTAAAATGTTTTAATTTTCTAGTTTACAACTAATATTTGTAGATATCTCTAACATGTTAGCATGTTAAATATGCCTTCCTGAATGCATATGGTAAAGCATTTGTTCTCTAAAACTAATTTCTTGTTTAGCTACAGGACTTTTTTAGAAAGCAATTAAATATTCAAGAATAAATTTGTTATTATTTGTCTATTTTTCTCACTCCAATCTGGCACATGACCTGCTTTCTCCCTTCACTCCTCCCCCATTTTGTTATAGGGTATTACATCTGAATTCAGAGTAGTGCACTGAATTTATGCTGCTGTTAAAATAGTGTAGACTCAGAAAAGCAATTTCCTCTTTAAGGGAAAAGAATGAACAAAATCGTAACTATTTCTCTCAGGATGCGTCCCACTGCAATTTTCACCTTGAATTAAAGTTTTAAGTCAAAATCTGTAAATAGTGCTTGAAACTTTTTGGCTTTATATTACACAGCAGTTAGAACTGTTATTATTTTATTTTTCTTCAAGTAAGTTCACCAATCAGGTAATTGCAAGGAAGTTATTGTTTGCCTTTGGGTGAATATGCTTTATTTGGCATTAAGGTAGTTTTACACAGAGTCCTTTAATATATACTGTATACACACACACAAAAGAGTGTTCTCTATCATACAAAGATCATCTTAACTGTTAATATAATGTAACTTTATTAAAAAGGTCTTTTGTACTACCAATAAATAAGAAAGTGCTTCTATTTTCTTGTTAATTTTTTATTAAAGTAATTGATGTAAAATTTATTAATATTATGTAAGCTGCAAGTGCCCAGTTTTGTAATCCATCATCTGTATATTACACTGTGTGCTCACTACCCGTCAAGACTCCTTCTGTCACCATGCATTCAAGCTCTGTTCTATTCTACTGTTTCCAAGTAGATGTATTATATTAGGCCAGTGGTTTCCAACCTTTTTACACTTGGGGAGCTCTGTTCTATTCTGTTTCCAAGTAGGTGTATTAGGCCAGTGGTTTTCAACCTTTTTACACTTGGGGAGCTCTGTTCTATTCTACTGTTTCCAAGTAGATGTATTAGGCTAGTGGTTTTTAACCTTTTTACACTTGGGAACTGGGAAAGCAGGAGAATTGTTAGGGAGTCACTAAGGCAGAAATCACCCTGAGAATAAGTGAATTCAACTAAAATCATTGGGTTTATAATCTTCATATAGCATCAAGGTGATTAACTCTTTTGCACACTGGCACAAAATTCTGGTGGACCAGTTTGTAGACCAGTGGTTGAAAAATACTGTATTAGGTCACTATAACATGTTTGCACTAAAAGGTCTCCTGTAGGTTAATATCACTACCTGTACATAAGATCAGATTTGAATATATAAAATTATAAATATCACTTAGTAGGTTGAATTTGTGATTTTCTAGCATTGTTTGCTATCTTTTGAAGAATTTATACATCTCTGTTGCCTATAATTAAAATTATATATATTTTATTCATTCTTGAAAGCATAGAACTCAGTTTCCACCTAGGGTTAAGCTCAGTAAACAATGTTCAAACTAAAGTTTTCTGAGGGAGGAAGACATATCTTGATAGTTGATCTTATAAAAAGGGCTCTTGGCAATTGCTCTGTTTTCATTTTGCTGAAAATGATTTTGAGACATTAAAAAGTAATTGAATATGTTATTCCCTGAGATATTAAAAATAGACAAGTATAGTTAGGAGCCATAGTACGTAAAATAACACATGTGTTATAGTCACAGTTGAATACTTTTGTGCATTTTCAGTCCACTGTTTTTGCAGAATATGCATCAACAATCAAAATGTGTCATTTTTTTGTTTGTTTCTTTTTGTCTTTTTAGTTTTATGAAGACATACTATTACCGGTAAATAAACACCGTGTGTTGCATTCTGAGAGAGCATATTCCTAACTGTGGTCAATATATTTCCTGCTGTGTTAGGTTAATAGCTTCTTCCCATTATTTACTCAAGAAAATGCATTTCTCCAAGGTCATTTCTGTTTCATTAAATTGTTAAAAATAAAAAATAATAACCTTATATGTACAAAACTTACCACAGTGATTGATGGGGCTGCCCTTGCTGTTGATACTGCCGCTGTAACTACCATCATACTTGCTGGTATCCCTTCTCTCCCCCTAAATCCTATAAAGGCATGATAAACAGAAATATATCTGTAAGGTATGCAGAAATCAAATCTAATATTATATGAAAATATACATACTTATTTTGTGTTTGAGGATCAGGTGTGACTAGAGTACTGTGACCAATATGTGAAGACTAGATTGTGCTGGGCACAGAGTGATGGCAAGGAGAATGGAAGGAAGATCTTCTAATACTTAAGGGACAATGATGTGGCTTGCACTATGGTGGAATTCGTAAAAAAAGAAATGGTTCATATTTAGCAAATATTTTAGGACAAAATAAAAAAGTTTAATAGAGTGTGAGGAGAGAAAAAAATGGTGGTACCATTAATTGAGATAAGGAAGAGTAGGGTGAGGCCTTTCTTTTTACCCTTCAGAAGTATCAAAAATTTTCTTTTTAATCATGCTCAATTTGAGAAGCTTCCTTGATGTTTAAGTGGAGATTTCAAATAAATATTGGCTGTTTGTGTTTGGGGTTCATGGAGAACATTGGGGCTGAGGATATGCATTTAGGAGTTATCAGCTTATTGATAGTATGCTAATGCATGTGACTTCATGTGATCATCAGGGGAGGCAAACAAAAAAAAATAAAGAGGACAATGGGTCTCGGAACCATCCCCAACCATGCTAACATGAAAGGTCCAGAAGAGAAGAAACTATTAAGAAGATTTCATATTGCAAGGGTTGATTTCTAATCATGTTGATGAACATTCAAATCACACAGTGTATCCAAAAACTGTTTTACCTAAGGCTTAAACTTGAACTATCATGAATAATTGGAAAAAATACTCCATAACTTATAGTAAGAAAAACTGTAGAAGGAAGAAAACTTTTTAAAGCAGGTGGGGTGAAAGCCAGGAAAAGATAAAATGTATAACCAAAACAATCCTTGCTCTTCATTTCTCCAAATTAAAGATTTAAATCTGACTCTTCATCATATTTTATAATTGGAAATCAATTCCAGAGAAATATTATTAGGAACTTACTGAATATGTAAAAATATTGTCATTAAGTCCTAGAAGAACTATAAACTCTTTTTAATTCTTATTTTTAATTCAGCCATTCTTAATGATTCTTTTAGTTTTTTAATGCAAAATAAAGAATTACTTTAGCCCATCATAATAAATTGAATTCTAACTCCTATTTCTGATGTTCACAGTAGGCCAAAAGCATTTGATCTGCTTCTTTTTTAGGATAATGTCTTAATGGCATTTTTTATTTTCTTTTGGTGGACTAAACATTATAGATGGTCCAAGCAAATTGTCTACAGAAACATCTCCCCTTTTCAGGATCTTTTGTTATGGTAGCTTTAAGAACAGGAAAGAGAACTTTTGGAGAATAAAAAAACAACAACCCTGTTGTTACATTTGACAGAGTTATTTTCTTACCACTACATTTGCCCTTCATTTATCAAAGAGTTGTTTATAAGGGTTGGAAAGGCTGACATATCCTGTTGTTTAATTCTTTGTTAATGAACTGGTGTAATCAAACAAGAATGTACATAGCATGGGGAGTGGTAAACAACCATTGCTTTATTATCATAGTTTATAAATTTATAAAATTCCTTAAGAGATCTACAGCATTGTTTAATCCAAAATATTTTTCCATTAAGAAACAGATTCACTTTCAGAGATGCAGTAAAAACATTTTAATTATTTTCTTAACAATATCTAAAACCAAATGAATGAAAAAGTAATGTAAATTTCTCCTACTCACCTTAAATTTATGTAAAAGATTTTTAAGTCTGAATAAATTTTGGCTTACGTTATGTATATTAGCCTTGCTTTAATTGTGCATTTGTGATCAGTACATTTTTTTGAGTAATCATATTTATTTTTTTGTCTTATTTGTAACAGAAAAATTTCTTTACCTTTACAGCCAAAACTATTTTAAAAATTTATTTAGAACAGTTTTAATATCTATGTTAACAAAATTTGAATTAAATTTATTGGCATGACATGGGTTAATAAAATTAGATAAGTTTCAGGTGTACAGTTCTATAATACATCATCTGTATACTGTATTGTGTGTTCACATTCTTAACAACCAAAGCGTATGCTACCTCATGCAGTGCTCTATAGAGATAACAGCTTAAAAGCATAGCTGCCTTTGGAGGCACATGGGAGAGGTCCAGTTAAAATGTGGCCTATCTTTATTCTTGAGGATGGTTGATGTGTTTGAAACTATAGGATCCTTTGAATGAACCATTTATGTATTAGGATTTAACTCCATGGACCCCCAAAGAATCTAAGAGATACAAACTCACTGTAGGCATCCCCATAAAAGTTTTGGTGCTAGGTCTGACACCCAGGGGCTGCTTTTTATCTTTGGTTCCTCATAGAATTCCATTCATGTATTTGCTCTGTAACATTTCCTATTACATTAGTGTTCAAAGACCATACTGAGCATTCTTAATGTTACAAAGGACAACACAGATAAAAAAAAGTTATGCTGTACACTGATCCCATCTGACATCCTGTTTCTCTAGTGAAACCAGAAGTTAATAGTAAACATGTTTAGGTATTAGATCATATAGAGTCTGAGATAAAGGCACAGGTTTTAACTAAATATTTCAGTTGCCTTGGTTGTCACATCGTTTATAGTCAAAGATTAAGAAAATATGTTAATCATTTGTAGTCAGACTACAAAGTATGTTAATCACGTTGTGAAGGCCTGATTGTAAAGCAAGTTCCGGAAACAATGTTTGAAAGTACACTTTTCTTGAGATAATAAAAATGCAGCTAGTGAAGCACAAAAGTGGTAGCTTAAGCAGTAACAATGGTCGCGAGATGTTTACTTTTAAAATAATATCACTGGCACACAATTATGAAATATTTTGCAGAACCTTCGCTCTTCAACCTGGTGAGATCACCCACGCAGTGAAGAAAACACCAGACAAGATGATGTTAGGAACTGAATTATTCAGACTAAGGGAAACCACTGAAGCTTACACAAGAACAAACCAATCAGCTTTAAGTTCAACCCCTAACACCTAAACCTAAATGTCTGTGTTTAAAAACCCTTATCAAAAACTATTGAAGAGTTTAGATTCTGAAGGCTAGCTCGGCATTTTTCTGGCTTGACACCCTGCCAATAAAGTGCTTTAATTTTTCCACTGCAAAACTTGGTGTTCAGTGTTTGGCTCTGCTTTGCATCGAGTAGGTAGATCTCCTTGTTCCACAACACTAGTCTCATAGACTGAATCTTTATGCCCCCCCATTCATATGTTAAAATTCTTACCCCAGTGTAATGACATTAGGAGGAGGAGGCATTTGGTAGCTGTCATGAGGCCATCATGAATGGGATTAGTGTTGCTATAAAAGAGACCTCAGAGGGTCTGTTCCCTCTTTAGCCTTGTAAGGACATAACAAAAAGACGGCTGTCTATGAATCGCAATGGGGGCCCTCACCTAGCCTCTAGAACTTAGACAAATATGTTTCTGCTGTTTATAAGCCACTCAGTCTATAATATTCTATTGTAGAAGCCTGAAGAGACTAAGACATATAGTTAATGAATGAATGTCTTTCTCAATTCTGTTTTATAGTGGAGCATTTTATTACTTAATGTTACCTACTGTGCTGGATCAGCTCAAAATCTCAGTGGGTTAATAAAATAAAAGTTAATTTCCCTCTCACATAAAATCCAAATTGGATATTCTTGATTGGCAGACAGCTTTCCACATTTAAGGAACCAACTTCCTGCCATCTTGTGGTTCTGTCTCCTTTAGAGTCATGGATTCCCACTTAAATTTTATTCATCAAATCTTTATCAATTTGGCTGGTAAGTTTTACATGTTAATTCTGCTGACACCATCAGCAAGAACCCACAGTTTAAATGACACACAAAGGGGGCTTGGAAAGGCTGTCCATTGTCTGGCAGCCTTTCCCACTTTCCAGTGAAGAACCTAATCTCTGTAGACAAATCTGTTTCAAACATCCTTGACAAATGCTGAAGTTATGGCTTTTCATTTAAGCAAGATTGTTAGGCCCTTAACTTTTAGGGATTTTTAAAAATGTAAAACAATCTGATGAGAACACCCAGGTTACAATGCATTTTTTAAATCCATTTCTTCCTTTTTTTTAAGAAGTCTTTAACTACAGAGTTAGTGCAGTGTTGATTTCCAAATGGTTCAGCAGAGGACCAAAATCAAATTTATGCAGAGACAGTGTCATTTAAATTGTAATTTTAGTTGAATGGGGGAAGGGATGTTCTTATCTTAAACATTTATTTTCAGCTTCTATTTAAAATACTTAATGTAGAAATTTACTCCATTGATCTTGGAACTTTTTAAGGGCCACACAATAAAATGCAATGTAAATAATCCTGTTCTATAAACACTAGTATCATTTAAAATTTAGCTTAGGCAAAGGATCTTGAAGCATGGGACTTAGTGTAGAACCTGAAGGGCTGAGTAGAATGTTGCAGAAGGATAATGCCTGTGAAAACTTTCACCTATTTTCTAATTGGGCTGAGTGTCAGCTTTGACAGGGGCAGTTAATATTTGAGATACAATGAACAAATTCACATTGAATGAAGAAAAACTACTAGATTATGCTCTCAAAATGCAATTTCTTTTCTCCTTCCTTCCTTCCTTCCTTCCTTCCTTCCTTCCTTCCTTCCTTCCTTCCTTCCTTCCTTTGTATTTTTCTTAAGTGAGAAGCAGGGAGGCAGAGAGACAGATTTCCACATGAACCGAACCAGGATCCACCCAGCATGCCCACTACAGGGCAACGCTCTGCCCATCTGGAGCCACTGCTCTGTTGTGGCCAGAGCCATTTTAGCACCTGAGGTGAGGCCATGGTGCCATCCTCAGTGCCTTGGCCAACCTTTGCTCCAGTGGACCCTTGGCTGTGGGAGGGGAAGAGAGAGATAAGAAGAAGGGGAAGGGTGGAAAAGCAGATGGTCACTTCTTCTGTGTGCTCTGACAGGGAATTGAACCTGGTATATCCATACACTGGGCTGACACTCTACCACTGGACCAACCACCCAGAGCCTCAAAATGCAATTTCTAAGTGCCTCCTGTTTGCTAGACATTTTGAAAGCAGCTGGAGCTTATAGTCTAGTTGTATAATTAAAATTAAATTAATTATATGAGAAAATTTGGTCAATAATAATGAAAATGGGTTGATAATACTGGTAGTCTCAGTTTTATTTAAATTATTTTGACCTCCATAAATAAATTTTAATTTATATAAGTAATATTTCTATGTTACACATTGATATATGTATATGTAGCTAACAGTAGGACAAAAAGCAGCATAATGGTATTTCTAGATCTCAGTGTAGTATCTTGTACATAATCAATATCAGGTACTTAATCAATGATGTTGGGTGATGGTAGAAATAAAATAATCTTGGATGAAAAATCAGGAGATTCCAGTTCTTATTGTGATTTGGCAATGACTTCTATTGTGACATAAAAAATGACTTCCTGTTTTAGTTTCTTAATCTGTGAGATAAAAATACTCATCTATCCACCTTACTTGTGCAGACAGTTCCTCATATAGGTATAAGACAGCAGATATGTGAGACTGTGAATGTTACAATAACTGATAAAGTTAAAATGGGTTATATTCTTATTTGATTAAGTTATTTCTACATTCTCTTTCAGAGATAAGCTTTCTTATTGCCACCTGTCTTAGAATGATAAAAAGCGTCTTATTTTAGAAATTTAACTATATGAACACCAGGCAAGTATATTTTGTGAAATCTTAGAATCTAACATTTCTTAAAAATGTAGCCCATGGGAAGAGACTTGGGGTCTTGGGAAAACCTCAAGTGCAGCCCTTCTGCAAACCCATCTCATTCATGAACAGGTGGTTCTCAAGATAAATCCTTGGTTCATCTTTTTCAGTCACAGACAACTGTTATTTGAAGGTGATCTAACAACAGACTAAGAAGAAAGAGATACACACTCACAAATTTGAGATTGAAATGAGACATACTTTATTCAAAGTTCAACATCCATTTTTTTAAGGATAGAATTGTCTGTGTTGTGACTCATTTGTGCTGTGAATATAATGCCAAGTGTTTGATAACTTGGCATTATAATGTTTGTAAGTAAAGATTCACCAAGAGGGGGCAGAAGCTCATGAAATCCTTGAATTCAAGAATGAGAGTCAATTTTAGATTTTGATCTTTTTGGAATATTTTAAAGAGCTTAATATTTGGCTACATAAATAAATTTACATCCCTCAAGAATAATGATGAACACTTCTCTCTACTACAATTTATCTGAGCTTTCCTTTCTCACCGCTTTGACTTCTCCATTTTCCTTTTGTCTTCATGATGCTTCATCTTACCTCCAAGCTTTCACACTAAACGTTATATTTCTTTACCTTTATAGCTTTCAGGTTAAATATTCTATACCTTTACCTTTGAAAACATTTGATTATGAATGTGCTTTTTTTATATTTTGCATTGCAAACCCATAAACTTTAAGCTAAAAAGGGACATTTTCTTCAAAACCCATCCTTTAACAAATGATTTTTCAGAGCATTAAAAATACCTTAAGGACAGCCTGACCAGGCGGTGGCGCAGTGGATAGAGAATTGAACTGGGATGCAAAGGACCCAGGTTTGAAACCCCAAGGTTGCCAGCTTGAGTACGGGCTTATCTGGTTTGAGCACAGCTTACCATCTTAAAACCAAGGTTGCTGGCTTGAGCAAGGGGTCACTTGGTCTGCTGTAGACCCCTGGTCAAGGCGCATATGAGAAAGTAATCAATGGAAAACTAAGGTGCTGCAATGAAGGATTGATGCTTCTCATCTCTCCCCTTCCTGTTTACCTGTCCCAATCTGTCCCTCTCTCTGTCTCTCTGTCTCTGTCACGCATACAAAAAACACCTTAAGAACAGTACATTTTTCATTTACGTTTGAATGTATGCTGAAGGGTATATCTTGAAAGTGAACATAAGAGTCATTTTAAAAAGTTTAAAGTACAAACAATAGAGCTTAGTTATGGACTGTACACTAACAAGAAACATAAGACAGTTTAATTGGAACAAATTAATCCTACAGAATGACAAGAGCAAACACTGGGGACCTCTATTATAAAATGCCTTGGAGTAAAGGCTTACTTAGTAAGAAGTCAGTCTTGCATAAATGCATACATAAGCCAAAATCTTTTAGAAAATACATTTCTGGAGATGATTTATTTTTACACAAGAATAGTAATTTTTTAATTTGTGATTTTTTTAAAAATAGAAATATTGATTTGGTTAATAAGTCATACAGTTTTTTTCATCTAAAGATAACAATTACTTCAAGAAAAAAACGGTGAGTGGGACTAAAAGAAGCAATCACAGACACTAAGCACAAACTAATTCAGTAATTTTTGCACGTGTATACAAAAGTTGAATTAACAAAATTGTTGCCTCCTCAACTTGGAAATTAAACACACAAAATGATATGACTTCACCAGGCCAGGTGAAAGCACACTTACTTGGAAATTACTAAGGTACTTATGGAAAGTCAAGTGGAAGACTTAAAGTGAAGAAAAAAAATTTTTTTTGATTAATAATGAATAAAACTATTGTTGATTCAACTATTGTTGAATTAAATATTTTCAACTTCTTAAATATATCTTGATGTTAAATGAATTGTTGAATAGTTTCAAAAGAAGTGTTGGTGCTATATCAAGAAGTCTACATTTTGCATAAATTGATCTATTTAATATCTTTGCATCATCAGAGTTGAAAGAATCAAGCCATATCCAAATTTATGTATCGTGTAATTTGCATGTTTGAGTTTGGTAAATGTAGCTACAGAGAATACATATTCTTAAAAAAGTAACCATGCCACTTGCTCTTTTAAATTGTTCAGCTGAATTTTTAAGAGTTTTAAAAATGAGTACTGAGTGTGAATAGAACAGCAACTGTTGCTCATTCTGTCTTTGCCTCAACTTCAGCAAAGAGATATTATGAAAAGGAATACATTAGGAATACATCAAAATACATAATGCAATGAAAATAAGTTTCACTTTTTTTTAGTCTTTATTTCTAGCATTTTGTTTGCCCTGCAGAATAGAATGTCTCTCTCAAAAACTTCATGGTCACTCATCACTGCGGTCACATTTATTTCTCCATCCAGGTAATTGGCATGGATCAAAATATATGACATAACTTAAAAAAATAAATTACCCCTCACTGGCATAAGGCAAGGATTTTGATTGAAAATAAATACAGTTGAATTATTTATAAGAATGTCATGAGACGAAGCTGGTTAAGAAAAACACCTCGTTAGACTACGTTTTCCTTTTCCCTCTTTTGTCTATGGCACATTAATTCTGAGGTTATTTCACCTATAAAAATGTCAATATGAAACACCAAAGTGGAAACTTGGGGCCTCAAAGATGAACTGAGAGGCTTCCTGCAGAAGTTTGAAAGATCAAAACTTAGAGTAGAATATATTTCAAACCACATGAATTGGGATTAATCACTGACCCTAAAACTGGGTACCAAAGTAACCTCTGAGATTTTTGAAACAAAAGCTGAATATACAATTGTTTTATACCACTAACAGTTAAACCCATTTTTATAGCATGCCAACAATAAATTCTATGGACATTTCAGAGTTCCTCTGCCATCTATTTCTTACATTCAAATTTTTAAATAAATATATATATATATATATATATATATATATATATATAATATCTGATATATTCAAAATGTCTACTGATACTTAAAATATATGTAACACACATTAGCAACATAATATAATAAGCATTGGTGAACCCATTATGTAATCCAAGAACTGAAATGTTAATGTGACTTGCCTCTGCCTATGTACACTTGACTATTCTGTGCCTTCTGTCAGCAAAATTAATGACTGTATAGTTTAGTAGTTCTATTCCAGTATAAAAAACTAACAGTATATGCTGGGTGTGGCAAAAGATGGTTTACAGTTTTTTGTACAAAAAATAATGCAATAATTAATAAATAATAATACAAGAGTAAACTCTCTTTCATGTATTTACAACTGTAAACCTACTTTTGCCTTGCCCTGTTGTTATTTTGACTTAGGTATATAAGTCAAAAACAACATAGGGATTAATTTTGATTGTGTTAAGTTTTTTTATTTTTATTTTTAAATGAGAGGAGGGGAGATAGTGAGACAGATTTCCTCATGCACACCAACTGGGATCCATCTGCAACTCCAATTTGGGCTGATGCTTGAATCAATGAGCTATTTTTAGCACCTGAGTCTGCTGCTTGGGCCAATAGACTATTTGCAGGACCTGGGGTGGACACTGGAATGAATTGAGTCACTGGCTGCAGGAGGGGAAGAGGGAGAGAACGGAGAGAGGGAGGGGGGAGAGAAACAGATGGTGGCTTCTGTGTGTGCCCTCACTGGAAATTGAACTTGGGTCGTCCATACACTGGGCTGACACTCTATCCACAGAGACAAATGGCCAGGGCTGATTGTGTTAAGATTTTAAAAAAATTTGTTTTATATTTTATGTAGTCCTTTTTTTTTTTTTTTTTTTTACAGGGACAGAGAGAGAGTCAGAGAGAGGATAGATAGGGACAGACAGACAGGAACGAAGAGAGATGAGAAACATCAACCATCATTTTTTTTGTTGTGACACCTTAGTTGTTCATTGATTGCTTTCTCATATGTGCCTTGACTGCGGGCTTTCAGCAGACCAAGTAACCCCTTGCTGGAGCCAGCGACCTTGGGTCTAAGCTGGTGAACTTTTGCTCAAACCAGATGAGCCCGCGCTCAAGCTGGCGACTTCGGGGTCTCGGACAGGGGTCCTCTGCATCCCAGTTCATCGCTCTCTTCACTGCGCCACCGTCTGGTCAGGTATATTTTATGTAGTCTTAAAGGACATATTGATTTGACATTATATTTCAAGATGCATTGATATTTTTTAAATAGCTGTATTTCATTTAAAGTAAATGCCTTGTATTATTTGATTCAGTAAATATAACATATTTATTTATTTATTTATTTATTTATTTATTTATTTTATCCAAGGGCATTTGTATACCTCCCAACTTTTAATTTTTATTAAGACTGCTTTTATGAATACTTTGGCTTGTGTTTGTTTTCTTGTACATAAATGCACTAATTTTTCTAATCTTTGTACATAAGAGAGAATGTCTCTCAGTAATACTAGAATTTTCTACACGCACACCTCTAGCTCTTTTATTTCTATTATAGTCTCATTCTCTCTCCCTTTCTCTTTCCCTTCCTCTACCCTATCCTTCTTCTCTTTCTAGTGCTTGCTTTCTCTGTTTTAAACATTGTTTCATTGTGTTGTATATTGAGATACTATTTATTTTTGAATAGTAACTTATAACAAGACACATTATTATTATTATTATTAGACAGTGAGACATGAGGAGATAGAGACAGACTCCTGAATGTGCCTAGACCAGGATCCACCTGGCATGTCTACTAGAGGGTGAAGCTCTGCCTGTCTGGGGTGTTGCTCCATTACCCGGCAACCAAGCTCTTCTTAGTGCCTGAGGCAGAGGCTATGGGGACATCCTCAGTGCCTGGGGCCACCTTGCTCCAATTGAGCTATGGCTGCAGGATGGAAAGAAAGAGAGAGAGACATGAGATGAGAAGGGGTGGAAAAACAGATGATCACTTCTGTGTGTCCTGACCGGGAATCAAACCTGGGACATCCACTCCCAGCCTGATATTCTACTACTGAGCCAACCAGCCATGGCCACCACTTTCTAAATTTCTATTAATTTTAACATTTTATGCATAGATATATCTGGATATTTTATGTGGTCAATTATATCATCTACAAATAATGTTTTCTTTCTTTAAATACTCTTCAAATAAGAAGGCTTTTAATTTATTTTATCTTTCTTACTTACTGGGAGATATCTCCAACAAAATAGGAATAAAGGTAGTAATATGAGCATTCTTTTAAAAATATTTTCCTTTGATTTGAGAGAGAGAGAAAGAAAGAGATGGAGCAATGTAGAGGGGGAGGCAGAAAAGAAAGAGTAAAAGTGTCAACTTCTTGTTCCATTTAGTTGTGTATTTGTTGACTGCTAATGTTACCATTAATTGGGTATTTGTGGCAGACATTTTGGTACATATCTTTTTTTTTTTTTGTATGTGAGTGAGAGAGAGAGGAAAGGAGAGGGATAAGAAGCATCAACTCGTAATTGTATCACTTTAGTTCTTCCTTGACTGTTTCTCATAGGTGTTTGACTGGAGGGCTCAAGTTAAGCGAGTGATCCCTTGTTCAAGACAGAGTTTGGGTTCAATTCAGCAGCCATAGGCTTCAAGCCAATGACGTGAGGGCTTAAGCCAGCAACCTTGGGATCATGTTGATGATACCACTCTCAAGCTGGTAACCCCAAACTCAAGCTGGTGATCCTGTGTTCAAGTAGGATAAGCCCACACTCAGTGCGAACCTCGAGGACTCAGACCTGGGACCTCAGCATCCCAGGTTGACACTCTACCCACTGCATCACCGTGGTCAGGCTGGTACATATCTTTCATCAAGTTAAGAAGCTCGTTTCTATTCTTAGTTTTCTACTAGTTCTTTACATGAGAGACATAGAAATTGTATAAAATTGCTACATTTCTTAGGTCTTGTGATTTTTCCTTTAATATGTTCATGTAGCTTAGTAGATTTTTTTTTTTTGCTTTTTTAGTTTTTGCTTAATAGATTTTTAATGTTAAAATGTATTTGTATTTTTAAGCTAAATCCAACTTAGTCATAGTTTACTTTTTTAATGTTATTTAAGATTCAGTTTTTACACCTATTGTTTGAATGTTGGCATTTATATTCATAGATGAGATAAATCTGTAATTATCCCTGCTAAAACTATATTTCTCAATTTTTAAATGAGACAGTACTTCTATTTCTCAGCTTTCAAATCCACTCTACAGGGTTTGTCCACATTAAACTAGTGGATTTTCAAAACACTGACACAATTCAAAGGTTGTATTTGTAACATTTTGATATTTTAAGGTAGCAAATACTTGATTAATAAATATACTTAATAAAATCAACACTCAATCAACATGTATTATGTCCATTGTGCCTTTATAAACCATAAAATATTACCAAATATGTGTATAAACAGATCAAGAATGATTATTCTATAGTGGTGAGGTGTTGGAAAGGAAGTTTTTTAAGAAAGTAACATTTCTAACATAGGAATGTTAAGTCACAATCACCACGTGGAATGTACACAATTATGTTTGTTTTTCTTTTTATTTAATTGCAAAAGTTTTGTATATGTACCAGTTCTCAGATCTCTGTCCTAGACACCTGGGCTCTTCTTGTCATGTTCTGTCTGCTTTTAGATGATCTAATTAATAGTTGATTAATTCACTCTAAGGTCAGAGATCCTTTTGAACTATTAGGTTCTTTAAATTGTTATCATTCCAACCTTTCACCAAACCACAGGAGTTGTCAAATAGATGTGAGTAATTGGGACAGAAAACATAAAAAAATAATAATTTAGAAGAAAATTTAAACTGCCAACTTTATAACATTAAGCATATGTTTAAATGGGTTCAATTTTTCTTCATGGTATGAAGGATTTGAATATTTGCTTTATACAAAAACATTGTGTTTTGTTTTTTGCTTTTGAAAAATTTATAAATTCCATGTGCAGCATTGCCAGATAAAAATGTAAGACCGGTAACATCGGGGACATATTAAAAATGTGTTGTTTATTCACATTTTATTTATTTATTTTTTATTATCTTTTTAAAATTAATTTTAATGAGGTGACATTAATAAATCAGGGTACATATGTTCAAAGAAAACATCTCCAGGTTATCTTATCATTCAATTGTGTTGAATACCCATCACTCAAAGTCAAATTGTCCTCTGTCACCTTCTATCTGGTTTTCTTTGTGCCCCTAACGCTCCCTCTTTCCCTCTTTCTCCTCCCTCCCCCACCCCGTAACCACCACACTCTCGTCCATGTCTCATAATCCTGTTTTTCTGTCCCACCTATGTATGAAATCATGCAGTTCTCAGTTTTTTCGGTTTTACTTATTTCACTCCGTATAATGTTATCAAGGTCCATCCATTTTGTTGTAAATGATCCGATGTCATCATTTCTTATGGCTGAGAGGTATTGCATAATATATATGTACCAAAGCTTTTTAATCCACTCGTCCTCTGATGGACACTTGGGCTGTTTCCAGATCTTCGCTATTGTGAACAATACTGCCACAAACATAGGGGTGCATTTCTTCTTTTCAAACAGTGCTATGGTGTCCTTAGGGTATATTCCTAAAAGTGGAATAGCTGGGTCAAAAGGCAGTTCGATTTTTAATTTTTTGAGGAATCTCCATACTGTTTTCCACAGTGGCTGCACCAGTCTGCATTCCCACCAGCAGTGCAGGAGGGTTCCCTTTTCTCCACATCCCCGCCAGCACTTACTCTGTGTTGTTTTGCTGATGAGCGCCATTCTGACTGGTGTGAGGTGATATCTCATTGTGGTTTTAATTTGCATTTCTCTACTGATTGGTGAGGTTGATCATATTTTCATATGCCTATTGGCCATCTGTATGTCCTCTTTGGAGAAATTTCTATTCATTTCTTTTGCCCATTTTTTGATTGGATTGTTTGTCTTCCTGGTGTTGAGTTTTATAAGTTCTTTATAAATTTTGGTTATTAACCCATATCAGGCGTGTTGTCAAATATGTCCTCCATTGTGTGGTTTGTCTTTGTATTCTGTTCTTATTGTCTTTAGCTGTGCAAAAGCTTTTTAGTTTGATATAATCCAATTTGTTTATCCTGCCTTTTATTTCATTTTCTCGTGGAGATAAATCGGCAAATACATTGCTGCTACAGATGTCGGAGAGCTTGCTGCCTATGTTTTCATCTAAGATGCTTATGGTTTCACAGCTTACATTTAAGTCTTTATATCCATTTTGAGTTAGTTTTTGTGAATGGTGTAAGTTGATGGTCTAATTTCATTTTTTTGCAGGTAGATGTCCAATTTTCCCAACACCATTTGTTAAAGAAGCTGTCTTTACTCCATTGTATGTGCTTTCCTCCTTTGTCAAATATCAGTTGTCCATAAATTTGTGGTTTTATTTCTGGGTTCTCTATTCTGTTTCATTGATCTATGTGCCTGTTCTTATGCCAGTACCAGGCTGTCTTGAGTACAATGGCCTTGTAGTATATATTGATAACTAGAAGAGTGATTCCTCCTGCTTTATTTTTTTTTTTTTGAAGATTGCTGAGGCTATTCGTGTTCTTTTTTGGTTCCATATAAATTATTGGAATATGTGTTCTATATCTTTGAAGTATGTCATTGGTATTTTAATTGGTATTGCATTGAATTTATAAATTGCTTTGGGTAATATAGACATTTTAATGAAGTTTATTCTTTCTAACCATGAGCATGGTATATGCTTCCACTTGTTTGTATCTTCCTTGATTTCTTTTATCAATGTTTTATAGTTTTCTGAGTACAAGTCCTTTACCTCCTTGGTTAAATGTACTTGTAGGTACTTTATTTTTTTGGTTGCAATAGTGAAGGGGATTGTTTCCTTAATTTCTTTTGCTGACAGTTCATTGTTGGTATATAAAAATGCCTCTGATTTCTGAGTATTAATTTTATATTCTGCCACCTTGCTGAATTCATTTATAAGGTCCAGTTGTGTTTTGACTGAGACTTTAGGGTTTTCTATATACAATATCATATGATCTGCAAATAATGACAGTTTTACTTCTTCTTTTCCAATTTGGATGCCTTTTATTTCTTCTTCTTGTCTGATTGCTGTAGTTAGGACCTCCAGAACTATGTTGAATAAGAGTGGTGAAAGGGGGTACCACTGCCTGGTTCCTGATCTTAATGAGATTGCTTTTAATTTTTGTCCATTTAGTATGATGTTTGCTGTGGGTTTGTCATAGATGGCCTTTATCATGTTAAGGAATGTTCCCTGTATTCCCACTTTACTGAGAGTTTTGATCATGAATGGGTGCTGGATTGTATCAGATGCATTCTCTGCATCTATTGAAATTATCATGTGATTTTTGTCCTTCCTTTTATTTATGTGATGAATCACATTAATTGATTTGCGAATATTGAACCAGCCTTGCCTCTCCAGAATAAATCCCACTTGATCATGGGGTATGATTTTTTTCATATATTGCTGGATCCGGTTAGCTAATATTTTGTTGAGAATTTTAGCGTCTAAATTCATCAGGGATATAGGCCTATAATTTTCTTTCTTTGTGTTGTCTTTGCCCGGTTTTGGGATCAGAATTATGCTCGCCTCATAAAAGGAGTTTGGAAGTCTTCCTTCCTCTTAATTTTTTTGAAATAGCTTGAGGAGAATAGGAGTTAGTTCTTGTTTGAATTTTTGATAGAATTCACTTGTGAAGCCATCAGGCCCAGGACTTTTCTTTTTTGGGAGTTCTTTGATAACTGTTTCAATCTCATTTGTTGTAATTGGTCTGTTTAGGTGTTCTGATTATTCCAGATTGATTTTTGGAAGGTTATATGATTCAAGAAATTTGTCCATTTCACCCTGGTTGCCTAATTTTTTGCATAGAGTTCTTCAAAGTATTTTCTTACTATACTTTGTATTTCTGTTGTGTCAGTTGTCGGTTGTTATTTCTCCACTCTCATTTCTAATTTTGTTTATCTGAGTCCTCTCTCTTTTTCCTTGGTGAGTCTAGTTAAAGATTCATCAATTTTGTTAACCTTTTCAAAGAACCAGCTCATGGTTTCCTTGATCCTACATATTGTTTCCTTATCCTCTATATCATTTAATTCTCCTCTGATCTAGTGTATCCTTTAAGTCTGCTGTTTCTTTATTAGTTTTCTTTCTTGAGGATCTATACAGTGATGTTAGTGGGGTGTTGAAATCCCCTACTATTATAGTAATGCTGTTAATCTCACCCTTTAAATCCATCAAAGTCTGCTTTATGTATGTCGGGGCTCCTATGTTTGGTGTGCAGATGTTTATAATGGTTGTATCTTCCTGTTGAATTGTTTCCTTTATCATTATGTAGTGTCTTTCTTTATTTCTTACTACAGCCTTTGTTTGAAAGACCATTTTGTCAGATATAAGTATTGCTACCCCAGCTTTTATTTCATTTCCATTTGCATGAAATATTTTTTTACATCCTTTTACCTTCAGTCTATGTGCATCTTTTGTTTTAAGGTGTGTCTCTTGTAGACATCATATATATGGGTTCTGTTTCTTTATCCACACAGCTACCCTATGTCTTTTGATTGGATTATTTAATACATTTACATTTAAGGTTATTATTGATATGTAGTTGTTTATTTCCATTTTATTCTTTAAAGCTCTATTCTTCTTTTGCTATATTCTTTTCCCCCTTTGACCTGTTTACAACAGGCCCTTTAACATCTCCTGCAGATTTGGCTTGGTTTTAATGAATTCCCTGAGGTTTTCTTTGTCTGAGAAGCTTTTTATTTCTCTTTCAATTTTTAAACGTTAGCCTTGCTGGATAGAGTAGTCTTGGTTGTAGGTTCTTGATTTGCATTACTTTGAATATATCTTGCCATTCCCTTCTGGCCTCAATTGTTTCTGTTGAGAAGTCGAATGTCATCCTTATGTGGGCTTCTTTGTAGGTGATAGTCTTTTTTTCTCTAGCAGCTTTTAAAATTTTCTCTTGATCCCTTAGCTTTGGTATTTTAACTATGATGTGTCTTAGTGTAGATTTCTTTGGGTTTCTCTTTAATGGAGTTTTCTTTGCTTCTTGCAAGTGTGAAACGTTTTCCAGTCTTAATTTAGGGAGGTTTTCAGCTATGATTTGATTGAACAAAGTTTCTATCCCTTGATCTTTCTCCACTTCTTCAGGAACCCCTATGATGCGGATGTTATCTCTTTTCATGTTGTCACAGAGCTCTCTTAGAGTTTCCTCAGACTTTTTGAGTCTCTTTTCTTTTTTCTGCTCTGCTTCTGTGCCTTTGTTTATTTTGTCCTCTAACTCGCTGATTTGATCGTCTGCTTCATCTATCCTGCTTTTAATTCCTTCCATTGTGGTCTTCAGTTCTGATACTGTATTTGTCATTTCTGCCTGATTCCTTTTTATTATTTCCATTTCCTTTTTTATACTTGTTATCTCTTTATTTAGGTGTTCGTAATGACTATCCATTGTTGCTCTAAGCTCTTTGAATATCCTAATTATCATTATTTTAAATTCTGCATCAGGTTGTTTGGTTATATCTGATTCATTCAGGTCCTTCTCTGGGTATTTCTCTTGATTCATTTGGGTTGCATTTCTCTGCCTGACCATTTTGTTTGTGTGTAAGAAGAGTTTGGCTACTGGAGTCCAATGGGTGTTGCCTCTGTGTTCCCTAGGTGTGATCTATCTGCTGACCCTACCCCCTCTGTCGCTCCCTGGGTGAATGGGTGTGGGTGTTGCCAGCGACAGCCTTAGCTGCTGAGGTCTCCGCCTTGCCTCCGCAGGAGGGGCTGTGTTCTTGTGTCTGGCTCTACAAGTTTCAGCCAGTCTTGGCCTTTGCCCCTCTCCCACAGGTGGGACCGTGTACCACACTCGAGTACAAGCCTGGGCGTCAAGGGCAAGGGTGAGCAAATTTGCTTAGCTGCAGGTCCCTGTTAACCTGTTCCTCCAGCGAGGAGGGGCTTTTTGTGCCGCTCAGGCCGGAAGCCCCGCCCCCACTACCTCGGCTCCTTGGCTGGGCAGGGCTGCCGCGGGCTGGGCTTCCGCCCTGCCCCCACCTACCTCGGCTCCTCGGTTGGGCGGGACTGTTGCTATGCGCTCAGCCATGCTCTGGGCTTCGGCCCCACCTCCGCAGGCAAAGCTGATTTTGGGCAGGGCTTCAAGCCCAGGAGTCTGGGTACAGCTGCATGCCTACCTGCCCCTGCCCAGCGGCAGATCTCTACCCGTTTCCGGCTCCCACTTTTCCCCCCACAGGTGGGGTCACAGGCGGGCCTGCAACCACTGGACCACTTTTGCGCGTCCCCTTTGCCCTGGCTGGGCTAGACCTAGTCACGCTAGTCAGCTTGAGCTCTGCCCCTGCCGGTAGAACCGCACTTCTGCGTCCTGTGGCTGCTCGCCCTCCAGCAAGCCCTCAGCAGTGTGGGTGTGGGCGCTGTAGCTCAGACCCTAACACTCCATACTATAGTCCTGAAAGCTCCCTCCTTCTAAGTGACTGTGCTCTAATTGTCGCAGGGGAGCCTGTTTGGCTGGTGCCGTGCTTCCCCTTGCTGGTTCCAGGGGAAATATTGTTTCAGATTTGTGGAGTTTCTCAGCCCAGGGTTTAGGGTGGCTGTTCCTCAAAGCTTTCTCCCTGTGCCTTCCAGACTGCACTCTCTACCCACTGCTCCAGTCCTGTTCTCTCTCCCTATCTCCCAGAGTCCCGGGAGAGTGGTTGTGAGAGAGGTTCTATTCACTGTCTCTTTAAGAAGAATCCTGGGTCTGAGACAACTGTCTCTTTCTCACAAACAGTATCCTAACCTGTTTCCTAGCTAAATACTGTCCATATACCTCTTCTAGGCTCTGGGGCTGCAGGTTGGGGCTTCGTTCCTGGGACCCAGGTCCCTCCCTCTCTGCTAAAGTATCTTCTCACCACGCGGGTCTCTCTGGGCTGCCTTTTGCTCCGGGGAGCTGGGCAGTCCTTTCCGCGTTTTCGCTTTTTCTACCAGTCTCAATGTGGCTTCTTCAGTGTTCCCGGGTTGATGAGTCTTCTCAGTCTGGCTCAACGTTGGTTTATCCAGATGATGGTTCTTAAAATTAAGTTATAATCCACTTTGGTTGTGGGAGTTGGAAGTTTGTAAGTCCGCTTACTCCATTGCCATTTTGCCCTCTCTTCACATTTTATTTTTTAAAGTTTTAATTTTCTTAAAATTTACCTGAGTGTCCTGTATTTTAATTCCCTAGGAGAATTAAAAGCAAAAACAAATTTTCATAAGTGCAATATATAATTTTAAAGTAGCTCTTAGCTACTGACCAGGCCTATTATGTAGTTATTTCAAGTGGTTAACATCTGTGCTAGTTAGTCACAAATATGAAAGCAACATAAGTCAACTTGTGTACATTTTTATATACATCAAATAAAATTTAAATAGGTAGCTTGGGGATATGTAGTATATTTTCTATTATAATATGGGAACTTAAAATAAACCCAATAAAAACAAGTGAAAAAGACAGTTTCTGGAACCTCTTCTCACAATGACTAGAAAGTGAAGACTTCTTTCAGTATTCTGAGCAACTAACTCAAGGTGGTTGCAACGTTAATAGATGTAGTGGAAATGGATATAAGTGAAGGAAGAGGACAGAATTCTGCAACACTGCTATTACTTGGAAAATAAACTCAGGGTCGAGGAACAGAGATTAGTTTGGTTAAAAGCACATGAGAAAATAGATATTTTTAGCTAGTCCCCACAGTCAGCAGTCAAAACGCTAACACCATTAATTGCCCATTCTTTGATCTGACACATATTCCGGGACTATTTCAAAGAGCAATACTGCTAAATCCTCTTTGTGTGCTTAAATTCTCATTTCTGAAAAGTTTATTTTACATGCAGAATAATAATAACCCTAATTTCTATGAATAAACTCATACATACATTGAAAAAATTAATTCCAAATAACTAAAGCTGTCCTGGGAATTTGTGTTAAAACAAATAGAGGCCCTGACCAGTTGGCTCAGCAATAGAGCATCGGACAGGTGTGTGGAAGTCCCACTTTGATTTCCCACCAGGGCACACAAGAGAAGTGACCATCTGCTTCTCAACCCTTCCTTTCTCTCTCTCACTTTTTCTCTCTCTCTCTCTTCCCTTCCCATAGCCATGGCTCGAATGAGCAAGTTGGCCCCTGGTACTGAAGATGGCTCCACTGCCTGGTCTCAGGCACTAAAATAGCTCTATTGCCAAGCAATGGAGCAAAAGCTTCAAGTGGACAGAACATCAGCCCCAGATGGGAAGGAGGGAGGGGTGTTGCCATGTGGATCCTGGTTGAGGCACATAAAGGAATTTGTCTCTTTGTCTCCCTGCCTCTCACTTGATTTAAAAAGGAAATAGAAAGGTTACATAATGACCAAAGTGGTGTTTTAAATGGTTATAGGCTAAATATGCAAATGATCTCTTATAACTAATTATTTGAAGTAATAATATAATTTAAGCAGAAAGAATAGAAGCTTTTACTAAATTCCAGTGATTAAATAGATTTTATATTATAATTTAGTAAAAAGTCATCTGCCTCCTAAAATGAGCTCCCTGCCTCGAGTTTAACTCTCATTTATGAAAACTAAAACAAAACAAAAAATAGCACAACCAATATGCAAAAATTATCAACATTAAATTTCCCAGTTTAATGTATATTTGTTAACTTCTAAAAATATTTAAGATAAAATGCCATCACATTTATTTAATATATTCACTTACTAATAGGATTTTATTTAGAAATAGAACACTGTTTTCAGAAAGTTGAATTCTGGTCCAATTTTAACAATTAGTCATGTTGGTAGATGTTGAAGTTCAGTAGTTTGAGTAGCAGAATATTCTTAAACTTTACAGTATTAATGCTTATACTAAATGTAAAGTACTTCTGCAAATGTCACACTTTCCAAACTTATTCATGTATTTTAAAAATTAATTTGAATTGAATCTGTCATTTCTTATTTCAAATATATATACTTTTTGTTTATTTAATTATTTTTGATTTTTTCCATTATTTTATAATCAATTTTTTCTCTTCAATGGTTTAATACATAAATATACTAAAATACTTTAAGACAAATTACCTGTTAAGAAAGGGTTTATAAGTATCATGAGTTTTGGAAAACAAAATTTATAGTAAAGTAACATTCCAAATACTAATATGAATGCTTGTTATTGCTCATCACATTTACAGGGATTAAATTTGTCTGCTAAGAGTATTATGGAGCAGAGAGCTCACATTTTATTTTTTTTATTCCAATGATGCTCTGGTCAATTCCCAGTACAGAAAAGTCTGAGTCTAGGAATATTTTTTGTTAATATTTCTGAATAAGGAATGAAAAGGAACTTTTTATTGGTTATTTAGTTCTCCAGAGTAAAGGTATATAGATATCTCTTTGGTACATGAATTGATCACTAATGATTTATTTAACATTTAATAAATTGTAAGTGCCCTGTTGTGTAGTTCATACATGACATAGTATGTATCTTCAGGACTTTCCTATGTATTTGAGAAACAAGACACCAATTTATGGCCAACAAGTAAGGTGTACATTTAACTGCATTATATCAAGACGATACAACACAATATCTCTCCTTATTGTGTTACAAATTAAGTGCAAACTTCCTAATTATGGAATTTTATACTCTCCATAGTATGAACAAAACTTCTTTCAAAGTCTATGGCTCATTGCTTCCTTGCACATAGATTTAACAAAAGTGATATAGGACTCCTTGTGATTAGTTATAAGTCAGTTGTTTTTGTTAATGTTTATCACATGTCAAGCATTTTACATGTATGGAATCACTTCATAACAATTCAAAGAGGTAGTTAACGTTGTTATCTTCATTTTATAACCAGGAATAAAAAACAAAAAGGCAAAGCATGAGGATGTTGGGCAACTTGCCCAAGGTCATGGGACTAGAGGTTGGCATTGTCAGGATTTGAACCTCAGCTTGTTGCTCCCAGAGCCAGTAAGTTTAATCACTGTGTTATGTCTTATTCTCGTTATGTCTTTTGCTCTGTGTTCTTCTGCTTCTGACCTTCTCCTCTTATTGTTCCTCCCTATGATGCTTTCTTAGATCATCACAACCTTTCTTATTGATCTACTACTAATCTTTAGGGTTGATAACCAAAGTCACTTCTTCTTATGGCCATATTAATCTACTCTTTCTACTGTTCTAACCTACTCTATAGCACTTTAACTATCTGCAACAAGTTATAAACTCTATATTATTATAATATCTGCATTAGGAAATTATAAACTTATTGACTGCATCTTAATTCACTCGTTTATTCATTCATTTGATTTCATTCATTCATTTATTCACTAACCTTCTATCAGTGGGCTAGTCTCTGCAAAATATGGAATATGACAGAGTTCTTGACCTTAACCTTTTAGAGTGGGAGATAATTACCATAAACATTATTAATTCAATGTGGTCAGTCCAATGACATAGATGCAACATAGCAAAACCAAAAGTTGAACTGAACCTAACTGGTGGATAGGGATGTGAAAGCCAAGAAAAAAATTAAAATTTGTTGATGTTAAGCTGAAGTTTTAGTGTTGAATTGTCTAGTGAAAAAAATGAATATTATAGCCCACAGTGCCACTAACCCATGTTGTCACACAAAAGAGTTGCTTAACAAACATTGGTAGAATTTAATCAAATTAAAATTGCTACATGCATTTTCCTTTTTGTTTTTCATACATTCTGCTACCATGAAGACACAGAGAGGACAACTTTGAAGCCACTGATTTGAAAATACTTTATAGTAATAAAAAGTTTCAGCTTTCCATGAAGTTCTGTGTCAAAAAATCTCAACTGCACATAATAGTTAACAGTTTGGCAAATATTATGGGTTTCATAGTTTTTATTTTCTTTAAAACTCTCTACTTTTTCTAGAGATTGTTATATAATATGTGATAGCACTCCATGCAGAAAGCACAGAACAGAACATTCAAAGATGAATCTTACCAAGCTGAGAGGTAAAAGAATTTTTATAAAAGCAACTTACATTTCAGAAGATTGGTTTGCACAAAAAGAGAAGAATAAAAATGGCTTTTATATAGCCCATTAAATAATTCAAATTACTGGAGAACATAATGGTATAGTCCTCATGAAGAAAATTCTCTTATTTATTTTTAAAAATATATATCTTAATGTTAGTGAGGGTTTTTTTTTTCTACCACGTAATAAAAGTTAAAGATTGATTCTCCCTGGTGAGTGCCGAGTTGGCCAATTGTGTCTGCATCCCAGGTGACATATATCAATATCTGTGGAATTACAGCATAGTAAAAATAGGCAGCCAGAGTGGGCTCTGGTGTTCTAACATAAAAAAAATATAAATATGTGAGGGCATGTGTGCTCCCTATAATCTTTGTATTAGGACAAGTATGATAGATATTTCCAGTCGAAAAGCACACACATTCTCTTTTATAATGTTGTGGAAAATTGAATGTCTATAATAATGAATGCATATATAAAATATTTACTTAAAATTTATTTAAATAACATTTCCTTAACATAGCATTATAAAAAACCCCACTATTTTCCATGGCATGTACCCACGTTTGCACTCTAATCATAGCAGCCTCATTTTTTAAAGGTTTATTTACATAGGTGCTTTCTCTGTCAATGTTACACTGGAGAAAAATACATACATTCACATAACCTTTTAAATCAACGACTAACAAAAGGAATGAAGAACACCAAAGAAATATGCCAAAATTGGTTTGAAAATGCAGTTATCCTTAATGCTGTCTGTAAAATTTATTTTAACATTGATGTCTGATTACATTGCAACACTTTTAAAGATTCCACCTGGCATGATACATGTAGTGAGCAATCTGTGTTGAAATAGTTTGGAAGGTGCTTAGTGCATTGTCCCATAGGGATCTTGGACTAGGCTTCTCAGGGAGAAGCACTTTTGACTGATTAATATCTGGTAAACTTGATCTTATATCTTCACCTTCTGCCCCAGAGGCCTGTTTTTCCAGAGTAAATGCTCAGTTTAGCAGCTATTTAGTTAATGTTAATGAGACCAAAAGATTCCCTCTTAACATGGTGAAAGGCATTGTTCTCAGATATTCAGATTCCTTTTCATTTTCTAGACATCGTTCAAAGGAACTGATGAACTTGACAGCTGTTTTGATCTTGAATGGATCAAGTTTACAAAGATAGTATTAGGACAATGACAAAGTCATAAACTTCTGAGAGATTGAAGGAAATTTTTGATGAATTATTCAGATTAGTTTTGAATTCTCAAACTTATTCTTATCATTCAAATATATTTTCCAAAGTCATTTAGTAAATCTTTTCTTTGTTTTGTCATGAACTTAAATGTTGTAACTGAGGGACCATAAAATAAAGTAATTTATTTTAGTTATTTACATTATAGATTATTTCATAGATTATTTTTACCTGAAGAATATAAACATGTTTAAATCCTAGAGAGAAGTGGACTGGCTCAGTTGATTAGCATTGTCCTCATGCAGAAAGGTTGAGGGTTTGATCCTTGGTCAGGACACATAAAAAATCAACCAACAAATGCATAATAAGTGGAACAACTCTCTTTCTCTCTAAAATCAATTTTAAAAATTGAAAAAGATACCAGCTAAACTTATTTTGGTCACTATTAATGTTAACTTTTTGAGAGAAATTTAAAAAAAATTTGTCTATGTTATGTATCTCCTGGTAAAATTCTTCCTCTAGATTACTCTACCATTTGTTTTTATTCATTTGGTATTTGGTTGTACTTGTCTTACAGGTTATATTTAAAAATAATAATTAATAGAAGTAAATCAAACCTCTCAGAGAAATAATTTTCATATGTGGAATAGCAAAAACAGATGAAAATATTACTGGAAATAACAAGTTAATTTTCAGAATAAAGAACTGGGGAATTTGCCTTGTGGACTTGATCAAGGTCAATAGGACTCCTGTGGGTAAGTCTTGGCAAAGTACTCAAAATATGCTATTCCCTGCGAACATGTAAGGAAAATGGAACCAAGTTAAAAAAGAAAAAGTCAAGAAAACACAGGCATAAAACATAAAAGAAAGAAAATCTCAGAAACCCATTTTTTTGTAAAAGTTAGAATAACATGTTGTATGAAATCATTTAGTATTTTTGGCAGTATATTGGAAGTAAAATTTTATACTCCAGAACAACCATGACTAATTCTTCTACCTGCTGTTCCCTCGGTTTCTATATTTTTTCATGAGTGTTTTTTCCCCGTGGTTCAGCTGTATGTAGTCTTCCCCTCTTGGGAAAGAGCAATGAGGAGTTCAATTTTTCAATATTCAGCATAGTCTAAAAATCTCATCTGCATGCTGATCTCACTTTGAAATCAATGGAGTCTTAGATCCTAATGAGGTATTTAACTAAATGAGAAGAAGCTCATGGGAAATTGACAGGGAAACCATATTATCATGCTAATGTATGATTCAAATTCAAATGTAAAAATATGATGGACAATAGAGGCAAAACTACTTGACAAAAGTCATAATACAAAGAAACATTATGTCAGGACATAATATAGTTGTGCAACAAATGTTTGAATTAGACAAAGGGGGAAGAAAAAGAGGTAAATGTTAATATCATTAAATTCATGTAATTAATGTTGAGTTACTATGAGTCAGCATGAGTCTACTCTTATTGAACTCTTTAGTCCACAACTACTGGCACACTTCAGAGATATTGTGGGTTTGGTTCCAGACCACTGAAATCAAGTAAATATCGCAATAAAGCAAGTAATGCAAATTTTTGGTTTCCCAGTGCATATAAAAGTTATGTTTGCACTAAACTATATTCTTGTAAGTGTACAATAAAATTATATCTAGTAAAATAATCCTTTAATTAATTTGTTGCTAAAATATGCTAAACATTGTCTGAATCTGTTGAAAAAATGATATAAATAAACTTGCTCAATGCAGGGTTGCTACAAATCTCCAGGGTTTTTTTTTTTGTTGTTGTTGTTGTTTTTACAGGGACAGAGAGAGAGTCAGAGAGAGGGATAGATAGGGACAGGCAGACAGGAACGGAGAGAGGTGAGAAGCATCAATCATTAGTTTTTAATTGCCGTCGCAACACCTTAGTCATTCATTGATTGCTTTCTCACATGTGCCTTGACCGCAGACCTTCAGCAGAGTGAGTAACCCTTTGCTGGAGCCAGCGACCTTGGGTCCAAGTTGACGAGCTTTTGCTCAAGCCAGATGGGCCTGTGCTCAAGCTGGTGAGCTCGGGGTCTCAAACCTGGGTCTTCCGCATCCCAGTCCTATGCTCTATCCACTGCGTCACCGCCTGGTCAGGCACAAATCTCCAGTTTTTAAAAAAGTGTAATATCTATGAAGCACACACAATAAAGCGAAGCACAATGAAATGAGGTAAGCTACAAGCATATCAGGATCTATAATTTTTTATTGTCTGTAGTCAGAAAGAACATTTTGTGAATTGTAGATAATACATCTGATTACACAGTATATGGAAGGTTGTCTGTATTATCTATATTTTATTATGCAACAATCATATCTGGGAATAATTAGAAAACCGGTTATCCCCAGAGAACATAATTTCTCTTGTAGATCTGTTCAGTGGGAAGGTTCATCCTTGGGCTTCTGACTTTTTTTGAGACTGCAAGATTTGTCATTCTCCTAAGACTTTAAACCTCATATAAAAGCTTTTCAACATGAAAGTGGAACCATTTGCTGCTTTGTCTGTGTTCTTCTTTCCATCATTTAATTTTCATTTATATTTATGTAAGTTAAAAAATTAAAATGTAAATTTTTATTCACATTTCAGCCATTTATTGAGGACAATGACTCATCTGATAGTCATTTTGACTCCTTCACCTTGTATTAGTCTATGTGATTCTACCATATAAATATATCACCCCCAAATATCCTAAATTTTGTGGCTTTTTATTTACTCTGTATCTATCTCTTATATTTCCTTTTCAGTAGTTTATTGCCATGGCCTTTTCCTGAATTTTGCTCTCACCTGAAATGGAGCCACTACATAGTAAGATTAGGAAGCTTAAGTCCCGTATTTTGTTCTTTTTCAATCATTTTCTCTGTATTTGTTTCTTCCCATCAGTATTTCAAAAAATAGCAACCAAAAAATATATATCTCCAGATTACATCCTACCTTATATGGCATCAGTTTCTTTCAATAGCCCATTGTGTGTCCATGGTTAAGTCACTTAACTTGGGGTATTCAGGTTCAACAATGTTGAGGGTTTGGTCAATGTCACACTGCTAGCGGTAGAGCACCAACCCATTTCAAATATTTTTATACCCTCCCACACATTGTTAATTATATTTTCATATGCAATTTTTAAATTAAATGTATGCTTCTTATTTATTGTCTGTATCACAGCACATAGAAGATACTGGCAAAGTCTGGGCTTCAACTATGATCAAATGATTTGGTGCTTTAAACGGTGCACTTAAACATATAATTATGTAAACTACACTTAAGATGGTCAGTTTACAGATGTGTAACAGAAGCTTCTTTCCAAAGGCAGTCTAATGGGGTTTACCATGACCTTTTGAACATTTGAAAAGAGTAACAGTTTACACCAATAAACTGTAAAACCATACTGCTGACACCTAATAACCTTCTTGACTGTTAAAAGATTTCCCTCAGGTTCTCCAAATGCTTGAAATTGTAAAATAAGAAAAGTCTGAAATACCAAGATCACATTATAAACTACATCTAGAGAAAATACTTGCAGGGTCATAAAATCACTAGGTTATTCAGATTAAACAATATCATTTAAAAAAATGTAAAGATAATTTATGCTATGACTCAAAGACCCTAAAAAAGAGATAGATAAAAAACCCCTGTATCTTTATTTTCAATTTTTTATTTTATTTAAAATAAATATTTATCAAGTATAATAAAGAAAAGTGTTTTCCAAATAACTTTGCTTATACAGCTATAAAATTATTACTTGTTAGATACCACTTTTCAATCATATCATGGATATTGCTTTTCAGTATAACAATGGAATAACATTGTTCTCACCTTATATATGAATAGCTTAAAAGTAATTTTCCTCCTTTATTTTTTTTTTTACTATTTTTTGGCTATTATGCCCTTATGTTCACTATAAGTGTCACATCTGATTGGAATATTTATATGAATAATTTTAGCCTTTTTATAAGTGTACATCTGTTGGGAAAATGAATTTGTAAAATTTGTGTTTTTTGAGTTTGCTTACTTTTACTGTTAAAAATGGCTCTGGGCAGAACCAGGTATGTGATCTGTGAAATTACTAATTACCTTCCTGCTTGGGAAGGGCCATTGCTATGCTAAGGTATACTGGAGGAGAGGTTTTGGCGCCAGAAAAGTTTTAAAAGGAGAGAAGAAGAAGGAGAAGGAGATGAAGCCAAAATGGCAGGGAAAGAGAGAGAAGTCAGTTTTGCAGGATAAGAAGCCATGTTGGCAGATGGGAACCAGAGGTGCGGGGTTTTGGGACTGGTGAGGCTTTCGATTCTAGGAGGAACCAGAGAAGATTCTACTGGTTGTGGAACTGGATAATGTGTCAGTGGCTTTGTGAACTCTGTGTTTGTTTGCTCGTCGACTGGTGCGAGTCTTGAATAAAGGAATGGCCCACCATTTTTGGCTCCACTGTTTCTTTACCATCTGTCCGAATCTATTGGGAACCTGCATATGCATGGCTGTGACAATAGTGGTGGCCCTTGGACTTACAACATCACTATTTATTTTAAAGAAAATATTACAACAAAAAGATTTAATCCACATTTAAAATCCAGGGTCATCTAAAGAAAAATACTTTAGTCCCAAGATATTAGCAGTGTTCTGATAGAAAACTGATATGTCTTACTTACCAGTCAGTATTCAGGGCATTGCCTGTCATAAAAGAATATAAAAAGAAATGGAAAGACTTATCAGCACAAGTATGGTTAGATGTTAAAACTACCCAGTGCAGTTTGAACCAATTTAATAAATCTCTTATATGATGTACAACATAATATGATAAATGAAGGGAATCCCAACCATAACCCTGCTATCATTAAGCCATAAAAAGCAGAACACTGTACATCTTTGTCCCATTAATGTGTATAATTAGAGGCCTGTTGTTCATTTCATGATAATTATAAATATTTTTCTAGTTGTACCAACCAGATTGCTTGCATTCCTTTACCAGTACTACCAGCTCATGAGATGTATTACTCAGCATGAGGTAAAAAAGATCAAGGAATGAAACAAATGACTCTCTTCTGCTATCAGTTTGGGAAAACTGATGAAGCTGTTGAAAAGAACTAGGCCATATGGTGAATGTTTTATCAGAGATAAATTACAATGACCTGTTATAACATTGAGAGTATAATAGCAATAAAATCGCATCTAACCTCACAAACATTTACCTATTCTAGGGTTGACTGTGCTTTGAATTTACCCTTTCTGCTCTGGTAGAATTGGGAAATGAGATGTGGCGTCACATGCAATCACTGTGATTTGAATTAGATTAATATCTAATTTCATCAGGCCTGGCAGTAGAAATAGAATTTGCCAGTATCATATTCCATAATTAAAAACAAATTATTCCCCAGGGACATTATTTAGCAGATTCAGACTTACACATCTTACAGTGCATGAATCCTCCACTGAAGTTTTATAGAAAGGCCTTCTTGACTGTCTGGTGTGTGCATTTTAGACCTTTTCTTTTTCATATGTCAAATCTATGAATTGTTTATTTAAAATTTATTTATTTAATGCATATAGAAGTTCCATTTGAAGAAAATTCCATCCACTCAAACCCTTTTCTATTCACCCAGTTATATTTCGATGGATTCTGTGTAAGAGGAGTATTGGATGCATCATTGCTGATGGACTCTCTTTTTGACCTAACACTAGTTGGGCTCCTCTAACCTTCAGTGTCTGTCCTTGTCAAGCCTGCATCACTCAACTGTAACAAGAATTTGTCATGTGCATATCTGATCACCCTCAATATCTGGTCAATTTTTTTCTCCTCCATTCTTAGTGTCTGATCAACCTGGCCTGATCTCAGCAGGAATCCTAACAAGTTCATTTAGCCAGAATCCTCCCAGATCCTTGATATTTCCTCTAGAAATTTTCTATCCACTGACCTCTACCTTATTTGTTGGCTCTAAATTCCCACTTATTCCGTGGTGTATTTGGAATTGAACTTAACTCTATACTGAGGTCTCCTTTCCCATATTTCAACAGTTCCTGAATAAATCTGTTATTACCATTTTAACTATTGTCCAACTCTGATTTTCTTTAACATTGTGAACATTATGTCTATAATATTAAAAAAATCAATTTGACAAAACAAGTGAAAAATAAATACACAGACTCTCAAATTGAATAAAATTTGGCTGGTATTGATTTATGCCAAAACTTGTTAAAATTTGCATTTGTTTCTAATTCAGACACCTTAGTTTCTCTTAGCATGCTCCATAAATATTCTCTCCTCTCTGACCTCTTCCACTGGGGGTTAATTTTATTCCAGCATTTATTTGACACTGGAGAAAATTTATCCTATAAATACATATAGTGAAGTGTAAAGGGCTTGATGTATTATTCTTCCCAGAATTATACTTAAATAATAGATTTTTAGAGTCTTACAAAAAAGTCTCATTAAAAAACATTACAGAATTGTAGTAGTTCAGTCTTCAGTGAGGGAATTCTCTGGGCCTAGGGATTCAAGTAAGAGTCATTTAGTTTTATAACGCAGTCAATACTCTACTTTTTGTGCATAGAAGTTACACTGATACAGGTGTCTTGTTTTAAAATCTCAATTATTATTTACAGTAACTGGTATTTTTAATAATTTTATAAACTAGTGTTTAAAGGTAATTAAATGTATTGTTCAATTATTTTTTCTAAATTTTACTTATTCTAAAATAATAAACATTTTTTAAAATATATATCTTTCTCCTTATTGGTGTCACCCCATTAAAATTAATAATAATAAAAAATATATATTATATGTCTTTCTTTTCCTATAGTCCAAATACAAACTTATTTCTCCTTTATCTATAGAGTTAATTTATTCATTATATTGGGTGGAGAATATAGTTTATATTTCTCAGTTATTAAGAAGTATGCATGTGTTATGATAGTTGCATGATTTCAAAGCAAATGGTTCATCTTTCCTGAACAGTGTCCAACTCAACTCTTTTGTCCTTAAAGAGAGTCTTAATTTATTAGATTTACTAGAGATAGTACAATATAATACCATATATTTTGGCTATCATTAAAGCAATGTTTTCTATTGGCTGTCATGATATATAATTTATCATTGTTGTTATAAATTAATTTTCAAAAGAAGGTAAAATCATGATTTTTTATAAAGATATGAAAATGCATATATATTAAAATTTTTATTATGACATCAATAAGAAATATAAGATGCTATAACTTCTTCAAAGGAGAAGTCAAAAAAGCACAAATATATGTGGAATTATGGAATGTTCTAACCGTGTGCAAATAGGGCAAAATTGTCTTTCTCATGGCAGGGGGAAGTTGTCTCTTCACAGAATTTATTTTCATGTTGATAGACAAGAATTGCTTTGAACAATAGCTCCCAAAGAATCAGAATCAGGTAACTCAGAAGGATGTACTATAGAAAATGTGTAGTTTTCTATAAAGCACAAAGTTTTCGTTCCTACATTGTCTAGACATTATTATTATTATTTACAGAGACAGAGAGAGAGAGTCAGAGAGAGGGACAGATAGGGACATACAGACAGGAACCGAGAGAGATGAGAAGCATCAATCATCAGTTTTTTGTTGTGACACCTTAGTTGTTCATTGATTGCTTTCTCATATGTGCCTTGACCGTGGGCCTTCAGCAGACTGAGTAACTCCTTGATCAAGCAAACACCTTGGGTCCAAGCTGATGAGCTTTTTGCTCAAGCTAGATGAGACTGTGCTGAAGCTGGCAACCTTAGGGTCTCGAACCTGGGTCCTCCACATCCCAGTTCGATTCTCTATCCACTGTACCATCACCTGGTCATGCTGTCTAGACATTATGAATTTCAGTAATCTGTTCTCCTAGACTGCAGTCATGTCTTTGATGGTTTGGGTAACAGGAGAAAATATACATTAACTAAAACTCTGAAGAAAACTTGTAGGGTTGAATTCACCATCCCGACAGCTCAAACATGGACTAGTTGGCAAAGCTGCTCTACTTACTTTGGCAATTGCTGGCACATTAGTGAATTGCTGGCACATTACCTGCTAAATAGCAAGGGAAGATCAAGGTTAGGAAACTGGGAAAAAACAGCAACAAAAAATAACTAGTTGCTTGCAATGAAAACTTATGCATTATTTAGATTAGCATAGTCTAATTTGATATTTAACATCACAAAAGCATCCAGAGACTACTCTTTGTGTTAGAAAAGGTTGTAGTCTTACATTGCTTGCATTACATTGTAAAGGCTGTAGGAATTGAAGGAAATAATGACAAATTAGATTACTTGTAATAGATGCTGTACTTAAAATCTTTTGTCTTGTACTTCTTAAGGTGATTATTCTTTCGTTTTTGGGACAAAAACTAATTCTGGTTTATGGAACATATTTATTAGATGAAAAGCACCACATAATTACAATATTTGGAAAGTAACTTTCTATATCTTATATTTTTATAGGAAGAAATAAGATTAAATTCAATTCAAGTCAACTCAGTTCAATTCAAATTAACATGCTTTTGACTAAGAGTCTTAGAAGTGATTTATAATAAAATATTTTTTATTATTCAAGTTAGAGATATTTTGTGTAGTTCTCTGAGATTTAAAAAAATTATTTCATAATTACAAGGTACTTATAAATATATTTAGGAGCAGTATCAATATCAACATTTCTCCTAAGTATTGTAAGAAACCATTTTCTTCCTATAAAAATAAATTGGTTTTTACCTACAGACTTATTCACACAGATATTTTTCAGCTGTCCATGTCAGTCCCTTAGCTTCCATTAGCACTAGTACTTATGCCCAATGAAGAGAAAATATTTACCAAGGAAAAACACACTGACATAGTGAAATGATGCATTCCAGCTATTAAATGAGAAAGATAGCACTACATATGCAGGCATCTAATTTGAGGTAATATTTTTATGCTCATTGCAATTGTTTGAAAAAATTTTATGCTTATAGTCACAATTACCTTGACTAATTATAAACAATAAACAAACATTTTTCAAAGACATATCCTCAAACAATTTCTTATTACTTCTCTTATGGAAGAATCCTCTTTTGCATATGAAATGCTATAACACCTTAAAATAGAAGAGGCCATGTGTTATAAGTTAGGGTTGCTATGACAAAATATCACAGAGCAATGTGTAAACGACAGAGAGGTCTTTCCTTACTATTCACTATTCTGGAGGCTGAGATGTCTAATATCAAGGTGCAAATTCAGTTTCTGGTGAGGGTTCTTTTCCTGGCTTGTAGATAGCATCCTTCTCATTGTCTCACATGTCCTTTCCTTGGTAAGCAAGGAGGGTGGGGAAAGAGAAAGAGAGAGAGAGAGAGAGAGAGAGAGAGAGAGATTGAAGAAGTTTCTTTCTGGTGGCTCTTCTTAAAAGGACACTAATACTATCAGATTAGGGTTTAATTACCTTATTTAATCTTAATTATTTCTTTATAAGTCCTATCTCCAAATATAGCCATTTTGCTATATGGGGGTTAGGGCTTCAACATATGAGTTTTAGGGAAATACAAATATTCAGTTTATAACAGATCATAAAGTTCAACTCTTGAAAACTTTTGACTCTGTGTTTATGAACATTTTGTAACAATCTGGAGAATGAATTATTCAATCTGAATAATATTTGTCTATACTAACATGTTTATACCTTATAGAGAAATTGTTTCTAGCTTTATGAAACCATCTTTAGTGCAAATAGAAGACATATTTACATTCTATTAATGAAATATGCTGCCACAGTGCAGTGCAGTTGAAGAATTCTGACGTATTATTTCTTCTGTTTGAAGTAGAACCTTGCATTTGAGTGAAAGTATAATATTCACTTACATTACAGTTTTTGAAAAAAAATGTTTATATATTCTCATTTCTGTCACAAAACCATTTGAAGAACACTCAGTGATAATCAGAATGAGACTGATGACACAGCTAAATATATTATCGCAAGGAAAAACTTAGTCAGCAATTTAGTGCCAATAGGCATCTATTGATTCATTGTGGCTTTATTCCTCTAAAATACCTACTATTCAGGACCTCCCGAGATGGGTGCTTACTATAGGCTATATTATAGGCTATATATGTCTCTCAAAGTGATTTTGTATCAACTGATTTTTTTACATAGATTATATTATCATCATGTTGCTAGCAGTATCCTATATATTACAGTGTCTCCTGGTTTAACTAGTTTCTCTTTGCCCCAGTGTGAAATGCAACAACTCAGCTCAACTTATGTCACATCATCCTTCTTCCTTCCTACACTCTCATACCGCATGCATAAAGATTTATACTAAAGCATAAATGAGAAGGAAGTAAACCTCCCCAGACTATGAATGACTGAGATCTATTTGATTATTACTAGAATATTTCTTCTTACTTATTTTAGTACTTTCTAAAAACATAGATATGGTATTTATACTTTCTTAAAGTATAAATGTATTTCTTAAAGCATGTCTTTCCAAATGTTTCTGAAGTTTCTTGTATGGGAATAATATGTTGCTATTGTTTCTGTGGTCTATTTTCTATTTATTTTTATTTAAGTGTGAATTAAATGCTGTTGTAGAATAGTATGCAGAATTAAAGAGAAGAATCCCATAAGCATGTCTGCCAATAGTCTTAAAATGCTACTTTTTTATTTAGGGTTTTTAAATTATTTCAGGTATTTTCCTTCCCATTGTTTTCCCAGAACTGACCATTAGTATTATTTTCTTAACTTCTGAAAATACTACTTTGTGGTCTTTTAATAAATTTTAAAGACTCCATAGCCTTTTGGCAACCTCCCTACATTATTCCTTTCATTTCTACAAAGATTTACAAAAGAGAACATAGAAATTGATACACGTGGAGACCTTAGTAACGGGAAGTTTCGATAAAAATGTTACTTATTGGAAGCTGATCACTAACAATCATCAGAAAAATAGTTGGTGTTGACCCAGCTGGTATGGCCCCTGTAATGATCATATTCAGCCATATAACTCACAGTTATATGTAGCCAAAGGTCTATGAACACATTTCCCAGGACCATCTTTGCAATTCAAATGGTACTTTAGATCCAGACAGACCCAAATTTAAGTTCCAGCTTCACTATAAATAAACTTAATCTTCTGGAAGCTAGTAAACTCTCTAAGCTTCTGTTTTTTTATTGGAGTTTGATAAAAGCAGAGATTTTCACCTAGTACAGTTCCTGAGAAATCCCTGAGAATCAGTAAATTGTTAATATTATTAAATTTTTTTTGTTACATGTCTACGAGGTCAGGCTATTACTTGACTTTCATAGAAGTATTGAGACACCAATTTAGTCTATAGTTTTGTATGACTTTGTATGAAATATGAATATTAAATATTTTGTTATTTTTCATAAGGTCAACGTGAAAATCTTAAAAGTTTCAATACATGCTATATATAAAATATAATCTTATATTAATTGTGGTGAGTAGATTGCAAAGCAAATGGGAAAGCATTGGGACCATTAAGATAGTTACTAGTCCAAATGCATTGTGAGAGTGATTTGGGACAAAGTGCTGGCGGTCTGATGGAAAGCTGTAGATGTATTTGAGAAATATTTATAAGACAGATTTAGGAAAATTTAATGATAGAAAATAGGATTTTACAGGGTACATTCATAGATCATTTCTAGATTTTTGGCTGAAGCAAATAATTGCACTATCATTTACTAAGAAAGAAAACAATAAGGTAAAATCAGGATCAATGACAAAGTGAATTCAGTGATTTTTAAATTAATACATAATTGGCACACAATAAAATGCACAAATCTTAAGCATTCAATCTGATGTGTTTTGAAAATTTAGTGCACAGTTACAATAACAACACAAAACAATATCTGGAGCATTTTTATTACCTCAGAAAATTTCCTCATGTGCCTTTCCAGTCAAATTCAACAGTTTTTCCCTAGGCAATGATTTTCTGAATTCTCGAACTGCATATAAATTGATTTGTATTGAATTTATTCTTCTGTGTCTGGGCTTTTCATTCCAACAAAATATTTTTGAGAATGTTGTATATATTGGTAATTTGTTTTTTTACATTGCTGAATAGTATTCCATTATATGAAACTATTCCTACGTGTCCATTCTCCTGTCAATAGACTTTTTGGTTATTTTCTGGTTTTGGTTATCATGAATAAAACTGATGTGTATGTTCTTATGTAAGGCTTCTTGCAGTTATGTATTTTCTTTCTCTTTTTTGTTTTAAGTGAGAGGAAGGGAGATAGTGACACAGACTCCCTCATGGCCCTGACCAGGATCCATTTGGCAACCCCCATCTGGGGCTGGTACTCAAATCTGCTGATCTACTCCCAGTACTTGAGGCCAATGCATGAATCAACTTAGCTATCCTCAGTGTTCTGAGCCAATGCTCAAACCAATCAAGCTACTGTGTGGAAGAGGGGAAGAGAGAGAGACAGGGGAGAGGGAGGAGGAGAGAAGCAGATGGTTGCTTCTTCTTTGTGCCCTGACCAGCAATCAAACCCAGGACTTCCACATTACCACTGAGCCACTGGCCAGGGCTACAGTTATGTATTTTTATTTTATTTCTTTTGTTTATACCCCAAACTGAAATTATTGGTTGTAGAATAGATGTATGTTTAATTTTAATGAGAAAGTGACAAACCATTCTCAAAAGTGGTTTTCGATTTACACTCTCAACAATGTATGAGAGTTTCAGTTGTTCCACATTTTGTTTTCTATTTAGTATAATATTTTTTTGTCATTCCAGTAGATGTGAAAAATATCTCTGTGGTTTTATTATAATTTTTAAATTTTAAATTAAAATAGTTTTATTTTCAAATTCATCAAAATTGAATTTGAATTTATTTTCATGTGTTTATTGTCCATTCTAATACCTCATTTGGGGAATTATCTTGAAATAAATAAATTTGTTAATTTTTTTAAAAAAATTGGATTTTTCCATAATTTTATTTGTTATAGAAGTGTTTATAAATTCTTGGTATATGTCTTGTGAATATTTTCCCCTATTGGTAGTTTATCTACTTATTTTTAAAACAAAATCTTAACATAAGCATAAAATTTCCAATTAATCAATTTAACTTCTTTTAAAACTTATCTATTTGTTCTTACCAAGAAATTTTTACTTATTTTAAGGTTATGAGAATATTGTAATATTGATTATTTAAGTACTTTTATGTTTCTGGGTTTTTACTCTAGGTCTGTGACTTATCTCAAATCAATTTGTATATGGTGTGAAATAGGGATACAGTTTCATATTTCACATGAATAATTATTTGTTTAATACTCATTTGTCAAAAACAAACAAGCAAACAAACAAACAAACAAACAAACCTTTCCTTTCTCAATTTATTAGCAGTCAGTCAAATGTGTGAACCTACTTCAGGATTTATTCTGATAATAGATCTCTTTGTTTCACACTGTCTCAGCTATTCTGTAGTTTGTAATCAGTTTGAGTAATTTCTTCAATTCTGTTTATTATAATTCAAGATGATTTTTTTAGGTTCTTGGCATTTCCATATGAATTTTAGAATCCTTTCACCAATTTTTACTAGAAATTCTGTTAGGATTTTGTTAAGATTATGTTGAATCCATAGAGCAATTTAGAGAGAATGAATCATTTAAAAAATATCAAACCTTCCAATTCATAAAATGGCAAATGTATTCCTTTCAGTCTTTATAAATTCTTTTAGGCAACCAGTGTACGTTTGTATATATCTTTGGTTAAATTTAGTGGCAATGCTTTTTAATATTGTTTTTAAAGGCATTGCTTATTGCTAGTAGATAAAAATACAAATCATATATATATATGCACAGAGGATGTGGCAAACTTATGTTTAATAGTTGTGAGTACATGAAAGAGTTTATTCTTGAATTATTTTCTATATGAACTGTAAACCTACTTTGACCCATTGTGAGTGTGTGTGTGTGTGTGTGTGTGTGTGTGTATTTAACTTGAATATTGGGACCATGGTTAATTGACTTATTAGTCTTAGTCATTTTTGTAGATGCTATAGAGTTTTATAAATACATGATCATGACATGCTCAAATAATGGCAGTACTAATTATATTTAGTTTTTATGTCTTTTATTTATTTTTAAACATTTTTACTATCTTACACTGGCTAGGACATCTGATACAATGCTGAATGGTGAGAGTTAATATCTTGATCTTTTTCTTATCTTAGGAGAAAAGCTTAATATTTTTTCATTAAGTATTATGTTAGCATTAGATTTTTCATAAATGCTCCTTATTGGATTAAGGAAGTTTCCTTCTATTCTTAGTTTAATAAGTTCTTTTTCTGTTATTAAATTTTGCTAAATGCTTTTTTGCCCTTTCTTGAGAAAGTTATATAGCTTTACTTTTTATTCTGTTAATGTATTAAATCATGTTGAGTTTTTAATGATATACCAAGATAACTTTCTGGTATAAAAAACATTTGGTCATAACATATTATTTTTTTATATATGGATGAGCTGGATTCATTAATAGTTGGTTATAGATTTTTGCTTGTGTGTTTATAAAAGATATTGGTCTATATTATTTCTTGTAATATTTTCACCATAAGTTTGTCTGGTTTTATAAAATTTATTGGGAAGTAGTCTCTTTTTCACTAATTTCTGAAAGCGTGTGTATGATAGGTATTATTTCTTCCTTAAATATGTGGTAGAATTTAGCAGTGAAGCTATCTAAGTTTATGGTATTTTGTAGGGAAAAAAATTGATATTAATTGCCTTAATGGTAATGGTTCGTGTTACATTTTCTATTCCGTATATGTGTGTGTCAGATAAAATTGTTCATATCAACTAAATTGTCAGATTTATTGGCATAAAGTTCTTCAAAATATTCTCTTGTAATAATTTTTATGGTTATAGTATTTTAAATGATTCTCTCTTTTTCTTTTCTGCTATCATTAATTTGTGTTCTCTTTCTATGAGATTATGGTGAGCTAACTTGTTAGTTTGCAAGGAAGGTAAAAGCCCTCACAGCCCTTGACAGTAATTTAGGAATTTTTACAGCAGCCCAAATTTGACTAATTTAAAATTAATAATGATTGGTTAGCTATTTTACTGCTCTTTTCTAACTATCTCAACCTTTTAATACTTATATGATGTTTTAAAATTCCTTGGTGCAAGTTAGTCTTCAGAACTAGTATTTGCAAAAACATGATGTTAACTAAATTTATTTAACTAAAATTAAATATACAACATTTCTTTGCAATTGCGTTGTACGTTGGTATTTCTATGTTGACATTACCAGCAATAGTACTTAAAATTCGATTAATTAATTCATTGAACCAGTCGAGAATTATTGGAAGCCTCATTAAGCCAACTCTGTGCAAGGTGCTGGAAATAGACAAGGACATTCCTGCCCTGAAGGAGCTTACAATTGAGAATTGAGATAAACAAGTTACTGAGACTTTATGGTGTAGTTTCATAATTTGTATGATAAAAATAGGCACAAGAAACACAAAAAAAGGTGACTTAACTCAGTCTTAATTAGATAAGCTTCTAGGAGGTGTCATATAAATTAAGTTCTGAAGAATGAGTAAAAATTAGCTAAGCCACACTGTGCTTTAGAGATTGCAAATCATAATTCATCTCATTATTTACAGATTCTGTATTAGCAAATCCTCCTACTCCCTAAAATATATTTGTAAACCTCTAGTTAATACTTGTGGTATTTTTACAAATTCACAGACATGTATAGAGCAGTGAAAAATTTGAGTGGCCCAATGTGCAGCTTCCCAGCTGAGGTCAGCTAAGGCAATGTTCTTCTATCTTGTATCAACTGTCATGCTGTGAGCAAGCATCTTTTTCATGGTTTATTTGATGTCTCATTTTCAATTTATTTTTTTTTGGTGGTGATTTTGCTGTTTACATACATAATGGTATAGTACTGTCTAGGGTCCTTAAGCACAAGAAGGTTGTGAAGGGTCTTACATAGAAAAAATTTTAGCTAAGCTTCTTTTCCAGGGTCTTCCATAGAAAATATGTTAGATAAGCTTTTTTCCAGAATAAATTATAGTGCTGTTGGCCGTGAGTTGAATGTTAATGAATAAGAAATATATATTAAATAAAGTGTCTTTAATCAGTTACACACCTAAAACGAACTTATTGGTTGATAAAGGCTGTGAAAAGAAACCATAGGAACTTAAAAATTCTACCATGAGGAGGAACAAGATGGCGACGGAGTAGGCGGACGTACCAACTTCCAACTCCCAGAACTAAAGTGGATTATAACTCAATTTTAAGAACCATCATCTGGATAAAACAACTTTGAACTAAAGTAAGTGGACTCTTCAACCAAGGAACACAGAAGAAGTCACATTGAGACTGGTAGGAATAGCGAAAACGCTAAGAGGGCTGCCCAGCTCCCTGGAGCAAACGGCAGCCCGGAGAGACCCGCGTGGCGGGAGTTAAAGTTTGGCGGAAAGGGAGGGACCTGGGTCCCAGGAACCAAGCCCCAGCCTGTAGTCCCAGAGCCTAGAAGAGGCGTTTGGACAGTTTTGAGCTGTGAACAAGTGAGGGAGCTCCCAGGCCTACAGTGTGGGGTATAAGGACCCTTCCTACTCTGCCGAGAGGTGCTGAAGGGTCTGGTGGTGACAGGATGCTGAAACACGGTTCTGTCAGCATGGGCGGAGGCCAAGCCGATGTGAGCTCAGTCTAGCCCAGCAGGGGCGGAGGGGACGCGCAAAAGCAGTCCAGAAGCTGCGGACCTCCTGTAATCCCACCTGAGGGGACAAAGCAGGAGGCCAGAAATGGGCAGAGATCTGCTCTGTGACCCTGCGCAGGCCGGCCCTGACTGCGGGGATGGGGCTAGGACCAGGGATGGGCAGGGGCTCGCAGATGAGCTCACGCTACAAGCCCCACCTGGCAGGAGAAACCGCGGTTTGCCATTATACGTGCGCGAGCAGGCTCCAAGCGTGGGGACGGGGTAGACCAGGAGACAAGTGGAAACTCGCAGCTGAGCCCATGCTACTTATCCCCGCCCGGCCAGAGAATCCGCGGTTAGCCATCGTATGTGCACGAGCGGGCTCCAAACACGGGGTTGGGGTAGAGTCCCAGACGAGCAGAAGTCCGCAGCTGAGCGGAAGCCAGCAAACATGCCCGGCCAATAAACCTTGGTTTGCGACCCTGCGCAGGAGAGCCCTGGTCTCGAGGGCAGGGCTAAATCTCCAGACGGGCAAAGGTTCACAACTGAGAGCACATCAAAAGCACCGACCAACCCGTGAAACTGTGGCGAGCAGGCTCTGACTGCGGGTTCTGGGCGGAAGACAGGACATGGGCTGGGTCCGCAGCTGAGCAAAGGTGATCACCTCTACCCTTGGTGCTGAGGCTTGTGGCTTGAGTGACAACTCCTCCCACAGAGGAGAGGCAGAAATCACAGCAAAAGCCACAGTGGGCCGGCCCTGGAAACACTCATACCCAACTGCCCTAGGCAGCGACAGAGGGGGTGGCGGGACTACAGACAGACCACACCTAGAGAACACAAAGGCAACACCTACTGGACTCCAGTGGCCACAACTTGCTTATACACAGACAAAATGGGCAGACAGAGGAATGCAAACCAAATGAATCAAGAGAAATCCCCAGAGAAGGACCTGAATGAACCAGATATAACCAAAATACCAGAAGCAGAATTTAGAATAATGATAGTTAGGATGTTCAAAGAATTAGAGCAACAATAGATAGTCATTATGAACACCTAAATAAAGAGATAAAAAGTATAAAAAACGAAACTGAAATATTAAAAAAGAATCAGACAGAAATGACAAATACAGTATCAGAACTGAAGACCACAATGGAAGAAATTAATAGGAGGATGAATCACGCTGAGGATCGAATAAGCGAGTTAGAGGACACAATAAACAAAGGCACAGAAGCAGAGAAGAAAAAGGAAAAGAGACTCAAAAAATGTGAGGAAACTCTAAGGGAGTTCTGTGACAACCTGAAGAGAAACAACATTCGCATCATAGGGGTACCTGAAGAAGAGGAGAGAGGACAGGAAATGGAAACTTTGTTCAATCAAATCATAGCAGAAAACTTGCCTAAATTAAGGCTGGGAAACACTCCACATGTTCAAGAAGCACACAGAACACCATTAAAGAGAAACCCAAAAAGATCTACACCAAGACACATCATAGTTAAAATACCAAAGCTAACAGATAAAGAGAAAATTTTAAAAGATGCTAGGGAAAAAAGGCTATTACCTACATAGGAGCCCCCATAAGGATGACATCAGACGTCTCAACAGAAACACTTGAGGCCAGAAGGGAATGGCAAGATATAATCAAAGTAATGCAGAACAAGAACCTACAACCAAGACAACTTTATCTAGCAAGGCTAACATTTTAAATAGAAAGAGAAACAAAGAGCTTCCCAGAAAAAGAAAGCCTCAAGGAATTTATTAAAACCAAACCAATTCTGCAAGAGATACTACGGGGCCTGTTCTGAATAGTTTAAAGGGAGGAAAGAATATAGAAAAAGAAGAATACAGCTTTAAAGAATAAAATGGCAATAAACAACTACATATCAATAATAACCTTAAATGAAAATGGATTAAATGATCCAATCAAAAGACATAGGGTAGCTGCGTGGATAAAGAAACAGGACCCATACATATGCTGTCTACAAGAGACACACCTTAAAACAAAAGATGCACATAGACTGAAGGTAAAAGGATGGAAAAAAATATTTCATGCAAATGGAAATGAAAAAGAAGCCGGGGTAGCAGTACTTATATCTGACAAAATGGACTTTAAAACAAAGGCTGTAGTAAGAAATAAAGAAGGACACTACATAATGATAAAGGGAACAATTCAACAGGAAGATATAACTATTATAAATATCTATACACCAAATATAGGAGCCCAGACATACATAAAGCAGAATTTGGTGGATATCAAGGGTGAGATTAACAGCAATACTATAAAAGTAGGGGATTTCAATACCCCACTAACAACACTAAATAGATCCTCAAGAAAGAAAATTAATAAAGAAACAGCAGACTTAAAGGATACACTAGATCAACTTGATTTAATAGATATCTTCAGAACTTTTCACCCTAAAGCAGTAGAATATACATTCTTCTCAAGCACTCATGGTACGTTTTCTAGGATAGACCACATGTTAGGACACAAAAATGGTCTCAATAAATTTAAGAAGATTGAAATCATATCAAGCATTTTCTCTGATCACAGTGCCATGAAACTAGAAATTAATCACAAAAGAAAAAATGAAAAATACTCAAACACTTGGAAACTAAATAGCATGTTATTAAATAATGAATGAATTAACAATGAGATCAAAGAAGAAATAAAAAAGTTTCTAGATACAAATGATAATGAGCATACATCAACTCAAAATTTATGGGACACAGCAAAAGCAGTTCTGAGAGGGATGTTTATTGCACTACAGGCATATCATAAGAAGCTAGAAAAAGCTCAAATAAGCAACCTGACCCTGCAGCTAAAAGAACTAGAAAAACAACAGCAAATAAAACCCAAGACAAGTAGAAGGAAGGAAATAATAAAGATCAGAGCAGAAATAAATGACATAGAGGCTAAGGGAACAATACAGAGGATCAATGAAACCAGAAGCTGGTTCTTTGAAAAGGTAAACAAGATTGATGAACCTTTAACTAGACTCACCAAGAAAAAAAGAGAGAGGACTCAAATAAATAAAATTAGAAAGGACAGTGGAGAAATAACAACTGACACAACAGAAATACAAAGCATTGTAAGAAAATACTATGAAAAACTATATGCCAGAAAATTAGACAATCTTGGTGAAATGGACAAATTTCTTGAATCATCTAAACTTCCAAAAATCAATCTGAAAGAATCAGAACACCTAAACAGACCAATTACAACAAATGAGAACAAAAGATTTATCAAAAAACACCCAAAAAAGAAATGTCCTGGGCCTGATGACTTCACAAGTGAATTCTATCAAAAATTCAAAGAAGAACTAACTCCTATTCTCCTCAAGCTATTTCAAAAAATTCAAGAGGAAGGAAGACTTCCAAACTCCTTTTATGAGGCGAGCATAATTCTGATCCCAAAACCAAGCAAAGACAACACACACACAAAAATTATAGGCCTATATCCCGGATGAATTTAGACACTAAAATTCTCAACAAAATATTAGCCAACTGGATCCAGCAATATATGAAAAAAATCATACACCATGATCAAGTGGGATTTATTCTGGAGAGGCAAGGCTTGTTCAGTATTCACAAATCAATCAATGTGATTCATCACATAAACAAAAGGAAGGACAAAAATCACATGATAATTTCAATAGATGCAGAAAAGGCATTTGATAAAATCCAGCACCCATTCATGCTCAAAACTCTCAGTAAAGAGAAAATACAGAGATCATTCCTTAACATGATAAAGGCCATCTACGATAAACCCACAGCCAACATCATACTAAATGGACAAAGTTTAAAAGCAATCCCCTTAAGATCAGGAACCAGGCAGGGATGCCCACTTTCACCACTCTTATTCAACATAGTTCTGGAAGTCCTAGCTACAGCAATCAGACAAGAAGAAGAAATAAAAGGCATCCAAATTGGAAAAGAAGAAGTAAAACTGTCACTATTTGCAGATGATATGATATTGTATATTGAAAACCCTAAAGTCTCAGTCAAAAAACTACTGGACCTTATAAATGAATTCAGCAAGGTGGCAGGATATAAAATTAATACACAGAAATCAGAGGCATTTCTATATACCAACAATGAACTGTCAGCAAAAGAAATTAAGGAAACAATCCCCTTCACTATTGCAGCCAAAATAATAAAGTACCTACAAATAAATTTAACCAAGGAGGTTAAGGACTTGTACTCGGAAAACTATAAAACATTGATAAAAGAAATCAAGGAAGATACAAACAAGTGAAAGCATATACCATGCTCATATTACGAAGAATAAACATCATTAAAATGTCTATATTACCCAAAGCATTTTATAAATTCAAAGCAATACCAATTAAAATACCAACGACATACTTCAAAGATATAGAACACATATTCCAAAAATTTATATGGAACCAAAAAAGAACACGAATAGCATCAGCAATCTTAAAAAGAAAATGTAAAGCAGGAGGTATTACTCTTCCATATATCAAGGTTTACTATAAGGCCATTGTACTGAAGACAGCCTGGTACTGGCATAAGAACAGGCACATAGATCAATGGAACAGAACAGAGGACCCAGAAATAAACCCACAGCTTTATGGACAACTAATATTTGACAAAGGAGGAAAGAACATATAATGGAGTAAAGACAGCCTTTTTAACAAATGGTGTTGGGAAAATTGGACATCTACCTGCAAAAAAATGAAACTAGACCATCAACTTACACCATCACAAAAACAAACTCAAAATGGATAAAAGACTTAAACATAAGTCGTGAAACCATAAGCATCTTAGAAGAAAACATAGGCAGCAAGCTTTTCGACATCTGTAGCAGCAATATATTTGCCGATTTATCTCCACGGGCAAATGAAATAAAAGGCAAGATAAACAAATGGGACTCTATGAAACTAAAAAGCTTTTGCACAGCTAAAGACAATAAGAACAGAATAAAAAGACAATCCACACAATGGGAGAATATATTCGACAGCACATCTGATAAGGGGTTAATAACTAAAATTTATAAAGAACTTATAAATTTATAAACTCAACAACCGGAAGACAAACAATCCAATAAAAAAATGGGCAAAAGAAATGAATAGAAATTTCTCCAAAGAGGAAATACAGATGGCCAATAAGCATATGAAAAAAATGCTCAACTTCACTAATCATTAGAGAAATGCAAATTAAAACTACAATGAGATATCACCTCACACCAGTCAGAATGGCACTCATCAGCAAAACAACACAGAATAAGTGCTGGCGAGGATGTGGAGAACAGGGAACCCTTCTACACTGCTTGTGGGTTTGCAGACTGGTGCAGCCACTGTGGAAAACAGTTTGGAGATTCCTCAGAAAATTAAAAATCGAATTGCCTTTTGACCCAGCTATACCAGTTATAGGAATATACCCTAAGAACACCATAGCACTGTTCGAAAAGAAGAAATGCGCCCCCATGTTAGTGGCAGCATTGTTCACAATAGCGAAGATCTGGAACCATCCCAAGTGTCCGTCAGAAGACGAGTGGATTAAAAAGCTTTGGTACATATATACTATGAAATACTACTCAGCCATAAGAAATGATGACATCGGATCATTTATAACAAAATGGATGTACCTTGATAACATTATACGCTGTGAAATAAGTATATCAGAAAAAAAGAAAAACTGAGAACAGCATGATTTCATACATAGGTGGGACATAAAAGTGAGAATATGAGACATGGACAAGAGAGTGGTGGTTATGGGATGGGGGGAGGGAGGGAACGGTGGGATAGGGAGGAGAGGAGGGACACACGGAAAACCAGATAGAAGGTGACAGGACAATTTGACTTTGGGTGATGGGTATGCAACACAATTGAATGATAAGATAACCTGGAGATGTTTTCATTGTACATATGTACCCTGATTTATTGGTGTCACCCCATTAGAATTAATAATAATAAAATTTTAAAAAAAGCTGTTATTAAAAAAAAAAATTCTACCATGAGGCAAAGGTTCAGTGTACACTACTTCTGTGTTTGCAGTGATTTTATAGAACATTACTATTCTAAATAATGAGAATTGATTATAAATGCTTTCTGTTTTACATCACTAAGTTTTGTGATAATTGATTATAGCAATAGGTAACTAATATAATATATAAAGTCTGACAATGTTGTCTTTTTATTGGGCTTTCATGATCTAATGACTAAAATACCTCTCCAAGAGCAAGTCTAATGACTGGCCAAAATACTTGGGGACAGAATACATTTGTACATTTTCAGGTAAATAATATACCATAGTTTTGTATTTGGAAGCAACTTAATGTACCAAGTAAGAGTTGACCACATTTAATGCATTCTTACTTTATTTTCAGAATCTCTTTTAACAATGTATTGTGAAGAACATACCAATGTGTAAAAATATGTGTTTTGTAGATTTAATGTTGAATAAATCAATTTTTTATGATCAACCAAACAAGGTTATGCTGGATATATGAAAAAAGCAGCACCTTGACAACCTAAGATCCCTGTTTGGTTTTTATCCCCCATGATTACACTATACTTGTTTCGACATAAAAGGTGAGAGGTAGAGCCTGAAGGTGAGAAATTTGGCTTCAGTAACGGTAGCTTTTAGTTGCAATAATTAGAAGATATGTAAAGATTAGGAACTAATTTGCTTTCTATGCTCTCTTAATGGCTGCCTGGCCTTTACCTGAAATCTTTGTAGTGAAAAATTTACCTTTGCATGAATGTGAAGGAAAACTTACATTGAGGGAGGGACCTCACAGTTAGAGGAGTTTAAATCACATAGTTGTTTATAAAAGCCTAGTCACAGAATTTAGTGTGAAAAGTCAAGTCCTAAAATTTAGAAACTTAGTTCACCAATCTTTAATCTTTACTTTGTATCATAAGAAAATGGAATCTTTGCACAGACAATTTTGAGGTGACAGGTCCCAGCTGTTCCTGGGAGACATTTGCTCGCACTGCCTTGAAGATTTACCAAAGACACCATATAGAAACATGCTGAATAAGCCTGTGCTATATTGGGAAAACTTGCAGAGGAGATGTTTCTGCCACTGAAATCCCACCCCCTGCACATTGTTATGTGACTAACTGCATGGACTTTTACCTTTTTTCTTCTTTTGCCTCTGAACTCTATAAAAATCTTCAGCACCAGGAGAATGTTATAAAAATCTCCAGCACCAGGAGAATATTAAGGCAGTTGTGTGGACAAAATTTCCCTGCCTTCTCAGGGTAACAGTTTCTCTGATAAAGAAACACCTTATACCTACCTGGTCCTTGTTTCTCTATAAATTGGCAATAGGGGTGACAGGTAACCCTGAATCTAGCTTTGTTTTCTGGTTTCAAAGACAATGGCTATTATTTAAGCTACTGAAAAACTTTGCCTAGTTCTGATGAACCCACACAGATGTAGGGTGAACCATTAGCAAAAGATTAAATTGCTGGTTCTGTTAGTGTAGGCAGCTATAAGTTAACAAAAGAGAAAGGAGCTAGACTGACTGAGACTGATTAAGTCTGGAAGTTACAGCTTCCGACACCCCAATGGAAAGCCACATCCTCAGCGAAAGGGGACTTAATCCCTGGAAAATCAGTTTCCATTCTCCCTAAGGCACAACCGGCTATTAGCTGGCATTACTGAAGCAAGGATAGGAGAAATTCCTTTGCAAGGTGCATATGCAGTAGATACCAAATGACACAGCAGAACTTTGGGACTGAATATGGCACAGGGGGAGATACTTCTACTTTGAGACACACAACAATAGGAGCCCAAGTGGTGACATAAAGGGGCAGAGTTATGCCTGGAAAATCTGGGAAAAAAAGACCAATTTAGATGGGGAAGGTCCCAGCACAAACCCTCAAAATGTCAGGAAAGAGATTGGTTAGTTTGAAAAATAGCTTGCCTCTTCCCAAACCCAAGGTAATATAATCAAAGCTTTAAAAAAGCCCATCAAGACGTGTTCGGCAATTTGTCTGTTTGCATGCATTCTCTCTGCTCCAAGTGTGGTCTGTTGCAACTGTGCAGCCCAAGCTTGGGTGAGCTCCAAGCAAGGACATGGGAGCAGCAGCATAGCACTGGAAGAGTGCAACCAGGGACAGAAATTAGGCTAGACACATGGGAACAGAGACTGAGTTGGACTAAGCTATGGCATGAACCAAACTGAACTACAAAAGCTTTGGATGCCCTGCTGATGCCAGGTAATGGCACAACATCTCTGGACTCTAGTCCTTTTTCTGGGCTTGGTGAAGGCAAGCCTGGATTTCTTCCACAGTGGGATGGAGCTACGCCACTTGGTTGTGGATGAGATACCGGGCACCTGGAGATAGTTCTTAGTTTTTACTTCAATATATCTTAGCACTACACCTCATCCTCCAATGCATGGGTCTCTGAAATGCTCTTCTAGTGCCTCCATGGAAGAACCTTTTCCCACAGGCAAAAGCTTTTTATTGCAAAGTCCCATTTAGTTTGTTGAAAGGTCCCACATGTGTATAAAAATAGAAAATAGCTGAATTGGTCACAGACATCCTGTTGGGATTAGATGAATGGCAGCTTCCAAACCGCTGTGAGATGCAGAAGAAGCATTTTAGCCTTCCCTGAAGAGAATGTAGGTCTCAATTCCTTGTAGCTCTGGCCCATGCCTTTCTGCCAGCTCAGCTGTTAAATTACTGATATTAGAAAACAAATTGGAACTGGCAGTGTTGATAAAGAAAATAATGTAAGAAGTCCATGTTCTCAGCCCCAAGGATAGCACCTTAAATGATTAAAGAATAATAGTCATAATATTCAATTGTATGATGTACATATTAATATCATAAAAGACATGTGAAAAGTGAAGCATTTTTTGATGGAATAAATATTTACTGACAACTGATAAAATTGTTCATCTCAGACACACCACCAATACTGCTGCTGGCCTTCTGTGGGGACAGAAATAATGGGAATCAAGTGGTTACTTGACCCAGAAGAAATATAAGAGTATACAACATATATTTTTTCAAATTCACAAATAACTAAAAAGTTATATACATTAGCTCTTCCAAAAATATTTTTAAGTTCTGCAAAGATTTAGAAGTTGTAGCACTGCAACAGGAATTTTGGCATTTACTCACATTTTCTTTTTGTAGTCTCCAATATAGCTTTGAAAATCATGAGATGTGACATATTTGAAATTTAGTTCTTTTTATGCACAAAGTCACAATTCTTGTCTTCATCATCTCTCATAAAAATAGTGGAACAAATAAACTGAGAAGAAATTAGTCAAGTACTTTACTTCTGTTTCCTTCTCTGCCATCACCTCTGCCCTTGTTCTCACCAGTTCTAATTCCCATTAGAAGTTAAGGGTTATGGCAAAGAGACCTTCAATCCATTAGTTCAGAAAAATAAATGAGCTAATGCTTACAAAATAGCAAATTTGCAAGTAAGGAGGGGTCTACACATTTAAATGGCCATGTTTTCAAAATCTCAATAATGCTTATATTCCTTAAAACGATGAAATGGCTTAAATAAGATTTTATTTCTTTTAAATGAAGCAAAAGGAGCTTGAAATAGAACTTTGTCACAACATGCTAGATGTATTATTACTTAAATTGACTGTAGTTATATTGCTTTTTTTTCATAGAAATATTTTTAATCTAGCCTTTTGGTTTATCCTACTAAAAGTTTTCGTCACTCAAAAATCTGTTAAAAACTTTCATCTATTATTTGAATTTTCCAATTAATCAGTTCAATTCATTAATCTGATTCTAAATATGAAAACATTGAAATTATTAGTTTGCTCTGACTTGCACAAGTTCATATGGATAGTATTTATGAAGTAACAAGAAATATGATAATATTATAAAAAATTTCCTCTACTGTGTTTTCTTAAATTCTGAAAAGAGCAATAAATTTGTATTTATTCTGAAAAAAATCATCAATATAAGATTATGCAATGATATTTTCTTATGATAAAGATGTCTACTTTATATACATATTATTTTACTTTAACAGAAATGAATTTTAATATTAACTTTTTAAAAGCTAAAAATTATTTTGCAAATTGTGTTATACCCCAGTATAATTTATTTTTATGACCTGATCTATGTATAGTTTGTTCGATTCAGGGGGGAAATGTTAATGAAATTAACAATTGACTGTTTATGTTATAGGAATAAAACCTGTTGATAGATTTTAAAAATTAATAAACTTTATTTTTAGAGCAGTTTTAAGTTCACAGCCAAATTGAGTAAAAAATAGAGTCCTATATGCTAACTTCTTTTTCCAAATACCCACTATTTTCTCCACTATAAACATCCTGCACCAAATGGACTTCTGTTATAATTGATGAATCTTTATTGACACATACTTATCAACAGAGGTCACCATTTACATTACAACAGGGTAAGACTTTTCCAAAATAGACATAATACATAAAACATATATACATTCATACACATATATCTTTATTCATTTGATATTTATTTTTTTTAAATTTTCCTGAAGTGAGAAGCAGGGAGGCAGAGAGATATTAAAAGTTTTAAATGAATACATTTATTATAAAGTTGTAACAAAGATTGGATAATGTGATCATTTGGAAAAGATCAAGCACAACCTTGGAAATTATCTGGAGATTATAGCAATATCTTTTTCTTAAATAGATGTCCTTTCATTAAAGGTACCATGTACTCTTAAAGGGATTCTGTGACAAGCATAGTACAAATTTTGGTTAGGAACCAGATAAGTTATCCTTTGAATATTTAAGTGTGCCTCTCCCTGTTTGACCATGTTGCCTGCAGTGGAGCACAGAATGTGTAGTGGTGACAGGTGGTTTGGAGGCTGTGCTATGCACGTGATGAGTCATACCGAAGTGACTGCTATTTGGCTGTGTCTTGACTTCTTCCTCATATTATTTAAAGCTCTATGAACTGGTGTTAAGAAGTCTTTTAGTTAATTCCTAATGTGGCATCATTTGATACTGAGTCTTAGGTCATAAGAGCAAGCAGCTGGATCCCTGAGTCTAATTAATAAACTCTCATGGACATGACAAAAATGATTTCATGAATTTTTCAGGGAGGGCCAGATCCTGAATCATTATGAGGTCTGACTCTATGTTAAAACTGAATGTTCATGTACCTTCAAAAAAAATGTTGAAATTCTAATGCTAATGTGATGATATTTTATTTGGGAGGTGTAGGCCAGAAGTATAAGGTCCTCATGAGTGGGATAATGGCCCTTATAAATGAGACACCAGAGAGTTTCCAAGACCCTTCTGCCATTTGAGGACACAGTGAGAAGGTAGCCATCTGCAAACTAGAAATCAGGTTTTCACCAGACACTGAATCTGTTGGCAGCTTGATCCTGAAGTTCTCAACCTCTAGAACTCTAGAACTGTGAGAAATAAATATTTATTGCTTAAGCCACCAATCTTAAACAAACAGTATTCCCATATTAAATTTATACTTTTAAAACCTCAAACTACAACCTTTACCAAGGTATATGTAACTTCTCTAGCATTCAAAGGATGTTTCATAAATATACTAACACAATATATACTAATGGTTCAGAAAACAGGTTTGGAGTCATATACATCTGGGCTTTCCTCACAGCCCTTCTTTTATTAACTGTGCAGTCTGGGGAACATTGCCAACAATATTCTGGTTCTCAGTTTATCCATTAGATAATAACTACTTGATAGATTATAACACAAATAAGTTATTTGTAGGTTACATGAAAGAATGAATATCACCTTTGCATAGTTAATACACAAAAGCATGTGTTTCCTAAGGGTTATTTTCTCTTTATTCCATCTTTCAGGTTACAAGTTCATTGTTGAATAATTATGCTTATGAAAGAGAGCCCCGTAGGCAGTGCATTTCTAAGAATGTCTACATCATATCCATAAATTATAAGTAATGATAATATAAAATGGCTCAATGTGATGTCATTATCACATCAAAGGTGTCTTGCTATTTCAATAATACTTCTGCAATTACTTCAGCCATTAGAATAATGAATTACTAGATTCAAAAGGGCCCTTATTTTATGCCAGGTTTTAAGATAGATTGCTCTTCAGGAATGGCTGGGGTGATTTTACCACCTGTCATGCAATTTCAACAATTGATATCAAGCACTATAATTTTTCAAACTGTATGTATTTGCTTTTGATGGTATTTTTTTAAATTTCCAAGTTACCTTACTATATATTCAGAACATGAATTTATTTTTAATATGAGACATAACTTCTTCCAATTTAACCTCTAGTATACTGAAAGTTGATATGTATGACAAGTTGTGTTACCAGAGATGTATTAAGATGAAATAAAAGAATAAAATTATTTTCAGGCACTTTTTCATTATATCCCATTGCTATAATTGAATTAATTTACCAAAAGAATTATAGATTTGACTTTGCAAGAAAGAATTTTAAAAAGTCAATAACTTAGTACATAGCATTTTTTCTACTTTATGTTTTAAAATTTTAAGCATAAAAATTGAGTGAGAAATAATGAATTCTCATGTACAATCACTTAGTATCAACAAATATCAGCATTTTACTAACTTTTAATCTCTTTTCTCTATTTTTCCAAAATATTTCAAACAAGTTTCAGATATTAAATCTCATACAATTTTACTCATATATATTTTAGTAACTCATCTATGATAAATAAGGACTTAAAACAATCATGATCCTATAATCATGAACCTAACAAAACTAAAAAGCATTTATATCATTTAATACCCAGTTAATGTTCATTTTTTTATTGTTCCCAAATTGTTTTTGTTTTTTTCAAACCAATATTAAAACAAGTTTTACACATTGTATTTGCTGTCTATCTTCTAAGCGTCAAAAACTTGAGTCTCTCCTCATTTTTATTTGTATGTATAATTTTTTTATATTTGTTTTTCTGTATTCAAATTGTTTCTTTCTGTAGAAAGCAAGTAAAACTCTTTCTAAACATTATGGTTTCTATAACAAGGGTTTAATTGGTTGAAGCACACAAAATTAGGATTTCTCTGTAAGAAAAAGTCTAAATACAGATAAAATTCATCCATTCATTCAAAAGTAGTTTTGGTTGCTAACTATGTGCCAGGTAATATGCAATGTAACTGGGATAGAATGTTGAGCAAAACAGATCCAGTTATTGCTCTTTGGAATTTAAGTATCTAGCAGGTAAGAAAGAAATGAAATCAGATATTTGATTTGCAGTGGGTAATGAAAATGCAGGGAGCTTTTGAAGCAAATAGTGATAACCAGTGCCCAGAGGAGAGCTATAGACTGAATTGTGTCCTCCTCCCAACTTGTATGTTGAAGCCTTAACCTCCAATGTGACTATACTTGGAGATAGAACCTTTAAAGAGGTAAGATTAAGTAAGCTCATAGTTTGGGGGCTGTGTTTTATAGGACTGGTGTCCGTCCCAGTGGAGAGAGAGACACCAGAGCTCTTGTTTCATGTGAGCACGTGTAGAGAAAAGGTCATGTGAGACACAGCGAGAAGATACTGTTTATGTGCTGAAGGGAGATTCTCACCAGAATACAACCCTGTTGGCAACTTGTCTTGACAACTTCCACACTGTGACAAAATGAACTTCTTTGTTAAAGCCAGTAAGTGTGGGATATTATTTTTATAAAAGCAGACTAATACAAGAAATAATAATAGTCTAAAAGCAGCAATGCAGGACTTGTTCTTACCTCTTAACACTAAAATGCATGAGCTCTGAGAAAATTCTCTAATTATTTCACCAATAAACTGTCTGCAAATCTACTACACCATGGGCTAAGCCAAGATATGTGTTGGTAAAATACATTGTACATAGATTCTTGCTTTTATAGGATGTATAATTTAGTGGGCCACATAGACATTAAAAAATGACATCAACTATAAATTCATTATTAAATATCATGCTGAATCCAGTGAAGGAGAAGTGCAGAGTCCTAGGAAAAAAATTAATGCATTAGTGTATGGGTCCAAAGGGAAGTGCATTGAGAAATTGGAAACACTTAAAAGGATGAAGGAAAGCTTCCAAGAAGAAGACGCATTTTAAAGAGAGGCTGAACAAAACATTAATTCAAAAGAAAATATACATCCTCATGTTCATGACAGCATTATTTATAATAGCTAAGATATGGAAGCAAACTAAATCAGTAAACAAGTGAATAAAAAAGTTGTATTACACATATGCAATGAAATATTATCTGACCTTAAAAAACGTGAAATTGTACCATTTGTGACAGTATGGATAGGCCTAGAGTGTATTCTGCTAAGTGAAATAAGCCAGTCAGAGAAAGACAAATGCCATGTAATATTGTTATATGAATCTTACGAACAAAATAGATGAACAAACAAAATTGAAACAGACATAGATAGAGAGAACAAACTGATGATGGGGAGGGGTGTTCAAAGACTTGGTGTAAAAAGGTGATGGGATTAAGAAATACTAATTGGTAGTTACAAAAGAGACCATGGAGATGTGAGGTAAAGCATGGGGAATATAATTGACAATATTATAGTAATTGTCCATGATGCCAGGTAGGCACTTGAATTATTGAAGGGAACACATTGTAACTATATGAATGTTTATCAGCTGTGTTGTATACCTAAAACGAGTACAAAAATAAGTGCTGAATTCAAACTGTACTAAAAAATAAAATAAAAAATAGAACTTTAAAAATGAGTGGAAATTTAGGGAATGTTCATAGGAAGAGCATTTAAAGCAGAGGAGAGTCTGAAGACAGAATAAGCTTTCATACATTTGAGAAATAGAAACAGGACCCACATGTGAAGAGTGAAATAAGAGGATGAAGATCTGTGAGATGATTCTGGAAAGGAGGGAGGACCTAGATCCTGCAAGACCTAGGGAGTCATGCTTAGAATGAGACATACTAAGACCTTGGGATACTGAATGATAGAAAGCAGAAAACTGCCTGTTTGTTAGAGGAATTAAGAAAATCACTCAGGCTGCTAAATAGAAAATGTCCATCTATGAAACAGAAAACACAAGATTATAGGAATGAATGGAGAGGAGAGGATAAATGACTTGAGCAGCTTATATCTTGGTGGAAACTAAGGATAAAAGAGTTGTGCCTAGTTCAACATTCTTTTTTTTTTAGCATAGTTACCTCTGCCTTCAAGGACCTAGCCTAGAACATGGCTGGAGAAAAACCACTCATACTTGACTAGTCCCATTTTATATTGATTATAATCTTAAATCAGCCTTTAGAGTTTTCTGGAACCTCTACTGCATTGCTCTAGTCTATTACTGTTGTACTTTCTCAGGTCAGGGTCAGCAAAATATCTCCTGTGAGCCACATTCATCTGTGCTCATCTTTGAGAATAAATTTAATTGAAATACAGACACAGACCCTGGCCAGTTGCACAGTCAGTTAAGAGCGTCATCCTGAAAAAACAAGGTTGCCAGTTTGATCCCCTGTCAGGGTACACATGGAAAGCAACCAAAGAAACCATGACTGAGTGAAACAACAAATAAATGTTTACCTTCTCCTTCCCCTCTCTCGCCCTTCCTCTCCTGTCTCTCTAAAAATCAATATAAGTTAACCCTGGATGGATAGCTCATTTGGAGCATCCTCCCAGAGAACACAGAGGTTGCCAGTTGAATTCCTCAGTTAAGGCACATACAGGAGCAACTCGATGTTCCTGTTCCTTCTATTTCTTCCTATCTCTCTCTCTCTCTCTCTCTCTCTCTCTCTTTCTCTCTCTCTCAATTATTAGCTGTGTTGTATACCTGAAACTACAACAAAAAGTGTTGAATGCAAACACAAAAAAGAAACACAGATATGTTTATTTGTTTATTTTATATGGCTGCTTTTACATGACAACATAGAAGTTGAGTAGCTATGACAGAAACAGTATCATTTGCACAGCCTGACATATTTAATATCTGGTTGTTTGTAGCAAATTTAGTTGACTTCTGTTGTTGAAGGCTATCATATACTTGAAGGCTGCAAAACTTTAACCCTCCTTCCCTACTTTGCTCTAAGCTAAAAACCTTGCTTTTTATTTCAAAAAGAGATAGGGAAATGCATAGGAAAAATTTCACATCCTTTCAACAAGTGTGTGTCTCCTCTTAGCTACTAGCCAATTCCTATTTTTTCTATTCCCTTTTGTTATTGTTGAACTCAATAAGAATTTTTATGAGTTATCTACATATTTCTATATTCACTCTTTATATTTATATTTTTTCATTCTTTAATTAAGTATTCCAATAAAAATATTCTTGGAAAGGCCATTAATGACCTCCTTGTCACCCAGTACATTGCTCAATTCTAACATGTTTTTTCAGCAGCTTTGACAAAATTTATTATTTCTTCTTTATTGAAGCAATTTCTTGCTTAGCTTCTCAAAATTTGTTGATTATTCCCTGACTCCACTTCTTGTTTTCTCTGTCCCTCTCCAGATTTAATTTTTCTTTTAATATTCTAGACATTGTTGCCCCAAGACTTAGTTCTCTCACCCCCCTTTTTATTATCTCACAGTATTATAGATATTATCTAGTCTTACAGCAGTAAATGCCATCTCTGTATTATTGATTCTCATATTCACTTCTTTGAACTCCAGATTTATATTTCTCTATCAGGCTGTTTGGTTAACATTACAAATTAAATTTTTTTCCAATAAAAATTCTTGATTTTATCCTAAAATATACTGCTCCTTATACTGGTGAAATGTACCTCCATGCTTTTAGTTGCTCAGACCCAATGATCTTTGTACTACCAACCTTGTCTCTGTATCATCTATTCTTCATATAGCTATCAACATGAATCCATTTAAGTATTCAAAACTCTCTAGAGGATCCATGGAACACCCATAGAAAACCTAAGTCCTTACTTTGTATAATTCAGTCACAACAAGAAATACATAGCATAGTCAATGTAGAAATTTTTGAAATTAATTTAGGGTCTGTTTACAAAGACATGAGAATTGCACACAGTAAAAGAGAAATTTTTAGGTATAGAGAGAATTGTGAAGGACAATAGGATTAGTGAGGGTAGGGACCATTACCATCTCTTGACCTAAGGGGAGAAAAATACTATTGACACCCAAAACAGAGGACCACTTTTCAGGATCTGTGACTTTGAGTGTAGCTGCAAAGTCAGCTTGAGGCAACCATACATAGAGAGAGCTGGGAGATTAAGTAACTCATCTTCACTGTCTTCCCTTCCTCTGATTTTGTTTCCATGCTTTCTGTTGGCCAAATCCAGCCAAAAGTCAAAGAATAAGGCAGCCCATTGATGTAGTAAATAAAAGAGCATGGGTAATGGTGCAGAAGAGGGGGAATATATCCTCAGGAACAAATTGATGGTGTCCACAAGGTTATATAAAGCTCTACAAGATCTGCCGTACTCCTTTCTATCTAGTGTTCTATTCTACTTAACAATCTTTTTCTATTTTTGACAGAGACAGAGAGAGAAAGATAGAGGGACTGATAGAGACAGACATATAGGAAGGGAGAGAGATGAAAAGCATCGATTCTTTGTTGCAGTATCTTAGTTGTTCATTGAATACTTTCTCATTTGTGCCTTGACCCAGAACTACAGTAGAATGAGTGACCCTTTACCCAAGCCAGTGACCTTAGGCTCAAGCCAGTGACCATGGAGTCACATCTATGATCCCACGTTCAATCAGGCAACCCCAGGCTCAAGCTGGTGAGCCCGTGCTCAAGTCAGATGAGCCTGCACTCAAGCTGGTGACCTTGGGGTTTCAAACCTGGGTCCTCTGTATCCCAGTTTGATGCTATATCCACTGTACCAATGCCTGGTCAGGTTTAACAATCTTTTTCTTAAGAACATTAGCCTAATATACTTTTTCCCATTTTCCTAATATATATTTGCACTTTGGATGGTGTTCTTCTCCCTTTTCTGTCTGGCCTACTTTTCTCTTCATTTTTTTTGCTTTAAGGTCATTCCATTTGAGAAAATTTTCTAGACTAGCCTAGATAAAATGATAACTCACTCATACTCACTATTGCCTTACTAAAATATTTTTATATTTTTATCTTTCACATATTATGTACCTTTTTATTCATTTTTTACTTTCCCACAGCCCACCCACTGAAGTGTAAACATCTTGAAAAAGGACTCTGATTTATTCATTGTTGAATCCTCAGAATCAAGAGAGTATGTGGTATATTGAATTCAGTTGATCTTCATTATTCAAAGTAGTTATGTTTTATAACATTGTTATGAACAAAGATTAACCATTTGTTCCTAGAAGAATTACAAAGTTATGTTTCTGATAGCCCCTGGCCACAGTATTTTTTTATCAACTGATCAATGCATAATGTTGTTTTATGTGAGTTTCTGTTTAAAAATATTGTTTAATATATATTTCTTGAAATTAAGTAATTTATCTTGTATTTATACCAAAACCCTTGCTGAGAAGGGTTTAAAAATTTTCTGACTCTGGGACACCATACATTTGTTTGGCTTTAAGTCTCATAAAAATGCCATCCATCACATTTTTTTTTTTAAAGTCAGCCATCATCTCATGAATCCACAACTGTAGCAGCTTTTTCCATTTTTTCAGTGGAATAATTAAGAAAAAAACATTATTTATAATACCCAAATGCTCATCATTAGTTGAATGAATAAATGAATTTAGGTTGCTGGAGCTAAAAATAATATGATCTAGTAATACCTATGTCTTGGTCTGGGCCGTGGTTAGAAGGTCGTGTTCAAGTAGTGTTTTCTAATAAGAATAATAATTAAAAGAACAGAATACGGTATATCTATATATGACGTGATTAAATCTTTCTTAGAAATGTTAGTATATAAAATGATAAAAAAAATAGAACAATGGACATGAATGAGCCCTTTTATGAATTTGTTAAAGACAATAATAACATGTACTGTACAGGTATGTATCTATAGATAGGTATATGTGTGTGTATATATGGAAATCTTTAGCATTTACCTTTTATTTTTTCTGGAGAGGTTTATCGTAACTATTAACTGTGGTTGCCCTTTCAAAAGAATATTTGGGATTGGTGTAAGGTAAATAAATATTTTACTTTTTATTTTACATTGTTTTAGTGTACAAACCATACACATATTTTGCTTTCTTTTTTTTAATTTTTAAGTTTAATTGAAAAATTTACTTTAACAGGGTGACATGGATCAATAAGAGTACGTAGGCTTCAGGCAAACATTTCTATAGCATGTGAACTGTTGATTATGCTGTATACCCATCACCCAAAGTCAAATAATTTGTCATCACCTTATAATTGTCCCTCTTTACACTCTTCTGCCCATCACCTCTTTTATCTCTGCTTTTATTTATTCTATCACTCAGTCATTTTGGGGAAGTATGTTGTTTAATTTCCACATTTTTGTGGGTTTCTTTATTTACTTTTTCTAGTTGAATTCTAATTTCAAAGCCTTATAATCAGAATATATACTTGGTATAATTTTAGTTTTCCTAAATTTGTTGATGTTAGTTTTGTGGTCCAACATATGGTCTAACCTTTAGAATGTTCCATGCACACTGGTGAAGAATGTATAATCTAACATTTTGGGGTGAAATGTCCTATAAATGTCTATTATTTCCTTGTGGTCCACAGTGTTGTTTAAGATGAATATTTTTTATTGATTTTCTGTTTAGCTGATCTACCTAAAGCCATCAATGGTATGTTGAAATCTCCAAGTATGATTGTGTTTTCCACTACTTCTATTTTTTTTATTAATTTTAATGGGGTGACATTGATTAATTAGGGTACATAGATTCAGAGAAAATATCTCCAGGTTATTTTGACATTTGATTCTGTTGCATACACATCACCCTAAGTCCAATTGTCTTCCATCACCTTCTATCTGGTTTTCTTTGTGCCCTTCTGCTCTCCCCACCTCCCCCCCCCACACACCCCCGGTAACCACCACACTCTTGTCCATGTCCCTGGGCCTCATTTTTTTGGCCCACCTATGTATGGAATCATATAGTTCTTAGTCTTTTCTTATTTCACTCAGTATAATGTTATCAAGGTCCATCCATGTTGTTGTAAATGATCCGATGTCATCATTTCTTATGGCTGAGTAGTATTCCATAGTATATATGTAACTCATCTTCTTTATTTAATCATCTATTGAAGGACTTTTTGGTTGTTTTCATGTCTTGGCCACTGTGAACAATGCTACAATAAAGATGGGGCTGCATGTGTTTTTATGTATCAGTGTTTTTGAGTTTGGGGTATATACCCAGTAGAGGAATTGCTGGATCATATGGTAGTTGTATTTTTAATTTTTTGAGAAGCCACCATACTTTCTTCCATAATGGTTGTACTACTTTACATTCCCACAAACAGTGGATGAGGGTTCCTTTTTCTCCAGAGCCTCTCCAACACTTATTATTATCTGTCGTGTTGATAATAGCTAATCTAACAGGTCTGAGGTGGTATCTCATTGTAGTTTTGATTCGCATTTCTCTAATAACTAATGAAGATGAGCATCTTCTCATATATCTGTTGGCCATTTATATTTCTTTCTGGGAAAAGTTCTGTTTATGTCCTCTTCCGATTTTTTTATTGGATTGTTTGCTTGTTTGTTGTTGAGTTCTATGAGTTCTTTGTATATTTTGGATATTAGGCCCTTATACATGCTGTTGTTTGAAAATATCAATTCCGATTTAGTTGGCTGTCTCTTTATTTTTTTGTAAGATTCTATTGCTGTGCAAAAACTTCTTAGTCTGATGTGGTCCTATTCATTTATTTTTGCCTTCACTTCCCTTGCCTTTGGAGTCTAATTTATAAAGTGCTCTTTATAACCAAGGTCCATGAGTTTAGTACCTATGTTTTCTTCTATGTAATTTATTGTTTCAGGTTTTATATTTAGGTCTTTGATTCATTTTGAATTAATTTTAGTAAAAAGGAACAAACTGTAGTTGAGTTTTATTCTTTTGAATGTGGCTTTTTAGTTTTCCCAGCATCATTTGTTGAAGAAGCTTTCTTTTCTCCATTGTGTGTTGTTGGCCCCTTTATCAAAAATTATTTGACATGTGGTTTTATTTCTGGGTTTTCTATTCTGTTCCATTGGTCTGAGTATCTGTTTTTCTGCCAATACCATGCTGTTTTAATTATCATGGCTCTATAATATAATTTGAAGTCAGGTATTGTAATGCCCCCAGCTTCATTCTTTTTCCTTAGGATTGCTTTGGGTATTTGGGGTTTTTTATAGTTCCATATACACCTGATGATTTTTTGTTTCATTTCTTTAAAAATTTACTTTGGAATTTTGATGAGAATTGCATTAAATTTGTATATCGCTTTTAGTAATATAGTCATTTTGACTATATTTATTCTTCCTATCCAAGAAAAAATAATATTTTTCCATTGCATTATATATTTTTTAATTTCCCTTAACAATGCTTTGTAGTTTTTATTATATAAGTCCTTTACATTTTTGTTATATTTATTCTTAGGTATTTTATTTTATTTTGCAACCATGAAGGGGATTATTTTATTGAGCTCGTTTTCTGATGTTCCATTGTTGGCATATAGGAAGGCAATGGACTTTTGTGTATTAATTCTGTATCCTGCGACCTTACCGTATTGGTGTTTTGTTTCTAGTAGTCTTTTTGTGGAGTCTTTGAGGTTTTTGATGTATAGATCATATCATCTGCCAAAAGTGAAACCTTTACTTCTTTCCCAATATGAACGCCTTTTATTTCTTTCTCTTGTCTGATTGCTCAGGCTAGAATTTCCAGCACTATGTTGAATAAGAGTGGAGAGAATGGACAATCTTGTCTTGTTCCTGATTTAGGAGAAAAGTCCTCAGTTTTATGCCATTTAATATGATATTAGCTGGTGGTTTATCATAAATGCCTTGTATTATGTTGAGATATTTTCCTTCTATTCCCATTTTGTTGAGTGTTTTAAACATAAAATGATGTTGTTGTATTTTATCGAATGACTTTTCTGCATCTATTGATAGGATTATATAGTTTTTGTTCTTTGTTTTGTTAATATGGTGTATTATGTTAAGCGTTTTACATATGTTGAACCATCCTTGTGATTCTGGGATGAATCCCACTTGATCATAATGAATTATTTTTTTTAATGTGTTGTTGTATTCAATTTGCTAGTATTTTGTTTAGTATTTTAGCAACTATATTCATTAGAGATATTGGTCTGTAGTTTTTGTGTGTGTGTGTTGTCCTTGCCAGGTTTTGGTATGATGGTTATGTTGGCCTCATAAAATGTGTTGGGCAGCATTGCTTCTTCTTCAATTTTTTGGAAGACTTTGTATAGAATAGGAACCAAGTCTTTTTTGAATGTTTCATAGAATTCAGTAGTATAGCCGTCTGGCTCTGGACTTTTATTTTGGGGGAGGTTTTTAATAGTTGTTTTTATTTCCTCCCTGCTAATGGGTTTGTCTAGGCTTTCTGCTTCTTCATGACTCAGTCTAGGAAGATTGTATGATTCTAAGGAATTTATCTATTTCTTTTGGATTGTTAAATTTAGAGGCATACAATTTCTCATAGTATTCTACAATAATTTTTTGTATATCTATGCTATCTGTAGTGATTTCTGCTCTTTCATTCTGGATTTTGTTTATATGAGTCCTTTCTCTTTTTTCTTTAGTGAGTTTTGCCAAGGGTTTGTCAATTTTGTTAATCTTTTCAAAGAACCAGCTCCTTGTTTTATTATTTTTTTTCTATAGTTTCTCTGTTCTCTATTTTGTTTATTTCTGCTCTGATTTTTAAATTTTCTTTCTCCTGCTGGTTTTGGGTTGTCTTTGTTCTTCTTCTTCTAGAGCAGTGGTTCTTAACCTGGGTTCTATCAAACCCTAGGGGTTTGATGAGTTTGTCTCAGGGGTTCGGAGAAGCCTCTGCCATGGAGGCCAGATTAAAGTAATGCCATAACTTGTTGTGAGTTTATGCACTTTGTTGGTTTTGGTCTTTGAGCAAGGTGATGTTCATGCATGGCTCATTTTGTACACCAGTAAAAAAACATATACCTATGTCTTGAATTTGGGGGAAAAATTATATTTTATTTATCACTAAAGAAGGTTTCGGTGAATGCGCATATAAAACTGGTGGGTTCGGTACCTCATAAAAGGTTAAGAACCACTGTTCTAGAGTCTCAAGTTGTAAAGTTAAGTGGTTTACTTGGGCTTTCTCTTGTTTGTTCATATAGGCCTGTAGTGATATGAACTTCCCTCTTTTTGCTGCTTTTGCTGCATACCAGAGTATTTTTGATCTCTGCTTTTATTTCTTATTTGATCCACTCACCTTTTAAAAGTATGTCTATTAGTTTCCACATTTTTGTGGGTTTCTTTACCTCTTTTTTTGCAATTGAATTCTAGTTTCAAGGCTTTATGTTCAGAAAATATGCTTGTTATAATTTCAATCCTTCTGAATTTGTTGATGTTATTTTTGTGACACAACATATGGTCAATTGTTGAGAATGTTCCATGTACACTAGAGAAAAATGTATACTTTGGCACTTTGAGGTGAAATGTCCTGTAAATGTCTATCATATCCAATTGTTCTAGTGTTTCATTTAAGGGTTATATTTCTTTATTGATTTTTTGTTTGGATAAATGATCTAAAGCCATCAGTGGTACATTGAAGTCTCTATGTATGATGGTATTTTTGTCAGTTTTTGTTTTTAGGTCAGTCAGTAGCTGTCTTATATTTTGGTGCTCCTTTGTTTGGTGCATATATATTAAGAAGTGTTATGTCTTTTTGATTCAATGTCCCCTCTATCATTATGAAATGACCGTTTTTGTCTCTGATTACCTTAGCCATCTTGTAGTCAGCATTGTTAGATATAAGTATTGCTACACCTGCTTATTTTTGGATGTTATTTGCTTTATGTATTTTTTTTTCCAACCTTTCACTTTGAATTTTTTTTTATCCTTGTAACTTAGATGTGTTTCTTGTAGGCAGTATACACGTGGATTTTCTTTTTAAATCTACTCTGCTACTCTGTGTCTTTTTATTGGTGAGTTCAATCCATTTACGTTTAGTGTAATTATTGACACTTGAGGGTTTCTTATTGCCATTTTATATATTACTTCTGATAGTTATGTATTTTGTTTGGTTTTTCTCTTTTGTTTTTCTATCATTTGTTTTTGTTTGCTTGTAATTCATACTTCTTTTCTCTGTTACTTCTTTTTTAAGCCATGTGCTTCTGTGGTGGTTTTTTCAGGGGTGGTTACCATTAAGTAATGGAAAGGATACCTATCATGTTCATGTTCATTGTAGTACATTATCTCATGTGTGATTTTGCACTCCATCCTCCTTTGCTACCGTTAATCTTTGTCCTCTCCCCTTTTCTGTTTTTGCTGTCACAGATTAATCTTGTTTTTATTGTGATGTTGATGGAGCTTTTATTTGTACTTTTGTTTTGTTTTGTTCTTTGTATCTGGTTGGAAAACCCCCTTTAGTATTCTTTGATGTGGGGGTTTTCTGGTGATAAATTTCCTCATCTTTTCCATATTTGTGAATGTTTTTTTATTTCCATATTTGAAGGATAGCTTTGATGGATATAATATTCTTGGCTGAAAGTTCCTCTCTTTCAGAACTTTAAATATTGGGGTCTACTCTCTTCTAGCTTGGAAAGTTTCTGCTGAGAAATCTGTTGATAATTTAATGGGCCTTCCTTTATATGTTGTATTTTCCCTGGCTGCCTTGAGAATCTTTTCTCTGTCACTTGTTTGTGCCAATTTCATTATGATATGCGTTGGAGTAGGTTTGTTAGGGTTAAGATAACTTGGTGTTCTGTTTGCTTCTTGAATTTGAGGCTTTAGTTCTTTCTACAGGCTTGGAAAGTTCTCATCTATTATTTGTTTGAATATGTTCTCCATTCAATTTTCTCTCTCTTGTCCTTCTGATATACCCATTATGCTTATGCTGCTCTTTCTCATGGAGTCAGACAATTCCTATAGGGCTTTCTCATTTTTTAAAATTCGTGAGTCTCTCTCCTCTTCTCTCTGTAGTGCTTCTAGTTGCCTGTCTTCTATGTCACTAATTCTCTCCTCTATCTGACCTGTTCTATTGGCTAAGTTTGTTACTATTGGCTAAGTTTGTTACAGCTCATGTATTGAGTTGTTCATGTCTGTTTGATTTGTTTTCATAGTTTCAATTTCCTTGGTGATGTATTCTTTCTGTTCATTGAATCGTTTTTTGAACTCCCTAAGTTGCCTTTCTGTGCTTTCTTGTATATCTCTGAGTATTTTTAGAACTTTAATTTTAAATTCTCTGTCATTTAACTCCAAGGTTTCCAAACTATTGAAACTTATTTTGTAGATTTTTTCTCACCTATCTGAGCTACATTTATGTTTTTTTGTATCCATAATAATTGATTTCCTTTTCCTTAGTGGCATTTGAGAGTGGTATTGTTAATAACACTAATAAGAGTTGATAAGAAAAACAATTTTTGAAAAATTGCACTTAAAAACTAAAAATTCTATTGTGCTAAGTGGAACGAAAATATGTAGAATGGAGGGCCTGAGTTGGGGGGAGGTGACAAAGAGGCAAAAAATGAGGCAAGAGCCCACAAAATGCCACAAGAAAAAAATTTGGGTCAAGAATAAAATAATTTGTTTGTAAATGATGCTCGAATGATAAAAATAGTGTTACAGTAGAGAAGAAAAAGAAAGAGAGAAAAAAATCACAGTGAAAAATGAAAACTCTATTGTATTGAGTGGAATAAAAACTACATAGAGGACAGCAAGATGGTGATGGACTAGACGGAAGTACCAACTTCCAACTCCCAGAACCGAAGTGGGTTATAACTTAATTTTAAGAACCATCATCTGGATAAACCAACTTTGAACTAAACTAAGTGGACTCTTCAACCAGGGAACACTGAAGAAGCCACATTGAGACTGGTAGGAAAAGCGAAAACGCGAAGAGGGCTGCCCAGCTCCTCAGAGTGAATGGCAGTCCAGAGAGACCCACGTGGAGGGAGGAGAGTTTGGCAGAGAGGAAGGGACCTGGGTCCCAGGAACAAAGCCCCATACTGCAGTCCCAAAGCCTAGAAGAGGCATTTGGACAGTATTGAGCTGGAAACAACTGAGGATACTGTTTGTGAGAAAGAGACAGTTTTCTCAGACCCAAGATTCTTCTTAAAGGGACAGCACAGAAAACATCTCTCACAACCACTCACCCGGGGCTCCGGGGAATGGGGACAGAGGAGAGGACCAGAGCAGCGAGAAGAGAGTGTACACTGGAAGGAACAGGAAGAAACACTCTGAGAGATAGGAAAAAAATTGAGTTAAGTTTTTGGAATGTACCACTCATAAAAAATGAATGGAAAGTGTAAAACCTATGGGTAATAAAGTTCAAAATAAAAAGAAAAGAATAAAATGGAATGAGGATAAAATAACGAAGGTAACAATAAAAAAATAAATGAAAAAATACAAGATAAAAATGGAAAAAGTTATAAAGAGTGTATTTTCCCTGGTTTTGAGAGGTTATCTTTTTTCTTTTTCTTTCTTCCTTCTCTTTTTGGCTGGTGGCATTGTACCCCAAGTTCTGCCCCTGTGGCATTCTTAGCCAGAAATTTGCAGTTGAAGTGTCGTTATGATGATGACATAAACTAGACCTCGGTCCCATTAGTAGGCTGGGCTTGTCAGCATTTGCAGTCTCCGACAATGAGAGAGTTTGTTTTCCCTGAATCTCTTTCTAAATCTCTTCTTCCTATACCAGCAGCCTGGGGATCCAGCTGTGAAGGTGCCCCAGCCACTGCCTTGAGAAGGAGAGGCTCTAAGTGCTGCCAAATCCCCCCTCTATTCCTACTCAAAGCAGGATTCTTGGTAAAGCTTTGCCAGCCAGAGCCACCAGCATAATCAAGCAGGACTGGGAGCCTATTGCTTTTCAGGTGCCTTTCTATGAGCATCCAGGCATGTCTAGTATGCCTCAGCGCTCTGCAGGTCTACTCTCCCCTGGTTTTTTGCACTTTGTAATCTGTATCGGCTGGAAGGAATTTGCCCCAGACACAGTCTGCAGAGCAAGAGGTCCTAAAAGCTACCAATTCCCTCTTCCAGGTTCATTCAAAGCACAGCTCTGTGTATGAAAGCTTTGTCAACCAGAGCCACCAGCTCAAGCAGGCAGGGGAGTGAGCTGATTCCTGGTTCTAGTTAAATTTGCCTCAGCACTCCATAGGTCTGCTCTCCACAGATTTCTCTCTTGTTGGGAAGCCTACATACAGTTCAGCCTGCCCAACTTCCACAGTGTTCTCTGAGGTCTGTTCTGTGGGACTGTACTTTTTAACCTGTATTGGCTGGCTGGAAGTTGCCCCAGCCATTGCCCGCAGAGCAAGAGGCCCTGAGACCTATCAAGTCCCTCCTCTGGGTCCCCTTAAATCACAGGCCTGGGAAAGGAGGCTTTGTCAGCCAGAGCTACCAGCATAAACTCACTGGGCAGTGAGCAGACTGTGGATTAGGCTCCTTTTAGCACTCAGTGGATCTGCTCTCCAGAGGCTGTCTGCACGCCCTTCCCTCCACTACTTTTGCAGTTCTTTTTCCTGGGAATGTGCTTTGTTTGACTGTATGGCTGGTGGAGGCACTGCGCCTGTAGGGAAGCCAGGTCTCCACACAGTTCCTACATGCTGCCGTTTGGGGCACTGGGATTATACAGATACTCTGGTCACAGCCCACACAAAGGGTCACTGCTGGGTCTCCGACCCAGTCCCTTCATCCAGGAATGCGGGCATCCATACCCAAAACACCAGGTAGATCCACTCACACATTGCTCTCACTCACCAATTGGGAGACCAGGAGTAAACAAGGCAACTGCTTGCCCTCCTCTTCTGGGGTCTGCGACTGGCGTTAGTTCCATGTGGGCTGAGCCGTGGGCACACTCTCTCCTCGGATTGAACATCTCTGACCTATCCTAGCTTTTTCTGCACCCCAGCCCTCCCTTTCTCTCAGTTCCAAGTGAAGGCAGCCCTCGCTCAGGTCAGTGAGGAAAGCGGAATACTCCGTTCTCCATCTTATTTTCTTCAGAATGGATTATATATTCAGCCACCTTTTCACCCAATTGTACCTTTGTTTGATGTATGTGTATTTCAGATGCTCCTGAGATTGTTTTTCTGTCTCTAGTTGTTGATTTGTTGAAATTTCAGGAAAGGTTTCTGGAGCACCCCTCACAGCGCCATTTCTCTGACGTCACTCCCTCTACTTCTATTTTTAGATTAATTAGTAGATGTTTTATATAATTTGGTGCCCCCTGGTAGTTCAGTGCATATATACCAGAAAGTATTATGTCTTCTTGATACAATGTCACCTTAATCATTATAAAATGTCTAGCTTTGACTCTGATTACTTTTGTTGTCATAAAGTCTGCATTGTCAGATATAATTATGGCTATACCTGCTTTTATTTGGATATTATTCGCTTGGAGAATCATTTTCCAACTTTTCACTTTGAGTCTACTTTTGTCATTGCACCTTAGATTTGTCTCTTGAAGGCAAAATATGATTGAGTTTAGCTTTTTGATCTAAATATTCAATCTGCTACTCTTTATTGGTGAGTTCAGTACATTTACACTTAGGGTAATTATTGATACTTGAATATTTACTAGAACCATTTTATGTTTTGTTTTTTAGTAGCTCTATGTCTCGTTTAGTTCTCTTTTTTGTGTTTGTCAGTTGTTTTTATTTGGTCATATTACATACTTCTTTCCTCTGTTGCTTTATTTTAAAGCTGTGTGTTTCAGCAGTGGGTTTATTGTGAGTGGTTACCATTGGATTATTTTTTAAAATGTTCAAATGTACAAGAGCTTCTGTCTTATTAGTGCTTCTATACTCCATCTTTCTTTGCTACTGCATATATTTATCTTCTCCCCTTTTATGTTATTGTTGTCACAGATTGTTCTTTTTATTCTGACTTCGTTGGAGTTTTGCTTGTAGTTTTGATTTGTTTTGTTCTCTATGTCTGGTCCAATAACCCTCTTGAGTATTTTCTGCTTTGAAAACATTTTGGTGATAAATTATTTCAACTTCTGTATCTGTAAAAGTTTTTATTTCTCCTTTATCTTTCAAGGATAACTTTGATGGATATAGTATTCTTGGCTGGTAAATCTTTTTCAATACTTTGAATGTTTGAGTTCACTCTCCTTTGGCTTGTAGAGTTTCTGCTGAGAAGTCTGATAACCTAATGGGTTTTCCTTTCTATGTTATGTTCATCTTTTTCCTAGCTGCCCTGAGGATTATTTTTCTCATTGATTTTTGACAATATTATTATGATGTGCCTTAGTGTAGGTCTGTTTGGGTTGCAGTAATTTGGAATTCTGTTTGCTTTTTAGAACAAGGCTCTAAATCTTTCCATAGGCTTGGGACATTCTCATCCATTATTTGTTTGAATAGGTTCTCTCTTCCCTTCTCCTTCTCTTCTTCTTCTGATATACTCAATATTCTTATATTGCTCTTTCTGATAGAATCAGAAAATTCTTGTAGAACTCTCTAAATTTTTTAATTTGTGAGTCTCTGTCCTATTCTCTCTGTAGCATCTTTAATAGCCTGTCTTAGATGTCTCTGATTCTTTCCACTGTCTGGCTTGTTCTATTAGCTAAACTTGCTAAAACTTGCTACCTTAATCCTCAGTTCATGCATTGAGTTCTTATCTCTATTTTTAAAGTTTAAATCTCCTTGGTGAGGGTTTGTTTTGTTCATTAATGTTTTTCTAAGCTCATTAAGTTGCCTATTGGTGTCTTCTTGCATCTTGTTGAGTATTTTCAAATCTTCAATTCTGAATTCTTTATCATTTAACTCCAAGATTTCCATATGATTGAGATTGTTTTCTGTAGATTTTTTTGGTTTCTTTCTGAACTATGTCTCTGACTTGCTTAGCTATGGTATTAAATTTCTTCTTCCTTGATTGGATTTAAGAGTGGTATTGTGGCCTGACCTGTGGTGGCGCAGTGGATAAAGCGTCGACCTGGGAACACTGAGGTCGCCAGTTCAAAACCCTGCACTGGTCTGGTCAAGGCACATATGGGAGTTGATGCTTTCAGCTCCTCCCTCCTTTCTTTCTCTCTCTCTCTTTCTCTCTCTCTCTCTCTCTCTCTCTCTCTCTGTGTCTCCTCTCTAAAATGAATAAAATTAAAAAAAAGAGTGGTATTGTTAAGAACACTAATAAAAAATATAAAAAATAAAACATTAAAATAAAATACAGTAAAAAATATAAAAATTTAAAAAATTATGACAAGAAGAAAAACCACAGGAAAGAAAGATTGTAAGCAAAAACAAAACAAAACATCCACAAAAATTAAAACTAAAAAATATAAGATTTAAAGAAAATAAAATTTAAATGTAAAAAGAGAAAAAATAAATTAGAAAAGAAAAATGAAAAAAAGGGAAAATAAAAAATTAATTTTGGTTTTGAAAGGTTTCTTCCTGTAGGTTGCACTGTATTACTTTTAGCTCAGTGAACTTCCTAGGTTGTCTTCAAATGAGATGTTACTGTTGCAATAATATATGGGGGACCACAGTCGTGATGTTGGGTGGGGAGTGTTGTGAGGGCTTTATGGCTTCAGCTTTATGAACATACCAATGGCAATCTCAGGCTTCTTTGTGCTCCTCCCCAGATCTCAACAGACTTGAGGACCAGACACAGAGCCCCTCTGTTCTTCAGTGGCTTTGGAGAGCTAACTGTGGGGATTTGTCTCTGCAACTGTTGGTACCACAAGGTAATGGAGGAAGGATCTGGGTTTCTGTGGGCTGCACTTCAGTTTTCTCTGTCACTGATAAGTGCAGGCTGAAAGCTGACCATGAGAGCACTGGTCACTACTTTGTGTTCTGGCTGCTTTGGTTTATTCCTCCTCTGCCCCTCTATCTCACTGCTCCTCCCTGAAGAAGGAGACCCAGTCACTGTGATTTTCCTTCTTTCCCATAGTCCAGCAGAGGAAAAAAACTCAGTGACTCCAGGTTTGTCTGCTCTCCTCTCTAAAGCCCACTGCAAATGCATTTTATCTTATACCCTCTTCTTAATCTTTTCCCACCCTAAATCTTTTTGGTGCATGGATCTTTCAGGTGTGCCTATGAGCCAAGCTGGTGTCCCTTTGCTGCATTATAGTTGTTTAATATTTTGAAATTCTAAGGGGAGAAATCAGGAGTATCTCTTACACTTCCATATTTTGCTTTCTAAAAACCTTACAATAATATCCTCAATTATAAGTGAGATATGGATTCTATATGGTCTTAAATTGTAAGACTAATTATATGAGTGATATTGTGTGAATTTACATAGTTGCACATAAGGTTTTGGGGCGACACATATAAAGATACATATTTAAGTAAAGAAGCTTAATGTGACATAAATTTCTATATTAATCTTTATAATTATAAGCAAGCAAGAAAATCATTATTCAAATAGCCTTGTGGAAAAACTGATGGAAAGTCTTAGTTACTGTTGGTGGAACTTAAGCAGAGATATTGGGAAAATATTTTATTTACTTTTAATTTTTAAAGAAAAACTTAAGAAATATATGCAACACTGATTGTGGTTACCAGTAACACTCACTTTTGGAGTACTGTAAAGTTTTATAAATTCAGCGTGGATACTTCACCTCAGTTTATCACTGGAATCAATCATACGTCATGCTACTGCCAGGAAATAGATTTTGTATTCAGCTACTATTTTAAAGGAGAATATTGTCAGGAAGAAGAAGATACTGTTGAAAATAAAAAAAACAGAAGATTGCATTGTGGTTCAATAGTATTGCCACATTGTTTTGTTGAGAAACCCACATGAGTATCCACCAAAGTACAGTGTGTCCGTAAAGTCATGGTGCACTTTTGACTATGTGACCAGTCAAAAGTGCACCATGACTTTATGAACACACTGTATTTTAAATCTACACCTTTTATTGACTGTTATTAAGTGGGTAGGAGATTCAAAGTAACTTTTGAGGTTTTAATTGAGTGGTATATTATGAACTCTGAACAATTTTGCTCACTTTATTGTAATGATATGAGATAAAAAAAGAATTAAGAAAAATAATTTAAATGAAGAAGAATATTAACTTTACAGGTAAGCTTTAGAGAATGAATTTTGGTCTGAGGCCTGACCTATTTCATGTGAAAACTCATGGTTAATATAGAAATATTGCACCCTTAAACTCTGGGCACTTCCCTCAAAAGTTTATTAAAGAACTAATTCTTATACATACATACCTATATTTGGATGTAGGTGCAGATTTGAAATGTATTATTTCATAAAGCACTGTTACTCTTATCCTCCATGTTCCCCCAAGTCAAGTAATTGCTTGTATAATGAGGAGTTTGAGGGGCTATTTTCAATACAGAATTTAGAGTGCATACATATTCTAACAGAAAATGGAAACATCAACATCAGCATGCAATAATAACATAAATTTTTTTTGTTGAATATATATGTAGTATGCATCTTTAAAATACAAACCCAGAAAACTATATTAATTATGTTAAGTACCAAGTAGCACTAAACTATTTATGTATATTTATTTATTTCTGCTTACAAAATGAGTTGATTAAATAATCTAAAGTTATATGATTTTGGTACATTTGAATTGATCTTGGAATGAACTGTTGTGCATTGAAAATCATGCTCTATTATATCCCTGAGAAAGAAGCAGAAGAAATTTTTCAAGCCCAAGGTTGACTTGAGCTGAGAATTACCTGGCAAAACTGTGAAATGGAATTTAAGCTCTTGCATTAAAAAAAGTAAGGGTTTTATTTACATTCTTCATGAGTAAGCAAAACATATGATAAAACCTAATTATTTCTCCAAAGCTTGAAAAGTTGTAGAAGAAGGTAATTTTAGTTTCAAAGTGGATATATTTTCTTACCTTAATAAGACCCGGTTTTAGATCTGTGCCAGTGATTTCTACTCTACTTTTTATTTACGTCTCAGCTCTCCCAAGCACTGCTTACTGTGACAGTCCACTAGAAATATCCTTTTATATTTAAAACTATAAATCATCCATTTCTAGGGCTTAAGTTCTAAAAAATAAACTACAACTCCAGAATCACAGGCATGTTCAGTTCTATTTAATGAAGTATGAACAATAGGCTTAAATAATGGATGTGTTACTGTCTCCCTGAAGAACACCTGCAGATATAAAAGCCTTGCCTTTATTAAAATACCTACATACTTTATATTTCAGAATCAAGTATGAAAATACTATACATCATAATCTGACCAATAGTTAAAAATGATAATTACTCTAATAAAATTTTTGATTTCATGAATCTTCGTGAAAAGAAAACTATACAGTGAAGTCACATGAAACAAAATTATCCCAGTGTACTGTAATGCTATTTGTTTTCTTTGTAATACAACCATTTATCCATTCTTTTACATCTTCCTTTAATTGATATTCTCCATTTTAGGGCGCACATCAAAATAGTTCTTTATTTCATTACACTGAGGAACAAAATTTTTCTTGCATCCACAAAAACACTTGTTCTTACATAATTAAAGTGTGCTGATCTCAAATCTGACATTAGTTTTTCTCTGTAAGCTACAGTATTTTTGAAATTCAAGATTTTTACTTATTTATTTATTTATTTTACAGGGACAGAGAGAGGGATAGATAGGGACAGACAGACAGAAACAGAGAGGTGAGAAACATCAATCATTAGTTTTTCGTTGCCATTGCGACACCATAGTTGTTCATTGATTGCTTTCTCACATGTGCCTTGACCGCGGGCCTTCAGTAGACCGAGCAACCACTTGCTGGAGCCAGTAACAACAATAAATTTAAATTGCATAAAAAATAGAGTATGCACCAAAAAACGGATTTTACAGTTAGGATCACCAATGCAGATATATATAGAAAAAGTTCTAAAACCATATGCAACAGAAAATGGAAAAAAATAATTTTCCCCAGTGTTATCATTAATACCATGTAGAATTTTCTAAATCTACTAGTATTTCATAAAAGATCTTGAAGCTTTTAGTTTTATAAATGTTTCTAAAGCCATTAGTTTGCCTAATGTGTTATCTATCATGCAATTCTTAGGAAACTAGCTATAAAAAGTTTACATTTACTCACTGTATGGCCAGGAGCCACCATTGTGGCCATTTACATGCAGGTTCCCATTGGATTCAGGCAGACAGTGAAGAAATGGCGGAGTTGGAGGATGGTGGGCTATTCTGTTTATTGGTGTCTCATCAAGACAGGCAAGCCACAAGAGGAGACAAGGGAAACGCAGAAAAACTGCTTTTTCCATGGAGGACAAGGGATCAGGGAGGCCCCTGCAATGGTGGGTGATAGCAGGAACCAATAGCAAGAAAGCTCCCGTTCTGCCCCACTGTGAAATCAAAACCTTTAATCCAATATACAAATAAGGAAGTCTCTGATACAAAGTCACTTATCTGAGGCATAATGGGAGGATTCCTCATGAGCATCCACCACCTACATCATCCAATCAGTCAAGGATGTGGGGAAAAGCTTACTCTTAAAACTAAGCCTTAGGCTATAATGACCTGGACTGCTTATAGCCTGTCCCCCACACCCAATACAAACTATAAGCAAGCAAACATATATATTATATTTACAAACTTATTTGACCAACACTCACAAACCCAAGTGAAGAAAAAAAAAAAAGAAATAAAGCTGACCACCATATTTTAATGTGAATTTACTGTGAATAATCTAAATTCACTTTAAAAGAAATATTTAGTAAAACGATAATTTTGGAACTTAACTGTAATAATATGCATATTTTACAGAGTAAATATAAATCTAAAATTGCAAAGAAAGCAGATGTCTTTTAGCTTTAGCCAAATTATTTTCATTTTTGTGAAAATTAAATATATCTATATTTGCATTTTAAACAAATTTTCAGTCGCAGTTATCTGATGTTGCAATTGTAATTATATCTTGGAAACTAAAAAGTAAAAAAAAATGTATTTTCATTCCAATAGTATTTTTATGTAAATTTAGACTATTTAATAATATAGCAAAAGATTACAGACATCTAGGTGTTACTAAAATAGCAACAAAATTTGTTCAGATGCTTTCTTGATTACAAACTATATTTGTAATTTTTTACAGAAATCCTGGTAGGTGTAATAGGTCATAAACATACACAATAACATGTGTTCAACACTTGTTCTTTCCCAGGCACTGTATCAAGAGTTCACCTGCTTTATCTCATTAATTCTTTCAATGAGACAGTGACATACTTCTATTATTCCCAATTCATAAATGTTTACACTGAGGTCCATAGAAGTTAAGAAATATGATAAGGTGACTTAATTAATAAGTGAGAAAGCAATAAAATAAAAAAAGACATGATTATTTTCTCTATTTGGCAGGTGAAGAAACTGTAATGCAAAGGGTATTAGTCAAATTCTTTCAGCAAGTAGCCCTTAGGTCAAACACAAGAGTCAAGGTCTTGAACTCCACATATTATACAATTTCCATTGCACTACACAATTTTGGTCTTAAAATAAATAGTATATTATTATTTTTTGTAAATAAAATTTACATTTTATAGAAAATTGCAATTAATGTTGTATAACATGAAATTCCTTTTATTCATCATCTATATGTATACTTGAAAATTTATAATAACTATAAAATGAAAAATAAGTTTGTATCCTCTAGTAAATTACAATAATTGTTTATAACATATTTCCTATGACTGCATACACTTAAGTGATTTGCATATGTTATCGCATTTAATAATTTGAAAAAATATGAAAATGATAGAATTACTTCCCATTTTAGATGAGCAAATGTAAACACAGATTTGAAAAACTAAGATCAAATAACCAATAAATTGTAGAGACATAATAGGAACTTAGTTTTATTTCAAATCAAAATGAACTCAAAGTTTTTCTGTAAAGACTTGAAAGTATACCACAAAATTACAGAATTTAAATTAATTTAAATGCAAAGCATTGATTTTTATTTTTAAAAATGATATATTCACCCTGGCTCATTGGCTTAGTGGTAGAGAATCGGCCTGATGTGTGGATGTCCTGGGTTTGGTTCCTGGTCAGGGCACAGAGGAGAGGCACCCATCTGCTTCTCTTCCCTTCCCCCTCTTCTTTCTCTCCGTCTCTCTCTTTCCCTTCCGCAACCAAGACTTCATTGGAGCAAAGTTGGCTCAGGCTCTCAGGATGGCTCCATGGCCTCTGCCTCAGGTGCTAAAATGGTTTTGGTTGCAATGAAGCAATGCTCCAAATAGGCAGAGGATTACCCCATAGTGGGCATGCTGGATGGATTCCAGTCAAGAGCCTATAGGAGTCTGTCTCTCTGCCTCCCTTCTTCTCACTTCAGAAAAATACAAAAAAATATATATATAATATTAAAATATACTATATTTCAAATAATGTAAAGGATGTTGGTTATTTATATTCTTTCACTGATAAATGCTGTTTACAAAAATTAGGGGATATTTCAAAATTAATAAGAAGCAGTAAAACATCCCCTAACTTTTGTCAGCAGTATACATTCTCTTGTTTTGTTCCATTTTCAAGAAAGACAAATGAATTTTCAAACATAAACTTTCCCTAAAAATTCTTACATCACTTATGTTTTATTTGTTTTCATTACTCAACTCAGGAGTCCATACTCTATTTGTTAAAGGTTTGTTTCATGGGGAATTTTTTTTTCTAACTAAAGAGGGTTATGTGTATAAGGGTGCCCTTAGTATAAAAAAATAAGAAATGTATTTTTGGTTTAGATTCATATATCATCTTTTCTTTATTTTTTATTTAAAACTACATTAATTAAGTGAGTGAATATTTTAATTTAATATATTATCACAGAGAAAATCAGAAGAACACTGGATGTCTCTCTAGTCAGTGATATCAATGGATCCTCTTCAACCAGATCTTCCCACTTGAACACATGACGATAAAAACCAGGTAACATGTTCTTGCAAGAATAATAGCAACATCAACAGCTTTACTGATTGAGCAAAAACACTAATATTTTGTGCCAGTTACACTGCTAAAATTAATCTTTATCAGAACCCATGTAAAATAAACTATTTTAAGCTCCTTTTATAGAAGATAATAAAGTCAGGAATATTCATTAACTTGTCCAAAGTCATACAGCTATGCGGCGGCATATGAGAAGCAATAGAAAATATTTGTAAGAACTACCTTATCTACAAGACTCAATTCTTAAACAATTTGAGTATAGATATGCACTGGTAACCATATATGTGAAGACTAATGCAAATTTTCTCTCTTTGAGCTTCAATACAGAGTACAGAATAATGCATGGCAAACACCCTATCATTTGTGTTAAAAGAAATAAAAAAATAAATATAATTGTTCTTAACAGATTATAAGAGTTTCTTATCAATATTATTCTGATTAAGCCCTTATTTTCTATTTGTGTAAGCTTGAAATTTCATTCTCCTACTAAATAATTGCTATGTAATACATAAATACAGAATACGGATAAACTGAAGCAAACCTTGTTTTGCCTTATTCCATCTTGAGATTTAGTATGGAAGAAGATAAAGAATCTTCACTCCATCCATGGTTTGGAGCAAGCTGATAAAGAAGTATAGGCAAGGTCATTCTGACCACTGTTGGGTCCTTAAAAAAACTGAATGTAGCCTTTTCTAGTGAAAAGAAGAGCATAACCTTCATCAGTGGATCTCAAAAGCCACAATAGAAAAAGTTTGGACCATGTGATGAACACATGAACTAGGCTTGTCCAGTTGTCTCCTACAGTTTTGGAGATGGTCATTGGTTTCTTCATTTTATAGGCCAGCTAAGGATACTCTGACTCTTAAGTCATGTGATTGGATAACAGTCATTGTGTAGCCTAGTTCATTAAGAGTGACCAAGCAAAAGTAAGCTACCAATCATTTCAAAACCTATCTCCTAAAAGACAATTGCTCTTTTATTTCAAACACAGTATTTATATTTACACTAAACTCTTATGATACAGTCATATAATATCAGCCAGTTTAATAATAAGATCTACTTTAAAGTATTGTTTTGTCACCAAAGATATAAAGCCTTATATCAAAGTAATATTTCTTAGTAAAATATTAGACAAATTTTAATGTGTTGCTTCAGATCTTTTTATACTCACCTGTATATAATTCCAACTTGTTGTAAAAACAGGTGCAACTTGACAATTCCTCCCCTCAGTGTCTGCTGAGTGCTGTTCACTGCCTAGATTGTGGCTTTCTGGTTGACACTGAAGTGTGGGATGTCACACATGCTCACTGGATTCTTACATATGAGCAACCCAGATGTGTGTGGAAACTTAATGTCACATGGGACAATCTTTTGACAAATGACAGATGGGAGCTAGTATATAAATCTTTTTCTTCTTCCTGAAATCATGTTCCACTCACAACAGGCTTTCTAAGATATATACATATATCTCAAGATTCTTCCTAGTAAGTGACCAAGACAGATTGAGCCATCATTTGCACTTAGGCAGCCAGCTTGATAACAGAGACTTCTCTGATGTATTACCCTTGCTTGTCTTCTTTGCTCTCAGCGTATGCTACCTAAGAAAACTGTAGCACCACACTCTTGCCTCAGGTTCTGTTTTCTGGTGAACCTGGGATAAGACAGTTGTTAATAGAATCTCATGTTAACACCTACCATGTGGTGATATCATCATTATCAAGGTTTTTATCTGTGGTTAATTAGAATAAAATATGGAAGAATAGAAAATGGTAGAATATATGATGACTGAGGTTTTATTTAAGGATCACAAAGGGCTACGATGATAATTTTACAAGTTGTAATGTGGAGAGGGCTGGCTTTTGTTAACTTTATTAGAAGACTTGGAAAACAAATGATAGGCTCAGGGCAGCCAACGTCCAGTAGAAGGTATGCTGTGAAAATTGAAGGGTCTTTAGGATAGCTTTAAAGAGATTTTGTAAATTCAGGGCAAATTTTTCTAATTATCAGGCCCAGAATGTACCAGTAACAACAGGGACTGAATACACAGCTTTAAAATGATTTGTATGCCAAGGTCAGGGAACAAATAGAAAAAAAATAGAACTCAGGGATGGTGACATTTTAGTGGATAAATCTGAAAATCTTGAAACGTCAAATTTTCTTGACATTAAATAGCAAAAGCAGCTCTCTCCCTCTTCTCAAATTTGAGAAGCTTGGGGACCATGCTTTAGAATTAATCCGAGGCAAATGACTAACAAAGTGACACATATCCTTCCAGACATCTACCCCATCACTTCTCATTTTCACCCAGTTGATAACCAAGATCAGGTCTCTGCAGAACCTGAGTAGGGAAGTTACAGTGCTTGTGCTAAAAGGAAACAGTTTATACAAAAGAATTTTAGGACCTCACGAATATGTATCAGCAGAGAATAAGAGAGTGTGTTGAGATGGGTTCTAGGGATATTAGATCCAGTGGGAAAGACAATAAGGCTGGATAAGGGAGGGTTTATAGTGATGGGAGCCCTCACTCATGAGTCAGGTACTAATATTCTGGCAAAGACATGTGAAAATAGTTCTAACAATGTTACTATGGCTTCTTGAAGTTTTGGCATGATGATAGCCCACATTAAATTGGAAGAAGATGTTAGGATTTTCTTGGCATGTTATTTAAGAAGGGGTCAGTAGGTTCACATAGATGAAAATGTTAGAATGAATTTACCTAATAAGACATGAGTACCACCATCTGGTTGTTATCAAAGAGGTCAAGAATGTACTGGTGATATGGATATGCAGCATCAATGCAAAGCTTGGCAGCAGTCTGGTGGGCCTTCTGCTATGGAGCAAAACTTTCTACTATCAATAGGAATAAAAATTCTGGAAAGGTAAAGGCCAGATCATGGCACTAAACCATCAGAATTAAGGTCATTAATAATCACCAAAATGGGCAGTAAAGCTATAATGTGACTTTGGGTACCTTGAGTCATCGGTGTGTTGACTATGCAGTGGTGGCTGATAGTGTTTCTAGAGGTAAGACAGAGATCACTGAAGAGATATTCTCAGAGTAATGGAGGTGTGAGAGCTACTCCTGATCTCTCCCTTTGAACTTTCAACAATTGAACAACTAGGCAAGCCAAAATCAGCAGAAGAAAGGAAATAGTAAAAATTAGAACCTAACTTATTTAGAACCTAACTTATTTAAATAAAGAACAAAATAATATACAAAAGATTAATACATCAAAGAGCTGGTTCTTTGAAAAGATCAATAAAATTGACAAACCACTAGCTAAACTCACTAAAGATAAAAGAGGAATGATTCATATAAACAAAACCTGAAATGAGAGAGGAGAAATAATCACAGACATCATAATTATACAAAGGATCATAGTAGAATTTTATGAAAGATTATATGCCACCAAATTCAACAACCTAGAGGAAATGAATAAATTCTTAGAACTATATACAATTTCTTAGACTGAATCATGAAGTGGAAAACCTAAATAGACCTAGAAGCAGGGAGTTAATAGAAACAACTATCAAAATTCTCCCCCAAAACAAAAGTCCAGAGCGTCGGCCTGGCCTGTGGATGTCCCAGGCTCAATTCCCGGCCAGGGCACAAAGGAGAAGTGCTCATCTGCTTCTCCATCCTTCCCCATCTTCTCGCTCTTTCTCTCTCTCTCTCTCTTTCCCTCCTGCAGCCAAGGCTCCATTGGAGCAAAGTTGGCCCTTGCACTGAGGATGGCTCTCATGGCTTCCTCCTCAGGAGCTAAAATGACTCTAGTTGCAATGGCGCAACACTCCAGTTGGGCAGAGCATTGCCCTCTAGTGGACATGCAAGGTGGATCCTGGTAGGGCGCATGTGGAAGTCTGTCTTTCTGACTCCCTGCTTCTCACTTCAGAAAAACATGGGGAAAAAAGTCTAGGATAAGATAACTACACTAGTGAATTCTACCAAACATTCAAAGAAGGTTTGGTTCCTATTCTTCTCAAAGTCTTCCAAAAAATTTAAGAAGAAGCAATACTCCCCATCACACTTTATAAGGCCAATAGGACCCTCCTACCAAAACCTGGCAAGGACAACACACACAAAAAAACTACAGACCAATATCTCTAATGAATGCAGATGCAAAAATGTAAAACAAAATGCTAGCAAATCAAAAATAACAACACATTAAAAAATAATACCTCCAAAGCTTGAAAACATTGGTATGTAAAGACACATGCACCCCCATGTTCATTGCAGCGTTATTCACAGTGGCCGAGACATGGGAACAACCAAAGTGTCCCTCGATAGAGGATTAGATAAAGAAGATGTGGTACATATATACAATTGCATACTACTCAGCCATAAGAAATGATGTCATAGTGGCATTTACAACATGAATAGTCCTTGAGAACGTTATACTGAGTGAAATAAGTAAATAAGAAAAAATCAAGAACTGTACGATTTCATACATAGTTGGGATATAAAACTAAGACTTATGTACATAGATAAAAATAAAGTGGTTACTGGGGGGAGGGATTGTCATAGAGGGGTTAGGAGCAAGGTCGTAAAGAGGGACAAATACATGGTGATGGAAAATGATTTGACTTTGGGAGATGGGTATACAACATAATCAACAGATCAAATGATATAGAAATGTTCACCTGAAACCTGTGTATTCTTATGGATTAGTTACCCTGTTAATTTTCTAAATAAAATTTTAAAAAGGAGAGATCAATAATAAGCATGTACTTAGCAAATGGCAAAATACTCAAATTAGTTCTTGATCTTTGGAATAAGAAACCATTATGAAATAAAGAGTTTAGCCATTTCTGTTTCTTCCTTGCTCAACAAAAATAGTAAATCAAAAAATAATATTACATTCTGGGAGGGATTTCAGAAATTAGTTCTGTCATCAAACACTAAAAAGATGCAGGAGTATAAGTCCTCTTTCTAGTTCAGTTTATTCAACTTGTGTGCCCCCCCCAAACCAAATTAATTATGTTAATTACCATGGATAGTGCAAGGTTGACCATGTAGTAACCTCAGTTTTAGCTGCTATTTCAAGTGCAGCACATTAACTAGAATATATACACACGCTTTTGGCACTTAGTTGTAATTACTGATCTGAGGAATACATTCCTCTCAATTACTGTAATTTCATATGGCAGAGACAACAATATATACTTGCTGTCTTACCTCTAGGATTGGGAGAACAGTCCTACTCTCCAACAATTATATATAGTTTATAGTAGGACTTCAATTGCCTTTATTCTTCTAGAAAACCTCCCTGAATATTATTTTATTAATGACATATACAACTGAAGAACAAGATATGCTATAAAGTTAAGGTGCTATCTTTTAAGATGTGGTAAAAGAGTGTACCAATATGTGGTACAATTGGAAAAATATGCAGGTTTTGAAACTAAGAACTAGAGGTAGGATTTCCTCCACCCCATCACTTCAAGTGTTCTACTTACAGAATTTGTGTTTATTATTATGCCACATTAGAGATCCTGGCTTCCAGGAAGGGAGGTGACATTTCTTTCAGGGACACATAGAGGCTTCTACTGAATTTGAAGCTGCAGTTACCACTTGGCCACTTAGAGCTCTTCATGTCAACAGTGCTATGTGCAGAAGAAGAAATACTCATATAAGTAATCTCTCATCACTGAAAAGTTTGGGATGCTGCTATACAATGAAGGTAGGGTAAATGTATCCAGGACCCACAGGATTTGGGGTGCTTTCCAATAATAGTGGCAAATGGGCAATGTCGGAAAAAACGGCCCACCAAGGATGATATAACGAAGGGCCTTTTACTAATCACTCTGAACAGGTTTGTATCACTGTACCAGGCAGGTACCTGAACCAGCTTGGGTGAAAGAATCAGAGGTTGAAGAAGGAGATGATGACTCAAGACCTCAATGGGGCTTGTAGTAGGTTTCACTAACCCTCTGGACTTAATGATTTTTAGACTGTAGTTTGTTTCCACCTCAAAGGAAAGTCTGACTCATTAAACTTGTGTCACCTTTCTCTGGGAATAACCAAGATCATCATATTCACACAAAATTGAAGGCTTTATTATATATTTCAGAACCAGTTATAATGAAGGGTATGAGATTACCTGAAGAACAAAGATTCAACTAATGCATGCTGAGAACCAGCAATAAAGCCTTCTTTTATCCGCAAAGATGTTTAGAACAGAAATGAACATTCTAGGAGAGTGTTTCCTAAGATTGATTAATGCTTCTCTCTGCACACACTGTTACTGAGAGATGGGGCATTAAACATTATGACTTTATCGATTTTACATTTTTAATTCTGTAAGATTTCCCTTTATTTTAAAACCATTATTAGGTACATACATTTTAATTGGTATGTGTTTCTAACAAATTTTTTTTTTACTTTTAGCAATTTTGATAGTCATATCACATTGTGACTTTAATTGTATTTTTCTAATGACTAATGATGTTGGCCACCTTCTCATGTGTTTATTTGCCATCTGTATATTCCCTTTCATGAAATGTTTGTCATGCCTTTTGCACATTTTCTAATTAGTTTTTTTTTTCAGTTTTTCCCAATTCTTTGCAAATAGTCTCCCTGTAATATGGTAAGATAAGCAGTCTTGTGAGACACTGTTTTTCATTCACCTTCGCTACTTTGCAGGAGGCTCCCCTTCTAGCAGGAAGCTGCCACCAGGCAGTTTCTCCTTTCACATCCCTGGTAGTGGGTAGTGGTGAGACATGGCACTTCCTATCTCACATCCCACTCCCCAACTTAGGGTACAGGCGTAGGCTATAAAACTATCACTTAACTGTCTAGAGATGGCTTCTTCACAGCAGAGTTGTCATCTATTGTGTTGTCATCTGGCCCCTCCAGTATGGTGTCATTTGGTGGGATTAGGATCCCGGGTGCTGAAACCATGCTAATTTTGCTTTTGTATTTCTCTGGGTAAGTAACAACCTGTCCAAGTCCAGTTAGCTTCATTGTCTTTTCCTGGTTGAACCAATGGGAATGCACAAGCCATCCTAGGAGCTGTCACCATGCTGCTGCTCAGGAACTGTTTGACCACCTGACCACATTCATTAACCTTCTACCCCAACACCAGCTCTCATAAACTATAATGACATTTGCTTAACTGAGCTCTCTGCCAATCAGCTTGCTTTTTATAAACCTCTGTCTGACAATGAAATTAGAGTAGCTTTTCTAAATGCGAATCTAATATTGTTCCCCCACTTCAAATCTTTTAACTAATAAAGTGAAATATTTTACCATATGTGTTAGCCAGTTCAGGATGCTCTACCAGAATACCATAGATTAGTTGCATTATAAACAACAGACATTTATTTCTTTTAGTTTTGGAAGCTGTGAAGTTCAAGATTAAGATGCTGGCAGACTCAGTGTCTAGTGAAGACCCACTTTCTAGCGCATCTCTTTCTTGTTGTGTCTTCAGATGACAGAGGAGTGAAAGAGTTCTCTGGGTCTCTTTTATTAGGACAATCTTATTCAGGATGACTCCAGCCTCATGACTTAATTATCTCCTAAAGACCCTACCTTCTAAAACCATCACATTGGGCGTTGGGATTGCAACATATGATTTTTTGTTCAGTTTTGGTTTTTTTGTTGTTGTTTGTGGGGGCACACAGTCAGTTTCTAACATTGTGACTTACATGATTTGCCACTCTCCCTCTTACAGTGTAATTTGGAGCAATATTGAATATATCCTCAGTTTTTGAGGCAAGATACACATGCCAAATTTTAGATATTGAAAATATTTTGCCCTTACCAATCCTGTGCACAAAAGATGGCATCAAGACATGAAACAGAGGAAAAGCAGAGAATGTTGGATTCATTTGGAATACTGCAGTCTTTCTTTATTCCCTTGACTTAATGAAGTGAATATGTATCTTGAAAATATATCCAGCAATTCATGATTGGCAAGAATAAATGTCATACTTACCATATGTTAAAGGGCTACAGGAGACTCCAACTTGAGAGCCACATTTTATTGCCTTTTTCTAATATTTTGAGAAAACAATGACTTGTTGATTTCTTCAATTTTTATAAAATTCCAGGAGTAACTACAGGGACTTGATTTTAAAACATTTTTGATTTAGTAGTTATTATAACATTATATAAATTGTCCATAGATTAATTAGAACTTATTCATCTAACATTTTTCTGCAGTATTTGAAAAAACAGCAAATGTCTAATGTTGGTATGTATGGGCATACAATTCTAGATTACAAAAATAGTGTCTTTTTCAGTTTGGATACTATACACCTGCCTTCTCCATTGTCTTTTTTTTCAATATTTTTATTTTCTAATTTTTTTCAATATCTTATACCCAAAAACAAAACCAAAAATGAATTTATTAGTTAAGTCCCCCCCCCAATTTATTGCTCCTCTAGAAGAAACTCACTAGGAAACCATGAATAATGTTCTATAGAATTACAAAAGATCTTGAAGATTGATGTTTAGAAGTTAAGATGTTATTGTAACATTTGTGAGGGAAACTATAATCTTTTTCCTTGGTAAAAAGAAAAGCTGACATTTGTAAATCACCACTTCAATAAGTTTAATTTGCATCTGGTACTTGGCAGGGTTGGTAATAGTAAAAATAAGAATGAAAAGAGCATAAATGTATAAGAATGAATGCAGGGTGCCTTAAATTGCTGAATCTCATAGATATAAAATAGAAATTTATTTTAATTACCACTTTAAAAATATTGTTTTTATGCTAGTGTTATTTGTGGCAAACATATTCTTTTTAGATAAAGACTCTCATTAATAACTAATAATATTTAGCAGATATTACTAAGTACTTCTTTTACTGTATTCATGACACTAAATTATGGTTTAGTGATACCACTTTTATCTGTTGTTTAGGAATAAAATCAGGATTAAGGAAAAGTGCTTACAGCCACCACAGTAAATTTTCACCAGTACAACCAAATAGGCAGCTACGGTAGATGACATTGGCTTTTACTTTGACTTCGGAATACATCATTAGACTGGACATGACTTCATGTCATATCCCCAAATATATGTTCTGCTTTAGTGTCTTTTGTTGCTGAGATATGTTCCCTAAGATTAGTATATTCTATGTAAGTATATGATAGCTTTAAAAAAATCAGTACTTTTAACATTCTCAATTTTTAATTTTGGTATTTGGTGATTGGTAAACAATGACTTATTCATGAAGCAGCTATATTTAAATTGTCATTGTGTGGGGATAAAGATGACATAGGATTTTTAAGCTCTATACTTAATTTTCCATGTTTTTTTGCAGATTCCATATACTTTTTTCAAGTCTCCCAAACTACACATCAACAGAAATTATAGTTGAATTTTTAAGTGACAGCTGATACTGTAAAGACATAATTACATGACCACAAGAAAGCCCAGTTCAATTCAGTATAAAATGTAATACTATTTCCATGCACATATTTTACCCATTTTACTTTAGAGAAAATATTTTTAGGAAAAGTTTATTGCTAATCATCATGTAGAAACCCAAACTGTAACAGTAATCAACTGGCTTGGTGTTTAAATTAAACAAAAATGTCTTGTTTAGAGTAAATATTTTGACTTCAATTTCTTATAATCAACTCAGGCTATTCTCTTGGTTGTTTCTCTGAACGCTGCTAAATAAATAAACTTCAGTTTCATGGTAAATGTAATTTTATCTTGAAACCAGGTTTTCATGTTTAAAGGTCCAAATATAGCTCAGAATAAAATGGATTATACAAATATTTTATAGAAGTTTTCTTAAAACATAACAGTGTAATTTCTTTGCTATTATGAAAATATGGGAATATATGGGTTTTTTCTTTATATCTCTTTTAGTAATTTGCATTAAAGTTTTGACGGGAAAACCAAGCGATTGAGATATTAGTTCTGACATTGTCACTTTGTAAGTTTGTTACCTTGCTTAAGTAATATTAATGCTCTCCGGCTTTAGTTTTCCCATTTATAATATGAAAAGTTGGGTAAGATCATCCATAAGATTTACTTAGTTTTTACATGTAATCTTAAAAAAGAAAGAACTTGCTTATGAAAAAGTTCATTAAAAATTGGGCCACAAAATTTGGTATTCCTTATATGATTTTAAAGTGTGATCTTATAAAAATTTTGTTGAGGTAATAAAATCAAGGTTTACTTTCTTAAAATTTATTTACAATTAATCCATGCAAGTCCAGTGGCTACTGCCATTGTGACCATGCAGGTTCTCATTGGATTTGAAGAGATGGTAAATAAACAGTGGAGCCAAAAAATGGTGGACAATTCATTTATTAAAGTCTCTTACTGTTGGATGAGCAAACAGTCAGGGAAGACTGCTTCCCTCTCATTCAGAGCTCCCAAAGCACTGACGCATTCTCCAGTTCCACAACCCAGAAAATCTTCTCCAGTTCCCCCTGGAATCAAACCCCCACAAGCGTCAAAAGAGCTCCCAAAGCCCCTCAGCTCCAGTTCTACATCTGCACTCCTTCTCCTCTTCCTGCAAAACCCAGGCTGGGGAAAAAAATCTATTTAGAGCAATATAATGGCGCCTTTTAAATAGGAAGGTAATTCGTAATTTGCAATCTGTCGCCCTAAGGGCAAGCCCTACAGCCTTTCACAGACTATATACACATGGCACTGCCTAGGCCAATGCAAAGTATAAGTGAGGAAACCTAAAATACACATTTTAAGAACTTATTTGCCCAACATTCCACACTTTCTGCTCACTTTACAATCTATACCAAATTGTAGATTGTGTACAATCTACACAAGGTAGAGGTATTCCGGTACAAGGATTGAGGTACATACACTACTTAAACAAACTATAGTCACAAATTATACAAATTCAACAATTACAAAGGTGCTCTTCACATTGTCTCTCTGAGCACTGTGCAAACTGGAGGCCCATCACTAGCCCCTACTCAGGTAGGTGGGAGGGCCTCAGAGGTGGGTCCATGGAAACCGTGTAAGTCTCCTTGGTGCATTCAGGTGCAGGAGGACCTCCACCAGAGCTACCCTTACCATTAGGGTTTCTCATACTGGCCAAAAAATGGCCTGTCCATTCAACAAGGGAGCTGGTGTCCCCCTATGGTCAGAGTCCAAGAGTCAGACCATGATAGACAGCGTAGCTGTCAGTCAAATAAGTTTGTAAATATGATATATATGTTTGCTCGCTTATAGTTTGTATTGGCTGTAGGAGGCAAAGTCATTATAGCCTAAGGCTTACTTTTAAGACTAAACCTTTCCCACCCTTTTAATACTAAGATCTTTTCAACCCTAAGCTTTTCCTCCTACCCTTGACTGTTGCATGATGTGGGGTGGTGCACTCTTATGAGGAATCCCATTTATGCCTCAGATAAGTGACTTTGTATCAGAGACTTCCTTATTTGTATAGTGGCTTAAAGCTTTTGATATCTACACTATAAAATGGAGCAGACTGAGGGGGGCTCTCTTTCTCTTGGTTCCTGAAATTACCATTGCAAGGAGAAGCAGCCAAGATGGCAAAGTGCTGAAGGAGAAGCCAGTTTGTGCAGAGTGAAGGAGATGGGAAACAAAGGTGAATAAGGCTGGTGAGGTAGAAATCTTTGATTCTAGAAAACTTGGATGAGTCAGTGACTTTGGGAGCCCTGAATGGAAAGGGAAATTGTAAAGCCAGTGACCAAGGCCACCATCACAGCCGCCTGGCCCATGAAGGTTTGCATTAGATTCGGACAGTCGGTAATGAAAAAATGGAACCAAGAACTGGTGAGCCATAGCTTTAATCCTAGCTTGCACCCAGAGAGCAAGTAAAAACACACACTGGGCTCCAAAACCCACTCATTCAGTGTTCACAAAGCTACTGACTTATCCAAGTTCCCTAGAATCAAAGGCTTCTAGCTCACCAGACTTACTCACCTCTGTTCCTCATCTCCTCCCTGCACAAACTCTGCTCAAACTGGCTTCTCTTTCAGCACTCCACCATCTTGGCTGCTTCTCCTGGCCTCCTCCACATGGCCTTAATCTGCTCTACTCCCTGCTCTCTGCCTAGAACTCAATCACTCTTCTTCCGGAACAACGTGATCATTATTTTTCTTTTCAAACCTTTGGCTTGAAAACCTTCCCCCAACACATATTAACATAATCATGCCCATTCCCAAGCAGGAAGGGCAACTAATATTATCACCTGGGAAACAGGCCTCCCCGTGGGCAGTGCCATCTTTAACAAAGTGAGCATATTTTATCTGCTCAACAGAAGTGTTTTCCCACTGTGTGTATTTCTTGACGGTGGGTGCAAGCTAGGATTAAAGCTAATGGCCCACCAGTTCTTGACTCCGTTGTTTCATTACCATCTGTCCAAATAAATTTTGAACCTGCACGGGCCATGTGGCTGTGATGGTGGCTGTGGCTACTGGCTTTAACTCAAGCAGCTTCTTGCATGGAGCTCTCGGTTCCTCTCAAAGGGTTTTAAAAACAGCCAGCCCACAGTCTCCAAAAGAATAGCCAGCCAACGGTCTCCATGGGGAACCATAATAGCAACTAGTCCTTTACCCCATCTCTCAATGGGTGCTGCAGCTCCATACCGATCAGATCAAAATTCTGCTGACTACACCAGATATATGGCCATACCGATCAGATCGAAATCCTGCTGACTACGCCAGTGGCCACCACCATCATGGCCATGTAGGTTCTCATTGGATTTGGTTAGACGGTAAAGAAACAGTGGAACCAAAAAATGATGGGCATTCTGGTTATTAAAGTCTGGTTATTAACGTCTGGTTATTACAGCAGATGGGCAAATAGGAAGACTGCTTCCCTCTCATTCAGAGCTCTCAAAGCCCTGACGCATTCTCTGATTCCACAACCCAGAAAATCTTCTACAGTTCCTCTTGGAACCAAGGCCCCCATCAGCCTCAGCGAGCTCTTAAAGCCCCTCAGCTCCAGTTCTATGTCTGTACTCCTTCTCCTCTTCCGGCAAAAGACAGGCTGGGGAAAAAAATCCCCTGAGCAAAACAGTGGCTCCTCCCAAGCAGAAAAATTAATCTGCAAATTACAACCTGCAGCCCTGAGGGCAAGCACCACAGCCTTTCACAGACTACGTACATATGACGCTGCCCAGGCCAATGCAAAATATAAGTGAGCAAACCTAAAATACACATTTTAAAAACTTATTTGCTCAACAGTTCATATGTTATATTTTTATTAAACAATAATAGAACATTATTTATTCTATGGAATTACATTTGAAAGAAAAATAAATAATTTGGGTTTTTCTTAAGAACTTGTTCTACCACAAACATTTACCTCTTTGGGAATCTGTTTTATTTATCTAACTAAAATAAATATTTAGAAAAATATGTAATATCTTGAAATAAAAACAATTTACAAGTCAGAAGTTGAATATGTCATTTGACACATGTGGAATATATGCTTTTTATTTTAATCTCCAACTCATTGTGACACATGATCAGGATGATACTAATAAGAAAGATAAAAAAAGCAATTTAACACCCAAAGTGCTCTTTGTGCTAATTCAAATCTCTTTCTGCCAACTCAGAGAGAGGGCTTCATTTTACTTTAAAAATCACAAAATCACCTAAAAGCAAAATGTCTTTAGAAAAAAAGGCAGTTTTTAATCTGATAATTATAAAAATGTAAATCACTGGTTACTTCATACAATTTGAAGTATTCTTTGGCTCATGGAACAAGGAATTTATTTTATTTTTATTCAATTTTATTCACACTTTTATTTCAAACATCATTCTATGGAGCAATGATTTCAACTACCTCAACTCGCCAGGCAGCTTAGAAATTTGCGTTTCCCTTTATCCATGTTGAGTTAGAGTAAGGTCAGAGTTTCTCTTTGGATCTATGACAGATTATGTCCACATATGTACACTTTTAATTTTAATTTTTTTTTAAATTTTATTCATTTTAGAGAGAAGACACAGAGTGAGAGAGAGAGAGAGAGAAAGAGAGAAAGGGGGGAGGAGCTAGAAGCATCAACTCCCATATGTGCCTTGACCAGACCAGTGCAGGGTTTTGAACTGGCGACCTCAGTGTTCCCAGGTCGACACTTTATCCACTGCGCCACCACAGGTCAGGCCACATATGTACACTTTTAGAAGAGGGCAATCTTTAACTCAAGGATTGGGAAACTTTTTGGCTGAGAGAGCCATGAACACCACATATTTTAAAATGTAATTTTGTGAGAGCCATAGAATACATTTAACACTAAATACAAGTAAATGTGTGCATTTTATGTAAGACCAACACTTTTAAAGTACAATTAATCTCTGAATTCTTTTTAATAATGTTATTATGCTGTTGCTAACCAATGATGAATAAAATACTTCTTACCATTAATGCGACTTCTGGTGCTGCATGGTTTTGCTGATGGCTTTGTAGTTTGGTTGATACATGGTGAGGTTAAGCTTCATACAGGCGTTGAGACTTTCATCCGTTAAATGTGATCGAAGGTTGGTCTTAACGTTCTTTAGATGTGAGAAGGACTGCTCACATGCATACGTAGAGGCAAACATTGTCAGTACAGCAATACTCACACGCTGTACTGTGTGGTATGTGATAGGAAGAGTGCTCCAAGTTTTGACAATCAGCTGGTCTGCGGGTTGAAGTTTTTTCATTTCTTCCCACTTGTGTTTGCTTGCCAACTCTGCTTGTTGTAGTGCAAGTCTTTCCAAAACTTCATTCAGTGATTTGAACTTATTCACCTACATTTCTGAGGCCTTCAGTTCAGCAGCTTATAGCTAAAAATCTCTGAAAGAGACACCGGGGATGTAACTCAGGTTGGCGCTGTCCACTGCACATTCGTGTGGATGGGTGATGAGCTTAAAAAGACGAGTGCGCTCATGAAATTCTCCAAAGCACACTTTGAATGACTGCAGGAGATTAGATGTGAAGCCCGCTAGCTGCTGCAGATCAAGATGTTGAGCAGGGTCACTTGCTGTGCATGCATCTTTAAACTCCAGTTTTTTCAAGTGTAGTAAATGACCTGTTTCAATGTCAGTGTTGAAGAGTTTCATCTTGTTTTCAAATGCGAACACTGCTTGTTGAAGAGATAAGACTGTATTTCCAATGCATTGCATTTTCACATTGAGCTGGTTCAGATATTCAGTCATGTCTATGAGAGAGTAGAACTTCAGGAGCCATTCATTGTTAGCTAACTCAGGATGTTCAATGTTTTTCATTTCAAAAAAAGTCCGGATTTTGCTCAGACAAGCTACAAAACAGCTGAGCACCTTCCCTCTAGACAACCAACACACATTGCTGTGCAGAAGCAGAGCAGGATAATTATTCCCAACTTCATCTAGCAGTGTTTTAAACTGGTGATAATTTAAAGCTCAGGCAACAATAACGTTGACCACCCGAATGACCAGTGACATCACTTCACCAAGCTGCTCGCCACACATCTGAGTACAAAACGGCTCCTGATGTAGGATGCAGTGAAAACTTAGGATGGGTCTTTCTTCATGTTCATGAAGAAGCACTACAAATCCTCTGTTTTTCCCCACCATGCATGGAGCACCATCAGTACACACCGAAATAAGTTTATCCATTGGTAGATTTTTTCTTTAGCGAACTCAGTGAAATACTGAAATAAATCCTCCCCTCTTGTTGTCTCTTTCATAGGCAAAACAGCAAGACTTTCCTCACATAGTGTGTCACTGACAGCATACCTTGCAATCACGCTGAACTGGGATAAATGGCTTACGTCTGTTGACTCATCCAAAGTGAGAGAAAAGAATGGTGCTGCATTTATGTCCTTCACTTGTGTTGCCTCAATTTGATTTGCCATCATGATGGTATGATCGTGAACAGTTCTTGCCAACAGAGGCATGTCTTTTATTCGTTTGATTATCTTGTCTTTATCTGAAAAGTCATCAAAAGGTTCATTGGCAACATCAAGCATGAATGTTTTGGCATTCCCCATCTGTGAATGGCTTTCCATTTCTCATAATTGCTAAAGCACCAGCAAAGCTAGCCAAATTCCAGTCACCTTTTTGGGTCCAAACAAGGAGTTGCTGCTGACTAGCTTGCACTCTGCACAGTAGCTCTTGACATGCTTTCTTCCTGCTGTCACCCACTGGATATTTCAAGGCAAATGTAGTATGGTGTGTGTTGAAGAACCGCTTTATATTTGATCCTGTCATTGATGCAATTTTATCATTGCATATTAGACACACTGCAGAACCTGCTCTCTCCACAAAGGCAAATTCCTCTGTCCATTCCTGCTGAAAAGTATGATACTCCTCATCTTTTTTTCTTTTAGCCATCTTTTTTTGTCAGAAGGGTTTCTGCAATTAGCTAGCTGACTACTTGATTAAAAGGAGGGAAATTAACTTCCTGACATCACAACAACCCGTGTACATTATGCATTATTCAATAAAAATTTGGTGTTGTCCTGTAGGACAGCTGTGATTGGCTCCAGCCACCCGCAACCATGAACATGAGTGGTAGGAAATGAATGGATTGTAATACATGAGAATGTTTTATATTTTTAATGTTATTATATTTTATTTAAGATTTGTCTGTGAGCCAGATGCAGCCATCAAAAGAGCCATATCTTGCTCACAAGCCATAGGTTCCCGACCCCTGCTTTAACTGCAGAAGTAACCTCTCACAGAGACAATGACTACTTAGAAACCACATGGCGTGCACTGAGGGACCTAGGGTAAGGTGACCAACTTTTTTACAATGGAAAATAAGACAAAAATAAATTGAAGAAAATAATATTGCAAATAAAAGAAACATTTTATTAATTGCAACAATAATACCCATAATATGATAAATACACAATAAAAATATTTGTAATATTTTATATTGTAACTAAGCTTACATGACTATTAATTTTTAATAATAATTATAAGAAAAAGTACTCATTTAGTAAAACTAAATAACTAATAAAACCACTAATTTGTATCAATATTTTTGTGTATTTATCATTTTCTAATTAAAATACATCTGTTTTATATAATGATTTAATCAAAATGTGCTATTAATAGATATAGTTTGAGGTTACATTTCCACTTTAAAAATTGAATTTTGGAAAAATACTTGTACATAAAATTATACTTATTTGGAAAATATTAAATAGATAATTGTCAGTCAAATAAGTTTGCAACTATGATGTTCAGTGGTACCTTGTGATACGAACAGACCAACATACAATTTTTTTTTTTTAAGATATGAGCTGCAACTCGGTCCATATTTTTGTTCAAGATACAAGCAAAATTCTGAGATATGAGTCATGATTCTGAAAGCTGCCGCTAGTTGGCGCATTGGTGCACGGGACCAGTATAGGCAGTTTGATATACGAGTTGACTGACTTACGAGCTCGGTTACAGAACAAATTAAATTTGTATCTTAAGGTACCACTGTAAATGTTTGTTCACTTATAACTTGCATTGGGTGTAGGGGCCATGCTGTGAGCAGGCAGGGTCATTATAGCCTAAGACTTCGTTTTAAGACTCAGCCTTTCCCATCCTTGTAATACTAAGGTCTTCTCAACACTAAGCTTTCCCCATACCCTTGACTGTTGCATCATAGTGGGTGGTGCACTCTTATGAGGAATCCCATTTATGCCTCAGATAAGTTATTTTGTATCAGAAACTACCTTATTTGTAGATTGGCTTAAAGGTTTGGATTTCTACACTATAAAATGGGGCAGACTGGGGCTTGCTTGCTCGCTTGGTTCTTGAAACTAGCATTGCAGAAGAGCAGAGAAAGGCCACGTGGAGGAGAGGAGAAGCAGCCAAGACAATGAAGTGCTGAAGAAGAAGCCAGTTTATGAAGAGAGAAGGAGATGGGAATCTGAGGTGAATAAGGTTGATGAGGTAGAAACCTTTGATTCTAGGAAAATTTGGAAGAGTCAGTGGCTTTGGGAACCCTGAATGAAAAGGGAAATGTTTTCCCACTATGTATATTTCTTGCCCACCGTGTGCAAGCTAGGATTAAAGGTAATGGCCCACCAATTCTTGGCTCCATTGCTTTATTACCATCTGTCTGAATCAAATGTGAACCTGCATGGGCCAGGTAGCTTTGATGGTGGTCATGGCTACTAGCTTTTCATTTGGTGTAGTCTGTGGCAGGATTTGATACAGATCAGTATGGAGTCACCACTACCTTTGAGCGATGGAGTAGAGGACTGGCTGCTGTTATGGTTCCCCATGGCTGTCCTTTTGGGGGCTGTAGGCTGGCTGACTTTTACAGCCATGCATGAGGAAACAGAGAGCTCTGTGGAAGAGGTTGCTTGGGACATGCAAACTGAGAAGTGGAAGGAACTGGAGCAAACATGGAAGAAAGAGATGCCGACCCTGGAGCTGGAGCAAGCACCAGAGGAGGTCGACCAAGTTCATGAGATTCGCTTGGAAATGGAGCAGCCATTGGAGAAGGAATCACAGGTTTGTGAGTTGCAGCATGCCCTGGATGTTGTGAAGAGCCTGCAGTGGAGGGAGGCCAGGGCTGAGGCCTGGGCCACGGCTGCAAGACCCACAGAGCAGAAGGCAGTGGCGGCCCGGAACTCAAGCCCGGCAGTGGAAGCTGGTATTTTCAGTTTCATTGGATGAGGAGAATCAGGCTGGAGTTGCAATCTGCAGTCTCCAGGAGATGAGAATCCAGAAGCAAAGAGTATCTACTATGCCCCTGGTAGGTTTGCAATTTTGGGACACCATCATGCTCTCTGGAGCAGAGATGAAAATGCTGACTGCCATTGCCACATGCTCCTCTTTGGGATAGTGTAAGACCTTACAGGATGGCAGGAATGAGGGGGGTGGCTGAGGCCTCATGTGCGTGGACTGATTCCTGGACTATGACTGGAGTGGGCACTGGCTTCTTTGTTGGATGGACTTACGGATTTTGGTCAATGTAAAATACCCTGATGGGGGTGGGAGTGGCTTTGCTGGAAGCACTTTCCTGCCCTGGGAAGCTTTCATACAGCTAGAAGGAAGTTGGAGGACATTTTGTGCTTTTGGCAAAGTGCTCAGAGACTGGTGAAATGTATCTTTATAATTGTTCAAATTATATGGTTTGTCATGTTGTTGTAATTTGTGTAATATGCCTAATTTTCTTGTGCTTTAGATTGGAAGTGAGCTAAAGGGGTGGAATGTGAGTCAAATAAGTTTGAAAATATGATGTATATGTTTGCTTGCTTATATTTTGCATTGGGTGTGGGGTACAGTTTATGCAGAGAGAAGGAGATGGGAATCTGAGGTGAATAAGGTTGATAAGGTAGAAACCTTTAATTCTAGAAAAATTCAGATGAGTCAGTGGCTTTGGGAGCCCTGAACGAAAAGGGAAATGTTTTCCCACTGTGTGTATTTCTTGCCCACCGGGTGCAAGCTAGGATTAAAGGTAATGGCCCACCAATTCTTGGCTTCGTTGTTTCATTACCATCTGTCTGAATCAAATGCGAACCTGCATGTTCCAGGAGGCTGTGATGGTGGCCATGGCTACTGGCCTTAAAATAATAAATTAATAAAATGTAAATTGTGCTTACCTAAGATCAAATATTCACTGAAAAAGAAATAATCATTAGTCTATAATATCGAATGTGCATGTCGTGTTTTAGTAAGAAGTACACAAAGCCATTTGCATTCTTGGTACATTGTGTGTTCTCTCAAGGACTCCCTTACAGAACACATGCATCTCATAGTCACTTCTTGCCACACTGTACTGATCCTTGATGAATCATCATATCAAATACAAATACATCACATCACATGCAATGAATTGACTGCATCAATTGAATATGGTCATTTACAGATTAGTCTTCTGTTGGGCAGATAAAATATATTATGCTCATTTTGTTAAAGATGGCTCTGCCCACGTTGAAGCCTGTTGATATTAATGTGTGTTGGGAGACCGGCTATAAGCACTCAGAGTCATTATTGCCCAAGGCTTAGTTTTAAAACTAAGCCTTTCTCACCCTTTTAAATGTAGGGTGGTGCACTTTCATGAGGAATCCCATTATGCCTCAGATAAGTGGCTTAGTATCAGAGACTTCCTTGTTTGTATATTGGATTAAAGGTTTGGGTCTCTACACTATAAAGTGGGGCAGACCAGGAGCTTGCTCTCTCAGTTCCTGAGATTAGCATTAGAGAGGAGAGCAGAGAAAGGCCACATGGAGGAGGCCAGGGAAGCAGGGAACAGAGGTGAATAAGTCTGGTGAACTAAAAACCTTTGATTCTAGGAAACTCTGGTAAGTCAGTAGCTTTGTGAGGACTGAATGAGTGGGTTTTGAAGCTCAGTGTGTGTTTTTACTTCCCCGCCAGGTGCAAGCTAGAATTAAAGATGATAGCTGTTGGGCAGATAAAATATATTATGCTCACTTTGTTAAAGATGGCGCTGCCCACATGGAAGTTCATTGATATTAATGTGTGTTCTGTAACAGGTTGTGGGCAGGCCGGGTTGTTATAACCTAAGGCTTAGTTTAAGAGTAAGCTCTTCTCAACACCCTTGACTGATTGAATGATGTAGGGTGGTGTACTCTCCTGAGGAATCCCATTATACAGAAACTTCCTTGTTTGTGTAATTGGATTAAAGGTTTTGATTCTACGGTATAAAGTGGGGAGACCAGTAGCTTGATCTCTCTCTCTCAGTTCCTGGGTTCCTGAGATTAGTATTAGAGAGGAGAGCAGATTAAGGCCACATGGAGGCCAGGAGAAGCAGTCAAGATAGCAGAATGCTGAGGGAGAAGCCAGTTTGTTAAGAGTTTGTGCTGGTGGAGATGGGGAACAGAGGTGAATAAGTCTGGTGAGCTAGAAACCTTTGATTCTAGGAAACTTGGATAAGTCAGTAGCTTTGTGAGCACTGAATGTGTGGGTTTTGGAGCCCAGTGTGTGTTTTTGCTTGCCCGCCGGGTGCAAGCTAGAATTAAAGCTGATGGTTCACCAGTTTTTGGCTCCGTTGTTTCATTACCGACTGTTCGAATCAAATGCGAACCTGCATGGGTCAGGCGGCTGTGATCCTGACCCTGGCTACTGGCTTTACAAGCAGGTAAGGTAATATCCTTCCTAATAGACAGCGGGGCCACCTTCTCTACCATCCCTGAATTTGCTGGTTTCCTAATATCATCTAAAACTTCCATAATAGGAGTTTCGGATATCAAGAGTAATTCCCTAATCATACCTCCTCTCACCTGTATTATGGACCAAACACTATTCACTCATCAATTCCTAGTTATACCACAATGTCCCATTCCCTTAGTGGGTAGAGACATACTTGCCAAGTTTGGCTCCACTCTCCACCTTTGCCCACAATCCTATACACCAACCTCCAATATTCTTATTTTGTTGGCCAGTGATCCAGACCCAGCCCACTCCAATCTTCATTCTTCACCTCCCCTCTACCCCCTGACCAAGTAAATCCTGTAATATGAAACACCAACTAGCCCTCTATCGCAGCTCACCATACCCCCATTCTTATCTCTCTAAAGCACCCCTCCTAGTATCCTTCAATTCCCCAATATCCCATCTTTCAAACACATTTACAGGGTCTTAAACCCCTCATCACTAAGTTTATTCAGGCTGGTATCTTTATCCCTACCCATTCCCCATACAACACCCCCACTCTACCAGTAGTCAAACCCGATGCCACCTACCACTTGGTTCAAGACCTACAAGCTATCAACACCACCATGTTACTCATCACCCCAATTGTACCAAATTCCTACACCATTCTCTTCACAACCCCCTCAAATGCAACCTATTTTATGGTCTTAGACCTCAAGAATGCCTTCTTTACCATCCCCTTATATCCAAAATGCCAAGACCTCTGTGCCTTTACTTAGACTGACCCAGACACCATGCACTTCCAAAAACTGACCTGCAGAGTCCTCCCTTAATGATTCAGAAATAGCCCTCACTTCTTTGGTCAGGCCCTAGCTACAGATCTCAAATCTCTTTGCTTTCCCCAAAGTACCATCTTACAATATGTAAATAACCTCCTCCTCTGCACTCCCACATTAAAATCATCCAAGGAGGATACCAACTGACTACTGAACTTCTTAGCACAAAAGGACTACAAAATATCTCCCTCCAAAGTCCAGCTTTCACAAAAAACTCTCACTTATCTAGGATTACAATTATCACCGGGCCATAAAGCCATCACCACTGACTGAAAACATCTTATAGCCTCAATTTCTACCCCCACCAATAAAGAGGAGCATCTCTTTTTCCTGGGAATAGCAGGTTTTCTCCAGTTCTGGATTCCAAATTACACTATCCTAGCTAAACCACTCTATGAGGCCACCAAGGGGAACCCTAATAAACCCCTAGATCTAAGATACCCCATTAAAACACTCTTCTTAAAATTACAAAAGGCCTTAATTAGGGCTATGCCCTGAAAGCCGCTTACTTGCCTGACATTCAGTCTGAATCTCTCCTATATGTTCATGAGAAACAGGGTCTTGCCCTTGGAGTTCTAGGGCACCAAAGGGGACCTTCCTTTGCCCCCGTTGCCTACCTGTCCAAACAACTTAATCCTACCTGCAAAGGTTGGGCACCCTGCTTACAGGTCCTAGCTGCTGCTGCATTCCTAGCACTTGAAAGCAAGAAACTCTCCCTAGGACAGAAGGTCATTATCAAATCACCTCATAACCTACAAAACCTTCTTTCCCACAAAGCTATCTCTCATCTCTCTCCTTCTCATCTTCAGCAGTTTCACATCATCTTCCTCGAAAATCTGGAATTCTCCTTTCAACCCTGTTCCAGCCTAAATTCAGCCACTCGCTTCCCCCACACTCCACAACCACCTAAACATTCATGCTTTGAAACCCTTATTTATTTCAGTACACTCTTCCCACACATAACTTCAGTACGCTTTTCTTCTCCTGACTCTATGCTATTTGTAGATGGTAGCACTATCAAGACAAAACATGGAACCATGCTAGCAGGTTATGCTATCATCACCGACTCACATCACATACTTGAAGCTCAGTTCCTACATGAAAACACTACTTCCCAACAAGCTGAGCTAATAGCACTCACAAGAGCATCCACCCTCACAACAAATAAGTCAGTCAATATCTACACTGACTCTAAATACTGTTACCACATCCTACACTCAGCAACTGTCATCTGGCAAGAGTGGGGCTTCCTCATAATTAAGAGAAGCCTACTTTAAAATCATACCTTTATTCAAAATCTTTTAAACATGGCTCTTCTACCAAAACAGGTAGCCGTAATACATTGCAAAGGCCACCAAAAAAAAAAAAAAACCCCAAAACAAACAAACAAACAAACAAACAAAAAAACCCTCAAATTCCATCACCATTAGAAATAATCTAGCAAATCAGGTAGCAAAGAAAATCACAACCCAACCCAACACTTCTCACATATATTTTCTATCATCTTATCAACCCAAATACTCAGCAAAAGAAACCTCCCTTTATAAAAAATTCTCTAAGCAAGGAAACTGGTAGACCCAGGAAGGAAAAATTATCCTTCCCCAAACCCAAGCAAAAAACAACCTACAAGACATCCATAATTCTTTCCACGTAGAACACAAACTTCTTCTCCTCTACATTTCCACTTTCCTAATGGGACCCAACCCACCTACCCTCTTAAAATTCATCACGTCCTCATATTCTATCTGTACTCCATCGCAGGGAGGAATATATCCAAAATCATTCCCAACTCATCAAGCAAGGGAGGTCCTCCCTGGTCAAGACTGGCAAATCTACTTCACTCATATGCCACCACACAAAGGAAACAAATTCACTCTTACCCTTATAGATACCTTCTCCAGCTGGATCAAGGCTTTCCCAGCAAAAAGAGAGGATGCCAATATGGTCATCTCCATTCTAACCGAACACATTATCCCTAGATTCGGATTACCTTCCTCCTTCTGATCAGACAATGGACCAGCCCTTATCTCCCACATCACTCAATCTATCACATCTTATTTAGGACTAAAATGGCAGCTACATATCCCATACCACCCTCAATCCTCGGGAGAAGTTGAAAGGGCCAACCAAATCCTTAAACTCCATCTAAAAATACTTATCCTTGAACTCAACCTTCCTTGGCCTCAGCTTCTTCCCGTGGCCTTGAGAATTAAGGCTATGCCCATTTGATTATGTATGGCCGCCCATTTGTGCTGGGTTCCAGCCTATTAACTCCCTCCAACCCAACAATGGGCTCATACTTCCCACATATGCAAGCCAAACTACAAAAGGAAGTACACAAGCTTTTTCAACCCTTCCCAACCACAGACTCACACCCATCAATCCTCCCAGGGGGATCAGGTTTACAAGAGAACATGGGGAAAACCCCCTTCCAGCCCACCTGGATAGGCCCCTATACAGTTATTTTGTCCACCACCACCGCTGTCAAAATAGAAGGGGATTCACACTGGACTCATCTCTCTCATATCAAACCATACATAAACTTCTAAAACCTATATCTTCATGCCAACAGGTCCTCTGTCTCTAAAAATCTCCACATGTCCTCCTCTTCAAGAGGAACCAGACCAGCACATCTCATGAGGCTCATCCAGGAGACCATGTATCACCATGTCACCCTGTCCAGTCAGCACTCGCAGAAAGCAACTAACAATTATCACCTCACAAGGTATTTTTACTTCCTCACGCAGGTTTTCGAAGACATCGCCTGGTTCATACCTCACAGCACGGAGATTGATGAACTCTTTCACTGGATGTGGGACTTGGCTTAGCAAGGTTCTCTTCTTGAATTTTCTCCAGAAGAAACTGCGACTTTCCAATTTCATCTTCTCTTTCTCCTAGTCACCCCTCACCTTACATTATGTATCCAATCCCTCAAAACTGTTCACTATACTTATTATTAGCTATCCTAAAACTCCACATCCCCACCCCTCAAAGTCAGGAAAGTAAAAATCAACCATATATTTTGACATTTTTTTGCTCAGGAAACCTATAAATGGCATGGGCAAACTAAAACTGAATATATTGCCCAGGCAAATTGCTCCCCCACTGGATGTAATGCTCCAGTTACCCTCTAAACCTCTAATAGCGACACAGGCAATTTACGAGGTTTGGGATCCATGGACCATGCTCTCTGTTTCCTCCATGAGCAAAATGAAGCAGGATGCAGGACCCAATCAGACCAATATGCGAGGTGTCTCAGTGGCCCAGTAGGGCGTTCACCATACTTTTGTAAATATCATTCCTCAAAACACAATAAATCCTGGCACCTAACTATTCTGGAACCCTGGGACCAAAGGTGGAAAAAAGGAATAACAGGTAAATTCTACAAAGGAATACACATCACCCAACCATTGGGTACACTCACCATATTCTGAAAACTTACAAAAACATGGGCCCCTTCGAAGGACCTTAAAGTCCTAACCACACAATCTTAGGCCAGGAAGAGGCCCTAGAAGCTCAACTCTCCACCCCACTAACAACAAATTCCTTCTCCTGGTTAGGGCTAATTCGGCAATGTGCCAGAGTCTTTAATCTAACACTTATAGGGAACATTTCTAATTGCTTCCTATGTGCCTTCCTGAATCACCCCCCTTTGATGGCAGTCCCAATAACACAGCCATTAACCACTACTACCAAAGAAGACTCATTTTCCCTTACTGGGATACCCCTCTTCAGGGAAGACCCATCTCAAAATCTATCAATTTTTTATATTCGACAGCCTAATCCAAAGTGCAATCTAACAATATGGGTGACCACTCCACTCACCAGCCCAACAGGTACCCACTTCTGGTGTAATGCAACTGTCTTTAAAACTATAAACTCCTCATCACCCCTACCTTGTATACCAGTAGTTATTGTACCACAGCTAATGTTCTATGGGGAGGGAGAACTCCTAAATAGGCTAACCAGTAACAGACGGAAGCAAGCTGTCTTCCTCCTTATCCTAAGAGGCCTAACCCTAGCAACTTCTCTGACAGCAGGGGGCATTGGGAGAGCAGGACTAGCTCATAGCTTGTGGGCCATTGACCAACTCTGAGCAGACCTTGAACAGGCCTTGGACAACTCAGCAACCTCTCTAGCCTCCTTACAAAGACAACTTACATCCTTAGCTTAAGTGGCTTTACAAAATCGCAGGGCTCTTGATCTTACTGCTGAGAAGGGAGGAACTTGTCTCTTCCTACAGGAGCAATGCTGTTATTATATCAATGAGTCCATTCTAGTAGAAAAAAACATCAGCTCTCTGTGCCCGCCTACAAGAAAAACTCCATAAAAGCTGACCTCCCGTTGACCCGCTGGACAACTCTTGGTGGAAGACTCCCGTTGTCTCCTGGCTTATCCCCATCCTCGGTCCTCTATTAATTATATGCTTCTTACTTATGTTAGCTCCCTTCTTCCTAAAATTCTTACAAAGTCACATCACAAAGTTACCCGAGTCATTTTTAACCAAATGCTTCTACATCCATACTCCCCATTACCGACTGAACCCCACTGAGAGTGATCCTTAGAGAGGCAGTCACCCCTCACCACCCCTACTCAGCAAGAAGAAGTTACAGAAGATGAAAATCTCCTTCCCTCTTCTTTAGGCCCCTCTAGGAACCACTCTCTTTCCTTTTCATATAAAAAATAGTCAGGAATCTTAGGTTTCATTTCTTTAACCCTGCCGGTAAGTCTTGTTTCAGGGCTTGCGGCAGATGACCAACCGCAAAGGAATGTCTGATGTCACAATCCGAGAAATGCTGGATGATTGAAAACTGCTAGAAGTTAAACATACACAGACTTTCATAAAAGACAATCCCTTGTCCAGCAGCCGAATCGGCTAATGCCACACAACCCTTGCTACTTCCCTAACCCAAAGGCTTAAAACGAGGTCCTAGTCTGTACCCGGAGCTGCTCTCCCTTATGAGACAGCCCGGCAGGTTTCCTTGCAATAAAGCCTGTTACACTGGTCTTTTTGGATTCCAATTAATTCTAATAGTTACAAATAGCATCAGATTGGAAAAAATAGTTTCACACTCTGATCATGCCTAATTTTGGCATCAGACCTCCAACTGTCCTTTTCTCACATCAGTCAACCTACAAAGAGCCTCATTATAAGTTAAAAACCTCTGCTTTTAGCTTTATGATTGATTGAATAATTTTAAAACAAACAAACAAACACACAAAACAACCTAGTTTTCCCACTACAACTTGATCCTGGGTAAATTTTAACATGCAAAATGAGTAATTGACCATATAGGGAAATTAAGAAAAATTTCCAACAATTCAAAAACAGGAATATAATTTATTTCCAAATTTTAATAGTAATTTCGTGACAATGGCCCACTGGATGACAGAATGGTTCACTGAGTTGTTGAAAACTATTTCTTATGAGTAAGAAATTGTATATAGGAATGTTGTTGAAACTCCAGGGGAACCACTGCTGAATTGACTTCAAGGCTCACTGAATTCAACTGGGGTGCTAGTGGAATTTACTGGTATTCCATCTGTAGAGGAATTAATAAAACTTCCTGGGAAGTAAGGTCTACTAAGAGTTTTGCATGCTACAAGAGAAAGCAGAGAAAACCTGGTGAGGAACAAGAAAAGACATTTTGTAATACATTTTACTGTCCCACCTCTGCCTTTTACTAACACAGTTTAACATGTGTCTGCTGCAAAGAAGAAAGCTTACAGTATCACTAAGCATGGTGAAGAAAAATGGATTTGTAAGCCAGAGGGAATAAATTGCCAATGATCACTGTAATATTTCACCATATAGATATATCAGTTTGTTTATTTATTTACCTATGAACATATTCCAGTTTGGAGCTTTTATAAATAAAACTTCTATGAACATTTATGTACAAAACAAATAGAAACAGTGTGCTGAAAATGAAGCAGTGAGTCCTGGCCAATTGGCTCAGTGGTAGAGCATAGACCAGGCATGTGGAAGTCCTAGGTTCAGTTCCTGATTAGAGTTCAAAGGAGAATCTACTATCTGCTTCTCTACCCTGCCCCCTCCCCTTCTCTTTCTCTCTCTATTCCCCTCCAGCAGCCATGGCTTGACTGGTTTGCGTATTGGCCGGCAAGCTTATCATGGTTTTGTGGCCTGCCTCAGGTTCTAAAAATAACTTGGTTGTGGAGCAACAGAGCAACAGCCCCACTGCCCTGTAGGAGGCTTGCCTGGTGGATCCCAGTCCCAGAGGCATGTTGGAGTCTGTCTCTCTGCCTCCCCTCCTCTCATTTAGTAAAAGAAAAGAATAAAGAAAAGGAAAAATGAGAACAAGGCAGTGATCATTAAGTAAACCAGATCTAGAAGATGTTCTTAATAGCAAATTCATATATCAGGTACCTGGATTTTAAAGAAAAATGATACAGCATGTAGCAAATTAGACATTACAGTTAGACCCACCAAATTAGATAGGAATGAATGGGACAAAATTAACTGGATTAATCAGGGGTAGTGTAAAATGATTGATTACAAAAAAATACTGAATAGCAAGAGGACCCTATAAAAACACTTGTCTCTAACTCAAAAGAGTAAAAAATATGATATAAGAATAATGGTAAATATCAAAATGATAGCCTTATCTGACAACATATAAGGGATTCTCCCAATTTCAATTTTTTACAACCCATTTCAACTGAGAGTATCTAGGCAGAAATAAAACTTCAATTGGTAGTAGTTCTGATGATGACATATACATCCTCTAAAGAGGAAAACAGACCCAAGAACATGTCTAGTCTCTATGAGCTTTACCACAGTTATTAAAATACACTTTTCTGTGCATCCTTTTAAGATTAGAATTTATCAGTTAAGTTTTGTCCCAAGCTGTATCTGAAGTAGGGTTAGAATAGTATACAATTAATGACAAGGCTACACTGTATCCCAGGCTAAGAACTTAACATTTCCCCCATCTCAAAGTAATACAGTTATATTGTATTACACAACACAACTGGGGTTAGGTAAGAAACTTAAGAGGTAAAATCAAAATACTCTAAATATTACATTATTCTATTAAAATGTGCTAAATTTCAGAAATATAAATTCTTTGTACTCAATTTCCAAGATGAAATTAGATTCCAAAAATAAAATTTTTCTAAATTATGTTTCAAAAGAGTTAAAGCTTTAAACTGTGTTGTTCTTCATAATTTTTCAATTAGTTTACTCTCAGCCACAGGCATCTTGTTAAGATAGATGGTGAGAGAGGGGATCCTGCAATAGCTGTGTAGCATGAGTTATAATTCACTTAAGGGAATGATATTTCTTCAGCATCTCAAGAGTCAAATTAATTCAAATTTAAGCCATGCAAGTATGTTAATATTTTTATTTTCTTTCTTTTCTCTTTTTCTTTTTTTATTAAGTGAGAAGCAGGGAGGCAGAGATGGACTCCTGCATTTGCTCTGACAAGGATCTACATGAAAAGACAAGCCCCCTACTAGGCGATGTGCTACCCATCTGAGATGGCTACTCTGTTGCTTGGCAACCAAGCTATTTTAGCACCTGAGGCAAGGACACAGAGCCATCCACAACTCCTGGGGTCAACTTGCTCTATCCTTTAGAGCCATGGCTGTGGGAGGGGAAGAGAGAGAGGAGACAGAGAGAGAGAAGGAGAAGTGGTAAAAAAGCAGCTTGGTCATTTCTATTGTGGGCCCTGACCAAGAATTGAACCCAGGACTTCCACATGCCAAGCTGACACTCTACTGCTGAGCCAAACAGCCAGGGCCATGTTAACATTTTTAAGATGTCAGAGTTAAAAGAACATATATGAGTATATATGTCCATACAAAAATTAAGAAAACAAAAAATATTTCTAATTCCTATGGCAATAAATGTATTACATGTTATATAATTAATGTTGTTGCCAATCAAAGATTCAGTAGTATCGAGGGAAATAAAGTTACACAGAAACATACAAGAAAAGACAGTCTTTTATTAATTTTATCAATATGCCAGTCATTCTGTGATAGTTGTTTACAGTCCATGATCTACAAAACTGGCCTCAGTTGGATGAACTATCTCATCAAGAAGTTGATGCTCTGTATTTGCCATATTTGACTGGGAAACATAGAAATTCTATATGCTTATTCATGCCCTTTCTCAGAAAGATTATTTGAGACATTCTCTACCTTTTGACATAATTTAGCATTTGTAGTAGTTGTCACTGGGTTACATGAGATTACCTTTATTAAAATTTTTTTCTTGAAGTTTAATATGCACTTAGAAAAGTACAAAAATCTTAGGTGTACAGTTTGATACATTTTCACAAGATGAAGACACACAGCAACTACCATACAAAATAAAGTACTGACTATGTAAACACCACACAAGCCTCATTTGGGTCCCCTGCTGATCATTTCCCCACTCCACATGTAACCACTATCCTGACTTCTAGCACCACAGTTATCAGAATTTATTCATCTATTTAGCTTATGAAAAATAATATTGGATATCTTTTCATCATTTTAACCATTAGCATATCTTTATATTTTCTAGTTCTATATTATTTATATTTTTATTGTGGTAAGAACACAACATATCTATCTGATGATGCAATTTTTATGTGCACAATATAGTATTGGTACATATAGACAATATGCTGTACAGCCAATCTTTAGAATTTATTCATCTTGGATAACTGAAACCTTTCTGTTGAGCAACAACTACCCATTAATTGGGATTTCTTCTTTAGCCAATAGGTTATTTAGAATTTTTAAAGGACAAGTAGCAAGTGAAGAGTAAAATGTTTATGATTTGATTGTAAAGAACTTGTTTAGGTATATAAGTTTGTATGCATTTGAATAAACAAGGAGAAAAGTTGTGGAAGGATTTAAGCCATTATTTTATTATTAAATGTATTAACCAAATTGAGTATATCAGAATAATTATAAAGGGATAAAGATGGTTGGGATTGAAGAATATTATTTTTTAAATGTATTGTTTGAATCAGTATCCAATGCATTGTACACTTCCAGGATGGCGTATGCAATCTTTGCCATGTGAGTGCGTCTCCTGGATGCTGACTTCATAGAATAAAATGAGACTGATGCATCCTGGAGTCGTAGAAATCAGTGGCTCTAGTTTTAAGTATGTACAAAATTTATGGCTAATTTCAAGTTAAACGAGAATAATAAACAGCTATACATTGAAACTGCCCATTCTTCAGTGAATCTTAGTTTTTGCAAAGTGCTTAACATCTCTACATGAGTCAATGAGCCCTCCGAAAGTCAGGTTTTCTATTTATTAGAAATAACTGAAGTCCCTGTCCTGATTCCAGGTTGTAAATCATGTAGTATGACTTTCTCTGTTTGAGTCATTTCACTTAGCATAATACCTTTTAGGTCCATTCATGTTATTGCAAATAGTAAGATTTTATTCTATGTGATGGCTGAATAATATTCCATTATATGTACCACATATTAATCTAATTGTTTATTGATGGACACTTAATCTTACCTATTGTAAATAATTTTCTGTTCATGTAATCTGGACCGTGGACAAGTGCTTAGGTGAATCTACTCTTTTGTAAGCACAGGCATAGCCTCATATCTCAGGAAACTAACTGCATTTTTTTTATCTTACACATGTCAGAGTCTGCTCATAGAACAGAAAACTTCAGTACTAACCATATTAGGAGTGCTGGTATACCAATCTGATATTCGGGTTCTGAAAGATTAATTTCAGGCCTATTTAAAGACTTGGGTTTATTTATTTAAGATAGCCTAACCTTTCACTTATTATTTTCCAAGCATTTTGAATAATTAAGAACAAATACAAAAAGTAAATTAAGGAACAGTTCATTAATAAAAGCACAGCTTTGCATCATAGGCTTTCTTAGAGAGCAAGTCTTTGCCTAGGATCATAATAGGGTATGATAGGCAGGATCCTGAGATGGTTCACTTGCTGGTATACACTGTATGATCTCCTTCCTTTGAATGTGGGTAAAATCTGTGAATATGATGAGAAATCACTCTTGTGATTATGCAACAGCATATGGTATAAGAAGGATTATTATTCTGATGGACTTAACCAAGAGAGCACTTTAAAAAGAGAGGATTTTTCCAGCTGCCCATTATTAGAGGATAAAGTCAGAGAGATATGCTCCTGCTGAACATCTCTGGTGATGTAAATTTTCTCAGAAGATAAACAGACCCAAGAAAACAAAAAGCTATGTTGTGCACTGTTGATAGAGAGAGGCAGCGTCTGGCCACTGAGAGAGAATTTCCTGGCCAACAGCTAGCAAGAAAAAAACTAACCTTGGCCTTCTAATTGCAAGGAACTGAACTCTGTGAATGAGTGAACTTGGAAGAGAGTCTAGAGCCCCCAGGTGAGCAACAAGGAATAACTGACAACTTAATTTCAACTTTATCAAATGCTAGGCAGTAGACATAGCTAATTTGTATCCAGACACCTGGGCATGAAAATTAGCAGATAATAAGTTTATGTTGTCTGAAGCTTTTAAGTTTGTTTTGAGGTAATTTACTACAGGGCAATAGAGACCTAATGCATGGATATTCTTCTTCTTCTAACATAAATAGAATTGAACTTTGAAAAAGGGCAAGAGGGTGAAAGTGAGGTGTGTTCCACTCGTGGTTTTGCTGTTTGAGAAGAGGAAAGTACCTAATAGTTCAGGTCCAATGTGAGCAGTTGCCTTTCCAATGATTCACCCATAAGGTCATTCACTTCTGCTATCAAAGAAAAGATTTGGCAAGGTTTGAAGAAAAAAACACTGTGGGCCAGTTATTTATCTTATTTGAGTTTTAGTCTAAGTTTACCCAGATTCAGTGGGTCTAAGGCTAAAATTCTGCAAAATAGATTTCCAGACCCCCTTGCTCCCTGGCTTTGTGTCTCATTAAAGGAGGCCCTAGAGGGAGATTGAAAATTGTGTGGAAGAAAAAAGATACCTTCCTCACATTTTCCTCTTCCTGTTGAAGTTACTCTCATAGCAGTTGGTGCCACCAGCCTTCAGCTTCTTTTTCTATTTTCTACACTAGCCCTATGACCTCACAGATATCAACAAGAATAAAACATCACTAATTTCTCAGAAAACTAAACCTCAACTCTATGTAAAATCTATTCCAAAATTTTGGGGCTTGAGAACTCCCGTCTGCCCATTTTGTTCTTTCAAACCTAATTGTGGCAGCTTCTGCAGCAGTTATCACTAGAAGAGTACAAAGCTCACTTTGCACTCTTCTAGTCATCTAACAGTTGAAGTAATTAATCTTCTGTATTAAATCTCTTCTGTTAAAAATGCCAACGGTGATTCTATTTGCTCAACTGAATTTTTGCTAATAGTGGATTGATATTATTTTCTCCTAATCGTATGGACTTCAAGTTCTTTCTACTCTAGGAAATCTGATAGATGTAGTAATCAGTATCCTAACCCTTCCTATTCTTTATATGTATACCGATATCTAAGCCTGCTACATCAAGAGGCCCCACTAGCTCAGATATCACTACATGGTCATTAATCAAATTTGACCCATATATGTATCTTTGTTCCTTCCTTCCCTCTTTTCCTCCCTTCCTTCCTTCCTTTCTTCTTTTTTTCTGTGTGACAGAAACAGAGAGAGGGACAGATAGGTACAGATAGACAGGAAGAGAGAGAGATGAGAAGCATCAGTTCTTTGTTGCAGCACCTTATTTGTTCATATATTGTTTTCTTATATGTACCTTGACTGGGGGGGCTCCAGTAGAGTGAGTGAACCCTTGCTCAAGCCAGCAACCTTGGGCTCAAGTTGGTGAGCCTTGCTCAAACCAAGAGCGCCTATGCTCAAGTCGGTGACCACGGGGTTTCGAAACTGGGTCCTCAACATCCCAGTCTGACGCTCTATCCACTGCGCCACTGCCTGGTTAGGTCCCATATATGTGTCTTGATTTACAATCATTATTATTTAAAAAACATTTTAACTAGAATGTTGTTAGATGGGCTATATAATCTTCAGTTTGTTTAATTGGTGCCTATCCTTATTGTATTAGTTTTGCCTGCTTTATTGCTTAAATTTACTTTCATGTTGCATCTAAACTCAGTCCAATGCCTGCCTTAAATACACTTGTTTCTACAGAACCATTTGTATATATAAATATATTTCCTCAATTGTTTTTTCTTGTTGTTGTCTTTTTTTTTTTTTTTTACAGGGACAGAGAGAGAGACTCAGAGAGAGGGATAGATAGGGACAGACAGACAGGAACAGAGAGAGATGAGAAGCATCAGTCATTAGTTTTTCATTGCATTGTGACACCTTAGTTCAGTGGTTCTTAACCTTTTTTGAGGTACCGAACCCACCAGTTTCATATGCGCATTCACCAAACCCTTCTTTAGTGATAAATAAAATATGATTATTTTTTCCAAATTCAAGACATAGGTATATGTTTTTTTTACTGGTGCACGAAATGAACCGTGCATGAACATCACCTTGCTCAAAGAACAAAACCAACAAAGTGCATGAACTCACAACAAATTATGGTATTACTTTATTCTGGCCTCCATGGCAGAGGCTTCTCCAAACCCCCGAGACCGACTCATCGAACCCCTAGGGTTCGATAGAACCCAGGTTAAGAACCACTGCTTTCGTTGTTCATTGACTGCTTTCTCACATATGTCTTGACTGCGGGCCTTCAGCAGACCGGGCAACCCCTTGCTGGAGCCAGTGACCTTGTGTCCAAGCTGACAAGCTTTTGCTCAAGCCAGGTGGGCTTGCGCTCAAGCTGGCGAGCTCAGGGTCCCGAACTTGGGTCTTCTGCATCCCAGTCCGACGCTCTATCCACTGTGCCACTGCCTGGTCAGGCCTCAATTGTTTTTTATTTCATGTTATTACATATTTGTTATATACAAGTTCTTGTGCTTTGGACTTTTACCTATATTATCTTTTATAATCAACAACACTTCAAGGTAGGTTTTATTATTCTCATTCTACAGAAAATGGCCCCAAAGTCAATGACATTAAATATCCCCCTGAAACATATAAGAAATCTTTCTCTTGCAATATAACAAAAGTGCTATTTTAATGCATTAACAATGTATTTTAAGCTTTCATTTAAAAAATGCGATAATTTAAACCTCAAAGGAACACTAGAAGCTTCTTTTTATAGAAACATAAATAATTTACGAGTCCTTATGAGCATCACATAACTACTTGGTACTAATTGGAAAAATAAATTAGATATACTAATAATTTAACTAGTTAATTTCTAAGTGCATCATATAACCTAGCAGCAACTTTAAATGAGGTAAAGTTGCCAATGAAAAATTAAAGACATTCATAGATATAGCTTTACTAAAAATCACTTTTCAAGATCAAGATTTTTACTAAAGAATCGAAAAATTATTTGTTCAAGGACATGGCTGTTTTTCTGAAAACTAGGACACTGGTATCTTTTTGAAATCTGTTACTTAGATCTTAAACTTGATGGAAGAAGAAATGCTAATGAGATTGAGGAAGGCACAGTTAAAGAATGAAAGAAGTGGGAGAGCGTTGCAGGGAGGGAGGCAAGGGGGATGTTGAGGGGAACACGGGGGGTTATACATTTTTGGAGGGACACTAGAATCTATGTAGACACAATAAGTTAAAATAAAAAAGAATGAAAGAAATTACAGAAGATGTTAAAAAATGTAGTCGTGGAAACATCACTGGCAATAATAAAAATAGACATTTTTTTAGGGCATTGTTTTAGAGAAAAATGCTATTAACCATAGTTTTGAAAAAGAGTAATCAGGTGATGATGCAAGATTAGGGGAAGGGCAGGGGAGATAGTAACAAATTAGCTGATTTAGGCAAATAAAAAATCATATTTCAGGTAAAGATTCCTTGATTGAGTGCCATTATTATTTAGGCATTATTGGTGTCCTAGTATTTTTTTTGTATTTACTATTTTGATGAAAAATGGCTGCAACACAATAGTATCTGGACTATAATTATTAGCTTATAACTTATTTCATAGTTCTAACTTGTTTACAGTTGTTGTGGTAATTTTTTTTTTTACATCTCTGGGAAGTGATGATCCTTCCCATTTATCCTCACTATACATTTATACTGCATTGTTATGAGAATGATTCATTCTGTGTTTGTCATTGACAGTTCTTGTTTAATTATGGAAGGAGGTTTGTTTCTTTGCTACAAACCTGCAAGATAATACAGTGATGCTAACTGAATAGCTAAATTCTTAACGCTCTCTCAAGATATTATGCTCATATTTTACTTTACTTTTTTGATTTGATTCAGCCCATGAATATCTCATTTCCTGATTTATTTATTCATGAAAATTTAATGACATCATTTGTTTTATTTGATAAAAGTTTATCCAAATTTATATCCCCAGTCAGGACTTCTCTTGCAAATATCTTTAACATATATTCATATATAACACTGCCCTGCCTCCAGTGTCACTGCTCTGTTTTAAAAAACCACCATCTTTCCATTGTCTCTTAATAGGTCTCCTTGTTTTTATTTCTTAACTCTGAACTTTGAGAGTCTGTATTGTTTTGTTTTTATTTTAATTAATTTATTTTTTTTAATGAAAACATCTCCAGGTTATCTTAACATTCAATTGTGTTGCATACCCGTCACCAAAAGTCAATTTGTCCTCTGTTACCTTCTATCTGGTTTTCCCTGTGTCCCTCCCCTCCTCCCTATCCCACTTTTCCCTCCCTCCTCCCACCCCATAACCACCACTCTCTTGTCCATGTCTCATAGTCTCACTTTTATGTCCCACTTATGTATGAAATCATGCTGTTCTCAGTTTTTCTGATTTACTTATTTCACTCCGTATAATGTTATCAAGGACCATCCATTTTGTTATGAATGATCCGATGTCATAATTTCTTATGGCTGAGTAGTATTCCACAATGAGATATCACCTCACACCAGTCAGAATGGCACTCATCAGCAAAACAACACAGAATAAGTGCTGGCGAGGTTGTGGAGAAAAGGGAACCCTTCTGCACTGCTGGTGGGAATGCAGACTGGTGCAGCCACTGTGGAAAACAGTTTGGAGATTCCTCAAAAAATTAAAAATTGAACTGCCTTTTGACCCAGCTATCCCATTTATAGTAATATACCCTAAGAACACCTTAGCACTGTTCGAAAAGAAGAAATGCGCCCCCATGTTCCTGGCAGCATTGTTCACAATAGCGAAGATCTGGAACCAGCCTAAGTGTCCATCAGAAGACAAGTGGATTAAAAAGCTATGGTACATGTATTGCTTTTTAAAACCAGATGATTCACTTGCTCTTCTCTGTCAGATTCCTGCACAAATATGACTTTCTCAAATAAAATCTAACAAAACAAAACAAAAAACTCTACTTAACATTAAAATGCTTCCCATTTACTTCCCTTCATTCCTGTGACCTTTCTTCTCATTTTATTTGTAATTATTTATCCTAACACAATATTATAATTACATTTTGTTTTTGATATTTATTTGTATTCCAAGTATTTGTACTAATGACTGGCCTAAATAATTATTTGTTGCATTGGGAATGAATGTCTAAGAAAATACTGTAGAGGACAAAGTATGTTCATTTAATGTACAAGATCAACTATAATATCTGGAAAAAAAGAGACTGAGAAAAAATATGTAAACAGTGCAGATGATTCCATCTACCATTTCAATCAATGAGTAGCTACTCTAGAATTAATATAACACCATATATAAATCTGCTTTTCCACATGTGGTCTCAGTGGCTTCCTCCTACTATGAGAATAGCACCATACTAAATGGGATAATTCTACCAGTTAAAGGCCTGTACTATTTATACACAGTTTCCTAAATGCAAGCCAGCAACTCATGGGAAGCTCAACCAAAAAACTGCTGTTTCCAGGCTAAAGAAAACACAACTGTGCTGGATTTACGTACCACGAGAAGGCACAATAGTGGCTAATATGATATTTGCTGAGGGGTGTTTGACCATATATGATTTTAACTTTAAAAACTTACCTTAGATCTCAACCACTAGATAGGTGGTTGTCCAGGTTGTCCACTGTAATCAAGGAGGTTTTAAAACGTGATTATTGAACTGTATCGGGGCATATATATGTATATATATATATATATATATATATATATATATATATATATATATATATATATATATATACATTGTGCCATTAGAGCATACATTCCTCTCACCACACATGTTTCTAATGTATTATTCTCACTAAACATACTTTATTTTCCAACTTCTGCACATTTGCACATTCTTTCCTGCTACCAGAATGCCCTTCTTTCTCACCACTTGGTTTATTTCTACCTGTTTTTTGAGATCCATTGCAAGCACATTTTTGACAGAAGACTGTTGAGCTTCCAGTCTTCTTTAACTAGCTTTCCATTTGCCAGTCAGCCATTTCTTTATTTTTTGTATGCACTAGATAAAATACTGATTTTTCTCATTTATCTACTTGCCCTCTCCGGGATTTTGTAAATCTCTTGTATTTGCAAATTTATTATTTTTCTTTTTATTAATAGTACTGACTTGAAACATGAGTAAAATTCTTTCAGGCTATAAAATTTGAAATTTCTCTAAGAGATAAGTATTCAGGTAAGTCAGGAAACATAGAAAACTCACTCTACAGGTCTCATGAAAAACTTGAAAATTGTTTAGAGAGTCAGTTTCAAAGTGTAAAGTTCCTGTACAGTTACTCCATCCCAGTTTCTCTCACTTTCTACCCACTTCTCACTGTTCTGATACTGACCAACTTCTCCTTTACTCTTCTGTACAGTCAATTTACTCATGACATCTACTGCTTAGCAGCTTTTACTCTTTTCTGAGAGCTAACCATCTGTGTACTTTTTTGTACACATGTATCCCATTTCATTCATTTATTTAGCAATTTGTAATCATTTATCTGACAAATGTTGAATGCCAAGCAGTTGGCTATTTCTGTTATGAAAGCCAAACTCCCTCAAATTATTATCTTAATGAATTAGTGAATTTAGAACTAAAATATTAACCAGAGTTTTCTGCGTTCTATATTGGTCTACAAATTGATTGTGTGAGGCTGTTTTGACCTCATTTGTCAAATCTACACAATCAGTCATGACCAAAGTGATATGATAAAATGAAATAGGCTTCTCTGTGATGATAGTTCTGTCTGTGTCATGTAGAATCTGGGGTAAAATTCTGAAGCAGTTAAAGGTGTCACTAAGTTACTATTTTAACACCATATGAATGGTTCCATTCGCCCCAGTTAGCTTAAAATCTGTAAAGCATGAAAAAGAAGCTCTTACATAATTAAAATGAAAGTAAATCCAGTTATGAAATTAACTACTTCAGCTATTTCTTCTTCTTTTTTTAAAGAAATTTTATTCAGATACTTTTTCTTTCTTTTTAATCAATATTTTATTTTGTTGAGCAATTTTAAGTTTACAGAAAAATTGAGGGGTAAGTATCAAGATTTCCTATAAACACCCTGCCCCCACATATGTATGAACTCCTCCATATCAACATCTTCTGCCAGAGTGGTATGTTTGTTATAAATAATAAATTGATATTTTATAATAACTCAGAGTTCATTGTTTACATAATTCACTTTGGGTGTTGTACCTTCCTTCTTTGGAAAAATATACAATGTGTATCCACCATTATAGTATTATACAGAGTAGTTTCATTGCCCTTAAAATCATCTGTGCTCTGCTTATTTATCCATCCCTCTACCCTCAGCCCTGGCAACCACTGATCTTTTTATTGTTCTCATAGTCTTGTCTCTTCTAGAATGTTATGTAGTTGGAATCATATAGTATGTAGCTTTCACAGACTGTCTTATCTCACTTAACAATATAAATTTAAGTTTCCTCATGTCTTTTCATGGCTTGATAACTCAGTTCTCTTTAGTGCTAAATGATGACATTCTCCAAATATACCAAGATTTATTTATCCCTTCACCTACTGAAAAACTTTCCAAGTTTTTGGCTATTATAAATAACACTGCTATAAGCTTCTGCATGCATTTGTGTGAACCTAAATTTTCAATGCTTTTAGGTAAATATCAAGAAGTATGATTGCTAGATCATATAATAAGAGTAAATATAGCTTTATAAGAAAATCCAAACTAACTTCCAAAGTGGCTGCACCATTTTACATTTCCACCTGCAATAAATGAGAGTTCCTTTTCCCTAGATCCTTGCCGGTACTTGGAATTGTCAGTGTTTCAGATTTGGGGCATTCTAAAAGGTGTGTAGTGGAATCTTATTGCTGTTATTGTTCTTTAATAGCATTTCCTTGATGACATATAAAACATAGCAACCTTTTTTATGCTCATTTGCCATGTTTATATCTTTTCAGTGAGATTTTTGTAAAGATCTTTGCCCTGTATTTTAATTGAATTGTTTGCTTTTTTACTGTTGAAATTTAAGATTTTTTTTGTGTAGTTTGAATTATAGTCCTGTATCAGATGTGTCTTTTGCAAATAAGTCTGTAGTTTATCTTTTCATCTTCTTGATATTGTCTTTTAGAGAAGAATTTAATTAATAAAACCCAGCTTATCAATTATTTTATTCATGGATGTGTCTGGTTTTATATTAAAAATCATTGCTGAAAACAAGGTCATCTAAATTTTTTCCTATGTTATCTTCTAGGACGTGTATTTTACATTTACTTCTATGATCCATTTGGAGTTATTTTTTGTGAAGGCTGTAAGGTTTATGTCTACGTTCATTTCTTTTGCATGTGGACATTTATACAATTTGTTGAAAGTATTATTTTTGCCTTTGTATTGCTGTACTTGTTACTGTTTTCTCTTTCTGTCCTTATTTTTTTCATCTATTTTTGTCTTCTATTCTTTGTCCACCTTTTGTGAATTTAATCTACTATTGTCTAGTTTAGGTTTTACTTAGCATATTAGTTGTATTATTCTTTTTATACTGCTTTTTAGCAGTTGCTCTAGAATTGGCAATATACATTTACAACTAACTTACATCTACTTTCAAATAACATCTTACAACTTCACAAGTAGTGCAAGTGGCTTGTAATAAAAATAATTCTGATTTCTCAGTCTTGTTCTTTTGTTGCCTATCAATTAGTTATTTCATAAGTGTATATAAGCTTATAAATGTATAAACATACATAGCCAAATATACCTTGCTATTATTACTTTGAACAAACTTCTCTGTTAGATCATTTAAAAAGAAAATTTTTTATCTTCATTTATTCTATCTTCTTATATCTTTTCTTTACGTAGATCTGAGTTTCTAGCTTGCATCATTTTCTTTGCTCTAAAGAGATTTTTAACATTTCTTGCAAAGTTTACTAACAACTAATTTCCCAAATAGACTTCTGCGTGTGTCCTGACTAGGATCCACCCAGCAACCCCTGTCTGGGGTCATGCTCACAACCAAGCTATTTTTAGCACATAAGGTGGATGCTCTTTGGAGCCATCTTCAGTGCCTAGTGCAGTGGTTCTTAACCTCTTTTGAGGTACCAAATCCACCAGTTTCATATGTGCATTCACCGAACCCTTCTTTAGTGATAAATAAAATATGATCTTTTTTTTCCAAATTTAAGACATAGGTATATGTTTTTTAACTGGTGCTCAAAATGAGCTGTGCATGAACATCACCTTGCTCAAAGAACAAAACCAACAAAGTGCATGAACTCACAACAAATTACGGTATTACTTTATTCTGGCCTCCGAGGCAGAGGCTTCTCTGAACCCCTGAGACCAACTCATCAAACCCCTAGGGTTCGATAGAACCCAGGTTAAGAACCACTGGCCTAGTGTCAATGGGCTCAAATCAATTAAGCCATGGCTGTGGGAAAAAAAGAGAGAGAGAGAGATAAGAAAGAGAGAGAGAGAGAGAGAGAGAGAGAGAGAGAGAGATGGGAAGAAAAGGGGTGGAGAAGAAGATAATCACATCTCCTGTGTGGTCTGACCAGGAATCGGACCTAGGACATCCACATGTCGGGCAGGTTTCTGTTGAGATATCCTCTAGCTTAGTGATTCTACTTCAGCTGTGTCTAGTCTATTAATAAACCCATCAAAAACATTCTTCATTTTTATTCCTCTTCCCTCCTGAGCTAACTGGCCAGGGCCTCTTCTTTATTTTTGAAAGATAGTTTCACAGGGCACAGAATTCTAGATTATTTTTTTGATTTCCTCTCAACACTTAAAATATTTTAACACTTCTTGCTTGCATCATTTCTGAGGAAGTCAGATATAATTTTTATTTTTGCTCCTTTATAGGTAAGATTTTGTTTTCTTGGCATCTTGCAGTATATTTTCTTTAGCTTTGATTTTCTGTAGTTTAAAAATAATATGCCAAGATTTAGTTTTCTGGCACTCACCTGGCCTGCTGTTGTCTGAATTTCCTGGATCTGCAGTTTCATGTCTAATGTTAATTTGCAGAAATTCTCAGTTGTTATTTTAAATATTTTTTTCTGTTTCTATTGGGAAAGATAGTTTTGCGCAGTCTTTCGAACCTCACTCATCAGCATAAAAATGGGCCTTGGGTCTGGAATACATTCTTACCCAGAGATAAAGAACCTACAGCCTGTGCTAAACTTATCACCTTGTGTGGGAATGCCTTTCCTTGTTTCACATTCAAAGAATGCTCTTTTGTTCTGCTTAAATGTGTGAGTCAATATGGCCACTGGCTCCCTCCACTGTCCCCTATGGAGAATGAATAGGGTCTTTTCACCAGGGCATAAGATAGGTATGTATAGCCAAATTGCCCAGCATTAGTTGATAGGAGAGGCCAGAGGACCAGATAGTACCATTATCAAATCTGATCTTACTCTGTTTTGTCTCTGTGTAAGTCAAGCATTGTTCCACGTAGTACTTGATTGACTGTGTTGTGTTTTCCTTGGCGATTCTGATATAAAAATGCAGTGTGCTTTTTTTTTTACTTGCATTAACCATTAAGCCTATTGATTATAACTAAAATCAACTAAAGTCAATATTTTTCATTATTGGAGTGAACTAAACACATACATTGCTATGAAAGATAGTTTGCATATCATTTATTGTCTTCGTTCTTGGATATAATAAGAGCAAAGTACAAAAAACTGGCTTTGAAAAAATTAAGAACTTAAGATTTTTAAAGAATTAGGGAAACCTGACCAGGCAGTAGTGCAGTAGGTAGAACGTCGGGCTGAGACGCAGAGGACACAGGTTCGAAACCTCAGGGTTGCCAGCTTGAGTGCAGGCTCATCTGGTTTGAGCAAGGCTCACCAGCTTGAACCCAAAATCTCTGGCTTGAGCAAGGGGTCACTTGGACTGTTGTAGCCCCCCGGCCAAGGCACATATGAAAAAGCAATCAATGGACAACTAAGCAGCCACAGCGAGGAGTTGATGTTTCTCATCTCTCTCCCTTCCTGTCTGTCCCTATTCTTGATGGTTGACACAACAATAATCTTTGCTGTCCTTTATGTAGTTGAAGTACTCCCCTGGAATTAGTACCTAATGCATGGTTTTCTGCTAACAGTTCCTTTCTCTCATCTTCTCTTTCTAATATTTTTATGTGCCTATCATGGCTTTTGTAGTTGTGGTACAGTTCTTGGACACTGTTGATTTTTTTTCAGTTCCTTTTTTTCGCTTTGCTTTTTAGTTTTGCAGGTTTCTATTGAGATATCCTCAAGTTTAGTGATTCTATGTCAGCTGTGTCTAGTCTCTTAATAAACCCATCAAAAACATTCTTCATTTTTATTCCCTTTTCCTCCTGAGATCTCTAGCATTTCTTTTTGGAGCTTTCATAAAATGTTTATCTCTCTGCTTATGTTGCTCATTTCTTCTTGCATGCTGTCTACTTATTTATTAGCTCTCTTAGCATATTTATCATAGTTGTTTTAAATTTCTTGTCTGATAATTTCAATGTCCCTGCCATATCTGAGTCTGGTTTGATGTTTGCTCTGTCTCTTTAAACTGTTTTTTTTTTTTGCTTTTTAATAGATTTTGAACTTTTTTCTTGCTAGCTGGATATGATAATCTGGGTGAAAGGACTATCTGTAAATAGACCTTTATTAATATGGTAGTAAGATGAGGCAGGAGTAGAATTGTTCTATAGTCCTATGATTAGGTCTCAGTCTTTCACTGAGTCTATAATTCTTGACTATGAACTTCACAAGTGCTTCTCATATTTCCCCACCTCCTAAATTGGAAGAGGATGGTTAGAGAAGCTGGAGTTGGGTGTTATCCTTTCCCCCTGTGGAGGAGTAGATCTGGCCAGAGTTTGGTATTTCCCTTCTCCCCCTGTCAGTAAGGTTCTGATAAAATTTTAGTAGGTTAGACTCTAGTTCAGTGGTTCTTAACCTGGGTTGTATCAAACCCTAGGGGTTTGATGAGTGGGTCTCAGGGGTTTGGAGAAGCCTCTGCTGCGGAGGCCAGAATAAAGTAATACCGTAATTTGTTGTGAGTTCATGCACTTTGTTGGTTTTGTTCTTGAGCAAGGTGATGTTCATGCACAGCTCATTTTGAGCACCAGTAAAAAAACATATACCTATGTCTTGAATTTGGAAAAAAGAAATCATTTTATTTATCACTAAAGAAGGGTTCAGTGAATGTGCATATGAAACTGGTAGGTTTGGTACCTCAAAAACAATTAAGAACCACTGCTCTAGTTTAATAATTTTTCCTGTGAGAAGAGCTTGTTAAGAAGAATAGAGTGTTCTTGTCTGAAATGATGGTGCAGTGAATAAAAAATGAGGCTGGGATACAGAACACCCACGTTCAAACCCCCACATGGCTGGCTTGAATGCAGGCTCATCCAGCTTGAGTGCAGGCCATCTGGCTTGAGCATGGTTTTACCAGCTTGAGCACAGGGTGGCTGGCTTGAACATGGGATCATAGATATTACCTTATGGTTGCTGACTCGAGCCCTAAGGTCATTGGCTTGAGCCCAAGGTTGCTGGCTTGAGCAAGGGGTCTCTCACTCTGTTAGAGCCCCTGGGTCAAGGCACATATAACATATGAAAAAGCAATCAATGAACAACTAAAGGTGCTGCAACAAAGAATTGATGCTTCTCATCTCTCTCTCTTCCTCTCTGTCTCACTCGCTAAAAATAAATAAATAAAAATAAATAAATGAATGAATAAAAAAGAAGACAAACAGAGTGCTCTCAAGTATTTCAAAATGTTTCCTTTTCTCTTCCCTCTTAGTGTTTGAGGAAATTGTTCTCTTATATTCATTGTTAGAACCATGTGGAAGTCTAGAGGGTAACACTCATAACAATGTGTGGTTCTCCTCATAACTGGGTTCCCTGGGAAGTTTTGATCCTCCAGATTTGTCCATATTGAGCCTCTAGTAATTCATCAGTTACAATTCATGTTTTCCTACCTCAGCACTGATTTCCAAGGAGGTTTTAGCTCATGAGTTTCTGCTCTGGTGGGTTGTGATTCTATGTATTTGCCTGTTTTCTCCAACTGGGAGGGCAGCAAGTAGCCCTGTGACCTTGCTTCTCTTATAGATCTAAGAAGAGTTGTTGACTTTATAGTTTGCTCAGCATTTTCTTGTTGTTAGGGTAGAGTGACAATTCCAAAGCTTCTTACATGCTGGACTGGAAACCAGAAGTTCTGGATTGGTTGTCTTTAAACTGGGTTTAATTAGAGAAATTGGTGCTCATAAAAAGCATGGAACCCTTCTCACAAATTTAAATTATTTTTGTTATTTAACATACTGCTTTGCCTTAGAAGTGATACCACAAATGTCAGCATTCATGTGACCTATCACCACTTAGCCAAATAAGTAGAGACAAAGATTGAATCTTTATGGGTATTTTATTCAGACAGCTAGTGATCTGAATGTACCCTAAAAAGCCATTTAACATCTTCAGAGAAAAGTTTTATTCCAGATATTTTTCTAGTATTGTTAGTAATTTTTTATCTAAGTCATAATAAGTAGGCAGTCTGTCTCTGGAGCACAAAGGCATTTCTTGCAGACCCCTGGGACATAAAGGTGAATTGCTTGTAGCCCTTGCAAAGCCTTATAGTCCAGTGGTTTTCAATTTCTGCCAGTCTGCCAGAAATTTCATGCCAACCCCCAAAAGAGTTAACCACTCTGATGTTGTATGAAGATTTTAGACCCAATGGTTATAAACTCTAGAATCTTCATACAATATCAGGGTGATTAACTCTTTCATAAGCCAGCACAAAATTTCTGACAGACTGTCCACAAATGGCTGTTAAAAATTACTGATATAGGCCTGTTCAGGCATCCCAGTTCCTGGAACAAAGCTTTTACTTGCATTAACCATTAAGCCTATTGATTATAACTAAAAGCTACTATCATTAAAGCTAAAATTTTAACTCTTGAGTTGCCCCTATCATTCCCTTTTGTTAGTTTTAACTGTTTTATATCTATGAGATTAATAATTTTGCTGCTGAGCATTTGAAAGTCTTGTAGGGGGTTATTAGTCAATGCAGCTGGTCCTGAGGTCAACCATGGCATCATCTCTCTGATTTTGCTGCTTTTCTGGGCCTGGACCTGAAACACAACTGAGGCCTAAATGTTATCCCTAGGGATTAACGTGCAAACATTATTCTGTGGCCCAATAGTTCACTCCCCTGCTAAAGGAGGGGTCAGGTGTAACCTGCATGACCAGCAATCTGCTGGTGGAAGAAAAGTTACCCTGTAAGTGAGGTCCTTGTTTTCCCAGTTTTTCTCATTGCTAGGCACCTGGGGATTTCTGCCATGGTGACCTTCTGTTCTGGCCTATAGTCCCTGCCCTGCTCATTTCTGTGTAACTACCTACCACCGAAAGGGTCTGGACATGTGAGGCATCCAAAAAGTCATAGACTCTCAACAGGACATATCTATTTGTGGTTAACAGTTTAAATAGAACTTCTGCATGTAAATTTGATTAGATATTTAAAACATGCATTTTTTTATTTTAAAAGAAAGGACATTGAACGATAGACTTAGACAAACTCATACAACCTTATTTATTGGATTTGAAGGACAGCAATTTCTAGGCAACAAACTGTGTTTTACTTATCTTCATCACCCCAGTTCCTTGCAAGTTCCTGGAACATAGCAGATGTGATTGATAAAGGAATGAATAATGAAAAAAAATGAATATAAAACTAGAACCTGAGCTTCTAAACTTTGGCTCATTTCATTTTAGTAAGGGGATTTTGAATTGAAAAAATATTTGAAACTATGTTTCTTCCATTAATATTCACTACCATTATTCTGAAAATATACTCCTGAGGACGTATAGCCCAGGAACACAATGGCATCAAGTTGAATGAAGTGAGGAGACTTCATGCCCTAATCTCATTATATTATTTTATGAAAAACATCTACTTTTTCAAAACACATGTTTATCACCATGGTTTAAATTTGATCAAATTTTAACTTCAATGCTCTCTACCACTGAGTATTCACTTGCAAACTTATTTAAACTATGTCTACACACTACACATTGATATTTTACCCTGATTAAATGAACAAAGAAGGTATATTAGTAGGTCAGTATGATTATTTTTCACTTTAAATTTCAACAAAGTCATATAAAAAACTAAGGAAATGTACTGTGCTATGTAAATTTTCATATACTTGGAGTAAACTGAGTTCTGCAAATCTGAGATCTATTTTATTTGGAATCCTTTATAATATCCTAATACTGTCTTTATTGCCAATCAAAATGACAACTGAAAATTCATTCACAAACTTAATGTGAGGTGAAGAGAACTACCTAAAGAGGAAATATAGAGGAGAAAATAAAATTTTTAGAAACTAGGTGTTACCTTTCATTATAGTTGCTAAAATTACTACTGTTTCCTCAGCGAAGTGACTGAAATGGTACCCTGATACCGGCCAATAATTTAGAAGGATGAAAGCTGAGATTAGGAGAACATTTAAGGTCCATATGATAAATATGTGTGAGTTAGAGTGGCATTTTTATCATTTTTATCTATAAACAAATAGAAACAAACAGATGAAGAACAATAAAAAACATACACCTGAATAAAAACTTTAATAGAAAAACCTAAACTTTCGGAAAACTGATCTGTCTGTCAAACTTTATAATATGATTTAGGTAAGAGTTTTTGCTTGCCTCAGGCATTAAGAGGGCTATTGACTTCAACTAATGAGATTTCATGGAAATAGATGAATTCAAAGAAGAATAATTGCTCTGATATTTTTATCCTTTTCAATGATTAAGACCAAGTAAATGACCTATCTCTATATATACATCACTCAGTGTGGTCTTTTAAAAAAAATTAAAACACTAGGAAATTGTATGTTAACTGCACATTCAAAGAAATATATATATATTTGAAACACGGTAACCTAATAAGGAGGGAGTCAATATATGTTAGAGTGAGAGAGCAAGAAGGAAAGGTACAAGGCTGAGAAAAAATGAAGCGAGAATAAAGGGAACTCTATTATAGTGGGAGCTCTGAAGTTACACTCTTCCTGATGAATATTTAAAACTATAGGTGTTATTTAAGGGGAACCAATGTAAAAATTTTGCCATCAATACTTTTTATTATTGATGTGAACTAAACACATACATTGCTATTAAAGATAGTTTGCATGTCATTTATTTTATCATTCTTGGACATAATAAGAGCAAAGTACAAAATACTGGCTTTGAAAAAATTAAGAACTTAAAAATATTTTTAAAAAATTAAGGAAGCCTGACTAGTCAGTGGCACAGTGGATAGAGTGTTGGACTGGGATGCAGAGGACCCAGGTTTGAAACTCCAAGGTTGCCAGCTTGAGTGCAGGTTCATCTAGTTTGAGCAAGGATCACCAGATTGAGCAAGGATCACCAGATTGAGCCGAAGGTCACTGGGTCACTTGGTCTACTGTAGCCCCCTGGTCAAGGCACATATGAGAAAGCAATCAATGAACAACTAAGGTGCCACAGTGAGGAGTTGATGCTTCTTCTCATCTCTCTCCTTTCCTGTCTGTCTGTCCCTCTCTCTGTTTCTGTCACACACACACAAACTAAAATTAAGACCTTGGCTGTTTGGCTCAGTGGTAGAACAACTGCCTGGCTTGTGGAAGTTCTGAGTTCGATTCCCAGTCAGGGCACACAAGCAAATTGATCTACTTCTCCACTCCTCCCCCTTTCCTTTCTCTCTCTCTTTTTCTCATCTCCTCCCACAGCCATGCCTTGATTAGTTTGAGCAAGTTGAGCCCAGGCACTAAGGATGGCTCCATGGCCTTACCACAGGAGCTAAAATAGCTTGGTTGCCAACCAATGGAGCAATGAACCCGGATGGGCAGAGCATTACCCAGAAGGGGGCTTGCCAGGTGGATCCTTGTTGGAGTGCATGCAGTAGTCTGTCTTTCTGCCCCCTCACCTGTCACTTAATAAAAAATAAAATGAAATTTAAAAAAGTGTAGGTACTGAAGGATGATCTTCTGAAATTTATGGATATTGAATTATAGATTTGAGCATAATACTTCAAAATAACTGTGTTGGTTAATATCATAAGTTTTAGAATGTGGTTAGAACAGAAAAGTCACTATGGCAGACCAAAACAATTTCTAAGCAAAATATAGTAAGTTGTTTTGGAAGGACAAAGCCAAAGCCATAGGACCTTCAGTACATGATATTAAGTTATTGTCTTCTTCAAACAGCTTGCCTGATAATGCTAATAAGCACTCTCTACTACATGGAGCAGTGTAAAGTCAAAGTCTTCAGGAAGTAGAGCACAGGGAATCATGAATCAATAGAACTTTGACCTCTTTTACCTCATTAAAGTTTAGCATTAAAAAAAAGTCTGATCTACTAGAGTGAATTGAGGCAATGTCAGAATATTAGAACAAAAGAAGGCTCTAAGAGGAACCCAGTCTAAGGAGAGAAAGAATGTGAACTGAAGGCCAGAAAGAAGCAATGACTGGCCCATCAGAGGGGCATGCTGGTGTGGGGCACAAGGAGCATCTGATTTGGGAGACTTTTCAGATCCAGTATATTCTCTGGGGAAATGCACAGACATGTGAGTTGATAGTCCTGTGCCACTAACTTGTGTAACATTTCAGGTCCAGGTTGTTGGGGTTATTCCCTAGAAATAAGTGAGGAGATAACATCCTTTTCTTTGACCTATGAATCCATGAAATCAAGACATTTTACACCTTGGAAGTTTGCTGGCACTTTTAGACGAGCTATCAGAGACTCTAAAGTAGTGGTTCTTAACCTGGGTTCTATTAAACCCTAGGGGTTCAATGAGTCAGTCTCAGGGGTTTGGAGAAGCCTCTGCTGCAGAGGCCAGAATAAAGTAATACCGTAATTTGTTGTGAGTTCATGCACTTTGTTGATTTTGTTCTTTGAGCAAAGTGATGTTCATGCACGGCTCATTTTGTGCACCAGTAAAAAACACGTATACCTATGTGTTGAATTTGGAAAAAAAAATCATATTTTATTTATCACTAAAGAAGGGTTCGGTGAATGTGCATATGAAACTGGTGGGTTCAGTACCTCACAAAAGGTTAAAAACCACTGCTCTAAATATCTGGCTCCACTGTTAACATGGACAGTCTACTGGGAATAATGATAGCAAGCTATAAGGCTGCAGGCAACTGGAACTACCCGAGAAAGTGTGGAATACAATAATTGTGGAGTTCACCTTGAGTGATGCCATTAGCAATAGGGGAACTTGGAAAAGAAATAACTTATGGACAGAGTATGAGTAGTTCTGGGGATTCATATAAATATTTATGCAGAAAGGGTTAGTGGCTTCAAGATACTATAATCTATGCATAACTATAAATGTCCTCTCACTTTGCCATTGAACTAGTGAGGCATAAAAAAGTTCTCAGTGACAAAACAATCCGTATTAAGGCAGGGCCATGGTGGTTAATAACTAAGAAGTTGGAGACAGCCTTCTTGCATTCAAAATCTGGCTCATTTATTAGTTTTGTGAATTTAGAAGGTAGATTAATCTCTCTGTGCCTCATTTATTTATCTATTTGCAAAATGGGAGCATCATAGTGCCTACTTCACTGGGTTGTTTTGTGTTTCAGAATCTCAAGTTATTTGTTAAGTACTTAAAGCAAAACCTGGTTCATAGTACATGCTATGCATGTATTTAGATAAGAGTTAACCAAAGAAATGGAAGAGAACAGGGAGAGTTATATTTGTGTTTCTAGAAGAATAAAAATAACAGGATGAGAGGCTGAATTTAGTAACATTTCAGGGGCACTATTTATGCATTCGGTGAACATGATTGAACATCTATGTATCAGAAGATATTTGCCTAATTGTAGCTCTAAACTTATAAGCTCCAATAATGAGTGAGCCAGTCAGAGAGGGACACAACATATCTGTTGTCTTCCATTACTCGGAAAAATTGCCACTGAAACTCAGCCTGGACTGATGGCCAGCCTGATTATTTGCCGTCTAAGTTTAAACATGCTGTCTTGCAGCCTAAGGAATGACCAAAGGGCTCTGTCTCAAACTCTCCTTTGAGGGAGCTTAGGACATTGCTAGACATTGAGAAGTAGTATTGTAGTGCTATTAGAAATAGGTTATGGTATCAGACAGAAGAAATGCCTGTGTTATCAGTAAGGATTAAATAAACACATGTACAAAGCCTGATAAAGGACACACTGTAGACTCCTGTTATTAGAAAGTGGCATTTCTTCAAAAATTCTGCTTTGCTGGCTCTCAAAAGAATTCAGCATCAGTAAAATACACAGCATCACTGACAAGGGCTTTTAGAATGAAGTAAAGCATAATGACTCAGCATTTATGCTCTGGAGACCTACTTTATGTATTCAAATCCAGCTCTTCTACTTGCTATCTGTGTGATTATGGGCAGCGTCTACTCTTCAGGTTCTTCATCTGCAAGTGGCCATAATAACAGTTTTTGCTCCCCAGGACTTTTGTGAAGATTCAATGACTTAATAATACATGTGAAACCCTCAGAACATTTCCTGGTGTATAGTAAGACCTTAATAGATATTAAGAATTGTTGTTAATGTAATAAGAGTGCAACAAAACACCAGGAAAAAAAATCATATCAGGAAAAATTTCACAGAAGGACCAAGATAATGATGGAGTCATATATACATACGTTTTTATATAAGCATTTGTAAAAGAGTTATTTCCCCACTGATCATCCCTACCAATGGCTCCCATGGGAGCAGATGCAGGAAAAGGCTAGAGAAAGAATAACAATGGCAACAGCAATGAAAGTTAAAGCAGGAAACTCACGAAGGATCTCTCAAATATTTGTGAGCCTGAGTTTAGGGCGGCAAACTCATTTAGAAACCCCCACCCCCAGCTACTCAGCCTGGAATCCTGTCTCCTTACCATACCTACATTGTCCTACTTGATCTACTTAGCTGCCAAGCTCTCCAACCTCATTTCCCATTCTCCCCACTGATTCCCTTCAATGCACTTCAATTTTTCTCAAATATCTCAATTTCTAAGTTCATTCCAGCCTCAGACTTTTGCAATGGAAGTAGCCTATGCCTGAAACACTCAGTCTTTAGGCTTTCCTGCTCAGTGGTCGGGTCAGCCTATCCTGACCACATATGTGAAAGTCCCAGCAAACCCTGGTAACTTTCAATCTCACCATCTGGTTGACTTTCCTTTTTGTACTTACCACTGTGTAAATTATGTTGTTTCCTTGCTTATTTGTGTAGTAAAAGCATGGATTTTGTCTCAACCATTTTTCTTCTGTTCCTAGACCAGTACATGGCATACAGTAGGAGATCAATAACTATTTGTTATGGATGAAATCTATTCTGGCTGCTCAGCAGAAAAAGGGCTAGAATTTATAGGCAGGATATCTTTAGAGCCTGTACTTGAATGGGGCTGACAAAATTCAGGACAGGCATTTATGAGTCTTTTTACTTCTAGGTTCCTGACCATGCATGAGGCTGTTTTTGTTTATCTAAGAAGGTGGGTGTGCCCCGTGATCCTCCATCCTGTATAGTGTGATTGAACTTGGCAAGTTTATCTCCATCTTTTCTCTGCTTCCCATTCATATTTTAAAATACAGTATTTAAGCAATATTAATTAAATAGGTAATTAAAAAAGTAATAATTGAAGATCAGTCTCAGTTTTATATGGAGTTTTAGCATTTTGTTAATGTAGTATTTCAAATTCATGGATAACAGATTGGCTAGTCAACAAATGATGCTGAGAAAGCTAGTTAGCCATCAGGGAAAAAAACCTAATGAAAATCCATACCTCACTGAAACCAATTTCAGATACAGATATTGATTGACTTACAACTTATGCAACTTACGACCATTTGACTTTACGACCACAATCGCTAGCCACGACTGCTCCGCGTCTGGAGCAGTTTTTGTATGCACCTGTATTTTGTAATTTTGTATGTTTTGCAAATATTAAACCAGTTGTACTGGTAATGCAGTGTTTTACTTAAACCTGACGAATGTAAAAATAGGAAAAAAATGGTGTAGAGATGATACAAATGGCATAAAATGAACAATGAAAATTATGATATATAACAATAGTGAAAGAAAATTATGATAAAATATGACTTAAAGATTTTTATAACATCATTTCACAGTACTGTACATATAGCCTACTCAACTTACAACCAAATCGTGTTACAACCAGTCTGTCGGAACCAATTATGGCCATAAGTCGAGCACTAGCTGTATAGCAATGCATATAATATTATAAAGTAAAAATTTAACAACAGTTGAGAAAATAAAAGTGAATATTTTAGAATCTTTGAAAGAGAACAACTTTTCTGTGCATAACATAAAGCCAGAAACTATAAAAGAAATGTTTGCCAGAGTTACCTACAAAAACATCAAAAGTTTTGCTGAGGAACAATAGTTCTTACAAACAAAGCTGAGACATTTGACAAACTTGAAAAACACATTTGTTAAATAACTTTAGTGGATTTAGATGCACATTTATACAAGGAGACATACATGTGCACACACATCACTTAGAATTCAGTAAGAGAACACCTAACCTTCCTGAGGCACATGGAGCTGGTGAGCCATTCGTTCATCATCTCTCTTCCCCTGCGTTTCTTTTTTGCCAGTATAGTCAAGTGCCTACTACAGAGGCTGCATTGTCCCAAGAAACATACTCTGAAGTGGCCATGTATCTGCATCTAAGCCAAGAGCATGTCAGTCATGGTCAGTGGGATCTGAGATGAGGTCTGTTGAGCCTCCTTGAGTGTGTTTTCTCTCTAATTAAAAGAGGTTCAGGCCTGACCTGGCGGTGGCGCGGTGGATAGAGTGTCAGACTGGGATGCGAAGGACCCAGGTTCGAGACCCCGAGATCACTAGCTTGAGTGCGGGCTGATCTGGCTTGAGCAAAAAGCTCACCAGCTTGGACCCAAGGTCGCTGGCTCCAGCAAGGGGTTACTCGGTCTGCTGGAGGCCCGCGGTCAAGGCACATATGAGAAAGCAATCAATGAACAACTAAGGTGTCGCATCAAAAAACTGATGATTGATGCTTCTCAAATCTCTCCGTTCCTGTCTGTCTGTCCCTATCTATCCCTCTCTCTGACTCTCTCTCTGTCCCTGTAAAAAAAAAAGAGGCTCAGAATAATATAAACCTATCTTCATGGGCCAGGGGGTGATGGTGTTATATTCAGTGGGACACTTGAATCCATGTAAACACAATAAATTAAAATTAATGAAAACTAAAAAAGAAAATATAGACCCATATTCTTTTTAAATAGACATTTTTATGTCTATTAGGAGCAGTGTTTTGCTACATTTCAGAAACAAGCCAAAAGTTTCAAAGATCAAGTTCTTATGCTAAAAAATTCAGCTCTGTATTTAATTTAAGAAGTAATCAATAGTGGCAAAGTTGATAAATTTTCATACATTATCATTCTTTTAAACTTCCCTACTATCTTCCTTTCTTTTCCCTACTATTTTTCTTTTTCAATCTAGAAGCTGAGGCACGTTACATCTGTTATTAGTCTTTGAAATGTTTTGAAATCATGAATCTGTCAACTCTTTGAATTAACTGTTATTCAGAAGGCTAAGCGAATGAATTTACAGCTTGTGGATCTGCTGCCAGCCTGCCCATACACTGTGTATAGTTGACAGTCTCAGAGTTTTCGAACATCCAAGCCATTAGTATGCAATGTTTTAGGCATCTGGGATCTCTGTCAACCATGTCAAATAATAAAAATAAATATCCATCATTTTCAACAAAATTGTTTATCTAATTCCACACACTTCTGGTCCCTGTTTGAATCAGTTAAAGATGTAATTGTATGCTTTTCTGGTTCATCTGTGGTCTGATGTTCCATGTTCTTTATAACACTCTGCATAACTTCGTCCTCGGTCTTCAATCCTGCTTCTTCTAAACCTCTGGAGTTGCTCCTATATAATTGATTGGCAAGCTCCGTTGTATTCCCAATAGATATCTCAATGCTCTTGCCACCTTCTTGTCTTAACTGATGATTACCTCATCCCTGTGAACACCTCTTCTCTCTCTTTTATTTCTACTTTCTTTACCCCAACATAACTCATGGCCAGGAATTAAGCTTTAGTGGCCCCCTATATTTCCACTATCAACTCCAAAACATTACTCTTCCACTCTCTTGTAAAAACTAATTGTTTTACTTCAAGACAGTGTATTGAAGACTATGTTGCCTACTTTACCATCATAATGTGTATTTCCAATGTTCACAGAATGAATCTTTCAATGTCCTGGCTTCTCAATGTACTGACCTCTTCAACCTCTTTAACTCTAGTTACTTCCCCTTTGCACTACTTTAATAAATCCACTACAAAAGGCATTTTTGACATTATGTCATCACTTTCGATTTATTTACCTCTAATATAAATAACTCAAGTCTCACACTCTTTACCACAACCATCTTATATCTTCAGCTTATTTATTTAATTATTTTTGTTTTCAACTGTTCAATAGCATAGATGTTTATCACTTATCCACTTATTCTTTTATTTATCAACAGTTATATTTCATGCTTTGTCATCCACGTTAAATTTTAAGATTTATCATTTGACACCACCCTTGCCAATATCTTAAACTGCTTTTCTCTTCATTTTTAATTTTCATTACACTACTCTGGAAATGTTCCAAATTTAGATCAGCTTGACTGTTTTTAATTTTTTTTTCTGCTTTCATTATATTAACCATGAGCTGTTTCTAGCTTTATGCTAATAATGTGAATTATTATTCAAATTTCTCAACATAGTTGTCTAAAATTTTCCATTTACTTTCTTTCAATTTATTCATTAATTTAGTCTTGCTAATATTTTTATCTCAATCTTTTACCAAAACAATACATGTTAAGACCACACATGATCCCATCTTTCTAAATTCTTCACACAATTATCAATAATTAAATTGAACTTACATCAGGATGGAGAGCTTTTGACTCTCCCTTATTGAAATAACTCTCCTTTGATGGTTTTCCTGTTATAATATGCTTTACATCATTCTTCTCAGGTTACTTATCCTCTGTTTCATTTTTGGTGTTTATTCTTCTTTAGCTACCCAATGAGCATTGACATTGCCAAAGGTCAGTCTTACATAATCTTTTCTTCTAGTTTTATACTGTATAGTCTATATTATTAATACTTCTAATTAATTTTTTCTCAATGAAAATAACTCAGAAATATATTTTCTAGATTCACCTGTCTCCCAAGTTGCTGATAAGTGTATGCAGCTACTAGCTGACATTTTCTTTTAGATGTGGTAAATCCATCTCAAATCAGATATGCTCAAAGTGAATAAATGATGTCTACCCATCTCCTTAAGAAAACAAACAAAAAATAAATAACACTGGTTCTTATTCAGTGAAATCTCCATCTGCCCAGTTGTATGAATTATAAACCCTTCAAGTCCAATACATACACAAATCCTATTAGTTCAACTTCCACACATATAGAATATCAGAATACCATCATTTCTAATCAGGAGTACCATTCTCGTGTTATAACCATGTCCCTTCTTTTATCTTGCAACCATCCCACCCACCCAACACATTTTACACATAAATACAATTATATAATTCACTGTTTAAAGCATATCATTTTCTTACTCTAATTAAACATTTTACGTGGTCTATAGTTATACTGTGTTTATTCAATATCTGTTTTTCAACCTTAATGTATACCTGTCTTCCCACAGAGAAAGAGAGGAGTCAAGGTTGACCTAATGATTTGGCCTAAATAAAATTTAGTGGCATTAACATTAGCTGAGAAGAAGAAAATACACAAGGAGTAGAATTTATTTGTTTATATTTTTGGTTGTTGTTATTGTTTATAGTGGTAAATATATCAAGAGTTGTTATTTTTTGGAAATTTCTTTTAAACATCCAAATGTAGAGATTAGGTAGGTAAATCAACAGAGGATTTTAGAAATTAAGAAAGAGATGGCACTAGATATGTTTATTTGGATGTCATTTTATGAAATTACCTATGAAGTGAAGATTAACAGAGAAAAGGCTAAAGGATTGAACTCTTAAGCAGGAAAGCAATGAGAACTCTGAGTTATGAAAACTATCCAGCAAAAGAGAAAAAATGAAGAGTGGTCAGTGAGACTGGAGAAATAACAAGAGTAGTAGTGCTCCAGAAGCTTGGAGAACAGTGAGTAATTGTGCCAAAATAAAATGTTTATTCAAGTAAATCCAGGACTAGGTTTCACAATATGGAGGTCATTGATGACCTCTACAAGTGTAGTTTCAGAAGAAAGGTAGAGGCAATATCTTGATTTAATGGGCCAAGAGAAGTTAGAGGTGAGAAAGTAAAATCAATATACAGTGTGTCCAGTGACCAGTCAAAAGTGCACCATGACTTTATGGACACACTGTATTGTGATTATCACAAAAGAAGAGATGTCTGCCCATTCTCACCAACTTAAGTTGAAAATAATAAGATATAGCATGTTTTCAATAAACACTTGTTAAAAAAAGTAGATTAAGTGAATAAAATAAATAAAGGAAGAGTTATTATACACAAAATTACAGAAATAAATTAAGTTCTTATTAATGGCTTGGTGTCATATACTTTTACATTTTAATTTTTTTATATATTAGTTCATAGAGATAGTACATTTATGTTTTATTTTTTGAATTGACATGTAGGAAAATTGACTTTTTATTTTACAGTTATATAAATTTTAAGGCATGTATGGTTTTCACCATTATCAGGATACAGACAGATACATTATCCCCAAAACACTCTATCATGGTTTTACTTGATATTCACACCCTCCCTTCATCCCTTTCCTTTGGCAACCATTGATTTGTTCTCCATTATTATAATTTTGTCTCTAAGAATGCCACTTAAATAAAATCATTCAGTTGTAATTGTTTAAGACTGGCTTCTCTCATTCAGTCTTTGAGAATCATCTGAGTTATTGTGTGTAACAATAGTTCGCTCATATATATGGTTGAGTGCTACTTCATTGTATGGACATAGCATAGTTTGGTTATCCTTTCATCAATTGAAAAACATTTTGATTTTTCCAGATTTTGAGTGTTAATGAGTAGGCAAGTCTCTTTAGTATAATTTTTATAATTTTAAGTTTCAAGTGGTATCACTAAGAACTACTAATATAGGAAAAGATACTTAAAGGAAGAGTTTTATTTTTATATATTTATTTTTTAAAGTTGTAAAATGACAATTTGTTTTCTCTTAAAGGGAAACTTACTTTAAATTTTGTCAGTTTTCAATATTACTATAATTCACAACATGTAATTTTGTAGACACAGAATGCTGTTAAGGTTAAGACAGTGTTTTAAGGCCAATAAAAAGAGAAAACTATAAATACTTGCATTATAGATGATATATAAAATATTATTTCTCTACTTCTTTTCAAAGCCTTTAGCCTCTTTGAATAAGTATATGTGTGCTTTTTTTCACATAGTGTGTGTGTGTGTGTGTGTGTGTGTGTGTGTGTGTGTGTGTATAGTTTTAAGAATCAAGTTGGTTGCATCTGACCAACCCGTGGTGCAGTGGATAGAGCATCAGAATGGGTAGCGGAGGACCCAGGTTTGAGACCCTGAGGTTGCCAGGTTGAGTGCAGGCTCATCTGGTTTGAGCAAAGCTCACCAGCTTGAGCCCAAGGTTGCTGGTTCGAGCAAAGGGTCACTCAATCTGCTGTAGCCCCCTACCCCCCAGTCAAGGCAAATATGAGAAAGCAATCAATGAACAACAAAGGTCCAGCAATGAAGAGCTGCTGTTTCTCATCTCTCTCCCTTCCTGTCTGTCTGTTCCTCTCTCTGATTCTCTCTGTCTCTGTCACACACACACAAAAAAGAATCAAGTTGGTTGCTTCTTTATGAATCTTCTATCTTTAGTAGTTGTGATCTCTTATTAAATCATCTTTTATATACCCCTAAAAGGTGAAAAGTATAATTTATTTTGATATAAATAAAATTCAACATATTTTGAAAGAATGTTTTAAATGTCAAAATAACACTAAGGTTTTGAGATGTAGCAAAATAAAGTGAAAATCAATCATGTATTTAAGTCAATATATCCCATTGTGAGTTTTTTTTTTCTTTTTTACAGAGACAGAGAGAGAGTGATAGATAGGGACAGACAGACAGGAAGGGAGAGAGATGAGAAGCATCAATCATCAGTTTTTTGTTGTGGCACTTTAGTTGTTCATTGATTGCTTTCTCATACGTGCCTTGACCGTGGGGCTACAGCAGACCGAGTCATCCCTTGCTCGAGCCAGCGACCTTGGGTTCGAGCTAGTGAGCTTTGCTCAAATCAGATGAGCCCATGCTCAAGCTGGTGACCTCGGGGTCTCGAACCTGGGTCCTCTGCATCCCAGTCCGACACTATTCACCGCGCCATTGCCTGGTCAGGCTCCTATTGTGAATTTGTTTACGAGCTCATGTGGAGACAAATATAAGGATGTATTTAGGATCCTCACATTTCTAATCATTTTCAGAAATGACTATGGGAGAACTGGAGACATACACTACAGCTAGAAGACATAGGAAAGGAGTAGAGATGGTATTCAGACATTATTATTTACCTTTTATATATTAATGTGCCTTCATTTGTGTCCACTGGATTATAAAGCTAGGCAAAATTATGTAATCACAGTCTTCATGCACAATAAAGAGGCTGATGTATAATGTAGAGACACACATTGAGGATTAATCAACTGTTCTTAGATTCTCTGAAACCAATTTGAATTGGTGATAACTTGAAGCCCATTTCCTGTTTTCCATTTATGTAATTTGACAATAGGCCAATCTGTTTTCATGAGGTACATTAATGGATATATAACCCCTTTTAATGCATGGCTAAAGCATATCAAGGAAAGCATATTTCCACATACATATGTGTGGAGTAAAAGCCGCTCAGGGATACTGTGTCCTCAGGATGTATGTGTGGAGTAAAAGCCGCTCAGGGATACTGTGTCCTCAGGATGTATGTGTGGAGCTACCATTCATATTTAATAGAAGTTGGGCATGTGCATCACAAAGATAATATAGCACCTGAGAATATGGGAAGAGCAATATAATATTAGGGCTTTTCTTGTGGAATATACATAAAAATGATTGAAATCCTGATTTAATAAAAAAATGTATTCATTTTAAGGTTTTTTTTTTTGGCTGTATTTATAGAAACAGCTTTTGTCCTTCTCCAACAGCCTTGTTAACTGTGGGGGGGGGAATGAACTCAATATGATACAGTATCAGATATACTTGCAATTCTTTCAAGTGCCATTTAAGTACAAATAACCATTTGGCTAATATTTGGAGTAGAAGTCAAAGTGACCTACCAAAAATTAGTGGCCACTACCTAATTTTAAAGTGAGAACAAAATTGAACAATTCTTTTGTGTATTTCTGTGTGTCTATTGGTACCTCTATGTGTGAAATGATTCTATATAGCACATTAAGATATGAAAATAAAACACTCAATGATCTAATTTAAATAAAAAGTATTTCATTTCTGTTGTTTTGATAAAAGAGACTGTCTTTTCAAGGTTGTTGGCCTAAAAATATTAAAACACTGTATGTTTCAACATATTCTTTTAAAAAAATGTTTTCCATTGATTTGAAAGAGAGAGAGAGAGACATCAACACGGCATTCCACTTAGTTGTGCACTCATTGGCTGCTTCTTACGTTGCCCTGACCAGTATTCAAACACACAATCTCAGGGTGCAGCAATCATGCTCTATCCACTGAGCAACCTGGCCAGGGCCTCAACCTTTTTTTCCTAAAATTCCTCTTTCTTGTCTTAGCAAGATAAAATAATTTATTTCTGAAAACATCCTAATAAACTTATAATTGATTAAGATAGAAATATTTTTTTAAAAAATTTAAATTATCTTTTCATAATTATCATTAAGTTTAGTGTGATGAAGCTTAATGGCTGCCATTACATTTTTTAAATTAATTGTCCAAGATGCTCATATTCAAATCCAAAAAGCACTCATTGTTTCAAGTAGTCCTGTATTTCCAATAGACTATTTCTTTAAATGAGATCTCTAAATAAAAAGTAGGGTTTCTTCCCTTTTTCTCTAAGGAGGTAGTGAGTGGGGGGCAAGGCTGGAAAACCTTATGATCTGTAGTGTCCTGATGCTGAACTGCTTATTGGATCGTTCACAGACTCACTGAGAAGGCATGGCCTTTCAGAAATCTTGTCTTTAAAGACTCCATGCCTTTTGTTAGAAGCTGTCTTGTTAAATTCAGATAAATTCATACTTGCTTCCACTGAGGATTATGTTTTTGCATTTTATTCTATACCTAGTTCAAAGCGACTAAATTTTTAAAACTTTAATTTTCTTTCTCAAATACCATGTGTGCTGTTTTGATTGTGTATTTTGTGAGGAAAATTTGTTTCTAAAAAGTCAATCCTTTCATTAAACTAAATTCTCAGTGTAAAAGAAATCCAGATTTGCATGTTTCAGATTTATTTATTCTTTCCATGGTTGATCCCTCCCAATTTTGTTCTTTCTTTGTACAAACAAACAAACAAACCTTTCTTTCTCTTTGACAAGTTCTCCTTGTCTTCTTTTATTCCTTCTTTTTCTTTTTTTTTTTTTTTTTACAGGGACAGAGAGAAAGTCAGAGGGAGGGATAGATAAGGACAGACAGACAGGAACGGAGAGAGGTGAGAAGCATCAATCATTAGTTTTTCATTGCCCTTGCAACACCTTAGTTGTTCATTGATTGCTTTCTCACATGTGCCTTGACCACGGGCCTTCAGCAGACAGAGAAACCTCTTGCTGTGCTGGAGATAGCGACCTTGGGTCCAAGCTGACTAGCTTTTGCTCAAGCCAGATGGGCCTACGCTCAAGCTGGCGAGCTTGGGGTCTTGAACCTGGGTCTTCCGCATCCTAGTCCGACGGTCTAGCCACTGTGCCACTGCCTGGTCAGGCTATTCCTTCATTTTAGAAATTGTTTATTTTTCTTTGTGAGTATCAGAAGACTCAGCTAATTGTTTTTTGTCTTGGAAAATGTGGGCTCATTCACTTTCTGTATCTCTTAACTTTTATAGATTTTCTCCAGGAGGTGGCACTAAAACACTATAAAAAGATCAAGTCACAACTCAATTTTAAAAGTCACCTGGAAAAGTCTCTGATGGGTCATGCATTGTTGTTACAAGTAAAAAAACGTGTGTTTGCAAACAAAGAACATTTTTGCCACTTAGAAAACACTCATACATTTAAACTACTACCAACAATTCAGTCAAATGTTCTCCTATTCTGTGCAAAAGAAATCAATAGTTTATGGAAATAAAAGAAGTTTGTATAAATACATTTGCCTTTGTTGGGGAGAATTAGTTGATACAATCTTTGTCTCCAAAGAGTTTGCTAAGTGTTGTATAAAATATTATGTTAAATCTGCATAAAATTAGAATTAAAAATGTATTTATTAGTATCCATATGGTTATGTTCTCATTTAGACGCAAGAGAATTGGTGTGCATACTCTAACACCTATTAGTGTTAATGGGAATTATATGTGTAAATCCCCAGGTCCTAGTGCACTGAGATGAAAGTCTCCATAAGGATTTTAAAATCTGTATTTGTATTGCTTTTGGTTATGAAGAAACTAAAAGTATACTGGTTGATCTTATATCTTTAAATTTAGTAGGGTTATGTTGCACCTGAAACAACAGACCTCGGAGTGTTATTTATTCCAGTTAAACATTTAGTTTTAGTGTGATGATCAATTCAGAGCCAAAAAAACTAGAAAGGTTTCTCCAATTGCCAACCCTGAATTCTGGAACGTAGCCATCCCCAAAGAGCTACCACAGCTGTTACCATAGTAGCAGAAGTTGCTCATGGGTCTAGCTTCCAAGAAGAAATATCTTCCTTTGGATGCCAGTTCAAGCATATTAAAAACAACAGCACTTTCTGCTCTCTCCAAACCCTTATCTCTGCAGCTCCTTCTGCTTCTCCCAGGGGGACAGCTCAGTCTCCCTGGCACCTGTTGCTCCAGGGCTCTTCAGAACACCACGTGGATTTGAAGTTGGTCCCCAGTGACCCTGTAGAAGTTGGTTCTTTCCAGAATGCTCCAGGCCCAGGCAGTGAGGAGTAAATGTCAGCTGCAGTGCAACAACCAGTTCTCCCTGACTGATGCTCTGCTTTGGCACTTAACAAGGAATGTGAGCAGAGGCTGTTGACAGCCCAGAGATCTCCTGCCCTCCAGACCTAAGATTCTTGCACTGAAAAGGAAAACCCTTCCATGCAGAAATGCGAGGAGCCACCCAGTCTCTTTCACAGCTTATTGTCTTTCCCTGCTGTTTTTCTGAGCTTAGATGACAAATAACTGTGATTGCTTCAAGAATCTGTGTGGTCTCCATCCAGCAGCATTCTGTCTCCCGTGGTCCCAAAGGCTTCCTGGCCTTAGTTAAAAGCCATTCCATTCTTGAAAATATACTTCCAGTAGCCAGAGACTTCAGTTCTCTGTCACTGGATAAGTTGATTAGCCAATATTCATTGAGTACTGACGATGTGGCCAGCACTGTTTTATGCTGATTATATTAAGGATGGGGCAAAAAAATTTATTCTTCTGGAATTTTCTCAACCCTCATAATTCTAACTGGCTTTGAAGTAAGGCAGCCTTTTATTTTCTTTCCTTCTGGGTTGGCTATGTTTACCGTTTCTGTGTCTGTTTGCTGCATTTACCAAGGTGAGAGCTGTCATATAGGTTTCGGCCGGCTGTCCTTAATGAGCCAGTCATAAAAGACCTAAATGGGGACTGTACACTGTAGATAGGTAATTCCCTCTGGTTTTAGGAAAAGATGAAAGAGAGCCTCTTATGTTAGCCTGAAAATTCGCTCTCTGTTATGTCTTCTCGGTTTTTAATTTCTAAAGTGAAAGAAAATGTTCGGTTTTACTTTCTTTTCTTTTTTTACGCTCAAGACAGAACGGAGAACTGCAACAACTGTGCCATGTGCTTAATAATGATTTGCTTCACTGATAGAGCAAATTGGTTGTTGACAGTTGTTGACTGCAACTGACACTGCCTAATAAGGGAAAGAGGCATTTTATTGATTATAAGACAAAAGTACCCAAACTGGGTTTTGTCCTTTTAAATTTTATTGACTATAAAATGGAGACCTGGCATTTTTACATTTGGATTTAGTCTTATATTACAACTACTCATGCAATCACTCTATGCATGCTCTCTAAAAGGGCATGCACACTTATTCACAGAAAAAACATTACTACTTCTTCACAGAAATGTTGTTCAGAATATTTACACACACCTACTTGCAGGGAAAAATTTAAAACAAGAGGTAAACGTACTCTGATTATTAAGGGACATTCTGAGGTCATAGTTAAAAATTTTTGAATTGTAATAATTTTCTCTGAGTTGAATATGACAGCATTTCCTGAGCACAGGGGCCTCAATCTGTATCTCATTTACCATGTTTAAATCTGTAATCCTCGAACACCAATTCACATAACAGTCCACTTACTAGCTTCCAGCCTCAGGTTACTATTCAATGAGAAGTGACAGGCAGGAAATCAGAAGGGCTTACTAGCAAGCAGGTAACAGATGTCAAAGAAAGCCTGCATGACTCATAAACAGCCAGAGTTTATAAATTATCTATTAAACAAATATTTTTGGAGCACTGTGCAAAAAAATAGAGGTAGTGACCGAAATAATCACCATTCTCAAAAATTGTCACTGTTCCCGAGAGACTTGTGGTCTGGCGAGGCAGGTTGATAGAGAGGCAACTACAAGAGCCGATAAATTCCATAAACAGAGTGATTCTAAATGTCACATACCTGTTAAGCACCTAATATACGCCATCTTGCTAATCTTCACAACCATCTTATAAAATATATATTATCCTAATTTTACCAATGAGACAATTAATGCTCAGAGAGATTATGTTACATGGCTAAAGTGTACCTGATTAAGTGACAAAGATGTCATCCGAACCCAGAATTGTCAGCCTCCTGAGACTGAGGCCTTCTCCACACCTTGGCAATGCAAATGATCAAATGAGATTTTCTGCCCGGAATGCTGAGGTGAGACTTCACAGAGAAAGCATCCTTTGGGGCTAAGGTATACATTTCTTGGCATATTTCATTAGCTAATTAAAAGAAAAGAAGTGTTTGCGTGTTGCTAGGTAGTTTATATTTTATTCCATTTCAAGTTGGTAAAATACCTTGCTTCAAAGCTTTGTTTCTGTATATATTCTTTGTGGGGTGGATCACATTGTAGGCAATTTGAAGAAAATGTTTATAGTTATACAGGCTGAGAATCTGGTCCTTTCCTAACACATATTTTAATGCATAGCAAACACAGCCACACTATAGTCCTGCTGTTCATGAAGCAGAGCTTGATTCTGGGACATATAAACAGGAGTGTAACTACAAGGCACATAAGTTAATCTCTCACACCTCTTAGCATTTGTAAAGCCTTTACACATGTTTCATGTTTAAAACTGATGAAAGTAATTCAAATAGATAATGTAGAACTTGTAGAGAATCCAGAAAAGAGAATCAGAAATGATATAAAGATTCCTTAGTCTGGGCCTTGGACTATTGGCCCAGCTGTAGAGCATAGGCCTGGTGTGTGGAAGTCTCAGGTTCGATTCCTGGCCAAGACACACAGGAGAAGCATCCACCTGCTTCTCCACCCTTGCCCCCTCTCCTCTCTATCTCTCTCTTTGCCTCCAGCAGCCAAGGCTCCATTGAAGCAAAACTGGCCCGGGTGCTGAGTATGGCACCATGGTCTCCACCTCAGGTGCTGGAATGGCTCCAGCCACAGCAGAGCAATGCCCCAAATGGGCAGAGTATTGCCCTCTAGAGGGCATGCTGGGTGGATCCTGGTAGGGCGCATACGGGAATCTGTCTCTCTGTCTCCCCGTTTCTCACTTCAGAAAAATACACAGACACACACACACATGAAGATTCCTTAGTCTGCCTCTCGTAGGAAAGAAACACATGTGCAAGGTACCACAGTGGGAAAGAAACAGGCTCAAGAGGGCTGGACCCTCATTTGTTTTATCAATTAATGCATTCACAGTTTTTTTGCATTATTTGTGAACATAGTAGTATCTCAGTTCATGTGATAAATTGAATCAAAGACCTTAGAATTTAGTAGGGAATCAGTAAAAGTTAGGGAAGCAATAAAAGAAGGCTGTAATCCAAGGAACAAGAGGTAAGTGGTATAATACGTGCATATAAAAGAAGGGAGGAAAGTGATTCATTCTGACTAGAGTGTTATTGAAGGCTTCATAAAGAAATATAATATTTAAGACAGGCTTTGGAGTATGGGCAACTTTCTACAGAATCAAGAGAAAAGGGAATTTCTGGATATGGAGTGTCAATCTGTGTAAAGAAATAATGGTAGGACAGTTTACGCTGTACCGATGGAATGCAGGATGGAAGCAACACAATATATAGCATAGGGAGGAAGGAAAACAGAAAACCCAAGACTGGAAATTAGGTTGATCTTAAGCTACAAAAGGCTTGAATGTCATGGTAAAAATGTTAAACTTTATTTAGGCAGTGGAGATAATAAAAGCTAACATTTATTAAACTATGGTAATATCAATTTTTATAGTAAGTAAATATGCAATTTTTAAAAATCTTATTTATTCATTTTAGAAAAGCATGGAAGAGTAAAAGAGAGAGATATTGAAAGAAAGAAAGAGAGAGAGAGAGAGAGAGAGAGAGAGAGAGAGAGAAGGGCAGGGAAAGGGGCAGGAAGCATCTACTACTCCCATGTGTGCCTTGACCAGGCAAGCCCACGGTTTTAAACTGGTAATCTCAGCATTCCAGGTTGACATTTTATCTGCTGCGCTATCACAGGCCAGGCTAAACATGCAATTTTAAAACATTATTTTACCTACTTCTCAAAACCATGTGATGGCTTGGACAGTTTAAGTAATACTCCCAAAGTCACATATCTAGCTAATTGCATATCTGTCTGAATCTAGGTCTGTCTGGCTCTAAGGTCAGGGTTATTAACTATTATACTAAGCTGTCTCATTAACAAAAACTTTTGGAGGGGGAAGTGATATAATTAATACCATATATCAGTTTGAGAGATGCATTGAAAATACAGGGTAGTGGCAGTAATGAAACTACTAGGACTATTGCAACAGTCCAAGTAAAATACCATTTAAAGCATAGATATAGAAATGGCAGTTGAAGTGAAAATAGAGTCTGGATAAAAAGATAATGTCAAAGGTAATCTAACAAGAACTCAAAATAGTTTGAGTCTGGGGAGGTAGTTGTCCCTAATGCTGTTACCTAAATAATTCCAGTTCTTTCTTTTTTATATACACATTGAAAGCACTTTCTGTCCTCCTGTGGTGGGGGGAGTCATGTGCTTAATTTCAGACAATAAGTGACACATGAAAGTAAATCTGTTAATTTTTTTGCCTAATATATGACCTCCAGAGCTTTTTCTTTTCCTCTATCATTATAATTTGCAATATCTAATAAGATGACTTTTCTTTCAGCCTGGTTTTTGAGTGGCTGAGGAGTAGGAAGCCTGTTGACCCCTAAGAGGCATATTCTATGAATGACAAGGAAACATTGGCTGCTGCAAACTGCTGAAATTTTATGTTTATTTGTAACTGCAGAAAGTTAACCTGTATAGATTAATACAGGGATGAGAAAGCTAGCTAAGATTTATTGAGTGCTTACTATGTGAATTGCACTATTTAAGATCTTATTTTGACATGTGGTAGCGCAGTGGATAAAGCGTCAACCTGGGAACACTGAGGTCGCCAGTTCAAAACCCTGCACTGGCCTGATCAAGGCACATATAGGAGTTGATGCTTCCAGCTCCTCACCCCTTTCTCTCTCTCTCTCTCTCTCTCTCTCTCTCTCTCACTCTGTGTCTCCTCTCTAAAATGAATAAAATAAAATTAAATTAAAAAAAAGATCTTATTTAGTTATCAAAAGGAGTCTATTAAGTAGATACTATTATTATTCCTATATATTTAGGTGAGGATCTGAGAGGTATTGCTATTAAGAAAGCTTGACTAAAAATTTCTTAGCAAAATATTTAAGTCCAGATTTTAAACTCAGTAATTTCCTCCTAGTTAACACAGTTGTATACACCAAAGTATCCTTGTATCATGTTTTCTCATCAAAACGACTTGCCTAATGGTTACACATTAGTTGAGAAAGAGGAAGTAAGTTTACTGAATAAATGCTGAGAAATTATTACATTTGAAATATTTTTAGGTAGAGCTAAAAACTTTGAAGGCACAATATTGGGTAATTTTATGTAAATTTAACACTTGGGAGAAAAGTCAAAGCTACTGTGGTGAACTGAACAATGCCCCGCTCCCAAAGATGCCCATATCTTGACCCCAGAAGTTCTGAATATGTCATCTTATATAACTAAGGATTCTGCAACTAGGATATAGTTAAAATCTTGAGATGAGATACTATTCTGGAGTTTCTAAGTGTGTCCAAAGTCATCACAAATTATTCTATAAGGTAAAGAAGGGAATGTGATGGTGGAAATGAGCAGAGATCTTAGAGTCACAGAAAAATTGAAAGATGTTACACTGCCAACTTTCAAGGTGGAAAAAGGGACCATGAGTCAAGGAAACCAGGTGTACTAGAGAAGATGAAAAAGGCAAGGAAAGCAATTCTCCACCAGACCTTCAGAAGGAACACAACTCTGTCTATATATTTGAGACTTCTGACCCCAGAGCTGTCAGATAATAAATAATTGTAAGATAGTACATTTGGGAATTAACTTAAAGTGACTTGGCAGGTGATGCTGTGGACCTGGTGAGATTGTTCAGAGATGGATTATAAAGTGAAATGAGAATAGCTAAATAATGAACCTAAGACAATTATGAATTGTCTTCAAGAGGAATACAAGGTAAGAGGAAACAGTCAATAACAAGACATAAAGTGGGCAGTCAAACTTTCTTACAACAAAATACCTCAGATCCTCTTTTAAATATAGAGTATTTATTATGTTCAGCTGTTGTTTTATATGTTTTATCTATAAAATAATTCATGGCCCTGGCTGGGTAGTTCAGTGAGTGGAGCATTCATTGGAGACACCAACGTCATCGGTTCTATCCCTGGTCAGAGCTACTAAGGGAAGCAGTCAATAAGTGCACAACTAAATGGAACAACCAAGTGAAACAACAAGTTGGTACTTTTCTCTCTTTCTCACTTTCTCTCTGTCAAATCAATGGAAATAAATTTAAAAAATAAAAAATTTTAATTCATTTAATACTTTAATACAACAAAATTTAATTCATTTAATACAACAAACCTTTTAGAACAATACTATTTTTTTTTTTACCATTATACAGACAGGGGAAACTAATTTATGGAAAGGTATCTTACTCAGTGTCATTTGATTAATGAATAGCATAGCCAGATTCAAGCCCTAGTAACTTGACTTTACATTTTCATTCTTTCATTTTCTTTAGGACTCTGCTAAAATACTGCCACCTTAAAGACCTGACCATCTTTCCTAAAATAATACCCCTGGGACTCTCTATCTCTTTTCCATATTCTATTTTCTCCTAAGCTTTTAGCAATACTTGGCAATATGTTATATATGTACATATTAGTTATTATTTGTATTCCCCATTGTTATGTGAATTCTATAAGAACAGAGACTTACCTGTTTGCCTAACTGTTGTAGCCCAGCCACGACGAGTTATTACGGGGTCCTCAAATGGGAAAAGGTATGCAATTAAATAAATGATAGTCAGAGACTTAAGGATATATATAGACATAGATAGATATAGATATAGATAGATATAGATATATAGATGATAGATAGATAGATAGATAGATAGATAGATAGATAGATAGATAGATAGATAGATAGATAGATAGATGTAGATGGGTTAGGGAGGACGCCACGGCAAACAGTCTCCACTGTTCCTTACCTGTAACCTCACCTCTCTGCTTCCCCCAGCACATCCGCTTTTATTCATAGAAAAAAATGTGGTCCATCAGCAATTCAATTAAGTTTCCAAGGCAACTCAAAGACAACCCCCACCATACCATTCAAATCTACTTTACACTAATAAAAAACTAGCTCCAGCCTCCTCTGGAGATCATGGGTGAGACAAATGAGAATCAGGTGTGGCTCTTTGTTAACTAGGCAAATGAGGTGGGGTTTGGGCACAGCACCTCTGACCAGATTGCAAAAATACCGTTTATTTATTCGGTCCCCCACACCTATCTGGCACATGGAAACATTCATACATTAGTTGGACAAATTGAATGATTGAATTATTTCGTGCTTCCTATGTGCCACACACTATTCTAGATAGTTGCAAAGATCCTTGCTTTCATGCAATTCACATTAGATGAGGAGTTTTAAGGTGATTAGACATCCCACTTTTGGCGGGACAGTCCCGATTTTTAACAATTTGTCCCGCGTCCCGTGGCGTTTTAAAAAAAGTACCAATTTTAAAAATATATTACAATACTATTTTTGTGTTCCATGAAAAAAAATTTTTTGCTCCATATAGACCAAATTTTTAATCAAGAACAACCTCCCCCACCCCATCAATAGTGTCCTGCTTTACCAATTTTAAAATCTGGTCATCTAATTTAGATGGAAGAAAACAAGCACTAATTATAATAAAAAGTACTTTCTTTTTGTATTTTTCTGAAATGAGAAGTAGGAAGGCAGAGAAACAGACTCCCCATATGCCAACGGGATCCACTCAGCATGCCCACAATGGGGCAATGCTTTGTTCTATTACAACCGGAACCATCCTAGCGCCTGAGGCGGAGGCCATTCTCAGTGCCTGGGCTAACTTTGCTCCAATGGAGCCTTGGCTGCAGAAGGGGAAGAGAGAGATAGAGAGAAAGGAGAGGGGGAAGGGTGGATAAGCAGGTGGGCGCTTCTCCTGTGTGTCCTGGCCAGGAATCAAACCTGGGACTTTCACATGCCAGGCTGATGTTCTACCGCTGAGCCTACTGGCCAGGACAAAAAGTACTTTTTATTTTTAGTATGTCTGAAAGTGAGAAATTCTATGAAATGAGAAGGAAGTAGAGCAGGGGAAAAGGAGATCAGGAGTGTTCTTGAGGTATGCAGTTGCTGGTACCAAATGAGAACTTGAGAGTGAGGGAGGGAACCATGTAGATATGGCAATGGGATGAAGAAAGTGTTCTGAGCAGAGAATACAGCTAGCACAAAAGCACTGAGGGTGGAGCCTGACTGGAAGGTTATCACAGGTGTGGCAGAGTGGAATGAAAGGAAGTAAATGGAGCAGCTTAGGTGAAGAACGCTGGAGGCAGAAGAGAAGGAAAGGGGACAGTTCAACCAGATACTTGAGGCTCACTGTCAGTATTTGGTGTTTGAACAGTGAAGTGACATGATCTTACTGGATGAGTAACTATGAAAAAAGGAAAACTGTATCATACTAGCTCCACTGGGGGAAAAATGTTTTTGAAGTGGCTGAAAGGCTCTGCTTTGGGTTTGTGACTATTTCTGAACAAATCCTATAACCAATGACCAGAAACTTAGGTAGTAAAGTTGGCTCAAACTCAGACAGTTGCCTACTTCTCAAAAAAAGAAAAGACAATTACTGTGGATAGAAAGGTGAGTTCATATGAAAAGGTGGTGATCCAGTTTTGTAGTATTAAGTTATGTTGAATGAGACAGAACAGTGTCCCAAAAGTCAGAGTAAGATCTCGGATATGACTCAAATCAGTAAATTTCAGTAGTGAAAACCTGACAAACAGTAAGTTCCTGTTAAATTGCAATGCTCTTTTGCACATGTGGCATCAACTTTAGATTATGTTCCATTAAACTCACTGTTCCAGGCACGGGGCACATAAACTTAATTGACCAAGACATGTCCTCAAGAAGCTTACACTCTAGTGAGACAAAACATAAACAAATCACATTAATATGATGTGCTCCTTGACATAATGGAGGATGCAATATTTGCTCTGGGGACACACTTGATGGAGCACTTAGCTCATTATTTTTACAAACCAGAGTTTCATAATACATTCAGAGTTTCACAAAGCATTGTACATGGAAGGCCTGTATTGGAATCACCTGGGGAATGCTTATTAAAATGCAGATATCTGGGCCCAATCCCATCCCAGACCCACTGAATCAGAACTTCTGGGGATAAGGTTTAGAAATGTGCTTTTATAACAAGGCTCCTAACTATACCTACCTACACTCCAATTTGAGAAAGACTGCCATATATACTGCTCACAAAAATTAGGGATATTGTATAGCTTCATATTTAATTTGAAATATCCCCTAATTTTTGTATATATTCTTTCTTTCCTCCAATGCTGCCTGGCAACAGTGCTGAGCACAAAAGCTGCTGCACTGAGCTGGCTTACAGCTCAGCAGAGTCACCAGGGAATTTGCATGGTAGTTACTCTGCCACAAGGAGCACAGATCTGAAAATTCAGAACTGAAAATTGAACAGCTCAGACCCCAAAATTTCACTTTAGATTTAAGTCAATGCTTTGGTTGCCTGTGTTTAGAACCTAAATGATATCACTATGGATGATATGCTTTGCTATTTTTATTGTTTGTTATGATTTGATTAATTTTTACACTAGGTTTTTGAGAAAGTTATTCTTTGATTATTGATAAGTCAACTGTAGTTTTTCTCAGGGTCAAATAGAGGTAGTTATTCAAATTACCGAATTACATGACTGGGGGTAGGTGGTTCAACCAATATGTTCTTCATGTGATTTGTAAAGTTTTGGGCATAGGCATTTCTTATTCCTCTACAAAGAATTTATTTATTGATTGATGAAGCTCATCAGGAGATCAATTCTGATGATGGTCAACTCAGTAATCCGGACCTTTCGAGTCTGGCTTCTTTTCTCTTTTTAAAATTTTTATTAATTTTTAATTTATTGTGTTTAACATAGACTCAAGTGTCCCATTAAATATAATTCATTCACCCCCACCCCTGTGTCCCTTTTTATATTCCCTTTACTCCCCTCCTTCTAACTCCCTTCCCACTTCCCTCTGGGATTTGCTGTCCTGTTATCTATATCTCTGTGTTATGTGTATATAATTTTACTAATTCTTTTATCTTCTTTGATCCCATCCCCTCATCCCCCTTCCCTCTGACAGCTGTCCCTCTGCTCCCTGTGACCCTGCCTCTGCCTCTATTCCATTCTTCAGTTCACTTTGTCCATTAGATTCTACATATATGTGAGATCATATGATATTTTTCTTTCTCTGCCTGGTTTATTTCACTTAGCATAATAATCTCCAGGTCCATCCGTGCTGTCACAAAAGGTAAGATTTCCTTCTTTTCCAAGTCTGGCTTCTTTGAGTAATATATTCATGTCTCTATTTTCGTGCTCATTTCTAGTACCATAGTTTATAGCCATCATGTTTCCCAATCTAGTTTGCTTCAATATATTTCTAGAGATTACTTTTGTTTTATTTTCTTACCTACCTCCAAGATTCTGCAGTGCTGCCTGATAGATATTCCTAAAGCATCACTACCATAATGCCAAAGTGTTTGTCAGGCTTCTTGAATCAAAGAACAGGGTTCTTCTGCTCTGACCACCTTACATAAGAGGGGTTATTAAAAGTAACTGTTATCTGATATGCTTCTTTTTATACAAATGCCCTCTTTTTAACTCTTACTCTACCCTGAACAGTCTTTTATGCACCCAGTTTCATTGGTTTAACTAATAATTATCATTTATATTGGGCAGATCCTTTGTTTATCACTGGGCTGGAATTATCTCTGAGTTGACATTTAACTGGAACTGATCCAGTTAATTGTCAACTCAGTATAAAGAACTATCCATCTTTGCTTCCTGAGCAGGAGCACCTGGGGGAGAGCGGCTGTGACTTCACAGCTCAGGAACCTAACATGACTCTCTGGAATGGCCATAGACATGTTTAAACTTTCTCTCCCTGAATTTTAGTTTCCCTGATAATATGACCCATCTTAAATTTTTAGTTTTATTGTTGACTACTCTCTAATGTATGCTCACTGCCCTAATTAGACTAGTTTTTTCCCATTGCTTTTACACACTGTACACTTTCCCACTTCTCAACCTTCTCCATAATGCTTATTCCACTGAGACAATGAACCTTATTCATTTCCCACTATTGACAGCTTACTCATCTAGCCAGACCTCAGTCATTCTGCAAGAATCAGGTTTTATCACTTTCATGCAGATTCTTTAATGATTTTGTCCCATGTTAAGCCTTCCTTTTATCATTGTTTTTGAATATATAAGTTCTGTCTTATTATCTATACTTTTTATTCAGGTATTTATTCAGTTTTCTTTTTCTGCATAATGTTTTATTCTCTAATTGGCTTCTGTGCATTCATATTAGCTTAGTAAGCACTGTATTCCTTGTGCATTAAAACCATATATGATGGTGCTTGTGTGGCATAGTGTCCAGTTTAGTTCACTATACATCAGTGCTCAAATAGCTATTGTATAGACAATGTAAAACAGCATAATAAATCGTTAAATAAGAAATTCACCAAATTGTTGCTACAAGATGCTGATCAGCAATACCCAGAAAGTCTCATATAAGTGGTCAATAGGAAACTTATTTTCAGGGTACATCCCCATAAATGAGTCATTCTTTTTGCTAAACAAAAATGTTGTTGTCAGTGTGATTCAGTTTTCTGAGTGAAGACTATACTTTCAGATAACTTCCCAAAGCTTAATGACTCTTCCAATCAGATTGGTGAGAATATTATAGAGGGTATTGCATGTACTAAGTGAAATAAGTTAGAGAAAGACACATACCATATCATTTCACTTATATGTGAAATCTAAAAAAACAACCACACAAAATAAACAACCAAACAAAACAGAAACAGATTCAGAGTCATAGATATAGACAACAAATTGATAGTTACCAGAGAGGAGGGGGTCTGGGGTCTGGGTAAAAAATTGAAGAAGCCCAAATTGGTAGTTACAAAGTAGCCATGGGGATGTAAAGTATAGCATAACTAATATGTAATGACTATGTATGGTGGAAGATGGGTGCTGGACTTATTAGGAGCTCACTTCACAAACTATATAGGTATCTAACCGCTTTTATCTACATTTAAAATTAATATAAAATAATATTGAATGGCAACTGTAACTAAAAATATTAAATGAAAACAAGAAAAAAGAATTAAGGTAGAGATAAAGATTAATAAGCTAAGATCAAGACAGGGTCCTCAGTTATTTCTAATGAACAGGCAACTTGACTTTCCAAGAGGCTAAGTGTTTTGTCAAAACCAAAAGAATCTCACTGAAGAATGGGCAGTTTCAATGTGTAGCTCTTTATTATTCTACTTTGAAGCTTGAAATTAGACATAAACATAATACATACTTAAAACTGGACCCACTGATTTCTAGCACTCCAGGATGCATCAGTCTCATTTTATTCTATGGGGTCAGCATCCAGGAGACACACTCACATGGCAAGCATTGCACACGCTGTCCTGGAGGTATGCAATGCTTTGGATACTGGTTAAACATTGAAATCACACATTTAAAAGATTAATACTATCCCTTAATGTCAATCATTCCTACCCTTTTATAATTATTCTGATATAATCAATTTAGTTAATATTATTAATAATAAAAGGATGGTTTGAATCCTTTAACAGCCATTCTTCTTGTTCATTCAAATATGTGCAAACTATACCTAACCAAGTTCTTTAATGTCAAATTATATTTTTTCTTCATTTTCTGTTTCTCTTAATAATTTCTTATTAACCCATTAGTCAGAAAAGAAATCCCAATTAATGGGACTTAACAGGTAGTAATAGAGATGATCAGATACATTCTTTAAAAAGATGAGATCTCAACTCTCAGATCTTAAAATCAGTGAAAAATATTAACTAAAGAAGAGAAATATAAAATAAAAGCTAGAGATAGAGTTTAGTTATCAGCATCTACTTGGGAGAATAGGAAAAAATTTAACTTGATTGAAATATATGAAGAAAACAGAGATAAATTTCAAAACCGGGGAATTTATAAGGATCTTGAATGTTTTGCAAAGATGTCTAGATTAAATAATAATTAATAAGAGGGCTTAAAATGTATTCTATGTAAAAGTTTTATGCCAAATATGGCAAGAAAAATTATTGTTGCAACCATGTTTAGAATTACTTAGAGTGAGGCATAAGAGAAGGAGCAGAAGTAACAGTCCCATCAAGTATTGTTTAGAAAGTCTGGCAGAAAACACAAAGACCATTGAGTATATGTAGAAATGGTAAAAGAAAAATAGAACAATTTTGTGGCTGATTGTAATTAGAGATTAATCCTAAACTTTTGTTTTCTGTAAATGATTAATCTTCATAATAATTTTAGAGCACAAGTACAGTTAGTAGTGATGGGCAGCTGGGAAAAGCAGTTTTATTTTGACAGAATTTTAAATGTTAGTGGTTAGAATAGAGATGTCGTTTTTAAAAAGCAGTAGAAACAAATATGTTTTCACTTGGCATATTTGTGATTTTAAGTTTTTTTACATTTGTCTTGTCAATTATGGTTCTCAAACCAGACTAATAGAATGTGTTGTACTTGATGTAGTGTAATTTTGGTTTAGGACTTTGAAATTCCAGTCATTAGCTATGGGATCTAGAGAAAATAACATTCTTAGAACTTAGTTTTAACAATGATTATCTAACAATTAGTTGAACATTTTATTGAGTTTGTGGAAGATTTATATGAGTAAATAGATGTAAACATGTTTTTGCATGCTAGCAAATGGTATACAGTTACAAGCTTTTTTTTTTTTAAGTTTATGTTTCACTGACTTTTGAGAGATAAGAAGAGAAAGAGAAAGAGAGAATGAGAGCTACAGGACCATCGATCTGTTCCTGTACATGTCCTGACTGGTGATCAAACCGGCAACCTCTATGCTTTGCACTATAACCAACTGAGCTATCCAGCCAGGACACAAGATTCTTAAAATAGAACTATATAGTTATTTGAAGAGAACTCACAAGAACAGATTAGACTATTTCAGTCATATCAAAGAAGTACATTAAGAGGGTAAAGCCTCAGAGAAATATATAAGCTAAATTGGTGTCTTGGATTTTCTATGGGGCTATCAAGAGGATGGTTCAACCGAAAGTGAAGATTGGGAACACTACTGGATGTTGGATCAGACTCAGCACATTTTACAGAGTGGGGAGCAAGAAATGGGTCTGTAGGTAACAAAACATTAAGTATAGACTGTGTTGAGTGCAAAGGTGAGAAATGAGAAGTCAAAAAAGATCAGTCAGAGAAAGAAATTTTTTTTTAATTTCTTTTTTTTTAATTTATTCATTTTAGAGAGGAGACACACACACACACACACACACAGAGAGAGAGAGAGAGAGAGAGAGAGAGAGAGAGAGAGAGAGAGAGAGAGAAAGGGGTGAGGAGCTGGAAGCATCAACTCCCATATGTGCCTTGATCAGACCAGTGCAGGGTTTTGAACTGGCAACCTCAGTGTTCCTAGGTCGACGCTTTATCCACTGCGCCACCACAGGTCAGGCAGAAAGAAATTTTTATAGACTGAAAGAAAAGAGTCAGAAAGATATCATTGGGAATCAGTAGGAGAGTGAAAAACAGTGGTATAATCAGTTTGTTCTTTTTATAGCCCTCTTTAGATGAGGTTTACTCCCCAAAGGTTTAATGGGCACATTTGCAGATATGACTATCTGCATCCCATTCATTCTTTCAATTTTAAAAATTGCTATACACTATACTTTGAATAAGAGAATTTCTGTCTGTGTCTGAAGCTTAGACACTGAGAGCTAAAGAATAAAAACGTTATTGTTCTAGTTGGCTCAGGCTCAGCATTATTGACAACACCCTTCAAGTACAAAGGCAGGTGACACCTTAGGCACCATATATAAAGCCTCTACTTTTTATCATAAATCCCAAATGCAGCTACTATAGTTTCCTCTTGCCATTTTGAAATTTCATTGCCACAGAAGTTGTCCTACCACCATGCCTAACTTCTTTGTATTGTTCATTCTGTGAGCTTAGATCTTCACCCTCCTTTTGACCCTAGAAAATGTCTGTGTCTTTTGATTCCTTGCCCATAATCACAGTTCACATATGCTGTATTCAAGAATTTAAATTTGGTTCCTGTTGGCAGGGTCAAAACCTTAAAAAGATTAGTCAAAAATCGCAATTACATGTGCTGTTAGGTAGGTGTTAATTTAGTCGGTTATATTTCAGGTCAAACTTTGAGTTTATCTCCTGCTTTCATGTTGTTTCAGTAATGGAGCAGAATTTTATCATTATCAGGTAACACTGTGTATTTGAAAGTGAACAAAAATTGGATGATGAATATACCTTATAAATAATAAATATAAAATATCTTTTTCACTTGCAAATATTTTCTCATGTTTTGGCATGGAAGTTGAATTACAAGATAAAATATTTTTAAAATTCATTAAATTTTAAAAATTACCTTTTCATTTTAGAATGAAAATTCTAGATTACAGAAAAATTGGGAGATAGTATAGAAACTCTACACTATCTATATCTGAAATTCAGTACTTTTGTCACAATGAATAAATAGTGATATGTTATTATTACCTAAAGTTCATAATTTATTCATTTTCTTATTTTTCATCTATTTTTTTTCTGTTCCAGAATTCCTTTGAGCACACCATGCATTACATTTAGTCACTGTCTTTCTAGTCTCTTATGACTGTGATGGTTTCTTAAATTTTTAATGTTTTTGATGGCTTTGAGAGTTTTGAGAAGCACTATTTGGGATTTTTGTAGAATGTACTTCAACTGGAACATGTTTATGGCTTTGTCATTATTAGAGCAGGATTATGGGCTTTGGGGAGGAAGATTACAGATAAATTGCCATTCCTATCATATAATATCAAGATTATAGTCTAGTAACATGGTGTATCACTGTAGCGGTTGATGTAGATAACCTGACAGAGGTAATGTTTGTCATGTTTCTCCACTGTAGTTACTGTTTTATTGTTATTTTCCATAGTGTAATCTTTGAAAAGAAGTCACTATGAAAAGTCCAAATTAATGAGTGGGAAATTAAAATCTACCTCCTAGGATGGTGATTTTTACATGAATTATTTGAATTCTACTGCATGGGAGATGTATCTACTCTCCCCCACTAATTATTAGCCATTTATTTATATCAGTATGGACTCATGGATATTTATATTTATACTTTGCACTATAACACAATACTTTAATTAATATTAATTTAATAAAACAGTTCTAAAATGGCTGTACCATTTTTTTGTTCTTAGCAGTGGTGGATGAGAATTTCTATTGCTGCACATCTTGATCAGCATTTGGTATTATCAGTGTTATGAATTTTGGCTATTCTAATAGTGGTATTTTATTTTTATCTTAATTTGTATTTTCCTTATGACATGTGAAGTATAGAATCTTTTTATGTACTTATTTTCCATATATATATATATATATATATATATATATATATATATATATATATATATATATACCCTTTTTGTGTAGTGTCTATTTAGGCCATTTTCCCCGCTTTGTACCAGGTTGCTCATCTTCTTATCTTCTTATTCTTCATTTTTAAGAGTTATTTCTGTACTTTGAATAATAGTACTTTAATCAGATAAATATATATATATATATATATATATATATGGCAAATAACTGCTCCTGGTCTGTGGCTTGTCTTTATATTTTTTTGACAGTGTAATTTTGCAGGGCAGAACTTTTAAATTTTAATCAAGTCCAGCTTATTAATTATTTCTTTCATAGAGTATGTTTTTGGTATTGTATCTAAAAAGTCATTGCCATATCCAGATTTTTAAAATTTTTCTCTTATGTTATCTTCTAAGGGTGTTAGAGTTTAGTGTTTTCCATTTATGTCTATGTTTCATTTTGAATTAATTATTGTAAAGTGTGTAAGGTCTTTGTGCAGATTCATTTTTATTTTGCATGTGGATGTATAGTTATTATAATTGTTTTAATGACTGATTTTTCTCCTCTGTGTTGCCTTTATTCCATCAAAGATCAGTCATATTCCAGGTTTGCCCACTGGGAGCTCTTTACATTGGCCTAGTGTTTCTTTTGACATATTCTCAATATTTAAAGAGAATTTTTTTGTCTACTTACTAACTTTTGTCACTATAAGATACCCCAGGCTTATTCATCTTGTATATTTTTTGTTCCATTCTTAGACTAGCCATTTCTTCAAGGAGTCCTTGTTCTTTTTATTGGAAAATGATATTCAAAACCAAGATATGAGTGTTAAATATGCTTATTGTTGTTTGGCTATCATTGTTTTATGCTTTCTCAGATGACAATTTAACAGATGTGTATCTGCCAACCCATGTATACATGTATGTGCACGTGAACACACACATTTCTGTGGTAACAATCTCTCTATATATTGAGGTAATCTATTCATACTGGTGTTGTCAATTGTAATGCATTATCACATATACCATTCTAGCCTTCTTCCTTTGCTTAACTATAACCTCTCATGCCAAAAGTGAGACACTTGGCTAGCACCATCCACCTTAATGTTACTTAATTTTTCAGTATACATTTATAATGATTTCAAAATTGTTAACCTGTACCTCCACAGAAAACAATTTTATCAACTAGAATACAATGTTATGTAAATTTTTTTTCTTAGTGTTAAAAACTACTCATCTCCAAAGTTACTTCCCTTTCTCCCATCTCTTCTCAGTGAGGTTGTGTTATAAATTTGTAATAAATTTATATTCTCATCACATTTTGCATTGCAAGCTGGAATTTCTTAACTTTATAATTTTTTTAAATTTATTTACATTAAGGTTCACTCTTAGTGCTATAAATGTCTATGGATTTTTGAGAAATGCATAGTGTCATGTATCCACCATTATGGTATTATACAGAGTACTTTTACAGCACTAAAAATAATAAATATAAATTTCTTATGTTTTCTTAATCAATAGACCCACCTCCCACTTTTCTCTGGTAATCACTGATTTTATTGTCTTCATAGTTTTGACTATTTCAGAATGCCATATGCATAGAATATACAATATTATTAAGACTTTGTCAGGTTTCTTTCACTTAGTAACATGCATTTAAAATTTATCCATGTCTTTACATGGCCTCATAGTTCATTATTTTAAATCACCAAATAACATTCCAATTGTATGAATATTCCATAGTTTATTTTGCCTTTCACCTATTGGATAAAACCTTGGTTACTATATTTTAGTGACTATAAATAAGGTTTCTATAATATTCATGTGTAGATTTGTGTAGACATTAATTTTTAAATCAGTTGTGTAAGTATCTAGGGACACAATTACTGGGTCGTATGCTAAAACTATGTATAGTTTATAAGAATCTGCCTACTTCCAGAATGGTGACATTTCATTCTTACCACCAATGAATGAAAGTTCCTGTTGCTCTGCATTCTTACCAGTGATGAATATTGTCATTTTTAATGTTAGCTAGTCTAGTCAGCAAGTAATTCTAGCTCATTGTTTTAATTTCTATTTTCCTAATGCCAAATGATGTTGAATGTCTTTTCATATACCTGTTCACTGTATGTACGTATGTAAAGTGTTCAGATTTTTGCTCATTTTAAAATTGTATTATTTAATTTGTATTGTTGACTTTTGGAATTTTTTGTACAGTTTGGATACAAATACTTTACCAGATATATGGTGAGTAAATATTTTCTCACAGTGTGTGCTTTGTCTTTTCATTATCTTAACCCTGTTTTTGCAGAGCAATCATTTTTATTTTTAAAAAATTCAACTTACTGATTTTTTATTTTATGGACTGTACTTTTGTAGTTATATCTAATATTCATCATCAAGTTTAACTTTTCTTATGTTTTTTATAAAACTTATCGTTTAGAAATGTATTTAACTTTAAAATCCATTTTAGTTAATTTTCATAATTTATAAAGATTGTTTTTTTATAACATGTATATTCAATTTTTCTTGAACTATTTGTTGAAAATACTGTTCTTTCTTCACTAAACTGTCTTTGTGCCTTTCTCAAAAATCAGTTGACTGTATTTGTTAGAAGACAAAGTCCCCACAAGACTATCTTCATTTCAAATATAGGCCATAAATTCAGGAACTATAGTTACTTCAGACTAGTTGGCTACTGTGATTGTTAGTCTTATGTGTCTACATAAGGAGGGTATAGTAATCAAACGGTTACATACACTAGTACATATGTTGCTATAAGAGTATTTTGTAGACATAGTTAACAATTACAATCAATTTAATTTAAAGAAAGAAAAAGTTCCCTCAAGAATGTTAATGAGTCTAATCCAAATCAGTTGAAGGTCTTAAGAGTAAAATATAGAATTTCCCAGAGAATAAAAATATTCTCTATCAAGACTAAAACATCAACTTTTCCTTGAGTTCCCAACTTGCCAGTTTGCCCAACAAATTTTGAACTTGCCAGCTAGCATAAAATTGAATGAGCCAATTTCTTATTTATTTAAAAAGAATTCTCTCTCCTCTCTCTATCTCTTGGAAGATGAATAAATATCATGACCAGATACATATATATATCTCCTTCTGGCCATTACATATGATATTATAAAGATAATATTATTGGTAAAAGAAACTTACTAGAGATCCTAACCAGTAGGCTCAGTGGATAGAGTGTCGGCCTGACAAATGGATGTCCTGGGTTTGATTCCCACTCAGGGCACACATAAGAAGTGACAATCTGCTTCTCTCTCCCTCTCTCTTTCCCTTCTTTCCCTTTACCCCTCATTCAGCCAGTGGCTTGAATGGTTTGACCATCTGCCCTGGGTGCTGAGCATAGCTCAGTTGGTCCAAGTGTATCTGACTCAGGTAATAAAAATAGCTCAGTTGATTCTACCATTGGCCCTAGAAGAGTGTTGTCAGGTGGATACTAATCGGGGAACATGTAGGAGTCTGCCTTTTTATCTATCCTCTTCTCACTTAAATAAAATAAAATAAAACAAGAAAGAAGCTCACTAGACCCTTTGGTGTACACACTTTTTAATAGGGCTTGATTGTATACTTCCTGCTGATCTTTAGTCTCCAGTTCCTCCATGAAAGTGACCTAATACCTTTAGTCTCTAGTTACTCTGAAGCTCAAAACCAATATAGTATAGCTGAGGTCTTTCATTATAAATTAAGTTGTAAAGCTATCTGGTAGTCAAAGTTCCTAAGCCTACAAAGACATTCCTATAAAACTGTTCTTTAAAGTTGGTTGTCATTTATTGCATAAAAAAATTGTTTTTTGTATTTTTTCAGCAATTGGGTTACTATATATAGTTAAACATCTTTTTATTGCTTTTTCACAGCTTACAATAGTTTTTAAATCTTACCTCTTGAAGACAAATTAACTTAAAACCAAAATAGCTGTTTGTCTTCATTTTAAGCATGTTAGTTTGCATAGTGCCTCTGAAAGCAATCACCACTTACTTTGATATTTAGCTTTTTAGAGACATAGTGCTAAAGGAAGCCAGCTAATTTTCTGGTAGATGTTATTGAGAAGCATAATCTATGGCCAAGGCACATGACGATGTGTGCCATGCTTACTGGTTGTGTTGCTTGGGTGGATTCAGAGAAAAACATTTTGGATATAGGATTTTTTACTCCACTCCTATTATCTCAAGTTACCCCTGCTGGGTCTAAAGGGTGATTATGTCTGATCTGGTAATCTGTAATACTCTCATCTCACTTGGAAATGTTGCATACAAATCATCAATTAAAGGATAGACTAGAAAACACCATTGAATGTTATTTTAAGATTCAATAGATGCCTTTTCAAATTTGTATAGCTTCAGGAGACGTACCCTGCAAACTACATTCATTTAAAGTTTCTTTCATCTTCTCTCTAACTCAGAAATTCATTTTCCATTAAATATAACTTCATCATTTCCTTTCTCTTTGGTATACTGTTGCAATAAAACAGTGTCATCAAAGTTTTTTAATATCATGGATAGCACCCATATTATTTTAAAATCAGTATTCTTGAAAAAGTGCCACAACTCAATCTGGGCTCAATGAAATCTACTCACAGTGTAATAAAATTAGGTTGTGACTTTTTGACTTGGGTTGTGATGGAAAGGGGATACACGGCATAGTTTGTTTGATCTCACTAAATATATCAAAATTTTGAAATAGATTTCTTACATTTATAAATTTTCCCTAATTTTTGTGATATTGAACAATTCCCTCCTATATTTTTTTAGTCAGAATTTTTTGTAGAAATATTATTTTGGAAGTGGCATCAACTGAAAGAGTGCCAGAGCTGGAACTATTACCTAACTTTAAAATGCTTGTGCATGAATTTATTTATTTGTTAATATTAGTAAACTGATGCAAATATGTTCATCTAAATTTTAAAATTATAGTGTTTTTTGAGAACTAAATATTTGCGAATGTTTTATTTATTTACTTATTTATTTAATTAATTAATTGTGTATACATAGATTCTAGGGTGACCCTGACTGCATTCCCCCTCCCCCATATTCCCCTCCACATCTCCCTTTCACCCCTCCCTACACTGCTCTTCCCCCTTCCCTTCAGGTTTATTCCATCCTGTCCTCCCCTTTTCCTCTGTCCTCTTTTCCTCTGGTCCCTTTGATCCCTCCTCTGTCTCAATCCCTTTCCTCAGTTCTCATTGTTCCTTGGATTCCTCAAATGAGTGAGGTCATATAATATTTTTCTTTTTCTGCCTGGCTTATTTCACTCAACATAATAGTTTCCAGGTCCCTCCATAGTGTTGCAAACGGTAATATTTTCTTCTTTATTATGGCCCCATAGTATTCCATTGTATATACGTACCACTGCTTTTTAATCCACTCATCCACTGATGGATACTTGGGCTGTTTCCAGCTCTTCGCTATTGTGAACAATTCTGCCATAAACATGGGGTGCATTTCTTTTTTTTTAGTCGGTGATATGGTATCCTTGGGATATATTCCTATAAGTGGGATAGCTGGGTCAAATAGCAGTTCCATTTCTAATTTTTTGAGAATCTCCATACTGTTTTCCCTCCCTTCCCTCTGGGACCTGCTGTCCTGCTATCTGTATCTCTGTGTAATGTATCTATAGTTTCACTAATCCCTTCACCTTCTCTGATCCCATCCTCTCATCTGCCTTCCCTCTGACAGCTGTCCTGCTGGTCCCTGTGACCCTCCTCTGCCTCTATTTCGTTCCTCAGTTCATTCTGTTTCTTAGATTCCACATATAAGTGAGATCATATGATATTTGCCTTTCTCTGCCTGGATTATTTCACTTAGCAAAATAGTCTCCAGGTCCATCCATGCCATTGTAAAAGGTAAGATTTACTTCTTTTTCATGACCACGCAGTATTCCACTGTGTGTATGTAACACAGGTTTGTAATCTACTCGTCCACTGATGGACATTTTGGGCTGTTTCCAGATCTTGGCCACTGTAAACAATGCTACAGTAAACATGGGGGTGCGTAACTTCTTTTGAATCAGTGATCTGGTATTCTTTTTTTTTTTTTTATCTATTATTCTTGGGTTATATTCCTAAAAGTGAGATAACTGGGTCAAAAAGCAGTTCCATTTTTAATTTTTTGAGGAACCCAATACTGTTTTCCACAGTGGCTGCACCAGTCTGCATTCCCACCAGCAGAGCAGGAGGGTTCCCTTCTCTCCACATCCTTGCCAGCACTTGTTCTGTGTTGTTTTGTTAGTGAGCGCCATTCTGACTGGTGTGAGGTGTTATCTCACTGTGGTTTTAATTTGCATTTCTCTAATGATTAGTGATGTTGAGGATTTTTTCATATGCCTATTGGCCATCTGTATGTCCTCTTTGGAGAACTGTCTATTCATTTCTTGTGCCCATTTTTTTGATTGGATTGTTCATCTTCCTGGTGTGGAGTTTTACAAGTTCTTTATAAATTTTGGTTATTAACCCCTTATCAGATGTGTTATCAAATATATTCTCCCATTATGTGGTTTGCCTTTTTATTCTATTCATATTGTCTTTAGCTGTGTAAAAGCTTTTTAGTTTGATATAGTCCCATTTGGTTAGCCTGTCTTTTATTTCATTTGCCTGTGGAGATAAATCAGCAAATATATTGCTTCGATAGATGTCGGAGAGTTTACTGCCTATGTTTTCTTCTAGAATGCTTATGGTTTCACGCTTACATTTCAGTGCTTTATCCGTTTTGAGTTTATTTTTGTGCATGGTGTAAGTTGGTGGTCTAGTTTCATTATTTTGCAGGGAGCTGTCCTTTTTTTCCCAACACCATTTGTTAAAGAGACTGTCTTTATTCCACTGTATGCTCTAACCTTCTTTGTCAAATATTAGTCGTCCATAAAGAAATGGGTTTATTTATGGGTTCTCTGTTCTGTTCCATTGGTCTATATGCATTTTCTTATGCTAGTACCAAGCTGTTTTGAGTACAATGGCTTTGTAGTATAACTTGATATCAGAAAGTGTGATACCTCATACTTTATTCTTCTTTTTCAAGATTGCTGAGACTATTCATGTTCTTTTTTGGTTCCATATAAATTTTTGGAATATTTGGTCTATATCTTTGAAGTATGTCATTGGTATTTTAATTGGTATTGCATTGAATTTATAAATTGCTTTGGGTAATATAGACATTTTAATGACGTTTTTTCTTCCTAACCATGTGCACGGTATATGCTTCCACTTGTTTGTATCTTCCTTGATTTCTTTTATCAATGTTTTATAATTTTCTGAGTACAAGTCTTTAACCTCCTTGGTTAAATTTAGGTACTTTATTTTTTGTTGTTGCAATAGTGAAGGGGATCGTTTCCTTAATTTCTCTTTCTGATATTTCATTGTTTGTGTATAGAAATGCCTCTGATTTCTGTGTGTTAATTTTATATCCTGGCACCTTGCTGAATTCATTTATCAGGTCCAGTAGTTTTTTGACTGAGACTTTAGGGTTTTCTATATACAATATCATATCATCAGCAAATAATGAGTTTTACTTCTTCTTTTCCAATTTGGATGCCTTTTATTTCTTCTTCTTGTCTGATTTCTGTCGCTAGGACTTCCAGTACTATGTTGAATAAGAGTGGTGAAAGGGGACACCCCTGCCTTGTTCCTGATTTTAGGAGAATTGCTTTTAATATTTGCCCATTAATTATGATGTTGGCTGTGGGTTTGTCATAAATGGCCTTTATCATGTTGAAGTATGTTCCCTTTATTCCCACTTAGCTAAGAGTTTTGATCATAAATGGGTGCTGGATTTTATCAAATGCTTTTTCTGCATCTATTGAAATTATCATGTGGTTTTTCTCCTTCCTTTTGTTTATGTGGTGAATCACATTAATTAATTTATAAATGTTGTACCATCATTGCCTCCCCAGAATAAATCCCACTTGATCATGATATATGTTTTTTTTCCATGTATTGCTGGATCTGGTTTGCTAATATCTTGTTGAGGATTTTAGCATCTAAATTCATCAGGGATGTTGGCCTATAATTTTCTTTCTTTGTGTTGTCTTTGCCTGGTTTTGGAATCAGAATTATGCTCGCCTCATATAAGGAACTTGGTAGTGTTCCTTCCCCTTGAATTTTTTGAAATAGCTTGAGAAGGATAGGAGTTAGTTCCTCTTTGAATATTTGGTAGATTTCACCAGTGAATCCATCAGGCCCAGGGGTTTTGTTTTTTGGGAGCTTTTTGATAACTGTTTCAATCTCTTTTGTTGTAATCGGTCTGTTTAGGTTTTCTGCTTCCTCCAGATTGATTTTTGGAAGATTATATGTTTCAAGTAATTTGTCCATTTCACTTAGGTTGTTTAATTTTTTGGCATATAATTCTTCATAGTTTTTCTTACAATATTTTGTATTTCTGTTGTGTTGGTTGTTATTTCTCCACTCTCATTTCTAATTTTATTTATTTGAGTCCTCTCTTCTTTTCTTGGTGAGTCTTGGTAAAGGTTCATCGATCTTGTTTACCCTTTCAAGGAACCAGCTCTTCGTTTCACTGATCCTCTCTAATTTTTCTTTAGACTCTATGTCATTTATTTGAGCTCTGATCTTTATTATTTCCTTCCTTCTACTACCTCTGGGCCTTACTTGCTGTTCCTTTTCTAGTTCCTTTAGATGAAGGGTTAGGTTGTTTATTTGAGCTTTTTCAGGATTCTTAAGGAATGCCTGTAGTACTCTTAACTTCCCTCTCAGGACTGCTTTTAGCTGTGGTCCATAAATTTTGAGTTGTTGTATGTTCATTATCATTAGTTTCTAGAATTTTTTTTATTGTTTGATTTCATTGTTAACCCATTAGTTATTTATAACATGCTATTTAGTTTCCATGTGTTTGAGTATTTTTCAGTTTTTATGTTGTGGTTTATTTCTAGTTTCATTCCATTATAATCAGAAAGAATACTTGATATGATTTCAATCTTCTTAAATTTGTTGAGAATGCTTTTGTGTCCTAATGTGATCTATCCCAGAGAATGTACCATGAGCACTTGAAAAGAATGCATATTCTGCTGCTTTAGAGTGAAAGGTTCTAAAGATATGTATTAAATCGAGTTGATCTAGTGTGTCCTTTAAGTCTGCTATTTCTTTGTTAATTGTCTTCCTTTAGGATCTATCTAGTGATGTTAGTGGGGCATTGAAATCTTCTACTATTATAGTATTGCTATTGATCTTGCCCTTTATATCCTTCAAAGTCTGCTTTATATATTTAGGTGCTCCTATATTAGGTGCATAGATATTTATGATGGTTATATCTTTCTGTTGGATTGCTCCCTTTATCATTAAGTAGTGATCTTCTTTATCTTTTACTATAGCTTTTGTTTTAAAGTTCATTTTGTCTGATATAAGTATTGCCTCCCCAGCTTTTTTTCATTTCCATTTGCATGAAATATTTTTTTCCATCCTTTTACCTTCAGTCTATGATCATTTTTTGTTTTAAGGTGTGTCTCTTGTAGACAGCATATATACTGGTCCTGTTTTTTATCCATGCAGCTACCCTATGTCTTTTGATTGGATCATTTAATCCATTTACATTTAAGGATATTATCAATATGTAGTTGTTTATTGGCATTTTATGTTTTAAAAGTGTATTCCTCTTTTACTATATTCTTTTTCCCCTTTGTTCTGTTTACAACAGGCCCCTTAACATTTCCTGTAGCATTGGTTTCATTGTAATAAATTCCTTGAGTTTTTTTGTTGTTGTTGTTGGGGAAGCTTTTAATTTCTCCTTCAATTTTAAATGATAGCCTTGCTGGAGAAAGTAGTCTTAGTTGTAGGCTCTTGTTCTGCATTACTTTGAATATTTCTTGCCATTCCCTTCTAGTTTCAAGTGTTTCTGTTGAAAAGTCAAATGTCATCCTTATGGGTGCTCCTTTGTAGGTGATAGCCTTTTTTTTCTTTACCAACTTTTACTATTTTCTCTTTATCACTTAGTTTTGGTATTTTAATTATGATGCATCTTGGTGTAGGTTTCTTTGGGTTTCTCTTTAATGGAGATCTCTGTGCTTCATGATCTTGTACAACCCTTCCTTGCATCAATTTAGGGAAGTTTTCAGCTATGATTTGATTGAATAAAGTTTCTATTACTTGTTCTCTCTCTTCTTCTTCAGGAACCCCTATTATGCGGATGTTATTTCTCTTCATGTTGTCACAGTGCTCTCTTAGAGTTTCCTCAGACTTTTTGAGTCTTTTTTCTTTTTTTTTTTCTCTGATTCCATGCCTTTGTTCATCTTGTATTCCAATTTGCTGATTCAATCCTCAGCTTCATCCATTCTGCTTTTAATTCCTTCCATTGTGGTCTTCATTTCTGATATTGTATTTGTCATTTCTGACTAATTCTTTTTTAATATTTCAATGTCCCTTTTTATACTTGCTATTTCTTTGTTTAGGTGTTCATAATGGCCATCCATTGTTGTTCTAAGATCCCTAAGCATCCTAACATTCATTATTCTAAACTCTGCATCTGGAAGTTAGGTAATTTCCATATCGCTCAGTTAATTTCCTGGAGGATTCTCTTGTAGTTTCATTTGGATTGCACTTTTCTGTCTTTTCATTATGTCTATGTATTTGGGTGTGTTGTTTATAGAGCTGGTTGAGTCTAGGCTTGGTGTTGTCTGCCTCCAAGTTTCAGTTTTGTTATTTCTAGGTCTTCTTGGGTTGGCTTCAGCTGTTGTTTGTAATCCACTGTGGAATTTGGCTTTTCTAATAGAGCCACTTTGAAGTCTTGATTTGTTTGTTTTATTCTCAGTTTTCTTAACTTGGTGGTAATCTTGTTTACTGATCTCAGCAGGGGGCTTATCTGAAACTGTATCCAAGAATGCAGTGGGTGTAACCTGAGACTGTGAAGACCTGATCTGCCAGTTACTCTTTCTGGGGGTGGGGTGCTTTCTCCACTTCAGTAGGGGGAGGTGTATCTCAGATCTCCATGGAGACCTGAGTTATTGCCCCTCCTCCCCACTTCTTGTTTTCAGCTGTGTCTTGTTGTGCTGATTGGAGTTGGAGAGATATCTTGAGATAGTTGACCCAGAAACACTTTAGTTTTGTGTTATGTGGAAGGAGTAAACCCTTCCCCAGCTATAGCCACCTCCATTTGCGAAAATGTTTTAAACTTGAAACTGCTTCAACATTACCAAGAGAGCGAAAGAAGGATATTTGTTGATTTTTACACTGACTTTTGATTTTATCCATATAACCTTGAATTTAATATTAAGATCAACTTATTTACACAAATCATCTTGCTTTATATATGTCTGTATATTGACTAAGATGGATTTTACTAAACTATTTCCATGGTGTTGTATATAGAGTTGAACTCTGAACTTTCAATCAACCAATCAGTTGTTATGTTCTCTGGAGAAGTTCCCATGTTATGCCTCTAAATAAAGCTAGACAGCACCTTTTGTTGTTGTTTTTACAAATGACCACCAACTATTTTTCTTGATTGATTGAATGCAAAGGAATATTATTTCATATCTAAAAGGCACTTGACTTAGGGTTTATTTTTCAAATAGAATACCACTCAATATTTCTGAACAACTCAACTGATGGAATCAATAATTGTAGATGAATGACAGTAGAAGGATATGACAACTCTGTATTGTATCACATCAGAAGTCCTCAATCTAAGATCTGTGAGGTATCGCAGATCTTAATTGATGTATTCAAGGTGGTGGGAAAGTAGAAATTGTGAGTTTAGAAAAGTATGTCAAAACTATATTAAACTAATGTAACTAATGTCAACATTTTGATTTATGTGTTTTTTAAAATAACAATATTTCTGAAAACATTTTACCTATTAAAACAATTGAAAAGAAAACAACTGACAGTCTGGCTCAGAGTCAGTGGTAGAGTGGGGCAGTGAATATAGGCAAACTATGCAGGGTTTCTCAAAATATTTTACTTATGGAATACTTTTATTTATTTTTCTTATTTATTTATATATTTTATTTTTTAGTGAGAATAGGGGAGGCAGACACACAGACTTCTGCATGTGCCCTGACTGGAATCCACCCACCAAGTACACTATGGGGTGATGTTCTGGCCATTTGGGGCCATTACTCCATTGTTCAGCTACAGAACCATTCTTTTGAGCCTGAGGCAGAAGCAACAGAGCCATCCTCAGTACCTGAGACCCACTCATTTGAAACAATATAGCCATAGCTATGGGTGGTGAAGAGAGAGAGAGAGACAGAGAGAGACAGAGAGAGAGAGAGAGAGAGAAGGGGGAGGATGGAGAAGTAGATTGTCACTTCTCCCGTGTGCCCTGACCGGGAATCAAACCTGGAACATTCACATGACAGGCCAATTTCTACCACTGAGCCAACTGGCCAGGTTAGTTTATTTTTTTCAAATGGAGTCCTATTACCATTAGAGTACTGGTGTTAGAATACTAGGGTATAGTATGAGAAATACTGATAAGACATAAATTTTTAAATCTACCTCGGGATAAGATATAATAGAAAAAATAGTTATTGAGGTCATATAACTTGAGACACTTATGGTTTTTATTGCTTTTGCTGAATTATTCTATAGTGTGATTTCATTGGCTTAAACTCAAGGATACTTCAGGACACTGTCTTATGAAATGTATTGATTTTCCTAATGTAAGGATCTTATTATGATATACAGTATTGGGAAGAACATAAAATTGTCAAGTTATATTTTCCCAAAATGATTTCATTAATTTTTCCCATTTCCATATGTTTTCATGCTATATGACCTTGCCATTTCTTCATTAAGAAGTGTATATATTTTTTCAACCCTTTAAATTTTAGAAATTATTATTTTTTCTTATAGAGACAGAGAGAGAATCAGAGAGAGGGATAGGTAGGGACAGACAGACAGGAACAGAGAGAAATGAGAAGCATCAATCATTAGTTTTTTGTTGCCGTTGCGACACCATAGTTGTTCATTGATTGCTTTCTCACATGTACCTTGACTGCAGGCCTTCAGCAGATTGAGCCACCCCTTGCTGGATCCAGCGACCTTGGGTCCAAGCTGGCGAGCTTTTGCTCAAGCAAGATGGGCCCGCGCTCAAGCTGCCGACCTCGGGGTCTCGAACCTGGGTCTTACGCATCCCAATCCGAAGCTCTATCTACTGGTCAGACTCAACCCTTTAAATTTTAAAGCCCATAAAGGTGGGCTTTGTGACTGGCTGGTTTGGCAAAAGTAAATTGTATGACTTCAGGGGCTAGATGATAAAAAGCCTTTCAACTCTATGGGAGCTTCTTAAAATACTTGCTTTTGCAATGTTTTCTCAAGGACCTCAGAGTTCACACTGTGTATAACTCAAATGGCATGGTGAGACAGACCATGAATGGTCCGAATGGTCATGAATTGGTGCTCATCAGTAGAACATGTTGAGATCATAATGGGCAATCATGTCAGATTGTTGCAACTCCAGTGAACATCTGAGTACAGATTCATGAGAAACCTTAGGTGAGTGTTACCCTACCTAGTCCAGTCAACCAACAAAAATGCAAGAAAAAATAATAAATTATTTTTTAAGGGAACGGGTTTTGGAGAGTTGTCACATAGCAACATATAACAGGACCTAATTTGAATGAGTAAGCACTCATGTCTTACTGAAGTTTTTACCTCCATTTTGTGACTATATCTTTGTTTTTCTTTTGACTCAATTCTCATAGGAGCTTCACATCAATACTATCTAGTTGATAGTTTATCCATATTTTAAAGGTCCTTACATCCATTTTGTAAAAAGTTTGAATGTAAAGAATTCTTTGTGTATAAAATTCTTATTATGTCCAAGTCAAAAACTGTGTATTATTCACTTACCTTATCTAAGTTTTATAAAGAAAATAGAGGTATACTAAGAAATAGCATGATGTTCCTGGTCTCAAAAAAATAAATATTTAGTGAGCAAGAAAGATCTCTTTTTGTACTTTCCCAACTAGTAGAAAAAAAAAGTTCTGTTATGTATTCAAGCTGTGCATGCAAATCTACTTGGAGAAAAAAAGATCACAATCTTAAACATGTCTTATACTTTAGCACACAGAAGAATAAAAAATTACATTTCTAACCTTGAGACATTTGTTATTAGAATGATGAGGTATGCAAATGAGGGTAATGAATATAACAAAATATCTGAATTTCTAAATTAGCAACTAACAGAATTCTTAGTTTACTTATCTTAGAAATTTGCAATACTTAGTTTACTAAATGTGAAAACTAGAAATTACCTTTATATAATAACAAAGCCATCTTATCATTCAGGAAACAAGGCTGAACATTTCAACAGCATAAATAATAGGTAAACCAAATGCATACTACATATGGGTAACAGGCTTTCATTAAAAAATATTTCTTGCTACTGAAGATTCCTGTATTTTGTTTCTGAGTATTAAGAGAGCTCTTTTGTTTTTTTTTTTAAAGAAATCAAGACTGTGTTTTAAAGGAGCATAGTTTCTATGTTTTACATTAGACGAGGGCAAATGAAATGACCGCAAAGTGTCCTAAACAGAGAATAGGAATTACCCAAATAATGCCAGTAAAAACTTTTCTCTCATTTATAAGAATATATGAAAAGCTGGAAATTCCAAATTAACTTTGCTCATATGCTCTGTTTAAAGAAGAGATTATGTAGTTCAAGTTCATGTAAATGCTAATTGTATTTATATTCAAATAAAATATATTGATGTTCCTTTCTACAGAAAAGGCATTTTAAGCAAATTGTAGGACATTACCACTACAAAGACAGATATTTTATATGTACAGGACAGTATGGGTCTAGGGGGCACCCCTTTTCCAAAGAACATGTCAGTAATATAGAACATTTGGACTTCTCTCTGACATCCTACCAGCTTCCCAATGGATGGCAGTGAGATTTAAATTATTTTTGAATGGGGCAAGGTAGAGTTTAGGAAGGTAGTTTGGGAAGTAGGAGAAAATAGAAAAAGTAAAACTACAATTCGACTTTATCATTTCTGATTTTTATTTTTACTGTTTCCTTCCCTGTTTCAGAAATAATCTGCTGCAAATCAATAATATGGAAAGCTTCTCCCTTTACCACACAGCTGTACCTTTTTTTTATTAGTTGGTTTTCACTAGTGAATTGTATTACATACCTGGAACAGTCACAGGCACCTTGAGAGTGCAAGTCCATGACCACTTACTCAGGTTATAATAAAAATAGCTTTATTTCCATGTCTTTTGCTATGTGCTAAGCAGTGTAGTAATTTTCTCCCATTATTAAGTGATTTCATTTGCACAACTACATTTTGTGGTAGGTACTGTTGTTATTGGCACTTCTTAGATGAGAAACTGAGGTACAGGGACATAATTTGGCTGAGGTCACATATCTCATTAGAAGTCTAAGTGGAATTCTGATCCTGGCAATCTGACTGCAGGGTGTGCTCATGTACCCACAACACTGCTCTTCCTCTCTCAAAGTAAAGGTCTAAGTCGGATATGAGAGGTGGCTGTTTATTTACACAGTCAGTCCTTTAGCAGAATCTGAGAAACTGATCTGAGTGGGAAGATGAAATTGGGAGCATTTAGGTGGTTCTGCAGAGGAGTTGGCAACACTAGAAGAACAAGAAGCGATGTTGTTTTGAATAATTACTTTCTTTACTTGCTCACAGAAGGTCTTGCAGAAAAGCCTCCTGCATTGGATTGAATGAAAGATGTAGTCATGATTGCCCAGTGAGCTGAAGTGACAGAATAAAAGACTTCACTAGAGTCAGAATGCAGGGTAAAAACAGGGAAATTTTCGGGTAATTTGAAAAACATTTGCGGTGATGGCAACGCGTGACCCTTTCTTCACAGCAGGCAGCAGTAACAGGGAGTTCTTCTTAGGGCTCTGTTCTTATCACCTAAAACTTCCAAATCTTAACTGATTACCAGGATAATTAACCCCCCTGCATCCTGAAGGTTCTTTTAGATCCACTTCCAATACATTAAGGGAAAGAAAGAAAATAACCATTTTCAGGTTGAGCAGCCTGACCCATGGATGTCGATAAATAACAAATTGCAGCCCAATAGGAAATGAAACCACATTTCTTAAGGACAATTTTGAAAGAAATCTATTATTTTCCCTTGGTTTTGAGTGTATATATTGTATTATACGTTATAGATTTTATTATTTACAATGCCTTAAAGTGGGGGGTTAGAATTAGTTAGAATCATGGTACATTGGCACCAAAGGAGATCCATTGCAACTAAACCAACCCATTCATTTTCTATGAATAATAACTGCTGTACAAACATATGATATATAACATCTGAATGAGATACGTAATAAAATGTTCTGTACCTTTAGACTGCCTACCAATCATAATGCTTGCTCAAGCCTTCAATCTAGGTTAAATAATTCAATTTTTTTTTTTACTTAAATGAAAGTGCTCAAGGAGCTCTGTGGATCATCTTCCATATTATGGATTTCCCTGAATACTTACCAGAAGCAACAATCAAATCTGTACCAATGAAAGGGTTATGGTATTTTGCAACAAGGGTCCACACCCATCATAGGGAAAAAAAACAACTATTATTGGCTTTTGTTACTTTCCACTAATAAAACCAAGCCACATTGCATGAAAAACATTGTTTCTGAAAGACATAGAACTTTTCTGATGTATCATTGAATTAATTCAGATTGCATACCAGCTATGCAATTTATGGTCCATCCTCAATATGAAATATTATTTAATCACTAAAAAGAATAAATGAATTATACCTGTGAGCTTCCAAGTGAGTAAAGCAAGTAACAGATGTTTTTATGTGATCTCATATCAATGATTTGAATACTGTGATATAAACATGAAGAAAAATATGGAAGAATACATCATATGTAGTTAAATGAATTGCCTGGTTGAGGATGTGGGTAGAAATTGGAGCACAGAAATAAATGTGAAGGAAAAATGCAGCCAAGCAAAAAGAAAAGAAGAAAAAAACTTAAAACATGGGAAATGTATTTATTTCAAACTGTGTATGCATGTAGAAGGGATATCAAAACATGTCATGCTTTTTTATCCCCCAAATAACATAATTATAAACAAGAATATTGTCCTCAAATGAGTTTAAAGCCACGAACAGTGGAACATGCCCTGGACTTAGAGGTAGATAGCTTGGGTATGAATACAGTCACTTTAACTACCTAACTGTAAGAGACAGAACAAAGTTCTCAGAGTCACATGTGGAAACAGAAAGAGCAGGGGCTTCCTGGCTGAACACCAGCTGCAAATTCCTTGCTGTGTGACATTGAGCACTTCTACATTGAAAATGAGAATAGAGTTGCATGTGCTACTATGAGAATTAAATGAGATCACACAATTTAAAAGCTAAAATTTGTATCAACTTTCAGGAAAAAATATTTTTTTGGTTTTTAAAATGCTATCTCTAAGATATTTTTCTCATATTTATGATCTAAAACCTAAAAGTTTTAAGTTTGAACACTGTATGATGACCCCAATTAATTGCAGTTAATTTGTACAGTCTGTAAGTGCTATAGTTATAGAGACTTGGCAAATTAATAAAAATCAAACTGATCGAAGAGGTTTCATAGCAGGAGGTTTTAAATGAAGGGTAGAATTTGCCTGGGGAAAGACATTCTAGGTAGGGGAATAACTGAACAATGGGTACTGTTTTGGGACCCAAACTTTTTTTTAAGGGAGAGGAGGAGAGATAGAGAGAGACATTCCTGTATGCACCCTGAACCCACTGGGGCTGATGCTCAAATCAACCGAACTATCTTCATTGCCTGAGGCAGATGCTCAAACCAACTGAGCCCTGGCCAGTGCTCAAACCAATCCACTGTGGGAGGGGAAAAGAGTGAGAAGAAGAAAAGGGAGGAGAGAAGCAAAGAGTCACTTCTCCTGTGTGCCCTGACCAGGAATTGAAGCCAAGATGTCTATACATTGGAATGAAAATATTCTATTGACTGAGCCAACTGGCCAGGGATCTGGATCCAAACTTCATCCATAATTCATATTTCCCTCAAAGACTTCATCTTGGAGAAATGAGAGCATAATATTGATACATAGAAAAGGGTATATTTTTTAAGACATTAAACATGGGTACAGAAAGTTGGATTGACATATAGAAAATTAAGAAGGCAAGGTTATTGTTTTAGTGGTAGCACTGAATTAAAAGGGACTGAAGAAATGATGTCATCATCAATTTAGTATGTATGATTTGTTGGTCATGCCTAAACATGTAACTTATAAAGTATTTGTTTATAAACTTTCTTATACATTTTTAAATTATTATATTGTGTGTCAATGTGGTTTTCCTAACCATAGTGCAGTTAGTCAACCAACAAATATTTCTTTATTGGGGAATTCTGTTGTCTTTAGTTAATAGCAAGTTTTACACAATGAGGGAATTCATTTCATACTCTTTGGTGTCCATCTGTCTCATTGTTTGAGGTCAACCTTAATGTACTGAGTTCTTTCATTTAATCTCTTGGGATCCTATAACCCTCCTTACATCCCCTATTGTTTATAAATAATTTATAAAGTATATTTATTAATGAATTTGTGATATATTTTATGGATTGAAGAGATTAGGCATTAAATCCTAATATTTACCCCATTTTCTATCAAATGAGGAAGTGGTACATTAGTAATAACAGCTACATGGATAATGAAGGACTATTTAATTAGTAGTTTGGCAAACTCCTTTAAAATTCCCAAAAATGTCCTTTTCTGGAAAATTGAGTTGAAGCTACAGTATGAGCTCAAGGTAGCCTAAATCTTCTGCCTGTTCCCCTTTACCAATTTGACATTGCTGGGCCATCTCTTTCCACCTAACTGCATGGCAGTTAGAGAGAAAGCATTACCCGAGAAAGCCGGTTCACCCAGTGTACTTCAGTATAAAATACCTAAAGTGAAAGAGCAAAATCCTGACTGTTCAGAGGGCCCAGGCCCTCCTATCACACCAACTGTATGGTCATAAGATAGAAGAAGTCAATGATATTGATTCAAGAAACAAAAAAGAGAAGGTACTTGCTTTTAAGGAAGAACAAAACTTGGTACCATGAGTGGCCTGAGCTCAGGTTCACTAACTGCAGTACAATATGATAAATGTTAAAATAGACAAGTACTAGATAGAACAGTGATACAAAGGAGAAAGTGATTAATTCTTTGTTTGAATCAAGGGAGGTTTTATAGAGAAAGATACATTAAGGATAAGTAGATGTTTGTCAGACTAATGATGGTAACAAGAAGACAATTCCAGTAATAAGGGATTAGGTAAACCACATTACGTTTTGGGAAAAATAAATAATTTGATATGACTGAAGAAACTCTGATAGGGCAAACCTAAAACCAGGGAGGTAAGCTGATATGAAGTCTGAAATCTTATGCTAAATATAGGTTTCATATTCTGATAGGCTCCCTGTTTTGCTTCCCTTTATTACTTACAAAGACTATAGTGATTACATTGGGCCAACCAGATAACACACATTTATTTTCTCATGTCAATGTCAGCTGATTAGCAACCTTAGTTTTCCTTTCCATGCAACCTAAAACAGTCATAGGTTATGAAGATTAGGGTGTGAGCATTTTGGAGGGTTATTATTCTCCCTACCACACTTAAGTTTGTATGCGCCAAGTGAACAGATCACTTTTCAATATGACTTTCTTGTAACATTCTTCTATAATGGCAATGGCAATAATAGGCCATAGGCTTACCATGTAAGAGAAAAAAATATATAATGAAAAGTAATTATCATGATTCTTCTAAAAATGTATATTCCATATTGGCAGGTAGCTCATCTTCCCTGAGAAAACAACGCAGCAAAACAATAGTAGGATTCATGTAGATACCATTTTATTTGTTAGAGAGAGATTTGACAGAGTGCATTTCAATAGCTGAAGAAATTAAAATCACAACATTTACTGTATTGTCATACTTTTAAAGGTAGGTACAGAACAATGACATATTTTTGAATCTAGTCACTGCACCTTCATTTTAATGAGAAGATTGAGGATAGATAGAAGCTGTACATTTAAGCAGATAAGCTTTAATAGATAGTGGAAAACTGTCAGAAAATTTAACTACTGTGAAAATTTTTACAGTTCTTAAATGATTTCTTTGTTATAAATAGCACTGTTAAACCTGTACTTTTCTGAACAGAAAAAAATAGGAATTCACTTTATGAATACTTCCATATTTACAACACCCTTTTAACAATTTCAAGTTAAAAGGGAATACTGAACTATGAGCTACAATATTTCTAAAATTAAAAAAAATAAAGAACTCAAATATACCAGTCTAATAAGATATAATGTTTTCCACTACACTGAAAGGTTAAAGGATAGAAAACTTCAGCTTTATTTACAAGCATGAACAACATTCACAGGCATGAACAATATCATATTTTGACACCTTTATGTATCTCTGATTAAGCTTCTGAAGTCACAATCTGTGAGATATGTATAGAAATAGCATATACCTAATTCTACTGTTAACCTACAAATAGAACAGCAATTTGTTTTTCTTCTGTGAAGTTGGGTGGTTTTTAAAATATTGGAAAAGAAAATTAATATAAAAAATACAGGTCCAAGTTATTTTAGTAGAAATTTATGTTCAGAACAATTCACAAAATCATGATATATTTATTCATTTTTTATTTTATTTTTATAATTTTTATCTAATTTCCAAAAGAAAGTTTACACAAAATACATTCCATTGTTATAACAGCCTTCCCTTTCTACTGTTTAATATTCTGCTCCTTCATTCCCTTATGTTCTCCTTTCTGTAACGGAGCTCATTACCAAGGTGATAGGGGACTAGTTTCAAAGGCAACATGAGTCAAAAATATCAAGCCAGTGGTTTCCTTCAGGACATTCATATATTTCTTGCGTTGAAAAGAAAAATCTTTCCTTGGGCACAGTGATAATCATTCCTGAGAAACCAATTACTTTCCAAATATCTGCAATACTATTTTTGGCATAACTAACTGTGTCATGTAGGGAAGCATACTACAGCTATATCGTACATAATTTTACCTCTTATTATAAACAACTCCTACACTGTACAACAGAAAAATGGATTTAAAATATTTAATTTTCTAATAATTAATAATTGGATACTTTGAGTTATTTTTATATATTGGCTATCCACAGCTTGGCTTTTTTATTTTTGTGTAGCAGTAATTATCTATAGTTCTCTTTGTTTACCTTAAACATCCAAAACAACAAGGAACATTTTTGAACAATCTATAATATTCTTCTTGTATCTAAAACAAAAAAAAAAAGGGAAAGAGAAAAATATTCAATATAATTGAAATAATCACATCAAATTATTTTTAAATCATATTAAATTACTATATTTGGTTTTCTAAATTATCAATGCCTTCTGATTATCTGTGAGAATATGCTCAAGTGAATGTAAGCTATCTTTATATTTTTAATAGTAGGTTTTTTAAAAGCATACTTGCCTCAGAACAGCTAGGTGTTCTGATTTGTTTTGATACTAAAATGTTCTGCATTTAAGCAAAAAGGCATGAATCTATAAGAATTTTGATCAATTTGGTAACTGATGCTACATGAATATATATTGATACTATAGAGTTGACCAAACATGAATATATTAATATATAGTGTAGAGTTGACCTAAACAACAAATAGCTTACCTTTCTAGATAAAACACACAGGAATAAGAAGATGAACATTCCTTGGAAGGCATTGCTAATGGTGAAGAGGTAAGCTGTCACCACTGATGCATGCACGACATGGAGGACCCCAAAGATCCAGGTGGTGCCTAAAAGGAACAAGAGAGCAAGGGCCCCTCTGGCACAAGACCTAGAACATATCAGAAATGGCCCAGTTAAGAAAATTATGAGTACTCAACACATCCCCAAGTTCCTCAACTGAGTTTTTGATGTAACCAAGCATCTTTTCATTTTTTTACAGGGACAGAGAGATAGTCAGAGAGAGGGATAGGTAGGGATAGACAGACAGGAACGAAGAGAGGTGAGAAGCATCAATCATCAGTTTTTCGTTGCCGTTGTGACACCTTAGTTGTTCATTGATTGCTTTCTCACATGTGCCTTGATCATGGGTCTTCAGCAGACTGAACAACCCCTTGCTGGAGCCAGCGACCTTGGGTCCAAGCTGACAAGCTTTTGCTCAAGCCAGATGGGCCCACGCTCAAGCTGGCGAGGTCGGGGTCTCGAACCTGGATCTTCTGCATCCCAGTCCGACGCTCTATCCACTGTGCCACCGCCTCGTCAGACTGTAACCAACAATCTTTTGCGAAGACCAACAACTATGAAACTGACAAACTGCACAGTTACTAAAGACAACCTTTAGGGTATGCTACTGCACTGTGGCACCGGCAGGCTTCCAAAATCAAGGCAGCATTATTAAAATATGCCATTTCTCAAGGAATTTTCCTAATCGTAAAATATTTTTATCTGGTCTACTGCACTGTGTATATGCTTTGATTTCAAATCTAATGTTGCAGTAATTTTTCAAGGCGAGACATATATCTGTTAGGAAATATTTTTTTTAAGAAACCTTAAAAAGTATACCATGAGAACTGCAGCAGTATATATGCCTGACATCAAAGGAGGCTTCTGTTATCCTTTCAGGTTTAGTAGAGAAGAAAGTGTAAGATATAAAACTAAATTTATAGATCTATCTATCTATCATCTAACTTTGTTTTTGCAATATGTTACCTCTAAATAAATTCATGTCAGAATACTGATTTCTTATAAATTAAAAAATAATACATGCTCATACTCACTCTTACCTATTTTCAGCTTCTTTCCTGTGAATTTTGGTAAAACAATATTCAGTCCTGCTCACTGACACTGCTCACTGAGACACTGTCTTAAAATATTTTCTTGCTCATCTTTAGTCTAAGCGTTCTTTACTGCAGAAGATGCTTTAGCAGTGTACTTCAGAAAGTGAGTCACTTTTAACTTTGATAAAACCAGCACACCACATGAAACTATGAGTGGTGAGGAGTAAAAGAAAAGTAATTGATCAAACATACGCTAAATCCTAACTATAAGACTTGTGCAAAGTATTGAAACTACAGGAGTGTTCACAAGCAACCCAAACATCAGTGTCTAATGTTCCCTATGGTACACTTCAGTTTTCCCTAAACAAACTAGTTTCATGGTCTAAATAAGTCAGTTTTAAAGAAAGGGGGTTAAAGGAGAGGTCGTGGCTGAATGCAAATGGGGAAATACAAGAAAGAAATAATTATGAAGCTTTGAGAAATGTTTTGCAAAAGAAAATCACTAAGGCCCACTCTAGCTTAAAATGCTCATTTTTTTCTTTCAAACAGGAGTATACTTAAAAAGATTGTTTTACTTAACATTTGATTGGTAATAATGGTAGCTTATTAAATATACTAAATGCTATTTAATAATATTTTAAAAATAAAGAAAATATGAAAACATTATTAAAAATTATCCTTCTAAAACTTATCTGAACTTTAAGTTACTAAAACTTTAAATTATTAAAGGAAGTAGACTTAAACATTTACCTTATGTTTTCATAGCAACTAACTTCTGGTTTCAACCCTGCAGTGTGACGAAACACTTTGTATATGATAAATCCAAAAGCCAAGAGATTAACCTGAGAAAAGAAATTCATTTCAAAGAAGAGACAATTTCATAGTAAAGTATATACATATATGAAAAATAAATAAATAGTAAAGATTTAAAATTAACAAAACCCATAAAACCATGGCATTTTTATGTATATTACAAAGTACAAACACTCTAGTACACTTAGGCAAAAAAATCTGTGATTGATCTTTATAATATCACTGAAAGTTGTCAGTATACATGTAGTTAGTACAATTTGCCAGATTGTAATTAAGCGACCTGTTCAAGAAACTTCAGATTTAATTATCACATCTATAGATTGATGAATATCATATGCTGCCAATAATATGATCAATATATGTATTAAGATAATTTTGTTTCAAAAATTTACAAACATTTGAAAAATCAAATTTTTGTTCATTAAACTGTGTTTTGTTTATTTAAGAAGTGATAGTGATTCTGTCAGCCTTTTAAAAATTTAAACTAGAAAAGAGAAACTGAAATGACATTAGAAAACAACAAAACACCTTCAATTTCTATTGCTAGAAAATGTTTGGATGTACTTTCTTTTATATATTTCATCTAGTTATCTCTCTTTACATTTATGTTGAGATTTCCCTTTCCTAAATATAACTTTGGAAACTCTAAAATATTAATCAATTAAACAAATGCTTGTTTGAAGGCATATATACATTTATTGTTAAACATTTATTATTCTATTGTTTATATTTCCTATTTTGGGTCAAAGAGAATACACAGAATTTACACCCTTTTAAAGTGAAGTCATTATAAAAATTTTCCTATTCTTTTTTTCCTCTTCCTGTATTTTTGGAAACCTGTAAGTCATATTTAAAGTGTCAGAAGACTAATTGATAGGTATATTTTAAAGGAATCTCTATATCAATATGAGCATACTAAGAATTTAAACTTAAAATTAAATATTATAAAAATAAAATTTCAAGTCATTTTTGTAATAATAGCAAAGTACAATATTTTAATTTTTAGTTAATTCTTACACCAGTATTTGAAAAGCTCATAGTCATAAAAATATTTTGTTCTTTTATATTTTAAGGATTTTTATATAGCTCCTCAAAATGAAAGTTAATAATTACTATTATAAAAAGCAGCGTAAAGTAATGGCTCAGATAATTTTGTCACTTCACCATGGAGAGGTCCTTGAGAGAAAAAACTTGGAGAACTTAGAAGCTAGCCCCTTCTACTTGCACCCAAATGTTTATTACTTCTAATTATATGATTAATTCTAATTACATTAATGCTTCCATACAATGATAAAACTTTAGCAATTGCAGAGAGGATATAAAGTCTATTTAAATTGATTTACTTGAAATTTTTATTTTAATGAATGCTCAAATAACTGAAATGATAATTTAATATTTAATTTTATAGATAGTCTTGACTACATATAAAAAGGATGTACAGTATTTTCTAGGTTTCTATACCTATAGCTTTTCTTTTTACTCTTTTTTTTTTTTAGCAAGAGAGAGAGAGACAGGAAGGGAGAGATACAAGAAGCATCAACTTGTATTTGTAGCTCATTGATTGCTTTTCATAAGTGACTTGATGGTGTTCCAACTGAACCTCAAGACAGTAAATTAGTCTCTTAGCCTCCATCCAGTGACATTGTGCTTCAAGCCAACAACCTTGAGTTTCAAGCCAGCGACTTTTGGGCTCAAACCAGTGACCATGGGGTCATGTTCATCATCCCATACTCAATTTGGCCACCCCATAATCAAGCTGGCAAGCCTATGCTCAAGTTGGATGAGCCCGCGTTCCAGCTGGCAACCTTGTGGTTTCTAACCTGGGTCCTCAGCATCCCAAGCTGACATCTATCCACTGCTCCAGCACAATCAGGCACATAACTGTAGCTTCTTAAATGTATTTGAAAACAGCAGTTATATTTATACTGCTCACAAAAATTAGAGAATATTTCAAAATGAATATGAACCAATAATAAAAAAGCATTTGATTTTTTTTTATTAAACAAGAACATCAGAAAAGCAAATGACAAGTCAAAGAAAGTTGTTTGATTATGCAAATGAGATTCAAAACCAACCTTTATTTCATTGGTGAAAATGCACTATACAAAGGAGTATTTGAACGTTTCTTGATCCCCTTATTTTTGTGACAAGTGTAGTTTTATAAATATACCTATTTTTTTAAATAACAAAAGGTATTAAAAGTTGGATAGTGCCTGACCAGGTGGTGGCACAGTGAATAAAGCATTGGACTGGGATCGGAAGACCCAGGTTCAAGACCCCGAGGTTGCCAGCTTGAGCGCGGGCCCATCTGGCTTGAGCAAAAGCTCGCCAGCTTGGACCCAAGGTCGCTGGCTTGAGCAAGGGTTTGCTCGGTCTGCTAAAGGCCTGCGGTCAAGGCACATATGAGAAAGCAATCAATGAACAACTGAGGTGTCTCAACGAAAAACTAATGATTGATGCTTCTCATCTGTCTCCATTCCTGTCTGTCTGTCCCTGTCTATCCCTCTCTCTGACTCTCTCCCTGTTCCTGTAAAAAAAAAAAAAAAGAAAAAAAAGTTGGGTAGTATAAATAACATACTCAAGTCATTATTGGTTTGAAAATCTTCAAATAATTTTTTGTGATGTTTATATTGAACTTCTTATCTCAACAAAGGAAAAGTTATAAGATTAAACAGCTTTAAATAATAAAAATTTATCTTTAACTTATCATTTTTACAAATGAGTAACTCATAATACTTATTAAATAAAGTTTCTTAAATTTCTGTTTTAGATAAAATAGATTTGAAAAGTAGTTGCTCATTTTATTATGGTTTCTCAGAAGTACATATACATTTTGGACATGCCCTTCTACATCATATGGTAAAATAGTAAAAAGTAGAAATGGTACCTTTCTTATGGGTGATCCCATTCTGAAAAGTACATTTTTTTTTCTATACAAAAAAGAAAATGTTTGCATACTTATAAAAACCAGTTGCTGCTGGAAAAGTAGGAGACTAATTCATACTCCATAAACTCATATTTTCCCAATTGTAAGAAAAAACATTTAACACGTTTTTATCAACAGGTATTATGGTTTTATGTAATGTAAATGATCACAAATTGTGCTATCTACAATTACTGATGATAATACAAACATATCGAACTTCTATTTGCATTTATAAAAGGGTCTGTTAGGTGTCTGGTATGGTGGTGAAGGATGTTAATAAAGAATAGTTATTGTCCTTTTTTCTCATAAACTTATTAAGAAAGCAGACAGGAAGCAAATAATCAAATACACATATATCTACAAACTGTGATAAATGCTATTGTCACAAATTTAGATTGTTAGGACAGACAAGATAGAGGTAGATTGGAATGAAGGTTTAAAAAGTAGCTCTCAAGATTTAACATTTAAGCCAGTACCTGATAAATTATAATGCATTAGCAGATCAAGAATGAAGGGAGAAAGGCATTCTATACAGGAAAATGGCAGAGAAAATAACCATGGAACATGAGAGATTGGATAATGTGGTATGCCTTTAAGGAATTAACAATGGTGGCTGGGGTGCAGTAAATACAAGGAAGAATAACATTAGGTGAGATGGGTGAGGTGGACAAAGATACTACTTAGATTTTATCTTAAATGCAAAGCTTTTTATTTATGTTTTTGCTCACGAATCACAAGAAAAGTACTGTAGGTCTTTTCCTCAAGGAGTTTACAGTAGAAGGGGGAAGATGAACAGTCAACGGCAAGTACAATACTATTTAGTAAGTGTCTTGCAATTGTTAGCATAGTAAATAAAAGAACACAATTGAAGACACCCTATTGTATGAAACTTTCTAAGCCAATCTTAAATGACCAAAACCAAAGGATGGCAACCCAGAGAAAATGACCACTCTGAATTTTGGTCAACTGACCAACCGATGTACACTCATTTTCCAGGTGATCGCATCCTGTGACTCAAATACTATCCTTATATCTTATCTGATCCCTTCACTTGGATATCTAATAGGCATCCTGAATTTAAAAAATTCAAAACCAAAACGACTACTCTTCCCTTTAAGAACCTATTTTTGCTGCAATCATGCCCACTAAAAAAAAAAAAGTTATCTCATCTTTCAAGCAGATAAGGCATATTATCAGCAAACCCTTCACCTCAACCTTTGAAACATACTCAGTGTTTCTCTACCACTCATCATCTATCTTCACAGCTCCTATCTGAGAAGAGGCCACCATCATGCTTCCTGTGGGCTGTAAGAAAAGCCTTAGTATCCAGCTCCCCTTTTTTGGCTTGCCTTCCTACAATCCATTCTAATTACAGCAGTCAGATGGATCTCTTTAAAATTTAAGTCAGATCATTCAGAACCCTCTAAGGGCTTCCCATCTCAAAGTTAGACCTGAAGATCCTACAGTGAGTGACCTCTAGGGTCTGAAATGATATACCTCTTCCTTCTCAAGTCTTACTCCAGCCTCTGGGCACTGCATTCTGCTGACAGGTATTCTCTGTCCTTCCTCCAGCACACCAAACATGCCTTGAGGGTGACTGTACTTGCACAGGCCCTCAGATATTCCCACATTTCAATCCTTGACGACCTCTGCCTGCCTACATGCTGCTTGTCCACATACTGCCTCCCAATGTACTCTTATGAAAATCTGAAAGCCAAATGATAAATCAGACCTGATATCAATACTATGAAAATTCAGAAAATGATGGTATTCTTTATTATATTAAACAATGCAGATTCTATATGCCAACATGTTTTTCCCTTGCCTTCATCACTGGAAAATTGACAAAAACTTTCCTTTGTTAACCATTAGTAAGGTTCTTTTGAGCACTCTTCTAGGCCTCAACCTTGGGCTTCAGTGTCCATCCATGCACAATTTAATTTTATCAAGAATCTTGCTTAGTCAGCTTAGAGAGGATCCTCCTACTCTTGATATCTAACTAAATTCCTTACCTCTCAGCTTTCATCTCTGATCACCCTGACCTGCCTTTCAGCAAGAATCTTGTTAAAGTAAGTATAGTAAGACTTGCTCTAACCTCAATGTCTCCTCTTAACTAATTTTCCATCCATTAACTTCCAGCACCCCCCACCCCAACACACAGCCTATTTTTTGGCTATAATCTCTAGATGTCTCTGTTATGTTTCATGTTGAATGGAATCTCTCTCATTGTGACAGTCTTGACACCTATCACAGTAGTTCCAAATAAAATTTTCCTTATCATTTCAACAAATATGGGAGTAATTTTTTAAACAAAATTCAGAGCCAAATTTAACATCAAGTTATAATATTTAGTACATTTGGAGTAACTGAAGAAAACCAGCATTTGCTCCTTTTACACTGCCTGCAATATCTCTTTATCCATAAATGTATAAGCTAAATTATTTTTCCAATAGAGTAAATAAAAACTGTAAATAAAGGATTAAAATCATTTAAATGTATATCTCTTTAATTACTTAGAGGTGGAAATTAAGTTGAAACTCTGCATTTTACAAGGTATGGAAACATATGTTTGGGAAGGCATGTTTTATGAAATAAGTATGAATGGTCTGAGATGAGATCAAAACAAAATTATATAGAATTAAAAAGTATTTCTGATAATAAGTAATAGTTTACAGTTATTCCAGAAGTAGTGACTTTGAGCACAGAGAAATGTCTACAATTTAGATTAAATAGTTGGAAAGATACTATTAGCACTGTGCTTACAAACAATGGTTACATCAATAATAACTGACTTGAATTTTTATACTTTTTAAAAATATTACAAAATCATTAATATTAACCTTAACAAAATGGTGCTGTTGAAATTATCCATACTTTTGTTCATTAGTGTTTACTTACATGTGCTGGTTTTATTAATTGTAATTCTCTTATTTTTTATTTCTAGATGTTAGTGCCACAAAAGCACAGGAGCTAATTAATGACTTTCAAATGAATAAAGCCATTTATTATCATTTTTTTATCAATTAAAAAAGTTTTAGCCTTTCAACTAGGAGTCTATAACAGTTGTCTAGGGATAAACAAGACAAGGATGCTAGATGGCAAGTATAAAAACTCTGAAATGCTTTGCTGCACTTTAGAGTACAGAAGAGAGTGAAGACAGCTATGAAGAAAAAAGTTATTCAAAGTCATGAAATCTTAACCCCTGAGAAAGAATAGTATTTTAAAATTAAAATCATTCCCTTTGCTTTATCTTAAGGGATATTTATCTATACAGAGATCTTCTTAATTCCATTGACATATGCAGTTACTTCAAAGTTTGGCAGACATGTTCTGATGTTTGAGAGTGCGATAAAATTTTTTAAGTGCCATATTTTTTTAAAAAACAAAAACACTTAAATAGAGCCGGTAAGAGTGCGGCAGCTAGTTCTGAAAGACTTAGACCTACAGGTATATTCAACCCAAGGGCTTCACATTCAGACTTCAAAATGAAGCATCCCAATCAGTCATTTTTCTTTTCTCAGTCTTTTCCTCAATAATTGATGAAGCCATCTATATGCTGATGTCAGATCTCACCAGAAAGAATGAGGAAATTTCTCTTACAGCACTTTTAGACCTACGCTTTAATTTTTCATATATATCAAACAGAATCTGGTTCATTTAAGAATGTGTCATGATCACAACTATTATGTGCTTTCAAATAGTTTTATTGCCTTTAAATTAACTGGCCTAGGAGAAATCTGCCTCTGCAGAGGACAAAAGGTGGGTTTTTCCCAGCCTATTGAGAGGCCATAAAAAAAACATTGACTCATTCTCAATCCCTAGGTCCCTGCAGAGATAACTAAGTAGTTTTCAATGTAACTTTTACAATAAAATAAAATAATATTTTAATTTTTTAAAAAAGTTGCCTACTAATTAGATTGGCATCAAGTAGTTGGAGTTATGTCTTCTGTCTGATTTTTCCTTTTTTGTTCCCAATTGAAATCATCCCTTTAAATGTTTAGTTACAATGTTAAACATATAGCATTGGAGTACATGGTATGCAGAATAATATACCACCCCCTCCACACCCTAATGTCTGGAACCTGTGAATATGGCATAAAGAATTTTGCAGATAAAATTAAGATTGTGGACTTAACAAGAAAGAAGTTATCTGGCATTATCCTGTTGGGTCCAATCTAACCCTGTGAACCCGTAAAGTTGATAGAGGAAGGCAGAAGAGATTCAGTGAGATGCAGCACAAGAGAAGAAAGTGAGAGGACCAGAGTGGAGGTCAGAGAAAACTGAAGACAGAGTAGGCCATGAGTAAGGAACCAGAGGAGGCCTCTACAAGTTGAGACTGACCCCTGTCCAATAGCTCGCAAGGAAATAATTGCATAAAAATGAATTTGGTCAATGACCTGAATAAGCATTCAAATAAATTCTCCCTTAGAGCCACCAGAATTTTAGTCAAATGAGACTCTAAGTTGTGTAACCAGGTGAGCCACACTGTACCCAGACTTCTGTACGGTTAATGACAGCAACAGGAAACTAATACAGGGTTAAAATAATATATGTAAAATAATCTCTAGTTATGTTGTTTCTTATTTTTTAAATAAAATTTTAATTTATCAGTAACTTATTTATTCTTAATGTTCTAGATATTTGGTGAATAACCAATTATACATTTCTTTATTCTTTGTGGACTCTGCTTCTACGTTTCTTAAAAGAAAAAAATACAGTTTATACTTTCAAGTATCTGTCCATTTTCTTGTCTATAATAGCTACCTTTATAGGGTTGCCAGATTAGTAAATAAAAATACAGCATGCTCAGTTAATTTGAATTTCAGATAACAAATTTATTAAAAATAGTTTATTGTTTATCTTAAATTCAAATTAACTGACTACCTGGTGTTTTATATGGCAAATATTAACTTCACAGCTTTCAATTTATGTTCACATCTGATCCTCTTCACAATTTGAGGACACTGGCTTCTTAGCGAAAAATTCCAAGGACATCACCCTCTCCAGATAGGCTGCTCCATAAGTGTGTGCAAAGAGGTCTCAGAGGAAGAGGGGGTACATTTTCAGATGCAGCAATGGTGGTGAAACACGTGTGTATGTGCTGATCCTGATGAACTGTTCTCAAAGTTTATAGCAGATGAAATCACATCTAAAAGGTTTGTGTAAAGAATACACCCAGGCTTAACAGAACTCCTCCATTTGGGCATGCATGGCAAAGCTGTAGCAGGAAGCAGTGGTTGGGCTGGCACTTGCTGGAAGCTTTTCTTAATAAAGTAAAAAAAAAATATTAGACACACAATTTCCAAAGCTTAAATGTGAAATTGTATTAGTATGAATATAGTGAAAACTGACAAAAGTTATAATGCCACAAGATTTGTTGACCTATTGTCAGAATTATAGAGTGAAATAGTTTATTTCCGTACTTGTAGCTACATGACACCATTAGGAAGCATTTTTCTCCTAACATCACAAACCCCATCTTGTTAACATTCCCTAGGCTCAAAATTTAGCAGCCTTGGGAACACATACAGAGTTATGAGCTCCTTGTCTGCTCAGGTTATTAACACCAGGTTCAGGAAAGATACACTACAGAGAAATGGGAGTAAGGTCTACAATTATGTAAAAAAATATATTAATAATCTAAAACATTGAAACATCTGAAAACAATCTGAAAGTAAAACAAATACATTTAAATAGTTTCTAAATATAAAAGAAACATATCCTTCATAGGTTACCCTGGGATATTAACAGTATTTAAGATACTTCAATAATATCTTGAGGTTTAAACTTTGGAAGACAGCAATATTCTTCCACCAGGTGTGACTGCTGGGGCACACAATTGAATGGATAGTTGTTCTGGAATAAAATAATGTTTTCTATGTGTCTTCTATTTCAAGTCTTCTTTATTTTTTTAGTTCATTTAATCCTCAAACCAACTTTATAGGGTAAATATTCTTGTTCTTAATATTATCATTTTTCATTATATTTAATTAACATTTATGGCAACAGAGGCATAGATAGGTGAAAATAACTTGCCAATAATAATGGTTAGGAAGGAACCAAGCCAGGATTTACACTTAGTATATAGGTTCTAGGATTTATGCTCCTAAGAACTTCATAAAACTACCAAATTACAAATAAAGGACTAATAAAGAGAAGATAAATTGACATCTAAAATTTTAGTAATTGTTTAAATATTTATTTATATTAACTGTTAACAGGGTTTTTTTTTCATTTTAGAAATGGTTAAGAGTAGAAAAGTAAAACATTTATGTATAGTGATATGGTTAGTTAATTGGCATTAGTATTCATTGCACTTCAAATTCTAATGATGAAGGCCTTGTTAACACTAAACAGGATTTAGTATGTTAGGTCAGCAATCCCCAGTGAAGGTACATGTCCTCACTGTTCTCTGTGATCAAAAGATCTAAGAAGGTGGCAATTCTTCCTGAGCTAGTGAACAACAGAACTTTCTATCCCTTAGAGTTTGAATATTGTTACTGGGTTTGCGTCATATTAGTGGTTTCCAATGTACAATGCCAAAATAATCTATTGGAGCACAGAAAGAACATAGAATTCTCATCGATATTTTTCTAAGGAAAACATTAAGGTTTACTACTTAAAATAAAGATGACATTGGTATCCGTGCTTTTAACATGTCAAATGGAGTCACATATAAAATACAAGCAAAAATAAGACCCAAGATGACTTCAAATACACTGTGGGTTAAAATTATCACTGATAAAGGACATTAAACTGAGAAAATGAAAGAACCAACATTTTTCTAACTCCTAGAGTGAGTGAGCTATCTTCCAGCCATGTTGTAAGTCCACGTAAGTCAGCCAGGTTAAAATTTATGAAGACTGAATCAGATTTCACAAAATGTTATTTAAAAATTCAAATTACTAAGAAGGCTATTTGAAGTATGCTTTTAGAACCACTGTTTGCAATTATATTTAAAATCATGTATATCAACTAAACACATAATTTTTCTAAAGCCAATACTAACTGTTTCAAAGTTTATTTAATATTTTCTATTTAATAATGGGAGTTATAAAAAATCATGTACCATTGGAAAAAAGTTCTTTTCTTCATGATGAAATTAACTGAAATAATACATGAAAAATGTTATGGTACAAACAAATACATTTTCTTTATAAATTTAAATATAAATTATTTTTAGTAATACTATTGGAAAGCGCAGTTAGGAAGTGTTATTGACTAGCTGAAGAAATGAGTATTGGAACAGAGCAGTCAGTGTGGTATATTTACTACACAGTCATACTAAAGTACAGATTTAAAGGATCTTTGTGACGTTTCAGCTTGTAGCCATTAAGTATTAAAATAAGGTAAACTTAGGGCTAGACCTTGGGGTTGCTGTGTTAAAAGCATAATCAATATTTGGTTAAAAAATAAAATGCTAACTTTATTTTAGTGAGGATCATATTAAATATACTTAAATATTGTCATTGATCTTTAATATTTTAGATTATATATTTAAATGTTTTATAACATACATTATATAAAAGGTGTGACAAAAGTAAGTTTACAATTATTTATATGGAAAATATAATGATAATTAATAATAATAAAAGAATGAACTCTTTTTCCCATACTCATAACTGTAAACTTACTTTTGCCACACTGTTTAATGTATCATTTAATGAGCATAAAATATTAGTAATCTAGTAAATGCATATAAGTTTTCAAGCTGAAATCATACATTTATTATGGTACATAATTTTTATTATGGGCTCTTTAGTCAAAAAAGTTTGGAGACCATTGCCTTATATGATCTGAAAATTTCAAATGAGAAACAGATTCATCTTCAAAATAAAAATAAGACTTTGTCCTGATCAGGCAGTGGCGCGGTGGATAGAGCATTGGACTGGGGTGCGGAGGACCCAGGTTCAAAACCCCAAGGTCTCCAGCTTGAGTGCGGGCTCATCCGGTTTGAGCATGGGCTCACCAGCTTGGGCGTGGGGTCACTGGCTTGCGCCCAAAGGTCACTGGTTTGAAGCCCAAGGTCATTGGCTTGAGCCAAAGCTCAGTGGCTTGAGCAAGGGGGTCAATCACTCTGCTGTAACCCCTTCATCAAAACACATATGAGAAAGCAATCATAGAACAACCAACATTCCGCAACAATGACTTGATGCTTCTCGTCTCTTTCCCTTCCTGTCCATTCCTAACTATCCCTCTCTCTGACTCTCTCTGTCTCTGTAAAAAAAAAAAAAAAAAAAGATTAAGACTTTGGAGCCACACTTTGTGGATTCAAATTCTAGCATTGACACAACTATTTGAGTAATTCTTTATATTTCACTATCCTCGTCTATAAAATATGGATAATATTAGTACTTTTCTCATTGAATTGTTGTGTATATTAAGTTACATAATTAATGTAAAGTTCTTACAAAGTGCTCAATATATATAAATTCTCAACACACATGACTAATGGTTATGATATTCATAGAAAAAAATGTGTTTCCAAATTGTCTCAAATATTTGAAGTGCTGAACAATATATATATGCAAATATTGAATAAACATTATTTTGTGTTATAATCTTATTAAACGTGTAAATGTTAAAATATCAGAACTTTTATCTGTCAGTCTTTATTTTGGACAATATGTTCTTAATAGAAAATAGATCTTTTTCTACTTTTGGAACTTTCCTCTAAGATAATGACAATAAAATAAATACTGAAGTAGATTTATTTCAACAATAAGTCAAGCATTTATCATTCATGTAAACCATTTTTCATTGTTGTTGAAGTAACTCTAGGGTAGAAATCAAATTTCCAGGTCAAAAAATCTGGCTGTCTACAAAACTTTTATAGCAAAGGAAGAAGTAACTATATTTCAAAGGGCAATCCATAGATAAAATTACCAACTAACTAAAATATAAGAAACATTTTTAATGAATCCACTGTATCTTGGGATATTTTATGGGTGAGGATAATTATCTTTATTTATATCACTCTTTATAGGGATTAGTAAACTTTTATGAAAAGGACCAGATAATAAATAGTTTAGGTTTTGAGGACCGTATGGTCTCTGTCACAATTATTCAACTCTGTTATACCATTAAAACAGCCTTAGACACAATTAAAACAAATAATATGACTGTATCCTAATAAAATTTTATTTACAAAGACAGGCTGTGGCCACTGTTGACTCGTGGTCTTGAACCCAATATCAACAGAGATAAGGAGTTTTTCTTATTTTATTTACTGATATATTCCCAAGGCCTAGAATACTATCTGTCATAAAGAATGTTCAACAAACAGTTGTTGAATGAATAAAAGGATGAAGTATACCCAAATCCCAGATATTCTTAATGGCCTATGTAAAAAAGCATACAATGAATAATCTGATCAAACAAAATTACATATATATTTGTCTCACTTCTCATATTTATTGAGGTTATATCTAAATAATTGCTGTATTTCATTATGCCTAAAATCCCATTCCAATATTTAATTATTTTAGACATTAAAAATATTTGTACTTCATATTTTTAATGTTTCCCTTAAGTATGTTTTAATAGCTGATTTTCTTTTAGTATTTAAAAAAATAATTTATTGGTCTCCAAAACAGAATCAAAGGTGGGAAGAACTAGAAATTTATAGAAATAAAAGATAAAGTGAACTGCATAGGTGTAAATGAATGTCATGGGCTTATTTTTATAGCTGATTTTAACTGAAGGTGATTGTAAGTCATAAAAAGATACTAGAAAAGGAACAAAGGTGAAGGAGAAAAACTATACATGAAGAGTATTTACAGCAATTGTTCAATATAATGTAATAATGAAAACTGAGTCATGAAATCTCTTTTGTTAACATATAAGCAAGGAAAAATGTTCTTTGTATATACAGGCTGTATAAAATGAAGACAGAGGTTAGTAAGAATAAATTAATTTTATACAAATATATACTGTATTTCCCCATGTATAAGACACACTGGTATGGAAAGATTTTGGATCTAATAACTGGGTGCAGAAAAACCCCCGAAGTAACTGGGTGCATATTATACAGTGGTTATAGATTTTTTTACTTGCATTTCTCAATTTTTCATGCCTGTTGAAGAGTTGTATGAATTTTATGATGAATAAAACTTGAGTTCAATAACTTTATGTAATACATTTATTTTTCAAATTTTGGGCCCCAAAATTAAGTTGCATCTTATACATGGGAATGTCTTATACATGGTGAAATACAGTAATATATTTCTTACTCAAAATATAAAATAGAACTTTCACAGTTAACTTTAAATTTTATATAACATAATTACTAATTTAAAAGGTGAACATATAAGAAGAGACATAATTCTTAAATTCTTAAAAATGCTCTGGTTTTGAACTTTAAGGATGCTTTTATTTTTTAATTGTAATTTCCTTTTTAATATTAGCTATATAAATAAAGTTGGCATTATTGTCTTTATGTACACATTAGAAATTCAGTGCAAAGAAACACTCCAAGGACTGAGGTTTTTGCTTATTATATTGCTTTTCAAAACCTTTGCCATTGTTTGGGCAGGAGGTCATTTTATTCAGTTAAACATAAAATTCCAATTAAATTCCCAGTTAAAGCATGCCATAAATAGATGTATATAGATAGATAGGCAGATAGATAACTAGGTAGATTAGATGATAACTAGATGATAGATAGAGTTAGTCAAATAAGTTTGTAAATATGATATATATGTTTGCTTGCTTATACAGTAGTTTGCATTGGGTGTGGGGGACAGGCTGTAGGCTGGGAAGGTCCTTATAGCCTAAGGTTTGGATTTAAGACTATGCCTTTCCCACCCTTTTAATACTAAGATCTTTTCAAAACTGAGCTTTTCCCCACACCCTTGACTGTTGCATGATGTGGGGTGGTGCACTCTTATAAGGAATCCCATTTATGCCTCAGATGAGTGGCTTTGTATCAGAGACTTCTTTATTTGTATATTGGCTTAAAGACTTTAATTTCTACGCTATAAAATAAGGCAGACCGGGAGCCCTCTGACTTCTGCCATTAGCATTGCAGAGGAGAGGCAGCCAAGATGGTGGAGTGCTGAAGGTAAAGCCATTTTATGCAGAGTTTGTGCAGATAGGAGATAGGAACAGAGGTGAATAAGACTGGTGAGGTAACCTGACCTATGGTGGTGCAGTGGATAAAGCGTCGACCTGGGAACACTGAGGTTGCCAGTTCAAAACCCTGCACTGGTCTGGTCAAGGCACATATGGGAGTTGATGCTTCCAGCTCCTCCCCCCTTTCTCTTGTTCTCTCTCACTCACTCTGTGTCTCCTCTCTAAAATGAATTTAAAAAAAAAAAGACTGGTGAGGTAGAAACATTTGATTCTAGGAAAAAATCAGATGAGTCAGTGATTTGGGGAGCCCTGAATGGAAAGTGAACTGTTTTCCTAGTGTGTGTATTTACTTGCCCACATGGTGCAAACTAGGATTAAAGGTATTGGCCCACCAGTTCTTGGCTTTGTTGTTTCTGTATGAATCAAATGTGAACCTGCATGTGTCAGGCAGCTGTGATGATGGTCATGGCTACTGGCCTTACAGATAGATAGAGCAATCATTCTTAAGGAGAAAAGAGATAAAATGAAAGTGATATGCCATAATGAATGCTTCACATGTTAACCTTTTTCTGAAGTCTTCTCAAAATAATATCATTTCCATGATGATGATTTCTTTTTAAAAATTTCCTTTGAGGGAAAAGAATTGAAACTTTTGACCACTATGCTTATATCACTTATACATCCAACAGTATTTCTTGGATGATTTGTTGGGCAGATAAAATATATTATGCTCACTTGGTTGAAGATGGCACTGCCCACATGCAAGTTTGTTGATATTAATGTGTGCTGGGGACAGGCTGTGGGCAGGCTGGGTCATTACAGCCTAAGTTTAGTTTTAAGAGTAAGCTTTTCCCCACACCCTTGACTGATTGGATGATGTGGGGCGTGCACTCTCATGAGGAATCCTCCCATTATGCCTCAGATAAGTGACTTTGTATCAGAGACTTCCTTGTTTGTAGATTGGATTAAAGGTTTAGATTTCTACATTATAAAGTGGGACAGACCGGGAGCTTGCTCTCTCTCGGTTCCTGAGATTAAAATTAGAGAAGAGAGCAGAGAAAGGCCACGTGGAGGAGGCCAGGAGAAGCAGCCAAGATGGTTGAGTGCTGAGTGAGAAGCCAGTTTGTGCAGAGTTTGTACAGAGAGAAGGAGATGGGGAACAGAGGTAAATAAGTCTGGTGAGCTAGAAACCTTTGATTTTAGGAAACTCGGATAAGTCAGTAGCTTTGTGAGCACTGAATGAGTGGATTTTGGAGCCCAGTGTGTGTTTTTACTTGCCCACAGGGTACAAGCTAGGATTAAAGATAATGGCCCACCAGCTTTTGGCTCCATTGTTTCATTACCCACTGTCCGAATAGAATGTGAACCTGCATTGGCCAGGCGGCTGTGATGGTGGCCGCGACTACTGGCTTTACATGATTACTACTTGATAAACCTCAAGGACAATATACTGAGAGAAATTCGATAAGGTTTTGCTCTCATAGGACTTATAGTGTCCTGAAGAAGACAGATATGAATTAGTCATTAATCAGTTATTTACACTAATATGTGTCATTTTACCATGAGGAAAGTATTCCAAAAGAAAATAAAGGACTTCTATGAAAGCATATAACATAAAGGTATTATAGACTCAGTAGTCGAGCCAAAGAAGGTTTCTCCCAGGAAGTGTTGTTTGATACTGGACATTTAAATAAGAGTTCACTGAATGAAAGGATGTCTAGAGGGAAGCTACAGGGAGTGTTTTAGTACAGAGGGCTGAGGTGGGAAGGTGCAGAGAACCTCTCAGAAGCTGTGAATCAGTCAATGTTGTTAAGAGGAACACAAGAGTTAAAATTTTAGCTTACTATTATTGGCTTTAGTTATAATCATTAGGCTTAATGGTTAATGCAAGTAAAAGCTTTGTGTCAGGGACTAAGGTACTGTTGGTCAAATAAGTTTGTAAATATGATATATATGTTTGCTCGCTTATATAATTTGTATTGGTTGTGGGAGACAGGCTAGAAGCAGGCAGGGTCATTATAGCTTAAGGCTTAGTCTTAAAACTAAGCTTTTCCCCACACCCTTGACTGACTGCATGATGTGGGGTGGTACACTCTCATGAGGAATCCCATTATGCCTCAGATAAGTGACTTTGTATCAGATACTTCCTTGTTTGTACATTGGATTAAAGGTTTGGATTTCTATACTATAAAATGGGGCAGACTGGAAGCTTGCTCTCTCTTGGTTCCTGAGATTAGCATTAGAGAAGAGAGCAGAGAAAGGCCAAGTGGAGGAGAGGAAAAGCATCTAAGATGATGGAGTGCTGAAAAAGAAGCCAGTTTGTGCAGAGTTTGTGCAGAGAGAAGGAAATGGGGAACAGTGGTGAATAAGGTGGTGAGCTAGAAATCTTTGATTCTAGGAAACTCAGATAAATCAGTGGCTTTGGGAGCCCTGAAAGGAAAGGGAAGTGTGTTCTCACTGTGTATATTTATTGCCCATGGGTGTAAGCTAGGATTAAAGCTAATGGCCCACCAGTTCTTGGCTCCATTGTTTCATTACCGTCTGTCTGAATCAAACCTGAACCTGCATGGGCCAGGAGGCTGTGATGGTGGCCATGACTACTGGCTTTAAAGGTACCTAAAGAGCCTACAAGTGACTTAAAGAGATCTGAAAGGGATCCCCCTTTGTGCCTAGGGGACTGTCAGTAATCTGCTTTTGGGCCCCCAGAAGGTCTATAAAGAAAGACTTTGTGCTCCAAAGACAGAACAGTTCCCTGACTATGATCTAATTAACTTCCCTTTGAAATTTCAAAACCCTTACTACTATCCCTTTCTTTTCCCTGTAAAAAGGATGTTTAGCCAGTTTTGGGAACATATCCCTGTCTCCTCATATATCTATTCATCCCAATAAAGCACCCATAAATATTCTATCCCTGGGTCTACTTATTTGGCTGAAGTGGTGACAGGCAGCACGAATGCCATTATTTCTTACTTGAAGGTGATGAAAACATGAAAGTTCATGGGAAAATCTTATGAGATGAGGCTGAGCAGCAGACAGGGGCTAGAACATGAAGGTCTCCAAGGTAGAGTGTCTACTTTATCTCTATTCGCCAGTGCCAATATTTTAAAGTTAGCATGTATCTGAGTTTTTTTTTATTTGTTTATATCTTATTAAGATAAGCTCATATACATTTGATAAGTTCTACTTCCAGATTCAGCCATGTCTCTTCGGTTACTTTGTGAAGTGAGAGTCACATGTATAGTGAACATTCTAACTTTCATATGTGTTGAAATATGAAAGATAATCAACAATATCTTACTTCTCTTTCTGCACTCTATCCAGATATGGTATAAGTATCACCTTGCATTTAAATATAATTAGTTGTTAAGGACAACTACCTCCTATAGATATCAGGGACAAGTGGAAGAAAGATTCCAAATGGCTGTCATTGTCTGGCACATGTTGGTCTATTCCAAATAATGTTTACTTTGTAGAAAAACTGACTTTGAAAATAAGTTTTTGAATAGAGTTGTTTTATAGGTTCAGCAATATAATGAAATCAATTTGAAGTACTTTTATCACCTAATAAATAAACTAAAATTGCTGTTTGCATAGGCTTTGTTAAAAATTTTAGACTTAACCCCAGGAGCTATGTAAAGTCAAGAAAGATGTAAACAGGAGTGAAGAAATGTTCAGATTTGCTTTTACAAAATAGTGCCTCAAGCTTACTAATATGTTGTCTTACACATGATCCCTTGATATGCTTTTTGAGAGCAAGGTTTCTACATTTAACTCCCTTTAGTTACTAGCACAGCCTCATTTGGGACTTTAATAGTTGGTAAAGTTTTGACATATTCTGAAATATTCAAAATGTTGCACCTATTTTTCCCAGGATTTTTCTTTTTATATTACCTATACTTTTATTTTGATTTAATACCACCTGTATAAATGTTATTATTAATTAAAGAAAAGCATAAAGATTTTTCAAAGAATCCAAGAGGATACATTTACTTTTCTCCTAAAGAAAATAAATCTGTTACTTAAAAGTACAATGTTGGTCGAATAAGTTTGTAAATATGATATATGTTTGCTCACTTATAGTTTGCATTGGGTGTGGGGGACAGGCTGTAAGCAGGCAGGGTTGTTATAGTCTAAGGCTTAGTTTTAAGACTAAGCCTTCCCACCGTAAGTGACTTTGTATCAGAGACTTTCTTGTTTGTATATTGAATTAAAGGTTTTAATTTCTACATTATAAAATGGGCTGGACGAGCCCATGCCAGAGGAGAGTAGAGAAAGACCATGTGGAGGAGAGGAGAAGCAGCCAAGATGGCGAAGTGCTGAAGAAGAAGCCAGTTTGTGTAGTTTGTGCAGAGAGAAGGAGGTGGGGAACAGAGGTAAATAAGGTTGGTGAGGTAGAAATCTTTTATTCTAGGAAACTCAGATAAGTCAGTGGCTTTGGGAGCCCTGAATAGAAAGGGAAGTGTTTTCCCATTGTGTGTATTTCTGCCCGCTGGGTGCAAGATTAGATTAAAGCTAATGGCCCACAAGTTATTGGCTCCTTTGTTTCATTACCATCTGTCTGAATCAAATGCGTACCTGCATGGGCCAGGTGGCTGTGAGGTGGCTGTGGCTACTGGCTTTATATATAAGATTTTGAACAATATAAATAGATGAAGTTTTTACTCATTAGCTTTTTTTATGAGAAAGGAAATTAAAAATGCAATTTGAGCAATTAGTTATAGGGCATTGGAAATTGTCTAAAGATAAATATAAATTAAAACACAATAATTATCCAGTACTCTACATAGTCTGGGTTAGTCAGGTTTTTAGATAGGATATGCTGGTTGGTTGTGGGCCATTCTTGACAAGCATTTAGATAAAGTAATATAAAATGGGGGGAGGCTGCAGTTGGGACCGGTCTCTGCCTCGGGGCTTTTCTGCTCTCACTTAAGAGCTGGATCACGGGCCTTCAGGGCCCTGCCAGGGAGTCTCTGATGCCCTCAGCCACAGTGGGTTTGGGGCACACGTCACACCTGGAATGGTCGTTGTGAATCTCACAAGAGGTTTAAAGGGATGCATTGGTTTTTCAATTGGAGTTAAAAGGCAACGACTCTTGGAAAGGAGCAAGATGGCGATGGAGTAGGCAGACGTACCAACTTCTAACTCCCAGAACCAAAGTGGGTTATAACTCAATTTTAAGAACCATCATCTGGATAAATCAACTTTGAACTAAACTAAGTGGACTCTTCAACCAAGGAACACAGAAGAAGCACATTGAGACTGGTAGGAATAGCGAAAATGCGAAGAGGGCTTCCCAGCTCACCGGAGCAAATGGCAGCCCGGAGAGACCCGCGTGGCGGGAGGAGAGTTTGGCGGAGTGGGAGAGACCTGGGTCCCAGGAACAAAGGCCCAGCCTGAAGTCCCAGAGCCTAGAAGAGGCGTTTGGACAGTATTGAGCTGTGAAACAAGTGAGGATACTGTTTGTGAGAGACAGTTTTCTCAGACCCAAGATTCTTTTTATTTTTTTATTTTATTTATTTTTTAAATTTATTCAAGGAAAGTATTCTTTTTTTAAAATTTATTTTATTTTATTTTATTCATTTTAGAGAGGAGACAGAGAGTGAGAGAGAGAGAGAGAGAGAGAGAGAGAGAAAGAGGGGAGGAGCTGGAAGCATCAACTCCCATATGTGCCTTGACTAGACCAGTGCAGGGTTTTGAACTGGCGACCTCAGTGTTCCCAGGTTGACGCTTTATCCACTGCGCCACCACAGGTCAGGCCCCAAGATTCTTTTTAAAGGGACAGGGCAGAAAACCTCTCTCATAACCACGCACCCGGGGCTCCGGGGAACGGGGACAGAGGAGAGGACAAGAGCAGCGGGAAGAGAGTGTGGACTGAAGGCACAGGGACAAACGCTCTGAGGGATAGTCACCCTAACCCCTGGGCTAAGTCACTTCCCTAATCAAAAACGAAAATTTCCCCTGGAACTAGCAATACCAGCAAAGGGAGACAGGACACTAGCCAAACAAGCTCTCCCGGCGGCAATTAGAGCAGAGCTGCTTAGAGGGAGGGAGCTCCCAGGACTACAGTATGGAGACTTAGGGCCCTTCCTACTCTGCTGAGGGTTACTGAAGGGATGGTGACTGCAGGATGCTGAAACGCGATTCTGTCGGCAGGGGCGGAGGCCCAGCCAGTGTGAGCTCAGTTTAGCCCAGCAGGGGCGTTGGGGATGCGCGAAAGCAGCTCTGCAGCTGCGGGCCCGCCTGTAACCCCACCTGCGGGGGGAAAGCGGGAGGCCAGGAACGGGCAGAGATCTGCTCTGCGACCCTGTGCAAGCTGGCCCTGACCGCGGGGACGAGGCTAGGACTAGGGACGGGCGGGGGCTAGCGGCTGAGCTCACACCAGCAGCCACGCCCAGCCCAATAAATGCGGTGTGCAATCCTGCGTGCATGTGTGCGAGTTGGCTCTGACCATGGGGGCAGGGTAGAGCCTAGGACTAGCGGAAGCTCGTAGCTGAGCGCAAGCTAGCAGCCACCCCCAGCCCAATAAACCTTGGTTTGCCATCCTGCATATGTGAGTTAGCTCTGAACGCGGGGGCGGGGTAGAGGCCAGGTCGAGCGGAAGTTTGCAGCTGAGCACACCCCAGCCGCCAAGCCCAGTTCAATAAACCTTGGTTTGCGACCCTGCGAAGGAGGGGCTTGGCCTTGAGGGCGGGGCTAAAGCTCCGGACAGGCAAAGGCTCACAGCTGAGAGCACATCAGAAGCCCTGCCCAACCCACGAAACTGTGACGAGCAGGCTCTAACTGTGGATACTGGGCGGAAGCCCAGAAACAGGCTGGGTCCGCAGCTGAGCAAAGGTGCTCACATCTACACTTGGTGCTGAGGCTTCTGGTTTGAGTGACAGCCCCTCCCGTGGAGGAGAGGCAGAAATCACAGCAACAGTAGCAGTGGGCCGGTGCTGGCAACGCCCATACCCAACCATCCTAGGCAGCGGCAGAGGGGGTGGCGGGCCTGCAGACAGACCACACCTAGATAACACAAAAGCAAAACTTACTGGACTCCAGTGGCCACAACTTGCTTATACACAGATAAAATGGGCAGGCAGATGAATGCAAACCAAATGAATCAAGAGAAATCCCCAGAGAAGGACCTGGATGAACCAGATATAACCAAATTACCAGAAGCAGTATTTAGAATAATGATAGTTAGGATGTTCAAAGAAATTAGAGCAACAATAGATAGTCACTATAAACACCTAAATAGATAAAAAGTATAAAAAATGAAATTGAAATAATAAAAAAGAATCAGACAGAAATGAAAATACAGTATCAGAACTGAAGACCACAATGGGAGGAATTAAAAGCAGGATGAATCACACTGAGGATTGAATCAGCGAGTTAGAGGACACAATAAACAAAGGCACAGAAGTAGAGAAGAGAAAGGAAAAGAGACTCAAAAAGTGTGAGGAAACTCTAAGTGAGCTCTGTGACAACATGAAGAGAAACAACATTTGGATCATAGGGGTTCCTGAAAAAGAGGAGAGAGGACAGAAAATAGAAACTTTGTTCAATCAAATCAGAGGAGAAAACTTCCCTAAATTGAGGCTGGGAAACATTCCACACGTTCAAGTAGCACAAAGAACTCCATTAAAGAGAAACCCAAAAAAATCTATACCAAGACACATCATAGTTAAAATACCAAAGGTAAGGGATCAAGAGAAAATTTTAAAAGCTGCTAGGGAAAAAAAGGCTATCACCTACAAATGAGCCCCCATAAGGATGACATCGGACTTCTCAACAGAAACACTTGAGGCCAGAAGGGAATGGCAAGATATAATCAAAGTAATGCAGAACAAGAACCTACAACCAAGACTACTCTATCCAGCAAGGCTAACGTTTAAAATTGAAGAAGAAATAAAGAGCTTCCCAGAAAAATAAAGCCTCAAGAAATTCATTAAAACCAAACCAATTCTGCAAGAGATATTAAGGGGCCTGTTGTGAACAGTTCAAAGGGAGAAAAGAATATAGCAAAAGAAGAATACAGCTTTAAAGAATAAAGTGGCAATAAACAACTACATATCAATAATAACCTTAAATGTAAATGGATTAAATGATTCAATCAAAAGACATAGGGTATCTGTGCGGATAAAGAAACAGGACCCATACATATGCTGTCTACAAGAGACACACCTTAAAACAAAAGATGCACATAGACTGAAGGTAAAAGGATGGAAAAAAATTTCAAGCAAATGTAAATGAAAAAAAATCCGGGTAGCAATACTTATATCTGACAAAATGGATTTTAAAACAAAGGCTGCAGTAAGAGATAAAGAAGGACACTACATAATGATAAAGGGAACAATTCAACAGGAAGATATAACTATTACAAATATCTACACACCAAATATAGGAGCCCTGACATTCATAAAGCAGACTTTGATGAATATAATGGGCGAGATTAACACTACGGTGGCGGGTAAATTTCCCACCAAAATGGGTATGAAACGGTTCGCATATGCAGGTAGGTATCTTTGTGAACGGCAAACAAACAAATATTTGGTAATACGCAGTTACAATCGGCCCGAGTTTACACGTTTCCCGCACTCCACCGCAAATCTATATGAACCGAGTTAAGACGGCTCCCGCGGTGTACGCGCAATTCACGCGAGCCGACTTAACTCGTTTCCCGCAATCCAAGTGGTAACAGCAATACTATAATAGTAGGTGATTTCAATACCCCACTACCATCACTGGATAGATCCTCAAGAAAGAAAACTAATTAAAAAACAGCAGACTTAAAGGATACACTAGATCAACTTGATTTAACAGATATCTTCAGAACTTTTTACCCTAAAATAGTAGAATATACATTCTTCTCAATCACTCATGGTATGTTTTAGAGGATAGAACACATGTTAGGACACAAAAATGGTCTCAATAAATTTAAGAAGATTGAAATCATATCAAGCATTTTCTCTGATCACAATGCTATGAAACTAGAAATTAACCACAAAAGAAAAACTGAAAAATACTCAAACACTTGGAAACTAAATAGCATGATATTAAATAATGAATGGATTAACAATGCGATCAAAGAAGAAATAAAAAGTTTCTAGAAATGAATGATAATGAGCATACATCAACTCAAAATTTATGAGACACAGCAAAAGAAGTACTGAGAGGGAAGTTTATTGCACTACAGGCATATCATAAGAAGCTAGAAAAAGCTCAAATAAGCCACCTGACCCTGCAGTTAAAAGAACTAGAAAAACAACAGCAAATAAAGCCCAGGACCAGTAGAAGGAAGGAAATACTGAAGATCAGAACAGAAATAAATGACATAGAGGCTAAGGAAACAATACAGAGGATCAATGAAACCAGAAGCTGGTTCTTTGAAAAGGTAAACAAGATTGATGAACCTTTAACTAGTCTCACCAAAAAAAAAGAGAGGACTCAAATAAATAAAATTAGAAAGGACAGTGGAGAAATAACAACTGACACAACAGAAATACAAAGCATAGTAAGAAAATACTATGAAGAACTCTATGCCTAAAAATTAGACAATCTTGGTGAAATGGAGAAATTTCTGGAATCATATAACCTTCCAAAAATAAATCTGGAAGAAGCAGAACACCTAAACAGACCAATTACAACAAATGAGATCGAAACAGGTATAAAAAACTCCCCAAAAAGAAAAGTCCTGGGCCTGATGGCTTCAGAAGTGAATTCTATCAAAAATTAAAAGAAGAACTAACTTCTATCCTCCTCAAGTTATTTCAAAAAATTCAAGAGGAAGGAAGACTTCCAAACTCCTATTATGAGGCAAGCATAATTCTGATCCCAAAACCGGGCAAAGACAACACAAAGAAAGAAAATTATAGGCCTATATCCCTGATGAATTTAGACGCTAAAATTCTCAACAAAATATTAGCCAACCGGATTCAGCAATATATGAAAGAAATCATACACCATGATCAAGCGGGATTTATTCTGGAGAGGCAAGGCTGGTTCAATATTCGCAAATCAATCAATGTGATTCATCACTTAAACAAAAGTAAGGACAAAAATAACATGATAATTTCAATAGATGCAGAAAAGGCATTTGATAAAATCCAGCACCCATTCATGCTCAAAATTCTCAGTAAAGTGGGAATATAGGGAACATTCCTTAACATGATAAAAGCTATCTACACAAACCCACAGCAAACATCATACTAAATGGACAAAAATTAAAAGCAATACCCTTAAGATCAGAAACCAGGCAGGGGTGCCCCCTTTCACCACCTTTATTCAACATAGTTCTGGAAGTTCTAGCTACAGCAATCAGACAAGAAGAAGAAATAAAAGGCTTCCAAATTGGAAAAGAAGAAGTAAAACTGTCATTATTTGCAGATGATATGATATTGTATATAGAAAACCCTAAAGTCTCAGTCAAAAAACTACTGGACCTTATAAATGAATTCAGCAAGGTGGCAGGATATAAAATTAATACACAGAAATCAGAGGCATTTCTATATACCAACAATGAACTGTCAGCAAAAGAAATTAAGGAAACAATCCCCTTCACTATTGCAGCCAAAAATATAAAGTACCTAGGAGTAAATTTAACCAAGGTGCTTAAGGACTTGTACTTGGAAAATTATAAAACACTGATAAAAGAAATCAAGGAAGATACAAACAAGTGGAAGCATATACCGTGCTCATGGCTAGGAAGAATAAACATCATTAAAATGTCTATATTACCCAAAGCAATTTATAAATTCAATGTAATACCAATTAAAATACCAATGACATACTTCAAAGCTATAGAACATATATTCCAAAAATTTATATGGAAAAAAAAAGAGCACGAATAGCCTCAGCAATCTTAAAAAGAAAAATATAGCAGGAGGTATCACTCTTCCGGATATCAAGGTTTACTACAAGGCCATTATACTCAAGACAGCCTGGTACTGCCATAAGAACAGGCACATAGATCAATGGAACAGAACAGCGAACCCAGTAATAAACCCACAGCTTTATGGACAACTGATATTTGACAAAGGAGAAAAGAACATACAATGGAGTAAAGACAGCCTCTTTAACAATGGTGTTAGGAGATTTGGGCATCTACCTGCAAAAAAATGAAACTAGACCATCAACTTACACCATTCACAAAAACAAACTCAAAATGGATAAAAGACTTAAATGTAAGCGTGAAACCATAAGCATCTCAGAAGAAAACATAGGCAGCAAGCTCTCTGACATCTGTAGCAGCAATATTTTTGCCGATTTACCTCCATGGGCAAATGAAATAAAAGGCAAGATAAACAAATGGGACTATATCAAACTAAAAGTTTTTGCACAGCTAAAGACAATAAGAACAGAATAAAAAGACAAACCACACAATGGGAGAACATATTCGACAGCACATCTGAAAAGGGGTTAATAACTAAAATTTATATAGAACTTATAAAACTCAACACCAGGAAGACAAACAATCCAATCAAAAAATGGGCAAAAGAAATGAATAGAAATTTCTCCAAAGAGGACATACAGATGGCCAATAGGCATATGAAAAAATGCTCAACATCACTAATCATTAGAGAAATGCAAATTAAAACCACAATGAGATATCACCTCACACCAGTCAGAATGGCGCTCATCAACAAAACAGCACAGAATAAGTGCTGGCGAGGATGTGGAGAAAAGGGAACCCTCCTGCACTGCTGGTGGGAATGCAGACTGGTGCAGTCACTGTGGAAAACAGTATGGAGATTCCTCAAAAAATTAAAAGTCGAACTCCCTTTTGACCCAGCTATCCCACTTCTAGGTATATACCCTAAGAACACCATAGCACTGTTCTAAAAGAAGAAATGCGCCCCCATGTTTGTGGCAGCATTGTGCACAATAGCGAAGATCTGGAAACAGCCCAAGTGTCCATCAGAAGACGAGTGGATTAAAAAGCTTTGGTACATATATACTCAGCCATAAGAAATGATGACATCGGATCATTTACAACACAATGGATGGACCTTGATAACATTATACGGAGTGAAATAAGTAAAACAGAAAGAAACTGAGTACAGCATGATTTCATACATAGGTGGGACACAAAAGTGAGACTATGAGACATGGACAAGAGAGTGGTGGTTACGGGATGGGGGGAGGGAAGTGAGGGTGAGATAGGGAGGAGGGGAGGGGCACAGGGAAAACCAGACAGAAGGTGACAGAGGACAATTTGACTTTGGGTGACGGATATGCAACATAATTGAATGAGAAGATAACCTGGAGATGTTTTTGTTGTACATATGTACCCTGATTTATTGGTATCAACCCATTAAAATTAATAAAAAGAAAAAAAATAAAATGGGGGGAGATATTTATAGTAGACAAGATTTCCTTTATTTTCAACAAAATGAAAAGTAATTTATTCTGACATTTTCACTAAGGAAAATAAAGAAGAGAAAGTTTATAAATAATTTTTAGGAGGTCTTCAGTTGTTTGGTCTCTCTAATTTCACCCTGAACCCATTTATGGAATTCAGGAGATAGGAACATTTTTTGATGAACCTAACAAAGATCTCCCTACAATCTCTTCTGCATGTAAAAACAAAAGGCTATGTGGTAGTAAAACAGCGCAGAATGTGTTTTGTTTTTTTTTTAAGTGTGAGACAGGGAGGCAGAGAACAGATTTTCGCATATGCCTGACTGACTGGGATCAACCCAGCAAGCCCACTATGAGGCATGCTCTGCCATGGGGAGGGGCGTTGCTCTGTTGCTTGGCAACCGATCTATTTTAGCACCTGAGGAGAGGCCATGATACTATACTCAGCTCCCAGGCCAACTTGCTTGAATGAGCCATGGCTGTGGGAGGGGGAGAGAGAAAAAGAGAGAGAGAGAGGAAGGAGAAGGCAGAGGGGCGGAGAAGTAGATGGTTGCTTCTCCTGTGTGTACTGACTGGGAATCCAGCACCAGACTTCCACACACCAGGCTATGCTCTACTGCTTAGCTAACTGGCCAGGGAGCGACTGTGAATTTGAAGAGCATTGAGCTCACCTTGACCTGGTGGCAGCTGGGTGATCTTAAGTAAATTGCTTAAATACACTAAGCCTTAGTTTCCACTTACTTAAAATACAGACAAAATGATGGCTCTTACAGAAATGTGTGAATTAAGATCTAATTGCTCAAGGCTATGTCATAACATGGAACAAGTTGGGCTTTCTTTTTGATCCAATACCATCAAGAGATGTATTTTTTTCATCAGAAGGAATTTTAAATGTTCTTTTCTTGGGAAGCCCTGAAACTAGACAGGACACTTTCATATGAGAAACAAAAATTAAGACAGCCACACAGATAGTCTAATCACTTGAGATGCATAATTTGTAATTTGCAGAGAATACTGAAAGGTACAGAAAGACAGAATAAATACTTACAGGGAAGATTAAATATTTTTCAGATTTGTAGAACAGGAGTTCTGCAAATGTTAATAAATACTGAGTCAAAGAAGGTCTCACTCCTTACAGATCAGTTTGGACAAGTACACTGTTGTGCTCAAAGCACGATTAGAAGTATAAGAAGAATTACAACATGTACTGTGCTCTTTGTCAAGTTGGAGGATTTTTATAAATTCTTAATGAACAGAACCTTGAATATTTTATTTGTTAGCTACACAAGAACTTACACTGCTTAAGTGTAACCAGTCCTTCTCAAGGAATTGGTATAGTTCTCCAAAAATCTATAAATAGCAGAACTCTCTTTAGTATATATAAATGCATAAATCAAGATTATAATCACTAGATCTAGTGAAATATAATAAAACATTATCTCTTACTAAATGCTATTACTATTTTTGTCTTGTGTACACTAGAGTTTTTGAGGATTAACTGAGATGTTAAAAGAGTTTTTGTAAAGATTTACTATACAAATGTAAAGTTAATTCTAATGATTATCCACAGTTACTCTTTCATTATGTAACCTCCATCACTGTAAAGCAACATTTAAAAAAAATATATGAGTGATAAACTTTACATTGGCTGTTATTTCTAGTTAGGTTTCAGAAATCTAAGAGATTTTTTTCTTAGTTTTTTCTGGGAGGAGAGATTTCTAATTTCTATGAAGTTATTCAATTTTTATGAAATTTTCTAGTAAAAGTCACAAGGAAATTATCTGTGAAGATATTTCCAGTAAGAACATAATTACCATGTATGGGATATATTCAAAACTGTAAATGTATTATTTATGCTAAGCTGTTTCTAAACTCTACACTTTTTAAAAAAAATTTCAGCTACTTATTGTTTTAAGAAGGTCAGAAAAATATGAAAAATGTAGCTAAATGTTATAGGGACTGAAACACTTATTAATATATAATAGAGAGAAAAAATAGAATATTAAAGTACCTTGAACCACTGAGGTCACTAAAAGATATATTTAACAAATATAATAGTATTAAATTAAAACATGTAATTAAAATCTAGATGCTGTTATCCACACATTTAAAATTTACAATGGGTAGTGTTTTTAATAGTTTCAATGGGGTCATGGTCATCTAAAAGACAATTCCCAAACCATAATTTTAATTCTTTAAAAAATATTTATGACATTTCAAGCAAGCAACAAAATGAAACTTTCTATAAGAGACTTAATATCAAAGTCTAAGTTAATGGTTCCCAATGAATAGAAATGAAGATATTCCCTACAGAATATTTGGTTGTGTCTGGAGGTATTTTTGGTTGTCATATTAGGTGATTCTGACAGTGCTACTAGTATCTGGTAAGTAGGAAACAGAGATGCTGCTGAACTCTTTATAATGCACATGACAGCTGACACAACAAAAATTTGGTCCAAAGATTTGGTCAATTGTGCCACTATTGCAGAACTCTGCTTTATGATCATCTTTCCTTTGGGTTTATATATTCTAATTTATTCCCTTAGACACCACAATAGATAATAATAGCTAGAATTGACAAGCATGTCAGTAAAAGGACATTCTCATATATTGCGAGAAGTATGAGTTGAAGTATGTGTTTTGGAGGCAATTTATAAATTTAAAAATATCCCTCTACTTACATTTCTACTTTAAGAAGCACTTTCTAACAATTTTACATTATAGATATGTGTAACTGTATTGGAATAAAAATTTTCTATTGAGTATTATTTGTAATAAGAATATTTGGAAAACAAATTAAATGTTCATCTAAAGAAGAGGTTAAATAAATTAAAGCACAGTCACAATAAGCAATGATAAAAAAATGGTAGACTTATACATTCTAACATGGAAGGACAAATATGACATATTGCAGGTTATAAATAATTCATGTTTAAATTTATAAACATTATTCTTTCATATATATATAAATTTATGTGTGAATGTTTATATAACAAAGATATGGAAGAGTCAGAATAACTACTAAGAAATAGAATAGTTGTCATGAAGAATATGAATAGGAGGTAAAGTGTTCATTTTTTACTTATACCAGTGGTTCTTAACCTTTTTTGAGGTATCGAACCTACCAGTTTCATATGCACATTCACTGAACCCTTCTTTAGTGATAAATAAAATATGATTTTTTTCCAAATTCAAGACATAGGTATATGTTTTTTTACTGGTGCACAAAATGAGCCGTGCATGAACATCACCTTGCTCAAAGAACAAAACCAACAAAGTGCAGGAACTCACAACAAATTATGGTATTACTTTATTCTGGCCTCCGCGGCAGAGGCTTCTCTGAACTCCTGAGACCGACTCATCAAACCCCTAGGGTTCGATAGAACCCAGGTTAAGAACCACTGCTTTATACAATCTGTAATATTTTCATTTCTTTCAACCTTGGGAAATTTGTGAAATCAAAATAATGTAATAAAGAATACATCACATAATAATAAATATACATAGACATCGTCTATCTTGTAAAGGTTATGTGAGAAATGAAAAGTTTTACCAGGTATTTCCTAAAAAAGGGGAATTAAGAGTTTGTAGACATGAGAGAACAACTAAAGGAAGTCACTACAAAAAAAACTGAGAGGGATTCTGAGCAAAACTGGAAAGAAGTTGGTAAGAGTAGCAATAATAAGAGTTTCAATTTAAATTTAAATGAAAGCTCATTTTTTTAAAGGAAATGCCTTATTTGAACATAGTTTAATTAGTATTTGCTTCAATCAAGGAAACTATTCTTCAATTTTGAATGTATCTATAGAAAACTTCAATTTCTCCTTAAGCGTTAAATTATTTTCACAAACTCTTTTTTGTATTTCTGTACTTGAACCTAATCGCCTGCACAGTTTTAGTTGAAAGAATTCAGTATGAAAGATAAAAAATATTGAAGAAAGAAATAAATTATGGAAATTATCTTCAGTTTGCAGCTTGCTTTACAAAGATTTAGAAGCCTTTTTCTTATAAAGTTTAATCTTTTAAAAGCATGTAGGCCTTTTCATGTATAGTTACAATCTTAGCATTCTGAATGATTCATAGATGGAATCAGTGGGGTCACTGGTTCACACTTCAGAATTCTGAGAGATCCTTATTGTTAATGAATCAACACCTGGGGAAGTACTTTCATTTGATCAATACAAGAAATGTTACTACTCAAATACCTAATCATTTACACTTATCAGAGTAGATTAAAAGCTCGAATATTCCTTTGAAACAACTAAGGGTAGAAAAAGCTATCAGTGCTGAACTAATTCATTTTTTACTCATTTACATATTTTTAAAGGCATTTTTACATTATAACCCCAAACCAGATATGCCCTAGAGCTCCATTCATAAAAACAAGCTAATACCACTTACAGAATCAAGTCCTGACTCTGTAGAAGATTAGTTTCCAAACTGATAAGGTTTTCACCAAGTTATGTATTAATTAAAGACAGGATTTTAGGCAGAAAAATTTTGCACAAGGTGGTGAAATTATTGATTGCAAAGTCCCAAGAAAAGATCCAAGGAACAGCAAGTATTCTAACCAGGAAAACATTTCTGGAGGAGCTGTTTTGTGGAGATCCGAAATGTAAAAAAAGGCTGAAAATAGGGCAAGGTTCAGCTAGATTACTAAGAATCTTATATATCAGTCTATGCCGTTAGGTCTGTCAGAAAATAAAACTGTCAGCACTGGGATTAAGAAGGCAGGCCATAGCCTGACTAGGCAGTGGAGCAGTGGATAGAGTGTCAGACTGGGATGTGGAGGACCAATGATCGAAACCCCGAGGTCGCCGGCTTGAGCACCCTGGGCTCATCTGGTTTGAGCAAGGCTCACCAGGCCCAAGGTTGCAAGTTTGAGCAAGGGGTCACTTGGTCTGCTGTAGCCCCCTCCCCCCCTCCAGTCAAGGCCCATATTAGAAAGCAATCAATGAACAACTAAGGTTCCACAACAAAAAATTGATGCTTTTCATCTCTCTCCCTTCCTGTCTGTCTGTCCCTATCTGTCCTTCTCTCTGTCTCTGTCACACACACACACACACACACACACACACACACACACACACAAAAGAAGGCAGGTCATAGATTCAATCTTGAATGTGAGTTTTAGCTCAGTTATTTATAGGTTGTTGGATAACATGTGTAATCACTCTATGCCTCAATTTCTCCAACTTCAATATAAAATCAACTATCTGTATGCATATACATACATATATACACACACACACAACTATTTTGGGTTGTCTGCATAATTAGATTTAAATGTGCTAACAAATGGAAAATGTTTGATTACTGTCAGAAATACTTAACATTATTATTTTTATTAACAGTTACCATTATCTAAGCTGAGTTTATTATAGAAAAATTAAAATAAAATGAGAATGGCAACAGAAAGATAGGTTAAACGGCAACTGCAAAAGAAGCAATTTAAATAAATACATGGGCTATAGATTAAAAAGTTTTAAACTCTAATATCAATATTATCTGTAGATTTATAACCTTGAGCCAATGACTTAAAATTCTGAATCAAATCCTATTTTTTTGTTAACTGTAGAGTAGGGTAATAATGTTAGTGACTTGAGACTGAGTATCAAAGTATTAGTTGTATGTTCCAAAAGCAGTTACAGCTCAATAAATCATAATTAAAAAAAAATATAATATTATAATCTTAGTAAAGATTAATAATGGCTTTTCTATGAAAGAAGAGAAGAAATGGGTACATTTATGAAGGTAAAATTTGATAAATAATGGCATTTATACTAGATAGAGATGAAAGATGATTCTTGAATATTTTTAATAACACATAATAATTTTGTTATTGCCTTATTTAAAAATGGCTAATTGTTTATTCCCTTTGTTTTCCTTTAAAAGGAAGTCTGGCAAGCTTACAGGCAGCTTGGTAAACACTTACATCCACATCCAGAATCTACTGCACGTAAAGCAGAATCTGTTTCTTGCCCTCCACAGATAAGTTCGTCATCTCAGTAAGGAGTTGAGGAATGATTGCCATATCCCACATTGATCTCCCCCACATCTCTGCAGTATCACTTATATTTTATTATATATTGTTCTTTGTCATTTGTTTTGTCTTGCTTTCTCCTCATTAATACTATAGTGGATGTGGTATAATTTATATATATGTATATATATATATTGTTTCCCAACATATCCACAGCACTCAATCAACATGGTAAACTTAATGACAAGGCTTGTTATTCTTGCCTATTAGAATATCTCTAATCATAAGAAAATGATTTTCAACTCAGTGCGGGGCAGCATGGTTTGCTTTAGAATATTGTCCCTTCACCGACAAATCTCAACTCCTTTGCTTTAGGGGGCAAGAAAAGTCTAATCAGCTCTCGATGATGAAGGAAGCTTCATGATATCACTTTGCTTTAGTTTGGTTTTTATGACTGCTGGTAATCTTGGCTTGTGCAATGACCTCCACTTAGATAGTATATGTGATTTTCTTAATGTTTATAGTATTTTCTTTTCATGTTGTCATCCTTCTAGTCTTCAGAGAAGGGTAGCCATGTCACCATTCAACCTCACCTCTATTCAACCCATTCTCTTAATTGTGCTTAGCTTCATTTGACCGGCAATCTTCTGGGTAGCCCTATAACTTATTTCTACTTCTCTAACTTTTCTGTGCTTATAGAATAGCTAATAACTGTCTGTTACCCTATCATTTTATTCCTAGCAGGCTGTATAATAATTCTATCCTTTGCTGCCAAGAGAAACTCCAAAAGCATGCAGGCTGCAAGAAACTCGAAACAAAAGCAGGTCTGTCTTTATATTCACATTTAGCCCAATGTCAAGGGATTTATGTCAAAGTCTCATTAAAAACATGCTCATCATGAAAATTCCAGCATACTAGCATTCAATGTGGAATCAGGATGATAGTTTTACTATTTCTGATTCCATTTTCAACAAACCTGTTGAGTGTTCCTCTACAACTTGTCATTAGTAGTAAAAAGAGCATCAAACTTTTTTCTCACTGGAAGAGAAACATTTTTCAATGAGAATGTTGTACTCTCCCAAAGGCCAAGGACTCCTACTTCTAAGTCTCTAGTCCCTGGGTTCTCCTCACCAGACCTCTTATTGGGCTATAGGTGATCTTAGTGTCTCTTTGTAAGACCCACTGGAAGTGTTAGGCCCAACCTGGTGGTGGCTCCTTTTTAAATGTTTAGTACTCAATATTTCTTTTATTTAATCTTTGAACTAGATATTATTCTGGGGCAATGAGACAAGTTTTATCTAAATTTGTGTTATGCAGCAGTATGATAGCCATAGTACTAGTGATAATAATAATAACAATATGAAAATATGAGAATAAAAAGAACCTAGTATTAGCACAGAAAGCCAGAAATAACTAACATAAATAAATGTATTTTAATTCAGTAATAATTTAAGGAATTTCTGCAGTTTTAATGATACTAAAATCAATAAATAATTTTAGAGTAAAATTAAGGTGGCTCAAACATTTCTTAGTGCCCTGACCCTCTGGTTAAAAGAAATAATTATCATTCTGAAACTGTATGAAAGATAAATTGATTCATTAATTCCAGACAGTATAAAATTGTTCATTTAGGCTTCTAAGAAAATTTGCAAGACTCATTTTTAGATAAACCCATTTAAATATGTGAACCTTACTACAAAACAATTCAACATTATTTTCCCTTTACATAAGCAAAAGTAAAAACAAACAAACAAAAAGCACAATGACAAAACAAAACAAAATAAAAAAACAATTTCAGGGAGTATTTTCCCTTTTGTACTTTAGATAAATAGACTCCTATTTTTCCTGTTTTCAATATAACTTCTGGCCCTCTATTTTCTATCTAAACTGTAAAAATCACTGATCCACAGAACTTTTACTTCTATGAAACAATATCAGAGATAGTCCATTCCATAGAGACTGATTCAGACAAAGTATCCTTACACAAAATATATCAGGATGACATATGAAAATATGTGAATGGGACACTATTCAATCTTTATTTTCATGTAGGTGTAAAATTTAGAAACTGTAATAAACTAATTTTGAAATAATTTTAGCTCAAATCTAGCCAATGTTTTTTTGTTTGTGGTTTTTTAATTTTGTTTTTGTTCTTTTGCGAGAGAGACAGACAGACAGACAGACAGGAAGGAAGATAAATGAGAAGTATCAACTTATAGTTGCAGCACCTTAGTTGTTCATTGATTGCTTTTTTATATGTACCCTGACTTGGGCTCCAGCTATGCCAGTGACCCCTCACCCAATCCAGTGACCTTTGGGCTAAAGCTAGCAACCATGGGGTCATATCTAGGATCACACGCTCAACTTGGCAACCCCTAGCTCAAGCTGGTGAGCCTGCACTCAAGCTGGCAACCTTGGGGTTTTGAATCTGGGTCCTCAGCATCCCAGGCCAATCCTCAATCCACTGTGCCATTGCCGGGTCATACCCAAAGGTTTCTTTTTGTTACTAAATTTATTGTGAAAATTATAAACAATTTTATGTTACAATAAGAAATATAGTCTATAAATGCATTTCACTTCACCCATATCATTAAAAAGTCATTCTTGAAAAAATTTTTCTGCTTTGTATTTTAAATCTTTCTCCACAAGAAAAAAGTGAAAATGAAAAACAAACAAATAAACAAAAAAGAGCTAGCTTGTGGTCATAATATAGGGGACAACTTTGTCCACAATCTTGTCACAACTCCTCCAATGACAATTCATTCCACTCGAGCCTTGACAGGACTTCCAGATTCATTGACAGACTATTCTATTCAGAATAGCTTTGAAAACTTTCAGCCCTTAAAATGCTCCTGAGACATATAAAATGTGTTTATTTAAAATGGAACATATAACATTTTCCAAATTTACAGGTTTAAAACTACTTCTAATAAGAATTAAAAGACCATCTTCCTAGCTGAAATAGGCCTATCAGTGTATGATTTGTCCACTCATGACAAATAGTGGGTCCTTGGCTCAGATAGCGCAATTTAGTGTAAAATCACTTTCATGATAACAGGGTACACAGAATGATAAAATTACAAATATGACAGTTTAATCTTCAAAGATCACTGATCATCAATAAAGTATGAAATAACAGAAACATCTGAAATGCCATAAAATCTGCTGGTTGGATCACTCTAGGTATTAAGGTATGCTGATATTCTACTGACAAGTGGAAATCTTTTTTCTATATGTTATGCAGAAATAGATCTTCCCTCAGGAGGAGTAAATGAATTATAATAGCTTTAAATTTAGGATATATATATATATATATATTTTTTCTAAACAGTGGTATAATATATTTAAATGTTAATAAATGATACACTGTAAAATGCTCAAAATAATTTTTTCCTTCATAATAATGCCTGATGGCTGAGAATATTAAGCATCCTTTATCATTTTTTTGAATTCTAGCAACAATTTAAATATACTTACAAGAATGATTAGACATGCTGGTCCTATAAAACTCCAAATAAAGTTGTTTTCTGTGCTAAGCCAACATCTGAAAAGTAAATAATAGATAAACATCTATAAGTGTGCTTGTATGTACTTTTACAAAACAAAATTTTCAGTGATTACAAAGCATATTCAGAATTACATTTCAAATTCTTTAAGATTATCTTAACTTACACTTTGGTGGTGCCATAATATCTATAGCCTAATGATGCTGAAAATCCAACCACCACAGCTGGGCTGAGATAGCCAAAGATATAAAAATTCTTGTGCAAAAATCCCTTGTTGTAGATGACTCCTACTACGATGAGATAGAGGTGGATGCCTTCAATGCACATCCATGCAAAGGCAGCTAAAAAGAAGTAGTGCAGCAGGCCAGCAATGATTGAACAGAAGAGCTAGAAATCAGAAAAAGACATGTAAGAAATATTAGCATTAACACTGCCATAACATAAAATCTTCACTTTCTCTGTAAATAATGCCACCTCATATAATGCTTGATCACATTAAAATATTCTTGTCAAGTGTCAGTTTTTTAAGCTGATTTAAAATAACTGTGGTCTATCAATGTAAAACATTCACCAATCTTATGATAGAACTAAATTATGGTTCTTGTGCAGAGAGTTATGTTTCATACATTTACATTATGTACAAAATGATAAATTGTGGATTTACCTGTAAATCATGATCTGTTATATTATAATTTAAGTTGATTTCTGTTTTGGAGATGCTTTCACTCTATTTTGTTTATGCTCAATAATAAAAATTGTTGCTAATACTATGATAAACAAATCATAATATCTTGATTAAGTGTCAAACATTGAATTTATAAAACAGACAAATGACGATATATTTTACAAAATATTCATTGAAGAATCACTTTAAGATATAAGATTACCAGGTAAATTTGAGATAATATCAGTCAAATATTATTTATTAGTATTTACTTTATACCTATAATTGAAGTTAGGCTTGTAAAGAAATAACAAAAATGGTAAATTGTATAGTAGATAAGTTATACCTCTATAAAGCATTTAAAAGTTAAACAAAATAACAGAAAAAGTAGTCACAAACTTCTGAATTAATAGAACCAACATGATCTGTTACTTAAGAGGTAACATAATACACACCTACATATCTATTGCATTTATTAAGCTTAGTATAATTCAAGCATGATGAGTTATATATAAAAATATGTTGGAGAGTACTTTATAAGTTGGTATTGGGCAAACAAGTGTGCTAGGCTTGCATGCTTGTTCTTTACCTAATTGGTGCATTAGCACGGGGCACCACCACGTACATATAGTCTATGTAAGGCTGTGGCTGCTTGCCCTCAGGGTGGCAGATTGTAGATCACAGATTGCCTGCCACAATCGGAAGGGGCCATTTTTGCTATTGTTTCCCAGAGAAGGGGTTCCCTTCCCTGTGGCCTGTTTGCTCATCAGCCCAGTGAGAGGGAGAAGCAATTTCCCTGCCTGCTTGCTCATCCACAAGATAAATGGCTCCACAGTTCTTTACTGGTTGTCCGAATCTAGTGTGAACCTGTATGGACAAGGCCACTGGCTTTAGTTGGGAACAGAGAGATTGCTGGTGATTAAAATTTGGGAACCACTTTAGTGAGGACAAGAAATTTGAAATATGGCTTAAAAGTGGGAAGAATTTGCTAGAAGATATAGAATAAAAAATAAACACTTTAAAAGGAATAGTTTTGTGATGAGAATAATGTGTTGGGATGCAACTGAAGGAGAAAATAGGCATTGAGGATAGTGGGAAATATATAAAATTGAGAGTTGTTCTGAATATCATTGCAAAAAGGAAAAAAATAAGGTATGTATCACTTATGCTACTTAAAATAGATGCTTTGTGACATCTACTTCAGAAGAAAACCTTAATAACTGATGATTAGTTTTAGTATTTGAAAGATTTCTACTAACAATGGAGATCTGGAGACCATTTAATATTCTGTGGCTGTGACAATGCACTTCTTCAGGCAATTGGACTCAGGCTCCCACAGCCGCACTAGGAAAGCTGGGTCTGTGTGTATATTTCCCCCAAGCTGCTGTCAGTCAATGAGCAAGCACAGCAGCCATTCTAAGATGTTTCTGTTCTCAGAGAGATAAGATTCCTCTGTCATCGACTTTGTCTCAAGGTCTTCTTAAAGGACTCTTGGACAACCATGGGGGACTTTCTTTAGAAATACATGGCTGGGCAAAACACTTCCACCCACTCATCCTCTCTTTCTTCTCTCCCTCACTGGAGATCAGACCAGCATCTTGGTTTGATGACTTTCCAAGTTTCTCTTCTTAATTTTGTTTTGAGTCTTTCATCTAATAAAAGTATTTGATGTTTAATTCTATTTTAGTGTTTGCTTCTAGGAGGAGCCAGATAATCAGAATATGATGAACTATTTGGTAAGGCTCTCAGTCAACAATGGTGAAGAAATGAGTAGTTAATAAAGTGTAGTTACTAGGTAGAGCCAATTTATCATATTTCAACTTATGAGCATTAGTTACTTATGTTTAGTCTCTGTGTTAACAGAAACTTATTTCAATTCTCTCTATCCCCAACCTTTGTTTAATGCCCATGTAAAATCAAAACAAAACAAAAAAGGTTATTTCTTTATTTTTGTTGGGCAAATGAGTTTGTAAAATTTGTGTTTTTTGAGTTTGCTTGCTTTTAGAGTAAAAAATGGTGAAATTGCAACTTACCTTCTTGCTTGGGAAGGATCAATGTCTTGCTAATGTTTGCTGAAGGAGAGGTTTTCATGCCAGAAAATTAAGAGAGAGAAAGAAGCCATGTTTTTGCAAAGTTTGTGCAGAGAGAAGGGAGAAGGTGTGCAGATGGGGAACGAAAGAAGAAGGGCTTTTGCGAGCTCAGCTGAGACTGGTGGGGCCTTTGATTCTAGGAGAAACCAGGGAAGATTGTCCTGGTTGTGGAACTGGATAATGTGTCAGGGCTTTGGGAGCTCTGAATGAATGAAGAGGGAAGTGTTTTCCCTGTGTGTCTGCTCATCAGCTGGTGCAAAACTTTAATAAGTGAATGGTCCACCATTTTTTGGCTCCACTGTTTCTTTACCGTTTGCCCGAATCCCATGAGAACCTGCATCTGCATGGCCACGATGGCAGTGGTCCTTGGCCATACAATTTTGTTGCTAAGTTTTCATTTGCCCCAATAATTCATCATAATGAGGCACATTTGGTTAATGTAATTGGTAAGCAAGTTGCTTAGTTATGTTAGCATCATCTAACATAGAAAAGAATCAAGAACAAAGTAGACAGTGTGTTTTCCCCATTAAACCCTTAATTATAATTCAGGTTTCTGTGACAAATATACTTAGGAAAGTATATATTTAGAAAATAAAAACAGAGTAAGAGCAATTTACATACCTTATTAGAATTTGTATTGATCCCAACAAGAAAAACAAGTTCAGCAAGGAATAAGTTACAGCAGAGATTTTTGTGAATTGTTGTTCTGGTGCTTTGAATTTCACTGAAGAACCAGAAGGTAAAAATGCATATGGCCAGGCAAATCAGTGAAATAATTATTCCTAGTTGAGTGATCCTTGTAAGAATATTATAATCTTTAATACCCTATGGAAAATAATAATAAAGCTTTTAAGAGAAAATTTAGTAATTTGTCAGAGGAACTACAACATGTAATAAACTTTCATTTTTTGCTGAAACATTAATCAAAATGTTCATAAAATGTAAAAGTACAAATGTGCATTTAGATGACTTTTGAAAATGCTCAATATACAGAGAAATGTGATATAAATCAGACAGCACTTTAACAGTTCTGGAATTAAAGTTTTTTCTAGAAATAGTATGTATTTTGGTATATGGTTTAATACTGTTATCACCATTAGTTTCATAATAATAGAATGGTAATCATTATTGTAATGTGAAAATGGTTAATTAAAACAGATTTATCAATGGTAAGGCAAAATCTTATTTTTATGCAGCAATTCATCTAAAACATATCAACAAAGATATTAGAAATGCTGAACATATAGAATTTCAAAATAGTAGAGAGATTTTAAAATGAGAAAGGCTGGTTTTATACTAATCTAATGAATATTTATATTTTATATACAGAAAGAAGCTCTTTTGTTTACTTAAAATTCAGTAAAAAAATATCCTTATGACTGACATTATGATTAAGCATATTTATTTGTATATATATGTAAGAATAAACTTGTAATCTAATTAAGATTGTCATACAGAGCTATAAAATATTATATAATGTAAAAGCAAGATATTACCAAAGTAAAATACATATTCTGAAGCTATTTACCTTAGAGAAATATTTCATGTTTAAAAATCTTATGGGATTCTACATTAAAACATAGTATTTGTTATGAATGTGCTAATACTGACCAGGTATCAAATATTTTTAACTAAATTTTTATTGGTAAAAATAAACTTTCTACACAAAGTCTAAAACGCTTTGAGTTCATTACACATTACAGTGTATGAGTGGTCTTTAAAAGCACCATTAAAAACAAAGAGTCAATGGGTATCTATTTAACACACAATTTACTACATATTATTGACTAGATAAGACCTAGACTCAAAATAAGTTAAAATTCAGTCTAGATTTGTCATAGAAGACATACAGGTAAAAAAATAAAACAAAGACTAAAAATAATGTTGGATTTTATCAGTTAATGAAATATGCTATTTACATCCAAAAATAATATTTAAAAAGTAATTATTCTCTTGAGTGACATAGAAAGAATACATGCAGATTTATAAATATGAAGTAAAAAATTGCCTTACAATGGAAGTACCGGAGGACATCAAAATGGCAAAATGTGTCAAGTGATTACAGCTGCATGAGGTGTGGGTCTCATTTGAGTATGTTAGCTCACAGCCCTCTGAAGACCAGCTGCCATTCATGGTATCTGGGGAGTAGTTCCAGAATGCACACTGACTCCTATACTTATCTGTGGTCTGAAAAAGAAACATTTTACTGATAGAAAAAGGAGAAAATGTTACACATATGGTATCATTTGTAATATTTAAAATATCATAATGCCTATCAGCATAATTAAAACCATGCATAAAAGGTAAAGTGTTAAAAATATAGTAAACATAAAACCAAATTAATATAAAATTAAAATGAATCTAAGAGTGATTTAGGTGTAACCAGTTTATGCCCTTTTGAGATAACTTGGTATGTTTGAAATGTGTACCAAGGCTTAGAGTGGCAAAATTGATAATGAGAGTATTAATATGATTAGCTATGCCCATGTGTGACTTCCCAAGATAATTATGTATGCAAGACTGTGATTAAGATTAAAATTCCCTGAAGCATGTAACTGCAAGGTAACATATGTGTTGAACTGTGATTATGAGCAAAATTCCTCCAAGTGTGTTACCCTATATTAAGACAAGTCGGCAACCATATATAAGCTACTGGGACAAAGACCCAGTCAGTTGTCTGAGACTCCAAAGCAGACTCCACATTGTCTACCAAGATCATTTGGCAGCTGCAGGGGAAACAATCTGCCTCTGCAAACAAGTTCATTTGGGACTCAACTGAAGCGAGAAACTAGACTTAGCCAGCCACTCATCTTAATTGTGAGTAAATTAAAGTCTGTGTTATTTAGCTTGCTATGAGTGTCTTTGCCTATTCAGTTGACACCTGATTATTTTATTTTTTGGCATGAACTATCTAACACTCAGCTATAAGTTAATTATAACTGATTAAATAATTTATCATGACATAAAGCATATAATCAATTCTAACAGCCCTGGCCAGTGGCTCAGTGGATAGGGTGTTGGCTTAGTGAATGAACATCCTGGACTTGGTTGTTGCTCAAGGTGCACAGGAGAAGAGACCATCTACTTCTCTCCCTTCCTTTCCCACTACTCTCCCTGTTCCCCTCCCACAGCCAGTAGCTTGATTAGTTTGAGTGTGGCCCCAAGCACTGAGGATAGCTCCATTGGAGCACATCAGCCTCAGATGCTAAAAATAGCTCAGCACTCAAGCATCAGCCCTAGATGGGGATGCTGGGTGGATCTTTAAGGCACACGTGGGAGTCTGCCTCATTATCTCTCCTCCTCTCACCAAAAAAAAAAAAGAAAGTCAATGCTAACAAATGAACACTGTTGTTATATGGCAAAATTGAAGTTAACATTGTATCAATGCTATATTTTATCAACCCTGTGCCACAAACTTGGTGTGAAAATTATTATCAAATTAGCTCATTATATGTCATTTAGAACAGTACATGACACATTGTTCTCATTATCACAGAATTAGTTGACATAATTATAGTCATCACATAATTATTTGGTATTTAATCAGTAAATGTGTATTTTGAGAATATACTAGATATTAGTTGTTGATCTGGGTACTAAAAATACAACACTGAACAAAACAGAAAAAAATGTTTGTATTGTTGACCTTACAGTCTCATGAAGAGATGAGAAATTATTAAACAAGAAAAATAAACCAGGGAAAGAAGATAGAAAGTAGTATGGAGTTTTATCTGAGGAAGCTTCTCCCATGAAATTATATTTAAGTGAATATCTCAATGAAGTGAGAGCATGATCTCTGCAGATCTGGGAACAGAAGTTTCCAGAGAGTTGGACGAGAAAGTAGAAAAGCTATGATGTGAGACTGAACAGGGAGCTTCCAGAAACATGTATAAACCAGTGTAGTAAGAGCACAATGAATGAGGTAAGGTAGTAAAGACAAGAACTGAGATAAACAGGATTGACCACATAGACTAGAGGATGCTTGTTCCAGAAGTAGTAGTTTTCTTTATCATATATTTATATTAAGTAATCATAACAATACGTAAGGTGCTATAACTTTTGTTAATTTATTCATTGAATGTTGAATATCCTAATTTTTTACCTTATAGAAATAAAAACTGTTTAAAATTATACAACAGTTTACAGATTAAAGTAGTTGCTTTCATACCTACTTTGTTTAATTTTGCTCTTAAAAATGCCTTGTGAAATTGTGAGGTAGGTATTGCATTAGGAGTCTCAGCAATATCAAAAGAAATATTCAAGATTAACCACTAGTAAGTGAAATAACACCAAATCAAAACTTCAGAAAACAGTTCATTCAAGAAAATATTAGTGGATTATCAAATATTTGACAGACTTCTTGTGAGAAACTGAAAATTCTCAGTAAAAACGAGAAAACATTTGCCCTCTGGGTGATAGAAACCCAGGTGATTTTAACAAAATCACACAATTACTTTAATGAGTGCCAAGCTAAATCCAACACTTGGGTCCACAGTTGGAGCACTGGTGAAAACAGGCTGAATTGGAGTGGAGTGAGTCTGGGAAGACAGTGATTGAGCTAAAATTGGAGAGATGACAAAAGTTTTTTCAAATAAGTTAAGCTATGTGAAGAAAATTGATTCTATATCCAGTACCCTCCAAACATATAGGAAAATGATCAGTATCACTCATGTTGGAAATCAGATAAGCCAGAAAAAACAAAGGACTTTAGAATTGGGAAACCAGAATCAGTTGAGAGTGAGATTGTCATTTAGATTATGGGTTAAGTGAGAGTCTGTCTAGACTCCAAGCTCCCCATATTGCTCACCATATTCTTGTCATTCTCCTAAACCTTGCAAAAAAGCTTTTGTGTTTAGGCAGGAGACTAAAAGGATTCCTTCTGTGAAACTCATAAACCCAAGAGAAATGATTAATAGGTAGTGACATTCAGGAAAAGGGAAAAACCTATCTGATACCTCTAGTGGAGTTCACCACTGCCACAGCCACCTGAGCACAGAGCCACCTTTCAAAAACCTCATTACTGAATATGAATGGATAGCTATTCACCATGTTGAAGACAAGCTCTGACATGAAAGACAGAGAACAAAGGCGAACAAGCCAAACAAGGGAAACACAATACAGGGAGCAGAAAAAGTTATTTTAAAGAATAAAAATAATATCACAGAAAGAGAGAGAAATACTGTATCCATTAAATGAAAGAAGGGTAAAAATAATAAGGTTTTCAGTGATAATTAATATAAAGTTATAATAAAAAATGTAGCATAAAAAATTAAAAAACATAAGGGAGTTTAAGATTCAAATAATAGCAGTAATGGGAGAAGAGAACAGAGACACTGGAGAGGAAGAAATGACCAAAGATGTAATATTAGGAAACTCCCTAAAACTGACAGAACAGACTCACATACACCTAATGCAATTCATGAAGAAAGACCCACACCCTGGTTCTTCTTAGATCAGAATTCTGAAATTAAAAATAAGATCTCAAAAGTTTCAGAGAGAGAAAAAGAGACTGATCATACATAAAAGATCACACATTTAAGTAAAATGATAATTGCATTCATCTCTTCTGGATTAACCTTCAAAAATAGAAAACAACTGAGCAAGGTCTAGAAAAATATGAAAAAAATTTATTTACAATTTATCATGGAATTTATCTGAGTACGAGGATAATATACCTAAAAAAAGCTGATATTTCTTTTCTCAAGAGCCACTGAAGATTATGCTTTAAATGTGTAAATAAACTAAGAAAGAGGAAACCCCGGCTCATGAAAATGTTGAATCTGACATAAGAGACCAGTGAGTTGCATGCCCAGAATGGTGTTGAAGAGCATGTCCAGGCCAACGAGTAAACTAAACCATCCAGATAGGGTCAAGTTTATAGAGGCACAGGAAGGATACTTCTAGGACCTTAAATTAGCTGATATATAATCTTCTGTGTTTGAATGTTTTGTGAATTGATATATAGTACTGTCAGAAAATTGGCAAATTCACATTCCGGGGAGATGCTCTAACCAACCCAGGTATCCAGCGAGAGCTTAGTTCTTATTGGTTTTTAGAGGCAGAGAGAGGAAGGGAGAGAGAAGAGAAGGGGAAGGGGAGCATTCATGTGTTGCTACTTTTAGTAATGGATTCTTTGGTTGTTTCCTGTTTGTGCCCTGACCTGGAATCCAACCTGCAATCTTGTTGTTTCAGGATGACACTCTTAACTAACTGCGCTAACAGACCAAGGCTGAAGAGTATATTAACACTAGGAAAATGGTTCAGCCTCATAAATAGGTTGTGAATAATACAAGTCAAATTATAATAATATGTACATAAAAAGTGATTTAATCTAAAATTTGATGTAAGCATGGGAGTATGCATATTGTGAGCGTGTGTGTATGATAAGAAAAACGTGATTTGAAACACTAAATCCAAATTTTTCATAGGTGGAATTCAATTGATTATACCTATTTTAGAAGCTTAAAATAAGAGGTGTTATTGAGTTTGGGTTAAGGAGATACTTGGTCAATGAGACTATGGTCCCTTTTTTGTAGGACGCTAGAAACTTGAGCCTATTTATTAGTTGACACACTGGCACCAATGTGGAGATATCCAGGAAAGATTAGATAATGAATGAAGCATACTTTTTTTTTGAGAGGCACATAAGAAAGGATTTCAGAGGACAGCATTGGGCAGGAGAGTATTATAGATGCTGAAAGACTGGATTCTGGTGGAAGACTTTTTGGGAATAAAGCTTTGATCTCCCATTTGGTTACTGAGTGACCATGGGCAAGTTATTTAATCTCCAGAGTCTCAATTTTCTTATCTTTAAAATGGAGGTAAGAGTACATATCTCATAGGGCACTTGTGAAAATTAAATGTTATTTGAAAAGTAAATAACTTAGTACAAGGCTTGGTCCCATAAAACATTATTAAACATTATTAAAGATTGCTATTATTATTATTATTATTAACAACAATATTACTATAACAACTACTATTAATACTCCTCTGAGGTAATAAAGAAATATATACTAATTAGTGAAGTTTCAAATAAATTATTCTGGAATCAAGGAACTGAAGGTGTTATGTATGGCATAATTTCTATCTTCTCAGAAAAAAAAAAAAATCCAAGTTCTATTTTCAGAGAGAGGTAAGCATGAATTAGGTAGGTGTGTTGTCAGAGGAAAGTGATGAAATTTTATAATGATTATTACTTGGAGTAGGAAAAAGATTTGACCAGAGAAGCAAATTAGGACAATAAGAGTTTAATATTAATTAAAATGAAGAATTTTTGTTTAAATGTGTGATTTCATTTGTTGCTATTTCAAACAAGTTAGTGAAGTAGTTTGTGCTTTGTATCTCTTCACCAGCGAAGATGTTCCACCAACAAACACTAGAAAAATCATCAGACTATGTAAAAAAAAAAAATGTTTGGTTTCTAGTGTCCAAAAGGTAACTTGCATTTAGCATCTTTAAAAAAATAAAAACTACCATATTTCCCCATGTATAAGATGCTCCCATGCTTAAGGTGCACCTTAAGTTGGGGGCCTGAAATATGAAAAAAATGTATTACATAAACTTATTGAACTTATTTTAAGTTTTATTCATCATAAAATTCATACAACTCCTCATCACTGTCAAAACACCCATCTGTTAGCTGGGCCTCATCTGTGTCTGATGACAAATCACTGTATTCATATATTGCCTAGTCATCAGTTTCATCTATGGGATTTGAAATGCTACACTTCTTAAATGACTTGACAACAATCTCCATCTTGATATTACCCTAGGACAGTGGTTCTTAACCTTTTCTGAGGTACCGAACCTACCAGTTTCATATGCGCATTCACTGAACACTTCTTTAGTGATAAATAAAATATGATTTTTATTCCAAATTCAAGACATAGGTATATGTTTTTTTACTGGTGCACAAAATGAGCCGTGCATGAACATCACCTTGCTCAAAGAACAAAACCAACAAAGTGCATGAACTCACAACATATTACTTTATGCTGGCCTCTATGGCAGAGGCTTCTTCGAACCCCTGAGACCGACTCATAGAACCCCTAGGGTTCGATAGAACCCAGGTTAAGAGCCACTGCCCCAGGACCTTTTGCCCAGGTACAAACTTCTCCTATAGTTGATTTCTTCACTCTTCCTGCTACTGTCAAATTGTCTCCAGAAATCTTCATCCATTGGTTCCATTAGTCTCTCATGGCAGCTTTGAAGGGTCTGTTAATGCTGACATCAAGAGGTTGGAGCTGGAATGTCAAGCCTCCAGGTACAACAGCAAGCTTTGTTTTTTGCTCTTCAGCAATCTTCTTTGTGTTTTTTGTTATGTCTACCCTGAACTGACCTAGTACCAATAGACAGATTTGCATAAGAGCCCAGCTGGTCTCCTTCTCCAAATTTTCTCAGAACAGATCTTCATCCCATCCTGATCCATCCAACCCTTGTCATGAATGTGGACAATCACTCCTCAAGGGATGTCTTTTTTTGGCATTGTTTTGCGTTTGAAAATCAGCGTAGGAAACAGCTTGGTTTCATTGGCACAACAAGCTAGAACAACTGTATAATGGCTCTTTTCATGTCCACTTGTCTTCACAGTTATAGTCTTCACCCCCTTCTTATCAATGGTCTTGTTATTTGGGACATCAAAATGAAGGTAGACTTCGTCCATATTTGCAATCTGTCCCAACTTAAACTGATGTGTCATCAATTTCCTCTCTAAATTAGACCATATTGCTGACTTCCCTCTCATGGCCTTCTTCTGCCATGGCGTTTTCAGTAGGGTTTCTTTTTCTCATACATAGCCATTCTCAGATTGATTTCTCAGTTGGAGAAGGACCAAACTTAACATTCAGCAGCAAAATTTTTATTCACTTTTGCAAACTGGATCACTTTTAACTTGCATTCAGCTCTGTACAAAAATCTTTTCTGAGCCATTTCTGGAAAGAACGTGACAAAATATAACCTACCATAATATCCTCGTAACAAGTGTGAGACAATGAGCACAAGGATAACAAGTGTGAAAAAGCAGGAAATACAAATAAAAAAAATCTATAACCACAGTATAAGACACACCCAGTTTTTAGATCCAAAATTTTTCGGAAAAGGGTGCATTTTATACATGGGGAAATACAATAAGTTTAGGTTTCTTACAAAATTTCACACTTAACCCCTCAACATGATGCTTACTAATGTTTAGGTTTTAGTTATTTTCTTGCACTTTCCAACATTTAATGTCTCTTTACATTAGATGTAGTTATTTAAAGTGACACATTGTATTGTGGATAAGCATATATGTTTTTTTAATGCCCTCTCTCCCCCATAATCATATCAGTGTAATTAACTAGCTTCAAAGCTCTCCAAGTTGGATCATCAGTGGCATTTTAATCATGTACCAGGTCTAAAATTCTATTGAAAGGCCAAGAAAACATAAACTGTAAAAAAGCAACAGACAATTTATAACTTTGAGTTTCCCCATTCATTTGTAGGTATATAAAAAAACTAAATACTTGGTTATTCCTAATCACTTTATTTTTAAAGAGATAGAGACTCAGAGAGAGGGACAGCTAGGGAATGACAGACAAGAAGGGAGAGAGATGAGAAGCATCAATTCTTCATTGCAGCTGCTTAGCTTTTCATCAATTGCTTCCTCATATGTATTGTGAGCTACGTCAGAGCAAGTGACTTCATGCTCAAGCCAAAGACCTTGGGCTCAAGCCAGCCACCTTGAGCTTCAAGAGCTTCAAGCCAGCAACCTTTGGGCTCAAGCCAGAGACCATGAGGTCATGTCTGTGATCCCACGCTCAAGCCAGCTACCCTATGCTCAAGCTGGATAAGCCCACGCTCAAGCCGGATGAGTCCACACTCAAGCTGGCTACCTCAAGGTTTCAAACCTGGGTCATCCTCTTCCTACTCCAACGTTCTATCAACTGTGCCACTGCCTGGTCAGGTTAATCACATTTTTATTGTCTTGTTTCAATTACATATGAGGTTGGAAAAAGATTTAGAATAAGAATAAAAGCTATTTTTTTGTTAAATATTATAAACTCATGATTTTGTTTTAATCACCAACAAATCTGTACAAATATTATTTTAAATGATAATTACTAACTACAACTGCCTTCATTACACCATAACATTTATCTCCTTGACACTGACTTATTCTTATAACTCATTCCTTAAAGGTACATAGACTTCCAAAACAAATGGCTTATGTACTAAAAATTAAAACTAAAGTATAGCTTAATTTTGGAGAATCAAATATTTTAAATTCTTAGGTATTTAATAGACAGTTTAAAGAACACTGAAAGTATAAAAATACTTTTGGAAAACTATTTTACTCTTTTAATTTTGGATCTATATTTTTAAACTCAGAAACTCACATACAATTAAAGTGATGCAACAAAGGTGTCCACTTCTCTGAGTGTCTCACAATGGTAACCAATAATCACTAGAAAAACAACTTACCTTTATGTGACTCAATGTAAATGTTATTTTTTCAAGTTCATACAATGTGGGTGGGTTGGAGCTAATTGAGACGGAAATTATTGAAGAGATGACCCTTTTTTCTTCTTCAGTATTATCGTAACTTTGAGATTCCATTAAGAGGTCATCAGATGATGAAAACAAGGGGCCAATACTCTTATAATATAAAAATGCAACTGCAACATTGCCTATAAACCAAATAAGTATATTTGGTGAAATTCTTATAAAACAAAAATATATTTAAGCTCTTAAGCATAATTAAACAGACAAAACATTTACTTTAAGAAAGTCATACAAGTACCCAAATATTTGCTATGTCTCTGAAAGTGATCATGGACTGTAACATCTGCTTTGCATAAACTATATTTAAGAGAAAAATAGTTTTAGGTAAATTTACATTTCGGTTCTGACTAAAACCCAAGGTGTAACATGTATTCACTCAAAAGATAAATTTTTGTGTTATTACTTTGCTGTGCAAATATATGAGGTAGAAAGTTTTGGGGAGAAAATTATTGAAGACTTACAATGTTATGAAAGCTTTGAATTGAATGACTTGTGAGATCCCACTGAGTTCAACCTCATGCCCACTGGAACTTTTTATTTAATATTGATGACATATAGCAATGCAGTCTTGGGGGAAGAAAATGCACTGTTTTTTAAAGCAGTTATTTTTCTGCACCCCTTATGCTCTCCAAATGCAGTAATCAGCACATAGCCCAATACGAGAAATGCAACCTGACCAGTACACACCATGTGACTCTTTTTTCTTCAGCCTGGACACTACACTTATATTAATGGATCTCAAACTGCTTTGGCTATTGTAGCAGCTCATTATCACTGATAATAAAAGTATGAACAACTCAACATCTAGCTCTAGTATCTTTCAAAATTCTTGTTGCAACTTATATCATATTCCTTCTCTATCTGTTTTATAGAATTATGAACACTAAATTGAGACTTCACAGTCAGACTTAACTCTTGGAATCAGAAATTCTGCTTTCAGTCATTGCTCCTACTTGTATGGCCAATGATAAAGCAGCTAACTGCTTTGAACTTTAGCTTTCTCACTCCTTAAATGACAGTAGTAACACACTATCTATTTACTAAAATAAAGTGACCAGTGAAGTAATACATGAGAGAATCTTCTGTAACTGTTAAGATGTATTATTATAATTATTGTTATACTTACTATCTAAAGACATCATATATTTGTGTTAGATACTTAGACAACTTAGGAAAAAGTTTTTCAGTTAAATCCAAATTATAAATACAAATGTTGATACTATAAAAACAAAAGACTGTGACGCAAAGCTGGAATTCTCCACATCACAATATCACACTAATAAATAATACTCTTTGTGTATGGTTATGTGAGCTAGAAGTTGCCCAGATGTATTGCTATTTACATTTTCTATTTTAACCTAAAAAAACAACAACAACACAATAAGCATTGCTAAGAATCTTGCTGAAATCAGATATATTACATAGAGTATTTTCTTGAACTGCCAGCTTAGAAAACATATCAAAAGGTAGAGAAATTAAGAAAAATACAAAAAAACAAACAAAAATCTCAGACACAGACAATAGTATGGAGATTGCAAGAGGAAAAGGGCTGTGCGGGAGGTAGAAAAGGGTGTAGGGTAGATAAATGGTGATGGGAGGAGATCTGACTGGGGTGAAGAGCAAACACTATGATATACAGATAATGAATTATAGAACTGTGCACCTGAAATGTATATAATTTTATTCACAAATGTCACCCCAAGAAATTCAATAAATAATTTAAAAAACCCATAATATTAGTAAAACATGATTGTGCTGGTAAAATTATGATAACTTGCTCAGCCTTTTCTATAGATAGACCAGGGCTGGAAGCAGAAGCTGGAAACCTTTTAGGTTAACTTGACCTAGTCCAGTAGATGAAGAAGTCTATGCAATAATGACTTCTCAGAGGTTGTAGCAGAAGACTGTCCAAAATCCAATGAAGCACCAAAAAGATAAAATGGATTTTTATAATCTGTTAATCACTCCTATCCTTTCTAAGGAAAAATATTTAACATCAACTTTTTACTTTGATAAAAGGAGATTCATGCCACAAAGAATGCTCTGAAATCCATCATTTATCTCCTATCTGAGCATTGTTCTAATATTTGTTGATTCTCATCATTTTGAACTTCTTTATTTCCCATGATTTCTTACTAATGCTAGGCCTGATCTAGATTTTAACTCAAAAAGATCTATAACTTCTTTCATGAAGCTAGGGGTTCATTCACTAATGATAAGGACTAAAATTGAGTCCATAAAAAAATAAAAAATCCACCTGTGTCTCCTAATTTTTTTTTTTTTTTTTACTAGCAAAACTATGCAGCTTTTAACTATGGCATGTTTTTACTAATACATTTTTTCAATAAATGAATAATCACTTGTAGACATCATGGAGTGAGTTTGATTAGTTTGTGAGGCTTGCCATTATTTTTAAGATCCAACCATAAGAAAAAGAAATTTTCTCCCTCTGCTTTCTTTAGAGCTCATATTATCACTGTCTCTTTCAAATGTCAGAGTTTATATATGTGATCATTAAATGTAGCAAAGTACTATACATTCAGACAGTATCGCTTCTAGATTTCATGACAGTTTAATCACCTGTCACTCTGATAAGTATTTTTAATGTTTTTATTTTAACTCTTAAACACTACTTAAATCTTTGAAAATATGGCAACTTAACACATTCTTTGGATTTGGTCCAAAATATTGGATATTTTCTTGGTTAATTAGAATATAATGTAATAGGGTAAGAACCATGGGTTCAATGGTAGTAAACCATAGTTATTTTTGCTTTGTTTTACAGCCATCTGTTATCTTAATTTTGAATTAAAAATAACAAGATAAAATGGAGAGCATGCTCTTGATGGATTAGAGCAAAACCCCACATTAGTGCTGTGAAATATTTTTTGAAAAGACATTCTTTTGAGAATGAATGCACAGCATGTTTTTAGTCATAAAGATAACATATCTTTTTATTAAATGATAACTAAGAAAGAGATTATATGTATGCTACTGTATATATTTTTTCACTAGTATTTATGATCACTAATACATTCTTGGAAAAATATTGTAATTCATGTTTTTCCTAGGTACTATATTTTAAACTACTGTTCATGGGAAGAATGACCACAATGAGTTTTCTATCAGCAGAGATGTTTTTCTAAGTGCATTGCAGTAAAAGAACAGATAAATAGTTAAAATAGCAGCTGCTAGCTTGCTTGTGTTTAGGTGACAAGAAAAAGATTGCCAGGGTTGATTTCTTTGTCAACTCCTTTCTAGTGCTAGTTCTGTACTATCTGTTAATAAGCATAGACGAATTTGTTAAATTCTTTGTTTCTCAGTTCCGTTATCCATAAACAGAAGAAATTATGTTAGATAATCATTAAATTACCTGCTAGTCTAGCATTCTGTGATTCCATTTCCTAATAAATCCTGCTTTTAGTTTAGTTGGAACCTAAGAAATGACAAGGGGAAAAAATAATTTCAAGCCTAAACCATAAATAACTTTCTGTGTTTTTGAACATTATATCTGTCTTCCTTACACCTATTCAGTCTCACAATGAGCAATATAAAGGATTACTAAAGAAGAAATATCAAAAACTATATGCAAATTATAGCATCTATTGACTGCTGCAAACCAAGTAGTAAAAGCACATATATATTTTTTGTATATTTTCATTAGAATCTCAGCCATATCAGGCAATTCCAGAGTTTGGAGGTAAGACAAAAAGAATGTAGACATTGTAAGTTAAAATTCTCCCCAAGTATTTATATCAGAATGAAAATAACAAGTACTATGTAAATTCTGTTTATAAACATCAAATAATTTTCCATATGAAAGCACACATATTATATGTACAATCAAGTGCATGATAAGTATTTATTATAAATCATTGACACTGGATGTAAGATTGTTAAAGTCCTACCATCTGAATCATCTTCAGCTTTTCTCTTTGGAAATATTTTTATATAATCTCCATCCACATTCATATGGGGATCAATATGCTTCATATGATGTGAATCAAAATAGAAAGCTTTGAGAGCTGAAACAAAACCATGAAACATCATAAAATTTTTGAAATTAGAGACTATTTTATCTGTTATTGTATTTTAACTTCTTATCATGGCAGGTAGAATGAAACTATTCTGAACTGTTTGGACATTATAATTTATATCATAAAACCTAATTTAAGTTTATTTTTTTTATTTTACTGTAGTTTATATTTATCTTTATTAAGTTAAAGTTTAAAAGTGTACAAACACAAGGAAGCTATATATTATAATTACCAAAGTAAAGAGTAAAATTTATAATATCTTAGAGGATGTTATCTATGATATACTGTATAGAGAAGGATTGAATTAAATTCCTGTAAAACAATTCCTTACCTGGTGTATTTTCACCTTTTTTTATGCAAGAAGATCACAGAAATGCATGCTTCTATATACAGTATTAATTGGAATATTTGTTACTTTAAGTTTGAGTAAGTGATGAACCCTGATGAGATAATAATTTTTGTTGCATATCTATTGTTGCATAGCAGGGTATGACCCAGGAAATATAGTAATGCAAAGATTATTTTAGAGAATGTACTTTGTTTCCTCTAAACAATCTTTTTGGCATGTTCAATTTGAACCAATATTCTTAATGTTTTAAGTATAAGTTTGCAAGGAGCAGAAAATAATCTAATATATGTTGTTTCTTTATATTACCAAATGTATTTCTACAGAGAAATTTAAATATACTATATCCAGAAAATGTATTTGTCACTATCATCGGTGAAGGGAGAACCTAACAAGGCACAAGATGACTGACTAGGAATAGCAAGGGAGAAATGTATTCAGAGCATTTAAATGCTAAACAGTTCAAAGAGGGAAAGGTGGAGATTGTAGAAACCAAGCAATACTCGGGTATTCATCCTTTTTGCTCATCCTTTACTTATATAACTCTTGGGATACGTATCATCATTCATATAAAACAACTGCCTATTTAAACAACAGTATTTTAAATACTCTCCTTGCCTTTTGAGAATGTCTTGTGTGGAAAATACTATTGCTTTGAAATTGACTTTAGCTTCTTACCTACATCACTTGAATCAGTAGCAAACTGGGTAGTCTTTTCAAAGTTCTGAGAAATCCTTAAGGTAGCTTGTTCAGCAGTATGCATCAGTTTTGTAAGATGAGTTCTTCTATGAGTCACAGGTAACTTGTCCCAGACTAGAAGTGTATTTTTTTGAACAAAATTATTCACAGTTTTTAAAAATTCCTGTTGAAAAAATGTGTATTTGAAAAACAATGTTGGAATCTTTCACTAATCATAGATGTAAGGAAAAATTTGAAGCTCAATAATATTGAGTTGAAGTTCAACATACTTACAGCAAGAATTGAATTAGAAAGGTTGTCCTTGTCTAAGTTAGTGCTATTCATGTAACCCAGTGATAGTGATGAGATCGCTAATATTTCTATGTACGTAATTATATCCACCGGTGAAAGATCTTTCACAGAATTCTTATAGACTTCTTGTAGTAAAGCCAAAGGTTGGTCTATGTGTCTAATCTAAACAAAAATAAGTAAAAAAACAATAATAAATTCAGTTTAGAGTACTACTGAAACTTTTCAAGAATAAAAATTGTTATATTAAATTTATTTCAAGTTTGGTTTCTTTTTTTATTTCAAGTTGGTTTTTGGTAAATTAATAAGTTTCCAGACTAGCTTGACTAGGAGGTGGCGCAGTAGACAGAGCATTGACCTGGGACTCTGTGGACCCGGATTTGAACCCCAAGGTCACCAGCTTGAGCACAGGCTCATCCGGTTTGAGCACGGGCTCATCTGGCTTGAGCACAGGGTTGCTGGTCTGAGCATGGAATCATAGACATGATCTCATTGTTGCTGGCTTGAGCCCAAAGGTTCCTGGTTTGAAACTCAAGGTCACTGGAGTGAGTAAGGGATCACTGGCTCACCTAGAAACACCCTACCCCCGTCAAGGCACATATGAGAAAGCAATTAACAACTAAGGTGCTACAACTATGAGTTGATGCTTCTCAGCTTCCCTTTCCTGTCCTTCTGTCTCTGTCTGTCTCCCTCTCTCTCACTTAAAAAAAAACAAAAAAGTTACCAGACTAAACCCAAACCATTACATGGAGCACTGATCCTGAAATTATTTATAAAATCTTAGCAAATAACTTAAAAGTATAGAAATTATGTCAGAAAAAAAATAGCATGTTTGAATTGATAATTTTTAAAATTAGCTTTTAAAAGTTATAATAGTTATAACTTAATTTGAATTTGATTTTAATCAACCAGAGAAATTTCTTCATATTATGATAAAATAGAAATTGCTTTAGCTGATTGTTAATTAGTCATATTGAGATTCATACTTTCAATCACATAACAATATATTTATAGATGTCCTACTTTTTACTTAATCTTTGAAATATTACTAAAGAAAACAAAAATCTAGATTTATTCAATTTTGGTTCCTTAGAATGTAGGAATGGACAACCTTGGATCAAAGTGTGTTTTTGCTATTTTATTAATCAACTTTCTTTACTTATTGAAAAACATTTTCCAGTATTGGATAGTGAAAAGTATCATAAGTTAAATATGTGAAAGTCTTCTTTAAAACTATGCGGATTTTCAGATTAATTCTATCTGTGACTAAAATAAAATACTTAGATCTCTAAATGTAAATAGTATAAACTTTTCATGAAAATCAACTGCTTGTTAAACATTTTAAAATTTGAAATTGAAAAAATTTTAACTAAAACCAAAATGTCATAACATAGTAAAATTTTAGTTTGACTAGTCTACTTACTTGTTTTAAAATATTATCAATATGTGCAGCAATACAGGTATTATCTAAATGGCAGTTTGCATTCACACTTTCTGTAGAAAAAAAAATAGGTTATTTAGTGAGTTTTAAAAATACTTTTTCCTACGATGATTATATTGATTTCACTGAGTTTTCTTAGTTATTTAAACATTAAAAACACATTCTTAATGACTTTTATTTTCATTTTTTATTAATTAAAATTTTAATTATTTTTTATCTTTCATTATTCATTCCTAAAATTTTATTCATAATAAAATATATTCATTTTTATCCACTGAAAACACAGTATTTTATGCAAAATGAAATATTGTAGTTACTATAAGCAATGTAAATAAGTATGTTAACTGCATCAAACTGTGGTCTACATTTTCTGTAAGAAAACAATACCTTTACTTTTCTAATTTTATTTTATAGACAATGAAAGAATACTGGCACATTTCTTGGAAGGTGCAGGTCTTTGACACTCCACAACTGTGTAGTGCATATTTTACATAGTTCTTTGATGATTTACCTCGGCAATAAGTGCCATCCTTGGGTGTGAACTGTGCTTTTCCTGTGGATGTCTGATAACCTTCTCTGCAGGAGCAGTTATACCCACCATCCACATTTTCACATACTGCATGATCCCCACAGTCAACTGATTCACTGCACTCATCTATATCTGGAAAATTTTTAAAAATTAACTTTTCAATTTAGTATTCATATAGATGCTACATTGCTGATATTATTATGTACAGTTAGTGATTTCATAACAAATATAAGAATGCAAGAAGAGCCCATCATTTGAAAACCTGACAGAACTAACGTATGTATTTAACCTATATGTATTTAACCCTGATTTAGCCAATGCATTTTAACAGTGTATTGAAAATGTTATTCATGGGCTGAACTCTTGAATTATTTTCTGAATAACATGACTTATCAACACAGTCATCAATTTTCATCATTGACTATGCAACAGTCCTGATTTAATAAAAACCCAATTTTTAAAATACTTTGTTTTCTAGTATTAAACTTAGTTACAACAACTTAGTTTAGATAAATCTGGAGGATAAAAAAAAAAAATAGCCACTTTCCAAAGCTTTATTTTTGCATGCAAGTTAACCTAAAAATTAAGATGTAGCAGAGTAGTGATTCAACTTCCTTAAAATTTTAGCACAATTTATTACTATTGTTTAGGTTATATTATATTGTGATTCTTAATACACAGTCAGTATAGATAAGTAACAAATTGTACAGAATTAAGTTTTAGATTTTTCAGTAGCCATATATCAAAGCCACAATGAAAATGAGAGATTTTAAGGTCACATTATTTATATTCTTATTTGAAATTTTACATACTACACTGAGATATGTCTTAAAGTAGTAAATACAGTATAAATACACTGTTAGATTAATGAGTAAATCTGGACTCTTAAGTATACAATTTTATTTTTTTTAAAGTAATAGAATTGTATAACACTGTCATAAAAAGGAAAGTAATCAAAGTTCAACTAAAATGTAATCTAGTTAGTTATTTTGTATGCAGCTGATACTAATATTTTACTTTAAAAATGCAATAAAAGTATAGAAAAACATTGAAACACAAATACCACATAAAACTAAAAACTGACAATAAACATCTTGCCAGAATCTTGAAGGAATTTTTCTTAACTTGAAAAGTGATGGTATTAGACTACTAAGACAATCAAAAGCCTGAAAAAAAGGTTGAAAACCATGTTCTTCTGTCAAGTCTACACATTTATGACCTGTACTACCCAGAAATCTGAGTAAGCTAGAAGAACCATCAAGGAAAGCATTCCAGGTTGATCTGAGGAAAAAAACCCCCAAAACCAAGGTATGGGGTGCAGACTAAGGTTATTTTACATGAAATCAACAAAGTGAGAAAAAAGTATGAGAAAGCAAAAGATTAGCCCTTCTTGGAGCAGTGCTTAAGAATGTAACCAAATGTGGAAGTACCCCTAAAGGAAGTGTGAGCACATCCATGAAGGATCATGAATAGAACAATTTCCTTCATGGATAAGAAAACTATGTTTTGAATAACCATGTTTCATCTTTTTAAATGCCTTCTATGGCTTAACAGAAAACATAGTGTTGATTCTCTCAACTTCAAAATTCTGTATTTTTGTTGGGATATAATTGACATATCATATATATATATATATATATATATATATATATATATATATATATATATATATATATATATATGGTATTTTTTCGGAAGTGAGAAGTAGGGAGGCAGACAGACAGGCTCCTGCAGTGCTCGATGTGATCCACCAGGCACGCCCACTAGAAGGTGATGCTTTGCCCATCTGGGGCATTGTTCCATTGCAACTCGAACCAATCTAGTGCCTGAGGCGCAGGCCATGGAGCTGTCCTCAGAGCTCAGGCCAACTTTGCTCAAATAAAGCCTTGACTGTGGGAAGGGAAGAGAGAGGTAGAGAGAAAGGAGTGGGGGAAGAGTGGAAAAGCAGATGGGCACTTCTTTTGTGTGCCCTGGCTGAGAATCGAACCCACGACTTTTGCCTGCTGGGCTAATGCTCCACCACTGAACCAAACAACCAGGGCTGACATGCCATATTTCAATTGATCCATTTTCCCCACTACCACTCTAACTCTTGGCTTAATAATGCTAACTTGATTATTTTAAGGCAAGCACATCATAAAAATCATTTGTTGGCCCTGGCTGGTTGGCTCAGCAGTGGAGCATTGGCCCAGTGTCTGGAAGTCCTGGGTTCAATTCCCAGTTAAGACAAACAGGAGATGTGACCATCAGCTTCTCCAATTTTTCTCCTTTTCTCTCTCTGTCTTTCTCTCTCCCTGTCCTACAGCCATAGCTTGAATGGTTTGAGCAAGATGGCCTTGGATGCTGAGGATGACACCATGGCCTCACCTCACGTCCTAAAATAGCTTGATTGCTGAGCAACAGAGCAGTGGTCCCAGATGGGCAGAACATTGCCAGGTAGGGGGCTTGCTAAGTGGATCCTGGTCAGGTTGCATGCAGGAGTATGTCTCTCTGCCTCTCCACCTCTCATTTAATAAAAAATATATAAGTAAATAAATAAATAAATCATTTGCTTATTTTGCACAAATAAATCATTTGCTTATTTTGCACATCAAAAAATTCATTTGTTACATTTTCATTAATAAAGTTATACTTGTTTTTCATGTCTACAAGCCAACCCAGAAGAATATTATAATTTCCTTTCAAAATATGTTCATATGATTGTTTTGATTTTTATAATTTTAATCAATAGTTGAATTTTATAAAGTTGTTTAACTGACACAGTTCAAAGAAAAGATAAAATGTTCAATTACTGAAAGTAATTTGTGGAGAAAAATTTCAATATTGATATTATTCAAAGCCAAGGAAATAATCTGAAACTATATGAGTACCCAAGGAAATAGAACATAATAAATTATAAGAAGTAAGAACACCTCTTAAGCACAACAGTAAAGATGAAGGCATTCTTGGGTTCTACTCATTTTGCATTGGGAGCGTCACTTTAGTATTAGATACCATAGTTTTCCCATTTGTGAAAAGCAAGTCTGCAACTATGTCTGGGAAACTGAGCATTTAAGGTTTATTTTACTGTAATTTCAAGGTGAAGAAAATTCTGACCAATGTTAAATCTCACTCAAAGCCTTCTACAACAAAATTACCTTATCTGTGTAAAATAGTATTTAAATATAGAATCAAGTTAAAGAATTTTGCTTGGGTCATTCCTTACCCTAAATTAAAGGTTTTTATAATCGAATTATAGAGATTTTTAATGACTATAATGATCAGACATGTCAAATTTAAGTATCAGGTAAACTTTCAAATTAGAGGCAATATACTCAAGGTGATATACTAATATAAAAGGAACAGAATTATGGTTCTCCACTCAGATTCCCTGAGGATTACCATAGTGCACAACAAAAATTGCTATAAGACCAGAAAAAAAGAAATAGCTGCTGTTCTTCTCAAAAAGGCTTAATCTTTAAAGACAACAAAATTGGTGAGAAATAACAATTTTCCAGAGACTGAGCTTTTCACTGAATAATCCATCAAACAAAACAGGAAGAAACTGAATGACTCGGTATAAGGTATTTGGATTTAATATTTGTAGTTGGTTTTTTGACTGATTACTTAAAATAGCTAAAAAAGGGAATTAACAAGAAATTGGGGCTATTTCAAAACATTTCAATAATAAATGAACATTGGGAAAAAGAGTTCAAATGTATTACACCCTCACGAGATGTTGACATTAAATCATCTTTGTATGTGTTTTTTATTTTTCACTTTGTCTGTTATTCAAATCTTTTCTAATATAGGAATTCTATACTTGTAACAAACACAGAAACAGCCCTTTGTGAATTGAGGCATATTAGAAGTAAACATGATCAGATAAAAATGCAAGATGTCGTCTGGAAACAGGAAGGAATAAAGGGCAAAGTTAAAAATGTATTAAATTCCAGTGATGAAGATATCACAAGTTAGATTTTTTTCACTTACTGGCACATTTCTAGTAAAACTAACAGAGCAACATAATTAGAACTTAACTACCAAAGGTAAAACATTCACATTAGAAAACATTCTAAGAAGACTAGCAACAAGAGAATAAGCTCAAAAAGAACAGAGTGAGGTTGTATACTGGAACTTTTCTGGGCAGAACTTCATGTTTATCTTATTTCCTTAATAATTGTAAATTTACATTACAATAAAATAATTGGCTGCAAACACTAAAGATAAAATTATCATTCAATAAAATAGTATTATTTTCTCTTATTTTAAATATTTTTTGCCCTCTGAAAGCTTAATCCATTGCATTTGCATAATATAGACCAATGTGTGAGATTTTAATGGCCCACCCATTTCATTCCCTCATGGAGATAACAATGGCTTTCTAGATACAAGACTGTTATCTAATATTCCCCTTATCTTAAATGAATTGTTAGTAGTCTGGCACTTCCCTTGGCTATAAAATGAGGAGAATAAAATCTTCTGTTTACATAGCAGAGTAAATGTTATAGGCCACAGCTGCATGAGACATAATAATTTCTTTGATACAGACATTTCACTGATAAATTATCTTTGAACATTAACTCCTAGCTCAGCATGTTGTTAATAATAATATTGCCAGAGTTCTACTTAGTTTACTTATGAGAACCTCACTAGGGATCTAATCAAAGGCCTTTGTGTGATACAGAGCAGTGGTCCCCAAACTACAGCCTGCAGGCAGCATGCGGCCCCTTGACACCATTTATCTGCCCCCCCACCGCACTTCCAGAAGGGGCACCTCTTTCATTGGTGGTCAGTGAGAGGAGCACAGGATGCATCCGCACCCATAGTTCCCATTGAAATACTGGTCAGTTTGTTGATCTAAATTTACTTGTTCTTTATTTTAAATATTGTATTTGTTCCCGTTTTGTTTTTATACTTTAAAATAGGATATGTGCAGTGTGCATGGGGATTTGTTCATAGTTTTTTTTTTTATAGTCTGGCCCTTCAACGGTCTAAGTGACAGTGAACTGTCCTCCTGTGTAAAAAGTTTGGGGATCTTGATCTAGAGTAACTCAGGTCTCTCTCTTTTAACTAACTATGTAAAGTAGAAGCAGTATATAATTCCTGTCCATGATGCATAGAAAAGTCGAGTTCTAGTTTCATATCTACCCATGGCTATGTGGTTTAACTCTTTGGGCCTCAATTCATTTACTGATCTCATAGACAATTACCAATCATACTAGTTGTGGGTAAACTGGACTTTTTTTTTATACCACAGGTAAGATGATTTATAATTTATTTTCAAAGTAAAAGTTTTCGCTTTAGAGAATTTACCTCTGAAAATTGTTCATCTCTTGAAGTTTCTAAATAGTCTATTTTTTCTTAGACTGTAATCTAAACTTTGCAAGATCTGATAACTCAATGCCTAACCAAATTACAATAGAAGGACACTTAAAAACATCTTCCAGCCTGACCAGTGGTGGCGCAGTGGATAAAGTGTCGACCTGGGAACACTGAGGTCGCCAGTTCAAAACCCTGCACTGGTCTAGTCAAGGCACATATGGGAGTTGGTGCTTCCAGCTCCTCCCCCCTTTCTCTCTTTCTCTCTCTCTCTCTCTCACTCTGTGTCTCCTCTCTAAAATGAATAAATAAAAAATTAAAAACAAACAAACAAAAAACATCTTCCATAAACTTTCTTCAGACTCAATATAATAAATCAGTTAAGGGTTAAATTGAAATTAGTATCCCCTCAGAGAACATTTTAGTGAAACTAAAATAATTCTTCAAGTAAGATTCTAATGTTCAGAAAACCTTAATGCAGATCTTAAGTGTGACTAACATTTAGAAGGAAGTAGTAAAGTACTAGAACCATTATTTTGTAAGTAATCCTTATTTGAACGTATTCTAAGAAAATGTAAAGCCCATTTCAGCATCGTATTTATGAAGGTATCAGTATTTTGTCATGTGAAAAACAATTTTTAAGTTAGTATTTTAAAGCGTAAATAATTTTTCTGTTGTTTGTCACCATGGTTCATTAACTTTGTTTTGTAAACTATTTGATTTTTCTCAAAAGATCTTACTTATATTCATGGATAAAAATGCCATAGTAACTTATTAAACAACATTGGAGAAATAAAGAAATTAATAGTTTCTGGAAGTATTTCAAATAGGGTATAACTAAGGACTCTCAGAATTTTGTTTAAATATTATTGAGTCTATGGAGCTCATAAGCATTAAGAGATGGGTACAAATTTTAAGTGAGAGAGCTGACTTACCAATGCAGACAGTTCCATCATTAGTGATAAATTTGTCTAAGTTACTGCTGGATCTAAAGCCAGGTGCACACATGCAATAGTAACTTCCTTCTGTGTTAGTGCAGTTAGCATTTTCACCACAGGACTGGGTTAAATTTCCACACTCATTATCATCTGTGAAAATACAAATTTAAAAAATTATTTTTATATAATTGAAACAAATTTCTAATTCAATCAGTATTTGAGAATTTTGATTCTCAAATTTAACAAATTATTTATTACGCAGTTTAAGGTAATATAATGTTTTTTCTAAGAAAAGTTAATATTAAAAAATTTACATTTCACACTTGTTTTATTCTTGTTCATAGTGCAAAAGCTGCTTTGTAATTGCAAAACAAAATACAGTGTGTCTGTAAAGTCATGGTGCACTTTTGACCATGTAATCGGTCAAAAGTGCACCATGGCTTTATGCACACACTGTAGAATCTCTTACTTCAAAAGAAACAAAATAACTATTGAATCTATATTGAAATATTCTTTTGTGTTTTATATGTAATTTAATTATAATAGTGTCAATTTGTGAATTTACAATAATCATTATAATCCCTCAAAAAGCATTCCATAAAAATGGAATTCCATAAATATAAAAACCAGTGATAACAAATTGACATGCTCTAAACATGTATTTATTTTTACCACTTGTTTCTTACAAGAATTTTGAATTATTACCTCTACATCCTTTATTTACTCTTAATAAAATAATTCATTACTATATGCATTATATTGTTCTATAGAAAAGTACACAAAAATTTATGTATGGCCCATGGTCTTTAGCCTTATATTATTTATTTATTTATTTTAGATTAACTTAAATAAATAAATCTTCTTTTTAAAATAAATTTATTAAATTTATTGGGGTGAGACTGATCAATAAAATCATAGGTTTCAAGTGTACAATTCTATGATACATCATCTGTATATTGCACTGTCTTTACCACCCAAAGTCAAATCTACTTCTGTCAGCATATATCTGACCTCCTTTAATCTTAACTACCCAACACCTTTAACCTCTGTCAACCATCACATTGTTGTTTGTGTTTATGAGCTTTTGTCTGTCTTGTTTGTTCATTTGTTACTTTCAGCTTTATAGCCCACATATCAGTGAAATCATCATTCATGGTGGCCAAGAAATGGAAGCAAATTAAGTCTCCTTCAATATAGGATTAAATAAAGGATATGTGGTACATATATATAGTGGTAATATATATATATATATATATATATATATATATATATATATATATATACACACACACACACACACACACACACATTATATATATGTGCTACTCAGCCACACACAGATACACAAAAGATAAAATACTATTATTTGTTAAAATCCTTAGATTCTTGTAATTTGTCAGAAAATATATAGTTCATAAACCCTTTGTAAAATCAGAAAGCAGATTTAGATTATCTGACAAATAAATAAAACAGAAAATAAGTGCTTTTCAGAACTAATCATGATAGACTAGAGGAGAAAGAGAATATTTTCAGGTTGCATTACATCCTATTGTGGTTTGAATTTTATCTCCTAAAAAGATAAGTTAAAGTCCTGATTGCGTGTCTGTGAATGTAACTTTATTTGAAATAAGACCTTTCCAGATATAATCAAGTTAAGATGAGGTCATTGTGTATTATCTGGGCCTTAATCCAGTGGCTGGTGTCCTTAAATATGTGGGAACTTAGGACATGGTAATACAAAGGTGAAGGCTATGTGCTCACAGAGGCAGAGTATGAAGTGATTGCAGCTGCAAACTGGGGGACACCCCATGTAGCTGGCAGCCAGTAAGAGAAAAGGAAGGATTCTTTCCTAGACCCATCAGAGGAAACATGGCTCTTCCAACACTTTGATTTCAACTACTAGCCTCCAGAACTGTGACAGAATACATTTGTGTTGTTTTGAGGCACCAAGTTTGTATTACTTTGCTAGGGCAGTCCTGAATAACCAATAGATTCAAACTGGCCAATGAAGGATAGGTCAGTATTAGTTAGAGTGAAGGAAGGTCACCAAAAAAGACAAAATGTTGAGCAAAAGTGCAAGTATGAGGGTGATTGAGTCCTTTCTAGAGGCAGAGGGAAGCCTAACTGAGGAGCAGAGAGAGAAATTATATGGGGAGAAGTATAAGAACAAGTCTAGCTTGAAAAATGTCTTAGGTATTTATTTTTCATTTTAATCAAACCAAGTTTAAAATATTCTTGAAGGATGAGTGGTATAACAATTAATTTATATACAAGCTATTGCACACATATAGTGATAACTAAGAGTAGGAGATTTCTTCAAAAATTTTAGAAATATTAATTAATTTAATTTTTACAGAAAGTCTAAGAAGTAGGTACGATTATTATCCTCCAGAAAGAATGAGGAAAATAAGGCATAGAGAGTAAAGGTAATTTGCCAACATCACACAAGCATTTAGTTGCAAAACCAGGTGTTTTGATTCCAAAGTCGTTCTCTTCACTATTACATCCTTCTCTCTCTGAGTATTATTTTTAAAAGCCAAAATATATAATAGAACATGTATAATGAATCATAGATCTATTTGAGAGAAAAAAATATATTGATATAGTGACTTTGGAAAAAAATAAGAACTTTATTTGCATTTTACTTTTAACTTAAATTATATTTCCATTTGTACATTTTCAAACATTAAGGATATTAGTATAGGCATTAATATATTTTTTTAAAGATTTAAATTTATTTAGTTTGGAGAGGTGAGAGAGAGAGAAGGGGGGAGAAGGAGAGAGCATCAACTCCCATATGTGCCTTGACCAGACAAGCCCAGGATTTCAAACCAGTGACTTCAGCATTTCAGGTCAACACTTTATCAACTGAGCCACCACAGGTCAGGCAGAATTCAACATATGCCAAAACTAGAGGTACATTTCTCTCCTTTTTTCAAAAATGACTACCAAGAACAGGTCAGGTAAAATTTGCAAATCTTAGCATTTCAAGATATTCAATCTGTATAGTTCTATTCCATAATTGTATTTAACATTTATATATTTTATCACTTTTATTATACTGATTATCACAAGTAAACTTCTATAAACATATAAAAACATGTAATGACTCAGAACAATAAAAGATTATTTAATTCTACTGTCAGAGACCAAGGTTAGTGTTCAGGTTGATGATGTGGCTTCTTCTCAAATGGTTTATGAGCCCAGGTTTGTTGCAGCTAATGACTCCACCACCCCGTAGGGCCTCCAAGTTGCTTGTTTTCATTCAGGTGGAGAGATGGGGTTGAAGAGCATAAGAGAGTATGGGTTTTGTCTATCTCATCCATCACTTTCATGCACCTTCTATTAACCAGAGTTCATCCAAATGGCCACACCTAACTACATGGGAGGCTGATGGTTGCAGGCCAGTTGTGTGCCCAGGAAGGAGAAAGAAGAGATTTTAAACAGCCAGAAGTCTTTGATGTATCTATTTTTTTCATAATTATAATGATACTTGTATAATGAAACCATATATATATATATATATATATATATATATATATATATATATATACTGAAATAAATTGATTTTTTAACCCCTCTCTTTTAGAAATTCTAAAAAGCATAACTCAAATAATGTAACATAAAAATGTTTTTTAATGTCAGAATAAATTTAATTTTGTCGTATTTATTTTGTTTAATTACCAGAAAAGCACGCTTGGACTTTATACTTTTTTTTCTTTAATATTTGACTTAATTATTATAACATATTTCTCAGAAATTTGTACATAGTGTGCCTACAATTATTTTGTAGATTTAAATGTGCCTGACTTCAAAAAGTTTTTGAGAACTACTGACCTAGAGTGTCTTTTACTCTAAGCTCTTACCCAAATCTCTACTTTTAGCATATTACCATTTTAGTTGCTTGGAAAAAACAGTTGAAATGAAAAACTAGTCAACCCATGAGAAGCAAGGGCACTATCTCCAATGTCAACAAGAACAGTAGGTCAGGCCTCATGCCTAAAGATTTTTTTTTCATGTTAAGGCCTCAAATCTCTTTTTACCTTATCATAGGTACCTCTCTGACATGTTGAGTTCCAATCCCTTGTCCCCTTGAAAGTTCTAATTTCCAACATATGGTCTGATTTATTATAAGATGAATAGAAAGAACAGAGCAAGAGAAGAGTTTTGCGCTCCTCCTGGAGGATAACTACTTGGAGACCTATTATGAACAAATTTGCTGAGCTCTCAAAAAGCTTTTTGTAGGCCAGGCAGATATTAATGAACATTTGACTCCATCAGGTGTCAGACAATAGAAGGTTGGTGTAAGCTAAGATCAGGAAAGCCCATGCCTTATCTAAAGGACTTAAAATTTCAATAATTTAAAAAGCATATTTAAAATACTTTGCTCAGTTTTAGCATTTGGTCAAGCATTTGTTACCCCTAAGATAAAACATACGGAGGTTGGAGGAATTGAGTAAAATTGCTGAAAACATAATAATAAAATTAAAAAAATGTGAAAAACTTTATATAAAATGCTAAAGTGTTAATAGTTTATTAACATGGATTTATTTAATTATTAATTTATCTATTTTGTTATACAGAGGTAGATTATGCAACTCTATATAACTATGTATGCATATATACTAAGAAAGTACATATATATTTTTCTGTGTGTTTACAAAAATTAAGACTGGTTTATTAGAGTTAACTGAGAATAGCTCACAAATGAAACATAAGAATTTAAATCAAGTAAAATAAAAATATTTCACACACATTGGTTTTGATTCAATCATTCAGTTACTCAAGTATTTATGGAGTTTCCCAGTTCCCAGATGTGAGTATGTCTATACTGGGAAATAAGTAAAAATTAATCAAAAAGTCAGAATCAGTGCCCTGCTGTCAGAGTTCACATTTTAAAGCAAGTTAACACAGGCGCACATAATTGAGGTCTTATTAAAAAAACAAGTTTCAATTTTTATCTCAAAATTTGCCTCCCTTCACAGCATACTGGGAAAAGTTTACATTAACTTTAAAAGGAATTGTGCTCTCAGATCAGTTATTGGTAATACAGAGAATGATGAAGATTTTATCCCTTGTGGTCTATACCTGTAAAATGTTATGCAAAAATACAGCAAAAAGGACTCACTAGGCCTGAGGTGTTGGTCAGAGTCAAAATAATGAGCCACTTTATATCATCTGATTGTTTTTCTAAACACAAGTTAACATGCCAGTATTTTATTTATACTCCAACACATTTTTAATAGTCTTGGGTAACATATTAAGTAGGAAAAGAAATGATTGACAATGATGTGTGTCTTTCTACTGAGTGGTTTTGAGAACTTGACTTCTTTAGCTTCCTTATCAAAAATTTGGAAGTAAAAATATTTCATTATCTATCTCCCAGTCTTCTGTATGGGATATAAAATATAGATGAATTCCCTATAGTCTGGCTCAAATATTATTTCATAAAAATATCACTTATCTGAAAGTAACCTCGTCTCTTTCCCCAAGATAGTTGGAGACAGGCAAGAAATTATTTTGTGAAGTAATATATAAATTTGAATTATCTAAATTGCCTTATACTTTCCAGTGTCCAGCTCCATGATGATTAATTGTCAAGGAGAAATTTCTTTGGTTGGGGTTAATAAATAGTATAAGAAAATAGAAGCCTGATTCTGTTGTATTATTATTTCCATTATTAAAATCAACGTGCCAATTATGCCACCAAATCTCTGTTTCTCTACACTTAATCCTTCTTGTGGGAATATAAAATAAATATTTAGGTTAGAATGTTCTTGAGAAATTTATTGATACACTTCATGAAGACAACTTTTTAAAATGTCTCAAAATAGTTAATAAGAAATATTTGACATTCTTTCAGTAAAATTTTTTATTGATTTAAGTCTAATACATTGAATTGAGCATTGCAAGAACAAAGGCAAGCACACAGTCTGTTATGTAACAAGATTCGTTGCTACTGGAAAAGTAAACAAAAACCTAAATTATTAGAATGTAGTATATGTAACAAATGAAAGAGGTATTTAATAGAGTAGTGGTAACTCAGAAAAGAGAATAGTTTTCTGAACAAGTTTTCAGGATGAAAAGGGGTGAAGGTGATTTACAGGGAATGTTTAGAAGAAGAGGAAATTCTTGAGTCAGGCATTGAAGAATCATAAGAATTTAAACACAGAATAGAGGTCCCAGTAATTCATTTAGACAAAGGAAGAGTTTAAGGAAAAGGCTGGAAGCCGACAGGAGCAATATACTGTAGAGAACTATATTGTTGAGCACTTGGTATGAGGGTAGAGGTGTGGGGTGATAATTTGAGTGTGTAGGTATGGCCTTAACTGGAAAAACACCAAGAATTTAGGACTATATTCATTGGATAAAGAATGGCCATCATCCGATGTATGTAAATGAATCAGATGGGATTTGAATTTCAATACAGTTTTTAAAATGTAAGAAAAACGAGTTAAGATTCAGGTAGATCTGGTAGACCACTGCAAGCCATAAAAATTAACAAAAGTAGAGTCAAAGAGAAAAAGGGGAGCCTCTTCCTACCTATTGTGTGATAATGTCCAGAGTTTAGGATGTGAGGATAGAGAAAAAGAACGAGGGAGCTCCTTAATATGTTTGTTTTTTTCCCCCAGTGTTGGAAACGTGGAGTTCTACATGGTTTAGTCCAGCTAACCAAAAATCCACATATGAGGTTCAAGTAATAAAAGATGCATATGCAAAAAATGTCCTTTGTCAATACAGGGGTGGGCAAAAGTAGGTCTATAGAGAAGTCTACGTCAATGTATGCTTGTGTGTAGCAAGTACACGGCAAGAATGTCTACATAATGAAGGCTGGCAATTTGAGGACTTACGAAATTCTAAGTGCTCAACTTAAAGCTATTGTAATAATTGTAACCTGTGTGTCCTTCTCCATACAAACAACTATAAACCTACATTTTCCAAACCCTCTATAGTATTTTTGAGCAGCCTGAACCTATAGTTTGGTGGTTATTCATTTAATTATTATGAGATTTTATTAAAAACCAGATCAGCATGACTTATAATCATAAAAAGAGAGAAAACATTTCTTAAGCATTGCTGGAAGGTTTGTTTTATTTTATTTGTTACAATAAGAAAATGATTGATGTTATCCCATTTTGCTTAAGAGGAAACTAATGCTCAAATGGATTAAATCATGCCATTTGAGATGCAATCTGTTAGACACGGTTTCTATACTTAAGACTGCCTGGTTCCAAAGACCAAGTTATGTCCTTAAATTGCACAGTGAGGTGTACTTTGTCATAAAGTATGCTTTGAAAGAAAGCACATCTAATTTTCCAAATTTAAGAGTGATAGTGAATACCTCAGTAATGAAATATTTTTTGGCAACAAGCCATATGATTATATTACTGTCTGTATCATAAATTGGAATTTTACTACTTTTTATAAGACACTGATATTCCAGAATCTGAATAAGATTTAGTTTGTTTTTCACCTTTTCAATCTATTGACCACAGATGGGGAAAATTGAGTTAAAAAAAAAAAAAATTCTCTTTTTTCTTAGCACTTGAGACAGTATCAGCAGGGCTCAAATTATTTGTAACAACTTGAAAGCCAGGGGACTCTGACAGCAGCATCACTCTTCCCCACATTTTCCCTCTGGACATGATTCCAGTATTGCTCCATAAATTGAACAATAAAATGACTTTAACCATTACACGATTCCTTGTGAAATGAGCTCTCTGTGTCAACGGTGGAGCCACACAGAAGCTGCTTCCCCTCTCCCCCATTCCTACTCAAGGCAGCTGGCTGGGCTCATTGGTTTTCAGCAGCACTGGGAATTCTCTTCTCATATCTAGAACACTAATGAACTTAGAAAAATCATCATTACGAACCTCCTTATTTATGGACTCGCTATGGTTTGTATTCTCTTTTGGGGGGGAGGAAATATCAAGGTACATGTATAAGGAAGGAGATAGAAAACTTCAGATGAAGGAAAAGAAAAAAGACCTGCAATGAAACAGGAATGGGTTCAGTCAATCAGAAAACGTATCAGTGTTATTGTTTCCATACTAGAACTGTCATTACCATCCTCTATACAAGACAAGGAAAGGAAACAGAGGATAGACAGACAGCATTATATCTCTCTTCCTCTCTGAGCATCTTCTGCACCTGCATCTTTAAGTACAGCCAGAATATGAGTATGAGACACACATAACCCACATCTACATAATCATATATGCAAAGTTATCAATGAAAAAAGATTAAAAAATAAATGCAATATTGAGAAACTACTTCACAATTTTTCACTATTGATTACAAAACACACAGTAAAAACTCATGTTTCCCATAACCATAGAATTAATGTCCAATTTAATAAAGGACAAGTATATATATATATATATATATATATATATATATATAAAATGCCAAATGTTAGAACTTTCACAGTAAAGAAAGCAGAATTACACAATAATAAAGTGCTTATGCTGGATATTTGTTATTAAAAAATAATTTAGTGAAAATATATTTTTAAACTGTTTGACACAACAAGTATCATGTCATGATTTTTGAAAAGAAAGTTTATTTTTGACTATGAATTAGATTTTGCAAAGGATCTGTAAGTCTTGGGAAGGGGGCAGGAGAACATGTATAGAAATGTCTCTGTTGCTGTTTTTGTATTTTTTTTTCTGAGGGAAATGCAATACTGAAAAAGAATATTACAGTTTTCTTTGACTATTTTTTTGTTCTTTCTTTGTCAGAATTATTAAAACACACATTTTAGAGAAAAGAGAAAAACTGAGCATAAGCAGAGTAGGCAAATAGAAGAAAAAACCATTTCATATCTCTAGACACTGGAAAGCACTTTTCTTATTCATTGGGTGCAGGTGGTAGGAGAAAAATTGTCATGCATTTTATTCAAATTATGAATCAATGATTCTGATTTTTTTTTCATTCGATTGTATCTATCAACTGTAATAGTACAGGTGAATAATACTCATACTTTTTCTGGTACTTAAGTGATGGTTATGAAACACTTTGTGAAAAAATGGTTTTATTGATTTTTGTTTCTAATCACTAAAGTAATAAATACATATTTAAGGGGAGAATCAAATCAATAATTAAGAGAAAACCCTTAGAAGCTATCAGTTGCAAAATTAGTTGCCAGTTTACAAAGAAAAAATGATTAGAATAGTATCAGTTTGTTCCTAACATGACTGAAAGACAGTATAGCAGCACATGTAAGTACTGAGATAAAATGCCTGTGATTCTATAATTCCTTAAACAGATAAAGCAATATTACACTCATCAGGGTTAAAAACACTTGTAGAAATACGTGGATTCAGAGTATAGATCCCCTATGTATTCCACTTAAAGATAATACTCAAGATAGTGTTGTAATTAAATAGTAATAAATTCATTCATTTATTCATTCATTCATACATTCATTCATTTATTTATATTAAGTGAGAGGTAGGGAGGCAGAGAGACAAGCTCCTGCATGCATCTCAACTGGGATCCACTTGGCAAGCCCCCTACCAGGCAATGCTCTGCTCACCTGGGGCAGCAGTTCTATTGCTTGGCAACCAAGCTATTTCAGTGCCTGAGGTGAGGCCATCTTGCCATCCTCAGCACGGGTGCAATTTGCTCAAACCATTTCAGCCATGGCTGTAGGAGAAGAAGAGAGAGACAGAAGGAAAGAAGAGGGAGAAAGGTGGAGAAGCATATGGTTGCTTCTCTTGTGTGCCTTGACCGGGAATCAAACCCAGAACTTTCACACATTGAAGCAATGCTCTACCACCAGGGCAATAATAAATTTAGAAGACAGACGTCAATAAGGAAAAATTAGATAAAATTTAACAGTGGTGAACAATAAATCCTACTATATATAAATTCAAATGGATGATGACTATATCATTAAGAATATGTAATATAAGAAATAATTAGGATTCTTATAAAATATCTTTTAAAACAAAACTAATAAATAGTCTGAACCTAGTATCGTTTACAAGGTTCATATTACATTGATCAGGTTGAAACTGAAGTAAGCAAGTAAAGTACACTGCACAGAGGAAGTGCCATTACCTAAGTTAGTGAAGTACAAAAATATGAATATGATTATGAATATTAGGAGTAAAAAATAGACTGAAAATTCATAATTAAAATTTCAAGGAAACAAGGAGAAAATGTAAACTGACAAAGTCAAAAATAATAGAAAGAAATGAAACTATAAAAATAGCTAACATGAAATAATTTTGGTGGAATAAAATTATCAATCAAATATATCAATGGTTATACTAAATGCAAAAGACTCATATTTTCTCATCACAAGGTACTACTTTTTAGACTAGATTACAGATGAAACTCAACTATATTTTGTTAATAATAAACTTAAAAGTTTAAATTAAAACAACCTTGAAAATAAATCAATGGACAATAAAATTAGAAATGGCACATTTAATATCAAAGTATTGTATATACTTACATCACTGCCAGTCTGATCTAAGTATAAATGAGACCTTGTTTCTTTGATTTTGGTGGTGCCATAAATTTTAACACATTATCAATGCAAAAATATATTTTAAAAAACTATATACAATTTACACTTACTCAAATTTTAAATATGTACCCATAGTACCTCCTTTATGGTATGGTTAACATTGACTCTAATATTTTTTCACATACATTCTAATATTATTTGGAATCACGTTTGGCATCCAACAGTACATAATATTTTAATATGTTGCTTTCTATAGTTGTGATTATAACAGTGACTTCTATATTTACTACATATAGATGTAAAAACATTATTGAAACACAAAAGCTATCAAAAGTTTGTTGGCATTTTCTCTTTTGCTTAACTAGATTTTTGCTTCTTTCCTTTTTGTTGCATCATATAACACTGAAAATTTACATAACTTTCCCAACTCTCAGTTTTAAACTCTAACAAATACATAGATGCCCCATCCCTGAGCGATAGTCTTATCTAATGCTTTCATTGGTAGTGCTAACTTCATGTAGCTTTGAAATTTCACTATCCATTTCTGGAGATTAAACTGAGTTAATATCTGAGCAAGAAATGCCAACAAACTCACAATTTATTTCTCTATCATTCAACAATTTCATCTTGACATCAGACTGAATAATATGGAAAAAAGTGTTTGTCTAATTTTTGAATTGGTTACATTTTAATTTTCGTTAAGCCAAGAGTCCAATACTCATTTTTCAAATCTCTCAATAGTATTTAGTTTTCACCTATTTTGTCTGCATTTCTTTTATGCTAAATCAACTTGTCCCCCCACCATTGTTTTTCATAATACGCAATTAAAAATATCATTGCTGAAAATAATGAATACCATTATACCATAAAGTAAGAAACAATACCATAATCAAATTAAAAATGGGCAAGAACCTGACTAGACAGCTCTCTAAAGAGGACATAAAAAGAGACATATAAAAAAATACTCAAGGTCGCCATTCATCAGAGAAATGCAAATTAAAACTGTAATGTTATATCATCCCACACCTGCCAAAATGGCTTTCATTAACAAATCAACAAACAAGTGTTGTGAAGGTGTGGAGAAAAGGGAGCCCTCTTGCACTGCTAGTGAGAATGCAGACTCATGCAGCTACTGTGAAAAACAGTATAGCTTTTCCTCAAAATTTAGAAATGGGCCTGACCAGGCAGTGGCTCAGTGGATAGAACGTCGGACTGGGATGCAGAAGACCCAGGTTTGAGACCCTGAGGTCGTCAGCTTGAGCGCGGGCCCATCTGGCTTGAGCAAAAGCTTGCCAGCTTGGACCCAAAGTTGCTGGCTCGAGCAAGGGGTTTCTTGGTCTGCTGAAGGCCTGCAGTCAAGGCACATATGAGAAAGCAATCAATGAACAACTAAGGTGTCACAACGAAAACCTGATGACTGATGCTTCTCATCTCTCTCTGTTCCTGTCTGTCTGTCCTTATCTATCCCTCTCTCTGACTCTCTGTCCCTGTAAAAAAAAAAAAAAAAAAAAAAAGAAATGCAACGGCCTTATGACCCAGCTAGCCCACATATCCTAAGAATTGCAAAACACTAATTCAAAAGAAGATATGCACCCCCATGTTTACTGCAGCATTATTTACAATAAGCAAGAGCTGGAAACAGCCCAAGTGCTCATCAGTAAATGAGTGAAAAGGAAGCTGTAGAACATTTATACTATTACATAGTCATAAAATTACATAGCCATAAAATACTATGTAACCATAAAAAAGAAGAAACTCTTACCTTTTGCAACAGCATGGATATACCTGGAAATTATTATGATAAGTGCAATAAGCCAGGTAAGAAAGACAAATAACTTAGGATCTCACTTATATGTGGAATCTAAAGACCACAATAAGCTGAGGAACAAAATAGAAACAGAAACAGAGTCACAGGAACCAGATGGACAGCTATCAGAGGGAAGCGGTTAGTAAGGACTGTATCAAAGAGGGTGGAAGGATTAGCCAAAATCATATATACATAATGCATAATACAGCCAATGGGTAGCAATAGTCAGAGAAAGAAGGGCAGGTGGAAGTAGAAGAGGGTAAAGGAGGAAAAATTGTGGGAAGAAAAAAACTTTGCAAGGAGCTGGTGGGGGGCACTATGAAGGGCATAGATGGTGTTATATTGAGTGGGTCACTTGAAATCATGTCAACACAATAAATTAAAAAATAAAAAAAAAGAATCAATAGCATAAAATTTAACAAAAGTTTTTGATTAATATTATCCAACATGCTTCAAAAAAATACAAAAATACAAAAATAAACCTCCTAAATAATGCAGAGAACACAGAAGAAATCAGAAATCTCAATGCAAATTTTATAGCCTTTGGACAATAGAAATGAGTATATTCACAAAAGAAAGAAATATCTAATTGCTTTGTAAATATTCATCCTTACAAATAAACAAAAAAACTAGCTGGTGCAAGAAAAAATTGTCATCTATAAAATTAGTAAGGTATTTAAAAACTTTCACTTTTTTAAAGCTAGAGATTAGTTGTTATTTTGTGATTAATAGTCAAATTGGTTACGATTTATTCCACAGTGTATTCCACCAAGTATTTGCCAGTACAAAAGTATTTATTTATGTATGTTGGTCAAATAAGTTTGTAAATATGATATATATGTTTGCTCACTTATAGTTTGCTTTGGGTGTGGGAGAAAGGCTGTAAACCGGCAAAGTCATTATAGCCTAAGGCTTAGTTTTAAAATCAAACCTTTCCCCACACCCTCGACTGTTGCATGATATGGGGTGGTATACTATTATGAGGAATACCATTTATGCCTCAGATAAGTGACTTCCTTGTTTGTAGATTGGATTAAAGGTTTGGATTTCTACACTATAAAGTGGGGGCAGACCGGGAGATTGCTCTCTCTTGGTTCCTGAGATTAGCAGTAGAGAGGAGAGCAGAGAAAGGCCATGTGGAGGATAGGAGAAACAGCCAAGATGGTGGAGTGCTGAAGGAGAAGCCATTCTGTGCAGAGTTTGTGCAGAGAGAAGTAGATGGGAAACAGAGGTAAATAAGGCTGGTGAGGTAGAAACTTTGATTCTAGGAAACTTGGATAAATCAGTGGCTTTGGGAGCCCTGAATGGAAAGGGAAGTGTTTTCCCACTGTGTGTATTTCTTGCCCACTAGGTGCAAGCTAGGATAAAGATGATGACCCATCAGTTCTTGGCTCCGTTGTTTTATTACCATATGTCCGAATCAAATGCGAACCTGCATGGGCCAGGTGGCTGTGATGGTGGCTGCGGCTACTGGCCATACACTGTATTTATTTATTTAATTTTAAATTGGATTTATTGAGATAACATAAGCTAATAAAATTATATAGGTTTCAGTTGTACAATTCTGTAATACATCATCTATATTCTATTGTGTGTTCACCACCTCAAGTCTCCTTCCATCAATGTTTAACCCCCCTTTATCCTCTTCTAACTCCCCCACCCCCTTTCCCTCCTGTAATCACCATACTGTTGTCTGTATCTACAAGACTTTAAGTTTTGCTTAATTCCTTCACCTTTTTTAATCCAGCCCTCAACTTCCTTCCCCTCTGATAGCTGTAGTCTGTCCTCTGTACCTATGAGTCTGTTTCTCTTATTTTATTAGTGTATTTTGTTCATTTAGTTCTACCTACGAGTGAAATCATATTATACTTGTCTTTCTCTGGCTTATTTCACTTAACATAATAATCTTCAGGCCCATGCAAGCTGTCACAAAAGGTAAGATTTCCTTTGTTTTGACAGCTGTCTAGTATTCTATTGTGTAAATGTACCATAGCTTTTTTATCCACTTATTTTAAACCAGACTGAAGCACACAATTGAAAGAGCAAAGATCCACGAGTATCTTTCTTAACATCTTACTCCAGTTCTGCCTCATCCCTGACCCTTGGAATTGTGTTTCTCCCAGGAAAAGTGTCAGAACAGTGCCTAGACTAGTGGGCAAACTGACATTATAACTTATTTTTAATAGCAGTTAACAGAAGTAATGGAATTCAACTTGTGTTTCTTTGGTTTTATTATTCTGGACTCATTTAATTATGTTACTCTGACATTTTAATTTCCTGTATCTGTTTACAATGGCCCTATCTTGCCCTGGCCGGATGGCTTTGTTGGTTAGAACATTGACCCAAAGCACAGAGGTTGCAGGTTTGGTTCCCAGTCAGGGCACATACAGGAATAGATCGATGTTCCTGTCTCTCTCTCCTTTCCTCTATCACTAAAATCAATTTAAAAAGAATTAAAATGGCCCTATCCTCTTTTGCAGGATCTCCCTTCTTGGCAACAATTCAAATGTTCAGAGATCTGGCAAAAGTTATATATAAGAATATGTACTGAATTAATATAATGATAAAAATAAGCAAGAGCTTAAACACCCAACAAATTTTTTATTAATTGTCTGGTAATTTATAGCCACTTACAATAACATTTTGAAGAATATTGGATAACTTTAGATAATATCCATAGTTTAATAAGTAAAACATCATGAAAACACAAAGATAATCCTACGTCCCCCTGCTTACTAATTGGTTAAAATATCTCTGGCATTTTTTAGGAAAGATGGTAAGAGCCATAAATTTTTTTTTATATATTATCTTGTTTTCATATATAAAAATCTTTTATTAAAAGAATGCTGGATTAAAAGATAACTATGTGTGATTAAAAAGAACTGAATTTACAGAAAAACTGTACAAAAAGTTTGAAAATGTTATACTAATCAAATGCTAAGAAAACAAAAACAATTTTGACAATATTACAGTCAAGAACAAATAGAATTCATAATAAAATGGAAACAATTATACACTTTGCCTCTTTCTTTTCCTTGCTAATCTCCCTTTTCAACCAAGAGCCAGCCTCAGCTTAGAAGCTTCTACAAGCATCAATAGCATTAGAAACATATCTTCATATGAACTATTTCTGTGAAATAAAAAATAAAAATGTGGCTTTTCTAAAAAGCCTCTGCTGGCAACATGATTTTTCTAAAACCTATGAACTTTTGCAAAAGCTATTCAGATGTTGTGTGAACTGTATCTGTATCTTTGGCAGTTTATGATTTTATATATTCTGTGTGGTAAATAATATCTAGTGTTTTCAGTTATCACAAAAATACCATAAAAAATATATAAAGCAGATTTCTGGTAACCAGAGGTCTTTGGAATACACCATAACCTTGACAATAAACATGATTTCTTTCTCTTGAAAGCATAACTATGGTTTTGACACCCTTACTGAGTGACCTAACATAATAATTCTCTATCCTAGCCCATATAGATTTGATAGCTGTCTGTGATTGGGGTGCAAAGTTAAAAAATTTGAGACACTGTCCTAAATCTCACACTTTATAGTGTATTTCCGAGGGCAAGTTTTTGCAAACTCTTTTAACAGTCAAATATAGTAAAAGGGGTCTTTTACACAGCTACATAGGGATATATTAATAAATAAATTAAAATAACTTTTAAAAATGCCTCCTGTCATGTATCATGCTCTGATATTTTTTTGTCTTATTTTAGTATGTTTTATAATGCTGGCCATGATCTACTTACATTGACTAGATGGTCACTTAGTGGGTAACAAACATAAGTTTGAACAAGTGTAGATGGTTCAAGTGACCTGATTGATTTGCTGATGACCTACTATATACTATGTTTTATACCTGCAGTTATAAGCATGGACACCAGGGCTGCATACACAGCCCTGATGTCATTGATATGGGACCATTGTACGTATTAGAAAAACATGCGTTTTCTGGGTAGGCACAGCTTTGTTGCATGGAAGTAGGTGAGTGGATGGAGAGTTTGTCCTCATTTGTAAGAACACCTCCTCTTCTGTGCAAAAACAGTATTGCATCATGGTACAAAGCCCGGAGAGCACCCACGGGAAAGATTTCAGGTTATATTCTAAATAAAATCTAATGCATTCAGAACACGCTTCAGTTCAGCACTTTCTCTTACTTGGAGGTAACATTCACTTTCTGTGTTCATCTCTTAACCCTGGGGACATATCTACATTTTTTCTTCCATCTTTTATCTCTCTGAATTTTAATTCAGTACTTACTAGATATTCCACCTACCTCTCTGGAATATTTTTATATTAAAAATAAAAAGCTTTAATGTTTAACTATCTGCTTTAAAGGGGACAGCCATTTTTCTTCCCTCACATTCTTTTTATCTTCTCTATTATTTCACAAATCCTCTTGAAAACCCATGTTGGAGACTTATAATACCTTTCCCTCCCATCTTCTTCATCCAAGCTTTTTTTCTTTATTTTTTTTTGAGATTTTATTTATTCATTTTAGAGAGGAGAGAGAGAAAAGGGGAGGAGAAGCTGGAAGCATCAACTCCCATACGTGCCTTGACCAGGGAAACCAGGGTTTTGAACCAACGACCTCAGAGTTCCAGGTTGATTCTTTATCCACTGCACCACCACAGGTCAGGCTCCATCCAAGCTTAAACTTAACCTTGACAATGCCAGCATGATGTCTTTTTCTTTGATATTTTTAATAAACCATATCATAGTTTTCTAGATCAGTGAACTTTAATATGTATTTTGATTTGTGTGCATATATATATATTTGTGTATGCATGTATATTATTTTTTATTTAAAGAAAAAATATAGTAATTAAATTTCACAATTTTTTATCATATCGTTAACATATACTTTCAAATCTGATATCTCTCACTATTTACACAATAAAATACAGTAATTATGAGACCTAATTTTAAATGTATGGCTACATAAAACTAATCAAATTACAAAATTTAATTAATACAAAAAAGAAAAAACAACAGTGCCAATGTACTAGAGAAAAATGGCCATGGAAGTTTACCTTTTCTTAAGATAACCTGATGTACAAAATTATGACATGCATAAAAGCTTGTTTTTTTCATATTTTATTATTTTTAAAATATTGTTTCCATATTTTATTATTATAAGTTGATGAACTCTATTATAGTAATCTGTTTTCTTTTTAATTCTGAGATTCTCAGGGAAAATGATCATAAATTGTTGCTATTTCTATTTTCTGACATTATTCATATCTGGCATGTAGTAGATGTACAATGAGTTCTTGTTCATTGAGGAGACAACAATATCGAGTCTTCTCGTTGGCACTCAGACCTAAGTATGTCATACAGCTTTATGGGCAAGCTGTTTAAAACGTGGTAGGGGATTTGAAGGAATCATAATTCATGCTAGTGTGCCTACTGCAATACAGAGGCTATACCACTCAATAGAAAATTCATACTCTGTGTTTCCTTTGATCCAACCCTACTTTGCTCCTTTGAATCTGCCTGATTTCCCTTTCTGATCCTAAAATCCTTGGAGCCCGGAAAGGAACTAAGGACACCCTGATGTTAGGAGTGTTCTCATTCCCATGCTGCTAACAAGATTATCTTTCTCTTTCTTTCGAAGTCTTCTAGCTTCAGTGGTAGTCAACCTGGTCCCTACTGCCCACTAGTGGGCGTTTTTGCTTTCATGGTTTGTGGTAGTGGAGCAACCAAAGTATAAATAAAAAGATAGATTTAACTACAGTAAGTTGTTTTATAAAGATTTATTCTGCCAAACTTAGCAAATATCCAACAAAGTACTTGGTAAGTAATTATTATTATATGCTTTAACTTGCTGTAACTCTGCTTTATAAATTTTATAAAGTAAAGTTACTTCTCTACTTTATAAATCACCATTTCTGTGGAACTGGTGAGCGGTTAGAAAATTTTAGTACTAACAGAGATACAAAAGTGGGCGGTAGGTATAAAAAGGTTGACTACCCCTGAACTTGATGGAAACCTCTAACTGGATTTGGATATTTGTGATCTAGATTATGACTGTGGGCAATGAATCTAGAACCTTAGTTATTATACTAGCAGGATTAAATGTGAAATTTGTTTGTATTTTAAGAAAAATCTCCATTTATGCTAAAGCCTACCACAAAAATATTATTCTACTATTTGCATCTAGCTAGTCTCAAATCATCAGTTAATTGAGTGTTTTATATGATTTCTTAGTAAAAAGATAAAAATAAATTTACACATAATAATCAAAGCCCCTAGAAATACTTAAAACACCTAAAGAAACACTGTTTTATGGGGTATATAGTAAACATTCAGACATTTCTTTGATTCATAGAGGAATTCATTGATTTAAAAATTGTTATTTAAAAAAATGGTATGAGTAATTTATAGCTATTTAAATAGAAAATGACACTCGGTGTATTCAAATATCACACTACCAGCTCTAAAATAATTGTCATAAGAGTCAAGTAGAAATTGCTTTCCTCCATCAGTTTCTCAGCCTTATACCACTGGTTAAGTACACTGAACCGTGTGAAGAAGATTTAGCTAATAGTACAGGCCCTGGGAAAAGATGTAATGCCTTATTTTCTGGACCAGTGATCTGACCCAATATAGGAAGGTTGAACTGATTATATAACTTGAGATATGAATACTTACGAGCAAAGGAAACTGACTCAAAAACTTTGTTGCACTTAAAAATGAAGGTTGAAGATCGGAGTGATCCTGATATTACTGTGTAATGTACATTTCCTTATCACCCTAGTGCTTTTCTAGCTCAGAGTATGCAGTTGCTGCACCTCTTTATGTTTAATAATATCCTTTTATGACAGGCCACTTAAATCGTAGAGGTATCTCATTTTTATTTCAGACACTGTTTCTGATCAAAGTACAAAGTGGAAAAAGGTTGCAACAATAACCCTAGAATTAAGTTGTTTACATCCCAGATATGATGCAAAAGAAAGTGAAAACAGCAAGGACATTCTAGGCAGTTTGGATTTGGCTGTATTTCTATAATCTTAAAATATTTTCATGTTTATTTTTCCCTAAGAACTATTGTTAACAATGCCATTTCAAAAGAAAAAGATTTATGCGATCTGAAGAGAAACCAGAGTATCATCATTTCAAAATAAAATTCTTCCATTTAAGTTTCTTTTCTTTTTTTTTTTCTAACATGTTTCATCAATCATGCTAAAACTGTTCTCTGTCATGCAGTAATTGCAAATGGGCATGCCAAAGTGTGCATCTACATATCCTCATTCCCCTTATCTCCACACTGGGCAAGGATGACAACCAATTCATTAGCTGCTACATTGTTAAACTCATCAAATAAAACACAGTCTTTTGCTTCTGTGATGTTTTCTGTTACAGTATCAAAGTAGTTTCTTTCAAAGCCCATTTGAAGACAGTTGTGATAACAGTTAGTTATGCCTGGTGCCTTTGTTGTGCAGACTTATTGAAAATGGCAACTTCTTGGTTCCAGCAAAATGACTCATATTTTATATATTAGAAGGGAAAAGACCTACAATCAGAATAAAACTCTGCTTATTGGTATGTTAAAAAGTACAAAGACTTTAAGCTGGGAAGACAAACCCTAGTTTTGGAATTATTTACAATCATTTTTGGAAGTGACTTAGTTCTATTTAGCATCTCTGTTTTCTCACCTACAAAGTGAATACTGCACTTTTAAAAATTTTGGTAGGACTGCTTTCAGTAATAAATCAGATACTGACTATCAGTAAACTTGACCAAGAAGAAATAAGCAGTTATTTTATTCCTAGTATTTTAATCTTTAAAAATAAGAATTTGTCTCATAACATAGAAATGTAATTAATGTTTATAATTATGTACAGAGTTCTGATAGTATGCAAATATATATTTTGGGACATTCATTCTTAATGTAAAGCTAAAATTGTTTAATTTTTAAAATAATCATACTTGAAGATAAAAACTACAATCTATGTAATACTCTGTCATAAAAATAAAATTTAAATAATAAAAGTAACTGATAGTTTAACTTAACTGTTCTTAAAAAAGGAGATATTTGGAGTACTAACAGTTTTTGTCTTTTACAGGGACAGAGAGAGAGTCAGAGAGAGGGATAGATAGGGACAGACAGACAGGAACGGAAGAGATGACAAGCATCAATCATCAGGTTTTCGTTGCAACACCTTAGTTGTTCATTGGTTGCTTTCTCATATGTGCCTTGACCGTGGGCCTTCAGCAGACCCACAACCCCTTGCTGGAGCCAGCGACCTTGGGTCCAAGCTGGTGAGCTTTTGCTCAAGCTAGATGGGCCCATGCTCAAGCTGGTGACCTCGGGGTCTCAAACCTGGGTCCTCTGTATCCCAGTCCGATGCTCTATCCACTGCACCACTGCCTGGTCAGGCTAACATTTTTTTTTTTTATGTGTGTGTTCATACATAGGTATAGATTATATACACACCCTCAGTTATTATTGTTTCTAATTTTTTTAAAAAAATTTTTTAGAAAATTAAATTTGAAAGGATGACATTGGTTAAATAGAGTACATAGGTTTCAGGTAAACATCTCTATAGCACGTGAACTGATGATTATGTTGTATACCCATCACCCAAAGTCAAACCAGTTTCCATCACTGTATTTTTGCTCCTCTTTACTCCCTTCCCCAACCCCCTCCTGGAGCACTGACTCTTCATACTTGCTTTTTTATAGCAGGCAAACCTTGCAGGCTAACACCAAAATAAATAATATGAAATCACATGCTAACATTTCAGTTTTTATAGTATTCTATGGAGACCCCAAACAGTAAAGTGTTGATGTAAAAAAATAGTAAGAAAAAAACAAAAGAAAAAGAAAAACAGAGCATCTCTTTATCTCAAAACCTAAAAATTTTGTAGCAAAAAAATAATATAATATACCAAAAACAAGTATAAGTAGAATCCTTTTCTAAATACTCTTTTAAATAACCTACTCCAAAGATCAATAGCTGGTAAATAGGAAATTGAAACCTATGGTACCCTTTTCCACCTATCTCTAATAATACAGTATTCACTAATATTGATTGAGCACTTACTATGTACCAAACAGTTACATTTAATTGTGTTACTTAAATGTCAAAACAACCTTTGAGATAATATTACCCCTATTCTAGACATGAAAATAGTGAAAGCATAGAGATGTTAAGCAGCACACAGAAGAACATAACATTACCGTGTGCGGGCTAAGTTTTAAATCTGACAACAGAGCCGATACTCTAAGACAGTGGTTCTCAAAGTATGTGCCCTAGGGGACCAAAAAACCAACAGGGTTTTTGGAGTTTAGATTTTGGGGGTATAGGTGTGGGGAATTGGCTGTGAACTGACAGTCTGCCCAACCCCCCACCTCACTTGCCTGATTAGGTTGAAAAAGGCTGTTAAGCTGTGGTGCTGGATTGTTTACACCACCCCCGCCCGTCATGTTCCCCGGAAAGACTGGAGGCAAGTTTCTTCTATCCTTTGTTTGGTGTAAAGTGAAGATGATATGTACGGTGGGGGTTTTCTGCACTTGGTAAAATTTTGGGATGCCTTGGAAACATGATCAAAGATCATTGATTTGTTAATGGCCTCACTTTGCCCTAAAAATAAAGCAAGATGCAGTTTTTGGGCAGGCTTTGTTCTTGCCAGCAGCAATTGCAGGGTCCTCCTGACCCCTTATTTTCTTAATACTGCGTAGTTTCTTAATTCCACACCATTCCCACTTGGGACCTCAAATTATTAATTGTGCCCAGATATAAAAATAAATATAGTTACTCTATTATACCATTTCATTACAGAAATACCACTCTTTTTGCTAACACATCATTATATTATTTTTAGATAAATACACCCAAATAAAATGAATAGATTTCGCAAGAAGAAGTGTGATATTGAAGAATCTGATTCTGGAAGTGAGCAAAAGTTAAGTGTAAATAAAATAGGACTTGAAGGCTGATGGGCAGAATTTAATTTATAGCATTTTCCATCACTTAACACTGAACGATGCGATTGGATTAGAAACCCATTCATGGAAACTTTAAATGATTTTGGTTTAACATTAAGAGAAGAACTGGCAGCTATATCCACTGATCGTGGATTGATGATTAAACATAAGGAATTGTCTCTTGAAGCCTTTTGGATTTCTATAAAAGTAGAATATGTGGCAATATTCAAAAATGCTTTGAACATTTTACTACAATTTTTAACATCTTATTTATATGAATCAGGATTTACTACCCTCAACACAATTATGAGTAAAAAGAGAGAAATTATTCAATATATTGATGAGGAAATGAGTTTGCCTTTCAAATATATGCCCAAACATTGAAGAAATCGCTAGGACACATCAGACTCATGTTTCTCATAAACACAAGAATAAAAAATCTTAACACATTTCCACTGGGACCTGCTGAATTTACTAAATCTTATTAAGAATGTATCTATATATATTAAAAAATAACATTTTTGTCATTTTTAAAAATTTTTTAACCCCTCTCTTTTACAAATTCTAAAAAGCATAGCTCAAAAATGTAACAAAAATGTTTTTTAATGTCAGAATAAATTTAATTTTGTTCTATTTATTTTGTTTAATTACCATAAAAGCATGCTTGGACTTTATATGTTTTTCTTTAATATTTGACTTAATTATTATAACATATTTCTCAGAAATTTGTATATAGCGCACCTACAATTATTTGTAGAATTTTAAATGCATCCCGACTTCAAAAAGTTTGAGAACCACTGCTCTAAGATCTAAAGCAATGATGCTAGCACAGAACCTAAAAAGAAAAAAAGAAGCTGTATTTTGGAACCTTCATTAAAAAAGCCATTGGGAATGAGATTGGAAAAGACCACAGGCTGAGGGTTCATATAGAACAAATTCTGAATCTTATGTGACTTGTCAAAATTTTAATTATTTCCATCAGCAAAATAAAATTAATGATGTTCACTGTAGGGTTATTATAAAGATTAAAAATCCATTAAATAAGGGAAGGATGAAAGAACAGTGAGGAGAGGATTTTTACGACAGTGAAAATGGCCTGTATGATACTATAATAGTAGATACATTTCATTACACATTTTCTAAAAACCCACATAATGTACACAACCATGATTAACCCTGATACAAAGTATGGATTTTGGGTGATGATAATGTCTCCATGTAGGTTCATCAGTTTTAACAAATGTACCACTTTGGTAGGGATGTTGAAATGGAGGAGGCTGTGCAAGTGATATTTTGGGTGTGTGGAGTACCTTTGTACATTTCTCTTAATAGGCTAAGAACCTAAAATAGCTTTTAAAAATAGACTTAAAAATTAAATATCCTCAGGTAATACTTGGTACACTGGAGGTGCCATCCAAATGTTATAAATAATAAAGCATGCTAACTTTTGACTAAATATGTAGAAAGTAATTATTCATAACTCACCATTTAGGTAATGGAATCCTATCTCTGTTTAGGGAAAGCATCCTTTATCACCATACCTTATCATCATAATAAATGTCTGACTGGAAGTTATATCAGAATAAATGCTTAAGTCTAATAGTGATGGTCAAATTTTCATTAAGATAGTCAATAGAAACACAATACCGCATAATTCTAATATTAGAATTATTAGATTTCACTGTATTTGTTACTGACTCATAAGTTTTCTAATGTAACATATTTAGAATGAATAGAAATTAGAAATACATTAAAAAGAATAAAATCCAAAACATGAGGGACTTAAATAAAACGGTTTCACTCCTATAGCAAACCTTTATAATTTAAGGACTCTCTTCACTCACCACTAGTAGAGTGATAAGAGTTTGTTGAATTAGGTAAACTGCTGGTCCTGGTCAGTTGGCTCTGTGGAGAGAGTGTCGGTCCTGCCTATGGGTGTCCTGGGTTCAATTCCCGGTCAGGGCACACAAGAGAAGTGACCATCTGCTTCTCTCTCCCTCTCTTCCCCTCTTCTCTCTCACTTCCCCTCTTGTAGGCAATGGCTTGATTTGCCTGAGAGTTGGCCCCAGGTGCTGAGGATAGCTTGTTTATTCCAGCATCAGCCCCAGAGGGGTGTTGCCAGGTGAATCCCGGTTGGGAAGCATATTGGAGTCTGTCTCTCTATCTCCCCTCCTCTCAATTAAAAAAGAACAGAAAAAGTAACATGCTGAGAAATAAAACTTGTTATTTGAAAGATGAAGATAGTATTGTCTATTTGGTTTCACTAATGTAATTTGTTTATTAGAAAAAACATCCTTAAATTCTATGCAATGGTTCTTTTCCTGATGGAATTCTCGAATAATCAGATTTTGTGCATAGTTTCATGGTTTCCCCCTAATGTTCCCCACAAATGTTCTTTGTGTCATAGTGCAAATACATCTGTTGCCACCTTGCCTGTTCTGCACCAAAAATGTGCTTAAGTCTGTTTGAGTAATTAGATGGGCAGGGGCCCCTGCTCCCACCAGGTGTGGGCCTCTCAGCTATGACTACCAGACTGAATTCAGATGCAAAGCACTTATATCCAGGGTTTTAAAGGAAGCCAGACAGGTGACAGCCTTACATTGTTAGTATTTACAGTTTTTCTTAAATACCCAATTTTCTACACTTTGTTTTTCTTCCAGATTTATTATTCTTTTCTTTGCTTATGAGATAGTTTTAAAGCATTTTTAAGAAACAGTCATTAATTTTGGTCAGATTTAGAATTAAACCAAGAACTCCTTTTACCACCTAATTTATGTGACTTTTTAATGTGTGTTTATGTTTGTACCATATAACGGAAAAAGAGCTAGAAATTCCCTTCAGCTAAAGAAATTAAGAATTCTGACTGTTCTGTTTATAATTACAAATAGTATTTTTTAAAATTTACATAAATTATGTATAGTTTAAAATTATTCTTATGCTATTCTTAAAGTTTCAAATAGAGAATATTTTATGAACAAGTTTAATATCTTGAAAATACAATTTTAATAAAATGTAACACATATCAGTTCCTCCTAAGTGATATGAGAGTTATCGTATATAAAGACCTAAATGTCAATAGCAATAAGTAAAAAAGGAAGTCCAATTATACAATAGTAGTTTAAACACATAAAGCACATTTTTCAGCAGCTTTTGCCATCTAAACACTTGATAAATTGCCCTGCTGGTTGTTTCCTCCACTTGTAAAATGTGCTGAAATATCCATTGGTGTTAAAGGGGGCTTGTTTCAGATCATCTTTCTCATATATGTTCTGTTCTATAGTTCTTCTTTTTAACAACTTCAAGAAGACTTGGCTAATAAACCCATTAAAGTTATAATAACCCACAAAATCTCTGGGTAGTTATTCACGAGTTTTAACTTGAATTTCATTATTTAAGTATTGAGAAAATATAGATAGTAATCTTTAGATAAAAATGTTGCCTTTTCTTTCCTTGTTTATATATTGAACTATTGAACACACACACACACACACACACACACACACACACACACACACACACCTCTGTTCTTCCAGCATTATTTAATAACTACCTACAAAATTGAAGAAAAATTTAAGGGGAAAAAAAAATCTTGTGTTTTGTCTTTCCGCAAATTTCAGGTGAATTTTAGAACATGAAATTTAGGACATGCTTATAGATACAGGTGAATTTTAGTATTCTGATCTATTTTCTTCCAGGTGTGTATTGGCAACCCAATGGTACCATTTGGCTATAAAATTTTAAAATATGCTCTCAAATTCTATATGGTTAAAATAAATGAAATGAAAATGCACCCAGTGATGCTTTTCACTTTTACACAATATTATACCCAAGGAAACATATTCAGTTACTGTATAAATTTGTTATTGTTGCTATACACTTGGTGGCTATAAACAGCACAGATTTTCTTAAAGTTTTAGAGGTTAGAGTCTGAAATGGTTTTCGTTGACTCAATGTGTTTGTATGGCTGAGTTCAGGAAACTGTAGGGAAGAATTTATTTTCTAGTCTTTTCTGGCTTCTGGAGGCTACCAGCACTCCTTGGTTCATGGCTCCCTTCCATTATGAAAATCAGAAATGGCTGCTTGAGTCTTTGTCTTATCTTATTATTCATACATTGACACTTCTGCCTTCCACTCCATATTTTATTTAGGACCCTTATGAGATTACATTAGGCTCATTGAACTAATCTAGGATATTTGCCTTACTTTAAAGCAATTAGGGTGATGGAAATGTGATATATAATGATTTTGGCATTGGTTGCAAGATATAAATATATAAAAACTCATCAAATATATTTAAAATAGGTGAATGCAAATTATACAGCAATAAGATTGATTTTAAAAATGCAAAAGGCTAAACACTTTAAGGTAACTTTGAAAACAAAATAAGGTGGGATGTCTTTTTCTATCAATAGAGACCAGTTTTAGATTGCTGGAAAACCATGTGGTGCTGATGTAAAGATAGGAAATGACCTGTAAAATAGAATAGAGACTCTAGCAATCCCTCTTCTGAGAATCTACTCAAAAAATTTGAAAACATTTATTTGTTTCATATATACTGCTTACAAAAATTAGAGGATATTTCTAAATGAATATGTAGCTATAAAAGATCCCTTGATATTTGTGAGCTGTGTATATCTTAGGCCACCATGAACGGTACTGCAATGAACATATGGATATATATTAGATTTTATTAGTTCTATTTCACCAGTTAAAAAATTAGACTAAAAGAGGTTGTTGTTTTTTTTTTTAAAGCTGGAAATGTTGGAGTTAAGACCAAACACAAAAGTTAATCTAATGCCAAGATCTTGTCCTTTCTTTTCTATCTTAACATTAGTATAGTACATCATAGCACAGTAAAGTATAGATGTTATGTCTATTTTCATACTTTGAATTGTCTATACTTATCATTTATCACTAGCAGCAGCAATTTCTTCTAGAATCATTTAAGAGTTAAATTTACCCTAAGAACACCATAGCACTGTTCGAAAAGAAGAAATGCGCCCCCATGTTTGTGGCAGCATTGTTCACAAAAGCGAAGATCTGGAACCAGCCCAAGTGTCTGTCAGAGGACGAGTGGATTAAAAAGCTATGGTACATATATACTATGGAATACTACTCAGCCATAAGAAATGATGACATCGGATCATTTATAACAAAATGGATGTACCTTGATAACATTATACGGAGTGAAATAAGTAAATCAGAAAAAAGGAAAAACTGAGAACAGCATGATTTCATACATAGGTGGGACATAAAAGTGAGAATATGAGACATGGACAAGAGAGTGGTGGTTACGGGATGGGGGGAGGGAGGGAAGAGTGGGATAGGGAGGAGGGGAGGGACACAGGGAAAACCAGATTGAAGGTGACAGAGGACAATTTGACTTTTGGTGACGGGTATGCAACACAATTGAATGATAAAATAACCTGGAGATGTTTTCATTGTACATATGTACCCTGATTTATTGGTGTCACCCCATTAGAATTAATAATAATAAAATATAAAAAAAGGGTTAAATTTAATAAAAACACATCTCCAACCGTGCCTAACTTAGAAACACAACAATCTTCTCTAGACCCTGCATAACTATCTCCATAATGTGGCTAGCTTTCCTAAGAAAGTCAAAACAAACTTTTATGATAATTTGTGAATGGTTAACTTGACCTTCAAATATAAACACTGTTCATATAGTCATGAGAGCTATGTTCCAAACAGATCACCTCTTAAAAAGCCTTCGTTTTCAAAGTTGATTTCAAATCCCAGGTATTTAAGTCCATTTCCCATAACTGGATACTGAGGTTTCTTCACCATGCAACCCACAGTTACATCTTTCCTTTCTCACTCCTTCCTTGTAGCCAGTATTTCAGGGCTATGAAGTACATAAAGATTTTCAAACAAACCATGTCTCTCACTTTTGGAACCTTTATATATACTGCTTCTGACATATTATTTTTCCTTACCTCATTTTACTAAGAAATGTTCATGTCTTGGGGGCACAGTTCAAATTTTATTGTTTCCAGCAGCTTTCCTAATTTCTCATCTGCACATGCACGTGAGCACACATACATTTGTTGGAAGATATTGCCTTCTCTTATATGCTACCTTTTCTCATTGTGGTTAGTGACACCGAGTTCCAATCCTTTTTATTTACTATATGACATTTTCACTTGGCCTTTTTTCTAAAGAATAAAAAACATCATCTCTGTGTCTTTCTAGTTCTTAATACCTTACAGCTAAGAATAGACACAATAAATATTTAAAAAAGCATTGCTTCCTATAATATAATACCTTCAATAAAAACTTATAAATCATGTCCACTTGAATGTCTAACTGAAAACTAGTGTTGCTTTTTACAATAAAAAAGTTTTATTTAATAGTCTTAAAACAAAATTTTTCAGCCACTGAGGAGTTAGTTTTATTTATAAAGTTATAAAATTTAGAAGAAATCTTTAGTAATTAGTTTATCATTGATAGTACTAAACTACAGCCTAATGAAATTTGTGCTAAGTTCTGAAGAAATATTTTATTTCTTCACAAAATCACAAGGCTGGAAATAAACTAGAAATGTCACTTAGTTCATCTCTCATGTTTAAATCATTTCAGAGAAATGAGAATCTATACCATCTACAAAAACCTCTAGAAAAATAGATATGGCAACTTCTCTTCATAATCATTCTAGCACTCAACACTTTTTATCTTAAAATTTTTTCCTAAATGTAACCTAAATTTCTACTGCTAGAAGCTACACCCATTTCCTCTTGTAGCATCACTATTTAAGTCTGAGAATAGCACATTACTCTCCTTCTTGTGAGCAGCTTGTACAGTATGGTCTATTATTGGAACCCTGAGTACTTTTTTTGTCTCAAGTTGAAGATTTTTTTCCAAAATGCATTAATCTTTGTAACACCTCTTGAAATTTTTGCCAAAGGCATCAGTTTCTACAACTGCATTCTAATTTTCACTATTTTCCCTCAATAAGCTCTCCCTCTAAAAACAGTCATTTTATTGTGCAAAGTATAAAGAGGATGGAATAAAAAAATGCTACTGACAGAAAAATAATATGAAGTAATTAACTCTGCAAGGAGTAATTAAAGAATGAAGTCATGATTATGTTGTGTCCATTTTCTTCATGATGTTTCAGATTAATTTATGTTGGTTTATTGCACTACTTATTCAGCTTTAAATTGTAACAATTTTCACAGTTACAATAAAAAAAATCTATCTCATGGAATTGATAAGGATAATATGATTAAACCAAAAGAATTATTTCATTGAGGCGCTCAATAAATGTTAGTTATTATTAGCAGTATTTGTAGTTATACCAATGATCTTTTACTCTCCTTAAATATACTAAAAATATAATATAATTTCAGTTGTTAAAAAAGCTCTTTAACAACTAGAAATTTTAGAAACAAAATTTTATTTGATAGCCTGGTTTTCCTCGGTTTTATAAAATTGGCTGCTAAAAATCATTTTCACTTTATGTTCTGTATATATTACAATTGATTTTCAACTTTTACTTTTTACCTCTATTTTTAATCTTCTTTGCCATCTGCCACACCTGTCTATTTCCCTTCCCTTGAGTTCAACTTTTATGATCTTCTAAGAAATATGATGGGATATTATTCTTCTTTAAGCTTTACATAATTTTGTGCTTATATAGTTATACTAAAGATTATTTTTTGATATCCTGAACTTAATGTCTGACAGTTTTCTAATTTGTAAATCTCACTTATGTTACCCATATTTGCAAGTACCATTCCAAAGTATGTGTGACATTTCTGTTGTTAGAGCCAGACAAACCGTTGCTTTAATATTCATCTTCAAAAAGTAGGCCAATAGCTCGCATCAATATGACATCAAGGTATAAGTGGAGGCAGTTGAAAAATCAAAGAAAAAGAAATGATTATAGATCATGAAAGATGCTTTAACTATAAGTAACAAAAAACCAATTTCAAAGTGACTTAAACCGTAAGACAATTATCTCACGGAAGAAAAAATGCTGCAGTTAGGTTACTACAGGTTGGATTAACTTACTAGTACTACCATGTCTGCATGGTTATTTTCTCCTCCTATAAAGAAAGTTAATGTAAAAGACAGATATGAAGAAATTACCTAACATGTAGCAAATATAAAGATATGTGAAATAAGAATAAAAAAAACCTTAAGACTTAAAGCCTAGAGAAAGAAAACATTCAACTGAAATTCCAATTAGAGTAAATGAAGGAGAGTCATTATTTTATGAGCTAAAATAGATCTTTTACAGAATTGAACAGAATAATGTTATTTTAAAATTATTTTTATTTATTTATTCATTTTAGAGGAGAAGAGAGAGAGAGAGAGAGAGGAGTTGGGGGGAGAGGGTGGGAGGAGCAGGAAGCATCAACTCCCACATGTGTCTTGACGGGGCAAGCCTAGGGTTTTGAACCAGCGACCTCAGCATTCCAGGTCAACGCTTGATTCACTGTGCCACCACAGGTCAGGCAACACAATAATGTTTAAATTTAGGAAAAGTTTCAAACAAGAAAATGAAAATAAATTAAGCCTAAACACATCACAGTGAAATGCGTAGACGATCCTATAAAAAAATGATCTTTTGCACATTACTTTGGATATGCTAAGATAAAGTGAAAAGGTGACCATCTCCATTCCAGGAGGATTCATCACCAGAACCCAACACTGCTGACACCTAACCTCAGGTTTCCAGTCTCCTGAACTGTGAGAAAAGAAATTTCTGTTTTTAAAGTCTCATAGTCTGTAGTATTTTGTTATGACAGCCCAAGACAATGCATATTGCTATAGAGAAAAATAGGAGATGACCAATTTTTTAAACAGTGACAGCTAAAAAGCAATATACCGTACAACTTCACTAATTTTAGAAATAATTATGTTAACTCAAAATGTTGCACTAAGGAACAAGAAAAAAAAAATACCAGACAACTTCAGATAAACACTGCGAAATTTACCACCGATGGTTAACCACAGGGCAAAGAATATTGAACACAGAAAGAAGGAATGGTAAAGGTAAGGGTATGGTAAGAAAGAAATAGGTAAATAACTAAGTAAATCAAAAACAACTTGTTGTATAAGAAGTACATTCAAAGACACAGTAGAGTAATGGCTCAGAATATGTACTCTGGAGTTGGTCTGCCTATGTTTTAAATCTCATTCAGTCATTAACTAGTTGTGTGATCCTTGGCAATATATCAGTTTTCACATCTGAGATAAAGGTATTATGAGGATTATATGACATTATAAGCCAAAATCCTAGGTTCCTAGCATAAAATAAGCGCATTATAGCCCTTAATTTTTCTATTATTGTGGCTACTATTACTTTGAAATAATAATAATTGATTTGGGGTACAAAAATACTAAACTAAAATATTGGATTATAATAACAAATATGAGATGGATGACTGTTATTGAAATACTTAAGTTCTTATATTTTGAGAGGTATGTATAGATAAAGATTATCTTTGGCTTGTTTAGTTAATTATGCAAGCTAAGAATAAGAATACTATCAAAGGAAAAGAAACAGAAAATAAAAATGACTGTTAGGATGCAGATGGAATGAATTTTGAATGTAGTCATCTAGGCAGAAAAACACGGCATATATAAGAGGTAAAAGATAGGCTAGTCTGAATCTTTGGCATGGCAGTCAGCACCAGAAGACACAACATGTGGTGTGCAAAGTTGTAGTGAAAAGACACTTTAAATTTAAAATAGTATGTCAAAAAAAGGTTTTGAAATATAAAAGGAGCTGTTAGACATTTTCAAATATAGAGGAATACTGAAAACACAGTGGTCAGAAATCTTTCTTGAAAAACTAGATTCAGTGATGGAATTCACCTAATTAGAGAAGATATACTTTAATCCCTAAAAATGAAGAATCAATAGTAAAAATTACTCAACTGAAGCACTAAAATGTTTTAAACATAAAAAAAATACTAAATGTCTATGGGAATTGTGGAAGAAGAGAATATTAATAGCATAATTCTTGACAAAATGAATTGTATAAGCAAGGAAACCAGGTAAAAAGTAAAGGGATAGGAGAAAAATGTTACTATGTAATTGATTCATCTTTTGTAGGAATAGAAAAACCAGTACTGTCTGAAATTAAAACAAGTGGTTCAAAAAATGATCTCAGCATTCTGATTCAATTTACATATATTTTTATATATAAAGTTATTTTAAAATTCATTTCTCTGGTGATTAAAAATAGAAATATGGAATTGGCAATTCTTTTAGATTCATTTCAGTTTCTTTTACCATTTGTTAACCTCTAGTAAAATTAGAGTGGGTGCCTTTCAGTAAAATAATAATATAATTGTTATAATAGTTTATCTCTCAGTCTATCAATGTATGTAAGTATCTCCATCTATCATCTAATTTTCTCTATCAATAATATCTTTTTATAAGTGTCTATAAAAAGATCCCCAGAATAATGTTGATTCGTTATATAAACGTAGGCTTGGGGCTGGTGGTAGATATTTGAATTATGTCTTTTTTTTTCTCTAGTCTTTAAGTGACTTGACATTTTTACAATGCATAAAATAATAAAAATGTGATTCTAAAATATATATACAAGAAAGTATTTATTCCTTATTTGATTAATTTAGCTTAGCAAAAGAATTTTAATTTTGACCTTTTAGATGTTTTCTCCAATGGTAATTTCAGATTGGTTAATAGTTATTATATTATTTCTCATTTCTCATTTTAATAAAGATAAAAAATAAATATTAAAGTATTCTTTTAGATGGTGGAAGATTATTGTCAAAGCTTATGCAATATATAAAAATATGATTAATATTTATGCTTTATATAGCAGAAATATGACTGTCTTTCTGACAATGAAATCTGAAATAAAAATGTCATTTTTCTTAAAGAGCACTATGCATTATTTTTCTTCTCTTATTCAAAATTTCAAAAAGTGGATCTGTAATAATATTTTGTAACTAATAAAATTAAAATTGAAATGCAAACTATGTTTCTACTGAAATTTAAATATTTTCAAAATTGTTGACTCATCATAACTAAAAGCAGCTGGTGTGCTATTTGAAATGATTGTAAACAGTCTAAGTTAATGCCTCAAAAGATTACTAAAAATAGAAAATACGTATCTTGGTAAAGAAGTAAGATAAAGAATCTAAAAATGAATTTGACCATCAGGGAGGTGTTCTGTAGCAATATGATGCTTTGAAAGCATTTTAATCTCAATACATGTGTCATTGAACAAAAATAGATAAATCATGGCAAGTTGGTATCACTTAAAAAGAATATTTTGGAAGGAGCTGTCAGTGCTATTTATAACAGTAAATTTTCTATCTCAGATGATATTTTTCCCACTGCCAAAAGTAGCTGCAAATCTCAGTACTAAATCAATAACTAGCAGAAAGCACAAAAATTACAATTTTCATGCATGCTTTAAGACAGCCACACAGTATATATATGACAGGCTAGCATGGTATATTTGTCAAAGAGAACCTCATCAGTTCCAGTTGTTTCCAAATTATAGTGGGGAAAATACATCATAAAGTGCATGCAAAATTAGCCACAGATATATAAGAAAAAATGTTAACATCTCTTTATTTATATCTTTTTCTTTTTACATTTCCATTCTGGGGTGTTTCATAATAGACTTGTATAAATAAAATATGTACATAAAAATGTGTTTATATTGGATATGCAGTCTAAACCAATCTAACTTATAGCATGAATTCAGGAAAAAAAATATCATCATTAATTAAAATAAAATTAATTCCCATGGCAATTCTAAATATTTGGTAGATACTGTTCCATACATTGTTCTGAGAAAATTCTAATCAATGTTCAGCTAGTGTTGGTAACGATACTTCTATAGACTTAGTATTTGTATTCTCCCCAATTCTTGTGTTGAAACCCTAATCCTCAAGATTATGGTTTTTAGGGGTGGGGCTTTGGAAAATAATCAGGTCATGAGGGCGGAGATTTCATGATTGAGACTTGTGCCATCCCCCTTTTTAAATATTTGTTTTATTAATTTGAGAGGTAGAGGCAGGAAGGGAGAGAGATAGAGACTGGGGATTGAACAGGCCACCTTTTGTGCTTTGGGACTATGCTCCAACCAAGCAAGCTAGACAGCCAGGAAGAGATTAGTGCCCTTTTAAAGAAATAAAGAAAAAAGAGTGTTCCCTTTGCCAGGTGAGGGGGCAAAGGTAAAATGGCCATCTATAAACCAGGAAGTGTGTTCTCACTAGATACTTAGTCTGCCGGCACCTTGATCTTGAATGTTCCAGTCTCCAGAACTGTATGATATAACTGTTTGCTGTTTAAACCACACAGTCTAAGGTATTTGCTATAGCAGTTTGAGTTGAGTCAGTAAGAAATCATGATGGATACCAATGGGAAAAGATAAGATCTTTGGCATCCTTGAAACCAACATCTGGCATCCTGCTTTAGCAAATACTGCTTGGTTATTTTATGTAGATATATATATATATATTTTGCTATCTTTCCTTTTCAATATTGCAGGGCACCTGTAATTTTCCTAGGTAAGCTACATTTATCCACCCCCCCCCCCTTTAATTAGCATGTGCTCTAGATGCCAAACCTGTGCCTATAAGTAAGCCAGAATCTTCTGCTCTAAATCTGTACTTAGCTTGGAAGTCCTTTTCCAATTCTCAGGAGTCCATCCATTTTTGTTCTCATTGAACCTACACTTTCTTTTAGACTTGTCTGTCATCTTCTACTCTTTCTCTCCTCGATTCTTTTCAACAGCCTATACATTTGGCTCAGCCCATTCATTCTAGGCTAGATTCAGTCACCAAAATTTCACCAAAGTAGTTCTTGTTAATGTCACCATTGATCTCTATTTAGAAGAGTTAATGAGTGCTTAGTATTTTTTTAGGGGCCTTTCATTAGCATCTGAAACTATGAATTCTTTTTTTTTCTCTTGATGTATTCATTCCCTTGGTTTTAATGATAACATGCAAGGTCTTCCTTCCCTTACACTCCATATTTCTACATCCTCTATGTTCATTTTCTTTTCTCTGCTAACTAAAGATTGGAACCACTGAAGTAGGATTTGAGCTTAATTTCTCTTTATTTTCACCCTTTGATCTCTTATGTGGTTTCTATAGGTAATAGTATTTGCTTACATGGCTTCCATTAACACTAAAAATAAGCTAATGACTCCAAAATGTTTCTGTCTGCATATGTCTTTTCTAAGTTTCAGACCAATATGTATTACTGTCTCTTTTTTATGATTAACATGTGAAGCATACCATGTCTAAAGCAGAAGTAATTATTTTTCTTCATATATATTTCTTTTCTCATCAAATACATTAAGTATCCACCCAATCGTTCATTTTACAAACCTAAGAAACATCACTCTCCTCTTCTGCTTTTCAATAGAGTATCCAATTTATCATCAAAAACTATAGAGCTGTACATTTTATATATCACTCCTGAGTGTTTTCTCCATTCTTATGGTCACTTATCTCTTTCTCCATGCTAACATTCTGTCTCCATGACTAATGCAACAGCATCTACCTCGAAGACCCATGTCCACCTTGACTGGCCTCTAATTCATTTATTTCCCTTGTAGAAGAAAATGTTATAATAAAAATTCAAATACCTGAAAATAAAATCCAGTTTTTCTGTAGGTAACATCAGGGCTCTACATTATATGGCTACTTGATGAATTTTTTAGATACATTTCTACAATTGCATTACTTCACTAACTAGACTTCAGCAACTTATTTTTGGTTTTGAAATTTTCATAAGGCACATATGATCATTTTTACATCTTACTTCTATCCTCTAGTACACGCTACATCAAGCTAATTGTCAGCTCAATCTTCAGCTTAACCACTGCTTCCTTACGAAGCTTCCATGACCACTCAGAGCACTCAAATAATTAAGCAATCATTTGTAAATCATATTTTCAATGTTTTCTTTATCCTTCTAGAATCCATAAGGACAACATATGCTTTTATTTATAGCTTTTATTCTTATTTTTACAACATGCCTAATATATCATAGATGTTCAACAGTATTTTTTGAGTGAATGCATGAATTAATGGACAGACGAAAAAGCTTCCAATTGATTCAATTTTACTGCTCCATTGTTAAAAATCAGTAACCTACAGTAAATATAGGACAGATTTTATATGTGATAAGTTGTTGTTTATTATATTACTGAAAATATATTTTTAAATGGTAACTGCATTTTTGTGCCTGTAATTTAAGAATTTGTGTCTGTTATTAGGTATAAAAATTTAAAAGTAAAGAAATTTATCAGGCCTGGCCAGTTGGCTCAGTGGTAGAGAATCGGCCTGGCATGTGGAAGCCCTGGGTTCAATTTCCAGTCAGGGTACACAGGAGAAGCAACCACCTGCTTCTCCACCATTTCCCTCCACTTCTCTCTCTCTGTCTTCCTCTTCTGCAACCATGGTTTGAATGGTTCAAGCAAAGTTGGCCCCGGATGCTGAGGATGGTTCCATGAACTTACCTCAGGTGCTAAAATAATTTGGTTGCCGAGCAATGGAGCAGCCACCCAGACGGACAGAGAATCCCCTGATAGGAGGCTTGTCAGATGGATCTTGGTTGGAGCACATGCAGGAGTCTGTCTCTGCCTCCCCACCTCTCACTTAATAAAAATAACTAACTAACTAACTAAATAAAAGAAATTTAGTAATAACTTAGTATTTCCAAATTACAAAATGAAAATAATGAGGAACAAATGTTATTATATTAAAGGTATGAACACTTTATTTTAGGACTTTCTCAATAAGTTAAATTAGTCATTAGCTCCTTAATAATAACGCTAAAATGAAAGGTTTAAGAATGTTAAAGTGGGATAAATTTAGACTTAAGAAAGCCTGATGGGAGTTTCTACCAGTGGCCAAGTGCTAAAAAGTCTGTTTTGACTTTTTAAAAGCAATAAGTTGAGATTTAGTTTCAAAAAGATTCCTTTTCATTTTTGATCAATTGAATTTTTATTTAGCCTTTCTACTTTTCATTTATTAGAAAGGTTTGCAAGAAATTATGAAGGGTTCAAATGCAATGAGTAAATATTTGATCATCTTAGGTTGACTTAAGTTAAATCATAACTTAGAGATATTACTAAACTAAATAAAGGTGTTTTGAAATATTTTCATTCAAATCTCTCATTATTCAGGATGAGATATTACACTGATGAATGCTTGCACAGCCACCAAAGAAGAGAATCATGATAGGGTAATTCCAATCATTTCTCTCAACCAGTTCCTAAAAATGAACACACATCATTTCTCCCAGGCACTGAAAATCCTGGTAAGTGCTCTTTATGAGGTTATTCTATGGATCCGTGATTTTTCTCAGAGTTTAAGAATATACCTGGAGATTATCTTGAGAGATAAGACTAAATTTCTATCTTTGAAACAAAATTGTGCCACTGTTCAAAATTATTTTCCACTGTATTTTACCCAGAATAGTCTCATTCAATGAAAAATTTTTTTCTTAAAAATATAACGATATTATATATAGTGAAATCATTACATATATATACACACAAACATGTTAATATATACTTTTCTATTTAAATAAGTTTATACAAAGTATTATGCAAGTCCTTTTTAGAAATTTTATGATTATAATTAAAAGAAACTTCATATATAGAAATATTTATCACCTATTCATTTCTCTGTGTGTCTATCTATCTTTATACACCTTTAAATAGCAAATTTCAATGGCAGATTTGTTAAGCCAAACAAAAATATTTAGGGTTTTATAATACAGAGATTTGCTCAGGATTTCATGTAAGCCCTATTGTTTGCAAGCAATAAAAAATTTGATAAATTTTAATATATTTTTCAATTATAATAAATATGAAAAAAAGACTGTTTCCTGAAATTTGACACTTTTCAAATATGTCTCTAGTTTAAATTCAGTCTTCCATTATACTGACTATGTGATAGGCACAAAAGAAAGTTAAATAACTCACTCTTTAAAAAAGTTTACTAAAAAAAAAAAAGTTTACTAATAATTAAATGATTAACACATCAAGTCTAAAATGCAGGTTAAGAGTTAAACCAAGGGTGCTCAATACTTCGATCTCGATCTACTGGTCGATCGCAAAGGAAGTGTGGGTAGATTGCATAACATTAAAAAGACATTTGTCTTTGTCTTTTGATTGACATACAGGGTAGCCAATCTGATGTCTAAACTTTTGACACCCTACGCATGCCCTTTAAACCGCGCTAACTTGTTCAGTTACATTGCTGCGTAGTTAGCCCTCAATTTATTTAAACTAAATACAACAAAGGGTATAAAAATGAGTGCTGTAACTGGTCCGAGTAAGAAGCCTAAAATCTACCACTTTCATAGAGAATGGGAGGGGATTATTTTCACTATGTCATATTCTAAGTGTGTTTGCCTCATCTGTCTGTGTGCCATTGCTATTCCAAAGAAGGGAAATGTGGAGCGGCTTTTTTGGACTGTTCATAAAAACTATGACATTGACTTTCCTCTGAAAAGAGAACTGAGAAGGAGAAAGGTGAAAGAAGAATACACAATATTAAATAGTAATAATAGTAACTTAAATAATGATAATATAGAAGAAATAAATTTATGTTTTGCATTTTTATTGTAGGTAGATCATTTTGACTTGGTCACCTTATAAGTAGCTCACAAGCTGAAAAAGTGTAGGCACCCCTGAGTTAAACACTGTTAACAAATAGAGAATAATATGCCCTTATACCAGGTATATGCTGAAGTGCATATAATAATTGTTTATAAAGTTTGGGAAAACAGAAGAACATTTTCTTTTTACATGAGTAACATTAGCCTCAGAACCTAGATGCCTAAATAATCTATTTTTCTGGATGGTTTGGGAATGGAGGAGAATGAACATATCAAAACCAATTTGGCAGAAAGTGATTGACAGATTTACATTACTAGCATTTATTGAGGTCTTTCTATATGGCAGTATCATAACTAAGTGCTTTATTTGTACTATCTTCTTTTGTCTTCAAAAATATTTTGATGTTAAAACTATTTATATCCAAATATGTATAAAATGGTTCAAATGTGATAGCTAGTAATGACAGAATCAGAATTTGATCCCATAGATGGTTTCCCTAGGGGTTCTGCTTCTTCTACGGCCTTGCTTTCTACAATAAACTGTAATTCTATTTTTGCTAAATCTTGGTTGAAATCATCAATTGTGTCTAAATCTAAAAAGTTGAGGCTTAGATTTTCATAGTGGGTTTCCATAATAATGCTTCATCTTCTGAAACCAACCTTGAAATAAACAATAGCCATTTTGTTTTCTCTTATAGTTATTACCTTTATTTGATATCGTTGTTTTGAATAGTTATACTTCAAAATTTTGTTTTAAATTCTGCTCTCTAACTGTATTATATTTCTACTTCATTTTAAATACTGTTATAACAATGATTCCTTTTCAAATAATAAATAAATTGATCTACTATTAAGGCATTAGCAATTTATGAAAATCACTGGAAAATTTTATTAAAACTGTCAACAATTATTCACAAGATGGGTTTTTTTCTAAACATAATAATGAAATTGAATTAAGGGTTGTCATCTAAAGCCTTGCTTAAATTCAAATTACTCTTCATTTATTTATTTTTAAAGTTACTATCTGATTTTTTTCAAAGGATAAGTATAAAGAGATTATTGACCACAAAACAATAATTAATGCCTCCACTAAAAATTTTCTGACATGTTTTTTCACTAATAAATTGAAATTCAAAGTTCAAAACATTTAAAAAAACATTTTTCTTCACATGGTATTCCATTATGAAACTGCTGCAATGAACATACCATTAGCTGAACAAACATAACACTGTAATCAAGCATCTGCTTGCCTTCCTGCTTTGCATATACAACGGAAATTTGTCATGCTCTCTTTAATATTCCCAATATATTTCTGTGTTTATAAAGGTCCAGAAATTATCTTTAGAATTTATTCTCCATATGGCACCAGGACACCTGGCATAATAAGCTCTCCAACACAAAGGATTATACAATTGTTTTATTTCAAAATATAAAAAAATGTTCCACAAATGCAAAACTATCAAGCAAGTGTTAGAACCACCTAACATTCCATGAAATCTCACCAAAATTGATTTATGTGTCTATACACATTGACTTTAATTGTAAAGAATGCATGAAAACAGCACATTCCTTCCCAATTTAAGTTGTAAATGTTAAACACAATTTTACTTACATTTTTCATAATACATTTTTTAAAACTCAGGATATTCTTGTTCAGAAGAAGACCAATTTTATAAAGACAAAATAAACATGGCCCAAATTTTGGTTCTGGTGTTATATATCCAGAAGACAGATGTCCAGTTGGCAGGATAATCACTACACATATAGATAATTGATCTATAGTAGTTAATCAAGCCTAAAGAATCTTAAGAAAATTATATATTTAGGCTTTCTTTGGAAAAATATTACAAATTTTGCAATGAGTTTTAACTCTCTTTGGAAGTCCATTTTTTCTTATTTTAATACAACTGGAGTCAATATCTGTTAAGCTAATATTGAGACATCTAGAAAACAATGACAAATTACCTTCATTTTATTGTAACATCTTAAAAACTACAATCTAAAATGTATTAAATGATTTATATAAAAATACTTTATGTCTAAATGAGCTCATGTGCACACTTTTTTGTTTCAACTTTATAAATATATTATTTAAATATTAAAATATAAAGTATTATATTAATCTATATGTAAACTACTTAAATATAGCGAATCTTCAATATAGTGAACCAACTAAATATATTACCTTTAATATAGTGGACAAACTAAATATAATATCAATTATGTAAAACAAAGTAGCAAAAAGTAGTTTCCTTCCCTATAATGGTAACAGAGTGATTAATTGCTCAGTTTAATGTGAAGAAATAATAGGGTTCCCAATATGTTTGGTTTCTTAAATCTAGTGGAATATTTTAATATGTAGGAAGGTCACAAAATATCTTATCAGCCAAAAACACTCATATGGTAAATTTTATTTTCAAACCATAACTTTAAATTAAATCTGTGTACCTAAAAATATATATATATAGTACAGAAACTCAGTCATTGGGTTTTCCTGATAGCATTTTTACACATGGCACAAAGTTGTGCATGCTATATATAGCCTACAATATTTGGTTACATTGTCTTCCCAGAGAAGGTCATTATCTCTTTCCATACAAATTAAAAGACCAAAGTGTTAATTTCCTCCTTCAAATAAGTACAAGGTTTGAACAAATCTGACATTCTATCTTCCAGTAATTTATTTGGGAACTTTTAAACAATTGTAAAAAGAATCCATAAAACTGTATACTAATCTGGATTTCTTGGTAATATAAGTACCTAAACATAAAATTGCAGGATCATGTTAATGTGGAAAATAACATTACCTTGTAGTAAATCCCTTGTAAAGAGACCTTACAGAAATTGAGTTTGTCTGACCAATGACACACAAGATAATCCCATTTTTAATAAAAACTCTTTGACTTGAGTATTAAATATTATCATCTATTACATTCATGTGTTTAAGTTCTTTCTCTGGGTTCCTATTTCTTTATGCAAAATTCTTTTCTCTTAGTCCTTATTTTTAACTTACTCAAAGCTATATATGACACTATAGTGACTTTGACACTGGTACCTTTCCTTTTAATGGCAATGGACCAAAATAGGTAAAGGAGCTGAAGTATTTCAATAATCTTGTCTTAATATTTTAATATTCAGAAAATCATAATTTTCATGCCAGACAAATATCCTTCATTATTTGTTCTTCAACGTTCTAAATGTTTGATGCACTGTACAGTGGTATTTTTTCATACAGCTGGCTAATAAATCATACCAATAGATTTTTAATTCAGATCTTTGGGAACAGTTTGATGTTAATACTTAGTAAAATATGTGATTTAAAATCATATCTCAAGAAGATAGGAAGAAGAAATTCTGAGACAATATATCAAAAATTTTCAAACCATTTTCCCCATCTCCTCCTACACATGTAATCTTTTAGTTGAATTCGGCACTGCTAAATGGAGTGAAAGGAATTTTTCTTAGAGTACAGAAGTGAATAGCTTTTGGGAAGAGTTAAGACACATTTTTAAAAATTAAGCAAAACACCCTGGAAAACTTTAGTGTAAGATTTCTCTCTCTTTTTGCTTCATTCAGCATTTCCCAATTTTTTTTTGTGACAGATGCTTTTTCTTCCTCTGACATAAGTTCTTCCCAACATTCCAAAATATCTCTCTTCCAGTTACACATTTTCAGAAATGTTGCAGATTTTCCCCTCTACATGTTAAATTAATAATATTAACAAGCACAGTTTCCAAATTTATTTTTTGCATATGTATGGTGCAGGAGAGACCAGGGAATGCCCTTTGGGAACCACTCTTCTACAGAATTTTGAAAGATCACAGTTTAATCTAAACTTTCCAATCTGCAGGGCCATTCAGGTATAAAGACAACAGAAAGACGTTCCTAATGCCAGGACTCACGATATATACCATGCGTGACTCCACTTTTCATGAGGGAAAAAGGCTCAGAGATGCACCCTTAGCAAGCAGGAAAGAACCAAAATAAGTAAAGTTATAATAAACAGAATATCAGTATGGAGAAGTTGTAATAAAAGACCTGGAAGTGAATGTTAAGAAACTTGTTGGACATGACACCAGAAAAGACATCCTTCCTTGCTTAAGCCCTGCCCCACGAGGCTGACCCCCATAGACCACATTCATCCCCCAGGTTCCCTGCTGGGGTTCTGGGTGAGATTGAAGGTTGGGAGAAGAGAAAGGTTGGTGTATCCTTCCTGTTGCCTCCCTACTTTAGTGCCCTCTCTCTGGCAGTGGCAGTCTTCCCAGCTTAGGCTCTCATATGAGCCTGTTTCCAAAGGTTCCAGTTCCCTCTGTGCTCCTGTCACACTGGTTTCCCCTTTGTCCCCAGAGCTTTGGGAATGGTAACGGTTACCAGTCATTGCTAGTCCCTGTGCTTCACCATCATCTTTCCAGTCATCACATGTCTATAAGTAGGCCTTCATTAATATCTCTTTATATAAAGAAAAGGTTTGTAGATGGAACCAATATTTTCTTCATAATTTTTACATTTGAAAGCATCAAAATTCTAAGGAAATAATTTAAAGTTATAGAGAGTAATAATATTTTATTTCTTCCCATTTCACGTTATGTGATCATTTACTCTATTTTAATCTAATTAAGAGCTTTATAAAAGGCAAAGTTTGTTTCAATACCAGTTCTTTACTTTGTGCATCAAAATTAAAAAATGATAGAACTTCATCCTAAATAGGTAACTGAACTTTAAATATAATTTCATGTAAATTGTATTTAAAAAGGTCAGTCTATTGGAAGGGGTGATAAATGTAAGAAACAAAGACAATTTTTTTTATTAGAGAAAATGTTGTCAAAGTGCTAATATAATTAGAAGTACAAATATTGTTTTTCTAAATTCCAGTGATAGTATACTTCCCAGGATTTTTGTGAAAAGGGCATATTTGATACACAAGATGAAAATGTAAATAACATAGTCACTATGACACCCAAGACTGAAGATTAGGCCCAGAGTGCCTCATAAACAGAAGGCCATCATCACAGAGCATTAGTGGCAATATTGCAACTGATCCTTCCTTAAGACATACCTCTTCTTAATTCATGGAAATGATCAAAAGAACAATAGTGAGGTTAATGAAAACTCAGTCTTGCGTAACAGATCACTCAATATAAAGAAAGAAAACAGCAATGTAAAGAGAAAAACAATGTAAAATATTATGCTAACTGGTCATTCATATAAACTCTCTATCTGGCTATAATGGATATTCTTTATAGCAAAATATTTAGGATGGGATCATACCCAAGCTAATCTTTACAATGCATAAAATTCATCCAAATCTGAGTGCTGATATATCCAAGCAAAAATATCATCCACAATATCTTATTAAATTCAGCATACGCAGGTAAAGTAAAAATGGAACACTTACCAGTGAGAATAACTGCTCAACAGGGAGCAGAGGGACAGCTCTCAGAGGGAAGGGGGACAAGGAAGGAGATGGAATCAGAGAAGGTGAAGGGATTAGTGAAATTATATATACATAATGCAGAGATACAGATAACAGGACAGCAAATCCCAAAGGAGTTAGGGGGAGAGGGGCAAAGGGGGTATCAAAAGGGACACAGGGGTGGGAAGTGAGGGTGTTATATTCAGTGGGACACTTGAATCCATGTAAACATAATAAATTAAAATTAATAAAAATTAAAAAATAAAGTAAATTAATTTAAAAAAAGACACAATCCATAGTATTTTAAAAATTGAATCCAAGACATTTTGGTAGGTTTTAAGAATACAGTGAGCCTGACCAGGCGGTGGCACAGTGGATAGAGTGTCGGACTGGGATGCGGAAGACCCAGGTTCGAGACCCCGAGCTTGCCAGCTTGATCGCGGACCCATCTCGCTTGAGCAAAAAGCTCGCTATCTTGGACCCAAGGTCGCTGGCTCCAGCAAGGGGTTGCTTGGTGGGCTGAAGGCCCGCAGTCAAGGCACATGAGAGAAATCAATCAATGAACAACTAAGGTGTTGCTACGGCAGTGAAAAACTAATGATTGATGCTTCTCACCTCTCTCCATTCCTGTCTGTCTGTCCCTATCTATCCCTCTCTCTGACTCTCTGTTCCCATATATATATATATATATATATATATATATATATATATATATATATATATATATATATATGAAGAATACAGTGGAATGAGAATTAGTCACTGTTTTCAAATAGGAATCATTGATAGGTTTTCCAGGCACTACTGAAAAGCAGAAAGACCCTATAAAAACTTATTCTAACATTATATAGTAAAACAAAAATTAAAGAAAATTATGAAGGACATAAAAAAAATTTATAACAGATAAAAATAAAAATGCCTGACCATGAGGTGGTGTAGTGGATACAGCATCAGACTAGGATGCAGAGGACTCAGGTTCGAAACCCTGAGGTCACCAGCTTGAGTGCAGGTTCAATCCAGTTTGAGCGCAGGTTCACCAGCTTGAGCATGGGGTTGTTGGCTTGTGCATGCGATCATAGACATGATGCCAGGGTCAATGGCTTGAGCCCAAAGGTCACTGGCTTGAAGCTCAAGGTTGCGGGCTTGAGGAAGGGGTCACTCGCTCTCCTGTAGCCTCCCAGTCAAGGCACGTATGAGAAAGCAATCATGAACAAGAAATTAACAAACAACTAAGATGCTGCAACAAAGAGTTGATGCTTCTCATTTCTTTCCTTTCCTTTCTGTCTGTTCCTATCTGTCTTTCACTCTGACTCTGTCTCTTGTCAGTAAAAACAAATAAATAAGTATGAAAAAAAACTTGCAAAAAAATGACATGAATATTCGGTTTTAGACAATAGTCTGAGCTTATATTTCTAACATTGAAAGTGCTCAATTTCTCCCTTGAACACACACACATACATAATTAATTATCTTGTCTCATTTATTGAGCCTTACAAAGAGTATTTTGCTGTCTGGTAATATATGTAATCTTCAGAATGGAGAAATTTAGCTGTAGGTTTCTAGCTAAAAGGATTGCTCCTCTGATCAATTCTATTCTCACCATCATTGGCTCATCATGAACTCAAAAACAAATAATTATTGAAGTACTTTTGGAATTGGAACATAAGGAAAAGTTCCATTTTTTAGCATTTCATTTCAGATGTTAAATAGTAATTATAAAATCACATCAATCACAACCCTCCTTTCCCAAAATGGATATGCATAGCATCCCATTTAAACAGGGTCCTCTCAATCACATAGAATAGTGACTAAACCTCTCCAATAGGAGAACATGTATAAAAAATACAAGGTTTTATAGCCTTCTTGTTTGTTTTTAATGGTTCAGGTGACTGCTATAGCACTTCTCTTGCTAATCATACTATATGTAATGCCTTACTTTTCAGCACCATAATTCAGGAGGGTTCACTAAAGATTGGTCCAGAAATTCCCTCCAAATAAAAGCCACAAGAGAAAATATGAAAAATAAGTTTTATTTATGTGTCAATCTCTACTGATTTGCAGCATCTGTCTGGAGGAGAACATTGAGGTAACATCCTGACTCAGCAGGAAAGAATATAATGATTATTTATGCTCTTAAATAGGGAGGACAGAAACAAAAGGACTGAATGAAACATTGCCTGCATTGTTCATGCCAGCTCGAGGTCCGAGTTAGAAAGAACAGTGTATAGGGGAAAGAACACTGAGTTTAGAGGCACCTAAAATTTGTATCTATTTCACATTCATGTTTTAAAGTAAGCCCCAAAACCAGGCTTAATACCCCCCCCCAAAATTAAGTGAACTGGAGATTGATTGTTATCTCAAAATAACAGAATCAAAGATTTTAAAGCTAAGAGAGACATTAATACTGTCCCTAGTTTGATCAGCTCATTTTACAGAGAAACTGAGGCTCAAATATTCTTTGTAACTTACATAAGAATCTCCATTGGACAGGGCTAAAATATAGGTAACAAGCTTGGGTACCTTGACACAGTAAAATTAAAATTTATTGTCTGAGAATCTATTTCCTAGGACATGGCATACTAGGACAGTTTTAAGTTAGAGGTCTGGGTCTCACTTAATGAGATATAAGGATATGAGAAGGATCCAATCAATAATGGGAACCTGGAAGGTAACACTTTGGTTTAGTAAATATTTTATTTTTAAGATAGTGAGGTAATACCACAAGATTTCTAAAATACAACCCTCTTCCTTAAGTGAAAATTATTCTCAAGAAAGAGATTAAATGAAGTAAAGGTTACATGAAAGTAGATGAATATGAAAATTAAGGTTCAAAATATTGATAAAAACTCTTTTTGTAGTGGTCATCTATGTTTTTCAGTTGCTTACATCTATTCACTCTCCTGATGATAACAGTCACCCAAATTTCTTTTGAAAAGCACTTTCTCTCTGTCCCATGATTTGAGCCTAGGTTTTTTCCTTAATTCCAGGAATGGAACAACTTGTATATTCCATCATTGTTTAAGAACACAATTGTAATAAAACACTAAAATATATAAATAAAAGTGACAGGTGGTGGAGTAAACCATACTCCTTTTTTATTGCAAGAGATCAATATATATTCTTTAAACATAAATTGAGAATTAAGGCACCAACATAATCAGTAGAAGATAGACGGGCATTAGGTGCTTTTTAAAAATGAAGACTATGTCTTTCTTGAATTCTGAGTAATTGTCTTATGTCTTTTTTATTTCCTTTGTTAACTCTTGTCAGATCCCTTCTTCAACAAGACTACTAATCAATAGATAATTAGGCTGTCCATGTTTGGTCTTCTGTTTTTCAGTTTTGTTTTCTTATTTTTCATCTTTGCTTTTTATGGCTGCAATTCTGTGGATATTAATTTTTATCTCTTTTACTGTACATTATCACCTCAATTTAGGAGTAATATTTATCAGATGATAAAAAAATTTTATTTTAGGAGAAAAATATATTAAGTTTGTTTAGCAGGAATTATCAAAAGTATTAGCAAGTGGGCGGCTCTTTCTATGGAGCATGCCCACATCTTTCTGCACTCACTTCCCTCAGGTGGGGTTTCCTTGACTCTTTCCTAAGCTCCAAGAGTCCTTCATTTTTTATCTCTGTAATTTGTTTCCTGAACCCATTTCTTCAATGGTTCACTTCTTCTACTTCTGTGACTTGCTAAATAAACTTTCTCTTTTATTTTTTTTCTTATTTTTATTTTTATTTTTACAGGGACAGAGAGAGAGTCAGAGAGAGGGATAGATAGGGACAGACAGGAACAGAGAGAGGTGAGAAGCATCAATCATAAGTTTTTCATTGCCGTTGCGACACCATAGCTGTTCATTGATTGCTCTCTCACATGTGCCTTGACCGCGGGCCTTCAGCAGTCCGAGCAACCCCTTGCTGGAGCCAGCGACCTTGGGTCCAATCTGACGAGCTTTTGCTCAAGCCAGATGAGCCCGCGCTCAAGCTGGCAAACTCGGGGTCTCGAACCTGGGTCCTCCGCATCCCAGTCCAACGCTCCATCCACTGCGCTACCGCCTGGTCAGGTTATTATTTTTTCTTATAGTTTGAGAAAAAAATAAGTATTTACAAGTAAATTCATAAAATCAGTTGGGGAAAACAGACAATATAAGGAAGAGACTGCAGATAATTATAGTATTATAACCACAAAAGTTGTAAGTGACTCAGAAACAAAACGAAGTTCTAGTTCCATCAAATGGTACAGAATTTCTTCTAAAACAATGTGCTATTCCTGGTTCTATGTATAGGTTTCATCCTATTTCAATGAATTACGCTGTGAAAAACTATAAGCAAATCGTGCAATTAAGGTCAGAAAACAGATGGGCTACCTTGTTTCACTTTTGAGATAAAACGGGAAGAATTGGGAAGAGGTCTGAACCCAAGTAAAAAGAAGAAAAAGATAATAAGGGAGTGAAATTAAATTATTATAAAAAGGAGTATTGAATCTTCTTGATGAGCTCAAGCATATTTAAACTAAAGTGTCCTTTTTTATCTTCCACTGATGTATAAACAAAATTATTCTTTATAGCTTCCCTGTTTATGTGTGAATATCCTTGTAAGGAAAGAAACCCAGGAGTGGGCACTTTAGCCTCAATCTTCCAGTGGTTTGTAAGCATTGGTTATTTACAAACAGTTTTTTATCAACTTATCTCCCTGATACCTCTTGCTACAAAAAGAGTGGAAGAGAGGAGAAAGGAGGTACCAGAAATAGAAAAACCCAGAGATGTTAAGATTTACCAATGAAGAAATATTTCTGTGGTGTGATATCTCCTTTGTACATAATAACCTATTCTATTTTTTGTTTTGTTTTGGATGCAAGATTCTCCAGATCTCTATGAGGGTATAAATAGGAGTTTTCTCTTCAACCTCTTTTTCTCCTCCTAGGGCATCATTTTCCAGGCCATTGTTTTGTTTATTCATTTTTGTGTTTGTATTTTTGGCTTTTCTCCAATGACTAGTTATCCTTAAATGGCCAACACGTTTATAGTTAAATAACAGTGTGGATTATTAGCGTGCAGAAACATGCATTAGGCATGTATTGTATCTGTTCTGAGACTGTTGGTTTGTTTGACCATTTTGATGAGCATTTACTACTAAAGAACCAACTGTTATGGAAGAAATTACATCTCCTCAACACTTCTGTTTTAGCCCAAACACAATCATGCTAGCTTAATATTTTAATTAATATTTCTCCCACATTCTGAACCCATAAGCTAACGTATTCTACTTGACTCTTAGGTAGTTATTGTGTCATTATTTTCTCTACCTATACCAGTGTCATGCTGCTCTCCAGTTTGTTATATAACATTTTTCATTTGAATTTTATAAGCATATATATGATTATTAGATATTAATAAAAATAATCCTGCTTTTAAATATATAGTACGTCTCCCTGAGTGTGGGCATCAAGACTTCATTATTTTCTGTAAAATACTTGTGATGTTGCTCATAATAGGCAGGTTCCAAACTATGAAAGGATGTTCATATATGCATAAAAGCTGGCAATTACATTTTTCTTGATGCTTCCTGTTCTCAGTTAGAACCCTTGTTTTTTCACTCCCCATTCTGATTCCATGAAAATTCCAAGAATGTAGCCCCACTTAGAGAGTTTATATGAGAATAAGGACTGTCTCTTTCACCCATCCTCACACCCGAAAATGCACTGCCCTACATCCTGCCCCTTGCTCCAGCTTCTCACTTCGGCCAGCCCAGTTTATTTCAATTCAAGTAATTTCATGTTTTCAATGTACACATTCTTTTAACCCTTCCAACTTTTTTTTCGATTTTTGAATGCTTTCCTAATTACCTGAGGTAGAAGGGATCAATTTCAAGTTTTTAAACATACACCCAAATTTCTACACAAACTTCAGCATCTCGTGTCTTATCCTTAAAGGTAAGTCTGCAAATAAATTTCCATCAATACCTCAATGAAGGTGTTAAAATGATACATAAATTCTTATTAAAATGACACTATTCTACCAATTTGGTTTAAAAACCCATACTACACAATTGTTCGGTGAATAGTAATATATCTTTTGACATTTTTGGTAATCAAGAAAAGGTTGTTATCCCTGTTATGTTTGAGTCTTAGCTTTATCACTTTAGCCTGGGACACAGCAAACTTACTTAAGCTTCCAAAGTTCTGTTTCTCTAGTGTGCAAAAGCATGTAGCATGGAGTTCAACATAACTAATGATAACCAGTCATAAGGGTTGTTGTAAATAAGACAGCATCTGTATTTTCAGCTTTATATAAAAATTAAAGATATATTGGGTATAAGTGACATAAAATATAATGAGCTATACAAATATAAAGCACTATTGTTTTTATAGGTTTGGTAAAATATCTTTTTGTGGACGGACTGACCCTTTTTAATCTATTCCTAGTCTATCTAGCAGGGTCATCTTCTTAACACACACTTTATCATGTGACTCAGTTACTTACTATCTGCCAGTGACTCTTCTTTGTTAACAGAATAAAGTTCATATCCTTGGTATCCTGACAATTCCCAATGATCCCTCGATTAATATATCCTGTGATACATATCCAGCACAAAATACTTGGAACTCCTTAAAACATGCCACATATGTTCAACTTATAGGCCTTTGCAAAGTCTGATTTCTTTTGCCTGATTCTCTTTGACATTTTGTCAATCTTGATAAATCCTATTGGTTCAACAATTTGCAGCTTAAACATTATCACAATTTAGAAAGCTTGATTGAAGTTGGTTGCATATCTCAAATTTACTTCTATTTAGACCTTTCATAACATTGCATCAAGTCATAAATACAGTTGTGGAACTGTTCCCAGATATACCAGAAATCAAGATATACCAATTTCTTATTTATTGTTTTAACCCAATGGCATAATGGTATAACTTAAGCAGAGGTCTTATGGTCAAACATAGCCAGTAAAATTTGGAATCTGATACACTTGGGTCCAAATCTTGGCTCTACCACTTATTTGTTGTACCACTTGAGATGTTAACTTTCTAACACTCTATATCTTTACAGAGAAAATAGGCATAACTCTAGAAAAAAAGATGTTGTATTCACTAATATCTTAGATTAAGTGCATAAAGATATTAGGTATTCTGATGATGATGGTGCTAATCATAATGACGGTGGCAATAAAAGGGATGAGTAAGAATTTGTTCAATAAAATAAAATTAAATGAAATAAACTCACTATTAATGACATCAGTTCTGATGACAGTTTGGATGTAGTTTGGTTACAAGTGTTGCATAAAATACTTTTTATAAGATCTGCATTTGGAGAAGCTTAGGCTTTTGCAGTAAGATTTGTTGGAAGTTGAAATAAAAAGTTGCTCACAAGTATTCAGTGTCTTATTTCTGTCTGTCTCACCAAAGAAAAAATCTAACCTTGTCTTTATTAAGCCCAACATAAAGACCAATGTCTTATTAGTCTGTGCTAGGGTTTAGCTCATATCAAAGCTTAGTCCAGTCTAGGCACCACTCAAAGGCTGTACTTGGGAGACTATCTGGCTGCCAGACCATAAAGCATGGCTGCAAATGGGGCTAGTGTGTTCCCAAAGAAAAAGGCACAAAGAACTGGTCTCTGTTAAGCCTGTATTTATATTTTTGAGCTGGGAAAGACTAACTTTCTTTTAAACCAACCAATCCGTTTCTTTAAAATTTTGTAAGCTTGTGTTGGATCCTCTCACCAACCAATCAAATTTTTCTTCTAGGTTAAACTGACAAACCTCTAAGGTTTTCATTCTGGTTTCCACTACACATGCCTTAAAGTGGCTATACAGAAACACCTCTGACCCATCCACTCTTGGCAGTGCCTTGGGGAGATTCTGCCTAAAAACCTAGAAATTGATTCCAGACTGTTAAGTACAGAATGAATTCTGAGGCTAATTGTCTTATAAATGCTTTAGCTTTCTAACAAATTAAGCTAAAAGGAATGCTGTAGCTTCTTACTGAAGTAGGCTTCTCAAGTTTAATAAAATATAATGTACAACCTCCTTTGTTCTTTTCCGCCATCTATATTTAGCTACCTGCCAATGCTAACAGTAATAAAAATTGTTTATATGGAATCATGTAATCTAAATTCTAAATGACTTGCTTTTAACCAGGTCTTAAAACAAAGTATATTTATTGAGGAATGGTTTTTACCATAATATTTATTTGGCACATATCTGAGGGAGCCAAATATTATACAGATAATGAAGATGATAGAAATGAAGCCAAAAAGAAAATAACATTTATTCCTCGAGCAATAGGCATACTTTGTAATGAAACTCCCATTGATCAGTTCTTAAAATTAATCTAATATCAATCTGAAAAAATATATAGGAAATGTAGGGAATCTCTCTAGAGATGAAAGAAGCCAACAAGAGTTGAGAATACAACATTTTAAGTTTAATTCAATTCTAAAAAAAGCATATTAAATATACTTACTTAAAAAAAACCCCAAAAATCTGACAATGAATTAATAAAAGGTGAAAAGAATAAAAACCAATGCTTGAATAGTTTAAAAAAGATATTATAAATCTCAGTAAGTGTTAAAACAAGTGAATATATAACTTTCTTTAAATAAAAATGGGAGCTACGTTTTATGAAAGATAATTTAAGTTGTCTAAAAGGGAGATTTTAAGTTAAAAAAACTTGAAAAGGAAAAATATTCTTATTACAAATTGTTTTTTTGTATGAAAATAATCCTGCAGGCTAAAAGGTCTTGAAGTGTTTTTCCAGAGGATTATATTTAATTCCCTTCAGCTGGCTATTGACTTAGGCAGCAAAGAAAAATATGTGTTTTTAACAGAAATTATTAAAAACATGTTAAAAGGCAGCTGACTGCTGAAACTCTAAATCATGAAAAATTATTGATGTTTCACAAGAGTTGAAAAATATCTAATTAACATAACGACAACAGTACTTATGAAGTACCTGGGACAATTTGTAACGATTACTGCAAAAGCACACTAATATGTTTGATGTAATGTTTTGAAGGTCACTCAACTATTAATGTCTCATAATGCCATTCAATTAAATATACAATAAATATTCAAGATTGCATATGGAAAAAATTCTATAGTGCTTGTAGAATAGGATATTGCAAATCCCAGCTGTATACACCAGTAGAAAGGCCTGACCCAATGCAACATTAAGTAAATGTAGCTTTGTTCTACATTTTTTAAAACATTAAACTAATTATAATGAGGTTTGGTTTTACTATATATTTCATATTTAATCTTTTTAAATAGTTTAAATTGATTCATGAGATCATGAGATACAACTTGTTTATGCTATAAGGAAACACATGCAATATTAACAGAGTTTAATAGAAAACACTGGTTTAATTAGAAGAAGTCCATGTTATCTTAAATACATTTAGAAATATATATTATAAAAAAAAACAGATTTAATTTGAACTTCCCATTTAATTATAGTTTAAACCTAATTTATATATCTTTCTGTCTTCTATACAGAACATTGTTTTGTTGACTCAGTTATTAACTAGATTCTACTAAAAAGGAAAGTGAATAAAGAAACACTGAATGTGAGATAATCCAGTAAGAGAAAGACAAGTATCATATCATTTTACTTATATGTGGAATCTAATGAGCAAAATAAAATAGAAAAAGTTTTATGAATATGGAGAACATATTGACAACTGTCAGGTGGAATAGATGTTGGCGAGCTGGGTGAAAAACGTGAGGGGATTAAGCAAAAAAATAATTTATAGTCACCGACAATGGTGTGGTGATTGAAGGAGAGAAAGGAGAGTGAGGAGAGGTAGACGAGGGTAGAAGGGAGGTAGATGGTGATAGAGACTTGATTTGTGGTGAACACACAACGCAATATATAGATGATGTATTATAGATTTTTTAACCAGAAACCTGTATAATTTATTAACTGATATTTCCCAAATAAAGTCAATAAAATAAAAAAAAAAAGATTGAGTGATACCTGAAGTATGAGGAGAAACGGTGGTGATGAAGACCACAGACAAGAAATCACTTATATTTGATTATCAGATAGTGTTATGTTTATCAAGTCAATGGTTAAATTGCACCATGGAAGTACCCTTTCTAACATTCTTGCTCTGGACTCTAGCTTTAAGTTCTATAAATGAAAACTACTGTTCCACAAAAGAATGAATTTTCAAAATTCTCTTTATTTTCCCACGCTCTCCCAACAGGAGAAAACCTCCAATCTCTTAATATTATCCTCAAATTCAGATAATTAAGTACTAAAGAAAGTATATGAGCACAGCATGGAGCATTTCATTTCCATTCTCTGTGACTTCCTGCTCTCTCCAACTTAGAATTCCAGCTTATGTTCAAGGGAAGTATTTAATATTCATAAAAAGGACATGCATGGAATCATTAAAATATATATGAGCAAATATAAATTTTGACATAGTAAATTCAAACTTATTGTTTAGTTAAGTCTTTTTTATATCAAGAGCACAGAATCAAACAAATATACTGTAAAATAATCTGAACAAGAAGAAAACGATCACATCAAAATGTAATCTTACAATAAAATCTAAAGGTGTTAATAAAGAATGCTTACCTTCACAAATTGTGATACCATTTCCTGAAAACCCTATGTTGCAATAACAGGCTTCCACTCCATTCCGTAGTTCACATTTTGCATTTTGAAGACAAGGTGTCTTGGTGCAGTTTTGAGTGTATGAACCATTCAACAAAGTGGAAAAACCCACTAAAGAAAATAGAAAAACATACCTTTTTAGAAAGAACAAGAACGTTTCCCCTCCCATTTTTGAGTTAGCCTATAATAAATACAAATAGTCTTCTTTTCTTCCATGTAGATTATAAAAATTTCTCAAGGGAGCATTTAGCTAAAAAACAGCGGAAGAGCAAGTAAGCAAAAAGATTAAGGCATTTTGTCAACCTCAATGTTTATCAAGTAAATCTCAATAAAGCTAAAATGTAACAATCCAACTTTATAAAGAAAACAGCATTTCTAGATCATTGGGCAATATTATCACCCTACATTCTGAGGTGAAATACTTCTAAAGGTAACTGACAATTGTAAAGTAATTTTCCCACTCTGGGAATGATTCTGTGTTGAAGTCACAGAATAGTGAGTCTTTTTAAATTCAAATATGTGTTAAGATAAAGAGCAACATATCAAAACATTGAGAAGGACAAATGCAATTACTATACTGTGTTCTAATGACCTTTAGAAATTCTTCCTTTTCAATAAAAAAATAATTAGTTTTTACATTTTCTCCCATTAGGGGAAATTCAAATAAAACTCCACTTTTATTTGTTAAAGATTGATTTTCCAGAAAAGGAGCACCACACAAACATGGCCAACAAAATACAGCGACAAGACTTATTTCAGAGTTATTGAAAACAAAGTTGGAGATGTTGGGTTTTCATGAGAAAAAATGAGGAAAAATATAGAACGTTCCTTTATTATTGTCGTCTAAGGTCTTCAAGGACAAGTCCACTAGGGAATGGACAATTATGAATCATGCACATTTTCTGAATATTTTCAGTCATCTCAGATAAATTGTTCTTACTGGTAACATGAGATTCTTAATGATTTGCTTTAAAATCCTAGCCTCACACAGCACTGTCTATTCTGTCTAAACCATAATTATTTTGCCTTCAAGGATTTGATTTATTTTCTTTCTCCACAGCATCATCAAAATTGTATTTTAAAGGAACTCAAGTCTGGGCTGGTATCCCCTTAAAATGCCAGGAAACCTCTTACAAATGTTAATGGTTTATATTTTCCCAAATTTCTTGGTCCGGGAAGGGCTTAGAAGAAAGATCAAAGTCTGAGACTTCGGGGATTTCGGGGATTTTGTCAGCAGGAAAAAAGGTGACAGTCCTTGGGTCCTGAATTTCGAATTCCAGTTGAAAGGCCAAGGCAAAAGAAAAACATCCTGAGAAGCTGCGTCAATGCTCCTTGGAGACTTGGCCCGTTTGCACGGGGTAAGTGAGTTCCACTTGGAAAAATCCCATTCCCTACAACTGATGGGCCCTCCCGCAACCTCTGTGACCAGAGGCGCTATACACTCACCTAGGAGCGGGAGGAGTTTCATTGGCGGTGGCGGTGGCGGTGGCGGGAGCGCGACTGGGTGTTCGGCGGTGTCCCCGGGACGGGACGCGGCTGGACGGGCGCGGCAGGGTCCCGGTTCTGTTCCCAGTGACGCGCCCGCTTCCTCCGGACACTTTCCGGCCTCTTTTGTGTGAGTGCGTGTGTCAAGTTCTGAGTCTGCTGGCCACGTCCGGCCCCGGACCCTTCCCCCACGCCACCCTGACTTCACTCCCTGTCTCAGCACTGTTGCAGGCACTTTTCACGATCATTTTGCCCCCAGGTGGAGCGACCAGAGCGCTCCCCCTTACCCAAGGCCTGTGTTCAACAGCCAAAGCCCTTGAGAGACCATGAGGCATCCCTACTGAGAGAGCTACAGAACTGAACAGGTCTTATGGGTCTTTCCTGAAGCCTGAGTTTCAGGATATTGCGTTTTTTTTTTTATCCACTGATGAATTTCGTAAAATCCATGGGCCAAGAAGTAGTCAGGAGCTCTAACTCAAAACAATGAGGCGTTCATTGCCAGCATTCAGTCCTCACTTTGTTGGGGTTCATGCTTCCAGAGTGTAAAATATGCTTATTTTCTACCTTACCTAGAGATTATGATTGTGCTTAAAACGACTAAGAAAAAAGAAATTAAAAAAGTCAAGCTTCAAAAGTGAAAAGGCTTTGGAATGACAAAATGCTGTTTTCCATTCTCAATTAAAATTTACCCATTCCCTCCCTCCCCACCCCCAGAACATCTGGGACATCATTATAGTCATCCTTTCACATGTTACCATATGTTATATAAAAAATGGTGATTCAGATTGAAACATAGAAACCGATTTGACTTTAAAATTAAAAATAACTGACAGGTAATGCTAGTCTGTAATGACAGAACACAGGTCAGTGTTTACTTCAGGCTGGGATGGGAAGTAGGTATTAATTTCAGAGAAGCACAAAGAAAAATTGGGGGGCTGTGGAAATATTCTACATCTTGAGTGGAATGGAGGCAACATGAATGCACAGAGTTTTCAGAACTCACTGAACTCTACTCTTAAAATTGGTTCATTTATTGTAAGTAGACTATACCTCAATAAAGTTTATTTAAAGAAATGACTGAGGTTTGTGTCATCAACACAACTCAATTTACTTTTGAAGAATTTGTCACACCTTTGTCGTATTACATACATATTCTGTTTAATTTAATGAACATTTGTTGAGAATCCACTTTGTATAGGAAGCACCCTCACAAAGATCAACAAGACATGGCCCTTGGACTACAAAAGAGGTTATAAACTAGTAAGGCAACAACTAAACCTAGTCATAATGACACGTTACAATAAGATAAATCCTTATGTCTAAACATATTTTTTTAACTTACAGGGTTTCAAGGCATTTGAACATCTGACCCTTTTGTTTTGGCAGATCTGAAGACCACTAACTCCCTCATGGGTGGGTGAGATAAATTTCCTTTATTTCTCTTCCCTTTTTCCTCTTCTGGTAACTGTCTATCCTGCCTAATAAAGGTATTATAATAACCTGCCACTATTTATGTGAAGCTAGTTTTCCCAACATCATTGAATATATTCATTATTCAAAAAGCACAAATATATAATAGAAAATTATTTTCTAAGACAATTTATAAATTGATATATAGTATCGGTATTTAAAACCATTACCTTAAAACAGTTTATCAATCAACCATATATGCGTACTTTTCATTTTTATCCTAAAGATAACAAATGTAGCCAATTAAAATATCATTCTCTGTAATTACTTAAAGATTAGCAGTCTTAATTCAATTTTTTGAAAAAGATGTTTTTCAATCTTCACTTTTGTATGTGTGTAATTAGAAAGTAAAAGCTTATTCATGTATTGTTATCAAGAAAATAAACAATAGCATAAAGGCAAGCATGAAGTGTTTAGAGATACTTATAGTTTTAAGAATTGTTCTTTGTAAAAAGTAAAATTAAACTTATTACTTAAGAGTATTTGTAAGCAATAGATATAAGATAATAACTGTATAATTCTGGATCTATTGTTTTTATATCATTGAAAAAGAAATGTTTAAAATTTTCAATCCACATAAATATTTCAATTATAAGTGAGTCAAAATTACATTTTTAAAAAGTATTCCAAAAGATTATATAATGGTTTAAACTTTATCAATAATCTTGACATGAGTACCACTGAGATATGTCTCACTTTTGAAGATATAACAATTACTCAGAGCTTAATTTTTGCCTAAGCATAACACATGGAAGTGAAGTCATTTTGGGCTACCCACACAATTGTGGTTTTAATACAGTATTCTGAATACTCATCCTACAATGTGAGATCTTATCAAATCATGATTAGTTCTATGTTGGGTCTCTCTCTAAAATAACAAATTAGACAGGATTTCCTTGAAAGGTTCTTGCTCAGGTTGAAGTTTGTTATGGAAAGGATTCTCTGTGAAGAGGAAGGTTTAGCTATAGCTTTTATTTTGAATATATTCTTTACCCTTTTGGGGGGTCATTTCATCATTGTAAAATAGAAATAACAATACTTGCTCTGCTATATCACAGTGGGTTGTTAAAGTTATTAATATACATGTCAGTTCTTTGGGTATTCCATATCTTTAATATTTAACATATCTAAGTATAAGAAATCGGTGCACAACTGATATGAAGACTTTCTCCTAAGGTATGTTTATGGTTCCCACAGAGACTGGCATAAGGAACAAATGCTGTTTGTATCCCTTTTCATGAGGTCTTTATGAGAGTCTAATTTCTCACCTAAGTGTTAATAATAGCATTGGATTCTAAATGATCAGCTCTGTGACTATACTTTTATTATTTTTGCAAGTCATTTGACTTTAATCAACCTATGGAAATTTTGCCACCAATTTGTTACTTTAAGTAGAAATACATTCACTTTAAGTAGTTTCTTAAAGTAATAACTTTCTGTTATTTTGTTGCTTTAAGTAATAACACTATAATAGAGATAATTCCTTCATATTATCTATATTCCCATAGTATAGTTCAATAGTATTACAATTTTCCAGATAGATTTTTCCACCACAGGTGGGTTCTAGTCAAACCCAGTATTAACAATGGAAATTTGACAAAATAGCTGTAAAAAGGTAAAAAAGGACAATTGAGTTATGTGTAAGGTGGGAAAGAGTAATCTGATTGCAACATACTCGATGTTGAAATCAAGGAAAGCTTTACTAGAGTGGGAAATTAGCACCCAATGTTAGGTAATTTCCAAGAATGGGTAAGGATTAAGGTTCTATGAGAGATTTGTCTGTTAATGTTTCTTAACCTGGTCTCTCAGAACATGAAGTTAACATTTTTCCTCTCATACCTTGCTGTGTCTTGATAATAATAGTTATGTAATAAAAAACGTGCTGACTAAATGAAGAGATTAATAAATAAATACCCACAACAGTGCATAGTAGAGTTTATCAAAAGTGAAAATTTTTAGTATTGAAGAATAACTGGATATTGTTTGCCTTGGAGGTCCTTTAGTTTTCCAGATACATTTCATGTTACAGAGATATAACAAATATCAATCTATTACATTTAATTTTTTAAAAGTCGAGTGAACACTTAATTATTTATTGAATAATTCATGATTCTCAACAGTGCAGAACAATGGGTATTTTGTTTGTTTGTTTGTCAGGTGTTAAACTTATGATCTTAAAGAGTCAGTATAAATATAATTTTCAAATCAGCTACCTGAAAATTTGTGTCTCTCTAATTTATATTGAGCCAATGTTTGTCAAATTTTGTATGGAACATAAATTATGAAGTTTAAATATACATTTCCACTTAGGCATGTTTAACCACTTCATACTCTAATTAGGAAAAAAAAAACTTAGTGTTTTAATAACATTGAAAATTGAGTTTTTAAAACCATGAACAGAAACACTTGACAACCTTTTATGCTATTAATTCTTTTTTAGTGAAAGGGGGTACAAAAAGCATCTGGTACTTTTCAAAGTCAACTGGAAGGGAGGAGATCTGAGTTCCTTCCCAATCTGGTCACTCAATTGTTCTGTGACCTTAAGAAAACTCACTGAATCTTTCCATTACTCATTAACATTTGCAAATGTTCCTGTTTTATATCGTTTTTCCCCTATGGTTTCTGTTCATAAAGGTTTATATATTAGCACCCACATAGGAATTGATATTTTTGAATCAGATATTGATTTTTTTTAAATGTGTATCATGCTAATTGTTTGCATTGTAATCACCTTCTAAAGTATTTTATTAATGTTTTTCCTCTTTGGACCTTTTCCATGATATAAAAATGTTAATCTGATCTCATTGTTTTTTAAAGGGCAGCACTTTTAAAATATAAACCATGTTAAAATCACCTTCTGTTTAATATTGTTAAACTCATAGCTATTCTTGGAACATGTTGAAGCATTGATTTGGTCATAGTTAATTGTTCTTCATTGAGTTGTCCAAATAATATCCTGAGAAGTTACGGAATTCATGAGGAAGTACAAGTAATTTAAGTTATTTCTTTAGGTATGTGATACATTGCACTTTACCTTTCATCTGCTATTGTTGTTTATTATACCTTCTTACAATTCCTCATAACTGTTTAATTTCATTTTAGAAAAAATCAAATATTGTAATTATGCACTGTCAGCATAGTTTAGTTGCTTGTTGTTTATAATCATCATTATTGTTAACATGCATATTGAAGATAGAGGTCTCCAGGTTTAGGTCTCTGGTGCACATTATTATGAACTTTCTACCACTTAGAGAATTATCTTTTTATTCTTACTCTTTAATTTCTACTTTTTCACATTTAATCTCAGCCAAGATTTAATTTTTTCATTTTAATCCATTTTATTGTCTTTCAGAGAGAAGTGATTGGCTTAAAAATTAGAAAACTATTTGAAAGAATAAATAAAACACATTAGTTTATAATCATTTATAATATATCTCACTTAAAAATATTTAAAAAGGACATCAGATGATGAATTTTTCTCATATCTTCATCTATAATCACAAATGATATTAGAATTGTTTCCAATCAATTGTTAATATAATTTTGCCAACACAGAAATAATTAAATAGCTTTGAAGGTAATAATTTTCTCTTCTAAAAGTCATGGTGACATAAAGACATTACTGTCACATAATTTATAAATTAACACTTAAATCAAAGGCTAAGATACAGAGTTAACTTTTCATATGTCTAAAAATTATTCAAAAACCAGTTGCTCTAGTTTTTTATCCAAAAGCCTTAAATATTTATTTTGCAAGTGTTAATTATACCAGATGTTGTTTTTTTAGTAATATAGTAAAATGTCATTAAAAAAAGGTTTTGGGGGTTCATATAAAATTAGATAAACACATTTGTTTTATTCAGTGACCTTAGAAAGTAATGAAAATTTGGAATAATTATCAATTTTGGTGTAATTCCAAGAACATTTTTTATGAATGGAATTCTAGAGAAAGAAAAGGTATTTTAAATGACATGTTTATAAATGATTATTATTTGCAAAATGTTAAAATTAATGAAGGTGTAAGGAATAATGATATAGGAAAATTCTCACAATAAAAGAATAAAGAGATTTTTTTTATCAGATATTTAGGTATCTACCAAAATATACTTACTTTTTAAGTATATGTTCTAATGAAAATACGTATATTTAAAATAAAAAGAATTCTAAACTATAATAAATAATGTAAGTTATATGAGAAATTGTCTAGCTGTGAAAGATAGAACTTACAGTTAAATTATTATAAACATAATTGAAATTTAATCCTGAGGTTGAGATAGTATCTTTAAGTGTTTTTTCATTTTGTCTAATTAAATTAGAAGATAAAAAAATAAAACCAGATTCTGACTGGTTGGCTAAATACGTAGACCGTCGGCCTAGTGTGAAGATGTCCCTGTTTGATCACTGGTCAAGGTACACATGAGAAGCTACCATCAGCTTCTCTTCCCCACCCTTCCCCTCTTCTCTCTCTCTTTCCTTCCTGCAGCCAGTCACTCAGTTGGTTCCAGCGCCAGCCCTTGGTGCTTCGGATTACTCAGTTGATTCAAGCTACTGAATAAACACTTTCATAGTAGTTTTTACTTGATTTCTATTAGGTTTCTATTTCTATTAGGCCAGATTTCTTTTCTATAAGTTTTCTTCATTTATTTTAAATAATTTCAGTGTTCTATTATTAGCAATACATCTTCTAAATATGTCTCTTATTATTTCTATATGTGGGAGAATAGAAATTGTTATTTATAGTCATAAGAAAATACTTTTGAAAACTTTATAATAATGCATATTACTTCAAACCTTAATCACCTTTTGACTGTTTCCTTTTTGTTTTTGAGGGCTGAATTTATAATATGCATTATACTTTCAGTACCAAAATTCTTAAGGTTATTTGTACAATTTTTAAATGAGGTCTTATTATTAGCATTCTATGGTCCATTACTGTGGCATTTGAGAAGAACTATATGATTATGGCCTTAGAACTTGTCCTGTAACCATTCTAATTTTGTTTTATTTCCCTCTGTCCTTGTCAGTAGCATGGCTAAATCTCTTCCTTTTCTTTTCTTCTAAAAAAACTTATAAGACTGTTAACAAAATAGATTAATTTTATATCTTTGTCATCATAAAATGTTTGATCCTAACAAAAAGTTATTCTTGAATTTAAAATGTACCTCATAATTTCACTGTGCAAAAAAGTTACTTAGAAATAACATGCAAATAATCGATTTATTAGAATCTTTAGTAAACTTTGTTTCATGTTAAGGGATAGATAGCAGTGAAGAAGTATGTACATGGTAAAATAATTTTAAAATAATTTTTAAAATAATGCAATATTTAATGTATATTATCTAACTCTCAACCTAATAATCTGCTATTAGAGCAGCAAGTCACTCTAGAACTGACATCTCCAAATATTACTGTGCAAAAAGAGGGGAAAAGCAACAGTCTGTATAACTGTTTAACAGTTACCTAATACACTAGAAAGAATAAAGCATAAACTATATTTAAGTACCCCTCTTTATTTGGAGAGCTATGCTCCAGTTCATATTTATCATTTCTACAATCACCTCCTCATTGGCTTCCAGTGACTGCATGTGCCTAAGGGACGTCAAATTTCTTTAACCTCTGAAGCAAAGGCACTGTTTTATCTACTGGGCTTGATATTTGTATCAGACTAAGAAACACAGCACTGTCTATGCCTGACCTTCCTGCTTTTTCACATGCTTCAAAACAGGTAAAATAGCCTGGGTTCTATGATAAATTTTTAAAATAGTTATGATTAAGAGAAACTATTATTATTAGGTGATTGGAATCTAATTGCAAGAAATGAATTGAATTAAAAATAACAGCAACAACAAGCAAACAGCATGCCTAACCAGGTGGTGGGACAGTGGATAGAGCATTGGACTGAGACGCGGAAGACCAAGGTTTGAATCCCTAAGGTCACCATCTTGAGCGTGGGCTCATCTGTTTTGAGCAAAGCTCACCAGCTTGGGCCCAAAGTCTCTGGCTTGAGCAAGAGGTCACTTTGCCTGCTGTGGCCCCTTGGTTGAGGCACATATGACAAAGCAATCAATGAACAACTAAGGTGCCACAACAAAGAATTGATGCTTCTCATCTCTCTTCCTTCCTGTCTGTCTGTCCTTTTCTGTCCTTCTTTCTGTCTCTGTCACAAAAAAATAAAAAACAACAAAAAGAACAACAATATAAAAAAAGCTTCTATCTGGTGAATAACTCTTTTTATTTTTTTTTTTACAGGGACAGAGAGAGAGTCTGAGAGAGGGATAGATAGGGACAGACAGACAGGAGCCGAGAGAGGTGAGAAGCATCAATCATTAGTTTTCCATTGCTGTCGCAACACCTTAGTTGTTCATTGATTGCTTTCTCACATGTGCCTTTACCGCGGGCCTTCAGCAGACCCAGCAACCCCCTTGCTTGAGCCAGCGACCTTGGGTCCAAGCTGACGAGCTTTTGCTCAAGCCAGATGGGCCCGCGCTCAAGCTGGCAACCTCGGGGTCTCGAACCTGGGTCTTCCGCATCCCAGTCCAATGCTCTATCCACTGCGCCACAGCCTGGTCAGGTTGGTGAATAATTCTTAAAGATAAAGCATTACTTCAGTTAAAACATTCAATAGTTCCCTTGGTAGCCATAGAAATGATTGATTGGCCTTTCATGAGAAAATATTCATAGACAGGTGGGAAAAATGTACATAAATGTAAATTTTTATTTAGAGGGGAAAAAATGATTCTACTTGAGACATTTTAGTTTATTTCTCAGTGTCTCTGTCAGGCGTAGCATCAGCTATCCTCTACTCATTCATTAATTCAACAGTCAACAATACTGTTTACTCAATGGCATACTCTTCAGGACAGACTGGAGCATAATAAGATGGTCTTAGGGTCTAACTATGGGTTTCCTGGTCAATGAGCCATCTTGGACTTGGAGATGCCCCTGTGCATTCTTCACCAGGAATGGCTGGGCCAACCTGACTCCCTGGTGCCCTAGGGACCCAGGTAATTTGCCAGACTACACTTGTCAATAGCTGATTCCAAAATTCATACTCCCTGGAATCCAAAGTGACTAAAATTTCTTCCTCTGCAACTGACATCATTGATCTCTTACTCACCACACATTCAGAAAGAAAGCAGGACCCTCTCCACTGAAAGGCAAATCTGTACTTCACACAGAGCAGAGAGTTTCCAGCAAGAGCCCTGCCCTGGGGGTGATGGGAAGACTGGAGGGTCTGTGCCTCCTTTTCTATTGTAGAACTTGGGCTTGTAAATTTATTTGGATACATGATTTTCTAAACATACTTTGTGGGCTTGGAGTAAAGTGAAGGGGACTCAGCCTTCTGTTCTCTCTTCTTATAGTGCAAGCTTAAGAAAATATCTTTTTAAGAAGGTAGCAGACTCTTGGGAGTCAAGAAAGTTGGCTTTCTGTGCCAGCTGCTAATATAAGTTTTGCTATAATGCCCTTGGGAGGTTATAAGTCTTCCTGTGAGTGGTTAGGGAAGGAAAGAAAACTTCCTCTTGATGAAAGAGAATCCCTAATCCAAACTACCTTTGGAAACCAAGAAGGAATCCTCAGGGTAACCTTCAGGCAGTCTTGTTTTTTGTACCATAAAAGTTGACATGGCATGTTTTTTTATTTTAGTAATTCTAAAGTTAAGCAAAGATAACCAACCACATGAAATATCAATACAAAGAAATACTAATTGTCAATGACACAAAGAATGTAGCCTGCCATGAGGATGTAAGCAATAATAATAATAATAGTAACCTCTTATCTTGTTTAAGCCATTGTTATTTGGGGATTTACTCTGGAAAGTTTGGAGGTTCTAGCAGGGGAACGCAGCTACTTGTATACCCTTGACTCAAGAATAGTCCTTTTCTCTATTGGGGAAGGTCCTCTTCTTCACCTAGTGCACATCTTCAGGAGGGACTCCCATGGTGCCGTGAGGGTAGTAGGGGACACCGATATAGTCAGCCAGATCAGCTAAATCAACCCTGGTGATTGATGAGGTGACAGGTGTCACAGCCATGTCATCCTGACACCCTGGGGACTTACTGTTAACCACAAGCAAACCCAATACCAACTTAAAATGTTTTCTAAACCACCAATGATAAAGATTTGAGAGAGCTAGAGGTGAGGACAAATTATAATATGCAGAACATGGCAACCATGGCAGTCTGCAAATGGACTATTTGTACCAACATAATGCTTTGACTTAATTTGTTCTTGATTCCCAGCAGGTAATGATCAGAGATTGTCAGCAAAGAAAGAAGTTCAGATAAGAAGAACATTAAAGTAACACAGGGCTACGACATGGCTCTGAACTCTCATTTAAGGAATAAAATATACATACGTATACACATGTGAATATATGTTTGTGTGTGTGTGTGGGTGTGTGTGTGCAATAAGTCCTTGAATAATAGAGGTTTGTTCAATGTCCTTTCATCATAACATTGATGAGTAAAACAAATAATTCTGGCTGAGACCACAGTCTGTTTGGAGTGTGCACACCCAGATTTGTGTGTGCTTTTTCTGGTACTCTGGTTTCTACCTCATCCCAATGCTGTGCACCAAATGTGAACTGGCATGTCTACATGTCCCTGTCCAAGTGAGTATGGGTATGCATGAGTGCACCCTGTAATAGAGGATGTCCTGTTCAGGGGAGACCTGAGTTACCTGGACAGGTTCTGCTCATCTGCAACCCTAAACTGAAACAGGTGGTTGGAAAAGAAATATCTTTCTTGTTATTATTCATCTTTCTTAAATATATATATAGCTCATATTTATTTCAATGTTGAACATTTAAAGTGTAGATATGTGGTGATATTTTTGTAAGCAGAAATATGCCACAGGAATTTAACTCTTGTTCATATAAATTAACTGAGGTTCTTGGAAAATGTGACTTTAAGAAAAATGACATATAACAAAATCAATGTCATAATATGCTAATACTGTAATTGAAATAAACAAGAGTTAAGTTCTTATAGCATATTTCTGATTACAAAAACTTCAACACATTTTTACATTTCATATATATACATATATACACACACATATATATTTTGAGATGCAAGTATGGCAAAATTTTAAAACCATACTTTTTCATATTTAAATACAGCAAATATATCAAAATTTAAATCTTTATTTTAATATATTTTTTCACTTACTTATTGAGTTAAGGGATTAAAACAAACTCAGTCCAACTAAATATTTTTCTCAAATGTATTACTTATAGTTTTAATGTTGTATGTTTATCTGAAGTTTTTGATTATGTTGAACTTATTATAATAGATCTACAAGTTGTAAATTAAATTAAAGAGATCATCCCTGATTGAAATATAAATGCTACGTGAGAGTATTTCTGTGTGGCAAGCCCAAATCCAAGTGATTTAACTGCTCTTGACAGTATCCTCTGAAGACTTTGCTTAGTCTATTAAAAATAATGACAAACCTTCACGATTTCAGAGATACCCATAAAGACTTCGTTTAATCAAAGTGATGCTGAAACATTTCTAAAGTCGACATAATGACTTTGATAGATTATGTAGATGGTCATTAAAAAATAAGGTAGTATATATCAGTATAACATGAAAAAAGCATCCCAGTATGTTGTAAGTGATAATGAAAATTTTTATTAATTTATTACTCTTATATGATGTTTTTGTAACATGATCTCAGGCTCTGAGTGAAAGCAGTGTAGCTTATTGATAAAGTCTTTTGATTTCTAAACAGTTAACATCATAAGTGAAATACTTAGCACTAATAACTTGATTAGTAAACTGTCAGTTCTGGTTTTACTTTCAAATGCAATTATAGGATATCATTAGCTTACTGGTATTGGTGGATTATCATAAAAGGCTCAAAAGAAGATAATATTTCATCTTTATAAAAACTCTGTAGTTTTACCTAACTCATGAATTTTTTCACTACATATCACGATTTATTTTGCATAATCAAACATGAACATGCAAAATTTTATCTTAAAAATGTGATACTGATAAAACTGATCAAAGTAAACTTGAAGGAATACAGGAAAAATTTAGTGTAAACTTTTCAGTTATAAATAAAAAAGAGATTCGATATAATAGTCTATTAAAGAACAAAATTGGAATAGTCATTTTTACATCATGAGTGCACATTAATAATAAGAAACACCATTTGCATTGTGATTTACAATTATTTATGAAATTTAATTTCTTCTTATTCTGTGTTCTTTTGACTTGATTTTTCTGTTTTGATTTTTAGTACTCTTCCTCAGTGATGCTATTTATGTAGAAAGCCCCACAGTAGACAGTAAGTTTCACCATTGACATACCCTGTCTTGTGCAGTATTGGTATGTAATTTTGAGTTATATCATATCTTTACTCATTGCAACCCACTGTGATAATTTATCTAATGTGAATATTGTTATAACAACAACGCCTAAGAATGCTTTGACACAAATGGTCTCATATTGCAAATTCTCCTCAGTTGTTAGCTCATTCATTAATTAAACAAGCAAAACAAAATCAAACACTTAAACTGATTGGGAGAATAAGTTCTCCACATTTATCAACAGCCTTAAAGTAGTCTCATCTTTTGACTCAGTAGTTCTCATTCTTTATGTATATTCTAAAAAAAACTCTCTAAATTTTGACAAGTTTTATGCACCAAATTAATTACTGCTACTTGAATTAAACCATTCATATATGAAAACAACTCAAGAACACAACCAAAATGAAATAATTAAGGAAACTATGTCACAATTAGTTCATGTCAGCTAATCATATAAAATTAGTGATAGTAATAGTAGGGTAAAATGGTTACTTTGGTATTTTCTTGACTAATTACAAAATATTGACATCAGTGCTATTCATTTATTTAGAAAACTTTCAAATTCATAAAATAAAATCCTAGTAAATACATAATACATTTTAATTTTAATAAATTATAAATGTATAATGTCATATAATAGAATTTTAAATTTACATTTTTCATCCACCTATAAATTAACAAAAAATTTTCAGTGAACCAAAAACAATGTAAATAGAAACAGGTTTAATTATGAGATATTTATAGCAAAGTATTAAAACTTTTTTAAAAAACGCCATCTTAAAAAAAGTGTCAATATAGTTACTGTTAATTCGTGAGTATATTTTTGTAAAGATCATTCCCTGATGCTGAAGAAGTTCTTTCTGAGTCCTTATTAGTCAAGAGAATGATGCAGAGACCTTATAAAATAAATTCCAAATACTTAATTCAGGAATTTTCAACTTTAAATATATTTCTTATTTGATAGCTTTGAGATCATTTATAATAAAATATCAGGGTTATTTTCTCTCTTCAAATTTTTTATCCATTCCATGCACTATATTTTATCTTTGTTACAAACAAAAGTTTCTTGGTTTTATTTTATCATAGATAAATGGAAGTTTTGGTGCAGATTTGCCTAGCTGGTTTCAATACTGTTATATATGTATTCCATTTATTTGGAATGCTTATAAAATAAAAGTTGTTCTTGCAAAAGAAGGTTTGCAATAGCAAAATTCATTTGCTTAATTAGACTCACTGGCACAGAAGTATATAGATAAGTAATTAATTTGTATTTTCAAAATAATTAGAAAGTCACTAAACATCATCTGAATAAAATAAAGATAGACATTTTAGATTTAAAATACCAACATGATGACATAATGTTAACAAAACAGATGAGTGCATTAATTCTTAAAAATAGCCCTGCATACTGAAATAACTATATGTAGTAAGTATCTTAAACACTTTTAAATGTTACTAATAGGAGCTATTCAATGACATGGAAAATTAGTATAGCATAATTTTAACTAGAGAGCAGAGAAATACCAAATTTCATACAAAACCATATTAACACTAATAACTACTATGTAGTAAATGTTTATTTACTAATCACTTTAAAGCATTTGGGACATACAAATTTATTTAAAGTTTGAGGTAACTTTATGAGATAAATGTGCATTACCATTTTAAAAATGAAGATCTGAGGCTTAACAGGAATAAAATGTGTTCAATATCATCTATTGGTGAGTAGCAGTGCCTGGATCCCACTTCATAGCCTATATTCTGACCTGACACACCAGCATTGTAAAATTGGTTTGCTCACAGCTCATAATAAGAGATCGGTTCAATGTTGCAAATTCAATATGTGAACAATACACACATATAACTTAGTCTATATAGATACATAGCTTTAAAGAGCACTGTACATGAGCTTATTCATCTTTTTAGCTTGTGTCCTAACAATTTGACTGCATTCTGATGATGTAGATCCACCTCTTCCTGTCAGAACAACAGGAAAACAAACTTCCTCTTTCCAGGAGTGGTCTCAAGAGGTAGCCAAATATCATGACTAATTTGTCAGAAAAACATCTGAATCCCAATTGTTGAAATATCAGAGTTATTGTTTTTACACAAAATGACCTGGTATTCTAATAGATAAAACTAAACTGTGTTCTGATTACTTCTTTTCTTATCTAGAGGTTCTATTTTCTAACTGACTCACGTAGATATCGCTGTTCAAATCAAACAAGGTACAGGAAACAAGTTGCTTAATGGATAGAGGTTAAAAACAAATAGATCTGAGTTGCATGCTAAGGGAATTCCTGGCTCTGTCCTTAAGTACTCTTACTGCACAGCTCCCAAAGAGGCATAATCCTGGTAGAAATTTAGATGTTCATAATAAAACATTTGTTCCTTTAGGTCTGGAATTTTTTTTACGAGAACCTAAGAGTAAGGTGACCAGATTTTAAAATTGGTAAAACAGAACACCATTGACTGAGGTGGGGGGGGGGGTTCTTGATTAAAAATTTGGTCTATATATAGCAAAAAAATTTTTCATAGAATGCAAAAATAATATTGTAATATATATATTTAAATTTCAAAATAAGTACAATATACAAATATAATACATTAAATTATGTATAGTATTATTTTATTCTTTGGCATATTTCTCATTTGAGTGAATTTTTTTAGTAGATTGCTGTCGTTGTTCAAAAGGTCATGAAATTTTTCACAAGACTTTGTTAAATTATATTTCACACATAAAATGGCTTTCAAAGTCTCAACACTTAATTGTGATTTTTCTGATGTCCACACTTTATTTACCATAGAAAAAACGCTTTCAGTCGCAGCATTAGTTCCTGGTAAAGACAGCGCGTATTCCACAATTTTTAGTGCATTATTGTATGGAAAATGGTTTGTTTTAAAATGATGAAATATTTCTAACCATTTGTTCTCTACTGTGATTTTTGCTGATGCCCAAGATTTAACCTTTTCCTTATCAATATATTTTTTTAATAATGATACCTCATTAAAAAGTTCATTTTTGGAACTATTACTATATGGGAAATTTTGAGTGAGTCAGAGGGATCGGGTTACACGGTCTCGAAACTGATGCCGGAGCTGCAGAGTGGGCGGGAACAGGCAGGGTAGTGCCTCCTGGGTGCTCGCACACGAGCGGTGGCGCTCACTCCCCACCTGGACTCATCCTTGTGGCAGCCGCGCTCCCAACGTACAGCCAGCCCCTCTGCCCGCTGGAGACTGAGCAGCTTGCACCTCGTGGAGGCTGGAGCCTCATGCCAGCGTCCAGGACGTGAGCCTATTTGTAGTTAGGGGACTTGACAGCCACTGCCCCAGCAGGTACGCCCCGCCCAAAGTTCTTTGTTTTGTGGCCTCGAAGGGGGCAGCCAGCTCTTGCGGCAGTGCGGGCGCTTCCAGGTCTAGGCGGGGTCTCCTCACCGAAAACCGTATATTCCCTTCCCATTCTCCCCCATTCCCTAGCTTTTCATGCATTCTTTCCAAAAATTGGGACTTTTTTAAAATGCCGCAGGACATGGGACAAATTGTTAAAAATCAGACTGTCCCGCCAAAAGTGGGATGTCTGGTTACCTTACCTAAGAGCAATGTACTGTGCAAGGTCATGGGGATGGAACAATGGGAATGATGAAGCCTGATAAAGCTTATGGTGTGTGCATGTGTGTGTGTGTGTGTGTGTGTGTGTGTGTGTTTCTTGCCGTTTCTAAACCGTATCTCCAGCAATTAGAACAACTTACATAGATATGTAATTTGAATGTCTAAAACATTTTCCAAAAGTAAACTTCCCCTTTTTTTCTCTTCTACCTCCACAGACAAAACATCTGAAAATATGTCTACTTCCACATTTAAGTTAAGGATAATTCTATTCTGACTGCTACTTGAGACACAAGCCATGGAATCACTCTTGACTCTTCTGTCTCACATCTAATATCTAAACCACTCAGCAAATTTTGTGAGCTCTACTTTCTTTTTTTATTTAGAAAATTACCTTAAAAAGGGAGACATTGATCAATAAGAGTACATGGATTTCAGGTGAACATTTCTATAGCATTTGAACAGTTGATTATGTCGTATATCCTTCACTCAAAGCCAAATAATTTCCTGTCTACTTATATTTGTCCCTCGTTAAACCCTTCCCACCTTTTTCCCCCTCCCCATTTATCAAGTCCCTTTCCCTCTCCCCCACGTTCCCTTCCCCCTGTTAACTACTTTATTTTATTTATGTCTGTAAGTCTCAGTTTTATATCCCACTATGTGTAAAATAATACAGTTCTTAACCTTCTTCTGATTTACTTGTTTCACTCAGTATAATGTTCTCAAGTTCCATCCATGTTGTCATAAATAATACTATGTCATGGTTTCTTTATGGCTGAGTAGTATTCCATTGTATATATGTACCACATCTTTATCCAATCCTCTATCAAGGGGCACTTTGGTTGTTTCCATTTCTTGGTCACTATGAATAATGCTGTGATGAACATGGGGTTGCATGTGTCTTTATGTACCAATGTTTTTGAGTTTGGGGGGTAGGTACACAGTAGAGGTATTGCTGGGTCATATGGTAGTTCTATTCTTAATGTTTGAGGAACCACCAAATTTTCTTCCATAATGGTTATACTAATTTGCACTCCCACCAGCAATGAATGAGGGTTCCTTTTTTTCCACAACCTCTTCAACACTTATCTGTCTAGTTGATAATTGCCGATCTAACAGGTATGAGGTGGTGTGAGCTCTATTTTCATCACCTATTTAGAATCACTTTAGTTTTCTCAGTAATGAGCACCTTGGCCCTGGTCTAAGCCACCATCATTTCCTTCCTGGTTATTTCCATAAGTCTCTAAACTTGACTTTGAAATTTTAGCCTAAGATATTATACAATTTGTACTCAATACAAAAGTCAGAACAGTGGTTCTTAACCTGGGTTCTATCGAACCCTAGGGGTTCGATGAGTCGGTCTCAGGGGTTCAGAGAAGCTTCTGCCACGGAGGCCAGATTAAAGTAATACCGTAATTTGTTGTGAGTTCATGCACTTTGTTGGTTTTGTTCTTTGAGCAAGGTGATGTTCATGCACGGCTCCTTTTGTGCACCAGTAAATAAACATATACCTATGTCTTGAGTTTGGAAAAAAAATCATATTTTATTTATCACTAAAGAAAGGTTCGGTGAATGCGCATATGAAACTAGTGGGTTCGGTACCTCAATAAAGGTTAAGAAGCACTGAGTCAGAGTAATCTCTTAAAAATGTAATTTGTAGGAGCAAGATGGCGACGGAGTAGGCGGACGTACCAACTTCCAACTCCCAGAACCAAAGTGGATTACAACTCAATTTTAAGAACCATCACCTGGATAAACCAACTTTGAACAAAACTAAGTGGACTCTTCAACCAAGGAACACAGAAGAAGCCACATTGAGACTGGTAGGAATAGCGAAAACGCGAAGAGGGCTGCCCAGCTCCCCGGAGCAAACGGCAGCCCGGAGAGACCCGTGTGGCGGGAGGAGATTTTGGTGGAGAGGGAGGGACCTGGGTCCCAGGAACCAAGCCCCAGCCTGCAGTCCCAGAGCCAAGAAGAGACGTTTGGACAGTTTTGAGCTGTGAAACAAGTGAGGGAGCTCCCAGGCCTACAGTGTGGAGTATTAGGTCCCTTCCTACTCTGCTGAGGGCTGCTTAAGGTTTTGGGGCGGCAGGACGCTGAAAGGCGGTTCTGTCGGCGTGGGCAGAGGCCAAGCCGGTGGGAGATCGGTCTAGCCCAGAGGGTCGGAGGATAAGCGCGAGAGCGGTCCGGAAGCTGCGGGCCCGCCTTTAATCCCACTTACGGGGACAAAGCGGGAGGCCAGGAACGAGCAGGCCCTGCGCAAGCCGGCCCTGACCGCAGGGACCGGGCTAGGACCAGGGACGGGCAGGGGCTCGTGGCTGAGCTGACGCTACCAGTCCGCCCCCCCCCCCCCCCCCCGCCGCCCGCCGGAGAAACCGCGGTTGGCCAGTATACGTGCGCGAGCGGGCTCCGAGCGCGGGAACGGGGTGGACCCCGAGACAGGCGGAGGCTCGCAGCTGAGCCCACGGCTGCTATCCCCATCCGGCCGGAGAAACCGCGGATAGCGTTAATACGTGCACGAGCGGGCTCCGAACGCGGGGGCGGGGTAGAGTCCGGGACGAGCGGAAGTACGCAGCTCGGCGGAAGCCAGCAAACACGCCCGCCCCAATAAATCTTGGTTTCCGACCCTGCGCAAAGGGCCCTGGCCTCGAGGGCGGGGCTAAAGCTCCTGACGGGCAAAAGCTGACAGCTGAGAGCACGTCAAAAGCCCCGCCTAACCCGCGGAACTGTAGCGAGCAGGCTCCGACTGCTGGTTCTGGGCGGAAGTCCGGAAATAGGCTGGGTCCGCAGCTGAGGAAAGGTGCTCGCCTCTACCCTTGGTGCTAATCTTGTGGCTTCAGTGACAGCCCCTTCCACGGAGGAGAGGCAGAAATCACAGCAAAAGCCACAGTGGGCCGGCGCTGGCAACGCTCATACCCAACCACCCTAGGCGCCGGCAGAGGGGGTGGGGGGCCTGCAGATAGACCACACCTAGAGAACACAAAGGCAACACCTACTGGACTCCAGTGGCCACAACTTGCTTATACACAGAAAAAATGGGCAGGCAGAGGAATGCAAACCAAATGAATCAAGAGAAATCCCCAGAGAAGGACCTGAATGAACCAGATATAACCAAATTACCAGAAGCAGAATTTAGAATAATGATAGTTAGGATGTTCAAAGAAATTAGAGCAACAATGGATAGTCATTATGAACACCTAAATAAAGAGATAACAAGTATAAAAAATGAAATTGAAATAATAAAAAAGAATCAGACAGAAATGACAAATACAGTATCAGAACTGAAGACCACAATGGAAGGAATTAAAAGCAGGATGGATGACGCTGAGGATCGAATAAGCGAGTTAGAGGACACAATAAACAAAGGCACAGAAGCAGAGAAGAAAAAGGAAAAGAGACTTAAAAAATGTGAGGAAACTCTAAGGGAGCTTTGTGACAACATGAAGAGAAACAACATTCGCATCATAGGGGTGCCTGAAGAAGAGGAGAGAGGACAGGAAATGGAAACTTTGTTCAATCAAATTATAACAGAAAACTTTCCTAAATTAAGGCTGGGAAACACTCCACACATTCAAGAAGCACACAGAACTCCATTAAGGAGAAACCCAAAAAAATCTACACCAAGACACATCATAGTTAAAATACCAAAGCTAATGGATAAAGAAAAAATTTTAAAAGCTGCTAGAGAAAAAAAGACTATCACCTACAAAGGAGCCCCCATAAGGATGACATCGGACTTCTCAACAGAAACACTTGAGGCCAGAAGGGAATGGCAAGAAATAATCAAAGTAATGCAGAACAAGAACCTACAACCAAGACTACTTTATCCAGCAAGGCTAACGTTTAAAATTGAAGGAGAAATAAAGAGCTTCCCAGAAAAAGAAAGCCTCAAGGAATTCATAAAAACCAAACCAATTCTGCAAGAGATACTAAGGGGCCTCTTGTGAACAGTTTAAAGGGAGGAATGAATAGAGCAAAAGAAGAATACAGCTTTAAAGAATAAAATGGCAATAAACAACTACATATCAATAATAACCTTAAATGTAAATGGATTAAATGATCCAATCAAAAGACATAGGGTAGCTGCATGGATAAAGAAACAGGACCCATACATATGCTGTCTACAAGAGACACACCTTAAAATAAAAGATGTTCATAGACTGAAGGTAAAAGGATGGAAAAAAATATTTCATGCAAATGGAAATGAAAAAAAAGCAGGGGTAGCAATACTTATATCAGACAAAATGGACTTTAAAACAAAGGCTGTAGTAAGAGATAAAAGAGGACACTACATAATGATAAAGGGAACAATTCAACAGGAAGATATAACTATTGTAAATATCTATGCACCAAATATAGGAGCCCCGACATACATAAAGCAGACTTTGATGGATATAAAGGGCGAGATTAACAGCAATACTATCATAGTAGGGGATTTCAATACCCCTCTAACAACACTGGATAGATCCTCAAGAAAGAAACTTAATAAAGAAACAGCAGACTTAAAGGAGACACTAGATCAACTTGATTTAATAGATATCTTCAGAACTTTTCACCCTAAAGCAGTAGAATATACATTCTTCTCAAGCGCTCATGGTACGTTTTCTAGGATAGACCACATGTTAGGACACAAAAATGGTCTAAATAAATTTAAGAAGATTGAAATCATATCAAGCATTTTCTCTGATCACAATGCCATGAAACTAGAAATTAACCACAAAAGAAAAACTGAAAAATACTCAAACACTTGGAAACTAAATAGCTTGTTATTAAATAATGAATGGATTAACAATGAGATCAAAGAAGAAATAAAAAAGTTTCTAGAAACAAATGATAATGAGCATACATCAACTCAAAATTTATGGGACACAGCAAAAGCAGTTCTGAGAGGGAAGTTTATTGCACTACAGGCATATCATAAGAAGCTAGAAAAAGCTCAAATAAGCAACTTGACCCTGCATCTAAAAGAACTAGAAAAACAACAACAAATAAAACCCAAGACAAGTAGAAGAAAGGAAATAATAAAGGTCAGAGCAGAAATAAATGACATAGAGGCTAAGGAAACAATACAGAGGATCTATGAAACAAGAAGCTGGTTCTTTGAAAAGGTAAACAAGATTGAGGAACCTTTAACTAGACTCACCAAGAAAAAAAGAGAGAGGACTCAAATAAATAAAATTAGAAAGGACAGTGGAGAAATAACAACTGACACAACAGAAATACAAAGCATTGTAAGAAAATACTATGAAGAACTATATGCCAAAAAATTAGACAATCTTGGTGAAATGGACAAATTTCTTGAATCATATAACCTTCCAAAAATCAATCTGGAAGAATCAGAACACCTAAACAGACCAATTACAGCAAATGAGATAGAAACAGTTATCAAAAAACTCCCAAAAAAGAAAAGTCCTGGGCCTGATGGCTTCACAAGTGAATTCTATCAAAAATTCAAAGAAGAACTAACTCCTATTCTCCTCAAGCTATTTCAAAAAATTCAAGAGGAAGGAAGAATTCCAAACTCCTTTTATGAGGCGAGCATAATTCTGATCCCAAAACCGGGCAAAGACAACACAAAGAAAGAAAATTATAGGCCTATATCCCTGATGAATTTAGATGCTAAAATTCTCAACAAAATATTAGCCAACCGGATCCAGCAATATATGAAAAAAATCATACACCACGATCAAGTGGGATTTATTCTGGAGAGGCAAGGCTGGTTCAATATTCGCAAGTCAATGAATGTGATTCACCACATAAACAAAAGGAAGGACAAAAATCACATGATAATTTCAATAGATGCAGAAAAGGCATTTGATAAAATCCAGCACCCATTCATGCTCAAAACTCTCAGTAAAGTGGGAATACAGGGATCATTCCTTAACATGATAAAGGCCATCTATGATAAACCGACAGCAAACATCATACTAAATGGACAAAGATTAAAAGCAATCCCCTTAAGATCAGGCACCAGGCAGGGTTGCCCACTTTCACCACTCTTATTCAACATAGTTCTGGAAGTCCTAGCTACAGTAATCAGACAAGAAGAAGAAATAAAAGGCATACAAATTGGAAAAGAAGAAGTAAAACTGTCATTATTTGCCGATGATATGATATTGTATATTGAAAACCCTAAAGTCTCAGTCAAAAAACTACTGGACCTGATAAATGAATTCAGCAAGGTGGCAGGATATAAAATTAATACTCAGAAATCAGAGGCATTTCTATACACCAACAATGAAATATCAGCAAAAGAAATTAAGGAAACAATCCCCTTCACTATTGCAGCCAAAAAAATAAAGTACCTAGGAGTAAATTTAACCAAGGAGGTTAAGGACTTGTACTCAGAAAATTATAGAACATTGATAAAAGAAATCAAGGAAGATACAAACAAGTGGAAGCACATACCGTGCTCATGGCTAGGAAGAATAAACATCATTAAAATGTCTATATTACCCAAAGCAATTTATAAATTCAATGCAATACCAATTAAAATACCAATGACATACTTCAAAGATATAGAACACATATTCCAAAAATTTATATGGAACCAAAAAAGAACACGAATAGCCTCAGCAATCTTAAAAAGAAAAAATAAAGCAGGAGGTATCACTGTTCCTGATATCAAGGTTTACTACAAGGCCATTATACTCAAGACAGCCTGGTACTGGCATAAGAACAGGCACATAGATCAATGGAACAGAACAGAGAACCCAGAAATAAACCCACAGCTTTATGGACAACTGATATTTGACAAAGGAGGAAAGAACATACAATGGAGTAAAGACAGCCTCTTTAACAAATGGTGTTGGGAAAATTGGACATCTACCTGCAAAAAAATGAAACTAGACCATCAACTTACACCATTCACAAAAACAAACTCAAAATGGATAAAAGACTTAAATGTAAGCCGTGAAACCATAAACATCTTAGAAGAAAACATAGGCAGCAAGCTCTCCGACATCTGTAGCAGCGGTATATTTGCCGATCTATCTTCATGGGCAACTGAAATAAAAGGCAAGATAAACAAATGGGACTATATCAAACTAAAAAGTTTTTGCACAGCTAAAGACAATAGGAACAGAATAAAAAGACAAACCACACAATGGGAGAACATATTTGACAGCACATCTGATAAGGGGTTAATAACTAAAATTTATAAAGAACTTATAAAAAGCAACACCAGGAAGACAAACAACCCAATCAAAAAATGGGCAAAAGAAATGAATAGAAATTTCTCCAAAGAGGACATACAGATGGCCAATAGGCATATGAAAAAATGCTCAACATCACTAATCATTAGAGAAATGCAAATTAAAACCACAATGAGATATCACCTCACACCAGTCAGAATGGCACTTATCAGCAAAACAACACAGAATAAGTGCTGGCGAGGATGTGGAGAAAAGGGAAACTTTTGCACTGCTGGTGGGAATGCAGACTGGTGCAGCCACTGTGGAAAACAGTTTGGAGATTCCTCAGAAAATTAAAAATCGAACTGCCTTTTGACCCAGCTATCCCACTTTTAGGAATATACCCTAAGAACACCATAGCACTGTTTGAAAAGAAGAAATGCGCCCCCATGTTCGTGGCAGCATTGTTCACAATAGCGAAGATCTGGAACCAGCCCAAGTGTCCGTCAGAAGACGAGTGGATTAAAAAGCTATGGTACATATATACTATGGAATACTACTCAGCCATAAGAAACGATGACATCGGATCATTTATAACAAAATGGATGTACCTTGATAACATTATACGGAGTGAAATAAGTAAATCAGAAAAAAAGAAAAACTGAGAACAGCACGATTACATACATAGGTGGGACATGAAAGTGAGGGTATGAGACATGGACAAGAGAGTGGTGGTTATGGGATGGGGGGAGGGAGGGAAGAATGGGATAGGGAGGAGGAGAGGGACGCAGGGAAAACCAGATTGAAGGTGACAGAGGACAATTTGACTTTTGGTGATGGGTATGCAACACAATTGAATGATAAGATAACCTGGAGATGTTTTCATTGTACATATGTACCCTGATTTATTGATGTCACCCCATTAGAATTAATAATAATAAAATATATATAAAAAAAATGTAATTTGTAGAATGACATTTTTCTGCTCAAAACCATCTAATGACAATCTATATTTATTCAGAACTAAAGCAAAAGTTCTTCCACTGACTTACAGTACACATATAATCTGTGCTCATTTTACCTCTCTAAATTTACCTCCTATAATTACTCTCTTATTCTTCTCCATTGGACTCCATCAATATTGGCTTCATTGGGGTAGTTTGTATAGGTTTCTTTCCTTACAGATTGTGAAATCTATAAAAATAAAGATTTTTGGTCTCATTTAAACTCTTTACTGTTGGACCTACAGAATCTTGGAAAGTATCTGACATGTAACCGACTATAAATATTTAATAACAGACTAAATAGATTAAAAATAAATTCATTAATTATGAATAGTAAATGTCTTGTCTATGAACAAATAAGATATACAAAATTATTGTTTTCTGGAGTTCATAATCTAGAACGAGATATTATTAAATAAACAAAAAATACATATAAAATACACATGTATAAATATTACATGTACAAAAATGCCCATACAAAAATATAAATTGGATTCCATGTAAAAAATAAGCATGCTAGTTGCCTGATGGGGTTTCCTGACATAGATTTCTTTGTATTGAGGACCAAGGCACTTTCTGAAGGAACAATTTATGCAAGAGACAGGGCATGAAGCAGATGAATCTGTGCTATTATCAAAATTGTGAAACAATCCACAAGATCACTCTTATTTCTAATATCAGAGGTTCTCTGATCAAATTATCAACAAAAAACAAGGTGTCTTGGAATATATAATAGTTTGGAAGACCTGTATGTAAAATATTATTAAATTTTAATAAAAGTGTTTTTTATAGAAAATTTAAATGAATTGAGAAATATAAGCTTGTCGTGTCTATACAAATTAATGTAGATTCAATTAGATTGAAAACTAATTCTGAATAGTTAAAAAAATGAAATATACATATATTGTCTGAATTTTATTGGGACAAATATAAGTAGGAAACAAGTAAAAAGCTTGACAATATCAGTTGTTGCTATGGTTGTAGATCAAGTAGAATTTTATATTTTGGTATAGCTACTTAAAGACAATAACTAGTATCTACCCCTCAGTAATTCTATTCCTTGGTATATATTCAGAGAAAGTGTTGCGCATGAGTCCTGAGAGAAAGATACAAAAATGTATATAGCAGCTCTGTTTGTAATACTGAATAGAAACAAAACGGAAAGAACTAGAAACGACCTTCCTACATACTGGAAGGAGAACTGATAAATAATTGAAGGACATTCACATAATGGAATATTTTGCATTAGTGAAAATAAATAAAACAAAAATAAAAAAAAATAGTTAAGTTTTAGAAACATAATAGGAGAAAAAACAAACAAACAAGTCACAGAACCTGACATAAGTATAATAGAAATTTTATAAATCTCAAAAAAAAATTTACTTTTTTTAAGGGATAGATATATGCGTGTTAAAACCATACAAAGCAAGGGAATCATATTTTGAAAATTCAAGATAGTTTCCACTTCTGGGTGAGAGACTAAAATGAAAGACACAGGTGCTGTAGGCAGTAGTATAGTAGTATAGTAGTTTTTAGTTTATTATTATTATGAAAATAATAAATAAATATAAAAATAGAGTTGTGAGTGAATAATATTTCCCTAAATGAAAGAAATCAATATTTAGAACGATTAGAATTATATGATGTAACTGTTTTTTGTGTGCTGTTGATTCATGTCTTTAAAACTTGAAAACATTTATTATCTTTCTAAAAACACAGCAGGCAGTCAGCAAACTAAATGATGGCAATTATGACATTTATGCTTATATTAAGTTCTGTTGTGTCCCTTAGGCTGATTTTACTAGAGCAATTTGTGCTCCATTTAAGAATCCTAGGGAGGTTGAATTGCAATAAACCTCACTGTTTTTCGGTTGTCATCAATATCAGTTTCATTATTAATTACATATTAAAAAGAACTTTCTTTTAGTTCAAGAAATTTCATACCTGACTTTTTAATTACAGTCTATATATTCTTTAAATTAAGTACCTTTAAACTAGGAATTACAATGTATTTTATAAAAATTAACTCATTGTTTCCTATAAAATTTTAAGAGAAAAAATTTTAATATTGCTATTCTAACATCCAAAATAATCATTTTTATAAGTGAGTATAATTAGAAGGTAATTATTGATCGGATGTTATAGGACTGTGTTTAGATATCTTAAAATGTGAATTAACCCTTGCAAATACTTAGTCTCTAGTCAGTCAGATTAAAAGCAGGTTTAACATATCTTGAAAAAAAAGTTTGATATAATTTTATCATAAGGAAATCTAGACTTTATGATAAGGAAATCTAGTAATGCCATTGATTACTTCAACACTCAAAAATAAAACACTAAAATAATTATCTCTATAGCAAAGAGGTGAATTACTTATAGTGAATTACTGACATGATTCTTCCTAATAATTATATCATATCTAGTGGTTAAGAGCGCAGGCATTCAGAAAGCCTTGTTTTGAACATTGCTTTTGTTTCTTATTAAGTTCTATAATTGTGGTTAATTGAGCCTTGGTTTTATCAAGCAGTATAAAAACTTTATCAGCTGTCACCCTGTTGAGAATAGACTTGATTAATGAGGAGCAAAATAGATTCTAGCTCAAAAACTGTACTAATGACCAGAGCTAGACCAAATTATGAAGTAGGCAAATTCAGTCTCACTCTAACTTCGCTCCACATTCGTCATTCCTTTGGTTTGTACCCTTGACTAGGTCCCCCGCTTCTAGCCTTCCTCCAAATATCAACCATCTTTCTTTACATTGTTTTATTACATTATTGAAGCATGTATTATGTGCTTAGTATGCATTATTACATTAGCTAATAATAACTGAGCTTTGCAAGGATATTTAAGCTTTTTTAAAAATTTTCTTTTATTCATTTCAGAGAGGAGACAGAGAGAGAGAGAGAGAGAGAGAGAGAGAGAGAGAGAGAGAAAGAGAGAGAAAGAGAAAGGGGGGAGGAGCTGGAAGCATCAACTCCCCATATGTGCCTTGACTGAACCAGTGTAGGGTTTTGAACTGGCGACCTCAGTGTTCCCAGGTCGACGGCTTTATCCACTGCGCCACCACAGGTCAGGCAGGATATTTAAGCTTTTATAACAAGACATAATGGAGTGAATCACTTAAGGTTAAAATTTAGGACTAAATAGTTCAGTAGAGGATAGGTTCTCAGTTTAAGTTGCAAGTCCTATCTTTCCCTGTGACTGAATTAAATTGTATTGAGGGTGAAATAACTGGGATATATATATATATATATTATATTTGACCTTTTGAATTTTCTTGACCAGTTAGTAAAGTTGCCTAAGTCATTTTGTTTGCAAATGCAGAATATAACTGAATATGCTTTCGACTGTGTTCAGTTTAATTAACTTTCCCCAATTCTTTCTTATTTCTTCTTAGAGTGGTAACAAAACTGTGGAAGCTCTTAGCATCATATCTTCTCTCTGTAACATGCAAAGGCTGGAAGAGGGAATGTCTGCTTTTGTGTGGCCACCCTAAAGGTTTCCAGAACCCCACTACCTATAGACTCCCCAAATGTTGTTCAGTATCACTTCATGTGACCATTCCTAAAGTGATGACTGCTCAGAAGAAAGGAAGCCTCCGGGCTGTCTAGGGTACATGTCCGGCATGGACAGAGGCAGAGCTGGCTTCCACTCTGGGGACCCTTCTCTGTCCTGCCACCCTCTGGTCTCCAGATCATCTGCTAATCTCTCAGGATTTTTTACAGATTGTGTCCCACCTTTGTTTACGTTTCTCTCACGGCATGTTAAACATACTTTTATTACATCATGTCTACAGAGTATTCAAACTGAATATTGATTGTCTCATCAATGAAGTGTGAGCTCCTAAAGGCGGGGGCGGTATACTTCTCATTTGTGCTCCCCGGAACCTGTCAGAGGAGGCTCTGCATATCTAAGGAAGTGAATAAAAAACTGAGGGATTGAATGCTTTTCTCTGTCCAAAGCATGTTTTAATTCTAGAATCGTCATTTATCAGTATTTATTGTATGTATTTATTTCTAGAACTCTTCTAGGACATACCTAGTCTTAAAATAACTATTCCTTAATGCCTACAGCTATTAATCAGAATAATAAAATAAAACCAAATAGAATTAATAAAAAAATAATCTGCTGTTTAAGCATTCGAACTTTAAACTTAGACTTGTATTTATTTCTAAAACGTTTGAGCAGAAACAATGGAAATTTTAAACAGGGACCTGGCAGTGAGGGGAATCAGTACTTCCTACAAAATCAGCCCAATGATCCCTCAAAATTCAGGTATACAAACACAGAGTAAAAAATGCAGCAACTAGTTAAGTTCAATCAGGGTTTCCTTCTTTCCTCTCTAACCACCTGAAGTATTCTGGCAATGGTGTATTTTTTTTTACTTCATCTTTAAGTGATGCAGTTTAATTTCAAAGTATTAAAATCAGTAATGAAAAAGCTTGTTAGTAATATAGTCATGATTTCAAATTTACTAACTTCCTTTGCAATGTATTCTGTAGTTCAAAATTTTCCTCTTAAATCACAGGCTAGTTCATGACAAATTGCTATGCTAAAAGTACTTCCCCTGGTGGGAAGAAGTGACTATTCATTTTGCTAACGTGCCCTATGTCATTTTCAGTTCCACAATCCTTAGTTACAGTACAGAGTATAAACCTTACATAGTAAGTCTATGAAGTAGGTTTTTATTTTAAAAAGTCACTATCTATGAAGTAATTTGAGATACTGAAGTTATTAAATCAGTCTTTCCTTTCTTTTTTATAACCACTAAAAAATAAGCATGCTACTATAGAAATGTTAACTTTCACATTCCCTGAAATAATGAACACTATTTCCAGGATTTATTCTAAACTCAGATTGTGAGGGTGGGGACAAATTTATGTGCCCATTCATACACGGTTAAGTAATTCTCTGTGGTTGATAAGCACTACTTCTTTTCTACTGTCTTAAGAAAAGTACATTTGCAGTAGAAAAAACTGTGAGAGGAAATTTGGGTGGTACCCTGTTAATTCAAATAATTTAAAATAGAGTTATCATATAAAAGAAGGAAATAGACATCAAGTGTTGAAAAGAAGTTTACAGTACCTACCATGGTGCTCACAAATAATATCTATTCAGATATATTCTTACTGAGTGAATGTTGAGAAATTGGTGACAGAAAATATGTATTCTTTATTAAGGAAACTTTGTTCACTATATTAAAAGATAAATTTAGTAGCAAAAAATTTAAAAGAGTATCTTTGTTAAAGTACATTATCTTTTATTCTTTCTTCTATCAAATGACACAACTAAAGAAACTTATTTAAGATGTTCTGTGAGTATAGAAACAAAAGTTCAGTAAATTATCTTAAATTTTTTCAGTAAAGTGTACATTTAAAATACTTAACCTGGGCCCTGGTGAGTGGCTCAGGGGACAGAGCATGAGACCAGCATATGGATGTCCTGGGTTTGATTTTCAGTCAGGGCATACAAGAGAAGCAATCATCAGCTTCTTTCCACCTCCTTCCTCCATTCCACTCCTACTTCCCCTCCCACAACTAATGGCTTGATTGGTTTGATCATCAGCTTCAGGCATGAAAATTAGCTCAGTTGATTTGGGCATCAGTTCCAGATGGGGGTTGCTGGGTAGATTCCAGTTTGGCACATGCAGGAATCTGTCTTTCTATCTCCCCTCCTCTCACTTAAACAAAATAAAAAGATTATTTGTCCATATATGTGTGGTTTTACTTCTGGGCTCTCGATTCTGTTTCATTGGTCTATATGTCTGTCTTTCTGACAATACCATGCTGTTTTGATTATACTCTTCCTCTTTTTCTCTTTCTGTCTCTCTCTCTCCCTCTCCCCTGTCCACACACACAGCCATGGCTTGAATGGTTTGAGGAATTTGGCCCCTGGCACTGAGGATGGTTCCATGGCCTCACCTCAGGTGCTGAAATGGCTCCATTTCGAGCAATGGAGCAGCGGCCCCAGATAGGCAGAGCATCATCCCCAAATGGGCTTTCTGGGTGGATCCTAGTTGGGGTACATGTTGGAGTCTGTCTCTCTGCCTCCTTGCCTCTCTACCTATCACTTAATTAAAAAAAGAAAAAAATAGTTAATCTAAGGAATATTTAAATAAGTTTCTGTAGAATCATTTAAAAATAATTTAATTTTGACAATGATTAAACCAATTGAAATATATGTATAATGAAATATACATGTAAGATTATTTTTATTTTCAGCCTTCCACTAAGAAATTCTTATTTAAAGAAGATTCTACCCAGTTAAAAGCTTGATTGGTTAATGAGCCATCATCCTAAGGTGCATAGCAATAATCCTGTATGTATGTATATGTCTGTATATACATATATAACCCATTATATAAAAAATATATAAATAGTTTTGGTAATATGCAGACTACTGATTTTGAAACTGGGACATTGATACTTGTGTGATGAGTCATTTTAGGAGGTAAAAACAGAAACCAATAATCAGGTCTGACAAAAACTTAGCCAAAATAATCAAGAACTTTTTAAAAAAGATTTTTACATATTATTATTAATTATAAAGCACACCAAAAAATGCAGATGATGATACTCTGAAGCGATATCAATAAGGAAGAAGTAAAATATTTTTTGCATTTTTATTTCATCTTTTAAAAATCTACTATTGCATATGTTTAATGTTATGTGTAAGAGGTTAGTCCTGAAGAGTGTTACATTTAAACATACATGTAAGTAGCAGGATAGAAAAAAATGTAATAAATATTGTGAGTCTGTTGATAGAATTTTGGAGGCAACTAATAAACTCCAAAGGTTTGATGGTGCTTTAGAACCTGGGAAGAGTCTGTGAAGAGATGATATCAGGAAACCTCAAAACTTCCTGAAGTTGTATGCAAATCTAAATGCCTGTGTTGAGCTGTTGCTTCTATAGAGAGCCTGCAGAGCTATCAGGACATTATCATAAAAACAGCAAATAATTTAATGTAAAAACAACCACATGTTAATCCTTTTTGGATTTAAACTGAAGAATATTTATCTATATTGAAGACAAATATTTGGTATGTGTTAGAATGTTTGATTAACTTTTCTTTTTTTGTGTGTGTGGGGGCTTAGGGTTGAGGTGGTTCTTTTCTTTTTCTTTTTAATTGTGTTTACATAGATTTTAGTGTCTCCCCAAATGCATCCCCCCTCCCTTGACTAACTTTTCAATAAATTAGGTTTATTGCAAAACAAATAAGCCTTCATAGAATTATATAGTTTGCAAAAATATATAATCATGTAAATTGATTGAAGTGCATCAAGTAGCAGGTGTGATAAAATGATATTTAATAGAAACTCCATATGGTAAAATTTTATATATTTTTTTAATTTTTCATTAAGTCATCAAAATACACAACAGATAATAGAAACTGAAAACAGATGAAACGAATTTCCACGTGAGTTATGCCACATTTCATCCTGTCAGTGAGTGCCTAGGATGTCCAGAATCCACACCCATGAGTATGACTGGTCTGCAAATATATGAATGACCGCTCTCTGCCACTGACAAACTGCTGGGTATGGTCGAATACAAGGTAAGGAAAGTTTATTTATTAGGATATTGGGATGTATTTTCTTCTTAACTTTGCCTTTCTCCTCTCCTCCCCTTTCTTCCTCTTCTTTCTCCTCCCCTATACTTTCCTCCTCTCCCATTCATCTCTTCCCTCCCTTGTCTCCTTTCAGATCTCTTATCTTTCTTCTCTCCTGCCCTACCCTTCCTTCCTTTCAGTGCACTTCATGAGTCAAAAAGTTCCAATGCTTTTTAAAACTATTATCATATTTTATTTTCATTTGTAAAAAATAGAATTTGAAATGCAATACATATGTTCGTAGTTAAACGATAATTCCGGTTTACTAAAATAGGAAATATAGTCTACTTAAGAATACATTTTAAATTTGTACTAGGAAATTCATCAAAAATAGTCTCTTCTCAGTTTATATACTAATCTTTTAACACTTTATATACTGTTACTTCCTTTGTTTCAACCAAGACAAAAAATATAAAAGGAAAGAAAAGCTTTAAGTCGTCACAAACTTTCTGTCTAAACTAAGCTTAGTGAAAGAAGTCAAGTCTTAATTTGTAGTACATATTCAATTACCTGAAATTTACTTCACTCTTAGTTTTCACAGGAAATCAACACTAGGATGAAAGAAAATTTTGAAGATTTAATATTCAAATGTCTTTGACATATAACTGATACAATCTCTATGACTGTATTTCAAATTTTATAAAATACATAAAAACTGATAGCAATTATATAACATGAAACTTCAGAAATAGAGCTGTAGGTCATGTTTCTAAAATATTTATTTACATGGTATCTTAAAGCAATCTCAAGAAATGATTATTGTTATGAAGCAAAAAATATTAAAATAAGATATCTAAAAGTAATTGGTATTAATAGTATGTAAACATCTATTAAGAAGTAAATTAGTTGGCTTTAAAACAAAATATAAATATAATTAAACTTGATTCTAGTAAACACTAGAGGGTTTACAGATAGAATATGATTTAGGTACCCACATTTGAACTCAGAGAAAAATAAATACTTTTAAATATCAATAATTGTATGTATTTTTAAATTGTGACATATTGTTTGAAATGCAAATACAATTTACTGAGGAGAAGTACCTTAACCTAAACACTTAAATGATCCTTTTCCTATTATTATTTAACATATTTATTTATTTATTTAGAGGCAGAGCGAGACAAAGACAGGATCACAGATCTGTTTCTGTATGTGCTCTGACTCGGGATCTAATCTGCAACCTTTGTGCTTCCAGATGAAGCTTCAACTAACCCAGTAATCCAGACAGCACTTAATTTATTTTATTATTTATTTATTTATTTATTTTTTTAGAGAGAGACAAAGGGAGAGAATTGGGATGGGGAAGGAAAACATTTATTTGTTGTTCCACTCAGTTGTGCATTCCTTAGTTGCTTTCTATGTGTGTCCTGACCGGGGATGGAACCTGCAACCTTGTCATTTAGGGAGGACACTCGTAACCACCTGAGCTAACTGTCCAGGGTCTTATTAAAAATATTTAATAAAGACTCATAAAAATGTTTATTTTTAATAAAAATTAGAATGCATTCTAATCAGTAATTTTTTGAGAAAATATTTTATAATAATTCTGATTATGTTAATGTTCCTGTGATGAAAAAATATAATCTGGACTCCAGCCCCACATGAGCATGTCAGTTTCTATCCATGACACACTATGTGACCTAATTTAGCTTTAGTATGTAAAAAGAGAACAGTAAAGTCTGTCCTGGTTTCCTCATAGCTATTTTTTTTTTTTAAGGTGGGTTGTGGATCAGTTGCTATAATGGATATAAAGTGATGTTTGACTCAAATAAGTATCGTTGGTATTATTATGTTATTAGTGATCTATAAATATTAATTTCCAATTCTAACCATTAACATAGAACTCTTATTACTGAACAGAAATGTGGAGTACCTATATCCAACTCATATATTTTACACACCAAGAGAAATCAAACCTTAGATTTGTTGCATGACTATATGTCCCAATTCCTGACTTACTTCTATACACCCTCACTTTATCATGATGCATTGACTTGTATATTAATTCATTACTTTACTTATTATCAATAGATTTTTATTAAAATTGAATTCTATGATAAATCTAAACATTTTATCTGATTATTCTGGGTGTTTTAACTACCAAAATCTTATTAAGAGTGAATGAATTTTTACTTGGTTAAAATTATTAATTATCACCATCAGCATTGTAATCTATTATATTACTACAAAGCTTTGAAAACTTAACATATATAATTTCAGTTAATCATAACAAAAATAGTACAAGATACACATTTTATTACATTTAAAAATGTTATGCTTTGTCAAGAATCTTTCATCCGGCATAATGTTTTTGATGTTAAATTTATCATCTTCAAAAACAAAATAGAAGCTGTGTAGGTTCAAATTAATTTAAAATATTGAAAGATTAATATTTAATAGTTTAATTAAGTTAAAATATTGAAACATTTTTAGTTAATTAATATTTTAATTAATGTCAAATAGCTTATCTTTGACACAGCTACACACTCCAAAATTGTAATTCCTACAAACAACACATTTATAAATATTGTCATATTTAAAATGCTTGAAGGACATGAATTCTCCATTAATAGAAAAGCAGTTTTTGCTATTGGCAACAGGAAAAAACTAGGCAAGTTTGCCAAATCCTTTAAAATTTAAAAGCTCTGTTTTGGATCCACACTTGTGCAGTGTTCCCGTCATTACATTAATGACTACAGATTGCTTTATACTCACCTTCTCTCACGTGAAATCCCAACGTATTCAATGCTTATAATTTTTACTGCACTTACAGTGAACCTAAAAACTTGCTATATTAATTGATACCTCCAAGCCTCTGGTGCAGGATTTCCATGCAGAGGTCCAGGGAGACCCATTCACTATGAACCCTGGGCTCACTTGGGAAATGGTAGAAGTCAGAAAGAAAGCAACAAAAGGAACTCAATGGTTCTGCATTCAAAAGGGAAAGTGGTGATTCACATTGCTTTTTAGAGTTTAAATCAACATCTTTCTGGATAAATATATTTTTTTAACAGAATCTCTTCATTATTATTATTATTATTTTCCACATACCAGGCCAATGCTCTAACACTGAGCCAACCAGCCAGAGCCTGTATGTATGTTTTTCTTTTTAACATTATTATTTTTTATTTAATTATTTGTGTTTATATAGATTCTAGAGTCACCCCAAGGGCATCCCTATGCCCCATATTTTCCTCAACATCTCCCTTGCACTACTCCCCCTTCCCTTCAGGCTTATCCCATCCTATCATCCCCTTTCCTTCTGTCCTCTTTTCCTCTGGTCCCTTTGATCCCTCCTCTGCCTCAATTCCTTTCCTCAGTTCTCATTGTTCCTTGGATTTCTCATATGAGTGAGGTCATATTATATTTGGCTTATTTTACTCAACATAATAGTTTCCAAGTCCCTCCATATTTTTGCAAAAGGTAATATTTCCTTCTTTTGTATATATGAACCAGAGTTTTTTAATCTACTCGTCCACTGACAGACATTAGGCTGTTTCCATATCTTTGCTATTGTGAACAATGCTGCCATAACATGGGGGGTACATTTGTTTTATTCAGTCGGTGATATGGTGTCCTTTGGGATATATTCCTATAAGTGAGATGGCTGGGTCAAAGGGCAGTTCCATTTCTAATTTTTTGAGGGATCTCCATACTGTTTTCCACAGTGGCTGCACCAGTCTGCATTCCCACCAGCTTTGCAGGAGGGTTCCCCTTTCCCCAGCACCTGTCTTGTGTTGTTTTGTTAATGAGAGCCATTTTGACTGGTGTGAGGTGGTATCTCATTGTGGTTTTATTTTGCATTTCTCCGATGATTAGTGATGTTGAACATTTTTTCATCTGTCTATTGGCCATCTGTATGTCCTCTTTGGAGAACTGTCTATTCATTTCTTGTGCCCATTTTTTGATTGGTTTGTTTGTCTTCCTGGTGTGGAGTTTTACAAGTTCTTTATAAATTTTGGTTATTAACCTCTTATCAGATGTATTGTCGAATATGTTCTCCCATTGTGTGGTTTGTCTTTTTCTTCCATTCATATTGCCTTTAGCTGTGCAAAAGCTTTTTAGTTTGATATAGTCTCATTTATTTATCCTGTCTTTTATTTCATTTGCCTGTGGAGATAAATCAGCAAATATATTGCTATAATAGATGTCGGTGAGCTTACTGCCTATGTTTTCTTCTAGGATGCTTATGGTTTCATGACTTACATTTAAGTCCTTTATCCATTTTGGGTTTATTTTTGTGCATCTTGTAAATTGGTGGTCTAGTTTCATTTTTTTGCTTGGAGCTGTCCAGTTTTCCCAACACCACTTGTTAAAGAGACTGTCTTTACTCCTCTGTATGCTCTTAACTCCTTTGTCAAATATCAGTTGTTCATAAAGATGTGGGTTTATTTCTGGGTTCTCTGTTCTGTTCCATTGATCTATATGCCTTTTCTTATGCCAGTGCCAGGCTGTTTTGAGTACCATGGCGGTGTAGTATAACTTGATATAAGGAAGTGTGATACTCCTACTTTATTCTTCTTTTTCAAGATTGCTGAGGATATTCATGTTCTTTTATGGTTCCATATAAATTTTTGGAATATGTGTTCTATATCTTTAAAGTATGTCATTGGTATTTTAATTGGTAATGCCTTAAATTTATAAATTGCTTTGGGTAATATAGTAATTTTAATGATGTTTATTCTTCCTAACCATGAACACGGTATATGCTTCCACTTGTTTGTGTCTTCCTTGATTTCTTTTATCAATGTTTTATAATTTTCTGAGTACAAGTCTTTAACCTCCTTGGTTAAATTTACTCCTAGGTACTTTATTTTTTTTGTTGTTGAAATAGTGAAGGGGATTGTTTCCTTAATTTCTCTTTCTTACATTTCATTGTTTGTGTATAAAAATGCCTCTGATTTCTGTGTATTAATTTTATATCTTACCACCTTGCTGAATTCATTTATAAAGTTCAGTAGTTTTTTGAGTGAGACTAGGGTTTTCTATATACAGTATCATATTGTCCGCAAATAAAGGTACTTTTACTTCTTCTTTTCCAATTTAGATGTCTTTTATTTCTTCTTCTTGTCTGATTACTGTAGCTAGGACTTCTAGTACTATGTTGAATAAGAGTAGTGAAGGGGGAACCCCTGACTTGTTCCTTATTTTAGGAGAATTGCTTTTAATTTTTGTTCATTAATTATGATGTTGGCTGTGGGTTTGTCATAGATGGCCTTTATCATGTTGAGGTATATTCCCTGTATTCCCACTTTGTTAAGAGTTTTGATCTTAAATGGGTGTTAGATTTTATCAAATGCTTTTTTTTTTTGCATCTATTGAAATTATTATGCAGTTTTTCTCCTTCCTTTTGATTATGTGATGAATCACATTGATTGATTTGCGAATGTTGTACCAGCCTCGCCTCCCCAGAATAAATCCTACCTGATAATGATGTATGATTTTTTCATTGTATTGCTGAATCCAGTTTGCTAATATTTTGTTGAGGATTTTAGCATCTAAATTTATCAGGGATATTGGCTTATAATTTTCTTTCTTTCTGTTGTCTTTGCCTGGTTTTGGAATCAGAATTATGCTTGCCTCATAAAAGGAACTTGGTAGTGTTCCTTCCTCTTGAATTTTTTGAAATAGCTTGAGAAGGATAGAAGTTAGTTCCTCTTTGAATATTTGGTAGAATTCACCAGTGAAGCCAGGGGTTTTGTTTCTTGGAAGCTTTTTGATAACTTTTTCGATCTCTTTTGTTGTAATCGGTCTGTTTAGGTTTTCTCATTCATCCAGATTGACTTTTGGAAGATTATATGTTTCAAGGAATTTGTCCATTTCACCTAAGTTATTTAATTTTTTGGCATACAGTTCTTCATAGTATTTTCTTATAATATTTTGTATTTCTGTTGTGTTGGTTGTTATTTCTCCACACTCATTTCTAATTTTATTTATTTAAGTCCTCTCTCTTCTTTTCTTGGTAAGTCTCTTTAAAGGTTCATCGATCTTGTTTATCCTTTTTAAGAACCAGCTCTTGGTTTCATTGATCCTCTGTATTGTTTCTTTCGCCTCTATGTCATTTATTTCCGCTCTGATCTTTATTATTTTCTTCCTTCTACTATCTCTGGGCCTCACTTCCTGTTCCTTTTCTAGTTCCTTTAGATGAAGGGCTAGGTTGTTTATTTGCACTTTTTCAAGCTTCTTAAGTGCTATGAACTTCCCTCTTCAGGACTGTTTTTACTGTGTCCCATAAATTTTGAGTTGTTGTATGTTCATTGTCATTCATTTCTAGAATTTTTTTTTTTAAATTTCTTCTTTGACTGTATTTTTAACCCATTCGTTATTTAATAACATGCTGTTTAGTTTTCATGTATTTGAGTATTTTTCAGTTTTTCTGTTCTGGTTAACTTCTAGTTTTATGCCATTGTGATCAGAGAAAAGGCTTGATATGATTTCAATCTTCTTAAATTTCTTGAGACTGCTTTTGTGTCCTAACATGTGGTCTATTCTAGAGAATGTACCATGAGTACTTGAAAAGAATGTATATTCTGCTACTTTAGGGTGAAAGATTCTAAAGATATCAATTAAATTGAGTTGATCTAGTGTGTCTTTTAAGTCTGCTGTTTCTTTGTTAATTTTCTTTCTTGAGGATCTATCTAGTGATGTTAGTGGAGTATTGAAATCTCCTACTGTTATAGTATTGCTGTTGATCTCACCTTTTATATCCATCAAAGTCTGCTTTTTATATTTAGGTGCTGCTATATTTGGTGCATAGATATATATGATGGTTATATCTTTCTCCTGGATTGCTCCCTTTATCATTATGTAGTGACCTTCTTTATCTCTTACTGTAGCCTTGGTTTTAAAGTCCATTTTGTCTGATATAAGTATTGCTACCCCAGCTTTTTTTTTATTTCCATATGCATGAAATATTTTTTTCATCTTTTACCTTCAGTCTATGTGCATGTTTGTTTTAAGGTGTGTCTCTTATAGACAGCATATGTATGCCTTCTGTTTTCTTATCCATGGAGCACACTATGTCTTGGATCATTTAATCCATTTACATTTAAGGTTATTATTGTTATGTAGTTGTTTATTGCCATTTTATTCTTTAAAGCTATATTTCTCTTTTTCTATATTCTTTTCCCACTTTGATCTGTATACAACAGGCCCCTTAACATTTCCTGCAGCATTTGTTTGGTTGTAATGAATTATTTGAGTTTTTTTTTTTTTGTCTGGGAAGCTATTTATTTCTCCTTTAATTTTAAATGATAGCCTTGCTGGATTAAGTAGTCTTGATTGTAGACTCTTGTTCTGCATTACTTTGAATATTTCTTGCCATTCACTTCTAACCTCAAGTGTTCTGTTGAGAAGTCAGATGACATCCTTATAGGGGTTCCTTTGTAGGTGATAGCCTTTTTCTCTAGCAGCTTTTAATATTTTTTCTTTATCGCTTAGCTTTGGTATTTTAATTATAATGTGTCTTGGTAAACTGTCCTCTGTTTTACATCAGTGTCGTATCTGTTGAGCTTTTTTTTGGGATGTGAAGAGAAACCTAAAAGTTTTGTTCCAGTTAAAGTCTGTATTACACAGTTAGCATTGTCAGTACAATGTTCCTAGTCACAGAGAAATGTGCTTTTGATTCCATATAACCACCTGCCTTTTTTTGTCATGGTCTGACAAAAATTGCTCTTCTAAACACCAGGCCAGTATATATAGTATCACATTTGTTACAGATACATACCTTGGCATTTTTATTTACTTAGTGTTTACCTTGTGTGAGGACACTTCTTGGGAATGGCTGCAGTTACACTGCACTGTTTACTCACTGAGGTGAATCATAGGTAATCTCTTATGTTTGCATTCTATTGTTGCTTCCCATGTCTCTTTGTCCCAGGAAGTCAATTAAAAAAGGACTGAGCTTTTTGTCAAACTGTTCCGTTTGTGTTCACTCTTCAAATGCAAATAAAGACTGCTTCCTTAGAGGGTGCTCATATAATATCCTTAAAAAAATAGTGAAACTTTATATGTACATTAATTTAAAATATTGAAACATTACTTTATATGTACACTGTAACCTAATTAAAATTAATTTGAAATATTGAAACATTACTTTATATGTACAATGTAATCTAATTAAAATATGACTTATTCCTGCCCAGAGTCAAGTACTGTTTTGTATAATTTAGTTTCCTAGAAGTTGTTCTTAATTCCTACTGTTTCCTAGTTTGAGCATGCCATGTTGGTACCTTAAGTCAGCATCATAAGTCATTCCTAAAGTAAATGTTCACATGGGTAATATGGAACAAAGATATTGTTTGAACCTCTCAGAGATTTAATTTTTAGACAAGGCTGAGAATTTGATTGTTTTTATTTTTATTCTTTTATAATATCTAATATCATCTGATCAAATAACCTGAATATACTTTTCTAATGTTTCACTTGAATAATGACATATTTATAAAAAGTGTTGGTTCTAGTGTAAGTGGAGTGGTCTTTGAATTTTGTTATGTCTTGTCATTTATTAGGACAACTGAAAAAAATCAGCTGAGCAACTCAATATACACATCATTTGTGGTTTTCTGCAACCAGGAATCATTTGGGTTGTGTAATAAAAGATATACAGCTGTTTTTGTTTATCCATGGGGAAAAAAGCCAAACAAATGACAGGTATGACACTAAATAAATATTCACAACACTTGAATCATAAATTATTTATTTTTGAGTAGCAATTAAGTTATGTTGTCAAAAGAAATGTCATTCTGCAATGATGAGTTCTTAATCTTTGATTCTCTTCTAAATACCTCCTTTTCAATCTAAATGTTAGGAAGATTTTGAATGTGAATAAAAATGTGTTCAAATTTTTTATCAGAGATTTAAGAGTTACATATGATTTTCTTAGTGTAAGTCATTATTAAAGTTTTAAACAATGGTAGAAAATAACTTTTTAATGCAGAGTCAAGTTAAAATAAGATTAATTGTTATGACAAGATTTTGGCAATGTAATAATAACATCACACAGTATATTAATAGTTTTGTGCCACTGTAAAAAATTTACTGTTGTAGATAAATAATATCTTAACTAACTCTTCAAAAATAAAAACAAAGCCAAAAACAACTATCATCTTTATAAAAACTACTTTTTAAATAATTTTTATGTGTTCAATCATTTTATTAAAATCATTTGAGATAATAAACACTTTTAAAATGTTTTGGCTTTGATAATTTTTTAAGAAACTATTTAATATATAAGTATGGTAAAAACCAGATATGTTTATAATAATAATTATATAGTTTACTTTTGTCAATTTTCATAGTATGTGTAGTAAAAACAAAATATAATTTTATCAGATGCTTAGGTTTTAGACTGGAATTTTGTTTTGTTTTTATATTTACTCAACTTACTATTGAAGAATGAGGAACAAAATATGTATTTTTCTGTAAAATTGAAGTATTCTTTGTTAAAAGACACTTCATTGACTCTAAGTTGCAATACTTTAAAAGAAACCAATGCAATATATATTTGTAGAAATGAAAGTCAGTCGCCAGGAGAGCAAGAGTCTTGCACATGGCAGTGTCTTAAATGGGAAACTCTTGTAGTGATGTCTCTAAAAAGGAGACACAACTTGCTTTTAAGTCTCTTTAGACACAGCTGAGAATGTTTTTATTAATAGATTATTCTTACAGTCTGAGAAAGTGTTGTGATTAGTTTTTTGGGAGAACTACTTTCCCAACACTAAATGGAATTAAATTTGTCAAAATACTCTTATAGAACACATACACATACACACAATTTAAAATACTTAAAATAATGATTATAAAATGTAAATTAATGAAAATATATTTTTGAGTTATATAAAAACTCACAATTATTTTTTCCTGAAAAAGCCTAGAAAGATAAAAAACATGTTGAAAATTTTAAAACATTTTGAGAAACAGCAAGGGCAGGCTATGTTAAAAAATATTCTAAAGTTATAGCAAGAAAAAATGACAGAGATGGTATAATTTATTACTATATAATTCTGATAATTTATGCTTATGATCTCCATTGTGGTTTTCCTGCCTTATTTCTAAATTTTGGCTCTCACAGTGGTGTCGTAAACCAAAGAAGGAAATTTTTTATTTTGTTTTGTTTTATATGAAAAGACTATATTTGAAAATTTATCTAAGGATTAAGATGGAACTTGAATCCAAATCACAGCTGAGTTCCTTCTCCCCACAGTACATCAGTCACACAAATTATTCCATTCTTAGTTTGCTTTCAAGTTCTTTCCATGGAAAATAAGGGTGTGGAGTGGCACCATGTCCAGCTGGCCAATGTCATCTGCGTACAACTGAGCTTGACTTCAAGGTCTTCATCTGTAAAAGAAAAAAAATGAAATTTATGTTTTTCTTTGATCACTCCCCATTGTGCCACCTGAGATATGAAAATGACTTTCAAACTAGAAAGCACAGAACATATATGATAAAGGGACATTATAGATACAAGATATAGAGGAGATTCTGAGAGCTCCTACAGGGCTTTAAGAAGATAGGGAGTCATAGTCTTAAAGAACCACATTGATTAAACTCCCAAAATAGTGGAGGTGTAAAATTGTGAATGCAGATAATTTTATGAGAACTATTAGAAAATAAGAGTTGCAAAATTCTGAGGATAAGTGTTAAAAAGAGATTTAGAATGGTCTAAGTTGTTTAATACTGAGAAAAATTGTTAAAAAGAAACTGTTAATAGTATGTAAGCATTTAGTAAAGAAGTCATTCATAACCAGAGGCAAGCATGGAGCTTTTACCAGCAAGCTTTAGTATAATTAAAATAAATTAACATTTAAAATTATATTATGAGATTGGTATATTAGTTTATGTATGTAAGTAACTATATAATAACTTTCTTGATAGTTTTGTGGTCAAGATGAACAAATCAATGCAGGTAAGATCAAAAGCAAGGTAAGTGGATTTTTAGGAGAATGAACATCAAATTAGACTGGTAAGTGATCTTTAATGATTGGTCATATGTTATAGAGATCTAATTTTAATATTGCTATTATGTCTTCAAAAAACTTAGAGTTCTGTTAGACTTTCTGTTTCCATAAGAAATAATCTTTTAAAATGTTGTCCTATACATTTTTTGTTATTGAATCAGTGTTTTATCTCTAAAACAATCAATAAATTGTGCCAACATTATGGCTTTCATTATAGCTCAGTGTCACAACACAAAGTTAAACTCTAAGAGAACTTTGGCTAATGTTGCTAAATATTTCTAAGTTATAAATGTATTGTCACTACCCATGACTTTAATTTGGTAGCAAATTTACTCTTCACCACTAGCAAACAAAATATTCCATTTATATGAGTATAATTTCTTTTACCTTCTCAACTAAATATATTTTAATTTTATCCAATGAATAATGTTATTCTATTTTAGGTACATTTTTAAATAGAGTTGTATTTTACATATTTTAATTACTTAACAGAAACTTAAAATTTGAACATAGACATTCAGAAGAGGTGCATCCTATGCAGACTTTCTGGCATGTTTCAGGAGAGGAGTACAGTGACAAGATGTATCTAAAACAAAAGAATTGTCAACCAGACCAAGAATTTCTGTCTTGCAACACTACTTGACATTGGACACATTATTTCCAAATATATAGAAAGTATACATTTATTAATAAATATATATTTATATACATATAAATATATTTATATACATCCAAATATATAGTTTTAAGGATATTTTTATTAATGTTTTATTGATATATCCACATAGGGAATATTCAATAGCTACATTAAAACTATTAAGTTTATGTAAATGTTTCATTCCTATACTATGTTGCTAGTGGTGGTATTGTACCCAAACAGCAATAGTTCGTAGTAAAAACACAAAATTAAAATATTTTGAATGTAATAAATAACGACCAATGAAATTACTTAGAAAAGTAAAATGTTATTTATACAGTCTAATGATTTTAATTTAGCATCAACTTTGTCACTGTGATTAACTTTGAATTCTTTATTAAGATAAAGTATATGCTGTTTCTAAGCTGTTAATGTACAAATATATAAAAGTATAAAATCAGTATTACTTTATTTTAGAAGACTTCAACCATATAATAGTGTGTGTAGTTTTAATTGTTTTAAACAGAAATTTGATATTCACTTGCTATTTCAATATTAGGGTTTACCAGCACAGTACCCCAAGATTAGCTTGGATTTTATTACCATATCTTTTGTTGCATGAGTTTCTATTTTAAGTGGTTGATCATAATTAATGTGGTTCTTCTACCCAATGGCAATTGTTTTGGTTATAAGATTAGAAATGTAAATTTGTAATAAAAGAGGAAAATAAAAAGCTGGTTTTAATGAATATTTTGCACATGACTAATTAACAGAATCCCCTACAGGAATTTGGAAGTAATAAAGTATTGACGCAAAATAAATTAAAAATTAATAAAGGAGTCTCCAAACAACTTTGTTTATGAACATTTAATAGTTGCTTTCTTAGTTATAAATATCTCAAGCTGCTTTGTTATTCAGCATGTATTATTCTTGTAGAGTTCATAATTTTAGAAGTGATTAGACAAAAAGAGAGTACCACACACAACAAAATGTCTTAGAATGATAAAAAATCACCTTGGGAAAATATGGTAATGTAAAAATAATGGCTGAATATTCATGGTTTTTGTCTAAAGTAGGGGAGGAAATTTTTCTTCGCTACCTTTTTAGGTTCTTTGGATGGCCTAACAATCTAAGTGATGTAACACAGGTTAACAGAAGAAAAAGAAATTTAATTATATTTGTGGGAGCTCCCAAAGACAATGATGCCCTACGCCAAGTCTGACAATTGAGGCTCATATTCTCTCTTGAGCTAAGGCATGGGATAGAGACCTTGGGCTTCAAAGGGGAGGTGGATAATTCAAAGGAAGAGAAGAAGAGCAGCTGTTTGGTAATTAGATGTTTATCTTGCCATGCAGGTAGGCCATTCAGATAATAGTTATTTCTCATAGTAACTCTCTTTCTGAGCCAAACCCCGTATTTAAACTCTTTTAGGGAATTAAAAGGAGAAATAAAAGTTGTTTGTAGAATCTGCTGGGTCTTGAGTGCCTTTAGCTCAAAATAATCCTCATGCCAAAGTGGCATATTTTACAGTGGTTTGTCCTGAACCTCCTCACTAACAAAATCTTCAAAACAAAGTCTCATTCCACATTAAGGATCACAAACCTTTAAAAGGAGTAAGAAAAAAGAATAACACAGCAGCACAATTACTATGAACAATGTAAATGCTTTTGAAGAAGAAACTTTAAGCACAAGATAATGCTGCTCTTTGCCAAACATTCTGAATATTCATTTAACTGATATAAATTTATTGTTGCATGTCAATTGGTAAGAACATCTTGCCCAAAAGAATATTATCAAATCATCTTTCTTCAATATATTTGGTCTTTTTTTTTTTTTTTTTTTTTTTGGATGTTCCTTGACCGGTGATCGAACCAGCAACCCCTGCACTTCAGGACAACACTAACTAAACCAGCTATCCAACCAGGGCAAGTGTATTTGAAGTTAATTTAATCAAGATAGCTGAATACTTATGGACACTTTCCCTCAGTGTTTGTAAATGAAAGGTATAAGTTGAAGAACTTTAAATACAAAATGTCAAGAGACTAATTTAATCAACTTCAATTTCTTCCAAAATTAAATTGAAACAATCAAATGAATTAACTGGCAATCATTTCTTTATTAATCTTTTGTTATATGAAACAACACTGAATGACTTTCAATTATGGTCTGTACATAAATGGTTAAAATAAGTTTGGAAAATATGTTGCATAAAAGAAATTTAAAATATAATTTTTAGATATATGGTATCAATTATATCTATATAAACAAATAACATTTTTAATAACTGACTTAATACAGATAGTAATAGTTTAAAATATTTAGTAAAAACAAGTAACTATAATATTACCTGAAACATAGGTATAAATCTCTTATACAATTAACATCTCTTAATACGCTTAAAAATCAACAGATGTATAAAAATATTTTATAAGAAAATAATAGACATATAACAGTATTATAACACTGAAAGCATTGCAAAAAATTGTTAGATACCCAAATTTAACATTTAGATAGATCAATATTCTTTATTATTTCCCCAAACCTGCAATGCAATAATAAAAGCTTTTTATGTTCTTAAACTATTACAAACCTTTTAACAGGAAAGTTTCCCATGGCACTGACAAATTTTAGTTTCAATTTTAATTGTAAATGTTCTGATTAAAGTGTCCTCATTGTTATCAGTTTTACTATTAATCTATCTATAGTACATGATAAATATTAACTTTTAAGGAAAAGCTCACTAATTTGTATTGGTGATCAAAATCTGAATCACTAATACCTTTTATTTTTCTCACTGTAATTTGGGTTTTCAGCCATAGAAAGATAAAGATAAAGAAGCAGACTTACATCAGCATGATACTGTGCATTTGGTTAGGAATTGAGAAGTTGATATTACCTGTTTTTTTGATAATAGCTAATCTAACAGGTGTGAGGTGGTATCTCATTGTAATTTTGATTTGCATTTCTCTAATAGCTAATGAAGATGTGCATCTTTTCATATATCTATTGGCCATTTGTATTTCTTCCTGGGAGAAGTGTCTGTTCGTGTTCTCTTCCTTTTTTTATTGGATTGTTTGCTTGTTTGTTGTTGAGTTTTATGAGTCCTCTGTATATTTTGGATATTAGGCCCTTATTTGTGCTGTTATTTGAAAACATCATCTTCCATTTAGTTGGCTATCTGTTTTGTTGTCAGTTTCTCTTGCTGTGCAAAAGCTTCTTAGTCTGATGTGGTTCCAACCATTTATCTTTGCCTTCACTTCCCTTGCCTTTGGAGTCAAAATCATAAAGTGCTCTTTATAACCAAGGTCCATGAGTTTAGTACCTATGTTTTCTTATATGTAATTTATTGTTTTATGTCTTATATTTAGGTTTTTGAAACATATTGAATCAATTTTAGTACAAGGGGACAAACTATAGTCAAGTTTCATTCTTTTTCATACGGTTTTCCAGTTTTCCCGGCACCATTTGTTAAAGAGGTTTTCTTTTCTCCATTGTGTGTTGTTGGCCCCTTTATCAAAAATTATTTGTCAATAAGACAGGTAATAACAAGTTTTGGAGAGGCTGTGGAGAAAAAGGACCCCTCATCCACTGTTGGTGGGAATGTAAAGTAGTACATTATGGAAGAAAATATGGTAGTTCCTCAAAATATTAAAAATAGAACTACCACATAACCCAGCAATCCCTTTACTGGGTATATACCCCCATAACTCAAAAACACTAGTATGTAAAGACACATGCAGCCCCATGTTCATTGTAGCATTGTTCACAGTGGCCAACATGGAAACAACCTAAAAGCCCTTCAATAGATGACTGGATAAAGAAGATGTGCTACATATATACTATGAAATACTACTCAGCCATAAGAAATCATGACATTGGATCATTTACAACAACATGGATGGACCTTGATAATATTATACAGAGTGAAATAAGTAAATCAGAAAAAAACTAAGAACTATATAATTCGATACATAAGTGCGACATAAAAAGACTCAGGGACATGGACAAGAGTGTAGTGCTTACAAAGGGGGGGTGAGGAGAAGGAGGGGGAAAGGGGAGGAATGGGGCACAAAGAAAATTAGATAGAAGGTGACGGAAGACAACTTGATTTTGGGTGATAGGTATAAAACATAATAAAATGTCAAAATAACCTGGAGATGTTTTCTCTGAATCTATGTACCCTAATTAATCAATGTCACCCCATTAAAATTAATAATAAAGGGAAAATAAAAATAAATTGAGAAGTTGAAGAAAAGGAAAAACCAAGAGAAACAAAGAAGGTGATTTGAAGAGGGAGGGAAGAAGGAAGAGAATGTGTTTTTACCTAATGGTAGTTATGTAGTAAATGAAGTTCCTTGGAAATAAATTTTTTAAAGCTACATAACTGTATTTGGCTTAGCCTTCTTTCCTTTAGCCAGAATACAATATTACCAAGAAGAGATTCTACTTTCTCTGGTGACCTCATCATACTGATAGTACACTTTTTCCTCCGATCTCCTTCTCTCATTCTCCTTATCATTCCTCTGTCAAACCACTTAAACTCAGGGAAGTATAATTTGTAAATAAAGCTCTAGAAAAATGTTTGTACTTTGAAACTAGCAGGTAATGACTAAAGGCTCTGTATTCTTAATAATATTACCAGTATCAATTATATTTTCACCAGCCTTTTAGTATATATGTGCTGCCGAAGCGAGCACTATTTTCACCAGCCTTTAAAGAAATCTGTATATTTTAGTTTATTTGTGATCTTGGCATATGCAAAAGAAAAGAAAAAATAAACTTCATCAGGATATCAGAAACAGTGTAAGGTAACCAATCATCCTCCTTTAGGGAGGACAGTCCTTTTGTAAGTTCCATCATCCCTTGAAAAGTGTCCTCCTACATGTCCTTCCTTTTGATATTGGAAGACAAATATGTAAATATACGTATTCGATCGATGCCGAGTTGATCCATTGCATGTGATGTGATCTATTTTTACCTATTGGTCAAATAAGTTTGTAAATATGATATATATGTTTGCTTGATTATAGTTTGCATTGAGTGTGAAAGACAAGCTGTAAGCCCGTGAAGTCATTATAGCGTAAGGCTTAGTTTTAAGGCTAAGCTTTTCCCCACACCCTTGACTGATTGGATGATGTGGGGCATGCACTCTCATGAGGAATCCTCCCATTATGCCTCAGATAAGTGACTTTGTATCAGAGACTTCCTTGTTTGTATATTGGATTAAAGGTTTGGATCTCTACACTATAAAATGGGGCAGAGGAGCCCATGCTGGAGGAGGGCAGGGCAGAAAAAGGCCATGTGGAGGAGAGAAGAGGCAGCCAAGATGGCAGGGTGCTGAGGGAGAAGCCAGTTTGTGCAGAGAGAAGAAGATGGGGAACGGAGGTGAATAAGGCTGGTGAAGTAGAAATCTTTGATTCTAGGAAACTCAGATAAGTCAGTGGCTTTGGAAGCCTTGAATGGAAAGGGAAATGTTTTCCCACTGTTTGTATTTCTCGCTCGCTCATTGTGAGCTAGGATTAAAGCTAATGGCCCACCAGTTCTTGGCTCTGTTATTTCATTACCGTCTGTCTGAATCAAATGCAAACCTGCATGGTCCAGGTGGCTGTGATGGTGGCCATGGCTAGTGGCTTTACAGTATCTAAATGAGTACTTACAATTATTATTAAAAATTAATATGCATATAAGCTTAATTACAATATAAAATATTACAAATGTTTTTATTATGTATTTACCATATTATAGTGTATTATTCTTGCAAGAATGTTTCTTTTATTTACAATATTGTTTTTTTCAATTTGTTTCTGTCCTTTTCATTGTAAAAAGTTGGTCACTTTAGAAACATGTAGGTAAAATTTGTAACAACACTAAATAAAATTTTCTTTAAGAATATTACTGGTTACAGCTGAGTCATTTAAATAATGGTATTAAGATTGAACTCAGATATTAATTTTTATTTCAAAAAGCAGTAATGATATAAGAATATATTTACCTGTCAACTTTATATCAGCTATATTACCAGGCTTTTTGATTTTCTCATGACAGAGAAATTTTGAATACTGAAAGAAGCAGTCTTTATTAACAGATATGTAATGTAAAGTAAAGAGGCTTGAAATTCTAGAATTGCCATTTTATTTGTCATTACTGTCATGTTCGTGTTCCTCCTTTCTCCAAAACTCATACAGATAAGCAGGAGAGAGAATGGAGCACAGAGGACACCTGATTTGCTTGAACTCCCAAGCTAACAACAAACAAATACTTAAATCCAATTAAAGCTAAATTTATTTTAAAAGATTAAAATGATAATATTTAAAGATCAATGCTGACTCTAGAATGAGCCCAGGTTTAAAAATACTTTGTGGGTGTAAATTTCATTCTTTTGGCTATTTCAGGGGGTCAGCATAACAGTTAGCAAGTTGTTTCTTCCTGAATGTTTAAACTATACCCTCGTGCCCTGAAAAGATTAATGATGATCGTTTTCAGTTACTAATATATTAGGCACCCAAGTGAAAGAATGGTCCAAACACAGGCTCTGGAATCAGGAAATTCAGATTGTAATTTTTACACCATTTCTAAGGCGATGCTGTAATTCTGAGTAAGTCAGTTAAATCAGTGTTTTCCAATCATTCCTATGTACATGGGTAGGTCAGAAATTTTGAACCTGTCTGTGAAAAAGTTAACCACCTTGATGTTGTGTGAAGATTATAGACCCAATGATCTTAGTCAAATTTACATATGCTCAGGTGGTTTCTGCCACCTGCAGTCTCTAAAATAATTCTCTTATTTTCACTGGTCCCCAAATGTGAAAAGGTTGAAAACCACAGAGTTTAGTGGTAATAAGTCAGGCCCTTCAGTGTTCTCACTGGAAAAGCAATTGCTTGGATAATTAATGAAAGTATAAAAAGAATTACATCAGTTTTCTATAAAAACTGCAAACTGCTCCGTATTTATTATCTTGAGGCAGTGGTTCTTAACCTTTTTTGAGGTACTGAACCCACCAGTTTCATATGTGCATTCACCGAACCCTTCTTTAGTGATAAATAAAATATGATTTTTTTCCCCAATTCAAGACATAGGTATATGTTTTTTTACTGGTGCACAAAATGAGCCGTGCATGAACATCACCTTGCTCAAAGAACAAAACCAACAAAGTGCATGAACTCACAACAAATTACGGTATTACTTTATTCTGGCCTCCACAGCAGAGGCTTCTCTGAACCCCTGAGACCGACTCATTGAACCCCTAGGGCTCGATAGTAGCCAGGTTTAGAACCACTGTCTTGAGGTTTCCTTTCTAAGTGATGAGAACTAGGTGAATGCCTTTTAGCAATCTCAAGGAAACTGAAAAAATATAGAAAAAATAATGGTTTTTCTTTCACTTCCAACAATATCAAAGGCCAGGGAATACAAAAGAAGCTATTTTCCAGGTAGCCTACTTGGGGGAAGGATGGAGTCAATGATAGGTGTTATATGTACAGAAACTTTCTCATTTTGCCTATAGATGTTTATATAACTCAGTTTCTAGCTATACTTATTTAAGATAGTCTTTTAAAAAGTACTTGAACATTTGCCAACTAAACTATTTATGTGCATACTATATTTGGTAGACATTTACATGCCTATTTCACTTTAAAGCTAAATAAGAAAGTAAGCTAAATAAGAAAGTAGCTTAGTATTCCTAATTTATATTTAACATATAGCCATTTATAAAATGCTATATTTTAGAAATTAAATGATGAGATTTTATAAAACCAATAATTGTAATCTTTCATTTATTTATACTATTACAAAACTTGAATAAGCATATGACTTCTTAGTTTCTGAAATATTTATTCATGTGACATCTAATGAAGTTTTTAGCATATAGTACTTGTTCAAATTATGTTGCTTTCTACATTTCTGTTATTGGTAAGGATTTGGTGGTGGGGGTGGTGAAGTGGTAGAAATTATTAGCTTGACAGAAAGACAGTGGTGGACTTTAAGCATTAAAATTATTTCAAATCAGAACAAAGTGATGACTGAGAAAATCCTAGCAATCTCTGAATCTACATTGTAATCTTTTGGAACAAAAATTTAAATAATCTTTGACACAATTAACTGAAAATAGTAAGAGCATTTTTCTGTGACAATTTAAGACAAAGTATTTATTCAATAAGTTTGGATTACATAAAGCAAAATTGTTATTTTTTGTATTTCAATTAGCCCAATATTCATTCATTGAGAAAATATTTATGACAAATATCCTAAGGGGCCAAAGAGTTTTCTCGATTGTTGGTGTGCAGGAGTCAACAACACAGATGGGATTTTCTTTTTCTTGGAGCTCTTTACTGGTAAGAGTGAAATAGTATATTATATACTTAAATAAATGAGTAAATCAGGTAATAAGGGCAGCAAAGAAAATATAACAAGAGATATGTAAGTTTGATAACTATTGCTAGTTGTCTATTCACTACCCATTCTTAATTTCCAACAGAATATTATTGTTTAAAGTGGCAAGAATTTTTTACATTTAAGCATTCTTAGCAGTTAATGGTAGTCATGTGACACAGTTCTGAATAATAAAATATAAGACTTCTGAAATTGTTGGAGCAATTTTGCTTTTCTTATGCAGGTCTTCCTTCTTCTTTGCCATTTGCTTTTTCATCTTGGCTGGAATGTATATGTGATGGCTGGTGCAAGAAAAGCTACCCTGTGACCATGTGAGAAAGATAGGACATGCCCTGAATTAACTTAATCAATTACCTACATATTTCTTATACATGAAAAAAATTAATTCTTAATTCACTTAAACTGTTAGTTTTAGAGCAGTGTGATTCCTACCTTATACAGGAATGATGGGGAATAATTAATACATACTAAATAAGTGGGGAAGGCATTTCTGATATATTAGCATGACAAGAAGTGGCATGTACATAAAAATATATAGGAAAATGCATTATAGGAATAGGAAAACTTCATATAAGATTATGTGTTAGTCATGACCTTGACTGGTATAGCCAACTTACCATCAATTATGGAGAAATTCTCTGATGATGAGAAGGTGTTTAGTAAATGCTTTGATAAAGAATGGGTTTGAGAAGAAGGTATGTAAAGCAATGATGTGGAGGGGATAATAAATAGAAAAAAGAGTGGTTATAGCTTTAGAGAAATAGTGCCTAATGTGGGTAACCAGGCAGAATCTGAAGAGCTTAGTTTGCTATCTTTACCACCTGTGTACACAATATATGCCATCAATTATTCTTCTACTGATGAGTTGGTAATGTGTTTTTTCTAATGTAACTAGGCAGAAAGTATTTGACTTGCCTTTTCTAGTACAGAGCCAAGTACATTATTTCCATTTGAAAATGGTTGATATGCCCGGAATTTTATTTTAAAAAGCACATTATATTTATATCCATTTATAAGTACAGGAAATCTAATGTCTAAAATCTAAAAAATGAAGGTGTCTGAAATTTAAAAGGGAAAATGGAATCTGGAAATTTATGAAGAAACAAAACGCTATTGATATTGCTGTGTTTATGCATGATATAGTATCATATTTAAGCTATTATTACACTTTACACTCATGTGACAATATTCTTATTAAACTGAGTCTATATTCTTTAGGTCCAAAGAAACATAAATCAAGAGATAAACAAACATGGGATACTAAAAAAAATACTTAATTTGATGCCAGAAAATCTAGGTCTGCTGGTGTGGAAGAAATGGCAAACTGCTGCTGTGAGGGCCCATGTATTCCTGCAGTTAGCATGATCTTGTTGAAATGTTGGAGCTATAAAACAAAAGACAATCATCGAAGATATCTAGATTTGAAAACAAGTCACTGTATATTTTCCTAATGGAAACATTTGCAAAAGTTGGTTGAATTACTAAATATTGTAATCATTCTTGTACCATAATTATTACTTGGCATTTAAGTTAAAATAAATGTTCTTTGCAAATTTAAAGTGTATATTATTGTTTTATTTTTAATATAAAAGTCTGCTTCTTTTCAATTTCCTGAAGTAAAGTTGTTAAATACCTTTCAACGAATGATTTAAAAATGTAATTTGTTTTCAAATAAAAGTACAGTGGTACCATGATACAAATTATTATCATTGAAGCTTTTAATTCAAACCTAAAATACGTGCGTAACTGTTAAAGAAATTAAAACTTCCAAAGACTTAAGGAGAAAAGGTATTTGTTAAGAGGTCCTGAAGCAATTGTGCTTTTGAAGATAAGGCCTGAAACAGCTTCAGTCTAGCTTTTGTTTTTATTCTATTTAGTTTTGAATCTTGCTTTCATGGAAAATTTCTCTATTCTTTGCCTGGGGAAGCACTGAGGTTGTACCTGCCTGGGAGGAAGGACCATATGCAAAAACTTAGGAAACAAACAATGTTCAGAAGAAAACGGGAGAAGTTGCCCCAGAAACTCTGGCACTAGTTTCAAGAAGACATGATTTTTTTTTAAAGAATCTTAAGGAATTTATCTTGAGGGAGTTCATGCATTAAACTGCAGTACAAGATGAACAATTTTGTATGGACTCATCAGGGATGCAGTGTAACCAACAGTATTAATAGGAACTTTATGCTACAAAAACTGGCAGGTAGTAGATGAACAGCTGGGAAACAGTTTGACTCACAGATGTTTACACGTTGGTAGAAGGCCTGTGGTGAAATTTATAGATGTTTTACAAATAACAAATCCACTGCCATTCCAGCTGTGCATTCTAAAGCTACAGATAGTAGTGGAGGGTCCTTATGCCAAGTGTCCCCAGAACCAGGATGAAAGTGCTTGTATAACATGGAACTCTTATTGGATAATAACTCTTGCTCAAGAGTCAGATCATTCACCTGTCCATACGGAAAACCAAGGTTCTCATTTAACATCACAATGAACTGGCAAAGTATCTGGGATGCAAAGAGGAACCTTTTCTTTTGCTCAATTTCTACCTTATTCTCTATATTTCTCAGATTTGGTTCCTGAATATTTAAACAGGCAGAGATCCTCAGTCATCTCTAACCTCATCCATTGGCAATTGGTTAAGGCTTAGGATCTCAGCATAGTTAATTCTTCACCAAATAAAACTGTGTGGAAATGTGAACTGTGCTACTCAAGCGAGTCCAGCAAAAAATAACCAAGCAGTGTGAAAACCATTATGATGTTAAGGCAATTCTGAATTATTCATTACCCTTCCCCCCTTTACCCAGCCAGCAGATGATGTTATCTGGGTGATTCTTTTATTCAACACTGGAAAATTCTACCGAAATATAGGGTGGCTTTTGTTTGCAATCTTCTTTGAAATATTGACACTAATTTTTAAAAATATGCTTAGTTCAAAATTAAAAGTTTAAGATATTTGTATTTATCACTAAATTTTTTTTGGATGATTTATTCCTTGTGAATGCAGGAAAAGGACATGGACAATTTAGGTTGAGTCAGTGACTTATAAAGCAAAATTCTGCTTTATATATTCTGTTGAAATTAAAAGGAGGTGGTAAAGCATACTAATGCTTGTCTTTATTTTCATAAAGGATATTAAAGTGTGACAAAAATTATAAAAATGATGATAATGTTTAAATGTCATGAATAATTTTAGGAGCATGTTCTATTGTTCCTTTCAATTGGACTTACGAACAATTTATTCCTGTTCCAAACATTCATTATTTCAGGTATATTAATCAGTGCATATTATTACATGTATCTGGAAAGGCGATTCAATCACTTGAAGGTGACTTATGTTACTTGGGGTTAATTTGTAGGCACCTCTAGAGCTATATGCATTTAAGAAATTACTGAAGGTGACAAAATAAAAATTAACAGCTTTAACCTTGTGCGGATTTGATACATGGTTGAATATGAACAAAGTAGAAATAAGAGGCCATTGCAATCCCTAAAGTGGACTTGACTTGAAGCAGGTCAATGTGCTTTGGGTTTTAAGGTCACCACTGGAGATTATTTGTATACAAACAGAAAACAGGAAGCTTATGAGCTTAAACTCATGAGTAAAATGATTTTCTTAGAAATAACTGTTTTATAATTGGCACATCTAGCAAGTAATTATGCATTGACATTTTAAAATGCAAGTGTTTTGTTGATTTTATATATATATAATGTATAATATATGTCTTATTCTCACTTTACAATTATTCCTATTTTACAGTTGAGGAGACTGTGGCCCAGAAGAGTTAAGAGGCTATCAAATGATGACTTAGTTTATGAGTTAGTTGTAACCAAATCACAGAAGAACCCATTTGCATTAGTTTTTCCTTCCTAGGAATAAAAATAAGAAACTCCTGTGTGGGCCATTATAATGATCCAAGCTAAAACTAGTGGGAACTTGAGCAAAGAGTGTATTGCAGAAAACCAGAAAAAATGTGCAGAGATTAAAACACCATGTATAAGTGACTCTTAAGAGGGGAATTAAGTCTGAAAATGACTGACAGTGTGAATGGGGCTGAGAATAAATCTCCAAAATGTGTTACTTTGGCATGTGGACACTTTTGAGCTGAAGGCACTGAAGACCTAGCACATTCAAGAAATGATTTTCTTATTTCTCAACTACCTAAAAAGATTTAGGTAGTGGATCTACCTCCGGAAAAAGAAAATAAAATGGTATTATCAGAAATCACTTTTATCTGAATGACTTATCATATGTTAGGACAAACATCTAATTACCAAATATCTGCACCTCTTATCTTCTTGTGGATTATCCTCCGGGCTCATTCTTATGGGACTTTATATATATATATATATATATAATTAAAATTTTCTCTTATTTATCTGTCTTATGTTAATTAGCTTATGAAAATAACCAAAAGACCTCAGAGGATAGGAGGAAAATTTTTCCTTCCCAATAATTTTATGTCATGAATATGCAATAAGAATGTGGAAAAAAATTTAAATTAACTGTTATCTTAGAAATGAACTAAACTTTAGAGAAGTTGCAAATATAGTACAGTCCTGTATTTCCTTTTCCTAGTTTCTTCTAATTAACATCTTACATAACTAAGGAGCAATTATTGAAATTAAGAAACTTCTATTGTTAAAATAGTACTAACTGAACTATACTGTTCAAAAAATGTATGTAAGTGATAATCAACTTCATTTAATTATTTGAATAATTACTCCCACTAATTATTCTATTCTCACCTTATTATTTTTGTTTGCCTTTAAGTAAAACATTAAGGAATTCTTAACAAAAATCTAGACAGAAGACCTCAGTTTGCTATTGACTGTATCTTACTGAATAATTTCTTTTAAAAAATTTTAAATCTTTTAAAAATTTGAAGCTGTGAAGAGGATACCATACTGATTGTTTTTTCTTCTTTTAAAGTCTTGTAATTTAATGTATTCCAGTTTATTACATTAGATTACACATCAGCAATGCTGGATACTGTGACCTAAATTTAGTTTAACACAAATTCATCTTTTCAAAATGTTTGATAATTAATTTACATGATTTATTTCAGACTTTTGCTACCAGCTAAGGTGGAACAACAGTGACCAGGTTTCTACCTGAAATAACCAAAAATTGGATAACATATATGAAACTCTGGTTTCCATAGCACTGGGCCTTAGGAAAAGGGGCACTGGTTCTGCACCTTAAGTCCCTGGCCACAGAAACCAATTCCAGTCTTGGCAGGCAGAACATGAGCTGATCTTCCATTATCTGCCTGTCAGATGCAGGTGGTACTCACATTTCCCTACTAGGATTGCATCAGTGGGGTCTGGTGGGCTGCTAGCCTCCATGCCACACCCAGAAAGAAGCAGTATGAAGCAGACCTAGCTGCACTCCTGTTTCTGCACACAGCTTCCTTCTCTCCAGCAGGGGGTTCAGATTTAGTGGATTCCCGAACATCCACCTCAGAAGGCACAAGTAGGAAGAGAAGGCTGTTAATTAACACTCTGCTCTCCCCACCTTCCTTCTCATGGAGTCTGAGGACCCAGTGAAGAGTTGAGCTTCTGCTTCCCACCTGTGGCAATAAAGCAGTTTGGGTTTGAGCTCTTCACCTACCACCTTTTTGAGTGGTAAGAATAAATGTCTTATTTTTTAATGGAAAGTGTAAGCAGGGTCAACGAAAGCTTAGCTTCCACACCAGCTGTCTGCAGTGAATCTGTGAGTCAGAGCCTTGTGAAGGCAGTGGTGTCAACAGGGCACACTGGAAGGTGGACATACACAATGAGCTGTCCTAGCATTATACCTTGCCTGGGGACAGCCTACTTAAAACAGTTAAATAAGATTGAGACTCTCAGGTTGTAATGTCAAATATATTTAAAATACAATCATATATATATATATATTCTTGTACTTAAACTAGGAAAATTACAAAATGAGAAAATATAATTAATAGATGTCAACACTGAGATGAATCAAATATTGATAATTATCCAATAAGATTTCTAAAGCAGCATTGAAATATGCTTTAACAAAGAATTAAAAATTATTTTGAGCAAATAAAAAAATTAAGAATATCAACAAAGAAACAGAAGTTATAAAAAGGGCCAAATAGAAATTACAGATTTAAAAAATCCAGTAACTGAAAAATGTCACTGAATGGGTTCAATACCAGAAAGAAGGTGATAGGGGGTAGAATCTGTGGATTTTGGGGCAGCTCAGCAGAATTTGCCCTATCTGAACAACCAAAAGAAAATAGATTGGAAAAAATGGGATCTGCGAGACAATAACAAAATACATAATGTTATTGTGGTCCCAGGGGGAGTGAAGAACACTTGTATTTCAAAATGTACTTGAATAGTAATAGCTGAAAACTTCTCAATTTGATGGTAGCCATAAACTTAAAGTTTTAAAAAGCTAAGCAAACATTGACACTTGTCTACTGTAATAAACTATGCATGTATATTATAATACCTGGAGCAACTCTAAGAAAACTATAAAAGTGACATATTCCAATTCACTATGTATAAATAAATAAAGATGTAATCCTAAAACATGTTCAAATTACCCTCAGAGAGCAAAAGAAAGGCAAACAAAAAATAGGAAACAAATAGAAAACAATAACATGGGGGTAGATGTGGCTATGAAAGGGTGACAAGAAAAAACCTTGTGGTGATGGAAATGTTCTATATTTTGACTGTATTAATGTTAATATTTTGATTATGATATTGTTCTATAGTTCTGCCAGATGTTATCATTGGAAAAAAATTAATATGCAGCATTTCCCTGTATTATTTTTTTGCAACTGCTTGTGAATCACTAGTTATTTCAAGACAAAAATATTAAAAAACATACAACCACAGTGAGATAACACTATATACTCATTGGAATGTCTAAAATTAAAAAGACTGATCATGCCTGACCTGTGGTGGCGCAGTGGATAAAGCGTCGACCTGGGAACACTGAGGTCGCCAGTTCAAAACCCTGCACTGGTCTGGTCAAGGCACATATGGGAGTTGAGCTTCCAGCTCCTCCCCGCTTTCTTTCTCTCTCTCTCTCTCTCTCTCTCTCTCTCTCTCTCTCTCTCTCTCTGTCTCCTCTCTAAAATGAATAAAATAAAAATAAAAAAAAAAAAAAAAAATTAAAAAAAAAAAATTAAAAAAAAAAAAAAAAAAAAGACTGATCATGTCAAGTGTTGGTAATGATTTGGAATAACCAGATATCTATCAATGCTGGTTAAAATGTAAAATTAGGCAAATACTTTGGGAAACAGTTTATTTCCTGAAGAGATTTATTTGTACATATGCCTTGCAGACTAGCGATTCCATACGTGCATATTGACTCAAGCACATAGCTATATGAAGGTTTGTTCAAGAATATTTAAAGCAGTTTCATTCTTATAAAACTCAGAGCAATCCAGATATCCTTTAACAGGTAAAAAGATAAACATATTTTGGAATATTTACACAGTGAAATACTGCTCAGCAGTAAAAGAGAATAAAGTAACAATGTGAAAAATAAGAGATTAATCAAAAATGATTAAATTAAGTGAATAAAAAAAGACTATATACTGCATAATTTCATTTATACAAAACCTTAGAAAATGCAAAATAGTGTACAGTGACAAAAAACAGATTATTGTTGCCTGGGGATTGGGAGGAGCAGAATATAAGAAAAAAGTATTACAAAAGACCATGAAGAAACTTTGGTGATGAAGATATTGATGAATACGTTCACTATCTTGATTGTGGCATTGGATTCTCAGGGGTATATACAGGGTGAAGCAAAAGTAAGCTTACAATTGTTCATATGAAAAATAATATAATAATTAATAAATAATTATATAAGAATAAACTCTTGTTTCATGTACTCATAATTCTAATTTTTTGTCCCACGCCGTTATGTGTCAAAACTTATTAAATTATAATTTTAAATATTTTTACTTTATTGTTTTAAATTTATTTCAATAAAACTGTTCATAAAAATACCTGTATACTTTTCCTTTGTGTTACTTATGAGTAACAAAATAGGAAAAAAAGAAAAAATGTTGAACATATTATATGCCATTATCCTCAGTGAACAGTTGAACAAGTTGGACTACTGAATTCTGCAGGGGAAAACTTCATATTAGTGCTTTTAAACCCACACAAAATACTCCCAGAAGAGAAATCAGAATTCCCCTCCTCTTTTTGTCTACTACAAGTTTTATACTCTTGCTAAAATGGTATATCTGTAACATTAAAATATAAAGAAGTTTTTATTTGCATTTCTCTAATTGCTAATGAAGATGAGCATCTTTTCATATATCTATTGGCCATTTGTATTTCTTCCTGGGAGAAGTGTCTGTTCATGTCCTCTTCCCATTTTTTTTTATTGGATTGTTTGTTTGTTTATTGTTGAGTTTTGTGAGTTCTTTGAATATTTTGGATATTAGCCCCTTATCTGAGTTGTTGTTTGAAATATCATCTGCCATTTAGTTGGTTATCTTTTTATTTTGTTGTCAATTTCTCTTGCTGTGCAAAAACTTCTTAGTCTGATGTGGTTCCATTCATTTATCTTTGCCTTTACTTCCCTGGCCTTTGCCTGGAGATGTTTTCTTTGAACATAGTTATGTTTTTTTACTGGTGCACAAAATGACCATGAATGAACATCAGCTTGCACTCTGACTTATTAATGTCATCCCATTAAAATTAAATAAAATAAAAAAAATATATAAAAAAGTTAATTTTACACTATGTTGGCATTTGTCATGTTAAATAGTGAGTAGATTAAATCAAAAAATAAAGTCAGGATATCTAAAACATTGTATCTAAACAAGAACATGACTTCAGTTTAAGAGGCACATTTTGTTTTTATGATAATTTAAAATATTTTATGACCATGACTGAAAACATAAAACAATCATTAAACACATAGAACTATTATGATTTCAATGTCTGAGGGGACAATGCCTGCATTTACTGAAGGCATTTACTGAAGGTTTACCATATACTAGATCTTTGCTAGAAACTTTATGTATACTATTTTATTTGACACACAGATCTGAGGTAGATTTTATTTACTTTAAAGAGCTGAGCACAACACAGATTAAGAAATTCAGTCAAGTTATTTAAAGACAGATTTTTTTAAAAATTTGATGCAGTTATTTTTTTATAATTTATCCTGTCAAAAGATTTCTGTCTTGTTAATACTTTTCTTTTAATTTTATATATACTGTAAATAGATATTTTACAGAATATATATTCAATAGCCAATTTAAATATTTACAGGAACAATGATCAATTACAACCTCCAACAGAAGAATTGTCAACATAAATCATCAATTATATACCCCAAGAAAAAAAATATGTATATATATTGCATTTTCTCTAAGAAATCTATTACCCCAGAAACTCAGCCAATAAGAAATTCTGATCTCCCTGGACTCTCACTTTTCTGCAATGGATTTTTATTCAGAAAAACCCTACCTGTCTGCCCGGTGGTATTGCTCTGGATTGGGACACTGAAGACTCCAGTTCAAAACCCTGAGGTAGCCTGACCAGGTGGTGGCGCAGTGAATAGAGCGTCAGACTGGGATGCGCAAAACTCAGGTTCAAGACCCTGAGGTCACCAGCTTGAGCACGGGCCCATCTGGCATGAGCAAAAGCTCACTAGCTTGGACCCAAGGTCGCTGGCTCCAGCAAGGGGTTGCTCTTTCTGCTGAAGGCCCACGGTCAAGGCACATATGAGAAAGCAATAAATGAACAACTAAGGCAGTGGTTCTTAACCTGGGTTCTATCGAACCCTAGGGGTTCGATGAGTCAGTCTCAGGGGTTCAGAGAAGCCTCTGCCACGGAGGCCAGAATAAAGTAATACCATAATTTGTTATGAGTTCATGCATTTTGCTGGTTTTGTTCTTTGAGCAAGGTAATGTTCATGCATGGCTCATTTTGTGCACCAGTAAAAAAACATATACCTATGTCTTGAATTTGGAAAACAAAATCATATTTTATTTATCACTAAAGAAGGGTTCGGTGAATGCGCATATGAAACTGGTGGGTTAGGTACCTCAAAAAATGTTAAGAACCACTGAACTAAGGTGTCGCAATGACAACGTAAAACTAATGATTGATGCTTCTCATCTCTCTCTGTTCCTGTTTGTCTATCCCGCTCTCTGTCCCTGTAAAAAAAAAAAAAAAAAAAAAAAAGAAACAAACAAACAAAAAAAACCCCTGAGGTCACTGGCTATAACACAGAATCATCAATATGATCCCAAAAGTTGCACTCATGAGAAGCAATCAATAAACAACTAAAGTGAAGCAACTAGGAGTTGATGCTTCTCATCTCTCTCCTCCCTCATTTTCCTTTCTCCTTCTCTTCACAAAATAATATTTCTTTTGTTGATTATTTTGGATTTGCCTATGGCTTTGATCAGTGGTGCGATTCAAATAATTTAACACCTGGTTTTCTGCCTTAATGATCATTTTAAGTATAAAAAAACAATATACCAAAAGGTAGTCTATTATTTCACGCATTTAATACTTAAATAACAATGATAAGCCTGACCTGCGGTGGCGCAGTGGATGGAGCGTCGACCTGGGAACACTGAGGTCGCCAGTTCAAAACCCTGCACTGGTCTGGTCAAGGCACATATGGGAGTTGATGCTTCCAGCTCCTCCCCCCTTTCTCTCTTTCTCTCTCTCTCTCTCTCTCTCTCTCTCTCTCTCTCCCTCTCTCTCTCTGTCTCCTCTCTAAAATGAATAAAAATAAAAAATATTAAAAAAAAGAATGATAAAAGAAGTACAAAAAACTAGATTTTAAGATTTTTAAAATATTAATAAAAATGTTAAATAATGCCTGACAAAAAACAATACAAGTTGTCAACCCCTGGTTCTTTGGCACTTTCTCTTTTTACAATATGTGTTTGCTTATTGAGGTTACAAATGCAAAACGGTTAAATTGTAGTAGTATTTTATCAAAGATATAATGAGATTTATGAAATAAATGCATAAATATTATAAGCATAGTTTTGTCCAATTCTTTTCACCTGTGGATGAAATGAACATTATTATGGGTGTTTAGAATATACTATTGCACAGATGAAACGTTAAAAAACAATAAGAAAGGTAAGTTTGTGATTTGCACATTGGGTGGCTGCCCAGGTGCCCACCTTTAGAGAACCCTGATTACAAGTGCCATTTTAACAAGTGGTTTGCCAAACTCAACAAAAAGGTTCTGCCAAACCAGTGCAAATTGGCTGAATCCCACCACTTGCGTTGATATAGCTTGTTTTTCTAAAATTGCAATTATTTGCTGTTCCTGAATAAACCCACATTTTTTTTTTTTTGCTGGTAAAATTGCTGCTTGTTTTATTTTTGAGGTCAACAAATCACATTTTATTTATCTTCAAACTTATTTAACAACCTTTTATATGTAAAAAGTAAATTAATTTTTTAATAGTAATTTTGATGAAATGCTCATGAAACATTGTAAAGACACATAGGTTGAGTTAAAAAATAAATTGCCCTTGCTTTCACATTTTAAACATTTAACTTTATAAATCCCCTAAAAATAGTAGATAAATACATGAAAGGAAGCAATAAACTCTCTCTCCCTCCCCACTCTCTTTCTATCTCTCTCTCTCTCTCTCTCTCTCTCTCTCACACACACACACACACACACACACATTGACAAGAAAGAAGAGGAAACCGATTCCTTGAAATCATCACATGATTTTGGTGAAAAAAATGAGAGATCAGGAACAGTGCCTCTCACACACCACAGCTACTTCTGTGGAGATTCCTTTGAGGTTCCCTTAATGTAGGAAAACTCTACTTGGGTTGGAATATTGTCTTTGTAGTTATGAAAAAAAGCAAGAAGTGGCCCAAAATAATTTTAAAGCTTTTATCTCAAAACCCAGCAGTTTTAAAGTTAAAGAAAAATAGCCCTGGAGGACTGTTTTTACAGTTTCTGTAAGCTTCATGAGACCATTAGAAAGATTTTAGTACAAATATTTCATTATGAAACCAAAACAAAATCACAGTGAGTTCCTGTGATGGCTGAAAATTTTCTCAAACTGAAATTGTAACAGGAATGATATATTGAATACCAAACAAAATTGCAAATAATGAAAAGCGGTATTCCTTCTAATTTGAATTCTGAAATTGTTCTATCCAAATTTGATCCTCCTTATTTTAGTATTCATTGATGATGAACATACAATATAAAACTTTTATATTTCATTATGGGGCACTGTGGAAGCATTGAACTCTAGAGAAAAGAGAAATGGGTGAGAATAAATGAGCAACAGTTTCCTAGAAGAATTCACAGGTGATTCTTAAAGAGTTGCTACATTCCCAAAGGAGAAATAGTGATGCGTGTGTGTGAAGCACGCAAAATGTAAGATATTTGTAAGAAATTGAAGATGTGCGGCAGTTGGAGGGAGTGGTGAAAATGAGGGATAGGTTAGGACAACAGGAAAAGTGTGGCAATATTTTGAATACAGTTAAATCACTCATTGAAAGTCTTTCAGAAGAAAATTAACTTGACCAGCTGTGTGTTTGGGGAAAAAAATCTTTTTGAGGGCAGAGTGGAGATAAAGAGACCAGAATAGTTCTAAAAATATCTCAAGGCAGATTTTGTTTGGAGTTTTGCAAACAAAGAGGAGAAAAAGAGTTTAAGAAGCAGAATCACATCACTTCATGACTACAAGTGAGCAGTGGGAGAGAGGTAGGCAGTGGAAGATAATTCCCTTTCTGACTCTCAGTAGATAGATGATCACTGCTTAGATGGAGACAAATTCTCAAGAAGGTTTTGGGGAGAGATTAAGGTGTTGAGTCTTGAATGATTTGAGTTTGATGTGCCTGTGTGAATACAAGCAAATATCTTGTAGGTACTTTATACATAGTATAAGAAATGGGATAAAACAATGAAAATAAGAAAAACAAAACAAAACGCACTTTTGTTCTTGTGGACTGTTCCTATCTATGGGAAAAAATAGAGCAAACAAGTATAAAAATTAGTATTCATTAGAGCCATTTAGTATTGCATAGGATTGGTAGAGTATGTAGAAAGAGGTTCTGAGAAGAGGGTTTAACACCGCCTGAGACCTGAGGTCTTACACTCAGTTTGGCCCTGGAGATGAGTGGAAGTTGGCAAGGTCATGAGATGTGAGGGGCTAGCATTGCATGCTGCAGAGGGGGCACAGAACTAGGAGAGACTTTATGTTTATGAAATAAATATGGAGAGACTAATCACCGTGACCTATAAAAACTTGGTCTAAGCTCCATGAGCTCTAAAAAAAAATTGAGAAATTTGAAAATGGAAGTGACCTGCTATAGAGGTCTAGAGCTCAAACATATTAATTAACAGTCTAAACTGTAGGTATTAATAATAATATCTAATATGTATTAAGTATTAAAAGCAATGTTTAAATATTAATTTCACTATTTAATGGTGATGAGTTCCTTAACTAAATTCTCTTTCTTTCTTTTTTTTTCTTTTTAGGTGAGAGGAGGGGAGATAGTAAAGCAGAGTCCCACCTGTGTCTTACTGGAATCTACTCAGCAATCCCATCTTGAGCCAATGCTTGAGTACCAAGCTATTTTTAGTGCCTGAGGTTGTCACCCTCTGACAGAGCTATCCTCAGGAACTGGGGCCACACTTGAACCAATGGAGCCACTGGCTGTGTGAGGGAAAGAAAGAGAGAAGGGGGTAGAAGCAGATGGATACTTCTTTTGTGTGCCCTGACTTGAATCAAACCTGGGATGTCCATATACCAGCCCAATGATCTATCCACTGAGCCACCGGCCAGGGCCAACTAAATTTTAACGTATAAAAATTAGTAATTTTTATTTTAAAAATGGGGATGTTAAAAGTAGCTTTGTCATGTGGTTTGGTGAAGTGCTTATTTTTGAGGGCTTAGATGATTGCTTGTTAACACAGGAAGTGCTCTGTTTATAATATCTGTTATTATTTTTAACGTGCACTTATCCCTCAGAAAAGTTGACATAATATCTATCACCTGAATGAAAACTAGTTTATCAGATGACATCCTGCATTGCAATAAGATGGGAAGTCAAATCTTAGGTATTGCTAAGAAAATGAAGAAATATTCAGCATTTATTTCCTGTGCTGTCACAGAAGTAACCTTGTAGTTCTCTCCAGTTCACTGTTACAGTGAAACCCACACTACATATCAGGCATGGAGAGCTTACATGTGGAAAGAATATATATAGCACAGAGTTGAGGTTACCGCATGGTTCTCTACAATGGTGTCTTTAACTTTTATCTCTGAAAATACACTTATTAATGCCATGGACAGACAAAGAGGGAGTGGTACAGTTTTAACATTTATGTAACTCTTAAAAGGACAGAAAGGCTTACGGGGTCCTGAGTACATTGGGTGTATCCAGATAATCTGTGATGGGTCATATTTTTTTTTCACATTTAATCTAGACAACAATCTCTCAAGGTGAAAAATTGTCACCATTAATTGCTCCTGATGAGTCAGTGTCTCAGAGGAAAAAGATTTTCACAAGATCACACTACTTATAATTGCTAGATTAGGATATAGAAGATGTGTTGTAGAATTGTGCACCTGAACCCAACATAATTTTGTTAACCACTGTCATTCTAATAAATTATATTAAAAAATCTAGAGATTAAATTTGAATTCAGTTTCTAAGGCCTCCTAGTGGTACACACAAGTGTACCAGCCCCTTTCAGTTTAGATATCTCTGGTCCCAAACCTGCTTGTCCTGGCTCTTTTTCCATACCACATTATCATATACCTGATGCTGTCTTGACTCTTAATTCCTCCCTGTGGTCCAACTACCATAAGAATGTAAATGTGTGTGTGTATGTGTGAGTGAGGGGGCAAGCTTTACTGATCTTCACAAATTTGCAGGTGTTTCAATTAAGTATTCTTTAATAACATCAATTCAAAAGCTTTCCATCCATTTCCCAAAACAGAAATTTGTCACAAACTTACCTCAACTCAAATCCTACTTGCCTTTTTCTTTTCTTTTTCATCTCACTGTCCAGAACCTCCCCTGGTCCCCAGTGCCCAAAACTTTTACCAACAGGACAATTAAACCTTGATTTTTCTATTTTGTTTTTTCCCCCCAGAACAATAATGCCATGTCCACTGTGGTTTTAAATTTTTCCCAAGAGGAACTCGTCATTTTCTTTCTGAGACATATACATCTAATGAGTTTATCTTGCTCTTGGCCTGATTCTTGGTAATTTTTAAAAGTGCAGAGAAGACACTTAAAGAAACTGACCACTCTAATGATGTATAATTTCAATTATTTTATCCTACTGTAAGTATACTAATCACGTCCTGTATTGCAATAAGATGGGAAGAACATTTTGTTCTCCTAAATAAGAACACATAAAGAAGTAATAGTGACCTTGTTATAGGGACAAGTTATAAGTGGCTCTAATTTACATTTAAAGTTAATCATGTGAAATATTGAAGGCAGCCTTTGCAAAGGACCCTAATATCTGATACTTGCAAATCACTTTGAAATGTGGAGACAATTTTTCCATCTATTGCCACGTGTGAACTTTTCCATTATTACCACCAGTTGACTTTAGTACCAAGGTTTAAAATGGGTAACGTGTGTCCATGGTTGAACAATTGGTAAGCAATAGAGAAGGATCAGAATGCAGGCCTTCTGCCTTCTGGCTAGGTATACATTATCCCATATGATATGAACCCAGTTGAGGTTGGAGGAAATAGATTGCTGTGAATTTTTATTGAGATGCTTTATGAAAGTGTTTAGCTAGGCTTTATTTTTGGAAGAGTTGAGTTCATGAGATTTTGATACCATTTCTGTAAGATTTCTTATTGAAAGAGTGTGGTTAATGTTACCTTGAATGTTATTAGAAAACTGATGCTAACTCATGAATTAGAAGTTGGACAGAACATTTTAAATATTTAAAGGATTATCAAGAGGTATAGAAAGGAAAAGTAGAACCCAGTAAAAAAACAAATCTATAATACTTCTTCTAGCACAGTACTAGGAAAAAATAAGAGAGAGAGAGAGAGAGAGAGAGAGAGAGAGAGAGAGAAATGGAAGGGAGAATAAGGCAGGGATGCAGGAAGTGACTAGAAAGATCTTTTGAACAGCATAGTTGGGGGAGAGTGATCTCTGAGTTGAACCCTTAAAAAATAGATAGACATGGGTAGGCACTAACAGAGGAGAGGAATAAGATTGTAGATATGAGTGCTGGTGTGCATGTGGATACTCAGGAAGTAGTGCACGGACATTGTGCAGATGCTTGATCCATATTTACCTTGTATCCTGTGTTATATACAGCCCTCTCTTTCAATGGCTCCATAGATAATAAGGCTTTATTATCATGAATAATTCCTTATCTCTACTTACATCCTTTCTAAGATGGTTTTGAGAAGTGACCTTCCAGTGAAACTAATTTTAAATTAATCAAAATAAATCGCTTATTTTCCACTTTTCAACAGTTATGAGTACTTGAGGATTCATCTGTTATTCTATTAATTCATTATTACCCAACTTTTCTCTTCCAAGAGATTTTCTAAACACTGACACTGTGGGATAATGACTATTAATGGAATTCTGAATGAGAGATAAAATGATCATCATAGGCACTCTTCCTACTAACCGGACTTCAGGATATTTAAAATACTTTTATTTGTGCTGTTTACTCAACCAAATACATTCACATGGGTCCTAGAAAGACTCTGTAGTTAAAATAACACCCAGGTTAGGGTTCTGCTACTAATAAAATATATCAGGAATATTCCAGAAAGACTCATATTACAGAGGTGCAAAATGTAGGTTTTTCTAATACAATGACCTAATATGTTCCTATTGCAAGTCTTTCTATTATTTAAACAGCTGAACTGGCAGCTTTAAGATCCTTTAAAACTTAATAGTGAAGTTTCAGTGAGCCTTTTAAGCCCATATGTGTTTTAATGGATGTTTTAATAACAATATTTTATACTAATTTTTTATGTGTCTATATGTTTCTATAACTGTCCACATAAACATAAGTTATATTATTGTAATCTTTATGGTTAACTTTCTTTGATTGAAATAGCATTTTATTTCACTTTTGTTATTTTTCAGAATGTCTGTGATATTTTTAGTTGTATAATACACAATATTTTCACAGCTTTCTAAGCTCACATAAAGAGTCTTCCCAAACACTATGGGGAAAGTGACTTGCCAAATTGTTTTAAATAAAATGGTCACTTCCCTCCTCTTCCATTTATGTACTCATTATTTCCTTCTAGTGTATTCTGGGTTGAAAAGAAAAAATAAATCTATTTTAGAAATGTTTTAGCCATTTTATCTCAGTTTCTCAACAAATATTTATTTAATATATATAGCACAAAAACAGTATTTTTGTATTCTATTACTTTTTAAAAAGTCCTTTTAGACTAAGGATAGTTTCTGTACCTTTTTAATAATTAGTTTTAGAGGTAAATTTAGTGAGTATATATAATTATACCATTAAAATTATATGGGAAATCTATAAGCACTTTTTATTTTATTCCTTTCTTCTTCTTTTCCTCCTTTCTTCCCTTTTCTTCTTCCATTCACTTCATCTTTTCTTATTAGTTTGAAATAACAATTAACACTATATATATTTAATTTTTTAAAATTTGATTTTAGATAAAGAGAAAGGGGGAGAGAGAGAGAAACACTGAATTATTGTTCTGCTTATTTATGCATTTGTTAGTTTATTTCTGTATGTGACTTGACTGGAAATCCAACCCATAACTTTGGCATATGGGAAGGGCAACACCATATTTTTAAGGTGTATTATTTATATATTTGGAGATAAAACCAGATACTAATGCAGTATCTCTCATTCAATCTTCAGATAATTTGAACCCTACTATCACCATGGAACAGTGGTGGGACTCAGCTGGTTGACACTGCTCAGCAGAACGAATACCTAATTTTTCGTTGAGTTTGGTGAACCGGTTGTTAAAATGGCACTTATAATCAGGGTTCTCTCTAAGGTTAGTGCCTGAGTAGCTGCCCAATTGTAAATCACAAGTTTAGATTTCATACTCTTTTTTAATGTTCATCTGTGCAACAGCGTAATATAAGAGCCCGTAGTAATGTTCGCTCTGTCCATAGGTAAAAAAAAAAATTGCAAGTGATAACGCCAATCAAGAAGCAATATATATGGAAGTATCTTAACAGTTTTATTGGTTTTTGTCAGGTATTATTTAATATTTTTTCATTAATATTTTAAAAGTCATGTTAACAAAATCTACTTTTGTATATCTCTTTCATTGTTCTTATTTAAGTATTAAATGCATGAAATAATAAACTACCTTTTGGTATATTGTTCTTTATACTTAAAATGGTCATTAAAGCAGAGAACTGGTTGTTAAATTATTTGAATCCCACCACTGCCATAGAGTAAGAAATAGAAGAATAGAGTTTTAACATTAAGACCTGTAAGCTAATACATATTTTAATAAGATTAACTTAGTCAATGAATTATGATCATGATGCTCATTACCAAAGACATTTCATAATTGATGATCTGATGTTAATATAATCATAGGATTTATACATTAAAAATGTGGCAAAACTGCTTTTTCAAGTATTTTAACTGCATGTTAAGAACTCTGAGTGCTTTTCATCAGTTTCTGTATTATGAAATTGTATAAAATATGTCTTAACCTATGCATCAAATGTGAATTATGTCTTCTTAATCATACAGGTCTAGGGTTAAGAACAATCTCTCATACAGGGAGAAACCCAGAGTTGCGATGATGGAGAAGATGGAACATGTTCAGTAGATGCTGAGAGAACTTGTCATATTTTGGCAACCTGATTTGTAGAGTATAAAAAAAGAACATTTATGAATGTGTTCAAATGACTTTAAGTGAACTTAAAATATAGTTATTGAGATTGTAATCTTGACATAATTGAAAGCAGAGATGCATCTAGTTAGATATAACATTTGGTAAAATAATTTTTTTTAAAAAAATGAATGACTCAGATTTTTATAACAAAAATAATAACTATAATTCCACAGAGAACATGGAGCTCTGGGCTCCACTTCCTGAGAAATAATGTCACTACTATGCATCAATGTGCCAAGAGAAAAAAATCAGTGGAGGGAGCTGGATGAAGTTGATGAAGAAGGTGCTGATTTAAACCTTATCAGCCTCTCAGGATTGTTTGGCCTGTTTTTCTGGTTCCTTCCTCAGGAAGCTGAGGTGTGCAAGGTTGCCTCTTAGATGAATGAGTCATCACCAAACTGTTGTGACATGGTAAGGAAGGAGTCTATGTCAGGAAATCTGGAGCACTTGATGAGATATTTGCATGTCTATGGCTGGTGAGCATAGCAGATTTGGATCTACACATAATGACTGAGAAGTCAGTATTTGATCCATGTGCAGGTCAATTACCTTTTTTTCTGTACAGTAACCACAGTCTGTATACCTAACCCAGATTAGCCAGGTGTCTTGTACATATAAACCACTTATGAGAGAATGGGCAAGTTTAAGTGTGCGCGTGTGTGTGTGTGTGTGTGTATGAAAAAATAAAAATTCCTTTTAGTCGTGGAAAAATAACTTGAGCATATTGTCATTACTTTGTTAGCACTAATTGTAAGTTAAAAAACTAAATTTAGATAATAATTAGGTAAATCTGATCAGATTCTTTAGAAAATTAATTTTTGAAATAGAATTAATATTGTCAATAAAATAAATATTCTTAGGATCAAGTTGTTAAACTTATTCTAAAAATAGTGGTTTGTGAGCCTAATATTAGGAAGAATTATAATAATAACTAATATATTTTTTACATACTCTAATCCTTTAAATTAGATAAAATTGAAGAAGTGAAAGGCTAAAATAATACCCTGAAAAAGTACAGGTTACCATTAAAAGTGATTTAGACATTGTTTCCAGAATTTTAATGCTGGTAAAGTTCGATTACTCAAATGCACTAAAATGTTGGATTTATTTCAATTGAAATTATGTAATAGATACATGTTTTGTAAATAATGCTTGTATTTTCCTTTGAAAAATAACTTCTTCAATCTTAATACACACCTATATGTAGGATGACCTCACTTCTGAGATATAAGAGCAGCCACAGGATTTATACCTGACCAATAAAATTTAACCAATAATTTATTTTAAAAATTATTAGAAAATAAAGAATTTCCTCTGCTAGATTACTCAGATATCAGAATAGAAATTGGAAGCATCAGGGCTGCTGGAAAAAAAGAAGGACCCACCTGAAAACAAGGCCACATGAAAATAAGTAGAACTATGGTACAGGGAAGGGGTAACTGGGGAAGAGTGCAAAAATAAACACAGAAAAGAGAGTTTTGATGTTTTTTGAGTTCTTGGATATACCCATATCGGACAGTAATAATCAGAACCTGAGTTTTATGAAATAAATCAATCCCATTCATTTTTTTGTAATTAAATCTGTTTATATTTCTATAATTTGAAAAGTTAAAATTGATAATTAGCAGACATAAGAACAAAGGGATCATTAATCTAACAAATATATTTTGAACACATACTATGGAATTTAGATTCGATTACTCAACTCTGGTTCTTATAAAATTTGATAGAATAATATTTTCATGCTATGTATGATATAAATTATACTAATATATTAAAAGTGTATGTTCAGGAAAAGAAACACAACATTTTGTATTCATTTAAATAGCATATCATCAGTATTTCCAAGTGAGAGAAAAATTATATATTTTTTCAATTCTTGCAACAACAGCTGTGCTATTTTTTTAAAGACCTTACAATGCTAATAAAGGCAATAAGATACTCTAAAATTAAAATATAAAATTACACAATCAATTACAAAACAGTGAAGCTAAAGGACTGACTGCTTTTTAAAAAAATATCTTTTGTATCATTGAATTTACCATGTTAGCCAAGCTTGAATGAAGCAGCAAAGCTCAGTGCACTGTCACATAGAAAGTCACATTTGTTACAAACATATTACATATCATTACTGGTACTTTCATGTTCTATTGGTGGTCACTATGTTGTAAGAACAGATAGGTTAGTTCATAGTGCAAGAGATCATACTAGATAAAGTGACATTTTGATTGAAGGTTAAATCATATAATGCCCTTGGTATTTCCAATCATAAAATATGATCATAATCTGTAAATTATAATGGGTCAATAATATTGAAGATATTAGGATAAAATATTAAACTTACCTCAAATATAAGCAGAAAATATAACTATTTCCTCTATTAGACATTATCATCCAATATCTGTTAAAAAAAAGAGTAAGCTTTAATTCAAGCTTCTTTCCTTTTTTATACTCTATAGTCATGGAGATGTAAAGTACAGCATAAGGAACATCGTAAATAATATGTGTGGTGTAGGTGGGTAGTAGATTGAGTTAGAAAGCACTCAGTAAATTATATTAATGTCTAACCACAGTGCTGTAAACCTGAAATTAATACAAAATAATATTGAAGGTCAACTGCAATTGAAATAATTAAAAAGTAATTAAAAAATATAAATTAGCCTGACCAGGTGGTTGCACAGTGGATAGAGCATTAGCCTAGGATGTGGAAGACCCAGGTTCGAGACCCCAAGGTTGCCAGCTTGAGCGCAGGCCCATCTGGCTTGAGCAAAAGCTCACCAGCTTGGATCCAAGGTCGCTGGCTCCAGCAAGGGGTTGCTGGGTCAAGGCACATGTGAGAAAGCAATCAATGAACCACTATGGTGTCGCAACAGCAATGAAAAAAATTATATATATATATATATACATATATATTAGATTTGTTATGAAAACCACAAAAGTTTTTGAGATAAGGTGCAGTCCAAAAGGATGAATGGATAGAATAAAACTCAGAATTGAGAACACTTTTGATTTTGCTTTTGTATTGTTATTTTTTCTTAACTTTTTCTCCTGTGAATGAGAATTTTTAATAAAGAATAAAGTGCCATTCTTTCTCTTTTTTTCATCTTTTACACGATAACATTATTTTTACATTCCCTTTTAAACTTTCCTTGTCAACTTGAATAGTTAATAATGTTGAAGGTTGTTTTTTTTTTTTTTTTTTTTTTTTGTGTGTGTGTGTGTGTGTGTGTGTGTGTGTGTGTGTGTGTGGCTGCCGGTGGGAGCAGTGTGGTCATAAATTCGATGTTAGGTTTCCTTTGGCTCAGGGGACAGCATTCTTTCATATTTAAAAAGTGACAACTCTAGATTAGAAAAATGCAGATGAAACTCAAACACACTAAATGGGTGAGTTTCCTTTTTCCTCTTACAAAAGGGGAAATACCACTTCCCCATCTGAAAATGGTTGACCTGCTCCTTTTTTCAGGGGTTTCGGAAAAAAGCTGGAGGGTAGACAGTTCATCTATCTGGTCATGTTATTTTATATACTTAAACTGACATGCTTCTTGACCTCACTAAAAACCTTTAAAAGAAATTATAAATCATTTCTTCAGGATCTAAATTGGGAGATATTTGCATAAAATACATTTTTAAATCTTAGAGGACAGAAAGAAAAAATTTCATACAAAAATGAGTGAAACAAAAATAATAACAAAATTTTAGTAATAGAATAAACATTTGTCTAATTATTAAATGAAAAAAATGGTGTGTGTATGTATGTGTGTGTATGCACATTAGTCGTGTGTGCTTTCTATCTCTTCACAGGTGGGTGATGTTTTACCTAAGACAACTAGCTTTAGTGTTATTACAAAACTGTCTTCTCAACATTCTCATATACTGCTAACTGCTTCATTCTTTTTGTTTAGATGAAATAATAATTAGTTTAAACACAAATATTAGTCACCATGCTGATTTTCTTTACATAAATTTTGTTTCATGACAGTATGACTATAAGAATAGCAGCTCGCCTGACCTGTGGTAGTCCAGTGGATAAAGCGTCGACCTGGGAACACTGAGGTCGCCAGTTCAAAACCTTGCACCGGTCTGGTCAAGGCACATATGGGAGTTGATGCTTCCAGCTCCTCCCCCCTTTCTTTCTCTCTCTCTCTCTCTCTCTCTCTCTCTCTCTCTCTCTCTGTCTCCTCTCTAAAATGAATAAAATAAAATAAAAAAATTATAAAATAAAAGAATAGCAGCTCATTACTATTCATGCTAAAACCTTCTCATTTCTGCAAACAATGACTATCACCATCACAACAAAAACTCAAATACACTCAGCAATTTAAAGTACAAAATGCAAATGTCTCTGATACATGGTTTAGAAAATGGAAACCAATTTTGAATTAGACAAATCTGAGTTCAGTCATAGTTTTTCCACTTATTGAATATGTGACATTTTTTTAAATAAAGGAAAAAACAACTATGAGTGTTGAATGAGGTAGAATTATGAAAACCTATGACTATATATACAGAAAATACCAGTTCTTTCCAATTTAATTCAAAGAAATTTTTGAATGCCTTCAATATTCCAGGCACAAAACCTTACAATGAATGTTGGACTGGAGGGAAGTCAAATACAGTTCACTTAGAACCTCTGGTCTATGTAAAAGCCCAGCCCAAAAGAGCATCACAAACTATTAGGAAACAATACCAACTATTTCCCTGAAACCTCTCCTAAAGGAAGCTTTTCTAAAGACTTTGCTCTTTACCTTTTTTTCTTTCACTGTTTGCCCCTTCTGCAGTACATTTAAGTACTGTATTCCAATCTCATCTCTATGCAGCTAAATTCAAAGTCAAAATTGGAGTGTTTTACCATTCATACCATTTCACCAATTACACACTTATAAGATATGAAGTAAGTTTGGTGCAGTGTTTAAGGGCAAACTTTATGTAGTAAGGATGCTCAAGTCCAAGCCAGCTCTATCGTTGGAACAATAAAATATTTTAGCACCTTAATCTCATGTTGCTGTTGTATGAATTAAATTTTATAATTAATTGTAATGTATATGTGAAGGCTGCTAAAAGATTAAATCTTAAAAGTTCCATTCCCAAGAAGAAAAATTATAACTATGTGTGGGGATGAAAGTTAACTAGACTTACTGTGGTGATCATTTCATGATATATACAAATATTGAATCATTATGTTGTACACCTGAAAATAATATACTGCTATATGTCAATTATATCTCAGTAAAAATAATAAATTTTATAATATTGTACAGTTCTTATTTATTGCAGAAAACACATTTATTTGTTGTAGCATACATACACACTGAGTACTTGCACCAGGACAGAACTGGACTCCTACCCCTGTATCTTTGCATGTCTGTGCAACTTTGTCATTCTAAACCATCTAACAATCTGCCCAAGTATATATAAGCTTTTTATCCTTTCACTTAGATAATATTTAATAATTCCTTCCTGAAATGTATTTCCTACTTTATATTAATAATATTTGCATGTTAATCTTATTCCTCATTAAATTAGTGAGATCTTAAGGTCAACAACTTCTCTTAATAATTCTTAAATATTCAAAACAAAAGCTTATTCATTGCAGAAACTGGATAGTAAAAGTACTTTGAATTGAATTATAAATGTTACTCTACAAAATATTAGAATTGTTAGTGCTATATGTACTAATTACATTTCTAAGCTTGCTGAAGTTGTTTGTCTTTCTCATTTCCAAGTTTCTGTTTCTCTATAGGTTTAATTAAGGAAAAGAATACCCCAGGTTAATCATATGTCAATAAATTGTGTTAATAATGTTTGGGTTGGGTAACCTGCAATTTTCTTTAGTTTTTTGCTGCATAATTTGTTGAAAAAGGTATTTTACTGTGAGATTGGGAATGAATACTACTCATCTGACAATGTATAGTACATTGACACAATGAATTATTGAGGGTGGATTCTAAGGCATTCATGTGGATGAGCTGATGTATTACTTAATCCATCAATTTTACAGTCTTTGCACCACACAATAAAAGTATTTAGTGACAAGTGGTGGCTTGAATTTATTGATTAAGGGAGATCCTAAGAAGACTTATATTCTTTATCTTGTTATAAATTTGATAAAGTTGTTTTCTTTTAAGCTAATACAAGATGATTAAGGTAGGAGAATTTAGGAATGTTTCAATGTATGCTTTACATTCAGTGTGACCTTAGGCAGAATGGTAAAGTGACCAACAGGTGGAAGACAGAAAACATGAACTACAGTCTGTCAGGAAGAGAAGTTTTCCAAGATTGAGACATAGAGTGTGAGTATAGCAAAGCTTTCACAAACACTTTTACTTGAATTTGTATATCATCAGAGACAGTATTAGAAAAATTTAAAAAGAAAGAAACAACTTATTTTGTAGTCTATTCACCTTTCTTTTCAGTTTCTGACACAGTTTTTATTTTATGTTGGAATAATGTGATGTTTTCTGCCCATGGCTACTATCAAGTTACCCATTTATTACTTAACTAATTCATTTTCCCAATATATTTTAAGCACCTACATCATTCATACGTAAAAGTAGGTACAGTACTAGGGGTAGAATGATTAATGTGAAGAGGTTTCTGCCCTCATAGACTCAGAGACAGGATTAGTTTTAATTAATTAAAGACAAGATTAATTTTAATACTTTAAGATAGTCTCCCTCCTATTTCCAAAGTAATTATACTTTTTGTTCATCCAGAAATGTGAGAAGTGATGACTCTTACTTTATAATGAGCTTCATGGTTCTGTAGATGTTGTGTTAGCCTTTAGCTCTAGACTTCACAAATATTGTCTAGAGATTCTTAGATTTGGGAGAATGTCATATATATCACCTCATTTTTCCATTAATAGTTTATAAACCCTGTAGATTTTGAAAATAAATAATATTGTTTTCAGCATTCTAAAATCTTCTAGATATTAAAATTAATAACAAGAACACTCAGTAGTCTGAATATTTTTTTTTCTTTTCTCTACTTTTCTTTTAAAATGTCTTAAATCTTATCCATGGGAATGAGGTCTTGGTAAATGCTTTGGCAAGTTTTGACAGTATCATATTTAGCCTCAACTTTGTGGAGGTTGTCTTCTTTTTATAAGAAGCAGCTGTTTGGGTACAGAAACTTATTATTCTTGACGTGTCTCTTAGTGCCTTCCTGATTATTTTGCTAAAATTTCTTACAAGCTACAACAAATTAGCTTTTTAGACTAGGAATGGAGAAATGATTCAATAGTGGATTTTCTAAAAGCACCATAGATGGTATCTTAATGCTATAATTGGCACTCGGTACCCACAGATCTGGTCACACAATCTGTTGTGCTCATGATTCAATTAATATCTTTGTTTAAACCAGTGGTTCTTAACCTGGCTTCTATAGAATCCTAGGGGTTCGATGAGTCGGTCTCAGGGGTTCGGAGAAGCCTCTGCCGTGGAGGCCAGAATAAAGTAATACCGTAATTTGTTGTGAGTTCATGCACTTTGTTGGTTTTGTTCTTTGAGCATGGTGATGTTCATGCACGGCTCATTTTGTGCACCAGTAAAAAAACATATACCTATGTCTTGAATTTGGAAAAAAAATCATATTTTATTTATCACTAAATAAGGGTTTGATGAATGTGCATATGAAACTGGTGGGTTCGGTACCTCAAAAAGGTTAAGAACCACTGGTTTAAACAATACATCCCCTAATCCCAAAGATGAAAGCAAGAAATAATTCAGTAAAATGGAAGAAACAAGAAATGCAAAAGTAGAATGACTGAGCTACTTAAACAGAAGATGAAAACCACTGAGCTTTATATGCCACACTGTCAAAACAACTAATTGAAATAAAAATACATAATTTACCCCAAATAGTCATGTCAGGTAGAATAACTGCACAATGTAGTGTATAAAGAGCATAGATGTTGGAGTAGACCAGAATCAGGTTTAAATTCCTTCTTTTCCACTGGCACTACTTATGTGGGATATTACTTAACAAACCTTCACTTTCCAAACTGTAAAGTTAGAAAATATAATCATACTTGTTTGTTATATAAGCTTTAAATAAGAATAGAAAAATAATATACTTTTCATAGCATCAATGAATTTGATCAACAAATGTAGTTCTCTCCTTACAATAAATAAATAAACCCCATAAATTATTTTCTTTATATTTTATTTTTACCAAATATAATGTTTTCTTTCTATTGAGGATAAATAAAATTATTTGCAGAAAAATAATTTTTAAGTCTCCACCAAATAATTAAATGAAGAAAATACCCATTCTTATTCATTTTTAATATGGTCCAAGATTGGACTTCTGTATAGCTCTATTCTGTTTCCCACAGGAATATCACATCTTTAAATGTATCTTAGTGATTAGGAATTGTTTCTTGACTCCCGTGAGCAATCTTTTCCAAACTTTGTCTATTTGAGCAAACCACACAAGAATTATGGAATTTTTTCAGTTATTAGGGCCTATCCAAAAGCTCCCTGGCTTCTATTTTCAAATAATATGCATCTCTGGTGAATACGAACAGAGCACTAAGGTTAAGTATAACTATCTCTTTAAAGAGCTTATCTGAAGAATTGAACACATTGTGGTTATTGGTAAACCTCTCTGCACTTTGCTCTTGAGTATGGGTTTCAGTGAAACTTTGTAACCAGTAAGACCTTCCTGGGGAAATCAGTTCTGGATATTGAAACTGCGCTTTCAGCTAGATGAGGCCATCTTTACAATATACTCAATCAAGTGGTGACCCTTGCTTAATAATGTTGAAGAGATGTGTTCTCAGAAGGTTCAGTCAAAAAAGCAAAGGAAGAAAATAATATTACATATTTCTTATACTGGTAAAAAGCACACACATGTGTCTTATGTCATGTAAGCTTGACAAGAAATTTTTTAAAGTACTTCACTAGATATAGAAATATATGTATATATACTCACATTTGTCATGTTACAATAGTTTTTGAAATTGCATCATTTACTTCTCGGTTGGAGAATCATTATCAACATCTTTATAACAGTAAATAATTATATAGCCCTTATTATATGCCAGACACTAAATATTTAAAGCATTTTATATGTTAATTCATTTAATTCTTTCTTCAAACTCACGAAATGGGTATGATCAGTTTTGTCATTTTGTGAACGAAGACTCAACTGAGACACAGAGAGAAGTAGCTATTTCAAGGTCATTGAGCTAGTGCAGTTCCTGGCCCATGTTTTTAATCCCTCTCCTACTTTAAACCATCTTCTAAAACGGTTATTTAATTCTGAAGTTAAAAAAAAGAAGCTAAATAAAGCACTCTGTTAATTTATCAGACAGAATATTTATTGTACCAGGAAATTCTTTCTCTTTTCATTAAACTGTTTTCTGAATGTGTTGAATGATCAAATAGCTGTTATTTTGAAAGAATTAGAAAAAGTTTATAATAGTCACATTTCTGGTTAGATGAAGTTTGCAGACTGTATGAAAAGGCTTTTAGTAATAACAAATTCACCTGAATAATGTTAAAGAAATAATTTTATTAAATATTAGTATACCAAAGCATCTGTAGACACAGTATCTTCTTTCTACTCAAATCATAGTGATTGATTTCCATATGTAGATGAAAGAATTGGCTAAATGCGTAGAAATTGATTAAGCCAGAAGTGTTTTAAGAAAACACACTGTCAAGTAATAAAAAATATATTTGCAATCCTTGAGAGACGTGATGACACACTGGAAGCTTTTCTGTAAACATAGCGACACCTACCTACTCTATTCTAATAGTAAAGGGGTTATGAACAGGGTTTTTGGCTTTCAGTACACTTTAAGAAGTAATAAGGAAGAAAATAAATTTGAAGAAAAGCAAATTCAAATGGTTTCAGGAAAACATTAATAAAGGGAAAATAACTAATACTATGATACAATAGGTATGGAAACTTTTAGACCATATCCACAAAAGGGTAATATTCTCTTTAAGCCTTCTGACCAAGACAAAGATCTAGACATGTTTTATGTTGTAATTTTGAGTTTGACCAAAGAAAACTATAATCTAGCCATGGTCTGCAATGCTAAAATGACATGTCTTTTTATTTTCATTCTCATTATCTTTTAAAAATATTCTGTTAAATATCTAAAAATTTTTTAAAAATGTTAATTTTTTTTATTTTTTAATATTTATTTCTTCCTAATATTTTAAGCACTCTGATGACCTGTTTGAAACACTATTCTGAGACTTCTTATACCAGAGCCAATTTCTGGTTTTATTTTATTTTCTCTTTGGGAATATTTCTATGCATTTTTATGTTGGAAATTGTAGTTCACTTTCAATTCCATTAACTATTTTAAGAGAATTAATTTAGGATCTGTTCCTAGGTGGAACTTTCAATTGGTCTTTGCATTATTTAGCTTGAGTTATTTCTTTTCCTTGTAAAATTTGAATTTTGCATTAAACTGATGGAACATAGTGACAGTCAGAACTGGGGGAAACTTTTTTTTTTTTTTTTTAGTTTAACTGAAAAGTGTACTCCAGTTTGTATATCCACTTCAGGATAGTATTTAATATAATGCATTCCTAGGCTTATTTCATGTTTTTTTGAGGAATTATCTTTTTGCAATAAATATAAGGTTAATTCATGACATTTTACTGGCAACATGTACATATTTTATATTTAATTGTCTTGTCATTTTAAATCTTTATGCTTTTCATGAAAATGCATGCCATAGAGTATAATGTCTGACACAGCTACATGCCACAGTATTCCATGTTGACATATCACTGCAATAACAATACACCTTTACATAAGCATGCTAATTTAATGATGCAATGAATGCTTTATTGACTATTGAATGTTTTATGTTCTGGTTTTCATATAAAAATTATATAAATGAAGGAAACAGTTTTGAATACATAGCATGCAATTTGACTTTTATGCATATATGTTACCTTCTTTTTTATACTCTTTCAGTGATTGGAGAATAACTTCTCTAAATGTAGAACTTTTTTTGTAGCAGGAAAATATGCTTAAAATACAACATGACTCTTATTTGGTTCAATTTCCATGACAGATATGTAGCAAATGGTAATTTACAGTAATGAAAAGCAGATTTTGGAGATTTTTATAAAAGGGATGAGGACCACAGAATATAGACCAGTTTGGATGATAATAATAATAAAGGTAAAGAATTCAAGCTAGAAGATAGAGTGGCCATAGACATAATATCAGGGTGAATAAATTCAAAGTTGTGTTTTTACACTTATGTATAATTCATTTATTTAGAAATCATTATGACCACCCATTAAGTTTTAGGCTCTATGCTAGAAGACAGAGAAAAAATGTTAACTAGAACAAATACATTATCTGCCTTCATAAAACTTATAACCCAGACTATATAATTTCTTTTTTTAAATTATTTTTATTCATTTTAGAGAAGAAAGACAGAGATAGAGAAAGAAAGAGAAAAGGGGGGAAAGAGCAGGAAGCATCAACTCCCATATGTGCCTTGACCAGGCAAGCCCAGGGTTTTGAATGAGTGACCTCGGCGTTCCAGGTCAACACTTGATCCATTGTGCCACCAGAGGTAAGGCCATAATTTCTGATACATAATATTTCTGGACTTCCTAAATACCTATAATTCACTGTGTAGAGTGTATTAGGGAAATATAAACATTCATTGGATACTTTAATTAAAGCTAGAAAAATGGAGTGCCGAGATTTATAAATAGAGACACAGTCACTACTGCATATTCTGAAAGGCCCCATAAGTCTAAAGTGACAGCCATTACCAGAACCAGAAATATAAAGGTAACTTCCATGGAACCTGAGCATTAAGGGCTTCAGATATTATCTTTGAACAATGACAGTAATTAGAGGAAACACAACAGTAATTTGATAAGACAAGGAAATAACTGATAAAGAAGAAAATGACTGATAGAGAAGGAAATAACATCATCTGACATTTGTTAAAAAGAAAACCAAAACTAAATCAGCAATACAACTTTAAAGCTTTTATACAAACATCCAGTTCATAAATATTTTTTCCACTCCTTTACCTTATTGCATCAGAAAGAGCCTAACGTAAGTAAAGCACATGGATGTTGGTACCAGACTGTCAGGTTACCAGATGGTCAGGTTTCAATCTTACTCTACCACTCCAGCATTAGTCTGTGCCTCAGTTTCCTTATCTGTAAAATAAAAATGATAAACCATTTTTATAAGGTTTTGATAATTAAATGTATTAATATCTATAACACTGCTTAGAGCAGTACCTGGCACAACAGTCAGTAGTCCTTTTAAATTTTAACTTTCGTTATTGAAGACCTAGAGTTAATAGGGTAAGTTCATCCCTATGCCCATGTTTTATGATTATACATAAACACTTTACATGGCTAGTTGCCCTCTGAAAAAGTAATAACAATTCAAGCCATGATCTACCCCTCTGAAGTAAAACAAAGTAGAATGTAAATACAGAAGTTGCTTTTTTCCATCATATTCAAAGCTCTTAGGCTAAAAGCAAGAGAAAAAGAAGGTGTATGTTGAAATTCTCCTGTACAATAATATAACTTTGTTGTTGCTGAAATTGTTTAGAGTAATGCTTTGGTCATAGTAGCAAACCGATATAGTATGATTTAAGTAGAGCAGTGGTTCTCAAATGGATGTACAATGACCTAGAGGTCCTTTGGGAAATGTCTTGTGGCATTTGGTAGTAACAGCAAGGTGGAAAAACACTACTGTCATTTAGTGAGTAATTTTCAGGATGTTAGATGATCTGAATGTGTGTGAGAAGGTCTCATACAGTGACTAATTCTATGGCTCTGCATGATCTTCTGGTGCTCCAGTGAGTATCCACGTATGTGAAAGAACAGTTATAAATAATCTAGTCTAGCAAAATCAAGTACTTTTTTGTAATTAGTTTTAGTATGCTGAATTTTTCCAGTAATGCAATGTGTAAATTGAGGAAAGATTGTACTGTTCTGTTAAGACCTTTACCAAGATTCACCATTTCTCAAAATCACCTTACCATTGGCACTGTTTCTCTGTTTTTTTTTCTGTTTTTCTGTGTGTGTGTGTGTGTGTGTGTGTGTGAGAGAGAGAGAGAGAGAGAGAGAGAGAGAGAGAGAAAGAGAGAAAGAGAGATAGAGAGAAAGAGAGAAAGAGACAGAAAGCAGGATAGGGACAGATAGACAGAAAGCAATGTTTCTCTGGCTTTTAAGGTAACAATACAACATAATGAACCATTTGCATTTTTAATGGTAGCATTCACAGAGATGACATCTGTTGCAGTGAACATCTACCTATTTCATTATAATTACTAAAATTTTCATATCTAAAATTATCATAGCTAAAATTTTCATATTGGCCTTAGATTATTTTGTCAAAATCAATTTTTTAATTTTTTTCTTCATATTATAATGATTTAATTGTTTAATTGTTTTGATAGATATGATGTGTTTATTTCATATGGAGAATAAAAGTGGTATTATGAAAATATTTGTATATAAAAGGTATTGAGTTAAATGGGGTTGAGAACCAATTGCTTGGAGTTGAATAAGCTGAGGTATAGCTTTAAATACTAAAATTTCAAAGAATAGTTCTGCCTGTAAAATATGTTTTCTCTGCATCATAATGTGTTCCAGACATTTCTTGTCACTAATTCTCACTGCATATTCACTGTGCATTTTTACTGTGATGAAACACCAGTGAATCAAATACTAAAGATTTAAACTATCGATTTATTGTATGCACTACTTGTTTTGTCTTTGTTGACTTCTAGCTAAAAAAAAAACTAATAAAATACAAAATACTAGAGTAATTTGTTGAGTGGCATCTGCTTAATTTTTACATAATTTAATAATACTATTACTTCGACACTTAGGTTTGTTAACTAGTTTCAGTGAACAATGGTAATGTTGAAAAATAAAACTCTGCTTCTTAACTAGAAATTCTATCATTCTGGTCATTCAGTATCCATTTATATGTTTGCTTCAAAATATAATACTTGATCAGAAATATCATGATTTTTTACCTCTCTGATTATATTGTCCTGTTTTATTAACTGCTCTACAAAAGTTCTAAATTTAAACCATTGCGGTAATATGGAAAACTCTAGACATGCATTTATGTTTTACATTTCTATAATAGTTCTTATTTTATAAATGAATACAAAGGCAATAAAACCATCCATAGAAGGTTATAAAGAAATCATTATAGAACTATGAAAAATTGATTACATAAAATGTAAAAACACTTAAAAATTGACTTTAAAAGAAAAATCTTATTAAAAAGCTCTTGGTATCTTCATATTTCTGGAAGTTCTAGCCACAACAATCAGACATGAAGAAGAAATAAAAGGCATCAAAATTGAAAAAGAAGAAGTAAAACTATCATTATTTGCTGATGATATGATACTGTACATAGAAAACCCTAAAGTCACAGTCAAAAAACTACTGAACCTGAAAAAGGAATTCAGCAAAATGGCAGGATATAAAATTAATAATCAGTAATCAGAGGCATTTTTATATACCAACAATCATCTGTCTGAAAGAGAAGTTAAGAAAACAATCCCCTCATGACTGCAACAAAAAAGAACAAAGTACCTAGGAGTAAATTTAACCAAGAAGGTTAAAGACTTGTACTCAGAAAATTATAAAACATTGATAAAAGAAATGAAGGAAGATAAAAACAAGTGAAAACATATACCGTGTTCATGGATAGGAAGAATAAACATTATTAAAATGTCTATATTACCAAATGCAATTTATAAATTTAATGCAATTCTTATTAAAGTACCAATGACATACTTCAAAGATATAGAACAAATATTACAAAAAATTTATATGGAAAAAAAAAAGAAGAAAATAGCCTCAGCAATCTTGAAAAAGAAGAATAAAATGGGTGGTATTGTTGTAAAGTACCATACCCCAGATGCTGAAAAGTACTGTACCTCACTTCTGTGGGTTTACGTAAAGACACCAACTCCAGATGAGTTTTGAAGGATTTTATTAAAGGAGGAGATTTATTAAATATGCTGGCTGCATATGGCTGACACAGGGCAGTTGCAGACCCAAATCATGTGCTTCAAATACATCTCAGGGGCTGGTTATAACCTTTGATCACAAATGGGCTGGGGAGAGCATGACATCATGGCACAAGCTTACAACATTTGTTTAAGGGATACACAAGAACATTAAGACTTTCAAGGTAATACAATCAAAGACATTTACAATCTCTCAAGGTTCATCTTCTCTCCTTTGCTTAGAGGTATGTTAGTCTCAGTATTCCAGGAAGGGGGGAGGAACTACAATCAATGTAGGGTGATATGTAAATTCTGTCTCCCATTGAAAGAGAAGTTTCTCAGTTAACCTTTATTTTAGATTTAAAACTAAGTGACCCATTGTTCATACAAGTGAGAAACTTGTACATTCTTCTCCTTCCCCTCCTCAAAGGAAGGACAGGACAGGAAAGCCTGACCTTTCCTCCTAAAATATCAATATTAATTTTGCAGCTTTTTGGTACCTTACTACAGTATCACACTTTCTGATATCAAGTTATACTGCAAGGCCATTGTACTCAAAACAACTTGGTACTGGCATAAGAACAGGCATATAGATCAATGGAACAGAACAGAGAACCCAGAAATAAACCCACACCTTTATGGACAACTGATATTTGACAAAGGAGGTAATAGCATACAATGGATTAAAGACAGCCTCTTAACAAATGGTGTTGGAAAAATTGGGCAGCTACCTGCGAAAAAATAAAACTAGACCACCAACTTACACCATTCACGAAAATAAACTCAAAATGGATAAAGGACTTAAATGAAACAATAAGCATCCTAGAAAAAAACAGTCAATAAGCTTTTTGACATCACTGGTAGCAATATATATGCTGATTTATCTCCATGGGCAAGGGAAATAAAGGACAGGATAAACAAATGGGACAATATCAAACTAAAGAGCTTTTACACAGCTAAAGTCAATATGAACAAAATAAAAATGTAAGTTCGGTGGATAAGGGGACGGTCACGTGAGGAACTCAGACCCTGGACTTTTGGCTAGGGTTGCCCACAACTAAGCGTGCCAAAAGAAACTTCCCAGAGGTCCTTGGGAAAATAGCGACCATCCGTCAGCCAGTGAGATTTCACCACGTCATAATTGTTTGCCCACCCTAGAGGACCCCTTTAAATAACTCTCAGTTTAATTCATGTGACTCCCTAGCCTCTGTCCCCAGGGCTAGGGGACATCATTGGTCGGGATGCACGGTACTTAATAAAGCCTTTGCTATTCCACACTTTGCGCTCCAGCCTCGCTTCCTTCTTTCTCGGAGAGGGGGGAAATACCTTACAAAAAAGACAAACCACACAATGAGAGAACCACACAATCAAAAAATGAGCAAAAGAAATGAATAGACACTTCTTCAAAGAATACATACAGATGGCCAATAGGCAGATGAAAAATGCTCAACATCATTAATCACTAGAGAAATGCAAATTAAAACCACAATAAGATATCAGCTCACACCAGTCAGAATGGCGCTCATTAACAAAACAAAACATAATAAGTGCTGGCGAGGATGTGGAGAAAAGGAAACTTTCGATATTGCTGGTGGGAATGTGGACTGGTGCAGCCACAGTGGAAAATAGTGTGTACATTCCTCAAAAAATTAAAAATGGAACTGCCTTTTGTCCCAGCCATCCTACTTCCAGGAATATATATACCTAAAGAACACCACATCAATGATTCAAAAGAGGAAATGTACCCCCATGTTTTTGGCAGTGTTGTTTACAATAGCCAAGATCTGGGAACAGCCTGTCAGAATGGAATACTATGGGGCCATGGAAAAGAGAGAAATATTACCTTTTGTGACAACATGAATGAGCCTGGAAACTATTATGTTAAGTGAAATAAGCCAGGCAGAAAAAGAAAAATATCATATGACCTCACTCATTTGAGGAATCTAATGAACAACATGAATTGAGGAACCGAATAGAGACAGAGGTGAGATCAATGGGTCCAGAAGGAAAGCAGACGGAGGGAAAGGGGATGATAGAAAGGGATTAGAAAAGGGAAAGAGATTGGTGAAATTATACACACATAACACAACCTTATAGAAAGCAGAAAAGCTAATTCTGGAGGGAAAGGGGGAGAGCGTTGCAGGGAGAGGGCAAAGGGGGATGTTGTGGGGAAGATCGGGGAATGGGGATACATTCAGGGGGACACTAGAATCTATGTAAACACAATAAGTTAAAATAAAAAAAACACTTAAAAGCACTTGGTAAAAGGAGAGATAAAAGTAATAAGAGTATACATGACAACTACTGAAACAGAAATGAAATATAAATGTCATATTAAGATGTGAACTAAGAAAATGCAATACTACTTGTTCATATCGCCATATGAGTATCTAAATGAGGGGAAAAACCTTGAAATGGTAGAGAGATGAACCAGATTTTTCAGATTCACTTCTCCGTGATTTTTAAGAAACAATTATATTCCATTTCAGAACCATATCTTCCCAAATATTTGAGTGTAATCGGTGTGTGTGCGCGCGTGCTCGCGCGCGCGCGTGCTTGCTTGTGTGGTGGGAGATTGGGGAAGGGGAACTGGATTCCTACAAGACAAAATAATGTAGGAAACCACTCAGTGCATTGTAAAATATAGACAGCACACTTCAGATTATTTTAAGAACTTGGAAACTTGATTTTTTTTGTAATTATACTTTTATAGATTCAGATAAACAGCATGGGTTTTGTTTGTTTCATGAACTCCTATTATACCACGTAAGGCAATTTGCATTTTTGAGGGAATAAAAAAAATGATGGGAATAAATTGACCTATGGTTATCATAAAAAAAAAAAAAACTATTTAAAGAGGATATACTTTCCCTTGGATCGCTTGGGTCTAGTGTGTCATTCTTTATTTTTCACAGGCTGAGATGATCCAGAGAGAGACACCATGGTGCATTTTTGATTTCCTAGTCTCTTGCCCTTTCTTGGGAATTTGGACTTTATTTTAACTTCTTCTCAGTTTTTTTTATATATTTATTTTTCTGTTTGCCTTTCCATGTTTTTTGACGTATTTTATTTTTTTATACTAAAAAACTAGCTGTACTTGGCCACGCTTTGCTGTGGCTCAGTCTGGTTAAATGGGGGAAAAAAGAAAAGAGAAAGCTCACATTTCTAATATATTTAATTTCACAATGCTTGTGGGTATAAAATATTTTTTGTTATTCCATTGTCTGTGCAGATATAGAGATTGTCTGGTTTGCCGACTCTAGAACACGCAACATATAATTGTCCATGTGAGAAGCAATCGTGTCTAGATCTAAACCTTAGAGTTCTAAAGGTTGGCACTGAGCTTTGTTGATAGTGATTGCAAATGCCAATTGAATTGGGAATTTCAATCTCTTAAATTAAAATGGCATATCTGATGGAATCATAGAAATGCAAGGAATGAGGACATACTCACCTTTGAAAGGTCCTGTCAAGATTGTTGCTTTTAAAAGGTTGCTCACTAATTTTTTTTTTACTGCAAGCCGCATGCCATTGCAAAGCTTTGGCTGGTTGATATTTCTCAACATGATAATTGTCATGCCGATTTTCAATTGCTGTACATGCTGTGGCTTCCCTGGCAAATCAAGTGAATTCAAAAATTCTGTTGGATAACACCGGGGAACAAATTTTTTTCATTTTTTGTTATATGAGGCTTTAGAACTTTTCCTGTATATTTCTGTGTCACTGATTCCAAATCTGAAATTTGTTTTTTGGTGCATGCTCTAGTTTTCATGCAATTTTAATTTCTTTTTGTTACAGTTAATGGCATGCATTGATTTTTAAATTGGAGTTAAAGGGCAATGACTTTTGGATTGAACATAACCACAAGACAATTAATGTTTTACAAACATCACCTGTACATAATTGTAGTTGTTTCTAAATGTAAAAAATTATTATCTGATAAAAACACCCTCTTCTTTTGTTTTAAGATTGAATCATGGCTTCTTTGAGTAGGTGTAAATGTAAAAATAGTCTTGACACCTTCTGTTATATATGTGACTGCTACACACTTCAACGTCAAAGGTGCAATATTTCATCATTTGTGACACGTACATATATTGCCTATTTTCAAGTTCCCCTGGGTTACCAAGACAAGAATTGGGCTCCTCATATTGTGTGTAATGATTGTGAGGAAATGCTTCATGACTGGACAAAAGGAATACGCAAAGAAATGCCTTTTGGTATTTCCATGGTTTGGCGTGAACTTAAGGACCACAGCAGTGACTCTTATTTCTTTCTGATTCCTACAAAGGGCATCAGCAAGTAAAAACAGCATATGATTGCATATCCTAATATTCCTTCAGAAATATGACCTATCACACACTCTGAGACACTCCCGGTTTCAGTGTTTAATGGTTTTATTTCTTCTAAGGACAAAGAAAGTCCTTCTGGATGAAGGAAGAGCTAAGGCTAAGTCATTTGGGGATAAAAATATGTGCACATTTGAATGCAATGTTGTGTCAAAAATTTGAAGCAATCGGTGAAGAACTTTTAGAGATTTAAGATTTTGAACAAATGAACATTTATATTTTATTTATATAGATATGACTTTTAATGATTATCAGAAATTTATCACTAAGATGTATATTCATCTCTTATTTAATTAGTGAACACAAACTGTAAGCTGAGATATGCTAGGTGTCAATGTCTGCTTAACTGACACAATTTTCACTTCATTGGAAAAATATTTACCATTACTATTTGTTAAATGATCTGAACCTGTTCTCATGGAAAAACAAAGGTTAAGAATGGCCTATACTTCCTTTACATAAAAGCAGGTGTTGAGAGCTGTTTTGTTGCTGTTGTTTTAGGAATGCTCTCAGGGTTTTCTGTAGTTTGTGCAAAACCTCTGTATATTTAAGAAACCACCTCACTTTTATCTATGTTCATGAGTCTCATTTTATATCTCACCTATGTGTGAAATTGTATAGTTCTTACCTTTTTTGATTTACTTATTTCACTTAGTATAATATGCTCAAGGTCCATCCACGTTTTTGTAAATGGTAATATGTCATCATTTCTTATGGCTGAGTAGTATTCCATTGGACCATAGGTATCAAGGCACTCTCTTGGGTCACTTCTCTTCTTGGTCTTTTGGCACTAGGACCAGCTTAAGAGTCGGTGGACTCATGTCACACAAGAAAGCTGTCCAAAACAGTCTGTTTCTGCTACCTCTTTAAGAGTTGCCTAAAATGAGGCAAGACATTATCATTAAACAAGTTGCAGACACGGCCTGCAATAGTTTTGTCTGGATAATTTTTCTTCATAAACCCCTGTACTTTACTCCACATGGAGAAGATGTCCTTAATCTCTGAAGAAGGTACATTCTCCCCTGCCTCTTCCTCCTCATCTGAAGCAACTTCTTCATCTGCCATGGTCTTGCAGTTCTTTAGTAGTGAGTTCTTCACTGTGGTCATCCACCAATTCTTCCACATCCTCACCACTCACCTCCAAACCCATGGACTTCCCCAAATCCACAATTTACTGCTCTGCATGTGTAGGGTTATCAGGGGAAGGCTCAAACCCTTTAAAACCTCTCTCATGCACACATCCTGGCCATAATTTCTTCCAGGAAGAGTTCATCATCTTGGATGCCACCCCGAGCCAAGCCTTTTCTATGACGCTAACGCAGTTGAGAATGTTGAAGTGTTTTTTTCCAGAACCATCTTAAGGACAATTCTGTATCTGATGTCACCTTAAAGCAACTTGAAACATTGCTTTTGTGTATGTACAGTTTCTAAAAATTTGAAATGACGTTCTGGTCCATGGGCTGAATGAATGGTGTGGTATTAGAGGCAAGAACTTCACTGTGATAAATCTGAACACCTCCAACAATGTGTCTTCCAAACCTGGATGATGTGCAGGAGCATTGTCCACTACCAGAGGGCACTTAAGGGGCAACTGATTATTCTGGAGTACAGAATTATTTCACACTCGAGCCAAACACTTTATTCATGCACTCAAAAAAACAAAAATTGGCCTCATGACCAATGCTTTCTTGTTAGCCCTCCACACCACACACAATTTACTTTAAATCACATTGTTTCTGCTAAATACTCTAGGAGTTTCTGAATGATATAACAGTAAGGGTTTCACTTTACAATCATCACTAGCATTACCACACAACAAAAACATTAGCCTATCTTTCATAGGCCTTTGTCCTGACAGTGCCTTTTTCTCCTGTTAATTAATGTTCTCTTTGGCATTTTCTTCTAAAAGAGACCAGTTTTTATCACAGTTGAAGATTTGTTGGGGGATAAATCCGTCAGCCTCTACATAATCTTTGAATTTGGATACAAATTTTTCCACCCCAAACTTGTCTAAACTCGCACCTTCGCCGTGCCTAGTAACACTGTATATGCCAGTGCGACTTGAATTTTTTGAACCAGCCTCTGCTGGCCTTAAAATCATGAAGTACACTAGCACTCATCCCAGACATTTTCTTAATGAAATTGGCATAAAACAGTCTGTCCTTTTCACATATCATGGCTTCCAAAATAGAATCGCCATCTAACTGTTTTTGGTTGATCCAAATTAATAATAACTGTTCAACATCTTCAATGGTTTGTGACCTCTGTTTTGTTAGCGCATTCAAACCTTTCACTACATTAGCCTCCTTTGTTTCCTTCTCCATCACAATGAAACCTATCATGAATGGTTACTTCCCGTACATGCTGCCGATTTCAGCAATCATGAAGCCATTCTTGTAATTTTCAATGATTTCTTTCTTCAACTCAATTGTATTCCTGGCCTTCCTTTTCAAAGGGCTGCTGGCTCTGGAAACTTTCTTTGGTCCCATAATGAAGCTAAGAGGAAAGGGTTAACTTATTAGCAAGGGAAACACTTAACAGGAACAATGAGATTTGAGCACATGTGATTTTATATTACATGTGTTATGTACATTTTGAAACTGAAAAATACAAAATAAACACATTACACTGAATACTGTATATTCAGTAATCACTTACATGTAATTCTAATGTTAACACTCACAATCAATTAAAAAGAAGCACAGACACAGTGGAAAGCAATGGAATTTGTTTGGCTAGATGTGGGAGATGAGGCTCACACAATGAGAAATAATGCCACATTGAACAGGAGAATGCTGGATCATACTTTGTTTTAGCAAATTAGCAGCAAGGTCACATGGGCACGCTGACAATATGTGTGGCAACCCGTGAGAACACAGACAATTTTTTTGTGGAAAAACTATAAAATGAAAACCAAAGATAACAAAGTCAATGAAAATCAAGGTATTACTGTATATAATAATTAGAATGCACTATTTCAATCTTAGAATACTTTACAAATTGGTTTTTCCTGATTGTGCTTTTATGACTAAAGTGAAATCATTAAAGCAGTAATTCAGATATTGCATTAAACATTTTGTGTTCTAGTAAATATTTTGCAATAGCATATGATAAAGATCCCAATCAAATAGGTTTATTTTATTGTCTTACAAAATAACAAAAAATGCTTTTGATTGAAAACTTAATTTACTAGGTTATGTTGTTATGGTTTACTTTATTGATTATAGTAATTATGGATCTAATGAAAAAATATTCATATAGAAATTATTTCCCATCTCTGTGCTTAATTTCTCATCAGATCAAATGCCCATGATCCTCTTCCCTGCTCTGCTTCTGCTCAAATTTCAACCATCCCTCACTTACCCTCTCATATCCAGCCAAATTTCTGAATTTAACTTTTATGATATGATTGATAAAATTGATGAGAAATAAAAGAAATTACTGCAGAAATACCGAATTAAAAAGGGCAATGATATTTTTCCAAATCAGGCCTTTTTTTCCTGATGTACTCCTGCCTATTTTTAAAGTCACCATCCCAGTGGTAGTTAAGGGACTCAAATCCTCCTAACTGTGTTTGAGCAATCGATGATGACCAAACAGTGGCTGTGTTTGCCCACATTTTCTTCCGCACTGAAACACAACTGCACTCTTTCTTCTTAGGTCAGAAGGAAAGCTCCGCTTGATCTCATTGGGAGCTTTGCCAATGGAAGGACAATCATACTGGGATTCTGACATCAAATTAAATTTTTACAGGATTGCCAAGAGTCACATTACATCTTTAGCTGCATACCCGAGACCTGGGAGAAAATAAGAAAAAGGTGGGTATACATTTAAAAAGAAAATTTTTTCACGCAATTATTAAACTGCTGTAAAAGGTTGATTCTACATTATATAACCCAAATATAAATGTTTTTTAAAAATTGAAGTTATAGAAATCAAGTAACTAAAAGTTAAATTTACATTTTAAAAATTATTAATATTTTTGAGACTTTTATCTAAAAAAGGAAAGGTGTGTGTTTGTGTGTGTGTGTAGAATATGGTTAGAAACTTTCATCTTTCACATTTGTAGTGTAGATACATACACATCTTCATGCTTTACCCCTACCAAGAAAGTTGTTGTGGTCACATAAAGAATTCATTATTATTATTATTTTTAAAAAATGAGATCTTGTTGCACAACTTTTTAGTATTATATTCTCTCTCAGAGCTTGTGTGAAGCTTTCTATTTTAAGCAACACCACCTAATGGGAGGTGGGGGCAGGATACAAAGGCAGGGGCCTTACAGAGGAAAGAACTCAACTACTCTTTTTTTGCTGATGTTGTTGGCAGGAGATGAGGGGTCATTTGAGACTATTCTAATTAGTAAATTGGGCTCCAAGGCATTTACTCATGTCTTTTTGGGGACTGAGCTCACTGTTTTATTTGCAAGTACAGAACCCAGTGAATTTTGTTTTGAATATAGTTTTCCCCAAAACGGAAAACTCCTGGGTCCTAGTATTAGAACTTCCTCTTATCTCTTGGCAGAACCTTATCTTCTCCTGGGCCTCTACACTATGCTGGATAGAAAGAGGTTTAATTAACATAATGCAGCCTGGCAGTAGGAAATAACATATGGAGTATGCAAATTCCCATGAAGGCCAGCCTGTTACATGTCCTCAGCCTCAGTCATGATCAGCATAGAGGCAGGGAAGGAATCCTTCTGTCTGAATCTGTGGGGGCCCTGTCTCATGCCTGCTTTTAGTCTTGTGATATCCACACTTCTGGCAATCTGGCCTCTCTCTGGGTTCTACACCCCTATCAAATAATGGGTTTTCTTCCCTTTGGTGCACTCTCAGCAGAATGATTCAATCCCTCCATTACCCTGATTTGGAAACAGACATCACTGTTCTCCTTTCCTCTCAACACATCTGTCTCAAGTGGAAAAACTGCAGTAACAACAAAAACCTTGAGTTCTTCTTGGGAGACACCAGAAAACCTGCAGTTGTCTGTTACTACACTTTTCTAGTTCTTCTTAGTGATTAAAGGTCCAACAAAGTTTTCTATAATGATCACAGTTTAAATAAAATACATCAATTTCCTTTTTTTGTGTGTGACAGAGACAGATAAAGGTGCAGATAGAGACAGACAAAAAAAGGAGAGAGATGAAAAGCATCAGTCCTTTGTTGCATCTCCTTAGTTGTTCATGGATTGCTTTCTTATATGTGCCTTGACAGGGAGCGGGGGCTACAGCAGAAGGAGTGACCCCTTGCTCAAGCCAGCGACCTTGAGTTTCAAGCAAGCAACCTTTGGGCTCAAACTAGCGATCATGGGTATTATCCCATGCTCAATCAAGCTGGTGAGGCAGCGCTCAAACTGTTGACCTCAGTGTTTCAAACCTTGGTCCTCTGCATCCCAGTCCAATGCTCTATCTATTGTGCCACCACCTGGTCAGGCTCAATTTCTTTTCTATTAAAGCAATGGTTTGATCTTATATAAATAAGATAAAGGCAGCAATTATAAATGTATAAAACAACTATCCTAAATAATTGTAGACATTGAAAATGAACACAGTGCAAATCTAGAATCAGAATATAAAGCAATTATAATAGAATGTCACTAAAAGATCAGAATTTATTGTATTATAATTTATTTCCTTTAAAGGTAAGATTGTCTTTAAAGAAGAGTTAATAAAATCAGACAATAGCATTAAAATTTAGGTGTTGGTGTTGGTGGAAAAATGAATTGAATCTCTTGAAAGAATAAAAGATCCTCTCATTGCCAATTGCAGTAAAGTGGCCTTAGCGCTTGGTTTTAAGAATATGGGTGGCCCACAGACAAATGACATTACCCCAGCTTTTTCCTTTTCTTATATTTAAGAATTTTTATTCACAAAGTTTTTTTTTGTTTTATTTAAAGCAAATATGTACCTTTTAACTACAGGTCATAAATGTGTATTCATAACCTGATCTATTTTGCACACTTGTAAAGTAATTTTCATTTGAACTATAGAAGAGTATACTGATGCTCTATGGGGGCTTACACCAGATCTGGGAATCACAGGGTTGTTTTACTGCAGTAGAATAGCTCCATACACACCCACCCAGATGCAGCTATCTGTAGTAATTTAACTGACAAGCATCTCTAGCTAGTCTAATACAGTGGTTTTCTACCTTTTCACACTTTGGGGACTGGTGAAAATAGGAGAATTATGTTGAAAAACACTAAGGCAGAAATCACCCTGAGTTGCCTGACCACGGGGTGGTGCAGTGGATAGAGCATTGGACTGGAATGTGGAAGGGACCAGGTTCGAGACCCCAAGGTCACCAGCTTGAGTGAGGGCTCATCTGGTTTAAGCAAAGCTCAACAGTTTGAGTCCAAGGTCCCTGCCTTGAGCAAGGGGTTACTCAGTCTGCTGAAGGCCCATGGTCAAGGTACATATGAGAAAGTAATCAATGAACAACTAAGGTGTCAAAATGAAAAACTGATTATTGATGCTTCTCATCTCTCTCCATTTCTGTCTGTCTATCCCTCTCTCTGTCTCTGTTTTAAAAAAATGAAAGAAAGAAATTACCTTGAGCATAAGTAAATTCAACTAAGATCCTTGGGTCCACAATCTTTCTACCACATCGGAGGCAGGGTAGGGGGGGTCACTCTTTTGCAGATACATGAAATTGTTGGTGGACTGGTCTGTGAACTGGCAGTTGAAAACCATTGTAATAAACAACTTGATGGTCCCTTAAAACTTCTTTTTTCCTCCCAAATATATTTTCTTTTCAATCTACAATTTAAAATATAATTTTATTTATTGACTTTTAATCTTTCCTCCCTAGTCAATCAAATTGTGAAAACTAAACAGGGTTGGAAATAGCAAAGTGCACTTGATTTTATTAAGTAGTTTAATTAAAGTTTTTAAAGATTGAGTTTTTTACAATAAAATTAACATGCTGAGGGAGACTAGATGATGAAAGAAGGGGCAGAATGAAACATCTCTGAGGTAGATTGCAAATTATAATCACAAATTCTTCCTATGCTGCCTTACCCCTTTGAATGTGTTACCTTTGGAACTGTGTTAACCCATGGAGTCTGGTAGGAGTAAAATTGTTTGACTTAAGACCCAAGGCTCTAAAACATTTTGTAGTTGCTACTCTTGCCCTTTTCCAGGGCTGGCTTTTTGGGCATGAATTCTATGGTCTTCTAGAACCCATACTTTAAAGGGCCTACATTGGTTTAACACTTTGCTATTAATATCTTTAAACACTTAACAATTGTTAAACAAGAAAGCCCTATACTTTTATTTTATGTAGACCCTACAAATTATGTAGCCTGATTAACTCTGAGAATACCATGATATGAAGAAAACAATAAAGCCTCCTTACAAATGAAAAAACACCTGGTAAGAAAAACCCAAATGTTTCAACTATTCAGGCTGAATTTAGCCATGATTTGACAGATAGTTGAATGCAGCTGAATGAGTATGTCCAGGTGAGACCAACAGAAAAATCGCTGAAGCAACTCAGAATCGTGAAAATTAATAAACTGAGGTTGTAGAAATGAATATGTTTTGGAGTGGTTTGTTGTGTAGCAATGCATAACTGAAAGAGCATCAAATACAATAGAAATAGCTATAATTTCAGAATAGATTTAAGTTAAAATATAAAAATAATTGTTCACTAGAGCCAACATTTGATTCTGTTTTGCTAATGAATAGTAATGAATTGATTATGAGAGCAAAACAAATAATAAACAGTTGCTTTAAGTTTCGTTTTTAAACAAAGAATATTGCTTAAAAGTATGTAAAGGCTTCAACTTGAGGATTTCTGGCCTGACAGTGCTTAGTTATTTACAATATGATTCAGAATCATTATACTGAAAATCGAGAACCAATATATATTATAAAGAAAGTAGGGGACACCTACTTGTAGTGTGTTTATATAGAATTTTTAATACAAAATTTTTAGGCATAGAAATTTAATATAGAATTAGAAACATATTTATGAAAATATTATTTAATATGCAAATGAATTAAATAAAGTGGGATTTGTAAAACTGTGATAATTTAAAAATGACTAAAGGCAAAATTTAAATAAATGCATGTAGATATTTGTAAAATCAAGTCAAACAGAATGTAGCAAATTGCAATTAAACATTATTTAAGCAGTATGACATCTAAATGTTTATAAAGAATTTTCATGAAAAATTGATTAAATTGTCCTGGCTGGATAGTCAGTTGGTTAGAGCATCATCCTACTAATCCAAGGTTGGTGGTTCCATCCCTAGTCAGGGCACATTCAAGAATCACCCAAAGAGTGTGTAAATAAGTGGAACAACAAACTGATGTCTATCTCTCTCTCTGTCTTTTCCTCTCTTTTTCTAATATCAATAAATGAAAAGAAATGAATAAACCATTGTTATTTAAAATGAATACTAAGGAAATTCTTGATGCTTACTTAATGTAAGCTCTTTTCTCAGTTCTCACGGACCTGTAAGTCCATAAATGACATTACGACAATGGAAATAGAAACCCTTGTAACGATTAAAAATAAGGACAGTAAATTAGGTCACTCTTTGGCCTATTAAAAAATAATTACAATTTTGAATTCTTTCTAACAGTATTATCTTGAGAAATAAAAAGTTATTTATATGATTCTTTAATATGGGTCTGTCTAGACACTTTTTTAATTGAATTTATTAGGGTGACATTGGTTAATAAAATTATATAGATTTCAGGTGTACAATTCTATAATACATCATCTGTACATTGTATTGTGTGTTCACCACCCCCAATCAAGTCTCTTTCCATTACCATTTATCCCCCCTTCACTCTCTTCTACTACCTCCCCTACTGCTCCTTCCCCTTTTGTAATCACCATATTATTGTCTGTGACTATAAGTATTTTTTCTTTGTTTACATTTTGATCTCATGTTTGAAAATCAAACTCCATTTAATAGCAAATGAAGAAGTGCAAATATTTTCTTTTTTTATTCAGTGAGAAGCAGGGAGTCAAAGAGACAAACTCCTACGTGTGCCCTGATGGGGATCCACATGGCAAATACACTAGAGTGCATGCTTTGCCCATCTGGAGCATTGCTCCATTGCACAGCAACCGTGTTCTTCTTAGCACCTAAGGTGGAAGCCATGGAGTCACCATTTGTACCTGAGGCCAGATTGCTCCAATCAAGCCATAGCTGCAGTAGAGAAAAATAGAGGGAGAAAGAGAGAGAGAGGGAGAGAGAGAGAGAGAGAGAGAGAGAGAGAAATGGGAAGGGGGGAAGCAGATGGGTGCTTCTCCTGTGAGCCCTAACAGGGAGTCAAACCTGGACATCCACACACTGAGCTAATGATCTACCACTGTGCCAACCAGCCAGAGCTGCACTATTTTCAACATAACTATTTGATATTAGGATGTCAACTTTTGCATCACAGGTATCATTGAGAGTATAAGTCACTATGTTTTATTTGATTATATAATATTTAATGTTTCTGAGTTTATTAAAATAATGCCTTTTTTCAGTTAGTATTTATGAATTGCTTTGTTAAAATAATACATTTGTATCTACATAGAAGAAACAAGAACCATATAGAATTGCTAATAAATATGAAAAAATAAACGGAATATTTAATTTTATGTATAGTTCTTCATTATAATCGATTTAAGAGGTCTTTGCTGCACATTTAACTATTAAAAATGTATTCTTAGAACAGAATTTTAACCAATATCACATTAAATGCTTTTCTATATTCTAGTTTACACCTAGAACAAATATCCTGTGCCAAGACCAAAAAGTAAAATGTTTGGGAGTCCTTGATCTTTCTAAATTTGCACAAATAATGCAAATTATTTTCCAGAATTAATAGCTTATTGAATAAATCTATACAAAATAGTTAAATATGTATTTAAAATTTTTTCTTAATGTTTCTGGTGGCTGAAGTCAATCTGTTTATATAAACATTGCTAGTTGCAGAGTTGTAAAGCACTGGGAAAGATTTTTATTTTTCATTTTCTGTTGCATGAGGTTTTAGAACTGTTTATATATATATATATCTGCATCACTGATTTCAAATTTGTTTTTCGGTGCATGCTAGAGTTTTTATGCAATTTTAATTTCTTTTTGTTACAGTTAATGGCATGCATTGGTTTTCAAATTGGAGTTAAAGGACAACGACTCTTGGATTGAACATAACCACAAGGCAATTAATGTTTTACAAACATCACTTTTACATAATTGTAGTTGTTTTAAAATGTAAAAAATAATTATCTGATAAAAAACACTCTCTTATTTAGTTTTAATATTGGATCATGGCTTCTTTAAGTAGCCATAAATGTAAGAATACTCCTGACACCTTCTGTTACATACTTCAAAGTTAAAGGCACAATATTTCATCATTTGTGACACGTGCATATATTGCCTATTTTCAAGTTCCCCTTGGCGATCAAGACAAGAAGTGGGCTCCTCGTATTGTGTGTCATAATTGTGAGAAAATGCTGAATGGTTGGACAAAAGATAAATGCAAAGAAATGCTTTTTGTTATTCCCATGGTTTGGCGTGAACCTAAGGACAACAGCAATGACTGTTATTTCTGTATGTTCTATACAAAGGGCATCGGCAAGAAAAAACGGCATATGATCACATATCCTAATATTTCTTCAGCAATACGACCTATCACACACTCTGTGACACTCTCAGTTCCAGTTTTCAATGGTTTTATTTCTTGAAAGAACGAAGAAAGTGAACATGGTGATAAAGTGTATTTTGATAAGATAAAATGCATGAGAAAATGGTTGTAGAATCTGAAGGGTCTTCTTCTGATGCCAAGCAGTCATTAACCCTTCAGCAGTTTAGCCAACCTGAATTGAATGACTTAGTAAGAGATTTGAAAGAAAGCAGATAGGTTATGAGCCTCCAGGTCTCAAGAAAAGAATGTACTTCACCGGTCAGCTAAATTATCCCATTTCAAGAAGCATGAACAAATATTTGTGGACTTTTCTTTTCGAGGACAAACACTTTGTTTACTTTTATAATTAAGGTGACCAGATTTTAAAATTGGTAAAGCAGGACACCACTGATGGCGGGGGGAGTGGTTCTTGATTAAAAATTTAGTCTACATGTAGCTTCCAGGGTGAGGTGGGGTTTCCCCGCCGAAAACCGTATATTCCCTTACCCTTCTCCTGTGGTTCCCTAGCTTTTCTTGCATTCTTTCCAAAAATCAGGATTTTTTAAAAACGCTACGGGACATGGGACAAGTTGTAAAAATTTGAAACTGTCCTGCCAAAAGCAGGACAGCTGGTCACCTTGGTCATGATATCAGTAGTCTTCTCAGCCAGCTAGGTGTTACCACTTTCAGCCCAACAGAATGGTGGCTATTTCTTGACAGCTCTAAGCAGAGTCTGAAATGTGTTCTCCTACACAATGGTAATGTTTATGCAGCGATTCCAATTTGTTATTTAACTCATCTGCAAGAAGATTATAATGACATAAAAATAGTCCTTGACTTTCTGAAGTATGAGGAGCTTAACTGGATAATTCGTGTGGATCTTAAAATGGTAAATTCCCTGCTAGGACAACAGAGAGGTTTCACAAAGTATCTTTGCTTTCTTTGTTTATGGGAAAACCGAGCTTGGGAGAAACACTGGACACAGAAGGAGTGGCTGAAAAGTGAAGCTCTGGAAATACGGATGCAAAATATTGTTAATGAACCTGTAGTTAATTAAGACAGGCTTATTTTTCCCCCACTTCACATCAAACTTGGCTAATGAAGCAGTTTGTTCAGGCTTTAAATAGAAAAAGTGAATGTTTTCAAGATATTATTTCTGTTTTTCCTGCCTTGTCTTTCAAGAAGAGAAAAGCAAGTGTGTTTGATGAACCTCAAATTCAAACCCTCATACATGACGAAGAATTTGCCAGGAAGATGAATAAGGAGGAGAAAGCAGTATGGCAGTCTTTTGTGGCAGTTATAAAGAACTTCTTTGGCAAGAAAAAAGCAGAAAACTATGAACTTCTTGTTCAAAGGAGGCTGTTGGCTTTCCGAGACATTGGATGTAACAGGAGCATTAAGATTCACTCCCTGAACAGTCATCTTGATAAGTTTCCTGAAAATCTTGAAGCTGTTAGTGATGAGCAGGAAGAATGCTTTCATCAAGATCTGAAGACAATGGAAGAGCATTATCCGGGGTGATGGGTCAGAAATATGATGGCAGACTACTGCTGGAGCATCAAACGAGATTGTCCTCAATAAGTATACAAACGCAAGAGCTACAAATGCAAATTTTTGCTTTAATATAATTTAAATAAGTTTTGTGCAAATTTTATGATTAAAATTAGTGTTTTAATATGTTCTATTTTGAAATTGTAGACAAATTTTGATGCAGTCATATCTTTTAGTGTATTAGTGTATTTACTGTATTATATGAATTATTATATTTTCACAAAAATGATGCCCAAGAAGACATTCTACTTCATTATGTTAAACTAAATGTTGAAAATTTTACAATAAGATGAAAACTAAAATCTTGAATTGCAAAAAAACTGTAGCATACAGAGGAAAATCTAATGTCAGATTTGAGATTAGTACATTTGAGTTAAGTAAGAACAAATGTTTTTGTGGGTGCAACAAAAATTTTGTTCCCCAGAGTTATGTTAACATGAATAGTTTTACATTTTGTATCTGTTAGATGAATACATGAGACAAATCCTAAAGTATGAATAAAATATATGCTAGTGTAAGGAATAACCATAGTTTTCTTAACTAAGAACAGTAGGATAGAATATTTAAAACCAAATTTTGATATATTGCCAGTATACAAAATAATGTCTGTTAACCTAAGATGATAATATAATGCCTATATATAAGGAAATGCATTACTAGACATGCATAGTAATGCAATACTATACTAAAATGATTGAACTGGAAAAATGCGTTTTAAAATTGTAAAAACTAAAAATATATAATATTGAGTATAAAAAATAAAAAATATATGTAACATTAAAAAAAAAAGAAAAACAATGCTATATTTTGTTTACAGAAAAATACTGAGTAGCATTATGGAAATGACTGAGGATAATAAAATATTAAGGTTGTTACTGTCTCTGGAGTGTAGGACATGAGGAGAATATAATGGTATGTTGCACACAGAGCCCTCAAATGTATTTGAAATGTTTATTACTTATCATGGTTAGACATACAGTTCTTAATTTTAGGATGTCCATTACTTTTGTGTTTGTTTCATATATTTTATAAAAATCTTTCAATCTAATATATTAAATATGTATAGCCATAAAACAGTAAATAACCATGCTAAATTTCAATGTTTTAAAACACTAAGCATTTGCTAAGTGGAAAAGTGCAGGAGGTCATTCTCAGTGGACTCATCTAGGTAATTTCCAGATCTTGGCTGGGCTCATTCAGGTGTCTGGGGATGTGCTTGATATTAGCTGACACAAGTTGGTATCAGTTTATAAGTAGAAAACTTTGCAAATTTAATTTTAAACAAAACCATTACACTTAACTTCTATATACAATTTTATCTCATTAAAGAAATGTCTGTTCTTAACATAGAAAGGTAACCACTCACTTGAAATATTTAGATATTTATTATTATGAACATGCATTTGCAGACTAATTACAACTTGAATTTTCATGAAAATTAACAGTATGAATATTAAACATAACAAAATTATTTATTGGAAAATTAACAGTCAGTTTGAAAACATCCTTTATATAGAAGATATCAAAAATCCCATACCAAAATAGGCTTTTATGAAATTATTATACATAGTAGAAATGTGTAGTACATTAAAAATGGCTGCAGATTGTTTGCTATTCTTGTTAAGAGGTAGAACATATTTTTCTTTACCTAAATCTCAGTTGTAATGAATTGTGTGACCAGATGAATAAAGTTGAAGTGACATCCTGGGATTTCTAAAGTTAGGTCATTAAAAGCTTTCATTTTTCACCAAGATCTTATATAACAGTCTTTTTGGAGCCCTCAGACACTATGTAAGAAGTCCTTTATCTGAGACTTCTAAGTTAAATAGGCTACTTGTAGACATCCTAGTGGACAGTTCCATAAGTAGCCAGTCTTTCAGATGTCTTGTGAAATCTCCAGACATGTAGGTAGCTATATTTGGCCAGCCTCTGCCAGTCAATACCAACTAACTTCATTCAATATAGTACAATTGCCTGAGTCCTGACCTAATTCCTAACCCACAAAACCATGAGATGTAACAAAACAAATATTATTTTTCAAGCTAATAATTTTGGAGTGATTTGTTTTCCAGAAATAGATAACTGGAACAGAATATATCAGCAGGTGGGTAGTGGGCACCTGCCTTTACCCAAACGTGAAATACATGACACTGGCTTTGAACCAGGTAATAGGTTAAAAAAAATTCAGAAATTTTTTTGAAAGTTGAAAAATTCTTGGAAAGACTGTGAGAGATTGAAGGACTGTAAAAATATTTAGAATTTAGAACCAAAGGCATTCTTTTATTTTTTTAATAGTGGCAAAAATTTAGCAGCTCTGTTAGCATCAATAATGTGAAAAATAGAAAAGTCATCAAATAAACATCAATCTACTGGAGAGATTTCTAGGTAGAATAAAGCAAAGTGTCAACTTCTTTCTATAAGATAGAATATGAAAAGAAAGGGAACCTAAAAATAAAATGTTTTAGTCGTACAACCAAATTTATAAGAAACATACTAGAGCTGAAATTAAAACTGTTTCTTATTATTTTTCTTTCCTCATAAAATATTCTCAAAGTAAGACATGCTCTCAAGGAAAACACCAACTCTGAGATTGTAAAATATGGTCGTTGGGTAAAGTAGAAACTAAGGGTGGGGATGATAGCCTCATTTTAAGTCCTCAAAAGACTTAAAGTCATGACTGGTAGATCTTTTCCAGATAACAGGATTTTTTTCCCAAGTGAGAGGAGGGGAAACAGTAAGACAGACTCCAGCATGTACCCCAACCAGGATCTACCCAGCAATTCCTGTCTAGGGCTGATGCTTGAACCAATCGAACGACTGGCTGTGAGGGAGGAAAAGGGAGAGAAGGGGACTGGGAGGGGCGAGAAGCAGATGGTCGCTTCTCTTGTGTGCCCTGATCAGGAATCAAACCTGGAATGTCCATACTCCAGCAGACGTTCTATCACTGAACTAATCAGGAGGGGCCAACAGGATTTAGTAAACTTAAAGACATTATTTCACAACATTCTTGCAGCTGGCCAATGATGAAGAAAGGCTTGTCTCAAGGCAATTTATAGTGTGTTTTTTGTTTGAGAGAATTATAATATGGCTTATAGAAACCCATAAATTTGTTAAGAGAATTGTACCAAAGTTTAACCTAAAAGGGATAGGGATAGGACAACAGGAAAAGTGGTGTTAGTACTCCATAGTTCTACAAACAGAAAATAGAATGAAAATGCCACTTGTGTCATACACTGGCCATTTCTTATGGAAGAAAAAGGTTGAATTCAAGAACATGAAAGAAAGAAAGAAAAGAAAGAAAGAAAGAAAGAAAGAAAGAAAGAAAGAAAGAAAGAAAGAACAGAGAGCAGAGCCAAGGACTCATCTCCAAGGTTCAGAAGAGGTTCCTAATGGATGCATTGTCAACATACGTTCAGCTGTGTTTCAGAATTTCTATGGAACATTGTAATGCTGATGGTCAAGGTCAGGCCTGTTCACATTGGATTTGGGCAGAGGGTAGAGGAACTGCAACACCAGAAAGGGGTGGGCCACTACCATTTAATAGATTCTTTCAATGGCAGATGAGCAAACTGGCAGGGAGAAACCACTTCTCATGGCAGCAGGTGAATGAACAGCAAAATGGCCCCTCACATTGGTGGGTGGGCAACCCACAATCCCCTGTGTCAAACTACCTGTAGTCTTACTTAGACTATGCACACGTGGCTCTACCAAGTGCTCATGTGTTAATCATGCAAAGTGCAAGTGAGCAAGCCTGACACAGCTTTATTTCCCAACAGTCTACCCCTTTAGGGTTGCATGCATCACCATCTATCCACAGGAGAGGTAACTTCTGCAGTGGTCCCTGTGCAAGGTGTGAGGCACATTACTTTACAAAAAGAGCCCACAGCAACAGCACAAGTTATACAGTAATTAGAGTAATTACAAAGGTGCCCTTCACAATGTCTTCCTGAGCACATTGGTGGGGGGCCTGTAAAGTCCAGGGCCATGTCCATTAAAGAAAGTGTCTGTGGTGCATCTCTGCAACTGGATGGTGCAGGAGGGACTCACAGGTGCTGTAATCTCCACATCAGGGTCTCATACTGTCTATAAGTGGCATGTCCATCCAACAAGGGAGACAGTGCCCCCCTCTTGTTGAAGTCCCTGCTTCAAGAGCTCATTATATCATTCAATGATCAGTCCATGGTAGCACGGCTGTCTGTACAAATCACCCAAGGTGAAACTCTATTACAAGCAACTAGACATAGAATCTTTGATAACAGACCTCAACACCTTTCCATAAGCACTCTGTTTATTGCCACAAGCCCCATCCAAACCCCTCAGAGGTCAAAGCTCACAGGGCCTGGCGGGGACAAACACAGTCATGACCTGTGCCACCTTGACAGTGCTCTTAGCTGCTGCTGCTGCAGCTGCCAAAAAGCATCTATTACCTTCTAAGGCCAATGCCTGCAGCACATTAGAAGGGGATCAGTGAGTTGCCAATTTTACATGGGACCTCCGGCCCCTGCCAATTCCTGTTAAATGATTCCCTTGGCCTTTCCCCTATTCAAACAATGGCTCTTGGGATCCTCCTCTCCCTGAGCTGTCTCCATCATATAATCTTGCAACTGTGCAACCTGTGCAACCATCCATTTTCTTGGCAGTTGCCAAAGCCCTTTGTTTCCCCTGATTTTTTAGTGACTGGAACCTCTCCTCCGGCTTAAGCTGTCATCAAAGTTCTAACAGTATTTTATTAGACCTGCCATCTAATTTCTTTCTATTTGCCCTGGCTGCAATCAAATATACCTACACCTGTGTTCAGGTAGCCTTTATGGACCCGTTTCTCTTTTCACTTGGTGGGGATGGGAAGAGTAGATATGACTACAAATTATTTGACACTTCTTTTGTGGGTAATGGATGTATATCCCTTCTAGGGAAACTGGTCAGTTTCTGATCAAAAGATTATGGTAGCAGTGACATTGTGCCGGTTCTGAGTTATAAAATACTGGCATCATACACAGCCTGCCTTTTGGAACACTCACCCTGGGGATGTTGACCAGAATGTAAAAAGTTCAACTATTCTGCCATGAAAAAACCAAAGTAAGCTATTTTAGAGGCTACATGGGGGAATGTGGGTGACCATATCTCAGTTGTTCTAAACCTTCCAGCCCAGCCACTGGCTAAAGGTAACAACATAAGAAGTATTAAATGAAAACACACATCTGGACCCAGTAAACACACAAAATTATGAAAACTATTAATATAAGTTAATATAACAGATTTTAAAACAATTACATTTGGGATAGAGTTTCTGCAGAAATATGTAGCTGAGATAGAATTTGAGTATATTTTCTAGTTGGACCTAGTTTAGGTGTCAAAATCGGGAAGTTGAACTTAAATCCCATGTTATAATGAGATGACACTTTGAGGGCTTTGCGAGGGCAAGGAGTGTATTTTACAAATGACAAAAATATATGTCCAAATATCAGACTGGTAGACTACAGATGGCTACAAATAATACAAAAGAGTGGGTCAATTCAAACCAGAATGTACATTTAAATATGAAATCTAAGCAGGAAAAGAAATCAAATAAATTATAAAATTTTTCAACAGATTTTTGCAGGTATATCTGTGTTACAGAAAATATAGAAGAACAAAGAATGATCTCCTTGGCATTTGAGTTTCTCCTGTTTTAAGGTAAAAGATTTAAATGATCTGAAGAGAAACCGGAGTATAAAGTTTCTTCTATTTTGAAGAAGAAAATATTGCATTGTATTTCACAGTTATTTTGGCCTGAAGTTTTCAACTCCACAAATTCAACCTAAATCAGTTGAACTTAATTCCCTAGGCGTAGGCTCTCCAGAGGATCCCTGAATTATAAAATTAGCACATTCAGAACTCTAAATTCACATTCTTTTACATTAAATCTTTATGTCCATTGTAACCAAAAGCAAGAATACCTTACTCAAAATTCTTCAGGATTAAATGGCCCATACTTCTCTGAAATTAAAATCACCCTTTAAAGATTTTGAACTCTTTGGGTTTTACATTTTTGTTCCTATATTTTGCAAGTTACAAAATCCCACACAGATAAAGAAACAGGAACAGTACCTGCATTCAGGGTGGTATCAATTATAAATTTCCTGAGCAGGAATTACTTGCTCCCTCCTCCGTGCTTCCCTGGAGATTCCAACATTTCAAATCTTAATCATTATAGTGCTTTTTACACAGTCCTGCAGTTATTGGTTTCTGCGCTCTTCCTGAAATATATTTTTTGGAGGTACATGTGCTGGTGCTTGCAATAAAAGAGAGATCATTACCTAAAGTGGTATGTGAAGATATTTTTCTTTTCTCAATATTAAAAAAAAATGTTTTTTTAAGTTAAGGTGGCATCTGATTTTTATATAGCCTTAGAATGCTAGAATTTCAGCATATAGAAAGCAAGGGAAATAAACTAAAAGCAGAAATTACTTAATAGGTCTTAAAAATCAGAAAAATAATGAGAAGTTTATACATAAAACATTTTGAATTTTGTGAATCACATGTGATGGACGAAGGGGTCTAAAAGGGTATGGCTGGAGACAAGAAGAAGTCCTTCAACTTCCTCTACAGAACTGCCTATTAGCTTCCTCTTTAATCTCTCCAGGATCATTGTAACTTTTGTTCACAAATATCTAAATTCAATATGCATTCATTTTCTATCTTAAATCAGAAGATAGTCAAAAATATCTTTCTGAATTGCTATTTTCAAGTAGACTGGCTTAAACACTACATTTAAAAAATATATTTTTTAACAGAAAAAAAATTATTCTATTATTCAACAAACTGAAGATAAAATCAATTTCTATATTCTATCCTGAAAAGAAGCAATGAAGGGTTGTCCTTCTATCAATAAGAAGGTGGTTGTATTGACTAGATGACTGTGATATTATTGCTAAAACTCCTAATGGAAATTGGAACGATGATTTTCTTTAATGGACTGTGAAAGAATAAATACAAAACATATCTGTGACATTAAATAATCAAAGAAGAATAATAAAAGTGTTTAATGGAATTTCAGTAGAGAAGACTGGATTATGAGGAACAACTGGAATATATATGAAGTTAAACTCAGTCTCTTCTATCAGATTACTGCTGTGCAGCTGAGAATCTGATGAGCTTAAATAATTTGCATTAATTATTATTTCCTTTTCATGCTTTCAGAACTTCAGCCCTAGGTAAGAGTGATGTGAATTTGTACAATTCTACATTTTTATTTTGTTTGAAAACTGAAAGCATGTGGATTCAGCTAGTACATCTTCAAAGTCTACAGCCCCTGACATTTTATACTAAAAAGGTGAACAGTGACTGAGAATTCAAAGGGTAGTTCTGCTCTGCATGTTATATTAGCTCTGCCTTTGAATGGAAAGCCAGTATAATATCCCCTTAACTACCAAATAATCAGTAGACATCTAATATATGACCAATTAAGATAATTTTTGCACATATTTAAGTGAACTCTGGAGAAATACAGTGTGTCCATAAAAGTCATGGTGCACTTTTGACCGGTTAACCGGTCAAAAGTGCACCATGACTTTAACGAATACACTGTAGATGTCCTTTAAAGCAATATGAAAAGTCAAAGTAGTCATTTGGGAAACCATCTGTAAAACTAAAATTTCAAAACCTTTGATCTGGCTACCATTTAATGTTTCAAAATTCTGAGAAGGAACAAATTTTTCCTCATCTTTATTTTCATCCATATGTGAAACTTTTTTTTGAAATTAGCACATCAAGGTTTTTATTGACCTTAATACCGATCTAATTGTCATAGTAATGTGTTCAGACTCTTGTTATAAAAATAAAAACAAATTACATAGAAAGCAAGTTTCTCAATGAAATTTGAAAGTTTAGCATGATTATTTCTGGTGATGGTAGCATTTGAGGTGGCCTTATCTAATAACAGTTTGTAACATTTAGAAGTTAAACTTATTACTTAGCAGATTATTGTTCTTCCAAAACAACTACCTAAATCTATCATCTTCCATTCACCATCTTTTACACTTTCTGGGATAGCTTTTATATAAACTCTAACTTAGGATTTTTATTTAAATTAAAACATTATATCAAGGTTACCTAAGGTAACAGAGTATCTGGATTTTTGTATGCATGAGTATATATTTACAATAAAATGTTATTGGGAAAGAGGGTCTATTAACATATATTATAGAAAAAAATGTGTTGTTGAGTACTTGAAAAGACAGGTAACTTGAAAAAAGTCGAAGATATCTTAAAGAGTGAAGTATTGGTTTAAAAGAACTGATTATTTTACAAATTTACTAGAATCAAATTGAACTAGGGACATTTCCCCTTTCAATTTGTAAGAGTCCACACTCTAAGATATGGCTTTTAAATTTAAATATTTTATTTCCAATTATTTCCCATGGATAGTATATTGAAATATGCCATCTTGAGAATTCACCTTGATTTCATGAAGCCAATATAAAACTCTGGACAATTCTTTGGTAAGAGATTCATAATTTCTATTACTATAAAGCAATAGTACAAGATTTGATTAAACAAATTTAATTTGCAGAAAAACTTCCAGTACACATATATTGCATAAAAAGAAAGTAGACTTTATTTTATTAATGAATCTATTCCAAACCCTTGATAATAGTTTAATATTTGTGTTCCTATTCAAATTTCTATTATTTGAAGAATCTAAGCATTTAAGAAACAGAATCATTTAAGCAATAGAATCTTCTGCTTTGGCATTGTTATTATTTTGCTCTTTAATTGGATATTTAGTTACTTATTCTCTTTATTTATTTATTATAGTTTATTATTATCTGGCTAACCAGACTATCCAGTGAAGCTTAGTAATTTAAAATGGAAGTTATTTTATTTTACAAGAGATAAGGTAAGACTTTGATAATTTATAATCATGCTCCAGACAATGGAAGAACATGAGATATTTTTTTCTGAATCCCAAAGAAGAAAAGCTAGAAATGCTTTAATTAAAACTTAATATTATAATGTCATGGATATTCTTGTTTCTTTTTCCTTTTTCTTCTTTTCCAAGTGAGAGGAGGGGAGGTAGAGAGACTCCCTCAAGTGCCCCAACCAGGATTCACCCAGTAGCCCACTAGTGGGCGATGCTCTGACCATCTGGGGCATTGCTCTGTTGTAACTGGAGCCATTCTAGCATCTGAGGCAGAGGCCATGGAGCCATCCTCAGCACCCTGGCCAACTTTGTTCCAACGGAGTCTTGGCTGCAAGAGGCAAAGAGAGAGATGGAGAAGAGGGAAAGGAGGAAGGGTGGAGAAGCAGGTAGGTGCTTCTCCTGTGTGCCCTGACTGGGAATCAAACCTGGGACTTCCATACACTGGGCTGAACCAACCAGCCAGGGCCTGATCTTAATTTTTTTATTAACCTTATTGGGGTGGCATTGGTTAATAAAATTATAACAGTTTCAGGTTTACAATTCCTTAATGCATCATCTGTATGTTGTATGTTCACCTCCCCCCCCTCCCAAGTCAACCCTCCTTTCATCACCATTTATCCCCTCTTTACTATTTTTTACATCCTGCCACCCCTTTTTTCTCTGGTGATCACCATACTGTTGTCTGTGTTTATGAAGGTTTTTTTAGTTTGTTTTTCTTTTGTGCTTAACCCCTTCACCTTTTTCCACCCAGCCTCCCTACCCCTATCACATATGACAGTTGTCATATAAATCTATTCTCTGTATCTGTGAATCCATTTCTATTTTGTTTGTTAGTTTATTTTGTTCATTAGATTTTACCTTTATGTGAAATCATGTGGTACTTGTCTTCATCTGACTGGCTTATTTCTCTTAGCATAATGCTCTCCAGATTCATCCATGTCCATGCTGTCGCAAAAGATAAGATTTCCTTCTTTCTTCTTCTTTCCTCCTCCTTGTCTTCCTCTTCCTTCTTTTCCTTCCCTCCTCCTCCTCCTCCTCCTTCTTCCTTCTTCTTCTTCTTCTTCTTCTTCTTCTTCTTCTTCTTCTTCTTCTTCTTCTTCTTCTACATCTGAGTGGTATTACATTGTATAATGTACCAAAACTTCTTTTATCCACTCATCTATGATGGGAACTTGGGCTATTTTCAAATCTTAACTATTGTAAATAATGATGTAATGAGCATAAGGGTGCATATATCCTTTCAAATTAGTGTTTTGGGTTTCTCTGGCTAAATTCCCAGAAGGGAAATTGCTAGGTTATAAGGCAATTTTATTTTTAATTTTTTGAGGTAATTTCATACTACTTTCCAAAGTGGTTGCTCTACAGTCCCATAAACAGTACACAAGCATTTCCTTTTATCCACATCAAGTAGGCAGTTATATTTTAAGGTTGTAATTAAAGGAATAGTTTTTAACAAGCAATACTATCATAAATTTGTAAAGCCATAGAACTGGATAAGGTCACTTCGACCATGAGTACAGATAAATAAGTTATGAGATCTGACAACATTAAGCACTTCACCATGAAAGGTTGTGAAAAAGAGGAATCAAGCAAAAGAATATGAGGAGCTGCATATTGAAGTAAGAAGAGATTTAAGTTTATCTTCGAGGCCCTGGTTAGCTGGCTCAACAGTAAAGCATTAGCCCAGAGTGTGGAAGTCCCAGGTTTGATTCTGGCCAGGGAACACAGGAAAAGCACCCATCTTCTTCTCCACCCTTCCTTTTCTCCCTTCTCTCCATCTCTTTCTTCCTCTCCCTCAGGCAAGGCTCCATTGGAACAAAGTTGACCCGGGCACTGAGGATGGCTCCATGGCCTGCCTCCACCTTAGGTGCTATGATGGCTCTGGTTGCAATGAAGCATCACCCCAGATGGGCAGAGCATCGCCCCCTAGTGGACTTGCTGGGTGGATTCTGGTTGGGCACATACAGGAGTCTGTCTCTCTGCTTCCCTGGTTCTCACTTCGGAAACAAAACAAAACAAAACAAATAAAAAAGATTATCTTCCAGTTCAGGAAACCAGATGAAAATATTTTAGAAAAAAAATGATAATTCATTATGTCAATTGTTGCTGAAAGGTATGCTAAGATAAAGACAAAAAACTAATCATTAGATTGTTAACATGGAAGTCATTGTTGTCTTTGAGTGGCAGTTTTATTCAACTAGTGAGGTAGATAAAAAAACAAAGAAGGAAAGAAAGGCAGGGGACAACAACCAAAGAAACATCTCATTGTTTAATGTGTGTCTAATGGAGACAAGTTTAAGAACTATTGCTGAGGGTTCATTTTCTTTCCCTGAGTCAGCTTCAGTTTTTGAAGTATTTACAACTATACTGTTTTAAAATATGGAAAGTATCTTGGGATGGCTTAATGCAATTCTTACAGTTTACATGTGAAATATTTGAGGTCTAGAAAGTTAACACTAGCAGCATGAGAACATAAACCTTATAAGTTAATGAGAGGGCCAGAACCAAAATGGAAATTTTTTGAATCTTAATTCAGTATTATTTATATCCCATGGAAAAAGTTACCTAGTTTATAATTTTAATCTTTCATTGAATCAAAAATAAAATGTATTTTTCTCTTAGTTATCAACCTAACAGAAAGTTTTGTTGCTGTACTTTATACAAGAATTATTAAACTACTTCATTTTCAGGTTGTACCATATTTCCCCATTTGAACTTGTTCAAGTCCTACTCATCATTCTGGTTGCATCTTACATGTCAGGAAGGTAAAGTCTATGGCCCCCAAATTATGTAGCACAAAGCCAAATATAATACAGTTTGCTATTATTCTTGCTTTTGAATTATGCATGAATTTACCTCTTGTATATCCAGAAATAATTGAGACTTTATATGAGAACAAATTACTCCTAGTTTCTCTCATAACCAAGAAGAGCCCTTTTCTTCTACCAGAAACTTAATCTTTAGTTATAAAAATGCAAATACAGATTGATAACTTAGAATGTATTATTGATTACTTATACATTTAACCTGACAGCTGAGTCAGTGCTTGTCAAAGGGATTTTGCAATGAAAAATATAGCCCAAATAACAGATAAGATATATATTTTGAGAAAAATATTAATTTATATGTATGTTCAGGTCAGGATACATATCCTTTTAGGAGGAATTATAAGACAAATTCTCAATTATGTCAATGAAAGTCTTTACCTTTTGAAAAGCTTCTTTGAAGTAATAACAGGTCATGCTCTTTGTGTGCTCTCACACAGGAGAAATATAATATGACAGTAATATTAAATTCCCCTAAAGTGTGTGATATAGTTAATGTCATCTTATTTTTTTCTTTCTCTCTCTCTAAGTTAAAGTCATCCAATGAGAAAAAATATATAAATTTATTCCATTCAGTGCTATAAAAATATCTAAAGCTTATTAATTATTGAATTAAAAGTTAATGCAGTGCTCCTTAATAATAGTCAAGGCTAGAAATCAGTAAACTGTATTTTTTGCTCCATAAAATGTATTTTCCCCCCAAAGGTATAGGGGAAAATGTCTGTGCATCTTATGGAGCAAATGTTCATTTTTTTTTTAGCTTTTTCAGGGTGTTGCACTAGTCAACATATGTAGAATGAGCACCAGTGAGAGCATAATTATACACTCCATGGTGGCGTCCAAATCAACTAATTCTCCCATCAAAGATATCTTACTCTAAAGCTTAGACTTACTATGATAGAGCTATATCAATGAATAAATTAATAAATAAATGAGTAAATTAGCAAAAATGTTCCCATAATCACATTTAGTATAAATTTTAATGTTTTTGTGTCATTATCTACTTAGTTCTCTCTTCCCAACTAGATTTTAAGCTCTTTGAAGACTTGTAATATACTATTTTGTTTCTGTAGGATTTAGTCTAGAAAATTTTATATATATGTGATATAAATAATTGACCACAAATCAGTGTTTACTCTTTTCCCTCTCATGTAGAACTCAATCAAGCTTCAAATACTCCATGTTACTTTTCAAAGTATTACAAATTTGAACTTTCAGGATTGGCCATTATATCAATTTGTTTCAAAATAAATATTAAAAACATTTTCAAAAAATCTAAATCTAAATAATTGAAAATTAACTTTGTTTTTTTAATTCTTATACTGAATACTTATAATATTTACTTTTTATTTTTTTAGTAATATTTTATACTGCCTTATATTATAGTTTATATTGTTATAAAATATTCTCCTGGGTAAATGTGTCATGCTATATTTAAATATTTTCCTATTTTTAGGCAAAAATGTTGCAAATAACTATTTTATGTAAGGCATCTTTTTTTCAGGGTAAATTCTTAGAAATGAATACTTGAGTTCAAAGCCTGTGAACACCTCATAAAACTTTTGATAAATATTACCAAATTGGCTTTAAAAGTTGATTTTCTAAATTGTCTTACAAAATATTCAATTATGTCTGCTTTTTCTTTGATGGTAAACTTCCCCAAATGGATTAGCATTTAATTAAAAATAAAGTAATAGGCTTTTTTTACAATGAGTTTGCCACCAGAACACAGGTATCAGGAAAACTACCACTAAATAAAAGCCAAAATGGGAAAAGACTCATATCAACATCATCATTATTGGGCATGTAGATTCTGGGAAATCTATCCCTACTGGTTACCTGATCTACAAATGTAGTGGGATTGACAGAAAAACGCAAAAAATTTTAGAAGGAGGCTGAGATTGGAAGGGCTCCTTCTAGGATGCCTAGCTCTTACATAAACTGAGAGCTAAACATGAGCATGGTATCTCCATTGATATCTCTGTGTGGAATTTTGAGGCCAGCAAGTATTTTGTGACCATCATTTAAGTCCCAGGACACAGAGACTTTATTAAAAAAATCCTGGCTGCCAGTGCTGTCCTCATCGTTGATGCGGGTGCTGATGAATTTGAAGCAGGTATCTCCAAGACTGGGCAGACTCACAAACATGTCCTCTGGCTTATGCACTGGGTGTTAAACAACTGACTGTTGGTGTTGATGATATGGATTCCACAGCCAGAAGAGATACCAAAAAATTGGTAAGAAAATAAAAGTCAGTCCCTAATTGGCAACGACTCTAACACGGTAGCATTTGTGTCAATTTTTGGTTGGAATGGCAATAGCACACTGTAGTCAAGTGCTAACATGCTTTGGTTCAAGTGATGGGAAGTCACCCACAAAGATGACAATGGCAGGGGAACCATGCTACCTGAAGCTCTCGATTGCATTCTGCCCACTCAGCCACCGACAAACCCGTGCATCTACCCCTCCAGGATATTTACAAAATTGGTGGTATTGGTATTGTCCCTGTTAGCCAAGTGGAAACTGGTGCTTTCAAACCTGCCCAGCATGTGGTCAACTTTGGTCTAGTCAACAGTCCAACAGAAGTAAAGCCTGTTGAAATGCACCATGAAGCTTTGAGTGAAGCTATTTCTGTGGAAAAATGTTAGTTTTAATGTCAAGAACATACCTGTCAAAGATGTTCATTGAGGCAATGTTGTTGGTAATGGCAAAAATGACCCACCAGTGGAAGCAGCTGTCTTCAGAGCTCAGGTGATTATCCTGAGCCATTGAGGAAAAATCAGTGCCAGATAAGCATCTGTGCTAATTGTCACACAGCTTATACTGCTTGCAAATTTGCTGAGCTGAAGAATATTTATTGTCATTCTGGCAAAAAGCTGGAAGATGTCCAAAGTTTTTGAAATATGGTGATGCTACCATTATTAATATGGTTCCTGGCAACCTCAAGCATGCTGAGAGCTTCTCTGACTATCCTCCTCTAGGCTCTTTTGCTGTTCATGACACGAAAAAGACAGTTGCTGTGTGTGTCATCAAAGCAGTGGACAAAGTGAGATGGAGCTGGTAAAATCACCAAATCTTCCCCCAAAGCTCAGAAGACTAAAACTGTATTATCTCCAATCTTAATTGCCACCACATCTTGAACAGTGGTGGAAGAAGTCTCAGAACTGTTTGTCTCAGTTGGCCATTTAAATTTAATAGTTGAAGACTGGTTAATGATAATAATGCATTGTAAAAACTTAGAAGAAAAGGAGAATGTTTTGTGGACCATTTGGTTTTATGTGAGTGTGGAAGTTTTAAAATGATTAGTTTTTAAAAGTAGTAGTACTCTTCAATGGAAACAACTTGACCAAAAATCATTCACAAAATTTGAGAACCATTGAAACAAAATCTAATGAAAAAAAAAAAAAAAAGGTAATACCTCTGAAGTCAGTGTTAATATAATGAATTAGATACTCTCAGAACCTGAGTTTTTACTTCAGCAATGTTTAGGAAAAATCAACTTTTACTCAAAGAACAAAGTACAGTAATACCTCGGTTTTTGTTTACTTCAGTTCTTGTCAATTTTGGTTTTCATCAATTTTTTTTCCGTGAAAAATTTGTCTCAGATTCCATCAACAGGCCCACCTGACCTCGTTATTAATTTTGTAAGAACAAAGGATGACCCATGCATTCCCCTGCTCAGTGTGGCATTGTTTCTTGCTGTGTGAACATTAACCTGCACGTCTGGCCAAACAATTTCATTGCTTTCCAGTGTTTTTGTGCTTTTTTTTTATTCATTGCAAGTGCTAATACTACAATTACATGTAACTTATTACTGCGTACAGTAATTGGATTGACATTGATTCATATGAAAATAATTGCCTCGATTTTTGTCGGTTTCAGATTTCACCGATTGTTTTTGAATAGATTATCGATGAAAACCAAAGTATCACTGTAGATTATTTCTTTCTTAATCCACGAAAGTATTTTGCAATTAACTTTCATTTGTGGCTGTGTCATTACCTCTATTGGGGTCTAGTCATATATACTGCTCACAAAAATTAAGGTGTATTTCAAAATAAATATGAAGGAATAGAAACAGCAGCATTTCATTTGTTTTTATTAAACAAGAATATCAGAAAATCAAACAAGTCAAAGAAAGTTGTTTGATTATGCAAATGAGATACAAAACCAACTTTTTTCTTATTGCTGAAAATGCACTGTACAAAGGCTGAAAGTACTGGAGCATATGCATATTCTCTGATCTCCTAATTTTTGTGAGCAGTGTAATATTGCTTTGCATCTCTCAAAAAGACAATGGATTTGTTGCAATCAGCTGGGGACTGAAACTACCATTCTGTTAACATGTCCACACAGGTATGAAGAAAACACCCCTTCAAAATATTTGATGAACTAAGAAAAAAGTGAAAAAATTCATAGCTTTAGGATTAGGGAAAGGCTAAAACCCAGCACACTTTGTTGAACACAGAAGCTGGCTTCAGCTTGGAGAGCATTTGCTAAATATGATGAACTCAAACTTTTATTTTCATGGATTTGAAGGACACAAAAAATAAGAGACAAAGCTCAGGGTCTAATCCTAAAAGGTATCTATGAGAAAAACCTCACCATAAATGATTTATTCTAAAGAGCTACCCTGTCATCCTCAATATACTAATGAAAAAGAAATGCCCACCTCCTCACTATCCTAAAGATGAACTACTACTTGAGTCTTTGTATTGAGCAACATAAGTAATTGGAAAATTTTAACAGCAAGCAGTACCTCAAAGATTTGTAGCTTATCTTTATAGTATCTATAATACCAAGAATATATCTGAAGAGATGAAGTAACTACACTAAAGTAATCTCAAAATAGTAGTGCAAAACTGGGATAACTATACTTACCAATGTTAAAAAAAATAATGAAGTAAATGTCTGATAAACAGCCCATAGTATTCAATAGTCCCTTCCCTAAGATTGATATAATCAGTACTCATAAATGTTTTAATTCTGTATTAGAAAATCAATTAAATGAGATTATTAAATGATTAATACATAAAAAATATGAGCTACCATGGTGACAGAACAAGGAATACATGGTTTTAAATAAACAAAAAATGCTAAATTATAAAAATTTTTGATAAATTTTATTATACTTGATTTCTGTGCATCAAACAATGTTACACAGCCTGCTGTTAGTTTGAGTTGCATTCTTCTAAAACTAATAAGCATTCTTATTAAATTTTCTTCCCAAATATTCCAATTCTTGCTAAAATAAATTCAATTTTTTAAAGTTATTCATATATTTCTGTATTAATTATTTCAACATACATTTATTGAATGAGCCATTGTTTTAAATACTGGGAATACAACAGTGAACAGGCTATACAAGGTTTCTGTTCTGACAGAGTTCAGAGTCATTCTTGGGTGGGAGAGAGAACATAAACATATCCATTATTGATTCATCTATCTGTTTGCCCATCTGCTTCTCTGTGTATCCATCAATATTTCCATCTATGCAATGATTTCAGATAGTTACACGTGACCACAAATAAGAGAATGACACTAGATGATACGATGAAAGTAAATGCAGTGTGTCAGGCAAGGGTTGGCTATTGACAATAGCACACTCAAGGAAGGTTTCTCCGAGGAAGAGACCTGAAGGATGATGAATTGTGTGCAGTGAGGTAAGACAGGATAAGAAAACCAAGTCAGAAAATATGTCACTCTTTTTCCCTCTTTAGATTCCTTTTCCACCTGTGTGCTTTAGAATACTGGCATAGACTGTGTCAAAAGGCTTTTTTACCCTTTTATTTCTACTATAGTTTAGCCAATGGGAGTAGTAATAGAAGATCAGAACAAAGACAGAGATTGACGTGTAGGGGATTTATTTTTTCCCTGATAGGTCTACAAGGTCTGGTTTTAACCATGGAACTTTCTCTGTCCTCTTACCCTTTATGCTGGGAGTGATAAAATGCCCTCGCGGTCACTATCCTTTGAGTGCTACATCATTCCTTATTACTCTTCATAAACTCTTTGTTAACTTTTGTAAATATTCCCTTCAATGATTGTGAGGATGCCATCTCTTTTCTTCTGGGATCTTAACTGATGCAGAGACTGTAAATTAGTCCATGTGAGTAAAGCTGGAGAAGAGGGAGATAGAGGTGGAGATGGTGGGAAGAAGTGATTTTCCATATTTATTTTGTAGATATAATCAACTTGATGATTAATTGAATGCTATATCTGACAGAAAAAAGAAGAGACTCATAGGTGTGTTGGCATCAAATGTGTGAATAATGGTACCATTAAAAGAGGTAGAGAACAGTGGAGAAGAAGCAGTTGAAAACTGGTGAAGAAGAGGATGGAAATTAAGTATCATTCTGGGCATGTTATATCTAAAATTCTTTTGTTTTCTCCTCTCTGCTCTGGTTCTCAGTACATAAAGGGTTAAAGGAGATGGAAAACATGAGAGAAGGTGAGGTTTTTGCAGATGAACACTGGGCAATGTTGTTAAGGTCAATATTAGTTTTGAGCCAGGTGTTTAGTTTGAGTATGGTGTTTGGGGAAGAGCCAGGTGTTTAGTTTGAGCATGCTGTTTGGGGAACAGGTCTATTCTGTAGATATAAATTTGATCATTAGCAGCATATAGATGATACCTAAAACCAAATGATGGAATAAGATAGTCTAGGGAGAGAGCATATCTCTACTCCCTAAAAACTGCAAGTTCCTAAAAAGCAAATCTGTTTACTTGGTCCATTGACATTTTAAAAAAAATCTCTTCTGGACTTTATACATTAAATGAACTTCAGAACTGCAGATCTCTGTGAATAAGTACCATGTTATTTCTATTTTTACTAATTTTTTCTTCTTTCGCTGAGATTATTATATTATAAAATATTATAAACAGTCTTTCTTCCTGTACCTTTGCTTACTTTATCTCTCAAATTTTATGGGAGCTACTACATTCCTTCTCACTTTTTCCTTATATATTTTTTACCATTTCTCTCTCTCTCTGTTCCTGCTAAAAGGATTTCTTCTTTCTGTCAGCAAATATCCTCAGTGCTTTGCCAAATGCTATGTGCTTCTGTAGCTGCCTTTTTTTTCTCAGAATTCAACTATCACACTTTTTATTTTTTTTTACTACTTCTATGCTTTATCCCATTAAGCTTTTGTTTTCTGAACTAACAAACTGCAACATAATGGGTAGGTTGGCTCTGAATTTTCCTGAATTAATTATCTGCATAGAGAGAAAGAGTACTCATTTTCCTGCTAAAAAGCATGTAATTATAAAAGAATAATAATATTTTTTTAAATGGAGCATTACCAAGAACACTACCCACTAAAAACAAAACAAAACAAACACTTTCACTAAAGTAGCTCCCATTTTTTAATAGTTAATAATCCTCATTCTAGTTCATCTGGGAGAAAAGATAGAAAAGGATCATCAACTCCTGGGCTTTCAGGTATGAAATAGTGCTATTAATTTTTTTCTAACACTGATATATATGGTTTATTTTTAGAGATTCTTTGGTCATTGTGGATTGATTGGTGTGACCAACTCTCCCAATATGCCTGGGATTTTCCTAGTTTTAACACCTTAAGTGTGTGTCCAGTGAAACACTGCTCCCTGGTGAACCAGGAGAGTTAGTCACTCTACAATAGATTAGACTTCTTTAATTATTTGGAAATATATGGATCTGATGCATGGAAGTAGAACTTGCTTTTAGGCAACCTGAATGATATCAAAATAACAATTAGTGATAGAGCTGATATGTCTCCCATTTACGAGGATGTAGTTCTCAGAGAATAAACTACAGGGGGTTTTCGGGTTACAACAGTTTTAACATAGTTGTTTCAAGTTTCAAGTTTAAGGTGCTCACTCCCATAAAACTTAAAAAAATTGAGACATGAGTGTTTCAGCTTACACCTTTAGCGACATATTTACAGACTACATAAGCGAAATAGTTTGGTTGTGCTTGGTGAAAGAATATATAGTATTCTTTTTCTGTGTCTTAGTTGTGTTTTTATGTTCTAGATTATGATTTTACAACTATGTTAGGATAGGTAAGTGACTTAGGCTAGCGTGTGTTTGGACTTACACCAAAATTCAGGTGACATCATTGTTGTAGAAACAGAACTGTGTTGTAACCCAGGGACCCCTGTACTTTCATCAACAATAAAATTAATGGCATCTTTTTCTCATTTGTTCATTCTAATACATAAAGACAAGTATTATGTATTTCTGCTTCTGGCCTAGGATGTGTGATATATGTATCTCAATATTTTATAGTGTTTGAGGTATATAAAAAAACAAAAGAGAGTTAAGTATTATATAGCCTATATTTTTGGAGTTTTAAAAAAAGACACTAACATAATGTGAAATTAAAAAACTCTGATCCTTTCTGCTTAGTATGTAAATGGAAAATTTATTCATTTTCTATGCAGGGCTTTAGGCCATCAGCTTTTATGAGCATCTTATATCCTTGGCATCTTGTACACTTTATTTTTCACATGTTTTTGTGTTATTAATTTTTTGCAACTCATTCAAAAATAGTTTTCATGTTTAATACTGCATAATTCATCTATAAGAAAATAAAACTTTTATTTTTATCTTATTTATTTATTTATTGAGAGAGGCAGGGAGAAACAGAAACATAGAGTTTTCTCTATATGTGCCCTGACTGGGGAATTGAACTATCAACCTCCAAGCTCCAATCAACGCAGCTATCCAGGCCAGAGCTTTTCTTTTATTTTTAATTTATTGATTGCTTTCTTTAGAGAAGCAGAGAGAGGAAGTAGAAAAGAGGGGATGGGATAGGGAAGCATGCATTTGTTGTTCTGCTTAGTTATTCATTCTCTGGTTGCTTCCCATGTGTGTTCTGACCAGGAATTGAATCTGCAACCTTGTCATTTTGGGTCAACGTTCTTAAGTGACTGAGCTAACTAGCCAAAGCAATTTCTTATCTTTATTAAACTATTATTTTGGCCTGTGCTATACCATCAAGATTTACTTAATTTATATATATATATATATATATATATATATATATATATATATATATATATATATATATCAAGCTAGAAAATATAAATATGTAAATTCTATTAAAAATATGTAATATGCCTATTTTTTTATTACTCAAACTTGACAGAAGAATAGAAGAATAGGGAGATTTTAACTGGTTTCTTATATGTTCTGTACTTTTTCCTCTTAACTCAAAGTGGAAAGAATTTTTTATATAAAGAATGTGTCAGAATTTTTTAAGATAACACAAATCTGTTTATGATAAGTTATAAAATACATGACTCAAAAAGATTTTAGTGAACCTTCTAATTGTTTTGCCTACATTGTTCAAACAAGCAGAATTCTGAGTCAGAAGAAGCAAGATTTTGTTATGTCCTCAGTTTAATCAACATTAAAATGATGTGGTTGTAATAATTTCTAAATTCCTATCTCCTTTATTCAGTGATCCATTGGAACATTTATTCTGATTAATAACTATACTCAGAAGGTGCCAGATATTCAAAGACAAAAAATATAGTCATAAGGGCCAAGTTGTCCTTGACACTCTTGGATTAAAAAATAAAAAAATAAAAAAGAAACATTTGTTTCTTCTTTAGCACAACACAGTGATGCAGTAATGAAAGTCTATTGGAGTCTGCATTGTTTTCTCTTTTTTTTTTAATTCCCTCTCCTCCTCACAAATCAATTTATTGCTTAGAAGGTAAAGACATGATGTATAAAGCAACTTGCAGATTGATATAATTGAAGACAGCATCAGTTTATTGGTGAGGGACTACATTTCCCCTACAGGCAACTCTGGTGGTAGAAAGCTGTTTACCATGTTTGATATATGACCCAGTACATCTGCTACACTGTGAGGGAATAGAGATAGGATCAAAAAGAACCAAGGGGAAGAGCAGAGATCCCAATCTTATGCGTTTTTTCCCAATTGCCTATTATTTTTTTCAGTCTTGTCAAAACTAGGAATTGACTTGTTCTAATATAACTACTTTCAGTACATAAAGACATTGCTATTATTTTGCCAAAAAGTTATTACAATTCATATTAACAGTTTTCTTTATGATATATGTGATCAGTTTAAATAATTGGTTACACTTCAACATCAAAATAACATTTCACATGAAAATACAAATTTTAAGGGTCTCTATTGTTAGGTATTTTGTTGTGCTGTGCAGCTTTGGAGAAGCTTTCCATGAAGTGAAGGCAAAATAAATGTTTCCTTAATTTGCACAAATCTTTTCTAATATAGAATATTTCCTGACCTGGCTGGTGGCTCAGTGGATAGAAAATCAGCCCAGCATATAGATGTCCTCAGTTTGATTCCCAGTCAGGACACACATGAAAAATGACCATCTGCTTCTCTCTCTCTTCTTATCCCTCTCCTCTATCTTTTATCTTTCTGTGGCCAGTGGCTTGATTGGTTTGAGCATGGGCCTCAGGTACAGAAGATAGCACCTTGGTCTGAGTGTCAACCTCAGGCACTAAAAATACCTCAGTTGATTCGAACATTGGCCCCAAACTGATTTTGGCTGTTCCTGTGGAAGTAGATGTGAAGATATTAACCTTTTTTAAAATTTGTATCATTGACTGATTTTAGAGAGAGAGAAAGGGAGAGTGAGAGATGAAGAGAAACATTGATTTGTTGTTCCACTTATTTATGTTTTCACTGGCTGATTCTTTTATGTGACCTGCCTGGGGGTTGAACCCACAATCTTGATGTTATCAGGACAATGTTCTAACCAACTGAGCTACCTGGACAGGGCTATTAACCTGTTTTAAATTTGGTGAATGCTACGCTTTTTCTTAAACATTGCTTTATCTATTGTATTGTATGGTGTAAAATATAAAGAAAACTTGTCTGGAGTTTTTAAATAATTCATGTGTTTTTTCATTAAAAAACCAAAAAGTCAATAAAAAAGTTAGTAAAATTTTTATGAAAGCTGAGACTATAACTTTGACTTAAGAAGTGAAGACAACAACATTGCTTCTTTATATATATATATATATTTTTTCAATAAAAACTAATTTAAAAATTTACATTTTTCAAAGAGGGATAATTTCCACAAACAATACATAAGTATGCATCACCCTGTGCATGGGTGGATGCATGTCACTCAAATCACTGTCATGCCGCAAGCTACCCTGATACAACCAGAAAGGAAAATAGAGTTAGTTAGATGAGTTTACAGAATGATGTCTGCATGAGTGGCAGATGTTTGTGCTATAACCATATTGTGTGCACTCAATTTTTATTACACAGCAATTGCTTCTAGTAACTTTATGTTCATGATCAATGTGTCATAAATTCACCTGAATTTCAAAAATGACCTAAGCAATTAAAGTATTGGTCTTCAGTTGTTTTCTCCCAATATATTCAATAATAACAATAGAAAAAGCAAGTGATTTGAGCAGGTATTAAATTGTGGATTCAAACAATCTGTGAGATATAAAATATGTGGTCTAAGTCTTCCTAGTTCATGGAAGATATTATGTTCATTGTCTTTAAAATGATTATCAATCATCAGTAGCCCAATATTGTCTGCTATAAGTGGCTAGTCTTCTTTTCATGCTGTTTGTAGTCAATCTGTGCTGCATGCAGTTGCTGACATAGTCTATTACTATATAGTCTATTACTATTTCAGTTATGGTATCATTCTAAATTACATGAAATCAATAGTAAATGTCATCTAAAGCAAGAAATATTCATTTAACCTGTAGAAAAAATTTTAGTTTATTTTTTATCATCTTTGATTTCATTCATTAATACACTGATACAAATAGTTAATTTTTATTAGATAACTAAATTATTTACAGATATAACAAGTTTTGACCTTCATATTATAAATACTTCTTCTACTGCTAACACAAGCTCTCGGTTTTTTCCCTCCCAATTCCTTAGCATTAATACTTAATGTGACCACTTTTTCAGCTGAATAAAAACAGAAAAAATATTATTTAGGATAGTATAAATTTACTGGTTGTCTTGAAAATTAACTGCTCCTTCATTTTTGTCCTGAGCATGTATCCATTTAATCTCTAAGTACAGGTTGTATATTTACATATAAACACATACATATTGCATTGGTTCTTTTTCTGTGTGACAGAGACAAAGGGAGAGACAGAGAGAGGGATAGATAGAAACGGACAGAAAAGATAGAGATGAGAAGCATCAATGCTTCATTCTGGCAACTTAGTAGCTCATTGATTGTATTTTCATGTGTGCCTTGACTGGGGAGCTAAGCAGAGTGAGTGACCTCTTGCTTAAGCCAGGACCTTAGGGCTCAAACCAGTGATCTTGAGCTTCAAGCCAGTGACATTTGGGCTCAAACCAGCAACCAGGGGTCATGTCTATGATCCTACACTCAAGCCAGCGACACCATACTCAAGCTGGTGAACCCACTCAAGCTGGATGAGCCTGTACTCAGCTGGTGACCTCAGGGTTTCTAACCTGGGTCCTCTGCATCCCAGTTCAATGTTCTATCCACTGCACCAATGCCTGGTCAGGCTGCATTGAAAAAAATCTAATTTAAATGTCTTCCTCTATTTAGTATGAAATTCCAGCTTCTAATTAGTCAGAAAAAATATATTATAGTCAATAGAAGCATAGGCAGGTGGAAACAGATTGTTTAAGTTAAATTTGATTAGATCACTTGTTAGCTATATAATATTAAGAACTGAATTAAGTATTCTGTTCTTCAACATCTTGATTTATAACATCAATGGTTAGGATATCAAATGTGTTATCTCATGTTTTAACTATCCTTAGAATACTTTCTGGCTCATTATAAGTACTCAATTACTATTAGCTATTATTAGCTGTTATTCTAGTGAAGGTATTAAAAATAAGCAGCTGGTTACATGAGTTTGGTATTCATTATTATACATATGGAATTTAGACATGAAATTAGAAGAGTTTACTTAGTGAAGAGAAGTAGGCTAAGAGAAATGAGCTAAGACTGTATGGAAGTGTTCATACCAGTACTTAGAAGTTTACCTAGAAAGTGAAACTAAGAAGAAACTTCTCATGAGGTTGTAGGAAATAAGGATAGCAGTCTGATAGTTCAGTGAAGAAAGTATTTCAAAAAAAAAAAAATGAGTGATCAACTATTTCTAATAAGAAGGTGAAGTGATGGTAGGATTAAGAATTGTCCATTATTCTTGGCAAGTGGGTGATCTTGATAATGGCCATTTTATAATGTGATGAAGTAAAAATAAGTGAGAAAGTGGGAAAAGAGTGATAGTGAGTATAAATAACAAATCTTAGAAGCTGTATTCTAAAGTGAAGCAGAAAATTGTGCCAATTGCTAAAGGGAAATATGACAGTATAAGAACTTTTGTTCTAAATTGAGATATAATCTAGAATCCATCTGCTAACATAATTGACTCCATAGATAATGAGGTTGACAATGCAAGAGATGAAGGAATAACTTGCTGGAGTAAAATCTTTCAAAAGATGAGTCTAACTGGATATATAAAGTTTTAATTTATTACTAAGTATAATTTGTTTTTGTTTACTGTCTTCTGAGCTTCTCAAATAAGACTCCATGAAGCAGATATATATTTTCATAGTTGTCCCACTTACAATAGAACTAGGTGACAGGCATATAGTAAATACAGAATAAATATTTGTTAAACAAATATATGCACATATAAGTGAATGAAAACATGAATAAATAAATTAAGTGGTTTCCAGATCTTGGCTATTGTAAATAATGTTGCAATAAGCTTAGGGGTGCATATATTCTTTTGAATTGCTATTTCATGCTTCTTAATATAGATATATTCCAAGAAGTGGGAATGCTACATCAAAACATTTCCATTTTTAATGTTTTGAGATAACTTTATAGAGCTTTTCACAGTGATTGCACAATCTGAAACCCCACCAACAGTGCACAGTTTCCTTTTTCTCTACACCCTCACCAATACTTGTCGCTTATTGATTTATTGATACTTTCAGTAGGTGAGTCGATAAAGAAGTTGTGGTACATTTACACAATGCAATGCTACATGAACATAAAAACAAAGGATATCATATCTTTTGTGACAGCATGGATAGAACTGAAAATCATTATGCTAAGTGAAATAAACCAGTCCAAGAAAGACAAGTACCATATGATGTCACACATGTGGAATCAAATGAACAAAATGAACTAACAAGCAAAATAGAGATGGACTCATTTATAGAGAGTAGGCTGATAGCTATGGTGGGGGTTGGACACTGAGGTAGAGGGATAGAGTTAGAAAGAAAAAAACTCACAGACATGGATAACTGTTTAGTGATTGCCAGGATGGGAGTAAGTGAAGGAGGGTATGAGGGCATTAATGGTGACAGATAAAGACTTGACTTGGGAAGGAGTGAACACACAATATAGTGTATAAAGATACGTTGAAGAATTTGTTACCTGTATCCTGAATAATTATGTTAACTAGTGTCATCCTAATAATCAAAAACAAAACAAAAGAATGATAAAAAATATTGTGTTGGAGTGGCCTTAGATGGAGCACAAACAATTCTTTCATTGTAACAGGAGGGAAGGAAAATATTTAAGAATAGATGGATGTAAGTTAGTGGATGTTTCTATTGGACTAATTCTATTATACTACTAAAGTAAAATATACAAAATTTACTTTGAAGGTGAAAAATGAGAGATAAAATAAGAGACAACTATATTGTTTTAAAATGATTAGTGATTAATTTAACAGGTCAGATGTCTAATAAATTCCAGAAAAAGAAAGTACAGCAAAGAGATGAAAGAAAGTTATCACATAATTATTAAAATAAATGTGTTAAAACAATGATGTCTAAGATGCATAATCATCATTAAATTTTTATAATCAAAGGGATTAAGGGTAAAGCTCAACTTACAGAGAAGAAAAATAAGACAGTTCTTATACAAGGTTTTTACACATAGTTAGGAGATTCTCAAAAGAAAACAAAAAAAGTAATGATTTCAAAATTCTGAGGGAAACTTAAGTTGATCATATAATTTAGTAGTAAAAACAAAAATTATTAATCCAATGTGAAGGTACAAAAAGACATCATATATAAAATTTCCTTAAAAAATGTTACCATCTTTCCATTCTTGCTCAAGAATTAACCAAAATGAGAAACATAAACAAGAAAGGACAAAATATGAGATGAAAGAAACTGGAAATCCAAAATAAATGATAGAACAAAGATGATTGAGAAATTCCAGAACCACAGTTATGTGGTAGATCAGCAACTTTCGACCAGAGTGCTGTAAGAATTTTTAAAAAATGCAGTACCTGACCAGTCAGGGGCACTAACCTTTTTTCTTTTAGCTTGACAAATGCAAAAATGATAGCAATCAACACAACAATAGCTGTTCACTGTAAATTAATTAAAATTAACTCTCTTTAGTGTATTTGTGTGAGATTGGCAAGATAATGTGTTTCTTGGTGTGCCACGGAATTTTAATAATTAGTTTATGTGTGTTATGAGATGAAAAAGGTTGAAAATTGTGGCAGATTAAAAAGAATACGCAATTCACATTGTACCAGGAAGATATAAAGAATTCAGCAATGAGACTTCTGCAAATAAATTGAAGTGATAAATTATATGATATCTGAATACATGATAAATTTTACTTAATGACTACTAAAAATTATAGATATAATAATTAGTACAGAGATAAGTATATAAACAATAAACAAAGAGATTTTAAATAATGAAAACTACCAATCATACCAGAAAGAAAAGGAAATATAAGTTATTTGACTTAGCAGTGTATTATTATTATTTTTTACATATTTAAGGTGTTCATTTTGATACAATTTGATATAAATATATACCCATGAAACCATCACCACAGGCAAGATAATAACAACATTCATCACCTCCAAAAATGTCCTCGACATCTTTTGTAATCACTCTCTCCTGCCCTTCTCTGTTTCTCTTCTCATAGCCAGCCACTAATCTGGTTACTGTCACTGTAGATTGGTTAGCACTTTCTAAAGTTTTCTTTCCCTTAGCATGATTACATGGTTGCATGTATTGCAACATTCTTATTGTCTCATTCATCACTAACTTAATCATTTGTATTTCTAAAAAGTGTTCCATTGTATGGGTATACCACAGTTCCTTTAGTCACTGATGTTTTGATAGACATTTGAGTAATTTCTAGATATTGCCTTTTACCAAATAGGGCTAAGACTATACTTTCAGGGATCATTTCTATAATTCGTTACAAATAGAGCTATAATGAACAATTGTATGTAAATCCTTACATGGACATATGCTTCTTTTTATCTTAGGTAGATTTTGAGAAGAGTGGCTAGATCATATGTTATGCATATGCTTACCTTTTTTTATTTTTTTAAGAAACTGCCAAAATGTTTACCAAAGGAGTAGTAGTATCTTTTTAGAATCCCACCAGCAGCATATGAGAGTTCTTATTATTCCAAATCCTCAACAACATTTGTTATGCTCTGTTTTTACTTTTAGGGTTTTTACTAAAAGTATTTACTTGTGCTTTTAATTTGCACCCTCCATTAATTCAAGATGTCAAACATTTTTTTCTGTGTTTATTTTCTATTCTTGTATTTCTTCTTTAGTAAAGTGTCTATGCAAATCTTTTGTCATTTTTAATGGGTTGTTTTCTTTTTATAATTTAATTTACTTTAGACAATTAATTTTAATGGGATGACATTGATCAACTAGAGTACATAGATTCAGAGAAAATATATCCAGGTCACTTTGACATTTGATTATGTTGTATACCCATCACCCAAAGTCAAATTGTCCTCATTCACCTTTTATTTGATTTTATTTATTCCCCTCGGTTCCCCCCACCTTCTCCCTCTCCTTCCTTCCCTCCCCCTGGTAACCATCGCACTCTTATCCATGTTCATGAGTCTCAATTTTTTGTCCCACCTATGTATGGAGTCATACAGTTCTTAGTTTTTTCTAATTATTTCATTCAGTATAATGTTCTCTAGGTTCACTCATGTTGTCATAAATGATCCTATGTCATCATTTCTTATGGCTGAGTAGTATTCCATAGTATATATGTACCACATCTTTAACCAATCATCTACTGAAGAGCTTTTTGGTTGTTTCCATGTCTTGGCCACTGTGAATAATGCTGCGATGAACATGGGGCTGCATGTGTCTTTATGTACCAATGTTTTTGAGTTTTGTGGGTATATATAACTGGTAGAGAGATTGCTGGGTCATATAGTAGTTCTATTCTTAATTTCTTGAGGAACAACCATATTTTCTTCCATAATGGTTGTCCTACTTTACATTCCCACAAACAGTGAATGAGGGTTCATTTTTCTCCACAGCCTCTCCAACAGTTATTATTACCTGTCTTGTTGATAATAGCTAATCTAACAAGTGTGAGGTGATATCTCATTGTAGTTTTTGATTTGCATTTCTCTAATACACTGGTTCTTATCCTGGGTTCTATCAAACCCTAGGGGTTCGATGAGTCCGTCTCAGGGGTTCGAAGAAGCCTCTGCCGTGGAGGCCAGAATAAAGTAATACCGTAATTTGTTGTGATTTCATGCACTTTGTTGGTTTTGTTCTTTGAGCAAGGAGATGTTCATGCACGGCTCATTTTGTGCACCAGTAAAAAAACATATACCTATGTCTTGAATTTGGAAAAAAAAATCATATTTTATTTATCACTAAAGAAGGGTACGGTGAATGCGCATATAAAACTGGTGGGTTTGGTACCTCAAAAAAGGTTAAGAACCACTGCTCTAATAGCTAGTGAAGATAAGAATCTTTTCATATTTCTATTAGACATTTGTATTTCTTCCTGGGAGAAGTGTTTGTTCATGTCCTCTTTCTATTTTCTTTTATTGGGTTGTTTGCTTGTTTGTTGTTGAGCTTTGTAAGTTCTTTATTTATTTTGGATATTAAGTTCTTATTTGAGCTGTTGTTTAAAAATATCATCTCCCATTTAGTTGGCTGTCTGTTTTGTTGTCAGTTTTTTTGCTGTACAAAAGCTTCTTAGTCTGATGTAGTCCCATTCGTTTATCTTTGCTTTCACTTCCCTTTGCATTTGGAGTCAAATTCATAAAATGTTCTTTATGGGCAAGGGCCATGAGTTTAGTACCTATGTTTTATTCTATGTACTTTATTGTTTCAGGTCTTATATTTAGGTTTTTGATTCATTTTGAATTAATTTTGGTACAAGGAGACAAACTGTAGTCGAGTTTTATTCTTTTGCATGTGGCTCTCTAGTTTTCCCAGCACCATTTATTAAAGAGGCTTTCTTTTCTCCATTGCGTGTTTTGTCTCCTTTATCAAAGATGATTTGAACATATGTATGTGGTTTTATTTCTGGGCTCGTTATTCTGTTCATGGTCCGAGTGTCTATTTTTCTGCCAATACCATGCTGTTTTGATTATTGTGGCTCTAAAACATAATTTGAAGTTGGGTATTGTAATGCCCCCAGCTTTGCTCTTTTTCCTTAGGATAACTTTGGCTATTTGGGTTTTTTTATAGTTTCATATAATCCTGATTATTTTTGTTCCATTTCTTTTAAAAATTACATTGGAATTATGATGGGAATTCCATTAAATTTGTATATTGCTATGGGTAATATGGGCATTTTAACTATATTTATTCTTCCTATCCAAGAATAAGGAATACTTTCTTCCATTTCATTGTATTATTTTTGATTTCCCTTAACAATGCTTTGTAGTTTTTATTATATAGGTTCTTTACATTTTTTGTTATGTTAATTCCTAGGTATTTTATTTTTGTTTTTGCCACCGGAAAAGGGGATTATTTTTTACGTTCATTTTCTGAAGTTTCATTGTTTGCATATAAGAAGGCAATAGACTTCTGAATATTAATTTTTAATCCTGCAACCTTACTGGATTGGTTTATTGTTTCTAGTAGTCTTTTTGTGAAGTCTTTGGGGTGTTTGATGTACAGGATCATATCATCTGCAAAAAAATGAAACCTTTACTTCTTCTTTCCCAATATGAGTGCCTTTTATTTCTTTCTCTTGTCTGATTGCTCTGGCTAGAAATTCCAGCACTACGTTGAATAAGAATGGAGAGACTGGGCAACCTTGTCTTGTTCCTGATTTTAGAAGAAAAGATCAGGGCTTTTTTTTTTTTGCCATTTAATATGATGTTAGTTGATGGTTAGTCATAAATGGCCTTTACTATGTTGAGGTATTTATCTTCTATACCCATTTTGTTTAGTGTTTTAAATATAAAATGATGCTGTATTTTATCGAATGCCTTTTCTGCATCTTTTTGATAAGATTATATGGTTTTGTACTTTGTTTTTAGATATGGTGTATTACGTTAACTGTTTTACATATGTTGAGTCATTCTTGTGATTCTGGGATGAATCTCACTTGATCATGATGAATTATTTTTAAATGTGTGGTTGTATTTGATTTGCTAGTATTTTGTTTAGGATTTTAGCATCTGTATTCATTAGAGATATTGGTCTGTAGTTTTCTCTTTTTTTGTTGATCTTGCCAGGTTTTGCTATGAGGGTTATGTTGGCCTCATAAAATGTGTTTGGCAGTATTGCTTCTTCTTCAATTTTTTGGAAGACTGAATAGAGTAGGAACTAAATCTTTGAATATGTGATGGAATTCACTAGTATAGCCATCTGGTCCTGGACTTTTAGTTTTTTGAGAGGTTTTTAATAGTTGTTTCTATTTCTTCCCTGCTTATGGATCTGTTTGGGCTATTTATTTCTTCATGTTTCAGTCTAGGAAGATTGTATTGTTCAAGGAATTTATCCATTTCTTCTATAGTGTCAACTTTGGTGGCATATAGTTTTTCATAGTATTTTACAATAATTCTTTGTATATCTATGATATATGTGGTGATTTCTCATCTTTCATTTAAGATTTTGTTTATATTAATTCTTTCTCTTTTTCCTTAGTGAGTCTTGCCAAGGGTTTGTCAATTTTGTTGATCTTTTTAAAGAAGCAGCTCCATGTTTTATTGAGTTCTGCTGTAATTTTTCTGTTATCTGTTTCATTTATTTCTGTTCTGATTTTTATTATTTTCTTTCTCTGCTGGTTTTGTGTTGTCGTTGTCTTCTCTTTCTAGTTCCTTAAGATGTGATGTTAAGTTGTTTTGGGGATCTCTTGTTTGTTCATATAAGCCTCTAGTGATATGAACTTCCCTTTAGTCACTGCTTTAGCTGCACCCTGGAGATTCTGATATGTCTTATTATCATTTTCATTTTTCTGTATATATCTTTTGATCTCTGCTTTTATTTCTTCTTTTAACCACTCATTTTTTAGAAATAGGTCATTTACTTTTCACATTTTTTGTGGGTTTTTACTTCTTTTTTGCAGCTGAATTCTACTTTCAAAGCTTTATGGTCAGAAAATATGCTTGGTATAATTTCAATCTTTCTGAATTTGTTGATGTTAGTTTTGTGGCCCAACATATGGTCAATTCTTGAGAATGTTCCAAGTACACTGGAGAAAATTATATACTCTGGCATTTTATAATAAAATGTCCTGTAGATGTTTATCATATCCAATAGTTCCAAGATGTATATCATATTCATTACAATGATCTCATGAGTACATGTTCTCATGAGTGCATATGCACTCCACCCTCCTTTGCTACTGTTAATCTTTGTCCTTTCCCTTTTTTGTTTTTGTTGTCACAAATTAATCATGTTTTTATTATAATCTTGTTGGAGCTTTTACTTGTGATTTTGTTTTGTTTTGTTCTTTGTTTCTTGTTGGAAACCCCGTTTAGTATTTCCTGAAGTGGGGGTTTTCTGGTGATATATTACCTCATCTTTTCTATATCTGTAATTGTTTTTATTTCCCTTTTGTACTAGAAAAATAGCTTTGATGGATATAGTATTCTTGGCTGGAAGTTTCTCTCTTTCAGTACTTTAAATATTGGGGTCCACTCTCTTCAGGCTTGTAGAGTTTCTGCTGAGTAATCTGATGATAGCCTAATGGGACTTCCTTTATATGTTGTATTATTTCTTCCCAGGCTGCCTGGACGATTTTTCTTTGCCATTGCTTTTTGATAATTTCATTACAATGTGTCTTGGAGTAGCAATGTTTGGGTTAAGGTAACTCAGTGTCCTGTTTTCTTCTTGGGTTTGAGGCTCTCATTCTTTCCACAGGCTAGGGAAGTTCTTATCAATTACACAGGGGAACAATTTTTTTGTTGCATCCACAAAAACAATTGTTCTTACCTAATTCGAGTGTGCTGATCTCAAATCTGACATTAGTGTTTCTCTGTAAGCTACAGTTTTTTCACAATTCAAGATTTTAGGTTTTCATCTTATTGTAAAATTTTTAACATTTAGTTTAACGTAATGAAGTAGAATGTCATTTTGGGCATCATCTTTATAAAAATATAATAATTTATATAATGCAGTAAATACACTAATACACTAAAAGATATGATTGCATCAGAATTTGTCTAAAAGTTAAAAATAGAACATATTAAAACACTTATTTAAATGTTTAAATAGAACATTTAAAATGCAAAACTTATTTAAACTCTATTCTGGCAAAAAATTGGCATCTGTAGCTCTTGAGTTTGTGTACTTGTTGAGGACAATCTTGTTTGATGCTCTAGTAGTAGTCTGCTCATCACAAATAGCTCCAAGATTTCTCTCTCTTCTGCTTCTCATATATCCATTATTCTTACGTTGCTCTTTCTGATGAAGTCAGACAATTCCTGTAGGGTTTTCTCATTGTTTTAAATTAGTGAGTCTCTCTCCTCTTGTCTCTGTAGTATCTCTAGTTGTCTGTCTTCTATGTCACTAATTCTCTCTTTTATCTGGACTGTTCTATTAGCTAAGCTTGTTATTTCATTTTTTAGTTCAAGTATGGAGTTTTTAATCTTTGTTTGGTTTCTTTTTATAGTTTTATATTTCTTGATGAAGTATTCTTTTTGCTCATTCAGTTGTTTTTTGAGCTCTCTAAATTGCCTTTTCATGCTTTCTTGTATTTCCCTTAGTATTTTTAAGACTTCAGTTTTGAATTTTCTGTCATTTAACTCCAAGTTTTATAAGCAATTGAATTTTTTTTCTAGAGATTTTTTTCTCATCTCTCTGAGCTCCATTTCTGTCTTTTATATCCATGATATTTTATTTTTTCTTAATGGCATTTGAGAATGGTATTGTTAATACTAGTAAGAGGTAATTAAAAAATAAAATAAAAATTGAAAAGACACAGTGAAAAAATAAAAACTATAATGATAAATGGAATAAAAACTACAGAGTACAAGCAGGAACTGAAGAAAAATGTCAAAAGACATTAAAATTAAGTAAAAAACATGCAAAATGCCACAAAGAAAAATAAGAACCCAAAATATAATAATTTGTTGATAAATGATGATCAAATGAGAGAAAATAAAAAAGAAAAATAAGTAAAGATTTGAAATGAAACCTTCATAAAAAACGAAGAATGAAAATGTAATAGACAGGGGGAGAAGATGGCGATGGAGTAGGCAGACGTACCAACTTCCAACTCCCAGAACCAAAGTGGATTATAACTCAATTTTAAGAACCATCATCTGGATAAACCAACTTGGAGCAAAACTAAGTGGACTCTTCAACCAAGGAACTCTGCAGAAGTCACATTGAGACTGGTAGGAATAGCGAAAACGCGAAGAGGGCTGCCCAGCTCCCTGGAGCAAACGGCAGCCCGGAGAGATCCGCAGGGCGGGAGGAGAGTTTGGCGGAGAGGGAGGGACCTGGGTCCCAGGAACCAAGCCCCAGACAGCAGTCCCAGTCCCTAGAAGAGCCGATTGGACAGTATCGAATTGTGAAGTAAATGAGGATACTATTTGGGAAAAAGAGAGAGTCTTTTCAGACCCAAAAATCTTTTTAAAGGGACAGCTCAGAAAGCCTCTCTCACAACCACGCACCCGGGGCTCCGGGGAACTGGGACAGAGGAGAGGAACAGAGCAGCGGGAACAAAGAGTGGACTGAAGGCACGAGGACACTCTGAGGGACAGCCACCCCGACCCATGGGCTAAGTCACTTCCCTAATCGAAAACGAATATTTCCCCTGGAGCTAGCAATACCAGCAAAGGGAGACAGGACACTAGCCAAACAAGCTCTCCCGCGGCAATTAGAGCAGACCTGCCTAGAGGGAGGGAGCTCCCAAGCCTACAGTGTGGAGACTTAGGGCACTTCTAGCCCCCTGAGGTTGCTGAAGCCTATGGTCGGGACAGGACGCCGAAACGCAGTCCTGTCGGTGTGGGCGAACAGTGAGAGCTCGGGCTAGCCTAGCAAGGGCAGAGGTGACGCGCTAAAGCTGTCCGGCAGCTGCGGGCCGCCTGTGACCCCACTTGTGGGGAAAAATACGGGCAGAGATCAGCCCTGCGACCCTGCGCTAGCCGGCCCTGACCGCGGGCACCGGGCTAAGACCAGGGACGGGCGAGGGGCCCGAGGCTCACGCTGCCAACCCCGCCCAGAAGGAGAAACCCCGGCGTGCCATCTGCGGGCGCAAGCGGGCTCCTAAGTTGGGGGCGAGGGAGACACTGAGACCAGGGGAAGTTCCCTGCGGAGATCACGCTGCTCTCCCTGCCCGGCCGGAGAAACCGCGGAGTACCGCCCTACGTGCGCGAGCTTTCTCCGAGCGTGGGGGCGGGGTAGGAGCCGGAACGACCGGAAGCTAGCCGCTGTGCGCACGCCAGCAAACACGCCCGGCCCAATAATCCCCGGTTTTCGGTTTCAGTCCCTGAGCAGGAGGGCCCTGGCCTCGAGGGCGGGGCTAAATTCTGGACGGGCAAAGGCTCACAGCTGAGAGCACGTCAAAAGCCCCGCCCAACCCACAAAACGGTGGCGAGCAGGCTCGGACTGAGGGGGCTGGGCGTAAGCCTTCCAGAAAAAGTCTGGGTCCGCAGCTGAGCAAAGGTGCTCACCTCTGCCCTGCGCGCTAACGCTAGTGGCTTGAGTGACGGCCCCTCCCGCAAAGGAGAGGCAGAAACCACAGCAATAGCTGCAGTGAGCCGGCGCTGGCAACGCCCACACCAAACCGCCCTAGGCAGCGACAGAGGGGGTGGCAAGCCTGCAGACAGACCACACCTGGAGAACACAAAGGCAACACATACTGGACTCCAGTGGCCACAACTTGCTTACACTCAGATAAAATAGGCAGGCAGAGGAATGCAAACCAAATCAACCAAGAGAAATCCCCAGAGAAGGTCCTGAATGAACCAGATATAACCAAACTACCAGAAGCAGACTTTAGAATAATGATAGTTAGGATGTTCAAAGAAATTAGAGCAACAATGGATGGTCACTATGAGCACCTAAATAAAGAGATAACTAGTATAAAAAATGAAATTGAAATAATAAAAAAGAACCAGACAGAAATGACAAATACAGTATCAGAACTGAAGACCACAATGGAAGGAATTAAAAGCAGGATAGATGACGCTGAGGATCAAATCAGTGAGTTAGAGGACACAATAAACATAGTTACAGAAGCAGAGAAAAAAAAGGAAAAGAGATTCAAAAAATGTGAGGAAATTCTAAGGGAGCTCTGTGACAACCTGAAGAGAAACAACATTCGCATCATAGGGGTACCTGAAGAAGAGGAAAGAGGACAGGAAATGGAAACTTTGTTCAATCAAATCATAGCCGAAAACTTCCCTAAATTAAGGCTGGGAAACATTCTACATGTCCAAGAGGCACACAGAACCCCATTAAAGAGAAACCCAAAAAGATCTACACCAAGACACATCATAGTTAAAATACCAAAGCTAATAGATAAAGAAAAAATCTTAAAAGCTGCTAGAGAAAAAAAGACTCTCACCTACAAAGGAGCCCCCATTAGGATGACATCGGACTTCTCAACAGAAACACTTCAGGCCAGAAGGGAATGGCAAGATATAATCAAAGTAATGCAGAACAAGAACCTACAACCAAGACTACTTTATCCAGCAAGGCTAACGTTTAAAATTGAGGGAGAAATAAAGAGCTTTCCAGACAAAGAAAACCTCAAGGAATTCATTAAAACCAAACCAATCCTGCAAGAGATTTTAAGGGGCCTAGTGTGAACAGTTCAAAGGGAGAAAAGAATATAGCAAAAAAAAGAAAAATACAGCTTTAAAGAATAAAATGTCAATAAACAACTACATATCAATAATAACCTTAAATGTAAATGGACTAAATGATCCAATCAAAAGACATAGGGTAGCAGCGTGGATAAAGAAACAGGACCCATACATATGCTGTCTACAAGAGACACACCTTAAAACAAAAGATGCTCATAGACTGAAGATAAAAGGATGGAAAAAAATATTTCATGCAAATGGAAATGAAAAAAAAGCCGGGGTAGCAGTACTTATATCTGACAAAATGGACTTTAAAACAAAGACTGTAGTAAGAGATAAAGAAGGACACTACATAATGATAAAGGGAACAATTCAACAGGAAGATATAACTATTATAAATATCTACGCACCAAATATAGGAGCCCCGACATTCATAAAGCAGACTTTGATGGACATTAAGGGCGAGATTAACAGTAATACTATCATAGTAAGGGATTTCAATACCCCACTAACAACACTGGATAGATCCACAAGAAAGAAAATCAATAAAGAAACAGCAGAATTAAAGGATACACTAGATCAACTTGATTTAATAGATATATTCAGAACTTTTCAAAAAAAAGTAGAATATAGCAGTAGAATATATATTCTTCTCAAGCGCTCATGGTACGTTTTCTAGGATAGACCACATGTTAGGACACAAAAAAGGCCTCAACACATTTAAGAAGATTGAAATTATATCAAGCATTTTCTCTGATCACAATGCCATGAAACTAGAAATCAACCACAAAAGAAAAACTGAAAAATACTCAAACACTTGGAAACTAAATAGCATGTTATTAAATAATGAATGGATTAACATTGAGATCAAAGAAGAAATAAAAAAGTTTCTAGAAACAAATGATAAAGAGCATACGTCAACTCAAAATCTATGGGACACAGCAAAAGCAGTCCTGAGAGGGAAGTTTATTGCACTACAGGCATATCATAAGAAGCTAGAAAAAGAACATATAAGCAACTTAACCCTGCAGCTAAAACAACTTGAAAAACAACAACAAATAAAATGCAGGACAAGTAGAAGGAAGGAAATAATAAAGATCAGAGCAGAAATAAATGACATAGAGGCTAAGGAAACAATACAGAAGATCAATGAAACCAGAAGCTGGTTCTTCGAAAAGGTAAACAAGATTGATGAACCCTTAACTAGACTCATCAAGAAAAAAAGAGAGAGGTCTCAAATAGATAAAATTAGAAAGGACACTGGAGAAATTACAACTAATTCAACAGAGATACAAAGCATTGTAAGAAAATACTATGAAGAACTCTATGCCAAAAAATTTGACAATCTAGATGAAATGGACAAATTTCTTGAATCATATAAACTTCCAAAAATCAATCTGGAAGAATCAGAGCACCTGAACAGACCAATTACAACAGAGGAGATTGAAACAGTTATCAAAAAACTCCCAAAAAAGAAAAGTCCTGGGCCTGATGGCTTCACAAGTGAATTCTATCAAAAATTAAAAGAAGAATTAACTCCTATCCTCCTCAAGCTATTTCAAAAAATTCAAGAGGAAGGCATACTTCCAAACTCCTTTTATGAGGCGAGCATAATTCTGATCCCCAAACTGGGCAAAGACAACACAAAGAAAGAAAATTATAGGCCTATATCCCTGATGAATTTAGATGCTAAAATTCTCAACAAAATATTAGCCAACCGGATTCAGCAATATATGAAAAAAATCATACACCATGACCAAGTGGGATTTATTCTGGAGAGGCAAGGCTGGTACAATATTCGCAAATCAATCAATGTGATTCATCACATAAACAAAAGGAAGGACAAAAATCACATGATAATTTCAATAGATGCAGAAAAGGCATTTGATAAAATCCAGCACCCATTCATGCTTAAAACTCTCAATAAAGTGGGAATACAAGGAACATTCCTTAACATGATAAAGGCCATCTACGACAAACCCACAGCAAACATCATACTTAATGGACAAAAATTAAAAGCAATCCCCTTAAGATCAGGAACCAGGCAGGGTTGCCCACTTTCACCACTTTTATTCAACATAGTTCTGGAAGTCCTAGCTACAGCAATCAGACAAAAAGAAGAAATAAAAGGCATCCAAATTGGAAAAGAAGAAGTAAAACTGTCACTATTTGCAGATGATATGATATTGTACATAGAAAACCCTAAAGTCTCAGTTAAAAAACTACTGGACCTTATAAATGAATTCAGCAAGGTGGCAGGATATAAATTTAATACCCAGAAATCAGAGGCATTTCTATATACAAACAATGAACTGTCAGCAAAAGAAATTAAGGAATCAATCCCCTTCACTATTGCAGCCAAAAAAATAAAATACCTAGGAGTAAATTTAACCAAGGAGGTTAAGGACTTGTACTCGGAAAATTATAAAACATTGATAAAAGAAATCAAGGAAGATACAAACAAGTGGAAGCATATACCGTGCTTATGGCTAGGAAGAATAAACATCATTAAAATGTCTATATTACCCAAAGCAATTTATAAATTCAATGCAATACCAATTAAAATACCAATGGCATACTTCAAAGATATAGAAAACATACTCCAAAAATTTATATGGAACCAAAAAAGAACACGAATAGCCTCAGCAATCTTAAAAAGAAAAAATAAAGCAGGAGGCATCACTCTTCCGGATATCAAGGTTTACTACAAGGCCATTATACTCAAGACTGCCTGGTACTGGCATAAGAACAGGCACAGTGATCAATGGAACAGAACAGAAAACCCAGAAATAAACCCACAGCTTTATGGACAACTGATATTTGACAAAGGAGGAAAGAACATACAATGGAGTAAAGACAGCCTCTTTAACAAATGGTGCTGGGAAAATTGGACATCTACCTGCAAAAAAATGAAACTAGACCATCAACTTACTCTATGCACAAAAACAAATTCAAAATGGATAAAGGACTTAAACATAAGCCGTGAAACTATAAGCATCATAGAAGAAAACATAGGCAGCAAGCTCTCCGACATCTGTAGCAGCAATTTATTTGCCGATTTATCTCCACGAGCAAATGAAATAAAAGGCAAGATAAACAAATGGGACTACATCAAACTAAAAAGCTTTTGCACAGCTAAAGACAATAAGAACAGAATAAAAAGACAAACTACACAATGGGAGAACATATTCGACAGCATGTCTGATAAGGGGTTAATAACCAAAATTTATAAAGAACTTATAAAACTCAACACCAGGAAGACAAACAATCCAATCAAAAAATGGGCAAAAGAAATGAATAGAAATTTTACCAAAGAAGACATACAGATGGCCAAAAGACATATGAAAAAATGCTCAACATCACTAATTATTAGAGAAATGCAAATTAAAACCACAATGAGATATCACCTCACACCAGTCAGAATGGCGCTCATCAGCAAAACAACACAGAACAAGTGCTGGCGAGGATGTGGAGAAAAGGGAACCCTTCTGCACTGCTGGTGGGAATGCAGACTGGTGCAGTCACTGTGGAAAACAGTTTGAAGATTCCTCAAAAAATTAAAAGTCGAACTGCCTTTTGACCCAGCTATCCCACTTTTAGGAATATACCCTAAGAACACCATAACACTGTTCGAAAAGAAGAAATGCGTCCCCATGTTTGTTGCAGCATTGTTCACAATAGCGAAGAGCTGGAAACAGCCCAAGTGTCCGTCAGAAGACGAGTGGATTAAAAAGCTTTGGTATATATATACTATGGAACAATATTCAGCCATAAGAAATGATGACATCGGATCATTTATAACAAAATGGATGTACCTTGATAACATTATACGGAGTGAAATAAGTAAATCAGAAAAAAAGAAAAACTGAGAACAGCATGATTTCAAACATAGGTGGGACATTAAAATGAGACTACGAGACACGTACAAGAGTGTGGTGGTTACGGGATGGGGGGAGGGAGGGGAGGGTGGGATAGGGAGAAGGGGAAGGACACAGGGAAAAACAGATAGAAGGTGACAGAGGACAATTTGACTTTGGGTAATGGGTATGCAGCACAATTGAATGATGGGATAATCTGGAGATGTTTTCATTGTACATATGTACCCTGATTTATTGGTGTCACCCCATTAAAGTTAATAAAAAAAATATTTGTGCAATAAAAAAGAAAAAAAAAATGTAATAACTATGGATAATGATTTTGTTCAAAAGGAAAAAGAAAGAATAAAAAGGAAAGAAGATAAAATGAGCATATTGGAAGAAAATGTTATAAGGATGTAATTTTTTTTCTGGTTTTAAGAGGTACCTTCTTCCTTTTTATAGGTAGGTGGTGCTGTACCAAAGATTTTGCCCCTGTGGGGACTTAGATAGAGGTTTGTTGTTGTGTCATTGTGGTAAGGACATAGACTGAGCCTCAGCTCCATTGTAGAAGCAACTTATTAGGGCTTGAAGGTTCTGACAATGTGAGTCTGTTTTTCAGATGCCTCTCCCCATGTCTCTCCCACTTGAGCTAGCAGCCTGGGGCCTTAGCTGTGAGATGCTCCCCAGCCACTGCTTGCAGAGCAAGAAGCTCTAAGAGCAGCCAGGTCCTTCCTTCAGTACTGCTCAAAGTACAATTCTGGGTAAGGCTGTGCCAACCAGAGCCTCCAGCAAGAGCAGACAGGGCTGGGAGCTCATTGAAGATCTAGCGCCTTTCTAAGGGTCCCTGTACAGGTCTAGCACATCTCAGCATGCTGTGGGATGGGAGCTGATTGCAAATCAAGTGCCTTTCTAAAGGACCCCAGGCATGTTTGGTACACCTCAATGTTCTGCGGGTCTAATCTTCACAGACTTCTCCCTTGTCCACTGTTTGGTAGCCCCAAGCAAGCCACATGCTTGCCTAGTCCCCACAACTTCAGCAGTGCACAGAGTCTTACACCTGCCCACTTAGGTGCACAGCACCTGGAATCTCAGTCATAGCCGGGAACGCAGGAATGCACTCAGAAACCTGTATTGGCCCCACGGAGGCGCCCTACCCGTCCAGGCAGATCCTAGGCCCAGGGATTCTGGCCCTTGCACACGGACGTGCTGATGGTCGTAAAGCTGAGAATGCACAAAGATGGTGGCAACAGCCTATGCAGATGTCTATCGCTGATAATCCCTGGCAAAGCCCTCCAGCCCATGTGTGCCCATGCCCATGCCAGTGGTGCTAGGTAGAGCCACTTGCATACCACCCGTGATCGTGGAGCCAGGAGTACACAAAGCTGCTGATGCTGCTGTCAGCTCCCATGGGCACCCTGCACCAGTAAGCTGTGCTGAAACGTGCCACCCCTGTGCATCCCTCATCTGTGATCTCAGGCAGAGTTGACATGGTCTTTCTCCTGCTTTATCATCCATCCTAACCCAGCTTCCTCCCTCTGCCTCAGACCCTCTACTTTGCTTGGCTTCAGACGAAAGTGCTCCTTCCTCAGATCAGTGAGGAAAGTGAAAAACCTCGTTCTCCATCTTATTTCCTTCAGAGTGAATTAAATATTCAGCCACCATTTCACCCAATCATACCTTTGTCTGGTGTGTGTATATTTCGGGTGCTCCTGAGATTTTTTTCTCTGTCTTTAGCTGTCGACTTTGTTGAAACTTCAAGGGGAGATATCGGGAGCACCCCTCATGGTGCCATTTCTCTGATGTCACTCGCAGTGTATTATTTTTATATATTCAAAATAATATGAACCTTAAATAGCTATTCAATGTAATGATTATGTTAAAATCATAGGTGGAAAAATTCCAGGATGAGAATATTGGTGTAAGAAGACTAAATCTGATCTACCATCATCAAAATTTATTAAATAATATTTAAAATACAGGATCAATTAATAGTAATATATGCATACTATAAGTAGATTTTAAGGCAAATAAATACCAAGTGGATGAGAATACTTTCTTTGGGGAGGAGAACATAGATTGGGAAAAAATGCAGCAAAAATTCTCTTTTACAGTGAACCTTAAGTTGTATCATTTCAATAAAAATAGCAAGTACAGAGTCAATTTGAATACATGCACATGTGTGTGACAGTTCACTGTGTGTTGATGGAGACCTCAGAATAAGTTTCTTTTATATTTTCTCTGTATACATACTTGAGCTTATTTAAAACGTGCAAATAAGAAGTAATGCAGACCTAGACATGTCTCTCTACATACAATTATACAAGAGTACTCACCTAGAAAACACATATGCACACACAAACAGCCACATGCCAGGATCATTTAGATGTCAGACAAGATTCAACTGCCTATGCTGCAACGCAGCTATTTGAACAGTTAATTATCAGTTGGCAACTGTAATTAAGTAGAGAATTATAGGTAATCTTGATAGCTATTTTAAGTTTCAGGTGCTTTTATCTTTTGCATTCATAGTAAGAAAGAGGAATAGTGATTAAATATAGTGATTTTTAAAAATTTACAGTTCTAAGTGTACAACTGGATGACTTGACTAATGTAATAATAAATCCCACACCCTAATTATGATGTGAAATTTTTTTATCATCCTAGAATATTTTCTCATGCCTGTTGCAGTCAATTCTTCCTTAGAGCAACACTTTTCGGACTTTCATATACATATCTATGCCTGATTTTGAATTCATGTAAAAGGAATCATAGTAAATTCTGTTTTGTGTTTAATTATGTTTACTCAAATAATGAGGTTCAGATTTATCCATGATCCTTTCTCTTCAATGTTTTGGAGTAATTTGAAAATGTTAGCTGTTAAATCTTTTTGACATATTTAATAATTCACCAACGAAGCCATCTATTACTGGATTTCTATTTGTTGAAAGTTTTTTGATTAGTGCTTCAATTTTGTTGCTAGCAATTTTTCTGTTCAGATGATCTGTTTCTTTCTGGTTCCGCCTTAGAAAGCTGAATACCAATCCATATAACCGTTATGTAGTTTTTGTTTGAATATTTGTCTCTGTGCTAGATTCAGCTACTTGAGAACAAAAATTATGATGTCTTTTAATATTTTTATTCCCCAAACTAAGCATAGGACTAATACATGGTAAATTATCAATATTGTATATTGAATAAATAAATTTATTATTATTATATTGCTACAGCCACAGTGTTTAATTTTTTATCAAGTCAAAGAAAGGACAAGGTATAGGCAAGGAAAATATGGTGTAATTGAAAGAATACAATCTTTCAAATAAGCAAAATGTATCTTGTGTTCAAACTTTAGTTCTGTTCAGTCCTATCTATGCAGGGTAAGTTACTTATATCCTCCAAAATCTAGTTTCTCCTTGATTTTTTTTAAAAAAATATTAATTTTGAATTAGTGGCAGGAAGAAAAAGAGAAATAGGAAGAGAGGAGCATTGATTTGTTCTTCCATGTATTTATGCGTTTATTTGTTGATTGTTGCATGTGCCCTGACTAGAGGTGAAACCCACAACTTGGGCATATTTGGATGACATTCGACTAGCTACCCATCCAGGTCAAACAGTTTCTTCTTTAACAGAAGAAAACAATCCTATTTACTAGAAGTATGATTATAGGCACACACACATAAAAGGGCATAATTTCTACTGAGTTTTTCAGATTTAAGAGGCTTCCTCAATTGGGTGTGCTACTCTAGCTCATTTACCAAGAGACCCTAAAAAGCTGCTAGTTCTTAATGAGACATAGAACAAAAGAAGGTTTTGTAAAAGGTCCAACCTGCTGTGCAAACTGCTCTGCTACTTGGGACCATGTGATCAGCAGATCCAATGGTGCTTGAAGTGTCAATAACAGATAGAGCTACAGGATCCTGTAGGAGATCACAGTGTAGACCCTTATGATTTTGGAAGAAAGCCCTGCCCTCCTCTATAGATAAGTACAAATTTTCCCTGTTAATCTGAAAGTAGGGCATTCTTATAAAAACTTATCTAAGCCAAAATGTTCTGAGCAAACAATTATCTTAGGAAGAAAAGTACATATAAACTGAGATAAAGTACATGTGCTCAGAGACACAGTTCAGAGCTATGATGGCTTGATGTTGAGAAGCTGAGTGTGGTTTTTGTAGAAGGAGCTTGGTCAGGACACTCCCACACCTCCTCTGTAATGGCTCACCACAAAAGAAACACTAAATGATATTTTCTATTTTGTTTTCTTCAAATTTCTTTTGATTGGAAGAAGCAGAGACTAATTTAGGTCTTTCATAAAAGTCAATTTTTAAAAAGTGGAGTATACCCATATTCTTCTTTTGAGAAACAACTCTTGTCTTGCTACTGGACTTTATTAGAAACTCAACAATTAGCTTGTGAGCTCAGTTGGTTAGAGCATCATTTGGAAGCACAGAAGTTGCGGGCTTGTTCCCAGTCAGCACACATACAGGAGCAGATCAATGTTCACTGTGTCTCTTCCTCTCTTCTTCTCTCTCCTTCCCACACCTTCTTTTCTCTCTAAAATCAAGAAAATAAACATTAAAAAATCTCAACAATTAACCACTGGGCACCATGATACCATGCGACCTGATATGTTCACCATAAAATAAGCATTATCTGACCCATCAAGCCATAAATTTAGGCATGCACATCAGCACTCTATTGTTTAATGGAACCGAGATATATGTGATTAGGCATGAGCAACCATTGAAGGCACAAGTATGTTATACGTAAAAAATTGGCCCAGATGCCCATGGTCTTCACTTCTGTTACATTGCCTTTTCTCTTCTTTAAATTATATACAACTACAAGTAAGTGTAGTTGATGGAACTGACTTTGGAAGTCATTGAGTATCATTTTCTCATTTAAAGCTTACAAGGTTGAAGTGATCTCTGTAGTCCAAAAAGAGTCCTGGTATCAGATCCAAGTTGGATAAAACACAAGTTAAATATATATATTGTATTATAGATCTGAGTGTTCCTGCATGGAAGAAATAAGGAGAGAGAGAATAACAAGTCAGATAAGATGAGTATGCTATTGAAGTTCTTATATTTGTCAGAAATTTCATACATTGTAACAGGAATGAATTAAATCTTAAATCAGAATTGTTTTCATATGGCCCTCAAAATGATTTATGAGTAGTGTATTACATATTATAAAATTGACTATGAGATGTTGGTGATGAATAATTTTTGATCAGAGAATAGAATCATGTGTTTTGGATATAGTTGATTCCTTATGAAATGAGAACAAGTCAAAACCATCTGGTTAAGGATATCTTATCAGTCCTCTGAGATACAATAAATGGATAATATTTTATTATACAAAGAAACTTCTTTCCTTCTATATTTAGTTGATATGATCTTCGATCAAAGACTTCCATTTTATTTCCAATACTTTTAAATAAGGGAAGACATTTTTCTAGAGCAGGGATATAAAAATCATATATTTCTTGTAACATACTCTTGGTAAACTAAACTGGCAGTTTTTGAAAATGAAATGTAATCTTTGAGGTCAATGAAATGTTTTGACAAGTTCTTTGATGATTTTCTTGTAAAATACTAAATATTTCATTGAAAAGATGAGTTTCCTTAGGAAATGATCACTAATTACATTGACTGCATTTTTCCCTTTTGAAAGTGAGGTAAAAAAGATACAAACTTGAATTTCTTCAAGCAAATTATAAAGATTTACTTTATTACTACAAGTTTTAATTATTAGCTATGTGGTAAAACTATAAAATTTATCTTATTATTATTCAATCAATGTTTGTTTTACAGGTAGGAGAAAGAGAAAATGACAAATGCATGTTTTAATTCTTTATAATTATTTTTCAATAATTGCATGATTAATAATTCAATAAAAGCTTTATAATTGAGATAATTATAAAATAATTAAATATAAGGTATTAAAAATTATTTTATATCAATAATGTCTTTTCATTTTAGAATAATCAAATAAAACATGTCTCAGGCTTTTTCTGAAAGTTTAAAGGTTTTCAAACAACAACAATAAAACCTTATTTCCTTTTGGTTGCCCTTTTCCCTCACTTCTTTCTTCTTCCCTGCTCAAGGAAGCTGGCACCGTGTAAAGTCTTCTCTGTAAGCATTGAGCACATTTGTGAGTAAACTATATATATTGTTCCTTTTCAGTAATATGTCGTCACTTCTACTATGCTATCTTAGATTAGTGATATTCAGGGAATTTTGATTGCAAAAGTGTAGGTAATAAAAAGAAAAAAAATCAATAAATATAATGTTGAAATAAATACCTCAGTGTATGCTGCTTCTTCTCTTTTGAATATGTTTTCTCATACTTTCTTTAGCTTGCTTTCTAAGTGGAAGTCAAACAAGTTATAAAGTTATTATTATGTATGCATTGATGTACACATGAAGCTATTAACACAGGAATCTTTGACAGAGCAAACTTGTAATGGCTTCCCTCAAGCTGTTATCTTAAATTGTCTCTGAATTTTCCTTTCCTTTTATTGAACAGATTTTTTTTAGGAAAAGGGCATAACACATAGAATCAGAACACATTTAGATTTTGCCCTTTTTTAGCTTCATAGCAGCCAAAATATTTCATTTAAAAAATGTGCAAAAATAAAATAATGCTTCTGGGCTAAGAATATATGCCAAGTTAATGCCAGCATCACATTTTTTATGGCTGATTTAGAAACCTCTCAAAAAGGATGGAAATGCTGATATATTAGTAACTTCAGCAAAATTAGTTCTACATACTTTAAGAAAAAAATACTGAAAAGAAAATGGACAATGGCAGTCTAAAGAAAAGGAAGTTTCTTTTAAAAAATAGAATACATTTTGCGTTTTACATGAAGATTTTCACTTTCTCTACTTGTTTTAGTAAGAAATAAGTATTTATATATTATTTTGATTTAACAATTAGTATCTATTCCCATTTTACTTTACTCATTTAAAATAATTCAAAATTAGAATTCAAGCAAATAAATAATATTGTAGTGGAATTAAGATATATTTTGAAGTTTTTTGTTACATTTGAGTATTGTAAATCTTAAATTATAAAAAAAGAAAGTCATTAAACTCATAAAAACAGGAAACGTACTGACAGCTGTCAGAGGGGAGCCCATTGGTGGCCGGGTGAAAAAAAGTAAAGAGATTAAGCAAAGAAAATAAAAGAGTTCATCAACACAGACAACAGTGTGGTGATTATGGGAGGGGAAGCGAGTGTGGAGAAGGTAGAAGAGTGTAAAGGGAGGATAAATGATGATGGAAGGAGACTTGATTTGAGGTGATGAACATGCGGTATGGAGTACAGAGTACAAACAATGGAATGGTATTTCTGAAGCCTATGTAATTTTATTAATCAATGTCACCCCAATAAACTCAATTTAGAAAATAAGAAAGCAAAACCCTTAAATATAGACATGGTGGTTTCTTCATTTTAAAATAAATTTGCTAAATATGAAATGCATTTAAAAATGATAATACCCAATGTTTCTTTTAGTACAGTAAAAATAAGTAGTATTTCTACCACTTACTCAAAAGCAAATTTGCTAATATATACAGAAAATTCTAAATTTCATGTATGTAGACTCAATCATTACCCTTTCAAAGGTGTATCTTTAGTTTTAAATGAGAAATTTGTTTAAATACTTATGAATCAATATTGTTTATATGTTATTTTTAAAGTCGTAAATAACTTACATGAATAACAATAGTGACATTGAATTAGTTATAATGCTAAGCAAATGCAATATTAAGTAAATTCAAAATACAATTCTTGAAAAATAATTAATAAGCTGAGAAAACTGGTACAGAGCTTAGTAAAAAATGTTACTTATATAAATGTAGATAATGCTATAAATATAGATAAAACAGGATATAAAACAATTGAAATATCTACACATCACTGATATAAAATACATTGAAGTGTTTATCAAATCATTATATGCATATTTACAGTGTGTATTCTTTAGAAACTGTCCTAAAATTTTTTAGTTTCCTTTGCTCCTTTGAGACTTCAAGGGAAAAAGAGATAATTCTTATTAGGATTCCGTATTTGTAAAGGTTGTGTTTTGAGTCTCATTCTTTCCTTTATCCAAGTGTTGAGAGAAATTCTTACCGTCTTTCATCAAACTTATGTGCAGAGGTCTTCTATGGTGATCCACAGAGAGCTTAAATGTGATCCTCTATAATAAAAAATTATGACATAGTGTGTTAATTTCCACCTAAGAGCATCTAGGATAAAAGTGCCTTGACTTATGACCTTGGTAGCCAATCTAATCAAATGCTGTTCTGTTGAGAAGTGATTATAAGGTTGGACTTTAGTGAAGCAAAGATGAATGAGTGGTTGTCAACTAGATGAAGTCAACATAAGAAGTAGAATATGTACATGGTCATCTTGGGTCTTGTCTTCTTGTGCTACCCAGAGCCGATGTTCTAATAAGAAAGAGCTAGAAATTAACCACCTGGGGCTGAGAAACCATTTACCTGGATCATTTATCTGGGACAAGGGACCTGCTGAGGAAAATGGCAATCATTAGTTGGTTATCTTTACAGTGTCCATGAAAGCGAGATCACATGAAATCAGGCAACATAGGTTTACTACCCTTTTTTTTTTTTGAGGTAATTTATAAAGGCTAATGCTCTACAACTGTAATTAGTAAAAATTAAATCAATCAATTTGGAAAACAGTAAACTTTGCATTGAGAAGCCTTATATAACTTTATTGCCAGAGAAGTTTAACTTTGAGTCTGGCTGTTCCAATGATTAGAATGCATAATCTCATAGAAATTAATTACCCTCTTCAAACTATAGCTTCATCATTCATTTTTAAAGGGGATAATAATGTTACCTAACTCCCAGTGTTAGAGTGAGGATTAAGTGAGATAACGAATGTAAAACATTTAATCCAGTGACTTGTAAGTAGTAAATGCTCAGTAAATCTTAATTACATTATAATCATTATATTCCTTGTCATGCAGAGCAAAACACTCGGGACTCTCAGTGTGACTGTGAGAAGGCCACCAGGCACATATCACTGAGGATCCTTCTTCAATTATGCCAGGAAACACAGACGGACTCATCATATTCAAGAAGCCTTGTCAACCAAGGCCTTTTAAACACTGAACTTCCAGTGTTTTGAAAATAATAAAATGCATCTTTTCATTAAAACTCTCAAGCTTCCTGCAAATTAATTGCCAACAAGAAAAAAAATTCCTGGCATTTCTTAGAATACCAGCAATAAATGGAAATTCCACAAAAAGATCTATGTCCCCGCTGGGAGTATGCCACCAAAGACAATATCCGTTATGTATTCTCAGGACAATTTGTTCCTTGCTAGAAAATGACCCAGAGACTCCCTTGCTCTCTTGTGTATTATTTACCTAAGTGAGAATATAAAGTTCATCTCCTCACCATTTGTGACTCTGTTCCTGCCAGAGTCACAAATGGTGGCATTAGCAGGAAGCTTATAAATGTTTGCAATTAAAAAAGAGTTTTACTCTCAGGTTCATGTGAGCATGTGTAAAAATATATATATTTTGTGTTATGTGAACACTTAGGGTATAGCACAAGGTTTAAAGAATTAAATTAAAAATGTGTGCATGGTTTTTGTGAAAGGGCAGTTAATGGCTTTCAGTGAGTCTGTGTGATTGTGTGGTAGATGCACAGCTTTGAATCCCTGATCTATAAATGACTGAGCATTTGTGCTCCTTTCATACATAAATATTCGGTTTGGCAAATCTGATTTCCTTCCCTACCAATCTCTGAGATTCATTTTCTACAGCTCTATGGTGTGGGCCCCCTGTGGGAAGCCTGAGATCCCCTTTCTACTGCTCTGTCCACCTGTTTGGAATTTACATCCAAAATGTATCTAAAACATACCATTTTCCCCCTGGAGAACAGCAAGTTAATATATTTACAAGTTCCAGATGAACTAGATATGTTCTGAGGGCTTTGCAATTTCATATTTTGCAAACAACACTTCGATGAAGCTAGCAGTACCTACTTTTCCAAATAAAATCAAAATACAAATCCTCCTCCCAAACAAAGGCAAAAAGACACACACACAAAGAATTCCTCTTATGCACAGTTAATAATAATCGCCCCTTTCCCCACTGCCTTACCCATGGCATTCAATATGCCAGAAACAGACACAAATGATTATATCCATTTAGATTACTTTTCTTTTTAAATAAACACAGACAGAATTTATTTTCCCTGGGAATTATGCTTCTTATTTTTCTTCTGAAGTTCTGAGCTACCTGACTCCTCAGGCAACTCTCTCTATGTCATAGCTTAGAACTCAACTTCCTTCTTTTTCCTTACTAGTAAATTACATTAGCATAGATTATTTTGGAGTGAACATGGTAGGGACTTTTTTAATTAACATGAGGAATGTCATCATGCTTATAAGCTTATTCACAAATTTCTCTTTTCTGTTTCTTACAGTATTTTGAATTGAAAGACACAAGTAGGGGGTAAGATGGTGGAGCTTCTTTAATTTAACATGCTCCTGCTAGAAAACGCCAGCTTCTGAAAGGAATTTGGAAAAACAGATGTTTTTCTCCCAAAGTAAAAAACATGCATCTGTTTCACAAATGTCAAAACCATAATAGTAGAGTTACAGCACGCACATGGAAAGTTTTGAATGGGTGTCCTAAAAACCATAGAGTCAGGGCTTATTTTTTACAGCTGAGAAGTCCACCAAGAAACCACACACATTATCTTACCTGTACACACATGCATTTCAGGGAGAATCTAAGAAAAAAGAAACTGAGAAAGACTTGGACAGATAGAGATTACAATTTATGGAATAAAATTTTAGTCATTGGCATGGATAGTAAAGGTTTGTGATGTGATTATGACTATCTCTATAAACATACCATCAGGGTTGCTTTCCATTACTCTGTTTTAGGCTTACCTGGATTCATTTAGTCACAGTTTCCTATCTCACCATCAGTATATAATTTGGTTTCTGGTAACTATGTATAAGTTTGTTTTCTTCCAAATGCTTGCATTTACAGAATGTAGTCAGGAACTGATACAGTCCAGAATAAACTAGGTTGATTATTTCTTCCTGTTCAGTTTACAAGCTAGCAGGAAGGATATCCCCCCACCCTTTTTTTTTCTCTTTCAAAATAGTGTTTTCCCTGTTATATAAGAGACTGCAGATAAAAAGGAGGTTAGCTAGAGTGTCACTATTTTCTATAGAGAATGGTAAACATTTTAATGTAATTAAGTATTAGGATTAATTTGTTAATTCTTATATTTTTCCCAGTCCATTCAAGAGATGCATCTCTAATTATGTCTCCCCTTGGCTACACTAATGAAAAGAATAGCATCTTGCACACTAGCCATAGTCAGCATGTGTGGACAGTGGTGATAAGGCTGGGTAATTGTGGGATTAATGGTTGGTTTTTTATGGAGGCAGAAAGCTAGGCACTGTATAGAATCTCACTGAATTACTTGAAATTATATCTATAGCTTCTTTGGTTTGTGCTGCTTGCTTTGTGCAGTTTCTTCTAATAATCTCCTGTACCTTTTTTGTGTTCCTCTGATATTTGCAAGTGAGCTAACAATCATGCCATGGTTATTCAACTGTTTCCAGGTCATTTTCTTATTATTGGTTTTACATAATCTCCATAAGCAAGAAGTACTGCTTTACTGAAACAGTAGTTCTGTGATTAAGAATACTGACTTTTAATGACTCTAACTCAGTATTTTTTATTTACAGTATAGATCACAGAGTAATTATTCATGTAGCAGATAGAAAGGCATCCCTTTCAACTCTTGCAGCAATGAGAAACAGTTTTACAACAATGCTCAGAGCTTATTCTTATATTGTTACTATATAGAACTATAATTTTGTATCTTTTTCTTGATGGAACTGAGATAGGGTCTGGGAGGAGGTGGTATCATGAGGAACTTGAGCATCAATCTTATATTCAAACAAGATTACCAACATCTACTCTCTTTACCTTCTTTAATATGGAAACAAAACATGTATGGCCTGGTTCACCTTCTTACAAAACCCCACTAACCCGGTCATCAGTCTGGTCACTCTATAGCAATATTAGAGTATACTGGAAGCAACCCAGATGCAAGGCAGTAAGGAGAATGCCCTCTTGAGTTGAAGCAATTTGTTATGGCTTGGCCATGATATTCTTCAAATATGGGAACCAATAAAAAATAAATACAAGGCTGGTTCTGTGATGCTGTATTGCACCAGGGAATTAGGAAACTTGACACTTATTTCATGTGTTGCTGTGTGAACTTGCAAAGATACAAGTCATCTATGGAATGTGTCTTGGTGGAATTCACTTTTGCTTTGGGTGACAAAAGACTTCTATGTTCTGCATAACACCAGTCCATTCCCTTTACTCCAGGATTCATTATCCAATTATCTGAAGACTGAAAAATTGATAATGTGGTTCAGGTACAAGCAAATTTTGCAGAGACTCCTAAACCATAAAATATCCATTTTTTCTTTTCTTTTATTTTGTTTTTTATTTTTTTGTGACAGAGACAGAGAGAAGGACAGATAAGGACAGACAGACAGGAAGGGAGAGAGATGAGTAGCATCAATTCTTTGTTGTAACACCTTAGTTGTTCATTGATTCCTTTCTCATATGTGCCTTGACCAAAGAGCTACAGCAGATGGAGTGACCCCTTGCTCAAGCCAGTGTGACCTATTACTCAAGTTGGTAAGCCTTGCTCAAACCAGATGAGCCCACGTCCAAGCCGGCAACCTCGAGGTTTCGAACCTGGGTGTGCCACGTCCCAGTCCGACACTCTATCCACTGTGCCATTGGTTGATCAGCCAAAAATTTATTTATATTTTTAAATACAGAAGGGCTGGAGTGAGTTAATTTCTATAGGAAAAGAGACTTAATTATTAAAACATGAAAAAGTAGGCTGTATCTATTAGAATTATTTACCAGCTCTAACCAACTAAGTCAATTCTTTGCCTGTTTAGTTATAGCCACTGCCCATTCCTCATCTTAAGATGCTTTAAGTCATAAAGCCTCAGGACATACAACTCTCTTCAGGATATGCTTTTGTTAATATTTGTAGAGCCTTAAAATACTGAGAGACTGTCTTGAGAACTTTAGGTATATTATTTTTCTTATTTTGGGCAGCTTAATTATTTAATATTCCCTTGCTATCTTCACATATTAATATTTATTAGCATTATCTAGTTAGAGCTTTATTTCATACTTGGGGGATAAATTTTCTGATATCATTTACATAGTTAGTGCTCATGATTTCCAGTGCACTTATCAAAAGAGAAGATTCATCTCTGTAAGTAAAATGTAAACTAAGTGCAGTTCAAGATGAGGTGCGAAAATTCAAGGACAAGTGAAGTGCATGTGGTTCCTCCAAACCTCAGATTAACACTGTGTGTCTCTATGCATCGCACGTCGCCTGTAGACTTACTTTTAAGAATCCTGTCTGGACTCTTCATTTAAGTGTAACACAGAAGTTTCTTTTTGTTTTTATAATCTCTTCTCATGGTTTAACCTCATGAAAGAAAATGGTCTTCAAAGATCGTTTGCTATAAATTTCCATAAAGAATGTAATGCATCCTGCACTATATGCCCATTGCCTATTATTGTTATGAATCTGTCAGCTCGTCAACAATATTTTTTTCTTAAATTCATATGCAAAGCTTGTAAAATATCTTATTGACTCTTTTATTATTCAGCATGTTAATTTAATATTTTCTGAAAAACGTATGAAATCTAAATGCTGAAGGAAAGTGGACCTGCTTAAAATTCAATGAGACCCAAATATAGCAAACTTCAAAAACTTTCAAAGAGAAGAGTGTAGGAGATCATTTATTAAAGTAATTATTTAAAGATTATCCATGTATGGGAGGAAAAAATACATTTTGCAATAATAATTTTTTTTATGTGATAGCAGAAAATGACTTTGTAAAACGCCAAGTTTTTAAAGAAGTGAGTTTAAAAAAAAGCCAGGTGGCCATGTAGCATGGATGTAGATAAAACTAGGCAGTTTATAACCAGATGTATGTGTTATCCCAAAACAAGACTATGATGTCTGCTTTTCTGGAGCCTTTAACTTTGTATAATTTTTAGACCTAGTTTTAGGCGGATGAGAAGATCACAAATGAACAAATGCACACAAGCACACACACAAAAAGACACATATTAGTGTGTGATGGTAGATGGTAGAGAGATTGGTGTTCTTTATTTAATTTAACTCATTTTGTGGCAAGAACAGCTGTGGCCCTGAAGTTGCCAGAGAAACTAGTCGAAGTTAACAATTCATGCTAGTTTAGTTTTCACACATCAAGCTGCAAAAGTTACCAGTATGTCTACAGTGCATGATAAGTGCTTAGATAAGATGAAAAAAGCATTAAATTTGTGGGAAGAAAAGTTGGACAGAAAGCGTGTTCTGATGGACAGTAATATGTTGTGCCAGAAAGCATAAAACTAGGTGTAGACTTCAGCAAGGAATCCTCTATAATGACTGACCAGATTCACATAAATTTTATACAATATACAGTTCTGTTTTATTATTGGTAATTGTGTTAATATATTAATGTGCCTAAATATAAATCAAATTTTATCATAGGTACAGATGCTTAGGTAAAACAATATATATGGATTTTGGTACTAAGCAGTTTTGAGCATCTGCTAGGGGTCTTGGACTATAACACCCATGAATAATATGGGATTACTATACAGAACTGTTGTAAAAAAGTTTCTAAAACTATTTTTAAAAAATATTTTACTTCATTAGTATCAGTGACAAAGTCTGTCTTAATGAAGTTGGTAGGCGTTTTATTTTCCATTGATAACACCTATATTGACCAAAATGTTTTGTATATCGGCAGCATCTCAAAGAAAGAGAGATACTGAATTAGTAGCCACTATTCTGGTAATTGGCTTGGTGCCCTGGCAAACAGGAGTGTGAGTGTGTGTGTGTGTGTGTGTGTGTGTGTGTGTGTGTGTGTGTGTGTGTTTCTCTATGTATCCCACCATTTTACCTCAGACAAAACTAAGGCCTCTGATTCAGGGTATTTGTTCCCTGTAAGTCTTTCTACAGACATATATTATAAAAACACATAAAGATTCCCAAGTATGGTATCTATCAACCACATACACTTTGGGGCTCTGCATATATATTTTTGTGCTTGGCTTGATTTTTTTTCTTTTTCTATATGTCTTAGCATATACACCAAGCATCCAATCCATGACAGCTTTCCTATTTTTATCTCTACATTGTACGTTGCCCCTGACACATCTGATTCCTTCTATCTTAGTTTGTTGTACAATCCCCTCTAAGTTCTTCCTTTAACACTTAGACCCTTTACCGTAATTATAAAATTACTTTTAGTCTTTAGACTAAAATGTCCTTGCATTGATAACTCCTTTAATTATAATGAAAAGAAAATAATGCAAGGTAACTTAGGAAAGAAAAAGGATTCTAGTATAAAGATTTAGCAATGTTTAATAGAGCCAGTGCCTGGAGTACAGCAAGTCATCAAGCAAAACGAGAAAAATGATCTGAAAATCTAACAGAGGCCAAGGGAAATTTCTTCTCCATGGTCTTGATTTCTTTGTATTTAACTACTTCAGCGTTCTTCCTCTTAGCAAGTCAGCTGTTCATGACTCCATCCTCATGATAAAAATACAGTATGGCCACCCTAGAGCGCAGGAGTTCCAACAACATAGAGAATACCTCTGAACTCACTTTTCAAATTTGTTGGGTAGATAATTTGAGGATTCCAGATGAGACAGGAACCCCACCACTGCCCCAATCAGTCAAAGTTAGGGAGCAAAGCCTCAAATATAAACATAACTGCCAAGTGACCACCCTTATTGATAAAAGTAGGCAGACTCAGAGTTTAGAGACAACCTCTAGCTGGCACAATCTGGGAATATACCTTTCAAAATGTTTTTGAATAAATGAATTAGAAAAATTGACTGTCTCTCACAGTTACTAATATTTATATTCCTGAATTAAAATATTTCAGGGTTGGTTTTCTTGTTTTGTTTTGTTTTATTTTTAACATCACTAGAAAGGACAATTGGCTTGCCAGTGCAATGACTGAATTTTGATGAAATTATTTAAAAATTTTGTTAGATTAAACAATTTGCAGTAACCACAGTAAAAAATTTATATATTTTTTTCTTTTTTTGATTTTTGTTGATGTTACATGGGTTAACATAATTATACAAGTATGAAGTACCTAATTATATGAACACATCTCTGTACTATGTATTGTGTATTCACCCCCCTCAAGTCTTCATCTATCACTGTTTATCCCCTTCATACTCTTCTTCACCACCCCAGACTCCTAGCAATCTTCACACTGTTTTCTGTGTGATTGCAGCATTATCCACAATAGTCAATATCTGGAAAGAACCCAAGTACCCATCACTAGATGAATGTATTCCATTTACACAATGGAATTCTACGTGGCCACAAAAAAGAAGGAAATCTTATGTTTTGTAACAGTATAGATGGACATGGAGTTTATTATGCTAAGTAAAATATGTCAGTCAGAGAAAGACAAGTACCATATGATTTCACTTATATGTAAAATCTAATGAACAAAATACACTAACAAGCAAAACAGAAAGAGACTCATACAGAGAAAACAGACTGACAGTTGTTGGAAGGAGGGGTTGGGCGAGGGATGTGAATGGATAGAGCAAAAAAGCACAAACAAAATATTTTTTTATAGAAGGAAATATGTGGTTTTGCCATGTGTTAGTCTTGGAATTGGGATAAATGTGTTATTATCTCTTTCTAGCAAGATATTGTACAAGAATGGCTCAATTTTCCCTCTCAGGCATGTAGCCTATTTTATATTGTGTTATTCAGATATGTTTACTTGGAAATGTAAATAACGTTTAGTGTTTCTTATTTTAAAATTCCAACTGCCCCTGAGAGGTCTTCAGTTCTCATTTGAGTGGTTTGGGAACTTTTTTTTTGTTTCTTTTATTTACCCAGTGAGTGGCAATGATACTATTACCGTAGACATTTATCCATCAATATTGGTAACATTTCCTTAAAATATTTATCCTCTGTTTTAGGTATTTTTACATGCCTCTTAACCAGTCCTTGTGATTTTTATATCTGTGCAATAAATTTACATGTTTAGAATGTAACACTGATATATAAAGATGTAAGGGCTTCTAAAAAATTGAATAAAAAGACGTTTGACACTAGTGAATATAAAGAATAATGGGAAATAACAGTAGTTATATACCTGCTTAACTGCAGATTTGCTTTCCATGGTTTAAGTTTATTATGGTCAACACTGCTCTATGATACACTGCTTTGTGTATTCCAGAGATAAACAATTCATAAGTTATAAATTGCACACCATTCTTAGTAGCATGATAAAATCTCATGCTGTCCTGCTACATTCAGCCTGGAATCCGAATCATCTTTTTGTCCAGTATATTCATCATTTATATGCTCCCTGGTGTTTAGTCACTTATTAGTCATCTCAGTTATCAGATCATATGGCACTCTCAGTGCTTGTTTTCAGGTAACACGGCAGTTTAATGCTACATCACAATGCCTACTTCCATCATTCACCTCACTTCAAGTCATCACTTAGGCTTTGTATTATATTACATAAGAAGAATGAACACAATACAATAAGATACTTTGAGAAAAAGATTCACATATCTTTTATTACAGTATATTGCTATAATATTCTATTTTATTTTTAGTTATTATTATAATCTCTTATTGTGCCTAATTTATAAATTAAACTTTATTATGGGCATTATATATAGGAAAAATAATGTATATATAAGGTTCAGTACTATTTTTGGTTTCAGGTATCTACTGGCGATATTACATCTTGTCTCCTATGGACAAAGATAGGTCTACTATACTATTGTAAGAAGTCATATTTGGGCACCAATCTACATTACTAAATTGTAATTACTTTAGAATAGTCCTTATGGTTTTAAGCTTTATAATATATGCACAAATATATTCTGTGAATTTGAAGCAATTTTTGTTGCTAAGACTAACAACTCAAAAATTGTTAAGCTTTATTTACGAAGACAAGAAAAGATGCATATTCCTCATATTATAGGGCAGTCTACTTCTGGCAATTTTTTTTTCATCTGGAGCTTACTATCATACAAATGCATTTAATAGTCACCATTAGCTTGTATTCCCTTGGCTTCTACCACATTGAATCATGTAGGAAATTAGGGCAGGGTTGATTTCCTGTAATTTAAAAACAGTCAAAAACACAGCCTGTGCAGATGGTGTTGCTTGCTATTTGCAGAACGAGCTACTTACTAAGTCTGAGTAACCAACTCGGGAACCACACCCAATCACAACATCTACTGTAGGGAGACACATTCAAGGACATTAACAATTCATCTATTGTTCTGCTGAAGTATGTCTTAAAGTTCTAAAAGTAAAACATCACCATTTACAAGGGCAGTGCAAAGTTTGTCTCAGTATTAATATCTCATGCACTAGGGAAATATCATCCTTAATCCTCACTTATAAAGAAACAGCCAGCTTTCTTACTACACATATATCTACATATAAAAAAGGAAATAGATATTTGAGATAATGATAAATTTTCTATTTTTTCCAAATTCAAAATGTGTTTTAATGTCTGAGAAAAATCAGGTGTTAGCCTTTGTGTTTTCTATTTAAATTGTCAGAAGGTTTTGGAATTTTGAATTATTTAGGCACTTCTTAAGAAAGTTCTAGAAATTTGAGAGATGATATAACTAGACAAAATAACAATTTTACAAAATTTATATTATTTGATTTTTTCCTCCCTTTGCCCAAATAACCTTGGAATGCCTATACCACTGAGTTGCAAAAGAGAAAGCAGAGAGAGGAAATAGTAAATACAAAAGATCCAACATAGAAGTAGTCAAGATCAGAGTGTTAGAAACAAAAGCATTCAGGGTCTTAATGGCTCTGGGAAAGTATAGGCGCTTTATTAGCAATAGTCACTGGCGGCATTTAAGCAGGGGAAGGATATAAGCTAATTTCTGTTGACATGATCTTTGGTTGTGAAGTTAAGATCAGAAATTGTAGGTGGTGATAAGTGGTAGCAATGTAGTTATCAGGTAATTGATATAATAAAGTTGAGAAAAGATAGATTGTGGCTTAGACCATGTTGATAGAAATAGACATAGGGAGAAGCAAACAGATTCACAATATACTTTGGAGGCAGAATGAATATGACCTGTATTATTAAAGTAGATCATGAGGTAAGTGACAACTACTCTCTATCTTTGTATAATTCATAATTAGTTATTGGCATACATTTGCTAAAAACTCTTATTGGTTAAGTAGACTTAAGACAGTATTCAAATTCCTTATCAGATCTCACTAACTTTCTGAACCTATCAAATCCTTTAGGTTCACCTTCTGGCAGGATCTTTTCATTCTCCCTAATCTAGTTGTACTAAACTTTTCATAGTTACCTAAATCAATCATTCTCTCTATTGTCTTAGCATCTTTGAAGATGATGTATTTTGGTCTAGAACATCTTCTGTTCAGCTAAGACAGTAGTTCTTAAAGTGTGCACCAGGGCTCACTCGTGTGCCCTAGAAGATTTCCAGGTGTGCCCTATGGTATTCCAGAGAAATATGTGCCTATTGGGGACCATAAAACCAACAGGGTTTTTGGAGTTTAGTTTTTTGGGGAACAGAGGAGTGGGGAATTGGCTGTGAACTGAACCCCCACCTCACTTGCCTGATTAGGTAGCAAAAGGCTGTTAAGCTGTGATGCTGGATCATTTACACTACCCACCCTTGTTTCCCAAAAGGACTGGAGACAAGTTTCTTCTATCCTTTGTTTGGTGTAAAGTTAAGATGCTATGTATGTATGAATGAGAAAACTTAACACATTTACTCCAGACCTGCCAAATTTACTAAATCTTACTAAGGATGTATCTATATATATAAAAAGATAACTTTTTTGTCATTTTTCTTATTTTTAACTGCTCTTTTTTACAAATTCTAAAAAGCATAACTCAAAAAATGTAACATAAAAATGTGTTTTTAATTTCAGAATAAATTTAATTTTGTCATATTTATTTCATTTAATTACCATAAAAGCACACTTGGACTTTATATTTTTTTCTTTAATATTTGACTTATTATAACATTTCTTATAAATCTGTATATAGTGTGACTACAATTATTTGTAGGATTTTAAATGCACCTCAACTTCAAAAAGTTTGAGAACCACTGAGCTAGGCAATTTATTCTTCTATTGATGTTATTCCAAAACATTAAAAGTCATTTCCTTTCATGCATCCCTGAGATTATTTTCTACATGTTTAAATTATAACTTGCATTTTTTTTGCCCTTCTTATACATGACTTCTCCAGCAGTCAATACTATGTATATACCTGTTATTTTTACATTTTTATTTTCTAGTTCAATACCTATAATGTAATTGAAATTTAATGAATATTTTTACTAACTAAGTGTCTATATCCCCCTTTTGATGAATCATAATATATATTAGCTTGTTGAAGACTAACATCTTCATACACACATACCATATATGGTTATATAAATGTAAATTATATATTTATAGCTAAATGTTGATTATATATTTGTATGGGTGTGTATATACACACACAGCTGTATATATATGTACATATATATACATATACACATATATATACACATATACAACATATACACGTACACACATGACTTTTTTAAAGTCATCTCATAAAGATTTGTGTTCCTACATTTATTTTGCTTACAGTACCTAATATTTTCTAGCAGTAAAATAAAATATGCTTGGAGTAATGCTGTATTAGATTATGAGTTTTGTGGAGAAATCTTATTCTACATATTTAACCAGTTAATATTAAGAAATATCATTTCAGCCTGACCAGGCGGTGGCGCAGTGGATAGAGTTTTGGACTGGGATGCAGAAGACCCAGGTTCGAGATCCTGAACCCGCTAGCTTAAGCGCAGGCCCATCTCTCTTGAGTAAAAGCTCGCCAGCTTGGACCCAAGGTTGCTGGCTCCAGCAAGGGGTTGCTCGGTCTGCTGAGGGCCCCGGTCAAGGCACATGTGAGAAAGCAATCAATGAACAACTTAGGTGTCGCACCGGCAACAAAAAACTGATGATTGATGCTTCTCACCTCCCTCCGTTCCTGTCTGTCTGTTCCTATCTATCCCTCTCTCTGTAAAAAAAAAAAAAAAAAAAAAAAAAGAAAGAAATATCATTTCAATTTCTTGTGAATTCGAAGAGGTCATTTTAACCTCCTCATTCCAAAGTTTCCTCTGGCATAATAAGAATAATATCAATAATTCTGTCCTTGAACTGTGAACATTAAGTGAGCTCAAATATATATGAATAGAGTTTAGAATGGCACCCTGCACATAGGCAACACTCATTAAATATGAAATATTTTCATAATAAGAAATTTGCTACAATATAATTGTATCTATGGGAGGATGATATCTTAAATTATAAATAGACCTGTAATCTAGGGTTTTTTTTGAAATGTGTTTTCTAAAATAACACAGTTTAATAATGAAGTATAAAAATCCTTGACTACTGCTTAAACTCCAATTTTTTTTACCTTCTGATATATTTTAATTAGATAATCTTTGGTTTGCTTTAATTTCTGTAGAACCTAAGACAAATATATAACAATGTGCCAAAATGCATATTTTTTTTGTTTTAGGTTATGGCTATATAAATTGTGAAACTAATACCATATTTGATGCAAGAAAACATAATATAGTTATCTATTGAAAAAGAACCTATTACTATGAATTTTAAAAACATAGAACTGCTGAGGTTTTCACATAATAAACTTGGAAGTTTTACTTATTCATTTAATGTGGTAACCCTTTGTATAGTTTAATTAAGTCCTACAATTGTCATATACTTTCTAAGTTTGCACTGATTCATAAATTAATAACATTAATGATAGCAAAAGTACTAATAAAAACATTCACATTTTTTAAATGCTTATTTTTTGTTGTGTAAAATACAGCCTCTATTCTGCTTTGTCTACTCTTTGTTCCAGTAACTACCCCGTAGTTAGTTTTTATTTTTCTCAAACTTACCATTCATCTTGTTTCTTTGTTATCTGTTTTATTACTTATTTGTCCTGCTAACTCTTCATTCTACATTAAAACTATCAAATTCAATGGAATATAGTTGAGAAGAGGAGATCTAGCTCTTTTCAGAAAAAGCAATGTAATTTAAAGTCCTGAACCATCAAATTATCTCTAGAAAGCAAATAAACCAATTCTTTTTTTCATTTTATACACAGCATAATATAATAAATATCGATGCTATTTCTTTTTATGCTTATTTCTACAATTTTCACAAAAGAGGACAAGCCCCAATGCTTCCTTTTAAAATTTTATCACACTAACCAATTCTAACTGAAAATGCATTCAGTGATTCTCCAGTATATGACAACCAGGCACTACACTAAATCATCCGAAAACCAAATGACTTTTGTGCTTTTTTTTATATGATGCTAATGTTTCATTCAGAAAAAAATAAAATGTGATTCAGTTGATGCATAGATGAGTTTGTAGCAATGATCTGACAAGTAAAGGGACCCATATTCGTTTTGGGGGGGATTACCATAACAAAGTACCACAAACTGAGTAGCTTATAATAATAGGAATTTATTCTCTTGTAGTTCTGAAGGCTAAAAATATGAAAGCAAGGTTTTGGCAGGACCACGTTCTTTCTGAAATTTCTCTGTAAGAATCTATTCCACCCAGTGCCTTTCTCAGCTTCTGGTATTGCCAGGAATCCTTGGTGTTCATCAGATCTCACATTAAGTGGCTCAGTACCACAAAACTGCTCCATATTTCCTCATCCTTACCATTCATTCAGTCGCCAATCGCAAGAACAGGTTGTCTCCTGTGCTTCTTACTGACTAGATATAAATAAGAGATTTCTACATCCCCCACCTTGGGTTCAATTACTTTGCTAGAGCAGCTCACAGAACACAGTAAGAAAGTTTACTTACTGGATTGCTGGTTTATTTTTGGATATAACCTGGTATTGCCAGACGGCAAGGTATATGAGAGGGTGGAGCGCTTCCATGCTCTCTCTGGAAGCTCCACTCTCTTAGTACTTCACTTGTTCCAATCTGAACCTGGTCCTTCAGGGATATTTATGGAGGTTATATTACTTAGGCATGCCTAAACAAATTACTGATTAAGTCACTTTCTAGCATAGGGAGAACTAAAAGTTCCAACTAATCATTCACTTTATTGATTTTCTTCTGTCAACGAGCCCCATCCTTAGGTGCTTTCCAAAGTTCACGTCATTAACACAAACTCAAGTATGATTAAAAAGGGCTTGTTTTAAGAATAAAAAATATGCCCATTTTTACCTTTATTGCTCTGGAGCTATTTCAGAATCTGAGAACAAAACTATTATAAAAAAGAGGCCTCTAAGGCTATTATATATAGAATATTACAACAGTTTCAGGAGGTGTGTATGAGAAACAGCAGATGAAGACCAAATATGTGTATATTTCTTATTATGAATTACAGTGTCACAGTTTCTGTGTTCAAAGTCCTCTTCTTATCAAGATGCCACTCATTCTAGGTCCAGGTCCAACTCATCTTAATAACTAAGTATATGTGAACTAAAATAAGTTCATGTTCTGAGGTCTTGAGTGGACATGATTTTGGGGGGTACAATTTTCAATTCAATAAAGAAATCCAAATTCAGAGTGATTTAAGTAACTAAAGAATTTGGAAATATTAATGCTTGTATAAATATCATATAATTAATTTCTAGTGATGCATGTATTAAGTAAGTCTGTAAATATGTTAATGAGGCCAATTTTTTCAGCATTTATAATTATTTTTTTTCACTTGTTAGAAAGCTTTTGCTATTATCTTCTGTTAAGAGTACTTAGAACTGCAACTTCTAAACACTAAATAAATAAAAAATATTTATAGGAGGAAATGATAAAAAATATAAATACATAAACATAAAAATAAGAAATCTAGAATTGGTTTTTATTCTCCAAAAATTAGAAGCATGACAATGAGAGTAACCAGATCAGTGTTAATGGAAAATGCATTTATCTTTGTCTCTGCATTGCCTTTGCATGGTTGCTTTGTGATGTGCCCATTAAACAATTAGTTGGTCCTCTGGTTTAGTGAAGAGGATGGCAATATGCAGAGATGTGTGGCCTCATCGCCTGATTACAAAAAACCTCTTCTTTAATTGGGGTAGAGGGTGATGATGAAAAGGATTTGATGAGTGATTACATCAAACAGATACTTTTCATGCTCCAGACCTATTCTAAGCAGTCCAGTTTCCCATTCTCAAATCTCCTGTCACTCATCTTTCAATCTTGCTCCTTCCAAGAAACTTAACACCTAAGTAAGCATGGTCATCTCACTTTTCAGGAAAAGTAAAAAACAAATAAACACGTACATTTATGTCTTTTGGGAAAACATTACTTTCCATAATTTTTATTTATTTATTTATTTTTTATTCATTTTAGAGAGGAGACACACACACAGAGAGAGAGAGAGAGAGAGAGAGAGAGAGAGAGAGAGAGAAAGGGGGGAGGAGCTGGAAGCATCAACTCCCATATGTGCCTTGACCGGACCAGTGCAGGGTTTTGAACTGGCGACCTCAGTGTTCCCAGGTCGACGCTTTATCCACTGCGCCACCACAGCTCAGGCACTTTCCATAATTTTTAAAGACCATTCTTGGTGAAATTGAAAGATATGAGTTTACTTCCAACTGTAGTTAGTGCAACTAATTGGGCCTTTTAATAAAAGAGGCTAGAGGTCTTTCACTTTCAACCATGAAGTCAAAGAAAACTCTTTATGGGACTGTAGTAGTCTGTGTGATTAGTGGCAATATGAAAACAGTAACACGTATTTAGAGATTAACTTTCTCCTTCACATTTCTGCTTTTAGGGTTATTTGGGTCTGACCCATTTGTTGTTTGTTGTTGTCGAGTTCATCTGATAGCACCTGATTTATGATGAGCATCCTTTTGTGTGTTTGTACTTGATGGGTTCAGGATATACCATATTAAAGAGCTTAATACAACATATTTAAAATACAACATTAAAGAACTTAAGCTGAAAAGATTTTTTTAAAAATGACAGAAACAAGAATGCCACTTTGACACGCACACCCCTTCTTTCATGAAACAGGTCATAAAACTCCCCTGTGAAAGGTACAGTCTCTATCAGGAGAAAGGAAGACAGTCTTATCACCAGAGACAGAAAATTTGGGTTCAATAAATTTATACAAACAAACCTTATTAAGCTAACTCTTAATTTCTTAGTCACTTCTCATGATTTACTACCTCCAGTCCTAAACCCTCCATCTTGTCAATTCTCCACAAATTCAGTGTGAAGACTGCGAGCTAATTCCTATCTCTTCTCTAGTTCATCAATTTAAATTTCCCTTATAATTCTATGAATTATATAATTTTTTACAAATAATTACAATTCAATATAAAATAATTTATTTTAATAACAGTATATAAAAAATTCTAATACAAAAACTGATACCAGGAGCTAACATTTAGTAGACATATGGCTTCAGACTAACAAAAGAAGTAATAAAATATGAACCAGAAATTTACGCTTTTGGTTCTTCTCAATCCAATAATCAATTCCAATTACTTCATGTTTCCAAGGTTTTGTCACCTATAACCTACTCTTGCATTTGACTTTGATATCCATTATGATTATTTGGTAGTGAGCAGAAACAAACTCTGGCTAACTAAATAAAAATTTAAATAACTTAAGCAAAAACAATAATTTATTAGAAATAAATCATATAGCTTACAGTTTTTAAGAAGGAACTGAAAAATTGTACATATCTTTAGGCAAGACACCTAGGGGCAGAATAAATTTAGCTTAAAGCATATACCTAAAAATACTAGGGGGAAAACTTTGGTTATGTGTCTTTGGGACCTAAATCAATGGCTGTTTTGTACAAGCCTCTCATTACATGTTTTCAAATTAAATCACAATCTTATTTAATGAACTCTGTGACAAAGTTTCTATTATCCATGCATAATTAAAGCTCAGAGGCTTCTATGAAGTATATCTGAATATGTTGTTCTCAAATATATTTGTATAATCAGCAGGTACATTTATGAACATCTCTCTTATTTTTAGACCATTTGCCTACAAAAATAAAAGTGATATTTAACCACACTTACTGCCATTTTACCTGTTATGTTGACATCTTATTCTTTTAATATTATGCTGGATTATTTTGAAGATTTGATTTGTAAAATGCTATATTTTGCTATTCAACCATTGAGGGAGGGGGACCAACTTGGACATTTATATGATATTGACATATTTAAAAGTCATCAGAGAGAAAATATTTCTATAGCCATATTAATTCAACAAGATTTAAGAAAACTGTAAATTTGCATTTCTATACAAAAGCTACGCCATAGATAAATCTAAGCCCTAATTTAAAATAAATGCCTTAGGGAAAAGCTGAACTATCAGTCAACTGACTCACCTTTCAGAAAGTTTTTTTTTTTAATGTGGTCAAAGTGTCTTGCAATAAAATTTATAAATCATTCCTTCATTTTGAATATTGATGAGCAGATAATAAAAATCTTCTCCCTCACAATTTAATTCTGTAAAAACTTGTGATAAAATTATGCTGATTCTTTCATAAAAGGGATTAAGAACTTATAAACTGAAGATTTAACAATCTCTTCTTTCTTAACTCTCACTATATTAAATCTCTTTCATTGGCTATTTATGAAAAGTCAGTCATTGCAAATGCCAAGTAAAATAGTCATCTACACTTCTCACAAAAATTAGGGGATATTTCAAAATGAATATGAAATGATAAAAAAAAGAAGCATTTGATTTTTTTTATTAAACAAGAACATCAGAAAAACAAATGACAAGTAAAAAGGAGTGGTTTGATTATGCAAATGAGATGCAAAGTACAAAATACAAAAGGCTGAGAGTACTAGAGTATCTGCCCGTTCCTTAATCTTTTTATTTTTTTTAAGAACAAGGCAGGGGTGCCCTCTTTCACTACTGTTTTTTTTTTTTTTTATTCATTTTAGAGAGGAGACACATAGTGAGAGAGAGAGAGAGAGAGAGAGAGAGAGAAAGGGGGGAGGAGCTGGAAGCATCAACTCCCATATGTGCCTTGACCAGACCAGTGCAGGTTTTGAACTGGCGACCTCAGTGTTCCCAGGTCGACGCTTTATCCACTGCGCCACCACAGGTCAGGCACGTTCCCTAATCTTGAAAGGGCACATCCTGCAATTTCTCAGCCTGTGCAATGACCCTGAAACGTGATTTGCCCAAATGCAAAGCCAGGAGAGCCACAGGACATCTTGAAGTTGCTCAAACACAGACAAAAGTGGCAACAGCAGTTGGAACATCCCAAAGCATGATTAACAGACTGTGGAATCACTTTCAAGAGACTGGCACACTTGAAGAATACAAGGGCTGGGTTGCCCATATCCACAACAGCAAGAGATGACCGCTACTTGACCTTATTGGCAGGAAGAAACAGGCACAGCAATGCAACAGAGCTGTGGGGACAGTTTCTTGCTGCCCCTAGATGATGGATATGCACCCAGACCATATGAAACTGGCTCCATCCTGTTGGAATGCATGCCTGGTGACCAGTGTTATGCATTTTGTTATCTGCTGAAAACTGTAGAACCTGTAGAAGGTGGGCTGATGAGCATTGTCATTGGACCCATGATGAGTGGTCAACTATCCTCTGGTGAGTCACGGTTCAGTCTGCGGCTTGACAATCATCGTGTCCTGATCTGGCGTGAATGAGGAAATGAGAGAATCCACGTTTTATGTGAGAAAGGGATTCCTTTAGTGGTGGTGAAATCATGGTGTGAGCTGGCATCAGAATTGGTGTTTTATCAACCTCCACGTCATCAGAAACGAATTGCTGACTGCTCTCAGATATTGGGATGAGGTCTCGCAACCTATAGTGGTACCTTATGCTGGAGCAGTTGGAAACAACTTTCTTTTCATGGACGACAATACAAAGCTCCACTGTGCACATCTCATCAACAACATGCTTGAGGAGTCAGGAATTGATGCATAAACTGACCTTTACTTTCTCCAGACTTGAATCCCACTGATCATGCTTGGGATGCACGGGGAAAACATCTGGCAAACCATCCAATGTCTCCCATTCCACTTTTTGAGCTGGAAATTGCCTTGGACCAAGAGTGGAAGAGAATCCCACAAGAACTGCTGGACAGTCTTATCCTGTTCATGCCCCATTGCTGTCAGTGTGTTTTGGCAGTCATGGGTGACCATAATCCTACTGAACAGTTAATGTGTGACATGCTTCTGTTCACCCCCACCAATATGTCACTTGCTACTCAATCACAATAATCAATTTTGCATCTCATTTGTACAATCCAACAACCTTTTTTGTCTTGTCATTTGCTTTTATGATGCTCTTGTTTAATAAAATAATCAAATGCTTTTTTTGTCATTGCTTCATATTCATTTTGAAATATCCCATAATATTTGTGAGCTTGCATTCAAATTATTGAAAATATAGACAAAATATAGAGTATGACTCCTTAACAGTATTTTTATTCTCAATATTATTACTGTATTCATTTTAAAAAATGAATGGAAAGGTAATTTGTGTAGAATAATGGGTTGATTCAGCATCCTTAAATTTTGAGTTTGAAAACATATGCCCCATTGATTTTGTCAAGCAAGTAGATAATTTTTTAAAACGTTGTTTTTATTTCACGTTTTAAATTTTATAAAATTTTGAGTAGTGATGGTATTAAATAATTTTAGAAAATATTTTAGGCATAAAATAACTTCTAATTAAAAAATCAAAGGTGTTTGATTTCAGCTATTTATTCAGTAATTCATTAGGCATTTATTATATTGTTAGACCTTGGTTAGACATTTGGTTAGGTCTTGGAGGCAAAAGAATTTTTAAAAGACAAATAAAATACAATTTTTAATTAAAGAGGAACTGACAATACCAAACCTTTAACTTTTTTCAATAGGAAATCTAAATACTAGTCGATGATAATCTTCTCAAGTACAACCATTGAGTCAGAACAAAGACATAGATATTTCCTCTGAGGTTTTAATTGACATCATTTAAAATAATAATATTGAGCAAGTATGAACAGTAAATGATTCTTTATATGCCCATTCTTATACACAATTTATCATTCATTTGGAATTTTTTCCTACACTATGTTATTTTTTTCTAATGTTGAATTTCCACCTTACCAATTTATATATTTTGTTTCTATTAAAACATAAAAAATAGCCCCAAAATACATATAATATGTTTTTTTTGTAAGTGAGAGTAGGAGAGATAGAGACATACGTTCTCATGTGCTTTAACCAGGATCCACCTGGCATCCTCCATCTGGGGCTGATTCTCTGCCCATCTGGGGCTATGCTTGCAATCAAGCTATTTTTAGACCCTAAGCACTGGCTTAAGGGAGCCATCCTCAATGCCTCGGGCTAACACACCAAATTAATCAAGCCATGGTTGTGGGAGGAGAATGAAGAGAGAGAGAGGAGAGAGAGAAGGGGAAGGGGTAGAGGGGAGAAGCAGATGGTTGTTTTTCCTGTGTGACCTGACTGGGAATTGAACCCAGAACGTCCACATGCCAGGTTGATTTTCTACCACTGAGCCAAGTGGCCAGGGTCCAGAAATAGTTTCTGTACAATACAATAAACACATTGTTTAAAATTTTTTGTGTTAAAAATCAATGTTTTTGGAGTTTTGAATTTTTATGATAGCTTAACATACTTAGATTTTGCCCTCACTTCCACCTTTAGTTTCAAGCAGAATAACTAGTTACATTTTGACATGCTTGACAACATTATTGGAGATTTTATAAGAATCTCAGGAGTTTATGCTTGTCAAAAAATGGTAAAGAAAAATAGTTATACTTGAAGCTCAATAAAAGAATTACATCCATATCATTCTGAGTTGAAACTTGAGTATTTGGGGGGAAATTCAGACAAGAATACACACTGTGGCTTTAAAACAAATTTTTAATGCCTGCTGATGTTTAAGAACTGAAAAACAAAGTATATTTAGAACCATGGAAAACAGTTTAATCAGATTGGCCTTAATATGCTTCTTCCTAATTCTAATATTATATGACCTCATGATTGGTTAAATCAAATTCCTGTGATCCAACTATATCTGTGCATGTGTAGACAGAGCATTGCCTGAGACCCACGATACCACCTCTGTTTTCTGCCTTTGGCACTTGGAAATTTCCATGGTTTACTATATTAAATGTGGCTCTGATTTTGTAACTTGGGAGAGGAAAGGGATATAGCTCTTGTGAGTAAACCACAAAGTTACAAAGAGAAGGCTACATGGAATCTTATTTGCATACACATACCCTATAAGCCCTCTTGGGAAAAAGTAAGAAAGGTTATTCGGGGATTGTTATACAATTCTCTGAACAGCCAATATTCATACCTCTTAATAAAAACCAGACACAAAAGAGTGTAGGTGAATGTCCAGAGTTTACTCTTAAAAAAAGAAAAACTAAGGAAAAGCATATTCCTGGTCTAGAAGAAGCACTAGTTAGAGAAGTAAGCATTTTAAAATTATATAATACACTTTTATGAAAAAAATTAAATGGTATGGAAGTGTGTTAAAAAGAAACAAGGGATAATAAATGATGGTCTATTGTTCAATTAACCATTTGCTTCAATTTTGCTCTTTAGAGCAACATTTTTTATAGCTATATCTGTCTTTAAATCCTTGAGGGGTTTTGGCCCTGGCCTGTTGGCTCAGCTTTAGAGCATCAGCTTGGCATGTACAAGTCCTGGGTTCGATTCCTGGCCAGAGTACACAGGAAAAACACCCATCTGCTTCTCCAACCTTCCCCTTCTCCTTCCTCTCTGTCTCTGCCTTCTCCTCCCACAGCCAATACTCCATTGGAGCAAAGTTGGCCTGGGAGCTAAGGATGGCTCCATGGCTTTCGCTTCAGGTGCTAGAATGGCCCCAGCTACAACAGAGCAACACCCCAGTTGGCCAGACCATCGCTTTCTGGTAGGCATGCCAGCTGGATCCCAGTCGGACAAAAGGGCTAGTCTGTCTGTCTGCTTCCCCACTTCTAACTTTGGAAAAATACAAAATAAAATAATAAAATGAGCCTGACCAGGCAGTGGCGCAGTGAATAGAGTGTTGGACTGGGATGCAGAGGACCCAGGTTCCAGACCCCGAGCTTGCCAGCTTGAGCACGGGCCCATCTGGCTTGAGCAAAAGCTCGTCAGCTTGGACCCAAGGTCGCTGGTTCCAGCAAGAGGTGGCTCAGTCTGCTGAAGGTCCACAGTCAAGGCACATGTAAGAAAGCAATCAATGAACAACTATGGTGTTGCAATGGCAAAGAAAAACTAATGATTGATGCTTCTCACCTCTCTCTGTTCCTGTCTGTCTGTCCCTATCTATCCCTTTCTCTGACTCTCTCTCTCCGTCCCTGTAAAAAAATAAAATAAAATAAAATGAAAAAATAAGTCCTTGGCGGGGGGGTTCTTTTATAAATTTAAAAATACACAAATTTATTTATTAATTTGTCAATTTTCATGTATGCAATGCAAGATGAAGATTTACCAACTTAAGCTAGTCTTTATCTCCTTTTTGTCTGAATGAAATTTTAAAAACTTTTTTATTGTTTTAAAATTGTTTTGTTGGCTAACTTAGTAAAATTTAATACTTGTATCTCTGTTCTTTTTTCTTTTAATTTTTTTGTGACAATTTTATTTTGTTTAACCTACATGCATTCTATTATATCCATATAAAGTGTAAAATAAAGACACAAAGCATTTTTATCACTTTTGGTGCATTTTTGTGCACCTTTGCAGACTATAGTTCATTCCAACTCTTCCCCAAACACTATTGTAACTCATTTCACTAGTTATTAGTTTTTATTGTATTGAATTTTGTATTACTAAAATAATATAGTGAATACTCTTCTGTCTGACTTTTTCATTCACAAAAGTACTTTTTAAATTCATTCACAATATAAAGTGATTTAGTTTTTTTAGTTTTTTTATGCTAAATATGGATATATTACATTTTATGTATTTGCTTGTTCATGGACACTTGGGTTGTTTTAAGTGTTTTGTTATTAGTAATAAAGTTCTTATGATACCAACAAATAAAACTTATGAGTTGTATTGAAAGGGTATGTTTTACTTAGAAAATCTCAAACTGTTATTTAAGATGGTTGTACCATTTTTTCTTCCACCAAAAAGTTATAAGAATTCCAGTACTCCTACATTTTGCCGATTCTTGGTATTGTCAATCCTGTTAATTTTAACTTTTTAACAAGTTTATAATCTCACTGTAATTTTCTTTTCCCAATAAATAATGATGATGAACATCTTTTTATGAGCATCTTGACAATTTATGTATATATTTTTGTAAAGTATCTGTTTGATATATGCCTCTTTTTATTGTTATTATCTTCTAATTATTGCAATATAAATTATATATTTTTTAAAAATTTCCTTTAAGATATATATATATTAAAATATTTCCACATTTAGTGATTTGTTTTTCATTTACTTACAAATATTTAATTTTTTTTAATTTTAATAAATTTATTATATATATTTTTTCATTATTCATACTTGTATCCTAAAAAATACTGGTGTACTCCAAGATTGAAAAGATTTTCTTCTGGTAGTTTTATATTTTTAGTTTTTTCTTGATAGACTTATGACATATTTATTTTTATTTTTTTATTTTATTTTTATTTTATTCATTTTAAAGAGGAGACACAGAGTGAGAGAGGGGGGGGGGAGGAGCTGGAAGCATCAACTCCCATATGTGCGTTGACCGGACCAGTGCAGGGTTTTGAACTGGCGACCTCAGTGTTCCCAGGTCGATGCTTTATCCACTGCACCACCACAGGTCAGGCGACTTATGACATATTTTGAGTTAATAACTGACCACACATCTATTCCTGGATTCTATTCTGTTTAATTCCTTTCTGCTATTTTCTAATTCCAGAGTCTCTACTAATGTGCTTAAAAAGATAGTAACTATTGAAGCATAACAGTGTCTCTGTAATTTTTCTTTTTCTTAAAAATTGTTTTGGCTAACCCAGATCATTTTTATTTTGATATCTATTTTAGATTGAACTTGTCAATTTGTGTTTGGGAAAACCATACTACAATTTTGAAAAGGATTGTGTTGATTCTATAGTTCATATTGGAGAGAACTGGCATTTAACAGTATTGAGTTTTCCAATTCATGAACATGACATATAATTCTTTATTTATTTTCAATGTTTGGCTATATTTTACAAACTTTGCTCAATATGCCAGAATAATTTATGTTTTTAAATACATTATAAATTAAGTTATATTAAAAAAAATAAAACTTGATATGGTATATGAAGTATGATATTATTTAAGTAAGTTAAAAATATAAAAACAATATTCACACATTTTATTTTATAATGAATATATGGTAAATTTATTTTTAAAACATGCATAGAAGTGATAAACACTAAATTCAGGCTAGAGTTTACCTCTTGGAAGAAGAGGATAAGAGCAAAATCAGAAAAACCTTAGTTATATTTTAATGCCATTTTCCTTTAAAGTATTTGTCATAGATATGACAAAATAACTATCCACCATTATTCTCAATAGTTTTTGAGTGTTAAAAGTTCTTATAACTGAAATGAGAGAAAGAAGAATGTCAGGAAGGCAGTTAATAGGAGATATTGCATTGGCTTATGGGAAAGATAGTGGGTTCTTTGAACTAATGTGGCAGCTTTGGAATTCAAGAGACATTATGGATTCTAGATATACATACAAGAATGAAACAGTAGCGCAGGTTTTAGAAAGGAGGTAGAAATTAATTGTATAATGTTATAGCCTATCATTAAAGGTGCATGCATTTAAATACTAGCAGCTGTTTTGCTGGCAACTTGAATCTTGTATTTAAGCATTAAGGATAAAAATGGCAAGACAATGAAATCTAGATTCTAAAGTTAATTCCAAGTTTTGGCATACTTAATTTTTGCACCAACATGGCTAAATGTAGCTGTTTAAAAACACACAATCATGCTAACAAGAGAAAATTTTAATTTGTAAACTTATATGCATCCTTCATGCTGCTTGATGTATTTACATAATCTAATAACTCACTGTATTGGCTTGTTCTGTTCAGAATGTTAAGATGCAAAATGTGACCTACACCTGGATCCCCAATACCCCTCTACATTTTTTTCTGGTTTTCTTAAAGTCCTTCATTTAATCCTTTCAAAAACTTAGCAAAGTCAAGTCTTTTAAACAAGCCTTTAACCGTGGTCTTACTTTTAATTTAGTGAAACAAATGAACAAATTGTAGTAATGCGGTTTGAACTCCATCAACAAAACCTCATCCTCAAGGCCTGACCTGTGGTGGCACAATGAATAAAGCGTTGACCTGGGAACACTGAGGTCGCCAGTTCAAAAACTGCACTGGTCCGGTCAAGACACATATGGGAGTTGATGCTTCCAGCTCCTCCCCCCTTTCTCTCTTTCTCCCTCTCTTTCTCTCTCTGTGTCTCCTCTCTAAAATGAATAAAATAAACAAAAAACACCTCATCCTCCAACATAGTTATATCTCTACCATTCCTCTGAACAGTGTCTGTGAGATGCATTTCTGCTTCTCAATACGAATTTCCTACGTCAGTGTTTATGATCACTATTTCTCATTCATGATTTCTTTCTATAATTTTTCTGTCTCCTTTACTTTAATGTCTCTTTATGTTGATTCATTGCATGCTAACTAAAAATATTTAAAGTTTTAGTGTTTTTTTCTATTATTATTTGTGTCTCATCTAGATTTTTTGTTAAACTTCCTTTTTTTCTTGGTTTACTTCTTGAAAAATAATCTTCACCTCTGTCTCTTATTGTTTCTCAGATAATTCTGAGTGTATTTTTTATTTCATTACTTTATTAAATTTTTCTATGAAATTACTCAAACGCCTTCTAATTGCCATATCTAATGAGAAAAGCCTTCTGGACCTTATTGGGTCTTATTCTATATCAGTCTTATATGGCACTGTTTACATTTCTGCTTGGACACCTAGGACCTTACTTTGTGTAATCTCTTCTAGATATTAGACTATTGCTTTTCTAACAGCACTGAATATTTTATTTTTTCTTTTCCATTTACCTATGACCAGTGGTGGGATTCAACTGGTTTGTACTGTTTTGGCAAACCAATACCTTTTTTTTTTTTTTTTTTAGTTTGGTGAACTGGTTGTTAAAATGATACTTGTAATTAGGGTTCTCTCTAAGAATGCCTGGGCAGCTGCCCAATGTAGAAATCACAAATATTCTTTTCTTACTCTTTTTTAACATTTATCTGCACAACAGCCTATTCTAAGCACCCGTAGTAATGGTCATTCCATCCTGAGGTGAAAAAAATGGCAAGATATTTTAAAACTCTTTTTATAACATAATCTGGTTTTGTGTACTTCTCTTAGTGTTTTTACTTGAGTATTAAATGCATGAAATAATAAACTACCTTTCAGTATATCTTTCTTTATACTTAAAAAAGTAATTAGAGTAGAGAACTTGTCATTAAGTTATTTGAATATCACCATTGCCTACGATTCAATTATTGGCTTATTGTTTTTATTACTCTTTATATTTTCCTGGGAATTTTAATATGATTATCTGAAACTTTTATGCTGATAATGCTAACATTTAGATCCTTGAATATTCTTTATGCTTCAGACTTATATCAGTTATTATATAAAATTGTCTTTTGGACATTGCATTTGGATATTACACAAGACCCTCAAAATCAGCTCTTTCTAACTCTACTAGTCATTCCTTTTGCAACTCTAGGCTTATAAATCATTATCCTATACTATCTACTACTTTTAGTGTGCCAAAAGGAACCAGTTGCCAAGGTGAGAAACTAAGAACTTGATGACCAAGTAAAAAATGATTTGCAGAATAAAAACAATATGTTAATAGGCTATTGTAGTTTTTCAGGTCAGAGATAATATGGAAATAAAGTAGTACAGCAGTATAAAAGATGATTAAAAGAGCAAGAATTGTAATAGGTGGAGAAGTTAAATTTTGGAGAACATTGGCAATTGCTAGCACTGAGAGAAGAACTGAAGTTCTTAGTTTCTCATCTTATTGATATATTACTAGCACAAATATAATAATAATTTTCCTAAAAATCTCTTAAATAACTTCCCATTCACAATAGAATAATTTGTCATACTATACAATCACATTCACTATTATTAATATAATGCCATTGTATATTTTAATGATTTCTATTCTTTGCCTCCATTTTACTTTAGCAAAATGAGAAATTGCTAGTATTTCATGAGATGCTACATGTTGATATTGTTAAAAAATAAACTGAGCCATTTAAAAAAATTTAAGAGTTTAATTGAACAAAACTTGATTCAAATTGACCAATGCCATACCAGAAGTGGTTATAGAAATATTTTGCTAACAAAAGCAAGAGAAAGATTTTTATAGAGAAGAAGCTAGAGCAAATCAAGAAAACTATTTGATTTGCTATTACTTAAGTAGTTGCATATTTTGGAAAAAACAACTAATTAACTGATTGGTTGTCCTCACATTTTGATTTATTAATCTTGAGGAATGTACAGCTTAGATTTTGATTATTTTAGTAAGTAGCTAAGGTATTAAACCACCTCAGTATAGTGATCTATTTGTTTAACTAATTCAACAATATATCCTTCAGAGCTTATGACCATTTATTTTTCTTCCCTTACTTCTTCTTGCATTATCCTTTATTTATTTTTTAACCAGGAAGCTTTCACTTATCTTTGAGAGCTTCAAGTTTTAAAGAGATTTTCTTCTCTTTGTCATGACCATTATTTTTTATTTTCCTGAATATTATCTTAGTATTTTTCCTGTGTTGAATTGCTGAATTCCATAATTATTATTATAGTACTTATCTCATTGTTTTTATTTAATCTCTTTACATATGTCTTCCAAATTACAATAAACTTCTTAAAAGTAGAGATAAATATAATTCATCTTTTTATTTCAACTGACAAACACAAAAACAAAAGTAAAAATAAAAGATACCTTTTGTAGTAGACAATATTTTTATTTACTTCCCATTATTTTCATCCTCTATTGTGCATACCTTTTATAATTATCTTTCATAGAGTATGAATTTGATATTAATATGATGAATTATGACTTACGATTGTGTCCCAAATCAGTTGTGTTTAATCAAAAAAGAGATCCATCAGAAATTAAAATTAACTCAAAATATATTTTATACTTGAATATAGATCTGAAACAATAAAATTTTTAGGAAATACATAGGCTGTAATTCTTTGACATTGGTCTTGGAGATGATTTTTTAATTTAACACCAAAGGCACTGTCAACAAAAATAAACAAGTGGGACTACATCAAATTAAAAAGCTTCTGCAAAACAAAGGAAACCACAAACAAAATGAAAAGATTACCTACAAAATGGGAGATATATTTTCAAGTAAGAGATCGATAACTACCAGAACCAAAGAAATAATCTAATCAAAGAATGGCCGGAGGATCTGAATAAGCATTGTTTATCATTGTTTTCAAAGAAGGCATACATATGGCCAAAAGGTACATGAAAAAAATGTTTCACATCACTAATCTTGCTATTTGTTGCAACATGGATGGAACTTGAGGGCATTATGTTTACTGTAATAAGTCAGAAAAAGACAAATATTGTATGATCTCACATGCACATGGAATCTAAAACACAAAACAAATTTTTTTAAAAAAAGCAACCAAACTCATGAACAAATTTGTTGTTGCCAAAGTTTAGAATTCAGGGGTAAATAAAATGGATGAAGGGAGTCAAAAGGTATAAACTTCCACTTATAAGTCATGAGGATGTAATGTACAGCATGGTAACTATAGTTAATGATATTATATAACATATTTGAAATTTACTAAAGGAGATCTTAAATGTTCTCAGCACAAAAAAAATATTCTGTAACTGTATGGTGACAGATGTCAACTAGACTTATATCGTCATGATCATTTTTTGATATATGTAAATATCAAATTATTATGTTGTACATCTAAAATTAATATGATGTATGCAAGTTATAGCTCAGTAAAATAGCCGAAAAGGGAGGAATGGAGAAACAAAAATTGAGGAGAAAGGTTTGAATTAATGTTTTTGAAAAACTTGTTACATATATATGTATATAATCTACCCACCTCCCTCCACATACATACTCTTGTTTTATAACAAATTTGGTGACTAGTTTACTCTGTATTTTATAGTATTCTGCATTTTTCACTTATTCGTAGCTATATGTATTTGTTATTTTTATAAGTTAAAATAAAGTGTAACCTTCTTTTCAAAGAGAGAAATTATCCTGAATGGAATTTACTTAATTATGTGAACACTTACCTAGACTTCCCTAAAGTCAAACACATTTTCCCGTTGTCATTGCAAAAGGAGTCTTCATTAGTTCTACAGATGCAAGGAAATTAATTCTACTAATAATCTTGTACTTGGAAGAGTACATGTAACCTGAGATAAGAACTCAACTAAAAAAATTTTAATATTCTGAGACATTGAGCAGAGCACTCTGCTCACTGTGTCTGTATTTCTATTCTTTTTTATTTTATCTGAAGTGAGAAGCGGGGAGGCAGAGAGATAGACTCCTGAATGCTCCTGACCAGGATCCACCTGGCATGCCCACTAGGGGACAATGTCTGCCCATCTGGGGCATTGCTCCATTGCAACCAGAACCATTCTAGCACCTGAGGAGGAGGTCATGGAGCCATCCTCATCGCTTGGACCAACTTTGCTCCTGTGGAGCCCTGGTTGAAGGAGAGGAAGAAAGAGACACAGAGAAAGGAGATGGGGAAGGGTGGAGAAGCAGATGGATGCTTCTCTTGTGTGCCCTGGCAGAGAATAGAACCCTGGACTTCCACATGCTAGGCCAATGCTCTACTGCTAAGCCAACTGGCCAAGGCCTGTATTTCTGACCCAAAGAAACTCTGGGATAATAAAAATTTGTATTGTTTTAATGTGTTAAGTCTAAACACATTAAATGTGACGATTATGACATAGCAGTAGAAAATTAATGCACCTTTAAAAAGGCTACATTGCTCAGAACGAGCTTTAGGTTAGTGAGTTGGCCAAAAAAAATTGTAGCCACAACAGAAGGTTCTTCCCAAACAAGATCTCTCATAGTGGCCATGACAATGTTGGCAATGGCAAGAAAACAATTAGTGAGTGGCCAATTTCAATAGACTAGTAAGTGGAATAATTGATTTTCTTGCAGCAAAGACTGACTTAAGGAAAGGAATAGTAAATTAAGAAAGTAAATAAGAAGTAAGAAAATAGGAAATAGAAGAGTTTGAGAACTCCTTTAACTATAGAGTGAGGAGACCTAAGTAAAACACCTTTACTACTTTTGTTTAAGTTTTGATTAAACCAAGGAAAATTTAAATCTGCAAAGGAGTTATACTCATTAATTATATCTTACTCTAAGTTTTAAAGAGTAAGGCTTCAAGAAATATATATAGTAATTTGTGACATAGTTTAAGAGGTCAGAATATCTTTGTGGCATTGTTAGTAACTAAGATGCTGTGCTAGAGTCTTTAGAAATTGATAGGAACAAGCAAGATTTAATTCAATTTATAAAGTTCTGTTGTGAAGATACACAGGGAAGGAATTTCCAAAAATACAATAATTTATATAGCCTCTGCAAGGTCTTAGAGAGATCTGATACATTTTCAAGATGAAACAACAACCTTGTTTGCTTTTATCCTGACCCAGCTTTGTTTTCTTCTTGTATTTTTGCTTTTTTCACTATCTGTGCTTTTAATATTTCTTTCTTTCTTAAGGTTGCTTCTCCTAAGTGCTATTTTTCCAAATTGGGTAAATCATGATAACTCTATTCCTTTCACTAGTGATTGTGTTAAAAGGGGCTTTATTTGATCAAACACCAACAAAGGAGACAGAAAGGTAAATCTCTGGGTCAGGAGTGCTCAATACGTCAATCGCGATCTACTGGTCGATCGCGAAGGAAGTGTGGATAGATCACATGACATTAAAAAGACATTTGTCTTTTGATTGGCATACAGGGTAGCCAATCTGACGTCTGAACTTTTGACACCCTACGCATGCGCATTAAACCGTGCTAACTTGTTCAGTTACATTGCTGCGTAGTTAGCCTTCAATTTATTTAAACTAAATACAACAAAGGGTATAAAAATGAGTGCCATAGCTGGTCCAAGTAAGAACCCTAAAACCTACCACTTTCATACAGAATGGGAGGGAATTTTTTTCACAATGTCATATTCTAAGTGCGTTTGCCTCATCTGTCTGTGTGCCATTGCTATTCCAAAGAAGGGAAATGTGGAGCGGCTTTTTTGGACTGTTCATAAAAACTATGACATTGACTTTCCTCCAAACGAGAGCTGAGAAGGAGAAAGGTGAAAGAAGAATACACAATATTAAATAGTAATAATAGTAACTTAAATAATGATAATATAGAAGAAATAAATTTATGTTTTGCATTTTTATTGTAGGTAGATCATTTTGACTTGGTCATCTTATAAGTAGCTCGCAAGCTGAAAAAGTGTGGGCACCCCTGTTCTGGGCGGATTCCGGAAATGACTTCTTTCACTATATAGAGCAGTGGTTCTTAACCTGGGTTCTATTGAACCCTAGGGGTTCGATGAGTCGGTCTAAGGGGTTCAGAGAAGCCTCTGCTGCGGAGGCCAGAATAAAGTAATACCGTAATTTGTTGTGAGTCCATGCACTTTGTTGGTGTTGTTCTTTGAGCAAGGTGATGTTCATGCACGGCTCATTTTGTGCACCAGTAAAGAAACATATACCTATGTCTTGAATTTGGAAAAAAAAATCATATTTTATTTATCACTAAAGAAGGGTTCAGTGAATGCGCATATGAAACTGGTAGGTTTGGTACCTCAAAAAAGGTTAAGAACCACTGATATAGAGGATAGTTTCAGGTGTTGTTGGCACTGAATGTGGCTTGTTAAATCGCTTTAGGCAGTTTGTTACCAGCTTGAGAACAAAGCCAAGGATAGAACACCATTCAATGGGAAGTGAAGCTGGAACCTTCAAATATTTCCCTTAAACTACACATGCTTCTGAATTTCTTATGTGAAAAATTTAATTTACTTAACCTTCAATCCAGTTTGGGACAGAGTATTTTATTAGCTGTAGTTAGAAACTATCTAGACTGATAACATTCACTTCAAATATCTTTTGGCCTCTCTGTATATCTCATATTCAGATGCTCTGAGAAAAAAGGTATGATTTATTTTTTAGTCCCTCTTATAGCGGAATTGTTGTACTTAGTAGGACACTTCCTCTATATCCACTTTGACATCAGAACTTGATCCCTGAAATAAGTGAAACGCTATTTGCAGATTCTCATTACAATTCATGATAACTTCCATAAAGACAAGCATATAGCTGTTATGCAAAGAGGTAGGAATTGGGACTAACAGATTGTTTGAGACATCATGGCTTGTTCAGGAAAAATACACCAGAGAGGAACCCAAGAAATTCAAAAGTTGACTTCTGCCTGTTTTGGTTTGCTCTAAGTTAGCCTTAAATAGGAAATCTCAAACTTAAAGGAAAGTCTGTCTCTATTGAAGCCATTGAGATGGTCTTCGTGAAAAAGAAAAATTTCTTATAGTAAGCTAATTTTGCCTTTGATCATGAGAAGGTACTCTCAGAGCAGCTATTGTATTAAAATCTATAATAGCAGAGTAGAAACCTAGAGATAACATGACCTATGATAGCTGCATGTCTATTTAGATTAAAAAAGAAAAAGCTACCAATCAATGTCAAACCAAATATCAGGCCTTTATTATTATTTTTCAATATTTTTCTCAGATTTTCAAGAAGAAAGCTAAATTACTGAGCAATTTTCATGTATTTTACAAATCTTTTTACACATTGTATATGTTGTCTTCAAAACTGACAGCTCTTCAAAATTATTTTTCTCTAATAGCTTCATGCCATCAGCTCCAACTGAAGTTGAAATTTTTAAATTATAAGAATAGAATAATGTAGGACACTCATTTTATGCATCAAACAAAGAAAGACACCTAGGAATAATGGGATCATCTGTGTATCGGCCGACAATTATTTCAGAAAGTGATCTTTCCCTTTCTGTCTCTCTGTTTCCCTCTCTCTCTTCTCTTCATTCTTTCCTGTTTCTATAGATTGAATACACCTGACAAAACAATGAGTTTGTGAATATGATATATTTCCAGTAAGTTGAAAGATAAAATTATCTCAAAGTTGATCTGATAATGATTACCCTAAACCTGACAGACATTTCTTAGAATAACAGAGCTCTGGTAAATAAGTGTATGTTAAAAAAATTAGGTATTTTCTGTAATATTGTTACTTTTTCAATATGTTGTTTCTATTTTTCTCTGGCAGAATGTGTGGCCACCTGAATACTTAATAACAACAATTCGGTTTGATATTTTCTGACAGTGTATTTGAAAGAAACATATTATGTAAACCCATGCACGTTAGTGGGAGATGAGATAAAATGATGCTTTGGGCAATCTGATGGATTCTTTAATATATAATGCTATTTGTATCTATTCTTTGAGTATCTTTCTATCCCAATTGTTAGCATCCATTAGTGCCCTAAGGATAAAGAAAAGCAAAACAAAGACCTGTCTCTGCAACTGACAGATGGGTCTTTGAGGTTATAGATGGATTTATTGGTTCTCTGTTTCTAAATCTGTCAAAAAGACCGGAACAATTTCCTGCCTGAAAGAGGTTGAGCGTTGAGCACCTGGAGGCCTTTAATAATGATGATGGTAGGAAAGTACAATACTTTTGAATTTAATTTTCAGTGTGAATTATATTGAGTATTTTGGCTCAAAAATAAACTCCTCTGCTGAGAGAAAGAGAAATATGACATTTCCTGATGAGGTTATAAAATTTTCATTAGATTCTATTTGTAAAGAGAATCAACCCCCACTGCACCCCAATTAATCCTCATTGGGCTTCATTGAACAATATAGAGTAAATGTAAGTATTGATACCTTTTTTTGTTCTAATTTTTATACTTATTTTACAATTTAAAGGACTTAAGAAAATCAAATTGCTTTCTTTTTCTTTTTTGTAGGATAAGGTATCATCTCCTCATGCTCTAAAATGTATTTGATTTTTATGATTCTATTAAATGCAAATAAAATGAATCATTCACAATTTTAACTAATATAAATACATTTTCATGCTTACACAGGAGTAGTATTCCATGGTATCGTAACTATCATCCTACTGTTTTCTACTTTTCCCAATAATATTTATTGCACTTCTATTATGTGCCAAGCAGGGTAATAAGAGCCAGTGATTCAAAAGTAATACATGCAATCTCTCTTATGTACTTGTTTTGTATTTAGAATGTTTTGAGAGGGACCATTCAATAAGAACTAATCAGTAATTGTGATAGTATACTAAGTGCTGAATGAGAAGTGCCAGTTTCCAGGTGAATTAACTGTGTAACTTTTTCAAAACACTTGAGCTCTCAGAGTTTCAACTAGTTCATCCATAAAGTAGAATTATAATTCCTTACCTGTGCAAGCACAATCAAGTGGAGCTTTCTTCTGGCATTTTGTGACCCTAACATCTATGATTCAACAAAATAATAATTTCCTGGAAGTTGGTTAAGATAGAAAACATACCCTAAACCAGAGGTCCCCAAACTACAGCCTGCGGGCCGCATGCGGCCCCCTGAGGCCATTTATCCTATCGGGCCCCACCACACTTCCGGAAGGGGCAACTCTTTCATTGGCAGTCAGTGTATGGAGTACTTCATGTGGCGGCCCTCCAACAGTCTGAGAGACAGTGAACTGGCCCCCTGTGTAAAAAGTTTTGGGACCCCTGCCCTAAACAAACCCCACCACTTCAAAACAGTCAAGGAAAATGTTAAGCACACAGGTTCTGACCTTGTTCTTTCTTTAACATTTCCCTGGCAAAGGTCTGTTTGGCATATAGAGATTCACAATGAAGATGGGGCAGTTAGACAATGTTAACTTGTCATAGCATTTTAGTATTATCAGCGGACTCCATGGTTACCCTTGCAATAGTTGTCAACTGAAGCTAAAGTTTTCTCTTTTAAAGATAGGCAGTTGGTATTTAAAAAATGACAAAATATCTTTTGTTTATTTGTACGCTTAGGAATATATTCCATGAAGATGTATAAAAAATTACCAGAAAAAAATATTTAATAGAGTTCTGTTTGTCAGGAATAGTTTATGAAGCTTACAGAATAGCATCTGGAAAGAAAACTGACATAAAAAGAATGAATATTTTTTCAAAGAAGGTTCTGGTAACTGACATTGGTAGATGTAACATTTTAGAACAAATCAAACTTTATACTAGAGTTTGCAGAATATGGTACAAGTTCTATGCATTTGCTATGTCTTCAAATAGAAAATAATACATGGATGGCAACTACCAATATGTTACTGCATTTTTGTATTTTAACTTTTCTAACTTATGTTTGCTTTCTCATATTTATTTTAAATAATATTTTGAGACTTTAGTTTAAAAATGTGTTCCCAAATGGGATAGAATATTATGTATTTAGAATGATTGAGGTGGATTGCAATATATTAATTACCAAGACAGAAGAACACTGGCTAGTCAAAGTCAATTTTAAAGTTAATTTAAAAATTATATTAATTTTTCTACAAAACGATGAGATAACTCAAATAAGCAATATAGTATTATTATCACTATCATTATTATAAGAATAAAAAAATGGAGCAGATGAAATTTCTACTGATGATAACTTTTGGTAGTTTTACATAATCATAATATAAATTAAATGAAAAAATATAAGTAACAATGATTTAACTATTATAGTGCTTTGTATAAGTATATAGTTTAGGCCATCTGACGGTCAGTTCTTTTTTAGTTGATCCGTTAATTCAAATGGTTAATTCAGTCTCTTAAAACAGTTTTACTTCTTCCTCATAAAAATGATTGAGTGTTACTGTAGTGACTAATTTTTAAGATATTGGTGGTGTACTGTGAAATCACTGTTTTGGGGCTCAGAGCTGAGAGTCTTATAGGCCAGAGTGCAGGAGGAACTATGCAACACCATCCTTTAGTATTCTCTTATAGACAGACCTAGCTATTACAGAATGTCTTGAGAATTATGTTTACCTCTCACAGAATGCTCACTGCAACACATGCCTGGCCATATTCAAATTTGCATGGGTCTTTGGAATTTTGTGAAAAAAGATTTTAAATCCTACCCAATACAACAGTCTCCATAAGCATAAGTTTATGTGAGGAAATGGATGTTGTTAAGGCATACAACTTGTTGGAGAAACAATGAATCCTTTGAAAAAACATCAAGAATGTGATGTTTCTACGGTTAAGAAGTGATGTTTCTAGGCACATCATCTCAGGAAGGAAAAATTAGAATAAGGGAAGAGCCACTGCTCTGTTGAAGGAATTCCTTGTGAAAGAGCTGATGACTCAAGCAGGAAGGTATTTTTTAACCAACTGGGAAAAGAAAGAAACAAAACAATGGCAGTTTGAAATATGGAAAATGCTGCTCTGTAAATATTTTGGAGTTATATTGAAGAATCTAGTCATATTACTCAGAGTATCATTTAACTAAAGAAACTTTTGGTAACTTTTCTTCAAATATACATAAACTAGAAAAACAAAAAACTATTATTTCTAAAACATTTAATTTGTATCAGATATGTTTATATGTTATATTACTTAATATATCATTTTTTTTTAATTCAGTGAGAGAAGGGGAGGCAGAGACAGACTCCTTCATATGCCATGACATGGATCCACCCAGCAAGCCCACTAGGAGGTAATGCTCTGCCCATCTGGCTTTGTTCCATTGTTCAACAAAGGAGTTCGTTTTAGCACTTAAGACGGAGGCCATGGAGCCATGCTCAGTGCCTGTGGCCAACTCACTCCAATCAAGCCATGGCTGCAGGAGGGAAAGAGAGATAGATTGATAGGGAGAGAGAGAAAGAAGCAAGAGGTTGCTTCTCCTGTGTGCCCTGACTGGGAATTGAACCCAGAGTATCCACACACCAGGCTGATTCTCTACCACTGAGCCAACCAGCCAGGGCCAATATATCAATTTATTTAACCATTGTGTGTTTATATATTAGACACTACTCAAGGCATGTGAGACACAGCAATGACTGAGGTAGATGAAATTTTATACTCAAGTTTACAATAGAATAAAGCTGACATGAAAAAGAAAAAAAGTAAAATAAGATCGTTTCTAATATTATAAGTGTTATGGGGAAATATTAATCTAATGTTTTAGAAAAACTGGGAAACTTTGATTAGAGGTATAAAAAGTTACATTTAACAGAGCTGAAGAATGAAGAGAGATTAATGTCATCAAAAAGGAAAGTAGTCTATATCAGATTCTGTTGAGAATATATAAAGATAAGAACAGAAAAATTATCACCAGATTTAGTAAAATAGAGGTCATGTCTAACTGACAAAATATGATTGAAATTGAAATTGTTAAGACAAGATACTTTAATGTGATCACTGTCGTTATTATTGGTTATTGGGTATATCGGTTATATCTAAATTTTACTTCTTTTCTGGATATTTCTTGTCTATTTTACTGGAAAAAGAGAAGGGAAAAGGTGGCATCATCTATACAATCAATTAAGTGGATTACCTTACCCTCTTTTGGTTGTATTTAGTCAACAGGAACCATAAGTAAGAAAGTAAGGGGGAGGAGAAAAGGTTTTGTACACCTGGCTATCATCTTGCAAGGTCAGTTTTGAAATAGTTCTATTTTTTTGGTAAAAACCACTGATTCTGCCAGGTAATTGTTCCCTCCTCTTGCCCCTTCAAGACTAGTGGGAGGAAATGGATTTCTGTGTGATCGTTTTGTTATGCCTGTCCATGCCTTTGCTACTGCTGTCGTCAGTAAACACCCGTCATATACACTTCTATGTCAAACATTTTTGTTCTTTTTCTTACCCAGACTATAACTGATATCCATGGAGAGCTCTCCCTGTTTGTATTCTCAAGTACAACTTTTAGTTTTGTTTTCCAGTGGTTTCTAACCTTTTAGTCAATGGCTCTTTTAATAACTCCTTGTCTAGAAGCATCTTAGCATGTTAAGTGTTGGTTCCATTTTTTAAAAAATAAAAGTTCCATAAAAATGCCCGACCTTAAATTTTGATGAACATGAAAAGGCCAACATTATAATCTAGGTTGTTATAAGTATAAGCAAACATTATCATCTGTCTCACTTATATGTTGTGAATATCTTTTACATTTTGTATGTTGTTTTATCTTCTGATAAATAGTGTTAAATAAATATTAATAAGGTTAAAATTACTATCTTTTTAAAATGAATTGTTTTATAAAAACATATTTAAGAAATGCCAATATAGCTGACCAGGTGGTGGTGCAGCAGATAGAGAGTAGAACTGGGAAGCAGAGAACCCAGGTTTGAGACCCTGAGGTCACCATCTTGAGTGTGGGCTCATCTGGCTTGAGCAAAAAGCTCACCAGCTTGGACCCAAGGTCACTGGCTTGAGCAAGGGATTACTTGGTCTGCTGAAGGCCTGCGGTCAAGGCACATATGAGAAAGCAATCAATGAACAACTAAGGTGTCGCAATGAAAAACTGATAATTGATGTTTCTCATCTCTCTCCATTCCTGTCTGTTCTTATCTATTTCTTTCTCTGACTCTCTCTCTGTCCCTGTAAAAAAAAAAAAAATATATATATATATATATATATATATATATATATATATATATACACACACACACATATATATATAAAGTGCTGATATAATAACTTAGTCTTCTATGTTTTCTATTAAAAGTTTTATACTTTTGCAATTAATTATTTAATCCCTGTGAAATTAATATTTTATTATGCTATGCGGTAGAAGCCAAGTGTAATATTTTTAAATTTTTCCTTTTTTTTAATTTATTCATTTTAGAGAAGATAGAGAGAGGGAGAGAGAGAGAGAGAGAGAGAGAGAGAAGGGGAGGAGCAGGAAGCATCAACTCCCACATGTGCCTTAACCAGGCAAGACCAGGTTTCAAACCGGAGACCTCAGTGTTTCCAGGTCAACGCTTTATCCACTGCGCCACCACAGGTCAGACAACCAAGTGTAATATTTTTAATAGAAATTATCAATTTTCCTAGAACAAATTATGTAACAACTCACCTATTCTCCATTTATATGCAATGTCAGCTTTATCATGAACTAAATGTCCATATTTCTATTATTTCCAGTGATTAATTTTTATTCTTTATCAATACTATCATCTTAATATAGATGTATAATAAATATTGAGAATTGATTGGACATATCTACTCTACCTTGCTTTATTTATTACTTCAGGAATGCTTTAGTCATTAATGACATTTGCATTTTTATCCAAATTTTAGATTCTCATCTCCTACATAAACATAATGGCATTTTAATTTTAGTTACATTAAATGTATAGAATATTTTGGAGAATTGGCAATATTGTAATATTAAAACATTTAATCCATAAACATGGTATGTTTTATTTATTTAAATTTTATTGAATGGCTTTAAAAATGTCTCATATTTTTCTGAGTTTTCTCTATGTATATCATTTTTTAAACTAAAATTAATTAGGTCAGCATTGGTTAACATAATTATACAAGTTTCAGATGTCCGATTCACAACACATCCCTGTACAGCATATTGTTTATTCAGCCCCCAAGTCAAGTGTTTGTTCTTCACCATTTATTACACTTTTCCCCCACCAATTAGCACACTATTATCCTTGTCTATATGTTTTTTTTCTATTTTGCTTTCATTAATTATGATCATTCATTTGTAGCTTTTCCTGTATTTTCTATAAAATTTGTATAAATTTCTAGGTATATCACAAATTATGAAAATATTTTTCTTTCCATTTTTAATAATTTTATTTTTTTATTATTTATTTATGTTTTAGTTTACTATTCATGAATAAACTTCTCAAATAATGTTGACTATAAATGGCACCCTATAATTGTACTTGATGATAAAATAAATGGTTCAAAAATGTTAACCTCTGTGTATTTTGTTTGTTCTAAAATATATACACTCTTGTGCCACACTGAGGAAATTACCTTGTGTTACTAGTTTTTTGGGTATTGATGCTCTTTATCAAATGTCTTCTCTATGTCAATTTATCATTATTTATGATTTATTGTTGCTTAATCAGTTGACATGGTCGAGCAAATTAAGTGCAAAGAGTCTCCACTGTCCCTTAGCCATAACTTCTTCTAGCCCTAACCTAACCTCTCTTAGCTATAATCTCACCTCTCTCTCTCTCTGCTTCCCCAAGCACATCCACCTTTATTCATAGAAAAAAATGCGGTCCATCAGAAATTTAATTAAGTTTCCAGGGCAACTCAAAGACAACCCCCACCATACCATTCAAATCTACTTTACACTAATAAGAAACTAGCTTCCAGCCTCCTTTGGAAAACATGGGTGAGACAAATGAGAATCAGGCATAGCTCTTTGTTAACTAGGCAAATGAGGTGGGGTTTGGGCCCAGCACCTCTGACCAGATTGAAAAAATACCCTGTTTATTTATTCTGTCCTCAACATATTTCCCTTTTTATTTTAGTTCTTTTTAACTTCAATTTGTGTGCTGTGATTCATATTTATCTGAATTCCCATGTTCAAATTTGGAGGCAGACTGGAAAACTACAAAATAAACAACAAAATTGAAATAGCCAATGCTAACAGATACTATCAAGCAAATTCTTAACTAATACAACAGGATCTATCCTTAACATGTTAATGTAATTTCACCAAGTCCATGTTGACACCATCATCACTTCATATTATTTGTAAATGTAACCCAACCCCACTTCAGTCTGAGAACTGTCCCAAGGAGCAGGAGTCACACACATTCAGGACAAGTTCACAAGGCACTGGAGTTGTGGTCATATTACCACACTTTGCAGCTAGCGTCCAATTCCCAATGACCAGCACTTCTAGCTGATAATGATTGAGATAGACTGGTAAAGCCATCTGCAGCAGGTATGGAGATGGAGCTTCTGTTTTCTTTAAACTGGAGAGATGAACCCAGGGTGCCTTTGCCTGGAGCTCTGCATCCGTGGTGTGGTGAAGAGAACCTTGGGATAAACTATGCTGGGTGGCAGAGATAAATTCATCTAAATTAGGAGCAGGTTCCAGCCTAAAATAGGCATGGGGCATTAAAGCAGGAGGAATAAAGAAAACACTATATAAAAACAAAGCAACAGAAAATAAAGACTATCAACACCCACAGAGATCTTTGAAGGATGAATAAAAATCCAAATATTCAGGCAAGGCATAATAAGTAGCCCTTGTGTCCAAAAGAAACAAGATAAATTTACCTGCTACTTGAAATAAATACCCTAGGCTCAGAGATAGGGCCGATGGTCCTGGGCACCTTTAGCCTTCAGTGGCAAGTCCAGCATGCTGGGTAAAGTCAGGTCACAGGTAGCTGGGAAGGGCTAGAAGAGACTGAACCCTCCCTCCATGGAGCAAGGGGTCAGCTTACCTTCTCATATCCCTTTTTCTACAGCAAATGTATGTCCCTGGTAGGGACAGAGAAGCCTGGCTGGCTTTATCTCAAATGACCTTCCTTTCCATTCTTGAAGCAGGGCCCTGATGAGTCCTATGAGGCCCCTTTGGGGCATTGGAGCCTTTAAGGGTATATGCCAAGAGCTGGTGTTTTTTCTGATCTCTTTTGGGTTTTGTCTGCCTTTTTTTTTCCTCTTGGTCATTACAGACCTTAAAAGCCATGCTCAGAAGATCTCACTGAGGGTTTTGAGGGTCCACATTCACTTATATAAACTTTTTCTGTATATCTGGAACTATTTAGAAGAAGACAAAACAGTGTTAATAGCTGGATCAAACAAAAGAGGGTAGACATTTGCAAAAGAAAAAAGGTTTGGCATCTCCTGTACAATCAGCATTCAAAAGAAATTCTTCAAACTAAATAGATTGCAGGAGTTTTAGGACATGACTCTCCCCCTCTTCTTCTTCTTTCTTTTCTGCAAAATATCCTGTTTATTTATTTGGTCCCCAACACATATTTTAGAATTTATTAAACTAAACTCTGTTATTATCTCCAATTTACACATGGATCAAACTAAGAATCAGATAAGTGAAAATGTTTCCTTAAGGTCGCATAACATGGTATATATTAAATTGTACTGCTTTGTTCTCTTGTCTTCTTACTGTGTTAATATCTGAGGAACAGACAAAATTCAAAGCATAGTATGCATAAAGGTGACATAATTCTAAAGATGATTTTTGTTAGGAACTTAACATTTGAAAGGAAGTAGAACATTCTTTTTTGAATAAAGAAAAAGTAACAAAATTGTGCTGAGAAATTTAATATGTAACATCCACTCTTCTTCCCAGCTTCATAAGTATAACAGTTTGAAAAAGACAGCTCTATTTGTTTTTCTTGTAGTATCAGAAACAATACAAACCTGCATGCCTAACAAATCATCTGTGAGATAATAGCAAGGGGGTAGACAGCTTAAGAAAAACAGGAAACAATCCCCATGGTACTTTAAATATTAATCAAAACAAGTTTTCTTTAGGAAGACTTATAGTGAAGTTAAGATCAACAGAATGAGTCATATCCAGTCCTGAATGAGCCATGGGGTGGGAAGAGGAAAGTGCCAGTTTAAGATTCATTCTAATATTGGGAGGAAGGTCATGCAATTATAACAAGAATAAATTACATAAAGCACAACTGAATTATATGACATATTTTTATACAAACTATTCCTAAGTTTCATGACTTTATTATTGAATCATATTTATTGTAGATTACAGGGTTATTTGTCTACATACTTGAAGCCAGTAAAAACAGGTGACTATTCATCTGTAAGGAGTTCTGATTTTAAAATCACATTATTCTTCCCCCATTTAGGAGAATATTTTATTTTATTTTGGTAATATTTAAGAGGTTAAGGTTTATAGTTAGGCAGACATAGCTTTAAAACTCAACTGTGCTATTTATCAACTGGTAAAATTGCTTAACTTTTTCTAAGATTATGTTTCTTTGATTTTATAAATGTCAATAGTATCTATACTATATGGCTGCTGTGAGGATAAAAAATTAAATATTAATTATAATGTAACAAAGAACTCACACTAGCTTCTGAAAAAGGAAATTCACTTACTTGTTCTCATAACTTTCAAATATAGCAGTATCTCTCTTTCATATGAGACTTGATCCAGGGTTAAAACAATGTTAGTAAACCATGGTTTTTCTCTCTATATTTTAGTAAATTCCTGAGAGGGGGTAATGAATAAACAAAACTACTATGGTATATAAAAAAGTTAACTATGTAATCACATGCTTAAAAGGACTCAGTGTATGACAATATCAAATACCAACCAAAGAAGCAAATAAAACCCTAATCATTATTTACAGTCCTTCCTTTTTTCCAAGCCTTTTGGTTTTAAGAATATGATCTAAGCAGCAGAGTTCTTTAATTTTGACCAGGTTATCACTGAGGCTTTTCTTGTGATTAGTAGAGTAGCATTTATTATTCTTTTACTTAACCATAAAGATGCTTACCAGAGAAAAAGAAATGTGGAGGAGAGGGATGGGAAGGGAGAGAGGAAACAGGTGTAAAGAGGGACAAATATAAGGTGACAAAAAATTATTTGACTTTAGGTGATGGTTATTGCATGGCCAATAGTCACGGCCATTGCCACTGCCAGGGAGGTGCAGGTTCTTATTAGATTTGGACAGACGGTAAAGAAACTGTGGAGCCAAACACTGGTGAGTCATTCCTTTATTTTAGCCTTGCATCCAGCAGGTGAGTAAAAACACACAGTGCTCCAAAACCCACTCATTCAGAGCTACTGACACTTCAGGGTTTTCTTAGAATCAAAAGCCCCCACCAGCTCAGTCACCTCTGGTTCTCCCTCTGCACACCTTTTCCCTTCCCATCTTTTCATAACTGGCTTCTCCTCAGCACCCTGCCATCTTGGCTTTCTTCCTCTCTTCTTGCTCACAAATTTTTCTTGGGGCAAAAACCCCTTCTCCAGCAACATTCACATAACAAAGGTTCTTCCCAGGAAGGAAGGTAATTAGCAGTTTCACCCGGGCAGCGTCATTCATGTGGGCAATGACCATTTTTAACAATAAAAGTGAGCAAACCCAGAAAATACAGATTTTACAAACTCATTTGCCCAACAGGTATACAACATAGTCAATAGTTCAAATGGTGTAGAAATGTTTACCTGAAATCTATGTATTCTCATTGATCAACGTAACTGTGTTAAAGTCAATTTTCTAAATAAAACTTAAAAATTAATAAATAAGTAAAATTTAAAAAATATGGCTGAATAAAAAAATTAAAAATATTATTTTATAATATGTTAGAAGTAATATAGTATGCTTCTTAATAATATTGAATTGAATAAGTAAAAAGATTAAAGCACAAAAAATTATCATAGTTCAATAGAAGTGTCATCGCATACATAATTGACAGAAAAAAAAACCAGTGCAATCAGTCACATTCAGGTAACACCCATTTAATGAGAGCAAGTGTTTTGTCTTTATTTTAGTTCTATGAAACAAGGAAAAGTTAAATTAGCCTTATAATTATGGTGGCATGTTGTCCTAGATCTGTCTGTAAAAGAGCCGTCATCATTAATCTTACTCTTCAGTAAAGTACTTTTCCTAACATCATGCATTTAGGTTTGTTATGGTTTTGGGAAATATTTTTCCTGTTCAGGATGGATTGCATGCAGTTTCAGTGTTTTGACTTAGTGTTGAAGCTTGTCACTCAAGTCACAAATGACATGGCTTCTTCAACTCTGTCTCCTCAGCTTTTGCTACCCCAAAGATCCAGTACCAGTCTCTGGCAAGCTTGGTATAATGTGGGAGTAGCACACAAGGGTGTTAATTAGAAATATTTTTTTAATTTTTTTGATTTATGACAGAAGAGATAATTCAAGCTTGTGTTTCCAATTGTATGATTTTGTGGGTGTGTTGACTCAACAGAAACTGTTATATAATAAATTGGCAAGTATTTACATGTTCTAGGTGAATGATAGGGTTTGTTGGAGACTCAGCTTCCAGTATATTTGTAGTTTTTAACTATAATACTGTTATAAATGGGATTTTAATTACACTAGTTATTTATATAAGCACAAATCCACCCATAACTAAGAGGAATTAGTTGATACTTAAGAGAATTAATGTGCTTCTGTGGATAACCTAATTCCTAAAATTGTTAATGTCCTTTAATTTTGGTTAAAAGAAAGAGTGGGAAATGGAAACTTACAAATAATTTAGGACGTTGGATCATGTTTTGAATATAACCTGGAGAAATATAATTTATCCTACCTTCAATAAAATTTAACTTTTATTGTGAGAAAAAAGTATATCATGCTTCAGGCTGAAAAATATATAATGTCAAAAGAAAGGTTCTCATCTGTTATTTTTACAAAATAGTTTCTTAAAGTAAAATATTTACTCAGAATCTAAGATATGCACATCAAATTACCGTAAAATGTGCTAGTATGTTGTGTGTGCAAGAGACATATTGTCATTTTAACCTTCAGACTCTGCACTAATTTTTTGTTTTTTTCTTAAAGAGGGTTGAGAACATGACCCTACTCAGGAATTCTTTTGTGGCTGGAAGGGCAAATGGTAGTTAATAGCTCTTTTTGTTCAAAAGACTTGAACTGTTATCAAGCCTTGTTCCAGGTGAAAAGAGCAGTGAAACTTTAAGGCATTTTCAGAAATGTAAATGTTTCTATAGTGACTCTTTTAATAGAAATCATATCCTCAACATTGTTACTTTTTTTTTTTTTTAATTTGGGGCGGGGAGAGAGAAATATCAATTTTTTGTTCCACTTATTCATGCCATTGTTGTTGATTTTTATGTGCCCTGACTGGTGATCCGGGCCCGAAACCTTGGCTTATCAGTGCAGAACCCCAACATTCAGTTTTAACTTCAGATATTTAGATATGCCACTTTTGACAGCAATTTTACAGAAGCTCTCTTCTATCTAGGTGAATATTTCAGAACAGTTAGAGGATTATCGTCTTTGGTGCTGTGAAGGGTACTCTGGAAATCTGGCCAGTAAGAAATTACCTCACATGGTTCAACACTGTGCACTAAGGGAGTCATTTGCTGATTTTAGTCCCCACCAGGATCAGCCTAAGTTTAAAAGGAACTCATAGATTTATCAGTTAGTGTTAGCAAAGGGCACTGAGGAACATTGTTAAAATTAAATTAGAATTCTGTAATTCAACCTGGCCAATTAAAACCTATATAAAGCCGACCAAGTGGTGGCGCAGTGGATAGAGCCTAGAACTGGAATGTGGAAGACCCAGGTTTGAGACCCCGAGGTCCCAGCTTGAGCTCAGGCTCATCTGGTTTGAACAAAAAGCTCACCAGCTTGGAACCAATGTTGCTGGCTCGAGCAAGGGTTTACTCAGTCTGCTGAAGTCCCACGGTCAAGGCACATATGAGAAAGCAATCAATGAACAACTATGGTGTCACAACGAAAAACCGATGATTGATGCTTCTCATCTCTCTCCATTCCTGTCTGTCCCTATCTATCCCTCTCTCTCTGTCTCTGAAACAAACAAACAAAGAACACCTATATAAAGCCTTGTTTCTTAACATATTAAACTACCCTTTGAGTACTAATTAAAGAGTACTCACAACTTGCTTGGGAGAGATTTCTTATGCCAGGGCTACTATTTCCAGGCGAGGAACATTACGGGAAGAGAACCTAGGCAGTTGACCCCTGGTCATCCACGTGTCAGAGGCCAGAACGTAAACAGGACTCCTGAACACCGTTTTGGTCTGTGTCAGTGCGGTGCTTGCTGTCTCTCCATTGCTCTCTTATATCCTGGGTCTTGTTTCCTGACATTAATAAAAAGTCAACAAGCATGCTACTATGTCATAATTAATGTCTGAGCCATTAAAATCACCTTTTTTTAAAAAAAAGGATCAAATGTATTCTTGCTTGATCTTTATCATGAAGAGTGACGGCACTTAAATCAATCTTCAGAGCATGCTGTGAGACTGATGATGTTTATTTGAAATGTGTCTGTGAAGTGAAGGTTCGGAACAAAAACCTTCTGCCTGACTACACCTACTTCCCCTCCTTCTGTGGGGCCCATGCTGGAAGGCGGGAAAGAACAACCATTTCCTTAGTGTGACTCTCACCCAATCTGCTGAGTAATAACAAGAGCACTGAGCAAGATAGAAAGGGATTCTGACATTTTTCCCAGATATTGATTTACAGCTAGAGACAGTACAAGTAAAAATGTTTAATCACAGTTTTAAAGGAGCAATATAAATATAACACCAACTGACCTTTGGAAAAAAGGAAAAAATATATTTGACCTTTGCAGTATGCAATTCTTACCTTTATCACAAAGCTGATACCTCTTCACTGTGTTGTGTGTTGGTCCTAGTTGAAAATAACTTTCTTCCAGCTTATCTCTATAAAAATATTAGAGTATAATTTTTTAAATTATTTTTATTTATTTATTCATTTTAGAGGAAAGGGAGACAGAGAGAGAGAGAGAGAGAGAGAGAGAGAGAGAGAGAGAGAGAAGGGGGGAGGAGCAGGAAGCTTCAACTCCCATATGTGCCTTGACCGGGCAAGCCCAGGGTTTTGAACCGGCAAACTCAGCATTCCAGGTCGAGGCTTTATCCACAGGTCAGGCTAGAGTATAATTTTTTAAATAAACTATTTAAAAATGTGTCAAGTAACTAAAATTTTTATACTGCTTATAAAATATGTTGTTCAAAAACTCAAATATTCTTATATTTTCTTTCAAATTTGCTGAGAAAAGTTCAATTATTTTGTACTGAAATAATTCGAGATATATTTTGATTGCTAAGATAGCCTGCTTGTGGCAAACATTTATAAAGACATGTTTTTTTAAACTATTCTTTTAAAACTAACAAACAAAACAAAAGCTTTTACAGATCCTTTACTACACCACTCACATTCTTTCTACTTCCAATTACCCGTGATCCACTTCTTTTAATGTTCTGTTTTTCTCACATAACCTTGTTAATGAAAATACGTAGAATAAGAAGTATCTTATAGTTTTACAGATATGTATTTCAAGATGCAGTCTTATTAAAATACTCTAAAATATACTTTTGCTACTGTAGAATTATTTGAAATGTGTGCATAACCATTTTTAATGAAATGACTCTCTCAATGTACGTTAAAACTTGAACATAACCCTTCCTTAACCCCCAGTTTCTGGACAAAGTTTTTCTTTTTCTTTTTTTTTTAAGTGAGAGGAAAGTAGATAGTGAGGCAGATTCCTGCATGCACCCCAACAGAGATCCACCTGGCAACCCCATTATGGGCTGATGCTCGAGTACCAAGCTATTTTTAGTACCTGAGGCTGTTATGCTCCAAGGAAGCTATCCTTAGCATTCAGGATCATATTCAAAACCATTAATTCACTGGTTGCAGGAGGGGAAGAAAGAGAAAAGAGGGAGGGTGAGGGGAAAGAAGCAGATAGTGACTTTTTCTGTGTACCCTGATTGGGAATAGAACCAGGATGTCCATATGTAGGACTGACAATCTATTCCCCGAACCACTGGCCAGGGCCAGTTTTTCGTAATAATTTCTTTAAAAAGAACACACAGATAAAAGACTTGGAAGTGTAATATATACATATTCTCCTAAAGTAAACACATTATAAAGTGAATCTTAAAGATTCACTTATAAAAAAATCGCTTGATACTAACATGTAACCGTATATCTCAGCAAATCTTATTTTTCTAAGGTCTGGTCCCAGAGTACCAAACACCAATCTAGTATATCTGCTTTAATAAATTGCTTAATCTTTGATAAAAGGACTCATTTTATAAATAAGTCCTCTTGGCAAACATAATTTAATTCCATACTTAAAATATACCTAGAATGAATAATTCTATTTTAACAACTTGAATGACCAGAAGCTATTTTACTCCAGATTAGTTTATTTAGTAAAATAAATTGGGATTTTATTCAAGATCTACTTTTTACTGTAGACCCTGATTAGACGTAACTCCCAAAGTAGGCTTTCAGACTGAAATCTCTGGATATGAAAGGTTAGAAATATTCATGGATTTTACATAGTATGCTCGTTTGCCTAACAGGTACTATGAGTTCACATTCCCTAACATTTCTGTGTTTCCTTTTCTTTCAGCTTAATCTCTTTCTTTTTAGTTCCATCTGAGTCAATGCACAGTGGTAGGAATCCAGGTGCATAATGAGATATAATTATTTATTATTAACTCAAATCTTTTCACACTTAGTAGTATCTGCAGTATCTTCCTACACAAGAGAGACACCACTACTCCTATTCCAATATGTGTGTTTAATGTTCACCATTACAAATGGACCATCTATGCTATTAGGTTAAGTAAGTTGGCAGGTTTTATGGCTAAAAATCTTTTGAAACCCTGCAGGTGAAGGAAGAGAGTATGAGAAAGTTTAGTGGTTATTTTACAACAGCAATTTTTGAGGAAATAGGTATTGATGAAGAAAGGACATAGAAGACATCTATCACCATGGCTGTTTAAACATCACTCTATTCTCTCTTGTGTACTTTACACTGAATATTGATACAGGACAGTGCTTTTATCACATCTAACATCATTAGTTCCAAATCTTTGAAGCCAGACATCTTGCTCACTGTGATCCTTGGGCACTTTTTGTTTTTCTTATCTGGACTGCACTTCTGTCCTTGTCACTCCATAGCAGATGCTTCATCAGAATGGAAGTGATGAACAATAGGTTATCCATGTAGAACAGGTGATCTGAGGGCATTTCTAGCAAAATACAAGAGGCAAGAGCTGATTGAAGAGGCTGATTTTCCTTGGAATTTAGAGTGTATGAAGCTGGAGAGAGTGTACTGGGATTGGTGGGTTCATAGAACATCATCCTCCGCTGGCCATGATTGACCCTGAGCAGAAACCATGAGCTGTTGAGAAGGAACATGTTTATTTTCCATTTGAATGAAATCTGAAAGCACAGAAATCTCACAGGAAACTTGGGTCTCACAAGAATTTAAACCAAATTTTGCAGGTTCAGGAATGAAATCAACTGAACTTGATAAGATTATGTGCTTTGTTTTTTTCCCCCCTCAATATCTACAAACAAACCATCTGTACTATTATATAAAACACAGAGAGAGAACCATGTCATGTTCAATTTATCTCAGAAGATCTCTAGTTCACAATAATGTAAAAAAAGCCATATAAATGCACTTTTTTGGGGGTAGGGGATGACATTTTTCTCCTTTCCTTTTCACTCTTATCTACCTCCTAACCTCAGAGAGGTGATTACTACTTGATAGGTATTCTATTTCTTGCTACTTCCATAGACTGTATTAAACTGACATGCAGTTTGACAGTGTATTGCCTTAGGAAAGGTGCCATATACTAGTTGATATTGGACCTGTCGCATGACATTTGGTAGAGCTAAGACTTACTCAGCTGTAACTGGCAGGTATTCCACGGAACAATAAATGTGTTTGATAGAGATGGTTGCTCTGCTTTCTTAGCAGGGTACTTAAAATCATTCATTTTCTCTTCACTTAAACACCAGTAGATTCCTTTCTCTCAATATCTTAAACATCTGATTAAATACTTAAATTTTCATTCATCCTGATATTATTCATGCATATTTTTTTTTCTCAGCCAAAATACCAGTTATTTTAAGTTAAGACACTCTGAATACTGAACCATTTTTTTTTTCTCTTTTTCCATGTGAAATTTGTTATAGTATAATCATTGTGTTTGGCAGATAAAATGTTTACTATGTTTAGTTTTATTTAACATAATTTTTTCCACAAGTAACCCTTATGATTTTTCCTCATCCTTTGCATCTATAAAGCACTTTAGAAGTGCAGTTAAATAAATAAAATAGTGTTTTCCCTGCACCAACAATTGTTTTAAGCCCCTAAACATGTATTAAGTCGTGGCAATCTCCTAACTATCTGATAAATAGGCACTTTGGTTATCCTCCACTTGGAAGTTAAGTGATTTGACAAGAATTCTATTTAAGCAGCTCAGCTCTAGAATCTATACCCTTAACCACTACATTGCACTAAATCTCTGGCCTCATAATTTCCTTCAGGGATAATTTATTTTAGGCTGTGGTAAAATGTTCTGGGAGATTTTGTGTAGGAGATTTTGTGTAAGACCCATTACAGGAGTATACAATCCTCTTGTGTTCTTTTAAATGGCTTATTGCTGTGGACTGACTTCTCTGTCTATTAAGAAAATGTATAAAAATCCTCAAGTGGTAAAGGAAAGCTCTTATCACAAACACAATCCATTAAAAAATACATGTACCAACTCTGCTTATACAAATAGTGATATCTGACTTAATTTTTCCAGATCATTTTAGACAAGTGTCAAAAACAGCAAGACAGAGCTACGTTGCCTTGCTTAGAAATGGTTGCACTGAAAAGACAGTGGAGAGTATATCTGTACTGTGTAATCTTTATTCAGATAATTTCTGGGACTTTGTTGTCATTGAAGGAATGCTGGGGAAGCAAGAATTTCAGAAGAGAATGTTAAAATTAAGTTTGAGTTCTGACAACCTGGACTGCTCTTTCTGTGACATTTAGAAAATATAATAAATTACTATTAGATGTGCTGTGATTTTATGATGACACTTGCTTTTAATCTGTTGGTTGAGTCCCCCATCTGGTGGCTGAATTTTTCCTGAATGCAGATGCACATAAGATTTTAGGCCTGAAATTAGCCACAAATAGGGTTTTCTGGATCTAAAGATCTTTTTATATGAAATGAAAATTTTATATAGAGTTATTAAATATTTTTCTCTCATTATGATCTTAGAAAATAATTATTTATTAAAGAATTGGAAGTATACATCTTATGTAATATTGCTGGGCTCTCCTCACAAAGGTTTCTTAAATTGTTGTATGGGCCTATCTTATCACTGGTAGTTTATAAAATGCTAATTCCTGAACCTCATTCTAGACTGACTTACCAGAATCCTCTGAGATGAGATTCATGAAATTATATTTTAAATGAATACCTTAGTTTTGCATGCTAAACACTAGAGAATCTTGGGAAAAGATTTTAACCTGGCCTCTTTTTGATCTATTATTATTACTCTGAGGTAGAAGAAAACTTTAAAATTCTAGCTAAATAAAAATTAGTAGGAAGGAAGCAGTGAGGTAAATAGGGTCTATCTTTAAAAAAGGACCCTGCAGATAAGAGCATTGTCTGCACTAAGGCATATCCATCAAATTTTATTTAATTCCATTGATAGCCTCTTCACACATTTTTAGAGGAAAAGTATAAAATTACACACACACACACACACACACACACACACACACACACACCTCTTTACTCTTCATATATTAATCACATTCTTTGTGGCACTTTTCTGAAAAAAAAAAAACCTGCCAGAATTTTGGTGGATCTAAAAAATAGAAAATTTCTCCTCAAAGAATGCTGTTATTTTTTTAAACAAATGTGACTTTTAGTTACTCCTTATTTACCCTGTCAGTAGGTACCATACTTTGTAAAAGACAAAATGACAATCTAGAACTACCTTTGTCAACTATGCACATAATTTAGGATAAAAATTCAAAACAAGAAGAGTCTGTCAATGAAAAAAATTTTTTTTTTGTCGTAGAAATAGTATTTCTCTTATCGAACAGAGGACAGTAGCTTTATTTGTTTCAGCTAAATGTGTTTTCTTGTTTTTCTTATATGATTCAATTGTAAACAACAGCTTCTTTAAGGCAATGAAAATACATTAACATCAACATGAATTAAAAGAAAGTCTTTCCTGGTTTAGTCTACCTGTCTCAAAAGAAGCACAAAGATGCTCTACCTTTAACAACAAGAACAAAATAATAGGAATCATTTGCATACCGAGTTACACATTCTTTATTTCCTGCCAGTTCTTTTCAGTAGTATCTAAAACATTTCTCTACGGTTTTGGCAAATACTTTTCTAAGTTAAAATTTTTCTTGATCAATGCTTCTGCACTGGAAGTAGCTGATTTCTTTCTGGTCTATAAAATATAGGCATAATCACAACAGTATATCCTGCCCTCCCTCCCACGTTGTTTAATTTTACTTTTCAAATTATCCCAGACATAGTAAAATCCAGTTGAGTTCAGGAGCAAGGTGTTTGAAATAAAAATTTTTAAAGACATAAGTATTCAGGGAATATGTTATGAACTAGGCTTAGGAAATGAACAACCCACAGTAATTTTATAATCAATGTTTATTTAAATTGAAATTTAATGGTCAGCTATTCTACAAGGATAAAATAATATGTAAAATAAAAATAAAACTAGACTATTGAGGATTTCCTGGACTATGAACTTCTTGACAAATTATCTAATTTCTTTCTGTTTATTCATGTAAAAGCACAATGTCTAGAACTTAGATTATAAGAGCAGACGAGTTTGTAAACTTGGTCTATTAGTTATTACAGTAAGGCATCACTTAATGTTGTAGATAGGTGTTCCTAAGACATATTTCCAGTTACAAGAAATTACCAAACTCCTTAAAAAAGGTAAAAAACACTTCTAACACTAAACATTGGAATAAATGTGAGCTGTATATACAATTAAGAAAGATGAATAAAAACAATTAAGACTACTCTTTTTCAACCTACTTATTGCAGTTCAGGACTGTGGGTGGAGAAAGCCTGTCCAGGCAGCTCAGTGTGGTAGGTTGGACCCCACCCTGAAAAGCATGCCATTCCATCTTCGAATGCACCCACACCCACACTATTCAGACTGGGATAATGTAGACATGCCACTTTACCTCATGTGTGCATGTGGGATGTAAAAGGATAGTCCCCAGAAGAAACCCACATAGACATGGGGAGAATGAGCATTCTCCACACAGAAAGTGGCTGCCTGGGAAAAATTATTTTATTTTTCTCATCAACGTTATAATGAAAAGCCAAAATGATTGTTATTTGAGGACCTGCTGTATATGTGTTTGTCTAAGGTACTTAAGTTTTGTTATGTACATAATGGGAATAATAATAGTACTTATCTCATAAGGGTCTATAAATACTGCATGACATAATGAACCCATAACTCTGGGTATTCTTCACATGTTCCAAACTTTAATGTTATTTATTGTTATTCATCAGCACAGAATGAAAAATGTTAATATTTAGATCAAGGAGAATTTGAGATTGTCAGATACACTTTAATCTCTCTTAGACCTAAATTTTCTCTAATTATATATTGCTTCTTTCTTGTTTCATTCACTTTAATCTCTGTGATTGAAATGCTCTTTATAACATTTATTAATGCCCCCATGCAGGAAAAACCCTTACTTATTGTTGACTATGTACAAGGATAAGAAAGCAATAAGAAAAAAATTATTGTTCTCAGAGATTTAATGCATAATAATAAAGAAAGCTATACAGGGTTATCTTAAAGGTTCACAAGCCAAAAATACTTGACCCAAACTAATGATCTTCAAAAGGGAGCAATTTTGTTCATGAAGGGTCATTTGGCAATAGTTAGACACATTTTGTTTCTCATAGCTTGGAAGATATATGCTGTAATAGGCAGAGGCCAGGGATGATGGTAAAACTCCTAAAATACCCATGGCAGCACCCGTATTAAATAAATTTTTAACTCAAAATGTCAATAGTGCCGAGATTGAGATATTTGCCCTAACCTGGTAAAATACAAATATATCTAAAGAAAGGAAATTATTACCAGAAGATATACTCTTTTGTTGTTGTTGTATTTTTCAGAAGTGAGAAGTGGGGAGGCACTAAGACAGACTCCTGCATGCACCCAACCAGGATCCACCTGGCATGCCCACCAGGGGGCCATGCTCTGAACATCTGGTGTGATGCTCCATTGTGGCCAGAGCCATTCTAGCACCTGAGGCGGAGACCATGGAGCCTTCCTCAGCACCCAGGCCAACTTTGCTCCAATGGAGCCTTGGCTGAGGGCGGGAGGAAGAGAGATAGAGAGGAAGGAGAGGGCGGAAGTGTGGAGAAGTAGATGGGAGCTTCTCCTGTGTGCCCTGGCCAGGAATCATAACCAAGACTTCCACATGGTAGGCCAACACTCTACTGCTGAGCCAACCAGCTAGGGCCAGAAGATTACTTTTAAACATTAGAAGTATAGAAAAAGAGAATCACAATGGCAAATGTGTTGAGTGCCCAGCAAATTATCTTCCTGGGCTGACTCTGGCTTCCCAGGTTGATAGAACTCCCCTTCCTGGAAACTGTTCCTCTCTAGTGGAGAAGGCATCATTTGAATTATAAAATGACTTCTTTAACTTCTAGAAATTTACCTAGATGCCTTCTTTTGTATTTTACTCTAAGAAAAGTGACTTAAGCTTCTGTCCCATTTAGCAAATAAAATTGTTTAATGTAGACTGATATTCTCAACATTTGAAGAGTGATAAAATCTATTTTTATCAATTTGTAAACCTGAAAGGCAAAAACCTGGACAACAATCAACCTACTACAGTTAACACTAAATTGTAGTCTACATGGGAAGATATGTAATTTCTAATTCAATTTTTTAAGATAAAGATTTATTAAGCCTATGTCATTGTTTTTGAACAAACTTTGATATTCTGTGCTTTTTAAGATATCACACAATTTCTTACAAGGTGTCAAATTTATTAGCATAAATTTGTTCAAAATATTTTCTTATTATAATCAATAAATATCAAATCTATAGCAATATCATGTATCACATTCTTTATTTTAAAATTATTTTATTATTAGTTCAACTGAAGTTAACAATTTTATTGATCTCAAAGAATAAACCTTTTCTGGTTCTATTGATTTTCTTTATTATTTTCCAAAAATATTTTATTGATTTCTCAGTTACCTTTATTTCTTTTCTCTTACTTACTTTGAAGTTAATTTGCTCTCAAGTTTCTTAAGTTAAAAGCTGAATCATTGATTCTATACTGGTCTAATTTCCTATTATAAAAATTTAGTGATACAATATTTTTTTAATTATTATTTTAGTAACACAGACAAATTTTGTCATATTGGGTCTGCATTTTAATTCAGGCAAACATAATTTTTAAACCATATTCACCACTTTCTTTGACTCATGATTATTTAATGTATGCTTTTTAATTTGCAAATATTTGGCAATTTATTAGAGATCTTTCCACATTTGATTTCTAAATTTTTACATTTAGTTACAGAATATATTTATAATAACTTGAATGTTTTTAATATATTAAAACTTTTTATAGTTCAGGATAGAGTCTAGCTTAGTAAATTTTCATTGTATACTGGATATAAAGGATATGTATTCTTTATTGTTGTGTAAGATGCTGTATAAACATCAACTAAGAAAGACACTGAAGAGCTCCTTTTAAAGGTTACTGGGCAAGAGTAAATTTGTCAAGGTAAATTTTAAAATGGCCATATTATTCAAAGCAATATAAATAATTCAATGCAATCACCATTAAATTTTAATGACAATTTGTAATGAAATAAAACAAAATAATTACCATATTTGTATGGAATCATAAAAGAATACCCCAAATAGCTAAAGCAATTCTGGGAAAAAAGAACGAAGCCAGAGGTATTACAACACTTTACTTCAAGTTACATTATTGAGCTACAACAATAAAAACAGCATGGTATTGGCAGAAAAACAGGCATACAGACCAATGGAACAGAATTAAGGTCCCAGAAGCAAAACCACATATATATGGACAAATAATGTTAAACAAAGGAACCAAAAACATACAATGAAGAAAAGAAATGGTGCTGGAAAAATTGGAAAGTTACATACAAAAAAAAATATTGTCCCCATTCACAGAAATTAATTCAAAATGTATCAGAGATACAAATATAATATCTGAAACAATAAATTACATAGATGAAAACATAGGTACTAAACTTATGGACTTTGACTGTAGAGAACATTTTATCAATTTGACCCCAAAGGCAAAGAAAGTAAAGGCAAAAGTAAATGAATGGAACTATATCAAACTAAAATGTTTCTGCACAGTAAAAGAAACCATCAATAGGGCAAAAAGGCATTCAACCAAATGGTTGTTGATATTCATAAATAACAGCTTCGATAAAGAGTTGATATCCAAAATATATAAAGAACTCACAAAGCTCAATTAAAAAAGGGGAGAGGTTCTGAACAGACACTTCTTCCAAGAAAGCATAAAAATGGCCAACAGATATATGAAAAGTTGTTCATCTTTACTACCTATTAGAGAAATGCAAATCAAAACTATAATGAGATTTCACCTCACAAGTGTTAGATTAGCTGTTACCAACAAAGCAAGTAATAGCAAGTGTTAGTGAGGCTGTGGAAGAAAAGGAACCCTCATTCACTGCTGGTCAGAATGTAAACTGGTACAGCCATTACTGACGATAGTATGGTAAAAAGAATTAAAAATAGAATTACTGCCTGGCCTAGTGGTAGTGCAGCAAATAAAGTGTTGGTCTGGGATGCTGGAGACCCAGCTTCAAAATCCTGCTTGAGCATGGGATCATAGACATGACCCCATGGTTGCTGGTTTGAGCCCAAGGTCACTAGCTTTGCTGAAGCCTCCAGGTCAAGGCACATATGAGAAAGCAATCAATGAACAACTAAGGTGCCACAACTATGAGTTGATGCTTCTCATCTCTCTCCCTTTCTGTCTGTCTGTCCTTGTCTGTCTGTCTCTCTCTTTCTGTCTCATTTGCTAAAAAAAAAAAAAAAAAAAAAAAAAGAATTATCATATGACCCAGCGATCCCTCTACTGGGTATCTACTCAAAATACTCAAAATACACTGGTATGCAAAGACATATACACTCCCATGTTCATTGCAGCATTGTTCACATGGGCCAAGACATGGAAACAACCTAAGTGTTCCTCAATACACAATTGGATAAAGAAGATATGGTACATCTATAAAATGGAATACTACTTAGCCATAAGAAATGATAACATATTACCATTTATGACAACATAGATGAACCTTGAGAATATTATATATCCATACTAAATGAAATAAATAAATCAGAATAAACTAAGAAATATATGATTTCACACACAGGTGTGATATAAAACTTAGACTTGTGTACACAGATAAAAGTGAAATGGTTATCCAGGGGAGGAAAATAAAGAGGTACAAATGAATGGTAACAGAAAATGATTTGACTTTAGGCAATGAATACACACTGTGATCAACAATTCAAATGCTACAGAGATGCTCACCTAAAACTGATGTACTCTTATTGATCAGTCACCCCATTAAATTTAATTAAAAAATAGTCTAAAAAACCTGTAGGCTACTAGTTAGTAAGCCAACTAACTTTGTTCAGATACTCTCTTCTTTCTCTTGTTTACTATTTTAGAAAATACTAACCCTAGTTTTCCTTAGAATTCAACAAAATGTTAACTACTTTAACAAGCCTTCTTTGAATTAACTATAATATTCTTATTGATAATATATTTAATATTGTATGTATTTTCGGGTTCTTTTTGTAGATTGAGAATAAAGACTAGTTCTTATCTATCAATATTATTCCTAGTGAATGGTAGGGAACTTGGATTTGGCAAGTATTCAGAAATGTGAAATAGAATTGTTATCTCTTAAACCTTGTATTTATAGTAATGTAACATTATATCTGCACAAAATTTGATCCTTTTTTGAGTAAATAATTTTTTTCTAAATATCTTAAACCAATGACCAACCACAATCACTTTGAACATTTCTAATAACATGCAACTTTCAATCCTTACCTTTTTGTAGTACATGCATGAAGTTTTACTAAATTATTATTATTATTATTATTATTATTATTTTTACAGGGACAGAGAGGGAGTCAGAGAGAGGGATCGATAGGGATGAAGAGACAGGAACGGAGAGAGGTGAGAAGCATCAATCATTAGTTTTCGTTTCCGTTTCGACACCATAGTTGTTCATTGGTTGCTTTCTCACATATGCCTTGACCACGGGCCTTCAGCAGACCAAGCAACACCAGATGGTCCTGCGCTCAAGCTGGCAACCTTGGTGTCTCGAACCTTGGTGTTCTGCATCCCAATCCGATGCTCTATCCACTGTGCCACCGCCTGGTTAGGTTAAATTATTTTCTTGTATTTTATTATTAAACTCTTCATTGTTGTTATTTACATGTAGAAAAATGCATTTTTCTCTTTTGTTTCTTCATTCTCATTTCTCTTTAACCATTCATTTGTTATGCTAAGTAGTTTCAGTCTTTTTATCTATTCCTTTTATATAAATGACATCATTCAATGACCATCACCACTGATGCATACTTTAGGTTGTCAAAGTATATTCTGTGGTACACAGAAATGTGAGATGTTTTTTATGTTTTGTCTGATTATAATTTCTCTTGTTCTGAGCAGTGCTTCTATGTCAGAGTCACAGAAAGAGTGCTGCTGAGAGAGAGGAACAAATAGAGACTGCTATGTGTCTAACTCTTATTTAGAGCCTCCATCAATGTTTCTGCAAGTTGTTCATTGCACAAAGTGTCCAGCTAAAGAGGAAAATGAAAGAAAAAAAATCAAATTTTCACTCTGTTGGCCAGATATTTCACTCTGATTTAGTATATGACTGCCCAGTTTAAAGAGTACCTTATGAAGTGAACCAATCTGTGCTCTAAGGATTTGCATGTATACGAAGAGAGACACCTTTGCCTAATTATCACAACAGTGCTGTACTATCTCCTCTATCTTTCTTCTTATCTATTTATTATTAGAGAAAACAACAATAATGACCAATCTGGCAGAGGTACTTCATCTCAAGTCATACAAGTAATAAATATTTTCTTTTATAAAATGTAATAGGAAATTTACATACTGGGTGAAATCTTTCACTCCTGATTTTGCTATATTTTCTCTTTATTAATATTTAACATAATTTACTTAAATGCTTAATTCAGTAAGATTTTGTGGGCTTAGGTTTTATTTTCTATGACATTTATTTAATGCTGTAAAATAACTTGCAATCATGGTAGCATGAACATAAGGCTATCAGATGGGAAAGTGCAGAACACAGGCATTACAGGAACACATGGTACACATGATGATTTGAGGCAGTTTGATTCATTGTTGTGATTAAATCCACAGTTCATCACTGGGCAGCTTCACCATTGCTAGTTTACTAAAAACAGACCATATACTGTAATGATTTTTACCACAGGTTTATAGAAATATCAGAATAAAAGTGGATATCACATCATATTCAACCAAGAAGTTACAAAATGGAATGTATTAAAAATTAATTTGCTGAATTCCATTGTATTTGCCATATTAATTCTATGTATTATTTCATTTTCTCTCTGCTATAAAATTCATTAATTTTAATCTAGGATGAACACAATAAGAAGAGGAGAATTGGTTTTCTGTAGCATCTGTCACACTCAAAGTATCCTAATTTGATTTATAAATAATTAATGAGATCCTGTTAGAGACTGTACGCAAACAGAGTGGCCATCGTACAAACTGGTGATAACTTTCAAAAAAGATAAATACTAAATGAAAGTGTTTCATGTGCTGTCTTTTATCCTTTTAAGTTTTGGTAAAACTTTTAAGTGGTTGTTATTTGGGAGTAAATGTCATGTCTAAAGATCAAGGAATGGCTATTAGAAAATTCACTAATCAGGATTGTATTTGTAGGTCATGATAATCATTTATTAGCCTAAGCAAAGTTCTGCATTTTTTTGCGTCTAAACTCTAAACTTGTTCTTCTATAAGAAGTTTTGGCTGAAGTTGAAACTCTTATCAGCAATGCAAGAGACTAGTAAAATTTAAGCATATTGTCCTTTACTACAGGTAATAAGGTATATAATAAATTAAATTGATTTTACCACAAACAAATATTTTTTTGAGTTGAGAATAGAACTCTAACCTAAACAAAATGAGTGACTCTATAAATAGAAGTGTTCATTTAGTGTTTTTTTTATTCTTAAAAATATATTTTAGACATTTTTGTGTTTGTTTACAAAACAGTGTATACATATTCTCTTATTTCATTTTCTGATCTTTCAGCTACAATAATTCCAAGTGAAAGCTAGAGGAACATTATCCACTTTCACAAAAATATAACCGTAAGGAGTTAGAAAGAAATGGAGTTCTTCTTAAGGTCTTTCTCACAAATTATGTTTTAACCTGTAAAGACAGCGTTCCTTACTGTGTGGACACTTCAGTCTGTTCTGTTTACATGACTAATTTGTGTAAATCAACAATGCAATTATAATCAATATTTATCACTACCATTCCACTTTGATACATTATGTCTCTTACTATATTATGTACTTACAGCAATCAGGGAAACAGATGGGGATACTAGGTTCAAGGAGATTAAGCGTCTTCCCTATGGTTATTAGTTGATATGTAGCATAGCTCCAATTTGAAACCAAACTAACTGGCTGCCTTAATCATTATATATATATTCATATATAAATACATACATATCTAATATATAATAACTATTAAAAATGTAAAGATATTAATACTAACTGCTAACATTACTAAGCACTTATTCTTGTTGAGATAGAGATCATATCATCAGCTCATTGTATAGATCTGCACAATCCTGCTGATAGTTTTCAAAGCTAACTTCAGGAGTATCAGAGACCTTTAATTACATTGATAACACAGTGCAAAATGGCTCTGACTTAACTAAGTCCTTATTGCCTTACTTTATTTTATTTCCCAGGCAGTAAATAAGCATTTGCTTTTAGTGAACACAAAACCCTGCTTCTTTTGAGATTTAGTCTTCATTTACCATTTACGCTTCCTAAGAAAGGATTATGTTGGTGATACCATCCTTCTAACCCTATTAAAAGAAATCGGCCAGCTTTCTTTGATTATGAATCTTTTTTCTTTTATGTTCATTTCTTCATTCATTCAGCTAATATTTCCTGAGACTATATAATGTAGAAAGTGCTATTCTATAGTTAAATTGAGCAGTGAGCAAGCAAAGCCTCTACTCCTATAAGGTTTTCATTTTGATCCATAAAGAGAGGCAGTAAATGAATAAATGAATAAATCCATACTATTTCAGGTAGTAACAAGTACTATGAATAAACGAAAAAAGATTCAGAAGTAAAAATTCACAAAATAGGATGGAGATGTGACGTTTTGGCTGTCTTGGTCTAGTTTCCATGTGGTCTAAATAAATTTGAATTGTCTTATCCATGATTCTTTAGGAGTTCTTAAAGAGCATTTCTTTTTTTGTAACCTTAAAAATTTTACATTCCCCTAAGACATTGACTTTGAAATGATTTTTCAATGCTCATTAAAAAAAAGCAGCCAGGGCTTTAGGTTTCTCCATCAAAAAATTTATGATTGAAATCACATGTTCCCACACAAGAAGAAACTGTGGCTAGAAATGTGTGTGTGTGTGTGTGTGTGTGTGTGTGCATGCGCGCGCGCGCGCGCGCGAGCGCGCGTGCGTGCTATGTGGTTTTGACTCCATCTGGAATATAGATTTGGCCCAAAGTTCAGAAGGGAGCAATAAGATTGTTTTAAGGTTATTGATTTTAAAGATGGCAAGGGAGAAATTCTGGGCCATTATGTTCTTGAGTCCTAAAGTGAGAAACTTGTCAGAAGGAAACTGAATTCAACAGTATCTGAACAGGTTGGGAGATTGATGGAAAAGTGCCTATAAAACCATCAACAGTGGAGCATGGAGGTTCATTGTTCCAATAAGGATGGCATTTGAAGGGTGCTATCAATGTGCAATAATCTATATGCTAAGGACCTAGAGCCAACAAGAACCATAATGATTCACAGAAGAAAAAACACTCATGCCCAGGTGCAAAATCAATATTTCTTAACAAATCTGTTGAGTAACTCCAGATGTTTGTACTGAGGCTCCCTTATAATTAATACAAATTTTCCAGTTTTTAATAACCTTAGACCTCGTATGGGCCTGAGTTGTTTTTAAAGCAACCTAGGTTTTTTTTTAGTTTGTTCTGAAAAACATAAAATTCCTTAATTTGTGTTAATTCAATTTTAAATGAGGGTAAACATGATTTGTTAAAATTTTTAATAACTTAAAACTTTTGGGGCTTTTGTTTAAAGTAAAACCATGGAATGTAAATTTGTTTTTATTCAGAAAAATATGTTCCATAGCATGTCATAGAAAAAAAGGTTTATAAGGGAAGAGCAAAAGGCAATTTATAAAGACATCAGATTCCCAAAGATATTAAATTGCCATGATATAAAAAATTAACAGTTAACTAAAAATATTAATTAACAATACTGAGGATATTAATATTTAAAAACCCCTATTCCTGCAACATTTAGAGGAAAATGTTTAATGCATAACGTAAGCAGAGGCATGTTTGCTCCTAGTTTGAATGCGCCCCCGTGGAGAGTTGGCCTACCTTTTATATATACGAATAAAAGCTGCCAACAACCCGCAAAGCATGAAAGAGGAGCTCAGTAAACGAGAACATAAAGGTGAAGCTTGTAAACACAAGGAATTAAAAGTACTAGAAATGTATCACCCCAGCTCTATGAAAAAAAAATAATCTAATATTATATACTCTTAGAATTCTTCATGAAAGTCTGAACTGCAGAGATTTATTTACAAAGTAATGAGGCATTTGAATTTTTTTGAAAAGCCTAAAAGAGAGACTAATAATTATTAAAACACACACACACACACACACACACACACACACACACACACACCATATCATTATTTGTCAGATTCCGAAAAGTATTGGAAAATAAAAGCCATTCATATTGTAAAGTTGGTTTTCTATTTATTAAAGTATGGCATTAGAAATTTGGTCAAAAAGAGATTTATATTTTAAAAAAAGCTGTATTTAAAATAACTAAATTGGACTAGGTAATATAAGGCTACTGGAAAATCTACTTTCTTTAAGATTCTCTTTAGAAATTTGCTTCAACCAGCTTGTCATTGACATGAAAGGTTTTATTTTTCTGATTTTTAAACTAAATTTCTTTTTTATTAAGATAATTATCTTTACATAATAGTTTTGCAAACTAACCAACTGCATAAATATTGAAATTATAACAAATATATTTCCTATTTAGGTTAGAGATATAGTTAGAACTTTAAAAGGAAAAAAGGGAAGAGGAAAATGTCTACAATTTAATATTAATTTAAATCAGTACATACCATCCCCCTTTCTTGATTGAACAATTTTTATTAAAAGTCTATTTCTAATGTTAAACGTTTTAAAAATCATTTGAATTCAATGATGAAAAAAGGTATACCTCTGCAGTTCAACAGATCGTAGTCTTGGATGAAAAAGGAGTACTAAGAAATAATTTTTATTTTGTTGGTAAATGCTGAAATATTGAGGATTAGGGAGTTATAGGGGCACTAAGTTCGGCACACTATGTTTTGTGAATATCAAATATTTTATGTCGGAGAGGTGACCTCTAATTCAACTGAGTTATGCCTAGGGATTTGGCTAAATTTAAAAAAGAAAGGCAAATAGGAATTCTAAACACAGATAATAGTAATAAATCTAGAAGCAGTTAGAAAGCTTACATTCTTTCTTGCCATATTACCATATTGTTACCTCAGTTCAAAACTTGAGTTAACTAATCTAATTATGCCTATATTTATTGAGCATCCAGAATTTATCCAGCATTATGTTTGGGTTCTGGAGAGCTATAGAGTTTGCAAAATTCTGTTCTTTTCAGTTATTTAATTAAAATTTTATAAATTTAATTTTATAAATTTAATAAATGGAAAAGATCAGTTCAAGAAAAAATGTTAGAATAATAAAAGTTCTGTACAATTGAATCAAAGGAACTGAGGCTTTGTATCTTATTATAGGGAAGCTTCATTGGATTAAAAGAAGATGTTTCTCTTTATGCTTTAATAGATAGAAGATGTTGTTTCCCAAGTTTGATGTTTTGTTGTATACTCGGCTGATTTAGAATATGAAAAACATGCTCTGTGTTTAGAACGCAACTTGTAGTCTGGGACTGGGGATGAGTGTATTTCTATCTCTCTTGATCCCTTTACTGATTACTTTCCTGCTTGCTGCTAAATTCTTCACAATACCTTTAGCAAATAGTCTTGTTCACATGAAAACTCTTTGTGCAGAGATGGACCACGTGATACCTCATGATGTTTACATGAGACTTCTTGTTAGAAAAACAAAGCTAAGCCACAAACATGATGATTGTACTTAAAACAGTTCTGTCAGGTGGTTTGGTAAGAGAACCTAAGATCTAGTTACTGTTTAAACCTAGGTTTCTTTTAACCAGTTGACTGAGGTTATTTTTTGGAACTAATAACAAAACAATTTCTTTTTATACTAAAAATTCATCAGGCCTACTCATATTCTCAATCTCTTCACTGGTTAATGGTCTATCTTATTATCATACCAACTTCTGATTAGTTTTGAACATAGTAAAATGTGGTTTGAATATGATCTGAGACATTAAATAATTGTTGCATTCCTCAGGTAAAATATCAATCTACATTGTCAACCAAATGCCAAGTAAGTATTATTTGCAAAGCCCAGAAAGTTAAATATGACCATTAAAAAGCACAATTCACATTTCTCATTTGAGTTGAGTAGTCAGGGCTCTGGCTGGTGGATATCAATAACCCCATTGGAAATTGTAGGATGATGAACAAATAAGTAAGACATACCTTCTACTAGGTGTGATAATTGAACTGAGGTGAATCTGTGGAGCAAGAAGATTAGAAAGGTTGTGGTTAACAGTGGAAAAACTCTCTATTTTCCAGTTTATTCCAATTTAACTCAAGGGACATAAAAACTTCAATTTACTGGCTAAGCAAAGGTCATGAGGTGATGCGCAAACAATGTTACAGTCAGATTTCAAGGTGTCTGGAGTGGCTATCATTTAGAATACAAAAGCTTAAGGTTAAAGTAGAATAATTTAAAGTATCCACTGCAAACTTGTACCTGTGTTCAAAATTCAATTGGGAAAAATCAGTTTCTTTGGTATGAAGATGCTTTGGTATCTGTTAGCAAGAGATAGACATTAGGGACTGACAGAATATTACATGATAATTAAAGGTGATATCTTTCTTTTCCTTATCAAAGCTGTGATTTTTTTTTTTAACAGGGACAGAGAGAGAGAGAGTCAGAGAGAGGAATAGATAGGGACAGACAGACAGGAACAGAGAGAGATGAGAAGCATCAATCAATAGTTTCTCATTGCCATAGCAATACCTTAGTTGTTCATTGATTGCCTTCTCACATGTGCCTTGACCGAGGGCCTTCAGCAGACCGAGCAACACCCTGCTGGAGCCAGTGACCTTGAGTCGAAGCTGACGAGCTTTTGCTCAAGCCAGATGGGCCCGCGCTCAAGCTGGCGAGTTTGGAGTCTTGAACCTGGGTCTTTTGCATCCCTGTCCAACGCTCTATCCACTGCGCCACCGGCTGGTCAGGCCAAAGCTGTGATTTTTAAAAAATAATTAAAATTAAACACAATTACACTGTATTCCTTATGAATTTCTCTCATTTGTTGTTCATTAATTCATTTTTAAAATATATAAACATATTTTATTTTATATTTTAATTTGACTTTATTGAGCTGACACTGGTTAACAAAATTATGCAGGTTCCAGGTGCATAATCCTACAACACATCTGTACACACCGTATTGTGTGTTCACCCACTCTGTTAAGTCTCCATCCATCACCATTTATCCACACTACACCCTGCTCCACTTTCCCCTACCCCTGTCAATCACCACACTATTGTCCTTATTCAGGAGTTTTCTCTCTCTCTCTTTTTTTTTATCCTTTTTTTGCTCAATCCTTCCATCATCCTCATCTAATCTCTTCCCAACAATTTATTCATTCTTTAGTTAAAAATGTAGTTAGTTAGTTTCAACTGTGTAAACCAGACCTGGAGATACAGACCTAAATAAGAAAAGTTCTTCAGCTTCAGCCCTCCTAAAGCTCACATTCAAGCAGAGCATATAGACCAAACAATTTATTACCTAACAAGTTATTAAATTACAATTTAACTAAGAAGTACCAAGAATGGTAAAAGATATTGGGGAATCTGATATAGTTTTGGGTTAGAAAATGTTTCCTTGAGAAATTAAATTCAACTGATCCCTTAAGGATGAATAAGAAGCCTGACCAGGTGGTGGCGCAGTGGATGAATAAGAATAAATAAGAAATTAGAGTTAGTGGAACTAGTGCTGTGGGGATAAAGCATGTGTAGAAAGCAGCATGTGCAAACATCATAAAGCAAATGCCTTGAAAAAAGCCAGAGTCTCAGCACGCAAGGTTAACAGATGTAATGAAACATGATAGGCTGGTAAGGGTGTCACTACTATGCTGTGCTTTCTATTAGCATACAAAAAATTATGGTTTTATTTTAAGAACAACTGGAAGACAAAAGGGTTGTAAACAAAGTTTGATATCATCGTATTTTGTTTTAAAAAAGATTGTTCTGGATGCAATGTAAAGGTTGTTCTGGATTAAAAATAAAAAAAGTAAATAAAAATTAATTAGAAAACTACTTCTGTAATTCGGATGCGATGATAGGACCCTCCTTCTCTAAGGTGATGGCAGGAAAACTGGAGAAAATAAAGAAAAAATAGATTTAAGAGATAATATTGATAGGATTTCATAAGTAATTGAAAATTAGGAAGACAGAGGATGTTTTGAAGATTGAGTTCATATTTGAGGTATGTGAAATTAGGCACAGTTGTGTCACTCATGAGAAAAATACAAGAGATGGAACAGTTTTGGGGTCAGCCATAGAAAACACGAATAACAATGACTTACAGACATGTTTCATTCTAACAAAGTAGATGGGGCAAAATATCCAAGTGTTGATAGACTTTCTGTAACCAGGAGAGTGATCAACATACTTAACATACATATTTCTCCTTTTATGGATAAAGTAATTAAAAATTGCATATTCAGTTATAAAAAATATCTTTCTATTTGATTTATTTTTTTAAGGGAGAGAGAAAGCAAGAGAGGGAGAAAGAGATGAGAAACATCAACTTGTAGGTGCAGCACTGTGGTTGTTCATTGATTGCCTTCTCATTTTATGCCTTGACCAAGGGGCTGTAGCTGAGCCAGTGACTCCTTGCTCAAACCAGCAAACTTGGGCTCAGCCACCCACCTGGGCTTCAAGCCAGGGAACATAAGGTTATGTTTATAATCCCACGCTCAAGCCTGTGACCTTGCACTCAAGCTGGTGAACCTGACCTCAAGTCGGCAACTTTCAGGTTTTGAATCTGGGTTCTCAGCATTCTAGGTCAATGATCTATCTACTGCAAATCACCTGGTCAAACAAAGAGTTACTCTCCTACTTTATTACGTAATTCATTGATTCACTCATTTACTTATTCATTACTCAAAGATTTACAAAATATATATTGTAAAACTTACATAACCTGACTTTATACTGTATGCTGAAGATGCTGTAATGAACAAGGAGGAACCAGACCTTTCCAAACTTTCTAGTATGAAGATACCTAGAATATACAAAAAAACAAAACAAAACAAAATAAAAGGTGCAACTCTTTCTTGGACAATTGTATATATCAAAATATTTTAAAATGTTAACATTTTTCTATAATAATTTACGTTTTAAGAATATATCTTTAAAATATCTGAGATAGAAAAATAACTATGTCCAAGAATGTTCTTAGTGTATTTTATAATGTGAAAAATCAGAAGCATCTTAAAATCAATAACTGATATTTTGACAAATATGATATTTATATAATATAATATAAATCATTAAAATCATATTATAAAATGTATATATAAAAATGTTTTTCTGTATATTCCATTATAAAAATATGTACACATGATTCTCACTGTTAAAAAGAAGTAATATATATATATATATATATATATATATATATATATATATATATATATATATATGTCTAAGACTTAAAATGTACATTTTTAAATATTTTGGAGTAATGAGACTTTGGTGATTTATTTTTTTCTGCTTTTCTTTGTGCTTTAAAACCTTTTCAGGACACATAATTGTTGCAGAATTGAAACAAAAGTTTGTGTGTGTTTGTGTATTAAAGGGTAGTTTTAAAATCATCTTGGTAAGTTTGAGGCTTATTTCAATCAAAAAGAAGTAAAAGTTTATTACAAATTTGTGCTTTTTTATTTTCCATAGAAATCGTCACTGGGTACATCCATGAAAGTTTTCTCCATCTTACCTAATATTCAGGGAATTAACTAATGAAAATTAATTCTCCTATCAGTGATGTTTTCAGACATAATTTGAATAGTATTTAGCCACAATTATTGAATCATAGGAAAAACCAGATGATAAACCTTATTTCATTATAGACATTATTATTGTCAATATTTTTAGTTATTGAATTTATTGAAATGACATTGGTTCATAAAACTATACAATTTCAAGAGTACAACTCAGTAAAATGCCATGTGACCACTGTATTGTTCACCCTTCTCCCTAAGCAAAACCTCGTTCCACAGTTTTCTCACCTCTATTTTGCATCCCAACAACTTTCCCTCTGGCTATTGTCACACCATTGTCTTTGTCTTTGTGTTATGCCTGTATGATTTTTGGTTAATTCCTTCACCATTTTTTATCCAGTCCCTGCATACCCCGCTCCATTATAAGTACCTTTATTTGTATATTTCACCATATTATTTCTGTTAAAACTCTACAACACTGGATGTAAAAGCTTAGAGTTCTAAAACTAAGAGTTTTTGTGAAAATCTAATTTAGTATTAGAAACCATGGCAACCAACCAATGTACTGTAGCAAAGAAGGAATCCATAATATAGTGTGAATAGAAATAGGTTTGAGTGTTGCCCATTTACTTACTGACTCTTAGATCTTGGGGAAAATCAGTCAGTTATCTTGCTTATACATAGAGCTACTATTTTTTTAATTTAATAAATATTTATTGAACACTGATTATGTACCAGACATTAAGAAAGCTAGGGATAATTAAATTATGTACAGTAGGGTCAACATTTCAATAAAAGTGTGTTAAGACCCTGCAGTGGTGAATTGTGAGTAAGAGAGATGAGTGTACAAGTCTAATCAAGGGAAGCTAGTGTGTGAAATCACATAGTTCAGACAACACAATATGTATTTTTATTGTTCTGTCTAATATTAAACCATTTCGATGGTTATTTTGAACTGATCAGTTCTCATGTTTTGTTATTTAACAAATGTAAAGATTTAATAGAATATATACTCAGTGTAATTTAAAATTGTTATTGCTTTACTCATATGGATATTTTAAGTATCTTTAATCCTGGATGGTCTACAGATTTCTTTCCAAGATTATAAAAAAGGTCTCTTTTGTAGTCTTTTCCCTCATGCAAATAAGAAGTATCAAAGTTGAAGTTGAAACACGGCAATGTGAATAAAACAGACTAATACAACTTATATGTTTTCCAAGGATTCACAGTAAATGAAATAGTCATAATTCCATTTCTCACTTACTCTAAACAACCAGTTTATTGAATCACTAAATATATATCAAGTGTCACCATGAGAATTTAGTCTTTAGCATGGGGTTTAGATCTGGAAGGAAGCAATTATAATAAGGAAAAGTGCTGGGACATTTCTAGATGCCCAGAGAACATTTGGAAAAGTAGCATCTAATGCTATCATGGGGGCATCAATAAAAGCTTTCTCGAAGAACTGTGTTCAAATATAAGACCTAAAGAAGCAGAAAATTTTAAGGCCTTTTCACTCCATCTAAATATATTTTCAAAACAAAGGAAAGTGGATAGCTTCAATTTAAATTTTCTAGATATACTTAGCTGTCTATATTATCTGACTTTTCCTGTCCTTGTCCACTAATGAAAGTGTGATGTAAGAAATTAGAGTGTTATGGGATGAATGATTTTAACATGTAGCTGATAATTAAATATGAAATGATTTTATTTATATAATTTACCTTAAAAATAATATCAAGATCTGTTGTAGAATAATTTACATGTGTTGTTCAGTAACACTGATCAGTAGTTCTTTCTTTATACAATTTACAAGGCTCTTTTCTTTCTTCCTAAATATAATTTTATTAATATTTCACTTTTCTGTGTAACAGTATTTCAGATTCTTTTGTCTTTATTTTATCCCTGAACCAGACAGACACAAAGTATATATATTTGGCTCTGTAATTTCAATTTACTTAATTTAGGATATGTGAATATCATTAACATGCCATTTATATCTTTTCTACCCACATGTTTACTTTGAAGCCATGTAATAAATGAGGAACACAGAATTGCACTAAGCACCTAACCACAGTTCTCATCTTGCATTGCTATCCTCAGCTGGCTTTTAATCTCCATGTATGTTAAATGACTTTCCATATTTAGAGTGAAGTATTATGGTTCATTGCCAGATACATGACAGTTAAAACACCCACAGACTTTTGGCAGAGAATAAATCAGTGAATGTTCATATGGGTGAACACTGTCTTAACAAGGGAACCATATGTGTTCCAATGAAAGGTTTTATGAAACCAGTTTGATAAAGGTATTTTCTTTAGCTATGTAAAGAAAACAATTCATCAAAACCTATCAAGAACATACTATTGTCCTTTATTCTTTTCACATATCATCTGAAATTAGCCAAGTTCCTAGAGTTGTTTGCAACAGCTCTCTTCAACTCAAGACCAATATGTGACAGTCACATTGTCAGAAAAAAAAATCTTCAATTCTCGGTTTGTAGTATTGTTTTCTTTTTTTTCCTTCAAGAAATATCTAAGCATATGTGAAGAGAGAACAATATAGGTTATAGTAAAAAACCAAGACAGGAGTGTGGAAAAGCAAGACTGTTTCTGTTTAAGAGTTGTTCCATATGTTGCATTGACAATATACAGGGTGAGGTAAAAGTAAGTTTACAGTTGTGAGTATGCAAAACAGAGTTTATTCTTGTGTTTTTATTAATTATTATATTTTTATGTGAACAACTGTAAAGCTATTAAAATCATCAGTGCCTGGGAATTGACAGTATGGTACTATAAAAGAAAAAAAAAACAAAAGAAAAAGAGAGAATGACAGGATTCAAGTCAACCTGAATATGTTTTCTCCTCTCTGAACCACCCTCTCCTTAAGGCAGCTGATAACCCAAAGCTGGCCACCAAATGCCTTGAACTGGCCCCGCCCAGGGCAGGTGAGGTCATCACAAAGGTATAGCATTCCATTGCCACTGGATTGCTTAGGAAGTATAGTACCATGGCCAGATCCAGAATCAGACCTTCCTGCCATAATCTACAAACTTTAATTGACACATCACTCTTGAAACCCATGAATGTTATGAACACAGTCATTAAGAGCTTGACTGATGTTTTTTCAGAAAATAGCAACCCCCCTGAAGACCTTGCCTGCATGACAGAAGCAGCAAAACTCAGTAAGAGTTCTACCCTCACCTCAGTTTTGCCTCCAAGTTTACATGAAAAAACATTGATTGGTCAAATCTAAATTCTATTTTTAATTGCAGTGTCCAAGAAATCTGTGAAATATAATTTTTATCTTAAATTCTCTCCATGGTGGAAAGCACATTAGAAGTAGAGAGGACTGATGGGCCTAAAGATGGAAAATTATTATATCAACTGTTGCTGAATATTCAGAAGAAATGAGGTTGGACATATGCTAATTGGATTTGAAAATATAGAGATCATTAGTGTCCTTGACAAATGAAGTTTCTATCAGAACCATGGAGATGGAAACTACAGAATTGGTAAGACTTCAAAGGAATGTATATGAATTAAACTCTATTCTCAAAGCATTGTGAGAATTAAATCAATTATTTGGTCTTGACATCCAACTAATTTCTTCCTGGGAGAAAGGGCTATGAAGGAAGCAGTTAAAAATTATGAAATTAAATTGATGAGTTTTAAGTGGCTTATCCATAAAGTACAGATATCAGTATTAAGCTAAACAAATCCAGAGATCTAGTAAGAACACAATATGTTTTTACTTTCACAGTTGGCCATACTGAAAGTAAAAATGTGCACAAGTATCAAGCCTTAATAATAAAGACAAAGTCCAAAGCAGATAAACAAACTGTTTGTTTAGAAATTTTGGAACCAAATGCAATTTGTTTCAAGTAAAGGTCTAGGGAACATTTCCTAAGGAAGACCACAAACTGATGGTTTGTGTATCAGTGCCTCCTTCCTTACCATGTGAACAATGTGTGATGCTGAAGTGAGCATGACAGTGGATAAAAAAAACGTGTTTTGTCAAAGAAAATGTTATGTTGTTATGATGGTTGGTACAATTCCTTTTCATTTACGCTTCCTCTTAGGGTTGGCTGAACACGCCACAAGGGACCTTAGCTCAGATTCAATATAATAAAGTAATTATTTTTCAACACTCTACTTCCAAGAATTTACATTTTACACAAACAGAAAAGAGTATTTTAAGATGCAACATACGATGCTCTCTTCCTAACCCCAAAGCAAATACAAACATACCTGGTTTTGGGTATATGGCTTTTAAATTGATCCTTCCCTTTTACTACACAGCACAAATTATCTATCATTTCTCTATTTTCACCCTCCAAAAAAATGACTTGTCAAAAAAAAAATCATCATTTTCTCTTGACCAGGAGGTGACTCAGTGAATGGAGTATCGGACTGGCATGCAGAAGACCCAGGTTTGAAACCCTGAGGTCGCTGGCTGGAGCATGGGCTCATCTGGTCTGAGCACAGCTGACCAGCTTAAGCCCAAGGTCACTGGCTTGAGTAATGTTTGCTTGGTCTGTTGTAGCCCCCCTAGTCAAGGCATATATGGGAAAGCAATCAGTGAACAACTAAAGTGCCATGGCGAAGAGTTGATGCTTCTCATCTCTTTCCTTTCTTGTCTGTCACTATCTGTCCCTCTCTCTGTTTCTCTCCTGTCTCTGTCACACACACACACACACACACCATATATATATATATATATATATATATATATATATATATATATATATATATATATATATATATATAATTATGACTATTTGGGAGATAGCTAAGCATAAACTTCACAGAAGAAATTCCTCGGTTTTCTAAAATTTTGCTTACAAATGGCAAAAATAACATAATGCTTTCTACTGGTTGGACAATGAAAATTATTGTTTTTTTCCTTCATCCTGTTTTTGGGTTATGATTTGCTTACTTTTCTCTTTTAATTCAAGAGAATGTGATCCTCTATGAATTTCCTCCCTCTTTTTATTTTAATTAAATTAAATTATTATTATTAGTTTTGATAAAGGCAAGGAGAGAGAGACAGGAACATGTTCTATGATCAGGAAACTGAACCAAGTCAAACCAGCAACCTCCATGTTCCTGGATGATGCTCCAACTATCTGGCCAGGGCTTAATGTTTTTTTCTTTTTCTTTTCTTTTATTTATTAATTTTTTTTTGAGACAGAGAGGAAAGTAGAAAGAGGGGAAGGGAAGGAAAGCATTTGTTTGTTGTTCCACTCAGTCGTGCCTTTTTGGTTACTTCCCCTGTGTACCCTGATCAGGGATCAAATCTGCGTCTTTGCTGTTTTTGGAAGATGCTCTTAACCAACTGAGCTAACTGGCCAGGGCAATGTCTTCCAATCTTATCCATATTATAGCATTCTTCTTTCCTTTTCTTTCTTTAATTCTCTTTCTTTCCTTCGTTCCCCCTTCTCTCCAATGTGTTAGTTCTCCTTTGATTGTTTCTCAGAGAGGTGTTTTTCCTGAAGAAAGAAGAGCTTCTATGTAGTAACCTGAAGAAAAGTGTGCCAAGATCAGTGTCAATTTGTGAAGAAATTTTGTTACCCTCTTCCCTGAGTACCATCAGGGTATTTGCTAATGATAAAGAGTTTTTTTTTCTAAGTTACATTTTATCCCCCAAAGAGTTTTTTTTTCTAAGTTACATTTTATCCCCCAAACCGAGCTTTAAACATCTAGATTATAATGAATTATTTGTGTTTGTTAATACTTTAAAGTACTACCAAAACAGCTACCAATCACCTGAAATATTGACATTGTAAGAAAAGTAAAATAGACATTTTAGGAATTAGTAATAAGACTAATAATCTGAGTAATCTTTATGTTTCATATAAACATTTAAACCTTTTTTCCATAAATAATTGAGATATTTTCAAATTCTTAAAATGCCCTTTTTATTTATTATACTGTTTATCTGCAAATAAGCTAACTTTGGAGTATTTTTTTCATAGTTTCTTATTCTACAGTGAACATTATTTGGAGAGAAATCTATGGTTGGCAGAATGAAACAAAATATTCTCCATTTCTTTTCTCAAGGTACTAACATTGGCAATGAATTCCTTGAGTATGACATTTAGGGCACTTGATTATAAAATTATGTTTGTATGAAACTAATTTTCTTTCCACATAAGAATTCAGTTGTAATTATAAATATAAATCCCCAAGTAGCTGTGGTCTGTAACCCTCAAATATATATGAGATCATAGAATCCATTGATATTAATTGAAAACTCCCCTCAGCATTTTTTCAACTCACTTCAATGAAAAAATACAAGTGAAAATGTTACAGTTAGCACATCCAGAACTAAATTATTTGGAAATTCTTATGTAGCCGACCTATGAAAGATTTAGTTACAGGAGCTTGATGATGTAGTAAATCATTCTTCAAAATATTCGCTTTCCTTCCATTCTTCTACTATTTCTCCATTCAGCTTGGAGTACTGACAGGTATATAACTATCAAATGCTAGAAAGCCAAAATAATGAAATAACTACATTTTGAGTGATGAAATTGTTATGAGTACTGCTGAAAATTTTGTGAGTAACAGCCAACTATATTCTTTCTTTACAGCTTCCCTCCCACCCTCATTCTTTTGTCACAAATTGTAACCGGACCTAGCGCTAGTGAGCCATGACAGCAGAACTTTGAGAAAACAGTAACTGTCCCCAACCACCCCACCATCATCTCCAACCCTGCCCTTGCCTGTCCTTCTCTCTCTGTCTTATCAAGATTGAAATTCCAGGGTAGCATTTCCACACTGTCAGTCATTCTGAGTCATGGCCTGTGATCTTCTCCTTCAGCAAGTTAGATTTTTGAGGGGAACTGCCTATGTAACTTTTCACCAGATAGAGTGAATATGGTAATAAAACAATAATGGCTTTCCTTAGTTGAAAAGTGTACATGAGTCTATTAAGAAAAGGGTGGATTGGCAAACCAACCTTGAAAACCCACCAAGCCGATGGAAAGCTCCTACAATCTGTGCTACACTTTTAGGGTAGCACAGACTGTTGGTCACTGCAGGTATTATCTTAGATCATTTTATTTTTCTTTAGCTCTATATGCAATTTCAAATTTTTAATTTGGCTCCTTGTTTATTTTATGTAGACATTCTTCTGAAAAACAAATGATGGTGGGTGTGTTTGTTTGTTTGTGTGTGTGTGTGTGGCATTCAATTTAGGATAAGCACTGCAAAGTGGCTATATAATTTTGAAGATGTTAATTGCCATCATTTGCAAATATTCACATAGAAATGGTGAATGAAAATAGCAGACAATTACATAAAAAATAAACATGTGATATTATGCAGAAACATATGTCAGCCAAAAAGAAAAATTTTACAAAAAGTAAGAAAAACCTCAAACCTCAGCTAACTTAGTCCTCTCTTAATAAGAATGGGCTCTCATTTCCATGGTGATTCCTGAGCATGTAGGTAACCAGTATTCTTGTGCTGAGAAAAATAATGTTATGTAATGTGCTCTGTAGTAAGCACCAGATAATCTGGGTTTTAGTAAAACGTCGGTCACATCCTGATCCTGCATAAACTTGAACAGGACACTGGATTCGCCCCATCTGGGGCCAATGCTTAGTACCAAGTTATTTTTAGCTCCTGAAGCTGACAAGCTAGGACCAAGGAGATATCCTCAGCACCAGGGCCATGGTCGAACCAATCGAGCCACTGGCTGCGGGAGGGGAAGATAAAGAGAAGGTAGAGAGGGAGGGGAGAGATGAAGATTGTTGCTTCTCTTTTGTGCCCTGACTGGAAATTGAACCCAGGACATCTGCACACCAGCCGAGTCTATATCCACTGAACCACTGGTCAAGGCCTTGATTTTTCTTATTCATAAAAGAAGAAAAAGGGCCCTGGTTTGTTGGCTAAGTGGTAGAGCATCAAGTTGGCATGTGGATGTCCCAGGTTAGATTCTTGGTCAGAGAACACAGAAAAAGTGACCATCTGTTTTTCTTTCCTTCCCACTTCCCCTCTTCTCTCTCTCTCTCTCTGTTACCCTTCAGCAGTCATGGCTTAATTGGTTCGAATGCTTTGGTCCTGGGAAAGGAGGATGACTCCCTTGACCTCTGCTTCTTCTGCTAAAAATAAGTCCGTTGTGAGCATCAGCCCCAGACAGGAATTGCCTGGTGGATCCTGGACAGGGCACCTGCAGGAGTCTGTCTTACTATCTCTCTTTCTTTCAAAAATAAAAAAAAAGAGAGACTGTAAACAATGCAGGTGAAATAATTTTGTAAGATTTAAATTTATAATAATGTAATATTTTTTTATTTTTAATAAGACCAAACTAATGATTCAATGACTAAATAAATATGACTCTCTAACTTACATATGCCCACTCACTAGAAATCAGAAGGGAAGATAAAATTAACTCAGTTCTCCAGGAACAGTGGCTTAGTGTTCTGGGCTGATATTTACTAGAAAGAAGGTGTCAGCCTGGTGTCTTATTCTAGGATCACAACTTAGCCAGATCTGGGCTTGACATAACCTGTGTAAATGATTCTTTTTGCTTTCATTAAGTCCACACAATGTTTTAAAGGCAACGTGAATAAGTAGCTTTATGCAGGTCACAGTTCAAGCAGCTTATACTCATATTCCTTATATCAGTCATGTTGAACAAATACCCCCGGTAGACAATTGTTTGTGACCCTCTTTACTCATTAAATATATATTGTCTCTCTTTAAAGCTCCAGACATTCTGAGAACTCAAGAAAAAGAATATATAAGACTTGATAGCTATCTCCCTGGATCTGGCTAATACCCTGTGGGGGGAAAACAAAGGTAAGTAAACAACAAATGGTAATGCAGAGCATCACTGGATAAATTTCTATGTGTTGTTAAAAGAATAAGGCCATGGGAACAATACTATCCAGCTGACGTGACAAAAAACAACTAGGTAGAGCAGGAAATGTCTTCCATTTGAAGAGTGGTAGAAATTGTAGAGGATGAAGAGGGAAGGGTTGGGAACAAAAAGGAAACAGCAGACAGAAAGAATACCTAAGGACTTTTGAGACTCAAGCAACCAATTAACTTTCTAAATTCCTGGATGCACTTGTGGCACCGTCAGACAATCTTTCCAATTTTACATTGAGAATCATAAATAAAAAAACCCTGAGAGATCAATTGATATTAAGTTTAATTGTTGTCAATAAAATCATAATAACTATGTATGGTCTGATGGGCATTAAACTTTTTTGAGTGATCATTTCACAAGTTATATAAATGTCTAATCACTATGTTGTATATCTGAAATAAATATAAGATGTGCGTTAACTATAATAAAAAAATAAAAAATAAAGTTAAGCTAAATAAAGGACTAGTAGTAAGGAGTCACAAAAAAAGTTCTGGACAAAACTAGCAATGACTTGAAACAACTTATGTCACCCCAATAAACTCAATTAAGAGAACTACATTTTGTTCTCAACTCTGCCCTTACCTTAGTGGGCATTATTGTTTCATGATTCCTTGAGAACAATCTTGACTCCTTAGAGATTAAGTGAACAGAAATTAACTCAAGTCTTGAAATACAGTTTAAAGAAAGCCATAGTTAGAAACAAAAGCAGAAACTTCTAAAAAGTTTGGTACCATCTATAAACCAGGAATTTATCAACTTTGTCTACATTATTTACACAGCACTTTGCTCTTCAATGACACAAAATCAGGCACTGGATTGGTTTACTGATTGTGCTAATCAGTGCTAAGGTGAAAGGAAGGCATTAGAAAAAGCACAAAATGCAGAGGAGAATCAGGGCCATGCTACAATCTTTGGAGCTGATGTCCCTGAGTCACTGGAAATTTGAAGTTAAAGGTAGTAACAAAATTGTAGGAAAGGGATTCATCTATTTGACAATTTTACAGACCAGGATTTATCATATATATGAAAGCAATCCCTCTTTTCTGTATGAGAGGCATAACCTTGCCACACTGTGGTCACACTTACAAGATATGTTGCTCCATGGAAACTTAAATGACATTGTGACAGTTAGGCCTGTTTAGTGCTGATAGCAAGATCCATTCCAGGTATTTAAAGCAGAAATAGATTGACTAAGGCATAGTTGACATAGTTGAGGGTTTATGGAACGTCGGATCATCGGGAAGAATAGAGAATCAGACATGTGTTTCAATGTCAGAGAAAAATGTTCCACCACATTGTAGGACTCTTCTAGGGGAAACAATCATGAAGTTGACACCTATTCTTAGAATGCTATGGCTGGCTTGTATGCCAATATTCGCCATGCTATCTAGAACATCTGATATCCCTTTGGACAGCTGTCATATTATGCAGGTGTATTGATTGGAAGAAGCTGATCACAGGCCTATAGTCTAGTTGAAAAGGAATAATGTACATTCTTTTTAGCTTTCCAGCTTATTTTGTAAAGAAAAGGAAGTAAGAAAATAACAACTAATAAAAAGTGTAATAATAAAATTAATGATAATAACAATAATAACAAGAGTTTTCATTTATATAGCACACATTCTCAAAGCCCTGCTATTAGCCTTTACCTCTTTTATGCATTGAACCTTCAGAACAACTTGCAAATGTAAGTATTCATCTTCATTTCACAGCAAATGAGGCATAAGAGGTATAGTTACCGGCCCCAGATCACATAGCCACTGAATAGTAGAGCAAGGTGATGGACCCGAGCAGCCTGCAGCCTGGCCCCATAACCCTTTCCTACTATCCCACACTACTTCTCATGCACAAAGGCCGGGGGTGGGAGTTGGGGGTGAGGAAACTCTGACAATAAAGGAAGCGAGGGGTATGAAAAAATTTACTGATAAAAAAACCAAAATCATAATAATTTTTTTCTTTTTTTACAGGGACAGAGAGAGAGTCAAAGTGATAGACAGACAGGAACAGAGAAAGGTAAGAAGCATCAATCATTAGTTTTTTTGTTGCCCTTGCGACACCATAGTTGTTCTTTGATTGCTTTCTCACATGTACCTTGAATGCGGGTCGTCAGCAGACGGAAGAACCCCTTGCTGGAGCCAGCGACCTTGGGTCCAAGCTGACTAACTTTTGCTCAAGCCAGATGGGCCCGCGCTCAAGCTGGCAAGCTCGGGGTCTCGGACCTGGGTCTTCTGCATCCCAGTCCGACGCTTTATCCACTGCGCCACCGCCTGGTCAGGCAAAATCATAATAATTTTTAAAAAGCCAACATTTTCTGGGTTTGGTAAATAGTTGCACTTCATTCTAGAATTTGACCTCAAGCTAGAATTTGACTCTAGGACACAGAGAAAAGATACCAAACTAAGAAATTGTTCTTGTCTAGGATACAATAAAGGTTGTGCAGCTTTAGCTTTGCTGTACTGGACAGGGAAGTGAGAAGCATTCTGGCTATTTTTATTTCTTCCAGCCCTGCCTTTTGCTTTGCTGACAAAAAAAAAAAAAAAAAAAAAAAAAAGGCAACAAAAAAACACAAAAAACCTCACAAAAACCCTTACTGATGACATAGCAAAGTAATGTGTTCAGGAAAGGTCAGGAGAGATTGTGTTCTGCCTCTTGACATCATCAAGAAAATCTTTGGCCTCATTGTAATTACAGATCTTTATCTACAGCAGGGAGAGGAGATAGTGAGCCTGCAGTTTGAGTTCCAAATCCCAGGCTGATTATGGAACATAAAAATTGAAAAAAATCATCTCTGACTTATAAACAGAAAATTTTTGAAATAAATATCATTGAGAAAAAACAAATATTGACTCAGTTTAAGAGTTTATAACTACACTGTAAAAATGCATCAGGCCAGATTTGCTAGAAAAAGAATTGCTGCCCTTTCATATTTGATGTTTTTATTTTCTGATCTTAATGTGAAATTTTTGTCCTTTAATGTCTAGATTATCAGGACACATATGCCTGTTAATTACTTTATTTAGAAATACCTGTGTTCAGATATTAACATGGTTTACGTTCAGACTTCCAGGGACACTAAGGCTCACTAGGGTGTAGTTTCCCTGATGAAAATGTGATTCCTAAATGATCATTTCTTCCTTGTATAAGTGTCCTAATGAATACTACTAATGAGCATATTAAATATGTTCCTTCTTTCGTTATGCTCTAGGTCACACCTGAACATACCACGGATTTCTTTTACTTACAAAATGGAGCCATTTATTTACTCTTTAGGCAAGAGTTTTGTTTTGTTTGTTTAAAAGTCATATTATTATTTTTCTCCATATGCGATGATTAAAAGCATTAGAAAGACGTGAATCCTAGAATTACATGTTACAATGATGTAAACCTGAAGAGGACAGAAATGACAAAACTAGCATAGAAGACAGCATCAATGCTTTGGTAAGGTCACAATAAGATTTTTTTCCTACTCTATAGGTAGTAAAACAAGATTTTTTTTTTTACAAAAGATTTTATTTATTGATATTAGAGAGAGGTGAGAGAGAAAGAAATGGAGGAGGAGAGGAGTGGGAAGCAGCAACTCATAGTAGCTGCTTCTCTTATCTGCCCTGACTGAGCAGGTCCCGAGTTTCAAACCCGCAACCTCAGAGTTCCAGGTCAACACTTTTTCCACTGCAGCCCCACAGGTCAGGTGCAAAGAATATTTTTAAATTACTCTATCACTGACACATTTTTATAATCACAATGCCTTGTTTTAATAAATGCATTTGAGCCAACTTTCTCATATTAAAGAACATCAATTTCATGTGGACTAATTTTCCTAGAATACCATGGATTTCCTACATCAGTTTGAATTCCTTATGTACACATTATATTTCATTGCAAGGGAATACTTACAAGTCAAAGCAGCTTTTTGTGGATAGGATAAAATACTCATTAATGATTCTCAAACTCTGTTCTAAATAGGACAGTACCAAACTGGAAGTGGTTGGGAGCACTCAACCGACATGAGTTAGGGAGAATAACTTTTATCAGCAAAAGGAAGCCAATCTTTTGGCTATAGTTTAAGTGGTGCTTTATTTGAAAAATCCTACTTGATTATGATTGGTTGTCCTTAGATTATTATTTCCTAACCTTGAGGCATTTACAGAGGTTTTGGTTAGAAAGATCTCAGTCTGTTGGCCTCATTGTTTAATTAATTTACCATAAAGTAGCTGCACCAAAAATACTAAAGAGAGAAGGGTTGTCTTACTTTTAGCAAGTTTATAAGAATACCCAACAGGCAGGTCAGTTATTCCAAAGGCCTGGCCTTCCCATTGCCCTATGCACTCTCATTGCCTATAGGTCTATCACTCTAAAACCAGATGCCATTAATTGTGTACACCAACATTTTAAAAGTTTTTGTAGTCTTTCTGAGTAAGATTTCTATGGTTCCTATGTTATTGTACCATGTGAGATCAATATGAATACAACTGGCAGTAATCAAGCTGATTTAGTGTCTTTTTAATGAAAAGTAGAACATAATCTCTTCCTGTTTAGGCCCTATATCACAATATTGAATGAATTCACAAAGAATTCTTCAATCTCTTACTTAGTTGTACCTATATATTGTATACATCAACTTAAAGGGACTGAGGATTTTTGTTGGATATATCACTAGGTGAATTTAAGTCACATAGCAAGTGGAGGCAAGTAAATTATGAAGAGAAATGAGAAATACTTTTTCTGTTTTAATAATCAATTATCCAGAAAGACTGCATGCACTTGATTAAAAAGTAAGACTGCATTTCATCAGTATGGAAAATGTACAAAGATGGGAGAGAGAGTTCCTTGGACTGTTTCATCATTTAACTTACAATCTTTTGAATAGTAGCTAATAAAAGCAGGCTATCACTATTAACACCACTCGTTATATAGCTACAAAATATTGATTACTTGGTTTTCAAGAAAATTACATAATAAATTTAGATTTGATCCACCATTTCCTATCTTTGTATTTGTTCTGAGTTGCTGGTGATTCCATTTTTTACACATTCAAACCTGACTATTTTCTCCATAGAGGAATGTGGGTTACACATAATGAACAGTATCGAATTTGTGTTCAGATTATTAATGGATTGGTAACAACTGTTACTATGCCATGCTTCTCTCAACAGCTGTTTATATTTTATTCAAAAACTGTAAAAACATTTCCATGTAGTCCCTTGATCTGTATAATAAGTTCCTTTTGTTCCAAGCCGCTGAAGGTGTCTTTGAACCCACAAGGAACTATTCATCTATTCCTTCAAGACAAGTCCACTTTAATAATAAGAAATGATCGTCATGAAAAATGAACTTTAAAATCAAAGTGAGAAAACAAAGGTGGGTGAACTCTACAAGGCAACAGAATAAAAATCAAGGCAGCTGCTGAAAAAGATCAGTCACTATTGTTCTAAATCATTCTTGATTTGCACCAGGAAACTCTCTTTGTGCACTACATAAAATCTTTTTCAGTTATCTTTTGTGTTTATTCTTTGCTTACTGCTTCTCTAAAAGTTCTGCTCACTGTTTGTCACAGTCAGGAACAAGACTGTTAGGCTCCCCCTCGTTGATAAGTAGGCATTGTTACTTATGGATATCCTGTTTTGCTGGTCGCTGGTAGACTTGAATTTTCTTATTGTTCAAACCAGAGTGATCTTAAAGAGCATTCTTTGTGAAATACAATGTCTACTTAAAAATTTGTCAATGTGCCACCAAAAATAACTTGGCTATGAGACCAAGTGACTGTCCTCTCCTAATGCTTCATTGTGATTAAAGTAAAACCAGAAAATATAATCTTCAAAATGGGAAGGAGAGGCAGAGCACCAGCCTGCAAATTGCTGTATCATACAAAATGCCTTGAAAGAGACTTTTTACTTTGAAGCAAAGATGAATAAGAAAATGTGAGTCTCTAAAATGCAAATGGATAAAAATAATAGTAAGACAAAAGGTTTTAGTGCTGTGTCAATGAATGGTAAGGATGAGTTGGGTTGGTTGGGGTGAGGTGAAGTGGGGTTCATGGAAGGAGAGAAAGGAAAGAGAAGAGACTCAATAAATACAAGACTTCTGCGAGAAAAGGATCTTTGTAGTGTGCAAATTTAACTGATAACTTTTCTCTAGTAAATCATAAAGTATCCATTTTAATCACTTTTGATAGCAATCCTTGTTTTATGGGGAACTCTAGAATAAAAATATGAGTAATTTCCTGATTTATACTTAATATTGCTTATATAACATTTGAGATGTGACTGTTTCAGATATTTATTAGAAACCAGGAGCTAGGTTTATGTAACTTGTAACATTAGAAAAGTCTTCTCTGTAAGCAGAGCAGTTCTTCCTTGCTCTTGGAACACTGAAGTTCCGTTGGTGAAAGGAAATGGGAAAGATTGGGAAGCTGAAAAAGAAGCTTCCGACTGTGAGGGAACTGTATCACTCCACGATCTAAACAAAACCCAGAAGAAAAAAAATAGCGCAATATTTCAAAAGAGGAATATGTTTAATTGCAGCCCCAGGAGAGGCAATTTATGTACCAACAAGTGATGTGGGTTTTATGTGCCTATTAGTTTGCTATTCAATTAAAGAAATGTGTACCTACCATGGCAACACCCATCTCCCCTGATACACAGGCTAATTTTGAGTCATGTGGAACACCTTCGCAAAGCAACACACAAATAAGCCATCAGATTCCAATAGATGCAAATTTCTTTAAAGCATACCATTGAAACAGATGTGCTCCAAATGATGCTTTTATTTTAGAAATGTTTATTTTTATGTTTCACGATAATAATAACTCTGAGTTATAAAAGGGCTCTTTAAAAATCAAGCTGCAAAACAGTAAGTGCCATAAACTAACACATTATCTTTAAAATAAAAATATTACTATTTATTAAAAAGTGAATTTCTAAAATTAACCATTCTATTGGCTATGGGCTAATTAAATTATCTTCTATTTTCTCAAAATATTTGTTTTTATTTTTCTTGTATAAATACAATCCAAATATATTAATGAGAAGAGATGCTGCCTGACCAGGCGGTGGCGCAGTGGATAGAGCATGGGACTGGTATGCAGAAGACCCAGGTTCGAGACCCCGAGCTCGCCAGCTTGAGCACGAGGCCCATTTTGACGGCAACGAAAAACTAATGATTGATGCTTCTCATCTCTCTCCATTCCTGTCCGTCTGTCCCTATCTATCCCTCTCTCTGACTCTCTCTCTCTGTCCCTGTAAAAAAAAAAAAAAAAAAAAAAAAAAAGAGAGATGCTAAAATAATGTATTTCTTTTTAAATCTCTACTTTGAGGAGCCAAATCGTAGTAACTATTCTGGTTATTAAAATAGCTACATATTGATAAGTTGAATAAGACCTATCTAAAGACTTTTAGATGCCTTTAGAAATTGAGTGATTTTCTATTTTAAGTTATTTGTTTTCATATAGGTTTTATATAATGCAAATATTTCTTATTACTATTTATATATTAAGATTAAGCTATTACTGAAGTAATTAGGTACTTAGTGGTTAAGAGCAGGGATTGTACATCAAAAATGTTTGATTTAAGATAAATTTTTTCTTAATTTATTGATTTTGGAGAGAGGAATAGGGGGAGAGAGAGAGAGAGAAAGAGAAAAAGAGAGAGAGAGGGACATTGATGAACTCCTGTATATGTCCTGACCATGGATCGAACCGGCAACCTCTCCACTTCTGGATGAAGTTCTAACACACTGAGCTATCCAGCCAGGGTGACACTTTAAATTCTACAGTTTAAAGTTGAGGATGATAAGCAAGTGGTTTAGTCTCTATTTCGGTCTCTTTTTAATTGCTTGTAAAACTGGGTTAAACTAATTTTATAAAACTGATGTGGGTATGGTGTCAATTAGTAGAATACATTTATCATTAATGCTACTTTTTACATTAAAGTTTAGGAGAGTAATCTTATATTTTTAGCAGTTTACAGAACACATTTAAAACAACTAAATTATAAAGCTTAATTATACACTATACATGGAAAACTTAGCTAAAAAAACAGCATTTGGTATAAAGAATATTAATTTTTTACTTTTGTCATAATTAAGTTAGCTAAATTATATGAGCACAGTTTTTTATTAATAAAACAGTGATAATAATGCCTAGCCTTACAGGATTGTTATGAAGTATTATGATATAATATAAATTGAGTTTCAACAGTGAAAGAAATGGCACTAATTTAATTAATAAAGCTTTCTTTAATATTTATGGCATAATTTGGCAATATCAGGTACCTCTTAAAATGTAGAGTAAGACAATATGTCTAATTTTGTTTAGAGTACTGGATATTTATTTCAAAGAGAAAATTAAATCTAAAATGAACAGAAGAAAAGATATATAAATTAAAGCAGAATCAATAATATAAGGAATAAGACATTAATAGAGAAAATGAACAAACCCAAAGTAGATGATCTAAGAAAAATAATAAAATTGCTGAGACTCCAGCCACACTAACTAAAAATGACAGAAGACACAAATTTCGTATAAGAAACGGAAGAGGAGCATCCTTATAGATGCTATAAACATTATAAAAGAATACATGGCTCACTAGTGAATTCTACCAAACACTTAAGAAAGAATAATATATCAATTTTTAAAAATCACTTTCTGAAAATAGAACAAGAAGGAATATATCTCATCTCATTCTAATACCAAAACCACAACAAGACTTTAAAAGAAAACTATGGATCAATATCTTTACTGCACACAGATAAAAATATCCTTAACAAAATATTATCAAATCATTTCAAAAATTTATAAAAATAATACACCACAAACAAGCAGGACTTATTGCAGTTTTGTGAGGCTGGTTCAATATTCAAATATCAATTATTGTACTCCATTATATCAGTAAGATAATGATATAAAACACATGGTCATATCAATAGATGCAGAAAAGGTATTTAAAAATAATCCAGTATCCATTTATGATTTAAAAAAGAACTCTCAGCAAACTTGAAATAGTTTAGGAGAGAGCTTACTCAACTTACTAAAGAGCATCAAAAAAATAAATGACACAAGAAAACTACACTTAACATCATACTTAACATTGAGAAACTAGAAGTTTTTCTCCCAAGAATATTTTCTCATTAATTCTTTTAAACATTGTATTAGAAGTTATATCTAATGCAATAAGACAAGAAAATAAAAGGTATACAGATTGGGCAGGAATAAATAAAACTGTCTGTTCACTGATGATATGATCATCTATGTAAAATTGAAAAGAATCAAAAAAATACTCCTGAAAAACATGCAATTATAGCAAGATTGAAGGATACATGGCCAATATATAAAAGTTAATCTCTTGCCTGGACACCAAAAGAAAACAAGTAGAATTTGACATTTAAAACAATACCATTTACATTACAACCCCCCAAATATAACATTTAGGTATGAAAGTAACAAAATGTTTCTAAATCTGTATGATAAAAAACTACAAAACTCTAATTAAAGAAATCAAAGAAGAATTAAATGAGTGGAGAGATATTTTGTGTTCATGAATACAAAGATCCAATATTTTCAAAATTTCAGTTCTTCTCAGCTTTATCCATAAAGTTAATACAATCTTAATTATATTTCTAGCTAATTATTTTGTAGAAACCAAAAAGTTGATTCTAAAGTTTATACAAAGAGTTAAAAGGCCCAGAAAGACCAACATAGTATTGAAGAAGAACAAAAAGTAGGACTGCTGACACACTACTCAACATTAAGACTTAGTATAAAGCTATTAAAATCAAGACAAGTGCGATCTTGGAAAAAAGAATAGTAAATAGATCAGTGTACCAAAGTAGAGGGCCTAAAAATAGACCCAAATAGATACAATGCAATTCACTGATCTTTGACAAAGAAAAAGATAATACAGTGAAAAAAAAAGTATTTTCAACAAATAATTCTAGAACAGCTAGTCACCTATATGCAAAAATAAAATGTAAACAAAGATATTACACTTTTTCCCAATATTAACTCAAAACAGTCACAAACCTAACTGTAAAATACATAACTGTAAAGCTCCTAGTAGATAACATAAGAGAAAACCGAAATGGTAATAATGTTTTAGTTACAATAGCAAAGGCATGATCAGTGAAAGAAATAATTGATAAACAAGAACTTATTAAAATTAAAACCTTCTATTCTGCAAAAGGCAATGGCAAGAGAATAAGACAAGCTAAAGACTGAATGAAAATATTTGCAAAAATATATATTTGCTGAGATACTTTTATTCAAAATATACAAAAGACCTGAAAACTTCAATGATAAGAAAATGAATGATTTAATTATAATATAAACAAAAGATCTGAACAGATATCTCAGCTAGAAAGGTACACTGGTAGCAAAAAAAAATCACATTAAAAGATGCTCAACATCATATGTTATTTAAAAATTAAAACAATGAAATACTACTATACACCTATTAAATGTCCAATCTCCAAAACACTGACAATACCAAATGCTATCAAGAATATAGAACAAAAGAAACTCTTATTCATTGCTGATGGGAATAAAAAATAATACATCACTTTGGAAGACAGTTTGGCAGTTTCTCACAAAACTAAATATACTTTTAACCCATGTTCCAGCCATTGCGTTCTTTGATATTTATCTAAATGAATTGAAAACATCTATTCACAGAGAAAACTCTACACAGATATTGATTGCTGCTTTTTTCATAATTGTCAAAAATTGAAAGTAACCAAGATGCCTTTTGGTTAGATGAGTAAACTGTAGTGCCCCCTTGCAATGGAATATTTTTCAGCAATTAAGGGAAATGAATTATCAACCATGAAAAGCACAAAGGAACTTTAAATGCACATTACTAAGTGAAAGAAGACAATCTCAAAAAGTGCATACTGTAAAATTCCAACCATATGACATTATAGAGAAGCCAAAACAATGGACATAGTAAAATGATCAGTGCTGCCAGGAATAGGGGAAATGGATAAATAAATAGAGCACTAGGATTTGGAGAAAATAAAACGCACAGAGTTAACTATGCAGGAGCGAACCCTAATTTTACTGTGGACTTTAAGTGATTAGGATGTGTTATTGTATGTTCATCAATTGTAACAAGTGTGCCACTCTGCTGGGGGATGTTGACAGTGGGAAAGGCTGTGCATGGGTGTGGATAGGGTATCCATGTTTACTCTGTAGTCTCTTTTCAATTTAACTATGAATCTAAAACTAATTTAAAAAATAAAGTCTAGTTAAAAATAAAAACATTCTAGAGGCTTGGATTTATCATCATGTCAATTACAATCTAAATTATTGAAGCCTTTTAATGGCTGCCAGTCTACTCACTTTATTATGTATAAGCTGCCAGTGAGAATAACACAAGCAAATGGTAAAGCAAATATACACATACTATGAGAGTCTGTACTTTAATATATTTAAAATTTTCCTAATCAGTAGACTCTCAACAACATAAAAATCCCTTGGCAATAATTTATGAAGATTTGAATTTTAATTGTTCAATGTGTAAGACATTTAATAGCTCCTTAAAAATATTAATATGGCCTGACCAGGTGGTGGTACAGTGGATAGAGCCTTGGACTGGGATGCAGAAGACCCTGGTTTGAGACCCGGAGCTCGCCAGCTTGAGCGCGGGCCCATCTGGCTTGAGCAAAAGCTCGTCAGCTTGGACCCAAGGTTGCTGGCTCCAGCAAGGGGTTGCTCTGTCTGCTGAAGGCCTGCGGTCAAGGCACATGTGAGAAAGCAATCAATGAACAACTATTGTGTCACTAGGGCAACGAGAAACGAGAAACTAATGATTGATGCTACTCACCTCTCTCCGTTCCTGTCTGTCTGTCCCTATCTATTTCTCTCTCTAACTCTCTCTCTGTCCTTGGAAAGAAAAAGAAATTTATATGTTGTTATGATGCTGTGCTCATTGGTATTTAGTTTTCATATTTACCAAGCACTATGAAAGCATTTAAGAAAGAATTCTTACATATGAAGATATAAACATACACTGGATCATGTTTCTGCAGGGCCTCTTAAGATACTTTGTTTCTTTGTTTTTTTACTAAGAGAAATAAAAAATAATTTTAAAAATTAATTAAGGGAGTCACGTGATTATATTTGTGATATAAAAAGATGACTGTGAGTGCTTCATGAAGAATGTAGTTCATTAAAATACACAAATACATGGTGTCTGATAAAAGCAAGACAGGAGAGCTTAGGCTGTGTTAAGATTTTTAAAAATCAGTTTGAGACAAAAGCAAGAGAGTTGCAGGGAGAAAAAGCAAAAACACAGTACATGAGCATAATGAAATAAACATGAGAAACATTAAAAAAAATAATTGTTACTAAGGACATAATGGCATGTCCTTAGTGATGTGCGATGTTTCCTTATGATGCAGAAAAAATGGCTAGTAGTGAATCTGATAAAGAAAAAGATGAAAGCTATTGATGAATTAAAAAATACACACACACATATATCAGTATGTGAGGGTAATAGCAAAAATATCAATATGTCAAAATAAAAAAGAAATGGAAAGTAAAATACATACCTCCAAATTTATAAAATAATATTTTACTTTTGCTAAAAGATGACAAATTCATATAGTTATACATGTAGATATAAAATTACAGAAACAACAGAAAATTAGGACTGGATTTTTTTCCTTGTATATTTAGACAACAAATTAAATAATTTAATATCTATTAACTAAATTTAATGATCTATGAGTAAATCAGCATCCTTTCCTCAGCATTTTTTTTTCAGGCATTTTCTGAGTTTTAAGATGTTTGTTTATAAATTCCCAGCTTGGTCCCACAATTTAGATAGACTGTATTGCAAATTTTGATATGCACTTAGACAATAATAAACATTGTGTTAATCCAATAATCATTTCAATGGCTAATTGATCTACTGATTGGAACACTGTAGGAGAATTAACAACAAATATATATTTTTGTTATTTTTCAAATTCTAAATAAAATTAAAATTGATTTGAGAATCATATTTAGCATTCTCACTGTCAAGAAACATGAACAATGACTTTGTGCATTATTAAAACTCATAAATGTTAATTAGATCATTGAGCTTTTTAATTGTGAGCAGTCCATAAACCTCTCAATTGAATATATTTTCTATCATGAATATTTTCTTACTAAGATATATGAAGTTTCGATCCAGAATGCTTAAAAATTACTGTCATTATCTCATAATACTAAAATAAATGCAGTTAAAATTAGTTAATAAATATAACAAGTTCTAAAAGTAATATTAGTTAAATATTTTAAAATATTTATAATAATTATTTTTAATTTTTATAACACTACATTACATTGATTGCATATTAACAATTTGATGTTTGTAAAAGCAGGGAATATAGATTTATATAAATTTTTCTTAAATTCTAAAAATCAGCAAACAAGAGGAAAAGAATACTCTTAAATAGTAAAATTTGAAGTTCTAGGAAGTATATTTTATTTTATTTATTTATTTGTTTATTTATTTATTTAATTTTAATGGGGTGACATTGATAAATCAGGCACATATGTTCAGAGAAAATATTTCCAGGTTATTTTGATATTTGATTATATTGCATACCCATCACCCAAAGTCAAATTGTCCTCTGTCACCTTCTATCTGGTTTTTTGTTTTGTTTTGTTTTTTAAATTTCTTTTTATTTTATTTATTTTAGAGAGGAGAGAAAGAGAGAGAGAGAGAGAAAGAGAGAGAGAGAGAGAAAGAGAAAGGGGGGAAGAGCTGGAAGCATCAACTCCCATATGTGCCTTGACCAGACCAGTGCAGGGTTTTGAACTGGCAACCTCAGTGTTCCCAGGTTGACGCTCTATCCACTGCACCACCATAGGTCAGGCACCTTCTATCTGGTTTTATTTGTGCCCCTCCCCTCCCCCTACCCCCTCTCCCACCTCCTCCTCCCCCTGGATAGCCAATACACTCTTCTCCATGTCTCTGAGTCTCATTTTTATGTCCCATCTATGTATGGACTCATATAGTCCTTAGTTTTTTCTGATTTGGGGAAGTATATTTTAAGTAATAATTTTTCATTTTCCACTTTTTATATGTTTCTATTTTTACAATAAATTATAATGGAAATCATGTTTACTACATAAATAAAAGCACTGGTATTCAAAAAGAAAAATTGTGCCTATTTTTTTTAATATAAATGAGGCCAGGTAGCTAGCTCAGTTGGTTAGAATATCGTCCTCATATGCCAAGGTTGTGGGTTCAACCCTGGTCAGGGCACATACAAGAATCAACCAATGAATGCATGAGTAAATGGAAAAACAAATAAAAGTTTCTCTCTCTCTACCCCTGCTTCTTTTCTCTCTTTTTAAAATCAATAAATAAAAAAAAATAAAAATATATTATTGGTATACAATAGTATATTGATTTCAGGTGTACAATGTAGTGATTCAGCATTAATATACCTTAGAATATGACCGTCACACTAAGTCTAATGATCATCTCTCACTGTGCAAACTTATCACACTATTATTGACAATGTTCCTCTTCATCTTATTGGCTCATCTCCCTCCCTCATCCCACTCTGGCAACCATTAGTTTGATCTTTGTTTCTAAAAGTTATGTTTTGTTTGTTTATTTGTTTTGATTTTTCAGATTTTACATATAAGTGAAACTATATGGTATTTGTCTTTGTATGACTTAGCAAATAGCCTCTATGTCCACTGAATAAGAAAATATATTTACCAATAATATATTTGACATGAGATAGATATACAAACTTTATTAAAAACTCATACAACTCAATAAAAAAAATAATAATAATAAATGGGCACACAATATAAAGAGACATTTCTCCAAGGAAGATACACAGATGAAAGCAGACACATAAAAAGATGCTCAACATCACTTATCATCAGGTAAATGCAAATCAAAACCACAATGAAGTCCCCAGACATTCTTAAAAAAGAACCAATTCAGAGTACTTATAGTGCAGACTTGATGATTACAGTAATAATAATTATTATATATAACTATATAATTTCTAAGAAATGAATATAAGTATATTAATATATAATTAGAGTACAGAACTGTAATAATTACCACACATTGATATTACTATAAATAATTGATATAATTTTGCTATTTATATAATAATAATTATAATTATAATACATTTGTGTTAGTAGTATAAGTATAAACAAACTGATCAATTAGATAATGCAGAAATTTCAGTGGGTAGTCACGGTGTATATAATAACGATAATATTGAAATAGGAGTGATCTTTCAAGGGTGTTAGATCAACTTTGTATCTATATGTGATAAAACATCTTGAGCCTTACATTACACCACATAAAATATTTAATGATAGATCAATAATCAACCTAAATGTGGATAACATAGCAATATGCATTTAAAGAGAAAGTGCAGTAGTTTCTCTTTATCAGTGGTTTGCTTTCCCCAATTTCTGAAAATATTAAGGGATAAACAACTAATAAGTTCTAAATTGCACATCTTTCAGAGTAGTGTGATGAGATTTTGCACTGTCCCACCCTTTCCTGGTCAGATGTAAATCATTCATTTGTCTAGCATTTTCATACCAATATGCTACCTGCCTGTTAGTCACTTAGTAGCTGTTTCAGTGATTGAATTGATTGTCTTGGTATCCCAGTGCTTGTATTCAAGTCATCCTTACTTTACTTAATATTGACCAAAGTCCAACAAGCAATGATGCTGGCAATTTCGGTATGCCAAGGAGAGGCCATGAAGTGTTTCTTTTAAATGAAAAGGGGAAAATTTCCCATTTAATAAGGAAAAAAAATTGTATGCTGAGTTTTCTAATATCTACAATAAAAATCCTTTTAAAATTAATTTTATTAGGGGGACATTGGTTAATAGGCTCATATAGAAGAACAAACATTTTATCCATGAAATTGTGAAGAAGGACAAAAATTCATCATGCTAATTTTGCTGTTGCACCTCAGACTACAGAATTTACAGCCTTGGTGTATGTAAAGTGCTTAGTTAAGATGGAAAAACTGTTAAATTTGTGGGAAGAAGACATGAACATAAAACCTGTTCTGACTGATGGTTATGTGCTGTGCGTAAGCCTATTCAAAGACTTCATTCAGCAAGGGACCTCCAGAAATGAATGGCATGAAGCCATTTCCTGGTTACACAGATTCAGGAGTAGGTTTGAACAGAAAGATATATAAATTACTGCAGAGGTTGTGTTTGCTGATGAAAAAGCTTATGCCACATTTCTGATAGAGTTTAAGAGGTTGGTTAGTGTTCAGTCCAATCCATGATGTCAGGCATACATTGGAGGTTTTGGAACAATTTTCATGAATGGGGGCTAGGGTTACTTCATAAAAAAAAGTTTTGTAATTTTGGAGAAGGCAAATATATTTTCTTCAGCAGGTGGTAAAAGGCACAATATTTTAAAATCACTAATAAGTTGGACTATCATAAAATCAATAAATATTCTTCATCAAAAGATATCATTTAGCCTGACCAGGCGGTGGCTCAGTGGATAAAGTGTCAGCCTGAGAAACTGAGGATTCAGTATTGAAACGCGAGGTCGCCAGCCTGAGCAAAGGCTTACCAGCTTGAGTGCGGGGTTGTCAGCCTGAACGTGGGGTCATAGACATGACCCGATGGTTGCTGGCTTGAGCCCAAAATATCAGTGGCTTGAGTCCAAGGTTGCTGGTTTGAGCAGTATGTCATTCATTGGCTTAGCTGGAACCTCCCAGTCAAGGCACATACAAGAAAGCAATCAATGAACAACTAAAGTGCCGCGACTCTGGATTGATGCTTCTTCTCTCACTCCTTTCTCGTCTGTCTATTCCTGAATGTTTCCTCACTCTCAAAATAAATAAATAAATAAATAAATAAATAAATAAATAAATAAATAGTTAAATTGATAAATAAATAAATAAAGTTAAGATACCATTTAGATGATTCTACATAGGCCTGACACAACCAATCTATACTGACAGAAGTCAATAAAACAAGGAAACCTGGAGGTGGGTGTGTTGCTTGTGACATGAATGGCACTTTAGGGGCTGCAAGATTTTATAATCATGTATTTCTTGATATTGGGGCTAGTTATAAGGTATGATCAATTTGAAAAAAATTTATAAGCTATCCTTTTAGGTACTTGTTTGTATATATGTTTTTCTTTTTCTTTCTTTTTTTTTATTTTATTTATTCATTTTAGAGAGGTGACACAGAGAGAGAGAGAGAGAAAGAGAGAAAGGGGGGAGGAGCTGGAAGCATCAACTCCCACATGTGCCTTGACCAGACCAGTGCAGGGTTTTGAACTGTCGACCTCAGTGTTCCCAGGTCGACGCTTTATCCACTGCGCCATATATATGTTTTACTTAAATAAAAAGTTAAAATATGTAAGAGCATTTTTTTTTCTCCATAATATAACCATTATCAATTAGAGATTCTCAAAATTGGAAAGAACTCAGCACATCACATTTTTTAACACTCATTTCTACTATTTAGAAATTTTAATTAGACAATAGAAGACAAATTTGATATATGTTTCTTTTAAAAATTTTATTGAGGTGAAATTCACCTAGTATAAATTAACTATTTTATTTTATTTTTTAAAACTTTTTAAGACTTTATTCATTTTAGGAGAGAGAAAGAGTTACAGAGAGAAGGGGCAGAGGGAGGAGCAGGAAGCATCAACTCCCATATGTGCTTTGACCAGGCAGGCAAGCCCAGCATTTTTACCGTTGACCTCAACATTCCAGGTAGATGTTTTATCCACTGCAACTCACAGGTCAGGAAAAATTAACCGCTTTAAAGTGAACAATTCTATTGCATTTAGGACATTTACAATGTTGAGCAATTACCCCCTCTGTCTAGTTCCTAAATATTCCCATCATTCTAACATAAAATCTCCCTGCCAGTAAGGAGTTTCTCCCCATTCTCACCTACCATAAGCCCCTAGCTACCACCCATCAATCTGTATTTGTCTATATGGATTTACCTATTCTGAATATTTTATATGGATGGAATCATAAAGTATGTGACCTTTTGGGTCTGATTTCTTTCACTTAGCATAATATTTTTGTTGTTTATTGACGTGTAGTATGTATCAGTACTTCATTTGATGGATGACTAATATCCATTCATTGTATGTCTAGATCAGTTTGATCATCCATTTATCTATTGATGGTAAGTTGCTTGTTTTCTGGCTATTGGGATTATTACCACCACCATGAACGTTCATGCACATGCATTTGTTTGAGTACTTGTTTTTAATTATTTTGGTATGTACTTAAGAATTGAAGGTCTAAGTCATATGGTAATTTTGTTTAACATTTTGAGGAACCTCCAAGCTGTTTCCCACAGCAGCTAAACCAGTTTACATTCCTATTAGCAATATATGAAGATTCAAAAACAAATTTATTTTTGATGTTTTATATGTTTTATACTGAGAAACATTACATTTAGGTAAAATTTACATGTAGTAAAATGAAGGGCATTTCTAATGCTTTTAGAGTGAGAGAGAGATTAATTTTCATTGATTGATTCTTTTTTTTTTTTTTTTTTTTTTACAGGGACAGAGAGAGAGCCATAGAGAGGGACAGATAGGAACAGACAAACAGGAACGGAGAGAGGTGAGAAGCATCAATCATTAGTTTTTCGTTGCCGTCGCGACACCTTAGTTGTTCATTGATTGCTTTCACACACGTGCCTTGACTGCGGGCCTTCGGCAGACTGAGCAACCCTTGCTGGAGCCAGCGACCTTGGGTCCAAGCTGGCGAGCTTTTACTCAAGCCAGATGGGCCCGCACTCATGCTGGAGACCTTGGGGTCTTGAACCTGGGTCTTCTGCATCCCAGTCTGATGCTCTATCCACTGCACCACCTCCTGGTCAGGCTTATTGATTGATTCTTGTATAAGCCTGGACTGGGGATAAACCTTCAACTTGGATGCATAGGAACAAGGCTCCAACCCACTGAGCACCTGACCAAGGCTGAAAAGATATTAAGAGTTTTAATGAGTCTTAGCAAATGTATACCACCATGTAACCAATATTCTAATCTATATAGGGAACATTTTCATTACTGCAAAAAGATTCTTCATATTTCTTTGTATATCAACATAATCTCATTTCTATAATCCAAATTTTTTTTCATTTTTCTTGGTCCTTTGTATGAGTATACAATTAGCTTATGCATTTTTCAGTTGATAAAATTTATCATTTTTGATTTGGGTTTATGAATAAAACAAAAATAAACCAGCTTGTGTGTTAGTGTGAATGTAGATGTTTTCATTTTGGATAGATAAATGCCAAGACATAGAATTGATGGACCATAGGGTAAATGTATAATTGACTTAATAAGACATTGTCGGTTTTCCAAAGTGGTTGTAATATTTTGCACTTCACCAGCAATATGCAAAACTTCTAACTGTTCCTCATGCTTGACAGCATTTGCTATTGAACGTCTAAATTTTAGCTATTCTAGTACATGTAAAGTCACTATGTCACTGAAGTTTCAATATGACTTGCTCTGATGATGGATGATGTTGAGCAATTCTTATATTCTTATTAGCCACTTGCTTATTAAGCTTTTTTGTATAGTATATACCCAACTCTTAGCTCATGTCTTTATTATTTGTCATTTTATTAATAACATGTAGAAATTTTTTATATATTCTGCATATAAATTGTCAGGGAATATGCATTATGAATATTTTCTCCAACCTGTGGCTTGCTTTTTAATTTTCTTGGTGATACCTTTTGCAAAGAAGTTCATTTCATGGAGCCTCATTTATAAATAATTCTGTCTTATGTTTTTTCTTCTAATGTGTTGTGCATGAAATATCTTTCTAAAAATGAGGATATATTCTACTTTTTTTCTTCCATAAACCTGGTATAATTTTTTTTAATAATTAGGCATCTATCTCAAATTAATATTTTTGTGTAGTTCGAGAGAAGGATTGTACTTCATTTTTCCATATATTTACCCACTTGTATTCAAATCATTTTAGGAAAACTTTTTATATCCCATTAAATTGACTTAAACCTTTTGTCAAACAATCAGCCATGTAAATGTGATTCTATTTTTGGACTCTGTTTCTATCCAATGACTCATTAGTCTACCTAGATAAGAAACACAGGAGTCATTTTACTTAATGTCAGGAAGAAAACAAGGTTGTCACTATCCTTTTCATGACTTAATGCATATTGGTGATATGTCATAAATTGATAGCTATTTACTTAATAATTCTGCTTAACCATAAATTACTTTACCCTTTTCCCCAGAGAACAGAAACAGTTCTGATATTTTTCCATAATAGAATAATTTCATCTTCTCTGTAATTTCATAGAAATGAAATACTACAATACATACTCTTTCATTTATTACTTTTGTAATTAAAAAGACTTGAGCATTTTTAAAAGTTAATGAGATAATCCAATGAGATCAAGAACTTGAAAAATCACCTGACTGGGCGGTGGTACAGTGGATAGAGGGTCTGACTGTGATGCAGAGGACCCAGGTTCAAGAGCCCAAGGTTGCCAGCTTGAGTGTGAGTTCATCTGGTTTGAGAGCAGGTTCATCTGGTTTGAGCAAGGCTCACCAACTTGAGCCCAAGGTCGCTGGCTAGAGCAAGGGGTCACCCTCTCTACTGTAGCCCCACATTCAAGGCACATATAAGAAAACAATCAATGAACAACTAAGGTGCCGCAACAAAGAATTGATGCTTCTCATCTCTCTTCCTTCCTATCTGTCCCTATTTGACTCTCTGTCTGTCTTTTAAAAAAATAATAAAAAAAAAAAAGAACTTGAAAAACTTATTTCTGATGAAAAGTGTGAACATAAAAGGTGGGTGGCCTCTGATATATAACAGAACTACAGTAAATGTTTTTGGTAGTTTTTCCTATTTATTTTAATTTGTATTTTTAACTGGAACTGATATGAACATTGACAATTTTGTTCTTAGAGCCTCTTTCATCTGGTATTTTCTTTCTCTCTTTCTCACTTGATAAAAAAATCTCATCTTTTAAGACTAAGCACCAGTTATTAAGCTTTTACTATTCCAAATTGTGTAGAACCAATTAAAAATTGTTGTGTCTCTATTACTTCTGGTATATAAATATTTATTACATATTTTTAGCTATTATTAATATAATGTCTATGGGGTTTTTTTTAGTTTTTTTAAGGCAACAACTGTGTTTTCTGTGTTTAGCTTATAATATACATTCAATAATTCATGGGGCTACCAAAATTTTATGTATGCAAGATCTGTGTATGAAATTATTTAGTGACTTATTCCTGTGTTTATTCACTCAGAATGGTCATACATAGTGATTACAGCAGGGGTCCCCAAACTTTTTACACAGGTGGCCAGTTCACTGTCCCTCAGACTGTTGGAGGGCCGGACTATAAAAAAAATCTATGAACAAATCCCTATGCACACTGCACATATCTTATTTTAAAGTAAAAAAAACAAACAAACAAACAAAAAAAACACAAAAAAACCCAAAATGGAAACAAATACAATATTTAAAATAAAGAACAAGTAAATTTAAATCAACAAACTGACCAGTATTTCAATGGGAACTATGGGCCTGCTTTTGGTGGATGCATCCTGTGCTCCGCTCAATGACCACGAAAGAAAGAGGTGCCCCTTCCGGAAGTGAGGCGGGGCTCGGATAAATGGCCTCAGAGGGCTGCAGTTTCGGGACCCCTGGGTTATAGGCTCTGAAGTCAACACTAGGATGAAAATCCCTAGCTTTGCAACCTATTCACTGAATAAACTTGGGCAATTTATTTAATTTTTCTGTGTCTCAGTTTCCTCATATAAAAATGAAAATAGTAATAATACCTAATTCATAGTCATATTAAGGAGTAAATGAGTAATGTCTATAAGATGCCCAAATGACATTTTTCTGGCATAAGATACACTCAAACATGTTAACTATAATAATTATTTCAGGAAAAACTGTTATGGGTGTTTTACTATGTGCCAGTCACTGAGCTATCATCAATGCATTTTAAGCTTTCAGGGAACTCATGGTCTAGTGTGAAAGATAAACATACTAAATAATAAATAATAATAAGCACAGAGAGCGAATAATCAATATCCTGGCTAATCAGAAGAGACATTATTTGAGCAGAAATTTGACAAATACATGCCCATATGCTAGGCTGAGAATTAGAGGACTGGGCAGTGAAAACAGAGAAAAAATATGCAAAAATATGGTGATGGGAACAGATCTGGGACACTGGGGAAGGTTGAGAAATGGAGAGACAGATAACATAGAAACAAATTTAAGAATTCACAGGAAAACAACTTATCACACATAATTTCAGTAGAAATAGATGCTGATGTGAATTCAGGTAAGCCATTTGCATGTGGCAGCCTAGTGTATAACTGAGTACAAAACACTCAAATGTACTGACTCCTTTGTGAAACTCACATAATGCTTGTAGAACATGCCTAAGTGTAGTCTGCTATAAAGTACCATGGGACCAAATAAACACTTTTTGACAGAGCTAAGAAAGGACAAATATTGGATATGTTTCATGAAAAATAAATCATCCTTTCATTACATCTGCTTATTTTCTGCCCCAGTCAAAGGATTCTGTTTAAACTAATAAAGTAGCAGCTAAATGGGCTGATTTAAATTTCACCTCTCACTTTATATCCAACTCTTATTAGAAGTGCTAATATCCATAAGACCATAAAATGGCCTAAAGGCCTCTAGTTGAAGGGATAAAATGAAGATAATGAGAGTGAATTGACTAAATTGCATCTGGAAAATCAGGAGTTATTTGAGAACTCAATAGAACTTTGTAGGTTTCCTATATTTAAACCACCTTTTATATTTAAACTATCATTTTAGTGTAAGTTTTCTATGTAAAATAAATGAACTAGAAATTATTCCCAGTTGAGAATGAAGTACAAATGGTGAAGCAGATATACTTAACTGTAATATAAAATCCATTTTCAGACATAGCTAAATTTCAGCACCTAAGTTTCCAAATAGTTATAATTTTATAGGAAGAAAACATAAATATTTGCCAACCACTGACTTTTATAATGCCATGAGAGTGTAGGTGGCGTTTTTACACTGTTCTAATTTTTCTCTTCTGCTGGTGTAGTCAAATTATATCTGAACAAATGACATTTTTGTTGTTCAAAAGAATAAGATTGATGTGATAAAATTGATATTTTAGGTAGTTGATATTATTCTTTTTGTTGCTGAAGATTACTACCATCCCACACATCGTTTGTTTTTTTTTTTAAATAAGTGATGTCATATTCCTTTCCACTCATGCAAAGTAGCTTTGGGCTATAGAAACACAAATACAATAGGGTTATTGATTAAAAGTATGAACTAGCTGGTGAACGTGAACTTGGTCTCTTTTCCAGCATTGCCCCTTCCTACTAAGTGTACAGTTTTAGGTAATATACTTAACTCCTTATGCTTCACTTTTCTTGTCTGTATAATGAAAATAATAATAGTACCTACCTCATGAGGTTATAAATATTTGATGTGATCATTATAAGGCATTTAGAACAGTGCTTGATACAAAGTCTGTGCTCAATATAGACTTTCTTTTAGCTACGTTTATGTGCACAACTCTTTAGATCACAGATTTACCAGCTGTCAATGCAGTATCTGTGATGTCTCTGCTGTTATGGTAACTAAAATCATCTACCCCAAGCCGTACAGGCCTATTCCAGACCCTATAGGGTTTTTATGTTTTTTGCTTGTGTTTTTTTAATTGAGGTATAATTGTCATGTAACATTATATTAGATTCTGGTATGATACTGTATTTGCATATATTATAAAGTGTTCATCACAATTAGTTAACATTCTTCACCATCAATAGTAAACCAATTTCTTTTTCTTGTGATGAGATATTTCGCAATTTACTTCCTTGGTCCCTTTCAAATATAAATACAGTATTATTAACTACAGTACCTTGCTGTGCATTACATCCCATGACTTATTTATTTTAAAGCTGGAAATGTGTACTTTTTGACCCCCTTAACCCAATTCACCCACCCACCTACTACCTGCTGCCTCTGGCAACTACCAATCTGTTCTCTGTCAGATCCTATACATGTATTTGAAGCTTCAAGTTTGGCTTAGGGCCATCTTTTTAATGAATGAATGACTTCCAGAATTTTTTCCCACTTGTTCTCCACCTAATGTATTTTATCTAAATCCTTTCTCAGTATTTGTAATAACAATTACTTAGTTTAGAACTTGAATATCAACTATATGTATTTTTCTCTCCCAAATGCTCTACAGAATGTTAGTATACATGGAGTTACAATAACATTTGTTAGCATTTATTGAGGCATTACAATCTGCAAGGCATGTTGCTAGATGTTTGACATATATCTTATACGTCCTCACCCCAAATAATTATTTATATAGGTACTACAACTATTTTCATTTCAGAGACAAATTTAAGTTCAAAAATTAAATAAAACACTTGACTTTTAAAGTGTAAAGGTGAGGAAACCATGCTGTTTTCATATTTGTCCTCAGACTCAGCTATTTCAAGCCGGAGATTCATCACTTACGTTTCTGCTAATAATTTGATGCTTGTAAAATGGACAATACTTAATTGTGTTCTAACTAAAAAGATTATAAATACTATACGTTTCAACCAACAGTATGCTGCTCTGTGCAAATAGTGGCTTAACAAAGTTTTGATATACTTTCAATGATATGTACTCAAAACTTTAAATTTCTCCAAAATAGCTCCCCTTCTCTGTCATTACTTGGTACTCTCCCCATCTTATTACTTCTCTGTTGTGACTGTTGAGCCAATCTACTGTGATATAAGCTCATCTAATCTAATATAATTAAGACCAAAGAAATCTCAGTTCTTTTTTCTTTCTTTTACCAAGCAGTGGTCTCTTCTTAACTAAAAGAAATTCCTCATTGTCAATCTATATTAATAGTGGAACAAGCTAATATGTACAATAATTAATAAAAATTAGTGCCTTTTGTAGCCTTATTGTAGGTAAGTTTTTTTTTCTTTTTTTTCTTTTCTCTGAATCTTCCCTGGTAACACAGAGAGAGCCATTTACTACTTTTTATTGCCATTTTTCAATTACAGAGAAATCACGGCAAAATATAATTTAACTATTCACTCTCAGTACACATGCAAGAGTCAGTAAAATGGCCAATATGCCAATTACATAATCAAAGGATTATATATTTATTCTTTAACTGCTTGTAAACAGTCCATGTAAGGCAATGGAGGAAGTCAGAAGTTTAGGGTTCCTATCCACAGTCTACCATTAACTACCGTAGATGTAAGTTTTGGGAAAAGAAAAACATTTTTCTTTGAACTTGAGCTTATTTGTGTGTAAAATGGGCACCAGATTCAGAAAGAGATTGCATAGGATTGGTTTATGAATTCTTTTATAAACTCAAACTCTATATGGTATAATAAACTGTTCATCTGTTTTACTTTCTTACTTGTATCAAACTTATTTTTGATCTAACATTACATGCCAGATATTACTGCAGGTGGTTATATGGAACTCTCTAAACTGGAATTGACACATACCTGCATCACTGTGATGCCCAAGTCTATTAGTTGAGCCTACTCTTGATGTTGTTACAGTGGAATTATGTAAAGATATAAAGAATTTAATAAAACTCTAATTTAAATTGATTTTGAGTATGCTTTAACCTTTTTGAAGAAATTAACCCATCTCTAAGTCTAGTTAACTTGAATAAAGCTTTAAGAATATATTTTTTTGAACTTGGGTTAAATTTGTTATAATTGTAGACTAACATATACCTCACGTTCTCTATACTTTTATTTTCTTTTAGTAAAGAAAAATATATCTTTTGTAAAAAGTGATAAATTAATAACTTTATAAATACCAAAATGTAAGTTTTTTAATAAACTGTATTTTTTTGTGTCAGTTTTGAAGCTACTGGCATACTATATACAGACACAAAGATTCCTTTCTGCTCTACCCAAGGGAAGAAGAGTTTTGAATCTCTTTGCCACATGATGGATGTGAGTGATTTTCCTGAGCAAGCACTACTTTTCTTTCTAGAAGAATTACATAGTTAAGCATATCAACTTTGATACACCTCCTTTAACAATTTTAAATTGGGTACTGCCACTTTAATAACCCACACCTGGTTTAGATTCTTGTTCCATTGAATTCGCACTGCAGTAATGAGCCCTGAACATCAGGCAGAGAACATAATGAGAACAATGCAATTAATCACCAAATCATGCTCATTTTCAATAACATGAAAATTTCTCTTCCATTTCTTTCTCCCTAGAAATAATATTTCGTGTAGTGGAAAAGGTAGGTAAGGTTTCAGTGATGAGCAAAAAGTGTCCTCAGATTTAAAAAGAAAAAGATAATAACAAGTCATATGAAGGTGAGTGCATATATCAAACACTTATACCATCTATTATAGAAAATTAACTGGAATTAAGTGGCATATATTTCCAAAAATAACATTTCTTCACAGCAAGCAGAAGCACATTTTAAGGATTAAATCTGAGAAAGCAAAACAAAATTTGTTAAAAATTAAAAAAATTTATCTTTTTAAAGAAAAATGAATTCACAACCAAACTTCTTGCCAGGTCAATCTACTGTTGTAACTATAATTAGAACAAAAAGAAACAAAACAAAAACTGGGCTGGATGTCCAAAGAGCCTGGGGTATTTGCATTACTAGTTATTTGTGTGATATAGAAAAGTCACTCAATTCTCTAAGTCTGTCTCATCACCTATAAAAAATAAAGCAGTAGATAGTAAGTAAACCAGAATTTAAAAGAGATAAACTCTGGCTCAAGGATTCTAGATATCTGATGAGTAGTAATTGCAGTGAATATTAATTTATTCCATTCACTTGTTTTATGTAGAATTATTAGTGAGAGCAAAGGAGAATAAAAAGAAATTTGTAATTTTTATAAATAGGCAATTTTCTTGCTCTAGTTAAATCCTGACAGACTACTTGCGTAGACTGACAACATGTAAAGGAGACCTGAATCTCCTACTACAGTATTTGACTAGGACATGGCCAGTTGTCTTGAAATTGACATAAAGCACACATATTTATGATTGCAAATACTTCTGAAGAAGACTGTTCATTAAGGGCTGTCATTTGAAAAACAGGTGCAATAAACCCACCTGCAATATTAGTTTATATGTATATTTCTGGTAAAAATAAAAACAAATTGGGAATTTAGATACAAGCTATGCATTTTTGGTAGCTACACTCCTCTTTTACAATCTCAGAAAAAGTTTTCCATGCATAACTTAGCATCAATATGTGGTGTAAACCCAATAGTTTCCACTCACACTGGAAACAATTACTCTTTATTGAAATAAAACAGTTTTTGAGATCCAAAATGATAATGTGTTTTATATAATTTTCATATCAGTTTATATGTTTGCATTTCTGATTTTAATTTAATAGTGTCGAGGGAAGTAATCTAGACACATGCCTATGGATTGACCTGTGATTTGGACCAGGGTAATCAGAGGCTTCTTCCTTCCCTGTGCTTGGAATGCACTCTCTGCTTGCCTTCAACACTCCTAAAGCTTCCCCAAGGACTGAGCTATGAGATAGAAATGTGGTGTTGAGATTATCTGGATTGGGTAGTATGTGACTGGACCATGTTAAGATCCCTATATAAACTTGTAACACTTGCCAGGTGTAGAAAATGACCATGTTGTAGTCACCCAAGACAAGCCTTGTAAGAAAGTTTTCTTGATTGTTAAATCTTCCAACGACCAGTCTAGAAGAGGTGGCCTTTTTCTAGGTCTCTCCCTGCCCTCTCTTTGAAGAACAGTTTCAGATTATCCCCAACCCTAGGAAGCTACATATGTTGTTGTGAACTAATAGTGTTATGAACACTTACTTTTCAAAATGGACAAGACCTCCAAATGAGTAGAAATAATGACTGACACAGAGCATGGCTTTATATATATTTCAAATAAAACTGAGAGCTTGAGTTTGAGGCCAAAAACCAAATTCAGGCTATCTTGAATAGACAATTGTATTTAGTTTAAGTAAATAATATGTTCAACGAGTTTTTAAATATAAGGACTAAAAACAAATTAGTATTTGTTCAAGCCCTAGATACGGTGTACCAGGAGCTCCTCTAAACAACAATGCTACAGTTTCTATAACATAGGGATAATACAATAGTTTGAGCAGACATGATGTTTTGGTTGCATGCAATAACCATCGCATCAAGCTCATGAGAAAGATTTTGTTATTACTATTTTATAAATGATAATATTTAATATCAGGAAGGTGAAATGATTTGCCTAAGATTACACAACTGACAAGTTTCTGCATTGCGATGTAGACCTGAGGAAGTAATTGATGTTAAACAATTTTTATTCACCAAAATGTTAATGGACTTCCAAATATTTTGTAAATGATTTGTTGTTTGAGAATTGTTCCAGAATTTTCTAAACTCAATTCGTAGATTTTTTCCATTTGTGAATCAAATCAAGGATTGGATAAACAAGATGATCTTATATTCTCTCTTGGTCTTTCTATCCTTGGCGCATGGAGTAAGCAGGACGCTCTTATAGGTGGGCATCAAGATTTCCAGTTGAGGAGCAAGCACCTGCTGTTAATGATGTTGGAAAAATGCGTTGTAGAAGAATTAAATATTCGTTTTAGAAAGGTAATACGTTGACGTCTTAGTCATGAATGTGTATGATTTATCAATCTTTAATACACTTGAAGAAAAGAAAATGAATTGGAAAAAATGAACACATTTCCACAGGCATAATGGTGCCATAGGAAATATGCCTCAGGTGGTCCAATCATAAAAATTAATCATGCTTTCTGAAATAACAATTCTAATTATATTTGCCTCAAATTTATTTCAAAAAAAAATACCCCAGTAATATCTAGTGCTAACATAATATCAAAACTGTTTGTTTTTTATATCTAGAAATGATTCTAACAATACTGTGATGTGATCCAGAATTTTGAAAAAATCCAGAAAAATAGTATTTTTAGAAGTTTACCTTACTGCCCATAATATATTTTTAATTCCTTTAACATGGTCCCATTTCTTTATTCTTAGGCTTGGTCTCAAGGAACAAGCCACAGGCAGATTATGAGGTAATACAGTGCAGCAAATGCTATTAAAAGTGGGCAAATAAAATGCTGAGTGTAAACCACAGTCATGGGTGCTTTGTGTGTTTGCACAGGTGTATGTCTTTTTCAGAAATTTCTTTAAGTTTATTTAATGTTTTCTTATGAATTCTTAATAAATGTTTCAATATTTATTAAAATAATAATAAGAGCTATTTTAAAAGTTAGCTTTGTCACTTCCCCCCCCCCCCAAGGAGAGAAAGCACTGGGAATATCAGGTAACTGGGTTTCTCAGCCCAGATAATGGGGTTAAAAACATAAACAGGTCTTAAAGTACTAGAATATTTCTCATAAAAGCTGGTATTTGTCCACCACTGCATTTCTAAGAAGCTTATAAAATGTATGAAAATGATCTCATTATCCAATTTACCGTCTTTTAGAATTAGGTTATAGGGTAAGTATTTCAACTACTGCTCTGGAGTAACTTTTGGTATGTTTCCCTTCTGAACTCTAAGTGGAGCTTTGGCTTATTTAGATAGCGCACTATTGAGTTCCAGGTCGTGATGAGTGTCTGTCAGGCCTTGGGGGTGATGTAAAGTAAATAACTTTACTTTTGAAAGTGGTTTACTAGAATTGTTGAAGACTTTTGCAAATGTAAGGGACTTGGAGAAGCCATTAAATATATGTCTCCATTACTTTGCAACAATGCTCCTAAGCTATCCTAGACATATGATAGCTTGTCTTAAAAAAGAAATCTGGTAATGCAAAGTTTATAATACATATATATATATACATTCTAGCTTGTGAAAACAAAAAAGTGGGGATGGTGTTGATCTAGTTTACCAAAGAAAATCATAGAGGAGACTCTATTAATGTTTTTTTTTCTTTTATTAATTTTAATGGGATGACATTAATAAATCAGGGTACATATGTTCAAAGAAAACATCTCCAGATTATCTTATCATTTAATTATGTTGCATACCCATCACCCAAAGTTAAATTGTCCTCTGTCACCTTCTATCTGGTTTTCTTTGTGCCCCTCTCCTCCCCCCTCTCTCACCCTCTTCTCCCAGTAACCACCATACTCTTGTCCATGTCTCATAGTCTCACTTTTATGTCCCACTTATGTATGAAATCATGCTGTTCTCAGTTTTTTTCTGTTTCACTTATTTCACTCCGCATAATTTTTTTATTGACTACAGTTGTTTCAAGTACTATTGTATGACAATTATGTGTTCACATTCATTTATTTCCTTATGGGATATTTGGTTCTGTCCAAAATGTATACTGAGACATTTGGTTCAATGTAAAAAGGTCATTGTTATTTGGTCCTGTCAAAAACATTCATGCTTGGCGTTGGCTGGTTGCTCAGTGGTTAAAGCATTCTCATGGAGTGCTAAAGCCAAGTGTTAGAACCACTTTCAAGTCACCTGTGAGAAGCAATCAGTGAATGTACAACTAAGCAAAATGGTGTGTTAATATTTCTCTCTTAATCAACAACAACAACAAAATCCTAAAAAAAACACCAATACTTAGAAAACACCCCTGGATTCAAATAGCCCATAACATTTTATTTACAACACTAATACATAAAATAATACTATCATTGTTTTTTGGCGTAAAAATGTTATTGCTGTGCTATTGCCAATGGTGACCTTTTTTGCTTGGTAGCCTGGGGAGGGTAACAGCACGAGTTTAAGTAAGTGGGTTGACATGGAACAAATGTATCCTGGACATTTCAGTGCAGAACAAAATATCAAGGACATTTTGTCATGGATCAAATGTCTCCATGAATGTTTTGGACAAGACCAACTGTCTGCTTATCATTTAATTATCAAGGCCTAATAAATAGCTAATAATAATAAATTGAAGGGAAAATGCAAAAATCTATTTTCGTATAATAATTCAGAAATTTTACATTTTTGTTAGAAAATGTTTTCTTTTGCCTGAGCTAAACCCTTTATGTTCTTTTCAACTTTTTGCTCTTTCCAGAGTGGAAATGGAGAAATCTTAGGTAAAATGTTGTAAATATTTTATGAATATAATAAAAAACCAAGATAAGCACTTTGTGAACTTCATATGAATACAATTTCCATAAATACATAAAGAACATTTAAAGATAGCATAGTATAAAAATTATTTGTTATTTTATTTAGAATACCTTATACATATTATCATAAACAACAATATAAAATATAAATATAGATGCATCCTCCTTAAAGAGTCTTACTTATAAAATATTGAGTTTTAGGGCAGATAAGGATATTATATTATAAAATTAAGATTTATGTGTATGATAAAGAATGCAAGTACTAAAATTATATCAAAGAATGTGTTGTACGAATAATTGAGTAGAATAGTTATATTTATTCTGATATTCTATGATTTACACAAGTATTCAAATTTTTTTCTTTATATTTAAATTTGTATTTTATTTTCAAAATCACAAAATAGTATAGCATAAAATAGCTTACTCTCAAGTAAACAGTATGGCATATAATTTTCTCTTTAATCTATACTGTGTTCAGTGGCTTTAAAATTATTAATTTTGGAGCTTCTTTTTAAAAGTCAGTGTCTCAAAACATCTTATTTCTTTATTCTGTGTTTGGCTATAGGTGACTAATAAATAGGCAATTTTTAAAGGTGGAAGTGTATGTGAAAGAGGGAAAGTAAATAATTTTTGCTGGAAGAATACTATGTACTTTTGAAAATGATTGGTTTCTGATAAGCTGATGTTTTCCTCACTCACCCAATACTTGAAAACATTACTTGATAATCTGTTTCTAACTCCTGACCCCAAATCTATCTTTCTGTCACTTCTATCTCTTAGGGCTGACTTAATGGTGACCTGAATTACAAGCAAAGGTATAATTTTTATAAGTTTCTTGTCACAGCGGCAATGAATTACTTGGAGACCAGATGGAATGTTCCAAGGGGCTGAGAGGAAGCAACAGCCCCAGTCAGCAGACTGGAGGACTGAAGCCCCATACCAGCCTTACTCAGATATTTATTAGCCAGTACACATAACTCAAGGAAGCAGACAGCAGAAGTTTTCAGGGGGTGAAGTAAAGTACAAGGAACATGCTGACTTCTAATCTCTGTTCTGAGATCCTAAACATTTCTAGTTGCTGTTTTGGGTACAGAGTTAGGCCCCTGGACTCTCATCTGCTCAGGATTTTCTCCCTAGGGCGCCTTTCTGTTTCTAATTCTTCACAGCATATTCTTACAGTTTTCTGTCACTGTGGATGGGTTTAAAGAATGATTGTACTAATGATTTAATGACTATTACAGTCTCTTTAAATTTAGTTGTAGCATTTATTTACCTTTTGGTGTGGAATTGTCTGACCAGAGTAATGTTTTTTGGGGGGGAGAAAAACTTGTCTTTACCCTAGGGGGAAAACAAAAACAAACAAAAACCTGATACAGTAGTTATAAATGTAGATATCCTAAAATTTATTTTTAAGGAGGGAAATAACATATACATACAACTGCCTGTAAGCAAATCAACACTTAAAATCTTTCTTATATGGTGTTTATTACATGTTCATTATTACATGGTTAGAGAATGAAGGCCAAGTTTTATCAAAAGAGACTACACCTGTCCCTAGGTTGGTCAGTCTGACAGACGTCTTCAAACTTTTTATAAAAACCGCCCACTTTTGCAGTGCTGGTCAACCTGGTCCCACTGTGGGCCTTCCACTACTGCCCATCATGAAAGCTGGAACATGGTGGAACCAGGTTGACCAGCACTGCAAAAGTGGGTGGTTTTTATAAAAAGTTTGAAGATGTCTGGCTCTAGAATAATGAAAATCTTGTATATATTGTTATATAAACTCTTATTTTTCAAAGCCCTTCATCATGAGTTGGATATTTTTGTAGCAATTTGTAGCATTGGAACAGCATTTTTAAAACACTGACTAGAAGATTTTAAAAAAGACAAAGGCATCTGGTGTCAGTGGTTCCAAAAAATTTGAACAACAAAGCTCAAGTCACAATGTGTTTTCTCCTAATAAAACTGAAGTCACTCTAAAAATAAAACAAAACTGAAGTCACTCAAGACACTTTGTCCCAAGAAATGTGACATTTGAAAGGCTAGAGAATAGAAGGAGCAACAGCATTAGCTTTTTCTTGTTTTAATAAGTCATCCACTATAAGACAGGACCTTCATCACCAGAGTAAAATGGGTGCTATAACTAAAAAATGCAATACTACTTTGAGAAAAAGTTTTATGTTTATGGGCCAATTCAGTAGTATTGATAAAAAAATTAATATTTAGTCACTTTAGTGGTATTCATTTAAAAATTGTTATTTTTTTCAACAAACATATCAATCTTTAACTTTCTTTTCTGTGTGTTTGATAATTTGTTTATTATGTTTCAAAGGGAATAATTTATTTTAAGACTACATAGCATTTAGCCACACAGAAGGCCTAGGCATATTTGTAATATTGCTTGATTCCATTTTAAAAAGTTGTTTTTTTAAGCTTAAAGTATTGAGATCATGCTGAGCAATTTACACAATGTGTACCCTGCAGTGAAAATTCAATATCTGTTTAAAAATTATACTTCTATTAAATGTTCAAATCAGAATTGCAGTAGACACATTTTATATGAAGTTATAAAGTAATTCTAAGTGTTATTTTCTTTCCATTACACTAAGAGAAAGAAATCCAGTATCTGTAATTCAGCTAATGAAATAATCATTGAGGCATTTGTAAATATACAGTCATAGGCTAAATTTCTAAATGTAAAGATTAAGTTTTTAACTGAGACCATGGTTTGCATTTACTATGTATGTTCTTTTTGGTATAGTAATTGTTTCTTGTGTGTCATTACGATCTTTTTCCAAGAGAGAGCAGCAGTGAATTGCATTATTTATGCAGACTCTATAGTTTTACTCAAAAGTACTGATTTTCATTTTCAACTTTATAACCTTTCAACCTATTGGCCATGAAAAATGCTCTGACACAACGTGACACATATAAATGTTTAAAGTCCAAAGGGTAATTATCTATATTCATAGTTAAAACTGTGCCTTGATTTAACAATAGAAACCATATGTCCACTCAAAACACTTTCAATAGGTTAAATAACACCCAGATTAACCCTGAGTTAGTTTACTGGTTAAAATAATAGCAGCATCTTCTTCCAATTCAGTAGTTCATTTATCATCTTTGATCAAGGCACTGGCTATGAACTTTCAAGATTTAAAGGCTTAAGTTTAAAAAGAAAAAAGAAGTAAGGAAAAAGCCTACAGATGTTTAAATATCCTTTTTCTTGACCTTATCATGGCCTTATCTGTTCAGGTACTTAATACCAACTTTGAGAGTTATTATTGAAAACTACATTCAATTTTGTTTTATATTTAATAAAACAGAACAGTTTTCTCTCTCAAGTCAGGAAGGCCGTAACTTGTTGATTTTTCCTTGGCACTTTACCTTATGAAAAACAATTTAGAACAATTATTGGAATGTTTTAAATGCAAATTGCCTTAGGCCTGGATCAAACCAATGAGGTGGCCCAGAATGAGGCAGGTGTAGCTCGGTCATGGCTGGTCCAGAGCATCTTGCTTCTCTGGTAAGTGGAGAGATTTTTATTTATTTATTTATTTTTGAGACTGAATTAAGTGGAGTAAATCTGAACTTTCTAATTAACCAGTTCAAATACATATATATTTTCTTATCATCCTTGCAGTAATTGATTACTCATAAATTTTAATTCATTGCGGCTGAAAATTGTAAATAGAAAAAAAAATTGTATATTATGAAAGTAATGAGAAGACGAAGGGAAAAAAAGATACTGCCGGAGGGGGGATATAAACAAACGCACAAATGATTTTTCAGCATGTTTCTACTCGCACAACTGAAGCTGGTTGAAAGCCACTTTGCAATGTGCTCTGTAATGTCACTTCTCTGTTCCTACAGCTACAGACGACATCACCTACAATGAGCAGATGATCTACAGGGTCCTTTCTCTGAAGAAGCATTAAGCCCATTGGGAATCATATAAAAGTATGGTACAGAAGATGAGAAATACTGTAGATGATGGCTTGATGTGTTTGTTTTTATCACAATATTATTATTTTTATAACTATTTCTATAATTACTTGAAATTGTCATTCCTCTAAATAAAAATAATACAAAGGCCATGGGCACTGGGGAGGAGAGTAGTCCCTTTGGACTTGAATGAGTTCAATTTTCATAGGCAAAAGCATGAACTCCAGAGGGGCTTTGACTGACTAAGTGCTTCTTCTCTTGGAATAGAAAAGGATACCCCTCTGCATATAAGAACCAGAAGCTCTGTTAGAAAACAATCATATTATTTTCCTTGAAACAAACATCATTCTTAAAGGGTGCAGCTTTGCATCCATCACAAAAAAGATAGACTCTAAACAAGTGAGCAGAATCATTCACCCTTAGAAAAGTTGGCTCTGATCCAATTTATTCTCTATATGTGAGTTTTCATATGTTCTCCTTATACACCTTTACCATTATTTATGCATCATTTACCATAAAGATACGGCAATGCTTATAAATCTCTTCTATTGAACAATGGGAAGAAATCCTAGAGGTCTTCTATATTTAATATCTCAATGACTCTGCAGCCTTCATTTTGTCACAGTGTAGATTATTTAGATAAGGTTTGCTTGAGCCCTAGTGTTATTTATCAACAAGACTCTGAATGTGTGAATATAAAGAAATTTTCTTAGCATTTGCATTGGAGGAATATGCCTGGCTCTTGTCTCAGATCCAGTTATTGAAAGTTCACAGCAAGGCAGAGAGCCTTCAAAAACTACTCATATTCCTAAGTGCCCAGCAGTAGCTGCTAAGGCACATGAATCCATAGGTGGTAAAAGAAGTTTATCTTGCATTATCGGCTCAAAGTGACAGAAGGCAGGTAGCAGTGTCAGGGTGAGTATTTCATTACATTTTCCAGTCAGTGAGTTAACACTTAGCAAAAAGAAATGATACATGGTTAATGTGAAAGATTATACTCTGCAAATGTAATAGATCCCAAACATATGCAGTACAGAAATGATGGAAAGAATAGTTAAAAAGTTGGTTTTTGGTAGGCAGTTAGAGAGACATGAGCAGGGCAAGGACAATGGGCCAGGTATACGAGGTCATCAGGTCAGAAAGCCCCAGGTGCCAAGCAATGGGCAAAACTGGGAGAAGAAGGACCTATTCCCAGGGTAACCTTTCCTTCTTTAGCATATTTCTTGTTGTGCAGTTTAGACCTCATGACCTTTCATATCGCTGGTCATATGGACCTACCTCTCTGCTGAACTATTCTTAGACCTAATTGAGCATTCTTTAGACAAGATTCTTCAAGAGAAATACTCCCTTACTTTGCTCTTTCTGGGCAATTGGAAGCTTAATTAAGATACTTCTGTAATGTCCTCTCTGTTCTGTTCTGTTCTCATATCCCAGAACCTAGAGCTCTAGACTTAAAACAACCTCTAAATAGGTTTATTTGTTTGTCTTTTAATAAGAATAATATACTTTAATGTGTGTATTATTTAAATACCAATATGTGCAATAATTTTGAACTGCATGCTATGAAGTTCTGATGTTGACTTTTATTTACTCCTCACTGGGCTTCTGGTGATGCCTGCTAATCAGTGCTGCTGAATCCTTTCATCTGGGTTTTCTTGAGATGTTCCACTAATTGTTTTCTCTGCTTTTCCTGACCTCATTAACAGAAATGCAATTTGGTTGGAGGTTCTTAGTCTTTGCAATGCAAATGCTCAAAGTGTATTTTAAATTCCATCAGTAAGGAAGCCTCACTACTTTCCAAAATGCTCAGAAGAATGCCAGCTGCCTGTTTTACTTGTTAACCAAGAAGAATTCTGCTCTTATGTGTAAGCTGCCCTGTAACTCCTCCTCTCCAGCCTGCTTCGTGTTTGTGTTCTTTCGCCCACACTGAGGTGAAAGGAAGAAGTGAGCTGATCTCCAGGGTGGAAGAAACACTTCCTTGTTGGAAACAACTAAAAACAGATCTCCCACTGAGGGGTGCCTTGTCATTTCCTATGTAACAACATTAAACATACTTCTAAAGGAAGAGGCTTGGATTGTTTCTGCTTAACCACTTTATAGCCCAAATTATCTGGTGCAGAGAGACTCTGTCTGGGCCACAGAGAGCAGGAAAGGTGTTGAAGTAAAAAGAAACTGTGCAGGGACATCAAAAACAACTTGTTTTTTTGACTAATTTGCTTACTATTTAGTAAACAACAACTTTCTATATATAATAGGACAAACACTGAAGGAAATTAAAGATAAGTTAGACAAAGTCTGTCCTTAGGGAGCTAACAGTCAAGATAAAAAAAAAATCCATTTTATAAATAACTTGAGCGCTAAATAGGTAGACTCAGTCAGGGTCATTGATGAGGGATATGGTTGGTGCCAACTGGGGTTGGGGTTGGGGTAATATGAGAAGGGTTCCTAGAAGAGGTAATCTTTGACTTGTCTCTAATATAAGAACCTAAATGTGCAGAAGGAGAAGTTTGAGGGTCAAAGTGATTAGAGCTAAAATGGTTCAGCACATACAATAATAAGTGTTTCTGTTTGTTGAATGCATTTTACAAGGGAAGAGGATGATGGAAATAAGTTGTAAAAAGCAAGTTTGAGAGAGATTGTATAAGGCTTCACTATCTGGGAAACAAACTTAAACTTTGTATTCTAGAGCAAGTTTTCTCCAAATGTGGATTTCTTCTCTCAGAATCTTCAGTGTGGTGAATTGAATTGTGTTCTCCCAACATTCATATGTTGAAGTCCTAACTTTCAGTTCTCAAAATAGATACCATTGCAGATATTATTGGTTAAGATGAGGCTATACTGAAATGTGGTAGATCCCTAGTTCATTTATACTGAAATGCGGAGGGTTCACAGTCCTGTATGATTGGTATCTATATAAATAGAAGAAATTTGGATACAGAAATGAACACTAGGAGAATGTTATGAGAACATAAAAGCAGAGATTAAAGCAAATGCATTTTATTCTGAAGAACACCAATGGTTTTCAGAAAACCACCAAAAGCTGAGAGAGAGGAATGGAAAAGATCCTCCCTTAGAGTCAACCAAAGGAACAAACCTTGTATATACCTTAATCTAGGATGTCTAACCTCCAATGCTGAGACAATAATTTCTATTGTTTAAGTCACCCAATTTATGGTAGTTGGTTATGGAAGCCCTAGAAAACTACAAAAGACAGCTACACAAACACATCCCTCAATGTTAAAATAATATCATATTTTGAAATAAGGAGAAAAAACAGCCAGGCAGTGCATCCACAATTATTTCACTTGGATTCTTTGTGTGTACTGATGTAACGTAACTGAAAATTGATTCTGATTCCAGTAGCTTTTTTCATGTAATCATGATATACAGAATCAGCTAGAATCCCATCTAAATAAACTCTTGAAAAATAAAAGTTTCTATGGAGATGACTGTGCTCCTGAATCAAGATTCAGTGGTTAGTCTTCTGTGCAACTGTCACTGCAGAGACATGGCAGTGATGAGCTCACCAAATCACTCACCACACTAACCCTTTGCTAGTCACACCACAGAGATTCTCATCTCTGAAAACCTCAAAAGATTTCCTGTCTCTGTGTAGGCTTCTAAATCTTACATTCCAAAAAATAAGCCAGCCATATGATTAGTACTATCCAAAATCTATCTTCTTAGACCATAGTTCCACCTGAATTTTTCCTTTATACTAGTCTTTATTCAGTGTCTCTCTTCTTCTACAACTAAAATGTCTTTTTTTTTGCATTTTTTTGGATAAGATGAGCTAGTTATAAAAATGGTCAATATAATTTCACTCCATTAAGGAAATTAGAGATAATGTACTCTTGTGTCTTCATTTCATAAAAAGAGACCACAAAGGTAAGACATCCACCCAAAGAGGGTTTTTATTTTTTAAACCATTCTTTGAAAATCTCAAAATTACCTCTAAGACAAACCTGCAAGGTAATGTGTTCATTTACAAAAAAACTAGAAATAATTTAAGAAAAGCCACCAAAGAAATAGTTGTTTGGAAATTTGGGCTAGATATTACTTACTTTTCAAGATATGTACTTAAACAAATATTGATTAGATAGAATGCATAAGGCATTATCCTTTGTGAATTACAGGTACTAGCTCATCTAAGTCTCACTGCAACTCTGTGATGTATTGTTATTATTCTCATTCTAAACATAAAGAAACTGATGCTTAGCTTAAATGACTTGCCTATGGTCACACAGCCTGTGTCTTTAATAACAAAGACTTGAACTATATAGTATTTAGCTCCAAATTTCATGCTCTTAGTCATTATTACCAACGTTCTCTGGTACTATACTCAAATTTTTTCTCCTGACAATATGGTTAGATAACAAATGAGTGTATTTGAACTTTTGTGAGTCGTTTTCAATCAATGAGAAGAGGGGAGAATTTGGGTAATATAAGGTGAACCATGAATATGAAGGGTGCTTATTTATTTCCAGTAGAGAGTGTGAATTGAGTCTGATACATCCTTAAATGTATCTCAGTAATATCTATTTTCATATGACTTGGCGATATTTGGAATTTATTCTATGGCTTTGAAAAATTGTCCCATCCCAGATGAGAATGACACTTATATCATGACCTCATTAACAACTTTCCAACTGTGTTTACAATCTACAAAGAGTGAGAAATATTCCTAAATAGTAAATATAATTTGACTTAAATTATAAATAACAGCGAAATATGCAGAGGATATAAAAGCACTTATTAATATTATAAATCTTCAGTATTCAAGGGAGAAATTTTCTGAAGTACTGAGAAGACAAAAAGTAACAATGATTTTCTGCTGGTTTCCCCATGTTTACCACCACAACGCAACAGATATCACCAACAACAGTGTCGGAACTTTAAGATATGCAACAACAATATTATTTCAACATTGTAAGATTTTCCTCTCTATATTAAATGTTGGAATGCCCAAAATTTCAAGATTAATGTTACTATTAATGTACAGCTAATGTAGCTAATGAGCTAATGTACAGCCTCAGAATCTCCTTAGTTGATCATATTTTTTAATAGAAATCTGAAATTTCCCCAAATTGCCTGTGCCTCTAAGGGAGAAGAAAAACAAAAACTTCTTGAGCATCCATTTTGTACAAGAAGGACTTGTACACTAAACAGGAACTTACCACTAAATAGTTACTTGACTTTGGCAAATCTGACACTTAAACCATAGTTTCCTTGTCTACAATATGAGGAGGTAGGATTAAATTAGTTTTATGACTGTCCATGTCTCAGGTTTCAAAATAATTACCACACAGTGGCAATAAAATTGATTTCTTAGCTCATATGAGACTCATACCATGTCACTAGATTTTCCAGATTTTGTTCCTGATGCACATACAAGAGGAAGTTAGCTTTGGGACACAGGTCTTGTATTCTGGATGAAAGACAGATTAGATTTCCAAAGCTTTATCTTCCCATTTCCTGTACTCCCAAGGCAAAATGATTGAAGGTGAGCACAAGGGACATAAATGAGCAAGAAAAATGCTGGCAGCAGCTTTAGTGAAAAACCTGTTCAACTACTGAACATGCCCCAAATAATACTTACCAAATAAAAGGGATGTTTGAAGATGATATTACTGAACACTTATGGGTTGAAAACAGATTGATTAACAATATGAGCTTTTCATAATTTAAATCATCAACCAAATCTGTAAGTACCCCCTTCATCATAAAGGTGATGAAATGTTGCTGATTTTTCCACACCTGAACTACATCTTTACTCAGAATCTCTTACTCTTCTCTATAGCATCGTACTGATGTGAACTGAGGTTTAGTTTTTTTAATATGGAATAAAGAGTATGTAAATAAAACCAATTATTCACAAACTGTGAGGATACTGTACTTACTATGTGCTAATGAGTTCACATATATAAGTGTCATTCCCATCTGGGATGGAACAGTTTTTCACAGCCAAAGATTAAATTCCAAACATCACCAGTTATATAAAAAATAAAACAAATATTTCTGAGGTACATTGAAGAATGGATCAGAGTGAGTTCATTTTCCGTACTGGAAAAGAAAAAGCACCTTCACTAATGTACTATACCAGAAGTCAACCAGAAAGCAAAAGAATTAAGATATGTATATTATATATAGATATACTATATATGTAAAATATATATATTATCATATGTGTATATGTGTTTATGTGTGTCACAAAGTTTTTTATCATATACAATTGTGGGAGCTGGCTAAGCAATCCAAGTAAGACTGTTGTCTCTGCATTCAGTGCCATTGAAGCTTGGCATCCACAAAGCAGTCAGTGGAAAAGAATAGATACTTGCAGGGTGGGGAAACCAAGAAAAAGCTAGTGCCCACAGACATAACCTGGCTGTGGGAGGATTAAAAGCTCCTGTCATTCTTGTTGCCTCTGACCCAAGTGTCCGTCAGTGGACGAGTGGATTAAAAAGCAATGATACATATACACAATGGAACACTACGTGGCCGTGAAAAAGAAGAAAGTCTTACCTTTTGTGACAGCATGGATGGACCTGGAGATTATTATGCTAAGTAAAATAAATCAGGCAGAGAAAGACAAATATCATATTATCTCACTTATATGCAGAATCTAATAAACATAGTGAACTGAGGAACAGAATACAAGCAAAGGCAGGGTCATAGAGCAGAGGGACAACTGTCAGAGGGAAGAGAGATGAAAAAATAGGATCAGAGAAGGTGAAAAGATTAGTGAGAATATATATATATATATGTATATATATACATATATATATATGTATATATATATATATATGTATATATATACATATATATATATATATACACACACACACACACACACACACACACACACATACATATAACACATAGATACAGATAACAGGATAACAATTCCCAGAGGGGAAGGGAGAAGGGGCTAGGGGAAGGAAGGTAAAGGGAGTATAATGGGGGTGCATATCTTCTTTTGAATTAGTTATTTGGTATTCTTAGATATATTCCTATAAGTGGGATAGCTGGGTCAAAAGGCAGTTCCATTTTTAATTTTTTGAGAAAACTCCATACTGTTTTCCACAGTGGCTGCACCAGTCTGCTTTCCCACCAGCAGTGCAGGAGGGTTCCCTTTTCTCCTCACCCTTCTCAGCACTTGTTGTATGTTATTTTGTTAATGAGCACCATTCTGAAAGGTGTTAGGTGATATCTCATTGAGGTTTTAATTTGCATTTATCTGATAATTAATGATGTTGAACATTTTTTCATATATCTTCTTGATACAATGTCCCCTTTATCATTACGAAATGTCTATCTTTGTCTCTGGTTACATTTGATGCCTTGAAGTCAGCATTATCATATATGAGTTTGGCTATACCTACTTTTCTTTGGATATTATTTGCTTGGAGAATCGTTTTCCAACCTTTCACTTTGAATTTACTTTTGTCCTTACAGCTTATATGTGTTTCTTGAAGGCAGTATATGATTCAATTTTGATTTTTGAACCAATCTGCTACTCTGTGCCTATTTATTGGTGAGTTCACTCTATTTTCATTTAAGGTTGTTATTGACACGACGATTTCTGATAGCCATTTTATATTTTGTTTTCTGGTAGCTCTGTGTCTTGTTTAATACTTCTCTTTTTTCTTTCTGTCATTTGTTTTTCTTCAGTGGTATTACAAACTTATTTCAAAAGATTTTTTTCTTTTTTTTAAGCTGTGTATTTCAGTAGTGACTTTTTTGTGGGTGGTTGCCATTAGGTTATAAAAAAAATGTTTCTATGTAGAACAGTCCTTTGTATTATGAGTGCTTTTGCACTCCATCTTCCTTTGCTACATCAGATCTTTATTCTCTGCCCTTTTATATTATTGTTATCTCAGATTAAACTGGGAAAAATTTTTTTTTGTTTCATCCACAAAATCACTTGTTCTTACGTAATTTCTGTGTGCTGATCTCAATCTGACATTAGTTCTTCTCTAAGCTACAGGTTTTTTTGCAATTCAAGATATTAGGTTTTCATTTAATTGTAAAATTTTTAACATTTAGTTTAACATACTGAAGTAGATTGTCTTCTTGGGCATCATCTTTGTGAAAATATAATAATTTATATAATGCAGTAAATACACTAATACACTAAAAGATATGATTACATCAGAATTTGTCTACAATTTCAAAATAGAACATATTAAAAGACTTATTTTAATTATAAACTTTGCATAAAACTTATTTAAATTCTATTCAGGCAAAAATTTGCGTTTGTAGCTCTTGCCTTTGTGTACTTGTTGAGGAAAATCTCGTTTGATGCTCCAGCAGTAGTCTGCTCATCACTAACAGCTCCAAGATTTTTGGGAAACTTATTGAGGTGTCTGTTCAGGAAGTGAATCTTAATGCTCCTGTTACATCCAATGTCACAGAAAGCCAACAGTACCCTTTGAACCAGAAGTGCATAGTTTTCTGCTTTTTTTGCCAAGGAAGTTCTTTGTAACTGCCACAAAAGACTGCCATGCTGCTTTCTCCTCCTTATTCATCTTCCCGGAAAATTCTTCGTCACATATGAGGGTTTGAATTTGAAGTCCATCAAATATACCTGCTTTTATCTTCTTTAAAGACGAGGCAAGAAAAGCAGAAATAATATGTTAAAAAGCATTCACTTACTCTATTCAAAGCCTGAACAAACTGCTTCATTAAGCCTATTTTGATGTGAAGTGGGGGAAAAATGATCCTGTCTCAATTAACTACAGGTTCATTCACAATATATTGCATCCCTACTTCCAGGGCTTCATGTTTAGGCCACTCCTCCTGTGTCCAGTGTTTCTCCCGGGTTCAGCTGTCCCACACACAGAAAGCAAAGATATTTCATGAAACCTCTCTGTTGTCCTCGCAGGAAATTTACCATTTTAAGATCCACACAAATGATCCAGTTATGCTCCACATACTTCAGAAAGTCGAGGACAATTTTTATTTCATTATAATCTTCTTGCAAATGAGTTGAATAGCCAATTAGAACCGATGCATAAACATTACCGTTGTGTAGGAGAACACATTCAGACTCCATTTAGAGCTGTCAAGAAATAGCCACAATTCTGTTGGACTGTAAGTGGTAACACTTAGCTGGCTGAGAAGACAACTGACATCATGACAGTAAAAAAAGATTTTGTCTTCGAAAGAAAAGTCCACAAATATTTGTTCATTCTTCCTGAAATGGGATACTGTAGCTGACCAGTGAAGTACATTCTTTTCTTGAAGCCTGGAGTCTAATAACTCAGCTGCTTTGTTTGATAAGCCCAAATCTCTTACTAAGTCATTCAATTCGGGTAGGCTAAACTGCTGAGGGGTTAATGACTGCTTGGCATCAGAAGAAGACCCTTCAGATTCTACAACCATTTTCTCATGCATCTTATCAAAATACACTTGATCACCATGTTCACTTTCTTCATCCTTAGAAAAAATAAAACCATTGAAAACTGGTACAGGGAGTGTCTCAGAGTATGGGATAGGTCGTACTGTTGAAGGAATATTAGGATATGTGATCATATGCCACTTTTTCTTGCCTATGCCCTTTGTATGGTTCAGACAGAAATAACAGTCACTGCTGTGGTCCTTAGGTTCATGCCAAACCATGGGAATACCAAAAGGCATTACTTTGCATTTTCCTTTGGTCCATCCAGTCATGAAGCATTTCCTCACAATTATGACACACAATATTAGGAACCCAATTCTTGTCTTATTCGCCAAGGGGAACTTAAGAATAGGCAATATATGCATGTGTCAGAAATGATGAAATATTGTGCCTTTTATGTTGAAGTGTGTAACAGCCACACACATAACAGAAGATGTCAGGACTATTTTTACATTTATGCCTACTCGAAAAAGTCATGATTCAATCTTAAAACAAAATCAGAGGGGTGTTTTTTATCAGATGATAATTTTTTACATTTAAAAACAACTACAATTATGTAAAAGTGACGTTTGTGAAACATTCATTGCCTTGTGGTTATGTTCAATCCATGAGTCGTTGCTCTTTAACTCCAATTTAAAAACCAATACATGCCATTAACTGTAACAAAAAGAAATTAAAATTGCATATAAACTGGAGCATGCACCAAAAAATGGATTTCAGATTTATAATCACCAATGTGTATATATATATAACAGTTCTAAAACCTCATGCAACATAAAATGAAAAAATAAATTGTTCCCCAGTGTTATCCTTGTTTTTATTGTGACCTTGGAGCTTTTACTTGTTTTGACTCATTTTGTTTTTTGTTTCTGGTCAAATAGCCCTCTTGAGTATTTTCTGCAGTGAGAGTTTTCTGGTGATAAATTTCCTCAGCTTCTGTATGTGTGGAAAAGTTTTTATTTCTCCTTTATATTTGAAGAATACCTTTGATGAATATAGTATTCTTGGCTGGGATTTTTTTTTTTTTTTCAGTACTTTGAATGTTTGGGTCCACTCTCTTCTGGTCTATAGAGTTTCTGCTGAGAAGTCTGATGATAACTTAATGGACTAACTTTTATATATTATGTTCTTCTTTTTCTTAGCTTCCTAGTTGGTTTGTTTGTGTTGCAGTAACTCAGCATTCTGTTTTCTTCTTGCATTCAAGGTTTTAACACTTTCTATAGGCTTGAGAAATTCTCATCAATATTTGTTTGAATAGTATTTCCATTCACTTCTCCCTCTCATTTTTTTCTGATATACTCATTATTCTTATATTGCTCTTTCTGACGGAGTCAGACAATTCTTGTAGAGCTCTTCTCAGTATTTTTAATTTGTGAATATTTTTTCTCTTCTCCCTGTAGCATCTGCAGTTGCCTGTTATTGACGTCATTGATTCTTTTCTCTATCTGGCTTGTTCTCTTAGCTAAACTTGCTACCTCAGTCTTTAATCACATATTGAGTTTTTCCTCTCTGTTCTCAAAGTTTCAAACTCCTTGCTGAGGTATTTGTTTTGTTCATTAATTTGTGTTTTGAGCTCATTAACTTGGCTATTGGTGTCCTCTTCCAGTTTGTTGAGTACTTTTACAACTTTTATTTTGAATTCTTTATCATTTAACTCCAAAGTTTCTATGTGGTTGATATTTTTCTGGAAATTTTTCATTTTCTTTATAAATTATGTCTTTGTCTTGTGTAGAAATGGTATTTGATTTATTCTTCCTTGATGGCACTTGAGAGTGGTAGTGTTAAAGAAATCTAACAAAAAAAATTTAAAAATACAATAAAAATATAAAAATTTAAAAGAATTATAAGTGAAGAAGAAAAAACATTGGGAAAATATTTAAAGTAAACAAAAAAATTAAATACAAAACACCCACAAAATATTAAAAATTAAAAATACAAAAATTAAAGAAAGTTAAATTCAAATATTAAAAATAAAAAAATGAATAAGAAGAAAAAAGAAAATAGTGAAAAAAAGGAAATATAAATTTTAGTTTTTAGAGATCTCTTCAAGAAGGTGTTGCTGTATTATAACTCTTAGCTTTGTAATACTATTGGGCTGTGTGCTGAGAATTTGCTTCACAATGATGTAGGTGAGGCTGCAGTCCTGTTAGTGGGTGCAGCATGTTGTGAAGGCTTTCCAGCTTTGGCCTTATGGCTTTAGCTTTCTGGCTTTATGGCTCTAGCAATGGTGATTTTCAATTTTCAGGCTCTTCTCCCACATCTCTACAGACCTGGGGACCAGATGTGGAACACCTCTGTTTTTCAGGGGAGAGAGTGGCTCTGGAGGGCTAGCTGTGGGGTTTGTCTCTGACATTCTCTGTACCATGAAGTGAGGAAGGCAAGGTCTGGGAGGCTGGGGTTGCACTTTAGCTTTCTCAGTCTTCCAAATGCAGGCTGCAGGCAGCACCACAGGAACACTGATTATGACCTTGCAATCTGACCCCTTTGTTTTTTTTTTTTTTTTTTAATATATTTTATTATTATTAATTCTAATGGGGTGACATCAATAAATCAGGGTACATATGTACAATGAAAACATCTCCAGGTTATCTTATCATTCAATTGTGTTGCATACCCATCACCAAAAGTCAAATTGTCCTCTGTCACCTTCAATCTGGTTTTCCCTGCGTCCCTCCCCTCCTCCCTATCCCATTCTTCCCTCCCTCCCCCCATCCCATAACCACCACTCTCTTGTCCATGTCTCATACCCTCACTTTCATGTCCCACCTATGTATGTAATCGTGCTGTTCTCAGTTTTTCTTTTTTTCTGATTTACTTATTTTACTCCGTATAATGTTATCAAGGTACATCCATTTTGTTATAAATGATCCGATGTCATCGTTTCTTATGGCTGAGTAGTATTCCATAGTATATATGTACCATAGCTTTTTAATCCACTCGTCTTCTGACGGACACTTGGGCTGTTTCCAGATCTTCGCTATTGTGAACAATGCTGCCACGAACATGGGGGCGCATTTCTTCTTTTCGAACAGTGCTATGGTGTTCTTAGGGTATATTCCTAAAAGTGGGATAGCTGGGTCAAAAGGCAGTTCGATTTTTAATTTTCTGAGGAATCTCCAAACTGTTTTCCACAGTGGCTGCACCAGTCTGCATTCCCACCAGCAATGCAGAAGGGTTCCCTTTTCTCCACATCCTCGCCAGCACTTATTCTGTGTTGTTTTGCTGATAAGTGCCATTCTGACTGGTGTGAGGTGATATCTCATTGTGGTTTTAATTTGCATTTCTCTAATGATTAGTGATGTTGAGCATTTTTTCATATGCCTATTGGCCATCTGTATGTCCTCTTTGGAGAAATTTCTATTCATTTCTTTTGCCCATTTTTTGATTGGGTTGTTTGCTGACCCCTTTGTTTTATCTCCTCCTCTGCCCTTCTGTCTCACTGCTCTTCCCAGCAGAAGAAGTTACTCTGAGTTTCTCTTTCCATACTTCTCAGACAAAATCCAGACAGCCCAATGTTCCCTTCTGCCTATAGTCCAGCAAAGAAAAAAAAAAAACAAAAAAACAGCTACTCTAGGTTTGTCACCTCTCCCCTCCAAAGCCCACTGCAAATGCATTTTATTTTCTCCCCTTTTCACCCCATTTCACCTTTAATCCATTCAGTGCATTGATCTTTCAGGTATTCCTGTGAACCCAGCTGGGGTTCCTTCACTGTGTTATAATTGTTCAATTTGTTGAAATTTCAAGGGGAGAGATCGGGAGTATTTCTCATGCCACCATTACTCTGACCTATAGCCAATGTGCCTCATTTTCAGGCTTTGTTTTCTATGTCTGTGCTTCCAAACCTATCAAACTAAGGTCAAGTTATCTAGCATTTCTCTGAAATACTCACCCTCCTATTTTCTCATCATGCCTCTCTCTGAGCATTTTTTTCTTTTATATTTCCCTTATTCTTCTCTATAAGATTTATTTAGGATACAGAATTGTCTATATACTCTATTCATACAAATGTAAAAATCTTTCAGATATTGCAATGCAAAAGATCCAAAATAATTAGTGCCAACGTGTCAAATATATTTCTCTCAATTTTAATTAAATTAGTAAAGACACTAATAGATTTAAATTTTTAGTCTATAAAAAGTACTTTATTTACAAATTATAGCACATTTTTCTAACAGGCTAGAATCAGTTAATTAAATTGCTAGCTTTGACAGTGTTTTCATCATCTACCCTACTTTTAGTCTCATCATTTCCAAATCATACTTTTGAGACTATTCTCCAAATCAAGGAATAAGAAACACTCATTTTCTGTATGTTCTAAATATTATTTTTCTGTTGAGACCTACCTTGGATAAAATTGTTAATTAAAAAAATATATAAAAAACAACGCTAAGGTTTGTTTTTATATATTGCACTTGTACAATATGGGAAAAATTACAGCACCTCTTCTCAGGCTTATGCTACAGTTATCAAACAGGATAAATAGCACAGATTTCTTCCCAAGATCTGTAGCTCATATTTTGCATTTAAAGCTAAGTATTAATCAAATTTGTGTATTACTAACTATGTTAAATATTATAATTGTTTTCTTATAGTAACTAAAGTGACACTAGTTAAATAAATTGCAAATATTGATTGCACAGTGCTCCTCTGTAGAATGGCATCACCTCAGAAGTTGTGTTAGCTTTGCATATCAATTGGTCTACACCCATCGTCGTGATGTCTGAGGTCTGCAGATTCAGTATTGTCTTCAAGTATATCCTTGTGATTCCCTCCTAAGTACTGCCTATACTCATTTGCACAGAGTTGAAAAGACTATAACATTTGCCACCAGTAAATCTATTTTCAATTTTATTTATACTTATAAATTGAAGATAAAATAAAGAAGTCTCAAATTTTAATTTATTATTTTGCTGCCTTATATTCTTTATGCTTTGTTCTTTTTCAGGAAGCATTTAAATATAATTTAATAGGTGGACTACTGACTATTATAATGGCTTGTAGTAGAGGATTGGATTATATTAATTCCATGGACAGTTTCCAGACCCTAAATGTGAGAAATAAAAAAAGGGAAATCACTTGTTGTTCTAAGGTTAAGGCATGAACATCAGAGGCATCTTGACAACATTTATGCAGGGTATTTTTACTTTTGAGAAATCACTTAACCTCTGCTTTTGATTTTCTACTAGTAAAGTGGGGTGTTGAAGAGGTTATATAATGAATATTTCTAAAGTATTCTTAAAATAAAAAATGCTATGCAGGTGTTAATTATCTTGTCATGTTATTATCAGTAGTAATTTAGGCAATGCATTTTAGAAAACAACCATCATGCCATTTTTGCACCCCATTGAGCTTTTTCCCAAAAGAGCATGCATGTTAGTATAATATAGATTTCAATATTTATAAAACATCTCCTTTATAATATCCAGAAGTTGTTATATCTAAACAAGTTGTAGGTTTACATTATGTTAAAAAAGAAGAAAATAAAAGCAGATAAAAAAGCATAGAGACTTATACACCAAATCACAATGGATGGGTGTCCATGCACGTATGTGGGCCAACCAAGTGAGAGAAGGGCTGAAAGGATATACCTTAATGAAGGAAGTAGATCAACAATCCTCAGTTTATTTTGAAAACTTTGCTTTTTCTGTCAATTCTCTTCCCCAGAGGCCTAACAAGAATAGAACTTCAAATGACTTTACTGGTTTGTGCAGATAATAAATAGAACATACAGTAAGATAATACCACAAGGTATTGGCAAGTTATGGGTCAAGTAAAAGAAAAACTTTCATGCATGGCTCTTGCAATTGTATTATCCAGAGTAACAACATCAATGGGATATTCCATTGGAGATATTCAATGGGAGAGAGAGATATCTAATGGAGAGAGAGAAATTTATTATAAAACTTGGCTCATATAATTATAGAGGCTAAAAAGTCTAACACTGGATCTACCTTCTTTAAACTGGAGAACCAGGAGGGCCACTGGTGTGATTCAGTCCAAGTTCAAAGAGCAGGAGAATATGCATTCCCCAGCTCAAGAGAGAGAGAGCAAATTTGCCCTTCCTCTGCCCTTTTGTTCTATTCAGGTCCTCAGTGGACCGGATGATACTTATCCATATTGGTGAATATAATTTTTACATAATGGACTGATTAAAATGTTAATTTCTTTCTAGGACACTCACATAGCACACACATAAATAATGTTATCACTATCTGGCATCCCTTAGTCCAGTCAAATTGATTCATAAAATTAATCATCACACTGTTTTGGCAATTATAAAAACTTTAAATCCACATCAAGTCAGTTTCTTTTTATTGCCATTTACTCCCCCCCCCCTTTACTTTCTTCTATATTCCTCACCCTTCCTTTTTGTGGCAATAAATTTTGTTTACAAGAAAACAAACCAGCTAATATTGGAGGAAGAGTGAGCAGTCATGTCTATCTGAGAAGTGCCATTTATCCAAGAAGAAATGCCCGTTCCTAATATTTTTGAGGACATATTGTAAATACTTCTTATCAGAAAGATGTGTTGATTCAGATTTGTGCAGATTAAGACAGTAAATACTTTCTTTTCTTTTTTTTTTACAGGGACAGAGAGTGCGTCAGAGAGAGGGATAGATAGGGACAGAAAGACAGGAATGGAGAGAGGTGAGAAGCATCAATCATTAGTTTTTCGTTGCCGTCGCAACACCTTAGTTGTTCATTGATTGCTTTCTCACATGTGCCTTGACCGCGAGCCTTCAGCAGACCAAGCAACCACTTGCTGGAGCCAACGACCTTGGGTCCAAGCTGATGAGCTTTATGCTCAAGCCAGATGGGTCCGCACTCAAGCTGGCGAGCTTGGGGTCTCAAACCTGGGTCTTCCTCATCCCAGTCCGATGCTCTATCCACTGCGCCACTGCCTGATCAGGCAAGACCGTAAATACTTTTGAAAGGTCACCAGAGATAAATATAGAAACTAGTGCTCTTGTTTAAGTTTCTGCCTAGATGAATTTCTGCTTTTCAGTCCTTATGTAACAGTTATCTGAGCCATACAGGTTAGTTCCTGAGATTCTACTGTATGCTGCAAATCACAATGCTTGTCCTTATAGGAAAATAAAAGATTATATGATACTGACCCTGGCCACCAGCCCCTTATTTTCTAAAAGTGAAGATGAAGTATATTACTAAATAACTGTGTAATTTACATGCTTATTTTCAAAAACTATCATATAAGATAAGTTTTATTGTGTAATAAATTATCCCAAAACTTAATGGTTTAAAAAACTAGCAATTTATTTAACTCACAATTGCAGGAATTGACAATTTTGGCTGGGTTCAGCTGATCTTAATCTGAGATAATTCATATGACTGCAGTTTGCTTAGGCTGAGGTCTTCAATCATTCCTCATAAGATGCTTTGTCCTCTTGCTGGCTAGCCAGCCCTATTTTTTTTTCAAATGAAAGAGTATTTCAAGAGCATAAAGAAAGAGGGGAAAAATGCCAGTGTTAAGCATTTTTCAAGCCTCTGCTGTGTCACATTCGCTAATGTCTTATTGGTCAACAAAAGTTAAATGGCTAACCAGATGAACTTCTTGATATAAGGAGCTACAATGTAATATTTCAAGAGCATAAAAATAAGAAATGAATTTGCGGGCATTTTTTACAATCTGCCAACACTGAGGGACAAAAATGGACACAGCTCAGAACATCAGTTGCCATTCCCAAGAACTTCGCCCACCAAGAATATACTTACATAAATCCATGTACAGTACAGTCCCCTTTTCTTAGATCCTTTTTCTCTTTGATTCTAAGAAATTTCTAGGTGTTTAGTTACAGTATTAGGGTCATTACTTGTTATCTCCAACATGTTTGCTGGATTTAGAACTTAGTTTCACCTCCTTGAGCTTCTGAATAAAAATACACAACACCAAATCACATGCTTGTCTTTAAGGAGTATCTGTAATTTGACACAGAATCATATTATTCAAGTTATAATCACCAGACACTTTAAATATTTTTATTTACTTATGTTTTGCCATTTTGAGCTACAACATAGATTTTTCTAAACTCTTGTCCTTATTGTTGAAATTGCCTCACAAACCCAGAGAATAAAGTCAAAGGGAGATTTTTGACTGTCTCATTCCATTGCCAAACCACGTTTCAGATTCCATTTTAGTCCATTTCATCCAGGCCTGCTGCATGGATTTGGCTTATCTTCCAGTTAACTACAGGAAGTCAAAATTGAGCCTAACATCCTGCAGCACACAGCTACAACTGGTCCAGGCTCTCACTTTATGCTGTTTTCTATTCTAACTTTTGAGAACTTCTTGGCTATTTTAACTTATGTCATCTCTAGACCCTTGTTCAGTCATCTTTTTATGACATTGTCCTTGTTATCTTATTTGGATACCATTTGATATTTGCTTTGCTTTGCTTTCGCTGTGCTATTACAAGGAATAGCACAGCTGTGATTCCCACATCCATCTGACACCCCAGATACAGAAGACCCTTACAGGCTGGGACAACCCTATTGACTTTCAAACTGGGATACAGGAAGCAGAGACTTTTAACAACTTGGTTCTGCATTAGGGCAAGAAATATGAGAAGCACTAGAGTTGGGGCATGACCAATAATTTTTTGGTGCTAGTAAACATTGGCAGAAATAAGCCTGGCACAGGTAAGATCCAGCAAAGTGTGCTGCTTGTTGGTTTTATATACTCTGGACTTGGATTGTTAATTGTAACCGCAATTCTGAGACTGCCCAATCCAAATATAGATATCTGAGGTTTGTGTATATAGTCCATATATGTTTTGCAGAATCATTTGTCTACAGAAGTCACGCAACAATCATTAAAAATTAAAATGTTGGCCCTGGCCGATTGACTCAGTGGACAGAGAATCAGCCTGGCATGTGAAAGTTTCAGCTTTGATTCCCAGTCAGAGCACACAGAAGAAGCAACCATTTGCTTCTCCACCCTTCCACCTTACCCTTCTATCTCTCTTTCTCTTCCACTCCCACAACCATGAATCCATTAGTTTGAGCACAGTGGCCCTGGATCCTGAAGATGGCTCAGTGGAGCATCCACCTCAGGGGCTAAAAATAGTTTGGTTGTCAGCATGGCTCCAGATAGGCAGAACATCAGTCTCAGGTCAAGGTTGCCAGGTATATCTCTGTCAGGTACATGCAGGAGTCTGTCTCTTTCTCTACTCCCATCTCACTTGGAAAAGACAAAAAAAATTAAAATAAAAATAAATAAAATAAAATGCTTATCATGTCAGAGAGAAAATAGTAAGTAAAACTAAAATAAAACAAGAGAACAAAGTCATGGAAGGCTGCCAGCCACAACTCAGATCCAATTAATTATCCTCTGAGGAAATGCAATCCTGAATATACAAAATTGTTTAATTCTCTAGAAGAAGAAACCACAGTTTTATATGGCTAAAATAGATTTAACACACGATAGGACCAGTGTTCTGTAACCTTTCATATGTAATAATAATAAAATGAAGTGAAATTCTACAAAAATTACACTAAAAAATTAAGAATATTAAAATTAAACTACATGAAGTTTGCTCAACAGAGTAAGCATGTGAATATGTCCAAAACATACAGATATTATACTATGGAATTTATTTTTATTGCCAATTCTTTTATCCAATCAAATACTATTTGGAAAATATTAATTTGATTTATTTTTATTTCTCCTAAATAATTTTTCCTTGTAGTATTCTATTAAAGGCAAGCTAAGAGGCTTAACTCTGGGAAAGATGGGTATACCAATGAAAGCAATAAAATCATTGTAAGGTTTTGACTGGCAAATTAGTCACTAAAGTCTCTAAGAATTTCTGAGGTTTTTGTGAGACAATATTCTGGAAATGTAGGCATTAGTAGGAGAGGATTTTCTAAATTCTTTAAGCTCCCACTAATATGTCAAGAGTCAGTTGTGATAGAGGGAGGCTTGAATAGTCAGTTTAGTTCTGAGTCAGAGAGAACCTGGGATATGAAATAGCAAAAATTCTATCTAACTAGGATGTGGATGTTTCTGATTTAGAAATGGGAGAAATTCTAGCAAAGAAAGTTTTAGTGAAAGTCAGTGCCAGTGCATATCATTTTTATTTTCAAGAAAATCTTCTTTGTTAGATTAAGATAAGGGAAACTGGGAAAAGCTGAAACAAACCCTTCTTCAATTTTACCACATTGTTTTGGCGCCATGTCCAACTGTAGTGATGAGTTTGAAAAAGTTTATGTAAATGGTCAAAAAGAAGATATCTGTTTTCACGTCCTATACACGTAAGATTTCTACATAGAAAATGCAGGAGGATCAGAAGATTAAAACCTGGTTTTGGACCAGCTGAAAAAATCATGGTGTATAAGTTTTTGTGAACAGAAGCACATGGACATGAGTTTTAACTTCCACAGCAGATGTTTTCATGATATCACTTTCTTTCTACCTGGCATCTTGAATGCATTGCAGTGGGATTTAAAAAAAAAAATCCTAAAATACTTTTACCTATAAAACATGGAATTCACCCCAAGAGACTGATTTGAACCTGAAGAGTAAGAGAGATATTCTCACTTCACCACTACCCAGCAGTTTAGGAGGTTAAGAATCAGATTATGGCATTGGAAATAGTTATCTTATTGTTCGCCTTGAAAATGTTTTGTTCATAATTAACCTCATCTATCTTTAAGGAATTTTGAGAACTTACACGGAGTTAACACAATTGTCTCTAGTGGAAAATTATATCTATTTTCTCTTTATTTTAACTGCTGGATCTCTGACACCTCGCTATTATGCCAAACACTGGTCTTATCTCATGTCTGCTCTAAGATGTCCTTTTCTAAAATCAAGGCATTTAACACCAGCTGCAGAAAGAAAATTCAGACTACAATGGCTCACTTTTCAGATTTTAATTATTGAGTCCTCATCAACGTATTTTACGGTTGCAATTATTTGTGTTCTTTATTGCAATTAACTTAAGAATGTTTTACTTCTTCAAATAATGTACTTCTTGCCTGCTTATTATTTCATATACTGAGGTTTCTATTTCCTTTTTCTCTAATTTGCCTGCACAAAAGTATATGACAGGAGGGTCAGGGCAACATAAATTTTTTCATTTAGAGTATGGAGAATAATTTCACATATAAGATGTAGTCTCTGGTAAGCATTTCCTTTCACCCTGAACTCAACTAAAAAAATGTTTGGTCCAGAAATATGAACTTTATTGTACTTTTATAGTGAAAATATGAAAAAGTTCTTTTAATAGTAAGAGCCAATTAAGAAGTTTCTTTGTTTTCATCTCCTGAGAATATTGTGTAGTCTATGCTAACATGACATGTGACTGTGTTGAATGTGGGGCTTGGTTGGGAAACCATAGTATATTGGGGATGGTTGCAAGGAGCAGACCTTCAGAAGTAGGAAACTGTCATGGCAGTGAAAAAAATGAGTAAGTAGAGGAGCAGCAAGTCAGTGGGCAATATATACGAACAAACAATATACAGAAAAGAAAATTAGCATGACAAAGAAGGCAAAAAAACCTCTTAAACACTACTGAAATTATAGTTGCTATAACCACTCTGGGGAGTAATTTTATGGAAAATAATAGTTTAAATATAGTATGTGTCTGCTCTGAGAAAAATTCCCACTGCTACATACAGTACATATCCTATAGATATTCACACATATGATCAGAGAGCACTATGAAGGGTTTTTTTTGTAATTGTTTCAATATACAAAGAATAGAGTTAAAAATGATAAAATTATACAATGGAAAAATTAAGGCTAAAAAATAAATTTACTAAATATGTATATAGATTATCTCCACATGTACTTCTATGTGTGTATTTGTATATGTTAGTGATATATATATATATATATATATATACACACACACACTATATATATATGCAAATGTGACAAAAAAGTAATTTTTTAATTTTTGAATTATTAAAGTATAGGTGTTAGCTATATAATTTTATTTTATGTCTATTTTTTAATACATTCTGAAAATGATTTCAAGAGTCAGAAATTTCTAATGTATTTTTAACCTTGAAAAAATATGTGGATGACAAATCCAATGTATTTATCAGTTTTTTCTAAGAAAAATTGATCTCAAGTTATTTTTTAAAATAGGCCACAGTAAAAAGTTTTCTGCTCCTTTGCACCCTCCCCTAAAGGAACCTGTCCTTAATTTCTTTAAAAGCTTAATGAGGTAAATGAATGTGGTAGCTTTTTCTGCAGGACTTATTGCAGGCTGAATTAGCTGCTGGAGTACTCCTCAATTAATAATTAGCCAAGGCAGCTTCCTTCAAAGACAAGGAGGCATTTCCAAGTGACTGTGGCTGTGGATGATCATATCCTGATTAATTATCACTTAATAGTTTGCATAAAGCAATTTTTTGTATTGATTCTTTTAAAAATTGTATTAACTCCCACTTTCATGATTTCTATAAATTTATACACAATTCAGAACACATAAAATAATACCTGTAAATAAATAGCTTTTCGATAAAGCAAATTTTGAGAATTGTGCTCATATTTCTATGTATTTCACACATCTCTTTTAAATACTTTGGAAATGAATGAAGCAGTTAGGTTACTAATCTCCATGAACTTGAGAGAGTACATGGCATCTAGTAGGTAGTTAGTATTTGTGGAAAGACAGAGGAACAGGGTAGGGAATTTGTGGTGAATAAATGTGGAGAACAAAGTTAGATGTGTTCAATTAGATTCACTGATACAGACACGTGCGTGTACGTGTATACACACAAACGTCAAGGTTTGTGTACATGGAGGACAGAAGGTATTACATTCAAGTGACATACCTCTTTAGGGACTGAACTTTTCTCCTCATGTAATGATTCATTATCTTTGGATAGAAATCTGGAAAAGTCTGATGTGAAGGAGGGCACTTTATTTCTTATGTTGCATAGAATTGCCACAGTCTAAGAATAAGGACTTCTTGTGACTGACACAATATTGGGTCCAGATCACAAGAACTAGGGTTTTTAGGTAGAGACATGTGGCTAAAAATGTAAATGAACTTCATCTGTTGCTCCTCTCCAAATATTTCTGGGATGATAAACCATAAACACATTTTTTAAAAGTAAAGTTTTGCATTTTCCTGTTGCCTTGCTATGTGAGCATGATGTGAGAGCAGCAGCCTCATGATCTGAACATTCACAAAGTCAAATTTCAGAGCCCTATTAATTCTTTCATTGTCACATTTTAATCAACATTATACTGAGAAGAAAAAATAAAGTTATCATTATTAGTATGATCACCACGAAAAAAAAATAAAGTTACCATTATTAGTATAATCATCACTTCATTTTCTCTTTTATTGTACTTTCTTACTTAGTTCTTATCCTATCAATAAAGTGAATTGAAATCACATGTAGACATATAGAAAATCTAGGTGTTAAACACTGGATAAAACAAAGTTATTTTTTTATTCTAAACTTTATTTCTCAGAAATACTTTTTCAATTGGAGTTTACTTATGCTCTTTTTTCTTTTGGTTTATTTGTTCAGCTAGTGGGCAGGCCACTAAGCAGTGCAGATTTTTTATCTGATAGGAATACATTGAGATTCCCCATCACTGAGGTTTGCCTGCCACACTATGAGTTTTGAAGAGTAACTTACCTTGATGGTGACTGTTCCATATTAAATTTTATGTCTAACAATTAAATTCCCCTCTGAGCCATCTGGTTTATTGGTTGCTTGAATTTAGATCTTTCAACTTGTCCCTTCTATTTACTCATAGTGGGACCAGGTTTTCTCACTTAGTTTTTCATAAATGCCTGGCATGTAGTCAGTCCCGTAAACTTCCTGCTGATGTGGCTGTACTGTGGCTCATGCTTTTAAAATTGAATATCCATATGTTAAACCCTATATAAAAGTGTGCATATCTCGAGTTCTGTTTACTCAGGTAAATTGGGAAATAATATAATTTTCAGAAAAATGACTTTGCTAGAAACTGGTTTGATTTTGAAGATTTTGAAGTTCATCTCCACCCCCATTTCTTTATTTTATTATAATTATAATCTGAAAGAATTCTTTGTATATGTTTTAGAGGTACTTTGATATATATTAGAGATAAGATAACTTGTTCACTTCTATTTATTCATCTGGAAAATCATTTTTAAATGAATTATAATGAAAATAATCCACATTTTCTACAAGCTTTTATTTTATAAGATTCTTTTTTTTTTTTTTTTACAGGGACAGAGAGAGTCAGAGAGAGGGATAGACAGACAGAAGCAGAGAGAAATGAAAAACATCAATCATCAGTTTTTTGTTTTGACATCCTAGTTGTTCATTGATTGCTTTCTCACATGTGCCTTGACTGCGGGCCTTCAGCAGATCCAGAAACCCCTTGCTGGAGCCAGAGACCTTGAACTCAAGCAGGTGAGCTTTTTGCTCAAACCAGATGAGCCCGCGCTCAAGCTGGTGACCTCAGGGTCTCGAACTTGGGTCCTCCACTTCCCAGTCTGATGCTCTATCCACTGCGCCACTGCCTGGTCAGGCTTTATAAGATTCTTTAAGTCATTAAACTGAGGAAAAATATTCAAGTTCAAAACCTAAATTACTTTTTGGAAAAATTTATATAATTTCTTATTTTTCACACACTTCAGCTGCACAATTAATTAAATGTATAGCATAAGTATACATAATAGATATTCATATTTTAATATATAAATCCAATAAAGAAAAGAATCAGCTGGATCTTCATGTTATCAAAACAACTGGTTAAGTGTTTAATATTTCACTAAAAAAAAAATCAGGTTTTTATTTTGTACCATTAGTTTAAGTGCTAATAAGAGAAAATCATTCCTGTTTTACATAATTTATAGTCTTCAAATGTGTTGTATGTTAATTAACTTTTATCAACATTTGTGAAAATTTAAAATATAGAAAAATCATCTCTCACATATATAGACCACCTAGAATTAACAATTGTGACTTCTGTATCACATTTTTCCTTATGCTTCAAATAAAACATTGTATATAATATTAACGATAAAATATAGATGAGATATTATCATTTATATGTTCTGGACACTGTTCTCTGCTTGAGGTTACACTGGGAGTGACATAGACAAAAGCCTCTTCCCTCTTGGAACTTATTTGTAGTTGAGGAGATAGAAACAAAGCAATAAGTATAACGAACATATTACTTATATAGTATACTGAGAGATTGAGATGAAGGATTGATAGCACCAGGGTAGGAGTGGGTTTGTCATTTTAAAAGGGATGAGTGAGTGGTGGTAGTCTCATGAGGTGAGAGAATTAACCATGTAACTAACTAAGGAAGACTCTTCCAGGCAGAAAATAAAAAAAGCCAGTAAAAGGGCCTAGAGGTGTGAATGTATTGAGAAAGAAGCACAGTATATCTAGAGCAGGTTTGGTCACTAGCAAGGCCTCGTAGAGAAGGATAGATATATCAGGTCATGTAAGACTTTATAAGCTTTCAAAAGGGCTTTAGATTTTACTCCCAACAAGTGGAAGTGCTATGATTTTAGATTTGAATAGCATCTTTCACACCCCTAGCTCCAGTCCCTGACTTTTTCTTGAGGCAATCAAAATACTGATTTGTTGAATATATTTCTCATCCCCATTTTTATTGTTCTACTATTTATATATCCCACATTTATAGAATGGTTTGTATGTAGTCTTATATACATACATACACAATTACAATTCTATACCCCATGTTTTGAGTTATATCCCATTAGGTAATATTTCTGCCTCAGAGGGAATAAGAATATTGCCTACACTATAGAAATGCTGTTATATATAGAAATTACTTGCACTGAAAGTCTTAAAATTGTACTTTATGCATGGGAATAGAATTTGTGTACATGTAAAATGCTTAAAAGAGGAACACATAAAAACCTGGCTGATTGACTCAGAGGTGGAGCGTCAGCCCAGCATATGAATGTCCCAGGTTCAATTACCAGTCAGAGCACACAGGAGAGGTTGCCAACTGCTTTTCCACCCCTCCTCCTTTCCTTGCGCTCTCTCTGTCTCTCTCTTCTCCTGTAGCTATGGCTCAGTTGGAGCAGGTTGGCCTCGGGCACTGAGGAAGGCTCGATGGACTCGCCTCAGGCACTGGAATGGCCCGGTTGTCCAACAGCAGGGCAACAGCCCTGCATGGGCAGAGCATCGCTCCTTTGGGGGCTTGTTGGGTAGATCCCGGTCATGATGTATGCGGAGTCTGTCTCTCTGCCTTCTGCTTCTCACTTAAGAAAAAAAAAAATAGAATATCAAATTTTATGATTAATATTATTATTTTATTGTCACTGTTATATTAAAGTGTATTTTCTAGGTCTTAGGTTATTTTCTAGATTAAGTTTTCCAGTTACTTCTGTTGTGCATTGTCTGATCATATCCTTTGTTCATTTCTTATTTGAATATTTGTTTTTTTCTTACTTATAATAGCTTTAGAAATCTTTTAATGCAGTTTTTTTTTAGTTACAAGTTCTGTCAAAATCTTCTAATATTTTGTTCAAATTAGTTTATATCATCATTTGTTACAGTATCTTTTTGTTATAGTAATCCTTCATTATCATGCTATATAAAGTTTAATAATTTTCCCTTTATATAATTTTAATAACTTATTTAAAATATTCTTCTAATTTTGGAGTTAAAAAAACAAACTTTATCTACATTTTTATAAAAGTTTTGAAAGATTCTTCCTTATGAAGGTAGTTAATTAATAAGGAAATTTTTTATTTCCCATGTGGAAAGCTCATTTTTGTAACCAGTTATTAGAGGAGCTTTTCCCCAGGGGTTTGCAATGCCATCCCTCATTTACCCAGGAGGCTGTTTTGTGTGTAATTGACCCTTTTGTTTATGATGTTTTGTGGGCACATAATATTATTCATTTATCTTTGCATTCATAGTAATTGCATGGACCAGTCAACAATGGAGTATTTTAAAAAAAGATGTAATTTGAACTGAAGTTTGAAAGAAAACATAATATACTGAAAGCACTTGTCTGGGACATAAATGTTTACCTTTAAATTTTGTTTAACAAATGTACCTCAGAGTAAATATATAAAGTGTGAACTTTTTTATTTTTTTTCACTATAACATTCTAAATTTCTTGACAGTTTAAGTCTGCAATGTTATAGCTGAGTAAGTAATAAGGGGCTAATCTGCAACCTCCGTTAAAAGTGATTTTTATTTATTTACGGATTTAACAAAAACCAGTTATTTAATACTAGTCTATGAGGGGCTATAACTCTAAACGTGGGGTATAGGAACATCCAGGTCACATTTGCTACCTTCACAAAGCTCATAGTCTATCTAGGAGGTAGGCGCCTGAAGAAAACTTTGATCTCCTAAATGCTAGAAGAAGGACACGTAGAAAGGGCAGTGGGGGGTAGTGAAGGAAGCTTACTTAGTCTTGTGATGGAGAATCAAGGCACTCTTCACAGAAGTGATCATGTTTGAGTTGAATCTCAATAAGAAAATTTAGAATTAACTCAACAAAAAATACGTTTTCTTCCCAGTGGGAATGGAAGGCACAGAGGCATGATAGAGCCTGGCATGTTCAGGAAATAGCAGCTGACCTTTTATAACTAAAGTGAAAACATCAGGGGTGAGGAAAGGAGTTGAAGATTAATCTGGACAATATATATTAGGGTCATATTTTGAAGAGATTTGTATGAAGAGATTGAAAATAATTCTGCAGGCAAGGAGAAATGATTGAATATTTGAAATAGGCAAGTCACGTGATTTAACTTGTAGTTCAGAAAATAACTGATGTCAGGCTAATAGATAGAATGAAAGGCAGATTAAGCCTTGCCAACATTTATTTTCACAGAAAAAAGAAAAGAAAACAAGAAATGGATTTCTAGATTTCTGTAATATACTCTTCACTGGTCTTCCTGTTCTATCTTTGCCTCCTACATGTAATATAATCACAACACAGCAGTCAGAGTTATTTTTTTAAAAAAACTAAATCACTGCATGTCACCTGTCTGCTCAACTCTTGTAATTGTGTCTCCAACTCATTGAGTAAAATCCTTGTAATGAATAGCGTACAGGTTTCTATCACCAGCCTGACCTCTCTTACTACTCTTCCCCTGGCTCTCTCCATTCCAACTCCATTGCCCCCCTTGCTAATCCTTGTATGTGACAGATATGCTCCCCTTTAGAGACCTCTGCCCCAAAAATGCAGGGTTAATTTCCTCTTTGCTTTTAAAAGTTGGGTCAAGTGTCATCTTATTGAGGACATTCCTGCCCCACTTATTTAAAATTGCAAACATCTATCTTCACCTAGCACTCAAAATCCCCTATATCCTGTTCTTCTATTTCCCCCCAAGAACATTTGCCACTCTTTAATATATTATATAATTTACTTTTTAAAATTATGTTTATTGTCATTCTTCCTTGCAAGAATTTAAAGTAAAGATCTTCTGTTTTGTTCAATAATGTATCCCCAAGTGTCTAGAACATTGGCACATGGCAGGTTCCCAATAATTAAATGCTGTAATGCATTAAATGATGTGACCCTTAAGACAATAAGATACTGAAAAGTTGAATAGTTGGCTGAACAGTCTTAAATTTCAGTAGAGTAGCGGATGAGACTGATATAATATGGTCATTAAGATAGATGAAGAAATAAAATCATCTATATCTCTAGGTTGGCTGAGTCTTGTGGATTATAATATTATTAGCCCACTGTCTCTTATTCCTTTTATTTCTTTTTTTCTCTTTCAACTGAGAGGAGATAAAGAGACAGAATTCTGCATGAGCCCAGACCAGGATCCACTTGACAACCCCCACATAGAGCTGATGCTCTGCCAATTTAGAGCCGTGCTTGCAACCAAGCTATTTTTAGCACCTGAGGCAGAGGCTCCATGGAGCTATGCTCAGCACCCAGGACAATGAACTCAAACCAATCAAGCCATGGCTGTGGGTGGAGAAGAGAAAGCAAGAGAGAGAAGGAGGAAGGGTGGAGAAGAAGATGGTCGCTTCTCCTGTGGGCATTTAACCTGGGACATTCACATGCCAGGCTGATGCTCTACCACTGAGTCAAATGGCCAAGGCACTGTCTCTTATTTCTAGTTTTAATTTTAAAACAATGAAGAGGCTGTATAAAATAAGTTGAGAAGTTTACATTTTTAAAAATTCTCTTACAATCTCTAGTTATACAAATATGCATTGCTATTTCTTTAATGTCTAAATATTCATGAGAGAGAGAATGAGAAGAAGAGAGACTTTCTAATTATCAGCTACCTCCTTCAACTATAATTTAAATTCCGCTTTATTTCTACAGTCTTTCTTTCTTTCTTTCTTTCTTTCTTTCTTTCTTTCTTTCTTTCTTTCTTTCTTTCTTTCTTTCATCTTTCTTCCTTCCTTCCTTCCTTCCTTCCTTCCTTCCTTCCTTCCTTCCTTCCTTCCTTCCTTCCTTCCTTCCTTTCTTTCTTTCGAGTCAGAGAGAGGAATAGATAGGGACAGACAGGAATGGAGAGAGATGAGAAACATCAATTATCAGTTTTTCGTTGCGACACCTTAGTTGTTCATTAATTGCTTTCTCATATGTGCCTTGACCGCGGGCCTTCAGCAGACCGAGTAACCCCTTGCTGGAGCCAGCGACCTTGGGTCCAAGTTGGTGAGCTTTTTGCTCAAGCCAGATGAACCCACGCTCAAGCTGGCAACCTTGGGGTCTCGAACCTGGGTCCTCTGCATCCCAGTCTGATGCTTTATCCACTGCACCACCACCTGGTCAGGCTGGTTTTTTTTTTTTTCTTTACCATGGGACCATTGCCCACTTGATTCTGGTTACATTGAATTTCAGCTCTTTCAAGGGTACAATTACTTGCTCTGGCAATAGTCTGGTATTCCTCAAGGGCACAGATCTTGACTATTGTACTTTAAAAAGTGTGGCCCTGTGATGAGGAGAAGCAAAAAAGAAATTTCCCAGGCTTTTATTCAGTAAATTTGTTTTTAACTTCTAGTTATGTTAATTTATTCACACTGTTCCTTAAACCAAATTATTTAACATCACCAAAAATCAATTTCTTAAGTGTAAAATGATACTGTCAAGCAATAGTGTTGTGAAGATAAATGCTGTGTTTTTGAAAATTTTGAGGTGCAATAAAAGTACAAAATTTAGTTAGCATGTTGAAAAGTATACTAGAATCGTAGACAAGGTATCACATGGAGAAATTTTCTGTTGGTCTTCAGAAAACTAGTTGGTTAAAAAAAAGTAACAATCAAACTTGTTCCTAGATTCTAATATATTTTCCTACTAGACACTTACAGACTGAGTTGTCACAGATATATTTTTGCTGCACAACTTGCCTTTTCATATGACTCTCAAAGAGCCCTCTAAATTTCATGTTCACTCATACCAGGATATTTCCTGACTAGAAACACTGCCAAATTAGCATCTGTAAGGACTTGAGTGTTTTAAAAATTAACCAGTAACTCTAATGTTATCTTCAGAGTACTTATCAGAGTGAGTGTGATAATGTGTAATTACTAATATAGCTTTATAGTACTTATTCTCAAGTATAAGATTTGAGTTTTCTTTTCTCTCTCTCTCTCTTTTTTTTTTAGTGTGAGAGAAGGGGAGATAGAGAGACAGACTCCCGCATACGCCCTGATCAATATACACGTGGCAACCTCTGTCTTAGGCCAATGCTACAATTAACCTGGCTATTTTTATACCTGAGGCTGATGTGCTGGGACTAACAAAGCTATCCTTAGTGCCCAGGGCCCATGCTTGAACTAGTAGAGACACTGTCTGCAGAAGGGGAAGAGGAAGAGAAGAGGGAAAGGTAGAGAAGGGGGAGAGGGAGAGGAGATGAGAGGAGAAGAAGGAGAAGAGAAGCAGATGGTCGCCTCTCTTGTGTGCCCTGACCAGGAATCAAACCTGGGATGCACATACGCCAGGCCAATGTTCTATCAACTAAGTCAACTGGCCAGTGCCAGGAAAGGATTTTTTTAAAATGCTTCTCATTAAGAGCCAAAGATGTGTGATATTATCCTCTAATTTTGAAGTAATTGGAGTAGATACCTTGTCCAGATTGTAACAAAACTAAAAAATATAAGTTTATAATAGCAATGCAATTATGTTTACAGAATTTCCTTTCTAGATAATATAAATCTAGTAGCCAACAATATCCAACAGCATGCATTTCTATTGGATTCCTTGTGAAACAACTTTTGATGTGAGGGTCTGTCAGATGAGATTTGTGGTGCTTTATATACTTTGTTTCTAATTACTTTGCCCATTTCAGTCCCCCTGAACAACTCTTGACAGAACTAAGTTACATTTTCACAAAACCTTCAATATTCATTCCTCCAGGCACTTCTGTTAATTCTGAAAAAGAACAACAACAACAACAAAAATAATATCCCACCCCGAAATAATAATGCATATTATATTGATTATTTTTCTGAACAGAGAGTTTTGCATAAACAGGAAATAAAAGAAATATGCCAGAGGGAAATGGAAAAGTAACAGCCACTTCATTTTGATACAGATGTTTATTATTCTTTTTGGAAATGCTCCTTTACCAAAGAATGCACACTAAAGCATTCTGGCCGAGACCAGGTTGGGTTGATGGCAGGTATAGCAAAAATGTTTCTGTGCTTATTTTTCTCTGGGAAATCAAAACACTTCACACACTAATAACTATCAGTATGGCTTGTGAATAAAAAATATAAAGAGAAACTCACAGTGATTGTGTATGATCACTTTATTTTTTTATGGGGTCATTAATTCATTCAGGAAACAACTATTGACAACTTGCTACATGTGAGGCACAGTGCTTTAACTTATATCTGTTCATGTGTTAGACCTGGCTCATGACTGGACAGTTTACTTTTACCTTTTACCTGAGAAGAATTACCGTTCCACTGGCATTGCTATTTCAACAATATGTGCTCTCTTGCTTTATTATTTTTTTATTGATGGTCACTATATATAATGTCACATTATGTTGTGCTTTTTAAACATTTAAAACATTTATAAGTCTCATATTGTTTAATGCAAACATATAAACTACTCATATATTTTGCTATCAGGTATTGTTTCTGTATTGTCCAGACTTTACCTCTGAGATTCAGTAATCACAGTTTCAAAGTGTGTGAACTTGCCCATTATAGGAATTGATTCTAAGCTATTCTATCTCAACATGTGACATTAACTAAAACTCACAGTTGGCAGTGGAGACTTTGCTCAACAAGTGTAAGTGCTCAGTAATAATTCCTTGATAAGAAGACTTAGAGTTTAGAGGTGAGTTTACCCCAAAATTTACAAATGAATGGAAAAACTTTATTTTTCTCCAACTTTTTGTTTTGTTTTGTTTTTTGGTTTTTTTATTGATATATATATATTATTAATTCTAATGGGGTGACACCAATAAATCAGGGTACATATGTACAATGAAAAGATCTCCAGGTTATCTTATCATTCAATTGTGTTGCATACCCAGCACCCAAAGTCAAATTGTCCTCTGTTACCTGCTACCTGGTTTTCCCTGTGCCTCTCCCCTCCTCCCTATCCCACACTTCCCTCCCTCCCCCCATCCCATAACCACCACTCTTTTGTCCATGTCTCATATTCTCACTTTTATGTCCCACCTATGTATGGAATAATACTGTACTCAGTTTTTCTTTTTTTCTGATTTACTTATTTCACTCCGCATAATGTTATCAAGGTACATCCATTTTGTTATAAATGATCCGATGTCATCGTTTCTTATGGCTGAGTAGTATTCCATAGTATATATGTACCACTGCTTTTTAATCCACTCGTCTTCTGACGGACACTTGGGCTGGTTCCAGATCTTCGCTATTGTGAACAATGCTGCCACGAACATGGGGGCGCATTTCTTCTTTTCAAACAGTGCTATGGTGTTCTTAGGGTATATTCCTAAAAGTGAGATAGCTGGGTCAAAAGGCAGTTCAATTTTTAATTTTCTGAGGAATATCCAAACTGTTTTCCACAGTGGCTGCACCAGTCTGCATTCCCACCAGCAATGCAGAAGGGTTCCCTTTTCTCCACATCCTCGCCAGCACTTATTCTGTGTTGTTTTGCTGATGAGTGCCATTCTGACTGGTGTGAGGTGATATCTCATTGTGGTTTTAATTTGCATTTCTCTAATGATTAGTGATGTTGAGCATTTTTTCATATGCCTATTGGCCATCTGTATGTCCTCTTTGGAGAAATTTCTATTCATTTCTTTTGCCCATTCTTTGATTGGGTTGTTTGTCTTCCTGGTGTTGAGTTTTATAAGTTCTTTATAAATTTTAGTTATTAACCCCTTATCAGATGTGCTGTCGAATATGTTCTCCCATTGTGTGGTTTGTCTTTTTATTCTGTTCCTATTGTCTTTAGCTGTGCAAAAACTTTTTAGTTTGATATAGTCCCATTTGTTTATCTTGCCTTTTATTTCAGTTGTACGTGGAGATAAATCGGCAAATATACTGTTGCTACAGATGTCGGAGAGCCTGCTGCCTATGTTTTCTTCTAAGATGCTTATGGTTTCACGGCTTACATTTAAGTCTTTTATCCATTTTGAGTTTGTTTTTGTGAATGGTGTAAGTTGATGGTCTAGTTTCATTTTTTTGCAGGTAGATGTCCAATTTTCTCAACACCATTTGTTAAAGAGGCTGTCTTTACTCCATTGTATGTTCTTTCCTCCTTTGTCAAATATCAGTTGTCCATAAAGCTGTGGGTTTATTTCTGGGTCCTCTGTTCTATTCCATTGATCTATGTACCTGTTCTTATGCCAGTACCAGGCTGTCTTAAGTATAATGGCCTTATAGTAAACCTTGATATCTGGAAGCGTGATACCTCCTGCTTTATTTTTTCTTTTTAAGATTGCTGAGGCTATTCGTGTTCTTTTTTGGTTCCATATAAATTTTTGGAATATGTGTTCTATATCTTTGAAGTATGTCCTTGGTATTTTAATTGGTATTGCATTGAATTTATAAATTGCTTTGGGTAATACAGACATTTTAATGATGTTTATTCTTCCTAGCCATGAGCACGGTATATGCTTCCACTTGTTTGTATCTTCCTTGATTTCTTTTATCAATGTTCTATAATTTTCCGAGTTCAAGTCCTTAACCTCCTTGGTTAAATTTACTCCTATGTACTTTATTTTTTTGACTGCATAGTGAAGGGGATTGTTTCCTTAATTTCTTTTGCTGATATTTCATTGTTGGTATATAGAAATGCCTCTGATTTCTGAGTATTAATTTTATATCCTGCCACCTTGCTGAATTCATTTATAAGGTCCAGTAGTTTTTTAACTGAGACTTTAGGGTTTTCAATATACAATATCATATCATCTGCAAATAATGACAGTTTTACTTCTTCTTTTCCAATTTGTATGCCTTTTATTTCTTCTTCTTGTCTGATTGCTGTAGCTAGGACTTCCAGAACTATGTTGAATAAGAGTGGTGAAAGGGCGCACCCCTGCCTGGTTCCTGATCCTAAGGGGATTGCTTTTAATTTTTGTCCATTTAGTATGATGTTTGCTGTGGGTTTGTCACAGATGGTCTTTATCATGTTGAGGAATGTTCCCTGTATTCCCACTTTACTGAGAGTTTTGAGCATGAATGGGTGCTGGATTTTATCAAATGCTTTTTCTGCATCTATTGAAATTATCATGTGATTTTTGTCCTTCCTTTTGTTTATGTGGTGAATCACATTGATTGATTTGCGAATATTGAACCAGCCTTGCCTCTCCAGAATAAATCCCACTTGATCGTGGTGTATGATTTTTTTCATATATTGCTGGATCCGGTTGGCTAATATTTTGTTGAGAATTTTAGCGTCTAAATTCATCAGGGATATAGGCCTATAATTTTCTTTCTTTGTGTTGTCTTTGCCCGGTTGGGATCAGAATTATGCTCGCCTCATAAAAGGAGTTTGGAAGTCTTCCTTCCTCTTGAATTTTTTGAAATAGCTTGAGGAGGATAGGAGTTAGTTCTTCTTTGAATTTTTGATAGAATTCACTTGTGAAGCCATCAGGCCCAGGACTTTTCTTTTTTGGGAGTTTTTTGATAACTGTTTCAAACTCATTTGTTGTAATTGGTCTGTTTAGTGTTCTGATTCTTCCAGATTGATTTTTGGAAGGTTATATGATTCAGGAAATTTGTCCATTTCACCAAGATTGTCTTATCTTTTGGCATATAATTCTTCATAGTATTTTCTTACAATGCTTGGTATTTCTGTTGTGTCAGTTGTGATTTCTCCACTGTCCTTTCTAATTTTATTTATTTGAGTCCTCTCTCTTTTTTTCTTGGTGAGTCTAGTTAAAGGTTCATCAATCTTGTTTACCTTTTCAAAGAACCAGCTTCTGGTTTCATTGATCCTCTGTATTGTTTCCTTCGCCTCTATGTCATTTATTTCTGCTCTGATTTTTATTATTTCCTTTCTTCTACTTGTCTTGGGTTTTATTTGTTGTTGTTTTTCTAGTTCTTTTAGATGCAGGGTCAGGCTTCTTATTTGAGCTTTTTCTAGCTTCTTATGATATGCCTGTAGTGCAATAAACTTCCTTCTCAGAACTGCTTTTGCTGTGTCCCATAAATTTTGAGTTGATGTATGCTCATTATCATTTGTTTCTAGAAACTTTTTTATTTCGTCTTTGATCTCATTGTTAATCCATTCATTATTTAATAACATGCTATTTAGTTTCCAAGTGTTTGAATATTTTTCAGTTTTTCTTTTGTGGTTAATTTCTTGTTTTATGGCATTGTGATCAGAGAAAATGCTTGATATGATTTCAATCTTCTTAAATTTATAGAGACCATTTTTGTGTCCTAACATGTGGTCTATCCTAGAAAACGTACCATGAGCGCTTGAAAAGAATGTATATTCTACTGCTTTAGGGTGAAAAGTTCTGAAGATATCTATTAAATCAAGTTGATCTAGTGTCTCCTTTAAGTCTGCTGTTTCTTTATTAATTTTCTTTCTTGAGGATCTATCCAGTGTTGTTAGAGGGGTATCAAAATCCCCTACTATGATAGTATTGCTATTAATCTCGCCCTTTATATCCATCAAAGTCTGCTTTATGTATGTCGGGGCTCCTATATTTGGTGCATAGATATTTATAATAGTTATATCTTCCTGTTGAATTGTTCCCTTTATCATTATGTAGTGTCCTCCTTTATCTCTTACTACATCCTTTGTTTTAAAGTCCATTTTGTCTGATATAAGTATTGCTACCCCTGCTTTTTTTTCCTTTCCATTTGCATGAAATATTTTTTTCCATCCTTTTACCTTCAGTCTAAGAAAATCTTTTGTTTTAAGGTATGTCTCTTGTAGACAGCATATGTATGGGTCCTGTTTCTTTATCTATACAGCTACCCTATGTCTTTTGATTGGATCACTTAATCCATTTACATTTAAGGTTATTATTGATATGTAGTTGTTTATTGCCATTTTATTCTTTAAAGCTGTATTCTTCTTTTGCTCTATTCATTCCTCCCTTTAAACTGTTCACAAGAGGCCCCTTACTATCTCTTGCAGAATTGGTTAGGTTTTTATGTATTCCTTCAGGCTTTCTTTTTCTGGGAAGCTCTTTATTTCTCCTTCAATTTTAAACGTTAGCCTTGCTGGATAAAGTAGTCTTGGTTGCAGGTTCTTGTTCTGCATTACTTTGATTATATCTTGCTATTCCCTTCTGGCCTCAAGTGTTTCTGTTGAGAAGTCCGATGTCATCCTTATGGGGGCTCCTTTGTAGGTGATAGCCTTTTTTTCTCTAGCAGCTTTTAAAATTTTTTCTTTATCCATTAGCTTTGGTATTTTAACTATGATGTGTCTTGGTGTAGATCTTTTTGGGTTTTCTTTAATGGATTTCTGTGTGCTTCTTGAACGTGTGGAGTGTTTCCCAGCCTTAATTTAGGAAAGTTTTCTGCTATGATTTGATTGAACAAAGTTTCCATTTCCTGTCTTCTCTCCTCTTCTTCAGGCACCCCTATGATGCGAATGTTGTTTCTCTTCATGTTGTCACAAAGCTCCCTTAGAGTTTCCTCACATTTTTTAAGTCTCTTTTCCTTTTTCTTCTCTGCTTCTGTGCCTTTGTTTATTGTGTCCTCTAACTCGCTTATTCGATCCTCAGCGTGATTCATCCTGCTTTTAATTCCTTCCATTGTGGTCTTCAGTTCTGATACTGTATTTGTCATTTCTGTCTGATTCTTTTTTATTATTTCAATTTCATTTTTTATACTTGTTATCTCTTTATTTAGGTGTTCATAGTGACTATCCATTGTTGCTCTAATTTCTTTGAACATCCTAACTATCATTATTCTAAATTCTGCTTCTGGTAATTTAGTTATATCTGGTTCATTCAGGTCCTTCTCTGGGGATTTCTCCTGATTCATTTGGTTTGCATTCCTCTGCCTGCCCAGTTTTTCTGTGTATAAGCAAGTTGTGGCCACTGGAGTCCAGTAGGTGTTGCCTTTGTGTTCTCTAGGTGTGGTCTGTCTGCAGGCCCCCCACCCTCTCTGCCGGTGCCTAGGGTGGTTGGGTATGAGCGTTGTCAGCGCCGGCCCACTGTGGCTTTTGCTGTGATTTCTTCCTCTCCTCCGAGGGAAGGGCTGTCACTGAAGCCACAAGCCTTAGCACCTTTGCTCAGCTGCGGACCCAGCCTATTTCCGGACTGCCGCGCAGAACCCTCAGTCAGAGCCTGCTCGTCACAGTTTCGCGTGTTGGGTGGGACTTTTGACGTGCTCTCAGCTATGAGCGTTTGCCCATCTGGAGATTTAGCCCCGCCCTCGAGGCCAGGGCCCTTCTGCGCAGGGTCGCAAACCCAGGTTTATTGGGCCGGGCATGTTTTCTGGCTTCCGCTCAGCTGCAGACTTCCGCTCATCCCGGTCTCTACCCCGCCCCCACGTTCGGAGCCCGCTCGTGCACGTATGAATGCAATCTGCGGTTTCTCCGGCCGGGCGCGGATAGTAGCGTGAGCTCAGCTGCGAGCTTCCACTTGTTTCGGGGTCTAGCCCGTTCCCGCTCTCGGAGCCCGCTCGGGCACGTATACTGGCCAACTGCGGTTTCTCCGGCCTGGGGTGGGGGGCTGGTAGTGTGAGCTCAGCCGCGAGCCCCTGCCTGTCCCTGGTCCTAGCCCGGTCCCCGCGGTCAGGGCCGGCTTGCGCAGGGTCGTAGAGCAGATTTCTGCCCGTTCCTGGCCTCCCGTTTGTCTCTGTAAGTGGGATTAAAGGCCGGCCCGCAGCTTCCAGACCGCTTTCGCGCGTCCCCTCCGACCCTCTGGGCTAGACCGAGCTCCCACCGGCTTGGCCTCTGCCCATGCCGACAGAACCGCGTTTCAGCGCCCTGTCACCCTAAACCCTTAAGCAGCCCTCAGCAGAGTAGGAAGGGACCTAATACTCCACACTGTAGGCCTGGGAGCTCCCTCACTTGTTTCACAGCTCAAAACTGTCCAAATGCATCTTCTAGGCTCTGGGACTGCAGGCTGGGGCTTGGTTCCTGGGAACCAGGTCCCTCCTTCTCCGCCAAACTTTCCTCCCGCCCCGCGGGTCTCTCCGGGCTGCTGTTTGCTCCGGGGAGCTGGGCAGCCCTCTTCGGGTTTTCGCTATTCCTACCAGTCTCAGTGTGGCTTCTTCTGTGTTCCTTGGTTGAAGAGTACACTTAGTTTAGTTCATAGTTGGTTTATCCAGATGATGGTTCTTTAAATTGAGTTATAATCCACTTTGCTTCTGGGAGTTGAAAGTTGGTACGTCTGCCTATTCCGTAGCCATCTTTGAATGTTCTTACCATCTTGTTTTGTTTTTTAAGTGAGAGAAGTGGAGATAGTGAGACAGACTCCTGCATGCATCCCAACTGGGATACACTCATTAAACCCCCTTCTACGGCTGATGCTAGGACCAACCAAGCTATCCACAGCACCCAGGGCCCACATCAAACCGATAGGGCCACTGGCTGCGAGAGGAGAAGAGGGGAAAGGAGCAGATGAGAGGATGCAGTGGGGAGAGAAGCAGATGATCTCTCCTCATGTGTGCCTTGACTGGAGATCAAACCAGGGACGTCTGCACACTGGGCCAGTGCTCTATCCTCTGAACCAACTGGCTAGAAACCCCCAACTTTCTGTGTTGATAAATTTTAAATCAACAGCAAAGTTGAAAGAATTGTATAATATAAACAAGCATGTATTCTCTAGCTAGATCTACTAATTGTTACATTTTACCAGTTTATGTCTTTTTATGCACACACACATTTTTTGCTGGACCATTTTGCAATGAATTGCATTAACAATGATTCAAAATATTTCTCTATGTAGCTTTCAAATATTAAAAAAAAAAACTAGAAGTATAAGAATAGTTTTTCACATAATCACAATAATTTTTAATTATAACTCTCAAACATTTTTAAGCTGCTAAACCAGTCTTATGCACAGTTCATTAACAAATGGCCTAATGTCTTTTATAGATGGTTTGTTGTTGTTGTGTTGAAAAAAGATTCAATCAAGGATCACATATTATACTTAACTGTGAAAGTTATTTAATTTTTTTGTTCTGAAATAGAGCCCTGTTTTTTAATCTCTTGTAATATGGAAACAAGATAATCCAAATGAGCTACTTTTGTGATATAATATTTGTATTTATCTAATTGTGTCATGGTTTAATTCAAATTGAACATTTATGCTAATAATGCTACACAGTTGTTGTTGGACTGTGCTCAGTATATCTCACTAGGACTTATGAAATATAAATTTAATCTATTATTGCTGATGTATGTCTTCTCCATTGTAAAGGCACATTTTGCCCGGTGTAATTATTTTTTAAACTCAATTTTAAATAGAGTTTAAATACATCTACTTAGTATTTTTTTCTTTTTATAATTTACTAATGGTTTGGGGAAGAGATTGAAGAATTCTTTGTGATCTTGAGACTATAAATATCTGAAAACATCCATTACTTTTCTTGTACTGGGTTAGTTAGCACTGTATTCTTATTTTTCTATAATTCTATCTAGACCCCATGAATCTTGAGCATGCAATTATGGGGTTATTTTTAACTTTTAATCAAATGTAATATCATTTGAATTTTCAAACAATGATTATTTTGAGCTGATAAAAAAGAAAAAACACTAAAAACTCAGAATTATTTCTAATTCAGCAACATTGAAGAGGAAATAAATTGTTATTGGTACAGTATTACTACTTTTAAATATACCCAACAATGATACAAATTTTTAGCATATTTTATTTTCCTGGAGATCTAAATACCAAAAATAAGTGAACCCAAAATGTTTATTCCAAAAATATTTAAGGTAATAAATAAGGAACTTTTCTTTCTTTTTTTTTTTTTTTTTACAGGGACACAGAGAGAGTCAGAGAGAGGGATAGATAGGGACAGACAGACAGGAACGGAGAGAGATGAGAAGCATCAATCATTAGTTTTTTGTTGCCGTCGTGACACCATAGTTGTTCATTGATTGCTTTCTCACATGTGCCTTGACCGGGGCCCTTCAGCAGACCAAGCTACCCCTTGCTGGAGCCAGCGACCTTGGGTCCAAGCTGGTGAGCTTTTGCTCAAACCAGATGGGCCCGCGCTCAAGCTGGCGACCTCGGGGTCTCAAACCTGGGTCTTCCACATCCCAGTTCGACACTCTATCTACTGCACCACCATCTGGTCAGGCAATAAGGAATTTGATTACATGTTTTTCTTGAAATAATACTGTTTCTGAACTGTTAGTATTATAATTTCTAAGTTGTTGAACTCAAATATCTTTTCAGAAAGAGATAACAAAGTTATTTCATAGGCTCTACATATTCCTTATTTTTTAAGATATTAGATGTTATAGTCAAATTAAGATTTTTTTCAATATTTTATTTCTTTGTTTGCTGGTTTGTTTTGACTTTCGATGTGCGGAGCTCATAGAGTTGTTACAATTTATTTTCTAGATCTACTTTAAAAACCTGATGAATATGTTAACATGGAAAGGAGATTTACCGTGATTTACCACTCTGACCAAAAGAACATTTACAAATAGAATACATTATTACAAATAAGATAATATAAATATCATATTATATATTCCGTGAACATTAAATACTTTGCCCAGACCTTCATCAGTGCTAAGAGAAGGTGAAATGAGAAGATTGACAAAAATCTTTTTCCTCAGGGGAATTCTGTTCTTGGCCACAAGAATGCTGAATTCTTTTGATTTTTTTTTTTTTTTTTTAATTTTGGAAGATAGCCAAATGCTCTACTGGATTTGGTCTTCTCTCTTCCAGAGAATTATTTGGATTCAACAGACCAAATTGGCCATATATTGGCCTTCATTTGATTAGCAGAATATGATGGTGGATTATATAATTTTAGTTTTCCAGCTTTAGGATGCAGAATCTATTTTATTTCAATAATAATAGAACCACTCTTTCTACCATCTAGATTTAATGGTGCTTTACAGTTCAATAATTTTCCTAGAGAAGAGTTATTAATGAAAAACAGCACAATGCCTATAAATCAATGTGAGGTCTGTGCTTTAATTTAGTTCTTCACCATTTGACATTTGTTAATTTTAAACTAAAAATTTCCAGAATGACTAATTTGACCAAGTTTTGATACTCTCCAGTAATCAAGGCACAACCAGTGTATAATCTCTATAGCAATTCATTATCTTGAAACAAAACAAAATTTAAGATATATTTCTGTTGCACTGGAGTAATGTCTAGAGTTAGCGACCCAGGAGCCTTATGTCTATTTTGTGCCTCTTCTGTGACAGTAATTTAGGAGCAAGACCAGATGACCTGCAAGCCTTGGTATACACAACATAAAAAGATCCCACGCACTTTATTTTCTGGAGTGTTTTAAAAATTGGCAATTCTGTGGGGGTTCATCATATATCTTCAGTATTTACAAGTTATAATAAAAATCAGCTCTACATGTTTGTCATGAAAGGCATGAAAGGCCCAGATAGAAAGCCAGAATAATGATAGAGTAGACTGAGAAATTAACTGATCGCTACCAGAGAAATTGTTGGCTTCTACTTGCTATTGTATCATTCAGGTGTATATTGCAAAAACTACTCATGGGTGAGCATTGATAAATGTTATTACTGATGTCCTGTCCTGGTAAGATTATACAGTATAGACTTATTTTGAGAGTATTTTCTTTTGCCCAAGTACTTTTATTTTAAATCCTACTTTTGGTTGCTTTTCTGTGTTAAATTCTTTACTTTTTTATAGGAGCACTTTGAGTGGTCCACTTACTGAAAATGAGTTGTTGAAAGGGGCATTATAGTGTTCAATATAAATGGGAAATGCTTCTTTAAAAATTTAAAAGTTAAAATATTAGAATCTCTAGCTCTTTTTATATCCCTCAACTAAACAGTTAACTCTACTCAGTTGTTTTTATGCTATTTATGGGCTTCTTTCTGATGTATTCTTTCCATCATCCCTTTCTTTTCTTGCTTAAAGATACAATGTCTCTAGCTAAAAGTGAAATAGGTAAATCATAATCTGAAATATATTCCCCAGCCTTCCACTACACAGGCACCCCGTGTTCTCTACAGAGGCTGAAGTTTTTATGTATTAACAGTATATTTATTTATAGTTAATGAGATTTGAGCAGCTCTGAATAATTTGAGCTAGTTTATTCCAATTGTTCAAATTCCATAAATGAACTATTGCTAAAAATAATGCAATGTTCTTATATAATTTTCAAATAACTTTTGCATGAATGTTGCTTTCAATTTAAACAACATTATATAAATTAACAATCTGGGCTCTAAAATATCTATCAGCCTATTGACAAATTTATAATAAAGTTTATGACTATGGTCTAATATTATGAGTATTTATTCCTTTTCAAAGGGAGTGATAATAACTCTTTTCTGTTTCATATGCCTTAAATTATTCAACATATGGCCAAGGACATTTTTTTTAATGAAAAGAATGTTCTCATTTTACCAACTGTTCCATCATTAGGGGTCTAAACTGTTGTACACTTTTCTTGGATCATTGGGCAACCTTGCAATAAGACGGAAAAAATGTAAATGTCTGGAACAATTTGTTCATAGCTATAAGCGTACAACCGTGGTATTAAAAGTTCCCTAGTGGCCAGGGTAGTTTCAGAATTCCCAAGTGATGTATAGCACTGCAGATGAGGTACTATGAAAATGTCTACAGATGGTTGCTTAGTGTGCAAATTAATCTGACTATGTCAGAATCATACTGGTCACTGCAGCTATAATTATAGATCGGACTAAAATCTTGCTCTACAAATTTGTTCAACCAGAGAACTGTAGCACATACACAAGTTTATTTAAATACTTTAATTATTTACTGTCAGAATTAGTAAATAATTATGAGACATGTATGCTTTAACTTGCAAACACCAATAGAAATGATATAGCAGCTTGTTACTAGCATAAAACAAGTGAAGTAATTAAAATAATAATAAAGAAAAGAAGCACCACAAAGCAACAAAGCCAAATAGCCATCTACAATACAATGTATTTTTGAAGTTAATGTATCAAATAACAAACTCATCAGAATGGGCACTTTCAAAGATCCAATTAAATATGAAGTTGATTCTTCTTTACATTTTTATAACCTTAAAATTAAAATTAACATCTGAGTTACCCCAATCAATCCCTTATAAGCTAGTTTAGCTCAGAGGTCTACTTAAACTTCAAGGTAGCTGCTGAAAGTTTATTTAAGACAAGCATATCTACACTTAATGAGATTCATATGAATTTGAAGCTTTTATTTGAAGAGTTTAGGCAAGCACCAACCTTGAAAGCACATCTGTTCCTGTTACTAGTCCTCGAAAACAATCCCCTTCATCCTATTAACTGCAATAAAGAATTCTCTGGAAAATAAAAAAGAAAAAGAAAAGAAAAAAAAATATCATTGCAATTGACAGAGAGACTATTTATTTTTCTTTCCAAGGTAAGCTTTAATCCTGTCCTTACTCAATTAAAGTAAATCCTAATTAAAATAAACTAATCTGAAGCTCTCATTCATTTACAATAAAGGAAGATGAGGTGGCATAAAATGAGATCGTTATTATAATTTCAAAGCCAGTAGCATTCCCTTTGACAGCAACACTGTAAAAGACGAAGCCATCTCATTGCCCAGTGTGGAGTGATGCAGCCTTTTCTCTTTCCATAAGTCAATCTGTCGATGGAAAGATCATTAAACTATATACATCTGTCCTCACATTAAGAAGCTGTGCCACATAATATAAGGAACACAGGCTGGAAGTCAGGACTTCGGGTTCCTGCAAGAATAGTGATTATCAGCAAAGCACTTAACCTCCTTGAACCTCAGTTACCTCATCTATACAATGAAAGATTGGTCCCAGAAGATCTCTAAGGTGTCTTGTTTATTTCTACTAGTTAATTATTCTATAAAACAAATAATGAGGCCTCCTTTCTCTGGATTATTCTGGCCCTTTAAACAAAGCGTATCTCAATGATATGGATGTTTCAAGCAAAATATTTTACCTGACTTTTGAATTCACTTTGAAGACACAAAGAGCCCTACTTCTAGATAGAAAAGGTATGTGCCTTCATGGTATGCTTTGAGGCACCTGAGAAGCCTCTATAACTTACTAAAGGCAGGATTTTTTCAACTTCAGAGTTGTTCTTTCATGTTTAGAAGGCAGCATTTTTCTGTAGGCTTTGAACTTGAAGTTAGTTTACTGTTGGGTTTGTCAAATTGACAGTGTGAATGTTTATTGTGAAGGTCAATTCTAAAGTGTAAATACAATTTTTAGACAAACTGAAAGGGAACTCTGTTCTGAGTTTCAATACAGAAGGGTTTGGATGAAGAAAGCAAGGCATATTGCTAGGAGGTTAGACTCACAAGGGACATTGACTAATAATCTAATATATATTAGTAAAAGCCAGAAAAGCAGGAATAAGAACACCGTGTTTCAGGGTGTTGGAGGTACACACAGAATCATGATATTCCAATCTGAGGAAGAGTTTTTTTCTCAGAAATCATAACCTTATAGCAGGCTTTGATGGTACTACATTCTTTAGTCTGCTAATTACAGGAGGGGTAGAAAACTGAAATGTTACCAGTGTAAATGATTTAACAATTTGAATTTTTTTTTGAAGCAATAAAGTCAAAGGAAAAAGTGGTACCTGGCACTTGGGTTTGGTATCAGGAGGAAAATTGAGATTGGTGGAGACAATCACAAATTACCCCCTTAGAGGGGGCTATTCAGTTTCAGTTAATGACCGCATAGGACTGTTGGCTCAGTGTCCATGTCTTCTGAGTTTTTACAAAGCTTTAAACACAGAATTTTATATGCAATCCTTTTTTATTTTATTTTATTTTTTATTTTAACAGCTATTTTCAAAAAGGGTTTAAAACACTATACAAGTCTAACAAAACATATTTGCAGGTTGGATTTGACCAAAAGTTCACCAGTTTTCAATTTTGAGGTAAAACCCCATCAAACTAATTAATATCTATTCTTAAGTAGCCAAAACTCATTTAATTAAAAAAAAAACATGTAATGTACAACTGAAGGCAAATAGTAGTCTATTTTAGCCAGAGTCTGTATGTTGGGCTACTAATAACTGTGACAGGTTTTCACAATTTTTTCCAAGAAATATAGATGTAAAACTATCCTATAGAATTAAATTTCATTCATTAATATGGTTAAAGTAGAAGACATAATATTAGAGACAATGTCATACTCTCAAAAATTTAAATATGGGTGTTTGAATATTTTGAAAAAGTAACATGGTAGGTGCCTTGCCTGTGTATTCTATAACTGCTGACTCCTTAAATATGTTTGGAAGTGGATAATGGAGTCTTTTTAATTCAAATAATAATAAAGTTTAATTTTTGTTTATTTTTTTCTCATTAGCCATAACTGGGAAATTTCCAGTGTGTTTGTTATTTTGTAGATTACAATGAGACAAATAACTTTGAATCCAATTATTCATTGCTATGTAGTTGTTTAAAATTAAACCATGAGAAGAAAGAAAATAAAATTTAATTAACTCATAACCTATTAATGGCATTAATAACATTAAAGAAAGATCATTATTCTTAAAACACTCCTACATCAAGTTATTTGATTAAGGGCTACTACTCTTTAGTTTTCATATTCTTTAATCTGTTTCATAGAATCTATGTATATAACTAAGCTAATACTATAGCATAGTGATTCTAATTGTTTTTTGGTATAGTTACCCACAATTTTAAATTACATGATAGTACCAAGTTAAGTAAGATAGAAATACTCTCTTTTGTCATGAATTTTATTATCTAATGATTGCTATACACATTAAACATATATTTTTAAAAATATATATTTTTTAATTTCTTTTAAGTGAGAGCAGGGAGGCAAAGTGACAGACTCCCACATTTGCCCAGCTGGGATCCACCCTACAACCCCCTACCAGGATATTATGCCCATCTGGGGCCACTGCTCTGTTGCTTGGCAACCAAGCTATATTAGCACTTGAGACAGGCCATGGAGCCATCCTCAGTGCCCCAGGTCAGCTTACTCCAAGTAAGCCATGCTGCCGGAGGGAAAGAAGAGACAAAGAGAAGAGGAGAAGGAAGAGTGGAGAAGCAAATGGTCACCTCTCCCATGTGCCCTGAGCATGAATAGAACCTTGGCGTTCCTACACCGGACTAATGCTCTACCACTGAGCAAACCAGCCAACATCTTAAACAAAAAATTCTTGAAGTAGTTGTTCAATTATAGAAGGTACTAATTAAAAAAAAAAGAGAGAGAGTAATACAGAAATTAACCATATCCTTGTGGGGATGGGGACTGGGAGCTAGGTAATGGAAGGTTTCGCTGAGAAAGGGTCATTTATGTTTAACCTGTGTAAAGCCAGTAGCCACGGCCACCATCACAGCTGCCTAGCCAGTGCAAGTTTACATTAGATTTGAACAGTCGGTAATGAAACAACGAAGCCAAGAACTGGTGGGCCATTAGCTTTAATCCTAGCTTGCACCCAGCGGGCAAGTAAAAACACACACTGGGTTCCAAAACCCACTCATTCAGTGCTCACAAAGCTACTGACTTATCCAATGTTGGGCAGATAAAATATATTATGCTCACTTTGTTAAAGATGGCACTGCCCATGTGGAAGCCCATCACCCAGGTGATTGCTTGGTATGGGTGGGATTATATTAATGTGTGTGGGAGACAGGTTATAAGCAAGCAGAGTCGTTATAGTGCAAGGCTTAGTTTTAAGACTAAGCCTTTCCCACCCTTTCTGATGTAGGGTGGTGTACTCTCATGAGGAATCCCATTATGTCTCAGATAAGTGACTTTGTAGCAGAGACCTCCTTGTTTGTATATTGGATTAAAGGTTTTCAATGTGTACACCATAAAGTGGGGCAGACTGGGAGACTGCTTGCTCTCAGTTCCTAAGATTAGCATTAGAGAGCAGAGCAGAGCAAAGTTATGTGGAGGAGGCCAGGAGAAGCAGCCAAGATGGTGGAGTGCTAAGAGAAAAGCCAGTTTGGGCAGAGTTTGTGCAGAGAGAGGAAGATGGGGAACAGAGATAAATAAGTCTGGTGAGCTAGAAACCTTTGTTTCTAGGAAACTTGGATAAGTCAGTAGCTTTGTGAGCACTGAATGAGTGGGTTTAGGAGCCTGTTGAGCAGATGGAATATATTATGTTCACTTTGTTGAAGATGGCACTGCCCACGTGCAAGTCCATTGATATTAATGTGTGTTGTGGGACAGGCTGTGGGCAGGCCGGGTCTTTATAGCCTAAGGCTTAGTTTTAAGAGTAAGCTTTTCCCTACACCCTTGACTGACTGGATGATGTGGGGTGGTGCACTCTCATGAGGAATCCTCCCATTGTGCCTCAGATGAGTGACTTTGTATCGGAGACTTCCTTGTTTGTAGATTGGATTAAAGGTTGGGATTTCTACACTATAAAGTGGGGCAGACCAGGAGCTTGCTCTCTCTCAGTTCCTGAGATTAGCATTAGAGAGGAGAGCAGAGAAAGGCCACATGGAGGTCATGAGAAGCAGCCAAGATGGCAGAGTGCTGAAGGAGAAGCCAGTTTGAGCAGAGTTTGTGCTGGAGAAGGAAATGAGGAACAGGTGAATAAGTCTGGTGAGCTAGAAACCTTTGATTCTAGAAAACTCGGATAAGTCAGTAGCTTTGTGAGCACTGAATGAGAGGGTTTTGGAGCCCTGTGTGTGTTTTTACTTGCCTGCCGAGCGCATGCTATGATTAAACCTGAGGGCTCACCAGTTCTTGGCTACGCTGTTTCATTACCGACTGTCCAAATCTAATGCAAACCTGCATGAGCCAGGCTGCTGTGATGATGGCCTTGGCTACTGGCTTTACAGAGCCCAGTGTGTGTTTTTACATTCCGCTGAGTGCAAGCTAGGATTAAAGATGATGGTGTAAGGTATTTTCCCCACCAAGAAAGAATAAAATCAGCGTAGTTAGTGAGTCTTAATTATTGAGGCTTTATTTGGTAAAGAGCGTTACTCGATCGGGACTCACTGGCACGGGTGATGAACGTCATGAATCTCTCTCTCTCCGGGACCACATGGTGCCAGATTTTAAAAGGGGCCCTTCCGGGGGTTGTCTAGCTAATATGATGTAGTGAAATCTCACTGGCTGATGGACAGTCGCTTTTTCCCCCAAAGGTTTACGGGAAGTGTAGTTTCCACGCACCTGGCCATGTGGGCGATCCCAGACAAAGACTGGGGCTCTGATTTCCCACTTCACCACCCTATTGCTAACCACCCTACATTCCAGCCTTTTTGGTTAAATAGAAATGGAGCACTGTTAATCGTTCTGTCTGCTTGCTGCTGATTAGGGGCATTGGGGGATGGGGGTTGGCTGGTGGTGCCTTAGAGGGGTGTCAGGAGGAACATCAGTTTGGCCGTGAGTCAGGAAACTTCACAGATGTGCTTTGAACAGCACTGCTCCCTGGTTCAGTCCACTCCAGTGGCATGTTTCTGGTGGGAGGGACAGGATGCAGAAGGAGAATCTGCAGGGCCTAATCTTTTGGTGAGCCACAGACGAGCAGGGCCCAGTGGTTCCAAACTGCCAGCGATCCTGCATGTGAGCAAACTTGAGGCAAGAGATCTGGTTAGAAATGGGGGTAGCATTGATTATGGGGGAGCCCTTGGTAGTGAGGGATGGCAGGAGTAAGTGGAAGATGTTGTCAGCTGGATAGTGGCTCCGACATTGTGTAGAATGTCTCGACCCAGAAGGGGTACAGGGCACGATGGCATAACTAAGAATAGGTGCAATAAAAAGGAATTCCATCCAAACTGTATGTTAGGGGTAGTGTATGAAAAGAAGGGGTCCCATCAACCCCCCTAACCAAGACCTATAAAGGAATTAGAGGTCCAGAGTGTGGTGGCAAAACAGAGAAGGTAGCCCCCGTGACCACAGAAATGAAATGGACTTACTCGCTACCTGTAGCCTCACCCGTGGCTCAGAGAGAGTGAGGGGGTGTCTCCGAGTCTGGGCCGTGTCAGCTGTCCAGGAGGCCTAGGATTTCAAATGATGTGTTTACTTCACTAGCTTGGCCTCCCATCTGAGCAGCCTGTCCTCCACGCTGAGACACCAAGCATGTGCCTGCTGTCTAGAGGGGGCAATCGCTCTGCCAGTGACCAGGCTGCTTGCATTTAGGGCAAGGCTTAGTGGGTAGCCTTGGGCTGGGGCATTGTCGAGACCAATGACCCTCCTTGCCACACTTAAAGCAAGCTCCCAGTGGGGATCCCGTCTGCGGTCCAGACTTAGGTCGAGCACCTCCTGTGCTTTGCCCCTGTTGCTCTGGCCTAAGGGCTGCCACAATAGCCTAGGTTTGGAGTGCTACCTTCTGTTGCATGTGGGCCTGGTGAAAAACCTCAGCCTGTTCCTCTCAACCATTAAAAACCTTAAATGCCATGTTCATCAGGTCTTGGATAGGGGTTTGTGGGACCACCTCTGCCTTCTTAAGTTTCTTCCGAATGTCCGGGGTCAATTGGGAAATAAAGTGAGTAGCTAATACAGTGGCCCCAGCACTGTAATTAGGGTCTAAACGAGTATGGAGGACCATAGTGTCAGTGAGGCGATTTAAAAAGAGAGCCGGATTAAATTCAGATCCTTGAGTAATTTCCCTTAACTTGTCATAGTTAACTATCTTGTGTGCTGCATCCTGCATGCCAGCTATAAGACATTCAACCATCTGATCACGTCGTCTCCTACCTGGTTGTTCCTTCTGGTAATCCCAGTTGGGGTCCGTGTCAGGGACCACCTCTGGGCCCACCGCATTTGAGCATTGGAGGTGTGGACCTTATTAGCATGAGCTCGCGCTGCTGTCCGGATCCGGTCTCGTTCGTCGGGGGTGAGGGTAGAAGATATAATATTATAGAGATCATGCCAAGTAAGGTCATATGCCTGAGTAAGATATTGGAATTCCTTGGTATAGTTGGTAGGATTAGAAGAATAGGAGCCCAAACGCTTTTCAACTGCAGACAGATCAGAGAGGGAGAAAGGCACATGGACTTTAACAACCCCTCTGTCCCGGCCACCTCGTGGAGAGGACATAGGACGTCGTCTCCCTTTTGTGGCCTTGAGTGGGATTGGGTGTGAGCGCTAACAGGTGAGGAGAGAGAGGGATCAGCATTTGCCAGCAGAGGAAGAGAAACAGGATTCAGTGAAGAGATGAGATGGGACTGAGGGAGTGGTGCAGGAGGGGAACAAAGTTCCTCAGGGGAGTCGGCAAAGGAGGAAAGATCTGGAGTGGAGAGTTTGGCTGAGGTTTCCCTGGCCAGAAAGACCTGAGTTGTAGAGCAGCCGGTGCAGAGATTAGGACGAGAATGCAACTGAAGAAACTTCTATATATAGGGAATCTCTGTCCATTTTCCAACTTCTTGGCAATAGTTCTGTAAACCAATAAGGATGTTAAAATCGAAAGTTTCTTCCTGAGGCCAACTGTTCCGGTTATCCAGTGGGTATTGTGGCCAGGCTACGCTGCAGATGAAAATTAGTTTCTTTCTTTTTAGGGAGGGATCAATGTTTGGGAGGTTTCAGATAAGGCACCCCAGGGGTGTTTTAGAGTCAGGCTTGGATTCCTTTGCCCCCATGGTTACCCCTCAGTTCTCGGATAATGGTCAAGAGATGAGTTACTAGTGTCCCAAAAACTCAGACTCTGATTACCCACTTGACCACCCATTGCTAACCACCCTACTGATGGCCCACCAGCTTTTGGCTTCATTGTTTCATTACCGACTGTCTGAATCAAATGCGAACCTACGTGAGCCAGGCGGCTGTGATGGTGGCTGTAGCTACTGGCTTTACATCCGAGTTTCCTAGAATGAAAGGTTTCTAGCTCACCCGACTTATTCACCTCTGTTCCCTATCTCCCTCTTTCTGCACAAACTAGCTTCTTTCTCAACACTCCGCCATCTTGACTGCTTCTCCTGGCCTCCTCCACGTGGCCCTTCTCTGCTCTCCTGTCTAATGCTAATATCTGGAACTAAAAGAGAGCAAGTTCCTGGTATGCCCCACTTTATAGTATAGAAATCCAAACATTTAAGCCAACTTACAAACAAGAAAGTCTCCGATACAAAGTCACTCATCTGAGGCACAATGGGAGGATTCCTCATGAGAGTGCACCACCCCACATCATGCAATCAGTCAAGGGTGTGGGGGAAAGCTTAGTCTTAAAACTAAGCCTTTGGCTATAGTGACCCTGCCTGCTTACAGCCTGTCCCCCACACACAATAATATAATTACGCCCATCCCAAGCATAAGGGCAACTAATATCACCTGGGCGATTGGCTTCCATGTGGGCAGCACCATCTTTAACAAAGTGAGCATAATATATTTTATCTGCCCAACAACCTGGAAGAGAGGAATGCTAACCAGGCCAGGCACTGGTAGCAGAGCACCATTAACAGCAGCACTAACGAGAACTGGCATGCTGACCACTTGTCCCTAATGTGGCTCTGTTCAGTAACCACTCAGGCCTAACAACAGCATCCCCATCTATTATCACTCTGGGAAATGAAAAGCGAAAAGGAAAGCCTTGGGTTACACAAACTGGGTTCAATTTTACTCATTGTGGAAACATACAGATGGTGCACACTCTCTGAATCCTAGTTTTCATACTTGTTAAAAAAAACCAACAACCTCAAAGCATATTTCTTCTCTGTTGGGCAGATAGAATATATTATGCTCTCACTTTGTTAAAGATGGTGCTGCCCACATGGAAGCCCATTGCCCAAGTGATGATATTGGTTGCCCTTCCTGCTTGGGAATGGGCGTGCTTGTATTAATGTGTGTTGGGGGAGGGCTTTCGCACCAAAAGGTTTTAAAAGAAACAGAGAACACATTGTTTGAGAGAAGAGTGATTGCGTTCTAGGAGGAGTTCATGCTCTAAAAGAGTAGAGAATGGTCATGTGGAGGAGAGGAGAGGCAGCTATGATGGTGGAGCGCCAAAGGAGAAGCCGGTTTATACAAAGAGAAGGAGATGGGAAACAGAGGTGAATAAGTCTGGTGAGCTAGAAACCTTTGATTCTAGGAAACTCAGATAAGTCAGTAGCTTTGTGAGCCCTGAATGAGTGGGTTTTGGAGCCCAGTGTGTGTTTTTACTTGCCCTCCGGGTGCAAGCTAGAATTAAAGATAATGTCCCACCAGTTCTTGGCTCCATTGTTTCATTACCTACTATCTGAATCTAATGCGAACCTGCACTATCAGGAGGCTGTGATGGTGGCCATGGCTACTGGCTTTACATTCTCCAAACATTTTATAGGTTTAAATTAAGTAATATATATTAAATGGCTCAAATTGATGCCCAATAGTGTTAATATCTCCTATTTTCTCTTTGTAAAGATGAAAATCTGAGAAGTAAGATACATTTCAAAATTTAGCTGGTAGACAGAGTTCAAAAAGTGGAATTAGAAACTGTGTGTTACAAAGGTAATTTATCCCTATGTTTAGGCATTTGCCTGTAACATTTTTTCTCCTTATTTTATTTTTACAAAACAAACAATTCTGCCTGACCTGTGGTGGCGCAGTGGATAAAGCGTCGACCTGGGAACACTGAGGTCGCCTGTTCAAGACCCTGCACTGGTCTGGTCAAGGCACATATGGGAGTTGATGCTTCCAGCTCCTCCCCCTTTCTCTCTTTCTCTCTCACTCTGTGTTTCCTCTCTAAAATGAATAAATAAAAAGAATTTAAAAATAAAAAAAAAATCAAACAATTCTGCTTCTAGAAAAACAAAAACTGCCATTATTTGATGCAAAAAAATTGATGTAAAATATTTTATTTAGTCTTTGCAACGTTGAATATTAGGTATTTTTACTTTCATTTTGCAGATAAAAAAAACTGAGATTACTGAATGTTAAGTAATTCATCCAAGGTCAAATCCTTATCAAGTAGCAGACTGGGATTTAAATTTAGGTTGCCTATGCCAAAAGCCATCCTCTTAAAACTCTGGGTTCTATTTCACAAAGTAAGTACTTCAATAATATGTGTCTATGAGTGAATATAACTTGAAAAAGCTTATAAAATGTCACACTTCAATTTTATATTTAAAACACAAATGAAATTGAAAAACTGTTTATTTTTATAATATAAACATCAGATAGTACAATTCAAAAATTATTTCCTCAGTTCAAAAATCAGTATTTCCTTAAGAGTAAGGGAGAGCCAAGTTTCAAAGTTTACTTGTTGCTTTAAAGAAGAAACATTTTAAAATAGAATAAATTTAAGAAACAGTGGCATGAAAGTGTTTCTTGATAACACAGTAGAAATTAAGACAACAGTATTATTGCTATTATTTTGCTATTCCTGCCTATTGAGCTAGCAACTTCTTTGAAATAATATCTGTAAGTAAAGAAATTAAGGTGCAAATGATATTTTGAAAGAAATAAAAATTACCTTTCTATTTTTTTTCTTCTTTTTTAAGTGAGAGGAGGGAAATAGAGATTCCTGTTTGCACTCTGACCAAGATGCACCTGGCAACCCCCACCTGAGGCCTATGCTCTACCCATCTGGGGCCATGCTTGCAATTGAGCAATTTTTAGTGTCTGAGGCAGAGGCTCCACGGAGCCATCCTCAGCATCTGGGGCAATGTACTTGAATCAGTAGGGCCCTACCTGCAAGAAGAAAAGAAAGGGAGAGAGAAAAATAGAGAGAGAGAAAAAAAGGAGTGGAGGAGTAGAGAAGTAGATGGTTGCTTCTCTTGTGTGCCCTGACCAGGAATCAAATCCGGGACATCCATAAGCGGGGCTGACCCTCTACCACTGAGCCAACCAACCAGGATCAAAATTACCTTTCTAAACTACTTAGAATTAAATATCAAAAATAAAATAAAACAAAAAAATCATGAATTATTAATTAAAATGTAATTAATCTAAAATGAATACTAAGTTTTTTGTCATTTAAAGGAATAGTTCTAAAAATACAGGCAAATTACGTAACTCTTTGTATATAAATGTTTTGGGGAAAAATCAGGGTATAAAACTATGTACATTAAGATTTTAACTATATAAAAATAAAATATACTAAATTTTCAACAAATATGTAATACTTATATGGTAAAAGTAATATATGGAATTTATCTTTCTAAATTTATTATAAAGTAGTCATATTACTTTAAAATTTTAAAAATTATTTAAATAAAAAACACTGTTAATCTTTGGCATAACAGAACAATAATGTCCAAATTTGCCCATCAGTTGGTCATTTCTCCATTAAGTTGCCCTCTTTTCTTTTACACACATCTAGATAATACCATATACCCCTTGTATAAAGATGCACCATTTTTCAAAAAATTTAAGGTCTAAAAACTAGGTGCATCTTATACAGTGGTTGTAGAATTTTTTACTTGCATTTCCCACTTTTTCGTGCTTGTTGTCCTTGTGCTCACTGTTTCACACTTGTTACCACTATATTATGGTAGGTTAGGTTTTACCACATTCTGCCCAGAAATGGCTCAAAAAAGATTTCTTTACAGTGTTGAATTCAAGTTAGAAAGTAATCCAGTTTGAAAAAGTGAATGGAAATTATGCTCCTGAACATAAATTTGATCCTTCTCCAACTAAGAAATCAATCCTAGACTGGCTACAGGAAGAAGAAAACCTATTGAAAACACCACAGCAGAAGAAGGTCATGAGAGGCAGGTCAGCAAAATGACCTAATTTAGAGAGGGAATTGAAGATATGGATTGAAGAGCAAAGGACAATTGGAATTCCTTTGTCCACAAAGATGGTTCAGCATGAGGCAAGAAGACTTGCTGATGAAGAAGAAGTCACTGATTTCAAAGGAGGACACAATTGGTGCCTCAGGTTCATGAAGCAGAATGGACTAAGCATGCGTACATGCACCAGACTTGCCCAAAAGATGCCTGAAAGCTATGAGCAGAAGGTCCTTGAATTTCACCATTTTGTCATTCAATGTTGGAAAACGCATTAGTTTGAGTTGGGACAGATTGCAAATATGGACGAAGCCCCCTGCAATTTGATGTCCCAAGTAACAGAACTGTTCATAAGAAGGGGGTAAAAACTAACTGTGAAGACAATTGAACATAAAAAACAAACCATTATACAGTTGTTCTAGCTTGTGCTGATGGAACCAAGCTGACTCTTATGCTGATTTTCAAATGCTAAACCATGCCAAAAGAAAACATTCCTCAAGGAGTCATTGTCCATATTCATGACAAGGGTTGGATGGAGATAAAGATAAAATAAAGATCTGGTTTGAGAAAGTTTGGAGAAGACCAGGTGGGATCTTATGCAAATCTGCCCTATTGGTGCTTGATCAGTTCAGGGTACACATAACAAAAAATACAAAGAAGATTGCTGCAGTGCAAAAAACAAAACTTGCTGTTGTACCTGGAGACTTGATATCCCAGCTCTAACCACTTGATGTCAGCATTAACAAATCCTTCAAAGCTGCCATGAGAGACAAATGAAACCAATGGATGAAGTCTTCTGGGAACAATTTGACACCAGCAGAAATAGTGAAGAAACCAACTTTAGAAGAAATTTGTACCTGGTTGAAAATATTCTAGGGTAATATCAAGATTGAGATCATTGTCAAGTCATTTAAGAAGTGTGGCATTTCAAATGCCATAAAAGGAACTGAGGACGAGGCAATATATGAAGACAGTGATTTGTCATTAGACACAGATGAGGTCAAGCTAATGGATGGGAGTTTTAACAGTGATGAGGAGTTGTATGAATTTTATAATGAATAAAATTTGAGTTCAGTAACATCATATAATATTTTTTTTTCAAATTTCAGGCCCCAAAATTAAGTTCATCTTATACATGAAGACATATGGTAATTTTCAAATTTAATACATTTGTTTATGTGTCTAGTTTATTTTCCGGCCTATTGGCTAACTAAGAACTAAAATGTTGTCTTAGCTATATTTGCATAATCAATGTTAAGTTCAGTGTTCTCCATTTAGTAAAATTTCAATGCATTTTGTTTAATAAATAAGTAAATCACTAAATCACTATATCTTAATAGGATATGTTCTTTAGTGTAGCTATAAAGGCTTGATAAAAAAAATTATATGTAATAGTAGAAAAATGTTTACTGAATATTTTTCTCTAATAAAATAATAAACTCAGACAATGATCATCAGTAGCTACAAACAAAAGAAAGGGCAAAACAAACAAACAACTACGCAACAAAAAAAGCAGACTTTATTGACCTTCAGATGGAAGAATACAATAGTTTCAATAAACATTTTTGTCTGAAGTTGAACCCAAATCAACTTTCTCTCAACATTCAATTACCAAAGGTTGGAAAAACATTAAAAACATCATGTGGAGTCAATCATCTAAGTTCAGAACATAAAAACATTAGAGAAGAAATGATTAATTTTACTAACAAATAAATTCCTGAAGAAAAGAGGAAGGAAAAACTTATAAAGAACCTAAAAAAAAATCAATCAAATATAGACTGTGGAGTTTAGATCTTTATTTAAGCAAACAAACACATACAAAAATAAAAAGAAAAACAAATTTAAACTGTTTATTTGTTTATATTAAATAATGAATGTTAACTTTTACTGTGATAATTATGTTATGATTTGTTTTTTGTTCTTATTTTTTATACATGCATACAGTCATATTTGTAGATGACTTGATGTCTGGGTTGATAGAAAGAAAAGAGGTGTAAGTGGAACAAGATTTCTCATGATTTTGTAATTGTTGAAACGGGTGAAGATAATGCAAGAAATTATTATATTATTCTTTGCTTTTATGTATGATTTTCTGAAATTTCATAGAAAATTTCTAATAAACAGTTATTAAAAATAAGTTTTAAAATAATTCAAAAACAGAACAAAAAATTCCAGAAAACTAACTTACTTAGGAATCACTAATTAACTCATCCAACCTGCTATCCAATTAAATGGCTGATAAAACTCCTTTCTTTTGTTCATGATAAGTCAATACGTTTCCATTGGATGATTATATTTTTTTTCAATGATTCAGAGCACCTAACAATAGTGCAAATTATATCATCAACATATGCAAATAAATAGAGAATTGTTAAAGAATCAGTCATCTTAATATTACAAATTCTTCTTAGGAAAAAAAATAATACTTTGATTTCTTTGATAGTTAATTATTTACTGTGAATCTGCCTCTTTTAAGCAATTAAATCAGGGGTGCTCAATACGTCGATCGTGATCTACTGGTCAATCATGAAGGAAGTGTGGGTAGATCACATGACATTAAAAAGACATTTGTCTTTTGATTGGCATACAGGGTAGCCAATCTGATGTCTGAACTTTTGACACCCTCGCATGTGCGTTAAACCGCACTAACTTGTTCAGTTACATTGCTGTGTAGTTAGCCTTCAATTTATTTAAACTAAGTACAACAAAGGGTATAAAAATGAGTGCTGTATCTGGTCCGAGTAGGAAGACTAAAACCTACCACTTTTATACAGAATGGGAGGGGATTGTTTTCACTATGTCATATTCTAAGTGCGTTTGCCTCATCTGTCTGTGTGCCATTGCTATTCCAAAGAAGGGAAATGTGGAGTGGCTTTTTTGGACTGTTCATAAAAACTATAACTGACTTTTCTCCAAAAAGAGACCTGAGAAGGAGAAAGGTAAGAAAAGAATACACAATATTAAATAGTAATAATAGTAACTTAAATAATGATAATATAGAAGAAATAAATTTATGTTTTGCATTTTTATTGTAGGTAGATCATTTTGACTTGGTCATCTTATAAGTAGCTCGCAAGCTGAAAAAGTGTGGGCACCCCTGACTTAAATTTTATTCAAAACATTCACCAGCCTGATCAGCCGGTGATGCAGTGGATAGAGCGTCAGACTGGAATGCGGAAGACCGAGGTTCGAGATCTCGAGCTCACCAGCTTGAGTGCAGGTCCATCTGGCTTGAGCAAAAGCTCATCACCTTGGACCCAAGGTTGGTGGCTCCAGAAAGGGGTTGCTCGGTCCGCTGAAGACCCGCGGTCAAGGCAAATGTGAGAAGCAATCCATGAACAACTAAGGTGTTGTGACGGCAACAAAAAACTGATGATTTATGCTTCTCACCTCTCTTCATTCCTGTCTGTCTGTCCCTATCTATCTCTCTCTGTAACTCTCTCTCTGTCCCTGTAAAAAAAAAAAAAAAAATCTTCAATGGCTTTTTGTAACAAAATCATGTCTGGATGGAGTACAATGTAGAATTAATTAGGTGAAGCAAACAAAACACAGATATTAGAATAAAGATTATACCTACTATGTGACTCTATGTGTTTTCTTACCACATATAAAGAAATAATTATATAGTAAACTCATGTTTTAATTTTACTATTATTTATGAAAGAGCCACTACACAAGTGGTATGAGCTTCTGTGATGTTTTATTTTATATATCACCTTGACTGAGCCACAGTGTCCAAATATGTGGTCAAACATTATTATAAATGTTTGTATGAGATTGTTTTTGGATGAGATTTACATTTAAATTGGTGTACTTTTAGTAAAGGAGATTGCTCCCTCAATTGTTGGTGGGCCACATTCAATCAGTTGAAAACCTAAATAAGAAAAAACACTCACCTCCTCCAAGCAAGAGGGAATTCTTTGGCCCTGGCTGGTTGGCTCACTAAAGCATAGGCCTGGTTTATGAATGTCCCAGGTTTGGTTTTCGGTCAGGGCAAACAGGAGAAGTAACCATCTGCTTCTCCATCCCATCACCTTTTCTTCTCTCTTTCTCTCTCCCTTTTCTACTCTAGTAGCAGTCATGGCATGATTAATTTGAGAGCATGGGTCCTGGGTGCTGCAGATGGCTATGGAAGCCTCTGCCTCAGATGCTAAAAATAACTTGTTTGTGACCATGGCCCCAGATAGGTAAAACATTGGTCCCAGATGGGGGTTGCCAAGTGGATCCTCGTCTGGGCACATGTGGAAGTTTATCTTTTTATTTCCCCACCTTTCACTTGAAAAAGGAAAATTAAAATTTTCAGCACATAGCCTTTGGACATACACTAAAGCAGGAGCTACAAAATTTAAACTTGCCAGTCTCACATAAACAAATTTCTTAAAATCAATCTTCCTCATGCTCTCTTACTTGATATATGTGTGTGTGTGTGTGTGTGTGTGTGTGTGTATGCACGTGTGTGTTTACATATATTCTATTGTTTTATTGGTTTTATTTCTCTAAAGAACCTTGACAAATACAGCCTTAGACAAAATTTTAGACATAATCAAAGTTAGAGTTCACTATTAAACACAAAATATCCTTTTTACAATAGAAATCAGTAAGGTTATATTAGTGGTAGACTATAGAAGCTACATATTAGAGAGTTCTTTTCTACCCTTTAAATAATCTTACTTCTCAAACATGCATGAAATATTATAGTGTTCTATATTTTATTGTACAACTTTTCTATTTTAAAGTTGATTTTGGGGGCATTATATTCTTTTTAAGAAAATCACATTTTGTCTTACTATAAATTGTTAAAAACACTTAAATTTTGATTAACTCTTAAGATATGCAATATTAAATATCAAAGCAGGGAAGATACAATAATAGCTCAAATATATAATTTTAATGAATTACATTTTTATAGTCAATATATACAATTTATTTAAAGGAATATAATTAGCCTAAATGCCTAACATATATAAAGCTTATTTTATTCAGTTTGGGCTGCTATAACAACATATTATCGATTAAAAGGTTTAAACAATTACACATTTATTTCTCATAATTCTAGAGACTGGGAAGACCAAGATCAAAGTGCTGATAAATTGCGTGTCAGGCAAGACTGTTACTGGTTTGCAGATGGCATTGTTTTTATTGTGTCCTCACATGACCTGCTGCATGCTATGTCAGAAAGAGAGAATCTTGTGACTTTCTATATTTACAATGACCCCACCTCCAAATAGAATCACATTCTGGCTTCAAGCTATAAATTTTGGGAGTACACAAACAGTTCACAGCAAAGACAAATGAAAATTCTGAATAACTCATTAGCCAAGATAAGTCAGTAACTTAAAAATATATATTCCTTGGGGGGGCAGCAAGATCGCAATGAAGTGGGAGGACGTACCAACTTTCATCTCCCAGAACCAAAGTGGATTACAACTTAATTTTAAGAACAATCATCTGGAAAAACCAACTTTGGACTAAACTAAGAGGATTCTTTGACCAAGGATCACTGAAGAAGCCACACTAAGACTGGTAGGAAAAGCAGAAATGCAAAGAGGAGTGCTTAGCTCCCAGGAGTGAGCGACAGCCTGGAAAGACTTGCATGGTTGGAAGGGAGTTTAGCAGAGAGGGTAGAGTCCTGAACCCCAGGAACGAAGCCCAAGCCTGAAGCCCCAAAGCCTAGAAGAGGCGTATAGACAGTATTTAGCTACGAAACAAGCCAGGATACTGCTTGCGAGAAAGAGACAGATTCCTCAGACCCAGGATACATCTTAAAGGGTCAGCTCAGAAAACCTCTTTCACAACTACTCAGCCAGGGCTCTGGAGGATGAGGAGAACTGAGAGGACCAGAGGAGTTGGACGAGAGTGTAATCTAGGAGGCACAAAAGGAGAAACATTTTGAGGGATAGCCACCCTAACCCCTGCGCTGAGTCACTCCCTAAATTTAAAGTGAATATTTTTCCTGAAACCAGCCATACCAGCAAAGGGAAGCAGGTAACCAGCCAAACCAAAACTCTCCTACAGCAGTCAGAGCAAAGAATTGCTTAGAAGCAGAGAGCCATGAGGGATACAGTATTGAGTGCTAAGGTCTGAGCTGCATCACCACCACAATGCTACTGAGTGCTCACCAGAGGGTAGAAGGCGACGGGACAGGAAAGCACAATTCTGTTTGTGGAAGCAAAGTCTGGGGGCTGGTCACAGCTGTGACCCAGGTGCAAGCACAGTGCTGCCTGTGGAGGCAGAAGCCAGGGCCAGCCACAACTGAGGCCAGGTGCAGTGCAGTCCCACCCAGTGGGGGTGGAGGCCAAGGGCAGTAGCAATGGCAGAAGGGGTATATAAAAGAAGGCGCAAGGAGAAAGCCATGGAACTGGCTGAGACTTGTATCTGGGTGTGTGAACACAGTCCTGCCTGTGGTGGAGGGACAGGGGCAGGGGGCCAGCCAGGGTTTTCATCCCAAATACATGAACTCAGTCCCACCCATGGGGGTGAGGCAAAGGCCAGGGGCTGGCCAGGGCTTGCAGCCCAGACACACCAGTGCAGTCCTGCCTTCAAAGGAAGTGCAGAGGCAGGGCTGACCAAAGCTAGCAGCCTCAGCATGCGAACACAATCCCTCCCATGGAGGTGAGTCAGAAGCCGCAGCAACACCACAATAGGCCGGCGCTGGCAGTGCCAATGCCTGAATGGCTGAGACAGCAGTAGAGGGGGTGTTGGGCCTACAGACAGACCACACCTAGGAAACACAGAGGCCACACCCATTGGTCTCCTGTGGCCACGTTCTTCCTCTACACAGACAAAATGAGAAGGCTGAGAAATGTAACCCAAATGAATCAACAAGAGAAATCCCCAGAAAAAGATTTGAATGAGATGGAAATAACCAAATTACAAGATGCAGAGTTTAAAATAATGATTGTTGGGATGCTCAAAGATCTTAGAGCAACAATGGATAAACATAATGAGCACCTAAATGAAGAGATAGTAAGTATCAAAAAGTACATTGAAATAATAAAAAATAACCAGTCAGAAATGATTTCTGAGGATTGAATCAGTGATTTAGAGGACAAGATAAATTAAAGCAAGGAAGCAGAGCAACAAAAAGAAAAGAGGTTCAAAAAGTGTGAGGAAACTCTAAGAGAGCTCTGTGACAACATGAAAAGAAATAACATCCACATCATAGGGGTTCCTGAAGACGAAGAGAAAGATCAAGGGAGAGAGAATCTGATTGAAGAAACCATAGCTGAAAACTTTTCTAAATAGATGAAAGAAGAAGTCATACAAGTTCAAGAAGCACAGAGAATCCCATTAAAAAGAAACCCAAACAGATCTACACCAAGATACATCATAATTAAAACATCAAAATTAAGAGATAAAGAAAGAATACTAAAAGCTGTAAGAGAAAAGAAGTCAATTGCCTACAGAGAAGCCTCAATAAGGATGACATCTGACTTCTCAACAGAAACAGGCCAAAAGGTAATGGCAAGAAATATCCAAAAGTAATGCAAAACAAGAGCCTACAACCAAGACTTCTCTATCCAGCAAGGCTATCATTTAAAATTGAAGGAGAAATAAAAAGCTTCACAGACAAAAAAAAACCAAAAAAAAAAACCTCAAGGAATTCATTACAACCAAACCAATACTACAAGAAATGTTAAGAAGCCTGCTGTAAACAGAACAAATGGGGGGGGGATCTAATAAAAGAGGATTGTAGATTTAAGGAATAAAATGGCAATAAACAACTACATATCTATAATATCCTTAAATGTAAATGGATTAAATGCTCCAATCACAAGACATAGGGTAGCTGTGTGAATAAGAAAACAGGACTCATACATATACTGTCTTCAAGAGACTCACCTCAAAAGAAAAAGGTACACATAGACTGAAAGTAAAGGGATGAAAAAAATATTTCATGCAAATAAAAATAAAAAGAAAAGCTGGGGTAGCAACACTTATATCAGACAAAATATACTTTAAAACAAAGACTATAGTAAGGGATAAAGAAGGTCACTACACAATGATAAAGGGAGCAATCCAACAGGAAGATATAGCCATTACAAATATCTATGCACCTAATATAGAAGCACCTAAATATATAAAGGAGATTTTGATGGGCATAAATGGCAAGATTAACAGCAATAATATAATAGTAGGGGATTTTAATACCCCAATAAAATCACTGGATCGAGCATCAAGAAAAATATTAACAAAGAAAAAGCCAATTAAAGGACACACTAGATCAATTGGGTTTAATGGATATCTTCAGAACCTTTCTAACTAAAGCAGCAGAATACACATTCCTTTCAAGTGTTCATGGTACATTCTCTAGGATGCACCACATGCCAGGACACAAAACAAGTCTCAACAAATTTTCGAAGATTGAAATATCAAGGATCATCTCGGATCACAATGGCATGAAACTAGAAATCAACTACAATAGAAAAACTAAAAAACACTCAAACACTTGGAAACTAAATAGCATGTTATTAAATAACGAATGGGTTAACAATAAAATCAAGGAAGAAATAAAACATTTCCTTGAAACAAATTAAAAAAACCATACAACAACTCAAAATTTATGGGATACAGCAAAAGCAATCCTGAGAGGGAAGTTCATAGCACTACAGGCATACCTTAAGAAGCTAGAAAAAGCTCAAATAAACAATTTAACTCTGCATCTAAAAGAACTATAAAAAGAACAGCAAGTAAAACAAAGAGTAACTAAAAGGAAGGAAATAATAAAGATCAGAGTGGAAATAAATGACATAAAGTCTAAAAAAAAGTACAGAGGATCAATGAAACCAAGAGCTGTTTCTCTGAAATGATAAACAAAATTGATGAACTTTTAACCAGACTCACCAAGAAAAAAAAAGAGAGAGAGAACTCAAATAAATAAAATTAGAAATGAGAGAGGAGAAGTAACAACTGACACAGCAGAAATACAAAGAATTGTAAAAAAATACTATGAAGATCTGTATGCCAATAGACAACCTAGGCAAAATGGACAAATTCCTCGAAACATATAATCTTTCAAAAATCAGTACAGAAGTATCATAAAACCTAAGCAGACAGATTTCATCAAATGAGATTGAAGCAGTTATCAAAAAAAAAAAAAAACCTCAAAAACAAAAAAAAAGTCTTGGGTCAGATGGCTTCAAAGGCAAATTTTGCCAAATATTCAAAAAAGAACTAACTCCTATCCTTCTCAAGCTACTTCAAAAAATTCAAGAGGAGGGAAGACTTCCAAACTCCTTTTATGTGGCAAGCATAATACTAATTCCAAAACCAGGCAAAGACACTACAAAGAAAGAAAACTATAGACAAATATCCCTGATGAACTTAGATACTAAAATTCTCAATAAAATATTAGCGAACCGGATCCAGCAGTACATAAAAAACATCATACATAATAAACAGGTGGGATTTATTCTAGGGAGATAAGGCTGGTACAATATCCACAAATCAATCAATCAATCAATGTGATTCAACATATAAACAAAAGAAAGGATAAAAATCACATGATAATATCAATAGATGCAGAAAAAACATTTGATAAAAATCCACCAATTTATGATTAAAACTCTCAGCAAAGTGGAGATATAGGGATCATACCTCAACACGATAAAGGCCATCCATGACAAATCAAAGCCAACATTATAATCAATGGGCAAAAATTAAAAGCAATCCCCTTAAGATCAGAAACAAGGCAGGGGTGCCCTCTTTCACCACTCTTATTCAATATAGTTCTGGAAGTCTTAGACAAAGCAATCAGACAAGAAGAGATAAAAGGCATTCAAATTGGAAAAAAAAAAGAAATAAAACTATCATTATTTGCTGATGATATGACACTGTACATAGAAAACCCTAAAGTCTCATTTAAAAAACTACTGTGCCTGATAAATAAATTCAGCAGGGTGGTAGAATATAAAATCAATATTCAGAAATCAGAGGCATATTTATACACCAACAATGAACTATCTGAAAGAGAAATTAAGAAAACAATCCCCTTCACTATTGCAACAAAAAGTAAAGTACCTAGGAGTAAATTTAACCAAAGAGGTTAAAGACTTGTACTCAGAATATTATAAAACATTTTTAAAGGAAATCAAGGAAGATAAAAACAGGTGGAAGCATATCCTGTGTTCATGTATAGGAAAAATAAACATCATTAAAATGTCTATATTACCTAAAGCAATCTATAAATTTAATGCAGTTTCTATTAAAATACCAATGACATAATTCAAACTTAAAGAACAAATATGCCAAAAATTTATATGGAACCAAAAAGAATAACCTCAGCAATCCTGAAAAAGAAGAATAAAGTGGGTGGTATCACACTTCCTGATATCAAGTTATACTACAAGGCCATCATACTCAAAACAGCTTGGTACTGGCATAAGAACAAGCATACAGATCAATGGAACAGAACAGAACCCCAGAAATAAACCCATACCTGTATGGACAACTGATATTTGACAAAGGAGATAAAAGCATACAGTGGAATAAAGACAGTCTCTTTAACAAATGGTGTTGGGAAAATAGGACAGGTACATGCAAAAAAATGAAACTAGACCACCAACTTATACCATTCACAACAGTAAACTCAAAATGGATAAAACACTTAAATGTAAGTTGTGAAATCATAAACATCTTGGAAGAAAACATAGGCAGTAAGCTCTCTGATATCTCTTGTAGCAATATATTTGCTGATTTATCTCCATGGGTAAGTGAAATAAAGGACAGGATGAACAAATGGGACTATATGAAACTTAAAAGCTTTTGCACAGCAAAAGACAACATAAACAACAAAAAAAAGACAACCCACCCAATGGGAGAATATATTTGCCAATATCAGATAAGGGGTCAATAACCAAAATTTATAAAGAACTTGTAAAACTCACCAGAAAGGTAAACAATCCAATCAAAAAATGGGCAAAAGAAATAAATAGACATGTCTTCAAACAGGACATACAGATGGCCAATAGGCATATGAAAAAATGTTCAATATCACTAATCATTAGAGAAATGTAAATTAAAACCACAATGAGATACCACCTCACACCAGTCAGAATGGCGCTCATTAACAAAACAACACATATAAGTGCTGGGGAGGGTGCGGAGAAAAGGGAATCCTCCTGCACTGCTGGTGGAATGCAGACTGGTGCAGCCACTGTGGAAAACAGTATAGAGATTACTCAAAAAATTAAAAATGGAACTGCTTTTTGACCAGCTATCCCACATTTAGGAATATATCCTATTAATAACAAATCTCTGTTTCAAAAGAAGAAATGCACCCCCATGTTTATTGCAGCATTGTTTACAATAGCCAAGATTTGGAAACATCACAAGTGTCCATCAGTGGACAAGTATATTAAAAAGCTGTGGTACATATACACAATGGAATATTACGTGGTCGTGAGGAAGAAGAAAATCTTACCTTTTGCGACAACATAAATGAACCTGCAAGCTATCATGCTAAGTGAAATAAGCCAGGTAGAGAAAGAAAAATATCGTATGATCTCACTCATTTGAGGAATCCAATGAAAAATGTGAACTGAGCGATGGAACAGAGGCAGAGGCGAGATCAAAGAGACCAGAAGGAAAGCAGTCAGAGAGAAAGTAGAAGAGAAGATGGGACAGAGAAGGAAAAGAGATTAATGATATTATATGTACATAACATAGCATTATAGAGAACAGGACAGCACATCCTAAGGGGAAGGATGGAAGGCATTGGAGGGAGGAGGTATAGGGTGGGCAAAAGGGAATAAGGGTGTGGGGGAGATATATTCGGTGGGACACTTGAATCTATGTAAACACAAATTGAAATCATATATATATATATACATATTCCTTACCTCATAAAACATTTTAATGTTTATAAGGTGGTACTATATAGATAATCTCTCTCTCTCTCTCTCTCTCTCTCTCTCACACACACACACACACACACACACGACCTTCACTTGTCCATGTTGGTACCCTGATCTCTGACTTTCAGCTTTTAGAACTGTAAGAAACAGATTTCTGTTGTTTATAAACTATTTAGTCTGTGGTATTTTGTCATGGTAACCCAAATGGACATGTACATACTTATTTCTTTCTCTTATGCAATAAAGTTCTAACTTCAAATTTTGTTGCATGGGTTACTGCCACTACTCAGTCCCCTAAGGTCTCTTATTATTTACCTATAAAATTGAATTGCCTTTATAAGTGGAATTCTGGTGCTAGCTGTTAAGATAGAAATTAGATTTCACTTCATTATTAAACAGTGATAATACTAACAAAATTTTTATGAATATTTTTGATGAAATGGGAATTATGAGAAAATTAACACCAAGATTGTGATAAAGTTTTCAGTACATGTTGTTTATTTCCTGTTAACATTATTATTATGCAAATAAATAACTGTGACTCCATAGTTCCAATGAAAGCCTTTGCGGCAAGAGAGAGAGAGGAGTGTAAAGAAGAGACAGAGATAGAGATAGACAAAGAAAGAAAATGCAAAGCTATCCTATGTAAACATCAGAATACCTATTTTTAACCACTTAACTCAAGATAGGTTGTGTGTAATTCAGCTCTTTGTCTTTGAAACAAGAATATCATTAATTCTTATATTTTAGCCCAATTTTTTAATATGTACTAAAATTACTAAAGATTAGCAGATGCTTTATATGACTTGAGAAGTAAATTTCTTTACCAAGTATTCCTTGCAGTATTTTGAAAACTTTTAGGGTATACTGATAAAACCCTCAGTTGAAATAAATCAAGCCCTGGCCAGTTGACTCAGTGGTAGAGCGTTGGCCCAGCGTATGGAAGTCCTGGGCTTGATTCCCTGTCTGGGCACTCAGGAGAAATTAAACGATCTGCTTCTCCATCCATCCCCCTCCTCCATCTCTCTCTTTCTCTCTCTCTCTTTCCCTCCAGCAGCCATGGTTTGAATGGTTCAACAAGTTAGTCCTAGGTGCTGAGGATGGTTTCATGTCCTTGCCTCAGGTGCTAAGAAGTGCTCAGTTGTTGAGCAATGGAGCAATGGCACCAGATTGGACAGAGTATAACACAATAGGGGGCTTGCTGGGTGGAACACTGTGGAGGCACACCCAGGAGTCTGTCTGCCTCTCTTCCTCTCACTTAATAAAAAAGAAAAGAAAGAAAGAAAGGGAAGAAAGAAAGAAAGAAAGAAAGAAAGAAAGAAAGAAAGAAAGAAAGAAAGAAAGAAAGAAAGAAAGAAAGAAAAACAAAGAAGGAAAGAAAGAAATCAAAAGCTAATTTTATTTGGTGTGTAATATATTCAAATCACACTATTCAAGTAATGAAGAAACAGAGTCTACTTTCCTCTTCACCACACTCCATCCCATCCTTCTTTCTTCCCTTAATTCCTTTTTACACTTCCTCATGCACACTCATCCCATAAAACATGTGAACCATACATGTCAATCAATAATAGGCACATGGGATTCACTAATGACTAATTTTCTATCCTCAAAGAGCTTACAGTTTAAAGGTAATAATATGCAAGGGAAAATATCTAATTTATCCAGGGATGAGAACTACAATAGAATTATGCACACAATGCTAAAGTAGCACATGGCAACGCACTACGTATTCCTTCAAAGACATAATATTCAGCGGAGTCATGATATTGAAATTAATGAGGTTGGATGAGAAAAGCAAAAAGAGATTACTAAGCATACGAATTTCTGAGCAGTAGCACTAGGTCAGTACAAGGCATGGTAGGAGGTATTTAAAATGTATTTCTATAGACTGATTTGAAAGGGATAGAAAGGAAAGATTTGAAACTAAAAGACTGCATGCTTTTGAAAGACCCTACATACTGCACAATTGAGTGTAGAATTATCTTGCAAGTAATGAAAATGAAAAGAAATATTTAAGGACAGTGTCATATTCTGATTTGTATTTTTTAGAGACTATTTTAATAGTAATATAGAGAAAATACTAACAGAGAACAAACCTAGAAAGAAGAAAAATTACCTTCCTAATGCGGCCATCAATGAAAAAGGAGACATCACATCTAAACAGTGGAGATGATGGAGAAGATCGACAAGGAAGATCAGGTCTCCAGAGTTTGTAAATTGGACGGTTGCGTTTTTATTGCCTGTGTGCAATTCTACTCACTGACCAGGGGAAGGAGAAAAGCAGGGGACCAGGAACAGATCCGAAAGGGGAGATGACGATGTGTTTTTTGAACATTTTTAATTTAAAGAATAAACGTAGTGGCTTGGAGTACAGTAAATGTTTGAACATAACCATGCTATTTGTTTTCTGTCTCCTGAAAAATCACAAATGCTTATTGAGTAGCTACGAGGTGTGAGGTGCTTTTTTGACTCCATACAATTATATATATATATATATATATATATATATATATATATATATATATATGACCTGATGTTAGTGTAGTGACCTAAAGTTAAACTAGAATGATCATCCCTACAAAGGACAACATTAATAAATATATAGTAAAAATATATAGGTTAATAAAATATTAATTGAATGTGATAATATTTATTTATTCATTTATTCCATTTCCAAATGTATTTTTGGACCTATCTTTTTTATTTCTAACACTATGTACCTGCTTCCCAGGCCTAGATAACCTGATATGCCATGATAAGATTCAATATAATATTAATTAGATGAGTCTGGTATTTAGTCAATTTTCATAAATGTTTTATTTGTGCATCTAAGAAAACATGTTTCATTTTGGAGGGCAGAGTTCTCCATATACATAGGCTAGATTATGTTTATTAATTGCATTACTTAAATCTTAATTTTTATTAAATTTGACTAATCAATCATTAATTACTAAAACATGTTTTGAAACGTGCCCAAATTACTGGAGTATTTATCAAAGTCACATTTTCTTTTTCTGTGAAAAATTTGAAGCCACTTTGAAATGACTTGCTTTTTACACACACTTGGTGTATCAGTTTTCCTTTATGCTTATAATTTACATGTCTTATTTTATATGAGTTTTAAAATTTGTGCCAGTATGTTTAGTCTATACTTTATTATGATTACTAATATATTTAGATCTATGTCTGTCATCTAATTTATTTAATTCTTTTTTTTTTTACATTTATTTTAATTCAGTGAGAGGAAGGGAGGCAGAGACAGACTCCCATATGTACTGGACCTGGAGCCACCTGTCAGTCCAACTAGGGGGAGATGCTCTGCCCATCTGGGGCGTTGCTCCATTGCTCAGTAACCAAGATCTTCTTAGCACATAAGGAGAGGCAATAGAGCCATGCTCAGTATGTGGGGCCAACTCACTCCAATAGAACCATGGCTTCAGGAAGGGAAGAAAGAGAGAGAAAGAGAAGTGAGAAGGGGAGAGGTAGAGAACTAGATGTTCGCTTCTTCCTGACTGAGAACCAAACCCAGGAAATCCACATGCTGCACTGACACTCTAGGACTGAGCCAACTGGCCAGGGCTTACATTTTTTTATGTTTATATTTTTCTCCTTTCATGTCTTTGTTAATTCTGTGTATCACCTGATGTTGGAATTTATTCACTTTATTTTTTCTTCAATTCTTTCATTAGTTTTTCTTAGTATTTTGATAGGCATACTAAACTTTATATATCTAAATTAATATATATCTCTACTCTAAGTGGTTTTAATAATTCTGAGCACTCTTTATTGACTATTATTATTATCCAATATTATAGTTTGAATGCTTTTTAAACTTATTTTCAAAACAAGGTATTTTTATTGTTGTTCATATAATAAATTATAGTTTACATTTACCAATCTGTTTACCAACTGTTTTACTTATACTTTTTGCATTTTAAATTGTTCTTCTGGAAACATATTCCTTCTTTCTGATCTACTGTAGCATTTAGATATTTCTGTTACACTATTTCAGTTTGTTTGTTTAGTTATGGATATAGCATACTTTGCTTAAATTCCAGTATGTTAATTAAATTGGATATTTAATTCTAAGTTGAGTTGTTTTTGCTCAACCGTTAAAAAAATAGTCAATCTATTCTATGTTTCCATTATAAGTATCGAGAAATTAGGCTGTTATTTTGATTATTTTTGTAAACATCTTATCTTCTTTACCTTTTAAGATCATCTTTTCATCTTTGGTGTTCTTCAGATTTATGAAAAACAATTCTTTTATTAGTTGTCTGGCTTTGGCTTTGGCAAACCTTGAACTCTGGGGAGCCATTTCTTTCAACGTGTCTGAAATAGTCTCTGTCAATTTGCTTTTGCACTGGCTTCACCATTTATTTACTTCTTTATTCGCTCTTATTTTGAAACACCAATTGGACATATATTGCACCTCCTCATTCTGTTATATGTCTCTTAATTCATGCTACTTTTTAAATCTCTTTATTGCTCTGTTTCAGTATAGATGAATTTTATATACCTGATTTAAACTTTACTAACTCTATCTTAAGTTATTTGAATTTAATCTGTGATTCAGTATGTCACTAACATTTTTGTTTCAATTATTATATTATTATTATTATCAATTTCTATAAATTATATTCAATTAACTTTTAAATTTATTTTTTGTTTTTATTTTGTAAGAAATTTAATAAAGCTTATATGTGTGTGTGTGTGTATATATATATATATATATATATATATATATATATATATATAATTTAACTGACATTTCTTTTTTAAAGTCTTTGTGGCTATAACATTATTCTTTATTTTTTTCTGTTGACACATAAGTTTATTTATTTTTTATTTCTTTTTTAAAATAAATGTGATGAGTTCTAACTATAAGATTGATTCATCCAGAGAATACTTGAATTTATTAATGGCAGATTCTGTTATAACTTTAATTTCTTTTGGTTGAGTTTTTCCAGACCTTCTCATTTCAATCTTTCACTTGGATGTAGTTCTTTGAGTGGCCCTGTCTTCATCTGTGGAATCACATCATTCACATCTTCCAAGTAAGCTTAGTGCTCTGATTTTAATTTCTTTCATTAGGGGGAGCTTTTCAAAATTTACTGTAATTAGCTGTACATTTAAAAATTGTTATTATATTATTATTTTTTGTGTGTGACTGAGATAGAGAGAGAGAGAAACTGATAGGGACAGACAAACAGGAAATGAAAGAGATGAGAAGAATCAATTCTTCATTGCGGCACCTTAGTTTCTCATTGATTGTTTTCTCATATGTGCCTTGACCAAGGGGCAGCAGACCAAGTGACCCCTTGCTCAAACCAGCACCATGGGATCAAGTTGGTGAGCCTTGCTCAAACCAGATGAGCTCATGCTCAAGCTGGCAACCTGGAGACCTTGGGGTTTTGAACCTGGGTCCTCCGCATCTCAGTCTGATGCTCTAAGAACTGCTCAACCACCTGGTGAGGTTGCTCTTATATTATACCCAGCATACGGAAATGTTTGTCTGAAAGCCAGTTTTTATGCTAACATATATGATATCTAAACTGTGATGAAAGTCTGTTATTTTATTTGTTCATGCTCTAAATGAAACTATTGAGCACTCTGTACCAGATATTATGATTGAAATAGAGAGATAGTTATTAATGAATGCTACAATATATTCTGTAGGGAAATTTAAATAGGAATTTATAACACACAGAATAACAATAGTCCTAGTCATTCTTAGGAACATGAAATGAGAAAGATATAATATCTACTTTGGGAAATGATAGAACAATTGTCCTTTTAGGTATGTCATCAGGATGAATTTAAGAAGTGTAGACAAAAGTTTCAGTTGATAATTGGTAGAGCCAATGGTAGAAAATTGGTAGAGTCACTGAAACTTAAAAAAAATTGCTTGTGGTAGGTTGTAAATACTCATTGTTCCAGTTGGCTAGTGAATAAAAATGTTAAAGAGGGAAGTGGGAAATAATACTGAAAATAGCAGTTTCACAAGGAGAAGTTTAACTAAGGAGTTTAAATTTTATTTCATAAGTGAAAGGCAGTAAGTTGGGTAAGTGGGTAGTAGTAGTTGACATTATTTGAGAAGAAAATTACATGATCAGTGCTCTTCTAAATTTGGATAGGATTATTAGAAAATTATAGGTGAATAGAGAGATGGGGTGAAAAAATAGTTCACTAGTCATATAATTCTAGAAGTATCTGATAACTAAAGAGTTATTTCAATATGGTAGCAATTAGTTAAAGTCATGGTTTTATCAGAATAAACAGAAACTTTCTTAGGTTTTTCATGCTGGGAGAAATTAAATACAGAAGAATAGAAATTAATAAAACTGTCAATATGGCTGCAAAAACAAAGACCATGGAAATTATTTTTAAAGTTTAGAAATTCAGATAATATGAAAATCAAAAAGAACTCTCACCAATGTTCTGAGCAACCTGCAGAATTGAAGAAGACAATTCACAGTAATGAATGAGAAAATTTCTTGTCAAACTACAGGAAGTCATATGCCACAGCCTTTCTGTCTATGTGCTTCTGTCGGGACAGAAATGAATTTCTTTCTCTTCGGTTTTCCAAATATCATTCAGAGTCCCTCATTGCTATCCCTAAAGTAGAACCTTGATGAAAAGATAGCCCAAGAAACATTGCTTTACAGCCTCTGAGATATATGGAAGGGAGCATAGGAGGGAGGAAAAACAATGTTGAAAGACCAATAGAAAAGCAGCAGCATACTGTTTTCAAATTTACTACATAGTTCTCAATACTTAGCTCATATACAAAGTCTTAAACATGTAAACTGCCTGGAGCGTTTATTGATTAGTTTTCTCATTTGGCAGAGAAAATAATAAGCAAACGTTTGGAAAAATCATTCATACCTGAAGGTACTTACTTTCTAAAAATCCAAGATGTACCAATGAAGGACATTGAAAATGGGAAGCAATGTTTTGGTGCATCAATTTTTGTTCCATTTCTGAGCATTTGTTACAGTTTAGACTCCATATTACAGGTTATTAAAAGAAAGTATTCTGGATATGAGGTTCTTTTAGCTGACTTAAACTAATAATTTAATTCCTTCATGATGGACCCTCCCCCAGCAAGTAAGTAAAATATGTAGGAAATACAAGATTTCACAAATATATGAGGGAATCTTATTACTAACATAGCAAAAATCAAACAGCTCAAGCCATACCTACTGGGAGGCAAATGAGAAAACTACTTGGACAACGATCTAAGTTATCCTTAAAAAGCAAAATTGTTAAATATTTGTTTTTTATAACCAAGCTCCCATTGGTCTTTAAAATCACCTGCTACCCATTTTCATTCAGTCTGACCAAGTAGTGGGAGTCTCCTTTAGGTTATTAACTAACACTTATAAATACAGGAAACCTTGGGAAAAAAGTAGCCCACTTGTCAACTCAGGGTTTTTTCCAACCATGCTTTATAGCAGATACTAAAAGTAATATATATTTCAATTAATTTTTTTAGGTTGTAAACAGAAATAACTCCATTTCTATGCCAAAAAAATGTGTAATAGCTTCTATATTTTACTACTATTTAATATATAATTTTTAAACATTGTGAACAAAACTCATTAAGCAACAGTTACAGTTGAAAATAATATGAATATTAATTGGACATCTGTTGGTCAAATAAGTTTGTAAAATATGACTTTTATGTTTGCTCACTTATAGTTTGCATTGGCAGCTGGGCAGCGCCATTTATATGTGATCTGTGAAATTATAAATTACCTTTCTGCTTGGGAAGGGCCATTGTCTTGCTAATGTTTGCTGGAGGAGAGGTTTTCACACCAGAAAGATTTGAAAAACAGAGAGAAAAAGGAGAAGAAAGGGAGAGAGAAACCATGATTTGGAGGGAGAGCAGAGAGAATGCAGAATGCTGAAAGAAAAGCCAAGTTTGAGACGGTGTGCACATAGGAAATCAGAGGTCAGGGGCTTTTCAGAGCTCTGCTGAGACTGGTGGGGCTTTTGATTCTAGGAGAAACTGGAAAAGATTCTCTTGGATGAGGAACCGGAGAATGAGTCAGGGTTTTGTGAGTTCTGAATGAATGACAGGAAGTGTTTCCTGTGTATTTGCTCATCTGCCCATGTGAGACTTTAATAAAAGAATGGCCCATGCCTGACCAGGTGGTGGCGCAGTGGATCGGATGTCAGACTGGGAGGCAGAAGACCCAGGTTCGAGACTCCGAGCTCACCAGCTTGAGCGCAGGCTCATCTGGCTTGAGCAAAAGCTCGCCAACTTGGACCCAAGGTCACTGGCTCCAGAAAGGGGTTGCTCGGTCTGCTGAAGGCCCGTGGTCAAGGCACATGTGAAAAAGCAATCAATGAACTACTATGGTGTCGCAACGGCAACAAAAAACTAATGATTGATGCTTCTCACCTCTCTTTGTTCCTGTCTGTCTGTCCCTATCTATCCCTCTCTCTGACTCTCTCTTTGTCCCTGTAAAAAATATGGCTCACCATTATTTGGTTCCCCTGTTTCTTTATCATCTGTCCAAATCTAACGGGAATCTGCATGTGTATGGATGGCCATGATGGCCATGACTACTGGCCCCCAAAAATCTATGACTGTTAAAATAAGAAAATATCTATTTTGTTTTACCATATGTAAGGCCAGGGGCCCCTGCCACCATTATGACCATTCACATGCAGGTTCTTATTAAATTCGGGCAGATGGTAGAGAAATGGCAGAGTTGGAGGATTTGGGGCCGTTCTGTTTATTGGTATCTCACAAGAAAAGCCAAGGAAAAAGCAGAAGACCTGCTTTTCCTATGGTGGGCAAGGGATCAGGAAGAAGAGAAATGAAAGAAATCTTCTGCACCTCTCAGTGGTGGGGGCAGAATTTCTCTTCCAGTAAACATTAGCAAGACAATGACCCTTCCCAATCAGGAAGGCAACCCACAACCTTGCAGACCGCTATACCTGGCATTACCCAGCCCCCAATGCAAACAAGCCAGCAAACATATACATCATATTTACAGACTTATTTGACCAACACCATATTTTCCAAATATCTTTAATTTTGTTACATAACTGGATTATAAAATCAAGTGGCTATTTTATATCTAAATTGCAACCCTTTTAGCTCATCTCTTAATGTCTATTGGATTTTATGTGGAGATGATTGCATGTAAAATAATTGAGAAAAAGAAAAAAGAAAAATGAATAATAAGTGTATGGTAAGAAGCCTGAGTACTAGAGACTATAGTATACTATCACTTGATTTCTTTCTCTCACCTCTCCCTATTTTCAATAATTTCTGCAATCTCAAGTTAAGTACAAAATGATAATATTCATTTCATTATCTGTCTGAGTACACGACCCCAATTTATAACAGTATCCAAATTTGCCATCCATATGACTTTTTTAAAGAGATGCAAGTCACACATTCCTCTTTATAGGTTAATGCAAGTTGTCCATTTATACAAAGGAAGCTTTACAAGTCCTCAAAGAAACCCATTAAAGAAGTTCAAGGATATTACACTGCAGCTTCCTTCAAACACTGAATTTCCATTGGTACTATCACCCTGAGAATAGTTTTAAAAATGTTTTATGCAGCCCGAGAGACCTTCCAACATGCTTACTAAATGAGTTAAATAATGGTTAGAATGTTTTAACTAAATAAATACCTGAGAGGTGCTCTTTACACATTGGCAAGGATCCACAACTTCAGTAGCTGAGTGCAAAATAAAGCCAATCCTCTCATCAATCCCCAACACTCCCTTGGTTTCCTCAGAGTTTTCATTAAAATGAACACTCTTAAAATTTAAACCCTGCAGCTCTCACCTCTAAGGTTTGCAGAAATAATTCTTTATTTATGGGAGATCAAAGAAGGTTATATAACACAGTCATGCTGTCACAAGGGCTTTTGAAGTTTAGTTAAATTTTTATATTCCTGTTTCTGTTCTCAAAAATACTAAATTTCCAATAGCATTTAGAAAGTACTGCAGAGTATATGTCTTTGGGCTATATGAATTACTTTTTCTTTTACAAAAGATGTCCTAATTATATCTACTTCTTTTCATGAATAGATATTGAAATGATATAGTTTAAATGCACACTTAAATTAAGTGAAAATGAGAGAAAACAGATTCTTCTAGATAAAATTTTCAATGTTTTAATATTTCATCTTTCTAAGTTGGTACAATGATATTCAGGAAAAGTCATTCCTTATATTGGTGTGTACTTGTGTGTGTGCATGTGTAAAAGAAAAATAAAAAAAACTTAAATATTATCTTTAGAAAAAATTGACCTAGTATTTATTATTACAACTTAGGAAACATAAGAGAAAGAAATAAATAACTTAATTTGATTTTTGGGGAGAAATTCTTGCAACTGACATCTCTAGTTAGTTAAAACAAGTTCAAACATTAAACTTGTCAAAGGCAGTCTGCAGTCAGTACTGGCTCTAGCTGTCAGTTAAATATCTTAACTCACAGTCCTGGAATATTCTAGTGTATTTTATAGAAGGATCAGACCTTGGTATTATTTTGACTTTTTCTTGTATAAATGACTCATGTCTTGCTATGTTGTTATCAGTGCCTGCAAGATGCTCTAGAAAGCATAGGCAAAAGTTGATATCTATTGAAAATCAATCCAGTTAACTTTTATGAACCCAAAGAAAAAAACAGGCTCATTGCTTGGCTAGGTTCATAATCTTTTAAAGAGTTGTTAGATGCCAAGAACAAACATTACAAGCCATCTCCTCAAAAATATTTTCAAAGACTTCACACTCTATTTACTTGAAGGTCAAAATCAGCTCCATAAATTCAATCATTTTTTTAAATATGGTTAATTGGTTTCTTCCTTTATCCAAAGAATCCAAAGGAAGAGAAAACAATATCAAAATCATTTACTTTCATTTAGGCTCAGTGTCAGGGAATGTTTAATAAGAATTATGAGTTGGTGGTATAACAGCAAATTGAAACAAGATGAAACAAATATTTCTGATTAAGGTTGGAAACAACTTTTTAAACAACCACAAAATCCATCTTCTGAAAACTTTTTTAAAAAGCATTGCAGTATACTGTATATTAAAAATGTGGTACCTGACCAGGAGGTGGTGCAGTAGATAGAGCATCAGACTGGGATGCAGAGGACCCAGGTTCAAAACCCTGAGGTCCTCGGCTTGAATTGGGGTCATCTGGGTTTGAGCATGGGCTCACTAGCTTGAATGCAGGGTCGTTGTATTGAGCATGGGATCATAGACATAACCCCATGGTCATTGGCTTGAGCCCAAAGGTTGCTGGTTTAAAGACCAAGGTCACTGGCTTGAGCAAGGGGTCACTCACTCTGCTGTAGCCTCCCTGGTTAAGGCACATATGACAAAGCAAGCAAAGAACAACTAAAGTGCCGCAATGAAGAAATGATGCGTCTCATCTCTCTCCCTTCCTGTCTGTCTGTCTCTACCAGTCTCTATCTCTGTCTCTGTCAAAAAAAATGTGGTAATAATGTCTTTGTAACTAACATAAACTGGTCAGATCATAAGAACACATTTCTTTTTAATGTATTTTTTCACACTGGATATCTCAACATGTAACAATCAAATAATATATTTTAAGTAAATATATAGCAGATCATGCTTTTCATTCTATTGTTGTCTTATCTTAGATACAGCTCTATATGTCAATATTGCTCATAATTTATCTTTTTACTGATTGAGACACAGAGTTCTTAATCTCTAAAAGTCTTTGTTTGTTATATGAATGTCATACCATGTGAGTTGCTGATTGTGGATCTCTTGGGTCAACTATAAGCTCAAATACCTATAGGAGTCAGAAAGGGAATTATGATTAATGAGCATACATATTCTGTACTACTTATCAATTTACTGTCTCAGACTAAATCTACCCTTTTTAGGCTTCCTTCACTTACTAAAGTTGGTCCTTATTAACATCTATTTTTTGTTTTTGCCATCTATGACACGCAGCAGTATGCAGGACATTCAATGTAACTTATTCTCCAGCAGTTTTTTGATGGGACGCCAGAGGGTAGCTTTCTAGTGTGTCTTGCTGGCAATCCAGCCGGTGATTTTCTGTGTCCAGCCCTGTTCTTGCCCTTTCATTGAACTTCTTCACCAAACCAAATGCCATAGCCACTCGTTCCTCAATAAAAAATCTAGGGGTGGACTGAGGGTGCTTTTTTCCAAATTTGTTTTTTCCCCTAAACATTCCGTCTTAGTCCAGTGTAGGTGGATTCTTCATAAAGATATTATCCATGTATCCTACAGGGTTCTTTTTCTCTCTTTAGTAATTTATTCTTTGTTAGTAACTAATAATTTTATATTAAAATTTTGCTGTGCAAATAACTAATGTGGTTTCCCTCTCTTGACTTACCCCTGAATGAACATAGTCCATCAACTCCAGCTATTACTTGCTAGAATACATGTTATTAGATATTCAGATTTTCACAGAAGCAAGGGGGTTTCTGCAAATTTTTTTAATTGTATATATTAGCAACTAAGTTAAAAAAATCACCATGTGGACAAACTATTCTCTAAATATGACAATTTTCTAATCTGGCTACAAATAAATGAAGAAGCAGAAAGGTGAATGGAAGGTCATGGGACAGGCAAGGCTTTGGGAAGGGATTCAGAGACTCTAAACAACACCCCATAGGAATGGTCCACTACGCAGAATGACTGAAGGTTGAGTTTTTGTAAAGATGGTTTTGGGAGCAAGTAAGAGAGAAGAAAGATTTATTTCACAAAAAAATTACTCCCACTTAAAATTTTAAGAAGGAGTTCCACAAATGTACACACACACACACACACACACACACACACACACACACACAATTAAGACATAAAGAATTGAAGTTAAGTCATTTGAAACTTTAATTACCCATAGAAATGAAAATGATTTCTCATTTCACTGTAAACAAGAGAAAAATTTTAAGGCTGCTTAGTTTTTTAAGGGGCAAATTGGCTTTTTTTTTTTTTTTTTTTTTGCAGCAAAGAGTTTTAAAGATTAAAAAAGTTAGGAAGTGGTGGTTGGTGGGGGTAGAGAACAAGCAATAAAAAATATATTATTTTTAAACCACTTCATACACATGTGATATAATTTAGTCACTTTACAGGAATCTAATTGTGCATTCAAGAATGCAAGCCAGTTTCAAGAGTTTGTTCTATTTTTAGAACTCTCTTCCTTCACATTAAGAACTGAGAACAAAAAGGACAGCCAGGTGAATAGGGCTGCAGTCTAGATCCTGGCCACTCAACCTTGACACGATGGCTAACGACGGTGGCCTGGTCATTGGAACAGTTGAGCACACAGAACATAGGGTCAGTGCTCTTTATTTTTCGTCTATACACAGCTGGGCAGAAAATTAGCCAATTAAACTCCATCTGTCTCTGTCTTTTCTCATTAAGTGTTTTAGGAAACATAACATTTTTGGTACCATATATATATACTTCTTTTGGACTTTTAAAAGTGTATGAATTATTATAATGCAGAGATGTGATGAAAAATATTGTATGTCATGTCAGAAGGTTTGGGTATTTCATCCTAACACTTGATTTGTATTGATCTCTTCCAAACAGAACAGAGATATGCTGCTAAGAAAACTGCTGTTTTTATGATATAATATGAACAGCATCAATAGTAATTTGTAAAACAAATTTAAAAAGGTTAAACATGTTTCTGAGCCTCATTATAAAAAAGGTAACATGAAGCATATATTTGAAAAGACAAGGTCATTGCATTCAAAGAGCTCTCTGCTTACTGGGGTTGACTAATACATAGCTGACAAGTTTTCATTCTTATTAGATTATGATAGGTGTTATAACAGAGGAATAATCAAACTGCTAAGCACCTGGGTGGCAAAGATGATTAATTCTTCTCACTAATACTAAAGAAATGAATTATGATGTGAAAAGTGATTAGAATCTTTTCTTCCCACAATATGTAGAAAACAGCAATGGTTAGTCATTCAAAAGAAATTTTGAGAAAATGTAGAATACTTGAAGATAAGCCAAAGGTGTAGTTAGATTAGAACATAAGGTGTCAGGGGGAAAAAGGAACAATGTGACAAAAAAAGTGAAGGGATAGATTCTTTGCTAAGGAATTTAGATTTCATTTCTGTAAAATGTTATTGCCTAAATGCTTTCAGTATGATTGTATATTCATGTCTGTGCTTTGAAAGAATAATGCCAGCAATGTAAAAAGGGTAGTTTGGGGATAGAATGCTCTGTTACCTGGGATCTTAATGGTAAGCCTTTGGAATAATTTAGGACCTGAACCACAGCAAGAATGGTGAGGACGAAACATAGAAGACAAATTCCAAAGACATTTCAAAGATACGTTTGAGAGGACTTGCTGATTAGATTTAAAGGATCAGGAGAGGTCAGAGTCAAAGATGATGGAAGTTTGCCAGCCTGTGTGACTGGGAGGAGAGTGGCCCCATTACGGGAGCAAGGGAACACGGAGGAGCAGCAGCTTTAGGGTGGGGATGGAGAGATAATAAGTCCAATTATTTGGAGCATCTTGGGTTTTGAGTGTCTGTGGGCCAAACAGGCTTCATATTTTCTAAAAACAAAAGGGCTTTAGGGGCAATCATCGAAATAATTGTAAAATTAAAATATAATTTATAAATGTAACCCTGATGCAAAATATTTAGCAATGCACAACATTAGCTCACAAACCATGCTATTTCTAAGAGGCCTATGTATGCATGTTAGGTCTAAGGTGTAAAAGTCTATCCATTAGAGACTGAGGCCCAGACAATTACAGTTGATTTGTCCTACCTCCTTGTACATTTTAGAGACACGAATTAAAGAAAAAAAATATTTTTTCTCCTATTTTACTAACAAATATTTGGGATTGCTCTTATTTATAGATAATTAGATTTATTTTAAAGTATGATTTAGACATTAAGTTATTGAGTAGAAAATTAAGTGGCTTGCCTTTAACTAATGGAAATAGAATGAACTATATATTACTTTTATTAAAGACTATTTCTTTTGAAATGTCTAAAATCAAACAAAAGGGCTCAGGAAATTAGTTAAATTATTATATTAAACCACTCTTAATTATGACTGCTAAATATTTGGATTGGACTGTAGGATGAAACAAACAATAGGATTGTACTTAATTTTAAATCCATTCTATATAAAACTATTAAATTTAATTAAATCAAGGGTACTTTAGCAATTAGTAGAAGCATGTAAAAGATGTTCCTAGGCAGTCTGTAAAATATACTTGCAGGTTCTTAAAACTTTGGGAGTTAGATATGAGCTGTTATTATTTTGTTATTTTTATTTATTTATTCTATTAAGTGATAAGCAGGGAGGCAGACAGACTACCATATGCGCCCCGACCAGGATCCACCAAGCAAGTCCCTACAGGGCGATGCTATGCACATCTAGGGATGCTGCTCTTTAGCTCAGCAACCAAGCTATTTTAGTGCCTGAGGCAAGACCCTGGAGCCATCCTCAGTGCTGGGGTCAACTTGCTCATTTGAGCCATGGCTGCAGAAAAGGATGAGAGAGAAAGAAGGGGAAAGGCGAGGGGTGGAGAAGCAGATGGTCACTTCACCGGTGTGCCCTGACTGGGAATGGAACCCAGGACTTTCACATGCCAGGCTGACACTCTATCACTGAGCCAACCAGCCAGGGCTTTAGTATTTTAGTCTGTTTTCTTACATGTTCTTAATTTTACCAAGCACAAAAGTCTCTAGAATATTTAGCCAATTTTATAGAAATATTAATCAGCTTATCGTCCCAACTGACTTGTACTTTTAATTCTCTTTATTAAAACTTTTTGATTCAAATAGAATGCTTGGGGAACAGCATGTTCCTGCTTTGCCATCACATGCATTCTCTTTTGACATTTATAATGCCCTGGTTTTACCCAAAGGCTGACTTCTAGGGCTTACCCCTTAGCTTTGGAATAATGCGCTTATCCCAGGTGATTACTTTGCTCATCTCAGCACATAAGATTTATCAGAATCTAAAACTTAAACCAGGGTTGGCTATGCATAGCAATTTTTTCCTCCTTTACAAATCCAAGAATTCATTTCTAATATGCCACCACAATTTTTACACGTTTTTGGATAGCAAGTGGTAATGCAGAATTCTTATATATCGTCATCATTCAGAAAGATTTTCACTTTTTTTTTTTTTTGGTCACTTGATATGTTCACTGATCCTGAAGGATTATCTGAGAAGTGTTATTTGACCACATTACGGAAGATAAAAGTGTCATGATTTGCATAAGTTGTTGCTAACATGTGATATAAATAACACTGAAATTCAGAACTTCAAATTCTTTTTCTCTGTCTAAAATATACTTCACAGACTTGCAGACTTCATAGGGTTCCTGAGAGAGGGAATAACAACCTGGAAATGTTGGTGGTAGAGAAAGCTTTCTCACTGAAGGTTTATTGTTTGTCTTTAATAAAGTATTTTGAACATCTCTCTCTCTCTCTCTCCAGTAAACTTTAGGCAGGGATTCCTTGTAGAATAGCTTAAAAATTCTTAGCTTTAGGTCACACATATAATAGTATTTATAACATTTTTTTGTATAAATAAGCACAGCTTATCTGTGTAGATTGTCTTGTTTACAATCCATGTTTAAACTCCTTACAAAAGAATCTTGAACTCTTGAAGAAGCCATTTGTCTCAGAAGAGACTGTCTAGGCATCAGCATGTCAAAGTGGAGGGGACTACTTGCTCTAGAATTGTGAGCGGAAGCATCTGCAGCACCACCACAGGGTATAGAGCAGGACCTTGAAAGATGCACACCAACAGGCACTTGGGGACAAGCCAAGCCAGCTCCACTGTGTTTGGATTAGTGTCCCGGGAATCTATGTGGGCAAAAACCAGTCATCTCTTTACTTGCTTCTTTTTGTTGTGTCTTCCTGTGTGCTCTTACTTCCGATGAGAAACTAGTGGAGAAACGAAAGAGGAAGCATTCTTCGACCTCAAAAGTGTTTAACTTTAATAGTACAAACATACTGGATATAATAATGGGGCTTAGTTAAAGGGCTTCTATGATACACTCTAATAGTTTTTGGTACATTTTTTAGACTGCTTTCAAAATATTTTTAGAACTTTTGCCCACTGGCATTAGGCAAAGCTAGCTTTCTTAGGAAGCTTTTAACTGGAGGAGATAATGCCTCTATAAAATGAAGAGTGATCGTCATTGTTCTTCCTTTGGTGACAGATTGGGGTCCCCCTAAGTTATAAATGCATATAAAAGATATCTAGTATACTATCTCTGTGGCAATTATTACCAATTCTCAAAGGTTTTTCTTCATCTCTGCTTAAGCTTTGTTTCAATTTGTTAGCAAACATTTGTGAAGTCAGGTAGCCTGCATTTCTAACCTGGATTAAAATCTCAACTCCTTTCCTGCCTAGGTGTAAAATTTGGGCAACCTGTTTAGTCTACTCCAGCTTTCGTTTATTCATGTTAAAAATAGCCAGATAAGTGTGCCTCCCTCATAGGACTGTGGTACTCGTGTGGTCCATGAGATAATGAATGTAAAGTATTTACCATGCTTAGATATTGCTGTTACTGTTAATATTATTCATTTTATTAATACCAATTTCACTGTTATGTTGTGGCATTTGGGAATCCAGCATATAGGTCCATGATGGCTCTTCACTTACATTGCACTTTGGTTCATTCTTTCTGAATTCAAGAATTCCAGGTAAGTTCAAAGACTAAAAAGACAAATACTGAAATATACTCACATATTTTTTTTAATTACTGCTCCTTCTCATCCCCAACCCCCCAACCATCAAGTTAAGACAGAAAGGAAAACTGTCTGCAAATCCCTATGACATGTAGATATGTGGTTTTCAGTTCTTGCTGTGTCCTGAACAACACATTCCCTGATCTTCCAACCCTGCCAAGGGACAGGAAAGAATATGTTGTGCAGGGGGCTGTCAGTGAATCTCAACAAATTGAATCACTGCCAGGGAAAGGACAGTTATTAAATTGAAAAACATTCTGGAATTAATTGCAAAGCTAAAGGGGAGCACAAGCAAGCATATCTCACACTTTACCTGATCCCTATCTCCCTGGCTGTAGTTAGGAATGGATAACCTGGCCATCATGTTGCCACTTTACATAAGAGGTAAACATTCTAAAACACAATATTAGCACAAAAATATAGATTTTTGTAATTGGTAGCTCAAAACTTTTCTGACCTGATTTGTAAAGAAAGCTATACAAATGTATTCTTCTCTTTTTCTTCCTTCTTTCTTTCCTTCCCTTTCTTCTTCTTCTCTTTATTTCTCTCTGTCTCTCTCTTTATTATGCTTTTTTTCCTTTCATTTAAAGATAAGAAGGAGAAGGTAAAAACTATTACATGGTATTCAGTGGAAAACTGAGCTCAGACCCTAAGTTTATGACTGGCTAAATATACATTTTTCCTCACCTCCCACACTGGCTAACAGTTGTGAGCAAGGCTGACCTTAAAAAAGGATACATGGAGCATGTACTTTACTGAAGAAAGAGCTAAATATCTAGAACTAGAATTATTTAGAGGCAGAATTAAATGACAAATAAAACTGAAGAAACATTGAAGGCCGACTAAATTTACCATGTGGTATTATTAGACAATCTTTCTGTTACTTTACCCAAAAGCCGGAGTAGTCGTGGGCAATTATAGACACTCTGGTAGGTCTAAGAGGTCAGAAGGGATTAAGTTAAAAAGGGGGCTATGCAATTCCAGGAAGCTATGCAATAGAAACTGAAGAGTTTATTGTACATCAGTTAAGTGTACAATGAAGTGGGTTCATGTATATTTTTTCAAATTCTTTGTATTATGAACAGTGATAAAACATGTTAATCTTTTCAAAAATGCATGCTATTGGCAGAAAGGGGAAATAAGACACAGCTGATTCACCAAAAAAATTTTATAACCATTATATACTTCAATTAAACAAGTATAGGCTAGCAGAGATAATTTTTTTAAATATGTAAATTCTAATCTCTGATCTCCTTGGTTATAAACTTGAAATAACCCAGAATTTTGTTCTCTTGCAACATTTCAGTTTCAGCATGCAAAAGTTTATAATGCAATACAATTACTTCATGATCAAATGGTTATAAATGGTTTATTTATAACCCATAAACCAAATTAAAGTTGATCCTGGGTCAATGAATAAATTCATGTATGTCTATGAATGAAATTTCACTAAATGCTTTTCTTTTATCCTATAACATATAAATTATAATACCTATTCTTCACATACAGAAACAGGTTTAGAGAGGTTTATTTATTGTTTCAAAAAATTCTATCAAGCGAAAGTGAAACATTAATATAAAGCTTCTAGGTTCTAAATCTATGGCTTTTCTAAAATATACTTACTTGTTTGTAGTACTAGGTTTAGATTAGATCAGTGGTTCTTAACCTGGGTTCTATCGAACCCTAGGGGTTCGATGAGTCAGTCTCAGGGGTTCGAAGGAGCCTTTGACTCGGAGGCCAGAATAAAGTAATACCATAATTTGTTGTGAGTTCATGCACTTTGTTGGTTTTGTTCTTTAAGCAAGGTGATGTTCATGCATGGCTCATTTTGTGCACCAGTAAAAAAATATATAGCTATGTCTTGAATTTGGAAAAAAAATCATATTTTATTTATCACTAAAGAAGGGTTTGGTGAATGCGCATATGAAACTGGTGGGTTCGGTACCTCAAAAAAGGTTAAGAACCACTGGATTAGATTAATTTTTAATTTACTAATCATGTTCAAACTAATAGTGGTTTCCTAAGTCATAGATCCTTATGTGTTAAATAGCATTGGTTCGACATTCGTAAATTACTGATGAAATAACAGAATTTAAGTAATTCAATACAGTAAACCAGGTCATTAGCCCCAGAGTTGAATCTTTTTTATTCTATCATGTTATTTTCGGAGTATTATGCATTTTGTAGCTTGATGAGAATAAATAAAAAGTCAATTTGGGTTTTTAGAACACATCCAGACCCAGCCTGTTAACTGTGGTATATTAGTTAATTTTTTCAGCACTTCACATCTTCAAAGATTCATGCTTTTCCATCACTTCACTTGGCGACCCTTGCGATGTCACTTCCCCTCATACATAGTCACAGGTTGGCCCAGCCTCACCATTACCTGAGTGTCACAAGAGTGTTCTCTGAAAAAGAGACTGTGTCTTCCTCTGTCTCTTTTGAAGAATAAAGAAAAATTTCCCTAAAGACATCCCGCAGACATCTTTCAATGGATTATCTCCAGAATTATGTCACCTAAATCAATCAATGGCAAGGAGAATGGGATTATCACGCCTGACTAACATTGTTGGTCTTTACTCCTGAGAAGCACTACCTGAGATAATACAGGCAGCTTGCTTGGCATTGTTCCTTCACAGAGAACGTCAGCATGCAGCAAATGTCCAGGATTATCCTAATTAGTCAAGAAACAAGATTAGTAGCATATTCTGTAGAATTATGAAGGTAACTGCCAGAAGAAATAAAACAGAACCTGACAAAACCTGGTTTTCTCTGTAAATTGTGACTGGGATATAAGAGAAAAGAGGAGCTAAGTTCCTTTTTTCTACTGTTATTTATTTGTACTGTTTAAATTGTTTAGCAAACCCAGTTATTAATTTTATTATAGTTAAGCCATTATTTTATGATATTTAATTACTACTGTATATATCAGTGCCATTAATTTTAAATTTGGATATATCGCTTTATTGCTGAGTTCTCTTTATTTGCCATATTTAAAGATACTTTCATCATTTATACAATGGAAATATTTATTAAGCACCTATGTGAACTAAGCAAAAACAAAGCCTCATAACTCTTCACATTGGCCTCTTGTACTGCAGTACCCATAAAGACTGGTTCTCTAATAAACACCTACAAATTTTGGTTTTAAAAAATGGCAATTTAGGCCTGACCTGTGGTGGCGCAGTGGATAAAGCATCGACTTGGGAACACTGAGGTCGCCAGTTCAAAACCCTGCACTGGTCTGGTCAAGGCACATGTGGGAGTTGAGCTTCCAGCTCCTCCCCCCTTTCTCTCTCTCTTTCTCTCTCTCTCTCTCACTCTGTATCTCCTCTCTAAAATGAATAAAATTAAAAAAAAAGGCAATTTATTATACTATTGTTTTCTTACACCATTGTAACACTACTTTTTAAAAAACTGACTACAAATTTTATATAATGAACCATAAACATAAGTAAAATGAAAAATTCAAATTTACCTACTTGTCAATCTGGTCTTCTTTTAGTGGCAAAAATAATGTGATTTCTTAAAATAATAAAAGAATTAACCTTACCCATTGTCTTACTAATAAAATAATTTTTAAAAGAATTGAATGTGTTTCATCTATCAATATATAACTTTATACATGAATAAACTGTCTCAATCTCACCCGTTAATGTGGTACAATGTTAAAGAACATCAGCTTCAAAGTCAGGTACACTGATGTTCTTGTTCTTATACTCTTGTCTTTTCTACTTATACTTTTCATGGTTTTAGATATGGAGCTAAATTCTCTAAATCTCATTTTCCTCATCTGTAGAAGGGATCCTAAAAATCTCTTCCAGAACAGAGTTGTGGTGCAGATGAGATGCATTAGTGAAAAACGTAGTTTAATATTGAGCTTGACACACAGTAAGAAGTTACTAAATATTAACTGTTATTAGTAGTGTAGGCATTTCTTAGGGAGTAAATGATACATAGAGTGGTTATTGTCATCTGATTTAGAAACAAAGTTCCATCAGTAACCAGTTTATTGGGGTTGTCCTTAAATAAAAATAGTTATAAAAATGAACTAAAAGATTATATTGGTACCATATGCCTGAGTTCTTGATCCTGAAATCTGCTTCATTTGGGGGAAAGAAGGAGGAAGAAAGAGAAAGGAAATAAAAAAAGGTGGGGAAAAGGAGAAAAGTTTCCCATTTTTTCTTGGGTATACTATTAATTCTGGAGAATAGTTTGAAATTAGTGAAAATTCCTTATACATTCTCTTTTTCATGGAGATTCACAAAGAAAGTTTTTCAGGTCTGCAGCATGGACATTCTCTCAAAGAATTAAGATTTTTCAGAGTAATTTCACAATAGCAATAGAAGCCTCAGGGAGTGATAAAATAGGGAAAATCAGGTTTATTTTTTTTCACTTGTATTTATCTCTAATTTGAGCGTTAGCTTTTATATGGGATGTTTTTCCACTGGAGATTTTCTATACCTAAATTTATAAAGTTGTATGCATGGTGTGCATTTGTGTGCCTTTTTACATTTCAAAAGCATTTCAAGTCTTTTGTAAGAGAAGTATCCTAAAGTCGTTTTTATCCTTATAGGTTATAATAGAACTATCTTTAATATACTTAAGTGGAGAATATATATTCACTTAGGTAGATGTTCAATTATTTTTACAAAAATTTCATATAGAGCTTTTTCTCTCTTAATCTGCTGGCATACAAAAGGGAAAACAAATGTCACTTACAAATTGAATGCAAAGAAGTATCCCTGAAAAATAAGAATAGAAATTGCAGTCTTGCATAGTAGCTTTCAACATGTAGAATAAATGCTGTCCTGAAATACGCAGGAAGTGAATTTCCTCATACTGAAAATTTTGGTTTTCATTTTATTTTATTTTTCTTCTTCTTCTTCTTTTCCAAGTAAGAAGATGGGAGCTAGAGAGATAGACTCCCACATGCACCCCAAATGGGATCCACCCAGCAACCTCATGTGGGACAATGTTCTGCCCATCTGGGCCCATGCTCACAACTGAATTATTTTTAGTGCCTGAAGCAGTGGCTCCATGCACTCATCCTCAGCATTTGGGCCAATGCATCCCAACTGAACAAGCCATGGCTGCAAGAGGGGAAGGCAGAGTGAGAGAGAAAGAGAAAGAGAGAGAGAAGGGGAGAGGGAAGGGTGGAGAAGCAGATGGTTGTTTCTCCTGTGCACCCTGACCAGGAATTGAACCTGGAACATCCACATTCTAAGCTGATGCTCTACCACTGAACCAATCGGTCAGGGCCAAGCTTTCATTTCCTTTATTGGACTAACTGTGCATTTTGCCAGGCGAGGCGGGGGTGGTGGTAGTGGTGGAAGACCCATAAAGAAAGCAGACCTTTCCTGAGATTATGTCAATTCCTTGCTCATTATGTGATCAACTTTTTATTGTTTCTCTTCCTCTTCCCCAGGTGGAGACACTGAGGATAATGTCCTTCAAGGAGACTGCTGACTGTTTTCAAGGAGGTTTCTAAAAGAGGCTCTCACCAATTTAGTATGGTGATTATTTCCTGCCCTGGCTCTATCTTCTCTTCCTAATCCTCAACCCACTTCCCATTTGCTGCTGTCTTTCCAAAGATCAAGGGACACTTTTATCTTTCCCCTACAGGATGCCTTTTTTGTACTCCATATATTGCCAGGGGTGGAGGTGGATATAATACGTATCTATCTGAAATTTACCTACGGACTGCTAATTTAGGATCAGAAAGAGGAGCAAGGCATATTCTGCTAGTGGGCATGTTAGCTTAGAATCGTTCTGTTCCCTCAGAAGACTATTCACTCCGCCGTAGGAAACGTTCCGCAAAAGCAGAGTTGAGGTAATATATGCTGAAAACTAGACTCTTGATTTATAAATCCCAAAATGCTGTACACAAGGTCAAGAAGCAAAAATCCTTCATGGACGTATAAAATACTCTGGCTTTATTTATTTAAAGAATTAACCTTTTTCTCACAGACAGCTGGGATTCCTATCAATTCTACTTAATAGTAAGTATTTAGTACATTACTGCCGCACTGCCCCACTCCAATAAGAGACGCAACCAATTCACTCTGTAGCTTCTACTTGTTTTTGTCACATTGGACCCTTGGTTGTTTTTGCTTCCTTTTAACAAGTATTTGTTAATTTTTAAAATTTTCACAGTTTAAAGAACAGCAGTTCTATTTGTGTAAATCAGAAGATTTAATTAAAGAAGAAGAATCCAAATGGTGCAAATAAAAGTCTGTGCATAATAAAATATTGATTGCCTTTAAAAATACAATAGTGCTCTAGTATTCTATTACATTGCAGCAGAAAGAGCTGCCAGCAGTAGAGAGCAGTGCCACAGCTTGGCTGCATGTGGCAGCCTTGGTGATTGGTGTGACCTTGGGAGGCTGGAGAAACCACTTATTTTGTGGCATCACTGATGAGGGCACCCTTGCCCTCATTTTCGCAGGAGGTTGGGGTGCAACATTTACTGTACAGTCATTATATAGCTTCTCTCTCATGTTTGTACTCTTTTGCACCTTTTCCTAAAATCTTCTGAAATCTGAATAATTAATGTCTTAGTTGTTTAGCTAGTTAAGAATTTACTTTGGAGAAAGCAAATTAAAGGGAAAGAATATCATTAGGAGTTGCTTTAGACTTGCCATTGAAGAGTTATATAACTCACAGGCCCTGTGACCTCAGGCACATAGCTTTACCTCAGGAGTCCTCTGATTTTTCATCTATAGAATAAAGAAGGGAAAGAGCTCAAGGCTCCTTTGATTGCTAATCATTCTATTATTCTAGGTAGTATCTATTTTCAAGTCAATATTTTTTAGGAAAAGGTCAGTGTAGAACAAAACACATGATATGCTATTTGGTAACAACAGATAATTTCTAGAGTATTTAATAAAATATATATAAGATCTAAACTAATATCTTATTATTTTCAATAGTGTTTTATTCTTTAAAGATGTATTTTATGTATATTGTTTAGTTATGAAATTTGTTCTAAGAATTTCCCAAGATCAAGTAATATTATATATAAAAGGAATTTATAACGATTAATGCTGAACAAGTATTGTTAATTTTATTATTAGAATGAACAGGTTTAATTTTTATAAAGAAAATAAACAGAGAAAGTTGGGTTAAAATTTGAAATTTATATTAAATTCCTATGCTATATCATAATTTTTTTTAACTTATATCATCTGGGAAAAGGTTAGACTTATATGGCAATCAATATTGCTTTGTAATAAACCCCTTCTCATTTTCACATGGTGTATGTAGAAAGGTGGTGATTCATATTTGGTCCAAGTTTTTGCTTGATCTCCTCAAAGTGATGCCAATCAATTCATTTATAGGCTCCACTGCCTGTTCCTATTCAGAATCCTGGGGAGAATTTCTGACTCAGGGAAGAGACCAGAAATAACAGCAGAGGAAACTCACACCAGCTTCTCTTCCTTCTGTCTTCAAGATAAACTTAAAACCAAAGAAAACAAGCAACCTGGAAGAGAAATACCAAATGAACAAACAAAAATTTGTTCCATCAGAAACAGATTATTTATAATACCAACAGTTTAAAATATTTCTTAGTTATACTCTCAGAGATATTTAAGAAGTCATCAAACCATCAAAAATAATCTTAAGAGATTAAAAATATCAAAGCAGAAATTAAACCAATAAAATTAGAAAATATTAATAACAAATATTCATATAGCACTTGTTATGTGCCAGCCCTGTTTCTGTACCGTATGTGTATTAACTTTTTGACCCTCAAAACAACACTACAAAGGGTATACTATTATTTCCTTCATAGATGAGACACTGAAGTACATAGTGGTTAAGTAGCTGACATGTATTTCGCAGTGACAAAGTGTCAGACTGAGATATAAACCTAAGTAATCTGCCTCCAAAGGCCTGGCAATTATGCATTCAACTCTATTTCTTCCCAAAAGACAGGGAGAATAAACAAAAGATGAATTTAATATTGTTCTAGAGGGAGAGAAATGCAAAAAATAAATCATCTATATCATCAACTATCCTATACTCCAGAAAGCAGTAAGGTACTTACATTCTGAGATCAAATAATTTTTAATCAAGATTTTATATTGAACCTAACAAGCAGCCACATGTGAGGACAGAACAAAGGTCTTTTACGACTTCAAGAACTAGAAAAATTGATCTCTCTAAAAACCTCTCTTAGGAAGCATCTGGAGGTATTCACCTTCAAAATTAAGAAGTAAAACAAACGAAAAAGAATGTATTGGATCAAGGGCACATCCAACACAACTCAAGGGAGATAAGAGAAAGAAAGAAAGAAAGAAATTCCTGGGAAGCTGCTATGCAGCAGTCTATGAAATAAATTAGTTCTGATGGAAGCAGGAAGTAAGAGGCTCTGGATAGTGATATGCAGAAAAAATAAAAACTGTAGAAAACAAAGAGTTGGAGTTGTTCTGGAAAAACTAAAAATGTGAAGGTATAAAGAGTTATAAAGTAAAAATCATTGTAGCCATTCTCAGAATGGTAGAAATACATTCATTGTGTCTGAAATATAAACTACACTGAAGGATGGCAAAATTCTGAGAAATTAAAGGAGTATAAGAAAACACAATACAGCGTGACCAGGCGGTTGCGCAGTGGATAGAGCCCGTGATAGCAAACCTATGACAAGTGTGTCAGCACTGACACGTGTAGCCATTTTTGATGATACACGGCCACATGTGGCCACATACAGGAGAAGTATGGGGCCACAAGCCAAGAAGGACATTTCATCCTCAGCTCCTGCATGGCCAGGTGCAGTAGCCGAGGATAAAACATTTGCTGTAGTATAGACACTGCCGGAGGTCTGTAGGCCAAAACAACAGAACTCCGGCACAGAGCGTCTAGTTACGGGACTTTCAGTTAGGTCGTTGTTTTCAAAGTGACATACCACCCAAGTTATGCTCAGTTTTTGGCAAATTTTGACACACCATGCTCAAAAGATTATCCATCACTGGGATAGAGCGTCGGACTGAGAAGAAGAGGACCCAGGTTTGAGACCCCGAGGTCGCCAGCTTGAGCACAGGCTCATCTGGTTTGAGCAAAACTCACCAGCTTGGACCCAAGGTCGCTGGCTCAAGCAAGGGGTTACTCGGTTTGCTGTAGCCCCTGGTCAAGGCACATATGAGAAAGCAATCAATGAACAACTAAGGTGTCACAACGAAAAACTGATGATTGATGCTTCTCATCTTTCTCCGTTCCTGTCTGTCTGTCCCTATCTATCCCTCTCTCTGACTCTCTCTCTGTCTCTGTTAAAAAAAAAAAAAAACACAACAAAACAAAACCCACACAGAATACATTTACTGTTGACATTCAGAACATTTGATTTAGACTCGACCAGGAGTGATGGAATTGAGATCACTAATCCCGGCACTGCTGCTGAGGTTAACACAGGACAATATATACACAGTCAGACTGATGTTCAGAATATTCTCAAGTTCAGTGTTAATCTGTATTCACAGACTTCAACATGGTTACAGTTTAGATTGTAAATATGACATGTAATAATGGCATAAGTGTTACCATGTCACTGAGAGAAGGCAGACCGAAACAGAGGACTGAGTTGAGGGAAATGTAGAAGTTCAAGATGCTTATTTGACAAAATGCAGACCTAAGAGGCATTTTTCAAAATGATTGTAAGTAGAAACTGGGGTAAAAAAAGTAACTAATCAGAGAACTTAAAATAAAAATAATTAAATAATCAATAATAAAAGAGGAAGTGGAAAGTGCAAGAGAACTAAATCTTCATGTATCATAAGAGAAAATAAATATCTGTACTGTACAGTATGGTGTTTACAGGCCAAAACGAGTCCCCTTAAAGGGTATGGCAAGTGAAACTGAAAGTGGTGGAGGAGGTAATCCAAATCATAGGTTTTCACCATAATTTCTATACTTTTTGTTACCCTGTAGATGTATTATTTTTTAAAATATTGTAATAATTTCAAGTTTCTAGTTTTTGAATCTAAGGATTTCTAAAACTTCTATTATTATACTTATTGGGGTGACATTGGTTAATAAAATTATATGCATTTCAGGTGTACCATTCTATAACACATCATTTGTATATTGCATTGTGTGTTCACCACCCCAAGTCAAGTCTCCCTCTGTTACCATTTACCCCATCTCTACCCTCCTTCACCTCCCCTGCTCACTTTCCCTCCTTTAATTCCTACACTGTTGTGTCTATAAGTTTTTTTCTTCTTTGTTTAATTCTTTCACCTTTTTTACCCAACCTCCCAAACCTCATCGTTTCTGACAATTTTGTTTTTTCTCCTTATCTATGAGTCTGTCGGTCAGTGTGTTATCAAGGTTAAAAATAGAACAGGAAGTATATTTGCCTCAATATAATCAGAAGGTTCTTTTCCTTTGAGAGTCTCTAGATCCCATGGATAAATTCCCAAAGTGAGAAATGATGAGGAAACAAGTATCTCTCTGTGATTTGGGTCAGTATGTTATCATGTTGTAATATCTTAATAATCACCATATATAAAACCCATGCATAATAGATGAAATGAAAAGGTGAGTTTTACCTTTTAAAAATTACCAATTATATATATATATATATATATATATATATATATATATATATGACTAAAGGTTTACAGTTGAAGAGTTGAATGTATCTACTTTTTTAAGTCTTGAGTATGTGCTAACAAAGAATTAGAAGATATAGATCTTGACTAATTACGATGTCATGTTGACCAAGGCATTCAACCATTTTTAGGATTCAGTTATTTCATCCACATAAAAAAACAAACCAAGGAAGTAAAGAAAGAAGGTAGAAAAAAAAAGAGAGGGAGAAAATGAGGAAAAAAATGAAAAAAAAGGAAGGAAGGAAAGAATGTCACTGATTTTATAGGTCTATTATTTGGAAAGAGAAAGACGGTTTAATTTGAACTGAGTTATACAGATAAATGGAGAACTTAGAAAGCTTTGAGCTCTAGAACAGATATTATCTGTTCTATATATTTATCCTAGATTTTTAAGGAATAAGGAATCTCTGAAGATTCCAGAAGTAGATGGTAGGATTAAATCAGTTATAAATTATAGCCAAGAGAAACAAAATATAGAATGGTTGAATACACTGGTAATGATTTAATTGTAATTCATCAAAATTATATTAAACTTCAAACTATTTTCAAAGTAGTTTGCTGGAAGCTTTACAGGTTATAAAAGACATGTAAGATATAGGTCCTGTTTTAAAGATATTTACACCTAGTTAGGAGATAAGGCACACTGCCTGCAACTATAAACATGAGAAAATACAAATACATCTGTCAAATACATTGCAGACAATTTGTGGTTTTGATTTTTATAAGAAAGACCACTTTCATCTGTTATAATGAGAGAAGATTTTACTGGGCATAGGGAGCTAGGAATGGGGTTTAAAGAAAGCTGAGAAAAATAAGTTTCTTAATGAGGTAAAAGAGAAGTTGGTGAGATAGAGATAATAATTCATCTTAACTTGAGAATTCGAGAATTTCACATGAGGATGACTAAGACTCTTATTGAGATTTTGTAGTTACTCAGTCTCTCTTTCTCTCCCTCCTTCTCTCATCTTTCTGTCTACCTAAACAATTAACTTGAGTGAGAATAGGTTTAATGCAATCTTTCAGAAAAAGCTGTGTCATTTGGTTTAACTGAGAAGTAATAGTAGATGTACCAGTTTTTTGTCACTGGAGACGTTTTTTAGTCTTATGACTTACTGCATGGGGTCAGGAAATAGCTGGCTTTTACGAATCTATAAGGCTTTTCTTGATATCTGACCTTCTGTTTTGATTAACTTACTTTTAAATAGCTTGTTAAAATTAGGCAGTAGTGCCAACACTATTCTTCGCAACACTCCTTCCAAGAGCAACTTGCTCAATTGGTAAAATATGCTTTCAAGTTGTTGTTTAACTCGATTGTTTTACTGTACAACAAGTATCTGCTGTTTTCTAATCTCAGATATCAGTTTTAGTGCACCTCCTGCTGAACTGCTCTTTTGCTTTGGTGGTTCTACCTTCCAATAATATTTTTTGTAATAAATTTGTCCACATTAGAACTGTCTCTAGTCCAACAATTAGGTAGAATCACGTGTGAGTGGTGTTTTGGGGTCATGTCTAAACAAACTGCATACATTCTGATGGTTAGAACTATCACATGGCCAATCCTAACTACGGAAAGTTTGGAAGTAAAGCCTAGCTGTGTACCTAACAAGAAGGGAGTCCACTTAATGATTCACCTACCTATATATGGCCTAAATGAAGACAGTGCTGGGATAGATTGACCATACCTGCCACAGATGAAGGTTTGGCATGGAAGCATTTGTGTCATGTACTTTCGACCCTGTATCATGAATGAGAGATTATTGTTCGTTAATATTCTTAAAGGTTTATAAATGGTTCTCTCTTTTTTTTCAAATATATGTTTGTCTCAATAGACTAGTCTTCATCTGTTCTTAATAATCCCCTTTAATAACACTTTACAAAAATGTTTTGGCCCCAAATGACAGTTTAAAATTTAAAACAGGCACTAGAGTATCTTTTATAAAAAGCCCAGTTTTAGACTATCTTTCACTGCTGTCTCGTCTCTATTTAAAATGCTGCTGTCTCGTCTCTAATTCCACAGTGCCCAAATATTTCAGAAGCAATATAATTTGCAGTTTATTTTACATCTCTAAGCTTTCCTTAGGACACCTATGTTTCCACAGGGTAGGGGGAACTAGAAACGTTGGTTTGGTTAAAGTTCACGGAGGGGAGAAATTGCCCATCTAGGAACTGTACTTCCAATACTTGTCGCTGAACATAAAATAACTTGGGCCTCCAGGGCTAATGGTAATATTAGAATCACTTGAGGCTCAGGTAAGAAAATTGTAATTAAAAAAGGAAATGGAGTTTGAGATTCAGCTGAACTTTATTATATCAAAGTACAGCATAGCATTTTCTTCTTAACTTTGGAACCTAGTCTCTGAAGGTGCTGGAGTTCTTGATACCCACAAAACTCCTGGGTGAGGGATGGGGGGATGGCAGGTGGGGGATATGGGGTAGGGGTGTGTTAAGTAGACAGCTGTCAGGGTTTTGCCCTGAGTTTTATCAAATAATTAAAGCCTGTTTGACACCTACAGTGTGTCCGTAAAGTCATGGTGCACTTTTGACCCGTCGACCTGTCAAAAGTGGACCATGACTTTACGGACACACTGTATTTCAAGTTTCTCTACTTTTGTTTCATCTTAGATTGATTTTCCTCTCATCAGTTTCTTGGTGGGACGATTTTGGCCAGAGTTCCTTCACCACTGTGGAAGCATCCTTCCTCTTACCTACTGAGTTCTCTGAGTTAGTAGTTGAATCAAGTAGGCAAAGCATCTTTAGTTTTTGTTTCATTTTTATAATGAAAACGTCATGGCCTACTGGCAGTGTTTTCTTATTCCTTCTCTGCAACAGATCGGAATAAACATGGCACCCTCCAATAAAGGTCAGCTTTGAAACACAACTGCCTGTTGTGTTCACAGAGAGGGCCATTATGCACCTCAAACTTTTCCTGGCTGCTAATACAGTTCAAAATGCAATCGAGACCCTTAGCCTGCTCTATAATCCTGAAGGGTTTAATGATACAGCCTTCTCAGAAACAGCCGGCTGAAAGCATCCTTCCCTTTCCACTTTCTGTCACCGCTTGCTCTCAGCAGTTGTTTATTTCTGAGATTAAATTGAAAAGACCTCAGTGAAGTCATTTTGGAAACAAAAACCCAAGAGCATAGACCTCTCAATTCCTGCTTATCCACCTGAGTCTTGCTATAATAATTCATAACACGGCACACAAAACTCTCTATCAACAGGCTCGCTAGCTTGGAATTCTAAATCAGCCAATGCCTGTTTCCACCTCCTCACAAAGCCCCCTCCTTCCCCCGCATTCACCTGGTTTAAATGGAGTAGAGCTGGGAGAAATTGATTTACCCTTGTTACATTATACTTACATGCTTCTTTGATCTCAGAACTAGGCCGAATGCTTAGCAACATGACAGTTTTAATAAACACCACACAGTTCTGTCCAGAATGCTTGTAATTGGGAACAGTAGGGTCCTTCAATATTCCTGCCTATTAATCCCTCTAACAACAGAGGTGTAGGGGACTTGGGATGTCACACCTGACATGGGTGCTCAGGTGCTCAGGTGCTCAGTAGTAGATATGCCCTCACCTGAAAACTCAGTTGCATTGGTGGTTTGCATTTCTCATTGTTGAACTTTTGCCCCTCTTGATAGCTCTATACCAAGACTCACTGGACTAGAACCACTCATTACTTGTTTTTGAGCACATGGTGTTAAGGGATTAAAAATCGGGGAGGCATATTTACAGTTTAAGAATAAAGTCTTGGAAGACTACACTGCTGCCAAACAGCACATGACTGCTAATGGAAGTTTCCTTTCACTCAGATGGTCTGGGAGCTGGAGGATCACAGATGTGGTTCAAACCCTTGACTCTTATTTATTGTGGCATCTGTCCTCTCCATGCTGTTGTTTGGTGGCTAACAGACAACAATCCCTTTGTAGAAATTGTATATGAAGGAAAATTTTGCAAAGTACCGAAAGGAGTTTCAAGTCCTCTAAGAAAGTCCACAGGGTTCAGTGAAAATAGAATCTAATCAACCTATAAAAATTGAAATCCCACACCTATTGCATGACTTGATTTGATTTGAAGTATCTTCTTTTTGATCCCCAAGCAACAAAATGAGTTGACTGTCTCTCCAGGAGCATTCTCTGCATCTGTGTCTGCTTTTCTCAGTCTCCTCCTCTTCATCATTTGCATTATTCTTTCAGGATTCTAGTTCTGAACACTTTCTAACTGCTCGTTGGCCCATGTATAATTCATCATTGCTCTGGTGATCATGGCTTTTTTGCTAACTGAAAATGAAAGAAAAGCAGTTCTTATTGCTTCCTTCCTATTTATGATTGACACTTCTCTGCCCATTAATTTTTGTTTTCTTTTTTCTGAGTCTCATATTTCCCCCTCGACCCCCAGGGTTTTATGCAGACTTCATGAAGAAACATTTTTAATCAATCAAAATAGAATTGGAGCAATTTTAGAATTCCATATGTTTTTTTGGCAAGAGTCCCCTGTGATCACAACACACCTGACTATAGGGAAGTATATGTTTAAGTAAATCTTCCATTAAATGTTTCAAGATAGAAACACTTGTAATGCGGAGACTCAACTGTTGTTGGTTGATTAAGGGAAATAATCATAGCCGCATGGATTTCATCCTGAGAAGGGTGTTAACAGTAAGAGTAGAGAAGGCACCAAGATGAAAAGGGTGGCATACATCATGATTTGGATGTGGAAGTAACTGTGAAACATGCTTTTAAAGAAATATAAGCTTAATTTCTTTTAAAAATTATTCACTTCAGTTTCTGATGCAAAATAATAAAATTTAATGCTTGCATACATTATGATAACCCAAATTTGCAATAATTTGTAAAAATAGTTATATCATCTGCATGTTCTCCCCAATACCTTTTCTTACTTTGGCACCCAAGACATATGTTTAGTAAAATGTATTGTAACATGTTCCTTTACATATCAATGTAAACAGTCCTTTATTCAGAGAAACTTTAAGGCTGTGCACAATGCACTAGCTCACTGTAGGAATAAAAAGAGATTTTTTTTTTCTAACAGTCAAGAATGTATGACTACAACAGGGAGCAAGTAGCTAGCTCATCAGTATTTTACCAGAGGGGGCCCAGACTCCCTTAACTACTCTAAAAAATATATAAGGGAACATAGTTTAATTTCCAGATATAGTTCCTGAAGCAAGGATGGTTTTTAGCACCCTGCCAGTACACAGATTCAATTATGAATGAGGAGAACATGAGTGAGCTGGCTAAGCTTCCCTTTTGCCTACCCTCTACCGTCATCTCCCATCTTACACTGACAGTGAGTTCTGTGTTCTGTGCTGCCAAACCACTGAGCACTCATGAGCTTGTAGCCTACTGTGGGACAGCTGCATATTTGGCAATAGAGGGATATAGATAGGTAGTGGTGCTCTGACCAGCTCCAGAAGCACTACTAGAGGAGAAAAGTTGTTGAAGCCAGCAGACTTCACTAGACTGTTCTTCACCTTTCATCTACCTTAAAGTTAAGCTTTGTTTTTATTCTTTTTCCTTTTTTCTTTCTTTCTTTCATTCTGGTTTCATAACAAGTGGTGGTAACTGTAAAGATAATAGTCAAAGCAGATTTGGGTATGTGATTATGGGTATGTGTTTTTAGCTGTTATGTGTGTGTGTGTGGGGGGGGGGTTGTCTGATTGTCTGGCATTAGAGTAATAAAAAGATTTTGTTTTGGAATTCTAAAATCTAGGACTTCTCCGGAATGATTTTCAATTTTTTCCTCTACCTGGTGCTTATAAATCCTTGCATACTTCACCTCTCCTATAATGTGAAGAGACATATTAAGAGCACTTTCCACACTGTATATCTCTTGATTGCAACATATTGCATGGAGGCATTGCTTTCTGATGATTTTCTGTTTTCTCAGTCCTGTTTCTCATCCCACAGCAAATATTCACTTAAATGGTGTAAACTATCAGTAGTTTATAAAACATTTTTAAGCCATTGTTTTAAAGTTTTATTTTTAATCTTTTTCTATTTATTTTCTTCTGATATCAACATATACCTTGCCAAAACCAATCTTTTGTGACTTCTAACATATTTATACTGAACATCTGATTCAGAAAGTTTGTAGATAGTAGGCAGAGTGAATACCTGTGAGGGCCAGATCATTTTTAATATTTATGTAGAGTTCATTTCTATACTGCAATCCTTATGACAAATTCAGTTATTGAAGACATGGTACAGTGGGAGTCCTTGTGGTAGATTCTATCATGGGAGAAGTTTTAGGCTTGAGTACTAAATCGTTCGTTAATTGAGACTTCAACTGTGTAAGAGAATATTTCTTGTGAGAATTTCATCACTGCACAATGTATCTGCCAAAAGAAATTAATTCCATACATTTTTAAATTGCTACATGCCAAATGTGTTACAGAAAAATGTTTCTACCTTAGAGAGAAATGTCCAAAAACAAAACAAATTCATTCTTAGCTGTAAGGCAATTAATTTTCTTACCATGAATATGTCTTAAGGCTTGCTAATTCTTTGGAAAAAGAAAAATATTTGGTAAGAATGAAATAAGGACAATATCTCATTGGTGTAGTCCACTCTTTGGAAAGTCTTAGTGTCTGGGAACAATTAGTCACAGGGTCAAGATTTATATCAATGCATTTAATGGCTAGAAAACTGGCCCAAAGTTTTTTTTTTTATTAACTTTAATGGGGTGACACCAATAAATCAGGGTACATATGTACAATGAAAACATCTCCAGATTATCTTATCATTGAATTGTGTTGCGTACCCATCACCCAAAGTCAAATTGTCCTCTGTCACCTTCTATCTGGTTTTCCCTGTGCCCCTCCCCTTCTCCCTATCTCACCCTCCTCTCCCCCCCACCCTCCTCCCTCCCCCCACCCCGTAACCACCAAAGATTTTTTTTAAAGAAAGTATTTTAATATATTTCTTATCCCCTTTCTCCCAGGCAGTTCCCCTTAAAGTCATATAAGGTGAATAGGCTAGCACAAGAAGATTAAAAAATTATACATGTTACTACCATGGGCTAGTAAATAAATTAGCAATAACACTTAGATTCAAAGATCTGAAAAATAGCTTAGTAATCATGTGTGTTCATCCTCCATTAAACTATATCTGAAAAATAAAAATTTATAAAAAGCTCACCTATTAATGTAACTTAGTTTGTAGCAGATTCAGGACTGAAATCTAGTACTCACTTGGTACTCAGAGAAGTGTAAATTTAGAAAGTAATCTTGAAAAATGGTCCATGTGGGCCGTACCCAGTTTGCTCAATGAATAGAGCATCAGCTCAGCGGGCAGAAATCTCAGATTTGATCCCCAGTCAGGGCACACATGAGAAGTAACCATCTGCTTCTGTCACTCCACCCTCTCCCTTTTCTGTCTCTTTTCCCCTCCCACAACCAGTGGCTCAATTGATTCGAGTGTCAGCCAGGGCACTGAGGATAGCTCAATTGGTCTGAGTGTCAGCCTCAGGGGCGAGTTAGCATGGTTGATTTGAGCACTAGCCCCAGATGGAGGTTTCCAGGTGGATTATTTTGGGGGGACATGCAGGATTCTATCTCAATATATTCTCTTCTCTCACTTGAAAAAAAAAAGAAAGAAAAGGAAAATGAAGAATAGTCCAATTAGATAAAAATATTAATCTGCAATGATTTCTTACCACTAATGAATCTCCATTTTTTTCCACAGTCCTCTCATGCACATTATAGTTTTCAGAGACCCATTGTCCGTGAATAGTTTAAATTAGAAGGCAAAAACACTTTGTTTCAGAAGCAATATTTTTAGAAAGAAGGGCTTCAAGCTTTTTATTATGTCATTCTCTTCTAATATTTTGTGACCTCACAATTTCCAGTTAGATCCTGAAATCCATACCAAAAATAATTTATCTTAGAGCAATAGAAGTTGCCTTCTCTTCTTATGTAGTAGCAGTTGGGAAATAATTGAAAGGAATTGGAAGATGGCCATAGACCTTTGTTTTGTTTTGTGTTGCTTTAAAGCTTCTAAATATATAAATTTGATCAATATTCATCAGAATTATACTATAAATTTCTAGTGAAAATTTCCCTTTGTGTCTCATAGAAAAAAATGCAGTTTATTTCTTGTTGAATTTGGAGGTAGTGATCCTTCTAAATGTATTAATAAAATATAGAAAACAGCACAGAAGTGCTATATTGTACAGATAATTCTCTAGAAAAATAAATGTGACAAGCAATTAAGTATCTTACTTCATGGGACTGTAGGTTTCCTGAACACCAGAATGAAAAATAATTTGAAGAGTTTATCATGCACAGGCTTGATATAAACCGAAGGGTGCAAAGAATAAATATGTAAAATAAAAATATCTAGGTATATAAAAATCAGTATGTTATAAACTATTATGTGATCAAGTAACCCAAGGTGTCTTTGGGTCTAAGAAACAAAGACCAATGTCTTTGCTTTGCCAACAGCCATCTGATTCCTTGCTCATGCTGCTATTTGATAAACTGTTGTTGAAGTAATTAATTAATTAGCCAGTTAGTTATTCAATAAAAGGAGGCTTCTTTTTATAAAAATCCTGGAATAGTTCATATATATCAAATGAAATAATTGAAATATGTGTAAATAATTTGGTGATATACTCCTGGTAATTCAAATACATCAGCAAATCTAGAGAATATAAAAGCGAGTCTGGACTAGCTAAGAAAAATGGAATATGAAGGTCAATCTTTCAGATATATAATGTGTTTCCAAAGTCTGTGTGTAAACAAATAGAAGTCTTTTAACTTAATCGTGTAAGTAAGTATATCTTTGGTCACTTTACTTGACCCTGCAAAGTAGTTTAATAATAATTTTTCACACTAGTTTCTATCTATTTAGAATAACATAGGCCAGGCCATTAGTTTTACACATAATGAAAATTTTATTCTTATTTTTTAAGATTTTATTTATTTATTTTAGAGAGAAGAGAGAGAGAGAGAGAGAGAGAGAGAGAAGAAGAAGGAGGAGGAGGGAGGAGCAGGAAGCATCAACTCCCATATGTGCCATGACGAGGGAAGCCCAGAGTTTCGAACCAGCAACCTCACTGTTCCAGGTCAACGCTTTACCCACTGTACCACTGCAGGTCAGGCCATAATGAACATTAAAAAAATGTTAAGTTAATTGGTCTAGCAACTTGAGTTTACTGCTTTATCAAACAAAATGCTAGTATTTCTCGGGGTTTACTGTGAGATATTATCTATTGGGGTAAATTATTGTAAACCTTTGTTAACCTGGGCCACTAAAACATGAAAGAGTTTACATAAAAATTTTCAGGTGTAGTGGGATTATTTCCCCTTTACTTTGAGCCTTTGTAATTCTAACACTAGATATTTAAAAAACACATTCTACACTTTGTTCATTTAACCTTCCTCCAGAGAGCCTTAACATTAGACTTTTTTGGTGACATATTATGGGGTACCTATAATTATATCAAAACATTGATATGGGCATGGGGGCAGATGGCATATGCTTGTCTTCATCAAACTCTTCTTCCAGGCCTTAACCCCATACCACAAGGCGAAATTATCCTGATCAGCATGATTTTGTGACCACATTGTAGCAGAATATAAAACTTTTTGAGGTGCAGATAAATGTTTACATTCACACACATAAATATACACATAACAAAGAACACATGTTTCATGAATAGAAATAGTTTTCAAATGTTACAATATGAAAAAGGCCATAAACACATTTCCACCCTACCTTTCTCATTCTTGTAAAACCTATTCTAGGTTTATTCTGTCATTCAGTCTTCTTTGTATTTGTAAAAATTAATTTAAGCCAATAAACTTCTGATAAATGCCTTCTGTGGGTCGTGCACTAGACTAAGTGTTGAGAATGGATAATGAATTTTCTGCCCTTGATGAGTTTACAAGCCACTATACATTTACAGACGTTGAATTAGCAGTGGTGCTCCCTGTTTCCCTTACACTGAGACCTGTTGCCAATCGCTGCTTCTCAGCTTATTTACCAAACCATTATGCATATTTAAGAGATGTGACTACTCCTTGTACCCATATCACTATCAAAAGTGAAAAAATCACAAGTAGACCACAAAAAAAAAACCAAGATGGCATTTTGTATATGTGTGTTTGTGTGTATAAGAAGATAATATTCTTAAGGATTTAAATTATAATTAAGTGTTCCAGGATCCAGACTTAAATTACCTTACCTTACACATTCACTTGTGTGTTGTTTATCTACCCCATAGGTGTTTGAGTCTGTGATTAGATACCTGCTATTTACTTGCTACTCTTAAGTTCTGCCAACAATTCTGCCACAAATTGTTTATAATCATTAATATCTTCTTTCTTCATTTTTTCCCCCTACTTTTGCTGTTTCTTGTATCTTCTGGTTTTTCTTTGAACTTTCTTGGTTTTATTTTAAAAGGGCTGAAATTTCAAAGATACATTAGACAATAAGAATACTTTTATTCTTGGTAGACAAATTAATGATAGCATCTCAACTATAATCCCTTTGATTTCTGTAATTGTCATTTGTTTACAACATGTTTGGTCATGGTGTTTAAATCAATTATTAGGTGAAATAATATTAAAAATATATTTGTTCATTTTTTTGAGCTCTTCAATTCAAGACTAGCTCATATCATGAGATAATATAGTTATACTTTATATATCATAAAATGAAATAGTCTTAGGTATAATCATTCTTTACATGAAAATCAATTTTTTATGAAGTAGCTTACATTTGGATTTTAGTTTATCTCTATTATTTTGCCATGATATGTTTCAATTCCAAGACTCCTCAATAACTCCTTTCTAAATTTTCATATTAGAAAGACCTCAAGAAAGCAGTTATAATGAGTCTTTATAGATGCAATCTGACCCCAACAAACAGGAGAAAATAGAAACGGCTTGTGTATAGATTCAGAACATCTATTTAATTAGTGACAAGAAAACATACAATTAATGTTAAGGAAAAGCAGACACATAACAGCACATTTTGGAGGACAAAGCCCTCTTGACATCATCTATCTTTAGCTGAATGCAAAGTTAAACACCCACACTTACAGAAAAATAGCTGTCTATAAAAGCCATCTGTGATACTAAATGTTTTGGAGTTGGGGGAGGTGAAGGGAAATAATGTAAGGTAAACCAACACATGGGAGACATCAGCAAAAGCTGAGGCAGTCAGAAACACATGCCTTATCCTCAAGTCCTATGGTACAAACAACAATTACATTAACAATTACCCAAAGAAACATAATCTTTCCACAGACACAGAACAAAAATGTGTTCAACCAAATGTATTTCTGTAATGTCGGGAAAGGCATGGCTGTTTAGTGTTGCTGTAATTATCACAAGTATCATTTTCCTGGGAGTGAGAAGGTTGTTTTTGTTTTCTTAGGTTATTGTAAAGTGCACATTAGTGAGTAAAGACAGTCCTCTTAGGTAAACACCAATCTCATCTTGCATGTGTAAACAAACATAGACTTAGGCATTTCAAAAAGTTCATATATTATCCAGTTAAATAGAGAGTTTGCTGTTCCTGTGAGTACAGCCAAGAGAAGTATGCATTCATTATCAGGGAGGTTCTGGATAAATAGAAAAGGCAATATACAAATTTGCAATTTGCTGGGTCTATTTCGTAGAAGTTTCTGAAAAGTATCCCTATTCTGAATCAGGTTGGAAGTGTGGTTCTCTCTTTTGTCTTATGAAGATACTGCTTTTGATCTTTGTTTGACTTCAAGACTTTCCTATGTATAAAAAAAAGAAAAGCACCAATGTGCATTAACAGTGGGACTTGCCCTTGAAGAAATGTAATGCTTAGGAGCAATTCATCTAACTTATTTATGCTTAAAACTAATGAGCTACAGAAGTTCATTACAATCATCTTATGTCAAGAGGTCATGACCTGGATGGCTAGAGATTGTTCTTGTGGGAATGGGATCAGAAGAAGGCAAAAACAGGAAAAGACTATTTATGCCAGAAAATGGTATATGAACTTGACAGTAAAAATGAAGAGAGAAAAATTGTGTTTTTCCATGTTTAAAAATGCTCTAAAAGACTTTAATAAGATGAGGGGCAGGAAATAATTGCAATATGGTGCTAAAGTTGAAAGACAAACTTTCAGATGAAAAAAAATCTAGAGTTGAAAATAAAAATACAATTTTTACTTTCTATCCTTTGCATTTCTTTGAAATTCAGAGCACTAGTCTGGTGGACAAGAATATTAACAATTGGAATGCAAACTGAGTTGGTATAATAAGAAATATCAAAACTCTCATTTTAGTAATCAGAGCCTGAGTCACAGAGGAGAGCCCTGCTTGAAGCCCATTAACACATCATAATAACAACCACCTGATGTAATGAAAACAAATGAATTCCAAAGAAATAGAAAATGTGAGATTGGGTCATTATCGAACACGCTAATGAGGAACAGACTTTACCTGTTGTCTTTGGTTCCAAGGATATTTTTCAGTCCACTGAGAGCATTTTACACCAGGAAATATTTCATTCCATTTTGGAATTTCTCCTTGGAACATGTTAACAGGACTATTTTCTTGCCTTCAGCCTTCCAGTTTTAGTTTAGCTAAGCTGAAATCTCTCTGTTGCTCATTACGTTATTTGTGATTGTACAGAAAATGAGGGTGTGAGGGAGCTGGGAGAAAAAGCTTAAAAATGTTAGTGTTTTAACTCAGAATGTTCAAATGATAAAGAAAGTGAAATACTGAAGGGGCCCTTTCACTCTTATGTGTCACAATCCCACCTTTATTTTAGAGTTTAATCATTGCTACTGATAGCCATGCCCAGCAATGTATTGAAAAGGGATGCATACAAGCTTTGAAATGTATGTAACTTTTGATAACTCAGGATTCTAATATATAAAATTTAGTAATAGTAATAGCTCATGCTGTAATTTCACATTTGTTATGAAAATAAAAATATGTGTCTTCTTATACATTCCTGTCTAGCTCCCAACACCACAGCTTCGATCATTCACACATGGATCACTTCAAAGACCCCTTCCTTCTCTCCTTGCTTCCCTCTTTTTTTCAATCTAGCCTACCCTTGCCACTGCTGAGAAGACATTTTTCTTATATCGCAATTTACAGCTTTTCTTCCTTTCTCCTCTTCATTTTTCTCAACCATTCCCAGCTGAAGGATCATATATATACTACATATTTCTATTTTTTTAAATTCTGAAATGTAGGCAAAGTAGCCTACACATAATTCACATGTTCCCCCATCTAGCTGCCGTGCCACTCTTTTATTTTGTATAATTAACTTTGTTTAAGCATTCCCAGTGCCTATACCGGTGCCTGTAACCTGGTAGATGAGCAAAAGTTTGGAAAACAAATTCAAAATAAATGAATTTAGAAGCTCTAACACTATATGAATGTTAGCTGTCTTATTCAAATTCAGATCTTCTTTGGGTTTATTATAATATATATTCAACCCTGATACCAGCTAATAATTTTCACTTATATTGAGTCAAATTCTAATTCTCCCATTTGTTAAGTTTATGTCATTGGACTCGTTATACCTCTCTCAAGCTTAGTTTCTAGTCTATAAAATGGAGATGATAGCTACAAAACCAGTAATAATGTCCACTTCCTAGAAATACTGTCAGAACTAAGTAGAGTATACTATCTAGTGTAGCAGCTGGCTCACAGTAAGCACTCTATCTACCATTCTGTGTGATTATATTAGGCTCGGGATAAATCTATCGACCATAAAATTTTCACGTGACTTTCTAAATATGTACTATGCATTTTGTCATGCGGCTGCATTCTGTACTAACCATACCTGTAACTAAATCCTACGTGAAGGCAACTGCACAGTGAAACTTAAAGCTCCAACACAAAAATGTCAACCTGTTCAAAATATTCCACATTGGCTTGATTATTCAGAAATTCTTTGTTTTGCAAATACATCCAGAATTGCATATTGTTAAAGTGATATTGAGATTTTAATATTAAGAAATAATGGAAAATAATGTCAGAGTTTGAAGAGACCCTAAATGTAAGATTACTCATCCTCCTTTTCTTAGAATAGATCCAGTCCATGCCTGTTTATCAGGCACAGTTGTTAACTCCCCTTATCACTCTAGTTCAGGTTTGGATGATAAATTGTAGGGTTATCTTATCTATATATATTTGTCCAAACTCTATCTCCTACTTGAGATCTTTCTGCAATATTCCTATCACATGGTTATCAGTTGGCTTGAACTTTATTTCGAAAAGGAAACTTACCACCTCCTTAGGCAGCCTAATACATTGTGGTTTGGTTCTGATAGATCTTTCTTAAAATAAGCTAAATTAAGTCTGTTTGTGGTTCCACCCACTGTTTTTCTTTATACCCTAGGGTTGTACTGAATAAGTCTAACACTTCTCCCACATGACAGTACCTCAAATATTTGAAGACAGCAATCATGTCCTGCATGAAGTTACTCATTTCCTGGCTATGCATCCCCATCTCTTAGTTCAATTGTTGCTCATACAACTTGGCATAGAATTTTCCCACCATTCTGATTGCTCTTCTCTGGATGCATTACATTTTATCTTTATCCCTAAGTGAATTGTCCAGAACACAAAAACATAATGCAACTGTGCTTTGACTAATACCAAGAAGAACAGAGACTGCTGTTTTTGTGTGTTTTACTATGCTTCTTGTAACAAAATAAAAAATTCAGTAGTTGTTCTTCTTACCACGAAGAACTATATATATTTTTTATAAACTTATTTTATAATAGCAAAGTTACGTTTTCTTCATTCCAGTGGTTGTACAGTTGGATTTTGGCATTCAGAGTACAGTGTGAGTAGTGACTTTCAAGGAAGTGAATGCTTGAACAAAGACAATTGTCTGGGAGAGTATAGTTGCCAGTCAGGTTATTGTCCAGAGAAGGAAGGTTTGAATGTATTATTTAAGGGTGATTGTATAATAGAAAAACCAAAATCAATAAAAGATAAATATTTGGTTTTGGAGACATTATTAATACACACCAATACTTCTGATTCTCTTCCCTTTCTTGGACTAATGGAAGATTAAATTTTGCAGCTCTCTATGCCATTGAGCAGGGACATATGGCTGGGGGTGGCCAATAGGCTTTGACAAATGGTGATGAGTATCACTTATAAGATGTAGTGCTGATGCAGAGGTATGTAAATGTCCATGTTTTCTTCCACTGTCAAAGAAAATTCTGAAGTTTCATGTTGAAGTAGAAGTGTCATAATATCAACACAACCTGAAATACTACATGAGGCAGCTTCCATAGAGCATCATCAATTTTTACACTTGCTAAGGTCTGCACTGACTGTGTACTTGTGATCAAAGGAAAGTCTGAGTCTACAAACATTGAAGAACTAGTTAGCAATGATTCATGGCTTCCATTAAATAATAACTTATGCACTATGTTGAGCACTCTCCATAGATATTTTTCATTCTATCTTTCCAATGACCCCATGAATTAGTGTGGATCTAATACTATACTAGACATCAAGTTACTTCTCAAGGTGTTAGCTGGTTAGTTTTTTTGTTTGTTTGTTTGTTTGTTTTGTATTTTTCTGAAGTGAGAAGCACAGGTGGGGGGCAGAGGGAGGGTCAGATATAGACTCTTGCATGTGCCCGACTGGGATCCATCTGGCATGTGGCATTATTCCGCTGTAATCGGAGCCATTCCAGTGCCTGAGGTGGAGGCCATGGAGCCATCCTCAGCGCCCAGGTCAGCTCTGCTCCAGTGGAGCCTTGGCTGCGGGAGGGGAAAAGAGAGACAGAGAGAAAGGAGAGGAGGAAGGGTGGAGAAGCAGATAGGCGCTTCTCCAGTGTGCCCTGGCCTGGAATCCAACCAGGGACTTCTACATGCTGGCTGATGCAATACCGCTGAGCCAAACGGCTAGGGTTTGGTTAGTTATTTTTTTACAGAGGTATTTATGGTTTCAAGCTCTATGTACTTGATTATGCTTCCCTTAGTTCTTACATAAGTATATAATTTTGATATCCCTATAGTCAAGTGAAATATAATAATTTTAAGTTTAAATAAAATATATTAATCATTCATTCGATCTTCATTTTAATAAGTGTTTATAGAGCAATAATTTTAAACCAAGCACAGGTATCAGATATTAAGATAATTTAGACGGAGCCCCTGTTCTTCCACTTTTCTCTTTACTTCCTTTCTTTTTCTTTTTTACTGGAGGATAATTCTCTTCTATTCTAAATATTACCTTCCAGTGAAATCAGCTCAATTATAAAGTTCTCAGTCTTTAATGTTTTATTTGTTATGTTCAGGGAAAATGAAGTCAAGTAATTAATTGGTCAATTAAGGAAAAATAACAAAATGTTCAGACTAACTCTACTGTACTTCATTTTGGGAGAGAACCTGACTTCTATGAGCTCAGTTTTTCCTCTGCTTCAAACTAGAATGCTATATAGAAACTGTGTGTGTGTGTGTGCATGTGTGTATGCATATTAAGATCCATCATCTCACATAGTTACAATATTTTTCCTTTTGATGAAATATTTTAAGTCTCCAATACTTTCTTCTTCTAATCTCAATTGTGTGTGTTTTCTCTCTCTCTCTTTTTTTTCTCTCTTTTTGGATGGTGGAAAACAAAAGATAAGAGAAATTGGACCTACATCTATAAAATATGCCCCCACATACAACACACACACAAACTCTATCTAGCATTTTAGTTTGAAGAAGAGAAAAATTCCAAAAATTAATAAATATTGATGCAATCAGTAGAAATGGAGAGGAGTTGGAAGAGAATCAAAAGAACAATTGTTTTATTCATAGTGTTTGTTTCTCTTCGTTTAGGAATCAGAATCAAATGGTTGTCCAAGAAGCATTAGCCAGTGTATCTAGCTCCTCCCTTCAGCCTGAAGAGTCATTTCACAGTTAGATTCCTTAACGCAGTTTACTGCAACTCTCTCTTTCTCTGCTTTCAATAAATTGTTTAAAAGGTTTTCTGAAAATTAAATTCCTAGAATTTAAGGAACTTGAAAATGGGTCACTTCACACTAACTCTGTATTTATTATGTTACAATTCCCTGAATGAAAAAATATACATGTATATACTAGGCTATGTAAAAACTTATAATTTCAAGTCTAGCAGGTTATTTAATAAAGATCCATGACTTATTTTTACCAACAAGCTATATAATAGATACTTAAAGCTACTAAAGAACAATTTTCTTAGAATTGATAGGATCTTCATAGCACATAGGATCTTTCATTTAGCATGTAGGAAAGTAGGCAAAAATCTTTGTGGCTAGTCAAAAAAGAAAGGACAATGATAAATAAGAATACATTTGATATTATAATGACTTTCCTGTTCACAGGAAGAAAGTAACATTTTAATAACTGAATTGAATGTGAATACCAAATTATTGTATGTTTGCTGTGAAAGGTTTAAATAAGAACAGGATCATCTTTGTTTATGAAATGCAAGCTATCCATTCATCTAAACCTATGCAACCAAAGAGGTACTATCTAAAAATATTCACTACATATACGGTGAGTATTGCTGGCTGGAGACAAATTAATAGCCAATATGATCTGCACTATCATTTAAGCTCATCGTATAATCAATGACAACCTTAAATGGTCAAAATAAAAATAATTGAATGATATTGGAAAATGAACTGAAAGTCTACCAATGGAGCTCATAATAATTTCAGAAACTTCATGCCTCAGGGCTGGTGAGGCAGCACCAATGACTACTAAGTTGCACACACATGCCAAAAGGTGAGATGGCGACTGGCATATCTGATAGTTGAAGAGCATGCAGCCACAGATGCAAAGCAGACTTTAAAGTCCTTTCTTTGCAGAATTGTTGAAATGGAAACTTGCTCTTTTTTACATGTACTCTAGGTTGATGTTTAAGGATTTCAATGACTTCAACTGACAGAATTCTGTCAAAATTCCTGAATTGATTCTTCATAGCTGTGCCTCCTCGTGCTGTGAAGACTGGTCATGCTGCAGTGCAGAGCGTGACGTGCTTCCCGCTGACAACAGGGTGTTAGAGCATTGGCTTCACTTCAGGATTAATACGATCATTTCTGGTGCTGCAGGGAGATTGTGCTATCTTTTTATGTTGGATGAAGTCTCTTAAATAGGCATTTAATTTATTCATTGTGACAGTTGCTTTTGTTGAATAAACACAAAGTACTTATTAGAAAGCTATTTATTGAAGATGAGCAGCTATATCATAGACACATATCCAATTTATGGTTACTAAATCTCAATATGCTTTGAATATTCTATTGGGCTTTAACATACTGTACTAAGATTACTGTATTTATTCCTTCAAATAAAAATGGTAACTATTGAATTAACATAGGGTTTTTTTTTTCCTTTGGGGCTTATTCATATAATGTTAAAATCTATGTAATAGTTACCTGCTTTAATTTATAGTGGTTAAAATTTTTAATAAATATGTTTTAATATTTGATGTTTAATAATCAACAGAGATTAAATTACTTATTAAATAAAATTAAAAATCTGAGATGTTTATGACATTTATTATAATATGCTACCCCAAATTCCTCTTAGTGTTTTAGTAACTCTCCTGGGGAGAAAGCTGAAATTCTGTTATCAGATAAATAAATATTTAATTTGCTCCAGAACAAAGTCTATCTGGTCAGTGATTCAGCTGACAAATTGGTAGTTAGGATTCTAACCCAAGAAACAATGAATGAAAAAGTTTTGTCTTCTTTTAAGGTGCAATGCTCTTTCATTCAAGCTGAAGGTAATTCCACATGTCTCCAGTATATTGATGAATAATTGAATTACGTCTTTTCTAGGATGCAGCACTGGTGTTTTATTATCATTATACTGCACTGTAGATTATGAGATGAGGACGGCCTCTCTGTCCTAAGGCTGATACAGCTTTTTATACAGCAGCTGACATTTCTAAGCCTTACATCATGAAAAAAATGCAACCTAAGAGGTGGCATTCTCTATACATACCTGAACTCTTTAAGTTGAGACATTTTTTATTTGTTTTCTACTGATTCTTGCATTTACTGATTGGAAAAAATAATGCTAGAGATGTGTTTCTGTTTTTTTTTTTAATCCATTTTGCTGGCTTCCTTTTTAGACTAGAGCTATAAAAATAAGTAATGCAATTTATAAACATAGACTATATAAGCCCTAGCTGTTGGAAACCATGTTGTCTGTTTGGGGAGTGTTTGAAGATCTCAAGAAACTAACTTTTATAATAAGGTTGGCATTTTAAAATGAAAACTGGAATTGAGTAACTAATAGGAAACAAGATATTTAGGGTAAGAATAATCAAGTTAGTACACAGTCCTATCTTGCCTCCATAATGACTCCATTGAAGATAACTACATTTCACTGGGCACTCAAATATTTTCATAAGGGAACTCAACAATAAAAAATTCAAATATTGCTCTAAATGCTTCCAATATAATTTATGTTATTACTGAGAAATTTGCTTGGAATTATCTTTTCAAAAGTCACAAAGCTTATGATTTCTTTAATTCTTCTGATTTTTTTTATTATTTCTGTAAACAACAGGCATGTGGTAAGCATTGTCTGGGGATTTGAGCAATGTTTTGGCAAACTATTCCACAAAGATTAATAGAGCAAGAGGTTATCCCCAACTGGTTACGTAGAAGCAAACCTAGGCACTTCAAAAGAGCCAATAACCTCTTTTGCTTATTGTGAATCCAGTTATAATCAATGGATGTAAAGATTACATTTCTGCTTCTAGTCATATACCCCATTTTCTCTACATTAGTATTGATTTAGTCATGATTCTGTTTAACCATTAACAAACATTGTGTTTCCAAATTCTACATTTAAAGAAATCCAGAGTGACCTTTTAAGAACTAAGACAACAGGTGGTTCTACCTCTTCTGAATCATATCGGATTGGATGCTGTTGAAAAAACCACCATTGGGTAGCTATGTGCACATGGGGTTATTGTCAGAGAGTGATTTTAAATAATCCAAATGACTGTTTCAATTCTGAAATAATAATTCTAACAGAAATAAACATATAGTCATTAATTACATGAGTCAGGCTGTACCGTGAGCACACTATATACATTGTCATTTAATCCTCAGAACAAATCAGTTTTATCCCTTTTTGTTGCTAAGAAAAGTGGCACTTTGACCATTAATTAAGTTATGCAAATTCACAACACTATTAAGTGTTGACCCTGATATTAGGACCCAAATCTATGTGAAGCTCAAGCTAGTGCTTTTACACATTATGTTATGCTATTACCAACACTTGAACATATTTAGTTGTTGTTTTTTTTCTTTACGTGATTATAAAAGTTGTTGGAGAACACTTTTCTAGTTTGGTAGTGAGTCTCATTGTAATTTAGCCCTTTTCTAACCTCCTTGAAATACTGACAAGTTAGAACTAAACTGCTTAATTGTACTTACTACCACTAGTTTTATTTTTTTAATTTATTTAATTGTGTTTACATAGATTCTAGGGTGACCCCGACTGCATTCCCCCTCCCCCATATTTCCCTCAACATCTCCCTTTCCTCCCTCCCTACAATACCCTCCCCCCTTCCCTTCAGGTTTATCCCATCCTGTCATCCCCTTTCCCTCTGTCCTCTTTTCCTCTGGTCCTTTTGATTCCTCCTCTGTCTCAATCCCTTTCCTCAGTTCCCATTGTTCTTTGGATTCCTCAAATGAATGAGGTCATATAATATTTTTCTTTTTCTGCCTGGCTTATTTCACTCAACATAATAATTTACAGGCCCCTCCATATTGTTGTAAAAGGTAATATTTCCTTCTTTTTCATGGCTCCATAGTATTCCATTGTATATATGTACCACTGCTTTTTAATCCACTTGTCCACTGAAGGACACTTGCGCTGTTTCCAGCTCTTCGCTATTGTGAACAATGCTGCCATATACATGGGGGTGTATTTCTTTTTTTCAGTCGGTGATATGGTGTCCTTAGGATATATTCCTATAAGTGGGATAGCTGGGTCAAAGGGCAGTTCTATTTCTAATTTTTTGAGAAATCTCCATACTGTTTTCCACAGTGGCTGCACCAGTCTGCATTCCCACCAGCAGTGCAGAAGGGTTTCCTTTTCTCCACATCCTACCCAGCACCTATAATGTGTTGTTTTGTTAATGAGAGCCACTCTGACTGGTGTAAGGTGGTATCTCATTGTGGTTTTAATTTGCATTTCTCTAATGATTAGTGATGTTGAGCATTTTTTCATATGCCTATTGGCCATCTGTATGTCCTCTTTGGAGAAGTGTCTATTCATTTCTTGTGCCCATTTTTTGATTGGATTGTTTGTCTTCCTGGTGTAGAGTTTTACAAGGTCTTTATAAATTTTGGTTATTAACCCTTTATCAGATGTGTTGTCGAATATGTTCTCCCATTGTGTGGTTTGTTTTTTTATTCTGTTCTTATTGTCTTTAGCTGTGCATAAACTTTTTAGTTTGATATAGTCCCATTTGTTTATCCTGTCTTTCATTTCATTTGCCTGTGGAGATAAATCAGCAAATATATTGCTTCGATAGATGTCGGAGAGTTTACTGCCTATATTTTCTTCTAGAATGCTTATGGTTTCACAGCTTACATTTAAGTCCTTTATCCATTTTGAGTTTTTTTTTTTGTGTGTGTGCATGGTGTAAGTTGGTGGTCTAGTTTCATTTTTTTTGCAGGTAGCTGTCCAGTATTCCCAACACCATTTGTTAAAGAGACTGTCTTTACTCCATTGTATGCTCTTACCTCCTTTGTCAAATATCAATTGTCCATAAAGATGTGGGTTTATTTCTGGGTCCTCTGTTCTGTTCCATTGATCTATATGCATGTTCTTCTGCCAGTACCAAGCTATTTTTAGTACAATGGCCTTGTGGTATACCTTGATATCTGGAAGAGTGATACCTCTCACTTTATTTTTCTTTTTTAAGATTGCTGAGGTTATTCGTGTTCTTTTTTGGTTTCATATAAATTTTTGGAATATTTGTTCTCAATCTTTGAAGTATGTTGTTGTTATTTTAATTGATCTTGCATTGAATTTTAAATTGCTTTGGGTAATATTGACATTTTTATGATGTTTATTCTTCCTAACCATGAACACGGTATATGCTTCCACTTGTTTGGGTCTTCCTTGATTTCTTTATCAATGTTTTATAATTTTCTGAGTACAAGTCTTTAACCTCGTTGGTTAAATTTACTCCTAGGTACTTTATTTCTTTTTTGTTGCAATAGTGAAGGGGATTGTTTCCTTAATTTCTCTTTCTGACATTTCATTGTTCATATATGGAAATGCCTGTGATTTCTCTGTGTTAATTTTATATCCTGCCACCTTGCTGAATTCATTTATTAGGTCCAGTAGTTGTTGACTGAGCCTTTAGGGTTTTCTATATACAGTATCTTATCATCTGCAAATAATGATAGTTTTACTTATTTTTCAATTAGGATGCCTTTTATTTCTTCTTTTTGTCTGATTGCTGTAGCTAGGACTTTCAGTACTATGTTGAATAAGAGTGGTGAAAGGGGACACCCCTGCCTTGTTCCTGATTTTAGAGGAACTGCTTTTAATTTTTGTCCATTGATTATGATGTTGGCTGTGGGTTTGTCATAAATGGCCTTTATCATGTTGAGGTATGTTCCCTGTATTTCCACTTTGCTAAGAGTTTTGATCATAAATGGGTGCTGGATTTTATTAAATGCTTTTTCTGCATCTATTGAAATTATTGTGGTTTTTCTCCTTCCTTTTTTTATGTGGTGAATCACATTGATTGATTTATGAATGTTGTACTATCCTTGCCTCCACAGATATATCCCACTTGATCACGATGTTTGTTTTTTTTTCCTGTATTACTGAATCCGGTTTGCTAATATTTTATTTAGGATTTTAGCATCTAAATTCATCAGGGATATTGGCCTATAATTTTCTTTCCTTGTGTTCTCTTTGCCTGGTTTTGGAATCAGAATTATGCTCGCCTCATAAAAGGAACTTGGTAGTGTTCCTTCCTTAGAATTTTTTGAAATAGCCTGAGATGGATAGAAGTTAGTTCTTCTTTGAATATTTGGTAGAATTCACCAGTGAATCCATCGGGCCCAGGGGTTTTGTTTCTTGGGAGCTTCTTCATAACTATTTAAATCTATTTTGTTGTAATCGGTCTGTTTAGGTTTTCTAATCCTTCCAGGTTGATTACTGGCAGACTATATGTTTCAAGGAATTTGTCCATTTCATCTAGGTTGTTTAATTTTTTGGCATACAGTTCTTCATAGTATTTTCTTACAATATTTTTTATTTCTTTTTGTCAGTTATTTCTCCACTCTCATTTCTACATTTTTTTTGAGTCCTCTCTCTTCTTTTTTTTGGTGAGTCTCGTTAAAGGTTCATCAATCTTGTTTACCCTTTCAAAGAACCAGCTCTTGGTTTCATTGATCCTCTGTATTGTTTTTTAGCCTCTATGTCATTTATTTCTTCTCTGATCTTTATTATTTCCTTTCTTCTACTACTTCTGGTCCTTACTTGCTGTTCTTTTTCAAGTTCTTTTAGATCAAGGGTTAGGTTATTTAATTGAGCTTTTTAAAGCTTTTTACAGAATGCCTGTAAAAAGCTTTGAACTATGAACTTCCCTCTAAGGACTGCTTTATCTGTGTCCCATAAATTTTGAATTGTTGTATGTTCATTATAATTTGCTTCTAGGAATTTTTTTATTTCTCTTTGATTTCATTGTTAACCCATTCATTATTTAATAACATGCTATTTTGTTTCCATGTTTTTGAGTATTTTTCAGTTTTTCTGTTGTGGTTGATTTCTAGTTTCATGCTATTGTGATCAGAGAAAATGGTTGATATAATTTCAATCTTCTTAAATTTTTTGAGACCATTTTTGTGTCCTAACATGTGGTCTATCCTAGAAAATGTATCATGAGCGCTTGAGAAAAATGTATACTCTACTGCTTTAGGGTGAAAAGTTCGGAAGATATCTATTAAATCCAGTTGTTCTAGTGTGTCCTTTAAGTCTGCTGTTTCTTTGTTATTTTTTTTTTCTTGAGGATATCTAGTGTTGTAAGTGGGGTATTGAAGTCTACTCATATAATATTGCTTTTGTACTTGCCCTTTAAATACATCAAAGTCTGGTTTATATATTTAGGAGCTCCTATATTAGGTGTGTAGATATTTATGATGGTTATATCTTCATGATGGATTACTTCCTTTATCATTATGTAGTGACCTTCTTTACCTCTTATTATAGCCTTGGTTTTAAAGTTTATTTTGTCTGAGTAATTATTGCTACCCCAGATTCTTTTTCATTTCCATTTGCATGAAATATTATTTCCAACCTTTTACCTTTAGTCTATGTGCATATTTTGTTTTAAGGTGTGTCTCTTATAGACAGCATATGTACGAGTCCTGTTTTCTTATCCATGCAGCTACCCTATGTCTTTTGATTGGATCATTTAATCCATTTACATTTAAGGTTATTATTGATATGTAGTTGTTTATTGCCATTTTATATTTTAAAGGTGTATTCCTCCTTTGCTATATTCTTTTCCCACTTTGATCTGTTTACAACAGGCCCCTTAACATTTCCTGCAGCATTGGTTTTGTTGTAATGAATTCCTTGTGTTTATTTTTGTCTGGGAAGCTTTTTATTTTTCCTTCAATTTTAAATGATAGCCTTGCTGGATAAAGTAGTCTTGGTTGTACGCTCTTGTTCTGCATTACTTTGAATATTTCTTGCCATTCCCATCTGGCCTGAAGTGTTTCTGTTGAGAAGTCAGATGCCATCCTTATGGGTGCTCCTTTGTAGGTGATAGTCTTCTTTTCTCTAGCAGCTTTTAATATTTTCTCTCTATCACTTAGCTTTGGTATTTTAATTATGATGTGTCTTGGTGTAGGTTTCTTTGGGTTTCCCTTCCTTGCATCAATTTAGGGAAGTTTTCAGCTATGATTTGATTGAATAAAGTTTCTATCCCTTGTTCTTTCTCCTCTTCTTCAGAAACCCCTATTATGCGGGTGTTATTTCTCTTCATGCTGTCACAGAGCTCTCTTAGAGTTTCCTCAGACTTTGAGTCTCTTTTCTTTTTTCTGCTCTGCTTCCATGCCTTTGTTCATCTTGTCTTCTAACTTGCTAATTTGATCCTCAGCTTCATCCATCCTGCTTTTAATTCCTTCCATTGTGGTTTTCATTTCTGATATTGTATTTGTCATCTCTGACTGATTCTTTTTTAATATTTCAATGTCCCTTTTTATACTTACTATCTCTTTATTTAGGCGTTCATAATGACCATCCATCGTTGTTCTAAGATCCCTAAGCATCATAACAATCATTATTCTAAACTCTGAATCTGGGTGTTTGATTATTTCCATATTGCTCAATTCATTTCCTGGAGGATTCTCTTGTGGTTTCATTTGGATTGCACTTTTCTGTCTTTTCATTATGTCTCTGTGTTTGGGTGTGCTGTTGGTAGAGCTGGTTGAGTCTAGGCCTGCTGTTGTCTGCCTCCAATTTTTAGTTGTGTTATTTCTAGGTCTTCTTGGGTTAGCTTAAGCTGTTGTTTGTAATCTACTGTGAAATTTGGCTTTTCTACTAGAGCCCCTTTGAAGTTTTGATTTGTTTGTTATCTTCTCAATTTTCTTAACTCAGTGGTCATCTTGTTTATTGATCTCAGCAAGGGGCTTATTTTAAACTATATCCAGGAATGTGGAGGGCGTAACCTAAGACTCTAAAGACCTGATCTGCCCAGTTACTCTCTCTGGGGGTGGGGTGCTTTGTCCACTTCAGTTGAGGAAGGTATATCTCAGATCTCCATGGAGACCTGAGTAACTGCCCCTCCTTGCCACTTCTTGTTTACAGCTATGTCTTTTTTGTGCTGATTGGAGCCAAAAAGAAGAGATATCTTGAAAAGATTGACCTGGAACCACTTTAGTCTTGTGTTCTGTGGAAGGATCAATCCCTCCCCTTACAATGGCCACTTCCAGCACCTCCCCCAGGTATGGCTGCTTCTGCACTGGATTAGTTTCGCTGCTCAGGGCCTCCCATGCATTCCACTGTTGGTCACTGGCTGTCTCTCTCTCCCCCTTTCTTTTGGAAAACAAGCCAGCTCTTTCAACACACTTCATTCCCAGGTCCCCATGTAAGTGGCTGTGAGTGATATTTTCTACTGTCTTCCTTAAATTGAGAACCTTTCTGGGTTCCCAGCCTCACCCCCACCCCTTTGTTTCTGTAAGCAGGGGAGGCTCACAACTCCTTGGTGCTCCCCATCTTGCTCAGTGTGGCTTCTTGGATTTTGAGAGCAGTTTTTGTAGTCCAGAGTTGTTTTTTTTACACTGGATGTTCCTAAATTAATTTGTAATCCAGTTTGGTGGTGTGAGCTGGGAGTCTGTGCATCTGCCTACTTGGCTGCCATCTTGTGTCACTGTTTTTTAAGTGAAAGGAGGTGAGATAGTGAGACAGACTCTTGCATGCACCCTGACTGGGATTCACCCAGCAACCCCTGTCTGAGGCTGATGCTCAAATCAATCAAGCTAATTTTAGTACCTTAGGATGATACTTTCAGACCAACTAAGTTATTTTCAGGGTCTGGGGTAAATAGTTGGACCAACCAAGCCACTGGCTATGAGAGGAAAAGAAGGAGAGAAGGGGAAGAGGGAAGGAAGAAGAAGCAGGTAGTTGTTTCTAATGTGTTCCCTCAATGGGAATTGAAACTGGGACTTTCATATGCTTGTCAATCTTCTATCCACTGAGCCAGACAGCCAGGACCCACCACTAGTTTTTAACACATTAGAAGAAACCCTTTTGAAATACCATTTACCACATTGGGTGAAATCAGAATTACTTGCTTCTCATGCTACTTTGTCTTATTTATTTCCTTAATGCTTACACTTCTACCTGAAATAACATGAAATTTGCTCATGTGTTTACAGAAGAAAAGAAGGGGGACAGAGGGAGAGAAAAGAAAGGAGGAAGTAAGAAAAGGGAGAGGAGGAAGGCAAAGAGAAAAATAACTTTTGGAGAATATGTTGTACTCTGGAGTGTGGTTTGGCTCTTGAATGTCATTCTTTGAATATCTAACTTAACTGATTACATCTACTTGGCTTTATTAGTTTGTGTAAAACAAAACAAAACAAAACAAGCAAACTTAGTGAAAACATTTTAAAATAAAAATAAGTTACTGCCTAATGCCAAACTCATTTTATATATTGCCAGAGAAACACATTAAAAATCAATTTTTTAATTGAACATTTATACCCAACTTGGCACAAATCCATCTATTAATAGGTTCAATAATTACATGAATACATGTGTTAAATTGACATGTATAACTCCATTACTGGGAAAATAATAACCAAGAATCCATAAGACTCTGTCACTAATATTTTATGGTAATTTTAAAGAGATATCAATAAGAGGCAGTGAAACAATAAAATACCTGTGTATTAACAGTGAAATTTTATACCAAATGGATTGAAGATTATGAGTAAATGAAGGGCACGAATGAGGTAGGAATTTCTTTTTTATGTTTGGGGTGAAATGTAAGTTCTGAAAAAAAGAGTTGGAATATATAGAGGGCAAATATTTACTAAGAAAGTGCATGTGTAACTCAAAGTTTGACAAGTCATCTAATAAAATGGATTATATTTTCTCTCTTTATCTGAACCAGATGGCCCCTCCTTAATTAAAATAAATGAATGGTTCCAAAGAGTTCATTTCAGTCTCCCATGGCCCAGCTGTGCCACAAATGATTCTCACTTCTGGGAGAATATATTGTCTTCCTGCTATCACCAGAACCTTCAGAACAACCTTTGTTCCAACTCTGTCTCTCTCTTAGTCTAATTATCTTTCCAAAATAATCAGAGTTGTAATTTAAATATTACAGCACATAATTAACCACACTGGTTGACAGAGAATGAGAAACAGTGGCTCTAGGCAAGCATCAACATTAATACATACAAGAGGGAATATATCTTGTTGGGTAGGAGCATCATCTGCCTCTTGTGCAGAAAGGAGCAGAGCTGAGCAGCCTGGGCCTCCTCTGACTATGTTGCCTGCCTTGGGTAAGGTTTATGAAATCCCAGACACAGTCAGCCTGCTTTTGCTATTTTTTCTGATGCTTCGTTTTCATGTTTCTCTAGGTGAAATTTTACTACAGCTCCCCAAAGGCCACCTCTTTTATTCTCTTAGAGGTCTTTAGTTCCTTTTAACTGTGAGCATTTGTAAGTATTTATTACTCTTACTGTTTCTGCCTTATCTTCCTGGCCAGCTGGGAAGGGTTCTCAGTGGGATCTCTCCCAGGCATAACCAAGAAAGGTGGCTTTGCTGTGAACCCTGGGCCGTAAAGCACTGGAGAGGAAACAAGAAGGGGAGGAAATGGCAAATAAGCTGTAATTAGGTCCCTATGGGCCACCCAATCAAGAATCATCTTAATGCTGCTAAGTTGTGAGGTGGGGCTGAACAAAAGAACAGCAAATTGGATTTACCAAGATTTCTGTGATCCTGTGGGTTTTCAATGCCCGTCAGCTGAAAGGAATTTATTAGGGTTATGCTAAAATGATGCTGCCCAATCAGTCATCACCAGGAGGACTTGAACTCTAAAATTAATGCTAAAGGGAAATGTATAATTTCTTTTTAATCTCTTAAACTTTTTAAGAGAACAAAACGTAATTCCAGTCTGCAGCGTAGTTTTCCATAAGAAGCAAAAGAAATCAGCATGGGTGGACCTAGAGAGCAATATGCTAAGTGAAATAAGCCAGTCAGAGAAAGACAAATGCCATATGATTTTGCTCATATGTGGAATCTAATGAACAAAATGGACTAACAAGCAAAGTAAAAAGTCCCAGATATAGAGTAGGCTGACAGCTGTTGGGGGGGAAGCATTGAGAGAGAGGGGTAGAGGGATTGAGCTAAGATGGACAGAAAAGAAAAAACTCATGGGCAACTGTCTGCGGGGTGGAAAGATGGCGGAGAGGAGGGGATAGGGAGGTTAAATGGAGATGAATAAAGACTTGACTTGGGGAGGGTGAACAAACAATTCAGTGTACAAAGATGTATTATAGCATTGAGAACGTGAAACCTGTATAGTTATGTTAACCAGCGTCACCCCAATAAATTCTATTTTAGAAGTTAGCTGAAGTATAGTTGAAAAAAGAGAAAAATAAAGCATGAAAATAAATAGAAAATTAGTGATGATTTGACAATCAAGTAAAACCCTTGGTTGGCTACCTTGTTAATTTTGTGAACTTTATGACCTTTGTCCACATTTGCAGCTTCCTTGGTTGGTTACCTTGTTAATTTTGTGAACTTTATAATGACCTTTGTCCACATTTGCAGCTTCCCTGCTGATACAGGATGCTCTCTTTGCTGCTCTCTATTCTTTTTGGCAATTGCTGTTACTTTGCTATTCTCTTGTGTTTCGTTGTTGTTGTTGTTGTTGTTTCCTCAAGAAAGGGCATAATGTAATGGATCCATTTGCCAAATTTCTTAATTGGGTCCATTGCTTCTGCCATGAAAGCAGAGCCGAATGCTGGCACTTCATCAGAATCTTGTGAAAGAAAGATAATGGCCCTGGCAACTATTTTCTAATAAGGTCTTCCCCTTAATGACCTTAGAAAGTAAATTAGAAAACATGGCTGCAGTTGGTGTTTCTTGATCAAGTCCATTTTTTGTGCTCAGAGGATGTAAATGCTAGCTAGCATTGTTCAATTAAAATCCACCTTTTTTCTTAGAAATTGAATACTTTTATTTAAATTACACATTAAACTGCCTGCAAATGTGGATGTCCATATCCCACTACTCCCTAGTCTGATATTATGCTGAACTGATAATGGGAACAACCATTTGTTACATTTGCCTTTGATTGTAAGTGGTACTAAATATATCTTCTCTTCCAATATTGTCTTAAAATTAAGATTTATTTGTTTAGTACTTGAAAAACACTCATTTGTAATTTAAAAAAATAAAAACAATTATGATTTTTTATAAAAATGAAACAATTATAACAGATGACTTCTTTTTCCAGTATTTAGCAACCAATTTTACAGACAATTAAATTACACTAACAAGAAGATTAATCAACTTTTAATGTGAAACTGTTTTGTTGATTTCAATGTATATGAATTTTATGCTGCTATCAAATATGCCAACTAGAAGTTTATGTATATTAAAATACCTATACCCACTTGTACCCATGGCTATTAAACAATTAACCCACTTTTCATGGGTAATCAACCCACAATAATTTGGTTTGGGTGTTCATTACCCAGATTAATTCAAATAAAAAAGACACAGTGAGGCAGAAATTGGATAAGTGGATACTATCTAATCCCAACTGTCTTAATTTTCCATAGGGATGTCTGAATTGGATTTTGACAAAATACCTCTATCACAGCCCCCCAATCAAATACAATGTGATTTTTCTATTTCTTAAATTGTTATTTTTTTACAAATTGTGTGGATTTAGTAGTCTTCAAATTTTTCAAGGGCTGAGGTTATAAAAATCTATAACTTTGAAAAGAATATACACAACTAAAAATATTATATTTACATATATGTTTATTTAATGCACAAAGCAATAAATATAAAGCATATAAAGATATACTGGAGGTTTCTTAAAGTTATAATTAATCAATTTTAGATTCTTAGCAAGATTATGAATTCCAGCCATGATACTCAATTTTGTAAATTTTCTTTATAAAATACAGCTATTGTTTGTTAATGACCAAAAAAACTTCAAGGAAAATACATATCACTTCAAAGTATTAGGTCTGTTTTATAATTTAACTCCTCTCAAAAGGCCAATACATCTGCATCTTCTAATAATAATATTTAAGAAGATTGAGTTTTTACCTATATGTGGATCTATCCATATATAAATATATAATTAAAAATAACCTTAATGTTCAATATTTTGAATTGAAGTAAATTTTAGCATGACTATGTAATGCGACCATTCATTTAAAACAATGTTTATGAAAACTATTTAATAATATGGACAATGTTTATATGTTATACAAGTGGTTTTCAACCCTAGCTGCACTTTACAATCAACTAGGGAGCCCTTAAAAAATACATATACATGACTAACTCCACCTCTAGGGATTCTGATTTAATTAGTCTTGAGTAAAATTGGAACATGAGTATACTTTAAAATGTCATCAGGTTGTTATTTTCCACAATAGGTAAGATACCAAATTGTAAATATAATATAATATAATTAAATTGTGTTTAAAATCTCCCAAATCTTGTTGGGAGTGAGATATATAGAAAAATATGATTTTAAATAACATGTTGCATTGTTTAGGTAATATAAGTTTGGTTGATGTTAATATTTTATCTTGATATGTTTATATACTTTGTGTATTTTTTTGAAATTATTTAAAATGATAGGAAAGGCAAATAATTTAAAATATACATTTTAGAAAGCAAAATCTTAGAAATTCAAACTTAGGACAGATTCAAATATACTAAAATAAAGATTCATTAGATGCTATAATCTTTCTTCCACAGATGCACAAAACAGACACAATCTGTTGTACTTAAAGCATGTAGTCACAGATGGAAATTTGCTGTTATGCTCTGACGACCTGAACTGGACCCATTCACATGTCTCCTGGTCAGAATATAGGATCCAACCATAAATGAATGTGACATGGATAAGTAAAAAAACACTGGTGGATCAACAAGTAAATGACTTTTTAAGGCTAAGCTGCTCTACCTGGAGCAAGTATCACCTACCAAGATGTAGGAAACAATCCTAGAAAAAAAAATTTCTGACAAATATTAAGAGCTCCTCAAGCTAGACCTTTTTTTCTCCCATCTTAAAGACATTTAGAAAGCCTTTTTCATAAGAGCACTGTAATATAGATGCATAAATATTTGGTACATGACGTTGATATTATGTTCTATAACCATAACTAAGTCTTCTGGGTTTTGCTTAATAATAAAAAAATAAATTATTTATGTTACTGTGAACATAATATTATGTTAACTGAGTCATGGAGTATACATTTGGTCAAACATTATTCTGGGGGTATCTGTGAGATAACAGTATTTCTGGATGAACCTAACATTTGATTGGTAGACTGAGTAAAGCACTTTGCCCCTCCCAATGTAAGCTGGCCTCATACAATGAACTGAAGATTTAACTAGAACAAAAAGACTGAGTAAGAGGGAACTCTTCCTGCCTGAAGGGTTGAGCAGTGATATCAGTTTTTTTCAGGTTTTGGAATTCAAATAAATATCTGTTCTTCTTAAGTGTAGATTCTGCGAGTTTTTAGACTTGATCTTATAACATGAAGATACTTTATTTCCACTAATTATTTTTTTTGTTTCTTTTCAGATCTACTTGAACATTTTCAATAGTCTCTGATTTCCTGCTCATGTTTTGAAGCCGATCATTTATTTTTTTAAAAATATTTTTGTGTACACTTTATATTTTGTATTTGATGAGTCTAATATCTGAAGCCCTTGGTGATTTATATCTAATATTTATTGTTTCTGCTCTTAATATTTTTCTCACTCATGGTGGCTCATTTTTTTATGTATTCAATGCTTTTCTTCCTATTATGAGCCCATATGCACCAGAACTTAGTCTTACCTATCTCAAGAAGTTTTAATTGAAAAGCTTCCCTCTTAGGTGAAATACTTTGTATTTGAATTGGGCATGTGGTATCATAGACTCACTGGAGGTTAAATTTATAGCCATACTTCTCAGACTAGGTAATTATTACTATTACTATAGTTTCTTTGGCTAAGACAGTCAGACAGGTTTGTTCTTTGGTTCTCTTTGCTTTAAACAGAAGGATATATTAGTAACCACACCTTTACAGACAGTGGGGTTCTACTGATATATTCAATGTTATGTGGAAGAAAGATGGATCCTCACTTTTATCTCCTTTCCCCATCTTTGGGAGTGCAAAGTCTCATTTGCTATTTCCTAAATGATGTCCTTTAACAACCAGTTCTAACTCCTAGAATTCATTTTTACCCTGAAGTAGCACAGCTTCTCTATTTACTTATCACTCTGGCTTCATAATTCTACTCCATCGTTTTTTTAGTCTCTGGGAAACTAATTTTCTTGATTTGAAATTAGTACATTTAAAATATGGTTGTAATAGTGAACTAGTATCTTAGTGTTTTGCAAATGAAGGTTTTTTTTTTCCCAATGATTTATGGCAGAATACAGAACCACAAATGCTATCTATCTCTACAAGTGTGGTCTTAGAATAGGCCTAATTTTCCTCTACAAAAGACAACACTTCATGTATTTAAAAATAGTTACAGAGATCAATTTTCTTGTGTTTCTTTTTTTCTTCATGAGCTAAGCATCTTTCTGATTCATTTAATTTATTTTTTATTTTACATTATTTCAAGACTAAATCAACATATTGACCTATTACCTCTAAGTATATTTCGATTGGCTCTATTTTTCAAATATTAGGGAAAAAAGAACATTACAGGTAAGACTGAAAAGCACAGAGCAAAACACCACTAGCACGAAACACAAATATTTATTAATATTGTTCAAAGGTAAATTTGCCTTTTTTTGTGTGCCATACTTCCATATCTCACACTTATAAAGTTGTTTTTACTGAGCTGAACACCAGAAATTTTTATCTGTCTTTATTAATGCTCATCTTATTAAGTTAAACTCATTGTCTCAGCCTACTGATTTCTTTTAGGAGTCTGATGTCTAACTTAGTTGTGATCTTTCTGATTTGAAGCATTTGCAGTTAGTTAATATTTCATAATCCCCCAAGTTTTTTCCATTAATTTTATGAATATATACTAACATGCAAAATTTTGTTCCAAATTTCAAGTTGTCACTACCAAAAGTATTTTTAAAGCGCTTTCATGTATTTTGTCCTAGCTAAAGTATTAAAGATAAAGTTTCACATAAGCCAAGGTAAAGATTAAGGTCTCATAATATAAAGGTATAAACAAATAAGATATGCATATAAATGAAATCACTGCAGTCTGGATTAAAATGCAAATTCACTTTAAATTTTACAACTACCATAAACATGTTGGGTTGGCTGGTTAAAAGTTTATTTAATAACAAAACATTTAAAATGCCTTTGAAAAATATAACAGAATACTGAGTACGAGAATTGCAAAAAATTTGCTACATCTCTAATAAGATTTGTTAAAACATTATTTTCTCTTATAAGTTTAATTAATTTTGTAACCAACTCTAGCACATAAATTATAGAAGAAAATTTAAATCAAAACACAATTTGTTTTAACTATATACATTAAATTTAAAAAGAAAGATTATCTTATTCATTTTTCAATTCATCCAGTAATTATTACCTATTACATTTCTCAATAATTTTAAATTTTGTAGACAAAGCAGTCAAAGATTTATATCCTCATGAGCCTAGTGGGGAGGCAGATAATAAACAATCACAGAATTGGATAAACAATAAAAATGCACACTATGTCAGATAAGGGGAAATACTATGAGAAAAGGAGAGTAAATAAGTAATGTATTTGGGGTCAAGAGCTAAAATTTAAATTGTTTCATTGGGAAGGGCTCCATTAAAGAAAAATGGCAGTCAAGCAGAGACATGAAGTAAGTGAGAGAGTGGGTATGGTTACATGTAGGGAAAACACAAAATATAAAAACCTTAAAGCATAAGACTATATGGAGCCTGACCAGGCGGTGGCACAGTGGATAGAGTGTCAAACTGGGTTGCGGAAGACCCAGGTTCGAGACTCCGAGCTCGCCAGCTTGAGCATGGGCCCATCGGGCTTGAGCAAAAGCTCATCAGTTTGGACCAAAGGTCGCTGGCTCCAGCAAGGGGTTGCTCGGTCTGCTGAAGGCCCATGGTCAAGGCACATGTGAGAAAGCAATCAATGAACAACTAAGGTGTTGCTATGGCAACGAAAAACTAATGATTGATACTTCCCACCTCTCTTCGTTCCTGTCTGTCTGTCCCTATCTATCCCTCTCTCTGACTCTTTCTCTGTCCCTGTAAGAAAAAAAGAAAAAAGAAAAGAAACAAACAAACAAAAAGAATATATGGAATACTCCAAAGTATCTGGTTTAGGTTGAACAAGGGGAGATGTTTACAACATGAAGTTTCAATGAAAAGTGATCAGATTTTAGTTACAACATGAAGGTAAAAATAAAAAAGATTTATTTTCAGATTAGATTTTTTTGTGAATGAAAGAGGAATAAATGCTGATGCCAAAATTTTTGGCTTGAACATAGGCAAGAAGGAATAATTTATTGGAGTGGGAAAGCTGGGAGACAATCATGCTTGTTGGAGAAAGATTAAGAGTTTACTTTAGACATGCAGAGCTTGACCTGTCAATTAGCCATCAATTAAGGATATAAAATGGGCAGTGTTGGGCAGATAAAATATAATATGCTCACTTTGTTAAAGATGGTGCTGCCTGCATGGAAGCCCGTCACCCAGGTGATATTATTTGCCTGTATGCTTGGGATGGGTGTGGGGGGAAAAGCTGTAATGTAGGCAGGCCGGGTCATTATAGCCTAAGGCTTAGTTTTAAGAGTAAGCTTTTCCCCACACCCTTTACTGATTGGATGATGTGGGGTGGTGCACTCTCCTGAGGAATCCCATTATGCCTTAGATGGGTGACTTTGTATCAGGGACTTTCTTATTTGTAGATTGGACTAAGGGTTTCGAATTCTACACAATAAAGTGGGACAGACCAGTAGCTTGCTCGCTCTTGGTTCCTGAAGTATAAGAGAGCAGTGAGGAGAGCAGATTAAGGCCATGTGGAGGCCAGGAGAAGCAGGAAGATAACGGAGTGCTGAGGAAGAAGCCAGTTTATGCAGGAGGAGATAGGGAACAGAGGTGAATAAGTCTGGTGAGCTAGGAACCTTTGATTCTAGGAAACTCGGATAAGTCAGTAGCTTTGTGAGCACTGAATGAGTGGGTTTTGGAGCCCAGTGTGTGTTTTTGCTTGCCTGACAGGTGCAAGCTAGAATTAAAGCTGATGGCTCACCAGTTCTTGGCTCCGTTGTTTCATTACCGACTGTCCGAATCTAATGAGAACCTGAATTGGTGAGGCAGCTATGATGGTGGCCACAACTACTGGCTTTACAGGCAGGATATGTGAGTGAAAAATCAAGTGACCCAGTTATCATTTGTTGAATAACAAACTACTTAAAACTTAATGGCTTAAAACAACAGTGGGAATTTTTTTTTTTCATTTTCTGTTGCATGAGGTTTTAGAACTGTTTCTATATATATCTGCATCGCTGATTCAAATCTAAAATTTGTATGTTGGTGCAGGCTCTAGTTTTTATGCAATTTTAATTTCTTTTTGTTACAGTTAATGGCATACATTGGGTTTTAAATTGGAGTTAAAGGGCTACGTCTCTTGGATTGAACATAACCACAAGGCAATTAATGTTTTATAAACATCACTTTCACATAATTGTAGTTGTTTTTAACTGTCAAAAATTATTATCTGATAAAAACACCCTCTTATTTTGTTTTAAGATTGAATCATGGCTTCTTCAAGTAGGCATAAATGTAAGAATAGTCCTGACACCTTCTGCTATACATGTGGCTGTTACACACTTCAATGTCAAAGGCGCAATATTTCATCATTAGTGATATATGCATATATTGCCTATTTTCAAGTTTCCCTTGGTGTCAAGACAAGAATTGGGCTTCTCATATTGTGTGTCATAATTGTGAGAAAATGCTTTGTGACTGGACAAAAGGATAATGCAAAAGAATGCCTTTTGGTATTTCCATGGTTTGGCATGAACCTAAGGACCATAACAGTGACTGTTATTTCTCTCTGATCCATAAAAAGGGCATCGGAAGAAAAAATGGCATATGATCGCATATCGTAATATTCCTTCAGCAGTACGACCTATCCCACACTCTAAGAAACTCCCAGTTCCAGTTTACAATGGTTTTATTTCTTCTAAGGACAAAGAAAGTGAACATGGTGATCAAGTGTATTTTGATAAGATTCATGAAGAAATGATTGTAGAATCTGAAGGGTCTTCTTCTGATGCCCAGCAGTCATTAACCCCTTAACAGTTCAGCCAACTTGAATTAAATGACTTAGTAAGAGATTTGGGCCTATCTAAGAAACCAGCTGAGTTATTAGCCTCCAGGCTTCAAGAAAAGAATGTACTTCACCAGTCAGCTAAAGTATCCCTCTTCAGAAAGCATGAACAATATTTTGTGGACTTTTTCCAAAGACAAACACTTTGTTTACTGTCATGAATTTAGTAGTCCTCTCAGCCAGCTAGGTGTTACCACTTATAGTCCAACAGAATGGCGGCTATTTCTTGACAGCTCTAAATGGAGTCTGAAATGTGTTCTCCTACACAACGGTAATGTTAACCCAGCGGTTCCAATTGGTTATTCAACTCATCTGGGAGAAGATAATAATGACATAAAAATTATCCTCAACTTTCTGAAGTATGAGGAGCATAACTGGATCATTTGTGTGGATCTTAAAATTGTAAATTTTTTGCTGGGCCAACAGAGAGGTTTCACATCCTTGCTTTCTGTGTTTGTGGGACACTCAAGATAGGGAGAAACACTGGACACAGAAAGAGTGGCTGAAATATGAGGCTCTGGAAGTAGGGATGCAAAATATTGCGAATGAACCTGTAGTTAATCGAAACAGAATAATTTTTCCCCCACTTCACATCAAGCTTGGCTTAATGAAGCAGTTTGTTCAGGCTTTGAATAGAGAAAGTGAATGCTTTCAACATATTCTTTCTGCTTTGTCTGCCTTGTCTTTCGAGAAGATAAAAGCAGGTGTATTTGATGGACCTCAAATTTAAACCCTCATATGTGTCAAAGAATTTGCCAAGAAGATGAATAAGGGGGAGAAAGCAGCATGGCAGTCTTTTGTGGCAGTTACAAAGAACTTTCCTGGCAACAAAGAAGCAGAAAACTATGAACTTCTGGTTCAAAGGATGCTGTTGGCTTTCCGTGACATTGAATGTAACATGAGTGTTAAGATTCACTTCCTGAACAGTCACCTTAATAAGTTTCCTGAAAATCTTGGAGCTGTTTGTGATAAGCAGACTACTGCTGGATCATCAAACAATGTCCTAACAAGTACACAAATGCAGGAGCTACAAACGCAAAATTTTTTCTTAATAGAATTTAAATAATTTTGCACAAATTTTATGATTAAAATAAGTGTTTTAATATGTTCTATTTTGAAATTTTAGACAAATTGCAATGCAATCATATCATTTAGTGTATTATTTTATTTACTGCATTATATTAATTATTATATTTTTACAAAGATGATTACTAAGAGGAGATTCTACTTTATTATATTAAACTAAATGTTGAAAATTTTACAATAAGATGAAAATCTAAAATCTTGAATTTCAAAAAAACTGTAGCTTACAGAGAAAACCTAACATCAGATTTCAGATCAGTACACTCGAATTAGTTAAAAACAAGTGTTTTTGTGGATGCACCAAAAATTTTGTTCTCCAGTGATAATAGTTGTACTAGTTAGTATTCCTACCAGCAGTGAATGAAGGTTCCTTTTTCTACACAGCCTCTCTAGCACTTGTTATTCCCTGTCTTATTGATAAAAGCTAACCTAAAAAGTGTGAGGTGCAGATGTGGTATTAACAGTCGGTGCACTGGGCACATGCCCTGGGCCCTGACTTCTAAAGGGCCCTATAAAACCCCAACTTTACAGTTTTTTTTTAATGTAAGAGGCCAAATATTTTCTTCTGCACCTAGGGTCTCAACTGACCTTAATCTGCCTCTGGCGAGGTGGTATCTCATTTTGCACATATCAATTAATGACGATGAGGATCTTTACACATATCTGTTGGCTATTTTTATGTCATCTTGGAAAAAGTGTCTGTTCAGGTCCTCTCCCCATTTTCTAATTGGATTATTTACTTGCTGAGCGTTGTGAGTTCTTTATATATTTTAGATATCAACCCCATATCAAAGCTGTTTGCAAATATCATCTTCCATTTAGTTAGCTATTTGTTTTGTTGTCAGTTTCTTGTGCTGTGCAGAAGCTTTTTTGTTTGATACAGTCCCATTTACTTATTTTTGCCTTTACTACCCTTGCCTTCTGGGTCAAAGTCATAAATTGTTCCCTACAGCCAAAGCCCATGAGTTTAGTACCTATGGTTGCTTATGTAATTTATTGTTTTACATCTTATATTTAGGTCTTTGATCCACTTTGATTTAATTTTTTGCAAGGGGACAAACTGTAGTCGAGTTTTATTCCTTTGCATGTGGCTTTTCAATTTTCTTAGCACCATTTAATTAAGGGGAATTATTTTCTCCATTGTATTTTTTGGCTCCTTTGTCAAAGATGATGTGTTCATATATGTGTGGACTTGTTTCTGGGCTCTTGATTCTATTCCATTGGTCTGTATGTCTATTTTTCTGGCAATACCATTCTGTTTTGATTATCATGGTTCTATAGTATAATTTGAAGTCAGGGAGTGTGATACCTTCGGCTTCAGTATTTTTCCTCAGGATTGCTTTGGTTATTCAAGTTTTTTATGGTTCCATAAAAAAACTAGTGATTTCTTTTATTCTATTTTTTAAAATATTGGCAATGGAATTTTGATGGTGATTGGATTAAAATTTTAGATTGCTTTAGATAATATGGCCATTTTAACTATGTTGATTCTTCTAATCCATGAATATAGAATATTTTTTATTTTATTGTGTCTTTTTTAATTTCTTTCAATAATGTTTTGTAGTTTTCAGTATATAAGTTCTTCACGTCCTTTGTTAAGTTTATTCTTAAATATTTTACTCTTTTGTTGCAATTGTAAAAGAAATTGTGTTTTTTACTTCATTTTTTGAAGTTTCCTTATTGGCATATAGAAAAGCAGTAGACTTTTGTATACTGATTTTGCATTCTGTGACTTTATTTTATTGGTTTACTTTTTCTAATAGTTTTTTGGTGGAGTCTTTGGAGTTTTCTATATACAGGATCATGTCATCTGCAAAAAGTGATACCGTTACTTCTTCTTTCCTGATATAGATGCCTTTTATTTCTTTCTCTTGCTTGATAGCTCTGGTTAAGACTTCCAGAACTATTATAAATATGGGCAGCCTTGGCTTGTACCTGATTTAAGAGGAAAAGGCTTTATTATTTTTCACCATTTAGTATGATATTAGATGATGGTTTGTCATATATGGCCTTTATCATGTTGAGGTACACTTCTTCTATTCAGATTTTATTGAGTGTTTTAAATATAAAGGAATATTGTATCTTATCAAATGTCTTTTCTGCATCTATTGATAGGATCATATGATTTTTGTTCTTTGTTTTGTTGATGTGGTGTATTATGTCGTTTGATTTTCATATGTTGAACCATTCTTGTGCTCCTGGAATTAATCCCACTTGATTGTGATGTATTATTTTTTTAATATGTAGTTGTATTTGATTTTCTAGTATTTTGTTTAAGATTTTTGCATCTGTACTCATTAGAGATATTAGTCTGTAGTTTTCTTTCTTTATGTTATCCTTTCAAGGTTTTGGTATGAGTTATACTGACCTCATAAAATGTATTAGGAAATATTGTTTTTTATTCCATTATTATGGAAGACATTGAGAAGGATAGATACCAAATTTTCTTTTAACAGTTGGTAGAATTCACTAGTGTAGCCATCTGGTCCTGGACTTTTGTTTTTGGGGAGGTTTTTGATCATTGCTTATATTTCCTTCTGCGTAATAGGTCTATTTAGTTTTACCACTTCTTCATGATTCAGTCTAGGAAGATTGTATAGTTCTAGAATTTATCTATTTCATCTAGGTTGTTGAATTAGGTGGCATATAATCTTTCATAATAGTCTACTATGATTCTTTGTATATCTATGATGTCTGTGGTAATTTCTTCTCTTTCATTTTGGGTTTTGTTTACATGAATCCTTGCTCTATTTTCCTTAGAGAGTGGTTTGTCAATTTTATTGATCTTTTCAAAGAACAAGCTGTTTGTTGTATTAATTTTTTCTATAGTTGTTTTTTCTCTATTTCATTTAGTTCTGCTCTAATTTTTATTATTTTCTTTTTTCTGCTGGCTTTGGGTTGCCTTTGTTCTTCTTTTTCTAGTTCCTTAAGATGTAATGTTAGGTTGCTTACTTGGGATCTCTCTTGTTTCTTGATATAAACTTGAAATAATATATACAGTGTGTCCATAAAGTCATGGTGCGCTTTTGACTGGTCACAGGAAAGCAACAAAAGACAATAGAAATGTGAAATCTGCACCAAAAAAAAGAAAAACCCTCCCAGTTTCTGTAGGATGATGTGGCAGCATGTGCACATGAGCAGATGATGATGTAACACCATGTATACAGTGGAGCAGCCCACGACCATGCCAGTCAAGATGTGGACAGTACAGAGGGAAGTTCAGTATGTTCTGTGGCTCACTAAATTTAAATCTTTGACCAAAGTGCAACGTGAATATCGGTGCGTTTATAACAGAGTGCCACCACATAGGAATAACATTACTTGGTGGGATAAGCAGTTGAAGGAAACCAGCAGTTTGGTGGAGAATCCCCGTTCTGGTAGGCCATCAGTCAGTGATGAGTCTGTAGAGGCTATACAGAATAGCTACCTAAGGAGCCCTAAAAAATCTGTCTGTGCCTGCGTGTGCTCGACAATTACACCTAAGCAAGACTACACTTCTTAAGGTATTAAACAAACGTCTCTGTTTTACGGGGTACAAATTGCGGCTGTTGCACACTATCAAACCAGCGGATAGACCCACACGATGCATGTTTGCTACAGATATGCTTCATGAGATCGACAATGATGCAAGATTTTTGCAGAAGATTGTGTTTAGTGATGAGGCGCCCTTCCATATCTGTGGACATGTTCATAGCCATAGCGTCTGAATATAGGCTGCTGAACATCCTCATGCCTACGTTGACTACGGACATAACACTCCTAAAGTGAACGTGTGGTGTGGCCTGATGCATGATAAGGTGATAGGCCCATTGTTTTTCACAGAGCAGTCTGTGAAGGCAAACACCTATTATGACATGTTGAAATTGTATGCAGTGCAACAATTTCCAGAAGGTGTCATCTTTCAACAGGATGATGCTCCTCCAGAGTACACCATCATTTTTTGTGAGTTTCTGAATAGAACATTCCCCCAGTGGTGGATAGGCAGGGGTTCTGCCAAGCCACGGCCACCACGATCCCCGGATCTGATGCCCTTAGACTTTCACCTTTGGGGTTATGTGAAGCAACATGTGTACATTGAACATATCAACGAAATTAATCACTTAAAACAGAGAATCAGAGACGTTATTCATTCTGTTATACCAGACATCCTTACCAATGTGTGGCAAGAACTTCACTATCGTTTGGATGTGTGTAGGGCAACAAATGGAGCCCACATTGAATTGTACTGAATACGTATGAAACTGGGAGAGTTTTTTTTTTATTTGGTGCAAATTTTACATTTCTATAATCTTTTGTTACTTTCCTGTGACCTGTTAAAAGTGCATTATGAATTTATGAACACACTGTACTTTCCTCCTATTATTGCTTTTCCCGCATCCTAAATTTTTTTATTTGTTGTGTTGTCACTTTCATTTGCCTGTGTATATATCTTTTGATCTCTGCTTTTATTTATTCTTTGATCCAGTCATTTTCTTAGATGTTGATTAATTTTTACACTTTAGTGGGTTTCTTTGCTTCCTTTTTACCATTGAATTCTAACTTCAAAACCTTATAGTCAGAAAATATGCTTGTTATATATTCAACCTAAGAGAGTGGACCCAAACATTCAAAGTACTGAAAGAGAAGAATTGCCAACCAAGAATACTAAATCCTTCAAAGTTATCCTTCAAATTTGAAGAAGAAATAAACCATTACAGACATACGGAAGCTGAGGGAACTTATCAACAGAAAACTCCCATTGCAAGAAATACTTATGGGAGCTATTCAACTGGACACAAAGAACAAAAACCAAAATACAATAAATCAAAACTAGCCTGACCAGGCAGTGGTGCAGTGGATAGAGCATTGGAATGGGATGTAGAAGACGCAGGTTCAAGACCCCGAGGTCGCCAGCTTGAGTGCGAGGCTCATCTGGCTTGAGCAAAAGCTCGTCAGCTTGGACCCAAGGTCTCTGGCTCCAGCAAGGGGTTGCTCGGTCTGTTGAAGGCCCGTGGTCAAGGCATATGTGAGAAAGCAATCAATGAACAACTATGGTGTTGCAACGGCAACGAAAAACTAATGATTGATGCTTCTCACCTCTCTGCTTTCCTGTTTGTCTGTCCCTATCTATCCATCTCTCTGACTCTCTCTCTGTCCCTGTAAAAAGAAAAAGAATTAAAACTACAAGTTAAAGCTCCAACAAGGTCACATTAAACACAAGGATAATTTGTGACAACAATAACATAAAAGGGGAGAGGATAAAGATCTGCAGTGGTAAAGAAGAATAGAATTCAAAAGCACTCATAACACAAAGGACTCTTGTACTTATGAACATTTTTTTCTTAATAACCTAATGGTAACCACCCACAAAAAAGCCTTTACTGAAATACATCTTTTTTAAAAAAGAATAAACAGGGAAAGAACTAAGGAATATCACCAAACAAAAACAACTGCTGGAAACAAAAAGAGAAGAACAAAAGACACAGAGCTACCAGAAAACAGAACAAAAAATGGCCGTAGAGAACCCAACCATATGCTGCCTTGAAGAGACACATCTAAGCTGCAAGAACAAAATGATACTCAAAGTGAAAGGTTGTAAAAGGATTCTTCAAGTAAATAACATACAAAGGAAAGCAAGCATAGCCATACTCATGTCTGACAATGCTGACTTCTAGAGAACAGAGATAACCAGAGACAAAGATAAACATTTCATAATAATAAAGGTGACATTGTATCAAAAAGATATAACACTTTTTAATATTTATGCACCAAATTAGGAAACACCAAAATATATAAAACATCTACTAACTGATCTAAAATTAGAAGCAGACAAAATATAATGTATACTTTATCATCTATTTCTCAATGTGCCTTGCCATTTTCTGACTTCCTGTTAGGCATCTGCAATATTGATTAAAATTTTTATATCTTTGTGCATTTGGTTATAATTTTTATTCTGCCTGGAATGCATTTCCAATCATTCCCTCTTGGCCTGGTTAATACTTTCTAATCCTTTAATACTTCCCTGAATCCTGCCTCTGTTTCATTTCAGATGGGATTGCTTGTCTTCATTTCTTTGTTCTCCTAGTAAACTATCTTTATCCTGAGTTATAACACACTTTATTAAACATATCATTCATACATACACCAGACTGCGCTTATTTATGACACAGAAATTTTGTCTTAATTATATTTGTATGCCAGTGTCTCATAGAGTATCTGGAACATTTTATATATTAGTAGTAATATGTAGAACATGTAAGAAATTAAATCTGGATTTAAAGCATTGCTGTTAAATCAGATAACATTACACATGTATAATTTTTTATATCGACATAAAATTACAGCAAGTCCAATAATATTCAAGATACCTATATTCTCATAGAAGTTATGCATCTGGGGAAGTTTATAAATAAACTATGTTTCAACTGAACAGTGCATAAATATTTGTGATTTTGTTTCTGTAGAACTTATAAAATAAATTACAGAAGGATTTCCCAAAACATTGGGTAAAATTAGCATAGAACTGGCTTCTCAATAAACTTGAAGACTTCTCTAAGTTGTTAATAACCTATGGCCAGGAAAGGCTACTCTAGAACAGTTTTTTAAATCAGAAATAAGAGCCTGCCTGCAAGTACTATCATGATAATTACACATAATTCTGTCTTAATTTATGAGTAAGAAATATTAAGAAAATAATACCTGTCCCTTGAAGAAAGAAGTAAGAAGATCCAAACCAGAAATTGTAGCAGCTTTCTTGCATGTGGCATGTCACAAAGACCTTCATAAACATCAGTTTCATATACTATGTTAAAATTTAAAAATGTAAAACCCTAAAATTTATTTAAACTTTCAGTATATTTTTAGTCTTTAATCTTATCATTAAATGCTGTGTTTTTTAAGACTGAGCCTTAATTTTTTTTATTTCTTTCATAATATATTTTCACCCATGTCTAATCAATTATCACTTGTGAGAAGATGATTCTCAAATTTAGTGTACTCTATATTTCTCACCTGTTAACTAGGTCTTTATACTCAACCACTAAGGTAGCCTTTTTGGGTTTATCAAACGCAGATCAAATTCAATTATTTCCAAATGTATAGTCAGACTTCTTATCTTCTAAACTGATCCTGTTCTGGGAGACACCACTCGGTGAATTCCACCACTATGGATTTAAATGTGTAAATCAGAAGTCTGGGACTCTTTGTTTTATCCCTTTTTATGCCTCTAATATGCTGTATATCACTATGCCCTGAATATTTTACTTCTTAATTAGATTTTCATTTTTCTTTCAACATCCAAAGCTACTACCCTAAAGCAAACTACTATGAGCTCACACTTGGAATACTATAATAGCCAATCTTCCTTTTGTCCCACCATCAAATGTCTACCTTGATATTAGGCTTTTCTGCATAAACAGAACCAATAGGATAGAGACACGGATAAGTATACAGGTAGATAGACAGACAGCTATAGATAGATATAGATAGATGATGATAAATAATAGATAGATAATAGATAGATAGATAGATAGATAGATAGATAGATAGATAGATAGATAGATAATGAGTAGATAAATAAGTGATAGAGAGACAGATAAATAAGTTATTTTATTTATTTTAAGGAATTGGTCCATGAAATTTTAGAAAGTGACAAGCTCAAAATCAGCCTTGTGGGTTGGAGACCCAAAGAGAAGCTAATGTTATATTTCAAGTCATAAGGCTCTCTGCCAGCAGAATTTCTTCCTGTTTGAGGGAGATCAGTCTTTCTGGTCTATTTAGGCCTTCAACTTATTAGACGAAACTGTCTTACCTTATAGAAAACAATCTGCTTTACTTAAAGTCCACTAATTTAGATGTTACTCTTGCCCAAAAACACTCCCATAAAAACAGCCAGAATAATGTTTGACCACAAGCTAGGCCCTGAGGCTTAGCCAAGTTGACACACAAAATTAGCCGTCACACTATTGCAGCCAGATTTATATTTTCATACCACAAATCTCGTCATATTACGCCTTTCCTTAACAGGGTTTCTATTAGCCTGGAAGTGCTTGCTTCATCAATTTCATCTAACAACACTCCTCTGCCTTCAATGTCATTTCAATTGAACCTTCTCTGATTTGCCTGAGTATGTAAAAGGGGTTCAAAACATACCTCCCCAGAATATGCCATGTCAATATACAGACTATTTTGAGCTGAAGGCAATCAAGACCCAGCAGTCTTGATATAAGGACATAGTCACAGTGAATAAATAAACAAATTTTAGGAAAGTAAAAGAAAAAAAGAAAGTAAAACAAGAAAAAGCCTTCTGGAAAAAAGGGGGCTATAGGAGAAGGCTGAGCAGATTCTTCTGTTATTTATTTATTTTTAAATTTTTTTTGTTTTTATTTATTCATTTTAGAGAGGAGAGAGAGAGAGAGAGAGAAAGGGGGAGGAGCAGGAAGCATCAACTCACATATGTGCCTTGACCAGACCAGTGCAGGGTTTTGAACCTGCGACCTCAGTGTTCCAGGTCGACACTTTATCCACTGCGCCACCACAAGTCAGGCTCTTTTTTAAATTTATTTTTATTTTTATTTTCTACAGGAATGGAGAGAGAGTCAGAGAGAGGAACAGACAGGGACAGACAGACAGGAATGGAGAGAGGTGAGAAGCATCAATCATTAGTTTTTCGTTGCCGTTGCAACACCTTAGTTGTTCATTGATTGCTTTCTCACATGTGCCTTGACCACAGGCCTTCAGCAGACCGAGCAACCCCTTGCTGGAACCAGCGACCCTGGGTCCAAGCTGGCAAGCTCTAGCCCAAGCCAGATGGGCCCACACAAGCTGGCGAGCTCGAGGTCTCGAACCTGGGTCTTCCGCATCCCAGTCCGATGCTCCATCCACTGTGCTACTGCCTGATCAGGCCAGATTCTTCTTTATAGCTTTTATTTCGTGTTACAGTTGGACAAGAACACTAGTTGAGTTTCAGAGGAACTAGATGAGGTTTTAAAGGATGTGTAGTGCTGTGGGGATGGATATAAATATATGTGAACATGTGTCTATTAGGGTCTTTATCTATACTGGAGTGACTATTTGTAAATCATGGGTTTGCCCTTCATGGAGTACCAAAATCCTTCTTATTGCCTAAGAGAAAATTAAAATTTAGCTGCATTTTCAAAGCAGTGATAGAAGGTTTTGTACTTTGTGTTTCATAGTAGTAAGCAAGTATCAGGTAAGTTTGTTTTCCTTTTTTTAAGAGACAGATAGGGGGAGAGAGAGATGGAAACACTGCGCTCTTATATGAGTGCGGACCTGGGATAAAACCTCCAATCTTTTTGTTTTGGGAAAACGCTCATAACCAACTGAACTACCCAACCGGGGCGATGGAATTTTCTATATAGGAGCACTAACTCCATCAAGTGGCTTTAACATAGGCAGCTAAATTATCCTGAATCAAAACAATCCAGATATTTATAGGCAAAGTATTCATTTTTAAAATTAATTAATTTTGGAGGGGGGAAGAAAACTTATAAGGAAATTTAAAATCTGTGTCAGTTTTTAGAAGCATGATATATTAAAGTTTCCTAAGAAAGAAAAACATTAGCTAAAGAAATACATCTTTTTCTGCATCCTTTTCTTTCCTCTAATGGTGACATTTAGCAGCCTCTGATATAACACAAGTATTTGCAACTACCTAGCAGAGACTATCTTCAGTTTATATTACACTTGACTTAGGAATGTGTAAAACCATGTGTTTTCAAATGTTTTTGCTGTATTATGGCCATCAGCTCTTAAATATGTGCAATCTTCAAGCAAATAATATATGGTTGATTTTAGTTGGAAGAGATTAAATATTAGTTCCATAAAAATAAACATGTGCACATAATATGTTAACATTTGCCTCATTTTATATAATAAGGTGTGAGGCACTTTCTTCTTTAGCATTTGGCAAAGCACCCAAGGCTACAGTTTGAAACTTCAAGGTACTGCTAACCCTCTATATACATCAGACCTCAGCAGGAATACTGTCCTTAAAAGGAAGGCTTAGAAAGTGTAGAGATAAATACATTGCTGAAAGTAGATGAAATTCTTAATGAATACTTCAGTGGCCTTTGAAAAAACACTGGATTCTGTTTCTTTAACTAATACATATTATATTTAGTTACATCTGTAATATATGAATTGCCTAAGGGTTTCCACTCTGAATTTTAAATCATATTTCTTCCTCTTGCTTTAAATTTTTCAAAGTAGATTGAGATGGACGCATTGCTGTAGCACCCTTGCCATCTGCCTGTCTTATAGATGTTTTGCACCCACAGTAGCTGCCTACAGTTGAAAGAAGAAATTTGAGACAGCTTGGCAGACAGCACAACCATATCTTCAATGGGGAGAATCTGAAGGATCAGAGACAGTAAAGGGATGGCAGGTGCACAGTCTCATAGAACCCTGGAATGGGATTTGTTCCATTGAAATGCATTTGAAGGACATTGAAACTGAACATCTTTGAACTCTAATCTTTCAAAGATTGGCAGCTATGGAATATTACATATAAAGACCTGTTGACTTACCACAGCTTTAGCAGAACATTAAGAAGCTTTGCATTGTATACGTATGGTTATGTGTGAAACCATACATCAGATGTTTATTGCAATAAGAAGGTAATTAAAAGTTTAATAGAAAAATAAATGACATGTAGAAAACAAAGAAAAAGATTGAGTAGAGGGCATATGACAGAAATAAAAAAGAAAAACCTGCCTATTTGCTTATTAATCTTTTTTGCCACAAAAATGAAACCTAAATTCCAGTGTTGGATATCAACTTGATAACTCAATCCAGGAAGATGTGCTTTGAAAGATTTGGATGTTAATTTGAAACTAATACAAGCCTTCTGAGTTCAAAAATTGGATTGGAAATCTTTTAAGAACAGGATTTCTCATAAAATTTCCATTATTTCTATTCTTACTGATAAGCCACAGGTATCAGAGAAACATTCATTTATGGGATATCTTTGGATTCTTCACTACTAGAGAAGATGTACAGAATAAAAAACATGATGGGGTTTGCTTTAAATCAAGTTTTAGAGAAAAGTTTCAATCCATTTAAATTTTGTCTGAAGCTACTCTACAATATAAGAGCTTAAAGTCTTTATTAGATACTCATATGATGTTTCTCTCAGTGGAATATGCCAACTTCAAGGAAGGAAGTTGATCTGTTCTAATGGATAGGACCAAGTTCTGGCTCTCTGTTCCTGACCTATAAAATTGATCTTGCATAAGACATTAATTTACTTTGTTCCTCAGTTTTCTTACCTCTGTTGTGAGGGTAGTTACTTAAAGAGGCATACTCTATAGCATGGTTTGAGTTACTTGGTCAAAGTTGACATTTATATGTGTGATATTGTGATGAATACTATAAAACATTTTTATATATGCTGGTTGCAAGATAGACTTGCATTTTTTAAGTGGAGATACCTGCTGGGGGAACAAGCTGTATAATAAGGGAAAATGCAGAAGTGTTTCATTCCATAGTGTTTTATGAGACATATACATAATCCTCTTTTAATGAACACACATGTACTTTTTAATTAAATGCCTGGTAAATGCCTAGTGTTCTTTATTTCTCTTCTGAGCATGGCTCTACCAGGGTTATTAATTTGCTATCAGTAAAGAGGCTTTATTTGGTCACTAATATAATATAAGCACCTAAATGTTAAGCTATGTCAATGACCTATTCTTCCCCCACCATGTCTTGATGCCACACCTGCTCACTAATTATATATCTTTTGCCTGCCAACAGAAAAAAATAGGAATATGAGAGAAAAAGGATTGAAAGTGGCTTTTATTTTAACTCAATGCATCCTGTTGGAGACCTCACTTTATAGCATTAAAACCCCTTCCTGAGTGTTATTAACATATTTTAATTATAAATTACCAATTTAATTATAAATTGCCAAGTAACCCCAAGAAGAAGAAATGAAAAATAATTGCCCAAATTTCTAATTCTGAAATAAAAAGAAATGTTTCCTGCAATAAATGTCTACATTTTAGTCTTTAAATAAAAATATCTCCAGGAAAGTGTCTTCCTCAGAATGATGCACTCCCTACGGCATGGCATAATGAGCCAGTGTACGCTACAGACACTAACTAACAAGCTGATTGAGAATGCAGGTTTATTAAGCAGGGGGAGCAGGGAATTTTCTTTAAAGTCCCTTATATGAAAAAAATAATGCACAGTTGCACAAGTTACTTCCTTTGTGTTTTTATTGTGAAGGATGAAACTTTAGAGTGCAGTCAGCATTTATGTATGGTGCCTGCTTTATTTCAAAAACTGCTTTTCTTCTCTAACCTGATGCTCTACAGATATAAATGAAAATAGAACATGTAGTTTTATGTTTTTCTTAAGGCCAAAATCTAGGACATTGACCTTTTACTACAGTGCTTAAAAGATGGTACATTATCTTGTAAAAGCTATGGCACATTTATGGATATACACTAACAGGGGAGAGCTATAATTTGGACTAAGAGCAAGGAATATATATATATAGAAAGTGAGAAAGTTGATAAGATTTCTTCACCATATTGTCCAATCTGTCTAAGAAGTAATATGTTGAAATAAAGTAAATAAATGTCATCTGTCCTTAATTGTCATTATGTGTTTTCTATTGTTTGTTGTTTTAAATAATCATGACTAATTTTATTAAATATTTTCATGACAAAAATAAGCAGATACAAAATGTGAATTATTTAGTCTTGTCCTGTTGGTCCTATTGATTAAACATTGAAATCCCCATATACTCCTAACAGTTTATCATGCCATTAGTCAAATATAAATATACGAGTGTCATGTACCCACATGTACACACACACACACACACACACACACACACACACACACACACACACACACACGACACATTTACTGTTATAGGATAATAATAAAATTGTTTTATACCAGAAAGTTCATGGATACAAACACTGAAAGAACAAAATCACTGATTAGAGAGAAATAAAAAGTCCAAACTCAATATTTTAACAAATATTGAATGAACACCTTAAATAGTCTGGCATGTTCTAGGAACTACAATTATGGTAGTAAATAAAAAACAGACCCCAACCTCGGTTATTATAAAACTCTTATAGTAGTGAGGGAGACTGACAACACACTAGATAATTGAATAAAATCAATAGTATATTGTATAGTATTAGGTGTATATTATAGGGATAAATAGAAAAATAAACAAAGGGGCTGGCTATCAAAACTTTAGATAAGATGGTCAGGGAAGACTTCAGGAACTGGTATATTAGTTTTCTATTGCTGCTGTAACAGATTAGCACAAACTTAGTGGCTTAAAACAATAAAAATTTATTCTTAAAATTTTAGAAATTAGTAGTGAAAAATCAAAGTGTAGGTTGGGCTGTGTTTCTTCTTTGCTTTCATGGGAGAATTGGTTTATTTTCTGGTATCTTTCCCAGCTTCTAGAATCTGCCTTCATTCCTTGGCTTATGTCCCCTTTCTCTCATCATTATAACCTTGTGTTTTTTTAGTTTCATGTCCTAACGCTTACTCTACTCCTCATGACTCACCCTTATAAGGACATTTGTCATTAGGTTGGACCTACCTTGATAATACAGGATAATCTCCTAGCTCAAGATATACTTAGTTTAATTGGAAAAATTGCTATTGCCATATAAGGTAAAATATTAACAAGTTCTAGGGATTAAGTCATGGACATATTAGTAAAATGGCATTGTTCAATCTACTGCAGAAGGTAAAATTTGAGTAAACATAAAAGAATGAGTGATCTGGTCATATGATCTATTTAGGGGAAGAATTGTCCAGGAAGAATAAGAAAATAAACTCAGAGTAGTGAACAGAAGTGCTCCTTATATGTATATTCAAGGAATAAGAAGAAAGCCATGAAGGAGAGTAGTGAGATCAGATAGATGACAATATTTTATGAAGGGGCATAAAACATCTAAGATGTAACTGTAGTAACATAAAAATTTGCCTCGCATATTGAATGATATAAGGACCCATCAGATGATTTTGAGAAAGGAGTGACATCTGTATCACGTTTATCAGGATTACTGTGGATGCTGAATTGAGTGGTCTGAAAAAAGTCAATAACAGAAACAGGAGTCTAATCAAAAGATATTCTTTAAGAAGAAAAAATATCAAAAATATGAATAATAAAAATGGTAATAAATATATATTTATTTTAGAATTGAATCTAAAATAAACAAAACATAATAAATAAACAGAACAAAAACAGATTCATAAATACTGAAAATGTTTTGATGGTTGCCAAATGGGAGGGGTCTTAGAAGGATGACTGAAAAAGTAAAAGGGATTAAGAAGTACAAATTGATTGTTACAGGATAGTCATGGGAATATAATACACAGCATAGGGAAAATTGTCGATAATATTCTAATAACCATGTATGGTGTGAGATGGGTGCAAGATTAATTGTTGTGCTCACTTAGTTGTGCAAGGTCTAATCCCTGGCATGTACACCTGAAAGTGGTATAATAATGCATGTCAATTGTAATTAAAAATGAATAAAATGACAAAATATTGGCAATTCCTAAAATAATAATAATAATAATAATAATAATAATGCAGTCATTTGGAAAACCATTTTAACTTTATTGGCTGCGTACTTCAGACAAAAAGCATATACACAATCATCTAAAACAGGAGTGTTGCCTAATATATTTTCTAAGTTTTTAAATATTACTACTTATTGATGATTACCTCTGCACTTTTGTAAGAAAAGAATTAAAATGAAATATATTACTGGACTGTGGAGCTGCATTTTGTTGTAAATCATTTAAATAAAATTTATATTTTAGTTTTGCAAAAAAATAATTAATAATCTAAGTGAGAAGTTAAAGTAGTCCAGACAGAGATAAGGGCAGTGGATATGAGGAGAAATGGTCATATTATGGGTGAATTTTGAAAGCAGAACTAACGGAATTGGCTGGGAAGTAACAGAATTAAAAGCATCATGATGACATCATGGTTTGGGGCCTAAGAAGCTGAAAGAGTAAAGCTGTCAATAACTAAACTGGAGCAGGCTGTGGGTACATCCAATTTTGAAAGGGAGATCAGGAGCTTATTTTGGGATATGTAAAATTTGAAATTCTTATTGGTCATACAAGAGAAAATTCAGTTTAGAGAGATATTATAGAAGTATAAATTCATAAATCATCAACATATATAATAGGATTAAACTCAAAAGATTGGATAAAGTCATGTAGGGAGTAAATGTAGAGAGAAAAGAGCAACGTGTAAGGTTTCAGCTTTAGAAGCTTAAGACCTTCTACCATTTAGAGGCCGAGGAAGAGCTGGATTTACAGACTCAATAACTGTGAGTTCCACAGGGCATAATACACACTTGAAGCCAGAGCTTGTTTTAAGATTTTGTTCTTGGTTGTGTCACTCTTAATTTTTTATCTATCACCCCCACATTTTCATTTTTTCTTGCACTCCACAAATTACATAGCTGGTTCTGGTTGAGAAGATATAAAGGAACTAGGAAAAAAGGCAATATGACCAGACAGGTAAAATGACAATCGGAAAATATGAGGTGCTAGGAGCGAGATTAACAGTAAAATCCTGGGAATAGAGTAATACATCTTTTTCACAGCTGCTGAAACGTCAAGTAAAGACTGAGAAATTTAGTCAAGTTACCAATGAGCAAGTCTTTGGTCTTTGAGAAGAACAATTTGGTAGAGTAGTAAGGGAAAATGCTTATTGTAGTAATTTTGTTTTTCAAATTCTAAATTAAATAATTTTGAGAGCAATAGATAACTTTGTCAATAAACTTTGTTCTGTAGTGCTATATAGTACCTAAAAAGTAGAGTAAGAAAGAGTGTGAGAACTGTATGGTTATATGTTAAAACCATTGAGGAAGAGAAGGGGGAAGTGATGAAGCTGGGCTGCAAAAGAGAATGATTGATGAAACAATGCTTTTGAATAAGAAAGAGAGTCTTAGAGTTGTTGTACAGAAAGGTGCTGTCCTAAACTAGGAGTGAAGAGAGGTCATCTTGTCTAGAAGTTATAGTCTGTGGACCCTGAGGCAGATAAAAGGACATATGTAAAGGTGGTAATAAACCATTATAATGGTTTTAGGTTTTTTTGTTTTATTTTTGGGTCCTGTTTGTTTGTTTGTTCATTTGTTTTTTGGTGAAGGGTGAAGGAAGATATTGAACTGAGGGTGAGGTTGAGGGAAGAGTATTAGAGATTTGAAGGAAGAGAAATACATTTAAAATAATTGTTTGAAAGTATAGAAGAGAAAAGGGGCTAGAAAAGTATAGTGTGCTTGCCAGGTAATAATAAGAGCCTACATGTGTTGACTAATTATTAATTTAAAATTTGCCTATATGGTTATGTATTTCATTCTTCTAATTTCAGTACTCAAAAAAGGATAGAGTCAAATTTAACAAGGTTGCTAGTTTGCCAAGGGAATGTGCTTACCCAATAAAAAAAGGAAAAGTAGGTAAACATTAAAGCAAGATATAATAATAATAATAATAATGTATTAGGAAATGTGATTTGCTTTAGGAAAAAAGAAAGCATGGAGAATGTGAGGAACTGGGAAAATGTGATAGGATCAATGAATTCAAGAAGTAATTGAAGTAAATAATTGATGGAATTGAGATAATAGAAAAAATGAACAAAGAACAAGGTGCAGGATAAAATGTTTGGAACTGAAATTGTGGAGAGTTTGCAGTTATTGACTAGAATAAGGGCATTAAGATGAATGTAAGAGTTTGGGGCTGAAATTGGGTAGAGACCAAGTTCACTGGAGGAGGTGAATTCAAAGATTCTAGGAGCTAGTGAACTTAAAAGATAATCTGTGTGAATATTGTGATCATCAAGCATGAACATCAACAAGAATAGTGTTGGAAAGAGTTACCAATGGTCTTGGTACTATTAATAAAGTAAGTTAATAGTAGGATTAGTAGGTAGCTACAGTGTAAAAGGTAGTGGTTGTTTTGGTCTGGAATAAGATTAATAGGAGATAAATTGTTTTTCTTGGTGAGAGAGAATGGTTTGAAAGTAGTAATATGAAGTAAGGAGGAAAGATATGCCATCTTCAAGAATTGTTTTCTGAGAGCAAAACAGCCACCCTTTGAGAGAGCTTCTTGGAGAGCTGTAATATTAGAAAATAAAATTTCAGTTAGAGAAAAAGAAAAGATTATTTACATAAAGATTGAGATTAATCATGATTTTAGTGATGATAAAGCCCCTTAAAATACTTTTTTCATTGATGTATAGCAGGCTTTAATAAATTTAAAAAGGTTAAATTTAACAGTATATACTCTTCAAATATAAAGGAGTTAAATTTGAAATGAATTACTAAAAGATATTTGGAAAATTTCTAAATATTTAAAAATAAAACAACACATTTATCAATAATTCTGAAAGAAATTAAAAAGCATTTCTCCTTAAATGAAAGCAAAAACTCATGCCATCAACATTTTTGTAATAAAGATAAGCAGGGGCCAGAGGAAATATTTTCTTTTTTTAATTTATTTAGTGAGAAGACGAGAGGCAGAGAAAGACTTCTGCATGTGCCCTGACTGGTATCCACCTGGTAAACCACTAGGAAGCAATGCTCTGCCCATCTGGGGTATTGCTTCATTGTTCAGGAACCGAGCTCTTTTTAGCATCTGAGGTGGAGGCCATGGAGCAATCCTCAGTGGCCAGGGCCAACTCACTCCAATCAATTCATGGCTGAAGTAGGGGAAGAGAGAGAGAGAGAGAAGCAAGAGGGGGAGAGCTGGAGAAACAGATGGAGCTTCTCCTGTGTGCCCTGACCAGGAATCAAGCCTGGGACATTCACATACTGGCCGACACTCTACCACTGAGCCAGGGCCTAGAGAAAAATTTGTAACTCTAAAAGCTTATAGGAAAATTAAAAAATATTTTTATATCAATGATATATGCTTTCAATATAGGGAAGTAGGAAAAAAACAAATAAAATTAAGGTAAGTGTAAGGAAAATATTATTTAACTTTAGAAGTAATTGAAAAAAATAGATAACTAAAGAATAAAAGTAAAAAAATATAAATAAAATAAACATAAAAATTAAACATTTTTGCCCTTTAACAAAAGCTGAAAAAATTATAGAAAGTTGTTTTTCTGGAAAAATATTTTCATGCATATATCTAAATTGTTTTGTATCCAAGTATATAGAGAACTTTGAAAATTTAAAGATGAAATAAAGATATAAAATAAATAAGGAGTCAAAGTTTAAGAATATATTTCACAAAATAAAATATGAATGATCAATAGGCACAAACATTATTTTCAACATCATTAGTAAATTAAAAGCACAATAAGATATCTCCTACATATTCACTTCAATGTCTAAAATTAAGAAAACAAATGAACAGCATCAAGTATTGGCAAGGATGGAGAATTACCAAAATTCATACACTGCTAAAGAGAGTATGAAATTGTGCACATTTTGGAGAGTTGTTTTATTGTAGCTCATTAAGTTAAACTTACAGTTAACCATATGACCAAGAAATTACACTCTTAGATATTTGACCAAGAGAAATAAAAACATATATTCACAAAAGACTTATATACAAATGTTCATAGATACTTCAAAAAATTAACACATGCCAGTCAAGAAGTGAATGGTTAAAATCTATAATATTATATTCATACTATGTAATATCACTTAGCAAGAAAAATATATCAATTACTGATATATGCAATAACATGGAAGAATCATTCTGAGTAAAAGTAGTCAGACATAAAAGAATAACTACTGTAAATTCCATTATATGAATTATAACACAGACAAAATTAATTTATGAGAAAAATCAGATCAGTAATCATTCTTAGAGGGAAATGAGAATTATTTATAATCAAATGGGGTGTTAAGGGGGCTTTCTGGGATGGCAGATATTTTTTGTATATTGATTGAGACAGTGATTACACACTAGACAATTTGTACAACTTCTCAATCATTGGTATTAATAAAATGTAAAAAATAAATTACTTGATATCTGTTATTTTACAGTATATCAAGAAAACCAGTAAGAAAATATAAACATTTTTGTTTTAAGAAGGCAAAACATTATGTTTAGTTTTATGCCTTTTATTATTTTTGTGTTTGGGTATTTTGAGATGATGACTAGCTACTTATATATCTTACGGTATTTTCACAGCCAATACAGAATAATTATTAAAACATTTTTAATAACTTAATCAAGCAAATATTTTTTAATGAAAATATCTCTTTTGGTTCTAAAACATATCTAAAAAGAATTTTATATTTTTGGAAAATACTTATTCTCTTTTGGTGGCTAATGAACTTTAATTAAGTTTAATTACAAAATATATCATAATTATATTAAAAATATATACTCATTTGTTTTATCTTCATACCTCTACCTCTCATTCCAGAGAAAAATATATTTGTTTTCTGTTTTAAAGAGTAGGTAGTGAAGGCAAATATGATGATTAAATTTCTATGTACATTTACTGAGTTATGGCAGTGGTTCTCAAAGTGTGCACCAGGGCGCACTGGTGTACCCTAGAAGATTTCCAGGTGCGCCCTATGGTATTCTAGAGAAATATATGTCTGTTGTGGAACAAAAAATCAACAGGGTTTTTGGAGTTTAGATTTTGGGGGTACAGAGGTGTGAGGAAGTGGCTGTAAGCTGACAGTCTGCCCAATCCCCCCCCACCTCACTTGCCTGATTAGGTTGCAGAAGGCTGTTAAGCTGTGGTGCTGGATTGTTTACACTACGCCCCATATTCCCTGAAAAGACTGGAGGCAAGTTTCTTCTATCCTTTGTTTGGTGTAAAGTTAAGATGGTATGTATGGTGGGGGTTTTAGATTGATGATTAAACATAAGGAATTGTCTTTTGAAGCCTTTTGGATTTCTATAAAAGAAGAATATGTGGCAATATCTAAAAAAGCTTTGAACATTTTACTACAATTTTCAACATCCTATTTATGTGAATTAGAATTTTCTACCCTCAACATAATTAAGAATAATAAAAGAGGACTTCTTCAATGTATTGACAAGGAAATGAGAGTTTGCCTTTTAAATATATGCCCAAACATTGAAGAAATTGCTAGGACACATCAGGCTCATGTTTCTCATAAGCACAAGAATGAAAAAACTTAAAACATTAGTGCCAGAACCTGCCAAATTTACTAAATCCTACTAAGAACGTATCTATATACATATAAAAGATAAGTTTTTGTCATTTTCTTATTTTTAACCCCTATTTTTTATGAATTCTAAAAAGCATAACTAAAAAAAGTAACATAAAAATTTTTTTAATGTCAGAAAAAATTTAATTTTGTCATATTTATTTCATTTAATTACCATAAAAGCATGCTTGGACTTTATAATTTTTTTTTAATTTTTGACTTAATTATTATAACATATTTCTCAGAAATTTGTATGTAGTGCACCTATAATTATGTGTAGGATTTTATATGCACCCCAACTTCAAAAAGTCTGAGAACCACTAGTTTATGGTATATTTAAATTAAGTTAAAGAGCCTTAATTGTTCTTGGCCCAGTGACACTATATAACTTTGAATAACTTTCATTTTTCCAAAATCATTTTTGTTTTTTAAGAAATATTTGTTACTCTAATAGCCTGCTTTTAGTTTTGATTCTTAAATTTTTGCTTTTTGGTTGCATAAGATTGTCAGGACCAACCAGTCCACATAGGTGAGAAAAAGACTGCATGAATTTGTCTGTATACAGTGGATGATAAAATGTTCTGTTTTCTTTGCTTGTACTGTATGTATCTCACACACTCTTTCCCTCGCCTTATTTACTGAAGCTAATCCATCCTCAATTAGATCAGGTTATGTTTATGTTGAGAGAAGCTCTATCTGCCCTGGTGTTTTATGTCTCCTTTTAAACCATTTCCGCAAAATATTTCTTTATTACCTTGCAGAAAACAAGTATAAGAAAAAATATATTTATATTTTTACTTATATATATTATATTTATATACATATTTATATGTAAATCTCTTAGAATTAATAAAATTAAAAATACTATTATATACTTTTTACATTTTCTATTATGTCTTATATAGTGTAATTATGCAATAACTATTAATGGAGATTAAAAAAAAATAATATTGGGAATTTTCTCAATGAGAGATCAATTATTCTATCTGAAATGAAATTAATTCTATTTAGAGATAATAAGGTCTGGAAAATGGCACTCTCTAAGAATCTTATGAAAATGACATTTCCAAACAGAGAGGAAAATCATGAAGAAATCTAGCAAGATTTGAAATAAGATGAGGTTAGGATGGAGAAATTGTACTTCTCAACAAACATAATTCAGAGTTTTGTAAAATAGATAGGTAGTATGCTTGTCTTTGTGCCATCTACAAGCTGAAAAACTAACAAAATTATCTATTTACTACGGAGCTGAAACAAAGGAAGGGAAGTTCTATCACTCATGGCCCCAATTCCAGTGTGACTTCAAAGTCTGGATAAAATTTTATTTAAAAAGAAAAGGAAAAAGTAAAAATCTAATAAAAAACAGGTGGTATTGTTCCTTCACATTTGGGAAAAAAACAACTATGTTTAAAAGGTTACTTTTTCCTTCCCTTCATTTCATAGGAGTATAGAAATATCCTTCATGGATAAAAGCCCATTTTGTAGAATTGGCAAAATAATTGAATTGAATGAATTCAATGATTCCAGTGATTGGGGTGCTAATTATAACAAGTTAAAAAATAACCATATATTACACACACATATACATATATACACACATATATAGACATTTTTTTTTCTTCTAAATGCTACGGATGGATTGTTCCTTTGGCAGCTCATCATTCTCTTTTAAGAAAATGATGTTCAGTATCATTTATAGCAATCAGAATAGAAATACTTTGGCGGGATGAATGATTTGAATTTGTGTTTGAATTATACAATGGCCAAATTGTGTGTGTGTCCCAAATATTGCGCTTGTAAAGTGACTGAAAAAAACCCTCTTCAATAGATAGGGAGCAGGATTTTATTGGGAACATCTGACTTGTGGTCAAGTCTCACAAACTCTCTTGTGAGATTACTGACATTTTTTCAGGACATCTACAGACTTCCTTTGCATGCAACAAGCCAACGTACAAGCTTCAATCTGTAAGAAACATGTAACTAAAGTGTAAGTTAAAATATATAAACAATACTGAATTAGAACAAGACTAAGTTGGTGTGTAGCCCACTCCCTGTGCCACAGCATAAAGGTGGCACACACAAGTTATAAAAATTTGCAACCTTGTGAAAAATTTTCAGCCTAGGATTTTTTCTTATTATATTTAACAATACTACTAATGTATGCTATTTTTACTATATTAACTAACATTGAGTGTTCACTATGTGCCACGCATTTTGCATGAACTATTTTAAGTAGTACTGGCGAGAATTCTGTCTCAACACTTCATAAAACCTAAAATAATCATTTCTGTCTTCTGGTCTGTGCCTGACTTTGTTCTTGAAGGAAACTTCTAGTCAAGGTGAAGTACAAGATCGGCACTTGTTTACTCCTGGGTGCATTCATGACAATACTGCTGTGACTGAACTCTGGTGTAAGAAGTTAAAAGTTACCATGCATGCCTCTCTCATTCAGAGAAATGGAGAAATAATTTCTAGAGGCAGGAGAACTAGGTTTACCATCAAATAATGCGAAACTTAGCCCTCTCCCTTAACCTTTTCAAGCTTCTGTGTTCTCACCTTTAAAGGGAAATACTCTGTAAATTCTATATGCCTGAAGCTTTACATTTTAAGAATTAAGAAATGCAGGTTAAATCTTCCATCAGAAACATTTCTCAATTACCTGAAATGGAACATGATAAGGTATTCTTTTTATTTATATTTCTCTTACCTCCAAATAATCATGAGACAATGAGCACAGAGTTTTCTAGTGTTGATTGTGTGTGTGAGGCAGTTAGTTGTGAAGTGGGGAGAACCCACATATACATTTTATCTACGTAAGAAAAAATTTGTGTATTGCTTGTAACACTCTTCTGTATTATATGTTCCTAATTATATGGTGGCTATTTTACAACTCTGAAAGTTGTAAATAACTGATAGTGTAAAATAATTCTTACCTATAGATATGCCAATTAATACTAGCTGGTAGAGGAAAAGCCAGTTCATCCCAGGAGATACCAGTTTTGCCTTCATACATACACTTTTCAATATTTCTATCTGTAAAAGTATCTGTCCTGGAATTCCTCTTTGTATTGGTAGTAACACCTCATCAGTTTCCTTATTAATGGCTTATATAAAGTCTTTAGTATGTTATTATTTTTATATCTGTGAGCCATGACTTTACCCTCGTCCCCTTTTTAAAAACATTATCTTTTAACTTTGAAGAAGTCTCGGTTTTGTTTCCATACATCCTTGGACATGTTTGTGCACATATATTTAATGAGCTGAACTTCTACCCTTAGCACTATGGAAAGTGCTATAGTCAACCCAATATGAAACATGGAGAAAAAAGACTGGATTATTCAGAGATATCATTACTTCTTCCTGTAATATTCTCATCCTCTTTATTTATTTATTATTTTGCTTTATTTTTTTCTGCCTTTTGAAGTAAAATAAATGAGATGATTATTTCATTATGATGAATAATACAACATAGGTATATTGCCTCTCATTTATAATACAATTGAAAAAGTATTTGAACTAAAAAGATAATTTTTCAATGCTACAAAGATTAAACACCTTTCCTTATCAAAATGGGAGAAATATGACGTACCACTTTGTTCTGATCAAGATTTACTCTAAAAAAAAAAAATTTCAGAAAGAATGCCACAGAGACAGAGTGTGGAATGAGTTAGTGGATATTCTGTGCAGACAGGATTAAGTGTCTGAAAGTAACTATAGCACAAGGTTGCCAATGAGGGGTTCCATCAGCATTGCTTGGATTAACTGATGAAATAAACTAAAATATATACTTGCCAATTATTTGGAATACTGTTTTCTTTTTACTCCACTATATGAGCTACCTTTATGTTGTGTTATTGTGATAAAATTAGGAATGACAGAGTCAAAAGCTCACCTTAAGATCAACAATGAAAATAATTTTCTACTCCATTGTAACATTCTAAATTTTATAGCAGTAAAGAAATAAAGAACCATCACAGAAGGGACAGATTCAATAATTTCTATTAAAAGTAAACATGACTGTGGCCTTTATTTTTCTTCATCTTCAGAATATTTTTATAAAAATTATAAAATAACTATTGTGCCATTACACTTGCAAAATTAGAAGTTACAAAACTGTATTTACACAAATAGAGAGCCAGACTGGGATGCTGATGACCGAAGTTTGAAACCCCAAGGTAGCTGGCTTGAGCACGGGCTCACAAACTTGAGTATGGCATTACTGGCTTGAGTGTGGGATCATAGACATGACCCTATGGTTGCTGGCTTGAGCCCACATTGCTGGCTTGAAGCCTAAAGTTACTGACTTGAGCCCAAGGTTACTCACTGGCTTGAGCAAGGGGTCACTGGCTTGGTTGTAGCCCTTCAGTCAAGGCACATATGAGAAAGCAATCACTAAGGTGTCACAACAAAAAACTGATGCTTCTTATCTCTCTCCTTCCTGTGTGTCTGTGTCTCTCTCTCCTGCTATAAACAAAACAAAAAAAACTATATATAATATTGCTTGAGGTATATAAAACTTACCACATATATTATTATGTAACATATTGTATAAAGCACATGTGTGAATTTGTGCTATATGGCTATATATTTTATATACATATGTATAAATAGATGTTAAAGTATATATGTATATATACATATATCTGTCTATACCTATATCATTCTATCTCTGTATTTATCTATATCCAACAGATTTTCATTCAGAACATATTATGTGTTTTGGAAACAAGAGGGAATTGATAAGCTAACACATGTAGTTGACATTTTAGTGGTTTCAAAAGACAATAAACAAATTTATGTTTAAGTCATATTCGTGGTGATGATAAATGCTATAAAAAAGGTGCAGTAAGAAAAAGGGAAACTTGAAAGGGGTACTCTTTTTAGATGAAATGGTCATGGTCCCTGTTCAAGTGTACATGCAATTTTAATTTTGATAAATGCTGTCAAATTTTTCTTAATAATGCTCCACTCAAATGACTATAAGGTACTGATATAAATTTGCTGTTCTTTCCTTATTGATTTTTTTCTTTCTTTTCCTTTTTCTCTTTTCCTATAGTAGTCCTTCTTTTCATTGTAACTATTATTTCCTTTTGGAAAATCAGTGAGATATACTATATATGACTTTCGATTGTAAATCCCTTTCCATGGGGCTTTCTCGGTGGGCATCTGGTAAGACCTGAGTAGAGATAAGTATTGCTTCTACCATAAGCCCCTGGACACTACCTACCAGGGACTGGTTTATGGTAATTCTTGGCATGGGCTGGTTGTATGTGTGTTTCCCAAAAAATTCAAATAGCAAACCCATGTTAGTTCAGATTTGATATTATAGGTTAATGAAGAAAACAATTATTCACCGCTCAGATCACAAGCCTAAACAGTTCAGTTTCCTTGCTGTCCTCATTCACTGGTATGTGTAATTTTTCTGAACATCCTTTCACTGGTGATGAAGACCTGACAGCGTTTGTTCCAAGTCACCAAATTATTGGTGCCTAGAACTTATCTCTTTTTCTCATTCCTAATGTAACCCTAGCCTCCTGATCGCCAAGGTGAATCATGTGCAGCATCGGTGATAACATCAGTTGGTTTTGAACTCCCTTTTTTCCCAGCCCTTTATTGTCATCTGAGCTCAGGTGTATACTTAAGAAAATATTATATTCACTCCAGTCTTTGTATTTTGAATTAGAAGGGTTTTCAGTATATCTAGTCTTACAATACTTGTCAGAATTAAACTTCTGGACACTTTCTTTTATCTTAAATTTCCAAAAATAAATGTAAGGAGTGTGAAGTTATTCCCATTACCTAAAAAATACAGTGCAATGTGATAGGTGGCTAATTTATCATGACAAGTGTCAATAACCTCTATTTTACTGACAGAAAAGAAGGGCAAACAGCTAATATTAGGCTGTTAAACCCTACTGGCTGAAGAGCTCTTGTCCTACCTGCTGTTTTTTTTCCTCTTTCTCTTTAATTATATGGTTCAAAGCCAACCTATTTCTCATATTTTACCTACAAATTTACATACAATGATATTCCAAATATTGCTTTACTCTGGTTTATCCAGAAGAATCAAAGCAAACATGAAATGTAATCCTGCCTTGAAGAACATACCTCTACAGGGATTTGGCAAATATTGAGATGACACCAGCTGCTCAAATACTTCATTAGGGACCATTGTGCCAGCAAAGAACATAAAATGCAGCCTCACTCTATGTGATTATATCTCTGGGAAATCAGTTTTAACCTAATTAACTATTCAATTAACTATTGCGGAGTGTCATTCTAATCCCAATAATCACGTTTAAAATCATCAGATAGCTTTCCATTGTAATCAGAATAAATCCTAGATTTCTCAGATGATTTGACCCTTGCTTACTTCTTCAAGCTCCATAAGCATCCATTATCATTCTATTCCTCATTTACTATTCTCCACTCCCTCTAAGTACACAACCCAGAGTTTGCCCTTGTGACTCAGTCTTCCTTGAGTTCTCTTTTTCCAGATATCCACATAGCTACTTCCCTCTTATCTCTAAGTTTCAGTTCACTTGCCTCTTCTTCAAAATCTCCTTTTAAGGTCATGCTATCTAAAATATCCATATTGCCTTCACAGCTCTGCTAGTGGGTTTTGGTGGGTTTATATGTTTTCTTTATATGCTAGCAGGCTTCATCTGTGGCTTTCTTTAAAAGATATGTCTGTCAGTAACTTTTTTATTTTAGCTATGTATTCTCAATTTCTAGAATGCTTTTCATCATATAGCAGATGACTAATAAATATTTTTTGTATAAAAAAGTTCATGCATTGCTCAGACCCAGTGACCTAAGTGGTACTGTGATCCTTTTAATGTGAAGCCTACTGAGGCCAGAAAGAGCCATACCCTTGAATGGCTCTACTTTTACATCTAACGGTTACCAGAAACATTAACTTTGAATGCAATTGTTCTAACATCTAAGCCAGAGAGTTTCATATACTATTCCACCAAAAACGTTAAAGTTTTTATACCCATCCTGAATGACTCAAAAGTAAATCAAATAATCTAGTTAGGGCAATATGCAAAAGAAATTTCCCGTCGTGAAATTATACAAATGTGCCTTTCCAAGACTTAGAGCCCTCTAATAGCCTTGGAGAGTACAGAGTATAGATTCAGTGCACACTATTAATATCTCTTTGTCTGTGGGTCTTTATGGAAGTAATGATTAAGTGGGGGTCTTTCCAGCCTGATTATGAACTAGATAGAAAATCAAAGGAAGAGAAGCATACATACCTGAGGGGAAAAGTAGGAAATCAAAGTATAAGAAGTCTCAGGGAAGGTTCTGGGACTCATTGACTTGAAGACCCTAGAAATATGTCTAAAGAGAAGGCAGCTAGGTGAATGTATGGCGTGCACTAGCAGGGTTGGTGACTTGTAGGACTTTAAATAAGCCCGATAAGGGAACTTCAACACTGCAACATAATGAACTGAAGCAAAACATGCCAGGAGATGAAAATGGAATCTCCTATGGCTACTGGTTAGTTAGCTTATCTTACAGACCAGTGGTTTCCAACTAGGGGTATTTTGTACTCCCCCTGGAAAACAGAGGTTCTGTCAATGTCTACAGACTTTTGGTTGTCACAACTTGGGATACTTTTAGCACCTAGAAGGTAGAGGCCAGTGTTGCTGCTACACTTCTGCAGTCACTGAATAGGGGCCACAACAATTATCCGGCTTGAAGTGTCAAAAGTTCTGAGATCACGAAGCCCTTCTGTAAGTAGGGGTCTCATATCGGAGGTCTTAAGAGTGAGGTGACATATAGAAAGTGTTATTTTAGTCAAGGTTTCTTGATTGCCTGTAACAAAACCACACTTAATAAATAATATAATATAAAACAAAATGAATATATGAAATAAATTCCCAGTATTCTAGTTGACATATTACAATGTGAATAAAATATGCAACTATGGAAGTAAATAAAATATGCAACTATGGAATTGCTTACAATATCACAAAGTAGTCATTTATTCAATAACACTATACACTGTCAAAAACAGTTATAATTTTATGTGTTTAAAAAATTTGTATACATATTAAATAATTATTAAAACACCATAGTGTGATTCATTCTTTTAAGAGAGAAAATAACATTTAGCATAGGCAAGAGCAAATGTTTTATTACTTCCCTAAATATGAAATAATTTAAGATTATTTTAATATTCATAAAATTATTAATAATACAGTATATTATGCTAGATAATTGTTAAGTACATAAGCAAAATTAAAACCTGAAAGCACTACAATGTTACTTTACAAACTGACATTATTTATAACAATGCCATTATAATCAAGAAAAAACAACACTGAAATGTTACGCTCTATCAATTTTATTGCAAAAGATCAATGTCTCATGATCAAAAGGTTTATGTTGATACTGACTTTCACATTTTGTTTTTTCAGTTTTTATTCTTAAAAAAAAAAGCTTCCAACCTTCTTTTTTAAAAACGAAGCTCCATAAGATAAACTTCTATAGCCCGTGTTGACAAACCAATATAAAAACAAACAAACAAAACACTTCCCACTTCCAAAGATGATGACATTTGTACTAGAAACCACAACCAAATTTTTATTAAAATAATAATAGAGTAATGTAGGCCATTTGCACAATGGATAAAGTAAAAATAGGGAATCTGAGCCCTTTTCCAAAATGAGCCAACTCAGGTCTGAAGTCAGCAAAGCAACTCTGAGCTACTCATACACTTACTGTTTATTGAGAAGAACTGTGCCTTCCTTTTATTTATGTGAAAAATTACATTTAACAGGGTGACATTGATCAACAAGAGTACATAGATTTTGGGTAAACATCTCATCCTTTGGATTGTCGATTATGTTGTATACCCATCACCCAAAATCAAATCATCCTCCATCACCTTATATTAATCCCTCTTTATACCCTTCCCCCAAACCCCTCCTTTTTCCCTCTCACATCCCATTTCCCCTGGTAACCACTGCACTCTTATCTATGTCCATGAATCTCAATATTGTATCCCACCTTTGTGTGGAATTATATAGTTTTTAGTTTTTTCTGATTTACTTATTTCACTCAGTATAATGTTATCAAGGTCCATCCATGTTGCCTTTCTGATAGATGTATCATTTTATCCATTTAAGAATATAAGGGCTCATGCTGAGTTCTAACATCCTTCTCCTGCTGCTACATTAAACTGAAATGTTTTATTTAATTTTTAACCATGAAGAATAATTACTGCCGTGCAGATCTCTCTTCTACAATGGTTAACCTTAGCTTGTGGCACAGAAAAAGAGATTCTTGCATTATAGAATTATTAGGAAGTAGATAGTATACAGTAAGCACTCAATATGTATCTATTAAATAAACAATTCATTGAATGACATATTGATCTCATGTTATAAAGAAATATCAAATGTACAAAATTATTTTGAAAAATGTTGAAAGTCCCTTGGGTCTCCTTACTTCTACTCCAACATTGTCCTCATTGTGCACATATCTTGAGGTTAGATTAGACTTGTTAGGTTGTCTTTAGGTCAGACTTCGCAAAATTTCTTAGTCCAGTATTGTAAAATGATGTTTGTACCAGCTCCAAAATAAGAAATATAAAGTTTCTGTTAATATCAATCTCTCTTTATTCTTTAGTAATCAAATTCCAGTTTTTCACTTGGGCACTATTCTACCCATCAAGGAGATTACATTTCTTAGTCTCTCGTACAGATTCATATGGCTAGGTAAACAAATTAGAGCCAATATTGTGATGGTGAAAGTGTTATGTGAGACGTCCAGGAAGTCTTCTTTGATGAGAAAGAATACACTCTTTTCCTAATCTCCTTGTAGTGTGAAATGCAAACATTGTTTTTGTTGAACATCTGGCCACTCAGGCAATACTCTAATGAGAAATCAGGACTGTAACAGAAACCTGCGTAAATAATGAATATGGGTTTTCCGCACAAAACCTGGACTACCTACCTCCAGATATCTTTTACATGTAACAAAAGTGCATTGCCATCATGTTGAACCACTAGACAGTTGTCAGGTTACAAATGAGACAGATTCTGTAGGCTTGTTCTTAAGTTGAATTTGTATTAACTTGAATCAGGTACATTTAACTATTCACTGTAACTTAGGTAGATGTTTGTCTTAACATAGTGTTTATTTTTACCTTTCTATTCATATAAATACTTAAACAGTTTCAAACCTACAGAACCTATACTGTTTGTAACCTGGGGACTGCCTGCACTGTGTGTGTGTCAAAGTGAATGGTGTCTTTTTATGCAGTTGAAGCTAATATTACCTCACTTAGCAATGTAGGTTTCCTCTAAAATTCTATGTTTTCATGCAAAGACTCAGTCTCTGTCAGAAGAGATTATTTTTGCTCATTTTATATTTTGGAAGTTAAAATATCTTTTTTATCTTATGCAATTATTTTAAATAATAGGCATCAGGTTGTTGTTTATCTTATTTGAAAAATAAAAAGTTGTCAAACATGAAATTCTGCAAATTTGTATTTATAGATTTTGCTAAAATGAAAATAAATTGGGAGATAACCAATTTTGTTTACTTTCCATTTGTCAGTCTTACATGAACAAAGAGGAATTTGGAATATTCAATCGAATCTATTGAGGTCCTAAGGTGAAAAGTCAGCTATTTTAAATAACGGATTTATGTTTTTATGTCTTTTCATCTTTGCTATTGACCTGATCTTCTCAATAACACAGAAAAAATAATATATTTACTTTATGTGAGATCAAAATGCTTGTCTTTTCATAATTATTGATGTTAATGATTTGATTAAGTTTAAAAGTCATACCATAAATCAAGGTGGATGGCTTATTAATTAATGACAATTTAGAATGTAACAGTAAATAAAACAAATAAGGTGATGATGGTTTAGATATTTGTTACTAGGAAATAAAAGCCTTCAAATGTTACTAGAGGAAGTATGTCATTTTGCTTACAACTCCAATTGTTTTGTATGTAAAAATATAACCTCTGACAAAATTTGGGTCAGATAGAGTTGTTCTTCATTGGTGATCGTAACATTCTAGAATCTATTTTTTTTACCCTGACTACTGGTCATTAACTATCTTTATCTATATTCATTATATTTATAATATATAAGTATAATAAATATATATTTATTATTTTCTGAAGGAAGAAAAATTATATTATATAAATGTAATATTTAAAAAGTAATTTCCATGGTCAAACTGATCTAACTCTATTACACAGTTTTAGCTTCCAGAGAAACACTGATAATTGGAGAGTTAAAGCAGCATAATGTTAAAAAGACTTCTGTATTGATCTACTTAAACAATATATCTTTTAATAAAGTTTGTGTAGCTTTCTTCCTTAGAAAAATAAAGAAATTGATGAAAACAAATTCAAAATTTTGACATTTTCATCTCTTTCAGACAGAATCTTGTAATAGCAATATTTTCCTTTATTTTAATTTATAAGAGCTATAAAACTGTACTATAAACATTGGATATTTGGTAAGTATATAATTAAGCACTTTTAAAAAAAATCCTCAGTAAAGATTATGAATACTTCAATCAACAATTTTGACAATATTATACATAATGAATCTTGCTTCTCTTTTTTGAATAAATTTATTTTTATCTGCTTATATTTAATCATTATATACGTGATATCTTTACCAAATTTAACTTCCTATTGGATTCAACACATTGAAAGAAAATATGCTTGTGCTAATATTGGCATTTTGCAATTTAAGCTAAATGCAAAAGTTTTGAAGTTGAACAATATGCCATAAGGTTGTTATAACTCAAAATTTAAGTATATCTACAATTACTTTTTTTGTAAATTTTATGTAGTTTCAACACCCCATGATATTTAATGTTCTTTTAAATCTGGTACACTTGCTTATTTAGCTCCTGACATTTAATATAAAGAATATGCCTCCTCATGTAACTATAAAGGTCTTTTATATAGTTAATGCAAAGCTGGATAAGTTCTTGCAATATATATTTTAGTGTCTTTATGTTTACACCTGTAAAATCTCTTCTTATAGCTGTGATTATGTAGGCGTCTCTTGCAAGTCTTATTTTAGAAAGAATACCATACTATACTTAGTAAACACCATAATGACTTCAATGTATTTTTTTAATTATTATTTTTTTATCAGTTTGATTCACTTTTTAGACAACTGCCTAGTGTTTTGCAGTTTTAGAATGACCACTGTACTTTTCTGGGGCCAAGAGAGCAGAGTGTTTCTAAACGACTACAATTTCCGTTACCCCAAAAGCATATCCTCTCAAGGGGATTCTAAAAGCTGTAATTTCATCTATGACTAAACTGCTTGAGTTTGCTCTTACAATTTATGACATTACATGCACCCTCAAAGGAATTATAGACTTATAATATCCCTTGAGATATATGATTACTTTTTATGTTATCTGTGTTTATGTCTAAAACAGATTTTGCAATGGGCACTTGATGGAAGAGTAGATTTGCAGTTACCTCTTCAATGATTTCTAGCAATTTAAATGGAAACTTTATTTAATAAAATGTCTTTGTGCAGCAGTTCCCTCAGTCAAAAATCTACAACATTTGCAAAGTTTTAACTTCCAGTAGGTACCTCAGAATTCTTGACTGTGTCTTTCATATTAATATGTTCTTATTAATCAGAATCACTAGGCAGTAATTTTTAATACAAGGTGCATACTTTGCAATAAAATGTGTTTTTTATCAAATGATGCTGAATAAAAAGTGTATGTATAGAGAGATATGAAATTTCTATATTTTTCTTCTCTAAATATCAGCCTCAGTTTGTTGTTAATGAAGTCTAAATCCATGTAAGAGTGATAGTAATTACTTTTATTATTATTTTCATAAGAGAATTAAGTAGTCATTTCTGATTTTTAAAGTAGAGACATGTAATAAATCGTGGCTTCTTAATCTCAGCAGTACTGATATTTTGAATCACCTAATTACTTCTTGTGGGGGTTGTCCCACACATTGCAAGGTATTTGACAGCATTTCCTGGTCTCTGACTATTGGATTACAGTTATATATTTCAATTATGATGACCAAGTGTGTCTTCAGGTATTCCAGGTATTGCCAAATATCTGTGTTAATCTCTGTGTTAGATGGTGTTGTAACATTGAATGAGACAGATGTAGTCCTTGAAATAACCTTTTGAGGTAGTTAGGGAAAGTTAAAATTTATTGATGCTGATATATTCAGCATTTCTTGCTTCTTTCTTATTCCTAACAACACCTAGAATTTCCTTTGGGGACCATTATCTCTAGCATTTTCTAGTAGCTTTATAGTTTGGAATTGACCTTCACCCTCTTTGGTTCAATAAATATTGAGATTTTTGATCAATGGTTAATGAAAAGGTATTCCCACTCACTTTTCCTCTCTGTGTCAAGGCTAGACATTATGTGGTTAGTAAAAAACTATTGATGAATATTTTTTGAAACCATAAAAGGCAGAGCAAAGAAATGTAATTAGACCAGTCCTCAGTGACATCACTGGACCACTGCCACAGCCAAACTCAAAGTTAGCCCTACTTAAATTTCCTATTATAAACCAAGACATCCCCTTATTGTAGAAGCCCTGCATAGGAACATAAAACAGGCACAGAGTTCAGTGCCCTCAGGCAAAAGCCACAGTGGTATCACTCACAGAAAGTACTGAATGCAGTAATGTGCTGACCACAACACAATAGGGATAGAATTAGCAATTCTGGTTAATCAATAGGCAAGGTAGATATTTCAAAAGTGAGCTACTTCTCTTAGTCTTTTGTCTGCTCTAAATAAGTTCCCCTTCCTGACTTTTTTTTTTTTTTTGTCACAGAGACAGAGAGAAACAGAGAGAGGGACAGATAAGGACAGACAGACAAGAAGAAGAGAGATGAAAAGCATCAATTCTTTCTTGCGGCACCTTAGTTGTTCATTGATTGCTTTCTCATATGTGGCCTTGACCGGGGGCTACAGCAGACTGAGTGGCCACCTGCTCAAGCCAGTGGCCTTGGGCTTAATCAAGCTGGTGAGCCTTGCTCATACCAGTTGAGCACAATCTCAAGCTGGTGACCTCAAGGTTTTGAACATGTATCCTCCGTGTCCCAGTCTGATGTTCTATCCACTGCGCCACCACATAGTCAGGTCTGCCTGACTTCCTCATTCTCATCTCTGCTTCAGTTTGTTTGTATCAATAAATACCTATAGGGACGGGGGTCAGGGTGGTTCTCATAAAACCTGTACAGGGGATTGTGAGTCAGACTCCCGTAGGTCCCTTGGTGTACTCCATATGGTCTTTGAGTAGTTATTTTATTCTGTGACAACTTATGTTTAAAACCAGCTTGGTTTTCTAATACATGTTATATTAAGCCTATCCTTAGACAGAAAAAAAATCTTTATTTAGAACACCTAGGTATAAACGAGCAAAAAAAGAAATTAAAGCTTAATAATAACACAATTAGTGAATGGCTGACTTGAGATAAATATCTCAGACTGTTTGAATGTAACATTTGAGAATTAAGATTGTAGTTCCCATGAAAGTGCAAAGTGTTATAGTTCCCATAAAAGCACAAAATTAAGTGTTAAGATAATTTTAGGTTTTTAGTTAATGTTTACTCTGAGTTCAAGAAATGGCTACAAGATTTCTTTCATGCTCACTTTTACAAATGTGCAAATACTTAGTAAGTGCTACAGTAATGAGAAAAATAAAAACGAGATTCTCCTTTGCACAGGTGTTTTGTAAAGATATTTTTATAGAATTTGATATTTGAATATGGTGGGCGATTAATAAATTTGCTGTGTGCTGCACTTAGAATGCTTTTGTTTAACAGCATGAATTGTGAAAGATGATTAGCATTAAAAGTAAGTTTTTTACTTTATAATAGTAAAATATGATTAAGCATATAGAATGCAAATAAATTATATAATGAATTCAGTAATCATTTCCCCTTTTTTCACCCTTTATCTTCTTCCAACACTTTCCATTTCCCTTCACAGATGTACAGATGGACACACACACACACACACACACACACACACACACACACACACACACACTAAAAAGATGTGATGAGATTGATTGTGAAAGATTCTTGCATGATAACCTACCAAAAGTTCAGATGCTGGTAGTCTTTGAGATTTTCTGGTTCTGGAAATTTCTCTGAAATACAGCTTTTCAGTTGATGTTTCCCCAATTCAATAGCTTAAATTAAAAAATATATATTTTCCTTTTTAAAGTGAGAGGAGAATATATAGTGAGACAGACTCCCACATGTGCTTCTACTGGGATCCACTGGGCAACTCTCATCTGGGGGCAATGGGCAATGCTTAAATCAACCAAGTTATCCTCAGCACCTTAGACCCACACTTGGACCAGTCAGGCCACTGGCAGCGGGAAGGGAAGAGAGACGGGGAGAGAAGCAAATGGTCACTTCTCTTGTGTGCCCTAACTGGGACTCAAATCTGAGACATCAACAGGATAAGCTGATGCTCTATCCACTGAGCAAACCAGCCAGGAACTAAGTTTTTTTTCAAGTGTAGACTTCTACTCATTTTGGAAACCCATTTTAGCATTTCAAGGTTTATCAATATATAAATATTTATTGGATTATTTCGAGCAATTACACTTTCCTTCCCTCAGCCTCCTAATTTTCCACCATTCTACATGCTCACAAAAATTAGTATACGTTCTCTTCATTTTTGTGAAAATCTCCAGCATTTCATCACCTTTTTGATACTCTTTCTTTCTTAACTGTTCTGTAGCAACCACTTGAACTCCAATTTCTTCAGTATTCTGATACTCGGCCTCTTGATATTTCACCATATTGTTTTCTAGGTTACAATTTTGGGAGAGCTTACATGTCCACCAAAGAAAAGTCCTCTTCTGTTTCTCCTTCACACACAAACACTTCTAATTCAAAATGTGTAGATTTCCCACACATAGCAGTTGTGACTGACACCACCTGGAGTTAGCAGAGACCGCACAGGCTCAGTTACACAAGACTTCCTTACATCAGATAACAGTTGCAAGTCCCAAATTGTCACTTGCAATTCTGACCAACTGATTGTGAATCAGGAGTTTTTGTGACCCACTCCTCAAGTATATTATGCTAGAATGATTCTGAATTTAGGGAATCCATTTAGTTACTAGATTACACTTCAGGAACAACCAGTTGGAAAAGATGCTTAGGACAAGTTATGAGGAAAGAGCAAGAGGTCCCATGCCCCTTCTGGGCACAATATCCTCCCACCACTTTTATGTACCAGCAACTCAGAAGTTCTCTGAACCTTTTTGGTCAGAGTTTTTTTATGGAGGCTTTATTACATAGGTAACATTGATTAAATCAATGACCATTAGTAATAAATTTATTCTCTAGCTCCTCTCCTCTCCTAGGTGGTCAGGGGATAGAACTGAAATTTCTGAACCTCTAATCACCTGGTTGGTTCCCCTGGCAACCAGCCATGTATTCTTGAAGACTTTACAAAAGTCACCTCATTAATGGAAACTCAAGTATGGTAGAAATGGGCTTGTTATGGATAACAAATGATGCCCCTTTTTGGTTTCTCAGTTGTTTGGGAATGTGTAGAAAAAACAAATATTATAACAAAAAATGCTCTTAACACCCTTATCACTTAAAAAATTACAAAGTTTTTAAGAGCATTAGCCAAGAGCCAGGGATGAAGGTCAATATATATATATATATATATTTCTTTCTTTTTTTATTGTTTTTAATTTGTTGTGTTTACCTAGTTACATGTGTACACCCGAATATATATTTCTTATTACATCACAATGCCACACTACTGTTTCTTTTTTCAGCTCTCAATTTTAAATTGTTCACTGTCCAAGCCTCTGGCTTTTTCTTCCTCACTGATTCCAGGGAGCTCCTAAGATTAAGTCAATTTCTATGTCTATTCTCTATTTTCCCCTTTAAGACTTTTACCTATTTTCAAATAGCTGGTTCTTCATTGTCAATTCATGACTAATTATGTGCTTATGCCCTGAGCTGAGAAAAATTTAGTTATCTCTATTCTGAAATATTAATATATGTTGAGATGATGTGGGAAGTCACTTCTTAAACTGCTCAAGTGTTTATTAACTGAAGTCATTGAATTATTGCCAATAACATCTTCTATAAATTTAATCAGTTTAAGGGAACAATCCATGATACCTGATAGGCTAAATTATTTGCCTTAAAAAATTATTATATTAAAACTGACATCCTTGACCCTGCCTGGATGTGTAATTAGGACTAAAAGTTTTCAGATTAAGTTCCATTAATGCTCTAAACTAAGAAAAGCTAACCTCAGTGGAAGAATGTGGCAAACTTTTTATAGTGTGAAACATTAGTAGATATTGAGTCAACAGACTTGAATTTAAGCTGGAGTTCTCTTTACATCAGCTCTATGACTTGTGAAAAATAACTTTTCTGCACTTCATTATTCTCTTTTGATAAATGGGGATTAAGCTTTTTTTTTCTTTCTTTTCAGAGTTATGGGTAAAAACATCATATAAAACTGGATCCTACCACAATGATTGTCAGATGGAAGATTTATGATTTCTTCTATGGGTTAATTCTGTTTTCTACCCACCCCCTCTATTATGAATTAGAATATAAAATCATGTTTTCTTTATTATCATTTTTTTAATATCTCGTGGGTATAACTCACTGAGTATCTTAATGAACATAATCTTGCAAACTTTCTAATGCCTGCTGTGTATATTTAGGCTGGATTATTGAGTTTCTTCTTAGTTTCTCTTTCGGTTCTACTATGAGAAGTTTACCCCTACATTTCTGCCTATTTCTTTCCCATTCTTCCACTGGAGGCCGGATACTATACTGGATTCCACAACACTGAAGTAGTCTGCTCTCATGATATATGGAAGCTTATCTGAGCTTCAATCTGGTGGAATGATAATCATTAATTGCTTGCCATGCCAGACTCCTAAACTTGTACTTCTTGAATATCTATGTTGGACAAATTTTCTTTATGCTACTACAAATGGAGATGAGAGTTCCTGGGTTAAAATAATCCCTTACTTTTCCACCACCTTGTTTAGAACATTCAGCATGCCATACATGGAGTCACTCTAGTTAGGTCTGACAAACATAAACTTTTCCTTTATTCTATATTTTTCAACATAAAAAGTTTCAAAACTCCAAGTGATCACTCAATCACTGTTTACAACATCCCATTCTTGTTCAAAATGTTTTCAATCTTATCATGCTGACTGTCCTGAAAGTTATAAAAAAATGAAAGCACAGAAGTGCTGGGACATTAGTGTACCCTTCTGGTATGTTGATTTTTGTATTATCATCTTATCATTAGATAATTTATCAGGTAAATGCCCAACATGTTCACAAGCTAAATTGTTACTCACCTATTTACCTCTCTTTAATTTACCTTCAATGAAAGCTTGATACTATGAATTGCTTGTATATTTTCTTCATCCATTTGACCAAAATTGTATATATACTTCAGATAGAAAGCATAATAAAAGCTCATACTTTTTCAAAAACATCTCCAAAAATCTTTGACTCTAGTAATAATATCTTGATTGTTTTTGAAACCATTTTCTGGCTCTATAATATATCCCTGCCACTGCTCTGTAGATTTTTGAAAGTGGTATACTTGATCTAAACACTTTCAAAACAACTGAACAGTAAGTTTAGATTCAGAGCTGCAGAGAAACTATTTTTATGTCCATCTGCACTTGTCATTTCACGTCAAAGCCGAAATCTGTGAATATATTCTATTTTGTTTCCATTATTGTCACATATAATGATTGCCCAAAAGCGTTCTTTAAAGTTATTTTTTTTTTCTTGGACCATCACTGTTTCCTCAATAAGATGACATATTTGACATCTTGCAGTGTTTATAACAACTTTTTTAAAAGAAAAGAACAGACTTAAACATAAAGCCAAAGAATTTAAAGTCTGTTTAAAAATTCTCTTTTGAACCATCATCTCTGCCATTTTCTTACTTCTATTAACTCTGCTCAATCTCTTCTCTTCTTCTGTCTCTCATCTAGTATACCATTCGCTAACTCCATGCCTCCTTACCAAGCCCAAACTCCATGGCCAGTCTTCCTAATAATAGTTTTCTTAGCAACAGAGATTCCCTCATTCTAAGCAATTCTTGCTAACATTAATAAGACATGTATTTGTCAACCCTACTAACTACTGTTTTTCTTGTGGCTGCTGTATTTTTGGGTAGACATCATGAAACAGCTTGTGAATATTTAAACAACAGTAATTGCATCATTTAGATTTTCATCTTTGGTACCTAAATTAATGTCATGCATTGAATGTGTTCAATGAAGCCTTATTGAATAAAATTAGGCACATTTATTTTACTGCACAATCATAGTATCTAACCTCAAATTCATTTGCTATTGCCCATCAATACTTTTATTATTCTTTAGTTGATTATTTGGCATACTTGAAATAACAACAATTAGAAACTGCTTTTTCTAAATTTTGACATATAATCAAGTTTTTTTTTTCTTCATGAGAAAACTCAGGCTGTTTAATCCACATGTAATCAAATTCTCATTATAAATATAGTTTGTATGATATACTGCAGATATAGAGGTGAATAACTTAGAGTCTTTGTTATGAGTTATTTACAAGTAATTTGTATATAGATAAATTCCAATACAACCTGACCAGGCAGTGGCACAGTGGATTGGGATGTGGAGGACCCTGGTTCAAAACCCCTAGTGCAGTCTCATTTGGTTTGAGCAAGGCTCACCAGCTTGAGCAACTTGAATTTGAGTTTCAGTTTTGACTACATAGTTGTGAAGTCATTTTCTTAGCCTTTTTTGTTCTTCATCTATGAAAAATAAAAAATGTTAATACCTTATCTTCTTCCTATACAAGACTTCTGAGAATGATAATGTCTTACTGCACTTTATGGTAGACATGGCATCGATATTACTATCATAAAAATCATAGTTGACTGGGAATAAAGAGCAATAAAACAAATAAAAACACAAAAGAGGATCAAGACGACACTGTTGTTTGACTAGGTGGTGGCGCAGTGAATAGAGCATTAGACTGCAATGCAGAGGACCCAGGTTCAAAACCCCGAGGTCACCAGCTTCACCGCAGGCACATATGGCTTAAGCAAGGCTCACCAGCTTGAGCCCAAGGTCGCTGGCTTGAGCAAGGGGTCACTTGGTTAGCTATAGCCCCCCAGTCAAAGCACATTTGAGAAAACAATCAATGAACAACTAAGGTGTTGCAACAAAGATTTGATGCTGTCTTTCCCTATCAGTCTCTCTCTCTCTGTCTCTGTCAAAAAAAAAAAAAAAAAAAAAGAATCCAATACAAGGCAATATGTTTATCAATAGAAATTTTGACTTTAAATATATAAAAAATATTAAGATAAAGTGATTATTTATATTTAGGTGGGATTGAGAAGTAGGGAGTTGCAAAAAAGTCTCTCAATTTTGATTTTAAAGCATAAATAGGCATTCTGCATATAATCAGAGTGGGAGAGAATTATCCTCTAGATAAGAAAATTATACTTCTGAGCTTTGAAACTCATATCTATTCATTTTATTCACTTTATTCTCTCATTTCTTGTATTTTATATCATGCCAGCTCTGCCTTGATCTTTATACCCTTCCTCTTATATCACTAGCCCATCCTCAGATGCAGAATTCACTTACTCATTTATTCATTGGATAAATACTTTCTGAGGTACCTAGGCACCTGTTCTGTGGTAGCTGCCTATATAAAATAGATGTCCCTACCAAAGGTGGAATTCAAATAATTTAACAACCTGTTCTCTGCTCTAATGACTGTTTTAAGTATAAAAAATAAAAGGCAGTTTATGATTTTATGCATTTAATACTTAAATAAGAATATTAACAGAGGTACACAAAACTAAATTATGTTATAAGAGTTTTTAATATTAATGAAAATTATGAATACCTGACAAAAAACAGTAAAACTGTTATTTAAGTTATTTCTGTATTCCTTCTGAATGATGTCCTTACCTCTAATTACTTTCACCTATGGATGAAATGAACAGTATTATGGACACATAGAATATGCTGTTATGCAGATGAACATTACAAAAGAGTAAGGAATGTAAATTTGTAATTTTACATTGGGTGGCTGGCCAGGCACCTACCTTAGAGAAAATCCTGATTACAAGTGCCATTTTAACAACCTGTTTGCTGAACTCAACAAAATATTAGGTATCAATTCTGCCAAACTAGTGTGAACCAGCTTTATCACACCACTGTTCCCTACCCCGTTACAGCTTATTACCTGTAGTAAGAGTAGGTAATTAGAAAGGAAAAAATAAAAGAAAATAAATGCAGTGATCATTGTTAGAGAAATGGAGAGAGGCACAATGTTTTGAGAAAGATAAATGTAAAAAAATAACTTAGTTCATGAGATAGAAAAATTACTATGAAGGAAAAGATGAGGATACTAAGATCTAAAGAATTTAAAAGTTTGGCAAGGTCTTTTTATCAGCCATGTTAATATCTCTGGATTTAATCTTTAAATAAGAGTGATAAAATGAATGATGTTATCAGACATTATCACTTTGAAAGTAATTGCAACTACAGTTTAGAGAACTGAATGAGAAATAGTAAGAGTGTATACAAGGCGACCTGTCAAAAAGTTTTTATAGCTGAGTTGGCAAAAGATGATGGTGTCTGACAATGAGGCTATCAGTTTCTCTAACCTGACACACTTTGAAGTTTTCACTATCTTATTAGTGCATTTCCTTTATTCTGCTATTCTCTCCAACTAAAATACACTTTCTTCTTTTCATTATCAAATTTCTTTTAAAAAATCAGTTGATGTTCATTTACTAGCTTCTTTTTTCTCATCACTCACTTTTTAGTAACCTCATATAGTCATGCTTTTTTCTATCAAAGTTAAGTTCATTGTAACAGTCAAGTGAAACTTAAAGGAGTATGTGTGAGTCTCAAGAAAGAACATTGTAGTACATAGTTGTTTTTGTTTCTCTATCACACTTTTCCTGATTTCAGTTCAAATGTCAACTCAGGCCAGATTTTTCCTCCTATAACTCCACTGAAGCAATTGTTGTCAAGGTCAAACAATAACTTCTACATTCTCAACTTTAATAATTTTTTATTCTCAGTCTTGGCTTCACTTCTGAATATTTTATCCTTCTCTTTCATTAAATCTCTTTATGCAATATTTGGCCAGAGAGTATGTTTTCTATTTTTTTATTATTGACTTTGTTCATTTTAGCTAGTCTCCTGGCTATAAATGTGTTTATAAATCAGTAGCTATCAAATTTATATCTCTTCTTGATCACTTCCTTGAAACCTATCTATATTCTCTACTTACTTGACATCACCAATTATGTTTACAAGATAAAATAAAAATGATCCAAACCCCAAATAATTATCAAGTCTTCCACAAATCTGAATCATGACCAGTTTCCCTCTCTTTTTTTACTTATTTATTTTAAAAAAAGTTTTCTTCTTTCTGATAACTATCATTCACCCACTCTGTTTCAGAAAAACTGTTTCATTCTTTCCTTTTCATCTTTCCTCTAATCCAACCTGAAAAACATTTTGCCAGTTTTTCCATTTCTCTCTGTTCTCATTGCCTACACCCAAACCCAAGTCTTGCTTAGACTAAACAATTGCCTTCTAGATAATCTCTATGAATTTGTTCTTTCCTTTCTAAAGTTGGCCTTTCATACAACATCCAGAAAAATCATTTAATAATTATGATCATTTAAATTAGAATCATTTTACTTGGTTACTTCAACTTTCTAATGACTTTCATTTGTACTTAGAAAAACATTCCAAACTTTCTGCTGAAGTCTGCAAAGTCTTATAAGATCAGACCCACTTCCCTGATCTCATATCCAAACACTCTACACATTCCTTCATACCTTTTTTCTTCAAACATATGCAACTTTGTACACCTCCACACCTTTGCACTGGATATATCTTTTTCCTGTACACCTTTTTCATGGACTCTTGTTGTGATTAATTTTATTTTATTATTAAGCCTTAGTTTCTTCTTCTAATTTCTTTACTAATCATCTCATGTAAACTAGAATGACTACTCTACTTGAGCACTATGAACTTATATTATTATATGAACAGTCATTACTAAATGAAATTATATTTTTATTTATTAGGCATTAAAAAATCTCCACATCAGCCACTACCAGCCTGTAGTGCCAATATAATATAAAGTTTATTTTGTCAATAATCTTATCTCTTGCCTGACCAGGCAGTGCCGCAGTGGATAGAGCGTCGGACTGTGATGCAGAAGACCCAGGTTTGAGACCCCGAGGTCTCCAGCTTGAGCGTAGGCCCATCTGGCTTGAGCAAAAGCTCACCAGTTTGGACCCACGGCCGCTGGCTCCAGCAAGGGGTTGCTCAGTCTGCTGAAGGCCCGCGGTCAAGGCACATGTGAGAAAGCAATCAATGAACAACTAAGGTGTCGCAACGAAAAACTAATGATTGATGCTTCTCATCTCTCTCCGTTCCTGTCTGTCTGTCCCTATCTATCCCTCTCTCTGACTCTCTCTCTGTCCCTGTAGAAAAAAAATAAAAAGAAAAATAATTTTATCTCCTCTGCTTATTGCCTTATGTCTAACATCTAGAATAATAATACCTGGCTCAAAGTAAAAACCCAGTATACATTTGTCGATGGATAAAAGAATGACTATAATATATTTATATTTATCTTCTTTAGTAGACAAAAGTTACTTAAAAATGTGTACTATATTAATAATAGTCCCTGGTATATGATAGATATTGAATAAAATTTTTAAAATAAAATTAATTATACAGAGCCAGAGATTTTCAAAAGAGAGAAATACTTAGGCTGTTTCCAAGAGGATGAGTAGGAATTTCCTACTCATAAAAAATTGCATTCAGTCGGTGATATGGTGGTATCCTTGGTATATATTCCTATAAGTGGGATGGCTGGGTCAAAGGGCAGTTTTATTTCTAATTTATTGAGGAATCTCCATACCCCCATGTTCATGGCAGCATTGTTCACAATAGCGAAAATTTGGAAACAGACCAAATGTCCAACAGTGGACGAGTGGATTAAAAAACTGTGATACATATATACAATGAAATACTATGGGGCTATGAAAAAGAAGAAAATATTACCTTTTGCAACAATATGGAGGAGCCTGGAAACTATTATGTTGAGTGAAATAAGCTAGGCAGAGAAAGAAAAATATCATATGACCTCACTCATTTGAGAAATACAAGGAACGATGAGGACTGAGGAATGAAATTGAGACAGAGGAGAGATCAAAGGGACCAGAGAAAAAGAGGACAGAGGGAAAGGAGATGATAGGATTGGGATAAACCTGAAGGGAAGAGAGAAGGGTGCTATGGGGGGGCAAGGGAGATGTTGAGGGGAATATGGGGGAGGGAGGTATGCATTTGGGGTGACCCTAGAATTTATGTAAACACAGTTAATTAAATAAAAAATTAGATAGAAAAAATATACTATTTTAAAAAATTGCATTGTGGGAAAATAAAAACCCTGAAGAAATGAAAGAACACATTTTTTAAAAAATAAATATGGTATTTTGTGTGTTTGAGAATTGTAATACATATCTATTTTTTAACCACCTTTCCATTGTTAATTTCTCTGTTCAAGTATATGGATTCATTATTGTCTACTCCAGTCTTTTTCTGTTCTAATCTATATGAATTGATATTGCCAGACTTAAAATCTTAAAGTAAAATTCTACTCATATACTGCCCTACCCCAACTAAAAACACCTTTGATGATTCCCCAATGCTAACTGAAAACATTTCCAACTCCTTTAATACTCTGAAGGCTCTCCAAAAGTTCTTGCTAAGCTTACCTCCTATTCTTTCTTTTCTTGTACTCTGTATTATAGCCAAAACTAAATATTTGCATTTCTCTGTACATTTCTAGCTATTTCCACACTCAGTGCCTCTGCTAGACTTTCCCTGTGTACATTGCCCTTTCTACCATAGCTGCAATCTACCCAACTTCCAAGTATCACATGCCAACATTAAGATGATAGCTCTGAACTACCTAGGTAAAAAATAGCTATCATTTCACTTAACTCTTTTAAATGGGTAAGTGATTGCTTCTAACTTGCATTATAATTACAATAAGCCTTTTTTAAATTTTGTATTTTATCTGAGTTAATTATTTTATCAAATGCAACTTATTCTTTATCATATACTTTTGTGTCCTTTTTATAAGTACTCGGTTGATATTACAAAATAGATAATAAATTATATAGGGATATAAAAGTATATGAATACCTGTATATTGGTCAATATAAAACAAATAACCCTATGCATAAATGAAAATCACAGACTTTCGACAAAAAGTTGTGGAAGAGACAGAACAATAAGAAAAAAACAAGAGTTGGAATCTTTTCTTTCCCAAGTTCTTGCTATGTGCTACCCACCGTGATCAATAATTTTCTAGAAATTCTGAGAAAAGCTCACTCAAGTACGTGCTTTTATAATCCCTATTTTCCAAAAGCAGAAAATAAAACCTCAATTGGCTAAGTCACAAATAACAGATAACAGCCATAGCCAAGCATTAGAACAATTTCTATCAACCTTCATAACACTAAAGAACTCACCCAGCCTCCCAAACTACCAAAATAAAAAAAATAAAGAAATAAAAAATAAAAGAACCACACATACACAAAAAACTGAAGGCTGAGTATTTTAGTTAACCTTATGTTATCAATAGTAGAATCTCGCCTTGAAACTGAGTCTCCAACATTTCTGTATTGAGTGGCTTCTACTATAGTGTACTGATGTATTTATATTTCTCTTTGTGCTTTCAGCTACAAATGATGAAAGTGTTGCTCTTCATGATTCAATGCAACATCCATTGACTAGCTTACAAAATTATTTTCACATCCGAAATAAAATTATATCTAAGAAGAATAACAGTGTATTTATAAAACATATTTTTTCAACACTAGATTTTATGTTCAGAGTAGGTATTGTGTCCTGCTCCAATCCACAACATATCTGAGTATTCCTGAACACACATCTGTTATGTTTTGGCTTGAGGAATGACAGTTGATATTGAAAATATGTCAGGTTTCTTATCATCATGGTCAGAATTCTTAATTAACCTGCTGATGCTATCAATAGATGTAGAATGATTCTTCTTTGGGAATGAAAGTTATATGATGAACTCTGGATATTTCATTGCTGATAGAACTCTGGAGAGCCAATGTGTCACTGATGGGAGGACAGTACTCTAAGGAAGGAGGTCACCCACATGAACTGACTCTCTTGTGACAAGCACAGTAATGGGGTAGACAGCTCACCTTGTTGTTGTTCTGGTTTCCTGGTTTCTGTTTCAGACACTTAAGTGTCTGACATGCTGCAACCTCTGCTTGCCCCGGAAAGTCTCCTGTGCTCCATACTGCCCCTCAGAGGTCTCTGAAATAAAACTAGTCTGGGCGCTATCAGGAAGCCTAACACTGAGGTGCAACAAAGACCAATAGATGGTTCCTTCTTCAACATTTTTAATAAACATGTAAAGAATAAAAGACAAAAATAAAAATAACATATTTTCCACTGTATGAAGGTATAGAATGACTCAGTCTCCACCTCCTAAGTCTCAGTCTTACACACTTTCTTTTTTAAAACTGTCAGGGATTGAATGTTGCATCTGTGTCTACCTGCAATTTTCAGCACTATGCTTTATTAGCATATTTTAACTGTTACTTATTCTAAGTGTGCTACAAAAAATTAGCTGTAAAAGTGTCAGAGGGATTCTTGCAGGTGTTTCACCCATGGCATTTTACAATTTATATTGTGTGCATTATTTCAGTTAATTTTTATATACACTGCAATAGAGCATTACTTTCATTTTTTGACACAAAGAAATCGAAAGTTAGAAAGGTAAGTAAACTTTCCAAGGTTACACAAGTAGAATGTGAGTTAGAGGAGCCAGGACTCAAATCAAGGCCTGTCTGACTCCAAAGCCAAACGATGCTCAGAGATATATGCACTGTGTGGTATTTTGTGCGATGCAGTCTTGCAAATTCGAATTCTAGTGATTCTTGAATTTCCACCAGAAACCTAGCTTTACATCCAACTGAGCTGTTAACCTGCACACTTTTATATAAATGTACTTTTAGCCTATTCTCCATTCTGGATTGAACAAATAAAAGATACAATGCCCCATTAAATGTCAATTGTAAATAATCAATGAATACCTTAAAATATAAGTATGTCGCCTGACCTGTGGTGGCGCAGTGGATAAAGCGTCGACCTGGGAACACTGAGGTTGCCAGTTCAAAACCCTGCACTGGTCTGGTCAAGGCACATATGGGAGTTGATGCTTCCAGCTCCTCCCCCTTTCTCTCTCTCTCTCTCTCTCTCTCTCTCTCTCACTCTATGTCTCCTCTCTAAAATGAATAAAAATAAAATAAAACATGTAAAATATAAGTATGTCCTTACCAAATGGTAATAGTGGACATTCATAGAGCACTTACCATTCAATATTTGGAACATTCTTATACTAAAATAATATTTACTGTTTGTATAAAATTAAAATTGAATTGGATAATGCTGCAGCTTTATTTATTTTTTTAATGTTTATTTGATTGTCTTAAGAGAAAGAGGAAAGGAGAGAAGGAGAGAGAGACAGGAACATTGATCTGCTCCTGTATATGCCCTGAATTGAGATTAAACAGGCAACCTCTGCACTTTCAGATGATGCTCTAACCAAATGAACTGTCCAGCCACGGCAGTTTTATTTTAAACTGTTGCTCAGAGTTTCCCTGAGGGACCAAGCTCCAATAGCAACTGAGATAGCTGGTTTAATAACTTACCCCTTACTAGCTGCCTTCTTTTTTATGTATGATTTTTTTCCCTCTTATGTTTATGTTCCCAGCCGTCCCAAATAAAATAGTTGCCTTAGCAGCCCAACCTCTGGCTGTCATCAACTCATGGACAAATAAATTGAGACATTCTCTTTACTAATGCTGGCTTCTACATAGCTTATTAACTCTGCTGACAATTTAAATTTGGCACTTGATCATTGTGGGAACCTGAGAAGTAAAAAGTGCTATGAGAATGCACTTTAATGTCTTGTTTATAAAACAATAAATTTTGGCTTTTACTTATTCTGCCTATACCTCTTCTACTCTTCCTCTCAAAGGATCAAGAAATAAAAAGAAAATATCTTTGTACACTGTTAATAATTATAGTACTTACAGAAGCCACAGACATGAGTGAAATAATACAATGCTTTGTAAGGCGCTCCTTTCAAAAGGAGAAATACTAGTTTTCTCAGAATATTTGGAAACATTTCAGTTTTGAAAATGCCCAATTTTCCTATGACCCTTCTTACATCATCTCTATATTTTATGTTCTCTTGAGCATAGACTTGATATTTTCTTAAACTGCACTTAATAGTTAGCTTTTGTAAAATATGAACTTCAATACAAATAAATTCTTTATTAAATGTTTAAATATTTTCCCATGTCTCAAATTTTAATGGAAGGAAACAATTATCTTTGGGTTGTGGGTGCCAATTCTTTCTCTCTCATCACTGACACATACCATAATTCAATTTCTGTGTCCTGTTGCTGTTCATAAACCAACAAGCTCTGGTGGTTTATGTCATCAGCGGAAAATCTGAAAGTGAATTATAGTCTTGCCTTCAATCTCTATGTTCTGCACAGAAATAGCCAGTTTTTCAGAATGTGCAATTTAAAGACTTGGGAGCAAGAGACTTATAAAATGTATTTCCTGTGGCTTGTGCCAAAGTCAAAGCTATGAGCATTCAAAATAAAAGATTGATATAAAATCAGTTCAAAATTCATCTTTAGCTTTATAAGAAACAGAATCTTTTTTGTTAACATTTGAAAAACTTGAGCGAGGGCTAAGTTCTACTTATTTTTAAACTTGAAGAGAGTTTTTAAAACAGTTAACTCAAATTTTAATTTCATCACCACTAAATCGGGATGATAATAATGAATGTACTGATTCGTGAGCAGTTGAGGGTTCTTCGAATTTATGAGTTAAGTTTTATCCATGTGAAATTGACAACATCTATGAAATTGGCTAACAGAGAGCTTAACTGAAACAAACACATATTCACACACACATTGTCCTCCAAAAAGTTGCTAAAGAGATATTTTAAAAAAATTATCTATATAATTATTTTAAATGAGCTGTCATTATTTTTATTCACTATAACTATAACACAAAACTTGTCAATGCTCACAAAACACATCTCAAAGTCTAAAGATTTTTTCTCAATAAGTTGAGAAGCAAAGTGTAGTTGTGTTAGGTTGTAATCAGAGACGCATTTTGGAGAAACCTCTTGGTTTGAAGGATAAGTTTTGTATCAGACTTTAATCTTTTACTTGAAAATAGTACTTTATAAAGACTTCTACATAAATGTTCTTATTTAAAGTAAAACTGAGTGTCAGTACTTTTATTCTCAAACACTGTGCCGTGATTTTCCTGACATTTATTCAATGCTAAGTGTGCCGTTAATATACACTATGCATTGTTTGAGGTGTGATCAGTGCTTTAAAAAACCCACAAAAATCAGTGAAGAAAATAGATGTCTCTGTCCTCAATAAACTTTTAATATAATGGTGGAAGATAGACAATAAAGAAATCATAATTATATAATATTACAGGTGGTATTATGTCTTAAAAAAAAGTGGTGGCAAAGAATGAAAGGAAGAATAAGAGGAGTCATTTTATATGAGACTCTCAAGGAAAGCTCTCAGATTAGGTGCCTGACATGTGAACAGAAATATAAATAAATTGATGTAATGAGTCTCCTGAATACTTGGGTGAAGGGTGTTTTAGGAAGGGCAAGTGTAAAGATTTTGAGGTGGAAATATGCTAGCTATGCTAGAGAGATAGCAAGGAAGTTACTCTGGCTGGAGCAAAATCAGAAAGAAAAAGTATAATGGAAGATGGGATCAGAAAAATAGAGAGATAACAGACCCTGTGGGGCAGCTTATAAAAAAGTGTTTGGATTTGACCCCTGCTGAAGTTGGAAGTCAACAAAAGTAAATCAGAAGTGATCTGAGGATTGCTGGCTATCCATTTTGAATGAGAAAAAAACTGCTAGGGAGATAAAGAGGAAGGAAAAAAAAAACAACCCAAAAAGATGAAAGTTGATTAAAAAGTTGTAGAAAATTGTTGAAGCATGATAGTTGGATAACATATGCCAAGGTAGTATAGATGGAAGCAGTGATTAGTTTTTGTTTAGATTTTTAAAGTGTTAAAATGAATTCTAATCATTTGGATGTGGGTATGAAACAAAGTAATCAAAGATGATTCCAAGATATAATATTTACTTGATGGGGAATAAATGAATAAAATGAGTAACTGCTAGGCTGGTGGCAAAGATAATGGTTTTGATATTATGAATTACAGTTTCCATAAATTGGAGAAAATAGTCAAATAAAACAATTTACATCTTTTGTCAAGAAGGAAAATTTAGAAAAATAGTTGGCAATCTTAATTTATTCATAAAATTATGTTATTCTATAATTCAAAAAGCACTAAAAGTTAAGCACGTAGCATTAGAGGTTAAAATGTTTTGTTGCATAAATTCATATTTGGGTAGCCCTTATTCTAGCATAAAGTTGCAGGGATTATGTCTGAGGTGGTTTTAAAGAAAAGCCCCAGAAAATAACTGTTTCATGGCTCTTATTTATAAAATTCAGTGGCTTCTGTGACTTTAGTTTTCAGACTCACAGATATGATGTGGTAATCCCCCTCTCTAAGAACTTAGGTCTTGAGAAAAAGTCTCTACAGTATATAACAGTTCTGTTTTTAATTCAATGAGTCTTACTATGTATCACAAGATCCATTATGGGTACGCATAATATGTTGACTAAAATGAAATAAATTTCTTACTCTTGTAAGAATTCTGATATCAGAAAAAATGCATTATAATTCAGTGGAAAATTTCCTTGAATAAGAAGATTTATTAAAATATTTTTTATCTAATGTCTCATTTTTTGGATCCGACGTTCTTCATTACACACAATTTCCTTATTGATTTTTAACCTAAAATCACTTTTTGACTCATTATGATAATAGTCTACTTATATGGTTATTCCATGAGAGAGTGGTGTTTTTTGGAGAAAGCAAAGACTGTTGGAATCCTTGTCCTGCCACAGCATGGGAAAGGAACTGAAATTGTGCTACGATTGGTTTCTACACAAATGGAGGAAGGTATAGGGGAATAATGCCGATGCGCTACGACTTGACTTGTGGTGGAACTGAACACACAATATGGTGCACAGAGACGTGTTGTATAATTGGAAACCTGAAACCTGTATAATTTTGTTAACCAGTGTTGCCACAATAAATTCAATTTAAAATTTAAAGAAAGAATAGTGGGACTTATTTCATCCACAGGGTTTTGGTATTGTAATAAAATCATAAAGGTATCTAGCACATAAAAAGAAAAAATAAGTGTGTTTTCTTCTTAAGGTATAAATTTGTGTAATTTTGTAGTCTGTCGTCACATAAACTATGAATTTTAGAATATTCCATAGTGAGAAGAAGTAGGTCAAGAAAAAGAGAGGTTAGCTTTCTGCTTTTTTCCCCTTTTTTGAGTTGTCTAAGTACAGGCCACTGTGTGATAGGGCATATTCCAACAGAGGCTGTACTATCAAATTATAGAACATTCCTCATTATAAAGAAATGGCTAAAAATCTCTATTCAAGACATTTCTTTTGGGGATAAAAGAGCTGTAAGTTCAGCAGAGGTATTGATTTTGTTAAAAGGAGAAAAACAACCTGCTGCAGGGAAATCTTATGTGTTTCTGTATATAAATGGCTTCACCATTATAGGTCTGTTTTTAGTCATATAATTAGAAATATTGCATAAAAATAGTGGAAAAGTTGGAGAAAAAATGATTCATTCATGAAATAGTGACAAATTGTGCAAACAATATGTCTTTAGCACAAGTATATATGGTATGTGTCCTTACGACATTGAATGCCTCAGCATAGATAGTCTAGCCTGCTCAGGTTAGTAGCCAGAATACCATTGAAACACAGCCCTGACAGTTATTACTAAGTAGTTGTCACATTGAGCCAAGCGAGGACATAGTTCAAAAATATAAATAGCATATTGTTTGCACAGATACGGAAAAAATAAGAAACAATCCATGACCAATATGTAAATTTATTTAATTTTTTTTATGTGAAAAGAGGGAAGCTAGAGAAACAGATTCTCACATGCGCCCTCTCTAAGATCCACCTGGCAACCCCTAATTGGGGCCGATGCTAGAATCAACTGAGCTATCCTCAGTGCCCAGGGCCAACACTCGAACAAATCAAGTCACTGGCTGCAAGAGGGGAAGAGAGAGAGAGGTTGGGAGAGAGGGAGGAAAAGTGAAGCAGATGGTCACTCCTCATGTGTGCCCTGATCAGTAATGGAATCTGGGATGTCTGCATGCCAAGCCGATGTTGTATCCACTGAGCCAACTGGCCAGGACCTAAAATTTTATTTTACATAGTTAAACAAGATTTCCTGACACTTCTGTAAAACTAGAAGTAAAGCTCTTGTCAAAAAGAAGAGGAGACACTAGAAGAAAAACTCTGAAATCAGCCAGTCATAGACTGGCTCTTTGAAATCAGGGTCAAAAGTGAGAGTAATTAGTAAAAAACCTCTAACAAGTATGCTCTTCGTATTTTACACACTAGTTTGGTCAAGAATAAGTTTTGCATATACAGAAATACAAAGCTAAAACTTGATGTTTTAGTCTACTAAGGTTGCTATAAAAACATATCATGAACTGTGTGAAATCACATACACATTTCTCATAGCTCTGGAGGTTGGATAGGCCAAGTTAAAAGTGGCAGCTAATTTGGTTCCAGGTGAGAGTTTTCTTTCTGTATAGCATATGCTGCCTTCTTGTTGTATCCTCACATGACAGAGAGAAAGAGCAAGCTCTCTGGTCTTTTTTTATAAGGGCACTAATCCACTCATGAAGACCCTACCCCATAACCTCATCTAAACCTAATTACCCCCCAGAGCTAACCTCTTAATACCATCACATTGTTCTTTAAAATTCTATGACTCACTCAACAACAAGATAAAAGTCAAATTACTTTTATTGACAATAATATAGTGCACAAGTTTATATATAGCAAATGAAAAAGCAATAGAGTGGACCTATAACCTAACTCTAAGATAATAAATACATTTAAGGTAAAAAAAAAAACTAATTATCATTATTCTTCTGAATTTCTCAAGTACTGAAATACTTGAGCAGCTGAAGTAACCTTTCAAATTATATATCTATAAAGCTGGAAGGGTTTGAGTATAAGCCATACTCAGGATATTGCCCTTTGCACAAGTTCTTGTAATACACAACTTCTATAAATATTGTTTCCAGAGAGTTACACACAGCAAAACCAGGATAAATACTCTAACTTATTTATACTAAGGAAAGGCCAGGGTGAGTTATATTTAAAGTGCAACCACATATTTTTGCCTATAGTAAGCTTTTGATTTTTTACTTATTTCCTTATTTGCATGTTTTAAAACATTTTTAATCTGGTGGTCTTATACATTCTTCGTAATTCAGCTCAAATATCACGTCCAATGAAAATTTCTCCTCATATTAGATGCAGAAAGAGTCATAGACTGGTCAGTTCTTACATATCATATTTATTAAAACACCTGCCTTGTTATATTTCACAATTTCTTTTATTACTAGCCCATGAGTCCTCCAAAGAAAGGAGGTTGATCTTACTTAAATTGTTCTTCTTGTGCACGATATCCAATAATGTTTTCAGTGCAGCGTACACCCCAAATAAATCATTTTTGAACAATTAAGGGAATAACTAAATGTAAAAATTTGAAGGCATTTTGACTCAAAAAACTTTTACCATTTATACAATTATAATTCACCTTTGAAAGTATAAAAGTAATAATAAATATCAAGATGATTTTTATTTATAATCAAGAATGGAGATTATTAAAGATAAATGATTAAAATTTCACTGCTAATTTTTTTGAGATAAATTTAACTATAGTCAATTTGTAACATAACTGGAACATGAATTAAGAATATTCTATGTAATAAAATTTTCTAGTTATATATAGATGTTGCTGAATACAAACTTGTTATTAATACTAAATAACAACAAAATGCTATAAAAATAAAAAACAGTAGTTCCTTCAAAGTCAAAATACACATAAAAAATATTTGCCAAAGCAAACCAAAAAATTATAAATTTTACAATGAAGTGTCTAATAGTGAAGTCAGCATGAGCTTAAAAGATAGAATGTAATGAACAGTTGATAAAGGTTTGATAAGGATTCAAAGTTAAAGTTGATTATGAGAATGAAGGCTTAGTAGTTCTATTATTGAACATTTTTTCTACAGCTTTCTTCAGCAGATATTAAGCTTGAAAAAAGTAAATGCTTTAGGAAGCAAGTCTTGAAGAGAAGCAATAATAGCATTTGAAAAATTTATTAAAATACAAAATGATCAAAATTTTTTAAAGAACTAATCTATGTGTTGATCTTGCATTCTCTTTGTATAACTAAATTGAGTCCAAATTATTAAACTGAAACTGTGGAACTGTAATTACACAACTAGCCACCTGCAGTTCAGATAGTGTCAGGTGAATTGGATCAGTTTGGAATAAAGGGAAATGCTTAAATGAGGAATAAAACCCTTCCTTGGGCCAGTGATTCAGCTGTTAATGTTACTATGAGCTAGCTGACCCTTTGAATCACAAAATCTTTAGAGTTTCACACATTTGCTCTTATGTCATCATTTTCATGCTGAAGAAATTTAGACTGACAATCTGATTTTTCCAAAATTCATTAGCTCATAAATGGTGAAATTGGGACATAAATTTTCTGAATTCAGATTCCTGAGTTCTTAAAGAACATTACCACTAACTGTGTGCTTACTATATTACATGCATCAGTTCCATCAAAACCCCAGAAATATTTCCTATGAATTAAATTTATTAGCCACTGGATATTTTATTAAGAGTGAGAGATAAGAAAAGACCATAAATGTTTTTGATAGTACAATCCGAATATTAATGTCATATATCTTCACTTAGTAAGTATACTGAAAACTGAAAGTTAAAAATTCATTAGTTACCATGACTAGGTGGTGGTGCAGTGGATAGAGCATCAGACTGGGACACAGAAGATCCAAGTTTGAAACCTCCTTGTGAACAACTTGAGCGCGGCTTATCGGCTTTGGGCAAGGCTCACCAGCTTGAACTCAAGGTCGCTGGCTTGAGCAAGAGGTATTCAGTCTGCTATAGCACCCAAGTCAATGCACATATAAGAAAGCAATTAATGAGTCTGACCAGGCTGTGGTGCAGTGGATAGAGCGTCGGACCGGGATGCGGAGGACCCAGGTTCGACATCCTGAGCTCGCCAGCTTGAGCGCGGGTCCATCTGGCTTGAGCAAAACGCTGGCCAGCTTGCACCCAAGGTCGCTGGCTCCAGCAAGGGGTTGCTCGGTCTGCTGAAGGCCCGCGGTCAAGGCACGTGTGAGAAAGCAATCAATGAACAACTATGGTGTCGCTACGGCAATGAAAGACTAATGATTGATGCTTCTCTCCTCTCTTCGTTCCTGTCTGTCTGTTCCTATCTATCCCTCTCTCTGACTCTTTATCACTGTAAAAAAAAAAAAAGAAAGCAATTAATGAGAAACTAAGGTGCCTCAAGAAAGAAGAAATGCTTCTCAACTCTCTCCTTTCCTGTATGTCTGTCCCTCTCTCTGTCTCTGTCACACACAAAAAATAAATTTATTTGTTTAATATGGAAAAATCTGTTTTATTTTTATTTTGAATTTAAATTCAGTAAGAAAACTTGGTATGCAAAGACACTTGCACTCCCATGTTCATCACAGCATTATTCACAGTGGCCAAGGCATGAAAACAACCAAAGTGTCCCTCAATAGAGGACTGGATAAAGAAGATGTGGTACATATATAAATGGAATACCATTCAGCCATAAGGAATAATGACATATTGCCATTTGTGAAAACATAGATAGGCCTTGAGAACATTATACTAAGTGAAATAAATAAGTAAATCAGAAAAAGCTAAGAACTATATGATTTCACACATAGGTGGGATATAAAACTGAGACTCATGGACATAGATAAACATATTAGAAAATCTCAAAAAAAAAAAGTAAAGAGGCCAATAATCAATCACAACTTAGCAGTCAACACTTCTGGAAATTTAGAAATCACTGCCTGCAACTACATATTTTGACCTATTGCCTTGTATAGACATTACTTCCAGGTAGCCAGGCTTACATTGGCAGACATAGTAAAAGTGTACAGTTTGCTAGTTCTTCTATATGGGTAAAATGTAACTGTTCTAATACAGTTTTTAAAGATTTTATTTATTTATTTTAGGGAAGAAGAGATGAGAGAGAGAGAGAGAGAGAGAGAGATAGAGAGAGAGAGAGAGAAAGAGAAAGGGAGATCAGTAAGCATCAACTCCCATATGTCACTTGACCAGTCAAGCCCAGGGTCTTGAATCAGCAACCTCAGTATTCCAGGTTGACATTCTATCCACTGTACCACCACAGGTCAGGTATAAAATGTAACTTTTCAATAGGTGTCAGTTTGGGAAAAGACAAAATATAGTCCCTGATCAAATACAATAATGTATTTGAATGAAATGATTGGGTTTTGTTTGTTTGTTTGTTTGTTTGTTTTGACAGCATGTATCTCAAAAACATAGTAACTTGTGATAATAGTTGAACCCAGAGATTATCAAATATCTTATGGCCTCAGCTACACCCCTTAGCCTATTAAGCAGTACTCCATACAAGAGATTATTTATGGTTTAACTCAGGTATGAAAAGAAGTTTTATTTGGTGTCAAGTATTGTATTTAACACCAAAAATGAATTTATCAAAAGTAACTGGAGAAATTTGTCTTTACTCATGATTCAGGATTGTGGATCACTGTTTCTTAAAAGTAAAAAGTTTTTTGTTTTGTTATTTTGGCAATGAACAAAGCTCACTACACTTAGAAATGCCATTTTGTACTTTGAGTGAACTCATGGTTTTTTTATTTTTTGAAAACATTCATCCAGTCTTGCTGTTGTAATTGAATTAAACCATATCTTATCTAAAATCTTTTACTATTGCTTTAGTTGTTTTTTTAACTTGAAAATTAATTTTTAATATGCTGTAACATATTTAAGGTTAGTATGATGTTTATTTCTGACATATGAACCAATTTTGCACATAATGAGAATAAAGTTTAAGTTATGCATGCTTGTAGAGGCTGAGCAAAAGGGTGTTTTGGTCCATTTGTGTAAATGGTTGAACATAAATAAGAGAAAATATCCACCAGGAATACTAAGGTCCACCAGCGACCACAGCTAAGTTTCTTAGTTATAAATATTTTTACTTGTTGAAAAGTAGAAAGTTAACAAACATGGACAGTGAATATTGTCTCATTTTGTACTACATTCAGAAAATTACTATGAATAATAAGCAAATATAAAACACTTTTACACAAAACAATGCAAATGGACAGATCTGGAGAAGTACTTGATTTTCAAGTTCATTACAGAGAATATTTTGTTATAGAACAAAAAAACATTAGTGTGAGATTTTATATGCTGAAGTCTAAATAGATGAACCTGATAAAGGCATCTACGTAATAAAAGGTAAGACCCTTAAGAAATAAAACAGAAAATTAGGGTTGATGAAATATATACTTGAGACCATATTGAAGATCGCTAACAAAGTATTTTGTTGCATTTCAAACTTGGAAACCATTGAGAATGGCTAATAAAATATTTAAAACAATTAAAATAATGTTCACAGGTTAGGCCAGAATAAGAAGACTGTAATATATCCCAAAAATTTCTCTGGAGGAGATAAGGGAAACCTATTACTGACTTTTACTATGGAGCCAGCAGATTGTAGACTAGCCTGTGTATGAAAAACCTGACATATATATGATATCAATATGGTGCTAACCTGAAGATTTGATTTTATTGTAATTTGAACCACCATTACCATCCTTGCAACCAGATTCCTCAAGCCATTGAGATGTTTAAAGTAATCTGGAATCATAACACTTCAATGGACTGAAAATATATATGAAAACATGATGATATCAGAATGATCAAGAGCTGTTTGATAATAAATGGAATGATTATGGGGTGGGGGTCAAAGAAGTACTTGAAGGCTTGACGGTAGCATCAGATCATGTCTTCATGAAGCCTCTCCTTATCAAGACTGATGGCTTGTGGTAATAACAGGGAAACTAATTAAACAGGGACCAGGAGAACCAAGTTCAAACAATAATAAAAAAATCTTCACTCCAACTTTATATTAACGTGAGTCATTTAGATAGAAGTTGAAGGACCCACAATGTTCAAATTTTATTCATGCCCAGTGAACTCTATTTTTTTAACTCCATCATACAAACAACTGAAAAAAATAATGAATCTTTTGAAATAACAACTGATAATTACATGTATAGTACTACTGTATGCCTGGTACTGTGTTAAATGTTTTATAATTCATTTAACAATTATTTCTTAGTTCTCAAAATAAGCCTTTTTTTAAAAAAAAAAAAGAGACAGAAAGAGAGTCAGAGAAAGGGATAGACAGAAATGGAGAGAGATGAGAAGCATCAAATATCAGTTTTTCCTTGGGACACCTTAGTTGTTCATTGAGTGCTTTCTCATATGTGCCTTGAAGCGGGGGCAGGGAAGAAGGCTACAGGAGACCGAGTAACCCCTTGCTGGAGCCAGCGACCTTGGTTCCAAGGTGGCAAGCTTTTGCTCAAACCAGATAAGCCCGCTCTTAAGCTGGCGACCTCGAGGTCTCAAATCTGGGTACTCCGCATCCAGTCCGATGCTCTATCTATTGCACCACAGCCTGGTCAGGCTCAAAACAAGCCTATTAAGGTACTGTCATTAGCTCTGCTTTATAGATGAAGTGGCTAAATAAATAAGACGAAGAGGTTAAATAATATTCCTACAGTCACCTAGTTGGTAGAGTAAGTTTTTAGAAGCCTGATTCTAAATTTTGTGCTCTGATCATATACTTGTCATATGATTCTTTATTTGATGTAAAGATAAAATTCTCATTTTTTTTGCCTCTTGTAACTTTACAGTATTCCCATGAACTTTATAAAAAAGAGATTTTCTCAAAAAACAGTCAACTCGTTAAGATCTGCTTTGTGATTTGGGTTAAGTTGGATAACTATTTAAAGTCTTTTTCCTCATTTATTTCACGATAAGAATAGTTTTTGCTTCGTAGAATTATTATAACAAAATTAAAATATGAAGTATGTACTATTGTCTTTGGCACATAGAATATCTGTACCTATATTTAGACTTATGTTTAGATATTTTATTATTTTTTTTTAATTTTAATGGGGTGACATTAATAAATCAGGGTACATGTGTTCAAAGAAAACATCCCAGGTTATCTTATCATTCAATTATGTTGCATACCCATCACCCAAAGTCAAATTGTCCTCTGTCCACCTTCTATCTGGTTTTCTTTGTGCCCCTCCCCTCCCCCCTCTCCCTTCTTCTCCTCCCTCCCCCCACTCCGCAATCACCACACGCTTGTTCATGTCTCATAGTCCTGTTTTTATGTCCCACCTATGTATGAAATCATGTTGTTCTCAGTTTTTTTCTGTTTTAATTTCACTCCGTATAATGTTATCAAGGTCCATTCATTTTGTTGTAAATGATCCGATGTCATCGTTTCTTATGGCTGAGTAGTATTCCATAGTATATATGTACCAAAGCTTTTTAATCCACTCGTCTTCTGACGGACACTTGGGCAGTTTCCAGATCTTTGCTATTGTGAACAATGCTGCCACGAACATGGGGGCGCATTTATTCTTTTCAAACAGTGCTATGGTGTTCTTAGGGTATATTTCTAAAAGTGGGATAGATAGCTGGGTCAAAAGGCAGTTTCATTTTTAATCTTTTGAGGAATCTCCATACTGTTTTCCACAGTGGCTGCACCAGTCTGCATTCCCATCAGCAGTGCAGAAGGGCTCCCTTATCTTCACATCCTCTCCAGCACTTATTCTTTGTTGTTTTGCTGATGAGCACCATTCTGACTGATGTGAGGTGATATCTCATTGTGGTTTTTTTCTATTGTATTTTATTATTATTAATTTTAATGGGGTTACACCAATAAATCAGGGTACATATGTACAATGAAAACATCTTTAGGTTGTCTTCTCATTCAATTATGTTGCATACCGTCACCCAAAGTCAAATTGTTCTCTGTCACCTTCTATCTGGTTTTCCCTGTGCCCCTCCCTCCTCCCTATCCCACCCTTCCCTCCCTCCCCCCACCCCATAACCACTACTCTCTTGTCTATGTCTCATAGTCTCACTTTTATGTCCCACCTATGTATGAAATCATGCTGTTCTCAGTTTTTCTATTTTTATGATTTACTTATTTCACTCCGTATAATGTTATCAAGGTACCACCATTTTGTTATAAATGATCCGATGTCATCATTTCTTATGGCTGAGTAGTACTCCATAGTATATATGTACCAAAGCTTTTTAATCCACTCATCTTCTGATGGACACTTGGGCTGTTTCCAGATCTTTGCTATTGTGAACAATGCTGCCACAAACATGGGGGCGCATTTCTTCTTTTCGAACAGTGCTATGGTGTTCTTAGGGTATATTCCTATAAGTGGGATACTGGTTCAAAAGGCAGTTCGACTTTTAATTTTTTTAGGAATCTCCAAACTGTTTTCCAGAGTGGCTGCACCAGTCTGCATTCCCACCAGCAGTGCAGGAGGGTTCCCTTTTCTCCACATCCTCGCCAGCACTTATTCTGTGTTGTTTTGCTGATGAGTGCCATTCTGACTGGTGTGAGGAGATATCTCATTGTGGTTTTAATTTGCATTTCTCTAATGATTAGTGATGTTGAGCATTTTTTCATATGCCTATTGGCCATCTGTATGTCCTCTTTGGAGAAATTTATATTCATTTCATTTGCCCATTTTTTGACTGGATTGTTTGTCTTACTGGTGTTAAGTTTTATAAGTTTTTTATAAATTTTGGTGCTGTCGAATATGTTCTCCCATTGTGTGGTTTGTCTTTTTATTCTGTTCTTATTGTCTTTAGCTGCGCAAAAACTTTTTAGTTTGATATAATTGAATTTGTTTAACTTCCTTTTATTTCATTTGCCCATGGAGTTAAATCGGCAAATATATTGCTGCCATAGATGTCGGAGAGCTTGCTGCCTATGTTTTCTTCTAAGATGCTTATGGTTTCAGGGCTTACATTTAAGTCTTTTATCCATTTTTTGTTTGTTTTTGTGAATGGTGTAAGTTGATGGTCTAGTTTCATTTTTTGGCAGGTAGATGTCCAATTTTCCCAACACCATTTGTTAAAGAGGCTGTCTTTACTCCATTGTATGTTCTTTCCTCCTTTGTCAAATATCAGTTATCCATAAAGATGTGGGTTTATATCTCAGTTCTCTGTTATGTTCCATTGATCTATGTGCTTGTTCTTATGTCAGTACCAGGCTGTCTTGAGTACAATGGCCTTGTAGTATACCTTGATATCCAGAAGAATGATACCTCCTGCTTTATTTTTTCTTTTTAAGATTGCTGAGGCTATTCGTGTTCTTTTTTGGTTCCATATAAATTTTTGGAGTATGTGTTCTATATCTTTGAATTATGTCATTGGTATTTTAATTGGTATTGCATTGAATTTATAAATTGCTTTGGGTAATATAGACATTTTAATGATGTTTATTCTTCCTAACTATGAGCACGGTATATGCTTCCACTTGTTTGTGTCTTCCTTGATTTCTTTGCTCAATGTTTTATAATTTTCCAAGTACAAGTCCTTAACCTCCTTGGTTAAATTTACTCTTAGGTACTTTATTTTTTTGGTTGCAATAGTGAAGGGGATTGTTTCCTTAATTTCTTTTGCTGACAGTTCAATGTTGGTATATACAAATGGCTCTGATTTCTGAGTATTAATTTTATATCCTACCACCTTGCTGAATTCATTTATCAGGTCCAGTAGTTTTTTGACTGAGATTTTAGGGTTTTCTATATACAATATCATATCATCTGCAAATAATGACAGTTTTACTTCTTCTTTTCCAATTTGGATGCCTTTTATTTTTTCTTTTTGTCTGATTGCTGTAGCTAGAACTTCCAGAATTATGTTGAATAAGAGCGGTGAAAGGGGGCACCCCTGTTCCTGATCTTAAGGGGATTGCTTTTAATTTTTGCCCATTTAGTATGATGTTTGCTGTGAGTTTCTCATAGATGGCCTTTATCATGTTAAAGCAAGTTCCCTGTATTCCCACTTTACTGAGAGTTTTGAGCATGAATGGGTGCTGGATTTTATCAAATGCCTTTTCTGCATCTATTGAAATTATCATGTAATTTTTGTCCTTCCTTTTGTTTATGTGATGAATCACATTGATTGATTTGTGAATATTGAACCAGCCTTGCCTCTCCAGAATAAATTCCTCTTGATCATGGTGTTTGATTTTTTTCATTTATTGCTTGATCAGGTTGGCTAATATTTTGTTGAGAATTTTAGCATCTAAATTCATCAGGAATATTGGCCTATAATTTTCTTTCTTTGTTTTGTCTTTGCCAGGTTACAGGATCAGAATTATGCTCGCCTCATAAAAGGAGTTTGGAGGTCTTCCTTTCTCTTGAATTTTTTGAAATAGCTTGAGGAGAATAGGGATTAGTTCTTTGAATTTTTGTTAGAAATCTCTTGTAATGTCATCAGGCCCAGGACTTTTCTTTTTTGGGAGTTTTTTGATAACTGTTTCAATCTCATTTGTTGTAATTGGTCTGTTTAGTGTTCTGATTCTTCCAGATTGAGTTTTGGAAGATTATATGATTCAAGAAATTTGTCCATTTCACTTAGGTTTCCTAATTTTTTTGGCATATAGTTCTTCATAGTATTTTCTTATGATACTTTGTATTTCTGTTTTGTCAGTTGTTATTTCTCCACTCTCATTTCTAATTTTATTTATTTAAATATTCTCTCTTTTATTCTTGATGAGTCTAGTTAAAGGTTTGTCAATCTTGTTTACTTTTTCAAAGAACCAACTCCTGGTTTCATTGATCCTCTGTATTGTTTCCTTAGCCTCTATGTCATTTATTTCTGCTCTGATCTTTATTATTACCTTCCTTCTACTAGTACTGGGCTTTATTTGAAGGTTTTTTTTTTCTAGTTTTTTTAGACACAGGGTCAGGTTGCTAATTTGAGCTTATTCTAGCTTCTTCTGGTATGCTTGTAGTGCTATGAACTTCCCTCTCAGTACTGCTTTTGCTGTGTCCCATAAACTTTGAGTTGATGTATGCTCATTATCATTCTTTTCTAGAAACTTTTTTATTTCTTCTATGATCTCATTGTTAATCCATTCATTATTTAATAACATGCTATTTAGTTTCCAAGTGTTTGAGTATTTTTCAGTTTTTCTTTTTTGGTTAATTTCTAGTTTCATGGCATTGTGTTCTGAGAAAATGTTTGATATGATTTCAATCTTCTTAAATTTATTGAGACCACTTTTGTGTCCTAACATGTGGTCTATCCTAGAGACTGTACCATGAGTGCTTGAAAAGAATGTATATTCTACTGCTTTAGGGTGAAAATTTCTGAAGATATCTATTAAATCGAGTTGATCTAGTGTATCTTTTAAGTCTGCTATTTCTCTATTAATATTCTTTCTTGAGGATGTATCCAGTGATGTTAGTGGGGTATTGAAATATTGTACTATTATAATATTGCTGTTAATCTCGCCCTTTATATCCATCAAAGTCAACTTTATGTAAGTCAGGGCTCCTATGTTTGGTGCATAAGTATTTATAATAGTTATATCTTCCTGTTGAATTGTTCCCTTTATCATTATATAGTGCCTTTCCCTTCTGGCCTCAAGTGTTTCTGTTGAGAAGTTGGCTGTCATACTTATTGGAGCTCCTTTGTAGGTGATAGCCTTTTTTTCTCTATCAACTTTTAAAATTTTCTCTTTTTCCCTTAGCTTTGGTATTTTAACTATGATGTGTCTTGGTGTAGATTTCTTTGGGTTTCTCTTTAATGAAGTTCTTTGTGCCTCTTGAATGTGTTAAACGTGTGCTCAGCTGCGAGCCTCTGCCTGTCCCTGGCTCTAGTCCCGCCCCATGGTCAGGACCGACTCGCACAGGGTTACAAACCTGGGAGGCCAGGTGATGCTGTGTGCCCATGGGGGCCCTGCTTAGTTGCAGATCTCTGCCTGTTCCTGCTGTCCAGCTTTTCCCCTGCAGGTGGGGCTGCAGGTGTGCCCACAGCTTCAGGACCTCTTCCGTGCATCCCCTCCACCTCTGCTGGGCTAGACCTAGCTCATGCCAGCTGGGCCTCCACCCCCGCTGACAGAACCGCTTTTCTGTGTACCATGCCACCATCCCTCCAGCAAACCCTCAGCAGTGTGGTTAGGGGCACTACAGCTCAGATCCTAACACTCCATACTGTAGTCCTGGAAGCTCCCTTCGTCTAAGCAGCTCTGCTCTAAGTGCCGTGGGAGAGCTTGTTTGGCTGGTGTCCTGTCTCCCTTTGCTGGTATTGCTAGTTTCAGGGGAAATATTCATTTTCGATTAGGAAAGTGACTCAACCCAGGGGTTAGGGTGGCTGTCCCTCAGAGTGTTTCTCCCTGTGTTTTCCAATCCACACTCTCTTCCTACTGCTCTGGTCCTCTCCTCTTTCCCCATTGTCCGGAGCCCCGGGTGAGTGGTTTTGAGAGAGGTTTTCTGTGCTGTCCCTTTAAGAAGAATCTTGGGTTGAAAAAACTGTTTCTTTCTCACAAACAGTCCCTTCACTTGTTTCACAGCTCAATACTGTCCAAACGCCTCTTCTAGGCTCTGGGGCTGCAGGCTGGTGCTTTGTTCCTGGGACCCTGGTCCCTCCCTCTCCGCCAAACTCTCCTCCCACCATGCGAGTCTCTCCAGGCTACTGTTTGCTCCGGGGAGCTGGGCAGCCCTCTCTGCGTTTTCGTTTTTCCTACCAGTCTCCATGTGGCTTCTTCAATGTTCCTTGGTTGAAGAGTCCACTTAGTTTAGTTCAAAGTTGGTTTATCCATATGATGGTTCTTAAAATTAAGTTATAATCCACTTTGGTTCTGGGACTTGGAAGTTGGTACATCCGCCTACTCCATCACCATCTTGCCGTCCCCCATGTTTAGATATTGATAAACATATATATACTGCTCACAAAAATTAGGAGATATTTTAAAATAAATATAAGAAGATAAAATATCCTCTAATTTTTGTGAACAGTATATATAAAGCTCCGAAAAATGTTTTATGTGCTTTCTTGGGCACATACTTCCTCAAACTTATATGATCTGTGCCTTAATAGTCATTAGGCTTTTGGTCTGTAATATTAGAATGACATTCCTCATACTCAGAATTACATATTATTTTTACAAATTTATTTTTTCCACAATCTTCTAATATTGCTTTATGCCCTTCCTTTTGTCCCTTGTTTCATTCTTTTTGTTTGATCTTTATTTAGTCAGCTCTTAGTATGTGATATATATTGTACTAAATATCAGGATTGAAAAGAAATTTAGAAAATAAAAAATTATTTTGTGTTCTCTTCTATTAAAGTATTTTAAAAGTTAGTCAGGTGAGAGAAGAGATGAATACAAAAGAAAAAGTGATTTAAAGAACAACATGAGAAAATATCTTTTACGGAATTTAGTTTTGTGCATGTGTCAAAATTTTATAATAATCTAGTTTCAGGAAAAAACACTTTTAACAGATTAGTTTAAGATTATATTTTCTTTCTTTGTGAAATGCTTTAGAAAAATTGGATGGTTAGATAACCATTGTACATATGGAAGAAAAAAAAGAATCTAGATAAGAATTATTATGTCTTTAAAGGTAATTACGCCCCTCCCAAGATTAACAGTCTTCTAAAGGAATGGATAGCTAAATTCTCAAAGTGGTCTTATTCTCATTAAAATTTATTTGAAAATTAATTAAGCCTTTTATCAGGGATGATCATTTTTCCCACCAAAAAAGATTTGTAACTTACAAAGTGAAAGAAGTTTCTGTCCTAGTTCAGACTTCGGTCAATTCTTCTTTTTCTACGTGAGTTTGTGACAAGTAGAATTGAAGGTCTGAATAAGGAATTACTAATTGCCTATTATGAAGGGAGAAAGGTGGGTTAATAAATCTCAGTCAAAAGTTACTGTTGAGATAAAAGAATTTATCAGCAGTGAAAAAGGAATATCTACTATAATTTGAATCCTTGATAAACTGAAATAAATGAATAGTACCAGTAATTTACTGCTCAAAAGAATCTAAAAGTTAAGGCTTAACTGAGCTCTATGGTATGGGGTGCAGAGAACTGAAAATGGATTCTACAGAAATTCAACTTTGATATAGACTATCTTAAAGATTGAACCCACTCATACACAGATGAGCTCTTCTTATTCAACATGGTTAAGGAGTTGCACAGAAAACTAAGATTTCTGTAAGTGTATACAAAGAAATATTAAATATGTGTGTGTGTGTGTGTGTGTGTGTGTACAATAGAAAGAAATATTTCCTTTTTTCCTTCTTTTTTTTCTTCCTTTCTGTAAACCTCTGAGTCAAGTAATTACACAGTTTAGTCAAGTGATTATATGAATGGTCCAGGGCTAGAAAGGATGATTTCCTAATATATGGAGTTAAGCATCACTTAATGAGAGAAAGAAAACTAAAAAATTAGAACATTAGGGAAAAGAGCTGTAACAGAAATGTTTAGTGAATTCAATCTTCTGTTATAAAATAATATGTTAGTCTGACCAGTGGTGACACAGTAGATAATGTGTCAACCCGGAAAGCTGAGATCGCTGGTTTGAAACCCTGGACTTACCTCATAAAAACGCATATGAGAAGCAATGACTAAGAGTTGATGCTTTTAGCTACCCCCTTTCTCTCTATCTCTAAAATCAATAAATAAAATCTAAAAATATATTTAAAATGTTGAAAGCTGATATTTATATATATATAATTATATATATGTATGTATTTATATATATATATATATAGTAATTATATGAGATTATATAAATATATAATTACAACTCTATAGACTCGAAGAACTGGATAAAATATCTTAGCTTTTTTAACTTCTTGTTATTTTTAATATTATCTGATAACTATTTGGTTTTGACTATCTGTAAAAGCTTTGACTGACAGCATTAAATAAAAATAATTTTGAAAGTTAAAATATTACTCAATACTTGTCTTTCAGGCCATATCTAATTTAATACTGAAAACTACCTACTAGGTAAATACTATTACTATTTCTAGAACGAATTCATGTGTTTAAAGAAGATTAAAAACCTTTCTCAAAGTCACAGAGAATGGTTGACCTTCATGCAAATAGAGATTTTTCTTTTTACTTCAAAACCTAAGCTGTTATTATGAAACCTAATGTGCAATTCTTGAATCTTGAATTTATATCCTACCTCTGCCACTCTTTATTTATTAATTACAGATAGTTTATTTTGCCTCTCTTAACTACTCTTCTGTTGACAGTGAAAATAGGTTTCTCCCAAAGTAGTCATGAGAAAAGCATTTCCAGGACTCAAGTACAGGAGGATGACAGCAATTGTGGCAAAATTTATTGGAGCAAAAAGAAAGGACTGGCCCCAAGTACCTCATGTCTCATCCACAACCAGGAAGCTCAGCATCATCTTGCTGTGGAAGAAGTCCAGCCTCTGAGGCCTCAGACCTACACCGGCACCTGTGAGGCCCAGAAGGGCCAAGACTCAGAGATGTAGAACTTCTGTGTCTTATTTCCCCATCTGTATATCTACCACCAAGGCCCAATGACGCTGAGCTGTGTTTGGGCCCATACCGCTGTCAAGCCCCCATGGGAGTGTCATTGAACAAGAGGGACCATCAATGAAAAAACCCGGGATCTTTGTTAAGCTTTTATTATATCTTCTTGGGTTTGAGAAGGGGTAAGTTTTTTTTCAGATGAATCAATCTTCTATCTAACTCTTTTTGTGGTTCTGCTGAGCCCTCCCTCTAACCTAGCCCTTCTATTTATAATCTGGTGTCCCATGTCTTTATTATAGCCCATCTTTTTTCCAGACTAGACGCCTCTACTTTATGTCACCATTTTGGGTCCTACTGCTCATGCCCTCAGAAGAGGAAATTTCCCTTTATTGGCTGTTCCCCTCTCCTCAGTAAATGGGAAGAAATTGGTTGTTCCCTGGAGAAATTGGAAATCTGGTCCTTCCTGACTATTGGGGAGCAGGAAGAGAGGGATAATAATCCTCTTGGCAGACCAATGTGTCTATGCTTTATATTGTCGGGAGGTGTAGCTTCCAGATTTAATCAGCCTTAGCCAGTTTAACTCTCTTATTTTATTAATACCTAACTAGCTGCCTACTAGAATACTTCCTTTCATGATATACCCACTTAAGGCTTCATTTATTTAAAGAACATGATCTGTCCAGGATATTTGGTATTATTACTTGCTTTCTCTTCATCAAATGTTTATTACTGGGCCTGACCAGGCAGTGGTGCAGTGGATAGAGCGTTGGACTGGGACACAGAAGACCCAGGTTCGAACCCCCATGTTTGCTAGCTTGAACGTGGGCTCATCTTGTTTGAGCAAGGCTCACCAGCTTGAGCCCAAGGTCACTTGCACTCAATCTGCTGTAGTCCCGTCCCTGGTTAAAGCACATATGAAAAGCAATCAATGAACAACTAAGGAGCCACAACAAAGAATTGGTGCTTCTCATCTCTCTCCCTTATTGTCTGTCTGTTCCTATCTGTCCCTCTCTCTGTCTCTCTTTGTCCCTATCACAAAATAATAATAATAATAATAATAAATTAAAATTGTCATTGGGAGAAGCAAGAAAGATGAGATCTAGGGAGATATCATTTCTCCACTTTGAAGCCAGGTTTAAGAGTGTAATCCCCAGAGTATAGAAACTATGTTGACTCATTTGCAGAAAGATAAGCCAGCTGATACAAAGCATGGGCTGGAAAAGTTCTCTGAGACTCAACAGCAAACAGTGGTTGGGATCACTGGAAATGTGCATGATCTGATGACTCTGTCCTCAGTATTCACTTTCTTTTTGCTATTTCTTGGAGCAACTTGTAATACCTCATAAGCTGTTCAGGGAACAATTGTGAGAACAGCAGTATAAATTGGTAGGAGGTAAGTATAATTTTTATATTGTCAATTGGTACTTAGACTAGAAACACCCTATGCAAAGCAAAATTGTAACTTTAGAAGTGTTTCCATGGTAATGATGTTAAAGGGAGGATAGAAAAGTCCAGTGTGTTGTCAGTGAAGAAAATTGATAAGGTCAAAATCAAGGTGTTCCAGTTAGCTTTCTTCTCCTTTTTCAGGGAGTATATAATAGTTGCTCATTAATATATATTTAATAATATTCAAAATAATTCTGTGACTGCCATTGCTTTTCCAGTGCTCTGATTGAGATAATTGAATAGGTGATAGAAAACACCAAAAAGTTATTTTGCATATAATTAAATGATATTTAAGTAGGAGCGGCTATTAATACATTATTTAAACACTTCATTTAAAACTAAGCATATCGTGACTGCTGAAGATGCAAAGATTAATAAAGTCTTAGTTCTGAATTATGGAAAAGTATCAGAATAATATTGTCTTAAGATGCACAAACAATTATGAAAAAGAAATTGACTCAGAAATTACAAATTAGATCTTGGTGTCCCTTCAGTTGCACTCTGGATGTTGTCTATCAGCCCCTCCGGGGATACTCTGATCCCAGAAGGCAACATGCCTTTGGTTTTCTTTTATATTGGCAAGATGATTTTACAACTCTATAGGGACAGAAGTTATGCTGTAGAAAACTGATAACAATGTAATAGTTCTTGTCCATAGCAATGCAAATGAATTTGATCCAGTAGAGAATAAAAAAATCTCTATAAGGCATTTATTTGAACCAGTTTTAATACTTTTTTTTCCCTCACCATTAATGAGCTAAATAAAATCTTTGATGAGTGTTTATTTTATAATTGCTGAGAGATATGATTTTATCATCTTGAAAATTGTATTTTCACAGAAGGTAAATATTGAATGCCTCTTAGGTGCCTAGCATTAAACTGAGCAATGTCATTTCTGCTAATTTGTTTAATATTCAAAACAACTCTACATGCTGGAACACTTTCATGTAGGGCCTTTGTATACTGATGTGTAAGTAAAAAGTCCTTCAGTGACTTGGTAAAGAATGATAAAGCAGATTTTTTATTCAGGATCTTCACAATAGGTGTAGGGATCACTGCACTTCTCTGATGGAAAGAGAGACTGGGCTCAATTTCAAATACAAGGAAAAATGGAAATTTATAAACAAGGAGAAGGGTGGGGTTCAATAGATGGAAAATAAGAGAAAACATCAACAATAAGAGGGAATTTTGGCTAACTTGACCTAATAAGATTCTTCCTGAAGGCAGGCCAGAGTGATTGGACATCATATGGGAGATGGTGGAGGGTAAAGAACTGGATAATGGATATCATGAGTAATCAGATTGGAGAATAGCTAACCTGATTCAGCAGGATTCTTGATAAAATAGGGCAAAATTTTGTGTCTACTTGAAAAGTAGTTTAGAAGAGCCTAATTAGAGTTTGTTCAAAAAGAAAATCTTTTAATTGATAAAAGCTCTGAGGTTTCAGAAGGAAAAGATAACAAATATACTGCTCACAAAAATTAGGGGATATTTAAAAATAAATAGAAAGCAATAAAATATCCCCTAATTTTGTGAGCTTATACATGTGAAACAATCTAATAGGACATTTACGAAGGTTTAAACAGGGCTTAATTAGAAAATACCTGATAGGCTCTGGCCAATTGGCTCAGCATTAGAGCATCGGCCTAGCATGTGGAAGTCCCAGGTTCAATTCCCGGTCAGGACACACAGGAGAAGTGCCCATCTGCTTCTCCAGTAAAAAAAAAAAAAAAAAAAAAATGTACCTGGTAAAGGTGAATTGGAATTTTTTACTAATTTATATATTAAAAATCCTTCAATATCTATATTTTAATATTAGTTTACAATGGGTCATTATAATCTACATTACCAATATATTTATCATGTTATATAGTGGTACCTTGAGATACAAACAGGCCAACATACAAATTTTTTTTAAGATATGAGCTGCGACTCGGTCTGTATTTTTGTTCGATATCTGAGCAAAATTTTGAGATATGAGTCATGATTTGGGAGAGGGGAAGAGTACCCTCCGTTTGATATATGAGTTGAATGACTTACGAGGTTGGTTACAAATTAAATTTGTATCTCAAGGTACCACTGTATTTATGTTTGAGAGCAAAAATTATCTATTAATAAACTGATACTTTATCTTTTAGAAACTTAATAATGAAGAAATTTTGTAATGTGCCAATGCATTAAATTTGCTCTGAACCTCTTTATTGAATGTAATACTTGACATTATTTTCACTGTTAATTTCTTTAAGGTAAAATATTATATATTATAAAATATACTTACATATTTTCATTTAAACAGTCAATTAATAACAAAGTAAAATATCAACAACAAAAGCACACTTACCTATATTTTTTGAAAAGCCAGCAATACTAGGTAAACAAAGTGAAGATTAAAAAACAACTAAAAATATAATATCTTAGGATTCTGACACATTTGTGCAAATTAAAAAAAAGAAAAAGAATTCCACTTTATCCACTAAAAGAGGAAATCACACTATTTGTCCCTGGTTTTTATACCTTCTCCTTACTCTCTTAATTTATTCTCAGATTCGCTTCACATTATGGCCATAGCTGTAAGTAAATAACATTTTCCACACCATTTAAAAATGAACACTAGACAAAGGCAAGTACAAAAAGGACAGCAAGCAGTATAAGCTTCATGTCTTCACCTTAAAAACTAAGATTAGTGTAAGTAGAAGCAAAAATGTCCAACCTTGTATAACCTCAGACTGGTGGTTTTTCACTGTTTGGCAATGACCAACAATAATCACCTAGTTTATTTCACTACAAGTGGCCTTTTAGATTCTCTATAAATGAAGATCAGAGAGTCCTATGGAATAATGAATAAATTTTAAAGTTGAACAGTCCTGTCTAGCTCTGTCTTTTACTGGTTGTCTTGATTTCAGCAAGTTCTTTAACCTATTAGAACCTCTTTCCTTAGCTGCAAAATTAGCATGATAACATACCCTTCATGAGGATGTTGTGGAAGTAAGATTAGAAGATGTTGTATTTCACATATTGTTGACTTTTAAGAGTGGTAGCTATGGTAAATACAATATAAAAATCTACTACAATCCCTGCCAGAAACAATTTCACTGAATTCTAGTTATCAAATACTATGTTTGGTGTGGTGTTTGGACCTCAGTAACTACAGAATCTAGCCGAGGGGGTAGGAGGAATAAATGGTATAATTATAATATAGAGTTTGAGTTGATAAGAAAAAAGGATCAGCCAAAGACAATGTTGATGCCAAACATGAACCAATGTGAAGATACATTCTAAGAAGGTGGAATTCTTTCCAGATGGATAAAGTGAGACAATGAAGAGTTTTAAACTAGGGAATATTCATATAGGTCTTTTATATATTTCAACCTGGGAAATATTAGGGAACAGAATCAGCAACTGACTTTATATTAAAATGACTTTGTTCTAGAAACCCTTTCTAAAAATAAGGATAAAGATAATTTGTAGTGTCATGTAAGTTGGGGAAACAAATATCATTTGGTTAAATTACACCCACCTATGATTTCCCCTTTATTCTTTGAGTTATAAAATATAATATTGCTGAGCACTATATTGATTCTGTCAACTTCTATCAGATCCTTACCATACTTTCAAAGATACAGTGTTGAAGTATATTAATCATTATACTCACCCACTTTCAGTAGTTAGGCGGCAGGTTCACGTTGTTATGTTTGTTACCACGAGAGGGCACCCTCTATCCCTAGACACACTAAATTTGTGCCTTCACTGATGCAGCGTGACCGAAGATTGCAGACCAGGTAGGGAAATATAATTGGGAAGCATTCAGTTTCTTTCTCAAGAATTCAAAATAGAGATATGAGTGAATTTGTCATTTACCAGGAGGCAAATATATCAAGGAAAAAAAAGAAAGAAAAGAGACAAGCTAAATGCCCTATGTTCTGACTCTACTATGTGTCATGTTCTCACTAGGATTCAACAGTCAGCCAGTTCTTGCTGAGACCAAGGAGGGCTTGTTCAGATTTCCCTAGGTATCTGTGCATATATAATCTTTAAACTTCTACTAAACTTCTACTAAATAAGGCAATTGAATAAACTTAACTCAGGGATAATTCAAACCTAGGGTTCTAACTTCAAAGTTTCTATGCTTTCTTCTGTTTTATATTTCTTTCTTATGTAGACAAAACCGTGGTTCTATATAAATTCATCAGCTGTATTTTTGGCTTGTTTTTTAGAATAGTTGAACTCTCAACCAACCACACTACAAATGGTTTATCTGCTTTGTCCTTATATTGGATAAAGAAAAAGTTTGAACAGTATGGTAAGTAGGTAGATTAGATAATTCTGCCAGAAAGTCAAGTGGTCAATCAGATTTAGTCATTATCATTTTTAGATCCATACGATGCTGTGCTCTTGAGCTCCACTTCTGGCTTCTTACAAAAGTCAGAAGTGTTGAAAATTACTTGGGACCATGAAAATAAAACTTCTACACATGAAAAGCTACAGCAATTATGAAATTAAGAAAGTCAACATGACCATGTGCTAGGCTGGAGCTGCTGTTATAGCTATTTATTCCATCACTTTGGCTTTTCAGCATTTGTTTTATGAGAGTACTTCTAGCACTGCATTTCTGTTCTTAATGTAGCTGTCCCTTAGAAATTGGCTCCATGAGGCACAGAATCAAAAGAATTCTTTCTGCAGTGCAATCGGAACAAATTGTTTCACAAAAAGTTGGATGCTAAAAAGAACACCGATTCTTATATAACATAGTGTGGATATAGTGGGACATGTTTCAAATACTGATGGCATACTTTTATATGGATAATATTCACTGTAATTAGTATCTCAATGGGTGCTGCTTTTCCAGTTGTATCTTACTGGCTTGCAGTGGAATTCCAGGATAAGAAGACACATACCAGAAGGAAAGAACTTAACACTTACTATTAATATTGTTTGTGCTCCCTTTTCACTAGGTAGATGAACGCCAGCTCTCAGCTTTTACCCCGTCCTGTTCTGCTAAACAGTTACCTCTTAACCTAAATGAAAATTAGTAATGCGTAGGAAAAACATTTTCAAATGATCTTGAAGAAAGGTCAATTAACAACTAGAAACTGTTCAATTCTTCCAAAACTCCTTTAAAATTCCCTTTGCTGCTCTATCTTATTTGTCAGATATTTACATCTCATATAATTTTGGTTTTCTCTAAAAGAACTATATATATATATTTTAGTTTAGACTTTGGTAGAGCTTACATGTATTTTATTATATAAAATAAGATCCATGGTATGAAGTACGTTGATACTCTTTTCATATTTATCTTAAATATGGAGATACATTTAAAGCTGTCTATATAAAGGTACTGTCACTTACTATGCTTCACTTGACAGATAAGATATTCAAATGATACAAAGTTTCCTTCCTTCCTTCCTTCCTTCCTTCCTTCCTTCCTTCCTTCCTTCCTTCCTTCCTCCCTACCTCCCTCCCTCCCTCCATCTCTCCCATCCATCCTTATCTTTCTTTCTTTCTTTCTTTCTTTCTTTCTTTCTTTCTTTCTTTCTTTCTTTCTTTCTTTCTTCTTTCTTTCTTTCTTTCTCTTTCTTTCTTTCTTTCTTTTTCTTTCTCTTTCTTTCTTTCTTTCTTTCTTTCTTTCTTCTTTCCTTCTTTCTTCTTTCTTTCTTCTTTCTTTCTGAAGGAGAAGAAGGGAGAGAGACAGGCTCCTGCATACACTCTGACTGGCATACACATGGCAGTCCTGTCTGGGGCCAAGGCTGGAATCAACAAAGCCATTCTCAGCACTGAGACACTGACAATTGGACCAACCAAGCCAATGGCTCTGAGAAGAGAAGAGAGAGAGAAGGGAGAGAGGGGTGGGGAGAGAAGCAGATGGTTGCTTCTCCTGTGTGCCCTGGCTGGGGATCAAACCCAGGACATCCACACACTGGACCAACACTCTACCCACTAAGCATTGCCCAGGGCCACACACTATTGTTTCTAAGGAGAAAGATTCTTTTCTATATCCAATCGCTTATTTAGCCTTAATGTGCTTTTTAAAATTATTGACTGTAATTATTTTTGTTATATAATAGGAGTCCCTAGTAACAATATTTTACAAACAATGAAACTTTCAAGTTACATATATATACCGGCAAAATGTACTGTAAGCAGTTCCAGCAGTGAAATACTTTGAACATTGTCTCTGTTCCAGAATGCAAATCCAACTTTCTACCTATTGGCTGACAAAAAATAAAAATGACATTTAGATTAGATTTTATTTTCACTCCATTTTATCCTTCCTTCTAAATTTCTATTTCTTCTTAAGGGCATTCTTAACATAACATTTTTCTATCTAGACATGCATATGTTTTATTAGGTCAGGTTCTTGGACAAAGATTTCTGCAACCTTATCAAACACCATCAATTAAAGAGTGAAAAAGTGGGTTGCAGAGTTCTGTGTTTCACATAATACTAACCATATAAAATTCTTTGGATTTGTGACAATCCACATGGTTGGCATCATGAGGGCAAAACCTCTGAAAAGTTAACTAGATCCTTCCATTTTAGCATCATTTCTACCATCAATCAAGTGTTGAATCGGTCATCATCATTATAAATAATCTTGTTTTTTGTTGTTGTTGTTGTTTCTTAGTGAAGGGGAGAGAGACAGTCAGAAAGGAAGGGATAGAGATTAGAAACATCAACTCATAGCTGCAACACTTGAGGTGTTCATTGATTAACTTTTTCATATGTGCCTTGATTGGGGAGCTCCAGCTGCACCAATAACAGTGACCCCTTGCTCAAACCAGTGACCTTGGGCTTCAAGCCAGCAACATTTTGCCTCAAGCTAGTGACCATGGGCTCATGTCTGTGATCCTACACTCAAATTGGTAACCCCCACACTCAAGCTGGTGAGCTGGCGCTCAAGCCAGCAACCTCAGGGTTTTGAACCTGGGTCCTTAGCATCCTAGGTTGGTGCTCTATTCACTGCAATACCACCTGGTCAGGCTAAACAGTCTTCTTCACTAAGAGCACAAAGTTATGACATTCTATTAGACATTAAGGAAGTACACTGGCATAAAAAAGCAGGTTTACAGTTATTTGTATGGAAAAGGATACACAGGTTATGATTATTACTATAGCTTTATTAACTCTGTGTTTTGCATACTCACAATTATACATCTACTTTTGCCCACCCTTGTAGATTGCTTTGAGAATGAGACTATTCTTCTGGGAGGTCATAGTTCATTTGAGGCTGCTTGATATATTGATGAAAATATAAATAAAATTAAGGTAACACATGATGCAGTATAAAAAAACACATTTTATAAGAGTTAGAAGTAAGAACTTTCATAGAAAAAAAGTCTGGGGAGACTGTGCTTCCTGAGCTTATTGTATTTCTGTGCTAGAATAAGAACTTATTCTTTTTGTTCTAGAATATCTTTTAATGAACATTTCCATAGCAAACAGCTTTAGAAGGTAGAAATAATATGCCACTCAGAGAAAAGGGACATGTGTGTGCTGCCCAATATGATAATGATAATGTTCCCGTCCAAGCAGAATAGGCAGATTTACTTACAATCCATTATAGAAAATTGAGGTTGCCTAAGCTCAGGGTTCCTCAGCTATGATGCATACCTGCTATTAGCAAGGCATCCTCTAGGCCACTCCAAGTCATCCTGCAAAATTTGAACCATAAGGAAACTGATGTTAACATGGAAGTCATACTCCTTTCTGTGCTTTGAATAATAAAGTCTTATGTTTCTGACTCAGAAGTCTTGTGTTTTCTGCCACTAACCAGGAAATTGTGGCAGACACATTTGTGATCTTGCAAGTGGAGTAAAAACTCAGGCTTTTCACGATTTCTGACAGGATTATTCAGAAGTTCAGAACTTTTTGACAGAATATTTGATGACATCTTTTGAGTATATAGATCCTTTCTGAGCTTTGGCACATTTCTGACCATAAATAAATTTTAATTACCTGAAATTTAGGACTCTATCATCCCAGTATAGCAAATGAAGAGGGAAGTGGAGTAGATAAAGATGTAATTAGCTAATTTGTCTTTTGATGTTGAATTTAATAGGGCACACATATGTAAAGAACAAGAAATTGGAAAAGTTGGGCAACTTCAAAAGATAAGTTTACTCTTTTATTTTACCTAGGTTATATGAGTATAACCCATGATGAATATCTCTTATATCTTTGTTAACAACTTTGTATGAAAGGTCATTGTTTTCTTTGATATCTTATTGTAAATTAAATTATTACTTCATGTATTTATGCTTCTATTAGACTCTTAGCTAAGAGTGTTAGATAATCTTGTTTTAGTACAGAAATGTGTACATATAGCATAGCTTTGAATTGTGACAACCAGTACTGAAGAGAGCTACCGATTATGAGATTTAGTCATGGGGATGCTTATGCTCAATAAAAATTATCAAAAGACATTATTATAATGGGAGCTCTAATGCTCCTCTGGTACAACACCTTATGAATTATGCGGAGCTATTTCTGAGCTACAGTGCAACATCAAATTAGGTCCTTCTTTTGTTAAAAAAAAATTAAAGCATAATCAGAATTAGATACTATTCTCTGCTCATTTCTAATTTCTACAATGCTCTCCTGATTTTGTAAACCTACAGAAATTATATCTTTTATTTACTCCCTTTACCTGTTTTAATGTCATTTTAGATCAGTTTCATTTTTTCCCCCAAACATTGAAACCAACTGGCACTGGTAATAGTCTTTCCCAGTGGAACCCAGCAAATGCTATTCTTATTCCTTTTGGGAAGACTATCCTTGCAAACATGCTGCCTCCATTTAGGAAAATAAAAAGGGGAGAACAGAAAGAGGAGATCATGCATATCTTAAAATAACAGCAGCCCTATGACAGTTTCAGGCCTGTGTTTGGAGAATTTGCATATATCCCATTAAAGTCTGCCTGAACTTCCCTTTCAAATTTTGATGTTGCCAGTCAATTTGCAGAGGTCAATAATATCTTTTTTCTAGATGCAAGTTTTCTTATAATTGCACCTCAATAAATGACAACTGGCCTGACAAAAAGACAAGAAAGACAAGTGTTTGTTGCAGGAAAACATCAATATGTGGCATTTTGCAGACAGCACTGCTTCGAAAAGACTCTGCTATTTTTGGACCATTAGCATCAAGTCAAGGTTTCAAATGATAAATTCAATTAGAGTGGAGTTGACTAAGTGATCTAAAATAGCGTGCATTAGGAGCATCGTACAAGCATGGGAGTTCATTAACTGGCAGTATCAATGTGATCACCTTTTAGAAACACAATCAATCTGCTGGTCTTTGAATAGTAGTAGTGGTCAGACAAAATTAAATTTAATGTACATTGATCAAGTGATTTACAATATCTAGATTTATAGTATCTCAGAATCAAGAATGATAATTTTTAAGTATTCCTGGGGCAAAGAGGAGGATAAATCTGAAATGGGCCAAGTGAGAAAACTTGTCTTTTGTTTGCTTCCAAGTTTCACAACATGTAGTTCTTCTCCTGAAGTCTGCAAAAAATGTCAGATTAATTGAAATCCTGTAAACTTACAGATACTACAGGCTTGAGTGCTGCACTGGCAAATTGGTAGCCCATTTATATTCCCATCAAAGGCTTTAAAGTTTATACTGCTGAATTTCTACTGACAGGTGCTATACAAGCAGCACTATTATATATTAAAGTAGTCTTTGTACTTAATAAGGAAACCATGAAGATTCAAAGATAGGAAAAGCAAAGCAGTTTAAATGTATTGCTAACACCAGAATTTTTCAATATTCAATACTTTACTTAATGTATAATATAGGAATTAAAGAAAAATGTTGAAGATCTTCTCTGAGGTGGCCAACTGTGTCATATTCAGACATAATTTTCAATGTTGCACTTTTTTCTCCAAGGAACTATTGCCTATTTGCATAAGATTTGCCAATAACTATCATAGCCACATCTTATATTTCATACTTGAACTCTAATTGTCTGGCTCTTTAATGATTGGGGTGGAGGTGGATTTTGAGAACAAATGGCAATCTATTTGGTATGTTTATGCTCTATAAGATAAACTTTTTATACTTCACCAGCAGTTTCTACAACTCAGAGTCAGGACAGATTATATACCAGTAATATTAAACAATAATAAATTTAAAAATTGGTACCAAATAAAATACAATAACTCTTTTAATTGAAAATAGGTTTTATAAGTTTCTTGGTTTTACACAGTATATTCTTTAAAGCTCCAGCATTTACTGCAATTCTGTTAGGCTGGGCTAGGGGGTGGCATAACCTAACACCTGAGTGAAACCTGGACCCTAGAACGAAAACGGGATGTTTTAGCCGCCTCTTGGCAAAACAGGTAAGGGGTGTGTGTGTGCGTGTGTGTGTGTGTGTGTGTGTGTGTGTGTGTGTGTTTTATGCTTGAGAATGTGCATATATATAGGTTGTTCTCCCTTTTAGTAAGGTCCCCAAAAGAAGAAATTTTTAGCAATAATATTGGCAACTGTTGATGCCTCAAATCATTCAAAATTTTAAAACATGTGGATGTCATATCTTAAAGACACTACTAAAGTTATATTTTTAAATGAATCTTTATAGCTTTCTCCAGATTTTAAAATACAAAGGTTTTTTTGTTTGTTTGTTTGTTTTGTGTTTTGAGGGGAGTGTGAAAGACAGGCACAGACAGACAGGAAAGGAGAGAAATGAGAAGCATCAACTCATAGTTGTGGCACCTTAGTTGTTCATTGATTGCTTTTTCATATGTGCCTTGACCAGGAGGTTTCAAATGACCCTGTGACCCCTTCCTAAAGCCAGCGATTTTGGGATTAAGCCAGCAACCATGGGCTCATGTCTATGATTCCACGCTCAAGCTGACAACCCTGTGCTGAAGCTGTTGAACCTACACTAGAGCTGGAGACCTTGAGGTTCTGAATATGGGGCCTCAGCATCCCAGGTCAACTTTCTATCCACTGCTCTACCACCTGTTCAGGCAAAATAGGCAGTTTTTAAGAATCATTGAGGTTCCGGAGAGTTGTTAGTATGCCAATTAATGATTTTGTTGTATACTTTTTTATGTATAAGCCAGTTGTGTTTAATATTGTATTTAAAGAAAGCAGATCCTATTACTTATTTTTTTAATTTTCTCACATGTCATGAAATTAAAAAACTTTTGGTAAAGATCAAGACTTTGTGAAGTTAGAAAACATTGTAACTAATATTGAGCCACTCTCATTGTTGCTTTTACCTCTTTAGATGTATTAATATCATTTAAAAATTTTGATAGTTTGATTGCAACAATTATTTAAAAGGCATTTTTATTAGACTAGTAACTAATTTAAAAAGGGATGCTGGAGAAAAAAAAAGCCTATGTAATACAACATCCATATATGTATGTGTATATATATATATACTCAAATTTAGAGTTAATTGAGAAAAGAAGCTTGGATCCTGATACTTTATGGGCATATTTTAAGTATCTTGACAGCTTGACAGGCTATTTTTAAGAAAAGTTTAAGGAATGCTATCATGTTTTTGTTTAAATCCTTTTCATCCACCAACTTTTTTTTTTTTTTTTTTTTTTTTGTGTGTGTGTGTGTGTGTGTGTATGTGTGAAAAAGAGAGAGAGGGACAGATAGGGACAGACAGACAGAAAGGAAGACAGATGAGAAGCATCAATTCTTTGTCACGGCACCTTAGTTGTTCTTTGATTGCTTTCTCATATGTGCCTTGACCAGGGGCTACAGCAGAGCAAGTGTCTCTTTGCTCAAGCCAGCGACCCTGGACTCAAGCCAGTGACCTTATTCTTTAAGCCAGCGACTATTGAGCTCAAGCAAGAGACCATAGGGTTGTGTCTATGATCCTACACTTAAGCTAGCAACCCCATACTCAAGCTGTTGAGCCCACGCTCAAGCCGGTGACCTCAGGGTTTTGAACCTGAGTCCTCTGCATCCCAATCTGATGCTTTAGCCACTGTTTCACCACCTGGTCAGGCCATCCAGCAATGTTTAAAAACAAATTCTGAAGCAAAACTTTGTTGAGGAATAAAAGATTTTTTAAATTGGTTGAATTAAATTTTTTAAAAAAGAAAACATGTTAAACTCCTACAGTGTCCCAGCTCTGTGATAAACCCAGTGAATATGGAATGAATGAAAGTCAGTTTCTACCCATGAGAAGCATGGTCTAATCTTCTCATACTGGAGGTAGAATGTAGAGGCAAAATAGGTTCTGTAGGCTTTTTATAAACCTACAGAAAAGCATCTCTGAGTTACTTTACTTGGCAATAAATAAGCTAAATAACTCTATATCCATTTCATAAATAAGAAAGATTTGAACTGACTCATCAAAAAAAGTATATTTAGTACTCTGGAAGAAATACTAATTTGTATAGCATCAATTGTTTTAACATATGGAAATACTTCTTTTAGGCTTAGGATTTGGGTGGTAATTGTTTAATTAGTTCATTTACCAAATAATGAACACTTAAAATATGACAGTCATGGCATGTCAGCTGGGAAGAGGCTGGTTTCTTTTTTAATGGAGCTCATATTTTAGTTAGAAATAAAAAATTATAGAGAAAAATAACAATGTAGTATTTTAGTATGTAAAATAGGCTTAAAGGACAGTGTGAAGATACTCTAAAGAAAAATGACTTAACCTATAATTTTTTAAACATGAAGTTCACATACTAAGAAAAAGAAGATAAGAAAATGTGGTTAAGCATTACTATTGGAACCACTTGAAGTTAACACTACAATCCTAATTTAGTTCAGAAGTACCATCAAGTTTTAGGTTCCTAAGGAACTCTTAGTGTTAAGTAGATATATTTTCACTTTTCTTACCTATCATGACTCTCAAAATTGTTAGCATATTAAAGGGCATCAATAATATTTTCAGGTTATATTTATAGCAGAAATAATAGTAGAAAATTTTGTTTCCCTGACACATAATTAAAATAAGCTTTTGAAAGAAAGTCTCAAATATGTACACTTTTTTGACATACAGGTCCTTTCCAAACTTGCTTTTCCTAATCATGAATGCCCTTCTAAAAATGTAGTTGTTTGTACATGGTGTTTGTGAAGGAGTGTATGTATTTGCTGAATTATGTGTGTGAAAGTGATTTAAGAGGTCAGCAAGGGTGCCCTATCTCCAGTTAAGTTTTTCCAGCTATTCAGTCCTTGCCAGTCAGAATGTGATGGATGACTTCAGGAATTGAACCGTGACCCTCACTGGGAGAACATGCTCCTTGTCAGAAGTATCTCCAAGGATTCCCATTACCCTTTAGAAACTCTTGAAATTACTTATAATTTTTGCCTTAGGTAATGAAAACTTCCTTCTCAGTTTATAATAAGTTAATAGCAAAATAATGTATACTCTAAATAGCCACTAAAGGCATAAAATTACTATCTGATTTAGATAATTAATATTTTAGCCAGAAAGTACTAATTACTATCCAATTATTCTCAAAATAATTGACCAAATTAATCTAATGTATGCCGTTTATTTGTAGCAATGAACCACTCTTGAAGAAGAGAGAGTAAATTGTGACAGAAAAAAATTTTGTTATTTTTGTATGGAATTGTTTTTAAGAACATATACAAATTCTATGTATAATACATAAACCCCTTGAAAAAAATTATACATACACCAACATAGCTCAGTCAGCATTACCATGTAACTAACTGATTACTCAAAAATAACAGGAGATTTTATTATTGTAATCTCATGTCAGTATTACCATGTACTGCATTTTATTATATTTAATAAAATAAACCTGAATAATAAAATCCAAAACCCCAAATATACCTTATAACCCCCAAAGATTCATCTAAGATACTTGCCAGTACATAAGATTTGCCTGATTCAAGTAGACATGTTTAATCAATGGTAAAATTATTAAACTTCACAGAAAATTGTGTTTAAAAATGTTGTAAAACCAGGTATATGCCGAATCTACCTCAATGCAGGTTATTCTTTTCCTACAATGTGTGGATTAGCTAACACTAAAATTGACATTTTTATATAAGATCATTTTATAACATAATTCATTGTAAAAACAAAATTAGCATTATTTTTTATTTCACAGACTTTATCACATATTAGAATGCTTTTAATACTATGTCTGGATGACCTGATTATGACAAATTTATTTTCCTTATAAATTGTTTTTAAATATAAATATAAACCATTTGGGAAGAGATTTATTTTTTTCAAAATCTAAAACTCTAACTACAAGCAAAAGCTTGCAGTTGAAATAAAAGCTATACTTAAATATTCAACATTCAATAAAGGGCAAGAGTAAGTTAAATCTCTATGTAATCAGAAAACAAGGGATTGTACCAAAAATTATTCATAAAGAACTGCATAAATCTTACAAATTAAACCTCAGAAACACAATTCTGGAAGAGACTGAAGTCATATCATACATTTCCCACATATATTGTATTAAGTGAATATTTTTTAATCATGCTTTCAGAAGTTTAATTTGATATTTCATTTCTATTAAATAAAATAAAAGATGCTATTTTATTGTCCTTATATTTGTAAATTAATTTTTTTCAAATTTATCAATGTCACCCCAGTCATTTAACATTTTCTTTCTCCCGTTTTTCTTACCATGTAATAAAAACTGACACATGGGCATTAAAAAAAGCTAATGAAATATTATTTAATATCAACAGCATTCTATCAGTAATATTTTATACAACATTGCTGGGAACACAACTCTAGGTAGAGCAAGGTACTTTAAAAGTCTGCGAATGGCATACATGCAGAGTATGTGTGGTGATAAGGGGCAGCTCTGATGTGTTCAATAAGATGACAATGCTTAACTTCCAGCAGTTGGTGTTCAAGACTAATTTAGAGTGCTACTTCTTAAGAAGAATTCATTTTTTTCCTATCCTGAGGCCTCATCTCTATATTGTAACTTACAACATCTTTTTATCACTTTTTGCTTGGTAAATATATTATTAATAAAATTGTTGTCTCCACACATATATTGACATATCTGTAGGGGAGAGGTCTTGTTTTAGGCACTAATGTGTTTGGCAGACAACCTTTGCATTCTCTCATGCTCAATATTTTACTGTCAGGATTACCTAGTTTTAATCCTGCCAGTTCTACTTGGAAAATAGTGAGATAGTAAAATTAGAGGCAGCTAAAACTGTGAGAGAGGTATGGAAAAAAATGTTAGTTGTCATTTTCTCTCATCTTTGCTTCTCCATCCCCACCCTCAAATAAGAAATATACTCCAGATGTGAGATGCCTTCTGAAATAAAAAATATATATTTTTGTCCCTTTTTATTAAAAAAACCCAACAGACTATGCTTATCTTTTATTTGATCTTGAGTAAATATACAAAGATATATATGCCCTTTTCCCAAAAAATTCTCTTGCTCAAAACTTCTTTCTTTGAGCCTGGAGGGCGGTGGCGCAGTGGATAGGGCATCGGACTGGGATGTGGAAGACCCAGGTTTGAGACCCTGAGGTTGCCAGCTTGAGCGCAGGCTTATCTGGTTTGAGCAAAGCTCACCAGCTTGGCCCCAAGGTCTCTGGCTTGAGCAAGGGGTTACTTGGTCTGCTGTAGCCCCACAGTCAAGGCACATATGAGATAATAATCAATGAACAACTAAGATGTCACAACAAAAAACTAATGATTGATGCTTTTCATCTTCCTTCGTTCCTATCTGTCCCTCTCTCTATTTCTGTCTCTGAAAAAAAATAAAACAAAAAACAAAACTTCTTTCTTTGAAAACTGTGGAGAAATCATATTTTATTGTTTTTTTTTCTTTTTTGGTTTTCTTTCCTTTTTGACTTTTTCCTCTCTGAAAATAATTTTTCTTCAGTGTCCTGAATATAGTAAGAAAGCTATAACTGAATGTTGAAATTAAATCTGTCTCAAATAAGAGAGGAGAACTATTTGTATTTGACCAACATCCACATTTTGTAGCAAAGGGTGGATAACATAAATTATCAAAATCCTTCCCTTCTGGATGAGTTCACATAGTAAGAACTAAGAATTTGGCTGTAGGTAAGGAAGATTTTATAGCTATATGGACTATGTAGTTCCAGGGATCTGAATCTGGTTTAATGCTAACCTGTAAATATTTTAACATTTTTAATAATTTATAAACAAAGAGCCTTGAATTTTTATTTTGTATTAGGTCCTGCCAATGGTGCAGCCAGCAGGCTGTGGGTTGTGATGAAACTCATTTGTATATTAGATCCTAAATGAGTGAAAACAAGAAAATTCCACCATCAGCAAAAGATTACAGTAGAAATCGTCCCTTTAATAACTGAGTATTAATTATATTTTAATGGAAGGAGAATCAAGACACAAAAAGAACTTGTGGACCTTCTCTGTCTCTTGGTTCCTGAATTACTTTCTCTTTCAATCCTAAAACAACCATTTTCTTTCTGGTCAGCCTTTCTCTTTTTGTTTTTATCACTTTCTCTGAAAATAGGTAAATTTTCAGAAGAGGTAGAGCCATCTAACTCAATAAAATAGAAATAATAGTGATGTAGAGTATATATCTCTTTTATTACTTATGAGGATCAAGTGAGATAATGCATGCCAAATGTTTAACAAGTTGTTGGCACATATTAAGTTATACATATATTAAACAATTTTTCCACCATTAAGTTCAAATTCAATGTGAATAATATATATATCTCTATATAAATATCTATATATATCTTATATTAACTAGAATGACTGCATACAAAAAATCTTAGTGTCACATTGATAATTACTTTATTATTATTTTAATTTCTCTTTTACTATTATCATTACATAACTGTTGCACTCTCTTTCATTTTCTTTTTCATTTGTAATCTTTTAAATAAATGAAATTTTATAATAATTATTTTACATAGGCAAATCTTTTTCTGATAGTTTCCCCTCTTTTTAAAGTTCTACATTTTTCTATGTCTTCTTCAAATAAAACACGTAAAATAAAGCTAAAATATGAAAATCAATGCTTAATATTGTTAATTTCAGAGCTTTAAATTAAATATAGCATTTTCTTCCATATATTAAATTACTCTACTGGTTATTTATAAGAATCGTAAAATACCATTTTATTAATTTTACTTTAGATCAAAAAGAACTGATAATATTTTTCTTGCAAATTGAGATTTATGTCTACTTTTCCAAGAAAATTAATATGAAAAATAGTGCAGGAAAGTGTGCTTGGTAGATTCATGAACAGAAGCCATGCACTTTTTCTCAGGGCCTCAAAAGGGGTAATGTTAACTGGGAGCTGTAAGGTAGCAGAGAAATCCTAATGAAGTTCATTTCCCACCAGTCAAAGAAATGAACATTTCAAGAGGCACAGCAATCAATCAGTAGACTTATTAAATATTAACACATCTTTCTCAATTTCTTTGTTAGAGATTTGCAAAGTAACTAAGAATGTGACTGAGCCAAAGAGTTGAATTCTTTCAAGGACCAAGACAGGCATCAGCAATCATGTTTGATATTTTTTTATTTTATATATATATATATATATATATATATATATATATTATTTCAGAAATACTAGCAATCTCACTGATGTACTGCTCTATAGAGTAACCATATAACCACCATGACACACTCACACACACACACACCTTCATCATTGTAGTAGTCATTGTTAAGAATAAACACTTGTCACATTAGATGCATATTATTGACTTAAAGTCCTAAGGCAGTCTTTGTGATAGTTGTTTCCAAGGTACTTCAGGAAAAATTGGTAACACCATTCTTCTGAGGGAGGTTACAAAGTCTACCCTGATTATCCTACTTGATATCTCAGGCAAGTGTAACCTTCAGTGGACAATTGCTTTCCAACGTGTTTGAAAACAATATTCTGCTTGATTTTCAAATGTTTTGCAGAGACTCATCTGTTGTGATTATTGTGTTGTCAGAGTATAAATTTTAACCATTTAAGCAAATGTCTTAAAATGGAGTGAGTGATTTTTGTGGGAGACTGAAATACCTCCTTCAATACTCAGATAAAATATTTCCCCCAAGTGTCCTTAATTCTCCTAGCTGAATGATAAATTAGTTCTAACTTAAACAATTTGGCATAATTGCATCATCACATCATTGTGACAAGTATAATAGAAGGCTGAGTTTAAATAACTATAGTTATAAAAACATTTTGAGCTATTATTAAAAAAATGTTTGTTGCTGATGATCAATCTTTTAAAATGTTACTTTGAGAGTATGTGTTCATATTGAAATACCTTTTGTAACTCTCTGTGTCTCAAAGATCAAATCCATACTTCTGGGACATTTTGTTCATCATCGCACATCAATATAAATGCCGTTCAACCAAACTGACATACTTAATATCTTGAATATATTCTGTCTTCCCTATTTCTATTATTTTGCTTATCCTACTTTCCTTGCTTATAGTTCCCTTTTATATTTCTTAATTTTCAAAAATTTTTTTACCAAATTTATTGGGGTAACGTTAGTTAAGAAAGTTATATAGGTTTCAAGTGTAAAATCTCTATAATACATCATCTGTATATTGTATTGTGTGTTCACTAACCACTTATCCTCATTTTACCCTCTTCTACCTTGTCCTACCACCCTTTCCCTTGGGTAGTCACCCTAACATTATCTGTACCTAAGAGTTTTTTTTTTCTTAATCCCTTCACCTTTTTCACCCAGCCCTACATTCCCCTCCCTTCTGACAGCTGTTAAGTTGGTTCTCTGTCTATGAGTCTCTGTCTTTTCTTGTTTATATTTTTATTAGATTTCACATATAAGTGAAATCATAGAGTATTTGTTTTTCTCTCACTGCCTTATTTAACTTAGCATAATACTTTTCAGGTCTATGCGTGCTATTGCCAATGGGAAGGGTTCCTTCTTTTTTATGGTGGAGTGGTATTCTACTGTGTAAATGTACCATAGCTTTTTGATCTACTCATCTACTGATGGACACTTGGGCTGCTTCCAAATCTTGGCTACTTGAAAATGCTGCAATAAATATAAGGATGCATATATTCTTCTGAATTAGTGTTTTGGATTTCTTAGGTTATATTCCCAGAAGTAGAATTGCTGAGTTATAAGGCAGTGTCATTTGTAATTTTTTGAGGAAACTCCATACTGATTTTCACACTGGTTGTACTGATCTGTATTTCCACCTAGAGTGCATGAGGGTTCCCTTTCCTCTTCATCCTCGCCAATACTTGTTGTTTGTTGATTTATTGATTGCAAGCTATTCTGAGATATATGAGGTGATATCTCATTATGGTTTTAATTTGTATTTCTCTGATGATTGGTTATATGGTACATCTTTTCATATGTCTGTTGTCCATCTGTATGTCCTCTTTGAAGAAGTGTTTATTCAGTTTTCTTGTTCATTTGTAAATTGTATTGTTGGTTTTTTTGGTGTTAAGTTTTATAAATTCTTTATGAATTTTGAATATTAACCCCTTAACAGATATATCATACGCCAATAAAGCTCCACCCATCATCAGGCAACATTATTGGGAGTCTACTATCTACAAGGCACTATACTTGGTGATTTTATATAAATTCACCAAATGGTGATTTATATGAAACATGGTTTATTATAAAGATTAATAAACTAAATATTGACCACTAAATTTATTTTCTAAGACAGAGCTGTGACAGAGATGAGATTTAAAATCTAAGTTCACATATATCTATATCTATCTCTACTTTACAATTGCCTTTAAGCCAACTTAAGTTCATCATATTTATAAACGTATCTCTACTAAACCAAAAGTAATTTCTAAACTACTAAACAAAATCTCTGTATAGTTAACAAGCAACTCTAATCATGTAACATTTCCTTACTCTGTGACTGCCTTCTTCTTTATATGTGTGATTCTTGAATTCAAAGGTTCTGACTTGTTTTAACACCCACAATATTTTGTAACACTTGATTTCTTTTGTTTTCCTAAGTAAGGATAAAATAGTAAATGGCATTGTTTTCACTTAAAATTTTTTTTCACTTATCTAAGTCTTTCTCTGTTAAAATACATAATATAGGAAGAATTTTGCTTTTTAAATTCTTATTTATTGATTTTAGAGAGAGAGAAATAGAGGGGGAGAGAAACATTAATTTGTTGTTCTACTTACTTATTCATTCATTGGTTGATTCTTGTATGTGCCCTGACTGGGATTGAACCTGCAACTTGATATATGGGGAGACACTTCAACCAGTTGAGCTGCCTGGCCAAAGAGGAATAATTTTATTTTTATGTGAGACATTGGGGAACTCCTGAATACATATATGTCCCTATCTAAGGAACAAAAAGAGGGACTTGATATTTTACTTATGAGTACAGGCATTAATTCAGCTGGCAACATCAATTTGTTTCTGTGAAGAGAGCAGTGTGTACACAGGGACTGATGATGAACTGTTCTAGGGTCAAAGTCAGGCTGTGGAAGTAGAAAGTAGATAGTACTTGGAAAGAAAAGTGATAGTGAGTCCCAACATTCTTTTAGTGTGTGCATGTATGTATGTGTGTGTGTGTCAAGCAGATTGTTACAGTAGCAAAAGCCAAGAATGAATAGTAACTCATCTATTAAACTTATTTCTTGTCAGTGTAAAGTAGGTCTCAATTCAGCACTCAGGGCAACAGAGAAAGTTAGAGACAGTCTGGTGAGTCTATTAGAGCAGAGCGATGAGTATATTCAGACTCCAGCACTGGGTGGAGCTCAGCATCTTTTATTTTGTCCATGTCAACTTCACACAAACAGAAATATTTTTAGACATATATAAATGATGTCTTAAATTAAGCCAATCTTAGAAGTATAATTTCATTAGGAAAAATATATGTTCCTGATTTATTCTTATGAGAAATAAGCATATTTATAATTTCACATAGTAATATTTCTTGTTTGTTTTACATGGGAATCTACTATCTACAAGGCACTATGCTTGGTGATTTTTTATGAATTCACCAAATTGTGATTTATATAAAACATGGTTTATTATAAAGATTAATAAACTAAAGATTAAACATTATTATAATAAAATTTTAAAAGAAACAGATGAAATGCTCAGAAAAATTTTTCCTACGATGATTTTGAAAACTGGAAGAATTTAGTACAATAAATGTTTTCAAAATAAATGAATAATTGTTATTAATATTAGAAACTCTGTATTTAATTCCTTGGGGGTCACGAAAACTTTTTTATATATTTTAAATAGAATTTAATTCAGTTAAGAGATTAATGTCTTTCTGTTTGGAGCTATAATAATAGCAATTCTATGAATGAACTGTTGGTGGCCTGAGGAACCCCCATCAATTCTAGGAATAGTCAGAAGATCTAAATGCAAACTTTTTAACTAATAAAATAAATGGCTTAAAGAATGAGCTTACAGAGAACTACAGTAGTATTAAGAGTCAAATAGCAATGTCTGAGTAGTAATAATTTCAGGATATTAATACTAACATTTGGTCTTACAAGGTGGTGGCACAGTGGATAGAGCTTCTGCCTGGGAATCTGACTTTTCAGGTTTGAAACCCCGAGGTCCCTGGCTTGAGCAAGAGGTCACTGGCTTTGCTTGGAGATCCTACCCCTGGGTCAAAGCATGTGTGAGAAAGCAATCAATGAACAACTAAGGTGCCACAACTATGAGTTGATGCTTCTCTTCTCTCCCTTTCTGCCTGCAGTCTGTCCCTGTCTCTCTCTCTTGCTCACTAACACAAAACAAAACAAAAAAACACTGACATTTGAATAAGTACTGTGGGCTGACCGATTGTGCCACTGGAGCTCCAACACTGACATTTGTATAATTATGATCTGGTACTACCTCCCAGGTGCAGAAGTATATCTTGGTTAGAATAAACGCCAAATAAACTATTTAAATTTATTTTAGGGATCCATTTAAAATATTTAATATGAATTCCATCTGCAATAGGTATTTAACACATTTAATGCTATCAGAGAGCCATATGGTGAAAGCAAAGCTTTGATTAAAAAGAAGAAGCTAGGAAAATGATAGGTTTTGAAAAATGATGAAGTTATAGCTATGGCAGCTGTGATGTTGCAGAAGAAAACAAGAAGTGAGAAAGAAGACCTGGGGTAGAGTCCAGATCTAATCACTGCTGATGAGAACCTTCAGGAAACTTTGAATTTATTTAATAAATGAGGATAAAAGTGATAACACCTAACTCAGGCATTTTTGATGTGAGAAACTTATGGTCCAATAACTACGAAATGGCTTTTGTAGTGGTTAAAGTGCATAAAAGAATTAGATATATGTCCCTTATACTTGATCATGAAGCTTTGACACCAATGAATATTAAATCCTTCCCTGTAAATGACCTGTTTCTTTTTATTCAATGACAAAATGTAAATGATTCTATAGGCTGGCAGGATTTGGCAAAGCATTCTCTGCCCAAAGTGCAATAGTTTGTTAATTTATTATGCTTTATGACAAACAGATTCCTTCTTTTTCTCCACTTGTGAAATATAGGACCCAATTACAAATACCTCTAGTTGAGATAACACATTATATTAATGGCATCTGAGGCTAGAAGTGACTGATGGTTAATTGATTTCTGAGATCAGGCTTGGTAATAATGGATTAAATAGCAAAACAAAAGAAAATTTCAATATCTGAGGTATAGGTTACTTTGAAAGAGAAACGGAATAAAAAAGTTAACTGAAGGCTCTGAATAAATATAAAGCCACTTTAGGTAGACTTCACCTTGTGGTCAAATGTTACCCATTCTTTGACAGATAGATTAAAGAGAAAAGTCTAGTTTTTTCAGTATAAAGAAATTTCAAGAGTTGAGAATACAAAAATAGAAACTCAAAAAACTTTAGTCAAGGGAAGAAAGAAGTGAGAAACTCTTCCCAAGTTGGAAAGTACAAAGAAGCCATTTTGAGTCTAGGTGAGCAAAGGACAACACACAAACCAAATAATAAATTCACCATGGAAGAGGGAAACTTTTACCACTGAGTGATGCTGGAATAGAGAGTATGTTTAAGATTCCCCGAGAGATCAGGGATAGATATTCTATCTGGGCTAGTGAAATCAGGAAAAAATCTCAGTGTGTGAGAGGAAAGATCAAAGTTAAAACCTCAAAGCTTCCAGAAAACCACAGACAAAGGTACGTTTCCAATGCACTCTGATTTTTGCTTCTAGAGATAATACAGTAAGTTGAGGGTATTATGTGGACAATCATTAGAAAATAATCACTATTCCTGAATTATCATATTGTTTTCCAAAATAAGGAGGAAAGGAAGCCATGTTATAAAATTGCATGATTATTTAGGTAGCTTCAGCATACACTATGTATAGTTGTATTTTCTACACTCTGATCCAATTTGTACATAAAATAAAATATCTACAACCTGAGATAAAATTTATGCAAACTGGATTTTAGAGTTAAAATGCAAAGAATTATTTTGGATGTGTTTCCAATAAATATGTAGCAGTGAATATATGAATATAAAGATTGTATGTTCAACTATTCAATACTAAATGCAGAGAAATATGAGGTTGTTCTTACACTGTGGAATTCATACTCTGACTTCTTCTTGAGCATGAGCACATTTCTAAGTTATTCATTTAGTTGTTTAAAATGTCACCTCTGTCACAGTGGTTATGGCTCTTGCATGGAAAAAAAAGTGCTAATGTTTGAGCCCTTCATAAAAACAGGATTTCACAGAAGTGGTTAACACTGTAGCAACATTTTATTTTTGTTCTGTATAAAGAACTATTAAACATTCCAATAATAAAGTTAAAAATAGCATTTATAAGTTTATAATTAAATGGTGAGTAATCATGCATATCAAAGAAACAGAAAAAATGGTGCATAAAATTGAGGTAATTTGTTACCTCATCAATATGAAAACTCTGCCACATATAAAGACATTAACGATGCTTAAAAAATTTTTGACACAATGCTTAGTATTCTAGGCATTACTCACTCTGTCATTACTAAGATCATGTTTAATATGATTTGTAACATATAGAAAACCATTAGGCTGATTTCAAATTAAATGACAGATTTCTAGGATAATGTTCTTTTCTCCTGTCCCCCACCTCAATTATTTTCTGGGTATTTTTATCTCACATAGTCTTGTTCAAGCCCTCAAGTGACTTAATTTCTACAATACCTACTTGTCCCTCTACTATTGGGTAATCTCTCCTTTTAGGCTTCTTTCCTGCAATTAGCTCCCGAAATCTTAATATTGCTCTGCTTATCCCTACTAATTAACTCTAACAGACTTTAACCCTGACTGTCTTTTTGCCTGTCCTTTAAATGTTGGTATTCCTTTAAATTTATCTTTAAATTTCTGTTCTACACATTCTTCCTGAGATATCCTAGCACTCCGCTATAAGCTAAATTACCATTTATAAACTGATGGCTTCTAAAACTTTATACCACATCCTTAGATGTACACTTGAATTCAAAATTATATTTTCAAGTATCTGTGTAAGACCTTTACCTGATAACAAGATTCAATAAGTCAAAATTTAAATCAACAAATTAAACACACATTTGATAATATTTGCATGTTTAAAGCACCTTTCTTAAAAGGCATCACTATTCACTCTCTATTCTAAACTAAAAATCTGATGTAATTCTAGACAATATTTTTTAACCTTTCATTCTAAACAATTATATGATTACACTAGGAAATAAAATTTTTGTTGTCTCCACAAAAACATATGTTCTTATCTAATTTGAGTGTGCTGATCTCAAATCTGACATTAGTTTTCTCTGTAAGCTACAGTTCTTTTGCAATTCAAGATTTTAGGTTTTCATCTTATTGTAAATTTTCAACATTTTGATTTAACATAATGAAGTAGAATGTCTTCTTGGGCATCATCTTTGTGAAAATATAATAATTTATATAATGCAGTAAATACACTAATACACTAAAAGATATGATTGCATCAGAATTTGTCTACAATTTTGAAATAGAACATATTAAAACACTTATTTTAATCATAAAATTTGTGCAAAACTTACTTAAATTCTATTAAGGCAAAAATTTGCATTTGTAGCTCTTGCATTTGTGTACTTGTTGAGGACAATCTCATTTGATGCTCCAGCAGTAGTCTGCTCATCACTAACAGCTCCAGGATTTTTGGGAAAGTTATCAAAGTGACTGTTTAAGAAGTGAATTTTAACGTTCATGTTACATCCATTGTCATGGAAAGCCAACAGCATTCTTTGAACCAGAAGTTCATAGTTTTCTGGGGCGAGGGGCGGGGGGTTGTTGTTGTTTCCAAGAAAGTTTTTTGTAACTTTCACAAAAGACTGCCATGCTGCTTTCTCCTCCTTATTCATCTTCCTGGCAAATTATTCATCACGTATGAGGGTTTGAATTTGAGGTCCGTCGAATACATCTGATTTTATCTTCTCGAAAGACAAGGAAGGAAAAGCAGAAATAATATGTTGAAAGCATTCACTTTCTCTACTCAAAGCCTGAACCAACTGCTTCATTAAGCCAAGTTTGATGTAAAGTGTGTGTGTGGGGGATGATCCTGTCTCGATTAACTACAGGTTCATTCACAATATTTTGCATCCCTACTTCCAGAGCTTCACGTTTTGACCACTCCTTCTGTGTCCAGTGTTTCTCCCAAGCTCAGCTGTCCCACAAACACAGAAAGCAAGGATACTTCATGAAACATCTCTGTTGTCCTAGCAGGAAATTTACCACTTTAAAATCCACACAAATGATCCCGTTATGCTCCTCATACTTCAAAAAGTCGAGGACAATTTTTATGTCATTATATTCTTTTCACAGATGGGTTGAATAACCAATTGAAACCGCTGCATAAACATTACCGTTGTGTAGGAGAACACATTTTAGAATCTGTTTAGAGCTGTCAAAAAATAGCCGCCATTCTGTTGGACTGTAAGTGGTACCACATAGCTGGCTGAGAAGACTACTGATATCATGACAGTAAACAAAGTGTTTGTCTTCAAAAAAAAAAAAAAAGTCCTCAAAAATTTGTTCATGCTGCCTGAAATGGGATACTTTAGCTAACCTGTGAGGTACATTCTTTTCTTGATGCCTGGAGGCTAATAACTCAGCTGCCTTCTTTGATAGACCCAAACCTCTTACTAAGTCATTCAATTCGGGTTGGCTAAACTGCCGAGAGATTAATCACTGCTTGGCATCAGAAGAAGACCCTTCAGATTCTACAACCATTTCCTCATGCATCTTATCCAAATACACTTGATCACCATGTTCACTTTCTTTGTTCCTAGAAGAAATAAAACCATTGAAAATTGGAACTGGGAGTGTCTCAGAGTGTGAGATAGGTTGTATTGCTGAAGAAATATTAGGATATGCAATCATATGCTGTTTTCTTTTGCCGATGTCCTTTTTATGGATCAAACAGAAATAACAGTCACTGCTGTGGCCCTTAGGTTCATGCCAAACCATGGGAAAACCAAAAGGCATTCCTTTGTGTTTTCCTTTTGTCCAGTCACAAAGCATTTTCTCACAATTATGACACACAATATGAGGAGCCCAATTCTTGTCTTGATCACCAAGGGGAACCTGAAAATAGGCAATATATGCACATGTCACAAATGATGAAATATTGTGCTTTTAATGTTGAGGTGTGTAACAGCCACATATATAACAGAAGATGTTAGGACTATTCTTACATTTACACCTACTCAAAGAAGCCATGATTCAATCTTAAAACAAAATAAGAGGGTGTTATAATCAGATAATATTTTTTTACATTTAAAAACACTACATTTATGTAAAAGTGATGTCTGTAAAACATTAATTGCCTTGTGGTTATGTTCAATTCAATAATGTTCAATTCAAGAGTCATTGCCCTTCAACTCTAATTTAAAAACCAATGCATGCCATTAAGTAACAAAAAGAAATTAAAATTGTATAAACTAGAGCATGCACCAAAAAACAGATTTTACATCTGGAATTATCAATGCAGATATATATAGAAACAGTTCTAAAACCTCATGCAACTGAAAATAAAAAATTTTTTCCCAGTGTTATCAAAGCTTGTTGATTTCAGTCTCTAAATATTTCTGACCTTGGCTTCTTCCATTCAATCATACTGAGTCTGTCTTAGGCGAGGCTCTCTCACATACCTCACCTGTCTTACAAATGGCCTGCCACCTAAGTTTACAGTGGCACGTGTTTCTTCACACTATAGCTAAGGATATCTTTCTAAACTTACACATCAAACCATGTAATATTTCTATTAAAAGACTTCATGTATGAATTTTGTGCCCATAAGATAGAGTCCAAAGGCTAATATGTGTAAAGTACAGTCCTCTAAAATCCAGCTTTTTTTTTACAAGGTTCTGATTCTATATTTTCCACTACCACATAGCTAGTGACTTCTACCCACAGACTTTCTTACACTTCTTTTCTTATCATATTTGTAACCTGCTATATGCTTACTTATTAACCCTAAATGTCTTTTCTGTTTTCTGTCTGATAAGCCACTACTTATGTTTAAGTTGTTCAATATATGAAGTGTTACTGAACTCCCAAAGAGAGTTTGTTTTCTTCTCTATATTCCGACACTGCTTTTTTTTTTTTTTTTTACAGAACAGGGAGAGACACAGATATGGACAGACAGACAGAAAGAAGAGAGATGACAAGCATCAATTCTCTCTTGTGGCAACTTAGTTTTTCATTGATTGCTTTTTCATATATGCCTTGATAGGGCGGGGGGGGGGGGTCTACATCAGAGCGAGTGACCCTTTGCTCAAGCCAGCGACCTTGGGATGCAGCTGGTGAGCCTTGCTCAAACCAGATGAACCCATGCTCAAGCTGGCGGGCTCGGGTTCTCAGGTTTTGAACCAAGGTTTCCTGTGTCCCAGTCTGGAACTCTATTCACTATATTACCACCAGGTCAGGCCCTACATTGCTTTTTTATTTTCTGTATCATTTTTCATGGCAATGGAATGATTTATTCACAACTGTCTCTACCTATTTATAATGTATGTTATAACCATCTTTGCATTCTCCATTGCTGAACATTAAACTATTTCTCTAAAGTTGCAAAGTTAGTAAGTGTCTAAATTGAGATTTAAACCCTGACCCTCTAATTCTATATCCAGACTATTTTCTATTAAAATGGGTTGTCACTTGGGCCTTTACCTAGTAGATTACAGCAGGGGTTGGGAAACTTTTTGGCTGAGAGAGCCATGAACACCATATATTTTGAAATGTAATTTTGTGAGAGACATACAATATAACACTAAATACAAGTAAATGTGTGCATTTTATGTAAGAGCAACACTTTTAAAGTACAATAGTCTCTGAGTTCTTTTTAATAACGTTGTTATGCTGTTGCTAACCAATGATGAATAAAGTACTTCTTACTATTAATGCGACTTCTGGTGCTGCATGGTTTTGCTGATGGCTTTGCAGTCTGGTTGATACATGGTGAGGTTAAGCTTCATGCAGGCGTTGAGACTTCCATGTGTTAAACGTGATAGTAGGTTGGTCTTAACATTCTTTAGATGTGAAAAAAACTGCTCACATGGATACGTAGAGCCAAAAATTGTCAGTACAGCAATACTCACACACTGCAGTGTGTGGTATGTGAGGGGAAGCATGTTCCAATTTTGACAATCAGCTGGTACACGGGTTGAAGTTTTTTCATTTCTCCCCACTTGCATTTGCTCGCCAACTCTGCTTGCTGTTGTGCAAATCTTTCCAAAACTTCATTTAGTAATTTGAACTTATTCACCCACATGTCTGAGGCCTTCGGGTCATCAGCTTGTAGCTCAAAATCTCTGACAGAGACACCAGGGATGTAATTCAGGTTGGCGCTATCCAATGCACACTCATGTGGATGGGTGATGAACTTAAAAAGACGAGTACGCTCACGAAATTCTCCAAAGCGCAATTTGAATGACTGCAGGAGATTAGATGTGAAGCCCAGTAGCTGCTGGAGATCAAGATGTTGAGCAGGGTCACTGCTGTGCATGCATCTTTAAACTCTTCCAGTTTTTCAAATAGTAGTAAATGACCTGTTTCAATGTCTACGATGAAGAGTTCCGGCTTGTTTTCACATGCAAACACTGCTTGTTGAAGGGATAAGACTGTATTTCTGATGCCTTGCATTTTTACATTGAACTGGTTCAGATGTTTAGTCATGTCCACGAGATAGTAGAACTTCAGGAGCCACTCAGTGTTAGCTAACTCAGGATGTTCGACGTTTTTCATTTCAAGGAAAGTCTGAATTTCACTCAGTCAAGCCGCGTAATGGCCGAGCACCTTCCCTCTTGACAACCAATGCACATTGCTGTGCAGAAGCAGACCAGGATAATTATTCCCAACTTCATCCAGCATGTTTTAAACTGGAGATCATTTAAAGCTCAGGCAACAATAAAGTTGACCACTCGAATGACCAGCAACATCACCTCACCAAGCTGCTCACCACACATCTGAGCACAAAGCGCCTCCTGATGTAGGATGCAGTGAAAACTTAGGATGCGTCTCTTTTTATGTTCACAAAGAAGCGCTACAAATTCTCTGTTTTTCCCCACCATACACAGAGCACCATCAGTACACCCCGAAATAAGTTTATCCATCAGTAGATATTTTCTTTAGCAAACTCAGTGAAAGACTGAAATGAGTCCCCCTATCTTATTGTCTCTTTCATAGGCAAGACAACAAGACTTTCTTCATGTAGTGTGTTACCAACAGAATACCTTGCAATCATGCTGAACTGGTATAAATGGCTTGCGTTTGTTGACTCATTGAAAACGAGAGAAAAGAATGGTGAGCAGGGTGTCTTGCTGTGCATTTATGCATTTATGTCCTTTATTTGTGTTGACTCAATTTGATTTGCCATCATGATAATACAATCGTAATAGTACTTGCTGACAGAGGCATGTCTTTTATCCTTTGATTATCTTGTATTTATCCGAAAAGTTGTCATAAAGTTCATTGTCACCATCATGCATGAATGTTTTGGCATACTCCCCATCTGTGAATGGCTTTTTATTTCTCACAATTGCTAAAGCACCAGCAAAGTTAGCCGAATTCCATCTCCTTGTGGGTCCAAACATGAAGTTGCTGATAACTAGCATGCACTCTGCACAGTAGTTCTTTTTTTTTTTAATATATATATATATATATTTTATTATTATTAATTCTAATGGGGTGACACCAATAAATCAGGGTACATATGTACAATGAAAACATCTCCAGGTTATCTTATCATTTAACTGTGTTTCATACCCATCACCAAAAGTCAAATTGTCCTCTGTGACCTTCAATCTGGTTTTCCCTGTGGCCCACCCCTTCTCCCTAGCAGAATGGTGTAAGTTGATGGTCTAGTTTCATTTTTTTGCAGGTAGATGTCCAATTTTCCCAACACCATTTGTTAAAGAGGCTGTCTTTACTCCATTGTATGTTCTCTTCCCTCCCTCCCCCCATCCCATAACCACCACTCTCTTGTCCATGTCTCATATTCTCACTTTTATGTCCCACCTATGTATGAAATCATGCTGTTCTCAGTTTTTCTTTTTTTCTGATTTACTTATTTCACTCCGTATAATGTTATCAAGGTCCATCCATTTTGTTATAAATGATCCGATGACATCGTTTCTTATGGCTGAGTAGTATTCCATAGTATATATGTACTATAGTTTTTTAATCCACTCGTCTTCTGACGGACACTTGGGCTGGTTCCAGATCTTCGCTATTATGAACAATGCTGCCACGAACATGGGGGCGCATTTCTTCTTTTCGAACAGTGCTATGGTGTTCTTAGGGTATATTCCTAAAAGTGGGATAGCTGGGTCAAAAGGCAATTCGATTTTTAATTTTCTGAGGAATCTCCAAAGTGTTTTCCACAGTGGCTGCACCAGTCTGCATTCCCACCAGCAGTGCAGAAGGGTTCCCTTTTCTCCACATCCTCGCCAGCACTTATTCTGTGTTATTTTGCTGATAAGTGCCATTCTGACTGGTGTGAGGTGATACCTCATTGTGGTTTTAATTTGCATTTCTCTAATGATTAGTGATGTTGAGCATTTTTTCATATGCCTATTGGTCATCTGTATGTCCTCTTTGGAAAAATTTCTATTCATTTCTTTTGCCCATTTTTTGATTGGATTGTTTGTCTTCCTGGTGTTGAGTTTTATAAGTTCTTTATAAATTTTAGTTATTAACCCCTTGTCAGATGTGCTGTCGAATATGTTCTCCCATTGAGTGGTTTGTCTTTTTATTCTGTTCCTATTGTCTTTAGCTGTGCAAAAACTTTTTAGTTTGATATAGTCCCATTTGTTTATCTTGCCTTTTATTTCAGTTGCCCGTGGAGATAAATCGGCAAATATACTGCTGCTACAGATGTCGGAGAGCTTGCTGCCTATGTTTTCTTCTAAGATGCTTATGGTTTCACGGCTTACATTTAAATCTTTTATCCATTTTGAGTTTGTTTTTGTGAATGGTGTAAGTTGATGGTCTAGTTTCATTTTTTTGCAGGTAGATGTCCAATTTTCCCAACACCATTTGTTAAAGAGGCTGTCTTTACTCCATTGTATGTTCTTTCCTCCTTTGTCAAATATCAGTTGTCCATAAAGCTGTGGGTTTATTTCTGGGTCCTCTGTTCTGTTCCATTGATCTATGTGCCTGTTCTTATGCCAGTACCAGGCTCTCTTGAGTATAATGGCCTTATAGTAAACCTTGATATCTGGAAGAGTGATACCTCCTGCTTTATTTTTTCTTTTTAAGATTGCTGAGGCTATTCGCGTTCCTTTTTGGTTCCATATAAATTTTTGGAATATGTGTTCTATATCTTTGAAGTATGCCATTGGTATCTTAATTGGTATTGCATTGAATTTATAAATTGCTTTGGGTAATATAGACATTAAAATGATGTTTATTCTTCCTAGCCATGAGCACGGTATATGCTTCCACTTGTTTGTATCTTCCTTGATTTCTTTTATTAATGTTCTATAATTTTCCGAGTACAAGTCCTTAACCTCCTTGGTTAAATTTACTCCTAGGTACTTTATTTTTTTGGCTGCAATAGTGAAGGGGATTGTTTCCTTAATTTCTTTTGCTGATATTTCATTGTTGGTGTATAGAAATGCCTCTGATTTCTGAGTATTGATTTATATCCTGCCACCTTGCTGAATTCATTTATAAGGTACAGTAGTTTTTTGACTGAGACTTTAGGGTTTTCAATATACAATATCATATCATCTGCAAATAGTGACAGTTTTACTTCTTCTTTTCCAATTTGGATGCCTTTTATTTCTTCTTCTTTTCTGATTGCTGTAGCTAGGACTTCCAGAACTATGTTGAATAAGAGTGGTGAAAGTGGGCAACCCTGCTTGGTTCCTGATCTTAAGGGGATTGCTTTTAATATTTGTCCATTTAGAATGATGTTTGCTGTCGATTAATCGTAGATGGCCTTTATCATGTTAAGGAATGAACCCTGTATTTCCACTTTACTGAGAGTTTTGAGCATGAATGGGTGCTGGATTTTTTCAAATGCCTTTTCTGCATCTATTGAAATTATCATGTGATTTTTGTCCTTCCTTTTGTTTATGTGATGAATCACATTGATTGATTTGCGAATATTGAACCAGCCTTGCCTCTCCAGAATAAATCCCACTTGATCATGGTGAATGATTTTTTTCATATATTGCTGGATCCGGTTCGCTAATATTTTGTTGAGAATTTTAGCGTTTTAATTCATCAGAGATATAGGCCTATAATTTTCTTTCTTTGTGTTGTCTTTGCCCGGTTTGGGATCAGAATTATGCTCGCCTCATAAAAGGAGTTTGGAAGTCTTCCTTCCTCTTGAATTTTTTGAAATAGCTTGAGGAGAATAGGAGTTAGTTCTTCTTTGAATTTTTGATAGAATTCACTTGTGAAGCCATCAGGCCCAGGACTTTTCTTTTTTGGGAGTTTTTTGATAACTGTTTCGATCTCATTTGTTGTAATTGGTCTGTTTAGGTGTTCTGATTCTTTTAGATTGAGGTTTGGAAGGTTATATGATTCAAGAAATTTGTCCATTTCACCAAGATTGTCTAATTTTTTGGCATATAGTTCTTCATAGTATTTTCTTACAATGCTTTGTATTTCTGTTGTGTCAGTTGTTATTTCTCTACTGTCTTTTCTAATTTTATTTATTTGAGTCCTCTCTCTTTTTTTCTTGGTGAGTCTAGTTAAAGGTTCATCAATCTTGTTTACCTTTTCAAAGAACCAGCTTCTTGTTTCATTGATCCTCTGTATTGTTTCCTTAGCCTATATGTCATTTATTTCTGCTCTGACCTTTATTATTTCCTTCCTTCTACTTGTCTTGGGTTTTATTTGTTGTTGTTTTTCTAGTTCTTTTAGATGCAGGGTCAGGTTGCTTATTTGAGCTTTTTCTAGCTTCTTATGATATGCCTGTATTGCAATAAACTTCCTTCTCAGAACTGCTTTTGCTGTGTCCCATAAATTTTGAGTTGATGTATGCTCATTATCATTTGTTTCTAGAAACTTTTTTATTTCTTATTTGATGTCATTGTTAATCCATTCATTATTTAATAACATGCTATTTAGTTTCCAAGTGTTTGAGTATTTTTCAGTTTTTCTTTTGTGGTTAATTTCTAGTTTCATGGCATTGTGATCAGAGAAAATGCTTGATATGATTTCAATCTTCTTAAATTTGTGAGACCATTTTTGTGTCATAACATGTGGTCTATCCTAGAAAACGTACCATGAGCGCTTGAGAAGAATGTATATTCTACTGCTTTAGGGTGAAAAGTTCTGAAGATATCTATTAAATCAAGTTGATCTAGTGTCTCTTTTAAGTCTGCTGTTTCTTTATTAATTTTTTTTCTTGAGGATCTATCCAGTGTTGTTAGAGGGGTATTAAAATCCCCTACTATGATAATATTGCTGTTAATCTCACCCTTTATATCCATCAAAGTCTGCTTTATGTATGTTGGGGCTCCTATATTTGGTGCATAGATATTTATAATAGTTATATCTTCCTGTTGAATTGTTCCCTTTATCATTATGTAGTGTCCTCCTTTATCTCTTACTACAGCCTTTGTTTTTTGTTTTTTTTTTTTTATTAACTTTAATGGGGTGACACCAATAAATCAGGGTACATATGTACAATGAAAACATCTCCAGATTATCCCATCATTCAATTGTGCTGCATACCCATTACCCAAAGTCAAATTGTCCTCTGTCACCTTCTATCTGTTTTTCCCTGTGTCCCTCCCCTCCTCCCTGTCCCACCCTCCCCTCCCTCCCCCCATCTCGTAACCGCCACACTCTTGTACCTGTCTCGTAGTCTCATTTTAATGTCCCACCTATGTTTGAAATCATGCTGTTCTCAGTTTTTATTTTTTTTCTGATTTACTTATTTCACTCCGTATAATGTTATCAAGGTACATCCATTTTGTTATAAATGATCCGATGTCATCATTTCTTATGGCTGAATATTGTTCCATAGTATATATATACCAAAGCTTTTTAATCCACTCGTCTTCTGACGGACACTTGGGCTGTTTCCAGCTCTTCGCTATTGTGAACTATGCTGCCACAAACATGGGGGCGCATTTCTTCTTTTCGAACAGTGTTATGGTGTTCTTAGGGTATATTCCTAAAAGTGGGATAGCTGGGTCAAAAGGCAGTTCGACTTTTAATTTTTTGAGAAATCTCCAAACTGTTTTCCACAGTGACTGCACCAGTCTGCATTCCCACTAGCAGTGCAGAAGGGTTCCCTTTTCTCCACATCCTCGACAGCACTTGTTCTGTGTTGTTTTGCTGATGAGCGCTATTCTGACTGGTGTGAGGTGATATCTCATTGTGGTTTTAATTTGCATTTCTCTAATAATTAGTGATGTTGAGCATTTTTTCATATGTCTTTTGGACATCTGTATGTCTTCTTTGGTAAAATTTCTATTCATTTCTTTTGCCCATTTTTTGATTGGATTGTTTGTCTTCCTGGTGTTGAGTTTTATAAGTTCTTTATAAATTTTGGTTATTAACCCCTTATCAGACGTGCTGTCGAATATGTTCTCCCATTGTGTAGTTTGTCTTTTTATTCTGTTCTTATTGTCTTTAGCTGTGCAAAAGCTTCTTAGTTTGATGTAGTCCCATTTGTTTATCTTGCCTTTTATTTCATTTGCTCGTGGAGATAAATCGGCAAATAAATTGCTGCTACAGATGTCGGAGAGCTTGCTGCCTATGTTTTCTTCTATGATGCTTATAGTTTCACGGCTTATGTTTAAGTCCTTTATCCATTTTGAATTTGTTTTTGTGCATGGAGTAAGTTGATGGTCTAGTTTCATTTTTTTGCAGGTAGATGTCCAATTTTCCCAGCACCATTTGTTAAAGAGGCTGTCTTTACTCCATTGTATGTTCTTTCCTCCTTTGTCAAATATCAGTTGTCCATAAAGCTGTGGGTTTATTTCTGGGTTTTCTGTTCTGTTCCATTGATCACTGTGCCTGTTCTTATGCCAGTTCCAGGCAGTCTTGAGTATAATGGCCTTGTAGTAAACCTTGATATCCGGAAGAGTAAGGCCTCCTGCTTTATTTTTTCTTTTTAAGATTGCTGAGGCTATTCGTGTTCTTTTTTGGTTCCATATAAATTTTTGGAGTATGTTTTCTATATCTTTGAAGTATGTCATTGGTATTTTAATTGGTATTGCATTGAATTTATCAATTGCTTTGGGTAATATAGACATTTTAATGATGTTTATACTTCCTAGCCATGAGCACGGTATATGCTTCCACTTGTTTGTATCTTCCTTGATTTCTTTTATCAATGTTTTATAATTTTCCGAGTACAAGTCCTTAACCTCCTTGGTTAAATTTACTCTTAGGTATTTTATTTTTTTGGCTGCAATACTGAAAGGGATTGATTCCTTAATTTCTTTTGCTGACAGTTCATTGTTTGTATATAGAAATGCCTCTGATTTCTGGGTTTTAATTTTATATCCTGCCACATTGCTGAATTCATTTATAAGGTCCAGTGGTTTTTTAACTGAGACTTTAGGGTTTTCTATGTACAATATCATATCATCTGCAAATAGTGACAGTTTTACTTCTTCTTTTCCAATTTGGATGCCTTTTATTTCTTCTTTTTGTCTGATTGCTGTAGCTAGGACTTCCAGAACTATGTTGAATAAAAGTGGTGAAAGTGGGCAACCCTGCCTGGTTCCTGATCTTAAGGGCATTGCTTTTAATTTTTGTCCATTAAGTATGATGTTTGCTGTGGGTTTGTCGTAGATGGCCTTTATCATGTTAAGGAATGTTCCTTGTATTCCCACTTTATTGAGAGTTTTAAGCATGAATGGGTGCTGAATTTTATCAAATGCCTTTTCTGCATCTATTGAAATTATCATGTGATTTTTGTCCTTCCTTTTGTTTATGTGATAAATCACATTGATTGATTTGCGAATATTGTACCAGCCTTGCCTCTCCAGAATAAATCCCACTTGGTCATGGTGTATGATTTTTTTCATATATTGCTGAATCCGGTTGGCTAATATTTTGTTGAGAATTTTAGCGTCTAAATTCATCAGGGATATAGGCCTATAATTTTCTTTCTTTGTGTTGTCTTTGCCCAGTTTGGGGATCAGAATTATGCTCGCCTCATAAAAGGAGTTTGGGAGTCTGCCTTCCTCTTGAATTTTTTGAAATAGCTTGAGGAGGATAGGAGTTAATTCTTCTTTGAATTTTTGATAGAATTCACTTGTGAAGCCATCAGGCCCAGGACTTTTCTTTTTTGGTAGTTTTTTGATAACTGTTTCAATCTCCTCTGTTGTAATTGGTCTGTTCAGGTGCTCTGATTCTTCCAGATTGATTTTTGGAAGTTTATATGATTCAAGAAATTTGTCCATTTCATCTAGATTGTCAAATTTTTTGGCATAGAGTTCTTCATAGTATTTTCTTACAATGCTTTGTATCTCTGTTGAATTAGTTGTAATTTCTCCAGTGTCCTTTCTAATTTTATCTATTTGAGACCTCTCTCTTTTTTTCTTGATGAGTCTAGTTAAGGGTTCATCAATCTTGTTTACCTTTTCGAAGAACCAGCTTCTGGTTTCATTGATCCTCTGTATTGTTTCCTTAGCCTCTATGTCATTTATTTCTGCTCTGACCTTTATTATTTCCTTCCTTCTACTTGTTCTGCATTTTATTTGTTGTTGTTTTTCAAGTTCTTTTAGCTGCAGGGTTAAGTTGCTTATATGTTCTTTTTCTAGCTTCTTATGATATGCCTGTAGTGCAATAAACTTCCCTCTCAGAACTGCTTTTGCTGTGTCCCATAGATTTTGAGTTGACGTATGCTCGTTATCATTTGTTTCTAGAAACTTTTTTATTTCTTCTTTGATCTCAATGTTAATCCATTCATTATTTAATAACATGCTATTTAGTTTCCAAGTGTTTGAGTATTTTTCAGTTTTTCTTTTGTGGTTGATTTCTAGTTTCATGGCATTGTGATCAGAGAAAATGCTTGATATAATTTCAATCTTCTTAAATGTGTTGAGGCCTTTTTTGTGTCCTAGCATGTGGTCTATCCTAGAAAACGTACCATGAGCGCTTGAGAAGAATGTATATTCTACTGCTTTAGGGTGAAAAGTTCTGAAGATATCTATTAAATCAAGTTGATCTAGTGTATCCTTTAAGTCTGCTGTTTCTTTATTGATTTTCTTTCTTGTGGATCTATCCAGTGTTGTTAGTGGGGTATTGAAATCCAATACTATGATAGTATTACTGTTAATCTCGCCCTTAATGTCCATCAAAGTCTGCTTTATGAATGTCGGGGCTCCTATATTTGGTGCGTAGATATTTATAATAGTTATATCTTCCTGTTGAATTGTTCCCTTTATCATTATGTAGTGTTCTTCTTTATCTCTTACTACAGTCTTTGTTTTAAAGTCCATTTTGTCAGATATAAGTACTGCTACCCCGGCTTTTTTTTCATTTCCATTTGCATGAAATAGTTTTTTCCATCCTTTTTCTTTCAGTCTATGAGCATCTTTTGTTTTAAGGTGTGTCTCTTGTAGACAGCATATGTATGGGTCCTGTTTCTTTATCCACGCTGCTACCTTATGTCTTTTGATTGGATCATTTAGTCCATTTACATTTAAGGTTATTATTGATATGTAGTTGTTTATTGACATTTTATTCTTTAAAGCTGTATTTTTCTTTTTTTTGCTATATTCTTTTCTCCCTTTAAACTGTTCACACTAGGCCCCTTAAAATCTCTTGCAGGATTGGTTTGGTTTTAATGAATTTCTTGAGGTTTTCTTTGTCTGGAAAGCTCTTTATTTCTCCCTCAATTTTAAACGTTAGCCTTGCTGGATAAAGTAGTCTTGGTTGTAGGTTCTTGTTCTGGATTACTTTGATTATATCTTGCCATTCCCTTCTGGCCTGAAGTGTTTCTGTTGAGACGTCCGATGTCATCCTAATGGGGGCTCCTTTGTAGGTGAGAGTCTTTATTTCTCTAGCAACTTTTAAGATTTTTTCTTTATCTATTAGCTTTGGTATTTTAACTATGATGTGTCTTGGTGTACATCTTTTTGGGTTTCTCTTTAATGGGGTTCTGTGCGCCTCTTGGACATGTAGAATGTTTCCCAGCCTTAATTTAGGGAAGTTTTCGGCTATGATTTGATTGAACACAGTTTCCATTTCCTGTCCTCTTTCCTCTTCTTCAGGTACCCCTATGATGCGAATGTTGTTTCTCTTCAGGTTGTCACAGAGCTCCCTTAGAGTTTCCTCACATTTTTTGAATCTCTTTTCCTTTTTTTTCTCTGCTTCTGTAACTATGTTTATTGTGTCCTCTAACTCACTGATTCGATCCTCAGCGTCATCTATCCTGCTTTTAATTCCTTCCATTGTGGTCTTCAGTTCTGATACTGTATTTGTCATTTCTGCCTGGTTCTTTTTTCTTATTTCAATTTCATTTTTTATACTTGTTATCTCTTTATTTAGGTGCTCATAGTGACTATCCATTGTTGCTCTAATTTCTTTGAACATCCTAACTATCATTATTCTAAAGTCTGCTTCTGGTAGTTTGGTTATATCTGGTTCATTCAGGACCTTCCCTGGGGATTTCTCTTGGTTGATTTGGTTTGCATTCCTCTGCCTTCCCATTTTTTCTGTGTGTAAGCAAGTTGTGGCCACTGGAGTCCAGTAGGTGTTGTTTTTGTGTTCTCTAGGTGTGGTCTGTCTGCAGGCCCCCCACCCCCTCTGTCGCTGCCTAGGGCGGTTTGGTGTGGGCGTTGCCAGCGCCGGCTCACTGCAGCTATTGCTGTGGTTTCTGCCTCTCCTTTGCGGGAGGGGCTGTCACTCAAGCCACTAGCGTTAGCACGCAGGGCAGAGGTGAGCACCTTTGCTCAGCTGCGGACCTGGACTTTTTCTGGAAGGCTTACGCCCAGCCCCCTCAGTCCGAGCCTGCTCGCCACCGTTTTGTGGGTTGGGCGGGGCTTTTGACGTGCTCTCAGCTGTGAGCCTTTGCCCGTCCAGAATTTAGCCCCGCCCTCGAGGCCAGGGCCCCCCTGCTCAGGGACTGAAACCGAAAACAGGGGATTATTGGGCCGGGCGTGTTTGCTGGCATGCGCACAGCGGCTAGCTTCCGGTCGTTCCGGCTCCTACCCCGCCCCCACGCTCGGAGAAAGCTCGGGCACGTAGGGCGGTACTCCGCGGTTTCTCCGGCCGGGTGGGGAGAGCAGCGTGATCTCCGCAGGGAACTTCCCCTGGTCTCAGTGTCTCCCTCGCCCCCGACTTAGGAGCCCGCTCGCGCCCACAGATGGCACACCGAGGTTTCTCCTTCTGGGCGGGGTTGGCAGCGTGAGCCTCGGGCCCCTCGCCCGTCCCTGGTCTTAGCCCCGTGCCCGCGGTCAGGGCCGGCTAGCGCAGGGTCGCAGGGCTGATCTCTGCCCGTATTTTTCCCCACAAGTGGGGTCACAGGCGGCCCGCAGCTGCCGGACAGCTTTAGCGCGTCACCTCTGCCCCTGCTAGGCTAGCCCGAGCCCACACTGTTACGCCCACACCGACAGGACTGCGTTTCGGCGTCCTGTCCCGACCATAGGCTTCAGCAACCTCAGAGGGCTAGAAGTGCCCTAAGTCTCCACACTGTAGGCTTGGGAGCTCCCTCCCTCTAGGCAGGTCTGCTCTAATTGCCGCGGGAGAGCTTGTTTGGCTAGTGTCCTGTCTCCCTTTGCTGGTATTGCTAGCTCCAGGGGAAATATTCGTTTTCGATTAGGGAAGTGACTTAGCCCATGGGTCGGGGTGGCTGTCCCTCAGAGTGTCCTCGTGCCTTCAGTCCACTCTTTGTTCCCGCTGCTCTGTTCCTCTCCTCTGTCCCAGTTCCCCGGAGCCCCGGGTGCGTGGTTGTGAGAGAGGCTTTCTGAGCTGTCCCTTTAAAAAGATTTTTGGGTCTGAGAAGACTCCCTCTTTTTCCCAAATAGTATCCTCATTTACTTCACAGCTCGATACTGTCCAATCGGCTCTTCTAGGGTCTGGGACTGCAGTCTGGGGCTTGGTTCCTGGGACCCAGGTCCCTCCCTCTCCGCCAAACTCTCCTCCCGCCACGCGGATCTCTCCGGGCTGCCGTTTGCTCCTGGGAGCTGGGAAGCCCTCTTCGCGTTTTCGCTATTCCTACCAGTCTCAATGTGGCTTCTGCAGTGTTCCTTGGTTGAAGAGTCCACTTAGTTTTGCTCCAAGTTGGTTTATCCAGATGATGGCTCTTAAAATTGAGTTATAATCCACTTTGGTTCTGGGAGTTGGAAGTTGGTACGTCTGCCTACTCCATCGCCATCTTCTCCCGTCACTACAGCCTTTGTTTTAAAGTCCATTTTGTCAGATATAAGTATTGCTACCCCTGCTTTTTTTTCATTTCCGTTTGCATGAAATATTTTTTTCCATCCTTTTACCTTCAGTTTATGAGCATCTTTTGTTTTAAGGTGTGCCTCTTGTAGACAGCATATGTATGGGTCCTGTTTCTTTATCCATGCAGCTACCTTATGTCTTTTGATTGGATCATTTAATCCATTTACATTTAAGGTTATTACTGATATGTAGTTGTTTATTGCCATTTTATTCTTTAAAGCTGTATACTTCTTTTGCTCTATTCATTCCTCCCTTTAAACTGTTCACAAGAGGCCCCTTAGTATCTTTTGCAGAATTGGTTTGGTTTTTATGAATTCCTTCAGGCTTTCTTTTTCTAGGAAGCTCTTTATTTCTCCTTCAATTTTAAACGTTAGCCTTGCTGTATAAAGTAGTCTTGGTTATAGGTTCTTGTTCTGCATTACTTTGATTATATCTTGCCATTCCCTTCTGGCCTCAAGTGTTTCTGTTGAGAAGTCCGATGTCATCCTTATGGGGGCTACTTTGTAGGTGATAGCCTTTTTTTCTCTAGCAGCTTTTAAGATTTTTTCTTTATCCATTAGCTTTGGTATTTTAACTATGGTGTGTCTTGGTGTAGATCTTTTTGGGTTTCTCTTTAATGGAGTTCTGTGTGCTTCTTGAATGTGTGGAGTGTTTCCCAGCCTTAATTTAGGAAAGTTTTCTGCTATGATTTGATTGAATAAAGTTTCCATTTCCTGTCCTCTCTCCTCTTCTTCAGGGACCCCTATGATGCGAATGTTGTTTCTCTTCATTTTGTCACAAAGCTCCCTTAGAGTTTCCTCACATTTTTTAAGTCTCTTTTCCTTTTTCTTCTCTGCTTCTGTGCCTTTGTTTATTGTGTCCTCTAACTCGCTTATTCGATCCTCAGCGTCATCCATCCTGCTTTTAATTCCTTCCATTGTGGTCTTCAGTTCTGATACTGTATTTGTCATTTCTGTCTGATTCTTTTTTATTATTTCAATTTCATTTTTTATACTTGTTATCTCTTTATTTAGGTGTTCATAATGACTATCCATTGTTGCTCTAATTTCTTTGAACATCCTAACTATCATTATTCTAAATTCTGCTTCTAATAATTTGGTTATATCTGGTTCATTCAGGTCCTTCTCTGGGGATTTCTCTTGATTCATTTGGTTTGCATTCCTCTGCCTTCCCATTTTTTCTGTGTATAAGCAAGTTGTGGCCACCGGAGTCCAGTAGGTGTTGTTTTTGTGTTCTCTAGGTGTGGTCTGTCTGCAGGCCCCCCACCCCCTCTGCCGGTGCCTAAGGTGGTTGGGTATGAGCGTTGCCAGCGCCGGCCACTGTGGCTTTTGCTGTGATTTCTGCCTCTCCTCCGTGGGAGGGGCTGTTACTGAAGCCACAATACTTAGCACCAAGGGTAGAGGTGAGCACCTTTGCTCAGCTGCGGACCGAGCCTATTTCCAGACCTCCGCCCAGAACCAGCATTCGGTGCCTGCTCGCTACAGTTCCGCGGGTTAGGCAGGGCTTTTGACGTGCTCTCAGCTGTAAGCTTTTGCCCGTCTGGAGATTTAGCCCCGTCCTCGAGGCCAGGGCCCTTTGAGCAGGGTCGGAAACCAAGGTTTATTGGGGCGGGCGTGTTTGCTGGCTTCCGCTCAGCTGCGTACTTCCGCTCATCCCGGACTCTACCCCGCCCCCGCGTTCGGAGCCCGCTCGCGCACGTATACTGGCCAACCGTGGTTTCTGCAGCGGGAGAGGGGGGTCGTGGTGGTGGGGGGCTGGTAGCGTCAGCTCAGCCGCGAGCCCCTGCCCGTCCCTGGTCCTAGCCCGGTCCCCGGGGTCAGCGCCGGCTTGCGCAGGGCCTGCCTGTTCCTGGCCTCCCGCTTGGTCCCCGTAATTGGGATTAAAGGCGGGCCCGCAGCTTCCGGACCGCTTTTGCGCGTCCTCTCCGACCCTCTGGGCTAGACCGATCTCCCACCGGCTTGGCCTCTGCCCACGCCGACAGAACCGCCTTTCAGCGTTCTGTCACCTCAAACCCTTAAGCAGCGCTCAGCAGAGTAAGAAGGGGCCTAATACTCCACACTGTAGGCCTGGGAGCTCCCTCACTTGTTTCACAGCTCAAAACTGTCCAAACGCCTCTTCTAGGCTCTAGGACTGCAGGCTGGGGCTTGGTTCCTGGGACCCAGGTCCCTCCCTCTCCGCCAAACTTTCCTTCTGCCGGGCTGCCGTTTGCTCCGGGGAGCTGGGCAGCCCTCTTCGCGTTTTCGCTATTCCTACCAGTCTCAATGTGGCTTCTGCAGTGTTTCTTGGTTGAAGAGTCCACTTAGTTTAGTTCATAGTTGGTTTATCCAGATGATGGTTCTTTAAATTGAGTTATAATCCACTTTGCTTCTGGGAGTTGGAAGTTGGTACGTCCGCCTACCTCGTCGCCATCTTGCTTCTCTCCAAGAAGGATTTCAGTGACTTCACTGATGTGATCAAGGCCATAACAAATCCTTTTGTCTTTCCTGGTCACCGTGCTCCTCTTGGCTGTCCGTGGTCAGAGCTGCTCCTGGAAGAGCTCCAGACTGTAGGTGTTGTTGTCGTCGGCGAAGAAGAGCACGCCGGACTGCGCGCGCTGGTGCTGGTGCCTCTGGCGTAGCCAGGTGAGGCCGGCATTTCGCTGCTCGGTGGCGCGCGGCAGTCCGGGCCGCTTGAAGCGCCACGGGGTGGGCACGTGCAGGTGCGGGCTGGGCAGGCCGGCCCGCGCCAGGAAGCGGCTCTGCACAGTAGTTCGTGACATGCTTTCTTCTCGCTTTCTCCTGCTTTATATTTTGATGCAAATGTAGTATGAGGTGTGTCGAAGTACTGCTTTACATTTGACCGTTTCATCGATGCAATTTTATCATTGCATATTAGACACACTGCAGAACCTGCTCTCTCCACAAAAGTGAATTCCACTGTCCATTCCTGCTTAAAAGTACGATACTCCTCATCTTTTTTTCTTTTAGCAAACTTCTTTGTCAAAAGGGTTTCTGCAATTAGCTAGCTGACTGCTTGATTAAAAGGAGGGAAGTTTACTTCCTGACCTAACAACAACCTGTGTACGTTACACATTATCCAATAAAAATTTGGTGTTGTCCTGGAGGACTGCTGTGATTGGCTCTAGCCACCCATAACCATGAACATGAGAGGTAAGAAATGAATGGATTGTAATACCTGAGAATGTTTTATATTTTTAATGTTATTATTTTTTTTTTATTAAAGATTTGTCTGTGAGTCCGATGCAGACATCAAAAGAGCCACATCTGGCTCATGAGCAATAGGTTCCCAACCCCTGGATTAGAGCATCATCTAAATACACCAAGGTTTCAAGTTTGATCCTACATCAGGCACATGTAAAAATCAAGCAATGAATGCATAAATAAATGGAACAGCAAATCAATATCCCTCTTTCTTTCTCTCTCTCTCTCTCTCTAAAATCAATAAATAAAATTTTAAAAAAGTAAAAATAACATGAGTTGTGACCTTAGTTCAACATTTGACCACAGTATTAGTGTCTTAGTTATTGTCTGTGCTTGCTTCTTCATTGCAATGGTGATGTGTTGAAAAAAAGCAAGGATGTGTCAATAACTTAAATCTTTCTTTTTATGTAGGCACCAGAATAATTATATTCTGTATTTGTGTTTAGCGTATGTGTCTTAGGATTTTATGCATTTGATTTATCCATATATGGGCCATTTTGACTACCCAATGAGGTTCACACACTGCTAGTGGACACATTCGTATATTTCATTTACATTTTCATCCATGTTATGTGAATAAATGCTTTTATTTAATAACTGGATAGTATCGGCTTTGTTAGTTATTGAAAAAGGGTGAGTTAAGGAAGAATGGAAGAAATGGAGAGCAAGGAGAAAATGGCATGATGTTTATGTTTTAAATGGCCTTTACCTGGTTGTGAGTCAAATTGGGTAGAGACTAGAATGAAGTGAGGTTTTTGTTAGTATTTTCTTATTTTTAAAGTGTGAATTAAATTCTACTCAAAATATGTGAAATACTTAAGAAGATCTAAAAATATTTGGCTGAAATATACCTATGTTTTATCCTATCACTGTTAAGAGTTGAGGTGAAGGAGATTTTAGTCATATATGCCCTATAGATAGAAGAAACATGTATATTAGTATTGTATAAATATATGATGTGAAATGTATAATATACAATATAATATTATATATTATACATTACTTTGGGATTTATAAATATTTATGTGTATTTATTATTTTAATTAAATTAAAATTTAAAATTCTTAGAAATATGTATCTTATATGTACATATGTATGATATGTATGTGGATATGTGTAGGTATATTAAGTGGATTTTATTTTTTTTATTAACGCTATGGATGTTGTTTCCTAGAAGATGGTCTTTGAATCAAATTTAAGTGTAAAAATAGTGATTTAAAAAATTTTTGAGTTTCATTTTTATCATCTCTAAAATAAAAGAATGGGAATATAAGATCTAATAGCTGGTTTTGAAATTATATGATTGTATGACAAAAATCACAACAAATACTAAGACAATGGAAGCAATAAAGGAAACATACTTTTGTTCCCTTTACCTCTGTGACATTTGATGTATCCAGTGAGGATTGTCTGTCTTGCTAAACTTGACATTATAAGAACTACGAATAGCTTTAGATTTGTTTTGGTATGACATACAATAAATTTATTTTTCCAACTTTGACTATCCACTAAGGTCTAGACTCTCAAATTTTCAACATTTATACACACTGCCTGAGGGAAAATGCATGGATAGATCAGGGAATGAGAATATGGCATTTAATTATTAAATCATACATGTACCTGACTTGCAGAAGTTAGATACAATTTAAATCTGCTTCAAGAAACTCAATCATCCATTCTCTGAATCTGTGAAAGTGTACTATCATGCCTTCTGCATTTAAAGGCTTTTGAAGGCTACAACAGTTTAGTGTATAACTAATTAACTAACTAGAAATGAAAACATTTCATTTGTGTTGGGCAGACTTTTTGACCTTTTTCTTTTGAACTTTTCAGTGTCGTAGTAAGACAGACATTTTCTTTTTACATAATGACATAGTAGTAGTCTTACATATCTTGTGCAAACTCATGCAGAATAGGGAAAAGCTGTTTTTCTTGTTTTTAATGTGCACAAAGCAGTTGTATTTGTTTCTCTGTTTCACCTTAAGAATCTGATCGTTTTTCTATGAGCTTTTTTAGCCACCAATAATAGCTATAACTCAAGATATTGTTTTACTGTATACTTAAATTTATGCTAGGCATGATGCTATATTTAATATATTCATTATTTAAATTAATATTAAAAACCAACCTAAGAGAATTTATTATTATGGTACCTCTTTTGCAAATGTGGAGAATTTGTCAAAACACTTTTCCAAGGTCACATGTCTTATAAATACTGTTGTCAGACAACCAAAAAGTCAGACTTGAGTACTCACAGCCCCATTATTCACAACAGCTAAAACTTTCACTGATCATAAAGCTCTGTCTCAGAATCACCAAGCATGGGACATCGGGATGCTTACCAGCCTTGCATCCATAAACCACATTTGGCCTCTTCTAATGTGTGGTTAGATGGAAAGGGAACCTAATGTTTCATTGTAGCTGTAGAAGATGGAAAAAGTGTTCTTAATACCACATTAGAGTCAGTTCAAGAGAACTAGTCTTAGCTAATTTTTTAGCAGATTTTTAAAAATGCTAGAATCACTTTTTATATGTATCTAGCAGAATGTTCTTAGTGTTTTTTCCCATGACATTTTTATAAAATACAGAATAAAAATGTATTTTGTTTCTTTTTTCTTTTGATGAGTCTACTCTTACTTGCTCAATAGAAAAATCCAGTTGATTTACTAAGTAATATTGTACATTTTGGTCTATGTTTATATAGTTCTTATCTTCCTTTGGATTGAGAAGAAACATTCTGTGATCTGGGTAAATTTTATTTCGAAGTCCATTTTTCTCAGGGATAAAGAATAAGTATGTATTTAAGACTGTATCTCTCTCTAAAGCAAAGACTGTAGAGTTTCACATAATGCAATGTAGACAATAAATTGCACTTACATTCTGAGTAGTTTTCCAGGAAAATCCCCAAGTGTTTTACAAAAATTAAATATTCCTTTTTTTTTTTTTTTGACAGAGACAGAGAGAGAGTCAGAGAGAGGGCAGGAAGGGAGAGAGACAAGAAGCATCAATTCTTTGTTGTGGCACCTTAGTTACTCATTGATTGCTTTCTCACATGTGCCTTGAGCAGGGTGATACAGCAGAGGGAGTAGCCTCTTGCTCAAGCCAGAGAACTTGGACTCAAGCCAGCGACCTGAGGTTCATGTCTATGATTGTACACTCAAGCCAGCAACCCCACGCTCAAGCTGATGAGCCCACACTCAAGCCTGCAACCTCAGGGTTTTGAACCTGGGTCCTCCACGTCCCAGTCCGATGCTTTATCTACTGCACCACTGCCTGGTCAAGCCAAAAATGAAAAGTTCTTAGTGGCAAAATCAAACATTGGTTACTTTGTTTTAAATTTTAAAACAGAAATAGATTTAGCATTTTCTCTCTCTGTTGGGAGTGATTCTATATTCATGTAATATGCTGTTAGAGGTACATATGCCATGCAACTAACAACTACTGATCTAGATAAAGACTTTTATAGTTTCCAAGAAATCACAAAGATGTTTCCTTAACAACAGCATGCATTGACCAAACCAGTCTGTGAGAGTTGAAGTTTCTAATTTAAATAGCGTGGCTATTAATTCAGAGAGAAGTTTGTATAAGTGTTGTGGAAGGAATGTCCTTATTCAGCCTACTGACTCTTTTTGCTACTATTTCTAGAGAGTCACAAATGCCCAGAGTATCTTAAAGATGATGTGAAAAACAATAAAACAATATACCTATTGTAAATTCAACCTTGTGCTTATAATTTCAAGTATAACATCTATCCTAGGATGCTCAGAGTTAGATATGGAGTTTGGCACAGAAATATCACAGATGTCAGTTCCAGTATTCCTAATACACTGTATAATAAACAACTATATTTAACAGAGTAACTTCTATGAACATTAATTTTTTAAGAGGTAATGAAAAATGGAAGATTTCTGTCTATTCCCAATAAAAATAAGTTAACAAGAAATACAAAAGAAGGCACTTAAGACTAGAATAGAATCAGAAAAGATAGAAGAAAAGAACCAAAAAGCTTATTGTTCACATTTAGATGAAGCCAATTGTCTCAAGAGATTAGAGAGAGAAAAGTGAAACAGTATGAATGTGGAGAATCCTACGTTTGAAATAGAAATACAATTAATATAATTGACATATATCTATATGTCAATATCTTCAATATCTATATACCAATGTCTCTATGTATAATATTATATATACTATATATATACACACACACATACACACACACACACACACACACACACACACACACACACATATATATATATATATATATATATATATATATATATATATTCAATTCTAATACATACATAAGAAAGAGAAGAAGGAAAGTAGAGAAACTTAAATGTATGGTATAAAAAATGTTATTTAAGCCTAATAATTCATATAGAAACTAATTTGGTTGTAATTGACAAAAAAAAGAAGAGGTTCCTGTGAATCCTACCACAGAGTTTAAGATGAAATACATAAAGTAACTAAGTAGTTAATGCTTGTTATATAACATGAGGGTAATAATTTCTACTTAAATCCCTGCAAACTATCTTTTCACCAAGTTAAAACATGGCTTGGGATTGAAAATATTTTCTGCAAATAGTGTAAGAACAACTTGTATATCTATATGCAGAAAAATTAAGTTGTATATCTACCTTATACTACAGACAAAAATTAACTCAATATACATCAAAAACTAAACATAAGAACTTAAAGTATAAAACTCTATTTTTTTTTTATCAGTTTTTGGTTTTTTTATATTTTTCTGAAGTAAGAAGCAGGGAGGCAGAGAGACAGATTCCCGCATGCACCCAACCAGGATCCACCCGGCACGCCCAACAGGGAGCAATGCTCTGCCCATCTGGGCTGTTGCTCCACTGCAACTGAAGCCATTCTAGTGCCTGAGGCTGAGGCAATGGAGCCATCCTCAGCTCCTGGGCCTACCTTGCTCCAATGGAGCCTTGGATGCAGGAGGGGAAGAGAGAGAGAAATAAAATGGAGAAGAAGAATAGAAAAGCAGATGGGTACTTCTTCTGTGTGCCCTGGCCAGGTATCAAACCTGGGACTTCCACATGCTGGGCAGATGCTCTACCACTGAGCCAACTGGCCAGGGTCTTTATTAATGTTTGTATTTATTAAGTGAGAAGCAGGGAGACAGAGAGGCAGTCTCCTGGATGTGCCCCAACCAGAAACCATCCAGCAATCTCACTATGGGGCGATGCTCTGCCTATCTGGGCAGCTGCTGCTTTGCTCAGAACTGAGCCATTTCAGCATCTGAGGTGAGTGCATGAAGCCATCCTCAGCACCCAGGGCCAAATTGTTTGAACCATTCAGGAGAGGGGGGGGGGGAGAGAGAAGAGAGAGAGAAAGAGAAAGGGAGAGGGGTGAAGAAACAGATGGTCATTACTCCTGTGTGCCCTGACTGGGGATTAAGCCCAGGACTGCCACAAACAAGGCCAACATTCTACCACTGAGCCAACAAGACAGGACCTAAAACTCTTAAAAAAATGTATAATTCTTCATGACCTTGGAATCTTAGATATGAAACCAAAAGCACAAGAAACAAAAATATATATATAAAAAATTGAACTTCATCAATATTAAAAACTTTTGTATTTCAAAAGGCACCATCAAAAATAGTGGAGAGGTAATCCATATAATGGGAGAAAGTTTTTATTAATAAAATATGAGATAAATACATGCAATATAAAAAAGATCATAACTCAATAATAAAAAGGTAAGTAATAAGTTATTAAAAATGAAAAATATCTGAATAGACAATTCTCCAAAAAAAATAAATAAATAAAATTATGTAAGGCCCTGGCTGGTAGGCTCAGTGGTAGAATGTCGGCCTGGCATGTGGAAGTCCTGGGTTTCATTCCCAGTGAGGGCACACAGGAGAAGCACCCATCTGCTTCTCCACCCTTCCCTTTCCTTTCATTCTGCTTTTCTCATCCCCTACTGCAGTCAGGGCTCCACTGGAGCAAAGTTGGCCAGGGCGCTGAGGATAGCTTTGTGGCCTCCGCTCAGGCACTAGAATGTCTCCAGTTACAATGGAGCAACACCCCAGAGTCAGAGCATCACCCCCTAGTGGACATTTCAGGTGGATCCCAGTTACCTCCCCTCCTCTCACTGAATTAAACACACACACACACACACACACACACACACACACACACACACACACACACACACACAACTTTATATTATATGATTCCATTTATAAGAAATGTCTGCAATGGACAAATCTGTAGAAACAGAAAATAAATAAACGTCGAGTATTGGAAAGAAGTAGGGAGTAACTACTAAACAGTATGGGGTTTCTTTTTGAGGTGTTGAAATTGTTCTAAATTGATTATGGTGATGATTGCATAACTCTGTGAATATACTAAAACCATTGAACTGAACACTTTAAATGTATGCTATGTGAATTATATCTCAATTATGCTGTTACAAAATAAAATGATATAAATAAGTGTTGAAGATATTTTATTGACAGTTTGAATAGTCTCTTTTGTATAAGGAAAGCAAAACCAGATGCACAGTATGAAAAGATTACCAAAAGGTATTATTCTAAAAATAGAAATGCCATTACCACTGAATTGCACAGAAAGAAAATTGCACATTTATCAAAAAATAACATATTCTAACTTGTTAATTGATCCCTCCTTTTTAAACAGGTTTATAATTTTTTTAAAAAAGATAAAAAAGGAAAACAGTTTTATAGTGACATCAATCAATCTCAGCTAGTGTTTCACATGCAATACTGGGAAACTTAATGGACTTTAGGGGTGAAAGAGCAAAACCAGTAAGATGAGCAACAAAACACGAAATATAATATAAATTGGATGAAGCTGTAGAAATACTAAAACAATTATAAAAGTTGTTATATAGCACCACCCCTAGACCAGAACTAAGTGAATAAATAAATAAATATAAAGCTGGCAGCTACTGGCAGGCTATAAAATACAGTAAAGAAACACACTCAGCCTGACCAGGTGGTGGCGCAGTGGATAAAGCGTCGGACTGGGAGGACTGGGATGCGGAGGACCCAGGTTCGAGACCCCCGAGCTTGCCAGCTTGAGCGCGGGCCCATCTGGCTTGAGCAAAAGCTCGCCAGCTTGGACCCAAGGTCGCTGGCTCCAGCAAGGGGTTGCTTGGTCTGCTGAAGGCACATGTGAGAAAGCAATCAATGAACAACTAAGGTGTCGCAACGGCAACGAAAAACTAATGATTGATGTTTCTCACCTCTCTCCGTTCCTGTCTGTCTGTCCTATCTATCCCTCAGTCTGACTCTCTCTCTGTCCCTTTAAAAAAATAAAAAATAAAGAAAGAAACATACTCATATGCATGAAAGACAGTAACTCCATTTCATTTGTAGAAAAGGTCACATTGCAATGTCATAGTTATTCTGGATTTGGAGAGGGCTCGCTCAGCAGACGCATCTACAACTGGTCCACCACACATTCTCCCGAGGTAGAAGTATGTGAGAACACAAATAACATTCTCTTTCAAATACAGTACTGCTATATACTGAAAAAGAAACAGCACACAGAACAAAGTAGGAACAAAGATGTTAGTGGATAAAAACGGACCACTGGAAACACAAGCTAAGTTTACACAACCATAGTACATGATTTAATGTAATAAGTTATAATATAGGGATTGCATTTGACAACTGTGGACACTTTTGCAGTTTTCAAAACAATTTCAGCTCTCTCATTACATTAACTGTCAACCTAGAGAACAAAGCTGAACATTTTCCTAACAAAGCAAGGAACACTTAGGCAGGTTACATTATGCTTTTGGTACTGGAGTAGAAGTGCACATGCCTGAGGACTATGCAATACAGAGTTATTAACTACAATCGCATGTGTACATTATATACCTATGACTTATTTAGTTTATTACTGAAAGTTTGTACCTTTTGACTACCTTTACCCATTCTTTTTAGCCTTCATCACCATCTCCGGCCACTACCAATCTGTTCTATTTACTTATAGTCTTAGATTTCACATATAAGTTAGATCATATGATATTTGTCTTTCTCTGACTTATTTCACTTAGCATATATCTCTCCATCCATCTATATTGTTGCAAATGGCAAGATTTTCTTCTTTTTATGGCTAATAGTATTCCATTTTGTTTATATAAATATTTTTGAATGAATGAGTGAATGATAAACAAAAACAGCACAAAATAATGGCAATACTTGTATCTATTATTCTACTCACAATGACACATTATTAAATGAATTTAGTTCATTTTACAAGTAGACAAATTAAGGCTCAGAAACGTTAAGTTGCATGCCCAACAAACTATAGTTAATAAATTATAGCACTCAATTTTTACTCAGATTTTAATACAATATGCTTCCCCATCATTACTGGAAGACCTGGCTGTGGGTTCCAGGTCCCATGGTACCTATTTCAATCATATGTCTGATGTATGTTTGTTTTATATATTGGGACTTTGGGTAAGATTTTATTTAACATACTTTTTAAAAGTGCTATTCCTAAGAACTACTGAAAGAGGCCATGTTGTATATTAGATTACATTGTGTATGGTATAAAAATATGTATAAATGAGTGACTTACTAGGTTATTATCATGTTTATTTAGTAACTACATTGAGGTAAAGAATAATTTATTTTATTTTATTTTTAATGGATGTTTATTTTACAAAACCTTGAACTTGGTGCTATGAGATGTGCAAAATGAAATTAAACATGCTCCCTTCCTCTATTGCTCATATGTGAAATACAAATGGAAAATAAAATGTTAGGTATAGCATTTATATTTTGTGATACAAATCAGAACAATTTAACTTTAAATAAAGATATGGAAACCCTAAAACACAATATAAAAGTCAGAAGACTATTTTCAGTTTCTCAAAGCTGAAATATTTTATGTAGAATGAGTGCATGACAGTTCATATTTATAATTCAAAGCCTGCATTCTGCCACTTAAAGCCTACTGATTCATACTTCACACACATTTGTAACACACTTGTGTTTCTTGCCTCCCTCCATTCCTTCCTTCCTTCTTTTCTTCCTTCCTTCCTTCTTTCCTTCCTTCCTTCCTTCCTTCCTTCCTTCCTTCCTTCCTTCCTTCCTTCCTTTCTTCCTTTTCTTCCTTCCTTCCTTTCTTTTTTAAATTCTCAGTATAGTATTAGAAGAATAAAATTAAAAATGGGGAAATGCAGATGAATTAAAATGACTAAATATACATGAGATCTGATAATCTGATAAGAAGAAAGCTAAGAAAACTTGACAAACTAACATAAGTACTATAAAACATAGTTTCCTTGAATCATATTGGATGGCAAAATACATATTTCCCTCACAGATAAGGAGATAAATAGTTGAAATGTTTTACTAAGTTTTAGGACTTAAATGGTAAATCTTAATATTTGAAAAATCTCTTTACAGCCTGACCAGGTGGTGGCGCAGTAGATAGAGCATCGGTCTAGGATGCGGAGGACCCAGTTTTGAGACCCCAAGGTGCCAGAGTGAGCTCAGGCTCATCTGGCTTGAAATAAGCTCACCAGCTTGGAAACAAGGTCGCTGGCTCAAGCAAGGGGTCACTCGGTCTGCTGAAGGCCCGTGGTCAAGGCACATATGAGAAAGCAATCAATGAACAACTAAGGTATCACAACGAAAAACTGATGATTGATGCTTCTCATGTCTCTTCATTCCTGTCTGTCTGTCTCTAGCTATCCCTCTCTCTGACTCTCTCTCTGTCCCTGTAAAAAAAAAAAAAAAAGAAAAAAAGAAAGGACAATCTCTTTACAAAACTCAGTTATTTTTCTTATAACTATAGATAAGTGATATGTCATAGTTTTGTGAGCTTGTGTGAATGTGTTATTTTTATTGATAAATTAAACCCTTCAAAGAAAATATTTCAGATGAATCAAATAATTCACTATATATAGATAAAATGTATATGACACTATATTATAATTCTTTAATGCTATTTTATTGGTTTTATTATCATGTTTATTCCATAACTCTTTAAAATAATGACTCAGTTAAGGGAGTTAATTTGAGTTATGGTGGAAAGCCAGTTGAATTACTTGTGACATTCACATTAATACTAAATGAATTTATTGTGATTAATGGTGTTAAATAGATACCAGAGGAATTATTATTGCTCAGGCAATTATTTTAAAGTGTGAATGTTTATTGCAATTTATATCAACTTATATATTTTTAGTAAACTCTTTTTTATTAACAGTTTTGTAATCACCTGAGGAGCCTGAATTGGCAACATAAAGTTGTGTTTGCTTCATTTTGTTTTCTTACCTTGAGAATGGCACAATGTGAAGCTGTCTTTTACTATACCCTCCTCGGTAGCGGTTCCCAAAATCCCATGGTTTTTAAAGAGTTCGGTATAGTTGCTTGTAATTTGTTCCAGATGCAATGGTCCCCAGAATCTTCTGTGTCGTTAAGTCTTACATGTTCTTCAGGGCTTATCTCAAGCCCTGTCACCTACATACAGCTTCTCTATTCTACATAACTTCTCTATAGTACTTGACAAGTGCCTGTGCACTTGTATGTCATTTAAAATTTAGGATATTTTACCCAAAGAGCTGCTCACATATAGATATCTCCTTATATAAGTGTACAACACATAAATATTTTCAAGAACAGGAGTTTTTACAGAGCATGATAATCTTATATTAGAATTGTTGAACTATCTGTAATTATACTACATGACTATGTTCAGATCAGTCTTCTTAGATAGTGGAAAACACTGGTAATTATTTTTGTTCTTATCATACACCTGATATAGTGGGCTGTACCAGGAAGTGACAATCAACATAAACCCCACCCTGTTCACCACTGAACAGAAAACTGTGAAGCCTATATTTTTTAACTTTTTTGAACTTCTATATGTTTTGTGAAAATGTATAATAAATAATGTTCTCAAGTCATTACACTGCATTTTAAAGATATTTTTAAAAATAGAACTAAATTACTGTAAATGCAATTGTAAAAAGTAGGGCATTTTTATTCAGAAGCATTTAATTATCATATGCTAACAGAAATTTCTCTTTTTAAAAAGACTTATGAGTGAATCTTCATCAGGTGATGATACTATGAAAATATGTCCTCAAGAGCAAGAGAACATTTAAGAAGAAAGTTACAAAGCCAATTTTATCTGCTCTATCATCTATCTATCTATCTATCTATCTATCTATCTATCTATCTATCTATTTATCTATCTATCATCATCTATCTATCATCTATCATCTATCTATTTATCATCTATCTATCTACTTATCATCTATTTATCTATCATCTATCTATCATCATCTATCTATCTATGATCTATCAATATATCTAAATAGAAAGGTTTATTATTTATTTTAAATATATGGCTCACATGATTGTGAGAATTGAGAAATCAAAAGTTTGTAGGGCAGAGTGGCAGCAGAAGTTAATTCTGAAGTCTGAAGGCAGAAATATTTATTTTTCAGAAAAATCTCAGATTTTATTCTTAAACCTTTCCACCGATTAGTTGAGGCTCACTCATATTATCAAGTATAATCTTTACTTAAAGTCAAAATGGTTATAGATCCTAACCCCATCTAAAGTCTACCTTTATAATATCTTAGTATCTAGACTAGTGTTTGATTGAATAACTGGGTACTGTTGCCTAGCCAAGTTGGCAAGTAAAACTAACCATCACATGTGTAATGGGAGTATATATGCTTAGTATGGAAACCATTCTCTTTTTTGCTTTATTTCCCTTAATGCAATTAGTGCTTTTTAATTATTTTTAAATTTTCCAACTGGCATTCCTTTTAGTAGCAAAGATATATAAAAACATAACAATATAAATATATATAAAGGAGACTTGACTTAAGGTGGTGAACACACAGTACGTTATACGGATGATGTATTATAGAACTTAACACCAAAAACTTCTATAATTGTGTTAAACTAAACTCATCCTAATAAATTCAATTAAAAAATAGTTGTGTGTCTCTCTTAATGTTAATTCTGCTGTAAATAGTCATTCCATTTATTGCAACTATTTTATGGAAAATAGGGATTACTCATTAACTTCTATATATGATCATCATAAGAAGTATTGATGATAATTAAAGATAGATATAATAATAAAATGATGAATAATATATATCAAAAATAAAGCATTCCGGTATTATGAACATGGAAATAGTTTTTGATGCCTAAGCTAATTAACAGCAGCATTTAATTGCTTCCTTTTTATTTTTGGTTTCAGATATTTTCTTACAAAACCATGAGAACAAGCACTTTGCTTATCAAAATATAAATTTAGCTAATTATATATATATAAAAATGTTATATATATATAACATTTTTTATTGATTCTCTTTTTCTCCAGGCTTCAATAGACTCAATAAAATTAAGTAATATTCCCAACTCTTCAGAGAGTTGCTCTGGCAAGTTTTGATATATTCTTATTGTTCTCAAAGGAAAAAATCTAATCACTCACACAAATGCTCTCTGTTTGCATCCATGTAAAATTCCTTAATTTAACTTCAAGAACTGCTTAACATATTACCATAGGTGCCATGGTTTATTGCATTTTTCTAGCCAGATGTATATTTAAACTGAAAGTAGTTTGTCTTGGTGTCACAAAAGAAAACTGTTATTTCCCTTGTCTTTGCATGATTGTAACTCAGCGAAAAAAAAAATTAAAAACATATATAAGTGGAAAACCCCTAAGGGAATGTCTCTTGCCCTTATGCAATGATAGAAATACTGACAGAAAGGGACCATTCAAAGATTATGCACAATTGCTAGCTAATCAAAATAACCAGCTTTGAAACATGAAAAAACATGTAATACATTTCTATGATTTGGATTATGTCATAAGTAGTGGTGATGAAATATTTAAAATCAGTATCAAGCTTGTCCACAAGAGAAAAATATTTACAACACTTTTTAAAAAGAATAAACAGAACATTGAAGCGAGTCTGCTCCCTTTGAAAGTTGCACTCTTATCTCCAAAGCATAACTGCTTTTGCTACAAATCATGTAATATCTTCCATGTCGCGTGTGCAATAACTGATCTTAAAAGATACATAGCATTATGTAGCTGAGTATCCCTGGGAAAAATCCAGCTCTTTAGTTAAAATGCAGCTAGAGGCTTATCAGGTGATATTTATGGCATATCTTGTTAGGGAGAAATTATCATTACTCCCATTAGTGATTAGTGCACAAGAAGCTAAACATTTAATGCTTTAAAGAATTCATTCTGTTACCCATTAGCATATTATTATTTTATCCTTTTCTTGCAGTATTATCAGGATACTGACTGCTTTCATTCCATCAAGTTAATGTACTAGCTGCTATTGCTAAATTTCTCCCAATTATTGCTTAGATGAGAGTTTTTCCTAAAATAGCCTGGTGAGTAAGTCAAAAAGAGTTCCTATTCATTTTTCTACTATATGTTCTTCAAAAATAGGTGAATGAGATTTTAACCCTTTTGCTTATTTCTTTGCTAGGCAGACAGAGCCATGCTTTGCCAAAATCTGATTTAAATTACACAATGTATATAATATTGCTAAAGTCACTATTATCACCATCACCAAATCTGTTGTCGGGACAAATCATTATGCCATGTTGGAATGAAAGGCAGTCCCCAGAATCATGTTCTTCAAGAGTTTTCCCACATATATGGTTGAGATCGTGCACTTTAGGTAAAATTGACTTTTAATCTTGGAAATACTTGATGCTGAAGTATTCAATTTTTTTATTAATGATTTTTACCTTTTCAAAATTTTATTATTAGAATTAAATAGCAGGACTGTATCCAGGGTGATAAGTAATATCAACCTCAAAACAACCACTGCATGAAGTTTTTATGTTGTTAATGAGTTAACTTAGAGGAAAATATTGCTGATATTTCCTGTTCATTCTTTAGATAGATGTAGAATATGAATTTTGAGTGCTTTTTGTTTCTTATATAGATTATGTAGAGATATTTAAATATAAAATCTTTCCTTTCCAAAAAATTATAGTTGTTGATGTGGATTACACATATTATTTTTTAAGTAAAACCCATAACATATATTATGAGTTCTATCATTAACTGATCTGCCTCTCTTTCTTTGGTATCTGCTCTTATCTTCAGTCCACAACTCTGCTCTGCTGTTCGTCTAGCCACGTGAAATCACTTCCCAGGTTCTTGCTGTTTTCTGGCAGGGGTGTATACCATCTGTTCTGTTGTTAAACAGAAAAGCCATTAGATGAAGGTGATTCTAATACCTTCTCAGTCTACATGAGCAATCTCAGTCAAATCTAGTAAATGCCTCAAGGTTCAAAAATCAAAACCTAAAGACAATCAATCAGATACAGCCAATTAAATTTTCCCAAATAAGGCAAGTTCTTAAGCTATAGCCAATCATATAGTTTTCTTGGTTTGCTTCCATGCCTACTCTATAAAAGCCTTGCCCATCATGTCTCTTTCTGAAGCATCCTGAGCACTTCTGGTCTGGTATTCTACCTAATTTGATTGACTTTTGCTCTAACTTTTGACATACTTCTAACTTTTTAATATGCTTCAGTTTATCTTTTAACATTGCTTATAATATTTTTTCCTCTTTCTTTAACTGGTTAATTTATTTTCATTCTAAGTGTTAAGTATAAAAGTTACCTCTTCAGAAGAATACTTTTTCTCCTCCCAAGCCTGGGTCTATTGTATCATGTTGGCCTTTCCTGAGCATTTTGTAGTTACCTGGTTTATGGTACTTGCCACATGGAATTGCAGCTGCCTGTTGTTGAGTGTCCTTATTGTTCACTACTCTCTACTTACCATCTAAAATAATAATATGAGCATTGTAGATAGAAAATCATTGTCCATTGAATGGGTGAATAAATAAATGGTCTTTGTTTTGTAAATATATATGCTATACACACAGGCAATAATGGTCTTTTTGCTCTATTTTTATAACTGAGAATAATATTTAGTTCTCACTTCCATCCTGCCCTTTTATTTTAATGTGTGTTTCTAAAAATGTTTTGAAGTTGAAACTATATGAGGTTTCACCCTAGTATATGGCAGTAACTGATTAAAAAGTGTACTTAACAAAATGTGTTCAAAAAACACATAATTATGTCTTTGGAAAGGTTTTTCTCTTCCTCTTTTATCCAATTAATGAAACGTGTATCTATGAGTATCCCTGCTGGTAAGTGGTTAACTTTCTCTTTTAGCTTTAACTGTCTTCAATTAGAAAAGACGTTTCTTTTTATTTTGTTTTTAATCACAAACAATTGAAAAATACTCATATTTCTTTCAGGTATTTACCCAAGTTTTCTAACCATATTTAACAATACAGGTAGTTGAAGCCTCACCCCACTTTATCAAATTCAAAGATTTGACCTTTTGGAACCCTACTGGACTCTTTGGTCATGATTAACCAGGAACTATTTGACTGTTATAAGGTTTTACGTTAAAATATTTATTATAAAAAAGTAAAACTGCTATTTCACTACCTTAAATTTAGCAAAATACTTCTAGCAGAAGTGAGTTTGCACAAGAGGTTCTTCTAGTTAGAGATTGAAGGCAATCGACAGATAATTTCATAAACTATTTTGAGAATTTTTGCTTTGTATTGCTCAGTTTCATGTTTTCTCTTCTTTATGAACATGGAGATTCTATAGTTCTTTCTTCCAAGAAAAAAATATTCTAAATACTGTGTCATTGCCTTAGTGTTTGTAAGCTCTGGAACTTGGTAATGCTTCTGAGAAAGTGAAACAATTCTTGATTAATGAATAGTATCAGATATTAAAATGAACAATAAATTTTATTTACTCTGCATCTTAAGACTACTAAAGAAAAATGAAAAACTTAAATATTACTTTTTAAGATCACTAACAAGCCTGACCAGGTGATGGCACAGTGGATAGTGTCAGACTAGGATGCGGAGGATCCATGTTCGAGACCTCAAGGTCGCCATCTTGAGCACAGGCTCATCTGGTTTGAGCAAAGCTCACCAGACCTTGGACCCAAGGTCGCTGGCTTGAGCAAGGGCTTACTCAGTTGGCTCTAGCCCCATGGCCAAGGCACATATGAGAAAGCAATCAATGAACAACTAACGTGCCACAGTGAAAGAATGATGATCGATGCTTCTTATCTCTCTGCATTCCTGTCTGCCTGTCCCTATCTATCCCTCTCTCTAACTCTTGCTCTGTATCTGCAAAAAAAAAAAAAAAAATCACTAACAATAGTGGATGATATTGATATGCTGAATTAATTTATGGCTTTTTAAAAAAATACTATTTTAAATGAAACAGTAATCAAGTCTTAATTATACATTGCCCTCGAATATATACCCAGCACATATTCAAATCACCTAAAATTATACAAAATCTTTAAGATGAATTTGGCTAAATCTTTAGGTGAAAATTACCCAGATGTGGTTTCTGAATAGTCCATGTATTCTGTGTTCTGACAGTGCCAATATCATTTAGGAATTTATAATATCATAGTCCTGCATGAAACTCCATGTTGTAAATCATTAATCTAAAATTCATTATTCTACACTCAGAAGGTTTTTGGATCATTTATCACTGATCGCTTTTGAGAAGCTGTAATGAATATTGATAATCTGTGTACCTCTGATATAATTTTTGTAATGTTCTTTTTTCTTCTCTGCTAGTTGTCTTGAATTATAGGTTTGTCCTTCCATTTCTGATATCCTTATACTCTCTTATTATTGGATATAATCTTTGGTTTTTTGTTCTTTATCACCTTTAATCTTTCTGAATATTTGGCCCCATGGATTACCCATCTCCATGCTTCTCCTTGATTCAATAACATTTCTCTCTTGATTTTCTTATTCAGCTTCACAGGCATGTCTTTGTTCATATTGTCCAGAATCATTAGGATTCCAGAAGATTTTACTCGACTCCCTCTGCACATTTTTTCTCTCTCCATGGCTTTAATCTCTCTCTACAACTGATGTATCTTGTATAAAGTCATATTCTCAATTTTCCTTTATGAATTTTACAAATAGATTGCAAATGCTTCATTGTAATTCCCACATAAAACCAGCATGTTCCGAGGCTTGGAGGAGCAAGATGGCGACGGAGTAGGCGGACGTACCAACTTCCAACTCCCAGAACCAAAGTGGATTACAACGCAATTTTAAGAACCATCACCTGGATAAACCAACTTTGAACAAAACTAAGTGGACTCTTCAACCAAGGAACACAGAAGAAGCCACATTGAGACTGGTAGGAATAGCGAAAACGCGAAAAGGGCTGCCCAGCTCCCCGGAGCAAACGGCAGCCCGGAGAGACCTGTGTGGCGGGAGGAAAGTTTGGCAGAGAGGGAGGGACCTGGGTCCCAGGAACCAAGCCCCAGCCTGCAGTCCCAGAGCCAAGAAGAGGCGTTTGGACAGTTTTGAGCTGTGAAACAAGTGAGGGAGCTCCCAGGCCTACAGTGTGGAGTATTAGGTCCCTTCCTACTCTGCTGAGGGCTGCTTAAGGTTTTGGGGCGGCAGGACGCTGAAAGGCGGTTCTGTCGGCGTGGGCGGAGGCCAAGCCGGTGGGAGATCGGTCTAGCCCAGAGGGTAGGAGGGGAAGCGCGAGAGCGGTCCGGAAGCTGCGGGCCCGCCTTTAATCCCACTTACGGGGACAAAGCGGGAGGCCAGGAACAGGCAGGCCCTGCGCAAGCCGACCCTGACCGTGGGGACCGGGCTAGGACCAGGGACGGGCAGGGGCTCGCGGCTGAGCTGACACTACCAGTCCCCTCGCCCCCGGCCGGAGAAACCGCGGTTGGCCAGTATACGTGCGCGAGCGGGCTCCGAGCATGAGAACGGGGTGGACCCCGAGACGGGTGGAGGCTCGCAGCTGAGCCCACACTATTATCCCCATCCCCCCGGAGAAAACGCGAATAGCATTCATACGTGCACGAGCGAGCTCCGAACACGGGGGCGGGGTAGAGTCCGGGACGAGCGGAAGTACGCAGCTCGGCGGAAGCCAGCAAACACGCCCGCCCCAATAAACCTTGGTTTCCGACCCTGCGCAAAGGGCCCTGGCCTCGAGGGCGGGGCTAAAGCTCCGGACGGGCAAAGGCTTACAGCTGAGAGCACATCAAAAGCCCCGCCTAACCCGCGGAACTGTAGCGAGCAGGCTCCAACTGCTGGTTCTGGGCGGAAGTCCGGAAATAGGCTGGGTCTGCAGCTGAGGAAAGGTGCTCACCTCTACCCTTGGTGCTGATCTTGTGGCTTCAGTGACAGCCCCTCCCACGGAGGAGAGGCAGAAATCACAGCAAAAGCCACAGTGGGCCCGCGCTGGCAACACTCATACCCAACCACCCTAGGCACCGGCAGAGGGGGTGGGGGGCCTGCAGATAGACCACACCTAGAGAACACAAAGGCAACACCTACTGGACTCCAGTGGCCACAACTTGCTTATACACAGAAAAAATGGGCAGGCAGAGGAATGCAAACCAAATGAATCAAGAGAAATCCCCAGAGAAGGACCTGAATGAACCAGATATAACCAAATTACCGGAAGCAGAATTTAGAATGATAGTTAGGATGTTCAAAGAAATTAGAGCAACAATGGATAGTCATTATGAACACCTAAATAAAGAGATAACAAGTATAAAAAATGAAATGGAAATAATAAAAAAGAATCAGACAGAAATGACAAATACAGTATCAGAACTGAAGACCACAATGGAAGGAATTAAAAGCAGGATGGATGACGCTGAGGATCGAATAAGCGAGTTAGAGGACACAATAAACAAAGGCACAGAAGCAGAGAAGAAAAAGGAAAAGAGACTTAAAAAATGTGAGGAAACTCTAAGGGAGCTTTGTGACAACATGAAGAGAAACAACATTTGCATCATAGGGGTGCCTGAAGAAGAGGAGAGAGGACAGGAAATGGAAACTTTATTCAATCAAATCATAGCAGAAAACTTTCCTAAATTAAGGCTGGGAAACACTCCACACATTCAAGAAGCACACAGAACTCCATTAAAGAGAAACCCAAAAAGATCTACACCAAGACACATCATAGTTAAAATACCAAAGCTAATGGATAAAGAAAAAATTTTAAAAGCTGCTAGAGAAAAAAAGGCTATCACCTACAAAGGAGCCCCCATAAGGATGACATCAGACTTCTCAACAGAAACACTTGAGGCCAGAAGGGAATGGCAAGAAATAATCAAAGTAATGCAGAACAAGAACCTACAACCAAGACTACTTTATCCAGCAAGGCTAACGTTTAAAATTGAAGGAGAAATAAAGAGCTTCCCAGAAAAAGAAAGCCTCAAGGAATTCATAAAAACCAAACCAATTCTGCAAGAGATACTAAGGGGCCTCTTGTGAACAGTTTAAAGGGAGGAATGAATAGAGCAAAAGAAGAATACAGCTTTAAAGAATAAAATGGCAATAAACAACTACATATCAATAATAACCTTAAATGTAAATGGATTAAATGATCCAATCAAAAGACATAGGGTAGCTGCATGGATAAAGAAACAGGACCCATACATATGCTGTCTACAAGAGACACACCTTAAAACAAAAGATGCTCATAGACTGAAGGTAAAAGGATGGAAAAAAATATTTCATGCAAATGGAAATGAAAAAAAAGCAGGGGTAGCAATACTTATATCAGACAAAATGGAATTTAAAACAAAGGCTGTAGTAAGAGATAAAGGAGGACACTACATAATGATAAAGGGAACAATTCAACAGGAAGATATAACTATTGTAAATATCTATGCACCAAATATAGGAGCCCCGACATACATAAAGCAAACTTTGATGGATATAAAGGGCGAGATTAACAGTAATACTATCATAGTAGGGGATTTCAATACCCCTCTAACAACACTGGATAGATCCTCAAGAAAGAAAATTAATAAAGAAACAGCAGACTTAAAGGATACACTAGATCAACTTGATTTAATAGATATCTTCAGAACTTTTCACCCTAAAGCAGTAGAATATACATTCTTCTCAAGCGCTCATGGTACGTTTTCTAGGATAGACCACATGTTAGGACACAAAAACGGTCTCAATAAATTTAAGAAGATTGAAATCATATCAAGCATTTTCTCTGATCACAATGCCATGAAACTAGAAATTAACCACAAAAGAAAAACTGAAAGATACTCAAACACATGGAAACTAAATAGCATGTTATTAAATAATGAATGGATTAACAATGAGATCAAAGAAGAAATAAAAAAGTTTCTAGAAACATATGATAATGAGCATACCTCAACTCAAAATTTATGGGACACAGCAAAAGCAGTTCTGAGAGGGAAGTTTATTGCACTACAGGCATATCATAAGAAGCTAGAAAAAGCTCAAATAAGCAACCTGACCCTGCATCTAAAAGAACTAGAAAAACAACAACAAATAAAACCCAAGACAAGTAGAAGGAAGGAAATAATAAAGGTCAGAGCAGAAATAAATGACATAGAGGCTAAGGAAACAATACAGAGGATAATGAAACCAGAAGCTGGTTCTTTGAAAAGGTAAACAAGATTGATGAACCTTTAACTAGACTCACCAAGAAAAAAAGAGAGAGGACTCAAATAAATAAAATTAGAAAGGACAGTGGAGAAATAACAACTGACACAACAGAAATACAAAGCATTGTAAGAAAATACTATGAAGAACTATATGCCAAAAAATTAGACAATCTTGGTGAAATGGACAAATTTCTTGAATCATATAACCTTCCAAACCTCAATCTGGAAGAATCAGAACACCTAAACAGACCAATTACAACAAATGAGATAGAAACAGTTATCAAAAAACTCCCAAAAAAGAAAAGTCCTGGGCCTGATGGCTTCACAAGTGAATTCTATCAAAAATTCAAAGAAGAACTAATTCCTATTCTCCTCAAGCTATTTCAAAAAATTCAAGAGGAAGGAAGACTTCCAAACTCCTTTTATGAGGCGAGCATAATTCTGATCCCAAAACCGGGCAAAGACAACACAAAGAAAGAAAATTATAGACCTATATCCCTGATGAATTTAGACGCTAAAATTCTCAACAAAATATTAGCCAACCGGATCCAGCAATATATGAAAAAAATCATACACCACGATCAAGTGGGATTTATTCTGGAGAGGCAAGGCTGGTTCAATATTCGCAAATCAATCAATGTGATTCACCATATAAACAAAAGGAAGGACAAAAATCACATGATAATTTCAATAGATGCAGAAAAGGCATTTGATAAAATCCAGCACCCATTCATGCTCAAAACTCTCAGTAAAGTGGGAATACAGGGATCATTCCTTAACATGATAAAGGCCATCTACAATAAACCGACAGCAAACATCATACTAAATGGACAAAGATTAAAAGCAATCCCCTTAAGATCAGGAACCAGGCAGGGTTGCCCACTTTCACCACTCTTATTCAACATAGTTCTGGAAGTCCTAGCTACAGCAATCAGACAAGAAGAAGAAATAAAAGGCATACAAATTGGAAAAGAAGAAGTAAAACTGTCATTATATGCAGATGATATGATATTGTATATTGAAAACCCTAAAGTCTCAGTCAAAAGACTACTGGACCTTATAAATGAATTCAGCAAGGTGGCAGGATATAAAATTAATACTCAGAAATCAGAGGCATTTCTATACACCAACAATGAAATATCAGCAAAAGAAATTAAGGAAACAATCCCCTTCACTATTGCAGCCAAAAAAATAAAGTACCTAGGAGTAAATTTAACCAAGGAGGTTAAGGACTTGTACTCGGAAAATTATAGAACATTGATAAAAGAAATCAAGGAAGATACAAACAAGTGGAAGCATATACCGTGCTCATGGCTAGGAAGAATAAACATCATTAAAATGTCTATATTACCTAAAGCAATTTATAAATTCAATGCAATACCAATTAAAATACCAATGACATACTTCAAAGATATAGAACACATATTCCAAAAATTTATATGGAACCAAAAAAGAACACGAATAGCCTCAGCAATCTTAAAAAGAAAAAATAAAGCAGGAGGTATCACGCTTCCTGATATCAAGGTTTACTATAAGGCCATTATACTCAAGACAGTCTGGTACTGGCATAAGAACAGGCACATAGATCAATGGAACAGAACAGAGAACCCAGAAATAAACCCACAGCTTTATGGACAACTGATATTTGACAAAGGAGGAAAGAACATACAATGGAGTAAAGACAACCTCTTTAACAAATGGTGTTGGGAAAATTGGACATCTACCTGCAAAAAAATGAAACTAGACCATCAACTTACACCATTCACAAAAACAAACTCAAAATGGATAAAAGACTTAAATGTAAGCCGTGAAACCATAAGCATCTTAGAAGAAAACGTAGGCAGCAAGCTCTCCGACATCTGTAGCAGCGGTATATTTGCCGATTTATCTTCACGGGCAACTGAAATAAAAGGCAAGATAAACAAATGGGACTATATCAAACTAAAAAGTTATTGCACAGCTAAAGACAATAGGAACAGAATAAGAAGACAAACCACACAATGGGAGAACATATTCGACAGCACATCTGATAAGGGGTTAATAACTAAAATTTATAAAGAACTTATAAAACGCAACACCAGGAAGACAAACAACCCAATCAAAAAATGGGCAAAAGAAATGAATAGAAATTTCTCCAAAGAGGACATACAGATGGCCAATAGGCATATGAAAAAATGCTCAACATCACTAATCATTAGAGAAATGCAAATTAAAACCACAATGAGATATCACCTCACACCAGTCAGAATGGCACTTATCAGCAAAACAACACAGAATAAGTGCTGGCGAGGATGTAGAGAAAAGGGAACCCTTCTGCACTGCTGGTGGGAATGCAGACTGGTGCAGCCACTGTGGAAAACAGTTTGGAGATTCCTCAGAAAATTAAAAATCGAACTGCCTTTTGACCCAGCTATCCCACTTTTAGGAATATACACTAAGAACACCATAGCACTGTTCGAAAAGAAGAAATGCGCCCCCATGTTCGTGGCAGCATTGTTCACAATAGCGAAGATCTGGAACCAGCCCAAGTGTCCGTCAGAAGACGAGTGGATTAAAAAGCTATGGTACATATATACTATGGAATACTACTCAGCCATAAGAAACGATGACATCGGATCATTTATAACAAAATGGATGTACCTTGATAACATTATACGGAGTGAAATAAGTAAATCAGAAAAAAAGAAAAACTGAGAACAGCACGATTACATACATAGGTGGGACATGAAAGTGAGGGTATGAGACATGGACAAGAGAGTGTTGGTTATGGGATGGGGGGAGGGAGGGAAAAGTGGGATAGGGAGGAGGGGAGGGACACAGAGAAAACCAGATTGAAGGTGACAGAGGACAATTTGACTTTTGGTGATGGGTATGCAACACAATTGAATGATAAGATAACCTGGAGATGTTTTCATTGTACATATGTACCCTGATTTATTGGTGTCACCTCATTAGAATTAATAATAATAAAATATATATTAAAATTAAAAAAAAAAAAAAAAAAACCAGCATGTTCCTTTGCTTCTTTTGCCAATTTTGTTCCTAAAAGACTGCCATACTCTTTTAAAAAAAAATCACTACAGCCCATTCTTTCCTGCCACCAAGTTTGCAAAATTCAAAGTTGTTTCTATTCATCCTCACTCTCAATATCAACCACAAGTTTTCTTAAAATAGTCTTTGATACTTGTCTTTTATTCCCATTTATTCTTAAGAATTTCCACTTATTCTCTACTGAATTATTTTCAGAAACCCTTAAATATTCTACTTGCTACACATTTTATCCACACTTCAGAGCAATCTCCATTTTATCACACAGCCATCTTTCTGTAATATCAGTTTGGTCTTGTCATCTAACTATCTCTCCCCCAAAGCATTTTTTATGCCATGCTGGTTCCAAAATATCTAAACTTCTTATCAAACACTAATAAAACCTGTTTCCAAACATCTATTTTATATTTATTGTTTTATTATTATGTTAGTGATATCAGCTTCCCTATGCTTGCTATTCTGTTGTTCATATTGCTAAATCTGAAATTCAGTTGCCCTCTCTATTGCCTATAAACACCTTGTCATCTTAACTTCTCATGCAAATCTTATGTTTCCTTGTTCATGAAGCTTTCTTCAAACCCTAATCTCATCTCTCCAGTCAGTTGCTTTTTTATTATTATTATTAATTTTAATGGTGACACCAATAAATCAGGGAACATATGTACAATAAAAACATCTCCAGCTTATTTTATCATTCAATTGTGTTGCATACCCATCACCCAAAGTCAAATTGTCCTCTGACACCTTCTATCTGGTTTTCCCTGTGCCCCTCCCCTTCTCCCGATCCCACCCTCTCCTCCCTCCCCCCACCCCGTAACCATCTACCACTCTCTTGTCCATGTCTCATAGTCTCACTTTTAGGTCCCACCTATGTATGAAATCATGATATTCTCAGTTTTTTTTTTTTCTGATTTACTTATTTCACTTCGTATAATGTTATCAAGGACCATCCATTTTGTTATAAATGATCCGATGTCATCATTTCTTATGGCTGAGTAGTATTCCATAGTATATAAGTACCAAAGCTTTTTAATCTACTCATCTTCTGACGGACACTTGGGCTGTTTCCAGATCTTCGCTATTGTGAACAATGTTGCCACGAACATGGGGGCACATTTCTTCTTTTGAACAGTGCTATGGTGTTCTTAGGGTATATTGCTATAAGTGGGATAGCCGGGTCAAAAGGCAGTTCGACTTCTAATTTTTTGAGGAATCTCCAAACTGTTTTCCACAGTGGCTACACCAGTCTGCATTCCCACCAGCAGTGAGTGCAGAAGGGTTCCCTTTTCTCCATATCCTCACCAGCATTTATTCTCTGTGGTTTTGCTGATGAGTGCCATTCTGACTGGTATGAGGTGATATCTCATTGTGGTTTTAGTGTTTTTTATATATATATATATTTTATTATTATTAATTCTAATGGGGTGACACCAATAAATCAGGGTACATATGTACAATGAAAACATCTCCAGGTTATCTTATCATTCAATTGTGTTGCATACCCATCACCAAAAGTCAAATTGTCCTCTGTCACCTTCAATCTGGTTTTCCCTGTGTCCCTCCCCTCCTCCCTGTCCCACTCTTCCCTCCCTCCCCCCATCCCATAACCACCACTCTCTTGTCCATGTCTCATATTCTCACTTTTATGTCCCACCTATGTATGAAATCATGCTGTTCTCAGTTTTTCTTTTTTTCTGATTTACTTATTTCACTCTGTATAATGTTATCAAGGTACATCCATTTTGTTATAAATGATCCAATGTCATCGTTTCTTATGGCTTAGTAGTTTTCCATAGTATATATGTACCATAGCTTTTTAATCCACTCGTCTTCTGACGGACACTTGGGCTGGTTCCAGATCTTCGCTATTGTGAACAATGCTGCCACGAACATGGGGGCGCATTTCTTCTTTTCGAACAGTGCTATGGTGTTCTTAGGGTATATTCCTATAAGTGGGATAGCTGGGTCGAAAGGCAGTTCGATTTTTAATTTTCTGAGGAATCTTCAAACTGTTTTCCACAGTGGCTGCACCAGTCTGCATTCCCACCAGCAGTGCAGAAGGGTTCCCTTTTCTCCACATCCTCGCCAGCACTTATTCTGTGTTGTTTTGCAGATAAGTACCATTCTGACTGGTGTGGTTTTAATTTGCATTTCTCTAATGATTAGTGATGTTGAGCATTTTTTCATATGCCTATTGGCCATCTGTATGTCCTCTTTGGAAAAATTTCTATTCATTTCTTTTGCCCATTTTTTGATTGAATTGTTTGTATTCCTGGTGTTGAGTTTTATAAGTTCTTTATAAATTTTGTTTATTAACCCCTTATCGGATGTGCTGTAGAATATGTTCTCCCATTGTGTGGTTTGTCTTTTTATTCTGTTCCTATTGTCTTTAGCTGTGCAAAAACTTTTTAGTTTGATATAGTCCCATTTGTTTATCTTGCCTTTTATTTCAGTTGCCCGTGGAGATAAATCGGCAAATATACTGCTGCTACAGATGTCGGAGAGCTTGCTGCCTATGTTTTCTTCTAAGATGCTAATGGTTTCACGGCTTACATTTAAGTCTTTTATCCATTTTGAGTTTGTTTTTGTGAATGGTGTAAGTTGATGGTCTAGTTTCATTTTTTTTCAGGTAGATGTCCAATTTTCCCAACACCATTTGTTAAAGAGGTTGTCTTTACTCCATTGTATGTTCTTTCCTCCTTTGTCAAATATCAGTTGTCCATAAAGCTGTGGGTTTATTTCTGGGTCCTCTGTTCTGTTCCATTGATCTATGTGCCTGTTCTTATGCCAGTACCAGGCTGTCTTGAGTATAATGGCCTTATAATAAACCTTGATATCTGGAAGAGTGATACCTCCTGCTTTATTTTTTCTTTTTAAGATTTCTGAGGCTATTCGTGTTCTTTTTTGGTTCCATATAAATATTTGGAATATGTGTTCTATATCTTTGAAGTATGTCATTGGTATTTTAATTGGTATTGCATTGAATTTATAAATTGCTTTGGGTAATATAGACATTTTAATGATGTTTATTCTTCCTAGCCATGAGCACGGTATGTGCTTCCACTTGTTTGTATCTTCCTTGATTTCTTTTATCAATGTTCTATAATTTTCCGAGTACAAGTCCTTAACCTCCTTGGTTAAATTTACTCCTAGGTACTTTATTTTTTTTTGCTGCAATAGTGAAGGGGATTGTTTCCTTAATTTCTTTTGCTGATATTTCATTGTTGGTGTATAGAAATGCCTCTGGTTTCTGAGTATTAATTTTATATCCTGCCACCTTGCTGAATTCATTTATAAGATCCAGTAGTTTTTTGACTGAGACTTTAGGGTTTTCAATATACAATATCATATCATCTGCAAATAGTGACAGTTTTACTTCTTCTTTTCCAATTTGGATGCCTTTTATTTCTTCTTCTTGTCTGATTGCTGTAGCTAGGACTTCCAGAACTATGTTGAATAAGAGTGGTGAAAGGGGACACCCCTGCCTGGTTCTTGATCTTAAGAGGATTGCTTTTAATTTTTGTCCATTTAGTATGATGTTTGCTGTGGGTTTGTCGTAGATGGCCTTTATCATGTTGAGGAATGTTCCCTGTATTCCCACTTTACTGAGAGTTTTGAGCATGAATGGGTGCTGGATTTTATCAAATGCCTTTTCTGTATATATTAAAATTATCATGTGATTTTTGTCCTTCCTTTTGTTTATGTGATGAATCACATTGATTGATTTGCGAATATTGAACCAGCCTTGCCTCTCCAGAATAAATCCCACTTGATCATGGTGTATGATTTTTTTCATATATTGCTGAATCCGGTTGGCTAATATTTTGTTGAGCATTTTAGCATCTAAATTCATCAGGGATATAGGCCTAAAATATTCTTTCTTTGTGTTGTCTTTGCCCGGTTTTGGGATCAGAATTATGCTCGCCTCATAAAAGGAGTTTGGAAGTCTTCCTTCCTCTTGAATTTTTTGAAATAGCTTGAGGAGGATAGGAGTTAGTTCTTCTTTGAATTTTTGATATAATTCACTTGTGAAGCCATCAGGCCCAGGACTTTTCTTTTTTGGGAGTTTTTTGATAGCTGTTTCGATCTCATTTGTTGTAATTGGTCTTTTTAGGTGTTTTGATTCTTCCAGATTTATTTTTGGAAGTTTATATGATTTAAGAAATTTGTCCATTTCACCTAGATTGTCTAATTTTTTGGCATAGAGTTCTTCATAGTATTTTCTTACAATGCTTTGTATTTCTGTTGTGTCAGTTGTTATTTCTCCACTATCCTTTCTAATTTGTTTATTTGAGTCCTCTTTCTTTTTTTCCTGGTGAGTCTTGTTAAAGATTCATCAATTTTGTTTACCTTTTCAAAGAATCAGCTTCTGGTTTCATTGATACTCTGTATTGTTTCCTTAGCCTCTATGTCATTAATTTCTGCTCTGATCTTATTATTTCCTTCCTTCTACTGGTCCTGGACTTTATTTGCTGTTGTTTTTCTAGTTCTTTTAGATGCAAGGTCAGGTTGCTTATCTGAGCGTTTTCTAGCTTCTTATGATATGCCTGTAGTGCAATGAACTTCCCTCTCAGTACTGCTTTTGCTGTGTCTCATAAATTTTGGGTTCATGTATGCTCATTATCATTTGTTTCAAGAAAATTTTATATTTATTCTTTGATCTCATTGTTAATCCATTCATTATTTACTATCATGCTATTTCGTTTCCAAGTGTTTGTGTATTTTTTAGTTTTTCTTTTGTGGTTAATTTCTAGTTTCATTGTATTGTGATCAGAGAAAATGCTTGATATAATTTCAATCTTCTTAAATTTATTGAGACCATTTTTATGTCCTAACATGTGGTCTATCCAAGAAAACGTACCATGAGCGCCTGATAAGATTGTTTATTCTACTTCTTTAGAGTGAAAAGTTCTAAAGATATCCTTTAAATCAAGTTGATCTAGTATATCCTTTAAGTCTGCTGTTTCTTTTTTTTATTTTTTAATTTAATTTATATTTTTTATTTATTCATTTTAGAGAGGAGACACAGAGTGAGGGATAGAGAGAAACAGAGAGAGAGAGAAAGGGGGGAGGAGCTGGAAGCATCAACTCCCATATGTGCCTTGACCAGGCCAGTGCAGGGTTTTGAACTGGCGACCTCAGTGTTCCCAGGTCAACGCTTTATCCACTGCACCACCACAGGTCAGGCTTTTTGTTTGTTTCTTTTTTTAAATTTAATTTATTTTTTTTAAAGTCTGCTGTTTCTTTATTAATTTTCTTTCTTGTGGATCTATCCAGTGTTGTTAGTGGGGAATTGAAATCCCCTACTATGATAGTATTGCTGTTAATCTCACCCTTTATATCCATCAAAGTCTGCTTTATTTATGTCGTGGCTCCTATATTTGGTGTGTAGATATTTATAATAGTTATATCTTCCTGTTGAATTGTTCCCTTTATCATTATGTAGTGTCCTTCTTTATCTCTTACTACAGCCTTTGTTTAAAAGTCCATTTTGTCAGATATAAGTACTGCTACTCCGGCTTTTTTTTTCATTTTAATTTGCATAAAATTTTTTTTTTCATCCTTTTACCTTCAGTCTATGTGCATCTTTTGTTTTAAGGTGTGTCTCTTGTAGTCAGCATATGTTTGGGTCCTGTTTCTTTATCTACGCAGCTACCCTATATCTTTTGATTGGATCATTTAATCCATTTACATTTAAGGTTATTATTGATATGTAGTTGTTTATTGCCATTTTATTCTTTAAAGCTGTATTCTTCTTTTGCTATATTCTTTTCCCTCTTTGAACTGTTCACAACAGGCCCCTTAGTATCTCTTGCTGAATTGGTTTGGTTTTAATGAATTTCTTGAGGCTTTCTTTGTCTGGGAAGCTCTTTATTTCTCCTTTAATTTTAAACGTTAGCCTTGCTGGATAGAGTTGTCTTGTTTGTAGGTTCTTGTTCTGCATTACTTTGATTATATCTTGCCATTCCCTTCTGGCCTCAAGTGTTTCTGTTGAGAAGTCCAATGTCATCCTTATGGGGGATCCTTTGTAGGTGATAGCCTTTTTTTTCTCTAGCAGCTTTTAAAATTTTTTCTTTATCCATTAGCTTTGGTATTTTGAGTATGATGTGTCTTGGTGTAAATTTTTTTGGGTTTCTCTTTAATGGATTCTGTGTGCTTCTTGAATGTGTGGAATGTTTCCCGGCCTTAATTTAGAAAAGTTTTCTGCTATGATTTGATTGAACAAAGTTTCCATTTCCTGTCCTCTCTCCTCTTCTTCCGGCACCCTTATCATGCGAATATTGTTTCTCTTCACAGAGCTCCCTTAGAGTTTCCTCACATTATTTGTGTCTCTTTTCCTTTTTCTTCTCTGCTTCTGTGCCTTTGTTTATTGTGTCCTCTAACTCGCTTATTTGATCCTCAGCGTGATTCATCCTGCTTTTAATTCCTTCCATTGTGGTCTTCAGTTCTGACACTGTATTTGTCTCTTCTGTCTGATTCTTTTTTATTGTTTCAATTTTGTTTTTTAAACTTTTTATCTCTCTATTTAGGTGTTCATAATGACTATCCATTGTTGCTCTAATTTCTTTAAACATCCTAACTATCATTATTCTAAATTCTGCTTCTAATAATTTGGTTATATCTGGTTCATTCAGGTCCTTCTCTGTGGATTTCTCTTGATTCATTTGGTTTGCATTCCTCTGCCTGTCCATATTGTCTGTGTATAAGCAAGTTGTGGCCACTGGAGTCCAGTAGGTGTTGCCTTTGTGTTCTCTAGGTGTGGTCTGTCTGCAGGCCTGCCACCCCCTCTGCTACTGCCTAGGGCGGTTGGGTATGGGTGTTGCCCGCCCCAGCCCACTGCAGCTGTTGCTGTGATTTCCGCCTCTCCTCCATGGGAGGTGCTGTCACTCAAGCCACAAGCCTCAGCACCAAGGGTAGGATGGGGAACCTCGGTTTCTCCGTCCGGGCGAGGTTGCCAGCATGAGCTCAGCCACGAGCCTCCACCAGTCTCTGGTCCTAGCCTCCCCTCAGCAGTCAGGGCCGGCTTGCACAGGGTCGCAGAGCAGATCTCCACCCCGTTCCTTGCCTCCCGCTTTGTCCCTGCAGGTGGGATTGCATGCGGGCCAGCAGCTGCCGGACTGCTTTCGCGCGTCCCCTCCACCCCTGCTGGGCTAGACCGAGCTCACATTGGTTGGGCCTCTGCCCACGCTGACAGGACTGCGTTTCAGCGTCCTGCCACCACCATACCCTTCAGCAACTCTCAGCAGAGTAGGAAGTGCCCTAAGTCTCCAAACTGTAGGCCTGGGAACTCCCTTCCTCTAAGCAGCTCTGCTCTAATTGCTGCGGGAGAGCTTGTTTGGCTAGTGTCCTATCTCCCTTTGCTGGTATTGCTAGTTCCAGGGGAAATATTCGTTTTCGATTAGGGAAGTGACTTAGCCCAGGGGTTAGGGTGGCTATCCCTGAGAGTGTTTGTCCCTGTGCCTTCAGTCCACACTCTCTTCCTGTTGCTCTTGTCCTCTCCTCTGTCCCCGTTCCCTGAAGCCCCGGATGTGTGGTTGTGAGAGAGGTTTTCTGCGCTGTCCCTTTAAAAAGATTCTTGGGTCTGAGAAAACTCTTTCTTTTTCACAAACAGTATCCTCACTTGCTTCACAGCTCAATACTGTCCATACGCCTCTTCCTGGCTCTGGGACTGCAGTCTGGGGCTTGGTTCCTGGGACCCAGGTCCCTTCAACTCCGCCCAACTTTCCTCCCGCCACGCGGGTCTCTCCGGGCTGCCATTTGCTCCGGGGAGCTGGGCAGCCCTCTTCGCATTTTTGCTATTCCTACCAGTCTCAATGTGGCTTCTGCAGTGTTCCATGGTTATAGAGTCCACTTAGTTTAGTTCAAAGTTGGTTTATCCAGATGATGGTTCTTAAAATTGAGTTATAATCCACTTTGGTTCTGGGAGTTGGAAGTTGGTACGTCCGCCTACTCCATCGCCATCCTCCCACCGCCAATTGCTTTTTTTAATTGATTGATTTGAGAGAGAGAGAGAGAGAGAAGCCTTTCTTTATTGTTCCGTTTAACTGTGTTCATTGATCGCTTCCCATATTTGACCTGACTGGGGATTAAACTCACAACGTTCGTGTTTCTGGATGGTGCTCTGACAGAGGTCAGAGCCAGGTCCTCTTTTTAATTTCTAACATCAGAATTACACTTTCCTTCCTCTAAACTTACATAAAATGTTGCTTATAGCTCTTTTTTTTTTTTTGCATTCTTTTCATCCTGTATTACTCTACAGTTAACTATTTATATGTCTGTCACCACAACTAGATTATAAATAAAATAACAAAATTCATATTTGAATTTTATACATCCTTGTTGATAAATATATGAGCCAATAGCCACAAATTAAGTCAAAGTTACTGATATTCTTCTTCTGTGCTATTGAAAATATCTTTTTACATCAAGTTCCACTGTTCACTACTGTGTTATCAGAAAATTCCAGTAGAATCTTGAAAATTATAAAACATACTTCAGAATAGCTCATCTTCAGCTTACTATTTATAGTAAAACCATTTGGATATTTTACAAGAAGCTTCTAGAGAGGAAATTTTCAGGAATTCTTGATGGGACTGAGAATCATGTAAATTCAATGTCTATTAAATGAAAAAGTCATAGATTCTATTGACTTATTTCATTTATTCTAGACCTCCACTTAGTCAAGCGAAGGTGAGAAATCATGTCAACTCAGAAACATGACCAAAAAAAATCATTACAAATTTTTCAGCACACAACCCTATTCCTGAGTTCATAATAGAAGTGAAGTCTCAAAAGACCATTATAGTGCTGTATATAAACTGATAAGAAGTTCCATCACAAAGACCTGGCTGAAGAAACAGGACTCAAGAAAGCTAAAATACCTGCTATTTTTGACAACATTCTGAGAACAGCAACACTAATTTCAGAACCCACGCTAATTAATATTTTAGTCATGAGGAAGTTGAAGACTGAGAACTTTTCCCCAAACACACTCCATTTTATCTATAACTCTTAAAGAATGCTTCAATTATCTATTATCATGTACCAAAGCAATAGATAATTGAAAATTAATTATATTCTATTAAAACAATAAGTTATAAAACAACCATACATATATTTTTATCATTTTCTTTATTTTTTTGACAGAGACAGAGAGTCAGAGGGGACAGACAAAAACAGACAGACAAGAAGGGAGAGAGATGAGAAGCATCAATTCTTTGTTGTGACATCTTAGTTGTTCCTTGATTGCTTTCTCATTTGTGCCTTGATGGAGGAAGCCATTTATTTCAGTTCAGCATGATTGCAAGGTATGCTGTTGGTGACACACTAGGTGAGGAAAGTCTTGCAGTTTTGCCTATGAAAGAGACAACAAAAGGGGAGAATTTTTTCAAGTTTTTCACTGAGTTCTCTAAAGAAAATATCTACTGATGAATAAACTTATTATGGTGTGTACTAACAGTACTTCGTGCATGATTTGAAAAGACTTGCATGACAGCAAGTAGAGTTGGCGAGCAAACACAAGTGGGGAGAAATGAAAAACCTTCAACCCATGAACCAGCTGATTGTCAAAACCTGGAATGCTCTTCCCATCTCATACCACACACTGCTGCATGTGAGTATTGCTGTACTGACAATGTTTGGCATTACATATGCATGTGAGCAGTCTTTCTCACATCTAAAGAACATTAAGACCAACATACAATCACGTTTAATGCATGGAAGTCTCAGCGCCTGCATGAAGCTTAACCTCACCACATATCAACCAGACTACAAAGCCATCAGCAAAACCATGGAGCACCAGAAATCGCATTAATGGTAAGAAGTACTTTATTCATCATTGGTTAGCAACAGTATAACAACATTATTAAAAAGAATTCAGAGACTTATTGTACTTTAAAAATGTTGGTCTTACACAAAATGCACACATTTACTTGTATTCAGTGTTAAACTTATTGTATGGCTCTCACGGAATTACATTTTAAAATATGTGGCATTCATGTGTCTCTCAGCAAAAAGGTTCCAGACCCCTGCCTCAGTTGTTTATTGATTGCTTTGTCATATGTGCCTTGACTACAGGCCTTCAGCAGACCGAGCAACCCCTTGATAGAGCCAGCGTTCTTGGGTCTAAGCTGGTGAGCTTTGCTCAAACCAGATGAGCCAGTGCTCAAGCTGGCGACCTCTTGAATCTGGGTCTTCTGCATCCCAATCCGATGCTTTATCCACTGCACCACTGCCTGGTCAGGCCTAAATGGTTCTTATAAATCTAGATTTAAATGAATATCACAGCTATGTTAATTTCTGCAACACCATTGGGTATGTGATTGGGAATGATGTCAGTTTCTAAGATGCTCAGATTTTTTACTGTTATTTTTTGGCTTTCAATATTATCTTTAATATAAAAGACATGTGAACTCATAATAAAAAAGTCTATTTTCTTAAATGGAAAGAAATTTTAGATTTTGAAGTTAATTTTCTGGTAAAACTTTAGCTGATATACATTAATTTTTAGCTAAAAACAACCTTAATATATTCAACTGAATGACAAAATAATTATAAATAAAGTGCGATTGATTTCAATTTTGACATATTTCCTTTTTAAAAGCCAAACAATTGATGAGAAATAATGAGTTTCAAAATACACTATATTCTTACGTGCCGTTGTGACTTAAACATTTAATTCACTTTTTTTGTATGTGTATTTATGTCGATAGCTATAAAAATTACCAGATAGATGATAGATAGATACTTCACCCTTTAAATTGTCTTCTTTTTATATGTCCAACAGTCCTCAGTAATATAGCTTAGTATTAAGTGGCACTTCAGTCTATGTGATTTATTATCAATCATTCATGTGGAACCCCTAATGTTAAACTATCAGTACAAATTAGACAATGACTGGCATTATCCAAAACTGAGAAAAGGTAGATTTTTTGAGTCTTATGACTGGCTTAGAGCAGTTAAAAAAAGAATTTTAATTAGTATTACAAAAATAGAGTCCCTGTGGTTTACCTTGGTTTGTCTATATTGCAAAACATCTCAGGCAGTTAACTTGAGTTTGGCTTATACAAGCATGACACAAAACAGTATAGGAAGGAATTCTATATCCCAGTCACAATAATCTAGTAGTGATGCTTAAAATTCTATGCATAAAAATAGTTGTCAATAAAGCCTAAAATACTTCAAAGTCTATAAAATATGACTACTCTTTTTTCTTACAAGTGGGATTCTTGCTACGTATTGTGTTTTTCCAAAATCAACAAAATCCCTACTATATCCACACCCACATCTTCTGTTTTCAAAGAAAGGCTCTGATTCCATGACCATGCATTTCTTTTCATTCACAGACACTGGCTTTTCAACCTGAAATGTTTTGAAATATGAATATTTTATTTGAAAATTTTAAACTCTAGTTCTTGGCTACTTCACTCCATTTTAAGAAATGCTTGGAGATGACAAAAAGTTATTTTGTTAAATGTTAATGTGTATGAGATAGCCTGATGAACCAAAGCAACCAGTTTATTTTAACTGACTACTAGTAAAAAAAAAATTAAATTAGTAATTCAGTAAAATAGATTGTTTAAAATAGCTACTAAAAATCCTGTTACACATAATTGTGTCTTGAGAAGTTGGAACTTATTGACTGATATTTGCATTCTATAATATTGAAGAAATTTTCAGACCCACACACATGCAAGGTACAGCTCTCCTAGTGGTGTCTTTTGCCTGATAGGCAGATTAGGATTTTGTAAAATAAATGTGAACATTATATAAATATGCAACTACCTCCAAGTATAGCCTGAAATTTCCCATCCTGTAGAAATTTTTTTTCAATATTTCCCCAGCTGCATTTTAGGTCAATATATCCAGAGTTAGCTCTATTTATTCCTAATCCCCAGAAGTGCAGTACAAACTGCTAGAACATGTTCCAGCACTTTGACTTAGCAAGAATCATCACTTTACCTGGTAAAACAGACAGGAGGAGACAATTGTCTCTACACTTGTTTCCACTAAAAAAACAATTTAGCAGCTATTTCTAAGTTTATGTGCACTTCAACAGACCCCAACAGTTAGTCATTAAAAGCATACAAGATAATTTGATTTTTAAAAAATGATTTTTTAAACATAATTTTAAAAAAATATCCAATGATTATATGTTACTGTTTTTTATTATATAGTCCTAATTAGCATTTTGTTTGTATAGAACTTAAAGAACATACTGTTTTGTACATTGGATTTAATTGACTAAATAAGGAATTTTAAGACACTCTTACTTCAATACTAAAATATTTTCTAAGTATATCTTTTAATCATTGCACAATTACAAAATCTTTTTTTTCCAAAAGCTAATTCTGATCAGGTCCATAGAATCCCCTGAAACTTTATTAATTTGATTGGATCAAACTGGATTTGTGTGAATGGGCAGTCTAAACGTGACTAGACCAAAATGCACATGGAAGGTAGCAAGATGGTGGAGGCCTAGCCAGCAGTGAGTGGCCTGAGTGTTTGAGTTGATAATTCATGAGAGTCCACTAACCACGAAATGCAGTGTTATATTTTGAGCTTTGAATTTGTTGTGGCAATAACTGGATGATACACTATGATGAAATTCTAAAAAAACACACCAAGGTCAGGGTTTGAAATAAAAATAAAGCAGAAGAACATACAGAAAAAAGTTCAAGTAAATTGGTTTATCAGGGAAGACAAAAATATCCTCTACCCTTTTAGTGTCTCTGATCCGACCTAAGAATTAAACCAACATAACATAAAACAGATTAACAGGAGAAAAGCATACAAATTTGACTACTTTTTTACATGGGAACCTTCACTAGAGAATAAAGGCTGGAAAATGGGAGCAGAGCAGAAAGCTTTTATATTTTCCTGACAAAGAGGCAGATAAGATAAAGGGGCCTGGGCTATGAGTAATCAATCGTGGAGAAATGACTGGGAATAGAAGAGCTAGTGGAACCCGATTTTCTTGAACAGATTTCTCAGCCTCAATTTCCTGTCTCTGGTTGAAAAAATGTCTCCTTTCCTCCTGGTACATGAAGGGCACTTTTTAGCTGGAGATTTATTTTCTGCATTCAGGAAGAATATACAAAAGCAGCATATTTTGGGGTGATATATTCTAGGTTCTACTATTCAATTACTATTTTCAGGGTTCTCTGAGCAACTGAATGTCATAACCAGTAAAATTCTAGCTTGCAAGTATTAGTATTTAACCAGAGTTAGAAAAGAAAGATACACAGTTGGCTCTTGAATAGCATGGGTTTGAACTGCATGGAACACTTATACATGATTTTTTTTTATTTCAATAAATGTATAGTCTGCCCTCACATCTCAAAGATTTGCATCTATGAATTTAACCAACAATGGATGAAAAACAGTATTTTTGATCCACTGTTGGACATCCACTGATGCAGAGGGCTGACTGTTTGCATTGTTCTATGCCATTTTATATAAAGACTTGAGCATCCAGAGATTTTGATATCTGCAGGGTCCTAGAGAAACCCCCAAGACTACTGGACTGAAATAAAATATTAGATAGCTAGCTGAAGGTGAAGTTATTGGATCGCTGCCCATATATAAACCCTTGGAAAATGCACTTGCCAACTTCTGCATGTTCCTCTTCTAAGGACTGGTCTTTGTATGGTTTTGGTTCTGGAGCCACTTGTCCCAGAGTAAAGTATCCAGAAGTTTCAGATCTTGCAGGCAATGCAGTAGCCAATGAGAGACTGGTGCCATAGTTAAAATCTCCATCTGCCTTACCTTGATATGGGGCAAACTGCAATGTAATTTATGCTCCAGAGCTCTCTGCACCTATAATGTCACATCACTTGGTACCTTGGCCTTTAGCTATCCTGTTTTTTCCACTCCTGTTCTGGTTTCTCTTGAGAACACTTGTAAACAAGTTCTACTCTCAGTGTTGTCTTCTGGGGAAACTAGATGAAACCATCTGCTAAATAATTAGGATTATACCAGCAACTCAGTTAGAATTATAGCCATTATCCAAGGTCAAATGTTAAATACTCACTATGCAAATGGTGCTCATCATGCAGTTAGGCTTCCATTAAGTATAGGTCAGTGTTGTTTCTCAAAATAAAGTTGAGAATCATCTGCATCAGTCATTTTAAATGGTGATTATCATGCAGGTTTTTAAGCTCTGCCATGTATCTCTTGAATAAGAGTCACTGAGTCTGGGAAAAGGAAGTGGGCATCTTTAAAGCCTCTAGGTGATGTTTATGCATTGAAGTTTAAGAAACTCTGATCAAAGTCATGTATGAAGAGCAGGTTTATTTTATAGCTCCCAGATGGTCAGAGCTGCTATTTGTGGCATCGTCTAGGCTGGCTTTAGCAGAGAAACCAGACAGATCTGACATTATCTGAAAGTATACACACTGTCTGCCAAGAATGAGTCAATTTCTTAGAGATAATAAACTTATTTAAGACTCGTTTTAAGGATGAGGAATCTAAGATCTAGAGAGGTTAAGTGATTTGCCCAATAACGTGAAAAAACTATCTTTTCTTGGAACAAAGACTCAGGTTTCCTAATTTCCAAAATCCTGTGCCCTTCTTTTAGCATGTATTCTTAATACCACTCTTGAATTAAAGCAGAATATGAATAATAAGTACAACAAAAATCACAATGAGTGCAATTACAGGTAAAGTTTTGCTTATATATGTTTGCGTGATGTAAACACATGCACACATATCTGCTTCTATGAAAAAAGATCATTTATTTCAAGCATATTTCTCTAGTTTGCCTTTTCCTTATGACATCACTATCACATAAGGCTACTTCAGATGCCTGTGGAAGCTAGTCAAAGAGGAGCTTCATATGGGAATTGTTTCATATTAATATGGCTTTGTCTAGAGTATATAAAATATCTAGTAGTTTAAATTAATTAGACAATAGTCTTGTCAACATTATGTACAAACAAATATCAAACCCCTGGCATCATTTACATAAAGCAAACATAAACTGTTTAACTTGTTCACTGTTGAAGTAGTTGATTTGTTATCATGTGAACAGAGTCCAAGGCTTTATACAATCGTATACATGACCATAGTCTTTTGAAAAACACAAAGTTGGGGGGATTGTCTCTTATTTTTGAGTAATATTGCCTTGATCTCAATAATGTGCATAATTAATGTTGATATATAGCTTTAAATTTGCACATTCATTCATTTAAAGTTTTAATCTAAAAAAAATTAAATTGGATGATTTCTTATTGGTTTTTAAAAATATTCACCAGACCTACTTGAAAAATTGAATTGGCTGGAAGTTCAAATTTAATACTACAACATAGTTATAGTTTTATCTAATATGAAGTTAGCATTTACAATGCTTAACCATTACAGTTTAGATGAGTTTTTTTAAGTTAAGGCTACATTCTCTTTAAAAACCTATAAAATAGACTTTCTTTTGTTAAGAAAAAAGAGGGAGAGAAAAAGAGAAAGAGAGAAACTTCATTTTGCCGTTCCACTAATTCATGCATTCATCATTCACTGGTTGATTTTTGCATGTGACCTCACCAGAAATTGAACACACAACCATGTCATATCAGGATGATACTTCAACCAACTGAGCCACCTGGCCAGGAAAATAGGGTTTCTTTTAATGACACGGAGAGAAATATGACTAATTTTATTGTGTCACTCCTTTGGGGTTGTGCTGTAGATACTAGCTGTTTGTATTGAAATGGCCATATTTAAAGTGAATATTTCCTGAGTTCTGTGTAGTTTTTAAAGTATCTTATTGTATAAGACATTGTTAATGTGCTTGTGATATTTTCTACTTCTTTTTAAAGGCAACAGAAGCAAACCACATACCAACTGCAAAACACAGTTACTAGATTTTATATTTTTATGCCCAAACTATAATCTAAAAGCTTTAGAAATTGTCAAGAAATTATCTATCTCTGGAAAAGCACAGCTTTATCTAATGTAAGTTTATTAAGGTGTGTAGTTGTACTCAGTCTCATCATGAAGTAAAAATCTCTATAAAGTGACCATTAAAACCATATGGTAGTTACTGTCAATCTATACAAATTCTTTCTACAATCCATAGCCTGCAACATTTATTTTTCCACCGAGTCTTATATTATTAGTCCAGTGGCTAGGATTTTTATCACTGTTTATACTCTGTAAAAAGTTCACTGGTTGACATCAGTTTTGCTTTAGGTCTCAAGGCTTGTGGCCCAAACATGAAGCAGAAAATAAAGAATAGGTTGCATTAGTATATACATTCTGTCCCCCTACTTTTATTTCTGGTTATTATTGATTATTGTTTTTCATTTTTATTATTCATTTTAAATCTATATATACTATGCCTTTAGTTAATTAATATTTATTAAATACATTTAATTTTAACCTATTTATCTCAAAAGCCACAACAGGTTTTGCTTATTTTTACTGGATGAATTTAACTTAAATGTTAAATCCAATGTGTTTTCTAATTATTATTTGAGGGAATAAAATGATAGATTGGTACAGTGGAAAGATCTAAGATGTATGGCAGATGGTCTTATTTATGTTAAAGCTCTGTGATTAATACACATGGACCGTGAGATAACACATAGCTTTCCCTCTGTTTCATCACCTATAAAATAGGGTTTCTTTTTTTTTTAAAAAAAAAAAAAAAGAGGGAGAGAAAAAGAGTAAGAAGAGAGAAACTTCATTTTGATGTTCCACTAATTCATGCATTCATCATTCATTGTTTGATTTTTGCATGTGTCCTCACCAGAAATTGAACACACAACCATGTCATATCAGGATGATACTTCAACCAACTGAGCCACCTGGCCAGGAAAATAGTGTTTCTTCTAATGATACTTCATATGAGAGTGTATAATGATTCTCCAAGTGGTCATGCACTAATTTCTGGAACTTGTGACTATGTTACTTCACATGGCAAAAGGGACTTTGTAGAAGGAGTTAAGACTTTGAACATTAAAATTAAGAGATTTCTTTGGACTATTGGGGTGCGTCCAATATAATGGCATGATTTCCTAATTCAAGAGGAAGGCAAAAAGCTCAGATGACAGAAGAGGCAGCAGAGATTTAAAACATGACAGCTCAAGACTCAATTTTGTAGGTAGAGAAGGGGAGTCACACTGAGGAATGCAGACAGGAGCTGGGAGCAGCCCTTAGATGGCAGCCAGCACAGAAATGGAAGCCTCAGTCATGGAACCAAAGGAACTGAATTTTCCCTACAAATGAATGAACAAGAGCTTCCAGAATGAAATCCAGCCTGCTGATAACTTGCAGAAATGTAAAATTGTACATTTGTGTTGTTTTAAGCCACCAAATTTGGGATCATTAGTTACAACAGCTATAGAAACTAATGCAATACAGTGGAAACAAATATAAATTATGTCTGAAAATATTTTTCAAACTTCAAAGTCTGGATTCAATTCAATAAACATTGTTAAGAGCTACTGGACACTCTGACATGTAGCAGGGATACAAAAAAAAAAAAAAAGCAAAAAGCAAGATATTATTCCTGGTCCCAAAGAACTAATGTGTTACAAGGAGAGACAATGGTATAAATAAATAAATCATGGTCACTCTATGTCACATGTGTTATGTTAGAGGTGAAATGTAAGAAACCCTGAGGGTTTATACATTTGAGGAAGCTTGGTTTCCATAGTTATGAATTGTCTTATATTTTTAAGTCTCATTAAAAAGAATCTTTTCTTTTTTGTTTTTTTACAGGGACAGAGAGAGATAGATAGATAGGGACAGACACAAAGGAACGGAGAGAGATGAGAAGCATCAATCATCAGTTTTTCATTGCAACACCTTAGTTGTTCATTGATTGCTTTCTCATATGTGCCTTGACCATGGGCCTTCAGCAGACTGAGTAACCCCTTGCTCGAGGCAGTGACCTTGTATTTATTTTTAATAAATAAGGAAACTGCTTTCTACTTTTTTTAAATTGCATAAAATATATCTGTGTATAAAATTTATTTTATTAAACACCTCTTTGGGATCTGGTTGACAACTCCTATTTAATTGTTTTTAAAAAAATGGTTTTACTACTTTCTATTCCCAAACTGTAAAGACTTTTGAATTCTTGAGCTCAAGTGATCAAAAGTTTTTCAAAGATGAGACTTTTGTCTGTTATCATAAATTATTGAAAGTTAATTTATTACTAGAAAATAAACTTGCTTTCTGCCCCAAAATATCACATAAAATAGTGTTTTATTATTATACTTAATTTAATGTATTAACTTTATTAGGGTATTGTGCCTATTTTAGATAGTGTTGTGAAAGTAGTTTTTAGATATGATTATCATTTAAATCAGTAGAGTCTGAGTGAAGCATAATTGTGGGTGGGTCTCATCTGATCAGTTGAAAGTTTTACAGGGAAAACTAGAGTCCTATGAGGAAAAAGGGATTCTGCCTCCAGGCTGCCTTTAAATTTAAGACTGAACATCAACTCTTAGATCTCCAACCTGCCAACATGCTGTGCAATTTTAGACTTCCAGACCCCATAATCATGAGAATCAATTCCCAATAAATAACTATGCATACATACACTCACCCTATAGTTTCTGTTTTTCTGTAGAACTGTGACTAACAGTTTTTATAATTGATGGCAAACTGTTTTATAAAATGTAGTCGCTATCCTGCTATCTTTGTGAAATGACACATCTTTTGGTATTGATACAATATATTTTTTGTATAAAAGTATGTATTAGTAAAATAGAAAAGAATTTTTCTCATCAATAATAAATGAGTCAAAATTAAAACTATATCAATTGTAATAGATAACCTATAAAATAATTTAGAAACATACATATTAAGTTTTTCTTTTACTGTTGTATACAGAAGTAACAGTTCTTTAAATGTGGGTAAGAGAACTAGATTCTCCTGAAAGATACACATGATAGAGTGAAACATAATTTAAAAAAAGAAATAAAATCTGCTTGTTATTGATGATGTATCCCATTTCTTAATGTTTCTAATTATTACAATCAAGTTACTCCCACGGAGCTCTCTATCAGTCAAGTAACAACCTCCACGTCTCTGTGGATTAAAAAAAAGAAAATGTTGTTTTTTCTCCTGTTTTATGCACATCACTTATTCATGAGGTAGGCTTTTATAATCATTATAATCATTCAGGAACTCTGGCCAACACCATATTAACCAGCTTAAATATTGCTGGTCAATATGGTAGAAGAACAAAAAGTAATTCTTTGTAAGGTGTCAAACTATCAATTAAATTCTTCATATTGGAATTGAAAATAATCCCCTCCACTTATAAATTATTTTTGCAAAACTTCTTATTTGACCACAACCACTACAAAGGGTCCAGCAAGTACAATCGTACTATGTTTCTGAAAAGTGAAAGGTAAGAATTATTAGAGTTTAGCACAAGTTTTATTAACAACAACAACAAAAACTTATCATGAGTAGAAATAATTTAAAACAATGTTTCCCAAAGTGTATGTGTCTTTAGAAATATTAGTATCCCTTACAATCTTTAAAGTTGTTCATTAAGAAAGAAATGCTCATGAGGTCAAATTAGTTGGGCAATTTTACATACTAGGTTTAATATATCAAGAATTATGAGAAATTCTTTAGTACCAAAATCTCATTGTTTTTTAGCCCAATATGTCTCACAGTTACTTGAAAATGTAACTGTTTTCTTTTCATGATAAATAATTTAACATTTGAAGAAACATTAGTGTTCCACAGAAAAGTTTTACAAATTCTAGTTAAGAGAAAAGAACAGTGAGTGATTTACTGGGAGTTCAATATTGAAACTTTTTACAAGGATCACTGTACAGTCATATTCAATGTTCTCCATCACAGCAAACTCATTGGATGGAAATGGATTTTAAGAATTAATAGGACCAGATCTTTCTGCACATGAGCTTAAGTAATAAAGCCATGGGTAATTTGAAAAAATTTAATAGTGTCTTTGTTAATAGTATGTAAGTTTTTATGAATGCTATACATCCTTTCAACAGGAATGATTATTAGGATATATTTTACTATTAAAGACATTCTAAAAATACATTATTTTGTTAATTGATTTCATTTATATTACTATAATAATTAAAGTGGACACTACATATTTAACATTCTATATGAGTGTGTAAAGTAAAAAATAAAATCCAACTTGCTTTAAAAGTTAGAAGGTCTTAAAATTAAAGACACCTGACATGAAGTTAGTAAAGATTATATATTTAGCTTTTTTTCCATAAATTTTTTATTTTCACTTACCAACACCATCAAGAATATAGTTTTAGTCATCTCTCCATTAAAGCTATTTTATTTTTCATTTTCTCTTTCGTCTTCTCACTTGGGAAAGTTATTTTTTTATAGATAACTTCACCCTTAGTCTAAATTAGTTTATGTCCTATTTGAATATACTATTTATTAAAATTTCATTATATATTCCCCACTTTAAAATTACTGTTTATTTGTATGATTTTATAAGCAATCCTGTAATTTGTCAACATTGTAAATTTTTGTGAAAACAGGATCATGACAGTTTTGTACTTTACTGTATCTCCAGTGCCTGGCACAGAGACAGGCTCACAAGAGAACTTCAATAAACCCTGGTGAATGAAAAAAATAATTTCCTGTTATATGGTAATTATATGCTTGCATGTGCACATTAGACTTTAAGCTCTTAAATGCAAGTTTTAAGTCTTTTCTTTTCTTCATAGTAAAATAATTGAGCACATAGATATGCATAAAACTACTGACGGAAAAAATTTTAAAAATTAATAACTGAATACTCCTATCCACTTAATACATCTGTGTTAAATGTTAGTCGAGTATATTTGCAAATATCACTTTTGTTTGTTGTACATAGACAATAGTTAATTGCAATTTACAAATAGAAGTGAACTTTTTACAAATAGACATGAGCTTTATGTGAGGAAGAGTTATATTTTAATAAATTTATCAAGAATATAATGTTCTATGCAAAGCGAATGAACTGAGCAAATATGGTTTACAATAGATAAAATTTAGCCTGACCTGTGGTGGCACAGTGGATAAAGTGTTGACCTGGAATGCCGAGGTCACTGGTTCAAAATCATAGGCTTGCCTGGGCAAGGCACATATGGGAATTGATGCTTCCTGCTCCTACCCTCTCCTCACTAAAATTAATAAAAATCAAATAAATAAATAGAACAGAAAATTTAAAAATTATGAAGATATTTATATTAATCCACTTTTAAATTAACTCACCAAGGATTAGCAAAATGAATGTGAATGAATGAGTTATAGAGTTTGTTTTCCACTCTTTGAAAAAACTCCAAGGGATTAAAAATAGTGCTTTCTGTTTGTTTGTTTGTTTTTGTTTTTAGGTTAACTACCAACAGTTAAAGAACTGCTGTTATTTATTAGGCCATAGTAAATTAGACCACATCAAATATTTATTTATTACTGATTCTGAAAATGTCCAGTTGAGTTTCCCAGGAATAAAAAGACTTAAAAATAGAGGTTATAAAGAGAAAATAAAACAGACCGAAGAAATAGAAAGTTAGTTCACAGTGTTAGCAAAGCTGAGGGGGGCAATGCTGGTATATGGAGTTAAATGCATAAAAACTATTTCAGGAGAAGCATAAGAATTTTTGGAGAGTAAAAGTGATTCTTTAAAACAGCTACTCATATATAATATTTTTATCAATTGGTCTCTAAATTGCTATAAAGCCTAGTATTAGTCAGGTTTACTGTGCTGAGCCATTTTATACATAAATGGGTAATTTAGGTATGAATCTGTTTTTTTCTTTTGTATAGCTTGAGATGTTTATTTTGTATCTATCTATCTATCTATATCTATCATCTATCTATATATCATCTATCATCTATCTATATCTATCTATTTATTTTTGAGGGAGCCAGGGAGAGAGAGAGATGGGAACATTGAGCTACTCCTGTATGTGCCCTGACCGGAGAATCCAATTGGCAACCTTTGCACTCTGGCAACCGAGCTATCTGTCCAGGGCTTGAGATGTTTATTTTCAACTTTAATATAACAACAATACATAAAAGAAAGGTGTGACTTTAAGAGACTCATCTTTTCTCTAGATTTACAGGAGAATATATATCATGCTTTGTATTCTTAAATAGTATAGCTCAAAATATTTGTAGAGGCATTGTCTAGAAGACAATAGCTTAATTTAGAAATATATAATTTTCAAGTATTTTAGTAATTTTACTGTGTATAATCTATTATAGTTCAGGTCATTTTAGTAAATACCAAATTCAAGAAAAATGAATATCTAAAGTGAATAGTGGAAGAATATAGTGATATTCTTTTTTCTTAGCTAGAAAATTATTAACAATGAAATGTCTTTCCTTATAAAAAGTTTTATTAATTTTTAAGTAAATGTTTTCATTTATTATACTAAATTTTATGTAATTTTTCTTAAAATAATCTATACATTTAAGATATAAATTCTATAATTTCAAATTAGATCAACTTTGCTGAATAAAAGTACAATTAAATGAGAGTTTATATGATGGTATTTTCTTTAATGTCAAAATATCATATCTTCAGTCTGAAGAATGTGAGCACAGAGAGCTTCTCAAAGTTGCTTAGTTAAGCAATGAAAAAGAATGACACCACCTTTCCTATAATGAGGTGTAACATAATTCAGTAATGCAATTGTATATTCATGATAAAGAATTGAAAATAGTTAATTTTAAATTATATGTATGTACATGTAAATATTACCCTTAATTTGAGCCTTGCCATTCATTTAGACATATATTGTCAGTGGTACATCTAAGTATTAAGATACAAAACACTTACCCCTAGGCCTCCAAAGAGGATTCATTCTTAAATGAGCCAAAGAATAATGGAATACATAGGAGCTCATATTTTATATATTGTATTAGGAGATAGAGTTCAGTGAAGAATAAATAAATTGCAAATGGACAAAAATGAAGGTAAACACCATGTTTGCTGCTCCTCTCTTAATACTTTCACTTGCTTGCTTATGTCCGTGCTTCACTTACTCTTAACAATGTGCAAGGAATCACATGCCCCCCAAATAATCTTTTTGGGTACCTATTGTCCTTGTAGAGTTAAATAATGTTCACTGTGTGAATCAGAGGAAAGAAGAAAAACAATAGCAAGCACACTGTTTGGTCCTGGCTATAGTAACTAGAGTTAAGGTTTGATGTTAGATAACAGGTATTAAAATATGATGTCCATGACATTCCTGTCGTTCTGTTGGAAAAGGGCTTATGGCTTTTACTAAATTCACTGTTTTCTTTTTCCAGATTGCTCTGTGCCCAACCTCCAAACACTTCACCTACCCTGATGCACATGAGAAAGACACACTATCTCAGTTGTGATTTCTGGACAGGTTGCTTTATAAATGCAGTGTTGCTCTGGATCACCTTACATGTTACTGAGGCGTATACATTTCAGAGACCACAGGGTTTCGAGGCTCCTTTACTGTCCATCTCAGTTATTCAGGTTTGAAAATTAGGTGGGGTTTTGGACTAAAGTCACAAAAATAAAAAAGTTTGTCAGAAAGTGTTTCTGGACTCTGTTTACTCCCCAGAAATCTAGTATGCTCTATGAATAATTTAGAGCTTAGATTCTAATTACTTTTTTCCTTATTAAAAGATTATTAATTTATTTCATAAACATCTTTATGGGTTTTTAAACAAGCTTAAATTATATGCACACACACACATTAAAACACTAAGCTGGCAAGGGCATTTTTTTATTTTAAGCTCTACTACTCTCTTTGGATTGATGGTGATATTAGAAGAAATCAAACAAAGATTATTACATGTATTCCAATTTAAGCTTTTTATTCATTATCCAATAATTGCACTTCAGAAGCCTCAAAGATGTGTTCTCAAATTTTAAGAACCTTGGGGAAATTAGCTAGTTTTGTACTAATAAATTAATAATAATGTAGAAATAACCTTTTCCAAAGTAACACAAAAGGCTGTGACATTGTTCTATTTTTTTAGGCATAAATTTTTACTTGACCTGGAATAAAATATGTACAATTTCTTTTTCAGAAAAAAGCAATGTTATTTTAAATTCTCTGAATGGCATTCTATTTTATATCGATAGTAACAAAAGTCTTGGTGTTTCACATTCTTAATTGCTTCTCATATTGCATAATGAAAGCTACCCTATTTATCATAATATTGTTAAGTTCTCTTTGGGCAGTTGGTACATAGTGAGGAATAGGAGTGGTAATAGTGTATGATATTATCAAATAAAATGCTTTGAATTCTACTGTAGAAAACTATGGTATCAAATTCTATTTTTTTATAACATAAAATTCTTTTGTTGAGGTTAAAACTTAAATTCCTTTCTTGACTCTTTATTGTCTTATTAAGTAATCTGCTTTATTGGAACACACTTCACTTAATACGATCTTCAAGTGATACAAGTTAGCCAAGAAATCTGTCTTCAAGGAGTTTCTATTTTATTTATTTCTATTTTATTTGCTTTTAGGACATGAATAATGTAACATATATAAAATAAGTGAAAGGACCCAATAATTTGAAAGAAATAATTTTATTAATTTCAAAACTTATAACAAATGTGAAAATGGTCAGGAAATCTAATATAGGCATTTTTTTATATTTAATTTTTATATTCTTTACCCTGTATTTGGCAAACAACACCAATAAATATCGATGAAATGATTAGAGGAAGATGGACAAGAAGAAACCTGATCTAACTTGAAGAAATTATTTCATCATTGAACTTTCATTATAGGAGTATGTGAAATATTAGGGATGTTAACTATGTGCCATAGAAGCATAAAATATGCTAATACCCAAAACTCAGAAACATTGGTACATAAAGACACGTGGAGCCCCATGTTCATTTCAGCATTGTTCACAGTGGCCAAGACATGGAAACAGCAAAAAAACCCTTCAATAGATGACTGAATAAAGAAGATGTGGTACATATATAGCATGGAGTACTACTCAGACATAAGAAATTATGATATCGGATCATTTACAACAACATAGATGGATCTTGATAACATTATACAGAGTGAAATAAGTAAATCAGAAAAATTTAAGAACTGCATGATTCCATACACAGGTGAAACATAAAAAAGAAACTAAGAGACATAGACATGAGTGTGGTGGTTACCAGGGAGGGGGACGAAGAGGCAAGGGGGGGAGGGGGTAGTGGAGGGGCACAAAGAAAACCAGATTGAAGGTGACAGAGGACAATTTGACTCTGGGTGATGGGTAGGCAACATAATTGAATGCCAAGATAACCTGAAGATGTTCTCTTTGAATATATGTACCCTGCTTTATTAATGTCACCCCATTAAAATTAATAAAAAAATGAAATCTTATAATCCAGTTAAATAATAAACTTCACCAATCACTGCTTATTGTGTAGTCTCTTTCATTTCTCTGAGGGCTAGGATCATATTTACAAACTCAAGAGTATATGAAGAAGGAGTATGTATATAACTCTATACCAAGAAATAACAGAACTTGGTGATTTTTCTTGTTTGTTTTAATTAATAATTTATTAATATCTGTGGAGATTGGGCTATACTTGGCATTGTACAGGATATCATATATATTGTTAATGAAGCCTGATGATATTAAATAATAAAATTTTATAAATAGACTATATGTATGTTATAAAAATTATGGTCTGTTTGAATTGAGTATGGTTTCATTTTAGATTTATCTATCTATTTGGTAAAATAATATTCTACAGGAGTGTTGTGTATTGAATTGTGTCTCACAAAAAGGTATGTTTATGTCATAACCCCCTGTGAATGTGACCTTTTTTGGAAATAGGGTCTTTGTAGATTAAATCAAGTTAAAATGAAGTTATACTGGATTAAGGTGGGCCCTAAATCCAGTAACGGTTTTTAAAATAAAATAAAAATTGGGGTAAAGGGACATGACCAGAAAGGTGAACATATGAAGATAGAAACAGAGAATGAAGTTATGCTGTTAGAAGTCAAATATTGACAAGGATTGCCACCTACCACCAGAAGCTAGGAAAAGGCAAGGAGTGATCTTTTCCCAGAACCTTTAATGATAGCATAAAAATATCTACACCTTTATTTCATATTTGTAAATTCCAGAACTGTAAGATAATAAATTTTTGTTCTTTTAAGCCACCTACAAAGTGACATTTTATATTGCAAGCCTAGGAAGTTAATACAAAGAGTTAAAACAAGAAGGAAAGAAATATAAGGGTTATAGAAAAAATTGATTTATAAACAAATTTATCTGCTCATAGTTTAGGACAATAGGAAGAGACATATCTTCTAAAGCCTCCACAAGGCTCGGGAAATTTCCAATTTCAAACCTTCTTCTTCATTTCATCTTTGCTAGAGTGGCCATAACAAGTACCAACAGAAATTTATTTTCTCAAAATTATGGATGCTAGAAATCCAAGATCAAAGCAGGTTAGTTTGTTCTAAGACCTTTCTCCTTGACTTGCAGATGGCTGTCTTCTTCCAGTGTTTACATGTAATCTACTATCTGAGTGTATTTGTGTCCTAATCTCCCCTTCCTAAAAGTATACCACATTATATTTTTAAGGCCCACAAAATGTCTCCATTTCATTTTATTTACTGCTAAAGATTCTATCTCCAAGTACAATGCTATACTGAGATACTAGGGAATAGACCTTCAATTTAAAAATTTAGAACAGGACACATTCCAGCCTACAATAGTTAATTTGTGTCTCAGTTTTCTCATCTATAAAAATTTGGTCCCTATTAATGTTATTATCCTAGATTTATTATGAAGATCAAATGAAATATACAAAGACATAAAATCATGCTTGGAAAATTTTAAACACTAGCCACATTTTAGGTATCATTAATATTTTAATGTGAGTAGATGTATTTTGATTAAGATTTATTTTCAGTTAGGGCCATTTCCTGTTCATTGTGGCAAGTAAATATATTCTAACTTGTGTTGTAATGTATTGGTAACATTCAATTCTTTTATGTTCTTTATAAGATTTCTGATGATGACATGTACATCTTTTTATTTTATTTTTTTGCATTCAGAAGAATATATAGTGATTCACCTTTATCCTGTAGTAGATTTTGGAAGGGGAAAAATGAATGTCCATTGATCACATACCCATTATAATCTGACAACTATCAGTTGCTGGTTTACTTGTTTTATTTTATTTAATTCTCAAAACAATCACTAACGGTGAGAATTGTTATTCTTATTTAATAAATAAAATTGAGAGAACACATGGCAAATATATACACTCAAATGTCATTACAAATAAAGATACGATTCCAAACTCAACTTTTTCAGATTTTAAAGTTAGCATTGTTTCTATAATGACATGTTGTCTACATGGTGGTATCCAATACATATCTACTAAATTCATATGTGAATTGATGAAAAAAATGAATCAATAAACATTAACATTGATGTTAAAATAGAGTACCGTTATATTTGTAAATTATCCTTGGAGGAAATTTAGCTGAATCTCTGAACAACTGAGTGCTATTATCAAAAGAGATATTCAAGAGAAAATATAAAATACAAAAAATGTGAAATAAAGCCCTAAGTTTCCAGAGAAAACACAGCCACAATTAAATGTGTTGTATTATTATTTACTTATTTTTATTAAATATTTAATTACATTATTTATAGCTTATTTAATTTTAACAATACCTATTGATGTAGATAATATGATTAAATATTATTGATGATAGTCATTCTTACAGGTGTGAAGTGATATCTCATTGTGGTTTTAATTTTGATTTCTCTGATCATTAGTGATGTTGATGAGTATCTTTTCATGTCCTTGCTGTTAGAGGAAAGACAAAACACCATCTTCTGTCTGATTCCTGAGCCTGCAGCAAGCTCCAGTTGGGCTAAACATTCACATCCTTGGGCCTTCCTTGGACATGACTGTTTTCAGTCATGAGTACTTGACCTTGACCTTCACTTTCTCAGGATGGGAACAGAAAGTCAATTCATGCTTAGTTTTTTCTCCAACATTTTCCTCTTTTTTGTTTATCTTATTCTACAATGCTATGGTGTACAAGGAAGTTCGTCCTTCAGAACGATGCAAGTCACTTCTGCTCCTTTTCCAGACTAAGCAAATACAAAAACATAAAACAACAATGACAATTAATGTGCTTATTGTAGAACCTCCTAATAATTGGAAATGTTTAATGGGGTTTAATTCAGATACTTCATTATCAATACTACTTAATATAGGTGCACTAGAAAGCAATTTCAATTTTTCTCTGAAAGTGTCATATATATCTTGTTGCAATTATTGTATTTCCATAGATATATTACCTTGATTAAGCAAATGTCTTCTAACTTTATCCTATGGAAAATTAGTCTCATTATATGAATACAGGGTTACACAAAAGGTAGTAATGTTCCAATCACATTTAATTTTTATTTGATATTGTAAGCTTACCAATTGATCTCCCAATAGTACTACCACCTGTTGTAAATCTGCTATTTGACTCTCAATACAACTATCAATCAATCTTTGGCTATTCCATAATTTTTCAGTGTTGATGCTAGTTTTGCACAAATTCTGTGTTTTGTATAGATTGATGAAGAGCAACTCCTGCTGCTGCCACATTGGCTGTGATAGGAAATAGGGGGAGGGAGTTAAGGTGAAGGGGACTAAGGGGATGTAATGGGGGCATGGGGTTGGGAGTGTGGGTGTTATATTGAGTGGGACACTTGAATCCATGTTAAAACAATAAATTAAAAAATTAATAAAAAATTAAAAATGCCTAATAAGCTTAAAAAGAGAGTCATATGAATAGAAAAGTATCTTATTTAAATATACAAGAAAGATTAATGCACAATCTAGATTATATTATTATTCTAAAAATTGCTATTGCTAAACTTTAAGCTTACATTCAACTTTTCTTCTCTTTTTTTACATCTAACAAAATATCAATATGTTTAGTGTTTAAAATATTGGGTTTTCCCAGGGCACAGAAGAGAAGTGACCATCTGCTTTTACACCCCTCCACCTCCTCCTATCTCTCTCTGTCTCTCTTCCCCTCTGGTAGCCATGACTCAATGGGTTCAAGCAAGTAGGTCTCTGGCACTGAATATGGCTTCATGGCCTCTGGCTCAGGCACTAAAAAATAGCTTCATTGCTGAGCAATGAAGCAATGCCCCAAATGGGCAAAGCATCGGCCCCCAGTGGGCTTGTAGAGTGAATCCTTGTTGTGGCATATGCAGAAGCCTACCTCTCTGCCTCCCTTCCTCTCACCAAAAAAAACTATAAATAAAAAAAAAAAAACATTGGTTTTAATTGTAACTTATTTTAAAATTGTGAGAACTTTATACTTTATGTCATTATAATCAATAATGAATGTACCTCATCTGGTGATGTATATTAATTTTACTTTACAAATGGCTGCTTCTTTGATCTTATTAATAGAACCACATCTAGGCTTTTAATTTTTTTTTTATTTCTGTGAAAGAAGTTGAAAATTCATTAGCTAAAGCAAACTAATTAATTAATTAATAAACATATAAATTAGGTAAAAATTACAATGAAGTTAAATATATAGGTTTTCATTCATTCATTTATTTTATTCACTTATCCATTCTCATCTGCTTTCAATTATTCATCCAACTGTTTTTTTGTGAGTACTTACTCTGTGGTTAGTGTATTGGGATATAGAAATGAATAAAACATACAAAAATATTTGACTTCATACAGCTGAATCTCTTTTTGTTTTGATAAAGAGAAAGGGGGAGATAGAGGGAGAGAGATGGGAAGTATCAACTCATAGTTGCAGAACTTTAGTTCTCTGACAAGAGGGTTCCTACTGAGCCAGTGACCTCTTGCTCAAGACACCTTTAGGTTCAAGCCAATGAGCATGGGATCACGTTGATGACCCCACACCCAAACAGCAACCTCGTGCTCAAGCTGATGAGCCTAGGCTCAAGCCAGTTAAGTCTGCCTTCAAGCTGGTGACTTTGAGGTTTCAAACCTGGGTCCTCTGTGTCCCAGGCCACTGCACTATCCACTCTGCCACTTCCAGTCAGGCAGAGCTAAATTTCTTATTTAATATAAAAAATTAACAACATAAATAAGTAATATTCATAATATGTTACATAGCAATAAATACTATAAAAAAAGAGATTATGCAAGAAAGGCTTAATGAAAATGAATACATTTTAATATAATCAGTGGAGGGAGAACTGTAAGGTTATATGGAGTAAAATTATTTGGTGTAAAAAAGTTTGAGAAAAATGTGCAAAGAATGTCAAAGGGATGTGTTTGAAGTGTTCAATGAGATTGGCACATTAGTAGGGTAGTATTTCATAGATACAACAAATACATGTTGAATCAATAAAAGACGGGGTCAAATTTGTCCATGAATTCTCAGGAGACTTGGGAATATTAATCTGTTAGAAGTAAGGATTAAATTGAAATGAATTTGGAAAAGGCTATACACACACACACACACACACACACATAATAAATAAATAAATAAATAAATATAAATAAATAAATAAATAAATAAATAAAAGCACAATTATCTCTTGGCTCCTGTAACAAATTTTCACAAACAGTTCTAAAGGCCAGAATTATCACTGGGATGAAATCAAGGTGTCTATAGAAACTCATTCCCTTCAAAAGGAATTTATGAAATTTATTCTTTATTTTATTTTATTTTATTTCTGGTGGCTTCCAGGTTTCCCTGGCTTGTGGTTTCATTACTTCAAAGCTCACAGACATGGGATGTTTTATTTTATGTCAATTTTCCTGGGCCAATATTAAGTATTATTTCTTAATAAGTCTCATAGGTCATTTTTGGATGAGAATAATATTTGAATTAATGGACTTGGTAAATTCTACTTCCCAATGTGAGTGGGCATCATCTTAGCCATTAAGGATCTGACTAGGGCAATAAATGGTGTAAAAAGAATTTTTCTTTTTGCCTGTTTTTTGAGTTGGAACATCAGTTTTCTTCTGACCTTGTACAGTGTTTTATACCAGCAGCTCCCCTGGTTCTCAGGTTTTCAGACTTGAGTTAGAACTCCACCACCAGACTGCATACGGCAGATCATGGAACTTCTCAAACTGTATGATTACTTATAATTATGTAATTAATTAATAGGATTAGCTCTGTTTCTCAAGAAAACCCTAATAAAGCTATGATCTTCAAGTTTTTCTCTGTTCATCTTTACAACATCTACTTCAATTTGTGTGGTCAAATCTCTGTCTCCTTGTTGTAAAGATACAGGTGAATGAATTTAGGACCTTACCCTCTAATCCAATATAACTCCCATTTTGATCTTTCACTTATTCATATAGGCAAAAACTTAACTTGATACCTTCGGGGAAAATTTCACAGCTACCAAAGTGTGTGTGTGTGTGTGTGTGTGTGTGTGTGTGTGTGTGTGTGTGTGTGTGTGTTATTGTCTATCCTTGCATATGCTAGGAAAATTAATGAGTCAACTGATGAAGAAATTGAGCCATTCTGCTCATTTTTTTCTTCCATTAAAATATTTTTTAAGTTGCTTGTTGACATTATAGCATTTTTATTGTTGTTTTTGTTTTTCCTTAAGAAAAAATGAAATATGCTAAGTAGAATGAAAAGAGGAATTATTCAAAGTCCTTAGGACCAAAGTTCTATGACTGTATGTATAAAAAGAAAAATACTTTGAATATATTTTGAGGAAACTATAACTTTAAAAAAGTTCCTTGCACATAGTTAGTTGTCAACATGTATATTTTCATGTTGAAAGTTCATCTAGATCTAGAAATATACAAAGTAATTTGCAACCTAAACACACACAGACATGAAACTAATGTTTAAAAACTCTCAAGAAGTTACATAAAAAAGATTGTGAGTTAATATAAATAATAAAAGTTAGTGCATTTACTAAATAAATTTAAAATGCAATTACATAATTTTTAAGTTAAAATAGCATTATAAAACAAGTAATAATTTAAATAATTAAAAACTATAAAGACTGTATTACATTGTTATATTACTAGCCTTACAAGTTGAGTTGTTAGATATACTTGCATTTATAATATTAAACAAATTAAAAAAATTTTAAAGTATTTGCTAGTTATAGTACTAGAATTATACAAGAAACATGAACATAAAGGTGTGGGTTTATTTCTAGGTTCTCTGTTCTGTTCCATTGATCAATGTGCCTGTTCTTATGCCAGTACCAGGCTGTCTTGAGTATAATGGCCTTGTAGTAAACCTTGATATTCGGAAGAGTGATACCTCCTGCTTTATTTTTTCTTTTTAAGATTGCTGAGGCTATTTGTGTTCTTTTTAGGTTCCATATAAATTTTTGGAATATGTTTTCTATATCTTTGAAGTATGTCATTGGTATTTTAATTGGTATTGCATTGAATTTATAAATTGCTTCGGGTATTATAGACATTTTAATGATGTTTATTCTTCCTAGCCATTAGCACGGTATATGCTTCCACTTGTTTGTATCTTCCTTGATTTCTTTTATCAATGTTTTATAATTTTCCAAGTACAAGTCCTTAACCTCCTTGGTTAAATTTACTCCTAGGTATTCTATTTTTTTTTTTTTGGCTGCAATAGTGAAGGGAATTGTGGACAACTGATATTTGACAAAGGAGGAAAGAAAATACAATGGAGTAAAGACAGCCTCTTTAACAAATGGTGCTGGGAAAATTGGACATCTACCTGCAAAAAAATGAAACTAGACCATCAACTTACACCATTCACAAAAACAAATTCAAAATGGGTAAAAGAATTAAACATAAGCTGTGAAACTATAAGCATCTTAGAAGAAAACATAGGCAGCATGATTTCCGACATATTGTAGCAGCAGTATGTTTGCAAATTTATCTCCACGGGCAAATGAAATAAAAGGCAAGATAAACAAATGGGACTATATCAAACTAAAAAGTTTTTGCACAGCTAAAAAGACAAACCACACAATGGGAGAACATATTCGACAGCACGTCGGATAAGGGGTTAATAACCAAAATTTATAAAGAATTTATAAAACTCAACAACAGGAAGACAAACAATCCAATCAAACAATGGGCAAAAGAAATGAATAGAAATTTCTCCAAAGAAGACATACAGATGGCCAAAAGACATATGAAAAAATGCTCAACATCATTAATCATTAGAGAAATGCAAATCAAAACCACAATGAGATATCACCTCACACCAGTCAGAGTGGCACTCATCAGCAAAACAACACAGAACAAGTGCTGGCAAGGATGTGGAGAAAACGGAACCCTTCTGCACTGCTGGTGGGAATGCAGACTGGTGCAGCCACTGTGGAAAACATTGTGGAGATTCCTCAAAAAGTTAAAAGTCGAACTGCCTTTTGACCCGGCTATCCCACTTTTAGGAATATACCCTAAGAACATCATAACACTGTTCGAAAAGAAGAAATGCGCCCCCATGTTTGTGGCAGCATTGTTCACAATAGCGAAGATCTGGAAACAGCCCAAGTGTCCTTCAGAAGACGAGTGAATTAAAAAGCTTTGGTACATATATACTATGGAATACTATTCAGCCATAAGAAATGATGACATCGGATCATTTACAACAAAATGGATGTGCCTTGATAACATTATACGGAGAAATAAGTGAATCAGAAAAAAAAAAACCCAAAAACTGAGAACAGCATGATTTCATACATAGGTGGGACATAAAAGTGAGACTATGAGACATGGATAAGAGTGAGGTGGTTACGGGATGGGGAGAGGGAGGGGAGGGTGGAATAGGGAGAAGGGGAGGGGTACAGGGAAAACCAGATAGAAGGTGACAGAGGACAATCTGACTTTGGGTAATGGGTATGCAGCAAAATTGAATGGTAAAATAATCTGGAGATGTTTTCATTGTACATATGTACCCTGATTTATTGGTGTCACCCCATTAAAGTTAATAAAAAAAAACCATGAACAAAAGAGAATGTTAGAGAAAATTCAAGTGCTCAAGACATCTATTGTTCCCAGTAATCAAATTTGAAAACACAGACTTTACAAGAAAAATGTCCCTTTCAGTTTTGAGCTGATGGAGGCTAAAAATTTAAACTGAAGCTTGTTTACATGATTTTTATAATCTGATATTTATATTAGTTGAAGACAAAAGATTTTTGAGAATTGTTCAAGATATGAATTCTAGGTATAAATTTTTTCTTGGCCCAGACCGGTTGGCTCAGCACTAGAGAGTCAACCTGGCATGTGGTAGTCCCTGACTTGATTCCAGTCAGGGCACACAGGAGAAGCAACCATCGGCTTCACCACCCCTTCTCCTCTCCCCATCTCCCTTCTTTCTGTCTCTCTCCTCCCTTCTCCCAATCATGGCTAGGTTGAAGCAAGTGTCCTGAGGCACTAAGAATGGTTCCATGGCTTCCCCCTCAGGCACTAAAATGTCTCTGTTGCCAAGCAACAGAACAGCGGCCTCAGATGGGTAGACTATCACCTGGTAGGGGGCTTGCCGGGTGGATCCCAGTTGTGGTGTAAGGAGGAGTCTGTCTCTGCCTCCCCAACTCTCACTTAATAAATTTTTTTTTTTTCTTAAAGCTTGTTACTGGAATAACATTTTCTTTTTTTTTTTTTTCAGCAACAGAGACATTGAGAAAAACAAAGAAAGAGACAGATAGGGACAGACAGACAGGAAGGGAAAGAGATGAGAAGCAACAATTCATTGCAGCACCGTAGTTGTTCATTGATTGCTTTGTCTATTGTGCATTGACTGGAGCGCTCCAGCTTAACCCCTTGCTTAAGCCAGAGACTTAGGGCTCAAGCCATCGACCTGACCTTAGACTTCAAGCCAGAGGCCTTTGAGCTCAAACCAGTGACCATAGGGTCATGTCTATGATCCCATATTCAAGCCAGACACCCCATGCTCAAGTTGGTGAATTAGCACTGAAGCTGGCAAACTCAGGGTTTCAAAACTGGGTCTTCTGCATCCCAGGTAGGCACTCTATGTACTGTGCCACCACCTAATCAGGCTGAAATAACATTTTTAAAAATTTATTTAATTGTGTTTACATAAATTCTAGGGTGACCCCGACTGCATCCCCCCTCCACAACATTCCTTCAACATCTTCCTTACCCTCCTTTGTACAGTGTCCTTCCCCCCTCCCCTCAGGTTTATCCCATCCTATCATCCCCTTTCCGTCTGTCCTCTTTTCCTCAGGTTCATTTGATCCCTCCTCTGTCTCAATTCCTTTCCTCAGTTCTCAGTGTTCATTGGATTCCTCAAATGTGTGAGGACATATAATATTTTTCTTTTTCTGCCTGGCTTATTTCACTCATCATAATAGTTTCCAGACTTCTCCATCTTGTTGCAAAAGGTAATATTTCCTTCTTTTTCATGGTTCCATAGTATTCCATTGTATATATGTACCACTGTTTTTTTTTTTTTTTTAGAAAATAGATTTTCTTTTTTTTTTTTTATTCATTTTAGCAATGAGACAGAGACAGAGAGAGAGAGAGAGAGAGAAAGGGGGGAGGAGCTGGAAGCATCAAATCCCGTATGTGCCTTGACCAGACCAGTGCAGGGTTTTGAACTGGCGACCTCAGTGTTCCCAGGTCGACTCTATCCACTGCGCCACCACAGGTCAGGCATGTACCACTGCTTTTTAATTTACTCGTCCACTGATGGACACTTGGGCTGTTTCCAGCTCTTTGCTATTGTGAACAATGCTGCCATAAACATGGGAGTGCATTTCTTTTTTTCAGTCCGTGATATGGTGTCCTTGGGATATATTCCTATAGGTGGGATAGCTGTGTCAAAGGGCAGTTCCATTTCTAATTTTTGGAGGAATCTCCATACTGTTTTCCACAGTGGCTGCACCAGGCTGCATTCCCACCAGCTGCAGGAGGGTTCCCCTTTCTCCACATCCTCGCCAGCACCTCTAATGTGTTGTTTTGTTAATGAGTGCCATTCTGAATGGTGTGAGGTGGTATCTCATTGTGGTTTTAATTTGCATTTCTCTAATGATTAGTGATGTTGAGCATTTTTTCATATGCCTATTGGCCATCTGTAGGTCCTCTTTGGAAAAGTGTCTATTCATTTTCTTGTGCCCATTTTTTGATTGGATTGTTTATCTTCCTGGTGTGGAGTTTTACAAGTTCTTTATAAATTTTGGTTATTAACCCTTTATCAGATGTGTTGTCTAATATGTTCTCCCATTGTGTGGTTTGTCTTTTTATTCTGTTAATACTGCCTTTAGCTATGCAAAAGCTTTTTAGTTTGATATAGTCCCGTTTGTTTATCCTGTCTTTTATTTCATTTGCCTGTGAAGATAAATCAGCAAATATATTGCTTCGATAGATGTTGGAGAGTTTACTGCCTATGTTTTCTTCTAGAATAGTTATGGTTTCACGGCTTACATTTAAGTCCTTTATCCATTTAGAGTTTATTTTTTGGTATAAGTTGGTGGTCTAGTTTCATTTATTTTGCAGGTAGCTGTCCAGTTTTCCCAACAGCATTTGTTAAAGAGACTGTCTTTACTCCACTATATGTTCTTACCTCCTTTGTCAAATATTGATTGCCCATATGATGTGGGTTTATTTCTGGGTTCTCTGTTCTGTCCCATTGATATATATAAATGTTCTTATGCTAGTACCAAGCTGTTTTGAGTACAATGGCTTTGTAGTATAACTTGATATCAGGAAATGTGATACCTCCCACTTTATTCTTCTTTTTCAAGATTTTTGAGGCTATTTGTCTTTTTTTTTTTTTTTGGTTCCATATTAATTTTTGGAATATTTGTTCTATATCTTTGAAGTATGTTGTTGGTATTTTAATTGGTATTGCACTGAATTTATAAATTGCTTTGGGTAATATAGACATTTTAATGATGTTTATTCTTTATAACCATGAACATGGTATATGCTTCCACTTGTTTCTGTCTTCCTTGCTTTCTTTTATCAATATTTTATAATTTTCTGAGTACAAGTCTTTAACCTGCTTGGTTAAATTTACTCCTAGGTACTTTATTTATTTATTTATTTATTTTTGCAATAATGAAGGAGATTCTTTCCTTAATATCTCTTTCTGACATTTCATTGTTTGTGTATAGAAATGCCTGTGATTTTTGTGTGTTAATTTTATATCCTGCCACCTTGCTGAATTCACTTATTAGGTCTAGTAGTTTTTTGACTGAGATTTTAGGGTTTTCTATATGCAGTATCATATCATCTGCAAATAATGATAGTTTTACTTCTTCTTTTCCAATTTGGATGCCTTTTATTTCTTCTTCTTGTCTGATTGCTGTAGCTAGGACTTCCAGTACTATGTTGAATAAAAGTGGTGAAAGGGGACACCCCTGCCTTGTTCCTGACTTTAGAGGAATTTCTTTCAATTTTTGTCTATTGATTATGATGTTGGCTGTGGGTTTGTTATAAATGGCCTTTATCATGTTGAGGTATGTTCCCTGTATTCCCATTTTGCTAAGAGTTTTGATCATAAATGGGTGCTGGATTTTATCAAATGCCTTTTCTGCATCTATTGAAATTATCATGTTGTTTTTCTCCTTCCATTTGTTTATGTGATGAATCACATTAATTGATTTACAAATGTTGTACCATCCTTTTCTCCCCAGAAAAAATCCCACTTGATCGTGATGTATGATTTTTTTCATGTATTGCTGCATCCGGTTTGCTAACATTTTGTTGAGGATGTTAACATCTAAATTCATCTGGGATATTGGACTATAATTTTCTGTCTTTGTTTTGTCTTTGCCTGGTTTTGGAAACAGAATCATGCACGTCTAATTAAAGAAATTTGGTAGTGTTCCTTCCTCTTGAATTTTTTGAAATAGTTTGAGAAGGATAGAAATTAATTCTTCTTTGAATACTTGGTAGAATTCACCAGTGAATCCATCGGGCCCAGAGGTTTTGTTTTTTGGGAACTTTTTGATAACTGTTTCAATCTCTTTCTTTGTGATTGGTCTGTTTAGGTTTTCTGATTTCTCCAGTTGATTTTTGGAAGATTGTATGTTTCAAGGAATTTGTCCATTTCACCTAGGTTGTTTAATTTTTTGGCATACAGTTCTTCATAATATTTTCTTACAATATTTTGTATTTCTGTTGTGTCGGTTGTTATTTCTCCACTCTCATTTCTAATTTTATTTATGAGTTCTCTTTCCTCTTTTTTTGGCGAGTCTCATTAAAGGTTCATTGATCTTATTTACCCTTTCAAAAAACCAGCTCTTGGTTTCATTGATCCTCTGTATTATTTCTTTAGCCTCTATGTCATTTATTTCTGCTCTCATCTTTATTATTTTCTTACTTCTACTACTTCTGGGCCTTACTTGCTGTTCTTTTCCAAGTTGTTTTAAATGAAGGGTTAGGTTATTTATTTGACCTTTTTCAAGTTCCTTAGGTAACGCCTGTAGTGCTATGAACTTCCCTCTCAGGACTGCTTTAGCTGTGTCCCATTAATTTTAAGTTGTTGTACGTTCATTATCATTTGTTTCTAGAATTTTTTTATTTCTTCTTTAATTTAATTTTTAACCCATTTGTTATTTAATAACATGCTATTTAGTTTCCATGTGGTTAAGTATTTTTCTGTTTTTCTGTTGTGATTGATTTCTAGTTTTCTGCCATTGTGATCAGAGAAAATGCTTGATATGATTTCAATCTTCTTAAAGTTGTTGAGATTGCTTTTGTGTCCGAACATGTGATCTATCCTAGAGAATAGACCATGAGCACTTGAAAAGAATGTATATTTTGCTGCTTTATGGTGAAACGTTCTGAAGATATTTATTAAATGTAGTTATTCTAGTGTGTCCTTTAAGTCTGCTGTTTCTCTGTTAATTTACTTTCTTGAGGATCTATCTAGTGATGTAAGTGGGGTATTGAAATATCCTACTATTATAGTATTGCTGTTGATCTTGCCCTATAAATTCATCAAAGTCTGCTTTATATATTTAGCAGCTAGCTCCTGCATTAGGTGCGCAGATATTTATGATGATTATATCTTCATGATGGATTGCTCCCTTTATCATTATGTAATGACCTTCTTTCTCTCTTACTATAGCCTTGGTTTTAAAGTCCATTTTGTCTGATATAAGTATTGTTACCCCAGCTTTTTTTTCATTTCCATTTGCTTGAAATATTTTTTTTCATCCTTTTACCTTCAGTCTATGTGCATCTTCTGTTTTAAAGAGTGTCTCTTGTAGACAGCATATGTACGGGTCCTGTTTTCTTATCCATGAAGCTACCCTATGTCTTCTGATTGGATCATTCAGTCCATTTACATTTAAGGTTATTATTTATATGTTTTTGTTTATTGCCACTTTAAATTTAGAAGTGTATTCCTCTTTTGCTATGTCTTTTTCCATTTTGATCTGTTTACAACAGGCCCCTTAACATTTCCTGCGGATTTGGTTCCATTGTAATGAATTCCTTGAGTTTTCTATTGTCTGGGAAGCTTTTTATTTCTTTTTCAATTTTAAATGGTAGCCTTGCTGGATAAAGTAGTCTTGGTTGTAGGCTCTTGTTCTGCATTACTTTGAATATTTCTTGCTATTCCCTTCTATCCTCAAGTGTTTCTGTTGAGAAGTTGGATGTCATCCTTATGGGTGCTCCTTTGTAGGTGATAGCCTTTTTTTCTCTTGCAGCTTTTAATATTTTCTCTTTATCACTTAGCTTTGGTATTTTAATTTTATGTGTCTTGGTGTAGGTTTCTTTGGGTTTCTCTTTAATGGAGATCTCTGTGCTTCTTGAAATTGTGAGACCCTTCCTTGAATCAGTTTAGGGAAGTTTTCAGCTATGATTTGATTGAATAAAGTTTCTATCTCTTGTTCTTTCCTTTCTTTTTCAGGAACCCCTATTATGTGAATGTTATTTCTCTTCATGTTGTCACAGAGCTCTCTTAGAGTTTCCTCAGACTTTTTGAGTCTCTTTTCTTTTTTCTGCTCTGCTTCCATGCCTTTGTTCATCTTGTCTTCCAACTCACTAATTTGATCTTCAGCTTCATCCATCATGCTTTTAATTCCTTCCATTGTAGACTTCATTTCTGATATTGTATTTGTCATCTCTGACTGATTCTTTTTAATATTTCAATGTCCTTTTTATACTTGCTATGTCTTTATTTAGCTGTTTATAATGACCATTCATTGTTGTTCTAAAATCCCTAACCATCCTAACAATTATTAATTTAAACTCTGCATCTGGAAGTTTGATTATTTCCATATCACTCAGTTCATTTCCTGGAGGATTCTATTGTGGTTTCTTTTGTATTGCACTTTTTTATCTTCTCTTTATGTCTGTGTGTTTGGGTATGTTGTTTGTAGAGCTGGTTGAGTATAGGTTTGGTGTTGTCTACCTCCAATTTTCAGTTGTGTTATTTCTAGGTCTTCTTGGGTTGGCTTAAGCTTTTGTTTGTAATCCATTGTGAAATTTGGCTTTTCTAATGGAGCCCCTTTAATGTCTTGATTTGTTTGTTTTCTTCTCAGTTTTCTTAACTCAGTGGCAGTCTTGTTTACTGATCTCAGCAGGGGGCTTATTTGAAACTGTATCCAGGAATGTGGTGGGTGTAATCTGAGACTCTGAGGACCTGATCTGCCAGTTACTCTCTCTGGGGGCAGGGTGCTTTCTCCACTTCAGTAGGGGCAGATGTATCTCAGATCTCCATGGAGACCTGAGTGACTGCCCCTCCTCCCCACTTCTTGTTTTCAGCTGTGTCTTGTTGTGCTGATTGGAGCTGGAGAGATATCTTGAGAAGATTGACCCAGAACCACTTTAATCTTGTGTTCTGTGGAAGGATCAATCCCTCCCTTTGCAATGGCTCCCTCCAGCACCTCCCCCAGGTATGGCTGCTTCTGCACTGGATTAATCCTGCTTTTCAGGTCCTCCCATGCATTCCACTGTTTGTTACTGGTTGTTTCTCTCTCCCCCTTTCTTTTGGAAAACAAACCAGCCCTTTCAACACACCTTGTTCCCAGGTCCCCAGGCAAGTGGCTGTGAGTGATATTTTATACTGTTTTCCTTAAATTGAGAGCCTTTCTGAGCTCTCAGCATAACTCCCACCCCTTTGTTCCTGTAAGCTGGGGAGGCTCACTGCTCCTTAGTGCTCCCCACCAAGCTCGGTGTGGCTTCTTCTTTGCTCCTTAGATTTTGAGAGCAATTCTTGTAGTCCAAAGTTGGTTTTTTTCATACTGAATGTTACTAAGTTAATTTGTAATCTAGTTTGGTGGTGTGAGCTGGGAGTCTGTGCATCTGCCTTCTCCACTGCCATCTTGTGTCCCCTCTGAAATAACATTTTTTAAAAACTTAATTTATGGAAGAATAAGAGAGAAACATTTGTTTGTTGTTCTACTTATTGATGTATTTATTGGTTGATTCTTGTATGTGCTCTGACCAGAGATTGAACCCACAGCCTTTGCATCTTTGGCCTATTAGGATGATGCTCTCACCAACTTAGTTATTTGGCCAAAGTCAACATTGTTTTTTTTAAATGAGAATATTTGGCTTTGCACCAGAAGGTGAATAATATTTTTTATGTGCCTTCTGAAAATGAATGTATTACTAATTAGTATTTCAGTAGCTGTTTGGTAACCATGGGAAAAAAAATTTCCATTGAAAGTGCTAAGAAATAATTGTTCTACACCATATTTTTAAATTTCTAAATTTGGCTGATATTTTTAAATAAAATAAGATTACTATTTAATTAATTTCAAGCATAATTTATTATTGGTTTTGAATTATAGATGTTTATTAGACAAGAGAACCATTAGGCTTCAACCTCAGCTTTAACCCATTTATGACTTTAAACTCAGTCTTTCAACATTTAGCCAAAACATGTAGTCACAAAACCTATTTTTAGTCATATTGTTTGTTAAGAGTATGATTGTGTGTTTAAAAAACTGAAAAATAAATCATCAAAATCTCTTTTATTAACATACAAACATGCTTTAATATCAAAAGGAATGGAGAGTTGGACTGTAATAAAGATTTTGTTTTTATCTCTGAAAAACTTATCACTATCCCTCTTCTATATAATTTGTTTATTAAATTCATCTTCAATTCTCTTTTCAGTAAGGTATTTTTCTTAACCAAATGACACTTGTCAAATCACCAATGACTTGTGTCTTACCAAATACAAATGTCAATTTTTGGTGTTAATGTTCCTTGAACTTTGTCAGTATCAATATGACAGAGTGGAAGATTTCAATTTTCTTGAATCATTGTGTTCAAACTTCCCTGTAGTCCTTGTTCTTGACTACCTTTTCTTCAACTCCTTGAATGTTTTTATATTTTTGTTAGTTTCCTCTTATTTATGATTAACTTTTATTTATTTTTTATTTTAAATTATTACTATGAAAAATTTTGAAAACATATAAAAGTAGAAGAGTATAATGAACCTCCTTATTCATTTTAATGCTTACCCACTTCAATATTTATCAATATACAACCAACCCAGTATCACATATACCCAAATTCGTCCCTTCCCCATCACCACAGTGTTATTTTAAAGAAAACTCCATACATAACATTTCACTTGTAATAGTCCTCATATATATCTCTAAGATATGAGTAATCTTTTGACAACATAACATTTGTTAGATATAAATAATGGTAACTCCTTACATACTTTTAAAAGTTTGTGCTCCAGAACTCTGTTCTCAAAAGTCTCCTGTAGTTATTACACTTTTTTCAAGTGATCTCATCCAGTCCCATGAAGTTCCTTTCTAGTTAGACATTGTTGACTTGTAGAACAACATCTCCTACCTTGACCTCTGGTTCATTTTTAAACCAAGAATTTACCTTGGAACTTTACCTGTAGAACTTTACCTGAGATACTTCTCATCACTTGGAATTCGACTCTCATACCACATTATTAATGAAACATTTCTTACCTACCCAAAGGAACTAGAGTAGTCACCAATTCCACATTAGCATACCCCTTTTTATTCACCTACTTAACTTTTTTTTAACTTTGAATGACTATGTCAATAGACATTTGTTTTATTTAATATTTATAATCTTCCTCATGAAAATATAGGTTTCCTGAGAAAACGAAACTTATCTGGATTAGCATTATATTGCTAGCATTTTGAATAATGCCTGGCACATAGCAGGTGTTCTAAAAAATTATGGGCTAGTTGTTATGATTACTTAACTCAAATTATGACAATTCTTTTTTCATGTTTTTATATTTTTTCCCGACATTGCAGGTATTTGGAATTTTGGAACACAGCATCTGGGTTCAAATGATAGCTCCAATATGTATGAACTGTGAAACTTGGACAGGTTACTTAACTGGCCATTTTTAATACTTACTTCACTTTGTTGTATTAAATCATATAGAATATACACATTATTAGAATTATTAGAATAGTACCTAACAGTATGTTCCATGAAGCTATTAACTATTAGTTATTGATTTTCAATAAACTTTTTTTGAGTCATATCCACATATATCTTTTCAATTAGAAATTGAATTAAAGCCCTGCATCATATTTTGTAGTGGAAAGAAGACATTATCAGCTTTGGAACCAAAAGAAGAGTTATTCTATTTAGAGCTTTATGACTGAATTAATTCCCTTTTTGAAACATCTTTTTTAATTTACAGTGCAGATAATAATGACTGCCAGAGTAATCATAAAAATTAAATAAGGTTTGTGTAAAATGCTTGGCATGTGAAAGTTGCATCCTACCATAACAATGTCTTTTGACCCTTTTTCACTGTCATTAATTATTTATATGAATTTACAAAAGCCACTTACTCACCTAAGGATCACATAAAATAACCAGTGTTTGTCAAATATATCATGAAAGATAGGTTCTTCAAATTTTTTATGTATCTAATAGAAAAAAACAAGGGACATGGAAACCTAACAAGTATGGAAAATACTTCCTGTTCTTCGTATTTAAAAAGCCCTGATGTACATTAATGTATAATCTTCTACAAATTTTGCAGTAAAGAAACTTGATTAACTTACTTTAGGATAACTGTACCCAGCACTATTTCACAAAGGAACAACATTTTGTCATAAAAGATTTAAAATCTTCAGAGACTCTGGAACTTTCTGCAAAGTAACATCTAAAACCCTTTCCATTTTAATTTCTGAAATTCTGTGATTCTCACTTCTCTATTAGTGTTATAATTTTTATGTACATTAAAGTGTTTCGTTCAACACTTTTCTAGTTTGGAACATGATTTATTTCAGCAATGTTCTTTTCCAGCTGCTGCCCCAGGCCTTTCCTCCTTATTGCTTTGTACCTTTATATTACATTCTAAAACATATTCTGCTCTAATTATCTGTACCTCTGCTTACAAATAATGTCATCTTCTCATTTTAGATGTTATACAGGTCAAAATATGCAGGAAATATGGGTCACTCTATATCTGATATCTAAATAAGAAGGTGTCGAGGCAACCATTTTTTAATTATTCCAGAGTGACATAAAAAAACTATAACGAAAAAAAAAAGATCCAAATTTCAGACATGAAAGTGTCAAATGAACTAGAATTTTTTTTTTTTTTAGTTTCTCTCATACATTATTTTTCTCCTTGTTACCAGTATACCAGGGGCATGAAAGTCCTCCTACAATATATTATATTAAGATCTACTCAATCTGGTAATCAAATTATGCCAAATTTACAGTGCTCCATTTTATAATTTAATATCATAATTAAAGACCTCTTGCAATACACAGAAAAACTTTTTCTTGTCAGCACATTTTAGAAAATTAGAAAGAAGATTTTTATACAAGAAGCTATATACATATAATGTATCAGAAACAAAATAAAATAAGATTTTAATTTACAAACTGGATCTTAAAATCACATATAAGTCTAACCTGACCAAATCTGAGTAAGTCTCACTTGATTTTTAAATATCTTTATGGCTTCGGTCCTTGGTGTTTTTTTATAATTTTAGATAAGCTCTTTCTTAGCAGAGAGTGCAGATGCTTTGAAATAAAGAATGGTACTATACTCAGTACACTATACTTCATTGTGACCTGTACTGAAGGACAACATGGCACCTTATTCCAAAGGCCAATCTCATGCTAATTTTTATGCAACAACCCTGTCTGATATCCTTGAGTCTTTCTCCATCAATCATTACCTCTTGTCCTTCTATTTATAATTCTTTATTTTTTTCAAGAAATCTACTTTTAATATTTACTTGTCATTCTCATAAATCTCCATTTACACTGCATTTTTCCCTCTGTTATAGAAAAAATCTAGTAAAAATAATATACATTTATAGGCATTTGAAAAAAAAATATTTGATTTTTTTTTTTTTACTTAATTCTTTTTTTTTTTTTTTATGACAGAGACACAGAACTAGACAGTTAGGGACAGACAGACAGGAAGAGAGAGAGAGATGAGAAGCTTCAATTCTTTGTTATAGCTCCTTAGTCTTCTTAGTTGAAGCAGAGCAAGTGACCCCTTGCTCAAGCCAGCAATCTTGGTCTCAAGCCAGCGACCATGGGGCCATTTCTATGATGCCACACTCAAGCCAGTGACCCCAGACTCAAGTTGGTGAGCTCACACTTAAGCTAGTGACCTCGGGGTTTCAAACCTGGGTCCTCTGCGTCCCAGACTTATGCTCTATCCACTGTGCCACCGCCTGGTCAGACTTTTTACTTAATTCTTATAAGTAGATACAATCATTTAACCACATAGTAAAACAGATTTTCTGGGACAGAGGCAGGATGAGAATGTGTAAAGGCAAAGTCGGCTTCAGGAACATTCAACTTCAGCAGGAGGGATTTGTGCTTACTTTAATCCTCTGTTCTCATTTCCTAAAATTCTTAATAATCTTATCTTTGAACTTGTGTTTTGTAAGTGAAATCTGATGAGACAATGTACCATGTATTTGAACAGAAGAGATGCACACACTATGCATGTCCACAGCTATATTTATTACTCTTTTTGCATATAGTAGTTTCAATTTCTCACCAGGATTTCAGTATTCTGGTGAATCCAGGATGCATGGGGAGTTCAGAAAGATTCAAAATGAGTACACATTTAGTTTATTACATTTATGACTGGAGCAGTGGGAAAATCAGCAGCCTAAAAGCGGTTAGTTACACTTTCCTTTAAACAGAAATTTGCTTCAAATGCAGAAAGAGAGCAACGGCATCTAAAGAACTGTGCATGGTCAGTGAACTCTACCATGTTCTTTATTACTTATGTTACTTTTCTGTATTAGTCAAATATGTACAGTCACCTTGGTGACAGCGAAGGAAAGAGAAAAAGTAATAGTCCATTTTCCTTTTAGTCCTTTCTTAGTCAATAGGAAGCCACTGGTAGAAGATTTTGATAATGTACGCACTAAGCACCTATCAGTAAAATAAAAACAGTTGAATTCATTTTGTGTAGCATTTTAGTTATTGTGCTAAAAATAAAATATCGTGCATATTCAAGTAATAAAATACAAACTGTGTAATTTTGGTGATTTAGAATATGAATGAAGCAGTTTTATATTTGCATTTAAAACTGACATTAGCATATAAAGATAAATGTTAAAATTTATGCCACTAATTAAAAAGTTTTTACCTTTAGAACAGTATAAATAACAAATAAAAAGACCTAATGACATATGCAAATTTAATTATATAAATTTATATTTATATTATTTATAGAAATATATATTCATTATATATATAATGATATAAAGGTCCCAGCATAATAATGTCAATATTAATACTAATAACAAAGTTAATTAAAAATTTAATTATTTTCTGCTTTTTTGAATTTATATTACTAAGGATAGATATAGTCAATTTATTATATTTAAAAGTATTTGGGAAGGGAAGGGGTCAAGGGAGATGTTGAGGGAAATACGGGGGACGGGGGATGCATTCAGGGCAACAGTAGAATTTATGTAAACACAATAAATTAAATAAAATTAAAAATTAAAAAAAGAAAAATATTTGAAATAATATATCTTTGGTTTTACCAAGGACTCAATAAATAGTAACATTAATAATTTAAATATATTTTATTTATTGCTTTCAATTTTTAAGAACTTCTTAAAGTGCAAAATAAGGTTAAAAATTCAAATTTATAAGACAAGATATATACAAAGAAGGTTATCCTATATATTTAAATATATAAAAGAGGTGTATATATGAACATATATATATATACACATACATTTAAATGATATATAGATATGATAGCATGCTAATACTTTTCTTCTTCACCTTGGTTTTTAACTTAATAACAATTTATAATAGCATATAAAGTTACTTCTCATTATTCTTGTAGTACTGTATTCTGTAGATGACTCTTTTTTTAGCCAGATGGATGTTTGAATTATTTCCAAACTCTGTTACACACATAGTCTGTAACAAACAAGTTGTGGTCCATTTTTTCTTAAAATACAATAGTTTTACCAGTTTATTTTCAGGATAATGGGATTTCTCCTAGAACTGGGATTGTCCAGGAAAGAGTAAAAATACATGTAATTTTGTAGACATTGTCAAATTTTTTCCCATAGAGACTAAGCCATTTTTCATTCCCACCAGCAATATATGATAGTGTCTATTCCCCCATGAACTTTCTAATAAAATATGTAATCAAACTACTAATTAATATCTTTGTCCAAGAACACGAGAGAAAAGACACAAACAGAAAATTTACAGAACAAGAAAACTCATTGGGGAAATAAAAATTTTAAGAGCTTATCAATAATAAACAAAGAAATGTAGGTTACAAATAGTACTTTTATACATTTATCACATTAGCAAAATTAAAAAATTTTTATAGCAAGTATGCCAAACTTGTGGAGCTGCAGAATCTTGTTGCTATGTGTGTAAATATGTTTCATTCACTGGAAGAACTATTGGCCTTGTGTAGTCAAGTGAAGATGCCTCTAGATTTAGATTCATCAATTCCATTTCTAAGCATATGCTATACTGTAAAGAAACTTTCTTATATGTATACGATGATATATATAAAAGAGCATTTAAAAAAAAAGAGCATTTAATGCACCATTGTCTGTAATAGCAAGAATTCATTAATAGTTAAAATGTTTACTGGAGAATTAATAATTGTAATGATTAAACATCATGCAGCAAAATAATAAATAAATTAAAATTTTAAGAACAAATGAATACATTATAAAATCTTAATTTCCTGCAAAAATAAAACATGTAAGTTGTAGTTCAATTCTTACAATTTACATTTATAATAACATGGAAATAATATTAAATATACATATTTCATATACAATCAGGTTACGTATGGTATAAGTGTACATATATAAGAATACATAAAAAGTATATAATATATATTTCTGAAGTTGTATAAATACAGAAATTATATAAAATACAAAATGCACGTATTAAATCTTAAAAGTAGAAAAGTACATATATATTTTTTCATTAAATATTTTTTTACCTTTTAATTACAGTTGACATATAATATTATATTAGTTTCAGGTATACACTCTGCTGATTAGACATTATGTCACATACTAAGTTATGAGTAATTATTCTTATAAATCTTGTAATCATACATAATTAGTACAATATTATTGACTATTTTTCCTATGCTATACTTTACATCCCTATGACTATTTATTTTATTTTAATTAGACAATTAATTTTAATGGGTCACAGTGATCAATTAGAGTACATAGATTCAGAGAAAACATCTCCAGATCATTTTGACATTTGATTATGTTATATACCCATCACCCAAAGTCAAATTGTCCTCCATCATCTTTTATTTTTTTATGCCCCTCCCCTCCTCTAACCCCCTTCTTTTCTTCTCTTTCCCTCACCCTAATAACCATTGCACTCTTATCCATGTCCATGAGTCTCAATTTTGTGTCCCACCTATGTATGGAATGATACAGTTCTAAGTTTTTTCTGATTTATTTCACTCAGTATAATGTTATCAAGGTCCATTATTGTTGTAAATGATTCTATGTCATCATTTCTTATGGCTGAGTAGTATTCTATAGTATATATGTACCATATCTTCTTTATCCAATCATCTATTGAAGGGCTTTTTGGTTGTTTCCATGTCTTGGCCACTGTGAACAATGCTGCAATGAACATGGGGCTGCATGTGTCTTTATGTACCAGTGTTTTTGAGTTTTGGGGTCTATACCCAGTGGAAGAAATGCTGGGTCATATGATAGTTCTCTTCTTAATTTTTTGAGGAACCACTATGCTTTCTTCCATAATGATTGTACTACTTATATTCCCACCAACAGTGAATGAGGGTTAATTTTTCTCCACAGTCTCTCCTACACTTGTTGTTTGTTACCTGTCTTCTTGATGAAAGCTAATCTAACAGGTGTGAGGTGGTATTTCATTGTAGTTTTGATTTGGATTTTTCTAATAGCTAGTGAAGATGAGCATCTTCTTGTATATCTTTTGGCCATTTGTATTTCTTCCTGGGAGAAGTGTCTGTTCATGTCTTCTTCTCTATTTTTATTGGATTGCTTGCTTGTTTGTTGTTCAGATTTGTGAGTTTTTTGTATATTTTGGATATTAGGCCCTTATCTGAGCTGGTGTTTGAAAATTATATTATAGAGCCACAATAATCCAAACAGCATGATATTGGCAGAAAAATAGACACTCAGACCAATGAAATAGAATAGAGAGTCCAGAAATAAAACCACATATATATGGTCAAATCATCTTTGATAAAGGAGCCAAAAACCCACAATGGAAAAAAGAAAGCCTCTTTAGTAAACGGTGCTGGGAAAACTGGGAAGCCATGTGCAAAAGAATGAAACTCGACTAGAATTTGTCTCCTTGTATCAAAATTACTTCAAAATGGAAATGGATCAAAAACCTAAATATAAGACCTGAAACAATAAATTACATAGAAGAAAACATAAGAACTAAACTCATGAGCCTTGGTCATAAATAACATTTTATGAATTTGACTCCAAAGGCAAGGGAAGTGAAGGTAAAGATAAATGAATGGGACTACTTTGGATTAAGAAGCTTTTTCAACAGCAAGAGAAACTGACAACAACAAAAAAAAGCAGCCAATTAAATGAGAGATGATATTTTCAAAAAACATAGAATGCTTAACAGTAATTTTAGATAAACATTTTTACAAAGGGAAGGTTATATTCTTTTTAAAAATTCTTACACATCCTGACCAGGTGGTGGCGCAATGGATAGAGTGTCGGACTGGAATGCGGAAGACCCAGGTTCAAGACTCTGAGGTCACCAGCTTGAGTGCGGGCCCATCTGGCTTAAGCAAAAGTTTGCCAGCTTGGCCCCAAGGTCGCTGATTCCAGCTAGGGGTTGCTCAGTTTGCTGAAGACCCGTGGTCAAGGCACATGTGAGAAAGTAATCAATGAACAACTATGGTGTGGCAACGGCAATGAAAAACTAATGATTGATGCTTCTCACCTCTCTCCGTTCCTGTCTGTCTGTCCCTATCTATCCCTCTCTCTGACTCTCTCTCTGTCCCTAAAAAAAAAAAATTCTCACATATGTGACAAGATGTAAAATATGCTGGGAGTTAGATATATTAATGTTTCTTATTCTTTTCTGTTTTTGAACTATTCCATAACTGTACAGTACAAATAAATCTACCTTCATGCACACATACCTCATTTATCACCATTAGTATAATTTTAGTCTCAAGGTATTTTAATCACCTTGGGAAATCAGAAACATTTTAAAATTTAAGTTTTAAAAATAACTTTTTTATTTCAACATAGCAAGGCCTTGAATCAATAGAATTCAATTAAACTGAGTTTTTAACTAGGCAAAGATTGCTTGGCTTATTTTAAACTTTAGAAGGATGTCAAAAATGTAGAAAAATAGGTGTGTGTTTGTGTGTTTCTTAGTTTCACAAAAATCTTAAACTTTTTGGCTCGATTTTGCAGTCAGTCAAACTTTGTTAATTTTTATCTCTCTCCCTCCAGGACAATAAAATGGTAAGAATTTAGTTTCAAGTGGGACCTCTTCAGTAACTACCAGATTCTCAGTTATCAAGCCATTCAATCGCCTTCACCAGTTTCATTTATTAAAGTAAACTAATGGAGTTCAGGAAAAATATAATTTTGGAAACGTTTTTTAAAATGTAGGATATACTTGTTAAATGTAACTGTTAGAAAATACAATTAACCAGAAAATAATTCTGATTAATCAGGGTTTTGCTATAACACTTTAAAAGTATTTAATTGTCTAACAACTATACTGTATACAGGAAACCAATACAACATAATATTGAAAACAATTCTATTATGTCTAAGTTTATTATTGAATTTACTTTATAAAATGTAGACCATAGGTTCTGAGTTAAATTTTAGTGAAATAATGATAAATTATGTAAGCATACATATAAGGTGCTTTTTCATAAAGTTCAGCAAGACATTCAGAGAAATGGATAGATCTATGAGAATTAGAACTATGGAAAATTAGTAAGAGGATCTTAGATTCTCACCATTAGAAGAGAATTTAAAGTATTAGCTATTCATTTTGAAATATTGCTGTGCTTAAGAATTCCCTTAACTCTTATACACAGAAATAACCTTTTTTTGTTAGCTCACCTTAAATGGAGATTTCTAGATCTTTTCCCTTCTCTGAAGATTCTGATTCTGTTTTAAGTCAAATTACATCATCCTTCAATTCAGTGTCCCTGTTCTCCAGAATACTTGTTGGCTCCGGACACTGACTTTGGATCCCTTTGGATACCAGGTTATAGAAGCTCAGACAGAACCTCATCCACCATCTTCTGACTTCCTTTCCACCTATCTCCTCCTCTCATAAACTGACAGAGTTTAGAATGTTAATGCTGGAGACATATTAGTTATGCTATTACAATCATCACTGCTAACTCATTTTTTATGTAACAAATATGTATTGAAACCTACTATGTTCATGCTACTATATTCACTACATGCTATGGATATGTAAATAAAGATAAAGCAGATAAATGACTGAAAGATAAACTAGACAAGATAAAATGGGAATGTCTAGCATGTGAGTTCCTTTATGTGTGAATCACTTATACTGACATGTGTTTCTTAAGTGAAATGAATTTTTTCCACTATATATTTCTTATACTGTGATCTTTTTTATTTTCACTTTAACCCCACATAAAAATAATTGAAACCCTTGAAATTTTCATTTTTATGCAAGCTATTGTAGATTTTTCCACTCTTCTCTATTTCTGGCTTTCCTCTACTGTTGAGCATATGGGAGAATTACACTTCACACCCTCTTGAATTTAGGTATTGCCACGTAACTTGGACTGGCCAGGGTGTGACAAGCACAATCCCTAGCAAAATCATTAAAATTTGATGAATGATTTCCCAACTTTTCTTCCCCTACAACAATGAAAGGCAGATACTTATGCTGCCTGGATTCTTGAATAAAAATTAGGTGGATTAAAATCCCCAATGACTATGGACAAACTCTTAAAATGGTTTCCATTATGTAAACTGTTTATTTTTTTAAAAACTTTTTTTAGGTGAGAGGAAGGGAAATAGTGAGGCAAATACTTAAATTCGCCCCCACTGGGATCCACCCAACAACCCTGTTAGGGGCCAATGCTTGAGTACCAAGCTATTTTTAGCACCCAAGACTGATGTGCTTCAATGGAGCTGTTCTCATGGCCACTCTCAAACCAATTAAGCCACTGGATGTGATAAAGGAAGAGGATGAGGAGGGAGGATAGAAGCAGATGGTCACTTCTGTGTGCCCGGACCAGAAATGGAACCTAGGACATCCATATGATGGGCTGATGCTTTATCCACTGAGCCACCAGCCAGGGACTAAATTATTTATTTTTAATTACAAACTATGACTGCTTATTTCAATTAAAATAATCTTCTGTAAGCATGCCTTCATTTTTCTGTGATTTGTAGTCAATTAATATATAATTGTGAAGCAAAGTTCCCCCAGTTATATTAAAATAGGGACATGTTTTTTAGTAGCTATTTTTTAACTACTGATAAATTAAATTTGTTTTATTTCTATATGTAAATAAGTTCTTTGATAAAAAATGTGATATTTTATTTTTATTAAATTTTTACTGATTTTCACAATATGAAACTCAAAATGTAAAGAGGATAAATAATAATATTTCAGATCATGAAAACAAATGAAAGATTAATATAAATTTATTGATCAACAACCATTTGCCAGATAAGAAATGATATGCTTATTTTCTTAACATTGAAGAAAATAACTTAATCTACACATTAAGATTTTTCAGATCAAATTGCAAATGTTAACTAAACTAAAGTTAAAAGTATCTATTAATAAAACTAATTTCTGGACAATGAAAAAGAACTAGATTTTATTAAGCACATAGTCTAGACTTGTTTGTTAGGAGAAATTAACTTATTTCTTTAAGATAAGCCAAATGCTTCTGAAACTAAGAACAATGTAATTTAGTGCATATTAGATTTAAAATAAAATGAAAACATTGCCATCTAGCTTTAATTATAGATTTGATAAATATTACTTGGTATATAGCACATGTCTATTTTAGGGGGGAAATTCAGATTTTTCAAACTGTATTATATCAATTTAAAGAATAAGTTGCAGCCTTAAAACATTCTAAAAAATTAACAAAATAATTAATTGATGACAAATAACATTTAAATATTAATAGGTATGACTAAAATCATTGTGTAGCATTTCAATAATTCAATATGTCATGGAGCACCTACAAAAACACCAGATGCTCCCAAAGAGAACACAGCAAAGCTTCTATAAGAAATGGAGCATGTTGTTTAGCTTCTCGCTATTAATCTGATCCTAACATTTTTCCCCTCTCCTGTTTAGAAACTCATCTGCTTTGGAAGTCCACTTGAAGGCAAACTCATTCTTTGTCTTACATTTGCATATTTAAAAAAAATTATAGATTTCATAGCTCATATTAAAAAAGGCGTATCACCTTTAATCTCTCAATTAAAAAAGATCACTTTCAGAACCAGATATACCTGTAGTTCTGCGTTTATTAAATCAGATACATTATTCACTTAATAATATATATCACCTATTAAAACACATATATATTCCAGTTTTAAACAAAATATATGATCTATTAAATGAATATATCAATGTTAAATAAAACAAAATGTTTTGAGTATGTTTACTGTTTATATGTTAAATGAATGTTTCAATAAGTGAAACCTTTTAGTATAAAATATTCACATTTTAATAATTCTAAATTTTTGTTCTTTTAAGAAAAGTAAGTTGATTCACAAATAACCTAATTGGGTTTTATTTGTTTGTTTATTGATTATGGCAAATAATACAACTTATTTTCTCTTATTATTTTATTTTTATTTTTATGTTAATTTAGTGAGAAGCAGGGAAGCAGAGAGACTCTAGCATGTGCCCTGATCACACCCAGCAAGTCCACTAGGGGGCGATGCTCTGTCCATCTTGGATCACTGCTCTATTGTCACATAGCTATTTTAGCACCTGAGGTGAGGCCATGGAGACATCCTCAGCTCCTGGGGCCAATCTGCTAAGCCAATCGAGCCATAGCTGCAGGAGGTGAAGAGAGAGAGATAAGGGAGAGAAGGAAGATTGTAGCAGCAGATGGTTCCCTCTCCTATGTGCCCTGATCAGAAATCAAACCCAGGACTTCTACATGACAGGCCGATACTATACCATTGAGCCAACCAGCCAGGGCCAAACTTATTTTCTAAATAACCTTGTTATTATTATTCAGAAAAATGTCAATATAAATAAGCTTAACATAAAATGACAATTGTTTTTTTAATTTTCTAATTGAAGACATTCACATACAGGACACTGGGGAAATTAACTGCTATTTTTGGTGTCATGAACAGATATTTTTCATGTTTTTCTCTGTTAGTATCAACTTTATGGTACATTTAGAGAAGGTACAACAAACTATTCTAAATATAAAATATCACACTAATTTATGAGACTGTCAAATTTTTAGAATGTATGAATTAGATTTTTTTATTTAATTTATTGTGTTTACATAGATTATAGTGTCTCCCTGAATGCATTCCCCCTCCCCCGTATTTCCCTCAACATCTCTCTTGTCCCTTCCCAACAGTGCCCTCCTCCCTTCCCTTCAGGTTTCATTCCATTCCTCAGTTGACATTGTTCCTTTGATTTCTCAAATGAGTGAAGTCATATAATATTTTTCTTTTTCTACCTGGTTTATTTCACTTAACATAATAGTTTCCAGGTCCAACCATGTTGTGGCAAAATGTAATATTTCCCTCTTTTTCATGGCCCCATAGTATTTCATTGTATATATGTACCACTACTTTTTAATTCACTCATCCACTGACAGACACTTGGGCTGTTTCCAGATCTTCGCTATTGTGAACAATGCTGCCACGAACATGGGGGTGCTTTTCTTTTTTTGAGTCAGTGATATGGTGTTCTTGGGGTATATTCCTAAAAGTGGGATAACTGAGTCAAATGGTAGTTCTATTTTTAATTTTTTGAGAAATCTCCATACTGTTTTTCACAGTGGCTACACCAGTCTGCATTCTAACACTAGAACGAGAAACAATCCAGTCAAAAAATGGGCAAAAGAAATGAATAGACATTTCTTCAAAGAGGACATACAGATGGCCAATAGATGAAAAAAATGTTCAATATCACTAATTATTAGAGAAATGAAAATTAAAACCACAATGAAATACCACCTCACACCAGTCAGAATGGCGCTCATCAGCAAAACAACATATAATAGGTGCTGGTGGGGATTTGGAGAAAGGGGAACCATCCTAATTTTTAAAAAATATTTTTATATTATTATTATTTATTTATTTTAGAGATGAGAGAGAGAGAGAAAGAAAGAAAGAAGAAAGAAAGAAAGAAAGAAAGAAAGAAAGAAAGAAAGAAAGAAAGAAAGAAAGCAAGCAGGAAGCATCAACACCCATATGTGCCTTGACCAGGCAAGCCCCCGGTTTCAAACCAGTGATCTCAGTGTTCCAGGTTGACGCTTTATCCACTGAGCCACCACAAGTCAGGCTGAATTAAATTTTAAAAAGCTAATGTGTCCTTTACCCGGATATAAACTAATTTATTGAAGTTATGAAAAACTCAGTTAAACCATTGACTGCTTTTCTCTCTTGTTCTTTCAAAATATTCATTAATTACTTTTTGCCAAAAATTTCTGCATCCATAGTCTTTCTGAGAATTTCATAATCACTGCAAATCTCAGCTAGAGTCAAAGCTTCAAAACCCTATAGTCCATTCTAGCTAAAAAAGGAAAAAACAACTGAACTCAAAATTACTTCTGTTCAGAGAATCCTAAAGAGACCTTTGTTACAGATGTAGAAAAAAGAAATAAAATAAAACCCAATTTTTATAGAAATCATAAAATCATCTTAAATAGTGCTCTGATAAGCAAACTTCAAATTTACGTTTTCAAGTATGTGTGCTCTTAGATGTTTTTTTAGTTTCACAACACTAACTAATACTTCCCTGGCCCATTTGACACTACCTGAAGTATTTTTTAAAAAGTATTTTTTTGTTGTTGTTCCAAGTTTATTTAGAGAATATTTTTTCATTTCTCAAGGCCATCTGAAGTTTTATATTTTCTTTCTGTATGTTTACTGCCTTCTCTAACAGTAGAAATTGGCTTTGCTGTCTTGTTCACTCACCTCCAAATATTTTCATCTCTCAGAATTCTCTCTAATTCTGGAACCCTGAGAGTTCTAAATTCTGCTTTTCTTCAAGACTTAACTGAAATCACAGATCTCTCTCTTTCCCTTCTCTCTTCTATCACTGCTGAAAATGTATAAAGTAAGTTTTATAAAGTTGTGGAAAGGGTGGTCCATTGGAGCAGCTTAGGAAAAAGTGAATAATAAGAGAATGAAAGAAACAAGGATAGCAAGTTGGATAGAAGGCATAGAAGGCATGTTGTTTGTTGGTTTCTTTTTCTCTTTCTCTTAAAAATTTTAATCAATAATAGAAATTACATGCTGGGAAATAAAAAAGAAAAAAATTACAGAACAAAGTAATGCCAGTTTTCTGGTAAATATTATAGTAAGAGAGACAATTGTCACCAAACACACAACTAAAGTATGTCTTTTATAAAGTACTAGAAGTAATGCTCTATCCTAAAATCCTGCTAAAAAATACACTCATTTATTTACTTATTTGTTTATTCATTCATCCAGCAAACATGTATTCATAGACTGATATGCCTAAAATTGCTAAGCACTGGGAAAGAAAAAAAAGAATAGGTTAGGCCTTCAAGTGAACATACCTATGACAGGAGACAAATATACTGTATAAGTAATGATGTAGTAAATGTGTTAAATGCTTTGACAAAGTTGTAAAGCATAGATAGGAGTTGGAAAGATCAGGACAAACTGAGTGCAGACTGGTAAATATATGTTAAGTGGGGTCTGTAAAATGAATACCCATTTACTCTGCAGTAAGTGGGAAAGGCTATTCTAGGACTTGAGAACACTATGAGAAAAACACATAACAGATTTCCAACAGCATTCCATTATGAACCTGTTTCATGAATGTTTCTTTAATCACTTTGGGGGTCAGAGCAGTTGATAGAGTAGCATCAATTTATAAACTTAAAAAGCAATTTCAATGGTGTTTCATTTCTTCATGATTCTCCATAATCTTTCTTATTAATAATAATGAAAATTAGTAACAATGATACAATTAGTATTAATTGTTAACTGCTTGCTATGACAATACTTAGTGATTTAAGTACATTAGTGCATTTGATTTTTGAAGCAACTTATTGTTTAAGTATCATTTACCTCTATTTTTAGATGAAAGAGCTGGGACTTGAAGAGTTTTAGTCATTTCACTGAAATATTAAGCTAGTGAATGACAGAATAAGATGGGAATCCAAAACTGCCTAGCTACCACAAAATATTGATACCATTAATATAAAATCACTTGTTCATATGCATGCCAATAGAAAGACAGTTTGATATTAGAAAACCAGCTCACTCTGCTTCTAAGGACAATATCTAAATAAAATAAACCAAAACTAAATTTTGTACGACAAGGAATAGCAAATATTCTTTCCTTATTATGATTTCTGATTATTAATGTTATACATGTTAAGAAAATTTCAAATATGACACTATTCATGTAATATACATATATTTTCTAAATACATGTGTATGTGTTACATGTGTAGAAACATGTTATATATCTAGGCTCTGCTAATGAATAATCAGTTCATGAAGAAGGGTTTAAGATACAGAAATAGTGCATGTTTCTATCTTAAATTCATGCATGCAGATAGCATAATAATTAGAAGCTGTTCTTCACATTCTTTTGGAGTACTAAAACAAAAGCCAGGTTTTAGCAATTTTGAAACAACCCAGGAAGCATTGGAACTTAAATGGAGCTCAGAGAAGAATGACTAACTTAAATTCTTCTGCAGCTAGATGTATCTGCTTAGTATGTTAAAAATGCAGAGCACATTGGGCAAATAACAAAATAAAATTTGTTATAACAATGGATCTCAGAACTCTGGGTTGACAAGAGAAACACAAGTCTTAGAAAGTCATTCAATTTCTCTCCACTGCAATCCATTAAATTTAATTACAAAGAGAAACTTATTTTTGTTATAAAAATAATATCCCCATGTAGCCTAATTTAAACTAATTGCCTACACAGTTTCATTCCAGAGGGAAAATAAAACTAAAAAAGTGCTGACTTATTATAAACGTCTTTAATTATATTATCATACTGAATTCTGCTTTGAACCTTCTTCAAGAGTTTTAAAATCAGAGATGTTATTGCAAAGTGTATCATACTTGCAATTTGTAAAGCTTCACTCCTGCATGACCTATTTTTACCAGTCATTTTTCTTCTAATGAAAAAAATAATAATTTTTTGCTAAAAAAAGTCCTAAGTGTCTACAATGGGACATGAATACCTGTGCTATTTCTCTTAATTTTATTTCTTATCTTAGTATTTGTTAAGAAGACCAAAACCTACCTTAAATCTGGAGTTGAAAAAAATTGTTGATAGTTGGCCTTAGGGTTTGGGGGGTTTACATGCAAACCTGCCAAAGGACTAGCCAGTGTCAGGTGCATCTTTCCTAATGCCTTGTAGTGTAGCAACGTCGGAACAGAGCGCTGGGCTCCTTATTTCTCTCACAGCATAGAAAAGTTAGATTTTAATTAGATTTAGTGATGGCTTCACCAGAGCCATGTGACAAATTGTTATAGGAAAGTAACATTTTAAATTTTGCTTCACTGAAACACGATGGAATTCAGAATTGTTTGACATTGGGTTTTTTTGCTTGTTGTTGTTGCCTTTTTTTTTTCACTAATCTTTGTTTCAAACGTTATTTCCAGGCTTCTTCAGCTTAATTTGCTTCAAAGAATTATTTAAGTATAAGCAAAAACTGCAAAGAGCTGCAGTGTCCAAGGCACATAGGCTTAAAAAATTAAGAGATCTAGATTTTATCAGATCCATAAACAAAATTTGAAAAAGCAGTCAAAATATAAAATAGCATCTACCAGTAACTTCATCAAGTTTATCTTCTTCAGACATTGACTCATTTCAGTTTGTTCATTCTTGGAAGCCTCATCAAAATTCTCCACAAGATCTGGAATTTCATCATCGTCATTCTCTCCAGTAGCAAGTGGTGCTTTTCCATCCACAGATTGTTTGGGCAGAGCTTCAGCCAGTCTCCTTAAACTAGTCAGACTGTCGGCACCAAGCTGGTTTAAGATGCTGGGTAGCATTTCTGTCAGCTGCTTTGTCTCAGAATGGCCTGTAATGGCGAAAGCGTTCACTGCCAGAGATGCCTGAACTTTAGGGTTGTTAAAGTGGATCATTGTTTCTTGGTTTGTGAACATATTTACCTCTTCAATAGCAGAGATATTGTTTACCCCCAACTTCTTTAAGGAGAACTTGAGTTTTTTATCATCTGCTGTAGCTGTTCTGTGAACCACCTACTTCTTTCTACGAGCAGTTCCTTTCTCACCAATGTGCACTGTGCCTGCAGTTTGGCGAGTTTCTCTTGGTTCATGATAGTTTCCTTTATCTTGTTGGAGAGGAAACAGGGCCGTGCTGGGGACTAGCGTTGGCACTCAGGGGGTCTTGGGCAGACCAGCTGAGAATAAATTCACACACACACGGGGATGCAAGATGGCAGCTAGAGGCTGTGCTTGGGTTTTTATCAACTTCCTTTCATAACATACTTTCTGAAGACAAACACCTTGTGTATTATAGATGTGAGAAAGTGTTAAATTTGAAGTCATAACAAGGTTTCTCCACCTCAACAATGTTGACATTTTGGATAGGAGAAGTCTTTGTTGCAGAGAGGGGTCTTGGTTGTGCTGTTCATTATAGAAAGTTTAGCAGTATTCCTGGGTACCAGTAGCACCTCCTAGTTGCATCAACTAAAAATACATGTCTCCAGACATTGCCAAAAGTTCCAGGGCTTAACTTTGCCTTCAGTTGAGAACCAAAGAGATAGTTATAATCTATAAAACCAACTGCCTATCTTCCATATTTTAAACCACTTAGTTATAATGCAAAAAGGCCAAATCAATTAAATCTTCAGCACAAACATTCCCACCTGCACTCCCATCCTGTATGCTCTGTGTGGGGAAAAGGGAGTGATTAAATAAAACAGAGTGAAGAACTTCTCCTTGGTGAATTGTATATGAGAAGACTACACATAGAAAATGATCATGGGAAAGCAACAGAGAGTGATCTGTAGAGTTGTCCTTCCCTATGGATTTTAAAAGCCATTCACACTATCCTCTAGTGATAGTACATATTTATTTGACACCAAATAGAAGCTGGAATACATCAATCACTCATAGAGATTTGGGCACACTATATAGCCCAAATCAACAGACAAATTATGGTTTCTAGATAAATAGCCACACTTGAACAGTCCATTTCTTTCCACATTTAAAAAAGTCACCTAAAGCACTGGGAGAGAACAACCTAGAAATTAAAAAACATTTAACTGGTAACTATCAGAGAGAAAAAAGAAAATTATATATTTTTTCAATTTATACTAGTATTATCTCATTTTTACATTTAAAGAAGCAAATGTGAAAGTTTAATACCTACTCTAAAAATATATATATATATACCTAATTAAGAAGTAAAACATAAAAAAACCTAAGACACTCGAAAGAAATAATATTATTGATGTAGGAACTGCTCTATTAAGAGATTACTTGACAGCCATGGCTGGTAGTTTAATCAACTAGAATGTGTCCTGAAACACCAAGATTGTGGGTTCAATCCCCTGTCAAGGCACATACAGGAAGCAACCACTAAGTGGAACAACAAATGAATGCTTTTCTCTTTCTGTCTCTCTTCTCTCTCTCTCTGTATCTCTAAATTTAATAAAAAATAGAGAGAAAGATCTTGCTTGAATCCTTGCAATCCTTTAAAACAGGTTTCTTATTTTCAAACGTTTTTTTTAGTTGAAAAATGGGAGAATAAACTGAGCCACCTGCAATTTCTTCTTGCTTTAAAGTATTATATTAGGTTGTTTATTTATTAATGGGGTGGTTACTTTTCTGCTTTCTCCTGTGTTTATATATTAAATTTCCCAATTGAGAAAAATTGACAATATTTATCAATAAATTTATAGTTCTTGTCATTATTGTTCAAATTGTAAAAGGCTAACTATACCAATAATTGTTTTGCAAGCCAACTTTTACATTTCTCATTTTCCTCAGCCTTTGTCAGCAGACATATGAAAGTACTTTGCAGGAAAATAAATACACACAGAAAAAGAAAAAATTATTTTTTATTAATAATTTTATAATTTGCTTTGAAAATTAATAAACAAAAAATTTGTCATTCTTCTAGGTTTCATTTTGTAAAGAGTTAGTTGTGTTGTCGTTGTCTCATTTTCACTTTTTTAATCACCAGACAGAAGATTTTAAAGTAAGAATTAAACTTGCAACAAGAAAATTCACGACCATATTTAAGTGCATGAGATCCTGCCCAAAGCCTAATCCTCGCTTGTTTCTGAGATTGATACACAGATGATGAGTTATTATTAACTCACAGCAGTCTCATTACAAATTAGGTCTAATTAAAAAATGACCACATGTTAAAGAACAATTCATTGGATTATCATACTCCTAAATTTTAATTTTGTAGGAAATTTGGCAGGATGGTAGGTTCGTGTGGTGTTAAACACTAATTTTGATAATGGCTGTCAACTTGGCTTTTTTTGCAGTGTGATACAAAAAGTTCTACTGCAGAGAATAAGCTTTACTGAGAATGCAAAAAAGAATAATATTCACAAATTTGCTGACAGCTCCATGGAATTATATTTTAGTCAGTGTTTATCTACAGACAGAGCTAAAGCAACAGAGAAAATGCTGTAACTATGTTCTTTACCGTGGTCCTTGACAACTCCAACCAGCTAGGACTAACTCTAGACATGCAGAAGCACTGAGACCACCATAAATATCTGAACCATCGTCATACTGCTAAGAACATGCAATCTGCAGTGGTGCCCCTTGTGTAATGATGCTTCTTCTTTTTGATGTTGTAGATAGTGTTGCTCCATACAGAACAGAAAATGGTTCTTAAGGATCAAAATAATGGATGTCTTTATATACTTACCTGTATGAGTATGTACATTATCTTATTTAACTATTATATACAGTAAATAGTATGAACATAGTACAAATGGGAAAACTGAGACTTAGAGTGGTTGAATGTCTTGCACTAGGACACCTAGTAAACTACAAAGACACACAGATATCATAACCAGGTTGTCCTCACTTTAAGACACGTGGTCATCCATAATGGTCAAATCAAAACAATTTGAGTAGTCTATACTTTTTACTTATTACTTGTCTAAACTAAACCTGGCCTAGTTTCTTTCATTCATCTGTGTGTGAATAGAAGAGCTGAAGTAGAGATATCCTGATTACTAAGGAGTGAAAGTATTTGTCATATATCTGCTTTGAAACCTTTTAGTGATACTGCTTGATCTAGGTTTGGATATTTTTTAGACCTGGGGTATTTCAAGGGTAATGTTTAAGTTTTCATGACCCTTTTGAAGACCACCAAATTGTTTTGCATACTGGATATTGACTATTAAATATTCTGCTAAACCCATATTTCCAGTATTTAAAAAACAAAGATAAAACACAGATACATAACGAAACATAGATATAAATAAAATAGATAAATCTGGCATGCAATTTAATTATTTTCATTAGCAAGAGAAGGAGAAGGCTAACATGCAAACATTCCTGTTCAGTTTCTGCTATACATTTTAAAGGATCTTATTTGCATTATTTACTTGGGTGGTTGTTTAATAATTACAAAAGGACTATTTGGGGGATGTTTAAAAAACCTGAGCTGAAAGTGTGAGGTGTGGTTAAAAGCATGGCTTTTGAGGTCAGATAGTTCTGGATTTGAGTTTGATCCAGATTCCTTTTCTATAAATTAGAGTTAAAAATATGTGTTTTATAGATTTTAATAACATAGTTCACAATATTAAAACTGCTTAGCTGAGAACTTGGCACTCAGTAATCACTCAATAATGGCATTAGGCTCTATGACAGAACAATTACAAATTACTCATTTTTAGATTATCTGTCCTCTTCTATTTTAATTTCTAGGTAGAGCAAAGAAAGAACATTTTTCAGATTGTAACTTACATGACAGAGACCAGAGATGACTATTACTCCTTGTGAAGATTTTTGCAGTAGCCTCTTAACCATCTCTTTGCTTCCATATCTTGTCTCTCTACATTTTGTTCTAAACCCAGCAGGCAAAAAAGATCCTTTAAACACAAATCAGATCATGTTAAGTCCTCTGTTTAAAGCCTCTTCCATCTCACAGGGAAGGAAAGCTGAGGATTTTACAATAACCTACAGACTATTGCTGTAGATTCTGTCCCCTATTACTTATCTGACTTCACATTGTACCATTTCCTCTCACTCACTCTGTGTACTGATTAAGGTCCTCTGAAAATAGAGCAATAGGAGATGTATTTTATAATAAAAAAATTGGCTAATACAGTTAAAAAGACTGAGAAAGCCCATGATTTTCTGTCAAGACAAGCTTGTGGAGTAGTTTAGTCTGAGTTCGAAGGCCTGAGAACCAAGGGAGCTGACAAATATAAATTCCAGTCCAAATACAGGAGAAGATGAAATGAGATATACCAGTTTAAACAGTGAGTTAGAAATAAAAAGAAAGATAAATGCATCCTTTCTTTACCTTTTGTTTTATTCAGACCTTCAACAGATTGGTTGATGTCCAATCTCATTGGGGAGGGCAATCTGCTGTACTCATCTACCAATTCCAATACACCTGGTTGTACCCTCACAGACCCACCCACAAGCAATGTCTAACCTGGCATTGTGTGGCCCACTAAAACTGACATAAACTCACCATCAAGCTCCGCTTCATCTCAGTGGCCTACTTTCTTTCCTCCACCTTGCCAGCCACTCTCACCTTGGGACCTTGGCAATCTCTTTGACCACTGCTTAGAGGCTTTACTCCAAATATTCTGAGGGCTGACTACCTCTTCACTTACGAATCTTATTCAGATATCCTTTCTCAATGAGACATGCTCTCAGCATCTTATTTTCAATTGTAACCCAAACACAATCCCTCTTTCTCACTGACCTTCCTTAAACCCACCTTAATACTGTCATTTCCAAATTACATATCACATCTAACATACTGTACAGTTTATTTATTTTATGTTTTCTTTTCTTTTTCTTTCTTTCTTTATTTTTTTATTGACTGCTTTCTTATTTAAACCCAGGAAAAGATCACGGTGAAGTAGAATAAATGACACATTTTCTGAACAAAGGTATAGTGCTTTTACAACAGAGAGCCTGCAGTTTTCCTTAGCTTTTTCTGCCATGTGAAGACATAGTAAAAAAAGTTGTCTATGAGGAAGTAGGCCTCACTAGACTTTAAATATTCCAGTTCTTTAATGTTGAACTTGCTCACCTCCAGAACTGTGAGAAATACATTTTTTTTTATAAACCACCTAGTCTGTTGTATTTTTGTTGTAAAGTCCAAATAGACTAAAGATAAAGTTGTTTTAAGGAAGTTTAGAATTATACTCCAAAATCACAAATTTATATTCTTAGAGAAAAGTATCAATAGCACCCATGACTATATGCTTCTTAGATGCTGGTGCTGTGCCTCATTCATTTTCTATATTCTAACTGTCTGGCCCATTACCTATAAGCAACAGTACTATTAAATTAATGCACAAATGAACAAAAAATGTTCAATGGATCCTTAATTGCTAGAAAACGACTTCTTATCATATTTCTATCCCTAAAGTCCATTTTCTATTGGAGCACTAAGAACATTAATGGATATACATTCTCAACACACACACACATACATACACATACCTAAAGATAAATGAATGAACAGATTTTGTGTTGCTATAAAGATAATTACTAATCATATAGCTAAATGTGGGCTCATATGAAAATGAAACAATCCTTCTAAATTCAAGAATAGTGTTCATAGCATAAAAACCACCTATGACACTCTTGCAATGAGATTAAATCATTGTCAGTAAAAGATAATGAACACAGCATGGTTCTAGTAAATCTTTGCCAAATAGACTGGATGCAATCCAACTAACTGATAAAATTATATTGCTAAAAAAATGAGTGAAACCTTCCAGCATGACAAGTCAGACCATTGGTTAATCACAGCCACTTATGTGATCAAGACCTTGGCCCTCAATACAGTAACCCAAAATCTAAAAATTGTGTTAATGATTAACATCATTTATTCTTTTCCAAGGATGTTGGTCATTAGTTTAGCTCAGTTAAGGATTATCAGAAGCCAGAGATTATTGCTATTTTTTATAATAACATGAGCTCCTGTTCTTCAAAAAGCAGCTGATTGCATTATTATTATTAAAAAGTAAAATAAAATAAAAAAATCAATTTTCAGATTTTACTGAAATTTCTTTACTCTCATTAAACTGTGCACTATCCTATATATTCTCCATGTCATAAAATGTTCAATATTAACTAATAACTGCAGGTACATAAGTCAATAGAATGGCCACTAAATTAAGAAATGAGAGGTTGTTTTCTGTTTACTTCAAAAACTGTACCCAGTCAAAGACTGCAGTAGATATGATTAACCTTCAGTTGCCCAGGAGCATTAATGTCAATTATGGGTTATGTGTGACTTTGAGCAAGTGATAGAACCACACTCTGTGTCATGATAATGAAAAATACTAGATCTCAAAATACCCCATGTGAAATTTTAGCTGTGTGAAATGGCCAATATTGTTTGTTGTATAGAATCTGATTACCTGAATTGTTCAAAATGGACAAGAATACCTAGGATGAAATGGACAGATTGCCTAGGCAAATCTAACTCTTACAGGCATAACAAAAATTGACTATGTGTAATAGTGGAAGTGTGTAAAAATGCTTTTGATATTAGAATGTTATAAAATACAATGGCAAATGATTAAAAATAAGACAAATCTTTTTCAATTTTCTGTCCCCCTTCTAATCATAACCATTCATCTTCTCTCAATCTCCTTAAACAATAAATAGAAATTATTCCTTTTTAATTTCCAATTTGTAACCCACTGCAGTCAAGCTTTCACCTGTAGCTTTCCACCAAAGTTCTCCAGCCTCAGGTCACCTACAGTCTCTTAATTGTTATATCTGATAGTCTCCTTTTAGCTCTTGTAATATTTAATTTTTCCAGACTGTTTAGAGCTATTCGGTACTTTCTTCTGTTTGAAACTAAAACTTCTCTTGAATTGCAATGCATCAAGCTTTTCCTCTTTAATTTGAAACAACCCTTCTTCATATTCTTCTCTAGCTATTTCTTATCTACCACACATCACATTTTGGTGTTCTCAGTTACTGTTCTCAATGTATTGTCTTTGTTCAATCTCCAAAATCCTAAGACATAATACTTGATAAATTTCTAGTATATATCACTAACTGTTCTTTTTAGCTCAAGGTCCTTATCAGTTTGTCTATTGAATATCTAGACTGCGATAATATACATATAATTAAATCTAAACATTCAGAAACAATCAGATATTTTCACCACAACTGTTTTGCAACTCTATTCAATATTATGCTGAAAAAAGTAGAATTCACTAAGGCACTTATTAGGATAAGGGCTTGAAAGTAGACTGATACTGGAATGTATGGGGTGTAGTGTGGAGTGGAGGAATTTTAATGCCAAATGATACTATCACTTATAGGACCGCGTTAAGGAGTATTTTGGTTTGTATGGTTTTGTTTTTGTATCCTGCGTGTACTGAAGGGTTGTAATCATGTAGGGAATGGTAGTACGTATAGAAATGAATCTGTGTTTAAAAAGATCAGGTCAGCTTCCATGTAGATAATTGATTAAAAACTCACCAAGAGAATTTGCATATATATTATATAGGAGACTGTATTGCAGCATAACTTGAAAAATAATGGAAGCATGAACTTAGGTGGTTGTGGAAGAAGTGGAGATAACTGTCAGGCAGAGCAAAGCACCTTCATTTTGTTCCTCCTAACTCCCATTTTTGCTAGGACTTAGCAGGTTACAATTACCACTATCTAACCAAAAAGGAACAGACATGGTTGAAAGACTCAAAGGTTGTAAACACCTTTGTGGTATTCCTAGAACCAACTAACCACAGACTGACCTGCCTACATTCCAAGGAGCAGACGAAGTTCTACCAGCTCCTTAGCAATGTGCTTGTAAGCAGGAACATTCAAACACTATAAATCCCCCAGACGCCCTCTTATCCAAGCTGATGTCTTTTTTCACTCTTAGCTCATCTGCACCCAGATGTGCTAATAAAAGTCCATTGTTTTACCTCCCAGCCTTGTGCAATTCTTCTTGGCAAACCTAATAATAACTATACTTATTCAAAAGACATTTAAAAGATAAAATAAATAGAATTTATAAATAAATTTACACTGGGTAGTCAAAAAAAGAGTAATCAAGAATAATTTCAAGCTTTTGTTTATATTGCACTACTAGATGAAGAAGTGAAAATTATGGTGAGGTAGTAAACTCTTTATGATCATGTTTAAGAAAAATAAAGTGGGAAGTCTCAATCATTTAATTTGGCACATGCTATGTTTGGTGGACTTTAGAAAGCTCGAGAGGATAAATGTGGTGAATACACAATGCAATATTCAGATGATGTATTGTAGCATTGTACACCTGAAACTTGTATGACTTTATTAACCAATGTCACCCCAATAAATTCAGTAAAAAAGAAAACTCAAGTGGAATAATTAAGTAGGCACAAAAGTACAAAAATATCTCTGAATTATAAAAATAATAGTGCAAAATCTCTTAATAGGTGAAAAATTATAGACATGAAGTATATATGTTCTTATTTATAAAATACACACATACAGATGGAGTGCACACACTAAAAGAAGAGTTTTTAGAAATAAACTGGGATGTGAAAAACTATTGAAGTGACAGGATAAAGGGTTTAAAAATGTCAACAGTTCTGGATGTTTCTAGTAGATTCAAGTATGATATTGGCTGAAAATAATTCCATTTTATATTATGAAGTTGATGTTGATTACTTGAGAAGCGATGATTATGAAAACCAGATGAGAGTGTTCTAAGAGAAATTAAAAAATATTTTTTTATACTTTAAAAATATATAAAAATATTAAAATTTATGAATAATTCTCTGTACAAACCAAGAAGGAAGTGACACTTAGATGGACCTCTACAGAAAGACATGGAATCAGCAAGAGAAAGAATGTAGCAAGCACAAAACAAAGCATGTGCAAAATCTCTAGAAACAAGAGATCAAAAAGGTTGTACCATTACTATCAACAAAAAGAATAATTGCCAATAATATCTCAAAAGTTATACAAGACTAAGACCATTCAAAATTGTAGAAAAAAAATTGATGGAGCTTTTAAAACATAATAATGGAAACTTTGGAAGTTTATTTCTAAAAATATTTCAAGGAAGAACATGACATGACATGATATGCATTTTAAAAAGACATTAGGTCTATTTGAACGTTGAAGTCAGGTTGTAACTGATTAAAAAATGGAAAACTTACCTTTCCAGCAATGACAGATTACATTTAGAGGGAAAATCTTTCTGTGTCTTGAAAAGATGGAAGATTGGGATCTTAATTTGCCATGTGGCATCCATACCAAACTTTATCTGAAAAGCTTAGAAAACAAAATAATAACATTCAACTTAGTGGAGGTTTAGGTCAGAGTATTATCATAAGTGAATTTAATAAGTGAAGATCACCAGGCATTTAGAGAACAAATAGAAAAATGGAGAAGTGACATGCCTGAGTCATGAAAGAATAAGAGTTTTGTTCTTATATTTTAATAAAATAAAAAGTTGTAAAAAAAATTCTAAAGAGAGAGATAAAAAGCAAAAAAAAAAAAAAAAAAAAAAGAAAGAAAAATAATTTTGACCTTTCCTCCTGATTCTCTTATACTCAAGGTTTATGAAAACAAACTCTACCCAAGAGAGCAATAAGAGAAGGCATTATGTCCTAAGAAAAGAGCCAAGTTACAGCAAGGTTAGAAGTTGGAGGAAACTATTGGAATAGAGATTGAAAATATGATAAAAATTATTAATTACAGAATAGGTGTTGTAAAAGGCTAAAATGAGAGAAAGAGGAAAAGAGAGAGAGAATGTTGGGCAGATAAAATATAATATGCTCACTTTGTTAAAGATGGCACTGCCCACATGGAAGCCCATCACCCAGGTGATATTATTTGCCCTTATGCTTGGTATGGGTGTGGGGGAAAGGCTGTAATGTAAGAAGGCCAGGTTGTTATAGCCTAAGGCTTAGTTTTAAGAGTAAGCTTTTCCCCACACCCTTGACTAATTGGATGATGTAGGGTGGTGCACTCTCATGAGGAATCCCATTGTGCCTCAGATGAGTGACTTTGTATCAGAGATTTTCTTGTTTGTAGATTGGATTAAGGGTTTGGATTTCTACAGTATAAAGTGGGGCAGACTGGGATCTTGCTCTCTCTTGGTTCCTGAGGTATTAGAGAGGAGGGCAGATTAAGGCCACGTGGAGGCCAGGAGAAGCAGCCAAGATGGCAGAGTGCTGAGGGAGGAGCCAGTTTGTGCTGGAGAAGGAGAGAAGGAGATGGGAAACAGAGGTGAATAAGTCAGGTGAGCTAGAAACCTTTGATTCTAGAAAACTCGAATAAATCAGTAGCTTTGTCAGCACTGAGTGAGTGGGTTTTGGAGCCCAGTGTGTGTTTTTGCTTGCCAGCCAGGTGCAAGATAGAATTAAAGCTGATGGCTCACTAGTTCTTGTCTCCATTGTTTCATTACCGACTGTCCGAATCAAATGCGAACTTGCACTGGCCAGACAGCTGTGATGGTGGCCTCGACTACTGGCTTTACAGAGAGAGAGACAAAGTATTGGGAGATTTATTTAGTTGAATGAATAAACAGTAAGAAGAAGGAGGGGGCAGAATGGCGACGGAGTAAGCGGATGTACCAACTTCCAACTCCTAGAACCAAATTGGATTATAACTTGATTTAAGAACCATCATCTAGATAAACCAACTGTAAAGCCTGTGGCCGAGACCAGCATCACAGCCGCCTGACCCACGCAGGTTCACATTAGATTCGAACAGATCGTAATGAAACACAGGAGCCACAAACTGGTGAGCCATCTGCTTTAATTCTAGCTTGCACCCGGCCGGCAAGCAAAAACACACACTGGGCTTCAAAACCCACACATTCAGTGCTCACAAAGCTACTGACTTATCCGAGTTTCCTAGAATCAAAGGTTTCTAGCTCACCAGACTTATTCACCTCTGTTTCCCATCTCCTCCTGCACAAACTCTTAACAAACTGGCTTCTTCCTCAGCACTCTGCCATCTTGGCTGCTTCTCCTGGCCTTCACGTGGCCTTACTCTGCTCTCCTCTCTTCTACTAACCTCAGGAACCCAGGAACCAAGAGCGAGAGATCTAGCTACCGGTCCACCCACTTTATAGCATAGATAATCCAAACCTTTAATCCAATTATACATTCAAGAAAGTCTCTGATACAAAGCCACCCATCTGAGGCTTAATGGGATTCCTCCCTACATCACCACCCTACATCATCCAATCAGTCAAGGGCGTGGGGAAGAGCTTACTCTTAAAACCAGGCCTTAGGCCATAACGACCCGGCCTGCTTATATTACAGCCTTTCCCCCACACCCATTCCAAGCATAAGGGCAAATAATATCACCTGGGTGACTGGCTTCCATGTGGGCAGCGCCATCTTTAACAAAGTGAGCATATTATATTTTATCTGCCGAACAATCCACCCCTATGCTCACTTTACTACCCACAATTTACACCACCGGTATCCCTGTACAAGGAAATGAGTACATTACACAAATTACAGCAATAGCACAAATCATACAGTTTCAACAATTACAAAGGTACTTTTCACCAGTCTCTAAGCACTTTGCCAAAAGTGCAAAATGTCCTCAGCCTTCCCTCTTGCCATTTGAAAGGCTTCCCGGGGCAGGAAGGCCTCCAGCAAAGCCACCCCCACCCCCATCAGGGTATTTCACATTGTCCAAAAAACATAAGTCCATTCAACAAAAGAGCCAGTGCTCACTCGGGTCGTAGTCCAGGAAATCAGTCCACACACATGGGGTGTTAGCCTCCCCCCTCATCTCTGCCATCCTGGCAGCTCGTACACTGTCCCAAAAAGGAGAACGTGGCCATGGCAGTCAGAATTTCCATCTCTGCTCTGGGGAGCATGATGGCATCCACCCCTATGTCCCAAAATCGCAGACCTACCGGCAGCGTTGTAGTAGAAGCTCCTTGCTGGTGGGCTCTCACCTTCTGGAGACTGCAGATTGCAACTTCAGCTTGATTCTCCTCATCCTCCAAAGAGGAACGGAAAACACCAGCTCCTGTTGCTGGGCTTGATCTCCGGACCACCGCTGCCTTCTGCTCAGCAGACCTTGCAGCTCCAACCCCGGCCTCAGCCCCGGTCCTGGCCTCAGGCCCGGCCTCATGCTGTTGCTGGCTCTCCACAACATCCAGGGCAATTTCCAACTCATGAACCTGTGATTCCTTCTCCAGCGTCTGCTCCATTTCCAGGTGAATCTCGCAAACCTGGTCGGTCTCCTCCTCCAGCGCTTCCTTCAGCTCCAGGGTCAGCATCTGTTTCTCCCACGTTTCCTCCAGCTCCTTCCGCTGCTCGTCCTGCAGGTCCTGGGCAGCCTCTTCCATAGAGCTCTCGGTTTCCTCACGCATGGCTGTAAAAGTCAGCCATCCAACAGTCCCCCAAAAAACAGCTATGGGAAACCAAAACAGCAACCAGTCCTCTACTCCACCACTCAAAGGTGGTGGTGGCTCCATGCCGAACTGTATCGAATCCTGCCAAAGACTACGCCAAATGTAAAGCCTGTGGCCGAGGCCACTATCACAGCAGCCCGACCCATGCAGGTTCACATTGGATTCGAACAGTCGGCAATAAAACACCGGAGCCACAAACTGGTGAGCCATCAGCTTTAATTCTAGCTTGCACCCGGCGAGCAAGCAAAAACACACACTGGGCTTCAAAACCCACACATTCAGTGCTCACAAAGCTACTGACTTATCCGAGTTTCCTAGAATCAAAGGTTTCTAGCTCACCAGACTTATTCACCTCTGTTTCCCATCTCCTCCTGCACAAACTCTTAACAAACTGGCTTCTTCCTCAGCACTCTGCCATCTTGGCTGCTTCTCCTGGCCTTCACGTGGCCTTACTCTGCTCTCCTCTCTTCTACTAACCTCAGGAACCCAGGAACCAAGAGCGAGAGATCTAGCTACCGGTCCACCCACTTTATAGCATAGATAATCCAAACCTTTAATCCAATTATACATTCAAGAAAGTCTCTGATACAAAGCCACCCATCTGAGGCTTAATGGGATTCCTCCCTACATCACCACCCTACATCATCCAATCAGTCAAGGGCGTGGGGAAGAGCTTACTCTTAAAACCAGGCCTTAGGCCATAACGACCCGGCCTGCTTATATTACAGCCTTTCCCCCACACCCATTCCAAGCATAAGGGCAAATAATATCACCTGGGTGACTGGCTTCCATGTGGGCAGCGCCATCTTTAACAAAGTGAGCATATTATATTTTATCTGCCGAACACCAACGCTTAACTGGACTGAGGACTATTCAACCGGGGAACACTGAAGAAGCAACATTGAGACTGGTAGGAAAAGTGAAAACTCAGGAAGGGCTGCCCAGCTCCCCGGAGCGAAAGGCAGCCTGGAGAGACTCGTGTTGCAGAAAGAGAGGCCAGCGGAAGGGTAGGAACCTGGGTCCCAGGAACAAAGCCCCAGCATAAAGCTCCAGAGCCTAGAAGAGGCATATGGACAGTATTTAACTGGGAAACAGGTTAGGATACTGTTTGTGAAAAAGAGAAAGTTGATTCAGACCCAGGATTCTTCTTAAAGGGATGGCGCAGAAAACCTCTCTCACAACCACTCACCCGGGACTCCGGGGGACAGGGAGAGAGGAGAGGACCAGAGCAGCAGGAAGAGAGTGTGGTCTGGAAGGCACAGGGAGAAACACTCTGAGGGACAGCCACCCTAAACCCTAGGCTGAGTCACTCCACAAATCTGAAACAAAATTTTCCCTGGAAACAGCAAGGGGAAGCAGGACACCAGCCAAACAGTCGCCCCCGCGGAAATTATAGCATGGTCACTTAGAAGGAGGGAGCTTTCAGGACTACAGTGTGGAGTGTTAGGGTCCACACTGAGCGCCCCCATCCACACTGCTGAGGGCTTGCTGGGGGGGGGGGGCGGCCGCGGGATGATGAAGCGCAGTGCGCGGTTTCATTGGTAGGGCAGAGGCCGAGCCAGCTGGCGTGAGCACGGTCTAGCCCAGACGGGGCAAAGGGGACACGTGAAAGTGGTCCGAGGGCTGAGGGCCCTCCAGTGACCTCACCTGTGGGGGAAAAGTGGGAGCCTGAAATGGGCGAATATCCGCCACTGGGCAGGGTTTAGCAGGCATGTGGCCCCACCCGGCCTCCAGGGCTTAAGCCCTGCCCAAACTGGCTTTGTCTGCGGAGGAGGGGCTGAAGCCCAGAGCGCAGCTGAGCGCATAGCAGCAGCCCCGACCAGCTGAGGAGCTGAGGTTGGCGGGGGTGGGGCTTCCGGCCTCGGCTCGCAGGTGAGCATGCACCCAAAGCCCCTCCTGGCTGGAGAAAAAGGCTGACAGGGACCCGCAGCTGACCTTTGTGCTCATCTTTGCCCTTGAGCCCAGGCTTATGGCCTGAGTGTGGTGCACGGTCCCATCCATGAGAGAAGGGCGAAGGCCGAGACCAGCTAAGACTTGTAGAGCCAGGCACGAGAACACACCTATTGGGCAGATAAAATATATTATGCTCACTTTATTAAAGGTGGCGCTGCCCACGTGAAAGTTTTAAGAGTAAGCTTTTCCCCACACCCTTGACTGATTGGATGAGGAATATCCAATGAGGAATCCTCCCAGTATGTCTCAGATAAGTGACTTCGCTATCAAAGACTTCCTTGTTTGTAGATTGGATTAAAGGTTTGGATTCTACACTATAAAGTGGGGCAGCCCGGGAGCTTGTGCTGTGTTGGGCAGATAAAATATATTATGCTCACTTTGTTTAAAATGGCACTGCCCATGTGCAATTTTAAGAGTAAGCTATTCCCCACACCCTTGACTGAATGGATGATGTAGGGTGGTGCACTCTCATGAGGAATCCTCCCATTATGCCTCAGATAAGTGACTTTGTATCAGAGACTTCCTTGTTTGCAAATTGGATTAAGGGTTTTGATTTCTACAGTATAAAGTGGGGCAGGCCGAGAGCTTGCTCTCTCTCGGTTTCTGAGGTTAGTATTAGAAAAAAGAGCTGACTAAGGCCACATGGAGGCCAGGAGAAACAGCCAAGATGGTGGAGTGCAGAGGAAGAAGACAGTTTGTGCAGAGAGAAGGAGATGGGAAACAGAGGTGAATAAGTCTGGTGAGCTAGAAGCCTTTGAAAACTCGGATAAGTCAGTAGCTTTGTGAGCACTGAATGAGTGGGTTTTGAAGCCAACTGTGTGTTTTTGCTTGCATGCCAGGTGCAAGCTGGAATTAAAGCTGATGGCCCACCAGTTCTTGGTTCCGTTGTTTCATTACTGACTGTCCGAATCCAATGTGAACCTGCATGGCCAGGTGGCTGTGATAGTGACCGCGGCTACTGGCTTTACACAGCCCCTCCCAGGAGGAGAGGCAGAGACCGCAGCAGCCAAGGCCGATGGCAGCAGCACCCACACACGTCTGCCCTAGGCAGCGGCAGAGGGGGTGGCCGGCCTGCAGATAGACCATACCTATGGAACACAGAGGCAAAATCCATTGGTCACCAGTAGCCAAAATCTTCTTACACACAGACAAAATGGGCAGGCAGAGAAATGCAACCCAAATAAATAAAGAAAAATCCCCAGAGAAGGGCCTGAATGAATCAGATATAACCAAACTACCTAATGCAGAGTTTAAACTAATGATAGTTAGGATGTTCAAAGAGCTTAGAGCAACAATGGATAGTCATTATGAACACGTAAATAAAGAGATAACAAGTATAAAACAGGAAATAAAATAATAAAGAAGAATCAGACAGAAATGACAAATACAGTATCGGAATTGAACACCACAATGGAAGAAATTAAAAGCAGGATGGATGAAGCTGAGGATCAAATCAGCAAATTAGAAGACAAAATAAAAAAAGGCACAGAAGCAGAGCAGAAAATAAAAAAAAAGACTCAAAAAATCTGAGGAAACTCTAAGGGAGCTCTGTGACAACATGAAGAGAAATAATATTCGCATTATAGAAGTTCCTGAAGTACAGGAGACAGATCAAGGTATAGAAGCTTTGTTCAATCAAATCATAGCAGAAAACTTCCCTAAATTAAGGCTGGAAAACATTTCACATGTGCAAGAAGCACAGAGAACTCCATTAAAGAAAACCCAAAGAAATCTACACCAAGACACATCATAGTTAAAATACAAAAGCTAAGTGATAAAAATAAAATTTTAATAGCTGCTAGAGGAAAAAAGGCTATCACCTAAAAAAGAGCACCTATAAGATGACATGTGACTTCTCAACAGAAACACTTGAGGCCAGAAGGAAATGGCACGATATATTTAAAGTAATGCAGAACAAGAACCTACAACCAAGAATACTCTATCCAGCAAGGCTAACGTATAAAATTGAAGAAAATAAAAAGATTCCAGACAAAAAAAACCTCAAGGAATTCATTAAACCCAAACCAATTCTGCAAGAGATGCTAAGAGACCTGTTGTAAACAGTTCAAAGGGGGAAAAGAATATAGCAAAAGAAGAATACAGCTTTAAAGAATAAAATGGCAATAAACAACTACATATCAATAATCTTAAATGTAAATGAATTTAATGATCCAATCAAAAGACATAGTGTAGCTTTGAGGATAAAGAAACAGGACCCATACATATGCTGTCTACAAGAGACATACCTTAAAACAAAAGATGCGCATAGACCGAAGGTAAAAGGATGGAAAAGAATATTTTATGCAAATGAAAATGAAAAAAAAGCCGGGATAGCAATACTTATAGCTGAGAAAATGGACTTTAAAACAAAGGCTGTAGTAAGAGATAAAGAAGGACACTACATAATGATAAAGGCAATAATTCAACAGAAAGATATAACCATTATAAATATCTACACACCCAACATAAGAGCCCCAACATATATAAAGCAGACTTTGATGAATATAAAGGGCGAGATTAACAGCAATACTATCATAGTAGGGGATTTCAATACCCCACTAACATCATTGGATAGATCCTCAAGAAAGAAAATTAATAAAGAAACAGCAGACTTAAAGGATACACTAGATCAACTCGATTTAATAGATATCTTCAGAACTTTTCACCCTAAAGCAGTAGAATATATATTCTTTTCAAGCTCTCATGGTACATTCTCTGGGATAGACCACATGTTAGGACACAAAAGTGGTCTCAATAAATTTAAGAAAATTGAAATTATTTCAAGCATATACTCTGACTGCAAGGGCATGAAACTAGAAATTAACCACGAAAGAAAAACTGAAAAATACTTAAACACTTGGAAACTAAATAGCATGTTATTAAATAATGAATGGATTAACAATGAGATCAAAGAAAAAATAAAAAAGTTTCTAGAAACTAATGATAATGAGCATATATCAACTCAAAATTTGTGGGACACAGCAAAAGCAGTTCTGAGAGGGAAGTTCATAGCACTACAGGCATACCATGAGAAGCTAGAAAAAGCTCAAATAAGCAAATTGACCCTGCATCTAAAAGAACTAGAGAAACAATAGCAAATAAAGCCAAGACTAGTAGAAGAAAGGAAATAATAAAGATCAGAGTGAAAATAAATGACATAGAGGTAAGGAAACAATACAAAGGATCAATGAAACCAGGAGTGGTTCTTTGGAAAGGTAAAAAAGATCGATGAACCTTTAACTAGACTAACCAAGAAAAAAAGAGAGAGGACTCAAATAAACAAAATTAGAAATGAGAGTGGCGAAATAACAACTGACACAACAGAAATATAAAGTATTGTAAGAAAATACTATGAAGAACTCTATGCCAAAAAATTAGGCAACCTAGAAAAAATGGACAAATTTCTTGAATCATATAATCTTCCAAAAATCAGTTCGTAAGAATCAGAAAACGTAGACAGACCACTTACAACAAAGAGATTGAAACAGTTATCAAAAAATTCCCAACAAAAAAAAGTCCTGGGCCTGATGGCTTCAAAAGTGAATTCTACCAAAAATTCAAAGAAGAACTAACTTCTATCCTCCTCAAGCTATTTCAAAAAATTCAAGAGGAAGGAAGACTTCCAAATTCCTTGTATGAGGCGAACATAATTCTGATCCCAAAACCAGGCAAAGACAAAACAAAGAAAAAAAATTATAGGCCAATATCCCTGATGAATTTAGATGCTAAAATTATCAACAAAATATTAGCCAACCGGATCCAGCAATATATGAAAAAAATCATACACCATGATCAAGTGGAATTTATTTTGGAGAGGCAAGACTAGTTCAATATTTGCAAATCAATCAATGTGATTCATTACATAAACAAAAGGAAGGACAAAAATCACATGATAATTTCAATAGATGCAGAAAAAACGTTTGATAAAATCCAGCACCCATTCATGCTCAAAACTCTCAGTAAAGTGGGAATACAGAGAACATTCCTTAACATGATAAAGGCCATCTATAAGAAACCCACAGCAAACATCATACTAAATGGGAAAAAATTAAAAGCAATCCCCTTAAGATCAGAAACCAGACAGGGGTGCCCCTTTTCACCACTCTTATTCAAGATAGTACTGGAAGTCCTTGCTACAGCAATCAGACAAGTAGAAGAAATTAAAGGCATCCAAATTGGAAAAGAAGAAGTAAAACTGTCATTATTTGCAGATGATGTGATATTGTATATAGAAAAACCTAAAGTCTCAGTCAAAACACTACTGGACCTGATAAATGAATTCAGCAAGGTGGCAGGATATAAAATTAATAATCAGAAATTAGAGGCATTTTTATATACCAACAGTGAACTCTCAGCAAAATAAATTAAGAAAACAATCTCTTCACTATTGCAAACAAAAGAATAAAGTACCTAGGAGTAAATTTAACCAAGGAGGTTAAGGACTTGTACTTGGAAAATTATAACTTTGATAAAAGAAATCAAGGAAGATACAAACAAGTGAAAGCATAATCCGTGTTCATAATTAGGGAGAATAAACATCACTATAATGTATTTAGTACCCAAAGCAATTTATAAATTCAAAGCAACTCCTATTAAAATACCAATGACATACTTTAAAGATATAGAACACATATTCCCAAAATTTATATGAAACAAAATAAGAACACAAATAGCCTCAGCAATCTTAAAAAGAAAAAATAAAGCAGGAGGTATCACTCTTCCAGATATCAAGGTATACCACAAGGCCATTGTACGCAAGACAGCCTGGTACTGGCATAAGAACAGGCACATAGAGCAATAAAGCAGATCAGAGAACCCAGAAATAAACCCACAGCTTTATGGACAACTGATATTTGACAAAGGAGGAAAGAACATACAATGGAGTAAAGGTAACCTCTTTAACAAATGGTGTTGGAAAATTGGACATCTACCTGCAATAAAATGAAACTAGACCACCAACTTACACCATTCACATAAACAAACTCAAAATGGATAAAATACTTAAATGTAAGCCATGAAATCATAAGCATCTTAGAAGAAAACATAGGCAGTAAGCTCTCCGACATCTTTCGCAGCAATATATTTGCCAATTTATATCCATGGGCAAATGAAGTAAAAGACAGGATAAACAAATGGAACTATATCAAACTAAAAAGCTTTTGCACAGCTAAAGACAATAAGAACAGAATAAAAAGACAAACCACACAATGGGAGAACATATTCGATAACACGTCTAAAAAATGGTTAATAACCAAAATTTATCAAGAAATTATAAAACTCAACACCAGAAAGACAAACAATCCAATAAAAAAATGGTCAAAAGAAATGAATAGACATTTCTTCAAAGAGGACATACAGATGGCCAATAGGCATATGAAATAATGCTCAACACCACTAATCATTAGAGAAATGCAAATTAAAACCTCATACCAGGCAGAATGGCGCTTATCAAGAAAATAACACAGAATAAGTTCTGTCAAGGATGTTGAGAAGAGGGAACCCTCCTGCACTGCTGGTGGGAATGCAGTCTGGTGCAGCCACTGTGGAAAACAGTGTGGAGATTCCTCAAAAAATTAAAAATTGAACTGCCTTTTGACCCAGCTATCCCACTTTTAGGAATATATCCTACGAACACCATAGCACTGTTCGAAAAGAAGAAATGTGCCCCCATGTTCTTGGCAGCATTGTTCACAATAGCAAAGATCTGGAAACAGCCTAAGTGTCCATCAGAGGATGAGTGGATTAAAAAGCTTTGGTTCATATATACTATGGAATACTACTCAGCCATAAGAAATGATGACATTGGATCATTTACAACAATATGGATGGACCTGGATAACATTATACGGAGTGAAATAAGTATAACAGAAAATAACTGAGAACTGCTTGATTCATACATAGGTGGGACATAAAAACGGGACTATGTGACATGGACAAGAGTGTGGTGGTTACAGGGTGGGGGAGGGAGGAGAGGGATGGATAGGGAGGAGGGGAGTTACACAAAGTAAACCAGATAGAAGGTGACAGAGGACAATTTCACTTTGGGTGATGGGTATGAAACATAATTGAATGATAAGATAACCTGGAGATGTTTTCTTTGAACATATGTACCCTGATTTATTAATATCACCCCATTAAAATTAATAAAAAGAACAAATAAATAAACAGTAAGAAGGGACTATAGGAGAAAAAAAAACAAAGTCTTGACACCTGTAGCTTTGCCCATGCTTCTTCTTTCTCAATGCTCTCTGCTTTTCTTCTTTACAATTTTCATTATAATCTAAACAGACATTTAAAAAATTATTCTTAAAATAATAGTCAATGAAGTTTTGTTTATTCACATTTTTCTCTCAATCTCTAATGGACAGCAAACTTATTGAAAACAAAAATTGGTTATTATTAGATTTTATTTTTCTAACATCTACAGGATATCTGGGGCTTATTCATTGCCTAACACTTATTTTAAAAATAAATTACCCCTTGAATATATATATTTGTGTGTAGAATAAGATTGACAGTTTCAAGATTTGAAAGTATAAGCTGAAAGGGTAGCTTTATTGTCTTCTTCTCTAAAGTGGAGAAGTTTATCCAGAATGACCTCAGGTTTTCTGACACTGGAGATCCTATGACTTCTAAATAACTAATCTTTTTATTTGTTCAAATGTTACACCAGTGGCTTCTTTTCCATTTTCTCTGCTAAGGTATCTAAGCTAGCAATGAGAATTTTTTATACTGACCTCTCTTTTGGGAACTTTCTATGTCAAGTACCTTATCACTTACTTTTCTTTTAAACTTTCTGAAGTATAAAGTTAATTTTTATATCAACTATCTTGAATAAAACTAAAAATTCTTGACTAGGAAGCATCCAGCTCTAAATTTTACATAGATGTTGTGTTTCTTAAAGTTCAATCCCTTATTTAATTTTAGATTTTAAATTATTTGAGTCAGTCATGAAATGGCTAAGTAGTGTTGCCATTTATAAGCTGTAAAACATTACAAAAACTTAAAGTCAATAGTATCTACAATAAATTATATGTCTAGGAAATCAATTCAAGAAAATTTTAACATAAATATTCATAAAATACTTTATGAAATTAGTGAAATAGTTTGTTTCTTTATATACGACAATTACATATATATTATAAAATTATGTACACAGGTTACTTTAAGCATATTCTCCAAAAGATAAACTGGAGAATTACTATAAAATATCTTATTCTTTTTTAACAAAGTTTTCTTTCTTGGTTTAGTTATTTTTCTTTTTTTATGTTCTCTGAATAATATTTCTCTTGATCCCTGAAATGTTTAATTACATTTGAAACACCTGCCTCACACATCTGATAAAAAGTTTGGATTCTATAAAATACTACTTACAAAACTTTTAGCACAGTTAGATGGCCAAGTATTCTGTCACCAAAATGGAATTATTGACTAATGGAAAGTGGAATATAAAGAGTTTTAAGAACTTGGAAAAGTGGACCAAAGAAAATAATAAATTTAACCCTTGTTCATATGTTCTGAATAATTGACTGTTGTTCAGATGAGTCAATACCCTCTACTCAAGGAACAGTGAGATCAAGGCCTTTTCCCCTTACTACCCATGGGAGACTTTAGCTAGAGGATTTTGGCCTGACCAGGCAGTGGCGCAGTGGATAGAGTGTCGGACTGAAATGCAAAGGACCCAGGTTCGAGACCCCAATGTTGCCAGCTTGAGCGCAGGCACATCTGGTTTGAGCAAAAGCTCGCCAGCTTGGACCCAAGGTCACTGTCTCGAGCAGGGGGTTGCTCAGTCTGCTGAAGGCCCGCAGTCAAAAACTGATGATTGATGCTTCTCATCTCTCTTCATTCCTGTCTATCCCTCTCTCTAACTCTCTGTCCCTGTAAAAAAAAAAAAAAAAAAAAGAGGGTTTTGGTGTCTTTTTTTTAACACTTAAATTTTCCACTCTTATCCCTTAATTTGCCCTGAGATACACTATTTGGAATTAATTATAGTAGTGATTCTATAGAAGAGTTGCCAAATGGGTTAGAGCAGAGAAACAAATCTTTGAAATTTGTTTGGTATTCATGAGGTATGTAGATGAGTTTAGAAAGCTGAAAGCTCCTGAAATGAGGTAGTTTCTGTGTCAAAAGTCTCTTGTTTTCACATATTAATTTGTTCACTTAATGCTGAAGAGGAGGGAACACATGAATAATGTAACCGTAAAAAATTTTCTTTTGCATCATGTTAATACCAAAGTTTACCCATGTTCTCTGATTCATACCTTTGCTCTGTGCAATAGTCATTTCACACCACTGCCCTTCTCTTTGCATCTTTGATTTGCAGGTGTGACTACAGAAATAAGAAGGGAGCACATATAGGCTTAAGCAAAAACATTTTTACTTCCCATTAAGTCAATAAACATTGTTTGCAGAACATGCATCCCTAGGTAACAAAAGGAAAAAAACAAGTATGAAGTATCAAAGAAATCAATTATATTGATACTTTTGAAAGAAGAAAATTTATTTAAATCTGTGATCACAACAAAAATTAATATAACATCATTAGAATAAATAAAAGCAAAATGAGGTGAAAGGGCTGATTATTTTTGTACTCTTACAATGGAAATATTTCTTGAGAAAGTTCTAAGTGTGATATTTAAGGAGAGATAAGATATATAATGACACACTTTTGATTCTAATCCACGGGCAAGTTTTTAATAACAAATAAGCAGCTGAAATAGTAAATCATATGTTGTAATAAAGATTATAAAAAGTGTAAAAACTAAGAGCAGTAAATTCAGTTGCTTTTATCAGTAGCTCTTTTCACTAAATCTTAATTTATTAGTCTTTATGCTACTATAAAAAATAACTACTACACACTTGGTGATTCAAACAACAAAAATTAATTTTCTCACAGTTTTGGAGGCCAGAAATCTGAAAACAAGGTGTTGCTATAGCCACTTTGTACCCAAAAGATATAGCGAAGTATTATCTCCATGCCTCCTATAAGCATTCTTTGATTTGTGGTCTCATCACTTCAATCTCTGCCTTCATGGTCACATCTTATCTTATTTTTTATCTCTCTCTTATGAGGACAAATGTAATTTTATTTAAGACACATTTGGATAATCTGGGGTCTTCCTTTTAAATGCTTAATTTAATCATAACTTTTGATATATAAAGTAATATTTACAGTTACAGAGGATTTGGACATTTTTTTGAGGGCCAGCATTTAGCCTATTACAATAAGAAGAAAAAATGTATCTTTAATATTACCTTATTTAAAGATAATATGTCTTGCATAAGAGGAGGGGTAATGAGATGGTGAAAAGGGTAAGTATTTTGTTATATATTATATCTCTTCAATATTCAAGTATCTCTTGAAAACTCTAGAAAGGTGATAGATTTAATATTTCTAGTCGCATCAATCTCTGACTTGCTTGTTCTACTTTCTGATCCTGTATTTAAAACTTATAACAAAAACAGCTTTTATCTCATTTCCAGGAAAGCCAGGACTTATCCTACAAATAGCTTTATCCTTGAACTTATAAAATTCACTGTGTCAAAAAGATAGAAGGACAGATAGGCTGCTCATATGAAATGATGACTTCATGTCACATCTCAGTTTTCTAATGGAGAGGATTCACAAGCCACCATTTTACCCTGGGGAGAAATAATGCTGTTTTCACAGCAAAGTGTTTTTGTGCAGCAAAATGACAGTTTCTTCAACAGTAAAACTGAATTAACTTCTGAGGGAAAAAATGCAGTAAAAATGTCAAACTTATAAAATATATCATGTTTTGAACATTTGCACATGTTTTTGACTGACCTGACCAAGAAAGATAATGTCCTCAAGGTACTAGTAAATCAGGGACTTGGTGGTTGAAGGACAAGTGGTGGGTGAATGTGGGAGAGCTAAGAACAAGGCGGAGGGAAGGTGAGCATAAGAAGAGAAATTGTATCTAAGTTACAGGTATAGAGCATAGGTATGGAGCTATTTCTGGATGATAGTATGAGTATAATTTTTATTTGTGCAATGTTATTAAACAGCTTGAAAGAATTATGCAAGTCTAGAATACAGGTCTGAACAAGAAAGGCTGACATGTCTCAGAAGAAAGTCACTTTTCCTACCTTCCTCTATCCCTCTCTCTCATTTTTTCTTCCTTCCTTCTTCTTTCCTTTCTTTCTTTCTATAATGCTTTTCTGTTAGTATTGCCCATGAACATAATAGGTTTCAGAACAATTGTTTACAGTTCATTGTGACTTTAAATTTAGCCACCTTTCTCTAGTTTGCTCACTTATTCATTAATTAAATGTTCACTGAATATTCTCTCAGAGAAATGGTTTGGCTTACACAAAACAGTATTTGTTCATAGCCATTAAATATATACAGGTGAAACAGCACAAGCCACAGAAGCCAGCCATTATGACTCTTTATCATCTGTTAGAAGAAGATTCCAACCACGATAGAGAGTCTCCCTCTTAATTTAACAAAGAGAGCTAATCCACCATGGTTTCTCCTGATTAATGGAACAAAACCAGGGAAATTCAACATCCTGCCCCACCATGAATGACACAAGTGAAGACAAGAATGAACTACTATTAATAGCAATAACAGCTTTATAACTGTGTACAATTATTTATTTCTATAAATGTGTTATATTCCTCTTTTAAATTTTGTCATTACAATTGTCATTGAAGTAAATAGTAATGATAGTCATACCTGAGTTCAGAATGTCACAAAAAATAGCTTCTGAGATAAAATATTAGGCTCACTATAAACTAGGCAGATATCTAAGTGAATGACTGTGGTTTCATATAAGAGCAGAAATATTTCAAGAAACCCAGCTCTTGGCTCAGTTATGTAACTTACTATTTGATTCTATCCCTGGGCCTCAGTTCCCCTCTTTGTGCAATAAAGAGAAAATAGTTTATGATTTCTCAGATTCTTTTCAGCTAAGGAAGCACACATTCTAGCAACCCTTTTTGGCAAGAGTGTTGTTTTCTCTCCTTGTATGAAAAAATTTTACTTTGATCTGTCAAGTTTCTCTTACTCTGGTTCATGAGAACAAATGTTGCTTTTGGTGCCAAGACTTGCCTCAATGTGACTTCAGAGAAATAAGATTGCTTGGAATAAGAGAATAATTCCAGGCCTTAGAATTGTTTTTTTTTTTTTCTTTATACAGTTGTTTGTTCATAAGGCAGCAGCCTATCCTCTTATATTTGTTCTCCAATAAATACCCTGTCCACCAAATGCACCATCTTGTTTTACCACTCTCAGCACTATAGCTTATTATTGCCAGCTAACTGATCAAAGGAATAAATTTACTTTTTAACCGAGGCTAATGTGCAAGCTGTGTTCAAAATAGTACTTTACATGTAACTAGAATTCTTCAAAGTTAATAATATAATTACAGCTTGCAGTAAATTGAACGCCATATGTTTTGCACATATCCATGAAAAAACTCAGGTGTTTTCTAGTTAATCAAAAGTGGAGCAGGGAGGGCCTTGCATATAGTATCAACTTCTGCCCTGATCTCTGTTAAGGCATCTGTTCTCATCTATATTCTTCTATATATATCCTGATACAGGATTTAAGAATATCCTGTACCATCATGTACCAGGATGCCTTGGGCATTTTGTGAAAGAGAGAACATTTTTTCAAAGAAAATATGCTATAAAGCAGACACAATCTCAGAATAGATGTAGAATCAAAGTTAAAGAAAAGGTAAAACTTATATCAATTCATTGGGTACTAATGGTTTTTAAAGTCTTTTTTAACTTTTAAGAAAATGTAAAGTTAAAGGTTGTTAGAAAAGAAAAAAATATTCTTTCTTCAAATAAGTATTTGCCTTTTCTGTCCACCTATTTATTCATAACTTCAATTTTCTACGTTTCATCTTTCAATCTCCCTGTTCCTTTAGATAAAAAGATTGTAAAAATATTTTTAAATCAAATAAGGTTAGAAGATTTTATTAAAAAATAAATACTAAAGGAGGTAACAAGATCTATCTATATGCTCTTCTGTCTACAGTCGCATATGCAGCCCACAATCCATCTTTTATTTTTATTATAGTTTGTCTTACTCTCTAACTCTTGACTTGTCTAACAACAAAGAATTTGGATTCAATTTCAAGTATTTCTTAAATCATAATGCCATTTTGAGAAAAATGACAAAAGCAAGACTATTGACCATATATTACTCAAAGGTTTTTATTTCATCTGACCCTTTCTTAAAATAAGATACTTGATATCAGCATGCATTCAAATTTACCAATACTAGTTGATTTGTAATCCTCACGAGGCTTGTTTTTCTTAAATAATATGATATTAAATATCAGTTAAGTCACTTGTTTTCTAAAATGTGCTGATTATTTGGTGTGCAGTACTTATTAAGAGCTGCTCCCCTCTCTTCTGTGTCTGGCAAACTTCATACATCATAGTACCTATACTCCCTGCTCTCTTTTCCAGTGTGGATCAGCCAAGAAAAAGCTTAGGCAAAAGATGGAAGAATTGAAAAAGAGCATTCTAGATTCTTGTTTTTCTCTCTGCGTCCATGCTTCAAGAGCTATGATGCATTAGAGACACCACTCCTGCTGCCAACCTTTTTCTTTTACATCTCTCAACTTCACTGAGCATCAGAACCACCTCTTTCTTTCTCTCTTGCCGTAAAGGCCCTGTGATAAAAAACAGCTTGCTAATCATCTAAAGTCAGTTCCTTGGAAAATAAACTTTGAGAGGGATCTTTCTGGATGTGCCTTCAGGACAGTGGTTCTTAACCTTTTTTGAGGTACCGAACCCACCAGTTTCATATGCGCATTCACCGAAAACTTCTTTAGTGATAAATAAAATATGATTTTTTTCCCCAAATTTAGTTTTGCCGGTGCGAGACTAGAGTTGCTCAACTTGACATTGCATATCATGCAGAGAGGACACTGACTCCCATCCCGTTCCGTGATACATGTGAATCCATGTTGTACACATTCGTCTGACCACTTTCTTTTTTGCTCGACATATTTAGTATGGATTAAAATATTAAGAAACCACACGACGTACAACTACGACAGCCGTTGACTACCGCTCTCACTAAATTCCCCACAGCACTGGTTGGCCTAGCAATGTAATGAGATCCTCTGCAGCAAGTGATGGCCAAGCAGGGCGTGTCATCACAACTTTACACAAGTGTGTCTTTACCTCCGCAGCAGGGGCTTCTCCGAACCCCTGAGACTGACTCACTGAACCCCTAGGGTTCGATAGAACCCAATTTAAGAACCACTGCTTCAGGAGAAGCACCTGCTGAGATGAAAGAAAGTGGAATGAGACAGAGAGAAAAGTTGTCTCTTGATGGCCCTTAGAAGAAATTTTACTCCCAAGGTCCACAGTCTGGTCCTTTGCATTCTCTGAAGACCTGTTGATGGATGTGGATGTCCCAGAGGAAGGGGCATAACTTTGGCACAGGTAGCTCTCTTTGGTAGAAGGCATTTTTGTGAACCCTCAGCCTAACCCTTCTCATAGCTGGGAGGAAGAGTGGGGAGAGCTGAGCAGGCCCAGCATCCTACACTAATCCCCATGTGCTTCTCCAGCTCTCCATGGTTCTTGTAACCTTGCCCGAACATCTGTAAATAATCCTCACTTTGGCTAAACCTTTTGACGAAGCATCTGTTTTTGTAAAGATCCCTGACTGGTAGATAAAGTATTGGGAGAGATAATGTAGCTAACTTATTACCTTCGGCATCAGTTATTTCTAACAAACTGAGATTTCTTTAAACTCAGGCAGTTATAGATATTTCTACTTTCAAATCCTGGTTCTACCCCTTGCCTCCCACTTGCTCTGAGCTATTGTTAAGTTATTTAAAATATCTGTTCTTTGCCTTCTGTGTAAAATACAGGCAAGGGCAGAGCCTGTCTCACAGGATTGCAATGTAGATCACACGTAACAATCAACTGATTAGTTGTGTACTTGGCACACAGAAAGCATCTAATAAAGATAATTTTTACTATTACGTATAGTTTTCATCCAATCTTCAGGGAGCTGCTTTTCTGGGGTCGTTTAACAGTTATAGTCCTGGATTTACTATTATGCCTAATTGAATTAAAATTGTTGAAGTTCTTCAAAAATTAATTGCTGCACTATTTTAGTGCAGTTTACTTCTACCCCCTGCTTCCTTACATTAAATAGATGCAAAATTTTCCCCAGAGTTAAACTTTGTAAACTGGTACAGTTTTTAAAGATATAAAGCTATTTATAAGTAATTTTAAATATTTATTTTTATGCTATCAATTTTATATGGAAGCTGCTGGAGATTTGAAAATATCCTCAAGGTCCTAAAATTATGAAAATGTTTTGTTTGCTGTGTGGGGATTGATGATGATTTTTATTATTTTTTATCTCATTGTATTGAATTATGCTGTAATATGTTGTTCTTTTCCATTAATTTAAACCATTTCTTTTACACTTTACCAGCCAAAAGTAAACAGAGTAGCTCACTGACACTATTTTTTTTAAGTTTTTTATTTAACACGTTTAATTTGGATTTTTGATATATACCTTTAAAGCAAATGTAGCAAAAGTTATGTCACTTGTTTTTATCCAAGTTTTTGAATTTTGCCAAGAAAAGTACCATTTTTCTTCTAATTTTAGAAAATGTAAAATTATGTTTTTATTTATGAATCTAAAAATTTGGCCCAGAAAGGAAACATAATTTTTGGTTAAAAAATATCCACATGAATATTGCTAGTTATCAACTACCATTAAGTGAATTTAAATGTCTAAGAGGTAGAAAATTATTTTGTGTTTTTTTCTTATTTTTCTGAAGTGAGAAGCAGGGAGGTAGAGAGACCCCCAAATGTGACCAAAGAGGTTTCACCCCAGCTTGCCCACTAGGGAGTGATGCTTTGCTCATCAGGGGCATTGCTCCATTGCAACCAGAACCATTCTAGCACCTGAGGTAGAGGCCATGGAGCCATCCTCAGTGCCGGGGCCAACTTTGCTTCAATGGAGCCTTGGCTGCAGGAGTGGAAGAGAGAGATAGAGAGAAAGGATAGGGGGAAGGGTGGAGAAGCAGATGGGCACTGCTGTGTGCCCTGGTGGAAAATCAAACCCAGAACATCCACATGCCAGGCTGACACTCTACCATTGAGCCAGCTGGCCATAACCAAAAATTGTTTTTTGAAGATGCTATCTGTGCTTTTATCATTTAAGACATCCTGATTACCCTGTCTTTACTATTCATTTAAAAAATGTAAATTGGAGATTGATATTTCACTGTATTAGTTTGACTATTGGCAAACAAAACAAATTTTAATCATGATTTTGCTCTTTCTAACTGTCAAGTTTGAAAAAGCAAATATAAGATATTTTTCATGAATGTGTGCACCAGCTATCATTAAGCTTAATGGTGAAAAGACCATTATCTTTAGACACTAGAATGATTATACAAATACATTAGTATGAGAATGGATTATTGGCTAATTACAGACAGCTATGTGGAGGAAGGCTGTACATAACATTTAAAACCAACTTAAAGACTTTAAAGTATGACATCATCATTTTCAATGCCAATTGAAGACTAATAATGATCTGATCAGCAAAACTGCAGAGAAAACTTTGGGTAAAAAAAATTAAGCTTTAACTTTATGTGTAATTTCTTGAAATTACAGAGGTACAGATTTTATTTTCATCATATATATACCTGATGAATTATTTATTATTCTAATAAAATAACCTAATTTTACAATTAAAAAATCAGAGACAATTTCATAGGATAAGATGTTGCTCTTTAGATTGCATTTGGTTTTCATGAGCATTCTGATTTTGATTTGAATATTAGCTAGCCAACTGGGGCCTGACAAATACTGTAATATATTTAGTTCACATCATTTAATGTGGGGTTTATTCAAATATATATATATATATATATATATATATATATATATATATATATATATATATATATAAACATTTAACTGAAAGACTGGTAAGTGTGGTAAAGTGAAAAAAAATTTAAAAGTTCTGTTGATTTATTTCTGTTGGGGATACGCACGCACACACACACACACACACACACACACACACACACACACACACACTTTTTAAATCTAATAATGAATAGCCAAGAATTGCTATGCCATTCTGTTGTTTCAGAGAATGTAAGATTCAGATAGCCTTCTGAAGATTAACCCATAGTATTCATAGAATTGTGCGGCATATCACTTCTGGTAATTCAGGTTTATATGAAATAATGTCTCTCATTTCTAATAATATTTTCTTTCACTTTATATGTTTGCATACCTTGAACAATATTTTTAAATCAATGTATTTATTCTTCCATAATACATAACTCCTTCTTGTTGTCTATTTCTTTAGATATGGGCTCTAGAATGACAATTTAAAACCTGAGTTATATTTGGCCATGGCTGGTTGGTTCAGTGGTAGAGCATCTGCCCTGATATCTAAAAGTTCCTTGTCAGGGCACATAAAAGTGAACATCTGCTTTTCCACCCCCTCCTTTTCTCTCTCTTTTCCCCTTCCAAAGACATAAATAAAATTTTATTGTAACAGAACCAAAAGGTTCGAACAAGTTGGCCCCGGTGCTGAGGATGGTTCCATGACCTTGTCTGAGGTGCTTAAATAGCTCAAATGTTGATCAACAGAGCAGCATCCCCAGATGGATGGAATATCACTCCATACGGGGCTTGCTGGATAGATCCTAGTTGGGGTGCATGCAGGAGTCTGTATCTCTCTTCACTGCCTCTCACATAATAAAAAATAAATAAAATTAAAAAAGTAAAACCTGACTTATTTTTATTAATGATCTGGAGACATCTATTTAAATGGGATAATGCATATGTATCTGAAAATAGGAAGTCATAAAACATGAATGTATTTTGTATGTTTTTAATATTATAAAGTACTATAACGTTGATGAAAAATTATAGATATCAAGCTTATCTCAGCCCTTCCAGAAGTTCATTAGATCAATAGATCTATTAAAGAATAAAGGAGAATTGGAAAGTTATAAATAGATTGTATTATTCAAATATTGAAATTTATTCAGTAAAACAAACACTAAGATAATAAGAATTAATGAGATTTTATTTAATTATTATTTACCACATGTCTATAGGATAATTGGCATAAAAGCAAGTGCTAACTGCACTGCAGATATCTCTCTGAATAGAAAGAAAGGTCATATGTGGTTTAAATACAGAAGACCATGGATTACACTTCCTGTTATATTTGTTATGAAATCTTACTAAATTTCAGAAGATGTTTATAACATTATTATTGGTAAATTCACCATCAAAAGATAACCAGGTTAATCATTAAAATTCAGTATTCATACATCTACTCAATAATCATTTGCCTGCTGATTTAACTAACTCTACAGCCTACACAAATGTTTCTTCCATTTCTAAATACCCACTGAGTGGAAGGCAATAGAACTCACGGAAATGCTCATATGTGAGACTTTAACTATAGAACAAACAGTATTTGAAAACTATAGTTTCCTGAGTCAGATCTGCTTTACTACTTGTTTTTTTAAATAAAATTTTATTGTAACAGAATCATATCCTTTTATCTTCATTTTGTTTAATTGCTTTCATGCTACAATGACAGTGTTAAGTAGTTACAACAAAGAATGTAGAGCTCTCAAAGTCAAAAATATATTATTCTGGACTTTTATAGAAAGTGTTTTCTGGCCCATGTGGTAGAGAGTAATCTCTTTTCTTTGAGGAGGTAAATTTTGATCAGTCAACACTTAAAGACAAAAAATGCACACATATTCACACACACAAACACACATACTTTGTCTTAACTAAGCTTGCTGAATTTGGAGAATTCACAAGGATGGGTCTCTTTTCATGTTCACGAAGAAGTGCTACAAATCCTCTGTTTTTTCCCACCATGCACGGAGCACAATCAATACACACCGAAATAGGTTTATACATCAGTAGATTTTTTTCTTTAGCGAACTCAGTGAAAGACTTGAATAAATCCTCCTCTCTTGTTGTTTCTTTCATAGGCAAAACAGTAAGACTTTCCTTATGTAGTCTGTCATGACAGCATACCTTGTAATCATGCTGAACTGGGATAAATGTTATGTCTTTTGACTCATCCAAAGCAAGAGAAAAGAATGGTACCGCATTTATGTCCTTCCCTTGTGTTGCCTCAATTTGATTTGCCATCATGATGGTACAATCCTGAACAGTTCTTGCTGACAGAGGCATGTCTTTTATTCATTTGATTATCTTGTCTTTATCCGAAAAGTCATCAAAATGACCATTGGCAACATCAAGCATGAATATTTTGGCATACTCCCCATCTGTGAATGGCTGTTTCTCACAATTGCTAAAGCACCAGCAAAGCTAGCTGAATTCCAGTTACCTTGTTGGGTCCAAACACGGAGTTTCTGCTGACTAGCTTGCACTCAGCACAATAGCTCCTGATATGCTTTCTTCCTGCTGTCCCCTGCTGGATATTTCGATGCAAATATAGTATGGTGTGTGTTGAAGTGCTGCTTTATATTTGACCATTTCATTGATGCAATTTTATCATTGCATATTAGACACACTTCAGAACCTGCTCTCTCCACAAAGGTAAATTCCTCTGTCCATTCCTGCTGAAAAGTATGATACATCTCATCTTTTTTTCTTTTAACCATCTTCTTCATCAAAAGGGTTTCTGCAATTAGCTAGCGGACTACTTGATTAAAAGGAGGATATTTTGCTTCCTGACCTTAAAACGACCCGAGTACATTATGCATTATCCAATAAAAATTTGGTGTTGTCCTGGAGGACAGCTGTGATTGGCTCCAGCCACCCACAACCATGAACATGAGCGGTAGATAATGAATGGATTGAAATACAAGAGAATAGTTTATGTTTTTAATGTTATTATTTTTTTTATTAAAGATGTGTTTGTGAGCCAAATGCAGCCATCAAAAGAGCCACATCTGGCTTGTGAGCTACAGGTTCCCAACCCCTGATCTAAATGGTGCTTTAGTAAAAAATATAATTTTGAAATAGAAAAAAAATTTTGATAACTTTTTTTTGTAAAAGTTACATAATTGTTTTGCCAGCACAAAGGCTTTATTATATCATAAATCAGTAATTAAAGAGAGACTCAGTTTATAAAAGAGATTAACAAAGAAAAATTTATGTCATTAAGATGATCTTCCACTTTATGTCATTGGTAATCTGGAAATACATAAATTGATAATGGAAACAACAATAGTTTTAAGCTCTTTTGGAAACGATTACTAAGCTTTCATAGAGTGTGATGAAAGAAGGAGCATGTTGATTCCTTGCATGTCTAGTTCAGTATAAAGTTTGAATTGTTACTAAAGCTAGTGTGCTATATTCAGTGTAATCTAAGTATACAAGAAGGGGATGTTGGAAAGAGTCTCTTAAAATTATCTATACTTCTGTCCTAGGTTTTTCTAAATTTAAAACAACATGCTTACCACTGCATATTTGTCACTGAATGTTAAGGTCTTACTTTTATCTCAGAAAATGAGATAGCTTTTTGATATTCAAAAATCAGAAGGCATCTGCTTTTAAAAAAGAATTATGATGTCTTGGTGTGAGAGCTTAAAGGTACAGAGTAATCCACCTGGATTGACAAAATGGCTGTAGCTCTCCTATTATCTTGAGATTCCAATTCTACATTTTAGCATGGCTAATTTGATTTCTAAGTAAGTTTTTTAGAGTCCCTTGGAAGAGATCTCTCTTGGCTGTTTTCCCTGTGGTGCATTCTATACACAGATTCTCATTGTTGGAGTTCCTTCAATTTCCAAGGAAGTCACTTGGAACAGAACTTATTTCTGCTTGTATAGCCCTTATGGCCAAATATAATTGATAGGAAACAATAACTATTGAAATATTTTATCATGAATGGAATATATAGTATTTATGAACATAGCTCTTTATTTTCTTTCTTGAATTACTGTTGACTATTTTAGCATTTTCAGGTATGAAACAAGCACCAGGGCAGGATAGGGTTCCCAACTGCAGGGAACACATATGTGACTTCTCATGTGGTTCATCTGAAATCTCTTCATGACTTAAGATAAAATCATTCCACTCCCCTTGGTGGTAAAATAATGAAGAAGTTTAGAGAATACTTTTTTATACGTGAAGTAAGTAAGTAAATAAATTAATAAGCAAAGAACATCTTTTATAACCTGGAAGATTAGTCAAAACCATTTGTTTGTGCACACATATTATGATTGTTTAGTTTAACTATGGGATGCAATTATTCAAGTTATTCTGAAGAGCTGGCTTCACAGGCATGTGACCTATACAACCTAAACAAGGCACTGTCTTCAGGTCGATTCCATGTTTACTTCAGTGCTGTGCTATTTCCTTCTTAAAATTCTTGGTAGTTTTATTTTTGATCTTGCATTGTGTAAATAAAACCCAATGGGTAAGACACTTGTGCAATACATGTGCCCACTGTCCCTATCTCACCATTGTTTACAGCATTCATGATGCCTCAAAAACTCAAAATGCTGGTGAACCCATGACATTTGGGAGTGCAGGAAGACTTATAAAGTAAGGCTACATATACGTGTTATAAAGAGGGACACTGACAACCTCATAAGGGTCCATACTTTCTATTCAATCTAAAACTTGCTTTGAACACAGAAAGACGGAAATGGTTACCTGAGAAATACAAATTCCTATAAACTTGTCATATTCTTTCTGGTTCATGTTACTTAATCCATGAGCCAACCACATGGAAAGAAAGCAAATGATAGGGCAACCCATAGTTCTTTCTCTTTTCTACACTTTCTCACTCAGTACACAATGAAGAGGGCATGCTGATAGGAGGTGCACATATCTGGAAGTGAAATAAAAAGTTGGTTAATTTTGTGTAGCATTTCTACCCTCCTGGAAATAAAGACATATATGTGTACGCACAAACTATAAAATAATAACTCTGATATTTTAGTTGTTCTGCTGCCAGTCAAATGTTCTTTTACTTGTTTTTAAAACTGGCAGTCTATGATATAATGATGAATGGTGCAGTTCACAGTTATAATTTAAAATGTTTACTTTACTTACTATGTCATCAAATAACAAATACATCAGCATGGAAAACTGAGAAAAATATGCAAGAGAGAAAACTGTATATTTCTGAACTGCTAACATCACGTTTGCAGCTTTTGGATCAGGGGTTCCACGTTTTTATTTACCAATTTAGACCCTACTAGTTCTATAGCTGACACTATTAAACAGCTACTAAAAAACTTAAATAAGCAAGAAAAAATAAGTTTTTAAATCATATGGACTTGCCAAAATAATTACTATTCACTTTCTCATAAATATCCTTTTGGGATTTTTTTCTTTCTACATCAAGTTTCTCTTCTCCTTTATGTCTCACCTTCCTTCTTTTAATGAAATTATGGTTAAAAAAATATTATTCTCTCCACTTTGAGTGTTCTCCAAATATCTGAGTAATTTTCTCCCCTGCTTCTTCCAGGTTTTCATTCAGATACCACTTTCAGAAGGGCATTGCTGGACCAGCCACCTGCCACCACCAACAGCCATGACATTTATCCACCTTAATAACCATCTGAAATACTACCCAACTTTGTTTATTAGTTTGTTTGTCACTCTGTTTTATTCTACTCAGGCTGTTATACCAGAATACCACAGACCAGCTAGCTAATAAACAACAGAAATTTATTTCTTATAGTCTGAATCCCAGGAAGTATGAGATCAAGGTGCCTGCAGATGAGCTGTCTGGTGAGACACAGCCTCTTGATTTGTGGATGACTGTTTTTCCTGTGTCCTTGGTGGAAAAGATAAGATAGCTTTCTGGGTTTTCTTTATAGGGGTGCTAATTCCATTCATAAGAGCTCAGCCTTAGGACCTAAATACCTCCCAAAGACACTACTTCCAAACACAATCACATTAGGGATTATGGTTCTACACATAAATTCCCAGTGAGGATATAACATTCAGCCTATACAGCATTAAAATGCTTGCTCCATGTAAGCTCAACCATGGCAGGATTGCTATAATTTGCTAACACATTCATAGCTGCTACTTGATAGATAAACTCAGCTGCCATCCCAAGAACACTGCAGGCCCAAAAGGAGGAGAAAGGGCTTGAAACAGAAGGGACTTTTAAAATAAATTTTCCTTGGATTTCTCAAATGAGTGAGGTCATATGATATTTTTCTTTTCCTGCCTGGCTTATTTCACTTAACATAATCCAATGAACAATGTGAATTGAGGAACAAAATTGAGACAGAGGAGGGATCAAAGGGACCAGAGGAAAAGAGGACAAAGGGAAAGGGGATGATAGGATGGGATAAAGCTGAAGGGAATGGAGGAGGGCGCTATGGGAAGGGGGGCAATGGAGATGTTGAGGAGAATACAGGAGGGGGTGTGCATTCGGGGCAACACTAGAATCTTTGTAAACACAGATTAAAATTAAAAAATATATATAAATATAAAAAATAAATTTTTCTTTTGGAACACAGTAACCTCGTGTTTTTGGTTCGGCCCACAGTTTCTATCTTTCATTATTAATTGTTTGTCCTAGAGCAGTATACTCCATAAAAGTTTATTGAACAAATAAATTAATACTGTACAGTTCCTTTTGTAACTTGCATTTCTAAAAGACAATTATTTTGAGAGTCAATAACATTTTCTACAATATTCTGATAAAAAGACAACCTTCACACATATTTCTATATAGGTTTATATTATATGTGGCATATACTAATATAGCATATTTTTTATAGTTTATGTATTAAGTATATAAACTATATATTTCAATAAACTTTATATTATATTTAATGTATTAGGTAAACAAAATTATTGCTTTACATTTGTTGGTATAAGAAAAATGTTTTTTGTGGAGGATGCAATAATTAACATTTAAAATATATCCATTTTTATTTTTAAAAATGATCATTCTTTTTTATAAACGTATGATAAATTCTTGAAAGTAGTACTGCTGCATGAAATACATTTTAAAAATTTGCATTTATATTTTTAAAATTTAAATTCTAGTGAGTATAACCAATATTTTCACCATAACTTTATAAAAATATCTTTCACTCCCGACCAATCTTTGTGCCAATATTGGATATCATATATTTTTAACTGCCCAATTGATAGGAAAAACATTATTTTAATTTTATTTTAACTTCTAATTACTTGAAATCACTGCCCATTATTTAAAATAATTTTCTATGATCCCTTGAGGCTTTTAAAGATAATCTTTGTCAGTTTTATAGGATAAAATTACACATTTCTAATTTGTTTCTTGAGTTTAAATGTTTATTTAACTTATATTATCAGTAACATTTAAATTTTTATGTTTAGATTTTTTAATTTGTTAAAATTTTCTACATTTGTTTTATTGATTAAAATATATTATACAGGTGAGTATACTATAAATAATGTTATACTATATTTGGGCCTATAAGCAAAGAGAATGTTCTTTTCTCATCATTTTTACTTTTAGGATTTTAGTTCATTTAGATTTTTACATGATACTTGGTTGAAAGTCAGCATCTACTTGATCTAAACGATAGTGTTTGTTAGAGGACAAGCATTGTATATAAGCTGTAAGTAGATTATTAAACTTTATCCTTATACCAATCCTCAGCACTGGGAAACATTTTCTTTTTCATTTTCTGTTGAATGAGGTTTTAGAACTTTTTCTATATATTTCTGCCTCACTGATTTTAAATCTGAAATTTGTTTTTAGGTGCATGCTCTAGTTTTTATACAATTTTAATTTCTTTTTGTTACAGTTAATGGCATGCATTGGCTTTTAAATTAGAGTTAAAGGGCAATGACTCTTGGATTGAACATAACCAAAAGGCAATTAATGTTTTACAAACAAAAATATTATCTGATAAAAAAAACCCTTTTATTTTGTTTTAAGATTGAATCATGGTTTCTTTGAATAGGCATAAATGTAAATGTAGTCCTGACACCTTCTGTTATATATGTGGCTGTTACACACTTCAGCGCCAAGGTGCAATATTTTATCATTTCTGACACATGCATATATTGACTATTTTCAAGTTCCCCTTGGCGATCAAGACAACAATTGGGCTCCTCATATTGTGTGTCATAATTGTGAGGAAATGCTTCATGACTGGACAAAAGGAAAATGCAAAGCAATGCCTTTTGGTATTCCCATGGTTTGGTGTGAACCTAAGGACCACAACAGTGACTGTTATTTCTGTCTGATCCATACAAAGGGCATTGGCAAGACAAAATGGCATATGATCGCATATCATAATATTTCTTCAGCAATACGACCTATCCCACACTCTGAGACACTCCCGGTTCCAGTTTTCAATGGTTTTATTTCTTCTAAGGATGAAGAAAGTGAATATGGTGATCAAGTGTACTTTGATGAGATGCGCTAGAGAATTGTTGTAGAATCTGAAGGGTCTTCTTCTGATGCCAAGCAGCCATTAACCCCTCAGCAGTTTAGCCAACCTGAATTGAATGACTTAATAAGAGATTTGGGCCTACCAAAAAAACCAGCTGAGTTATTAGCCTCCAAGCTTCAAGAAAAGAATGTATTTCACTGGTCAACTAAAGTATCCCATTTCAGGAAGTGTGAACAATTTTTTGTGGACTTTTTTCTGAAGACAAACACTTTATTTACTGTCATTATATTAGTAATCTTTTCAGCCAGCTAGCTGTTACCACTTACAGTCCAACTGAATGGCGGCTATTTCTTGGAAGCTCTAAATGGAGTCTGAAATGTGCTCTTTTACACAACGGTAATGTTTATTCAGCAGTTCTAACTGGTTATTCAACTCATCTGCGATATAATAATAATGACATAAAAATTGTCCTCAACTTTTTTTAATTTTAGTAACATTTATTGTTACAAAGAGCTGAACAAATTCTTTTGTAAATAACATATGGACAAGAAAATGTATATTTTAATAACTATTTTAGATATGTATGGTTTATATTTTTAATTTTTTTATTAATTTTAATGGGGTGACATTAATAAATCAGGGTACATATGTTCAAAGAAAACATCTCCAGGTTATCTTATCATTCAATTATGTTGCATACCCATCACCAAAAGTCAAATTGTCCTCTGTCACCTTCTATCTGGTTTTCTTTGTGCCCCTTCCCTCCCCGCTCTCCTCCCTCCCCCCACACCGGAACCACCACACTCTTGTCCATGTCTCATAGTCTCACTTTTATGTCCCACCTATGTTTGAAATCATGCAGTTCTCGTTTTCTTCTGTTTTACTTATTTCACTCCATATAATGTTATCAAGGTCCATCCATTTTGTTGTAATTGATTTGATGTCAATCATTTCTTTAGGCTGAGTAGTATTCCATAGTATATATGTACCAAAGCTTTTTAATCCACTCATCTTCTGATGGACACTTGGGCTGTTTCCAGATCTTTGCTATTGTGAACAATGCTGCCACAAACATGGGGGCGCATTTCTTCTTTTCGAACAGTGCTATGGTGTTCTTAGGGTATATTCCTATAAGTGGGATACTGGTTCAAAAGGCAGTTCGACTTTTAATTTTTTTAGGAATCTCCAAACTGTTTTCCAGAGTGGCTGCACCAGTCTGCATTCCCACCAGCAGTGCAGGAGAATTCCCTTTTCTCAACATCCTCGCCAGCACTTATTCTGTGTTGTTTTGCTGATGAGCGGAATTCTGACTGGTGTGAGGTGATATCTCATTGTGATTTTAATTTGCATTACTCTAATGATTAGGAATGTTGAGCATTTTTTCATATGCCTATTGGCCATCTGTATGTCCTCTTTGGAGAAATTTCTATTCATTTCTTTTGCCCATTTTTTTATTAGATTATTTGTCTTCCTGGTGTTGAGTTTTATAAGTTCTTTAAAAAATTTTGGTTATTAACCCTTTATCAGATGTGTTGTCAAATATATTCTCCCATTGTGTGGTTTGTCTTTTTATTCTGTTCTTATTGTCTTTAGCTGTGCAAAAACTTTTTAGTGATATAGTCCCATTTGTTAATCTTGCCTTTTATTTCATTTGCCCATAGAGATAAATCAGCAAATATATTGCTGATACAGATGTCAGAGAGCTTGTTGCCTATGTTTTCTTCTAAGATGCTTATGGTTTCACGGCTTACATTTAAGTCTTTTATCCATTTTGAGTTTGTTTTTGTGAATGGTGTAAGTTGATGGTCTAGTTTCATTGTTTTGCAGGTTGATGTCCAATTTTCCAACACTATTTGTTAAAGAGGCTCCCTTTACTCCATTGTATGCTCTTTCCTTCTTTGTCAAATACCAGTTGTCTATAAAGGATTGGGTTTATATCTGGGTTCTCTGTTCTGTTCCATTGATCTATGTGCCTGTTCTTATGCCAGTACCAGGCTGTCTTGAGTACGATGGCCTTGTAGTAAACCTTGACATTTGAAAGAGTGATACCTCCTGCTTTATTTTTTCTTTTTAGGATTGCTGAGGCTATTCGTGTTCTTTTTTGGTTCCATATAAATTTTTGGAATATGTGTTCTATATCTTTAAAGTATGTCATTGGAATTTTAATTGGTATTGCATTGAATATATAAATTGCTTTAGGTAATATAGACATTTTAATGATGTTTATTCTTCCTAACCATGAGCATGGTATATGCTTCTACTTGTTTGTATCTTCCTTGATTTCTTTTATCAATGTTTTATATTTTCCGAGTACAAGTCCTTAACCTCCTTGGTTAAATTTACTCCTAGGTACTTTATTTTTTGTTTGCAATAATGAAGGGAATTGTTTTCTTAATTTTTTTTTTTTTTTGCTGACATTCATTGTTGGTATATAAAAATTCCTCTGATTTCTGAGTATTAATTTTATATCCTGCCACCTTGCTGAATTCATTTATAAGGTCCAGTAGTCTTTTGACTGAGACTTTAGGGTTTTCAATATACAATATCATATCACCTGCAAATAGTGACAGTTTTACTTCTTCTTTTCCAATTTGGATGCCTTTTATTTCTTCTTCTTGTCTGATTGCTGTAGCTAGGACTTCCAGAACTATGTTGAATATGAGTGGTGAAAGGGGGCATCCTGCCTGGTTCCTGATCTTAAGGGGAATGCTTTTAATTTTTGTCCATTTAGTATGATGTTTGCTGTGGGTTTGTCATAGATGGCCTTTATCATGTTAAGAAATGTTCCCTGTATTTCTCATTTACTGAGAGTTTTGAGCATGAATGGGTGCTGGATTTTATCAAGTTCCTTTTCTGCATCTATTGAAATTATCATGTGATTTTTGTCCTTCCTTTATTTATGTGATGAATCACATTGATTGATTTGCAAATATTGAACCAGCCTTGCCTCTCCAGAATAAATCCCACTTGATCATGGTGTATGATTTTTTTCATATATTGCTGGATCCGGTTGGCTAACATTTTGTTGAGAATTTTAGCGTCTAAATTCATCAGGGATATTGGCCTATAATTTTCTTTCTTTATGTTGTTTTTGCCCGGTTTTGGGATCAGAATTATGCTCGCCTCATAAAAGGAGTTTGGAATTCTTCCTTTCTCTTGAATTTTTTGAAATAGCTTTAGTAGTATAGGAGTTAGTTCTTGTTTGAATTTTTGGTAGAATTCACTTGTGAAGCCATCAGGCCCAAGACTTTTCTTTTTTGGGAGTTTTTTGATAACTGTTTTGATATCATTTGTTGTAATTGGTCTGTTTAGGTGTGCTGATTCTTTCAGATTGATTTTTGGAAGATTTTATGATTCAAGAAATTTGTCCATTTCACCTAGGTTGTCTAATTTTTTGGCATAGAGTTCTTCATAGTATTTTCTTACAATCCTTTGTATTTCTGTTGTGTCAGTTGTTATTTCTTCACTCTTGTTTCTAATTTTATTTATTTGGGTTCTCTCTTTTTTTCTTGGTGATTCTAGTTAAAGGTTCATCGATCTTGTTTACCTTTTCAAAGAACCAGCTTCTGGTTACATTCATCCTCTGTATTGTTTCCTTCGCCTCTATGTCATTTATTTCTGCTCTGATCTTTATTATTTCCTTCCTTCTACTGGTCCTGGGCTTTACTTGCTGTTGTTTTTTTAGTTCTTTTAGATGCAGGGTCAGGTTGCTTATTTGAGCTTTTTTCTAGCTTCTTATGATATGCCTGTAGTGCAATGAACTTCCCTCTCAGAACTGCTTTTGCTGTGTCCCATAAATTTTGGGTTGATGTATGCTCATTATCATTTGTTTCTAGAAACTTTTTTATTTCTTTTTTATCTCATTGTTAATCCATTCATTATTTAATATCATGCTATTTAGTTTCCAAGTGTTTCTTAGAGTATATTTCAGTTTTTCTTTTGTGGTTAATTTCTAGTTTCAAGACATTGTGATCAGAGAAAATGCTTGATATGATTTCAATCTTTTTAAATTTATTGATACCATTTTTATGTTCTAACGTGTAATCTATCCTAGAAAATGTACCATGAGTGCTAGAGAGGAATGTATATTCTACTGTTTTAGGGTGAAAAGTTCTGAAGATGTCTATTAAATCGAGTTGATCTAGTGTATTCTTTAAGTCTGCTGTTTCTTTATTTATTTTCTTTCTTGAGGATCTGTCCAGTGATGTTAGTGGGGTATTGAAATCCACTACTATTATAGTATTGCTGTTTATTTTGCCCTTTATATTCATCAAAGTCTGCTTTATGTATGTCGGGGCTCCTATATTTGGTGCATAGATATTTATAATAGTTAAATGTTCCTGTTGAATTGTTCCTTTTATCCTTATGTAGTGTCCTTCTTTATCTCTTACTACAGCCTTTGTAGTAAGAGTCTATTGTTTTAAAGTCCATTTTTTCAGATATAAGTATTGCTACCCCATCTTTATTTTCATTTCCATTTGCATGAATTATTTTATTCTATACTTTTACCTTCAGGCTATGTGCATCTTTTGTTTTAAGGTGTGTCTCTTGTAGACAGCATATGTATGGGTCCTGTTCCTTTATCCACAAAGCTACCCTATGTCTTTTGATTGGATTATTAAATCCATTTACATTTAAGATTATTAATATGTAGTTGTTTATTGCCATTTTATTCTTTAAAGCTGTATTCTTCTTTTGCTATATTCTTTTCCCCCTTTGAACTTTTTACACCAGGTCTCTTAGCATCTCTTGCAGAATTGGTTTGGTTTTAATGAATTCCTTGAGTTTTGTTTTTTTTTTGTCTGGGAAGCTCTTTATTTCTTCTTCAATTTTAAACGTTAACCTTGCTGGATAGAGTAGTCTTTTTTATAGGTTCTTGTTCTGCATTACTTTGAATATATCTTGCCATTTCCTTATGACCTCAAGTGTTTCTGTTGAGAAGTTGGATGTCATCTTTATGGGGGCTCATTTGTAGATGATAGTCTTTATTTCTCTTGCAGCTTTTGAAATTTTCTCTTTATCCCTTAGCTTTGGTATTTTAACTATGATGTGTCTTGTTGTAGATTTTTTTGGGTTTCTCTTTAATGGAGTTCTCTGTGCTTCTTGCATGTGTGAAATGTTTTTCAGCTTTAATTTTGGGAAGTTTTCTGCTATGATTTGATTGAACAAAGTTTTTATTTCTTGTTCTCTCTCCTCTTCTTCAGGAACGTCTATTATGCAAATGCTATTTCTCTTCATGTTGTCACAGAGCTCCCTTAGAGTTTCCTCAGATTTTTTGAGTCTCCTTTCTTTTTTCTCCTCTGCTTTTGTTCCTTTGTCTATTGTGTCCTCTAACTCGCTGATTCGATCTTCAGTGTCATCCATTCTGCTTTTTATTCCTTCCTTTGTGGTCTTCAGTTCTGGTAGTGTATTTTTCTTTATTGTCTTTATTTTTTATTATTTCAATTATCTTTTTTATACTTGTTATCTCTTTATTTAGGTTTTCATAATGACTATCCATTGTTGATCTTATTTCTTTGAACATCCTAGCTATCATTATTTTAAATTCTGCATCTGGTAATTTTTTTATATCTGGTTCATTCAGGTCCTTCTCTGGGGATTTCTCTTAATTCATTTGGGTTGCATTTCTCTGCCTGACCATTTTGTCTGTGTATAAGAAGGGTGTGGCCACTGGAGTCCAATTGGTGTTGCCTCTGTGTTCCCTAGGTGTGATCTGTCCACAGGCCAGCCACCCCTCTGCCACTGCCTAGAGCTGTTGGGTATGGTAGTTGCCAGCACCGGCCCACTGCAGCTGTTGCTGTGATTTCTACCTCTCCTCCGCAGGAGGGGTTGTGTTCTGGTGCCCGGCTCTACAAGCCTCAGCCTGCCTGGGCCTTCGCCTCGCCCCCACAGGTTAGGTTGCGCACTGCACTCAAGCCACTAGCCTCAGCACCAAGGGTAGAGGTGAGCACCTTTGCTCAGTTGTGGATTCAGCCTGTTTCAGGCTTCTGCCCAGCCCCCATGGTCAGAGTCTGCTCGCCACACTTTCTCGGGTTGGACGGGGCTGCTGACTTGCACTCAGCTGTGAGCCTCTGCTCGTTCGGAGATTTAGCCCCTCCCCTGAGGGTAGGACCCACCTGCGCAGGATCACAAACTGTGGTTTTTTGGGGCAGTCAGGGCTGCTGGAGTGCACTCAGCTGTGAGCCTCCACCTGTCTCTGGTCCTAGCCCCGCCCCCGTGATCAGGGCTGGCTTGCACAGGGTCCAGGGTCGCATAGCAGATATCTGCCCATTCCTGGCCTCCAGCTTTTCCCCCACAGGTGGGGTTACAGGCAGGCCCATAGCTGCTGCAACCATGCCCTTCAGCATCCCTCAGGGAGATGGAAGTGCCCTAAGTCTCCACATTGTAGGCCTGGAAGCTCCCTCCATCTAAGCAGCTCTGCTCTAAGTGCCGCAGGAGAGCTTGTTTGGCTGGTGTCATGTCTCCCTTTGCTGGTATTGCTTGTTCCAGAGGAAATATTTGTTTTTGATTAGGGAAGTAACTTAGCCCAGGGGTTAGGGTGGCTGTCCCTCAGAGTGTTTCTCCCTGTGCCTTCCAGTCCACACTCTCTTCCCGCTGCTCTGATTCTCTCCTCTGTCCCTGTTCCCCAGAGTCCCATGTGAGTGGTTGTGAGAGAGGTTTTCTGCGCTGTCCCTTTAAGAAGAATTTTGGGTTTGAGAAAACTGTCTCTTTCTCACAAAGAGTATTCACTTGTTTCTCAGCTCAATACTGTCCAAATGCCTCTTCTATGCTTGGGACTGAAGTCTGGGGCTTTGTTCCTGGGACCCAGGTCCCTCTCTGTACGCAAAACTCTCTTCCTGCCATGCGGGTCTCTCTGGGCTGCCATTTCCTCTGAGGAGCTGGGAAGCCATCTTCGTGTTTTCGCTTTTCCTAGAAGTCTCAATGTGGCTTCTTCATTGTTCCTTGGTTGAAGAGTCCACTTAGTTTAGTTCAAAATTGGTTTATCCAGATGATGGTGTAAGGCCAGGAGCCGCCATCGTGGCCATTCACATGCAGGTTCCCATTGGATTCGGGCTGATGATGAAGAAATGGCAGAGTCGGAGGATGGTAGGCCATTCTGTTTATTGTTGTCTCACCAAGACAGGCAAGGCACAAGAGAAGACAAGGGAAAAACAGAAAACCAGCTTTTCCTATGGAGGGCAAGAGATCAGGGAAGCCCCTGCAATGGTGATAACAGGAACCGAGAGAGCAAGCTCCTGGTCTGCCCAACTTTATAGCATAGATTCAAAACCTTTAATCCAATTATACAAACAAGAAAGTCTCTGATACAAAGCCACCCATCTGAGGCATAATGGGAGGATTCCTCAGGAGAGTGCACCACCCTACATCATCCAATCAGTCAAGGGTGTGGAGAAGATCTTACTCTTAAAACTAAGCCTTAGGCTTTAACTACCCGGCCTGCCCACAGCCTGTCCAAGAACACACATTAATATCAACGAACTTCCATGTTGGCAGCGCCATCTTTAACAAATTGAGCATAATATATTTTATCTGCCCTACAGATGGTTATTAAAATTAAGTTATAATCCACTTTGGTTCTGGGAGTGGAAGTTTGTACGTCCGCCTACTCCTTCACTATCTTGCCATCCTCTGTCCTTGACTTTTTGAAGTATGAGGAGCATAACTGGATCATTTCTGTGGTCTCAAAATGGTAAATTTCCTGCTAGTACAACAGAGAGATTTCACAAAGTAACCTTGCTTTCTATGTTTGTGGATCAGCCGAGCTCGGGAGAAACACTGGACACAGAAGGAGTGGCTGAAACGTGAAGCTCTGGAAGTAGGGGTGCAAAATATTGTGAATGAACCTGTAGTTAATCGAGACAGGATCATTTTTCCCCACTTCACATCAAACTTGGCTTAATGAAGCAGTTTGTTCAAGCTTTCAATAGAGAAAGTCAATGCTTTCAATATATTATATCTGCTTTTTCTGCATTGTCTTTTGAGAAGATAAGAGCAGGTATATTTGATGGACCTCAAATTCGAACCCTCATACGTGATGAAGAATTTGCCAGGAAGATGAATAAGGAGGAAAAAGCAGCATGGCAGTCTTTTGTGGCAGTTACAAAGAACCTTCTTGGCATCAAAATAGCAGAAAACTATGAACTTCTGGTTCAAAGGATACTGTCGGCTCTCTGCGACATTGGGTGTAAAATGAGCATGAAGATTCACTTTCTGAACAGTCACCCTGATAAGTTTCCTGAAAATCTTGAAGCTGTTAGTGATTTGCAGGAAGAATGGTTTCATCTAGATCTAAAGACGATGAAAGAGTGTTATCAGGGGCAATGGCACAAAAATGCAATGGCAGACTACTGTTGGAGCATCAAACGAGATTGTCCGCAACAAGTACACAAATGCAAGAGCTACAAACGCAAAGTTTTTGCCTGAATAGAATTTAAATAAGTTTTGTGCAAATTTTATGATTAAAATAAGTGTTTTAATATGTTTTATTTTGAAATTGTGGACAAATTCTGATGCAATTATATCTTTTAGTGTATTAGTGTATTTACTAAATTATATAAATTATTATATTTTCACAAAGATGATACCCAAGAAGACATTCTACTTCATTACGTTAAACTAAATGTTAAAAATTTTACAATAAGATGAAACCTAAAATCTTGAATTGCAAAATAACTGTAGCTTACAGAGAAATACTGTCAGATTTGAGATCAGCACACTCTAATTAGGTAAGAACAAGTGTTTTTGTGGAGGCAACAAAAATTTTGTTCCCCAGTGTTATTGGTATTTCAAAATTTATTTTAATGAAGTGTAGAAGGGCTAGATCTCAAAGTATGTTCCTAGATTATAGCATTAACATTCCCTGGAAAAAAAGCAAAAATTTTGAGCCCAAACCCAGATTTACTGAACTGGAAACACTGAGAGTGAGACACAGCTAACTGTGTTTTGATTAGCCCTTTAGGTGACACAGATGTGTTTTAAGAACCAGTGGGTTAGGGTATTGGCCAAGGTTGCAGTTAATAATTAAATGGAACTGGGATTTGAATTCTGGCAATCTTACAGAAAACTCTCTCTCTGTCTTTCTCTTTTTCTTGAGAGAGGCAGGGAGAGAAAGACAAAAATATAGGGCTGTTCCTGTAGGTATCCTGACCAAGGAATCAAACTATCAGCCTTAACACTCAGAAGCATACTTCACCCAACCAAGCTATCTGGCCAGGGCTTAATTTTTTTTTTTTTTTTAAGACAGAAGGAGGAAGAGAGAAAGTGGGTAGAGAGAAGGAGAGCATCTATCTGTTGTTCCACTTAGTTGTACATTCATTGGTTGCTACCCCTGTGTGCCTTGACAGGGATCAAACCTACAAGTAGTTTGGGGATCTTAACCAACTGAGCCAATCAAGTATTTCTCTATATGGTTTTTAAAATTTCCAACAATACTTACAAATGAATCATTAAAGAAAAACAAAAATTGCCAAATGAAGAGTAACTAAAATTATGTTGTCTTTTGTGATAAATATGATATTTAGTCACTTGACTTCCAGTGATACTTACAAATGCCAGGTTTTGAGGATAACTGAATTTATTAAATCAAAAGCATTTAAAAATATTTGGCTATCACTTTTAATATAACTATTGCATGTAAAATACACATATGTATTTTATGAATTAATAATTCAATATTTGATGGTATACAATTAATTATGTAATGTTTAGAAAATATATAAATTTTGAAATATTTTATTTCTATCTTTTTATACACACATGTTAATTATGATAATATAATTATACTAGTTACACAATAGTTATAATAGCATAATTATATTATTTCAATTATATTATAAAAATATATTTCCAAATTATTAATAGTTTTTAAATATTATTTTTAATGATCAAGAAACATTATTTTAATTGCTATGCTATAATTGACTGAACCATAGTGTGTATTTTTGCATATTTGAATTATTTTATTATTCAAAATGATAGATATTATTGTGTAAATTCTTTTGTTTTTATTTCAAATTTATTTTAAATTTATTAGGATGACATGGTTTGCCAAACCACACAAGTTTTAAGCATATAATAGCAGATACACATTGCATCGAGAAAGGTCTCTTGCTGCTCCTATTTTCTTCCCATTTGGCTTCCTCCCTCTATTTCCAACCCCCTCCCTGTTGTCTGTATCTGTGTTAGGTAAATATGTTTTTTGGCTAGTCCCTTTACTTTCTTCCCTTCAATCCTCTCACTGCCCTCCTCTTTGACAGATGTCCATGTATTCTGTGTGTCCATGACTCTGTTTCTATTTTGTTCATCAGTTTATTGTGCTCATTCGATTCCACATATAAGTGCAATCATATGGTATGTGTCTTTTTCCACCTGGTTTATTTCACTTAGCATAATATTCTCCAGGTCCATTCATGATGTCAAAATAGGTAAGATTGCCTTATTTTTTTATGACTGCTTAGTATTCCATTGTGTAAATGTACCACAGCTATTTTGTTTACTCATCCACTGATGAACATTTGGGATGTTTCTAGATCTTGGCTATTATAAATAATGCTGCAATGAACAAGGAGGTGCATGTATTCTTTTGAATTAGTATTTTAGAATTCTTAAGGTATATTCCCAGAAGTAGAATAGCAGGGTCAAAAGGCAGATTCATTTTTAGTATTTTGAGAAAACCCCAAACTATTTTTCACAGTGGCTGCATAGGTCTGCATTTCCACTACCAGTGCACATTCTTGCCAGCTATTGTTTGTTGATTTTCTTGAGGATAGCCATTCTGACAGGTGTGATGTGATATCTGGGAGAACATATTTGCTGATATATCTGACAAGGAGTTAATAACCAACATTTATAAAGAACTTATAAAACTCAACACCAAGAAGATAAACAATCCAATTAAATAGTGGGCTAGGGTTCTGAATACTTTTTTTTTTATTAAGTAAGAGACAGAGAGGCAGAGAGACTCCTGATCAGACTTCCTCATGTGCCTCAATCAGATTCCATTCAGCAAGCCCCCTAACAGTCAAGGCTCTACCCACTTGGGGTTACTTCCCTGTTTTAGCGCCTGAAGCAAGGTCATGGTTTCATCCTCAGTGCCCGGGGACAAGTTTTGAACTACAGCTAGTGCTCCACTTATGACCACGGTTGGTTCCAACAGACCGGTCGTGACACGATTTAGTCATAAGTTGAGTAGGCTATATGTACAGTACTGTGAATGATGTTATAAAAATCTTTAAGTCATATTTTATCATAATTTTCTTTCATTATTGTTATAGATCATAACTTTTTTGTTAATTTTATGCCATTTGTATCATCTCTACACCATTTTGTTTCTTATTTTTACATTTGTCAGGTTTAAGCAAAACACTGCATTACCAGGACAACTGGTTTAATATTTGCAAAACATACAAAATTACAAAATACAGGTGCATACAAAAATTGCTCTAGATGCGGAGCAGTCGTAGCTAGCGATTGTGATCGTAAAGTTGAATGGTCATAAGTTGCATAGGTTATAGGTCGATCAATACCTATATTTGAGCCATGGCTGTGAAAGAAGAAGAAAGAGAGAGAATAAGAAGGAGGATCGAGGAGGTGTGGAGAAGCAGATGATGGCTTTTCCTGAGTGCCCTGACCGGTAATCAAACCCAGGCGGGTTGGTTCAGTGGTTGCTCTACCACTGAACCAACCCGCCAGGGAAGAATATATATTTCTCCCAAAAGGGCATACAGATGATCAATAAGCATATAAAAAAATGTGCAATGTCTCTAATCATCAACAAGATGCAAATTAAAACCACAATAAGTTATTTGTTAATCAAGTATTTCCCTACCATGTTCTTAAAACTTTCTATTTGAGTACTTCCTCAATATATTGTAGTATGCATATCCTCCAATTGAAAAATTATGATAAAATAAATTTTGACAGATTTAGACTGACATATATCTGACTTAAACAATATGCCACTTCATGTGCTCTACACTTCACAAGCTCATGATATTAAATGTGTGCATGTGAAGAGTATTTTTAAGATAATAGTAATTATTTCATTATAATTAAAAAACAAAGAAGTTGAAGTTTTTTTGTAGAGACTTTTTTAAAAATTTTATTTTATTATTATTATTATTTTTTAATTTTACATTATTATTATTAATTTTAATGAGGTGACACCAATAAATCAGGGTACATATATACAATGAAAACATTTCCAGGTTGTCTTATCATTCAATTGTGTTGCATACCCATCACCCAAAGTCAAATTGTACTCTGTCACCTTCTATCTGGTTTTCCCTGTGCCCCTCCCCTCCTCCCTATCTCACCCTCCCCTCCCTCCCCCCACCTCGTAACCACCACTCTCTTGTCCATGGATCATAGTCTCACTTTTATGTCCCAACTATGTATGAAATCATGCTGTTCTCAGTTTTTCATTTTTTCTGATTTACTTATTTCACTCCGTAAAATGTTATCAAGGTCCATCCATTTTGTTGTAAATGATCCGATGTCATCATTTCTTTTGGCTGAGTAGTGTTCCATAGTATATATGTACCAAAGCTTTTTAATCCACTCGTCTTCTGACGGACACTTGGGCTGTTTCCAGATCTTCGCTATTGTGAACAATGCTGCCATGAACATGGGGGCGCATTTCTTCTTTTAGAACAGTGCTATGGTGTTCTTAGGGTATATTCCTATAAGTGGGATAGCTGGGTCAAAAGACAGTTTGAATTTTAATTTTTTGAGGAATCTCCAAACTGTTTTCCACAGTGGCTGCACCAGTCTGCATTCCCACCAGCAGTGCAGAAGGGTTCCCTTTTCTCCACATCCTCGCCAGCACTTATTCTGTGTTATTTTGCTGATAAGTGCCATTCTGATTGGTGTGAGGTGATATCTCATTGTGATTTTAATTTGCATTTCTCTAATGATTAGTGATGTTGAGCCTTTTTTCATATGCCTATTGGCCATCTGTATGTCCTCTTTGGAGAAATTTCTATTCATTTTGTTTGCCCATTTTATGATTGGATTAAATTTCTATTCATTTCTTTTGCCCATTTTTTGATTGGATTGTTTGTCTTCTGTTTATGAATTTTATAAGTTCTTTATAAATTTTAGTTATTAACCCCTTATCAGATGTGCTGTCGAATATGTTCTCCCATTATGTTGTTTGTCTTTTTATTCTGTTCTTATTGTCTTTAGCTGTGCAAAAATTTTTTAGTTTGATATAATCCCATTGGTTTATCTTACCTTTTATTTCATTTGCCGGTGGAGATAAATAGGCAAATATATTGCTGCTACAGATGTCGGAGAGCTTGCTGCCTATGTTTTCTTCTAAGATGCTTATAGTTTCACAGCTTACATTTAAGTCTTTTATCCATTTTGAGTTTGTTTTTGTGAATGGTGTAAGTTGATGGTCTAGTTTCATTGTTTTGCAGGTACATGTCCAATTTTCCCAACACCATTTGTTAAAGAGGCTGTCTTTACTCCATTGTATGTTCTTTTCTCCTTTGTCAAATATCAGTTATCCATAAAGCTGTAGGTTTATCTCTGAGTCCTCTGTTCTGTTCCATTGATCTATGTGCCTGATCTTCTGCCAGTACCAGGCTGTCTTGAGTATAATGGCCTTGTAGTAAACCTTGATATCTGGAAGAGTGATACCTCTCACTTTATTTTTTCTTTTTAAGATTGCTGAGGCTATTCGTGGGCTTTTTTGGTTCCATATAAATTTTTGGAATATGTGTTCTATATCTTTGAAGTATGTCATTGGTATTTTAATTGGTATTGCATTGAATTTATAAATTGCTTTGGGTAATATAGACATTTTAATGATGTATATTCTTCCTAGCCATGAGCATGGTATATGCTTCCACTTGTTTGTATCTTCCTTGATTTCTTTTATCAATGTTTTGTAATTTTCCGAGTACAAGTCCTTAACCTCCTTGGTTAAATTTACTCCTAGGTACTTTATTTTTTTGGCTACAATAGTGAAGGGGATTGTTTCCTTAATTTCTTTTGCTGATAGTTCATTGTTGGTATATAAAAATGCCTCTGATTTCTGAGTATTAATTTTATATCCTGCCACCTTGCTGAATTCATTTATAAGGTCCAGCAGTTTTTTGGCTGAGACTTTAGGGTTTTCTATATACAATATCATATCATCTGCAAATAATAACAGTCTTACTTCTTCTTTTCCAATTTGGATGCCTTTTATTTCTTCTTGTCTGATTGCTGTAGCTAGGACTTCCAGAACTATGTTGAATAAGAGTGGTGAAAGGGGACACCCCTGCCTGATTCCTGATCTTAAGGGATTGCTTTTAATTTTTGCCATTTTGTATGATGTTTGCTGTAGGTTTATCATAGATGGCCTTTATCATGTTAAGGAATGTTCCCTGTATTCTCACTTTAATGAGAGTTTTGAGCATGAATGGGTGCTGGATTTTATCAAAAATTTTTTCTGCATCTATTAAAATTATCATGTGATATTTGTCCTTCCTTTTGTTTATGTGATGAATCACATTGATTTGTGAATATTGAACCAGCCTTGCCTCTCCAGAATAAATCTCACTTGATCATGGTGTATGATTTTTTTCATATATTGCTGGATCCGGTTGGCTAATATTTTGTTGAGAATTTTAGCATCTAAATTCATCAGGGATATAGGCCTATAATTTTCTTTCTTTGTGTTGTCTTTGCCCAGTTTGGGGATCAGAATTATGCTCGCCTCATAAAAAGAGTTTGGAAGTCTTCCTTCCTCTTGAAAATTTTGAAATAGCTTGAGTAGGATAGGATTTAGTTCTTCTTTGAATTTTTGATAGAATTCACTTGTGAAGCCATCAGGCCCAGGACTTTTCTTTTTTGGGAGTTTTTTGATAACTCTTTCGATCTCATTTGTTGTAATTGCTCTGTTTAGGTGTTCTGATTCTTCCAGATTAATTTTTGGAAGGTTATATGATTCAAGAAATTTGTCCATTTCACCGAGATTGTCTACTTTTTTGGCATACAGTTCTTCATAGTATTTTCTTACAATGCTTTGTATTTCTGCGGTGTCAGTTGTTATATCTCCACTGTCCTTTCTAATTTTATTTATTTGAGTCCTCTCTCTTTTTTTCTTGGTTAGTCTAGTTAAAGGTTCATTAATCTTGTTTTCCTTTTCAAAGAACCAGCTTCTGGTTTCATTGATCCTCTGTATTGTTTCCTTCACCTCTATGTCATTAATTTCTGCTCTGATCTTTATTATTTCCTTCCGTTTACTTGTCCTGGGTTTTATTTGCTGTTGTTTTTCTAGTTCTTTTAGATGCAGGGTCAGGTTGCTTATTTGAGCTTTTTCTAGCTTCTTATGATATGCCTGTAGTGCAATGAACTTCCCTCTCAGAACTGCTTTTGCTGTGTCCCAAAAATTTTGAGTTGATGTATGCTCATTATCATTTGTTTCTAGAAACTTTTTTATTTCTTTTTTGATCTCATTATTAATCCATTCATTATTTAATATCATGCTATTTAGTTTCCAAGTGTTTCTTGGAGTATATTTCAGTTTTTCTTTTGTGGTTAATTTCTGGTTTCATGGCATTGTGATCAAAGAAAATGTTTGATATGATTTTAATCTTCTTAAATTTATTGAGACCATTTTTGTGTCCTAACATGTGGTCTATCCTAGAAAACGTACCATGAACGCTTGAGGTGAATCTATATTCTACTGCTTCAGGGTGAAAAGTTCTGAAGATATCTATTAAATCAAGTTGATCTAGTGTATCCTTCAAGTCTGCTGTTTCTTTATTTATTTTCTTTCTTGAGGATCTATGCAGTGTTGTTAGAGTGGTATTGAAATCCCCTACTATGATAGTATTGCTGTTAATCTCGCCCTTTATATCCATCAAAGTCTACGTTATGTATGTCGGGGCTCCTATATTTAGGCATAGATATTTATAATAGTTATATCTTCTTGTTGAATTGTTCCCTTTATCATTATGTTGTGTCCTTCTTTATCTCTTACTACAGCCTTTGTTTAAAAGTCCATTCTGTCAGATATAAGTACTGCTACCCCATTTTTTTTTCATTTCCTTTTGCATGAAATATTTTTTTCCATCCTTTTACCTTCAGTCTATGTGCATCTTTTGTTTTAAGGTGTGTCTCTTGTAAACAGCATATGCATGGGTCCTGTTTCTTTATCCATGCAGCTACCCTATGTCTTTTGATGGGATCATTTAATCCATTTTCATTTAAGGTTATTATTGATATGTAGTTGTTTATTGACATTTTATTCTTTAAAGCTGTATTCTTCTTTTGCTCTATTCTTTCCTCCCTTTAAACTGTTCACAACAGGCCCCTTAGTATCTCTTGCAGAATTGGTTTGGTTTTAATGAATTCCTTGAGGCTTTCTTTTTCTGGGAAGCTCTTTATTTCTCCTTCAATTTTAAACGTTAACCTTGCTGGATAGAGTAGTCTTGGTTGTAGGTTCTTGTTCTGCATTACTTTGATTATATTTTGCCATTCCCTTCTGTCCTCAAGTGTTTCTGTTGAGAAGTCCGATGTCATCCTAATGGGGGCTCCTTTGTAGGTGATAGCCTTTTTTTCCCTAGCAGCTTTAAAATTTTTTTCTTTATCCATTAGCTTTGGTATTTTAACTATGATGTGTCTTGGTGTACATCTTTTTGGGTTTCTCTTTAAAGGAGTTCTGTGTGCTTCTTGAACGTGTGGAGTGTTTTCAGCCTTAATTTAGGAAATTTTTCTGGTATGATTTGATTGAACAAAGTTTCCATTTTCTGTCCTCTCTCCTCTTCTTCAGGCACCCCTATGATGCGAATGTTGTTTCTCTTCAGGTTGTCACAGAGCTCCCTTAGAGTTTCCTCACATTTTTTGAGTCTCTGTTTCATTTTCTTCTCTGCTTCTGTGCCTTTGTTTATTGTGTCCTCTAACTCGTTGATTTGATCCTCAGCGTGATTCATCCTGCTTTTAATTCCTTCCATTGTGGTCTTCAGTTCTGATACTGTATTTGTCATTTTTGGCTGATTCTTTTTTATTATTTCAATTTCATTTTTTATACTTGTTATCTCTTTATTTAGGTGTTTATAGTGACTATCCATTGTTGCTCTAATTTCTTTGAACATCCTAACTATCATTATTTTAAATTCTGCTTCTGGTAATTTGCTTATATCTGGTTCATTCAGGTCCTTCTCTGGGGATTTCTCTTGATTCATTTGTTTTTGATTCTCTTGATTCATTTCTCTGCTTGCCCATTTTGTCTGTGTATAAGCAAGTTGTGGCCACTGGAGTCCAGTAGGTGTTGCCTTTGTATTCTCTAGGTGTGGTCTGTCCGCAGACCCACCACCCCCTCTGCCGCTGCCTAGGATGGTTGGGTATGGGCTTTGCCAGCGCTGGCCCACTGCAGTTGTTGCTGTGATTTCTGTCTCTCCTCCGCGGGAGGGGCTGTCACTCAAGCCACAAGCCTCAGCACCAAGGGTAGAGATGAGCACCTTTGCTCAGCTGCGGACCCAGACTGTTTTCTGGCTGCCGCCCAGCACCTGCAGTCGGAACCTGCTTGCCACAGTTTCGCAGGTTGGGTGGAGCTTTTGACTTTCAGCTGTGAGCCTTTGTCCGTCTGGACCTTTAGCCCTGCCCTTGTGGCCAGGGCCCTTCTGCACAGGGTTGCAAACTGCGGTTTATTGGGCTGGCCTTGTTTGCTGGCTTCTGCTCAGCTGCGAGCTTCCACTTGTCCCGGACTCTACCCCGCCCCTGCGTTCGGAACCCGCTTGCACACATAGGATGGCAAACCGCAGTTTCTCCGGCCGGGCGGGGCTGGTAGCATGAGCTCAACCGCAAGCCCCCGCCCGTTCTTGGTCCTAGCCCAGTCCCCACGGTCAGGGCCGGCTTGCACAGGATTGCAGAGCAGATCTCTGCCCGTTCCTGGCCTCCTGCTTTGTCCCTGCAGGTGGGATTACAGGCGGGCCCGCAACTGCAGGACCGCTTTCGTGTGTCCCCTCCGCCTCTGCTGTGCTAGACTAAGCTAACACCGGCTTGGCCTTTGTCCATGCCGACAGAACCGTGTTTCAGTGTCCTGCCGCCACCATACCCTTCAGCAACCCTCAGCAGAGTAGGAAGGGCCCTAATACTCCACACTGTAGGCCTGGGAGCTCCCTCACTTGTTTTACAGCTCAAAACTGTCCAAACGCCTCGTCTAGGCTCCTGAACTGCAGGCTGGGGCTTGGTTCCTGGGACCCAGGTCCCTCCCTCTTCGCCCAATTCTCCTCCCACCACCCGGGTCTCTCTGGGCTGCCGTTTGCTCTGGGGAGCTATGCAGCCCTCTTCACGTTTTCGCTATTCCTACCAGTCTCAATGTGGCTTCTTCTGTGTTCCCTGGTTGAAGAGTCTACTTAGTTTAGTTCAAAGTTGTTTATCCAGATGATGGTTCTTAAAATTGAGTTATAATCCATTTCGGTTCTGGGAGTTGGAAGTTGGTATGTCCGCCTACTCCGTCGCCATCTTGCTCCGCCCCTGTAGAGACTTTTTAAGATAGAATTTTAACATTAAATTTTAGAACTTCAAATGTATTGACATGTAGTAACATCATCAAATTATTTAATCATTTAGCCAGGAGCATTTTTTATTTATAATACCTAAAATGTCCATGTCAATGGTTAATATAAATATTATATTTTTATTTGTACTTTTGATAACAATGTGTAAATACTTCACTTTCTTTAATTTCTAAAAATATTGTATATAAAAGTACATGTATATAAGTACATATGCATGTGTTTTTATAAAATCATATGAAAGATACCTTTGAGAAATATATATTCATATAATCTTCATTGTAAGGTCGGTGGATAATGGAGGACGGTCACTTTAGGAACTCAAACCCAGGACCTTTGGTTAGAGTCACCTACAACCAAACGTGCCAAAAGAAACTTCCCAGAAGTTACTTGGGAAAGAGTGACTGTCTGTCAGCCAGTGAGATTTCACCACATCATATTAGCTTACCCATCCTACAGACCCTTTAAATATCTTTCACATGAATCATCCTTTTCGACTTCTCTCGCCTCTGTACCCAGGGCTAGGGAACCTCGTTGGATGGGCTGCACTCTGTACTCAATAAAGCCTTCTTTTATTATTCCACGCTTTGTGACTCTAGCTCCTTCCTTCTTTCTTGTCGGAAAAAATACCTTACATTTCTGTGCCGAAACCTGGAAGGAGTTAGAAGCCTGCTGGGGCCACTCCTCTCCCCATCCCCTCCAAGAAAGAACCAGGATCTTCGACCTTCCACTCACTTTGGTGCATGGTGTGGTAAGTTCCCTGCCTTCAGCTTTCCCCTCAGTTCTTTCCGCCAAGACTCTCTGTCTGAAACTGTAACTACATCAAAGACCTCTTTCCATTCCAAGTGCGTGAGTGCCGTGGAGATGTCCCGAGCACATCCACTTTCCCTATCTGTCCATGACCAGAGCTTGAGTTTGGGGATGCCAGTTTTCAACTTTGATCACTCTGAGGACTGAGAGCAGCCATGGGGGCACAGGAATCCAAAAACATTCCTGGAACTCCCTTATCCAAAATCTCTCCCTCCCTAAAGAAGAAAAAACTGTTCTTATTCTCTGCTGTGGCCAGGCCACAGAATCCACTGGATAATTGAACCAGGTAGTTTCCTAAAGGGACTTTCTGTTTTAACACCCTCACCAATTTAACTATTGCCAAAAAAGCTGGAGGCTGGTTGGAGATCCCTTACATACAAGGCTTCTAATTATTCGTGCACCCATCCTTAATCTCTGTGCCACCTGTTCTACGGCGCAGGCCTTTTCTTGGCCAGAGAAACCTCACCTAAAACCTCCACTCCTAGTCTTTCCTTTTCAATGGACTCCCAACTCTCTCCTCCTCCTGCCTGACCCCCTGGGGCACCCCTCTCTTCAGACCCCTCTCTGGTCCCTCTGCAGACTTCTTTCACTTTGGTCTCTTCCCTCCAGAAAACCCCTCCCTTCACAAGATTCTGTTTTTCATTCACTTGTAAATACCAGTCTCTCTTTCTCCTCCCCTGCTGGCCAGGGAACCCTCCATTCTCCATTGTGTCTTTAAGCCCTTCCTCCATCAGGCCATTCTCCACCTACCATTGGCTTTTACACCAGTTTGCAGGATGCCCAATCCCAATCTGCTTGCAGGTCTTTTGTTCTCAACTCCCAAACCCCTCTCTGGAACCTGTGAACATGGCATTTAAAGTGTTCAATGGTCCCGGCTAGTAGAAATAGGCCAAGGCTATTCGCCAGGCCCACATGCAGCAGAAGGTAACTCTCCAAATCCAGTGTCTTGTGGAAACCGTAAGGCCGGCAGAGCAACAGGGGCAAGGCACAGGAAGTGTCCGGCCCAAGTCTGGACCACAAAGAAGAATCTCACCAGCAGCTTGCTTTAAGTGTGGCAAGCAGGACCACTATGCCTGACAGTGCCCCTGCCCACAGCTGCCCACTGAGCACTGACCTAACTGCAAGCAGCCAGGTCACTGGCAGAGTGATTGCCCCTTTGGGCAACAGGCTTCTTCCTCAATGCCTCTACGTGGAGGATGAGCCAACCATGTGGGCACATCCCTCAAACTCCTAGGACATGGCCTGGACTTGGAGAACCCAAGGTATGCTACAGAAACTGGTAAGTTCATCTCATTTCTTGTGAACACAAGAGCTACCTTTTCTGTTTTGCCACCACACTCTAGACCTCTAATTCCCTCACATGTCTTGATTATGGGAATGGATGGGACCCCTTCTTTTCCCCTTCTCACTCCAACCCTGACATGCAGTTTGAACGGAATCCCCTTTTTTTTCTTCTTAGTAATGCCATCGTGCCCTGTACCCCTTCTGGGTCAAGACATTCTACACAGTCTCAGATCCACTATCCAGCTGACAGCATCTTCCCACTTAATTCTACAATTCCTCACTACCAAGGGCTCCCCCATAATCAATGCTATCCTCATTTCTAACCATGTCTCTTGCCTCAAGCTTGTTCCCATGCAGGATCTCTGGCAGTCAGAACCACTGGGCCCTACTTCTCTGTGGCTTACCAAAAGGGTGGGCCCTGCTGACCCTCCTGTTGCTCCTGTCCCTCCCACCAGGAACCTGCTGCCAGAGTGAGCTGAAGTAGGGAGCAGTGCTGTTCAGTAAGACTGGCCTGATGAAAGAAGCTTCTATCTCCTCAACTGTCTGTGAGAAAATGAAGCAAGAATCTCTCCTCCTACAACCCACTTAACTTCGGATGGCAGCCACCCATTCTTACCTGGGCTGCCCCTATCCTAAATCTTCTTCTAATTACCAGTGTGCAACTTATATCCCCTCCTCTTCTTTAAATTCTTACAAAACCGCATATGCAAAGTTTCTCACCTCACGGCCAAACAGATGTTCCTCCTGACACCCCTCAAAGCCACCACCTTACTACTTTCCTTCCCCACGATGCCCCTAACCAGCAGGGAAGTAGCCAGATGAATAAATGGCACCCCTATTCTATTTAACACAAAAGGTCAGAATGTAAGGTCGGTGGATAATGGGAGACAGTCACGTGAGAAACTCAAACCCGAGAACTTTGGCTAGAATTGCCCACAACCAAGCACACCAAAATAAACTTCCCAGAAGTCCATTGGGAAAGAGCAACTGTCCCCAGGGTTAGGGAACCTCATTAGATGGGATGCACTCTGTACTCAATAAAGCCTTTTATTATTCCACACTTTGTGGCTCTGGCCCCTTTCTTCTTTCTTGGCGGAAAAAATACCTTACACTCATATACATACATACATATACAGAGTACATATATGTACATATATATATATAAAATTTTCACAATTGCAATGAACCCTGATCTATGAATCTTTTTAATACAGGAATATTTAAAAGTAAACTTTACATTGAAATTCAAAGAAAAATTTTTTACATCATTTATGTATTATTTTAATATTTATGCTTACAATATTAGGTCTATGAAAACATAATTTTCAAAAGTTATAAAGCATACAAATATATAGTAAGCACATGCCAAAACGTAGTTAAAATTATTAGTGAGGGATTAAAAAGAATGGTAAAACTCCTTTAAGAAACATTAAAAAACAATAATCAAATTTGCTACATTTAGAATAAAATTTGTTAATGTGCTATAATCCAATAAAAATATAACATTTAGACTTGCCTTTTGCACCAGATAATAATAATTTGTCTTCTTACTGTATAGAGAACCACAAATTTAGGTGTATTTTCTCAGCCTTTTGGACTTAACAATTAGTAAATTGTAAATCAAACAAAAACATTCTAGACCAGGAATTTTAGAAATTATATACATATGATAACAGTTCCAATAGTAAATACTTAAGCTTTGTGGGCCACATACAATCACCTTGCACATTTTTTTTTTTTGTAACACTAAGAATGCAAAACTATTTTCAGCATAAAGATAAAAAGAAGAATGGTTTAGGGACTGAATTTGACCCACGTATTGTTAACCTAAAATAAGAGGCCAAAGTGAGAGGCAACAAGCACTTATTTGAGATAAAAAAGAATAGCTATTCACGAAGCACTAATTCAGAGAGAAACCCAAATAGTGTTCTGATTATATGGTGAAGGAGAAAGGAAAGGGAAATGATTACATAAATAAAAGGAAGGAATTTCTATATGTGCAAATAAGCTAAATTATTCTTTAGCTATACATTATGGTGCTAATTCTAAAGAATGTTTGGTTTTCAGTCTAGTAATCAGGATGTCTGCTTTTTAGTTAGCTTTTGCAAACAGTTGTTTGAAATCTAGTGTTAGTTTGCCTAATCCAAAGGTTATTTTGTGTAATTCAAACATTCCAAAAGTTTAAGGAGTAAGACATGCAAGGCAGTTCCTCTGTAATGGCTGCCTTAGCTGTTTATTAAATGATTCCATTTAGGCAACTTTCACAGCACCATAGCTTGCCCACCCTCCTTTCTAGAGTATTAGTAATCTTTCAGTAGACTAATGAGACCACCCTCAGTGTGACATTGGAAGGGCATTTGGCCATCCTATTGCTTTATTTCCTATATTTTTGATAATATGTCTTAACAATCTTTAATTGTTATGTAAATATTCTCTAAATAAGGTGTGTTAGTATAATTTGTTGTTGTTGTTGTTGTTCCTGGCTGAAATAATTTACATAAACACAGTTAAAAAGCTAATTAGCCAGGCAGGCCTTCTTGTTGTATGGATAACAAATTTAGAATCATAAAATATTGACCAATTATCAAGGCAGAGAGTTAAATTTTATTTGGGAATTTTATAAAGAATCTAGAATTGCATAAAATAATATTCTCAATTATTTTTGATATTTCTTTTTAATCTCTGTTGTTGGCTATGTATTTGGGGCTTCTGGAAGCATTCCTCCCAAATTATTTCCATACATTTTATTTGCAATACTTAGAATTAAAGTTAAATTTCTCTCTTCTCCAGATCCCTCAAGGCCATTGTTTCTAGTCTGAAAAAAAATATTCTTCTTTATTACCTGGAAGGCCTAAAACCTGTAAATCATATTCCAGTTACCACACCTGTTTCCTAAGAGGGCTTTATAAGCACTAATCCCATATGTGAAATACAATATATTTTCTTGATAGTGAGATTAACATATGTGATCAAATAAAATTTGACATTTCAATTTTGACTTTGGTTATACAATCAATTAGTGCAATTATATCTTGTAAACAGAATGACAATTCTTATTAAATCTGTGAATATAACTACATTGCCATAGAAAGGAAAGAGACTTAGCAAACATATTGTTTCTGAATTCTAAGAGGTTAGAGGAACTATATTATTTCTAAAATATTTTATTTTATTTTGGAATAGAATAGTCTATTGAGTCCAGGGTTAGAAATGGGTTAAGAAAAAGGCTTCTTCCCTATTCATTAAAATTAAATATTGAACATGTACCAACAATACCAAGATATTTTCAATAAAAACTAACTACTATTCCATTTGCCTCAGTGTTTCATTCAGTTCTTCTTAATTAATTTTTGTTCCTCGGAATTATGGGCTAGCAGGCTGCTCTCATCTATTTCTCAAGTAGAAGGAAAGAAAATCCTGAGTATTAGTTCTCATATGGTCTGACAGTTTTCTACTCAGAAATCCATATACATGAATATTTTTCATGATGTACTGTAGTTAAGAATACCTGACATAGTTTGTTTGTTTGTTTTTACAAGGCTTTGAGAGTGTCTTTTATTGTTGAAAACTCAACAAAATCTGTAGGTTGAACAGAAGCTTAAGGAACAGATGAGTGGTAAAGTAGAAGCCACCTGTTGATAACACTAGACAGAAGTTATCTTATTACATTAGCCAACAGTATTAGAATGAATAAGATTGTTTTGTAGTAAAATGAATTATTTTTTCCTAAGGAATTGATCAATGGTTCCTATGAAGGAAAGAGCATATTATGGACAGTAAAGGCACTGATACATCTCCAGGGAACTCTCGCATATTTTATAAAGGATGTAATCTCTAATATATATTTATTTTAATAACTTTTAGTTGTACAGATTAATCTAAGAAAGACAAAGCTAACATCTCTTCTCATGCAATAATGTTGAGTCAATTAATAAATAAGAATCATCTGAAACAAATATATATTTATTTTAATAATTTTCTATATTTTATTATATCTTATTTTTGTATGTGTAACAAAGACAGAAAGAGACAGAGAGAGGGACAGACAGGGACAGACCAACAGGAAGGGAGAGAGATGAGAAGCATTAACTCTTAGTTGAGGCACCTTAGTTGTTGATTGCTTTCTCATATGTGCCTTGACCATGGGCCTTCAGCAGATCGAGCCACCCCTTGCTCATGCCAGTGACCTTGGGTCCAAGCTGGCGAGCTTTCGCTCAAACCAGATGAACTGTGTTCAAGCTGGTGACCTCAAAGTTTCAAACCTGGGTCCTCAACCTACCCATCCAATGCTCTATCCACTGTGCCACCGCCTATTCAGACTATTTTAATATATTTTAAAATATATTTTTCATAATAATAAAAATTAATGTAGAATTACTGTTAGTTTATATAATTTTTATACCAATAAGAAATTTAGAAAGTTCTTATAAACTAATTTTTAATGAGAAACAAGATCAAGACAGTTTAAAATATAATGCATGTTGTATTGTAATTTTAATTTAAAAAATTAAAGAAAGGACAAATAATCCTTTTAACCAAATTTATACAACCAGTCTGAATTTACCAAGGATTTACTTTGATTATATAAACTTGAATTCTTATGTAAAATAATTCTGAGTTAATCATTTTTTGGGAGAAGTTTATTTTTTTCGCTTAAGACTAGCACATTCAAATTGTAAGAAGTCACTTTCTTCAACTTTGAACATTTTTGTTACTTTTTATAGTTTGCTTTATTGTTTCTATAAAAAATAAATATAGAACTTTAATTTAAAAAAATTAAAATCAAATTGGTGTATACTTAAGAGGTATCAAAATATTTCAATGACAGAAAGTAAGCAACACAAGACCTTGCAGCATCAGGTTTGTACTTTAACCAAGGTCAAATCTAAACACAACATAAAAGCTCACTGATCCAGATCTCAGAGGTGTTTCTCCTTTCCAGTGAGCATGAAATGTTTTCATTGATTAAAACTCATTGTGGATGAAGAGCAAAAAATACAAAGAAAAAGGAGACAAATAAATCTGTCATTTCTATCCTTAGAGAGATTTCCATCATCATCCTAACAGAAATCAGACCACAAAATTTGATTCTCAATCATTGCTGTTAATTTTCAACCATTGCTGTGTCAACTTGGGATGATTTCTTATTATCAACAAAATAGAGCAAAAATCAAACTTTTCCAAAAACCAGAAGCAAAAATAAAACCAGAAAGAGAAATATTCTGTGGAAGTAAAGATCTAGGGCAGCTTGGGGATTAATGAAAAGGCCAAAATGAGATGAGTGTACCCAAGTATATTCAGATCATATGTGTACTTCTTTAGCAATTAAGCTGAATCACCTCAAGCAGAAAGTCTGCTTGAACATGTTGTTGGAATCTTGAAAACTGCCAAGGTATAACTTTCATTGTCAAAATCATGTTCCTCATATAATATATAAAGATCACATATTAAAGCTATTATTTGATTCATTGATGAGAGACCCAGCAGGATAGTAAGATTGATTGAGAGCATATGAGACAAACAAATTTTTATAGTAAGTTGGGAAAGACATTGCTGAAATAAATTTGCTAAATTATAAACTAAATTGATTAATGTCTTATAGGTCAATAAATCTGTAAATGTGGTTACCTTTTCTTTCAGACAGAAATTATATCATGTGATTCTCCACTAGACAACAATATGCAAGATAAGACGACCCTTAACCAAATCTAGGCATAAATCAATAGTAAGTACCAAGTGAAACAAAGATCCATTCACCTAGCAAATTAAACTGGAGTGGGCTTGGTACACAATGATCCAATATGACAATAAAGACATGTAGACATTTTTTGCCTTATTTCCATGTTTGGTATTATTCTCTTAAAAGAATTTTAAAATTTATTGTTACAACAGATTTGTCCATTCAATCTATTAATTGAAATGAAATAAATCAAATTTGGGTTCTTTCTGAAGAACAAGAGAATAAGACTTTGAACTTGCAATATTGATAAAAGAATTATATTATTGTAACTATTTATTACTCATAATTTTGTGGGTTTTATACTTTTATTTGCACACTTAACTTTTTCTTTCACTGTTTTACATATTACATATTTACATATTGCCTCACAAATAATTGTGGATTATGATGTTACTGTGTGGTAGTGAAAATATTTAAAATGATAGTAATATTAAGAACATTTTAATAGCTACCTTTACTTAGCTTTTGAAAACAAATATGACACCACTGAAGAGGGTAAGTAAATAATCAGTATTCCAAACTGAATTTGTCATAGTATTTACCTAAATTATTCTCTTTGTGCTTTTATTGTAAATATATAACTTTTCAGGAGTAATTTATGTCAATATAATACAAACAAAATTAATAAAAACTTTTCATTTATGCTTTCTGTGAATAAAAGAGCTGCTGAGATGCTAACAAGGGGTTCCTCACCTTTTGTATCTGTATCTAGAAGCATCTTTACAAGGAGCACAGCTCCTCCTCGGCTCCTGGGGGAGAAGCTGAAACCAGAACAGTTTGTGCTTTTGATCTGTCTGCCCAGTTCCTGAGTCTCTCTGAGGTATTTTCATCTGCAGGTAGTTTTGAGGCATACATCCAAATTTTAATTGCTCTGAATCGTATATTTCAAGAGGGAATAAATGTTGTATCTTTTATTTATATTTAGTGGATATCCTACCATGTGTTTCTAATAATGGACACATATTTTTACATCTGGAGAATTAATGCATGCAAACTCATCAAATTTAACTTTCATTAAGCAAAAAATATTTGACCATAATTTATTTACTCAATCATCCAGTCCTTGAAGTAAAGAATTTATTGTTCCCATTATATTGATAAGAAAGCCAAGGTTTATAGTGATTAAATAAGTGTCCCAATAGCATCAAGTTTGTGAGTTGGGTAAGAATGTCACCAGCAGAAGCTTATCCCTTTCAGACTCTTTCAAATACTATTATGCTACCCTAACCTACTAACTTGTGCACCCTACAACATCCTGCTGGAGGCTCTATAGATTGTTATTATTTCACTGTACCCCTCCAGACAATAGTTCAAATAACAGCTAACATTTGTCTTTTTAAAAACATTCTAACAGTATCCAACTGCATTCAAGATATTCAAACACTCTACTGTGGCCTATAAGGCAATACCTAATTTGGGTTCAGCCTCTTACGGTTGTGTCTCTTTCTACATTTCTCCTCACTTTCCTATGTTCCCATCCTTTAACAGGACTTCTTTACTTCAAAACAACCTTTTTTTTATTTTTTACAGAGACAGAGAGAGGTATAGACAGACAGGAACAGAGAGAGATGAGAAGCATCAATCATCAGGTTTTTGTTGCCGTTGCGACATCTTAGTTGTTCATTGATTGCCCTCTCATACGTGCCTTGACCGCAGGCCTTCAGTAGACCGAGCCACCCCTTGCTGGAGCCAGCGACCTTGGGTCCAAGCTGGTGAGCTTTTGCTCAAGCCAGATGGATCCACACTCAAGCTGGCGACCTCAGGGTCTTGAACCTGGACCCTTCCGTATCCCAGTCTGACACTCTATCCACTGCGCCACCGCCTGGTCAGTCCAAAACAACCTTTTGACTTATGAACTTACTATTCCTTTTTGAAAAATCCCCCCCCCATATCTTTAAATGACAGTCTTTTTCTCATCATTTGCTTAAATGGTTCTCCTGACCACACTATCTAACATAGCGCTCAAACCTCAGCAATCTCTATCCAATTAGTTTATCTTATGTTCTTCAAAATATGACATCACTCAACTCAATTAATTCAGCAATGTATATCAGGTACTTATAGTACTTAGAATTCTTCTAGATATCAGGGGATATAGCAGTAAATAAAATATATGAAAATTTCTGGCTGTATAAAAAGTACATTGTAGTTCAAGGAGATAAGCAATAAACAAATAAATAAAATTGATAATGGGTCAGCAGTGATAAAATTACATAGAAAAAAATAAAGCAAGAAAAAAGATGAGAGTATTGGACAATAAGAACAGTGTTGCGGTTTTAACAGATATTGAGGAAAATCCTCATTGAGAAAATGGGGTTTGAGCCAAGACCCAAAGAAGCAAAGAAAGTAAGCCATGCTTATAACTGCAGAAAGAAAATGCCAGGTGCATGCTTTTACATTCCTGAAATACATTTATTCTTACAGTCTTTCTTCTGCATTAAAATCTAGTTTCGTAAAAGCAAGGACCTTATCTGGTTCTTTCTCCTGAGAACCTAGAAGAGTGCCTGCCACATTAGACATGCTTTAATATCTGACAATTTTCTTCTGCTTGTTTCCAGTGCATTTTTTAGTGATGAAATAGTTTTGGATTATATTTTTACACATAGAGCATTGAATTACTGTAATCGGAGAAATGATGCCTAAATTCTTTTCCTGGTCTAACTGACATCTTACACATGCATTCTTATTACACTCAGAGACTCATATTATCTTACACCTGAATGCTTTTTTCAAATTTCTCTGCTACTTTTCTTGCCACCTGTACAGCTTCATAAAATCTTCCCAGTTTATAGTCATAACTTTATATTTTCCTACCTGCCTAGAGTTTTAGTGTTGTTTTCAAAATTATAAATCTTACCATGCATTTCCTTTTGCCGCTACTAATGTAGATATTAAAGGTGACTAGTCACAAAAAAAATGTCTGCATTATGAGACCCATATATACCTTCCTTTTATCTGTAGTTTCCAAACTTAATTCTTGAAATAAATAGGACATTTAAACCTATATTTTTTAACATTAATAATTGCATGGGATGTTAACAAAACCTGTTTCTATAATTTTGTCTATTTTCCTTTTACTCTCCTGACCCTAATATGCTAGTTTATATCAATACAATTTTTTTTGTATAATAGCAATTCTTAATAGTCTGATGCTTCCCACTTGAACTTACTATTTATTCCCTTATAGTGTCTTCTACCTTGGACTTCATTAATCTTATACCAGTAAGTATTATGAATTTAATTAGACTAAAATTCTAGTTACATTAAAATAAAAATGTTTCAGTGCAGAAATACTTCTGCATTTATATGGTAAAATCGTTAATTCTTACTTTGATTTTAGAGAAACCCAAGCATGATAAAGAGTACAAAGAATTCTAATTCTGTTGGAATTGTTTCTTTTTTTATAAAGAAAAAACATCTGTAAGGACATTGGCTAGATAGAGTTTTCTAATAATTTCTATCTTGTCTTCATAAAGGTAGCAATGCCCTCAATTAAGAAGCTATTCGCATTGGCTGGATCTAAGTATGTCTTGGTTACCAAAAATCAATCAATCAATCAATCAATCAATCAATCAATAATGTCAGACAACTCAATCATAGTGTTTATATAAACCTGGCAGGAAGACAAATTTTCCAATTTGGCACTGGGTGAGGAACTCTGCCTGCCTTGTAGGGAGCTGGTAGAGATACAGCATGTAGCTGGCAACACTTTTGTTGTGCTGGGTGTCTAAGTTACCTGTGGTGCAGGCAGTCTGAATCCTCCTCCTAACCTCCTGTGCATATTTTACAGATGTTGCTTCACATGATGCCTGGAGTCTCCAGGAATGTTAAAAAATCAGAGGTTTGGTAAAGTCATGCTCAACTGCTGCTTTCTTATTTAATCTTGCTGAAAGGTGGGATGCTTTTAAAATATGAAAATACCTTACCAAGCTACATCAACAGATGGAACTGAAACTTATTTTAATTGTTAAGGGGAATTATTCTCCTGACTTACAACTAACTCCCATTATGATTAAAGGAAGCATTACTTGATTCACTTGTTCCTGCCTTTAGAAAGGAAAGGTAAGAACCATCAGCAAAATGATATACTCTATTTGTAGTTTTCTTATTGCAGAAAATAATTTCTTAGCTTAAGTGAGACACCATGACTTGATTATAAGTATCATTATCTTCACACACAGTGACAGAACATCAGGTTTCACACTGCAACAACATGCAAAACAATTTTAATCTAATTAGGAATTTTTTTTTATTAACTTTAATGGGGTGACACCAATAAATCAGGGTACATATGTACAATGAAAACATCTCCATATTATCCCATCATTCAATTGTGCTGCATACCCATTACCCAAAGTCAAATTGTCCTCTGTCACCTTCTCTCTGTTTTTCCCTGTGTCCCTCCCCTTCTCCCTATCCCACCCTCCCCTCCCTCCCCCCATCCCGTAGCCACCACACTCTTGTACGTGTCTCGTAGTCTCATTTTAATGTCCCACCAATGTTTGAAATCATGCTGTTCTCAGTTTTTCTTTTTTTCTGATTTACTTATTTCACTACGTATAATGTTATCAAGGTACATCCATTTTGTTATAAATGATCCGATGTCATCATTTCTTATGGCTGAATATTGTTCCATAGTATATATGTACCATAGCTTTTTAATCCACTCGTCTTCTGACGGACACTTGGGCTGTTTCCAGCTCTTCGCTATTGTGAACAATGCTGCCACAAACATGGGGGCGCATTTCTTCTTTTCGAACAGTGTTATGGTGTTCTTAGGGTATATTCCTAAAAGTGAAATAGCTGGGTCAAAAGGCAGTTCGACTTTTAATTTTTTGAGAAATCTCCAAACTGTTTTCCACAGTGACTGCACCAGTCTGCATTCCCACCAGCAGTGCAGAAGGGTTCCCTTTTCTCCACATCCTCGCCAGCCCTTGTTCTGTGTTGTTTTGCTGATGAGCGCCATTCTGACTGGTGTGAGGTGATATCTCATTGTGGTTTTAATTTGCATTTCTCTAATAATTAGTGATGTTGAGCATTTTTTCATATGTCTTTTGGCCATCTGTATGTCTTCTTTGGTAAAATTTCTATTCATTTCTTTTGCCCATTTTTTGATTGGATTGTTTGTCTTCCTGGTGTTGAGTTTTATAAGTTCTTTATAAATTTTGGTTATTAACCCCTTATCAGACGTGCTGTCGAATATGTTCTCCCATTGTGTAGTTTGTCTTTTTATTCTGTTCTTATTGTCTTTAGCTGTGCAAAAGCTTTTTAGTTTGATGTAGTCCCATTTGTTTATCTTGCCTTTTATTTCATTTGCTCGTGGAGATAAATCGGCAAATAAATTGCTGCTACAGATGTCGGAGAGCTTGCTGCCTATGTTTTCTTCTACGATGCTTATAGTTTCACGGCTTATGTTTAAGTCCTTTATCCATTTTGAATTTGTTTTTGTGCATGGAGTAAGTTGATGGTCTAGTTTCATTTTTTTGCAGGTAGATGTCCAATTTTCCCAGCACCATTTGTTAAAGAGGCTGTCTTTACTCCATTGTATGTTCTTTCCTCCTTTGTCAAATATCAGTTGTCCATAAAGCTGTGGGTTTATTTCTGGGTTTTCTGTTCTGTTCCATTGATCACTGTGCCTGTTCTTATGCCAGTACCAGGCAGTCTTGAGTATAATGGCCTTGTAGTACACCTTGATATCCCGAAGAGTGATGCCTCCTGCTTTATTTTTTCTTTTTAAGATTGCTGAGGCTATTCGTGTTCTTTTTTGGTTCCATATAAATTTTTGGAGTATGTTTTCTATATCTTTGAAGTATGTCATTGGTATTTTAATTGGTATTGCATTGAATTTATAAATTGCTTTGGGTAATATAGACATTTTAATGATGTTTATTCTTCCTAGCCATGAGCACGGTATATGCTTCCACTTGTTTGTATCTTCCTTGATTTCTTTTATCAATGTTTTATAATTTTCCGAGTACAAGTCCTTAACCTCCTTGGTTAAATTTACTCCTAGGTATTTTATTTTTTTGGCTGCAATAGTGAAGGGGATTGATTCCTTAATTTCTTTTGCTGACATTCATTGTTTGTATATAGAAATGCCTCTGATTTCTGGGTATTAATTTTATATCCTGCCACCTTGCTGAATTCATTTATAAGGTCCAGTAGTTTTTTAACTGAGACTTTAGGGTTTTCTATGTACAATATCATATCATCTGCAAATAGTGACAGTTTTACTTCTTCTTTTCCAATTTGGATGCCTTTTATTTCTTCTTTTTGTCTGATTGCTGTAGCTAGGACTTCCAGAACTATGTTGAATAAAAGTGGTGAAAGTGGGCAACCCTGCCTGGTTCCTGATCTTAAGGGGATTGCTTTTAATTTTTGTCCATTAAGTATGATGTTTGCTGTGGGTTTGTCGTAGATGGCCTTGATCATGTTAAGGAATGTTGCTTGTATTCCCACTTTATAGAGAGTTTTAAGCATGAATGGGTGCTGGATTTTATCAAATGCCTTTTCTGCATCTATTGAAATTATCATGTGATTTTTGTCCTTCCTTTTGTTTATGTGATGAATCACATTGATTGATTTGCGAATATTGTACCAGCCTTGCCTCTCCAGAATAAATCCCACTTGGTCATGGTGTATGATTTTTTTCATATATTGCTGAATCCGGTTGGCTAATATTTTGTTGAGAATTTTAGCGTCTAAATTCATCAGGGATATAGGCCTATAATTTTCTTTCTTTGTGTTGTCTTTGCCCAGTTTGGGGATCAGAATTATGCTCGCCTCATAAAAGGAGTTTGGAAGTATGCCTTCCTCTTGAATTTTTTGAAATAGCTTGAGGAGGATAGGAGTTAATTCTTCTTTGAATTTTTGATAGAATTCACTTGTGAAGCCATCAGGCCCAGGACTTTTCTTTTTTGGGAGTTTTTTGATAACTGTTTCAATCTCCTCTGTTGTAATTGGTCTGTTCAGGTGCTCTGATTCTTCCAGATTGATTTTTGGAAGTTTATATGATTCAAGAAATTTGTCCATTTCATCTAGATTGTCAAATTTTTTGGCATAGAGTTCTTCATAGTATTTTCTTACAATGCTTTGTATCTCTGTTGTATTAGTTGTAATTTCTCCAGTGTCCTTTCTAATTTTATCTATTTGAGACCTCTCTCTTTTTTTCTTGATGAGTCTAGTTAAGGGTTCATCAATCTTGTTTACCTTTTCGAAGAACCAGCTTCTGGTTTCATTGATCCTCTGTATTGTTTCCTTAGCCTCTATGTCATTTATTTCTGCTCTGATCTTTATTATTTCCTTCCTTCTACTTGTCCTGCATTTTATTTGTTGTTGTTTTTCAAGTTCTTTTAGCTGCAGGGTTAAGTTGCTTATATGTTCTTTTTCTAGCTTCTTATGATATGCCTGTAGTGCAATAAACTTCCCTCTCAGGACTGCTTTTGCTGTGTCCCATAGATTTTGAGTTGACGTATGCTCGTTATCATTTGTTTCTAGAAACTTTTTTATTTCTTCTTTGATCTCAATGTTAATCCATTCATTATTTAATAACATGCTATTTAGTTTCCAAGTGTTTGAGTATTTTTCAGTTTTTCTTTTGTGGTTGATTTCTAGTTTCATGGCATTGTGATCAGAGAAAATGCTTGATATAATTTCAATCTTCTTAAATGTGTTGAGGCCTTTTTTGTGTCCTAACATGTGGTCTATCCTAGAAAACGTACCATGAGCGCTTGAGAAGAATGTATATTCTACTGCTTTAGGGTGAAAAGTTCTGAATATATCTATTAAATCAAGTTGATCTAGTGTATCCTTTAATTCTGCTGTTTCTTTATTGATTTTCTTTCTTGTGGATCTATCCAGTGTTGTTAGTGGGGTATTGAAATCCCCTACTATGATAGTATTACTGTTAATCTCGCCCTTAATGTCCATCAAAGTCTGCTTTATGAATGTCGGGGCTCCTATATTTGGTGCGTAGATATTTATAATAGTTATATCTTCCTGTTGAATTGTTCCCTTTATCATTATGTAGTGTCCTTCTTTATCTCTTACTACAGTCTTTGTTTTAAAGTCCATTTTGTCAGATATAAGTACTGCTACCCCGGCTTTTTTTTCATTTCCATTTGCATGAAATATTTTTTTCCATCCTTTTATCTTCAGTCTTGAGCATCTTTTGTTTTAAGGTGTGTCTCTTGTAGACAGCATATGTATGGGTCCTGTTTCTTTATCCACGCTGCTACCCTATGTCTTTTGATTGGATCATTTAGTCCATTTACATTTAAAGTTATTATTGATATGTAGTTGTTTATTGACATTTTATTCTTTAAAGCTGTATTTTTCTTTTTTTGCTATATTCTTTTCTCCCTTTGAACTGTTCACACTAGGCCCCTTAAAATCTCTTGGAGGATTGGTTTGGTTTTAATGAATTCCTTGAGGTTTTCTTTGTCTGGAAAGCTCTTTATTTCTCCCTCAATTTTAAACGTTAGCCTTGCTGGATAAAGTAGTCTTGGTTGTAGGTTCTTGTTCTGCATTACTTTGATTATATCTTGCCATTCCCTTCTGGCCTGAAGTGTTTCTGTTGAGAAGTCCGATGTCATCCTAATGGGGGCTCCTTTGTAGGTGAGAGTCTTTTTTTCTCTAGCAGCTTTTAAGATTTTTTCTTTATCTATTAGCTTTGGTATTTTAACTATGATGTGTCTTGGTGTACATCTTTTTGGGTTTCTCTTTAATGGGGTTCTGTGCGCCTCTTGGATATGTAGAATGGTTCCCAGCCTTAATTTAGGGAAGTTTTCGGCTATGATTTGATTGAACAAAGTTTCCATTTCCTGTCCTCTTTCCTCTTCTTCAGGTACCCCTATGATGCGAATGTTGTTTCTCTTCAGGTTGTCACAGAGCTCCCTTAGAGTTTCCTCACATTTTTTGAATCTCTTTTCCTTTTTTTTCTCTGCTTCTGTAACTATGTTTATTGTGTCCTCTAACTCACTGATTCGATCCTCAGCGTCATCTATCCTGCTTTTAATTCCTTCCATTGTGGTCTTCAGTTCTGATACTGTATTTGTCATTTCTGTCTGGTTCTTTTTTATTATTTCAATTTCATTTTTTATACTTGTTATCTCTTTATTTAGGTGCTCATAGTGACTATCCATTGTTGCTCTAATTTCTTTGAACATCCTAACTATCATTATTCTAAAGTCTGCTTCTGGTAGTTTGGTTATATCTGGTTCATTCAGGACCTTCTCTGGGGATTTCTCTTGGTTGATTTGGTTTGCATTCCTCTGCCTGCCCATTTTATCTGAGTGTAAGCAAGTTGTGGCCACTGGAGTCCAGTATGTGTTGCCTTTGTGTTCTCCAGGTGTGGTCTGTCTGCAGGCTTGCCACCCCCTCTGTCGCTGCCTAGGGCGGTTTGGTGTGGGCGTTGCCAGCGCCGGCTCACTGCAGCTATTGCTGTGGTTTCTGCCTCTCCTTTGCGGGAGGGGCTGTCACTCAAGCCACTAGCGTTAGCGCGCAGGGCAGAGGTGAACACCTTTGCTCAGCTGCGGACCCGGACTTTTTCTGGAAGGCTTACGCCCAGCTCCCTCAGTCCGAGCCTGCTCGCCACCGTTTTGTGGGTTGGGCGGGGCTTTTGACGTGCTCTCAGCTGTGAGCCTTTGCCCGTCCAGAATTTAGCCCCGCCCTCGAGGCCAGGGCCCTCCTGATCAGGAACTGAAACCGAAAACCGGGGATTATTGGGCCGGGCGTGTTTGCTGACGTGCGCACAGCGGCTAGCTTCCGGTCGTTCCGGCTCCTACCCCGCCCCCACGCTCGGAGAAAGCTCGCGCACGTAGGGCGGTACTCCGCGGTTTCTCCGGCCGGGCAGGGAGAGCAGCGTGATCTCCGCAGGGAACTTCCCCTGGTCTCAGTGTCTCCCTCGCCCCCAACTTAGGAGCCCGCTCGCGCCCACAGATGGCACGCCGGGGTTTCTCCTTCTGGGCGGGGTTGGCAGCGTGAGCCTCGCCCGTCCCTGGTCTTGGCCCGGTGCCCGCGGTCAGGGCCGGCTAGCGCAGGGTCACAAGGCTGATCTCTGCCCGTATTTTTCCCCACAAGTGGGGTCACAGGCGGCCCGCAGCTGCCGGACAGCTTTAGCGCGTCACCTCTGCCCCTGCTAGGCTAGCCCGAGCCCTCACTGTCCCGCCCACACCGACAGGACTGCGTTTCGGCGCCCTGTCCCGACCATAGGCTTCAGCAACCTCAGGGGGCTAGAAGTGCCCTAAGTCTCCACACTGTAGGCTTGGGAGCTCCCTCCCTCTAGGCAGGTCTGCTCTAATTGCCGCGGGAGAGCTTGTTTGGCTAGTGTCCTGTCTCCCTTTGCTGGTATTGCTAGCTCCAGGGGAAATATTCGTTTTCAATTAGGGAAGTGACTTAGCCCATGGGTCGGGGTGGCTGTCCCTCAGAGTGTCCTCGTGCCTTCAGTCCACTCTTTGTTCCCGCTGCTCTGTTCCTCTCCTCTGTCCCAGTTCCCCGGAGCCCCGGGTGCGTGGTTGTGAGAGAGGCTTTCTGAGCTGTCCCTTTAAAAAGATTTTTGGGTCTGAGAAGACTCTCTCTTTTTCCCAAATAGTATCCTCATTTACTTCACAGCTCGATACTGTCCAATCGGCTCTTCTAGGGTCTGGGACTGCAGTCTGGGGCTTGGTTCCTGGGACCCAGGTCCCTCCCTCTCCGCCAAACTCTTCTCCCGCCACGCGGATCTCTCCGGGCTGCCGTTTGCTCCGGGGAGCTGGGCAGCCCTCTTCGCGTTTTCGCTATTCCTACCAGTCTCAATGTGGCTTCTGCAGTTTTCCTTGGTTGAAGAGTCCACTTAGTTTTGCTCCAAGTTGGTTTATCCAGATGATGGTTCTTAAAATTGAGTTATAATCCACTTTGGTTCTGGGAGTTGGAAGTTGGTACGTCCGCCTACTCCGTCGCCATCTTCTCCCCCCTCTAATTAGGAATTTTTAACACAAGATTATTCACTGTAAAATTCTAATAACTGCAATAAAAGCAAAAAACTTAGCTAAGATAAACAAAAAATTAGACTCAGCAATGCAATTAATGGTTTGACTAATATGTTTTTCCTTCTTTCTACATTAATTTTTACATAGCCTTTAGCACAGGTATAATTAACTTCTTCTTCTTTTTTTAAATTTTTTTAATAGTAGCAGAAAGAGGGATAGACAGGGATGGAGAGAGATGAGAAGCATCAATCATCAGTTTTTTGTTGTGACACCTTAGTTGTTCATTGATTGCTTTCTCACATGTGCCTTGACCGCGGGCCTTCAGCAGACCGAGTAACCCCTTGCTCGAGCCAGCGACCTTGTCCTTGGGTCCAAGCTGGTGAGCTTTTTGCTCAAGACAGGTGAGCCCGCGCTCAAGCTGGTGACCTTGGGGTCTCGAACCTGGGTCTTCCGCATCCCAGTCTGATGTTATATTCACTGCGTCACCGCCTGGTCAGTGATAGTTAACTTCTTATATGAACAACACAAATGATCATCTATCATTTACTTCTTTTTTATTATTTATTTATTTATTTATTTAGACAGAAAGAGAGCCAGAAAGAGGAACAGATAGAGACAAACAGGAAGGGAGAGAGATGAGAAGCATCAATTCTTTGTTGCAGCACTATAGTGGTTTATTAATTGCTTTCTTATATGTTTCTTGACCACAGGGCTATAGCAAAGCAAGTGACCCCTGCTCATGCCAGCAATCTTGGTCTCGAGCTTGAGACCCTCGTTTGCAAACCAGAGACATTTGGGCTCAAGCCAGTGACCCCATGCTCAAGCTGTTGAGTCCTCACTTAAGTCAGATGAGCCCACGCTCAAGCCGGTGACCCGGAGGTTTCAAACCTGGGTCCTCTGTGTCCCAGTCCAATGCTTTATCCACAGAGCCACCACCTGGTCAGGCAATCATCTAGCATTTATTAAAAGCTATCATATATCAATTATCAGGAGTAAAAAACCAGTTTGGTAAATATTTATCACAATGAGGATATAATGAATATATCTTTATGTGAATTTTTTCTATATGTTATTGTTTATAAACTTACCAGAAAGCTTCTATTTAAGAATTGGTTAGAGTGTAGATTTGGAGTTTTTTCTGTATACATCCTGAATTTAGAATCCCAGTTTAGTCATGTGACTAGATGGAAATTGACAATAATGAGTTCAAAATGTGGAGTTTATAATGATCGGTTAAATTTATGCCCAATTGTTGATATAGTAATGGAGTAAACTTGAAGGAAGATCTGGATTCTATTTCTTTGTTAATTAATACAAGTGATTCTAATATTTTCAATATTTCCACTACAATTAATATTTATTGATTACCTACTATGTCGTTGGCACTGGTTTTGGTGCTGTGGATATGTACTGAACTAAAAAAAACCCAAAAGCTCCTTTTGGAGCTTATATTCTAGAAATACTAATTTAAAACATTACCTTGTGTCTGATGGGTTTAGTATAAACGTCAAAGATGGTAAGGGAGATTTTAAATTGCACAGCTAAAGGGAGGGAGAAACATTTATGTTATGGTCTATATAGATAAGACTTTCTGTAGTTGTATGGTACACATTGTACATGGGTATAGTCAGTGAAATTGAATTGGTTTTAATTCTACATTATATAAACATCAGATTAAAAACTCTTAAATTCTTATCACCTTCTGCTGCTAAATAGATATACCATAGCTAATCCAAAACTTAAAATATGTTTTTCCATAGGTAAATACATAAATAATTTATGGTAACTTACTCTAAGTTATCTTGCAGATGTCTCGGAACTACTTAAAAGACTTGTTTCACCTGGTCTTTTTTCCTAATAACTTCATAGTTGAAATGAAACATAGGAAGGAATAAAGAATAGAAATAAAAACCCAAGATAATCTGTGCTAAATACTTAAAAGTAGATGCTACTGTCATTTCTTTAAACTGATATCACCTGATAATCAATGTCTTTCTGACAGGTATTGATTCACATCCTTATTCAAAATCTGATTGATAGTCTATTGAGACCTTATAGGAACAAACACTTCATTAACCCCACATTTTAAAAACAATGGCTGCGTACTTGCCAAAGATATCAGAATTGAGCCAATTTACCACATAATTTTGTAAAATGTATTCATTTGGTAAAAATGTTTTTGTATGTATTTTTTTATGTCTTTTAGTAAAACTTACAAACTTCTTTTTTAATATTTCTTTTTTTTTAGCCCATTAACCTTAATAAAACAGTTGTCTTAATTATTCATCCTCTGGAAGAAAAGCCCATGAAAGCTTGTTCAAATTAAAAATATAATTTTTTAAGTAGAAATTTTATAGAAATTACAAACGGGCTTATTCAGAAGTGGGAAACTATGAGGTAGCTAGTGTGAGTCTGAATGCTAATGATTTCTGAACACATTGTCCCTGAGCATGTCTGTTTCTCTTTCATCTATCTCAGAGGATGCTTTTGCTTAAGTCAGCTTGTTCAAACCACATCTCACTATGTAGCTGGCTCTTGCCCATATTCTACAAGATCTTACTGGTCCAGCATCTAACTGTCTGCCTCTCAGTTTCCTCAGTGCAAATTTTTTGGAAACAGACTATCATCAGTTCTTTTTAGACAATGATTATGTCCCAATCCTGACTAATTAATTGTGGCTAATTAGTGAGAACAAGATTTTGTTACTACTATGGCCATCTAAAACTGTCATTTCTGCGGGTACTATGAATTTGGAGTAATTCCAAAAAAAATGGGTATGATATTGGCAAGAATACCTGGGTTAATTTTTTTTTTTTCACTAGGAAGCTGCTTGCATCAACAGACTCTTGTCCTCAGGCTTTCTACTGGGTTCAAAGAGTAGATTGATCCAATAGCTAAAAAAGAGTAAGATTTGAGTTTTTATTCTCATTACATTTTCTTTGTGAAGTCAACTTGGTTGAGAGTTAGAAGAAAGAAACCTTCTAGAAGGCTGAATTCAAATAATTGACAAATATACATAATGAGTCATGAATATTTGGACTTTGGTTGGGAAAAAAAGAATGGAGAGAGCTTGGTGGCTTGAGTGTGCCATAAGATTGAGGCTGACTCTTTCACTTCCTTGGTTAGAAAATGAGCAATAGAGACATGAGAATTTGGAAGGGGGTAATCTGGTAAAAAAGATACAGGACATAATTGATAAAGCATAATTTTTGAGAAAGAATTTGGCATGTATTTTGCACATAATTGTAGGTATTAGACTTGTATAGGAGAAGAAATGCTTCTCAAATGAACCTACAGGGAGGCAATCAGAATGATATTAATTTAACTCTGAATTGAATTGAAATGTTTATTGCACTGAATGAAATTTTTAGTTTTTAATTGATGGTAATTTCAATAAATTTGAAAGTGTTTATGAATTTGCAAACCTAATTTTTATGTGTGAATCAGTTATTGCTACTCAAGTAGACTACATATAAGAATGGTTAGCAATAATGTGAACTTGCTTAATGTGAGCTATAATTCTAAATTGTGCTGTGTTGAATTACAGGTAATTTTGAATACATGAGTCAATAAAAGGACAGACTGAACAAAGTGTTATTTTATAGAAATCTGAAGATTTCAATGGCAGGATACTAATTTTAAAAGAATAAGCTAAACAAAATAAATGTGGCTTAATAAAAAGTCTAGGGTGTTAGCTCTTCTGAAAACATAATGACTTACACTTGCCTTTGTCTACAGTTTGTCTAAATCCACGCCTAGATCTTAGAGAGAAAAAGGACTGAAAGTGCCATAACAATGGACTATGTGATACCTTGACACCCAAGCAGTTCTTTAGTATGTTATTCTAATATTATGTGACCCATTATCAGAGATATATGTTTATCCTGACTACCTGAAAATTAGTGCAAAATTTCACAGCTTCAAGTCACCAGAAGATAATTTCTGAGAACTATTGGACATGGTATTGCAGTGGAGGAATGACAGAAATGATGGAACTTTCCCCTCCCCACTTCTCTAAGCAGTGGAGTACCAATTGTGCTGGTGAGGCAGGAGGATGCCTTTGATGTCTTCTGGTGCCTTATAGAAACAGAGGATGATTTGATGGCAGCATGGTCATCTGGAAGTGGAACTAACACTGAACTCATTGAGCACATGTAGGACATCCCTTCAGAATTCTCAGAAATAATTCACAGCACATTGTAGGGGTAAAGGGGTCAAAAAGTAAAAGTAATGAGTTAGAAAGCAACAACAAAAGTGAGAAATGTTAGTATTGTTTTTTTTTTGGTCTCTAGCATATCATTTAGTCATGTTAAAGTTCAGAATGTGATAATGTATTTCAGAAAGCGGTGTATTTAATGCATGGGAGTCAATCAAGCACTAGGGATGTCTTCTAATTATGAAACATCCCAAACTCTCAAAGGTATCATGTGTGAGTAGATAAACTTATGGTTTTTATTATATGCCTGTGTACATTTACAACACCTCTTAAAATTAACAAAACTATATAGAATAATTCTAAACTGTAACCTTTCTTTGTCATTACTTAAAATATACACTTCACATGTTTATGCATAAATACATATATTGGTATTTATGTATATGTTGTTTCAGTACACATAAATTCTTTTGTACCCATTAAGGTAGACGATACATAATTAGTATTGAAAAGGCTTTAAATCAATATTGAAACGTAGTTTTAAGGAGACAAATAAAAGCATTGTTAATTCTAAATTTCTTTCTGTAGGGTTGTTGAAAACGATTCTTAATTTCCATAATAAATGTAGATTTTTAAAACCCTGCGAAATCTATAGCTATCTCTACCGCTATGCTTTTCGCTGTTTAAAAAATAATGCTATTTCCTGATCGTTCAGAAGCTAAGTCATCTTAGTCCTAATACAGTCCTACTCAGTGCAAAGATAGAACGAGACAGGCTAATAGCTGATGCAGACCTCATGGGATTGTCTAAAGCTAATAATAATAGCTTTCATGAGCCTTCTGGGTGTTGCTTACATTGTAATCACAGGCTATACAGAGTGGTGAAAGAAAACGCTGAGAGTGTGCTCTCCCAGAGGAATAAACTAAGATTAGGTGGTTAGTAAAAAGCAAAGAAAATTTCTTTCAAGTGGAGCACCAGATTAAGTTGCTGAGGTTGTTACCGCAGCATTTGTCCAAGTAAATGCATGTGATGAGTGACTGTTAAGGATAAAAAGTTCACATGAAATCACAACCTCAAAGGCTCTTTGCCTCCATCTCTTTAAAGGTAGTAAAATTGGCAAGCTATGATATTTCCTATTTCTTTCACGAATACTCCAACACTTTATTCTTCAAATAATAAGACTTTTAAGATCCATGGGAAAATTCCAATATCCACCACCCTCAGCTCACATGGGAATAGTCTTGCTAAATACAAGGAGGTAAAAAAAAATGAAAGTGAGGGTAAGACAATTCTCTAACTTTAGAATTTTAAAAAGATAAAACTGTTTTTAATAAGTTATGTATTTTGAGTTACTTGTGTTTTTTACTAATAGTGGAACTGAGCAGTCTTGATCCATTTACTTACTTTCCTTCCTTTTATCAATTAGGTCTTTTTTTTTTTTTTGCACCTAAGAAAAATAATCCAGTTTGCTTTAATAAAACATTTATTTGCATATATAACTGAATCAGTCTTAAAATATTATGAACTGCAGTGTAGTTTAATCAAGTCATTCTAATTGTCATCAAGATTCTGGATCTGTTTCTCTGATGTATTATGTCTTGTTTAATGTATGAGTATCATTCATAAACTTACCTTTTTATAATAGCAAAATGATTTCAGCATTTCATTTTCCTTTACAATTCAACATGCTTGAAACAAAGAACACCACTTTTGTCCATGAAAACCAAGCTAAAGTTGTGAGGCACACTTTATTTGAACCTAGGTCTCCTACCCACCCATCAGTGTGACCACTAAGATAGGATACAACAAACTAATTCATTTAGTATACTTCTCGAACCTCCATTCTGGTCTTCGTGTGAACTCTGATTCCATATCGTGGCTCAAGAAGCAAGATAGATGCTGAAGAGAAAGTTAAATTTCCAATTTGTTTCATGTGCTCTTCTTATAAACCATATACCATTCTTAAAAATTGTTCACCTTGTAACCTTTACTGTTCACATAAAACATTTAAATGAACTGGCCCAACCAAAGATAAATTCCATCATTCCCATTACTCTGGCCTCTTTTTTTGTTTTCTATGCACTAATGCAACTATGTTAAACTTTCAGTGATATACTTATTAAATATTTTGCTCCTGAAAAAATAAAATAAAATATTTAGCCATTGCAAGGTAGCTTCACTATCCAATTTTTAAATATGAAATAATTAGTGCAGAGCAGAACAATTATCTTCTCTTATTTGACATTTCTTTTGCCTTTCAATATGCTTGTAGTATTGCTGAAGATATTCCTAAAAACAAAAATTCATACAAGAATTTAAAAAATAGATATTAGGTAGCTTGGAGAGACAGGAAGGAACTTGATTTGTTTAAAGTATTTTTGTTTTGTTTTTTGTTTGTTTGTTTTTTAGTGCAGCATATTTTCTTTCACCCTCTGGAATTAAAATTATTTTTATATATCTCTCCGGTTTTTTATTTGACAAAATCTTATTGCAGAATTTCATTTTACTTATTTCAACAAAATTGTTCACTCTCATTTCCTGCACTTTCTATGTCCGTCAATTCTGCTGTTGTAAAGATAATGACTAAATTTTATCACTGACCCAAAACTGGACAGGTTAAAATATAAGTAGGGATTGTGTGGTGTTAATGAAACTTGTGAATATTTATTATTGAAAGATCCAAGGTGGCTTGGCCACATGGACCATCTTGATCCTGTGCTACTCTGTACCATATGGAAGGTTTACATTTGCATTTTAACCTAATCAAACATCAAATATTAATACAATCAAGAGGGGTCTAAATATTTTGAGAGCACTGTGACTTTTTAATTTCTAAATATAAATAATGGACTTGGCTAAGTTTCAAAACTTAAGTATAATCATAGCTTTGGGCTTTTTCTGGTTTCTATAATAACCCTTGTTCTGTCTCTATACTGAATGTAATTAATGTTTCTAATCACAGATGTGCATTAAAAAGCAAAGAAAAATAGTCCCAGATTACTAGCTTTTATTTAAATTACTGTCCTTTTGTGTTGAAAAGTAGAATAATTGAATTTGATCTAAAATATTCTTAATATTTGCCTTACCTGTGGTGGCGCAGTGGATAAAGTGTCGACCTGGGAACACTGAGGTCGCCAGTTCAAAACCCTGCACTGGTCTGGTCAAGGCACATATGGGAGTTGTTACTTCCAGCTCCTCCTCTCTCTCTCTCTTTCTCTCTCTCTCTCTCTCTCTCACACACTCTGTGTCTCCTCTCTAAAATGAATTAAATAAAAAATTTTAAAATATTTTTAATATTTTTATATTAAATATCTAGCATTAAACACAGGTAAGACCATAGCCAACTATTCTTGATTTTTATTGAATACATTAATAGGGTTGGTATAGATGTAATCTTATTGTTTACCTTTTAAAATATTGATATAAGCTCACATGAAAGAAGGATCACATAGGAATATTTACTTCTGATATTGGAAATTTATTTATATATATAGCATGTAAAGCACCTTATATGCAATCACGCCATTACATTTATTGCAAGAATGTATTTAAAACAACTGATGTACAGTTTGTCCTATTAACAAGTCCTAAAGTTCTATTGTATTGAGTCATTCCCTGATGGCTAATATTTATCACCATTTGATGAAGGCAGCATAAAAGAATCAATGATACCTCGTACATCGGTTAGGGTCATGCTGTACAAGAGCAAAGTAAAAAGTATCAGCATATTTGATTGTACAATATGGAAAATATACTGAATTTTTAAAATTTTGATTGTTTTGCTTTTGGTAAATAAGGTGTAAATATCAAGGAAAAAGAACTCAGAGTATCTAGCAGACATAGTTTGAATGAGATATGATGGACTGATTAAATCTCAGTGAACATTTTGATTATGTTTGAAATAACAAAAGAAAATCATTTAGAAAATCAAAAATTTACTCTGAATATAATAATAAAAAACTACTATAACACAATTACTTAACTCTAAATTAGAAACTCTTTTAGGTCACAATTAATTTTTGCATGGTAAACAGGGTTAGAATAATGTAATCAAATATAAGGCATTTAATTTCCACTTTAGCTAGTGCAATAAGAAAGCTATTGGTCTATGTAGGATTAAAATCGGATTAAAGTCAAATAATGCTAATGAAACAAAAAGCAGCAAACATCTAGAAGCAGATTCACATGAGCTTAGTAAATATAAGCATGATTTCTAGACTAAGTGGACTAGAGATGACTAAATTCATTTGTCAGCTGGGTGAGCATGTGAATTATACTTACCCTTATTGAACTTCAGTTTTCCCATCCATACAATGAACATTACAATAATATCAACCTCACAGGACTGTACTTGATATAAAGTACTGAATAAGCATCACCTGGTATTTTTGGTCATGGCTTAAGAAGGAAAATTTTAGTTTTTGGTATTTTTGGTGTTCACTGAATAATAATCACACTAAAATTCAATTTTCTACCTTAAAAATATTTAGGACTTATTTAGCTCTTATTTATATGTTATTTTATCTGCCAAACTTCATTGATTTTTGGTGGTATAATTCTTGGTGTAATTCTAAAAATAGGTAAATAGTTCAATTTAAAATGATATAATTGACCATTAACCTATTTTTTTTGTATTAAAATAGGCAAGTGACTTAAGCTGAGTATGAGCTTATGTCTCAAATATTATCGAAATACACTTGAAATCAAATTACAAAAAATTAGTGACTTTTTATATCATCATCACCCCATAGGCTGTCTTTCTCTTTGCTGATACTGTGAAATTATCTCAATAATGACAGAATAACTAATGGATTGATGTATTGAATATTACTTTTGAAATGCCAAATATATGCATTCCAAGATGATGTGAAAGGAGGGACTTCTTTATTATTATATGATTACCATAGATATGAGTCACAGCAACATGTAGGAAATCTGTTAGTATATGGAAATTACATTCAAAATAAATTTAATATTAAATGAATTTCAGTTTAAGGTAAGAATTTTAATAGCTGTCCAAATTAATTTGTACTTGTCATAAGGCTTTCTTACACTAGACTCTAAAATTAAAATTTTTCAAACAAAATTGGTTTAAAACTTCTGTGCCTTTTCCTGTGTGCTGGTATTAAAGTCAGGCCCTGTATGGTTCATTTGAAAGAGTTCAAAGAATATTGCAATTGAATGCATAATTTTATTCAAAGTATTTCAGTATTATTTTAACTCACGTATCTGTCCTAAAAAATGTACAATAACATTTGGTTTACTAAATACAAATGCCAAAATATATTTTTAATTACCCCATGGGAATTCACTATGTATTTTAAAAAATCAGAGATTTTAAATTCAATGTGTCAAAATTAAGGAAAATATATTTTTACTAGATTATGTCACTCACTTTATATTTTTTATTTGCATGCTAGGAAAGTCATTATTTTTAAATAATAACATGTATCATTTATAGATACAATTTAATTTACTAATTTATTCAAAAATATAAACATTTTCAAAATTATAGCCAGAAACAAGTTTATTTTCATTATTGCATTATAATGCAAAACATTTTCCCCCTCAAAATTTGTTTGAATCATTTAATATATATGTTCTTAGTACTATTAGAAATTTATTTCAAGGAAGACTTAAAAATGTTTCTCTGTTTTAGCAGATAAATGGAATTTAAATAAACTTGAGTGGATATAGATATATTATTTAGAGATGACAAATATAGTTTGATGAAAATAAAATGTTCCTAAAAGTAAAGATGAATGGTGTTACTTATTTACTCATGAGGCCTTGAACAAGTCCTGTAACTAAAAGATATTTAAAATCATATGGACAATCTCTCTGAAGTATTTCACAGAGTTGTTATTAACATAAAGTCAACCAAATATTCTTAATGTTTTTGAAATATTAGAGAAGTAAAAATATCAAAATGAAGTTGACTATGATGGACCACAATTTGTTTTCATAATGGCACAACATATGACCAATTTTTCTTATTAATTCTTATGATCATTAACAGTGGCATCATGAATCTAAATTGCTGAATTTAGGGTTGACCTGATATAGTTATTACTTCCAAAAATCTGTAATTTTCCCTTTCTACTACTTATGGAACATTCAGCCTGAATCCAGTTCAGTTTATATTAAAATTTGTCCTCAATTGCTTTCAGATGCAAGGCAGCTGAAACTTATCTAGAAGAAAACCTAAGAGCAGTCCAGTACTGCTGCATTCTTGGCAAGTTACAAGCATATCTAATTTCAAATTTTAGGCATGTATAAGGAAAAAGGGTGTATGAGGTAGATTCACAGTACTCAAATTATCAGAGAAGAGACTGTAATCATACATAGCATTCTGATACTTCATTTGTTAAACAAGCTCTTTCTTATTGATATATTTGGGAAGTCACTTCATCTGTGTTCTCTGGATTATAAAGCATAAATTTAAGTTCAAAATGTGTAATGGGCTGTATGATAAAGTTAAAATCACAATGGATTTAGCCCAGACATCTGCTTTCTCTGCCGATATCCCAGTAGACGTACCTTCTGGTCTTTAATTTTTAGATGGCAACACCATGGATGATAATAACATTCATAAAATAAACAAAAGCACTCTTTTTGGAAATTTGACCCCACCCATTCTCTTTAAATAATTCATTTAAATCAAATAAATATATTTATCAAGGGTACACTGTGAGTTTAGAAGTTCTTAAAATCCAGAGTATTTTTATATATGCATTATAAAAATTTTGCCAATTTAAAACTCTGAAAGTTTAAACAGGCCAACTTAAAATATTTGGCAGAAATAATATTTTTATATTTTACAATTGTGAAAAATATCTAAAAAAGCATACACTGAGCAAACTGTAACCTCGTTGGCCAGGTTAATTTAATATTGTTCTAGTTATAATTTGAATATTTTTAAAACATTAATAAAATGTTTAAACTATCAAGATTCATTAATTCCCATTGAGCAATAGATCTATTGCCTTCATTTTGTTATAAAGTACCCAATCCACAATTCCGTGGGTTTTTGTAGAGGCACGTAGTCCAAATAAGTTTTTGAAAAAGTTTTATTAAAGGAGGAAATTTATTAAATATGCTGGCCGCATATGGCTGACACAGGGCAACAGACCCAAATTGTGCAGCCCCCAAAATAGTTTAGGGGCTGCTTATATATCCTTGATTACACACAGCAGGGGGAGAGCATGACATCATGGGATAGGTTATACCTTTTGTTTAGAGTTACATACATTAATTACATACTTTCCATGGGAACAAATGCCTGCAAATGGTCCATCAGCACAAAAAAGATTTAATTCTTCTCTCCCTACACCTGGTTAGCCATTGATCCATTTTCCCATTGGTATGGGGAAAAGTCAGGGAATCCAAGTCTCCTTCCTCTTTCTAAATTTACAATACAATGCCATTTTGGTCTTATGCTAATCACACAAATAAAAGGATTATTTTCAAAATCTCTCTCTGCACGCCTAGCCCAAACCAATAAAAATTTCTTTAAACTTCCTAAAATATTAATATTATTAATATTAATTCTGTAGCTTTTGGGACCTTACAACAATTTAGGCAAAGCAAGCTAATTTATATCTTTACACATAAATGTTTGGGGTATGTGTAGGCATAGCCTACATCTTTACTATGCTTTGATCACAATTTACCGTAATGTTCCTAGGAACACCAGTGGTATATATTATAGTCTGAATAATATTTAAACTGGTCTAACAGAAACTCAACTACATATATCCTGAGGGGGAAAGAAAGTTCTCTAGCAACTTAGGCAAATTTAATTTATTCATCAAATTTACATGCAAAATCTAATGGAAATGGATTAATTTACTTGGATAATTGAAGCATCATGCTCAAGTATTTCATTAACAATTTAGATAATTTAGGCAATATTTTTTTTTCTATTTTGACCTTGAATAATCTTGATAACTGCTTCTTCTTCATTTTATTGGGAATAGAGTATAGAAATCTCTCAGAGTCTTTTTTTAATATATTTTATTATTATTAATTTTAATGGGGTGACACCAATAAATCAGGGTACATATGTATAATAAAAACATCTCCAGATTATTTTATCATTCAATTGTGTTGCATACCCGTCACCCAAAGTCAAATTGTCCTCTGTCACCTTCTATCTGGTTTTCCCTGTGTCCCTCCCCTCCTCCCTATCCCATCCTTCCCTCCCTCCCCCCACCCCATAACCACCACTCTCTTGTCCATGTCTCATAGTCTCACTTTTATGTCCCACCTATGTATGAAATCATGCTGTTCTCAGTTTTTCTTTTTTTCTGATTTACTTATTTCACTCCATATAATGTTATCAAGGACCATCCATTTTGTTATAAATGATCCGATGTCATCATTTCTTATGGCTGAGTAGTATTCCATAGTATATATGTACCATAGCTTTTTAATCCACTCATCTTCTGACGGACACTTGGGCTGTTTCCAGATCTTCGCTATTGTGAACAATGCTGCCACAGTCTTTTAAATAGTTTATCCTATTATTATTTTGCTCAGAAATTCTTGTTTGCATCATATATGAGAGATTTAATAAATGATATTTAGTTACCTATTTTCTTTCAATGCATTATATATATATGTGTGTGTGTGTGTGTGTGTGTGTGTATTACAATACATAGTATTTTATTATACATACATATAAATATTTGCCCGTTGGAAGAATTTTATCTTTATTGGATTTAACAATCCCACTGATGTTCCTATTCAGCATATTATTAGCTAGTCTTATAATCACAATACATGCATACTCTGTGCACTTTGAATGCTCATTTGGTTTGTAGAAAGAGTGGTGATATTATTTACACTAGCAGCTTGGTGACAAATGACACAGAATTGAGTTGCTTTTATGTGTGGCACTCATTTGAGGGTAAACCACTGGCACCACAGGGAACTAAGTATCAGGAGACTAGCAAGGCTCCTCACAAGCCTCACAAGGAGGCTATTGGGCACTCCACTCCTCATTTTCCCAGACATTTGAAACTACTTCTAGCTTTTTATTTTAAAGGACCGTGCTTTCTTTTAAGCTACCATGAGTTTGTGTATGGCATCTCCTCTTCTTGAATTCTTTGCCTTCTTTCCTCTTTCTCTTTGAATTGCTCATATGCACCTCTTTTCTCTTTACAACTCTCAGATTTTTTAAAGTTTTTGACAACATATGATATTTCTCCTTACAATTTCTTGTTGCTGGCACCTATACTAAAGTTTTAGCTCCACAATATCATCTTCTCTCTCCTCCTTTTACTATTATTTAGGATGTTTTTATTCACTTAGTAAAGACTTTAGAGACATCATAGCTTTTATTTTTCTGTCCTCCTCATTTATATCAATTGTTTTTTCTCTTCTTCTGTCATCCATTCCAAAGATGGAGACCTGGACTAGCACTGTCCACTAGAACTTTCTGCATTGATGAAGTTGTTTTGTCTCTTACCAGTCTAATAACCATTAGCTACATGTGGCTATTGAACACATGAATTGTGGCTAGTGCAATTGTGGAGCTGTATTTCTAATTGTTTGATTTTAATTAATTAGAATTCAAATTAAAGTAGTCAAAGTAGCTAATGACTATCATATTGGACAATGTAGCTTAGGAACTTGCCATCACTATTTATTGTCCAAGATGCAAAATTAAAATGCAAAGCAAACTACTCTTGGCTCATCATATCCAACTCCCATAATATTTTCAGTTAAATATTTGTTTAAAGTTACCAAGTATTCTAGGCGTTTGCCCTCATCTGCTTTATGGAGTTACTTTTCTCTTTCCCCAGTCTTTATTTTATTATACATTATTATAATCACTCTCTTGCCCCATTTTTCATCTGTCATACTCCACTGGCAAAGCTACAACTTCTAACCCAATTTATTGCACATTTTACATGAAAAGAAGACTAATTAAATAGCCTGGAAGAAAGGAAACACAGATGTGCTGACTTGTCTCTCTTAAAATTTAAGATCATGCATTGCTCTACGCTGTCAAAAAAAAGTAAATCTTACTATGCTTTTCTGATTATTAATGCTTCTACTCTTCAAAATGACCAGTTCATGCCATATGTCACCTCATATGTCAATATTCCCTCTTCCACCCTCAATGACATTTGATGATATTGCATAATATTTTACTAAGAAAATAAGAGACATTGGACAAGACTATTTAATCATCTTACTACAATTTATTGCCTACCTATTTTTGCTGAATGTCCCAACACTCATTGAATGAACTTATTTTTCTGCAAATACACCTAGTGAATTTCAAACTTAATGATTTTGCACTTATTCTCCTTACAGACAAAAACTTTTATGTTCGATTCCTTTCTGTTATCCTTGTTTTAAATTCAAACAGCCTATCCTTAGTGTATGGCCAGGAGTTGCCGCCATTGCGACATGCACATTCAGGCTCCCATTAGATTCAGGCAAATGGTAAAGAAACAGTGGAGCCAAAGAATGGTGGGCCATTCCTTTATTACAGTCTCACACCAGCCGACATGCAAATACACAGGGCTCCCAAAGCCACTGACACCTTATCTGGTTCTACAACCTGGAGAATCTTCACAGGTTTCTCCAAGAACCAAAACCCTCACCAGTCTCAGTAGAGCTTGCAAAAACCCCTCATCTCTGGTTCCCCATCTGCACACATTCTCTCTCTCTGCACAAACAGGATCCTTCCTCAGTGCCCAGCATTCTCTCTGCTCTCTCACTCTGTGAACATGGCTTCTCTCTTCCTCCCCTCCTTCTTCTATCTCTTTTCGAAACTTTCTGGCATGAAAACCTCTCCTCCAGCAAACATTAGCAAAACAACGGACCTTCTCAAGCAAGAAGGTAATTTGCAATTTCACAGACCCACATACCTGGCGCTACCCAGCACCATTTTTTAACACTAAAAATGAGCAAACTCAAAAAATACAAATTTTACAAACTCATTTGTCCAACACTTAGCAAAGCCTTCCTTTACTGCATTATATATTACCTCTTTCTGCTGAAGTCTCCGAAATTCATCTCATTATCTTATATTATTGTCTTGTAAGTATAATGACTCTATAGAATTTCCTTGTCTACTTGTTTATTAGTATATTGTCTGTCTTCCCTATCAGTTAAATTAAGCTTATTTTGATCATGAGTATTGGTGTGTTTTAATTAAGTTATTCTCAGCAAGTACAATAATGCCTGAAATATTGTACAACTCAAAAAATTTATTAAATTGACATGTAAATGAAGGGATAAAATAGAAGAAATTTTTTATATTCAGTCAAGATATCATCTCTTCTTGAATCCTTCCTCATTCTTTATCCATATTCATATACTTAAATCTGTAGCACCTATAGATGAAAAGAAAACTACAGACCAATACTTTAATGAATACCAATACTAAAATATTAAACAAAATACTAGCAAATTGAATACAACAACATATTAAACAAATAATACATCATGATCAAGTGGAACTCATCCCAGAATCTCAAGGATGTTTCAACATACATAAAACAGTTAATGTAATATACCATATCAACAAAACAAAGAACAAAAACCACATGATCTTATCAATCAATGCAGAAAAGGCATTCGATAAAATACAACAAAATTTTATGTTTAAACACTCAACAGAATGGGTATAGAAGGAAAATATCTCAACATGATAAAGGCCATTTATGATAAACCATCAGCTAACATCATATTAAATGGCATAAAACTGAGGACTTTGCCCCTTAAATCAGGAACAAGATAGGGTTGTCCACTCTCTCCACTCTTAGTTAACGTGGTGCTAGAAGTTGTAGCCAGAGCAATCAGACAAGACAAAGAAATAAAAGGCTTCATATCAGAAAAGAAGTAAGGGTTTCACTTTTTGCAGATGATATAATCCTATACATCAAAAACCCCAAAGACTCCACAAAATATTACTAGAAACAATAAACCAATACAGTAATGTTGTAGGATACAAAATTAATATACAAAAGTCCATAGTATTTCTATATGCCAACAACAAAACATTAGAAAATGAACTCAAAAATATAATCCCCTTCACGGTTGCAACAAAAACAATAAAATACCTAGAAATAAACATAACAAAGAATGTAGAGGACCTGTATAATAAAAAATACACAGCATTGTTAAGGGAAATCAAAAAAGATACAATGAAATAGAAAAATATTCCTTGTTTTTGTATAGGAAGAATAAATATAATCAAAATGACTGTATTACCGAAAGCAATATACAAGTTTAATGCAATTCCCATCAAAATTCCAATGACATTTTTTAAAGAAATGGAACAAAAAATCAGCAGATTTAAATGGAACTATAAAACACCCCCGAATAGCCAAAGCAATCCTAAGGAAAAAGAACGAAGCTGAAAGTATTACAATACCTGACTTCAAATTATACTATAAAGCCATGACAATCAAAACAGCATGGTATTGGCAGAAAAATAGACACTCAAACCAATGGAACAAAATAAAAATCCAGAAATAAAACCACATATATATGGTCAAAAATAATTTTTAATAAAGGGGCCAACAACACACAATGGAGAAAAGAAGCCTCTTCAACAAATGGTGCTGGAGAAACTGGAAAGCCACATGCAAAAGAATGAAACTCGACTACTGTTTGTCCCCTTGTACTAAAATTAATTCAAAATGGGCCTGACCAGGCAGTGTCACAGTGGATACAGCGTTGGACTGGGATGCGGAAGACACAGGTTTGAGACCCTGAACTCACCAGCTTGAGCACGGGCCCATCTGGCTTGAGCAAAAGCTCGCCAGCTTGGACCCAAGGTCGCTGGCTCCAGCAAGGGATAGCTCAGTCTGCTGAAGGCCCACGGTCAAGGCACATGTGAGAAACCAATCGATGAACAACTAAGGTGCTGCAAGGGCAACGAAAAACTAATGATTGATGCTTCTCACCTCTCTCCATTCCTGTCTGTCTGTCCCTATCTATTCTTCTTTCTGACTCTCTGTCCATGTAAAAAAAAAAAACAAAAAAAAACTAGATATCAAAATGGATCAAAGACCTAAATATAAGACCTGAAACAGTAAAGTACATAGAAGAAAACATAGGTACTAAACTCATAAACTTTGGTTACGAAGAGCACTTTATAAATTTGACCCCAAAGTCAAGGGAAGTGAAGGCAAAGATAAATAAATGGGACCACATCAGACTGAGAAGTTTTTGCACAGCAAAGAAACTGACAACAAAATAAACAGACAGCCAACTAAATGGGAGATGGTATTTTTAAACAACAGCACAGATAAGGGGCTAATATCCAAAATACACAAAGAACTCATAAAACTCAACAACAAACAAGCAAACAATCCAATAAAAAAATGGGAAGAGGACATGAACAGACACTTCTCCCAGGAAGAAATACAAATGGCCAACAGATATATGAAAAGATGCTCATCTTCATTAGCTCTTAGAGAAATGCAAATTAAAACTATAATGAGATACCACCTCATGCCTGTTAGATTAGCTATTATCAACAAGACAGGTAATAACAAGTGTTGGAGAGGCTGTGAAGAAAAAGGAACCCTCGCCCACTGTTGGTGGGAATGTAAAGTAGTACAACCATATGGAAGAAAGTATGGTTGTTCCTCAAAAAACTAAAAACAGAGCTACCATATGACCCAGCGATCCCTCTGCTGGGTATATACCCTCAAAACTCAAAAACATTGGTATGTAAAGATACATGCAGCCCCATGTTCATTGCAGCATTGTTCACAGTGGCCAAGAAAAGGAAACAACCAAAATTCCTTCAATAGATGACTGCATATAGAAGATGTGGTACATATATACCATGGAATACTACTCAGCCATAAGAAGTGATGACATAAGACCATTTATAACAAAATGGATGGATCTAGATAACATTATACAAAATGAAATAAGTAAATCAGAAAAAACTAAGAACTGCATGATTCCATACATAGGTGGGCCATAAAAAAAAGACTAAGAGACATGGACATGAGTGTGGTGGCTACCAGGGGGAGGGGGGGATGGAGGAGAGAGTGAAAGAGGGGGGAGGGGAGGGGCACAAAAAAAACCAGATAGAAGGTGACAGAGGACAATTTGACTTTGGGTGATGGGTATGCAACATAATTGAATGACAAGATAACCTGGAAATGTTTTCTTTGAACATATGTACCCTGATTTATTGTCACCCCATTAAAATTAATAAAAAATAACAATAACAACTTATAGTAGTCAGTTTATTGCTATTTTGTCATTATTGTTTTTAATTGGGGAGATCCCTATAGTGCTATCCTAAGCTATTTTTCCTCACCTTTTTTTGTCTACTTCATCAATACTGATTACTTCAATTGTCATTATAATGAGAATTTTTAATTTTCTTTGTGTAGTGTAGATGTCTCCTTTGACATTTATCTGTACTGCTGTTTACTGACATGTACTGATCAAACATAGTTTTTCTCTAAAATTTCCTATCATAGTAAACAAACCATCAGACATTGAGCATCTCAGCAATGAGATGTTAATTGTAGGGTCAGTGGCTAAGGGGGAAGGTCATGTGGGGAACTCTGGCCCTAGAACTTTGACTAGGACCACCCTCAACTAAGCGCACCAAGAGGGGCTTCCCAGAAATCCTTGGGAGAGGAGCAACCGTCTGTTGGCCACTGAGATTTTACTATGTCATATTAGTTGGATGATCCCAAAGGACCCCACAAGGATCCCTAGGACCCTTTTAACTCTGGCTCCACGTGGTTCCTCAGCGGAATATTCCTGGCCTCCATCTCCCGAGCCAGTGAGTCTCATCCAAGAAGTGCTCCTTACTAAATAAAGCCTTTAATATTACACAATTGGTGGCTACACTCCCTTCCTCCTTCCCTGGCGGGGAAAATACCTTACATTAATGTTGACCCTTCCCTATTTTTTGCAATATTCAAGTCTTCACCAGACCTTTGCAATTCTATCTCTAAAACGTATTGCAAACTTCACTTCCATCTGTCTGTACTATCTCATTTCCAGCTACCATTTCTGGCCAGGATTTTTGAAATAACCAAACAAGTAGTCTTTATCATCTATAACTATCCCTTTTCAATCTATTTTGCACATTATTGTTAAATAAGCTATCAAAAATGAACAGCTGGTTATATTACTCTACTCCTTTAAATAACCTTTCAATTGTTTCTGTATTCCTTAAGTGTATAGACTTATGTTTAACAGCTAACATAGTCCTGAAACCTGCAGATCTCTCCAGAATTGTGTCACTCCACTTCACTCACCCTTTTTTCACTCCAGTCTCAATACGTTTCCTTGTGGTTGCCGTCGTTACCACTTGCTTGAGCTGTTTCCACTTGAAGGCCCTTTTCATTTCTTGATCTTTTTAATTGTCAGTGCTTATTCATCTTTTGGATTTCAAGATTAAATGTTACTTCAAAATAAAAGACATTTTTGATCCCCACTCAGTTCTCTCCTCACACTCTTATATACTCTTATAATCTCCTAACTCTATTACTAGTGGAATGTTGACATAAATCCTAATAATTATGTTAGACTAAAAGTGATGGACTACAATGACAAATTTTTCTATAAACTAGTTTTTGATATATTTCTCATGAAATATAACTTTAAAATGCTATGAAAATATATAAGCTTCTTTTATTATATTCTAAAATTATTATGTGAGTTAGGAGGCTAAATATCATCCTCCTCAATTCACAGGGAAGGAAACTACAAGTAAAATTGCCAAGTGCTAAGTGACAGAAGTGGTACTTGAAGCTAAGTGTTCTGCCGATAACCTCATTGTATTTCTGAGGCCAGGACAGTCAGCCTTGTAATGCAATCACAATTAGTATCTAAGAATATTATTTCTAGACCTCATTGAAGCAGATTAAAAGTAACATGTATGTAAGTTATAGTATTATATTTTACAGAAATTTTTGTTGTTAAATTTTCTGAGTTTTACTTACCTCAACCATATATTATGTTCCTGATGGTTGTTCACTCCTTTTTAGTAAAGAAAGGAAGAAAATATTTCTTTTTAAGGCTCTGGTTTCAAGCTGTTGCAAGAACAGATTATGCTATCCCTACAATTTATAGTATAATAATAAACATTTTTAAAAAGCAAAATCATACATCTTATATTCAATGAGGTACTGTTTTCTTAGAAAATTATAAGCAACAAAAATTTAAAAACAATTTTGCTGCATATTACTCATAAATAAATTCTCTTTTCATCGTAAAAGGCACCATCTTTGCCCCATTGTTAGATGAAATAAACCCAAGGACAAAGGAAATAAAGAGATAATCCTTTCAGCAATCTTGTCATACATTTTCTGCAAAACATTCCCTGCAGTGAAGGAGTGTTCAAAGTTTCACATGCTGAGTCTTGCTTGCTGTGAAAAAAAAAAAAAAAGAAAACCTAGCTACTTCTTGCTGTGAAAGATTTTTTGAAAAGGAACTGAGTGACTTGCTGGTATGTTTATATGGCCCAAGGTCTCAGCGAACCACAGTCCATGTCTCAGTGATCCCTTGAATTCATTTCATATCATGTGCCCTATGCCTTGATTGGTTGAAAGTTCTTCACCTTGAGAAAGAACCATCTCATTTAATATAATCCTCTTTTTACCAAAAGAGCATCTTGTCCTACATCAACCCTCTTTTTTTCTATTATTATTAAGTGAGAGGCAGGGAGCAAGAGAGACAAACTCTCACATGTGCCTTGACCAGGATCAACCAGGCAAGCCCAATATAGGGCAATGCTCTGCCCACCTGGGGCCATCTCTATTGCTCAGCAACTGAGCTATTTTAATGCCTGAGGTGAGGCCATGGTAACGCCAGTGCAGAGGGCCTACTGGGTCTAATGAGCCATGGTTGTGTGAGTGGGAGGGGAGGTAGATGGAGAAGCAGATGGGCATTTCTTCTGTGTGCCCTGACAGGGAATCAAACCCGAGAATTCCACAAGCTGGGTCAATTCTCTACCACTGTACCCACCTGCCAGGGTCAAACAAGCTTTCTATTTTTTAAAATTTTTATTTACTTACTAAAATTTTTTAGAAAAAGGCATGGAGAAAGATTAGAAAGTAAGAGAAAGAGAAAGAGAGAAACATTGATTTGCTATTCCTCCCAATCATGTATTTATAAGTTGATTCTTGTATGTACTCTTACCAGGGATCAAACTCACAACTTTGGTGTATCAGGATGACACTTTAACCAACTGAGTTACCAAGCCAGGGCCTGCATCAATGCTATATTTTTTACAATTTCCCTCTATCTGTTTTTTTTTAATCTTATTATTACTTAATGTTAAAAAATGTAACATTATAAAACAAGAAAAATATATAACTCATGTAATATATATAAAACAGATGAAATACAAATATTAAAAGCTGTAAAGAAAGGTCTATGTTTTCATTTTAATTGAACTTATTGGGGCAACACTGATTAACAAAATTATACACGTTTCAGGTGCATAATTTTACACCACATCATCTGTACACTGCATTGTGTGTTAACCCACCCAAGTCAGGTTGGCATCCCTCACCATTTATGCCCCCTATTGCCCTCCTCTACTTTTCCTCTTGCCTGTAATCATCAAATAAATTGTTCTCTCTCATTTTTTGGGGGTCCAATTTTGTTCAATTACTCCACACCCCTCAACTATCACTCCTGAAAGTAGTCAGCCTGATCTCTTTATATTAATCCATCTCTGTTTTGCTTGTTAGTTCATTTTATTAATTAAATTCACATATAAGTGAAATCTGATGGTATTTGTCTTTCTCTAAGTGGTTTATTTCACTTTTTGCAACAGCATGGATGGACCTGGAAAATGTTTCATCTGATCATATTTCTCAACCCATATATGGCTGTGATTTTAATGGTATTTTACCTGGCCAAAACATTTCACAAAAATATGAAATTTAAAAAGGTTAAACTATATCTTAACCTTTTATTTTTCAAAGAATTTCTATCTTCATGGTATTTTTAAAAATTATAAAATTTAAGATATCGAAGGTCTTATTAAAATCACATTTTTATTGTTTTTTCAAAGAAAATAGAGCTTCAAGTGATCAAAATCTCCCAAATGCTTTTAGTTGGTGTGGATATACCTTGTTTCATTCTGAGTTAGTGTCCTCTATTGGATGGAATAATATATATTGTTTTATTTAATATGTAAAAATTCCAAAATATCATGACTAAATATAAAGTATAAAAAAGTAAAGGAATAAAGAAAATGAAACTAGCCTTCAAACTGAGCTTTCAATAAGAAGACCTCAGTTTCCATGGTTGAAATTATTTATCATACAAATAGGTATTATGAAACTGTTCTTGCAAATATCCATGAATGAAAGGTTACTTGACCAAAAAAAATGATCATCTTGACCTTTTTATTTCTTAAATTTTAAGAGTCTAATTATTTATAGATATTGTAAATTAAAACAAATGTTGAGAAGATAATACATATTAAATATACAAGTTAAGTTATATTTAGTAGCATATTTAAGAATAGCAAAAAATAAATGTGAAGTAAAAAAATTTTATATATATTGCAGATTATAAAACATTATCTTAATGTTAAAATCTTACATAACCATGGTGCATTAGAAGATATTAATATTGTTGAATTATGATCAACTTCAGATTTAACTAGGTTTTCCATGAACACTGTTTTTCTGTTCTATGATTCAATACAGATGACACATTACATTTGGTGATCATTTCTCTTTACGCTACTTTGCTCTGTGTCGATTTCTCTGTCTTTACTTTTAATAACCTTGTCACTTTTGAAGGAAGTAGTCAGATGTGATGTAGCATATTTCCGAATTTTGATTTGTCTGATGATTTTTCTCATGCTTAGATTGAGCTAAGGGTTTTTGGAAAGAATATCAAAGGGATGAAGAGACCTTCTCATTACATCATATAAATCTTTCACATTACATCATGTTAATGACATAATCCTGTTGATGTTAACTTTGATGAAGTTAACATCTGCCAGGTATCTCCACTGTAAATAGTTTTCTCTTCCCATACCATAGATTATTTGGAATTCTTCTGTAAAGATCTGTCCCCATTTTGTTTTTATATTGAGATACAGCAATTGCACTATTTTATGCAATTTAAATTTATTTTTATAATTCTGATTTTCTATTTTTAAACCTAACTGGCTCACCCACAATTCTTTTTTTATTTTAAATAAACTAAAGTAAATGTTTAAGAATAAAAGAAATTGTTCATATTGCTTTGATTTTTATTCCTATCTGGTCTCTTAGAATCCAAACACCAGAACAACTCATTTATTCCTTTAGTGGAATATTGTGGTAAAAAAAAATTTGATGTCCCTTGGAGAACCTAAAAAAATAATTAGTTTTGGTCCTGGCAAATTGGCTCAGTTGGTAGAGTGTCGGCCCAGCATGTGGGAACCCCGGGTTTGATTCTTGGCCAGGGCATACAGGCAAAGGGCCCATCTGCTTTTCCACCCTTCCCCATCTTCTTTCTCTCTCTCTCTCTCTTCTCCTCTCACATCCAAGGCTCCAATGGAGCAAAGTTGGTTCAGGCAAAGGAGGATGGCTCCATTGCCTCTGCCTCAGGCACTGGAATGGCTCTGATAACAGCGGAGCAACGTTCCAGAGGGGCAGAGCATTGCCTCCTGGTGAGCTTGCCGGGTGGATCCCGGTCAGGTGCACATGGGAGTCTATCTGTCTGCCCCTCCCCCCATCTCACTTCAGAAAAATACAAAAAAAAATAGTTTTAAACTTAATATATTGGATAAAATTTATCAATATATATCATTACAGATACTCATGTACTAAGATAAAAATACAATTGCCAAAAATTATAATCTTAAGCATTTTGAGATGTATCCAAGCACAACTTTTTGTTTTATATTCAGACAAATGAAATATAATGAATCAAAATCTCAGCTTCAAAGGACTTGTGTTCATGGTTTTGGAACCTAGATAGCCTGCTCAGTGTGACCTCAATGGGCAACAAGAGACATATAGAGACAATAGATCCAGCACATTTATTAGTTTATGGTCATTAAATGCATAAGTGAGTAATACAAGTTAAAATCAATACAGGTTTTCATGTGAAACCGATGTAGAGATTTTCAAAAAAGCAGATTAACTCCTATAATAATATGTTTTTAAAATAGCATGACTTTGCTAACTCATGTGTAGAAAATCTGAGTGATCTCAAATTTGTAAAATCTATTGCTAACATCACATTGAATACATTATATCATAAGAAAAGTTCCTAATGATGAGATAATGGATTAGGAAATACTCTTTAAATGGGAAAAATCCTCACAAATATTAGTAATGATTATTAGAGTTATTACATAATAATTCTCAATCTACTGCTTAGAAAAGGCATCAATTTAATGACAATTTGTACTTAATAATACTGACAGCACTGAACTATGATTTCATTCTTAAGTAAAATATTTGAATTTGATAGATTTCATATTTTTTCTCCCTCTTCAATAAGTTCTGTCTAGATGAAACTATTCTCCAACAATGAAATCATTCTTGGCTCAGCTAACTCCTACCTACATCATGTGAAGTTACACAGGAATATGACAGTTTACCAGGTGGTCTATGTTAGTGTTTTTGATGAGAAGTTAGATACTGATAACAAAGCAGACATGTTCTTGCTCTGAACGTTCCTCTTACCCCACCAAAGTGTGCATAATCTCAGCCAGAAATGGAAAAATAAAAGTGACCTAAAACTGTGAGGAAATTGAACCCCACTTTTGTTGATTCTCTGCATGATTTTCTTAAGATATGGCCTGTTCTCCATTCTCACTGCTGCTTGCATTTAGACAATTTCAGCTCTCTTCGCTTCTCTGTGTCCATCTACCCCCTCTAGGTCTTGTACTCTGTAGTGTGGCTTCTTCAAATGTCCTCTCTGATCTTCTGCCAGATTGGTCTTTCTAAAATCTAAACTGATCATACTACCTTTTATATTAAAACCTTCTAAGAGTTTCTTATATCACTCATGATAAAATCAGAATTGATTAGCACTGCCTAGGAGGTCCTTCATGATCTGGGCTTTGCTCACCTCTGCACGATCTTCTGTCCTGGCTTCTCTGAATTACCATGATGAGATGCTTTTACTTTTTTGTTTTCAGAGCCCCTTTTTTAAATCCTCTGCCTTATTATCCTTTGTTCATGTTGCTCCTTCAATCTAGATCACTCTTACTGAAACTTTTGGGGATGTTCTTTCATTCCTAAAAGTAGTTTAAGTGCCTTTTACCTGTTCCCATAGCCACTCTGTGTATCTCACTAACATACTTTTTGTACTCTTTTCTGTCTGTTTTCTAATCTACCTTCTCCTCCACACAAATAAGTATTTGGTCAGGAGACATATTGTTAATCCTTATATTCCCAATAGTTGCAATGATCAGTATACAACAAAAATTTAGTGAATATTTGCTAAACACACATTGAAGCTATGTTTGCAAGTATGTCCCCAATTAAATGACATATTTCTGTTATACAGAAATACATTTGAAAGAGAGTATTTTCAACTACTTTCTTGGTTCATATATTATATCAATTTAATAATGTATTAAGGTATATAAAATAAGATATTTGGAAAAACCATGAATAAATACCATAAATATTTCTATAATCACCTTTTTATCCATTTCTTTACACACTTTTACATTATTCAGAATTGTTCTTTATGTCTATAATTTCATGATCTCAGTCTGAAAATCTAAGTGAATTTTGATGACATTTTTATCAACAACTATTGAAGGATGTTACAGATACATAAAAGTAACTGAAATGAACTTTTCTATTAAGACATTTTAAATTGGGGTTTCTTACATATAGATAATTCCATGTGTATAAAACTAACATAGCATATCCTTTGAAGTGCATAGAACATTTTTAAAAATTAGCATATAAACAAAATGTAAGCCATTCATCAAGGAAGCACATTCAGTAAGGGAGTTTGTTTGAGATGATATGAGACACAAATCCCAGCTTTATGAACATTGCTCATAGTCAGTGAAGCATAAGGGACCCCACAGAAGGGAAACAGTAATTGAATAATCACTGTGGTATTGTTGAGAAAACCTTATTTTGTGTAAGCAAAGATTACAATAATTGAGGACACTTGGAAGACAGGAGCTAAATCAGTAAATAGCATTTTATACCAATTCCCATCTTTAAGAGCTCTTCTAGGGTCGGAGAGGCCTGGGAATCATTGCAGTGGTAAACTTCCCATCAAATAGTCCTAAACAATTACTTAAAGGGAAAATGATCTCATGTTGTCAGTAGCACTTCATTTGAATAACAGTAGTGTAATAAACATTCATATTCATTTAGTATGAATGATATCAAGAACACTTTTGAACTATTTTCTTACTTAACTTTCAATATCTTCAACAAGAAGTGTCACATTTTACATAAATAGGCAAATACAAAGATAAAAACACACATTCAAAGCAGCACAGCTAAAAAGTGATAGGGCAAAAATTCAAAATAATGTCCTTTTGATTTGTTAGCTCAAGATCTTAACAAGAAAAATCATACATTACAGCACAATGTGTCACATATTATCTTATTTTTAGAAAATACTGTACTTTTCATTAATTTTTTTTGTAAACAGTTATTCTTTCAAAATAAAGTAGACTATTCCCCTTCTAAATAGTGACATAGATTTAGGGCATTACATTGTTAACTTAGGTAACGTTTAACTCTGATGAAATCTCTGGAAGCAGTTTGACATTGAAAAGCAATGCAAAGATAAAGAGATTAAAGCTGTCAAATGTTATTTCAACGGTAAGAATGTAGTCATTTTTATCACTTCTTTTGCTGTGAGTTTTAGGCCTACTATAGAGTACTTCTGTTTAGACATGTTTTTTCTGTCTTTTGTTCTTTGTTTGTTCATTTGTTTAAGGCATTGTGATTGACAGAAATTACTGCAGAAACACAAATAAACTAACTTAGAACTTGCAACCCAAGCAAAACAACTTGTGCAGCTAAGGTAAATGAAGATTCTTCTAACTTTTTTTCTGTTGAGTACAGGTCACTGTCAGTGAATTCTTATTTCCTAATTGCCCAATCTTGAAATCTGTGAAAATAATACTCCACATCTAGAGTTGTTGTTAGCCTTTAGTACAATGCAAGCACATTTCTTTTATTTAAACATTTTTCTTTTATTTCTTTGGAATTATATAATATCTATAAATTCAAAAGTTATTTTCACAGACTATTCAAGAAATTAGGAAGCTGCCATAATATCTAAGCCAGGTTTCTCTGTAGCCCAAAGAATAAGTGTGAAAATAAATATTTCTAGTCTTGTGAAAACCAAAGTAAATTTTTGTAACACAATAATTATAAACTTGTGATTAAAGTAAAACACATTTTTTTTTTCAAACTGAATGCTGTTGCTGTATCATAGGGAAGCAGAGTTCTCAGTTTATGTAATGCTATGCATTCTGACATTAGGAGCCTCTATTTTACATTATAGTTAAACTTCAGAGTTGAAACAACAAAGAGACTTTACAAAAGTTGGTACATTAAGAAAAGCAAAATAAAAAAATCTGAATAAATACCAAAAAATACTTTGTCTTGCTATGAACCATTTTACTTTGGTGTACTTAATTATATTAATTTTGTTTCTTTCCACTTAATTGTAAATAAAGCCAAAAGTTTCTTTAGATTCATAAGTCTCTTTAACCAAAGTCACCAAATTAAGTATTTTACATGTACCTGATAAAGAAGAGTAATACAAGCAAGAGCACCTTTCTACCTGAGAGTGAGTTTGGATGGGAGAACATTTATTATAAGTGTTTGCAACTATAGCCTTGCCCTATTACTTTCTCATGGACTCAGGGTTTAAAATTAGCATTAACAAAAAAATGTTCTCTTAAAAGCTAAGGCTTTATAAAATTTCTGCAGATAAAATCTTAACAGTTAAAATTTATAATCCAAAATTATAAAACACACAAGAAAATCAGTCATCATAAACCAGAGTTAAAGAACATGATTGCCTGACCAGACTGTGGGGCAGTAGATAGATCATCAGCCTAGGAAACTGAGGGCTCAGATTCAAAGCTCCAAGATTGCCAGCTTGAGCTCAGGTTCATCCGCCTTGAGTTCAGGCTCACTGGCTGGAGGGCAGTGTTGCCAACTTGAGCGTGGGGTTATAGACATGACCCCATGGTCACTGGCTTGAGCCCAAAGGTTGCTGGCTTGAGCCCAAGCTTACTGGCTTGAGCAAGCAGTCACTGGCTCAGCTGGAGCCCTTGGTCAAGGCGCATATAATAAAGCAATCAATGAACAACTAAGGTACCGCAAATCTGAGTTGATGTTTCTCATCTCTCTATCTTCCGGTATGTCTGTCTCACTCTCTCTTTCTCTCTTTCTCTCTCTTCATCTCACTAAAAAAAAAAAAATGAGAAAACAAAGAACATTATTGGCCCCATTTAACAATTGTCATGAAAATAATGTTTAGTAGGACAACCTATAACTTCATTTTGGAACTGTTTCTTATGAAATAAGGGCTTTCTCCATTATTTAAGGAGCCAGATATATTAGAAGCCATAGAAAAAGTCAGCTGTTGAATTTGATCTTCCAATTAGCCTATATACCTTTATTGAACTTTGTCATAATACTGTCAAATTTCCAGATCTCACTATAGGATTTCTATTTGCTGTCAGTAAAATGCTGAATGCATTCTTATTCTTTCTATTGGATGCATTGTTGCTTTCTTTGTAGATGCAATACAATAAAGAATTTAATAGACTAAAAAAACAAGAAAGAGTGAGGAGGAAAAAGAGAAATTTACCTCTTTTATGATTTAAATAAAGAGACAGCAGTTATGAGATGCCGTGTTGTTAGATGTGGTTTGTTTACAGTGTTTGAGTGCCTAAATATCCAGGTCACTGTGAAATTCATACTCATTATGGGAAAATAAAAGGAAGACAAAAATGTCACAACCTGTACCACTTCTGTAATCGTTATGTCGATGTGATAGAAGTGGGGCTTACTATGGAGAAATTTATTATCAGGCCTGGGACCCAGCATTGCAAGTTTTATAACTTAAGTGATACAGTTGGTGGTCTGCATTCCAAATAAATGCTCAAACTTCCAGCAAATGGGAGCATTTTGCTGTAGCAATTTTTGTTTCTAAAATGTGTGAAGTTATATTTCAACTATATTTGGATCCACAGGTACCTTAAACATAATGTGGCATTTTTCAGAACTATACACTACCATCAGGTGTGAGCAGAAGGTACAGGAAACCTAAGATTCAGCAAATGAAAAAAAGCAGCAGAAAAGGGAAACAAAATCCAAAATATTTAGAAGGGCGATGTTATCAAAGGAAAAAATAAATAAAGAAAATTAGTTTATGTTGAATTAATATATGATTAAAAAGAGTAAACTAAATAAAGTGTGATCAAAAAAGCTTTCATATACATGCATTTTCATAACTCCTTTGATTCTCTTGACTTCTGTAGGCTGTTACCTAAATCTCTAGACACCAGGGGAAATCTAATAAAAAAAAAATGGCAGTGTACACCTTTTCAGTATAAAACACAACTCTTCCTTTGTGACCTGAAGTCCTCAAGTACAATCACTCCTAAATTACCCCAACAATTATGCCATTTCTTGTTGGTTCCATTAAGCACTCCAAATCTGTTTTCTTTTGACAGTTGTTATTTGACCATATTCAGGATCTTGCACTAGTCAAAAATCACAAGGACAACACCACTTTTCTTCAGTTGGATACACTTTTAAATACTGGTTTCAGGGTCCCTATTTTTGTCCTTATTGCCAATATTTGTGGCATTCATTTAAGTGTATTATTTACTATTCTCATTTAAAATATTGTTTTCACTTTTTCAAAAACTTGTAATTTTGTCTTTGTACCCCTTAGGTTACTAATCCATAAAATGCTTGTTAATCTATAGCTGTCCTGATATCTATGTTCACTCTTCTGAAACAATTTCTTCACTTGGCTTTTAGAACACAGTTCTCTCTAATGCTTCTTCCCCTCCTTGTAAACCCGATCCAAGCCAAGCCACCTAGAACACTAGATGAATCATGATCTCTCTTTCCTTTAGGTCAGTGGTTCTTAACTTTCTTTGAGGTACCGAACCCACCAGTTTCATATGTGCATTCACCGAACCCTTCTTTAGTGATAAATAAAATATGATTTTTTTTCCAAATTCAAGACATAAGTATATGTTTTTTTACTGGTGCACAAAATGAGCCGTGCATGAACATCACCTTGCTCAAAGAACAAAACCAACAAAGTGCATGAACTCACAACAAATTACGGTATTACTTTATTCTGGCCTCCGCGGCAGAGGCTTCTCCAAACCCCTGAGACTGATTCATCGAACCCCTAGGGTTCGATAGAACCCAGGTTAAGAACCACTGCTCTAGGTAGATTAAATGCTACATGCCAGTCAATGTAAGTATTCTGTTCTCTTTTTCTTTTTCTTTCCTGTGGGAATTGCAATTTCAAGTTCGACTATCCCTGTTGTCTTGTGAGCATAAAGTACCAGTGAACATGGCGAATATCTGAAGGGGTGTCACAGTCATTACTGGCTATTATCCTAGTTATATTTTACTGTTTCTAGCAACCAAGAGAAAAACATTACAAGGCTGCATGAGGAATAATTATGAGACTTGTCATTACCTTAGGAAAACCTGCACAAGTTCCCTATGACTTCAAACCCTTCCGAGCTCATTTTTCTTATTCTGTCAATTTCACTTTGCCCCTACGACTTCAATTGGAGATAAGCGACAAGGCATGAGGAACATTCTGAGTGCACTTTTATCTAAGGTTTCTTCTTACGGACTATAATTTTCCTCTACTTCTCTCATTCAGGAAGTTTTTTTCACGGAATCTTACAATGTCCTAGATCATCACAAGATATAGTTCACTGGTTCTGCTGTAACAGCACTTCCTTCAGACATTATATGTCTGTGGTAGATATATGATGAAGTAGGTTGGGACTAGGAACATGGCACGGGGGAGGAAGTTAAAAGGTTAGAGAGAGAACTATTATACTGAAAACACAGCAGTTATATACCACTTTGAAAAATGGGTAGTAATATTATGTGTAGAATAATATTCCTGTATATTAACTTCTGGAGTTTTGTATATTGTTATATAATAAATTTTTAACATACTAAAATATGTAACAAATTGACCCTTCTTCAGCTATTCTGACATAACTCACCTTGAAGGTGGGGCTATATCTAGATTCCTTATCATCTCATTACCTCTCCTGTTCCATTTTTAAGTATTTTACTTTTCCTTTCAAAAAACATCATAACATTGAATTATTTGTAACAAACATTGAAGAAACCTGACAATATATTTTTTTTTAATCTGCTGGTAAATGTCTGTGATCTGATTCTCAGACCTGTGTTTTTGCCAATCTTTAAAGGAAAATGTCATTGAAAAGATTTTTTAAATTATTTTACATAGATATTTTGCTAATTACCAAAAAATAAGCAAATCTTTTATTAATTAAAAACAAACTTGACACACTTAAAACTATATTATAAAAAAAGATTAAAAATTTGAAATTTGGTCAGATCTAGTAAGGCGGTAGTTGTCAATATAACTAGGAAATTATAAAACGGTGAAATAATACAACGTATTATTAATTATGTTTTAGAGCAGTAAACAAGGCTTTATCTACAGGTGAAGTTAGATGTGTCTCATGAGCAGCCCTGTAAAATTTCGATGTTGGAGCATCGTTAGCCTGGGAACTTTGCTTTTTCAGGTTCTCCATGTCATCACCCCATATTTCAGGACAGCCTTACCCTATTTGTCATTTGGCCTTTTGTCCTGTATAGTATCTTTTAGACATTTTATTTACCCAAGGACAATAAGAATTCTTACTTCTAACTGAATAATTTAGTAGTTTTAAAAATAATGTTCACATTATAATATTAAATGTTTTGTTTTTCCTAAATGAAAACTTTCTGACCATGGGTATTTGAGCTGGTTGCAACAAACTTTTCTGTTTTATCAGGTACAATGTTGCTTAAGAAAATAGAAGATTATTTAATATATTAATGAGAAAATAACTCTTACCAATACAATAAGGGAGGTGGAGATAGAGAGGATGTTCTTATAAAGAACAGCGGTAGGTTGCTTTTCGGTAATACTGTGTAATGAGAAACATTTTTTCTCTTGGTTACTACTCATTGTTAGGGTTAAATTGGCTCCTTTAAAAATTCCCCTCACCCAACTCCCATTCAGGGCAACTTCTTTAGTAAACATTTTCTCGCCCAACCTCCTCCTCCCCTTAAGCAAACCTCGACCCTGGGAAGGTTCTGAAAAATATCCTTGAGACAAGGTCATCATGAGGGTTCTGAGAGTTGGGAAAAGGAGACAGTCTGTAACCAAGGGAACCAATCCTGATTTGCTAATCTAAGTATGTCCAAGTGCCTGCAGTAATCCCTATATCTACCACTTTCTGAAGCAGTTTTTTGGGCTCACACCTTGCTGCTCTCATCCCCCAGCTGAGACCCTTTGGACTGATACTCTCTGCTGGCCTCAGCTCACAGCTGTGACCCGGAGGATGACACTCTTGGCTGACACCCTTTGGTGATCTCACCTGGCTTACATCCTTTTTGCTGAGACCCTTTGCTAACAGCTTGCTGCTCTTAGCCTGCCTGTATCTAGTATCCAGGCACTTTTAAAAATAACTTTCCTTTTAGAACACACTAGCCTTGTGTTTTCAGTTCATCTCTCATAGTTTCTGCCTTTTCATTCACCACCTCTGATCACTGTCTCCTTTTATCTTCCCATGGTTTTGGCACTGAAGCAGTTTTAATTTTTGATAAAAAATAATTTAAAAAAGATACAAAATACAAATCACTTGAGAAAGAGTTAAGACAAACAGCTTATATCACAAATTCATATAAAATTTATTTTATTGTTTACCATTATCATGAATATTATTGTATGTCTATAATCTTGCTCTAGAAAGGAGAAAATTACAGCTAGTAAAAAAAATAAAGAAAGAAAGAAAACAAAAAAAGAAAACCAAACAAGTTGTCCATACAATAAAAATTAAAGGTGGTAAAGAAACATATATTAAAAATAAACTCTTTACCCTGAGGGGACATAAATGACAGAAGTAAATAAACTATAAAAGTAATAAAACGAATCATAAATATCTGAGAATCTTTGGTTCAACGGACAAAAAAGGTGCCAAACACACAAGTGGTTTGGAGGTTGGCATGGACGTTCTGCGCTTTCCCATGCTTGGGGAAAAGCAGCAATACCTTCTGCCAAGTCTGCTTCTGGATTAGTGTCATGGGGGTTTTTCCACTTGTGTATGAAGACTGTACAGGCCTGACTCATGTGCTGAAATGGATATACAGGCAGCTTTGCAGATACAAAAGCCAGAAAAGGATAATTGTAAATGTTGAAATGGTGGAACAATTTAGCCTGCTTGCTTAGGGGAAAAGAACTGAGAAATTATGCCCACTAGAACAAGAAAATATTGCAATATAGTGATGCAGTGATTTGCAGATATTTGAAAAAGAACTTTTAATAAACTGTTTACCTCACTGTAGAGGGGGATGAAAGCTAGTTCTTATCTCTTTTGCTGAATCAATTATAAAGGCAATGGGGGAGATTCTCTCACATTTTTCTTCTCTCTTCCTCCCTTCTTCCTTTATCTCATTTGCTTCCTCTCTCCTTCCCTTCCCCCTTCCTTCCTTCTTTCCTTCCTTTCTTCCTTCCTTCCTTCCTTCCATCTTCCTTCCTTCCTTCCTTCCTTCCTTCCTTCCTTCCTTCCTTCCTTCCTTCCTTCCTTCCTTCCTTCCACCTTCCATACCTTCCTTCCTGTTGGGCAGATAAAATATATTATGCTCACTTTGTTAAAGATGGCACTGCCCACATGCAAGTCCATTGATATTAATGTGTTTTGGGGGACAGGCTGTGGGCAGGCCGGGTAGTTATAGCCTATGCCTTAGTTTTAAGAGTAAGCTTTTCCCCACACCTTTGACTGATTGGATGATGTGGGGTGGTGCACTCTCATGAGGAATCCCATTGTGCCTCAGATAAGTGACCTTGTATCAGAGTCTTTCTTGTTTGTAGATTGGATTAAATGTTTGAATTTCTACACTATAAAGTGGGGCAAACCGGGAGCTTGCTCTCTCTTCGTTCCTGAGGTTAATATTAGAAAGGAGAGCAGATTAAGGCCACATGGAGGCCAGAGGAGGCAGCCAAGATGGCAGAATACTGAGGAAGAAGCCAGTTTGTGCAGAATTAGTGCAGGAGGAGATGAGAAACAGAGGTGAATAAGTCTGGTGAGCTAGAAACCTTTGATTCTAGGAAACTCGGATAAGTCAGTAGCTTTGTGAGCACTGAATGTGTGGGTTTGGAGCCCAGTGTGTGTTTTTGCTTGCCCACCAGGTGCAAGCTAGAGTTAAAGCTGATGGCTCACCTGTTCTTGGCTTCATTGTTTCATTACCTACTGTCCGAATCTAATGTGAACCTTCATTGGCCAGGCTGCTGTGATGGTGTCCTTGGCCGCGAACACTGGCTTTGCATTTCCTTCCTTCCTTCCTTTTTTCCTTCCTTCCTTTTTCTCCCCCTTTTATAGATTCCAAGCTAAGAAACCTAGTTAAAACTTTGTTCAGTTACAAAAAATAAATAAATAAATAATCCACTGAGTTAATATGTTACCCTTTGGAACTAGATGAGTCATGTCTAGTTAATAAATATGCATGTTAAAGTCACTTAATAAAGAACTTCCTCAAATTTTGTAGCTGTGCTAAAAAAAACTATTTTTTTCTTATGGAGGAAAGGGATACCCAGTGAGAAGAAATCTATACCTTCAAACTTCTTTTATCCCGTCTATTATTTCTAGTTCTAGTAACAGACTTTCTGATTGCAAAGTATAATATCAAAATGCAGTGCACTGTAGTTTTTAAGAATATGGGCTTTTGAGTCAAATAAAGCTAAGTCCATTTTCCACCTTTGCCATTTACTAATTGTATGATCATGGACAAGTGACTGAACTACCCAACACTAAAATATTTTATTATAATAATAGGAATAATAAAATCTTTCTACTTTTAAGAGCATGAAATAAGAGAATACATGTTAAACAATAAAGTAACTGCCATATAATATGCATTCAAAAATGGCATTTAGTTATGTTTATTGAACACTTATGACATGCTATACAATGATAGGGAAATAAAAGTTTCTCTTCTGGGGAAAACTAGTGAGAGTAAACACAATAAACACATAAACAAATAAATGTAGAATATGCCATATGAAGTGCATTTGATGAAGTAGAAATCTGGCATGTTGAATGATAACAATTATCGGGATGAAAACATGATTATTTTTTTAACAGAGAGGCAGAGAGCGAGAGAGACAGGAACATCAAGGTGCTCCTGTATGTGTCCTAACAAAGGTATCAAACCTGCAACCTCCCTGATCCAGGATGATGCTCCACCCAACTAAGTTATCCGGCCAGTGCTTAGCTGATTCTTAGAGACATAGAGAGAAGAAGGAAGACAGAGAGGAGGAGGAAGGGAAGCATTCATTGTTCCACTGAGTCATTCATTCTTTGGTTGCTCCCCATGTGTGCTTGACCTAAAATCAAACCTGCAACCTTGTTGTTTCAGGACAAAACTCTTAACCAACTGAGCTAACCAGTCAGGGCCAAAAAAATATGATTTTTATTTTTAGAATGAGTAGTCACAAAAGAACTCTATAAAGTGGACATTTGACTATATTCATGATAATTAGGGGGAAATTTTTTGTTGTAGGAAACAGTAAGTATAATTTTCTTGAAACAGAAGTCATTTTTAGTGTCATTATTTACTTTATTGATACACACTCTTTATAGATGGACAAATTTAAGCAGCTATGTATATGCTCTTAAGCACATGCTATTTCTTTGGCCTGGAACAGTCTCTTTAGACATATTGAAATTTTGCCTAATTAACTTGTATTAATTTTTTAAATCTCAATTCAAATCTTCCCTCCTACCTCCTTAACCCCCTAACATAAGTCACTCAATACCACCTTACCTTTCCTTTTAAGTACTGCTCACATTTATTACACTTATAATGTCCCATTTCTTTTTATGTTTATCTGAATAAACTTGATTTCTGGCAGTACATACTAAGTTTCAGAATGAAAAAAAGAAAGCATATGTCAATTATTGACTGTCATCTTAACTCAGCAGTGAAAATATTGCCTGGAACAGAAAAAACGTTTTCAATATGTATTTATTGACTACATGAAAAATGAAGGAATGAGTGGATTAAATCATAAAGAGATAAGCATTTGAAATATGAACATTCTATATAAAAAGTGAAGTTAAAAATTTACAAACCACTTGAAAAGAATTAAATCGAAAGCAATGTAATATTTATTTCCTTTATAGAACAATGCACTTTGCTAACTTGTATACCTAACTTCAACTACCTACAACTCTAGTATTGTTCAAAAAGGAATGAAAGCTTTGGAGGACTCAGAAGAAAACTATCAGCTCCCCCAGAAAATAGTACAAAGCAGATGCTCATTGGCTGGTGGCTTAAGAAAATATTTTTAAATAATTAAAATGGCATTTTCATTAGTATAGAATGATGTCTCTGTATAAATAGTAATTAATGTTGAATTCTAATGGCGTACTTAGTTATTCACTTAACTATAGCTGTTTCAGTAATAGAGAGCAAAGGAAGTAAATATTCATATTAAAAAAGAAAAACAAGCCTGACCAGGTGGTAGTGCAGTGGATAGAGCATCAGACTGGGATGCGAAAGACACAGGTTTGAGACCCCGAGCTCACCAGCTTGAGCGCGGGCCCACTTGGCTTGAGCAAGAGCTCACCAGCTTGGACCCAAGGTTGGTGGCTCCAGAAAGGGGTTGCTCGATCTGCTGAAGGCCCGTGGTCGAGGCACATATGAGAGAGCAATCAATGAACAACTATGGTGTCACAACAGCAACAAAAAACTGATGATTGATGCTTCTCACCTCTCTCTGTTTCTGTCTGTCTGTCCCTATCTATCCCTCTCTCTGACTCTCTCTCTGTCCCTGTAAAATAAATAAATAAATAAATAAAACATTAAAACAAACAAAATAAAACTCTATTTTGTGTCATAGTAGGTGTATATAACATTCATGTCCTGAAGAAATTTAGTAATATTTTTTTTATTATTATTAATTTTAATGGGGTGACACCAATAAATCAGGGTACATATGTACAATGAAAACATCTCCAGATTATCTTATCATTCTATTGTGTTGCATACCCGTCACCCAAAGTCAAATTGTCCTTTGTCACCTTCTATCTGGTTTTCCCTGGACCCCTCCCCTCCTCCCTATCCCAACCGCCCCTCCTTCCCCCCCTTCCACGTAACGACCACTCTCTTGTCCATGTCTCATAGTCTCACTTTTATGTCCCACCTATGTATGAAATCATGCTGTTCTCAGTTCTTTTTTTTCTGATTTACTTATTTTACTCCGTATAATGTTATCAAGGTCCATCCATTTTGTTGTAAATGATCCGATGTCATCATTTCTTATGGCTGGGTAGTATCCAAAGTATATATGTACCATTGCTTTTTAATCCACTCGTCTTCTGACGGACACTTGGGCTTTTTCCAGATCTTCGCTATTGTGAACAATGCTGCCATGAACATGGGGGCGCATTTCTTCTTTTCGAACAGTGCTATGGTGTTCTTAGGGTATATTCCTATAAGTGGGATAGCTGGGTCAAAAGGCAGTTCGAATTTTAATTTTTTGAGGAATCTCCAAACTGTTTTCCACAGTGGCTGCACCAGTCTGCATTCCCACCAGCAGTGCAGAAGGGTTCCCTTTTCTCCACATCCTCGCCAGCACTTATTCTGTGTTGTTTTGCTGATGAGTGTCATTCTGACTGGTGTGAGGTGATATCTCATTGTGGTTTTGATTTGCATTTCTCTAATGAATAGTGATGTTGAGCATTTTTTCATCTGCCTATTGGCCATCTGTATGTCCTCTTTGGAGAAATTTTTATTCATTTCTTTTGCCCATTTTTTGATTGGGTTGTTTTTCTTCCTGTTGTTGAGTTTTATAAGTTCTTTATAAATTTTAGTTATTAACCCCTTTATCAGACATATTGTTGAATATGTTCTCCCATTGTGTGGTTTGTCTTTTTATTCTGTTCTTATTGTCTTTAGCTGTGCAAAAACTTTTTAGTTTGATATAGTCCCATTTGTTTATCTTGCCTTTTATTTCATTTGCCTGTGGAGATAAATCGGCAAATATATTGCTGCTACAGATGTCGGAGAGCTTGCTGCCTATGTTTTCTTCTAAGATGCTTATGGTTTCATGGCTTACGTTTAAGTCTTTTATCCATTTTGAGTTTGTTTTCGTGATTGGTGTAAGTTGATTGTCTAGTTTCATTTTTTTGCAGGTAGATGTCCAATTTTCCCAACACCATTTGTTAAAGAGGCTGTCTTTACTCCATTGTATGTTCTTTCCTCCTTTGTCTAAATTTAGTAATATTTTTAAAAAGAAGGCATTATTTATTTATTTGTTTTGAGAAACTAAGTAGAATCAGGCCTATTACATTTCACTATTTCTTTGTTAAAACACATTGCTTTGATCGAAACATAACTTCCTATTTAAAATGTAAACATTGCATGGATCACTGAAAATTTTTAAAAATGAATTAACTTAATTTTTTACATAAGACTTCTGAAGTAGAGCTATTTAAATTGTATTTTTAACATTGAACATATGTAGTCACGGAATTTAATAAGTTGCATGCTATATGAAGAAAATACATTCATCTTGGAGTCTAAAAGTATAAGTATTAAGTCTTTGATTGCTCATTTTCTACTGGTATAACTTTAGCCAAATTAATCAATTCTTGTAAATATTAGTTTTCTCTATTTAAAATTGATATATTTCTTGACATATGTATCTTAGATATTTATAAGAACAAAATATAGACTTTTAAAATAACTATATATCCATAACAGAGAGATATAGATAAGAGGACAGCAAATCCTAGAGGGAAGGGGAGAGGGAGTTAGAGGAAGGGGGCAAAGGGAGTATAAAAAGGGATACAGGGGTGGGGGGTGAGAGAGTTATATTCAGAGTTATATTCAATACAAAAAAGTTATATTACTTGAATCCATGTAAACACAGTAAATTAAATTTTTTTTAAATATATTTTAAAAATATATATTTATATGTATATAGAGGAGTGGGCAAAAGTAGGTTTACCAATCTGAGTACCCAAAACACAGAGTTTATTCTTGTATTATTATTTAGTAATTATTGTATTATTTACTATATGAACAGCTTTAAACCTACTTTTGCTGGCCCATGTGCAATGTATATGTGTATATATATATATATATATATATATATATATATATATATATATATATATATTGCATACATACACATATGTATATAGTATGTATATACATGCACACACCCACTTTATATATATGTCAGGTAATAATATACCCAACAATAACAGTGTTTGTGATATTTGATATTTTAATATTCAGCTTTAAAATCTTCAGAGAGTAACATTCTTTTGTAAAAGCTAATGAATAAGGGTTGTCTTACTATATACAGTTTATAGAGAATGATAAAATGCATTTTTATGCTCTTAGGTTTGTTAGTGGAAAACTAGTTGGTAGATATGGCTAGAAAGAAGTCTTAGGGGATCAAAATTAATCAAAAAGAATATTTATTTGAGGCTTGTTTGAGCTGAGGGAGTTCATGTCTTAAGGACAATAATCTCCCTAAGCATGGTTAAGGGAGAGGTTATAGAGGGGAATGATTGGTGCAAGTTGCTGACATCCAGTTAGGCTTGTTCATTGGTCTGGTGGACGTTCTCATGGATGTTCTTTGTTCAGTGGTTCTTTTGTGCCTGCAGGGATGGAAGGTTTCTTCCAGCCTGGGGCTAGAATTTAAAGAAACTATCATGATTTGTGTCTAGTTAGTTATTTTTACAACTTGACTGAAACTGATTTGGGCTAAGCCATTGTGATTTTATTACGGTCAGTTATTGTCATGATCTTAACTGAAACTGGCAACTGCTGGTGACAACTTTTGGTTTAGGCCTAATACTAGTGACATTTATTTTCTCATCTATAAAGTCATCAAAATAGTTATAAAAATGAAAAATAAGAGGACTCAGAGTTTACACTGCTAGAAGCATGAATAAAAATTCTGCAGAGATTATGAGGACCAGTCAGCAGGATTACTCCATGTATAATCTTCTAATTCTAGTTTGCCACAGTTAAATTACAACCTATCTATCTTTTCTCATGTCATATATATATATATATATATATATATATATATATATATATATGCATACAGTATATATAAATGTATTGTATAATATAATGGCTAAATAGCTTACTATAAATTCTCTTCAGATTTTTTCCAGGATTTTACTTACCATAGACAAAAATTTTTCTTGGGAAAAGTCTGATGTACCTTTAATCCCTGGTTTCCAATGACACCAATATCAGAAAGAAAACAATCTTAAAACAGCAATGATCTGTGGTATACTCCAGTGATAATTTTTTTTTCATTAGAAAGAAAGAAATATACTAGACTGTTTCAGATAATTCAGGATACTTTTTATAGAGTAAAAACAATTATTCCTCCAGAGACCACTATATTATATTTCATTTAAAAATTTAGGTGAGGTAAAAATTCATTTAAATGAGTTCTCAACTCTCAAGTTTAATACTTAAGACATATGAGCAATAGATGACATAATCATATTGATAATGGCAAAGGCTAGTCTTGAATATATTTTATTACCTTCTTTTATATAAGGGGAAACTACAGTTCAAGGAGTCTATAAGGAATTATGCGTATATGCAATATGAAAAGCAATTTGTCATTTACAGTGTAGAGAGCCCAGAGTAAATGAACATAATTTTTACTTAGAAATATACTGGAAATTTAGTAACAGATTGTTGCCTCAATGTAATTTATGTGCATATGATTTCTAGGATATATAAGATGGTAAGACAATGACTAGGACTTTTAAAAATATAGCTGGCTGAAATGTAGGTAACTACAAATTATAAAAGAATCTTGAAAAAAAAGAAAAAAGAAACTAAAAAACCTCAAATGGATTAATAACAGAATTTTGAAAAGCATTAGATTTAGATAACAACACAGATGTCATTGTCAGAAATGAGATCAGTTACTAAGAAAACAGAACTGAAAATTTCTCTCAGCAGAAAGAGCAGACCTTTGAATACTATGAGAGATGGATGTGGAGTTTATAAATGGAGAACAATTATTGGAAAGCCAAGATGCATATATATCAAGGGAGACATTAAAACACTGAAGGACAAACATGAATAAATATTTAAAAGATAAAATTCTTCTGAAAAAAAGAAAATGTCAAACTGAAAATTGGAAAAGAACTTGGGAGAAAAGCCATTAATTTTGTAATATAAAGGACAAAGAGTTAACAGGAACATTGGGTACAACAAAAAGTATCATGGCTCACATGTGCCAGCCGCAACAAGGACGAAAGGGCAGAACAAAGAGGAAGGACATGGTTCCTTTGTTCTTTTCCTATACTTTATTCTCTGTATATCTTGGCTTCATTTTCTAGGGCTTTCACCATAAGGCAGGGATAGGTGTTCAGTTGTTTATTTTTCTTATTCAGTCCAAACTCCATCTCAAAAGTGCTTGTTTTGGGAGAGGCACCTTGAATCCAGATGCCTATTTACTTTTACTTCCGATCGAATGTTGTAAACAGGGAAGTAGGATATTTAAAAGAAAGTGACTCTTATTTATTGGGAGTAGGTGGATCCGTGTATTTTTCTCTTTTATATTTTCATATCACACACACACACACACACACACACACACACACACACACACACACACACACTAGATATAACCATAGCAGAATTTTAGGGGAAAGAGAAAACTAATCTTACAAAGCAGATTTTGCTGTAAGAAAAAATGAAAAGTGTAAGAATATAAACATAGTATTAATTTTGTCCTTTAGTATTAAGACTAGTTAAGAAAAAAACAAAATACAAAAAGAAATACAAATAAATGAAAATATATATCATTGATTAGAATATTTATATTGTTAAAATGTCCATATTACTTAAATGATCTATAGATTTAATGCAATCCCTACCAAAAATTCAATGGCATTTTCCACAAAAATGAAAAAAAAAGGGAAACAATTCTAAACTTTATAGGAAACCACAAAAGACCCCATATGGGCAATGAAATCTTGAGGAAGAAGAAATCTGAAGGCATCACACTTTCAAATATCAACGTGTATTACAAATATATAGTAATCAAAACAGCATACTGTTTTGATTGGCATAAAAACAGACAGATCAATAGAATAAAAGAGAGAACACAAAAAAAACTGACATATTCATGGATTAAAAGAGAGAACACAGGAATAAACACATGCAAATAGAGTTAACAAAACGTTGACAAGGATACTAAGAACACACAATGGTGAAAGAATAATTTATTCAGTAAATGGTGCTGGGAAAACTAGATATCTACATGCAAAAGAATAAAATGGAATTCCTATCTTACAACATTCACCAAAATTTCCTCAAAATGGATTAAAAACAATATAATACCTGAAATTGTAAAACTCTTAAAAGTAACAGAGAAAACACTTCTTGATGTCTTGACAATCATTTTTTGGATTTGATACCAAAAGTACACCAACAAAGACAAGAATTAACAAGCAGGACTATGTCAAAATTAAAAGCTTATGCAGCTTGACTGGTGGTGGTTCAGTGCATAGAGTGTCAACCTGGGACACTGATTAGAAACCCTGAGATCACTAGCTTGAGCATGGGCTCATCTGGCTTGAGTGCAGGTCATCAGTTTGAGCATGGGGTCACTGGTTTGAGCTTGGGATCATTGACATGACCCCATGGTCACTGGCTTAAGCCCAAAGGTCACTGGCTTGAGCCCAAGATTACTGGCTTCAGTAAGGGGTCACTGTCTCAGCTTGAGCTACCTGGTCAAAGTAGGTATGAAAAGCAATCAATGAACAACTAAAATAATGCAACTACAAGTTGATGCTTCTCATCTCTATACCTTCCTGTAAGTGTGTGTGCCTCTCTCTCACCAAAAAAGAGAAACAGAGGAAACAATCAACAACATGAAAAGGCAATTTACAAAAGGGGAGAAAATATTTGTAAATTATATATTTGATAAGTTCATATCTATAATATATAAAAAACTCACACAACTCAATAGAAAAAATAAATAATAATAATCTAACTTTAAAGTAGACAAAATACCTGAATTTTTCAAACAAGACATATACATGGCCAACTGGTCCATGAAGAGTTACTCAATACTACCACACAATAGGAAAATTCCAATCAAACCACAGTGAGATATGACCTTATATTATGGTTATCAAAAAGATAACAAAAGTTGATAGGATGTAAAAAATTTGAATCCCTATACAGTATTGGTGGGAATGTAAATTGGTGCAGCCCATATAGAAAACCGTATAGAAGTTCCTCAAAATATTCAAAATAGAACTATCACATGATTCAGCAATTCTACTTCCAAATATGTACTTGAAAGTAACAAATTCAGTATCTCCAGTTACATGTACTCCCACAGTCATTGGAATATTATTTACAATAGCCAAGATATGCAAACAGCCCAGACATGGAAACAACGTAAGTGTCTATGGACAGATGAGTAGATAAAGTGTGATAGGTATATACAATGTAATAATATTTAGGCATAATAAATTAAGACAATCTTGTAATTTGCAACAAAACAAATAAAACTGTACAACATTTTGCTAATTGAAATAAGCCAAAGAAGGACAAATACATGTAGTATCACTTACATATGGAATAAAAATAAATAAGTAAGTAAATAAATAAATATTGAACTCAGAAAATATAGAATGGATGGTTCACCAGGTCCTGGGGTTGAGGAAAAGAAGGAAGTTAGGTGGCTGGAAGATGTTTGTTAAAGACTACACACTTTTAATTATAAGATAAATAAGTTTTGAAAATCTAATAAAGAGCTTGATAACTATAGTTAATACTTTATTATACCCTTGAAATATTCTGAAAGTAGGTGCCATAAATCTAAGCACACTATATTTTTCATTACCATCAGAACTGCTGAGATCTTTCATCAGCCTTTGGAAACCCTCTTTGATATCACTTTCTTCTTCATACTTTGTTATAGTCTTACTGTTTAGTTGACTTATTGTTCTTTCACATGGTGAGATAATATTATCACTCAGTAACTAATTTCTCTCCAAATTATTGATTTATTTATGTGTCCATAACTTTCAATTCTATTCCAAAAATATTAAAAGGCTGGGATTCTTATGAAATAAAAAAGGCAGAAAATGTTTTCTTCAAAAGAATTTTTTTTTCTTCTCATTTATTTATTTTTTTTCTTATCAAGTGTGAGGCAGAAAGGCAAAGAGACAGACTCCCACATGCACCCTGACCAGGATCCACCCAGCAATCCCTATCTAGGGCTGATGTTCTGCGGGCCTTGGGCTGCTGCTTTGTTGCCCAGCAAACAAGCTAATTTTTGTGAGCAGTATATTTTAGCTACTGAAGCAAGGCCATGGATCCTCAGTGCCTGGGGCAAACTTGCTTATTCAAGCCTTGACTGCTGAAGGGGAGAAAAATAGAGAGAGGGAGAAGGAGGGAGAGAAAAGGGGGAGGAGAAGAGGGAGAGAAGCACATGGTTGCTTTTTCTCTGTGACCTGACCAGGAATCAAATCCAGGACATGCATACGCAGGGCTGACACTGTAATGCTGAGCCAGCTTGGCCGAGGTTCTTCTCTTCCTTTCTGTCATTATTATTACTATTACAGTGGTACCTTGAGATACTGTTGGGCAGATAAAATATAATATGCTCTGTAAGGCCAGGAGCCGCCATCATGGCCATTCACAGGCAGGTTCCCATTGGATTCGGGCTGACGGTGAAGAAATGGCAGAGTTGGAGGATGATAGGCCATTCTGTTTATTGGTGTCTGTTGGGCAGATAAAATAAAATATGCTCACTTTGTTAAAGATGGAGCTGCCCACATGGAAGCCCGTCACCCAGGTGATATTATTTGCCCTTATGCTTGGGATAAGTGTGGGGGAAAGGCTGTAATGTAAGCAGGCCAGGTCGTTATAGCTTAAGGCTTTGTTTTAAGAGTAAGCTCTTCTCCACACCCTTGACTGATTGGATGATGTAGGGTGGTGCACTCTCCTGAGGAATCCCATTATACAGAGACTTCCTTGTTTGTATAATTGGATTAAAGGTTTTGATCCTACGGTATAAAGTGGGAGAGACCAGTAGCTTGATCTCTCTCTCGGTTCCTGAAGTAATAGAAAGGAGAGAGCAGAGTAAGGCCACATGGAGGAGAGGAAGCAGCCAAGATGGTGGACTGCTGAGGAAGAAGCCAGTTTGTGCATAGTTTGTGTAGAGAGGTGTAAAGCCAGTAGTCAAGGCCACCATCACAGCTGCCTGACCCGTGCAGGTTCACATTAGATTCGAACAGTCGGTAATGAAACACAGGAGCCAAGAACTGGTGAGCCATCAGCTTTAATTCTAGCTTGCACCCGGCGGGCAAGCAAAAACACACACTGGGCTCCAATACCCACACATTCAGTGCTCACAAAGCTACTGACTTATCCGAGTTTCCTAGAATCAAAGGGTTCTAGCTCACCAGACTTATTCACCTCTGTTCCCCATCTCCTCCAGCACAAACTCTTAACAAACTGGCTTCTCACTCAGCACTCCACCATCTTGGCTTCTTCCCCTCCTCCACGTGGCCTTACTCTGCTCTCCACTCTGATACTAATCTCAGGAACCCAGGAACCGAGAGAGAGAGATCAAGTTACTGCTCTCTCCCACTTTATAGCATAGACTCAAAACCTTTAATCCAATTATACAAACAAGGAAGTCTCTGATACAAAGTCACGCATCTGAGGCATAATGGGATTCCTCCCTACATAACCACCCTACATCATCCAATCAGTCAAGGGTGTGGAGAAGAGCTTACTCTTAAAACAAAGCCTTAAGCTATAACGACCCGGCCTGCTTACAATTTTTCCCCCACAGTTATCACAAGCATAAGGGCAAATAATATCACCTGGGTGACGGGCTTCCATGTGGGCAGCACCATCTTTAACAAAGTGAGCATATTATATTTTATCTGCCGAACAAGAGGAGATGGGAAACAGAGGTGAATAAGTCTAGTGAGCTAGAAACCTTTGATTCTAGGAAACTCGGATAAGTCAGTAGTTTTGTGAGCACTGAATATGTGGGTTTTGGAGCCCAGTGTGTGTTTTTTCTTGCCTGCTGGGTGCAAGCTAGAATTAAAGCTGATGGCTCACCAGTTCTTGGCTCCACTGTTTCATTACCGACTGTTCGAATCTAATGCGAACCTGCACAGGTCAGGCTGCTGTGATAGTGACCCCGACTACTGGCTTTACAGTGTCTCACCAAGACAGGCAAGCCACAAGAGAAGACAAGGAAAAAGCAGGAAACCAGCTTTTCCCATGGAGGGCAAGGGATCAGGGAGGTCCCTGCAATGGTGATAGCAGGAACCGAGAGAGCAAGCTCCAGGTCTTTTCCACTTTATAGTGTAGAAATCCCAACCTTTAACCTAATCTACAAACAAGGAAGTCTCTGATACAAAGTCACTTATCTGAGACATAATGGGATTCCTTGTGAGAGTGCACCACCCCACATCATTGTATCAGTCAAGGGTGTGGGGAAAAGCTTACTTTTAAAACTTGCACGTGGGCAGCGCCATCTTTAACAAAGTGAGCATAATATATTTTATCTGCCCAACATGCTCACTTTGTTAAAGATGGCACTGCCCACATGGAAGCTCGTCACCCAGGTGATATTATTTGCCCTTAAGCTTGGGATGGGGGTGGGGGAAAGGCTGTAATATAAGCAGGCCAGGTCGTTATAGCCTAAGGCTTTGTTTTAAGAATAAGCTTTTCCCCACACCCTTGACTGATTGGATGATGTAGGGTGGTGCACTTTCATGAGGAATCCCATTGTGCCTCAGATGAGTGACTTTGTATCAGAGACTTTCTTGTTTGTAGATTGGATTAAGGGTTTGGATTTCTACAGTATAAAGTGGGGCAGACCGGGAGCTTGCTCTCTCAATTCCTGAGATTAATATTAGAGAAGAGAGCAGATTAAGGCCACATGGAGGAGAGGAGAAGCAGCCAGGACGGCAGAGTGCTGAGGAAGAAGCCAATTTGTGCAGAGTTTGTGTAGAGAGAAGGAGTTGGGAAACAAAGGTGAATAAGTCTGGTGAGCTAGAAACCTTTTGATGCTAGGAAACTCGGATAAATCAGTAGCTTTTTGAGCACTGAATGAGTGGGTTTTGTGAGCCCAGTGTGTGTTTTTGCTTGCCTGCAGGGTGCAAGCTAAAATTAAAGCTGATGGCTCACCAGTTCTTGGCTCTAGGAAACTCGGATAAGTCAGTAGCTTTGTGAGCACTGAATGAGTGGGTTTTGTGAGCCCAGTGTGTGTTTTTGCTTGCCTGCTGGGTGCAAGCTAAAATTAAAGCTGATGGCTCACCAGTTCTTGGCTCTGTTGTTTCATTACTGACTGTCCAAATCTAATGGGAACCTGCATGGGACAGGTGGCTCTGGTAGTGGCCTTGAGCACTGGCTTTACAAATACAAACAGACCAACATTTTTTTTAAGATATGAGCTGCAACTTGGTTCGTATTTTTGTTCAAGATCCAAGCAAAATATCGAGATGAGTCGTGATTAAGTGTTTGTGATTTCATTTTAAGTAACGAAAGTACAGTTTTAGTTTACATTTAGTGTTAAGAAAGTGCAGTTTTAGTTTACGTGTTGTAAAGCCAGTAGTCGAGGGCACCATCACAGCAGCCCGACCCACGCAGGTTCGCATTAGATTCGAACAGATGGCAATGAAACACAGGAGCCACAAACTGGTGAGCCATCAGCTTTAATTCTAGCTTGCACCCGGCGGGCAAGCAAAAACACACACTGGGCTCCAAAACCCACACATTCAGTGCTCACAAAGCTACTGACTTATCCGAGTTTCCTAGCATCAAAGCTTTCTAGCTCACCAGACTTATTCACCTCTGTTTCCCATCTCCTCCAGCACAAACTCTTAACAAACTGGCTTCTCCCTCAGCTTTCAGCCATCTTGACTGCTTCTCCTGGCCTTCACGTGGCCTTACTCTGCTCTCCTCTCTAATACTAATCTCAGGAACTCAGGAACCAAGAGAGAGAGAGAGATCAAGCTCCCAGACTGCCCCAGTTTATAGCCTAGAAAATCCAAACCTTTAATCCAATTATACATACAAGGAAGTCTCTGATACAAAGCCACCCATCTGAGGTATAATGGGATTCCTCCCTACATCACCACCCTAATCATCCAATCAGTCAAGGGTGTGGAGAAGAGCTTACTCTTAAACCAAGCCTTAGGCTATACTGACCCGGCCTGCCCACAGCCTGTTCCAGAACACACATTAATACCAACGAACTTCCATGTGGGCAGCGCCATCTTTAACAAAGTGAGCATACTATATTTTATCTGCCCAACACGTGTCTACAGTGCCTGTATCCCTTCCTCCCTCCTTCCTCTTCCGCCATTCACCTCCATTAGCCACACTCGTCTGTCTCCAAGGTAAAAATACAGTACTAAATAACACTTTTTTCTTTTATTTAATATATTTTGTTATGCATTGGTAAAGTATACATGTGTGTTTCTTTATTTAAAATGTCTTTTTTCATAATTTAGGATGGTTTGGGGATGTTTCACATGTCTAAAACAGATTAAATCTACTTCAGTTATTTATAATTGGGAGAAATTTATTTAATATATGAGTTGACTGCCTTACAAGCTCAGTTACAGAACAAATTAAATTCATATCTCAAGGTATCACTGTATTTTTTTTTTCAAAGTTATAAGTGGGCGGCAGACTCCCGCATGTGCCTGACCAGGACCCACCTGGCATGCCCACCAGGGGGCAATGCTCTGCCCTTCTGGGGCATTGGTCCATTTCAACCAGAGCCATTCTACTGCCTGAGGAGGAGGCCATGGAGCCATCCTCAGTGCCCAGGCCAACTCTGCTCCAATGGAGCCTTGGCTGCAGGAGGAGAAGAGAGTGATAGGGAGGAAGGAGAGGGGGAAGGGTGGAGAAGCAGATGGGCACTTTTTCTGTATGCTCTAATTGGGAATTAAACCCAGGACTTCTACACCCCAGGCAGACGCTCTACTGCTGAGCCACCTACCTGGCCAGGGCCTCTGTCATTTTTTAGAAAAGCTCTTTAACTCCTCAGAGTCCAAATGGAACTTAATTAAACTATAAAAGAGAATTTGAAAGTAAGCAATAGACACGGAAGAAAAACAATGAATTTGAGTTCTGTCAAAGAATACATGGTGAGATATTTTATTATCTTGAGGACATTCAGAGCACTGACTTGGCCCTGGTGGCCAATCATTGGTGCAGTATGATTTGGGAGGCAATCCTGATACTCAAAATGAATATTCAAACTGTTCTCCACACTAAGCACATGTTCATGATAGATTTCAGTTCATAAAAAAAGAAAAAGGCAAGATTCCCAATGTGCTATATTAAGTTAAAAGCAAACTACATTTGGGCAGTTGCTATTTAGCATATCTTATTTCAAGGAAAACCACCCAGTGGTGGGATTCAATTAATTTAACAACTGGTTCTCTACCCTAATAACCATTTTAAGTATAAAAAATATATATATTTGTAAAGCCAATAGCCAAGGCCACCATCACAGCAGCCTGACCCACGCAGGTTCACATTGGATTCGGACAGATGGCAATGAAACACAGGAGCCAAGAACTGGTGAGCCATCAGCTTTAATTCCAGCTTGCACCCGGCAGACAAGCAAAAACACACACTGGGCTCCAAAACCCACACATTCAGTGCTCACAAAGCTACTGACTTATCCTAGTTTCCTAGCATCAAAGCTTTCCAGCTCACCAGACTTATTCACCTCTGTTTCCCATCTCCTCCTGCACAAACTCTTAACAAACTGGCTTCTTCCTCAGCACTCTGCCATCTCGGCTGCTTCTCCTGGCCTCCACGTGGCCTTACTCTGCTCTCCTCTCTAATACTAATCTCAGGAACTCAGGAACCAAGAGAGAGAGAGATCAAGCTACTGGTCTCTCCCGCTTTATAGCATAGAAAATCCAAACCTTTAATCCAATCTACGAACAAGGAAGTCTCTGATACAAAGTCACCTATCTGAGGCATAATGGGATTCCTCCCTACATCACCACCCTACATCATCCAATAAGTCAAGGGTGTGGGGAAGAGCTTACTCTTAAACTAAGCCTTAGGCTATAATGACCTGGCCTGCCTACATTACAGCTTTTCCCCCACAGCCATCTCAAGCATAAGGGCAAATAATATCACCTGGATGACGGGCTTCCATGTGGGCAGCGCCATCTTTAACAAAGTGAGCATATTATATTTTATCTGCCAAACAATATTTGAAAGATAATTTATCTCATACATTTAATACTTAAATAAAAAAACTAGATTGTTGTAAGAGTTTTAAAATATTAATGAAAAAATTTTAAATATTACCTGACAAAAAATAATAAAACTTTTATTTAAAATATTTTCATATTGCTTTTTTTTCCTTTTTCTTTCTTTCTTTTCTTTTTTTTTTTTTTTTCCTGTGTGTGTGTGTGTGTGTATGTGTGTGTGTGTGTGTGTGACAGAGACAGGAAGGGAGAGAGATGAGAAACATCAATTCTTTGTCGCAGCACCTTAGTTGTTCATTGATTGTTTTCCCATATGAGCCTTGACCAGGGGGCTACAGCAAACCGAGTGACCCCTTGCTCAAGCCAGAGACCTTGGGTTCAAGCTGGTTAGCTGTGCTCAAACCAGATGAGCCTACTCTCAAGCTGGCAACTTCAGGATTTTAAACCTGTGTTCTCTGAGTCCCAGTCTGATGCTCTATCCACTGTGCCACCACCTGGTCAGGATCCAAATTGCTTCTCAATTGGCATTCTCACTTGCAAGTTTTTTCACCTGTGGACGAAATGAATAATACTATTGGTGCTTAGAATATGTTTTTTGCTCAGATGGATGTTTAAAAAAGGTAAAAAATGTAAATTTGTGATTTCCACACTTGGTGGCTGCCCAGGCACCCACCTCACAGAGAACCCTGATTACTAGTGCCATTTTAATAACTGGTTTGCTGAAACTCAACAAAAAATTAGGTATCAGTTCTGCCAAAGTGGTGCTAACTGACTGAATCCCACCACTGAAACCACCCAAGAATGATTTAAGAACAGCACTCTGTGAAAGGCAGTGATATGATCTAAAACAGCTGACTTCTCGCCACCTCCAGAGATCCTAATGAAAGTGTCAAGGGAGTATGCAAAATGAAAAGTAATGATAATAACATCTGAAATTATTCTGTAAGAATCTCTTGAGGCATACAACTGTGGTAGGTAGTTAGACAGACATGCAGACCGAAGAGTAGGCAGGCATGAAAGGTATCCATGGTAGAAAGCTCCAGAGGCCTAGCAATGGGTGAAACTGGCAAAAAAGGACCTTGCTCCCAGGGTGACATTTCCTGCCTTAGCTGCTCGTGTAGTGTAGTTTAAACCCTCTGACTTTCATATCACTGGCCCTGCAGTTTGGACCCTGCCTTGACCTTTTTACCCTTGAAATATCAGTAGTCATGGGACTTTAACCTCCTTAGAGGAGGAACAAAGGGATGAAGAATAGCTTCATATGATGCACATTCAAACCCTTGCCTGACCACTCCCTTAAGCAATTAAGCCTTAGAGATAATACTTAGGCTTCAGTTGTATTTCAGCTCCAGTCCCAAAAAAGTAGCAAAACCGGACAAGGGAAGTGATGGCTGACCTCAGGACCAGCTGCACTGACTAATCAGGGGAGAATACAACTTTAAAAAGACATCTGAAACACTGATAAATATTCTATTGAGATACTCCCCTGTAACTTCCCTTAAGATCTCTAACCTAAAAATACCTTAGAATAGAGGACGAGAGAACTGTCTCTCCAGGGAGCATGCCTATGCCTTTCCCTCTCCTCTTCCCCTCTTCTCCCACAGGTGTGTATCTCCTAAACTCTAAGGGTCCTAATGAGACTTGCAACCAGGGGAGCTGTGCCAGTGGCAGCTCATCCCAGGCTAACCCTTAATCCTGTCTCCAAGGCTTCCTTTTCTCTGACCTTCCACTCACCAGTAATTTTCATATTACTAAAACCAATAAAATCAATTAGACCTTTTCTTGTTCAACCCCTGTTATAAGCTGACTGTGCCCTTCAAAGAGATGGGTTAAATTCTTAATCCCAATAACTGTTAGTATGATTTTATATGGAAATAGAGACATTGCACATGTGATTAAGTTAAATTGAGGTCATAGTGAATTGGGGTGGACCCTAATCTAATTTGACTGGTGCCCTTATAAAAAGACAAGCGTCAGGGACACACACAGAGTGAGAACACTATTGGAGGCCGAGATTGGAGTGATACCTCTACAAGTTCAGGAACACCAAGGATTGCCAGAAACACCAGAATCAAAGAGAAAAGCATGGGGAAAAATGCTCCAATGGAGCCTTTAGAGATTGTATAGCCCTGCCTACACCTTGGTTTTGGACCATTAGACTTTAGAATTTTTAGATAACAAATTTCTGTTGTTTTAATCTACGTGGTTTGTGGTAATTTATTATGGTATCCATTGAAAACTAATATAGATTGGTACCAAGAAACGAGGAATTGTAGCAATTTCTAAAAATGTAGCAATCCCTAAAATGACATAGCCTTGGAATAAGGTAATTGGTAGAGTCTGAAAGAATTTTGAAGAACATAACAGAAAATCCTAGATTTTCTTGTAGATATTGTTGGTAAAAATACAAAGGCTAAGGGTTTTTCTGGTGAGGTTTCAGATAAAAATGAGAAATGTGATGTTCAAAATGCTTGTCAGAAGGCATTTCTTGTTATAAATTGACAAAAACCATGGCTGACTTGTGTTCTGTTGCTGTCTGAAAAGTAGAACTAGTAGGTAATAAATGTGGACATTTAGCTTAGAGGATCTGCAAGCAAAGTGTGGAAGGTACAGCCTGGTTACTCCTTGATGCCGATAGTAAAATGCAAGTGAAAACAAATCGAGGAAGAAACTATAAAGTACATAAGAACTATAACTTGAAGATTTGAAAAATTCTTAGCCTATCCATACTGCAGAAGAATGATAAAGCATGTTCTGGAGAGAACACTAAGTGTGTTTTTAAGCCGGCTTTGGGTGAGAGAATAGACATGTGACTCATGGGTCCAATTTGCCACCTCAGCAGAAACACTGCTAGCTTAGACTGAAGAGGACATACGTGGAAAGAAATGAAGAAAGGTTGTTGGACTTCTGGGATTCATTCCAGCATGTCCATAAAGTCATGGTGCACTTTTGACGTGTGACTGGCCAAAAGTGCACCATGACTTTATGGACACACTGTATATAAAAAATAACCTATAGGGCAATTTGGTCATCCTAAAAGGAAAGGGAAGAATAACGCTTAGGGTGGCTCAGAGGCCAGTAAGACTGTAAATGGCTTGCTTGCCTACACCTTGATTTGGGACATCCAGACTCCAGAACTGTGATTTTTTTTAAAAATTCTGTTATTTTAGGTCACCCAGTGTGTGGTAATTTGTTGTAGCATTCTTCAGGAAATGAACCTCCCAGCAGCTTTTAACAGTGCTTAATACCATCTCAAAAATCTCCTTTACCACGACTTTTATTATAACAAGACTTTTAACTGGTCCTTCTATGCCAATTATTGCTAATTCGAATGCATTTTCCATTTTGCAGCTAGAGTGTTTCTTTAATTGCTCAACTAACAGTCCAGTGGTAGTGATTATGGTCAAATGGAAACCCGATGTTGGTATCTTTAAAATGGTGATTCAAAAACTCAGGCTCCTTGCATCTTGTGGTCCCACCATTCTCTACAACTCTGTAGAGAAATGTGTAGATAGGGGGAAAAAAAGAGTCAAAATGGGGAATCATGTATAGTAGATTTTTATGAACTTGACCTAAAAGTGGTTCACATGTGTCCCCTCACATACCATTGATTAGAATCCAGTGACATCACCACACCAAACTACAATAAAGCCTGGAAAATAAAATCTAATTATGTGAGCTGGAGAAAGAAGATAAGGACTTTATAACACTTAGAGGTGTCTTGGCTACAGTTCACATTATTTTGTATTAAATATGCATTTTCCTCATTCTCACATAATTAAAATACCCATTACTTTCTCTAAGGAGAAATACAAAGTATTTCCAGTCACAATATTCAATTCTAAGTACAGATGAGCAATCATCCAGATGATGAACTATTCCTTCTATCAGATTCAGTTATGGGTTCTCCAGGTTCAGGAGACAAGTTTATCCCCATTTCAAAAATACACTCTCATTATTATACACCAAAGTTGGGACATAATAACATTAATAATTACTTCTAGGTGAATTGAGAAGAATAAAAAACATCCTGATAGTTAGACCTTGTTAAGACCTCTTATCCTAAATGTACTGAATTATTTTAATTAACTAACAATTTTCTTATATGAGAAGAACCTCTCCAATTGTTTTCTGGATACTAGCTCTATTTTTTGGAAGGTGTTTTCTTGTCTATCATTCTTCATAACTCTATCTCTACTGCATGCTGCAAAAACATCATTTCTGGGTCTGAAAAGATTTGAATATTTTCTCTTAATAGTTAAAATTTAAGGTATCAAATGATAAAAACTAAGGCTTGAACAAATTTTATTTTTTTAAATACAGTATTTTAATTTCTTTGGCAATATAATTCTCTTAAAAAATTAGCTGGCCTCTAAACTATTTCTTTCTATTCAGATAGACGTTTCAGCAACTATGTCCTGGGTTTTCCTCGATATAATTCTCAGGCTTTATTCACTATTTTTATTCAATCCTCATTTGACATCTTTTCACAAATTAATGCTGGCTATTTTAAGGATACCTGAGACAATTTGGTTTGTTGTGAATTTGTTTAATGAAAAGTTTTGTTGGAACTTTGACACTGAAATGTCTCTGTTTTTTCTTTACTAGCAGAGATTTAAAACAATTAGTTTTTCTAACACTTTGAGTCCCATCATTTTTGGATTTTCTTCATTCTCTTTCAGCTATGTCAGAAATCAGCTAATTCTTGACTGAATATATCTCTTTTTTGTTTTATTTTATTCTGTTCTTTGTCATGTCTGTGTGTGTATTTCTTTTTTCTTTTTCCTTTTCTTTCTTGCTTTTTTTTTTTAGAGTGAGGCAGGTGACAGAGACAGAGAGAAAGGAACATTGACCTGCTCCTGTATGTGCCCTAAGCAGGAAATCAAACCAGCAACCCTCACACTCCCAGTATGGCACTCCAATTGAGTTATCTGGCCAGGGCTTTATTTTTTATTGATTATGAGAGACAAAGAGAGGAAAGGAGAGAAAAGTGAGGGAGCGTGGAAGTATGCATTTGTTGTTCCATTCAGTCATATGTTCATTGTGTGCTTCTCGTGTGTGCCCTGACCAGAGACTGAACCGGCAACCTTGTCTTTTGGGGTTGATGCTCTAATCGACTGAGCTAACTGGCCAGATCTCATCTCTTTATTTGTAATGCCTTTATCAAAGAGTAAATACTATTCAGTACACACTGTAATTCCAACTGCTTCAAACTACTTTCCATAGAGTTACAGACTTAGTAAACATGTGATTCTGTCATTATATTGATTGCAGATGATTCTTTCACCACATGTTTTTCCACAGAATGGCAAAATTCTTCATCTGTTTAAACTTATATTTTTAATTTCTCATTTTCTTACCTCAAATGATTAAACAGATGCTATGTTCATTATATTTCTTTTATTTCTACAATGCACACTCCCCCATAACCATTTAGTATACAAAATACAATATCAATTAGAATTCAGTTGAGAAAACAAATAGATTTAATTTAGGGATTATTCAATTAAGCAGTACTCTATTAATTTAAAGTCAGGGAAGACTATACATAAATCAAAAGTTTACTCGATTTTAGAGAATAGGGAATTTGCAGGAAGCACAAGAATCTTTCAAAAATAATTATTGTTATCCTCAACATCAAAATGGTACCATGGATGGGAAATCCATGAAATCTCACCTCTGACAAAATCAACATGTCTGCCAGAAGGAAAAATAATAATATCTTCTATTTCTCTTTCAAATCTTAAACAATTGCTATTCAATGCTCAGTGGTAGATTTGATCCAGATACTTGGTTTAGAAGGCCTTGAAAATATACTGCTCAGATTTTCAGCCCCTGAAATTTAAAAAATAATAATAAAAGGAAATGGTAGAAAAAAATGGTGTTAAATTGTCAGGGGCATTCCAGCTGCCAATGCATTTTGAAATCTTAAATTTGTGCCTTCAAATCTCTCATTAAACACTAGTTAGTCTTTTTTAACCATTAATATAGCTTATATAATTGTTTTTACTACACTAATTTTTTAAAGGATTTTAATCCTTAATGTCTATTACACTGAATAAATTATTTTTTACTAGATTTAATTTCCATAGTTATAAACTATATTTATCTTAATTATTACCATTTTCCAAGCAACATTCTCTTGTATGTTAACTCTACCTATTTCAAATTTATTTCATTTTATCTAACATAATTATAAAAAATAATTTTAAATGACTTGCTTAAATTCATTGTTGTGTCCCTTCTATCTTTCAAAAGGAAGAATTAAAATTATTATGACTTTTAAGTAATTTAAAAAGAAAATCAATTTAGAATCCATTATATGCCCTGGCCAGTATGCTCAGCAATAGAGCATGTGCCTGGAGTATGGAAGTCCTGGGTTTAATTCTCAGTCAGAGCACACAGGAGAAGCAACCATCTGCTTCTCACCCCTACTCTCCATCTCTATCTCTCTCTTTTTCTTCCCCTTGCACAGTCTTGGCTCGAATGGTTCCAGAAAAGTTGGTCCTGGACACATAGAATTGCTCCATGGGTTCTCCTCAACTGCTAAAATAGCTCGGTTGCCTAGCAATGGACCCAGACAGGCAGAACATTGCCTGGTAGGGGGCTTGCCAGGTGGATCCTGGTCAGTGCGCATGCGGGAGTCTGTCTCTGCCTCTCTGCCTCTCACTTAATAATAAAAATAAAATAAAGAAAAAAGAGTCCATTATATATATGAAAAATAAAACTATTGTATTTTGTAAATGTTCTTCAGCAAAGAAAAAAGAAAATGGACAACTGAGTCAGATTAAATAACACATATTGAATGTGTACCACTGTAAGGTATCTCTACTGGTTGTTAAGAGAAGGCAACAATAAAAGGAGCAAAAAGAATTTTTCTTCAAGGAATTCAAATTTAGTTCATGATGCGTGAAAATAAGATATAACTAAAAAGTATATTAATAATAGTAATACTGAAAAATCTCATTTGTTAATTTTTCCAGCTACCATTTAGAATTGGTTTAATAAGAGACTTGTCAAATGCATTATCTCGGGAGCTAAATGATTTGTATAAACCCTCTGTTCTTGTGTACAAGACACTATTTATCTTTTGACTATACCTCAGTTAATGAAAATGTAGAGGCTCACCTTTTATTAACAAAACAAGTGTTAGGATTTCAGGACCTCTACTTTGACAGCAATGCAGTTCTTGCCAAAGGTTCATTTGAGACATCCAGTATTTGAAAGAGACTCTTTTGAACAGGTTAATTATCTCTTCCTCCAAATTTTCTAGGTTTTTATCTGTTTCAAGTTAGATTTCCAGGACACAGTATATGTGGAGTTCATTATCTCAGTGCCCTATAGAAAGGTCTTTATTGAATTATGTCTGATATTTAACCTGAAGCTTTTCTAGCTGAACAATATTTATGTTTTTCATTTAAAAAGTGTGTGAACATCATCTAGGATGCTCCTCAATGTCCCTAAACATAAGAAACCACATGTTAATGTCTCCCTTCAAATCTGAGCCAAGAAAATGTTTGTGTCTGAAGACAACCTTGGGAGAACCACATTTATCCTTTTTGCCTTGCCTGCCAAGATGAACAGACATAAATTCAGTGTTTATGTACAGTAATTGAATCATCTCAGGTGCCTGATAATAGCAATTCTTCTGTGTCCTTAAAGTGCTGGGTTATTTTGTTGTTGATTGTTGGCCCTGGACAGAATGCTTAAGAAAACTGCTTTACACAATATTGAAGCTGATTCAAATTCTTTACAAAAACAGCAAAACTAAACAAAGCACTATGTAGGAATACTAAATAATTAAAGATAATAATTACCTAATTATGCTATCTAATTTAAAATGTATAAATTATCAGGAAATAACTTATTTTAGTTTTAATAATACAAAAGCAGTAACTCCACTTTATATATTTCTTTCATAGTAACCTGACTATGTCAACCATGGATCAACCTGCAAAGCTGTGTGAGGTTTTAATCACCTATAAGGAACCTATAATAATTAATTTAGATACTCATAAGATTTTCTTTTTCATTGAAAAAAACCATTAGAATCTTTATTATTTAAAATTTTTATGTAATATGAGAATCTAGAATTTATCATTTGAAATTAGCAAATCTAAAAAGAGTAACAGAGAATTTGATATTTTAAAATTTGCTTTAATATAAAATATAAGATGGCATATATTCTATGTGGTGATATTTTTTTGTTTGTGTTGGGATAACAGCACAGAGTGTGACAAGCCAGTTTAAAAAATCATTTTCAGGTCTTCCTTGAATTAGTAAGGGGAAAAACAAACAAAAGAGAAGTTTTCCTATATTCTATTCAATGGAATGCCTATGAAGTTTGATTCATGTTGTTAATTCACATACCAATAAATATGGTATCTCTTGCATATTGAAGAAAAAGGAAACAGTTATAATGTATAGCCCTGATCATTTTAAGAGAGAAAGTTATCCTTTGGCTAATTCCAGTTAGCAAATATTCCTCTCATTTCTGAGTTACCCCATATTAATGCAATCTCTTTGTATAAAATTTAATACTAGAGAGCCCAAATATTGCCATATAAAATGTAGAATGCCCAAGCAAACATTGGTCATTCAAAATTATTACACAGCTTAGTTTCTAGTATGTGTTCATGATTATATATATATATTTCCCAGCTGTAAAGGTAACAGGGAGAAAAATGTATCACATAAACATCAATTTAAAAATGCAGAATATCAGAAGCAGTATATTAATATTAGATAAAGCAAACTTCAGAGCAAAGAAAACCACTAGAGACAGAATATTATATATTGATAAATGGGTCAATACACAAAGAAAACATAATTTTAAATATTTATAGATTAAACAACAGAAATGTAAAATATGTATAAAAGTGATAAAACTGAAAGAATAAATAGACAAATTCACAGTTATAGTTGGGTACAACAACATCCTTTTATCAAATGATAGAATAACTGAACAGACAACCATCAAGAGTTTAAAGAAACTCAATGAAACCTTCAGCTAACAGAATCTAATTGACCAATAGATAGATAACTCCATCCAACAGAAGAGGAGATACACATTCTTTTCAAGTGTTTATGAATTGTATACAAAGATATACATATCTTGAGCCATAAAAAAACCTTGAAAAATTGATAATAATTAAAATCACACATAATGTTCTCAGATTAAAATAAAATCAAACAAGAAATTAGTGCTAGAAAGAAAACAGAAAATATTCTCATATACTTTGAAACTGACAATATATTTCTATATGACCCATATATCAAACAGAGATTTCCAAAGGAAACTAAAAAATACTTGAACTAAATGAAAATAAGGTATAACACATCAAAATCTGTGGAGATACTAAAACAGTTGTAAGAGGAAAAAGAGTAGCATGAAATGAATACATTAGAAAAGAGAAAATTTTCAAATCAATAATATTATCTCCCACAAAAACCTATAAAACCTTTAAAAAAGAAGAGTATCATAATCACTAGCAAGCAGAAGAAAAGACTAATGAGCAGAACATCAATAAAATTAAAAAAAATAAAGAAAACAATAAAATAAAGAGCTGTATTTTTAAAAAGATAAATTGACAAACTACTTTAAATGCTGACAAAGAAATAAAGTCATATATTAATATCAGAAATAAAATCAGGAATGTCACTATAGGTACAACAGATATCAAAAGGAAAATAAAGAAATACTATGAGTAACTCTAAACATAAAAATATGAAAACTTAGAATAAATGGAGCGATTTCTGGAACAATACAAAAATCACAAATCACCAGAATTAAATAGATCATTTGACTAGCCCTCTATTAAAAAAAAGTAAATTTGTAATTTTATTTTTTTATTTTGTTTTATTTTTTAATGTTTTTAAATTTATTTAAAAATTAAATTTGAAGGTGAAATTGATCAATAAGAGTACAGAAGTTTTAAGCAAACATATTTATAGCATTTGAACTGTTTATTATGTTGCTTGTTTTATTTTAGTTTTTGAAAGAAAAAGAGACAGACAAAGACAGGAAGGGAGAGAGATGAGAAACATCAACCCGTAGTTCCATCACTTCAGTTATTCACTGATTGCTTCTCATGCATGACTTGAAGGTGGGCGGGGGCTCCAATCGAGCCAGTGACCCCTTGTAAGACACCAACCTTGGGCTCAAGCCAACATCATGGGATTATGTTTATGACCTCATGTTCAAGCTGAAGACCTCGTGCTCAAATTATTGAGCCTGCATTAAGGCTACATGAGCCCATGCTTAAGCCTGAAATCTCGCGGTTTTAAACCTGGGGCCTCAGCATCCAAGGTTGACGCTATATCCATTATGCCACCACCAGTCAGATTATCATTGTACTTTTTCCACTGATTTGAGAGAGAGGAGGGAAGAGCAGGTAGGTTGGTAAGGGAAAGAAACAGAGACAGAAACAGAGATAGAGAGAACCATCAACTTGATTTTTCACTTAGTGTTCATTGGTTGCTTCTTGTATGTCCAGATCAGGAATCAAACCCATGATATCATGCACCAGTACAACACCGTATCCACTGAGTACCTGGCCAGGGCCTAAGTTTGTAATTTTTTAATAATTTTTATATTGATTTTAGAGAGAGCGAGCGACAGAAACAATGATGTGTTTCTGTATGTGCTCTGACTGGGAATTGAGCCCTCAACCTTTGCATATCAGGATGATGCTCTAACCATATGAGCTATTCAGCTAGGGCAAATTTGTAATTTTAACCCCTCCCCCCAAAAAAATCTATGCCAAGATGTTTTCAACAGAGAATTGTACCTAAATTTTAAATGAGAATTACTGATTCTACAGAATCTCTTCTTTTTTTCATTCCTCACACCATCTTTAGTAAAAGAGGGCATGGGCATGAATTCTCAATTTCTTTTGTGAATATAGTATACTCAGTATCAAAACTATACAACAAAGTATAAAAATTGCACAGTAATACCTTCCATAAATATAGACACACAAATTCTCAAAAATATATTTCCAAAGAGAATCCAACAATATATAAAAAACATTACACATCATAATTATAAGGGATTTATTACAAAGATAAAAAGATGATTTTAAATTCAATAATATAATTCACCACAATATTAAGTTAAAGAAGAAAAATGGCATGTTCATGTTAATTGAAGTGTAAAATACATTTGGTAAAAACTTGTAGTACAATACAATTAAGACAAAATTCTTCAATATAATAAACAACAGCTACTAAAAACCTAAAGCTACTATTTCACTTAACTGTGAAAGACTGAATACTACCTTCCTATGACTGGGAACAAAGCAAGAATATACTTTCTCACAATTCATATTCAATAGAACAGAGTGCTGGAGGTTCTAGCTAATGCAATATACAAAAAAAAAGAAAGGAGCAAATAAAAAAAAAACAAAGGGAATAAAAATCTCATGGACAACAGTGTGGTAAGGACATCTGAGGGAGAATGGGGAATGAGGGGAGGTAGAGGAGGGTAAAGGAGAATAAATGGTGATGGACACACAATACAATATACAAATGATGTATTATAGAATTGTCTATTTGAAACCTATATAATATTGTTAACCAGTGTCACGCTAATATTTTCAATAAAAGAAAATAAAAAAGAAACAAAGCATACATATTGAAAAGGAAAAAAATGTTGCCAGTTGTAGAGAAAATGACTGACTACATAGCATATCACAGGGAATCTACAAATACCCTCCTACAACAAATAAGGTTAGCAAGCTCACAGAATTGAATGTGCAGACATCAAAATTAAAATAGAGTTGCTTTTAGCCCTTGACTGTTAGCTCAGTTGGTTAGTGAATTCTTCTGATATGCCAAGGTTGTTAGTTTGGTCCTTGGTGAGGGCACATACAAGAATTAACCAATGAATGCATAAATCAGTCATGCAACATATCAATGTTTCTCTCTCTCTCTCTCTCTCTCTCTCTCTCTCTCACTTCTCTCTCTAAATCTTAATTAAAAATAAAAAATATATAGTAGCCTTTAAAATCACTCAAAAATAAAATATTTAGGTCTAAATATTACTAAATAGGTAGCTAACTTTTAAGTTGACAACTATAAAATTCTGATGAAAATTTAAATAATCTAAATATTTAAAGATAAAAATTGTGTTTATAAATTGAAAAACTAAATAAAAAATATTTCTCTATGCACTACATTATTAAGATGATACAAATACAAGGTACAGTCTTGCAGAAAATATTTTTTAGTCACATATGTGACAAAGGACTAGGACTAGAGTATATGAAGAACTTCCAAAACTGAACAGAAAAATATTTTCTATTTTTTATTAGAAAATGGAAAAAAGAAACATGAAGAAATTTTATTGTAAAGGATATCAGATAGCAAATAAGCACATGAAAAGATCTTTAACATCATTAGCTTTTAAAGAAGGGTAAATTAAAACAACAGTGATATATCACTGTATACCTACCCGAATGACTAAAATAAAAAGCTGGTAAGTATGTGGAGAATAAAACCCACTCATATATAGATGCTGGTTATGTGAAAGTGGTACAGCCACTCTGGAAAACATTTTGACACATTCTTTAAATATTAAACATACAACTATTGTTCATTGCATTTCCAGTGAAATGAAAACTATGTGCACACGAAATCCTATACATAAATGTTTATGGCAACATAAACTGCAATAGCCCCAAACTGGAAACAACATAGATGAACTTCATGGTCGAAGGGTTAAACAAATTGTGATACATCCATACCATAGATTACTATTCAGTAATAAAAAGGAGCAAAATAATGATGCATTATGCTGAGTGAAAACCAATAGCAAAATATTACATACTACATTATTTCATTTATATAACATTCTTGAAATAACAAAATTATAGACATGGAGAATTAATTAGTGGTTGTTATGAATTCAGGTGGGGCAGAGAGTGAGAGACAAGTGCACACGACTACAAAAGGTAACATGATGGATTCTTACTGTATTGAAATGTTCTATATCTTAACAGGGTCAATGCGAATATCACAGCTGGAACATGGTACTGCAGTTTTGCTGTAATTGGGAATAAACATGCTATATTACTGATATTTGTCTGACTAGCCAGAGAATAGAATTGAAATAAAAATATACTAATAAAGTAAGCTTTTAAAAGAATGTATTTGAAGGTACTCATGTTAGTCTTAGAAAATATAAAGCACAGCTTGTATAACTATGATTTAATATTACCAATCTAGTAATAAAGGTAGGTGTTCTGTAACATATCACCAGTATATAATCAATTCTATTCTTTCACCTCTGGCCACATTATCCTTACAGTTGAATGACCTGCTTCCCTCTGACTGACGCACATTGGGAGATGACATCAGAGCGAGAAAATTGGATGTAAGCAGAAAGTATGCATCTCAATGTCAGACCCTCACTTCTCTCCCACCACACTGAGGCTTGCACTTTTGATATTTGAATAAGACCAAGAGGACAACCTAACTGCAAGAATGTGTAAATATCAGTTGCAGAGAACAATAACTCTATAAGTTGCTTGTCGGTTCAGTTCTAGTTATAAGGCCAAGAGGACCACAGAAGATCCAGTTATAAGGCTAGGAGCACGGCAGAGGTCCAGCCAGCCATGAAAATATTAAAGTCCATTTCTCAAGAGAAACTGGACATCTACTCTCCCCTATGAGTTCTTCTCATCCCGAGTTCTCTGAACCCCTAAATAATATGGCCAAAGCATTTGAGCTGTTAAGATGTTTTTTTGTTGTTGTTTTGTGACAGAGAGACAGATAGGAACAGACAGAAAGGAAGGGAGAGCATCAATTCTTTGTTGTAGTTCCTTAGTCTCTTTAGTTGTTCATTGATTGCTTTCTCATATGTGCCTTGATCAGGGGCTAGAGCAGAGCAAGTGACCCCTTCCTCAAGCCAGTGGCCACAGAGTCATATCTATGTTCCCACACTCAATTCAGTGACCCTGCACTCAAGCTGGTGAGCCTCTGCTCCAGCCGAATAATCCTGCGCTCAAGCCGGCAACCTTGGGATTTCGAGCCTGGGTCATCTGTGTCCCAGTCTGATGCTCTATCCACTGTACCACCCCCTGTTCAGGCAAAATGGGTTACTGAGGACAAGAGTCCCCACATCTTTTCAGGTTGTTGACTCATGAATAAACCTCTTTCCTTTTCATTAGCACCTGTTACATGAATATTGAATTATCATAGTGACAGACTGCTAAACCTGCATTCAGCAACATTGAAAGATGTTAAGATTGTAGAAATGTGGGAAGCGTATATGGGACTTCTCTATATAATTTATTTTAACTGCATGTGAATCTACAACTATCTAAAAAGAAGTTACATTCAATAATTTAATTGGTGTTTTTACCAGAAGAATAGACATAGTTGAACAAACATTGAAATAGTTGAAAATAGTGAACTGAAAATAAATTGTAAGAAAATATTCAAAATGTAGCACAGATTGATGAAAGGATGAAAAATATATGGAAACACAAGAGATTCCAACCAAGTGTAAAGTGGAAAACTGCGAACACAGGAGAGAATACAATACATAAAGCAGAAGTAATATTTGAAGCAATATTAAAACAACTTTTTCTAAATTAATGAATGACTTCATGCCACAGATTCAAGAAACACAAGAAAATTTCTATTTAAAACAAACACAAAAAATGACAGTTTAGAGTAAAATTACTAAAAAAAATACATTAAAACATATTAGCATTTGAGGGCAGTGGGAGGCTGTGAGGATAGAAAATACAACATATTACCTTTAAAAAAAACTAATATTTGGATGCAGAAAAGAGCTAAGGATTTGACATTGTCTTGATCAGGAACCATGCTGGGGCACAGAGAAACCAGCAGAGTTACTATGATGAAATTGGAGACTTGAAAAGATTCAACCAAAAGGCTGATTTTTCACATAGAATATTTTGGAATTAGAGGCTGCATGGGGTGGGAATAAAAAAAAAACACCCATAAAACAAAGGTTTTTTTTTTATTATTATTATAGCAAAATTATGGCACTAAGCAAACTTTACTTAATTCAGTGCACCACTGTAGCAAACTTGAGGTATCTCTGAAGGAAGAAAACATTTTGATTCTTAACCATTTAAAATACAATGTCCAGAGTTTAATCACTGGCATAACAATGAGCTGAAGCATTGAGGGAAAGAAAGAGATTGAGAGAGAATCTAAAAGTAGAAAAATACTAGTAAGTTATATGGATATTAAAGTTTTCAGATTAACATTATAAATAATTGTATGTTCTATGAAATACAGGAAAACATGAAATAACGATAAATGAAAATCAAGAAATTCTAAGATAATTAGAAACTGTGCAGAGTCAAATAAAAAATCTACAACTAAATAATGTCTGAAATAAAAAACTCACTGGATGACTTGAGAAAAAATCAGAAATTATGAAAAATTCAGATTAATGAACTGAAAGACAGAACAATTGAAAAATATCTAAAGCAAAGCAGAGAGAGCTAAAGTAATTGAAAATTAAGCAGGGTACATAAGGAATATGGGCAACATGGTGTGAAAAGTTACAATATATTATGTCCAGTAAGGGTGCTAGAAGTAAAGAAATAGAAAGTACAGGGGAGAAAAAAATAAAAAGATAATAACTATGAATATTTCAACTTAATAACAGACATATACTCAGAGCTTGAAGAACCTCAGAAAATGTGTAAATACACAATTTACAATACAATAAAATACAAAGAAAACAAAGTTTATTAGGCGTATCATAGTCAAAATGCTTAAAAGAAAAAAAGTGTTGAAAACATTTTTTTCAACATTTTTGTGGATAAAAGAACAAAATATTGTGTAAGGTACAAGAATAGCAGCTTTCAATAAATAAATGTCTTGTTTCTCATTACATATAATGTATTTGACTGGGTAGGTCAGTTGGTTAGAGCATCATCCTGATATGCCAAGATGTGATACCTGGTCAGGGCACATACAGCAATTAAACAGTGAATGTTTACACAACTAGAGCAACAAATTGAGGTCTCTCTTTCTCTCTTCTTCTCTCTCTAAAACCAATAAGTAAAGTAAAAAGTTAATAAAAAATAGAACCCCTAAAATAAAACTCCTTCAAAAGTTCAATAGTAAGATTTAGAGCTTACTTACCAAACATACAGAAGCAAGAAAAAAAATGGGATATCACATAAAGAGTAGTGAAAATTTGACTTCTATGTCTTTTTAAAATATCCTCCAAAGATGAAAGCAAAGAAAAGTCATTTTCAGACTAAGCAAATCTAAGAAAATTTGTCATTAGCAAACCTGCAAAAATGAAATTCTAAATAGAAAACTGTAAAAATAATTGCTTATTGATCATTAAAAATGTTAAAGTATGATTTATAATTATTAGAAAATTTGAATGTAATCTATTTAACCAAAAATTACAGCATGTGTTAATATAAATATAATTTAGGGTACCTGTTTTTTAAGTGAAACAGTTAATGAAGAAAGAAAATTTTCTTTATTCATAATATAAATATAAAATCAGATCACACATAAGTCAAATACATTATATATAATAAGAAGCAAGATATTTATTTACTGAAAGCTACTATTCTTGTACCTTACTCAGCATTCTGTACTTTTATCTATACAAATTTACTACTAAAATTTAAAATGTAAAACTGAAACTCTGCGTAGCACAAAGTGAGTAAGTAGTAAATAGTTTCTGATGAGCTGCAAATATAAAATTTCCATCAGTGCAATTCTAATTAATACAATAGTATAAGATCAACAAACTGAAAATGAACAAAATTACAGAAATATCAAAAGACATATAGCGGTGTCAGGTTCGCCTTGGAAATTGAATTGAAAAATCAACCAGGGCTGTCTAAGTTGCATTTGTCATTCTTGTCACCTGCAAGCTATATTTGACATAATTATTATCAGCTTTTATCCTTGAAACAATTAATCTATTTCTTAATATGTATTTGGAATAAAGTCAAGAAAAATATTATATAGGAAGTTCTTTAGTTATTTGCAACCTTTGTAAGTAATTCATACTTGTAAACTCAGCTGTGTGATTGCCTTTATTTAATCCATCTTTTTTCATTTAAAAAAAAACAAACGCCAGTTATCTTGAAAAAAATAAGCCTCATTTTCAAATGAAAAACTGTATCTTGGTGTAGAGGTATATAATACACTGATGTTGATAACAAGAAGGAATAAAGAAAAATTAAGAACATTTAGACCGTGGCTCTTACAAGATGCATTCACATTTTTAAACTGGCTTTATATACATGAACACAAAGGAAATAGCATTCTCTGAAAGGTAAGGAACTAATATAGCAGGAGGCTTGAATTAGGAAGAAGAAATGTAGGTGGAGGATGAGTGGTGCTGGACCTAGGACAGGCCAACCATAAGCTGGCAAGAGAAATCAGAACAAAACGAGCATATATGGAAAGAGCCATGTGACTTTGGCATGACAGCAATTTCAGATGCTGTATTTGGTATTTAGGTTATGTTCAGTTAGCTGTTTGTAGATTTTTAAAATTAAGAGAACATGCAAAGTTCCCTCAGGATAAATATGTGAGAGGTGAGAAACAGATTTTCAGGCTTCAATCCCACATTTTTCTTTAAAATTTACTACACACAAATTATAAGAAAAAGAATGAGTCTGAAATATATTGCAGGGTACATTGAACCATGTGGCATGATTATGTTTGCCAGGACCTCAGAATTGTGTTCCTCCACAGATTCTTCCTTTGGTGACACAGGAAGATACCGACATGTATCATTTTCTACAATGTTGTCTATGGAGGAATCAAGTCTTGTTCTCGTGTTATGAAAATCTGCAGTGAGAGTCAGGATTACTTCTTAAAGTTGTGTTAAGTGTACATTTTTTTCCCTCATTGTCATTCCATTTTTTTTTGCTTGCTTTTATACAGAAGTACACATACACAAAATAAGACAGTTCAAAACGTAAGAAATACTAGAGCAGAAGATCTGGTTAGGTGCTAGGTAGAGAGGATCATGTCAATACTGGGCTAAAATCTCAATGTACATACAAAATAATATAATAGCAACAATAACCTTTTTATTGAGTACTAACTCTATGCCAGCGGTTCTTAACCTGGGTTCTATCGAACCCTAGGGGTTCAATGAGTCAGTCTCAGGGGTTTGGAGAAGCCTCTGCCACGGAGGCCAGAATAAAGTAATACCGTAATTTGTTGTGAGTTCATGCACTTTGTTGGTTTTGTTCTTTGAGCAAGGTGACGTTCATGCATGGCTCATTTTGTGCACCAGTAAAAAAACATATGCCTATGTCTTGAATTTGGAAAAAAAAATCATATTTTATTTATCACTAAAGAAGGGTTCGGTGAATGCGCATATAAAACTGGTGGGTTCGGTACCTCAAAAAAGGTTAAGAACCACTGCTCTATGCCAAGACCATTTAATTCCCAAACCATACTTTGAGATAAGTATCATTATTATTTCTACCTTATAGAAGAGTAAATTGACATACAGCAATGTTAAGTAATTAGTACAGGTTTTCATTCCTAATAAATGGGAGAGTCAGATTTTTTTTTAAGTGAGAGAAGGGGAGATAGTGAGACAGACAGACTCTTGCATGTACCCCACCAGCATCCACCTGGCAACCCCTGTCTTGGGCTGATGCTCAAATCAACCTAACTTTTTTTAGTGCCTGAGGCTGACGCTGGAACTAGTCGAGCCACTGGCTGCAGGAGGGAAAGAGGGGAAAAAGCAGATGGTTGCATCTCATGTATGCCCTGATTGTACATCAAATCCAGGACATCCATATGCTGGACCAATGCTCTATCATTGAGCAAACCAGAAAGGACAGATCCAGATTTTAATGGTAGGCCCTCTGCACTTCCAAATGTAGCATGCTTTCTCTGATTTCTGAGGCTGGAACATGGAATATCCCCTCAGATGCTCCTGTAAGAACATACTAGGCTTACTCCAATTACATTAGTTAATTGCACCTTGTTATTTTATTCCTTCTTACTTTTCTTCCCACTAGAATGTAACTCTTTACAGGATATAACACTTTATACATATCTATTTCTCACTGTATTCCCATCATGAAAATAATGCTTGGCTAAGACTTGGAGCTTAATAATCGTCAAATAAATGAAGGGTACTCATATTAATTATCTACTGTGTGCTACATATAATGTTAGATTATTTCTAATTGTATCAGGAAGTGATGCTGAAAAAATTAATAAATTACTGAGAACTTAATTGAGTGATCAGGTCACTTACAAATGTGATGTGTTTGGAAGTGAATTAAAGCTGCAAATTATCATTCTTGTTGCTTTTTGATGATGCTTAAAATTTCTACCATTAGATTAATTTTTTCTAAGTTTGAGAGTGTTTCCAAATACAATTCAATTGGGGCTACTGAATTAACCTTTCAACATTCGTTATTTCATCATTTGGGTTTGTTCTGTCTCTCTCCAACCCCTTTGCTCCAGCAGTTGTGGTGCACAGTAACTTACCTCATCTCTGATGCCGGAGCTGGAGTTACTTAAGCACGAATTAAGCGCATACTCATGGCTCTCTTATAAAATGTAATACATTCTTGTAGAGGTGAACAGGTGTATGAAATGATCATAGTGTTTTCAAGGCTGGAGGATCCAAGATAGTATGTGTCTGAAAATATCAGATTCTTCAGCAACACCAGATTTAAACTGAAATGGAAGGTATTCAATTAAAACACACATATTGACTATTGAAAAAAAAGAACCAAATTAAACTTCTTACCAACTGTAATACATTCAAGTCTCAGCAAATTGGGAGCAATTTCTAAGAAACTGGAGCTTCTATTTTTCTATTTACACTCACTTTGTAATGACTTAAACTATGGTTCATAAGATCTGGGTGAATGTGTTTATAGATATTAATGATTCTATATTAACTCAGGCCTATCATAATTCAAAGCAGAGAAAGGTAAGTTATTTAAAATGCAAGACATGATGTGGTAGTAAAAGCAGTGTAAGGGTCACAAATGAGAATCATGAATGAAAAATCACCTGAGGGGCAGGACTTCTGCAGTGTGGTCAAGGTGGGTGGGAAGTCTGTGGAAAAGAAGACGAAGAGGGACCTCACCAGGACATTCCACGGAGGGGTATGGTCAGTAGGCTCTTAACAGTCCTTTGATCTGCCAAAATGAGCCTAAATGAGGTGACCAAAGTATCAAATACATTACTCTAATAGGAAGAGCTGCACTCCCAGCTCTCCCGCCCCGGAGTTTTCTGAGGAGCCCACCTACCATCTGCTTCTCCGCTGTGAACCCTGAGAGCCACACGCACTGACGGAAACCGCACTGTGCATCTCTGCGCTTCCCCCAAGAATTAGCAAAGCAAGAGTCCTCTGCTCTTGAGTCTGTCTTGATCTGGAGACTATTTACCTCCTCAGTCTCTCCAGTCATATTGACTTGTACTTTATACAAATGTTGTGCTCTTTCCTATCATTGTGTCTTTCTTTCTTTTTTTTTTTTTTATTTTAATTTACAGAGAGGCAGGGAGAGGAAGGGACAGGAGCATCGGAACCAACAACCTCTGTGCTTCCGGATGACGCTCCAACCAACCTATCTGGCCAGGGCTTTTGAGTCTTTTTAAAAACCTTACCCTCTCCCTAAATGCCCCTTCTCCTTTGGTCTGTTTACTCAACATTTGTTTACTAGTCAAATTTTAGCTTTAAAGTTATTTTTTCTTTAAAGTCTATTTTGATCTTTTCCATAATCTAGAATTGTCTACTTCTTTTTTTGCCTCTTCAAAATTGAGTATCTTGTTCCAGATTTAAGCACATACAACATCTTATTGTACTTTTGTGTTTCCATGTTAAACTTCCCTCCCACTATATGCTATAAACACCTTATGGAGTTCAAAAACGGTTAGCAAAAAAATCAAAGATTAAAAAGATATTTGTCGATTAACAAATACACAAATGTGTTTGTTAATCAGATATAAATAGTATTTTCTGGATTTTCAATTTTTTCTTAGGTCAGCTTGTAATCAGAACATCTGGTGCTCACAAAGGAAACTTGATATTTTCTGTGTGTGTGGATAGCGTCCTCTACTAAGAAATAAGGAATAAAATTTGGGTGTACAGGTGTGGATAAAAGTAGGTTTATAGTTGTAATACAAATAATTCTATGACTCATAAATAATAATACAAGAGTAAACTGTATCACATACTCACAACTATAAACTTATTATAACAAAGAAAACCTGTACAGTAAATCTTCACTTAAAGTTGTCCATAGGTTCTGCAATTTTAAGTGAAGCATAATAAAATTAATTTTGCCCATAGACTAATTGATATAAATAAGAGTTAAATTCTAGCTGCATCTCATTAGTCATAACAACACAATGTTGAATGAAATGTTATTCAAGGACCTGTAATGTTGCCTTTTACAGTTATCATTCAGGACCAATTATCTCTGTTATCTGGGGCAAACAATTTAAGTCTCAAAGCATCAATAATCTCATCACAAAAATCAATATAACTAACATTATCTCTTAATGGAAATAAGAAATGTTAACCTTTATTATTCACTATGTGAACTCCTTTTTGTAAGATGACAAGTGTTTGTGTGTTTTTCTGTAACATTGGGGTTAGATCTGGCTAATATTTAGAGGGGAAGTTAAAAAAAAAAAACCTTCCTGATTTATAATGAGTGCAGTACAAAGAGAAAAATATAAGATTACTATACCATAGATTATTAACCCATCAAAATTTTACATCTTCTCCTATATTTGTGTTAACCCAAGATTCCTTGAGATTTGCTGGGTTGTCAGAGGGGATCTCAGGACAGGGAGGTGGGAAGATTAAATCTGATGCTCAGCAGGAAACAAGAAATAAAAGTTTGTGTTCTTATGTCAAGAGTACTGATAACATATATTTGAAAGAAAGCATAATATATATCTAGAAAAATAATTAAGATCAATAAAAAGGTTACAAGCTTCGTCCAGGATATAAATGTTTCAGATCTATAAACATCCCAGTGTTTGATGGGAAAGGGAGGAGGAGGTTTAAAATATTATCTGCTCTTTCTGTTAGTTGAAATGTTTAACTCGTATAATATTTTACATAAATTTCTATTGATTTTGGCTAATGTCATTGTCATTAATATAACAAAATAAAAATAATAACAGTGCCTTAGTTTAAACTGCTTATTTCCCTTTCTTGTATGAGAAATCTAGATTATGGAGCAATGGTCTACACAGAGAATGCTCGGATTAGATTGGGATGAGACCGAGAGTAGGACGATCCTTTAAAAACATTCTTTTTTTTTTTTATTCATTTTAGAGAGGAGACACAGAGTGAGAGAGAGAGAGAGAGAAAGAGAGAAAGGGGGGAGGAGCTGGAAGCTCAACTCCCATACGTGCCTTGACCAGACCAGTGCAGGGTTTTGAACTGGCGACCTCAGTGTTCCCAGGTCAACGCTTTATCCACTGCGCCACCACAGGTCAGGCTAAAAACATTCTTTTAAACTATTTTTTTGTATATCTAAAATGATTTCCAGAAAGTTATATATTTTTCTCTTTTGTATATTTTCTACACACAATTTTTTATGTTGGTTTCAATATTAATTTATTTTCATGAATTTATAACAAAAAACACCAAAATTTGATGGTTGCTATTTGGGAAAAAAAAAATTCCCATTTTAGTTCTTATCACTGTTGGTTAATATTTTTGAATGTATATAGCATTTTCTTTGTAATTTTAATAGTGTTTTAATTTTTCTTTTTCTTAGTCCAAGGATCATTATAAGTTTATCTGTCCTTCCAACCTTTTCTTCTTCTTCTTCTTCTTCTTCTTCTTCTTCTTTTTCTTCTTCTTCTTCTTCTTCTTCTTCTTCTTCTTCTTCTTCTTCTTCTTCTTCTTCTTCTTCTTCTTCTTCTTCTTCTTCTTTTATAGATTACTTTTCTATCCAGAGTTTAATTTTTCCTAACCAATTATCTTCATGGCATTTAGATATAATTATTTCTTTGACTATTTTTTGAACAAAAGTATTTGGCTTTATATAAAAGAATAAACAAATTATAATTACCTTTCAATTTAATAAGTGTGTGCATTAAAGTATATGTCTTATCTTGAATAATTACAACAATTATGAGGATTAGCTTTATTTACCCAGCTTAGAGAAGATAAAGATAAGATATAGGAAGAAACTACCTCTTATAATATGTGAATAGTGCTTGGCATCTTTCATAATCATACCAAATAGAAAATGAAAATAAATTAAATCACCACTAGTTCTTTACTGAATGTACCTAATTCTTTCAAATTGACAAACAGTATAAATTGGTGGGGAGGTGGCTGTGATACTCAGCTCCTAGTATGGTTGAAACGTCTCCCTGTAGCCCTGACCAGTTTGCTCAATGGTAAAGCATCGCCTGGCATGTCTCGGGTTCAATTTGGTCAGGGCACACAGGAGAAGCCCCCATTTGCTTCTCAATCCCTCTCCATATCGCTTCTCTCTCTCTCTCTTTCTTTCTCTTCCCCTCTTGCAGCCATGGCTGGATTGGAGTGAGTTGGCCACAGGCACTGAAGATGGTTCCATGGCCTTGGCTTCAGGTGCTAAGAAGAACTCTGTTGGAGCATCAGAACAATGTGCCAGATGGGCAGAGCATCGCCCCCTCATGGGCTTGACAGGTGGATCCTTGTCAGGGGACATGTGGCAGTCTGTTTCTCTGCCTTACCTCTTCTCACTGAATTAAAAAAAAAATTGTTCCCCTGTCCAGATGAAGTGGTACCTCACTCTCTAGAACTTCAGAGGTGCTCTAAATACACCAGCTGACCTCTAGAACTCTCCCTTCTCTTCTATACACCCCACAGTCCTGCACTGTGCTCCTTTTTTCCCCTCTGTAATTTTCCATTCTTCCCTACAAAAATGATCAACTCCCAGTTCCCTTTCGGTTGAAATGACTATTTTATTTATTTATCTACTTACTTACTTACTTATTTTTATTATTATTTTTTTCATGATCTCCCCTGGTGGTTCTGTAAATGGAAGGAATGAGTCTTGTGGCTCAAGGCTTGTGAATTTACTATGAATTCACTGGGGAAAAGATAGGGGAGTACGAGGATCTTTTACCCATCAGTGCTGAATGAGAGACAATAGTGTGTTTTCTTCCTGTATTAGTCTGCTAAGGCTGTTATAACAATAAGCAATGGTTTAAGCAATGGATGGTTTAAGCAATGGATAATTATTTTTCACAGTTTCTGGAGGCTGGTAATTCAAGATCAATGAGTTTGCAGGTTGGTTTTCCTCAGGTCTTTCCACTGGTTTTGCATTGATTGCCTCCCCACTGTACCCTCAGATGGCCGCTTTTTAAAGTTTTTTATTTTAATATATGTGTGATGTCTGGGTGACTCTTTCTTTTCTTATAAAGACATCAATCTTAATGTACTATGGCCTCACCATATGACTTCATTTAACCTTAATTATAAATTTCAAGGGTCTGTTTTTAATGCAGTTATATGTGAAGTTTAGGGTTTCAATATAATAATTTGGGGGTATAAAATTCAGTTTATAACACTTTTGTTTTAAAATATTCTTTAGACTCTTGTGTTTTAAATTTCTTCTAAAATACTTATAATTACATGCACTTTATATCTCTAGGATCAGAACTTCACAGAACTCTTGACTCTTGTTATATGGAATTCATATTTCTCCTGTTAATATGACTTTTACTTTATATTTTCTTATATTTCTACTCTTATTTCTATGCTTCATTTTAATTATTTTAAAATGATTTTTATTTTTCTTCTTCATTGTCATAAAATACTTATCCAGGGAATAATTAATTTTACAGGAATACCAAATTATCCAGAAAATTTATTGTATTTTTCACATCAAGTTATTTCTATATGAATGTAGTCATTTTTTCCTTCTTCATTTAGTAGATTACTCAGTCTGATGATCCTTGGGGGATTAATGTAAGTATTACATATATAGAAAATCTTGCCTTGTGTGCTTTTGAATGGTCAGTAACTATAGCCGGTGCCATTAAAATAGCCTGGCCAACATAGGTTCAGGTTTGATTTGGATCAATCAGAAAGAAACAATTGAGCTGAAAACTGGCAGTCTATTTTCCTTTATTCTAGACTTGTACTTGGCAAGTGAATAAAACAAACATACTGGACTCTAAAACCCACTCATTCAGTGCTCACATAGCTACTGACTCATCCAAGTTTTCCTAGAATCAAAGGCTTTCACTTCACCAGTTTTATTCACCTCTGTTCCCCATCTCCTTCTCTTCAATGAGCTGGCTTCTCCTTCGTCATTCCGCCATTCCACCTGGCCTCCCTGCCCTGCCTCTATGGGCTTTTCCTAGAACATAATCACTCTCATCTGGAACAAAGTGATCTCTCTCCAAATGGCCTCCTAGCTTCTCCTTTTAGAACCTTTTGGCTTGAAAACCCTCCCCCAACACACATTAGCAAAACCACGACCCTTTCAAGCAAAATGGCATTCGGTTGCCCCATTTAGGCAGCGGCCATCTTTAACAGAGTGAGCAAAATATATCTTATCTGCACGACGGAGTTGAAATATTTGCTCAATATAAAATGTTCTGAAACATTAGGATGCATTTTAAATAGATACAAGAAATATTCAGACATGCTTCTTTTTGAAAATATATCACAAATGTTTCAAACTAGTAGTTTAGAAAAAAATTCTTCACACACAAATTTGTTTTGACCTCTGTTTTTTTGTTTTGTTTTGTTTCTAATTGACATATAGAAATTCTTTGGGCCAAGAATAATCCCTGAATTTTGGAAAAAGATACATTGGACTAAGATTACCACTACTTTCTGCTAGCTCTATTACATTGCATCTTATCTATAGAGACAGACAGGATTTACATTCTCTTCCTTTAAAGTGTAGCAGTCTGTGGTGTAGAAATATTTCTAGAGCATCAGTTCTTTTGCATATTAGAAACTCAGAAACATTAGGGTTGATGAATGAAGATAAGTAACTTGAGGCAAAGAATGAATTGTGGATTCTTATTTTTTCTTATGTGGATGAATATAATTTATTATTTGCACATTTAAAGTATATGCACCACCAGCAACTAATAAGTAGCCTATATGATATATGTTTTTAAAATAATAAATAATATGCATTGTAGTACTCCAACCCTCTGGGAACTATCAGTGTCACATGAAACAAACTTACTCAAGACACAAACCTATGTCAAGAGGAAGAGAGGGAGGCCTGCCAAGGGAGGCAAAAGAGAGACCCCCTGAATCTCCTTCTCCCTTAGCTTTTGTCAGAAGCAGAACAGAGGTAACAGGATTACAAGGGAGAGAGATAAGGTAACTTTGTGACTAGTGAAGAAAACTTAAATCAAACCAGTTTAAGCAAAATAAATAGTTTATTGGCTCACATAAGTGAAAAGTTCAGGGAAGAAGTTATTGTAAGGAACACCAGAATGCAGGCTCCAATAGATTTGTTATGGCTCTGCTATCCTCTTCTCTTCATTAGACCCTGCTTTCCTCTTTGGCTTCATTCCCAGTTGAAACAATATTTAACCTAAATTGTCTGCATAGCTAGAAATTTTAGACATGAGAGCATCTCTTGTGAATATCTTCAACAAATCTCTGGCACAACTCTCATTGTCTTATATGAAGTCATAGTTTTCTTTCTGAATAAACATTGTGGCTAGTGTTTGGAGTTTTCCAATTAGGTTTGGTCACATGCCAACCCCTATATTCATACATCACTGTAACAACATGTACTGATTGGACACTTCATGTAGAGATTCAGGTCAGACAAAGCAAATAGAAGATATTTGTTAATCTCTTACTGCTTACCATTCTCATATTTTATTCAATAGAGACAAATTTTAAGTATCTTTTCTTAATCTGGTACAACTGTACCACAAACATATGCAGCAGGCATATTTCAAATTCTCCCTAGTGTGGGGTTACCTAATATCTCATGCAGTTATTACATACAGCTTCTAGTCCAAGGCACCTGGTTAATTAATAAGGCTTTTATTTACCTGCAATCAAAATTGACATCGTATGATCTGGAACCCATTACTTAATGGTAAGTAAGATATATTAAGTAAAAAGTTCATTTGGACAGGAAAGATGGAGAAAAATATACAGCATTTAAGTTTTCATACCAGGCACAATGTCCTTTTTGCACACATAGCCAAGACTCCCTGCTTTGCTGTGCAGAGTTCCCTGGGCAACCAATCTTCCTGTTTCTGTTCTTTTGAAAGCATTTACAAGTTTCATTTTTCTACAATGACACGTTTGAGAATGAAATTTAGAAAACTTACCTTTCTGGAAATAGCTGTAGTTTAGCATCCCCTTCCCATTAGTACAGATTTAGATGACAGTGCCAGGGCATTGCATTTGGAGTTAAACAATAAGACAATTTTGCTTCCTAAACTTGAGAATTTATCAGTCCATGCTGTTACTTCCATTTTAACTTTTGTTGGCTTCCCATCAATTTGCATTCAATCTACTCCATGGGATAATTACCAATGCCAAGGATCTAGAGCTTTTAATCTGTATTTGCAGCATGAATGTTTGTCTTTTGGCAACAGCCTTTGAAAATGTTTTGCCCCCATCTCTTGATTTTTATCATAATGGCTTCTCTGTGGATCTTTGCCTGTAAAACAATAAGGTTAAGGTATCCCTGACTTAGAGTGAATCTTAAAACAAGCTGCTTTTTTTAAGTTTGCTATTTTTTTAAGTGTGAGCTTAATTATTACCATCTGCAGGCAGTTTGTATGAACCAGGAGTAAAAAGCAGAAGATGTTGGGGTGGTATCCCTGGCCAAACCTCTGTTCCCTACTGGAGCTGATACCATTTCCTGTTTGTTTCTAGATTTCTTCCTTTAGTGTAAAGCTTAGGAAGAAAGAAGTGAATTTGCAGCACTAAAATGATGACTCTAATAATCAGGTATTTGTAATGTTGAATTATAGAAAGAAAAATAATCTTCTTTAAGCCAAGCTGTTCTTTTCTTTCTTTAATGTTCTGCTCAGGTAAAATTATCTCTTACTTCTAAGCATTTACTTAAGTTCATACATAATAATTTTCTAACCAATGTATATATTTTTATTTTTATATCAAGTTTCTTAAGTTTCAGCCTAAATAAACATGTGACCTGAGTCTCATTATCCAAAGATTTACTGTATGAGAAAGATTGACTACTTAGAACCTGAGGTATATACCATTTATGCCTCAGATTCTGTAATTTCATATTTAAGAATATTTCACTTACAAAACTGAAATACTATACTTCAATTTTTTGTGTGTAGCATACATCATTGTTTCTATTTGAACATTTTTAAATATTTTTAACAAATTTTAAACTGAGATTTATTGTGTGCTCAATATTTAATTGACAACTCATATATCTTCTCTCCTAGTTGGCATTACAAGTGATAACATTTAGACATTGATAGTATTTTAGTAATCAAAACTCTGTAGCAAGTGACAAACCAACTAACTATTAATATGATAAGGGTATATATTGCCAACATACTAAAGCATATGAAAGAACATTCATTTCCAAATCTCAAATAATATCACTGAAAATCTTTCAACATTTAGTTTTCAGTTCTGCTTTCTCCTTGGGTTGGTTTGATTGTCAATCAATTGTTCTTCATTTACAGCAAAGATGAACATCTTTTGTTGTCTTTAAACCTAACTTAAAAGAGATGAATCTCATTAGCGAGTCTTGGGTCATAGACTCCTCACTGTGTCCCTCCAGTGTGTAGAATTAAATGGAATATACTGTTTGGCCCAGCCTGAATATGGTGCCCATCTCTAGTTCAATGAGAGAAAATTATTCAAAGCTTTGGATTGAAGTCAGGAGGGGTCCACCAAAAGTAAATAAGAAGAGTAGATAATTGCCTACCATAGAATACAATAATTTTTCTCTAATATAAAGAGAAAATTACATTATGACACACATTGTCAAGAAAAATATGAACAAACCCCCTTCAGTTTATAAAAGTAATCAGGGCAATGATTACATTATGTCTTGCAATTACTAAAAAATGAAATGAAATTACCTGATACAATTGATAAAGGCATGCTTGGCAAAGAAAAATAAATAGCTATATAAATGCAAGTTAAATTAAGACAGAAGCAACTAAATGAACATTTCAAATTTTTGCACAAAAGTCTATATTTTTCAGGGATTAAAGCCAGTTTCATTTTTGAAATATACCCACCCATTTCTTCTGTCACATCACTCAGTCAATTCTGAGGATATCTGTTACAAGGACTTTTAATCTTAGTTTCACAACTTTAGACCATACTTTTCTTTTTCTTTTCTTTTTTTTTCTTTTTTTTTTTTTTTTTTTTGGTGTTATTAACTATGTGCAGTAACCAAAGGAAACTAACTGACTAGTTTTTTTTAAAATAGATTAGCATTCATCAATATCAGGAAAAAGTTTAAAGAAAGATAAATATACTCTTAATCATAAAAGGGTTAATGATACAACATGGAAAAATGTTTGACAAAGCCCAAGATACTATTTAAGAATTTTCAACAGTGTAAAAATACAGATTAAGAAATTGCTTTTGAAGTGTCTTATAATAGTCAATTAGATCAGGAGGAGCACTCTATTTCTAACTGCAGTGGTTTTTGACCTCAATAATCTGTTCTTTTAATAAAAGGCCCATGCAGGTCAGTGTTACAGATGATTTTAAGCCATAGGATTTCACAAATAGTATATAACTTATGCTCATGGTTTTTAACCCTGCTGCATATTTGACTCTTCTGGGCTCAAACCCAACACAGGAAATTTTCTATTCAATTGGTCTCGGCCAGGGTATTTAAAGCTCCTCTGGAAATTCTAATATACAGACAAGGTTAGACATGTTAGGTGAGCATGCTTAGGAAATTTATGTTTGCTAGTGACTGTGATTTCTTTAGACTAGAGAGAATAGAACTTTAGAGTCAATAAAAAATGTGTTTTTAAATAGGTGCCAATTTATTTTACATTACTTTCATTAAAACACACAAGATGGAAGCCCTGGTCAGTTGTCTCAGTGGTAGAGTGTCAGCCCAGCATGTGGAAGTCCTGGATTTGAGTCCCCAGTTCAAGTCTTAGGTTCAATTCCCGGTCAGGGCACACAGGAGAATTATCTATCTGCTTTTCCACCCTTCCCTCTCTCCTTTCTCTCTTTCTCTCTCTTCCCTTCTCACAGTCAAGGCTCTATTGAAGCAAAGTTGGACCGAGAGCTGAGGATGGCTCTGTGGTCCCCACCTCAGGCACTAGATTGGCTCCAATTGCAAAGGAGCAATGTCCCAGTTGGGCAGAGCATCACCCCCTAGAGGGCTTGCCAGATGGATCCTGGTTGGGAGCCTGCAGGAGTCTGTCTCTCTGCCTCCCCACTTCTCACTTCAGAAAGATATAAAAAGAAACACACACACACAAGATCAAGATGGAGGCCCTAGGAGGGTAGCTGCATTGGTTGGAGGGTAGTTCCCCTGTATGCTGAGATTGTGGGTTCCATTCTGGTCTGCACATACAACAAATAACCAATGAATGCATACATAAGTGGAAAACCAAGTCAAAGTCTCTCTCTCTTTTCCTCTCTAAAATCAATCAATTTTTTTTAATTAAAAAAAAGACACACACAGGATCATTTGACTTTGGGTGGTAACCACACAATGCAAAATGCAGATCCTGTATCATAGCAATGTGTACTTGAAACCTATATAATCCTATTAACCAACATAACCCCAATCAATTTAATAAAAATAAACAAAATAATAAAATAATAAATAAATAACATAAAAAGACACACAGGAAAGTTTTCTGCTAATACATTGGTGAATCATTGTATCACTGTTTCCAGAATCAAATTATTTTTACTTGGAAACATAACACTTCCTTTTCAAAAAAGTGGGTACCTGAATTTAAAAAAGTATAGTCTTCAGGAAATCACTTCCTTCTATAAAACAATATTTACTGAGCATTGGTTAACTACAGTTATAGACACTAATCTAAAAATTAGGTACAGGCCCTGGCTGGTTAGCTCAGTCAGTTAAGAACATCATCTCCAAATGACAAGATTGCGGGTTTGTTCCTGGTCAGAGCACACATTGGAAGCAATCAAAGAGTGTATGACTGAGTGGCCCCAGTCAGGACATATACAGGAGTAGCTCTATGTTTCTGTCTCTCTCCCTGCCTCTCTCTAAAAAGAAAAAAAAAGAAAGAAATAAAATAAAATAAAAATCAACATTACTAATAATAACCCTGTATCATGAATCTTTAATAATGATAACTGTAAATAATCAATAGAATCATGAAGTTAATAGTGTGTATTAGCTTTTCTTAAAAGCACAAAACAAATGTTAGCTGTTTTTTATTTTAAGTTAAATACATTGTTTTGGAGGTCACTGAGCAAAATAGTCCAATACATTTAGTACTTTGAAAACAAACAAACAAACAAACAAAAAGGTAACATGTGAGATTAGTGAACTAGACAGAAACAATATAAAGATTATTTGGAATAAAATAAAGACACATAAGTGCACAGATGCAAAATGCATCAGATAATAAGAGTAAATTGTAAACCATGTTAGACAATAAATTTGAAAATATAGTTGAATTGGAGGAATTCTTAGAGAAACATAAACCATCATCAGACTTATTAGAAATAATTTTAAATTTCAATAGTCTAAAATGATTGAAAACATTTATTATTTTAAATATATCCCCAAAGAAAAACCAAAACATTTCATTGTGTTAATGGGTTCCTTTGTTGTGCAAAGACTTTTTAGTTTGATGTAGTCCCCTTTATTTGTTTGTATGTTTGTTTCCCTTCCCTGGGGAGATATGTCAGTAAAAATATTGCTATAAGAAATATCTGAGAACGTTTGTACATGTTTTATTCTAGATTTTTATGGTTTTGAGTATAATATTTAAGTCTTTAATCCATTCTGAGTTTATTTTTGTGTTTGGTTTAGGAAGATGGTGTAGTTTCATATATTTGCACTTACTTTTTTCATTTCCCTAACTCCATATATTGAATAGACTGTTGTGTTTACCCAACTGTATGTTCATGCCTTCTTGGTCAAGTATTACTTGATCAAATAGGTATGGATTGATTTCTGGGCTTTCTATTCTGTTCCATTGATCTATACATTTGTTTCTATCCAAGTGCCCATCAGTCGACGAGTGAATAAAAAAGCTGTGGTAAATTTACATAATTAAATATGATGTGGCCATAAAAAGAAGAAAATCTTACCTTTTGTGATAGCATGGATGGACTTGGTGACTATTATGCTACATAAAATAAGCCAATCAGAAAAAAAAGAGGTACCACATAATTTCAGTCATATGTGGAATCTAATGAACAAAATGAACCAACAAGCAAAATAGAGACAAACTTATATCGAGAGCAAACAAAGAAAAGAAAAAGAAAAAAAAAACTCATGGACATAGAGGCAATGAGGGTTATGGGGATATAAATGATAATGGACTTGGAGTGGTGAACACACAATACGGTATACAGAGATGTGTTGTAGAATTAGGTACCTAAAACCTGTATAACCATGTTAAGCATTGTTACACAATTAAATTCAATAAAAAAATTTACAAGTCTCATTTCATTTTAAAAATTCAAATGTTCATGAGAATGAAAATTTATGGATCAACCTCACTTATAAACATGGATATAAAAATTAAAAATATTTGTACATGGAATTTGCCAATGTATTGAAATGGTTATTTATAATGATAAAGGTAGGTTTACATCCAGGATGTTATTATAATTTAAGATTAGATAATATTCATAGGTTATTCACTATATTAGCAAACTAAAAGTAAAAATATTATAGTAATAGATGCAACAAAAAAAATCAATACGATCAAATATTTATATTTTTTAAAAACTTCTTACAACACTATGACTATAAATGAATATCCACAAACTGAAAAATGACTTCAATAAAAATATATACAAAGAAAATAGAATGATTACCACTTCTCTCTAGCATTATATTAAAGTCCTTAGTACAAGAAAAATAATAAAAACTAAAACTATCAAGATTAAAAGAAAAATAAAAATTTGTCTACATTAAAATATCAAAAATAATCAACATAACTTATTAGAGTTACTTGAGAATATATCAATAATACTAAGATGCCTAAATTTAAGGACAACTGTATTTATATACATTAATAAATGATAATTATTAAAGCATAAAATAAATAATAAAAATCCCTTAGTAGATCTAATAAAAATGACCTTTACCTTAGGGAGAAATTTATAAACTTCATAGAAAGACCTTAAAGAAGCACATTAATAGAGATATATATACCATACTCATGGATGAAATATTATCTTAAAGATACCCTACCAGACAAAAGCCTGTGTGTGTGTGTGTGTGTGTGTGAAAGATGTGCATGTGTGTGTACATGTAGTCATGTTATCAAAAAATTCCTAATAAAAAGAATCTGATGGATTAACATGACTTATAATATTATGCCTTATTATAAAGTTATTTAAAAACAACAGGGCACTGTAGTAGAGATTGAAGTATTAAGCAAAGAAGCATAGATATTTCTTTTTAAACTCATGCATTATGGGGATTTGGTTAATAAGAGGTGTGGCTTTAAAGATAGCTGAAGATAAACTATTGAATAAAGTTGTGTGGAGAAATTGATTATCTTTTATATATATATATATATTTTATTATTATTAATTCTAATGGGGTGACACTAATAAATCAGGGTACATATGTACAATGAAAACATCTCCAGGTTATCTTATCATTCAATTGTGTTGCATACCCATCACCAAAAGTGAAATTTTCCTCTGTCACCTTCAATCTGGTTTTCCCTGTGTCCCTCCCCTCCTCCCTATCCCACTCTTCCCTCCCTCCCCCCATCCCATAACCACCACTCTCTTGTCCATGTCTCATACCCTCACTTTCATGTCCCACCTATGTATGTAATTGTGCTGTTCTCAGTTTTTCTTTTTTTCTGATTTACTTATTTCACTCCGTATAATGTTATCAAGGTACATCCATTTTGTTATAAATGATCCGATGTCATCGTTTCTTATGGCTGAGTAGTATTCCATAGTATATATGTACCATTGCTTTTTAATCCACTTGTCTTCTGACGGACACTTGGGCTGGTTCCAGATCTTCCCTATTGTAAACAATGCTGCCACGAACATGGGGGCGCATTTCTTCTTTTCGAACAGTGCTATGGTGTTCTTAGGGTATATTCCTAAAAGTGGGATAGCTGGGTCAAAAGGCAGTTCGATTTTTAATTTTCTGAGGAATCTCCAAACTGTTTTCCACAGTGGCTGCACCAGTCTGCATTCCCACCAGCAGTGCAGAAGGGTTCCCTTTTCTCCACATCCTCGCCAGCACTTATTCTGTGTTGTTTTGCTGATAAGTGCCATTTTGACTGGTGTGAGGTGATATCTCATTGTGGTTTTAATTTGCATTTCTCTAATGATTAGTGATGTTGAGCATTTTTTCATATGCCTATTGGCCGTCCGTATGTCCTCTTTGGGGAAATTTTTATTCATTTCTTTTGCCCATTTTTTGATTGGGTTGTTTGTCTTACTGGTGTTGAGTTTTATAAGTTCTTTATAAATTTTAGTTATTAACCCCTTATCAGATGTGCTGTCGAATATGTTCTCCCATTGTGTGGTTTGCCTTTTTATTCTGTTCCTATTGTCTTTAGCTGTGCAAAAACTTTTTAGTTTGATATAGTCCCATTTGTTTATCTTGCCTTTTATTTCAGTTGCCCGTGGAGATAAATCGGCAAATATACTGCTGCTACAGATGTCGGAGAGCTTGCTGCCTATGTTTTCTTCTAAGATGCTTATGGTTTCACGGCTTACATTTAAGTCTTTTATCCATTTTGAGTTTGTTTTTGTGAATGGTGTAAGTTGATGGTCTAGTTTCATTTTTTTGCAGGTAGATGTCCAGTTTTCCCAACACCATTTGTTAAAGAGGCTGTCTTTACTCCATTGTATGTTCTTTCCTCCTTTGTCAAATATCAGTTGTCCATAAAGCTGTGGGTTTATTTCTGGGTTCTCTGTTCTGTTCCATTGATCTATGTGCCTGTTCTTATGCCAGTACCAGGCTGTCTTGAGTATAATGGCCTTATAGTAAACCTTGATATCTGGAAGAGTGATACCTCCTGCTTTATTTTTTCTTTTTAAGATTGCTGAGGCTATTCTGTTCTTTTTTGGTTCCATATAAATTTTTGAAATATGTGTTCTATATCATTGAAGTATGTCATTGGTATTTTAATTGGTATTGCATTGAATTTATAAATTGCTTTGGGTAATATAGACATTTTAATGATGTTTATTCTTCCTAGCCATGAGCACGGTATATGCTTCCACTTGTTTATATCTTCCTTGATTTCTTTTATCAATGTTCTATAATTTTCCAAGTACAAGTCCTTAACCTTCTTGGTTAAATTTACTCCTAGGTACTTTATTTTTTTGGCTGCAATAGTGAAGGGGATTGTTTCCTTAATTTCTTTTGCTGATATTTCATTGTTGGTATATAGAAATGTCTCTGATTTCTGAGTATTAATTTTATATCCTGACACCTTGCTGAATTCATTTATAAGGTCCAGTAGTTTTTTGACTGAGACTTTAGGGTTTTCAATATACAATATCATATCATCTGCAAATAATGACAGTTTTACTTCTTCTTTTCCAATTTGTATGCCTTTTATTTCTTCTTCTTGTCTGATTGCTGTAGCTAGGACTTCCAGAACTATGTTGAATATGAGTGGTGAAAGTGGGCAACCCTGCCTGGTTCCTGATCTTAAGGGGATTGCTTTTAATCTTTGTCCATTTAGTATGATGTTTGCCATCGGTTTATCGTAGATGGCCTTTATCATGTTAAGGAATGATCCCTGTATTCCCACTTTACTGAGAGTTTTGAGCATGAATGGGTGCTGGATTTTATCAAATGCCTTTTCTGCATCTATTGAAATTATCATGTGATTTTTGTCCTTCCTTTTGTTTATGTGATGAATCACATTGATTGATTTGCGAATATTGAACCAGCCTTGCCTCTCCAGAATAAATCCCACTTGATCGTGGTGTATGATTTTTTTCATATATTGCTGGATCCGGTTGGCTAATATTTTGTTGAGAATTTTAGCATCTAAATTCATCAGGGATATAGGCCTATAATTTTCTTTCTTTGTGTTGTCTATGCCCGGTTTTGGGATCAGAATTATGCTCGCCTCATAAAAGGAGTTTGGAAGTCTTCCTTCCTCTTGAATTTTTTGAAATAGCTTGAGGAGGATAGGAGTTAGTTCTTCTTTGAATTTTTGATAGAATTCACTTGTGAAGCCATCAGGCCCAGGACTTTTCTTTTTTGGGAGTTTTTTGATAACTGTTTCGATCTCATTTGTTGTAATTGGTCTGTTTAGGTGTTCTGATTCTTCCAGATTGATTTTTGGAAGGTTATATGATTCAAGAAATTTGTCCATTTCACCAAGATTGTCTAATTTTTTGGCATATAGTTCTTCATAGTATTTTCTTACAATGCTTTGTATTTCTGTTGTGTCAGTTGTTATTTCTCCACTGTCCTTTCTAATTTTATTTATTTGAGTCCTCTCTCTTTTTTTCTTGGTGAGTCTAGTTAAAGGTTCATCAATCTTGTTTACCTTTTCAAAGAACCAGCTTCTTGTTTCATTGATCCTCTGTATTGTTTCCTTAGCCTCTATGTCATTTATTTCTGCTCTGACCTTTATTATTTCCTTCCTTCTACTTGTCTTGGGTTTTATTTGTTGTTGTTTTTCTAGTTCTTTTAGATGCAGGGTCAGGTTGCTTATTTGAGCGTTTTCTAGCTTCTTATGATATGCCTGTAGTGCAATAAACTTCCCTCTCAGAACTGCTTTTGCTGTGTCCCATAAATTTTGAGTTGAGGTATGCTCATTATCATATGTTTCTAGAAACTTTTTTATTTCTTCTTTGATCTCATTGTTAATCCATTCATTATTTAATAACATGCTATTTAGTTTCCATGTGTTTGAGTATCTTTCAGTTTTTCTTTTGTGGTTAATTTCTAGTTTCATGGCATTGTGATCAGAGAAAATGCTTGATATGATTTCAATCTTCTTAAATTTATTGAGACCGTTTTTGTGTCCTAACATGTGGTCTATCCTAGAAAACGTACCATGAGCACTTGAGAAGAATGTATATTCTACTGCTTTAGGGTGAAAAGTTCTGAAGATATCTATTAAATCAAGTTGATCTAGTGTCTCCTTTAAGTCTGCTGTTTCTTTATTAATTTTCTTTCTTGAGGATCTATCCAGTGTTGTTAGAGGGGTATTGAAATCCCCTACTATGATAATATTGCTGTTAATCTCGCCCTTTATATCCATCAAAGTCTGCTTTATGTATGTCGGGGCTCCTATATTTGGTGCATAGATATTTACAATAGATATATCTTCCTGTTGAATTGTTCCCTTTATCATTATGTAGTGTCCTCCTTTATCTCTTACTACAGCCTTTGTTTTAAATTCCATTTTGTCTGATATAAGTATTGCTACCTCTGCTTTTTTTTCATTTCCATTTGCATGAAATATTTTTTTCCATCCTTTTACCTTCAGTCTATGAGCATCTTTTGTTTTAAGGTGTGTCTCTTGTAGACAGGATAAGTATGGGTCCTGTTTCTTTATCCACGCAGCTACTCTATGTCTTTTGATTGGATCATTTAATCCATTTACATTTAAGGTTATTATTGATATGTAGTTGTTTATTGACATTTTATTCTTTAAAGCTGTATTCTTCTTTTGCTCTATTCATTCCTCCCTTTAAACTGTTCACAACAGGCCCCTTAGTATCTCTTGCAGAATTGGTTTGGTTTTTATGAATTCCTTGAGGCTTTCTTTTTCTGGGAAGCTCTTTATTTCTCCTTCAATTTTAAATGTTAGCCTTGCTGGATAAAGTAGTCTTGGTTGTAGGTTCTTGTTCTGCATTACTTTGATTATTTCTTGCCATTCCCTTCTGGCCTCAAGTGTTTCTGTTGAGAAGTCCGATGTCATCCTTAGGGGGCTCCTTTGTAGGTGATAGCCTTTTTTTCTCTAGCAGCTTTTAAAATTTTTTTTTTATCCATTAGTTTTGGTATTTTAACTATGATGTGTCTTGGTGTAGATCTTTTTGGGTTTCTCTTTAATGGAGTTCTGTGTGCTTCTTGAATGTGTGGAGTGTTTCCCAGCCTTAATTTAGGAAAGTTTTCTGCTATGATTTGATTGAACACAGTTTCCATTTCCTGTCCTCTCTCCTCTTCTTCAGGCACCCCTATGATGCGAATGTTGTTTCTCTTCATGTTGTCACAAAGGTCCCTTACAGTTTCCTCACATTTTTTAAGTCTCTTTTCCTTTTTCTTCTCTGCTTCTGTGCCTTTGTTTATTGTGTCCTCTAACTCGCTTATTCAATCCTCAGCGTGATTCATCCTGTTTTTAATTCCTTCCATTGTGGTCTTCAGTTCTGATACTGTATTTGTCATTTCTGTCTGATTCTTTTTTATTATTTCAATTTCAGTTTTTATACTTGTTATCCCTTTATTTAGGTGTTCATAATGACTATCCATTGTTGCTCTAATTTCTTTGAACATCCTAACTATCATTATTCTAAATTCTGCTTCTGGTAATTTGGTTATATCTGGTTCATTCAGGTCCTTCTCTGGGGATTTCCCTTGATTCATTTGGTTTGCATTCCTCTGCCGGCCCATTTTTTCTGTGTATAAGCAAGTTGTGGCCACTGGTGTCCAGTAGGTGTTGCCTTTGTGTTCTCTAGGTGTGGTCTATCTGCTGGCCCCCTACCCTCTCTGCCGGTGCCTAGGGTGGATGGTTATGAGCGTTGCCAGCGCCGGCCCACTGTTGCTTTTGCTGTGATTTCTGCCTCTCCTCCGTGGGACAGGCTGTCACTGAAGCCACAAGATTAACACCAAGGGTAGAGGTGAGCACCTTTGCTCAGCTGCGGACCCAGCCTATTTCCGGACTTCCGCCCAGAACAAGCAGTCGGAGCCTGCTTGCTACAGTTCCGCGGGTTAGGCGGGGCTTTTGACGTGCTCTCAGCTGTAAGCTTTTGCCCGTCCGGAGCTTTAGCCTCGCCCTCGAGGCCAGGGCCCTTCTGCGCAGGGTCGGAAACCAAGGTTTATTGGGGCGGGCGTGTTTGCTGGCTTCCACTCAGCTGCGTACTTCCGCTTGTCCCGGACTCTACCCCGCCCCCGCGTTCGGAGCCCGCTCGTGCGCGTGTGAATTCTATCCGCGGTTTCTCCGGCCGGGTGGGGATAGTAGCGTGGGCTCAGCTGCGAGCCTCCACTTGTCTCGGGTCCGCCCCGTTCCCGCGCTCGGTGCCCGCTCGCGCAGGTATACTTGCCAACCGCAGTTTCTCTGGCCCGGGGGGGGGGGTGGGGGACTGGTAGCGTCAGCTTAGCCACGAGTCCCTGCCTGTCCCTGGTCCTAGCCCAGTCCCCGCGGTCAGGACTGGCTTGCGCAGGGCCTGCCCGTTCCTGGCCTCCCGCTTTGTCCCCGTTAGTGGGATTAAAGGCGGGCCCGCAGCTTCCAGACCGCTTTCGCGCGTCCCCTCCGACCCTCTGGGCTATACCGATCTCCCACCGGCTTGGCCTCTGCCCACGCCGACAGAACCGCCTTTCAGCATCCTGCCGCCCCAAAACTTTAAGCAGCCCTCAGCAGAGTAGGAAGGGACCTAATACTCCACACTGTAGGCCTGGGAGCTCCCTCACTTGTTTCACAGCTCAAAACTGTCCAAACGCCTCTTCTAGGCTCTAGGACTGCAGGCTGGGGCTTGGTTCCTGGGACCCAGGTCCCTCCCTCTCCGCCAAACTTTCCTCCCGCCCTGCGGGTCTCTCCTGGCTGCTGTTTGCTCCGGGGAGCTGGGCAGCCCTCTTCGCGTTTTCGCTATTCAATGTGGCTTCTTCTGTTTTCCTTGGTTGAAGAGTCCTCTTAGTTTTGTTCAAAGTTGGTTTATCCAGGTCATGGTTCTTAAAATTGAGTTGTAATCCACTTTGGTTCTGGGAGTTGGAAGTTGGTACGTCCGCCTACTCCGTCGCCATCTTGCTCTCCCCTGATTATCTTTATGGAAGAAAAATTGATCCTTATCTGTCATGCTTATAAAGAATTCAATTACAGGGAGATAAAAAGTTAAAAATAAAAAATCTGAAATCTGAGAAGAAAGTGTAGAATATTTTCATGTCCTCAGTGTAGTGTTTCCGAAACATGACAATGTACAAAACATAAAAAATGTGTATGATGAGTTCAACTCTGTTTAAATTAAGAACAATGAATGTAAAGATACTGTTCACTTGAATATGAGCAATTAGTGTCATGCACAAAATTGGAAACAAACAGTTTCATCAGGAGAAATAAAAGACAGTGGAATACAGTACTATAGTGACTATGTAAGAACTACAACTATGCAAATACATGAATGAATCTCTGCTTAAAAAGCAAGTTGCAGAAGAATATATATAAAATAAACAATTTGTATAGATGTCAAGATATACAACACACACACACACACACACACACACACACATAGATAGATAGTGAGAAAAAATATTGAGAACACTATGTACAAACCAAGAGGAAGGTACATACATAGTTGAGAATACTGACTACTTCTGATAGAAAATAGAGGATATAACTGGAAAAGCGCATGCAGTACTTTAACTGTATGCACTAAGATAATCTTTTCCTTTTTTTTTTGTAATTCTTTTATTCCCCTATATAATATAAACTCTTGAATATATTAAGTATTCTATAAAATAAAACCACTATCTAATTTCTATGAAACTTAAGTTGTTAATTTCTATAATCATTTTCCTTCATAGCTTCTTTTAAAAGACTTTTCACATAGTGGAATTTCCTAATACAAATTCTAAAAAAAGCAATTTCTTTCTTTTATATAAACTTTAGAAGATCTTGAGCTTTTCACCCTTTGGATCTATATTTTTCATGGAATGCTCACAAGTTTTTACTGGCAACTAGGTAGGTTATTTTTCAATGACCTGTGTTGGAAACTAATCTTCCAACAAGATACTTCCAATATCCTGCTTCCTGAGTCATCAATAATTTTATAGAAAGCCAAAGCATTAATATTTTGAACTGAGACTACACATTATCTAGCCGAACCATATACTTTTTTCATGGATTTCTCTTGTAATGACACTAAAAGATGTTATTATTGAGCCATATTGAGTCATACTATAGGAAATTCAATAATTAATAAAACCATATTTAAAATACACAATTTAAAAACCAAAACAAAAATAAAATCCTTTTTGAGAGAAAAATATTGTTTATTGTGGATCCCAGACTTCTAAACCTTAAATACAGGTTCTAGATATAACTTTTGGAAATACACAGAGTATATCTAAATTCAAATTATGTAAAAGACTTTTAAGTACTTAAAGTAGTTTTTATTTCTCTGTTAAGTATTCTCCCCTTTAACCTAGACATTGTCAGATCTTTTCTTGTGTTAATTTTTTGGACATACTCAAATTTATGAATACATCTGTCAGACTGTGACACTACCCAGACCCAATATCACCTATTATTAAGAGAAGGTAAAATTTTATTAATGTCTTATATAATTTTAATTTATTTTAGCAGAAATATAACATAGTTAATATGTGTTGGGTTTGTTCTAAACTAATGTTCCTCAGTTTTTGATAAAGCCTCCTATTAATTCCCATTATTTACTTATAAGTTTTATTTACAGTCTATCTAAAAGGCTTTTTTAAATTAAGGTTTAGATTAACTTTTGTTTATGAATCTATTATGTCATGATATATTTTAGATCTCAGATATGAGACATATTTTGGATCTCAAATATGACATCCAATATATCATTTTCTCTACATTTTGTAAAACCCATACATGTTACTAACCTATTTCTTGCCCCCTCACAAGACTGAAAAATATAAATTAGAATCAAGAACAACATCCTAAACTCTTCTTTTCATTTTGGTATTGACCTTTAAATCAATATCTTTCTGGTAAGGTTGTGTAAGTAGGTATTATCAGTAAATGCTTACTTAATCCAACTTTCATCCTATTATTCACTAGTTTATTACAAAAATTTTAAGTGTAGTATATCTGTTACAGTCTTCTTCATTTACTAGTCTGGATATACTATAAAAATGTAAATGAGGATAGTGTGATATGTCTCATTTTTATTTCAATGAGTATAGAATGACTTCTCTTAATTATCTCTGAAATTTCTTTTAATGTATAAAAAACACCTGTGAGATAATAGGCAAAAATATTGAATAAAATCAGTAACAAATTCATGTATTTAGTGTTCAGAATCCTTCTCCTTCTGGGTTTATTATTTGCTTTCATTTTTCACTTAACCAGTACCTCTTTCAGTATTTTTCTGGTAACATACTCTTATATTTTTTTGTGATAGAATCCACATCATGTGTTTTGGGTGGAATTTTTCTAAGAATGCTATTGTGAGTCTGGCCAGAGTAACTCATTCTAGGAATGGTATGCCAACAATTTTGGATCAATTCTAGAACTTTTAAAAATGAAACTATTGCCTGACCAGGCAGTGGTGCAGTGGATAGAGTGTCGGACAAGGATGAGGAGGGGCCCAGGTTTGAGACCCTGAGGTCGGCAGCTTGAGCGCGGGTTCATCTGGTTTGAGAAAAAGTTCACCAGTTTGAGTTCAAGGTCACTGCCTCGAGCATGGGGTTACTCGGTCTACTGAAGGCCACGGTCAAGGCACATATGAGAAAGCAATCAATGAACAACTAAGGTGTCAAAACAAAAAACTTATGATTGATGCTTCTCATCTCTCTCCATTCCCGTCTATCTGTCCCTATTTATCCCTCTCTCTAACTCTCTCTGTAAAATAAAAAAAAAAAAGAAAAGAAAAGAAAAGAAAGAAACAATTGTCTCTTTATTTTGAGGTTTACTGAGTTGATAGAATATGTTTAATCTATTGGACTCACAAATTTAAGAATGATGGTCATTGCTTTTTTTCAGGAGATAGAGATGGAATGTAATAAGAGGATAATGTCCAGAAGTAAGCAGAACTAAAAGATGGAGAAACAGATAACTGATAGAATTGTTTGTGTTTCAGGGTTGTTCAAGTTAGCTGCATTCATAGTTTTTTTAGTGTAAGAATTCAGAACAGGTTTTCCCAAAATATACCACTTTGGCATGTGAATTATTTTGAACTAAAGGCAATCAAAACATGAATGCTCACAGAAACATTTACCTCTCCCTTAAATAATTTAAAATAGAAACCTTGCCCCTAATAAAGTTACACCAGAAATAATTTTTATATATGGTTATTTGATGTGTCTTTCTCATAAAAACTATGAGAAAACAAAGTGCAATTTGAAGCTATAAAGTCTCCCTTTAGACTTTCTTCTGTTGAGGTTGTTTTCTACAACACCCAAGGTCTTCATTTTTAAAGAAAATTGATATTCTAGGCATCTAAGTGAGATCATTTGGAAAACAAACCAATGAGCTACTGCAATTGAAAGCCTGTCATAAGTCTCTGGCAATGACAGTAAGAGAGTTACAAAGTTCTCACATTAATCTCAGTGGACTAATTATGGTCACTTAAATGTCAGTATTGTTAACTTTTTTTTTTATTGCAATGGAAAGAGTGAATCACTGTGCTTTTTAGGCCAGCTGAACATCTACCATAGCAGGAGGTGGAATTCATTTGAAATAATGTGCTATATATTAGAGATCCTTTAGAAACTAGGTGTGCATGAACTTGTGTATTATTTTGATTAATTGGTTAATTGAAGTGTTGCTACTACTGTCCTTAAATTTAGAATGAAAGTAATGGTTATAGTGTTGTCAGCTAAAAAGTGGCTTTTTTCAACCATGAATTTTATAGGATTTTGTATTTGTTCTATAAAATACCATACACCAGCAAGGAAGACATTTTACCTTAATAAGGTAATAAATATTTTACAAAAAAATATATATATATCTTATACAACCTCATAGTAAAACCCCAAAGAAGGTTCAAATAAAGTAGCAAACAAATAATAAATTTTTATTCACTTTCAAAGGATATATGCAAGTTTTATGTTTTAAATAGTGTTTATCACCATCTTCTCTGTGCCTGATGCTAAGCTGTGAGGTATACAGGCTAAAGTGTCACCAATAATTAGGGTAAACATACATTCTGAAACTAGCAAAAAATACTGTACTGCTCCTATTTCATTGAATATATTTTTTCTCCTTGCAAACATGATGACCTTAATCAGTTGGGTTATATGTAATATATGTTATAATCAAACATGTTTGTTTATAAAACATGTATTTTATAAGCAAATGTGTTTGTTCATGAAACATGTATATCATAATGTATAATACATATGTTGTGATTAAATATATTTTATTCTGTGATTATAAAGTAACATATTGACAAACTTAATTTGATTACATGATGTGATTATATTTTCAGAATTAAAAAGGAAAAAAAAAACTTCACCTCATAAAACAAATTTCATTTTGATTTCAAGTTCACAAACTCTGTCAACCAAATTAATGAAATTAAATTACACATTTATATCACCATAGAACAAAGCAAGATACTGTTTACATTATATTTGGAAATGTGAATTCTATATGCAAATTTATCTTTATAATTTGGTGCAAAATAACTTTACTTTTTTCAAAAATATACCCAATAATGTGTTAATGCTCTACTATTCTGTTAAATAGAACATCTTATTTCCAATTATTATTTTATAAAACAATTTTAATTAAATTACAAAAGAGTATAGGACCATATAAGAATCTTTGCTTTGCTACTCTAAATTACTGCCTCAGACTTTTCTAATTTAAAAATAGATTAGAAAAATATGAATTCGTTTTTTTTTCTCTGATTAACTTCAGAGAGAAATGACGCCATGAGTAGTGCTGCCGATACCTCTCCCTAAAATTTCAACAAGCTCAACAACTAGAGACAGAAAAACAATCCCAGGAGCATCTGAAATACACATACATCAAACAAAGGAATGATTGGGCAAAAAGGTGGCTGAATATATAATCCATTCTGAAGGTAATAAGACAGAGAACGGAGTATTCCGTTTTCCTCACTGACCTGAGGAAGGGCTGCTTTCACTTAAAACTGAGAGGAAGGGAGGGCTAGGGGAGAGAAAAGAAGCTGACTAGGGCAGAGATGTTCAAGCTGAGGAGAGAGTGTGCACGCAGCTCAGAATGAGATCACCAAGGCAGAGCTAATGCCAGCAGCAAACCCCAGCAGAGGTGGAAGGGGGGTTGCTTGCAGAGACTTGTACCAGAGTGGCTTTTGGCTTTATTTACTCCCAGTCTCCCGGTGGGCAAGCACGGGAAGTGTATAAATGGTTCCTCCTGGCGCCTCAAGCATGGGAGTCCGCGTTTGGAACAGAGAGGCCCCGTTGGAGACTGTCAGCAGTGGCCTTCTGTGTGGGCTGTAGGCAGAGTTTCTGCATAATCCCGACTCCCCAATACCAACAGTATGTGGGAAGTGTGCGAGAGCTGGCTTCCCTATGCCCAGACCTTTCCAGGAGGGAAGGCTAACAAAGCACATTCCCACAAAGAGAACTGCTGAAGTGCTGGAGGAAGGGTGCACAGGCAGCCTCTGGAGAGCAGACCCATGGAATATTGAAAGAAATCTACTTCACAGTCTGCTCATTGCCCTGCTGGCTTAAGCTGGCAGCACTGGTTGACAAAGCCTTTTTTCCCAGGGCTGCTATTTAAGTTGACCGGGAGGAGGGACCTGATAGTTCTTAGGGCCTCTTGCTCTGCAGGCAGTGACTGGTGCAACTTCTCAACAGTCGATACAGGATAAAAAGCACAGTCCCATGAAACAGACCTCAGAGAACACTGTGGAAGTTGGGTTGGCTGGGCTGTAAGCTTCGCAACAAGAGAGAAGCCTGTGGAGAGCAGACCCATGAAGCACTAGGAAAATTTAACTAGACATATCCAGGGAACTGTAGAAAGGATCCTGTCTAGAAGTCAGCTCACTCCCTGCCTGCTTAAGCTGGAAGCTCTGGTTGGCAGAGCTTTCATACCCAGGGCTGTGCTTTGAACAGACCTGGAGCAAGGACTTGTCAGCTTTAAGGGCCTCTTGCTCTGCAGGCAGTGACTGGAGCATCTTCCTGCCAGCCAATACTGGTTATAAAGTGCAAAAAGCCTGGGGAGAGTAGACCCGTGAAATGATGAGGCATATTAGACATGCTCGGAGACTCATAGAAAGACAACCGAAGAGCAATTGGCTCCCAGCCCTGACTGATTATGCTGGCTGCTCTGGCTGGCAAAACCTTACCCAGAACTCTGCTTTGAGCAAAGATAGAGGGGATATTTGGCAGCTCTTAAAGCCTTTTGCTCTCTAGGCAGGGCTGGGACAACTTCACAGCTGAGTCTCTAGGCTGCTGGTTCAGAAAGGAGTGATTTGGAAAGAGGCTCAGGGAAAATGGACTCTCCCATTGTCAGAGCCTGCAAATGCTAACAAGTCCTGCATACCATGGGACTGAGTCCTGTTTATATCATCACCATAATGACACTTCAATTGCAAGTCTCTGCCTAAGAGTGACATAGGGGCAGAACCTGGGGTACAGCGCCAATGGCCAAAAATAGAAGAAAAAAAAAGGAAAAAAATAACCTCTCAAATCCAGAAAAAAATCCAATTGTTATAACTTTTTCCATTTTTTTCTTTCATTTTTTATCCTTTTATTCTTCCACCGTGGACATTTTATCCTCTTTCCATTTTATTATTCTCTTTTCCTTTTGAACTTCAGTACCCATAGGTGTTACATTTTCCATTCTTTATTTTTCTATGAGAGTTACATTCCAAAAAGCTTAACTCTCTCTTTCTTTTCTCTTTCTGTTTCTTTTTTTCTCTTTTACTTTTTCTCTTATTCGATCCACACTCATAAATAAAATTATTTTATTCTGGATTCAAATTTTTCTTTGTGTGCTTTTTACTTTGCTTTTTACCTCATTAGCATTTCCCCCAACTCTGGCTCTCCATTCTATGTAGTGTTTGTTCCACTTAATACAATAGAATTTTCATTTTTCACTGGATTATTTTCTTTTTCTTTTTTTCTTCTTTTCTTCTTTTCTCTTTCACTATTTCTCTCATTCGACCATCATTTACAAGCAAATTATTTTATTCTTAATCCAATTTTTTTTCTTATAACATTTTGTGAGTTCTTACCTCATATTTTGCCTCTTTGTCACTTCCCCCAAAATTAGGCCCTCCATTCTATGTAGTTTTAATTCCACTTAGCACAATAAATTTTTAGTTTTTCACTGTATTTTCTCAAAAAAATGTTTGTTACATTAACAATTATTAGTGTTATTAACAATACCATTCTCAAATGCCAGTAAGAAAAAAAATATGAATATGAAAGAGAGATATAGCTCAGATAGATGAGAAAATATCTACAAAAAATTTCAATAGCTTGGAAATCTTGAAGTCAAATGACAAAGAATCTAAAATTGAAGTTCTAAAAATACTCAGGGATATACAAGAAAGCACAGAAAGGCAATTTAAGGAGCTCAGAAAACAATTCAATGAACACAAAGAATACATCACTAAGGAAATTGAAACTATGAAAACAAATCAAACATAGATTAAAAACTCAATTCATGAACTGAAAAACAAGGTAACGAGCTTAGCTAATAGAACATGCCAGATATAGTTCAACATACGTAAAACGATTAACGTAATACACCATATCAACAAAATAAAGAACAAAAACCATATGATCCTATCTGTAGATGCAGAAAAGGCATTTGATAAAATGTAACACCATTTTATGTTTAAAATACTCAACAAAATGGGTATAGAAGAAAAATATCTCAACATAATAAAGACCATTTATGATAAACCATCAGCTAACATTATTTTAAATGGCATATAACTGAGGATTTTTCCCCTAAAATCAGGAACAAGACAGGGATGTCCACTCTTTCCACTCTTATTTAACGTAGTGCTAGAAGTTCTAGCCAGAGCAATTAGACAAGACAAAGAAATAAAAGGCATTCATATTGGGAAAGAAGAAGTAAAAGTTTCACTTTTTGCAGATGATATGATCCTATACATCAAAAACCCCAAAGACTCCACAAAAGAATACTGGGAACAATAAACCAATACAGTAAGGTCGCAGGATACAAAATTAATATACAAAAGTTCATTGCCTTTCTATATGCCAACACTGCAACATCAGAAAACAAGCTCAAAAAAACAATCCCCTTCATGTTTGCAACAACAAAAATAAATAAATAAAATACCTAAGAATAAACATAACATAGAATGTAAAGGACCTGTATAATAAAAACGGCAAAACATTGTTAAGGGGTCTGACCAGGCAGTTGCGCAGTGGATAGAGTGTCGAACTGGGATGCGGAAGACCCAGGTTCGAGACCCCGAGCTTGCCAGCTTGAGTGTGGCCCAACTGGCTTGAGCAAAAGCTCATCAGCTTGGACCCAAGGTCGCTGGCTCCAGCAAGGGGTTGCTCGGTCTGCTGAAGTCCCGCAGTCAAGGCACATATGAGAAAGCAATCAATGAACAACTAAGGTGTCATAATAACAATGAAAAATAAATGATTGATGCTTCTCACCTCTCTTCGTTCCTTTCTGTCTGTCCCTATCTATCCCTCTCTCTGACTCTCTCTCTCTGTCCCTGTAAAAAAACAAACAAACAAACAAAAAAACATTGGGAAGGGAAATTAAAAATTATACAATGATATGAAAAAATATTCCTTGTTCTTGGATAGGAAGAATAAATAGTCAAAATGACTGTATTACCCAAAGCGATATTCAAATTTAATAGAATTCCCATCAAAATTTTGATGTGCTTTTTAAAAAAATGAAACAAAAAATCATCAGGTGTATATAAAACTATAATAAAAAAACCAAATAGCCAAAGCAATCCTAAGGAAAAAGAACAAAGCTGGGGACATTACAATACCTGACTTCAAATTATATTATAGAGCCACGATAATCAAAACAGCATGTTATTGGCAGAGAAATAGACACTCAGACCAATGGAACAGAATAGAAATGCAGAAATAAAACCACATATATATGATCAAATAATTTTTTATAAAGAGGCCAACAACACACAATAAAGAAAAGAAAGCCTCTTATGACCCAGCGAACCCTCTGTTGAGTATATACCCCCAAAACTGAAAAACACTGGTACGTAAAGACACATGCAACCCCATGTTCATCACAGCATTGTTCACAGTGGCCAAGACATGAAAACAACCAAAAAACCCTTTAATACATGACTGGATAAAGAAGATGTGGTACATATGTACTATGAAATACTACTTAGCCATAAGAAATGATGACATCGGATCATTTACAAGAACATGGATGGACCTTGATAACATTATACTGAGTGAAATAAGTAAATCAGAAAAAACTAAGATCTATATGATTCCATACATAGGTTGGACATAAAAATGAGGCTCAGGGACATTAATAAGAGTGTGATGGTTATGTATGGGCAGGGGGGGGAGAAAGGAAGAAGAGGGGGGGAGGGGAGGGGCACAAAGAAAACCAGATAAAATGTGACGGAAGATAATTTGACGTTGGGTGATGGGTATGCAACATAATCAAATGTCAAAATAACCTAGAGATGCCTTCTCTGAACCTATGTATCCTGATTAATCTATGTCACCCCATTAAAATTAATAATAATAAAAAAAGAAAAATATGAATTCAATACACTAACTTTTAAATTATTCATCATTTATAAATATAATAGAAGAAACGTCTTTAATTATACTTAGTTAGGCCATTAAAATCCTAAATTCTGATATCAAAAGAACAACTGTTTAAGAAGGGTCTTCGATTTATAAAAAAACAAGTCTTTGACTACTTATTCCAGGCACAATGAGGCTAATGACAGTTTTCTCTTTAAATTTTAATACAGAGGATGCAAAGGATGTTGACGACTTTTAGAGCTACACTCAAAAACTAATACAACTAATGTCAAATCAATCAATCATAAATCCGTGAATAAAATCTAAAGTATGTACTCAGAATAATATGGTAATATTTAAAATTACATAAAGACATAAACATATATAATGAATTATTTAGAGAATATAGATATGTAATAACTTGCACAGTTAAGTAATTGAATGATTAACGCAAAATCCGGGATAGTAGAAAAACAGTTTTGAAGTAAAGGAGGGATTAAAAGGAAGTTTCAGTGCACTTGTCAATGGATTGTTTCTTATGTAGGATGTTGAGTTTACTGATAATTCTCATCTTTTTATACTACATAACACACATTTTTTTATTTATTAAAGATTTTATATTAAAAAGGGTAATTATAAAGTAGCTTAATGTGTGGGCTTAATATCGTGGTTCTCAAAGTGTGCGCCAGGGTGCCCTGGTGTGTCCTAGAATATTTCCAGGTGCACCCTATGGTATTCCAGAGAAATATGTGTTTGTTGGGGACCAGAAAACCAACAGCGTTTTTGGAGTTTAGATTTTTGGGGGACAGAGATGTGGAGAATTGACTGTAAGCTGACAGTCTGTCCAACCCCCCCACCTTACTTGCCTGATTAGGTTGCAAAAGGTTGTTAAGCTGTGGTGCTGGATTGTTTATACTACTCCCCATGTTCCCCAGAAAGACTGGAGGCAAGATTCTTCTATCCTTTGTTTGGTGTCAAGTTAAGGTGGTATGTATGGTGGGGGTTTGGGGTTGATGATTAAACATAAGGAATTGTCTCTTTAAGCCTTTTGGATGTCTATAAAAGAAGAATATGTGGCAATATCTAACAAAGCTTTGAATATTTTACTACAATTTTCAACATCTTATTTATGTGAATTAGAATTTCCACCCTCAACAACAAGAGTAAAAAGAGGGGAATTCTTCAATGTATTGACAAGGAAATGAGAGTTTGCCTTTCAAATACATGCCCAAACATTAAAGAAATCTCCAGAACACATCAGGCTTATGTTTTTCATAAACGTAAGAATGAAAAAACTTAACACATTTGCACCAGGACCTGAAAAATTTACTGACTCTTACTAAGAATGTATGTATGTATGTATGTATGTATATATATATATATATATATATATATATATATATATATATATATATATATATAAAAGATAACATGTTGTCTTTTTTTTAACCTCCTTTATATTACAAATCCTAAAAACCATAACTCAAAAAATGTAATAAAAATGTTTTTTAATGTCAGAATAAATTTAATTTTGTCAAATTCTTTTATTTAATTACCATAAAAGCACACTTGAACTTTATATTTTTCTTTAATATTTGACTTAATTATTATAACATATTTTTCAGAAATTTGTATGAAGTGTGCCTACAATTATTTGTGGGATTTTAAATGTGCCTGGACTTCAAAAAGTTTAAGAACCACTGGCTTAATAAAATGTAGATCAGCTCTATTATTGTCAGCTATTCTATATATTTTTTAAAAATCTCAAATTTTCAAAGGATAAAATACATTTACATTTTATTTTTTTTCACACCTGTCTGCTTATTGTGTACATTTCTTTATAAAATAGTTGGTAGACTTTCACACACAAAAAAATAAATTAAAACAAGCAAACACAGTTCAATTCTTTGCTAACTTCAAATATACTCATATTTCTTGGTTATAAAATAATCTCCATGCTAAGATGTGTGTCAATATTTCTGTGATACATATTTTGCCTCTTTTAGGAATATACACTGCAAAGCCACTTGACAGTGTAAATATTTTTTATATGCAGAGAATAAGGAATTGGGAACAATAATCAATAAATGAAAATAAAAATAAATTTAGTGTTCTAGAAAACAAAGTCTAGATGTTATCAGGAAAGTTTCAGAAGTTATCAAAAAAGAACAAACACCATGTAAGTATTAAGAGGAGAATTCTGAAACCAGATTTCAGATAAATTCAGTATAACTTTAAATAACAGGGACATTGGTCAAAATAACAAAAATACAATTAATAATTTTAAAATTATAAGTTTATATCTTTATCATTTAAGGAAAATGCTATAAGAAAAATAGAATTATATAATATAAACAATAACATATGACAAATAATATGTATGATATATATATATATATATATATATATATATATATGATGTATAATAAACAGAATAAAAAAATTCAATATAGGTAACTAAGGTAAAGAGAAAGAGAAAAAATGAAAGTAGTTGTTAAAATACCAGATGATAAAAAAAGCATTACTGTAACAGTAATTACAAAGTGAATTAAATTGTCATTCAAAATACAGAAATATTATTTGTTAAAAATAATATACAATGCTATATGTCTACCTTCATGGTAAAATAATATAGTTTCAAAACATAAAGAGTGAAAAAAGGATACTAGGGGCAAATTAATCAAGTAAAATTATTGTTAGTATTGTTCATAGAAAAACTTTAAGTGCTAAAGTATTATAAAGGATAAAAAAGAAAGTCCATCCTTGGGATTAATCAGATATAATTAACACATATTTTCACATGCATCATAATTTAACCTTATAGTCCCCAAGAGTCAGAAAAAAAAGGAAAAATAATTTAAAATTCTATAATTTAGTTACACAGGCAACAATTCAAATCTTTGAAAATTGAGTTTGGCTTGCAAATAAAATAAGAGTTGGAGAATAAAATTATGATAATGTACAGATTAGATTGAATTTTTCATACACTTTAAAAATATAAAAAGATTAGAAAAACAATTTATTTATGTTTCACAACTTCAGAATACAAGATGTTTAATGTTTTGGAGACTAAAGATTTTATTTATTCAATATTAATAATGTCAATTCTTGCCAGCTGGCTCAGTGGTAAAGCGTTGGTCTGGCGTGTGGATGTCTTGGGTTTGATTCCCAGCCAGGTCACACAAGAGAGGTGTCCATCTGTTTTCTACCCCTCCCTCTCTCAGTTCTCTCTTTTTCTATGTCTCTCTCTTTTTCTTCTCCTCCTACAGCCATGTCTCAATAAGAGTGAGTTGGTCAAGGGTGCTAAAGAAGGCCCTGTGTAGCCTCTGCCTCAGGTGCTAATAATAGTTTGGTTGCTGAGCAATGAAGCAATTCTCCAGTAAGGTCTTACTAGGTAGATCCTGGTCAGATGCAAGCAGGAGTCTGTTCTGCATCCCTCCTTTCACTAAGAAAAATAAATAAATAAATAAATAGATAGATAAACATATATATATAAACATATATATATATTAAAATTGTTACTAAAGAAATCTAAACCAAGAGATACTAGTTTTTTAATAGAAGTAAATGTTTGAGTTTGTTGTGTAGGAACATACTTTGGTTTTACATGAGATATGAAAATAAAGTTTAGAAGTAGTGAACATTTTAGAAAAATAGAAATGTAGATCAATGTTATAAATCTCTGTTTTTCTTGAGCACTCCATTTACTTGCATCAATCTTTCTCAACACATTCAACCATGCATTCTTTCAAATCATTTAAAATGCTCTGTGTGTATTAAATGGTAAACACAATACAGACTGTATTTTTTGTTTGTTTTTGGGTAGGGGGTTTGCACTACATATTTTAATTATTGCATGTATGATCAGTTTCCATTTTTATTACTAGATAAGGGTAAGTCAGTAAAACAATATACTTTAAGACATTTTCTATTCCAAGTTCTGTACATTTAGTAAAACTCTATACTAGCCATACAGACTGACTGAGTGATGAAATCAGTGGTGGAACAGACACTGTTTCTTTATATCTAGGTTAGAGTTTAGCACCTTATAACCTAAAGTCTATTTTAATCCAGAAAATAATAGCAAAAATGTCTCGATCCATTTTTTACTCCTGATAAACGATGGCTATGTTGCTCTTGAATTATAGAAACAAGTCAGCTGATTAAAAAAAAATAAATAAATACAAAACTTTGGAATACTTTAATGCATAGTACAATTACAAATCTATTCTAAAATTATGGTTATATGTTTCTTAAATTTAACTACAAATGACTTGAAAAATAAAATTTATATATTTTTGAAATGAAATTGAGGCATGTATTCACCAATTAACACACCCTAGTAAACAAGCTACAGCTTTGGTTTCAAGGTCAGTGATTGTTCTACTTCATTAGAATTTTGTTTGGCTCAAGCCATGCAAGTCTTTTTAAATGTCATCCTTTCCATTCTTCAATCAAAAAATAAATAAACAATAATTAAACAAACCCTAATTCTTATTCAATCAAAGTATTTGGTTCTCATGTAAACATTTTCTGGTAGTTGTTGCAATTCTAAATATATTTGATTTATTATTTTTTATTTCTATTCAGAAATGAAGTAGATTTCCAGTTCATAAAATTTAAACACTTCTTTATTCAGTGTTGTATTATAAGCCATGGTCATGGTCTTTGTTTAGACAATTGGTTTCACTTAAGAAAGAGTAAAACTATAATCTGAGAGAATCATTTTGGGAAGCCATTATTAGTTATTGATTTTTTGTAGGAATTAACTTGTCAGATTACTTATCAAGGTAACATTGAATCCTGCATACTCTTTAGAACCAACTAAGACTGACTGTATAGCCCAAATATAGCAAACACTAGCTTTGTGGTTTTGGAAGTTCATTTGACCAAGAAGTCTTAATCTCATCATCTATAATAAGAGAGAAAATAGTGCCTACCTTCTAGAATTATTTTAAAGATTAGGGATAAATATAGAAACTATTATTTTTAAGTCTTAAAAAATGGCAGCTCTAAATAAATGTTCACTTAGACTCTTCCTTGTTTTGTAGAATTCAAGAGAGATCCTGGACATATAAGGATTTGAGCAAAAGCAATAAAGTGAAACTGAGTGCAAGAAAAGAAGTGACTTCTAAAAGTCCTCTTTCCAAGGAGAAGGAGACTGACTGAGGCAGATAAGACACATTAAAATAAACAAACAAAAACAACCTGTGTTACATTGAAGTGTCATCACACTCAGACTCAGCAAAAAGATGCCTAAGTCCATCATGTTATAAATTTTATTCCATATGCCCATCTGGGTTCCTGCTGAAATTTACAAAATTAAAGACTTTGCTTAACTAGACTATAGATACTGAATCCTGCCTAACTACAAAGCAAAAAGGCAAACCCAAAACAGGAAGTTTATGAAAATGAGTTAAAATACTTATAGCAGATGACCTATTACTACATGAGTTATACTAAAATAACATTGAGTGTCAAGATTTATACAAAATGCCTCTCTTTCAGAATATATAATCTAAAGACACATTAACATTCAATTGTATTATTATATTACAAACCTGCTCATATAGACATCATATAAAATTGTAAAGTTTAACAAAGTAATACTGTGTGTCTGTTTAAATTCAAATAAGAGCATTTCATAGGCAGCCTATTTAAGACCTTTAATTACTTAAGAATCCATACCCAAACCTTTAATCTATTAAATAGAGTCATTAACAAAATATTATATACCTCGTTTAACAATAAAAATGCAGAAATATGTCACTATACTATTATATTTTAATAATGCTTTTTATAATATGCTTTTTTATCATAATTTGATGTAGCCAACTTAGTGATAATTTTTTAGATATGTGACAGTTAATGTGTACATAATTACAATAGAATTCTTAATTTTCTTCATAAATATTAACACTAAAAAACAAATTCAATTTATATATATTTAACATACAGTTAAATAATAACCTAAGAATTTTTAGTCATCTAGACATGTTTAGAACAAGATATTGTAGTTCCAGATAATCATTATTTACCTATCTGTTCTTTCAACATTTAGTGGACATTAATTTTATATGCCAAGCAATGAATTAAAATGCATTATCATTTAATTCTCCAATATCTATGATACAGATGTTATTATAACTGTCACTTTATAGGTATAGAAAATGAATCTGGGACATGTCAAATGATTCACCAATGTCTTAAAATTAGTCATCATTGGTATCCAAGTAGCCTTCTTCTAAAACCCTTATTTCTAAACATTATTCTATGGCTCCTCCCTCCCCCCTGTTGCATGGCTCATACATCCAGTGAGTAAGGAGATGATGTGTGGTCCACTTAGTATCCATAATTCTAATGAGACATGTTTTCTCATAGAATTAATAACATTATTGACAATTAAGAACTTAGGCAAATCACACAAACCTGAGAAACTATTTAGTTTGATGAGCAGAAGGATTCTAAATAACTATAAGTGAATTACAAGTCCAATTTATTTTATACATAATATTTAATTGTATGTTATATACTAACAGTATGCCAACACAAACTCATAGGATACCTAATGAGATAAATAAAGATTGGAAAATAACCTGACCTGTGGTGGCACAGTGGATAAAGTGTCAACCTGGAATGCTGAGGTCATTGGTAGAAAACCATGGGCTTGCCTGGTCAAGGCACAGTTGGGAGTTGATTCTTCCTGTCCCTCCCCCTTCTCTCTCTCTGTCTTCTCTAAAATAAATAAGGTAAAAATATTTTTAAAAAAGACAGGAAAATATCTTTATCGATGGAGCAACACAAAGAGATAAATGATTAAATCAAGAACTGCACAAACTTTTGAGCTGTATAGAACTTACGTATCACTTATTACTTATCATTGTTTCTCTAAAGAAATATATTCTACATTGATTTCATGCTCATTATTGGCAAAATGGGTAACTTTAAAATATTTATTTTGCATGGTTTTTTTTTGCATTGTATAACACATATATACCATTTAGCATAGTTCAATGTAATTCTAATTACTTTAGTAATACATAGTTACTTTTTAGTGTTTATTTAAGTAAGCTTATTTGTCAGTTGGAAATGCCTTATTACCTGTGCATTGAATATAAAATACAGAGTTTTATAGTTAAAATAAACACATGTATATAAAATAAACATGCTAAGTAAAGATACTTTTACCTCAGTAAAAAAGGTATAGAAGCAATTTTTTGAAGTCTTTTATATTTTCAATTACTTATTTAAAACAACTATATAAAGTAGATATTGAAGTGTGTAGATGTAGAGAGTTTCATAAAAGTATTATGAATTATTGTTTATTGATTAATGGTTGGTATTTCTTAAATGCTATATGTGGGCATATAAGTAGTTTACACTGAGCTGCAGTCTACAGTAGGATTGAAAAACAACTTCTATTTTATGAACACAAAAGAAAAATCTTTAATAATTTTAGCATAACTCCATTGATAGACATATGAGAACTCCTGCACTCATATTTTCATGTACAGAACTATAGAGAAGACATAGTGCGAGTATATGATGCTACATCAGATTTTTACATTCCATGAGTTTCTTCCCAACACTACCCCAATACCTCCAAATTTTGACCATTTAAATTAAACAAAATCCCATAAGTAACTCCCCTCTTGACCTTCTTATACTTCCTATTTCATTTCTGCTTTCCTCTTAGAACTAACCTCTATTATAATTGTATTCTTATGTTTGAATCACATTTATTAGAATGTGCAGTTGATGCATGTACCACTGAGAAGGAAAAAAATGCTAATTAATCTATAATCAAAGCTTTTGTATCACTTGGAAGTTTTATGTTATGTATAGTAAAAAGGCTTTTTCTTTTACTTTTATTTTTATTTAATGGCTGTTAAAATTTCAACAACTATGAAAGTTCCTGAATAAGCAGTTAATGACAACTGCATCAGAATAGTTGCCTAGCCTGACCAGGCGGTGGTGCAGTGGATAGAGCGTCGGACTGGGATGCGGAAGGACGCAGGTTCAAGACCCTGAGGTTGCCAGCTTGAGTGTGAGCTCATCTGGCTTGAGCCAAAAAAAAGTTCACCAACTTGGAATCAAGGTCGCTGGCTCAAGCAAGGGGTTACTTGATCTGCTAAAGGCCCATGGTCAAGGCACATGTGAGAAAACAATCAATGAACAACTAAGGTCTCACAACGGAAAACTGATGATTGATGCTTCTTATCTCTCTCCATTCCTGTCTGTCTGTCCCTATCTATTCCTCTCTCTGACTCTCTCTCTGTGTCCCTGTAAAAAAAAAAAAAAAAGTTGCCTAGGTGGTAAAACAAGTTATTAATAAATTATTAATAAAATTTTATTAATTTTAATTTGTTTCAATTTCAGAGATTTAAAATATGATACAATGCATGTTTTAGAACTGACAAAAGACTGAACTGTTTTTCTATTTTCTTTTGAACCTTATCTACATAGGCTTTTAGCTATCTACTCCAACTAAAAGTCTTTCATCAGCTTTATCAGTGATCATGTGTTGGTATTCAATGGCAATTCATTTTTTGTTGTTGTTTGTTTGTTTTGTATTTTTCCAAAGTGAGTAGTGGGGCTGCAGAGAGACAGATGCCCACATGCACCCAGCTGGGATCTGCCTGGCATGCCTGCCACAGGGTGATGCTCTGCCCACCTGGGGTGTTGCTTTGTTAGTGCCAGAGCCATTTTAGCACCTGAGACAGAAGCCATGGAACCGTCTTCAGCACCTGGCCAACTTTGCTCCAATAAAACCTTGGCTGTGGGAAGGGAAGAGAGAGAGAGAGAGAGAAAAGAGAGGGAGAAAGGAAAAGGAGAAAGGTGGAAAAGCAGATGGGTGCTCCTCCTGTGTGCCCTGACTGGGAATCAAACCTGAGACTTCCACACACCAGACTGATGCTTTACTACTGAGCCAACCAGCCAGGGCTCCAATGGCAATTCTTGATTCTCATTTTACTAGTTCTTCTTTCCCTTCTTTCCCAAGTGAAAGGAGGGGAGATAGAAAGACACACTCCCACATACGCTCTGACCAGGATCCACTGGGCAACCCCTTTCTAGAGCTGATGCACTGCCCATCTGGAGCCATGCTGGAAACCAAGCTATTTTTACAACATGAAGCAGAGGCTCCAGGGAGCCGTCCTCTGTGCCTGACCGGTGCACTTGAATCAAACAAGCCGTGACTGAGAGAGGAAAAGAAAGAGAAAGAAAGGGGTGGGGGTGGAGAAGCACATGGTTGCTTATCCTGTGTGCCCTGACAGGAAATTAAACCCAGGACATCCACATTCTAGGCCAATACACTACCACTGAGCTCACCAGTCAGGGTTCATTTTACTAGTTCTGTAAGCACTATTTGAGAAATGAGTTTGCTCCCTCCTTGAAATGTTTTCTCTTGTCTTACAGAATGCAGATTATCTTAATATCTTCATACTTTCTTATTGTCCTTAGTTTTCTTTTTATCTCCCTTCTCTTTATACAATGCCTAGAGTCAGTTTCTGGACCTCTTGTGTTATTTGTACTTATTGTTTTGATGTTCTAACAGTGTTATGACTTCAAAAAAATGACTCTAACTGACAATTCCACATTTTTATCTTTTATTCAGCCTTCTCTAGATTCTAAGATATACAATTATGTATTTGTCACATCTATTTTTATATCTTAATGACATTTTAAAGTTGAAATATTGCTTATTCCTCTAAATCCAACTTCTCCACAATTATTTCAATGTAAGGAAAGTTTTATTTTATCTTTTCATTTGCAGAGCTTAATAATTACTGATTATATGCCTTTATGTGAATATACATACACACACTTCTAATATAAAAATTCAGAGAGGAAGGGTTGGCTTTGTGTTGTAAATGGATAAAAATATAAAATTAAATTAAGAGGAATAAAACATAATGAAGACCAAGACATACCAAAACTTCCCAAGCATACATGATTTATGCATTATTTGTTTTTGTCTTGTCTACCTTTCCACCAATAGTCAATTCTTTATTTGTTCACAAAATCCATCTTTTTCAAATACTCAAAAAATATCACACCTTATTGGAACTATTGTTTGCAAATATCATCTCCCATATGGTTGACTGCCTTTCTATTTTGTTGTCACTTTCTTTTGCTGTGCAGATGCTCTTTAGTTTGATTTAGTCCCATTCATTTTTTCTCTCTTTTTTTTTCCTTTACTTTCCTTGCTTTTAGGGTCAAATTCATAAATTGTTCCCTATATCCAAATCCTTGAGTTTAATACCTATGTATTTTTCTATGTAATTTAATTTTCAGATCTTCTCCTTAGGTCTTTGATCCATTTCAAATTAATTTTTGTGCAGGGGGACAAGGTGTAGTCAAGTTTTATTCTTTTGCATGTGACTTTTCAATTTTCCCAGTACCATTTATTGAAGAGGTTTTCTTCTCTCTATTGTGTGTTTTTGACTTCTTTGCTGAAGATTATTAGTTCATATAAATGAGATTTTATTTTTGGACTCTTCATTCTGTTCCATTGGTCTGTATGTTTGTTTTTCTGCCAATACCATGCTATTTTGATTATTGGAGCTTTATAGTATAATTTGAGTTCAGGTAATGTGATACCCCTGGCTTCATTCTTTTTTTCTCAAAAATTGCTTTGGCTAATTGTTTTTTTTCTTTTTTTGGTTCCATACAAACCTGGGGATTTTTTGTTCTATTTCTTTAAAAAGTAAATTGAAATTTTCATGGGGATTGCATTAAATGTGTATATTGCTTTGAGTAATATGGCCATTTTAACTTGCAATCCATGAACATGAAGTAATTTTTTATTTCATTGTGTATTTTTCAATTTTTTTTAATAATGTTTTATAGTTCTCAGAATATAGGTCTTTCACATTTTTGTTAAGTTTTTTCCTAGGTATTTTATTTATTTTTTGTTGCAATTGTAAAAGAAATTGCTTTTCTGAGTTTATTTTCCAAAGTTTCATTGCTGACTTACAGGAAAACAATAGACTTTTGTATATTAATTTTTTTTCTTTTTTTTTTTTTGTGGCAGAGACAGAGTCAGAGAAATGAACAGATAGAGACAGACAGACAGAAAGAGAGAGATGAGAAACATCAATTCTTTGTTGTGGCTCCTTAGTTGTTCATTTATTGCTTTCTCATATGTGCCTTGACCATGGGCCTTCAGCAGACTGAGTGACCCCTAGCTCGAGTCAGTGACCTTGAGCTCAAGCTGGTGAGCCTTGCTCAAACCAGATGAGCCCATGCTCAAGCTGGCAACCTTGGGGTCTCGAACCTGGGTCTTCTGCATCCCAGTCCAACGCTTTTTCCACTGCACCACCACCAGGTCAGGCTGTATATTGATTTTATATCTTGCAATTTTACTGTATTGGTTTATTGTTTCTAATACTTTTAGGTTAATATTCAGAATGTATAAAGAACTCACAAAGCACAGCAACAAACAATCTAATTAAAAAATGGGGAAAGAAACTGAACAAATACTTCTTCCAGAAGACTTACAAATAGCCAACAGATATATAAAAAATGCTCATCTTCACCAGTGATTAGAGAAATGCAAACCAAAACTACAATGAAATACTATTTCACACCTATTAGATTGGCTATTATCAACAAGACAAGTAATAACAACTGATGGAGAGGCAGGTAATCACAAGTGTTGGAGAGGCTGCGGAGAAAAAGGAACCCTCATTCACTGCTGGTGAGAATGTAAACAAGTACAACCATTGTGGAAGAATGTATGATGATTCTGCAAAAAATTAAGAATAGAACTCCCATGTGAGCCAGAAATCCCTCTACTGAATACACTGGGGAACAAAATTTTTGTTGCATCCACAAAAACACTTGTTCTTACTTAACTCAAGTGTGCTGATCTCAAATCTGAGCAGCATGGCAGTCTTTTGTAGCAGTTACAAAGAACTTTCTTGGCAACAAAAAAGCAGAAAACTATGAACTCTGGTTCAAAGGATGCTGTTGGCTTTCCACCACATTGGACATAACATGAGCGTTAAGATTCACTTACCAAACAGTCACCTTGATAACTTTCTCAAAAATCTTGGAGCTGTTAGTGATAAGCAGAATGCTGCTGGATCATCAAATGAGATTGTCCTCAACAAGTACACAAACACAAGAGCTACAAACACAAAGTTTTGCCTGAATAGAATTTAAATAAGTTTTGTGTAAATTTTATGATTAAAATAAGTGTTTTAATATGTTCTATTTCAAAATTGTATATTCTGATGCAATCATATCTTTTAGTGTATTAGTATACTTACTGCATTATATATTATTATATTTTCACAAAGATGATACCCAAGAAGGCATTCTACTTCATTATGTTAAACTTCATGTTGTAAATTTTACAATAAGATGAAAACCTAAAATCATGAATTGCAAAAACCTGTAGCTTACAGAGAAAAACTAATGTCAGTTATGAGATAAGCATACTAGAATTAGTTAGAACAAGTGTTTTTGTGAATGCAACAAAATTTGTTACCAGGATTATTGTTCTTAACTCTCTCTATTTCCTCTAGTTCTCTTGCTGTTCACTTTGTCACAAAAGAAAAGAAAAAAAAAGTGGTTTTCTCCAGGAGTCTTCATAGATAACTTCTTCACCATGTGAGGTCATTCATCAAATTTTAAATTCAAAATGGTTTCTCTCTATTGAATAACCAACTTAAAATTAAAACCGTAATTATCCTCTCACCTTGTACCTTTTATTCCACTTTCCTGCTTTATTTTTATCCATCAAAATACTTTGTGTCTTCCTTTTAGTTTTCTTTATTGGTTATTTTCCACCCTAGAACACGATTTTGAGGTGGATGGGCATTTTTTTGTACAATTTATCCTTTTACATTAAACCATACTTGACACTAAGGTGACCAACTTTTTTACAATGAAAAGGACTAGAATAAATTGAAGAAAACAATATAAAAAATAAAACATTTCTGACCAGGTGGTGGCGCAGTGGATAGAGCGTCGGACTGGGATGCGGAAGACCCAGGTTTGAGACCCTGAGCTCGCCAGCTTAAGTGCGGGTCTATCTGGCTTGAGCAAAAGCTCGCCAGTTTGGACCCACGGTCGCTGGCTCCAGCAGGGGGTGGCTTGGTCTGCTGAAGGCCCGCGGTCAAGGCATATGTGAGAAAGCAATCAATGAACAACTATGGTGTCGCAATGGCAACGAAAAACTAATGATTGATGCTTCTCACCTCTTTCCGTTCCTGTCTGTCTGTCCCAATCTATCACTCTCTCTGACTCTCTCTGTCCCTGTAAAAAAACAAAAAACATTTTATTTATTGTAACAATAATACAATATAATATAATAAATGTATAATAAAACATTTGTAATATTTTATATTTTAATTATGCTTACATGACTCTTAATTTTTAATAATAATTGTAAAAAAATACTCATTTAAATACAAATACATCACATCACATGCAATGGATTGATTCTGCATCAATCGAATGTGGACATTTACAGATCAGTCTTCCAATATTAAAAAGGAGGACATGTAGGAGGACACTTTTTGAGAGAGGACAAAACTTACAAAAGAAGGACTGTTCTTCCTAAAGGAGGATGATTGGTCACCTTACTGATATGTAGGTTGTATTTAATAAATATTTGTTTAAAGAATTAGCAAATGGATAATATGATTTTTTTATGCATCTTCATGAATATATATGTATATTGCATGTATATAAAGAAATGTTAAAAAATAAAATAAAATGAATGTATTTAACTGTTTTTTAAATTTCAATATACTTAAATATAAAATTATTGATCTAAGAAAGATATGCTGTAATAGTAGAATAATTTATAGACATATAAGAAAATATACTAATTTAGAAACTTTTGGAAGATCTGAGCCATTTAAAATAATTCTTATTTAGTTTTTAAAGGGTTATGGAACTTGAGTCTTAAAAGAGCTATATATAAAACAATTTTAGAATATCTTTTCTATTTTAAGGTTTATTTTTAAATACCATTAGCATATTCTCCATATTTCTTTATTCTTTGTAGTTATAACTAAATATTCTTTGTCTATATAAAACTTTGAAATCATTATCATTTTTATTAATAATGGAAACTACATTTTTGTGGATATTATAATATATTATAAAATATCACTATATATATTTTTCTGATTATGTATTGCAAGTATTTCCATCTGAAACATTATTTATGGTTAGTTTTTTAAATAGAAATCTCTAAAATTTTTAATTTAAAATGATCAATAAGAATTAGTAATATTACATAATTAGGAACTTTCAGTTTCTAAACTGACACTCAGAATTTTAAAGATTTGTAATAAGTATGAGAACAAAAAAGAGGATTAAACATTGATTCTTGAAGGAAAGCTGAATATGCCACCCCAAATGTGCCAATCTGGCATGCAATTTATTTATTTATTTATTTATTTATTTATTTATTTATTTATTTATTTTTGTGACAGAGACAAAGTGAGGGACAGATAAGGATTGACAGACAGGAATGGAGAGAGATGAGAAGTATCAAATCTTTGTCGCTGCACCTTACTTGTTCATTGATTGCTTTCTCATATGTGCCTAGACTGTGGGGCTACAGCAGACTAAGTGACCCCTTGCTCAAGTCAGCAACCTTGGACTCAAGCTGGTGAGCCTTGCTCAAACCAGATGAGTCCACGCTCAAGGCAACCTTAGGGTTTCAAGCCTGGGTCTTCCGCATCCTAGTCTGATGTTCTATACACTGCACCACCACCTGGTCAGGCTATGAATTATTATGAACACAAGGAAATCAAGACCCATCAGATTCCAGAAGAAGGTTTACCTCTCTCTCAGCTCCCTAAAAGGATTTAGATAGGAGACCTGGCTGAGAATGAGAACTGTTAACAGAGATAACTTTTTGTCTGAAAGACTTATCTAAATGTCATGGCATATATCTGATTAGGAAGCATTTACTTTTCTTATCTTCCCATAAATTTACCTCTTTTCTTTAAAGCATCAGGCCCCTAAATTATTTCTTAACTAAGGATGACATAATAGCCTCAATAGCTTTGATTCTCATATTTTTGGGGGGCTTCAGTACATATATATATTTAAAACTTTCCCTATCTTATGTCCATTTAAATATTAAACCAGCAAATAACTTAGATGGGAAGAAAAAATATTTTTCTAATGTCCCTAATTAACTGAAAGGATTAGTGTTTTCTTTGGCATAGAAACTTGCCGAGAAATTCAAGATACACTGGTACATTTTTAAGATGGTAATTGATGTCTTTAAAACACACAATGAACAGTTATAAAAATGAAGGCATGGTAGATAAAACAAAATTGATAAAATGACTCCTCTCTAATACTAACTTTCAAATAGCTGAATAAGTAATGTACATTTTTTAAATGAGATTTGTTGATGTAGTGACAAAATAGTTTCTACTAAAATGATCTATTTACTTATTCTATTCAAGATAAAACTTGATTCATTGCAAAGCGTTTTGAGACTATTTCAGAATATAAGACTGCAGTAGCTGAAAGAGTTTTATATGTAGACAAATGCTTAATTGAGGAAGAAATTACTTATTTGTACAATGGCTTGACTTATTATTTTGGTATTAAATCATAGTACATACAGGCTCAATATAGAATCATTGAACTCTAAAATCATAGTCAATTCTATAAGTCACTTAATAAATTAATGGAATCTTATACTGAGGTCTCTTTACTAGGTGAATATTTTTAATTAAATATATTGAGGTGACATTGGTTAATAAAATTCTATGGGTTTAAAATGTATAATTTTATGATACAACATTTGCATATTACATTGTATACTTACCACCCAAAGTCAGATCTTCTTTAGTCATCATATATTTGACCCTCTTTACCCTTTACATCTTCCCAAAATCCCTTGCATCTAGAACTACCATAAGGCTAGACTGCTATTTGTCCCCATATACAAAAATTAAGTCAAAATGGATTAGAGACCTAAATATAATATCTGAAACAATAAATTACACAGAATAAAAACATAAGTACTAAACTTATAGACCATAACATTTGAGAGCGTTTTATAAATTTGACACTAAAGGGAAAGAAAATAAGGGCAAAAATAAATGAATAGTACTATATCAAACTAAACAGATTCTATACAGTGAAAGAAACTGTCAATAGAACAAAAAAGCAGCCAACGAAATGGGAGAAAATATTTGCGAACCACAGCTCTTATAGGGGTTAATATCCAAAATATATAAAGAACTCATACAACTCAATACAAAACAAACAATCTAATTAAAAAAATTGGCACAGGTCCTGAACAGACAGTTCTCTCCATAGATACATATAATGGCATTGCTTTTTAGGCAAAAGAATAAGAATCTTTTATAGATCTGGCCGTTTGGCTCAGTGGCAGAGCATCGGCCCAGCAGGTGGAAATTCTGGGTTCAATTCCAGGCCAGGGTACACAGGATAAGTACCCATTTCTTTCTCCACCCGTTCCTCTCTCCTTTCTCTCTATCTCTCTCTTCCCCTCCTACAGCCAAGGCTCATTGGAGCAAAGCTGGCCTGGGTGCTGAGGATGGTTCCATGGCCTCCACCTCAGACACTACAATGACTCCAATTGCAACAGAGCAACACCCCAGATGGGCAGAGCATCACCCCCTAGTAGGCATGCCAGGTGGATCCCAGTAAGACACATGCGGAAGTCTGTCTCTCTGCCTCCCTACTTCTCACTTTAGATAGCAAGACAAAACAAAACAAACAAACAAACAAAAAAAAACTGTTATAGAGTTTCTGCCATCAAGTATGAAAATGTTGGTGAAAATTATGGTCTGATAGTTTTTCAAAATTCTAAGAAGATACACATGGTTTACAGAAGATGAAGGCCATAATTTGAATCCAAGCTTTGTCATTCCACATGTGTGTGATCTTAAACAAATCATTTACTATGTTTAGGGATAGGTTTCACTACTGAATAATAAAGATAACAATGCTTAATTTAAAGAGTCTTCAGATAATGCATGTGAAAACTCAATAAAGAACCAAAGTGTTTATAGTAATATGCATTATTATAATAATAAAATAAGGTACTTAGAAATATGTAAGAGTACTGGATAAATTATTTATGATGTAAGGGCATAAGGAGTTAAAGATGATGCTCCATGTCTCCCTTGTTGACTTGGTGATAGGTATCATTGAGAATCTAAAGAATATTTTTAGAGATTAAGAGAGGTACGGTCTGTTTTTGGTTTGTTTGTTTGTTTGTTTGTTTTGTGCTTAGAGCCCTGAGGTTATGTCTAGATTATCTGAAGCACTTAGATGAAAGTTGAAAAAAAAAAAAAGCAAGATAATTGTTTTCCTTCTACTTTAGGAGATTTTAAAACATCTTCAAATAACAGTCCCCTCTTCAACTAGTGCTGGTCAACCATTTCAAGAGAATTTTTCACTCAGACTGGTTTATTTTCTGGCCCGTTATGACAGTCGATTCAATTCAAGTCAATCTAATTTATGGCGCTTAATCTCCCATGCATGTTCATTGTCCTACCAAGTGACATCACGCCACATTTACAGGTAATCTTTCATTTAACACTCTATCTCCATTCGATTTCTCTTTGGCTCTTAATATGGAGTTAAAGGTGATATTGCTGTTGGGCCTAAAGTCTTTGAAATTGCATCATTGATTCAGATGTTAAAAATGATAGGTAAAAAACCAACAAATTTAAATTTTTGTTTCTCACAAAGGCTTATTTCTGTTAATGGAGAGCTGGTTTTAGTTCCACTACTAGGCTTTGTTTCAAGGAAGTTAAGATATAAAGCTACACAGTTGCCTCCAAATTGGTTTAGATTCTGAAAGAATCATCTTTTTTTTATTGCTTTTTAGAGAAAGAGACAGGCACAGAGAGAGTGAGAGACAAACATTAATTTGTTGCTTTACTTATTCATGCCAGCACTGGTTGATTCTTGTATGTGTCCTGGCTAGGGAATAAAACCCTAACCTCAACTTGTGGGCAACAGTCATCTTTTTTAAACTTATTGAAATTAAGAAGACAGTGGAGGCCTTTAAACCAATGGACTTAAATAAGATGGATAAATATGTTAATGACTTATTTATCCCAATAATTATATCCAGAGACATCTGATTGGGACAAACCTATCTACAGGATATTTATTATCTTTATGTTTTATAGATCATAGTTAAGAAGATTCATTTTATTCTAACTGTAATAAGAAATCATAACAGGAAAGTGACAAGATCTTAATTACATTTTTAGATGAATACTCTGGTTACTGTGTGAACGATAATTTGTAAAGAGACATAAATAGAAAAAAAAGACTTGGCTATTGCAAAACTCAAGGTAAGAGATGAGGATGACTTCAACTGAGGTCAGGAGCAATACAGAAGGTGAAAATGCTCATATATTACATATGCTGTGATAATAAAGCTAAAAGGTGCTAAATAGATTGGCTACAGAAGATCAGGAGCAAAAAATAAAAAACCTTATGATTGCATTGTAGGCTTTTTGAGATGGAAAGAAAAAGCATAATCAGTAAGAGATGGGAAGAGTAAAATAGAATCAAGTTTATAGATAGAGGAATAAAATGTCTCTTTTGAATAAGTTTATGTATAGCAAGTTATAGTTGAAACAACTAAGTGAATAAGTTGGGAAACTATTTGAATACATGCATTTGGAGTTTTAGGAAAAGTCAAGGTCTGAGTTACAAATTTGTAAACTGAGTATTTTAAGCCATGGGTTTGGATAAAATTACAGAGGGAAAATGGGGAATAAATATATAAGGAATGAAGGTCAAGGATCTGACCTATAAATTGTCCAAAGTTTAAGTTTTAAACAAAGGAGAAGTTAACAAAGGAGATTAAGAGAAAGAAACCAGAAAGATAGTAGAGGTTGTTGTTATAAAACTCAAGAAAAAATTGCTAAGACAAAAGAAGAAAGAAAGAGGTTAAGTAGTTAAAATGTTGTTAAAAAGTACTTAAGATAATGGAAGAGAAATTACTTTGAATTTATCAATATAAATTCATTGGTGAACTCACAAACATCAATGCAATGATAATAATGCTCATTTTTAATTGGAATGTGATGAAGATAAAATGCTAGGTAAAGAAGTAAAGATGGAAAGGTAAACTGTTCTTATAAATTCAGATGGGCATTTTCAATCAAAAACACAGATAAAAAATAAGAAAATTTAAAATCATTAAAAATATTATTAGACAATTATCATTATAAAGATAATGTTAAATTGAAGGATTTTGGAAGAAATTATAACTTATTTATTAGTATTTACTCTATTTTTAGTTATTATTTATAGATGCTTTACTATGTATGTGGTTATTTTAACTCTACAAGGGTAAGAAAGAAAAAGAAAAAAAGATATGAGTGAGGATATATTTGGGACAAGAAACATGTCAAGGGTGGTTCAATTATGTTTAAACTATAATGTCTATAATATAAAGTCTTTGTCTCTCACAGAACAATTAGTAAAATTGACTTTTATCATAATGCAATAAAGAGTAGATTTTCTTTTGGTGGTATGACAGCCATTGGCTTTATTTACCTTCAGATCTATATTTTGCCCTTTCACTCTTTGCCTAGTAGCAGAGTTAATATCCTGCAGGCTTCCCTCCATATGCTATTTTAACTAGCTCTGCCTGCTTTAGTAAATGGGGAGCACAGACAGAAATGAAAAAAAAAAAGAGGAAAGATATGCTAGTATATATATTCCCTGTTTCACCACCCTCATTCTTACAGTGTGTTCAGCAGTGGTTAAATCTCTTGCATTGGTTTGGCTCTGACATTATAGACTCCTCACGGTTCCAGTTTGGGGTCCTGAGATCTGGTAACACTGCCTCATCTCTTTCTTCTTTTGCCTAAGAGTGGTAGCACATACTCTCCTCCTTGGTTCTCAACTATTTTATCAACTACGTAATAAATTCAATGAATCAAATTCTTTCTAATTGAAGTAGTTAGAATGGTTTGTTTTTATCTGCTTGGACTATTTACTTATCCTCAAGTAATTTAATATATATATATATGTATTTCATTATTATTAATGCAGGACAGATAATTTATGTTAATAAGAAACAGTTTTGCTGAAATTTCTGCATTACCTATGGGTTATCAAGTACTTCTCATGGTCCTCACTTATCATTGATATTTTCTTAGAAACTACAACTTTAAGCAAAAAAATAAACAAACAAAATCATATAGTGAAATCAATTTTACCATAAGCTAATTAATATAAACAAAAGTTAAGTTTCTATGGCATATTTATGGTCACAAACATGTTGCCAATTTTCTAAATAAAGACCCAAAACTTTTCCAGTATTAAACATTGAAATAATTGTGAGCTATACATACATTGAAGAGATTAATAAAGACAAGTCAAACAAAGATTTTCCAATCTGCTTATTTCAGTTCATGGTCACTGGTGGCCAGAGCCTATCGTGAGAGCTCAGGGTGAAAGATAACACCTCAGCCCAGATAGCACAACTTTCCATCAAAGGGCACATTCACACACACACCCATACTTCCTCAGACTGGGACAATGTAGACACAGTGGTTCACCTCACGTGCACATCTTTGGGATAAGGGAGGAAACCTACAAAGGCATAGGGAGAACATGTGAACTGCACACAGATAACGGCCCCAATATAATCAAAATTTGTCTTATTAACATTATAATGGAATTATGTTGAATAAAACAAATTTTTTGAGAACCTGCTGTGTACCAAAATCCAAATTTGCAGGCTTATTTTTGTCTTTCCACTGATTTTTAATACGACTGAAGGTCACCAACTTACGATGGTTCAACTTATGATTTTTCAACTTGTCAATGATATAAAAATGATACACATTCAGTAGAAGTTGTACTTTGAATTTTGAAATTCGATTTTTTTTCAGGTTAGCATTATGAAGCACAATATGTTTTTGGAAGCTGGCAGCAACAGCAAGATTATTTTGTCCAATTGTATGCTGATGTAAGTGTTCTGAGCATATTTAGTTATATATGGTGACATCTGAACCTGATGTGTCTGGTATAGCTGCAAATGTTATTCATAGTTATATATGTATCTCTTGCTGAGCTATTCGCCTCAATTATTTACTCCATGAGTGAATTACAGATTGATTTTGAGTCATCTTATGGAATTTCAGATAAAATGTAGATATTAGTTCCCTTAGTGTCATCTTATTTTAGTACTCACTGAAAAAAAATATCCAAAAAATATTTATGCTGAATCACTCATTAATTTTGAGCCTATTAAATCTGTCTTGTTGCTATTGTATTTCTAAAATAGACAACCTATTTTTCCACTTGTAATTTAACAATTGAACATATTATCAATTATCCCTTTGTGCTTTCTGATAAAGTATCTCAAATAAATAAAGCCAAGTGTGACAATTCCATTGATTTATGTAATTTTGTGTTAACGGTTTTCATGTTATTTCACATACTCAAAATAATACCTACAAGTGTTCTATTGGCTACTTTAAATGCTCTTGCACATTGAAAAGTTTTCTCATTGAACTATCCATAATGACTTCTAAATGCTTTTCTTGAGAGATTCAGCCTAATTCAGAACCCATCAGTGTGCATGGAAAGTTTGAATTATTTTTCTCAATATGCATTACTTTGCACTTATAGTCACCAAATTTAATCTGTCATTACATTGCCCAATCACCCAGTTTAATTAGATCTTCCTGGATTTCCTCATAATCCTGCATGTTATTCACTAACCTAAATAATTTTTGGTGATCAGCAGAAATTTAACAGCTTAATATCTACTACATCCTCCAGATCACTCGTATAGTTTAACACCCCTTGCCTACTATCAGCATTTTGAGCACCCTGCTATGAAGTTGCTTCCTCTGGAGAAATACGCACTCTTCATTTCAAATACTTTAATTCATATTTATTCATAAGAAAGTATGCTTTTCTAATTCTAACAGTTTTATGTGAGCTATCAATACATATTTAGTTAACTTCAAATTTAAAAGCCATTTTCATGAGTATATACTGAAATTTCTTTTTTGCCATTTCAGAATATTGTTTAAGTGCTGCATTATATATTGATTTTCTTTTATTTTTTTTTTTACCATTTCAGAACATTGTATAAGTGGGACATTGGGAGAAGATATATAATTAATAGAGAGTGACTTGAGTTCTAAGATTTCTTCCAAATGAAAGAATATCATATGTTACAGTGCTATGGAGAAGGGAAGAGGAAGTGAGGACTCACTGAGTAACTGTGGTAGCTGCTGCCATATATATACTTAGTGTTGCTCTGCGCATTTCACATGGACAAACTCAAACACTGAAAACCACCCTAATCATATCACATGATTGCAAATAGGCTAACTAAAGTTTAGGGGTGTAGATTCAAGAGCCACAGAAACATTACAAACCTTTTCACTTAGGCCATACAGGCTCCCAAGTGGTTTATAAAAGTTATTAAATTTGTCCTGTCTTTTTTAATTTTCTTTATTCCTTTTGAGGTGTTTTATAGATTCCATAATTATAATCACAGTTAGTGTGCTCAGTCATTTTATAATATACCATGTGACAATATACTGGATTTTTCTGGATATTTATTTCTAGAAAGTGTTTGCTGATGAATTTATATTTTCTATGTGGCATAAATTATTTCTTACATTATTACTCACTATATTAACAGATAATATATCTTTAAAATGGTTGTTCTTTTAAACATGTAAAATAAAAATAATGTATTTAACAAACTCTAATAATTATATATTATACCATTAGGACATTTTTGTTTGAGAAAAAAAAAACTTTAACTGGCTAATGATGAAAATATTTTAATGAATTACCCAGCTAACAAGGAAGGCTTAATTTAAATGAAGTTACGAGGCCCCACTGCCTTCCAACTTTGGCCCAGCTCTTCTCCACATTGTTTTCTAGTCCAGGTACACCATGAGCACAAAGTGGCTCCAGGCAGCTCAAAGTAAGTACTTTAAGGTTTAAGCCTGGTGGTAGAAAGACCAAAATCTCTTCTTTCAACAAAAGAGTCATTATAATCTATTTTTTCTGGTTGGGAATGTGCTCTTAACATTTTTATTTTTATTTTTTTCAGCTTTATTATAATTGACATGTAACTTTGTGTAAAATTATGAAGTACGATGTGATGGTTTGATATACATTTATATTGTAAAATTATCACAAGAGTAGGATTAATGAACACATCCAACACCTCAGATAGTTATCATTTGTGTGTGTGTGTGTGGGTGGGTGGGTCGGTGGGTGGGTGCGCATACCTGTGGTGAAACCATTTAAGGTTTTTTTTAACAACTTTCAGGTATATGTTACAGTATTATTAATTATAGTCATGCATAATTTGAGCCAGGCCTGAATCATACCTTCACTTACATTGCTGAAATTGAAGTCAACTACATGGAAAGAATACAGACCAAGAGGGAGGAAAAGGACTTAGTTTGCTCTGAACAAACACATACCATATTCAGGGACAGTGTCCCTGCTTCCATTCATAGCTATGATAAGTGTGGGAATAGTGTAATACTCTCTATAGCAGAGGTCCCCAAACTACAGTCCATGGGCCAAATTGCTGCCACCTGAGGCCATTTATCCGGCCCCCGCCGCACTTCCAGAAGGGGTACCTCTTTCATTGGTGGTTAGTGTATGGAGTACTGTACGTGGCAGCCCTCCAACAGTCTGAAGGACAGTGAACTGGCCCCCTGTGTAAAAAGTTTGGGGACCCCTGCTCTACAGTATCTCTATTCTATTTCCAAGGTTTTCAATATCACTTGCAGAACTCTTCTATCCTAAAAATTCTCCCAACTAAAGGTTTTTCCTCTAAATTTTTGCCATTATTATCACATAAATAATACATTTACATAACACTTCTTATAACAAGAAACAACAGAACAAATCAGTCTGAATTTTCTGATCAATACTAGTGAGGTAATCTTCATGATAAAAATCTTGCCACCATTTTCCCTAAAGGAAGGTGATCTGAACTAAAAATATATATTTTTTCTTTTGCTAATAATTACCCTGTCACACGCTATGCCTATAAAAATCTTCTATTTTGTAAAACCTCACAAATTGTTAACTGGGATCCTGCATGTTGGGCAGATAAAATATATTATGCTCACTTTGTTAAAGATAAAGCTGCCCACGTTCAAGTCTGTTGATATTAATGTGTGTTAGGGGACAGGCTGTGGGTGGCCGGTTGGTATAGCCTAAGGCTTAGTTTTAAGAGTAAGCTTTTCCCACACCCTTGACTGATTGGATGATGTAGGGTGGTGCACTCTCATGAGGAATCCTCCCATTATGCCTTAGATAAGTGAGTTTGTATTAGAGACTTTCTTGTTTGTAGATTGGATTAAATGTTTGGATTTCTACACTATAAAGTGGGGCAGACCGGGAGCTTGTTCTTTCTCTGTTCCTCAGATTAGCATTAGAGAGGAGAGCAGAGAAAGGCCACGTGGAAGAGGCCAGGAGAAGCAACCAAGATGGCGGAGTGCTGAAGGAGAAACTAGTTTGTGCAGAGTTTGTGCAGAGAGAAGGAGATGTAGTACAGAGGTAAATAAGACTGGTGAGCTAGAAGCCTTTGATTTTAGGAAACTCAGATAAGTCAGTAGTTTTGTGAGCACTGAATGAGTGGGTTTTGGAGCCCAGTGTGTTTTTAATTGCCCGCCAGGTGCAAACTAGGATTAAAGCTAATTGCTCACCAGTTCTTGGCTCCATTTCATTACCGACTGTCCGAATATAATGCGAACCTGCATAGGCCAGGAGGCTGTGATGGTGGCCGTGGATACTGGCTTTACACTGCCCCATTCATAAATACCTTAGTAAAGCCAGTTATATCTTTAAATTTATTTGGTTAAATTCTGTACTTTAACATACTGTAGTTAAAATAAACTTTTATATATAACAGCTCAGAGATTTGCAAAGACACAGAGACAGGACATTTAAGGTAGATTGTTTTGTCATTATTCAGGTATAAAATTGAGTCTCCGAGTTGATAAACAACTGAATTTACTCCCTGCATTTGTACATCTTGGATCCTAAACTAGAATGTAGTCTTCCGTCTGCTCTAACATTCTTATTTAAACACTTTATATCTACGCAAGCTTCTATTCTCTCACTTAGAACAGACACTAGTTCAGCTTTTTTGCTTCTGTAGGCATAGCACATTTTTTTCTTCTACTTTTTTAGGTCCCTTGGCTGGTCTAGTAATCAAACTAACAAGACAGATTAACTGTAGAAAAACAAATGTTTAATAATATGTATCCCTCCTTTATAATTAGACAAAGGAAAACTGAATTGAAGACAGCACCTTAAATAACCCCTGCTGTTGAAGACAAAAGATGTTGTGGGTAGTGAGTCAGTTATGGGAGGTTCAGAAAAAGTGTAGTAAACAAAGATAAGGTGTTATACAGATTTATGTCTTGTCTTCCCCATTGGTAAGAGTTGTTGGAGATAGAGTCATCTTTCTCTTCCTGCTGCATAGAGGAAGACACTTACAAATGGAAATTTTCCTTATTGTACTCAGTTTTCAGAGCTTCTCCCATGCCTGCTGTTTCTTAAAAGTAACCATCTTAAAATAAACTTATGCCAAAGAGATGTTTTGGGGTGGCAAATTCTGATCCTTTACATTTACTCATTACCAACTCTTGTCATAGACCACTTAAATCAGTTTATGTAATTGTTCATAGCCCCCTCATATGTCTGCTATAACATATGTCCACTCCTTTATTATTAAATATGAGGTAATGTTTGTTTTTAGTATTTGTTTCTACAAATAACATAGCCATTAAGGTCTTTGTACTTAAATTTTTGCTCATATCACCTTAGGAAAAATTACTTGAAAAGGAATTGCCGTTTTAAAGAGTATGAACATTTTAAAGGTTTTTGAAACATAATGCCAAATTGCTTTCCAGGAAGGTTGGATCAATTTCTAATCCTGACGAAAGTGAATTAACATGGCAGTTTTAATTTACTTTAGGGTGGCGTTGGGACTGGGAAATAATATCACATTTTTACAGCATTCTGGGGGAATTTTACTTCCTCACCTCTGTGTTACTCTCACAGCTACATGTGTTTGTTGTCCTTTTTACTTTGTTTGATAAAGAAAGTATCAAATCAGATACTGCTAATTTAAAGCAACAAAGGCTTTCCTTGGTTCCTCATAGATGGGCTAAAAGAGGGAGTAGAATAAAAGGCATTGGCTGAAAGAGAGTAAGATGAAAGGCAAGATATCAGAATACCTACTGGAATAGACGTAAAATGGTATTTTAATTAAACAAAATAAAATTTTAAGCTTTTATTTAACTTTGCCTATGGGCCTTTCCTTTTTTAAATCCTCCCCCCTTTTTTTCTTAGAGAGGAGAGAGAGAGAGAGAGAGAGGAGGGAGGAGCGGAAGTATCAACTCCCACATGTACCTTGACCAGGCAAGCCCAGGGTTTCAAACGGGCAACCTCAGCTTTCCAGGTCGAGGCTTTATTCACTGTGCCAGCACAGGTCAGGCTGAGCCTTCCTTTCTTATTGAACAAAATGCACTAATTGGGTCCATCAGAATAGTTTGTATATTTTTTGAGACTGGAGCTGTCTCAAATGTCTACCACCCTGTGTTGACTTTCTTTATCTTTGTAGTGATTACAGAACCATCTCAGCTAAAAATATTTCTTCACATCTGGAAATAATGTGCATGCCACCCTTTGAATTGCATTAGCTTAGCTTAAAAAGCTGACTCCACCTGACCAGGCGGTGGTGCAGGGGATAGAGCGTAGGACTGAAATGCGGAGGACCCAGGTTCGAGATCCCAAGGTTGCCAGCTTGAGCATGGGCTCACCAGCTTGGACCCAAGGTTGCTGGCTCAAGCAAGCGGTTACTCAGTCTGCTGTGGCCTGCTGCCAAGGCACGTATGAGAAAGCAATCAATGAACAACTAAGGTGTTGCAACGAAAAGCTGATAATTGATGCTTCTCATCTCTTTCTGTTCCTGTCTGTCTGTCTGTTGGGCAGTTGGAATATATAATGCTAACATTGTTGAAGATGGTGCTGCCCATGTGCAAGTCCATTGATATTAATGTGTTGGGGGACAGGCTGTGGGCAGGCCGGATCGTTATAGTCTAAGGCTTCATTTTAAGAGTAAGCTTTTCCCCATACCCTTGACTGATTGGATGATGTGGGGTGGTGCACTCTCATGAGGAATCCTCCCATTATGTCTCATATAAGTGACTGTATTAGAAACTTCCTTGTTCGTAGATTGGATTAAAGATTTGGATTTCTACACTATAAAGTGGGGCAGACTGGGAGCTTGCTCTCTCTTGGTTCCTGGGATTAGCAGTAGAGAGGAGAGCAAAGAAAGGCCACTTGGAGGAGGCCAGGAGAAGCAGCCAAGATGGTGGAGTGCTGAGTGAGAAGCCACTTTGTGCAGAGTTTGTGCAAAGAGAAGGAGATGGGAAACAATGGTGAATAAGTCTGGTGGGCTAGAAACCTTTGATTCTAGGAAACTCGGATAAGTCAGTAGCTTTGTGAGCACTGCATGAGTGGGTTTTGGAGCCCAGTGTGTGTTTTTACTTGTCCACTGGGTTCAAGCTAGGATTAAAGATAATGTCCCACCAGTGCTTGGCTTCATTGTTTCATTACTGTCTGTGTGAATCTAATGGGAACCTGCACTGGCCAGTTAGCTGTGATAATGGCTGTGACTACTGGCTTTACATTTGGCATAGTCTGTGGCAAGATTTGATACAGATCGTCATGGAGCTACCACCACCTTTGAGTGGCAGAGTAGAGGACTGGCTGCTGTTATGATTTCCCATGGCTGTCCTTTTGGGGGCCATAGGCTGGCTGACTTTTACAACCATGCATTAGGAAACCAAAAGCTCTGTGGAAGAGGTTGCCTGGGACCTGCAAACCAAGTAGTGGAAGGTGCTGGAGGAAACATGGGAGAAACAGATGCCAACCCTGGAGCTGGAGGAAGCGCTGGAGGAGGAGGTCGACCAGGTTCATGAATTTCACCTGTAAATGGAGCAGCCACCAGAGAAGGAATCACAGGTTCATGAGTTGCAGATTGCCCTGGATGTTGTGGAGATTTCTGATAGCCAGCTGCAGCAGGAGGCTGGGGCTGAGGCTGGGGCTGGGGTCGCAAGGCTCGCAGCAGTGGCTCACATTGCTCACATTGTTGAAGATGGTGCTGCCCATGTGCAAGTCCGTTTATATTAATGTGTGTTGGGGGACAGGCTGTGGGGAGGCCAGGTCATTATAGTCTAAGGCTTAGTTTTAAGAATAAGTTTTTCCCCACACCCTTGACTGATTGGATGATGTGGGGTGGTGCACTCTCATGAGGAATCCTCCCATTATGCCTCAGATAAGTGACTGTATCAGAGACTTTCTTGTTTGTAGATTGGATTAAATGTTTGGATTTCTACACTATAAAGTGGGCAAACTGGGAGCTTGCTCTTTCTCAGTTCCTGGGATTAGCAGTAGAGAGAAGAGAAGAGTAAGGCCACGTGGAGGAGAGGAGAAGCAGCCAAGATGGAGGAGTGCTGAGGAAGAAGCTAGTTTGTGCAGAGTTTGTGCTGGAGAGGGAGATGGGGAACAGAGGTGAATAAGTCTGGTGAGCTAGAAACCTTTGATACTAGGAAACTCAGATAAGTCAGTAGCTTTGTGATCACTGAATGAGTGGGTTTTGGAGCCCAGTGTGTGTTTTTACTTGTCCACTGGGTGCAAGCTAGGATTAAAGATAATGGCCCACCAGTTCTTGGCTTGTTGTTTAATTACTGACTATCCAAATCAAATTTGAACCTGCATGTGAATGGCCACGATGGCGGCTACTGACCATACAACTACCCATTGAGCAGAAAATCACAGGAATTTGACAAATACAGATTTTATCTATTATCTATTTTCAAATTTCACTGTTTTATATGATTGGCCAGTAGACACAGCCATTGCAGCCATTCAAATGCAGGTTCCCATTAAATTTGGACAAACCGCAAAGAACAGTGGAGCAGAAAAATGGTGGGCCATTTCTTTATTCAAGTCTTGCACCAGCCAGTAAACAAACACAGGTAAAAACACTTCCCTTTCACTCAAGGCTCCCAAAGCCATGGGCACATTCTTCGATTCCACAACCAGGAGAATCTTCTCAGGTTTTTCCTATAATCAAAGGCCCCACCAGTCTTTGCAGAGCTCACAAAAGCCCCTCACTTCTGTACTTCATCTCCTCTCCTCTCTCTCTGCACAGACTGGCTTCTTTTTCAACACTCTGCATTCTCTCTGCTCTCACTCTGCAAGAACATTAGCTAGACAATGGCCCTTCCAAAGTAGGAAAATAATTTGCAATTTCACAGATCATGTAGCTGGCACTGCCTAGTGCCATTTTTTAACTGTAAAAGTGAGCAAACTAACAAAATACAGATTTTACAAACTCATTTGCCCAACAGGGTTATTTTAGGCTAATTATTTTTATAAAACTGAAGAAATAGAAAAAGCTTTGAAACAGAGGTCACCCTTTATTTATATTTATAAGAGAAATCTTCAAGTGTGAGAGTGTCTCTCTCTCTCTACACTAGGAAGAGAAAGGTGATGTTAAATCTTTAGAAATATATGAATGGAAATGTTGTTGTCTTACATCCTGTTTAACAACCTTATCCTTGTTTACTATGCTTTTCCTGTAACTTCCTATAATTGGCCTTCTTGTCATTCCCCACATATCTTTTGTCTTTAGTTGGAGATATTATTTAATGTGTTGAATTGAGAAATATCAGGGAGTTACTCAGTTTTTCTGAACATCTCCCATGTGTACAGGAGATACACATGTTGTTAAACATCTGTTTTTTCTTCTCTTGCTAATATATCTTTTTTTTTTGTATTTTTTTTTTTACTTAAGTTAGAAGAGGGGAGGCCATCAGACAGACTCCCACATGTGCTCAACTGGGATCCACCCAGAAAGCCTACTAGGGGTTGATGCTCTGCCCATCTGGGGCATTGCTTCATTGTGGCCGGAGCTATTCTAGCACCTGAGGTAGAGGCCATAGAGCCGACCTCACCACCCAGGCCAAATTTTGCTCCAATGGAGTTTCGGTTGTGGGAGGGGAAGAGAGAGAGGAAGGAGAAGGGGAAAGGTGGAGAAGCAAATGGGTTCTTCTCCTGTGTGCCCTGGCCAGGAAATGAACCCAGTACTTCCACACACTGGACCAATGCTCTAGCACTGAGCTAACGGGCCAGGGCTGCTAATCTATCTTTTAATTATAATACAGTTTCAGCCAAGAACCTAGAAGTGTAGAGCAAAAGTTATTTTTTCTTCCCAACAGCACATTAACAAACTAAAAACACTAAGAATTTTACAACCAGAAAAAAAATCTTTCTAGAAAGTAGATACTGTGCATACTGTTCTAGGCATTTTAAAATTTTATTTAATATTAAGTCAAGTCAACAAAAATCTGCATACTTCTTTTCTGTCGTGTTAGGCATTAGCTAACAATGTCTAATTATTAACCAGGCCCTAATCTAACTACTTTATTATGTTATCTCATTTACTTCTCTTAGCAAAACTAGAAGGTACAGTTTGTTTTCTTATTTTATAAGAAAAATATAAGGGGGTAAATTTTAAAAATTCTATGCATTAAAAATGTGTTTGTGAAATCAAATATATTTCTAGCCTTTTTCTTACTTGTTTATTGTTTAGTTGAATGTCATCACACTGCTTTGTGCTCCTATATTCTAAAAATTGTCTATGAATGCAAGTAGAAAATATTTATTAGTTACTCCATGTCTTTCTACCTACTTTCCAGAAGGAGGCATTGAATAAAATTAACTGATATTAATATCTGTCAGAATTATGCTCTTTCTGATTAACTGTTTTTTACTTTTATCTTATGGAAACACTTAGGCAGGACATTGAGTGTGTTTTCCTTTTCCCTGTTGGCTCTGGAAGAATTAGAGCTAACAAGCAAGTAGTATTGCATATGCAGTTCTAAGAATACTCCTGGAATCCCAAGTCTTTTTTGCATTGTCGGTACAATGATGAATAGAAGGAAATGAAATATTTTGGTTTGGATAAAACTCTAGTCACCAAACTGCAGCTGAAGAAATAGAAGCTGCCTGAAAAGCTTTTAGATTCATAGATTTTAGAGTTATAAAAGTCACAGAAAATTTTAGCCTGAATATTTTACAGAAGAAAAAGGATTATTTTAGTATACAGAAATAGAACACCAAGATCACAGCAAAACCAAATCTTTCAGTTATATTTCCCCTAAATAGGTATTTATTTTTCTGTTCTCAGATAATGCATAACTTCACAAATATCATCTCTTTACTTGTGGCATATTCTGAATTTAAAGTAAAACTCACATATGTCAGAGTCTCTGCTCTAAAGGAACTTACAGTTTATTGGTAGCTATCATCAAGTAAATCAACAACTATGTGTAGTCAGAAACAAGGTGAAATATGTAGTATCTTAATCATAGTCACTAGAATTCCTTTTAGGTAACTCTGTTTTTGTTCAGAAAAATAACTAATTATGCTTCCTGGGGTGAAGATGAGATACAAACACAGCAAAAGAGAAAATCAACTGCTTTTCATTAGAAATAAATATCAATGTGGGAAGTAAAGGAAGAAAAGAGAAGTGAAGAGAGATGAAAAATATAGTTACAACTTCATTAATATGAAAATGACTGATTTTTGAGGAAATTAGTTTGAAATAATGAATTGAACCTCTTTCTCTTGCTCAATTATGAATTCTTTTGTTTTAGGTAAGACATTTTTGCAGGCATATGATCAAGATCCGAGATAATTTATTCCAAAGTAAAATACATTTATTGACTCACAAAAAAATTATAAGCCCAGAGATAAACTTGAAATATAATCTAACACTGGGGCCTTAATAATATAAGTAACAGTTTTACTTTTTCTAAATAAGTGGACTTTCTTCCTCTGTCTGTGTTTGTGCCTATCCATTGTGGGGGCAACATGTTTGCAGTAGTATTCGCTACAGTGTCTCAGATTCAAATCTAGTCACCCTGAAAAATTCAATAAATAAAAAGAGAAAGATAAATAAATTATTTTCTGTAGTTCCACTAAAGAATCTTAGTACTCACTGTCACCTCTGAAGTTATCACAAAGGGGTTTTAATGCTCTGATTTACCAAGGAAACAAAATGTAAATGGTTGTTTGAAATTTATTTTTAAAATGAGATCATTCTTAAAAATGTATAAAAGGCACTGGCTGGTCGCTCAGCTGATAGAGCATTGGCCTGGTGTATGGATGTCGCAGGTTCAATACTCAGTCAGGGCACACAAGAGAAGCAACAATCTGCTTCTCTCTCTGCCCCTTTGTTTCCCTCATTTCCTCTTGCAGCCAGTGTCTCAGTTGATTTGAGCATCAGCCCCAAGCACTGAAAATAGCTCAGTTGGCCAAAGTGCATCAACCTTAAACACCAAAAATAGCCTGTTACTTGAGCATCTGCCGCAGATGGGGGTTGCTGAGTAGATCCTGCAGATGGGGGGTGCTGAGTAGATCCTGCAGATGGGGGTTGCTGAGTAGATCCTGCATGCAGGAGTCTGCCTCACTATCTTCCCTCTTTTCACCAAAATAACTAACTAACTAACTAACTAAATAAATAAATAAATAAATAAATAAAATTAAAAATGTATAAAGACTGAAACTGATGACTTTTGGTCTAATTTTAATTCTCAAATATTTGCAGGGGTGATTAGGATATTATAATTTGAAATTTATAGGTAGAAACCTACATTAAGTGATGTTTGTATAGAATCTTATTAAAATATTTTTTTTAAATTTTAGATCAGTTTTATATGTACAGAAACATTGTGAATACAGTTTCCATACACTCAAACATCATATACTAGCATTAGTCACATATACATAGTGAAACATTATTATTAACTAAAATCCCTACTTTACTTTTTACCTAATGTCTTTTTTCTGTTTCAGGATTCTATATGCAATGCACTACATTGAGTCATTCTGTCTCCAAAGGTTCCTCATGGCTATGTCACTTTCTCAGAAATTTTATTTTTATGACCTTGACAGTTTTGAGGATAATTAGTATTTGTTTTTGTTGTTGTTTTTAATGTTCCTCAACTTGGATTTGTCTCATGCTTTTCTCATAATTATATTGAGATTATAAACTTTGGAAAGACAATTTCAAAGGTACATTGTCACTCCTTTTATGACATATCAATGATATATACAATCAACATGACATCACTATCAATGTTAACCTTTACTGCCTGACATAGGTAGTTTAGGATTTTTTAAACAGATTACACTGGGGAACACAATTTTTGTTGCATCCACAAAATCACTTATTCTTACCTAATTTGAGTGTGCTGATCTCAAATATGACCTTAGTTTTCTCTGTAAGCTACAGTTTTTATGCAATTCAAGATTTTAGGTTTTCATCTTATTGTAAAATTTTCAACATTTAGTTTAACATAATGAAGTAGAATGTCTTCTTAGGCATCATCTTTGTGAAAATATAATAATTTATATAATACAGTAAATACACTAATATACTAAAAGATATGATTGCATCAGAATTTGTCTACAATTTTTTAATAGAATATATTAAAACACTTATTTTTAATCACAAAGTTTGCACAAAACTTATTTAAATTCTATTCAGACAAAACTTTGCATTTGTAGCTCTTGTGTTTGTGTACTTGTTGGGGACAATCTTGTTTGATGCTCCAACAGTAGTCTGTCAACATATTTCTGTGCCATCACCCCTGATAACTCTCTTCCATCTTCTTCAGATCCCTGCTTATCACTAACAGCTACAATATTTTTGAGAAACTTATCAAGGTGACTGTTCAGGAAGTGAATCTTAATGCTCATGTTACATTCAATGTCACAGAAAGTCAACAGCATCCTTTGAACGTGAAGTTCATAGTTTTCTGCTTGTTTGTTGCCAAGTAAGTTCTCTGTAACTTCCACAAAAGACTGCCATGCTGCTTTTTCCTCCTTACTCATCTTCCTGGCAAATTCTTCATCATGTACAAGGGTTCAACTTTGAGGTCCATCAAATACACCTGCCATTATCTTCTCGAAAGCCAAGACAGGAAAAGCAGAAATATCTTGATAGCATTCACTTTCTCTATTCAAAACCTGAACAAACTGTTTCATTAAGCCAAGTTTGATGTGAAGTGGGGGAAAAATGATCCTGTCTCGATTAACTACAGGTTCATTCAAAATATTTTGCATACCTACTTCCAGAGCTTCATGTTTTGGCCACTCCTTCTGTGTCCAGTGTTTCTCCCAAGCTCGGCTGTTTCACAAACACAGAAAGCAAGGAAACTTTGTGAAACCTCTCTGTTGTCCAAGCAGAAAATTATACCATTTTCAGATCCACACAAATGATCCAGTCATGCTCCTCATACTTCAGAAAGTTGAGGACAATTTTTATGTCATTATAATCTTCTCTCAGATGAGTTGAATAACCAATTGGAACTGCTGCATAAACATTACCATTGTGTAGAACACATTTCAGACTCCATTTAGAGCTGTCAAGAAATAGCTGCCATTCTGTTGGACTGTAAGTGGTAACAACTTGCTGGCTGAGAGGACTACTGATATCATGACAGTAAACAAAGTGTTTGTCTTCGGGAAAAAAAGTCCACAAAAATATGTTCACTCTTCCTGATATGGGATATTTTAGCTGACTGCTGAAGTACATTTTCTTGAAGCCTGGAGGCTAATAACTCAGCTGCTTTCTTTGATAAACCCAAATCTCTTACTAAGTCATTCAACTTGGATTGGCAAAACTGCTGAGGGGTTAATGACTGCTTGGCATCAGAAGAAGACCCTTCAGATTCTACAACCATTTCCTCATGCATCTTATCAAAAGACACTTGATCACCATGTTCACTTTCTTTGTCCTTAGAAGAAATAAAACAATTGAAAACTGGAACTGGGAGTGTCTCAGAGTGTGAAATAGGTCATATTGCTGAAGGATATTATGATATGCGATCATATGCCGTTTTTTTCTTGTCGATGCCCTTTGTATGGATCAGACAGAAATAACAGTCACCACTGTGGTCGTTAGGTTCACGTCAAACCATGGGAATACCAAAAGGCATTCCTTTGCGTTTTCTTTTTGTTTAGTCATAAAGCATTTCCTCATAATTATGACACACAATATGAAGAGTACAATTCTTGTCTTGATTGCCAAGGGGAACTTGAAAATAGGCAATATATGCACATGTCACAAATGAGGAAATATTGCACCTTTGACGCTGAAGTGTGTAACAGCCATATATATAACAGAAGGTCTCAGGACTATTCTTACACTTACGCCTACTCAAAGAAGCCATGATCAATCTTAGAACAAAATAAGAGGGTGTTTTTATCAGATAATAATTTTTTATATTTAAAAACAACTATAATTATGTAAAAGTGATGTTTATAAAATATTAATTGCCTTGTGGTATGTTCAATCTAAGAGTCATTTCCCTTTAACTCCAACTTAAAAAGCAATACATGCCATTAACTGTAACAAAAAGAAATTAAAATTGCATAAAAACTAGAGCATGCACCAAATAAATAGATTGTAGATTTGGAATCAGCAATGCAGAAATCTATAGAAAAATTTCTAAAACCTCATGCAAGAGAAAATAAAAAAATATTTGTTCCCCAATGTTATTTGTCTATTCTTTTTCTTCTATTTTTTCAATAGTTTATTTATATCTATATTAACATGTGTATATTTAGATTGTATGGTTCATTAAATCTACTATTACATTATTTATTTTGTTATTCAAATTGTTTTACCTCTGGTTGTTAAGAATTCTATTAGCTGGCTCCTGCAACCCTTTGAAATACCCCACCACTGTGTGTGTGTGTGAGCATGTGTGTATATGTGTGTGTGGGTGTGTGCTTGTACCTACTTAGTTTCTGACAAATAAAGCAGTCCATACTAATCTTGCATATTTCTTGCCCCTGTTCTATCATTAACTATTTCTTTAGGACCTTTATTAGAAAATAATATTAGAAACCAAAACCTGGGCTATAGATGTGCTGATTACTGCTGAAATGTTCTTTATTCTATGCTCCCTCAGATAAGTGAGCATGGGAATATCTGTGTGTATATCCACATGTTAATGGTGAATGGTAGCAGATGTTATAACTTGGTCCTTAGGTTTTGCTATGAAGAAATTTAGGTGAAGGCTTAAATACAACCAAAAATTTATTTAGAAAGTCACAGAGGTAGTGTGAGCCATAGGAGAAGAGAGACAGCTGGGTTTTGTGAGCTCAGACAAAAAGTTACAGAGGCAAAAGAAAGTCCTTTGGAGTTTAGGAGAAAAAAACAAACAAAACAAACGTATAAGCTTCATTGAGGAAAGAAAGTGGAGGAAAGGCATAGAGGTGTGTGCGTACAAAGGAGAGAGGGAGAAATCAAGATGGAAAAGATGAGGGTGGGAAAAGGTGGACATGCTGAAGAAAGAGAAAGCAGGCCCTGGGTCCTTTGCCTTGTGAGGTATTATCTGTTCTCTAAAGGCAGAGATTGGGGGGAGGATGCAAGGGAGGAACTCAATAGAATATTTATCAGCTTTCCAGGTGTGTCTTTTTCAGGGTCCCAGTTTTCACTGATTGGTTGGTGCTAGGGCAGGGGGTCATTAGTCATCACAGCTAGTTCTAATGTCCGCCATGGTGTTGCCCCACTTGACTGTACTCTGTTTTCCTGGGCCTGCAGCTGAAACAAAAGTGAGTCCTAGAAGATATTTATAGGGATTAATGCTTAAAGGGGTGGTCGTGCAAAGGCTTGTATGGGAGTCATATGAGGCTGTTCTCAAGCCCATTTGTTTCTCCTCCAAGGGGTCTATCACATGACTAGTGATATGCTTAGGGAGAAATGGTTAGGGGAGTGTCCAGACCACATGACCAGCAGTATAAAAGGTCTGGAGGACTAAACTGTGTCGCCAGTGATATAATAGAGAAGGAGACATCATCATGGAGGAAAGGACCCACCTTACAATTGTCCTTTATAAGGCGCCCAGAGCTTTCTACCCTGGTGACCATCCATACCTGGCTTATCATTCCTAGTCTGCTCATGTCTTTCTAACTGCCTACTGTATTATTATATATATATACACACACATATCTATAAGTATTTCTATATGTAACCAATTGGAAGTGTATTAAGTTAAATAAGCATTAGTTATACTGATTTCTGCTACTGGAATCCATTATCAAGTGGCTCTTTCTAACCTCCTCTCCTTGCTTAGCTCTAACCTTCTACTCCAACAGTGAGAAACCTGTTTCACTGTCTGTTCTCCATTTACTCAACTGTTCAATTCTGAGGATTTTTAATATGAGAGAGATTTTGAAGGAGATGCAAAATATATTGGCAAATGTGATAATTAATAAAGCAACATCTCTGAAGAAATGAGAAGAGTTGGTTCCATAGTAAGAAATCAATTAACATTGGATAGAAAAAGAAATATTTTTTTTTTCCCTCACATGGGACAGAAATAGAAAAATAGAGTTGTCAGGGATTAAAGGAAGAAGTTGAGATACTTATTTTTTACTCAATTTTCTCAGTGATGTAGGAAACAAAAGGTCAAATGCTAAGAGGTATATTATTCCAGAAGATGTATTAATATTGAAATTTATGAAAAAAGTGAGTATTTGGAACAACCATTGAAAGTGACATGAATTTCAGTTCAAATGGAATACAAAAGATGATATTAGGACTTAATATGTAAAAGTCAAATTAAAAAAAATATATATATATATTTTTAATTATGCTTTAACCTAAATGCAAATATTTAAAAATAGTATTCTTCAAAAAGAAGTTCTATAATATAAATAAATAAAATTTAATAGTTATTATCTGACTGTCAACTTTAGATTATAATAAAAAAGATACAAATCTGCAACTTTGGAAAGGAAAAGACTGATTTAAATCTTTATTTAAAAGAATAGAAACCAATAACACATTTTACATGTATTCTGATAAGTTCATAGTTATGAGGAGAAAATGATTTTTGGAAAATTGAAACCAAAATGCTAGAATTACATCAAAATTATGATATAAGCACTGGAGGTTTTATAAAAAACATTAACTGAGTATACAATTGATAATCATTATACAATATCATTTCTTTCAGTGGTACTATTTGCTAGGCCATTGTAAGACCTTCAAATAATTATCAACTTGTCAGAAAAAAAGACAAATAATATAAGATCTATGATTAATTTCATGTTACAGGTGAAGTAATTAAGGCTGACAATCCTAGTAGTTAGGTAGATAGAATTATAGTGTCTTTCTGACAACTCATTTATCCTCTTTCCACTGTGTAAAAGCCATGAGTTTGTGCTGGAATCACTTCCTGTCCTCTTCCAAGGTGGGCTCTGACTCAATTAATATAACCTGATGCACTTTACAACAGTGATTGATTCAGATAACCCTCCTTGTATGTTAATTGGTTAACAGTTTCACCTTAGCCAAAGAAATTTATGACCCAATTAGTGTGAAATTCGTGCATTTTCTCCCATTGTTACTGAAAGACAAATTCCATCACTCTCTTTGTAAAAGGGACCATGAAGATGTGATTGTTCTTGGAAGCCTTTCCATGGCCTTGAGAAAAAAGCAGTGTGAAGAGAGGACCAAAACATGGGAGGAGACAGACTTGAGAAACTCAGAAAACAGAAGCCAAAACCATGGTGCAACATGCTTAAAGTTTGATCTGTCTCTGGACTCTAGATACATTAGTTGATGAATTCCCTTTATCATATAAGCCAGTTCAAATTGGGTTCTTTTGCTTGTAGCAGAAAAATTTTAGACTGATTCAGTTCTAATTGACTCAGTCAAGATTCTGTTAGAAACTAAAGGTTCTTAAAAAAAAACATGTACTAAAATTTCTAAAACCTAGGAAAATAACAGAAGAAAACAAGATGATGAAATAACTTTAGTTACATCTGTATTTTATGACTTTGTGATTGATATATATTTGTATATTTGTAGTATATATAATTTGTGTGCAGTCTAAGATTATATACATAACTTATGACTATTGGAGTCAGCAAAACAGGATGGGAAATTGCACAGCTCTGAGTTAGACTGAATGGCTTTGGATTCTGGATCTATCTCTTTCTAGCTTGTAAACTTGGGAAAATTACATACTTATCTAAGTTTTAGTTTCTTATAACTAATAATAAAAATACAGTATAACCATCAAAGGATCTGGTAAGGAACAAATGAGTAAAAATATAAAGTACTTAAATAGTGTCTGGAATATAGTAAGAGTTCAATAAGTATTATTTATACATATTCATAATTTGAATTGATAAGTTACTCCATCAAAAGATAGTCTTTGGTTAAATTTAAGGACAATGATAGAAACCCTTGCTCTTTCCAAGAGATAAATAAGAAAGCAAGTAAACCTGAAAGTAAAAAAGAAAAACAATATACAAAATCTTATCAAGAAAACTCCAGAGCCCTTATAAACAGTTGTGCAGCTATTGTCTCCTTTAGAAGAAGACCTTGGGGCAAGAAAATAACAGGGTACTAAAATCTAGCTTCTCCTAGTAGAATTATGCTTCTCTTATCATTTATAGAAAGGCATTGTAAGCAATAGCCAAGGTTTTGCTAAAATCTCAAGATGTTTCAATGGCCTGCTGATATTATTAATGTAAAACCTAAAAAATATTTTTTAAAGTTAAAGTAATAAAATGACTGTAAAAGATTTCACATTTTAAAACCAGAGACCCTCTAGCGTTTGGGGCATGTGCAGGTTGAAGTTAGGACTCATCCCAGCAAAATCACTTATCTGACCACATAAAGTAAAGACTCGGAAAGAGAAAATGGTGACTTTTAAGAAAAGCACCTGAAGAGAGACCACTGGACCTCTTCATCTTCTGTGATTAAAGAGACAGAGAAATTCTTCTTCTTTTTTTTTTTTTTTAAGTGAGAGGATGGGAGAAAAAGAGAGACAGATTCCACATGTGCCCCAACCAGAATCTACCCATCAAACTCCATCTGGGGATGATGCTTGAATCAGCAGAGCTAACCTCAGAGCCTGAGGCTGACACTTGAGCCAATCAAGCCACTGGCTATGGGAGGAGAAGAGAGAGAGAAGGAGGAGAGGGAGGGAGAGAAAAGTAAATAGTCACTTCTCCTGTATGCCTTGATCAGGTATCAAACCTGGGACATCCAAAAGCTGAGCGATGCTTGAGCCACCTGGTCAGAACCAGAGAAATACACCTCCTCTCTAAAGTTAAGTGTGTAGGTATGGGACAAAAAAAGTCAGAAAAATGGAGTAGGGGAGAAAGACTACCAAAAGGATACACTTATGAAAATTGAGGTACCCAAATTTGCCCCTGATAAAACAGATAATTATAACTAGTAGGATGTATCTATCATCTATCTATTATCTATTTATCTATCTATCTATCATCTACAGATATTTCAAGGTTTTGGGTCATGAAAGTTTGAGGTTGGCAAGTAGGAAATCTATAGAGTAAGCTTTCGAGCTGGAAGCTCTTGAATAGGAGTCTTGGGGATGAACTTCTTTTTCTCTAGGAAACCTCAGCATTTGCCCTTCCTGCCACCTCCTCCCTGACACAGTAGAGTGTAGTCAGGAGAAAGTAGCCCAGTTCCCGGTTACCTCCCTTGGGCAATCATCATGCATTTAAAGAAATCTTCCCTAGTCTCTTTAAATACATTAATTATTCTAACTTACAATCTTATAGTACAGTGCACTTCTCCCTCTGATCTCTTGCTTATGGTTTAACTTTAATTTTATATGATTTGTTGATAGGTGTATGTCATCACACTAGATTGTGAATTCAGGACTCCTCACAAAAAAGTCCACCTTTAAGAAATATAAATGATTCCCTGGCACTCCAGAGTAAGTAAAATAAATCAGATTTATTGAATTAAATTGAAGGATTATGTTTTTGGTTTTTCTTCTTTTTTCTTTGGCAGAAGTACTTTGCATTTGACCCTTTTGAGTAATATACTGACTTTATGAAACCCAAGATTATGCCACTATCTTTTTATCCTGGTTTTCATTCTCATTCTCTTAATACCTGTTACAAAATAGAGTTCAGTTAAGGAAAGTATGTTAAATGGTTTCAGACTGCTTTTGGAACTTCAGGTTAAGAATAAATAAATAGATGCAAAAAATATTACTTTGAAACACACATTTTGATTTGAATTCAACATTTTGCACATCAACAGGTGGTTTAGTATAAGAACTAGAGTATTCTTAGATCTGATTCAATTATAAATAAAAGTTTTGGTTTAATATTTATTCATCTTAGCTCTAAAATATAATCAGATAAACATCATTCATTTTTACCATAAATTTTGAATAATACAAAGGATATTCATCAGGTATTTTTCATAGCCATGGTGAAAGTATCTGACAGCTTTGCAAGTAAAATATAATGTTGCATATAAATTATATTACTGCTTATGTTTTATTTGAAATATTTATAATGTTCATTCTGTAAATATAATATGCAGTGCAAGAAAATGACAATAAAACTTCTATAAAACATCTTGCTTCTGAAAATTTTAGATAAAATCAATCTTGTTTGAATATACTGGGTTAGGAAGACTAATTTACTCATCCTTTTATTCTGGGAATTGTATTATGTAAGAGATTACTGTCACTTCTTGATTTCACTTTAATCAATAACCTGGTAAAAGTACAGCACAATTATAAACAAATACTTTACTTATTATAGACCTCATCATGCTTTTAGTAAGCCCACTCAAATGTATACACTCCTAAATTCTCTATTATATTGTTATATAATTGCATGTAAAATAATAGAAGTGTTGGAATATAAAAAGTGTATAAAATATGGCAATGTGTTCCCAAAGCTGATGTAAGCTTGAAGTTTGATAGAAATGTTAATATATAATATTTTTATTATTAATGATACTATGAAATAATATAATCACAAGGATGCCTTTATGTAAATAATAGACATGTGAATTTGTACAAGAAATGATTGAGGAGAAATCTGGTCAGAGTGTGCTAGGTCATTGAGAAAGAATCAAATTAAATAAAATTTTTAGTATTTTCTGCCCTTGACATTAACAACTTTTTGGTCAAAAAGCACAACTTTTAGGTCTATAAAAATATATACCTGTATATGATTGATAGATGTTAATTTTTCTTGATTCAGTAAGTCAGACAGTACGAAGACTATAACTTCTTTTGAATTTATTTGCAGCTTTTCAAAATAAAATTTTTTAAAAACACTAAACAAAAAAGAGTTTTAGAAATTAAAGTTAGCCTATATTGTTCAATTTTTATTTTTAGCAATTTTTCAAAATCTTCAGAATTGAAAATATTCTACCCCTTTATTTATTTCCCCATACAAATAACAGGTTAAGGTCATAAAAATCAGTCTCCTTTTAAATGTTTAAGTTATTTTTCCAAAATAAATAAAACAATTTTGAGAACACTTATTTAATTAAGACGAATATAGAATGTGGGACCTGAAAAACATGAGTGATAATCTATATTTTCTAGACTTTTGAAAGAGATTATCCATGATTTCATAACATATGTGAGGAAAAATGAACACAGCGCCACAAAGAATTCGAAGCCAGAATTTATAAAATAAGAAAGTTATTTGCAACATGACTCAATATTATTTACTCTGTTTGAGATAAATGAGTCATTACCATCATTGAGTGAATTTTATCACCTGGCCCAATCAACTTGTCTTCATATGTGAGAGTAAAATCGAAGTAGAGGTCCAATAGATATAAGTAGAGAGCAGAAATATAAATTTTTAAACAATTCTTTGTTTATCAACATCTGCCGCTTAAGAAAGAAGGGACAAATTGTTTACAAACCAGATGTTGGATGATGTCTACAGTAAAGATACTTAGTACAAGGACATTAATAGGCTCTTTTATACTCTGATTTCTATACTCAGATGTGATCATAAACACTAACCTGAAGTGGCTAGCAGTACTGATGAGGTAACTATTATACCTAAGAATGGGTGTGGGAGTCAACAAACTCTCCCATTCCAGGAAGGAATGCCCTTCAGAAGATTCCTTTATTTAAAAATCTGGTCTCCATTTTACCCCATTACAGACAGGGATCTCACACTTTAAAAGGCAACTGTTCCCTTTTGGACAACTGTTCCATTGATTTAAACTCTGTGCTCTTGTGTCTTTTGACCAAAAGCACAGACTCTGTGGGCCTTCAAGGATTTGAAGACCACTCATATTCTGCTACTGCACTGACCTGGACTCATTTGTGTACTGTTCTCTCATAAGAAGCAGGTTTCTTTTTTTTTTTAATCTTTTTTTTTTTTATTAATTGTGTTTATATAGATTCTAGGGTTGCCCCAAATGCATTCCTCCTTCCCCTTATTCCCCTCAACATCTCCCTTGCCCCTGTCCCTACAGTGTCCTCCTCCCTTCCCTTCGGGTTTATCCCATCCTATCATCCCCTTTCCCTCTGTCCTCTTTTTGTCTGTTCCCTTTGAACCCTCCTCTGTCTCAATTCTGCTCCTCAGTTCTCATTGTTCCTTGGGTTCCTCAAATAAATGAGGTCATATGATATTTGTCTATCTCTGCCTGGCTTATTTCACTTAACATAATAGTTTCCAGGTCCATCCATGTTGTGGCAAAAGGTAATATTTCCTTCTTTTTCATGGCCCCATAGTATTCCATAGTATAAATGTACCACTGCTTTTTAATCCACTCGTCCACTGATGGACACTTGGGCTGTTTTCAGATCTTTGCATTGTAACAATGCTGCCATAAACATAATGGTGCATTTTTTTTACACTATGAACAGAATAAAAAGACAAACCACACAATGGGAGAACATATTTGACAATACGTCTGATAAGGGGTTAATAACCAAAATGTATAAAGAACTTGTAAAACTCAACACCAGAAAGACAATCTAATCAAAAATGGGCAAAAGAAATGAATAGACATATATTTTTGTTTATTTAAATGATATACAAACAATCCCTAACTTAACGATGGTTCAACTTAAGATTTTTTGACAGTGCAAAAGTCATACATGTTTAGCAGAAACTGTACTTTATATTTTGAATTTTGATCTTTCTCAGGCTACCTATGTGTGTTACAATACTTCTTGGTGATGCTGGACAGTGGCAGTGAGATGATTTTGCTTAAATATAAGCTGATGTAAGTGTTCTGTGTATGTTTAAGGTACACTAGGCTAAGCTATGATGTTTGGTTAGTTGTACTGAATGCATTTTTTACTTACAACATTTTAAATTTATACTGGATTTATCAGGACATAACCCCATAGTAATTTGAGAAGCATCTGTACTAACCCTGTTCAAAACAGATTATGTAAAGAGAATACTTGTATTAATATTTGTAGAACAAATATACATTATAATAAATCAGATTACTGTTTCATAAACAATTAAAGAATTATGAGATAACACAAAATATTTTAAATATATTATTTAAAAACTTTAACCTCATTTAAAAATTAACCCAAGACATTTGTCATGTATCTTTTTAGATTTCTCATCCTAACTGAAACATATCATTTTGTTGATAATTTTTAATAAATACACAGCCAGACTAACCAATTACCTTCTTCTTTGTGTGCTAAAGATGAAACATAAGTTATGAGGTTTAGTCTATAAGTGACTTACACAGCAGTTCAAGGAAAAGAAATCTTTTAATAAAGTTTTGAGCCTGTGTTTGTTTTCCCAAAATACAATATAGCTGTTATTTATAGTTCACTGAAAAAGCTAGTGCTGAATTTTCTTTAATTTTCATGAAACTAACTTTATGCTTGGGAAGCCAAGATTACCTTCTAAAACCATCTAAAAATTTGTCTCTGACAGCAAGGTTTTGAAAGAAAGTTGTGTGTGTGTTTTTTAGAAATCCATAATTAAAAAATAACAGTGCCTCTATGAAGTCAATTGCAATTTTGTGAATTGTACTTTCTTACTATGAGTACTTAAAGAACTGACTTCTTTAAGTGGTGCAATATGCAGCCAACCCAAGTCAGATAAAATTTTTGATAAATTACTTTCTTAATGGATATAAGAATTTTCTTCAAAAATAATAGGAGATTTTGCTTAACAGATAAAGCAATTCTTATCAAGTCGAGCCAGGGATATTCAGAAGCATGTTCCTAAATTTTATTTTAGTCAGAGAGCTACTTTAGAAATTCCTGTACCTATATTTCAAATATTATTCATTTATCTTCTGAACTATTTTACTTAGTTTTCCGCTACATATAATGCATGACCTGTGTTTCTGAAAAGGTTCTATCTGATAGACTCTATCAAGTTATCATCCTTCTCCTTTGAATCTGCTTAGTCTGTACATAAGTCATTTGAAACATGTTCTAGAGGTATTTAACAGATCTTCTCCATGTCACTTTCCCACTATATCTCATACTCCATCACTCTTTCTTCAAAAATACAAAGTCCTTTTTCCTTTCCTTAATATTGAGGTTGTTGGGCAGATAAATTATAATATGCTCACTTTGTTAAAGATGGCACTGCCCACATGGAAGCCCATCACTCAGGTGGTATTATTTGTCCTTATGCTTGGGATGGGTGTGGGGGAAAGGCTGTAATGTAAGCAGGCCGGGGTCGTTATAGCTTAAAGCTTTGTTTTAAGAGTAAGCTTTTCCCCATGCCCTTGACTGATTAGATGATGTGGGGTGGTGCGCTCTCCTGAGGAGTCCCATTGTGCCTCAGATGGGTGGCTTTGTATTGGAGACTTCCTTGTTTTTGTAATTGGATTGGAGGTTTTGATTTTACAGTATAAGGTGGGGCAGGACAGGAGCTTGCTCTCTCGGTTCCTGGGTTCCTGAGATTAGTATCAGAAAGGAGAGCAGATGAAGGCCACATGGAGGCCAGGAGAAGCAGCCAAGATGGCAGAGTGCTGAGGGAGAAGCCAGTTTGTTAAGAGTTTGTGCTGGAGGAGATGGGGAACAGAGGTGAATAAGTCTGGTGAGCTAGAAACCTTTGATTCTAGGAAACTCGGATAAGTCAGTAGCTTTGTGAGCACTGAATGTGTGGGTTTTAGAGCCCAGTGTGTGTTTTTGCTTGCCTGCCGGGTGCAAGCTAGAATTAAAGCTGATGGCTCACCAGTTCTTGGCTCCATTGTTTCATTACTGACTGTAGGAATCTAATGCAAACCTGCATGGGCCAGGCTGCTGTGGTGGTGGCCTCAGCCCCAGGCCTTACAGAGGTCTTCCTGAGAAACCTTTCTCTTTTTTGCTTTCCTCACATAGGAAAATGTCTTTGTTGATTGAGAATGCAATATCATTTTCCTAACTCTACCCTCTCTAATATCTCCACAATTTTATTTTCTTTACTCAACTAAAAATGTATTCTCAAAGATTTTAAAAGATATCTTCTTATTAAATCCAATGACTTTTTCTGACAACCTGCAAGATATACTGTAATATATGCTCTCTCTTTTCATGGTAAGAAAATCCCTGATTTTTATTTAGGCACATAGCAACCTAGAATAAAGATGTCTGTCTCAATTTCATTTTAATTACCAGTGCATGTAGCACATATTATCTCATTGAACAAAGTCAATGGATTTAATCAGAAAGTTCTTAACATATTTCTCAGACATCTCTTTTTTTCCAAAGAAAAGCTCATACCCTGCTTCATCTTTTTCTCCTTGATGTTGGTTGTAATATATGCACATAATGGTTAGAGTTCTGGTAGCCACACTGGGTCACGATTTGGAATCTAAGGAATGTGAGGCAGCTTAGAAAAAGACTCAGTCCTTCACAATTTCATGTAACCATGCTTATCTCCACATTTCTTTTATATGAGATAAAAAATAAGTCTTTGGACCCAACAGTTAATTCTTAAAAGAGCATATTATGGCATTGACTCTCTTCCAAACCACACTGTCTGGTCTGGCAATGATACATCTTTATTCCTTCCCACACAAATCTTTTGATTTAGCAGACAATTAAATTCAACACAATGATGTAACAAATATAATACCTAACAATCTAATATTTGATAATTGCCCATTTCTTCCCCTCTATTCAAACAGAAATTATATTCTTATTGTTGCACAAACATGTCTTCTACTTTTCTTCTACACAATTTTATTTAACTTGTTTTTAAGTGATTGAAATATACTTTTTCCAACTTTCCAACAACTATATTTTTACACATGGTTGAAGAACCATGTAAGAAGTTACCTTTTGTATGACAATTTTGTCTTAAAGGAATCTTGCTTTTCTTTTAAGTAATCATGTTTGTTACTGAGTGGACCTTTAATTTTATACTTTATATGTTATATTTCATCTTATTAATTGATTAATTAAAGTACAAAAATAAATATTTTGACCTCTAATGGTCTAAAAAAGAAAAATTAAATGATTGATAAAGTAATTTTATAAAAAGAAAAATATGGTTACAAGTAAAGTGAATAGTATTGGAGGTCAAATTAAAGAAATAGTATATTTATTTTGAGAAAGTAGAAAGAGAATTCAAAAAAATCGTGTGTTTTGGAAGATCTTTGACTAATTTGCCAAGGCATTTATAGTAAGTGATAAACACAACAAGCATGTAGAAAAGAAAAGGTTAAGATAAGAATCAGCAGAAAAGGAAAATTTACTGAGAATTTTGGGAATACAAGGAAATCCTAGTTTATATCATAACTATGTATGGGAGAGAGAGAAATTCAATAAAAATGTTATATCATATTATTAAAGGTGTTAATTACCACTGGAGATGCTTATATTTAATTAGATTTACATTCAATATAAATCTTGAAGATCTTTGAACAGGGAGTTGTTGTGACTAAAGCTTTGTTTTAAGAAATCTCATTAGTTAGTGATATATGGGTGCTCAGAAAAACTGAAGCAAGAAACAAAGAAAAATCTGCTGAAGTTATATTTTTATGTACATAGTTGTTTATAAAAATTTTTACTGACTTATTGGGGTAATATTGGTTAATAAAATTATATGTTTCAGTTGTACAATTTTATAATACATCATCTGTATACTGTATTGTATGTTCACCACCCAAATCAAGTCTCCTTCTATCACCATTTATCCCCCCTTTACCTTCTTCTATCCCACGATCCCCTTTACCTCTCATAATCATTACACTATTCTCTTTGTGTCTATAACTTTTTTTTCTTTGCTCAATCCCTTTACCTTTTTCACCCAGTCCATCAACCATTATTTCCTCTTGACAGCTAACAGTCTGTTTTCTGCACCTATCAATCTGTTCCTATTTTGTTTGTTAGTATATTTTGTTCATTAGATTTTACATATGAGTGAAATCAGATGGTATTTGTCTTTCTCAGACTGGTTCATTTCACTTAGCATAATACTTGCCAGGTCCATGCATGCTGTCGCAGAAGGTAAGCTTTTTGTTGTCGTTGTTCATTTCTTTTTGTATTTTTTTCACAGCAGATTAGTATTCCATTGTTAAAATGTACCACAGCTTTTGTATCCACTCATCTGCTGATGGGCACTTGGGCTGCTTCCATATCTTGACTACTGAAAATAACGCTGCAATGAATATAGGGGTGCATATATTCGAGTTAGTGTTTCAGGTTTCTTTGGATATATTCCCAGAAGTGGAATTGCTGGGTCATAAGGCAATTCCAGTTTTAATTTTCCAGGAAGCTTGATACTACTATCCACAATGGCTGCATCAATCTGCATTCTCACCAACAGTGCATAAGAGTTCCCTTTTCTTCACATTATTGCTAACACTTTCTTGTTAATTTATTGATTACAGCCATTCTGATAGGTATGAGGTGATATCACCTTGTGGTTTTAGTTTATTTATTTTTTGATTATTAGTGATGTTGAACATCTTTTTATATGTCTATTGACCATATGTATATTCTCTTTGAAGAAATGTCTATTCAGATCCTTTGCCCATTTCTTAATTGAAATATTAGGAGTGTTTATTGGTGTTGAGTTTTATAACAAAATAGTACTAGCATCAGAACAGAACAGAGAGCCTGAAATAGAGAGCCCAGACATAAACATACACCTTTATAGTCAATTAATATTTGACAAAATAAGCAAGAACATATAATGGGGTGAAGAAGATAGTTTATTCAATACATGGTATGGGGTAATTGGACAGATACATGCAAAAAATAGAAAAAAACTACATCACCATCTTATACCATATTTAAGAATAAACTCAAAATAGATTAAAGACTTAAATGTTAAATTTAAAACCATTAAATCTTAGAAGAAAACACAAGCAATAAAATCTTGGACATTTTTCATAGTAATATTTTCTTTTCTGATATATCACCTCTTAAAAGGTAAACAAAACAAAATATTAACAAGTGGGACTACATCAAATTAAAAAGTTTTTGCACAGCAAAGGAAATCATTCACAAAATAAAAAGACAATTGGATAACATATGTCTGCATGGGAAAACATATCCACTGATACATCTGATAAGGACTTAATATCCAAATTAATAGTCATTTTGTATAGCTAGATTAAAATATATATTTGTGATATCTTTGTGTACACTACACAATGTATAGTGTTATTTAAATAAATTCTTACTACTGAATTGAAGTAATTTCAGGGGTTTCAGGGAAAGCTATTACAAAAATAAAATGGTGGGATGCCAATCTTAAATTGATTAACTTCTCATATTTGACATCAATGGCTTGAGCCATTGAGAGGTGATCTTTAATTTTTCTTAAACCAGTTGCTAGTATTTTTAAAAAAGAAGTATTTCCTATAAGTATGCTCATTTAAGCATATAGTCCATATTTCTGGGAAATGCAATATAAAAAATAGAAAAATCCATATACTTAGGAATTTAATATGGCTTTAAGGTAAGCAATACAAAGGACATATTCACTGAACTGAAAATCGAAATAATTTATAGTACAATTGCATAGTTTAGTAAAGTGAAGAAATGAATAAAATGCACTGTAATATAAAAAATAACACTGCAAAATGTATCGAAGCAGTTTTAAATTATAAAAAGTTAGGTGAGTCTATTTTATTTTATGAATCAGTCTCATCACTGTTCAGCCAACAGCATTTACTTGGTGTCTTCATTTACTTGTCATTTGATTCTTACAAAATCTCCGCCCTAAAGAATATCACTTGATTTGACTTTTAACAGTTCTCTTGGATCAAAAATGTTTCCCTCCTATCCAAAAGCTTCTAAGTTTTTGCTGATAAGCCATTACATTAGGTGTAAAAATAAGACGATATTCTACAGTGTACTAGGATATGCTTCCTAAAAGTGACCAGAAATATCATCTTACCTGGAAAAGAAATCACTATTAAAGTAGAAGTTATAGTGCTAAAACTTCCATATACAACCTTACTATTTGTTTTAAAGAGAATGCATCTTAGTCATTAAATTGATTCTTCATCTATTGATAAAGGTAAAAACTGACTCTATACATAAAAGACTGGTTTAGATCCAATATCAATAATATTTGAAAATAACAAGGCAAAACACTATTTAACAATTTAGAAGAGAAAACACACGAGAAAGTGAGCTTATTGCCTTTTTAAAATATAGTTAAATGCTACTCTCTCACCAATGGTAATGTGTCTCAGTACACATGTGTATTTATAAAATAATATCACTGGAAAACTGTGCTTACCCACTATCACCACTACCACAACTTAAAATTGGCCACTTCTCTCTTCTTTTCACCAGACTAATTCAAGCCCCTTTCTTTCAACATTTTCTATATGCCTCAGTCGTTTTTGCATTATCTTTTCTATTTTCTCAACTATTCTGCAACTACAAAGTATTTTTTTTATACATTTTCAAATGAATAGGTCTCTTTGGTGCACCTGCTAATATATAAAATTACATAAAAATAAAAACTGGCTTAAACCTTTCACAACTTTTATCTGAATTTACAATATACCAAAGGGTCTGTGCGTAAATTTGTTATTCAGAAAGTTATATGACCTCACTCATTTGAGGAATCCAAGGAACACTGAGAACTGAGGAAAGGAATTGAGACAGAGGAGGGATCAAAGGGACCAGAGGAAAAGAGGACAGATGGAAAAAGAATGATAGGATGGGATAAACCTGAAGGGAAGGGGGGAGGGCGTTGTAGAGGGGGGGTAAGAGAGATGTGGAGAGGAATATGAGGGAGGAGGGATGCAGTAGGGGTCACCCTAGAATCTATATAAACACAATTAATTAAATTAAAAAAAATAAAGTTAGGTGATTACATGTTTTCTAATGTTTTTTCTTTTTTCAACTGGTGTTCCATTCTTAAAGATGACAAAAGAACCTCATAGGAAAGAATACAATCATTTTTTATATATGATAGACTTTATTTATTTATTTATTTATTTTACTTTTTAAAGATGTATTTATTTAGAAAATAAAGTTAATGGTGTGACATTGGTCCATTAGAACACATGGGTTTCAGGTAAACATCTCTATAGCATTTGAGCTGTTCATTGTGTTGTGTAATTTTTAAAAATAATAAATACAGGCCTTGGCTGGTTAGTTCAGTTAGTACATCATCCAGAAACATTCAGGTTGCCTGTTTGATCCCCTACAGGGAACATACAGGAAGTGACCAATGAATGCACAACTAAGTGGAACAACAAATGAATGCTTTCCTCTGTCTCTTTCTCTGTCTTTCTCCCATTCTCTCTGTTTCTCCAAAAGCAATTAAAAAATTAAAAAATAGCCTGACCAGGCGGTGGCGCAGTGGATAGAGCATTGGACTGGGATGCGGAAGACCCAGGTTCGAGACCCCGAGCTCGCCAGCTTGAGTGCGGGCCCATATGGCTTGAGCAAAAGCTCACCAGCTTGGACCCAGGGTCGCTGGCTCCAGCAGGGGGTTGCTCAGTCTGCTCAAGGCACTCAGTCAAGGTACATTTGGGAAAGCAATCAATGAACAACTATGGTATCACAAGGGCAACGAAAAACTAATGATTGATGCTTCTCACCCCTTCCATTCCTGTCTGTTGTCCCTATCTGTCCCTCTCTCTGACTCTCTCTCTGTCCCTGTAAAAAATAAATAAAAAATAATAACAAATACACAAATATTCTTTCTATAAATATAGACTCTTCAATCTACACAATAGGTGAATAATTTTTTGAACAATATATAAGATTTATAAGTTATGAACTGCCTGTCAATTTCTAATCTTTTGCAAATATATATATATATATTCTGTTATTATATACTTGTTTTTATCTCTTTGACATTTATACTAAAATCTTTTAGCTTACAAAGTATTCTTCATGCTAATAGTGTAAAATTATGAAGATAACAGTTCTCATTTTAAAAATCACTAATTACAAAGGTAGCAAATATTGCGCGCACGTGCGCAATACACACACACACACACACACACACACACACACACACACCCCAAAGTAGAAAGAATATTGGCATTCTTTTGGAGTTGTGTTTTATATTTTGGAGCTTATGTAAAACCATAAATTCATGTCTGTTAGAGAGTTCAGAATAAAAGGAAGAAAAATTCTGCATTGTTTTAAGAATTGGCCTTAATATAAATCAGTAAATTGATGGTAGTTTACGATAATTCTCTAGGCAGAAGTTAAGGATCTCATGATGCATACAGAAGTAAAGTGAGTAATACTCATGCCATGCCACATACTTAATAAAGTAGCTCCTGATAGCATTATTAATGATTTAAGCACTCTTAGAGTGCTTCGTCTCTTCAAACACATTTTTTATAATGCCTAATGCTACTTCTGTCTTGTGACTAAGCAGATAATCATGGCTATTTTTATTCAGTAAGTCACTTCTTGAATTGTTTGGTGTTGCCATGGGTATAAAAAACACCACGTAAAACACAGTTCTATTCAATAAACATTTGCTCTTTTTTTCCCCTAAGAAAAACTGATTTGTTGTAAAAGACAGTTGAACTAAAAGAAGCTTTCATGGAGTAATGTTTCCAAAATCATGATTTAAGTGTTTTACATGCACACTTTTTATTTTGCTATAAAGTAGTAGTTTCATTAGTTAATTTAGTACTTGTTCTGAGTCAAATTTTGCATAAAAATTACACAATCATAAGGATTTCAAGAGCTTCTAGTGAAAAGTCTCACAGATTGAATTATTTTTCTCTAAATATTTATATAATTTTCCTATTTTTAAATCAAAATATTTGTTGATTATGGTTGTCTTTGTGTTTGCAAGTCTATGTTATAGGATAAAGAAAAGGAGAAGTTTTCTGCACAGAAAACATTCTGTCACCAAATCTAAAACCAAGCATCCTTACATTAGCATTTGAAGCCACAAATTTGGCTTAGAAATACAGTTTAGTCAAGACTTGGCTTTTTAGTTAGTAGCTGTGTAAAATATCAAATTTAAAAGATTAGGATATAGTATTTTTTTAAAATATGGAGACATAGTCTCATATAACTTCAAAGTCATTTTTTTAGATTCAGTTGATTCTATTTTAACAAATAACTATGTACCTATGACATGTCTAGGACAGTACTAGACTAAATAAAACATACATAATTATTATGCAGCTGTATTATTATACATTGTGCTAATTCCTATGATTAAAAAGTATACAGTATTACCTAGACATGACATATACTGCTGGTAGAAATGTAAAATAGTACAACAACTTTGGTAAACAGTTCGGTAGGTTCTTATAATATAAAATATGTAACATATGTCTCATTAGTTTTAATTTTTTAAGGAGGAAAAAAACCCTATGTCCACACAGAGATTTATGCATTGATTATTTGGCAACATTTTTATAGTATATAAAATTTAGAAATATAATACATGTTCCTCAGTTGATAAATGAATAAATAAATTGTGGTATATAAAAAATGAGACATTTCATAGCATTAATAATGAACACATAGCTGATACATATAACATGAATGAATTCCAGGAAATATTAAAGAATCCAGACATAAAATAAGGACTATTAGCATAAAATTGTAGAAAAGAATTTACAGTGGCCAAGACATGAAAACAATCAAAGTTCATTGAGTGCTTCTATATGTACTTTGATGTGGGATCACACCTATACCTCAGACACAAGTCAAGCCAGCAACTTCTTACCTAAACTGGCAACCTTTGGTCTCAATCCAGCAACTTTGGGCTCAAGTCAGCGACCTTGGGATTGTGTAGATGATATCACACTTAAGCTGGTGTTCAAACCCACAAATCTGCACTCAAGCTGGCAACCTCAGGGTTTCCAACAGGCTAGTTCAGTGTTGTAATGGATCTTTTATCCACTGTGCCACCATAGTTCAGGCACAGATGTCTTTTTGATGAAGTGTTAATGGAAATGAAATCTGGTATGTTAGATAGTCAAACAGTAATGCAGGAAGGAGAGGCAGAGAGAAGAGTCTACTGTACTGAGGAATATACTGTTATGTGCAGGTAGTGGATAGTAGACATTTAAGGAACTGAAGGAAAACCGTAGTTGGAATTTAAAGACTAATGGAAAGAGTAAGGTGAGAAAATAGTGGAGAAGTGAATTGGTGCCACATTAGGTACCGTTATGCCATATTACGGATATTATGGCATCTGCAAGAAAGCCTGATTAGAAAGGGTAAAATGCGGTCCGAACCACTTCCCCTCACTGGTTGATTTTCTTGTGCTGAAGCTTTAATTAAAGTAAAAATTAGACATAGGTGTTTGCTATACCTACCTATGTTTTACAATCTTCTCAAAACTCTATGCATGTAATAGATATAAATATTAGAAATCAATAAATGAACTTACCATTTTTTATATATTGTATGTTCAGAAAACCTAAGAGAAGAAATGAAAAAAGTTATTAGAAATTAAGAGAATCTACAATAAAATGGAGTACTAGGTTGAATAGGGCCCCTTTCAATATTTATGCCCATATGGAACCTCAGAATGTGAGCTTATTTGAAATGTGTCTTTTCAGGTGTAATTAGTTAAGATGAGTCTTTGTGAATTGGAGGGGGACATAAGTCATATAACTGCTGTTTATAAATAAGATGATCATGTGAAGAAGCAGAGAGAAGGTGATGTGATAATGTAATCAGAGATTAGAGTGCAAGCCAATTCTTGCTGGGAACTACCAGAAAATAGAGTCAAGGCACAGATTCTCCCTTAGAGCTTTCAGATGGATGTAATCCTAATCACATCACAATTTTTAACTTTTATATCCCTGAATTGAGAAATAATAAATTTTTATTGTCTTAAAGTAATAAATTTGTTACAGTAGTCCTAATAATACCTTTTCTAATATAAAATACAAACTCAATTTTTAAATGTTTTTATAAATACAGAATAAACAGGAAGAAAATCTAGAGGAAGAAAATATTTTATTATAATAAAATAAGAACTTAAAATTTAATTTAACAGCCTGACCAGGCGGTGATGCAGTGGATAGAGTGTTGGACTGGGCCATGTAAGATCCAGGTTTGAAACCCATAGGTCTCTGTCTTGAGCATGGACTCACCAGCTTTATTGTGGGTTCACTGGCTTGAATGTGAGCTCTATAAACATGACCCCATTGTCGCTGGCTTGAGCCCAAAGGTTGCTGGCTTGAAGCCCAAGGTCACTGGCTTGAGCATGGGGTCACTTACTCTGCTGTAGCCCCCTGCTTAAGGCAAATATAAGAAAGCAATCACTGAACAACTAAAGAGCTGTAACAAAGAATTGATGCTTCTTATTTTTCTCCCTTCCTATCTGTCTGTCCTTATCTGTCCCTCTCTCTGTCTCTGTCAAAAAAAAATAATTTAACAATTTAAGAATTAATCATGCCTAGATATACTTAATACATATTTAAATAAAATTATAAACATTAATAGAAAAATATACCACCTCTTAATAATCAAAAATTTATAATCTCTTTCTGTTAGAAAGTTAGAAACAGAAGAAAATTCTCTCAAAATAATTGCACTTATCCATCAGATAGTAATAAAAATAGTAAATTAACTGTATGTTTGGGGGGAATAAAAAATAATAATACTGAGATTTATTTTGACAACAAATGTAAACATAAACAAGAAAAAAACTTTTTCTTTACTTTTTTTAGCTATAGAGAGAGACAGAGAGAGAGGGACAGAAAAACATGAAAGGAGAGAGACGAGAAGCATCAATTCTTTACTGCAGCTGCTTAGTTGTTCATTGACTGCTTTCTCATATGTGCCTTGACTGGGGAGCTCCAACCAAGTTGTGACTCCTTGCTCAAGCCATCAACCTTTGGGTTCTAGCCAGCAACTAGGGGGTCAAGCCCATGATTCCACACTGAAGCCAGTGCCTCTATGCCCCAGCTGGTGAGCCTGGGTTCAACCTGGATGAACCCATGCTCAAGCTGTCAAGCTCAGGGCTTAAACTTGGTTCTTCTGAATCCCAGGTTGATGCTTCATCCACTGTGCCAATGCCTGGTCAGGCAGAAAGTCATAAAAGAATAAGACTCACAATTATAGAAGACTACTACATCATATATTAAAACATATTTTGAATTTACTAGATCTTATATCATTGACAATGAAATTGTGAGATACACCTGGGAGCTATAAGAAGATCCAAATACATTTAATTTATGGTTGAAATAGTATTTCTAATTAATTGTAATGATTTAGTACTTTTTGTTTTTGAAAGAAAGCTACCCATTTGAGGGAATTAAGCTGGAACTCCCATGTTATGTCTGATATCAACACAAATAATTGTTAATATAATAAATATATTTGTGCAAAGATGGCCATTTTTCTTTTGTTTAGTGAAGTGTCCTTTCATATTAATAAGTATATATTTCATGCTAATGAATCTGTAGGTTGAAAGTAGAATTTATATACTATACTCTTTGTGAAGTATAAAGCATAAATATGAAATGAGAAGCAAAATAAAAACCCACCAAGAAAAAGATTGACAAAGATCTAATTTCTTTAATTTACAATGGATTTATAAAAAGTAAAAAGGAAAGTAATCTGCCAAAAAAACAGACAAATTAAATAAAAAATAATTACAAATGCTCAATAAGCATTTGAAAGTATTTTCATCTCACTTATAATTTAAAAAATGCAAATAAAAATTAGTTATTTGTATTATTTTATTTTTGCCAAATAGATACAGAAATATACAAATGTTTGATAATATTCAGAGGTTGTAAGAAGGTGGAAGAATTTGCAGTTTTAACTACTACTCTAGCCAACTATTTGGAGAAAATTTTTTCAATATTTATGAAAATGAAAGATACATATCCCAAATGATATAAATTGCACAAATGAAAATTGACTACTATTAATACAAATTATATAAATGTGCTTACTATCAACATATAATATTTATTGAACTTCACCTATGAAACAGGAATATTCTTAAAACTGAGAAAAAGGCTAACAAGGAAGATAAGGTTCTTCAACACATGTGTCAACATGTGTGTAAGTAAATGAGGCATTCTCAACTTAGTTATCTTAGTTAGAAGGTAGTGTTATCTATACAATTAAAAACAATCTACAACTTATATACAACACTTTCCCTTATACATGGTTTTGCTTCCTGCTGTTTCAGGTACTGTGGTCTGAAATATTAAATAAAAATTCCAGAAATAATTCATTAGTTTTAAATTGCACATTGTTCTGAGTACTGTTCAGAAATCTCATGCTGTCCTGCTCTATTTCACCCAGGAAATGAATTATCCCTTTTTCTAGTGTGTCTCCATTGTATATTCTACCAGCCCAGAAGTCACTTTATCATCAGATTCACTTGTGCTGTATGCAGTGCTTGTATTGAAGTAACTAATATTTTACTCAATAATGAATTGGAAGTATAAGAGTAGAGATGATGGCAATAGGGGTATGCTAAAGAGAAGGCATAAAATGTGCCCTGTAAGTAGAAAGGTGACAGTTCTTGACTTAATAAAAAAAGGAAAAAAAATATGCTAAGTTTACTAAGATCTATGATAAGACCAAATTTTCTATCCATGAAATTGTGAAGAAAGAAAAGAAATTCATACTAGTTTTGCTGTTGAACATCAAACTGCAGATTTCATGTCCACAGTGCAAGAGAAGTGGTGAGTTAAGATGAAAAAGGCATCAACTTTGTGTGTGGCTGTCACAAAAAGAAAACATGTTCAAATTGATGACATCATATAATGCAAGAAAGCCCATGTGAAGACTTCAGCAAAAGATCCTCTGACATGATTGCTACCGAGCCACTTACTACAAGGAAGAGGTGGTTACATGGATTCAGAAATAAATTTATATGAAGAAATATAAAAATTATTGACAGAGAGACCACAACTGCATAATTTTTATTAAAGTGTCTTTCATAATTGTTTTATTTCATTATTGTTGTTATTCTTTTATTGTGCATAATTCATAACTTAAACTTTACCATAGGTATGTATGGATATATAGGAGGGGAAAACAGTACATTAGAGTTTGGTATGATCTGCAGTTTCAGGAATTTATGAAGGTTTTAAACCTGATCCCTCAGAGATAAGGTAGGATTACAGCACGATGTTATAGAAAGAAGAAAATAGCACTGGGGAACAAAATATTTGTTCCATCCACAAAAACACTTGTCTTATGTGCTGATCTCAAATCTGACATTAGTTTTTCTCTGTAAGCTACAGGTTTTTTTTCAATTTACGATTTTATGTTTTCATCTTATTGTAAAATTTTCAACATTTATTTTAACATAAATAAAAAGAATGTCTTCTTGGGCATCATCTTTGTAAAAATATAATAATTTATATAATAGGTGAATACACTAATAGACTAAAAGATATGATTTCATCAGAATTTGTCTACAATTTTGAAATAGAACATATTAAAACATTTATTTTAATCATAAAATTTGTGTGAAACTTATTTAAATTCTATTTAGGCAAAAAGTTGCATTTGTAGCTCTTGTGTTTGTGTACTTACTTGTTGAGGACAATCTCATTTGATGCTCCAGCAGTAGTCTGTCATCATTTAGAGCTGTCAAGAAATAGCCACCATTCTGATGGACTGTATGTGATAACACCTAGCTGGCTGAAAAGACTATTGATATCATGACATTAAACAAAGTGTTTGTCTTCAGGAAACAAGTCCACAAAAAGTTGTTTATGCTTCCTGAAATGGGATACTTTAGCTGACTGCTGAAGTACATTCTTTTCTTGAAACCTAGAGGCTAATAACTCAGCTGCTTTCTTTGATAGGCCCAAATCTCTTACTAAGTCATTCAATTCGGGTAGGCTAAACTGCTGAGGGGTTAATGACTGCTTGGCATCAGAAGAAGACCCTTCAGATTCTACAACCATTTCCTCATGCATCTTATCAAAATACATTTGATCACCATGGTCACTTTCTTTGTCCTTACAGGAAATAAAACCATTGAAAACTAGAACCCAGAGTGTCTCAGAGTGTGGGATAGGTCGTATTGCTGAAGGAATATTAGGATGTGCGACCATATACCGTTTTTTCTTGCCAATGCCGTTTGTATGGATCAGACAGAAATAACAGTCACTGCTGTGGTTCTTAGGTTCACACCAAACTATGGGAATACCAAAAGGCATTGCTTTGCATTTTCCTTTTGTCCAGTCATGAAGCATTTTCTTACAATTATGACACACAATATGAGGAGCCCAATTCTTGTCTTGATCCCAAGGGGAACTTGAAAATAGCCAATATATGCACATGTCACAAATGATGAAATATTGCGCCTTTGACATTGAAGTGTGTTACAGACACATATATAACAGAAGGTGTTAGGACTATTCTTTCATCTATGCCTACTCGAAGAAGCCATGATTCAATCTTAAAACAAAATAAGAGGGTGTTTATATCAGAAAATATATTTTTTTTTACATTTAAAAACAACTACAATTATGTAAAAGTGAAATTTTAAAACTTAAATGCCTTGTGGTTATGTTCAATCCAAGAGTTGTTGCTCTTTAACTCCAATTTAAAAACCAATGCATGCCATTAACTGTAACAAAAAGAAATTAAAATTGCATAAAAACTAGAGCATGCACCAAAAAATGGATTTCAGATTTGGAATTAGTGATGCAGAAATATATAGAAACAGTTCTAAACCTCATGCAATAGAAAATTAAAAAATAAACTGTTTCCCAGTGTAATATGCACTGAATTTAGAAATGTAAAATGCGGGCTCTAGCCAGATAACTCGGTTTGTAAGAGCATTACTTTGAAACACAGAGGTTGCCTATTCCATCCCCAGTCATGGCACATACAGGCACAGTTCACTGTTCCTGTCTCTCTCTCTCCTTTCCTCTCTTTCTAAAAATCAAATTTAAAAAATTATATATATATATATATATATATATATATATATATATATGTAATATGTGGAATAGTACATCTTGTATAATTTCTTTTATGTATATACAAAAATTTTCTGAAAAGTTGAACATATATGCAAGTAACATTATTATTGTTTTGGAAAGACATGGGATGAAGAATACAAGTTGTTGTTTTCTTTTATATTTGTCTGTAATGTTTAAATTTTTAAACCATGTCAGAACAATATAAACAAATTTTTGGACAAGTGACTTAATGTGCCATTTTAAATTTAAACACTAATATATTTTCACAATAAATTTTAGAAAAACCTTTAGAAAAAATATCAAAACAAAACTGTTTTCTTGAAGTCAGTGTTGTAATGCAGGGAAGAAACCATCTCACTTGGTCTGAGGAGTCATACTTTCTCAAATTTATTGTAAAAGAAGGCTTAACATTTTCAGTTTCAGAAAAAGCTGACCATAAAAAGTACACTTTATTGTTTAACTGTGAGTCGGCATCTGAATAGAATCTTTATATCTCCATTAGTGTAATGAACAGAGCCAAGCTTTGTGACAGTGCTAACACCATGAGAACTCCAGTCTGTGCTAAGAATGAGGTATAATGAGTTGGGTTCATTGTGTGGTTCCAAGGAATGAACTATTTATTTATTTATTTTTTAAGTCTTACTAAAGGTTGATGTTCTGTCTGCATTATATGCACTGTGTAAAATTTCCTGACAAAATATTTTATCATTGCATCTGAAGAGAGGAAGAAGAAAGATCAGTTTGTTTAATTAGCTTTTAGTTTGCCAAAAGCTTTAGAAAATGAGCAAACTTGTTTTTACAAATTAATCAAGAATAAAAAAAAAATTTCAGGATCCTTCATCAAGGTACTGGACATTCTTCATATTTAATTTTTCTTTCTTAATGAGATGTCTTACATAGCTGCTATTTCTGCTATCTAGTTCATGGATGGTAGATGCTATCTGCATTATTGAAATGGTGGCATATCATGGTTAGTATCTAAGCTCAAAATGTGCTTATGACTAACCCTATGATTCCTATAAAAAACATGAATTGTGTAATGTGCAGATCTTTTCACTATAACATCACTATTTTTGCCAAGCTAGTCAGCTATTTTTATTAAATGTTGCTCATCCGCCATATGGACTCTCATTTTCAAGTTAATTATGAAACAAAGATGAAAAGATATTAAATTTGTAAAGTATCTTTCTAATTAAAAATATTTTAGGAGACCACTCATATAAAATGGTTTCTACACAACTCTGCACATCAAGAGCAAGTGCTTGTTTCCTAATTATACATAAAATGATACAAAATACTAAAATGTTTTATTTAGGTGGAGTTATAAACGATTGGCAATATCAAACTAAAAATAAAAGTTGCTGTATTCTGTATTATAGAGTCTACAGCACTTTTAATTGGCTATAGTCTTTACAATAATCACTTAAATTGCTAAATCATTATAAACTTGAAAATATGCCTTATTGTTACTTAAGAGTATCGATGTGAAAGTAGTCATTTTAATGTCAATGACTCATGACTTTATCTCCTTGTCTAGATTTCTCGCTTAATTTCAAAACTATCTTTTTTAACTGTTTTTATTCTCTGAGCTAAATGTCTTTATTTTACATAACTTTTTTTCCTAGTTTGCAACTAGAATTTTAAATACATTTTCCAAATTAGAACGTTCACCGTTTTTTTCTGAAAAAAATTGTTTGATGTAGAAATGTAAATCTCTTCAGCTATGCACCTCTTAGGACAATTCTCCTCCCTAAATTACCTGACTTTTTGTTGATATATTATTACTTGATTAATTTCTAGATTGGTACAGACAAATTTCATACTATTTTTTGCTAATATAATGGTAAAATATTGAATTTTTTTTTATTTTCTCTCAGTTTACAGAAGTATTAAACAGAAAATTTTATATAAATTCATTCTCTAATTGCTACCTATTTTCAAAGAGCATGAAGTTAAGTGAGAATTTCTTAATTAGTTATGAATTCTCCAGCTGATAATTATTCAGATTTCTACTATTAGGATCATGGGTGGCAATAACTTCTCAGAAACTGACATTTATTCTTAAGAAGCTGTAAATTGATATATGTTGAGTAAATAATAAATTCTAACTATTGTCAATTAACATAATAATCATAAAACCTCACAAAAATTATAAATAACTTTCCTTAATCAGACAGTAATAACTAATGGATTAAATAATATATCTGATTCTAAATACGTGCTGTGTGGCCCTTTTAAATTACTTGGTTTGAAAGCCAGAACCATGCTTATCATTTGATGCCTATTTTATTCTACTTTCCAGATTACAAAGCATCTTTAAAAGCAGTACCAAATCTCTTATTTACAGGAACTCAGTGAGGCATGAATGTTAGGTCTTATTATGTCTACTTTACAGACAAAGAAGTTAAAAAGTTAAAAGTTTAAGGAACATGCCAGATAACCACATTATATGTTAACATAATTATAGCAGAGCTCTGTCTACTATAACATACATCCTCAAATAATAGTTGTTCAACCAAGAAATATGTATTGCATATTGAATCAAGTACAAAACTCATTTGCTCTGATAGTAAAATCTTAGTTCTGTATAATCTCAAGACCCCAGCGTGACTTAGGCTCTGACTTCGTCACTATGTGATTTGCAGAGTCATCCTAGGCATTAACTTCCAGAAAAGAAAAATATAGGCCAAGTAATAAAATAATATTTAACATCTTCAGTGCATTGGCCATAGCATAGTGATACAACCAGAGTCATAAATGTATGACAAAGAAAGTGAAGAATGTAATTGTTCTGGTTATCTATTACTGCATAACAAATGATCCCAAATCTTTATTTTTTTTTCAGGGACAGAGAGAGGGATAAATAGAGACAGACATACAAAAACAGAGAGAGATGAGAAGCCTCAATCATCAGTTTTTCACTGCAAGACCTTAGTTGTTCATTGATTGCTTTCATATATGTGCCTTGACTGCGGGCCTTCAGCAGACCGAGCAACCCCTCGCTTGAGCCAGCGACATTGGGTCCAAGCTGACAAGCTTTTGCTCAAGCCAGATGAGCCCGTGCTCAAGCCAGATGAACGCGTGCTCAAGCTGGCGACCTCGGGGTCTTAAACCTGGGTCTTCCGCATCCCAGTCCGACGCTCTATCCACTGTGCCACCGCCTGGTCAGGTTTGATCCTAAATCTTAATGCATACTCTCATGCTTCCAAAAGTTGATCAGGCTAGGCTGGACAGTTATCGTGAAGGGTCTTTTGTAGGTGCATTTCGATGTTGGCTAGGTCTTTAACCAACCACTAGCCAACAATTTTCAAATCCAAGGTAGCTCACTCACATAATATAGAATTGATATCGACTGTCCACTGGTAACTCAAATGGGGCTGTTGAACCGAACACCCAGAAGTAGCCTTTTCATGTGACCTGGGATTTGTACAACATGATAGTTAAGTTTCTAGAAAAAAAACATCCTAAGAACAAGCATTCCAAGAAGCAGGAAGAGGAAATTGCCTGTTTAATACTATAGAATTATGCTGAAATTGGCACAGGGCTGTTTTTACCATATTCTTTTGGTCCCAAAGCCCACCCTGTTTCAAAAGAGTAGAGAAACAGACAGACACTATTTATTAGATTGGAGAGTGGCAAGATTACATTGAATGAGAGGATAAGGCATGGGAAATATTTTTGCTATTATCCTATATACAATAATCTATCCAACTATGTGCCTAGGAAGCGAGAGATCTAGTTAGAAAAAGCTAAATTATTTCTTCCACATTCAGTTAATACAATATACACCAAAGATATAAACCTGATTATCTTGGTTACCCAAAGACATACTGGATAATAAGGAGGAAAAAACTTTTATAATTATTTTATTAACTATTAATCTCTAATAAGGGCCAGTGAATAATAACAGTGGGCCAATCATCACCTACACTGAATTATCTGTTAACCTCTTGTGAAACATGGTAGGCAAGTTAATATAATGTGCCCCTTCCATCATGGAAGGGATTTCAATTCCTTACCATGACAGCAACTTTTTCTGAATGTATATATTTTTTTCCTTCCTGCACAGGTCCTGTTAGCACTAATATCTATGGAATTGCTTATCATTATAGTTTTATACACACAACAAATTCATTCTGTTTTACACAAGTAAGCAATTTTAGAACCAAATGAATAAAGCAATCATCTCATCACAGAAGATGTGTGGACCTTAACATTTCACCCATTACCCAGGAGTAATTGGTTCTAGAGAATATAGATGTAATCTTACTGAAGAATCAGTTACTGCCTAATTGAGAGAAAAGCAGTGGAAATTCAGGTGTCGTTCTGAATGTGTCTGAATGGGTAACCTCCATATGGTGGTCTTCCTCATACAGCTAGACTATATTTATCTGGGAGCCAAAGAATGGAAGTCAGCAAAACTATAGTGTATAAGTCACTCAGTAATATTTTGCTTATGGTCCTTCCAAATTACACTTTTAATATAAAGGTTAGACTTTATATTAATTATGCTAATTGATTTTAGTCATATTAGCTTTACATTCTTCCAAAATTTGACACAGAGGGAGAAAAATTAATAAAGAACACATGCCATTACTAAAGTGCCCAGGCCATATATGATCCATCTCCACACTCATTCCTACTGTCCAGGATGCCACAACATGGCCTTAACCTTACTTAAATCAACTTCAAGAAATGAAAGGAGAGTGTTAATATGCCTTGTCCCTAATATTCTCTGCCACAAAGATTGTAATCACCAAGAAATGACTGATTCCACAGCATACACAGCAATGCTCCCACTCAAGTAGAAATTCAGACTGTCGCCTTTTCAACTCCGCAAGCCACTGAACTAACAGGCAAAGAAAAAAAGGTCACTCTGCTAGTTGAGGTGATTAACCCTGATTATTAAGGGTAAGTAACATTGCTACTGCATAATGGCAACAGAAAGAACTCAGCCAGATAGTAAAATGCTTCTCTAAAGACATCTTTTAATGTTACCATATCCAGAGGAAATATAAGGTAAACATAATTGAAGGCTACAGTAGCCAGTGGGACCAAGAAAAACTATTAGTTTTTACCATATAATAATAAAACAAGAACAAATTTAAGAAGTTTATTGGCTAACAAAAATAAGTATTGTCACACTCACGTGTTCACCCATGTGTAAATCAGCTGAGATTAGGCTGATCTGGGCTCAGTTTAATTGAATAAGGCTGGATTCTAAAGTTCTGAGAGTATTCAGGTCCTTTCACTGAGTTTTCTGAAACCAGGGTGAAGGAGTAACAAGCATGATACTCTTCTAGAATATGCTCTCCTAATGTCTGACCACAGAGAGCAAATTATACTTAAGGCTCCTGCTCAGATCACATCTGCTAGCATTTTGCAGGGCAAAGCAAGTCACATGCCTAATTCTAACATCTAAAGAAAAAGAAAATGTACTCTGACTACCCTACTGGGAGATACAAAATTGCATGGCAAAGGGTGTTTATGCAGAGTTCTATAAATGGGAGAGGGATTGAAGACTGTAATATTAAGTAATAAAATTTTTAATCTGTTTCTGCTCCAAGTATGAGATTTTGTCTGAAGGTAAACAGGATAGAGATTGAAAGTGAAAAAGAAAAAAAAAAGCAGTAAAAGTTAACTGATCCAAGACAGAAAAATGGTTGATTTTATGTAAACTATCTACTCTCCAGTAATTAAATCACTCTATCTTGGTCAACTGCAATACTTGAACTTCAGCTCTCGAAGTTACACCCAATTATTATAAGATAGTGAGTAATGTCACTAGTTCAACAAGTTTTGTAATTGCAATCATAAGGCATACATACAGCCAGCTAGCTGATCATGCAGGGGAGGGACTGGTACTTTCAAAACTAAGCATGCTGAGCAAAAAGGATAAGGCTATGATTCTGACACATCACAATGTATTGTATACCTGTCACTGATCTTGCCACTATTTTTCTGATAATAAGCCTTTAATAAACCCTTCACAGCTCAAGATTTAGTGCTTTTTCCTTAAAATATGATGTTTATCCTTAGTTCATTTCTTTTGCTACCCCTAAAATTCTATGCCAAGAAGGGCACCACATATTTTATACTACTCTGTGAGTTTTCACCATAAGGCCTCTTGTCTATACTGTCTGACTCACTGAAAAGACCTGAACCATCCAGAAATTTGGAATGCAGCCCAGCTCAACTGTAGTTAGCCCAGATTAGCCTACTGTCACTGATTTACATACCAGTGAATATGTTAGCATTGACTGCCTTCCAGCCTAAATTCTCTGCAGGATTCCCGGGATGTTTAAGCTTCTGTCACACTGAAATGTACTTAGGAGACACCGAGAAGACAGAGGCTGGGTAGAAACCATTCTTTTTCTTCTGAAAAAAGTGGCAGATATTTAGACAGCTGTGAATTTACTTTTTTTATTTTATTTTATTTTTTTAGTTTCTGAATGAATTTATTTCCCCTGAAGGTCATGTATGATTGAGTTGCTGTGATGTCATTTTTCTCGATGTTTTGTAGGCTCCTCACTTTTAGGTGACAGCAGCCACTTCTTTCTCAGGACCATGGCTGGACTTCCACTGAGGGCCCATCCAGATTTTCAGTTCTCCAGTCCTTTCCAGTGTGTGTAAGTACATTATTTCCTCTATTAATTCCTTTCTACTGGAAATAGAGGGATTTTAAACTTTTCCTAATTAATCTTTGAAGAAGGCCACATCACTCCCTTAATGCTTTGCCTTTAACTCCAACTTATCCTGAAACAGTTGACTTTGTCTTCACGGGTCAAAGTTAAAGGGCCCATCTTCTGTTTTGTTTTGTTTTGTTTTGTTTTATATTAGTCCTTACTAAGTGTTTTCCTTTTGTATTATTTGGAATGCCTAACATAACTCTGTCAAAACCTACCTTCAGTCATTTAGTGTTGGATGCTAAGTGAGTTCACCCTTGTGTGTCTGTTAATGCTTAAGGGTCTGACTTGGCTTAGCTCCCAGAGTGAATCAACCATATCAATCAACTTAACCCAAATAGTAACAGATTCTACTGAGAAATACAAGTTATTAAATCAAACAGATAAAGCAAATTTTGAGCATATTTGGTTACGTACTTAAAACACTCTGGCATCTTCCAGTTCATGTCAAAATGACAGGTAATTGAAAGATTAAATTGTTTTTGGAAATCAGAAGCTGATTGTATGTGGGCAGTTATAGACCTACCTATTCCATTTTTTAGCTTGACACTACCAGTTAATACTTGTATTATCAGGTATTACTTGAAACCAAAGAAGAAGATGTCAGATATCCATCACATACAGATAGAAAGGCAGGTAAAAGATCTCCACATTGAATTAAGGTACCAGGAATATAAGAGAGTGGCAGTGAGAGGAGGATCAAGTGTACTGTGGCTGGGAGAAGAAAAATGGAATTTTGTTAGCATGCATGTAAATCATGTACAAGTAGAACTAATGATGCATTGTCTTAAACAGTGTTGAATTATATTCACATAATAAACAGTTTTAAAAGTCTTCACAGATAAGATTTTACAGATGCTTAAAATGAAGAAAGATGAAAATGACAGAGTTAAAATCCTAATTCTGATGTTTTAATATTCTCTCTTATGTGTCAAAACTATATGAAATATCTACACATATATTCCCTGTTTACTCTTTTCTTGCCTCCAAAATTGAATTCACAAAATATTTGTTAAGTGCATACATGGCAATAATCATGTTAATACTATGAGGAATACAATACCGAGCTATAGCGTGTGTACAAAGTCTTAAAGAGCTTACAATCTAAAAAAGAAAACTAGTACAGCTGTTCATTTTATTAAAAGCTAAATCTGTAAGTACCCAGGGAAGAGAAAAGACAATTGTACTGTTTGTGAATTTGATTAAAGCAAAGAGTACTCTGATTGAGGAGATAAGACCTTAATTAGGTAGAATTTGAGTGGTAAAAATAGTAACATTGAGTCATTTTGCATAACATTTTAATATCAAGCAGTATTTTTCCTCTTAATTGTATAATAAGTTAAAAGTGACTTAAAAGTGGTTTAATAGAAGAAAATATATTTGGCTCATGTACATATATGTGTGTGTGTTATTTTTTCAAATTACTGTGGAAATCTATTAATGAACTGTGAAATCATTTAGCACATCTCCATCAACATTAAAAAAAAAATTTAAAGAGGCCTTGGCCAGATAGCTTGGTGGGTTAGAACAATACTGCAGGTTTGATCCCTGGTTAGGGCACATATAGGAACAGATCCATGTTTCTGTCTTGCTTTCTCTCTCTCTTTCTCTCCCTTCTTCTCTATCTAAAATCAATAAATATATTTTTTTAAAAAATAAAGAGAAGAGCAGGGAAAAAAATCAGATTGCATTTTCTATATTTAGCATGAAAACCAGCATGAACTGCTTTTGACATTAGAATGTATGTGTGCATATTTGGGTGTTTATTTAATGAGTTACTGTGTAAAGTGCCACTTACTTTTGGTTATGCACAAAGTTATTTTTAAATTATTTTATTGATTTGAGAGAGAAATAGAGGGAGAGGAAAGCATCAACTCATTGTGCCACTTAGTTGTTTCATTTAGTTGTGCACTCATTGATTGCTTCTCCTATGTGCCCTGACCAGGAAGAGAACATATGACCTTGGGGATCAAACCTGTGACTTGGGGGAGTGAATTTATGACCTTAGTGTGCCAGGACAATGCTTTATCTACTGATCCTTTCAGCCAGGGTCTATGCTTAAAATTTTTAATCTATATGTATAACATGCATACTTATATATATACTAACTGTGTTTATATGTATACTATATTGCAATATTTATATATAGTGAAATCAATACATAAATTATGAATTTGAATAATACTAGATATGCCCATTAAAACTTATCAATAGTGAAGATTATTGTCTCTGCTTTGCATTGTTGTGTTGCTGTGTTCCAGCACCATGAGGTAACATCACCTATTATTTTAGAGCTGTGCGATCTGTTAATTCAGGTACTTAATTTAAGCCTATCTTATTGAGTAAGACATTCTATCTTAAGAGCTGTCTTAGCTATTTTTCCTTCTTCTTCTGTCTTCTGTAAGTGTTTTTCTGTTGTGTTATTGTTGTTGTTGATGATGATGATGATTATGTTTATTTGTGAGATGGATAAAACAAAATATGAGAAGGAACAAAAACTGTTATTTTCCCTAGATTTGGGTAATTGACAACTGACAAAGATTTTGCAATTCTTGTTTTCCAGGCTGATTTTTTCCCCTTACTTCTGTTCATAATAAGTACAATTTACTTAATATATTTATTATAACTTGTGTCAACATCAGAAACATAAGACTTAAAAAACACTATTTGTGTTCAAGGTCTGAAAAGAGAGAAAACATTTCTATTTACCAAATGTGTCTGGTATCTTTAAAACTTTTTCAGGGTAGATTTGACTTAGCATTTAACCTAGCAGTTTTTAACGGGTCATAATCATTGTATATTTGGTAATCTTTGAAATATTTGATTTGATAACAGAAAGTTTTCTGTTCCTAAATTGTTCTCCCAGAAAACTCTCCTAAAAGTAGAGACAAAGAAAGAGAAAGCTTTAGAGATTTCTGAATGGAAGCTGAATCCTCTATCTCCCAATTCAAAGGCAAAACCATATCACAAGAGTATGTCTTAGGTCAGAGACTTCTGCACTCTAATGAGACAGATTTGGGGCTCGAACACTGAACACATGGCTTGGCCTTCTATTATAGACATTATTATCTACTCACAATTACAGTGTATATTTATTCTTATATTTATTTGTTTGCTAAAGAAACCTCTATTTACACTTTTAGGAGATTTTTAAACAAAAAACGACAAAGAAAAACTATCCATTAAAAAAAGGTAAGATATAAAATGTATAATATGTAAAATAAACTTTTTTGTGAGATAGAGACAATCAAATATTTTTGTTTACCAAATAAGAAAACCATACATAATTGGGTGTAGAAATCATCTGAATCATATCTATTGCTTAGAGCTCCAACAATGACAAGGATTATATTTCATATCTATTTTATTATAATAATAATTATTATTTTGATAATCAATTAATTTAAAAATGTTTTTACTTCAATGACTCTATGATAAGACCATAAATATATCTGAAAGTAGTTTAGAGTTGTTGGTAAATTCCACTATGCTAACATTGCAGTTAATAGAATAAAATAAAATTATAATGATTATAGAAATATTAATAAGAGAACTATAAATTTCAAATGCAAATTAAATTGTAGATGTAAACTCCTAATTTGTTTTCTTTTATTGTTGGAAAGAAGATATATAATGTAGAGAGAATTTGTGAGGCTGGAGAACTAGCTTTTAAGATTTTTCTCAAGAAACTTTACCAGTCTGGGCCTTATTTTACTCATCCATATAATAATAAAAAAAAACAAATTAAACCTAAGGCCAGTTGGTTTTAGTGAATTGAGTGCTGGCCTGGTGTGCAGATATCCAGGGTTTGAATGCTGGTCAGGGAACACATAAGAAACAACCATCTGTTTCTCTTCCCCTTCTTCCTCTCTCACAGCTAGTGGCTCAATTGGTCCAAGCACTGGCCTCAGACACTGAGGTTAGCTCCATTGATTCTAGCATCGGCCCCAGATGGCGATTGCCTGGTGGATCCTGATTATGGTATATAGGGGAGTCTGTCTCACTATCTCCCCTTCTCTCACTTAAAAAAAAAAGTCAAACCTAATAATCAATTGAATATAATTATTTGAATGAGAAACAAATTGTGTTTGGTTTTAATCATTCAACTTCATTCTTCCTTTGTCCTGGAGGCATAATTCAGTACATCATATGATACCTTTAATGTTCTTGAACACTATAACAGGGTGCATGTATTATGTTCATATAATTTTAAGCCAAATTTGTGTGTGTGTGTGTGTGTGTGAGAGAGAGAGAGAGAGGGAGGAACAGATAGAGACAAACAGATAGGAAGGAAGAGAGATGAGAAGCATCAACTTGGAGTTGATACAACTTAGTTTTTCCTTGATTGCTTTCTCATATATGACTTGACTGGGGGCTTCAGCCAAGCCAGTGATCCCTTGCTTAGGCCAACGGCCTTGGACTCAAGCCAGTGCCCTTGGGCTTCAAGCCAGTGACTTTTGGGCTCAAGTTAGTAAACCCATGCTTAAACCAAATGAGTCCATGCTCAATCTGCTGACCTTGGGGTTTCTGACCTGGGCCTGCAGCATTTCAGTCCTATATCCACTGTGCCACCGCCTGGTAATGGTCTATTTCTTTTTTTTTCTAAGAACAAATGTCTCAAGGAATTTCATTTTAATAACTATGTAGATTCCTTTTGGGATAGCACCATTTTTCTTAAGTGTAAGATAATGCATATAACAAAATTTACCATCTTAAGCATTTACTGTACAGTTTACTGACTATATATATATATATATATATATATATATATATATATATATAATTAGCATATATTATTACTATTACAGATTTTACTTTTCCTTGGTTTACAGATGTCAACTCTTTACTCTGTCCTTGCATCATCTTTTCTCTGTGTGTGTTCATCCCTGGTCTTTTTTGTGTGTCCATATTTTCTTCTAATAAGAACAGATTAAATTATGATTGACCTAATATACTGAATAAGGTTTATTTTGCCTGACCAGGCAGTGACACAGTGGCTTAAGTATTGCACTGGGATGCACTGGGACCCAGGTTCAAAACCCCAAGGTCACCAGCTTGAGCATGGGCTCATCTGGTTTGAGCAAGGCTCACCAGCTTGAGCCCAAGGTCGCTGGCTTGAGCAAGGGTTACTCGGTCTGCTGTAGCTTTCGGTCAAAGCACATATGAGAATGCAACCAATGAACAACTAAGGTGCTGCAAAGAAGAATTGATGATTCTCATCTTTCTTCCTTCCTGTCTGTCTGTCCCCTCTCTCTCTGTGTCTGTGTCTCTGTTACACACACACACATACACACACAAGATATATTTTAACTTAATCACCTCATTAAAAGCCCTATCTCCAAATCTAGTCACACTTCAGAGTATTGGATGTTAGAACTTCAACACATAAATTTTAGGAGACAGTTTAGATATAAATAGATAAATAGAAACATAAATATAGATATAGGGCACTTTGTCCTATTACATTATTATGAATAATTACTTCCTCTTAAATTCACTTATTTTAAGCCAAAATAAAAAAAAAATCTATAAACTATTTGACCTACTTGTCCTAATAAAAATAGGTAAAAAAAAATAATCTTTGGACAGAAAACAGGAAAGTAAATTTGTGTATAATATATTTATCTCTGAAATAGCTCCTAAAATATTTACATGTGAATTAAATATTATATTATTAACACAAATATATAGTATGAAGTAATCTAAAAATAAAATGTTTTCAAGAAGATGCAAGTTAAACAGAAAACAATAAATAATTTTAATATAACTATGAGTCCTTCCTTAGGACAGTAAAACCCAATGCAACTGTAGAGGACAATTCTGAAATGTTAAATTGAACTTTGTAGTTCTAAAATATAGCCTCAAATATTGTTGGTTAAAATTGTATTAGTTCCATCAATTTATACTTTGTGGTTTTACATATGGCTGGTTATGATTACTTACGTTCGGGTCATAAAAACCCAGTGTGTTTTCCAAGCAATCAAATTGCCTGTCAGCATCTAAAGGGGGAGAATTAATGAGAAACTTACTTCATAGTCTAAAGAATAGCAGCTGGGGTCTGGTTTAACAAGTCCCGGGAAACATACGTGGAGGAGAATTCTTTGTGGCTAGACTTATATCCTGCTTTGTCTCTACAATGTTCTACTTATTGACTCGAGCAGTCAGACAGACAAAATTCAAGGACACAGTAATAGCTTTACACATCACTGACTACTAGTAAAAGAATAGAGGACAATTTGACACTTATTTTTTTTTTTACTGTGGCAGAGACTGCTGTGTGTTCACCAAAGCCCATTTCCTTTTTCTCCTGGGACAGAGCTGGACCACATTTCTCAGCTTCGCATACATGGAGATGTAGCATGTAAATTAATTCTTGCTAGGGGAATATAGGAACAAGGGATATGTGTTACTTCCAGGCCTCGACTACCTCTTGAATCTTTCTTTCTCTTAATTTATCCACTGGATGAATGGAGAGTACTCAGAGTAAATCAGAAGACCTGGAAGAAGACAAAACAATAAGATAGAGGAAGCCTGCATCTTGAAATTATTATATAAGGTCACCTGTCAAATACTCATACTGTTCTGTAAATTTGAAAAAGAATTGTCTTAATTCTCAGGTATTTTCCAGACTCACTGTAAACCATTGTTAACCTATGCAGAATAATAAACCTACTTAAGATAAGAATTAACTTATTAGGAGAGCTATGTAATAATCTAACATGGTTCTCTCTTAGGAATAAGCAGAGGAATTTATTGGGGGTATATAAATTTTTTTAAGTTTATTTCTAAATCGTTTATTAATTTGAAAAGAAGAAAACTTTACTGCCATATAATATACACTATACAGTCAGTATATGATTCTTAAATAAGCTTACATATTTTGTTTGGGGTAAAAGTAAAAAGAAGTTTTAATAGTTAGTGGGACTTAATTAAAAAGACTTAGACACCTTTGATCAAAGATAAGCTCTAGGTGTAAAATTTAGAAAAAATTTACCTGTGAAAATTTGAAGAATGGAGTATTTCAACATCCTGTTACCTCAAGAGCCTAAAAAAGTATAAAACTTAGGGTATTTTATTTATTAAAAGCTGCTAGTTTATATTAGTACATTAATACAAAGAAATATCATTGTTCTTTGTCCATCTTTTGCACCTGAAATGCCTTATAACATGCTTTGAAGAACAAAATGCAGTTGAAGTGTCATTTTATAAGTTCTGACCCTCGGCCTCAGGGTGACTTGGATTTTCTGCATTTGTTTTTTTGGAATACCACATTTGTGAGCACTAGTCTGGCCTAGACTCCTTGAGAATGAGGGACCACATGGAGACAATGGTCCAGCCATCCTAAACACCAAAGCCTTTATACTGGAAGTGCTTTTGAGCAAGATATCCCGGCTGAGCAGAGCCCAAATTATTGACTTACAAAATAATAAGCAAATAAAAAATTATTTTAAGACATTTTTGACATGATTTGCTACATTGCAAAATATAACAAATATAAATGTTGTTCTAGAGGCACATTTTACATAGGTAAGAGATGCAGTAGTGTAAGAGAAAGCTCAAGGTTGATTTCATTAAAATTAAGATTTAAAAAAAAATTTTTTTTACAGGGACAGAGAGAGAGTTAGAGAGAGGGATAGATAGGGACAGGCAGACAGGAATGGAGAGAAATGAGAAGCATCAACCATCAGTTTTTTGTTGTGACACCTTAGTTGTTCATTGATTGCTTTCTCATATGTGCCTTGACCATGGGCTACAGCAGACCAAGTAAGTCCTTGCTCAAGCCAGTGACCTTGGGTCCAAGCTGGTGAGCTTTTCGCTCAAGCCAGATGGGGCCATGCTCAAGGTGGCAACCTCAGGGTATCGAACCTGGGTCCTCTGCATCCCAGTCTGATGCTCTATCCACTGCGCCACCGCCTGGTCAGGCTAAAATGAAGATTTTTAAGTAATTTTTGCCCTGTCTGGTTGGCTCAACAGTAGACCATCGCCCAATATGTGGAAGTCCCAGGTTCAATTCCTGGTCAGGGCACATGGGAGAGGCAATCATCTGTTTCTGACCCTCTCCCTCTTCTCCTTCTCCTTCTCCTTCTTTCTCTCTCTTCCCACCCTACCATGGCCATTGCTCGATTGGTTTGAGCACATTGCCCAGTGCACTGAAGATGGCTCTGTTGAGCCTCTGCCTCAGTTGCTAAAAATAGCTCTGTTGCCAGTGGCCCCAACAGAGCAAAGCATCAGCCCCAGATGGGGGTTGCCTGGTGGATCCAAGTTGGGGTGCATGTGGGAGTCTATCTCCTCTAATATCACTAAAAAATTATAAAAAATTACACATTAATAAAGAATTGAAATACATATTGTGTCTCTTTTAATTCCAAAACTACCTCTAAAGTGTAATATTGCTTTACCATGATTGTGATCATTTGAGTTAGTGATCCAACCTATATTTTACACTCCTAGGAGAGTGGTATTTATCCTCACCCTTACCATAGCATTACTGTAGTTGAATTGAGCTACCCTGTTTCATGACTTTGATTTGGCCATGTTATTCATTTCAGGCAATGGGATGTTAGCAGAACTGAGGTGAACAGATGCTTAAAATGTACTTGGGTGATATGACTTTTTGTCTTATGCTTCTGTCATTACCATGAGAACATACCTAGTGTTTCCAGACTGAAAACTAAAATAAATCAAGAGGAGATTTGTCCTAGTCTACCCACCTATCAGCATACTGAAGCAGTTCTGCCCAGAATGACACCATCTTATATCACTTGCAACCCATAAACATAACAATAAATGAAAATCACTATGAGAATGTTTGCTATTCAGCATTATAGTGATAGTGGAAAGTCATATGGATACATCAATATTCAAAAATAAACATAGGTACAAAAATAACCTATATGATTCTGAAATATAGAGAAAAAAACTATCTATGTACTTTGTGCATAAGTGCACTGTGCTTACTTTGTTTATATAACAAGTATACTGATTACAGGAATCTGACCTAGAAAATGGTAAGACTTCATAGCCTCATCCCAGATCTACTAAATCAGGATTTTTTTCCTATGGTTATTTTATGGCATCTGAATATTTAGCAAGTTCTCTAATTAATTTGTTGGCAGAGTAAAGTTTTAGCACCACTGTCTTAAACGTTTCTAAATGATTCAATTTGCTACTTTATCTCAAACATTGTCTCTTCCGACTTTCCCATAATGCATTAATTTCTCATATCAATACTTCTGAATCCATCCTCTACTTTGATACAGCTCTAGCCTCATAAAATTGATACAAAAATATATTTTTCTATTGTTTAATACTAATATTATGCAGGAAAAATGACTCAAACTTCTGACCACTTGTTGATTTAATTTAATCATTCTTTATTCTATTATTTATTCAATATTATATAAAATAAAGACTCTTATTTTACTATTTTAACTGAAATTTTTATTAAAATAATTGTGGATTCACATGAAGTTGTAAAAATAATATATTGACTAGAGAGTCCATGAACATTTTGCTCAGTTTCTACCAATAGTATAACAAACTATAGTGCAATATCATAACCAAAATATTGGCATTGAAACAATCCATCAATTTTATTTAAATTTTCCCAGTTTTTCACGTATGTTTGTGGAGTGGGGGAAGGAAGGGATAATGTGAGTGTGTGTATTTAATTGTATACAACTTTACTACATGTAGTTATATATATAATAGTCAAAATATTGACCGATTCAATTACCACAAGTATCCCTCTGTTGCCCTTTTATAAACACAACTTCTTCCCTCCCACCCCATTCACAGCCACGGGAAACTCTTACCTATTCTCTCAATTTCCAAAATGTGGTTTTGTAAATTGTTATATAAATAGAATTATACAGTATAATTGACATAAGATTGGCTGTTTTCTTTTAGCATAATTATTTGTTGTGAATGTCAATAAGCAGTCTTTTTTTTATTGCTGAATAGTATCCCATGGTGTATATGTACCACAGTTTGTTTATCCATCAGTTCAAGGATATCGCTATTGTCTGAAATTTTGGCTATCGCTAAAAAAAAGATGCTATGAGCATTTGCATGCAGGGTTTTTATAAACATAAGCTTTCATTTCTCTGGAATAAATGCATGATTTATACTGCTGGTCATATGATAACTAAATGTTAATTTTTTTTTAGGAAACTTCCAAATAATTTTCCAAAGTAGCTATACCATTCTAATTACCAACAGTGATATATGAATAATTCAATTTCTCTGATTTTTCACCAGCATTTAGTATTGTCTCTATTTGTTATTTTGGCCATTCCAGTAGCATACAATGATATTTTATTGTGGTTTTATTCTATATTTCCCTATGACTAAAGACGGTGAACACAGAAAGTTATTAATCATGTATTAATCTTCTTTAGTAGAATGAGTACCTGTTCATGTTTTTGCCCATGTTGTAACTGGATTTTTTGCTTTCTACTAAGTTTGGAGAGGTCTCTACATATTCTAGACAATATTTCTTTGTCATATAAATTGCAGTTTGCAAATCTTTTCTTCTAACTTGTTATTTCTAATAAGACTAATAAAAATATTTGACTCCTTGAAATTATTGTAGAAACAAAATAAAATTGAGTTTTAAGTATAAATTAATTAATATATATAGAAAGATTAAAGAAAGAGCCTGACCAAGCGGTGGCACAGTGGATGGAGCATCGGACTGGGATGCGGAAGACCCAGGTTCGAGACCCCGAGCTTACCAGCTTGAGCGTGGGCCCATTTGACTTGAGCAAAAGCTCGTCAGCTTGGACTCAAGGTCGCTGGCTCCAGCAAGGGGTTGCTAGGTCCACTGAAGGCCTGCGGTCAAGGTACATGTGAGAGAGCAATCAATGAACAACTAAGGTGTTGCGACCGCAATAAAAAACTAATGATCGATGCTTCTCACCTTTCTCTCCATTCCTGTCTGTCCCTATCTATCCCTCTCTCTGACTCTCTCTCTGTCCCTGTATAAAAAAAGAAAGAAAGATTAAAGAAAGAAACAGAAAATTAAAATATAAAAACCATGGTCAGTGAACAAGAAAAGTAAAACTTTCTTTTGTAAATTAATGGTCTCTAAAGGCTTTCCCCCTACAGTCCATAAGTTAACATTTTATAAGCATTGGAGAAAGATAAAGTCTATATTATCTACATAAAATTAAGAATATAATTTGACAAGTTAGATGTCTTTATTCATCTGTTTTGTTTTTTCACAATATTCTATCTCAAAACTTAATGACAATTAAGGATACATTAAATGTCCACTATTAGAAATAATTACATTTCTTTGATTTTGATAAAATAGCAGACTTTTGAGAAAATGTAGTTTAATTATTTTATTAAAAACTATATATGTTAAGAGAACTAGTAGAAAATTTAACACTTAATCACTCTTTCTATTTTCCTAATATACTCTTTGATTGATAAATACTCCTAAAGTTGAAAAATAGTATTTTTCTGAAAATACTAAATTTATGATTAATTTTATAAGTAATTTTATTTAAGAATTAAGAAAATTCAGCAAACTTTTATAGTTTATAAGATATCCCAAATAGTTTCTTATTTATTAATTTATTTATTATTTTTTTAAATGTTTATTGTATTGATCTTAGAGAGAGAGAGGTAGGAAATAAGGGATAAAAACATCAAGCTGCTCCTATATATGCCCTGGCCAGGCATCAAACAGGCAACCTCTGTGCTTCGGGAAGATGTGCTAGAAAACTGAGCTATCCAGGTAAAACTCTATTTATTTTTACATTGCATTTATCTTTAGTTTAAAATTACTCTAATACAACTAAAATAAGAAACGTATTTGCATTTTATTCAGTTTTTCTGTGCCCATATTTCTCAAAACAAAAAGCACAAAAAATATAAAAAGGCTTAATATTGAGCATTTCACCAATATACATGTTAACAAAGTATCCATTTTATTAGATGGTAAAAAATAGCATATTGTGAAAGTGAAATGAATAACTATTTAAGAAGTCAGTAGATTTATTATAAATATTATCAAGGATTTTGTACAGAGAGAGGAAAAAAATTAATCCTAGCTTTGTCACTTTGGCCAATCTTCTTAATCTCACTTGGTCTCAGTTTTCTTCAACAAAATATTATAATATATGTAAAATAATGGGAGATTTTATTATTATATGTAATAATATGGGTTAAGATGATGGTGTTTATTAAAGAAGAAGAATGTGACTTGGGCTTTTTGAGATGGAATTAAATAAAGATAAAATAATGTAGTCATAACAATATTTTGTAGAAAAAAATGGGAAGTGAGGTGTATCCTTAAAAAACTGAGTAAGAATTAGAAAAGGAGAAGAATCAATGAAGCTGTTTCAGACAGTTAAAAACCCTAAAGGAAAGTCACAAAGAAAAATTGACAATTAGGCCTGACCTGTGGTGGCGCAGTGGATAAAGCGTCGACCTGGGAACACTGAGGTCGCCAGTTCAAAACCCTGCACTGGTCTGGTCAAGGCACATATGGGAGTTGATGCTTCCAGCTCCTCCCCCCTTTCTCTCTCTCTCTCTCTCTCTCTCTCTCTCTCTCTCTCTCTCTCTCTGTGTGTGTGTGTGTGTGTGTGTGTGTGTGTGTCTCCTCTCTAAAATGAATAAAATAAAATAAATAAATTTAAAAAAAAGAAAAAAGAAAAATTGACAATTAGGGCCAAAGAAAAGCGGTCCTCTAATGCCAGAGAGTGGGCTCTGCAGACTCTGGGTAGTGATGGGGTTCAGAACACAGTGCTCCCAAACAGGCACCCTGGCATATTAAATATTTTCAGCTAAAAGAATTTGAGAAAATGACAGAAGCAGGAAAATCACTCGAGATCACTCTAACCTTCCTTCTCCTATCCTTCCTCCCTAATGTCATAAAACTTTCATGTGAGAGGTTTCCTCTCTCATCTGAGGAATAGAGCATCTTTATCTTCAAATATAAAGGATGGAAAGAAAAATCCAAGCAAAGCAACAGACCTTGCTTATTTTTTTTCGGTTTACTATACCTACTTTATACTCCTTTGTAGGAATATGCTGTGAAGACTTACAGAGTTAGGACAATTAGAGACAGAGAGTCAGCCTAGGGCAAAAGCCCTGAGTGGATGAGTGCTTGGGGGTCTCTCTAACTCCACACTAGAAAACAGTGTGTGCTGAAAACAGCAAAACAGCAGAATAAGATCTAGAACAGAAAATGTTTAGGCTCTCAGAACAGAGATTAGGAGTCAGCATGTTCCTTGCCCTTTACTTCACCCCTTGAGAACTTCTGTTTTCTGCTTCTTTGAGTTATTTGTACTGGTTAATAAATATCTGAGTAAATCTGGGGATAGGTTTTTAGTCCTTGGATCTGCTGACAGAGACTGTTGCTTGCTCTCAGCCTCTGGAGCATTTCATCTGGTCTCCAAGTAGTTCATCGTCACAATGACAAGTGGTGCCCATGGGAGAAAACAGAAGAAATGATCTCCCAAAGCCTGCTGAAAGAAAAGGATGACCACTCATACCATTTGGTAAAAGACATAAGCAGCAGGGTAATAGCTCTTGAATGCTTGTAGCAAGGTTAATTTTAGGGACCAGGCCCGGGGATTCCCCTTTCCCTTCATCTCTCCTTCATCATGGGATATTCCTTTTCCCCTGAGCAGCATATTCTAAATTTACAGATACAGGGATTCTTTTTGAGCTGCAGGGTATTTGCCCTCTTGCTTATGATCCAACCACAATGCCCTTGGTATCCAAAGGAGGGAGGTTTAGAATTAGAGGATTGGGGAAGTACCTTTACCAAGGGGTTGGTTGAAGTAATTGGGACAGGATAGGTGATGACCCCTTTGGATTAGAAAGGCCTTGTAAAAGTTGTTCTTACAGCCTAACCTGAACCTCAGATCAGCCTGTACCCTTAGACATTTCACCAACCCTAACAAGCAAGAGGTAACTGCAAAAGAAGGGTCCTTTATCCCTTTTTCCTTAAAAAAACAAAAAGCTGAAATTTTAGGTTTGAGTCCAGAGTGCCTTTAAACTCAAGGCCCCTTCAAAATCAAATTTCCTAAACCCAACCTCCACCTAGGGCAACATCTTTTTATTAAGGACCTCCCTCACTCAACCTTCCCTTCCCCTTAAGCAACTCCCCCCACTCTAAGAAGGTTCTGGGAAGTGACCCTGGGAGTAGGCCTTCAGGAGGGATGTGAGGGTTAGAAAAGAGAGACAATCTGTGACCAAGGCCACAAACCTGTTACAACTGTAGGAAAAAAGGACATTTTCAGAAAGATTATAGCCAGAGCCTAATAGCAACTGCATAGCTTTGCTTTTATGTGTGCCCTGAAGGGCTAATTAAAATTCAATCTAAAAATTCCTTATTAGCCTGACCAGGTGGTGGTGCAGTGGATGGAGCATCAGACTGGGATGTGGAAGACCCAGGTACGAGACCCTGAGGTCGCCAGCTTGAGCGCAGGCATATCTGGCTTGAGCAAAAGCTCACCAGCTTGGACCCAAAGTCACTGGCTCGAGCAAGGGGTTGCTCTGTCGGCTGAAGGCCGTGGTCAAGGCACATGTGAGAAAGCAATCAATGAACAACTAAGGTGTTGCAACAGCAACAAAAAACTGATTGATGCTTCTCACCTCTCTCTGTTTCTGTCTGTCTGTCCCTATCTATCCCTCTCTCTGACTCTCTCTCTGTCCCTGTAAAAAAATAAAAATAAAAAAATAAAAATTCCTTATTAAGTTCTAGCAAAACTGATTGTAAAAAGCCAATATGATCAATTATTATTCTTGTTGTGTTTATTCAAATTACCAGGCCTCACTAAAACTAGACTTATTACTGTAAGTAGAATAATCTTAATTTGGCTCTTTAAAAAAATAACTAAGGGTAATTTTAGGACAAACAAAACAAAACAAAAAGAAACCAGGTCATTTAACTATCTTAAAGCCTTCTCCTAGAGACCTGGGAACTATTGTAACCCTGAGAACAACAGAAGAATTAACAACTCTCCAGACTCTATGCAAGCTGTAAAAAAGGGAAGGGGCATACCACAACCTCAATGTAAAGACAAGAAAAAAAAGGGGAGAGGGGGCACTTTTAAAATCCAAGTAGCTCATAGCCCAACCCCTCCCTTCTTTTCAATCATCCTGAAAAGCTTCCAAGGATCAATAGAGAGTCTTGCCAGCCCTGGCTGGTTGGTTCAGTGGTAGAGCATTGGCCCAGTGTGTGGATGTCCTGGGTTTGACTCCCAGTCAGAGCACACAGGAGAAGTGACCATCTGCTTCTCCGCCCCCTCCCCTTTCCTTTCTCTTTCTCTCTTTCTTTCTTTTCCTCCTGCAGTCACAGCTCAGTTAGAGCAAGTTAATCCTGGGCACTGAGGATGGCTCCCTGGCCTTGCCTCAGGCATTAAAACAGCTCAGATGCCAAGCAACAGAGTAATGGCCCCAGATGGGCAGAACATCACCTGGTAGGGGGCTTGACAGGTGGATCCTGGTCGGGGAGCATGCAGAAGTCTGTCTCTCTGCCAACGTGCTACTCACTTAGGGAAAAAAACAAATCTTGCTTCTCTACAATTATTATTAATAATTGTAGAGAAGCAAGATTTGTTTTTAAATATAAAACTATTCCAAATGTTTTTAACCAAATAATATAGAAATACATTTGATATCACTGTACTTTAATTTAACTAATGTCTTAAAGTTCTTAACAAAAAATGTTTGTTTTGTCTGCGTTTACAAAAGGTTCCTGTTATTTTTATTATACCTTTTGAAAATATAAGTTTGTTTGCTAATAAAAAAACCTGTTTTTAAAGCTCACAAAATATGTTCATAAAAGTATCAGTATAAAATTGCTAATTACTAACTTAATCCTCACTGAAAGTTAAGGTTTTTAGAAGTTAAGAATTCTGATTAATTAGAAAGAAATTTTGTTAATGATAAAAGATATAAGGTATAGAGATACTTTTGAAAGAAAAAGAAAAAAGTAAATAAGTTCTGAAAGCTGGTTATTTCTGAATAGATAAGAAAGTTGTGCAGGTTGTAGAAAGTTTGTGTGAAGAGAAAAAAGAGAGAGAGAGAAGAAGAAACTAAGAAAGTAAACAAAAGTAAGAAAAAGAAAGGACAAGAAGGACTTTAGAAAAAGATTGTCCTGAAAGGGAAATAAAAAGGAATATCACAACATTCTTATGAGCCTCAGGAGCTTGTAAATTTCACCCAAGCATATAGGTATTACAGAAAGAACAAATAGCCTTCTTAAGCCCCAACTACACAAACAAAATAGGGGGAGTCTGGAGGAGAGACTCACCCACAAGAACAATTGCATAAGGCTCCTTTTTACTTTTAATTTTTTGAATATTTTCTCATTTGGACTTACTGCATCCAAGAGGCATTTTATACCAGCCGAGCAATGGCCTAAGCCTCCTGTGTTGTACCGGGATACATTGTAATAAGGGACCCAGACTGTAACCACCTTTGCGTTGTAAGATACCCAGGGCTAGCTTGTGCATCTGATCTATAATGAAATAAGACTCCTTAGCCTCAGCATTTTTCTATTTTTGTCCATTTTAGGGGAGTTATTGTGCAGGCTCAACAGTCTGTAAAAATGCAGATGTTTAAGGGCCTGCAACTGACTGTTGAGACAGCTAGACACCACTCCCAAAATTGTTCTAAAGATAACCTTAATTTTAGCTTAATATGCTTGGTTTGCTTATGCAACCTTGCTTGGCTAGCTGCCTATTTCCCACTCTTCCATTCCCACCTAAGCCACCAGGATGTGGTTTTGCCTTTAAAAGCTAACCCCTGAGCTTATTTGAGGCCACTTGGTTTCCAGACACGAGTTCACTTGCGGTCACCAGCTTTTAATACAGACTCCTTAATTTGGCTCCATTTGTGTGGCAGATCTCATTTCTTGCAGTTCCAATACAACAATATTATCTGGCTCTGAATGGTAGAATCCAGTCAAATTACTAACCTGGGGATGATGATATGTTGCAATTTTGTCATCAGCAGGTCCTCTCTAGATACCAGTGAGGAATGTGAAGCCTCATCATGAGTTGGCATCAGGCCCTAGAAAGCAATCCCTTTCCAGAGATCCAGAAGCTGATAGTGAGTCCACCTCCGGAAGTGAACCCAAGAAAGAGGAGGACACCTAACTTGCTCCCAAGCAGTCAGGGAGTGCCTGACATCTCCTGGGATACTTTGAAATATCTAACCAGGCATGCTAAAGAAGTTCTGCAAAACACAGACAAGCTTATTACCCCTAAAAATCTCTTTCTATGCTTGCCCTTCACCTTCCATGGCAACCACCTAACCATCTTACCCTTTGTTAATTTTTATGCTATGAAGACTTGCAGAGTTAGGCTAACAATTAGAGGCAGCAAGGCAACCTAGCACAAAAAACCCTAAGCAGACAAGAGTCCAGGGGCCTCTCTGACCCCATATTAAAAACAATGTTTGCTGGAATAGTAAACAGCAGGATAAAATCCAGCAACAGAAAATATTTAGGCTCGCAGAACAGAGATTAGGAGTCAGCATGTTCCTTGCCCTTTACTTCACTCCCTGAGAACTTCTGTTTTCTGCTTCCTTGAGGGATTTGTACTAGCTAATAAATATCTGAGTAAAGGTAGAGATGGGGCTTTAGTCTTTGGATCTGCTGACTGGGACTGTTGCCTCACCTTGGCCCCTCAGAACATTTCATCTGGTTTCCGAGTAGTCATTGTCACTACAAGTGGTGCCCTGTGTGAGGAATGGGAACCAAACAACAGGTTTGATATTCCGAATAGTTTATTATCTTCACAACACTCTTTTACCTATTATATTTCTCCATGGCTGTCCACTCTTCATCAAACTCTTAAAATCAAAAGCAGACACCAGCACCTGACCAGGTGGTGCAGAGTGGATAGAGCGTCAAACTGGGATGCGGAGAACCCAGGTTCGAGACCTTGAGGTTGCCAACTTGAGCACAGGTTCATCGGGTTTGAGCAAGGCTCATCAGTTTGAGCCCAAGGTCTCTAGCTCAAGCAAGTGTTCACTCAGTCTGTTGTAACCCCCCGGTCAAGGCACATATGAGAAATCAATCAATGGACAACTAAGGAACTGCAACAAAGAATTGATGTTTCTCATCTCCCTTCCTGTCTGTCTGTCTCTATCTGTCCCTCTCTCTGTCTCTGCAAAAAAAAAAAAAAAAAAAAAAAAAAAAAAAAAAAAAGGTAGAGACCAATTTTGAAGTTTTCCTGAGCAGAAAAATATGTTTGTCATTAATTTACCTTAATTATCAATCACTGTGAAGATATGATTTTCTCACTATATTAGTTGTGATATATAATGGAATAACTCTGGGCCTCATTTCATGTGTTGGTTTGAGTGCTCTGGGTTTGCAAACCATCTTTTTGGTGTGCACACAATAAATTTTCCCAATTCCTATTTCAGTGATCTAATGAACATTTGACAAAACTTAGCGTTAAAAATACTCAGGTTTAATAATTTCTTCAGGACTTGATTTCCTCTTGAGGTTTTTCTTGTCAAGTAAAACATATGAAATAAAGGTGTATGCTTGCTTCCTGTCAATATGACTCTATCAGTTTAATTTTTTCAGAGGATCCTAAGAGGTTCAAGGAAAACATTTTTTTCTCCCCTACAGTAGTACAAAAACTCACTCTGGAAGTTTTTGAATGGTGTATATTGAGATAATTGTAATTATGGACAGTAGTGTCAATAATGAACTGAGATAGAACCATTCTAATAAATCAACAGAAAATCAAAAAACATATGCTAAAATTCCAAGTAAAGAAAAGAAAATCCTTTAGCAAAGGAAAAGTTTCTACCAAGTCCTGTAATGATCTTATATATTCAACAATTGATCACCCATGAGCTCAAAAAGTTGACTGCTTTGATTAACTGAATTTTATCTCAAGATTTAGTACTTTATTTAGTTTACAGGGTTTGGGTCTTCAATAAATAGCAAAGCTATTTCTACAGGATGAGCTGTATTTTCAGAAAACAGACTACTTTGAAAAAAGGAAAAGCTGGGATTCACAGTAGACTTTGCAAGGGCATACCATTCCAGTGTAAGAATATCAACAGAAAATAGAAAGAAAAATCTTTTGAAATTTATTTATCAGGAAATGACCTGATCAGCTATGATCCATCACAGGCAGCACTTGGTTCAGTAAATCAGAACACACCAGGAAGCAAGTTTAAATGGATATATGATTACTGACACTTTTTTATTACAGTTTCTTAAAACTCAGGTAAGGAAAATATAATGTCCAAAATGTTGCACCTTTTAAAACTTCATAGGTTATCTTATTTAAAACAGAAAGCTTTCCTATTTTAGATTTCTCTATAAAAAAAGCTTAAGCCACTAAGATTGAAAAGCAGAGATGACAATTTTTAAAGACTCTTTTTGAGGTTGCATGCCATTTTAGAGCACTGAAAACTTCCTATCATGGACTTGATCAGTCCAGGACAGCTCACTTGATAGCCTTCTCAGCTACAAAGCAGAATGATATAGCATGCCAATTTAAGACAAGAAGGAGTCCATTAGGATAGCAGTCCAAACACGTTCAAAATATTTGGAGGTTCTTACTTTTTAACATTGGGTAAATAGACATTGTTTTTACAGAGTCACCTTGGAAGCTTATTTCTCTAGGCAAAGCACTTTGAAAATGACCCTTGCTTTAGGAGAAATACCCTGGTGGAGTCACATTTCCTAATTTACAAACTTTGGTTGACTTAAATTCTTTGAATGACCTTAATGTGAATCCTGAATACATTGTTTTCAGTTGTACTAATTAGTTTCACATGCTCAGTAGTGCATGCAAATTTATGTAAATTAATGTTTTCTCCTTTTTAATGAAAAGTCATATAAATATGCATGTCCTAGATTCCTTGAAAGAAATACAGTTTCAGAACTGTATTTCTTTGGTCTTCCAATAATTGTAGAAAAATCACCTTTGATTCTTAAGTCACTCTGTAACAATAAATCCTAAACCCTCCAGTTAACTTTCATGGAAGGTATGTTTCAGTCTTTATTTTCCTCAAATTTAATCAACAAAAATTAATGCTCTCTTTTTTATTAAGTGGATATGACAGCCTTCCTTGCTAAATTTCCAACAAACAAGATAAAGATATAAGAAAGTTCAACGAAGTTCATGAAATGTAATGACATTAATATTTCCTTATTATCAATGACCTTCAGGGTTCTTTGTATCTCTTTCTATAGTTAATCAATCTTTATCTGTGTTATAAACTATTAAACAAAATCTCTTCTTCAAGTTATTAAGACAAAAATAGTTTAATAAAAGTGTATAGGGAAGTATTTCACAAGGCTAACTCTGATTTAAACCTAATATGTGAAAATAGTGGTTTATGTAAATTACCGTGTTGGGCAAACAAGTGTTTAAGCTTGCCCGCCTTGTACTACCATTGGGAGGGACCATTTTTTGCTCTTGTTTGCTGGAGAAGGGGTCTCCCCACTGGTTTTACTTGAGAGTCCTGAGAGAAAGAGAGAGAAGCAGTTTCCCTGCCTTCCAGTATGAACCTGTGTGGTCATGACCTTACATATAAGATAACTTATTTTCTTTTTTAAAATCTATTATTTAATGGGATAACCTCTTTAAACAAATGTTTTACATTTATATGAAAATAGTACACCGAGAATAATACTGTATATGTATTTTAATTCATCATTCTGCTTTATTTGGATCTCACAGTAGTCAGGTGAATCCTTTCTGTGTGTGTGTGACAGAGAGAGGGACAAATAGAAACAGACAGACAGCAAGAGAGATGAGAAGCATCAATTTTTTGTTCTGACACCTTCGTTGTTCATTGATTGCTTTCTCTTAAGTGCCTTGATGGGGGCAGGGTGTGCTACAGCAAACCAAGTGACCCCTAGCTCAAGCCAGCAGCCTTGGGCTCAAGCTGGTGAGCCTTGCTCAAACCAGATGAGCCCGCCATCAAGCCAACAACCTTGGGGTCTTGAACCTGGGTCCTCTGCATCCCAGTCTGACACTCTATCTACTGCGCCACCACCTGGTCAGGCAGGTGAATCTTAATTATAATCAATAATTAGAGTTTATTCAATCTTATCTATAAATGGAGAGAATTGTAATGTCTGTTTAGAGCAAAAAGAAATGTGGAACATGCATGTATAGGTATACACACAAAGCATGAAATGTGCTATGGGAATTTCCTATGTAATTAGTTCCAATATAAAAATACTTAAACTAAAAATACTATACAAAATTTATTTAATAATAGCAATGGTCCTTATTAACTAGGAATAATTAGGCACAGGCAACTAATGGCAAACTGTCTTAGTCATAACTGAAAACTATTATCTTTTTCTGTTATATCTCCATTAACATATGAATGGCTGTTTTCTAGTATCACGGCTTATATACCAACTGAAAGAAATTTTGATGGTCTCCTTCTGCAATAATATATTTTTAAAATATTTTTACATTTCTACCATCTGTATTTGTATACTTCTATTACAGTTTTCCAGAAGTTACTTACATTTCCCCTGTATGTGTTTAAAATAATAACTGTTATAACCACTCTTCTTAACAGTGGAATGTCTTCTCTTTTTTTTTTAACTTCAATGAGGTGCTATACAATACTTGGAAATAAGTGAAAAGAAAGTGTAACATATACTTTTAATGTCATACTGGCTCATCATCTCACAGACACACTCAAGGATTGTTTCATTCTCCAGGACAATGTGCTTGGTTTTGTTTTTTAAAACTAGAATCACATGTTAATTTGTTAATATATATCCAGTAGAAAATATAATGCCAAAAGTTATGATTCTAATACCTTATGGACTATTAATACATTTTGTATGTATTTTAAGAACCTTATTTTAATATGCATATTTAAAAGTATGTCTTTTCTGAGGGTTATATAAACTTTAATCCTCAACGTTATTTGCAACCAGTGATGTTACTAGTTTTTTATCATTAATTAATGTTTAGTAAAATTATCTGATATGTGCTAATTCTATATTGGTATGAGACCTATATTTTTAACCTTTAAAACTTTGAAAATTCAGTATTTTATTTCCTTCCAAGCTGTAAATGCTGCATGTATGTAACAGTGAATTTTTCTTTTTTAAAAAATTGAAATATTCTGGATAAGCAAAAATCTAAAGCTTAAATCCTTCCTCCTCTCTTCTCTAAACCGACCTTATACTACTAAACTAGATCACTTTTCAAATGTAAGTACTGGTACTAGTTTGGTGTTTATCCACTGTGACATTTTTCATTCATTTACACCTTGTCATATGTACCTATTACTAACTTAAACAATAGTACACTATGTGGAATAGTTTGTTCTATATGTCTTGAAAACTTTTTTATTTTACTCCTTATTCTTAACTGCTGCTACTGTCCTATGATAAGAAATGCCATAAGAGGCATTTAGGTTGTTTTGAATTTTTATTATTAACACTGTTAAATGATTGTTCTGTAAATGTTTCCCTATCTTCATATTTATGAATACATCTCTAGGATAAAGGTCAAGAATTGGATTTACTCTATCATTTGCAACTTTAAATAAGAGAATGCATTTTTAAATTGTTGTCTAAAGGAACTATTTTCTATGCCCACATAAACAGTGAATTTCCATTAATAAATATTTCAAATAAATATAATGTTTTGCCATACTATTTAATGGTATAGTTAATGGAGTAATATATTGTTGGGCAAACAAGTGTGTTACAGTGTGTTAGGTTTGCTTGCTTGCACTTTGCCTAATTGGTGCATGAGCATGGGCAGCACCATGTGTGCATAGGCTATATAAGGCTGTGGGTGCTTGCTCTCAGGGTGGCAATTTATAGATTGTGGATTGTCTGTTGCCATTGGGAAGGGCCATTGCTTGTTATTGTTTGCAGGAGAAGGCGTTCTTCCTCCTCAGCCTGTTTTGCTTGGGAGTCCAGGGAAAGAGGAAGAAGCAGTGTTCCCTACCTGCTTGCTCATCCACAGTTGCAAGACTCTAATAAATAGAATGACCCACCATTCTCCAGCTCCACAGTTCATTTACCATCGGCCCAATTTCAATGGGGACCTGCATGGCCATGGCCACTGGCCTTACATATATACTTTTTAGGGGTAAACTCTAAAGTCATCAAGGAAAAGAACAATAGTGTATAGAAATAAAAATTACCTCTAAATATATATTTGGTTTGTATATATAACACTATGGAAACTTCCATCAGTTTCTCTAAGTTATCCTTATTCTATGTTAAATATTGTTTAACTGTCTTAATTAATTCATAATGGCAAGTCAAAGACTGCACATTTTATTTCATATTTTTTTATTTCTTTCTTACAATATATTTTGTCTAAAGCACTGTATCTCTTACCTGAGAAACAAGCTCAGTGAGCTAAATTATAAGAATTAAATTTTTTAGTCTTCTATTTCATATAAACAATTTTGAAAAACTTTTGTAAAATTTTTATAAATTAAAATTATGTTATAAGATTCTTCACTGCAGCAGATCTATCTCCTGAAATGTAAATCATATCATATTTTTCCATCTTTTTATCACAGCATTGTCATCTGTAACTACACTTTAGGATTCCCCAAGGAGAGACGAGTGTGGGCACATAGAGCATACTCAGTTAATATGTGTCAAGTGAATGGATTGTTGTTAATTAAAAAGAATCAACAAATGGTTAGTCTATCAATGTTCTATTGGTCCTTTTAAAAAGTGTGAACTGAAATAAAAAATAAATAAAAAGTGTGAAATGACTACTGGTTTTGAAATAATACATATCTACTTAGTAGTGTACACAACTCAGTTGTTTTATTGAAATATTTGATATGCTTATCTCTTTTTTAGTCTATTTGATCTATGTTTCTGAGAAAGGTACAATAAAATATCTTGCTGAATTTTACATTTGTAATTTTAGCTGTTGTCACTTTTTGAACTATAAAGTAATTTAAAGATTTTTTATGTGCATGAAGATTTGTGACTATTATACTGTTCTGGCATATTGCTATTTCTAGCAATATAAATTATGTCTCTATAGTATTTAGGGCATTTTGTATTAAATTTGTTTTTTTTATTTTTTGTTTCATTCTGTTTTTATTTAATCTGAGCAACTTTGGTTTAAACCATTAATCATTTCAGTAAATACTGTTATGTATCTTTATGCCAACTAATATCCACTTTGAGTTTTCTATTTGCCATGCCTTATTATTATCTTATTTTCCTTGTTATCTTTTGTTAAGTGTTCCTTCTACTGGTTTTCATAGTTTGTTTGGTATACCTTCTTTTTCTAATTTTTTATTATATATCTAAATACATAACACACTTAAATTTGTATTTCTCAAACATTAAATATTATATAAAAATAGTACTTATAACTGTCTCCTACTAAGACAAGATTTGTGGAATGCTTTTACTTTGACTTTTCCCTGTACCCAACACAAATCGCTGTTGATATTATCTGGGAAATTTATTTTATATTGTTAGAATATTTTGTTTACAGTCACTGATTTTTACTGGGTCTCTATTTTCTTATGACAGTTTGTCAGACCTATTGTACCCACAACTTAGCGTATAAATTCACTGACCTAAATTATAGGCATTCCTTTCTTATTTTTTATTGGTTTTTTTAATGACTATATTTCTTCGAATTTCTAAAAAAATAACTGAATTTGATGAGTTCCTAAATTTTCAAACTTAAATAAAATAAAGCTTACTATGTAAAGCACTTACTCTAAAAAGAAATGGCCAGAGATATAGGACAGAAGACTCCTGGATTTGCAAACTGAACAGTTGAGCAGTACAATTTCCATTTAAGACTGTACTGAAGTGCATTCTAGTCCAATTACAAAGAGAACTATAATGTTTTCTTTTCCCCAAACATGTTTCAAGTTCTCTACATGCATTTTTATTGTTTGTTTTTGCTTCGTGCTAATTCTGTCATTAAAGATTCTATCAGCAAAACAGACATCTGCTTAGGTATTTTAAGACGACAGAAAATTGGGGTACAAAATTGTTGAAAGGAGCAAAAAAGGTGGATTGTCATTATCCAGATTAGACACTGTAGGAAGCTATGAGTACTTATGCATTCCTCTGTGGCTACCATGTCAGAAGTTGCATTATGTTAGGGAATCAGCATTTCAGATTTTGGCTACTTGCAGAGCTGGTCTTTGTCCTGTATTATGATATTGATGCTGTTTGTGTTAGATATTCCTTTCAGTAATCCAAAGCCTAAATGATTTGGTATGGAAATTTTATATGAGATGTAGGATATGATTTGAGGTAAAGATAGAAAGTATGGGTTCTGTTTTCAACTGATCTGAAATAAGTTTATATGAACTCATTGATGAATGCTAAGCTGAGGAATGTTACCATTTTATTTTTTCTTTTATAAAACACAATTGAATTATTCTATTGACTAGATACCTTAAGTGAAATAAATGTACTAGGTCTAGGTGTCTTAAATTATAACATTTTTCCTTTGTGTCTATTGTGAATAAAACCTGTAAATGAGTGATAAACCATAAGACTTTATTCAATTAAAAATAATTTTATAGCCCATGCTTTTTTGAGTAGTTTATGAAGAAAAATGTCACATAGAAAGGATGGAATAATAGGTTTTGAAGTTAGAGAAATGAATTAACTAACAGACATCAAACTTAGCAACTCACTACAGCTCCATGTGATCACTTTGCTATCTAAAATAAGAAAAATAATTACTTGAAAATTAAATGAAATAATTTAGATGCATCTTGCACATTGTCTCACACATCTTTGATGTGCTGGAATTTATTATGGCTATGTGCCAGTCACAGACAGAAGCATTTTACCATCATTAACTCAATTAGTCATTATAAAAACCATATAATCTAAGTTTTATTTCATTAGGTTTTATTAAGATTTCTATTTTTAGATAAAGAAACAAAATTTTGGGAACAAAACTTTCTCAAAGATAGAGCCATAGTGCTTGCTCTCTCGGAGCACATTCCCTTAATCATTGTCCCGGCCATCAAAATAAGACTCTTTTATCTTAGAGTTAGCAGTGAGAGTAAATAGGAAATCAGTTTAAACATAGGTAAAAATGGGAAATCAAGAGAATGTATTTAACAATATAAAATGTAAAATATATACATATATAGTTTGAATTAGAGTTATTAATCATTTTCTTGCCTAAAACACAGAGATATTGTTTATCTACTATTTACAAGTTTGATCCCTTTGATATAGAGAAAGGACTTTGACAATTGCAGATATAGCTGAGTAGAGAATCACTCTCTGGCACTGTGCAATAGAACTTTCTGTCAATATAGAAATATCCTGTATTTATGCCATTCAATTTAGTAGCCATAAGACGCATGTAGCTACTAATCACAGAGCAACTAAGGAACTGACTTTTTAACTTAGTTAACTTAGAAAACATTATAGTTCTCTTTGTAATTGGACTAGAATGCACTTCAGTACAGTCTTAAACTTTGAATATGAAGACTAGTATGTGGCTAGAGTCTATTGTATTGATGTATATGTTCTCAAATCAACCCCTTCACCCCTCAAGTAGTTTATTATTTCGTTGTTCACATCTAAATTCAATAGCATTTCAGAAAGTTTCATGAATCATTGTACTATTCCAAAGCACTTCAGTTTTTAATTGGCAAAAATACCAAATATTTTTAGTCTTTATTCTTTTTAGTTTATGCAATAGTGAATATGTTTACCCAATTGCAACAGCAAGTTTAAATGGCATAAAATATTGTTAAACCATGGTTCTCACACATAGAAAACATACAGTTCAACTGGAGGAAGCACAGTCAGCAGACATACTAGAGGCAGTGCAATGGTTACAGATATTCATGTTTGGGAGCATCTGTAAATATGCTTTACAGAAGTACAATAGGAGTAAAAGAGTTCATATAATATTTGGTGAACAGTTTAAATAGAAGTCAGGTAAAAGCAGCCCTACTGTGCTATGAGTGTTACAGTTGGTCACACGCCCTCAGCAAAAATCAAATAAATGTAGTTGTGTTTCATAATGACATTTAGGTAATTGATAGACTGCATGTATGACAATAGTCTTATAAGACTATATTGGAACATAACTGGTGATGACACAGTGAATAGAGCATTGACCTGTGACACTGAGGTCCCAGGTTAGAAACCCGGAGGTTACAAGCTTGAGTACAGTTTCTTCAGCTTGAGTGCAGGCTCATGAGCTTGAGCATGGGAGCATCAATATGACTCCATGGTCATTGGTTTGAGCCCAAGGCCACTGACTCAGCTTGGGCCCTCTGGTCAAGGCACATATGAGAAGCAATCAATAAACAACTAAAGTGATATAACTACAAGTCGATGCTTCTTATCTGTTTGTCTATCTGTCTGCTTCTCTCTCTCATAAATAAAAAAAGAAATATTATAATAGAGCTAAAAATATGGCCTAGTGACATCATAGCCATCATAAAGTCAAAATGTAAGGCATTACTCTCATGTCTGTTGTATAAACTATGCTTCCTGTCATATAAAGGCATACACATACAATTATATACAGTACATAATACTTGAAAACTATAATAAACAACTATGTTACTTGTGTTCATGTGCTTACTATCCTATATATTTTTTGTTATTTTAGTATACTTACTTTATGTAAAGGGTGTGATAAAGTGGTGTGCTGTGTTATACTGTCAGCAAGCTCATACCTCTCATGTTTACTGTGTCTCTTGATTGCATCTTATACTTGATTCAATCTTGTGTTGTTTTGTATAGGAACATACTGTATAGGTTTATAGCCTAAGAGTGATGCCTATTCCATATAGCCTAGCTGTATAAAGATTCTCTACTACCTATATTTGTGTACTCTGTCATGCTCGCACAAAGACTACATTGTCTAATGATGCATTTCTCAGAGAGTCTACCTGTTGTTAAGTGTTGAATGACTGTTGATAAGCAAAATAACATAAAACAAAATAACATGTTAATGTGCAGGTATTTATGCACAATTAACAAACATCTAAATTTCCATATGAGAAAGTTAACAAAACAGATAAAATAGTCAAATTATTGCAAAAAATAACTTCAAATATTCTTTTAAAATATTTTTTTTCTCTTAGAGATATCTCATTTAAAAAACAAACAGCATATGTCCATTCTTACTCTATGTAAAGCCACACTGATATGTAAGAGAAAAACTCTTCAGTATGCTTCATGAGAAATTCCTCAAACCAGCCTTCTGGGTTGCTCTGAAAAAATGACTTGCTCAAAAATGAACCCCAGATAGGCCTTTTCCTCCATCCAGAAAATGTCCTCTCTCAGTTATTACACCTGCAGGAACAGGTGTAGCTAGGTTATAAAAGGCAGCTTGATTGGTTATGTGCCAGATCAAAGTACAGTATATATTTGAAAACAGAAAAACGTCTGGAAAACAGAAAGCTTAAATGAATGTGGCCCTGGGGGCAGTAACAACAGATGTGCTGACAGTTTATGAATATTTTACTGTAAATGCTTTCTTGTTCTTCTGTTGAAGAAGGAATTATGTAGTGCCAGACACCATGCCACAATGCCCAATGCTTATTTAAAATAACTTGCAAAAAACTAGAATTCTCTGAAAAATAAGATTTGAGTATATGTGCATTTGACATCTTTCATTTCATTAACACTAATGCGCCCACACTCAGGGATGTACACATCTACAGCACAAATACATTTAAACAGAAAATACTTAATACCCATTAAATCCCCACGGTATGCACACCCATACCCAATTACAGAGTGGGGGGGGGGTGTTTTCAGTGGTCCACTGCCTCTGTTTTTACACCATTTAATATACTTGATGAAGAGTGAGTACAACTCTGGAGAGAGGTTGCTAACATTTGCTTGGGGACACAGCATAGATAGGCAGGTCATTTTTAAGCTTCTTCAAAAGCTGCAGCAATTGAGCTGAGCTTTATACCTAGAACTGCACACAGATAGGCAATAACAGGTGAAAGTCCTGAAATGCTTCTGTTTCTAATAGTGGGGTCAATTTATTCCTACCTTTTCCATTGATATATAACATATCAGAGTATTACCCAGGAGTGTTTATCAAATTAAAGGTGGTTATAAAGCATAGTGTTCAGATTTATATAACATAGGTATTTGCTGGGCTGATTCTGAAGAATGGAAGTTCAAGAAAAACTGATCTTTTCCAAACAGCCATGCAACAGATCATAATGGATTTAAAGAAAATACCATGAACCATTGCATTCCCAAAATTAGCAGGTTTACCAGGCACTCTAAATAACTATGAGGAGATCTCTGTATAATACATGTGCTTCAGTAATTAGAATGTGATTCAAGTAGAAGACTAATATATTTAGATAAAAGCCTCAAAATTCACAAATTGTTTTCATAAAATTTTAGTCCACTGTGCTTTTCTTGAAGGAAAAAAAAAAATGAATTGTTGAAAAGTGCAGAGCTAATTCCCAAAGCTGATATTACATGAAACAGACACTTTCTTAAGAATATTAACTTTTCATTTTGACTATTATTTGGGGAAATTAGAATATTTCTGAAGAAAGGGTGATACTTGGTATTAAAGCAACAGTTATAATTTTAAAAATATATAGACAAACAATACTAAAGTTAAAACTCCACTCTTCTACTGCACTCTCACATGGGAGTGATATTATGCAACTTTAAATAGTCTACAATTGTTGGTTTAAATTATTTAAATGGAGATTTAAAACTGACAAATAAAAATCTATGATTATCTAGCCAAAAGAGCAGAGAGGAATAAACACCAACAAGGAAATACTCGCTGTAGAAAGATAATCTTTTTCTTCTGTTTGAAATTCTATGCCAATCCAACCTCAAAACTCTGGAGTGTTAAGGATTAACTTTAAAGGCTTATAAAAATAGTGTTTTTAAAAGATTCACCAAAATAAATACATGGTCAAAAGCTGAATTTCTTTCTGAATGAGTGAAAATATTGAAACTATTCTTAATTATAGCTTTTCAATTATTTAACCCCTCAAAACTCCTCCCTCCACAAATCTAATACGTATAATTTGTAATAACAATGACATAAACACCCAAACTCACATTTTGGAACTTTCCCCAAGATTATAGTAATATTTTTCTTCTTTATTTCTGTCTTTTGTTTTGTTTATAATAGAAGTCTCTCAGCTTGATAAATCACACACTATAGTAAGCTCCTGCTTATTGTTTAGGGGCTTTGGTGTTTATTTAAAAAATATTTTTCTTTTAGATATTTTTATGGTCACTTGAATATGGTGGCAGAAAAGCAAATACATATGAGTATTTTGATCAATTTATGATATCTATGTAATGACATTATTTAAAAATCTAACAGTGCCTCTTAGATTACTATATCTTGTTATATAGTGATTATCTATTAATCTTGCATTGAAAGAAAAAGACATTTTCTAGTAGAAATAATTTTCTATGAACTACAGTTCACAAAAGTGCACACAGTCCTGAAAATAAGTATTATTCAGGTAAACAGACAAGCTTAAAATCAAACAACGAAGGTAGCATTAGCTTAACACTGAGCTTTACTGTTTTTTAATCTTTTAGGTCAATTAAACATCTCTGTTGCTAACATTTGTACCATTTCCCTTCAGTACAATATTTTAAAATATAATCAATAAATACATCAAACTATATTATAGCAGTATGTGAGGGGCTAGGGAAATATAATGTACTAACAAATCTGTAATAATGAAGTCGTTAATAGTGGATTTGCAAATCTTGGAGATAAATCAAAACTGTGCAAAGCAACATTTCATTTTTAAAAAACAGGAAGCTTGTTTAAAAAGAAATAATTTGTCTTATGAAGAAAATATTAATTAGTTTTAGAAATGGTTTGAACTTGCCTAATATAATTGTTGTAGAGGGAGACTATCATCATTAGGATAATAACTATTGCTAAAATAGTGGGAAATACGGATATGAGTGATTCAGTAGGAAACAAACTCATTTATAGCGAAACTGAAATGAAACTAATAAAGTTTTGATGGTTATTATTGAATTACAGGCCATTTATGTAATTTGCAGAAATATGTTTCAAAACCTACATAGTGTAATTCTTGTTCTAGCCACATACATAATGATTCCACTTTCTCCTCTAGAGCTTTCATTTTGAAGCCCAAGGGAGAAAGTGGCAGAGTAGGAACCAGATGCCTCATTGACATTATAGAGTAGAAATTTCAGCTTTCAGCAATAGCTATGATTGGGTTTATGTTGTTGTCATTTCAATTCAATAAATAGTAATTTTTTAGGTGCCCAATACTGTGCAGGACAAATTTAATTAGAATGAAAAAAGAAACTTCATAAATAATATATATACATCCAAACTCTGGCTGCCATTTGGGCACAAAATCTAATTTGTTGTTAGGGTTTTTCTCTTTATAAAATAGATTATTTTGGTTTCTACTATTCTTGCTTCGCAGCACTTGAGTTTGAAACAGCTAGAGATACTGACAGTTTGATTTTAAGATGCTTTTCAGACATCGTCTGCTTTTCAAGGTTTTGACTAATAGACTGACATTTCTTATTTATAATTATATTTGCTATTATTAATTCAACCCCCCATTCAACAAATATTTGTCTTGGTGATCTGAAAGGAACCACATTAGGCACAGAGTTTGAGTTTTGAATGAGAAGGACAGTTATTTGTTGATATCCACAAATAAAAACCCATCTAATTGATTAAATTTGTATCACTTTAGAATTCCATGCCCATTCAAACATATAAGCTACAGGTAAGAATGTTTGAGTCAGAAGACTATTCAATTATAAAATAATTAAGATCAAAATGTTATATTATTCAACCCAAGGCATTTGAGTACATTAATATATTCAATGCATAAATTAGATGTTGTGAGAACATAATAATAAAATAATTCTTTTCAGTTTACAAAGCTTTATTTAATCCTAGTTTCAATTTGAAGGTTTAGATGTAAGTATGGAGACTAATAACACTTTGAATTAAAACTTTTTCATGTATAAAGGAATTCAAGGAAGTTTTCTTTTTCTTTTTTTATTTCTTTCTTTTTTATTGCTAGCTTTTAAAAAGGGTCTCTTTTAAACCCCTTTCAGAAGCTCATTTCTTCCATCAGTGCCTAATATAAAGGTGCATGATGCTGGGCCTTACAGGAATAAGGGGAGTGAGCTTGCTGCTATCATTGAGACTCTGTCGTTCGGGGTAGTATTCAAGCACCTCTCGACTTACGGCTCTGTGCTCCTCTGCAATTGAACTTAAATGTTGTGAATCTAGTGTACAGTACTGAGATAAGAACTTACTCCTGTCTTTAGAAAAGAAATTTGAATCCAGGAAAGGAACAGGCTTACTCATCCCCTTTTCAGTTCTTCTGTGCTCTCGCACTGCAGGGATACATAGGTCTGTGCTGTTACACATCACAGGATGAGAGGTGGTTGCCAGTCTCTTCAATAGACATAGTCCACAAGCTTGGTAGAGACAAAAAGAAATCTTTTTGTGTTCTTTTATACATTTCATTTCTTTTTACATTGAAAAATATACTTCATACTATAGCTTATTCTCTCTTCAAATGGATTACAATATATATTATTCAATGACTTGGACTTCATAGTTCATCCAGGCTTCATAGTTCACTCTATACTTTGCTATGCTAACAAAATATGCCTAAAACAGGATTATTCCCCCAGATTAAACCTTTACTGCCAGTAGCATATTTATAAAAGAAATAACCACTCTCGTCTTCCAACTCAAGTGCATGAAATTTAGATTGCTTACCAAGATTTTGAAAAATAAGAGTTGCAAAATAGATGTTACATGTGGGAAAACATCTGCTTGGGAAAGATAAACATTGGATGGTAATATTGCGACAATGTTAAGTTGATCTTACAAAAATGCTTGAGAAAAATCTCAGGAAGTAGCAAAATACTCATTTATGTTCTCCAAATGTATTTATGCCATCTATTTGTCAAGAACTAAATATGCTATGTGAACCAGTTTGTGTCCCTGCCCTTTGAAAGCTCACTGTCTAGTGTGAGGACAAGTTATGCATGCATCATTTTATCTATGCTTGGGTTTATTTTCTTTTTTAAATAATTTATTTATTCATTTTAGAGAGAAGGGAGAAAAAGAAAGAGAGAGAGAAAGACAGGGGGAAGAGCAGGAAGCATCAACTCTCACATGTGCCTTGACAGGGCAAGCCCAGGGTTTTGAACCGATGACCTCAGCATTCCAGGTCAATGCTTTTATCTACTGTGCCTTCATAGAACTGGCCCCTGTACTTGCTTTCAAAGAAACTTTGAGATCATTGATTTGGACCTAACATCTCTGCCTGGAGCTTTTGTTAGGAAGTCAACATCTGGGTTTTTTTGTTTGTTGGTTGGTTGATTGGTTGCTTTTTTTGCTTGATTAGCATTCCTTCTCTCTGTTTAAAGAACACTGTGTCAATTTTCCATTGGGCATCTGGTGTATAAGGAATATTAGTGGTTTTCTTTTGTTTTGTTTTTTCTGTTTTTTTGTTTTTTTGTGGGTTTTTTTTTTGCCTTGTTTGGTCAAGAATTTAAAATGTATATATTAGGCAAACATCTAGTTAAAAATATTAAAATGATACATTTATGTATTTTTTCTTATAAATGAGCAAAGTATTTTGGAAAGTATCCCATGTCTCTTCTATCAGTGATTGCTTCAAGAGGACAAAACTAGGTGACTAGAGAACACTGATGAGTACCTTATTCCTACATAATGTTTTCAATATTTTAAATTTTTCTAATATATATATAAACTACTCAATTTTTAAAAGAGATAATAAAGCTAAAATAAAACCAAGATAAAAACATCATAAAGCCTTGCCTGACCTGTGGTGGCGCAGTGGATAAAGCGTCGACCTGGGAACACTGAGGTCGCCAGTTCAAAACCCTGCACTGGTTCGGTCAAGGCACATATGGGAGTTGATGCTTCCTGCTCCTCCCCCCTTTCTCTCTCTCTCTCTTTCTTTCTCTCACTCTGTGTCTCCTCTCTAAAATGAATAAAATAAAAAGAAATAAAAAAAAAAATTTTAAAAAAAAAAAAAAAAAAAAAAAACATCATAAAGCCTTGAGAGAATATGACTCAAGTATTTGTAAGAATTATATAGAGTTGTATGAAATTGCTCATACTTGATCATTTCCTATTTAACATTTTTATTCATCTTTTTTTTTCATTTTTATTCATCTTAATGGGGTGACATTGATAAATCAGGGTACATATGTTCAGAGAATATATTTCCAGGCTATTTTGACATTTGATTATATTGCATATCCATCACCCAAAGTCAAATCATCCTCCGTCACCTTCTATCTGGTTTTATTTGTACCCCTCCCCTCTCTCTACCCCCTTCCTTACATTCCCCCTCCCAGGTTGCCAGCCCACTCTTGTCCATGTCTCTGAGTCTCATTTTTATGTCCCATGTATGTATGGACTTATATAGTTCTTAGTTTTATATGATTTACTTACTTCACTCAGTATAATGTTATCAAGGTCCATCCATGTTGTTAAAAATGATCTAATGCCATCATTTCTTATGGTTGAGTAGTATTCCATAGTGTATATGAACCAAAGCTTTTTAATCCACTTGTCCTCTGACGGACACTTGGGCTGTTTCCAGATCTTTGCTATTGTGAACAATGCTGCCATGAACATGGGGGAGCACTTCTTTTTTTTGAACAGTGCTATGGTGTTCTTAGGGTATATTCCTATAAGTGGGATAGCTGGGTAAAAAGGCAGTTCGATTTTTAATTTTTTGAGGAATCTTCATACTGTTTTCCACAGTGGCTGCACCAGTCTGCATTTCCACCAGCAGTGCAGAAGGGTTCCCTTTTCTCCACATCCTCGCCAGCACTTATTCTGTGTTGTTTTACTGATGAGCGCCATTCTGACTGGTGTGAGGTGATATCTCATTGTGGTTTTAATTTGCATTTCTCTAATGATTAGTGATGTTGAGCATTTTTTCATATGGCTATTGGCCATCTGTATGTCCTCTTTGGAGAAATTTCTATTCATTTCTTTTGCCCATTTTTTGATTGGGTTGTTTGTCTTCCTGGTGTTGAGTTTTATAAGTTCTTTATAAATTTTAGTTATTAACCCCTTTATCAGACATATTGTTGAATATGTTCTCCCATTGTGTGGTTTGTCTTTTTATTCTGTTCTTATTGTCTTTAGCTGTGCAAAAACTAGTTTGATATAGTCCCATTTGTTTATTCTGCCTTTTATTTCACTAGCCCGTGGAGATAAATCGGCGAATATATTGCTGTGAGAGATGTCGGAGAGCTTACTGCTTATGTTTTCTTCTAAGATGCTTATGGTTTCACGACTTACATTTAAGTGTTTTATCCATTTTGAGTTTGTTTTTGTGAATGGTGTAAGTTGATGGTCTAGTTTCATTTTTTTGCAGGTAGATGTCCAATTTTCCCAACATCATTTGTTAAAGAGGCTGTCTTTACTCCATTGTATGCTCTTTCCTCCTTTGTCAAATATCAGTTGTCCATACAGGTGTGGGTTTATTTCTTTGTTCTCTGTTCTGTTCCATTGATCTATGTGCCTGTTCTTATGCCAGTACCGACTGTCTTGAGTACAGTGGCCTTGTAGTATACCTTGATATCCGGAAGAGTGATACCTCCCGCTTTATTTTTCCTTTTAATGATTGCTGAGGCTATTCATGTTCTTTTTGGTTCCATATAAATTTTTGGAATATGTGTACTATATCTTTGAAGTATGTCATTGGTATTTTAATTGGTATTGCATTGAATTTATAAATTTCTTTGGGTAATATAGACATTTTAATGATGTTTATTCTTCTTAACCATGAGCACAGTATATACTTCCACTTCTTTGTATCTTTCTTGATTTCTTTTTTTTTATTAATTTTAATGAATGACATTAATAAATCAGGGTACATATGTTCAAAGAAAACATCTCCAGGTTATCTTATCACTCAATTATGTTGCATACCTATCACCCAAAGTTAAATTGTCTTCTGTCACCTTCTATCTGATTTTCTTTGTGCTCCTCCCCTACCCTCTTTTCCACCCTCTCCTCCTTCCCCCCACACTGTAACCATCACATTCTTCCTTGCTTTCTTTTATCAATGTTTTATAAGTTTCTGAGTACAATTCTTTAAACTCCTTGGTTAAATTTACTCCTAGGTTCTTTATTATTTTGGTTGTAATAGTGAAGGGGACTGTTTCCTTAATTTCTCTTTCTGAAAGTTCATTATTGGTATATGAAAATGCCTCTGATTTCTGAGTATTAATTTTATATTCTGCCACCTTGCTGAATTCATTTATCAGGTTCAGTAGTTTGTTGTTTTGTTTTTTTTTTTACTGAGACCTTAGAGTTTTCTATATACAATATCATATCATCTGCAAATCATGATAGTTTTACTTCTTTTTCAACTTGGATGCCCTTTATTTCTTCTTCTCATCTTATTGCGGTGGCTATGACTTCCAGAACTATGTTGAATAAGAGTGGTGAAAGGGGGCACTCCTGCCTGGTTCCTGATCTTAAGGAGATTGCTTTTAATTATTGCCCATTCAGTATGAAGTTGACTGTAGTATTGTCATAAATGGCCTTTATCATGTTCAGGTATGTTCCCTGTATTCCCACTTTGCTGAGAGTTTTGATCATGAATGGGTGCTGAATTTTATCAAATGCTTTTTCTACATCTATTGAAATTATCATGTGATTTTTGTCCTTCTTTTTGTTTATGTGATGAATCACATTGGTTGATTTGCCAATATTGAACCAGCTTTGCCTCCCCAGTATAAATCCCATTTGATCATGGTGTATGATTATTTTCATATATTGCTGGATCAAGTTGGCTAATATTTTGTTGAGGATTTTAGCATCTAAATTAATCAGGGATATTGGCCTATAATTTTCTTTCTTTGTGTTGTCTTTGCCTGGTTTCGGGATCAGAATTATGCTTAAAAGGAGTTTGGAAGTCTTCCTTCCTCTTGAATTTTTTGAAATAGCTTGAGGAGGATAGGAGTTAGTTCTTCTTTAAATTTTTTGTTAGAATTCACTTGTGAAGCCAGGCCCAGGACTTTTCTTTGTTGGGAGTTTTTTTTTTTTTATCTCATTTGTTGTAATTGGTCTATTTAGGTGTTCTGATTCTTCCAGATTGATTTTTGGAAGATTATATGTTTCAATAAATTTGTCCATTTGACCTAGGTTGTGTAGTTATTTGGCATAGAGTTCTTCATAGCATTTTCTTACAATACTTTGTATTTCTGTTGTGTCAGTTGTTATTTCTACACTCTCATTTCTAATTTTATTTATTTGAGTCCTCTCTCTCTTTTTTTTTTTTTTTTTTTTTTGGTGAGTCTAGTTAAAGGTTCATCGATCTTGTTTACCTTTTCAAAAAAACAGTTCTTTGTTTCATTGATCCTCTGTATTGTTTCTTTAGCCTCTATGTCATTTATTTCCACTCTTATCTTTATTAATTCCTTCCTTCTACTACTCCTGGGCTTTACTTGCTGTTATTTCTCTAGTTCTTTTAGATACAAGGTCAAGTTGCTTATATGAGCTTTTTCTAGCTTCTCATGGTATGCCTGTAGTATGCTATGAACTTTCCTCTCAGTACTGCTTTTGTTGTGTCTCATAAATTTTGAGTTGATGCATGCTCATTATCATTCATTTCTAGGAAGTTTTTTATTTCTTCTTTGATCTCATTTTTAATCCATTCATTATTTAATAACATGCTATTTAGTTTCCAAGTGTTTGTGTATTTTTCAGTTTTTCTTTTGTGGTTAATTTCTAGTTTCATGGCATTGTGATCAGAGAAAATGCTTGATATGATTTCAATCTTCTTAAATTTGTTGAGACCACTTTTGTGTCCAAACATGTGGTCTATCCTAGAGAATGTACCATGAGCACATGAAAAGAATGTATATTCTGCTGCTTTAGGATGAAATGTTCTGAAGATATCTATTTAATCGCGTTGATATAGTGTATCCTTTAAGTCTGCTGTTTCTTTGTTAATTTTCTTTCTTGAGGATCTATCCAGTGATGTTAGTGGGGTATTGAAATTTCTTACTATGGTAGTATTGCTGTTAATCTTGCCCTTTATATCCATCAAAGTCTGCTTTATATATGTCAAAGCTCCTATGATCAGTGTGTAGATATTTATAATGGTTATATCTTCCTGTTGAATTGTTCCCTTTATCATTATGTAGTGTCCTTCTTTATCTCCTACTATAACCTTTGTTTTAAAGTTCATTTTTTCAGATATAAGTATTGCTATCCCGGCTTTTTTTCATTTCCATTTGTATGAAATATTTTTTTTCATCCTTTTACATTCAGTCTATGTGCATCTTTTGTTTTAAGGTGTGTCTCTTATAGACAGTATATGTATGGGTCCTGTTTCTTTATCCACACAGCTACCCTATGTCTTTAGATTGGATCATTTAATCCATTTACATTTGTGGTTATTATTGATATGTAGTTGTTTATTGTCATTTTATTCTTTAAAGTTGTATTTCTCTTTTTCTATATTCTTTTCCCTCTTTGATCTGTTCATAAAAGGCCTCTTAGCAACTCTTGTAGAATTGGTTTGGTTTTAATAAATTTCTTGAGTGTTATTTTTGTCTGGGAAGCTCTTTATTTCTCCTTCAATTTTAAATGTTAGCCTTGCTGGTTAAAGTAATCTTGGTCGTAAGTTCTTATTTTGCATTACCTTGAATATATCTTGCCATTTTCTTCTGGCTTCAAGTGTTTCTGTTGAGAAGTTTAATGTCATCCATATGGGGGCTCCTTTGTAGGTGATAGCTTTTTTTTCTCTAGCAGTTTTTAAAATTTTCTCGTTGTCCCTTAGCTTTGGTATTTTAACTATGATGTGTCTTGGTGTAGATTTCTTTGGGTTTCTCTTTAATGGAGTTCTCTGTGCCTCTTGAACGTGTGAAAAGATTTTCAGCCTTAATTAAGGCAAGTTTTCAGCTATAATTTGATTGAACAAAGTTTCTATCCTTTGTTCTTTCTTTTCCTTTTCAGGAACCCCTATGATGTGGATGTTATTTCTCATGTTGTCACAGAGCTCCCTTAGAGTTTCCTCAGATTTTTTTAGTCTCTTTTTCATTTTTCTGTTCTGCTTCTGTGTTTATGTTTAGTTTGTAGTCTAACTCGCTGATTCGATTCTCAGCTTTGTCCATTCTGCTTTTAATTCCTTTCATTGTGGTCTTCAATTCTTGTTTGTTTTCTTTTACAGAGACAGAGAGAGATTCATAGAGAGGGATAGATAGGGACAGACAGGCAGGAACAGAGAGAGGTGAGAAGCATCAATCATTCGTTTTTTGTTGCCGTAGCAACCCCTTAGTTGTTCATTGTTTGCTTTCTCACATGAGCCTTGACCGCAGGCCTTTAGCAGACCAAGCAACCCCTTGCTGGAGCCAGTGACTTGGGTCCAAGGTGATGAGCTTTTGCTCAAGACAGATGAGCCCATGCTCAAGCTGGCAAGCTCGGGGTCTTGATCCTGGGTCTTCCACATCCCAGTCCGATGCTCTATCTACTACGCTACCGCCTGGTCAGGCGTGGTCTTCAATTCTAATATTGTAATTGTCATTTCTCTCTGATTCCATTTTTACTATTTCAATTTCCTTTTTTATATTTGCTCTCTCTTTATTTAGGTGTTCATAATGACCATTCATTATTGCTCTAAGCTCTTTGAAAATCCTAACTATCATTATTTTAAATTCTACATCTGGTAATTTTGTTATATCTGATTCATTCAGGTCCTTCTCTGGGGATTTCTCTTGATTCATTTGGGTTGCATTTCTCTGCCTGCTCATTTTGTCTTTGTATAAGAAAGGTTTGGCTATTGGAGTCCAATGGCTGTTGCCCATGTGTTCCCTATGTGTGGTCTGTCTGCAGGCCCACCACCCCCTCTGCTGCTGCCTATGGAGGTTGGGTATTGGTATAGCCGGTGCTGGCCCACTGCGGCTGGTGCTGCGGTGTTCGCCTCTCTTCCGTGTGAGGGTCTGTGTTCTTGTGCCTAGCTCTACAAGCCTCAGCCCGTCTCGGTCTTTTTCCCTCTCCCACAGGTTGGATTGCGCACCACACTCGGGCCACAAACCTGTGCACCAAGGGCAAGGGTGAGCACCTTTGCTCAGCTTTGGGTCCCTGTCAGCAGGCTCCTCTGGCTGGGAGGGGCTGCTGGTGCGTGCTCAGCTGTGAGCCCAAGTTTTTGCCCCGCCTCTATGGGAAAACTCAGTTCACATAGGGCTTCCATCCTCGGAGGCCAGGTGAGGCTGTGTGCCCACTTGACCCTGCCCCGCAGCAGATCTCTGCCTGTTCCAGGCTCCTAATTTTCCCCCACAGGTGGGGTCACAGGAAAGCCTGCAGCCACTGGACCACTTTTATGCATCCCATTCGCCCCCGCTGGGCTAGACTGAGCTCACTCTGGCTGGTTCAGCCTCTGCCCCTGCCAATGGAACCCGCTTCTGCGTCCCGCCACCGCCCATCCTCTAGCAAACCCTCAGCAGTGTGGTTGGGGGCGCAGCAGCTCAGACCTTAACACTCCGTACTGTAGTCCTGAAAGCTCCCTCCTTCTAAGCGACCATACTATAATTTCCGTGGGGGAGACTGTTTGGCTGGTGTCCTGCTTCCCCTTGCTGGTGCCAGGGGAAATTTTGTTTCAGATTTGTGGAGTGACTCAGCCCAGGGTTTAGGGTGGCTGTCCCTCAAAGCTTTTCTCCCTGTGCCTTCCAGACCACACTCTCTTCCTGCTGCTCTAGTCCTCTCCTCTCTCCCTGTCCCCCTAAGTCCCAGGTGAGTGGTTGTGAGAGAGGTTTTCTGCGCTGTCCCTTTAAGAAGAATCCTGGGTCTGAGTCAACTGTCTCTTTTTCACAAACAGTATCCTAACCTATTTTCCAGCTAAATACTGTCCATACGCCTCTTCTAGGCTCTGGGGCTATAGGCTGGGGCTTTGTTCCTGGGACCCAGGTCCCTACCCTTCCGCAAGCCTCTCTTCTACCACATGAGTCTCTCCGGGCTGCCTTTCGCTCCGGGGAGCTGGGCAGTTCTTTCCACATTTTCGCTTTTCCTATCAGTCTCAATGTGGCATCGTCAGTGTTCTCCAGTTGAAGAGTCCTCTCAGTCCAGTTCAACGTTGGTTTATTCAGATGATGGTTCTTAAAATCAAGTTATAATCAACTTTGGTTCTGGGAGTTGGAAGTTGGTACATCTGCCTACTCCATCACCATCTTGCCCCCTCCTCCTATTTAACACTTTAAAGTGTCACCTGACCAGACAGTGGCGCAATGAGTGTATAGAGCATCAGACTAGGACATGAAGAACCCAGGTTCAAAACCTCAAGGTTGCCAGCTTGAGCGCAGGGCCGCTGGTTTGTGTGTGAGATCATAGACATTACCAGTGGCCACTGGCTTGTGCCCAAAGGTCACTGGCTTGCAGCCCAAGGTCGGTGGCTTGAACCCAAGGTCACTGACTTGAACAAGGAGTCACTTGCTCTGCTGTAGCCCCCCAGTCAAGGCACATATGAGAAAGCAATCAGTGAACAACTAAGGTGTCACCACTACAAGTTGATGCTTCTCATCTTTCTCTCTTCCTTTCTGTCTGTCCCTCTCTCTGACTCTCTCACTGTCTCTGTCAAAAAACAAAACAAACAAAAACTTTGCAGTGTCACATTTTCAATCAAAAACTTTACTTTTATTTGAACAACAGGCCCATATGGAAAGGAAACAGGAGAAATAAAATACACTGCTCACAAAAATGAGGGGATATTTCAAAATGAATATGAAGCGATAAAATATCTCCTTATTTTTATGAGTGGTGCAGTCAAGCCAATACTTGTTAGTTTTTTTCCCCCTATTTTTTGTAGCTTTCCATTATTTTGTTTCATTTTTCTGTCTTTGTGTTTCACATTTTACTAGTCTCTATCTCGGTTTAATTATCTGGGTCTTCTACTCTCAGTGTGAGAGGAAATTAAGACATCGATCACTCTACATAAGATAACTGGGAAATGGCAAAATTAGGTTTCAGACCCAGGTATTTCTGACTAAAAAGCACATATATGTTCAATTCACCCAAGGTGCTTTGGTGCCAAGAGATAAATGGCTAATGATTTTAATTACTGACCCTATAAACCAATTTTTCCTTACTGGTTTTAGACAGGTTACTAAATCTTATCTACTCCTCAGTTTCTTTAGGCTTAAAATGCAACCAATATTTCTTCCTTTGGCCACTGCATGGTGGTTATAACACTCAAATAGAAACTCATATGTGGAAAAACATTATAACGTGTAAGTCTTATCTACATGCATGTAACTATCACTGGTTATCAGCATCATGACTTAAACTGTGAAGGCAGCAGTAACGTTTGAGAAGAAGCAATAGTGTGTGGGTAATGGGAGAATAATAAGTTAGAATATGAAAGATGCATTTTTTTATGAACAGCAATAAATCCCAGAGGAAATATACATTAACATCTACTATATATTCCGAAATAGACAAGGCAGTAATTATTTTAAGGTATTTAAATGAATTGAGAATAATATTTTGTCATTCAAAACAAATATGCTTTTATTTTATGCAAAATATTGATTAAAATGAGCATTCCAAGTGTTATCAAAGGCTTCACAAATTATATAAAGTTAATTTGGTAGAAACACATTTCAATGAAAGAACATTAATACTTTTCAGTCTTTTCCCTTACTCCACATTTGGAATGATGAAAGTGTTAGAATATATGTATTACCATTTTAAGATGAAATAAGACTTCTGTCAGCAAAAGAGACAAATAGGCATTACACTTCCTCCCAGGCTCTTTTAACCACAGTGCCAAAAGGACCAGTGCTCGGTAGTCTGGAAGGCCAGAGTCTGGTGCTGGCTCCTGGAACAAGAGAAAGCTCAGGTGCAGCCCTCAGGTTGGAAGGCCCAGTAGTTAGCTGTAACGCTCGCAGCTGCAACACTTAAGGCTACAGACTCAGCAACAAACTCTTGGGAGAAGCTTGCTCTGTCTGGCCTTGGGCTGAAAAGTAGCTTTTCTCTATATTAATCACCCAGAAGACAAGGCAGCAGCAGCAATAGAAGATAAGGTGGCAGGAGCAGTGACACTTGTCAGACCTGCATTATGACTCAAATATGTACTTTTACCAATGACAACTTCTGTGACACCCTCTGTCTCCTGTAACAGTCATTACTGAAATAATATCAGCTACTAATTAAGATGCCCTTTCTAGAGTACAGTGAAATGTCTCCTGATTTTGCGTGGTAACTCCAGATATCCAGTGCTCGACTTAAATTAATGCAAGTTTTTAGTAGCAGCAGTGATACAGAGAAACTTTTGATGTTACAGAATATATGTTTGGGTGTAGTGATAATAATAAACAACAACGTTCTATTGCTTTTTGAATACCATGCTCTAGTATATAATCCTTGACATTCATGACACATTTTACATGTGAAAGCCCTATAAAGTAGGTGCATTTCCAATCCCATTGTTCAGATGAGAAAACTAAATGAGGCAAAGGGAGATTAATCAGTCTATTTAGAGTCATGCAGCTAGTAATTTAGAAACAAAGTTTAAAATATTTTCATCTGTCTATAGAGCTTGTGACTGTAACCACTATACCCTAGTTTCACTCTCTATAATTGAAAACTGGGTAACACATAAAAAATAATCATTTCAGTGACAGTGGAGAAATGGCTCTTTAATAGGAGAAGCACAACATATATATCTCTTTATATTACTCATTCTATATTATACTCCATTGAAGGCTCACTAAACAGGTTGCCTAAGGACATTTGCCAAAAAATGGAAGACAAAACATATTTTGAAAGAATATACTATTTGATGACTTGACCAGGTGATAGCGCAGTGGATAGAGCATCAATCTGGGACATTGATTGCCAAAGTTCACAACTTCAAGATTGCCAGCTTGAGCGTTGGCTCATCTGGTTTGAGTGAGGGACCACCAGTTTGAGTGTGGAATCATGGCATGATATCATGGTTACTGGCTTGAGCTTAAAGGTTTTGAGCAAGGGGTCACTGGCTCGGTCGGGGCCCTGGTCAGGTTGGGCACATATGAGAAGCAATTAATGAACAACTAAAGTGATGCAACTATGAACTGATGCATCTATGTCTCTCCCTTTTATCTCTCTCTCTCTTGATTGCTAAATATATATATAATATATATATATTATTTGATATATGTTATATATAGTTTTAAATGTAATATTCATTTTAAGAATATATACATATATTTAAGTAACAAATAGTCACCTTCACAAACCTCAGAACTTTGTTGAATATTTTCACATATTATAATTCAGTAATCTTTCTATTTTAAATCATATGGAATAGGGAGCCATCATTAGTATATATATATATATATATATATATATATATATATATATATATATAGCCTAAATGCCTTAAATAAGATGACCATTATAAAATATCAAGATGAGGTTTTTGGGGATTCTTGAGACAAAATAGGCACCATTGTTTTTTTTCCCTTTAAATACTATCATGGACTTACTAGTATAAAAAAATTCTAAGATGCATCATATGTCTACTTCAGTAAAAAATTAACATAAGGTGAAAAATTAACTATGTTGTATATTATTATATTCATACTGTTCACAAATTTTCCACCAAAATAGAAACCTAATTAAGTAAAAATAATGACCATGGAGGGCAACTTCAGAATTATAATGACCTTTTGGGAAAATCTGAGGGTTTTATAAAAGCTGAGTCCAATAAAGCTGTAACAGTCAGTAATCCCCAGGAAATGTCCTTCACTGAAGTCATTACTGATACTCAGAAAAATGTATGCTTTTGGATTTATTTCAAAATTATAGATTTGTTTTTATGGCTGATGCCATTTTAATTGCTACTGCAGAATATTTGTAGAGGATGAATGTCAAATATGTTGGTCAATTACATTGATCAAATTGCCTTCCAAATTCTTTTTGACTTATAATTATTTACTAGAATTCTTCATTAAAATTCCAAAGAAGAAAAGAAGTAATTAGATATGTTATTTGTTAACATTCAACCCTCAAAGAATCCATTATTTTCTGCTGGGAAAACATAGCCCATTTAGTTGAAATCTACAGTCTATTGACCTAAAAACCACTGGAAAGAGCTTTTATTGGGTTTTCTTTTCCAATTTGCCCTATATATTTTTTTAAAAAAAAACTAATATAAACAGTTAAAAATCTATTGTAAATCCTTGGCAATCCATTTCAAATATCTGACATACAAAGATCGTTAATGATCTTTTATTTTTTATGAACTACTGCAAATTATTTTCTTTCAAGTAGTGAAATATTTTTAAAACATTTATTAAAAGTATATCTTTTAGACTTTCAATGGTACAATTATTAGGCTACAGAGCAATGCATGATCCAGTTAAGAATTTAACTTATTATTCTTTAATGATCATTTGGAATCGAAAACATATACCCTGCTTACACTTTTTCTGAGTGCACAAACTGAGACTCATTGCCTCATTGTTCACATGGAAATTTTCATATATGTCTAGTTTTTTCAAGGTTTGGGGGTTGCTATGTCTGTTTGTAAAATGAAAGGTTAAGTTTGAATTGTTTGTGTTTTGTTTTGTTTATTTAATGCAGACAGTACTCAATACTATTTTTATACATAGTATATATCTTCACATATTTTTTAGGAAAGGCTGTCATCTTGCTTTTACTTTATGTATCATAACAAATATTAATTCTGTCTGAGTGCTCTTTAGATTTGAGATTTATTGGCAAAACCAATTGACGAGGTCTTGCAAAATTCTATTGTATTATCTCAGATCTTCCTTTACCACAGTCATCTCAGGTTGAAATAGTATTTCTGTTTTACACAGCCTCTCTCTCAGCTGCTACTAGACCATGCAGGAAAGACCAATAGGAGATGTGTTTGTCTAAGTCTGGATAAGTAGCAGTGAACATAAATGTATGGATATTGGTGATCGTCTATACCTGGCACCTGTGGAACTAGAATTTTCTACTAAATAGGACTCTAAAATTTTTATGCCTTGTTGAATTTATAGTTCATCCCTGGAGGAAATGGCATGCACATTAGCAAAAAGGAAGACTTTACCATAAGTAGAATATGTTTCTTTAAAATTGTGAGAAAGAAACCCTTTCAACACTATCTTTAAAAGTGGAATAAGCCAAATTCTAATGAATTTGGGTGTCTTAGAGGGAAAATGGATTACATGTTGGATTTGCATGATGTTAAGTATTGTGACTTGAGAAAAATTTTATATAGTTACATAATAAATGTATTTATATAAAATAATTTTTATGTGTACACAAAAGGGGATTTAGTATTAGCTGGGGCAATGAAAGCAACCAAGAAATGAGTGAGGAGGAAAACTAAAGTGTGAGAAAGAGCTGGAGTGTGCATTATACTGGAGCAACTTCTTAATGCAATTCTTTGGCAAGAACTAGAAACCTCCTGAAAAGGAGAAAACGGTTTAAGTGTATGCAGAAAACATATAGCTCATCTGTCTCTAATCTAGTTATGACATTGGCCATGTATATTTCTATATATGGTGTGAAATTAGGTGCATCCCAATGGCAGAGTAGAAAGCTATTGAGAGTTTTGTCTTCTAATTAATTTATTTAAGATATTTTTGATATATAGGAAGAATATTTATGAATGTATGTAAATAGATTTATATCTCTCAAGAATATTTTAACAAATTTACATGGCATTTATTTAAAGTTCTATTATTTTAAATTTATTTATACAAACTCAAAGAAACAATTAGAAAACAACATATGATACATAAATAAAACAAAGTCTCATGGAAAATTTAGTGAAAGCAAGCTTAACACTCTTATCAAAAGAAAGAGCTATTGCCCTGGCCAAGTAGCTTGGTTGGTTAGAGCATTGTCCTGAAGCAGAGAGATTGCTGGTTCAATATCTAGTCAGGGAATATACTAGAGCAGATCAATGTTCCTGTCTCTCTCTTGCTCTTTCCCTTCCTCTCTCTAAAATCAATAAAAGAAACATTAAAAAGAAAAAGAGAAGAAAAAAAGAAAGAGGGAAAGGGGAAGGGAAATAAAGACTTTTATGACAGGATTCCATCTGATTTTTAACTTTGTTCCCAATTATTATATTCTTAATTATAAGAAATATTTAAACTGCATGTGACCATTCTTTTATTAATAATTACTTGAGTATTTAATTGTCAGTATTTTCTTTTGAGATTGTATAATTTTTAATACTTAAGATTTTATGGTTTTCTCAATTACATGATTTTGTATAGGGTTATACAAAAATCTAGACATATATTATCAATAGGATTCACAAAAAATACATAGTCACATATTCACTAAGAAACGTGTACATTTGATTCTTTTGAAGACTATGAGAACAAGGATATAATGGTATTGTATATGTTTAATACATACTATGCCTAATACCAATATAGCACATGGCATAGAGAATACAACAAAAAAATGTATTTTCATAGAGTGATAGAATGAGTTCAAATTTATTAAATTTATCAGTTAACTCCACTGAATGTCTACCACTTTGCTGCTTCAGGGCTCCAGGGCTCTCTTTCCTTCTTTGAATAAGAAGTAAAAAAAAATTACCTAGAAGAGTTTTTGGAGTCATCAAATGAATTTGTAAATGTCAGCATAATAATAGGAAAAGATTTTACTAACGAGAGCTGCTGTCAAAATGTTTGAGTGATTATTCTTATGTGACCCATCAGCCCTCCAAGCTGATTTTCAAAGGGATGGGTATCAATCCTCTGTTGATTTGGCTTTAGCAGTAATGAGAGCCGCTTTCATGAATGAAAAGAGAGCTTGTTCTTAATATGACCTCTTTTGTCTAGAGTCTTTGTTTATCTAACTCTGTTTTAAAGCTGCATTTTTGTTGAGTTGCCAATGGCTGTGGTCATAGAAAAATCTCTCTTTTAGTCAAAGGTGCTCTTACAATAAAAAGTGCTATTTCTTCAGGACTATACAATTAGAACTCTCTGACAGCTGCCATTCATGAATCCATTTTCTACAAAAAGAAAATGTAGAACTTGAAACAATGCAGCCTTTATTATTTGTATTTAATTATGCTCTAGTGGGAAATAATGACTATGTTCTTTCCCTTTAATGGCCAATTTTAAGCATTTTGTAGCATGCAACCACCTCAGATCGGCTTCCTGACAAAGTCCAATTTTGCTGCCTCAGGGTAAATGCTTAATTTTCCTAATATTAATTTAGACAGTTGCAATTTTCCATATAAATAATTAGTCTCTATATGAAACTTGGGTAATAAACAAAGTTTAAAATAAATAATGAATGAATCTTAAGTCAATAACATTGATTTAGCACTCCTCTAAAATCAAATTTTGAAACAGCAATTTCTTTTGATTAGAATTATAGTATAGAGCTAGAAAATATGATTGACATTTTACTTTTTATTTGGTCAATTATTAAATATAAACCCAATCTTAAGGTTCCAACTATTTCTACATTTGTTTTAATTGTATTTAAAGACTATATAAAATGTCTACCTATTATGCATTCCAGCAAATACACAAGATGAATGTACACAGATTTATGTAAATTCATAGCCTTCAAATAAATAACTGCATTTCATGAGGTTATAAAATTTAAAAAAAGATTGTTTTGGAAAAATAGTTATTTTAACTTCCCAGAGACTGAACAATCTTTAGATTATAAAGAGAACATATTTTCTTTGGCTGGTACCTTTATTAAAAATATCTTAAGCTTCGAGTTGAATAACAGAATAATGGTCATTTTTTTCTTTTTTGTTCACTTGAAGGCAACATCATGATTCTTGTTTTCTGTTCAAAATGACATTAAAATGGAGCCTAAGGTTACCTATTCGTATCTGATATAGTTCATTTTTTCAGTAACCAGAGTCCTTTCTTTTATACTTTTCTGAGGATTGCAGCTGCAGGATTGTGTTTGTTACCATTAAAATGGAAATTTAGGTCTCTATTACCAAGGCAGTTTTGAGATTCAGAACTGTCAAGCCATCTTATCTGATACCAGCCCTGATTAACATTTCTTCAAGAGTAACCTGCTTGGCAACTTGGCCTCACTAAGATGAGGGGAAATGATTAGTAAAGAACAGTTAGTTTGTTAAAGTATGCTCTGAAAACCTTGTAGGATGGGAAAGCTTAAGTACCAACATAGGTCAGTGTGCGAGTCTGGGAACCCAGCTCCTCTCTTTTCACAATATGTAAATAAGTGCAATCTACCTAGCTCTTGGGTAAACCTCTGGATTGTTTCAGTAGCTTGTCTCCTGAAACTACTGTCCAATGTCTCTTAGTTCCCTTTTTGTCATTTTCCCCATGTCCCCTCAGACTCCTCTACTACTACAGGTAAGTAATGGCATTTATTTCCTTTTTGCTCTACTTTAATTTTTTCTGTACCAGATCTGTGAAACAAGAATAAATTGTTTAAAAGACTTAGCAAGTGCTGTAAGCTCTTTTTTGTCCTGAAAGTGTCTACTCCCTCCTCTCATCTCATGGTTACCTTCCTGTTCATTTTCCATGTTCCCTTCAATTCTCATTCTCCTTCAAGGTTTCAGTTACCTCTGAGCTCCGATTTACATGCCCATTACTATGCAGGTCACATGTATTCTGTCATTCTTCTAAACCATAAGCTTTTATTATTTGTAGCAATAAATTGTTCTTATTATTTACTACTTTAAATTATTCATAAACACATTTTATCTTTCTCTCTAAATTGAAACATCTCTGAGGGAAGGAAATACACCAAATAAATTATCCCTCTTATAGCTCTGTTGGTTAAAGCATCGTCCCGAAGCACAGAGGTTGCTGGTTTAATTCCCAATCAAGGCACAAACAGCAACAGATCGATGTTCCTGTCTCTCTGTCTCTCCCTCTCTCCCTTCCAGTCTCCCTCTTAAAAAAAAAAAATCAATAAATTATCCCTCCTAGTATGGCACAAGGCGCAGTGACTCTCACAGAGTCAGTGCAAATATTTCTGCAAGGTTGGCTATTGAAATGTATCTCTTCAGTGTATTTGATTGTTTATCTGTTAAAGTTTTGTTTGGTTCTCTATCTTAGTTGCAAGATTTCATAGTACAGGAACCAGCCCTGATCTAACAAAAGTAGAAAGTGAGCTTTCTCAGCATTTACCATGTCTTTCTCATTTCCACTTTTTCGTAAGCTCAATGCCTTAATGTTCTTTCATATTAATAAGATCTGTTTCCATAGAAGGTTTTTGCAGTACTATCTATTTCCACTAGTATGTTATCTTTGACCAGTTGTCTTTCATTGCTTTAGATTCAGAGGTGTATCATTTCATTATATTTTTGAAAAGCATTTTATATTTTTTAAAAATATAAACTATGAAATCAGACTTTGTAAGTTAGAATTCACCCTTAGATACCAGTAGCTGCTCGGCATTTGGCAAATTATTTATTTCTGGTATATTTGTATAATTATCATCAAAACATAGCTAATGACATTATTGACTTTATAAAGTTGCTAAAAGCACTAAATGAAAAATGACCCACCGTGTAACAATGAATGCCCCGAATGTTCATATTATGATCTTAAAACATCATTTTGCACTAAAAATCACTACAGCTTGTTAAAACATTCCAGCTAACATATGAAAAGTAAACAATATGACAATTTTATAACCCCAGTAAAATAATGAATCTACATATTAACTATTGCTAGCTGTAAACATCACAAAAAGAGAGACAAGTAGTCATTATATACTCCCTATTGAAAGAACAAAATGACATCTAGAAACTTGCCAAAGTGTTAGAACCTGAGTATATTAAGCCTCTGGATTCAGCTTACAATACACAGGAAATGATGAGGGTGTTACCGGATAGGGAACCTGGCCCTTGGGGTCTGCCTAGGGCTGGCCAGTAGTATGCGGGTTCTTGACTTTGTGCAGGAAAGATTTTACTCATAAGTAAAGGTAATTTTGAGAGTACACTTATTAAAGCTGGGGACAGTGAAACAAAGAAGGGCCTAGGAAAGAAGTGTTAAGTTCAGGTCCAGGGCCTCTTACCAAAAGCCCCAACTAGCCAGGTTGAACTTTAGGTGACCCAGTGCCAGCGCAATTCCCGTAACTCTCCACCTGAGCAACCCTAATTGATATCTTCCCTCCACTGACTCTCAGACATTCTGCCAGTTATTCACCTCTTCATCACTTAATCTGAACATTCTGTTACTTAAACATTAATTCCCCCACCTCCATCCCCCATTGCTTACCTGCCTCAGGTAAAAGAAGTGTTTGCCCTGTGGTGAGAAATATCACCAAATCCCGTCCTATATAGGCCAGGGCTTCTCTTCCTCTTGCTGCTGACTTCATTTTGGACTCAGCCCATCTGTTCACAGATGCATAAATATATTTCTTTCTTTTATTTATTTTTTTTACAGGGACAGAGAGAGAGTCAGAGAGAGGGACAGACAGGGACAGACAGAAAGGAATGAAGAGAGGTGAGAAGCATCAATCATCAGTTTTTCATTGCTGTTGCGACACCATAGTTGTTCATTGATTGCTTTCTCACATGTGCCTTGACTGTGGGCCTTCAGCAGACTGAGCAACCCCTTGCTGGAGCCAGCGACCTTGGGTCCAAGCTGTCGAGCTTCTGCTTAAGTTAGATGGGCCTGCACTCAAGCTGGCGAGCTCAGGGTCTTGAACCTGGGTCTTCCGCATCCTAGTCCGACGTTTTATCTGCTGCGCCACTGCCTGGTCAGGTATAAATATATTTATAAAACTTACCAGGTGTTGTGCATCCTCCTTTGGTGCTTATATGGCCAGCAGTTGCGGCCATCATGGCCATGCACATGCAGGTTCTCATTGAATTCGGGCAGATGGTAAAGAAATAATGGAGCCAAATAATGGTGGGTCATTCCTTTATTAAAATCTCACACTGGCCGACAAACAAACACACAGGAAAAACACTTTCCTTTCACTCAGGGCTCCCAAAGCCACTAACGCATTCTCTGGTTCCACAACCAGGAAAATCTTCTCTGGTTTCTTCTAAAATCAAAATCCTCACCGGTCTTGTAGAACTCACAAAGCCCCTCAGCTCTGTTCCCCATCTGCATTCCTTCTCTTTCCCTTTCCCTGACAATGCGGCTTCTTCACTCTGCATTCTCTTCTTTCTCACTCTGCAAACATGGCTTTTCTCTCTTTTCCTTCTCTTCTCTCTCCCTGCAAAACTGGCTTCTTCCCTTTTACAAAACTTTCTGGCTAGAAAACCTCTCCTTCACCAAACTTTAGCAAAACAATGACCTTTCCCAAACAGAAAGGTAACTCAAAATTTCACAAACCACACATACCTGGCACTGCCCAGCCCCCAATGCAAACTATAAGCAAGCAAACATAAAAATCATATTTTACAAACTTATTTGACCAACAGTGCTCTAACGAGAAGAAGCAATAAGAGATAGCGTTGATGGGGCTGTCTTGTTTATCTAGAAACCTTATGGTAAAGAATGAGCTTTTACTGGGAAGCCAGAGTAAAGGGCCTTGGAGACAGGTTCAGGAGATTAACCCCAGGACAAGCAGCTACCGCCCACTGCTCTCCTGGTTGCAAATCTCAAGGGGACCATAGAGTTTAGAACATGTGTGTTTGTACTTGAAGAAGAGGGGGAATGGTGAAAAGAGGGGGAATGGTGAAAAGAGGGGGAGGAAAGGAGAAAGGGAAAGGCACAAGCATACTCTTAGGAGAGAGATTGCATGCTGGGTCCTTTGTTTTAAAGGTTTTTAAAGACTGGAAGTTTAGGGAAGATTTCAATAGAATATTCATCACTTTTTCCAGGTGTGCCCCTTCATGGTTGTAGTCTCTACTGATTGGTCAGCTCAATTAGTCATTAGTCTTTGCAGCTCATCCTGGCGTCTCCCACCTGGTTTTGCTTCTTTTCTGGGCCTAGAGCTAAAATACAATTGAGGCCTAGATATTATTTCTAGGGAGATGACCTTCTGTATCTGTGGGGACATAACAGAAAGATCCAGTGTAAAGCTGCGGCTAAGGCCAGGAAGTTTCACACTAGATTTGTCAGATGGTAGAGAAACTATGGAGCTGTAAAGCTTTGGGTCATTCCCGTTTAATAGATTCTTGCAACGGAGGATAAGCAGACAATCAGGGGAACCTCTTCTCAGGCAAATGAATGGCAAAATGACCTTCCACAGTGGAGGCCAGACAATATAAAATCCACAATTCTTCCTGAGGGCAAGTACCCATAGCCTTACATAGACTATACACATGTGATGCTGCCATGTGTTCACACACTAATCAGGCAAAGTACAAGTGAGCAAGCCTAACACAGCTATTTTCCCAACACCCAGGATGTGGGCTCTAGTTAACAACATAGAATGCAGAGGCTGTCCAGCACCCATGCCTTTTAGGGTTGCTCAAGTCAGCTCTGGCTCCCATGCTTTTCTGGGCCATCTGACTCAGCAACTGATATGTAAAGCAACTGATATGTATCATGCATGGATGTAACATTGGTACCATGTCACTATTGTCCCTAAGTACTATATCTACTGCCCTGGCACTGCTAGGATAGGAATGAAGGAATAAGCACTGAAGCTTGTTTCATATTCCTCTGGTTCCGGGTGCTTTCTTCACCTTGGGAATCTCATTGCGTAAACCATCCCTTGCATAGAAGGTGGGCTCCAACAGTATCTGCTGTGAATTGCTTGGTTAATTTGTTCAGCTGTCTGTCTCAGTTTCCCCATTTTACTTGCCTAGCAATTTTCTTACCTTCTTACTGTTTTCCCTCAAGGGCAGAGGAACATGGTGAGAGTTCAAAGGATATATAATCAGTAAAACTCAGAATGTCAAATAGCCTGGGAACATCACTGGGTATATAAGTAAATGGATAGTTTGTTATTCTATGCAAAAGAAAAAGAGGAAAAAGAAACTTGTAGATTTAAGCAGACCAAAAACACATTAAATTATTTTTTAAATGAGCAAGACCAAGCTATTGTGTTTAAACAAGACACTTAGGGGCCCTGGCTGGTTGTCTCAGTGGTAAAGCACTGGCTTGACCTGTGAATGTCTTAGGTTTAATTCCTAGTCAAAGCAGACAGGAAACCATTTCTATTTTTCTCTCATTCTTCCCCTCCCACAGCCATGGCTGGATTGGTTCAAGCGCATGGGTCCCAGGTGCTGAGGATGGCTACATGGAGCCTCCACCACAGGCACTAAAAAAAATAGCTCAGTTGAGAGCATGACCCCAGATGGGCAGAGCCAACCCTCATATGAGGGTTGCTGGGTGGATGCTGGTCAGGCCACATGCGAGAGTCTGTCTCTCTATTTTCCCTTCTCTCACTTGGAAAAAGAAGAAAAAAATAGATGCTTAGGATAAAAAAAGCTATAAAATAATGCAAGAATGCAATCACTATAAAGTTTATCATGGTGGTTATTGAGGGAGAGGAAAGATTAAGTCAGGCTGTGATTGGGAATACTACTTGCAAGCAGCATCTGGATTAAGTAGCAAAGTTTTATTTTTTGATCTGGTAGTAGATAAAAAGTACAATAATAATTCATTAAGCCACATATTTAATTTGGTATATTTCTTCGTCTGCATTATTTTGCAATTTTAAAAATAATTAGAGGTAGCAGCAAGTAAAAGGGAAAAGATCCAATTGACATTTCCAAAATAATCCTGAATAAATGATTATGCATTTCCTGTCATCACATCAGTTCCTATAATTAATTCATTAACTGTACTGTGCCCACTTTAAACAGCACCTCATCCAGAATCAATACTATCCTAAAACTTCTGAAATACTCAACTCTCATTCTTTTAGGAAATGACTTATATTCTAATAGTCAAGGTTTTTTTGTGCAACTAATGGGAAATAAGTAATACAATTTTATATTATCTAAAAGTTTTTCAAAAAATGGTCAATTAAAATATCTCATTAATATCAGATGACTTTCAGTTAATATATTTGTCATGAACACGTATAAGTTTACAGAATACTGATATGTTTAGATTCTGCTGTAAATCACTTTAGGTTCACATGATGCATTACATTAACTTAAAAGTGAGGAAACACAAATCTATGTACCCATCTAGGTTAAGTTCTTGAATTTTTTTATTACCTTCCAAGAAAGCTAGCTCACCAGATTTAAGATCCTTAACTGATTATCTCCATACATAAATTTTGAATATTTAGAATTGTAAGCACATCTTCTTTATTTCAGAAAGTCAGAAAAAAATAATTAACCACAGATTATAATTCAAGGGGACGATTATATCTATGCATGTACAGTATCAAAGACTGAGGAGAGGTTAAAGAGGATGTATAAATATCCACTGAGTTTAGTAACCTAGAGTTCCTGGAAATTTCAAAATGAATTTATTTTGATAAAGTGAAAAATGGAATTCAGATAGTAGTATGTTGACTTGTGAATGAAATGTGAGACAATGAAAATGAGTAATGAGAACTCATTTAAAATTTTGTCAATATAAATGAAAAAGAAAATGATACCTGGAGCGGCACATTCATCTAGACCTTGCCAATTCATATGAAATATCTTTAATCAAGTATTTATAAGTGTCATAGCTTAACCTGTGTTATAACATTGTAATCATATGAATCACATTAATGGGCAATTTTAATAATATTTAAATTTATACAGCTAGAAAATAGTAAATATCTTTTTTCATTCTTTTTTAAAGGGACAGAGAGAGAGTCAGAGAGAGGGAGAGACAGACAAGTACGGAAAGAGATGAGAAGCATAATCATTAGTTTTTTGTTGCCATTGCGACATCATAGTTATTCACTGATTGCTTTTTCACATGTGCCTTGACCACGGGCCTTCAGCAGATCGAGCCACCCCTTGCTGGAGACAGAGACCTTGGGTCCAAGCTGGTGAGCTTTTGCTCAAGCCAGATGGGCCCATGCTCAAGCTGGTGGCCTTGGGGTCTCGAACCTGGATCTTCCAGCATCCCACTCCGACGCTGTATCCACTCCACCACCGCCTGGTCAGGCCCTTTTTTCATTTTTGTACCCCTATTTTTTTCTAGCACAGTTACCTACAGCAAAGTCAGCACACAACAAATATTAATGTGAATGAATAAAGCTCAGCATTGGGCTTATGATTAAAAGAGTAGACAGAACATTTTAAAAATCTTTGCCTTCTAGTAGCTTCAAATTATTTTTAATTAGAAAATATTTATCACTAGCCACTTGCTTTTCTTAGAAAGTTTCCAAATGATATAAAATACAAATTATCATTTAACAATCTGTGTTGTTTTTGAAAAGTAAAAATCTACCTAGTTGAAATATGCAAAGTGTTTACCATAAATAAAATGTAGAATCATTGATGGTGAAGAAAATTTTAAGAGTTTGAGGCTAAGCAACAAAATGAGTGTTTAAATAATTTATACCATGGTTTAAAATATTCATAAATATATATTTCCCAATAAACTTGAACTGCATAAATAAGCAAAATAATTTTTTAAAAAGTTATAAATATGTATAATCACATAAAATGTATGAATCCATGTAATATATAAAGACTGCTTAAAAAATTCACAGTATTTACTGGACAGCTCAGAATAGTACCACTTAGTGAAATACTTTGCTATTACTCCCATACAACATGGCAAAAATTTATAGAGCCAGTGCTAAACAAACCAAATATTTAATACCTTGTTTTTTTTATTATTAATTTATTTTATTTTTATTTTATTCATTTAAAGAGGAGACACAGAGTGAGAGAGAGAGAGAGAGAGAGAGAGAGAGAGAGAGAGAGAAAGAGAGAAAGGGGGGAGGAGCTGGAAGCATCAACTCCCATACGTGCCTTGACCAGACCAGTGCAGGGTTTTGAACCGGCGACCTCAGTGTTCCCAGGTCGACGCTTTATCTACTGTGCCACCACAGTTCAGGCCATACCTTGTTTAAGAAAATAAAATGGTCCAAAAAACTTGTAAAAAAACATACTAAATGGTATCGATGGATCTATAAGTTAACATTTAAGCATAGTAATTAACACCTTTAGATCATTCTATAAAGAGATAAAAACAAAATACTTAATGCAGCCCCCATAGTGTATCTCCCTTATATTCCTCAGTTTTCAAATGAATGCATTTATAACTACTCGGGTGAAAATGCATGGCATTATTTGTTCATATTCAACAAAATAATAAAATAATAGTAGTAATAGTAATAATAACTGTAATTCCCTGAGTTCTTCAAACTAAACAGTGATGTGGAGTTCCATGTTTCTGGTAATGTGAGTAGTATTTAAAATACATTAAACCTAATTAACTGAAGCTAAATTTTAAAAGATATCATAAAGAACATTTATAAGAAATACAACTCCAAAGAAAAGAGATATTTTTTCCTTTCAAATTTTAACCAGAGAGAAAATTATAATTTTTTATTATAGCTAAATATTGTCTAATTATTCTAATAATTAACTAATTATTCAATTAATTAATATTGGGTCATCAGATGTCTTTCTGGTATATTATGGCTAAAGTTTCTGAAACTTTAAGCATTTGAAATTTGTTCAATGAATCCTTTACTCAATTCAAGTATCATTTATTAAAACCTTAACCTGTGCATAACTTTCTTTTTGACACTTTGAAAGATTCTTTTGAATGATACTAGTGGCACTAACCCTCAAGGACCATCCAAACTTTAGAACAGTAAAACATTGTATAGAATTACTAATATAGAGAGCTATATTATATATTGTAAGGTAATAAAGAAAAATAAAATCTTATCAAGAAATGTTCTTTAAAATAGATATGATTATTTAACATGTACCAACAACAAAAATTAGGCAGTGGATGTCTAATAGCATCTCATTAGTCTGATCTGCTCACAATGGTGCATTAATAATACAGTTGAAAATACAGGTATATATTTAACACTATGTAAAATTATTGGAATAAAATGGCTCAGTAAATATTTTTATTAATGTATAAATATGTTATAGTGAGTAACAATATTAAATAGTAAATATTGTTAATAGAAAATATTTATTCACATTTTAGGTTTCCAATCTTGAGATAAGGCTGATAACATAAAAGCCTAACTTAACTAAATACAGTAATGATTACTATTTTTAGTTATGTTTACATATTATATAATATTTAATTATGTTAATTGGGATGAAAATGAAATATAAAAATATATATTATAAAATAATTTACCACTATGTTATAGATTGCTTTGACAAGGGTTTATATTTTATTTTATTTTATTATGTTAAAAAGATAGGCTTATAAAAAGGACTTGGCATAATTAGGGTATAATTAGATATCATCTCAGCTAGTCATTTCAGGCACAGAAGAAGCAGGAAGATTACCAGAAGGGAAGAAACAATGTCTAGGTTGTATCAACAGAGTTGACCATCAGTGACCTTCAATTCTCTATCTCTTCATAAGACAGGTTAGTCTTATGAAGGTCTAAAACATTTCAAAGGCGTGGAAGTGGCACCGCAATAAAAATCAAAGAAATGAACATATATAATTGATTGTACTATAATAGAAATGCACTTGTAGACTTTTTTTCACTATCTAATTTTGTTTTCAATAATTACTTTCACACTTGCTTTATGTTTCTGGGTCACTTTGTGTGGTTATTTGCCCATTATTGTTTTAATAAGTACATGTTATAAATCGGTATTTATCACTGAAATTTGTTGGACAATTTACCCACTTCTCTATTAACTGCTGTACTTTGTATTTCTCTGAATAAATTGTCTCACATACTGCTGACCAGGATGTTGAGAACTGCATGCCATTTAGAAGTACCTTAACTCTTTCTGATCACTAGAAAGAAGCCATTTATTAAACGGATTCTGGGTACTTGATAAAAGTTAATGCAGTTTGAAAGAAGAGATTTGTTTCTATCTCACTCAAAGATTCAGGTCAAATAGCCTTTTGCCCTTCTATTTTCTACAATTGCTGAAGATATAATTTGAACTTCATTTCAAACCAAATCCTTTGAGGGGAGGGATGTGAGTATGTTCAAACCCAGGTAGCACTGCATTTAGTGCTTATGTTTTACGAGCCCCAGGGTTATAACATCCTGTTCCTAGGGTTAAGCTCTCAAGATTGGGGAAAGGTTTTTCTATCAGAGACTTGAGACTTTAAACTCTTTCTCCACTCAGAGATACCTCAATGTGAAAGCATTTAGAAAGAGATGCAGAAGTTATTTTCACACTTAAGAAGCCTTTTCAGGCTTATCAAAGATCACTCTTTTTGCTTCACTCTTCTTAGAATTTCACATGGCTTAAATAATAAGAAATTTATCTCCTTTATTTCATGATTTCTTTTTTTTTTAATTTCTTTTTTTTATTTATTCATTTTAGAGAGGAGACACACACACACACAGAGAGAGAGAGAGAGAGAGAGAGAGAGAGAGAGAGAGAGAGAGAGAGAAAGGGGTGAGGAGCTGGAAGCATCAACTCCCACATGTGCCTTGACCAGGCCAGTGCAGGGTTTTGAACTGTCGACCTCAGTGTTCCCAGGTCGACGCTTTATCCACTGCACCAACACAGGTCAGGCATGATTTCTTACTTTAATAGATTTCCACTTCTCTACGTAGGTGACATTGCTAAATACTAATATTTCCACCAAGGTAAAAATAGAAGTCTTATGTAATTATACTGCTATGTAATTGCATAGTAACCATAACACAAATTTTTTCTTTATCTTGTAAACGTCTAAATCATTTATATTGTTTTCATTCTCTTTTTCCAGAACCTTTTATGTGCTTAACACCTTTTCTTTCTCTGTCTACTAATTGGGTTATTCATTCTCAGTTGTTTTATACGATATTGCAGGTATTAATATATGGTAATGTTTTAAATTGTTCTGTAGGTCACGTGTGATGAAGCAGATCTTGGGTCCAACACAGAAGCAAAGAACAGTTGGGTTAATTGTAATTAGGATAAGCAAAAGAACTGCCAGCAGTTTCAGGAGTAGGCTCTTATGCCAAATCCTATAGGGATCTCTGATGCCGAGTGGAAAGAATCATGGTATCTTGTGTCTCAGTCGTCAGCCCTGCAGCAATGAATATTGCCAAGTGAGAAGTCTCCTTGTCTTATACCAGTTTTACTCAGTCCAACCAAAAACTCAGAGCACCAAAACAATTGGAGTGCAGGGCAACATGAAGTGGGAAGGAAGATTGGACATATTACAGGAATATCTTTAGGAGTAGTTCAACTATGCCCAACTTAATGTTACAAACATCGGGAGCTGCCTGCTGAAATCAGCTCCTTAATCGGCACCTAGAGCACCCTCCACCTGAGCCAGGTGTTCTTAATTACCAGTTTTGTTAGACGGGCCATGCTGGGATTGCTCCTTGTATTCACAGATACTAGGTAAAAATAAATCCACTGAACTGACCAGAAAGAAAAAGCTGCACAAACAGAATCCTGTCTCAGTGATAAAGTTGTTCTCTTATAAAAAGGACCTGGATACCTGTCTTTCCTGTTCAGCGGCTTCTCTCCAGTTCCTGCAGGTTTACTTTTTGGCCGGCATGACAGATCCAAGAAAGCGAGAAATGGAACTAGGGCGAGAGTGTGCAGCTGGACCGCTGGACACATTTGATTAGCTCGCTGTGGTGCTAATAATTAAGGTGGCAAACTGGCCATCATGCCTACCCTGTGCTAAACATTTGGTTTCTTTTTTCTCAATAAATCCTCACAACAGTCCAGGTTAGACTCAATTTTCCCCCTTTTACACGGAGGAGAAAAAGCAAAGCACAGAGAGGTGCAATGTATTTCCTGAATACATGAATGAATACATTCAGTCAATAAGAATTGAGTACCTCAAAGTAGTTTTTGTCCTCACAGAAATGTCTTACTACATAGAAAATAAAAATGTGAGGAAGGTAAGAAGTGAACATTAAATTCTGGAGGTTGGTGTAGAATTCAAAGGAAAGCTGGTGCCATTGCCCAAGGCAAACTGAAGAGTGAAATCAGTTGTGTTAAGAAAAACGAGACCTGGAGTTAGGGAAGTCAGAGGGCAAAAAAGGGCATTTGTAAGCAGGATAGAGATGAGCTCTGATTCTTTTTCACAGATGTTTGATCTTTGCCCAATTTTACAGCACCTACTGCCTACAGGTGGCCCCAGGGTTAATTGTGACCAGAAGGGGCCCTGGAGCCTTTGGGTAAATTCTTGGGAGAGAAGCAAGAACCAAAGATGCTGAAAATAATTCACATTTCTGAGCAGGTTGTTCTTTTTTTTATTTGAAATATCTACTTTGTTCTATATACTCTGAAATTTATATATGTCTTTTGAGTTATTTTTTTTCTGGTCTATTTTTTTTTCCCTCACTCTCTTCTCGTGTGCCATTAACTGGCTTGTAAATTAGAAATTATCCAGATATTTTGCTAACTGGTGATTAGTTACCATTTTGCTAACTAGTGATTATTGACTAGCCCCTGGGCCTACTATTTACCTACGCTTTAGAAATCACTGAACTCAGCAATATCTGCTCCTTTCTTTAGTTTTAGTTCTGACAATTATATTCAATTACAGAATGATTTCTAGGATAGCTCCTATAATTTTTACCCATGTTTGCCTGGTCCATTCACATTTTTCAAGTATTTGCTGCTTTTTAAAGCCTGGCATATATGAAATGAAAAGAGATGCATCCTTTGGTTGCCTGGCAGACATAAAATCTTACAAATGACTTTACTGACCCAGCCCTGGCTATGTTTTGTTCTCTGCTATTAGGGTCAAGATCCTCATGGTCTTAGCATTATCCTCTCAAGGTCATTGTAACCTAGAATCATAGAACCATCAGGCTGCTCAGGCTTTACATCTTTTGTTTCAGAGAGAGACAGACTTGTAAATGTGCATCACAGAACAAGAATCTAAAAAGACAAATGGTAATAAAAAACAAAAACAGAGCACAAGTCTTTTATATTTTTCTCCCACCCCCTCCCCCCACTCCTATCTCCTATCCACCAAGGAAAGTTGACTCGCTCTGCTGGTCTCCTCCTGTCAAAACTGAAGTAGAGCCTCTCTCCTATTGTTATTTACTTAAATTCTTTTTAGGATTCCAGTAGAGAAATAGGATTTTATTATTGGTTCTAAATGCTACTTCATCTTACTCAATAAAGCACATTTAATAATATATTGGCAACATACTTATCTTTTGTGTTTCTTGTTTTTGTTTGGGTTTTTTGGTTTGTTTGTTTGTTTTTTTACAGGGACAGAGAGAGAGTCAGAGAGAGGGATAGATAGGGACAGACAGACAGGAATGAAGAGAGGTGAAAAGCATTAATCATTAGTTTTTCATAGCCATTACGACACCTTAGTTGTTCATTGATTGCTTTCTCACATGTGCCTTGACCGTGGGCCTTCAGCAGACTGAGCAACCCCTTGCTGGAGCCAGCGACCTTGGATCCAAGCTGGCGAGCTTTTGCTCAAGCCAGATGGGCCCGTGCTCAAGCTGGCGAGCTCGGGGTCTTGAACCTGGCTCTTCTGCATCCCAGTCCTATGCTCTATCCACTGCGCCACCACCTGGTCAGGCTTATCTTTTGTTTTATGGCAACATACTTATCTTTTGTTATGATATATTTTATTTAGTCAAATCATTCTCAAAAGTAGAATCTTAATACATTGATACAAATTTTTGCTTCTAGTTTGAATATTAAAAATTTCTACTATTTGTATGTTCACACTTTTGCTTTCTTTTTCAGTTTTCTCATTTTAAAATGAGAATCATAATAAGACCTATCAAAGGTGTTTGAGAGAATTAAATTTAGCCTACAAATTACTTAGAAAAGTCTGATACCTACTAGATTTCATGTATCATTTCTGTTGTTATTATTATTTTCTTGTAGCAACACCCAAACCTATATGTAAACAAAAAGAACTTGGAAAATGTTCTGAACAATTTCTTATATTTTTCCTAACATTTTTACCTTTTTCCTACTTGCATAAATTTTGGAATCAGAAGAACATTGGTTAGTGTCCACATCTTTTACTTAGTAGATGAGTGATCTTGGATTATTATCTTCTCTAAACTTCAGGTCCTTATTTATAAAATGAACATATTTATTTATATTTCACTGGGTTATAAAGAGTGCATGTAACACTCTGAATATATGATAGCTGTTACTATCACTAAGTCTAAAAGGTCTAGTTAAAAGTGCAAATCCATGGAACTAAGAGCAGCTTTAGGACATTAGCTTAGGTTGGAAATGATGTCTTTTTACATTCAAACAATAGTTGTGGCTTCCATTATGAATCCCTAGTGCTCATCATAATCTCAGGGGTAACCCATCAGTCCTTAGTCATAAATTCTAGATGAAAGCATTGAGTGACAACTAAAAAGGTCAATTTGCTTCAAAGGGCATTTAAAAGGTTCCACTTAATAATAGGGTAATTGGGCCCTCTCTCTCTTTCTCTCCCTCTTTCTCTCACATACAGAGAAAGAAAAGAGAGCCTTAGTTGTACCATGCTTTTTTGCAGTGTAATTTTATAGAAAAATAAGACTATTTTGGATTTTTCTCTAAAAAATACATTAAGTTAGAATATAAATAAGGAGTTCATTCAAAAACAATGACATATTAATGATCTAGGGAGAATCACTTCTCTTAGAATAGAGATGGGAATTATCAGTTCTACTAGGACAGGGGTCAGGAACCTATGACTCAGGAGCCAGATGTGGCTCTTTTGATGGCTGCATTGGGATCACAGACAAATCTTTAATAAAAATAATAATAACATTAAAAGTATAAAACATTCTTATGTATTACAATTTGTTCATTTCCAACTGCTCATGTTCATGGTTGCGGGTGGCTGGAGCCAATAACAGCTGTCCTCCAGGACAACACCAAATTTTTATTGAATAATGTGTAATGTACACAGGTCCTTGTGAGGTCAGGAAGTAAACTTCCCTCCGTTTAATCAAGTAGTCAGCTAGCTAGTTGCAGAAACCCTTTTGAGGAAGAAGATGGCTAAAAGAAAAAAAGATGAGGAGTAGTGTACTTTTCAGCAGAAATGGACAGAGGAATTCGCTTTTGTGGAGAGAGCAGGTTCTGAAGTATGTCTAATATGCAATGATAAAATTGCATTGATGAAAGGGTCATATATAAAGCAGCACTTTGACACACACCATACTACATTTGCATCGAAATATCCAGCGGGGGACAGCAAAAAGAAAGCATGTCAAGAGCTACTGTGAAGAATGCAAGCTAGTGTGCAGCAACTCCGTGTTTGGACCCAACAAAGTGACTGGAATTCGGCTAGCTTTGCCTGTGCTTTAGCAATTGTGAAAAATGGAAAACCATTCACAGATGGGGAGTATGCCAAAACATTCATGCTTGATGTTACCACTGAACTTTTTGATTACTTTTCGGATAAAGACAAGATAATCAAATGAATAAAAGACATGCCTCTGTTGGCAAGAACTGTTCATGATTGTACCATCATGATGGCAAATCAAACTGAGGCAACACAAGTGAAGGACATAAATGCAGCACCATTCTTTTCTCTCACTTTGGATGAGTCAGCAGATGTAAGCCATTTATCCCAGTTCAGCGTGATTGCAAGGTAAGCTGTTGGTGACATACTACGTGAGGAAAGTCTTGCAGTTTTGTCTATGAAAGAGACAACAAGAAGGGAGAATTTATTCAAGTCTTTCACTGAGTTTGCTAAAGAAAATATCTACTGATAATAAACTTATTACAGTGTGTACTAATAGTGCTCTGTGCATGGTGGGGAAAAACAGAGGATTCATAGTGTTTCTTCGTGAACATGAAAAGAGACACATTTTAAGTTTTCACTGCATTCTATATCAGGAGGCACTTTGTGCTCAGATGTGTGGTGAGCAGCTTGGTGAGGTGATGTTGCTGGTCATTCGGGTGGTCAACTTTATTGTTGCCTGAGCTTTAAATGATCGATCACCAGTTTAAAACACTGCTAGATGAAGTTGGGAATAATCATCCTGATCTGCTTCTGCACAGCTATGTGTGTTGGTTGTCAAGAGAAAAGGTGCTCAGCCATTTTATGGCTTGTCTGAGTGAAATCCGGACTTTTCTTGAAATGAAAAATGTCGAGCATCCTGTGTTAGCTAACACTGAGTGGCTTCTGAAGTTCTACTATGTTATGAACATGACTGAACATCTGAACCAGCTCAATGTGAAAATGCAAGGCATTGGAAATACAGCCTTATCCCTTCAACAAACAGTGTTTGCATTTGAAAATAAGCTGGAACTCTTCATTGCCAAAATTGAAACAGGTCGTTTACTACACTTTGAAAAACTGGGAGAGTTTAAAGATGCATGCACAGCAAGTGACCCTGCTCAACATCTTGATCTCCAGCAGGTAGCAGCCTTCCCATCTAATCTCTTGCAGTCATTCAAAACACACTTTGGAGAATTTCGTGAGCACACTTGTCTTTTTAATTTCATCACCCATCCACAGGAGTGAGCAGTGGACAGCGCCAACCTGAGTTACAACCCCAGTGTCTCTTGTCAGATATTTTGAGCTACAAGCTGCTGACCTTAAGGCCTCAGACATGTGGGTGAATAAGTTCAAGTCACTGAATGAAGATTTGGAAAGACTTACACGACAGCAAGCACAGTTGGCGAGCAAACACAAGTGGGGAGAAATGAAAAAACTTCAACCCGCAGACCAGCTGATTGTCAAAACTTGGAACGCACTTCCTGTCACATACCACACACTGCAGCTTGTGAGTATTGCTGTACTGACAATGTTTGGCTCTACTTATGCATGTGATCAGTCTTTCTCACATCTAAAGAACATTAAGATCAGCCTACGATCACGTTTAATGGATGGAAGTCTCAATGCCTGCATGAAGCTTAACCTTACCACGTATCAACCAGACTACAAAGCCATCAGTAAAACCATGCAGCACCCAAAGTCTCACTAATGGTAAGAAGTGCTTTTTTCATCATTGGTTAACAACAGCATAACAATGTTATTAAAAAAAATTTAGAGATGTATTGTACTTTAAAAGTTGTGGTCTTACATAAAATGTAAACATTTATTTGTATTTAGTGTTAAAACACATTGTATGGCTCTCACAAATATACATTTTAAAATATGTGGCATTCATTGCTCTCTCAGCCAAATATATTCCCAACTCCTGAAGTAGGAGGGCATATAGCTCCTTACTGATTATGATATGTAAATTTGAATGTATAAAAAATTACATAAATCTTTGGGCATTTTAGTAAGAAATGGTAATAGTTTACAAACATTAGAAATAATAAAAACATTTGCTTTCAGTCATATCTAGAATAAATTAATTCTAATTAATTTATGCTTCAAAGTTAGGTTAGGTATAATTCTAAAGGAATTTTTGCTTTATTCTCTGAGTAATCAACCCAGAAACCATAACAAGTTGACTATTTCTATGTCATACTATATGGTACATATTCATTTAAAATCATTGCTTAGAATACTCAGAAAAAATCATAAATTAACTTTAATTAATACTTTTTTCAGAGATTCTCCATTAGTTTTTTTTTTTTTTCCCCACAGAGACAGAATCAGAGAGAGAGACAGACAGAAAGGAAGAGAGATGAGAAGCATCAATTCTTCTTTGTGGCACCTTAGTTGTTCATTGATTGCTTTCTCATATGTGCCTTGACCAGGGGACTACAGCAGAGCAAGTGACTCCTTGCTCAAGCCAGCAACCTTGGACTCAAGCCAACGACCTTGGTTTTCAAGGCAGCAACCTTTGTTCTCAAGCCAGTGACCATGGGGTCATGTTTATGATCTCACGCTCAAGCCAGAGACCCTGTGCTCAAGCTGGTGAGCCCCCCCTCAAGCCAGATGAGCCTGTGCTCAAGTTGGTGACCTCAGAGTTTTGAACCTGGGTCCTCTGTGTCCCAGTCTGATGCTCTATCAACTGCACCACCACCTGGTCAAGCTCCATTAGAGTTTTCTTAATCTCTAAATTCAGTTTCTTTAATTTGATGTTACAAAGGAAAATCTATTCTCCTCAGTATAAAGTGTCAAGAAGAAGAAAGAAAAAAGCATAGAAGAGACTATAAAAACTCAGGTCCTCAAAGCCATTTTCAAAGTTTTAGTTAAACTCATCACTCTTCCAGAGAAATCAGAGCAAGATATAGATCTACTAAGATGTGAACTAATAAAAATGTTTAACATAGCAAAGATGATGAAAGATGTGAAGGCTTTATGTGAGGTACCCTATAGTGTGGAAGAACTCACTATAGAAGCAATAGTATAGAAAATCTAAAGAAGTTTAGGCATAGGGATTTCACTCAATATGTCACATTTCTCAAGTTTAACTGTTTTTCTACAAAGAATGTAGAAAATCGTATTAAAATTTTCTAAAATGGTTTACATATATAGAAATTCTGTTGATACTTTTAGAATTTTCTCTATGCAGCCTTCTATACTTATCAGACCCTGATGACAGAAATGGTTTTGAATAATAAGTATAGAGGATAATAATAGTACCAATTATTGTCATAAAATTTGCATATTAGCTTGTTTGTTATCTCCCACTTCATTAGCTTACTCAAATAAATTTCTATTTCTCTATTCTTTAAGTACTTGAATTTTCAGACATATACAAGAAAAAATTGAAACAGGGAAACCATGCAAACAACAGAATGCATAAAAGAAATCTTGATTGTATTAAAAAATAAAATTTCTTTTGTTTCTGCTGTGTCCTTAGAGTGAGTGTTTATTATAGGGTAACAAATTTTGATTCCATAATTTTTTTGTCATTCATGCAAAGTTAGTCAAAATAAAAGACTGATAAATTTCTCATTGTTGAACAAATACATTGTCCACCTTGGCAATTTTGGTCCCTCCAGCTCCCAGGTGACATTTCGCAACTTTGGAGACATTTTTGTTTATCACAGCTTGTGGAAGGGAAAGGGCAGTTCCACTGGCATCACATGGACAGAGGCCAAGAATGTAGTCCCACAGCTGGAGAAGGTCAGTAGTGTCAAGGTTAAAAAAACCTGATCCAGTCAAACCAAATAATCTGAAAGAGGGGAGAATAAGAAAATTAAGTTGAACCTGGGGAAAATAGCTTTACAGTAATAGGACTTAACATCAGATCTGAAGCTAATTTTGGAAAAAAACAAACAAACAAACCCTAAAATCAAAGCAACATACAGATTTTATTTCTAAAACTTATATCTGGCTCCTTATTATCTGCAATGAAGATTAATATTGTCTTACTTCATTTGAATTTCTTTGCACTCCTTACCATACAAATCTCTTTCCTTTCCTTAAATTCTTGGTCATAAAAAAAAATGTATTGTGTGTTTCATACTTTAAAATAATCTCAGGAGTATGTTTCTGAACTTGTACTACTTTCTCTTTGTAAGAAAAATAATGATTCTAGAGATATTCTCAGTCTTCAGTGCATTAGAACAATAATTAAGAGTATGGGCCAGAAAGATCTTAGATAAATGTTATCTTTTTTTGACTTATCAGACTTTTGATTTGGGGGAAGCACTTTAACCTACTTGAATTTCAGTTTTCTTATCTGTAAAATGCAACTAATAGTATCTACTGCATAGAATCACTGAAGTTATAAAATATATTATATATTGTTTAGAACACAAGCACCCAAAAGGTGGTTTTTAAAAATTTTAGTGCAGTTTCATGTGTATTTATTTAACTTCACCACCCCCATTTCCATATACACATTTACTCATTCTTGAATAAATATAACCGTAACCAAGTTTGGCAGTTGCTAGTAGGTAGTATGAGTGAAATGTTCTTATATACAATACCTTCTCTAGCCACATGGGTCTTGTCTGCTTCCTATTTCTCATTTCTAAATCTAAGCATGGAAAGTAGTTTCCTAGCTGCTCAATGACATAGATTCCTACTTTAAAACATCACTGAATTGTATATTTTTTTCACAACCACTTCTCTGGTATGAATCAGTAAAATTTTTTGATGTGTTTCAGTAGCATTGTAGCTGACAGCTACACATAAGCCCAGACTGAGAATAAATTATCATTGAATAATAAATTAATGAATGATATTTCTGTTGGATATGAGAGGAAACTTTCTTCTCAAGTACACTTTTCCAGAAAAAGAAACTTAGTCCCTAAAATGTGTTTCAGAGTTAATAGATCAAATTAGTGCCTTTCTGTTTTATTTCTAGATTTCTTGAATATATCTTAGTAGTCATACAAAATAAAAATCAGAGAAAAAATTTATGAAAAATATTATAGCCTAACCAGGCGGTGGCGCAATGAATAGAGCGTCAGACTGGGATGTGGAAGACCCAGGTTTGAGACCCTGAGCTCGCCAGCTTGAGCACGGGCCCATCTGGCTTGAACAAAAGCTCACCAGCTTGGATCCAAGGTCGCTGGCTCCAGCAAGGGGTTGCTCCATCTGCTGAAGGCCCGCGGTCAAGGCACATGTGAGAAAGCAATCAGTGAACAATAAGGTGTCGTAACGGCAATGAAAAACTGATGATTAATGCTTCTCACCTCTCTTCGTTCCTGTCTGTCTGTCCCTATCTATCCCTCTCTCTGACTCTCTTTCTGTCCCAGTAAAAAAATAAATAAATAAATAAGTGATGTAGAAAAATTAAAGTATTTAAGTTTGCACTTTATCTGTATTCATTCATCCTAAATTGGATAGGTAAACAATCACAATCAAAATAACTTGATCATCAAGCCACATTCTGTGTATATTTTCAGTGAAGGTTTATTTAAGAAAATATTTAGATGATTAATTAACTTATCTCCAGGAGGAAAAAAGAGACTAGTAATTAACTAATAATATCTAGATATTCTCATTTTAATAAAGATTTATTATATTATTACCTAGAAATTAATTTTTTCATATTAAAAGAGTTTTTAATCATCATATTTTAAAACATTCCTAAACTTTTAATATAGAGTATAAATACCAGAAAAATGAGATATTTTTATAATATTTAAATTTTACCAATTGGTGTCACATAAACATTTACCAATAAGGCAATGGTACTGAACAATAAGAATGGATAGTGATGCGGGAAATACAGTAATGTCACATCAGTACATGCTGGTTCACCATCAGCCTTGTGTTTCTTTTTTTAAAAGGGACTATTAATATTCATATTTTGCGTAGACCATCAATGTCAAACATGTGCATGAATATAATAAAATTTATTAGTTCCTGTTGATACATGTTTTATAGAGCCAGAAGAAAAAAATATTTAATTAAATGTCAATGTAGTGAAATTTATGGTATGTAAGGAATGCAGTAAAATTTTAGAGCTTAAAGAACGGATTCTTTATCTAATTATCATTATTCTGCTTTAATTGAAAGTTACACAAATGTCAGACAATAAATCTAAGACAAATGTCAAATGGAACTCCACACCTGTACAGTAACATACCAGGCATATACATATATTTTAGCTTATCATTAGCAATTAGTAGCATTTCTTTGTCTATCTAATTGTTCTACTGATTTTTCCCAGGTGATTTTTCAGTTCCCTCAATGCATTCACTGGCTTAAAGTTAAAATGCTATTAACTTTTTTTATATGGAACCATTTCATTAGAGGTTTAGCCTGACTGAGCCCATTAAAATCACTGTTGCACATTTGGGCTGTGTTTACCCATGTGAGGCAAAGAGGAACACGGGGCAACTACTCATAATTCAGGCCCAAGAAACACTGTTGCCTAAAATATTTAAATAGTTGAGACTGTTTCCTCTGTTTGAATTACAATAATTACTTCAGTTCTCCACTTCAATGTAAGTGAATCAATCTGGGCTCATTTGAACATGTTGATTATCTGCCTAAGCCAGAGCTGTTTCCTAGAACTGTTGTAAAAGGCAGAAACCAGTTTTCAGCACATCTCTGTTGTGACTCTACCCTGACCAGATGAGGAAAAGGAGTCCTACAGAGGTTCAGTACCTCACTTCATTTGGATGGCAGAGGAGAGCATCTCCCCAGCTGGAGTTCTAACCTGGGCCTTCTGATTCCAGAGCCCAAGTTCTTACAAGTATGCCACTCTGAATTTAAGACCTTTAGGTGCAAGAAAGTGAGATAGGTTTAGATCATCAATGGTTTGCTATCATTTGTCCAATATTGCAACAAAAGTATGTTTCCAGGTAGAATGTTGTCCAAGTACACAGCAAAAGTGAGAAATTTTTCCATGGCTAGAAAATGTCATATTTGGTTACCTGTGTTAGTGTTAAGTGTCGTACAGCAGTACGTATAATGTGCCAGGGACAAATTTATAAAACAAAATGCAAACACTTCCCATAAATAGTACCCATAATTAAATTATCAGACAAAGAGAGTATATAAATATGTTTTTAGATCATTATTGCACTATCTTTTATCTGTATTCTACCTGGACTGCCCAGCCCACTCCATATTCAACCACGTCTGTCTCCCCATGGTTTTTCTACTTGCCAACAGTTCTCAAATGGATGCTTTGGGGATGCGACAGTTCGGGCACCAATAGAGTATATTCACAATACTTGTGTACTTCCATGAAAAAAACATTAAATCTACTTTTTACAGCTAAGGAAACTGATGCATGGAGAGGATAAGATAAGATCCTGAGGCCCCTCGAGTAAAAAAATGACTGAGCTGGGACTGGAACTGAGGTCATCTGGCTGTGAGATACATTGGTGAAGACTTTTATACGGTACTATTACAAAGTTGTTAGAGAAACTTAAATTTACCCTTTTAACTTAATCTCCATTGTCTCCCTCTTAGAAAGTTTTAATTTCCAGATAAACTTTCCGAAGAATAAAACGACAAAAGTAATCTTGTCTAATTTTTCCTAGAAATGATTTTTTTAACTTCTGGAAAATATGAGGAAATCTAGGTCATATTACTAATTAAAATAAGACCTTTTAAATATTGGCCATAATTATATATTACAATATGTTTAAAGAAGTTTTATGTCGCATATAAATTTCAGTTCATAAAATAATGCGAAAGTAGCAAATAGCAGTGTGAGACAGGGCTACCCATGCATGAATCTATGGCTCCAGATATTTCATGAAGATTTGGCAGTGATCAGACAGTTTCCATCAGAATCTTAGTAAATCTGTGATGATAAATTTTATCAAACCTCTGAGATGTTATATAGATGGTTTTTAAATTTTCAGATATTCATGTATCAGTTATTAAAACAGTAAATTGTTCTTTCCAAAATGAGGACTCTGGCAACCTTAACTGCCTCTAAGCCATTGACCTTTTTTTTTTTTATTCGGTGGGAGAAAGGGAGACAGAGAGGCTCCCGCATGTGTCCCAACCGGGATCCACCAGGCAAGCCCACTACTATGGAGCAATGCTCTACCCATCTGGGGCTTTGCTCCATTGCTCAGCAACCAAGCCCTTTATAGCACCTGAGGTAGAGACTATGGAGCTATCCTCAGCCCCTAGGCCAACTTGCTCCAATTGAGCCATGGTTGCAAGAAGAGAAGAGAGAGAGAGAGAAGCAAGAGGAAGAAGGATGGAGAAACAGATGGGAGCTTCTCCTGTGTGCCCTAACAGGGAATCAAACCCAGGACATCCACTCACCAAGCTAACACTCTACCATGGAGCCACCATTGATTTTTAAAATGTGATTATAAACACCTGTTCAACATCTGAAAGTGATCTCTAATTCAATGAGACTCCAGAAAATGCTATTGTATAACGCTATTAGAGACTGGATGGGAGCTATGTGGTAAGTTCTGCAGCTCCTCTCTCTCAGGTGTTTCTGATGGATTCAGCATTCTTTTCTGATGAACCAACTTGGGCATAATGTTATAAAGCTCTGCAGGCAAATCCTACTAACCAATTAGAATAAGCATGAGACATGGAGCCTACTTGTCTTGCCTATTTAAAATAATAATAATTAATAATAATAAATCCGAAAGCCCCCACAACAACAACAAATACTTTCAGGAAATAGACTGTGGCCATAGAAAGGGTCTAGGTTGTAACAGCACCACCAAATGAGTGGGTGCTGGGAGCTGCAAGTTCCTTACTATTTTACTTTCCGTAAAGCTGTAAGGTCTAATGAGAATGCAACCGTTCATTTGCATCTAGACAGAATAACTATGCAGTCATATTTAATTAGGAATACTTACAAATGTCTGCCTTGTTTTAGAAATTTTTGTTTGATTATCTTAGATTGTTAATTGAAAATCTCTTGAAGGCAGAGGACGACTTCTTCATAATTCTCCTTCTTTACATTAATTATTAATTGCAATTAATAATTATCAAATAAGAATAATTGAGTGATTCTTTAATTATTACCATATCTCTTGATTAGTTTTAAAGTGTTTTATTTTCTATAAAGATTTTAATGAGATCTAAATAAATATAGGTGCTCTCCACTGATTTATAAATGGTCTAGTATCATAGGGGTCTAAAGTTGCCCGAACCTGACCTTCTCCACTAATGACATCTATAGCAGATGCCAAATTTGGCTAAATTTAATCTACTATCAGACAGTCCCATTTTCAGTTTTTATATAGTTTAATGTAGTATAATTTAAAATTATACTTTCACCAGGTTTGTATGAAATCATAAAAGACCCCAAATAGCCAAAGCAATCCTGAGAGAAAAGAATGAAGCCAGAGGTATCACACTACCTGACTTGATATTATAGTATAGACTAGAGCCATGACAATCAAAACAGCATGGTATAGGCAGAAAAACAGAATACCAACCAATGGAGCAGAATCAAGAGCCCAGAAATAAAACCACATATATATATGGACAAATAATCTTTAACAAAGGAACCAAAACACATAGTGGAAAGAAGAAAGCCTTTTTAATAAATGGTGCTGGGCCTGACCAATTGGTGACGCAGTGGATAGAGCATAGGACTGGAATGCGGGTGACCCCAAAGTCACCAGCTTGGGCATGGGCTCATCTGGTTTGAGCAAAAGCTCACCAGCTTGGACCCAAGGTCGCTGGCTCGAGCAGGGGGTTACTTGGTCTGCTGAAGGCCCACGGTCAAGGCACATATGAGAAAGCAATCAATAATCAATGAACAACTAAGGTGTCGCAATGAAAAACTGATGATTGATAATTCTCATCTCTTTCTGTTCCTTTCTATCTATCCCTGTCTATCCCTCTCTCTAACTCTCTCTCTGTCTCTGTTAAAAAATATATAAATGGTGCTGGGAAAATTGAAAAGCCAGGAGCAAAGGAATGAAACTTGATGACACTTTGTCCCCCTGCACAAAAATTCATTCAAAATGGATCAAAGACTACTTTTTTTTAGTGACTATTGATGATGTCTATTTTTAATGGTTTGAGTTAGTTAAGAAATAATTTACAAAGGAAGTTTGATAATCACTTAATGATTGACATAAAAGAGGTTATTAAATGGATTCTCTCAATTAAACTATATTGAAACATACTGAATATAACCTAAGATTTCATATTGTATTTTTTTATTTTGCCAAATTTGATGGGGTGATATTGATTAATAAGATTATATAAGTTTCAAGTATACATTTCTGTGATACATTGTGTGCCCACCACCCAAAGTCAAATCATCTTCTGTTACTATGTATTCGGCCCCCTTTACCCTTTACTACCTCCTCATTCTGCTTTGCTCTGGTAACCACTATTCTGTCTGTGTCTATGAGTTTTTGCTTGCTTTTTTTTCTTGTTTCTTCATTGGTTTTCAGTTTTATATCCCACATATGAGTGAAATCATATGGTTCTTAATTTTTTCTGATTTATTTCACTTATCATGATACTCTCAAGGTCCATCCATGTTGTTGGAAATGACAGTGTTTTGTCATTTCTTATGGCTGAGTAGTATTTTTAGTGCATATGTACCACATCTTTTTCATCCGATCATCTTTCAAAAAACACTTCTGTTTCCATGTCATAGTCACAATAAATAATGCTGCAATAAACATAGAAGAGCAAGTATTTCTGCAAATAACTCTTTCCAAATTTTTTATATAGATACTGAGAAAAAGGTTTGCTGGGTTATATGGTAACTATATTCTTAATTTTCTGAGAGATCTCCAAACTGCTTTCCATAATGGCTGTCCCAGTTAGATTCCCACTTGCAGTAAATGAAGCTTTCTTTTTCTTCACAACCTCTCCAACACTTTAAGCATATTACTATAATGTGTTGTCATTTTTCTGAGTTCCTTTTGTTTTTTCCAAAAAATATATTATACAGATTCAAGCTTCTTTACTAGCTCTAAAAATTCATCATTTACCTTCCACATTTCTATAACCTCAAGCAGAGGTGGAATTCAAATAATTTAGCAGCCAGTTCTCTGCCCTAATGAACATGTTAAGTAAAAAAAATATATAGTAAAAAGTAGTTTATTATTACATGCATTTAATACTTAAATAAAAACAATAAAAGAGGTACACAATATAGACATCTTGGAAGAAAAAATTTTTGGCAGTAAATCTGATATCTGTCATAGCAATATTTTTGCTGATTTTTCTCCACAGGCAAATGAAAAAAAGGTCAGAATGAACAAATAGAATTATATCAAACTGAAAAGCTTTTGTACAGCAAAAGACACCATGAACAAAATAAAAAGACAACCCACACAATGGGAGAACATATTTGACAATACATCTGATAAGGGGTTAATAACGAAAATTTATAAAGAACTTTTAAAACTCAATACCAGGAAGATAAACAATCAATTAAAAAACAGGCAAAAGAATTGAATAGACACTTCTTCAAAGAGCACATACAAATGGCCAATAGGCATATGGAAAAATGTTCAACATCATTAATCATCAGAGAAATGCAAATTAAAACCACAATGAGATACCACTTCACACTTGTCAGAATGGCCGTTCATTAACAAAACAACACACAGTAAGTGCTGGAGAGGGTGTGGAGAAAAGGGAACCCTAATGCATTGCTGGTGGGAATGCAGACTTGTGCAGCCATTATGGAGAACTGTATGGGGTTTTCTCAAAAAATTAAAAATAAAACTGCCTTTTGAGCCAGCTATTCCACTTTTAGATATATATCCTTAAAATACCAAATTACTGATTGAAAAGAAGATATGCACCCCCATGTTTATTGCAGCATTGTTTACAGTAGCCAAGATCTGGAAACAGTTCAAGTGTCCATCAGTGTACGAGTGGATTATAAAGCAGTGGTACATATGCACAATGGAATACTATGCGGCTGTGAAAAAGAAGAAAATCTTGTCTTTTGTGATAGCATGGATGGACCTGGAGATTATTATGCTAAGTAAAATAAGCCAGGCAGAGAAAGAAAAATACCATATGGTCTCACATATATGTGGAATTTAATAAAAAAAGTGAACTGAGGAATGGAATAGAGGCAGAGGCAGGGTCACAGGGACCAGAGAGACAGCAGTCACAGTCAGAGGGAAGGAGGATGAGGGGATGGGATCGGAGAAGATAAAAGGATTAGTGAAACTATATATACATAACACAGAGATTTAGATAACAGGACAGCAACTCCTAAAGGAAAGGGGGGGAGGGATTTAGGTGAAGGAGGGCAAATGGGGCATAGAAAGGGACACAGGGGTGGAGGGTGAGGGAATTATATTCATTGGGACACTTGAATCCATGTAAACACAATAAATTAAAAATTAATAAAAATTAAATAAATAAATAAATGTAATAGAAACATAAAAAAGAGGTACACAAACCTAGATTATGTTATAAGAAAGTGTTTTAAAATATTAATAAAAAATATTAGATAACACCTGACAAAAAACAATGGAACTGTTATTTAAGATATTTCCATATTGCTTCTTGATAGGTATCCTCACTTGCAATATTATTAAAGATGCATAATGATAATTATTTATATCAATGTCAAGAGGCCGTTCATTATATTTCCTCATCATTCTCATAATGGCACTAAAGTAAGCATAGTTTCTACAGAAACTCACATTTAAAAACTTGCTTTTTCATGTTATGACTTTAGGAACATTGAAACACAGAGTCTCAAGGAGAGCAGGACACTCAGCAAGATTATTATAAAGTTTGTATATGAAATTTAAGTCAATGACCCTCTTCCTGTGCAGTAATGTTGTTAGGTTAAGTACTTCCATAACATCATGTTAAGGTACATCATAAGTAACATGACAGCGTTTATAGGATACTGATTTTAAGAACTTCTGTTGTACTCTTTTGATGCTATTTTGATGACTTTTGTAATATGGGTTTTAAACTGTTGCATTAAATTGCAAGGTTCATCAAGCCAAGGTATAGTACAGGATTCTTAGCACATTAATATTACAAAAATCCTTCATGAAGCAATAAACAAAACCTAACATTTTGATAATTTTGTTAACAATGCCTTGAATGTGTAGTGCATTTTTAGGCCTTTCAGCTCAACCTTTATGGGATGTGTTTTGTTTGCAGCTGGTTTATCTAATCTGTGATCTGAAATCTCAGATATATGGACAGAATCGATCTTAAAAAGCGAAGATTTTACTTGTTAAGAATTCTCTATTTCATGTGGTGATTCCCCAGAATTAAAAATTATTGAATTGTTTGCTTTAAAACGTCTGTTTTCAAATTCTCAGGAGAACTTTTTGTACAATTGTGGTAATATCTAAGCTTTTATAAACAATGCACTGTGCATATATTATTGATAAATATCAGTCAGAACATATTGGGTACATATCTTCATTTTATTGATACTAAATTAAAATTTCTAGGCCGAATTAATGAATAACATAAGCTATGTAGATTCAATACTGTCAAATAATGTGCATGACAAACCTGTTTGTCATGGGAAAGTTGTGAGCATTCTTCCATGGCTTCCAGAATGGGCAGTAAGATAACCCTTAAAATCTATATTTCTATTGCTCCATTGTGTCCTAGATTCCTATTGATTTCACTGTTCAGAAAACACCAGCACATTCATAATATCTTGGCAGAAATTTGGGCATACACAAAGCTGAAACAAATGACAATTTGTCATCCCTTGGTTTTTTAGTACTTTTTCTCTTTATGTTATATGTTTGTTTACTAAAGTAACAAGCGGGAGGAAATTAAAATGTAATATTTCATTAAAGGTATAATGAGTTTATGAAATGAATAAACAAATATTACAAGCATAGTTCCATCAAATCTTTTTCAACTGTGGACGAATGAACATTACAACAGGCACTTAGAATATTTTGCTGCACAGATGAACATTAAAAAAAAGAGTAAAGAATGTAAGTTTGTGAATTCCATATTGGGTGGCTGCCCAGGTGCCCACCTGAGGGAGAACCCTGATTACAAGTGCCATTTTAACAACCGGTTTGCCAAACACAACAAAAAATTAGGTATTGGTTCCGCCAAACCGGTGTGAACAGGCTGATTCTCATCTCTGACCTCAAGAACACTAATCATACCTCCAAATTATACCTTTTTAAAAATTTTTTCTCTAAAATTTGCTGAGACTCAGTTATGTGAAGCAGATGAATATGAAGAGATCTCATTGGTGGTAGAGATTGTTTTGTATACTTCCAGTTTTCTTTTTTCTTTTTACTCTGATTTAAATTATTTTGAGGCATTTTCTTTCTGTTCATGGAAATAATTATGAAAAGATATGAGGAAATAGGAAACAATCCATTACAGTTATAGGAAACATGATTAGATCTTTCTTCTATTGCCATGACTTGTTGTTCCAAAACTCCCTTTTCTTGACGTGATTATTCTTTCACAAGTTTCCAAAAATAATCACCAGTTCTTTCTGAAAAAAAAAAGTTTCTTGTAAAGAAAAAAAAAATGAAAGAAAAGTAGTTTTTCTCTACTTTTTACAGGTTAATGAGATAATCACCCTCATAGTTCTGACTGTTATTTCTATCATATTTTGCAATAAGCACAGCTCTGCATTAGAGAATTATCAAGAATCACCAGGCTCACTTCAGGTTTAAATTTTTCCTTTTGTCCCAGGCCAGTTTGCTCAGTCAGTGAAGAGCGCCATCCCAAAACAAAAAGGTTGCTGGTTTGATCCTCAGTCAGGACACACATGGAAGCAAACAATAAATGCACAATTTAGTGGAACAACAAACATTCATTCCTCTCTCTGTCTCTCTGAAACAATAGATTTTTAAGTCCTGGCTGAATAGCTCAGTTGGTTGGAGGATCGTCCTGGAGAACAGAGGTTGTCAGGTTGATTCTCTTATCAGGGCAAAAACAGGAACAGCTCTATGTTCCTGTCTCTTTCTCCCTACTTCTCTCTCTCTTTCTCTAAAAAAAAAAAAAAATTCTCCCTTACTCCTCAACTCAGCTAACCCTTATCTAGACTCTCTATTTATATAGCCCAGGCCTGATCCATCCGATAAAAGCAATAGTGAAAATGGCATTGCTTTTTTTCCTCTCCCTCTATACCCTTTCTTCTGTTGAGCATTTCCTAGGTGCAACATGGGCGATTTTGTAGTAGATCCTGTTGTAACCTGGTAAATGAACTTTTGTACTGGGAGATCCCCAAGTGTTAGTGTTCTCCTCTAGGGAAATTTTTATTAGTTTTCAAGAATTGACCCCATTTTTCCCATTTTGAGGGCTTCTCAATCACTGCTTAGTTAAGTGACACAGTTCCCTGTTATATATTACTTTCCCATCAGCCATTTCTGAACTATGTATACCACACACATTACATATGCTGAGGACAGTCCTCTTACTTGGGTCTTTTCAGGACTTCTCACATGTGCCTACTTTCCTTAGTTTCTATGGTGTCCTAGAGGAAACATGTACTCTTTCCTTGTAAGTGCAGCTGGCTTTTACTATCATTCACCTGTCAATATTCCAACTTTCTCTCCCTTAGACTTTTTCAGTCATATGTTAATTGTCATTCTTTATAATCCACAAACTCATGAAGTTTTCCTCCCGTGATTTAGAGTGGGAAATGTGGTTCCTCTCTTCTTTACCACAAAAAGGGTATGGAGAATCACACAGCTCTCTGATGACTTTCTTCATGCCCAGTCTTCTCTCTCTTGATAAATATAGTCTTCCTTTTTTTATAAAAACGAGAAGGAGATAGAGAAGCAATGGTGACAAATTAGTTTTGGATTATTTTCCAAAGTCATTCGGCATAGGAATTCTAGTTATTCTCTTTTGAACATGTGGGTATTTAAAATGGGTTGTTTTCAGTTTTGAGACATGAGCTAAAATGCCAAATGAAAAAAAAAGCTCATTTGACATGTTGTTAGGCAAGCAATGAAAGGAAGTCCAAAGAAGTGTGAAAGTGTTGGTGCTAATGAGAGTGCTATAGATCAGCACTACTTTTGGTGCCAGAAGTGAATTGGTAAACCATATTCAAATTCTCATGTATGAGCATAAAAGATAGTAATGGTGGATGAAAAATTAAAGACAAGTATTTTATCCATATTAATTTTCTGGATCAAACTTTTATCATATGGGTTTACAGTCCCTGTCTCTAAACACAAAAAAAGAAAAACATTAAATCTAAGGATGTTAAATAAGTTGCCAAAATCTATCTATCTATCTATCTATCTATCTATCTATCTATCTATCTATCTATCTATCTATCATCATCTATCATCTATCTATCTAATCTATCTATGTACACACATACATTTAGCAACTAATCTGAAATCTAAATTTTAAATCTTACTGTATGGCCAGTGGCTATCACTCTAATGGCCATGCAGGTTCTCTTTGAATTTGGGTAGAAGGTAAAAAATATAGAGCCAAAACTGGTGGGCCACTTCATTTATTAAAGTCTTGTATTGGCTAACAAGCAAACAGGCAGGGAAGACCACTTCCTTCTTATTCAGAGCTCTTAAAGCCCTGATGCATTATCCAATTTCGCAACCTGAAAAATCATCTCCATTTTTTTCTGGAATCAAAGGCTCCCACCAGCCTCGGCAAGCTCCCAAAACCCCTCAGCTCCAGTTCCATATCTAAACTCCTTCTTTTCCTGCAAAACCAAGGCTTAGGGAAAAATCCATTGTCCAGCAAATATTAACAATACAATGACCCCCCCCCCCCAAGCTGAAAGGTAATCCACAATTTGCAACCTGCCGCCATGAGGGCAAGCACTGCAGCCTTTCACAAACTATATACATATGCTGCTGCCCAGGCCAATGCAAAATATAAGCAAGCAAAACTAAAAAAACATACTTTACAAACTTATTTGCCCAACATTCAACCCCTTTTGCTCACATTACAATCTACACCACAGGTATTCCTGTGTGAAGAATGACATACATTACATAAACAAACTATAGTAACAACACAGGTTATAAAATTCCAACAATTACAAAGGTGCCCTTCACAATGTCTCTCTGAGCACTTTACCCAAAGTGTAAACTGGAGGCTCATCTCTAGCCCCCTACTCCACAGTAGGTGGAAGGGCCCCAGGGCTGTGTCTATGGAAACCTTACAAGTATCCTTAGTGCATTCCAGGGCAAGAGGACCTCCACCAGTGCTGCCCACCCCATCAGGGTTTCTCATACTGTCAAAAAGTGGCATGTCCACCCAACAAGCGAGCAGGTGCCCCCTCTCATCACAGTACAAGAGTCAGTCCATGATAGACAGCCCAGCTGTCTGTGCAAATTACCAAGGTAAACGTCCACTACAGGTTGTAAGACCAGGAGCCAAGGCCACCATCATAGCAGCCTGGCCAGTGAAGGTTCCCACTGGATTCGGACAGTCGGTAATGAAACAACGGAACCAAGAATTAAAGCTGGTGAGCCATCAGCTTTAATCCTAGCTTGCACCTGGCAGGCAAGTAAAAACACACACTGGGCTCCAAAAATCACTCATTCGGTGCTCACAAAGTTACTGACTTATCCAAGTTTCCTAGAATCAACGGCTTCTAGCTCACCAGACTTATTCACCTCTGTTTCCCATCTCCTTCTCCAGTACAAACTCTGCTCAAACTGGCTTCTTTCTCAGCACTCCGCCATCTTGGCTGCTTCTCCTGGCCTCCTCCACACGGCCTTTCTCTGCTCTCCTTTCTAACACTAACCTCAGGAACTGAGAGGGCAAGCTCCCGGTCTGCACCACTTTATAGTGTAGAAATCCAAACCTTTAATCCAATCTACAAACAAGGAAGTCTCTGATACAAAGTCACTCATCTGAGGCATAATGGGAAGATTCCTCAGGAGAGTGCACCACCCTACATCATTCAATCCGTCAAGGGTGTGGGTAAAAGCTTACTCTTAAAACTAAGCCTTAGGCTATAACGACCTGGCCTGCCCACAGCCTGTCCCCCAACACACATTAATACCAACTAACTTCCATGTGGGCAATGCCATCTTTAACAAAGTGAGCATGATATATTTTATCTGCCCAACACAGGTATTAGTCAAATAAGTTTGTAAATATGACTTTTATGTTTGCTCACGTATACTTTGCATTGGGGACTGGGAAAAGCCAGATATAGTGGTCTGTGAGGTTGCGGGTTGCCTTACTGCTTGGGACTGGCCATTTTCTTGCTATTGCTTACTGGAAGAGAGATTCTGCCCCCACCACTGAGAGGTAGAGTAGATTATTTTTTTCTCCTCTCCCTGATTCCTTGCCCTCCATAGGAAAAGCAGGTTTTCTGCTTTTTCCTTGGATTTTCTTGTGGCTTGCCAGTCTTGGTGAGATACCATGTTGGTCAAATAAAATATATTATACTCACTTTATTAAAGATGGTGCTGCCCACATGCAAGTCCATTGGTATTAATGTGTTTTGGGGGACAGGATGAGGGCAGGCTGGGTCATTATAACCTAAGGCAGGGGTCCCCAATCTTTTTACACAGAGGGCAAGTTCATTGTCCCTCAGATGGTTGGAGGGCCAGACTATAAGAAAAATTATGAACAAATCCCTATGCACACTGCACCTATCTTATTTTAAAGTATAAAAACGAAACAGGAACAAATACAATATTTAAAATAAAGAACAAGTAAATTTAAATCAACAAACTGGCCAGTATTTAAATGGGAACTATGGGTGCAGATGCATCCTGTGCTCCTCTCACTGATCACCAATGAAAGAGGTGCCCCTTCCGGAAGTGCGGCGGGGGCCGGATATATGGCCTCAGGGGACTGCATGTGGCCCACGAGCCATTTTGGGGGACCCTAGGCCTAGGGCTTAGTTTTAAGAGTAAGCTTTTTCCCACACCCTTGACTGATTGGATGATGTGGGGTGGTGCACTCTCATGAGGGATGCTACTATTATGCCTCAGATAAGTGACTTTGTAGCAGAGATTTCCGTGTTTGTAGATTGGATTAAAGGTTTGGATTTCTACTCTATAAAGTGCTCTCTCTCAGTTCCTGAGGTTAGCATTAGACAGGAGAGCAGATTAAGGTCACATGGAGGAGAGGAGAAGCAGCCAATATGGTGGAGTGCTGAGGGAGAAGCCAGTTTGTGCAGAGTTTGTGCAGAGAGAAGGAGATGGGGAACAGTGGTGAATAGGCCTGGTGAGCTAGAAGCCTTTGATTCTAGGAAACTCAGATAAGTCAATAGCTCTGTGAGCACTGAATGAATGGGTTTTGTAGCCCAGTGTGTGTTTTCACTTGCCCGCCGGGTGCAAGCTAGGAATAAAGCTAATGGCCCACCAGTTTTTGGCTTCATTGTTTCATTACCGACTGTCTGAATCCAATGCAAACCTGCATTGGCCAGGCAGCTCTGATAGTGGCCTTGGCCACTGGCTTTACGCCATGGTCCCCAAAATGACAGCTATGAGGAACCATAACAACCACCAATACTCTACCCAACCCCTCAAAGGTGGCTGCAGCTCTATACCAATCTGATCCGAATCCTGCCAACTACATCAGATGTATGGCTAGTGGCCGCCAAAGTCATGGCCATGTGGCTTCTCATTGGATATGAGCAGACTGTACAAAAACATTGGAGCCAAAAACTGATGGGCCATTCCATTTATTAAAGTATTGTACCAGTGGGCACGTGTTGGGCAGATAAAATATATTATGCTCACTTTGTTAAAGATGGCGCTGCCCACATGCAAGTTTTAAGCTTTTCCCCACACCTTTGAAGATTGGATGATGTAGGGTGGTGCACTCTCATGAGGAATCCTCCCATTATGCCTCAGATAAGTGACTTTGTATCAGAGACTTCCTTGTTTGTAGATTGGATTAAAGGTTTGGATTTTTACACTATAAAGTGGGGCAGACCAGGAGCTTTCCCTCTTAGTTCCTGAGGTTAGTATTAGAAAGGAAAGCAGATTAAGGCCACGTGGAGGCAGGGAGAAGCAGCCAAGATGGCAGAATGCTGAGGAAGAAGCCAGTTTGTGCAGAGTTTGTGCAGAGAGAAGGAGATGGGAAACAGAGGTGAATAAGTCTGGTGAGCTAGAAACCTTTTGATTCTAGGAAACTTGGATAAGTCAGTAGCTTTGTGAGCACTGAATGAGTGGGTTTTGGAGCCCAGTGTATGTTTTTGCTTGCCCACTGGGTGCAAACAAAGATGAAAGCTGATTGCTCACCAGTTCTTGACTCTGTTGTTTCATTACCGACTGTCCGAATTCAATGTGAACCTGCATGAGCCAGGTGGCTGTGATGGTGGCCCTGGCCACTGGCCTTACAGCACGCAAATAGGGGGAAATGCTTCCCTCTCATTCAGGGCTCCCAAAGCCTTGACACATTCTTCAGTTCCACAACCCAGAAAATCATCTGGGTTCCAGTTTCTCCAGGAATCAAAGGCCCCCACCAGGCTCAACAGGGCTTCCAAAGCCCCTCAGTTCAGGTTCCACATCTGCAATTCTTCTTCTCTTACTGCAAAGCCCAGGCTGGGGAAAAAATCTCTTCTCCATCAAATATTCACAATACAGTAGTCCCTCCCAAGCAGGAAGGTAATCCACAATTTGCAATCTGCTGCCCTGAGGGCAAGCACCCCAGCCTTTCACAAACTACAAACACATGGTGCTGCCTAGGCCAATGCAAAATATAAGCCAGCAAACCTAAAAAACACATTTTACAAACGTATTTGCCCAACACTTATTTTTTTTTATTTATCCCAAGACAGAATTTTAATCAGAATAAAATCTGCCTGATAATTATGTGCAACTTGTTCATAATACAAATATGTTTCTTGTGGAAGTCGTAGTTAATTATGTAAAGCATAATTATTTTTAATAAAAAGGCTTTGATGATACAGTAATACCATATTCAAGCATGACTACTTGCTGAGGCTTACTGATAGTGCAGGTAAAAAGTGGGCATCATGGTAAAAGGGATGGAGAATATTAGGCTTAAATCAGAGAACAAAGGTTTATATTTAGGAGAAATAATTGTTCAAAAAATAATTCTTTAGGGTTTGGGAAACAACACAAGAACTAGATATGTAAATATTAAATAATACATTTGTTATTACTACATATAGTTATAATATACATGCGCACACATATATAATGTCAGTTCAATATTATGAAAAAAGGTATATATTGAAAGATGGAAACCACGGGTGAAACCAGTAACATGAGTTATAGTGTTCCAAAAGGAAAATTTAATGTAAAAGCTCCTTGGTGCAATTGGGCTGAGACCAGCGAAGAGTGTCAACCCCAAGGGAAGGATGGGGAAAGAGTTATATGGATTAGTCAAAGAGCCTTGGACAAAGATGGCTGAAAGATCACTTCTGTTTGTGGATGGGAATGGTGCCGCCACAGTTCCTCAAAATCATTTGTACTCTGATCCGATTGCCTTTTCTCAGCATCCAGCTGTAAAGCAAGTTTGAACTGGATTATCGAGTAAGCAAGTCCTTCTTCCTCCTTCAGGCTCGCATTGTTCTTAAGAAAGGTGGTGGCTGAGTAGCCATTTTATCTATCATATATATATATATATATATATATATATATATATATATATATATATATATATATATATATATATGATGACCAATCATCCTCCTTTAGGGAGGACAGTCCTTCTTTGTAAGTTCCATCCTGCCTCAAAAAGTGTTCTCCTACATGTCCTCCTTTTTGATATTGGAAGACTAATCTGTAAATTCCATATTCAATCAATGCAGAGTTGATCCATTGCATGTGATCATGTGATGTGATGTATTTGTATCTAAAGGATTTTATTTTACTATTTATTTATTTATTTTTCCAGGGACAGAGAGAGAGTCAGAGAGAGGGATAGATAGGGACAGACAGACAGGAACAGAGAGAGGTGAGAAGCATCAATCGTCAGTTTTTCGTTGCCATTGCAACACCTTAGTTGTTCATTGATTGCTTTCTCACATGTGCCTTGACCGCGGGCCTTCAGCAGACCGAGCAACCCCTTGCTGGAGCCAGCGACCTTGGGTCCAAGCTGATGAACTTTTGCTCAAGCCAGATGGGCCCGCACTCAAGCTGGCAAGTTCAGGGTTTCGAACCTGGGTCTTCCGCATCCCAGTCCAACGCTCTATCCACTGCGCCACTGCCTGGTCAGGCGTGTTTGTATCTAAATGAGTACATTTTTCTTACAATTATTATTATTAATTAATAGGCATGTAAGCAAAATTACAATATAAAATATTACTAATATTTTTGTTATGCATTTATCATATTATAGTGTATTATTTTTGAAATTAATAAAATGTTTCTTTTATTTACGATATTATTTCTTCAATTTATTTTTGTCCTTTTCATTGTGAAAATGTTGGTCACCTTAATATATTCCAACTTTTTTTCATCATCCTATATGTATTTATCAAATGCTCTTTACACATACTGCAGTATGAGGCATACAGATTTATTGCTTGCTTTGATCTCAGAGTTTGTACTTATAACTTTTAAAAATTTTTGTATTAAATTTATTCAGGTAACACTGGTTAATAAAATTATAAAAAGTTTTCGGTGTACAATTCTATAACACATTATCTGCATATTGTATTGTGTGTTTAGCACTTTAAGTCTATTATTCTCCTTCATCACCATTTATTCCTTTATACCCTCTTTTACCACCCTTTAATCCCTGCCTTCTGATAATCACTATACTGTTGTTTGTGTCTATGAGATGAGAATTCTTTTTGCTTACTCCCCTCACTTTTTTACCCAGCCACCAATCCCCATTCCCACCAACAGCTGTCAGTGTGTTCTCTGTACCTATGAGTCTCTTTCTATTTTGTTTCTTAGCTTATTTTGATCATTAAATTTTACATATAAGTGAAATCCTATGGGACCTGTTTGTCCCTAAATGGCTTATTTCACTTAACAGAATACTCTCCAGGTCCATCCATGCTACCACAAAAGGTAAGATTTTCTTATATTTTATAGCAGAGTAGTATTTCACTGTGTAAATATATCACAGCTTTTTTATTCACTCATCTACCGATGGGCACTTGGACTGCTTCTAAATCTTGGCTATTGTAAATAAAACAGCAATAAACACAGGTGCATATATCCTTTTGAATTACTATTTCAGATTTCTTCAGATATACTGTATTCCCAGAAGCAGATTCTCTGTGTCATAAGGCCATTTCATTTTATTTATCTATCTATCTATCTATCTATCTATCTATCTATCTATTTATTTATTTATTTATTTATTTATTTATTTTTTAGAGACAGAGAGAGAGTCAGAGAGAGGGATAGACAGACAGGAATGGAGAAAGATGAGAAGCATCAAACATCAATTTTTTGTTTTGACACCTTAGTTGTTCATTGATTGCTTTCTCATATGTGCCTTGACCGTGGACCTTCAGCAGACTAAATAACCCCTTGCTGGAGCCAGTGACCTTGGACTCAAGCTGGTGAGCTTTTGCTCAAACCAGATGAGCCCGCACTCAAGCTGGCGACCTCGGGGTCTCAAACCTGGGTCTTCCGCATCCCAGTCCAACATTCTATCCACTGCGCCACCACCTGGTCAGGCCATTTTTAATTTTTTAAGGTAACTTCATATTGCCTTTTCCTTCCACAGTGGCTACACCAGTCTGCATTCACACCAACAGTGCATGAGGGTTCCTTTTTCTCCACATCCTTGCCAGCACTTGTTGTTTGTTGATTTATTGATGATAGTCATTCTGACAGGTGTAAGGTGATATATATACACACACACACACATATTTTAGTCATGAAAATTTTCAGCATACACATTTAAGAAAATACTATAACAAACCTCTATGCACCCTTTACTCTGCTTTAATAAATTATAAATATTCTGCCAATATTGTTTCATCTATAATTTTCTATGTTCTCCATTTTCCCAATTTATTATTTTTAGGCAAAATGTACATACTTTGAGATACAATATATTTAAAAATTGATACATCAATGTAATTCATACCATGAATTATGAAAGTTTTTAAGAAGTTATTTCTGATATAAATAGTAGTTAATAAGCTTTAGACTGGCTTGCAATTTCATTTTAACTTCTGTTGATAAGTCAAAAAACTTATTGATGCCTGGACAATAAATTTAATAAAACTTATTGTTTTCAAGCAATTTTGAATGTTGACTGAGACTGTCAGAAATAACAAATAATCTTCTTTATATAGCTCAGTGCTGAGTAGGCTTAAACAGTCTCTGCCTCTAGAATGCAATGTAATTATAAGACATGATTACAACTGATTATAATCAATCAGCATAGTCTTAAGTATAATTTATATTGCTGCAGCTGTGGTTAGATTAAATCATCACACAAGATACAATTTCTACCAGCTATGTGAAATTATTGGAACAAACCCAAATACAGTAAACTTGTAATACCGTAAATGCATAGTAAATTTTGCCAATTGCATAATACTTTAAGACTCTGTTTATTTTAAAATAAGTTTCTTCCCTACAGAGCTTAGCCTTGATTTTCAAGACAAAACTGTTGTTTCACCGAGTTTGGCAGGTGTGGTTTTTGGCTGTTGGTTCTGCCTGTGCTAATATTTTATGCGTAGTATGCAGTATGATGGCTATTATGTTTGAAAAGAATACTCACCCAAGCTTATGCAGGTAGTTAATTTTTTTTTCCCAACTGAAGATAAAACAGAAGAAGCTTCCTAACTTTCATTTACAATTGCTATAATAAGATCATTTCTATCTTGGTCTTAAAGTTGAAATTCACCAAACATGTATTGGTAGAGACCAGATGTGATGAACTAGATAAAGCCCTTGCTCTCAATACATTACAGGCAGAAATTAAAGAATGTGAACATTTTAAACTGACAACAATTATAAAAATGAAAGCAGTTTTCAGAATATGAGTCAGAGAACAGGATAAATCTGGGGCCTATGCTATTCCTAATGTTTATTTTCCATTTATTGGCATTTGCTTATAAGGTTGATTTATCTATTTAATCACTTTTTAGATTAAATCAGTTTTTAAATTAGTATAGGGTTACTGTAAGGATCCAGTAATATAATTAATTTAAAAGCTTTTAAAATCAATTAAATAATAATCTCATTAAAAAAATTTTTTTTAAAGATTTTATTTATTCATTTTAGAGAGGAGAGAGAGAGAGTAAAAGAAGCAGAAAGTGTCAACTCCAATAAATGCCTTGACCAGGCAAGCCCAGGGTTTTAAATCAGCAACCTCAGCATTCCAGGTTGATGATTTATCCATTGCACCACCACAGGTCAGGCATAATCTCATTTTTAAATCATTTATTATTTTGCTTAAATCATTTATAATCAATTTTATTTTTGTACTTGAGTCAAATGTTGCAAAAATATAAAATAGTGTATTAAAATTTTTTCTTTTTAATTTTCTTTAGAATATGAAAAAATTTCCACTATATTCCAGATACAGTAATGCCTCAGTTTTCGTTGGCTTCAGTTATCATGTGTTTCAGTTTTCGTCAATATTTTCCTCGAAAAATTTGTCTCGGTTTACATTGGTTGCCTTGGATTTCATCGGTATGCTCATGTGACCATGCTGCTAATTTTGCAAAAACAAAGGGTGACCCACGCATTCTCCTGCTCAGTGTGGCATTGTTTCTCATTGTGTGAACATCACCCCACACATCTAATCAAACAATTCCATTGTTTTCCAGTGTTTCTGTGCTTTTTTTTTATTGATTGCAAGTTCTAATACTACAATTACATGTCAATGATTACTACATGTACAGTATTTGGTGTAATGTGTCTACTTTGCGTTTTCAGTTTCAAAATGTGCGTAACACACATAAGATAAAGTCACATGTGCTCAAATCTTGCTAATAACTTAACCCTTTCCTTTTAGCTCCATCATGGGACCAAAGAAAGTTTCCAGAGCCAGCAGCCCTTCGGAGAAGAAGGCCAGGAACATGATCGAGTTGAAGAAGAAAATCATTGAAAAATAAGAGAACGGCTTTAAGACTGCTGAAATCAGTCTCGTGTATGGGAAGTTGCCATCCATGATAAGTTCCATTGTGGTGAAAAAGGAAGCATTAAAGGAGGCTAATATAGCAAAAGATGTGAATGTGCTAACAAAACAGAGATTGCAGACAATTGATGTTGAATAGTTATTAATTTGGATCAATCAAAAACAGTTAAATGATGATTTTGTTTCGGAGGCCATCATATGTGAAAAGGCCAGACTGTTTTATACCAATTTCATTAAGAAAATGCCTGAGACAAGTGCTAGTGTACTTAGTGATTCTTAGGCCAGCGGAAGCTGGTTAAAAAAATTCAAGAGGCACACTGGCATACACAGTTTTACTAGGCACGGTGAAGGTGCAAGTTCAGACAAGTCTGGGGCTATAAAATTTGTGTCTAAATTAAAAGATTATGTAGAGGCTGAAGGAGTTACCCCCCAACAAGTCTTCAATTGTGATTAAAATGGCTTTTTTTGGAAGAAAATACCAAAGAGGGTGTTCATTACACAGGAGAAAAAGGCATTGCCAGGACATGAGCCTATGAAAGATAGGCTAACGTTTTTATTGTGTGGTAATGCTAGTGGTGATTGTAAAGGAAAGCCCTTACTGGTGTACCATTCAGAAACTCCTAGAGTGTTTAGTAGAAACAATGTGATTAAAAGTAAATTGTGTGTGATGTGGATGGTAAACAAGAAAGCATGAGTCAGGAGACCAATTTTCATTAAGTGGATGAATGAAGTGTTTGGCCCGAGTGTGAAAAAATCCATCCAGGATAATCATTTGCCTCTTAAGTGCCTCCTGGTAATGAACAATGCTCCTGCACATCTTCCAGGTTTGGAAGATACATTGTTGGAGGTGTTCAGTTTTATCACAGTGAAGTTCTTGCCCCTTAATACCACACCATTAATCCGGCCTGTGGACCCAAATGTCATTTCAAATTTTAAGAAACTGTATGCAAAAGAAATGTTGCAAAGGTGCTTTGAGGTGACATCAGATACAGAACTGTCCTTAAGAGAGTTATGGAAAAAGCATTTTAACATTCTCAACTGCATTAGCCTCATAGATAAGGCTTGGCAGAAAGTGACATCCAGGATGATGAACTCTACCTGGAAGAAATTATGGCCAGGGTATGTGCATAAGAGAGATTTTGAAGGGTTGAGCCTTCCCCTGATGACCCTACAGATGTGGTGCAGTCAATTGTTGATTTGGGGAAGTCCATGGGTTTGGAGGTGAGTGGTGGGGATGTGGAAGAGTTGATGGATGACTTCAGTGAAGAACTCACCACTGAAGAGCTGCAAGACCTTCACTGAGAAGTGCAGCAGACAGCAGAAAAAGAAGTTGCTTCAGGTGAGGAGGAAGAGACAGGGGAGAATGTGCCTTCATCAGAGATTAAGAACATCTTCGCCATGTAGAGCAAGGTACAGGGGTTTGTGGAGAAAAGTCACCCAGATAAAGCTGTTGCAGGCTGTGTCTGCAACTTGTTCGATGATACTTAATGTCTTGCCCCATTTTAGGCAAAACTTAAAGAGGTTGCAGAAACAGACCTTTTTGAACAGCTTTCTTGTGTGACATGGGTCCACTCACTCTGAAGCTGGTCCTAGTGCCAAAAGACCCAGAAGGGAAGTGACCCCAAATAGTGCCTTGATACCTAAGGTCCTTATGGAGGTAGATTTTCCTTCCAGATAATAATATCTGTACCTCTCTCTCCCCTTCTGCCATCTTCCATATGCCAAGAAGAGTCTTTAGAAAGGTAAATGCCATGTTAATGTTCATTCACTCTTTACATTAGTCTTTTATATTCATTTTATATTAATTTTTTATTGTTTTTAGTATTAAATACTACATTTATTCTCTATAAAATATGGTTTTTATGCATTCTGGAGTGTCTAGAACAAATTAATTGGATTTACATTGATTCATATGAAAATAATTGCCTCAGTTTTTGTTGGTTTTGGATTTCGCCAATTGTTTTCAGACTGATTACTGATGAAAACCAAAGTATCACTGTAATAATATGCTTATTATTACCCTGTCTACTTTTTTATCACTTCATGGAAAGGATTTTAATTTACCTGATAATTTAATCAAATAGTCTAAAATTGTGTATACAGTAATTATGAGAGACCATAGATACAACTATATGGGAAGAATACATGTTCATACTAAATAAGAAAACACATTTTAATTACTTAAATATAAAAAAATATTCAGCTCTCACAGCTAAAATTCTGCAACATTTTGTGGAGATTCACAAAGTGAATCAAGAGACATAAGGGGCTATAATATAGAAAGTGCATTGGAGCCAGCTATTTCTTCAGCGTTAAGAGTTTCTAACACCTATTTAAGATGTTCGTATTTTTTAATGTTTCAAAAGAATAACTATTTTTCTATACCAATAAAGCATCAACTTTCTTTGAACATAAAAACTTAACCTTGAAAGGAATAATGGTGTTGATCTGAGTACTGATTATATTATAAAAAGCAGAAAAATACGTCTAACTGTGCCACAACACAGAGTTTTATTTTACATCAAACTCATGAACCCTCAGGTAAAAGCTAAGCTTACAAAGAATGAAAAAGTTGGTGAGAGCAAGGCACAGACATATAAATATAGACTCTACAAAGGCCATTTGTCAGTAGATATTAAAAAATTACTTGCATTTTCGTAAATATTTTATCTTTGCCCACTTCATGGACTTCATATTATGTTCTTCAAGTAAAAGAATACAAAATAATTCCACTCATCTAGACTATTTTAAAAAATAAACATACAGATAAATTATCTCTCAGAAGTTTCTTGCCAAATCTTTTTTTGTGAAATGTGGAGGTATAAAAATCCAGGTTCCAGCATCCAGTGTGTGAATGCTCTCCTCCCCCATCAATATCAAATCCTCATATCTCCGTAAGTACCGTGACAAGGCAGGTAAATAGGAAGTGGTAGAATCTGAAATATTAAGCATTTTCTCAGAATAAACTGCATCATCCAAATGACAGGTAAACTAGGAAGGGAAATGAAATACCATGAACTGTCAAGTCTTACTTCTGCATCTCCTGAAAACACAAGATAAGTTGAGGTCACCTACAGAAAATGATGGAGAGACACTTTTATAGCTTCTTGACCACACATTTTACGTTGCCCTAAAATATTATTATGATTTGCTAACATGTTTATTTTTCCACTTCCAAAACAAGGGGACTTCTTCTCTCAAACTTCTTTACTCCATCCTTTCCATGTCTACCTCTCCAGTTCCTTTTCTACCACTTAACTCACCCCAAACTTAATTCCATTCTTCCTTCCTCCATCTGACTTGTTGACTATTATTTTTGGGCTGTCAGAGTAAGCAAATAAAATACCAAAAGCTAGTTAAATTAAGATTTTATATAAAACAAGTAATGATTTTTAGTATGTTCCAAATATTGCAGAAAAAATTTGTTGTTTATCTGAAATTCACATTTAGCTCTGTGCCTGTATTTATCTTGCAAACCCATTCTATTTCTTACTTATGCAATTTGAGATCTTTTTCAACCTGAATTATTTAAGCAATTAAAAGAAATATTCTTCTTTGTTGAATGCACATTGTTTCACTTTCACTTTAAATCATCTTAATAAGAAAATATAAAAGGTCTTTAAATATGCTAACCTCTGGATTCAAATACAAAGCAAGGAGCTTCTCAATGCCTGTGAAATTAAGATTCACCCTTTGATTTTCCGTACAAAAGCTAGGTCATTAGGCCTCCCTTTGGCTACTTTGCAAACATAATACTAACTCAACTTCAATTTAGATAAAGAGAATTCTTTTGATAGAAATTCAGGCAAGATTTTAAGAGACTCAAAATCCATTATATGCTTCCCTCTTACTTGAAGTGAACATAAGTCACTCTTGTGGCAAACCCAGTGAAATTCCATTTTAGTTCTATTTAATTACTGTACTTAACATCAAACCCAAACTAAGTTAATGGTACAGTGTTTTAGTTATCTATTCCTACATACCAAACCACCCTAAAACTTAGTGGTTTAAAATCCAGCCATTTTATTAGCTCACTATCCTACAATCAGAGATAGATTCAGCTGAGTGTTTGTTTTGCTGGTCAGCTTGCTAGTAGTTTATTGAGTGGATGTATTAATGTATTATCGGTTTGGTTGGAGACTGAGCTTAGCTAGAACCCTGGAACAACTGAACTTCTCTTTCTCTGTGAAGTTATGAACTTCTCCCCTTTGAAATGTCCTCTCCATGTGTTTGCTCCATTTGGTCTCCCCACCAGAACAGCTGGCCTCGGTTTATCAGGGTTCTCACACATGCAGTTGAAAGTTATCAGGCCTTTGTAAAACATTAGCCAGAAACTTCTACTTAGACTAATGTCAGTTCCTCCACATTCTTTTATTTTAAGTGGGTCACAGTCTCATCTCAAATAGAATTTGTAGAGGTATGGTTTATTTGGGGCTAATAGCATAATAGACAACCACATATAATTAAATGTTGCTCAGAAGATGATGCCTTAAAAAGGTATGTATATGTATATATATATAAATGCAATCAAAATTTGATTATTAAAGTTAAGTATTTTATATCATTTATTATTTTATTATTTATTAAATAAATATCTGAAAATATGGAAGAGATGGGGAAGCTTCCATAGCTGATAAACAAAAGTTCTTTTATTATTTTTTTTTTTTGTATTTTTCTGAAGTGAGAAGTGGGGAAGCAGAGACAGATTCCTGCATATGCCTGACTGAGATCCACCCGGCATGCTCACTAGGGGGGATGCTCTGACCATCTGGGCCATTGCTTTGTTACAACCGGAGCCATTCTAGTGCCTCAGGTGGAGGCATGGAGCCATCCTCAGCACCTGGGCCAACTTTGCTCCAATGGAACCTTGGCTGTGAGACAAGAAGAGAGAGATCAAGAGAAAGGAGAGGGGGAAGGGTGGAGAAGCAAATAGGCGCTTCTCCTGTGTGCCCTGCCCAGGAATCGAACCCGAGACTTTCACATTCCGGGCCGACACTCTACCACTGAGCTAACTGGCCAGGGTGAAACTTCTTTTAATGCAGGTGGAACTTTAGATTCTTGTTGAATTTTCTAATAGATATTAGTTTATTTATTTGATATTGTGGTGTAAGTTACATACAGATAATAACACAAACCTCAGCTGCACAAAGTAATAAACGTATACCTTTCCGTACTCTTGTGTAAACACTACCAATAAGAAAATGTAGAACCTTTTTTAGCATCTAGAGGCTTCTCTATGCTCCTTCCTCCTCAATTTCCCACAAAGGTAACTACTAATGTATTATGATTTATGTCACCATAAACAGATGATTAATTTGTATAGTCTATTTTGGTACATGTCCATGAGTACTAAAAAGAACTGTGTACAATAAAGTTATTTATTGGTTACAGACTTCTACATAAGTTCATCAGCTAAAGGTAGTGAATCACATTTTTTAAATCATTAATAACCTAATTTATTATTTTTTCAGCTTTTTCTGTGTAATATTTAGAGGTGTATATTAAATTGTCCAACTATGTTTGTATATTTATATATTTTTAGTTATATCAACTTTTACTTTATATGTGTTGAAACTATGTTATCAGGCTAATACACATGATTTTGAGGGGCATTAGCTGCTTCTTCACCGAATTCTTTATTCTCACTTTCTGCCACTATTTGATAACTACTGGTCAGATTAAGTGATCTGAAAAGAACAATTTTGTGGTGGCATAGTAAGCATAGTAATCACAAGGAGTGTTTCATACTATAAAATTGTAACAGTGTACCTTTCTCTATATTGAATGTATGATGATAAACACTAAATATAGCTTCTAAAATTCCAAAATTAAAAAAAATTATAATTTCTTTCTCATTTTATATGATTTCATTTGTATATTTGCAGCTAAAGTTATGCACTGATCACAGTTGATTATACCCACCCTTCTTGCAAATAAGCACATTTTCAGTTTATTTAAAGGCCATTTTAAACATTCCTCCCATTCCTTACATGAACAGATGCCTCAATTTCTTTACAGGATTCAATTTAAGTGGAAGATATGCTTTTATTTTTTAGGAAAAAAATTACATTCAATAGTATGATTAGCCTGTAGACTTATTCTTACAATTTTCTGATAAATCATTCCAACTGATCATACTCTTTGAATTAGTATAACACCCCTGTAGAGGAGGGAATTGAAGTTTTTTGTTTATTTTTCAGTCATTTATCTCAGCTAATGTTACAGATGCTAAACTAAGCCTTTTAGACATATTAGTTGTTGCCTTTAATACATATTTATAATTGACAATTTCTTATTCTTCCTCCCTATCTTCACTTCTGTTCTCCAAAGATTTTTCTATAAACTATTTCATCAAAAATATTGAATATGACTATTTGTAAAATGCCAAATAAATTTCTGATAAATTTATTTAATCAGAGCAAGGTCAAGGAGAGGATTGAATACATTTTGACAGAACCATTCAAAAAATAATTTTATCAATTCTAATTTGCTTAATTTTAGAGGATATATACATTTGTATACACACCAATGCACAGACATACCCTATATAATGCCATTGATGTAATATTATCAAACTTTACTTATATAGATTCATATGTTATATATATATAGTTTTAAATAATTTTCATCAAGTCAGTATGGAATATATTTTCTTAGAAATATTCATTAAAATTACATATAGTGATTTAAAGTTAATTATGGAGAACCTATTTCACTTTTACGTATCTTGATGATTATAATTTGTTGTTTTAGAGAGAATAAAATATAAAACTTGAAAACGCAATATAGTGAACATAACCAATTTTATAAGAAGAAAAATTATATATTCATATTTAATGAATATAACACACTTCATGGTTTAGTTAAAGCATTATAATTCAGTAATACATTTTAATCATTAATTTAACCTAAAAAACAGAAATTAGGCTATATGAAGCATGATCACAACTCTGCCATTATTCGCCTAACTACTTAAATAGACAAATAACTTGGTGAGCTGTAAGGATTGTCACTTAAACTTTATTGACATAAGGATCCTCATTAGTTAAATGAAGGGGACTAGAAATAGTTTCTTTTTTGTAATCATAATAATAAAAATTTATCAGGACAACTACTGATAAAAAATACTAATAAGTAAGATGTAATGAATTCAAAATGTATTTGACAAGGAGAAATCTTGATTGATTTATTTTTGCAAAAATGTGAATAAAAAATTAGAGAAAAGAATTAGAAGTTAATTTTAAATGTAAACTTAACTATATTTTTACGTAGTTTAATTTCCAAGTTGTAGGACAAAAACAAGTAGATTCTTTAGTGAACAAATCATTGATTAAAATGTACTTACATGGATGCTCAGTATGACCATTGCAATCACAAATTGGGTTCACTGGTTCTATGAAATTTTGTAAAGGTTAAGTGTAAGAGACAGGTAACTAGTAATTTAAAATTTATTTACTTATTTATTCTTTTTTAATTCTATGTAATGAAATGAAATATAGATGGAGAAAAATAGACTACTGAAAAAGAAAGAGAAATCTTTTCTTACCTCCTCCCTGAAAGACTGAAAAATCTGTCTTCTCTGTGGCATTTGGAGAGAAACATCTCTGAAGGAGCTGGAAATTTCATGTAGGAGTTACCGTAGCTGATTGTGACCATGCAGTGACAACACTAGCATAATGTAATGAAAGATGACAGGGAGTTCAAGACCATTTCTGCCCTTTGTTTTACACAGTGTCCCTTCTTTTGTTCTGGGTCTGCCTATTTCCAGAATACAGATTTCTGTGAGAACTGAGAGAGATGCTTTCTGACTACCTTGAGAAACTAATTCTGTTTATGTATGTTTAAAGACAGAATTAAGAATGTTCTAGCCTGACCAGGCAGTGGCTCAGTGGATAGAGCATCAAACTGGGATGCGGAAGAACCCAGGTTTGAGACCCCGAGGTCGTCAGCTTGAGCGCGGGCTCATCTGGTTTGAGCAAAAGCTCACCAGCTTGGACCCAAGGTTGCTGGCTCCACCAAAGAGTTACTCAGTCTGCTGAAGGCTCACGGTCAAGGCACATATGAGAAAGCAATCAATGAACAACTAAGATGTCGCAATGGCAACAAAAAACTGATGATTGATGCTTCTCATCTCTCTCCGTTCCTGTCTATCCCTCTCTCGGACTCTCTCTCTGTCTCTGTAAAAAAAAAAAAAAAAAAAAAAAAAAGAAGAATGTTCTATTTTGTACCGAATAAATGTAGTCTGTTTTTTTGTTGTTGTTGAAATACTAGATTTTGCACATAACAAAACTTACATACATGCTAGTGAGATTTTAATTTAATTCAACGGTCATTTATCAAACACTTTCTGATATGCTAGATAGGCTCCATGTGGTAGTATAAGAGGGATAAGATATAGCTTCAAAATTCAATTTTTTTAATGTTTATTTTATTGATTTTAGACAAGAAGGGGAGAGAGAGAGAGAGAGAGAGAAAGAGGAACATCAAGCTGTTCCTGTGTATGACCTGACTGGGGTTGAACAGGCCACCTCTGCTCTTCAGGGTGATGCTTCAATCAACTGAGCTATCCGGCCAGGTCCAACTTTCAATATTCTGTAATGTAGCATACCATGTAATTGTTTATATTCTTTTTGTGTATGACCACTCTCATATCAACATCTTCTTTTCTAAACAAGTGAGGAGGTCCATCCAAATAATTTAATTTCCTTTTGGACACAACATGTATATTACTGATTAAAATCAATAAACATTATAAGTGACTACTATATTCTTGATCTTGTACTGGGCTTGTTCACATAAAAGAAACTCTCATTCATTCATCAAAATAATTTCCAGGTTATATATGGGAAAAGTGTTTAATTCAAGATGACTCATTTAGAATGTGATTAAAACAGAAGTTTGCCAGCCCTTGTGATTGTAGCTCTGTATTCTTTCACTGTATTGTAGCTGGGCTGTGGATTGTCGCTGACTATAGAATTCTAGGGTACCTTACTCATATAATGTTCCTGAGTACTGTGACATTGAAATTTGAAGCCTGAGTTTAAATTTGACTGCCATCTTCTTGCTAGGTAATCTTGGGCAAACCACTTAAACTTCTTTTGCTTCAGCTTTCTTAATTATTAATAAGGATAGTATTTACCTCATGGTGTTGCTCTGATGATTAATGTAGGTAGTATATACACAGTTAATGTAGGAAGAGAAGTTACTGGTGGGTGCATTAAAAATGACCTATTATTAGTACTAAATAAGTATAACATTTGATGTAGATAATTGAAGTGACTTTATAGGATCTTTATGCAAATTAAAAAAATACTATCTACAGCTTTTCCAGTCATCTACTGAAGGACACTTGGTGCATATATACAATGGCATACTGTTCAGCCATAAGAAGAGATGAACTACTACCATTTGTAAAAAACATGGATGGACCTTGAGAATATCATGCTAAGAAAAATAAGTCAGTCAGAAAAAGTTAAGAAATATGATTTCACTCACATATGAAATGTAAACCTAAAAGCAACAAATGAACAAACAGGAAAAACCAAAAAACAAAAACTCATAGACCATAGACACACACAACAGTATGCTGGTTACCAGAAGGAAGAGTGTGAGGAGTAGTTAAAGTAAAAGGGGTCAAATATATGGTGATAGGAGATGATTTGACTTTGTGGTGCACACACAATGCAATATACAGATCATGCATCACAGAAATGTACACTTGAAGCCTATATAATCTTACAGACCAATATCACCTCAATATATTTAATAAAATATATATACTACCTACATAAAATTTGGAGCAGAGCTTGACAATAAATATTGTAGAAATTAAATATGATTATCATCATGCTATCAGTCATATAATACATTTTTAGCATACAAGCAAACATATACTGATACTTGTTTTAGACCTTTTCAGAGCTCTGTATTATTTTGTCCATGCTTCAATATGAAGAACTGTCAGCTCAGTTGCATTTTCTGTATTGTATTTTTGTTTTTTTGTTTTTGTTTTTTGGTAACAAAATTGATCATATTAGTTTTACTTAAAAAAATTAGTCAAAATTCTAATTTGCAACCAAAGAGAGTATTGTATCCTCTTCTTGAAATATACAAGGAGATGCGTGAAACTCAATAAACAAGACTCTTGATCAGCAGATAGGCCATGCTGCATGGGGTTATTTCTAAAGTCCACCCAAATTCAATACCCTCTTTCCTGTCGAGTCACACTTGATTGTCCTGTTTTCTTTAGTGAACAGAAATTGCATCTCCTGGCTTATGCAGTGGGAATGGGTTTGTGGTAGGGGTGAGCAAGCACTACTAGGTGACTTGTCTTGAACTGTGTTTGCAGAGAAAACACAACCTAGGTTTGTTTCATAGAGATTAAGTAAGATAGATATTGATGAAAGGCTAAAACTCCTCAAAATCAGCTATTGGCCCTGACAGAGTAAAACCAAATAATTCTTGCTTTACATGTTACTATGCATATTTATGCTTTTGAATAACAATAAGATTATATATTTTTATTTTATAATAATGTGTAAATGTTAATATGTTATTAAAATGGAAAGAGGAATGTTAAGAAAGGATGGAGGGAAGTGACTTTCAGTCCTGATTCTAGCAATGATTTGTCAGGTAATACTAAATCATTTAATACCATTCTCTTCAATTATCACACCGTGAATAGTACACACACATATCTAAGGCCCATTCTACTTCACACTTAAAGTTGAAATTCTGTAGTCATATATATGTTTATATATATGCATGTTTATACATATGTGTGTACATGTAATTTGTTCTACTCAGGGTTTTTAGTAATATGTATAATTTCATATTTTAAATAGTTAATTATTACAAGTTTTCTTCTATTTTCTAAATAAAGAAACAATACATTGCACGATGCATTATAATATTGATTTTGAAAGAATTGATCATTTTTTCAAAGAGGTTCTTTGGTATACTCTGTCTAATATAATGGTCTTAAACGAGACATTTTCTCTTGACCATAGTTCTATAAACATTTTTCTTAGACTAAAGCTAAATCTTGATTTTCCCTTTATTGAACCTATGTTTCTGTATAACATCTGCACCATAGCAGACCTGTAAGTGGTCATTTATAAGAATATATCTTTAGATCCCAGGACCAACTGATAGCACAAAATGTGTTTGTCGCTGAACAAATATTGCATGTCCTTTTTGCAAACAGCTTAAATATGGAATAAGATATGCTATTTTAAATTATACATTTATTTTACTTGCACTGAAAGCATGTAATACTTTAAAAACAACAATGGTAAAATAATATCCTGTTTATTTAAAATGAAAGATCTTCCCCTTTCACTGTTGTATTCTCTTATGACTGTGGCAGTAATATTTAACTTGTCAGTCACGATGTTTGATAAAATAATAATATTAATGTATCTCAGGTAATAATGAAAATATATGTCTGGCATACTTGTTTGTGAAATATCCCAGACTGATTAAAAGTCAAAAATATTTTTGTTAACAATGATTTACATGTTGCTATAAACACAACAAATCAGCCATTTCTAGTTGTAATTAACAGCAATGAATTTACTCAAGCATGAAGCTAAATAAGCTAACTGATATAATTTAAAAAATTAAAAATACTTTTAGAAAACACTAAACTTTATTATTAAAAACCTTCTTAAAAATGAATATATTTTTTTACCTATCAGAATATATATATGATCGGATATATATATGTATATGTGTGTGTGTGTGTGTGTGTATATATATGACATATAAATAACATTCTTTGGCCATATATTTGATGCTTTTGATAAAAAAATAATTTATGAGTTATAATCTCTATTAACATAAAGTGTACTTTAGTTCAGATAAAATACTATCCATTGATTACCTTTTGATTGATCTCTGATTATTTCTGCTATATTGTCCAGTCTGCTTTTAATTTCATCCAATGAAGTCTTTAATTTATAAATTGAACATATTCCACTTTTTAAATTTTAATTTAGATCTTTTTTATGGTTATCATTTCTCCACTAAGACTTTTTATTGTTTCATTCATTGTGTCAATCTTTTGTTTTAAGTTTTTTTTTTTTTGCCTTATTTATACTTGTTTTAACATTTTACTATTAATTTCAACATTTGGATTTGGGTTATCTAAGGTCCTGAATTAACATTTTGTCTGGATGTAGGTCACATATTTCTGCTTATTCCTATATATAGGTATCTTGATTGTATGTAGAATGTTTTGAATGATACATTTTAGAAGGTTTGTATTCTGTTTGTTTTCTTCAAGGGTAGTAAATTGTGTTCTGGAAAGTGATTAGATTACTGGTAGAATGTCTTAAGTCTTTCACGTTTTATTTTATTCTTGGCTAAAATAGATCTGTTTTGTTTTTGCTATTTATCCAGAAGCATGGATAAATATTCTTATTCTGAAGTTCGGTCTTATAAAGCATTTCAGCTGCATGATTAAAGTGCTCAGCAAGGTTTTTTTTTTTTACTCTAGCTGACTAGATACTTCCCTATCATTCATGTAATCTCCAAATTAGTTTCATCCAGTCTCAGTAAATATTTTTCTCTTAGAATCATGTCCTGTGCATATGCAGCCTGTTCTCAACCAACAGCTAATAGGGAGCCTCCCAAAAAGACTACCGGGTCTCTCCCATCCGCATGGTTCTCTGCTTTCTGGTACTGTATTCACAAACGCCACTGCTTTGTAAGGCCTCAACTTCCTTCTCAGCTCAGCAACACTGCCATGCTTGCCTTAGGTTCTAACATCCTGCACGTGGTTAGGAGACTGGCCCTGTAGAAGAACCAGGGAGAACTGGGGCTCACTTCACGTGTTCCCTTCTCTCAAGGACCACAATGCTTTAGTACAATTTCTGGTAACATTGCCTTATATAATTCTATAGTTGTTTAGGGTGGGAAATAAAGTACAGTCCTTTATATATGAATTTATCTATTCATTGTTTTAAAAAATTCACATGATTTTTAAAAAAGAGTAAGCATTAAAATGAAACTCTAAATGTACACACACACACACAACTATATATATACACACATGTAAATATATATACGGGAGTGGCAAAAGTAGGCTTACAGTTGTGAGAATATAAGACAGTTTATTTTTTCTAACTGAATTATTGGAGTGATATTAGTTCATAAGGTTTCAGGTATACCATTACATAATACATTATCTAGATGTATGTTTACCAACTCAAGTCTCTTTCTAGTGTGATTTATCCCCCTTTACCATTTTCTACCTCCCCTACTCCCTTTCTCTCTTTTAATCACCACAGTTTATAGTTGTCTTATTATTTATCAGTTATTATATTATTTATTTGTATTACAATTCTAACCTACTTTGCCCACCACTATGTATACTACATACCGTAATTCTATCTTATTTCATGAATATAATTGCATTTAATATATAAATATATATTAGATTACATAATTGATTTCATACATTTAATAACAGTATTATATATATGTGTGTGTGTCTCTGTTATACATACATATGTACTGAAACTAGTATATAGGCATGATTACTGTGCAATTCTTATGTTAATTATAAATGCCCTATTATATTGGCCCTGTGTTTATTATATAGAGCAAATGGGAAAGGGGAAATGTATTCTTCTGGCCTTGTGTGTTTCTCTTTTTTCATTTAACTTTCAGTGATCAAATTCTGTATGCCATTTTTATACTTGTTACATACTGAGTCACTTCAGATTGAGCACTGATTATTTAAGTAGGTGTTATAAATTCCTGACTCTGTTTCTGTAACATTCCAAATTTTAATCTTTAAAATACAGCCATCATTACTGGTATTTTAATAGCGCTGCAATATTGTTTTCTATTTACTATGTCACATGGTCTCACAAGAGCTCAAGGGGTCAGCTGAATCATGGAAATATTTTTATATATCTCTCTGGATTTGGGAAAGAAGGGAACAACTTAAATTGTATTGCTACCTAAGAAAAACATCCCTAATCCTCTAACTTCAGTGTTCAGATATTTCTACAGCTGTTTTCACTTTACACCAGCAAAATGTTCACCTCCCTGGGTCTCAGCTGCTCCTGCCACAGCTCCCTTATAAATCGGCTGCTTGCTAGACTCCCTGAAGTCTATTTTAATCCTCATTATATAAGCAGTGAGGGTGACCTAAGAAGAACGTCCTCAGGCTTGGACATCATTAACAGTTTACAAATTTTTTTTTCAACAAATTTTTATAGTCTGCCTTGGCCCAGTCAAGGTTTTAGGTGCTTGAGATACAGCGATGAATAAGGGTTTTGCTTGCAAGGGGTTCACTTTCTTAGTGAGGTGGTGATGATGATGAAGTAATAAAGATAATGAAGTCAATTACAGGTAAATCCAAAACCTAATAATTATTGGTAGTCCTCTAATGAGCTGTTTATGTTTTCTATTGGTTTTGCTTCATTGCCCTGTTAAGTCTAGTCCAGAAGGTTCTGTCTTGTTCAGATCAAATTCTGCCATAAAGGATTTATTTGCCATATAAATATTGAAATTTTAAAAAACATCAAGTGACAGTGCATATATTACAAAAGAGGTCTTGCATTCAGTTTAAATTTCCTGTCTGTCATTGTAAATAAACCAGGATTGTTAATAGACAATTTAAATTATTCTTATAGGAAGATATATATAGTATATAATACTCCCATAAATATTCTATGATAGTTAATTATATCAATTTTTTAGGTCAAGAGTCGTTCTTTTTACCAACAATTCTTCACCCTTATCAAAAGTCTAGCATATAGTAAGCACTAGATAAAGTGTTATTAAATAAGTGAATAATTGGTTAATTTCATATTAAGCTTTCAAGTGGAATGAGAAATAAAATATATTATTAAATATCTTCACAACTGACATCAGAATCATATGATAAAGTGTGAAACATATCAAAATTCACAATTCATTATGTATTTGTCATTACTAATTAATTTGAAGATTTGCATTGCAAACTATCAAAATCATTTAAAGTATATTGTTTCATTTTCTGGTGTCAATTTTTCCTTTGTGAATTTATTTTGTTTTTAGCATAATTCTCTGTTTATTTTGACATTATGTAAGCATATGCTTTTCTGTTTCATTCTTTTTATTGTTGTTGTTGTTATCATGTTCCTTTTGTTTTTTTCAAGGAAGTCATGGAATCCCATCAGGGGAAGAAATGACAACAGCTGTCCTATACAGTGCTAATTCAAACTCATACACCAAACTAGAAGAATTTATTTATCTCTTTATTCACAATTTTTAAGAAAAATGCATTACACCCAAAAATTCTTCATTTTATTTTTTCATAATAAGCTTCATAGAAGCCAACTAAAAATTTGCAATGAAGGGGATATTCCTGCCAGAAAAATATATTGTATTTGTATGTCAGTCTACTAGAGCTATTTCTCCACAGCAGTTTTCTCTTCTGAAGCTGAACAACATAAGGTGAGTAATTATTAGAAGCACAGCAAGGCCCTGGATACAGCCTGTTCAGTGAAAAGTTTATTCTAAGGCATTAGATTGCATATACAGACGACAAAGGATTTCTAAAGCAAGTAGATATCTTTGAATAGTTTTTACCTCTAAAGTGATCTCAAAGCAACTCATTTTGCTTCGTATGAAAATTACAACATGGCCTTTTCCAAATATGTGGTACTATAGTAGCCATTTATTTAAAGGAATGACTATCTATAAAGACTCAAGTTCCAGATAGAATGAAAATGTGTTTCAAGTTATGCAGAGAACATTAGGTTGAGCTAGAACTATAGTCAGAACTTTATTTATGAATTACAGTTAAGGACAAAATGCATAAAAACGCATGCATTATTTATACAGAATTTTTCTGCACTTCTGTTAAAAAAACATTTTCCAATTCATTAAGCTCTCTCTTTTTCTTCCTTTCTTGGCCTCGAGTGGCCAGTTCTCAGCTCTGCACTGATGGAAAGGCAACCTTAAACAGAAAGTGTTAGAGAGAGAATAATTTGTTTCAGTGAACAGTATTCTATCAGAAGACTGGAAATTTGGGGTTGCATAAGGACCAAGTCATATTTGCCCTCCAACATTTACCGGTTGGTTCCAGAACTATTTGTTGTGGCTACTGACAAGAAACAGAAGTATAAAGGGCACAGTACTTTCTAAAACAACTACTGGTGAACAAGGTGATTTATTTACTTTCATTTCATATTAACCTTTCAGATGCTTTCATCACAGGGGTGCTTATATTTTTTCCAGGTCATGAGTTTTAATTACCATTTACACCTTAGCATTAGCACATAATTTTATACTGTTTGTTTTTGTATCACACATGACCTTCAGGATATAGATGAATGTTTTTGAAGCTTTCAAATGCCTGAATAAAATGTACTTTTTTTCTGCATATATAACTCAAGATAATAGTTTGGTTAAAGAATATTATTGCCAAGACTAAAAAACGATACAAAGACAAAAATGATATTACATTTTCCTCATGTCATTAGTCTTTATTTCATAATTTCATTTTCTAAATTATTGTCTAATTGTTCTCTCCTAAAGATAGGGATGAAAAATCAAGAGTAATTTGTTTGCACTAGAATGTTGAAATTTGGAAGCAAATTTTAGGGAATAGACTGTCAGTGGACTGATGATGAGTTATTCACTAGAAATAGAAAATATCATATACTGAGAATAATACAAGTGACAACATTAACTTTTGCCTCAAACTATATTCTAAATTATTCAGACCAGGACAAGAAAAATGCAAAAAAACAAAAACATTCTGGAAGCCGTGTTCAGCATGATTGATGTGGAATGTGTGTGTATGTGTATGTACATCTCTTCTAGGTGTGGATTTCTATCAATATCAAAATTGTTTCTGAGATTCACTTAACTACTGGATGTCACTGTTGCTCCACTATTAAAAAAATTGAACAAAATATTAAGTCTAAAATTTTTTTACAAAAAATAATAACATATAAGAATTTTGCATTTATAGAAAGGATTAATTAAAGGCTTATTAAAGAAACATTTACTGAGCCACTTATTTTATTTAGTTTTTATATTAATAAAATTAGTTTAGTTTAGTCTATTCTTTGCTCAAAGTATTAATAAGATTTTAAAATATTTTCTTTTTTGATAGTTTTAATTTTCATATTTGAAAACATTGAAACCGGGTGAGAAGAGATGAAAAAATGCCTTAAATAATTATATATCTAGCTATTTATCAGTCATCTATCTACCCTTATACAAAATTTCACAACATTGTTTTTAATATATATATATATATATATATATATATATATATATATATATATATTATTTTTTCGACTGGGAGCAGATTTGAAATTAGCTTAATTAAAGAAAACATTAGAGACATGTCATAGCAACTACCCAAAGCAAATCTTAATATAAATATTTTGCTTTTAAATATTATTTTTTCTATAGAGTTAAAAACCTTTGACATACTTTATAGGAGTATTGTTCAACCTTTTTCATTATTATCCATGAGAAGAAATTATCATGACATTAACAAAACATGTTAAATATTAAGGAATGAGAGTTTACCTGTAGATTTGAGCTTTGAAGTGACAAAAACCATTGTTATATCTAAACTTTTATTCACCTTTCCCAGGCCAATTTTATCTCCCTTTAATATTGAGATCAATATTGACTCTATTGAAAATCCTTATTATATTTCCATTGTCTAATGACAGTTATATTCTCAAGCTTTATATTTTCTTGTGGATTAAAAAACAACTATCACTGATTAAAACATAATGACATTTGTTGCAAAAGTTAATCTAGCATACTAATTAAACATTAAAAATGAGCTATTTATTACTTAATGATTATTTTACTGACTTCAAAAGACTGTTTTAAAAATATGCTTTGGTTTAGTCACCTTTGGTTTTTTTCACCCATGAAAGAAAAACATACTTATATACAAATATAAAAACATTACAGATTTTAAAACTAAAGCTTTAGCTTTGCTGAACTATCTGTTTTTATTCCTAACTTTTCTTTCCTTGAATGTGTAACTATATTGTCTAAAAGTCACACATAATATTTTCTTGTCAGTGAATGCATTCAAAGTTGATTTTCCTAGTACTGTAGCCTCCACCTGTGTTTCTATTAGCATTTATTTCCTTTTCTAACACAAACCATTTCAAGGAAAAAAAAATTCATTATATTTTCAAACAAATTACACTTATAAATAAAATAAAAATCTTCAGGCACATTTAACTTTAAAATGTCTAAAGGCCAAAAGTGGTTATTGGATTACTAGTTATATCTAAAACAAAAAACAAAAAACAAAAACAAATAAAACCTGCTATGTACACAAATGGCTTAAAAGCACATATATTTTTAAAGAAAAATCTTGCTCACAGAGCAAATCCTTTTTTATAACTGTCTCAAGTAAAAACATAAAAGCATGAATAGTATTTAATACATTTTACTAACTTGCCAATAAAAATTTCATTCTTACCTTTTATCATTAGTTTTCAACCTTTAGAATAGTGTGGACATTTTTAAAGCAGGAAAGTATTTAAAAATAAAACAAAGCTCTGGCTGGTTGGCTCAGTGGTAGAGCATCAGCCCAGCATGTGGAAGTCCCAGGTTTGATTCCCAGCCAGGGCACACAGGAGAAGTGCCCATCTGCTTCTCCATCCTTCTCCCTCTTCTTTCTCTCTGTCTCTCTCTTCCCCTCCCACAGCCAAAGCTGCTTTGGAGCAAAGTTGACCTGTTCACTGAGGATGGCTCCATGGTCTCTGCCTCAGGTGCTGTAATAGCTATGGTTGCAACGGAGCAATGGCCCAGATGGTCAGAGCATTGCCCCCTAGCGGGCTTGCTTGGTGGATCCTGGTCAGGTACATGCAGGAGTCTGTCTCTCTGCCTCTCCCTTCTTACATCAAAAAAATACAAAAATAAATAAATAAAATAAAACAAGCCCTTTAATTTGGAACATATTACTTATATTACACTCCCAATGAGGCACTCAGCAATCCTCTTCAGTATTATAAAGATTATAAAGATTATATATGATAATCCATGATGAAACCATGGATAATTTGCATAAAGATATAAACACAGAGAAACCTTATTTTTTTAATCTGGCTTTTTATTTTTATTTATTTATTTTTTACTCAAACCAGCCTCACCTAGTGCCTTGACTCACTGACTTCCTCTCCTTTGCTTACTCATTAAGTCCTCAAGACAGTGAGGTTCTAGACAACAACCAGTAGTCTTAGGAACAAGATCCTGGGTCTATTGACTATTGAAACAGAGTTAAACATAGTATCTTGGCCTTAGTTGTGTTTTAGCTCCAGGCCCAGAGAATCAAAACAATCCCACAAAACAAATTCTTGAGAAATTGGACGGAATAACTCCATGGCTGAGATCAAGACTAGATGAAAGAATTAATTACCCTCTACTGTAGCACCAACCAATTAGTAGAGACCACTTCACTAACTCTATTAGTCATTATGACTAATGATATTTTTTCCTATATAGCCCATGCTCTGGAAGCCATCAGGAAGCCAGGTCTTAGAGCATAAGTGACCTGTGACTCTGGGTATGTTGCTATCGCCTCAATACATTCTTACTTTCTTCGTTGCAAACCTGTGTTCCTGTCTTATTGTTTTTTGTTTGTTATTAAGATTTTATTTATTGATCTTACAGAGAGAGGCTGGAAGGGGTGGAGAGTGGCAAGTATAGTTGCTTCACTTTAGTTGTTTATTGCTTGCTTGTTGCTTGTCGTTTGTGCCTTGGCCGGCAAGCCCAGGGTTTCCAACCAGCGACTTCAGAGTTCCAGGGTTTTTTTTTTAATTATTATTATTTATTTATTCATTTTAGAGAAGAGAAACAAAGAAATAGAGGGAGGGAGGAGCAGGAAGCATCAACTCCCATACGTGCCTTGACCAGCAAGCCCAGGGTTTTGAACCAGCAACCTCAGCATTCTAGCTCAATGCTTGATCCACTGCATCACCACAGGTGAGGCCAGAGTTCCAGGTTAATGGAACCCTGCACCGCCACAGGTCAAGCGCTGTCTTATTGGTCTTTGAGGCATGCAGGAAATAAAATCTTTCTCTTTTTTTTAAATAATTTCATTTATTTTTATTTAGGTATTAAATTTAATAAAGTGATATTGGTTAACAAGAATTCATGGGTTTCAGGTAAATATTTATATATAGCATTTAAACTGTTGATTGCATTCTGTGCCTATCACCCAAAGTCAAATCATTTTCTGTCACCATATATTTGTCCCCAAATAAATGTTTTCAGTTCAGTAACAAAGACTTGATTTTTAACTACCAAGGCAATTGTTTTATAAAATTCTCATGTTTAGTTTTGTTACAAATGTAATTTTTATAAAGACATTGTTAGGAAACAATTTTCTATGGTCTTTCATATTTCTGCATATCTTGTGAGAAAGGACACTGACCACCTTCTTCTTCTGAACTCTTATCAAAGATGTTTGAAGAGAAAAAGCCTTGAAAAACAGAGATGCCCACTGTGCTCTTCTCTACTCCACTACAGACATCCTAAAAAAGTGGGGAGATAGTTTACTATCCAATATAACAAAGAAAGGGTCTGCCTCTGGAACTCTCTCATTGACAATGAAATACTTGGAGACCAGATGAAATGCTCAGAGGGACCAATGGGAGGCAACAGTTCTGGTTAGTAGATCAAAGAAAGGACTGAAGCCCTGGCCCCAGCCTTACTCAGATATTTATTAGCAAGGACAAATAAGGAACCAGACAGCAGAAGTTTTTAGGGAATGAAATAAAAGACAAGGAACATGCTGACTTTTAATCTCTGTTCTGAGATCCTAAATATTTCTTGTTACTGAATCTTATCCTGCTGTTTTGCTGTTTCCAGCAAGCACTGTTTCCAGTGCAGGCCAGAGAGATTCCTGTACTCTCATCCACTCAGGGCTTTCACTCTAGGGTGCCTCACAGTCTCTGATTATTATCCTAACTCTGCTTGTTTACATAGCATGTTTCCTACATGGAACAAATGTCAGAGTAGCTTACTGGCCTTTATAAAAGATTGCATTCCCTAACTAAAGTCACACTACCATGAAAATAGATATCACCTGGATTTCTTTACATCACTGTAAAGGGAACTGGATTTTCAAGAACTGGCACAAATGTTAAAACACTCCTACTGGTATTGCTGTGAACACAAGTAAAGGAGTCTCTGTGTTCTGTTAGCATTCATAGAATTGTGGGAGGCCAATCTGTCACATGGTGCATAAGGTACAGCTTCAGATTCTTCACAATTCTTAAAAGTCACCTTCCCACCTAAATGTCACCAATAGTGGTACACTAAAAGCTGTGTTATATTTACACAATGGAATTCTATCCAGTCATGGAATAGAAGGAAATCTTACCCATTTTGACAGCATGGATGGTCCTCAAGAGCATTATGCTAAGTGAAATAAGCCAGTCAGGGAAAGACATAGACCAAATGATTTTACTCATATTTGGAATCTGATGAACAAAATGAACTAACAAGAAAAATAGAGACAGACTCTTCTTAAATAGAGAACAGGTTGGGAGCTGTTGTGGAAATGTTTGGGAAGCTGTATTGGGGGTATGAAGGGATTGAATGAAAACAACAAACAAAACAGAAAAACACTCATGGACATGAACAGTGTGGTGTGGTGATTGCCAGAGGCAGGTGTAGGGGTAAATAAAAGAGATAATATACAGGGGATAAATGGGATGGATGAAGATTGGTGATTGACTTGAGGTGGTGAACACACAATATAGTGTACAGATGATGTTTTGTGAAATTGAGAACCTTAAACCTATATAATTTTGTTAACCAGTATCAAATTAATTAATTCAATAAAAAGATAAAAAGTAATAAAAAATATGAGAATATTTACATATCTCATAAAACTTAGCATGTCAAGGCCTGATCTTACTTGTGAAGCTTTATCTCTCCAAAATTTTCTATACTTTTTTCCTGTAATTATATTGATTTTCCTTTTAATTCCTCACATTGGGCATGCATTTTCATTTCAGGTTCTCTAGCCTAAATTTTTTTACATATTTCACATCTACTCATGCTTCAATTTTCAGTACATACATTCCTCTTTTAAAGAAACTCTGCCTGAATCCCAAGACACAAGAGTTTCTGTTATACAAGTAGACAACTTCCTCCTCTTTTCTGTTGTCTAATTTCAACGATCTGAAACTAAATATGTTTGTGATTATATATTTTTTTAACATTGTCTCTCTTAGGACCAGTGTATTTTTGGTGACGGTTGTCACAGATAAGTTGTTAAAAAAGGAGTCACACATAAGAGAATATCAATATGTGCTTAATAACATATTTATTGAGTGTTTAATATGCAGACAGAAACTATATATGATTACATGGGTCACAGCAGTAAATGAATCATAGTTTATAGTCTCATGAGCCTTATACTTCTGTGGGAGAAGAATTATCCCAGTGATTAGATTTTTTGTTTCTGGGGACGTATTGCTCAAGTATACTTCTGGTGCTGCTTTTAATAATTCGGGACCCCTTGGTCAATATTTTTATTGTTTTAGTGTGATATGGAATGATGTGGCCAATAAGTTTAGTTATTATGTGTATTTACAATATGTTCAAGGTGCCTGAGACATAATAGATAGGTAGCTAATAGCAGTTTAAATTCTTATTCTTCACCTTCAACAAAACAGTGAAACAGTCATGAAAATGAGGCAATTTTATTCACCCTTATAAATTTGTATTCTTTATTTCTTTAGAACCTACTTTGCTTGGGACAAAATAGTTAAATAATAAAAGTTGTCTCCTACCTTTTTCTTTACAAAATTATGAATAATTTTTTTCTCAATTCCAGCCATTTAGTCTGCGTGAACTAAAATAAGACAAAATTGAAATTGTGTTGAATTATGGGACACTCAACTTGTGTCCAGAGTGTTGCTTGGTGTTGTGTGGGGAAATCACCCCCTTTACACATTGGAGTTCGCTGCAAAGCCTATTAAGGAATAATAAGAGATGCCCCAAGAGATCTTCTGTATTCCAGACATACTCTTCCCTACCCTCATGTTGAGTAGTAATCCCTGGTCATCAGTATTAATCACCCAGCCCAATACAGCAACTTCCTCCTTTGCTTATTGATTCACAGACATGGGAAGCTCAGAGTAACTAAGTGGCAATCTTAACTGCAGTTCAGTGAAATCACTGTTATGACTCCTGGTGGAAGCATTGTTTCCTCTGGCACTAAAACCTGTAGGTCACCAAAACATACAGACATGGGAACAAGAAGGAAACATTTTGCTAACATGTCATTATGGAGAATAGCAACTTGTGCCATTACTATTTCCCACCCTTGATTCCTGGACCTGTCACACTTGGTTAACAGAGAAACATCATGTATTAAATGCTGATTTATGGCAAATATAGCCTCCTCTCAATGTGTCCTTTCTCTCAGAATTTAATTTTAGATTAATATAAAATACTAAAATAATAAAACTTGTCTCTTCCCTTTTTCTATGAATGATCTTTTTAAAATTACAAAAAAGCACCTGACCAGGTGGTAGCACAGGGGATAGAGCGTCAGACTGGGATGCGGAGGACCCAGGTTTGAGACCCCAAGGTTGCCCGCTTGAGTGAGGGCTCATCTGGTTTGAGCAAGGCTCACCAGCTTGAGCCCAAGGTCGCTGGTTCGAGCAAGGGGTCACTTGGTCTGCTGTCGTGCCCCCCCCCCCCCGTCAAGGCATATATGAGAAAGCAATTAATGAACAACTAAGGAACTGCAATGAAAAATTGATTTTTCTCATCTCTCTCCATTCCTGTCTGTCTGTCCCTATCTGTCCCTCTTTCTGACACTCTCTGTCTCTGCCACAATAAATAAATAAAAGAAACACATCTTAAAATTACAAAAAAAGCATTTTTTTGGTCTAAGCAATTAAAACCTTAAGAGATAGGATAGGGTGTAAAGTTGAAAATTTTAAAATAACTGATGTATAGTAGTTAATGAATCAGTAAATATTGAATTGAGAAAAGTAAAGTTTCATAAATTATTTCAGGCATATATTATTTACCAAGTGCTTGGGATACAAAACAAAGATGAACAAGCTCACTTACCCCCAATTTTCTTCTTTAAGAAAGGTGATTTTTAAAATTATTTTTACATTTAAATAAAAAATAAAGTGAATTTTTCTATAAACAATGCAAAATTTAAATAATATATAATATAATCTGAATTATTAGAATTACTTTGATAATTAGATAAAAGACCATACAGAAGCACTTAGAAGATACTAGTTTATAAGATAATAAGTGTTAGCTAAATGTAAGTTCTCTGAATTATTAAATATTTTTCAGTGTCTTATTTTCCAGAAACTTTGTTAAATGCTGAGGACACTGACATGAATATAAAAGCCATGAGTTATGCCTCATTGATGAAGATGACCTTTTCTAATGGAAAAAAAAAATTACCAATACGTCTAAATATTAAAGAAGATTAAGAAGGAAGAAAAGGAGAAGAAAATTTAACAGACTATAAGAGATTACTGTATGAATTTACACAATTTATGCTAGCTACAAATAAATGTTTCCTAAACAAATTTTTAGCAAAAGTAATCATACTGTAAAGATGTCAAATTTAGGGTTGATTATGGAGGAAGTAGTCAAAAGGGTCAAATTTTTCTGATTAAAGTTTCAAATAACATACACATTGGGGAGGTAAAAGGACTGGTTAGCTAAAAATTATTCTCAAAAATTAGTTTACCCCAAAATAAAATGGAAATAGTTCATTAAAAGTAGGTAATTAAAAAAAAGGTATTAATCTTTAATGGTAACTAAATAAGACTAGAAGAACATTCATTTATACTAGAAGTCAGGAACTTCTAGTGGTGATATATGTATTAAATTAAAAATCATGGGTCAAACTTTACATTATTACATTGTATTACCTTGTAAGGGGTAATGGCCCAGATGCCTTATTATATATAGTTTATTACCCTTTGGAAATATTAAAAATTCTAAAATCTGAGAAAGGTTTTTCCTAAGGGCATCTTATAACCATAATGTTGACTTGAAGGACACTGACTGCCCTGGCAAGAATGAGGCAGAGAGAGCAAAACTGTGCTTTCCTCTGAGAGACTTTGTTATGAATTGTCAACAAAACTTCCAGAAGACCATTCCAGGGTTCAAAAGAGGGGTTTATTCAGATAAGATCTGCAATGTAGGGAGGCATAGTTTTGGCATAAACTAAAAATATCTTCTGATGTGAGAGACGGGTGGTTGGGCTTTTAAGGCAAAAGCTGCAAAGAGCTGACCTTAAGGAGATTGGTTGGTAAGGAAACTAAAACCGCAAGCGTGCGAGCGCACACACACACACACACACACACACACACTATATATATATATAATTTTCTTTTTAATTGAAACTTTCCATTATATTTAAAATGAGTAGGTGGGGTCAGGAGAGATCACTAATCTTTTGTGTCATAAGGCATGGTTAGCAGGGGTGTCACAAGACATAGATTAATGCCTCAGTTTCCCTTGGAACCTGAGAAATAAACTGATAAAACAAATTTTATAATTAAATAGACAAAGCAGAGAGTGCAGTTCATCTTATAGACAAAGTGCAAAGTTCATAGTGTAAAACTTTTGGCCACTTAAGCAGGTCTAGATATTAAATTGAAAAAGATCTAGATATTTAGTCACAAAATTATGATATTAGAATCCTCAGGGTCAACTTAATATCAAAGCTATATGTATGAAGAAAGGAAGGGAGTGGGAAAAGGAAGATCATTCTTTGGGAAAAATAATGGCTCTTTCACTTCAGAAGTAAGAGAAATGAGAGAAAACATTAATCTTAAATGTCCTTTTGAATTCCTGTCCTTGATCATGACCATTCAGATTATCATCCTTCCTGTTTTTGAAGGCCTTGAGACCAATGTGAGGAAATGTCTTAAGATGTTCTTTCTTTGTGTGTCAACAATATCCTAAGAGGTGGTTAAGTCAGTGAGGCCCAGAGAGTTAAATTTTCCAATCTGTGAAGTGGGTATATTTTTTTTGAAGGATTCTTATGAAATTTTAATGCAAAGATATGTGCAAAAGTACTTTGGAAAAAATAAAGCATCATATAAAGAACCAAGATTATTCGGATTGAAGCAAAATGGTTGCTTAAACAAATAAAAGCTTTTTAAGATAATTAATGCTAGTAAATATTAAGAGAACTGGGTTCAGGAGACATTATTCTGTCTTTGAGTTACAAGACCATGACAGCAATGGCTCAAGACATATTCATTTATCACTTTGCTAGAGCTCCTAAAGTAGGGGTTTTTCTTGTACAAATCGCTCAATAAATAGATGTAGGTAAAACTATCATTTTGAATATTAGGAGAGTAATATGTTATAAAAGAAATTTAGAATAGAAATATTTTGAAAGAATAATTTCTTTGTTAAATTATATAGAAGGAAAAGTTTTAAAAAGTTGAAGATACTTTAGAGGGAATAAAAAATAATATATTGATGTATACAAGTAGAACAAAGAACAAAATGGATGCAATTAAATAAAATAAAAGAGTATATGTTTTAAAATTTATTGTAATGATTAAATCCAAACAACTCTACCAATGGCTCAGTCAATTGGAGAAAATGGTCCAAAATGAGAAAAAAATGTTGATTTCACAAAACAGTAAACATAGTGGTCATACTTGTACACTATATCTTGAAAAGGACACTACAACCAACTTAATATTTTCTGTCCTTATAATAAGAAAGAACTATGAAAAACATCATCTATATCTTTGAAGATAATTTTAACATATCTATATATACTAACTCATTATAGAAACAGATATTTAATAATGAATCTATTGAAAACTACAGAGATGTATTTACCTTGGAGACTACCAAAGATGAATAATATTTTTAAATGCTGACAATGTGCCAGGCAGAGCACTAAATGCTTGCATGTATATTATCCTCACTAAAAAAACTGTAGATATGACTTCTTAAATATTTATTTTAATATTTTTCTTTTTATTTATTCATTTCTTTTTAGAGAGGAGACACACACACACACACACACAGAGAGAGAGAGAGAGAGAGAGAGAGAAGGGGGAGGAGCTAGAAGCATCAACTCCCATATGTGCCTTGACCAGACCAGTGCAGGGTTTTGAACTGGCGACCTCAGTGTTCCCAGGTCGATGCTTTATCCACTGCGCCACCACAGGTCAGGCCAATATTTATTTTATTGATGAAATAAACTCAGAAAAGTTCTGAAATTTACCAAGAGTCATAAAGGTAATAATTAATGAAGTGAAGATTCAAAAATATGCCCAATAATTTTTATGCCTATGCAATTATTACATAGCATCTGTTGTGGGGTTGATTCTACTCAATGCATCATGTAAAGAACCAAGATTATTCTGATTAAAGCAAAATGGTTGATCAATAGTCAGTGAGGCAGTATAGTGATCCCAGATTGAATTTTTAAATCAGCTTATCTATTTTGACTTGATCTGCTGTTGCTTTTTGTGTAATCTTGGACTACTTGATTAATACTACTAAGGATCATGCTTTTCATTCTTTAAAAAGAAATACTGCCCTGGCTGGCTAGCTCAGCAGCAGAGTATCAGCCTGGCATATGAAAGTCTTGGGTTCAATTACCTGTCAAAGCACACAGGAGAGGTGCCCATTTGCTTCTCCACCCTTTTCCCCTCTACTTTCTTTCTGTCTCTCTTTTCTTCTCCTGCAGCCAGGGCTCCATTGGAGTAAAATTGGCCCAGGCGCTGAGGATGGCTCCATGGCCTCTGCCTCAGGTGCTAGAATGGCTCCAGGTTGCAACAGAGCAATGCCCCAGATGGGCAGAATATCACCCCCCAATGGGCATGCTGGGTGGATCCCAGTCGGGTGCATGTGAGAGTTTGTCTGTCTGCCTCCCGGCTTCTCACTTCAAAAAATTTAAAAAAGAAAAACTAATACATTGAGCCTCTTATACATGGTTGTGTTTACCACAATTTTACTTTCTTTGGTTTCAGTTAGCCTTACTCAACTGTGTTCTAAAAATGTTAAATAAAAAATTGCAAAAAAAAGCAAAATAAATTGCAATTTGTAAGTTTTAAATTGTACATCATTTTAAGTAGTATCATGAAATCTCACCTTGTCTTACTCTGTCCAGCTCTGTCTTGCCCAGTCTCACCCAGAACATGCATTATCCCTTTGTCCAGTGTATTCTCACTATATGAACTATATGCCTCTTATTCATTTAGTATATGGGTTAGCTATCAGATCTACTGTCATGGTATTGTTGTATTTGTGATGCTTGTGTTCAAGTGACCCTCATTTTTCTCTAACAATGGCCCCAAAGCACAAGATTCCCGATGCTGACAATATGGATATGCCAAAGAGAAGCCATAGCTGTATGTATAAGAAAAACATATTATATATAGGGTTCGGTACTACCTATGGTTTCAGGTATCCATTGGGAGTCTTGCAACATATTCTTTGTTGGTAAGGAAGGACTACTGTATTACTTTCTTGCTGAGTCATTTGTGTACTACAGTGCATACCTCAGAAGGAAGAGGCAACAGAGAATTTTTTGTTTAGATTAAATTCCAATAATGCATCTTACTAAAAATTATAACACACACAAAAGCACTACTTACCATAATATCTGTTAATAATCTGAATAAATGTTTACTTTTATTATAAATACTATAAACTGCTACAGTGTTCTAATTTTTTATGACATTATTAAGAAAGGGAGTGAAAAGTCAAGAGCATCAAGATAGAAGTCCAGAGACACCTATATTTAGCAAAATAAAAAAGAGAGGCCAGACAATCACCAATTAGAGAGGGATCAAAAATTTTTTGATAGAATTGTCAAGGAAGTTGAAGGAAGCCAACCAGGCATCAGCAATAATACATAATTCTGTGGACCCAAGGGAGACACCAGGGGAAAAGGGACAGTGAAATAGGATAAGTGAGTCCTAAATGTGTTGGTGTCAGTTGACTTGTCTAGGATGACTCCAAGGATTCTGGCTTCAGATGGAGCAAGATGGGTGGGTGATGGAAAGAGACTAAAGTTCAGCTTTGGAGCAGTTGAGTTTGTGTTGGTTATGGAGGACAACAAATGGAGGTGTCTGTAGACCAATACTGGTGTTAGGAATAAAGAGATAATCGCAGCTCCTTAAGCACAGACCAAAGTTCACTTTACCTACAGATCTCTATCACTCAGCCTGGATTAAATATCAGTTCAATGAATGTGGGCTGGGTTTATCAAGGCAACATAAATACAGTGCAAAATGAGGAAAAGTGGGCAGCAAATTGAGAAAGATCTTGCTGTCCTGGTAAAAGTCTTCGACGAACAGATCTATCTATCTATCTATCTATCTATCATCTATCTATCTATCTATCATCTATCTATCTATCTATCTATCATCTATCATCATTTATCTATCTATCTATCATCTGTCTATCTATCTATCTATCTATCTATCTATCTATCTATCTATCTATCTATCATCTATCATCTATTCATCTACCTACCTACCTACCTAGTATAATCTGCTACCTACCTACCTAGTATAATCTGCTCAATCTAATAAACCATTAATCTAATCAGCTTTTAAACCATTATTCTGATCTAACATTAATTAATCTAATAAACCATTAATTCAACCAAACCAAAAGCTAGCTTAAATCATACCCTAATCCAATTAAGCAGTAGATGTAATGTGCCAGTAAATCTGAGAGGTTGCTGAATCTAATAAACAGCTGATTTGGTTACCACCAATCTAATCAAATGCTTTATTTACTCAAACACTTAATCTAATCCAATGTTTAGTCAATCAGACCCCTGAAAAAACCAACCACTAGTTTAATCAGAGATTGATTTAATTAAGCCACTTAATATGATCATTCTCTTCATCTAATCCACTTCTTGAATATAATTTTGATTAAATCAAGCACTTGATTATATTAAGCATTCCATTAATTAGGTGGTTGAATAGATTTTGTGTTCAATGATATCAGGTGGATTATTAAATTAAGCAGTTGATTTTATCATGTAGCTGACTAGAATAAGTGGTTGAGTAAATTACATGGATTATTAGATTGGGCACTTGATTCAATTAGCCCTTTCATTAGATTGGGCAGATGACTAGATTAGGCTGCAGATTACATCAAGTGATCAAGTAGATTAGGTGGCTCAATTAGATTAGGTGGCTGATCAGAACAAGCATTTCATTAATTCAGGCAGAGATTAGTTTACACAGCCAATTAGATATTGTGGCTGATTAGATTAAGCAAACCATCAGATCATGCACTGATTAAATCAGCCTCCATTAGCTGCACATTTTGATTAATTTGGCAGGTAATTAAATCAGCCCATTTATCAGATTATGTGGCTGATTACCCACTAGATCAGATTAGTTTTGCTTGATTAGATTAGGTGTGGGGGGAAGCGATTAGGTCTTTAGTTAGATCAGCTTTTTAATTTTATCATCCATTTGATCAGATTGGGCAACTAATCAGATTGGGTGGCTCATCAAATCAGGCTCTTGATTAGATTGGGTTCTGGTGTTAGATTTGGGTGGATAATCAGGTTAGTCACATGATTACCTTAGGCAGTGATTGTTTTGGGCAGCTTGATTATGTTAGGTGGCTCTAGCAGATCAGGTAACCAGATCAAATTAGAAAACTGATTAGATTAAATAGCTAACTAGACTAGCTGTGCTTGATTAGATTAGGCAGTTGACTAGATCAGCTGGATTATTAGGTTGGACAAACAATTGTATTAGGCACTGATTGTGTGCTTGATTAGATTAAGTGCATGATAATATTGAGTGGTTGGTTAGCCTTATTTGACTTAAATAACAGTTAAAAAGTAAAATGTTTTGTCAGTACTTGTTAATGGCTATATGACATTACAACCACCTTGCTCTTGAAGCTCTCAATCTTCCAGCCTCAATAGGTTTGTTTGTTTTTTATTAGATCTTTATATTTTTCATTCATGACTTTTTTATGGAACATCTCCTGTTTGGAATGTTTTTTCTTACAACTCATTCATTCTTTCAATCTTTAAACCTCAATTCAAATGTCACTTTCTCAAAACAACCAAACAAACTAAAACAACTTTTGTTATACAACTTTTAAGACTAGGTTTTATTCCCCTAATATGAACTCATTGTGCCCTATATATTTGTTTAAAACACAGTCATATTTTAATTAAAATAAAAGAAAATCTGTATTTTTTTTTTTGGTCTTTATTCCAACTGGGAAACAGGCTTTGCCAGCATAGCAACAATACTTATCTTATTCCTCAGTGAACATCCAGTTGCTTGCATATGTTGCTATCGGTGCAGAAACAAACAAAAATTTTCATGAACTTAAGGTCTTTTAATTATACTTATACTTCAAGGATATAACATAGTTTCTAGTATAGAGTGGCTAATATATGATAGTTACTTTTGTCTATACATAAATAAATCTTATTATTTTATGTGTTTAACATTCTACAATTGCAGATAGTATTATTTGGTAGCTAGTATGTGCTATACACTGTAAATTAAGGCCATACACCACAGGAGCTCATAAGCAAAACATAAAAGGACATGTGGAACAAAATAAATGATCAAAATAAAAATAAAGAAAAAAATTATATTTAAACACTTGAGAGATTAAAGCCTCACAATTGTTTTGTCTTTGAGCATGCTACACTTTTCTAAAGAAGCTATCAAAATATCTCTATGGGAGTGTACACTAAGGTATAGAAACAAGCTGCTCTTGAATCTCTTAGCCTGAAGTCAGGTCAGGGATACCAGCTGTGAATAAATTGTAAAGGAAGTATGTACAATTTGACAAGGTAGGCAAAGATTTGCTTGTCGGAGTGTTCTAAATCTTTTGTCCATAGTTTTATCCCTTGAGATACTCAGAAGTAGCTAAACAGCATGCAAGATCAGGCACCAGGAGTTTATCAATTGCAGAGTATATATTATTTTCATTTTGTGAGTGCGTTATTCACAGCATTGTTATGATCTTCAATTTGCATTGCATTGTTCTCTCTCATATTTATGAATGTAAATTTCTCCCCTTGTCCTCATGTCTACTTACTCTGCCACTTCCCCCATTAGTTGATTAATACAATGGACAGTGAAGCAAACATACAGGCTGTGTCTACACAAAGATAGTGAAACAGTTGAGTAAGCTCTAGGACTATGACAAGTATGGACCTTAGATGCAAGAGAAAACACAAGAGCAAAGGTATGGTTCAAGGACTGGGGAAGAAAGATCTAAGGACAAGGTTTATCAATGTAGAGACTTAGATAAGGGGTCTTAAAAAATAATCAATTGGGCCTGACCAGGTGGTGACCCAGTGAATACAGTGTTGGACTAGGATGCAGAAGACCCAGGTTTGAAACCCAGAGGTTTCTGGCTTGAATGTGGGCTCATCTGGCTTGAGCATGGGTTCACCAGCTTGAGTGAAGGGTCACTGGTTTGAGCGTGGGATCATAGACATGATCCCATGGTTGCTGGCTTGAGACCAAAGGTTGCTGGCTTGAAGCCCGAGGTCGCTGGCTTAACCCAAGGTTGCTGGCTTGAACAAATGGTCACTTGCTCTGCAGTAGCCCCTGGTCAAGGCACATATGAGAAAGCAATCAATGAACACGTTATCCACGAACAATTAAGATGCCGCAAGGAAGAATTGATGCTTCTCATCTCTCTTCCTTCCTGTCTGTCTGTCCTTATCTGTCTGTCCCTCTCTCTGATTCTGTCTCTGTCAAAAAACAAATTAATCAGTTACAAATGAATCAGAACAAACTGAACTGTTGTTGTCATGTCTAGAAGCTTTGGGTTAATTTCTGAATATAAAGATAAGAATTCATCCTATTCTTCAATAAAATTATTCTTGATGTTATACAAAAAGTAGGTCATGGTATTTTCATTACTCTAATTTTAGCATAGCATTTATTAAAGAAGAAAAAGCAATAGAATTGTTTTTTGAGTCCCTTGCACCTTTGCTCTTCCAATACTCAGAATGTTTCTAAGCATTTGATGACATATAGTTCCTCTAGGTAAAACCAGAATTCTTACTTCATCAATAAAACTTAGCTTTCTTTAATGCTGTTTATTGTCTTGATAAATTGCTACCAGCCACTGCCCTGAACACTGTAGTGTTAGCTTCTGTTTTTCATACATGTGCATTTAATTGTTTTCATTGAAAAAGGTCTTCAGTAATATTCAATACCTTTGTGTCTTAGTAACATTAGTCTTTACTCTCGTTTTTATGCTTATAATGAAGAAGGACCTACAGTACCCGAAGTGTTAGATCCTCTGTTTCAAAATGAATTACATATATATTATAAAGGAAAAGGATAAGGTGTTCTTCAACGAGGAAATAAAATAGGTTGTCATAAAATGAGCCTTTATTAATAAAGGTCAAGACAATAATGTACAAAATACAGTTGTATAATAGTCAAAACTTTAAAAAAATAATTTAGCTGCCAATGCCTGCTTGCCATTATTTTACCTACTAAGTTTTCCACTACTTTATGTCATCTGAGTCAGATTTCCAAAGTTTTCTTCTTTTAGATATTAACATAACATTAGTTTTCTTTATTAATACTATCAACATAGCTAAATAAGCAAGTGACAAAAAAATTATAAGCAAAATATGGTCAGCACTTTCAGTTTAGAACAGTGGTCCTCGAACTACTGACCACAGGCCGCATGCAGCCCCCTGAGGCCATTTATCCGGCCCCCCGCCGCACTTCCAGAAGTAGCACCTCTTTCATTGGTGGTCAGTGAGAGGAGCACAGAATGCATCCGCACCCATAGTTCCCATTGAAATATTCGTCAGTTTGTTGATTTAAATTTACTTGTTCTTTATTTTAAATATTGTATTTGTTCCCATTTTGTTTTTTTACTTTAAAATAAGATATGTGCAGTGTGCATAGATATTTGTTCATATATTTTTTTTATAGTCCGGCCCTCCAACCATCTGAGGGACAGTGAACTGGCCCCCTGTGTAAAAAGTTTGGGGGCCCCTGGTTTAGAAAATAAAAATCTTAAACATTACCTTCTAGAAGCTTAAAATTTATCTGGGCAGAAAAATAGGGGGAGGAGAAACAAGTCCACAAACAATTATTTAATGACAAAAATGAAAAGAAAATATAAGTGCAAAATTTAATTTATGAACTTAAATGTTGGTGTTATCTCAGGCTTTATTTTTGCTTCTTTTGTTTCTAATTATAAAATAATGTTAGGTGATGACACACACACAAAAACAGTTTCATCTACTAACTATACCCCTATAACTTGGTGATAACCAAATCTATGTATGTACCCTCAATCTCACTCCTGAACTATTATTCACTTGAGAATCCTTATTCCTACGCAAATTTCCATTTAGATGGATCCTAGTTGCATGGAAATCAACATATTAAAAAATAAATTTATCAATCCTCAGCATTCTTCTCCTAGTGAATTTTTTTAGTGAGTAACAAGGCCCTCAAACTAAAAATTTATTCCAAACTGTTTCACTCTATTCCAAGTTATTTTTCTTTCCACTTTGTATCTCACAATTTATTTCAGTTCAATTATATGAATTTTTATTGTATGGCTACACTATGCCAGAAAAAGCTAGAAACAAGATGGTAGACCTTGTAGTTAGATATGTTTTTTAAAAAATTAAAAATATGATGAGGGTTAAGAGAGAATAAAAAGACTTTTAAGAAAACATGTAGCACCTGACCAGTGGTGGTACAGTGAATAGAGCCTCAACTTGGGATGCTGAGGACCCAGGTTAAAAACCACAAGGTTACTGGTTTGAGTGTGGGTTAATCTGACTTGTATGTGAGATCATCAACATGCTCCCATAGTCACTGACTTGAGCCCAAGGACACTGGCATAAACAAGAGGTCACTGGCTTATCTTGAGCCCCTGGGCAAGGCACATATGAAAAGTAATCAATGAATAACTGAAGTGACACAACTACTAGTTGATGCTTCCTACCTCTCTTCTTCCTTTCCCTCTCTCTTTCTCAAAAAAAAAAAAAAAATATATATATATATATATATATATATATATATATATATATATATATGGCAAGGGTATTTAGTGTGGACTAAGATATGTATAATTATTTTATGTGCACTCGTTCTCAGTTAATGCCATGCTTTTCATTTTACTGAATAATAGAAAAAAAATCAAGGCTCCATATTCACCTTTACTTCATGCCACCATCTGTGCATATATACACTGCCTTATTCTTGCTACTTTGTTTTAACCTCTTATAGTTGTATTTATTTACGGTTAGATCATATACTTGCATATCAAGTTTCATTGCCTAAAACCCACTCAAAATTTTCTCTAGGAATTCTTCCACCTCACTCACATCACCATCCTCTCTCTCTTAATGAATCATATTAGTCAAATGATTTCCACCATCAGACACACGCAGGGAGATTACTTGCAGGCTAGTGGTAACCATTTTGCTTGAAGATATATGCAGGTTGTTTGCCTGCTGGTGTGCCAGTACTGTCTTAAGGGGATATTATTTCTCCTGTTAGATGTTCATCAGGCTCCTGAGATGAGAAGAAATAGAGAGGGAGATCAATCAATAGAAGTGTAAAAATGAATGAAGGAAGAGAAATAATCTAGGTCATGATTTCTTGGCTGGGGTAGTAGAAGTGAAGTTGGAGAAAATTGAATTGTTTTGACAGTTATTTCAGAAATTAAAACAAAAGAGAAGATAATAGTTGGATGCAGATGCAAATATAAATGAGGAAGTTAATATCTGAGCAACTGCATAGAAGGTGTCATTAACTGACAAAAAGGACACTGAATATTGGACATACATGAAGAAGATATTTGACTTAGGTTTGGATATTGTGAGCTTCTGATTCCTTTCACAAAATAAGCAGTGAAGTATGAAACTAGATATCCAGACACAATGCTCAAAAGAGAACTGGGGTAGAAGTTTTTATTTATGAATCATCAGCATATAGAAAATAAAGTTCTAAATATGATTAAAATTCCTGAAAGATGGTAAATAAAATAAGAAGAAAACTTACATAGAACCCTAAAAAATAATAATTTAATTTTTTCTCATAATTTGATGATACCATAATCATGACAATTTAGTGTCAGCATAAACAAATGATCAATATAACAGAATAGAAAGTCCAATATAATAAAATATAAAGTCTACTGATTTTTCTGTTTGTATTTATTCTGCTTAGTGAGTATATTGGATCTGTGGTTAGTATCAGTCATTAATTTAACAACATTTTTAGTTATTCCTTCTTTCCAGCTTTATTGAGACATAGCTGATGAATAAGAATGATATATATCGCCTGACCAGGTGGTGGCGCAGTGGATAGAGCATCGGACTGGGATGTGGAAGACCCAGGTTGGAGACCCCGAGCTCGCCAGCTTGAGCGTGGGCCCATCTGGCTTGAGCCAATAAAAAAGCTCGCCAGCTTGGACCCAAGGTCGCTGGCTCCAGCAAGGGGTTGCTCGGTCTGCTGAAGTCCCGCAGTCAAGGCACGTGTGAGAAATCACACGAACAATCACACAATGAATGAACAACTATGGTGTCACAATGGCAACGAAAAACTAATGATTGATGCTTCTCATTTCTCTCCGTTCCTGTCTGTCTGTCCCTACCTATCCCTCTCTCTGACTCTCTTTCTGTCCCTGTAAAAAAAAAAAAAAAGAATGATATATATCTAGGTTGCACAAAGTGATATCATTTTAAGATTCACAGTGCCATGATTTACTAAATATATAAAATAATTGCTAATCAAGTTAATGAAATCATTATTTCACATGGTTATATTTGTGTGGGTATATAATGAGAAGACTTAAGGTTTATTTATTTAGAAAATTTTAAGTAAATGATATAGTATTTTCAACTATAGTGACCATGCTATATATTAGTTCCCCGGAATTTATTCATCTTATGACTCAAGTTTGTACCCATGACTGACATCACTTCATTTTACCCACTCTTATGATGGCATTCATCATTCTTCTCTCTGCTTCTATGAGCTTGATATATTTAAAGATTCTACACATAAGTGAGATAAAGCAGTATTTATTCTTCTATGTCTGGCTTATTTCACTTTGAATTATGTTCTCCAGGTTTATCCATGTTGTCACGAATGGTAGGATTTTCTTCTGTTTTCACAGTTGAATAATATTTATATTGTGTGTATGTGTCACATATTTTTAATCAGTTTATCCATTGATGGGCATTTAAGTTGTTTCTATGTCTTGGCTATTATGAACAGTTTTTCAAAGTATGAAAGTTTTTAAAACATTAAATACATAACTGCCATGTGATCCAGGAAGTCCACATCTGAGTACAGTGGTACCTTGAGATACAAACAGACCAACATTTTTTTTAAGATACGAGTTGCGACTTGGTCTGTATTTTTGTTCGAGATCCGAGTGAAATTCCAAAATACGAGTAGTGATTCAGGAAGCTGATGCTAGTTGGCGTGTTGGCGCACCAGTCTAGTATCGGCAGTTTGATATATGAGTTGACTGACTTACGAGCTCGGTTTCATAACGAATTAAATTCAGATCTCAAGGTACCACTGTATTTATACAAAGAAAACAAAGACACTGAATCAAATATATATATATATATATATATATATATATATATATATATTATATATATACCCCTACATTCATTACACATTACAGAGTTATTTATAATAACCAAGACATGGAAATAACCTAAATCTCCACAAGTGAATAAATAGATAAACTGTGGTACTTAATACAATGGGATAATATTCAGCCATAAAAAAGAATAAAATCAAACCATTTCAACAACATGGATGGAGCTCAAAGGCATTATGTTATGTGAAATAAGACAAAGACAAATAAATGAACACACTGTAGAATGTCTCTCATATGTGAAATCAAAAAGAAGAACAATTTCCAGATACAGGACACATACTGCTTGTTGCCAGAGATAGGAGTAAGGAGAGGGGAGGGAGAAATGGATAAACTGTTTTTGTTTAGTTTAAATAAGTTGAAAAACTAAAGAAAAGAGCAAAGAACCTAAATAGACAATTTCTCCCAAAGAAGACCTAAAAATAGATACCAGAAAATTTGCTTGAGATCTAAAATGATTAGAGAAATGCAAATCAAAACCACAATGGGATGTTACCTTGCACCTGTTAGGATGGTTATTATCGGAAAGACAAAAAATAGTGTTTGTAAATATGTGGAGAAAAGAAAACCTTTATGCACTGTTGGTGGTAATATAAAAATTAGAACAAATATAATGCAGAAAGAAGACTATGGAGGTTCAATTTCACTTCTGGGTTAATACCAAAAGAATGTAAATAATATATATATATTAATTTTATTTAGAAAATCACATTTAAAGGGTTGATTATCAATACAAGTACATAGGTTTCAGGTAAACATTTCTATAGCATTTGAACTGTGTTTGTTCAAACTTGACAGTCATATTTATTATCAAAATTCAATTATAAAAACACCACACTAGCATTTAGATTTTATTTATACTTTTTAATAGTCTTTTTTAATCTTTATTAATTTTAATTAATTGTGTTAACATGAATTCAAGTGTCCCATATGTTGTGTACCCATCATTCAAAGTCAAATCATTTTCCGTCACTATGTATTTGTTCCTCCCCTACCCTCACCCCTCCCTTGCATCCTCCTATACATTCAAGAAAGGTAATGTTTTAGAGATGGACAGAAACAAGTACATAGGTGAGTATAGTTTATAAAATACTATCTCAAAAAAGTTGAGTAAAAATGGAGCCTACTAATAAATTAAGGCAACTAATAGCCACATGGAAAAATAAAAATTTTGAAAGTACATATCATACCAAACACTAGGGTAAAATTTTAATGCATCAGATATCTAAATGTAAAAAAATTAAAAAATCACACAAGTATAAATAATCTTGTTATCTGAATCTAAACCATGCTTGAAAACATGCTGGATGGCAAATCTTCAGAGAAAAGGAGCCTCTATTGCATTATATTAAATGGAAATAATAGTACAATCACCCCATCAAAAATCTCCAGCTAATTTCCCCAGACATCAATAAACACTGTAAAACAACTATAAAACAATCCTCCAAGGACTTTTGCACAACGTAAAACATTTAAAACAGCAATTACCTAATAATTTAACACTTAATGAACTTATTAGTTGGTATGTTTGTGTTCAGCATGCAGTGATTTTTCTACAGTATGCAATACAAACCATGCTTTATTTCTATACTGTAATAAACATAAACTCTCATGTGAACAAACTCCATTGAATATTTTGTTTCAAACACATAAAAAGTCCAAACGACACAGCAAAATAAAGAGAAATGATATTTCTAAAAATACAGTGTTTACCACTGCAAGAAAGGCTCAAGTGAGATTTTATGGCAAGAAGGAACCCATAGGCACTGTTACAGAAGTGCTAGGGAAAGGTTAGTGAGAGTTAGGACATATAAACATTCCTGGCAGGAGGCATGATCCTACAGGGACAACAGCTGAGACGTGAGGGCAGTGCACTCTACATTCTCTAACCAATTCTCCAGTTACCTCTGTGTTTTCTCTATGGCACATACAGTGCAAATTCATCATAGTGGATTTTCAATTCATATAGTTGGGAGAAAAAATAGGAACTGTTAAATTTGAGTGCCTTAAGGAAACTATTACATGGCAAAAATTAACATAAAAAGTAAAAATAAAAACAACTAACTGAGGAAAGGAATTTGCGACCTGTGTTACAATAAATTAATTTTCATAATAGAGAAAGAGCCTTAAAATAATTGTTAAAAATAACATTTTAAAATGGCAGAAGAGACAAACAGTTCATAGGAAAAAATATATACATATATACTTTCAACACAGGAAAAGATGTTCTGCTTCCCTCATATAAAAGAAATACAAATTAAAACTATACTGAGATAACATTCTTCACAAACAAAATTGGCTAAAATCCAAATATTTCCTGACAAAACTTGAGAATACCTTTGTTCTTTCTTGTTCTATAAAATAATGTGTAAGATTATTGGCTACATCTATCAAAATTACAAGCACTCATAACCTTTGACATAACAATCCAAATTTGAGGAATCTAATTGAAACATACATATATACCAAAGAAATATAAAGTGATATACGTACTAGGTTATTTACTGTGGCATTGTTTATACTAGCAAACATTGGGAGAAACCCACACATCCAGCGGAAGAGACTACTGAATTTATTTATTTATTTATTTATTTATTTATTTATTTATTTATTTTTGACAGAGACAGAGAGAGGTACAGATAAGAACAGACAGACAGGAAGGGAGAGAGATGAGAAGCATCAATTCTTCATTATAGCATCTTAGTTGTTCATTGACTGCTTTTCTCCTGTGTGCCTTGACGCGCGCTGTGGGGTGTGAGGAACTACAGCAGAATGAGTGATGCCTTGCTCAAGTCAGCGACCTTGAGCTCAAGCCAATGACCACAGGGTCATGTCTGAGATCCCACACTCAAGCCAGCAACCTCAGGGTTTTGAACCTGGGTCCTCTGCATCCCAACCAACGCTGTATCCACTGGGCCACCACCTGGTCAGGCATGACTGCTTAATTTCTAATGGCAGATCACCAGAATGGGTGACTCTGCAACCTCAAAAAATAATGTACCTATCTGAGAGAACTTCAGGATATATTACAAACTTAAAAAAGCAAAATATGTACACTAATTTTTGGATATGGAAAAAATACTACATAGTCTTATTTCTTTTTAAAATCACACACACCCATATGCACATCCATAAGAATCTTTTTATACAAGAAACTTGGAAAACTTTTTATATTTTAAAGCAATCATGTCAAAAACATGTGGGAGTGGGGTAAATATAAGTTGAAGAGAATAAGAAGTACAAAATGGTAATTACAAAATGTTATGAAGATATAAAGTACAACATAGGGAATATAAGAACTCTGTATGGTGCCAGGCAGGTACTGGAAATAAAAGGGAGAACTCTTTGTAAAATATAGGATTGTCAAAACTAATATGTTGTATACCTGAAACTAATACAAAATAATATTGAATGCAAACTGTAATTGAAAAATAACATTTATATTATAAAAAATGTGAAGTGACTTGGAGTGGGTCTCCACACTTAAGCTGTGACAATTGAGAGTCAAAAACAAATATAAATGTAAAGTATTGAATGACATCAAATCCACAAAAAAAATATTGTTCAAAGTTAAATTCTGTGGCCTTTGTTCTATCACTATAGATGTTAGAAACACTAAATACCTATTTTTCCAGCTTGTCTACAGTTAAGGGTTTTATGAGACACCCACAAATTATGTAAGTGGAAGATTTCTTGCAGTGGCTGAAAGTTTTGCTTTTTAATAATTTTTTTTTTCTATTTGCTCTCTTGAAAGAAGAGAAGATACCCAGAGCTTCAGTGGTTCCTGCTACCATACAGGCCAGACTACAAATATATTAGATATTTTTTCTGATCCTAACATTATTGACTTATATAACCCACACTAATATTTGCCTTCAGCTAAAATTATTTTGGGAGGGGGTATTTTTCTGAAGTGAGAAGCAGGGAAGCAGAAAGACAGACTCTTGCATGTGCCCAACTGCAATCCACCCGGCAAGCCCACTAGGGAGTGATGCTCTGCTCATCTGAGCCATTGCTCTGTTGTAAATGGAGTCATTCCGGTGCATGAAGCATAGGTCATGGAGCCTTCCTCAGTGCCTGGGCCAATTTTGCTCCAGTGGAGCTTTGGCTGTGGGAGGGGAAGAGATATATATAGAGAGAAAGGAGATATGGGGAAGGGAGGAGAAGCAGATGGGTTATTCTTCATTGTGCCCTGGCTGGGAATCAAACCCAGAACTTCCACACGCCAGGCTGACACTCTACCACTGAGCCAGCAGAAAGGGCAAGTTCTTGTTATATAAAAGAAATAGGTTATTGTTACCATTGTGAGCTTGATTTTTTATTGCTTACAGCTAAAACATTCATTACTCTTTTACATTCAATGCAAGGTTTTTTTGTTTTTTATTCTTATTTTTTTAATTTTATTTTTGTAATTAAGAGAGGGTTAGAGAGGCAGGCATGTGGTCTGATCAGAATCCACTCAGTAAGCCTCTACCAGGCGATGCTCTGCCAGGCTGGCCACAGCTCTGTTACTCAGCAACTAAGCTATTTTAGTGCCTGAGGCCAAGGCAATGGAGCCAACCTCAGTGCCTGGGGCCAATTTTGCTTAAACCATATGAGCTATGACTGAGGGAGGAGAGGACAGAGAGAGAGATGAGTGAGTGGTAGAGAATTCAGTGGTTACTTCTGTGAGCCCTGACCAGAATTTCCACATGCTGGGCTAACCTTCTGCTGCTGAGCCAACCAGCCAGGGCCTCAATGCACTATCTTAATCATGTATAATATTTTTTGTTCCTAGACTATAACTTCTTGATTGTGACTAGCATGAGTGAACTCTTAAAAATCCTTATTACTCTGACCAGGCAGTGGCACAATGGATAGAGAGTTGAATTGGAATGCAGAGGACCCTGGTTCGAAATCCCGAGGTTGCTGGCTTGAGTGAAGGCTCATCTGATTTGAGCAAAGCTAACCAGCTTGAACCCAAAGTTGCTGGCTTGACCAAGGAGTTACTCACACTGCTGTAGTCTCCAATCAAAGCACATATGAGAAAAGAATCAGTGAACAGCTAAGATGCAACAATGAAGAACTGATGCTTTTCATCTCCCTTCCTTTTTCTCTGTCTCTATCTGTTCCTCTCTCTGTCTCTGTCACACACACACAACACACACACACACACACACACAACCTATTAAATGAATAAATTAGTGAATAATAAACTTTTATAACTTAGTCAATAGGGTTTATAGTGTTGATTAGACTAAATTAAATTCCATTATCTTACTCTTCAGAGTCCACAACAGTGTTTATTTGATAATTACAATTAGGTAATGTTGATTAAAATGTAACTTTATTGTATTTCTAAATTAGATGGGTTAATTTATATTTTTTATATGTAACCAACCAACTGAACAAGTAGTTTTCTGATCCTGCCCATTTGCATTCCTATTGACCCTTATAAATTATTTATTTTTCAAAAAAGGTAATCCTAGTGATTATTTAAAGACAACTACAGGTGAAATTACAGCAAAATAATACTCAGTAAAATCTCAAAACTTTAGAATAGAATATGAATAATACATTTTATTAGAATTTATATTGAATATGCATCACCATTAAAAATAAGTAGATTGAATGTGTTGTAGGTCATCCAAAGCATAATAATGATGTTAAAAATAAGTATTAAGGCCCTGGCCATTTTGCTCAGTGGTAGAGCATTGGCTTGGCATGTGGAAGTCTTGGGTATGATTCGCAGCCAGGGCACACAGAAGAAACACCCATCTGTTTCTTCACCCTTTCCCCCTATCTTTTCTCTCTATCTCTCTCTTTCCTTTCCCCAGTTAAGTCTCCATTGGAGCAAAGTTGGCCGGGCACTGAGGATGGCTCCATAGCCTCTGCCTCAGGCGCTAGAATGGCTCCATTGCAATGGAGCAACGCCCAAATAGGCAGAGCATCGCCCCCTAGTGGGCATGCCGGTCAGGAGCTGTGGGAGCCTGTCTCTTTGCCACCCTGCTTCTCACTTCAGAAAAATACAAATATATATATAAACAATATTGAATCTAGCACTTACTAAATTCAGAAATGAGAACATATATACCATAGTAGAAAATTATGAATGAACCTGTGCATATATTAATAGTAAAGGTATTATCTGTTTCAATTATCCTATACATGTTATTTTGACCCTATATTTCTCAATATTAACTGGAGTTTATTTTTTAAGTGTGACTAACATTAAAATATTAAATCTGAAATATATCTAAAAATGTCAATTTTATACTAAAAGTCAGCTTCAGTTATGTAATCTGTTAAAAGCAGCAGAGATATTTTATTAATTTTGAAAAAATTGAAACATTGTCTTAAAAGCTATAGCAGAGTCCAATGTATCATTTTTTTACTATTTTGTTAAACAAATATTTGTCAAATACCCACTTTGCACAAGGGGCTATTCCATAAAAACAAAATATCCAAAGTCCTTTGTACTTGTGGAATTTATACTCTTTGGGAACAGAAAAGTAATAAACAGTTATGCAAATAAACCTATAACATATCTAGTGGTAGTAAGAATTAAGGAGAATAATGAATCAGGGAAATAGGACAGAGAATGACGGTGTGGGAGGCACTGTTGTATTTGGTGGAGTATTTAAAACCCCTCTTTAAGCTTAGATGACAGTAAAGCAGTAACTTAAATGAAGTGAAGGAGCCCAGCTGTGCTGATAACTGAGAAATGACCATTTCAGTTCTAGGAAAAGAACATGGTGAAAGGTCCTTATGCAAGAGTATTTCTGGTATACTCACAGGTCCTCAAGAGGCCAGAGTGGTTGGACCAATATGAATCGGGAAGAGTGGTGGGAGTTGAGATGATGCTGTTACCCTGGACCACATCAACCACATTCAAGGACACTGTATAGAGTTCAGAATTTTTATTTCCAGTTTGATAGGTGAAAGACTTACCTATTTGGAGAGAAATACACCATCGTCAAATCACAAAACACAAATACTTTTTTGTTTCTGTCAGAAGCAAATGAAATTACAAAACAGAAAAAGCAGAGAATTCTAGAGTCAATTATTTTCTTCTTTTTTAAAAACTCACTACTTTTCAGAAGACTAACTCTATGATAAATTTTAAACTCGGCAATTTTAGTACAATCATGTTAGTTAATAAAGAGAATTACATCTCAAAACACAATTTATTTATTGTTTATCAATCCATTAGTTCATATAAATTTGCCAGGGAAAAACATATCTGTGTAATCCATTCTTACCCAGGGAAATTCCTTAACTGTGCTAGAAAATTGCTTCTAGGATTAGGCTCATTTTACTAATCTAGGCAATAGATTTTGAACTCACAAAGGAATCTACAAGTAAAATCTCACAGCAGGTGCAGCTGCAGGTGGCAGTGAGGCCTTCCAAATAGACACTGAATCTGCCAGTGCAGAAGATCTTCTGTCATCTGGCAAATATCTCTAATAGACAGGAATTGCTTTGGGGCAAAATATTCTCTTTTATGTAGAAAGTCAGAATACTGGTAAGGTTTTTTCTTTTTTAATTCAAAAGGTAGGCATATATATTTCTTTTATCCTTATGAAAGTAGTCTCAAGTTGTTTCTTTAAAATAAATTCAGGGTTATCTGATGACTTATACTGAAATGGATCTGCATTAAATTTGTAATCTCTGGATCATTTATAGTAAATTGATTTAAATAATTGCCATTAATTTTATAAGAAGTGTTTTAAGTGTGTATGATCTAACCTGAGACTTTGTGTACTTCATAATTTCTGCTAAGATGTAAAACATCATCTGAAAACTGGAAAGTTCAGACAAAGGCACACACATGGTGAAAAGCCCTTCAACAGTTTTTTACAGGCAAAAGAGAGGAATGTTGTAAAGAAAAGGCTTTTTTCTGACCACTCATTGACTTTAACTCTAGAGTGATGGTGTTTGGAAAACAAGGTTGTAAAATAAACGCCATCTGTTACCCTAGGATCCCTACAGATTAAAATAAAACCACACTCCCAAGGATGTACTATACACTTGTTCTTTTGCCGTTTTTAGAATCACACATTTAAGTTATCAGTCTATTACAGTTTGATTACAGCAGGCTTCATGCCATTTTTTTGCTCTTGGACCACATAGAAGTCGTTATTAATGCAAAGATTTGAGAAGAGACAGATGAATTAACCTCCTAGCTCCAGCTCTTCTTTGCTATTCTTTCTGGCTCCTCCTGGGGTCCATGTTAATATTCCACCCCCTACAGCACTAGAAAAAGATGATGCTACTATTAATTTATACAAGCTATTGAAGAAATTATGCCTATCAAGTGTATCATCATGAAACTGTTTTAATGATAATAGAAACACAAATCTTTAATGTGGTTATTAAATCTAAGATGTTATAAAACATTTTTAGAGAGTTGGCAGTAATGATAATGGTAAACTAAAAGGCAAAATAGTTAAACATTAAACATATATGAGGAAAATTGGTCTAAATAAAATTACTCTTTTAGCTTTTAAGTGAGAGAAAGAAAAAAAAATGAGAAAAAAATGCTTTAAGTTTAGAACCCTAATGAAGAAAATGTAAAATAGAAATAATCAATACAAAGAACTTTATGAACAGAACTGTGTCTATATACTTGGAATCTCAGATTGAGATCTAAATGTCTTCTTGCTCTAAGAATCCACCAACTCTTCTGGGAATAAGTATTAGCAAGGAAAAAAATATGGTATTATTTGTTAATAAACTTTATAAAGAGAACCCAGAATGTTTCAGTTCCCAAAAGTGTTTTAAATTAGAAAACTTGATAGAATCTAGAAGGCATTTATTATTCAGATTATACAGTTTTAAAAAAAGTTTAAGTTTTGTCTATTAATTTTTATATCTCAAAGTGTAGTATCATTCAGCATCACATAAAAAGAATGTTAGGAGAGCCTTCAGTTATAAGCAGGAAGGTTAGTAAATAAATTAAAATAGAAAATGGAAAAAAAAATAGGTCACTGAGGCTTAGTGTAGAACTTACAGTAAAATCAATTTTATTATGATTAAAGAAGCGTTAGGTAAAGATGAGAAAGGTTATAAGAGAGATAGGGTGATCTGGATAAAGAAAAAAGAATTTAACTTATAAACCTAAATTCTCTAGGTACAGAAATATTGCCAGCTGAAAACACACACACACACACACACACACACACACACACACACACACACACACAATTTGACTGTTATTGTAATGCAGGTGCTAGTAATTTTCTTTCTAAAAATTCACCCCATATGTGCAGTGGTTTATGGTACTCACCACCCAAGGACACTTCTCAATAAAGGAAGAAATAACATTTATTATCTAAGTTGAATACTCATTTTAAATAAACCAGTCTTATTTAACATAAAGTATGTTTTCAATGCTTTAATTTTTATTTCAAATAAACCAGTCTTATTTAACATAAAGTATATTTTCAATGCTTTAATTTTGCTTTCTGAAAAAGATGACTTATGATTATTTACTTATATTTTACAAAATTTTAATCACATGACATGCATTTACAATAAATACTTAATTTTTCTTAGAACTCAGAACAAGAGACAACAGCTGCTTATATGTGCAATGAAGGTAACAGTTTAAGAAAGTCTTCTAACTCTAGTTTCTGTAAAAATTAAGGATATAATTTGATTTGTTTTATCTTGTTATGGTAAAATAGTATTTCACATGATTATAAATATGTATGTTATACAATATAATATAATGAAGCCACCACTCAGCTTAAGAAAGAAAACATTAACAAATTTTTCAACTACCTATATTTCCTTATCCCAGAATTTACCTCCATCCTAAACTTTTTGGTTGCAATTTTCCATTGTTTTTGGGAACAACAAAAGTCAATCAAAAAACTTTGTTCCATCAAATGATTCACCTTCCTTTCTTTTCCTATTGATCTCAAAGCCTGACATCATCAGCACTATTTTCTGCCTCTAGTGAGGGAGGGTTGTGAGTGTGTGTGTACAACTTCTCATTTGTTTTGTCTTTGATACATCCCCCAATAAAGAAAATGGACTTTGAAGAGCATTATAAGAGACAAATGAATGAACATTTAGAGTAAAACTTTATATTTGGAAGTAACAAAAAAAGAATTAAATGCTTGTTTTGTAGATTGCTTGAACAAAGTGTTTACATTATTTTCCCAAGACAGTGATATGTGAGGATTATTTTGATAATTTTCTTGTAGACAGAAGTTGTATTTTATTGTAATAAAAATTATTATGCCACATAATTTTATGCTAAACAAGTATCTTTAGGAACCATTGGAATATTTTTCCTAATTTTCAAAAACATACCATACGGAGCCTGACCCTGAGTGGCACAGTGGATAAAGCATCAACCTGGGAACACTGAGGTCGCCAGTTCAAAACCCTGCACTGGTTTGGTCAAGGCACATATGGGAGTTGATGCTTCCAGCTCCTCCCCCCTTTCTCTCTTTCTCTCTCTCTCTCTCTCTCTCTCTCTCTCTCTCTCTCTGTCTCCTCTCTAAAATGAATAAAATAAAAAGAAATTAAAAATTTAAAACAAACAAACAAACAAAAACATACCATATGGAATACTAGCACTTTTGTGTCTAGTCTTTTATGGATGTTTGCACACATTATCTCATTAATCACTATAATTTCCAAATGAGGATATTTTATATCTAACTTTCAGGCAAAGTTAAGAGAGGAATTAAATAATTTACTCAAGATCCCAGGAAAGATCAATATGTAATATTTATTTGCAAGCCTGTGAAAAAGTAGGAGGGATGGGAAAGAAAAGCTGTCACATATGACTTTTGACAATTTTTATGATATAATTACTTTCACCACTGCAGATTTTAAACTACCTACATCAATAAATAAGGAATTTTGATGAGTTGTTCAGTAGCACACTGTTATACATATAGTACATATATCATAAAATGCAATAGACAGAGATATTAGGAATACAAAAAATAGTACAATTTAGTAAGAAACAGTGATGCCTTTTGAGTATTACCTTTTTTAATATAACTATTTAAATGTAAATTTATACAGTTTAATTTTTAATTATGTACTTGTTTAATAACTATCTACCAAAATTCCTGAAAATTTGATAAATCAGCTTTTATAAGTTGGTATAAGTTGGCTGTATGCACTGGTCTCTTTACAGATCCCAAATCCTTTCATGATGTGATAGTTGGCTTTGATATAAATGCATTGTGTTAGAGCAGAAAGTAGAGAAAAGACTTTGGGGTTAAGAGACCTGACTTGGACCTGGCTCCACCACAGGTAAATTTGTGATAAGGGCAAATTGTCATTTCTTTGGCTCTGGTTTTATCTTTTAAATAAGAAGGTGATATTTCTGTTTTAAAAAGTTTGTAGCCATGTAAAACTTCTTTATTTACTATCCTTAAAATATACCCTTGGTCCCGATAAGAAGAACTAGTCTGTAAAAGTGGAAAGTAGGATGAGACATTTCCCGTATGCTTGGTACCCTAAGTGAGATGCTACAAAGAACCCCTAATTTGTAAATTTTATCCTGCCATAATATTTTACAATGGAATATGTTTGGCCACAACAATTGTACATTGTGAGGGATATTATACTACTAATCCTTTCTCAAACCATTTTCAAGGAAAAATACTTATGATTTACTCTTCTATCTTAGTTGCCCTTAGTAATCTAAATGAAGTAAAATAATAAAAAAGTTCACATTTCCAAACAGAATACCTGATTTATTCACCCAAACTCCACCTTTTGGTGGTCCCCATATTGGTTAATGGAGCCACTCTACATTCTTTCTCTAAAAATAAAAACCTTGCCTTCTCAGTTATTCTCATATTTTATCTGTTTCATCAGCAACTTAAATCATTGCTCTCCTCAGTTTCTTACTCATTTATTATTATTTTAAGTTACTGGTTAACTTCAAGGTGCCAGAAACAATTTTAGGTTTTATCAATAGACAATGAATAATATGAAAACCATGCACTCGGTAACAGTCTGTTCTGGTACAGGGGGACAGAAAATAAACTAGCAACCAAATCAAACATTTTTATTAATAGTGTGTCACATGCTAATAAATTCTGTGAAAAAAAAATGGAAAGGAATAGAGTGACTAGAAACTGATGGCAAGGAATGGTCATTTGGTAGAAGTTTTCTCTGAAGAGGTGAAATGAGAACAGATATCTGAAAGGAGGGGAGAAACATGCTATTTGGAATATCTGAGCAAACTTATTCCAAGGATAAGTGCCAAGGTCAGGTGGGAGCCGGCTTGATACTTTTGAGAAGCAGTGAAGAACCACTGAGTTTAGAATAGAATGAATGCAGAGGAGTTCAACAGGAGAAAGAGAAAAAGGAGTGATAATCATAGCCATTTAGATTGTGACAAGAACATCTAGAAATAAAGCTATTTCTTTTTAATTCTGAATGAAAGTCTTCTACTGTGTTGCTGTCTTGATTTGAGTTATTTTTTTGTAAAGAATCACTCATGCTGGTGAGCACAAATTGAGGGGAGAGGGATATGGAGCCTTACAACAACAAGTTAAATGGTTATTGAAATAATTTAGTCAAGCAAGGGTTGTGTCTTGAACCAGTGTGGGAGTAGTAGTAATGATGCTGAGAAGTGATCAGTTTGTAATTATATATTTTAAAATATACCTTATATTAGTAGGTCGTTGGTTGTAAGTCCAACTTCATTTTGTCCTTGCTTGGTATAACTCATCCACCCTGGACTCTTTGATATTTTGCAAAGTGTCCACAGCACTTGGCTGCTTCAAACCTTTGAACTTAATTTTTTTTCTCTTCTTGGAAGGCTGGTCTAATGGCTTGCTCTCCTTTGCTCTGTTTAGGCTCTTTTTCAAATGTCTTTTTAATAAAAACCTTCCCTCTGTATTCCATCCAAATTATCAACCGGCATCATTCTTTATCCCTTATTTCACTTTAACTTCCAACATAGCACTTAATATCACTAGTTCCAATACATTATGTATTTATCTTATGTGTGGGTCTCCCTATTCCATGACAATTTGTTTTGTTCACCACTGTCAAATCGAAATCCAACTTTCTAAAACATTGTGTCATTTCCACATTTATAAATCTGAATCATTCCATATTTCCTAAAGTTCTGATTGTCATATGGCACCGATAAGTATAATGACCACATCCTGGTAAGCATCGCCATCCAATCACTCAATTTCTTCTATCACTCAGTTTTCATATTTCAAGAAAAGACAAAAACATTCTGCACAAACCTACTTTTTGGCATAGTCAGACCCTGACATAATATCCTTCAAGTTTTTGAATTTCAGTTTTGCATTTTCACAGAGCCAGCTTCCTGTTCCCAACCCAATTTGCGTAGATCTCACCTTGCTATTCTAGGCATAATGATGCAAAGAGTAAAAGCAGATTGACAAGAGCTAAATTATTTCAATTGTGCTTGGCTTCTGCATGAAGGGAAGTATTGTATACATTCGACGAGTAAGTATAAAAAATGTTTGCTCTTTGAGCTTTTATGCTAGGGGGATTTGAGGTGCACTTAGCTCAGTAGATTTTGTCCACATAAAGCACTTTTGTTGAAAATCTGCTTTTATCCTGCTTGTTATTATTAACCAAACAGCTTGCTTTTGTCAAAATTATAAAGTCATTGCTATTTCTCTTTCCTCTCTCAATTCCCATTATATTCCCTGGCTTATCTTACCTTTCTTGTCTTTTCACAATAAACTCACCTGCCTTTGACCACAACGAGCATCAACTCCCAATTATTATATGCATTTTAGTTTCTGGAGGATTAGGTGAAATAATATAAAAAATGAATTATACTAAATTGTGATAAACTGACAATACACTGTGTCCACTCCCCCATAGCATGCACATGGATTCTTGTCTCCCCAAGTCATTTTCTTGATCCAGCTTTGATTTCAGGCAATGTGAAAAATTTAGGTTTTGTTCTATGTCACTTGAAAGTAGGGTACTCTCTTTAAGGCAGATTTTAAGAGACTGAATGGAGGAGATTCTGGCCACATTAAAGGAGTCTTCTTTTACTTATTAGAGGGGAGAGATGTAGGAATCTGATATCAGGCTCCTTTAAAGACTATTGGCACTTGTCCAATAAAACCTTTAGCATCTGAGCATGTCAAATGTGTCTATTGCAAATGAGAAAAATAACTTTTAACTATATTTAATTTTAATTTATTTAGATTTAAATTACCACACGTGACTAGTGATTACTGTATTAGGTAACACCACGGTAAGAGACAGGGGATTGACCCAGTGGAGTCAGGAAAAGAAATGCATAATTTCCAGTTCATTTATTTGCAGCAGATAGAATTGGAAAAAATGGATACTCTCTTGCTACTTTCCCACTAACTTCTTACTTTAAGTTCACACTAAATATTGATAAATATTTAAAAATTTTCCTAAATAGAGAGCTTAGACTAATGTATGCCATGTATGCCTGAAAAACTCCAGATACATCCTGTTACAAGGAAACATATTGTTACTTGGCCAGTGTGCTAATGGTTCCTTTGGATATGGCTTAAAGACAACTTCTTATTTTATGCTGTTTCCATTTTTCTTTTCTTGGCTGTCCTAAGAAATGCCTAATTTAAAAATAAACAAACACCCCATTAATGAACAAACTATTCTGCAAATCAGTACCTATTTTCATTTATGGTTATCACCCACCTTTGCTGCAACTGTTTTTCTGTATTACAACACTAATCCTTCTTGGGGTATATTCTTTTTGGTGACTTGACTTGTTTAACATGTAATAAAAGAAGACATAAAACACTGACACTGTTACTATGTAGCAGACTTATTATAAATGCTCTGTATCTAAATTTCTTTTAGTTCATAAAATAGGTATAATTATTGTGCTCATCATGGAGATAGGAAAATAATATGGTCTTTTACTTATAGCCTCTGATTTCAGGACAAATATTTCAACCATATAAGAAATGCTGTTGCAAGCTCTTTACTCTTGAAAGTTTATAGTTCAGCTGTTGAAAACTTATTATTTTAGAAAATTTGGTATACATTAAAACTTACATTTAAATATAATGTAATAGAAACCTAAATTTATTTAATTATTCAACATATTTAGTCACAATACGTGTCATAAACTTTTGTCAGGGAAGTCACATGACAAAAAGACCATCAATTGTTTAGAATGTTTTGGGGAAAATGTGGCTAACAGTTTTCAAGGTGAGGAAGAGAGATACTCCAGTAATTTCAGTTAACCTAGCCACAAGGCTTTTAAAAACTACAGGTTTTACTCTAGTTGCGGAAATCTGACTTTCCTTCATTGCTTCTTTAATGATTTCATTCATTAATTTATACTTCCCTCAACTTACTGTTTTTGACATGTGTGTCTGTTCTACATTGTGTAAGAATAAGACCCTGACTTTGTGATGTTCATGATCTGTTAGAGACAATGTACAAAATAGAAGAATTTATATAGAAAATATTTTAATATTAAACCAAAATAAAATGCTGAAAAATACATTTTTCCACAAAGTCATAATGATCACATGACTTTACAGTATTTCCACACTCAAATATTCTAATCAATAATCTCATAGATTTAATCAGCTGAACCAAAAATCTTCTATACATACTATACTAAACTCAAAAACGATGGACAGTGTAAGTAAGATTCTAATACTCTGTGGTACTGTTTCTCAGAACTACTGATTATAAATATGCGCCCTCCAAGTTTATATTAGGCAATTATCTATGGAAGTCAAATATTCTCAAGTAAACTGGGTAAAATGTCTTTTTTTTTTTTTTAATCTTTTTTTTTTTTATTCATTTTTTTTTAGAGAGGAGATAGAAAGAGGTGGGGGGGGGAGAAAGGAGGGAGGAGCTGGAAGCATCAACTCCCATATGTGCCTTGACCAGACCAGTGCAGGGTTTTGAACCGGCAACCTCAGCGTTCCCAGGTCGACGCTTTATCCACTGCGCCACCACAGGTCAGGCACTAAAATGTCTTTTTGATTAAGCATTTTATTTTAAAAAAGAATAACAGCAGTACAATATTAAAATTATAATTATATTTTTCACCTGGATTTCTTCATTGAATAACTATCAAATGTTTTTTCTGACACTAGCTTCAAGCATTTATAATTTGAACATTATTCTTAGAATAAGAAGATATGAATTTAAATCTCAGTTTTCCCGTATATTTGTAAAGTTACCGACAGGACAGAGACAATATATTTTTTTGTATAGCTACTATGTACCATATACCCTAATCAGAAATTATCAAGTCAGGTTATTTAAATTAGCCAAATTTTCAGGGTTAGGTAACTGGTATTTCAAACATAGATTTCTCTATTGGAATAAGCTCTTAAGTATCAAAAATGTTCATTTGTTCCTTCCTGCTCTTCCTGTCTGTCTTTGTTGCTCATTTCTTTTAAGCACATATTTTGGCCATCTCTTCAGCACACTAACTGAAAATTAAGTCAGAAAACATATTTTTTAAATATAAATAAGCTCACAGGATAGGTAAAGGATTGAACATGACTTTCACTGTCAATGTTTTACAAGAAGCAAAATTTGTTGTTATGTTAAACCAGTACTGGACTCTATCCAAGTGAATCTACATATTTAAAAGCAATAGATGCTGTCTGACCAGGCGGTGGTGCAGTGGATAGAGCGTCGAACTGGGATGCGGAAGACCCAGGTTCGAGATCCCGAGTTTACCAGCTTAAGCGCGGGCCCATCTGGCTTGAACAAAAGCTGGTCAGCTTGGACCCAAGGTCACTGGCTCCAGCAAGGGATTGCTCAGCCTGCTGAAGGCCCGCGGTCAAGGCACATGTGAGAAAGCAATCAATGCACAACTAAGGTGTTGCGATGGCAACAAAAAACTAATGATTGATGCTTCTCACCTCTCTCCGTTCCTGTCTGTCTGTCCCTATCTATTCCTCTCTCTGACTCTCTTTCTGTCCCCGAAAAAAAAGAAAATAGAAGCTCATCAAGCTATCTTCTTTCTTCATAAAATTGTCCCTAAATTTTGCTGCTCAATTTAACAAATAAAATATAGAACATTTAGTCAAATTTGAATGCTTACACTAAAGAAATAAAAAAAAAAAGCCACTGTTTTTCTGAAATTCAAAATAAATTGAGCACGCTGCATTTTACTGGGCAACCCAAGGGAAAACTATCTTTCAAAAGATTCAAGCAGTTGTGATAACATATTTTAAAAGAGAAAAAAATGTAGTCAATATGCCCTTTCCGTATCAGTCAGGGGCAAAATGCAATATTGCTTTTCACACATCAGAAGCTGTCTATGAGCTGATGGAGTCCAAGACCTGATGATATTTTACACGCCAGGAGGGCATGTGGACACTGTTAGGCTCTGTGAGGAGGCTGGCACTAAAATCTCCAGTGTGTGTTATACGTCAGATTTCATAGTAATAACCCAAAAATAGCTGGTCCCCCAAGAGATTTTAGACAGAAGGTAATGGAGGACACAAGCCTGAAAATTTAGGTCAGCATTCTATGAACTCACAATTAGTTCAGTGCCAGGTTTTTACATTGTAAAATATGTTTTACATAATTCAAAACATTTTTTAATATTTTAGATAAACGTTTTCTTGAATTAAGTGTACATTTTCCCTTTTCTTACTTCCATATGATCTTTATTACTTGGTTCCCGCATGCAGAGCGATGACTGAGCAGCCAGGACAGCTCCCTTTTCTCTGGTCCTTTGAAGAACTTTCCAATTTTTTTTTTCTTGCAATCGGGTCATTTTTGCTGATTACAAATTTCTAGTGTCTCTTGCCAGTCTGAAAACTTTCTGCCTCTGTATAATCTGCCTCCTAATTCTTTCCCTATCCCCCAGAATTTTTATCCGGAGGCCGACACAATTTATTCTTCAATGCTTATTCAAGAAGACGTTCCATATCCTTGCCAAAAAGCAAGCCTTTGCCAAATGGAATTCCTGTGTAGAGTTCTTTCAAATTCATGTCTTCCAACCAGAAATACAGCCAAAGAACTATCTGGGCAGGCACATTAGCTGTCATACTTTTCAAAGTCGCTGGCAGGCAGCCGAAAGCACAGTCTGCCAAAACCTCCACTTCCATTTTAACCAGAGCACAGGTCTTCAAGGACGTTCGTTCTCTCAACTCTCATAGCCACTTAGAAATGACTCCAGAGGCTCTGCCAGTTCCCTGATGGAATGCGAGTTTCTGCTGCTTTGAAAAAGTTTGCTAAAGGGAAACATCTGCTTCTATATGAGTTTGATTCAGTTTCCATTAAGGCAGGGAGCTTTTTTTCACATTATGAAATGTTAGCTATTTCAGCATACATGTTTTTAGCAGCTTCCCATATTTCAGCCTTTAAATATAAATGTTTGTATTTTAAGGAGTTTCTTGGGAGCATTGGAAATTGGTCTTTTGAGGATTGGATTATCAGTGTGATGTTAATTAGCATCTAATCTATAGTGTATTTTCTCTTATTGTTTAATATATCCCTGCTTCCCCATCAACATAAGCCTTACACCATAGACATTGTTCTATGTAGAGAAGTTTGATTAATGCATATGCATAGCTGTCATTATTTATTGTAACTAAATATTTACTCTAAAACATATATTATAATGGTTTACCTATTGGCATATTTATCTTGTCCTTCGCTTTCTCATCTAAAACTTAAGACCTCTGAGACCACTAAACAACCTCAAATGTGCATTCTAATTTTTTTTTTTTTTTTTAATGTGAGAAGTAGGGAGAGGGAGGCAAAGAGACTGACTCCCTTATGCACCCACACCAGGATCCACCTGGCAAGCCCACTAGGGGGCAATGTTTTGCCCATCTCAGACCAATGTTCCATTGTTCTGCAAAAGAGCTATTTTAGGGCTTGAGGCCAGGTGGTGCAGCCATCCTCATGAGTGCCCCTGACTGTGGAAGGGAAAAGGAAAGAGAGAGAGAAAAAAGGGAAAGGATAGAGAAACAAATTGTTGCTTCTGTTGTGTGCTCTGACTGGGTATCAAACCTGGGACCTCCACGTGCTGGGCCGATGCTCTACAGCTGAACCAAATGACCAGGGCCAATGTATTCTAATGGAAAATAATTATCATTGAAAGTTGGGCTTTAGAAACTAGCTATCCTTTACTTTTTAGAAACTAGCATTGAAAGTTGGGCTTTAGAAACTAGCTATCCTTTACTAGCTATTTTTACTTTTGTTTTAGCTGTGTGTATTAAAAATGTGTAAGCATTAATTCAATGATACTTATTATTTAATTATCTACAAAGCCATCTAATTTTCTCCTCCACTCCATTTCTGTGTGTGAGTGTGTGTGTGTGATACAGAGAAAGGGACAAATGGAGACAGACAGACAGGAAGAAAGATGAGAAGCATCAATTCTTCATTGTGGCTTCTTAATCTTCTTAGTTGTTCATTGACTGCTTTCTCATATGTGCCTTGACCAGGGGGAGGGGAGGAGGAGGTTACAGTAGAGCAAGTGACCCCTTGCTCAAGCCAGTGACCCTGTGCTCAAGCCAGCAACCTTGGGCTTCAAGTCAGCAACTTTTGGGCTCAAGCTACGGTCCATGGGGTCAGGTCTATCATTCCACACTCAAGCCAGTGACCTTGTGCTCAAGCTGGTGAGCCCATGCTCAAGCTGGTGACCTCAGAGTTTTGAACCTGAGTCCTCCCTGTCCCAGTCTGATGTTCTATCCACTACATCACTACCTGATCAGGCCACTTTATTTCTTTAATAAGTATTAATATGCCAGTAATTTTTCAAACTACATCTATGTTGCTATTTTCACTCCTCAGTTTCTAATCTACATATCCCCCTCTGTATTGGATATTTCTACTAAAACGTTCCATAGATAACTTGAACTTAATGCTTTAAAATATGTACAAAACTTCACTAATTATTTTCTTCCTCAATTCTTTTTATTTTGTGCTATTATAAATGATACTCCATTCCTTAAGTGATAAATGCCAGAAATCTCCACATCATCCTTGACTTCCTTTTTTCTCTAACTTCCAACATCTAAATAATCACCAAATCTTATTACTTCTACTTTTTAAATCTCTCATCAATCTATCTTTTTTAAAATAATAAAAATTTTATTTCTTGATTTTTTTAAAGAGAGGACAGTGAGAGAGAAGGGAGGAAAAATCGGAAAGTGCAGGGTTTCGAAGTGCTGACCTCAGCATTCCAGGTGGATGCTTCCCCCATTGCACCACCACAGGTCATTCTCATCAACCTATCTTTTAATATCTATCCTATCACTCTTCTGATGTGTGTCCTGGCAACCTCACTGCCAATTCTACAATTGATTGATCTGCCTCAGGTCCTTCTCTCTGTCTACCCTGGACTCGTTAGCAGCTAGAATGTTGCTTCAATAACATACATATTAGCATGATACCTTCCGCTTTACAATTTTAAATTCAAAGTTCTTAATATAGTTTAAAAGACTTTTATAATTTGTCCCCTATTTATCTCACCTTATTCTTTAACTATCACTCTGACTTCTGTTTTTTCAGATATACTGAACTGCTTCCTGGTATAAGGACATTCTTCTTATGGCTTTTCTATATGCTGTTCCCTGAAATTCACTCATTTCATGTAAATAGAACTAGTTTACACTCACACTTAACCCTCTATCCTGCTTTGTATAACAGAGTGGCCCATATTGAGAGATAAAGCTATATCTCTCTTATTTCTCAGTTTCTCATAGAGTTCAGCTAATAGAGTTGGAAGGAGTTCATCTACAAAAGGTTAGAAGGAAAAGGATATGTATATACTAACTGAACTCCTTCACTGCAAGGTTCCCATGGGTTGGCTGCCTCCCTTGACATCCTATGAATTAAAGCGATAGTTGTTTTAAAGCAGCCAGCCTTCTCACACATCATTTTGTCTCAAGGTACTCTTTTCCTTTTTATTCCCTTTCAATCCTGGCACAGTGCACAATGCCCTGTTTTCTCCCTTTTGCTGTTCTTATACTCAGGCCTTTGAAATTGTCCCTTGATTAAACTTCTCAAATTATCTAACTGCAATGTTCTATTTGTTTCCACTTGACTGATATAGGGATTCTGATATCATTATTTGGACACACTAGCATGGAGTTCAAAGGAAAGTTTAGAGCCAAAGATAAGAATTTTAAAACTGTTGATAACGTAAAAAGTTCAAATAGATTTAATGTCTCAGGAGTAGAGAAGTCTTCTAGGAAGAAAAGTGTAGAATACATATATTTGTGTAAGACAGAGCCCTGAATCCTTCCCTATGTTAGAATAGTTAACAGTTGGAGGAAGGTGAGGAGAGCTGAAATAGAGACTAAGAAGAAGTGAATTCAGTGAAAACCCAAACAAGACACCAAGAGAAGCTTCTCTGAAAACACTTCTTTCCCAACTGATTCAATGCCTTTTTGATATGTCCCAGAGTAACTTAGTCTACATCTTCTCTCAGACTGCAAATTCCTTAAGTGTTAAGACCAAAACGACTATTCGACAATGTTGTGATTAATTGTGTAGCCAAGATATATGAACACACATTGGGAATACTTTGGGTAACTGCTGGTAGAAAAATGCATGTGTAACAACTATGTGTGCGTGCACGCACATACTTATACACATCTAGACCAAGGGAAATAAGAAATGATATGATTAAATGTTTTTAAGAAACATTTCTTAAAGAATACATAAACTGCAGATATACATACCTCACCTTCTGTTTTTTAATACTTTGCAGAGTGGCTTAGCTCATTTGGTTCACATTGCCCACACTCTGTATTTTACTTTAATCTCTTTACTACTTTTGTAATTAATTGAATATTTTTCCATTGAACTTCAGAGATTCCTGTAATAATTTTTCTATGATGTAGTTACTCAAAAAATAAAAATAAAAAACTCAACAAAGCTTTAAAATTATTGTTTTATCAATTTTTGTCAAATTCAAGACCACAACCCTAACCCAGTAGCTAAGTAGACTGGAATCTTGTCTCTGTTGTGCTAAGATTGTGAGTTCAATTCCCGGTCAAGACACATACAAGAATCAACCAATGGTTGCATACATAAGTAAAACAATAAATCTATATTTCTCTCTCACTTTCTGTCCTTTCTTCTCTCTCTCTAAAATATTAATCAATAAATAAAATTTTTAGAAAATGCAAGATCACTTTTTCAAGCCTGGTTAGCCATTATATTGTTGTGCTTCTATTTTGCTAAAAGTCTGTGCTAGGTAGACATTACCAACCATTTAGAATAGTTTGAAGATATGTCCATTGTTATGAGAGACATATAAAAACCATTATTTCCTTTCTAAATCTAATAGCGGGTCTAATAAAATTTCTTTTATTATAACTATTATTGAAATAAGTATAAAAATATTCAATAATTACTTTATTAATAATTTCTTGGGAAGCATATATGAATGAATAACTAACAGAGCAATTAGAAAATAAACTAGACAATTAATTGAAAGATATTCAGAGTATTGTAATTAAGGTAGTAAAAGATAAAAAATAGTTGATATCTAATTAACAGTATAAAAAGATGTTTATAACCCCAACTGCATTTTAAGGATGTAGATCCTGTTTATTTTAGGTCATTATTTTATTTTTTTCTACTGAACTATTTTATGGATTATGGATTGTGGGTTATGAAAGAAAGAATAAAATGTAGAGAGAAAAAGAGGAAGTAGAAATGGTGAGGCCTATATCAGAAAGCTCTGGGAAAACTTTTTTTAACTCAAGAATCTTTAATAAATCAAACATAATTTAGAAAACACATGCTAGGAGTGGATATTTGACTAGGTATGTGTATATAAACATATAAAAGAGAAGTTTTACAGTCCAAGTAAAATAAAAACTTTTAACAACAATTCAGTTGTTAGAAACAATGAAAACCATGGAGGCTTAAGCCCTTAAAAATTCTTAATAGGTCATGGGATATAGTTTTAAATATCACAAGTAATAGTATTGGCAAGTTAGGATCAGTGTGTAAGCCAAGATTGTCTAAATTTTCTAGTGACAAGTAAACCCTAGTGGATAACAAGGTTATATATATATATATATATATATATATATATATATATATATATATATATATATATATATATATATATAAATTTTTTAAAAAGTAAAAATTTTGGGGTTGTTGAAAATGATGGGAAGGGATAATATTTGTTGATAACTATTAAAATGATTATTTGATACTATTTGGTTAACTCCATAGATCTGCCATAAGCATTCAGACAGAGTTCAGTGACTGAGTACATAAATGTTTGGATCAAATCCCCACTTTCATCATTCTTCTAGTAATGCAATTTGAGGCATGTCTTAAAATCGGCTTGATTTTAATATTTTTAATATTTAAAATACAGGTAGTATTATCTACTATATAGAACAGATGAAAAGATTAAAAGTGGTATATTTGAAGCATCCAAGTTAATGTCAGCTTTAGAGTAAATCCGTATTAAATATTAGCTATTTAATCATGATAAAAACAATTCATATAACTCATCCGCTATATAACTTATATCTTATTAGGAAATAAAGTAGTTAAATCAGGGAAGCATTTTTAAGTAGTAAAATGTGCTCATGTAATTTTATAAATGAAACTTATGAGTCCAGATCACATCCTAATATAAAGATGTTTACCAGAATCAAAATTATCCCAGTTATGTTGGTTAGTATTTTGTGGGAGAGCACATTATATTAACTGCACATTAAAATAACCTTGGGATATTGTAAAAATAAGCCAGCTAAATTATATAATGTAGAGATGATGGCTGTTTTATAATATAAAACTATTTATGGCTGAAAAACAATGTTGCTGAGCTAATTACTGACTCAATGTTAGTTTGTAAAAGCTTATCTTTAGTGTTCCCATAATAAGATAACATGATTGTGATATTGTTGGACACAGTGATTTTTTTCAACTTCTTTACCTTATTCTTTATCTCTTCTTTATACGGATGTAAGGATAATTTTAGAACTCTATTTTGCTTTAACAGATGAAGAATTATGGAAAAAATTTGTTGCTTTAATCTTGGATTTATAGCCAGATTATATATATATTTAAAACCAGGAATTTGATGGTTTGATTTGTTTTATCAGTCTCTTGATTATGAATGAGTTTATAGGACATGATGTATTTCTGAAGTAATTACTTTTAGAATAAATTTCTCTAATTTATTTTTAAATTAAGAAACTTAGAATATATACTCTGATTGATTACTGAAAAGTGTTGCATGCAATGCCTAAGATCTAATCAGCATATCATTGAGAAAGATTTCACATATAGTTTAAAATTCATATTTTTGCTGCTTTTCATACCACAAATTGTATTTTTCATTCAATGACTACCCTATCAAACCTAACACATATTTGTAAATCTTAATTCAAATTCAATGGGTATGGACCCATACAACCTTAAACTGCAATTTCGCACAGCTGTAGTTCTAAATTACAAATCATGAATGCATTTAATGCGCTCTGCTGTCTGGAAAGTGGCTTAGAGAGCTACATGTATAAAAGGTGACACAAAACACCATAGGGCAAGGAAAAACCATTTGCCATATTTTTGCTACTCACTAGTAATCACTCTTAATTCCACTTTCCTATATTTTACATCATGACATCAATTTCTCCTAGAAGATACATTTCTTTTCATTTTCTGATATCTTTGCTTCAAATGAAAAAATGATAAATATTCCAAATGTGTACTGCTCTTAGAGAGACTAAATTCTAACGCATGAAGTTATAATACTACATCATTAAAATTTAGTATAAACTTGGAAACGGTATTGCTTAGAGCTTAGTAGCCCAATAATATAGATATTCCATGTGTTTTGTGCAGAGTTTATTCCTAGTCCTAATATTCTAAAATTATCTAGCTCAGTTTTTTATCATCATTCATAGCAAAGTTACCTTTCTAGAACATAAAAATTATGGTATATTATGTCATCCCAATCTTAAAACCCTGCAAATATTCCTCGTTGTCTAAGTAAGACCAAATGACTCCCTAAAATGTCCTTCAAAGTCTTGTGTACTTTCTCTTTGAATTAGTTTCTTCTAACTCACTCACTTTCACACTTTCTCTTCACTGTTCTACCAGGCATAACCCAGTTCTGTGACTTTTCTCATGACTTACATTTATTTTCAAATGTGCTTTGTTTTATTCTCTACTTTTTTATAAAAGCCTCTGTCAAATAATCTCATTATAAATTAAAACTTCTTGGACTACTTGCCCCTGAGGTTTGCTTCTTTCTCTTCGTTCCCAGACATGTCACTTAGGCAGCCATTTAGTATTCTATTATTTGTTTTAGCTAATTTCAGTTCCTTATCCTCAACACATTTTAAAGGTCTTGAGCAGGGGTCCCAAGCTACGGCCCGCCGGCCGCATGCGGTCCCCTGAGGACATTTATCTGGCCCACGCCGCACTTCCAGAAGGGGCACCTCTTTCATTGGTGGTCAGTGAGAGGAGCACAGTATGCATCCGCACCCATAGTTCCCATTGAAATACTCGTCAGTTTGTTGATCTAGATTTACTTGTTCTTTATTTTAAATATTGTATTTGTTTCAGTTTTTTTTTGGTTTTTTTTTTTTACTTTAAAATAAGATATGTGCAGTGTGCATAGGGATTTGTTCATAGTTTTTTTTATAGTCCGGCCCTCCAATGGTCTGAGGGACAGTGAACTGGCCCCCTGTGTAAAACGTTTGGGGACCCTGGTCTTGAGAATAGCAATCATTTTACTGTTTATCATTGTTTTTGTAGAAGCCCAATGTCTTCTTTAAAACTGGTGCTCAAGTATGTGAACAGAGAGGACACAAGATGGCAGCGGAATAGGCAGACACACAGACTCCCAGCTCACACCACCAAACTGGATTACAAATTAAATTAGGAACAACTGGCGTAAAATATCAAATCTGGACTGCAAGAACTGCTCTCAAAAAACAAGGAGCAAAGAAGAAGCCACACCAGTCTGGTGGGGAGCACCGAGGAGTGGTGAGCCTTCCCCGTTTACAGGAACAAAGGGGGGAGGGGTTAGGCTGAAAGCTCAGAAAGGCTCTGTAAAGCCAGTAGTCATGGCCAGGATCACAGCCACCTGACCCGTGCAGGTTCGCATTAGATTCGAATAGTCGGTAATGAAACAACGGAGCCAAGAACTGGTGAGCCATCAGCTTTAACTCTAGCTTGCACCTGGTGGGCAAGCAAAAATACACACTGGGCTCCAAAACCCACTCATTCAGTGCTCACAAAGCTACTGACTTATCCGAGTTTTCTAGATTAAAAGGTTTCTAGCTCACCAGACTTATTCACCTCTGTTTCCCATCTCCTTCTCCAGCACAAAACTGCACAAACTGGCTTCTCCCTCAGCACTCTGCCATCTTGGCTGCTTCTCCTCTTCTCCATGTGGCCTTAATCTGCTCTTCTCTCTGATACCTCAGGAACCAAGAGCGAGCAAGCTCCCGGCCTGCCCCACTTTACAGTGTAGAATCAAAACCCTTAATCCAATTATACAAACAAGGAAGTCTCCAATTAAGCCACCCATCCGAGGCACAATGGGATTCCTCAGGAGGCTGCACCACCCTACATCATCCAATCAGTCAAGGGTGTGGAGAAGAGTTTACTCTTAAAACCAAGCCTTGGACTATAAAGACCTGGCCTGCCCACATTACAGCCTTTCCCCCACATCCATCCCAAGCATACGGGCAAATAATATCACCTGGGTGTTGGGCTTCCATGTGGGCAGCACCATCCTTAACAAAGTGAGCATATTATATTTTATCTGCCCAACAGGCTCTCAATCCAAGGAAAACAGTAGAAAATACCACTCACAACCATTTGCCTGGGGACCTGGGAATGAGGTGTGTTGAAAGAGCTGGTTTGTTTTCCAAAAGGAAAGGGGAAGAGAGAGACAGCTGGTGACAAACAGAGGAATGCATGGGAGGACCTGAGCAGGGGACTAATCCAGTACCATACCTGGGGGAGGTGCTGGAGACAGCCATAGCTGGGGGAGGGGTTGATTCTTCTACATAACACAAGACTAAAGTGGTTTCAGGACAACCATCAGAAGATATCTCTCCAGCTCCAATCAGCACAATAAGACACAGCTGAAAACAAGAAGTGGGGAGGAGAGGCAGTAACTCAGGTCCCCATGGAGATCTGAGGTACACCTTCCCCTACTGAAGCAGAGAAAGCATCCCACTCCCAGAGAGAGTAACTGGCAGATCAGGTCTTTAAAGTTTCAGGTTACACTCACCGCATTTCTGAATGCAGTTTTAAATAAGTCCTTGCCGATATCAGTAAACAGGACTACCACTGAGTTAAGAAAACTGAGAAGAAAAGAAACAAATCAAGACTTCAAAGGGGCTCTATTAGAAAAGCCAAATTCCACAGTGGATTACAAACAACAGCTGAAACCAACCAAAGAAGACCTAGAAATAACACAGCTGAAAATTGGAGGCAGACAACACCAAGCCTAGACTCAATAAGAACACACAAACACACTGACATAATAAGAAGACAGAAAAGTGCAATCCAAATGAAACCATAAGAGAATCCTCCAGGAAATGAACTGAGCGATATGAAAATAACCAAACTTCCAGATGTAGAGTTTAGAATAATGATTGTTAGGATGCTTAGGGATCTTAGAACAACAATGGATGGTATTTATGAACACCTAAATAAAGAGATAGCAAGTATAAAAGAGGACATTGAAATATTAAAAAAGAATCAGTCAGAGATGACAAATACAATATCAGAAATGAAGACCACAATGGAAGAAATTAAAAGTGGGATGGATGAAGCTGAGGATCGAATCAGCAAGTTGAAAGACAAGATGAACAAAGGCATGGATTCAGAGCAGAAAAAAGAAAAGAGACTCAAAAAGACTGCGGAAACTGTAAGAGAGCTCTGTGACAACATGAAGAGAAATAACATTCACATAATAGGGGTTCCTGAAGAAGAAGAGAAAGAACAAGTGATAAAAATTTTGTTCAATCAAATCATAGCTGAAAACTTCCCTAAATTAAGACTGGAAAACGTTTCACACGTGCAAGAAGCACAGAGAACTCCATTAAAGAGAAACCCAGCCTGACCTGTGGTGGCGCAGTGGATGAGGCGTCAACCTGGGAACACTGAGGTTGCCAGTTCAAAACCCTGTACTGGTCTGGTCAAGGCACATATGGGAGTTGATGCTTCCAGCTCCTCCCCCCTTTCTCTCTCTCTCTCTCTCTCTCTCTCTCTCTGTGTGTGTGTGTGTCTCTCTCTGAAATGAATAAAATAAAATAAAACTTAATAAAAAAGAGAAACCCAAAGAAACCTACACCAAGACACATCGTAGTTAAAATAAAGCTAAGTGATAAAGAGAAAATTTTAAAAGCTGCTAGAGAAAAAAAAAAAGGAGCATCCAAGCATCCATAAGGATGACATCCGACTTCTCAACAGAAACACTTGAGACCAGAAGGGAATGGCAAGGAATATTCAAAGTAATGCAGAACAAGAGCCTACAACCAGACTACTTTATCCAGCAAGGCTATCATTTAAAATTGAAGGAGAAAGAAAAAGCTTTTTAGACTAAAGCAAACTCGAGGAATTCATTACAATGAAACCAATGCTGCAGAAAATGTTAAGGGGTCTGTTGTAAACAGATCAAAGGGGGAAAGGAATATAGCAAAAGAGGAATACACCTTTAAAATATAAAATGGCAATAAACAACTACATATCAATAATAACCTTAAATGTAAATGGATTAAATGATCCAATCAAAAGACATAGGGTAGCTGCATAAATAAAGAAACAGGACCAGTGCATATGCTGTCTACAAGAAACACACCTTAAAACAAAAGATGCACATAGACTGAAAGTAAAAAGATGGAAAAAAATATTTCATGCAAATGCAAATGAAAAAGAAGCTGCTGTAGCATTACTTATATAAGACAAAATGGACTTTAAAACAAAGTCTATAGTAAGAGTCAAAGAAGGTCACCACATAATGATAAAGGGAGCAATCCAACATGAAGATATAACCATCATAAATATCTACGCACCTAATATAGGAGCTCCTAAATGTATAAAGCAGACTTTGATGGATATAAAGGGCAAGATCAACAGCAATACTATAATAGTAGGAGATTTCAATACCCCACTTACATCACTAGATAGATCCTCAAGAAAGAAAATTAACAAAGAAACAGCAAACTTAAAGAACACACTAGATCAACTAGATTTAATAGATATCTTCAGAACCTTTCACCCTAAAGCAGCAGAATATACAATCTTTTCAAGTACTCATAGTACATTCTCTAGGATAGATAACATGTTAGGACACAAAAGCAATCTCAACAAATTTAAGAAGATTGAAATTTTATCAAGCATTTTCTCTGATCAAAATGGCATGAAACTAGAAATCAACAACAGAAAAATGGAATAATACTCAAACACATGGAAACTAAATAGTATGTTATTAAATAACAAATGGGTTAACAATGAAATCAAAGAAGAAATAAAAAAATTTTTAGAAACGAATGATAATGAACATGCAACACAAAATTTATGGGACACAGCTGAAGCAGTCCTGAAAGGGAAGTTTATAGCATTACAAGCATTCCTTAAGAAGCTTGAAAAAGCTCAAATAAACAACCTAACCCTTCATCTAAAAGAACTTGAAAAATAACAGTAAGTAAGGACCAGAGGTAGTAGAAGAAAGGAAATAATAAAGATTAGAGAAGAAATAAATGACATAGAGGCTAAAGCAACAATACAGAGGATCAATGAAACCAAGAGCTGGTTCTTTGAAAGGGTAAACAAAATTGATAAACCTTTAATGACACTCACCAAGAAAAGAAGAGAGAGAACTCAAATAAATAAAATTAGAAATGAGACTGGAGAAATAACAACTGACAGAACAGAAATTCAAAGTTCTGTAAGAAAATACTATGAAGAACGTATGCCAAAAAATTAAACAACCTAGGTAAAATGGACAAATTTCTTGAAACATATAATCTTCCAAAAACCAACCTGGAAGAATCAGAAAACCTAAACAGACCGATTACAACAAAAGAGATTGAAACTATTATTAAAAAGCTCCCAAAAAACAAAACCCCTGGGCCAGATGGATTCACTGGTGAATTCTACCAAATATTCAAAGAAGAACTAATTCCTATCCTTCTCAAGCTTTTTCAAAAAATTCAAGAGGATGGAACACTACCAAGTTCCTTTTATTAGACGAGCATAATTCTGATTCCAAAACCAGGCAAAGAGAACAAGAAGAAAGAAATTACAGGCCAATATCCCTGATTGAATTTAGATGTTAAAATCCTCAACAAAATATTAGCAAACTGGATCCCATAATACATGAAAAAAATCATATATCATGATCATGTTGAATTTATTCTGGGGATGCAAGGATGGTACAACATTCGTAAATCAATTAATGTGATTTACCACATAAACAAAAAGAAGGAGAAAAACCCCATGATAGTCTCAATAGATGCAGAAAAAGCATTTGAAAAAAATCAAGCATCCATTTATGATCAAAACTCTTATCAAAGTGGGAATATAGGGAACATACCTCAACATGATAAAGGCCATTTATGACAAAGCCACAGCCAACATCATAATCAATGGACAAAAATTAAAAGCTATTCCCCTATAATCAGGAAAAATCAGGGGTGTTCCCTTTCACCACTCTTATTCAACATTCTGGAAGTCCTAGCTACAGCAATCAGACAAGAAGAAGAAATAAAAGGCATCCTAATTGGAAAAGAAGAAGTAAAACTATCATTATTTGCAGATGATATGATACTGTATATAGAAAACCCTAAAGGCTCAGAAAAAAATCTACTGGACCTAATAAATGAATTCAGCAAGGTGGCAGGATAAAAAATTAACACACAGAAATTAAAGGCATTTCTACACATGAACAATGAAATGTGAGAAAGAAAAATTAAGGAAACAATACCCTTCACTATTGCACCAAAAAAATAGAGTACGTAGGAGTAAATTTAACCAAGGAGGTTAAAGACTTGTACTCAGAAAATTATAAAACATTGATAAAAGAAATCAAGGAAGACACAAACAAGTGAAAGCATATACCGTGTTCATGGTTAGGAAGAATAAACATCATTAAAATGTCTGTATTACCCAGAGCAATTTATAAATTCAATGCAATTTCTATTAAAATACCAATGACATACTTCAATGATATAGAACAAATATTCCAAAAATTTATATGGAACGAAAAAAGAACATAAATAGCCTCGGAAATCTTGAAAAAGAAGAATAAAATGGGAGGTATCACACTTCTTGATACCAAGTTATTCTACAAGGCCATTGTACTCTAAACAGCTTGGTACTGGCATAAGAACAGGCATATAGATCAATGGAACAGAACAGAGAACCCAGAAATAAACCCACATCTTTATGGACAATTGATATTTGACAAAGAAGGTAAGAGCCTACTGTGGAGTAAAAACAGTCTCTTTAACAAATGGTGTTGGGAAAACTGGACAAGTACCTGCAAAAAAATGAAACTAGGCCACCAACTTACACCATGCACAAAATTAAACTCAAAATGGATAAAGGACTTAAATGTAAGCCATGAAACCATTAGCATTCTAGAAGAAAACATAGGCAGTAAACTCTCCAACATCTATAGAAGCAATATATTTGCTGATTTATCTCCACAGGAAAATGAAATAAAAGACAAGATAAACAAACGGGACTATATCAAACTAAAAAGCTTTTGCACTGCTAAAGACAATATGAACAGAATAAAAAGACAAACCACACAATGGGAGAACATATTCGACAACACATCTGATAAAGGGTTAATAACCAAAATTTATAAAGAACTTGTAAAACTCAACACCAGGAAGACAAAAAATCCAATCAAAAAATGGGCAGAAGAAATAAATAGACACTTCTCCAAAGAGGACATACAAATTGCCAATAGGCATATGATAAAATGCTCAACATCACTAATCATTAGAGAAATGCAAATTAAAACCACAATGTGATAGCACCTCTCACCCGTCAGAATGGCGCTCATTAACAAAACAACACATTATAGGTGCTGGCGAGGATGTGGAGAAAGGGGAATCCTCCTGCACTGCTGGTGGGAATGCAGACTGGAGCAGCCACTGTGGAAAACAGTATGGAGATTCCTCAAAAAATTAGAAATGGAACTGCCCTTTGACCTGGCTATGCCACTTATAGAAATATATCCCTATATATTTTAATAGAAATTGCAGCAGTACATATATATAATAGAATACGATGGGGCCATGAAAAAGAAGGAAATATTACCTATTGCAACAATATGGAGAGACCTGGAAACTATTATGTTGAGTGAAATAAGCCAGGCAGAAAATGGAAAAATATTATATGACCTCACTCATTTGAGGAATCCAAGGAACATTGAGAACTGAGGAAAGGGATTGAGACAGAGCAGGGATCAAAGGGATCAGAGGAAAAGAAGACAGAGGGAAAGGGGAGGATAGGATGGGATAACCTTGAAGGGAAGGGGGGAGGGCACTGTATGGAAGGTGGAAAGGGAGATATGTAGGGGAATATGGGGAAGGGGAGATGCAGTAGGGGTTATCCTAGGATCTATGTAAACATAATTAAATTTAAAAAAATGTATGTGAACAGAAAATAAAAATGAAATAAGCAAAAGGTTATTCCCCATTACATTCTTTGGGGATGCTGAAATTTCCTTGAAATTGATATGTTAAGTGAAAAATCTGATGTCACTGATAAATGTTTGTGTGCAAAAAAGATGATTCTGAGTGCACTGTTTATCATTTTGCATATCATGGGATGGTCTGTCGTTCTTCACATGCTTGTTTATTTCAGATTTCTAAGATCTTTTCAGGAGAATTTAGAAAATGAATTTTGATTTAATATAGTACCTCTTGAAAATGATTCTTAATATTTTTTCAAATATAAATATATATTTTATATTTTATAATATTTATAATTATTTTGACTAGGTAAGTGTGATATTTAATGATTATAAGTATAGATAATATTGTCAAATATAATGAGATATTAAATGTTAGAAGAACATGTTTGTAAAAAATTAGTCATAAAGAAAATGTTATAACTTTAATCACCATATATATATATATATATATATATATATATATATATATATATATATATTAGAAGTAGAAAACAAAAAGAGTCAAGAGAAATACATAAAGTTTGCTACAGCCAATATTTGTTTTTCCCCCTTAATATAAACTAGTGAAAGGAATTAACATTTCATGAGCAGCTATTGTCTACCATGTTCTCTCCAGGAAAATCACAGTGCTATTCTTTCAAAGTTGATATTCTGAGAGATTTTAGATAGGAGAATGACGGATACCATTTCTTTTTTTAATCTCTGAAATATATTTAGACCTCATTGTGTGCTCTATTCCCTAAACTAACCCCAAATTCTCTATAGAAATAGAAACGTTTACAGCGGGTTTATGAAAGCAGAAGCCAAAAAATTAACAGAAAAACTTGAAACAAACTGAAAAATTACAAAAGGGATTAGCCCATGGAAAAATACAAATGAAACACAGGGTATATGCTTTTTTCTCTTTATACTATCTTTAGTGTGATTGCATCACATAAGAAGGTAAAAGAATGTATAAATGTCAAATATATACAGAGTGACTGTTTTGGATTTCAGTATAGTCCTAGAGCAGCTCTGACTTCTATGGAATTATATAAGGTAGAAAGGAATTAGGGTTACAATAATGCTTATGTAAATAATTCAGTAATAAATAAATAATAATACAAGCATAAACTTTTATATATAACTATAAACCTACTTTTGCCCCATCTTATATTTTACAAAAATTTATGCATAAAACCTCAACAGTAAGAAAATTGTTGCAGAGACCTACCTAAAGGAAATAAACTATATTTCTGAATAGACTTTTCAGTATTTAATAACTTTTGGAATTTCTAAAGAGTTAGATAATAATTTGATTGTATCCTGACCAGTCTTGTCAAATGCAATATAATTTTATAGAAAAATGCCCAAACATACTATTATCATTTAAATAGATAGATTGGGATGGGTATACTAAAACATAACTTAAGGCAATGAGAAACAAATTCTGAGTACAGCAAATAGACCAAGCAGCTATATGAAAATTCAAAAAAAATGCATTAGACTAGAAATGATACAACACACAAAACAGTATATAGAGATGTGTTGTAGAATTGGGCACCTGAAACCTCCATAATTGTGTTAACTAGTGCCATCCTAATAAATTCAATTTAAAGTTTTTTAAATATATATTATTTGGCATGGGCAGATTCTGAGTTTGCATATAACTTTAGTCTTATTTTATCAATATATTTATACATTTTTCTCTTCACAGCCTGTTTGACTTATATAGAATCTAATGGAAAACGAGGAAAAGAAGGACAACACAGTTTAGCTTAGGGTTTAGGAAGTCCATATAGATGATGAAGTTTTCATTTTTCTTCCCTGTCAGCACACCTGTGATTCCATAGCTCATCTAACTGGGTCTGCAGTTAGTTCCCTGCACCTGTGGATTGCCACTCAGCCATTAGCAAAAAGGCCTTCCCCACAGGTTTACTTGAAGCTGTTGCAGTTTATTCAGACTTAATGAGGTAAAAGAGAAAAGCCTCTGGGATAGTCTGCTCCTAAAATATCAGACTTTTCTATTTCACCTCAAGACAAGTAAATTCTCCCATTATTGGTCTGAAAAAGAAAAAGGTGAAGTTTTAGAACTCATGGGTGTCCTTATTTAGCCATAATAATGTCTGAGTTCCACCGACAGGTTAAATAAGTTATGTTGATTGAAAATACATTGTTTTGCAATCACAACATTGTCTCTATGTTTGATATCCAGATGCAGGAACAAAATTATTTTCCTCAGTTGGTACTATGCAGGATGTTTTAGTTATAAAGCGGTTGAATAGATCTTATCATTATTCAGGAGAAGTAAAAGACTGTGGTTGGGACACTAGAATAGAGAAAAGATCATGAGAGACTGATTGACAACTTAAGTCTAAGGCAAAATGCGCCCTGCTAATACCAAGGTTATTTATCTAAATACTCATTATAAATAACATGCTATGATACTATGATTTCTCTGTGAATGATTAAAAGTTTAGATCCATATTATCTTACAAAAAGATTGATAAGCAATAAAGAAGGTGCTGAAATAGTATTCACTGGATCATGGAATGATTTATTTTATGGTACTTTTTCTCAGGTATAAAATTTATTGTAACAATATTTGCCTATAATAAGAAAAAGCCAAAATTAAATTAAGAGTAAAACTGAAATGATAACTTATTACCATAGTATTGAAAGTCTATTTTGAAAATGTCATAATTGGTCTATGACACTATCATGTATGAGTGGCGGGAGGTGATTTATAATATCTCTGTTAAACCAGTAGTGCTAAATTACATGTTATATATGTTTCTGTTAAAATACATAGAAATTCCCGCTTTCTATGTATGTTGCAGACATGCATATATAATGTATTTAACATACAAGCACTTTTGCATTTATATATGTGTATTATATATGTTTATATACATATATGTATATATAGGGATGATAAAAGTACAAAAAACAATTTATTCTTAAATTATTATTTATTTATTAATGTATTATTTATTTGTATTATTTATCTTATCATTACTTTATGTTCTTACTTATAATCATCTTTTAGGTTAAGATGGCTGGTAATCTGACCTACTTTTGCCTCCCCTATATATACTCAGAATAGCACACTTATGGTTAGTATATATGGGAAATCTCTCTTTATGTTTTGATTCAATGAACCTCTTTCATTTATTCTACCCTACCCAAAAGATTGCCCACTCTTTCCTCAGCAATCTTACCGAAGCTAATTCATGCTTTTAAATGATAGCAAAGATAGACAAGGTGTGCTTATTTATTTTCTTGCACTTACACCTTTCTTTGTTATATTATGTCCCTCATTCATTCTTATAACAGAGGATTTAATGCTTATGAAGTGCTCAAAAGTATTTGTGGCTAATTCTACTATTTATTAACTGTGTAATAACCATTTACTACATGCCAGGCACTGGAAATACAATGGTGAGAAAAACAGACAGGGCTTAAGTGTTACTAATACGATTAAAAATCTATGAAAGCACCTGACCAGGCCATGGCACAGTGGATGGAGCATCGGACTGAGATGCGGAGGATCCAGGTTCGTAACCAGGTGTCACCGGCTTGAGTGCAGGCTCACCAGCTTGAGCACAGGGTCTCTGGCTTGAGCATGGAATCATAGATGTGACCCTATGGTTGCTAGCTTGAGCCCAAGGTTGCTGGGTTGAGCAAGGGGTCACTCACTCTGCTGTAGCCCCCCAGTCAAATCACATATGAGAAAGCAATCAGTGAACAACTAAGGTGCCTCAATGAAGAATTGATGCTTCTCATCTCTTTCCCTTCCTGTCTGTCTGACCCTATCTGTTCCTCTCTTTAACTCTCTGTGTCAAAAAGAAAAGAAAAGAAAAGAAAAAATCTTTGAAAGCAAAATACCTGACTCTTCTGGTCATTCAGGGCAGTATTCTTTGAGAAACTGAGTTTTGAGTTATAAAATCAATTTTATGTAAAACTTAAATTTATAAAAGATGTGCAAACATGTCCAAAAACTTTGAAAAAGATACATGGATTCTTTGAAGAACAATGACTTTAACAGATTTAAAATTTTATTTTTAAAAAGTTTTTTAATTAACAAATGGATATATAAAAAGATGCTCAACTTTGCTAACTATTAGAGAAATGAAAACCAAAACTACAATGAGATACCACCTCACAATTTTGAATAGGCTATTATCAACAAGACAGATAATAAGTGTTGGAGAGGCCGTGGAGAAAAAGGAACGCTCATTCACTGCTTGTAGGAATGTAAACTGGTATAATCCTTATGAAAGACAGTATGGTGGTGTCTCAAAAAATTAAGAATAGAATTACTATGAGACCTAGCACTGCCTTGACTACGTTTCTACCTGAAAAATTTGAAAACGTGTATGCAAAGACATATGCACCCTTAGGTTCATTGCAGCATTATTTATGATGACTAAGACATGGAAACAATGAGTGTCCTGAAATAGAATATTGGATAAAGAAATGATGACATATTGCCATTTGACACACCATGGGTGGACCTTAGGAACATTATGTTAAGTGAAATAAGTAAATAAGAAAAAGCTAATAACTATATAATTTCACATATAGATGGGATATAAAACTAAAACTTGTAGACATAGACAAAAGCAAAGTGGTTACCAGAGAAGAAGGGGTTGGGGCAGTGGAGTAAAATGAATAAAATATATGGTGACTTTGGGTGATGAGCACACAGTGCAATAAATAGTTCACATACTATAAAGATGTATATTTAAAACCTATGTGCTTATATTGACCAATGTCACCCTATTAAATTTAATGTCCAAAGAAAAACTTTTTAAGAAATTAAAAATCCTGACCCGGTGTTTGTGCAGTGGGTAGAGCATCAAGCAGGGCTGCTGAACAACCAGGTTCAAAACCTTCAGGTTGCTAGCTTGAGTGCAGGCTCACCAGCTTGAGTGTAGGATCACAGACATGACCCCGTGGTCACTGGCTTGAGCCCAAGCATTGCTGGCTTGAAGGCCAAGGTCACTAGCTTGAGCAAGGCATCACTGGCTCAGCTGGAGCTCCCCAACACGTATGAGAAGCAATCAATGAACAACTAAAGTGCCACAACTACTACTCTCTTCCTTCCTTCCTCTCTGTTTCTCTTTCTCACCAAAAAATGTAATTCTAAATAAACAAATAAATAAATAAATATTCTACAAAATAATTATGATACTAGATTAATGCTGCCTAAAGCCTCTCTCCTACTTGTTTGCAATACAAAAGTATTTATACTAGTTTGCGCAATGCATATGAAAAAAGTGTTTTTTTTATCTTCTTAGTATAGTTATTTTGGTTTCCAAAGGTACATGTAGATAGACGCTGGGTACGTTAACTTACATTTGAGATATTAACTGCCTGTTGTTGTCTGCTTCCAGTAGTCAGAATCTAAGCTGAAGTTATTCTCATGTTTTCTAACAGCATTTCTTCTGCTCAACGTGCATAGGGTTCTTTCTCCTCAGGTCACCACAGAACACCTGCTCTGGGGTCCTACTGTTATCATTTCTCCCTAGATGTCCAGCTTAGTATCCTCAGAGGCAGTAGACTGGCAGCCTTTCAAGATATATATTGACATTTGATCAAAATAAAGGTAACAGTTGATCATTAGATGACATAATTAAAGTGATAAGATAACTTGAATGCAAAGCAATACAATACCTGGCATAGAATAGACATTAAAATAAAACCTTTCACTTAGTTATTAAATAAAACTTAAAAGTCTTATAAAATAAAATTTCTCCAAAGATTTTCTTTTAATTTCAAATATACTGATACTAGGCTTAGTGGAGAACTTGAATAACATATGTTGTGACTCCCAGTAGTTGACAATCTATGTGTATTGTAAATGTCTGCACATTAGTAGAATAAATTCACTCAAAAACAATAGTTTGACTGTCTCATCAAGTCTACTTTTCTTTTGTAACACTTTAAATAATTTTAAAAATTAAATGTCTTTTTTATATATACCTTTTCTAATCTATAAACACCATGAAGTTAGAGTACATATTCTACATTTAGCTTAGTGCTGGGCAATAGTAATAATGATGATGATAACTTCCATTTATTAAATCCTAACTACTTTTCAGGCACTGGTATAAGAAATTTTCATGTATTAACACAGTATCCCTTAATGTAGTATAAGTTTGATTCCAGATCTAAGGAAGATGGAGTAAACAAGGTCTACCTTGTCTCCCTTGTAAATGCAGCTATGAAACCAGGATAGAATTCACAACACAGTTCTTGAGGAATTCTGAAAAGTAAACAATAGCAGCCAAGGCAGGAAAGAAGATCAAAATTTGAGTGACAACTCAACATGTGGAGGTTGTTGATAGTGGGAGAGATTGTGTGCACAGGGTTTTATGTAAAAAGGCATCTGGAATATGGGAACTCTCTGCACTTTGCACTCCATTTTTCTGTGAATCTAAAACTGCTTTACAAAATAAAGTTTATTTATTAAAAAAAACTCAGCAATAAATAATTTGAACAACCCAACTAAAATTGACTTGAACAGACACTTTAGCAAAAGGAATATATGGATAATAAATAAGTGCATAAAAAGATGTTCAACATCATTTGCCCCTAGGTCAATGCATATTAAAACATGATGAGATATCACTAATCCAATTAGAATGCCAAATATATATAAATACCGATAATACCAAGTACAAACAACAGTGAAAAATGACTTTCTTATACATTACAAAATGACACAGCCTCTTTTTTTTTTTTTTCAGGGGCAGAGAGAGGGATAGACAGACAGGAACGAAGAGAGGTGAGAAGCATCAGTCATTAGTTTTTTGTTGCCATTGTGACACCATAGTTGTTCATTGATTGCTTCCTCACACGTGTCTTGACTGCAGTACTTCAGCAGACTGAGCAACCCCTTGCTGGAGCCAGCGACCTTGGGTCCAAGCTGGCGAGCTTTTAGCTCAAGCCAGATTGGCCCGCACTCAAGCTGGCGAGCTTGGGGTCTCGAACCTGGGTCTTCCGCATCCCAGTCCAACGCTCAATCCACTGTGCCACTGCCTGGTCAGGCCCGACACAGCCTCTTTGGGAAGTAGGTTGGCAGTTCTAATACACATACACATACTATATGAACCATCTATTTTACTCTTAGATGTATTTACCCTAGAAAAATAAAATAAATAACTAAAAACCCTATGCAAGAATATTTATATACTTCTATTGAAAATCACCTAAAGATAAAGCAACTAAAATGTCCTGCAATGATGTAATAGTTTAAAAAAATGTGGTACATTTAAACTATGGAAAACTACTCATTTACAAAAAAGAATAATTTACTGAGGAAAACAACTTGTATGAAACTCTATGGCTACATGCGAAGTGAAAATGTCAGTCTCAAAAGTTTAGATTTTGTATTATTTCCTTTTTATAATATCCTAAAATTACAGCATTATGAAACAGATTAGGTGTTGTCAGGAGTTAGTTGTGGGAGGTAGGTGTAACAGGGAGTTTTTGGTGTTGTATGACTGATCTATATACTGGTTTTCATAGTAGTTATACATGTACTAATTTTTAGAACTATACCCAAAAATAGTATGATTTACCATGTGTTAGTCTAAAATTAAAATAAAATTCTATGAACTTGATGAAATTATCCTAATTTTGTAATGTAGAAACTGACCCAGTGAAGTAAGTAATTTTTCCAAGGGCACAGAACTCATAAGCTTTTAGATCAGGAATCAATCTGAGACAGTAAGACTCCATGGCTTTTATTCATGTAGTAGAAAGAAGTTGCATAAATTATTGTTGAATCAATTCATCAGTCGATAAAGGAAGTGATGAATCAGAAGTGTAATTACATTGGAATCTGTTGCCAGCATGTTCATTTGGCTGGCAGTAACCCTCTCAAGGACCTCAGTTAAGTAAGTCAATAGATCCAGGTCAAGCAAGACAGATGGCCATTTCTGAAAACTCAAGTATTGACACAGTAGCAATAATAGTACTAGTAAAAGTAGAGAGTTTGGAGATACCCAAACTTATCTTGTGACTCCTACAGGCACTTGAAGCTCCCTTAGCTCTGCCTGGGGGGATGAAGGAAGGTGACACCAGAGCTCATACCTGTCAATCATTCACAGTCAGTAGTCAATGAGATATGTGAATTAAAATATGGAAACTGCACATAGTTTTATGACATAATGTTTTCAAATTTAAAATATGTATATAAAATCCCATGTTATATATAATTTTGTTCTAAATCTTAAAGTTTCAAAAGACTTCATAAACCAAGAATCACTTATATTATTCTTATAAAGTAATACAGCATTAACATAACAAATTTCAATCTCTCTTTTGAATATAAATTTTTCATATACAAATAAAATAATGAAATCAAATTGAGAAATATATTAAAATAATTTAAAAATAAAAAATTTGAATGAATATCACCCTTCTAATTTGGCAAAAGGTCAAAACAAATGAACAATGGCAATCAATACAAAACAAAAAGCTTTTAATGGAAGTCTTTAAGATAATCCAAGCACTCAGATAAATCTTATTTAAAATACTTTCTCAATGTTAAGCTATAGAATGATTTCTTAAAATGTGATTAAGAACATTTCAAAAATAGCGTATATCATATGTTGCTCCATAATCTCTGGTCCCGATTTTTGTTTTTGAATTTTTCAATCTGATTCCTGCCTCAAAGCCTTATTTCCTCCATTTGTTTATAATATCTGCATGACAGTCTTTTCTCCTTCTCAGTTAGAGATCAAGTGTCAATAAATAATAAGCATTTATTATGATTTCTTCGATTTTCAACATCTGAACTTCCAATTTGTCAAAATTTTATATTGTATAAATCTTGATTGGTGACTGGACTACAACACATACAATGAAGGGGCGTGTTAAACAACTAATATTTCTTCTCTTTGTTAATGTTAACTAGAGTATGGGAAGTGGTGGGATTCATCTGGTTTGGACCAGTTCTGCAGAACCATTACCTAATTTATTGTCAAGTTTGGCAAACCACTTTTTAAAATGGCACCTGCAATCAAGGTTCTCTCTAAGTTGGGTGCCTGGGCAGCCACCCGATGTGAAAATCACAAATTTACATTCTTTACTTTTTTTAAAATGTATTCTAAGTACCCAGAGTAATGTTGATTCTGACCATAGGTGAAAAAATTGCAAGTGAGGATGTCAATCAAGAAGCAATAAGGAAATACCTTCAATAACAGTTTTATTGTTTTTTATTATTATTTTAAAACTCATAGTCTAATTTTGTGTACCTCTTTTATTGTTCTTAAGTACTAAATGCATGAAATAATAAACTATATTTCTGTATATATTTTTTAATACTTAAAATGGTTATTAGAACAGAGAACCAGTTGTTCAATTATTTTAATCCTACCACTGAGTATGGGCACTGTTGGGCAGATAGCATATATTATGCTCACTTTGTTAAAGATGGCGCTGCCCATGTGGAAGCCCATTGCCCAGGTGATAACATTAGTTGCCCTTCCTGCTTGGGATGGGTGTGATTGTATTAATGTGTGTTGGGGGAGGTTTTAAAAGGAAGAGAGATCACGTTCCTGGAGAAGAGTGATTGCATTCTAGGAGAAGTTCAGACTGTAAGAGAGCAGATTAAAACCACATAGAGGCCAGGAGAAGCAGCCAAGATGGCGGAGTGCTGAGGAAGAAGCCAGTTTGTGCAGAGTTTGTGCAGAGAGAAGGAAGAAGATGAGAAACAGAGGTGAATAAATCTGGTGAGCTAGACACCTTTGATTCTAGGAAACTCGGATAAGTCAGTAGCTTTGTGTGCACTGAATGGGTGGGTTTTGGAGCCCAGTGCATGTTTCTACTTGCCTGCCAGGTGCAAGCTAGGATTACAGATGATGGCCCACCAGTTCTTGGCTCCATTGTTTCATTACCGTCTGTCCAAATCTAATGCGAACCTGCATGGGCTAGGCGGCTATGATGGTGGCCGTGGCTACTGGCTTTACAGGCACTAAATTTAGATAGTGATTGTCAGAGTCTTTCAACTAAAACTGAGTCTGAAGAGTTAGACAGACATTCAGGAATAATTTGTTGCTGCAATTGCAGTATTGTGGAGACAGAATTAAGCATCCAGTAGCCATTATACCAGCAGTATCTACTTGCCATAGTCAGTCAGTCATGTGATTGTAACTTAAGCAATGTTTTCTTCATTTCATTGTTTCTGATGCAGTTCTTCAAACTAGTTGTTATTGCTAGAAAACTTAGATCCTCTAAGATGAACCACTCATCTAAGAGGTACCTCTGATTATTCTATTGAAAAGAGAATTAACCTTCCTATTACATCTTTCAGAGGCTGTGGCTTCTTCCTTCCCCTCCCATTCTTCCTTCTCCTCCTCCTTTTAGGTTTGTTTCTCTCTGGAATTATTATATTTATATAATTGTTTATGATCAGTTTCTCCCCATTTGATTAACTGCAATTTAGTCTTTCGAATTAAACATCAATTTCACAAGTGTGGAAAGCTTAATCATTTTGTTACCCATAGATCACCAGTCCTATACATGAGTGCCAGGGTCACAATAAAAGAATGGATACTATTTTTAAATTACTGAGCAGTAACTCATATATATAAATGGTCTAAAACTTATAATAAAATTATTAAAGAATACATAGTAAATGACAAAAATAAAAGCTTCCTCAATAGAAAAACTTAATACTTTTCAATTATCCTCATATAAATTTATAAGTTTAATTCTCTTATCATTAAAAATATTTTTTTAAAAATTGACTAAATTAATAAAAAGAATTAATAATGCAATAGTACATGGTTTACCAGAATAATATCAATAATCAGAATAGAAATAATCAAAACAATATGCTCCTTAATAATATATGGATAAAGGAATAAAATAAAAAGCTAAAGAAACAATATATATGAAATTTAGCTTTTGATGAAACAAAATTTCCAAATGCTAGTGCTATTAAAATGTAAGTATATTAGACCCAAAAGTATATAAAATAAATTCATTAAAGAAAAACAGGAAAACACATCAATGATGTTCATCTGATCTCATGGAAATCAAGTGCTTTCTAAATTGAAAAGGAGAATATATATATATGAAGTAAATGACTGGCCAATTTGACTAAAATAGAAGAAAGCATATTGTATAAAAAAACAATAGAAATAAAAATACAGAAAAATTGGTAATGTAGTTGGAGAATGTTTATTATTAAATAAAAATGATAGTAGTGTCCAGTGTTTTCAAATTCAAAGAAATAATTTATAAAATTGATTATCAGGAATCAATGAATAAACACATTAAAAAATTGATGTCAGATAAATATAAATGAGTCAGGCCTCTTTAGTCATCAAAGAAATAAATGAAGTATTGTTTATGTTGTATTTACTAATATTAGAAAATCATACAACATTAGACTGAACCATACCAACTTCCAACTTCCTTTAGTGAGTCAATTTTTTTTATACTGGCATCTTCATAAGTTCTAAATTGTTTCTACAAGCATTGTCTATTACCTTTTCAGAAAGAAAAATTTGAGAAATAAATGTGAAATCAATATTTTTGAATAACTTTAATTACTAATTATAAAAAACTAAAAGATATATATAAGATTTGTATATAATTATAACATTTTGCTAAGTTATATCATTACTTAGTAAAAATATTATAAAAAATATAAAGTCACTAAAATAACACACATTTTAAAACATTGTTCCATTTTTATGGTACATTATTAAGTACATTTATACATATGTTCATACATATATACATACATACATTACAGAAAGGGAAAAATATTCTTCTTACAACAAAACTTCAGATAATGAATCTTAAATGATTATAAATTTTGGAAATCATTATCTGAAGCTAAAAATAGTGAGTGTTAACATGGATTCAAATGTCCCACTCAATATAACACTCTCACCCCCCACCCATGTGCTCCTCCTTATGACCCACTTGTCCCTTCTCCTAACTCTCCCCTCTTGCCTCTGGGATTTACTGTCCTGTCATCTGTATCTATGTGTTATATACATATAATTTCACTAATCACTTCACCTTCTCTGATCCCATCCTCACATCCTCCTTCCCTCTGATAGCTGTCCCTCTGCTCCCTGTGACCCTACCTCTGCCTCTATACCATTTCTCAGTTCACTTTGCTCATTAGATTCCACATATAAGTGAGATCATATGATATTTTTCTTTCTCTGTCTGGCTTATTTTACTTAGCATAATAATCTCCAGGTCCATACATGCAATTGCAAAATGTAAGATTTCTTTTTTGCATGACTGCGTAGTATTCCATTGTGTATATGAATGACTGCTTTTTATTTTTATTAATTTTAATGGGGTGACATTAATAAACCAGGGTACATATGTTCAAAGAAAACATCTCCAGGATATCTTGTCATTCAATTATGTTGCATACCCATCACCCAAAGTCAAATTGTCCTCTGTCACCTTCTCTATCCGGTTTTCTTTGTGCCCCTCTCCTTTACCCTCTGCCTCCCTCTACTCCCTCCCCCCACCCCGTAACCACCACACTCTTGTCTATGTCTCATAGTCTCGTTTTTATGACCCACCTATGTATGAACACATGCAATTCTCAGTTTTTTTCTGTTTTACTTATTTCACTCCATATAATGTTATCAGGGTCCATCCATTTTGTTGTAATGATCCAATGTCATCATTTCTTACGGCTGAGTAGTATTCCTTGGTATATATGTACCAAAGCTCTTTTTTTTTTTTTTTTTTTACAGGGACAGGGAGTGAATAAGAGAGAGGGACAGACAGACAGGAACGGAGAGAGGTGAGAAGCATCAATTATTAGTTTTTTGTTGCCGTTGCAACACCTTAGTTGTTCATTGATTGCTTTCTCACATGTGCCTTGACCACAGGCCTTCAGCAGACCGAGCAACACCTTGGTACAGCCAGTGACCTTGGGTCCAAGCTGACGAGCTTTTGTTCAAAACAAGATGGGCCTGCGCTCAAGCTGGCGAGCTCAGGGTCTCGAAGCTGGGACTTCCATCGAATCTGATGCTCTATCTACTGCGCCACCACCTGGTCAGGCTGTACCAAAGCTTTTTAATCCACTGGTCCTCTGACAGACACTTGGGCTCTTTCCAGATCTTTGCTATTGTGAACAATGCTGCCACAAATATGGGGCGCATTTCTTCTTTTCGAACAGTGCTATGGTGTTCTTAGGGTATATTCCTAAAACTTGGATAGCTGGGTCAAAAGGTAGTTCAATTTTTAATTTTTTGAGGAATCTCTATACTGTTTTTTACAGTGGCTGACCCAGTCTGCATTCCCACCAGCAGTGCAGGAGGGTTCCCTTTTCTCCACATCCTCGACAGCACTTATTCTGTGTTGTTTTGCTGATGAGCACCATTCTGACTGGTGTGAGGTGATATCTCATTGTGGTTTAAATTTGCATTTCTCAGATGTTGAGCATTTTTTCATCTGCCTATTGGCCATCTGTATGTCCTCTTGGGAGAAATTTCTATTCATTACTTTTGCCCATTTTTGATTTGATTTTTTGTCTTCCTGGTGTTCCTTATTTGTCTTATTTAGCTGTGCAAAAACTTTTTAATTTGATATAGTCCCATTTGTTTATCCTGCCTTTTATTTCATTTGCCCATGGAGATAAATCGGCAAATTTTTGCTGAGCCAGATGTCGGAGAGCTTACTGCCTATGTTTCCTTCTAAGATGCTTATGGTTTCACGGCTTACATTTAAGTCTTTTATCCATTTTGAGTTTGTTTTTGTGAATGGTGTAAGTTGATGGTCTGGTTTAATTTTTTTTGCAGGTAGATGTCCAATTTTCCCAACACCATTTATTAAAGAGGCTGTCTTTACTCCATTGTATGTTCTTTCCTCCTTTGTCAAATATCAGTTGTCCATAAAGGTGTGGGTTTATTTCTGGGTTCTCTGTTCTGTTCCATTGATCTATGTGTCTGTTCTTATGCCAGTGCCAGGCTCTCTTGAGTACAATGGCCTTGTAGTATTCCTTGATATCCAGAAGAGTGATACCTCCTGCTTTATTTATTTATTTTTTTAGATTGGTGAGGCTATTCGTGTTCATTTTTGGTTCCATATAAATTTTTGGAATATGTGTTCTATATCTTTGAAGTATGTCATTGGTATTTTAATTGGTATTGCATTGAATTTATAAATAGCTTTGGGTAATATAGACATTTTAATGATGTTTATTCTTCCTAGCCATGAGCACGGTATATGCTTCCACTTGTTGTATCTTCCTTGATTTCTTTTATCAATGTTTTATAATTTTCTGAGTACAAGTCCTTAACCTCCTTGGTTAAATTTTTACTCCTAGGTACTTTATTTTTTTGGTTGCAATAATGAAGGGGATTGCTAATTTATTTTCGTGACAGTTCATTGTTAGTATAAAAATGCCTCTGATTTCTGAGTATTAATTTTATATCCTGCAACCTTGCTGGCAGATAATTCATTTATGAGGTTCAGTAGTTTTTTGACTGAGACTTTAGAGTTTTCTATATACAATATCATATCATCTGCAAATAATGATAGTTTTACTTCTTCTTTTCCTATTTGGATGCCTTTTATTTCTTTTTGTTTTCTGATTGCTGTGGCTAAGATTTCCAGATCTATGTTGAATAAGGGTGGTGAAAAGGGACACCCCTGCCTGGTTCCTGATCTTAAGGGGATTGCTTTTAATTTTTGCCCATTTAGTATGATGCTTGCTGTGGGTTTGTCATAGATGGCTTTTATCATGTTAAGGAATGTTTTCTGTATTCCCACTTTACTGAGAGTTTTGACCATGAATGGGTGCTGTATTTTATCAAATGCTTTTTCAGCATCTATTGATATTATCATGTGATTTTTGTCCTTCCTTTTTTTTATGAGATGAATCACATTGTTTGATTTGCAAATATTGAAGCAGGCTTGCCTCTCCAGAATAAATCCCAATTGATCATGGTGTATAATTTTTTTTCATATATTGCTGGATCTGGTTGGCTAATATTTTGTTGAGAATTTTAGCATCTAAATTCATCAGGGATATTGGCCTATAATTTTCTTTTTTTGTGTTGTCTTTGCCTGGTTTCTGGATCAGAGTTTGGAAGTCTTCCTTCCTTTTGAGTTTTTTGAAATAGCTTGAGGAGGATAGGTGTTAGTTGAATTTTTGGTAGAATTTACTTGTGAAGCCATCAGGCCCAGGTCTTTTTCTTGTTGGAAGTTTTTTGATAATCTTTTCGATCTCATTTGTTGTAATTGGTCTCTTTAGGTGTTCTGATTCTTCCAGATTGATTTTTGGAAGATTATATGATTTAAGAAATTTGTGCATTTCACCTAGGTTGTCTAATTTTTTGGCACAGAGTTCTTCATAGTATTTTTTTACAATACTTTGTATTTCTGTTATGTCAGTTGTTATTTCTCCACTCTCACTTCTAATTTTATTTATTTGAGTGAGTCCTCTCTTTGTTTTTTTTTTTTTTTTGGTGAGTCTAGTTAAAGGTTCATCGATCTTGTTTACCTTTTCAAAGAACCAGCTCCTGGTTTCATTGATCCTCTGTATTGTTTTCTTAGCCTCTATGTCATTTATTTCTGCTCTGATCTTTATTATTTCCTTCCTTCTACTAGTCCTTGGCTTTATTTGCTGTTGTTTTTCTAGGTCTTTTAGATGCAGGCTCAAGTTGCTTATTTGAGCTTTTTCTAGCTTCTTCTGCTATGCCTGTAGTGCTATGTACTTCCCTCTCAGGAATGCTTTTGTATGTCCCATAAATTTTGAGTTGATGTATGCTCATTATCATTCATTTCTGGAAACTTTTTTATTTCTTCTTTGATCTCACTGTTAATCCATTCGTTATTTAATAACCTGCTATTTAGTTTTCAAGTGTTTGATTATTTTTCAGTTTTCTTTTGTGGTTAATTTCTAGTTTCATGGCATTGTGATCAGAGAAAATACTTGATATGATTTCAATCTTCTTAAATTTGTTGAGACCCCTTTTGTGTTCTAACATGTGGTCTATCCTAGAGAATGTACCATGAGTGCTTGAAAAGAATGTATATTCTACTGTTTAGGGTGAAAAGTTCTGAAGATATATATTAAATTGAGTTGATCTAGTGTATCCTTTATGTTTGCTGTTTCTTTTTTAATTTTCTTTCTTGATGATCTATCCAGTGATGCTAGTGAGGTATTGAAATCCCCTACTATTATAGTATTGCTGTTAATCTTGCCCTTTATATCCATCAAAATCTACTTTATGTATGTTGGGGCTCCTATGTTTGGTGCATAGATATTTTTAATGGTTATATCTTCCTGTTGAATTGTTCCCTTTATCATTATGTAGTGTCCTTCTTTCTCTCTTACTAGAGCCTTTGTTTTAAAGTCCAGTTTTTCAGATATAAGTATTGCTCCCCCAGCTTTTTTTTCATTTCCATTTGCATGAAATATTTTTTTTGATCCTTTTATCTTCAGTCTATGTGCATCTTTTGTTTTAAGGTGTGTCTCTTGTAGACAGTATATGCATGGGTCCTGTTTCTTTTTCCATGCAGCTACTCTATGTCTTTTGATTGGATCATTTAATCCATTTACATTTAAGGTTCTTATTGATATGTAATTGTTTATTGCCATTTCATTCTTTAAAGCTGTATTCTTCTTTTGCTATATTCTTTCCCCTTCCCCCCCCCCCTTTAAACTGTTCACAACAGGCCCCTTAGCATTTTTTGCAGAATTAGTTTGGTTTTAATAAATTCCTTAAGGGTTTTTTGATCTTGGAATCTCTTTATTTCTCCTTCAATTTTAATCCTTAGCCTTGCTGGATAGAGTAGTCTTGGTTGTAGGTTCTTGTTCTGCATTATTTTGAATATATCTTGCCATTCCCTTCTAGCCTCAAATGTTTATGTTGCGAAGTCAAATGTCATTCTTATGAGGGCTCTTTTCTTGGTGATAGTCTTTTTTTTTTCTAGTCGATTTTTAAATTTTCTCTTTATCCCTTAATTGATATTTTAACTATGATGTGTCTTGGTGTAGATTTCTTTGGGTTTCTCTTTAATGGAGTTCTCTGTGCTCCTTGCACCTGTGAAACGTTTTCCAGTCTTAATTTAGGGAAGCTTTCAGCTATGATTTGATTGAACAAAGTTTCTATCCCTTGATCTTTCTCCTCTTCTTTAGGAACCCCTATGATGTGGATGTTATTTCTCTTCATGTTGTCACAGAGCTCCCTTTGATTTTCCTCAGATTTTTTCAGTCTCTTTTCTTTTTTCTGCTCTGCTTCTGTGTCTTTGTTTATTTTGTCCTCTAACTTGGTGATTCAATCCTCTGCTTCATCCATCCTGTTTTTAATTCCTTCCACTGTGGTCTTCAGTTCTGATACTGTATTTGTCATTTCTGTCTTATTCTTTTTTATTAAGTCCATTTCCTTTTTTATACTTGCTATCTCTTTTTTTCAGGTGTTCGTAATGACTATCCATTGTTGCTCTAAGCTCTTTGAACAACCTAACTATCATTATTTTAAACTCTGCATCAGGTAGTTTGGCTATATCTGATTCATTCAGGTCCTTCTTTGGGTATTTCTCTTGATTCATTTTGGTTGCATTTCTCTGCTTGCCCATTTTGTCTGTTGTGTAAGAAGTATTTGGCTGCTGGAGTCCAATGTGTGTTGTCTCTGTTTTCCCTAAGTATGATCTGTCTGCAGGCCCGCCACCCTCTCTGCCATTTCCTAGGGCTGTTGGGTGTGGGTGTTGAAGGTTCCGTGATGCGGCTGCTGCTGTGGTCTCCACCTCGCCTCTGCGTGAGGGTCTATATTCTCATGCAAGGCTCTATAAGCATCAGCCGGTCTTGGCCTTCACCACTCTCCCACGGGTTGGACTGCGCACCACACTCGGGCCACAAGCCTGGTCACCAAGGGCAAGGGTGAGCACTTTTTCTCTGCTTCCGGTCCCTGTCAGCCTGTTCCTCTGGCCGCAAGGGGCTTCTGGTGTGCGCTCAGTGATGAGCCAGGCTTCCACCCAACCCCTGCCAACTTGGCTCCTAGGCTGGGCGGGACTGCTACCACATGCTCAGCCTCAGGCCGGCTTCCTCAGCCCCTACTCCCGCGAACCTCGGTTCCTTGGCTGAGAGGGGCTGGTGCTATGCGCTCAACTGTGAGCTTAGGCTTCCATCCCACCTTCGTGGGCAAAGTCGGTTCATGCAGGGCTTCAAGCCTCAGAGGCTGGGTGAAGCTGCGCACCTGCTCACCCTTGCCCAGTGGCTGATCTCTGCCTGTTCCGGGTTCCCACTTTTTCCCCACAGGTGGGGTAGCAGGCAGGCCTGCAGCCATGGGACCACTTTCACGCATCCCTTTCATCCTACGGGGGCTAGACCGAGCTCACACCCCCCAGCTTGGCCTCTGCCCCTGCCATGGAACCACGCTTTTGTGTCCTACCACCACCCGCCCTCCAGCGAGCCCTCAGCACTGTGGGTGGGGGCGCTGCAGCTCAGATCCTAACACTCCATACTGTAGTCCTGAAAGCTCCTTCCTTCTAAGCGACTGTGCTCCGATTGCCGCAGGGGAGCCTGTTTGGCTGGTGTCCTACTTCCCCTTGCTGGTTCCAGGGGAAATTTTGTTTCAGATTTGTGGAGTGACTCAGCCCAGAGTTTACGGTGGCTGTCCCTCAATGCTTTTCTCTCTGTGCCTTTCAGACCACACTCTCTTTCTATTGCTCAGGTCCTCTCATCTCTCTCTGTCTCCTGGAGTTCCGGGTAAGTGGTTGTGAGAGAGGTTTTCTGCACCGTTCCTTTAAGAAGAATCCTGGGACTGAGACAACTCTCTCTTTCTCACAAACAGTATCCTAACCTGTTTCACAACTAAATACTGTCCATACGCCTCTTCTATGCTCTGGGGCTGTAGGCTGGGGCTTTGTTCCTGGGACCCAGGTTTCTACCCTTCCGCTGGCCTCTATTCCCACCACACGAGTCTCTCCAGGTTGCTTTTCGCTCCGGGGAGCTGGGCAGCCCTTTCCGCGTTTTCACTTTTCCTACCAGTCTCAATGTTGCTTCTTCAGTGTTCCCCAGTTGAGGAGTTCTCTCAATCCACTTCAACATTGGTTTATCCAGATGATGGTTCTTAAAATCAAGTTATAATCCACTCTGGTTCTGGGTGTTGGAGGTTGGTACTTCTGCTTACTCCATCGCCATCTTGCCCCCTTGTACGACTGCTTTTTAATTCACTCGTCCAATGACAGCCACTTGGGCTGTTTCCAGATGTTGGCTATTGTAAACAATGCTGCAATAAACATGGGGGATGTATAACTTCTTTTGAAGCAGTGTTTTGGGACTCTTAGGATATATTCCTAAATGTGGAATAGCAGAGTCAAAAGGCAGTTTCATTTTTAATATCTTGAGGAAACACTATACTGTTTTTTACAATGGCTGGACCAGTCTGCATTCCCACCAGCAGTGCAGGAAGATTTCCCTTTTTTCCACTCCCTTGCCAACACTTGTTGTGTGTTGTTTTGTTAATAAGCGCCATTTTGACAGGTGTGAAGTGATGTCTTACTGTGGTTTTAATTTTAACTTCTCTGATGATTAGTGACATTGAACATCTTTTCATATGCCTATTGGCCATGTGTATGTCCTCTTTGGAGAAGTATCTGTTCGTTTCCTTTGATCATTTTTTAATTGAATTATTTACTTTCCTGGTGTTGAGTTTTAGAAGTTTTTTTTATTTAATTTTATTTTATTAAATTTTTAAAATTTATTTATTTAAGTTAGAGAAGAGAGAGAGAAAGAGAGAGAACGGGGGATGAGCATCAAATCCCATATGTGCCTTAACTGTGTAAACCCAGGGTTTTGTACCGGTGACCTCAGCATTCCAGGTCAATGCTTTATCCACTGCGCCTCCACAGGTCAGACCAAGTTTTAGAAGTTATTTATAAATTTTGGTTATTAGCTCTTTATCAGACATATTGGCAAATATGTTCTTCCATTGTATGAGCTGTCTTTTTATTTTGTTAGTGTTGCCCTTTGCTGTGCAAAAGCATTTAGTTTGATGTAGTTCCATTTGTTAAAAAGGATATAATTTAATGCTTACAGTATGACCTCTTTCAAAATAAATTTTCTAACAAAATCTGTTATTTTAGTAAATAAAAATCTTACATTTATATAGAATGGTACAGCATTTTAAGTTCTCTATTTTGAAAAAACAAAATTAAAAATTACTATCATACAAACAAATTCATAGCAATATTTAAAGTTTGGAGGGATTTAAAGTAAAAATTGCATAATTATTTAGTTACAAATCTCATTTACTATTATTATTGAAAATATTTTTCATTCAAGGAAGTAGGTTGAAATATCATAAGATAAACATTTAAAAAAAGGATTCAATTTTTTACATTAAAAAAGATTTTTCCCCTGTACCTAGAATTGTAATAAACATTTTGATTCCAAAGCTTCAACCAAAAAAAAAAAAAAAATCAAGTTTTTGTGGCTGATTTTGAGATATAAAAAACTCAGATTTCTAATTTAAGCACTAAAAGAAGTTTCATTTTTCTGGAGGTAGCCAAAGTTATTTAAGGCTTTTATACTCATTGCAGAAGCCAAAGGAGTTCCTCCACTGGAAGAAAAATAGATAAGAAAAGGTATCAAGTCCACATAAGAAAAAGCAAAAATAGATTTAATCCACAGAGAAAGCTTATAGACAAAGGCTCAATGTTAAATAGAATAAAATGAATTTCCATAGAAGTTTTGGAAGAGAAAATCAAATGTACTATTTTTTTAAAGGCCATTAGGTACTAGAGTTAAGGCCTGCATATTATTTTAGCTATTGTATTAATATTCTTTTACATACAATTTTTTTCAAACTAATCAGAACAGAAATATACAGTTATAAGGTCTAGCCATTTATCAGAGTCAATTTTATGGGTGTACTATTTCTTTAGTGTCATAAGCACTGCACTTCAATGGACACCCATGCTTGATTTAATACTGTGATCTCACTTTGTAATTTCTTAATATTTTATGAATAAAGGGCCCTTAATTTTTATCTTACACTGTTATGCACAAGCAATTTAAATAGTTCTAATTTCTGTCCTTTTGTTTCTTATATCATTGACTGTCTTACATTTTCATCTTACTCCTGTGAACAAATATTTAATTTAATAATCAAATAGATAATTTGTCTACATTAATCTGTTATGAGTCCATTTTTCATCCTTTATTTGATAAACTTGTTAGTTAACATTTAAATTTATCTTCTCCTGATATTTTTGTGTTGGCTCGTTTTTTCTTTTTACTTTGTGTTTTCTCAAGGTAAGGAAATAACTTTCTGGAAGAATAACTAAAAGAGAATTTAAAAATCTATGAGCAAAGAGCCTGACCAGGTGGTGGTGCAGTGGATAGAGCATCAGATTGGGATGCTGAGGACTCAGTTTCGAAATCCCAAGGTCGCCAGCTTGAGCACAGGCTCATCTGGTTTTAGCAAGGCTCACCAGCTTTAGCCCAAGGTCGCAGGCTTGAACAAGGAGTCACTCGGTCTGCTGTAACCCCCTAATTCAAAGTACATATGAGAAAGCAATCAATGAACAGCTAAGGAGCCGCACCAAAGAATTGATGCTTCTCATCTCTCTTCTCACCTCTCTCCCTTCCTGTCTGTCTGTCCCTATCCATCTCTCTCTCTCTCTCTCTCTCTCTCTCTCTCTCTCTCTCTCTCTCTCTGTCACACACACAAAAATCTGTGGGCAAAGAAATTAAGTGGGAACTTAAGAGTAGAGCCATTTCCTTTTTAAAAGGAAGTTAGAACAACAAGGATCAAGAAACATTCACCCTCAGAACTATAATCCAATAAAATATCACTATACTACACCAACCCATTATAGCAATTCAAACATTCAGAATAAACTGGGGTTTTGAGGATGCAGGATGATATTAGAACTAAAAATGATTCTCTGACCCTAAGAATAAGGACTTTTGAGGCTTTTAAGATTGTGCAAGTAAATGCTCATGTTGAGGTGCTTATAAGGATTAAATTCAATCGTTGAGTTAGTTTGAGGTACTGGTGACATTATTAATCTTAGTCTAGTTCCCAATAATAGGCAAAGAGCTAAAAATGCCCACCATATCTTTATCATCACTGTTCAATTTTCATATAAACTTCCTACATAATTAGAGACTACTTTTACCAAAGAGAATAGTACATTTCTATGTAACTTAAAATTTATGACATGTAAGACAAAATTATCAAGAAAATGTAGCTCTGTTGATAGTCATTTAATTATAGCAAGCATGCTAAATTTGTTTGTTAGCACAAAGTAAAGTGCAAACTGGAATAAATAAATACATATTATTATGATGTACATTTGTGTGATTGTATATATTTGGTTTGTATATGTATAATGGTGTGTATATATATACTTGGTTTTTACATGTTATAAAGTAAAATGAAAGCACTTTAATAACAGAATTATAGAGTATATATATAAAATACATTTTTTTATAATTTCTTTACTTAGAATTTAAACCATATTAATATATTATTTTATATTTGTATAAAATTAAAGAACTGCTCAAAAGTTTTATATAACAGTGAGAATTAAAAGATTTATGTTTTTTAAATATAATAAAAAATGTTATGTAAAAGAGTTTTAACAGAGGCTTGTATATGTACCTATTGAGCAATCACAAGTACTTTGTAGAGAAAAGTGAGTTGAAGAAGATCAACATTTAAAGAAATAAGTATTTAGTCCTCTCTAATTGACTAAAAGTAATACTTAAGAGATTGTTTAAAAATAAATAAACAGAAAAGACTGAATTATCTGTATATTCTTCTCTAGACTTTCCTGATACTTAACCACCAAAACCATTTGAATGCTTAAAAATATAGCTCTGTACTGCGTTTTACAAGGCTATATTAGGACTGATAATTATTTTTATTCTTTATTTGCCATTTCAGTGTTATCTTGTACCTTCCACCCACCCAACATAGAATTTGATATATTTAATGTAAGAAGGCATCAAAGTTAAATCTATTAAAGAAAAACATTTAATATATAGATGTAGCTATCTAATTACTCATATAACTATTTTAAATAAAATGATACAGAATGTTTTAGAGATTTCAAAAGAAATATATGCTCATTTTTAAATTTATAAGTCACTAGAATGATAAAAGAAACCATTAAAAATCATGATTAATTACTCTTGCTTAAAAACTTGATTTGTCACAATCACATAAAACAGTAACGCCCTACAAAGGCCCACTTATTTTTAGTCCCAATGGAAATATCTTTATTCCAGAATAGCTGTGTTATCATTCAAGAAAAATAATAAGTATTTGCTCCAAATATCATATATACATTTGGTCACATATTAGTTATTCATTTGTGGTTTAAATGATTAGACAGCTTATAAAGAGGAGTTAACATACTTGTCATTTGTAATTATGGTGGAGAGCATGAACTCAAGGAAACTTCAAGCTGTCTTTCTGTTATCAACATGGCCAAAATATTGACGAAGAGGAAGTCTCTCACAGCCAGACACGGCCCCATCAATCAGCCTGCAGTCAGGAGAAAATCGACTTTGTCATGAGATGTTTCTTAAAGAAAAAGTAATAAACTGTATATAAATGGCAAGCTGGTAGTGTAGCTAATTTATTAATTACGTACTCTAAAAAAATAATTATCATGCTTTCTTTTACAGTGCTTCATTACAGTTTAGCAAGCACCCCATTTTCTTTGGAGCTATCAGTAGAATGCTTATTAAAATAAATTAGCTGCAAAACTTTAACTCTGTTTTTTAAAAAAAACTAATCCAGTTTTATTTAACCATTGATTAAATAAACCCAGTTTCATGCAGAGCAGGTTAATTTCTTTAGTCACAGTTTCCAATCTTTTTTTTTTTTACAGGGACAGAAAGAGAGTCAGAGAGAGGGATAGAGGGATAGATAGGGACAGACAGACAGGAACGGAGAGAGGTGAGAAGCATCAATCATTAGTTTTTCATTGCCTTTACGACACCTTAGTTGTTCATTGATTGCTTTCTCACATGTGCCTTAATTGTGGGCCTTCAGGAGACCGAGCAACCCCTTGCTGGAGCCAGCGACCTTGGGTCCAAGCTGGCGAGCTTTTGCTCGAGCTAGTGAGCTCGGGGTCTCGAACCTGGGTCTTTCGCATCCCAGTCTGATGCTCTATCCACTGCACCACCACCTGGTCAGGCACAGTTTCCAATCTTAAATGATGTTGTATCTGTATTAGTTTGAACAGTGTATAATAAGCTGTAAATTTATAATTGGTATTACCCTCTTTTAGTATGTCTTCCTTTGTCTCTTATGGGTCACATTCTTTATTTTAAAAAGGCTGTTGTTGGCCCTGGCTGTTTAGTGCAGTGGTAGAGCATCAGCCTGGAGTGTAGATGTCCTGTGTTTGAATCCCGGTAAGGGCACACAAGAGAAGAGTCCATCTGCTTCTTCACCCCTTCCCCTCTTATTTCTCTCTCTGTCTCTCTTTCTTTTTTTTTTCTCTCACTCTTTCTTCCCTCATGCAGCCATGGCTCAATTGGAACAAGTTGGTCCCAAACATGGAGGATGGCTCCATGGTGCTAAAAAGAGCTCAATTGCTGGGCAGCAAACAAACATCTCAGATTGGCAGAGCATTGAGGATTTTCCAGGTGGATCCTGGTTGGAGTGCATGAAGAAATCTATCTCCCTTCCTCTGACTGAATAAATAAAGGGGGGCTCATGTGAATGCCAGAAATGTGTATATTTGATGTTTTAGTCATGCATCTGATATACATGGGGTGGGGCAAAAGTAAGTTTACAGTTGTATGTAAAACAGTTTATTCTTATATTATAATTTTTAATTATTGTATTATTTTTCATAGGAACAACTGTAAACCTAATTTGACCAACCCTGTATTTACTTAAAAAAACTGATTTTTACACAACCTATATGATTAACCTTACCACAAAAGAACTTCAGATATTTGTGAGAATCTTATTTTTTTATCATATTTAAGTCAAACTTCCTTAGAAAATCCAATAAATGACAACATTTAAACAAAATGATCAAGGCATTTTTATTTGAAAACAAATTTTTTAATTGTGCATGTTGATTGTATCAGTATTTATTAAATTGATTGCATTAATACCCATTAAAAGTATATTTCCTTTCATAATTTTAAAAGGAAACATAGTATTATTTGCATATATGGCTGCCTTCTATCTCTTCTTCACATGTATGCCATTCTTTCCACCAAGAGGTAAAATTTATTAATCCACCTTTTGAATTCGGACTTTCCTTCTAATTTTCTTACACCAACAGAATTCTGTAGAAGTTATGCTACACAATTTCTAGGCCCAGAAACCTTCTGTTTTCATTCTTAGGATCTAGTCTCCATGTAAAGAAGTTCAGGATAGAATACTAGATGAATTAGTCTAGTCCCATGCAGATAGTAATACACTTCTACATGGAAGTATTCTGTTCACTGCTCTCAGGGCAAAGCCCTCATGCATACTGCAGTCCCAGCTGAGTTCTTAAATGAAAGTTGTAGCCTTGATTCCAACCAACACCATGTGGAAAAGAACCTAGATGAGTTTACCAACCTACAGAACAGCAAATAATCCATCTCTACTTAGCCATTAATATGGGAGATGATCCTGACCAGGCAGAGGGGCAGTGGATAGAGCGTCGGACTGGAATGCGGAAGACCCAGGATCAAGCAAGGAGTTAGTCTGCTGAAGGCCGGCGGTCAAGGCACATATGAGAAAGCAATCAATGAACAACTAAGGTGTCGCAACGAAAAACTGATGATTGATGCTTCTCATCTCTCTTTGTTCCTGTCTGTCTGTCCCTATCTATCCCTCTCTCTGACTCTCTCTCTCTGTCACTGTAAAAAAAAAAAGAAGGGAGGGAGATAATTTGGTATGAAGCAACAGATAACTGTTGGTGACAATTTCTTGTTTAAAATGTTAAAAACAAGGGAAAATTGCATTTTTTGGCTATCACTAACATTTTAGACTTAAACTGCATTTAAGATTTCTAATCTCCAGGTTCATTAATTTTCTCTCTCCCTCAGCCTCTCAATTGGTTATTAACTCCTTGGTCATTTGAATAATTTCATTAATCAGCTTTGTTATTAATTTAATAGCAACATTTCAGACAAAAATTTCTGCTTTCAGAATATACAAACATTATAGGTTGCCATACTAATGTTCACTGAATTAAGCCCAAAGGGGTATTTTCAGTAGAAAATGTATTTCACAGTAAGGAGGATTTGGCAATGAAAATAATGTGTTCAATTTTGCAGATATAAAAAAGTTTTTCAAAATTGTATATTAAAAAGATACACAAAGATTTTTTTACTATGACTCAAGAGTGATGTATATAATTTACAATTTAAACCATTGCAACTCAATGCTTAAAACTTTTTGCTAATTCATTATGTATTTGTGATAAGGCTGCCTTCACAGTATGCCATGTAAACTCTTAATCTGTTCTTTTCACACTTCTTTTGCATTATCTCTTTCCATTTTCTATTTTATTTATTTATTTATTTATTTATTTATTTTTTGACAGAGACAGAGAGAGACACAGATAGAGGGACAGATAGGGACAGACAGACAGGAAGAGAGATAAGAACCATCAATTTTTTGTTGTGGCTTTTTAATTTCCTTAATTGTTCATTGATTGCTTTCTCATATGTGCCTTAATTGAGGGGTTACAGCAGAACAAGTGATCTCTTGTTCAAACCAGTGACCTTGGGCTCAAGTTAACTACCATGAGGTCATGTCTATGATCCCACGCTCAAGCCAATGGCCACATCCTCAAGTTGGTAACCACATGTTCAAGCTGGATGAGCCCGCGCTCAAGCCAGAGACCTTGGGTTTCAAACCTGGGTCTTCTGCATCCCAGTCCTATGCTCTATCCATTGTGCCACTGCCTGGTGAGGCCCACTTCTTATTTTATATGCCACCATTTCTAATCGGTAGCTTTGACATGAATTTCGCTCCTTTTCTTTTGCATTTTTTTTAAAATCTGTAACATTGCTTCTTTCCTTTTTTATCTGTACTTCTTTTTTATAACTTTTTCTAATGCCTTAAAATTCAGTTCAGGCATAGTCTCTTTTCTGAAGATTCCCTGCCAAAAATGCTCCCAGTCTGGCCCTCCTCCAGTATTTAAATGGCATTTAGTGTATACCTTTCCCACTCCACAGTACTTATCAGAGTGTTGAAATTATATCCTCATTTGCCATTTCTCTTATTTGTAGAAGGAAATATAAATAAATGGCACAATATATGGAAATTCAGAATAAGGTGGTTTTATAACCAAGCATTAAAATTAAGGTAATAATATCTCCCAAAGTGAATTGATATAATGGATATAATAACTCTCTATAAATTTTCTATTTGATTTTAAGTAACATAAATATTGTGTTAGTGCTGTAAATTTGGCAAATATTCATTTCTTGTCAGTTTATTCATGCAGAATAGCAATTAATGCTGATGTAGTTATTTAGAAAAATAAAAGTTCTTTTTTTTAAGTATTGGGTTTGTGTCAACATCATCTCTGACTTCTCAATTTACAAGTGTGATGAATTATTGAGTTTTACTTATTGGAAATGAGAGACTTGAAAACCTGGTATCTAAAAATCCATATGTTAGCGTTTACTGTCCTAAATAGTCGTGAATCTATGAGTGGGATTTGGTTTTATATGTAAGGTTTCTCTAGAGAAAAGAGGGAGATAATACGTTCAGCCAATAGACATCATTTATTTAAGCAGTTTAAATACTGCTGTTCAAGCAATGTAACACTCTGATACACTGAAATGAAAAGATATTTCAGTTGTAATTTCATATTTTATAAAGCAATTTGGGTTCTAAAGTTCTGGTTGAAAATAACAAATTGAACACATATATTTAGTTAAGTTTTGATCTGATACTTCACAAAAATTGTCAAAGAATTAGTTAAAGAGAGAGAGAAAGAGATGGAGTTTATGTCTATCACAAGGCTAGGGAGAACACAAAAGGCAAATTTTAGTTCTACAAAAAAAAAAAAAAAAAAAGATTGAATGGTAATTAACTTAGTACAACCATTGAAGTTAAATCTTCAGCAGGCCCAGAAAAGTTTTTCATTTTGTCTTCTCATAAGATGGCTTATAGAAAGGTAAAAAGCAGAAAATGGAGGTTAGCTGACTCATACTGACAATACTATTGGAAATCTAACCTATGGCCCATGCTGTGCCACTTGTTCCAATGTGGCCCTACATGTCTAATAACTCATGCTTTCCCTATTAAATTATGCAGAAATAACTCTTGTTAATTACCAGGGAACCTGGAACTAGATACTATGCCAGAGACTTTATTAAACTTATGTTTCCAAGGAGCCTCCAATTATTATTGACCATATTAAACTTTCTTTGAATAAGAAGGTAAATGCTTGGTACTTAGCTTTACAAAACTAAACCATATGTGGTTTCAGGTGTACATGCATAATAAAATTCAAAAGAAAGTCAAGGGAAATAATTAACACTAAAGTTAATACAGTAAAAATGTAATTAAGGAAACAATACATTCTAAAGAGTTAATAATGTCTTTATGGTTTTTAAAATCTTGATAAAGATAGCATATTTTATTATTATTATTATTTATTTAAACTTTATACAAGTTTTAAATAATAATATTTATTACAAGTTTTAACAATATATATACTCTTCTGTATGATATATTTTTCAATCACATAATTTCCATTGCTTAAAAATCAAAATTAAGTATTTCTTCAATACTATATTTCAGCATTATATTATTAATAAGCTAGAACTTTTCATAAATGATTAAAACATTAATGAAACATTAGAGTGCTAACACTAGGATTTAAATTTTGTAATAAAAAGTATAACACATCTTCTGTTAAGAGTTCACAGTTTGTTAAGAATTCTAGAATGCTATACAGAGGCCAGTTTGGAAAATAGCTGTTAATAAAAGATTTGTAAATCAAAACTGATTTGCTCTTAGAAATAGTCTTATAAAAGTAAGTTTGATTTTTTAAATTATAATGCAGATGTCATTTAAAATAAAATTTTAATTTTAGAATAGTTTTAGATTTAGAGAAAATCTGATAGTACAGAAAATTCTTATACATCTATACACAATTTCTCCTGTTACTAATATTTTACTTTAGTATGCTACATTAATCATAATGAATGAATCAATTTGCTATATTTTTATAACTTAAAGTAAATACTTTATTCAGATTTTCACAATTTTTCTTACTATTGTTTTTCTGTTCCAGTTTACTACATTAAATGTAGTATGTCTCCTTAGACTCATCTAATCTGTAACAGTGTCTCAGACCTTCTTCATTTTTAATGAACTTGATAGTTTTGAGGAGTACTAGTGAGGTATTTTGTATAATGGCTCTCTATTGGGATTTGTCTAATGTTTTTCTGATGACTAGGTAGGATTTGTGTTTTGTTTGAAAGAAAACCATAGAGTCATTGTTTTAAAAAGCTGCATACTATCAACATAATTGATCACTGTTTATGTCAACCTTGATCTCTTAGATTTCAGGTCAAATTTCAGATTTGCTATGTCTCCCCCCACCCCATCACATTGCATTCTTTAGGTAAAAATCACCATGTGAGGCACACACTTGAAGAGTAGGAAATCATTCTTTATCTCCTTGAGGACAGCGTATATGCATAAATAATTTGGAAAACTTCTGCAGAGTATATTTGTTTATTCACCATTTCATTTATTTGTTTGTTTGTTTTCTGAAGTGAGAAGCAGGGAGGCAGAGAGACAGACTCCATGAGCCAGACCTGGATCCACCCAGCATGCCCAGTAGGGGGTGATGCTCTGCCCATCTGGGGCATTGCTCTGTTGCAACTGGAGCATTTCTAGCACCTGAGGAGCTATCCTCAGTGGGCCAACTTTGTTCCAATGAAGTCTTGACTGCAGGAGGGGAACAGAGATAGAGAGAATAAAAAGGAGAGGAGGAAGAGTGGAGAAGCAGATGGGTGCTTCTCCTGTGTGTCCTGGCCAGGAATCAAATTCAGGACTCCCACATGCTGGGCCAATGATCTACCAATGAGCCAACCTGCCAGGGCTATTCACCATTTTTAAATTCAATCTTGTATTTATCAGTGTTAACTTAAACTTATTTATTTTATACTTTGGATTATAATCTAATAATATTTTCTAGTTTTATATATTGGGAGTTATTTCATATATTCTACTGTCTTTTTTATATAACACCATTTTATTTTGTTGAGTTACTTCCTTGCTTTGTTTCTTTGGCAAAGATGTTCTGGTCACATCTTATATATTCCTGCTCTGGTCTTAGAAGCAACTATTTTTCCAAAAAGTTCTGGCTTATTGTATTAAAGAATGTTATTAGAAACAAAGATCTGAGTGTAAAGTGTGCTCATTGCTGATGGAGAGTTCTTACTTCTGGGGACTTCAAGCTGACAGAGAAAGAAAATACATGTGGGTATGCTAACATATGCATATACAGGGGGTCCTTATGTTACAACAGTCTTGACATATGAAGTTTTCAGTTTAAGGTGCTTACTACCATAAAAATGAAAAAATTGAGATGTGAATGTTTCAGCTTATGCCGTTAGCGTCATACTTACAGACAACATGGAGCGACTAATTTGGTTGCGTGAAGCGGAAGAATATTCAATACAGTGTACAGTACAGTATATTTATGTTTATTTTCCTTTTTCTGTGGATTAGTTGTGTTTTTATGTTCTAGATTATGATTTTACAACTGTGTTAAGATAAGTAAGTGCCTTAGGCTAGGGTGTGTTTTGATTGACATCAAAATTCAGGTTACAACCCTGTCTTTGGAACTGACTATGTCATAAGCTAAGGAACCTCTGTATACATATATAAATATGTATAAATGTTCCTATTTGTATCTACATTAAACTAAACATGAGTTCATACTAATTTCTCCAAATTTAATCTATTAGTACATGAAACAGTCTAGTCTCTTCTTGTTCATTTTTAATCTACCACTCCAACAGCTATATTCCACATTCCCTTTAGGCACTATTCGTTTAGTCATTTGTTTAATTACACATCTACATATACATATGTGTGCATATATGTGGTGTCTTCATATCTATATATGTATATTTGTTTCTAAATTATTTATTCATATCCTCATGGAAAATAATTTTATTAACTAGAATACAATTTATATGCTTCAGATGTACAATTTTTTTTTTTTTATCATTGGTGGTAAAGATTTTACTAATTTCCAAATGTGGTAATTAGATTTTTGACCAAACAACTGATGACTAATTTTAATTAAAATAATGCCTCATCTAATATCTGATAAAGCTGTTAGTCAACTCTACATAATCGGCATACAGAAAAATATTTTATACATGAATAGCCTATGTATAGTATAAAAAAAAGTTTCTTGAAAATTAGGACTGGAGAGAAATAGTTCTCTAGACCAGAAAGAAAAGCAATGTGTCTGAGAAGCAATACTGCTTTAGCATCTTAGTGTGATGTTAATTTTTAAAGCAGATAACCTTATTTTAAAAAATAGAAAATTTGATAATTTAACAAGAGTATAATTTGTAAAATTTTCTAGAGGCTCTTTTACATAAGTAAAATTATTTTGTGTTGCTAACAAAACAGTGTATGTTTATATAGGTAAAACATGCCTTTCTTCCTCATCTGAAATTCTCTTCACCAATAAAAACAAACAAATCTCAAAAATATTTCAGCATATATGTCTTTAGTAAAATGTCTGCCTGATTATAATTTTTAGATTTAATTTGAGGAAGCAGTCAGTTTGTCAGCAAAATAAGTTTAAGTTTAGAGTCCCAACAGGTGAAGGGAGTATTGTGAACTTCTTTCTTTTATGTTTCATCTCAAGCATCTATACTCCCCAACCCTAATCACTATCACATCAATTCCACATAAAAGTAAATAATGCTAAAAAACAAACAAACCTATTGAGAAGTTGGTAGATTGAATAAAAGGTAAAATTAAGGTGGCCTTTCCCTGACACCAGAACATCTTGGAATTACATAAAGTAGAAAAACTGATACTATAATTTGGTCCCACAGGTTTTCATTGACATTTAAAGAGACTTCAAAGAGAAAATAAGGGGAAAATACCCTCTAAGCATCAATTTAAAAAATAAATATAACTCACTCACATACTGTAATCATGCAATTAATTAAAAATAAGCCTATGAATAGAGACACTCATAGTTTTATGGCAAGAAAATTTTGGCTACTTCTGTTAAATATTTCTTCCTTTGAACTATGAATTTTATATTTCTCTATTTTAGCCTTTTTTCATTCTCTGTGTGTCTGTCTCTCCCTCTCATATACATTTTATAACTATTTAAATATAAATTATAAATATTAAAGTATACTTAGATACAAATTTACAAAAATCATCTTAATTAATATCAGAACTTTGGCAGAGAAGTAGTAATTAATGAGGTTGCCAGGTACTTTTGAAGTTTTACACGATTAGGGTTATTTCTTCTGCATATTTTTATTTTAACTAACAATGTATATAATAAAATCAATATTTATTATTTCATTGAAGTGCTACTTTGAACAGACTTAAACATTTTATAGATATATATATTTTTTCTACATTTATCATTTTTTTTACTCAGCTAAAAATTAAGTGTAGCTCTTTATTTAAAGCTCCACTTAACATTACAAATTTATCAATAGAGCAATATTTTTAAAATTTAATAGTTTTGTGAGAAATTAACAATAACAATTCAGAAATACTCATAAAATTTCTAATAAATTTTATGATATGAAATGTAACACTATTAGAACTCAGTAATATTCATATATTTTGTGTTTTGCCAATTTTAACATAAGAGAAGACTAAAAATAAGATGAAAAGCAGTTCTTGTCTAGGAAATTAAACCTGGACATCTAGGTGAAAGTAGATTTTTTTTTCTGTAAAACAGTATATTTTTTTTCTCTTCTGGAGCTAAAAATACAAAATTAAGTGGACTAAAGAGAAGTTATACTACACAAAGAAAGATATAAGCCGATGATTACAGGTACCTAGTATATTGAAGATATATATTTCTTGGATAAGGCAAGTAAAATTCTAAAATAGAGAGGTTAACAAATTGAGTAGAACAGAGAAAAATCAGTGAACATATATTTTTAAATTGAAGATGCCATTTATCAGACTTCTTTTTGAAAAAACAGTGATTCACAGTGACTCATGTGTGCACAGGAAGAGAGAGCAGCAAGTAAAGCCCAGCTCTGCAGACTTCCTTCAATCTCAGCTCTGTGGGGTGATTGGTTTACAAGTGGAGATGGATGGTTCCCAGGATAGCCAAGCTCTGAAGGCAACACTAACTAGCCTTTCCTCTTCTGCTACAGTTGGGGATGGTCAATCTTCTCTTGCCATACTTGTTTGTCCTGTAAAATGGGAGAAATAAGCATGACTCGCCTGTCTTTCAGGGTTTTTCAGAGAAATAAAAATTAAAATTTGAACAGTGTAGCAGAGATGTATAGGATACTGCAAAGACTGACATTCAGATGTTGAATTTGGTCTCTTGCTTTTAACTAAAATAATCATGTTTTTCTGCTCCACTTTCTTTTGTTAAATGATAATAATCACATAGTAATAAAAACTTTTATAATTGAGTTTTATAGTGAGATAATCATAGCAATGATTAAATTCAAATATTTATATTTTACAATTGAAAGCTAAGAGACCAAATAACTTGCATAAATCCAAATGGTAATTCACAGGCAGCTTGAGAACAGAAACTTGGTCTTTCTAAAAGTTAATCTAGAAATCTTTTACTTATATGAATTTTTCAAATTTGAATTTTTACTATTTGGCATCTACTGTGATCTGGGAAGAGCAGCAAGCAAGATATAGACGTTCCTCTCTCTCATTAAGCACATGATCTACCATAGATAAAGCAAAATAGGATATGTCAAAATATTTAAGAATTTTATAAACCACTATTAAATAAACTATGCTCTATTCTCTTAAATTTGTTAAATACATCTTCATAACAAGAAGTAGTCTAGGTTAAAATTTAAATTATTTTGTATTTTTCAGAATTCCAGCCACGAATGTAGTGCTGTAAATTGAGTCAGCTCCAGGCCCTAACCTCCATTTCTCAGCCTTCCCATGTACAAGTGCCCATAGCTCCTCTACTTCAAAAATATAACTCCATCCCAAAGTTTAATGTTTCTTCACTAAACATATATAGACATCTCATACTACGTGTCAAGTTCTACCCACATCTACATTTCCCCTTACCAGTCTTTGGGTTTAGGGGTCCATCTTCAGGAGAAGAGAACTTGTGATCATTAGAGCATGGAATCTGAGAGTATTAGGTACCCAGAGTGTGGTGATACGAAAAGACTCTTCAAATTATGGGCTTCCTTCTAAATAAAAGAATATGGCAAATGAGAAGACAAGTCACTTTGATGATTATGTTACCTGAGACAGTAACTTTCATATGGTTAGAGATTAGCTTATGCCCTCTTAGAGTGCATACTTTGATGAAGCATGCATCCACACTGGAGAGGCCCACACGAAGAACTGAAGCTAGCATATGGCAATCACTGGCAAGAAGCAGAGGCTCTCAGTCTAATAACCTGCATGAAACCAACACATACAGACAACCACAAGAGCTTCAAAGTGGGTTCTTTCCTGGAAACCCTTTGGATTAGACCCTTGCCCTTGTGGACCCCTTGATCTCTCAGCCATATGAAACACCCTGAATCAGAACTTTATTTGTTCATTACGCTGCCCAAGCTGCTTCTGCCATTATGAGGCTTGCAATCTAAAATGTAAAAAAAAAGCAGGTCAATGTGAGTGTCAATGTTTTTCAATTAGCTAAGCTTCTGAACTGAACTTAGCAAGGATTCAGCTATTTAGACACATAACGACTGGGCATGAGTGGCTTTTGGAGTTTATTCAGTGCCTGAATCAAAATAAAACTAAAATGAAAAAATTATTTTTCAAACCTAAAGGCCCTACTCTGTACTTCACCTTCCCTAACCACCAATCCCCTGACATTAATCTAAAGGGCAAAAATAGTATCTAGCATGTGTGCTTCTCTCATATAACTACTCACTGCTTGAAAGCTTTGCAGCGAGGCTATTTATCACACAATTGATGGAATTTGATTCACTCTGCTCTTCTCTGGCTGAGGATTACAGTCAGTTAGCTAAACAGATTTTCTACTGACAAAACTTTATTTTTAACCTAGCTAGTTTCTTTAAGAAAATGACTTCTTGAAAAATTTTATACTCTAAAGCTTATTTGAACCTATGCATCAAAACAAAGCAATAATGTTTAAATAGAGAAAATGTACAATTTGTCTATAGTAATATTGAACTAGACTATTTTGCAATCTATTCTTTACCACTGATGATTTATTTTTATCTCTATAAAGTTACCCACTGTGAAAAACTTGCTAAAGAACACCCAATAATCATGTAAATGACTGCCATATAAGCAGAACAGCAGGTTTTCTTTTTGTTTGAAAATGATGGAGGAATAGTTCACTGAATTAGGTGCTTTACTTATAAGTAAAGATCCACTTTTGAGTCCTCTCCAGAAAACTTAGTATGTGGAGTTCTGAGTGCTAGTACAGGAAGAAGGTATCAGGATTTCAGATGAAACACTCTAGAGAAAAATATAACTCTGACTATTCATTAACGGTGACATATTTTTTATCATAATTGATATTATCCATTAGTGATCTAGTAGATTGGACATCTTACATAACAATAATAGTAAAATGTTTATTTATTATTTTCAACTGATGTATGCCAACATTTTTACATTGGGATGCTGTTATTTTATTTCTATAGAGAAGTGTCACATCTATTTTCTAAATTATTTGATCTTTCCATGGAGGTGGTGCCATCTCCTTTAAATTATTTATAATGAAAGGAATTACATTTTTATGAACCAGTCATTTGCGAAATTTTTCAGTTGTGTATGAGGGAATGGTATATTTCTAGACTTTAAAATTCGAAGAGTCCTTTCTAGGTTGCCGCGGAGACAGATAGCTCCCTTCACATATGGCACTCTATTTCTTTGTGTCTGCTGTTCTAAACCAAATCAGGCCCAGGAGAAGTGTTTTCTGCAACTCTTCCTCCAGTGACTTCTCCACAGTAAGTTATATGACTATGAACACTCCCCCTGTACACTAAAGTCAATATTCTTTCTAGTGCTTCCTAAATTTGGTTACTTACTTTAAGGGTGAATTTTGTTATCCTTAAGATTAAAAAGCTTTGGTACATATATACTATGGAATACTACTCAGCCATAAGAAATGATGACATTGGATCATTTACAACAAAATGAATGGACCTTGATAACATTATACGGAGTGAAATAAGTAAAACAGAAAAAAACACTGAGAACAGAATGATTTCATACATAGGTGGGACATAAAAGTAAGACTATGAGACATGGACAAGAGTGTGGTGGTTATGGGGTAGGGGGAGAAAGGAGAGAGTGGGAGAGGGGGGAGGGGAGGGGCACAAAGAAAACCAGATAGAAGGTGACAGAGGACAATTTAACTTTGGGTGATTGGTATGTAACATAATTGAATGATAAGAAAACCTGGAGATGTTTTCTTTGAACATATGTACCCTGATTTATTAATGTCACCCCATTAAAATTAATAAAAGAAAAAATGTTCAAAAAATTTTTAGAAATATGCATTTTTACTTATGTAGCTTTTCTCAGTCCCTTAGTTTTATAATAGCAAATTTAGGACCTGATTTTCTATGTCAATTTCGTCGAGTTTCCTGTAGGAAAGAGGATCATTCCACTATGACTACTATATCCAAAAAGTCAAGACATTTATTTAAAAATTGAAAATTTAGGAAGACTATAAAAAATTAGTTAAAATTAACCCACAGTGTATAAAATAAATTTACATATTTAAGTAAACTGTTCAGCCTGACCAGGCAGTGGTGCAGTGGATGGAGAGTCAGACTGTGACGCTGAGAACCCAGGTTTGAAACCCGAGGTCACCAGTTTGAGTGTGGGCTCATCCGGTTTGAGTAAGGCTCACCAGTTTGAGCTCAAGTTCGCTGACTTGAGTAAGGGGTCACTTGCTCTGCTGTAGCCCCCTGGCCAAGGCACATAAGAGAAAGCAAACAATGAACAACTAAAGTGCCACAACAAAGAATTGATGCTTCTCATCTCTTTCCGTTCCTGTCTGTCTGTGTCTATCTGTTCCTCTCTCTGTCTCTCTCTGGCTCTGTCAAAAAAAAAAACTGTTCATATAAGCATAATTGTACAGATGTAAACAATGCCTATAAACATTACATTAGGCATGTACTCTGGTATACATTTTTAGTACTTTCTTAATAAGATAACATGTTTTGTTCAGACTATTTTTCTTAGTTTTCACAGATCTGGATTCTGATGGTATTCTGAACATCACACTTTATGCGAAGATGTTGCGTTTTTGTAACAGGAACTTTATTTGTAGTCCTTTTTAAATTAATTAATTATTATTATTATTATTAATTTTAATGGGGTGACACCAATAAATCAGGGTACATATGTACAATGAAAACATCTCCAGGTTATCTTATCATTCAATTGTGTTGCATGTAGTCCTTTTAATTTAAAAAAAAAATCTATTATAATACTTGCCAAATTATTTCCACTTTTTTTTAGCGGTGTATGCCTTCATTTTCCAAATTAGAATGAACACACAATTTAGAGTTGAAGAAAATAAAATTCCTGTTTCAAATCCTCCATTCTTTGCTTAGGTCAGTTTGCACAAACCAATTCATCTTTGCAACTTGAATGAAAAAAATATATATGAGACAGTGCTGTGTAGCAGTTCAATGAGATAATGTCTATAAACTTCCTAATATAGATTCTGACAAAGAATATGTAGTTATTATAATGAACATGGTCTAAACATTCTGCTTTCCTCTAGTAAGAGCATTTCACGGGTACCATTGTATTAGGACCAGTCTCTTATTTGTAGTAACAATACAGTTACTTATAGAATTTAATCTGGTTGGTTGAAACAATATATTTCAGATAATAATCTGAATTTAAGAGAGAACTTTGGTTTTCTTTTGCTTTCATATTTCTCTAATTGGCTATTCTGTTTCCCATGTAAAATTATTGAACTTTTATCTGCTTATGTCTACTGTAAGCTTTCTTGTTGAACTATTTTAGTCCCATCTCTTTGTGAATTACCCAAATATTAAATTATTATGACATTTGAAGTTAATGTAAAAAATATCATCAACAACTCTATTCGTGTATTATTCTTTGTGCCTTTGAATGCTGGATTAATAAAAACATATTATTTTATCTAATATGTGTACAACTTTATAGTTTTTGCTTAATAGAGAGAATGTTCAAGAGTTTATAGAGTATTTGCATACACACTGAACCATTTATTTACTCACAACTGCTGTATCAGTGTCCTCCTTTTTATTCTAAAGTAAGAAAGAGAAATACTGAGAAAATAAATTTCCTAGCTTTTCATGTCCATGTCTATTTACTTAACAAATACTTATGGAGCACTTAATGTATATCAGGAGCAGTTCTAGGTGCTATAATGGCCTTTAAAAAGGCAGACTAAATCCTTTGTCCTGTGAAGTTGACAATATAGTGAGGATAGATGAAAAATAAAATATTAAATATAAGTTATTTGTGTTGTATGCAGGATGCTTATGTAGACAAAACACATCATGGAATTTAGTGCCAATTTTGTAGTTCACAAATTTTTCATTGTTATTCTTTAGATCAGTGGTAACTATTGTTTCAAATAAAATCTTAAGCAGAATGTCAATATATAAAATGAATATACATGGGCCTTCATAGGGTGAAATGAGAGCCAAGAACTGTATTGTCCAATATTTCTCTATATCAACCTATAGCATTCTGGGAGTACCTCTTTAGATTGCTAGAAATCCTTGAAGTAAGTTCTGAACTATATAAGTAGCTTAAATGAAAAATAAATTTAATAAACTTTATAAAAGTTGAAGGAGTTTTGAATGCATTAAGCTTGTACAGAAGTCTTTTGTTGTTTCTTACGAAAGACCATAGAAATAAATTACTACTATTTTCTTTTGTAGGGATCTATACCTTATATAAATTTGCACATCTTAGTATATGTAAATATTCTGGAACATTGTTTAAACATGTTTATTTACAAGGAAATCTTAATCAGTTGAAGCGACTAATTCTACCAATTTACTTATTTCTCAATAATTCATCAAATTAAACTTCCAAAGTCAAATATATGCCTAGGAAAGATATTTAAATATTTTAAGAACATTTTGAAGGATTTAACTATGTAGTCAAATTAGAGAGCAAACTATGTTTCTAGATACTAATATGATTTCCTACTTGTTATCTCAGTATTTTTCTTTATTAGGAAGGATTAAATCAAACACTGTTTGTATTTAAAAATATGGTTGCACATTTCTAAGCAATCCTTCCTCAATCAAGTCATATTTATATAAACTTATTATATTCAGTTCAACTGGACTTTTCCTTATAAACATAATCAAACTATAAAGAAACATAATAATTAAGCTTAGTATAATGTATATATATATATATATATATATATATATAATCTTTAAAGCTAAATTACTACAGTAGAAAAGAAATTAATTGATGTAATATATAGTGCTTCTCATTCCACCATTACAAAATAACAAAATTCTAAGTCTAAATACAGGTACATTGTATATGTCAACTGGGTTTCTTTTAAAAAATGTAATATTTAGTGCTTTACTTTAAGTTCACTATTATTATTTCTGAATCTATTTCTCTTATTACTCAAATCATTTCAATATTATATATAATTGATTTATCAATTCATAATCAAAATAGATTATTTTACCAATTCTGTTGCTTGTTTTTCTTCTGCTCCAATGATCTAATATTTTTCCTCTTATTTTTATGGTATTATACTTGATCTAATAATTATAATATTAAGTGCTAACATTATATATTTTAAATATTTTCAACCATCATCTCCTACCTTTTCATCTCACTGCCTCTCATACCTTAAGCCTTAAGGGACTTCAATGACATCAGTACCTTTAATCCATGATTTTAGCACTGTTCACTATCACTTATTTTGTTCATGTCGCCACATCCAATTTCTTGTGGATTAAATTCTATGTCCAAACATTAAATTTATTCACTTGCATATATATATAGTTTTCTTGTCCTTCTCTTACTTTGTATTATACACTGAGCTAAAAAATAACCAAGGTTAAATCCATTTTTCTAGCTTCCATACCAGTGTATTTTAATACGGTTGGAAAATGTATACACACACACACATACATATACTGTCTGGCTCATTTAAATTTCCTGAAGATTGAAATCATAGGGAAAACAGACACTTGCATATATTCCCTCAATAAGTCAATCTCTTATTCTTCTAAATGAGTACACCTTTTAATTTCTCTCTTCTTTTGAAAACTTTTGTCATCCTCTCATCTAATTTCATCATATTCTGATTTCATGTGGAAGCTGAAAGAAATCAATAGAGAAATTTGAAAGCTTTCACCACAGCAATTTTCACTTTTCTATCTGCCTCTGTGCCGTGCACTGTCATTTTTATTCCAGACACAATGGATGATCAATCCATGCACCTAGCAATGGCCAGACTCTTCCGCACTACTTTTCATCTCTTCTCGTCTATGTAAGGACATTATCCAGTAACGTTTCTCTCACTAATTTGGTCAGTTATTTCCTCCCTCCTGTGTATTGTTCACCATCAGTACCTGAAGTGAGAAATAGGCCAAATATACTTTGATTAAATGTTCTTTTGAAATATAACATAAATATAGAAAAGTTCACAAATTATAAGTGTAGAAATCATAAATTTCATGGTTTGTTACAAAGTGAACACAAAAATATCACCAGCACTAAATTCAAGAGAAAGAACAGAATCAACACTTTGGAAGTGTCTTTTTGTCTCCTTAATTCACAGCTTATAAATGTTAATCACTATTTTGAGTTCTCATACATTTTTTACTCTTTATTTAACTAAAAATGCGTAATGTATGCATTTTGTATTTTTTTTCTTAACATAATGTGTATGATTTATCTACATTACTGAAGGTAGTTGTAGCTCATTCATTTCATTACCCTATAGTACTCTATGCCATAAATATGACAGAATTTATTATTCCTTTTCAATTAGAATGGAGATAGAAATTATTTCCAGTTTGGGATATTATAAGTAGTGTTGTTATAAAGAATCCTGATTGTAAAAAAATATATGTATATCCACTGATTTGTAACTAGGAGTGGGATTAAAAATTATATGTGTGTTTGTGTATATGTACATATACATTAGTTTATATGTATATATAAATACATCTATTTAGATATAGAATATAAATACATATATTAGATGAATGAACTCTCAGGATGATTGCCTGAAAGCAAAAAGGTCTTAATTGCATGAGAAAGTATGAAAGATAGTACGCAAGACCTAGCATTTAAATATTATCAATATTTTAGAAAATAAAGTTTCTAAAATACATTGATCTGCGGTATAAAATTTTTCTGGAACTCCCAACTCATCTCCAATAGCCAAACCAACTTTTCCACTTTGCTGTCCAATGAATATCTAAAATTAACCTTCCCCAAACTATATTTAACTCTTTTTCTCACACTTGTCCTCCCTCTAATTTAAACCATGTTTTACAATAGCAATTCCAATATTTCAAACATTTTTGGAGATCTTTGAATCATTTTCAACTCTTCTCTTCCTCTCAGACTCTGCTTCCAACAGTTTGGAAATTTCATCAGCTTCATAAATATGCAAAATTTTTACTACTTTTTAACAGCTTAACTATTTAAATAAATTCTGTCAACCATTCTGATCTAAGCCACTGTCATGTCTCTATTCAATCTTGCAATAGTCTTTGACTATTTTTCTTGACTCTATCTTTGACCCTTTTAGTTTACTCTTATCTATCATAAAAGAGAGAGCAAAATCATGGATCCATAAATAATGGTTGTACTCCAATACTTTCCAATTACCCTCCATGTAAAAGCTAAAAACTTTATAATGTCCTAGAAGGCCCACCAATAGTCTATGTTTTTGACTATTCTCTCCTCTGTCATTCTGCTTCTTCATCCTGTTCCCCTGGCTCCTTGCTGTTCTCCCAATGCCAATCGTTTCAGTGTAGACTATATACATATAGCTTTCCAACTGTTTGAAATATTTTTCCCCAAATGCTTGATGACTTTCTTTCCCACTTTTTTCAGGTCTTGTTTAGAAGGTCCTCTTTTTTGTAACACTTCCACTGGTTACACTGTTACAAATTGTATACATAACCCATACTCCTCTGTATATAATTTTTTATTTCTTTCTACTTTTCTTATAAACAATTGTTTTTTCTGATAGAATTTATGCTTCACACATGCCAGTAATATTGGTTGTTTAGTTTACTATATATTAAACTATGAAATTTTCATATACTCCTCTTGTACAAAGTGAGGTATTAAGAAAATGGATGTTGTATATTATTTACATATTATTGAATAAAGCAAATAATTTAATATGTTTATTATTTAAAATTCTTCATCAAATATATACTCATTTTTTAGGCTAAAAGCTTAGCTTCTCTATTTTATCAAACCGAAAATCAAGAAGACATAACTTATAACTCTTCATAAGTTAAATGGATAAGATGAATATGACACTGTTTTGTTCCTTTGAGAAAATGATAAACCTTATATAAGCATCCTATTAGGATAAGTTCCCTAAATAAGATTGGTTGTGTAATACTAATGAACATTATAATTGAACTACTTAAAGATAATGAATTATGGCCCTAGCTGATTGGCTCAGCAGCAGAGCAGCAACCCAGAGTGTGGATGTCCCGGGTTCAATTCCTGGTCAGGGCACACAGGAGAAGTGCCCATCTGCTTCTCCACCCTCTCCACCCTCCACCCTTTCTCCTTCCTCTCAATCTTTTTCTTCCCCTCCTGCAGCCAAGGATCCCTTGGAGCAAAGTTGGCCCAGGCTCTGAGGATGGCTCATGGCCTCTGCCTCAGGCACTAGAATGGCTCCAGCAGCAACGGATCAATGCCCCAGATGGGCAGATAATTGCCCCTTAGTGGTCATGCTATGTGGATCTCGGTCGGGCACATGCAGGAATCTGTCTGACTACCTCCCCATTTCTAACTTTGGAAAAATACAAAAATAAAAAAAGCTAATGAATTATGTTGTTTACTTATTATACTCTGCTTTAAAAACTAATTAAATACATACATAAATAAAAAAAAAGGCCTTACAAAGGCTATATTATAGGTTTATTTCAAATATTTATAACTCAATAAATAAATCTGTATCTTCTCATTTCAAACCTAAGAAGTAACTCATTATGTATTTCAATGTATTTACATTAATGAGCTTGCAAGTACACTGGAGATTGGGGCAAGTCATTGTCATACCAGAATAGATTCTAAAATTTAATTGTAAGGAAAGCTAGTTATAGAAGTCTGTATATTGTTATATTTATTTAATAGATTTGTAAAATAGAGTAATTAATATTTATATTTTTCTTATTTGTACAATGATGATAAGAATAATTTATTTTATTCAATAAGTATTAACTGGGCATCTACTGCATAGCAAGTACTGTGCTTAGTAAGGGTATCTTATCTATACTTATAAAATTTGGCTCTGACCAGTTGGCTCAGTGGTAGAGTGTTGACCAGGCATGTAGATGTCCCTCGTTTGATTTTGGTCAGAGCACACAGAAAAAATGACCATCTGCTTCTCCATCCTTCCTCTTCCTCCTTTGCTCTCTTACTCTCACTATCTCTTTTCCTGCTGTAGCCATGGCTTAATTGGTTTGACCAAGTTGGCCCTGGGCACTGAGGATGTTTCCCAGAGGCTCTGCCTCGGGCACTAAAAATATCTTTGTTGCTGAACAATGGGCAGGCACATATGGGCAGAGCATGGCCCCCTATGGGGCTTGCCAGGTGGATCCTGCTTGGGAGCATGCAGGAGTCTGTCTCTTTGTCTCCTTTTACTCACTAAAAAAAAAAAAGAAAAAATTAGTATTATAAAATATGAGACAAATAATTATATAAAATAAATAATATTTGATAAGTGATTAAAGTTCTAGAAAAATGAATGTGATAGCTCCTTTATTTTTATTTTGACTTGGAAATTGGCTTATTTCTCTCTTGAAGAGAACATTTCTAAAATAATATAGAATATTGAAGTAAGTTATGGTGGTAACATTATAAATTATTTATGCAAAAAGTAAGTTTTAATTTTTATAGTAAGAACAGTTTATAAAAGAGGAGAAAATACATGTGGTTATATATTTTAGCCATACATTAACAATTCATTCATATGTTTATTTATATATTCAATCAATGCTTATTAGTAGCTGTGAAAAGCCAACATGCTAATAATTGTGATATTGAAAGAAGAGTAAAATTACATTATACAATGGAGTGTGTAATTTACTAATAGATTTAACATACAAAGCACAGTGATAAATGCTTTAAACATGTTATCTCATATAATTCTATCAACAGCCCTGAAAGGTTGGCTGTCAGCCTATCTATCACAGTGAGCATAGATTTGGAAGAGAGATTTCTAGATCCTCAGATCTGTCATTTGTGCAAATTAATAGCTGTCTTGAATTTGGGCGTGTTAATTAACATCAAAAAGTCTCCTCAGTAAATGGGAGGAAATGACAAGTCTCATCTCAGACTATTGAGACAATAGTTATAAGGGAATATGTTTACTTATTTTTTTAAAAAACATGCTAAATAAATGTGATGAGAATAAAGACTCAATAAATGATTTCTATTGCTATGAAGTAAGCTTATTAGCTCCATTTTATAAATGAAGAAATTGTGTCCCAGAGGGAGTTTATGTGGTCAAGCTCCCCCCGCTGATAAGTAAATAGAACTGGATTTAAATCATAGTACACTAGCTACCATGCTTGTACTCCTAATCAGCACTCTATATTGCCTTGGTTCCTGACTTTAAGAAGTTATTAATCTACTAAGTGAAAAAGACATATAGTTTTAGTCAGATATTAAAAACGCTCTTGTGTGTTTTGAGCAAAGTCCAAGAACAATACAACCAATAAAGAAAGGTGCCAGAATATTTGTACAGAACATGTTCAGAAATTAGAAAAACAATTCTACCAATATTAGCTCTTCTTCTGCTTTAAAATTTGAAAATACTTAAAATTGAAATGACTAGAAAATAGTATTCTTTTGGAGAATGTTTTAAGTAGACGGTATGTTTCTTCATGAAGAAAAATGAAAGTACTTTTTCTCCAACATAAGTTTGGGGACTTCAACAGAAACATTTAGAGGACAAGACATGAGCCTGGGGTTTTAAAGGAGCACAAAAATAGGGTCTAATTTTATTGAGAAAAATTTAAGTGCAGATGACAGACTACATGGGTTTTAGATGGAATAGGTATGATAGGGAGGGTTGCATTTGGAGGCCTAACTCCATCTGAGCCAAAAAGGCTTGATGTATTTTTTAAGAGGAGACTTAGAGGGCCAGTGATAACATTCTCAGGTTTTGGGGTTAATGGAGAATCAACAAAGGGCACAGAGAGAAGAGTGGCACTATTTATTTTATGTGAATTTATTTTTGGGGGGTGTTCCAGTGGAAGGTTCTATGAAGAGCCAAGAATAATACCTCAGTGATCATGAGCCTAAAATTATATATCTATTGACAGAAAACCACTTAAATCAGATTGTAACTGTACTGGTCAAGTAGGATCTTTTTTTCTTACCCAATGTTTTCCCTAACCTTAACTCCAATTTGGATAGGCCAGATATTATAGCTATTCTAGTAAATTGAGAAGGTCACAAACTAGTGAAGATATTGACTTTATGTCTTCCTACCCTTAAAATTACCATCAAGGTTTTCAGGGTTTAAGGAACTTTCAAGTGGTAAGAGCTCCAAATTGTGATATTATGCTGGCTAGAACTTAATTAGTAAATGAGTCTGCTCTTGGGGCTAGAAGTAATCAATATATGGGACCTGTTATAAATTTGTCAAATTTCATTTGACAAATAATTACAATAAGTCAGGGGACAAATAAAGATGTATAAATGCTCTAAAAAGGACATTCATATATATATATGGCCAAAGACTTTCAGACACATATGATGTAGAATTTGTAGGATCAGGTAACTGAAGAAATAAGAGGTAAAGAAGAAGAACTGCAGGATGATTCTCAAATTTTGAGTCAGTATGATTAGGATAGTGATATCAATTATATTCATATTAATAAGAAGAAAACAATAACAGGAATCATCCTAAGTCATGTCTATATTTAGTATTAGATAGTTCATTGTTTTATTCAGATATTGCACATAAAATTATGTCTCTTGGTCAAAATGATAAATGTAAAAAGAAAACACAAACTACATTATTTGGAAAGAGTCTGCTCTTTAAGCTTTTACTCTTACTGATTTTTACTACAGAGAACATTTTTATTTGTATTTATATCTATAAAAGGATATTAAAATTCATTCATAAGAAAGCTCTCAACATTTTTACATTTTTTTAGTTTTTGTTTTTGTTTTTTTTTTTTTTTTTTACAGGGACAGAGAGTGAGAGAAAGGGATAGAGACAAACAAACAGGAAGGGAGAGAAATGAGAAGCATCAATCATCAGTTTTTTGTTGCGAAACCTTAGTTGTTCATTGATTGCTTTCTCACATGTGCCTTGACCGCGGGCCCTCAGCAGACCAAGCGACCCCTTGCTGGAGCCAGTGACCTTGGGTCCAAGCTGGCAAGTTTTGCTCAAACCAGATGAGCCCTCACTCAAGCTGGCGACCTCGGGGTCTCGAACCTGGGTCCTCTGCATCCCAGTCTGACTCTTCATCCACTGCGCCACTGCCTAGTCAGGCATTTCTTATTTAGTTTCTTGTATCTTCATCTTACTGCCCCCATAGCAGCTAGCTACTTTCACCTGTATGTGTAAGTGTAATCTTATTTCACATCCAAGGATTATATCTAAATTCAGCTTATTTAAGGAACTTTATCTTGACATTTTAAGGTTCAGACACCAAGTAGTCATTCTAGCAGAACATTATATATAATATTGATAGATAGATATAGATATATATTATTCTTATTAATTAGCTCCTATTTCATTCTGAACTGAACCTAGTGCTTTGTCCTAACTTCAGGAAACTTAGTGCCTTCTCTTTTTACCTGGAACGGAATCTTAGTACTAACTCTATATCCTCCACCTCACTGGAGATGTCAATAACCTCTTAACATGTGCATAGCTATTTCCCCAATCCAGTGATGTGTTGTTAAAATTACTTATACAACCAGGTGTGATGGGTAAAATATTTAACATGGATAAGAGTGTGGGCATTGATTACTCAGAAATGTTGCTGCCTGAGATTCTGGAACAGAACCCTGGGTTTTCCATGCTGAGCATGTTATTAACTTTGTGGTTACTGATATATGGGCAGAAAAGAGGTCCCAGAGGAGGAGATAACTGGATGACAGAGGAGTTAGGGGTGAAGAGAGGTAGGTACACTGAAGGACTTAATATAGTGATCATTTACATTTCTATCACATTAACAACTGGTCCAACATTCTTATGGGTACAGCTGTATCCATGACTAAACAGAAAGACACTTATTTTAAAGATCATGAGAGTTTGCAAGGGGAATGAAGGAGTTCTTGAACTAGCTCAATTTAACAGCATCTAGTCTGTGAATTCAGTATCTGACAAATGTTCTTCTTAGCCCACTCTCACATTTAATTGCTGGAACAATGAATCCATGCATCTAATATATTACAGATCTGTTTAAAAGCCCCATTGGCTCTCTGATACTGACATCTAATACTGTAAACAAAGATGCAAAATGTGTGTACCTTTTAACTGCTATTCCTTACCCCTTGCACATTTTGATAACAAGTACTTAAACACATTTTGAGTGCCTGTGTCCTTGATATTGTGTTATGATATTATGAAAAAAAGATTATTAAGAGTCTTTTTCACACATGCTGCAGAGTTAAGCATGTGACTCAAATTAAAAGGGCTATGAGATGAGTATTTATAGTAATACATCCCAAGTTCTGTCGACCAGATTTATGAGTGACTCACTGAGCATGGCAAAGCAGTCAGCAACAATGTAGCCAAGGGAGACTTTTCTAATGACATGTGAGTTTAATCAGAATGAATGTTTAGGAGTTGGGCTTCACTGATTCTGGAAGAAGTTAAAGTAGTAGAGCAGCCCAGACAACTTGCACAGAGACTAAAGTGGGAAAAGTAATGCCCTGCTCGGTAAAGGATGCACAGCTGGGAAAATATAAATGGGAGATGAGGGACCAGATCATACAGTACAATTACAATATGCTGAAGAGTTTTTAATTTATTTAGTAGGCATGTTCCATAATTATAACAACACCCTTGTAAAAATTCTTAAATGCTCCCTATTGTCTTCAAAACTACAAAGACTGCTTAGAATTAAATTAAGGAAAATGTGTTCCAAAAGCACTTAATGCATTGTTATTATTAGTTTATCTTTCTCCTATATAAATCTATGAATTCTTTAAGAGAATAGAATGTGACATGTTTTATTATAGTTCTTGGGACAAAGTCACTGCTCAACAAACACTTTGAATAATATTTATTACATTATATAAAGTGAATGATATCTGAAAATCATCAACCTAAACAAGGATTTTTATGCCTTGTGTCTCTATTCTGTGACTTTATAAACTTCATAGGACACATAAATATGGTTTTAAGATAAATTATTCCTGGCTTCAATGATACATATAATTTAAATATTTACAGAAATAAAATGATGCTAAGTGTTAGGCCTGCCATAAATCTCTGTACTTGACTACTTTTATTAACTATTTTAATAGAAGATTTATAAAGCAAGAATTCACTCTAATCCAATTGAATCACAAAGGGCACTTCCTCTGGACACTTATTCTTTGCTTGTAGTAACTGCTTTAAATTTTGTTTGTCAAGTCGTAGCTCTGGCCCAGTTTTATGTCTGAGTTTCACAACAAACCTATGCGTGATACAAAAATACTGCTCTGAGACAAATGCAAAAAGATTTAAAAAAATTTCTCTCCATTGCAAGATGCAGCCACTCGGGAAGAATTTGGGTATTGATTAGACATACGTAGACCACTTCAAAAATTGGGGATTTCAGACCAAAATATTTCCAGTCTGCAGTATATCTCTTAAGAAAAAGAGTAATTAGAACATTTTTTTTTCTTTCAGGTCCTAATTGCTATTGCAAAACCACCAATAAATTTAAATTTGTAGTCTGCTTACTCCACAGAAGTTTTGAGGGTTCTTTTCTTTTGTTCCTATTTATTTATTAATTCTTAAAATTAATTTCTATTTAGATATTACTACATGGCATTCTTTAAAAAGTGGCTTACATATTTGGTTTTTGCTAATACTTTCAATATTGTTACTAAGAAGACAGTGTTAGCTTTTGCTTATGGGGAAACTCTATCTTGTGTTAGTCTGCTAAGACTACCATAATGATATATACCACATATTGCATGACCTAAAAACATGGGAAATTTATTTTCTTATATTTCTGCAGGCTAAAAGTCCAATGTGTTGGCAGGTTAAGTTTTTTGAGGCTTCCCTCCTTGGCTTGCAGATGGTCTTCTCTTGAATCCTCACATACCTTTCCTCTGTGGGCATGCTTCCCTAATGTCTCTCTTGTGTGGGCACTAGTCATATTGGATTAGGGTTCCACCTTATGATCTCATTTACAGTTACTTCCTTAACAGCATTTTCTAAAAATACAGTATCATTAAGAGTTAGGTTTCAACCTGAGTTTTGGGTAATCACAATTCAGTTCATAAACATTTCTATCATTTAAAAATATCCATTATTTCAGTGGGCTCGTGATTAAAAGATCACCCCCATTTCTCAGAGGCAGTTATCATGAAACATTTTTCATTCTAGTTTATTTTATTCTGCCTCCTAAATCTCTAAATAAATATTTTTTCTTGCTTTTTGTTGATATATCCATTTCAAGTATTCTCTTGACTCACTAGGATAGATGATGCTTTAGTGGCTTTAGCTACTCCCTCCCACCCTCCCATGTATACTCCTCTCTGCATCAGAGCCTCTGTTCTCAGCTCGAGCATTTCTCAGCTCAGTTTCTTCAAGCATATTAAATGTTAATTTTTAAAATTGAAAAGAATTCACATGCCATTGAATTTACCCTTTTAAAGTATACAAGTCACTTTTATTCTATGTTCACAAAGTTGTTTGTTTCACAAAGTTGATTGGTTTCATCCCCATGTTCTGAAGTGCCTATTCCTCACTCAGGCATTCAGCATACTTGGCACTGGGAATATCCTTAATTGAGAAATAGAAGGTGAACCTTTTCCAAATATGACCAGTCACTGGATGTGAACTGCTCATGGGAAGGGGCCAAAATCTTGGATTATATTACCTTTTAGCTTGTTTTTTATTGTGTATAGATCAGTATCAGGTCTTCAAAGTGACACCCAGTTTTCCTAACCTATGTGGTTAGGACACATCCTACTGAGCAGCGGCTGCTGAAGCAGTGACCCTCACTTTTTAGATAGGATAAAGGTCCCAGGAGCTGTTGCACATCTTTCCATGGCGATTTTTCTTCCTTTGAAGAAACCACAATTTTTGAACTCCAAGATTCCCTGTGTCCTTTCAGTTCCCCAACTCTCAACTCTGCTACCCTACTGTGGACTCTGTTTCAAAATTATTCTGCCTTATCATGACCGGCCCAGTAGCAAGTCCACTAACTTTTGCTTTATCAGCCATAATACATAGGACCTGAAATGACTAGATCATCTCTTTTTCTCGTCATGCCTCTGCACCCTTCTAACTAGACCTGGATATACAACATTGGAAACACCATTTTCACAGTAGAATCCTGACCTAGAGACCCACATAGAGGAAAAGCTGAAAAATCCCTAGTAATTACCTAAGTTATTTAACAACTCTTTCTGAGGTAAAAGTCTGGAGGAAAATAATAACATTTCTTATTACTTTTTCTACCTCTCTTCCCCTCTCCTCTTTTTTCCCTGCATTGTACCCTACTACTACCATAGAAATTATTTATTAGTAATAAATGAGCACAGTCATTATCTCCTGTATAGTACAGAAAAATCTGTGTACTAATTATTCCAGGATTAGCCTATGACATATTTGAAGTGGATTATTAATAAATAATGTTAGGTTCCCCCTCTTAATAAAACGCCCTAAGTTTCAAGGTTATTTTCCATTTGTAAAACTTATATTTTATACTGCAGAAGCTGCCTATTATTTTGTCATTGCTCTTTGATGATTCCTATAGGATAAATACTATTTTCCAACTGCACATCGCTGTTACCACTAAAATCACCACCCCTTGGCCTGACCTCTGGTGGCGCAGTGGATAAAATGTAGACCCGGAATGCCAAGGTCACCGGTTTGAAACCCTGCACTTGTCTGGTCAAGGCACATATGGGAGTTGATGCTTCCTGCTCCTCTCTCCTCTCTAAAATGAATAAATAAAAAAAAATTTTTTTTTTTTTAAATCACCACCCCTTATGTAGATACATGCCTAGCTTAAAAGAGAGAAAACATCTTGCAGACAAGAAAGCAAAAGAGAAAAATATATAAATAATTTTAAAAAGGTAAAATTGTATAGAGTGAAATAAAAAATATTATACATAAGTATGTGTAAAATGATCAAAGAAGCAAAGCTAAAGACAGTATTAACTTAGGGTTTCATAGAATATTAAAAATATTAATGTAAAATATATATACTTTATTGTGAGCTATATTAAATAACATTTTTCCATATATGTTTGACAAAATGTGTAAGTTAAAATAATTTTTATAACATAATATTAAACTGAATAATATTTTTAAGATTTAAATCTAGAACCTAATGCCAATTATTCTAATAACACAACATAAATTCTGCTTTGGTTTCCTGCAAAACAACTTTATGATTGTTGGTTACATTGAAATTTATGAAAGATAGTTTAAAACTGAATGTTTATGAAAATGAAAACAGTTTAAAATCTAAGATGTTAGAATGCTGAGTTCTATTATATATTAATCTTTTAATATATATTAACATATTATTTTTGGTCATATTTGTTTGGTTCAGCTATATATTTGAAAATAGTGTCTTTACATTATTTTAATTTTTATTTTGAAAATATCTATAATCCTGTGAACCCAGTTTGATTCATTATATTTTAAAAAGATAAAAGATATGAATTTTCTTTGGGGAGGTTAAAACAATAAATAGGCCCTGGCTGACTGGCTCAATGGTAGAGCATCAGCCCAGTGTGTGGATATCCCGGGTTCAATTCCCTGTCAGGGCACACAGAAGTAGAGCCCATCTGCTTCTCAATCACTACCCCTCTCACTTCTCTCTCTCTTTCTCTCTCTCCTGCAGCCATGGCTCAATTAGAACAAGTTTGCCCAAGGCATTGAGGATGGCTCCATGGCCTCAGTCTCAAGTGTTAAGAAGAGCTTGGTTGCTGAGCAACAGAGCAATGCCCCAGATGGGCAAAGTATCCTCCCCTAGTGGGCTTGCCAGGGGGATCCGGGTCAGGGAACATGTAGGAGTCTCTCTGTCTCCACTCCTATCACTGATTTAAAAAATATTAATAAATAACAACAAATGGCACAATTAGGACTTGATTTTTTTTTTTTAAGATTTTTATTTATTCACTTTTGAGGTGGTGGGGAAGAGAGATAGAGAAGAGAGGGAACAGGAATCATCAACTCCCTTATGTGCCTTGACTAGGGAAGCCCAGGGTTTCAAACAATTGACCTCAGTGTTCCCAGTCAACACTTTATCCAGTGCGCCACCGCAGGTCAGGCAGAGCTGACATTTTTTCACAAAGCAATGAGTGATTTGTAACAAATGAAATGAATATGAGTTTAATATTTCACCAGTCTAAAGCAAATTAAACTCCAAGTGTTTTACATGACACAAAAAGGAAATCATTCTTAATCATTATTAAAAATTCTGTGTAACTATTGACTAAACTTGGTGGTGATGTTTTATATTCCTTATTGGATATTATGTACTTTGAAGGACCACACTGAGCTGTATAAAAATAATATCATTCCAGACTGGTAATTTTGGAGAATCATGGATTGAATGCCAAACCGATTGATAAGCTAGGGTAAAATATCACTATTCTTTGGGTAGGTTTTATAAAATAAAATCCATATTTAATAAACACAGCTATTTTGTGAGCAGTTTGTACTTGAAAAGTAAATGAAAATTGATTACTTATGGGCAAGATATTAAGAAGTGCCATCAGCTGTTTCTAATTTGGAAAAAAAGTTTTCAACTAATCTCCTGAGTCTACTTAAAATTCTTCACACTTGGAGAACCACCCGTTTTCCTGAAATAGGCTGGATGGCTACAGTGAAAAGAGTTTATGAGGTATTTGTGGTATTTTTCTGGTAATTTGATAAAGTGCAAAAAAGCCACTGCAATAATCTCTAAAATGCATTTATTTAGCAACAGAGATAAGCTTGAAAAAGTGTATAGTGAATAATATAAAAACTTGGTCAAAAACATCTCATAAGAATTTCATAAGTCTTTGAATATGCATCTTAAAGAATTATAAATATATCATGACCAAAAATAACATACCTATGATTGTAATTTTACAGCAAAAAAACATTTGTCCCAGTTTTTAAAAAATAAAGTGGTTTCTGTTTACAAGTTTAGTATTAGCTTAACAGCCCAACTAAGTAACTAGCAGAGAAAAGATAAGTTACTTACAAGAGACATTCCTTTCAACCATAGATCAGACTGGACTTTAAAAAATATTATTTAAAAAAGGCATAAAATCAAAAATAATTTTGAGGGATTTTTAAAAAGTCCAACTAAGAAAAGGTGAATCTAATTAGAATAGCAGCTATTTTTCTCATTATATTTTATAAAATTATGAAATCTAATTATTTGAAATATTTCTAATTTATGATAATACAGCTGATCTAATTCCACTATTTTATGTTAGTCAAAACAAATTACTTCCCTTATAATTATATGTAAAATATATTTATGTATTTTTTTGTATTATAAATACATTATAATTATATTTCTCAGGAATATAAAATACATTTAGCATGATACTATTTGGATAAGTCAGAGATATTTATTATAAAGTAAACCATAGTTATTTATAAATGGTGAGATTTGGAAAATTTTTAAATTTCTTCTTGGTACGTTCTATTTTATTGCTAATTTATTTTTATTATTAAGTATCATTTTTACAAAACCAAATTTTTTCTTAGCTCATTCAATTGACAAAGACATTTAGTCCAAGGTTGGCTACAGTGAAAGTGAGTATTATCCATACCAGGCAGATCAGTTAGCAGCATTATGCACAAGTTCAACTGATTCTAAGCTGGACTTCAGTGTTTGCAAGCTCTTGCCTATTTGTTATTCTCTCTCATTTCTGGAACGTTGCCCTCAGGTCCCTAAGAGGAAGCCTAGGGTGTTCACAGACTTCTTTCAACCTTGCAGGCTCTGAACTCCCATTTATGTCCCCTCAGCTTTGGCTGGCTTCTAAAATTTCTGCCAGTTTTTTTGCTTTTCACTCTTTGCTTCTGTTCAGATTCTTAGTTTTTTAGACTTCACCTTTAAATTGGCAAATATCATTTTTTTAAAAAAAAAAAAAGCATCAAAAGTTAGATTCAGGACTTTGGTCTTCTCTTTTATTCAGAATGTTGACCTCACAAGCCCTTGAATTCTTGGTAGCTTTCTGATAATTTCAAATACTTATATTAAACATTTTGTCTAGCCTTTCTGGTTGTTACCAGTGAGAGTGTGGGTCTAAAAAAGTTTGTCCATCACTGCCAGTTGTAGCGCTTGATTCCATTTTAAAACAAAATATTCAGTAATTGAGTAAGAATTCTCTTTCTGTATTTATCTTTTCACTTAACTTTAGGAATAAAATGTTCATTTACAACTCTTTCTGTATAAATGCCAATCCTTGGGGAAAGATTTTTGCCTTGAAAATTCAAAAATCTTTCCAAGGAATTCCTAATTATTAAGAAGAGAAATTTGGCCCTGGGCTGTTAACTCTGGCAGTAGAGGGAAATGACAATGTTGCAGGTTTGACCCCTGGGTCAGGGCACACATGGGAAGCAACCAATAAATGCACAACTAAGTGGAACAACAAATGAATGGTTCTCCTCCCTACCCCTTCTCATCCTTCCTCTTTCTGCCTCTTTAAAAAACAATCAAAAAGTAATTAAGGCCTGACCAGGTGGTGGCTCAGTGGATAGAGTGTTGGACTGGGTTGCAGAAGACCCAGGTTTGAGACCCAGAGGTCGCCAGCTTGAGCGCAGGCCCATCTGGTTTGAGCTAAAAGCTCGCCAGCTTGGACCCAAGGACGCTGGCTCCAGCAAGGGGTTGCTGGGTCTGCTGAAGGCCCACGGTCAAGGCACATGTGAGAAAGAAATCAATGAACAACTAAGGCAGGGGTGCCCACACTTTTTCAGCTTGCGAGCTACTTATAAGATGATCAAGTCAAAATGATCTACCTACAATAAAAATGCAAAACATAAATTTATTTCTTCTATATTATCATTATTTAAGTTACTATTATTACTATTTAATATTGTGTATTCTTCTTTCACCTTTCTCCTTCTCAGCTCTTTTTTCGGAGGAAAGTCAATGTCATAGTATTTATGAACAGTCCGAAAAAGCCACTCCACATTTCCCTTATTTCGAATAGCACTGGCACACAGACAGATGAGGCAAATGCACTTAGAATATTACATAGTGAAAAAAATCCCCTCCCATTCTGTATGAAAATAGTAGGTTTTAGGCTTCTTACTTGGATCAGCTACAGCACTTATTATTATACCCTTTTTTGTATTTAGTTTAAATAAATAGAAGGCTAACTACACAGCAATGTAACTGAACAAGTTAGTGTGATTTAATGCTCATGCGTAGGGTGTCAAAAGTTTAGATGTCAGATTGGCTACCCTGTATGCCAATCAAAAGACAAATGTCTTTTTAATGTCATGTGATCTACCCACACTTCCTTCGGGATCGACCAGTAGATAGCGATCGACGTATTGAGCACCCCTGAACTAAGGTATATTGATGGCAACGAAAAACTAATGATTGATGCTTCTCACCTCTCTCCGTTTCTCTCTGTCTGTCCCTATCTATCTCTCTCTCTGACTCTCTCTCTGTCCCTGTAAAAATAATAATAATAATAATAATTAAGCCCTGGCTGAATAGCTTTGTACTGAAGCACAGAGTTTGCCTGCTGGTTTGATCCCTGGTCAGGATACATACAGGAACCACTCAATGTTCCTGTCTCTCTGTCTCTCTCTCTCTGCTTATTTCTAAAGATTAATAATAATAAAAATGAATTTTTAAAAGTAAAGACATTTATGTTTTATTATTCTCAGGGTTTTTATTTACCCTCAATTTGTATCAACAAAATATCAAATATATATTACATTGTTAGGATTGTTTTTCTTATATATTTTTAATTTTTTATTAATTTTAATGGGGTGACATTGATCAATTAGGGTTAGAAAAAATATCTCCAGGTTATTTTGACATTTGATTATGTTTTATACCCATTACCTAAAGTCAAATTGTCTTCTATCACCTCCTGTTTGGATTTCTGTGTGCTCCTCCCATCCCCTCACTGACTCCAACCCCTCACCCCCCAGCCCCATTAACCACCACACTTTTGTCCATAGCACTGAGTCTCATTTTTATGTCCCACTTATGTATGGAATCATATTGTTCTTAGTTTTTTCTGATTTACTTATTTCACTCAGTATAAAGTTATCAAGGTCCATCCATGTTGTTGTAAATGATCCAATGTCATCATTTTTTATGGCTGAGTAGTATTCCATAGTATATATGTACCACATCTTCTTTATCCAATCTTCTATTGAAGGGCTTCTTGGTTGTTTCCATGTCTTGGCCACTGTGAACAATGCTGCAATCAACATGGGGCTGCATGTGTCTTTACATACCAGTGTTTTTGAGTTTTGGAGGTATAAACCCAGTAGAGGAATTGCTGGGTCATATGCTAATTCTATTTTTAATTTTTGAGGAACCACCATACATTCTTCCATAATGGTTGTACTACTTCACATTTCCACCAACAGTGGGTGAGGACGAGGGTTTCTTTTATTCCACAGCCTCTCCAACATTTATTATTACCTGTGTGGTTGATAATAGATAATTTAACAGGTATGAGGTGGTATCACATTGTAGTTTTGATTTGCATTTCTCTAATACAATGTTTCTTAACCTGGGTTCTGTTGAACCCTAGGGGTTTGATGAGTCAGTCTCAGGGGTTCGGAGAAGCCTCTGCCACGGAGGTAAAGACACACTTGTGTAAAGTGGTGATGACACGCCCCACTTGGCCATCACTTGCTGCAGAGGATCACGTTACATTGCTTGGCCAACCAGTGCTGTGGGGAATTTAGTGCGCACAGTAGTCAACAGCTGTCATAGTTGTACGTCGTGTGGTTTCTTTCTTAATATTTTAATCCATACTAAATATGTCGAGCAAAAAAAGAAAGTGGTCGGACAAATATGTACAACATGGATTCACATGTATCATGAAACGGGATGGAAGTCAGCATAATATGCAATGCCAAGTTGAGCAACTCTAGTCTTGCACCAACAAAACTAAAGGAACATTTATTGAAGCTGCATGGAGATGGTGAATACAAGAACACAACACCTGCTGAATTCAAGGTGAAACGAGCCAGATTCGATGAAAGGGCCACTCTGCCTGCTCTTGGATTTGTACCTGTTAACAAACCAATCCTCACAGCATCATATGAAGTTGCTTACTTGATCGCAAAGCAGGGTAAGCCACACACCATCGGTGAAACACTCATAAAACCAGCTGCATTAATGATGGTGAATCTGATACTTGGAACAGCATCCGAAGGTATGTTATCCCAAATTCCTATTTCAAATGACACCATCAGCAACAGAATAGAGAACATGAGTAAAGACAACTTTACTCATCTCATCAAATAGTTGCAGATCTAATTTCAAGTCCAAGTCCGGCAAAATTCAATCTTCAACTTGACGAGACCACAGACGTTTCTAATTTAAGCCAGCTTGCTGTTTTTTACGCTATGTGAAAGAAGACATAGTAAAATATTTTTTATTTTGTAAGCCTCTTACAATAACTAAGGCAGCCTATGTGAAGAAGCTTGTGGATGACTTCTTCAGAGACAACAATCTTTCATGGGATATGGTTTCTGCAGTTTGTACAGACGGAGCTCCAGTCATGCTGGGAAGAAAGTCTGGTTTTGGTGTGCTAGTAAAAGCCGATGCACCACACATCATTGTTACACATTGTGTTCTGCACAGGCATGCGTCGGCAACTAAGACCTTGCCTCCAAAAATGGCAGATGTATTAAAAACTGTGGTGGAATGTGTGAACTATGTGCGAAATAGTGCTCTGAGGCACCGCATCTTCAGTGAGCTGTGTAAAGAAATGGGCTCTGAATTTGAGGTACTTGTGTACCATTCTAATGTTCGGTGGTTATTCCGGGGACAGGTGCTGAATCGTGTTTTTGCCATGCATGTGGAATTAGCCATGTTTTTGCAAGAGCAGCAACATTGTCATGCAGATTGCTTCAAAAATCCTGAATTCATTGTGATTTTAGCGTACATGGCTGATATATTCTCAGCTCTCAATCATCTCAATCAGCAGATGCAGGGTGGTGGAGTCAACATCATGGAAGCAGAAGAAAACCTGAAGGCTTTTCAGAAAAAACTACCATTATGGAAGTGACGAATAGAGAACAGTAACTTCGCAAACTTTCTCTTTCTGGACAACTGTGTAAGTAAGATCGAAGATGTGTCTGGAATCGGAGACAGTTCTATACCCATGAAACTGAAGCAAACAATTGCCACGCATTTAGATGAACTTGCAAAGTCTCCCTACAAAGAGTCATATCCAGCATGGGTGAGACAGCCATTTACATTTTTTGTTGAGACAGCGGATGTCAATAATGAATACCTCGATGAAATCATTGAAATTCAGCAGAGCGAGCTTCAACTGCAGCTCTTCAGAACAACAACACTCACAACTTTTTGGTGTCAACAAATGGAAAAGTACCAAGTTATTGCTAAGAAAGCCCTGGAATTTTTTATACCATTTGTTACAACATATCTTTGCGAGCAATCCTTTTGGAGGATGCTGGACATAAAAACGAAGAAAAGAAACAGACTTTGCTGTGAAGATGACATGAGAGTAGCACTTGCCAAGGTGAAGCCATGTATATCTGAACTGGTCTCCCAAAAACAACAGCAGAAGTCACACTGATTTGCAGGTATGTAATTTGAGCAATACTTTATTCTGGCCCCCAAAAAGTATTTTGTGGATTCAAAAGGACAAAAAACAAATTAAATTTAAAATTAAAATAATTAAAAAAAATTAAGTTATTAAAAATATGTTAAATTCTTAAAAAAAATTCAAATTTAATTTTAATGAGTAAAAGAGTAAAAAAATATTTTGGGGGGATGAAATTCTTTTATGGGGCTGAAATATTTTGGGGGACCAGAATAAAGTAATACCGTAATTTGTTGTGAATTTATGCACTTTGTTGGTTTTGTTCTTTGAGCAAGGTGATGTTCATGTACAGCTCATTTTGTGCACCAGTAATAAAACATATACCTATGTCTTGAATTTGGAAAAAATATCATATTTTATTTATCACTAAAGAAGGGTTCGGTGAATGCTCATATGAAACTGGTGGGTTCGGTACCGCAAAAAAGGTTAAGAACCACTGCTCTAATAGCTAATGAAGATGAACATCTTTTCATATATCTGTTGGCCATTTGTATTTCTTCCTGGGAGTAGTGTCTGTTCATGTCCTCTTCCCATTTTTTTTTATTGGATTGTTTGCTTGTTTGTTGTTGAGTTTTATGAGTTCTTTGTATATTTTAGATATTAGGCCCTTATCTGTGCTGTTGTTTAAAAATATCATCTCCCATTTAGTTGGCTATTTTGTTGTAAGTTTCTCTTGCTGTGCAAAAACTTTTTAGTCTGATGTGGTTGCATTCATTTATCTTTGCCTTCACTTCCCTTGCCTTTAGAGTCAAATTCATAAAGTGCTCTTTGTAACCAAGGTCCATGAGTTTAGTACCTATGTTTTCTTCTATGTAATGTATTGTTTCAGGTCTTATATTTAGGTGTTTGATCCATTTAGAATTAATTTTAGTACAAGGGGACAAACTGTAGTAAACTTTCATTCTTTTGCATGTGGCTTTCCAGTTTTCCCAGCACCATTTGTTGAAGAGGCTTTCTTTACTCCATTGTGTGTTGTTGGCCCCTTTATCAAAAATTATTTGACCATATACATGTGGTTTTATTTCTTGGCTTTCTATTCTGTTCCATTGGTCTGAGTGTCTATTTTTCTACCAATACCATGCTGTTTTGATTGTCATGGCTCTATAATATAGTTTGAAGTCAGGTATTGTAATGCCCCCAGCTTTGCTCTTTTTTCTTAGGATTGCTCTGGCTATTTGGGGTTTCTTATAGTTTCATATAAACCTGATGATTTTTTGTTCCATTACTTTAAAGAATGACATTGAAATTATGATGGGCGTTGTATTAAATTTGTATATTGCTTTGGGTAATATAGTCATTTTGACTATATTTATTCTTTCTATCCAAGAACAAGAAATATTTTTCCATTTCATTATATCTTTTTCGATTTCCTTTAACAATGCTTCATAGTTTTCATTATATAGTTCCTTTACATTCTTTATTATGTTTACCCTAGGTATTTTTTATTGTTGTTGTTATAATCATAAAGGGGATTATTTGTTTGAGCTCATTTTCTGATGTTTTATTGTTGGCATATAGGAAGGCAATGGACTTTTGTGTATTAATTTTGTATCCTATGACCTTACTGTATTGGTTTATTGTTTCTAGTAATCCTTTTGTGTAGTGTTTGGGGTTTTCAATGTATACGATTATATCATCTGCCAAAAGTGAAACCTTTACTTCCTCTTTTTCAATATGAATGCCTTTTATTTAATTCTCTTGTTTGATTTCTCTGGCTAGAACTTTCAGCACTACCTTGAATAAGAGTGGAGAGAGTGGACAACCTTGTCTTGTTTCTGCTTTTAGGGGAAAAGTCATCAGTTTTATGACATTTAATATGATGTTAGCTGATGGTTTATCATAAATGGCCTTTATTATGTTGAGATATTTTCCTTCTATATCTATTTTGTTGAGTGTTTTACACATAAAATTGTGTTGTATTTTATCAAATGCCTTTTCTGCATCTATTGATAAGATTATATGATTTTTGTTCTTTGTTTTGTTGATAAGGTGGATTACATTAACCGTTTTATGTATGTTGAACCATCCTTGTGATTCTGGGATGAATCCCAGTTGATCATGATGAGTTATTTTTTTTAATGTATTGTTGTATTTGATTTGCTAGTATTTTGTTAATATCTTAGCATCTGTATTCATTACAGATATTGGTCTGTAGTTTTCTTTATTTGTGTTGCCCTTTCCAGGTTTCAATATAAGGGTTATGTTGGCCTCAAAATGTGTTTGGCAGCATTACTTCTTCAGTTTTTTAGGAAGACTTTGAATAGAATAGGAACTAAGTCTTTTTTGAATGTTTGATAGAATTCACTAATATAGTCGTCTGGCCCGGAACTTCTATCTTGGGGGAGGTTTTAGATAGTTGTTTCTATTTCCTCCCTGCTATGGGTCTGTTTAGGCTTTTTGCTTCCTTTATTGTTAAATTTGGTTTCATACAGTTTCTCATAGTATTCTACAATAATTATTTGTATATCTATGCTATCTGTGGTGATTTCTTCTCTTTCATTTTGGGTTTTGTTTATATGAGACCTTTTTCTTTTTTCCTTAGTGAGCCTTGCCAAGGGCATGTCAATTTGTTGATCTTTTCAAAGAACCAGCTCCTTGTTTTATTAATTTTTTCTAAAGATTTTCTGTTCTCTATTTTATTTATTTATGCTCTGATTTTTATTATTTCCTTTCTCCTTCTGGTTTTGAGTTGTTTTTGTTCTTCTTTTTTTAGTTCCTTAAGATGTAAAGTTAAGTGGTACTTGGGCTCTCTTTTGTTTGTTCATATAGGCCTGTAGTGATATGAACTTCCCTTTCATTACTGCTTTTGCTGCAACCCAGAGATTCTGATATGTCATATTGTTATTTTCATTTGTATGTATCTTTTGATTTCTGCTTTTATTTCTTCTTTGACACACTCATTTTTTAGAAGTATGTTGTTTAGTTTCTAAATTTTTGTGAGTTTGTTTACTTCTTTTTTGCCATTGAATTCTTGTTTCAAGGTTTTATGGTCAGAAAATATGCTTGGTACAATTTCAATCTTTCTGAATTTGTTGATGTTATTTTTGTGGCCCAACATATGGTAAATTCTTAAGAATGTTCCATGTATACTGGAGATAAAATGGCAATTTGAGATAAAATGTCCTGTAAATGTCTATCATATCCAATTGTTCTAGTGTTTCATTTAAGGTCAATATTTCTTTATTAATTTTCTGTTTGGATGAACGATCTAAAGCTGTCAGCGATGTATTGAGTTCTCCAATTATGACTGTATTTTTGTTGGTTTTCGCTTTTAAGTCAGTCACTAGTTGTCTTATATATATATTGATGCTCCTTGGTTTGGTGCATATATATTACGAAGTGTTATGTCTTCTTGATTCATGTCCCCTTTATCATTATGAAATGACCGTTTATGTCTCTGACTAACTTAGTCGTCTTGGAGTCAGCAATGTTAGATATGAGTATTTGCTTGGAGTATTGTTTTCCAACCTTTCACTTTGAATTTGTTTTTATCCTTGTAGCTTAGATGTGTTTCTTGTAGGTAGCATACAGTAGGATTTTCTTTTTTAATGAATTATGCTACTCTGTGTCTTTTTATTGGTGAGTTCAATCCTTTTATGTTTAGTGCAATTATTGACACTTGAGGGTTTCCTATTGCCATTTTATATATTGCTTTCTGATAGTTTTGTATCTTGTTTGGTTCTTCTCTTTCATTTTTCTATCATTTGTTTTTGTTTGGTTGTAATCCATGCTCGTTTCCTCTGTTAATTTTTTTTAAGCTATATACTTCTGTGGTGGTTTTTCAGGGGTGGTTACCGTTAAGTAATGGAAATGATACATAATATGTTCATTGTAGTACTTTATTTCATGAGTGCTTCTGCACTCCATCCTCCTTTGCTACTGTTAATCTTTGTCCTCTCCCATTTTTTGTTTTTGTTGTCACAGATTAATCTTGTTTTTATTGCGATCTTGATGGAGTTTTTACTTGTAGTTTTGTTCTTTGTATCTGGTCAGAAAACCCCTTTTAGTATTTCCTGAAGTGGGCATTATCTGGTGATAAATTTCCTCATCTTTTCTGTATCTGTAAATATTTTTATTTCTCCTTCATATTTGAAGGATAACTTTGATGGGTATAGTACTCTTGGCTGGAAGTTTCTCTATTTCAGAACTTTTAATATTGGGGACCACTCTCTCCTAGCTTGTAAAGTTTCTTCTTAGAAATCTGTTGATAATCTAATGGGCCTTCCTTTATATGTTGTATTCTTCTTTACCCTGGCTGCCTTGAGAATTTTTTCTTTGTCATTGGTTTGCACTAATTTCACTATGAGGTGCCTTGGGGTAGGTTTATTAGGGTTAAGAAACTCGGTGTTCAGTTTGCTTCTTGAATTCCAAGCTCTAGCTCTTTCCACAGTCTTGGGAAGTTCTTGTCTATTATTTGTTTGAATATGTTCTCCATTCCATTTTCTCTCTCTTCTCCTTCTGATATACCCATTATTCTTATGTTGCTCTTTCTGATGGAGTCAGACCATTTCTTTAGGGCTTTCTCATTTTTTTTTTAATTCATGAGTCTCTCTCTTCTTCTCTCTGTAGTGCTTCTAATTGCCTGTCTTCTATGTCACTAATTCTCTCCTATATCTGGCCTCTTCTATTGGCTAAGCTTGTTACCTCTTTTTTCAGCTCATGTATTAAGCTTTTCATCTCTGATTTGTTTTCATAGCATTAATTTTCTTGGTAATGTATTTTTCTGTTCATTGAATTGTTTTTTGATCTCCCTAAGTTGCCTTTTTGTGCTTTCTTGTATATCCCTAAGTATTCTTAAGACTTCAATTTTTAAATTCTCTGTCATTTAACTCCAAGGTTTTCAAGCTATTGAAACTGTTTTCTGTAAATTTTTTCTCATCTATCTGAGCTACATCTCTGTCTTTTGTATCGATGATATTAAATTTCATTTTTTTTAGTGGCATTTGAGAGTGATATTGTTAATAACTCTAATAAGAGTTGATAAACAAACAAAAAAAATTTTAAAAATTCAGTGAAAAACTGAATATTCTATTGTGCTAAGGGGAACAAAAATATGTAGAATGGAGAAACTGAGTTGAGGGGAAGTGAGAAAGAGGCAAAAAACAAGGCAAGAACCCACAAAATGCCAAAGGAAAAAAATTGGATCAAGAATAAAATTGTTTTTAAATGCTGGTCGAATGAGAGAAATAGTGTAAGAGAAGAAAAAAAAAATGAAAAGAGAAAAAAGAAGAAAAATACAGTAGAAAATGAAAATTCTATTGTATTAAGTGAAACAAAACTACATCAAATAGAGAGTTGGAGTTGGGGGAAATGTTAAAAAGATAAAAAGCAAAGTAAAATAGCACACAAAATGCCACAAAGAAAATATTTGAATCCAAAATAAAATAATTTGTTTTATGTGTGAGATTCAAATGGAAAAAAAAGTGAAAGAGAAAAGAAGAAACAAAGAGAGAGAGAGAGAGAGAAAATAATTGAGTTACGTTTTTTAGAATGCAATACTTATAAAAATAAAAGAATGGAAAATGTAACACCTAAGGGTAATAGTGTTCAAAATGAAATAAAAAAAAAAAGAATAAAATGGAAAGAGATTAAAATGACCAAGGTGGGAAAAAAAGGTAAAAAATGCAGTAAAAAATGGAAAATGTTATAAAGACTGTAGATTTTTTCTGGTTTTGAGAGGTTCTCTTCTTCCTTTTTCTTTCTTCTCTCTCTTTTTGGCCAGTGGCACTGTATACCAGGTTCTGCCCCTGTATTACTCTTAGGTAAGGTGACCAGATTTTAAAATTGGTAAAGTGAGACATCATTGATAGGGGTGGGGGGTTCTTTATTAAAAATTTGGTCTATATGGAGCAAAAAAAAAATTTTCATAGAATGCAAAAATAGTATTGTAATATATTTTTTAAAATTGGGACTTTTTAAAAATGCTACAGGATGCAGGACAAATTGTTAAAAATCGGGACTGTCCTGCCAAAAGCGAGACATCTGGTCACCTTACTCTTAGGCAGAGATTTGCAGTTGATATGTCGCTATGGTGATGACATAAACTAGGCCTCAGTCCCATTGTTAGGTGGGGCTTGTCAGCATTGGCAGGCTTTTACAATGGGGGAGTCTGATTTGCCTGAGCCTCTTCCTAAATCTCTCCTTCCTAAACCACCATCCTGGGTATCCAGCTGTGAAGTTGCCCCAGCCACTGTCTGGAGAGCAAGAGGCTCTAAGAGCTGCCAAATACCCCTTTTTTCCCCGCTCAAAGCAGTGTTCTGGGTAAGACTTTGCCAGCCAGAGCCGCCAGCATAATCAGGCAGGGCTGGGAGCTGACTGCTTTTCAGGTGTCTTTCTATGAGCCTCCAGTCATGTCTAGTATGCCTCTATTGGTCTACTCTCCCCAGGCTTGGTGCACTTTGTAATCTGTATCAACTGGCAGGAAGATGTCACAGAAACTGCCTGCAGAGCAAGAGGTCCTAAAAGTTGCCTAGTCCCTCCTCCAGGTTTGTTCAAAGCACAGCTGTGTGTATGAAAGCTTTGTCAACCAGAGCCACCAGCTCAAGCAGGCAGGGGAGTGAGCTGATTTCTGGTTTTAGTTCAATTTGCCTCAGCGGTCCGTAGTTCTGCTCTCCACAGACTTCTCCCTTGTTAGGAAGCCCATAGCCCAGCCTGACCAACTTCTGCAGTGTTCTCTGAGGTTTGTTCCATGGGACTATACTTTTTAACCTGTATAGGCTTGCTGGAAGTTGCCTCAGCCACTGCCTACAGAACAAGAGGCTCTGAGAACTATCAAGTTTCTCCTCCAGATCCCTTTAAATCACAGGCCTGAGAAAGAAGGCTTTGTCAGCCAGAGCTGCAAGTGTAAGTCTGCCAGGCAGTGAGCAGACTGGATTAGGCTCCTTTCAGCACTCAGTGGGTCTGCTCTCCAGAGGCTGTCTGTGTGCCCTTTCCCCCACCACGTTTGCAGTTCTCTTTCCTAGAAATGTGCTTTGTTCGCCTGTATGACTGGCAGAGGTGCGCAGCTGTAGGGAAGCCAGCTCTCCATGCACTTCCCGCACACTGCCGTTTAGGGCACTGGGATTATACAGAGACTCTGGGCACAGCCCACACAGAGGGCTGGCCACTGCTGACACTCTCCAACCCAGCCCCTTCATCTGGGAATGCGGGTGCCCACACCCAAAGCGCCAGGTAGATCCACTTGCACACTGCCTGCGCTCGCCCACTGGGAGACCAGGAGTACACAGGGCAACTGGTCGCCCACCTCTGCCAGGTCAGCAACTGGTGTTAGCTCCACATGGGCTGAGCCATGAGAACACTCTCTCCTCGGCTTGAACATCTCCGCCCTAGCCCTGCTTTTTCCGTGCCCCCAGCCCTCCCCTTCTCTCAGTTCCAAGTGAAAGCAGCCCTTCCTCAGGTCAGTGAGGAAAGCAGAATACTCTGTTCTTCGTCTTATTTCCTTCAGAGTGGATTATATATTCAGCCACCTTTTCACCCAATCATAACTTGGTTTGGTGTATGTGTATTTCAGATGCTCCTGTGATTGTTTTTCTGTCTCTAGTTGTTGAATTTGTTGAAATTTCAGGGAGAGGTTTTGGAAGCACCCCTCATTGTGCCATTTCTCTGACATCACTCAAATTTGTTTTTCTTAAATAAATAATGCTTGAAAAATATGTAAAAAAGATAATATGAATAATCTAGAAGGCTCAATAATTGATTGGGACCTTATGAAGCTTATATTACTAAAGGTAAAAATTACTGTTATGTAAAATAAAAGGAAAAAATTCTGTTTTATAGGCTGAGTTATTCCACCCAAAAGATAGTTCAGTTTTAAGATAATGAGTGTGGTTATAATTCAACACTAAATTTTTATGGCCTTGAAAAATTGCTCATTTATCAGTTTAGGTGGGAGAAAGAATTGGGTGCTTATGAAATCATTAATAATGGTAATATAAAACTAGAACAATTACAATAGAAAGCATTTATACAGCTCCTGCTTACAACTATATTTTTGATACTTTATTAAAGAGTTTTATATAATACATAAAAACAATGCTGTGCACAGAAAACTTCATTATCAGATAAGTACCTTTTATGCATATTTTAAGAACTTTACTCATAAAACCTGGTTTAAAATTTATTTATGCATATTTATACTAGATAAAAATAAATTTTTAAAATGTTCTCTTGAATACAAAGCTAAATTCTCAGTTCAAAAGATAAATTCATAGACATGAACAAATGCTGATACGTGATGAAAATATAATATTAAATTTGTAATATTTGCCTATTCTTCTTTATATGTTCATGTGAATATTCATTTGGAATGTTAACAGAAGACTAGCTCTATCTGTAGATGTATATGAAAAGGGAAAAATCTTCAACCAATCACTTATTCTGCTATGTTACCTAGCAACTTACATAGTACCTTTTATTTTTTATTTTTATTTTTAAATATTTATTTGCTGATTTTAGCAAGAGAGAAAGGGAGGGAGAGAGAAGGATAAAAAGAAAGAAAAAGAGACAGAGACATGAATCTGTTCTTGCATATATTTACATAAATGTATTAGTATCATTTGATCCATGTTATTAATTTTTAGGATATATGTTTTCATTTTTTACTCATTCTGGAATTTACTCATTTCACTAACCGCAGATGGTTTAAATTCCCTTCCTACTGCATCTTAACACAACCCAAATTTTTACTTCCACTAGGAAGAAGGCCAAAATATCCAGACACTATACAAAGAAAAGAAAACATTCAACAGAAGGAGACACTAAAAGAGCAAATTGGGGCAGATATCAACTCTAAGGAAATGACTATGTACTATGTATTTTGCAAAGCATATTGAATTATAAAATATAATAACTAAAATAATGTTTAAATATATAAAAAAGTGGAAATTTTCTAAATATGAGAATGAAGAGCAGGTTAAATGAAGCTTTTAAAATGGTTTTCAGGTTATAGATTATTTCTTTTCATCTTAAATTAAGAAAGCAATGTGATTGATTATAAACTTATTATACATCATGCATTTAATAATTCCTTAGTAATTTTATTGTTGTTTTAAGATTTTGGTGGAAAGAAACTTTGTGTTTTCTCTTAACATATGTACTATATTGTATAGGCATAGATTTATCAGGCTTGAGCAAAACAACAGTGTGTCCGTAAAGTCATGGTGCACTTTTTCCGGTCACACAGTCAAAAGTGCACCATGACTTTATGGACGCACTGTATTATTGTTTATTTGTTGTTGTTGTTGTTGTTTGTTTTGTTTTTTTAGTGAAAGGAGGGGAGGCAAAGAGACAGACTATTGTATGTGTCCTGACTGGGATCCACCCCGAAAGACCACTAGGGAGCAATGCTCTGTCCATCTGGGGTCCTTGCTTCATTGCAACTAGAGCTATTTTTTTCTAGCACCTGAGGCAAGGCCATAGAGCCATTCTAAGTTCCTAGGGCTAACTCGCTTTCATTGAGCCATGGCTGCAAGAGGAGAGGAGGAGTACGGGGGGCAGCAGCTGGGGAGAAGCAGATGGGTTCTTCTGTGTGCCCTGACCAGAAATTGAACCCAGGACTTTCAAACACTGGGTCGGCATTCTGCCACTAAGCCAACCAGCCAAGGCCGAGCAAAGTTATTTTTAAAAAGCAGGTCTCATGTAGTTCAGTGATTTATACATATATATTTGTGTTTTTCATATTTATCATATTTACATGTTTATGTGCATAAATACAGTCCAGGAAAAAATTTTTAAAAAGTATGACTTTCATTTTCTAAACAGAGTATCTGGAATTCAAAGTTAAATAACTTGCATGAGGTAATTTTGCTTGTAAATGATGGATTCAGGATTTTTATCAAGTATTCTTTGTAATACCCAATTCAAAATTCCAGTTTTAAAAAAAAATCTACACTTTATAAAATTCATTTTATTTATTTCTAATTACTTTTTGAATTGACATAGATATCATAGAACGAACTTCAAAAGGTTGAAGACTCTGTCTACACTCTGAAACATGTCTCTATTCTATATTAAAATCCAACTTCACAATTCTCATTTCTAGAGCAAATCCATCCTCTGTAGAGACTGCTTCTTGTGTCATTTATCTAATTTCTTATCATGGTTGAAGTTGATATATATCATCTTTAAAAGCTATTTTTAGTTTATGTGGTTTGCTTGCTTAGACCATTATTCTACTGGGTGTTTAGATGTTATAGAATCTATTTTAGTTCTTTATAAGTAAGAAAATCACTCTTTTACTTGTGATTTCAGTTAAAAATAATTTTTTCCACAGTTTGACAAAAATATATTTTAATTTTTGTTTTTCTTCTAGGGATTTTAAAGCAATTTATATATCAATATTTATGTCATCATTCATTTCTACATTACAACAAATAATCTGTGCCATCTTTTAATGCCTGTATAGCACTTTTAAACTTTTACATTTATTTTCTGGAAATTATTTTTCACATAAGGTGTGTTATTTAATGTTTCATTTCCAAAGAGAGCAATTCAAATTTATTAACATCACTCATTATATACTACTTTAAATATCACTTTTATTTTACACTAAGTTTTAATATTTATTTTTGATACTAGATAGTTTGTCTCAATATGAAACAAGGTGTTTGTCTATCATGTTTTTCTCTTTTACTTTAGACTTTTTCTGGGTATTGTTACTTGCCATTTTTTTCCTCCATGTAAATTTTAGAACAGTTCTTTAGTTTGTTAAACTTAAAAAACTGATGTGGTCTCTTGTTTATTGCAGGGGTTGGTTCCAGAACCCCTCGCAAAAGGCGAAAATCCATGAAATGATGAAAAGCACTTTTTCATATGCTTATTTTCCTGTGTATATTTTATTTAGGAAGTGTTTGCTAAGTTCTTTGGCTTATTTTCTCATCAGGTTGTTTTCTTACTGGTGAGTGTTAAAAGTTATTTATAAATATATCCTTTAATTATTATGTAAATAAATTAAAACATTTATAAAATGTGTCTACTTTCCTGGGAATATAAGATAAAAAGATAGTTAAAAATGAGTTCGGCTAATAAGAAACACAAAGGGTAATGTAGAGAAAGATAAATTGACCAATTATTACAGTACAGGGTAATAAATATAAAGTTATGTAATGGGAACACATTTTATGAACACTTAACTAAAACTGTACTTATAGAGAAGAAAGTATCATCAAATACTGTCTCATGATTTAATGCCTACAATGAGAAAACATTAGAATTACATGAATTAAATAAATGAATGTCAGCACAGAATAAAAGAAGAATAGTATTATAATGTTAGTCATGAGAATTAGCTAAGATTTTTTTAAAGAAAATTTAAGTGCTAAATATGGCTAAAAAATGTAATATGTATGTAAAGAGAAATGAATACAGATTATAAAGATCTTCCTTGTTTTGGAAAATATTTGTAATTTTATTTTGAGATAATGAAAATGTTTTTCTTAATTTTTTAAGTGTATGTATGTCATAATGAGATTTAGAATTTTGAGAAGTTTGTTTAACAGCAACACAGTAATCAAGTGGATGTGAATATTCAGCAAAAAGTGATTAATAGGACCTCTAAGGAACTCTGATGTCAGTGAACACGCACATTTTTGTCTGGCAGCTTGTTATATTTTCAGAACTGTATTTTCCACAGGAATGATGTTCAGATGCAGAATGGGTAAGCAGCAGTGAGTATGTTACTCAAGTGAATTAAACCCTACTTCTGTTAAGAGACTTCTGCCTAGTGTTGGCTACTAGCTTGGGAATCTTAGTGATGATCTCACAATGTAGGCTAGAAAACTAAGACATCTAATTATATACATGACAATTGAATGAAATAAAACTAAAAAAAGACATATAGTGAGACTAAATTAGTATGAACTACCCACACAAATATAGAGACATTATGGATAAATGATATTATTTTATAAATAAAAAACTTCATAATTTAACATAAAAATTATATATCTTTTGTTTTTCTTTTTTTTAAAGGCAGAACTACTTTAAAACATTCTATAGGAAAACAATTATAGAAAAATTTTTTTCAATACAACAAAATAAAGCAATCTTCTATACATCATGTTTAGTGTAGGGCAAGAAAATGATCAATCAAGGGTAATTGTAAAGAAAATAGTTAATACAACCTCCAAGAGGGGAAAGTAGTCAGAAAAATAAAAAGAAAAACTTTTAACTAGCAGACAGACACTATTTCCTTAAGAAAGAAATAAATAGAAATAACTAACAAAAGAAAAAAATATATTATTCTAGGAGTAAGTTTTCCAAAATAGAAGAAATACCATGACATAAAGCAATAATCAGCTGCTAGTTAACCATTCAAAATGAGAAAAGGTACAATACCGTATATGCTTATGGAAGTAAATGATAACAAAGAGACATAATAAACAATAAATTAGTATCTTTACATTCAGAAAGAGAAACAGAACTTAATTATAAGGACAAAAGTAGACAGAATAGATTCCCATTTAAATTTTTTGAGAGAACTGTAATGATTCGGATAATGTTTAGCTACTAACTAAATTGCCAAAATTGACTAATAGATTTTTTTTTTGGCTTATGATCAACTTTTTATATTAAATCTAATCAGCTATATTTTTATTATTAATCTAAATTTAGGTAAATCCTATTAAGAATATTTTTATTCCCAATCCCTTAAGGAATAGATCACATATTATATATATCATATTACAAAGAATTCTTAATATAAATTTAGCATCAAAAGTTTGTATTTAAATTTTAGAACTATTATGTCACAGATTAAGTGAAACCAAAAAGAGCACCATCTGTTCAGTCTGCATAATGTGTTTAAATGTAGTATATATCTGTGAATATATAATGTATTCTATAAGCTAATGTGTGTGTGAAATAAAAAGAGAGAGCTATTGCAAAAATTATGATGTAATAAGAGAATTTATATAAGAATTATCATGAAGTGTAAATATAAACCATATTATTATTTTTAAGAACACTGAAAAAAATAGCATGTGAGCAGACTTAAGACTTGCTACATCCCATGAGCTACTGTTAAATTTGCTCTTGGCATTTAAAAATATACATACTATCCTCAGGATAGAAAGTTGTCAATGTTCAAGTTACAGCTAGACAGTTCATATTTTCACGATCCAATCTACACATAGCGTATTACTTGTACTTGAAAAATCTAGTTATAAATTTTGGAGTAGTTTTTCAATATTTCATTTTATGAACTTGTCTATAAAAAAAAACAGTATACTCTATCAATTAGAATGACATTGATTTTTCTTATTATTATACTCAACAAAAATATAATAGAATACTAACTTTGATTGGAAAAAGTAAAACACTCTCATCAATTTCACAAATATTCATTGAGCATTTAACATTTTCCAACTACTATGAGATGTTGGATATATAATATAGCTGTACAGGCAAAGTCCTTGCTCTCCTAGAATTTGCATTATAGATTATACTATGGTTGGCAGAAATAGGAAACTTAACAAATAATTTATATGCCAGGTAGTTGATATGTGATGTAACATAAAATAAACAAGGTAAGCAGATAGAGAATGATAAGATTAGAAGTACTATTTTAGAGTGTCATTTTGAAAGCCCCTTCTGATAAGATGATACTTTGGCAGAAACCTAAATAAAATGAGAAATTAGGCAAAATTGATGTCTAAGAGAATGAAGATATGGACCAAGAGAACATTCTACAAATATTTATGAGCACTGACTAAGTGTAATGTCTCATTGATTGCAGTGTTATGATAAGAGTGTGATCCTATTTTAGACACAAAGTAGGCCATGAAAAGATACTTATTATCACAAATAGCTGGATAAACAGTGAAAGATTTTTACAGACTTTAGAGCCTATAGCATTGCTGTAGACAAGAGAACTCTTTTCATATTACAGGTCTCAGTGAAAGTTTTGAACCTCTGAAGAATCTTTCCCCAAAGGAAAGACTTGTTTCTTGTTCACTATTTTTTAGCTCTAGACAAACACCTGGTAATTTATTTTTTGAAGAAGCTTTGTTGAATGAATAAGTGAATATATGGATAAATGAATTAGAAAAATGTAACCATATCTTTAAAGATACATCATGTCTGGTTGCAAGAACAGTCAAGAATTCCAAGTAGAGAAGCAACATCAAATTGATAGAAGATACATAGTAACTATGTATCTGTATGAGAAGCAGAGAGACAAATAAAGAAATACCTCACTATGGCATTTAATGATACCTATGATCTCATCTTTAAGTATCATTAGTAAATGTAGGAATATAATGAAGGTCAAAATAAATATATATATATTTGGAATTTTATCTAATATTTATATGTACATGGAATGTAGTAACACTAGGGTGAGACTATTGTTAATTAGTTCAATATATATTTTTGTTTTTGAAAAACAAAGATATCATGCCACTTAAGTGCTTACTGTTTAGTTCTATTAATCTAATATATTCTTTGTATATCCATTTTAATTTGACTTGAATGTATTAAAAAATGAGGAATCCAATAAACATCATCTTGGATATTTTTCTAACTACTGCTGACAAAATGTATGTGATTTTTAAAATGAATTTATTTTAATTTAAAACAAAGCTAGAAATAGTACTTATAGCTTACAATTTTATATTTAAAATTCACCTTTTATTTAATGTGGGTTATTTTGTCTTAGCTTATACTGTGTATGTGAACTATTACAAAATGTATCACCTTAATGGGGCAAATATTATAAACACTTTCAATAAAAATTAGTAAATTCAAGCAGTAATATTATAGTAGTGGTTTTACCTCAATTTATTTCAATAAAATATTTTCAGAAGATTTAAATATTTTTATGACAGCTACTATATTTCTTTAAATCAAATTTTTTAATACATTAGCAAAAATGTTTAAAATATGTGTGTGTTCAGACTGTGAAAATATAAGTAGATGTTATTAAAAATTTATATAAGGAGCCCTTTGTTGTTACAGTATTTTAAACTGTTTCTTAAACACTAAACAAAAAATAATATTAAAATAAAACATTAACTATTCAGAATGTTTCTTTATTTAGATATGAGAAAACATCAATGTCCAAACGTTAGATAATCATTTAAAGGATGTGGTTGCAAGAACACAGTAGAGAAAATTCACATTTATGAGATTCTCTGGTCACTATTGTATAACTAAGTAGTTCAGTATTCTAGCTGATTCTCATTCTGCCTTGCAAACAAGTATACAACTGGGAATTGCAATATATCTGGTACTTTGGGGAAATTTCAAGGAAACTTTTTTCCCATATTTTAACTGACAATGGAAGGTAAAGACTGTCATCAGAATGTCATGCAAGATTGGAAAACTATATTATTCCAAACACAGACAAGGCAAGCTAGTCTTGGTGTTAAATACACTTAATCTCTGCAGGAGACTGTTCTTTCTCTTCATGTTAACAATTGTTTTACATTTCATGTACAGATCCTGGCATCCATCACCTCTAAAATGAACATCATAAAGACTACACTGTTTTTAACTAGGACAATTATCAGACCTTAAGAACTTTGAATAAATAAATATAACTTCATGAAATTTTTGAATAGTGTATGCTTTTAAATGTAGAATATTTATTTATAAATGATATTGACAAAAATCATTGAAAGTCAGAAATGTTAATTACAGCTTAAATAAAATTTCTGAGACTATGGTAGTTAAATGATATGCATTAATCTTTTTGTAATCAGTTTAATGATGTAACAGAAGAGTGAACTAACAAGTCAATCCCAAAATTAAAATAAGCAATAACAATAAAAACTTTAATAATATAGTGCATTCATAGTTTTGAAATGAGACATTTTACTTATTTGTGTTATGCCCCATTTAACATATAAAAACATGGATTAATTTCTTGAAGAAAAACTCTAATTCAACACATGAACCAAAACATCAACTCACTATACAGTTTAAACTGTGGGTGAGAAAGCTTTTCTTTGAAAAAGATATTGCTCGGTAAATTATATATATATATATATATATATATATATATATATATATATATATATATATATATATATATATATGTTGCACCTAAAATTCAGATATTGGAAGAATAGCATCTATTAATTTAATTTGTCTTATAATTATATTTACTTAATTTATTTAATGTAATTGGATTTTGATAATTTGAAATAAAAAATGTGTAAGACTTTTTACATTGTTTTAATCAGAATTTAAAAATACACCCAAGGATGTCATATTTTCTTTTAATTGTATAAAATGACACAATACAAAAAATAATAGCAAGATTCTAAATAAAATTGGAAGTATATTATTTCCTATGAATGTTTTGAATTTGGTCATTATATTTCTTTTATTGGGTATAAAAAGGAATGATTGAGAAATAGGATATAAGTGCTTATGATCATTGAAAAGATATGTCAAAATGTCATAGGTACTGAGAAGGTAATGACAGAGGGTATAAAAATATGAATCAAATCTCAGTTTTGCCGTTTTACTTAAAGATTGAAATTCTGAAAGTTTTTGTTGAACATGAATCTATCTTTCTCTTACATTTTTGAAAGCATTTGACATTTTCAGTGACTTTAAGAGCATCAGCACTTTAAAAGAACTGCTCCCCAAGGAAATTACAATGTGATTATTCAATATAAAACAACAAGAGCTTTGAGGATGACCAAACATTTTGCTACATAAACCTTTTACTTGCAATATATAGAAATGTTTTATGATGAAAAAAGTAAAATATTACTGTTCAAAGTCAACTTTAAAATGTCTAAGAATTTTTTTAATATAGAAAAATGTTCTCTAAATTTTATAGTTGAAATTTAAGTGACCTAAACTTCGAGTACATTATGTGAAACATTAAGGTTTTATTGAAACATTCTAGCCTCAATAATATGTTATTTACCTTAGAAATTTTATCTTTGTGATAGAGTGTCTAAGTTCTAGTATTACTTTCTAATGTTAAGTATAAACAAGAACAATGAACATTTTTACCAAATACATTGTTCTGTTTTCATCAAATAATTTTCATGTTTAGAATTTAGAAGTTTGACTTTTTCTTTATAATGTTTTTTATAAAGTTATAAAGCTTAAATTATTTATGAAAAAATGTTTCAATATTTTATTATAGATATACAATTCTACATCATGTACATTTTGGCATTCAGAAATTATAGGAAAATAAGAAAATTCTTTACTTTGAATATTGATTTTTGCACAATTTTTATTTTCACAGCAAGTAAGCTAGTGCATGCACCAAAGAAGAAAGAATGTGATCTGTGTACACAGATTCCAAATACTGGCATATTGATGCATTCATTCATTCACTTATTCAATCATTCTTTCACCAATCAGTCAAAATATATTTCATGAGCACCTATGTATAGGATATTATCCTGTCTTCTAGATATACCAAGATAAGTAAGGGAGGTCTTGATTTTAAAAAACAACAACAGAAAACAGTGGTCTAAGGTGGGAAACATAGATTTAAAAACAAGTTATAACATGACCCTGGTCAGGTAACTCAGTTGGTAGGAGAGTCATTGGACATGCCAAGGTTGTGGGTTAGATTCCTTCCTGTTCAGGATACAAACATACTAGAATCAACTAATAAAAGCATGAGTAAGTGAAAAACAAATTGATGTTTCTCTCTCCCTCTCTGTCTGTCTCTGTCTTTTTCCCTTGCATTCTCTCTAAAAATCAATAAATAAAAATTTAAAAGCAAGTTATAATAATAATGTAAAATGTAAATAAGTTATATTAATATAATTAATATCTAGAACAATATGATGATTTTCAATTACCAAGGAAAGAATTTACCTTTAATCTATGTAATAATACCACTTAAATAGGAATATTTAGCATGAAAAAGTTACTGTAGATGTTCCATATTAGTAGCAATAATAAAGTTGTCTATACTCTATTGAATAATCATTATCCACTTTGTTCTTTTCTACACATTTTAAATGCATTCTCATCACTCAGTTAGACACTCATATTAAATCCTTTTCCTGCTATGGAAAGAGAAGCACAGAGAAATTTTGTATTCTGACTTCAGTAACAAACACAGCTAGTAAAAGAGAGAGCTGAGATTTTAACCCAAGCAATCTGGCTATAGAGCCCGTGTGTTTAATTCCCAATATGAATATATTTGCCCAGTCTCTATAGAAACAAAGAAAAGAATTGGAAAAAATTTTGACACCCCATAGTTAGAAGAACCAGATAACATTTTACAAGGAATCAATGCTTGAACTAATAGTTTCAGACTGTGGAAAGATATGTACCACATAATGATTTAGAAATGAATTTCATTCAATGAACATATATTTATTGAGCACTTGATATATTCCAAGCATTTTCCTCTGCTCTCAGAGTATATCAAAAAGCAGAAAACAAAGAGACATTTAGCCCCTCTGAAGCTTATATTTTAGCAAGCTTACATTATAGTAAGCTTGGATAAGGGTGGGTATAAGTAGGTTTACAGTTATGTATATGCAAACACACAGTTTACACTTACATCCTTATTTATTCTGGTATTATATATATTTTCATGAGAACAACTGCAAACTTGCTTTTGTCCACCCCTGTATTGCAGACAAAAGGAATCTGGTTGACCATCCTGGGCTAGTATACAATCTTTCTTAGTAACAGACACTTATATTTGCTAATAGTTTCCCACAATCTTGAAATAACTGTTAAATTGCATGATCTCAATTGCCACTTTAGTAATTTCATACAAATAAAAAGCACTTTAAAGCTTTGAAGCCACAAATCCCTGAGCTTTTACTTCACAAATATCTGCCTTACAACTCTTTACAGCCATCTTTTATTTATCTCCATCAACTAATCAATCAAGTGTGTTGCTGTGTCTTCACATTTGTAACTTATCTCCTTGTTTCTACTTAGTGCTTGAATGAGTCATCACTTTAAGACATCAAGAGCCTCTATTCTGAACAAATAGAGCTGATGTGATTATACTGGATGACAAATTATATATCAAAATATTTATGTGCTTATATAGCTAAGGAGATGACCAGTTTCTGATAATTGAACAGTGATAGGGTTCACATCCTGGAGGTTAAAATTAAAACAGAGTTCTTAGAAATCTTACTTTTTTAATTGCATTTGGAAGTCCAAAGAATTCATGTGAAATTGTTTGACTCTGGGCTTTGTTTCAGGCAACAAGGTATGAAAACTGCAGGTTGCCCTCCTACAGCGGTGTTTATAGCTATCCAATCCTACTTCATGCTACTCTATAGAGCCCTAAGGTGACAATTATTTCTGAATTCATTAGTAAATGGAAGTCTGGTAGGATGACAAAACCAGAAGAGCTGTGTGTGTGTTTTTCCTAGGTGCCTGAAGAATCCCTCGTGGCTGATTATAATATGTCACCTCTAATCTTATTTCCTATTGCTAAGATGTATTTTTATTAACCCTTATTTTATATTATAATCCTTTCTTAAGATTTTCTTTGTTTCTACAGTAATTTTGAGTCACCCCATGGGAGGTTAAACTGACTAAACAGATTATTGTACCAGTGTGCACAAAAGAATAAAAAATAAAAAAATGTTCTAAATACTTACTTTGAAAAGAAAGGAAAAATAATCTTTCATGATGTTAAGTAAACTATTCTCTAAATTTTCAAATATACCAGTAATTCCTGGAGGAGAAATGATCATGATATCATTGAATTTCTTCTGAAAGATAAGAAAACAGATGAGAAACTCACCCAAGCATTACTTTATTCATAGACTGTAACATTATAGATTAGTTCTGAGGAAAAAAGACACTTTAAAGGTTGAAAAATATATATACAGCTATCAAAATACAAAGCACAGTAGCAGTTATTTAATGGTATGCATATGCAAAAAAATGTATGGTCAGAAGAAGCACCCAGTACAGAAAGAGGGCTAAATCCGGAAGGTGTGTGCCAAACAAGGCAATTTAAATTCGGCCAGTCAGCAAACAGGAATACCTGTCAGTTTGCAAAGGATATTTTGCTTTCCTTGGACAACAATGTTTTTCTTCTGTTATAAATGACATTACTTAGCTTGACATAACAAGATGCTTTAAACAAGGCACTTAGGGGAAGAAGCATTTCTCTGAATTAACTCAAGTAAATTGAAAGAGGTAAGATGGATAAAAAGAGAAAATACACAAACTGCTCATTGGTATGAGCAGCAGATTGACATCCACAGGAAATGCTGTGATGGAGAAAGTGGAGATATGCAGTATGTGGCTGTTTTAATAACCCAGCTTGACTCACTGTAGGGCCAAAGTTCACAGTTTGTGGGGAAATCTCATTGTTCATGGTAAAAAAAAAAAAAAAAAAAAAAAAAAATAGAATGAACTAAAGCTTCCTTGTTTAACAGAAATAAAGTTTAAAAATGATCACATATTTCAAACAATGATTAAATAAATCTTACCTACTTTAAGTTTCTTTTTTATTGATATTAATAATATTAATAGTTAACTTGAAGCATTTACTAAGTCACTGACATCATGCTTAATGCTTTGATATCATAATTCTCTCAAAACTCCTCTATGAGTACCAAGTGTTTGCGCACTTTAGAAGTGAAAAATGCTTACAGAACCTGTCAATGACCAAAATAATATGGCTAGCAATTTAGCCTGGAAATCTGTGTCTTGACATCTCATTCTTTTTTTTTTTTTTTTAATTTTATTTTATTCATTTTAGAGAGGAGACACAGAGTGAGACAGAGAAAGAGAGAAAGGGGGGAGGAGCTGGAAGCATCAACTCCCATATGTGCCTTGACCAGACCAGTGCAGGGTTTTGAACTGACGACCTCAGTGTTCCCAGGTCAACGCTTTATCCACTGCGCCACCACAGGTCAGGCGACATCTCATTCTTAATCATCCCCAAAACACATCTTTGATAATTGAGACAACTCTGTTTTATTATTATCACCTCATAACTAGCATGCAACATTTTATTCATCATATTTTTAATTAATCTTTTTGGCTCAATATAAGCCTTTTCTCAGAATTTGCTTATATTTTAATAAACTTTTCTTATTACAAAGGATCAAGGGACAGTAATTCACTCTTGGGAAACAACTAAGAAGACCTTCACATTCTGTGCGGAAAACTCATGGTGCCTCACAACAAGTGAGCATGTTTTACTGTTCAATTATGTTGGGATTCCTATGGCATCACATATTATATTTTATATTAAAGTCAAATGAGCTCATTATGAGTAACATAAATATCGTGAGTGCCAAACAAATTAATAGTGATTAGATTATCTTCTCAATGTGAAGGGTGGCTAATAACACTGGGAACAATTTATTATTTATTTTCTGTTGCATGAGGTTTTAGAACTTTTTCTATATATCTCTGCATCACTGATTCCAAATCTGAAATTTGTTTTTGGTATATGCTCTAGTTTTTATGCAATTTTAACTTATTTTTGTTACACTTAATGGCATGCATTAGTTTTAAATTAGAGTTAAAGGGTAATGACTCTTGGATTGAACATAATCACAAGGCAATTAATGTTTTACAAACATCACTTTTACATAATTGTAGCTGTTTTTAAATGTAAAAAATTATATCTGATAAAAACACCCTCTTCTTTTGTTTTAAGATTGAATCATGGCTTCTTCAAGTAAGTATAAATGTAAGAATAGTCCTAAAAAAAAAAAAAAAAAAAAAAGAATAGTCCTGACACCTTCTGTTATATATGTAGATGTTACATACTTCAACGTCAAAGGTGCAACATTTCATCATTTGTGATGCATGCATACATTGTCTATTTTCAAGTTCCCCTTGGAAATCAACACAAGAATTGGGCTCCTCATATTGTGTGTCATAATTGTGAGAAAATGCTTCATGACTGAACAAAAGGAAGATGCAAAGGAATGCCTTTTGGTATTCCCATGCTTTGGGGTGAACTTAAGGACCACAACAGTGACTGTTATTTCTGTCTGATCCATATAAAGGACATTGGCAAGAAAAAATGACATATGATCACAGATCCTAATGTTTCTTCAGCAATACAACCTATTCCACACTCTGAGACACTCTCAGTTTTCAATGGTTTTATTTTTTCTAAGAACAAAGAAAGTGAACATGGTGCTCAAGTGTATTTTGATAAGATGCATGAGGAAATGGTTGTAGAATCTGAAGGGTCTTCTTCTGATGCCAAGCAGTCATTAAACCCTCAGCAGTTTAGCCAACACAAATTGAATGACTTAGGAACAGATTTGGGCCTATCAAAAAGAGCAACTGAGTTATTAGCCTCCAGGCTTCAAGAAAAAAGTGTACCTCACTGGTCAGCTAAAGTATCCCTATTCAGGAAGCGTGAACAAATTTTGTGTACTTTTTTTCCCGAAGACAAACACTTTGTTTACTGTCATGATATCAGTAGTCTTCTCAGCCAGCTAGGTGTTACCACTTACAGTCCAACAGAATGGCAGCTATTTCTTGACAGTTCTAAACAGAGTATGAAATGTGTTCTCCTACACAATGGTAATGTTTAGGCAGCAGTTCCAATTGGTTATTCAACTCATCTGCGAGAAGATTATAATGACATAAAAATTGTCCTCGACTTTCTGAAGTATGAGGAGCATAACTGGATCATTTATATGAATCTGAAAATAGTAAATTTCCTGCTAGGACAATAGAGAAGTTTCACAAACTATCCTTGCTTTCTGTGTTTGTAGGACAGCCGAGCTTGGGAAAAACAATGGACACAGAAGAACTGGCTAAAATGTGAAGCTCTGGAAGTAGGGATGCAAAATATTGTGAATGAACCTGTAGTTAATCAATACAGGATCATTCTTTTTTTTACTTCACATCTAACTTGGCTTATTGAAGCAGTTTGTTCAGGCTTTGAATAGAGAAAGTGAAAGCATTCAACATATTATTTCTATTTTGAAATTGTAGACAAATTCTGATGCAATCGTATCTTTTAGTGTATTAGTGTATTTACTGCACTATATAAATTATTATATTTTCACGAAGATGATGGCCAAGAAGACATTCTACTTCATTATGTTAAACTAAATTTTAAAAATTTTACAATAAGATGAAAACCTAAAATCTTGAATTGCAGAAAAACTATAGCTTACAGAGAAAAACTAATGTCATATTTGAGATCAGCACACTTGAATTAGGAAAGAACAAGTGTTTTTGTGGATGCAGCAAAAATTTTGTTGCCCAGTAGTGCTCTAAAACAGAAAGGCATATTTAAAGCAGCCATGATCATGCCTTACTTAGTTTAGTGCCATTAAAATACTGATCAGAATGAATTCATTTCATAATCATGCAGCCAGAATACATAGGTCTGCAGAAGTTGGTGATCTCAAATTTGAGTAAAAAAAAAAAAACTTCATCAGTTTTTGGAATTCTATTTACCTATACAAGAAACATAGTATTCTTTCCTGAATATATTATCTTAATAATTTATAATCATAAAGTTTATACTTTAGTTTGTTTCTTTTATTAATGTAAGATTTGATACAGCTACAAGATAACATTCAAAAATTAAAACAAAAGCTATGGTAAAGTATAAAATATTCAAATATGTTATTACTAATTATGATGCACATTCATTATAGTTCTGTGTCCTTTTAAACAGCAATATCAGCTTTAAGAATGTGAGAAAATGTGAAAAATTAAACATAAGTATAACATGTAATGGTGTACATTTTCAAAACATTGTAAGGGAATGGGTTTGCAATGTGAGCTCTCCTCTTTCTTTGACCTCGACCAAGAAGATGAGTTGAATTTTTAACTTACTTCTCTTAGACTGTGACCTTTCTGATGGACTAAGATGATTTTTCCCAGGGAGCAAAAAAAAAAAAAAAGTACTCAAATAAGTGAATTGTTATCATTCTCTCAGAAATAATGATTTATAAAATTAGTAGAACTATACCTAATTTTTTTCCAGTTAGCTAATTATTTAAATTTCTGGTAAAGAATACATAATATTAAATCTACTCTGGTTATAAATTTTTAAGTGTACAAAATAGCATTGTTATCTGTATACATATGGTGTAAAGCAGATATCTAGAACTGAATCAGTTTAATTTTAGTTTGACAAAAATCTTATGTGTTCCTGGTTGCAAGATTTATGGACTTTTCCATTGGGAATTCTTATGGTAGTGAAACCAGCTAGACTATAGTTTTTAATTAATTTGGCCACTTTATAAATCATGAAAGCTGAGAAGTAAAAATGCTTGGGCATCATTTAAAAAATAAAGTCTTAATTTAGCGAAATTTAACACCCATCACAAAGGTCATCTTCATGAGTATGCATCACAAGTGAAAAACAGCTGTTCCATTTTGATTTCCTCAAATTATTATTGACAAAGGAGACTATTCAGTGGCACAAAACAGAGCTGTATTTGCTGAGTAACCTGACACTTCTGGCAAATACAATTTCTGATTTTGACATTATCTTTATTACCTCAGTTTGAGAACTTCCGATGTCTTTTAAGCAAAGATTATTTCTAAGAGAATTCTGGGATTGACTGAAATGCTGTATTTGCTTCCATTTTAAATGCTGACATTTTTGTTTCTCAAGCAGAAGGAAAATAGTTAATACTTGCACTACCCATTTTCTTAAGAGTTTTTTAATTAGAAAAAGTAAAATAAAATATCCCAAAGAAATTTATATTTATTGTAACATCTGCTTACAAAACATAGAGTTAACTTAATTTACCTTTTTTAGCAGATCTGGGGTGGGAAAGCTGGAGTTGTAGATACTTAAAAAAAATTAAAGAAATTTCTGTGACTGGTAATGTATAATTCACTGTGTCTTTCTGTTTCTATTTGAGGGAATTAAAGGCAGCTAATTAGTGTTGTATCTTACTAGTTTTAAATTATAATCATTTGCCCAATAATGATATTTCAATAAACAAGAGAATACATATGCAGTGGTAGTATACCTTACATCCTAGGTGTATAGTAGGCTATTCCATCTAAGATGATATAAGTGCATGCTTTGGTTTTTGTACTATGAGGAAATTGCTTAATGTGTTGTTAAACAGACATGACTACTCCATTTTGATGTTCATATGTAGTCATGGCAAACTTTAAATGGTCTGATAAAACAATTCATTTACATCTTCATAATTGCCAATCTTGTTTTTGTGAAAGTCTATAGAAAATATATTTGAAAAATAATTCTGGTAGTAATTCGGGATTTGGAAATTTATATGAAATCACAGATATCTTTACATTGAAAAGGTACAGCTTTCATTAAGAAAGTTACATTTAATTTCTGATGAATCTAAAGGAACAAAACAATTCAGAGTATTCTGTCTTCCTTTTGGGATTATACATTTTTTTTTCTTTTTCTTTTTATTAAATGATAAGGAGACAATGAAACAGTCTCCTACATGTGCCCTGACCAGGATCCACCCAGCTAGCCCACTAGGGGAATATTCTGTGCCCATCTAAGCATAGAGTCATCCTCAGTGCCCAGAGTCAAATTGCTCAAACTATTCAAACCATGGCTATAAGAGAGAGAGAGAGAGAAGGGGAAAGGGGTGGAGAAGAAGATGGTGGTCATTTCTCCTGTGTGTTCTGACCGGGAATTCAACCTGGAACTTCCATAAGTCAGGTCCTCGCTCTACCACTGAGCAACTGGCCAAGGGAGGATCATATATTTAAATGTAGTAATTTTGACAAAAATTTCATATGATGGTAAAGAAGTCTATTAGTTAAAATGTTTTTGTTTCTCTTTGTGTTATATTTTAGTTATTTTACTAATGATTTTTCTCAATCACATTTAAATCAAAGTTTCAATTTTTTTCCTATCACAGTCTTGTAGAACTTTCAATTTTATTGTGAATGTATTGTACCTATTGTTCTCCTTTAAATCTCATTTAAAAAATGACTCCATCATTTTTCTTGTCTTTATTTTCAGTCTGATATTTTTGATCAAAATAGAAACAAATAATTAATTTTTTAAACCTGTAGTGAAAGTGTGTTCCTCCTGCACATTGCACATTCAGTATTATCAGAACTGTTTTCTTTCTTTCATATATTTTCACATCACTTAGTTCAATGTGAATTTAATAAGTTGAACATAGATCTCTTAAATATTTATATATTAATAATAAATTTTCAACCCAACGATCTAGTGAAATTGGAAGTTAATCAGAACCAAACAAGGTAAAATTTTTATTAATATGTTCATTAAATTAGAGGCAATAATGACACTGACCTCATTGGGCTGTTGTAAAGATTAAAGTTGACTCATTATATAAAATGCTTAGCATTTTGCCAATCAAACAGTAAATACACACTGGTATCAGATATGATGATAATGATGATGGTGATGATGATGATAAGTATATCAAAGGAACATGAGAATTTTTCAAAGTAGAACAGTTCGTTGTTTTAACTATTGTTTATTGTTACCTTTTTAACATTTCTATAAATGTATTAATTCTTTAATCTGTATCCTCAGTGTGATTATAATAATTTTTAGAAAGCTATTGTTATATTAATCATTGCAAGTAAGAACCAAGAAGTTTTCTAGATATCTCACAAACATTACACAAATTAGAAATGTTTGAATTTGTACATTTCTATGGAGAATAATTTATTCAACATAATCAGTTAATCACTATTCTTTACATCATTAGATGGCTTCTGGTAGAGAGGAAAACCCTTTAGTTTTTCTAGAGTGAAGACTACTTTAGCTGACACTGCTGAAACTTAGAAGTCAATTGAAACCCTCTTCAAATGTAACATTCATAATTGCATACTGAGTACTGCTATTGTCCCAAGTAAGATAAGTCTTCAAAAAATATTTAGAAAATTGACTTTTAAAAAGTACAGTTCTTATTTATGGGCATTGTTTTTTATTTTATGAATTATTCAATAACCTAGTGTAAATTCACTTCATAAATAGGATCAGTCTCTACTACTTTATTCATGCAGCAGAACAAGCTAGATCCCTTCAAATTATCTCTAAATGAGACACAATTGCTATTGTATTATTCAGCTTCTTCAATAGAGAAGCAAAAAGAAAAGAGAATAATATACTTTAAGAGTGGATAAATTCAGTTGAGCAATATAGAATTTAAAAATAAGTATAAGCAGGAAAGATACAATCATTATTTTAATAGGATGGTCATTATATGTATATAGGATGGATTGTTCATTTCATCTCTAAAATATATATATTTTTAAAGTTAACTAGAATAATAAAAATATTCTTCTCTTGAAACTTTATTTTAAAAAGCATTAAAGCCCTGGCTGGTTTGCTCAATGGTAAAGAATCAGCCTGGCATGTGGAGTCCTGGGTTCTATTTTCAGTCAGGACACACAAGAGAAGTACCCATCTGCTTCTCCACCCTTCCCCCTCTTTTTTCTCTCTGTCTCTCTTCACCTCCCCAGTAAAGACTGCATTGGAGCAAAGCTGGCCCAGGCACTGAGGATGGCTCCATGGCCTCCGCCTCAAGCACTAGAATGGCTCTGGTTACAACAGAGCAATGCTCCAGATGGACAGAACATTGTCCCCTAGGAGGCATGCCAGGTAGATCCCAGTTGGGAGCATGCAGGAGTCTATCTCTCTGCCTCCCCGCTTCTCACTTAAGAAAAATACAAAAAAAAAAAAAAAAAAAGGGCAATAAAATATGCATTTTAAGAAAAAGCAAATTCAGTTGAGAAATATATACTGAGAGACAGGAAGGAGAAATAATACAAAGATGTTGATAAAAATTTGAGCACATCTAAATATACATCTATTAAAAAACAGTTGTTAATTTGGGCCTAATGTAAGATATGAAAGTGATGCTCCTCTAAATATTGGAATGTATTAACATAAAAGTTTGTCAAGAAGTAGATGCCAGTAGTTCTTAAGAATTTTCTGCTTATTTTATCATGGAGGAAGAAGGCAGAATCACTAAAAATAATAGAACTGATTGCAAACGTTTTTAATTATCCTACATATATGTATATTCAATCCTGCTATTTTACCATGGATTTCAATCTAGTGCAATATAATATAACATTATTAGTTCAAAAAATATTCTTGGTATTTTCATTCACTGGTAAAATTTGTATATAAATTAAAATATATATATTTTTAAAATATAATCATTATGACCTTCTTTTAAAATATTCTTATTACATTTTAATAAATTTGTAGAGATGATGTTCAAATATAACTTCTTCTATATTAATTTAATTTTATGTATTTTCTTGTTTCTTAAGATGGCTTTTAAATTTTAAATATGTTGACTTATATTCTGAAAAAATATAATTATTGAAAAATATTTAGCATTATAATTTTATAAGAATCCTAAGATTCATATTATTATTCTCTCATAAGGCAAAGGAGCAAGGCATAGAAACTAGAATACAATGATTATTTTCAAATTCAGCAGTCAATCGGATTTTTAAAAAATCATTTGTCACCTAAACACTATATAGTAAGCAAGTAGCCTATATTGAAACCACAAAATAAAATTTATTCTAACATTATTTAAAAAGATCAATATATAGAATACAATTTACACATTTTGTACACTGATCTGAATAATGGATAGCTTACACAAGAGTACTTTAAAAAGTTTATGCAAAAATATCCAATTATGTCAATTAGAGAAGAAATTTCAGATCAACTGTGATGTGTAAAATTTCATGTAAAATCGAACACAATATTCCTGTTGTGTAAGTCTGATAATTGGCAGAATTTAGACAACATTACAAATCAGATTTAAAATAACATATTGGAAATATTTGATATTTCAAATAAGGTGTCTTGGCAAGTGGGCAAGTATATATAGTATTACAGCAATCAATAATTTTAACACTAAACTGAGAGAGAAAAAATATATTTCTCATTTCTATCAACTACAAATTACTGCCATTCTGGTAATTGTCATTACAGAATTCTATGCAAACTAGAGTTAGAAAATTGTGCACTGATTAGGATCACAGAGGGCATTCACTGGCAACTCTGTCCAAACATATTCTGACACACCTGTGCCCATGTTATTTTATTCATTTAGCATTTATTGAGCATCTGCTCTAATAAACATTAGTAAATGTTTCTTGAGTTCATGTGAGGTATAGAAAAGAGAAATATGATTACTTGTATTAACTTACAATACTAGAAATAAAAATTAGAAAGCATGTTCACAAACACTGTGGTTCAAATTTCATTGATTAAAACTTTTCCATATTTCCAGATTTTTCAAATTCAGTGAGTCATAATTCTACTACATACCCCATTTCCCCCCCCCACTTTTTTAGAGTGTGCATCTGAAAACCAAGGCAGGTGGTAATGACATTATAAGGACAGTATGTAAAGGCATCAGAGAAATATAATTCCTTGCGATGCATCTATAATCAATATATTCAGGAATGTACCTTTGATGGGGTTTAGACTTCATCTTGTGATGTGGTCCTGAAAGAAAAAAAGGGCCAAAACTGAAAAAGAATATAATCATAAATAATCAGATTTGGTAAGAGAAATAGAACTAGAAACTAATAGTAATCAATAAAATGATAAGGAAACAACATGTCTAATGTTTTTAGTCCTCTATCATCTTCATTATGGCCCACAGTTTTCCAATTAGATGCTTTATAATGAATTGAACATAAATGGTTTTAAAAAAACAAGTCAGTTCTTAGATAACAGTTTTTATTATAGGCTTTTCAACTAACTACTAGATAATGATAAACGATGATGTTCTTAATAGTTGACCTTATTCATTCTATGCTAAACACTATGTTTTTTATGTACTTTATGTAGTTTATTTGGTTTTTACAATAACTCTTTGACATTTTTATTTTATATGTCAAGGAACTAAATTGCATAATGTTTCATTAAGGGTTTTATAAGGGAAAGCAAATGCAGCTCCATGGCCTGTGCTCTTAACTAGCGGCTTAGGATGCCTTCCACAATAACAGGAGAGAGAAATGATTTCTAAAAATAAATTAAGTAAAACCTGAGAATCATTTCTAAAAGTAAGTCATAGAAAGGCTTGGTTCTATTAATACACAGACACACAAATTTAAAATTCAGTTTAAGGTACAAATCAAATAAGAACCAAAAAAAAATATTATAAATAACACCAAGAAAGAGATGTCATTTTGGAAGATGTTTAGCTCTGAATTGCACCCTAGTGATGGTGGACATCTACTTCTTATCCCAAAAGTCATTATCAGTCTGAGTCATGCCTGCTGAAAGGCTGTTTTCTGAGAGGAACCAACAGTAACATTAACCAGATGCCAGAGATATGTATCGCTATCAACAGATGCTACCTGTAAAGAAAGCACATGAAGTACCTATGGAAGATGAACATGGGAGGAGATCTAGTTGAAAATCTTTTCTGCAGAGTACAGTGATTTGTGCAAATGATACCTTCTTATGATGTACTTTCTTACTCAGAACAAAAATAGATCACAAAAATAATATACTAGCAATAAGGAACTTTTACTGAATCCTCAGGTACTTTATGGTAGGCTTGAATGTAGCTCAATTCAAATATGACTCATTAAACTTTAGTTTTAGTTCATTTGCTGAGATGAATATTTGTTATTTGTCTTCCCAACATATATCCCTTTTTCTTTTCTAGCAATTAACCCTATAGGTCAGGTTGGAAGTGGAGGATGAGAAAGATGCCACCCTGTCTCTACTATAGTTCTGTGTCTGGTGAGGTTATACCTCCAGGCAAACCCCAGGGTAGTAAAATGTGACCTGAGCTAAGGAAGTCAGTGTGTGATATTTCATAGTCTAAAATGAATCTCAAGTTTTGTCAGAAATACTGGGGAGAGACACAACACGTTTCCACTTGACACGTACCTATAAGTATATAATCCCTCAAGGTGATGGCAGCCATCATGAAGCCCTGAGGATGCAAAGGAAGTAGAACTAACAGAAGAAAGAATCTAGACTATAATGTTATTTAAATCCTTGTCTCCAACTAGTAGAAATGTCATCTTCTACAGACTATGCAAGTAACTTCAGTCAATAAATACTTCTTTGCTTTTAAATCTGTTTTAATGAGGCTTCATGCAATTTGCAATGTAAAAAGTTCTCAAGAAATATTAATCCTTTAATTACTGTTTTAGACACTTTTCCTAAGGATATACTTTTCATCCATTCATTCATTTGTTCGTTCAATCATTCATTCATTTATTAATTCAGTCAGTCAGTCAGTCCATCACCATTCCTTCATTCCTACATTTGTTTGCTAATTCATCTATACTGTTTTCCACGTGTTATTATCATGCCATTGCTCTAAGTACTGTGGAGGTTATAGGGCTGTCTGGGCCATCAGTTATGGTCAACATATGATCTAGGGAAGTGAGGTAAACATGTATATATTTTTTTCTCTACAAATATAAGTATGTTCAGGAAAGAAATCATTCAAGGTAAATGAAATAAATAATACTAGTGAATAGATGGAATTAATATTCAAATTAAAAATCAAGTATGCTTTCCATGTATCAAGTTGTGAGAAGAGGCATTTCAGGAAAATAAAATTAAGAAAAAAGTCATGTAGCAAGAAGAACAGAGCCTGAGAAAAAACAAATGTTTTACTTTGGCTGGAATTTTATGTCAATTTAAGAAGTCTGTACTGTAGTACATCAGAAAAGGGCAAAGGTTTACATTTTTTCTTTTTCTGGCAGTTACCCATGAATGAAGCTTTATGTGAAAAAAAAAATACTGTCTACTGTTTAAAAGTCTTTTGCTTTGGAAACAATTTCTCAATGTGGGAAGATTATAATTCCTTCATCCCACAAACAGCAAATTTTGAAAATGAAAACCTGACTTTGAGCTTTCATAATAGTGCTTGCCTGATTTCTCTGCCAACTTAGTCACTTTTAAATATTCAGAGAGCTCTCACTTCACTGAGTTCATAAGGAATGACATGAAGCAACCACTGCATAATTAGGATGGCCACTAGGAGGTTAGGTGGTTTGGAGGGTATTTAAAGTTTATCCCATAGGAAGCAGCCTACTATGTGACATTACAAAAGCACTCGATTTGAAGAGTATATTAATTTTTTTTTTTTATTTCCAGTCACAGAGCAAATGTATCATGTCTGATATCCAGGACAATATTCACTAAAAGAAGTGATGAGTTATGTGCAATGAAGCATTTAAAATGCGAGTACTTAAGATTATATTTATATTAATTAAAAAATTTTAAAAGCAGGTCTTAGTCACACCAGTCATATTTCAAGTGCTTTGTAAATTGGCCCTGGCTGGTTAGCTCAGTGATAAAGTGTCAGCAGCCATGTGGATGTTTAGGATTTGCCTCCCGGTGAGGGCACACCAGAGAGGTGTCCATCTGCTTTACCTCTACCCCTCACTTCTCTCTCTCTCTCTCTACCTCTTGCAGCATGGCTCGATTGGAGCGAGTAGGCCCAGGGGGTTGAGGATGGCTCCATGGCCTCACATCAGGAGCTAAGAAGGGCTCAGTTGCTGAACAACGGAACAATGCTCCAAAAGGGCAGAGCATCATCCCCTAGTGGGCTTGCTGGGTGGATTCCATTTGGTACACATGCAGAAATCTGTCTCTAGCTGCCTTCCTCTCACTGAATTAAAAAAAAAAAAAAAAGAATCAAATCCTTTATAATAATGTGTTACCAGAAACTCAATATTGGAAGTATAGATACAAAATGTTTCCATAATTGCAGAGTTTTATTTCATAGTGTCATTCTATAATACCTCAAGGTATGCCATGAACGAATATTCCAGGAACATAGAAATGACCATCCAGTGAGTGAGTTGCCTCCATTTTTGTGGGTGATTTTGTCTCCTTATTCAGAAAGAAAGTCTGTTTCTTTCATGCTTATTACCCTGTGATCCTACTTGGTTTCTTAGAAACATAAAACTCAAAACCACCTTTCATTTGTCAGTACTTCATGAGACTAAGTTTAAAGTCCTTTATAATATTCTTAAATGTTAAACATCTTATATATTCACTGATTCCAGCTTTTTGGACACCAAATACAAGGAAAGAAAACATAAATAAAGAATTCCTGGTGATTTCAAAATAAAAGTATAATGGAGACCTAGTATTAACTATTACTATTTTAGCACAATAAATTGTTCATAAATGACAATAAATGTCTTTGAACATGTGCCTTTTAATTTTTATATTTTTAATTTATTTTAATTTTTTATTGATTGATGTTAGAGAGAGAGATATAGAGAGAAGAAGAAGAAGAAGAAGAAGAAGAAGAAGAAGAAGAAAAGGAAGAAGAAAAAGAAGAAGAAGAAGAAGAAGAAGAAGAAGAAGAAGAAGAAGAAGAAGAAGAAGAAGAAGAAGAAGAAGGAGGAGGAGGAGGAGGAGGAAGAGGAGGAGGAGGAGGAGGAGGAGGAGGAGGAGGAGGAGGAGGAGGAGGAGGAGGAGAAAGGGTGATAGAGAGAAGGAAGCATTCATTTGTTGTTACATTTAGTTGTAGATTCACTGGTTGCTTCCCATATGTGCCCTGACTGAGAATCAAATGTGCAATCTTGGTGTTTCTGGATGATGCTCTAATTGACTGAGCTAACTGACCAGGGCAAATGTTTCTTTAAAAATGATAGATTAGGACTATAAAAATAATAGGTTGAATTAAATATGATTATAGTTCTGTATCAAACACTGATCAATCAGCACATATTTTGTTATAAGAGCCTGATATAGTGGATATTCAACAAATGCTGAATGATTCAAATTAACACAGTAATAAAGTAATATAAATGATTGAAAGATTATTACTTTGCATTTAGCATGTCTGGCAATTAAAATATTTAAGTTCAGGCCTGACCTGTGGTGGCACAGTGGATAAAGCGTCGACCTGGGAACACTGAGGTCGCCAGTTCACAACCCTGCACTGGTCTGGTCAGGCACATATGGGAGTTGATGCTTCCAGCTCCTCCCCCCTTTCTCTCTCTCTCTCTCTCTTTCTCTCTCTCTCTCACTCTGTGTCTCCTCTCTAAAATGAATAAAATAAAAAAAAGAAGTTTAATAACAAAAAAAATTAAAAAATATTTAAGTTCATATTTTAATACTTATTTCAATTGCAGTTTGAAGTGTTTAGTAACATGAAACTTTTAAGGAGTTTTGGAAGTATGTGACTTCAACAACCGGATTCAAAAAAAGGGTACACTGCGAGTTAAGTCTGTCCCCCTCTATAAATTGCTATAACCCCCATGATTCCTAGGCCTACCATGCACAACATTTACAGTTGACTCAAAAATAAATTTTAAAATTTCTGTATATTTTATAATGAACCACTTTATCCTTGTGATTATTTTTTAGGTTTTTTAACACTAATGTAAAATGCTACAGTACTTTTCAAGACAAATAACTATTATTTAGAAAGTATTTCATATTCTATAAAAAATAAAACATGCCTGACCAGGTGTGTGGTGCAGTAGATAGAGCGTTGGACTGGGACTTGGAGGACCCAGGTTCAAAACCCCAAGGTCACCAGCTTGAGCATGAGCTCATCTGGTTTGAGCAAGGCTCATCAGCTTGAGCAAGGGGTCACTCACTCTGCTGCAGCCCCACTCCCCTACCCCCCGTCAAGGCACATATGAGAAAGCAACAATAAACAACTAAGGTGCCTCAACAAAGAATTAATTCTTCTTATCTCTCTCCCTTCTTCTCTCTCTGTACTTATCTGTACCTCTTCTGTCTTTCTCTGTCTCTGTCACCAAATAAATCAATAAACAAACAAATAAATAAAACAATGATACATTTTTTACTAAAGTGTTAAAGTAAACTTTTTATTAATTATTTGGATTTTGGCTCATTTATCTAACATTTTTTTAGAAAGCAAAGGGTTGAAGAAAAAAATTGTATAATTTATAGTTCAATTACCAACAGAATATGTTGTATAAGCTAGTTAATAAACCATTTCTAATTATTATGTTCTGTAGTCTGTAGTTTTTGTGTAGCCATACAGAAGAGAAGAGTTTCACTTTTTTTCTTTGTTTGTTTGTTTTTAACATTTGCATCACCTCTGATAACATGCAGCAAATCATTTGGTATCTTAAGTATGAAAATTCAGGATGGCTAGAGTGCATTGAGATCTGTAAGTAAATATCCCACAGTTACTCCTGTTGGGTAGGTACACTTATTAGCCGTATGAAACTCTCTGTAACTGACATGTCTTGTAATCGTGGATAGTAAAAGTATTTGGGATAGCGTTTGTGAGTTTAAATAAACATAAAGGAGTAATAACTGCATATGAACAAGACCATGTGACAGCTTGTGGACAAAAAAGTTATGAAATTTGTTTTCCACTATTGTCAAAGAATGGGTCTCAGAAATAAAGGCATATTGCAAATGTCATGAATAAATTTCATGTATAAGTTTGTATTAAAAAATACAGACAATTCTTTATTTAAAATAATTGTTGAAAGCTTTGATGAAAAATATTAATAAACACTATTCCTTTGTACAAATCTGTATCTATAAGTTTCTATATCATAAATTTTAGAATTTTAATTTAACCCTTTAGAAGACACCTTTCATTGTCTTCAAATTTATAAATTTTATCTAAAGTTGATTTATTCCATAGGACAAGAAGTCTCTCCTTTTTTTTTAAAGGGACAGAGAGAGAGAGTCAGAGAGAGGGATAGATAGGGACAGACAGGAACGGAGACATGAGAAACATCAATCATCAGTTTTTCGTTGCAACACCTTCATTGTTCATTGATTGCTGTCTCATATGTGCCTTCACCGCAGGCCTTCAGCAGACTGAGCAACCCCTTGCTGGAGCCAGTGACCTTGGGTCCAAGCTGGTGAGCTTTTGCTCAAGCCAGATGGGTCCGCGCTCAAGCTGGCAAGCTCAGATCTTGAACCTGGGTCTTCCACCTCCCCGTCTGACGCTCTATTCTCTGTGCCACTGCCTGGTCAGGCAGGACAATAAGTCTCTTGATGACAAGGCTATACTCTAAATTTCTAAAAAATGAGATATTAGATATTTAATATACACTTTCTGAATTATCATGAGTTAAATTTCAGAAAATATATTCTATAAGCATATTTTGTCATTCAAGAATATCTTATGTAGTATCTATATTAAAAAAATATATATGTGTGTTTATATACAAATCTGTTTTATTAAAATCTATGTATATTAAAATAATATCTATATATTGATTACAAAAACCTTTTAAGACACATATTTCTGATTAATTATTCATGATTTTAAAAGATTAGTAATTAATTTATGAACATACATCCTTAACTGACATTAATTGTTAATCACTCTGACATCTAAAAAAAAGTGAATATCCACGGTTATTTCTATAAAACATTTAAGTGATAATTGTTTCAATATGTTAAGGACCTTGACCCTCTTTAAAACATGAATTGTATTTGAAGATAAAATGGTGGGAAACACATGTCTGATTTCTTATTTAACTAATTATCTTCTTAAAACTAGTTTTTTTTTTTTTATAATTACCCATGCTTTACTTAAAATGATTTAAATTGAACCCAGGTTTTCTGGTGAAGTCAAAATGTTTCAGGAATGGGTTGTGACAAGTTAAAATTAGAAGCAATTCTTGTACAAACATTCTGTATATTAATATAAGTACTGCCACTACTTGTGTGTACAGGGTTCAAGCTGTAAGTGTAGATTTTATTGTCCCTGCCGATCATTCAATCTAAAAAAAATTTCCCCAGTGAGTTATAGGGAGTAATCAAAGGTAAGGGAGTGATATATTTACATTTGTAATTTGGACTATTAACTTGTGATGTTGGTGAGGATGGGTGGAAGCAGGAAGAAATATAGGACAGCAGTGAAAAGTAAAAAGTTATGGAAAGAACTTGATATCATGAAGTGTGATACCTCCCACTTTATTCTTCTTTTTCAAGTTTGCTGAGGCTATTTGTGTTCTTTTTTGGTTCCATATAAATTTTTGGAATATGTGTTCTATATCTTTGAAGTATGTCATTGGTATTTTAATTGGTATTGCATTGAATTTATAAATTGCTTTGGGTAATATACATTTTAATGATATTTATTCTTGCTATCCATGAACACGGTATATGCTTTCACTTGTTTATATCTTCCTTGATTTCTTTTATCAATGTTTTATAATTTTCCAGGTACAAGTCTTATTTCTTTTTTTTTTCCTTTTTATTTACAGGAACAAAGAGAGAATCAGAGAAAGGGATAGATAGGGACAGACAGACAGGAACGGAGAGAGGTGAGAAGCATCAATCATTAGTTTTTTGTTGCCGTTGCGACACCATAGTTGTTCATTGATTGCTTTCTCATATGTGCCTTGACTGCGGGCCTTCAGCAGACCAAGCCACCCCTTGCTGGAGCCAACGACTTTGGGTCCAAGCTGGCGAGCTTTTGCTCAAGCCAGATGAGCCCGCGCTCAAGCTGTCAACCTCGGGTCTTCCACATCCCAGTTCGATGCTCCATTCACTGCTCCATTACCTGGTCAGGCCGGGTACAAGTCTTAAATCTTTCGGTTAAATTTACTCCTAGGTACTTTATTTTTTTTGTTGAAATAATGAAGGGGATTGTTTCCTTAATTTCTCTTTCTGATGGTTCATTGTTGATATACAAAAATGCCTTTGACTTCTGTGTCTTAATTTTATATCCTGACACCTCTTTGAATTCATTTATCAGTTCCAGTAGTTTTTTGATTGAGACTTTAGGGTTTTCTATATACAGTATCATATCATCTGCAAATAATGATAGTTTTACTTCTCCTTTTCCAATTTAGATGCCATTTATATCTCTTGTCTCATTGGTGTGGATAGAACTTACAGTACTATGTTGAATAGGACACCATATCACTAATTTTAAAAAAAGAAATGCACCCCCATGTTTATGACAGCATTGTTCACAATAGCGAATATCTAAAAACAGCCCAAGTGTCCGTCAGTGGATGAGTGGATTAAATAGATGTGGTACATATATACAATGGAATACTATGGGACCATGAAAAAGAAGGAAATATTATCTTTGCAACAACATAGATGGACCTGGAAACTATTATGTTAAGTGAAATCAGCCAGGCAGAGAAAGAAAAATATTATATGACCTCACTCATTTGAGGAATCCAATGAACAATGTCAACTGAGGAATGAAATTGAGACAGAGGAGGGATCAAAGGGACCAGAGGAAAAGAGGGTAGAGGGAAAGGGGATGATAGGATGGGATAAATCTGAAGGGAAAGGGGGAGGGCAATGTTGGGAAAGGGGCAAGCGAGATGTTGCGAGCAGGAGATGCATTCGGGCCAACACTAGAATCTATGTAAACACAATAAATTAAAAAATAAGTTATGGAAACATTGAAAAAAGGTGTTTAAAACCTGAAACATGGAGGGAATGGGCAACAGAAGATATTTCATTTATATTATGCTGGACCACAGATGCCATTTATGAGGTTATGTGCTATAAAAGATGTAAGAGGTAGAGAAAAATATATTTCAATCTTTACCAGGCAGTTAATGAGTCTCACAAATGCTTTTCAAATAGACCTACATTCTATCTGATATCATTTTATTTTCTTTCCTTAAGACTCCTGCACATGTTTCCCTATGTAAAGCAACAAGGTACACCTTAGTGTGGCCATGATGAAAAATAATAGTGTCATTTGAAAAGAAGAATTTCATAATTTTTTATACAACCAATAAAAGAACCTTTTATGTGATCTGTCTTAAGTCAGGTTCTTAGGTTTCCTAAGATAATGATTTTTTCTGGATTGTGTAATGAAGAAAATGTATCATTTTGTGGAATAAAGGAAGCACTAAAAGAAGTAGAGTTGTATAGGAAAGAGGCAGAATGGACAAAAGGAGGAGCTGAACTGTAGTTTACAGGCAACAAAGTCCTCAACTTGGAGGCTGGCACAGCCGTTCAGAGTGATCTGCCATGGAGGCAATCAGACCACACCTCTTCCTTTTATATGACTAGTTATCAGATGTGTGCCTCCTTTGGGGAGGAATGTACCTTTGACAACGTCTTTTGGGCCAGTTCCCAGGGAGGGACTCAGCTGAGATGAGTCGGTTACCGGTCCCTTCCCTCTATGCAAAGCCAGGCTATGAGGGTTGCAGTTTTGGAAGGGGACCTAGGCAAACTATCATAGCATCCACTACATAATCAAAGATAAAATTTAATTTAAACATTTTGAACTATTGACACACACATATACACAGAACAAATCAATGATGACAAGAAACCAAACCAGAAAGACAGCTTTATGGGAACTGCTTTCTCATTTATGTTTACACTGCATTTTTAAAGGAAGAAAATAAAAATAAAAGTCATGATAGCTGCATTACAATGAATTGATCTGGCTCACTGAACTGAATCCCCTAAACAAAAATTTCTAGAGTAGTTAAAATGAAACTTTTAACAGGGACTTTGATTGATGACCGTAACCTATACAAGATTTTGCCTTAGTGAGATGGTGAAGATGAAATGATACAGCTTTTTAAAATGAGAAATGGTATTTTTAAAGGACATTTTCTTCTGTTCAATGGACAATGTAGAAACTTAAGAGTCACAGCATCTTCTGGTGCTTTGTGCCCAGAATTTCTTTCTGCTTACTACTTACTGTAAGAGCTAAAGTTTTCAGTTCAGGTGAATCTCAATTAAATCTCATTTTCTTCCTAAGATTATCAAATTCAAAATCAAATAAAACTATTCACCTGTTTTATTTTATTAGAAAATTTAATTAGTGATTTATAAGCAGGTCTTTTTCAGAACAACTCTTTTTTTATTGAAAAATATTAGGTGTCTATAGATCATTATATTAATTCTTTAAATATTCTCATAATACCATTCAATTTCTGATAGTTAAAAGAGAAAATATTGTAAAAATATAAAAACAGAAAAAAAACAGATGTAAATCTTTGGGTTTTTTTCCTCTAAGAATTTTATTTACTTGATTCAATGTAGTTATAAAGGAACGGCAAGGTAACAGTTGAATTAAAATATGTGTGATGTCCTGGCCAGATAGCTCAGTTGGTAGGGGCATTGTCCCAAAGCGCAGAGGTTGCCAGTTTGATTCCCAGTTAGGGCAAATACAGGGACAGATAAATGTTCCTGTCTCTCTTTCGTTCTCGCTTTTTCTCTCTTCTTCCTCTCTTTAGCTAAAATCAATTAAAATAATCATTTTTCTTTTAGCAAATGTGTGCATGGAGAAATGGAAAATAAAAGCATCTTGATGCTGAATACATTCTCACAGTCAGATTGTAAGTAGGGACAAACCATAGAATTTTCTTATACTTTGGAAAACTAACTTAGTGAACAGAAGATTATATAATAATGACAGTTCAAACTCTAGAATTGACTTTTACATGAGAAAAGATTTGCATCTAATAAAAAGGGGCGGCCTGACCTGTGGTGGCGCAGTGGATAAAGTGTCAACCTGGGAACACTGAGGTCGCCAGTTCAAAACCCTGCACTGGTCTGGTCAAGGCACATATGGGAGTTGATGCTTCCAGCTCCTCCCCCTTTCTCTCTTTCTCTCTCCCTCTCTCTCTTCTCCCTCTCACTCTGTGTCTCCTCTCTAAAATGAATAAAATAAAAAAAAAGAAATTAATAAAAAGTGGCATTATTGAGTCATGAGGAATAACTTCTGAATCACTGAAACTACTATGCTGGACTTTCATGTGCAGACCCCCTCACCTAACAACAACAACAACAACAAAAATGCAGGTTAGACAAAGAGTGAAGTTTCTCAGTTGAGGTAACACGCGTAGAGCTAATCACTCTCTCATTTCTACTCTCCCATATGTCTGAGTATGAGAATCTATTACAAGTCATTTTGACCCTTCCCTTGCTCTCCATCATTATATACATAAAATTTTGAATAATAACTGTTGATTTACAGCTCTACTTCCCCAACTATCTCATTATTTTATGAATCATGCTACCTTTTATTGATTGTACTAATATACCAAGTTGTCTATTATGGACTTTGAACTAGTTCAGGATTTATCATTGTCTCCATTTGAAAAGTGAAAAAATATATATATTTCTAAGATTCAGAGGTTCTGGTTCAAGGCCATTTAATTTTTCTGAGATAGATTCTATTTTTGAACTTAAAGTTTTCTGACTCAGAGTTAATTTCTTCATTTCAAATGGCTGAAAGAGTTTCTAGTATCAAATGAAAACTTAATAAAAGTGTGCTGAATTAATCAATAAATAGATAGTGAGCTACTGGTAAAGTTTATGTCAGAACCAACAACTTCTCATACCTTTCAGTAGTTTGTCCTTTCTACTAATCATCAGTATTTACCCTATTCTACTATCCTGTCTATTTCAAATCTACCCTCTTTTTAACATTCAGTTCAAATATCTCCAAGAATTGTTAATTTAAATGAGGTAAACATCTTAACTTTATTTAAATAAGAAATCCAACAAAGGCATAGATTGAGCTCTCCACTTCTTTATGCACCTCCAAGCATGTAAGAAAAAAGTAATTTTTAATAAACAAGTAAGTGCCCTGGCTAGTTGGCTCAGTGGTAAAGCATTGGCTCAGTGTGTGGATGTCTTGGGTCCAGTTCCCTGTCAGGGCACAAAGGAGAAATGCCCATCTGCTTCTCCATCCCTCCCCCTCTTGCTTTTCTCTCTCTTTCTCTCTCCCTCTCTCTCTTCTCCTCTACTGCACCCAAGGCTTGATCGATCAGTGTGAGTTGGCCCAGGGGGCTGAGGATGGCTCCAAGGCCTCTGCCTCAGGTGTTTTAAAGAGCTTAGTTGCTGAGCAATGGAGCAAAGCCCCAAATGGGAAGAGCATTGCTCCCTAGTGGGATTGACGGGTGGATCTGGGTGAGGGTACAAGCAGAAGTCTGTCTCTGCCTCCCCTCTTTTCACAAAAATAATAACAATAATTAAATAAGAAATGATTTAATATGGAAACAAGATTTTATTGTTTCAGAAATTGGAAAAGTCAATTTAGATATTACCAGGGCAACAAATTATTAGGTTACAACCAATCAGAATCACAAATGTTATTGAGATAAAGCTCAATTCATAGGACATACCAAAGTTTCTAGAGCTCAAGATTCTTAGGCTTTTTAAAATATCTACAAAACAGTGTACTATGCAAAAATATTTTCACTACAGCCATAAGAGAGGATGAAATATTTTCTCTTTATCTTGCTGAGATTTCTTTCACTCCTGTTATAAGTTTTTAAGTTTCAAGACCAAGAGCTACAATTTCATAAGAAAGTAAAAAAGAGCAAAAGACAAGGCTAAGAAGCTCAAAACTTAACACATTGCAGGGAAAATGACACAACACAAGATTATTTTAAAAAATATATTGTGTAAGCAAAATTTTGCATTTAAAATCTTTATTCAGAAATCTAACCACACAATTTTTGCTCCAGTTTCTGATTATCTTAACTATACCTCCTTAAATCCCTACTTAATATTTAATTTTTTGCAATCTGTTAGATTATTTACTATACTTATTAATACAGGAATTACACGATTTTATCTAAGTCAGAAACTGTGAGAACTATTACTTATTGTCCTCTAGCAATATTCCAAATATTGCTCTGAAAGCATGACTTACTATATTAACTATTTACAAAAAAATAGATTCCTAAAGATTAAAAATGAAGTGATTTGACTCAGAAAGAAAAGAAATAATTCCCTTATAAAAATTCAAATACTTGTGTTCACTTTGAAGAAAGCTTTATATTATTAAGTAAATAAGATTTATTACTGTTGGACACAATAAAAATTGTTTTTTGCTCTATTTTAGAGTCTTTCAAAATACTTTAAAATGCAAAACCTACTTAATAGAGGTTATACTTCAGGAAACAGCGTTAAAAATTAACTACTATAAAATAAAAAAGCAGGCACTGAATAATAAAAAATAATTCATAGTATATCCAAATACTTTTTATCTAAGCTGCAATATATAGTTGTTCCAAAGAAACAGACCTTTACAGTAGAAATACAACCATCTCTGTATTGATATAATCAATAAAATACTACTTTTAAAATCTATCTTCTTTGTAACTTTGGACAAACCATTAGTCTTCTCAACTATTCAGAGAGAAATATTTACTGTTTTTATTATTCAAAGTCATAGACATTTTCCAATGCATATATCTAATCAGTATAAATAATTTTACATCATTTCACACTTGGTCCAAAGAAACTACAAAATATTTATTAATTTTTGAAATCTTATAGAAACTACACAATTATTTAGTGAATTTTATAATATTGAAGAGTACAACATACAGTTCTATAGCTTTGTGGAACACACTTTAGGACAGAAAACTTTAGGTCAACATAAAGCATGTTCACTAAAAAAAAAATTTTTCTTCTAACATTGAATCCCAGTATCAGGAAGGGTTAACAACTTTGAAAGATTTAGCATTATTATTATTATTATTATTTTTTTTTTTTTTTACAGGGACAGAGAGACAATCAGTGAGAGGGATAGGTAAGAACAGACAGACAGGAAAGGAGAAAGATGATGAGAAGCATCAATCATCAGTTTTTTGTTACGACACCTTAGTTGTTCATTGATTGCTTTCTCATATGTGCCTTGACTACGGGCCTTCAGCAGACCGAGCAACCCCTTGCTGGAGCCAGCGACCTTGGGTCCAAGCTGGTGAGCTTTTGCTCAAGCCAGATAGGCCCGCGCTCAAGCTGGAAACCTCGAGGTCTCGAACCTGGGTCCTCCACATCCCAGTCAGATGCTCTATCCACTGTGCCACTGCCTGGTCAGGCAAGATTTAGCATTATTAAAATAAAATAAAATGAAGACCCAGCTTGGCAATTGTTCAAGCTGACAAAAATGTTTAAGCCACATTAATAAAACCAATTCTAGCTTATTTCATGAAATAAGTACAATTTAGGTTATTTATGGAAATGACTCTGATAATCACAATATTAAACCTTCTAAAATTATGTGATATAATCACTTTTAACCAATTCTCTGCCATCTGAAAATTGTCATTTTAATAACCAATCAACAGTAAAGGTTAAACAAATTCCTCATTTTCACTTTATAAACCATCCCATAATGTCATATTTCTGAGCTTTGCACCAACTTGGTGTTTCAAGTATCCTTGTTTGCGAACAGTTTGTTTCTCATTCAATAAAATATTCATATCAAGCAAAGCTCTCTGAATTTTCTAACACCATGTACAAGACAAACTGTGCTAGCAGAAAGGTGGTGCCGAGCTAATCATGTTTTATATATTCTTCCAAAATTTCCCAATCAAAAAGACATTTCAACTTTACAAAGGAAGCGAAAAGAGAACAGCAAACAATAATGTGTAACATCCATTGGAAGCTCATATCAGGAGTGGGGAAAAATAATTGTCCGTGCAATTATAACCCCAATATTCTCTTACATGAAAATAAAATAATGAAACAAACTACAAATAAAAATATGTTGTATACGATTGTTGTATTGCTAATGCAAAGTTATATATAACTCTATCTCTAAAAATGTAAACTTTTTTTTTTTTTGAGAAAGAGAGGCAGAAAGAGAGAAAGGAACATTGAGCTGCTACTGCATGTGCTGTGATCGAGGATCGAACTTACAACCTCTGTATCAGGACAACTCTCCAGCCAAATGTGCTATCCAGCCAAGGCTTTATTTATTGATGGATTTTTAGAGACACAGAGAGAGGAACAGAGAGAAAAGGGAGGGGGAAGGAAAGCACTCATTTGTTGCTCCACTCAGTTGTGCATTCATTACTGCTACCCTTGTGAGCCCTGACTGGATATTGAACATGCAACCTTGCTGTTTCAGGAGATTTTATTAATTGACTGAGTTAACTGGCCAGGGCCAAAACAAATGATTTTTATAAAATTAAAATTTAAATAATTTATTTCAGTTTTGTTTTAATATTCTATTTCAAAATACGTTAACATATTAAGAAATACATTTCATATTGATTTGGTTTCTTTACAGGTAGTCATTTATTAATCAAGTAACTTTCTAAAAGTAAAGCATTAAGCTTAACTCAGGTATTAAAATATCTGCCTGAATTTTTATAGGAAGGTAAGCATAAATAAATTTCAACAAAAATAATTTATTTCTATTGTTTTGCTCAAAGTGATACCACACAAGAAATAATTTTGGTATATTTTGTGAACCAAAAAAACAATTTATTATCCAAAGTATTTGGGAAATTGAATGTCTTATTTTCTGTATTGCTTCTTGTTTACTAAATTTTATCAGTTAAAACACAAATAAATGTATTTATTATGTATTAGAATAAAATAAAATTTACTTGTACATAAATGTTGCTGAATATAGGTTAAAATCTTTAGATGATTCCAAATGAACATGAGATCTGACTTTTGTCTTCTTTGTAACTTCATTTAACTTTATTATTTTATTTTATCTTTAAAAAAGAGATACTTTAGTTAGCTTAAAATGAGTTAATTCAGTGCTACAGAATGAATTTATTGAATTTTTTTAAACATTTTAAAATTTATTTTTTATTTATATATTAAATTTTATGGGGTGACAGTGATCAATAAGAGTTCATAGGTTTTAGGTAAACATTTCTACAGCATTTGAACTGTTGATTGTGTCCTGTGCTCATCACCCAAAGTTAAATTATTTCCTATCACTATGTATTTGTCCCTCTTTGCTCTCCACTTCCCACTCCCTTCTCTCTCATAGCCACTTCCATTTTATCTATGTCCATGAGTCTCAGTTTTATATCCCTCTAATGTGTGAAATCATCTAAGTCTTAGCTATTCCTAATTTACTTATTTCACTTGGTATAATGTTCTCAAGGTTTTTCCATGTTCTTGTAAAAGGCAATATGTCATCATTTCTTATGGTTGAATAATATTCCATTGAATATATGTTCCATATTTTTTTTTTATCCAGTCCTCTGTGGAGGGACACTCTAGTTGTTTCCATGTCTTGGATACTGTATATAATATTGTGAATAATTTGTTTAAACTTAACTGGCGAAGAAATGAAAACAAACAGGTTAACTGATTAAGTTCATATTAAACTGGACTCATACTTGAAATTGGATTTTATTTTACCTCATATACTTTCTGTGTTATTATAGTTGAATATGCAGTGTTTCAAATAATATAACTGAGGCCAAAATACAAATAGCTGGGACGTTGGGACTGGAAGGTTGAAGAAAACATTTGAGAAACTGGGTAGGACTAAATCGATGATCAGTAAATTTAAGGTAAAGTGTATTTCAAATAAGTCCTACCCTTATCTGGAAGTTCTTAAATCAAAGACAGCATCTCATACTCTTAACTTTCTGGGATTGGTCAGCTATATACAAATTTTATTCAAGTTCTGAAGACTTCTGTAAAAACAAAACAAAACAAACAAACAAAAACAGTGTTGTTTAACCAGTCTAATCCATTTCAGCCACACTGACTATTAATATGCAAAGTTTAAAGTTACAGTCAGATCACCCTTCTTCCCAGAAATGTATGGATGCTTAAGTTTTGGGGCAAGGATAACAGAAATGTTGACTTTCATTTTTACTCCCAATGTGCCTAATTAATTGTAAGAGACAAAGTACTATAATTGTACTGATCTGAAGTCAAAAGTGCATGCTACCGGAAAAATAGGTTTCTGATCATTTCTGGACAAATATTACTTTCAGGCAGTAAACCCAGTACGAAAAAGAGATGAGATATTCTGTACATAAACTGCATGAATTATTCACTGAACAGAATCTATGAGTTAAGAAATACTAAAACAGACCTACAGTAACCCAAAGCTCTAGGAAACAAGAATCTAAAACCACATTTTTATATATCTCAAATTATTATTCTCTTATGACCTCATCTTTCATCTGGAGTAAAAATATTCTCCTAATTACCCCTTTCTTTTTTTGCCAACGTAAAACTAGATAATCTATATGGTTTTATCTACAATTACTATTCAATTATTCTGCAAGTGATTTTTGTCAATGTGAATTGGTTAGAAAGGGCAAATGACAAATTACAGTGATTTAATTCTAATAAAAAATGATCTATATCTGATCAAACTCTTACCATATTCTTGATTCATTTCCCCTTTGTGACCTTAATTATGCAAAGAGTTATATATTATTCCTGGCTTTTGTTTCTGTTTTTACATAAAACCCACATAACTTCTACTTTCTTCTCAAATCAGCAATTTAATTTACTGATGCCTTCCAATCAATATACTCATTCAAAAGTGAACCAGAGGGCTTTACAGCTGTGTGACATTAAGAAGTCATGTCACCTAACTAAACATCAGTTTCTTAATTTATACAATATAAAAACAGACCTACATGTTTTTCAATATTTTATGTAGATCTTAAAGCTATGAAAACAAAGAAAGTGTACAAATGAAGAAGGGCAATGTAAAAGTCTAGAGAGAAAACATTAGAAGATAGATTTTAGGCACTAGCAGTACACTGTTCCCTTGCTGTGAACTATTTTCTAGAAAGACAAGCAAGTTTTCCTTAGAGGTTGGATTGCCATTTTACTTCCAAGTTGAGACAGTGAAAACACTAGACTAAAATAGGAAGAATAAAGCAAGAGGACAATTCTAGGCATTCTCCTTTGACCTATTAAATTGGACAATAAAATACACACTATAGTGTTATGAATATGACTAACCACCATTTTTCCTTTCCCTTTATTTAAAATAAAAATAGGCTATAAATAAATGTAACTGAAACAGAGCATGGCACCTTTAGAAAATGTTTTTCTAACAAATGTCAAGGAGATTGTGGTGTAGATAAAATGAAATATCAATAGCTTTTTAGTTCTCATGAGACTGGAACACTTTTAAAAGAGATTGACTTACATTAAAATTAAAAAATATATATCAGGTCCTGGCCAGTTTGCTCAGTAGTAGAGCATCAGCCCAGCTTGTGGATGTCCCAGGTTCAGTTCCCAGGCAGGACACACAGGAGAAGTGCCCATCTGCTTCTCCACCCCTCCCTTTCTCGCTTTTCTTTTTCTCTCTCTCTCCTGCAGCCATGGCTCTATGAGAGCGAGTTGGCCCCAGGCACTGAGGATGGGTTCATGGCCTCTGCTTCAAGTGTGAAGAAGAGCTCAGTTGCAGAGCAACAGAGCAATGCCCCAGATGGGCAGAGCATCACCCCTTAGTGGGTTTGCCAGGTGGATCCCAGTCGGGGTGCATTTGGGAGTCTGCCTCTGCCTCTCTTCTTCTCAATGAATAAAAAAAATAATCAAACCACAAAATTATTAATCAAGAGTGCTTTGAGCCTTCATACACAAATTGTTAATTTCTAAGATATTTAAGTTAGATATCTTGTCTTCCAATAATTTTATATATTATTTAATCCTTAGGGAAATAACAAAAAAAAATTGTGAAAATTCAGGTAATTTATAGGAGAGGGGTGTGAATTGTGTCTTTTCCTGAAATACTGTTTGCTCCATGATAACTCAAAAGATTACCTGGAATATTTGGTGAATTAATATTTACTCCCATTAATATTTTATATATTATTGTAGTGGTTCTTAACCTGGGTTCTATCAAACCATAGGGGTTCGAAGAGTCAGTCGCAGGGGTTCAGAGAAGCCTCTGCCACAGAGTAATACCGTAATTTGTTGTGAGTTCATGCACTTTGTTGGTTTTGTTCTTTGAGCACGGTAATGTTCATGCACGGCTCATTTTGTGCACCAGTAAAAAAAAACAAACATATACTTATGTCTTAAATTTAGGAAAAAAAAATCATATTTTATTTATCACTAAAGAAGGGTTGGTGAATGCGCATATGAAACTGGTGGGTTTCGTACCTCAAGAAAGGTTAAGAATCACTGTATTATTGTATTCATTGAATTTTAAATTTTACTTTTCAAAGGATTTGTTTTTATTATTTTTTTTAATTTTTTACAGGGACAGAGAGAGAGTCAGAGAGAGGAATAGATAGGGACAGACAGACAGGAATGGAGAGAGATGAGAAGCATTAATCATTAGTTTTTTGTTGCCGTCGCAACACCTTAGTTGTTCATTGGTTGATTGCTTTCTCACATGTGCTTTGACCACGGGCCTTCAGCAGACCGAGCAACCCCTTGCTGGAGCCAGCGACCTTGGGTCCAAGCTGACGAGCTTTTTGCTCAAGCCAGATGGGCCTGCGCTCAAGCTGGAGAGCTTCGGGTCTCGAACCTGGGTTTTCCACATCCCAGTCCGACACTCTATCCACTGCGCCACTGCCTGGTCAGGCTTAAAATTTTACTTTTACTGCATCATATTTTCTCTGTAACTTTGGGAAAATGATTGAACTGTTACCCAATTGTTTCATCATTTATAACACTAATCTTCATTCATTAATTAACTTATCTACTGCATACTTACTAAATTTCAAGAAAATAACTTGCTCTATGACAGGTTGGTGGCAAATTTGGACTTGAGTTTCACTGAACATATTATCTTGTGTAAGAGAAAAATTAACATGAATATAAATAATATGTTCTTGGTGTTATATGAACTATCACATGGGGTCGAAAGTGGAAAATATCATAAAGAAGTTCATATAAAGTATAAAGAAGGTTAAGAGTTAAGAGCAAGGTAAGATTACACTGGAGAACAAAATTTTTGCTGCATCCACAAAAACACTTGTTCTTACCTAATTCAAGCATGCTGATCTCAAGTCTGACATAAGTTTTTCTCTGTAAGATACAGTTTTTTTTTGCAATTCCAGATTTTAGGTTTTCATCTTATTGTAAAATTTTCAACATATAGTTTAACATAATGAAGTAGAATGTCTTCTTGGGCATCATCTTTGTGAAAATATAATAATTTATATAATGCAGTAAATATACTAATACACTAAAAGATATGGTTACATCAGAATTTGTCTACAATTTTGAAATAGAACATATTTAAACACTTATTTTAATCATAAAATTTGCGCAAAACTTATTTATATTCTATTCAGGCAAATATTTGCATTTGTAGCTCTTGCATTTGTGTACTTGTTGAGGACAATCTCATTTGATGTTCCATCAGTAGTCTGCTCATCACTAACAGCTCCAAGATTTTGGGAAAGTTATCAAGGTGACTGTTCAGGAAGTAAATCTTAAAGCTCATGTTATATCCAATGTCATGAAAAGCCAACAGCACCTTTTGAACCAGAAGTTTTTAGTTTTCTGATTTTTTTTTGCCAGGCAAGTTCTTTGTAAGTGCCACAAATGACTGCCATGCTGCTTTCTCCTCATTCATCTTTCTGGCAAATTCTTCATCACATATGAGGGTTCAAATTTGAGGTCCACTGAATACACCTGCTTTTATCTTCTCGAAAGACAAGACAGGAAAAGCAGAAATAATATGTTGAAAGCATTCACTTTCTCTATTCAAAGCCTGAACAAACTGCTTCATTAATCCAAGGTTGATGTGAAGTGGGGCAAAAATGATCCTGTCTCAATTAACTACAGGTTCATTCACAATATATTGCATTCCAGAGCTTCATGTTTCAGCCACTACTTTTGTGTCCAGTGTTTCTCCTGAGTATAGCTGTCCCACAAACACAGAAAGCAAGGATACTTTGTGAAACCTCTCTGTTGTTCTAATAGGAAATTTACCATTTTCAGATCCACACAAATGATCCAGTTATGCTCTTCATTCTTTAGAAAGTCAAGGACAATTTTTATGTCATTATAATATTCTCACAGATGAGTTGAATAACCAATTGGAACCACTGCATAAACATTACCAAACATTACTGCTTGACATCAGAAGAAGACCCTTCTGATTTTACAACCATTTCCTCATGCATTTTATTAAAATATACTTGATCACCATGGTCACTTTCTTTGCTCTTAGAAGAAATAAAACCATTAAAAACTGGAACTGGGAGTGTTTCAGAGTGTGGGATTGGTTGTATTGCTGAAGGAATATTAGGATATATGATCATATACTGTTTTTTCTTGCCGATGCCCTTTGTTTGGATCAGACAGAAATAATAGCCACTGCTGTGGTCCTTAGAGTCACACCAAACCATGGGAATACCAAAAGGCATTCCTTTGTGTTTTCCTTTTGTCCTGTTATGAAGCATTTCCTCACAATTATTACACACAATATGAGGAGCCCAATTCTTGTCTTGATCGCCAAGGGGAACTTGAAAATGGGCAATATATGCATATGTCACAAATAATGAAATATTGCGCCTTTGATGTTGAAGTGTGTAACAACCACATATACAACAGAAGGTGTCAGGAGTATTCTTACATTTATGCCTACTTGAAGAAGCCATGATTCAATCTTAAAACAAAATAAGAGGGTGTTTTTATCATATAATAATTTTTTACATTTAAAAACAACTACAATTATGTAAAAGTGATGTTTGTAAAACATTAATTGCTTTGTGGTTATATTCAATACAAGAGTCATTGCCCTTTAGTTGCAATTTAAAAACCAATGCATGCCATTAACTGTAACAAAAAGAAATTACAATTGCATAAAAACTAGAGCATGCACCAAAAAACAAATTTTGGATTTGAAATTAGTGATGCAGAAATATATAGAATCAGTTCTAAAACTTCATGGAACAAAAAATAGAAAAATAATTGTTCCCCAGTGTTATTTAACATGTAGATAAATGTAAAGATTTTGAATGACTTGAAATTTTCTATGGACATTAAAACACTGGTTGAATTTGAATATATGGGGAAAAAAAGAAAGAAGTATATTCTAGGCAAAAGTACATATTCACCAAGGAATTCAATTTTTCTAGTTTTTTAAAAGCTTAAGGTGCAAACAAAAACAAAAAAGCAAAAACAGTAATTAAATTTGGATCAAATTTAATCAGCAACAGGTGCTGATTCTCAATGTTAGGAGTAGAGTAAAAGATTTATTTTATGAACTTTTGTAAGACGCTGAAGATTTTTAAGGGCGGAAAGACAGAAATGAATTACTGTTTCAGGAAAATAAAATCAGATGATAGGTAGATAGGTAGATGATGATAGATGATAGATAGATGATTGATGATGATGATTGATGATAGATAGATAGATAGATAGATAGATAATAGGTAAATGATAGATAGATAGATAGATGATAGATGATATAAACCTTGTTTATACAGCTGACTAATTCCTAGAGAGAGATCTTTTACCCTTTTTTATCAACCACCATATGTGCTAGTGTTTGCATTAGCAGTAATAAAAGGTTAGAAACATACTGTTCTCTATTATTTTTTATTTATTTTAATATTGAAACAATGTTTTCTAAATAAATTAATTCACTGAGAAGGACGGGAATAGAAAATAGGTGACAATAGGTTTTTCACAAATAAAGTAGTAACCAAAGGCAATAATTTCAGAAAAAGAAAATAGTTTTAGGTTTGAAGTAATGTATCACATATGAATAAACAGTACTAGAATAGTGGAACATCAAGTGGTATAGAATCCATCATGGATTGAGCACTGTTAAGTAATTCTCAAGAAGAAAACACATGTAATTATAAAGAAGACCGATTTACCCAGAGTCAAGTCAGCTGGTTGTGCCCTTTGCTGGTTCAGTTGTGATCACATTCAGCGCAATGTACTTACATCGTCTTGCCCCGTTCTGCTTATATCTAAATTCCTTCATGCGAGAGTCAGAAATCTGAAAGGTGAGTTGTCAAAATGGTGTGTGTGTGTGTGTGTGTGTGTGTGTGTGTGTGTGTGTGGTGTGTGTGTGTGTGTGGTGTGTGTGTGTGTGTGTGTGTGTGTGTGTGTGTGGTGTGTATGTGTGTTTTACTATGAGATTATCTTCCCTCCAGAAAAACTCATAGAGGCATTTCAGTGAGGGCATCAAGGCTACTTAAGTCCATACTCAGCCCATTATACTTGGTCCATACTCACTGCGTTACATAGCGTCACCACAAAATATATTTTCTGTAATCTTTTTTTATTGACTAAAGACAGAGAAAGAAAGAGAGAGAGAGAGAAATGGAGAGAGGAGCATAGATCTGTTCCTTTATGTGCCCTGACCAGAAATTGAACCTGCTAATTCTGTGCTTTGGGATGATGCTCTAACCAACTTAGCTATCCGTCTAGGGCTCCAGTAATCTTTTCTACCGCTTTTTGACTTACTTTATTTTGAATTCTGGGGCCATATCATAAAAAAATATTAGTGTTTATTTTTACTCTTTTATATATGGTAGACTCTGAAAAAATAGAAAATAAATAAGTAAATAAATAACCCATTTGGAAATAAAGAATGCTATTCCCCAGATGTATTTTCAAATCAAGCTATCGTTTCATTTTACCTTGCAACAAAAACACTTCCAATTCTTCATGTGGTTAGAAATCTAAACACTGTCAAAGATATATTTCTCATTTCACGCTTCAGAAATGATGCAAAAGATCATTTCATTCCCCTGGGCTTTAAATAATGGGTAGTCTTTGCATGTTCTCTGATTGGAAAAGACTACAGATTACCGACTGCTCCTTTAACCATACCCATCCGGACACCACGTCATCAGCACTAAAAGCTACATTTTTTTAACAGAAAAAAGAAACGAAGTGATAGCAAAACATTTGGAAATTTGTTAACTGAGAAGTAAATGTTAATTATCCATTCAAGTTGGCAGTCAGGTTCTTTCTGTATCCACCAAAGTGCTTGAAATATGTTGTATGAGGTTATCCACCTCCAAACTCAGGCTGATTTTGTCATTTATCTGTCAAGACTTACCACTTGCAAGATGGTCCATCAGCTCTTCAGAAGGAGGAAATAATATAAATCTAGCATGTACATAAATAAGGCTTGCAGACAAGGCTGCAGATTATTTGTTTTTATCTCCTTCTGTTTCTGTTTCTCAGATTTAGACGTTATTTGTGTTGGTTTTCCCCTGTTTTAGTGTTGATGAATTCTGATGAGATTGTTTTTTCAAATACAAAAGATACAATTCTCTGAGTAATACAATTATCAGTTTACTTAGGGAGCTTGTAATAGATGAGCAACCTAGGATATAAGTATTAAGTGAACTGTTGTTAATAGTTTCTCTGTAACAAGGAGTCTCCAGGGATTAAGTAAAAACTATAGTGTATATTGTTTTGGAAATCATTTACTTGCTCTCTGACCCTGGCTGGTTCATTCCATTTTCTAAATCTTCATGTTCTTGTCTATAAAATTGTGATGACAAGTCATAATAAATAGCCATGTCATAAGAATGCTATTAAATTCCTGTTACATAGTAGATACCTTCCAGTGTATTTTATTTTGCATAATCTAAGTCAAAAGTTTAATGCAAATTAATAAGGTTTACTGTCATAAGGATCCAATTTTCTTTTATTTCAGTTGATTTTTGTCATTATAAAACCAAGAGTGAATTATTTGTGGGTATAATTTAATCTTTTAAAATTAATTTTATTGAGCATTAAATGAGCACAATTAATATTAAGAGAAAACTATTGGTATTTTGTGTCTACTCCTTAAATGAGGGTACAGATTTAGGTGTCCTCTCCAGATGAACTGAGAAGCATTCTTTTTATTTATGATTCACTTTCATTATTTCTATATCTAGAATATTTACGCTAATTTAGCAACTAACAAATGTGTATTTAATTTTTACCAAATATAAAGACATTATGTACAAGTCACATCCCACACATATCACTTGAGAGTGATACTTCCTGGACAATATGACTGAAGGTTTTGGTCAAGAAAGTAACTCAATTTTCATTGGTTGTTTTTTTACACATTTTGATATTTAACGCCTATGCATGTAAAATCAAAATAACTTTAAGAAGACAAAAGAATCTCTCTTTAAAGATTTTAAACTAAAGTGAGAAAGATATGATGCACATAGACAGTGTCCCATGTTTGGCTTAATGATCTGCTGTCATTATTTTAGTAATCTTTGGACAAGGGACTCCTCATTTCCATTGTATACTGGACCCACATATTACTTATGAACCGTCATAGATATAAAATTGATATTATAAGATAGAATGTCATAAGAACAAAGTTAATAGTACTCAGAATTCCTGATAGAGTAAAAAGAAAGCCAAACCACCATGTTTAATAGACAGGTTAAAGTAGAATAAACTGCATCATCTAAAAGGTTATGCAAAACATGTTGTTATTGCTGCAAATGATTGTTTCTAATATGTCTTTACTAATTTTCAAATAGACAGAGCCCTCTATTAGATTCTACAGTTATGATGATTTTTAAACTTGGTGCACTAACATCTTGGATGGAATAGGTTCATCAGTGCAAACTAATATCTATTAGTACTCAAGAGAGTAGACATTTATTAACTTAATGAAAGTTCATTCCCCTCTTTTTAAAATTTTAATCCTTTACCCTATTAATATGTTGCTGCTGTTGCCCTTTAGAAGGACCAATTTGGGGATTGATCATGTCTATAATTCATGCAATAGAAGCAACTTGTTTTCAACTGGCTGACAAGATACCATCAGATAGGTCATTTTGTGACACATTTGAACTTAATTGGTACAAATTGTCAAAATCTTGGACATGTTTCTGAATGCAAGTGTTTATTGATCCAAACCACCAAATTAAGTTGCACCAAGAAAAGATGCATTACAAAATCTGTTTGAAAATTATTGTAGACCGATGGACTTTTGCAAAACTTGGAGAAATTGTTCAAGATCAGTGCAACCATTGCTCAGGCCCTTTTTCCAAATTATATGCTTGTTAAAATGAACATGTAGACATAATGTGTTGTGCCTAGCTTTTCTTAAGAGAGAGACTGAGATTTGGGCCAAGCGACTTAAGAAGCCATGCTATGGCAGCTGACTGTTTCAGTAAACAGATATGTAGTGATGCTACAGTGACAAATGGCACTGAAAGGCATCAGAAAAGTGGGACAGCAAAAGTGCTGGGCAAGACACAAGATGATTGATGGCATGCCTCTTTTGCTGGGTGCCATCTGCTGAAAAATACAAGGAGATAAGTGAATAAAGTACAATTTTTGAATAGCTTGTTACTTTTATAAAATCAATCAGTGTAATAGAACTTAGAAAAGTACATGTCTACTTGCCCTCCTCTGATTCTAGCTCTTTACTTTGCCCATCAAATATATTTTTGGTAAGTAAAAGAAGGCTTATGCCATATGTGTTTTAATATGATCATTTTTAAAGCTTATATTTTCTTTTTTTACCCAAGTAAAAAAAAATAAAAGTGCTGTTGCAAAGCTTCTATTCCAAAAATCACTTGAAAAAAATTTCAGAACAAATCATTTCCCACTTTGTGATTAATTATTTTATTTATTAACATTCCCTACTTTCATATAACTTTAATTAAGAGTGGAAAATGAGTAGTCAAAACATACTAATATTACGGTGTATTTCAGACATAATCCTTGTTTAAAAAAATTGTTATAGCCACCATTGGTGAATAATTAATTTGAAAAAGGTGTTTTTTTATAACTTGTGTTTATTAAAATTTACTTTAATAAATAACTTTTGCAACCCATCTGTTCTCCCTTCATCAGGCTCACAAGAAAAAACTCAAAGGATTTTATGTTTACACACAAATCCACAGTTTAAAGGTCCTAAAGTCATTTGAAGCCTTAACTTGTCTATGGTTTTTAGTGAAACTTCACCAATGCTTATCATACAGTTAGTATACTAACATCATATAATGATTATAAGGTTCAGCCAGTTCAGCCTATATTTCCCAAGAAATATGCATCATTATTGATAAAGGGAAAGCTGTATCTAAATTTCCATAAATTCTCACAGCAATAAAACTTTAAAATATTCTGATATTTTTTTTCCAAGTCAAGTTTTTACAATAAATTTAAAATTAAATAGTTTAAGTCTGTGTTGTAAAACAAAAATTTACATATTTTCAATTTTATGGACATAGAAAAGAGATGGGAAAATATTTGTTCTATTCTTTCATTCATTTCTTCAGGTGTATATTTTGATTTTAAATATTATTATGGATCAACATGAGCATTAAGCCAACATTTTAGCAGTATATGTGTAAAAATGAGACAAATCCTATCAAAAAGTACTAAATTTGTTCAATTTAATTCAACAATTTATAGTGATTATATTATAGTCCTTGTTAAAAAGCAAAATTTCATTAACTAGCCAATTATTACTAGAAAAAAAATGTCCTAATAGTTTCAATGAATATTTTAAAGTATTGCTTTGGGGGTTGAAATAACCAGACAGTATCTTATATGAATCTGGTTTTAGAACAAAACCTGGTTCTTTTTTATTTCCTACTTCCAGTGTCTCACTAATGAAATGGAGGTCCTTTAAGATCAAGCCTTATAATACAGAGGAAATATTTAAAGCATCAAAAATAAAAACTTAGTAAAAATATAAAAACTTAACTATATACCACCAATACAAAGAACCAGCGGATATAATTTTTAAAAGACTCAGTAATTAAAGCCAGAAATATGTTTTCAAAAAATTTTATGTGTGAACAGAAATCAAGTTCAAAGCTAGTTCCTTTTTTCTATAATACCAATGAGATACTTTCAGAACATACTCTTGCTTTGATTTATTCTAGTATGTTAAGCTTTCCTGAAATTAAGTTTTATTAATGCAGTTAATAATACATTAATACATTAATCCAGATCTATCCATTAATTTATTAATTATTTTATATTTATTGAAAAATTACTAGGTTCTACACTAGACAATGTGTCAGTATCTGAGCTTAAAGCTATAGATTGTTTATATGTACTGTTGGAAAAAATAAAAATAAAATTTCATTTCAATAACAAGTATGGTATTTACCTGATTCCTACCCCAGTGGCTTTATTTTGACTACTCAAAATAAACATGTGAATAGATATGTAAATAAATAATTGTTATTCATGGGAGAAGTGGGATGACAGTATACAGAAAACAAATAAATATATGATCATTTCTAGAGATGTGAATTGTTTCTAGTTTCACAGCAGGGGTCTTGCTTTAAATATTCCATTCACATGTTCTAATATTTCTGAACTGTGTCTTCATTTTGCTCTAACAAAGAGAATATTCTGCTTTGAGGTGTGGGCTTTAGATAATAGTGGTTGGACTGGAGAAAGGAGTTGGAAAAATAAGGAAGTAAGAATAAAGGCTGGGAAACAGAAAAGTGTACAGTATTGTTGCAAAAATTTAGGAGTATATCCTTTCTGAGTGTGGTAGAGGAAAAGTATAAATCATAAACAAAATTACCTATTAAGAAAATAATAATAAACTAATCTATTAGGAGCAGACAACAACCTGGCATGGCAACATTGGAAGAATAGGAACACTTTCTGTCTTGTCACTATTTTTCCCGTTCTTTCATGGTTGTGATCTTCATGTACACACATATATGCACATGATATTAATAGAACTTTCCTTCATAACCTAATTTTAAAAATGTTTGTAAGTAGGAATCACTAACGTGTCCAATATCAGGTCATTTGCAGGGGTTCTAGGCAGTGCCATAACACATTAGTGATATTGTGCTATGATTCAGGCTTCCATAGAACAAGAAGGTCACAAGGAGTGTAAGACCAGACATAAATGATAGACAGGAGTATAAGAGAACCATTAATAGGATAAGAGAAAGCTTTACATAACAAAATGAGATTAAATTATATAATAAATAAAGTAAAAGCACATGAATACAGTTAGATCTAAACCACTCCCAAACACCTAGCAGAACATAGTATGCATGTTAAGAACTCAGTAGATAGGCATTGACCATATCAGCTGCAGTGTTGATCATAATCCTACTCTACCCCAGTCTGCAGATAGCATTGAACATGGGAACCTCCAAATTTCATGCCAACCAGAGTAAAGGAGAGTAAAGAGCTAGTAGATAGATTGTTTATTCTTTTTATTTAACTGATTCCATCCTTGAATTAAAAAATTGGCATAGTTATAAATCCTCTCCATTTTATTAGAGATAAACAATAATCATATTTCTAACAGTTGGAGAAAAATAACAAATATGGAAAGGAGAAACAATAAAAACTTAAGATGTAAAATCAAAATTGAAAATATTGGTGTGGCCTGACCAGGCAGTGGGACGGTGGATAGAGTGTTGGCCTCGGTTGCCAAGAATCCAGGTTTGAAACCACAAGGTCTAATGGCTTAAGCATGGACTCGTTTGGTTTGAGTCACTGGCTCGAGTGTGGGATTATAGATATGACCTCAAGGTCACTGGATTGAGCCCAAGTTGCTGGCTTGAGCAAGGGGTCGCTTGCTGTGCTGTAGGCCTTTTGTCAAGGCACATATGAGAAGGCAATCCATGAACAATTAAGGAGCTGCAATGAAGAATTGATGCTTCTCATCTCCTTCCTTTCCTGCCTGTCTGTCCCTATCTGCCCCTCTCTCTTACAAAAAAAAAAAAAAAAAGAAAAGATAAGAAAAAAAAATATCAGTGTCAACTCATGTTTTTTTAATTTAATTCATAAATATATAGATATAGAATTGATAAAATAGAAGGTTTGGAAAAAGATATACAATTATGACTATGTGAATTTTTATTCTTGTATTCTTATATATTTATTAATTATTATATTATTTATTTGTATTATTTGTATTATTTGTCTTATTAGTGTTACTATTTATTATCTATACTTATAACTTATCTTTTAGGTAATATTGACTAATAATTTAATTAAATTTTACCTACCCCTGTGTGGATATGTGTGTATGATTATATATTTATCTTCCAGCTTTGACTGCTGACACCCCAGAAGCAATAACACCCCAGAAGAAGAAGGAACTCTATCATATGATTGTGGTTTCTAAATTTAGCTCTCCAATAAAAGACACTTGAGCTTCTAATGACTAATTTTAAACTTAGGTCAAGAAAATTATAAGATAACTTGAAACATCTTTTTGTGACAGAAGAAAGTCAAAGACCAAAGAATGAGGGGCATCATCATGCCATCATGTGAAGAAGACACAAGACTTGATTAAAGGTTGTTTCTGCCACCAAATCTGTGACATTTGGAACATTCAAATAAATAGTAAAGATAACACCTTATATACCATTGATTTCTGAATTTCTAAAGGATATTAACCAGAAAATCAAGTAGCAATATATCAGTGTTAATTTTATGATTTTGATGATTCTATTGTGTTTATAAAAGAGAATGACCATGTTGTAAGAAAACGCATACTGCTCTCAAATGGCCAAGCATTTTATTTTCTAAAGGTCAAGAAAAGTAATCCATATAGATACCTAAAAATAGAGTGATAATACATGTTAATGACTTGAGAACTGGTGAAAGATATAAAATAATTCTTTATATTATTCTTTCTACTCTTTCTGTATGTTTGAAATCATTTTAAGACAAACGTCTTAACAAATACAATAAACAAAAAATACAATTTGGGTCTCGTGTTCTTATAAAAACTATTTTTTACTCTTGACTTTTCTTTTGTATCATTTGTGAGCAGCCTGTGATCTACATGCAAATAAGTCTTTTCCAGTAGTGTACTTTAATATTAACTTACTAAGTGGGTTTGGATAGTTTGGTGGAAGAATCTGTCCTTCCAACCAAGTAAAATAATTTAATCTAGCTTTAACAGAAGTAAAAATAAAAGCTGTTATTTTTTTTACTAAGAAACCAAATCATAGATGCTAATTTCTGTACCATGTATTAACTTCACCTCCATCTGCAGCACACCAGAAAAACAGTTATTCACAGACTGTCTTTGCATTATCAAGAAATAACTAATTATATCCATATATTTGTTCCACAGACAGATGATATTGGTTTTAGTTAAATAAATTCCATGAAATAGTTTAAATTTAAACATCCCAGTAATATCACAGTACTGTTTGCTATAAGTAAGTTTAAAGTAATGTAATAGACAACAAAGAAGGATGGTTATTAATTTTACTTGTTTAGCATGAGATAGAGTTCATTTGACTTAATAAATGTTATAAAGCAATGTAACAATACACATCCATTGTTGCAAAGGATAATATACACGCTAACAAGCAGTAAAAGGTATATTTATAAAGTAGAATTATGAATTCTCACGTTATGTATTTTTATATTTTTCTTATTTTCAAAAGTGATAATTTTTATTTTGTGATTGGATTAATATATAGTTGTGTACCTATATATTATAATGACTAAAGAATGTCCTTGGCTACTTAGAAAAATCTTCTCGCTAGAATTATTATTTCCTGAGATTTATAGAAGGTTAAAATTTTGCTATGTGGATTCGTATTGGTTATTAAATTAGAACATTGAACATTACAATTTCATGCTAATCCATATCATTAAAGCTGAAGAATAATCAATAGTTAATTTAAACACATTGTCTTGTAGAAACAAACTACAAAATAATGTATATTATTGTTATTGAGAAGATATATGAGACTTAAGCTCATAGATTTCAAGCATGGTTTTCCAAATGTTAACTGGAAATTAGTATCAAATATTACCGAAATTCTTTTTAACTGTTAATCAGATAGATCTTAGAGAAGAAAACAAAGTATTTTATTTATTCTGTAGAAAATAAATTATTTCATATAATAAATGATATGCTCACAAAAGTTTTTAATAAGATGCAAAAATGGACCCTATTCTGGCTTCCAAATTCCATAAGTCTTGATCATATATTTACCTTCCAGCTTTGACTGCTGGAAGATAAAAAGAACCCATTAAAAGAGCCCATTAAGGACATCACCTCTGCCAGAATTAGAGAATAATCAAGAAGATTCTATCAGAGCTAAAATTAAAAAATTAGGAAGCTACCACTGTTATTGTGACAACAGTTTTTTGACACCATAATTAGTAATTGACCCTGAAATGCCATTTCACAAATGCCCAGTGCACCCATGATCATGCATCGCAGCAACGGGCAACAGAGAGACAAAAACTTTACTCAAGTGCAAGTGCATCTATATGAAGAGAATCCATTTGTATCTTGAAACTAAGGTACAAGAATATTAGAATATGTATTTTTAATTTTTTATCATGTCTGTAAGGGATGACACACTGGAAAGATGAGTCATTGGATTCTATGTTCAATATTACTATGTCTCTCAAAATCATTTGTGTAAACTTAAGTGGGTTTCTTAGTAAACTGCCTATCATTGGCAACCTGTTTTCTCTGCCTAGTTTTTCTGCTATTCTTCTTCTATATCTGTCCTCCATCCCAAAGAACTCGTTACAATTTTGTTTCTCATCTTGCTATGGTGTCTCTTTGCATGTCAAAATGTTGTCGTACAAAAGGCAATTTTTGCCATTTTATATCCATTTCTGAGTCTTTCTGTTAATCGAGATCCGGCTCCAATTGTAATATCAGAATACTATTAAAAAATGTGCTCAATTCTCTCTGCTCTTCATTTCCAGTTTGCTTTCCAGATCTTCTATGCCCTACTGGATTTCAAGGGCCTTTGAGGATCAAGTATGCTTGAAAGCAAAATCAACTTTCTCTATATGAATTGGATATTGTTTTATATATGGTGGTTACTCAATAATTATTACCTTATAGAAATAACATGAGTTGATTTAAAAACTATGACTTACTATGAAAAATTATACATAAATTTTTTTTTAATTTTTTTCTTTTTATTTATTCATTTTAGAGAGGAGACAGAGAGAGAGAGAGAGAGAGAGAGAGAGAGAGAGAGAAAGGGGGGAGGAGCTGGAAGCATCAACTCCCCGATGTGCCTTGACCAGACCAGTGCAGGGTTTTGAACCGGCGACCTCAGTGTTCCCAGGTCGACGCTTTATCCACTGCGCCACCACAGGTCAGGCTACATAAAAATATTTTTAATGTATTAGTAAAATATGTTGCTAATAAAGTGAAGTTTCCAAGGAGGTAAGAATATTTTTTATACAATGGTGGGATTATTTCTGTCTTTGACACAAAATCATATTTAAAATCTTTTTGTATTGAAAATTTTTTTAATAATAGTGTGCATAAAAAGCACATTATATGAACAAGCAAAGTAAAACATAAAATTTTGACACTATACAAAGGCAAAGTAAATTTATTCTTAAAAATTGAAGAGGAGACATTTTAATAATGTAGCCAATAAAGGAGATATGATAACCATAAATGTGCTTGATATGTGTAGCTATAAAGTTTTATGAATACATCAGTATGGGCACAAAATTTTTGTTTAAAAGAGTGTAGTAACTTTTAGACTGAGGACCCATCCTTAAGCAAAATAGTGAATAGAAAAATGTTCTCAAAATGCAAATCTATTTGACTAATTTAAGGGTCTTCAGAATCCATTAATAAATCAAGAACTGAAGTGGAGATAAGATTATTGATTATATTACCAGTTTAAAAAAATAGTGTGTCACTTAAAGAAGTATATCCAGATAATCCTAATTTAGGTCAACCTAGTTTCTATGATATATTTCTTTATTTTCAGATGTTTTAGTTTCCAACTAAACTAATCCTGGCAAGGGATCTGTGAAGCTCCTTATATCATTTATTTATTTATCTAGTCATTTATATATCTATCTACTCATGTATTTTACTTTTAGATGAATAATGAGTTTTTAAATTAACCTTTGGCAAGCTATGTAAAAACACTATGGCAGATATATTTGCAAATATAGATCACTAGATGCAGTTGTAGGACTAATGTTGGAATTGAACAAGAATCTGTGCATTTCATTGGGCCAGCTGAAGCTAAGAAAACAGGCTTTATTTTAATTTAAATAAAACCTAAATATATTGCTGTGGAAAGCTGGCTCAAGCTGTTTGGCATTCTGCCTAGAAGAAAATCTTTGATAAAGTCTTCTTTTAACTATATTAACTTCACCAGTTTTTCTTAGTTAACATTAAAAATTTAATTCTCCAAACATACAATTCATCAGGATGTTGAAATTGTTTCACCTCCTTCCTCGTTCTCACATTTTATAAAGCAGTTTGTTCAAATCATTCTTATATCTTACAAAGCATTTCATTCAATCCAAGATCCTTGAATACACAAATGAATATTCCACATTTTGCTGACAGTTTTTTCCTTTCTGAATTTAATATTATTTTATGCCTTTCATAACTAGGGAGTGCCATTTAATTATACGCTACTACAGAAAACTGAACTCAGGCTAGTAAATATTCCTAAAACCTAACAGGGACTTTTTAAAACTGTATTTCTTAACTGAATTTTTATTAAAGTTTGCAGAGACTGGGGATTATCAGTCAAAGTTATAAGTGGATTAACAAGCATTTGTAGGTTCTGATATGCTCATAATAAAATCAGTCTGCTCAGCATCTGCTTTGGAAGAAGAAAATCACACCCTCCACAAAAATGCTAGAACATGTACAGTGGTCCCCACTTATCTGGGGGGTAAGTTTCAAGTTCAGGCACCAACAGTGAAGGTTTGAAATGGCAAATGATTCCAAACCCTTTAAATATTATGATTTTTCCTATATCTACATACCTATAATAAAGTTTAATTTATAAATTTGGGCAGTAAGATATTAACAACAACTAATAATAAAATACAACAATCATAACAATGCTCTGTAGTACAAGTTATGGAAATGTAGTATCTCCCTCTCTCAAAATATCTTATTGTATTATATTACGTAGTGGATACACTAGACAGCAGAATGATTTACAGCCTGGGCAAAGCAGAATGGGATGGTGGGAGATTTCCTCACACTACTGATACAGTGCAATTTATATTTAAGTATTGTTTATTTTTGTATTTTTCCATTTAATATTTTTGTAACATTGTTGACAGGTAACTGAAACCATGGAATTTAAAACTGGAGATAAAGGGGAACTACTGTAAAGAAAAAAATCAGAATCTCAAATGAACTAGTTATTTACTTATTTCTTTTGAGCTACTGATTATTTCACATCTTGGTGTCTGAGCAAAGTGATTTTCCAGGATGTGCACTGCCAGGTCCATCTTGGAGTTCCTGTCCTTCTTTATATAGACATTCTACCACCATGCCCTTCTGAAATATCTTCACAGAAGGTCATTAACATATATAAACTCATTTTGAAAGCAAAGTAATGGGATTAATTTATCTGTGGACATCTTTTAATAATCTTATATGGTCTTATGAGTTTATTAAATGGATCCCTTGGTCATGCAAATAATCTCAGGGTCTCCTGTCTGCTCAGTTCTCTGAACTGCATTTCAAATAACTCAGTTGCCCCTTTTATTAATGTGTTGGGCATAAAAACGACCTGTTTGTCAAACATTTTATTTTTACCATGTATCTAGGAATATCTTCCACCCTTGAAAGAAAAACCTCAGTTAAAAAACTGAAATTTGGCCTTGGCTGGTTGGCTCAGTAATAGAGCTTGTGCAGGCATCTGGATGTCCTGGATTCGATTCCCAGTCAGGACTCACAGGAGAAGTGCCTATCTGCTTCTCCACCCTTCCCCCTTTTGCTTCCCTCTTTTTCTCTCTCTCTCTTCTCTTCCCTTACTATAGCCATGGCTCAACTGAAGCAAGTTGGCCCCCCACGCTGTGGATGGCTCCATGGCCTTCATCTCAGACATTAAAAAATGGTTCTGGATGAGAGGGAGCAAGGGCCCCAGATGCACAGAGTATCGCCCCCTAGTGGGTTTGCCTGGTAGATCCCAGTCAGGGCACATGTGGGAATCTGTCTCTGCCTCCTCTCCTCTCATTAAAAAAAAAAAAAAAAAAACTGAAATTAAATTTTTTAAATTTTTCTCCTTTTATCTAAAAACTTCTGTTTTGCTCTGAAACTGAGCTCAGCTCTGAAACTTAATAACAGATTAAGTTTTCAATAAAAGCAATTATTCTCTTATTATGGTGAATATCAGTTATTTCCTCTTAGTTATTGTGTCAACTAAATTCACTTTTATCATTGAACATATCTGGCCCTTGAAATATATTTAAACTTTATGTAGCAAAACTTTAGTGAACATTTAATACGGACAGGCTGTTATGTTTTGGTGTTATGATAGTTGTACTTTAGTTATGTTTTGTTTGTTTGTTTTACCTTCTGAAATATACTGATCACAAAAATTAGGGGCTATTTCAAAATGAATATGAAGCAATAAAAAAAAAGCAGCATTTGATATTTTTTATTAACCATGAACAGTAAAAAAGCAAATGACAAGTCAAAGAAAGTTGTTCAATTATGTAAAGAAGATGCAAAACCAACCTTTATTTCATTGATGAAAATGCACTATACAAAAGACTTGAAGTACTGGTATAGCTGCATGTTCCCTGATCCCTTAATTTTTTGTGAGCAGTATAGTAGAAATAAGAGAGAGAATCCAGGATTTCCACGTGTTGTTTCATGGTTTTGCTCTTTTTTAGCAATGAGATACTCCTCAGCTCCTCTTAAATCTGAATCAACAATGCCACATATACTCTTTCCAACCAAATGTATTTATTTTATTTTTTTATTCAGTGAGAGGAGGGGAGACAGAGACAGACTCCTGCACTTGCACCAACCGAGATACACCATTAGGGGGTGATACTCTACCCAGCTGGGGCTTGCTCTTTTGCTTGGCAACCAAGCTCTTTTTAACACTTGAAGCAGAGGCCATGGAGCCATTCTCAGTGCCCAGGGTGAACTCGCTTTAATTGAGCCATGACTGCAAGAGTGGAAGAGAGAAAGTGTAAGAGAAGTGAGATGGGGAGGGGTGGAGAAGCAGATGTGCGATTTGTCATTGTGCCCTGATCAGAAATTGAACAGGAACATCCACACATCAGGTTGATGCTCTCACACTGAGCCAACCAGCCAGGTCCCAAAAGTATTTTTTACAGAAGGAAAAGTTTTTTAAATTGTAAGTTAAATATAAAATATTATTGCTAGGTTATATATATGGGTAACATACATGATATAAGTTTTTATACTTATTTAGCATCAAAGAATAGAGATTTATTTTAATTAAGAATTAGTAATTGAATGAAACCAATTGTTGGCCACTGAATTAACATAAAGAAAGATACTAAAATTTTATCTGATGATTTATTCTTTGCATCATCTTTTTAACAAGAGTAACAAGATTACTTATCAGCACTTTTAAATGGTAAATATTAAAGATCAGTACCCTCAAAAGTGTTACTAGAGGAAAAGATTTCGATTTAAGTAATTTATTTGGAAGCATAGCAGGGGAAAAAGAAAGTGAGAAAAACTTTTTTTTCCTGCAAATTGTAGCATTAAGAAAATAAAAAGACAACCCAGCCCACTGCATGGGAGAATATATTTACAAATAATTTTTCTGACAAACAAAGTTTATCCAGAATAAGCAATGGGCACTTACAACTAGACAACAAAAGACAAGTAACCTAATAAAAACTGGATAAAGTATTTGACTATGTATTGCCAAAGATATAAAAATTTTCAATAGGCACCTGAAAAGTTTTTTAACCTCATCAATCATTATAAAAATGGTAATCAGCGGCTGAGCAAGATGGCGACGGAGTAGGCGGACGTACCAACTTCCAACTCCCAGAACCAAAGTGGATTACAACGCAATTTTAAGAACCATCACCTGGATAAACCAACTTTGAACAAACTAAGTGGACTCTTCAACCAAGGAACACAGAAGAAGCCACATTGAGACTGGTAGGAATAGCGAAAACGCGAAGAGGGCTGCCCAGCTCCCCGGAGCAAACGGCAGCCCGGAGAGACCCGTGTGGCGGGAGGAGAGTTTGGCGGAGAGGGAGGGACCTGGGTCCCAGGAACCAAGCCCCAGCCTGCAGTCCTAGAGCCTAAAAGAGGCATTTGGACAGTATTGAGCTGTGAAACAAGTGAGGGAGCTCCCAGGCCTACAGTGTGGAGTATTAGGTCCCTTCCTACTCTGCTGAGGGCTGCTTAAGGGTTTGGGGCGGCAGGACGCTGAAAGGCGGTTCTGTCGGCGTGGGCAGAGGCCAAGCCGGTGGGAGATCGGTCTAGCCCAGAGGGCCAGAGGGGACCGCGAAAGCGGTCCGGAAGCTGCGGGCCCGCCTTTGGTCCCACTTACGGGGACAAAGCAGGAGGCCAGGAACGGGCAGGCCCTGCGCAAGCCGGCCCTGACCGCGGGGACTGGGCTAGGACCAGGGACGGGCAGAGGCTGTGGCTGAGCTGACGCTACCAGTCCCCACCCCTACCCCACCCCCACCCCCGGCCGGAGAAACCGCGGTTGGCCAGTGTACGTGCGCGAGCGGGCTCCGAGCGCGGGAACGGGGTGGACCCCGAGACAGGTGGAGGCTCGCAGCTGAGCCCACGCTATTATCCCCATCCGGCCGGAGAAAACGCGGATAGCATTCATACGTGCACGAGCGGGCTCCGAACGCGGGGGCGGGGTAGAGTCCGGGATGAGCGGAAGTACGCAGCTCGGCGGAAGCCAGCAAACACGCCCGCCCCAATAAACCTTGGTTTCCGACCCTGTGCAAAGGGCCCTGGCCTCGAGGGCGGGGCTAAAGCTCCTGACGGGCAAAAGCTTACAGCTGAGAGCACGTCAAAAGCCCCGCCTAACCCGCGGAACTGTAGCGAGCAGGCTCCGACTGCTGGTTCTGGGCGGAAGTCCGGAAATAGGCTGGGTCCGCAGCTGAGGAAAGGTGCTCGCCTCTACCCTTGGTGCTAATCTTGTGGCTTCAGTCACAGCCCCTCCCACGGAGGAGAGGCAGAAATCACAGCAAAAGCCACAGTGGGCCGGCGCTGGCAACGCTCATACCCAACCACCCTAGGCACCGGCAGAGGGGGTGGGGGGCCTGCAGATAGACCACACCTAGAGAACACAAAGGCAACACCTACTGGACTCCAGTGGCCACAACTTGCTTATACACAGAAAAAATGGGCAGGCAGAGGAATGCAAACCAAATGAATCAAGAGAAATCCCCAGAGAAGGACCTGAATGAACCAGATATAACCAAATTACCAGAAGCAGAATTTAGAATAATGATAGTTAGGATGTTCAAAGAAATTAGAGCAACAATGGATAGTCATTATGAACACCTAAATAAAGAGATAACAAGTATAAAAAATGAAATTGAAATAATAAAAAAGAATCAGACAGAAATGACAAATACAGTATCAGAACTAAAGACCACAATGGAAGGAATTAAAAGCAGGATGGATGACGCTGAGGATCGAATAAGCGAGTTAGAGGACACAATAAACAAAGGCACAGAAGCAGAGAAGAAAAAGGAAAAGAGACTTAAAAAATGTGAGGAAACTCTAAGGGAGCTTTGTGACAACATGAAGAGAAACAACATTCGCATCATAGGGGTGCCTGAAGAAGAGGAGAGAGGACAGGAAATGGAAACTTTGTTCAATCAAATTATAGCAGAAAACTTTCCTAAATTAAGGCTGGGAAACACTCCACACATTCAAGAAGCACACAGAACTCCATTAAGGAGAAACCCAAAAAAATCTACACCAAGACACATCATAGTTAAAATACCAAAGCTAATGGATAAAGAAAAAATTTTAAAAGCTGCTAGAGAAAAAAAGACTATCACCTACAAAAGAGCCCTCATAAGGATGACATCGGACTTCTCAACAGAAACACTTGAGGCCAGAAGGGAATGGCAAGAAATAATCAAAGTAATGCAGAACAAGAACCTACAACCAAGACTACTTTATCCAGCAAGGCTAACGTTTAAAATTGAAGGAGAAATAAAGAGCTTCCCAGAAAAAGAAAGCCTCAAGGAATTCATAAAAACCAAACCAATTCTGCAAGAGATACTAAGGGGCCTCTTGTGAACAGTTTAAAGGGAGGAATGAATGGAGCAAAAGAAGAATACAGCTTTAAAGAATAAAATGGCAATAAACAACTACATATCAATAATAACCTTAAATGTAAATGGATTAAATGATCCAATCAAAAGACATAGGGTAGCTGCATGGATAAAAAAACAGGACCCATACATATGCTGTCTACAAGAGACACACCTTAAAACAAAAGATGCTCATAGACTGAAGGTAAAAGGATGGAAAAAAATATTCCATGCAAATGGAAATGAAAAAAAAGCAGGGGTAGCAATACTTATATCAGACAAAATGGACTTTAAAACAAAGGCTGTAGTAAGAGATAAAAGAGGACACTACATAATGATAAAGGGAACAATTCAACAGGAAGATATAACTATTGTAAATATCTATGCACCAAATATAGGAGCCCCGACATACATAAAGCAGACTTTGATGGACATAAAGGGCGAGATTAACAGCAATACTATCATAGTAGGGGATTTCAATACCCCTCTAACAACACTGGATAGATCCTCAAGAAAGAAAATTAATAAAGAAACAGCAGACTTAAAGGAGACACTAGATCAACTTGATTTAATAGATATCTTCAGAACTTTTCACCCTAAAGCAGTAGAATATACATTCTTCTCAAGCGCTCATGGTACGTTTTCTAGGATAGACCACATGTTAGGACACAAAAATGGTCTCAATAAATTTAAGAAGATTGAAATCATATCAAGCATTTTCTCTGATCACAATGCCATGAAACTAGAAATTAACCACAAAAGAAAAGCTGAAAAATACTCAAACACTTGGAAACTAAATAGCTTGTTATTAAATAATGAGTGGATTAACAATGAGATCAAAGAAGAAATAAAAAAGTTTCTAGAAACAAATGATAATGAGCATACATCAACTCAAAATTTATGGGACACAGCAAAAGCAGTTCTTAGAGGGAAGTTTATTGCACTACAGGCATATCATAAGAAGCTAGAAAAAGCTCAAATAAGCAACCTGACCCTGCATCTAAAAGAACTAGAAAAACAACAACAAATAAAACCTAAGACAAGTAGAAGAAAGGAAATAATAAAGGTCAGAGCAGAAATAAATGACATAGAGGCTAAGGAAACAATACAGAGGATCAATGAAACAAGAAGCTGGTTCTTTGAAAAGGTAAACAAGATTGATGAACCTTTAACTAGACTCACCAAGAAAAAAAGAGAGAGGACTCAAATAAATAAAATTAGAAAGGACAGTGGAGAAATAACAACTGATACAACAGAAATACAAAGCATTGTAAGAAAATACTATGAAGAACTATATGCCAAAAAATTAGACAATCTTGGTGAAATGGACAAATTTCTTGAATCATATAACCTTCCAAAAATCAATCTGGAAGAATCAGAACACCTAAACAGACCAATTACAGCAAATGAGATCGAAACAGTTATCAAAAAACTCCCAAAAAAGAAAAGTCCTGGGCCTGATGGCTTCACAAGTGAATTCTATCAAAAATTCAAAGAAGAACTAACTCCTATTCTCCTGAAGCTATTTCAAAAAATTCAAGAGGAAGGAAGACTTCCAAACTCCTTTTATGAGGCGAGCATAATTCTGATCCCAAAACCGGGCAAAGACAACACAAAGAAAGAAAATTATAGGCCTATATCCCTGATGAATTTAGACGCTAAAATTCTCAACAAAATATTAGCCAACCGGATCCAGCAATATATGAAAAAAATCATACACCACGATCAAGTGGGATTTATTCTGGAGAGGCAAGGCTGGTTCAATATTCGCAAATCAATCAATGTGATTCACCACATAAACAAAAGGAAGGACAAAAATCACATGATAATTTCAATAGATGCAGAAAAGGCATTTGATAAAATCCAGCACCCATTCATGCTCAAAACTCTCAGTAAATTGGGAATACAGGGATCATTCCTTAACATGATAAAGGCCATCTACGATAAACCGACAGCAAACATCATACTAAATGGACAAAGATTAAAAGCAATCCCCTTAAGATCAGGAACCAGGCAGGGTTGCCCACTTTCACCACTCTTATTCAACATAGTTCTGGAAGTCCTAGCTACAGCAATTAGACAAGAAGAAGAAATAAAAGGCATCCAAATTGGAAAAGAAGAAGTAAAACTGTCATTATTTGCAGATGATATGATATTGTATATTGAAAAACCTAAAGTCTCAGTCAAAAAACTACTGGACCTTATAAATGAATTCAGCAAGGTGGCAGGATATAAAATTAATACTCAGAAATCAGAGGCATTTCTATACACCAACAATGAAATATCAGCAAAAGAAATTAAGGAAACAATTCCCTTCACTATTGCAGCAAAAAAAATAAAGTACCTAGGAGTAAATTTAACCAAGGAGGTTAAGGACTTGTACTCAGAAAATTATAGAACATTGATAAAAGAAATCAAGGAAGATACAAACAAGTGGAAGCACATACCGTGCTCATGGCTAGGAAGAATAAACATCATTAAAATGTCTATATTACCCAAAGCAATTTATAAATTCAATGCAATACCAATTAAAATACCAATGACATACTTCAAAGATATAGAACACATATTCCAAAAATTTATATGGAACCAAAAAAGAACACGAATAGCCTCAGCAATCTTAAAAAGAAAAAATAAAGCAGGAGGTATCACTCTTCCTGATATCAAGGTTTACTACAAGGCCATTATACTCAAGACAGCCTGGTACTGGCATAAGAACAGGCACATAGATCAATGGAACAGAACAGAGAACCCAGAAATAAACCCACAGCTTTATGGACAACTGATATTTGACAAAGGAGGAAAGAACATACAATGGAGTAAAGACAGCCTCTTTAACAAATGGTGTTGGGAAAATTGGACATCTACCTGCAAAAAAATGAAACTAGACCATCAACTTACACCATTCACAAAAACAAACTCAAAATAGATAAAAGACTTAAATGTAAGCCGTGAAACCATAAACATCTTAGAAGAAAACATAGGCAGCAAGCTCTCCGACATCTGTAGCAGCGGTATATTTGCCGATTTATCTTCATGGGCAACTGAAATAAAAGGCAAGATAAACAAATGGGACTATATCAAACTAAAAAGTTTTTGCACAGCTAAAGACAATAGGAACAGAATAAAAAGACAAACCACACAATGGGAGAACATATTCGACAGCACATCTGATAAGGGGTTAATAACTAAAATTTATAAAGAACTTATAAAAAGCAACACCAGGAAGACAAACAACCCAATCAAAAAATGGGCAAAAGAAATGAATAGAAATTTCTCCAAAGAGGACATACAGATGGCCAATAGGCATATGAAAAAATGCTCAACATCACTAATCATTAGAGAAATGCAAATTAAAACCACAATGAGATATCACCTCACACCAGTCAGAATGGCACTTATCAGCAAAACAACACAGAATAAGTGCTGGCGAGGATGTGGAGAAAAGGGAACCCTTCTGCACTGCTGGTGGGAATGCAGACTGGTGCAGCCACTGTGGAAAACAGTTTGGAGATTCCTCAGAAAATTAAAAATCGAACTGCCTTTTGACCCAGCTATCCCACTTTTAGGAATATACCCTAAGAACACCATAGCACTGTTTGAAAAGAAGAAATGCGCCCCCATGTTCGTGGCAGCATTGTTCACAATAGCGAAGATCTGGAACCAGCCCAAGTGTCCGTCAGAAGACGAGTGGATTAAAAAGCTTTGGTACATATATACTATGGAATACTACTCAGCCATAAGAAACGATGACATCGAATCATTTATAACAAAATGGATGTACCTTGATAACATTATACGGAGTGAAATAAGTAAATCAGAAAAAAAGAAAAACTGAGAACAGCACGATTACATACATAGGTGGGACATGAAAGTGAGGGTATGAGACATGGACAAGAGAGTGGTGGTTATGGGATGGGGGGAGGGAGGGAAGAATGGGATAGGGAGGAGGGGAGGGACGCAGGGAAAACCAGATTGAAGGTGACAGAGGACAATTTGACTTTTGGTGATGGGTATGCAACACAATTGAATGATAAGATAACCTGGAGATGTTTTCATTGTACATATGTACCCTGATTTATTGATGTCACCCCATTAGAATTAATAATAATAAAATATATATATAAAAAAAAATGGTAATCAAAACTACATGAGATACCACTTAGCATCCACCAGCATGTCTATAATCAAAAAGACAATAACAAATGTTGGCAAGGATGGAAAGAAGTTGACCCTCTCATACATTGCTTCAGGAAATACAAAATATTGTAACCACATTAGAAAATAGCTAGGTTATTCCTCAAAATATTAAACATAAAGTTTCCAAAATGACATAGCAATTCTACCCTTAGGTATATTCCAAAGAGCAATGAGAACATAAATCCATATAAAATTTGGTACATAAATGTTCATAGAAGCATTATTAACAATAGCCAAAAAAGTGTTAACAAGTTAAATGTCTATCAACTGATGAATGAATAAATAAAATACAATAGGTATAACTATATAATGAAACGTTATTGAGCAATAAAAAGGAATAAAGTCCTGATGCACACCACAAAATTGCTAAAACTTAAAAACATTATGTTAAGTCAAATAAGTCAGTCACAAAAACATCAAATACTGTATACTTTCATTTCTTGTGAACGTCTAGAAATCAATAGATACAGAAAATATAGATCAGTTTTTGCCTGGGTCTGGGGCATTATGAAGAATGGGTAGTACCCTGGCCAGTTAGCTCAGCAGTAGAGTGTCGGCCCAGTGTGTTGAAGTCCCAGGTTCAATTCCTTGCCAAGGCACACAAGAGAAGCGCCCATCTGCTTCTACACCATTCCCCCTCTCCTTTCTCTCTATCTCTCTCTTCCTCTCCTGCAACCAAGGCTCCATGGAGCAATGTTGGCCAGGGCACTGAAAATGGCTCCATGACCTCTGCCTCAAGCACTAGAATGGCTCCGGTTGCAGCGGAGCAACACCCCAGATGGGCCGAGTATCACCCTGGGTGGGCATGCTGGGTAGATCCTGGTCAGGTACATGTGGGAGTCTGTCTGTCTGCCTCCACTCCCCTCATCCACTTCTCACTTCAGAAAAATACATAAAATAATAAAAAAAGAATGAGTAGTAGCTGCATTTGTGATCCCAAAAATGTTCCAGAATGAGATTTTGTTGATTGCTAAACTCTGTGAATATATTACTAAAATAAAAATAACAACAAGAACAGAAACAAAGAGAAATCATATATTTTAATTAGATGAATCATACTGCAAATAAACTATTTCTCAATAAGTCTTTTTTTTTTAATTTGGTTAAATCTAAAATAAAACATTAGCTTGACCAGGGCGTGGTGCAGTGGATAGAGCATTGGACTGGGATGCAGAGGACCCAGGTTTGAGACCCCAAGGTCGTTAGCTTGAGTGCAGGCCCATCTGGTTTGAGCAAAAGTTCACCAGCTTGAGTCCAAAGTTGCTGCCTTGAGCAAGGGGTTACTAGGTCTGCTGAAGGCCCATGGTTAAGGCACATATGAGAAAGCAATCAATGAACAACTAAGGTGTCGCAACAAAAAACTGATGATTGATGCTTCTTCTCATCTCTCTCCATTCCTGTCTATCTGTCCCTGTCTATCCCTCTTTCTGACTCTGTTCCTGTAAAATAAATAAAATAAAATAAAATAAAACATTAGATATTAAAATTAAAAAATATTGCCCTGGCTGGATAGATCAGTTGGTTAGAGCATCATCCTGACATGCCAAGGTTGTGGGTTCAATCCCCCGTGAAGCCACATACAGGAATCAACTAATGAATACATAATTAAGGAAAAATGAAACAATATTTCTTTCTCTTTTTTTCTCTCCCCTTCTACTCTAAAACTAAAAAAGTAAAAATAAAACACCTTATTTCTAGCAGCTTGTGATTTAAAATATTTTATAGTAACTCCTCTATATATAAAACTTAGATTTAAAATAATTAGTATATTTCCTAATACCCAAAAAATTTATGTAAGAATCTCAACATTTGTAACTAGTTCTTTTAGTAAAATTTCCTATACATTTAAAGTAACAGAAATCTCTGCACGGTCCAAGAAATTGTCAAAAGGGCAGTTTGCTAGGTCCACTGTCATTTTCTAATGGATTTATGAAAATGACCAGTACACCAAAGTACTATGACACATTGTCTCAATCTTCCCTCAACAAATAGAAGTGCAAGGAAACATTAAAAGCTTCAATTTCTTACTTTGGCAATGCATGCCCAGGGTGTCTTTATCCAGAATATTCATATACTAGAGCCTTGGGAAAATAACCAGATTAATTGTTTATGGATTACTACATGATGGTGTTTCTTCACTGAACATTATAAGCAAGTCTAAAATGAATCACAATAAATGAAATTTAACATTTTATCATCATCTTAAAAACACTCTTCTTTAGGCAAAAATCACTAATGTGGTATCCCCTCTAACCTAGGCATAAATTTGACATTTAAACTTTAGGACATAAATAGATGGATACTGGATAAAATCCAAGACCAAATAGCACGTCTCTCATCTGAAGCCAAGTGCCTGAAACAACATCACAGATGACAATAGAAGAAAAAACAGAAGTATAACCCACTAGAAATTTTTCCCTACTATTTTTTAGGAACTCTCATAATCTTACCAAATGCAAATGAGTGGAGAATAAACATTATATGCAAGCTTGGAGTTTACCTTTTAGAACCTAAAAATTTTCAAAAAGATAATAGCCTTTGCATAAAAGAAATTTTGTAAGTCTAGTTTCTTACCTAATTAAATCAAGTACTTGGGTTAACATCAAAAAGATAAACTCATATAATGCAAGGGATATTTTTTTAATTATTTTAATTACAGAATAGAATTTAATTTGTCCTCAAGAGTAATTAACATATGGTTTCCTTAAGTAGTCACTTCACTTCAGTTCACTAAAAAACATCATGTTCAATAGAACAATTAGTTCCAATCTGGAAATAGCCTGATTATTCTGTAGTATGTTTGACAACATATAAGGCAATGTTTCTTAACGAATACAATAGGTGGCAGAAAAGAAATTACATAGTGAACAGACTTATTCACGTATTTATTTATTTATTTATTTATTTACTTACTTATTTATATCTCTACAAAGATTTTGTGTGTACTTGTAAGAAGCTTATGTGTGAGCAGGCAGGGAGTGTTCATGAAGAGATGTAAACACTTTATATTTGTAAAAAAAAGATATAGTAAAGTTATATTTAGAGTCAGTTGGCTATTGAGCACAGATTTCATTTTTCTAGAGTCTTATTCAAATAATACTTATGCAAGGAGTTAAATAATATTCAAAGATCCATTAGACAAATCAGGTGTCAGTGAAAGCTTTCAACTACACCTTTGTGATCCTATTATTCATTTTTTTCATCAGGTTTGATAAGAGTTGGTTCTGTCATCACTTGCCTTTCAGCTCTATAACTGAAATAGCGGAATAATTCAACTGGCCATGATGCTTTAAATATAACAGTGACAATACTTTTCTTTCTAAAAGTTTTAGTGTGTGACCTTGAATTTGGAAAACCTGCATTAATTTCCAGCTGTACTACTAAGTGTTTGAATAACTTTGAAAAACTTTCTGATGTCTCAATTTATCTCCTAAAACTGATGTTTCCATCCATAACATAACATAATATTGTGAATACAAAAAAGTTACTATATAAGTTATTGGTGTAAGTAATGAGAATAATTTACATTTATATAACCATTTACTTTCTGTAAATTGATTCATGTGTATGCTCAAAGCAACTGCAGGTTCTCTAAAGACAGGACTAATAGAGTAGAAAACCTCCTGTACCCCATATAATACATGATAGCAATGGAGATTTGAGAACACATATTTGACAGTCACTTAGTGATAAATTAATATTTTATCACTTTAATCCATAATAAGTTTGTATATACATTACTTCACTTGATTACCTTAACAGCTCTGGGAGAATAGTCTCTGTTTTGCAAATAATAATAATTGTTAATATGTCTGAATTACTTATAACCAAGCTTTTTTCCAAGCACTGTATATGTGCAGGTATTAACTATTTTCATTATTACATTATTTCATTTATTATAATCCTATGGGGTAGGCACTAAAATTCCTCTTATTTAAAGATGAGATAAAGCAATTAGAAACTAATTTACCTAATTAATGTCCATCATTAACTAATGACAGATATCAAAGCCAGGGCCCATGCTCTTACATACTAAACTGCTTCTCAGCAGATGAAGCAGAGTCAAGCTGTAATATCTCATACAGACACCTGAGCTATTGAAGGCCTATTATCTTTACTCTAAATCGTTTGCCTTTTGAAAGCAAAGTGTGTGTGTGTGTGTGTGTGTGTGTGTGTGTGTGTGCATGCAACGCCATTAAAATGAGAATTCAGAGGTGAAATGGCTACCTAGATATAATTATAATGAAAGTAAAATGCAGGTTTCACATTAATAGAAAGTATACATTCTGATGTCCTCAAATTGTATATGAGAATAGATCTTCCCTCCAATGGAATACTAAAAGATAATGTAAAATGTTTAAAAATCTTTATCTTCTAGAAAATATAATGTTTCATGTTTAATTTGTGCCCCTCAATTATTTTTTACATCAATATATTTTATTGGAAAATCACACCATCATTCTTGCTTCTTGTTACTGGTTCAGCCGCAGTTGCTTTTGTTGTTGTTATATGGTTATATTTAAAATTTAATTAACTTCAAAAATGTGTATATAATCTTTAACAAAAAAGATACTCTTAGTAAATTTTCAACCCTCCTGTATTAAAGCATTTGCTTTAAATGTGCATCAAGAACGGATCCAAAATGCATCAAAATGCATACAAATATGAGAATATGATAATATTCATTTAAAAGTAAAAAAATATAGGCACTCTCACTGGAAGCAGTTTTAGTATATCATTTGAAGAATGTTCCACTTAAAATTCTGTTTTACCAAGTTGGTTGATTTAATCCTTTTTTATATTCAGATAAACTAGATGTTATTTACTTCCTGCATACAAGCTTTGCCATAAGTAAATACAATTTAATATTTTTTTTACTTTCTCCCGACTTTGTTAGTTCATGATTAGTGGTAGGGCGGAAATGAGAATAGGTCGCTCTAAATAGAGATAATATATTGAAATAAGATTTTAAAGTGTTTGATAAAGCAATGGACAAAAAATTTGATGAGATTTTTTTTTCTGTTTATTAATGCTATACCTTTCACGCTAACTCTGACTTTGATCATGTCATTGTCATTTTCCTCCAGTGGAATGCATTGCTAATAGGTTAGAGGCCACTTTACCTATAAGAAGGAAGGTAATGAGAGAGGCAATATGGTTTTTCCAGAAAGGTGTAGATGGTAGCTTGTTATGCTCAACAATTTAGATTAAAGTAGAAGACAAACACAGAAATAAAAAGCAAATCTTCAGAGAAAACCCTCATAATCATAGGCGGTTTCTCTAAGAAGAGCCTACAAACTGTATGTATAAACTTTGGTCACAAATGGTATTGAATCAGAAAGACAAATAAACCTATTTTATGAGTTATTTTCTTGAAATAAGAGAAAAATATATATACTGGCTCTTTCTGCTGAAAATGTTAAAGTAGGCAGGAAAAGCAACAGAAGCCCACATGTTTCTATCATTTTTTAATAGACACTACAGTTGTGGTGTGTTTTGTTGTTGTTTGTTTGTTTTGTTTTATTTTGTTACCTTCTTCAGCACTCTTTATAAGGGCTGTTATAGGAAGAGGAAAGAGAAGGTTGTAATCAATCTTGTTATTTCTGCTTTTGGAGAGACACAGGCACAAACAGGTTGGATGACTTAAAAAGATATCTGTCTTATTAAATCAAAACCTGGTATCTTCCATCCTGGAGAGGAATTACAACCAAGATCTTAGCTTCTATAAGGAAAGAATCATGAATCTGGAAAGCAAACTGATTTCCCAAACCAGTGAGGCATGACGGTTGAAGGGGTTGCTTGTATATGCACTTAGTCCTGACCTCTATTTCTAGAGTGGATTGGCAAGACTGAGGCGTCTAAGAGCTACAGAAGATGAACAGTGAGCCCAACTAGAAAAAGTGGTTCTCTGCCTAGAAGTTTTGTATAGATAGTGGTGACTATAAAATAACCATCTCTATAGGACCGGGCCATTAACAATGAAGTATGCTTCACAGATCAGTTATTTTCCACCTTTTTGGTCAGTTCAACCTTCACTTAGAGTTCAAATTTCTTATTTATATGTTATAGTGAGTTCAATAGTGTCCCTCCAAATCCATGTATACCAGAAGCTCAGAATGTGTCCTTACTTGGAAATACGTTCTTTGTAGATATAATTAGTTAAAATGTAATTATTCTTAATGGACTGGGGTATGGGGAGGAAACTAAATCCAGTAACAGGTGTTCTCATATGGAGAAGAAAGAACATATGGAGCTACACATATGAAAGAAGGCTATGTGAAAGTAAAAGGAGAGACTGGCGTGATGCCACTACAAGATAAACATGCCAGTGATTACTGGAGACAATCGAAAGAGGACACCCAAAGGAAGATGCAAGAAAGGTTTCTTTCCAAGAGCCTTCATAGGGAGCATGGGCCTGCCAAAACCTTGATGTTAGATTTCCTGCTTCCATAACAGAGACAATAAATTTCTGTGATTTGAAGTCACCAGAGTGTGGAAATTTGTTATAACAACCCCAAGATGCAAATGCAGATGTCATGTCATGTCCTCAGAGAAGTCTTCTCTGTCTTAGACTTTATCTCATTTTCTCCTCTGATCTAGAATTTTATTTAATGCTTTTGTGTGCTCTTTTTTCCTATAACATTTTAATGCGATTAACCATTTATTTACCTTTCATTTCAGAAAACACCAAGATTTTGATGTAAAATATTTTATTTAATTATTATCTTTTTATCTACAAGACTTATGTTAGGGACAGAGAGTCTAAATAAATGCTTACAATTATAATTGAATAATTTCATAATTTTTTGTATTTTCTACATATGTCCACTCAGATTAGTGTAATCTTAATTAACAATATATATCATCACTTTCTTTATATACCAATAATTTATAAAGTTAGGAACTGAGAAATTATAAACCAGACAGATATGACCATTGCTTTCTAAACAATCTAATGGGAATAGATCTTTTTAAATCAAGTCTTTTTGAGAATAGAAGCAACTTGCCTTTTAAATTCTAACTGAGGTCAGATGGATTCCAAAACTTTTATTTTTAGTTGCTTGGATATAATGTTTTTTCCCCAAGAAAAAGAAAGTGATCCTTTTTGAATACTTTCAACATGTTTGGAAAGAAAGTGCCAGAACTGACTGATGTATACTGAGAGTGGATTTTAAGTCTGGCTAAATTTTCCCCGCATATGGTGGCTCTCAAATTGTGGTGTGTGTGATAATCACCAGAGAGTCTTTGGAGCCATACCAAAGAGGTCTGGGTTGAAATCCAAAGATACATCTTTTTAACAGTCAGCCCAATGATTTTGATTTTAGCTATGCTTTTGGAAGAGAAAAACATAAAAAACTTCTTCTGGAATTCTAAAGGCACTCCTACTGGAACATGTAATATTTGTTCCCACTTACCTATCTTTGTTCATACCATTACCATACTGTGAAATGTGCTACCAATCTTTTTTTACTGATACTAAAAGTTGTTCTTCAAAGTCATATTCAAGTGTCACAAATTTCTTTAACCATTTCAACATCACACTAATCAATTCTTCCCTGACTATGAGGCAGTTATGAAATTACTATTTTACTCCAGTTACTACCTTATCTATATTTTGCCTTTATATAAATGAGCAAGCAACTTTTGATGTACATAGTTAATATAAAATACCTTATTTTAATAAAGTTATGGTCTAACTAATTTTGAGAGACAAGAAAGAAGTAAGTTCAGCAAGCTAAATATTTCTTGGTAATCAAATATCTAGGAATAATTCTTTTGTATCTAGTTAGAGATATTGGTTTATAGATATTATTCTAACAAAAAATATAGATTATAAAGCATTATAATTAGTATTATAACTGTTTCAAATTTTTCTGAAGAAATTTAGTGTTTATACGTAATATTCTTTTGCCTGGGGAGGCAATTAAGCCCAAATAATATAACTGTGTGGGTTGAGACTATTTGCATTTGCTATATATAACCAAAAACTATAGTAACGGAAGATTTTATTCGTTTATATTGATGTAATAGGTAAAAAATAGGGTGCTTAAAGAATCTTGGTGAGGTGGATTTTTTCATATACTGTCGACAGAGCAAGCCATTTTTAAATAAATTACTAATAGCATAAAATGTACTGAACACAGTTTTCAGAGTGCATTCAGAAATACAGACTTCATTTACAATAATGAGAGGCAGGGTGAGAAAGCTCCTTTAAATCAAAAATATATACTGTTCTCTCTAGACCTACCCTTCCATCAGTCAGTCTTCCTGAACGTTGGTTTAAAAAACATTGATTTTTCTTTTGTACTTGTAAATACAAATAATGATCTCCTTTTACTTTCCACCCACAGCTGCAGAATCCCACCTGGATTAATCTACTGATTTATTGAAAATGAGCACATTGATCTTCCTTTTACCCTTCCCTTCTTGGCTCTGTAGAGTTACTTCTGGACTCAACTTCAGCAGCAGTATCTGATATTTAAAACCCTATAGGGACTGAGACTCCCTGGTTGAAAATAAATTGCTGCTCATTTTGGTCAAGCTCAATTGGTTTTCTAGAATAAGGCTGAGCTCTTCGTCATGACCACTCAGTTCCTAGTGGAAAAAATTGATTGATTAATCTTGCTTAGAATGTCAGAGGAGCGTTGCACAAAGCATAAGACATGAGCCACAGTGGGATTCCTGGGTGGACTTTGTGGTGAAATTCAAAATTGCTGGCAAAAAGGAAAATATGATAGTTGTGATGATAAGAACCCCTGGAGAGTGGCTTCTTCAATTGTAACAGGTCATGTCACAGAAACACTCTAAGTAGCATATATCAGGTACAATAAGTGATGCTAGATTACTTATAGAAAATTCAGTAAATAAACTTTTTAAAAAACATATTAACTTTCCTAAATACATAGCTATCTGACTTTTTAAGCTTCTTTTCTTTTAAAGACATTTGTTCGTTTTTTTCTTTTTTTTTAAATTTTTTTTCAAACATGTCTTTTTTAAAATTTCTTTATATTTATTCATTTTAGAGAGAAGACAAAGAGGGAGAAAGAGAGAGAGAGAGAGAGAGAGAGAGAGAGAGAGAGAAATGGGGGAGGAGTTGGAAGCATCAACTCCCATATGTGCCTTGACCAGACCGGTTCAGGGTTTTGAACTGGTGACCTCAGTGTTCCCAGGTCGATGCTTTATCCACTGAAACACCACAGGTCAGGCACAATACATTTGTTCATTTTATAAAAAAAAATATTTCTATATTGAGTTTATTTGGTTGACACTAGTTAACATAATTATACAGGTTTCAGATGCCCAGTTCTACAACACATCTCTGTACAATGCATGTGTGTTCACTCTCCTCCCAGGTAAAGTCTTTGTCCATAATCATTTATGCCTCTATACCCTCCTCTACTTCCCCACCTCCTGGCAATTACCACACTATTGTCATCTATTCAACTGCATGCCTACTTACACAGTACCCACTTATCAAACAGGTATAAATAAGAACACTTTTAAATAAAATGACTCACAACCAACAAACTTTTTTTTCCCAAATTTGACCATTGAATTTTTTAGATGTAAAACTTGAGTCTGAAAAAAACATTTAGGTTGCTTATTATCCTATGAAGAGCAAGAATATAAGAATAATAAAACAAAACACCAAGGCTGGCCTAATATTTTATTCTCTCATTTATCAATTCATTAACCACCTGCCAAATGAAAGACATGTACCAGAAATTTGGGCCATGATGGTGAATAAAGAAATTCCTGTCATCAGAAGTTTGTTAGCTATATGCTAAGATATATTGATTGCAGTTAATAAATGCTATGATATGGTTAAGGACAAGTTGGTATAGAACACATAAGAAGAAAGTTCCAGTATTATCTGCCAAGAGTATAAACTTGTTTGAAGGACAACTTACAAAGACTAGAGGTAAGGGATATGATCAGAGAAAGTTTTCTTTAGGAAAAAAAATAGCTTTTTCACAATTATGATTGAATTTATTCTGAAATACACTACCTGTACAGGACTATAATTAACCTCAAATTTGGCCTTTTATAAATATCAGATTCCATTTCAGTTAGTTCTAAACAGAATGTGTTCCTTAAAGTTTCTTTCATAAACAAAATAAAAAATTTTATCCTTTGTTAAAACATAACATGTTTTTAAGAGATCACAGTAAATAAATTTTAGGGACATAGTCTTCAAATATTTAACATCTCATAAGATACTGAAGCAATACTATCAGAACTTAACTCATTCCATACATCATTTAAGCATGCCCATGGCTCTTTATCATTACAAAAAGTATTCCAAGCAATTAAGAGAGACATTAAGATTCTTCATTATCAGGCTTCTACTATCCACTTCTTCTAACCCCTCCACTTTGAGCTGCAGACAGACCCAAGGATCACCAAGCTAACTGTATTTCCTGAATCCACATAATATCATGTTATTATAACCTTAATATGCTATCTTCTTTGCCTTGATGGTCTTTTGTCTTATTGACAGAAGCAAGTAAATACTTTCCTACTCATCACTTCTTCTACAGAAAGTATGCTAACACCAACAAGTCCAATTAATTCTCCACCCCCCTTCTGTTTTTATTTCCTCTTTGGCACTGTACTATTAATAACACTTTTTTTTTCCATTTGTTGACATACAGTTGAACCTAATTATTTATTGATCCTGTATTTGCAAACAGACCTACTTACTAACATTTTGTACAATCCCAATATTCATGGCACTTTCACAGTCATTTGCAGACATGTACAAAGTAGCAAACAATGTGAGTCACTCCATGCAGGTGTTCCCACCCAAGGTAGAGCAAGGCAACATTTGGTCTTTCTGTTCCAGCTTTCTTAGTCTAAACATGTCTCCTTTTGTAACATATTTGGTGCCTTACTTTTTATACATTTTTGTGCTTTCATTTTGTGATTTAGCTAATAAAATGGCCTTCAAATGTACTATGGAAGTGCTGTCTGTTGTTCCTAAGTGCAAAAAAACTTAATGGAGACAAATGAATGTTAGATACACTCTTTAAGACCCAAGTTATGGTGCTGTTGCCTATAAGTCCAACCTTAATGAATCAACGATAGATATATATGGTGTCTTAGAAACACACAATAAGTCCAGTTTATGCATTGTGTGGTTGGAAGAATGTGATGAGAGGCTCTCAGGAACCTAATTCTATTTGTGCTAATTGGGTGTTTATGGTGACTTTATAGAACATAATCACTGCAAGTAAAAAGAACTAACTTTTTATGTCTTGAATATAATTCTTGACTCCTGAAGTTTAATACTAAGTTTTATTCATATTAGTATCTCTGGGACTGACTATCATGCTCAATAGGAACTATTTATCAGATTCTTGTTTAATAAAAGGATAGATAAATGTGTTAATCAATTAAATAATAACTGTAGACATTTTGTCAGACTTAAGGGAATCTTTACAAGTTTATTAACTAGGAATTTTGATGAAGAAAATAAATCCCATTTCAAGAAGGTTAATTTTAAATAATATTGGAGGGAAAAAAACAGATATATATTCTAGTTAGAAGGGCTTTCTAAGAGCCTAGGAAGAAATTAAATACACTTAATATAAGAAAGAGCAAAGAGACTAGATGAAAGGAAATTCATTTTAAAGCATCCATAGTAGCTATATATTGTCTAGATTCCTCCCATTAAATCGCATACCAAAGAGCCAGAGCCAGGAGAGAAAATCAGGCTTCCTGCCTGGTAGGCCAGTTTTTACATTTAAAATCCTTGGGCAGTCATAGATCACAAAACTAAAAACACCATAGGCCCAACTCTGTGTAGTATATTTTGCTGTCTGAATATAGAATAAGGTCCCCTGGTGATAAGTGAAATAAAGGTAAAATTATGACTTCAGGGAAGCCAAGCTTCTTCTTCATATCCATATCCTCTGGTTTTCATAATGCTCACACAGCAGAGGCAGCAGTCAGGAATGCTGTTCCATGTGGACTCTTCATTTCCAGATTCCCATGACTAGACTGACAGAGGGAGCAGCGACTGTAACATGACACCTCTTTGTTTACTCTGTTAGGCAGGAAGACTCATCTCCCAGAACACTGAAAGTTATCTCTGTCTCAGTGGTGACAGACCTTCTTTGTGTGAACCTGGTCTGCCCTAACTAGACTTGAAATCTTATTATTATTACTGCTAAATAGAAATATTGATGGCCCAGAATACAGTGGCACTTCAGGTAATCTTTGTTTTATAGTTCTTTAGGATTAAATTTTAAATGGCAGAAGCTGTTTGAATATATAATTTGGCAACCAGAATTTGTCACAAAAATTGAAGAATTAATCCATCATTCAAACAAACGAAATGCTATTCTGGGCCTTGCACTATGTACCCAGAGAAGTATATAGAGTAGTATCAAGAAAATTAACTTCCACGTATTTTTCATTTCCTATTGAGTTCAAACTGGATTTATTTAACAGTGGCAGATATTTCTGGAAGCTGCATAAAAGAGAAAAGACTTCGTGATTTTTAAAGATGATATTTTTATAAATATTTAAATAATATTTATCTGTACATTCATTCAATCAAAATATGTTAAATTGCACTGTAAAGAGCTGGAGACATAGATATTAGTAAGATATTGTCTCTCATTTCCAGGAAGCCACTCTGTAATATGGGAGCAAATAATTTCAATATGTCTAATACATTTTGTGGAGATAAAAATGCCTTATGGTAATTGTTACTGTGCAGGAAACATGTGGTTCTCTGAAAATATATAGAAGAAGAATTTGATTCAAAATAGAAGAGTAGATATTTCCAGGTAATAGGCTTCAAAGATGTGAATTGAATTGTAGTCTCAAAATATTTCAAAGAACAGTTTAATGAAATTCTAAAAGAGGTTGGGCAGAGAGGAAGAGATGAATTTCTCATCTATTCAGACATTGATCAGAAACATTCTTGACTGAGGAAATGTTATTGTCCCCTACTGTACTATAAGTTCTGTTCTTAGGTTTATTGCTCTGACATGACCTGTAAGCTCCCTGAGGGAAAATTGTCATTCACATATGCATGTTTGTATTACTTTTTTAAGGCTGCTATAACAGAGTACCACAGTGTCCAGCGTCCTTCTTTCAGTTTCCAGTAGTATGCTGTCTTTTGTATTCCTGGACTTATTGGTGTATCACACCAATCCTTACCTTCATCTGCACATTGTATTTTCCCTGTGCACATGTCTGATTCTATTCTAAAGTTCCTCTTTTACAAAGTTATGGTCATATTAAATTAAGACTACCCTGATGACCTTACATTAACATTTAATCTGCAAAAACCCTATTCTCAAATAAGGTCACATTCACAGGTACTGAGAATTAAGACTTCAACTTATTTTGGGGAGTGAGGGACTCAACTCAATCTACAACTGTGTTCCAGATGTCCAATAAGTGTATACAGAGGAAGTAGATAAATAATAAAAATGTTTTCTAGGACTGACTGGAAAAATACCATAACTATATAAACTTAGTTCATAAGAAGGGGAGAATACATTTAAAACCTAAAATGATTATACAGGCATACTTTGGAGATACTGTGGGTTCAGTTCTTGACCACCTCAATCAAGCAAGATCAATATAAAGAAAGTTCCAATAATTTTGGTTTTAAAGTGCAAATAAAAATTATGTTTATACTATAAAGTATTCTATTAAGTATGAAATAACATCATTTCTAAAATAATATGCCTACCTTAATTAGAAAATACTTTATAATTCCATAAAGCAAAGCTTAATAAAATGAGATATCCCTATACATGAAAGGAAACTGAAGACTATGTGCTGCATGAGTTTGCTCTTAAATTTGTGAATCTTCTTTTATAAGCTGAGTGCAGGCATCATATGATGTATGACAATTTATTTAACTGGTTAACCAGTCTACATTCTACTCTTCTACAAGTGGCCTTTCCTTCCACTCAAATCTGCAAACACAAAAGTGGATTCTGAAATTTATGATTACTGAGGCCTTTGCTTACAATATTTGTTTGGACAAAGGATAGCCAATTGAATTATACAGAGCTAATGAACCTCTTCTTTGGAGAATTTCTAATTAAAAATATGTAATTTCAAGATTATTAGGCTGTGTACATTATACTTAAAAAGGAAGATATGTATATCTTATCTCTTTCAGCCATATAGAGAGAGTAGTGCATATAATAACATATAAAGAGAAATAGTGTTTACTTAGAAAAGGAAATAAAGAAATTGCCAAAAAGACACAAAAACAAAAATTAGTTATATCCAGTTCTGGATAACCTAACAGTGCTTTGATTACATAAAATTTTTATGTTTTCTTTCTCTTGCTTAAGCTAGCTTTAGAAAGATTCTTGAAGAGTACCATTAATAGCATAAAGTTTTGAGCCTTAATTCTTGGAGTCTGAATTATGTTCTAATACAGTATAAAATTTTTGAACTACTTTATTCTTCAGTATATGAACTACAAAAAAATTAAAAAGTAAAATAATTTATCAATTGATAGTAAAATTACATGAAAACATATATAGATATGTATGTTTATCTCTCTATACACACAGTCATATGCTGCAATAACCATGTGTCAGTCAAAGCCATATTGAATATATAACGGTATACATAGGATGTATATACATAGGACTTTATGTACATAGAAATATATACATAAGATTGTAATGGACCTGAAAAATTCCTATTGCCTACTGATGTCACAGCCATTTTAACATCATAGCGCAATGCATTATTTATGTATTTGTGGTGATACTGATGTAAACACACTTAGTCATGTAAAAGTGTGGCACATACAATTACGTACAGTATATAATATTTAATAATGGTAATAAATGACTATGTCACTGGTTTATCTATATCATTATTATTTTGTTATATTATAGTGTACTCTATTTATTAAGAAATGTTGCGGTAAAGTACTTTGCCATGTACCCCTGTAGCAGTGTTATAACTTTCATGTTTATATTCCTTAAATGCATCATTTTTTCACGTGCTGGATTTAATCTTGTGTTGTTTTGTGCATCATGAAACCTAAGCATACAAAATCTACTACTAATGTTACCAGTAAGAGGCCACATTGAGTGACTGACCTTGAAAGGAAATTAAAAGTTATTAAGGATTACAATGGTGCAAAATCAGTAGTGGTTATTGCTCACCAGTCAGGCATGTCTCATTTCATTAGAGCTATAATCTTTGAGAATAAAAATAAATTGATGAAAACTGTTTAAAATATTGTTTCTTTAAAGGCAACAAGACTAACAAAAATTTGCAAAGGACCTATATCAGACATAGAGAAATTCTAATGACCTATGACCAGAAACAGAAGACTACCCCTCTCATTCTTATAAAAATTAGTCAGAGCAAAAAATTGGTTTCTGATGTTGAAAGGAAGAGCTGAAAATAACTAATACTTTGAATTTTTTGCTAGCTTTGGGTGGTTTAAACAATTTAAGAATTATTATTTATTATATATTGTAAAAATGAATGGTGATTCTGAAAATGCTGATGTGAAGGCGACTGAAGAATATTTGGAAATTCTAGCTAAGCTGATTGTGAAGGAAAATTCTTTGCCAGAGCAAATATTTAATTTGAATAAAAACTCTCTCTTCTGGAAACAGATACCTGAAATTACTTTCATTCATAATGAGACCAAATCAATGTCAGGTTTTAATTCTTTTAAAGACAAGATAACAATCTTTCTTGGGGGTAATGTTATGGGCTACAAATTAAGACCCTTTGTGATTTGGCACCAGGCACCATGAGAACCCTTGGGCCTTCTAGCATATCAGTAAACCTACTTAAAAAGTAAAAAGTCATGGATGACCCAGCTCCTTTCACAAGATGCCCTTCTGAATTGCTCTCCAGCAAAATGAAAAAGTACTATTTGGAGAATAACATACTTTTCAAGAGTTTGCTTATTATTGATAATGCTCCAGAGCATCCTCTCTTATTTTGATTTTTATCTCAATATCAAAGTGATGGTTCCACCTTCAAAGACCACCTCTTTGATTCAACCAATGAATTAGCAGTGATAGTAGCTTTTAAAACCTACTACCTGAGGAAGACCATTGTTCATACTATTGCTGCAACTTGAGGCAGACAAGAAGACACTGATGCAATATTAGAAGGACTATAATATCCAAGACTGCATCAAGAAATTTTCTTGGTATCATTGGGAGTCATCAAGTATGTATGAATGACATTTGAAAGAAAACACTCAAGAGATCTCAACTTTAAAAGGTTTGTTATGGTTCAAGATATTGTAGCAATCAAAAAGGCTATGGCTGAGAGAGCAAACCACTTTAATATGAATGTGAATGAGGATGACATTGAGGAATTCCTGGGGTGGTTCCTAAGGAATTGAATAATGAAGAGTTGTTGTAACTGGAACAGACATGCATAGCTAAAGAAGAGACAAACAGGAGAGAAAAGAAAGAAGGAAAGAAGGAAGGAAGAAAAGGAAGGAAGGAAGGAAGGAAGGAAGGAAGGAAGGAAGGAAGGAAGGAAGGAAGGAAAGAAGAAGTAGAGAGAGAGAAAGAGAAAGGAGAAAAGAAAGAAATGAGGAAAGGAAGGAAGGAAGGAAGGAAGGAAAGAAGGAAGGAAGGAAGGAAGGAAGGAAGGAAGGAAGGAAGGAAGGAAGGAAGGAAGGAAGGAAGGCACTACAGGAGAATAAAAAGATCATCCAAGAAAATTCACAGTGAAGGGTTAGAAGATTTTGCAGACCTTAACAAGCTCTTTGAAAGCTTGTTTGGTGGTTCTAGTAGCAAAGTGCAGATACTCATATACTCTTGACTGAAGAACAGTCCTCTTCTCTATCAGGGAAGGTCAAGAGAATGCTCTTTGACCTACTGTGCAGCTTAGGGAGGGACACACATGGAGCAGCAAGGGAGGAAGGGGAGACCCACCTAGCCATCAGATCAGCAGAAAAACCCTGTCAATCAACGAAGTGACAGATGTCACGGCCAGATTGCTGTCACAACTAACAATCATCTCCTTTAAAAGTTTGAGAACAATGGACCTCAAACCTGGGAGGTTTTCATGAGTGAAAAGAAAGGCCCATGGTGCATTATCTACTTACAAGCTAATCTTTGATGAAAATAAAAACAAACAGGCAAACCACTATAGACATATTTCTGAAAAGAGTAATGCCCACTCAAAAGAAACCTTAGACCAGTCCTCCAGGAGGTATTACAAAAGAAAACTTTGTTATCATAAGAGATGATAGCTTAAAGTGTGTTATTGTCCCTGAAGATGTTACAGCAAGACAAGCTGTGGAAGTGGAATATAGTGGTAATGGTGATCCTGACCCTGTATAGACTTATGCTAATGTATGTGTTTGTGTCTTAGTTTTTAATAAAACAGTTTAAAAGAAAAAAAAAATAAAAAGTTTCAAAATAAGAAAGGGCATATAAAATAAAGATACAAAGGAATAAAATATTTCTATACAGTTATACAATGTATTTATTTTAAGTTTGGCCCAGCCTAAGTGTACAGTGTTTTAAACTCCACTGTAGTGCATAGTAATGTCCTAGACCTTTACTTTCACTCACCATTCATTCACTGACTCACTCAGAGCAATTTCCTATTCTGCAAGCCCCATTCATAGTATATGTCAAATATAGGTCATTTTTTTCTTTTATACTGTATTTCTATTGTATCCTTTCCATGTTTAGATATGTTTGGATGGACAAATACCATTGTATTTTACTTTCCTACAATACTAAGTAAAATAATATGTTGTTCAAATTTGTCACCTAGAAGCAATAGTCTATACCAGTGGTCGGCAAACTCATTAGTCAACAGAGCCAAGTATCAACAGTACAACAGTCAAAATTTCTTTTGAGAGCCAAATTTTTTAAACTTAAACTATATAGATAACTGCATTCCTTGTAAAGGTAGCGCCCACACATGGTATTTTGTGGAAGAGCCATACTCAAGAGGTCAAAGAGCCGAAGTTTGTCAGCCAGGGGTCTATACCATGTGGGTATATGTAAGTACACTCTGTGATTACACAAACATGAAATCACACAATGACATATTTCTCAGACTCTATCTCCATCATTAAGTAACACATGACTATATAAAATACACATATATACTATACGAATTCCTTTATGGACATACATCAAGTATGTATATATGACATAAATATATGTACAGAAATACATGCAGATATGTAATTATATAAAAACATATAACTATGGGGCATATAAATACCTCTGTGTGTGTGTGTATAGAGAGATATATAAATATAATCCTTATTTAACTTGATCACCAATCTATATGGTAAGTATATACAGACACATATGTCTAGAAGAGTTATAGTGCCTGACACTTAGTCTGCACTCAGTAACTATTAACTTTCCATGAATACAGTAAGTAGAGAGACAAATAATACTGTCTTCCAGTGATTTTAGATGTTTTCAACGAGTTGTCTGACAACAAACAAACCTAAACAAGTGCCTTTTTCTTCTGGGGGAGGTCGTTTAATTGAATTCTAATTTTTCTTTAAATTGTTAGGGGCTATTAGTTGGGCTTCCAAGTAATTCCTTTAAGAGATCTGGCACTAGGCTCAGAGTATGAATAGCAGCCGGAATCACCAGACTCTTAACACCACCTGTAACAAGCTAGAGCAGCAGGGGCAGGGTTTCTCTTCAGGAGCACACCAAGCATGCATCTGTGCTCTCTCATCTTTGTAATCCTCCCCAAGGGGAGATAAGAGAACAGGAAAATAAGGTTCCTCATTTTGCTGATCCTCTGCTTGAAAGTGTTTCCAATAAAGCACATGTTAGATTCCCAGGGTTGCTGTAACTAACACAAGCCCAGTGGCTTAAGCACAGAAATTTATTTTCTCACAAATCTGGAGGCAGAATTCTAAGATCAAGGTGTTAGCTGGGCTATGCTACCTTTGAAGACACTTATTAAGGATCTTTTCCAGGACCCTTCTAGCTTCTGGTAGCCTTACTTTAATTTTCACATGTCTTTCTCTTTGTGTGCTTGTCTATTTTTGCATTCATATTTTCACTTTTTATAAAGACAGCAATCATATTAGATTAGAAACCACTTCAATGACCTTACCTTAACTTGATAATGTGCAAAGACCCTATTTCCAAATAAAATTTATATTCACAGATACCAGGGATTAGGACTGCTACATCTTTTAGGGCAAGGGTCGGGAAACTATGGCGCATGAGCCAGATGTGGGTCTTTTGATGGTTGCATCTGGCTTGCAGACAAATCTTTAATAAAAAAAATAATAACATTAAAAATATAAATCATTTTCATGTATTACAATCCATTTATTTCCTACCGCTCATGTTCATAGTTGCAGGTGGCTGGAGCCAATCACAACGGTCCTCAGGGACAACACCAAATTTTTACGGATAATGTACACGGGTCATTGTGAGATCAGAAAGTAAACTTCCCTCCTTTTAATCAAGTAGTCAGCTAGCTAATTGCTGAAACCCTTTTGACGAAGAAGAAGGCTAAAAGAAAAAAAGATGAGGAGTATCGTACTTTTCAGCAGGAATGGACTGAGGAATTCGCCTTTGTGGAGAGAGCAGATTCTGCAGTGTGTCTAATATGCAATGATAAAATTGCATCAATGAAACGGTTAAATATAAAGCGGCATTTCGACACACGCCATACTAGATTTACATCGAAATATTTAGCAGGGGACAGCAGAAAGAAAGCATGTCAAGAGATACTGTGCAGAGTGCAAGCTAATCAGTAGCAACTCCGTGTTTGGACCTAACAAGGTGACTGGAATTTGGCTAGATTTGCTGGTGCTTTAGCAATTGTGAGAAACAGAAAGCCATTCCCAGATGGGGAGTATGCCAAAACATTCATGCTTAATGTTGTCAATAAACTATGTGACGACTTTTCGGATAAAGACAAGATAATCAAAGGAACAAAAGACATGCCTCTGTCGGCAAGAACTGTTCATGATTGTACCATCATGATGGCAAATCAAATTGAGGCAACACAAGTGAAGGACATAAATGCAGCACCATTCTTTTCTCTCGCTTTGGATGAGTCAACAGACGTAAGCCATTTATCCCAGTTCAGCGTGATTGCAAGCTATGCTGTTGGTGACACACTACCTGAGGAAAGTCTTGCTGCTTTGCTTATGAAAGAGACAACAAGAGGGGAGGATTTATTCAAGTCTTTCACTGAGTTCACTAAAGAAAAACATCTACTGATGGATAAACTTATTTTGTTGTGTACTTATGGTGCTCCGTGCATGGTGGGGAAAAACAGAGGATTTGTAGTGCTTCTTCGTGAACATGAAGAGACCCATTCTAAGTTTTCACTGCATCCTACATTAGGAGGCACATTTTGCTTAGATATGTGGCGAGCAGCTTGGTGAGGTGATGTCTCTGGTCATTTGGGTGGTCAACTTTATTGTTGCCTGAGCTTTAAATGATTGCCAGTTTAAAACACTGCTGGATGAAGTTGAGAATAATTATCCTGGTCTGCTTCTGCACAGCAATGTCCGTTGGTTGTCAAGAGGGAAGGTGCTCAGCCATTTCACAGATCATCTAAGTGAAATTGGACTTTTCTTGAAATGAAAAACGTTGAGCATCCTGAGTTAGTTAACACTGAGTGGCTCCTGAAGTTCTACTATCTCGTGAACATGACTGAACATCTGAACCAGCTCAATGTGAAAATGCAAGTGTTGGAAATATAGTCTTATCCCTTCAACAAGCAGTGTTTGCATTTGAAAACAAACTGGAACTCTTCAACGCTGACATTGAAGCAGGTTGTTTACTACACTTTGAAAAACTGGGAGAGTTTAAACACTACGGTGTCGGGTGAATTTCCCGCCAAAATATAAGATGGCGAGGGCAATTATTTAGGTTTCCCGCGCAAAATCAGAGTTAGTTTAAAATGCCTATATCTTTTGAAGTATGGGTTCTATTGAAATGGAATTTTCGGTTTCTTGTGTAAAAAATGAAAATTTATTCAATCACAGACATATTTTTATCTATTCAGTACATAAATAATTCGATATATATAAACTAAGTACGAAAAACCCAAAAAATACTTATTACCTAAAAATATACACATATTTTTAAAGTTTAAAATAAAATTTTCATAATAAATCAAAACAAATAGAAATTAATAGTCTTTTAGCGTATGATATTTTTCAAAACACTCCCCTTTATGTAGAGGTATATTGCAAACTTCTTCATCTCTTGAGGGGTTATATCTTTCCACTTTAGGCTTTTTTTTGAAAGTTTGAAATTATTTCTATTTTGATTATACCTGTTTGACTCCTCTACAAGAAATTCAAAAAAATCATCTCCGATAAATAATTTCACGGCATCTTCTATATTATTTATAACAGCATCTGTGTTTAATCCTTGATGCCCTAAAAAATCTTCTAAGACCGGTGGATTATCAACATGCAACCATTCTTCTCTCCCGCCTTCTATATCTGACTCTGAGTCAGAGCTGGAGCTCGAAATTCTTCATCGCCTCAATGTCCTGGGACGCACCATTACTTCATCATCACTAGAATCTTCATCACTTGTACTCGCATTTTCAAGATCGCTATCACAAGAATAATTGGACAAATTGTCTGCACAAAACTCATCATCACTATAGTCTGAATGCTGCGACATTTTAGGTTAAAGCAAATAAAAATAATAATAACTGAAAATAGCGGTATTCCGATAGATATCTGATATAAAAAAATAATTATTATGCGAACACTTTGCAGAACGATTTTATTTTATTTGGTTAAAAAATTCTATATGAATGTCTTTATCACAATATATCTAAATATTTAAACACGTAATAATATTCACAAAACTCAAAACTAAAGACGTCCGGACACAAGAAGTATTTCTCAATAACTATTCTCTTTGCATGGTGAGATATCCAGGGATATCGGTTATAAAATGAGAAAACAATACATTGGTACCCTAACGGTATTGTACTCGACCAGCGCCATAAAGTGTTCTCTACTTACAAGGGATTTTTATGATACCTATTACCCCAATGGGTATGAAACGGTTCGCATACGCAGGTAGGTATCTTTGTGAACGGCAAACAAACAAATATTTGGTAATACGCAGTTACAATCGGCCCGAGTTTACACGTTTCCCGCACTCCACCACAAATCTATATGAACCGAGTTAAGACGGCTCCCGCGGAGTACGCGCAATTCACGCGAGCCGACTTAACTCGTTTCCCGCAATCCAAGTGTAAAGATGCATACACAGCAAGTGACCCTCTCAACATTTTGATCTCCAGCAGCTAGCAGGCTTCACATCTAATTTCCTTCAGTCATTCAAAGCTTGCTTTGGAGAATTTTGTGAGCGCACTAATCTTTTTAAGTTCATCACCCATCCACACGAGTGTGCAGTGGACAGCAATGACCTGAGTTACATCTCCGGTATCTCCGTCAGAGATTTTGAGCTACAAGCTGCTGACCTAAAGGCCTCAGACACGTGGGTGAATAAGTTCAAGTCACTGAATGAAGACTTGTAAAGGCTTGCATGACAGCAAGCAGAGTTGGCGAGCAACACAAGTTGGGAGAAATGAAAAAACTTCAACCGCAGACCAGCTGATTGTCAAAACTTGGAACGCGCTTCTCATCACATATCACACACTGCAGTGCGTGAGTATTGCTGTACTGACAATGTTTGACTTTACGTATGCATTTGAGCAGTCTTTCTCACATCTAAAGAAAGTTAAGACCAACCTACGATCACTTTTAACGAATGGAAGTCTGCATGAAGCTCAACATCACCACATATAACCAGACTACAAAGCCATCAGCAAAACAATGCAGCACCAGAAGTCGCATTAATGGTAAGAAGTACTTTATTCATCATTGGTTAGCAACAGCATAAGAACGTTATTAAAAAGAATTCAGAGACTTATTGTACTTGAAAAGTGTTTGTCTTACATAAAATGTACACATTTATTTGTATGTAGTGTTAAACATATTGTACTGCTCTCATGGAATTACATTTTAAAATATGCGGTGTTCATTGCTCTCTCAGTCAAAAAGGTCCCCGACCCCTGTTTTAGGGGATACAATTTAACCCATAACAGTGCCTCATGGCACTGGACATCATGAAGATTTTTTAGTTCAGCCACCATTGACAAGTATTAATCAAGAGCAACCAGGTTAAGAAGAATAAGATGTATCAAATTTTAGCTATTCTATTCAAAGTCCATTCTGATCTGGGAGAGTAAATGACTGAAGGAAATAGGTATCAAAACTTTGGAACTGTCTCAGAACTTCAGTCACTTTTATTCTATATAGTGTTCTCCTTAATGACTAAAAAACAAAAAGGATGTTATCATCGGTTTCTGTAAATATATACATATTGAAAATATGTACATTTCAGTCACTCTAAGTGCTCAAAGTACAAATATGAGTAAGATATATATATAAAACCTCATCTTAAGTCACTCACATTCTTTTTTTAATTTTTTAAAATTTTTTTAAAATTTCTTTTTATTTATTTATTTTAGAGAGGAGACACAGAGTGAGAGAGAGAGAGAGAGAAAGAGAGAGAGAGAGAGATAGAGAGAGAAAGGGGGGAGGAGCTAGAAGCATTAACTCCCATATGTGCCTTGACCAGATCAGTGCAGGGTTTTGAACTGGCGACCTCAGTGTTTCCAGGTCAACGCTTTATCCACTGCGACACCACAGGTCAGGCTTAAGTCACTCACATTCTGACAAGGGAATTTGTATAGATATAGCACTGTCTTATCACCTTTACTTATAACCAACTCACAAACATAATTTTTTATAACTTCCCAGTTTTTAGATGCTATTATAATACTCTATACTTCACCTCCCCTCCCTATTTTTATTTCTTAATTTCTGCAAATTGTATGTTTACTTTCATATTGTCAAAAACAGAATAATTTATATTCTCTTTAATAATTATAATCAAACCTTTAATACTTTATATGTTGATTCAAAATGTTAAAAACTCACATATATTATTTACATTATTACAACTCTGTAATTAGGTTTGGTGCAGAGGCAAATATTTTGATATGAATGTATTAGCCTTTCTCAATTTCTAATGCCATAATCCCTGTGCTACTCAAATAGATATTTTCAAATGAATTCTCTACACTTCACTAATGGTTCAAAAACCATGCCAATTTAATTTGCTTCATATTGGATCATGTTTTGTCCCACTTTTAAAAATATTTTATTTGAAAATATTTCAGCCTTAGAAATGTTGAAAAGCATGCATTGAGAGTTCATTTATACTGCTTAGTCACATTCTCTACTATTAAGAACTTGTGTAACAATGGTACTGGTAGCGAAACGAGAATATTAACATTATGACAGTATGATTAACAAAATTTTGGACTTTTTAAAATTTTTCTGCAACATTTTTTTCCAGAATCTGATATTGTATTTATTTATCATGTTTTTTAAGTCTCTCCTACTCTCTATTTCTCAGAAGTCTCTCATGACCTTGAAACTTTCCAAGAGTAATTAATGGTCATGGTTTTACAGAATGTCTCTCATTTTAGGTTTGCTTCATGATTAGATTATGTTTTGGCATCTTAGGCAAGAATAAAGAATTGAAGTGTGTTGTTCTCACTGATCCTCATTCAGGGGATATGATATCAATGTCTTTTATTATCAATGATTGTAACCTTAACCACTTGTTTAAGGTGGTGTTTTGTGGGTTTCAGAATAATAGAGTTATTGTTTTCTTTCTTTATACATGATAAATACTTTATAGAGTCTTCTTGGAAATATGTAAATGTTTCATTTCTCTTCTAGTTTCCAACTAGCTATTATATATCCATCAATAAATCTTGCTGTAATAGTTATTAATGTGTTATTTGCCTAATGATGGTTTTAAAGATTTCTCATTCTTTCACTACATGCAATTTGTATGGGTGTTGTCTCTTGCACCTTATTTAATTATTTATTAAACTATTTATTTATATTAGTATGGACTCAAGGATATTTATTTTAGTCTATGGATTATAATGCAACACTACTACTATTTAATTAGCTGCTCAATTTTTTCTATCTTTGGGCATTCTAACTTCTTCTACTTGGACTTGTGAATGAAAAATAGTAGACACAATTAAAGGCTACTTTGCAGACCTGGCAAGCTCAGTGGTCCAAAGTAACCACACAAGATGATCTGGTCATAAATAGCTAATTGGGCAAGTCTTGATGGGTAGTAACAACTCAGGCCTACAGTTTTCTTTGCAAAGGTCAATCTTTACCTTAAATAATTCCTGTCTATTGTTATTATATGCCTAGGCTACCATAATTTTTAAATGTCAAGGCAATTTTTTCAGAAATCTAAGAATAAACTACTGATAACAGAGCACATGAACATCAAAAAACCCTTCATTGGACTGGCATGTGGAGCAGGTTCGAGACTTCAAGGTTGCCAGCTTGAGTGCAGACACATCTGGTTTGAGCAAGGCTCACCAGCTTCAGCCCAAGGTCACTGGCTCAAGCAAGGGGTTATTCAGTCTGCTGTAGCCCCCCAGTCAAGGCACATATGAGAAAACAATCAATAAAAAACTAAGATGCCGCAACGAAGAATTGATGCTTCTCATCTCTCTCTTCCTGTCTGTCTGTCTCTATCTTTTCCTCTGTCTGATTCTGTCTGTCATAGACACAGAGAAAACCTTCACTGGGATCTTTTTGCCTACATGAACATCTCTGTTCACTGTGCCGACTGTTAGCATCCTGTATCCTCCAATGCAAGAGAAGTACGTACTTCTACATTTTGTTGTTGTTTTAAAGATTTTGTGTATTCACTTTAGAGAGGGGAGAGAGAGACAGACAGACAGAGAGAGAGAGAGAGAGAGAGAGAGAGAGAGAGAGAAAGAAAAAGGAGAGAGAAGTTGCAGAAGAGCAGGAAACATCAACTCTTATATGTGCCTTGACCAAGCAAGCCCAGGGTTTCGAACCCATGACTTCAGTGCTTTATCGACGGTGCTACCACAGGCCAGGGCACCATTTTGGTTTTTTAAATTAATCCTAGACATTTTCTTCTTTGTTATCTCATGCTTCCTTAAGCTATTACCAATGAGTTTTATGTAAATTTCCTTATGGTTTTTCCTTTGATTCTAAATATACATAGTAAGCTGCACTTTTGCGATTATCCAGAGCATTTTCTCAATCCATTGAGAACTTGTTTCAGGACATGTTCTTAAACTTGGATAAAATAATTTTTATAAAGCTTTCTACATGTTTGGATGTTCTTTTGTTGACAGGATCTTACATTTTTTTGATTAAACTCTATATTTTCTCCAGTACTTTTGTGTATTTTACCACAAGAAAAGTCTCAAGCACATCTTATATTTTCTTTGATCCAGCTGGGATTGACTTTTCTCAAAATAACCTGCATTTAATTTATTATCTACTTGAGTCTATTTTTAGATTTTCTATTTTAATGGTCTGTTTGTTGATTTTGCAGTAGAAAGTACCAAACTGTTTTAATTAGAGAGACAAATTTTAAGGTCTGATATGGTTATTGCTTGTTTATAGTTTTTCTTTTTCAGTGTTTAACTAGGCTATTCTAGCATGGTTGATTTTTCCATATGTACTTTTACATTAAATGGTTTAAGTCCATAAAATTTTAGATGGCATTTTTACTGTTACCACAATGAATTTATGTATTAACTTAGTGAGAAATTACATCTCTGTAATGCTGAATTGAGAATATATATTTCATTATTTTAAGTTTACTTTCTGAATTCAGAAAAATTGATAAAACATTTCATGTATAGATTTTGTTCATTTTGTGCTTATTTATACTTTAGTATTTAATCATCTTTGTTGATGTAGATGTAGCTTTTGTTATCTTAGTGTTATTTAGCTGATAATTGTGTATATAAGGACTATTGATTTTTGTAGGTTATTTTTTATATCTTATATTTTTGGAACTTGTATAGTTTTAGTTCTTTTTATTATTATTTGGGATTTTTCACATTTAATAAAACATACAAAGAGAGACATTTTCTTATCCATTGTTATTCCACTAATTGATTTTTCTTATTTAATGACATTGACTAATACCACGTGTTGAAAAGTAGAATGTCATTTGTTTTCAAATTATTTGTTTTCTGTTTGAATTCCACAGAGTCTGGTTTCAAGATTATAATCCTTTCTCTCTCTTTTATTTTATTTTCTGAAGTGAGAAACAAAGAGGCAGAGAGACAGATTCACACATGCGCTCAACTGAGATCGATCCAGCATGCCCACTAGGAAGTGATGCTCTGCCCATTGGGGTGTTGCTTCATTGCAACCAGAGCCATTCTAGCACCTAAGGTGGAGGCCATGGATCCATCCTCAGTGCCAGGGACAACTTTGCTCCAATGGAGCTTTGGTTGCAGGAGGGGAAGAGAAAGACAGAGAGGAAGGAAAGGGCGAGGGTGGAGAAGCAGATGGGCACTTCTCCTGTGTGCCCTGGCTTGAATCGAACCCCGAGACTTCTATATACCAGCCCAAGACTCTACCACTGAGCCAACCGCCCAGGGTTCTCTTTTGATTTACTTTTGCTTGGTATACCTTTGTCCATCCTGTTCTTATTTACTGTTTTATATGTGTCCCTTTGCACAGCAGTATTTAGAATTGTGTGTGTGTGTGTGTGTGTGTGTGTGTGTGTGTATGAGAGAGAGAGAGAGAGATAGCTAAAATAGAAAACATTTTTTAAACTAGAGAAGTTAGCTCACATTTGAAAATATGAATGTAGGCCCTGGTGGGTTTGTTTAGTGGATAGAGAGTCAGCCCAGCATTGGATGCCCCAAATTCAATCCTCAGTTAAGGCACACTGGAGAAACAATCATCTGCTTTTCTTTTCTTTTTCTCCCCATTCTTTGTCTCTTCCTCTCACAGTCAGTGGCTCGATTTGTTCTAGTATCACCCCAAGCACTGAGGATAGTTTGGTTAATTTGAGCATCAGCCCCCCGAGTGGATCCCAAACAAAGCACATGCAGGAGTATGTCTCACTTTCTCCCCTCCTCTCACTTAAAATAAAAAGAAAAAAGAAAAAGAATATAAACAAATAAACATGTGGCAGATACATTTAATCTTAACATTTTCATTATATTTCATAATTATTTATTTTATTGTATTTATATATTTGTATGTATATTTCACTGGTTTGTAAATTATCTCCAGAGACTCCAATCACAAAAATAAAATTTCTCATCTTGTTTTCCATTCTGCTTCTTGTTCTCAGATCCTTTTTATCATTTTCCTCTTATTTTTTTTGTCATATTTGTTTTCTGGATTATTTCAGTATCTTTTAATGCATGATTTTACTTTTTATTTGTGTTCATTCTCCTTTTAGTTCTTAAAATTTATTTTTAATTTGTGATTTTTTCTATTTCTTCAATTATTTTCTAGAGTACAATCTACTCTCTTTTTCATTTCTCTATGTTTTTTGTCCATTTATATTAATTGTTTTAATTTAAATGCTTGTTTGAATACATATAATTTTGTTTGGAATGCTAGTTTACATACCTTCTAATTTATCGTTTTTTATGGGGGGGAAAGTCATTTATTTTCTGTGTTATATATAATTTTTAAATAATTTTTTAAATATCTTTGTAAGTATTTAACTTTCTTTTATACATTTTTATGGTATTTGTGTGTTTTACTCTAGGATTATTTTAAAACAATATACAATACTTCATATTGTAAGACAATATTTCTAGAGTAAGGGCAGTCTTGTTTTGATATAGCGCAGTCTGGATACTTTAGAAGGTTTTGTTTATTTGTTTATTTGGCTTGAGACCAGGGTTTTAATCCGCTGAATTCATGATCCTCTTTAGTCTTGCAGAACACTAAATTCCTTCCCCCTTTCTCCTTTCTGCCTTCACTAACCAATTGTCCAGAGACACATCTTTCTTTTTTGTTTTGCTTTGTTTTAATTCCCCAGCTACTGTATATTTTAAAGAGTGTCTTTTTACATCTGGCCCTTCCATAACACTTTGAATCACTTGCTCTTGAGACCTCTTCCTAGTAGTCTGTACTCCAATCTGTCTAAACACTTTTCCAGTATTTTCAAGTTTAGGGTAGTTATTTCAAATCATCCTTAGGCTCATGTGCAAGCCATCCTCATTTGTCTTCCCTACAGTTTCTTTCAGTTTGCCTTTTGTCACCACAAAGCATTGAGGCAGGCCAAAGGTGAGGCAGAAGTATAAGCAATCACCTAGTGGGATTTAGTAATTTTATTTTTCTGACACATATTATTTTGGTGTTTGATAATTTTATGATAAAATTTTTTCATAGAATTTCTGTTTCCCTTTTGTTTTGTTTTTTCATATTGCTTGGGGGTTATATTTAAGGATAAGTAGTTTGTTATTGTGATTATTCTCCGTTATCTAGAATACTGGAGTCTTATATCGATATTTGTTTATTTTTGTTTTAATAATTAAAATGGTCTTTTTTTCTTATTGTTATATAAAAATTTGTATTTCTTTATCATATCTATACTGTTTTCCAGCTTATTTCTTAATATATTTTTGTTGGTATTTTATTTTTTAATTTTACCCAATTTTTTATCTTTTATTTAAAAGATAAAAAATTTGTTTAGGTGGCTTTATATTTAAATCTTGATTTTCTCATGTAGTTTTGTTGTCATTGTTGCAATTTGTTCACCCTTTTCAGAAATTTATAACTATCATTTTTTTTTTGATTTGTTGAGAAAAAATTTCTTTTCCATTGGTATCATGTAATTTAGTAAAGTGGCATCTGACCTATAACTGTTCTTGCAACTATTTCTCTAGTGTGGAGAAGAGTATCTTATCTAAAAAGTAAGTTTTGTAGAAGGATCTGAAGATGACATGACTCTGTTCTTTTTCTCTCTTTTTCTTTAGATTTCATGTAGTACAAAGATGAAATACCCACGCAAAATCTTTTAAAAACTGATATTTGAAAAAGAAGATGTATTTAAGTTGTTGCTAGATCAGAAAAGGACTGAACTCCAATGACATCTGACAGAAGAAGAGAGCAAAAATTAAAGTAATTGACTTGAATATGTCACCAGAAAAAAGCCAGAACCAAGAACACTATTGAGAAGACTTTCAAAGCTACTGACAAATAATTTCCTATAATAGTAATACAGGAAATATCTTTTGAACAAATAAAAGTGAAGAAACAATACAGGCTAGTGGCATTAAATACTCAGAACATTTTAGGTGACATTTCAAGGTGTTAGAGTTATTGCAGAACACATACCTGACAAGTCTATGCTTGCATATATTTGAGGCATTAAAAGTATGTAAGCAAAATAATAATTCTGATGGTCATCAGCCAGAAAAAAATTTATTGATGGATTTATTCAATTTAGGTAGGTGAAAAGAATAAGATTTTAGATGCTTTTGAAAAATCTGGTATGTATTAGCACTATTACATTGACTAATCAGTTGATATTATTGCAGAATGTTTAATGAGCCATTAAGAACAATATGACTAGACAAAATATGAATTGGAAAATACAAGAGAAAGTGAAGTTTTAGCCATAGCTCTAATAGGATCTTGAAATTTTTTTTTATTTGTTTACTCCTTTAATCTATTACAGATACTTCTGGAGTTAAATTTTGAATTCCCACTAGTGAGAGTTTAGATCGGCTGGTATTGGGGTAGTTAATTCAAGAAATGTAGAAAAAAATGCCCTGAAAAACTGTTAATCTCTTTGCTTCAGAAGGCAGTCACACTCAGTTTATCAGAGGTCTCATTGTGGAATACTGCGAGTTGACAAAGATCCTTGCAGTTCAAGACTTAAGCCAAAAAGATAAGCTCTTCCACACAGATTGATTAAATTGCTATGCCTTTCTGCAGACCTCCATGCTAGTTGTGAGGCTATTTGTCTCCACTTGTCCCATCCTCCACGTCAAAGAGACTGGAGGCAGTTTTACCTTTGTTTTGTGAAGTTAATATGTTATGTATGGTGGACAGTTTTTTGGTCTCTGTGGAGAATTCTTGGTTTTCCTCAAAATGTGACTTTGTATCTGAGCTCTCTTTGATTTGCAAATGACTTTGCTTTACACTATAAAAATAAAGCTTTTGGGAGTGCAGCAACCTTTGGTAGGCCATCAGCCACCATGAGACTTCTCAATCCCATCCTTTTTCTTTCTGTGTTTATTTTCTAATCCTCTACCATTCCACCCAAGACCTGCAAAATTATTTGTTACACTGGTTCATAACATCGCATGGATAGACAAAAGGCTTTAAAAAACATATATGGGAAATTTGGAATGTGAGACTAGGGAACCTCCTTCCTCCCGCTGGCTTCTTGGTCTTTCAAATCTCAGCCCACCAGGCTCCACTATTTCTCTGGCTCTTGGGCAACACCTATGCTTATTAGAGTTATTTTTTCAGTGGATTTTAGGCACAGGAAAAAAAAAATTACACTAATCTTAATGCAATTCTCATTTAAACATAAGCTAGATCAGTGGTGTTATTCTAACTTTTTTTACATTTTTACAATCAAAGATATATTATTACTATAATGGTATCAGGATGTCCAGATATATCAAGAAAGATAAATCATTGCCAACAGTTATTCTTCTTGTTCACATTAAAATAATGTTATTTATATATGATCTTACACAGAGGCAGATTAAGGTCAGTTGAGGCCCCAGGCACAGAAGAAAATATTAGGTCCCTTAAAGACTTGGTGTCATTAGAAAAAAAGTGTAAAGTTGGGATTTTGCAGGGCCCGTCAGAAGTCAGGGTCCAGGGTGCCTGCCCGGTGAGCCCGCCGTTAAATCAGCCTCTGATCTTACACCTTATTTTCAGAGATACTCATTAACTTCAACTCTATGGCTTAATCTACAAAAGCCCTAGGTTCATGATTGTCTGTCCTTATTCCTACATGGCATATGGAATATAGGGGTTTATGTAATAACTCTGCATAGCAGTTCACAACTGTGTAATGGTGTTAAATCTCTGTTGCTTGTTTATTTGCATACAAGGATTAACTGAGTCAAGCCATCTGCTCAAAATTCAGACAGAGCCATGAGGACCTTGTCTTTATGAAGCTTGGGCAGAGACTGACAGTGGTCCTGAATAAATAAGATAGCTATAGGGTATGACAGTGCTATGAACACAAAATTGACATATTGTGAGAGAGTGCTTTCTATACAAGGGTAAGGGGTTTCTTGATTTAAAGTAGAAAGGGAAGAGTCTTAAAGGAGAAGACATTTAAGTGAACCTGAAGACAAGAAAAACCCAGCCATGGCAAGAGTTGGAGGGTGAGAAGCACATTGCAGGCAGTGAGAACTACCAGCAAGTGTAAATGACTTTCACGCTGGGAAAATTTATCAGGCCTGCCATCCAAAATATTTAGTGACTATTAGGACACAACTTGTCTATGAGCAACCAATATATATATGTAGCTGTACCTATGAAAAGAGACTGCAATATATGTTTGGGTTCTTGTTATAGTCAATAAATAATGTGTCTCTAGGGAGGAAAGTGAAAGGAAAAATGAGAGCTTAGAGCCAACTACATAGATTATTATATCTTACTTTGTGTATGCTGTTAGTGTACTATACAGTTAAGTCCTGCTGTGGTATTTAAATACATTTGTTTTTAATCAGAGGAGTGACAAAACTTCATTCACGTAATAAAATGCTGCTGTTTGGAGAACAAACAATGAAGAAGCTAGAATGGCAGCAAGGAGCTCGTCCTCTACCACTTGCAGATGACTCCAAACAGCAGCTTGTGCATGGCACTCGCTTTGGCTCTTTAGCATGAGACCTGCATGTTCTCTTAGTGTTTCAAGCTCAGGGGCAACTAATTTTAGCAGAATTCACAAAATTTTCATATTTAATGGCACATACCAAGAAAGTCCCTTGAGCAAGAAAGTCTTGGAGTTTCGCCAAGATTCCAGCAGGAGGGCTCCCTGAAAAATCACTAGGACTGGATTTGTGGCTTAAAAAGAACAGGGCAGCATTAAGGATTTCTTAAGTCTAAAGTACAAATTTGAGAATTCCTGTGGAGTCAGACTTGGCAAAATTCACCACAGTAAGGAAATCAATGGTTAGAATAAACATGTATGTTTTCTTTCAATAGCTTTCTAATGAATCATGTATGAATTAATCTATATGATTTCAGTACATAGAAATATTCATCTCCAACTTCATATATAAATACTGCAGTTTATTAACTGTTATTAGTTTTCTTTGTTACAGATTTCCTCATTTCTTTTAAGTATTTTATTATTGTCATAATCCACATGACAAACACTGCTTATAGTTGCTAAACTGTAAGAGCTTTCAGTCAAAGTTTAACGGTTGGTACCAGGCAAATGACTACTTTGTCCTAAGGTAATCCTATGTGAATTCTAAATGCAATGCTTAAGAATTAGAAGATAATAAACATAGGAAAAATCTCTGTTCAGTTAAGATTTCAGCAGTGACAAGTTCAAATGCATACAGCATGACCTTTGTAAAGGAGTTTAGAAAAATGTGTTTTAAAAACTTTTTTATTAAAAAGAAATATTTGGAACATAGTAAAGAACTGTCATTGTAGCCTCCAGAAGAATAGGTGGTCCAGGAGTCATAGTATTATTTCAGGTAATACCACTGCAAATTTTAAGAAAGTTTACCCAATTTTTTGGGCCTTGTGTTTTTGTGTTTTTGTTTTGGATTTGTTTCTTTTAAACTGAATCAAACCTTTTCTGCAACAAAGGCCATTACTGATGGAAATGAAATAAAATAAACAAAATAATTACCTGGAAGACTGTTGGGATCATTCTAATCCTGTTAATATCACTTGTTATATATATTTTATTTTATTTTTAATAAAGTACCATGTATGTGTTTAATCTGATAAAATTTAACAATTGACATTATCTAGGTAACCAACTGGCTCTCAGATCTAGAAAAAGAATATCACCAGCATGCCAGAAAGCTCCACTTGTACTCTTTAATTATTGTCAAACTAAGAAAAAACTAATTGGAACCTTAGTCTGTGGATTCACCTTGTCAACTATGAACTATTTATTTATTCAGTATTAATATATAAGCCACTGTAGAAAAAACTTCCAAATACTGCTTTCCTCTTAGACCTGACAGATTCTGCAAAGATCTTCTAATCTTTTGTGTGGAAGGTAATCACTTACCTCTCAGAGTACTGGGTGCCCAGTAAATGTATTAGATTCCTCTAAATACCACATTTTACACTTACCCTCAAATGGGCCCAAGAGCTCTAAATCCAGAATTACATTACAATCTCTAAAGAGTCAACTTCCAATTATTTTCTCCTGAGAGACAACCCCACAACTTGACAACAGAGTAAGAGATCTAAAATTCTCACTGCTCTTTCATCAGGCTTTTAAACAGCCTCTAAATTTTATCATTTCTTGTTGTATCCACAGACAAAGATGCCAGCTTTGCTCTCTTAAATGAAGAGCCCTCAGGAGATTTAGTGGTGTGATTTCCAGCTTTCACTGTCTAGTGTAAGATTAATTTTTCTTTGATCTAATAAATTATTTATTACTTTATCATTGCTTTTCTTATTCTAATTTTTAAAAATTATAGTTTTTCACTTTTTTGGTTTTGTGTATAATCATTTTATTGTCATTAGAATGGTTCATGAGGAGGGAACAAATACAGATGTGCGTTTGATTCAATATTTTCTTTTTTGCCCAAATATCTTCTAATTAGTTTTTATTCCCTTAAATTTTATGTACTGGAGTTGAGGATCAACTTTTCAAAAATATTAGATAGCTCCTAAAATCCATGGACAACTTAATTAAATTAAACTTTAAAAATTAAAAATACAATGATGTTTTCTTCAAAGAATTTTTTTTCATGGTCCTCAATTTTCACCATACTCTCTAGCCTTGTTTTATATATATATATGTGTGTGTGTGTGTGTGTGTGTGTGTGTGTGTGTGTGTGTGTATAAATGTATATATAGATATATATAGATATATATTGTCTAGGACTTCATAAATATTTTGCTTTGGTTTTCTATTTTCTAAATTCAGAGAAGAACTTGCTTTTCTTTGTTTTTTTTTAATTTTATTTTTTGAGTTTTGTTTTTTGTTGTCTTCTTTCATTAGTGAAAGAATAGCCAAGAGCAAAAAATGATTTCATAAGAGACTAATTCTGAGTTTGAGCCTATCTGAAAATATATTAATTCTGCAATTTTTATTGTTTATCTGGATACTTTGAGAATTGTAGATCAAAAATCCTATTCCTTCAAACTTTGAAGGAGTTGTCTTACTATCTTCACACATCCATTTTGATTTCCTTGTCATTTTATGTGACCTGTGTTTATCTATATGAAAATGCTTACCATCATTATATATCTGGTATTTTAACACTTGATTATAGTGTATGTGTGTGTGTTCAATGTACTGTGCTAGACTATTAATAATGACTTTAGTATAACCTGTGGCGGCAGACCTGGAATGCTGAGGTTGCAGGTTCAAAACCCTGGGCTTGCCTGGTCAAGGCACATACTGGAGGCGACTGGTGCTACTTGATGCTTCCAGCTCCATCCCCGCCCCTCCCCTCTCTAAAAAAGCAACCAATGGATCAATCAATAAAATTTAAAGCATAATATTTTTAGTTTTTAAATTTATGTTCTTAGCTTTGAAAACAATTTGTATCCTTTATTTGATAATTCACCCACTTAAATAACCCCTGCTTCTCTTTCTAGAGCTATTAATGAGAAGTTGATCCTCTTGGATTGACTGTAATATTTTCTTTTGTTCCACATTTAGCTTTTTTATGTTCTACTTTTTGAGAAATTTCCTACCTTATTTATCTTTAAATTGAACTGCAATTTTGTTAATGAAATATTGTTTTTCCAGTGCCCCTCATATTCTCTATTTTTTTATTTCTTTTTATTTATTCATTTTAGAGAGGAGACACAGAGTGAGAGAAAGAAAGAGAGAAAGGGGGGAGGAGCTGGAAGCACCAACTCCCATATGTGCCTTGACCAGACCAGTGCAGGGTTTTGAACTGGCGACCTCAGTGCTCCCAGGTCGACGCCCCATCCACTGCGCCACCACAGGTCAAGCTCTAATTGTTTTTTTTTTTTATCATGCCCTATTTTTTCTTTGTGGACCAAATATTACCTGTCATTTCTCTGACATATTAGAGATATAGTTATTGGGTTTTGTTTCTTGAATGTTTTCTGTGAATATATTATCACAGGCTTTCTACTCTAAGTTTATGCTTGACTATTCATATTTATTTATTTATTTATTTATTTATTTATTTATTTATTTATTTATTATTTTAGTGAGAGAAGGGGAGGCAGAGACAAACCCCCACTAGGGGGCAATGCTTTGCTCATCTGGGGTGTTGCTCTGTTGCAACTGGAGCTATTTTTTAGCATCTGAGGTGGAGGTCATGGAGCCATCCTCAGTGCCTGGGGTCAACTCATTCTAATTGAGCCTTGGCTGCAAGAGGAGAAGAGAGAGAGAGAGAGAAGTGAGAGGGCAAGGGGTAGAGAAACAGATGGATGCATCTCTTGTGTGCACTGATCAGGGAATTGAACCCTGGACATCCACACAATAAACCAATGCTCTACCACTTAGCCAACTGGCCAGTGCTTGACTATTCATCTTTAAATTAAGAGAAAAAGCTGACTGGTAAGTCTCAGTATATGGATTGCTGACTTATTAGTTTCACTGCAGAATGGTCAGTTGAATGGGCCTATTTCTTCTAGTTCTACATTTTCTAAGTATCAATATATAGTTTTTTCTCTAAGACTATTTAGCCATTCAAGAAAAAATTTTGTGAATCTTATACCTAACAGGATAAATTTTTCTTTTAAACATTATCAAGCAGGGAAGGGGAAGGTACTTCTTATGTAGATTTAGTACCATTCAGGTGCAGATTCTGCATGACCCATTTTATTAAACCCTGTCCTCAGCCTTGTCCTTGACTATGTATGGGATACTAAGTCATGAACGTGGTGCAGGACCTTGCTGTGGTGCCCCCCTTTTTCTTTTCTTTTGGACAAACTCTTAACCGGATTCCGAGCATTAGGATGAGCTTCTCTCCCTCCTTTCCTGTGATCAGTTGCTTTTAAGCTTTGCAGCTTTCAAAACTCTACAAAAGTGAGCTACCTTCTTTTCCAGGTCACCCATTCCTTTCCATTTAGGTTTTAACTTATCCTACTCTTCAATATTATTACTTTTTCATTTGCCTTTTCTTTTTTGGAAAATATTCTGAGTTTACTTATTATTATCTCTTCTCTTCCATTCGTTTTTAATGTACTGTCTAACTATAATTTTGATGGGGTTGCATGTTTTATAAACATGTGAGAAGTTTGAGAACATTCACCATGTTCTTTCTGTTTAGCTTTTTCCTTTTTCACCAGCACTTAGGTTAGTGTAATGTATAAAATAAGAATTTAAAAAATCACTGCCTTGATAATGGAATAATTGTTAAAACTAGTATTTATTAAACTGCTGCTAAATGTGGAACATAAATATTTTAGTGAAAATTTATAAGATATACAATACCTTTCAATATTGGCATAATTCAATTCAAAAAAATGGTTCAGTTGGAATGTTGTATATTTTCTCTTAAATCTCCTCTCTCAACAGATGTTTTATTTGTTCTTCAAAATGTTGATGTAGTAGAGTCAGCAATTCTAATAAGGCATCCCTGATCTGTATCAGTCTCTATTCTGCACTATACTTATATACTGCATATGTCTTTATTGTTTAATACATCAATTTGTAGGTATATGTTCACTGAGAAAAGAAATCTAATCTTATCTGCATTTTCATCCCTAGGAGCTAATACACCTGACATAGAATCAAATCTCCACTAATATTTATTAAACTGAAACAAACTGAGGAGTTTCTTCTAGAAATTATATGAAAAAACAAAAAGGCAGATACTGTTATTGCTACTGGTTGATTTTAACCATTTTTACAAAACCACAAAGCCCAGAAAATTAGTTTTGAGTCCTCAAAAGGATTTTGTTGTTAGTTTTATTATACAAAAGAAACATTGTTCTTTTCTACGAAGGGAATGAGGACCAATAGGAAATAAATCATCCTCTCATAAAAGTTTGGAAACATATACCCAAATCAGAATTAGCCCCTTGGTTGAATTTATTCTATTAGTTTTAGATTATCCAGTAAGCCATTTAGATTATTGGCCATGTGGAAAGTAAGAGTAATTATCTATTCAATCTCTTTTTACTATCAATATTTTTATTAGCTACATTAGCTATTGATATTAATCAGTATGTCTTAATGCATTTCAATCTTAAATATGTACATAAGTGATCCAAGGTTAAATGCTACTCTGTATCTTAAACAAGGGAGTATTCATCATTTCAGGGGCCAGAAAAAATTTTTCCCTCTATAGTTAGTTGATTTTTAGGTTTTCATACTTGCAGTGAAAACTTAATTTTATTGGAAAAATAGAAAAGCAACACTATTGTAAAAAGTGTCTTTTGATTTGGGGATAGGGAGAGAAAAAAAGGAGAGAGCGAATGAAAATGATTTGCTCTTTGTCTGACCAGGTGGTGCTGCAGTGGATAAAGCATTGGACTGAGACACAAAGGACCTAGCTTCAAAACCCCAAGGGTGCAGGCTTGAGTGTGGACTCATTCGGCTTGACCATAGGGTCTCTGGCTTGAGTGTGGAATCATAGATATGACCGTATGGTCACTGGTTGAGCCTAAGGTCTCTACCTTGAGCAAGGGGTCACTCACTTTGTTGTAGACCCTTTCTTCCCATGTCAATGCATATATGAGAAAGCTATTAATGTACACTAAGGTGCCAAAATAAAGAATTGATCCTTTTCATTCATCTCTCTCCCTTCCTGTCTGTCTGTTTCTATTTGTCCTTCTCTCTGTTCTTCTCTCTGTCTCTGTCAAAAAGAAAAAAAAAATGGAAAATAATTTGTTCTTCTCTCAGCTTTCAAGAAATGATTTTTCTTCAGTCAACTTAGAAGTGAGATTTATTTTGATTCAGCTCTATCAGCAATAGGTCAAAGTGCAGTGTTTTTCATTTTCGTTTGTATTGTTCTATTGTGTGTTTTTTTTTAATTTGAATTAATTAAATCAAACCCTGCCATTTGGTACTTTGCAGTTGATATGAAACTAAAAAGGTACCTTGTAGTGGTCTGGATTGCTACTGATTGGGGCAATTATATAGTTTACTGGTTGAATTTTAAATGTTTCTTGATGCATCCAAGCATATTTGATCATCAAAAACCAACTCAAAACATGTTATTAGTTAGAAAAAAAGCAATATCTCTGAAGCTAATTGGAAATACAAATGGCTTGTAAAATGAATAGAATATATTTTCTTTACTAGGGAGAATAAGATGGAGAAAGGTTGAAGAAGTGGGGAAATTAATTAGTTAACAATGCTGCTAGATAATTAGCCTTTCTACATTATAAAACCTAACCTTTGTTCTATGATTTTTGAATTAAGATAGAGTTAATTTCACTGATAACTGTTGAATTTTAAAATGGATAATGTATGTTGGCAAAAGTGCTATGATTGAGAAAAGCAAGTCTGCATTTCATAGAATATGGTTAACACTCAGCATAATTAACAATGTACATATTGTATTTTCTCTGTCAAGGTTTTTAATGCCCAATTGATTGATTAGAAATTAGGACATATATTTTAAACACACCCTATTTTAATCTTAATAGAAACAGCAGAAATGTCTAGTCACTAGAGGGCAGCCATAATCTGTTACAGTCCATAATGATCTTCCTGGATATGCAAGTCCAGTGGCTGATGTGGAGGGCATGATTTAGAATCAGAGGTCTGTTTTTTAAATGTATGTATTTCAGAAACAGGACACTGACATCCATGTTTAGACAAACTATTATAAATGACATGATTTAAAGTAAAACAAACAGATGATTGCAACACTGTTTGTGTAAATTTTATGTAAATATATACCCCAGTTATCAAAGGAAGAAGAAAATGAATGCAATAAGAAAGAAAGAAAATTAATTTTTACATGAATAAACTGGTCCCATCCACAGTTCTCTGTTTGCTGTTGTTACTAAGGAACCAAAGTTCCAAGCAAAGAAAAGGGAATCACTGATCAAATAGCTATGAAATGCCTATAAGGTTGTTCATTCCTTCAAAATTTAGCAAGCTTCAGAATGCATGTGCATCTGCAGGGAGGACTTAGAAATCAAAAGCAAATGAACATTTTATATCAACAGATGTTACTAGGATTTTATAACTGGGATAAATGTTCTCCACGCCAACCTAAAAAAGAACTCTGCCAAGTAAGCTTTACACATGGTGGAGTTTAAGTCCCTTGCCTTTAAAGAGACCTCTTTATCTGGCCAATATGAATTAAAGTTAAATGCCAATTAGCATTATACAGATATTTCAGTTTCAGTCCTTCTCCATAGAACAACCCACCTCACCTATTTAAAAATTATTTGCAGGATCTATTGAGCCCAGTAGAGGTCCGTAATGAGAAAACAATGTAGTGCATGGCTAGTCACTCTCTCTTACTTGTAAAAGACTTGATGTAGGTAACCTGCATCATCTTCTCTGAAGTATACAAGAACAATACTTTTTCTGGGTGAGAGTATCTTCCTAATGAGCTAAGTCCAAGAAAGTCCAGATGAAAGAATATGTAGAGACAAACATTGCTGTTTTCATAAAAGGAAAATAATTTTAAACACATGTCTTATTAATGTCATGTCTCATGACTGCAATGAGATTAATCTTCCTTGAATGAATGAATTATGAATAACTGAATTGAATTAATATTACCCTCATATAAAATAATATTTTAAAATATTTAATGGTAAAATACACACATACCCACTACTTTTATTTTTTTCGTGTGTCTATAAATGATTCTGTGCCATGTAATTAAAAATTGTTCCAAAATTTAGATTAGCTCCTGCTACATTTATTCAGTCAACATTCACTGAGTATAAAACTACAGTCATGTGAAGGTCCACATGGTTTTAAAGTTATTGGAAAGCACTATTTTTTATGAATCCTAAGTATATTTTAGATATTTGTGAGTAACAAAAAATAGTGTTTTTGTCATGACCTATTGATGGAGTTGATGGTGGTTTGCTGTTTTGTTCCACTGACAAGTCTGAATTTTGCACTTTGTAAAATGCATCAGATATGTAAATAATGAATTTAGAAAGTTGGAAAATTATATTTGCTTTGCCAAAATGTTATTCATTCCATGTATTTCTCAGCTTACAAAAATTTTTTGATATATTATAATTTTTTCATTAAAATTAAACATACCAGAGATCCAAAACAATTAAAGTTAGTTAAGTTCCCTTAAAGTAGTTGTACAGTTAAAATTTTAAAAAGCCCTTAATTTGCAATAAATTTTCTGACTTTTTCCAGAAGGAAAAAGAAAAAAAAAATACCTAATCCTTGTCCTGGATGTGTGTTCTAACATGCCATGTGACCTTAAGCCAGAACTTACTTCTGACTTCATTTCCTCATCTATAAAAAGAGACAGATTAGACTGGTCAATTTTGTAAGTTCACTCCTACTCTCATAATCATACTTCAATGTGGTACCTTTTTGATTCCACCTTGTGTATGGTCACTTGTGTACTTGTCAAATTCTCTTTTGTAGCACATAAACCCTGTCCTTGAAAGCAAAGAATAGCTCAATCATCTTCTCTCCTATAAAGTACCTAGATAGCAAGAGAATCAGCACATAGCAGATGGGAGTGCAGTATATATTCCTGGAAATAAAAGTGGAGCATATGCCTGAACAGGCGGTGGAGCAGTGGATAAAGTGTCGGACTGGGATGCAGAACACCCAGGTTCGAGACCCCAAGGTCGCCAGCTTGATCGTGGGCCCATCTGGCTTGAGCAAAAAGCTTGTCAGCTTGGACCCAAGGTCGCTGGCTCCAGCAAGGGGTTGCTCGGTCTGCTGAAGGCCTGCGGTCAAACCACATGTGAGAAAGCAATCAATGAACAATTATGGTGTTGCAATGGCAACAAAAAACTAATGATTGATGCTTTTCACCTCTCTCTGTTCCTGTCTATCTGTCCCTATCTATCCCTCTGTTTGACTCTCTCTCTCTGTCCCTGTAAAAAAAAAAAAAAGTGGAGCATAGGAGTACTGTCTCACTGTAGAAACAGAAATGCATTCCTCTGTGTCTCCTACCATTACTCAATAACGCAGCACTGGAACTCATGCATTGTGGTGACTGCCACTCCATTTCATCACTGTTGAATGAAGGATAGCCAGTAAAAAAATATGCAATTACTCAAGATATCAGAGCTTAAAAATGTATATGTAGAACTAGATTGAAAAGTTATACCTTCTATTTTTGATTTTTTTAAATTACCAAAGGTCCAAGGTTTCTTTCCTTTTATTTTTTCTAGTAGTTGAAAATTTACTGCAGTCCAAAAAATCTCGTTATATATTTTAGTTTTCCACTGCGCAAACTTCTCACTTACGTGTGGTGTTTTTTGAACAGTTATACCTTTGTAATAGATCAATCTTTATACAATATTATCAGCATATATAAGTCAATCATTTACCTTTGAGTTTATAAAAAGTGGTAACACTTGTTATAGGACATTTTATGCACTTTCCCATTGTGTATGTCTGAGAGAAAAAGCAATGTCTGAGAAAAATAAAGATATTCGTAATTTAGAGAAGCCATTTCACGTGTAAGAAAGGGATGTTTCATATCTTGTTACATTACATCTCTGTGAGTTTGTTTTTAATAACTTCATAGGTTAAGAAGAATAACTAATATAAAATAGTCAAAAGTATAAAACAAATTGATGCTCCTCTCTCTGTCTCTCTCTTTCTTTTGCCCTTTATCCACTCTCTCTCTCTTCCTCTCTTTCTCTCAAAATTAATAAAAAAGTTAAAATAATAATTGATCTAAAACCTATATGAATCTATATAAAATAGTTTATTATAAAAGTCACTTGAACTATTATAAACAAATGGAAACAAGCACATAAAAATATGATAGATATTAAATTTTAATCTTAATCTGTTTCCTGTTAACCTGAAATGCTAATGTAAGGGAATGAGATTTAGGTTTTTGGTTTTATTACTTCATTGTGTGTAAATGGGTAATGATAGCATCATATATGCAATTCTTGAATTTATAAATATCTATCTGAGAAGACAATCTTCCCAAAGCCATTTTTTTTCCTGAAACTCTTTCTTGTTCTGGACAAAAGGTTGAAGAAACCGCTCAAGATTCTGACAACCCACCACGGTGGCCCATCTGTCTGCTAAGCCATCACCACCACCCTTTTTTATATTGTCTTCCATTTATTTATTTACCACGACATGCTCAAGGGTTTTATGAAAAGCATTCACACATGGGACATAGGAGACTATCTCTCATCTGCCCTTTTTGATGTGCTTGGCTAGCTTGTCTTGGACTAAATTTCTATTCCCTGAGCATAACTATCTGATAAGACCCTGCTGGGTCCTGTCTCAAAGGAGAGAGCAAATCTGTGTAGTCCTAAATCAACTGGAGTAGGGGTTAAATGCTGATGTGACCCTGGCACCTGGAGACACTGCATTCCTAACCTTCAAGTTGCTGGGCCTGTGAGTGACTGCTGAGCTGCTGGAGGTGTCACAGAGAGACTCAGTGGGAGTGAGAATTTTTAATGATTTATGGAACACAACTCAGTACTGAGAACTACATTTTTAGTTATAAGACATTTTCAAAATTATTGCAATATGGAACTTCTGTTAACTGCTTTGTAAAACATATGCCCTATAATGATTATTATTATCAAGATTTGCAATGCCTATGTGTGTTCACATGCATTCTGCTTCTTGTGAATCTGTAGCAGAGTATTGTGCTGACAGGTGTCATCATCTCCATCATCACAGTAATAGCTAACATTTATCTAGTGTTTGCCATGTGTCAATTACTGTGCTAATAACTTTCTATGCATTTCCTTATGTAATCTTTACAATAACCTTATATTATTTAATCTAAATTTTAATCCCAATGTTATTACTATTAATATCCCATCATAAAGTGAGGAAAATTATGCCTATATAGTATAAGAGTTGACCCAAAGGCACATGGCTTATGACTGGCAAGGAACAATTTCAAACTATTGCTGCGTTCCGTAGCCTGTAGTTCAAAAGAATAGCAGAGCATGTTACTTATACTTGAAAATTGGTTGAATTACTTCAATGTGTAAATCACAGACAGACAGAACTTAATTAGCAGGGAGATGAACTATCTAGAGTCAAGCTACAAAGGTCAAAGAGACTACTAGTGTCTCTAACATTATAGCACCTGCAGCTTTTATTCTTAGTTCAACTGATTCAGTGCAGACACTTAATAAACAGCAGAACAAAAGAAGTGTGGGAGCTTATTAAAGGACAAGTTGTGATCACTAGCCTTCATTCGTTTGAACCTGTTAAACTTGAGAGTCATCACAAGATAAAATGTGTATTCTACTTGTTGGAGATGGTATACCATGAAGCAGAAGAGCAGTGACACAGAGCCAAACAGCCACTTAACTGGTTGCAAAAGTAGGGCCAAAGTATATGATATTTTTAAGATGTAGGGATAATAACTTTGCCTACTACACAGGATCGTTCTGAGGAATAAACAAGATATTTTACTTGATAAATTTAAAAAAACTTGACAGACATGTCATAAGTTCATAAACAGCAGCTATTATGATGGTTGTTTTCCATTTTACATAAATCTGTCTTGACCTGTGGTGATGCATTGAGTAAAGCATCAATCTGGAATGCTGAGGTCACCGGTTCAAAACCCTGAACTTGCCTGGTCAAGGCACATAATGGAGATGTTTCCTGCTCCTGCTTTTCTTCTCCCTCACTCTGTCTCTTACTCTCTCTCTCTCTCTCTCTCTCTCTCTCTCTCTCTCTCACACACACACACACACACACACACACACACCTACCTCTCTCTAAAAATGAATAAATTTTAAAATATATTTTTAAATGCCTGATGAAAGGGCTATTAAAAGCCACACATATTAATAAACTCTCAACATAGCAGTTCCAACTGCAAAATCTTGGGTGAAGAAGTCCATTTCTTGGACTCTGACATGGAAAAATAAAATAAATTCAAAATACACACACACATGTGTAGGACTGCTCATTTTAGCAGTTTTTGATAATAGTAAAGTGGAATATTTTGTGGAGCTTAGGTTAGTGAAAAACATTCCTGAAAATCTTTCAAATACTTTAGAATCACTCTAAGCAGAGAAACATACTTACACCTTACGATAGTTTCAAGAGAATTATGAAGTTTCAAGAGAACTTCTCACTTCTATGTATATATATGAATCAGGTTCAAAGGAAAAGGATTATAGTATGTAAACAGTAATCTTTTCTTCTTGCTCCCACTTTTAACCTAAACTTACAAAATGTTGTGGATTTAGAGATAAAGAACATTATGTAGCCTTTTAAAATTAAAGTACATCTACCTATGTTGATATGTTGATTTAAACACATACATACACATATGCGCACACCCACAATTGTTTGCCTCCAGTTATAGGGATGGGTACATGAAGCAGAGGTGGAGAACTGCCTATTAATGTACATTCCTTGAATCAACATAGTGTTTCCATCTTTTTTTTTTTAAACTTTTTTTCTTATTTTATTTATTCATTTTTTAGAGAGGAGACAGAGTGAGAAAGAGAGAGAGAGAGAGAGAGAGAGAGAGAGATAGAGAGAGAGAAATAGAGAAAGGGGGGAGGAGCTGGAAGCATCAACTCCCATATGTGCCTTGACCAGACCAGTGCAGGGTTTTGAACTGGCGACCTCAGGGTTCCCAGGTCGACACTTTATCCACTGCGCCACCACTGGTCAGGCTAGTGTTTCCATCTTTTTAATGACAATATATTACTTTAAAAAATACTAACTATAATTTTAGACATAAAGGACATTATTGACACCTGGCTTTCATAATTTTTCAAATATTTGTAGATATATTTGAGTATATAAGAACAATTACATTTATTTGAGCAAACCTTTCACATTATGCCTATAGGATTTCAATAAAGGTAAATCTTATTCAGTCATTCTGAAAAACAAGCTATCTTATGAGGAAGAAAGAAAGGTTCATAATTTCTTCTCCCTTAAGATCCTAAGACAAGACAAAAAAAAGAGTTACATTAACTTGGACCTTAAAAAGTCCAAGTGGATCAATGGAGCAAAATAAGATGTTTTACGTAGAGAAGATAGCACATTCCCAGAAAAACCAGCATATGTGAACATGACCAACTGAACAATAGTCAGCTTGAAAAGGCATGAGGTATATGGAATGCTGAGAGATGGTATTGGAATGCCAAGCTGGTTTTATAATGAGAAGGTCCACACATAGCATACTAAGAAGTATATCTTGGAGAAACTGGAAAAGCTAGAAAAACATGGGATAATTTTTAGGGAAGAAAGGAACTTGACCATATATTTTTTGGAAAGTTTATTTTAGAGATATTGTGGAGAATTGATCTCAATGAAGAGAAGGTTGGGGCCAGGTAGACTAGATAGAAGAATGTTAAAATAATCCAGTAGTAAGATGATGAGTGTGTGGGCTAGAGAGTGGCAGTAAAGATAGAGTGGAGCAAGCAAATTTAGAGATGAGTCAGTCCACGTACAAGTTATTTCAGTCCTTGGGGATGTAATCAATATGGACCCGGTAATGTGAACTCATTTAAGTAGCTAAGTGCTCTCTTACTATCTCCTCACTTATCTCAAGATTGAATTCCTTTGTTTGTCCTACCCTTTCAAGTTGAAGATCATTTTTTTCCTGATTGAGAAAACAGAAGCAAAATAGGAGTTTAGTCCTTCCAATGTCATCTACTAATATTACACCATCTGGCTGGGGAAGCAGGCCTATTCCTTGTTCAGTATATCTTGGAAATTATATTTAAATTTTCTTCAGTAAAAGGCTCAGCTCTCCCCAGTAACTCAGCCTATTTGGTATTATTTTTCCCTGCCATTGTTCCATTTTTGCCCTTGGTAGTATGTACCTCCTGCTGGCTTCTATTTTTCTTAAGATTTTGGGAAGAGAAATATCTGTTTATGATCTATGTTAAATTTCCTAGGCTCAAATTTTTAATTTCTCTCATAGTAAGAGAATGTTAAATAGATATCCTCTTTATTTTTATTAAGAAACATTGTAGAGCAGCATTTTGATACTAACACATATTTAAGAATATTTTTTATAAAAAATGTTTTTGATATTCAACCTGTTTTATCCAATTCAACTCAGAATGTCTTTCATGTATACATTTTGTCTTTTATTTTTACATGTTCTTTGGGGTTTTTTATTTGTTTTGTTCCTGTGTTCTGTTTTATATAGCTTTTATATATTCAAGGATTTTCTTGCTATCAATTTCTATCTTGATTGATTCACCTTCTTCTAAATATTCAAGTCTCCTTCACGGCTTTTTGTGTTTTTCCCAGGTTTCATATCTTAAACATACCATTGCTAATGCTTCTGTTATCACCAGGTTGTGATATAGGACTCGCCATGTCTACTATTATTTTCAATGGCATTTTAGAAATATGTTCATTTATTTTACAGCACTTCAAAATTACTTTTCTTTGTTTCCTCTGGATAATGTAAATTTTATAGCTATTTATGAATAAAAATGTTTAATGTTATTTATGAATGAAAGTGTTTAACTGTTGTAACTCATATTTAACTACAGAAGGAAAGGCATTCTAGTTTAGTGGAAATAACACCTGAATAGGAGTAAAAAGATATGGCATTTTCTACTCTGCAGCTGTATAACTTCCGTGTTTAAATCATAATTTTCCTAAGCCTCAGTTTCCTTCTCAAGCATAAAATAGCAATGGCAATATTTTCTATGGTAAATCACAAGCTTGAAAGTATTAAATAAAATGACATATATAAGATCTATTTATAAACTACAGTCATAGATAACGAAAATTGTATGTTTGAAGAAATGCATCATTAGGTCATTTTGTAGTATGAATATCATAGAGGTCACTTGCATAAACCCAGATGGTATAGCCTACTACATACCCAAACAATGTGGCATAGCCTATTGTTTCTAGCCCAAGCGTAAATGATGTTATTAAGAGACAAGGTAAAATGAGATACATGAGAATGCTCCCAGCATGACCAGACATACTGTCATATTGCAAACTTTTTTATAAGTAGAAAGAGTACACTCTAAATAAACAATAAAAAGTATAGGATAATAAATATATAAACCAGTAACATAGATGCTTATTATCATTATCATACATCATATACTATAAATATATGTAATTGTATGGGCTATACTTTTATTCAACTGGTGGTGCAATAGGTTTGTTTACATCAATAATATCACAAATATGAGAGTAATGCAATGCATTATGATGTTATTATGCCTACAATGTCACTAGGTAATAGGAATTTTTTGGCTCCAGTATAATCTTATGAGACCACTGTCATATATGAGGTCTGATGTTGACTAAAATGTCATTATGGGACGTGTGACTACATAAAGTATTACAATTTCATAAATCATTTCTTTTGATATTAAACTAAAATATTTGTTTATTATTTGTGCACATGATTTTCTGCATAAAGCAGGAAAACTAATAAAAATTATTAACAGAATATTTTTTTACCTGTAGCTAGGAAAATTAAGCCTGCTAAACTTCCCTGGTTATATATTTTTATGAGCTATATTACTTTGAGTTCAACAAAATACAATTAGTAGTTCAGCTTTTAATTTTTTTCACCTCCTGTTGGAAAAGCATACTTAGCTCATAGAATGAACTGTCTTTGCATTATATTTTCATAGATAAATAACTTCTTGAGGAAAAAAAAAGACAAAAGTATATATGTTTAAAGTGTTTCTTTGTGAAACCAATTAAGACATTATGAGTATTGTTTTCAAATGCTACAGGTTTGATTATTCTTCACAACAGTATATATTCATAAAAATTATGTCATAAGAAGAAAGGCCAGGCGCAAAGGGTTACCTGGGCGGAGGGCCCTGCTTCCCTAGCAATAGGAAAAACTATAAGTACTTGCACCACCGCTCCTTTAAGTATTTACCCTTTGGAAGTGACATCGAGGCTTTATCCGTGTTTCAGCTCCAGGCCCAGAGCAATATATAGTGATGCCATGGCTGAAATTAAGACCAGCTGAATTGACTATGACCCCCTGGAACCGAACAATCGGTGGAGACTGATTAGCGGGCACACCTAAAAAGCTGATGGATGTTCTATTGGGATTCTCCCTAAAGAACTCCAGATAGAAGCCCTTGGTACAGGGACCCCTTCCATACTCTCTCTCTCTCTCTCTCTCTCTCTCTCTCTCTCTCTTCTGTCTCTCTTTACCTCTCTCATTTTCAGAGATGCTGCATCTTCCGTCACGCTTTCATCGCTCGAGATGCGTATCTTTCTTCCTCTTTCTCCAAAGCTTCAAGGACCCTTCTCCTACCTCTGTAATTTCTAAATACACTTCCCTTATATTTTGAGTTCCTTGGCTCTGAATAGTTTCCAAACTCCAGTACAAACTCAAGAACTCACAGCCCAGCCTAATTTGTTGCTAACTCTTGGTGCCATTTTTTCCTGCTTGCTAATAATTATACTGGCAATTATTTTCAATTTTAACAACTAAAAAGCATATCTTTATAATGATAATGTCAACAATTATTCACAATTTTCATAAAAATTGAAAATCAAACATACTCTCGAGGATTATTGATGATTTTCAAATCTATCCACTTTCACAGTCATCAAATTGACATTACCATTACTGAAATTAAAGATTTGTATTTGGAATCTATTTGAGGATTAACGAATTCAAAGGGAATGATAGGAATTCCTCAAATAAGTAATCTGGTCTTTTTTGATAAAACTTCACAGAGTCCTGGTGTAATGTTAGTTGCAATTGTCAGGCATGTCCTGGGGTTAATAGGCAAATATTGCAAATTCAAGCTGTGACAGAAAATATGGGAAAGCATCAACCCCGGACCTCATGCATGTTCTGCCTGTATGAAATGACGATACGTTTCTACTTGTTTAATGCAAATCTCTTTGTGTTTTAAGTGAAGATAAGTTCAAAGGTGTTACTGACCCTGTTAGAAAAGAAACAGAAGACTTCTCCCAGTAAATGAAGGAAAAACTGGTAATGTGAAATATGTCAGCTTGGTAAGCAGAAATTCAGCTTCTTTGATGAACTAAAGGGTATGATAAACATAAAGGTAAAATGTCTCATTGTTACAGTTGCACCAAAAATTATTTGGTGGGGGAGGGAGTGGGGGGGGGACTAAAATCAACATTCTCAATTAGAATCTGACAGTATTTTTTTAAACTTGCTTTATTCATTTATTTATTTTAGAGAAAGAGAGAAAGGAAGGGAGACAGAGACACAGAAAGAGAAATATCGACTTCTTTTTACACTTATTCATGCCATTGTTGTTTTTTTGTAGATGCCCTGGCAGGAGATTAAACCTGCAACCTCAGCATGTCAGGGCTATGCTCTAAACAACTGAGTTACCTGGCCAGGGCCTAGAATCTGCCAGTTCTATGATGTAAAATAATCCTCCGTGTTTCCAGGCAGATGTTTATTGAGTTTGTTTGTTTTTTTTCCATTTAACCAACATTGGGCCTTGTAAACCATATTTAATATACAGCTCAATTCAATGCCTTTCCCTCTCTTTCCTCTGCTTCTTCTTCTTCCTCTTCTTCTTCTTATTTTTTTTTTTTTCATTTCTAACATTCTCCCTTTCTCTGACAGAAAACATGTGGAGAAGAGGAACACCCACACTGGGCTTGGGCCATCACCCTCTTAAACCACCCAGATGCCCTGATTTCCTAATGCCAATAGATTCCTGACTGATTTTGTTTGTGAACTGGAATGTGTACTGATATAATATAGGCAGTCAAAACCAAATTAACATTAAAGAACATTATCTTGTAAATTTTTTAAAGTCAGCTATATAATTGCACCATTGCTATTACTGATTTAAAGGAGACTAATTGACAAGATTAATGATTTTAAGATAAAATAGTAACAGCAGTGTTTTTTTTTTTTTTAATTGGGGCCTCTTTGTTTTATACATATGCCTACAGCTAGATCCTGCTTTCTATCTGTAGACAGAGATTCCTGCTGTGCGCTACTGAGAAAATGAGAAGACAAAATGGGGAATTAATTTATGGAAAAAAGCTTTAGTTGACAAAGCTTTCTAGTAGATCAATGGAATCTAACTAGTTAAGATATCTTTTCGTAGTTGAGATAAAAGTATGTGATTACTGTAAATACTTTTGCATTTTATGTCTTTCTCATTTTGAATGTCAGTTTTGGAAGAAAAATCATCATAACTATGCAAACATTTTTCTTATGGCATTTGAGTGATTATTTCCTTTGGGATACTATACCTAAACACCTTCATAAAGTGATAAATAAAAAATAATCCAACTCTGCCTGACCTGTGGTGGCTCAGTGGATAAAGCATTGACCTGGAACACGGGGGTCGCCAGTTTGTAACCCCGAGATTGCCTGGTCAGGGCATATATGGGAGTTGATGCTTCTTACTCCTCCCCACTTCTCTCTCTCTCTCTCTCTCTCTCTCTCTCTCTCTCTCTCTCTCTCTCTTTCACACACACACACACACACACACACACACACTTTCTCTCCTCTCTAAAATGAATAAATAAAATATTTAAAAAATAATAATCAAACTCCATAAACACCTCACATTTATTTGAATTCATCTCCTTAAGAATGAAATCCATCTCCAACAATTAAAAAAAAAGTATAAGTACAATTTGAAGATGGACATAATTATTTTCTTTGATTACTTAGTACTTAAGAAATTACTTATTTTACCATTATTCTTTTATCACTTGTTTGTTTAAACAGGTTTTCACATAAACACAGAATATGTAAAACTGATATAAAGCAGAAACATTTACTTTATAGGTTGATCCATGGATCTGATTTTATTTAATTAACAGTCACTAAATTTGCATACCAGAAGTAATTAATTCAGTGGTTCTTAACCTTTTTTGAGGTACCAAACCCACCAGTTTTATATGCGCATTCACCAAACCCTTCTTTAGTGATAAATAAAATATGATTTTTTTTTTCCAAATTCAAGACATAGGTATATGTTTTTTTACTGGTGCACAAAATGAGCCGTGCATGAACATCATCTTGCTCAAAGAACAAAACCAACAAAGTGCATGAACTCACAACAAATTACGGTATTACTTTATTCTGGCCTCCATGGCAGAGGCTTCTCCAAACCCCTGAGACCAACTCATTGAACCCCTAGGGTTCGATAGAACCCAGGTTAAGAACCACTGAATTAATTAGTTGTTTAAAAACCCTAATAGCATTTGGTAAACTATTGTTTGAACTATTTTAGCATACATTTTTAAATAAAAAAATAAACAAGCATTAATAAAAATTCATTTAACTGGCTCCAGTTCACAAGAAGAAAATACCCCCGCAATGGTGCTTAACTATAATATCTAGAAGTAAATTGTTTAGAAACTAATTTAAAGCTAGCAGTTAGTTTAAAAAACAAATAATAAGTTTCATACTGTTCATTCTACTTAGATCTAAATATACTGTATACTGAGATCCTTGCTTTGTAAACAGGATTATTTTTATTACATCAACATCATTCTTAGGTTGAATCATTGCTATTATGTAGAGAGATTTTAGTGATTCTGAAGCATGGTTATTCAAAACTCTAGCAGAGCAGTAACCATGCACCTTTGAAACATTCTGATTGCTAAACCCAGTGACATTTAAAATCAAATATTCTGAATATATTTAAGTTTGCACTAATTCTAGATTGAATTACATGGTACATGTAAATTATCGCATAGTAATTTATTATTAAAATGCAGTGTCTGGGCTTAGGAAAGTACAACATATGTGTAGACTCACCAATACATACATTCATCTAAAACAAAGGGGAACTGTTGACATTATGCAGCCTATAAAGAATTTTCTAATCTTCAATATTTGACTATAATTATGTTTATTTTTTTCTTGAAGATACTATTTTATTTTTTCTAGATAAAAAATACTGTTATGCAGTAGACTGTGATCGTTAATAGGGCAGAATTTAACAAATGTAGCTATCGTATAAAATCTCTTTTGCCGTTGTGTTGCCATTGGGACAGTACAAAACCAGTCAAATTTTTTTAATGTCTATTATATTAAACAAATTCATTCAACATTTTATTGAATACTTACGTAGTGTAATGGTCAGATGCTACTTACTAGAATTACTAGGAACAGTTCTAGAGATAAGATGTCTATATAGAAAGAATTTAAAAATCAAGAATCGTAAGTGTTAGAAAAAATGTTGAATGTCTGGATTTACACTCTTCTCTTATTGACAAGGAATGCAAGACTAATATATCAATGAAGTTTCCCAGGTTACACACAGCCACTTAATGGCAATAGCACACATTCTAAAATTTACTTTTTATTTTCAGCATGTCAAGTTATCTCAACCAGTGTCCCAAACTTAATGTCCCTCTTCTTGCCATAAAGAATTCCTGAACTGGTGGAGAATTCTACAACATGAGAAAGCAAATCAACCAACACTTGATGAGAGTGTGGAAAAATCATCCAAATTTAAAGAAAGCTCATAATCAATTTGTATCTTGAGAAGCACAAAAACAAGCCACAGTAAAGAACCGAGGAAGGTATGCAATATTCTGGATGAACATCAGGTCAATTGCTAGTATTTTTTCTGGCTTCTGTATTTTTATAGTAGGATAAATGGAAATGGACCTACAATGGGGTTGAAATAATCATACAGAACCTCTTATGAGATGACATGAATGATATAAAGTGAAATTTGAATGATTTAAATTATGACACTATGCCTGCTTTCTTGGAGCAATAAAAAAAAGGTGAGAAGTTGTAATTTTATCAGCATTATCAGTAAAATATAGGTGGAGAACAGTGAAGGAACATTTTCTTTATGATCAAATGTTGACTCTTTTAAAGAAGGCAGATGGTTACTCTTAAAATACAAGTCACCATACATACCTTAGGCTATGAGAAACAGAATAGCTTCTACCTAACTCCCAAGTTTAGAAGAATACTTATGACCTCACTACATTAGCTTCTTTCAGCTACTTCCTTCCAGATAAATGATAGAATAATGAATAAATCCCATATCATAGAGACTCTGGGAACATAAATGTAACATTATATCTTTGTCAGCACTGATAACAGCCTGAGAACATAGACAAAGCAATAACTAAGAGGATGCAAACAGGTAAGATTAAGCCAAATGAACTTGGGTGTGATCAGCCCAGATAAAGATTGAAAGAATGTGGGCATTTATTTAATCATCACTCCTTGGATGTGGAATTGAACAGATTTGAGATGAAAATACATCCTTGTACTATTATTTGATAAGCTTGTTTGTGGGAAAAAGTTACTGACAAACACAAATTGATGAAAGCATTATTTTTAAGATCAAGTAAAGTCAGTTATCAAAGTAACCTGACTTTATCCTATTAGAACTGAAATGTAGTTTATGATTCCATTAACTGTGCACACCAAGGGAAGCTGTGGTCTTGAAAGTCCTTGAGGGTAATGGACTACTTACCTCAGATGTGTAAACAGGAGACAGAGTGGAGTCTTACAAGACAATCTTTGATCACTCTGGCATGTACTTAGAAAAATGTCATGGTACTTTTGGTAAAACATAATCATTTTAGTCGAATCATTGTTTAACTTAAGCAAGGTCATTTTGATCTACCAAATATAACAATGCTATATATTAATGGAGTAGTTTTAAGTTTTCAAAGCTTTATAATCTTATACTTTCACAGTACAGAAAGAATGCATAACTTTTATTTATTTCAAAAATATTTTAATTTTCTATATTTTTTTCTTTTTCTTTTTGAAATAAAAACTAAAGCCTATAGAGTTCAATGGATTTGTCCCAGGTCACAATGGTAGTAAATGCTACCACTGGAATTTAAGTTTAACTCATTTGAGCCCTAGAGTTTTCCCATTATTTCATGCTGATTCTAAAACAAGACACACTCATTCTAAAGATAAAAAAACAATGAAAATCCAAACTAGAGCCATTGTTCAAGACAAAGATTTTATGTGAATATCATAGCTATATATGTATATTTTTAAATAGAAACAGTTTAGGGATGGTATTTAGTCTCCCAGTTAACCAACAAATATGAATTTACTATATAAAATGATTACATTAATTTTGAAAGTACAGTAAGCAGAGCAATTAGCAATTTCTTGTGATATTACACATTAAATTGGCTTTATGAAATGGAAATGAAGACATATAACTATTGTTTCTCTTAGATTAGTATAGTTTATTATATGAGAGTAGAATAGAATTAGGTACTTCTAAAACCCACCCTTAAGCCCTATTAACCATATCATCAGAACAGAGCAGCTGGGAAGGAGAGGAATGTTAAAAATACTCTGGTCTTTTTCACTTTTCTGTTATAGGTAAACAATGTCAAACTAATTAGATGACAGAAAAATAGAATGAGGAAAATGCTTGCTCTGCAAGTTACATTAAAAATTATAGCCATTAATACCCTAATGTGCCACATTTGTGTATTTAAACATAAATTTAAAATTAGAAATGTGTATTCTTAATACTTGGACTGTTACTGTGTGTGTGTGTGTGTGTGTGTGTGTGTGTGTGTATTTAATTTTAAATATCTCTCAGGCACCTTGTTTCTCTTTCATCTGTACTAATGTTAATTGGGTAGAAAATAACATACTATCTACCCAACTGGGCTGGTGAAATCACCTTATAACCAATTATTAGTTTCTATAACTGCATAACCAATCACTCCAAATTTTAATGCCATAAACAACAGCAATTTTGTGAGCATGTAATGCTTATGGACTATGTGGGTCAGAAATTTGGTTAGGGGCACAATGTAAGAATGGCTTTTCTTTGCTCAAAGATGTCTAGACTCATGACTTGGAAGACTTAAATGATGAAGTAGGAAAGGTAATTCAAGTCACTAGGGGTGACTTGCATAACTGGAAACTGCAAAAACTAGATCTAAATGATTCCTGTCATATTGGTTTCTTCATTCACCTGATCTAGGATAACTTGCAGACTGGGGTCAGTTGGGATTGTTGACCAAAAATCATTGCACATGAGTCCTGAGTTTTAAGAGGAAGCATCTGGAGAGAAAATATTTCAAGAATGAGAGACAGAAGCTAAAAGGCTTCCTCTGACTTCACCTCAGAAGTTCTGCATTGCTGATGATGCCTGATTCTACTTACTACAGGGATAAACTAAAGCCAGGCTAAACTCTAGGAAGGGGAGAGGAATTGGACACTACCTCTTGATCAGGGAATTACCAGCTCACATTGCAAAAAAATGTGAAGAGGGCAATAGCATTGAGACCATTCTCATCTGATTATCACTAACATACCACTGCCTGGGGAGGACATATTATTAACTGCTTTCATTTTATAGCACCATGTGGCTATCTAGGACTTAACAGAGTTTCAGTATTAATTTGTCTGCCATTAATTCTTTAAGATCTATCTTCCTAGAAAAACTGAAAGCTCATAGCAGAAGCTGGGTATTCTACCCCAACCCCAGCCTCGATACTGTGCTAGATTATGTTCTGTCAATTTGTCTATGGCTGCAAACAAAAAACGCACTTACATAAATTAAATAGTTTCCCCAGAAAAGTCTCAATGATCTTTTCACAAGTTTCATCTTCATAGTCCCACTTCAGCAGTTCAGCTTTTTGGGTTTATTTGCATGCTCTGCCTTTTCTCCCTCTCAGGTGAGGAGGTTAGTGACTTTTTCTCTAATCCTCCTACTAATTCCTTCCAGACATTTATTTCCACAGCACCTATTGTAAGGGCAATTGTATAACATCTATTTCCTATAATAACTTTCATATTCCTATAATCAATTCTGTATTCCATAATACTTACCACTAGCTGTTTTCCAGGCAAAGGGTACTCTTAAAACTTTACTCAGTGCTTGGTACATATTGAGTTCTTTGTGTGTGTATATATATATATAGATAAATGTCAAAAGATTTATCTTAATTTGATCAAAAACAGAGAAGAATTATCAATGGAGGATAAAAATAGAAGGTGAAAGATGAGACATAACAGCTATTTACATAGTCTCAATGTGTACTACACAAAATATTTATTTGTTACAAAGTGAAAAGGATAATATTTTGATGAAGGCTGGCAGATACCACCTTAACCAAAGGACTAAAGTTTCTGTCACCAGTAATAGGACAAATAGATACTATATGCACTATTATGATACACAGAGAGGAACAGAGCATCCCTTCCAGGGTCATTTTAGCCAAATGTGCATATCTCAGTCTAATTGAGAGAAAAAAGTAGGTGAACCCAAACCACGCACATTATTCAAAATTTTCAAGGTCTTGAAAATCAAGGAAAAACTGAGAAACACTTCTATACTGAAAAATGATAAAAGGACGTGTAAACTATATGAAAAAATTCTACTATAAACTGGATTATTTTGTTGTAAAGTGGTGGTTTTCAACCTTCTTACATTTGGGGATCATAAAAATAGCAGAATTATTTCAGGGACCGCTAAGGCAGAAATTACCCAGAGCATAAGTGAATTCAACTAAGATCATTTGATCTATAAGCTTCATAAAACATCAGAGTGGTCAACACTTTCGTAGACTGCAGGAAATTTCTGGCAGACAGGTACATAATTTTGAAGTTCAAAAACACGGTTGTAAAGAATATAACTGGAAGTAATTGATGAACTCTAAGTAGAGTGTGAAAAGTTAATAGTAATGATATACTAGTGTTAACTTCTTAATTTTTATAGATTTTTTGATGTGTAGAAGGGGATTCTTTGGACAAACTAACATATTTCAGAGTGATAAGGCATCAGTTTGTCAACTGATTCAAAAATAGTACTAAAATAGAAAATAGAAGCAGCAAAGAGCAAAGATGGTAAAAACTAACATTTGGAGGATATTAGTGAAAAGTAAATAGAAGTTGTTTGTGCAATTATTGGAACTTTTAGTTTTGAAATTATGTGAAATAAAAAGCTAATAATAAAATGGGTGTTAAAAAGTACTATTTCTTTACTTTTTCTCCATCAAGTTTATAATTATGTAATACTTTAATACAGCATAAGATGTTATTCTAATATCTCTTCAATTTTAGAATCTCCAAATGTCTAAAAGCTTAACCCTCTGATGACTATCCCCACTGGAAAGAGAATGTATGGTTGCACTGTTTGGCTGCCTTGTACCATCAGGATTGCTCTGATATAACCTATGCCTTTCCATCTCCCAAGCCCATCATTCTCTGATATGCTTCATCTGTTATACTCTGCCAGGAGGTGATTTTTCTGACAAGCCTAGAGCGATGAGTGAGATTGACTGTCTTTATCTCAGAATGAATCCTCTATCTCTTCCTAGCTTTAGCAATAAAGGAGGACTTTATAACCTAGGTGATTAGGGTTTGTACCTCAGAAAATTTATATATTTCTTCACTGACCAAAAAAAAGTGACAAAGAAAAAAAAATGTGAAATTAAAATAAGAGGCATTATTTAATAACTGTCATGTGTGTACTTAAATATTTTATTCTGTATTTTTTGTTGCAATGGAACAGAGACTTTTTAAAGTAACAGAATAAAAATATTACAGATAGTTCAATATATAATTTTAATGGATTAATAATAATTGTATGAGCATGCACAAGAGCTGTGATGCATATGAAATGATGTTATTATTAACCAGGGTGATTCTGTCTGTGTCTTATAGATCGCCTGTTGAGAACTGCCTGTAGCGGACTTACTTCTGGAAAATGCCTTCTTTGAGTTCTGCTCTAAGTTTTGCTTTTTGTCTGCTAGACAAGAAATTTTTACCTCCACACCTTAAATGATGAAACCCATTGCTGGCTGCTGTACAAACAGCATGCTCTCTCTGCATCATATTCATTCACTCTCCTTTCAGCAAACATGTATTTAATCAGGCAGTGCATATGGCTTAGAGGATAACAAAATAAGTAAAAACTTGACATGGCTCTCCTATTGCAAATAATTTCTGCAGCAGACCCCTCTCAGTATGTGTGTACACATGCAATCATTTTCACTGTGAAAAAATAATGCCCTATTGGCTTCAGGATTATATTAAGGTTGAAGACTTACCCAAGCTCAACCACTGAGAATCTGCTTTAATGAATTTGAAATTAAAACTGAAAGGATCTGTTCCATCTGACATTTTGATTAAATTACAGTGATATGTTCTAGAGAGGTACAGGCAGCCTGCCTTTTCCAATGTATGTGTAAAAGGTAAAGGCATCTCACTGCCAAACAGAGGAATGAAGTTGATCTTTAGCGAGAACAGAGTAAGACACATGGGAAAAATTAATAAGCCTCTAAGATTACCATTTAACCTTCTGCTGGATTTTTAATTCTTGTTCCTAAATTTCCATAAGACTCAGATATACTTCCTTTGAGTTCTGTGAAATGTCACTTTATCCTTAAAAATGAATTATCTCTCATTTTCCTACTTTCTTAAGTAACCAAAATACTCTTAACAAGGGCCATCTCTGACAAACTAATAATTACAGTACTGTAATTCAGTCTGAATGGGAGTAATAGTGTAATATATTAATTGGCACATTGGTCCAATGACTTTATAGAGACCAAATAACACTAAACTCTATGAGATAAGAGGGTTATTTTTCTCTCACACAAATGTTCTAGCTCATAGACAGTCAATTAAGTATAAAGATGTTACATTTCACAAAGTGAACCAGTGACTCAAATTGTATCTTATTGCCCTGTCATTCCCTAAAATGCTCTTTCCAGGTTTCAACCTACAAGAAGAGAAAAGAAAATGTAAGGTCATGTATCTCCTCTTTAAGAATGTGATCCAGAAATTGCTCACAAACTCCGGCTCACATCCATTAAACAGAAGCTACTCAGATAATCATGTGATTAATATTTAGGACTTTTTCTGCAAAATAAAATAAGAGCACAATGGCTATCAGGGGCTCTTAGCAATTTCTGCTGCAATTATGTCATTGGAACACAATGGTGGAATTCCACAGGTAATTCACTCAGAATTATAAGGAAAGGTCTTCTAAAGAAAATGAGTGTTGGGTGAATTTGCAATGATAGAGTAAACACAGGATGGAAAGGGGTATATCAAGAAAAAGGGACATAATGTACAAAGACAATTTGTACATTAATTTATTATTGGCTGGAACATAGACTGTATGTGGTAAGAAACTGAGGATGGCATTAATTGAGTATGAAAACAAATGCCGAACAACAAATATTTTATATTTTCTTGTAAAGGATCTGCACTTAATACTATGGCAGCAAGAAACATCAATATTTTGTTAGCCAAGTGGTGATCTAATTAGATATGTTTTTAGAAAGATGACTAGCAATCTGTGAAGAGCTGAAGTAGGAACCATGCTGGTGGTACACGGGGTAAGGTAGTGGAGATGAATAGAGTAATTCATATTCTACAGGCACACCATAAACATAAAATTTATCTTTAAGTCCTCAGCTTCGCTTTGATCAATGCATTTCTCAAAAAAGTGACCTTGTGTGAGATTGAGATTTCCCCCTTGTATTTCCCATTTCTCAGATTGCCTTCTCTAGTCAGCATACTTGGTTTTGCTTATTTTGAAAAGAAATAAAAATCAACCAACTTTTCCTCAGAGTATTACTTAGAAGAATCTACAGAAATTAATAAAATAATTTGTAAAACATTAGCAAATTCTACCAATTGAATGTAATAAACTTATTTATTTTTAGACTAGTACATTTCATTTCCTTTTCTGGGTTTGGAACAAACATTAAAAATCAATCAAACAGTCTGACCAGGCGGTGGTGCAGTGGATAGAGTAGCGGACTGGGATGTGGAGGACCCAGGTTCAAGACCCCGAGGTCGCCAGCTTGAGCACAGGCTCATCTGGCTTGAGCAAAGCTCACCCGCTTGAACCCAAGGTCACAGCTCGAGGAAGGGGTTACTCTGTCTGCTGAAGGCCCGTGGTCAAGGCACATATGAGAAAGCAATCATTGAATAATTAAGGTGTCACAACGAAAAACTGATGATTGATGCTTCTTATCTCTCTCCGTTCCTGTCTGTCCCTACCTCTCCCTCTCTCTGACTCTCTCTCTCTGTCTCTGTAAAAAACAAAAAACAAAAAACAAAACAAAAAAGAAATAATCAACCAAAAAACCTCTAGTTTCTAGCTACATAACTAAAAAGTGGTAGTGATTGAAAGCTATAACTTAATTTTTTAAGATCTTTTTTCTTCATTGATCTTTGTGCTAACGTAGTCATTTATACCTACCTCTCCTTTTTATCAGTGAGTATTTCAGCAGGGGGGCTACATTTGTGATTGGAAAAGACAACCCTGATCTGTGGTAGTGCAGTGGATAAAGCATCAACCTGGAACTCTGAGGTCTCTCGTTCAAAACCCTGGGCTTGCCTGGTCAAGACATATATGGGAGTTGATGCTTCCTCCTCCTCTCCCCTTCTCTCTCTCCTCTCTAAAATGAATAATTTCTTTAAAATCTTAAAAAGGAAGAAAAGGATAAAATTCCTTCATTTACACAGCTTATTTTCTTTTTTCTTTGTTTGATCCACTCCACACACCCTAACTTCTCCTAATTTTGGAAGGCAAGTTGGGTAAATGATGGGTGATGGGTTTTCAGTGATTATGGATTCATTCATGTGTCTTAATTCATTCATCAACCAATTAAAGAGAAGAACTACATTGTAGGCTTTGAGAATGTCCTATTTAAGAAATTAGGTCAAAAAGAAAACAAGCAAACAACAAGAAACAACACCTTGCCTGTATACAGCTCACATTCTAGTGAACATCTATCCCCTAAGGCATTTTCTGAGAAGTTTACAATCTTATATGTTTCTTGGCTAGAGGGGAGTACAGGTTACTAATGAGTTTTACTTTGTTTCCATACATGAGACACTATCAAGCCTAACAGCTTTTACTTCAATGTTCCTATAACACTCATTTTGCTGCTTCTTCAGCAGCTAGAGTCATCTCTTTGAACAGAAAGTGACATTGTGTCACTTCTGTGTGCAAAATAATTTTACTCATAGGAAAGCTAGTATTCGGACAGTGGTCTCTAAAGCCCTGTGTGACTTAATTTCCTGTTACCTCTCTGATTTCATCTCTTAATTTCCTCCTTGTTTATTTTGCTCCAGCCATCTTGGCCTTCTGGCTGGTCTTCAAACATGTTCTAATATAGAGCCTTTAATTGTACTTTTTTTCATGTCTAAGCCTTACTTGCCTGAGACATTTACATGTCTAAGTTTCTCACCTCCTGAAATTTTTAACTTAAATATCACCATCTCAACTTCATGCTTTTTATCACCTCTAAAATTTCAACATTTCCGCATATCCTGTTCCACTTACCATAATTTACGTTTTACTTTTCAATGATACATAAGAACTTTTATTTCATTTTATTACCCAGATCTCCTCACTAGATTTTAGGTTCCTTGGTTAGGAGTTTTGTGTCTATTCATTTATGTATTTGTTTTCTATTGGTGTGTAACACTTTACCACAATCACCACAAACTTAGTGCCTTAAAACAACAGCACTTATTAACCCACTGTTCTGAATGTCAGAAGTCGGAATGGACTTGCTGGGTTCTTTGTTTAGAGTCTTACCAAACCCCAATCAGATTGTCAGTGAGCCTGCCTGGGCTCTAACATGGAGCTCAGGGGTCAGGAAGTGGAGAATGTGTTTTCAAGTTCGTTGGCAAAATTCAGTTTCTTGCAGTTATGGTACAGGAGTGTTCGTTTCCTTGCTGGCTTTCAGCAGAGACTATACTCAACTTCCATTGGCTGTTTACAGTTCTGGCCATGGTGGCCCCCACTTTCTTCAAGCCAGCAAAGATATGTCAAATCTATGTCATGCTTAGAATTTCGGTGACTGTCAAAATGAATGAATGAATGAATTACTGTTGCTACAGTAATGTGTGCCTGTATACAGACTCCATAAGTATCTGCTTGCCCTCTCTGCCTAGCATAACAGGCAATCATTGTTTAGTAGGAGTTAGCATATATGCCTAGGGTTCTTCCTGGGTAAACCCCACAGTGTCACAGTTTCCTTTGACTCAAATCTCATGGATGGATCTAGAGTAGGGGTGCCCATACTTTTTCAACTTGCGAGCTACTTATAAGAAGACAAGTCAAAATGATCTACCTACAATAAAAATGCAAAACATAAATTTATTTCTTCTATATTATCATTATTTTTTTTAATTTATTTTTTTTATTTTATTCATTTTAGAGAGGAGACACAGAGAGAGAGAGAGAGAGAGAGAGAGAGAGAGAGAGAGAGAGAAAGGGGGGAGGAGCTGGAAGCATCAACTCCCATATGTGCCTTGACCAGACCAGTGCAGGGTTTTGAACTGGCGACCTCAGTGTTCCCAGGTCGACGCTTTATCCACTGTGCCACCACAGGTCAGGCCTATATTATCATTATTTAAGTTACTATTTTACTATTTAATATTGTGTGTTCTTCTTTCACCTTTCTCCTTCTCAGCTCTCTTTTCGGAGGAAAGTCAATGTCATAGTTTTTATGAACAGTCCGAAAAAGCCGCTCAACATTTCCCTTCTTTGGAATAGCAATGGCACATAGACAGATGAGGCAAACGCACTTAGAATATGACAGTGAAAAAAATCCCCTCCCATTCTGTATGAAAGTGGTAGGTTTTAGGCTTCTTACTTGGACCAGCTACGGCACTCATTTTTATGAGTGCCTTTGTTGTATTTAGTTTAAATAAATTGAAGGCTAACTACACAGCAATGTAGCTGAACAAGTTAGTGTGGTTTAACGCGCATGCGTAGGGTGTCAAGAGTTCAGACGTCAGATTGGCTACCCTGTATGCCAATCAAAAGACAAATGTTTTTTTTAATGTCATGCGATCTACCCACACTTCCTTTGCGATAGACCAGTAGATGTGATCTACGTATTGAGCACCCCTGATCTAGAGAATCTATTTACTCAGCTCTTACTACAATGAATTAGTCCTAATAGAGAATAAGAAAAGAATTCAGTCACAAGGACTCACCACTTTCTAATTAATCATTTCTTAGCTAGCTCTCTTCTTCTTCCTTTCAACACAAAAAATCATTTTCTAGCTGGGTCCTGCTCTTCTTTATTGGCTTATTTCCAGGCCCTCATAAAGCCCGTACTTCTTTCTATTCAGAGCCCTATCTTTAACTCAAAATTTAGGAAAATACCAGTTCATAGAAAGAGGGGAAGGTAAAGAGGGGTGGAAATGAAAGTTACCAAAAATAAATTAAAAAATAACATTCATTAATATTTTTAACATATTATTTCTCGCTATGTTTTGAACTCTTATTTTTATTATATTATTATGCTATGATCATATGTCTGTCTCTCTCTTATACTGTAAAATCCTTAAGAGCAGAAATAGAAATTATTAATTTATCTCTTTATTTTCATTTCTGGTACAATTCATAGCAGTTGCCCAATAACTGGTTGTTGAATAAATGAAAAATGAATACATGCATTAATAAGATAAAATAGAGTATGTACACATTTATTATTCAATTTGATGTTAAAGTATGCAGACCAGAAAAAAATAACCAAATTTAAAATATTTAGGCAAATAGAGATATTCAGTAAGAAACTTCAGATACTTTTTATTTATACAGTAGCTTAAATATTGATGATAAATGTTATCTTTTCTACTAATGTAGCTTTGAATCTAATCAAATTATTTAAGCACTGTTTTATTATACAGTTTTATGTGCCATTTACCAATATGACTTAGATTATTAAATGCTAAAATACTTTCTTGGATTTCAAGTGTATGAATAGAACACTACAAGTTATAAATTTGCCTTGGTTGTTTTTTGATATCTGCTAGAGGATGTTCACATTAAGATAAATGGATTGTCATGTTCTGCGAAGTGTTTAGTTTCACTTTTAAGGGACCATCTGTTCTCTGATGAATGGTTCTGTGTATACGAGTGGGCATGTTGATTTAGCTCTTTTAAATAAATGCCATAGCTAATTATTTTTTAAAGAATACAGTTTTTAATGCTTCTAACTTTGATAGTCGCTTATGAAGATATCTATGCAATAAGGTTTTATGCCCACTTATAGCCTTTTCTTAGGATGAAAATATATTCATCATAAAGCATAGAAAAAATGAATAGGTTGAACTTTGTATACTTGACTGACTAATGTTCTTCACTATTTAAAAAACTTACTTTCTAAATAAGCACATAGTTTGAAGCTCTCAGACTAAACAGTAAGGGAGAATGGAGGGCTAGCCTATTTTGCCTTGAGTCAACTTTATTCATCACTGAGATGAGAGACACACTATATTGTCACTGACACATTTGTTTGAACACTACTGCTTTGCATCATCACAAAAAGAAGAATAATACAAATAACAGAATTAAAAACAAAAGCAATTAGCATATAATGAACCCAGATGATTTGCTATACTAATACTAGAAAAGAGTAGTTTTGAGTGTATATTCAAATTATTCAAATTATAGTCCATACTGTATAATCAGAAGCAAAGTCATTAAGCACATAGTTGTGATTTGCATTAAAAATGATCAATGAAACTACTCATAGTAAAACATATATAAAATATTCACTTGTACAATACCATGCATCATTTATAAAATACATGAGAATATAATTAAATAAGTAGGCAGGTAGATAGGTAGAGAGATAATTTCTGGTATCATATAGATATGTGGTTTTCTAAACTGCCATTTACAGGAGAGCTTTAGGTTTATGGGGCCCACAACTGAGATGAAAGAGAAAGCCAAAAGAAGTCGAGCTTATGAACACTCATTACTAACTCAAACAAAACTGCTTTACTTTTAATTTTACAGAATATATTTTTGCATGTTTGCATCTAATAAATCAGTTCCATAGCTAAAGTAGCAATAGGAAAAACAGTGCCTAGATAAATCCACTTCTCTGACATCTTTCTACTTTGAAGATCAGCCTTCCTACTTTCGAGATCAGCCTTGATTGCAGAAAATGTTTTTCTATGCTAAACAGCATTTATCCTTGTCAAAAGATACCTAGTAAAGGTTGTCAGATATTTCCCACTCTTTGAAATGTGAGAGGGAAGAGATTCATTTCTTCATATCTGCCCACCTGACACCACCTGTCTCTCTAGCGTTTACCAATGATGAGCTCTCTGCAGCCATATTGATTTTAATATCATAATGAATATCCCCTGTTGCTGGAAACCCTGGTACTGTTTGAGGAACCTAGGGAAGATATTTTGGGATAGGGAGAGCTTTCCCCTTAATGCTTTCAAATTTTCATAAAGACCGATGCTGCTTTTATCTCCCCATAGAACTGATTTATTTTATCAGTTAGAGTTTTCTGTACTGAGCCAAAGAAAATTACTCTAGTTGACAAAAATAAAAGGAAATGTATTGGTAAGATGTGGGGTAATTCATGGATTTCAAGAAAATGCTAGAAAGCCGGGCTTCATAAAGGCAGAACGCAGAAATACTTCCTGACTCTGGGTAGTAGCAATGATAGAAATATCTCACCAGCTCATCCCTATTTGGCCATTTGTATACTAGTTCTTTCCTCCTGTAACACTAGAGTAAAGTGCGCTGTGCCCATTGAAGGTCAAACTATTCATTTTCACACCAGAAATAATTTCCTCTCACTTTCTCTATGACTATACTCTGACAATTTTATACTTTCCAGGGCATTTCTTTCCTAATTTCCACCTTTGTTCACATTTCCCTCAGCATACAATCATTTCTTAGAATATACATTATACAAAAAACATAAAACTTATGTTATCATTCTGCCTCCAGCTACCACTTTATTATATTGAACATTAATACTTCCTACAGGGAATGATTAATTTTTGCTATTTATACTTCTTCACATGGCATTCTTCATAACCCAGTCCATTGCATCAGGACAAATTATGAAAAAATCCCTTTAGCCAAGAATAGTGTTAGCCTCTATCTGTATCAACTCTGATGGTCACCTCTCTGATTGTGGCTTTCCTGGTCTCTGAGCAGCGTTTAACCTTGTTGACCATGCCCACTTTCTAGAAGTACATTTTGTTTTTGTATCTGCCACAGGAAATTATCTTCCTACTCACTGGCTTCTCCTTTGCAAGATCATTTGCCAGCTTGTCATCTTCTGTTTGACTTCTAAATGTTGAAATGTCTCCTGGGTTTTGTCCCTGTCACCTCTTCACTATCTGCACACTCTCCATACATGACTCTTTCACTCCTCCCACCAGTTACGACACATGTCAATGAACTCCAAATATCTCTTAGCAGCCCTGTCTTCTCCTCAGCTCATGATGTGTATATCCAATTGTCTATTTGGCATCTTCATATACATGAAGCATCTAAAACTTGCCGTGTACAAAACAGAATGCTAACACTACTCCCACTCCCAAACAGTAAACAATGTCACTGCATAACCAGTTGACTAAGCCAAAAAAAACCTCCCAAATTATGACATACATCTAATTGATCAACAAAATTTATTGATTATATTTCTTAAACATGCATGAAATCTATTCACTTTTTTCACCCAGATAAAACCATCTCTATTTCTCATTTGGACTATTGTTATAGTCTCCTAAATAGTTTTCCATTTTGTATCTTAAAAATTGCTGTTTTTCTTTACAAAATAAATTAGAAATAATATTTTTAGTAGCACTCTCTTGTTTAAAACTCCCCAATGATCTCTCATCATATTTACAATAAAATTATATTTAATTCTGTTTTGGCTTGTGATATAATTCTACTGCCTCTCTGACTTCACTTTATACTAGCTTGCTCTTGTTAGCTCCACTGGTTTCTTTCTCATTAATTTTACTAGATAGTATTTCTTTACCCCTGAAAGATTTTTCCATGATTTGTACATGAATATTTCCTTCTTTTGATTATTCACTTAAATCCTTCTCTTTAGATAGCCATTTGCCAAAACAAATAAGTCTAAAGTCTCAAGCGTATCTCTCTCTCTCTCTCTGCCTCTCTCTCTCTCTCTCTCTCTCTCTCTCTCTCTCACACACACACACATTTTTTCACACACACACATTTATAGCACTATTGTTCAATTTCACTCAGTGTTCATGCATGCACGTGTGTGTGTGTGTGTGTGTGTGTGTGTGTGTGTGTGTATGTGCATGTGGTGGGCTCTGCACCACAATTATTCAGGTGGTTCTATTTAGTGGATCACATCTTTATAGGGACGAGATCCCTATTTGAAGCTTCTGCATTTAGCTTACATCACCTTTGGGAAGAGAGTTTATGGAGAATTACACAGGACATTATATGGGCCAGATATGAGGTATATTTCATCAATTTTTCTCTGTACTCCATTGGCCAGAATTCAGTCATATAGTCTCATGAAAAATAAGAGAGGCTAGAAAATGTGGTTTAGTGGCTTTCTCAGGAAGAAGAGGAAAACATGAATATTAGTGGTTTTTAGCAGTCTTTGACATAGCACTTAACCAAGTAGTTACTAAGTAACATTTTTTAATGTCACTTACTTTTAATTATGTACCAAGCCATTTGTACTGCATTATATTTAATGGTTTCCAAAATATTCCTTTAGTCATACATTAATTAATATTGCTATTGTTTCCCTTTAGAAGAATGTAAGCTTCATAATGACAGAAACTCTCTCTGTCTTGTTTCTTGCTATATATCTTTAGTTCCGAGGTCCAATTCATATCGGGTACATATAAAGATCTTAGTAAATATTTTCATAAATTTGGAGGGTCTTGTTTAGTCTATGCCTAAGATTAAAAGAGTACAGCTTGTTTGGCAAACCCCTGAACATGGTATCTTAAAAGAGACAGATGCAATAGAACTTGTTTCCTTCCCTCCTTTGAGTAATTTAGCAGGAAGTAGATTCAGAGTCAGCTAAGGCTTTCAGATTGAGTTAATTAGAAAACTAGGCCAAAACTAGATGCTGAACTCTGAAAAGCATTCTATTTCTAACAAGATCACTAATTTTACATTAGGAGCCTCCATTTTGACACAACTGCGTAGATCTTCTCTGTCCTTTTCCTAAAATACATAGGTCACTTCAGGATTGAGGTTTTTCTCTGCCATGATGCTGTTCATTGTATGTGTATTTCAGCTAGTCCCAATTTAGGCACAATTCTCTTTAGACAAAAAAGTACATGAAAGACTCTTTATTCATTCTCTTTTTAATTTTTTGGCCAATGCATTTTGGGTTTTTAATATTCATGCTGTAAGTGTTAGTGTCCATAAACATCATGCATTATAGTATCCAGAAAAAAAAGAAGTAAGTCACCAGGCCCAATCTGAGCATGCTTATCAAAAATAAACACTATGAAACTTAAAGAAACAAACAAACAAACACAGAAAAGAATATGTAATCTACATTTTTCTTTTTAAGAACTTAAAATCTGTAAAAATAGAATGCCATTATACATAAGTCAAAAAAGTTATATATCTTACTAACAGCAGAATCCTGAAAAGATAGCAAGTGAATAAATTATTATTCTTTAATAAATCAAATAGTATATGTTATTATGTACATATAAAAGGATCTCAGTATTCTTTTTACTGAAAAATGAAATATATATACTTTACTATTTTCGTTATTTAAAGTTCTTATATTATTATTCATATTTCTATTTTAGATAGTAAAAATTTTTCAGTGAAGCACAACTTGTGGAGTTATTTTGAATTGTAATTCTCTGGGATCTGTAAAAGATTGTGCTCTCATCCTAATAATTGGTTTGCATAAAAGCTCTGTTGTGGTTTTAGTTTGTATTTTTCTTCATTATATGAGAAAGTCTTAAAAGCAAGGTGATTCAATGAAGCCATTTTTGCAATGTTTTTCAAATGTTTTTTATAATTTTATATTCTTAGTAAGACAGTCTTTTTTTCTCCTGAATCCAGTATCAAATAAGTATATTTGTAAGTTGGTATTTGTTTATTTCATTTTACAAATATGTTTTTATTCTATTCTCAATAAGCCATGTATAAAATACAGACTACTCATTTTTCTTAAGTATACAGAGATGAGTAAGACATAGTGTTTAATCACAAAGAGTTGTAGTTTCTTTAGAGGGCCAAATAAAGAAGCTAAAGTAGAAGTTCTTAAAAGGTATACTAGAAGTACATGTAGATTATTAAGAAGTTTGTTTAGTTTAGATTCAAATTATACTCTCTAAAGGAGCAATGTTTGAGTTAATCCTGTCTGATAAGCAGAAATTCACTGTACAAAATCTAGAAATGAATTACTGTGTGTGGAGAGGCACTGATTTGAAGAAGTAGCACACTAAATTCAGGTGTGATGAATAGTTTAGTATGTCAGTGGAGAAAATTGAGTTATGTGAGAAGAAAAAGCTAAGCAGAACTAGATTGAAAAGGATCATGTCACCCTGGCCGGTTTGCTCAATGGTAGAGTGTCTACCCTGTGTGTAAAAGTCCCAGGTTCGATTCCCAGTCAGGGCACACAGAAGAGGCAACCATCTGCTTCTACCCTCCTTCCTTTTTTTCTCTCTCTATTCCCCTCCTAAAGTCATGGCTTGATTGAATTGAACAGTTCACCCCAGCACTGAGGATGAGTCCTCAAGTGCTAAAAACAGCTCAGTTAGGAGATGTTCCACATAGGCAGATCATCGGCCCCAGACAGAGGTTGCCAGGTGGATCCCGGTCAAGGCACATGCAGGAGTCTGTCTCTGTATTGCCCTTACTCTCACTTAAAAAAATAATAATAATAAAATAAAATAAATTTTAAAAAAGAGAAAAAGTTTATGTCTTCCATGTTAAGGAATTTGACTTTTATTTTTTTGCAAAAAACGTTGGAGTTTACCATATTTAAAAAAAAAATTAAGCAATTTTAGCATGGGAATTACATGATCATATTATATAATTATATTCTATAATAATGATTACATAATTACTATTAAGGATTAAGGTACAGAACCTAATGAACAATTGAAGACCAATTATCATGACTTATGTCTATAATGTTTTCATAACATCATGATTAAACCACTGCTTTTAATTCTAAAGCATAATAATAATTAATTTCTAAAAATATTAAATAAAAAATGTAATCACAACATAATAATTATTTCAATGGATCTGAAATGAAAAATATCTAACAATTCTACTTTTGGTTATTTATTTGAAAGAAACAAAAATTGTTATGTTGAAAAACTATATGTACCCTGTGTTTATTGCAGCATTATTTACAACAGCCAAGACATGGAAATAACCTAAGTACCCATATAGAAAATGAATAAAGAAAATATTTTTTATATTTAAATACACACACATACACAAAATGGTTTACTATTCAACCAGAAAAAAAAACCGAGAAATTCTTTCATTTACAACAACATGGATGGACCTTGAAGGCATTTTGCTAAGTGATATATATCAGACAAAGAAATACCTGTACGATCTCACTTCTATATGGGATTAAGAATAAGATATCTATCAGATTTGTGGTTACCTTTGTACCAGAGGTAGTAGAAGGTAGAAATAAAAGAATTAGATAAAAGTAGTCAAAAAGTATAAACTTACAGTTATAAGATAAATATTTATTGAGGATGTAATGTACAACATGATTTCTGATGACAATAGGTAAACTGCTATATGGTATATTTGAAAGTTCTTAAGAGACTAGATTCTTAAGAGTTTTCATTCCTGGAAAAAAAACATTTTTTATTTGATTTTTGTTTGTGTCTATATGAGATCATGAAGTAGTTTCCTTAAAGCATAGGAATACTTAGAGTGGTAATATGTAAGTCAAAACACTATGCTGTTAAAAAAATGAAAGAAAGAAAATAACTAAAGAAGAAAGTGTTGGGCAGATAAAATATATTATGCTCACTTTGTTAAAAATGGCGCTGCCCACATGGAAGTTCGTTGATATTAATGTGTGTTCTGGAACAGGCTGTGGGCAGGCCGGGTCGTTATAGCCTAAGGCTTAGTTTAAGAGTAAGCTCTTCCCCACACCCTTGACTGATTGGATAATGTAGGGTGGTGCACTCTCCTTAGGAATCCCATTATACAGAGACTTCCTTGTTTGTATAATTGGATTAAAGGTTTTGATTCTATGGTATAAAATGGGAGAGAGCAGTAGCTTGAGCTCTCTCTCTCGGTTCCTGGGTTCCTGAGATTAGTATTAGAGAGGAGAGCAGATTAAGGCCATGTGGAGGAGAAGTAGCCAAGATGGCAGAGTGCTGAGGAAGAAGCCAGTTTGTTAAAAGTTTGTGCAGGAGGAGATAGGAAACAGAGGTGAATAAGTCTGGTGAGCTAGAAACCTTTTTTTTTTTTTAGGAATTCTAGGAAACTCGGATAAGTCAGTAGCTTTGTGAGCCCTGAATGAGTGGGTTTTGGATCCCAGTGTGTGTTTTTGCTTGCCCGCCGGGTGCAGCTAGAATTAAAGCTGATGGCTCACCAGTTCTTGGCTCCTGTGTTTCATTACCGACTGTTCGAATCTAATGCGAACCTGCACGGGTCAGGCTGCTGTGATGGTGGCCTCGACCACTGGCTTTACAAAAGGAAAAGAAAATAAATTAAAAATAAACACCAGGGGCCCTGGGCAGCTAGCTCAGCAGTAGAGCATAGGCCAGGCATGTGGAAGTCCCAGGTTCAATTCCCAGCCAGAGCACACAGAAGCGCCCATTTGCTTCTCCACCCTTCCCCCTCTAATTTCTCTCTGTCTCTCTTTTCCCTTCCCCTAGCTAAGGTTCCTTTGGAGCAAAATTGGCCTGGGGGCTCTGAGGATGGGTCCATTGCCTCTGCCTCAGGCACTAGAATGGCTTAGTTGCAATGGAGCAAAGCCCCAGATGTGCAGAGCAACGCCCCATGGTGGGCATTCCAGGTTTTTATTGCCAAAGATAAGCAAATTACCCAAAAGAGTGCCTAATATAAACCCAGAAAGTGATCTCTAAAATAAAAGTACAGTAGTTTTCTTGAGGCATAGGAATACCTAGAGTGTAAAACAAGAAATTAGTAAACTCAAATTATAAAACTTTAGGCTCTTAGAACAAGGTAAATTGCTCACCTATCAACCTCCAAAAACTAATCTGGAAGGCTTAAATCCAGGTCCTTATCCCTACCCTTAGGGAGCCATCACCAACAAAAGCATAATACTAAAGTAATAAAAGATGAACTCACAAGAAAAAATAAAAAGAATGAAGCACTCAGAGTGTAGGATACATCTCACAAAGAAAAGGAAAATAATAAAATCTGCAAACATTAAGTCAAGAAACTACTTCCAGAAGACCATCAGATAACCAAAAATAATAGCTTTATCAATATCAAATTTATTTAAAAAATAATCAAATTTCTTTATATAAATAGAGCTGGGAGAGGAACAGTAAGTAAGGACTCTGAATTGCACATACAGGAATATAATTATATGTAGCTAAAATAAATTTTAAAAAATCTCAGGCAATTGGTTTCTGAGGTGATTTATCAAAAAATGACTCGTTTTGGGAGAAAAAGAAAATAAAAAACTGATATCCTAATAATAAAATTAATAAATAAATTTAGGAGAAAGGAAAATATATGAGAACTAAGAATGAACAAAATTATACTGAGGTTTATTCTTTTCTAAAATAGCAGTCACAAATAAGACAGATTAACGACGAGTACTTAAAACTAAAATTTCAGATGATAGCACTTTAGGAAAGGAAAACGTTTCTCTTCTATTCTTCTAGGTTCTTTTAAATTGACACAAGATTGACCCCCCAAAAAATTTGTACATATGTGAACCCCACAAAGACTTGAGAGGGAAAAGGACTGTACTTATGCCATCCTGAGCCAATGAGAAGGGAGTAAGTATCTGCAGATTCAAAAGGAAAAAAAAAGACAATGCACAAGAGGATGAAAAAGCAAGTGTTTGGTAAGCAAGGTTATCATATCCCACAGAGACAATAGGACACAGACAGGGCTTCGAATAAGCAGGCCCTGTGTGTTACCCCCAGTTTTTCACACCTACTCGGCCTATACTTTTTATAGTTATCTTATATCTTTTCCTAAACCTGATTTAAAAGAGTAGAAACAAACAGCAAAGTTATGGGAAATTGAGTAATACATTAATTTGTTTAAACTAATAGTCATAAGTTGAACTATAACACAAAAAACTGAAAACACAAATTATTCTTGAGCATACACAAAACACTGATGAAAATTAAAGTCACATCAGGCCATCAAGCCTATATATTTCCAAAACCAATATCATAAAAACTATGTTTTCTCTCTAAAATGTAATAAAATCAGAAAGCAATGATAAAGAATGGCTTAAAACTAGTCATATGTCTAAAAATTTAAATAATACTTGAAACAAGTACTGTATTATATAAATTTTACTATAATACATTTAGATATTGATAACAATGAAGTTTAAATTTGTGAAATACAAAATACAGCCTGGCTATAAATTTTATTTTTTTAATTTATTAATTTGTTAGACAACAAGAAAGCTTAAAAATTATTAAGAAAGCTTAAAAATTATAATCACTATATGCAAATAAAGAAGTAAAATGACCTGGAGAACATGGATAAAAATAGAAAACATTAGAACAGATAACAAATTAGAGAAGTAAAAAGTAAAAATTGTTATGTCTTACCTGACCAGATGGTGGAGCAATAGATAAGAGTACAGTGGTACCTTGAGAAACAAATTTAATTTGTTCTGTGACCAAGCTCGTAAGTCAGTCAACTCGTATATCAAACTACCAATACTGGACCAGTGCACCAACATGCCAACTGGCGGCAGCTTCCCGAATCATGACTCATATCTAGGAATTTTGCTTGGATCTCGAACAAAAATATAGACCCAGACCAAGTCAATGCTCATATCTTTAAAAATTGGTCTGTTCATATCTCAAGGTACCACTGTATGTGACATAGGATGCTGAGGATGCAGGTTCAAAACTACAAGGTTGCTGACTTGAGCATGGGCTCACCAGCTTGAGCACAGGGCTTGTGCATGGGGTCATAGACATGACTTCATGGTCGCTGGCTTGAGCACAGAGATTGCTGGCTTGAAGTGTAAAGTTACTGGCTTGAGCCCAAGGTCACTGGCTTGATAAAGAGGTCACTGGCTTAGCTGGAGCCCTCGGGTAAAGGCACATATGAGAAGTAATCAATGAATAACTAAAGTGCCGCAACTATGAGTTAATGATTCTCATCTCTCTCCCTTCCTATTTGTCCCTGTCTATCTGTCTGTATGTCTCTCTTGCATGCTAAAAAAAAAACAAAAAAACAAAAAACAAATTGGTATATCTAAAAAACAAACGCTGATTCTTTTAACAGAGTACTAAGATAACTAAATCTCACACAAATTAGTACAGAATATGGGGAAAGATTCAAATAAATAAAATATATATTATTATATACATTACAGGTAAATATTGTAAAATAATATGAAAAGCTAAAAATGCATGTTATCTTAGTCTGTTTGGGTTGCTATAACAGAATATCATGGATATTCTGTTACAAACTACAGAAATTTATTTTTCATAGTTCTGTATGGTGACAAGTTCAAAATCGAGAAATCAGCAGATTCAGCAGCTGATGAGAACCTTTCTTCATTTATTGATGTATGTTTTCTTCTGTGTCTTCACATGGCAGAAAGAATGAGGGATCTCTCTGGGATTTTTTTTTTTTTTTTTTTTTACAGAGAGAGAGTGAGAGTCAGAGAGAGAGATAGATAGGGACAGACAGACAGGAACGCAGAGAGATGAGAAGCATCAATCATCAGTTTTTCGTTGTGACACCTTAGTTGTTTACTGATTGCTTTCTCATATGTACCTTGACTGCAGGCCTTCAGCGGACTGAGTAACCCCTTGCTTGAGCCAGCGACCTTGGGTCCAAGCTGGCGAGCTTTTGCTCAAGCCAGATGGACCCGAGCTCAAGCTGGTGACCTTGGGGTCTCGAACCTGGGTCCTCTGCATCCCAGTCCGACGCTCTATCCACTGTGCCACCGCCTGGTCAGGCTCTCTGGAATCTTTTAAAAGCCACTATCTTATTAATAAAAGTTCCACCTATTCCTATGATGCATGCAATTAAATAAAAATAACACACACACACACACACACACACACACACACACACACACACACGCACGCATACAAGGAGAACCGGTCTCATTGTCAAGAGAAAACCATAATTTGATGGTCAAATTAATAAATTGTACTCTATTTTTAATTTTTTAATAAAGTTTTTCTCAAAAGTGTGATCTCTGTATGAGCAGCATAAACATTATCTTGTAACTTGTTAAAATGCAAATTGTCAGGCTCCCTCTGAGGATTATTGAATCAGAAACTTGGGCTGAGACCCAGTAAATTGTTTTAACAAGCTCTTTTGAATATTCTTTTACACAGAAGTTTGAAAAACATCATGGTAGAGGAATTACAAAGCCAGTCTATATTTTTTTCCTTAAAAACTGTAGAATTGAAAAAGTCTTGTTAATATTGGCATATGCAATACTATACAAATTCTTATGAAATCTAAATGAGAAAGATTATTTTTTCCTTTTTATCCTCTTGGGATTTAATTATGCCCACTGAAAATCCTATTAGCTTTATAAAAAGAAATCTTAGAGTGATTGTTGACCCTCCATTTACACATGTGACAGATTTGGACTGGTCTATCACCAATAACTCGTTGGAGAACTTTGAGCTAATTGTCAATAAAACTTATTAAAAAATATTAACGGCATAATTCCTTCACAATAAAATTTACTAATATAAAATAGCACTTTTTAAATGTTAAATAAATGTTACACAATACTGTCTTTAGTTTTGGAATTCTTCTCTAAAACTTAAAAATGGTGTTTTTTTTAAGATACTAGTTATAAGTATTAGAGATTGCTCATAATATTTAACATCTGGAACATATGCTAGCAGACGAGCAGCATCTCATAGTAATTCATCAATCATGATATAAAACGGCTCACTGCACCATTTCATCAACTCAAGTGGAGTAGATTTTGTTTTCATTCTTAGTCAAAAATAGAGATAGAGATAAAATAAGCAAAAATAATGGCATGTGTGTAAAAATGTTTTCAATTAAATATACTTACTTGGTCAAATAATATAATGATTAGCATACTACATCAACTCTTATATTGGAGACAGTGTAAAATACAGAATTATGCTATTTAAGATGTAGAAAAAAATCTCATTCTTAATTTTTTGAAAGTTACATAAAAAATTAGTGTAATACTTGTCAATTTCCCCAAAATATTAGTCATTTATCCTAACAAAGCATTGTATTATAGAAATGCTGAGGGTTCTACATCTAGCTTAGAAGAGTTATATGCAATTAAGAGAAATAATTTTTATTAATGAAGTTATGGAAATAAAATATAATTCAAAAAGACAAATGACAGTTTCATGTATCTTTACTTCTAACTTATTATGCTGATTATATAAACAAATATCCTTCCCTTTAAGAAGCTAAAGTTTGACTTTTCTTTCTTCACCAGGCAAATTGTTCTGGGACTTAAAAGATGTTCAGCCTCTATGGACCAGCACTCATTTTCTCAGACTTTAAAGACCACTTCTCTTCAAAACCAGAGCTAGCCAAGTGACTGCTGTTATTTCTTATTATTGAAAATTCATGTTTACAAAGAGAAACATTTTATGTTCTCTCTGCTATAGATTTTCTCAGATCCTTTAGGGCTCATGTCTGACAAATGTTATGACAATGCAAAGACTGCTCTCTGCACAACCCATTCAGAGAAATCAACAATGTTATTACAAAACAGCTGGCTTAACTACAGGAGAGAACTACAAATAGGTTTCAGATATAAAACTACTGAGATGAGGTGCACTAGCTGTATTAATGGGAAGGTAGCTTAAAATACAATAAGAGTAATAGGAAATGCTAAAAAAAAAAAAAAGAAAGAAAGCAGAGTAGTCGCCCAGACTCCAACGTGAACATGAACTGTCTCCACGCCGCTCAGAGCTCTGACCAAAGACAGCCAAGAGGAGCATGCTGATGGAGCCCCACTTAAGCTGTACCCAGGCATGCCAAAAGGTGGCGATGGAGTGGGCAGTCGTCCCAACTTCCAACTTCCAGACCAAAGTGGATTATAACTTAATTTTAAGAACCATCATCTGGATAAACGAACGCTGAACTAAACTGAGTGGACTCTTCAACCAAGGAACACTGAACAAACCACATTGAGACTAGTAGGAAAAGCAAAAACGTGGAAAGGGCTGCTCAGCTCCCCAAGCAAACAGCAGCCCAGAGAGACTCGCATGGCGGGAAGAGAGTTTAGCATAGAGGGAAGGACCTGGGTCCCAGGAACAAAGCCCCAGTCTGCAGCCCCAGAGCCTAGAAGAGGCATTTGGACAGTATTGAGCTGTGAAACAAGTGAGGATACTGTTTGTGAGAAAGAGACAGTTTTCTCAGACCCAGGATTCTTCTTAAAAGGACAGCGCAAAAAACCTTTCTCACAACCACTCACCCGGGGCTCCAGGAAATGGGGACAGAGGAGAGGACCAGAGCAGCGGGAAGAGAGAGCGGACTGGAAGGCACAGGGAGAAACACTCTGAGGGACAGCCACCCTAACTCCTGTGCTAAGTCACTTCCCTAATCAAAAACGAATATTTCCACTGGAACTAGCAATACCAGCAAAGGGAAACAGGACACCAGACAAACAAGCTCTCCTGTGGCACTTAGAGCAGAGCTGCTTAGATGGAGAGAGCTTCCAGGACTACAGTATAGAGTGTTAGGATCTAAACTGCAGTGACCCTACCCACACTGCTGAGGGCTTGCTGGAGGGACGGTGGTGGCAGAGGCTTAAATACAATTCAATCGGCGGGGAAGGAGCCCAGGCAGCGTGAGCTTGGTCTAGCCTAACGGGCAGAGGGGACACGCAAAAGTTGTCCGGCAGCTTCAGGACTGCCTGGAGCCCCACCTGCAGGGAAAAAGTGGGAGGCCAGGAACAGGTGGAGATCTGCTGCTGAGCAGGGCCCCTTAGGCATGCAGCATCACCTGGCCTCCCAGGTTTGCGACCCTGCGCAAGCCAGTACTGACCACAGGGACGGGGCTAAAGCCCAGGAAAGGTGGAGGCTGGCAGCTGAGTGCACACCAGCAGCCCCACCAAGTCGAGAAACCAAGGCAAGCAGGCTCTGACTGCGAGGGCTGGATGGAAGCCCAGGAACAGGCGGGGACCACAGTTGAGCAAAGGTGATCTCCCCTACCCTTGGTGCTGAGGCTTGTGGCTTGAGTGAGGTGCGCAACCCCACCTGTAGGAGTGAGGCGAAGGCCCAGACAGGTTGAGTCTTGTAGAGCCAGGCACCAGAACACAGACCCTCCCGCGGATGAGAGGCGGAAATCGCAGCAACAGCCGCAGTGGGCATGCACCAGCAACACCCTAAGCAGTGGCAGAGGGGGTGGTGGGCCTACAGACAGACCACACCTAGGAAACACAGAGGCAACACCAATTGGAATCCAGTGGCCTCACCCTTCTAATACACAGACAAAATGGGCAGGAAGAGAAATGCAACACAAATAAATCAAGAGAAATCCCCAGAGAAGGACCTGAATGAACCAGATATAACCAAATTACCAGAAGCAGAGTTTAAAATAATGATAGTTAGGGTATTCAAAGAGCTTAGAGCAACAATGAAGAGTCATTACAAACACCTAAATAAAGAGATAACAAGTAAAAAAAAAATAGGATGTAAAAAGAGCACAGAGCAACAATGGATAGTCATGACAAACACTTAATAAAGAGATAACAAGTATAAAAAAGGAAATTGAAATAATAAAAAAGAATCAGACAGAAATGACAAATACAGTATCAGAACTGAAGACCACAATGAAAGGAATTAAAAGCAGGATAGATGAAGCTGAGGATCGAATCAGTGAGTTAGAGTACAAAATAAACAAAGACACAGAAGCAGAGCAGAAAAAAGAAAGAAGACTCAAAAAATGAGAGGAAACTCTAAGGGAGCTCTGTGACAACACGAAGAGAAATAACATCAGCATCATAGGGGTTCCCGAAGATGAAGAGAAAAAACAAGGGATAGAAACTTTGTTCAATTAAATCATAGCTGAAAACTTCCCTAAATTAAGGCTGGAAAACATTTCACACATTCAAGAAGCACAGAGAACTTCATTAAAGAGAAACCCAAAGAAATCTACACCAAGACATATCATAGTTAAAATACCAAAGCTAAGGGATAAAGAGAAAATTTTAAGAGCTGCTAGAGAAAAAAAGGCTATCACTTATAAAGGAGCCCCCAAAAGGATGACATCCAACTTCTCAACAGAAAACTTGAGGCCAGAATGGAATGGCAAGATATATTCAAAGTAATGCAGAACAATAACCTACAAACAAGACTACTCTATTAAGCAAGAATAAAGTTTAAAATTGAAGGAGAAATAAAGAGCTTCCCATACAAAAAAAGCCTCAAGGAATTCATTAAAACCAAAATAATTCTGCAAGAGATGCTAAGGGGTCTGTTGTAAACAGATCAAAGGGGGAAAAGAATATAGCAAAAGAAGAAAACAGCTTTAAAGAATAAAATGGCAATTAACAACTACATATCAATAATGACCTTAAATGTAAATGAGTTAAATGATCTGATCAAAACACATAGGGTAGCTGCATGGATAAAGAAACAGGACCCATACATATGCTGTCTAAAAGAGACACAACTTAAAACAAAAAATGCACATAGACTGAAGGTAAAAGGATCGAAAAAAATATTTCATGCAAATGGAAATGAAAAAAAAAGCCAACGTAGCAATACTTATATCTGACAAAGTAGACTTTAAAACAAAGGCTATAGTAAGAGATAAAGAAGGACACTACATAATGATAAAGGGAACAATTCAAAAGGAAGGTATAACCATTATAAATATCTACGCACCAAACATAGGAGCCTCGACATACATAAAGCAGACTTTGATGGATATAAAGGGCAACATTAACAGCAATACTATAATAGTAGGGGATTTTGATACCCCATAACATCACTGAATAGATCCTCAAGAAAGAAAATTAATAAAGAAACAGCAGACTTAAAGGAGACACTATATCAACTTGATTTAATAGATATCTTCAGAACGTTTCACCCTAAAGCAGTAGAATATACATTCTTTTCAAGCACTCATGGCACATTCTCTAGGATAGACCACATGTTAGGACACAAAAGTGGTCTCAACAAATTTAAGATTAAAATCATATTAAGCATTTTCTCTGATCACAATGGCATGAAACTAGAAATTAACAATGAAAGAAAAACTGAAAAAATGCTCAAACACTTGGAAACTAAATAGCATGTTATTAAATAACGAAAGGATTAACAATGAGATCAAAGAAGAAATAAAAAAGTTTCTAGAAACAAATGATAACGAGCATACATCAACTCAAAATTTAAGGACACAGCAAAAGCAGTACTGTAAGGTAAGTTCATAGCACTACAGGCATACCATGAGAAGCTAGAAAAAGCTCAAATAAGCAACCTGACCCTGCATCTGAAAAAACTAGAAAAACAACAGTAAATAAAGCCCAGGACTAGTAGAAGGAAAGAAATAATAAAGATTAGAGCGGAAATAAATGACATAAAGGCGAAGGAAACAATACAGAGGATCAATGAAACCAGGAGCTGGTTCTTTGAAAAGGTAAACAAGATTGATGAACCTTTAACTTGACTCACCAAGAAAAAAAGAGACAGAACTCCAATAATAAAATAAAAAAATGAGAGTGGAGAAATAACAACTGACAAAACAGAAATACAAAGTATTGTAAGAAAATGCTATGAAGAACTCTATACCAAAAAATTAGACAACCTAGGTGAAATGGACAAATTTCTTGAATCATATAATCTTCCAAAAATCAATCTGGAAGAATCAGCACACCTAAACAGACCAATTACAACAAATGAGATTGAAACAGTTATCAAAAAACTCCCAACAAAGAAAAGTCCTGGGCCTGATGTCTTCACAAATGAATTCTACCAAAAATTCAAAGAAGAACTCCTATCATCCTTAAGCTATTTCAAAAAATTCAAGAGGAAGGAAGACTTCCAAACTCCTTTTATGAGGCGAGCATAATTCTAATCCCAAAACTAGGCAAAGGCAACACAAAGAAAGAAAATTATAGGCCAATAACCCTGATGAATTTAGATGCTAAAATTTTCAACAAAATATTAGCCAACCGGATCCAGCAATATATGAAAAAAATCAGACAACATGATGAAGTGGGATTTATTCTGGAGAGGCAAGGCTGGTTCAGTATTTGCAAATCAATCAATGTGATTTATCACATAAACAAAAGGAAGGACAAAAATCACATGATAGTTTCAATAGATGCAGAAAAAGCATTTGATAAAATCCAGCACCCATTCATGCTCAAAACTCTCAGTAAAGTGGAAATACAGGAAACATTCCTTAACATGTTAAAGGTCATCTATGACAAACCCACAGCAAACATCTTACTAAATGGGCAAAAATTAAAAGCAATTCCCTTAAGATCAGGTACCAGGCAGGTGTGCCCCTTTCACCACTCTTATTCAACATAGTTCTGGAAGTCTTAGCCATAGCAATCAGACAAGAAGAAAAAATAAAAGGCATCCAAATTGGAAAAGAAGAAGTAAAACTATCATTATTTACAGATGATATAATATTGTATATAAAACCCTAAAGTCTCAGTCAAAGAACTACTGGACCTGATAAATGAATTCAGCAAGGTGGCAGAATATAAAATTAATACTCAGAAATCAGAGGCATTTCTATATACCAACAATGAACTGTCAGCAAAAGAAATTAAGGAAACAATCCCCTTCACTTTTGCAACCAAAATATAAAGTACCTATGAGTAAATTTAACCAAGGAGGTTAAGGACTTGTACTTGGAAAATTATAAAACATTGATAAAAGAAATTAAGGAAGATAAAAACAAGTGGAAGCATATACCATGCTCATGGTTAGGGAAGAATAAACATCATTAAAATGTCTATATTACCCAAAGCAATTTAAAATTCAATGCAATACCAATTAAAATACCAATGACATACTTCAAAGATATAGAACACATATTCCAAAAATTTATATGAAACCAAATAAGAACATAAATAGCCGCAGCAATCTTAAAAAGAAAATATAAAGCAGGAGGTATCACTCTTCCGGATATCAAAGTATACCAGAAGGCCATTGTACTCAAGACAGCCTGGTACTGGCATAAGAACAGGCAAATAGATCAATGGAACATAACAGAGGACCCAGAAATAAACCCACACCTTTATGGACAACTGATATTTGACAAAGGAGGAAAGAACATACAATGGAGTAAAGACAGCCTCTTTAACAAATGGTGTTGGGAAAATTGGACATCTACCTGCAAAAAAATGAAACTAGACCATCAACTTACACCATTCACAAAAACAAACTCAAGATGGATAAAAGACTTAAATGTAAGCCGTGAAATCATAAGCATCTTAGAAGAAAACATAGGCAGCAAGCTCTCTGACATCTGTGGCAGCAATATATTTGCCAATTTATCTCCACCGACAAATGAAATAAAAGACAGGATAAACAAATTGGACTATATCAAACTAAAAAGTTTTTGCACCACTAAAGACAATAAGAACAGAATAAAAAGACAAACCACACAATGGGAGAACATATTCGACAACACATCTGATAAGGTGTTAATAACCAAAATTTATAAAGAACTTATAAAACTCAACACCAGGAAGACAAACAATCCAATCAAAAAATGGGCAAAAGAAATGAATAGAAATTTCTCCAAAGAGGACATATAGATGGTCAATAGGCATATGAAAAAATGCTCAACATCACTTATCATTAGAGAAATGCAAATTAATATCACAGTGAGATATCACCTCACATCAGTAAGTATGGCATTCATCAGCAAAACAACACAGAATAAGTGCTGGTGAGGATTGGAGAAAAGGGAACCCTCCTGCAGCTGGTGGGAATGCAGACTGGTGCAGCCACTCTGGAAAACAGTATGGAGATTCCTCAGAAAATTAAAAATCGAACTGCCTTTTGACCCAGCTATCCTACTTTTAGGAATATACCCTAAGAACACCATAGCACTGTTTGTAAAGAAGAAATGTGCCCCCATGTTCGTGGCAGCATTGTTCACAATAGCCAAGATCTGGAAACAGCCCAAGTGTCTGTCAGAGGATGAGTGGATTAAAAAGCTATGGTACATATATACTATGGAATAATACTCAGCCATAAGAAACGATGACATCTGATCATTTACAACAACATGTATGGACCTTGATAACATTATATGGAGTGAAATAAGTAAAACAGAAAAAAAACTGAGAACAGCATGATTTCATACGTAGGTGGGACATAAAAGTGAGACTATAAGACATGGACAAGAGTGTGGTGGTTACAGGGGAGGGGGAGGGTGGAGAGGGCGGGAAAATGGGGAGGTGAGGGGTGCAAAGAAAACCAGATAGAAGGTGACAGAGGACAATTTGACTTTGGGTGATGGGTATGCAACATAATTGAATAATAAGATAACCTGGAGATGTTTTCTTTGAACATATGTACCCTGATTTATTAATGTCACCCCATTAAAATTAATTTAAAAAAAGCAAATTGAAAGAAAGATTCTGCTAATAGAAAATCAATATCCCCTTCGTTTTAAGAAGCAATTCTCAGAATGAGAGAAGAGCAGCTATTGTCCTGGTTATTTTTTGATTTTTAAAACTTCTTTTGTAACCCATTAGAGAACTACAAGAAACAAAAGACAGTACCATTTAACTTTTTATTAATATGTTTTTAAACTGAATATAATCCACACATCTTTAACATCAAAATTAATCACAGGGTAAGAGCATGTTATCTTGGTGTAATGTTACAAAGTGTTGAACATCTTCATTTAGTATTACTTTTCCATTCTTTACCATTCCTTGGGAGAGAGTAAGTGAAGGGGTAACTGAACAAGTGGGTCTGACTGTGTGCCACAAAGACAACCAAAACTTATGAGACAAATGTTGTTGCTAAAGGAATTAAGTGTTTTCCGGTGATGCCACCTGGAACAATGGTGGACTCCTGTCTCAAAACAATCGTGCTTTCCTGCTCAAGTCTGCAGTTCTTACAGGGATAAGGAGGGAAGGGCTTTTTTCTCTATCGACTTATGTTGCTAGCTATGTCATGCTTGGGCTCTGTCCATTCATCTTTCTAGCCTTTGGGTGCTTGGTATAAGAGCACCCTCTTTGCCAATGAGACTTCGTTTCACACCTGGGCTGCCTACTGAACAAGAGGTGTTGCAAATGTAAATATGACATCAATTTCGTTATATTAAAAATTTTCAGAAAACTTGCCCTAAATTTAGAATAAAATATACAATCCTGGCATAACTTTTATTCCCTTCACAACTGAACATGGCCTAAACCAGTGGTCTGAAACTTTTTGAAGTTGGGGAACATTTAAAATCCTACACTATATACAAATTTCTGAGTAATATCTTATAATAATTAAGTCAAATATTAAAGAAAAAATATAAAGTCCAAGAATGCTTTTATGATAATTAAATAAGATAAATACAACAAAATTAAATTTATTCTGACATTAAAAATATTTTTATGTTATATTTTTTGGTATGCTTTTTAGAATTTGATAAAAAAGAGGGGTTAAAAAATTAAAAAGTGATCTTTATATAGACAGATAGATACATTCTTAGTAAGATTTAATAAATTAGGCAGGTCCTGGTGCAAATGTGTTAAGTTTTTTCATTCTTGTGTTTATGAGAAATATAAGCCTGATGTGTGTTAGCGATTTCTTCAATGTTTGGGCATATATCTGAAAGATAAACTCTCATTTCCTCGTCAATACATTGAAGAATTTTTTTCTTTTTACTCTTAATTGTGTTGAGGGTAGAAAATCCTAATTCACATCAATAGGATTTTGAAAATTATAGTAAAATGTTCAAAGCTTTTGAGATATTGCCACATATTCTTCTTTAATAGAAATCCAAAAGGCTTCAAGAGACAATTCCTTATGTTTAATCATCAATCCAAAACTTCCACCATACATATCATCTTAACTTGACACCAAACAAAGGATAGAAGAAACTTGCCTCCAGTCTTTTCTGGGAACATGGTGGGTAGTGTAAACAATCCAGCACCACAGTTTAACAGCTTTTTGCAACCTAATCAGGCAAGTAAGGTGGGGAGTTGGGCAGACTGTCAGTTTGTAGCCAATTTCCCACACTGTCCCCCAAATATCTAAACTCCATAAACCCTATTGATTTTTTGGTCCCCAACAGGTACATATTTCTCTGGAATATCATAGGGTGCACCTGGAAATCTTCTAGGATGCACCAGTGCACCTGACGCACACTTTGAGAACCACTGGCCTAAACTCTACCATCACTGCTTTTCTGAAGTAATAGCCCAGTCATACTAATATTTTTCCCAATTACAGTGACATTCAATATTGTATTCATTTCAAGTGTACAGCGTAGTGGTTAGACATTTCTTTAATTTACAAGGTCATTCCCCCAATAAATACAGGACCTACTTCTAATCATCTTTTTAATAGCAAAGTAAATACTGAGCACATTCTGTCTTTTTTCAGTTCAGATCAGCAGATAGATTTTTTTAAATGTAATGGTGAAGACTAAATGCTTTTCATCTAAGATTGAGACAAAGACAAATATATTTCTATGTTATTTTGTTGTTGTTGTTCACTGATTTGAGAGAAAAAAAAGATCAATTTGTTGTTCTACTTATTTATTCATTCATTGGATGATTTTTTATGTACCCTGACCAGGAATCAAATATACAACCTTAGTGTATTGGGACAACAGTCTAACCAACATATCTACCTTGCCAGAGCCTAGTCATACTAAATATTTACAGTTTCTAAAATTTACTACTGTTTCTCAGCCCTGTGTTAGTATTGCTGCTCAAGCTTCCTTTTACTTAGAAATCTTATACTTCCACTCAATCACATGTTGAGTTTTTTTCCATATTCTAGGTTTAGTGTAAGAATTTTCTCACCTATGAAGGCTTTTCTGGTCCATCCAGACATGGTTGGTCAATCATTACTATGAGATACCAAAAGTTTATACCAAACACCTCTACCATAGTTAATGACACAATTACGTGTTTATGTTTTAATTTTTTTACTAAACTAAGATCTTTAAAGAAGAAATATTCTCAAGCATTCTGAACACATCAATATGCTCACCTCAGAATGAGTGCATAAACAATATTTTTGAAAGAGTGGATATCCAAGTCTTTTTATAAAATGAATACAAAAGAGAATAAATAGGCAAATCCAGAAGAGGGAAATATACTTTTGTAATAACATTAATATAAAATTTATTTTAACAATTATGTCATTGTTTTATTGCATTTAAGTGTTTTTATTCAAAAATATCATTATTAATAAAGAAAAAGTACAGCTATATAATATTAAATCTGAATATATATATGCATATGAAGATATATATATATATATAAGGAATCACTATAATCTTATTTATAATAATGTGAAATTATATATCACAGAGTTTAAAAATTATAAACATAAAACACAGCAGTTTTTAACCTGTCTTTGAAACTTTGACCAAGTGGTAACACAATGGATAGAATGTCGACCTGGGACACTGAGAGCCCAGGTTTGAAACCCTGAGGTTGCTGGCCTGAGTACAGGCTTACCAACTTCAGTGCAGGGTCACCAACTTAAGTGTGGGATCATAGACATGACCCCATGGTCACAGGCTTGAGCCCAAAGGTCACTGGTTTGATGCCCAAGGTTGCTGGCTTGAGCCCAATGTTGCTAGCTTGAGCAAAGGGTCACTGGCTCACTTGGATCTCCCAGTCAAGTTCCATGTTAGAGAGCAATCAATGAATAACTACAGTGGTGTAACTACAAATGGATGCTTCTCATCTTTCTCCCTACCTGTCTGTTTATCCCTGTTTGTCCTTCATCCCTGCTCTCTTACACATTCTCTCTCTCTAAAAAAATAATAGCAATATAAAATGAATCTTATTTACAATTCCAGAGAAAGCTCTTACTATACATCAGTTGCTGTTTTAATTGTTATAAATATCTGATTTCTCATTACAAATTTAATCCAGTCCACTTCCATTTCACATGACCATCTTTAAAATTTTAAAATAAGACCATATTTGTAGCAACTTTATGGGTTTTTATTTTTAGAAATGCATAACCAAAAAAAAAAAGAAAGAAAAATATAATGTTACATAGATATTTTCAGCGATAATTTTTCTTTTTTTACAGGGAGAGAGAGAGAGAGTCAGAGAGAGGGATAGACAGAGACAAACAGACAGGAATGGAGAGAGATGAGAAGCATCAATTATTAGTTTTTCATTGCCGTTGCAACACCATAGTTGTTCATTGATTGCTTCCTCACACGTGCCTTGACATGGGGCCTTCAGCAAACTGAGCCACCCATTGCTGGAGCCAGCGACCTTGGGTCCAAGCTGGCGAGCTTTTGCTCAAACCAGATGGGCCCGCGGTCAAGCTGGCAACCTCGAGGCCTGGAACCTGGGTTTTCTGCATTCCAGTCCGATGCTTTATCCACTGTGCCACCACCTGGTCAGGCCAGAGATCATTTTTATTCTTGATCAGTTAGGAATAAATTCTAGTGATACAGCATTTAAGAGGAATTTGTAAAAAAAATTAAAAATGGGGAAAATATTTTTTCAGTTATAAAGATATGTTGTTTATTTTAATACTTTTTTACTATTCACCTATTTCTAAGGTTAAGAAAAAAATTCTAATGCCAATCTTAATTTACCTTGTTCTTCTTTTCTTCTTGTATCTTATTCTTTACTTCCCAATTTTTTTCTTCCTGTTTTCTTCCTTATTCAATGCCAGAAAATGTATAAGTATATGTCCAGAATTAGTAACAATATTAGAATTTGTATAAAGGAACCATTATTTTCATTTTTTATCTTCTATTGATGAATAATTCCCCTACTAACAAATTAACTGTTTTTCCACTGATAAATTTGACACTGATTCAGACATATTAGTATAGATCTCGTAAGTGAAATAAGTAGGTATTATACAAACTCACTTTTATACTCTTTCTTCTAACCTCATGGAAAATAAAGAAAAGGTTTGTTTGTTATGAATGGTTCTTGTTTTGGCAACCATAAATTGATATGTCAGTTTTATAATTTTTATAGGAAAAGAACAAATAACATCAAAGCATTGATTTAAGAAAATTTATTCTATCAAATTCGAAAGCAACTAAAAATTACAAAACTAGTTTCCAAAACACAAGTAAAATTAATTTTAACCTCTCCTGTTTTATATCTAATGGCATTTTATATTTAATGAAGAAAATATACTGAAAATGAAAATGGGATTTTAAATATCACAGACATTAAAATTAAATACAATGTTTCAAATTAATAATAGTGCATCCAGTGTTTTTTTCAGTGTGTATTATAATTAAGTGCCATATTTTAATAAGTATAATACTATAGGTAAGATACCAATAAAATAAATTTATGTTGTAAAACTATAATCATTAAATTATTTTACACCAATATTTTCTGCTGTTTTTCTAACATGGTAAAGTATGTACCATGACATTTTACAAAATCCAGACATCTGGATTTTACTTAAATTAGTAGATAATATTCATGTTGATCATATATGCACAGTACAGAATAGACAATAATACAGTTGTGTGGTTTGTGACACAACTTTCATTGTCATTCATTATCTAATGATCATACGTAAATAATTTACCAGGTAAGAAAATTTAGTCAACTTGAGTGAAGTTTTATTGAGTGATACCACTGTTCTGTACAACCAAGATGTAGATGAACAGACTGGTGATACACTGACCACGTTGCTATATATTCTGGAAAGAATAACCATATAAGATGAATGACAAAATCAGAATTTTGAGAGATTTTGACAGACATGAAAAATGAGCCAAATTTAGCAACATCAAAACTGTAAATAAAAGTCTCAACTTCTGTATAAGTTCTGCTTAGGGTGTAATCATATGACTATCTTTGTGAAAATGAGTTTTTGGAAAAAATAAAAAGATCCTTTAAATACAGTATCTCTAAGATACCTGACTGTAAATGCATTCTCTTTCAGTCCCTTTGTCTATTCTGCCATTATCCTTATAAGCAAGTAGGACAGCATTTCTGGGGCTCTCATTATAATGAGAATGAATCACCTTTCTCTGAATTCTCTAAACATAAGCTACTCTTGAATATTTACAGATATACATTATTTAACACTAAGTAAGAACCAATAATAAAAGAATAAAAAGACAAAATTTATTTCAATCCTTTTTATTGCCAATTTTACAGGGAAACTATTTTTCTTCTCACACTTCTAACTACTACCTCTGACCAGAAGAGTAAGCTACTTTGCCTTTTGCAAAATGAGAGAACTATTCTAGACATTCTTGATGACCACAACACAACAAGAGCTCTTTGTCCGTTTGTCTCTCACTAGCTGTCTCTAGTTCTCTCTCTCTGGTGTCTCTCAACTTTGTGAAGGCTGCTCTGTGGTGCATCAACTTTCAGACAAAAAAAACTATGCTCAAGTAACAGAATAGCTGCTTTGAAACAAATGAGATTTCAGTGATATCAATGATGAAATGTTTGTTTGTTACAAATAGAGAGAAGGAAGACAAGTCATGCATTGTTATCATGATATTTGGTGATGTGGAAACCTAATACATATGTTTGTATAGTGATAAACTTTGTAAAACGTTCACATGAAATATGTTAGTAAGTCTACTTCATGGTGATTTTAATTTTCCAGCAATCTGTTTGGCTATAGGTATTAACCTACTTATGTTACTGAACAAGTTAAAAATACATTTCACTCAAAAACTTATAAACTGTTGCAACTAAACTTAAATAAAAACATTCTTAAAATATTTTACCATGATGATTATTTAAGGAAAGTACACCTTAATTTTTCTGACTGACATTAAAAATGGTTTCTATTTTGCTTGACTTGAAAATCTTTCCATTTATATCTGATGCTTTGAAAATCAAAACATTTCAGTAAAATAAAATCAGTTCTAAAATCTAACAAAGTTAGGACAAAATCTTCTAATTTAAAAAACAGAATAAAATAAAAGTATTGGAGAACCTAAGATAGTGTTGGAGTAAGTGCATGTTACACTTACCTCCTCCCAGGACCAAAATGGAGTTACAACTAAGTTTAAGAATAATGATCTGATTTTCTCATCATTAGACTGAAGATACAGATAAAAAAGAATGAGCCTTATTCTGGAGCTTGTTACATCAGTGTTGCTTTTTAGATGATTAAAAAGAAGCAGTGGGATCTTGGAGAAAACATTTGACATAAGATAGTTTGCTGCCACAATAGTTGGAGTGGGAGCATGGAAGGCTGAGGCATAACTACTTTCAGTTTTAAATCTGAGAAGCTGGTTTCTACATTCTTCGAGCAGTTTCTCAATAAAAATTTTTGGATGACGTCAGAGTAATGGCGACATGAGAGATACTCCTGATCTCTCCTCCTTGAAATTTCAACAAATTGAACAACTATAATGTAGTGAAGAAACCCCAGCTAGGTTCACAGGCATGCCTGAAGGATCCACACATTGAATGAACTAAAGGTGGGATGGAGTGAAAAGGAAGGCAGAAAATAAAATACATTCATGGTGGGTTTTGGAAAGAAAAGCAGAAAAACCTGAACAACTAGCTTGTTTGTTTATTTTCCCTCTGTTGGACTACAAAGATAAGGGAAGCTCAAACTTTCTGGATTTCATCAGAGGGATACAGAGAAGGAAACTCAAAGTGACTGGTCTCCTTCTACTGGGATGAACAGTAAGGTAAAGAGGGAGAGGGGGAGAGAATTCAAATGGCCAGAGTGTGGGGTCACAGCCAGTGTTCTTCCACTAGGCAGAGATAGAAAAAGCAAAAGTGTACCCCTCTCAACCTCCCAGATACCACCACCCTCACCTTGTGGTACAGAGAGTGGCATACACAAACCCCACCACTAGCTCTCCAGAGCAACTCTTTCTCCTGAAGAACAGAGGTGCTCCATGTCTAGTACCCAGGTCTGTGGAGATGTGGGAAGTAGGGTCTGGAAGCCTGAGATTGCCATTGTTAGAGCTGTAAAGTCAGAAAGTTGGCATCATAAAACTGAAGCTTTAAGGCCAAGCTGTAAAGCCCTCACAACACACCCTACTCACCAATGTGACTACAGCCCCACCTACATCATTGTGACAGCAATATCTGAGTAGAGGACAGCCCAGGAACTCCAGAGACCTAGAGGTTGTAATACAGAGACGCCTACTAGAAGAAACCTCTCAAAACCAAAATTGACATTTTTTCACTTTTTATCTTTTTTTCCTAATTACTTCTTTTTTTCTTTTGAATTTCATTTTCTTTAATTTTTATATTTTTATTCTTACTTTATTGTGGGTGTTTTGTATTTTTTTATTTTTTGTTTGTTTTTGATATTTCTTCTTTAGGCTTTTTCCTTTACCTATCATAATTTTTAAATTAAAAAAAAAAATTTAGTTCTTCTTTTTTTTTTTAGAATTCTTAAGCATACCACTCTCAAATTCTATCAAGGAGAAAGAGATCTAATATCATGGCTACACAAAACAAAGACATAGTTAAGAAATAAAATAAAAAAATATGAGAAAAATATCTCAATCACATAAAAACCTTGGAGTTAAATGATAGAGAATTAAGATGGAAATTCTGAAGATACTTAACAAGATACAAGAAAACAACAATAGGCAACTTAATAAGCTCAGAAAACAATTTAATGAACAAAACAAATACCTCACCAAGAAGACTGAAGCTTTAAAAAAAAAAAAGATGAAGATAATACATGAATTGAAGACGGAGGTAGCAAGTTTAGCTAATAGAATAAGCCAGATAGAGAAAAATATCAGTGACATTGAAGACAGGCAACTAGAGATGATACAGAGAGAAGAGGAGAGAGAATCACAACTTTAAGAAACTGAGAGAGCTCTACAAGAATTATCTGACTCTATCAGAAAGAGCAACAGAAGAATAATGGTTATGTCAGAAGAAGAAGAGAGGGAGAAGGGATTGGAGAACCTATTCAAACAAATAATTGATGAGAATTCCCAAGCCTATGGAAATAGTTAGAGTCTTTAATCCAAGAAGCAAACAGAATGCCGAGTTACTCCAACCCAAATAGACCTACTCCAAGGTGCACTGTAATAAAATTGTCAAAAATTAATGATAAAGAAACTTCAAGGCAGCTAAGGAAATGAAGAATAGAACATATAAACCCATTAAGTTATCATCAAACTTCTCAGCAGAAACTCTCCAAGCCAGAAGAGAGTGGACCCAAACATTCAAAATACTGAAAGAGAAAAATTACCATCCAATTATATTATACCCATCACAGTTATCCTTGAAATATGAAGGAGAAATAAAATATTTTACAGACAAACAGAAGCTGAAGGAATTTATCACCACAAAACACCCACTGCAAGAAATGCTCAAGGGGGTTATTCAACCAGATACAAAGAACAAAACATATCAAAACTGCAAATAAAAGCTCCAACAAAGTCACAATAAAAACAAGGATAATCCGTGACAACAATAACATAAAAGGAGAGAGGAAAAAATCTGTAGTAGCAACAGAGGATAGAGTGTACAAGCATTCATAAGACAAAGGGACTCTTGTACATATGAATCTGTTTTTCTTGTTTTTCTAATAACCTAATGGTAACCAACCATAAAAAAGCCACCACTGAAACACACAGCGGGAAAGAAACATGGAATACCACCGAACAAAAACAACTGACAAAAAATGAAACAGAGAAGAACCAAACAAGACACAGAGCTACCAGAAAACAAAACATAAAATGGCTATAGAAAATCCTTAAGTCTCAATAATTACTCTAAATGTAAATGGACTGAACTCACCAATAAAGAGGCACAGAGTACCATATTGGACCAAAAAGCAAAACCCAACCATTTGCTGCCTTCAAGAGACACATTTAAGCTGCAAGGACAAAAGTAGATTCAAAGTGAAAGGTTGGAAAATGATTCTCCAAGCAAATAATATCCATAAAAAGCAGGTGTAGCCATACTCATACCTGATAATGCTGACTTCAAGACAACAAAGGTAACCAGAGACAAAGATGGGCATTTCATAATGACAAAAGGGATATTGTATCAAGAAGACATAACACTTCTTAATATATATGCACCAAACCAGGGAGCACCAAAATATATAAGACATCTACTGACTGATCTAAAAATAGAAGCAGAGCCTGACCAGGCAGTGGCGCAGTAGATAGAGCGTTGGATTGGGATGTGGAAGACCCAGGTTCAAGACCCCATCTGGCTTGAGCAAAAGCTCGCCGGCTTGGATCCACACTTTGGCTCCAGCAAGGGGTGGTTCGGTCTGCTGAAGGCCCTCGGTCAAGGCACATGTGAGAAAGCAATCAATGAATAACTATGGTGTCGCATAGGCAACAAAAACTAATGATTGATGCTTCTCATCTCTCTCTGTTCCTGTCTGTCCCTATCTATCCCTCTCTCTGACTCTCTCTCTGTCCCTGTAAAACAAACAAACAAACAAAAAACAAACAAAAATAAAATAAAAATAGAAGCAGAAAAAAACTCAATCATACTTAGAGATTTCAACACACCATTGATGGTTTTAGATAGATAACCCAAACGGAAAATCAATAAAATATATCAGCTTTAAAATATTTTATGTGTGGGAACCCTATAAAATATAGAACTATGGGTAGTCAGGCAAATAAGTTTATATGCCATTATCAGCTAGGGTGAAGAAAGTAGGGGGTTGGGACTTCAAAGGGAAGAAAGACAATTTACAGCAAGAAGGTGAGAGGAATGTTCAGTAAACAAATGTTTGCCATGTCATCAAAGGACAATAGGACATAGAAAGGAATTTGACCAAACAAGCCCTGCCAGGCTTCTCCCAGGCCATCACACCTAGCTCATACTTTTTGTAATTATCTGTGGTGATATTTCTCTCCCTAAACCAGGACTTCTATTTAAATTCTTCTAGGCAATGAAGAGCTTTTCTTGAGTCATTAGGGTTTGATTATCTTCAGTTTTAAATAATTTGCATATCACAGTGGTACATTCTAGGGAAACCTTTTCTGAACTCCTTCACTTCCAGTAGGAGAGTACATTTTTTTCCTCAGCTCTTCTACTAAGTTAGCTTTTTGGTAGTATAAAGCAAAGTAGATTGAAAAAAAAAAAAAATCCACAGCCTTATAGTAGGCATTTCTGATGTCCAGTTCTAACATGATGCATAATCTCCTATTTGGGCATTGGCCAAAAATTCTTGGAAAGACTAATGGAGCTTGTGGGGAGATGACAGTAAGACCCAGGATGTGGGCTCTGGTTAACAACATGAACTACAGAGGCCATCCAGCTCCCATGTCTTTCTGGGCCACTTGACTCAGCTGTCTCTCATGTCTTTCAGAACCGCCTGACTCAGCAACTGCTATACAACCCATGACATCATCTCTTCATGATGTAATGTTGGCACCATGCCACTATTGTCCCTGAGCACTATATCTACTGCTTCAGCACTAATACTACTGAAACAAACCACAGCAGTATCTCTCTGTCTTCCCCTGCCTTCTTGTCTTGGGAGTCCCATAGCTTAAACCATACCTTGTGGAGTAGGTGGGCTCCAACAGACCTCCCCTTTTTTTCTCGAATATTTTTGAGAGGGAAGGTTCTGCCTTTCATTATGTCTTTGTTTCTATGATCCCACCAGGGGAGAGGCAAGGCCAGGGTATTGGCTTTACCTGAGATTGTTGTGGGGAAAGCTGCCTGAAGTCCTGACATGCTTTACCACTCTGCGGGCAACAACTATGAACCCTTTACTTTTGGCTACAGAAGAGGTTGTTCTTCCTATCCTAGAAATTCTTTCTGTCTTTTTTCTTCTTCCACCTTTCTTTTGTTCCTCCTGAACTTGCTGAAGCCCAATAAGGCTAGAACTGTTAATTTGGTCTTTCCCCTTTCCACAAAAATATTGTTTTGGTGAAAGGACAGTAAAAAGCCAGATTTGATTTGCAGATTATTTTGACATTTCAAGGCAGAGATTTTTTAAAGTGCTGGGTATCATTAGTCTGGATTTTAAAAGGAATATTAATGGAAATTATAGACTTTAATGTCACCTGGAAGAAGTTTACCATTGATACTATGGGAGTACAGAAAATTCCTCAGCGTATGTATACAAAAGTAGAAGCATGAGAGGAAGAAAGGACACAGAATACCATCAAGAATGAGTGGATAATGAGGTTCCTATGAAGATGATAAATGAAGAATGGTTTAAGTTGACAAAAACAAACAAACAAACAAAACAAAAAAGTTAGAAAAAGGATAATGTGACAGGAATCCACCACCCCACCAAACACATGCAAAATAAAAAAACATTAGATTTCAAGGAGGAAAGTATTTAATGTTGTATAATTTTGAAATAAAGAGAAAAGATGTAAGCCTGGTATTAGTTTGACTATCCACACATATACTTCAGCTAATTTCTTAATTATATGCCTATTTCCAAAACTTCTTTCAATTCATTAGGAGCTTTGAGCTCACATTAGTTCAATACAGCACAAAAAACAAATGAAAAATGAGTACAATAAAAAAGCATTGTAATGGTTCTTTATAATTTTCATATTTAATTTTGATCTATGGTATCTAATAACACAGTGCCCTGGCTCAGGGAGTCCACTATAGTTTAAGCATTTGGATTTATGTAAACAAACGTTCTTTATTATTATAATAATTTTAATGTATTCATTAGAAGCATACAAAGTTAATATTTACACATGAATAGAGTAATGACATCCCAGGCTTAACAGTGTGTCATATGTTTATGAATATAGTATCCTAGATATTAGTCAATCATTCATCTTTATTTCCTACATTCTCCTTACACTTAAGTACGAAGGAATTGGATGCAGTTCTAATGCTGCAAAAACTCTGTAAACATTTTCTTATAGCAATCAAGGTGTATATTCTAGTAAATCAATTTCACTACATAAGAGTTTAAATGCTGGTTTTATAAAGAACCATTAAAGATATACATCAGGTATGCATGATTGTGATACAAACTGATTTATTTTGAAAACTTCGCATTTTAAACAAAAAGTAAAATATATCTTCATATAAATGTTCTTATAATAAAAGTCTATTGTATTACAGAAATGCAAATAATAACAGATTTTATGAATTGTCATGAAATATTTATTGTACACATTTCTTATGCATCATAATAAAAATGTCTATTCCAAATACAGTACATAAAATTCACAGTATGATTCAGGGTACTTGAATACTTTTTTCATCAACCTTTTAAACATTTAATTAATTATTTTTGTAATTTTATAATCTATAATACTTTTGTTGGCACCTAAACAGTTATAAGATTATAGCTCGGTGTGGTAATATACATATATATACCTGGATTAGTTTGTTGAAGGTTATGTTGGACAAGAAAAAGATTTAAAAATCTATATATTCAAAATGTCATTGGAAAGTTTATCACTCTGAAACAATATTCTCTTTTAAACTTTGATGAAACAAATGCTGTGTTCAATAAACTGTGTATTCTCTTATCAACTATAGTGGCATTCCAATAAAGTACATTTATGTGAATTAAAAAGAAATCATTAAAAGTCATCCAGCTGTCTTTACTTTGTCCCTTTTGTTCATTTAAGAATAACAGCTGCAAGGAGCAGGCTTATTGTTATGCTAAGGAGTTTTGTTGTCTCTATAACTGTATTTAATTATTATGTCAAGTTAGAGTCATACAGTCATGATAATAAAAATAAATTTTCACAGCGACTGCCTTTAGGAATTAACTGTAATATATTAACTGTTTTGATCTGTGCTCACAGAGTAAATTTTCCAGATTGTTTTCAATATGGTAGAGTCAATAACCAGGTTTAAAATCATCATATCAATTTTTAGTTAAAACCAATTAAATGCTCAAATAAAAAAAATGTTGTGGAAATCATCCAAATTTTACATGTGGGTAATAAAGTAAAATTTATTGAAAACATAATTTCTGTTGGAATAAGTTTTTCTAAAGCTTTTTACCAAATCTAGCTACAATTTCAAGCATAAAAAACAGATATACAACTTCCTATCAAAACCTCTCAGTATGTGCTGACTTAGTTTAAAACCTCTTTATTCTTTCATAACTCATCTAAAGTTTTATTGAATCCTCTAAAATCTTTTCTAGAGCTCAGGCTAACAAGTGAGAATGGAATTAAGTGATAATAACTACATTTTATGGCTGCTTCCCCTGTTTCAGACCCTTACTCTAAATTATTTAATGTAATGCTTCCAAAGCCTTAAAAAGAAGTTATTGTCGCCTAACCAGGCGGTGGTGCAGTGGATAGAGCGTCAGACTGGGATGTGGAGGACCCAGGTTCAAGACTCTGAGCTCGCCAGTTTGAGCGCGGGCCCATCAGGCTTGAGGGAAAGCTCGCCACCTTGGACCCAAGCTTGCTGGCTCCAGCAAGGGGTTGCTCAGTCTGCTGAAGGCCCGGGGTCAAGGCTATGGTGTCGCAATGGCAATGAAAAACTAATGATTGATGCTTCTCACCTCTCTCTGTTCCTATCTATCCCTCTCTTTGACTCTCTCTGTTTCTGTAAAAACTAAATAAATAAATAAATTTAAAAAAAAGAAGTTATTGTCATCTAAATTTTGCTTATAAGAAAATGCATGATTGAAGAAATTAAATAACTTGGTATTTCTCTATGACTCATAAATTTTGGAATTTTAATGGGATCCCAAGTAATTCATTCATCAAATAAATGGTGTTTCTCTGTGTCTGACATTAACTCAGGTACAAGGTTACAAAGATTCAAAATATAAGTTCCTGTCACCAAGAAGCTGAAAGTAAGCTTGATTCTAAAACTCCTGACCTTTACCTGAGGTCATGCTGCCAACTCCGGGCACATATTTTGTTTTACTCTTTGATGGATAATTTCATAAACTCTTATTCTATTCAAAAAATGAATTCTTATTTATTAAATGTTAAATGCAATTAAGAGGGTTAGATGTATGCACCAGTGATGATCAGACTAACTACAAAGTAAGTGATCTTATTATATCTATTTAAGAAATCTCCCCTAGCATGACATTAACGTTAAATATAAATATATGTAAAATTAAAAGTAATCATTTTTAATGTAAATATATTTAATGTATATACAGTAAAATGTATATTGACACAGAGTAAGCATTTACTACCATGTATGGGGGTCAGGGACTTGCCCTCTTACAGATTAGGTCCCAAAGGGTGGCACTGGGAGGGTCGGCAGAGTTGGAAGCTTTTCTACCACCTATACTGAGCAGGGCTTACTGCACCCTCTGCTGGTCAGGGCTGCCATGGAGGAGGAGATTTGCCAAATCTAAGCTCCATGTCCATCCCCACATTTTTAACTTCAGTGGATAAACATTTGAGGTCTTTTCACTTTAGGTCTGTCATGGTCAGCACTATTGCAAACATGAATGAAAGTTTTAGTGGTATCTCCATATTTATACAGTACTTTCATGGGCTGATACCTCTCATACTCCCACTGGAATGTGAGTTGTGAAACCAGATAGCAACACAAAAGATCAGGAGAAATGGGAGAAGAAGGAATAATTCTAAGACTTGATATAAAATTACCCTCTAAGTAGGAGAAACACAACTAAGGGGATTTAGCAACATGAAAAAATTAGAGATGAGATAAGGAAAAGACTGAAGAAAAAAATTCTTAACAGCAGCAAGGTTCTAATGTTCTAGCTTTGCTAAGGCTGGTGATTACTCCCAGATGCTGGTCCCAGACCTGGCCCAGAATATGTTGAGACATTTGTGCAGTGCCTTGGAACTCCCATCCTGCCCTGGTCGCACCCTGTCAAGTTACCAACTGGATTGCTTCCGACAGCCTCCAGCTACACTGAAACTCATGTATTAATATGAATCCTGTGCCTTTGTTGGTAATGGAGGTCAAGATGTTGCCCTCTTGGAGTAAAGGATGTTTGTGACAATAAAATCGTAAGTAGGAGAGGTTAAACGTCTGAATTTCCAAAGGAGGACGAAGATCAGATACATTCAAAAGAAAAGGTACTATTGTATGTATGAAAATTGTTTCTTTTATAAACCTAAAAGTAATCACACCAAAAACAAAACAAAATAAAACTTAAATCTGAGACATAATAAAAAAAAGAGGAAAGAAGTATGAAATACCACCAAACAAAACCAGCAGACAGAAACACAAAGAAAAAGAACCAGTGGAAGCACAGACCTACCAGAAAACAAAAGATAAAATGCCTATAAAAAATTCTCGCACATCTATAGTCATCCTAAATATAAGTGAACTGAATTCACCAGTAAAGAGGCACAGACTAACTGGCAGGATAATAAAAACCTAACCATAAGTTGCCTTTAGAAGAAACATTTAGAAGAATTGAAAAATCGAAGTATACCAATCAACAGTGAGAAACTTGAAACAACCATGAGAAACCTCCCAAGATCAAATGGCTTCATTAGTGAATTTTACCAAACAGTCAAAAAAGATTTGGTGGCTGTTCTTCTCAAATTCTTTCAAAAAATTGAAGAAATATTTTCTAATACATGTTATGAGGTCAACATAACTCTGATGCAAAAACTAGTCAGAATAAAACACACACACACACACATACTACAGACCAGTATCTCTTATGAATACAGATACAAAAATTCTAGACAAAATACTAGCCAATTAAATACAATAATACATCAAAAATTACACATCACAATCAAGTGGGACTCATTCCACGTGCACAAGGATGGTTCAACATACACAAACTGATTAATATAATACATCACATTAACAAAACAAAAGATGAAAATGGTCTAATGTTATTAATAGATGCAAAAAAAAACCCCACATTTGGTAAGGTCTAACATTCATTTATGTTAAAAGCACTCACTGAAATGAGTATAGAAGAAAAATACATTGACTTAATAAAGGCCATACATGACACTCAGCCAACATCGTACACAGTGGTGAAACTTAAAGATTTTCCTTTAAAATTAAGAACAAGACACTCTCACCACTCTTATGCAACATAGTTCTGAAAGTCTTAAACAGAGCAATTATACAACAGAAAGAAATATTAGGCATCCAAAATGGGAAGAAGTAAAAGTGTCACTTTTTGCAGATGACATGACTCTATATAAAAAACCCTAAAGATTACACCAAAAACACTATTAAAACAATAAACAAATACAGGAAAGTCGCAGGATACAAAATGAATGACAAAAATCCCCTGCTAAGAAGAAACTTCAGTTGACAAAAAAAGAAATGAACAAACAGAAAACTACTTGCAAACAAATATTAAAATAACAAAAATAAACTTAACAAAGCATGTGAAGGATCTACATACTGAAAATTACAAAGCATTATTAAAAGAGATTGAAAAAGACACAATGAAATGAAAAGATATTCATGTTCATGCACTGGAAGAATTAATGTAGTTAAAATGGCCATATTACCCAAAGCAATACACAGATTTAATGCAATCCCCATCAAAATCCCAATGTTATGTAGGAGTCAAGCAATGAATGAAGAAATGGGTGGAGCAACAAATTGATGTCTCTCTCTCTCTCTCTCTCTCTCTCTCTTTTCCTCTAAAAAAAAATGTAAAAGAAAAAAAAGTAGAACAGAAAATTTTCAGATTTATATGAAACTACAAAAGACCCGAAAAAGGCAAAGCAATCATGAGAGAAAAGAATAAAGCTGGAGTTATCACCCTACCTGACTTCAAATTATACTACAGAGCTACGACAATCAAAACAGCCATAGTATTAGCAGAAAAACAGATACACAGGCTAATGGAACAGAATTAAGAACATAGAAATTAAACCATATATACCGGGGCAAAAAAAAAATTTTTTTTTTTTTTACAGGGACAGAAAGAGAGTCAGAGAGAGGGATAGACAGACAGGAACGAAGAGAGGTGAGAAGCATCAATCATTAGTTTTTCATTGCCGTCGCAACACCTTAGTTGTTCATTGATTGCTTTCTCACATGTGCCTTGACCATGGGCCTTCAGCAGACCGAGCAACCCCTTGCTGGAGCCAGCAACCTTGGGTCCAAGCTGGCGAGCTTTTTGCTCAAGCCAGATGGGCCCGCACTGAACCTGGTGAGCTCAGGGTCTCGAACCTGGGTCTTCCAAATCCCAGTTCGACGTTCTATCCACTGTGCCACCGCCTGGTCAGGCACTGGGCAAATAATTTTTGACAAAGATGGCAAAATCACATAGTAGAGACAAAAAGTTTTTTTTTGAGACAAAAAGTTTTTTTGATAAATGGTGCTGGAAAAATTAAAAAGCCACATGTAAAAGAATGTAAACTAGATTAAGGTTTGTCCTTATGTAAAAATATTAATTCAAAATGGATAAAAGATCTAAATATAAAATCTTAAACTATAAATTGCATAGAAGAAAATGAAAGTACTAATCTTAGAAACCTTAGTCATAGAAAACATTATATGAATTTGACCCCAAAAGCAAGGAGTATAAAGACAAAAATAATGAGACTATATCAAACAAAAAGCTTCTGCACAACAAAAGAAACCACTAACAAAACAAAAAGACAACCAACTGAATGGAAGTTGAGAAAAACAGCTCCAACAAGGAATTAATATCCAAAATACATAAAGAAAACATAACACTTAACACCAAAATCCAATTTTTAAAAATGGGCACAGGGTCTGACCTCTCCCCTAAAGACAAATAGTCAACAAATATATGAAAAATGCTCATCTTCACTAGCTACTAGGTAATTGCAAATCAAAACTACAATGCGATACCATCTCACATCTGTTAGATTGGCCATTATCAACAAGACATATAATAACAAGTATTGGAGAGGTTGTAGAGAAAAAGGAATCCTCATTTACTGCTTGTAGAAATGTAAACTGGTACAAAAAAAGGCCAGTGTGGAAAAGTCTGGTGGTTCCTCTAAAAATTAAGAATAGAGTTACCAGATGACTCAGCAACTCCTCTTCTGGGAAAACAATTATTTGCAAAGATAAATGCACCTTTATGTTTATTGCAGCATTATTCATGGTTGCCAAGACATAGAAACCAAGAGTTCTTCAGATGATGACTGGATAAAGGACATGTGGTACTATGGAGCACTACTTAACCATAAGAAAAGATAAAATACTTGCCTTTTGCTGCAACATGAATGGACCTTGAGAATATTATGCTAAGCAAAATAAGTCTGTCAAAAAACGTTAAGAACCTGGTCTTGAATGTTCAACAGATTCATTTTTGTAATTTTTAAATATATATAGAAAAAACTAATGAGAATGTCCAGAGATTGGAGCAGAGGCAAAGCAAGCCATCTCCAAGTTTAAAAGGTGATATAAAACTTAGGTTGAGGCCCTGGCCGCTTGGCTCAGCAGTAGAGAATGGGCCTAACGTGTGGAAGTTCCGGGTTCGATTTCCGGCCAGGGCACACAGGAGAAGTACCCATCTGCTTCTACACCTTTCCCCCTCTCCTTTCTCTCGCTTTCTCTTTATTCCCCTCCTGCAGCCAAAGCTCCATTGGAGCAAAACTGAGGATGGCTCCATGGCCTCTGCCTCAGGCACTAGAATGGCTCTGGTTGCAAATGAGCAACGCCCCAGTTAGGCAGAGCATCGCCCCCGGGTGGGCATGCCGGGTGGATCCCAGTTGGGCACATGTAGGAGTTGGTGTCTCTGCCTCCCCGTTTCTCACTTCAGAAAAGAAAAACAACCCAAAAAACAAAAACAAACAACAATCACTTAGGTTGAATAATAATGATATAAAAAATACTTATAAGTCAGAAGAAAATATGAACTATGTAAAATAATGAGCAATGCATATAATCAGACAATATGAAAGAGTAAACATATATGACACAAGTAAGCCTTAAAATTTTTTTAACTTCATTAGCAAGATATCAGGACACACTGGTGTGGCTTCAAAATAGTGCCCCCTCATCCTGGAAGCCTAAAAGCCCAGTCCAGATAACAAGCAAGCTAGATCTCCGACAAAAGACTCATTTATTATAGAGGTTTTACACTCTAACTTACATTTGTAGCTTTTCTTATTATCTGATTATTTATATATTATTTATCTAATCATAGAAAGCCATAGAACCAATTATTTATTCATTTATTCAATCAATTGATTAATATTTATTCAATATGAAATCCTAGTACATGCCAGGCATTATGTGAGGCATTGAGGTGTAAAATGATATACTTCTACTTTAAAAAATGTTTTAGTCTATGAAGCACACAAACATTTTCTCAGTTACTTAATAAATATACATTTAATGCCTATTATAAACAAGGACTCTTGTAGGTTTCAGGATATGCAGATAAAGCAAAGCCCTTGCTATCACAAAGTTACATTCTACACTAGTCAAAGAATCACAAAAAATATAATTACATCCAATAATAAATGCTGTGAAGCTAGGATAAGAGCTAAGTCTCTAAACCTAAAAGGAGGATCATGGTGTTGGGGGGAGGGGATAAAAATTTTTGCTTCTTAAAGGTAAGTTTAAGCAGAAAGTTAGGGGATAAGTAGCAATTAGCAAAGTTCATGGATGGAAAATGAGAATACTATATCCAGGAATAGTCCTGAAGAAGTGCCCTGAGGTAAACAAAGTTGTTTCTTCTGTTTGTCTGTTTTTAAGATTTTACTTATTGATTTTAGAATTTAGAAAGAGGAGAGAAAAAAAGGGGGAGGAGTGGGAAGTATCAATTTGTAGTAGTATGTTCCATGACCAGGCAAGCCAGGGTTTCCAACTGGCGACCTCAGTATTCCAGGCTGATGCTTTATCCACTGTGCCACCACTGGTCAGGCAGTTTGTTGTACTCAAGGATGCCAAGGGAAACACATGTATCTTGAATTGAGTAAAAATGGCAGAGATGGGGCTGAGAGACAGGCAAGGGCCAGCTCTGTAGAGCATTATGAGGCATGGTAATGATTGTGGACTTTATCCTAAATAACAAGGAGAAATCACTGATGGATTTTGAAGGAAGGATTGAGGTAGTTTGACATGTGATAATAGTAATAGTAATAATCTTAATAACATTAATAATTATAGTAGATAATGTTTTTGAAGGACTTAAAAACATGTTAGGCAATGTTCTATGTGCTTTTGTACTTTCCTTGTCCATTTAATGCTCACAGGAAAACTATGAGGTAGATACTAGAATCTTCATTTTACAGGTGAAGAAACTGGATTCAGTGTAGTTATGTAACAGTCCAAGAGCACTCAGCTAGTGTAAAAGCGTCTGACTTCAAATATTCTGATTCTCTTCCTTAACCAGTGCTTTCCAATTCCAGATCAGAACACTTTTAAGAACCTTACTTTGTTAAATTATTAAATCATTAAAATAAGAAAGAACTAATTTAGTTTCTCTTCAACCCCAAGCTATGTATGGTTCTGGCAAACAAAGGATTTAGAATGGAGTTTAACATCCAGGGCTTCTCACCTGTAAGACTTTTTCTCAAGGATGCCCCAACTCTCATCTCAGTTGTACAAGATGCAGAGTGCTACAGCTTACTTACACCATGATACTGAGTTTTTCTGTATAAGAAATCAATGCATGAAAGAAGGCCATTGGAGAAAAAAGAATATCCAGAGTAATAACATACTCCCATTAATGACTAAAGAGCTGTCACTCATTTGCTAGTGACAAGAACAACAGGGTTAGAGGAGGTCCAACCTAGACCTTTTAAAATAAGTGAGTTTTGATGATCAATCTCTGTGGTACAGGTGGTGTCCTCTAGAAGGCCGATATAGACTGCATTTTTTATCAAAACCTGTGGAAAGGAACACAAGATGCAAGATCGTGTAGAGTGAGAAGCTGAGCTGCACTGTGGACCAGACATGCTCAATATGCACAGTCCTGGCAGTTAGGGCAAGAAGTCATGGGAGGCCATTTTAGAATTCTACCTACTACACAGGCCATATGATTTCTGTCACAACTACTCAAATCTTCAAGCTATAGAGTAAATGCAATAAAGAGAATATATAAATGAATAAAAATAGCTGTTTTCTAATAAAACTTTATAAAAACAGTTGTTGAGCTGGTTTTAGCCCATGGGCCATAGTTTGCTAGTCTCTGGTCTACCCAAACAGCAAAAGCAGAATTGTCACAAATACAGGCACATTAAATGGGATTCAACTGAACAAACCCCAGACAAGACAGTTCCAAGCATTAGAACCACAGTATCAAGTATCTATAGTACAGTGAGTGATTCACTTGAGAGAAAATAATAAAATATGATGGCCTCTGTACCCAGCAAAATGTCCTTCAATGCTGAAATGCCGAATTCTAGAATAAATTTTAGCTTTTACTAGATAAAAAAACAGAAACAAAACCAAACCAAACAAAAAACTTTTACAAAAGTTGATAACTAAGAAATATTTATAAGTGCTGCCTGCTAACAAATTTTAGATAACTAAGGGTTAAAACCTTTGAAAATTAAAGGGAGTTCATAAAATAATATGATTCACTAGGTTTTAGTTAAGCAAATATATAATAAAAAAGTACAAATTAAAGTCTTTAATCCATTGAGAATCACATCTTGATTATCAAGTGTTATAAAAACACTAGTAAACACTAGATATATTTAGTAATTATTGTTAAGTCATATACTAATAAACTATATACATTTAATTACAATTTACAAGAATCTCTTATGTTCTAAATTCATGTTTGATTTATTTCTAAAATAAAATTTTTTAGTCATGGCTGTGCTATTTTTATCACTTTATTACCTAATAGTTTGCATAAAGATAAGAGAAGTAACTAATTAATTATAAGGAAATGTAAGATTTTCTGGACTTATAAATTAGAACTAAAAATTTTTAGATTATACTTTTCTTAAAATAGGAAACCATGATTTTTAATCTTTATGTCTCCTATAGCACTAGAATAAAATTTGGCCATAGTAGATACTTAATTAATATTTTTAAAATTGTTCTCTGCTAAGTTACTACAACATCAATGACACCAACAAAGTCCAAATCATTGTACTTAAATTCTTTCTTAATTATTAGGAATTCTGGGGGTTCCTAATTTATCAAAAGGCATTTGTGTATATAGATCTTATATGAAGAATGTAAAAATATCGAACAGATTGTACTATTTAATTAAACTTAACCTATTTTCCTAATAAAGAAATCACATAGTATAAGAAAAATAAATAATGATTTGGTCTCACATCTCTGTTCCCTTTTTCTCCTTTAATAATGGGTCACCTAAGTAAGGAGAAACCAAAACACACATTGGTTGAGAAGCAAATGATTTCCTACTGAATAAATATCATTAATGCAAATATATTACAGCCAACACATTATATCTTAGATCTTTTAATTTCTGATACAAAAATCTTAAAACATTAGTGTTATGAAAATTTTTGTCTAAATATATTCTTTACTCAACACATTTACTTGAGTTTTCAAAAATATATATATAATATTCCAATTTAATTTTAATGTTTTTGACCTGATTATAACCCCAAGTGAATTCTTGTTCCAACTTTTCATACTTCAGCTCTATCCTAACATAACACAATTGTTTACTTCATATGAAATAAACATAACATAATTGTTTATTTCATATGATATAAACATAACATAATTGTTTATTTCATATGAAATAAACAATTGTTTTTATAATAGTTTTTTTTAAATTTTATTACATTTACTGGGGTGACATTGGTTAATAAGATTATAGGTTTCTTTTGTACTACTCTATAATACATTATCTGTATATTCCATTGTGTGCTAACCACTCAAAGCTTAGTCTCCTTCCATCACCATATATATGATTCCCTTTATCTGTTTCAACCACTTCCCACCCAGTTCTCTGGTAACCAACATATTGTTGTTTGCATCTATGAAGTTTTTTGTATGTTGCTTTCTGTGTTTTATCATACATATGAGTAAAATCAGGATAATTGGATAAAGATATGGTATATATATATATATATATATATATATATATATATATATATGAATACTACTCATCATAAGAAAAAAGTAAAGTGCCATTTGCAACAACATGGATGGATCTTGAGAGTAGCATGCTAACCAAAATAAATCAAATAAAAAACTATAAGAACCATATGACTTTACTCATATGTGAGAGCTAAAACTATTCTTAATAACTATACAAATTAATTTTTTATTGCTTAAATTTAAAATAATAACTTGTATATTTTTCTTAACTGTGATCTCTGTTAGAAGTTTCAGGGTTTTGTTCTTTTTATTGTATCAGTCAGTGTTCAAGCAGAGAAACAAAATAAGTAGATTAATACACTGAAATGTATTTCAAGGAATTGGCTTATGCAATAGTGGAGGCTGGTTACACAACCCCAATGTCTATGGGGCTGGCCTTCAGGGAAGGAAGAAAGTGATTAAGTTAACACCCTGTGTATGTGATCTGAACTTTGTTGTCCACAGGCTGTAAGAAAGGAAGATTCACAAGAGAAGGGAGAGAAATTACTGACTCAGCAGCTCTTTGGAATCTTTGATCTCAAAAGGTCTTAGTCCTCTTTTAAAAGTCTTTTAGTTGATTAATCAAGATCACCCAGGATAATCTTCCTTGTGATTAATTTAAAGTCAGTTGTTTAGAGATTGTAATTACTTTTGCAAAATCCTTTCTTTGAAGCAACTACATTCATATTTGTTTGAATAACTATGAGAAGGTATGTGTGTGTTTAAAAATGGCCACTGCTTACTTTCCTCGCTCCAACTCTCACAAGAGAGTATCTCTTGTAGTACATAGTAACATCTTAGTATCATCCAGACATGGGGTTCTGGGAGTTGTAGTTTAGTCTTACCACATTTACAAATCAAAACACCCTCACAGAAATTATTTGCTTTTACTTTATAGGTTGCAGAAGAATTAACATTTGGCCAATGTTTAAGTAAAAATTTAAAAACATCTATTTTGCAGAATCAGAATCAGTTTTATGCCAATTTCCTCAATTGACCTGGGTATCTTAACTTTCTCTTTATTCTTTCTTTTTATTTATTTATTTTAGAGAGGAGACAGAGAGAGAGAAAGAGAGAGAGAGAAAGGGGGGAGGAGCTAGAAGCATCAACTCCCATATGTGCCTTGACCAGACCAGTGCAGGGTTTTGAACTGGCAACCTCAGTGTTCCCAGGTCGATGCTTTATCCACTGCGCCACCACAGGTCAGGCTTAACTTTCTTTTTAAAAGACAGAAACCAAAGAATGTGTAAGACATGAGAATGAGTAGGGTAATGAGAATAGAGTACTGTAGTAAGTTTCAAAAAACAGTACAGGGGGTCCTCAGCTTATGACACAGTTCTGTTTCTACAACAGTGATGTAACCCAAATTTTGGTGTAAGTTGAAACACTCCCTAGCCTGTCACTTATCCTAACAAAGTTGGAAAATTATAATCGAGAACATAAAAACACAACTAAGCCACAGAAAAAGAAAAAGGACATAAATATACTGTACTGTACAATATACTGTAGTAACAGGAAAAAAATGACAAACAAAATAACACAAATGGAACACTTGTATTTTTTAAAATTTTATTTAGACAATTAATTTTAACAGGGTGAGATTAATCAATTAGAGTACATAGATTTAGAAAAAACATCTCCAGAACATTTTGACATTTGATTTTGTTGTATACCCATTACCCAAAGTCAAATTATCTTTTTTTTTTCAAAGTCAAATTATCTTTCATCACCTTTTATTTGGTTTTCTTTATGCCCTTCCCCTCCCCCACCCCCTCTCTTTCCTCTCTTCCCCTCCCCCTTAACCACTACACTCTTGTTCATGTCCATGAGTCTCAATTTTGAGAACACTTATGTTTTTAACAGTCCAAAATGGCATAGGTGGGCATACTGGGGAACATCAACTCCCTTACTCAGATGCTGTGTTACTGAGTATTCTTCTGCCACACACAACCAAACTAGTTCACCCACACAGTTCTTAAGTATGATTCTAATGGCATAAGCCAAAACACTCACATCTCAATGTTTTAAAGCTTTTATGAGAGTGAGCATCGTAAACTTGAAACATGGTTTATGTTGAGACTGTCATAATCTAAGGACCCCTGTATATGCAATAATATTTATTCTTATGTAAAGTATTTTGAAATTTAAATAGTGAAATATTTTGCATGGCCTGTAATAGTACAGGAGATAAATTCTAGACCTGGAATACTGAGGTCACCAGTTCGAAGCCCTAAGCTTTCCTGGTCAAGGGACATAGGACAAGCAATCAATGAACAACTAAAGTGAAGCAGCTCTGAGTTGATACTGCTCACTCAAACACCTCTCTTGCCTTTCTCTGTAAAATCAATAAATAAAATATTTAATAAATACATAAGTATTGGAATGTTTGAAAAAATATATGGCTCAATGATCTGCATTTTTAAAGGATTTTAAAGGCTAGAAAAACATATTTTCCTGAAATACCATAAACTTAATCTATTTTGTTAAGTCAATTTGAGGACTGCATCAAGTCATGACATTAGCCAGCCTACCTTGACAAATCATTCCCTGTGAAAATCATAGTTTGATTGAACTTGCAGCAGAGTATTTTGGAGTGACTGCTAGCAAGCCAGAGACAAAGAAACACTTGTTCCTAACATGACAGATACAAAATCGCCATTTACTTAAACACAGATTTACTTCAATAATTACTATGATCTAATTCTGTGCAAAGCACTATTTCTGGAGTTTCATATACATATGTCAAAGGAAAAAAAAATGATGGAAGAACAAAATGAATGGGAGAGGGAGAGAAAAGTAAAGAAAGGGGGAAAAAGAGGGAGATAGGACAGAAGAGGACAAAGAAGGGAAGAAAAGATGGAAGGGAGAAACATTTAAATCAGGCATCATCCTTTCTTAGCTAGTGGCCCACTCATATCACCAATGAGTACAGAGTCAAAGACCTGCTCACAATAAGAAAGAATGAAGTAAAATAACCAATCTCTGGGAAAAGATAAAACCTCTACAGAGACTTGCCAAATTGCTCTCCCACATTTTAGACAGTTGAAGTTAAATTAGCTTTGTGGATATTCCAGTGAGACAGTTTTGAGGCATACATGATGTCATGGTTCAAAGATATCAATCACTAATGACATGATTTTGCTGACAAGGTATTGTGATTACTAGAAGAATTTTTGGCTTAATAATGAGAATATTGCAAAACATTACAATAACCTGAAAAGTCAAGATGTAAAGTCGTATTTATTCTCAGAGCTCCTCTGTGCTGAGCTATATTTGTCTGCTCTGGAGGGCAAAGAGATGAGTCAGTCAGTTGTAGGGTGGAGTCACTAACACCTGCTAGTGAGAGCCAACAGTGTTCATCTAGTAATAAGTAAAATGAAAAAGCCTCATCCATCATAAAAGTTACAAAATAATTATCCAAGATTTGATTTTCTTCATGTAGGAAATATTCCTGTTAATTTATTTTTAGGTTATTTTTCCTAGTTTCATCTCCAAAACTAAAGCTCACAGAAAGACTATAAATGATTTTCTTCAAGAATGAAAGATAAGAAGCCCTGGCTAGGTACATTGGTTGGAGCATCATCCGAATATGCCAAGGTTACAGGTTTGATTCATAGTTGGGATACACACAAGAATCAACCAATGAATACATAAATAAGTGGTACAACTAATCAATGTTTCTCTCTCTCTCTTTCACTCTCTGTTCCTTTCTCTCTCTAAAGTCAATAAAACAGTGAAGTATAATAAATAACAGGTCTCACAGAGCTTCTAGTACAAATAAGATATTTGACTAAGTCTGAAATTTCTTATAAACTTACAAAGATCAAACCAGTGAAGTTTATGCTGTGGTAACACTCATTTCTTCACCTTTCAGATTGATTTTTAAAGAGAAGAATGGCACTCTAGAAGTTTTGCTTCTTTTATATGAGGAATTTATGCCTTTGTATGTACCTGAGTAAATGACCCAGGGTTGTCTCGTTGTCTCACACTTGTGTGGGGGTGCTTGTGAATCAATTTGTGTAGGGTAATAAATCATATGATGGTATCTAGAAACATTGGAACAAAAAGAAGTTTTATATATGATCTTTGACTTTATTCTGCTTTCATTTTACTGCTGAGGATCAGCTTTAGAAAACTGAATGGAAATTCAGAACTGTCATTAGAATCAACAGCCCCAGTGCTTTCCAGCAAATGACACTCTATAGGCAGTCCCTGTGTTACAAATGAGATGGGTACTGTAGGGTTGAAAATGTTTAAGTATTTATATACACAGAAAGGTAAAAACTGAATATTATGTTAAGACAAACATTTAAGTTGCATTTGATAGGTAAATGTACTTATTCCAACTTATATACAATTTCAACTTAAAAACACACCGACAGAACCTATTTCTTTCATAACAGAGGGACTGCTGTACATTTAATGTATTTTGTATATGTTCTACATACTAGCTATACTTCAAAATTTTATTTTACACATTGTGAAAATGGAATATATACAAGAATCTCACAATTTTCTATCAAGTTTGACACTCTGAGTTTCAAAATAAGAAAGGATATGGAAAACAGTTCTTTACCAATCATTTTCTGTCTAAATAAAAATTATGCAGGATGTTTGTACAAAGTGTAGTTTATTGGGGCTAAATTTCAGAGATCTTTCTCTCATAGACCTAAGGAAACATGCATAAACAAACCAGTAGGTGAGAGTGTGATTCTGAAACAGATTATTCACATTCTAATTTTAAAACCCACTGGTGAGCGAGATAATCAGGATTTTCTAGGTGAAATCAAAACCCAAACCCTTTGCTAACCACGGAGAAAGAGAACTTCTCTAAAGGGCCATGACTGTCAGTCCTTAGTCAATTTTTACCTTTCACACATGAATATCATTTAGCACCTTGTCTTTAATAAAGTGTTTACACAGACACAAAAGGTCTCTTTTCTTCAAGCCCCAAGTAGGAAGAAAATGGCAGAAAGAAGTAACCCTGGTGGAAAGTAACTTGGTGCCAGACTAAAGTTATGGTTCATTTCAGTTTGGAATCCTGATATATCTGAATCCCCATTTTCCCATCATTTTGACTCACAGGGACACATTAAATTTCTCTTTATTATCTCATCTCCTCACTAAAACCCCATATTCTGTGAATCAGTTTCATGAATAAATATCATGGCGAAAGTTAAAATAAAAATTACACATATAATTGTGACCTCAATGTTATCTATTATAGACATATTCAATATGAGGATTTTTAAAGAAAATACATAAAATATTGACAATAGATAATGTTTTCTTTACCATTTTCTCATTTATCCATAATTTTTACATTTTGTCAATATTACCTTTGTGGTCAGAAATACATCCTTAATATAACGCTATGTCTAAAACAATCTAAATTCAATAAAATATAACTAATTAAAATTTTTATAAAGCTAATTATTGTTTTAATTAAAATGAAAATAAAACAACTTGTGATAAAGATTTAGTTGAAATATATGACAAAAACTTTAGCAGATAAAATGACAAAACAAAATTAATGTATAGAAAGTCATAATGTGAAAATGTCACCATTCCCAAAATTAATCTTTAAATTTAATATTTTACAAGTCAAAGTCATAACTGATTTCCCTGGAACTTGACAAAGAAACAAGAAGAGCTAAGATGATTATAGAGAGGAAGAAAAAGGTAATTGTTCTCACCTTATAAGGTATTAAAAATTATTATAAAGCAATTATAATTATGAAAGGCTAGTGTTGACACATGAATAGAGTGATTGACAACCTAGACACAGTCTCAGGCTTAAAGAAAACTTATAGGAATAAGCGGGGTGATCACATTGTACAGTATAAAAATGTCAAATTATTCACTATATTGTACAATTGAAACTAATATAATTAATATAATACTGCATACTAATTATGCTCAAATAAAAAATTAATAAGATAAAATAAAAGAAAGAAAAAATAACTTGCTATAAAGAATTTGATTATAAATTCCAATGTTGACTTTGATCTGCTCTCTGTGGTACCAGAAAGTAGCAATGGTAGTTTTTGACTAAAAAACTACTAAAACTAATAAATGAATTTAGTAAAATAACAAATATGAAATAAGTATCTAAAAATCATTTTCAATTTTATACATCAATAATGATCTATTGGGAAAAAAAACCTAAGAAAATAATCCTATTCACGATTGCTTTAAAAAGAATAAAATACCTAGGAATAAATTTAACCAAGGATATAAAATATGGACTAAGAAAATTATAAGCCTGACCAGGTTGTGGCACTGTAGAAAGACCATTAAACTGAGACGTGGAGGACCCAGGTTTGAAACCCTGAGGTCGCCAGCTTGAGCATGGACTCATTTGGTTTGAACAAAGCTCACCAGCATGAGCCCAAGATCGCTGACTTGAGCAAGGGGTCACTCAGTCTGCTGTAGTCCCCCAGTCAAGGCACATGTGAAAAAGAAATCAATGAACAACTAAGGTGCTGCAATGAAGAATTAATGCTTCTCATCTCTATTCCTTTCTATCTGTCTGTCCCTGTCTGTCCCTCTCTCTATCTCTCTGTCTCTGTCACACACAAAAAAAATAGTTGAAGTATATCCTGTATTCATGGATATGTAGAATTAACATAATTCAAATGTCCATATTATCGAAAGCAATCTATAGAGTAAATGTAATTTCTATCAAGATACCAATAATATATTTCACCAAACTAGAACAAATGTTTCAAAATTTTATATAAAAACAGACATATAGCCTGACCTGTGGTGGCGCAGTGGATAAAGTGTCGACCTGGGAACACTGAGGTCGCCAGTTCAAAACCCTGCACTGGTCTGGTCAAGGCACATATGGGAGTTGATGCTTCTAGCTCCTCCCCCCTTTCTCTCTCTCTCTCTCTCTCTCTCTCTCTCTCTCTCTCACTTTGTGTCTCCTCTCTAAAATAAATAAATAAAAATAAATTAAAAAAATAAACAGACATATAGATCAATGGAACAAAATAGAAAGCCCCCAAATAAACCCACATCTTACAGTCAATTAATATTCAACAAAGGAGGCAAAAACATTCATTGGGGTAAAGATCATTTAATCAATAAACAGTATGGGGAAAATTTGAGAGATGTGCAAAAATATTAAATTAGAACATCTTACACCATACACAAGAATAAACTGAACGTGGATTAAAGACTGAAATGTTGGACTTGAAACCATAAAAATCTTAGAGAAGAAAACATAGTAAAGTCTCAAAAAACTTTTATAATATTTTTCTGATATATCTCCTCAAGCAAGAAAAACATAATAAAAATATAAATAAATGGATCTATATCAGTGGTTCTTAACCTGGGTTCTATCGAACCCTAGGGGTTCGATGAGTCAGTCTCAGGGGTTCAGAGAAGCCTCTGCCATAGAGGCCAGAATAAAGTAATACCGTAACTTGTTGTGAGTTCATGCACTTTGTTGCCAAGCAACAGAGCAGCAGCCCAAGAATGGCAGAGCATTGCCCTATAGGGGGGCTTGTGGTCAGGGTGCATGCGGGAGTATGTCTCTTTGCTTCCCTGTCTCTCACTTTATAAAAATAATTTAAGAAGATGGGCAAAAGACCTGAATAGATAGTTCTCCAAAGAGGACATACAGGTGGTAAGCAGACATAAAAAACTGTTCAACGACACCAATCATCAGAGAAATACATATTAAAACTGCATGAGATGTCACCTCACACCTGTCAAAATGGCTATCATCAATAAATCAACAAACAACAAGTGTTGGTGAGAATGTGAAGAAAACCTTCATGCATTGTTGGCAGAAATGCAGATTGGTGCTGCCACTCTGGCAAGCAGTGTGGAGCTGTCTCAAAAAATTAAAAATGGAATTGTCTTATGACTCAGCCATCCACTTCTGGTAATATATCCTAAGAATCCCAAAACAGTAATCTCAAAAAAGTGTATGCAGCCCTATGATCATTGCAGTACTATTTACAGTAGCCAGGATCTTGAAGCAGCCCAAGTGTCTATCAGTAGATGAGTGAATAAAAAAGCTGTAGAACAGCAATGGAACACTACTTAGCCATAAAAATAAATGACATTTTACCTTTTGTGATAACATGGATGGACCAGGAGAATGTTATGCTAAGTGAAATAAACCAGTCAGAGAAAGACAAGCACTATATGATCTCACTCATATGTGGAATATAATGAACAAATTGAATAGTGACAAACTCACAGATGGGGAGCAGGCTGACAGCTGTTGGGATGGGGTTGTGGGCTGGTGGTGGGGTATTAGGGATTGGACAAAAACAAAAAGGAGGAAAAACTCATGTACAGGGACAACAGTGTGGTGATTTTCCGGGTTGAAGAGGGGAAGTAAAATGGGGATGTGGAGGAGGGCATGGAGGGGTAAATGTTGATGGACAGAGATGTGGCTTGGGTTGATGAACACAATGTAGTGTGCAGAGATGTGTTGTGGTATCATGCATCTGAAACCTGTATAATCTTGTTAACTAAGCCTGACCAGGCAGTGGCACAGTGGATAGAGTGTCGGACTGGGATGCAGAGGACCCAGGTTCGAGACCTTGAGGTCGCCGGTTTGAGTGCAGGGTCACCAACTTGAGTGTGGGGTCATCAGCCTGAGCATGGGATCATAGACAAGACACCATGGTTGCTGGCTTGAGCCCAAAGGTTGCTGACTTGAGTAAGGGGTCACTTGTTCTGCTGTAGCCCCCCCTCCCCAACCTGTCAAGGCACATATGAGAAAGCAATCAACGAATAACTAAGGTGCCACAACAAAGAATTGATACTTCTCATCTCTCTCCATTCCTGTCTGTCTGTCCCTCTCTCTGATTCTCTCTCTCTGTCCCTGGGGAAAAAAAAAAAAAGAAAGAAAGAAATACTAAAAATGAAAAACAGTAAATACAACTGAGTAGGATATTCACCTTGGAGTTTGTTATATGACTTTCTACAATTATTTTACATCAAATAGTTTTATTATAAAAAAAATTAAATAAGTGTGAGATTTAATCACTGGTTAACTCTGGTGAAAAAAATTCAAATCATTTGGAAGTCTCAGTGATTAGTCTTCAGCCCTGTCCTAAATCAAATAGTGTTCAGGCTAGATATACAGTTTGAACGTTTTAGTAGTCCAATTTTAAATTTCTTTATTTAAAATAATCATGGGGAGCAAGACAATAGTCTGAATTAACAACCCCTTTGCACTGGTGCTGGGAGGTATTTCTCAGCCCAGTTGCACCTTTTAGAGCCCCTGGCGCTTTTCCTGAGCCTTGTCCAACTCCTGGCAGTGCAGAGCCTGGACAATTACCCTGGTCATCTCCCCACACAGAGTTTTAACAGCAGGGACCCTTCTCTCTCAGCGGGTAGCACAGTGTTCTCTCAAGAGTACACCAATAGCTTCAATACCCAGGTTCTTTTCAAGTTTGTTCTTAGCAATAATGACATAATATGTGTGAAAGGAGTAGAGAGAAGATAAACTCTGCTTTGGGAAAGAATGTTGAAAAAAAGAGGATGGTAGAAAAGGCTTCTTACTGAGAAAATGAATTCAGTGGTGTGGAAAGAGAATAATAAAACTGCCCTGGATTTGTATATCACTGTTTCTTCCTAAAAACACCAAGGGATTTCTCATTCTATTACTTTACTTTTATCCTTGTAAATAGGTGCCCAATAGAGGTGGGAGCTAAAGGTTTTTGAAGTTCAAAAACTTCCAAGTGGAGTTTATAAGCAGTCTTGGCCTTATTGGCTGGAAATTGATATTTTTTGTGTGTGTGTGGACAACTAGGAGGATCCAGTCTTTAAGTTAATACAAATATCAGGTAAATAGGTAAGTAATCAAATTATTCTTGGAATGTCCTGACATAATGCAAATTAAGACACATGTGTTAAAAGTGAAGTGGGCTGTTTCTTAATCTGATTTAAGAGGTAGAGAGAGAAAAGGAAGCAAATTTTGGTTTAATCTATTGTTTTGTTTTCATTAGCAACTTAAACCAGATCTGATTTTCTCTTAAAGTTCCAATAGTTAAATGAAAATCAAGGGAGCTAGAATGAGTCTCATATAAGGTGTGATTAAATACAATGTATCTGACCTGGGCAATGCTCTGCCAGTTTTTGAAATTGCAGCATGCCATCCTTGTGACCCAGGCCACACCATATTCATGAAAGTACACATTACACTCTAACAAAATGGGCATTCTTACTGCCAGTCCTTATACAATTGCGTCAAGTGGCAGTCAATGAGTTGGAACTTAGACTCTGAGGAGAGTCAGTGGTTTCATAGAAGTCTTCCTCTTGTCTCTGGGGATAAAGTAAAGCTGGGCCCAGTCTTCCAGACACAGAGATAGTGTATATTTCCTTTTATGTAAAAGGAGCCAGAGTGCAGAACGTAAACACCTGTCCTTAGATAGGCAATGGTTTGTTTGAGAGTTCTGTTCTATGGGTCCTAAGAATAGCTCCTTGCTAGTAGGGCTACATTGATGTCACTCTTACCTTATAATGAAACCAATTTGAATTCTTGATTAATGTTACTCCCAGTATAAGTTGTGCTTTAAAAAACTAGTTTGAATAGAATTATCCATTGCTATGGAAAGGGAAGAAAACTACACCTAGCAGGTAACTTAATGTAAATGCAGAAGTGGAATAGCAAAATGAGAAGACACGAATAGGGGCTGACTTGTTCTGGGGCATCCCAAAGGCTTTCCATGAGAACTCTCTAAAATACATAGGAGGTTGTTAAGAAGTCCAAATTGTTGACATACAAGAATGGGAGCACTGTAGCTTTAACAATTTGGATATTCAATCTACAGGTGGTCCTTGGGTTACAACAATCTCTACATATGATATTTAGAGTTTACAACACTCACTCCCATAAAAACTTTAGAAAATTGAGATGTGAGTGTTTTAGCTTATGCTGTTAGCATCGTACTTACGACTATGCAGGCGAACTAGTTTGATTGTGTTTGAAGGAAGAATGCACAGTAACTCATATGCTAGAGCTTGTGAAGGGATCAGCCCCTATGACCCAGTATCTCCAGCACCTTCTACAGGTTCTTCTGCCTCTCCAGCTTTCTCCTCCCAACAGGTCACTCTCTCCCACCTTGAAAATCCCCTTCCAGTGTGCAAGCCAACCACAGGGATAAAGGTAGAAAATTTTTTACACTCATATTTTGTGATTTTTTCTGATACTATAGTACAGTGTACAGTACAGTATACTTATCTCTTCTTTTTCTGTGGCTTAGTTGTGTTTTTATGTTCTAGATTATGATTTTACAACTGTGTTAGGATAGGTAAGTGACTTAGTCTAGGGTATGTTTCGACTTACACCAAAATTCAGGTTATGTCATTGTTGTAGAAACAGAGTTGTGTCATGACCCAAAGACCCTCTGTATATCATTTTATGTCATCTTTAGCGAGCATACATTTTCACAATATCCAGTTGTGTCTGGCATGTGGTAGGTGCTCAATAGATATGCCTCAATTAAGGTTTTTTTTCTTTATTTAAGGGTAGAACAAATAAAGATGGTAAAGTTGGCAAGGTGAGAGGCTGAGACATTTTTTTTTAATTAAGTGAGAGGCAAAGAGTCAGAGAGACAGACTCCCGCATGTGTCCCAGTTGTGATACACTCAGAAGGTACCCTACCTGGACGAAGCTTTGTCCATCTGGGACCACTGTTATGTTTCTCAGCAACCAGGCTATTTTAGTGCCTGAGGCGAAGCCATAGAGCCATCTTCAGCACCTGGGGCCAACTTTTTGCTCAAACCATTGAGCCATGGTTGAGAGAGGAGGGAAAGAGAGCAAGAGCAAGGGGAGGAGTGGAGAAGCAGATGGTTTCTTCTCCTGTGTGCCCTGACCAGAATCAAACCGAGACTATCACAAGCCTGGCAACACTCTACTGCTGTACCAGCCAGGTAAGGTTGAGACTTTAGTATATGAGTCTGTGGTAATCAAAGCGGCCAATTCTTCATCTCTTTGTACATAGATATCATTCCTTAATTCAAGAAATATAACTTATTTTTTCTCTCCTTGGAACTGAGCTAGCATACAATAGAATGTGGTTAAAGTTACAACCTGGACATTAAGTGACACCAGGATTTAAGAGTTCTGGAAGCTTCTCACAAATAACAGCAATCTCAGCAAACATAATGTGGAGTAGAGGAACTGTTCATTTTGGTTCAGCGTCCATCAGAATTACAAAATATATATATATTTTTTATTTGCTTGTTTTAAGCCACTAAGTTGGGGGGAGGGAAGGAGTTGTGATTTTTTTTTTCTCCAGGGACAGAGAGAGAGTCAGAGAGAGGGATAGATAGGGACAGACAGACAAGAACGAAGAGAGGTGAGAAGCATCAATTATTAGTTTTTCGTTGTCCTTGTGACACCATAGTTGTTCATTGATTGCTTTCTCACATGTGCCTTGACCATGGGCCTTCAGCAGACTGAGCAACCCCTTGCTGGAGCCAGCGACCTTGGGTCCAAGCTGACGAGCTTTTGCTCAAGCCAGATGGGCCTGCGCTCAAGCTGGCGACCTTGGGGTCTCGAACCTGGGTCTTCCGCATCCCAGTCCGATGCTCTATCCACTGCGCCACTGCCTGGTCAAGCGGAGGTGCAATTCTTTACACAGTAATTAGTTACTGTAATATATCCTATTAGTTTTGGAATTAAGCTGCTAAAACCATCTAGTGCAGAAAAACTCTTTTGTTCCATATTAAATGTGAACTTATGTGCTTTTGTTACTTTTCTGCCATTGCACAATACAAAGAATATATTACAACTATATACCGAACTGATAGAATGTTGAGAATCAGATAATGAAGATCCTTCTGAGTATTATCAAACACAGCAATGCTTCAAACAAAAACTCTCTCTTTTTTTTTTAAAGGTAAGAAATTGTGAAATGTTTTTTTTTTAAATTTCTTTTTATTTTATTCATTTTAGAGAGGAGACATGAGAGAGAGAGAGAGAGAGAGAGAGAGAGAAAGGGGGAAGGAGCTGGAAGCATCAACTCCCATATGTGCCTTGACCAGAGCAGTGCAGGGTTTTGAACCGGCAACCTCAGTGTTCCCAGGTCGACGCTTTATCCACTGTGCCACCACATGTCAGGCCAAAAACTCTCTTGCACACATCTGTCCATTTTTATATGTCCACTCTTTATATATGGGACCGGTGAGGCATAATAATGCCAATAAAAGTCATTCGTAAATTCCTACTCTCTATATTTTTTAAGATGCTAGTTTTTCATTGTTTCACTTATAATTGTTTAAACCAAACTTTAAAATATATGTAATCCAATTCAATGTAGAATCCAAAAACTAAGAGCTCTAGTCTCATTATATGCAAAACATTATCATAAACCCAAGAAAAGTGGGCTGGACCTAATTTATTACTTTTATTTTATTTTTAAATATTCAAAATTCTGCTCTCTTTCTTTGATTAGAGCTGAGAATTCTTGGGAATTTGTTGTTCATAAAACACTTGACAAAATAAAGAATAGATATGTTGTAAAGGAAAAAACATTATGTGAACATTATAACTATGTATGCAAACTCGAGTGTCATCACTGCCAAGTTATTGAAAGTAGCAAATTATATTGCTATATAAAAATATAAACAGGCAGTCAACTTAATTATAACAATGGATGATTTCTCAGAAACTTCTGTGCAGACTATTTGTCCCGCAAAAATTTACATTGAATAAAAAGGATACAATAAAACCTGAAAATACAGTATGTAATAGATTTCAGAAAAAATATAACTCTCTAGAAACTATATATTAAAGATCTATAAATATTTTTGTAACATATGAGCCATTTTAAAATCAGCTTTTATAAGATAATTTTATAAAATTTTCTGTCTCTTCATATGATGTCAAATAAACTGCCTTAATAAATGAGAGATTATCTCTGACACATTGTATTTTTTGGTCTAATGCAGGAATGGAAGGTTCTGTGATGTATAGTGTGATGTTTAGCAAGGCTGAGTAATTCTAGTGAGAATCCTTAAGTAACACCATTTCATTCTTCATTCTTTTTTATTTTTTTAAGTGAGAAGTAGAGAGGCAGAAAGACAGAGAGCCAGACTGCTGCATGTGCCCCACCTGTGGTTTCACCTGGCAAGCCCACTGGGGGCGATACTCTGCCCATTTGGGGCTGCTGCTTCATTGCTTGGCAACCAAGGCATTTTAGTGCCTGAGGTGAGGCCATGGTGCCATCCACAGCACCCAGGCCAACTTCCTCAAACCAATTCAAGCCATGGCTGCAGGAGGGGAAAAGAGAGAGAAAAAGGGAGGGGGAGAGGTGGAGAAGGATGTGGTCACTTCTCCTGTGTGCTCTGACTAGGAATTGAACCCAAGACTTTCATACACCAGGCTGACACTCTATCGCTGAGCCAAGCAGCCAGGGTTAATTCTTTATTCTTCAGTCACAAAGAGCAAACCCAAGTGAGAAACTGAAACATGAAATAATCAACGGTATAAAACAAACACTATACAAAAGTCTCTTTTGATTTTCTTTTCCTTACTAATTCTGAGCTATATTTTTGTGGGAGGGACATTCCAACTTTAGAGACTAAAATTTATTACATAGTCCTTCACATGACTAAAAAAGGGGTAAGGCATCCCCATACATTGCTTTTTGCTATAATTTAAACTATTTTTGGCATATCTTTTACTTATTGATGAGACAAATAATACTAGTGAGCTAAATTAAATAAGCTGGGGCATGTGATTTATGGTTAGGTATAACATATCCAAATTTAAAAAATATTTTTTGCTTCAATACTATACTTCATTGCCTGTAAATGCCATTTATTATGCCATTTGATATTGAAAACATAAACTTTATATACAAGAAAATCTAACTTGAAATAGAAAATATACTTCTTAATATAAATTGTGTGTATATGAACCTAATCAGGCATTGGCGCATTGAATAGAACATTGAACTGGGACATGAAGGACCCAGGTTTGAAACTCTGAGGTCACAGGTTTGAGTGTGGGCTCATCTAGCTTGAGCAAGGCTCACCAGCTTGAGCCCAAGGTTGCTGGCTTGAGCCAGGGGTCACTTGCTCTGATGTAGCCCCTTAGTCAAGGCACATATGTGAAAGCAATCAATGAACAAAAAGGTGCTGCAGTGAAGAATTGATGCTTCTCATCTCTCTCCCTTCCTGTCTGTTTGTCCCTATCTGTCCATCTCTCTTTGTCTCTGTCACACACAAAAAAAATTGTGTGTACATGAATGTCCATTTTGTTATTTTAAATGGTTCTTAAATATTTTTATTTGATATATCATTATGACATATTTTAGAAATATGAATTATATATTTTAAACAAAATAATTTAGTTTCTTTTCTACTTGTATGTTTGTAGGACTAGATATATTTTGACTGTTAACAATAAGATATACACTATTTTGTGTACATATTATACAAGATATCAGTTCTCATCTAAAAATCACATAATTATTTAGACATTTTTAAAGCAGAATTTTTGAAATACCTATAGTCAACTATATAGGTAGTAGAGTAATTAGCATGCTACCAAACTACATCAATTTCTAGGGTGCACATAAAAATATGTTAATCACTGAGATACCATATTAATTACTTATTGCTTTAAAACAACTAGCACACAACTTAATAGCTCAAAATTCTCCTCTAGCTCACAATTATTTTTGTCCATTGTTTTTAGGCAGCACTCATAGGGTTCAGTTCATCTCTGCTTCAAAGCTATATTGCCAGGACTGACTTTACCCAAAGCTGAAGGGATAAAGATGACTTCATTCATGCATCTACCTTGACTGGGACTTGTCAGGACAGCTTGATTGCTCCTTTCCTTGGTGTTGGCTGGGCTTTCTCATGTGTCTGGGGTTTTAGTGCCTCTTCGTGTGCCCTCTCCCTATACTTGCCGTCTTTCTTTTTTTTTTTTTTTTATATACTTTTTTTTTTCTTTTATAGTACAGGGACAGAGAGAGAGAGTCAGAGAGAGGGATAGATAGGGACAGACAGACAGGAACGGAAAGAGATGAGAAGCATCAATCATCAGTTTTTGGTTGCAACACCTTAGTTGTTCATTGATTGCTTTCTCACATGTGCTTTGACCGCGGGCCTTCAGCAGACCGAACCACCCCTTGCTTGAACCAGCGACCTTGGGTCCAAGTTGACCAGCTTTTGCTCAAGCCAGATGGGCCTGAGCTCAAGATGGTTAGCTCGGGGCCTTGAACCTGGGTCTTCCGCAACCCAGTCTGATGCTCTATCCACTGCGCCACCGCCTGGTCAGGCTATACTTGCTTTCTTATCCCTTGAGAACTCCCCTCCATCTGGCTTCACTCTATATCATAATATCCTGGATTTCTTTATGTGGTGACTATGGTTCTGAGTAAAAGCAGAAGCAAAAAAACTGTTAAACTGTGGTCTTGAAAGTACCTGAACATCAGCCTTTGCGCTGTATTGGTCAGAGAGTCACAAGGACAGCAGAAATCAAAGTTAGGGGGAAATGCACTCTACCTCTGATGACAGAAGCAGCAAAGACTAGGCGAAGCGCCATTGTCACAGAAAGGCAGGATTTATCGGGGACCAATTTTAACAATTTACCATAGGGAGACGGAATTTTTCTTTTCTTTTTTTCCTTTAGAATAAAATATGTTACCTTTTAGGCAAATGTATGAATTAGCTAAATGTCTGCTATTTTGTTTTGTTTTTAGACTATGGTCTGCAGTTAGACTCCAAATGTGATAGAAAAATTTTCCTTACATTACCATTTTTTAGCTCCCACTTAAAGCCTGTAGAGAAAAAATATATATTTAATTTTAAAAATTAAAATGGAGTTTTTGAAATATGATTGAATCTAATTTAAGAACATATAAAGTTAAACATTCAGAGTAAGGAGAAGGTGAGTGTGGAAAGTGGTGGTCTCGAGTGGTCCTGTATCTATCTTCACTGGAACTTGTTGAGATATTCCTGCGCGTTCTTTCATAGCACATTCCAATTGGGTAGAATCAGGGTAGCTCTCATGCAACTAAAAGGTGTCTCAAGCTGATCTCTCTTTTGGCTAATTCTATAGGGTTCTCAGAAAAGAAGAGGAAGTTTTGTGTATTCACCCAGGCTCTTTCTCAGGACTTGTCAATATAGATTTACCACGACTACACTTTCTGTTTTATTCTTTGACCACCATGATTGTGCGAGGAAAAATTCAAAGATGGGTTACATTCTCGATGAAACGGTAATAATGCAAAAGGTTACATTCTCGAGTAAATGGTCATAATGCAAAACAATAATGTGTTCTGGGATCTAAATACTGCAGCAGAGACTTCTAGTAACCTTTCATAGAAATATTTATGAAGCTTTTTTTTTTTTATTTTTAGCTGACTACCTTGAAAAACATACATTCCCTAACTGCCCAACATACCAAGCAATGTGACTAAGTGCTACCTAAATGAGAAGTAAACTTAGGTATTTTGTGTTTCCTCAGCGTGCCTTCTTTAAAATATAGCTAAATGTATATTTGTTACTTCTTCATCATCTGTTCTTTCTTCTTACTCATTAGAATAATAGAATAGTATAATAGAAATGACAGTCTTTTAGAATTATGAATTGACCTTGGGAAGGAAGAATAAACGTGAAAGCGAGACAGGCAGCCTGGTTTTCTGTGGACACTGTAGAATGAAGTTGCCACATCAGCTCTAGACAATCTAGATTTAATGTGAGAGAAATCATGGTCTTTCTCAAGGTAGCTACTGATTTTGGACTTCTGCTTCTCATAGCCAAAGCTAATCATAAGTGATATGTCATTTTTTTCTTTTTGCAGGATCAGTTGAAGTTTGGGTGGAAAAACTAACAGGAAAAGCATTAACAAAAGGCCTGACCACTGGATCTCAATCTTCTTTAAGACAGATTGTTAGTTCTGTCATTAAGTCAATGCTTTTGGCAAACTATTATATTCAACTTTGTTTATTCCATTGGTATCGCATTTTTATACCACAATATCTTTCTCTTTATTGCTGATATAATATAGATTAGAACTTGGGCCTTCAGACCCACTTAACCTTTAATACCATTGCTTACATCATTCTAACCCAAATCATATTTAATATTTTTAGCTGCTTTACTGATTGATCCATTAACATTACTCTCAAGACCTGAAATACATGACATCAAATATTTCCACTTTCCATACATCTAAATGACCTAAAACAATTACTAGTTTACTGCTCTAGTAATTTAGTTGTCTTCTTGAAAGCTGTACTGCCATGAGGTGCGGTGGGCTTTGGGTCTTACTGCCTTAGTTTCAATACATATTCACTATTAACCTTAGGTAAATTGCTTATCAACTCTAAAACTCCCTTTATTATTTTTGAAGTATAAAATGGAGTATTAATGGAAATACAATTAAATAATCCATGTAAAGCAATTAGCAGAGGTCCTGACAGAATAAGTGTACCATGTACATTAATTGGAAATAATAATAGGTTTTATTTCCACTTTGTAATCTTAAAAAAAATACAACCTTCTGTCATTTATTTTTTTTACAATGACGTTTTGTAGATTAACTTACTTATTGAGCAAATAGTTCTGATTATTTTTTGCCAAATATTCAAAATACTGTGTAATAGACAAACCTGGTCCTCACCATCAGGTTTTTCCAAATGCTCATTTACATATAAAATTTGCTAGCCAAATAATTGACATGCCTCACTGCCTAAACATTCTTTCAGGAATGTTGTGGGGGTTTTTTGTGTGTGTATGTGTTTATATTTTTACAGTGTGTCTTGGCAATTGTCAGGTTAAAAAATTCATTGCTATTTGATTTGTTGTAATTCATTTTCCTAGGTGTGTGTGTACATGTAGCTATTACTGCTTTAAGATATTTATTTAATTAAATATAATTAATTATTTAGGTGATAAGACATACATAAAAGAAGGCATATAAGCTGAAATAGTAGTTTTTATATTTATTTTCAAAATACTCAGATTCTAGTGAAATATTAGATTGACTACTTAGTTTATTCATGCTTTCTGGTTTCCCACTTAAGAAATAGATTTTGAAACTTTAATTTTTTTTCTTAGGAACAGAGTTTGATATTATAAATGAAACATATTGAGAAATCTTTGCAGCTTCTCTCTGTGATAAGAAGGAAATGTGGACCATCAGGAAAAAGGCTCAGTTCACAGTACATACGTGCTTCAAATCAGGACCCTCCAACGCGGCAAAGCTGTTTCCCTTTTCCCTTCCCTCCCCTTACATAGCTTCTCACACTTTTCATTACAACCTGTCTCCCAGCAGAAAATTGTCATTTTTTTATTGTCAGATTTTTGCTGCTAACCTAGATTAAGAAACTTTAATTTCTCCCACTTAATGCAAAAAACGAAGAGAAAAACTTTTTTACTACTACACTAGAACTTTATTTTGTTGTTATCTTTCAGTACCTCGTCCAATGGAAGAAGTAAAATATAAAAAATTTTGTCAGAATCTTGGAAATAGCATTAGTGGACAGCTACTACAATTCTCAAAGGGGATCACCAGATTTGCACCCCAAAGTCTTTCTTAGTTGAGATGATAAAGTAAGTCCATTTATTAAAAATCTGCAGCATATCCCATAATGCAGTATAAATCAACATAATGTGATAGGATCTGACATCAAGTTGAAAAAAGTGCCTTTTCTGCTTCTGCTGAGACCATATGTTCAAATTATTAAAAATATCCACAAATACTTTTTTTTTTTTTTAACAAACCTAAGCTTCTTCCAAATAAACCATTTTGACTTACATTACATTATTGTCTGGGCAGAAACTGCTTTTCCTCTTGGACACTTTATTATCATTGATTTTACAAATAATGTTTTTATGTTTTTTCCAGAGACCTTTTATAAAGGAATCATGTATGTAAAACACATATATACTCACACACAAAAACTACTTTCAAAAAGCAAATTGCAAATTAATAGTAAAGAATTGCAACTTATTTGTGAAACAGTTGACTTGTAATATTAGACATTTCATATAGTAACAGCTTTTTTTTTCTTTATTTTCAACTTCTAATATCTAATTATGAATCACTGAATATCTCAATATGATTGCCTGTTCATTTTCAAAAATTTTGACCTGAATTCTGATTACTGAACAATCTCTTAAAAACCTGCTCACATGGGTATATAAAACCTAAGCTCTTTAAAAATATATATGTAAAATTCCATCCAATTTATGGGAAAACAGCCAAGTTGGCAAGTTTAAAAACACACACACAAATGCTGGAACATCTTGACTGGGCTGATGACATGACAGCATTATAGCACACTACCAGCTGGAAGCTGGCGGAGGTTCAGAAATGGACTCAAGACAGCGGAGCAGAATGCTGGAGGAAGCGGCCACTAGTGTGACTGCTTTGTTGAAACCAGCAAGACAGACCATTTGCTATACCAGCTTTCCCCCGCTCTGCCCTTAGCTGATTTCTTGTCGGCAACAGAAAAATGTGACATCAGGGATTACAATAACATAGGAAGTGATACTGCACAATCTGTTCAAGCTTCCATCACAGTCTCCAGGCCTGTTCCTCATCTTGGGCTGCATCCCCCCTGAGCTGATGCAAGCACGAAGCTCCTGTGGACTTGCAATGAGGCTCCATGCTTCTAGCAAGTTAAAGAATGGAAGGTTGAAGGGAAACAGAAGGGCAAGATATGTGAGTTACTACAGGTTCCTTGGTTTATTATCATTTCCTTAAAATAAAGATCAATGGACTGTCAGGTAAAACTAAAAAAAAAAAAAAAAATTATGAACCCACCTCATTTATAAAGGTTTTGAAAGCTCACTTCTGCGTTTTTAATGCTCTGCACTTCTGGGTTTTTTCATCTCTTTTTAAGCTGACCTAGAGAATGCTGAAAGAGCAAGGAACAGCCCATGCATGTGTATTTTCAGTCCAACCAGCAACATGATGCACTCAAAATCTTGCTAAATAGGCCTTTCTTCTAGACTTGCAGTTCACTTTTGCAAACACCAGAATTTCCATAGTTTTGATAAAGTTCAAGTAAGCATCCTCCAAACTTTGGTATTTATTTGGACCAGTGTGAATGTTGCATTTTTTCTTTTTTAATAGACCCAGCACTAATTATCTTAATATTTGAGATAAAAAATACTGATCTGCAATGAAGAGAAATCCGGGGGGGGGGAATCTGAGGTTCCCATAAGAAATAGCTTTGTATTAATTTTCTTGAGGATCTTGAAATATTGGGTATTCTCATGTCAGCACAACTGTGCATCCTGTTTTGGCAGAGAAATTAACTATTTGGTAGAGAAACTTCTATGAGAAGTCCTTTGATGAGAAGAAAGTACAACTGTAATGAAAATTTAAGTTTTTTTCCTTATCCTTCCATTCTCAATTTGTATTGCAGAATCTCTGCTCATTAGGAAAGTGAAAAAATTAGTATAAATTATTAATAGCTAAATGAGGCTTGAAGTAAACCTGCAAACTTAAAAGTCTATAAAACTAGGGAGGAGAGGGTGGGATAGGGAGGAGGGAAGGGGCACAGGGAAAACCAGATAGAAGGTGACAGAGGACAATTTGACTTTGGGTAACGGGTATGCAACACAATTGAATGATAAGATAACCTAGAGATGTTTTCTTTGAACATATGTACCCTGATTTATAGGTGTCACCCCATTAAAATTAATTTTAAAAAAAAGTCTATAAAACTAACCATAAAAGAAATTAACTACCTTCCAGAATTTGTTTAGAAATGTCAACTCTTTATCTAGTACAGTAGTTCTTAACCTGGGTTTTATCGAACCCTAGGGGTTCGATGAGTCCCTCTCAGGGGTTCGGAGAAGCCTCTGCCATGGAGGCCAGAATAAAGTAATACCGTAATTTGTTGTGAGTTCATGCACTTTGTTGGTTTTGTTCTTTGAGCAAGGTGATGCTCATGCACGGCTCATTTTGTGCACCAGTAAAAAAACATATACCTATGTCTTGAATTTGGAAAAAAATCATATTTTATTTATCACTAAAGAAGGGTTCGGTGAATGCTCATATGAAACTGGTGGGTTCGGTACCTCAAAAAAGGTTAAGAACCACTGATCTAGTAATATTAATAAAGCTTGGAAAAGTTTATGCTTTAATTTAATAGTTAAGCATTATGCTTAAAGTATTCTACTAATCCTTTGTCCTTGGTTAGCCATGAAAAATAAAATTATGAAAATCTCATAAGCCCTTATATGAATCGATTTTGTGTTTGACATACAGTACCACATTACATTTTTATAAACAAATGCTAATTAGGACTTATATATTAAAATGTATAAGGTAAAATAAATTCTAATTGCTGTAGCTATGAAAAAAAAAAAGACTGTTCTTTATTGGAATGTTGATAACTCCTCGAGAGAGCAGCCTTGGGAGGTATGTAAAACTGTCATCCCAGTCAGCTACACTTAGTTCTCTTGTCATAACTATGTCTTCTTTTTGAAATGATTTTCCTGGTGGAAATTTTATGTCCTAAATGACTTTTTTTTTTATATACTTTATACGCTGTTTTCTTCTCATTTGTATTCTATTTCTGCTTTGTTATCTCAGCTCTCAGCTAGATTTCACTAATCTGGTTTTAATTTCTTGATTTGAAACAGATATCTAGGATAATAATAATAATAATGATAATAATTAGAATAAGAAGAAGACAGTGAAGGAGAAACAGAAGAGTAGTAAGCTGTGATTTATTGATTAATTATTATATGTTGTACACTATGCTTGCTGTGTCACATATGTGATTTCTTTTAATTCACATAAAAATCCATAAAGCAGTCACGATTATCTTCACTTAGAAAAAGAGTAAATTAAGGCTCAAAGAATTTAAGTAAATTCAGAAACATCACAGGGGTAGTGAACAAGCCAGGAGAAGATGGGGAGAGGGGAGGTGGACAGGAGAGAGGTTATGGAGGGCAGAACTGGGATAAACGGTAAAATGGTGATGGAGACTTGGCGTGGGGTGAGGAACACACAATACAATGTGCAAATGTTGTTTTATACAATTGTGTACATAAAACCTGTATAATTTTGTTAATGAGTGTCACCTTAATAAATTCAATAAAAAAGAAAACGAATCTGGAAATAAAACACTGGTTCTCTTTCTTTGACACTTATATTCATCAATACTACTACATTATGCTTTTTCACTCATTCATGAATTTTTATCCTCAGTCTTAAAAATATCATTATGAAATGTTTGCCCAGATAATAAACAAATTAGAAAAAATGCCTTATTTTAACATATTGTACTACTTTTCTTTATATCAAAGCAGCCATACATAGGCACAGGCTTCATGTTTGTCTCCTATGAGGATGCTACCAAATGTGTGTGAGAAGTATGAAACTGAGGGCAACAACAGCCAATAAATCTTAGATGTTCCTTGGCTATTTTTTAAAAGTCTTGTTTTCTTTATTTTTTACTTAAGTCAACTTAATATTTTATCATGAACTGCCATTACTTCATGATAGCAGAAAATCTAATTTACTTAATTCTGGTTTCCTCTCGCCCAATCCAGTGATTTCTCAGTCATTATAAGCTTACAGCACAGTCTCATTTACTGTTTAAATCTATCTTCACTGTGTCTTTTTCTTCATGAAATTCTGAGATTATATCATTTCAGCATTGGGATTGAATACAGGAGTATCATCTTGGTGTTCCTCAGTCTCTTTTTTCTTCTAACCTTCTCTTCTGTTTTAACATTATCTTCTCAGTTTATTTGTAGAATAATAAAGTGATTTGTTAGATGGATATCTATAGGACTAAATTTGGCTTTCAGTTGGCTAAATTTGTTATAGTCAATCCACTGATATTTCAGCTATTTTCTTATATTATCTCCAAAAGGATTATACAGGTATATTCTAGGATACACTTCCTCTTACCTTTTACCAAGTCTTCCTGAGGTCTTGTTGGCATGCTTCCTCTGTCAAATGTCAACAGTATATTACTAAAGAACCAAAGGAACTTTGAGATGCCCTCATAAAAAAGTGAAAACCACCTTGTTTTTTTTCAAGTGGAGTAAGCTATTATAGAAGTTAACTGGACATTCTGACTATATTCCATAAAAAGGGAAAAATAACTTGATAGTGAATAAGTACCTCAAGTAACCCTCCCCTCCAAATAAGAGATTGATCAAACTTAACAAACAAATATATCCTGTTGATATTATGTAACATGATGAGAAGCACAACTCATCTACCTTAAAACTTCTAAGAAACCTTCAGACAAACTCAAACCAAGACACATTCTACAAAATACTTGATCATTACTCTTTAAAACAGGATCATAAAAAGAGGAAAAACTGAGAAACTCTCATAGATCAGAGGAAACTAATGTAACATGACAATTAAGAACAATGTGAAATCATGGACTGGATGGTGGAACAGAAAAAAAGACATTCTTTAGTGGAAAAATTTATGAAATCGCTGCAAAATCTGTAGCTTAGTCACTAATATTGTATCATTGTTACCTTCTTAGTTGACAAATGTACCGTGGTTTTATAAGTTAACATTAGGGGAAATTGGGTGACGCATAAAGAAAACTCTATACTGTTTCTGCCACTTTTCTATAAATCAAAATATATTGCAAAATAACAAAGTCTAAAAAAATTAGACTATGTACATAGCAGAGTTGCATTAGGTTATTTAATTGAGGTGTAAGAAAAAAAATGAGTTATGCTTAGTCACAATAAGTGACAGAATCACCTGCTACATAATAAGGAAAGAAGGAGTAGTTTACCTGAATGGTCAAGGATATCCTCACTCTTGATATATATATATATATATATATATATATATATATATATATATATGCACACACACTAAATTATAAGATATTGTTACTTTTTAAATACAAACATATAGACTACACTAAAAAAATCAATACATATTTTGAAAGGAATATATACTTTGAAAGAGAAGCTTGCACACCACACAGAGATACTTCATGTCTTATGAGAATGCACTTGAGTTGTCAAAGTTAAAGTTGAGTTAAATGCTTTTTCCTTTACAAAAGTAAGTATTCTGTATTGCCATATTACTTTTTATAATAAGTAAAAACATTGTTGTCTTTTAAACAACCTCCTGCATTGGAGAGGGCAATTTGAAAATTGATATTTGTAACTATATCTATCTTTAGATAAATTCATTGCTGAAAACAATGTATCACCTGTAAAAAATTATCATTTCAGCAATATTTAAAAACTTAGAATTCTAATTCTCTAATCAGTTCACAAATCTTCCAATGAATTTCTGTGACTGGTGTTGAACACAGGTTATAAAAATATAGCACTTCCCTATGCAAAAAAGAAACTAATGAACATCAGGGTAACTCAAAACATAGCAGTGAATTTCAACAAAATATTTGCATCACTAGTGAGTGGAATTAAAACATGAATTTCAAGATTTAGTAAGTGAAAGCAATGTGTATTTCTTCTCTTTGCATCTCTGAATTTTTACTACTTGACTTTTCCAATAATGACGGTCATTAAATCAATAAACAGTGTCTCAATAAAGAGTACCTAGAAGCAAACCTATAAATCATTTTCTGGCATAAATCAAGATATTCCTGATGCATATTTAATCACATTGAAAGCACCAAATAAATTTAATAAAACAGCCTGACCTGTGGTGGCGCAGTGGATAAAGCGATAACCTGAAATGCTGAGGTCTCCGGTTCAAAACCCTGTACTTGTCTGGTTAAGGCACATATGGGAGTTGATGCTTCCTGCTCCTCCTTCATGTCTCTCTGTCTCTCTTTCTCTCTCTCTCCTCTCTAAAATGAATAAATAAATAAAAGTTAAAAAATAACTCTTTAAAAAAATTTAATAAAACATTTAAAAGTTTTTAGCTCCACTAATAAATAAATTGGAACATGTAAAAATATGTTTTTATATCTCTCTCATCCATTCATTTTTATGTTTTTGTGTGTATTATATAACACAAATATATTACTATAATATTTGCAGACAATAACTATTCATATATCAAAGAATAATTCTTTTTTTCTTAATGCAGAGATGATATCTCAAAATAAAATTGGAAACAACTGCCTCTCATGAGCCTTTGTTCTCCACTCTGAGTTATGGTTTAGATCTTTCTAATCTGCTTCATAAACTTAAAGAAATGTCCAATATGAAGTGGAACATGGGAAGTAATGATGCTCCTTAATTAGCTTCTAACTCTTCTCATTATTTATTGTGAGAGAGAAATAAAAGAAGACTGATTTTAAAATGACTTTAAACCTTCAAACTTTTTTTTGTCTTACATAACTCTTAAATTTGCAGGTATAATTTAGGAATTATTATTCAATTTCTTTTCACTTTATTCTTTTTTCCTGGAGAAGACAGCACCTTTCTATCTTCACTTTAAATGGAGTGGTCCTCAGAAATAGCAGAATTTAGCAATTAATGTAGATGTTTTTTTAGCTCATTTGTACACAATTCAGATCAGAAATAACTACTGTACATTATTTGAGGAGCAAAATCTGTCATGAGGCGGGTTCAGCCAGGATGATTCATGGAGAAATGTGTTTCTGAATTTACAAGGTAACTTCACCAGAGCCCAGGACAAGACGGCAAAGGGCAGTCAGGCATCGGGGTATTGCACCAAGAGTAGGTGTGCTTTGATACAAAAGAAAATGATCATGTAAACGGCACGTGCCAATGTGGCACAGATTTTAAAGAATGAACCCTCAGGCCCTGAAAAAAAAATTAATGAGTTCTGCCTCTCCTTTCTGTGACCTTTCAGTTAGATTTTCATGGGAATTTGTTTTCTTTGTTTTAGTCTGAGCTGTTCTGCAAAAAGTCACAGTGGGATAGTGAATCTGCAGAAGTGCTCTCATGGCACAGATTTTGCCATCGACCACTGAGTTGCTGGCTCTTGAGTACTTGGAGGTCCCGACCTAGGCAAATTCTTTTAGAAGTCAAACCCTGTCTAACAAAATTCAAGCCAGCGTTTCTCTTTCTAGGTGTTTTTCTCTTTAAAAACAAATTTGGGTTTGTTTCTCCTACAGGAAGGCTTTATTATCTCATTTTCACTCCTCTTTTTATTTTTCACCTTACCTTGTAAACTGTGTTTTCACTAACAAAGTGAGATGAATTCAATCAACATGTCACAAGATTGTAGAAAATAGAGACAACAACAAGGTACCTAAAGTCAGAAAAACTGACATTGCCACTACTGTGAGGTTTAGGTAAAATTAACTGCACTTTGATCCTCAGTTTCTTCTTGTGTTATACAGGGCTAATCACCTCTGCCTGGTTCCAGCCCAGTTGTGGAGAGTGTGTTCCTGTGCTCCTTCCACTTTGTTCTTTCTCCCCACTAAGCACTCTGAGAGCTTTGAGTGAGATCCAGATCCAGAGTGGGTCCCTGCTGGGTCTAAATTTATCAGCTAATTTCATCCCATCTGCTATGAAGACTAGCTTCTGGATGGATAGTAAATTAGGATTATGTGAATAGGCCCAATTCTTCTCACACTGGTTGATTTAGGGATAGTTTAAAACCTCAATTTGTTCAACCAGCATAAAAGAGGACATCTCTTTCCTCTTAAGTTATACGTGTGGCTCTGAACCCAGGTCAAAGATTTGAAATTAACCATGGCAATATTACAACTTTCTAATATTTCTTAAACAATTGTCTTCATAGCAAATACCCCGAGACAAGCCTTTAAAACTATTAAGAACTGCAATTAATTCAGTCTCATGAACCTAAGCCTGTAGCCAAATACAGGCTTTGCAAAAATATCTTTTCTGCTTCTTCATCTATTTTTTACTAAATTATTCTGTTTTAGTTGACTTAGCTGAAAAACAATTCTTTGAATTTTTTTCAAGAATTCAGAAACTATAAAATGAAAATATGAATTAGAAATAGTGAAGGAGGAAGGAAGAAAAGCAAAGTTACAAATATAAATTTCAGATAATAAGACCTGTGTATTATTATGCTAAGTGAAATAAACCAATCAGAGGAAGACAAAGAACATAATCTCACTTATATATGGAATCTAATGAACAAAATAGAAATAGAGACATGGACACATGGGATAGACTGATAAGTGTTGGGGAGAGGAGGAAGGGACTGAATGAAAAAAGGTGAAGAGATTAGCAAAAAAACATATACCGGTATACATAACACACAAACACAGTTAACAGCATGGTGATAGCCAGAGAGAAAGGGAGGTGGCAGCTCAGTGGAGGTGGAAAAAGGGGGAAATGCGGAGGGTATTTGTTGAGTTGTGCACTTGAAACCTATATGGTTTTGTCAATCAATGCCATCTCAATAAAATAGTAAGGCTACTTGAAATATGCATTTATACACATATGCAAAGGGTAGATGATAAATTTTGTTTTAAGTCAGGATGGTAAATTTGTTTTATTTATTTATTTATTTATTTATTTATTTATTACAGGGACAGAGAGAGAGTCAGAGAGAGGGATAGACAGTCAGGAACGGAGAGAGGTGAGAAACATCAATCATTAGTTTTTCACTGCTGTTGCACACCTTAGTTGTTCATTGATTGCTTTCTCACATGTGCCTTGAACGCAGGCCTTCAGCAGACTGAGCCACCCCTTGCTGGAGCCAGCGACCTTGGGTCCAAGTTGACGAGCTTTTGCTCAAGCCAGATGGGCGCGCTCAAGCTGGCGTCCTCGGGGTCTCGGACCTGGGTCTTCCACATCCCAGTCCGATGCTCTATCCACTGTCCCATCGCCTGGTCAGGCGGTAAATTTGTTTTATATAAAATGTAAAGTTCCATAGTTTAGAGATGTTCACCTATAGTACTTTGTAAATAAACATTGTTCACTCCATCTTATTTCTTAAGGAATGTGTGCTATATTATTGATAAATACTGCCGTCCAAGAAGGAAAGTGTAAGTCTAAGATATCGGGAGACAATTCTTGTGTTCTGTACATCACTGATAGCCTTTGTATAGGAAACAGCCTTAGAAGATAAATATAGTGCCTCTTTTGAAAGCAAAGGGCAGGTTTACATACTATTCAATATAATAAGATAATGTCTTATTCTGAGTTTATGTCAAGCAGGCTTACTGCAATTATAAAGGGTTTTGTTTCCTATCCTGATATTTCTTTCTTTTAACAGAACCTATTGTATGAGCAGAGAGGCTCAATAACCTGGCTTTCTCAGCATTGCCCAGTGGGAATTGGGGTTCAGGCAGTCTGCACAGATCTTAATACTCTGGCTTCTGTGTCTATGGTCCAAGGGTCTCATCTCTCCTACCACCTTCCATGAAATGATGGCAAGTTAAATTTGATGTTGCAAGCAGAATAAAATTTCAGACTCTTTACAGTTCTTGACATAAAAGTCTGTATTTGTTTTCTTTTGTTGTATAACAAATATCCCAAACTTAGTAGCTGAAAATAAGTCATTTATTAGTTCACAGTTCATTAGCTCAGAAGTCTAGGCACAGTGTGGCTAGGTTTCTGCACAGGTCTTGCAAGACAAAATCAAAGTGTTGGCCAGGATTTGTTAATTTCTGGAATCTCCGGGGGGGGGGATGCACTTTCAAAATTATTTATTTTTTAGACAGATTTAGTTCCTTACAGATATAGAACTGTTTTCTTGCTGAGGGCTGTTCTTAACTCCTAGAGTTCACCTATATTCCTTGTCACAAGGCTCCATTCATCTTCAAAGCCAGAACAGAGACTATAACATAAGTTGAATCCCTCTCTCACCCTTTTCCTGCTTGACTTCTTCTTTCTTTGACCCCTTGATCACTGTTTAAAAGGTTCATTAAGTCAGACCCACTGAAATAATCTTTCTATCCTAAGATCTACTAACTTGGGACCTTCATTGCATCTGCAAAGCTTATTTCTACAGGTTCCATCCATATTCAAATGTTCAAGGAAGAATTTACAAGGGTGAGGGTCAATGTAGGATATAGAAGTCCACCTATACAGAGTCCCAATATTTATCACCCCTGACTGCTTTGGAAAGCTCTCATATGTTTTCCTTTATTTTCCAATATCTACCACAGAACCTCACCTCTGACACCAGATGTGTGAGTTTTTCACACATCAAGTAATTCTCAATGACAGCAGTTGGATGTCCTTCAAGTCAATTTAATCTTAACACTAACTGGAGGTAGCATAGATCTCACAGGTTAAGGTCTCAGTCCCACAAGATTCCTCACTGTCCCACTATACACATTAGTTACAAGACCCAGGTTTTCACCTGTACTTCTGACCAACCAGCTATAAATCAAGATCACACCGAGTGCACTTCTACTTCAAGGTTTTTGTGCCTGCTGTTACCTATGCCTGGGACATCTTCCCCTGGAGATCATCTTGGTTCCCTACCTCACCTCCTATAGTATTATACACATCCCTTTCTCAGTGAGATTTTCTATAACATCCACCTAAACAAATGACTTCCCTATATCTTCCAGATTCTGGATTTTCTCAGTACTTCTATGTATCTATCACACCATATCTTTTACTTATTTATTTTGTTTCTTGCTTGTTTCCTCCAGAATATAAGCTTAATGACAATGAAGATTTAGTCTATGTTTCTCGCTGCTAGAATATTTTTTTTCTTATTCTTGTTATGGGAATTCTATCTATTCTTAAAACTCAGTTTATATATCCTGGGAGAAGCCTTTTTCAACCACCTCATCTAAAGTCAGTTCACCTTAATGTATTATCTTCTTAGCCATTTAAAAAAAAACAAAAACATAATAGTATAACTTAAAATTATGTCTCATAGTGGTATGCCCCAAGTAATTAACTAAATATCTTTGAAATGACTAACTGAATAAGAGAACATAAGAATGAATAATGTGTGTATTATAAATTATTATTAAGTGAAGATGGGTTTAGGGAAATTTTATATATAAATAAATTTTGTATAATGTATACACTATCAAATCTATTCACTGATTTAATTTTCCAGTAATATCAAATTTTATTTTATTTATTTTAGAACAAACAGGGGTAGGACGAAGCAACCATATCTTTTTATTTTTAATTTTTATTTATTGATTTTAGCAAGAGAGGAAGGGAGAGAGAAATAAACACAAGAACATCAATCTGTTCCTGTATGTGCCCTGACTAGGGATCAAACCAGCAAACTCTGCACTTTGGAACAATGCTCTAATCAACTGATCTATTGGGTTAGGGTTTATCACATTAAAAAAAATCAACTTTACACAAAAGATCATGTGTTGTGATTCTTGGAGATATTAGAATTAAATCCCCATTCTAATTCTTATTAGCTATGCAGCTGTGGACAAGTCACTGAACATTAATTCCTTTACTAATATAGTTAAGATAATTAAATCTTCATTATAAGTTTAAGTGTGGCAACATTCAATTAATGATTTTGTTTTTGTTGTTAATAGTAAAAGAAAGTGCTCATAGAAGTGGGTGAAAGCTCTTTTAAATAAGAAATAAAATACATGCGCACACAGCACTAAGCACCCTGGGGGTAGATAAGTTACAAAGATTAGGGTTTACATAATTAGGGTAACTCATAGCTTGCATTAACCTTATGAAGGGCAGCCATTTTTCATAGGTGTTGAGAATAATGTTAAAGAGAATACCAAAACCTAAGCCCTAACAATCATGAAAGTTAACATGGATTATTAAGCTAATTAAAACACTGGGGCTCTGGAGACCTGAATTTTAATATACATTTTGCCACTAACTTATAATGTAACCCTAGGCAAGAGAGCAGTCTCTTTATTCTTTGCTTTCCTCATCTGTGAAGTGAACATTACTTTTCAAAGGTGGTCGCACTGCATAGCAATGAACTGATGTAAAGTACACCATGAGAATGACATCCTTATGATAATAATAAAAAAGTAAAATAAAAGGGATCTAATATAGTTAAAAAGAAACCTGCAGATAGACAGATTACATCTTGTCTTTTTAATTAGTTCCTTGTTAACAAAGGGAATAGATTTTTCTTTTTTTCTTTCTTTTTTTTTTGCTATTCAGTTTACTTCTCCTCACCAACACCATCATCACCACCCGCTTCAAATAGCACTCAACAGTAAATGATAAAATTCTGCCAAATATTTCAACAACCTAAAGACTAGGTTATTTATGGCCAGCAAATAAGATCATGCCTTCGTCTAATGACTTAAAATGTAAAGAAAACAAAGTTGCTTCCACTGGAGCACTCACATGTAATGCTCTTTAATTAAAGTTCTGATGTTAGTCCACTGTTACTCTTGACTGAACCCCCCAAGAAGCATAATTGGGAAGTAAAATTATGGTACTAGATGATGAATGAATATAGCACTCCTTGTGCTAAATACTGTACCAGAATATAAAATGGATGAATGTTATCATGGTGTAAAATATGGGCTTAGGTTTAAGATAAATTAGCCGACCTGTAATATATTGCCATTTTCTTTACAAAATTAATTTTAATCTGGAAAATTACTGTACATTTATTAATTTGTTCAGGTTATTTATTCTATTAAGAAAAAGTTTCTGTAGGCTAGTAAGATGATTCTTAATTGCTATTTTTATATTTGATTACATTGCAACTTAAAAAATTATTTTTTGAAATCTTGCAAATTTGTTATCAACATGAAGAAATAAGAATAGAAATTCAGAAATGTATTTGTTTGCATTTAAACATCTTTTACAAAAAATGTTTCTACTCTTTATTTAATGTCTATAAAGCCTAAACTATACTCTAGAATGACTTATACCTTTTAAAAGATCTAAATTTATTTTTCCTGTTTATTTTTAATAGGTAGTTTATTGTAATACAATCATAAGTTACTGATTTTAGGATATTTTGCATAATATGTTAACTCTTTTTAAAGTCTTCTGAATAAAGAAAATGAAAACAGAGAATATAAAACTTACAGAACATTAAATAAGAATAACTGATGGCCACTACTTGAGGTCTCCATCACACCAGATTGTTGTAAAAAGAAAATTAAGAAGTATTGTTTATTTCAATGAGAAAGATTTTAATAAAAGAATTAAAGAAAAAGACAGAGGGTAGTAAGTAGATCAGCTTGTTCTACTGAAACAGATTATGTTTCTCTGTATCAATCATGGATAGAAATTCAGTTAGCAACAGTGATCATAAATGAATCATGTTTATTTTGAAGTAATTTGTGACATCATTAGTATTACCACATACTTTCTAAAGGCATAATATAAACCAACATTGTTCTGAATATTTCCTGTACTTCATTAGAAAAGACAACCTCAAGTACCTATATATTCCCTTAATGTTATTTGTTTACAGTTCTAGAAGAGATCTTAAGACTATTAGAAATTCTAGAGTGAAGCATGAATACATTATACCTCTTATTAAGGTATTCCAAAATTATTGGTTTCATTTGCTCTTTCAATAAACTAATCCGTAAAATGTTGTAGACTTTATCTGACCTTCATGCAAGCACTGTGCTTTTAATATGGAATATGGGATGACTGTCTCTGTAAATGTTTTGTTTGAAAATATTGTCCAATAACATTGATTTACGGTCATGTCTAATCACAAAACCCTTATAAATACAACATTCAAAATGAATAGGACAGTGACAGTACATCATTCTGGGGAAGAAAAACGGCTCAGTAATATGAATCATAGGAGTGCATAACTGGTGTCACTTAAAACACATCAATTTTAAGAAATGTAGTTCACATTTTAGATTTCTCCAGTATGCAAACATTGCATTTCGACTCTTTACAGTGCATACCGAGTCTACACAAAAAGATATGTGTAGCAAAGACTTTAAACATAACAAAAATAGTCATTGACTTTTAACCCTATAAAACTGATTATCAGTAGCAATACTCTCTGGACTAATAATAACAATTAAACTTGTGATAATAACAAAAATATAAGTGATTATCAGCAAGTTTCAGAGGACTCATCAGTTTTCAAAGTTAAGGATTTATTATTTTATATGATGGAAAGCTTATACTGATAGCATTCAATGTTGATTTTGACTGAGATTTATGATTCCTCACACATTTCTCAAAAAAAGAATGTAATACGTATATATAATAATGTGCTTATCCTAAAGTAAATAACACAGATTTTGCTGCTAAAATCTTCTAGTTTACCATCTTTCAGTTCCTCTAGAAAATAAAAGAAAAGATTTTTGGTAATTGACAAATAGCTCTCTACAATATATCCCAAGAGTGGACAGAAAAAAAAACGTCAATGATGTTACAAACATTACAAGGCACTTTAAAACAGCTTATTAATTGAACTGAGCAAAGGAAAATTTACAGTTTCACAGCTTTGCTAGCAGGTGTTGATATTTTGGGGATAAAATGCTGCATGTTTTATTTAATATTAGTGATAATATGATGTAGTTAACCCAAAAACATTTGTAAAAACTGAGGTAATAAAGGCACATTATGGTTTCTTTATTACTCTAATGTTGTTTTAAACTATGTGCCTCCAAAGATGTCTGTTTTGGAAAATGTCTCTTACTTAGGTAAAAACTGATAATTTTGAAAAAAATTAGATTAACCAAATATGCTTCCTTAGACTCACTTTCAGTAGGTTTCTTTTTTCCCCAGTTGTTCCACAAATCATTAACAATGTAACAAAAAAGCTTTATTAAATAATATACTGTCACCTCCATTTACAATAACTAATTATAATAAAAAGAAACAGTGCATTATTTTATCAGGTTTTTGGATAATACAGGATCTCCTCTGGTTGTACACTTTAATCCTTAGAACTTTTTATAGACTTAAAAAAGCTTAGCCTTAGGGCAAGTTAAATTAGCTCACTTACTACACACACACAAAATGTCATTAGTTAGTTAAATATGATTATTTTACTTTGACCATAGAAATGTTTATCCGTTTTGGTTTAGGTTTTACTTTCCATGTAGAAAATACAATAAAAAAATGATGCAAATATATAAGTTAAATAATTTAAAATAAACAAAAATATTGAGACCCATACCATCTCAGCTATAGTTCTCTCATGATCTCTTACTGAGTTTTACTTTAGGATCAGGCACATGAATAGGCTTTCAACCTAAGCTGTTGCTAATTAGAGAAACTTCTGTATAAACCATCTCAGTGGGCAGTCATTCAGTCAACGTTTATTCATTTTTCAATGAGGCATCATGCCAGGTACTGAGGCTGTACAAGTGAAAGGACAGGAACTGGCCTCCAGGGACTCAGTGTCCATGGAAAGATCAAGCAGAAAAGTAAAAATAATTGTGGACAGTGTTATAAAAGAGCTATGAACAGGTTGATAGGGGAATATAAAAGAGGAAACTTAACACTGCCTAAAGTTTTCACTTAAATCTGCTTAAAGATTGAATTTATAAAAGACTAGTAAATACTGATATCCTTGGGATTGAGGGCAGGAATGCCAGTGTTTAAAGGATAGCATTATTTAAATTATTATTCAGAATTCGGGTACCCAGTAATATCATTTGTACTATAGATGTGTAGGTGCAGTTGTGATATCTTTTTGGGTCTCATCTCATGATTTGGGCATTAACTGACAAAGTTAAGTCTATAAATATATGAATTAAGACATATAAGCCTTATAAACAAAAACATAATAATTAATCAAAATATTTGTTAGATTAATCAAAATAATTTGTTAGAAATAAGATAATGGCTGAATTTTCTGCAATTATTTTCATAATCAATACTTGTTTATTGCAAATAGCTTGAAAATGATGTATTTACACTGTAGACGTAAAAATAATTCTACTTTAAACTTATTCAAACTTACTCAATTCATTTTATTGCCTGATTTAACCTCAAACTGAAATCACCTCTGTTAGCAGCTATGAAAGAAAAGAATTAAAATTTTAAAAAGTTCTATTGAAATATTTGTTATATAGCATGTAATGATATAAATGAGAATAATTAAAGACAATTCTTAAATAACAACTTTTAAAAATTACTTTATTATTACTGAATAATGTAAAATAATAAGAAAATCTATATCAAACACCAACATTTATTGAATTTTATCACAACTACAATTACTAATATCACCACTGTTAAAACCTATTATGTTTTTGTCAAGTCAGTCACTCTGATTGCCTTACAGAGACTATGCCATTTGATGAAAACAAAACGCCTCTATATTAGTTATTTTCTTATTTTCTTATTATAGATGAGAAAACTGAAGCGCAGAAGGGTGAAATTATTTATTTAATGTAACTAAGCTAGTAGAACATCCAGTAAACAAGCCCACCCTCTGTTATTCCATTTGTACTTGAAACCCCAATGCCAAAATGCATAGTAATATTTCATATGCAGAATTCTATTTTCCAACTTTATGTATTGCAATATCAAGTTTTAGAGAGATGCTATGTCCACATTCACAAAATTATTAATAAAGCTCTATATCTTGTGATTCTAGAGCCATATTTTTAATCTTTGAACTACGTTACTTATTAATGCAAGCCTTACAAAATTTTCATATATCCCAGGGCCAGATTCTGTTTTGATCAAATGAGATCAGATGTGATCAGGCAGGATCATGAGCTAATTATTTAGACAGTCATTGTGTAAATAATTACTAATCTATTCAGTCATTAAGTGTTATTATGAAAGATACAATGCATCATAGTAAATATTTTGCTGTAATGAAAAGTGAGTATAGTAAGATAAGAAAAGATTCATATATTGTGGTTGCTAATATATAAAATAAACATGGGAAAAAAAACTATAAAGTAACCAAAAGTAGTACCATAACAGTAGAATTATTGGTGACATTTTTAATTCTAAATATTCTCTAAGTTGGTAATATTTTGAAAGTTAAAAATGTAAATAAAAGAATATTAAATAAAAGTCAAAGCATAGCAAAATATAAGACATTAAGAGATAATCTTCTCCTGCCTACACTATAAAATGCACTTTTTCATCAAGGTTTTGAAAACAGTTTATAATTTAGATATAAAGTTATACATGGAGGCCTTACCTATGTAAGTCCAATTCTTCAAACTTTGGATTTCTACAATCTTATATGTTTTATTTTGCATTTCCTTAAATAATACTTTTTAAAAGAACTATGATTAATAGTGTTGCTCTTAGGTATTCTTGAACCACTATTAAATCCATAAAATAACTTGTGATCTTTTTAAGTTAACATGTATTAATAAACATATGTACATATTTATTTGTGTTTGTGTATACCAAGGGGATGTGTGACAATTGGTAGCTGGTCAGTCTATATTAAGCACTCATGGAAAAGAATATGGCTTTAAGGACAAGAATACTCTGTACTGCAATACTATGTAACATCCATTTATAATTTTTAGCAGAGACAGGCAATGAATAGTTATATCATAAATACTCATTGATGATTGATCATTTTCTGTAAGACATTTCCCCAAAACACATAATTAGCATATTGAAATATAAGCAAAGATGTTATAATTCCTTATAAATTTTAAAATCTATTGACAGTATCCAGATAAATGTCTGCCCTCTATCAATATTGATAGTAAATATTTTTAAGGATATTTAAAGTTATATTAATGTTTTTGTTGTTTGATGTGTTTGTTTGTTTGTTATACATTTACACTTAAGAATATTATTAATTTTGTCTTTTTTGTAGTAGACTGGGGAAATCACTATGTTTCATAAATAAAGAAAAGATCTTGGGAGAGTTTACAAAGTCAGTGCTTCTTAATCCTTGACTAACAGTTACTAGTAAAAGTGAATTTTCAAATTCTACCACCTTCAGAACAATTAGGCAAGTAAATATAGGGGCTGAGACAAAAAGATAATATAAATATTAATATAGTATATTTATTATTCTATTTTTCTATTTTTTTCCCTCCTATCTATATGTTTTGGCATCATGTAGTTTTAGATATAGGTCTTCATTCTGGATAAAAGTAGTCCTAAAATGTTTATAAAATATTATTAATCATACTTCTAGAAAATCTACTTATCAGAGTAGTTGATCAGTAACAGAGTGTATAAACAGAGACTGAGTGGAGAATTATTGTTGTTATACAGATCATCTAAAGAAAATGAGAAACTATATCAGGACTAGGGATTTAGAGGCCTGAATTATCCAATGTAGCTCTTACATTGTTCAGATTTTCTCATTACTATAAAAATAGTATTCTACATTGAGTTTGCTGATACCACCAAATTAATCACTTCTGTTTTGTTTTAGTTTTTTGTTTTGTAAATAAAGAGACTGGTACAAAATAGTTTACTGAACTTTAGTACCATTTATTTCTAGAAATTTAAGACCAATGTTACTAAGAAATTATCTTCAAGAAAGAATTAAGTCTATATTCATAAATTTTAAGCAATTAACAATATTAAAAAATACTAATGAAAATGTAAAAAAATATATAAATTCTTTAGACAAATAATTTTGTTGCAAATTCTCTTTCAGATATGACTATACAACCATATTTGACATTATTAAAATCATGTATATTATATTTTATTTTCCACACTTTTAAATTATCTTAAAGCTTATATTATTTTCATAATCTCAATAATAGTTTATAATGGCTTAAAATTATCTGTCCCGCACATTTAAAAATGAGGTGCTGTGTATAATACCATAACTTTGTACAGTGATAGGTGGTTACTAGACATACTGTAGTGATCAAAATCTAAGAAATATTAATGTTGAATCACTATCTTGTACACCTAAATAATATTGCATGTCAATGTCAACTATAAATTAATTTTAAAAACCCTGAAAACCTAAGCTGTTTTTTTTTTATTTTTTTGGCGACAGAGACAGAGAGAAACAGAGGGAGGGAATATAGGGACATACAGGAAGGGAGAAAGATGAGAAGCATCAATTCTTGGTTTGTGGCACTTTAGTTGTTCATTGAATGCTTTCTGGTATGTGCATTGACCAGGGGGCTCCAGCAGACCAAATGACCCCTTGCTCAAGCCAGAAACCTAAGGCTCAAGCCAGTGAGCTGTGCTTAAACTAGATGAGCCCTAACTCAAGCCAGCAATCTCGAGGTCTTCTGTGTGTCTTTTCAATGCTCTATCTATTGCACCACCACCTGGTCAGGCAAATCTGATTACTTTTTATAGTGTATTGGTAGAATGAACATGACTAGACTATTAATCCTTTTACTTAATGTATTTAAATAATCAATGAATATTTCTTGGTGTTCATAATGGTATCAAACTTTGGAAGACAGTAAGTGCACATGTATGCATGTGGACAAGTGCTTGCGTATTTCTACTGTAGATGGGTACAAAAAAAGTATTGATATGTAAATATCATTAATATCAAATTAAAATCCACTGGTACATATTATAAACATTTACATATCCTATTTTTTAATGTACTTGGCATAAATGTCAATAGCAAACTACACCTTAGGTTCTCCATTTGATCATTTTTGTCATCTGTAAAATAGGGACAAAAATACCAAATTAAAAGGTAAAAGGAGATACCAAATTTATATGATAGACCCAAGTTACAATAAGACACAATATAATCTGTATGACTACCAATTGAATTTGGATTTTTATGATTACTAATAGTAGGTACTAAACTATTAGGTTAATCATAGCATAAATTAGTGTTGATTTACTTTTTAACTTATTTATGATCCTCTAAAATAATTAATATTAAGTTCTAAATCTTGGATTAAAACCAATAATAAAGAGAGAAACTGAAAATGGTAGTGAGAGGTTTTTTTAATTATTTTTATTTATTCATTTTAGAGAAGAGAGACAGAGAGAGAGACAAGGGGGGAGGAGCAGGAAGCATCAACTCCCATATGTGCCTTGACCAGGCAAGCCCAGGGTATTGAACCGGCAACCTCAGCGTTCCAGGTTGACACTTTATCCACTGCGCCACCACAGGACAGGCGGTAGTGAGAGTTTTGATATTTGAATAATACATTTATTCTAAAGAGAAGGAAATGGAAGAAAGAAATATTGAAGCTTGGACCTTTATATAAATTAGTATTCCCTCAACAGCAGATATTAGAACATCAACTCAAGTTGACTTAAACTATAAAGAATATTTCACATAATAAGAAAAAAAAGTAGAAAGGGTTTTTGATTGGTTAATTTAGTTGGTGAGACATATTATCAATTATCTAAATTATTTTCATATTTTCAGTCTGATATCTATGAAAGCAAGGTCTCTAGGATAGCTATTTATAACAATGCAGGGTGGTCAGGGCATGTCTAATTATATCCAAATATGACAGCAATCAGTAAAAATCCTTTCAGTTTCTTAATTTATAAGAATGTTTTATATAAAGGATTATAATACAACAATATATTCTAGAAAAATAAATTGTATTTAATTGTTAGAATATTGTTAAACTGATATTCTAAAGTTGTTATTTGTGATTCCAGGGAACTGAAAAAATTATATAGATACTCAGAAATATTCAGTTACGTAGAAAAATCTACTAAGTCTAGAATTTAGAAGAACATGTACAAAATGTAGAAGAAATGGTATATATTTAAGGACAGTAAAATGACAAATGTTAAAAGAAAAGGTGGGTGAAAAATATAGTCTTGTGTAAACTAACACCTGCAGAAAAAAATACTTGAGAAACAAGAAAAACAATACCTTTCAGTTATGTTAGCAGTAAAAGCAAAATGAAAACAAGGGAAAGTAAGACATATTTCTAAGTGAAATATTAACAGATGACAATGAAAAAACAGTTGTTCCAATTCTTTCTTTTCTATCAAAGAAAATGATTTTGGAATTGAAAGAAATTGAAGAAAAATTGTTTGAGTGGAGTTGATAAACCTAGGATCAGTACTCATACCTATATCCTGTGCGTTTTCAGGTGTTTTCTTCCTTCTGTATCAGTGAGGAATTACCAACAGCTATCTAGCTTCTCTCAACCTCTTCCATTTTAACCAACAACACTCATTTGAGATAGTTATCTAGAAAAGTATTTGGTTATTATATGTGCAACAAATTTATTGAAAGGTGTAAATTATGTTGAGGGAACAAAGAAGAAACATTGTTATTTTTGTGCAACCTTTGATTTAAAACATGCTCAATTTGCTCTCTTCCTTGTCTTATGACATCTCCAAAAAATTCACTAGCTTTCAAGTAACTTTCAGGAATTAAAACAGTTTTCTGGATGCCCATTAAAAGCTTATTATAATGTATAATAGTTTCCACTTTCTAATTTCTCTCCTACTCCAGCTTTTGTCTCAGTCATGGCTTTGAGATTCCCTGCAGCTAAGAAGGCATGATCCTTCTTTTAGGATAGAATCAAGAGTTATGAAAGGAAACATAGAAATAAAGGGACAAAAGACATCTGCAGTTGGTGTTCTGTGGGAAGAACTTAAATTTCATATCTTTCACATAGTACAGTTGTGAAAATTTTTTTTATCCTTCCAAGAATTTTCATAATTTCTATTTCATAATTATGCCATGAACCTTTATGATCTGATCACCTCAGCTCCCTCTTTCTGCAATTCATATTTTATAACAGCTACTTGTTGTAATCCTTCAGCCCAAACAGTCCATTTTCATGGGTGAAATGCCATTCAAGATGGCTTAGGACCACCTACCTTCTTTAGCACCCACCTGATTCATGGGAAACCTTGGTATCACTGGTCTATTGAGAAAAGGAAGTTTATGTTACTCTTCTACTGCCCTTATTCCTCATGACATATTATCAGGAACTGCAGGTGACAGCCTCCCACAACTTCAGAATTAAATAGTTAAGAGGCAGGCAGCCATTTTTTTCAGAAGGCACATGCCTTCTGAAATCCAGGGACAACATGACAGTATCCCTCAAGAATTTACACAGGCTTTACACACGTGGACTACCATAAGCTAATCATGTCTATATTATAGAAACTATTCCTTTTGAGATGGATAGCAAATATCTGCCTCTAGAAACACTTCCAATGTGTATGAATGATTCTTTTGAATCTTACTCATTTAGCTTGATGAGACCATCACCCTCACCACTGAGAGAAAAGGATATATCATAAAATCTTTTCTTGTGGGCCTACAACTTCACCATCTCAATTGTTCCCTTTTATTTCCCATTATTATCCTATATGGGATAGTAGGGGGCAGTGAGTGTGAGAGATATAGGACAGTGTCCTCGTATTTTTAGGATACCCTGGAGGAAAAAACAGTCTGATAGTTTAGTCTCATATTCTTTGGAATTGGAGAGCACTTGTTATTCTTATATGGAAGACAAATTCCATTCAACATCACATTTCTGTGTATATTGACTAATAGAACTATATATTTCACTTATTTTGATAAAAAGATAAAGGTTGAATTTGTGGCACTCATTGGATTAGTAGGGAATTCAGTCCTTGACAGATACAAATATCAAAAACTAGACTATAATATCTTGGTCTTTAGGTGGCTGTACTAAATGTGGCTTCACTTTCAGTGTTAGGTGACTATTCTATCTTCAAAATTATAAAAATTAGAGTTAAGCTAACCTTTAGACATTCATAAAAATTTCTGGATTTCAATGACTCATAACTATGAGCAAAATTCCTTTGACTATTTTTAAGTTAGAACAGGGAATAGGACCACGTTTCCAATTTTAGTTCAATTTAAACCTAGTCTGCTTCAATAATTCAGTAACCAATGAACTTTAAAAACTAAAGCTTTTCATGAGTCCAGTATTTCCAATTAATATTAGCTAGAAATGTAGGAAAATATATTTAATTATTGAAAAGCAATATGTTACAAAAATATTTCTCTGGGGTTTGTTTAGTATAAAACTGGGTGATTATATTTCAAATATAAAATGCAATATTAAGTAAAGCATATGTATTTTGCAGTAATGAATGAACAGAAGGGATTAGATGCATATATTTAAGATAATATGATATGGAAAAGTAAAAATATTTATATTTATTCATAGCAAAACCCCAAAATAATAATTAGCATAAAATGAGTGTACATTGCTATATTGCTTTACTGTATTTTAAACAAATATTTATACTGATTTAATATTCCACATTAAATGTAAATATTTAGAATTATTATTATTATTTTTTACAGGAACAGAGAGAGAGTTTGAGAGAGGGATAGATAGGAACAGACAGACAGGAACAGAGAGAGGTGAGAAGCATCAATTGTTAGTTTTTCGTTGCTGTTGTGACACCATAGTTGTTCATTGATTGCTTTCTCACATGTGCCTTGACCGCGGGCCTTCAGCGGACCGAGCCACCCCTTGCTGGAGCCAGCGACCTTGGGTCCAAGCTGGCGAGTTTATGCTCAAGGCAGATGGGCCCGCCCTCAAGCTGGTGAGCTCGGGGTCTCAAACCTGGGTATTCCGCATTCCAGTCCAATGCTCTATCCACTGCGCCACTACCTGGTCAGGCAATATTCAGAATTATTAAAAGATAGTGTTAAATAAACTATAAATTTTACATTTTAAATAATATAATTTTAGTATATCACTGTCCAAAAAAACTTTCTGAAATGATGAAACTATCTAATACCTTCACTGTCCAATAGAGCAGCTACTAGCCACATAGGACTTCTGAGAACTGAGATGAAACTAGTGAAACTGAATAACAAAATGTTTATTTTTATTTAATTTTAATTAATAAAATATTAATTTATTTTGACACATGTGCCTAGTTCTTAATATATTGGACAGCACAGATCTAGAATGAAATCATCTTTAACTTTCTCCTAGTATGTGCTTTTGTATCCTTGGAAATTATATTAATTACTATACTTTGCAACCTTTAGATACACATAATATTAGGAGGCTCAAAGATTACTGTAATATATCATTATTTTCAAAATTGATGGCAAAAACAAGTTAATGCTGTATCTGAAATGATGCACATATCATTAGTATCATAAAAATCCACCAATGTATAGATTATTGATGTCAATCATCATTATAAAATAAGAGTCTATCACTCTATGTAATACAAAGTTTTCAGACTTGTACAATTTTTATAGAGAAATTTATAAGTCAGAAGATTATTAAACAAATTTATTATTTCAAATTTAAAAAGTGCAATTATTTTTAAATACTTTTGTTTTCCCACTTCCATTTTTGTGTTTGTATATGTCTATAGCTTATTAAGTTAGGAAAATAGTAAGACAGAAAACTACTTTTAAAAAATGTAAACAGCTTGTTTATTCCATAACACATGTGTTCTCTACAGGGGAACTTGTACTGCTGACTTGCAAAAGATCCCATAACCAATCTGCCCTTGGGACTGTCTGTCTTGTTCTTATTTCCAAAGATGAATATTTTCTGTACTCTGCCAAACACCAGGAAGCCTGGATTCATTCAAGTCCAATTTATTTATTTATTTATTTTTACAGGGAAAGAGAGAGAGTCAGAGAGAGGGATAGGTAGGGACAGAGAGACAGGAACGCAGAGAGAAGAGAAGCATCAGTCATCAGTTTTTTGTTGCGACACGACACCTTAGTTGTTCATTGATTGCTTTCTCACATGTGCCTTGGCCGCGGGCCTTCAGCAGACTGAGTAAGCCCTTGCTCGAGCCAGCGACCTTGGGTCCAAGCTGGCGAGCTTTTGCTCAAGCCAGATGAGCCCGTGCTCAAGCTGGCAACCTCGGGGTCTCGAACCTGTGTCCTCTGCACCCCAGTCCAATGCCCTATCCTCTGTGCCACCATTTGGGCAGGCCAGATTATTTAAAAGAATCTTTTGCATACTTCCTTTCACGAACAAGTGTGTTTTATGTTTATTTTATTTTAGGTGTTTTTTTGGTTGTGTTATATTTTATAGTGGCTTCCAGCAGGACAAAAAACTATGAAAACAAGTACAAACAGCACTTTAAATATTTTATTAAATAGTAAAATCAGTTGGAAAAGTGTGACACAAAATTCAATACATTCATTTTTATTAGTGTTAATAATAGTAATATCTTCTTTTAGAATTGTTGTTGGTATTAAATAAGCTAATATATATACATTAAACACTGATAAGAGTCAATGGCACATACAAATATTACTAATTATTTTGTTTAAGGTAAAATCATTATTTAACCAACATTAAATTTTATTTGATAAAAGTATTAGAAATAAATTAGGATCTTCTCTATAAAGATGCACAGAGAGCATGTCAAAGGAGAACTGGTACGGTACAAAAATACATAATTTTATTTAAAAATCTAAATAACAAAAATTAGTATTTTTTCTGTTATATCCTCAAATGAACTCAGTGAGCCTCTATCATGAAGTAAGAATTTTAAGCTGTTACTTTAATAACAAAATTGCACATGTCCTGGTCCATCCACCCACATGCCCTTGCTCATTCACCGTTGTGCTTTTTGCAAGAGGCCTGACTAGCATTGGGAGTGCATACCCACTCCCAATAATAATTAACTCAGCCGTCATGGTCAGTTGGTCTAAATCATTTCAGTCCTTTTCTATCTTTTCAGTCCAGGTAAATCAAGAAAGCATGACAAGTTTTTAAAATTCTGGTTATTTCTTTCAGTTGGCAAGGTTTGGATTATTTATTTACTCTTTCTCAAAAAAACTTTCTTAACTATATTAAATAAATATATTGGCAGTACAATATTTCTACTATGTAAAGTGAAAGAATTATATTAGTAATATTCTTATATTATTATTTAAACAAAATTTAAAAAGGTACTAATTGAATTATTATTTACAGTTTTGGAATGAATGTGTAAAACCATTATATTTTCTATTTTACTCAAAGTTAAGGCAATTGTTCTTGAAAATAGCACATCAGTTAACAGTGAAAGAATATTTTCATAAAGTCAACTATTTAAGCAATCATAAGAAAACAAAATAATTTTAAAAAATTCATTTGCTTCATAGAACTTAAAATCAAGGTGATATTCAAACCACACTTAGAAAACACCAACAATATAATACTGTATTCCATAGTAGCAATTACTTATTTCATATATTAAATACGCAAGAGGTGAGACTTTTTCTGGGTGGTAAAAGAATTTAGAAACAGCCATGAAAGAGTTAACTCATGGACAATGTATTCAACAGTTCCTTATAAGGGATCATAAGGGAGATAGCAGATTTTGTATATAATGCACAGACAAAGATTTTGTCAGGAACAAAAATGACTAAGGAAAGCAGATGGGTGTTTTGTTATGGGAGGCTTAAATAACACTTAACATTTCTAAGAATTATAAGAAATGGGGAAACATTGAAATTTAAAGGCAGGATTATTCTGTATTGTGATTATCTTCAAGAAATCAGTCAGATTGTTAAAAACAGGGTGTATTTGAATAAAGACACATGAAGCATGAAGACAAATTTGGAAGTAGTGGTAGTAACCATTGTATTGTATTTGTATTCCACTTTAGAGTTGTTAGGCAAAGTTTATTTACAAAATTTATCTCATAAGATTGAAGAGAACTGATATGTAACATTTTTTGAGTTGAGGTAATAGAAACATGAAAGGAGAGGTAATTAAAAAGAATATATATATGTATATATGTATTTGGTGGTTGTGTTTTAGATAGGTAATACAAGGCAGGGGTGTGATAGTAGCAAGAAAGCAAGATACCAGAGATCGCTCTGAGGTAACAAGGGAAATAGCAAGAGAAACAGGAACTAGACTGACAAGAAATCCTGTTATTTGTTTATCAGTGTTGAGTTTGAAGCAAGAGCAAAACATTACAGTACAAATTCTTTGTTAGCAATTAAACCTTTGCCACTTCTGTAGTAGAAACATCAAGGCTAGAGATGAGAATAAGTAATTCCCTAAGAATATCTCCAGAAAAAAACCGAAAAGACTGTAGAGAATTAGTTACTTTCAGGAGAGATGGAAAGAATTTGGAAAAAAACCCACAACAAACAGTTAGTGCTATAGATATATCTATAGATACAATGAAACGAACAAACAAAAACTTTTAAGCAAAGAGCATGACTAATACCTTCGTCAAAATTTTAAAGATTCTGAATTTAAATGATAGAAAGAGACCTTTTAGACTGGGTAGGACATTATGAATAATTTTAATGTGCAGACTTTCAGATCTCAGAGTACAACATAGATTAAGAAGTGAAGAAAGGTAAGAATATTGTACCAAAAAGCATCAGAATCAGGCCAAAATAAATAAATAAATAAGTAAAGGAATAATAAAGCAGCTGTTTGGAGCCCACACGATAAAGAGAGTGAGTGAGATTCAACAGGCTAGAAATAGTGAACAAACAGATAAGCACAAGCTTCCAAAGGGGGCAGAGAACACAAATTCAACACCAGAGGGAGGAAATGCCTTTTTTCTCACTCAGACATTATTGATATAATCTCCTAATTAAAGTTTATATTGTAAGTACAATACCAACCAAAATATTTTTTTAGTAATCCATTATACAATAATCATTAAGTAATTTTATTAATAACATTTGAACAATATAAAAAAAGAAAAAAGTTAAGTTTCAACCTTCCTGGAAACTCACACTGAAATCAAAATGAGTTGTAACAGCATTCATATTTCCATGTAGTATTATAGATCTCAAAAGTGGGCTCAAAGGGCAAGAATTCCAGTTCAGAAAAATTATCATATTACTGTCATATTTTTATATTTATATCCTAATGCATATAAAATTATCTTTTTAGATAACACAAGTGATTTGATAGTGTTTTATTCTTAATTTAAAAAAATACCTCTCTTTGCTTTTACTAGTTCTATTCCACACATGTTGCAATAGTGTCTTTATTTCCTTCAAACCACATCAGATGGCATTCTTGTAAAGAAGGATAAAAAGAAATATGTAATACTAGTAAAACAACAAAGTTCAGTATGTCTCAGTTAATAGAAAAATAACACTGGGGAACAAAATTTTTGTTGCATCCACAAAAACTTTTGTTCTTACCTAATTCGAATGTGCTGATCTCAGATCTGACATTAGTTTTCATCGTAAGCTACAGATTTTTTGCAATTCAAGATTTTAGGTTTTCATCTTATTGTAAAATTTTCAACATTTAGTTTAACATAATGAAGTAGAATGTCTTCTTGGGCATCATCTCTGTGAAAATATAATTTATATAATGCATTAAATACACGAATACACTAAAAGATATGATTGCATCAGAATTTGTCTACAATTTCAAAATAGAACATATTAAAACACTTATTTTAATCATAAAATTTGCGCAAAACTTATTTAAATTCTATTCAGGCAAAACTGCGTTTATAGCTCTTGCATTTGTGTACTTGTTGAGGACAATCTCCTTTGATGCTCCAGGCATAGTCTGCCATTGTTTAGAGCTGTCAAGAAATAGCCGTCATTCTGTTGGACAATATGTGGTAACACTTAGATGGCTGAGAAGACTATTGATATCGTGATATTAAACAAAGTGTCTTCGGAAAAAAAGTTCACAAAAATCTGTTCACGCTTCCAGAAAGGGGATACTTTAGCTGACCAGTGAAGTATATTCTTTTCTTGAAGCCTGGAGGCTAATAACTCAGCTGCTTTCTCTAAAAGGCCCAAATCCCTTCCTAAGTCATTCAATTCAGGTTGGCTAAACTGCTGACAGGTTAATGACTGCTCGGCATCAGAGGAAGACCCTTCAGATTCTACAAACATTTCTCATACATCGTATCAAAATACACTTGAGTTGTTGCCCTTTAATTCCAATTTAAAAACCAGTTTATGCCATTAACTGTAACAAAAAGAATTAAAATTACATAAAAACTAGAGCATGTGCCAAATACAGATTTCAGATTTGAAATCAACTATGCAGAAATATATAGAAAGAGTTCTAAAACCTCATGCAACCGAAAATGAAAAACAAATTGTTCCCCAGTGTAATGTTCCAGGTAAGGACACCTTTTTTCACCACAGTACTTTTCTGTGACAGTTAACTGCACAGTACTCACTTTACAATGTGTTCAATTGTGTTTTGTTTCTGAGTAAAATGGCATGAGCGATATTAATAACCTGTTTAGACTGGACAGTCCTGTTTGGAAACCAAAGGTGAGCTTTTATAAGCCAATAAATTCATATCACTGTTCTAAAAGAAGGCTTAAATAATTGTCAAGGTAAAATTTTCTTTTTAAACTTCCCTGGTATTAAAATTCTTGAAGGTTTGATTTTCTTAATCTCTCTGACCAAATTGTAAATTACTTTTCCATTTTTTTGAGAGATTAGATAAAGTTGTGGTATAAAAATGTAGTTCTCAACTAGACTTAATTTCTGTTTAACATTTTAGGACATTGAATATTTACAGGAAAGTTGTATTTATTTTTCCAACAAGCTGTAAAGCATATAATACTGACTACAAAATTCTATCTCTTTACCCTTACCTACCTATGATTCATCTACTTATCCTCTCAAGAAACACAAACATTATTGTGTCAATTCATAATCATCAGAAACATACTTTCCCAACAGTATTGCTATTACAGGTCGCTTTTAGCTCTGATCCCTAGCACCAAATAAATGTGTTTTTTTTATTTTCTTTCAGATTTAATTAAATTTAAATACTATGCTTCAAGTTAGTGGCATTAGCAAAATATTGGCACAATGCCAACCTGTATTCCAGAGCTAAAAACAATTTCATATTTTTTAATTATAGTGTATGACTAACACAATGACTTTCAAGAATTACTTAGAAAATAAAGATAAGCATTTATACTTAGGGGTCATTCTTCATTATAACATATGTTTTAGCTTGGAAGGGTTTTGTTTATAGCAATGTCCAATAGCTAAATCCTAGTCTCGATTCAATAAAAAGACTTTGTGTTTCACACAATGATTTAAAGGTATTAGATGGAGAGTGCTTGGCACACAATAGGTGCTGAATAAATATCAGCATTACTTGAAAAAGAAAATTTCAAAGTGATTTTATTTTACCAGCCTAATCATATCAATTATTTTTCTTATTTAATGTAATGAATATTTGTCTTTGCAGAGAAAGAGCAATGAATGTTATCTAAAAAATTCTACAAAGCAAACATTTTAAATACAGTATTAGATAAAATAATTTTAGATAAAATATGCTTTAGAAAAAATAGAATATAGTTTTATTCACTGTTATTTTTTTATAAGGCATATTTTGCTTTTTGTTTGTTTTAATATGAAACTACTGCAGTTTGGAAGAAAATAATATAAAGATGTAAACTCCTACAATACAAGCCTACATAAAACAGACTTGCTCTCTACTAAATCTGACCAATTACAACTGACTAAAAGTTAAGAACACCCTTTACTCTACAAATTTTCTCTTGATGTCATTGGGATTAAACTCATTGAAAATATTAAAATTATAAGTGAAAATACCTGGAACCATACAATATCCTATATTTGTACTAAGACATAGCCCGAGAAATTAAAATTAATAAATGTAATTAAACCTTTCTTCACAAGACACAGTGGTATACACCACAGAGCATATATTCTTTTTTCTTACCTTTTTCTACATTGGTAGAAGCTACCTTTCTGCAAAAAAATTAATTTTAATTTTATTTCTTCTTATTTTTTGCAACCAATCTTAAGCTTCATTGAAGCTGAGTTTTTTTTAGATTTCTATTTCTCTTCCAGCCCTACTCTCTTTTATTTTATAGCTATCATTTTCTTTCTCCAAAGAGTTAATTTTACCTTTGAAATACAGATGAATTTCTACCTCTCCAGTTCTCCTCTCTGCTCTCTTCTCCTCTTCTTTTCTTTTCTCTATCTCCTCCTGATTCCTCCTCTTCCTCGCTTTCATTCTCACACTTCATATGCAGAATTAGTTCTGCATATTAAACTTTCAGAAATAGATTTGTCAATGGAAGAATTTTTCATTAAGTGTAAGAGAAGAATCTCTATAAGCAAAGACAGATTTGCCATTAAGGTACAAAAAATGTTGGTCATGGGGTTTAAATGTTTGTGAATGCTATCCAGTTAAATGTTTTTTGTCCAATTGTTAAAAAAAGAAAAGAATTAAAATTTTTATATGAGTATGCCTTACTCTAACCTCAAGATTCTTAAATTTTGGCTAGGAAAAAAACTGATATTAAAATTAAGAGTTTAACACCATGCTTAATGCCTCACAAGATTGACCAACTCAAAATAAGTAAGGTCCTTTAGATATAGTGAGGGCAATAACCTCGCTCTGCATAGATATTTTATTTAAAGACTGAGGTTAATTACTTATGAGAATAATTATGTCTGTCTCCAGTTCTGGGCACCTAAAGACAGTGTTTTCCATGAGAAAGATGCATAAAAAATAATTCCAATTTTACTAACATATTCTGACAGAAGAGAGAAACATTTTTCAGTAATATTATTCTTCTCACAAAAAATAGGGGATATTTTATCGCTCTATATTCATTTTGAAATATCCTCTAATTTTTTGTGAGCAGTATACTTTATACTGTACTACACTTTGCAGATTCCAAAACCTGTTCACTTACAGTATTGCATTTGACCCCCAACTCCCCGTGAGTTAGCTCTTATTTTGATTTCATAGAGATGGTTACTCAAGTTCAGAGAGGTTAAGTGACTTGCCCAAGTTCAGATAGTAAGTGACAACAGGACCTTGAACCTATGACTTTTAAAATTGTCTCCAAAGATATCTATTCATTTTCACAGACAAAAAAACTAAGTCTAAAATTTATTATGTGGATAATGGGTTATTCATTGCCTTTTGTGTTTTCTCATGAGGAAGAGACACCAGGATAGAGACACTTGACATGTAGAAAGTGATGGAGGGTAGGAGATCAAGCAAGCTGGCTGTACTGTTTGGTCTCTATATTTCCCTCTAGGGTGCCTTATGAATACTATATGCCTTCTGCCACAATAGCCCTTGTACCTTGATTCCTTTTAACAAATCATAAAAGATACAATGATTGGTTCTTTATAGCTATAACAAATCGAATGTAAAGCACTACCTTTTCTTTTTCCCTTTCCGTCTGATTTTCCAGGAGTCATCCTATGATCACACACGCAATGGGAATCGCGGTCAAGTCTCTGATTAAGGTTATGACCACATGGATGAGTGGCAGTAGGGCCAAAACCTGCATGGTTTCATTACCGTTATTCTCTGTTCCTGTGTTCTGAACACAGTGGCTGCCTAATAATAACTGGCTGCCTGACTGAAGCATGGAATGAACATAAGAAAGTAACTTCTGAAGCCCTGCCTACTTCAGCCTCTGGGCCTATTGAAGTGAGTTCCTTGAGATATTTTTTTCCTTCATAGGTACACTGAGTATCTGCAAGTCCCAGCTGAAATCTCATCATGACTAATGTCACAATTCTTCATGACAAAACTTTTCTGGATCCCTAGAAAGCACACTACATTGAACAATAGTTAAATGAATTGAAGACAAAATTGCCTTATCTTCCCAAAATTGCCTGGGACATGTGTTTCCACCAATCTTTACTTAGTTTCTCTTTTCTCTGTATTTGTTACTTTGAGAACTACTTTTGTCTTTCCTTTTTCCAAGACCCTTTTCTTCTTTTGTTTGGGTGCAGAAAAGCCTTATCTCATGAGCCTTCAACCAAACTTATAAAGAAAAGTTTATGATAAGGAATCATTTCCTTTCTATATTTCTCAATGGAGCAAAACTGCATTTATTTCCAATGATTTGGCAATGTATTAGACAAAATAATTGACATTAAAACTTGAAACTTTCTTGTTCATCAGTTCTTTTTATTCCTCCTATAAGTTATTAAACAAAGAATTTGCTTTGAGTCATATTAAGCCATGTGAGTAAGAAGTTGCTAATTAATGAAAGATTTTTTTGCGTGTGTGTGACAGAAACAGAGAGAGACAGAAAGGGACAGATAAGGACAGACGGACAGGAAGGGAGAGAGATGAGAAGCATCAGTTCTTTGTTGCAGTACCTTAGTTGTTCATTGATTGCTTTCTCAAATGTGCCTTGACCAGGGTCTACAGCAGACCAAATGACCCCTTGCTCAAGCCAGTGACCTTGAACTCAAGCTGGTGAGCTTTGCTCAAACCAGATGAGCCTGCGCTCAAGCTGGCGAACTTGGGATTCGAATCTGGGTCCCCGTGTCCCAGCCCAATACTCTATCTCAGGGGTCCCCAAACTACAGCCCATGAGCCGCATGCGGTCCCCTAAGACCATTTATCCACCCCCGCCATACTTCCGGAAGGGGCACCTCTTTCATTGGTGGTCAGTGAGAGGAGCACAGGATGCTTCCTGGAGTACTGTATGTGGAGTACTGTCTGTAGCTCACGTACAGTACTACTTTCCGATGATGCAGGACGCTTGTGGCATGGCTTCAGAAGCACGTCATATGACGCGTGTGCATATGTGCAATGTGCATAGAAATTGGTTAATAGTTTTTTTTTTTATAGTCCAGACCTCCAACAGTCTGAGGGACAGTGAACTGGCCCCCTGTGTAAAAAGTTTGGAGACCTCCTGCTCTATCCATTGCACCACCGCCTGGTCAGGCAAAAAATGAATTTTACAATTTCCACAGCAATGTGATCAGCCAACATACTACCCAGAATGTAAATAAACAAAAATAATTTAAAATGTCATTTATATAGATGATTATGCTTTCTTATGATCAGTTAAAAATTTATACTTCTGGATAAAAGTTAGAAACCAAACTAAGGAGTACATTTTATGAAAAGCAAACCTTCATGAACTCATTTATGCAATCAGTTAAAAAACACAGACTTTTGTAAACACAATAATTCAAGCTGTTTAATTATTGTCTTAGCATAAGGTAAAATGAAAATATTTTCTGCTATTATTAGAGTAGTTTATATTCCAAATATAACAATGTTTGTCATTTTATTTAAAAAGATATTTTTGTATTCTGAGTTGGCTCTTAATTACTTGAAGGGGAGTAATACTTCTTTGTTGTACAACAATACTTCCAAAATGCTCCTTGAATAAGAGCTATGAAATTAAAATGGGTCCTATTTAGAAGAAAATCCTAGTCTTTTTTTTATTTTATTTTATTTTATTTATTTATTTATTTATTTATTTATTTATTTTTTACAGAGACAGAGAGAGAGTCAGAGAGAGGGATAGATAGGGACAGACAGACAGGAACAAAGAGAGATGAGAAGTATCAATCATCAGTTTTTGGTTGCGACACCTTAGTTGTTCACTGATTGCTTTCTCACATGTGCCTTGACCGCGGACCTTCAGCAGACCGAGCAACCCCTTGCTAGAGCCAGTGACCTTGGGTCCTAGCTGGTGAGCTTTTGCTCAAACCAGATGAGCCCACATTCAAGCTGGTGACCTCAGGGTCTCGAATCTGGGTCTTTTGCATCCCACTCTGACATTCTATCCACTGTGCCACTGCCTGGTCAGGCTAGTCTTTTAACATATACTAGAGATTTTCAACCAATGTGCCACAAGAAATTTTAAATAATGCCATACCTGATTATTTAGTCTGGGGCACTGACCCTTTTCCCCTTGGATTGCCAAATAAAAACATGACAACAGCTAAAACAACAATAGTCATCCAATGTGAATGAATTAAAATTATAACCCATTTTATGTCAGATTGGCAAAAATATATATTTTTGGAGTGACACAGAATTTTAGCAATTAGGTTTTATGTGCTATGAGATGATGAAAGTTAAGAATCACTAATATATTGCCTGACCTATGGTGGTGCAGTGGATAAAACGTGGACCTGGAATGCTGAGGTTGCTGGTTCAAAACCCTGGGATTACCCGGTCAAGGCACATATGGGAGTTGATGCTTCCTGCTCCTCTCCTCTTCTTTCTCTCTACTCTTTCTCTCCTCTCTAAAATGAATCAAGTCCTTTAAAAAAAAAGAATCACTGATGTATAGTGTGCATACAGTTTTTGTTTAGTTCAAATTTTCATAATTTACAATGTATAAAGCAGTGGTTCTTAACCTGGGTTCTATTGAACTCTAGGGGTTCGATGAGTCAGTCTCAGGGGTTCGGAGAAGTCTCTGCCACGGAGGCCAAAATAAAGTAATACCGTAATTTGTTGTGAGTTCATGCACTTTGTTGGTTTTGTTCTTTGAGCAAGGTGATTTTCATGCTCGGCTCATTTTGTGCACCAGTAAAAAAACATATACCTATGTCTTGAATTTGGAAAAAAAAAATCATATTTTATTTATCACTAAAGAAGGATTTGGTGAATGCGCATATGAAACTAGTGGGTTCGGTACCTCAAAAATGGTTAAGAACCACTGGTATAAAGTGTATAATATAGTGTATGTCATCATGTGTCATTTATAGCATTTATTTGGTAAATATTTAATTATAGATTTAGATTGTTTTCAGAGCAGAATAAAATCTATAACTATATTTATATCTTTATATATCACATGTCATAAAAATATCCACAATTTTTTTATTTTGTTCTTTAATGTTTCCATAATATACTAGCTGATTAGTTTCTGATTACTAAGCTAAGTTTTGTGATTCAGTCCTGATTTTTAAAACTACTTTTATGTTACACTTAAATATTTATAAAACAGTTAAATAAAAACTTTCAGATTTTATTTTATAGTTGAAATTATAACAAAAATAGTGGAGAAAATTTTTTCATTAAAGAATATGACATGTCCTTATGTAAATTATTACATAAGTAATTGTGCTTCAAACTTAAATGAGACATCATAGATAATCAGCAATACTTGTGTATGCATTTTCTTTCTCTAAAACCAATTTTAAAACCTTCACTTTTCTCTGCATTCTAATTCCAAATTCTCTCCTTTTTCTTCCTCTTCCCTTCTCTACCTCATTTTTTCTCTCTCTCTTTTCTCTGTCTTTATATCTATCTCTACCTATGTATATCTTTATATTTCTATTTCTATTCCTGTCTTCCTCAGCCAATGATCTGTGTCAATGTTTCTTAGAGAAATTGTGCCTATTGGACATTAGTTACCTCTACACCTTGTCTAATCATCTACCTTTATCTCTATCTGCAGTCATCTTTACCTCTTAGTCATTTATAAAGGAAGCGAGAGATTTAGCCTCCTAAATTATTGTTTCCTTCCATCACATGTCTATAGAAAAAAAATTACTATTATTTAACTAATTTTAAATCTATCTTCAGTAATACCTCTTCACTAATTTTTCTTATTTTTAAGTGAGAGAATGGGAGATTGAGAAACAGACTCCCACATGCACCCTGACCAGGATTTACCCAGCAAACCCTGTTTGGGGCCAATGCTGAATCAACCAAGTTATTTTTAGCACCTGAGGCTGAGGCTTGAACTGAAGAGCTATCCTCAGTGACCTGGGCCAATGCTCAAACCAATCGAGCCACTGGCTGTGGGAGAGAGAGAGGGAGATTACAAGTAGAGAGAGGGGAGGAGAAGCAGATGGTTGCTTCTCTTGTGTAACCCTGACCAGGAATTGAACCCAAGATATCCATACATTGAGCCAATGCTCTATCTCCTGAGCAAATAGGCCAGGGCCAAATTTTTCTTTGTATAATATAAATCTGATGAACGACTTCCATTCCAAAGCAACAAATAATGATTTTCCTTCAAACCTTTGCTTTGTAATTTTAGTCTAATTTAAAATTTCTTTGTATCTGTAATTCTTAAAGACTCTCTATTTTGCCCTAGATATTCTTTCATCTATCTTATCCACAATTTTCACATCAAATATTATCTAATATAAGTCAGTACACTAATTGCTACACACAATGATTAATTCTCATTTCTAACTATAGCTGAACTGTCTGGATATTTGTCAAGTTATGATTACTTCATTTGTCTTACCAATTTCTTCCAATTTAGTTTTTATGGTTCTTCTAATTCTCGACCTGTTACATCTTAGTTTATTTCTCTGACTTCTGATTTCTTGTAGTCAATCTTTGTTTTAGTGTTATTTAACATATTTTTAAATTAGTTTTCTGGTGTATTACATGTAATTTTGGATGACATTAAAAGTAGTTATTTTTGATGCTGGTATAAAATCCATAAATAATGAGATAATAGAAATAACAATGTGTGTAAACTCTAAATTACATTCTACATAAATTTATTTTTATTTCATGAATAAATGAAATTATAGTTGAAGAAGCTCTAAGTTATTATTTTACTACATGTGTACAAATTTATGTGTGCTTAACAATTCCATTGTTTCCACTGCAAACAAGGATAAGGCAGCTTATCATGCCCATTCAATGTTTAAATTCAGACTGAGGTCCATTAATAAAACATCTTAAGACAATCTAGTCAATAAACCCAAGAATATTACTATGCTAGCTAAAACTTGCTCCTTTAATTGAGATATTTAAGTTAGTTTCTATTAAATGAAAAATATTATAAACTTGTATCCCAGAAAAGTGGACATGACAAACAAAAACAACAAAATGTCAAACTATTCAATAGCATACAACCATGTGTACTTACTGCTCATGAGTGTGGAATTAGCAGAGTGTCATAAAGGTGGATATGCAGATCTTATCTTTCCTTGCTTGCCCTTTTGAAATTTGGTTGGATATTATTAAATTAAGCAAAGAGGCCATTAGCCTGATCTGTGGTGGCGCAGTGGATAGAGTGTCGACCTGGAATGCTGAGGTTGCCGGTTCAAAACCCTGCACTGGTCTGGTCAAGGCACATATGAGAGTTGATACTTCCTGCTCCTCCCCCCTTTCTCTCTGTCTTTCTCTCTCTTTCTCTCTCTTTCTCCTCTCTAAAATGAATAAATAAAATAAAGTTAAAAAAAGAGGCCATTAGACTGATGTGGCTTTAATGCTTTAATGGCCTACCTAGCAAACCAAAATCCAAGTCTGTAAATGCCTCAAGGTTACAAAATGGAAATCTAAAGATAACCAATCACAACAGTCAACTAGGCTTTAAGCTACAGCAACCAATAATTTCCTTATTTCTGCACTTATTCTTTAAAAGTCTCTCCCAGAATTACTATTGAACTTCTATTGGTGATGCTCCAACTCATGTCCAGTTTGGCACTTCCCAATTTGAATAAGTAAATGCTCAGATAAACTCTTGAGAAATTTTTATATGACTCAGGTTATGCCTTAGCACTATCAACTTATCTAAAATGACTACAACTGGAGCAGTGAGGGTAATTTGGTTGTGTTCTATGTATCTTTTTTCCTCAATAAGGCTAGCGCAGATATGTGCACAGGCAGAGACACAAACGAGAGCAAACACAAGTGCTTCTCAAGTCTCTTATTAGATCACAATTGCAAGTCACATGGCCATCGTCAGAATGGGAAGGTATTCTAAAGTTACATAATAAAGGCAGGTATATAGAGGGAAAAAAATATTTAGAAGATTTTATCAATCTAACACATGACTGTTTAATTTTCTTTGCAGCCAGCGTTTTCAAGACTTATTTTTAAATAAAATTAAGTTTGGTGATTTTGGTAAATGCTCTTATGTACATTAGATCATTTACACATTATAGCAACTCTTTATGATCAATGTCATCATTCTTATTAATAATTTCTACTTGTACTTTACATATAAGAAACTAATGGGTAAAGAAGATAATGAGCCCATGGTCACAGAAATTCCAGTGGAAAACTTAGAATGTATACCTGGACAATCTGATGCAGACTCTCCTTACCTACTGTTACAGTATTATAATACCCATTTAAAAACAAAAGCTTCTTGTAATGATGCTATTTTCTGTTTATACATGATTATCACCTTTCTTATGTAGGAAAAAATATATAAAAGCATGCATATACTTATATAATTATGTTGTATCTAATTCTTTTTATTAGTAAAAATATATAATTATTTGTTTTACATTTACAAGAGTATTATACATTTGTAAAATTCAGTGTAATAATGAGAAACTCCATAGCAATATTTGTGATTCATAAATTTATCTCAATTATAAATCCTGTATTATAATCTCAGGTCTAATGTTATAACTTACTTGACATGCAAGAACTGCCACGAATTTCAGCTGCTACTATAAAACACAAAAAAAGAAATTTATTAGATTCTTACTACGAGGATTTTATGCTTCTAAGTTGAAAACTGGCTTAAGCCTAAACACTTCAAGAATTTTATAGTTTGATTTGTAATTGGTTAGAACATAGAAAAGGTAATCACCAGAATAAAGTGTTTCACCATACTACAACAGGGCAGCATAGAAATATAATATAATGGCAACACCAAAACAAAGAAACGTCTAGTGAATATAGTGAACCATTATTTGTAACTGTAACTTGTGCTGTACAAAATTGTAACATTAAAATTTCAACTCATTAAGCTATTCACATTTTATAATGATGTATTCGTGTTGAAAATTCAATTTTGTTTCTCAAAAATGAACAAAAACAAAACACTTTTAAACATATTAGCACATTAATTATTTTATAAACAAATTATATATAATAAACATGTTATTTACCAATTCTGAAAACATCCAGAAAAATAAAAATAAAAAATTAGACAAATTAACTAAGCACTTGAAGAAGAGAACTAGAATATTCATTGCAGTTTTGTCTATTGCCCTAATTGGACCATACTTTAGGTAGGGGAATTTGGGAATGATTTTATAGCACCTTCATGTTTAACAGCTCCTTTTGAAAGTAAGGCAGTGTGGAAGAATTTTTTAACAATGAGCTCAGAGAATGATAATTTCTTTATCTCAGATCAACTAGACTCCCTCTAGACACAAAGCTAAATACCTCAAAGTTTTCATCTTTGAGGAGTCAAAGATTAAAGCTAATAAATTCATTAATGCTATAGCCTATACAACAGAATTATTTCTACAGTTTGAAATTATATGGATTAGTAGCATGATCTCTTTGATGTAAATTTAAGAAAAATTTTATCCTACATTTTTTTCTTATTCTTTCTCTGTACTAGCTGGTGCCCAGTATAAACAAAAAATAAAACTTAGCAGTTGGGTACCATTTCTTCAAAATGAGTAGAAATGAATAATAGAATTTTTCTAAATACCAGATAGTTCTCCTGAATCAGAAGGCTTTCCAAGTATAGATTAACTTTCCAATTTTTTCACATGTATTTTACCTTAAGAATGAAAACACCAAAGACCAGTAATATAGAGTATATTTCTACTTCAATTGGTTCCAACAATATTCTTTAAAATTATTCTTATCTTTTTAAAGACTCAGATTACTCAGAAACCCAGTATCTCTGAATCTCAGTTCCTAAATGGTAAGTTTTAATAATAATAATATTAATACTATACTCAGCTTAACTGGTAATTACACCTGATTTTTGTTTATTAACCCATGTGACTTACAAGTGACATTAAGATACAGGATATGTTCTCATTTTTGTATGCCCAGAATACAAGAGTAGATTGTGTTACATTAGTAAATAGCTATATATTAGAGTTTGCCATCTAAGTATTTTACAAATCAGGAATTATCCTGAAATGTAGATTTGAAAATGAGATTTTGAAGAAGGGTCAATGGTTACTTGAGCATCAATGAGTACCTTATATTGGTTGTTGGTAGACGGTAGAGGAAGTACTTAGCCCATGCAATATTGTAAAATAGCAATTGCCAAAGCTTACTCTGGTTATAAACTGGAAAGGAATACTAGTGTAACATATTTCATTGGCTTGTACATTTTCTCAGTCATTTAAAAAGTACAGAGGGAATAGTAATTTTAAGGAGTATAAAATTAAATGTCTGTTGCTGGGTGCTATTGATACACTGGAGAAAAAATTCAAGGATGAGAATGACCAATATTTTTTTAAGCAATGTTGGAATGCCAGAAGACTTCCTTAGTAGTGACTGTCACCTTTTAAAGCTGAAGTAGTAGAAAATTACTGAGCATTGTACCTGAGGCTTAATAAGATTTGAGGTAGACCTCCAAAAAGTTTAATTCTCAACCCTGTCATGTTGCCTTACTCTAAGAACAGGACCCTGATTGGAAAAGTATTTGAACCTGAAACTTTAATAACTGAAAAGAAATAACTAACTTGATGCACTTGAGAGGTTCGAAAAGTTATATTTCCCCTGCATCCACCAAAATGACCCTTTTCTCTTTTTTATTGGATTGTTCTCCCCTTTGCTTAAAGATGAAGTTCGGCTTTTCAAGGCAGGTACAATTGCCTAGTTTTGAGGCTTGAAGCAAATTCAGTCCTGCTACCCACAGACTGATAAAAATGCTGGGTTTCAGCATACTGAGAATTTGACATGCAATGATGTGAATTCTCATTTCATCGCAGAGAACACTTTACAGTAAAGGTGTGAAACTGGATAGTTCATCATGGAATGCATGGGTTATATAACATATCAAAGCGTAGAAGTCATTAGCACAGTAGAGTGGTGCAAAAGTTTATTGAAGATGAAGCTATAACATCAGCTCAGAGATAATATTCTGCGAGGGTGGAGTATGATCCCCATGGACATCATACACACCCAATTCAGTGAGCATAATATGGTACCACATCTACAGATGCTGAACCAATTAGTGAATGCTGGAATACCACTCTTTTACTCTCTGTAACCAAGTGAGGAATATGTGCCTCTGATCCTTATGACTTTAAACTCTACGAGTGTGGAAGATCTGGTTCCCAGAAAGAACTTTCAGGAGAGTCACAGTAAGATTTCCTTTAAACTTTAGCCTGTGGCTGACACTTTGTCTCTTCAGGTTTCTCACACTGTGACAAAATCAAGAAAAATATCAATGTACTGGAACGGATAAATGACTGATCATTGGCAAAAGGTAGAGATGTAGTTAAATTGAGAAGGGAAGATTATATTTGAATCTGAGACCATCTACTGGAGCATCTTTTGGTAATTCCCTTGCCTGATTTTAATGATAAATGAACAAAGGTAGCATACACAGTCTGAGAAGAGCATGGTAACCAGGAAATTCAACCTGCAGAGATGAGGGTTTGGAAGACTCCCATGCATAAATCACATAAACCAGCGGTGCTAGTTGAAATAAGAGAAATCTAGCGTAAGCAGAAGCAAATGATGGATATCAATTTTGGCCTTAAACCAGCAGCAGTGACAAGAGCCTAGGTTGTTTTACCTTCCTCTTATATATTTCCTGATGAAAGGAGACAATACAACATCTTGAACAATCTGTTTCTATATAAAGTAAAATTATAAGAAGTAGGTAAATCTATGTGGCCCAATGAGTATTCTGTAATGAATATGGTGGTGTTCTACCCACATATTCTACCTTTATCATTGAGGCATTAGTTCAGCCAGCCACTGTGAGTGAGTTTGACCACAAATTGCCCTCCACTGTACAAGTGGAAGCTGCCCTGCCACAATTCAACTATGACCCCTGGCACAGCCTTTATTCAATGACCGGTCTATGTAGAAATACAAAGACTGGACATTTTGTCTCAATTTGGGGAGCTCGAAAGAGCATCTCAGCTCAGGAACTCCTGTGTGATCAACTATGTCCTGTGTTACATTGGATCATAGGTAAATTTTGTCCTCTGCCTGACACTGCTTCCCAAATTAAAGGTATTTTTTTAGTTCAATCTCTAAACCTTTGTTAATGAAAGCTCCTCTTGGAGGTTATTTTTAGGAAATGCAACCTACGAGACTTTGCAACTATTTCTAATATGATCTCTTAACAATAGGCTTTCTATGTCTTTCTTTATTTACCTACTAAAACTCCATATTATGGATGTCTCATAACTTATTTAACAGTTTTTATTCCAAAAATTTACCTTACAGAGTACAGTGCTATAAGCATTTCTAGGCAGGTACATTATTGCTGAACCTTTCTCTAAGTCCAGCTCTCTCCCCAATAAGTAAGCTTAATATTTGTCTTAGTGGTTTCATTTGTTTTTATGTTTGGAAATATAAAAAGTTTCCTGTGTCTTAGTTTTAGATAAAATTAAATGAGATAATTTTCAAAGAAGTTCCTTTAATTTTATGTTATTTTTTTTTTATTTTTCCTTTCTTAATCTCCTATTTTAGTTTATGCCTAATATGAATTGCATGGTCAAACAAATCAAAGCAATCATTACCAATAAAAAGATCCTATTGCATCTTTTACCTCCTATCTTCTGATAAATCCTACTGTTTTTTCATTTTTAATTTTTTAATACAACTAACAAAGCTTGTTAGAGAAATATATGACAAAACTCTTCTGATTGGATCCACAATGAGATTTGACCCTTTACTTTTACTGATATAGCCTTCTGTTTGGAAATTTTTTAATACAGTAAAAGTAACAAATGCATACATTCTAAATAAAAAAATTATTAAATTTTACATATAAACACACTTGTGCAACCAACACATCTATCAACATAAAACAGTTTAGCACCAACATTTTTTCATGTGCCCCCTCCCCTCATTTTGCCTTCCTCTCTAGAAGAGACCGTTATTCAGGTTTTTATCACCATAGGTTCATTTTGCTTATTCCTGAAGTTCATATAAATAGAATCCAGAAATATATACTTTCCTCTTCTGGTTTCTTCACTCATCAAATATCTGAGAGTCTTTCATGTTGCTGAATTTAAAAAATATTTATTCTTTCATATTGTTACGTTGTTATGATCTGTAGAGAAAATATGCTTGTGTTTTTGTAGATTAGAAGCTTTCTCAATACATTTTACTAAAAACTTGGGATCCTGAGCAGAGAGAAACCATTGCAAATGAAACTTACAATTACAATTATACACACACACACACACACACACACACACACACACAATTGTAGAGATAATTACCTAATTCCAGGGTGTTTACATTTCAAGAGAAAAAGAGACTCACAACTTTCAAGACATCTCTAGTTTGTATAATTTGAAGAGAGCTGAAACTATCTGGCCCTTGGAGAGGTTTTGTTTATACTGCAAAAAGTTAGAGCAAGAAATCATAATCCTTTCCATTTCTTCTGCAAGGAGCAAAGGTTTTTTCTACTTTGTTTTGGGAGAAAAAAGGGAGTCATCTCCCTCTTTCTCCTGTATATACGCAGATAAAATCAATGTTATCAAATATTGCTTATAAAATAGACTTTAAAGGTTTAATGTGTAGGACATTTGACCTGGTTTTCATTGTACTAACCAAGAAGAATTGGGATATAGAAAGGAAACCACAGAATCGTTATATGATTTTTAAGTCATCTTTTGCCATATTGTGGTTCACTTTTTGTGCTCTCACTGTATTGCGGATATTAAAATTATACAGTATATCTAATTTTGTATCACAGAGTTTTCACTGTACCATGGGATTTTGTGGTATGTAGGTATTTTTATATACTTATTATTTTAATTATTTTTTCGATAATATAATCATTTTCTAAACTAAAAATTAAAAACAATATAAAATATTAATTAAAACATATTAAAAGGATATTACTGTATATTCACTGGTGAGTACCCAAATAAAATTTTATGTTGTTAAAATTATGTAGGTTAAAGAGTATAGAAAGTGTTTAAGAGCATAAGAAGTGTTTATAAGAGTGTGGGAAAGGTTAATAACAGCGTGGGAAATGTTTAAAAGAGAGTGGGGAGGGTTTATAAAGCCTTACAATATATATAAATAATAAAATAAATACAAGGTTGCTACATTGTGGATTTTCGCCTATCATAGGGGTTCTGGAACCTAACCCCCATGATAGACAAGAGACCACTGTAATGCTACTTTTTTATAGTTTAAATCATCTCTTGTGGACATTTAGGATAAAATTAGAAAATATGAATATCAAATCTTTAACATTAGTATTTTATTGTGTGAAAAATAAGAATGTATTTATTTATTCATCCTACTTTTGATGACACTTAGTTTTTTTTTTAATATGCAACTATCATGAAAAAAACTGCTATGAGTATTACCATACTTATATTTTAGTAGTTATATAACTTTATTTTTAAAGAGATAAATAATTAGGAATGAAATTGTACTTTTACAGGGAAATTACTTTGTTTAGCTTCTGAATGAATGTAGGGCCAAATTGTGTTCTAAAATGGTAATAGCAAAATGAACTTCAGTTATTATGCAAGTTCTTTTTTTTGGAGTTTTGTTCTGTTCTTTCATTTGGAACATGTTTCTTTGTCTCCTCATCTGGGGAGCCTCCCTGTGTTTATTTCTATGAAGTAGGTAGAACTGCTACATTTTCTGGGCTTGGTAGAGTGGTCATATGTAATAGGTGACCTGTAGAGTCCAGTGGCACAGCTCCCCTGATCACATAAACAGAAACTTTGCAGACTGAAAGGGATTGGCAAAAAATATTCAAAGTGCCTGACCAGGCAGTGGTGCAGTGGATAGAGCATCTGACTGAGATGCGGAGGACCCAGGTTCAAAACCCGGAAGTCACCAGCTTGAGTGCGGGCTCATCTGGCTTGAGCAAAAAGTTTACCAGCTAGAACCCAGAGTTGCTGGCTCGAGCAAGGAGTTACTCGGTCTGCTGAAGGCCCACAGTCAAGGCACATATGAGAAAACAATCAATGAACAACTAAGGTATCACAACGAAAAACTGATGATTAATGCTTCTCATCTCTCTCCGATCTTGTCTGTCTGTCCCTATCTATCCCTCTCTCTGACTCTCTCTCTGTCCCTGTAAAAACAAACAAACAAACAAAAAAACAAGATAATATTCAAAGTGATGAAAACAAAGTACCTATAACCAATATTACTCTACCCAACAAAGCTATCATTTAGAATTGAAGGACATATGAAGAGCTTACCAGACAAGAAAACGCTAGAGCTCATCACAACCAAACCGGTATTACATGAAATGTTAAAGGGTCTTCTTTAAGGAAAAAAAGAGATAAAAAAATGAACAATAAAATGGCAATAAATACACATCTATCAATTATTGAATCTAAAGAGCAAAATAAATGAACAAGCAGAACAGAAACTGGCTCTACTCTGGTTTCTCAAATTTTAACTGCCAGGGAAATAGATATACTTGTTAAGCAGGTAATCACTGGGTACATTTAACTAAATGTTATGCTGCCCCCTCTAGAATTTTCAAGAAAAGTAAATTTAGTGGCAGCCATCTGGTTTCAAATTCATTGAAGAGAGCAGCAAGCAAAGTATCAAATATCATTTATTCCCTGAAAAAATATATTATTACTTATTATCTTGCAAAGGTCATTATAAGCTATGCTGATTCATCATTGAATAAAACAGATCAAAATCTTTTTTGAGGTTTATATTGAATCTGAGGAGAAAAAGAAAAACGAATAAATGGAATAAATAAATAAATATGCTACATCAGCATACTATATAATGTTAGAACATAACAAGCATACTGTATAAAGTTAGAACAATATAAAATATAAATAAGCAGGCTAAGAAGGATTGAAAGTACTATAGTGCTCAGAATGAGTCTCACCAAAAAACTAATATTAAAGCAGAGTTAAAGTAGATAAAGGAGGAGTATATCAGATAGGTTTTTACCACAGGAGGGGAACCAGTAGGAAATATATACCCTCTTTAAGAGAGACAGAAACAATGAGTTAGAAACAGATGTATGAGTGTGTATATGTGTGCTTATTCAATACCCCTTATTAACGATATATGAGTGCATATATATTCATGAATATATGTGTGTATTATTCACAAATGTGTGTCTTAAATCCTCATTATTCATAGATTTTATATTTGAAAATCAATAATTATGGCATTTTTGTGGTCATTTACAGAGATGCATAGAGTTGTGACAAACCGGAGTCACCTAACACACATGTCCCTAGCTGAAGTCAAACAAAGTAACATTATGTATTCCAGTTTTACCTCTCAGACACTATAAACAGAGCTACTTTTTATGGTTTATTCAATACTATTTTCCTCTCATTTTTTTATTTTTGTTGGTGATTATATTGTTTAAAATGTTCCATAGTATTAAGGCACTATCTAGCTTGTCCTAGTGTAAAGTTTATGATGTGCTTTATTGAAAAAAATGTGTGTTAGATAATCTGTATTAGAGCATGAGTTATAATGCTGCTTGTTGTAAAGTCACTGATAAAAAGGCTTTATATATTAAGTAAGGTATTATTAAACAGGAATACACATAAAATAAGATTATGTAATGATCAGTTGATAAAAAATTTGTGACTAACCCTGTATCCTTTATGGAACAATATAGTCCATTATTCACTAATTCTAATAAAACATCACTACCATGAATAACTAGAAACAAATATATAACATGTAATATGTTATAGCAATATATTGTATAATATGTTATAGTAATATATTGTAATACACATTAGTTTTTTGTTGTTAATAGAAGTTTTACCTATCTATAGCTATACATATCTACATATCTTTATCTATATATATCTACATCTACTTGATTATATGTATGCGTCTGTGTGTGTGTGTGTGTGTGTGTGTGTGTGTGTGTATATATATATATATATATATATATATATATATATATATATCAAGAGAGAGAGAACAAATGATTTATGGCAAGGATTTGGCTTACACATTCAGGCAGGAGCTGATGCTGCAAGCAACAGAAGAATTCCTTTTTCTTTAAAAAACCTAAGGTTGTTCATAATGTGATTCAACTCATTGGATCAGGCACACTCAGATTATCAAATATAATCTCTTTTACTTAAAGTCAACTGACTTTCGATGTTAAATACATCTACAAGATATCATCACAGCAACACTTAGATTAGTGATTGAATATTAATAGTACTATAGACTAGCTAAATTGACACATCAAACTAGAAATCATGAGAAGTAAATCTGAAGCTAGTTGGGAAAAAAGCACTCCAGATAGAGAGAAAAGCCAGTGAGACCTTTTAAAGAATTTGATTTTTACTATAAGAGCAATGGGAATTTATTTTACATTCTTTAAATAGAAGAGAGATAGGATTTGATATATATTTTAACAGGATCAGTTTAGCTGTGTGTACAATAGACTGAGGAAAGAAAGACAGAAATAAAGAACACATTTAGGTGAGAGACTTTGATCAAGAAGGTAGCAGTGATGGTAAGAAATGATGAGTCTGCCTATATTTGGTGGTTAGCAACATGATCTAAGGAAGAGTCAGTGAAAGAGAGTAGTCAAAAATGGTTTCAGAATTTTGATATGAACCAAGTTGCCTTTAACTACCATATAAAAGGCTCTGAGTAAAGCTAGTTTAGATTGGGGGAAAATCATTGAAATTCGTTTGAGATAACTAAAATGGGGATGTTGAGACGGCATCTTAAAATCCTTAAGCATAGTCATACGATACTTAATTTTATGTAAATTTTGGAGTCTTCAATTTGTATTTGGTGCTTTAATTTGTACCTGAATTAGGAGGAGGAGAAGTAGGCATTGAGTTTGAATGTGAGGTTATCTGGAAGCCAGATGAAAAAAGAGTTTCTAGGAAGAGAGAGTGATCAAGAGTTTAAATGCTGCTGATAGTAAATTTTGGACAATTGTTTATTGGGTTTAACAATGTAGATGTTATTGGTGACAGCTTAAAAAGAGGTGAGAGCCTAATTGAAGTGTTTTTTGCAGAGACAATAGCAAGAAAGTTAATATCTACAGGGATTATAAACCACTCTTGTTAGTTTGCTGTAGAAAACAACATTTTTTTTTTTTTGGAAATTTAAAAAGAAGATTTGATTATAGGTGATAGGGATAATCTCCCTCCTAGTAAGACTCAAGTTACAATCCCTGGATGCTGGTCTTTGAATATGCTTCACACTTCAAGATTTCTTTTGCTCAAATAGTTCTGGATAACTAGAGTTATCTCTATCTTTCAAAATATTATCTGCCCAATTCCATCTTGTTAAAGCCATCTTATTAATTAATTCTCTTAAAGTTGTCCTTACATATTATGATTCCTCTTTTTGTTCATCTAAATTTCATATTATTTCAAATGTATACATTTCTTAGGATTCATTCACATTTTAATTTACTTGCTAATTTTTTGTTACTTTTGTTCTTTCTTCTAGATTACAACTACTAGAAAATAGAAACATTTTCTTCCTCATCATTGTAATCTTAGCACCTAACATGATGCTTTACACACAGTAGGTTTTAAATACATGTTTCAAGATAAATGAGTAAACATGATAGTTGTTATTTATTGAATAAATAAATATTCCTGAATAAACAAGCAAAAATTGGAATAAAATTATAGTATTTATTTTAACTAACTCTATATGGACATTATTAAAATATTAAGTTTAAAAAACATTAAATATTGTTTTTGAGATTTTCAATGTTTAATTAAATTTATTTTATTTTTTATAAATATTAATATTCATTTACTCTTGCTTTTTGTATTTATATAGTCCTAGTTATCTCAGACCCTCATTCAATTTGTTATTACAAAAAGTAGCTTTATGGCATAATAAACAACTTCATTTCCTACAATTTTAAAAAGAACACTATTAAACAAAAATTCACTTATATGATTTGTTAGTGAACATGACTCCTTAAATATTTTATTATAGCATCTATGCATATGGTATAAAATAAATATCCAATAATTTTAATATTCTTTACATCACATAGAATGTATAAGTGAATTTTAAAAAAGCATGAAATATCTGAAAATCCTAAACATAGCAACATAGATTATTTGTTTGTTTAAAAACATAAAATTAGTGTATTGGGACACTGTTAAAACATGTTTAATTATACATTATAACATGAATCAATTTTCTTTTAGTTTCTAGCAATAGAAACAGATTATTGTTAACTAAAGCTAAAGAGAACATTCATTAAAAGAAAAGAAAGAAGCTGGCCGTAGTGACAGGAAGTGAAACTTCATCACATGCATTGGCTTTTTCACTAAAATATAGTCAAATATAATTTACCTCTAGCAATGATGCAAATTTCAAATTCTGAGAAAGAAACATCTTATTAGCTTAGCTTGCATCATCAATTATCTATGGCCAAATAGCAAATACTGACCATTCAAAGCTTACCTTTATGTGTCAGAAGTAGTTCTCAGAAAAGCAGAAAACTTTGATAGCTAGGAAAGCCAATCTCAGAGATATAGTTAAAAATGTCTTTTAGAGTCTTTTTATGTAAAATAGGTTTATTTCTCCATTTATATTCTTAATGAAACACTTCTCATTTATTCATTTTTCAAAATGTTTTCATTTATACATGAAACAATTTATGCTTATATCCTTTGCATCATGTACTTGAACAGGAATTACAGATAGAGGAAAATAATAAATCCTTACTTTCAAGGAGCTTTTAGTTGAGCATGTTTGAAAATATGTACACAAATTTTTACAAAATAATTTGTTAAAATTTTTGCAAGTTGCTGAGAAAACAGAAAAGGAAGTAAATTTTTTCAAGGGGTACTCTTAACTATCAAAAAACATAAAATCTCTAATTTGTCCAATGCTGGACACCAAGCAGCCTTAAGACACTGATCATTTTCAATCATTTTCAAATATTTTATAAGACTCGGGACAGTGATCTGAAGTGAAAAGTTTGATATCACATTACCATTCCTTAAGCTTCTTCGTCATTGAGAAAAATTTTTTGATCGTACTTTCTCTGCTCTACAAAATGATAAATAGCAGAATATTACAGGAGTTTAAATATTTCTGAGAGAGCAATTCTTCACTCCCTGCTGTTTACAAGTAAAACACTTGCTACAAATAATACATTACATTAGCTGTACTCTTTATCATAAAGCCATGTTGAATACTTGTAATATTTATAAAAATACACCAACTGATTGCAGGATGAGCATTACCCTTGAGCAAATTATGAACACATTTATTTCGGTCCTATGCATTTGAAACTAATTTTCTGGTAATATCAAAAGTGTTCATGGAATTAATTTCCTGTCAGTTCAGCAGTATTCAAGTGAATATTTTATGATTTTGCATTAGCTGTATTTGTCTAGAGTTGTGACATGATCAAGTCATTCTCTGAGGGAAACACATTAATAATTAAACTCTGTCCAATGTGGAGTGTTAAAGATGACAGCGTAATTGTACATTTCCAGAGACCATTTCACAAGGCAGAGGAGAATTACTGTGCTACCATTAAATGTCAGTTGAGAATTTCTTCCTAAACTATACAACAGGGTTGCAGAAAAAAGAAGGCCGATGTCACATTTAGAAATTTTTCTCTTTATTTTAATATCTGAGCTAAATGCAAAGAGCCTCCTTCATTCTTTCTTTCTTGTGCTGAATAAACTGTCAGAAGTTATTTCTTTTGGCAATATAACATCATCAATGATCTTTGAACCAGGACTGTTTAAATGATAGAGACTACTTGCATAGATTATATCTGTAGGAAATAGTGCAGCTGACACAGGAAACTTTGATTTCTTATATTTGAGTCCTTTTTAACTTAGATAACTTCAGTAATAATTTAACATTTTAATCTTCTGCCCAAATAGTTGGCAATGAATCACTCTATATATCCTTGTTTATGCTTTTATTCTTGTTTTTAAAATAAAGTTATTAAATTTTTAGATCAGAGATTTTAAAATTCCTGAAACATATATATTCTATACATTAAAACTCATATTTGTGTTTTCTGCCTAGACAAACTGTAGTTAAGATTTGTGACTGGAGAGAATTAAAAATTGTATTCAACAGAAACTGTGACTAGAGGCACAGAAATGTTTCTAAAATAATATCAATTGAAAGTGCTATTGAACAGAGCCTGGAAGCAAACCCATCATTAAACTTCAGTTTATTCCAGACATTCTTTCTTTGGCAATAATAAATATTTCTTTATTATCTAATATTGGTTGAACAACTACAATCTTTAAAAAATCCTACTTCCTGAAAGTGACCATCTGCTTTTCTTCCCCTCCTTCTTCCTCTTCTCTCCCTCTTCCTCTCCTGCAACCAGTGGCTCACATGGTTCAAGTGTGGCCCCAGGCACTGAGTATAGCTTGGTTGGTCCAAGCATCTACCTTGGTATTGGAGCATCAGCCCCAGATGGGCTTGCCATGTGATCTCAGCTGGAGTCTGCCTCACAATCTCCTCTCCTCTTACCTTAAAAGAAAAAAAAATCCTACTTCCTGGTGTTTATTCTAAAGAAATAATACCAGGTGGTTTAGCTCAATGGCTAAAAATAGAAGACTTGTTAAATAAATTGTAATGTATTTATATCATTAAATAATCTAAAGCTGCAAATAAAAGCCTTAGGTGATGAGGAAACTGTTTATTCATCTTTTATTCATCTATCTTATTCATTAGTTTATTTATTCATTTGACAAATATTCATTAAATGCTTATTAAGTGCAGACAGTATTCTTAATGTTGGAGATGGAACAGTGAAGAGAAAAATAGCCCCAGTTTTATGGGGTTAGAATTATAGAAGGAAGAGTCTGGCTATAACCATAAGAGAACATAATGTGCCACAATGTGTTTAAAGCTATAAAAAATGAAGTAAATTGAAGGAATAGATTGGAGGATAGGGTTACTCAGTTGAGTGACTAATGAAGATTCTTGAGACTTGAAAATAACAGGCTAGATCCTAAAGCATTTGGAGCCAGAACATTTTAGGATGAATGACTAGGAACTACTATGCCTTAAACGGAAGCTGGCTTGGTGTGATTGAGAAGCAGCAAGTAACCAGTGTGACTACAGTGGGTGAGATAGGAGGCAATGAACAAGTAAGAGAGCCACCACCATTTAATACCTGTAAGTCAGTAATTTTCAAACTTTTCATCTCCTGACAGAGGATAACTAATACTAAAATTCTGCTGTGCACCAAAAAAAATGTATTTTTGCCAATCTTACAAAATAAATTGTATGATTTTGGTTGATTTACTTACTACTACTAATAATAATAATAACAAACATTACCTATCGTTTTTGCTCCAAAGTGACTTTTTAAAAAATTAGGTGCCGATACTTGTATATAAGGATTTCTGGTACCAAGAATTAACCAATCAGATGCAACCTTATTATGCAGCATGACCAATAAGATGCAACTCCATTAAATTACTTATATATTTGTGGTTCGACACAAGGCATTCACACCAGACAGCTATTGTGTGTTGGCTGTTGTCATCTTTTTTCTTGAAAATCTAAGGGAGAAGAGGTCAGTGGCCTGACTAAATAGACAGTTATTCCATGTTCTAAAAATTCTGCAGCACACTGGTTAAAAATAATAATTGCAGGGTGTATTAAAAGGAAAACAAGTAGTTAAGAAGTACGTATATATAAAAAAGTATAATGAGTATGTGTTGATTGTTATTTTGTATACTTTATTTATTTCGTAATCTTTATTTTTAAGCTCCAAGTGGACAGAAACGTTTACTTGTTTTCTCATCACTATGTAATCTGCACTTTATTTACTGTTGGGCTTATATTAGACTGGTAGTAAAAATTGTTGGTTGAATAAATAAATGAGTAGATGGACAAGTATTTTAATAAATTACACATAAATAAAATGATTTGTTTTCCTTTTATCATATGGTTGTAACTTTGTTTCACATTATTAGTTGCTCTTGTTCTATTTATTGGACCCGTCAGTATCAGAGTTTCACAAAACTTAGTCTTGAGGAATATGCAGAAAATATATTTTGTATTAATTCTTTTAGAGTGTTTTTGAAAAAAAAATCTATGAGGTCCATACCAGAATGTGTGATATATGAAATAATTATAACTATAAATTTATATTCCATGTTCCACATTTTTAAAACTTTCCATAAAGCTACATTCTTTTTAAATTGAAAAAACCATAAATAAATACTTTAAAAATATATTTTGGAGATAAACCAGGATATTTAATAAGCTTGAAATCTTAAATTCACTTTATCAAAGAAAAAAAAGTCATTTTTTATAATTTAATTTTTTAGAATTTAGAGATTGGATTGACATTTCCTCTAAGAAGCAGACAGCGTGATAAAAAGCTTCTGAAAGAATCATACCATGAAAAAAAATAGGGATGTGTCTATGTTTTTCCTTTTTGATAAACCAGTTCTAAGTATTATTAAACTATTATTAAGAACATTTCAATCTCAGAATAGTCAATTGTTAGAAATTGTGATTGCTATTTTTATTTTGCTTTTTCAGCACCAACTTCTAGAAGAAAGAGGCAAGTAACAAAAATGCCTCTGGGCAATTTTTGGTATTTATTCAGAAAAATATCTTCCAGACTATATTATGCTGTCAAAACACATTCTTACTTTTCTCCACTTTCTACATCTACATTTACAAAACTGTTCAGTGATCACCAATATCTCAAAAAACCTAAAGGTCCCCGATTTCTTTAGGATCTTGGGACCTGACTCATTAAGGAGGAAATTTGAAACACTAAATTATAGTTATCTTCTCAGCATTTGAAAATTAAACTTCAGTTTCCAGAAAAGTAAATTAATTAGCACAATTTCAATTTTGAAAGCTGATATTAATTTTATTATAGTCTATGAATTTCTCTTTCAGTATAAGAAGTAAACAGTAATCATAAGGTTAATGATTGTACTTGGAGGACCATTTATCTGATTAATTAGAAAAATGATTTGTCTGAGAAATAACATAGATTGCAGAATTAAGTTAACAATCCTCAGAGTATTTATATAAAATGAAATCTTTAACAAAAGCACAACTCTAAATACCATATTTAAAGTGAACCAAATAAATGTAAGCATAGTACAGACATGTATTTACTACAATCTTCAACAGAAAACATTTTATGAACTGAATATCAGTTATTGCATGTGCTTGATATCATTATAAAATTAACATTTTTTTTCAATAGAATAATATACTGTATATATTTCCCAAGTCCATATTAATAGCTTTGGTCTGTGTAAAATATGTGCTAGTTTTAGAGTACTCTACATAAGATCATAGCTCTAAATAACAGTGTTTGTAGGCAGTTGTATTTTTTATCTGAAAATGATCTTCATAGGTCATGAAAGTAAATACATTGTTAACCCTTGTGGTACATTATTAAAATGTTGTCATTTCTTTTCTATGAGCAGAATAAGAACATTCTCAGGCTGCAGAACTTATTTTATAGCTATGGTGAGGGGTCAAATGCTGGTCAATGTAGAAAACAACTGTCAGTATCTTTCTAACCTTTTTATTACTTGTTTTACTTATTATCCTTCATTTCAGGGTCACTTCACCAACTTGTTACTCTTTGCGCTTCCACCACAGCCTAATGCTAACATGATTTTTAAACTATAGAGAAATGTTCTTTAAAATTGCATATCTCTATTTTGTGTGTGCCTAATCTCTAGGTGAACTTCCCAGAGCTAAACAATATTAATCGTCTGTTGCATACCCTTACAGAATTTTTTTATATCACACATATCTGTGGTAAACATATCTATAAATCTCCTTTTCGATATTAATTAGAGTATATTATATGTACTGTTCTGCCCTGTCTTTATTTTACCAATAAAGCTTGGCTATCTTTTCAAATCAGTGTATATAAATGAACTCATTAAAAAAATACTAATGTCATCCTATCTTACTGTGTGGTTATGCTGAGTTTATTTAACTACTTATTTTCAGATGAAATACTAGATATTTTCAACAAATGCTATCAAAAATAGTGTTGTAATATTGTGTAAAAGGCTTTGTGCACATGTGCAATATTAAGTTTTCCTATCCACAAACTAAATGTTTTTCAATTTACTTAAGCCTACCTCCCCTCTTCTTTCTCAGAAGAAAATTAATTCTTTATATAGGTCTCTGTCCATGGAATGCTGCATGACTAGTCTAAAAGATAACCTCTATAGTATATACGAGTTCTGGCGGTGGCCCATTTAGGTTTGTATTCAGTTCTACCAGTTACTAGATCATCAAACTTAGGAAGATTTCCTTATCTGTAAACTAGGGACAATTATAGTAGGTCCTTTATGGGTTGATATATAATGTATAAAAAAGTGAATGCCAGCCACTATAATAAGTACTTAATTAACAGTTGTTAGCATTAGAATCCAGCCTAAGATAATTATTATATATGTGTCTACATAATGTTAGGCATTTTGACCTGTATTTTATTTAGAAGAGCTAAAGAAAAATATATATAAAATGTTATTTAGCATTTATTGAAATGAACATGATTATCTTTCTCTACGTTTTTAGGAATCTGTAGATATTCATAGTTGAATGTCAGCAGTTACAGTTTTTATAAAACTATCTTTCCCAGTTTTTCATAGTAGTGTTATGCTTTCTTTATTTAAAAAAAAAGGAAGAAAAAATGTGTGATGGATTCCCTCTTTTTTATATGTGTTGTGGAAACATTTACAAGAATTAAAAATACCTGCCTATGGACATTTATTAACATTCCCTCCAGATCTTTTGGCAACTGATACTTTGTGGCTGGCATCTCTGTGACAGTTTTCTCATTTTTTTTTTCATGTTAGTTGGGTTAGTTTAGATGTTCTTCTTTGGTTAAAAGTTCTGAAATTTTATATTTTCCTAGACAAATATTTATTTCTTAAAATATATGAAGTACATTTTATTTTAAATTTATGTATTTTTCTGCTTGACTCAGAGATTTTCTCAAAAGGGTAGCTGAGCTATCTGAAATTAGTGTTTTCTCCTTTGGGGAAAACAGATCTGTCTGGCTCTCAGCGAACTCTCCCGCCACACCATCCCACACCACTTGCAACTAGAAGATATTTCTGTGCTGATTTACAATTTTGTGTCTCATCCATGACCTGCCAAGGACACTGCTGATCCAGACAAGAGATTTAGTCACCCCCTTTATGTCTCTAGTTCCAAGAATACAGCACTTAAGATGTGTAGAGGTCTATAACTGCTACCTGAGCCTGTGTCTGCTTTGGTCTACCTTTTATATTATTTCACAGCTATTTCTAATAGGCAGAGGTTTAGGGTTGTGACTAACAACTGACTGCTTTATTTGGTGCTATTAACTTTTTTGTTCTTGTTGTAACTTCTTAAAATTTATATTTTATTTGGCTTTAAAGGAAGAAATGAAATAGACTGCATTTATTGCATCACATTTAATTATCAGTTTGCATATTTTTAGTTATTAAACTTAATTTCATCAATTTATTTCTTTAAGGCTTTTTAAAATCTCACTAGATTAGAAAATGTATTATTTAAATACCTAGCATACATCCTTCTACCTCTCCTTCTATCTCTTATTCCTTGTGATGTTTTAGTTTGGTTGTATTTTTCCAAAAGTTGCTAAATGGGGAAATCAGAGACAATGTCAATTTTCACTATTATAACCCTGAAATAGTATCTAGCACCTAGTAGGCTCTTAATAAATATTTATTGAACTAGTATCTTGTCCCATGGTTGTTTAGCAAATTATTTTTAGTATAATGGACAACATTTGATTTCTTTGATAATGAAACATTTTCAGTTCTTGGTCAGTGAATATCTAGGTAGTAGAGTACAATCTATTTCCGGTATAGAAAAATGACGCAGAATTTTGAATGATCAAGGCAGGCACCTCACCCCCTTCCTTATACCAACTACACTTGTCAATTTCTCCAAACCATCATGTATCACGTCACTACTACAGATAGTGTTCCTCTGGATCACACACTTTTATCCTTAATAATAAGACAACTACACAAGCTCACAGCACATATCATGTGAATAAGTCTTCTTTCGCAATTGCCAACTACCAATGGAGGTAATATTCAGATTTCAAGTGTGCAAGCTGGCTGACAAGTACTTTAACACAACATTGCCACTAATTGACTCTGTGCCCTTTAAGAAATTTACTAAATCTCTCCAAATCTTAAATTTATTACTTACAATGTAATCAAAATAGTATTACATCTTGGAACTGTGTGCATTACATATAAAATGCTAAATGCAATGTCTAGCAGATTGTAAGTGCAAAATGAACGCTTTATTAAATGGTGAATATAAGGAATAGCAGACTGAGGGAAAGTCTCTGGAGTAGATCCCAGATAAACCTCACCAGGTTAGGGAAGAAATTGTGATTTGATCAGAAAAGTGAAGGAACTTGTACATCTCCTTCTTGATCTTATCAAGAGCTGACCCTCTTAGAACAAAGTAAGCAGGGTGAAAATTATGACCATCAGCAATCTTGAATTACCATTACCTTCTCACACTTCTAAGGTTTTAGTGTATTTTAAATAATCATACCCTTAACCTTCCTTAATAGTGCATTGAAACTATTTACTATACTATGATTTCTAAGTGCAAACTTCAAAATGTGCAAAAGAGAAATATACATTTATATAGTTTAAATCATAAAAAAAACTGTTGAAGGACATTAAATGGTTGTTTGCAACAACCAGGTAAATTCCTTTGTCATAAGCTTCTTATAGCAACCCCCTAGGCTAGTTTCAACTTGACTCCTTAGAATTCCATATATTTTCATTCAAACATCTGTCACTGAATCATTCAGTGACTGATAAACCAGATTTTATATCTTCCTTTTATAGCCTGTAATTTCTCTGAAATCCTATAGGTTCACAGTTAGGTGGTTTTTCTATTAGAACAAGGCAGAATAATTTTGATAAAATTTAAAGTGACCCATATCATTATTTTATCTGCAGAATTTTTTTAGGGGCAGAAGCAGAAATTAATTCTGTAGGTTAAAGCAAACACTTGAATTTTATCTATCCATTCATTTGCGTACTGCTCATATAACTGAATGTCTGTTTTGGCAGTTTGTCATGGTCTTGAAAACACAGCGCACATAACTCTATATAACTCAGAGATGTTTTTAAATGTCTTTCTTTCTTAGATGCAAATGTAAAGGAATGCTTCAATGTTAAAGTGCTAGCAAGGATTGATTGCAATGTCTCTTATTTAGTGAGCTTGTAATAGGACAATCTACTACTAGGAAAAAGCTGTAACAAGGTAGCTGGACTATTACTCATGACTAGAGAATGCAAGTTCGGGATTGGGTAGAGGGGAGAACTGAGAAGGGAGAGAAAAAAGGTAGAGACAGGGACAGAAGCCTAAGAAATGGCAAGAGATGGAAGCTGCAAGATAATTTAGTCCAGTAAAGAATTTTTGTTGGTAGAGTAAGAGCATTCTGCATATGTGTCCAGTATTCACTTCTAATTTATTACACTGTTTCCATCATTTTAAAATTGTTTACATTTTATTAAATTTATTGAGATGACACTAATTAATAAAGTGATATAGATTTCAGGTGTACAATTCCATAATACATCATCTGTATATTGTGTTGTGGGTTCACCACCTCAAGTCAAATCCCCTTTTATAATCATTTGTTCCTTTATCCTCTACTACCTCCCCCAACATTCCTTTCTTTCCTGTAATCACCATACTGTTATCTGTGACTTGTTTTCTTTTGCTTAATCCCTCCACCTTTTTACCCAGACTCTCAACCCCTATTGCCTCTGACAGCTGTCAGTCTGTTTTCTGAATTTATGAGTTTATTTCTATTTTGTTAGTTAGTTTATTTTCTTCATTAGATTCCACATAGAAGTCAGTTCATATGGTATTTGTCTTTCTCTGCCTGGCTTATTTCACTTAGCTCAGTTCTCTCCAGGTCCATCCAAGCTCTCACAAAAGGTAAGATTTCCCTATTTTGTTTCCACCTTAAATGCCTCCAAAGCTTCCAAACCTAGCAAAACCTGTTTCAAAACCTCATGAATTTCCTTGGGGGAGGCAAGAGGTGGGCAGAGAGAATAAGAATGTGAGTCTGAGTTTCATCTTTTGGTCAGTGGCAAACAAAATAGATAATGATAACTTAAGATGAGGATGCTGGTAAAAATCTATATTTTACTAGAACAAAATTTTGAAATAAGAAATAAAAATCTGGAAAATAAGAGGGGCTGGAGGTCATTGGATATCCTGTAGAATGGTGGGTAGTAGAAGTCTTTAAAACTTGAAAAATAGAGTATATTAACAAACATCTGGTGTGTGGTAATTTAGAGTTGGCATTGTCTAAAATAAGAAATTAAGCATACAGTGAGGTGAGATGGTTATAAAATATTACTAATATAAAGAGAATCTTTCTCCATCTCTTTTCTTTCTTTTCCTCCCTCTTAAATTCTTTTCATTCCCATGTATTTACTATGAACCAAAATCAACATTCAGAGCAATTCCAATTGCAAAGGAACTTTTAAGTGGATAAAGAAAATTATAAACCTTTAGCAAGTATACAATTAATGATTTGTGAAAGAAAACCTGAAGCAACTTTAGGACATTAAACTATAAAGAAAATGTTTAGCTGTAATTTTTAATGTTCAGGTATTTATCAAAGTCCTTCTGTTCTCCCAACACAACAATCTTTCTAAAAGAATAATAGTCTCCTATAGTTTTGCTTTCCCAATGAATAAACAAAAAAAGGAACATATTTGAAAAAAAGAAAAAAAACCCAGCATCTAGCTCAACACTATGAATTTGCAGGAAACACAAAGGCATAATAATTGTAGTGGCAATTACTGATAATTATTCTATGACACAAGTTATTTATTCTGTCCCTTTGAATAGATAAATAAATTATTTCCAATTTGGTGTTATAAATAATTCTCCTGCAAGCATTCTTGTACATGTCATCTGGTGAATATATACATTGATATACTGTTGGTCAAATAAGTTTGTAAAATATAATTTTTATGTTGCTTGCTTATAGTTTGCATTGGGGGCTGGGCAGTGCCAGGTATGTGTAGTCTGTGAAATTGCAAATTACCTTCCTGCTTGGGAAGGGCCATTGTTTCGGTAATGTTTGCTGGAGGAGAGGTTTTCACTCCAAAAAGTTTTGGAGAGAAGAAGAAAAGAGACACAAAGAAGCCATGTTTGCAGAGTGAGAGTAAGAGCAGAGAGAATGCAGAGTGCTGAAGAAGAAGCCATGTTGTCAGAAAAAGAGAAGGCGTGCAGATGGGGAACCAGAGGTGAGGGGCTTTGGGAGTTCCGGTATGACTGGTGGGGCCTTTGATTCTAGGAGAAACTGGAGAAGATTCTCCTGGTTGTGGAACCAGAGAATGTTTCAGTGCTTTGTGAGTTCTGAATGTAGAGGAAAGTGTTTTCCCTGTGTGTTTGCTCTTTGGTGCAAGACTTTAATAAAGGAATGGCTCATCATTTTTTGGCTCCACTGTTTCTTTACCATCTGCCTGAATCCAATGGGAACCTGCATGTGAATGGTTGCTATGGCAGTGGCCTCTCGCCATACATATACTTTGAAACTAGGAATGTAATTTTTTATGTTAGAGGGTAGGCATATATTTAACTTCAGAAGATAATAATCTTTCAAACCAATTTACCATTCCATCAATAATGTATGAGAGTTCCTGTTACTCTATTAACTCTCTCACAGATGGTATTGACAGTCTTTTTAAATTTTGTACATTGTGATGGGTATGTTATGATACATCATTATGATTTTATACTACATTTCCTTGTTGAGGAATGTTGTCAGGCCGTTCCATGCGACTATAGGCTATTTGAATGTTTTCCTTTGTGAAAGGCCTGCTCAAGCATTGTATCAATTTTTTAATTGGGATATTTGTCTTTTTCTTATTGAGTATAAGAGTTTGTCATACATTTTGAGTTATTTTTCAGTTATAGGTATTTTGAAAATCTTCCTTTAGACTGTTATGTCTTTATTCATTTTCTTAATGATGTACATTTGGTAATCAAAAATTAATTTTTATTTTATTGCAAGAGATCAACGGACAGAAACAGACAGACAGAAAGGGAGAGAGATGAGAAGCATCAACTCATAGTTGTGGCACCTTAATTGTTTATTGATTGCTCATGTGTGCCTTGATCAAGAAGGTCTAGCTGAGCCAGTGACCCCTTCCTCAAACCAGAAACCTTAAGCTCAAGCCAGCAACCTGGGCTTCCAGCTAGTGACCTTTGGCCTCAAGCCAGTGACCATGGGGTCATGTCTATAATTGCATGCTCAATTCAGCAACCCCATACTCAAACTGGTGAGCCTGCATACAAGCTGTTTAGCCCATGCTCAAGCCGACGACCTCGAGGTTTCAAACCTGGGTCCTCAGTGTCCTAAGCTGGTGCTTTATCTTAATTATATTAAAATTCAAGGTCTTTTATTAATAGTGATCAGTATTTTCTTCTGTCAGTTTTAAGAAATACTTGTTACTTTAACTCTTGAAGATATTCTACTTTTCCTTCTATAAGATTTTTTGTTTTTCCTCTCACACTTAGTTTTATAATCAACATGCGAGCAAATTAACATATTTTTGTATATTCATACAATGAAATTCTACATAAGTAACAAAAATTACTTATATATACAACAACATGGGTGAATCTCATAGACTTTATGTTGAATATGGGGCCCATAAATGAAGTGTATAAACACTAAGGTATCATTTACATAAAATTCAAGAATTACAAACCTAAAATATAATTTAAAAAGTTAAAACAGTGGTTATTGAGTAAAAGATAAATAAAGAAACCTTCTGGAATGATGGAGATGTTCTTTATTTCTAACTGGGATGAAGTATACACATATATAAATATTTGTCAATCTACACACTTGAGATTTATATACATTTATGTAAATTTTGCCTTAATTGCAAAATTGAGTGTCTCAACTAAAGAATGCAAGTGTTTTCTTATATCATGACTTAATTCTCAGAACTTGTTTTAAAATTAAACAATTTTATGTTCATTTTTTGGACATAAAGTGGTTTGCCCAACACCACAAGACTAATAATAAACATCAGAGTGACTTTCCTAACTATAAAGTTTAAATATTCAAAACACTTTTTAAAAATACACAATAAAAGATATTGGAGCTTTGCTATTTGCTAGTATATCTTTAATTATAGCTTTTGATAATTCATAATTTACTCTTACGTAGATAAAATTTTTAATATATTTAATATCATTCATTTAATTTGTTTTTCATTAAAGCCAACACCTTAGTGACTATTTGCTAAATCTGAATATTTATTTAAGAAATATTCACGTTTCCGTGTTTTGACATACTATCAAGGCCTCTTCATGAGGGTAAAAAAACATAACCAAAGGCTGGATCACTGATGAATATCACAGTTTTATATTCTTATGTGAAAAATATCATAAGGATGGATATATAGTATATTATTTTGCCAGCATTGCTATATGTGCTCTAAGTACCAACTTCTGGCTTTATACAACAGAAATGTATTGATCCATAGTACTGGAATCCAGAAATTCAAAATTAAAGTGTTGGTAAGTTTGGTTCTTTATGCAGACCATTTTTAGGTTTACACCGTGTTCTCCTTATATACATATCTGTGTTCAAATGCCTGCTTTTAAAAACAAAGTGTCATATTGAATTAGGGGACTACCCCCTATTGCAATGTAAACTGATTTTAACTTAACTAATCATATCTTCAATAATCTTATTTCCAAAGAAGATCATATCTTGATGTACAGGGGTAGACACAAGTAAGTTTATAGTTCTAATACAAATAAATGATACAATAATTAATAGATAATAATAAAAGAATAAAGCTAACTGTAAACCTACTTTTGCCCGCTCCTGTATTAGGGGTTAGGACTTCAACATGTCAATTTTGTGAAAGGAACAATTCATTCCATAATTAATTAAAATAAGGTGACCAGATTTTAAAATTGGTAAAGCAGGACACCATTGACCGGGGGGGTGGAGGTATTCTTGATTAAAAATTTGGTCTTTATGGAGCAAAAATAATTTTCATAGAATGAAAAAATAGTATTGTAACATATTTTTTATTTCAATATAAGTACAATTTACAAATATAATTTGTGCATTTAAAAATTATGTATAGTATTATTTTATTCTTTGGCATATTTCTCATTTGAGTGGATTTTTTTTTTTTAGTAGATTGCTGTCGTTGTTTGAAAGGTCATGAAAATTTTCACAAGAATTTGTTAAATTATATTTCACACATAAAATGGCTTTCAAAGTCTCAACACTTAATTATGATTTTTGTGATGTCCACACTTTATTTACCTTAGAAAAAAACATGTTCAGTCGCAGCATTAGTTCCTGGTAAAGACAGCGCGTATTCCACAATTTTTAGTGCATTGTATGGAACATAGTTTGTTTCAAAATGATGAAATATTTCTAACCATTTGTTCTCTATTGTGATTTTTGCTGATGCCCAAGATTTAACCTTTTCCTTATTAATATATATATTTTAATAATGATACCTCATTAAAAAGATCATTTTCAGAAATATTACTATATGGGAAATTTTGAGTGAGTCAGAGGGATCAGGTTACACGGTCCCAAAACTGATGCCGGAGCTGCACTAGCGCTCCCTGCATCCAGCCCCACCTCCCGCTGGAGACCGATTGGCTTGCACCTCATGGAGCCTGGAGCCAAAAGCCCAGGACTCGGGCCTAAGAGTAGTTAGGGGATTTGACAGTCACCGCCCCAGCAGGTATATCCCACCCGAAGTTCTTTGTTTCAAGGCCCCACACGGGGCAGCCAGTTCTTGCGGCAGTGTGGGCACTTCCAGATTGAGGCGGGGTCTCCCCACCGAAAATCGTATATTCCCTCCCTGTTCTCCCGCCATTCCCTAGCTTTTTGTGCATTCTTTCCAAAAATCGGGACTTTTTTAAAACACCGCAGGACACGAGACAAATTGTTAAAAATCGGGACTGTCCCGCCAAAAGCGGAATGTCTGGTCACCTTATCCATAACACATGTCTGTAGTGTCATAAAGTCCAATTCAAAGGAACCATGGTGCATTTTGATATTTTATATTAAGGTAATATCAACGTTAATTACTTATGAAAATGTAATCGTTTAGAACAGGGGTCCCCAAACTATGGCCCATGGGCCACATGCGGCCCCCTGAGGCCATTTATCCAGCCCCCGCTGCACTTCTGGAAGGGGCACCTCTTTCATTGGTGGTCAGTGAGAGGAGTACAGGATGCATCTGCACCCATAGTTCCCATTGAAATACTGGTCAATTTTTGATTTAAATTTAGTTGTTCTTTATTTTAAATATTGTATTTGTTCCTGTTTTGTTTTTTTACTTTAAAATAAGATATGTGCAGTGTGCATAGGGATTTGTTCATAGTTTTTTTTTTTTTTATAGTCCAGTCCTCCAATGGTCTGAGGGACAGTGAACTGGCTCCTTGTGTAAAAAGTTTGGGGACCCCTGGTTTAGAATATCCTTTAAAATTTTTCCAAAGATACATCTTAAAATATGTAAAAGAATAATTTATCAGACTTCTAATTATGAATCATTATCTATATAATTCAAATGTTCTTGCCTTGCATTTCACAAATAGCTACACTGAACTGAGTTTATTCCGATCTTTGATTAAAGTAATATATGAAACATTAAAAATGCAAATAACTCATATGAAATCAAGCAGAGATATTTGATTTATCAAGCCAAATAAGAGCCCTTATAGCTCTAATGATTTAATTTCTTGAATAAATATCTAATCATAATCTAAAATTTGACTTTGGAATATTCCCATTCCTTCCCAAACTTTTTGTAATGATTATTCTTGAGCAGTGCTTTTAATGTGTACTTTGAACTAAATTTCAAAGACTTAAAACTTACCGATAATCATAGACGTACCATAGCATATCACATACTGAGTCACTTCCTTCAACAGAATAAATTTCTCACCTTACCTTTTCAAAGTTTATCTGTTCAAGAACAAAATCATCACCATCAGTAGCACTATGATAGTCATGTTATTACTTATTGTATAAAAACATAAAAGCATAACTAGAAATAATTTGATTCACTGATTAATACAAATAGAAAGACTGTATTTGGTCAATTCAATCTGGTGAAGTTAGAACAAATGTTGAGAAATGTTTCTTGGGTTTTTATTTTGTTGTTCTTCTTTTTTCTATGATTCAAAAAAGTATAATCACTTGCATTCTCAAGTCCTCACATTTATGTGTGTCAGATAACTAAGATGTATCCACAGTGCTCATTTTTAACATATACCAAAATGTCCACATTTTCTTATTGTAAAATTGTACATTGGTCCAGCAGAATTGCTTTTAGGAGCATTTTCCACCATCTATATACATGTATACCACACTTCCCTTTTGCTCTCTCTCTCTCTCTCTTAATTACTGTGAGAGAAATAGCAAGTATTGTGCTACTTCAGTTATCTTGCAGCAAAAAGGACCAGCATGTGAAGGCTAGTAAAAATACAGGTTAGTGATAAATCGCTGAATTAATGTAAAGAGGTAAGAGTCCTAGTACAGGTTGCCAACTCTGATGGATCCAACTTCCCTCATTTGCAATATATTCCCTACCTCCAACAAACCCAGTCACTCACATTTTACCCTGAGTTGCTTAGGAGATGGCCATCAGATGTTACTGGCTTCAGGATTTCAAGAAAACCCATTTGTTATGAGGTGAATATTTACTCCCTAAAATTTATACATTGAAGTACTAACTCTTAGTATCTTAAATTGTGACAGTATTTGAAAATAGGGTCTTGGCCCTGGCCAGTGACTCAGTGAATAGAGCACAGCATATGGACATTCCGGGTTTCATTCTTGGTCCATATATAAGGAGAAAAGGACACAGATAATAAATGATCCAAAAAATGACTAGCCACAGAAGGAGGCTTTGGAAGAAACCAGACCTGTTTATGCTTTATCTTCAATTTCTAGACTCCAAAAATATAAGAAAATGCATTTCAATTGTTTAAGTCATGTAGTTTGTGGTATTTTGTTATGGCAACCCTAGCAAACTAATACACCTCCTTTTTTTTTTTCTTTTTTCTTTTACAGAAGCAGCTTTTTTAATTCTTGTTAATTTGCATGGCTGGAAAAGACATTAGTAAAACCATCCTGTTTTTCTATAAAAACACATGCTCACTGGTATATTATAATTAAATAATAACAGCACTGTCCCTTACCATTCTCTACACAATAATTGGACTTACATAGCACATTTCTTCCTGCAGGTTTATAGCTCCTAACTTTAAAGGAACTCACAGCACTTGACTGATAGGAAAATGGAGTGATGGATGATTTCCCCTGTCACAGAGCATATAACACTCATAGGTATAATTATGACAAAACCAATTTAATCTTATTTGTCATGGCTCATTAATGATACTTGCTTTTATTTATTTATAGAAATTGGTGTTAAGAGAGATTATATAATTTACCAGAGTCAGAAAACAAAAATCCTAAACTGGGTCTAGATGCCAAAGCCAGTTCTCTTTATACTGCTCTAATTCACACTGGTTAACACTTATTACACATGACCATGTGTGTTTTCAGGTTGTTACTAAATCCACAGCAGAAGCCAGTATAGTTATGACTTTATAAGCTCAGAAGGAATCCTCAGTAAATATTCATTGATGCTTTTGGGGCTCTTTATACTGCTTCATTTACTTACTTCTTAGTTCTAAACATCTAACAAAAATACCAACACAAGATAAAACTATAATGAAAACAGTCCGCATCAAGTCTTTCTTATAAAAGACTAGAAATAGCAACATATCTTGAAATGGATCAAAATGTTGAAAGAACTCTGAGATGTCCATGCATATCTAACAAACAAGAGATTGGCGTATGAAAAATTAAATAAGAGCAAAATGTATTGCTTTACTTTAGGAACATTGTTGATACCACAAGAAATCATAAATCTCAAATGGACATTCTTCATTTGAGGCCACTAAAGGTCAATGCTAGAACATTTTAAATTATACACAGCCTTCAAAATGCAGATGAACAAAAATACTTGACTTAAGTGAGGCTCTTCCAATTAATGACTACAAAATACCTTAGAACATAAAGGCCACACAAAAATTAAAACATCTGTTTAGTAAGAGTTCACCCTCCTATAAAGTAAAACTATTTTATAGATCTGATTGCTTCCTCCCTTAATAATGTCTAGATTGGAATGCTGCTTTATTTATTTGTTCTGTACTAGTTAATGGTTTTTTGGTTAAGCTAGTATTTTATAAGAATGGGACAATATTTATCTAAGCATTTAATCTACATTTAAATCTGTGAAATAAGAAAAAAAGACTTGTAAATTCTCAACTTGATTTACAGGGCATTTCATCAAGTAAAACTCTTGTAATAAATATGGGGTGATGGTGAGGATAACTTGGGTGGGTAGCAACAATGGATTGAGAACATCGCTCTTGATCTATTTTTCTACTCATCTAATTTAGTGTAGGTTTTCACAGCTGGACTCCCACTCTATATAGTAAAGGGAGTAAAGTTGTTGAGCTGTAAACTAAAGAAGGAAGGAGAATAGTTTCCCATGACCCATTATCAGCAGAGCCTTTAGTAGTAGCAATGTAAAAGTAATAATTAACAATTGTATAGAACTTTATCATTTAAATGTTACTTCAAAATATTACTAATCTTACTTCCACAAATGTATTATTACTGTGTGCACATAATTATTCTCACATTTCAGATACAAAGGTATGATTTATCTTAAATAGATTACTTCTACAAGATTACATGTTAAATGGCAGAGTCTGGAAGAAAATTGATTTCACCATGCTAGTCATGACCAATAAGCATGAATAGAATGAGAGTCTGTTCATAATGAGATATAAAATCTACTCTTTCTGGCTACATTGCTTACTGACACTTGGTCAACCTCTAAGAGAATATCCTTACTCAATTACAAAATTGAATAAAATGGAAATAAGAGAGACAAACAGAAAAACATTTTCATTTTTTATTATCATTTGATTTGTCTGTACTTAAACTATGTAATGGTTAGAGTGAACATATAAAGAAAAATAGAAGCTAATATTTAAAAACCTAATTCTTAAATATAAACATTTATCAAGAGCTAATTAACATATGAAACATATTTTGCACAACTAGAAATGTAAAAGTAAAGTGGAATTTGACAATGAAACAAATATAAGTTACTTGGAATGATAATGTTTGTCCTTTTTTTACAGTTTCTCTGTTTAGGCTGATTAGTTCATTTGTTACCTAAATTCTCTTTCCTCTACACTTTTATGTGGCATGAGAATTGTTCATAAGTGTTAATCAAATAAGTTTGTAAAATATGATTTTTATATTTGCTCACTTATAGTTTGCATTGGGGGCTGGGCAGCACCAGGTATATGTGGTCTGTGAAATTGCAAATTACCTTCCTGCTTGGGAAGGGCAATTGTTTTGCTAATGCTTGCTGGAGGAGAGGTTTTCAAAGTTTTGAAAAGAGAGAGCAGAAGGAGTAGAAGAAAGAAGTCATATTTTGCAGAGAGAGCAGAGAGAATGCAGAGTGCTAAAGAAGAAGCCATGTTGTCAGGGAAAGAGAAGGTGTGCATATGGGGAACCAGAGCTGAGGGGCTTTGTGAGCTCTGCTAAGACTGGTGGGGCCTTTGATTCTACAAGAAACTGAAGAAGATTCTCCTGGTTGTGGAACCAACCGAAGAATGTATCAGGGCTTTGGGATCTCTGAATGAGTAAAAGGGAAGTATTTTCCCCGTGTGTTTGCTCGTCAGCTGGTGCAAGACTTTAATGAAGGAATGGCCCACCATTTTTTGGCGCCACTGTTTCTTTACTGTCTGTCCAAATTCAATGAAAACCTACAAGTGCATACTCATGACACCCATGACTACTGACCTTGCAATAAGCATATGCTATATGTAATACAAATGATCAACTCTGACCTCACAATTAAAACCATCCTGATTCTTTATATGACTATGGTGAGCTTGCACTCACTTTGCTAAACTCATACTTTGTGGTGATATAGCTACATTCTGAAATTCAAACAACATATTTCCATTTTAAATACTTAACTTGAACCAATTGTTTATGCATTAAAAAAGAGATTGCTATTCCAATGAAAAGCTGGTGCCTTTAGAAATTCTCAACATTTGTATGCCATATGTTTTCAAAGAATAAAATATTCAATATTTAATACAATAATCCCAAACTGAAACTCATCTATTGCAGCTGGAACTGTTTCTTTATTTAGACTGGTTTACAATATTTTAGTTAAAAGGAAGATAATTTGAAAAGAAGCCAATCTTGTCCCACTAAGACCACTTTTCTGTTGTAGGTTGAAGGTAATTTTATAGCTCTCTATTAATGAAAAGATCTAAGGAGGATTAAGAGGTCTTTCCAGGTCCCTCCCACAGCCCAGCATGCTCTGAACTACTTTAAAGAAACTGTTTGCATTAGAATGCTCCCATGCATTAGCACTTAAATCTTTAAAATATTTTTGAAGCCCATCTGGTGCAGAGCTTCATTTTTAATGAAAATGGAAAGGGGCAGTCAAAACTGTATGGTTTTTCTTTTTTCTACAATTATTTGTTTTACTCAAAGAAATCTTTGGGTAAGAATTATTTTCATTCATTAGATAATGAATCTAGGCAACCAAGTTGTCATAATAAAGATGATAGAAAATGGAAATATATCATCCCACACATAGAGAATTTTCCGTTACTTAGAGGTGTATTCCACAATGTAGAGAAGGTTAGTGTGTTGCTCGTTTACACGCTGATTAAAAAATACTTACACATAGTGTCTGACAATATTTTATACTCAAATGTACAGAGTACATTCTGGTTTGGAAAGTGACCATTAATAATGTGAAGCATATATAAATAAAATATTAATCATTTTCCAAAATAGATTTTTAGGGATAAAGATAAATTATTTTAGATGTAATCACTGCAAGAGTTCAACAATAATATGTAGCTTTGGTTCTCTGTAAATTGTGGCGTTTTAGTTTCTCAAACAAGAAAAAGAGATGCCTTCTCATTTTTGAAATGGTGTTTTGGGCTTTCTTATGAAGTTTGGCTAAGTTACTATCTTCTCTCAGTCAGAAAATAATGGCTTGAGTTTTGTAAATGTCTGAAGAAAATAAATGCCAACTAAGATGTCTATTTCCAACAAAATACCCTCCAAGATAAAGAAACAATAAAGATTTTCAGATCAACAAAAACTGAGAAAAGCTGCCACCAATTGACCTGCATTAAAAGAAAAATAAAAAACGATTCTTCAGGCAGAAGAAAAATAATATATGATGTGTTATAGAATTCATGATATAAGTAGAATTTTACTTTGGCTATTCTTTACTGTGATATTAATAATTTTTGTTTACTTCTATTTGTTATTTGTCTGATAAATACTTTTTTAACTCTGTAAATAAAATGTTTTGCTTATTTTTATTTGCTCAATTCCTCCACCCCCTATACCTGGTAGCCTGCTCTTTATGTATAAGTCTACCTTTATTTCACTTGTTAGTTCATTCTGTTTATTAGTTTCCACATATGAGCAAGAATAAATGGTACTTGTCTTTCTCTTACTGGCTTATTTCACTTAGCATCATGCTCTCCAGGGTTATGCATGCTGTTGTAAAAGGTATGATTTCCTTTTCTTTTTTTTTTTCAGCTGAGTAAGATGCCATTGTGTAAATGTACCACAGATTTTCTTAACCACTAATCTACTAATGGGCACTGGAGCTGCTTACAAATCTTGGTTATTGTAAATAATGCTGCAGTGAACATTTGGGTGCTTATATTCTGTTCAATTAGTGTTTTGGGTTTCTTTGGATACATTCTCAGAAGTGCAGTCACTAGGTCAAAAGAAAGTTCCATTTTGAATTTTTTGAGGTAAATCCATACTGTTTCTCACAGTGTCTACACCAATCTGTGATCCCACCAACAGTGCATGAGGGTTCCCTTTTGTCTATACCCTTGTCAACCTTTGCTATTTGTTGATTTATTAATGATAGCATTTATTTATTTATTTGAGCATTTATTTACTTATTATTCCAGGGAGACTTAAAATGTGTGTGTGCATTGTGTATGTGGTTATGATAGAGAATTTCTTCTGCTGATAATCATTCTTTAATATTTAACACACATATTTAAACATTTTTTTATCACTAACTAGAGTTTTTCTTATCACTAGATATATTCAACTTGGGAACAGTTTCAAATTTCCTTCTTCCTCCAGTCCTAATACTTTCATATTGTTTCAAGGTTGTGGTATTATGTCCCACATAGCCCTTGGATTTAACTGTAAATTTTATAACCCTATTCGTACAAAAATGTTTATCTTAAGCTTTCTCTTTTTCAGATACACATCTTCATTTTTCTGGGTCATAATCTATTACATTTATTTTGGTAATTCATTCTTGTGTGCTTCCTTTCTGTTTTGGAAACTTATCTGAGTGAGTCTGGACATGCTAGCTCTGCTTACAAGATGATGTTTGCAATGAGTTAGGGATAAATATAAAGTGCCACTAGATTGAATGCTATTACATCTTGATTTCTATAGATCTCCTATCCTTTAAGAATATCATTATCAACAAGGGCATACATTTTCATTTCTAGCTAAAAAGCCTACACTTTCAAGTAAAACCTCTGAAAAAAATTATCTTGCAGATTACTATTGCAAACAAACAGTTCAGTAAGGAGGGTAGATTAGTATCAATTCTCTTGGTGTAGTTCACATAAAAACACCAGCCTCCTCCTCCTCTTCCTCCGTCTAGCTAAGATGACTACTCCCTCTTCATCGGCAAGTGCTTTTATCTATGTATCTGTTTTAATTTGCTTTTTGTTAGTTTCTGGAATTAGTGATCTGCAGAACCTACTTATTATTGTTGTACAGATTTATTTCAAAACTACCTTTAAAATTCATTTTTATTTCTAAAGTCTACTGTTTAAATAGCCACTTGGTACAATATCTTAATTACTGAATTTTAACCATTAATAAAAAACAAAAATATACAAAGTTTAAAAGAGATAATAATTTAGTAAATGACCATGCTGGTTGAATGTTAAATGATATACCCTATTATGCTTTGAGACTTGGGTAAAGAGCCTCCACTGATAAGCCAACATCCTTCAATACTTGTAGGAACTGTAAGTTTACTCTGCAGATTTCTAGGAGCTTCATCACTCAGACTAATTGGCAAGGAAACAAAAAATAACTCAGCCAAATACTTTATAGGCTAAATTAAAATAAACTAAGTTATTCCAGATATGGGTAAACTTATTGTAGATTTAATTAATTATATTGTCCACATTTTCTATAATGTACAGATATTGTTCTAGGGAAAAATAAATTTTAGCATGGTTTATAATATTTTGTAGGCAGGAAATGCCTGAACTATCTAAGCACCTACGCATTTTCTCTCTATAATACTTTCATCTATTAAAATATGCACAAATAAGGATTGGTAGAGTAAGACAGATAGATGGGAAATTTCAGTGGTAACAGGTTGTGAGGAGATCAAAGCAATCAACAAAGAAGCTAATCAGGTGACTAAGGCCAGTGAAGAGAGATAATATGAAAGAAGAAACACACTATTTATGAACTGCACTTACTTAGATATAATAGTAATTTTTTTATGTATCAATAATGAAGTTCTCTAGGGCTAAATGTGGAAAGATGTGGGTTAAAATTTCTTCTCTACAATTAAGATTGGTATCCTTGAAAGTTTTTGTTTTTCTCATCTGTAAAATCAAGGTAGTAATAAAACTTGGTTTAGGGAGTTATTATAAGGATTAAGTGCGATAATGCAGTTAAATACTTATAACCCATCTGAGACGGACAAGATAAGAATAAAAAATGTGAAAAAGTAAGCTGAGATAGTAACAGATTAGGATAGTTGATCCTAACTGGGAATAAAAATGAGAGTATCAGTAAGCAAACTCATAGAGTAGAAACCAAGATTACCACATTTCAGTACTCTAGAGGGCATCAACAATATCAGGGTTTATGTGTAAAGCACCTCCCAGATTAATACAATAAACAATTTGCATAGTTGTACCTAGTGGCCCTAGTACAATATGCTAATATTAATTAACACATTATCCATCAAGTTTATAAAAACAAAGGTACGCACACAAAACAGTTATTTGATAATTCATTAGCATGTTCAGTATGAGACTGAAAAGTTCCTTCTAATCCCAACTCTGTTGAAAATGCATTATTTCATAATGAGAAATATGGTCTCTGGAAATTAACCAGGAATTGAGAACAACTTGAAATGTCCAGGGAGAGAAAGGATGCCTTCTGTATGAAAGAGAGGACCTTCACAAAGTGGTGTCTGTTAGTTCCTGGAATAGCCTTTGTAGAACTCAGAATAATAGCATGATCACAATTGGAAACTTGGAAGAGTAAAGTCTCAATTGTTCTCCTAAGGTCTTTATCTCCTATCACTCTAAATTATCTTTTTAAAAATTATTCTTGCTGATCGTGTTTTTCACTAATTCATCATTCAAAGTTCAGCCCCTTTAAAACTCTGTCAGGTAGCAAGCCCAGACCCATATGATAATTTGATACCAGGCACAGGATTGACTGGACCTTTGGTTGTTTGGCTCAACTTCCAAATGAGAGCGGAAACTGGCTAGTTACATGAGGAAGTTCCACTCTTTTTTTCTGTCCTTTACATGGGTGAAAGGAGACAATGTCTTTTAGGCAACCATGATGAATGTTTGCGATAAATTAGCTAAAAACTCAATATCTCATTTATTCCTAGTTAGAATTTTATCTCAAATAGGTTATGCTCTATATACTACAGAGACTTACAAACAAGGAGAAAAAAGAAAAAAATATCAAGAGTTTTAAATACATTCACATGTTGGCTAATTGGGCCCTTTGAGGCCTTCTTCCTAATTATAAGAGGGCATACAAAGAAGAAATATCACTGAAAGCGAGTATGTATAGAATGAATATGAGTTTAAGTGGGTTGTGCCGGCTATATAAAAGCTGTAAAACTTGATAGGAAAGGAATGCTATCACTTGCCAAATGTCTCCTAAAAAAATAAAATAAAATAAAAATAGGCTCACAGCAGTGTCACTGACAGAATGTAAGATGAGAAAGAAAGATGTTAGCATTAAAGAGGATACACTGAAAAAGGAAGACTTTAAATGCATACTTTAGATGTACTTATTATTATATCTGTTTTAGAAATCCAAGGAAATTATATTATTTAAAATTAAAAAAAACATTTTTGTTGCAAAATCAATATATGTAAGATTTTTTTCTAAGATTTCTAAAAAGAAAATTACATGAATACATTACATAAATATAAGCTTGGAAATCTTCAGAGAATTTATTCATTTACAATGTATAAATTTTGATATCATTTTATAATAAAAACAAAGGGAGACCTTGATCCCTAACATTGGAAAACGATATGTTATTGCTCTGATGATTCTAAAAGTAAAATTTACAGTTTCTCTTCAGTTTCTCCTGGGGATTTAAGACAGTAGAAGGGTGGAGAAAGAGTGTAGCCATGTTAGAGTACATGGAACAATTTACAAGGTTATAATTCATTTTATTTTCCATCAAGTGGTACCTTTTTGACATGTCTATAAAAGTCTGAATGTTTATAGTATATGTGTATAAAATATTACATTACACCTCATAACTGAAATAAACTGGCAAGAACCCTAAAACTCAATAGGAGCAAGATTGACTTTATCTCTTAAAACTGTCATTTTAATTTTCTACACTAGACAATACTATAGACGCAGGATAACTTAAGTTCATGGTGTTTGTTAGACCACAGTCTTATAGAGTTTTGAATTTAGTACCTAATCAAATTGCTTTGCTTTTAGTATTCTTATCTTGATTTATGTGAATTGGTATATGGTACCCTCCTTAGTATACCCAAAGAAACAATGTATTTTTTAGCTTTCTAAATGCAAATAGTGCTTCCAAATTTATGCCATGGACAATGCAACTACACGATTTAAAAAAAAGAAAAAAATTAAAACGAAACCCAGAAAAATTCAAATGACAATTTTTGAGTCAAACAGTCTTTAGCAATTGGTTCGACTGCTCTGTGGGCTGCCATGCCTGAGCCCTGTCACTCGAGCAGGGCACCCACAGTGAATAGCCTGTAATTACAAAGTTACCTTCTGTGGACTTGGAATTAAATATCCAGTTAATACAAAGGAAAATTTCCCTTGTGCAAAATCTAATCAAATATAATATGTCTATATTGTAACTACTATTTCTATACTATTATAACTCAGGTTCCTAATTATGAGTTCAGTTCATAAAAAGAAAATTGGCTTTCATTTGAGCAGCATTTTTAGTCAGAAGTGGGAAACACACATTTAAGTATGCAGGTTTTCTATTCATTAGTCTTTTAATTTCAGTACCCAGTTATGGGCCCAGTTCCACCCTCAAATACTGATCTTCAACTCCTGATGCAGTCAGGAGGCTTATACAGAAATCTTGGGCTCAGCATAAGCAAGAAAAAGTACAAAATGATTCCTGAGGAAGAGGGAAAAACTATTCAGATGGTAAATATGAAAAAAATATTCTCTGAAGCAATATAAAATATAACATTAAATAATCTTAAACTAGGTATGTTTGAGAAAATAATAAAGTCCTTTGTTTCTATTTCTTTCTGTTTAATTTTCTAGTGCCATTTTCTCTATAGCTATATGCCTGCTTTATACCTGTTTATCTGTGTTAGCTTAATTACAGATAGTTTTTCTGGGACCAGAAGTAGTTTCAACCACTTCACTCTGTAAAAGCTCATAAAATTAGTATTTTAGGGAAACTTATAATATCCAATTTAAAAAATTAGTTAAATTCAAACATTTCATTTGTAAATAGTGTTTTGGGTTTCTTGTTTTTTTTGTTGTTGTTGTTATTGTTGTAATTATTTTGTTTTGTTTTTAATTTGAAAATACAATTATAGTACACATGTAAGCAAAATCAAAAACATTATTGGGTTTGAAGCTAGGCCACAAAAAGCTGATTTAAGTTTTACAACTGAAATATTTCAAAGTGGTCTGAATGAAAATATGCTATATTGCATACACATGAACCATGTGTCCTGAGTGTCTAGAAATTTAGATTCTCTCTGACCTTAAATGAGAGCACTAAGGTTAATTGAAGTTGAATTGATTTGTGCACTTGGTGGAAAAAAATTGAGCAAAATCTCTAGCCACTGGGCAGCTTGCAAGACAACAGGTGCTGTTGCTCCAGTAGAACAGAAAATGGGCAAGGAGAATGGGTACAAGTTTCTTTGGCTCCTAAGGAAATATGAGAATAGAAAATTCATAAAAACATAAAGAGGCAATCTGAGGTAACATCATCAATAGTGCTAAGTGATATGCATAACAAGAGAAGGCAGTGAAAGGTCATTAAAACATAAAACGTCATCCTGACATTTGTGAAATATAAAGTTGTAGATACTGGACTGTCAAAAAGAAAGTGCTTTTTACAACATGCATCTAGATGTTGTTTGGCGACATCTAGAATAAGAATGATACCTGTGACTGAATTCAGTGACTGAACAGGCAGAGAGAGACTCATTTGGATATTCTTATTAAAGTCAAATGAGATTCATTAGATTTTTCAAGAGAAATGTAATCTTGATCAGAGAGAAAATAAAAATGTGTTCCTAAATCATTTATTTTGGTTCCTGTAGAGTGCGTTTTACAATTAAAATAAATATATTAAGATGTGAACTGTTCCTTTTTTGCTAACCATCATGCTCACACTTTCCAGAACATAATAGGCCTTCAATAAGTATTTAAAGAAATAAATTTATAAAAGAAAAGATATCATTCTTGAATTTATTTTCTCTGATCAAGCATATTAAAAATATGCTCTCAAATTTTTTCATTGATTTGCAGTAGAGATGCTTGTCAAATAAAATTAAGTGAAACTAAACTTATTAAAGTACTCATAATTAATGTACTAAGTGCTAAACACTGTGGTTGAGACATTATACACAACAACTTGATTATTGAGGGTACAGTAAAAGAAAAGTGAGGCATTTCAGAGAATTAAGGTCTTATTAGAGAATTAATGGTCAGATTGGTAAAGGAAAACTCAGAAATGTCACTTTTATTTAAGTCATCCTTTCTTCTTTCTTATCCTGAGGTCAGGAAGTTGCTACTATGACTTAGAAATCAGAAAATGTCAGGAACCTACATGCAATGTCAACTGCCCTGTGGCTTGGCAGCTGGTAACTTGGAGTGAAAATTTTATAGACATGCTGAAGCACTATTAGCAAAAGAGTAAGCGGCATGTGATGGTTCTCAAAACAGGTCAAATAAAAACTGAAGAAACTAAAGACATTTACCTTAGAAAATAAAAAGTTAAAGAAGGAATAGATACATTTTGTATAAATAATCTAGAATAGCTATGGGGATACTCATTTAGTCCTCAGCACAAGACAGCACTGATTGGAACAAGGAGTCAACGAGTTAGCTCAGAGTCACTGGGGTAGTTCCACGATTTATTCTTATTTACTGTTGATCTATGAGGAGTCAGCAAAACATTTGTAAAATGTACAATAACCCATAAATATATGTCCTTCAGTGATTGTAGAATGTAATATTAGTAATTTAAGGATTTATGAGATCTCAAAGTGCTAATACAATCATTTTGGAAACTCCCAGATTCTATAATTCTTAAGAAAGAAGACATATCTTAGCTCCCATTTGAAAGTCTTTGGATATGTGATTCAAAGTGAACTGTAAAAATGGTGGTGTTAGTGGTACTTCAGGGTTTGATCTTTATATCTTCAAATCAAATTAATATATACACCAAAACTCAAAAACATATTATCTAAGTAATTTAATGCAAAGTCCCATCAATCCAAAATGTAAGCTCAACATAATGCAAAGAGAGAGAATCATTTGAAGCTAGCCACTGTTTGGGAAATACTCAAGGAGAACTCACAACTGAACAGATGGATTATCTTAATTTTCTATCCATCTATATGCATTTATGTTTATCTAAAATGAAATACAATAAGATAATGTAATGTAACATAGGTAGTTAATTTTAGTCAAATTTAAAAACAAGCCAAACACCATGTGTGAAATTAGGCATTAGTTTCAATTTAGAGTAGTTTTTTTTTTGTTTGCTTGTTTGTTTGTTTTAATTCAAGAAACTCAGGTTATGGGACACAAAACTTCAAATTTCAGCAGATGAACAAAATTTTTTAAATTGATTTTAGAGAAAGGAAGAGAGAGAGTAAAGACAGAGACAGAAATGTCAATCTGTTCCTACGTGTGCCCTGACCAGGGATTGAAATGGCAATCTCTCTGTTTCAGGGTAAGAAATAAGTATTTCGCCTGACCGGGCGGTGGCGCAGTAAATAAAGCATCACAGTGGGATGCCAAACCCAGGTTTGAGACCCTGAGGTCGCCAGTTTGAGGACAGGCTCATCTGGTTTGACCAAAAGCTTACCAGCTTGGACCCAAGGTCGCTGGCTCCAGCAAGGGGTTGCTCAGTCTGCTGAAGGCCCATGGGCAAGGAACATATGAGAAAGCAATCAGTGAACAACTAAGGTGCTGCAATGAAGAATTGATGCTTGTCATCTCTCTCCCTTCCTGTCTGTATGTCCCTATCTGTCCCTCTCTCTGACTCTCTCTGTCTCTGTCACAAAAAAAGAAAAAGAAAAAAATATTTAACTACAAGATCAAAACACTTGTAATTTTAAAACTAAATTAAAAGTTGAAATTTTTCCATAGAAGAGAATACACTTATGTAGTTGACCATTTTTAACTAGAATATATTTAATGTGAATATACCTATATCAGATTAACACTCTATATCCAAACCAAATTTTTAGATATATCTATAAATTTTGTTCTATTTTTCTGTTAAAGAATTTTGAGGTGCATTATAAATATGAAGTTAACATTTTAAAGCAAATTTTATAAATATTTCCCAATGCAATTGAAGGCTTTCAAGGCCTTCTAAAAATAACATTTTTAAAATAAATTATAAAATGTAACATGGCCACCTATTATATAGATAATTTATTATCAAGAGTAAACTGACTAGCCTGACCTGTGGTGGCTCAGTGGATAAAGCATCGACCTGGGAACACTGAGGTTACCAGTTCAAAACCCTGCACTGGTCTGGTCAAGGCACATATGGGAGTTGATGTTTCCAGCTCCTCCCCCCTTTCTCTCTTTCTCTCTCTCTCTCTCTCTCTCACTCACTCTGTGTCTCCTCGCTATAATGAATAAAATAAAATAAATATTTAAAAAAAAAGAGTAAACTGACTAAATATAACCTAATATGTTATTATTTTAAGTCCCTTTTTATTAGTAGGAGAGATTAAATTACTATTTGTTAATAAGAAAATTTTGATAATGCATATCTTTATAGTCTTGTGGTAATTTATTGTCATGGTATATTAATTTAGATACTACCCAAAACTTATAATAGTTGAACATTAAGAATTTAAAGTCTTGTTACCTCTAATTATATATTGGATCCTTTAGTCTCCAATATAATATGAATGTATAACTTCTCTAGAAAAATGATATATGATTTTGCTGCACAAAAATAAGTATAGACCCTGGCTGGTAAAGCAGTGAATAGAGCAACAGTCTGGAGTATGGACATCCAAGATTGACTCCTGATCAGGGCCCACAGGAGGAATGACTTATCTGCTTCTCCCTTCACCTCTGGCCCTTCTCTCCCTCTCCCCCTGCAGCAGCCAGTGGCTTGTTTGGTCTGAATGTGACCATGGGCACTGAGGATAGCTCAGTTGATCCCAGTGCATCAGCTTCAGACATTAAAAATAACTCATTACTTGAGCATTGGTCCAAGATGGGGTTGCCAGGTATATCTCAGTCAGGGTGAATGTGGGAGTCTGCCTCACTCTCTTCCCTCCTCTCACCTTAAAATAAGAACATTTATTGGTTCTTAGTGTTAATCTTTTATATAATTGCAAATATTTATTTCTTTTACATATGAAAATGTTTCATTAATAAGTAATTTCTTTCTGCTTAGACTGACTTATTTCTATAGTAATGTCAGGAGAATGAACTTGGGATCCAGACTGGTTTGACTAGATTTGACTCATGAGACCGCCACTTCTTGGCTGTGTGTGTTTTGGAAATTTACTTGTCCTCTCTTGCATCAGTTCCTCATCCCTAAAATGAGGAAAATAGTAGTCATACTGATTAAGGCAATTTTGAGGATTAGATAAATTACTATATATTAAGTTAGAAACTTGATCTCTCCTGCATCAGTTAATCATCTCTAAAATGAGTTATATAATAGTCATATTTATTAAGGTAATTTTGAGGATTAGATGAATTACTATATGTAAAGTTAGAACCTTGACTATCATAAAAAAAAAAAAACTTGTGTGTTTGGGATTATTTTTAAGAAACTTATTTAAGAAATATTTATCGAGAAATTACTATATGTTAGGCACTCTTCATTGTTCAGAGAGAACATGTTAGTTGCTAAGGTTAATCTGAAATGCCATTATCAATGAACAAACAGTCACTTTAGTAGAAACTGCGTTTATCAAGATAAATTCTCTCCAATCTCAAAAGATTTATAGACAAGGGAGTAAAATGATAATTATAACACATTGTGATAAGTATTACAATAGAAATATGAACAGGGTGCCCGAGGAAGCATAAAGCAGAATTATCATTTAAATCAGTTTGGGTCAGGTAGGCCAAAATGTGAACATCTATGGAAAAGGTAATATGTGCACTGACTGAGGGAGGCTGAAGGGATATTTCTTGAAAAGTATGAGCAACCTGAAAGTACATATGTCAAAAGCAATTTTCCCATAAGAAATAATGAGAAAAGATTGCATTCCCTCATTTCTAGGACACCAGCTACAGTTATAGGTTAATTGCTGATTCTGGTTCTTATTAAAAGAGCAGCAGAGGTCTCCTCTACCAGCCCCGTAGGGCAAAAATCGCAAATGCTACAAGGCCCCCTTAGGAAAGGGTGGTCAATAAAACAGCTTCTGCTCTGCTCTGCTCAGTGGAATGGCATGCAGCAAAGGCTTAACATGACTTATTAAACCTGGAGATTCCTGTTGACCTTGATTACTAAAAGGTTGCTCTCTCCTAACATGTTTCAAGGGTAATTTGAATGCTTAAAGCAAAAAAAAAAAAAAAAAAGAAAGAGAAAAGAAAAGAAAGAAAGCAAATAAAGAGAAAAGATAGAAAAAATATTTAAAGCAAAACCAAACAGGTGAAAAATGAGTACCTACTGTCTAACGACAGTGACTAGTTTAAGGTGAAGACAACAGCACTGACAAATACTGATGTTATATAGTAAAGAGGCTAGACAGCATGTGCTATATTTCAACTGACAGATGCCATTAAGTTTCTACCGTTAATGTTTATACTATTTTATTGCTGCCTTTTTATTTGGTCTGGAAGAGTATAAGCGCATGCAAGTAAGGAGCTCTTAGAAAAGCCAGAAAACCTATTTAAAAAGAAATGACAGAAAGAAAAACTTAGAAAGTAAAAACAAACAAACAAACAAACAAATAAACAAAATGGTTTTTGTTTTGTTTTGTTTTTTATAGGAACAGAGAGACAGAGAGAGGGATAGATAGAGACAGACAGGAACAGAAAGAGATGAGAAGCATCAATAATTAGTTTTTCCTTGTGACACCTTAGTTGTTCATTAATTGCTTTCTCATATGTGCCTGACCACGGGCCTTCAGCAGACCAAGCAAACTGACCTTGGGTCCAAGCTGGCGAGCTTTTGCTTAAGCCAGATGGACCCGTGCTCAAGCTGGCAACCTCGGGGTCTCGAACCTGTATCTTCCTAATCCCAGTCTGACGCTCCATTCACTACACCACCACCTGGTCAGGTTTTATATTAGTTATGTTTATAAACATATTTGGAGAAATAAATACTAATACATGTTCAGCATATTACTGTCTTTACTGAAACAATATACTTCAACATTCATTTAATTTGCTTTAAACATATAAAATTTTATTTTATTTTATTTTAGGGAGATAAAAATGCAGATCTTAATACTTGAATTAGAGAAAATAAGTGAGCAAGTAAAAATCCTCAACTTGATTATTTTAGATAATGACTGTAGGAAGAAGTGCATATTTAATTTTATTTTATTCCTTTTGAAGGAACTCTAGATAAAGTAAGTTATGTTGTTTCAATAAGGCAGGAAATGTGGTTCTCAGAGTAAAAGAACCATATGTGTCCAGTGACTGAGTATAGCCTGATTAGCTTGTGTCACATTAGTAATTTAAATCGACTTATCATAAGGATATTGGTGTCAGTTTTTCTCTGAAATGGCTTCAAGAAAACTCAAGTATAAATAGGAAGACTGCCTGACTTCTTTTGACAACTAATTCCTATAAAATGTTCTCTCCTCTCAGAATGCATAGGACAGCAGAACAGGGAAAATGAAAACCAGGAAATACACTGACCTTTCCTTCCCAACCAGCCCCATGTTGGTCCACTACTTACCAATCCTGTCAAAGTTAACTTTCTGATCTTAACTAGCTGTTAGAGATATGTGACTCTCACCACTGTCACATTATCTCACATAATATTGTGATATTAATAATGCTACTAGCACTGTCTGAAACCCCAGTTATTTCTGGCCCACTGAAAGTGAGTAGATTTTTCAGGATATGAATCTCTAGTGTGTGGCTTTAGCAACATTGACCTCAATAATCACCTTGTGAAAGAAGTAAAGAAAACAGATATTGCTCTACCTACTGTTAATTCTTTAATGCTAGACAAGCCTCTTCTGTCCTAACGTATAAAGTGAAAGTATATTCTGACAGTATGTCATTTATTCAGCAAATGATTTATTCGGTAATGTCTTGAATACACACTCTTCAGGGAGTAATGTATCTGTTGTAACGGAGTTTTGATTCAGAGTTTCCAAAAGGAACACTAAAATAGGAATTGGTAGCAACACCAAGGAGAGTGTATTTTGGTGTAAAGATAATTTATATTCACTAATTTTAAATTTTTTAGAGAAATGTTTTAGGTCCAGATTGGGGATGCCTCACTGCCATGCCTCATAGTCCCCACCCCCAAGTAGGTATGAGATGCCTAATGACAAAGACTATGCATTTGACTGTATCATAAAATCTGCTCTGTTGAGAGAATGTTCACAAATTCTTTATGAATTGATTAATTTACTTAAACAAGGTCTACATTTGATGATTTGATAATACTAAATGTCATGGTTTCTACTCAATTTGTTGATTATTTCATACTTCATTTTTATTATTCACCCAATAAATATATATTGTGTTCAAAATTTGACAGATACTTCAAAACTAGAAATGTCATGGGGAGAGAAATAAAAAGATGAGCTCTTTCTTTATAGAGCTAATGTTTTAGTGAGGGAATTAGAGATTGAGAAAACAATTGCACAAATATTAAATAAATTATAATTTTGTAAGTTCTAAGAAGGGGTTGAAGAATTTAGTAAGTCATTCTAATAAAACCAGGTCTTGACTTTATCTGGGAAGGCTTTTCCAGATGGTGACTGGGTACAAAAATGCAGCAGGTTGTGAGTTAAAAAGGAAAAAATATTCAGGGACAAGGAAGATCATCCTTAAAAGCATGTGATAGAAATTAGTATATACACACAACACCAAAAGTTTTCCATGGTAATATCCATCTTCACTAGAGGTAGCTTTGACCAGAAAGGGATTATTTCTTATCCTTCTCCTACATCAACATGTGGTTATTTGACTAATTTCCATTCAAGAAGTTTGAATGAAAATGGAATGTGTCATTTCTTTTCCCTGATTGAGCCTCAGGATGAAACGAGTCTGGATAACTTAGAGGTCACATAAAAAAAGTCACTAGACTACAAGAAATACCCAAATCAGATTGTTAGATGAGTAAACAAAAAGCATCTATTATTTTAAACCATTAAAACTTGGCAGTTTATTTTCACAGCTGTAGTATGGTTAACGTTACCCTAGTCAAAACAGTGGGAGTTGGAAAGTAACTGAGGATTTTGGAGTTGCTGAAAGATGTAAAGTGTGAATACAGTACGTAAAGAAACAAAAACATGAATTGGATGGCATGCTTACACTTCTGGCATCATAGCAAGATAAATATATTAAAAATATCCCACTATGATACAGCTAGAAATCGTAGACAATATATAATAAACATTATTTTAAATGTATAATTAAGCCAATTCTACACTAAATAAAAGAAAGAAGAAGAAAGGCCAAAAAATAAGGATTCAAAACAAAGAGAAAGGTGAAAACTAGAATGGTAAGCTAAAAGCTATATCTCTATCAATGTCAGGAATCAAATTTTAACGGTAAGTAGAGGCATGAACTTTAGCCCAATGCAATTGGAATGTGATGTGGGGAGGGGGAATGGTAGAATTAAGACATCTTCATAACTCTATTTCCCAGACCAGGAAAGAGCTATATATCCTGAGAAAGTTTTTTTTTTTAAAAAAAGCCAATAAATAAACATGACAAGTCTATTTATCTGGCTTGGCCTGTGTTGTAGTGAAAACAAATTTGTAAGAATTCTCACATCAGCATTTTGATGTCAAATTTACTTTATGTACCTTGAAGAAAACATATAGCTAAATTAAATTAAAGTTAATTATGAGTTAAGGACAGTTCCAAGGCTCCTATATTTTAAAATATTATCTTTTAAAATACTGCTTAAAATATGGCCCCATATGATTCTCACAGAAAAAAAAAAACACCAAATCCACAATCACACTCCAAAATTATAAAACTGTTTAGTAAATATGGCACCATAAATGATATTCAACAGGACCATAGTAGGAGAATTCAGCTCCAAAGTTCTCGTAAGTATTTTAGATAGTTGAGTTAATAGGTACAGAATAAAAAAAAAAAATTTCCGAAAATGTTTAATGAATTAACATAATCAAAGGGTGAAACAATTTATATGTAATGCATACAAACCTTGCAGACTATGTAAAAATAGTATACATTCCTGTAATACAACATAAATAAAGTATCTAATTCAAAATGTACAAAATATTCAACTATAATTTACAGAAAAGTGAACTAGAATAGCCAATAAACATAAAAATGTTTATAAACATGATGGTCTATAGTATATTTCATATAGGTTTCAGGGGAGCCAATCACATGGTCAAATATTTAATAATCCACATGGAGGTGCTGTGAGGCACTGTTCAGGTCTCCCCAGGAATAAAGGACTTTCATTCCGTCAGCTGCAGGAGAAATTCTCATGGGAAAGCCCTTATACATCACTTTTCTTTAGAGAAACAGGGAATACCTCAACTGAAGAACAGTTAAGCGTTCATTCAGAAGTCAATGAATGACTGACACAGGGATAAAAGGGTCTGGACTCAGTGATTCAACTCAGGACAAAAGTAGAGAGTTATGCCAGCTTCAGATTCTCCAGTCCGATTGGCTGAGGCCTCTGTTAAAACTAAATCAGAACTCTTCCCAATCCCACTTACTTGTCTCCCCTTTCATAAATGTTGATCCCAAGAGTATGCCCTACTACACCTTCTGCTTCCTAATCTCTAGCTGTTTCCAGGGACGTAACCAAAACAACAGGGGTCTGAGAATGAATATTATGAAATGGAATTTGGGAGCTGGACTCTGTCATCTGGCTGGTAACAAAAATAAATAAATAAATAAACTGTCTATCACTGGTTTGAGGGTAACATGCATAACTTCAGGCATAAGGTACCAGCTAAAATATTCATGAGATGCATCCATCCGCAGAATTTGCCACTACCTCCTCACTGGGCCCTAGGCCAATAGCTAAGGTTAAATCACAACAACATGACCAACACCAGGGCATGTTAGATCTGATAAGGAGAGGATAACTAGTATGCTTAAATGGAGCTACACAATCTATTCAACAGAATCAGGAGAGCAAACATAGCCCAGAACTAAATTCTGTGGGTCCATAATTAACAGAACATAAGCAAATCTGAGCAATGTTTAAAAAATCACTTTCACAAGAAAATCAAACAAGTTAAAAAATAGTTGATCCTTACTAGGTTACACCACTGTATTATGTAAATAATTACATTTTCATCAACATACAATAATCCTATGATAACATGATACAGAACATTCTTTTTTTTTTTTTTTTTTTTGGTATTTTTCCAAAGTGAGAAGGGGCGGAGGCAGACAGACAAACTGCCACATGAGCCCAACAGGGATCCACCCGGTATGCTCCCCATCTGGAGCAGGAGGGGAAGAGAGAGATAGAGAAAGGAAAGGGGGAAGGGTGAAGAAGCAGATGGACACTTCTCCTATGTGCCCTGGCCAGGAATCGAACCCAGGACTTCCACACGCTCGGCCGACGCTCTACCGTTTAGCCAACCAGCCAGGGCAACATTCTTAAAAATTCAAAATAATTTATTCAGAATATGCAAAATCTCTGGTGAATTGACATAATCACGATAATCTTTTATTATGACATAAAAGAGTGGATAAAGTGCATATGACTTAGGAAAACTCCATGGCTGTTATTTCTCACAACAAAATTAAAAAAAAAAAACTTACAGAGCAAAGAAGTCAAGATTATATTATCTAAGTACCTAGACACTACAATTTCTCTCTTACCAAATAACTGCTGATTTGTATGCCTTAACAGTTAGGTGAGGTGTTACATTACGGTTGAAGAGACCACTAGCTAGAACAGTTGCCTGACTGGTAAACCATACAACATTTTGCCCAAGCTGGTACACATAGCATCTATATGAGTAAGTAGACACTTGCCTCAGATAACTCTGGGTTCAATCCAACACATTGGCAAAAATATAGTTAACAATCAAATATCTATTATCTTAGAAACAGCTTTAATATTAGGTTAAAAATAAAGCAGATGTAAGGACTTTGTCATTGCAACTTTTAAAAAGACAGTAATATTACATTTTTTACAACCTAACTGTACTATGAACTCCATAATAGGAACTGAACCCAAAAACTTTGAAGTAATTATGTTTAAGCCCTGATATCTAGGATTATTAGGTATAAATAATTAAAGATTAAAAACCAAACATCAATGAATATGTTAATTTTAAACCAGTTAATAACATATTTTTCAAAGAAATATATAGCAAAACTAGTACTCATTCAAGTGAGTTGTGATGTCATAGTCAAATCACCAAGGCATCCATTAATATATTACTTCAGGACATATGTGCAAAATAATCCCTAATATTATCCAATCATAAAGATTTACTTTTTTATAGACAGGGCAAAAATAGTTGCATTTTGCTGAATGGTGCCTTTTTCTTATTGCTCCTTTTTTTCTCTGTCCTAACTGTCATGGCAGTATCAAAGAAACATTGAAATCAAGAAAAGCAAAAATCAATGCTTCTATTTGAATAGAAATTTGCAATATCTTAAACCTTTTATTTAGATATGATATAGATAACTGGTGATCACTTTGTCACTGTACATTTTTTGTGTTTTTTTTGTGTGTGTGTGTGTAATGAATAGAGGTACACTTTTAGTTTCTACTCTTCAAATAACTGGAATCTGAAATGCTGAAAGACTTCAAAATTTTAATGAGCATAGGAACAAAGCTAGGGTTAGGGATTGTTTGCATTTAACAGTTACAGTTCTATTTATATCTTGATTGAATACTTGAAAAAGAAAACCAATGATGTTGTGGAGCCAGAATAGAGAAGAGTAGAAAGAAGAGCACAGTAATTCCAAAATTCCATTTGACTCTTTGTCTGAGAGTAAACCCTATGTAGCAGGCATTTCTGACGACAACTAAACTGCAATTGATTTTGCCATAAATAATATTGAAAAGATTCAAAAGAAGGATTTTAATAATACATAAGAGAAACATGTGGAATGCATTTTTGGCATTAGAATATCATCAAATATGGATTCTTCAGGTTTCTGTAATACTCTTGCAATACAATATGATAGAAAGAAAAACTATGAAGTGAAGAGACCTGTTATCTATATACTTCACCATAATTTACATTGTAAGTGACTTGATCTCATATATTAACTGCTTCAGTACTTTTATTTATAAAATGTACTCCATGCCTTAGGAGTTAATTTATTTCTAAACAGTGATTACAAATTACAAAATAAGCTGAAATCCTATTTTCTATATACATGTTATTAACTGAGATTCTGTTTCTTAAAATAAAATTTTTATCATTAATATACTAAAACTATTTTTCTAATTTGTTTTTATACACTTCTTTTCACCCCACTGGTAAAGAAAGATTTCTATGCTGGAGCTATGGAGATAGCCAAACACATGACAACTAAAAGTAGGCAGATGAGATTGATAGCAGTTTCATAATCACGTATATTTAAAGGCCATGGTGTAGGACACTAACAACCATAAAGGGCCACACCAAAATTGTTCTTGGGAACAGGGTGAAAAGCCAGGAGTTGTTGGAGGTAGGCTTTAGAGTATCAAAAAGTCAGGTGACATCTGGTTCCTGAGGAAAATGTAATAGGCCAGTTTCAATAACTCAGTGCACTGCAAAAGACCACAATCCACTACTCCGGGGTAAGCAAGAATATGGTCCCTTTGATAAGAGGGTAGTTTGGCTAAAGGATCTCATCTGTGGGAACACAGGAGAGCAAATCATGTTGTCATACCATCACAATCCTTCTAATATTTTCACATGTCAAGGTAGCACATGACATTAAGCCTTAATTTTAGGCCTCGTACCACTCTGGTCACCAAAAAGAATTTGTAAAATTAAACACAAGATAGCCTTCTAAAAACAGTTTGAAATCTGTGAACTAAACACTTAATATGAAAGCTCTATCATAAGTGGGTTTTTTTAATATATTTTTTTTATTTAGGATGAAATAAAATGTTTCTTTTCATGTAAATCTTTTTTGATATTAATTGGTACATTTAATTTTCTAAGTACTTCTAAAAGCATTCAAAATTAGGGTCAGCTCTCTTGAAAACTTTTATTATTGATTTAATTTAAAAGAATTCCTTCCAAAAAAGTCTTTGAATGTCAGATATTGGTAGTTTTAATGGGAAATTTTACCCTTCAATGAACACTTACTCCCTATTTTATAAATACTAAATACCTGTTATGAAAAGCATTCTTCTTCATTAATAGATTTAGATTTATCTTTTCTTTTCAAAAAAAAATTGTTAAACATATTTTAGAAGAGGGGCATTGTTAATTTTTAAAATTCTGTTATCATATTCAGTTATACCTCTGAATCATACTTTAATTTCACTAGAAATAATTTTCATGAATATTCTATTATTTAATCATAATATTGCTTGACAGACCATAGTATTCATTGCTGACCTATTATTTGAAGGTTTATAAGAAATAATTTAAATTTTCAGTTCATAAATCAAATTTCTTCTAGAGTTCATTTTAAATACACTTTTTACTACTTAATGTTTATAAATGTGTTTTTTCACTGTAAAACATTATAGAAATAATATTCTGCACAGTAACATTTTTTTGGTTTTTACTATTCTGTTCCTCAACTTCATTTTTTAAAGTTTCCCTTAAAATTTTTCTGTATTAATTTCTTATGCTCTGCTGAAATGAACTCAACTTGTCACTTTATCCATCTTTAAATTATTTCTAATCTAGTCATTCAACCTCTTTCAACATATTTAACAGCTCTTTCTTTGCCCTCTAATTTTTAAAGTATATTTCTGTAATTTTTGTTAACATTAGGAAAACTTGATATTTAGAAAATAGCATTTGTTTTCAATATTGTCAATATTTTCCCTCTAAAATTATAGCAAACTATAATCATACAAACGATAGTCATCTAATGCACTAATATTCATGAAAACGTACAGAATATCATTGTGCCCTTTTATGTCCACATGCAGACTGTGAAATTGCATTTTTTATTATACTCAAGCCCCAGATGATCCAATATTTTAGTCTTCAGTGTTTTCATAATTGTCTGAAATTCTTAATTAAGCCATATAGTTAAATTAATTGTGATACTCATAATTGTTTGTGTATACTCAGAGAGACACCATCTGATGGAGAAGAGAGCTGTCAAACTTGACTTTGTATTGCTTTTAGCCTCTTTCTCTGTCAGGGGGCATGTTCTACAATATATGGTAGGCAAATATATTAATAGTGCTAATTCTCAAAAATACGTGTATAACAGTGTCTGATCAATACGTGATTGAGAATAAACCAAGTCAATAAAAAAGAGTAGTAGCATAATTTTAAATTCTTACTTATAGTTAGACAGGACAATACAGAATATAAGGAACTTACTGTCATCCAAGTAGAAAAATTTTCAAGTTTTATTGAATCTGAAACATTAATATTTGAATAACTGTTATGAAGAGAACAAATATAAAATTAAAAGTAAAAAATTGATTTTAGGTCCTTTGAACAGACTGGTAAAGTTACAATGAGTGAAACAGCTTTATTAGCTTTACCATGAATCTACCTCTGTATGTAAAAATAGTGTATGTAAGATCCCTTATTGTTGACTAGATACATTTAATTAAAAGTTGGGTCTTATGATGACCCTCCAATCTGCCTTTTTTAGAAAGTTTACCCACTCGTTATTGGAAGTCTCAGATTATTTATTTCTTCTCTATGACAGATATTTAAATGTTTGAATTCAACTGCCATCTCTAATAATACTTTTAATCCGATAATCTTTAATTCCTTTATGTCACATTATTCACAATCTCTGAATTCTTCTAATTTAATATTATCTTTCTCAATGTGAAGGATATGAACTATATACAACTCAACAAGTATTACTGCTTTCCATTCTGATATTATGGTGATTCAGACCACCTTCCTCTGCCACTGCAATCGATAATAATATCTCCTTAAGGTAATTCCAGAAAAATGCTCAGGATAGTTAAGCAAAACAGCCTCCCATCTGACAATTTGTCCTAACATTAGGTAATTTTATATTGTTTTAGTTTTGAGCTTTTTTACTATTGAATCTAATTAATAATCCTTAAAAAAGAAATATATGTAGATTAAAACTTTTGGCTGATGATTTCTACCTTTTGTAAATATTTTTTGATGCTTCTGTATAGGTACTTAAAGATTCCCTTGAATGCAAACGACATGCCAGCTAATTTCTCCAAGTAAGTTTAAAGAGATTTTTAAAAATATTTTTGCAATTGGCATAGCTAAAGAATATAGCTTATTAAAATAGAATTGTATTAAATTTTCACATTTACCTTAAGTAAATATTTTTTGTTGCATTCAGTTTAGCCTGGGGCATATTTTAGTTATCATAGATGCCATTTCATGAAGTTTCAATTATCAAGGGAGAGAATGATACAATTTAAAATTACAACTGTCCCTGTGTTTAACAAATGGAATAATAGGATCATTTTATTTGTATTGTCTCCCAGTAGATAGGAGACTATCTGACAATGGTAGGAGATAATACATATGAAACCTTTTTGCCATCTCTGACCACCAGATCCATAAATATGCAGTCTCCTTGGATTGCTCAATTGTTAAAGGATATGTACTTTTTCACACAAAGGTTTTGACTTTTGACACTTTCCAACAAATAAAAAATAACTAATTTGTTTTGTTTGAGGTCTAACTTTATCATCAGTGTTGATCACAAAAAGTAAACTGACTGAGTTTAATTTATATGAATAAATCAAGAAATCATACATGTGTTCAATCATCCCTGAATAAATGATCTCAATATTTAAAAATAGAAAAAATTGGAAAGTGATTAAAGGTACAAATGATTCAGTCCATTTCAATTTCATAAAACTGAACTCAGAAAATAGTGAAGAAAGGTATTAAGCAAATTGAATTTGAGTTTCAATTTTGGCTACATAGTTGTGAAGTCATTTTCTTAGCCTTTGTTTTTCTTCATCTATAAAAAATAAAGAATTTTAATACCTTATTTTTTTCCTATACAAGACTTTTGAGAATGATAATGTCCTACTGCACTTTATGATAGACATAGACATTACCATAAAAATCATAGTTGACTAAGAAAAAGAGCAATTAAACAAATAAAAAATACAAAAGAGAATCAAGACAACACTGTTATTCCTTAAATAAACTTATGAAAAGCAATGCTTTTCTAGTGCCTGTAGTATGGCTAGACCTGTGGATCTTCCTTTCACTCTCAGTTTAACCTCATGCAACCTGGAAAGAGAAACATTAAATGTACAGGTTAAGTTGACACTAAAATAAGATGCAGTGGGAATGGATGTTTACAGTGAGTCTACTTAGCATTGTGTAGAACTCTTGATTTGAATACTTCTGCTGAAAAAGTCAGAGAGCTCAATGTTAGCTGATAGGAGGTGCCTTGCTTGAACAAATATCACATGTGATCAATTACATTTGTTTTTTCTGGAGATGTTTATACTAAAGGGGCAAAGACAATCAATGTGTTTAAGGAATAGAAGACAGGACAAATTTTAAAGACATATTAGGTGTGTAAACAGCACCTGTCAGAAAGTATGGGTTCAAATATACTTGTCAAATGAATGAGAATGATAGAGTGGGAACGAACTAAAATTTACACTCTAAGCCTCTTTAATTTTCAATGCTTGACCCTAAAATACAAATTATTATAGCCTAAGAAAGCAAAGAATCTGAATAGACCTTTATATATAGTATCACGGATTTTATGCTCTCTCCCCTACTTTGAAAAAAATAGGCAGGAGTGAGTGGGTGGGTCCTCTGAGAATGGTCAAAGATTTTCTCATCCTCTGCCTCTGACACACAGACAGCTTTCTCTGTGGAGCACTTGATGAACAACGTGTGTGAGCTGTGGACACCTGGGTTGCCCTGGTGGGAGCAGGGTGCTCTGTCTGTTAAAAATATACATGACTGTCTGCAGGTTTTGTCAGCAGGAGTCTTAAGAAAGGAAAAGAAAATTCAACAGAGGTAATTCACAAGGGGGGCCAAATCCACATATCAGTAAAGTGGAGGTGGCAGAGTGTTTCAGCATCCATCAGGGAGCACTACAAGGAAAAATGAAAATGCTACTTTGGATTGCAAGGAGCAGCATGGGGTGAACTCCACAAAGAGAGAAAATAACACAGATTGTCTACCTGCAATAAACTAGTCACGTTCCTGGAGGGGTGGTTTCAGAACATCTTCATTTCTTCCTTTCAGTCAATTGAATGTCTTTCAGGTGGGGGTGATTCAGTGCAGGGGTTGTATTTATAGTAATCAAGTATTTGAGGATAAAACATTTGGAAATATATAATATCTAAGTAGTTATGACCAGTGAACACTCACTTGGGCAAAAGTGGAAAAGAAACTACCTTTATATATAGAGAAAGCATATTTATTAAACCTTTAAAACATATGACAGGCCATTTTGAGCAAATAAAGAAAATTTTTCAGAGCCTTATACAATGTGGCATTATGAAAGGTTGACATTCACCCCCAAAGAGATTATAAAAGACTAAAATAAAATGCAACCCCTCGCCCTCCTTTTTTTACATGCTAGTATCTGGCCGTGCTTTTCAAATCAGCAAGGAATTTGATACTGCTCACATAATTATTAGGCTTAGAAGACAAGAATAGGAGCAAAAGAAGTCAAAGGTGAAGTTTCTGTCCTATCTAATGAGTAAAAACAGTGGGTTTTGTTTTGTTGTGTTTTTTAGTTTGTGTGACTTTAGAATAAGATAACAAACACAGATATACTACTGTTTCTTTTTACTTTTAAAAAGCAAAGGTTTCATTATTCATGCATTCATTTAACACATACTATTGTGGATTTTGGTATTCTATGGTTTGCATGCCTCTAACAAAAATCAAGTAAGAATGTCATTAAAATTTTTAAAAAGTGTTATGAAACCTATCAACCACCTGACATTTATTTAAATCAGACCTGCCATTCATTTTTAATAACATTTATGAATCTTTGAGGTGGAAAAAATCAATACACATATTTAGAAAAACAAAATCAGCAGGAAGTAGAAGACCCTCAGCAATACTTTGATTTTCTTTTGCAATAGCAGCAAATGATGTTGTTTTGTTGGTCCTGTTATCTAAATGCTGCCAAATTTCTTTAGTCATATAGTGGTGTGTTGTTAGAGAAACATTTTTGCTAAAAAGCTAAAGCCTTCAAAGTGATTATTTACTCTGATTCCTTCACATCCTGTCCTCTCTCTCTCTCTCTCTCTCTCTCTCTCTCTCTCTGCCTTCCATTATCTAAAAAAGACAAACAGATGTATTTGAAAAAGATACTACTTCCTTTGTTTTGCCAAGGCTAACAAGAATGGAGGGAGTGGACCACCTAGTGAAGGAATTATCTGCTGAAGAGAGAGGAGTGAGCCTACTACCCACAGGACTGAAATGATGGTGAGGAAGGGCAACATGCAATAGAGAAAGTGGTTTTGATGTACATTCTAAGGCCTAAGGAGGATATGGACTAGTACTTTCGAGAACAGAATTTTTATATTAAAATGATTATAAGGCTGGTTTCAGTGAGTAAGGAAAACAGATTTCTGAAGAAAATGTAGAGTTTTCCTGGCTAGAGTGAAGACACTCTTAAAGTTTATAGTAGATTGTTAATATATCAATTACCAAATGATAAATGTTCTGGAAACTCAGGCAGTTAACAAAACAGGGTTTCTATAGTTATCATATTATAGCATCTTTTTAATTACCTATCAGACTTTTTAGAAATGAATCCCACCCCAGATTGTTATCTGTATCCTCCTCTGCTCTTCCTATCTGCCCAATTCCCTAGTCCAGGACTTCTTACTGCAGCACGAGGAGTTTTAGGCCAGACAATTCTGTTGTGGGGAGGTGCCCTGTACACGGGTGTTTAATAGGAAGCCTGACTTTTACACATTAATACTAGTAACTCTTTCTTGTTGTTAAACAAATAAACAAGCAAAATGTCTCCAGCCATTGACATATGGATCTTGGGGGAAAGTAAAATTGCTATCCATTGCCAACTAACTACTGCTCTAATCTCAGTGAAGTACTGAACACCTTTTGAATTAATGAATTACTACAATAAAATAATGGGTGCCTAAGTACCATATTTTTCACTCCATAAGACACACCTGACCATAAGACACACCTATGGTTTTAAGGAGGAAAATAAGAAAAAAAAATATTCTGAACCAAATGATGTGTTAATGTTGGGCAAATAAGTTTGTAAAATTTGTGTTATTTGATTTTGCTCACTTTTATTGTTAAAGATGGCCGCTGCCCACATAAAATGGATATTTATATTTCTGCTTGGGAAGGAGCTTTGTTATGCTAATGTGTGCTGAAGGAGGGGTTTCTCACTAAAATGTTTTAAGAAAAAAGGAAAGGAAGGAGGCCATGTTTTTGCAGAGGAGAATCAGCCAAGATGGCAGGATGCTGAAGGAGAAGCCAGTTTGTGCAGTTTTTGCAGAGAGAAGAAGATGGGAAGCAGAGGGGACTGAGCTAGTGGGGTCCTTTGATTCTAGAAAAACCTGGATGTGTCTGTAGCTTTGTGAGCTCTTAATGAGTGGGTTTGGGAGCCCTTTGTGTGTTTGTATTTACTCGCTGACTGGGTACAAGGCTAGAAGAAAAGGTATGACCCACCAGTTTTCAGCTCCATTGTTTCTTTACAATTGGTCCAAATCTTTTGGGAACCCACATGTGTATGGCCGCAATGATGGCCACCATTACTGGTCATACAGTTAAAATATTTAATAAAATATACCACAATAATATTTCAACAATGTAAACTCAACAGCAGTATTAACAACCATTATCACTGTTACTAACAAATGAGAAAAGACTTTAAGTTTAAATACTCTTCTAGTTGTCCAGGAACCCCAGGAACTCATCATCGCTAGTGTCAGAATTTAAGAAGCTCAGTTGCTCACAATCACTGGTATCACTTTCTTCACATTTTTTATATATGATTCCATCTTCAGTGCTATCTAAGGCATTGCTAATGGTACATTTTTTGAATGACCATACCACAGTTTCATTCTTCACTGACTGCCATGATGTTTTCACCCATTCACAAACCTGAGTGATAGTGGGTCTCTTCATTAGTCAAGTTGGTGTCAGATGAGGATTACCAGTGGCCATCTATTTGTTCCACTCTTCTCACATAAAGACTTTAAATGGTTTGTAGATGGAACTGTCAAGAGATTGCAACTGGCTGGTAAGACTCCCAGGAATTACAGATAGATGAGTCTTCACTTCTTTAAAGTTTTATCTTTTTTTTGTGGTTTTGCTAATATGTGCTCTAAACTGGTCAAGCACTCATAGGGCAAAATTTTTTAGAAGCCCTCTAGAACATTTGGATCAAATGTTTTCAATTCACACTCTCATTCCATAATTGTCCATCTATCCTTTCTTTTTCTTTTCTTTTCTTTTTTTTTTTTTTACAGGGACAGAGAGAGAGTCAGAGAGAAGGACAGATAGGGACAGACAGACAGGAATGAAGAGAGGTGAGAAGCACCAATCATTAGTTTTTTGTTGCCATTGAGACACCATAATTGTTCATTGATTGCTTTCTCACATGTGCCTTGACTGCGGATCTTCAGCAGACCGAGCAACCCCTTGCTGGAGCCAGTGACCTTGGGTCCAAGCTGGCGAGCTTCTGTTCAAGCCAGATGGGCCCGTGCTCAAGCTGGCGAGCTTGGGGTCTCGAACCTGGGTCTTCTGCATCCCAGTCCAACGCTCTATCCACTGTGCCACTGCCTGGTCAGGCCATCTATCCTTTCTTATGAACGTACACTTCTTTTGGCACGTTTTCCCTTTTGAATATTAATATTGGTGGCAGTTTTGTACCAGTTGCACAGCAGGACAACACAACCATGTAATGGATTTTCTCGGATCCTGACATTTTCAAGGTTATGGTTTTGGCACCTTTCAGATCAATAGTCCTGCTATATGGTACATCAAAGGTTAGCGGAACTTCATCCATATTTCCAATCTGGCCAATTAGAAAATCATTTTTCTTCCTAGTATCAATTACAAATTTTTGAAAAGACAGAATCTTTGACTCATTCTTTTGGTATTTTTTTGTGCAATTCTAGTTTTGGTAAGCATAGCAAGGCCGCATCGCTTTATAAATCTGTAGCACCATGATAGTGATCTAGTAAAATCCTGAATGCCTTTCTCTACAGCTATGCATTTGGCTTCATAACTTATCATCTTTGAGACTGAGGAACCATTATTCCTGTGGTGTGTGATCCATTCTTTCATGTCCACATCTAACCCTCACCACTTTGTAGCATGCCCACGAAGAATATGCATATTTTATCTGCTTTTTGCAGCTGATCCTCCTGTTTTATCCAGTCCCTTATCATTTATTCAGTAGGAGGTGGCCCATAATGTCTCTCCATTATTCTGTTTCCATGTTTCTTAGCATATTTTACTACCTCTAGTATAAAAGGAATTTTATATGCTAGCCTTTTCTGCTCTGACATTTGTGTAGGTAGCAAAAGACTGTGGTATCTTTCTGCAAGAAAATACAGTAATAACACATTGCTATGAAGTGGATCTACTACTGATGCACTGTTATGCAGATGGATTAGCTGCTGGTGCACTGTTATGAAGGACACCATTAGGGTTATACCCTTATAGGGGACACGTTATCTAAGGAGACTTTCTTAAGCCCCATTCACATGACCGTATTTTGTTTCCACAGTCAATGGGTCTTGAAAGGAAATGAACACAACATGAAGGCCATCAGTGTTTTTCTTCAGATTCGCAAGGATATGGTCGTATGAATGGACCCTTAAGGGGGCGTTAGCAGATCCTGCTTCCAGACCCAAACAATAATATACAGAGCACCACTGAATCCTATTCCCTGATTCCCTGACCCAAACGTTAATATACATAGCACCATACAGACCGGGGAGGGGGAATATATAAGGGGTTCTGGTCAGCAGCTGGGGGGTAGGTGAGGGGGCTAATGTCAGAAGCTAGGGAGGAGGTTTAGGTAAGGGTTTTGCATCAACAGCTGGAGAGGTGTCGGCAAGTTGTAGTGCCAATCCGGCAAGGTCAGGATCAGCAGCTGCAGAGGGAACTTGAAACACAGCGGTGGGCTTGGGGAGCACAATCTATAGTTTCGTAGTATTTTTTTCATCTACAAGCATGGTTTTATATATATATGTTTATGGTACATGCGTGAAGCCCCTGTGTGTCCCAGAATTATGATTTTTAGGAAAATGGATGCTGGTCCTCACGTATTAGGCTCACTTGCACTTTGACCCCCTGAAAAACTGGCATCTGTAATTGGGCGATGGCAATCAGGCCAATTGCAGGGGTGCAGGTGCCGTTTTGCCAGGGGAGTGTGATGCGGGTAAGGGAAACTAGCCTTTGAGGAGGGCGGTTCCTTGCAATTTGGATACCACCTCCCCTTGAGCCTAGTGCGCAGGTACTGAGACCCATTTTCTTACAAATTGGTGTTGGTTTGCTTTAAAGATGAAATCCAGTCAAAAATGACTGGACATCTCATTAGTCCACAGCAGGAGCCTTCCCAAATTGGGATGCTCCCATGTACATTGGCCCTCCATACCTCTGAAAACGAGGCCGCTGATACTTACCACTTTGCTATTTGTACCCTATATGCCCACAAGCGGTTTATCATACTCACTGTACAGCTATGCACATTGCTGCGTACCCTGCAAGCCTGATGGGCTGCTCTGTGGCTGCTATAGAACGCTTCTAGAAGAGGTACGATGAGTATCAGCAATTCCTGGTAGTACAGAGGACCAATGCCACAAGGGGACGACTTAAAGTGGACCAATCGGGTTTTGGTCCATTTCATTGGGGCATCCCGATTTGGGATACCCTGCCATATGAAACCCCCTGGACTGCTCATAAAATGCACCTCTCCCATGTTCCCATGGAATGTGCACAGGCTCTGGTACAATCTGAGCTTTATGCCATGAACATTATGCACATTATGCATGGCATAAAGCCATGTATCAGACAGAGCTCCAGTATTTGGAGGGAATGGCCAGATTCCTGGTACCACTGCAGTCTGCAGCATGTTCAAGTATCCAGCCTATCTGAATGGCTGAGCTCCAGAGCACGATTTAGCTGTGAAGATCTGGTGTGAAACCCTTGGAAAAGGTGAGTGTTTTGGAGCGACCTAGGAGATAGTAAATCTGCTGGTCCTAGAGTCTTTTATACTCCAGGACCAGTCATACAGGTTGTTGTTATTCTTTAATTCAGCATATCCCCCTGCTGCTGCACTAGGGAAAGTCCAGTTATTTTTTACTCTAATGTCACTACATAGGTAAACTACCTAATTACAGCTGTAAAAAAACCTGATGGAGATGAGCAGCATTGCCTGCTCTGTCTGTGGCTGCTTTGCCTGTGCTCGCACTGGCTTCCCAGCTCACTGCAGTACCTCACACCCTTGGCCCCTCCCCTATCTGCCAGCTTGCCAGCCAATGAAATGCTATTAGGCTAGCAAGAAGTGATCTCAACACTCCACACAGATCTCTAGCAGCTGCAGCGCAGCCCTCCACTGCTGTAGCGTGCCTCTCACGTCTTCCCTCCATGATGCTAGATAAATGTGCCCACACAACATTGCTCACCTTCCCTCCTGCGCTGCATGCAACTGTGGAAACCAGAACCAGGAGATCACTCAGCAGGTGCCAGGGTTCCACAAGCTGCCATAGTGGGTATGATTACACTCTGACTGGCACTCATTCTACATATGTTTACCAGCACAGCTCCCCACATTAGAAAAAAAAAAAAAGAAGAAGAACATTTGATCCATTAGATGCAGGGTCATTTTCCCCTCCACTTTTTTTGGAGGGGGTGGGGGGGAGTATGTCTTGTGGAGCGAAGAATATGGTACACTCCTAAATCACTCATTTTCTTTAGAAGACTGTCTTAAAACTCAGCATTTATAATTAATAAATTTAAAAGTAGTAGATTGCTTTTATTTTAACAGGAGACACTAAATAACATTTTGTAGATATATTTAGAAATTTATTAAGATTCTTGTATTCCTCAAAGATCACCTCTGCAGATAATTTCACTAAGAAGGACAAAGCTCTCTCAGGATATGCTCATATCTTTAAACTTGAAATTCTCAGCAGCTCTCATGCAATCATTAATAGTTGGGACTATCAAACTATCTGTCCCTTAAGTACGTTTGTTTGCTAATAACATGATGTATGAGAATCAATGTTAAAAATGTAAGTATATTACATTTAAAAATGTAAAGTATATTTAGAATTTCCTTGCAGATATAGGAAAATATCAGATTTAAACTTAACCTTTTTTTTTGCAGCCATTTGAGAATAAGGCTATCGTTTTTAGTGTACTGAAATTGAGTGAAAAGAATCAAGCATGTAAGCAGAATGTCAAGTCCATGTCCATTATCAGTCATCATTCTCTTGCTAATGAGTAGGATCCAGTCTTTCTGCTAGTGATAGGCTGACAGTATCTTAATGTTTAACCTGTTAATTAAACATTATGTAAAAATTAAATATTTCAAAATAACTGAACAACAACCATGTTCTTTAAGGTACCACTGATTTCAGGGACAGATAACCCTTCCTCTTCTAATTCAGTAATTGATACTAGGAATATTTTTAGCTCATGCACTAGTCAAAACAGTTGTTTCTGCTTGGATAGCCTTCCATGTGGTCATTTTCACATTGTGGCTCTCATTTTTTCTCCATCATCAAATTCCTCTATATTCAGTTAATGGGTGGGTAAAGAGAATGAGAATCACCTGAGAGAAGTTTCTAAAGGCCATGATTCACAATATCCATATCCAATAGGTCAAAGCTTAGTTGTATAGCAATTCCAAACTGTAAGAAGGACTGGAGAATGTAGCATAGTTTTGAGACTGGAAGAGAAAAAAGTTTGTAAACATACAGCATTCTCAAAGTAATATGAACAACAGTTTGACTAAATATTTAAGAGATCTGTGTCATATACATGTATCTGGTTTTTTATATATATAAAGAAAAGCAAATGCTTCTCCAGATTTCTCATTTTGACCTCCATCTTTCCCACTCAAGTATTGATAATATTAATCTAGTCATGTTGTTTTTGTGTTTCCTTCTTTGTTTTGTGTGTCCTATCCTGTGCTGATCTTTGTGCTTCTTGTCTTACAATGTCTTCTCTTTTCTGACTATACCAGTGATACCTTCCATAACAACTGTATTTGTCATATAACCATGTCTCCTCTCACACTTTAGATTTAAAAAGAAATTTATTGGATTGGAGCAATAAAAAAGGACTAGAAACAGAAACCTTGGGAAGAGTAGAAATCCACATGGACATCAGGAGTAAATGGAGACCATGACTTTAAATCCACCAGGTTTCTGTCCGTGATTCTTTGTGTTTTTTTTTTAACAGAGACGAGAGAGAGAGAGAGAGAGAGAGAGAGAGAGAGAGAGAGAGAGGAACAGACATACAGGAACAAAGAGAGAGACGAGAAGCATCAATCATCAGTTTTTCATTGTGGCACTTGACTGGGGGGCTATAACAGACTGAGTAACCCCTTGCTCAAGCCAGTGACCTTGGGTCCAAGCTATTGAGCCTTGATCAAACCAGATGGGCCCGTGCTCAAGCTGGCGACCTTGGGGTCTCAAACCTGTGTCCTCCGCATCCCAGTCCGGCGTTCTATTCACTGCACCACCGCCTGGTCAGCAATGTGTTTCTGATTCTTATTGTTGCTGCTCTCTGGGTGTCAGATTCATTTGTCTCTACAAACCAAATATCCTAATGTTTTCTTCACATCTTAGAAAAACCACACTGGAAAGTATCTATCTCAGTTTCAATTTAAAAAATTCTGTTTGGTTTAGTTGTATGCCCAACTCTGGATCAATCAAGTGTCTGCGGGGGAAGGTCACACAGGATGATGACAGCTTCCCTGGGAGTGAGATATTTATTAGTATGTGCAACAGTTTCCAGAAGAGATGAAGTGGGAGGAGAAAAGTAAAGATGGAGGATGGGAAGTGAACTTTTGGTTCTAGGAGGCAAAATAATACATCAACTTCCACAAAAACTTGAATTTTCTCAGTAAAATTTTCAGTCCAGCTACTATGCTGCAAAGATTTGCCAACCTTACTGGAAACCTTCTCATTATTAACTTGACTGGGTGACTTTATTTTTTTATTCTCTTTCCTTTTTTATTTATGTATTATAACTTATTTCTATATTTTTTGTATTTTTAGCAATTTAATCTCTCTGAACTGCTGTGAAGCATATAATATTGCATTGTCATTAAAACCCATTTACCATCTTATATTTTCAGCATACTTCTCTGAGATTGCATTCTCTCTTTGGCCACATGTTTCCTAAAAATACATTTTGGAACCTGGCATACTCAAGGATATGCCTTCAAACTTCTGTGTGTGTGTGTGTGTGTGTGTGTGTGTGTGTGTGTGTGTGTGTAACTTAAATAAGAAATATTTGATACATCATGACTTAATAAAGACCCAAAGATGTGCACACATTATGCTTATGTAATGAACAAAAGTTTTGCGAAAATCTCATTCTGTGGTGTAATTATATTTATATTTATTTTATATTTTACTTGTAAAATGTTGGTTACAGAGAACTGAATTTATTCCACAACCTTTGGGTCTAAGTAATTTGCTCTGCCATCTAACTTCTAGAATATAGAATCTATGGGGTACACTAGCGCAGTGTCATCCACTGGTACCACCACTGGCTATCTGCTAAACATGCACACATGGCATTTCTTAAACAACTGCTCTAGGATGTTACAAAGGGACTGTAGTATCTCCAACTGTAGGACAAACTAGTGTGTTCCATATTCAAGAATCAGAATGTTACATTTCTGATTTATTTTCTGTCCTCAAGGGGCTAATTACAACAACCAAAATAGTAATAGCTCTGGGATAAAAACTATTCTCTGAACCTGTATTTCTTGTTTTTAAAATAAGAGTAAAATGTAAAGAATTTAATGGTCTAAAACCCTGAATAATGACAAGAATAGTAATAAAGTAGCACTAAGTAGCATGTGTGCAACACCCTCTCCCCATTTCCAAAAAAAGAGTGATATCATTTTTCTCTACTGTTTTCAAGTAAAATTTCAGTGTATGTTATTTTAGTCAAGACTTGGTGAGCCTGACCAGGCAGTGGCGCAGTTCATAGAGCGTCGGACTGGGATGCGGAAGACCCAGGTTTAAGACCCCGAGCTCACCAGCTTGAGCGCAGGCCCATCTGGCTTGAGCAAAAGCTCGCCAGCTTGGACCCAAGGTCGCTGGCTCCAGCAAGGGGTTGCTTGGTCTGCTGAAGGCCCGCAGTCAAGGCACATGTGAGAAAGCAATAAATGAACAACTTAGGTGTCGCAATGGCAACGAAATACTAATGATTGATGCTTCTCACCTCTCTCCATTCCTATCTGTCTGTCCCTATCTATCCCTCTCTATCTATCCCCGTAAAAAAACAAACAAACAAACAAAAAAAACAAAAACAAAAACAGACTTGGTGAAATAAAACTTTATTATAGAGAAGGAAAATGCACATCCAAGAAGAATATACAGAGCAAGTAATGATCATTTTATCATGTATTCTCTTTATATCCATGTCATCTGAGAAGACTTCAAATTGAATAATAATAGTATAATAACAATTGCAATCACGTACTACACACACTTACAAAGTGCCAGGCACTATAATTCCTTTCTCTTATTTAATTCTCATAAAAATCTTGTGTTGTAGGTGTAAATATTATCCACACCTCACAGTTAAGTTTGGTCATGATAACTCACTCAATGCTCAAATGTTTGAAATCTGAATTCAAGCCCAGGGCTACCTCATTTATGAGTTGAAGCTTCTAACAAAGGCTGCTCTCTACCTTCCCAACTCCCAGCTGCCAAATAATGCTCCACCACTTCCAAATTTGTTGCCACCATAATATGATACAGTGCTCCAAATGTCACATAGGAATTTTATGAAAGCAGGCCTTTTAGCTGTTACTCATTTTTTCTTCAACAGTTTCATTGTATAATAGAGTAGCCCTTGACTATATGTTTTTAAATATATAAATATGTTTCTATTTAAATCAAAATTAATAAGGGTTAAAATTTTAGTTTTTAATTTGCATTAGCTATGTTTCAAGTGCTCAATAGCTGCATGTAGCTTGTAGCTCCCACATTAGAGAGCAGAGATTTATAACAATGCCATCCTTGTAGACAGTTCTATTGCATAGCATTGTTCTTGACTTTAATTTACCCTAGAAAATAGATGTAATTTTTACAGTGCTACACTAAAGAGCAGTTTGAGTCATGGATGCTCTGACCATTGTTTATATTCTTTGAATCAATATAAGGTGATGTAATTTTACTTTATTTCTTTTCATTTCCTTTTTTACTGCTCATGAAAATTAATTTCTGAACCCTGAGAAAAACTCAACTATGCTCATTAATCTGTGTTTATGTTTCTAGCATGTATTTTACTAATGGAAGCACCTTAATCTTCAAAATAGTAACTACCTCATAAAATCAATTAAATATTTAATTTTGATTAGCCCATATGGTCCAGTGCCAATAACTCACCAGAAATACATTAATGCAAATAAAATTGTTGACTATGTCTGTATGACCTTGTTATGCTCAAGTCATTCATTCATTCTTTCTTTTATCAAGATTGCACCTGGTGGCAGGCTGTGTAACAAGCACAAGGAATAGATAAAATTGAAAGGTCTTCCTGAATCTTCTAGGTGGTACAAAAATATGCTTTCCATGGGGGTAGAATATTTGTAACCGGTTGAATCCTTAACAATATTTTCCACATGATAAGACCTTCCAAGATATATTTATGAATAAATGAGAAAAATTATTTTTTCCATTTGTATTTTTTTCATGTTTTGGCCATGACACAAATGTACATAGAGAAAAATAAGGTTAAAGAAGTTAGCCAACATCCTAATCCCTCTCAGTTTGCCTGCTCCCCATAGACATGGTTCTAATGTAGTTCAATTTAAAGCAAAATTTTCTCACATAAACACTTTAACTAAATCTCCAATGTGGTACTTAGATACTGCTTTTTTTCTAATAGATTTAAAATGTAAGCTAAATTATAAATTAAAACAGCAGGTCTAAAATTAGATATGAATTCCTGTGTGGTACTGGTCATCACATATCACATACCTGATTCAATGGAAGCATTATTGGAATTATGCCGAGGTGAAACCCAGATGTTCCAGGAACGCTCACTATTCTATGCAAAATTAAAATAGAAACCCCTTCTTCTGGCAGCTGAATGTTAACAGTTGGCATGAAGCCTCTTAGAGACTAATGAGAAAGATGAGAGTGATAATACTACTTTGAGAGTCTATTTCATTATTCATCCCTTGCTCTCTGTGGAAGCTTTGCAGACATTAACTAATGCTCAAAAACATTCCTTGGAGGTAGTTTATCATTGATATCTTTGTCTTGTAAAGTGGAAACCAAGGCACAGGGAAAGATGACATTATTTGGTCAAGTTATTTTTAAAAGATATCTGCTACAAAATTTAGAAAGCACATTTTTGTAAATTTCAAATTCTTGGCAAAATTTTTGTTATAGTAATAGAAATAAATGGAAAATAATACAGTCATCAAAATATTTTCTGGTGAAAAAAATACTAGGTTACATTAAAGACCTTTTTTAATTTGATAACACTCAGATTTTCTACATGAAAGAAAAGAGATTTGTTTCTTAGATATTCCTTCTTTAATAAAAGTACATTAGTGAGACATAGAAATCCCATCTTCTGCCTGACCAGACGGTGGCGCAGTGGATGGAGCGTCGGACTGGGATGTGGAAGACCCAGGTTCGAGACCCCGAGCTCGCCAGCTTGAGTACGAGCCCATCTGGCTTGAGCAAAAGCTCGCCAGCTTGGACCCAAGGTCGCTGGCTCCAGCAAGGGGTTGCTTGGTCTGCTGAAGGCCCGAGGTCAAGGCACGTGTGAGAAAGCAATCAATGAACAACTATGGTGTCGAAACGGCAACGAAAAACTAATGATTGATGCTTCTCATCTCTCTCCGTTCCTGTCTGTCTGTCCCTATCTATCCCTCTTTCTGACTCTCTCTCTGTCCCTGTAAAAAAAAAAAAAAAAAAAAAAAAAAAAAAATTCCATCTTCTTGAATAAGTTCCTAGGCAATTGTTGTCATTGTAAAAAGTACCCCTAAATTACTTGTAAAACCATGGTTTATTCTGTAATTCACTATGCACATTTTACCATGGTATCAAATAGTATTAAAACATATTTTTAATAATATACTATCCTAAAATATTAGCATAGATCTTGAGCTTAGATAGCATTTACCTTTTTTGGATATTTAAGTTTGACACTATTTAATAATTGAAATGTTCCTGCAATGAGCATTCTTGTATATAGATTTGTGTCCTAAACTTCAATTATTTGTTACATAGTGAATGCCTAAAATATAATTCAAAAAACATGATAAAGGGGTAGGCAAATTTTGAACACTCTTGCTGCACAGCTAATTTTCTCTCCCAAAAGATAGAATCATTTTACCCTGCCACTGATAGCATGGTAGAGCCTACTTTAAGGCACTTTTCCCAAACCAGAGTATAAATATTTTTAAAATAAATATATCACAATTTTAGAGACAATAATTTATATAGTACTAATTACTGTATGATTGAGTGTAAATATTTCAGCTGATGTTTAATACCTCCTTTTATTTTACCTTTAGAAAAACATATTTTTAGGCCTAACGTAAACACTAAAATAATTATACTCTTTTGAGGAAAGAAATGTATTATTTTTGAACCACTGTGCTAACTAATAACAAATGGGAAAACAATGAGCTTATAACTTTAAAATATACATATGCAAACTATTTTATTCAACATCTAAACACCTACAAATGTCATCAAATATAAAGGTAACATTATTGGACTTTTTTGGTAATGTATCTTGGTTATAGAAGAAATAGTCACTTAAGGGTCCAATGTATTTTTCTTCTTTTTTTTATTTTGTATTTTTCTGAAGTATGAAGTGGGAAGGCAGTGAGACAGAGTTCCACATGCACCCTACCAGGATCCACCAGGAATACCCAAGGGTGATGTTCCATCTGGGGTGTTGCTCCATTGCAACTGGAGACATTCTAGTGCCTGAGATGGAAGCCATGGATTCAGCCTCAGCTCCCCAGGCCAATTTTGCTTCAATGAAGTTTTGGCTGTGTGAGAGCCTAGAGAAATAGAAATAAAGAAGAGAGGGAAGGGTGGAGAAGCAGATGGGCACTTTTTCTGTGTGCCCTGACCGGAAATAGAACTTGGGACATCCACTCGCTGGGCTGATACTCTACCACTGAGCCAGCTGGCCAGAGCTCAATGTATGTATCTTTGTGTCTGGATTTGTAATTCAACAAACTGTATATTTTAATCAAATAATTTAAACTTTTTATAATTTCCAATATTTATCTGGAAAATGAGTGTTATAATATCTACTCATAAATGTTTTGTCATGAATAAACGGACAAAATGTAAAGACATCTCTAGCATGTATTACACATAATAATTTCTCATTAAATATTAGATGTTTTCCTCTTCTCTTGCATTTGCTTAATATTAGTAAGGCATTGAGCATTTATTCCCAGTGGAAGCATTGAGCATTTATTCCCAGTGGGAAGACCCTGTCACATCCAGGGTCTCTAATCAGTTAATCTCTTTAACACAATAAAGAAAATGTTTCTAAAATCCATAATAGCTATCTCAGCTAGTCTTTTGACTTTAAGATTTGTACATCTACCTTATCCTCATAAACACCATACCAGATCCAAAAACACTGTCCAATATAATCATTCTAGTGGGTTTAAATTATGGTTCCCAATCATCGTTTGAAGGACACTTTGTTTTTTTCCATGTCTTGGCCACTGTGGATAATGCTTCAATGAACACAAGGAAGCATATATCTTTGCAAATAAGTGTTTTCATATTTTGGGGGTAGATACCTAGAAGAGGGGTTGCTCTAGAAGAGCATATGATAACTCTATTATTAATTTTTTGAGAAACCCCCATACTGTTTTCCATAGTGGCTATACCATTTTACATTCCTACCAGCAGTGAACAAGGGAACCTCAACCTCCTTAACATTTGTTTTTAACTATCTTATTAATAATTGCCATTCTAATAGATGTGAGCTAGAAATGACTGAATAAAGAAAATATGTTACATATATATATATAATGGAATACTAATCAGCCATAAGAAAAGATGAAATATTGCCATTGGAAAAACATGGATGAACCTTGAGAATATTATGCTAAGTAAGTCAGACAGATAAAGTTAAGAACCATAAGACTTTACTCATTAGTGGGATATAACACTGAAAGAAACAAATGAACAAACAAAAACAATCAAAAACTCATTGATACAGACAAGTTGCATGATGATCACCAGAGGAAAAGAAGGGTAAGAGGTGTGGTAAAGGGTAAAAGGTGTCAAATATATGGTGACGTAAGATGATTTGACTTGGGTTGGTAAGCACACATTGCAATATGTAAAGCATGTATTATAGAAATGTGTACTTGAAATCTATCTAATCTTATTAACCACTATCACCCCAATAAATTTAGTAAATAGAAAAAATAAATAATAAATATGATTCCCCTTTCAGTAAATGTCAAATCTAAATTCTTGCCTACATCTCTCCAGGATCAAAACCCTCATTTGGATAAGTAATTCATTAAAAATAAACAAATTAGTTTTACTACTTAATTTTAATATTTTATATTTTTTTATTCATTTTAGAGAGAGGAAAGAGAGAAACAGAGAGAGAGAAAGAGGGAGAGAAGGAAAGGAGGAACAGGAAGCATCAACTCTCATATGTGCTTTGATCAGGCAAGCCCAGGGTTTTGAACCAGTGACCTCAGCGTTCCAGGTCAACCCTTTATCCACTGCGCCACCACAGTCAGGCTATTTTATTTGTTACTAACATATATATATATATATATATATATATATATATATATATATATATATATATTAATTTGGCATAAGAAATACATTTAGGACTATACTAAAAATACTATATAATTTCTTTTGCTGCTATAGTGTGGCTTGAGATATGGCTTTATATTTTAATAATCTGAAATTCCCTGTTAATGAAGGTTTACCTACAACACTGTTAGATGTCCCATAATATCTATTCTCTCCTTTCAAAATATTAGAAAGTATAGTTTGGCACATAACACTAAGAAAAAAGAGATATATTTCTCAACTTCTTTTGTACCTTTCGTAAGGGAGAAAGATGTTTCCTTTACCCTTTTAGGGTCCCTGGCTGGGTCTGAAAATTAAACTGACAAGAACAGATTAACAGGAGAAAAATATATATAATTTATTAAATTTTTACATGTACATGGTAGCCTTCACAAGAGAATAAAGGCCTGAAAAAATGACTAGCCTTTTAGAAGAGAAAACAGTAAGTTTGTGAAGAATTGTCAAGACAAGTGGTTTGGGCTATGGTAATAAATGGTGAAGAAGTAACTAGGAAGATAAGAGTTAGTTTAACAAGGTTTGTTTGTATTGATTTCTTGGTTCCATACTCCCTATCTCTGGTGATAAGAATGTGTTCATCCCTCCTGGTACAGTGAGGGCACCTTTGACATAGGAGTATTATGACTTGTTTTAGAGAAGAGCTAGGGGTCAGAGTGGCCCCCTGCTTTTGCAGATGTTTTTTAATTTCTTTATCTTAAGATATTTATTATGCCAAGGTGCCATATTTGAGGGTAGTGTGTCCTGAACTCCAACATTAGGAGTAGCCATGTGACTGAGTGAGTGCATATGTTCAATGGGATATAAGCAGACTTATGGCAGCCTCTATAACATTTCTTTAAGGTTTTGCTGGGGTATGTTTTTTATGTCTGTTCTTTATTTCTTTTTCTTCCTGCCTGAAAAAAAAAAATAATTGTTGGAGCTGCATGAATCATTTTACACTATATTGTGGTTGTCACATGTTGTGGTTCGGCAAACAATAAGATAGAAGAACTACATCTGACACTATGGCAATCCTACCAGCCCTGGACAAATGATCTGCAGGTAATCATTAGATTTAAGATACCCTAATTTAGAGTTATCTGAAACTCACAACTGATGCTAATGTTATCTTATCAAGCATCTGATAAATATGATTATTATATATATTTTAAATTCAGTCAATATGTGTCTGTTCTTTACTATACAACACAATATTAAAATTGGATTACATAACCATTTGTAATGTAATATTGGTGGTATAATATTTGCTGGTGATTGGTTTAGGCAACTGAGAAACATTAGCTCTGATTTACAAGGCAAACAACAATACCTTCTTAACTGCATAATAACATTCTGCCTTCAAAAAAGTCTCCCAAAGTCTTCCATCAGTTCCTCCTCACACATTATTCCAATAGATATGGAATTTTCTGTGTCTATAACCCATGGAAGATACCAAGTGGAAGAATTTGGTTTAGTATTTACTTTATATTCTATAGTCTTCAGAAAATTTTGCAACTATTACTTACTTAATATACACAAAAACATATAAACATATAAGTTAGGTAAATATTATTATCCCACAACTGAATAAAATTTGAGGTTCAATGCCTTTCCTGAGGACACATAGTAAATAAAAATAAGTAACAAAGCAGAGATTAGAATTTTAAGTGTTTTGACTTTCCATGTGCAACAGTTTGCTCTATTCTATTACAAAGCAACTACTGTACCTTCAACTCTGGAGGAAGTTTAATTTTTGTGTAGGTTGAAATTATTCTTAAATATAATTTTTAAAATATTTTTAAGCTTTTGAATTATCAATGTGGCTCTTTCTTTGTTTTACAGAACCCATATTGGATTCATATGTAGTTTAAAGCTTTCAATATTAACTGCCACACATAATCCAAAATGAATAATGCATTCATTCAACAACAGTATTACAGATAATTAATAATTCTATAAAATTGCTGGAGCTAAGACTAAAATGAGTCAATAAACTCCAGTCCTCATTTTCAACTATTTATGTCATTAATTCACACTTTATGTTAAGATGCATAAATATTAAAATGTATATATTTTATGCACACATTTAATATCTCACAAAAATAATGAATAAATGCAACCACAAATCATTTAGATAATCATTAAAATTTTATCCAACTCAATCAATATTTTATTGATTTATTCTTTATATATAAATATGCTTTCAATTCTTAGTTCACTGTAGTTAAGAGACCAATTTTAAATGGGCAAAGGTATTTGCTTCATACATGATTATATAACTTATTCTGAGAAAAATATTAAAATATTTCTTTACTAAATATAGACCTGTTAAAAAGAAAAACAGTAAGGCCGAAATGGATTCATGTGTGCTAAGCCCCAAGTGAACAAACCAAAACTTAATACATAAATAATTGCAATTTCAACCTCTCCCAGGTCAACCTGGAATTAACCTGGTCAGCACCAGTAAGACAACCCACCTGAAAGTCTCCTTCCCTTCTCTTTAGAAAGGCAACATTGCTTTAAACAATGCATTCTTTGTTGATAATTTTCTTTTTCTGCCCCGTTTCATCTTTAAAAATCTTTACTTTTTTACAGCTCGATGGAACTCCTTTCTGTTTGCTAGATCAAATGCTGCCTGATTCATGACTCTTTTAATACAGTTAATAACATCTTTAAATTTTACTCAGTATAATTTTTGTTATTTAACAGACCTAAGGTTTCAGGTATGGCACATTAAGGGGTTAAATGTTTGATTGAAGAAAGAGATTCTTTAAACACAGCAAATATCTTTAATTCAAAGAGTGTTTTATATGACTATATATAAACACTAAACTTGTGTTCCTTGAAATTTAATATTTTCTTTGTGTGGGAAGAATTAATTCACTTTGGTTCTAAGCTATAAAGGAGTGAATGTCACAAGAGGAAAAGCTTGAATTCTCATAATCCCTAAGAGAAGTTATTGTAGCAGATATTGGATAAGATACATTTTTAAAGGACCAATACCATTTAACAAGAGAAAATGGTATAGTCTAATGAAGTTTGAGGCCTCTTATGCAATTAATGATTTGAAGTGTTGTCTTCTGTTGTTATTCTTACTGGTTATATTAACTTTGTTAAAATTATTTACTTGCTTTGCATTTAAATAGATTTTTTGAAACTCTAGCTTTCACACTTCAATACAGACACAATCTTACTATTTTACAGAATCACTTGAGAATGATAGCAGCAATTTATTTTATGGAATGAAAATCTATGAAATATAAGGAATCATCTAATAGAGTAGGAGTCTGGTTGTATTCCAAAGTCATTGTGTTAGAAGCAAAGAAACTCACAGAAATGTTTTAGTTATTTTTTACCTAACAAATACATGCCTATTATCTTGTGATAAGTACAATAGAATTTCTATTTTTCAAATGATGAAGATATCTAAATGTTTCTTATACACAGGGTGGGGTCACAGTAGATTTACAGTTGATTATAAGGAAGATAAATCAATAATTAACAAATAATAATAAAAGAATATTCAAAATTATAAACCTATTTTGCCCTACCCTGTGTAGGTGTGCGTGTATGTTAGGAAATTTTCCAAGACACTTAAAATATGCACTTTTTTTTTTTTTAACAGAGAGAGAGAGAGAGAGAGACAGACAGACAGACAGACAGGAACGGTGAGAGATGAGAAGCATCAATCATCAGTTTTTCATTGTGACAGCCTAGTTGTTCATTGATTGCTTTCTCATATGTGCCTTGACCGTGGGCCTTCAGCAGACCAAGCAACCCCTTGCTCAAGCCAGCGACCTTGGGCTCATGCTGGTGAGCTTTGTTCAAACCAGATGAGACCGCGCTCAAGCTGGCAACCTCGGGGTCCTCCGCATCGCAGTCCAATGCTCTATCCACTGCACCACTGCCTGGTCAGGCAAAATATGCACTTCTTACATTAAAATACTTGTTATTTTACCCCTTTCATGTCAGTAGGTACTACAGTCTTATTCTGGTATTACTGATAAGCAGATGGAGGCAGACAGGGTTCAGATGACATATTCATTATAGCAGAGGAAACCAATGACAGCTCTGGGATCAGAGCTCAGAAGAGCCTGGCTCATCAACTTATCATTTGCATATTTGTTTAAAATAAAAAATAAAATAAAAATACCACCCAATGATCTAACTATAAAACTCAACAGTGCCTCCCACCATAATATCTGAATTCTCTCTTTAAAAAAGAGCAGTAACCCTAAAACACTTCAATTTCTTATTTTTCAGAAAGTTCCTAAAAATGAGAACTAGTCTAGTGTACTTGTGTGTAAATCTTAAGTGGAAATCTTTCCAGGCAGTAAGTAAGTGCCTCAAAGAGCTAACTCAAATGTTACATGATACATTGCTGTGAGTTTCAAAGGAGTTTGAGACTTGGATTGGACGTGGGAAAAATTCTCTAATGGTCCATCTGGTTATAGACTTTTTATGGGGAGTTTTTCTTTATGTTTGTTTCCATGGAGATGTTTGTACTATAAAAACAGAAAAGAAAGAAAAATAAATCAGAGCTTTTGCACTTAAATGGAAGGGTAATAAATCGTGAATTTTTAGAAAAAAAAACCAGGACAGTTAAAATTTGTTAATTAAACTAAGTAAAGATAGACATTTATTTCATTTTATTATGAAAATAGTCAGTTCTGTTCATTTTAATTAAATATACTGTTTATTCACAAGACAGTGAAATGTAGAGGTTAGTACCTGAAACATTCCAATGTTCTCAAATTTCATTTCTTGTGATTCAGTTTGCCAATAGTTGAAGTGAATAAGATATAAATAATTCTCCCCAGTCAGGGAAAATTGCAGTTGAGATAACAGGCATAATTTCAGCCCAATAATTTAAAAGAAATTATCCCTATATCCACATCCAAAAAAATAAAATAAAAGGATTTTCTATTAAGTGTTTTCTCCCTTTAAATTGCAGCCTAATATAGAATAGACGTTTCTTTCTGTATGTATAGTGTGTCTTTAAAATTGGGACAATTTAAATCAAGTCATGTGTACAAAAGAATGGAAGTTGGAAATGGGAGAACAAGATTGGTGGGTGAAGGGTGGGAAGACAGGGAAAGAAAGTAGCTGAATGGCAATAATACTCTTTAGTCTTGATTATTCCCTCACAATTTTGGTTTTTAAAGCTAAGAAAATGAGAGTGGAAAAGAGCATAATAGAAATAAAAATGGAGAAGGTTGTGAAAATGGACATAGAAGGAAATGCTACGGTTTGTTTTGCAAATTGTCAAGAGTAACTGTTCCTATACCAATTCTCACAAGAACTGCCTCTATGCTAAGTACTTTAGGTGTATAAGAGGATCCTTCAACAGTATATACTAGAAAACACAATTCAGCATGTGTTTCACAGTCAAAGACTTTAGTTTAAAAAGTAAATTATTATAACTCGCCCTCAGTCTCTAGAATATAGTTATAGTAAAGCTGTGTGTGTATGTGTGTGTGTGTGTGTGTGAGTGTAATATAGTGTTCCCTAAATTGCTGATTTATTCCAAAGATGGTAGGAAAATATACAGGACACAGGAATGTGGATTATGTATTTTAGACCTTAGTTCCATCATAAATTTTACCCTTTGTTTCAAATTAGTATTGAAGTTCATTTCTTCAGTATTCAGAGTGTTGCTCACAGCAACTTTTTGACTGCTTAGAGGAGTGTGTGTGTGTGTGTGTGTGTGTGTGTGTGTGGTGGAGTGGTCAGTGTCCCATCCTGCCTTAATAGTAGCTTTCTCTAGAGTGTTGTTGTATTTTTGCAATCAACACAGAAGAAAAATACAAAAGAAGTATTATTCTTCAGTATCTTTTCTATGCATAATGCATACTTATTATGTAAAATATTCATAATGCTAAGATATTCAGAATAAAAATTAGATTCAAGTTAAAATATACATTTGTGTATGTGTGTGGAGAAACAGTATATATATAAATTTGAACTCAATTGAGCATGAACAAAAAGGTTAAAAAAATATGGTGGCAGGAATGACTGAGTTATTTACTCAAAGTGGATTAAGATGTCCTGCTGCAGTTTCCCTTGAAGCCAGGAAGGATGTTCTTACCACTTGATTGCCAACCTACTTAATTATTTTAAAATCTGGTGACATTTCTTTGTTTCTAGACATTATAAGTGAAGAGAAATTTTCCTACAAATATAAGTAGGGTCTCAGACCTCCCCTGAAGCTCTAGAGCAGGGGTCCCCAGACCTTTTACACAGGGGGCCAGTTCACTGTGCCTCAGACCATTGGATGCCGGACTACAAAAAAAAACTATGAACAAATCCCTATGTACACTGCACATATCTTATTTTAAAGTAAAAAAACAAAACGGGAACAAATACAATATTTAAAATAAAGAACAAGTAAATTTAAGTCAACAAACGGACCAGTATTTCAATGGGAACTATGGGTGTGGATGCATCTTGTGCTCCTCTCACTGACCACCAATGAAAGAGGTGCCCCTTTTGGAAGTATGGCAGGGGCCAGATAAATGGCCTCAGGGGGCCGCATGTGGCCCGCGGGCCATAGTTTGGGGACCCCTGCTCTAGAGAACTCATCCTTGTGGATGCACATGGCGGGTGGCCAACTTTGAAGCCCAGGCTGATGCTTTCTGGTCCGGTGATGCGTTCATCCACGGTTTGGTGAGATTTGTACATACTCATAATTCTCTTTTTTCTTAGTCTGTTGCTTTAACTAGGTATTACTCTAGAACCCAGGCTGATGTTTCTTCATCGGGTGATGTTGTACAGCTCATTGTGGCATTGATTCTTTTTTTTTATTCTACTTGAGGTTACATAACTTCCAACCCTTTTTGACTTTGCCTTGATTATTTTTTATTATTATTAATAATAATAAAGTTCCCCCTAAAATCCATCTTAGAGCAATTACAACTCAGTACCATGCCTTCTGCATAACATGATGTGCCACACATGAAAAGTAAGGTGAAATTGTACTATAATTTTTATTACATAATCACTAATGCCAAGCCAATTATTATTTATTTTGTAACCCCAGAAGTTAGTGATATACATGTTTTATTTTAGACTTATTTATTTTACCATTCTGACTGATCTTTTTTTTTTCATTTTTTCTATCAGGAAATTAAATGCATGTTCTGCCTTCTGGCAAGGTAAGTAAAAATTAAATATTCATTTAAATAATTGACATGCTATGTTCAACAATCCGCATCTAAAATATTATTAGTGTGTTAAATTATTAAACATAAATCACAAGACTCAAACTTTAAGCTTGTAAAAGTCACCAAGGTAAGTTATGGCAATCTCAGTATCATTTAGTTTTCTATTGAATAAATTGAATTTTTAAAAAAAGCATGTAGAGTTAATTTACATGAAAATAGTTATACAAGAGTAATTATTTAATTATGCAAATATGAAACAACAAACTATTATCACAATAAAAATAAATTTTATATTAATTCTGGTAAGCCATTAAGATTCATTTTTCTGTTAATAAGGCTTCTTATCTTTCTTGAAATTTAAATACCCATACATTAAACCTATTTTCCTCTTGTAAATATAACTTGTTCACACATTTGTGCTTATTTACAGCATAATACAAATGTGTTGGAAATAATAAGCATAAAAGAAGTCACATGAGGAATCTAATCATGGATATTCCATTTAAAATTATTCAAGTAACATGATAATAATATCAATATAGATTTTCTAAATAATAAATCTTCACTTATTATAAGCCCCAGAGATATTCATTGAAAGCATGTTTCTAATAATTAAAACATTTACAAGAAATTAAAGTATTCATTGAATAATGAATAGGTACCCTAAGATTAATTTGCAAATCTATTCACTTGTAGCCAAAGCCTGTTTCTGTACAAGAGGCATGATCTTCTCTGCAATGTCTAACACAGACTATGGCACTTTAAGAAATGGTCACACTTGAAAATATAAGCATAATTCTCTCAAGAAAAGATCAAATGGGATTCTTGTTTATTTCATGTTATGAATATACTTTTCAGTTCAAATACTCTTTTAAGATATTTTCCTGGTGAAATCTATGTATTACATAAACATAAACATATAGGGAGTGAGTGTGAGGAGCTATGGAGAAGTTTTACACTTTGCAAGTTCATTAATGAGAGTCAGAGAACACATGATGACACAAAAGTCTGTGTGAAGTGAAACTCATTTTAATGAAAACCTCTCTCATACACTTCATTTGTAGAATAATAAAGAGCAGCTTAAATTCCTCATCTGTCACTTAAAGTTGAAGTTTATTAAAATGCATCTTGGACCACAAAATACCCCTTCTTCTCTCTTTGCTGAATTTTTATTCTCAAGGCCGTTGATTGGTTCTGACAAGAAAGTAAAACCTTGCCTGACCATGTGGTGGCGTAGTAGATAGAGCATCGGACTGGAATGTGGAGGACCCAGGTTCGAGACCAGGAGGTCACCAGCTTGAGTGCATGTTCATCTGGTTTGAGCAAAGCTCACCAGCTTGGACCCAAGGTTGCTGGTTTGAGCAAGGGGTTACTCGGTATGCTGAAGGCCCGCAGTCAAGGCACATATGAGAAAGCAATCAATGAACAACTAAGGTGTTGCAACCAAAAACTGATGATTGATGCTTCTCATCTCTCTCCATTCCTGTCTGTCTGTCCCTATTTATCCCTCTCTCTCTCTCTCTGTCTCTGGAAAAAAAAAAAGTAAAGCCTTACAAACAGTGAGCTCTTGAAGGACTGATTCTCAGTGGCATTAAATGTCCCATATCTGAACAGATTTATGAAATAATAGATGTTCTGAAGGAGAATTCCTTCAAGCATGTAACAAATATTGTCTCAAAGTTTTAAAATGTATCTCCTTACTTAGATAACCAATAGCTCCTCTTTGTCTTGAATTCGTTAATTGGTCTGGAAAAATGAACAGTAGAACATACGTATTTTTTTCAGTGTAAACTCACCATAACTAACTTCTCAAGTCAGTATAAAATCCAATAAGCTGTAAAGTGTACTCTGTCTGAGAAAAAGGACAGCAAAACTTTTGTAGATCAAAATGTGAAAAATGCAATTACTTATTTATAGCTTGTCGGGCCTATTCCCTCAATTCATTTTGTTTCTGTTTTTCAAAACTTCAGAAACCTTTGGAAACACCTACAATTTTCTTGCATCTTAGTTGTGCCCAAAACTTAAAACATTTTTTTAGTATTAAAAATTTCATAGAAAATCCAAAAATATTAAATATTGAGTTTGGATAATTTGTTGAATATTTATTGACATATTTGAAGACATTATAACTCATTACTATTATAAACTGAATTATTTTTGCTATAAATTTATATTTTCTATTTAAAAAAGACCAACATTCACATTGCCAAATATAATATTTTAGTCACTAATTTACAAAAATGTATGCAAATATAAATTAACAATAATATATTTTAATTATCCTTGTTTTTATTTATCCATGATTTGGTCAAAAGCATATTATGCCTAATTTATTTCTATGCAGTTTTTGGTATTTGTTTCCACTTCATTCTTCCTTACATTAATACCAAATGCAGTATGTTCTATCCACTTGGACCCTATAATAGTCTTTGACCCTGTTTGTATCTTAATTTATTTTTTTTTCTAAAACACCCACAAAATAATAATTCTGGATTACCTAAAATTAGCCCATCTGAGTCACAGGCAAATCTGCCTTTCTCTACACAAGTGAAATGAACAGATACCTTCTTTGGTTTCTGTGCTTACACAGGGATGCATTTGATACTTGGTAGAAAACATTTAGAGAACAACCCCATATTCCTTCTATTTCTCTCATATTCTTTCTTAGATAAGTTCTATTTGCCAAGTATATCAGGCATTTTGAAAAACACCTTGTATTTGAACTGGAAATGGGGTACCACTACATTTTAAAGCACTTTGAACTTGCTTTGGTATATGCTAGTTTTCTTGAGGCATGTTAATACAATTTTATACTATTACATGTAAAATTAATGGATTATTTTATTTTCATGTGTTTAGGATGCCAAATACAAGGAGAAAAAGAAACTTTCTGCATTTCAAATTATTTAACCTAGCGTATGTAATTCCAGATGTTTAAAAGTTTCATGTATGAAAACAATGATTTCAAAGAATTCATAAAATAAAACATTATATAGAAAATTTCTGATTTAAGAATCTGTTATAACATTGATAAGAATTGTAAATCTGGCATTAAGCTTGAATAGTTGTAATATTATGATTTATAATAAGAAATATGTATTTGGTCTTTATCCTAGTTCCTGGAACAAAGGTAGTTTAGAAAAGCCTTTGTAATGTCATAAATGATAAGAGTAATAAATGTGTATTTTTGTTAATAACAAGCCCCATTTGCCTGACCAGGCGATGGCACAGTGGATAGAGCTTCGGACTGGGACACGGAAGACCCAGGTTTGAGACCCCGAGGGTGCCAGCTTGAGTGCAGGCTCATCTGGTTTGAGCAAGGATCACCAGATTGAGCCCATAGTCACTGGTTTGAGCAAAGAGTTACTTGGTCTGCTATAGCCCCCTGGTCAAGGCACATATGAGAAAAAACAAACAATGAACAACTAAGGTACAGTAACGAAGAATTGATGCTTCTCATCTCTCTCCCTTCCTGGATGTCTGTCCCACTGTCTGACTCTGTCTGTCACAATAAATAAATAAATAAATAAATAACAAGCCCCGTTCAACCACTCCTGAATTTATAATAATGAGGTAAGTTTGGGAAACCCCCTAAGGATGAGGGCTCATTAATGGAGGAAACCGACAATTAGAGGGTTGGAACCTTCAGTTCAACCTCCTTTTCACCACCTCCCAAGAAGGAGAGAGTTTAGGTATTGATTTAATCATCAATAACTAATGACTTATTCTATATTGTGTATCTAATAAAGCCTTACTACAAATCAAAAGGTCAGAGTTCAGGGAACTTCCACATTCTTCCACATTGGTGAACACTTGGAGATGCAGCATGACGTGCCCTTGAGGGCACATACCTTTCCTTTCGCAGCTCTTCCATCTGGCTGTTTCTGAAGGAATTATTCTTTTCTAATACATCAGAAATCGAGTAAGTAAACTATTTTCCTGAGTTTGATGAATAAGATAACAAAATAATTGAATTTGAGGTGGTGGCTGTGGGAACCTCAAATTTATATCCAGTTGATCAGAAAGAACAGGTAATAATCAGGACTTACAGTTGGCATCTAAAGTGGTCGGTGGGGACAGTTTTGTGGGACTGAACCCTTGAATTGAGTTACAGGACACTCACTGGTGTGGCAAAATTGCTTGGTGTGGGAAAACTCCCCACATATCTAGTCTCAGAAATGTAAGGAGTGAAAAATTTTAAAGTAGAAAAGACACACAGGAGGATTTTAGAAATTGTAGACATAAAACATGTATGGTTTACATATTGTACTTAAGTATCCTGCTACTGCTAGGTACATAAAGTGGCTATGAATCGTGTTTTTCAATCACTCACATAATATCTATTACACGTTCCCACATATTTGGATTTCAGAAATTCTTGATTGCCACACACTTTAATAAGATAATTATAGCCAAATGTTTTGTTTATGCCAATATTAAAGTTATAATTTTAAGAAGAAATTATCTTTGTATATAACATTTTAAATAAAAATAAGCAGAAAAACTGAAAAATAAATGATATAATTAAAATAATAAAATAAATATTTGGTAGTATATATGTATGTATAAAACTGAAGTATCTGTTTTGTTAGTTTCCGTTTAAAGTTTAAAATAATCTTGCCTGACCAGGCGGAAGCGGAGGACCCAGGTTTGAGACCCCGAGGTCGCCAGCTTGAGCACGGGCTCATCTGGCTTGAGCAAAAAGCTCACCAGCTTAGACCTAAGGTTGCTGGCTCAAGCAAGGGGTTACTCGGTCTGCTGAAGGCCCTCAGTCAAGGCACATGTGAGAAAGCAATCAATGAAGAACTAAGGTGTCGCAACAAAAAACTGATGATTGATGCTTCTCATCTCTTTCCGTTCCTGTCTGTTTGTCCCTATCTTTCCCTCTCTCTGATTCTCTCTCTGTCCCTGTAAAAAAAAAAAAAGTAATCTTGCTATTCTCTTATGGTTTAGTAGATGCTCTCATTGATTAATTAATTTATTCTTTATAAAACTTACTGTATAGTAAGCAAGTCTTATCTGACAATAAGGATGCAGAAGAAATACTTTCTCTGTATTACTTACTCTGTTAGCACTTCTACCTTCTTCAGAATGTCTCTCAGTCTAATGAATTCTGAAAGTCCTCAGGAGATAGCTCATCACTTTCTTCAGCAACCAATAGCCACATTTTTTTCATTCCTGTACCATCTCTTTTTAAAACACTACAGGGGCTTCAGTTCTTTTTCTTTCTTTCTTATTATTTATTTATTCATTTATTTATTTTACCAATGATCAGTTTGCTGAAATAGTAAAGAACAAAACACTTGGTTACCTACAAATGGCTGCAACTATGGTGAGAGTCACTATCATCCTTTGCCCTCAGTTAGAGAGTATCACTGCAAATTCTCTCTAACTAGCTTTCTTGTTTTGAACCTCCTTTCCTCTTTTCTTCCACATTTCTGTCAGATAGCTATCATTCCTCTGCTCAATACAAAATTTCATTTAGAGGAAAACCCAAATTCTACAATGGCCTAAAATCTATCTCTCCATGACTTGTCTGACTTCATCTCAACTGAGTTTTCCTTCCTCACCTGTTTCAACTGTTACCAACATTGAGATGCTTGGGTTCCCCAAGATATAAATTGAAAGAAAACTCCAGAGAAATTCCAAGAAGATTTTATTTAGCTTATTCTTAAGCACAAGGGAGGCAACACAGAGGAAAAGATAGTCTTCTGAACTGGCTCAGGGGTTGGCTCTGCTTGTCTGTTTTTATAAGCTGGATTCAAAGTGAGCTTGTGAAAAAAAGACGTGCTTCAAAAAAATAAACTGGCTTTGTGAAAAATGTAGGCTTGGATATTTTCACATTTCAGGGTTGGATGACTTCTTTTCTCAGCTATCTTACCTGGTAATTACATTGGTGCCTGAGTTGTGGGGCAAGACGCCCAAAATTGCTCATTACCAGCACCCTAAGGAAGGTTGAATAGCAGCAAACCTTGAACAACTGGACAATTACCTACTCTGCAGTTTTTGAGTAGGGAATAAAAGAGTGGTGACATTTTTGGAGTCAGCTTATTCCCGGTTCCTTTTGACCACATGGTCTTACCTTGGCTTCCTGGCCACTGGTATTTTCTATTTTTAGGCCCTAATTTCAATGCTGTCTCGCCATTGCACTAGCCTCCTCATAGTTCCTCCAAAATCCCTTGCTTGCTATAGCATTTGTATTGCTGTTCCATCTTTCTAGGTTCCTATTTATCCAAATAACTTCTTGGATAATTCTTGTTCTTCAGGTCTTTGCTCATATAACATCTTCTTTATGAACAAAATATTTAAAAATACAACACTATTTTCTCTATTTTTACTAAAGCATATATCACCCTCTAATATTGTATATAATTTTATTCATTTATTTTTTCTATGGTTGTTTGCTTATCTCATTTACTAGAATTGAGTAAGTTGCCTATACCACATGCTCCCATTTCACTCTGTATATAGATTCCTTGCTATAGTAATTATTACATTATATTATAATTGTTTAATGGGATTTAACCTGCCCAATAAACTAATCAGTACAAGGGCAAGATCATGGATTATTGTAATCCCATGCAAGTAATCAGGACCCATGAAATTGTTAGCAGTTATAACACAATATAAATGCATTCTTGCATTGTTAAGTGAATTCATTGTTAAATGTTGAATGTTATGTTAGGCTTAGCATGATGTATTAAAAATTAAGGCTTAAAGATGGAAAGTGTCTCTCATTAAATAAATACAATGAGATTAAGATTTTGAATAAATATGTGCTTGGAGTAATTATTTATGTACTTATTCATTGATTTGTGGGTTTTTAATTTTACTTCATGATACCAAACACAGCTTTCCAATGCTCTTACACAATCTATGAGTCTTACAATTCAATTCAGTTTTAACACTAATTACTTGGAGTTAGCATTGTTCCACCAGACTCCCACAGGAGTGCCTCTATTCTGATGACAACAGCAAGTCTCTGGTCACCTGTACTTCTGAGTAACTATAAATTGAGGTTCCCACAAGTGTCTTTGAAACTTTGTTTGTATGGTTCACAGAACTCAGGAAAACACTTTATTTTTGTTTACCAATTTATTATAAAGTTTACCAAGGAATGGCCAAATGAAGATTTACATATGACAAAGAAAGATCCCCAGAAAAAAAATGTTGGTTTCCATGGAGTTCAGACAAGCCACCTTCCTGGCACATGGATGTGTTGACCAATCTAGGAGCTCCCCAAACCCATCATATAAGGATTTTATGGAGGTTTCATTATATAGTTGTAATTGCTCACATCATTGGCCATTGTTAATTGGCTAATCTCTAGTTCCTCTTCACTCCCAAGAGATTGATGGGTGGGACTGAAATTTCTAAGCTTCTAATTAAGGCTTGGTTTTTCTGGTAACCATTCTCCATTCTGAAGATCTATCTAGGATCTACCAGGAAACACCACCTTAGAATAAGATATGCTGTATCTTCTTTATAACACAGGAACTTACAAGGGTTTTAGCAGCTATGTACCAATAACCGAGGACAGTGTGTGTGTGTGTGTGTGTGTGTGTGTGTGTGTGTGTGTGTGTGTGTGTGTACATTTTAGAACAAAATGAGTTGCTTTTATTTCAGTATGCATCCACATTTTTAGCATTTGGTGGTTCTTACCAGAAAAGTGGAAAAATGCAACTATTTGAAAGAAAGGTAAGTCTTCCAATTTGGGGGATCATCTCTATGCACAGCTCATTCTTAATTCCCAACTGAAAATTAGAAAAGCAGTAGCACACAATGAATTCAAGGGTTATTTTATTCCAGTTGTCAGGTTCCAAACTAGGATCAAATGGATTTCAAGGATGAATAAATGATAACCCTGTTGTTTAAAACTTCTGAACATAGGAAGACCTTAAAACTTCTTCAATTTTTAAAAGTGAAAGCAATTACAAGAAAAGAGAATTCATTTAGAGGGATTGTTTGTGCTTATAAGTTTGTTCATGTGGCCTTTCCACAAGTGTTTCCACCAACGACTTTGAGAGCTGGCACATCTGAGTAACCCTGGTGACTAATCTTTTCACCATATCAAAACCTGAGCTATAAAGAAAAGAAAGTCTCAGCTAGTGATGACAGCAGAACATGGCAGGGCTAATGACCTAATATTATTTTTCAGGCTGATGAAGAATAATTAACTGTGTTTCCAAAACTAAATGAGGGAAGTCAGGGACTCTTTCCACCTTATCTGATGGCTTCCGGTTAAAGTAAAGAAGAAGCAAAAAATGTGTTTGGGTAGTGACAGTGCAAAAAAGAACTTGAGGAGGGAAGAAAAAGCTGCCATCTCCATAAAAGCATGGGAGAGAAGATATGAAAAAAACCCTAAATTCCTCACCAAAGGTCAGTTTTTGAGGGAAGCATAGAGTTTTCAACTTAAGCTTAGAACAGGATGCTATTGAAGAGAGTCGGCAAAGGACAATAGCTTGGAGGGTGACCATAGTGTTAAGATTTAGGAATAAACAAGCCACATGCCCAACAGTAGACTCACAGGTTGTGACCTGAAAACTTTACATTGAAAATTCACCCCTGCTCCTAGCTGGTTGACAGTAGTAGAGTGTCAGCCAAGTGTATGGAAGTACCAGGTTTGATTCCCAGCCAGGACACAGGAAAAGCAACCATGTGCTTCTCAAGATCCCTTCTTTCTCTCTCTCTCTCTCTCTCTCTCTCTCACTCGCTCGCTCTTTTCCTCCTGCAGTCATGGCTCAAAAGGTTCGAGCAAGTTGAACCCGAGTGCTGAGGATGGTTCTGTGGCCTTGCCACACACACTGAAATAGCTCATTACAACAGAGCAGTGGCCCCAGGTGGACAGAGCATCAGTTAGTAGGGGGCTTGCCGGGTGGATCCCATTTGGGGTGCATGTGGGAGTCTGTTTGTCTGCTTCCCTGCCACTCACTTAATTTTTAAAAAAGAAAAGAAAATCTATCCCAAGTTGTAGAGCTGTTTCAAAGGAAGAAAGAGGCAAGGGAAGGTGCTAGAAGGCCATATAATTAACAGCAAGGTGACTGTGTGATGTGTCTTTTCACATATGAATTAGATATTTCTCACTGGGTATTATTTAAAATAAACAATTTAAATATATTTTCTTAATCTTAGAAGTTCAACTAAGTGGACAGTGGTTACACATGACAGAATTATTATAGTGCAACTTATATATTTCAAATGGACAAAACAAGGCCCTGCAAAACATTAGTATCATTTATAGTATTTTTAGATAAATTGCTTCAAATGGGAGGTTCTTTACTAGTACTTTAAGATCTATATAATGCATCTACAAGTTTTAATATTCTAAGTTAAATCAAATAGAGGGGGAGGAGAGGGCCTGTGTTTTTTTTTGTTTGTTTGTTTGTTTTTTGATTAATTGATTTAACGTGTCTTTTAGGTGGTTGAGGCATTTCATAATTTCTGTCCATACTAACAAGTGCTGAAGATCTTATATGTCAACTCTGATGCTGTATGAATTCTGCTTTGTGCTTGCAGTGATAATGCTTTTTATTGCACCACTCAGTTAAAACTATTAACTCTAATCTTATTGTTTATAAATCTTACAGTGGAGGTGCTTCTGAGTATTCAGTGATAGGTTCACATTCTATGTAAGGCTGTGTATTCAGTTTTCACACATTTTTCTTGGAGGACCAGTTGGCATTTCTATACTTCTTGTGTCATATCCACCATCTTCTAGACCACACCTAACCTTGTCATCTCATATTCTTTTTCTCTTTTTTTTTTCTTTGCCTCCTTTAAATTCTTCCAACATAAAGGATTTTACTCTTAAGCCCCTAGTGGCTGCTATCTTGAGTCACTGTCTTTAAAGATCAGCCTATTTATTTATTTTTAATGTATGAACTGAATAATGAGCTTAGGTTCACCAAAAGCACTTAGTTTAACCCCTTCCTGAAGTTGGTTGGTACTAAGATTACTATATCATAGATTACATCTCACTGGTCACAGAAGGAATATAATTGATATGTATCATTAGCAGTCAGTAAGTGGTGTTATTTATTTATTTGTTTGTTTGTTTATGTTAATTCTCCTAAAGTAAAATGGCATGTGAGTCATGTCCTAAGTTAACATTGGCTCTGAAATCAGACAAGCTTTGCCTCAAACCATGTTTTCTCTTACTGTATCACTTATAATCTAAATACATGACATATAATCTTTAGTTTTCTTACCTACAAGTTAAAATATAGGTTGCATAAGCTTTAGAGATGTTATTTTCAAAAAATAATGTCACAATAGTATTGCATTGGGTTACAGTCATGACAGTAAATGAAGTTGGAAAATTAAATTAATTGAAAAGTTGCAAAGGGAACTTAGGTGAGAACAAATGCTTTTTATTTCTTGCTGCATAAAAAATGGGCTATAGTTGATTACAGTGGCAGATTGCTAATAGCTCCTAATGGTAGGTTTAAGCATATCGTAGGCCTGTTACAAACAAGAGGCAACTCTAGGAAGATGAGAGAGGTTCTTAAATAAATATCTAGAACAGTGGTTCTTAAACTTTTTTGAGGTACCGAACCCACCAGTTTCATATGCGCATTCACCGAACCCTTCTTTAGTGATAAATAAAATATGATTTATTTTCCAAATTCAAGACATAGGTATATGTTTTTTTTACTGGTACACAAAATGAGGCGTGCATGAACATCACCTTGCTCAAAGAACAAAACCAACAAAGTACATGAACTCACAACAAATTACGGTATTACTTTATTCTGGCCTCCGCGGCAGAGGTTTCTCCGAACCCCTGAGACTGACTCATCGAACCCCTAGGGTTCGAGAGAACCCAGGTTAAGAAGCACTGATCTAGAATTTCCACTTTTGCTTGGATCTATAGACATATCTCAGGACTACATCTTAACAAATATAACTAGGTTCTATAATTTGATTCTACATAAGACTTCTTGCTGTATGTGGAAAAATATTTTTCATAATTAAAGCTCTTGTAGATGACATCAAAGGAATTTTCTTCCTGTTAATAGCCACTATTCTTCTCTATTGCCCATAATAATTTATTATTTTGCTATTTGACAGAGCCTAAAAGTCAAGGTCACATTAGAAACAGTCTTTTTTTTTTTTTTTTTTTTACAGGGACAGAGAGAGTGTCAGAGACAGACAGGAACAGAGAGAGGTGAGAAGCATCAAACATTAGTTTTTTGTTGCCCTTGCAACACCTTAGTTGTTTATTGATTGCTTTCTCACATGTGCCTTGACTGCGGGCCTTCAGCAGACTAAGCAACCCCTTGCTGGAGCCAGCGAACTTGAGTCCAAGCTGGCGAGCTTTTTTGCTCAAGCCAGACGGGCCCACGTTCAAGCTGGCAAGCTCGGGGTCTCGCACCTGGGTCTTCCGCATCCCAGTCCGATGCTCTATCCACTGCACCACCACCTGGTCAGGCAGAACCAGTCTTTATTAAGGCTGCATATCCCTCTTCTAGCCTCTGACTATTTGACACAGTGTGAAGGTCAATAAAGAAAAAATTTAGAAAAATAAATCCATCTATCTTTTGCCAAGTTTCCACATCATATCTCAACAATGTACTGTCAAGAAAATGTCAAATAGTAAATAGACATCTTCAGAGATGAAAATTTTCAAGGGCCCTTTTATTCCACTCCTTTAGCAAGATGGGCATTTCATAGATTTCTCTCTTTGTACATCAGGAAAAATTTTGTATTTTCTTCAGGAAGTTTCAGAGAATGATTATTTTCCCATATAATGAATCAAGAGGCATATAGTCATACTTAATTACATAAGTGTCAGCTTTAGACTGACTATGATGTAGTATTTTATCAAGTTTTTCTGAAGATTATTTGTAGCCATAAGAAAAGAATATTAACACTATAAAGTATGTAGTAAAGATAAAGAAAACTTAATTTTTGCTAGTAAAGCAGGGAACCTTCATTTAATTAAATTTATTGCACTTAAAATTTCCTAAGATAATCACATCAGAAATCTCCACTGAAAATTCTGCATGGTCAATATTAAATGTTCAACCATTCAAATACGAACATTTTTGTCTCATTAAAGTTAAACTATTTCTCCAAAAGAAATAATATAAACTTATTTTCCTCAATACAAGTTATTACAATGGGAATGTGACTGTGGTAATATCCTGTATACCTTAAATTGCCTGTGATGCCACATTTTTAAGATACCCTGGAAATTATTATAAGTACATTTTCCTATGTATACATTGATTCGTGGCCCAAGATAGTAATCATTAGTTCATTTATATTTCTAGTATATACTGTGACCTTGATTTTATCATGGGTCCCTGATAGTTCTCTGCCTCATGTGGCCATGTTATAAATTTAGAACATGGATACTTAGGTTATTATCAAGAATAGAAGTTAAATAAGAGCAGGGACCCTGGGTCATATATTTCTTTCTTTTTTTTTTCTTTTTTATTTGGAGTGAAAACATTCTAAAGGTAAAACCCCATCATCACAAAATGAACAAACTCAGGAAACAATCAGCAAGATCAAGAAATAAAATATAATCTGTGACCAAGAAAATCACTTGTGACCCTTCCTAACTACTCTTCCAGTACCCTTCACAGATGGTCACCAACATAATTTTGCAATGGCCTGGAATAGTTTTGAACTTTATATAAATGGAATTGCATGGTGTGTATAAATGTGTGCTGAAAGACTTAATTTTTAGAGTAATTTTAGATTCATAGCAAAATTAAGAGAGAGGTACAGAGATTTCCAATGTGCTCTCTCACCCTCGACATATATATCCTCCCCTCTCAACATCCTCCACCAGAGTAGAACATCTGCTGCTGGCACACCTTTGTGACCTAGAGTCCATAGTTTACGTTACTGTTCATTCTGAGTGTTTTACATCCTATGGGTATGGACAAGTGTCTAATGACATGCATCTACATCGTAGTATCATACAGAGTATTTTCACTGTCCTAAAAACCCCTTGTGCTCTGTCTATTCTTTCTTTCCTTCCAGTCATCACCAACTCCTGGAAATTACTGATCTTTTTTTACTGTCTGCCCAGTTTTGTTTTTTACCAGAATATCATATAATTAGCATTATATGGTATGTAGTCTTCTGAGATTGTCCTCTTTCACTTAGTGATGTGCATCTAAGTTTCCTCCTTGGTTTTCCGGGGCTTAATAGCTCATTTATTTTAAGTGCTGAATAATATTTTATTGTCTGAATATAACACAGTTTATTTTCCATTCACTTACTGAAGGACATCTTAGTTACTTCTAAGTATATGCAATTATGAATATACACATTATCATAGAGACATGAGTTTCATTTCCTTTGAGTAAATATCAATGAGTAAAGTAAGAGTTTATTCAGTTTTGTAAGAAATCTGCTAAACTGCCTTACAAAGTGACTATACCATTTTGCATTTCTGCCAGCAATGTATGACAGTCCTTGTTGCTAACATCTTCGCCAAAATTTAACGTTATTATTTTGGATTTTGGCCATTCTAATACGTATGTAGTATTATTTCAATGTTATTTTAATTTGCATTTCCCTGATGACATATGATGTGGAACATTTTGTATATGCTTACTTTGCCAGCTATATATCTTCTTGGGTGAACCATCTGTTAAGGTCTTTGGCCCATTTCTTAATTGGGTTGTTTTCCTAATACTAAGTCCCTCATATTTTTTGGATAACAGTCCTTTATCAGATGTATCTTTTGCAAATATTTTCTCCCAATCTGTGGATTGTTTCCTTACTCTTTTGATGTCATCTTTTGCAAAACAAAGTTTTGAGTTTTAATTAGCCAGTTTATAAGTTTTCTATATCATGGACTGTGACTTCATTGTTGTAATTAATAAGTCATCACCACTCTCTAGGTCATATAGCATCTAAATTTTCTCTTATGTTATTTTCTAAGAGTGTTGTAGTTTAAATTTAGGCCTATAATCTTATTTGAGTTAATTTTTGTGAAGGGTATAAGGTCTGGGTTTACTTACTTTTTGCATGTTTCTTTCTAGTTGTTCCATAAAAATTTAATGAGAAGTTATATATTTCCTCCTTTGTACTGCCTTTGCTCCCTTGTCCAAGACTATATTGATGGTGTGCTATTTCAAAGTTCTCTATGCAGTTACATTGATATGTCTATTCTTTCACAAATGCTTCACTGTCTTGATTACTGTAGCTTTATAGTAAGTCTTGAAGTTGAGTAGAGTCAGACCTCCAACTTTGTTTTTCTCCTTCTATGTTGTGTTGGACATTCTGAGTCTCTTGCCTCTCCATATAAAACTTCGAAGAAGTTTGACAATATTTACAAAGTAACTTTCTGAAATTTTGACTAGGATTGTATTGAATCAATTAATTAACTTGGGAAGAAATGACACTTTGACAATATTCAGGGTTTTTTTTACATGAATATGGAATATGCCTTTGTTAATTTAGTTCTCTTGATTTTGTTTATCAAAGGTTGGTAGTTTTTCTCATGTACATTTTATACATATTTTATTATAGTTTTCTTTTTTTCCTTCTTTTCCAAGTTAGAGAAGAGAGACAGAGAGACAGACTCCTGCATGTGTTCCAACCAGGATCCACTTTGCAACCTCCATCTGGGGCCAATGTTCTGCCCATCTGGGGTCATGCTTGCAATTGAGCTCCATCAATTTATCCTCACCACCCAGGCCAATACATGCAAACTAACAGAGTCATGGCTTCAGGAGGGGAAGAGAAAAACTGAGAGAATGAGAGAGAGAAAAAAAAGAGGGGGAAGAAGTGTGGAGAAGCAGATGGTCGCTACTCCTGTGTGTCCAGACTCGGAATCAAACCCAGGACATCTACATGCCAGGTGACTCTAACACTAAGCCAACTGGCCAGTGCTTATATTTGGTTAGGTATTTCATTGTTGGGAGCTGTTAAGGCAATATTATTCATATTAAATTTTATATTCTACTTGCTCATTATAGTATGTAGAAAAATAACTGACATTTGTATGTTAATCTTATATCCTGCAACCTTGTCGTAATCCCTTCTTAGTTCCAGAATTTTTGGCATTTTTTTTACATTTTCTACTTAGATGATAATTTTATTTCTTCCTCTCCATCTGAATAGCTTTAGTTTTCTTTCCTCTCTTCTTACATTAGCTTGAACTTTTAGCATGATGTGGAAAAGCAGTGGTAAGAGGACATTTTTCCTTTTTTCTGATTTTAATGAAGAAGATTTTCAATATTAATTATATTTTTTAATCAAGTTGGAAAAATTACCCTCTATTCCTAGTTTACTAAGAGTTTTTGTTATGAATGGGTAAGAGATGTTACCAAGTGCTGTTTTTTTTTTTTTTACCTATTGATATAATTGTGTGATTTTTATGTTTTAGTCTATTGATGTGATGTCTTAACATTAATAGCTTTTCAAATATTAAAGCACCCCTGCACAACTAGAACTATCCCTACTTGTCCCATGGTGTAAATTTTTCACACATTGTTGGATTTGATTTGCTAATTTTTTGTGATAATCATTGTATCGATATTAATGAGAAATGATGGTCTGTAGTTTCCTTTTATACTGTCTTTGTCTGGATTTGGTATTAGAACAATACTCGCCTAATTGATGTGTTAGAAAGTATTTCCTCTGCTTCCTAGCCTATAAGCTTCCTAGCCTACAAGAATAAGAAACCTTTGTTCCCTAAAAGAGATTAAAGAAAATTTATATAATTTATTGTTTAAGTGTTTGAGAGAATTCACCAGTAAATCAATTTGGGTCTGGGCTTTTCTGTTTTATAAGGTTATCAATTATTGATTCAATTCCTTTAATAGAAACAGTTTTATTCAAGTAATTTATTTCTTCCTGTGTGGGTTTGGGTAATTTGTTTTTTTATTAGGAATTGTCCATTTCTTCCTAGATTATGAAATGCATGGACATCCACTTGTTTATAGTATCCCTTTGTTACCTTTTTAATTTCTATGGTATTTATAGTGTTATATCTCCTTCCATTCTATTAATAATTTGTAACTTCAAATTGTCTTAGCTTGGCTAGAAGCTTATGAAGTCAATTGATATTTTTCAAAGAACCCTTTTATTTCACTGATTTTTTTCTATCGATTTTTTGTTTTTAATGTAATTGGTTAGTACTCTATTTTTATATTTATTCTGTTCTGTTAATTTTAGGTTTTCTGAAGTAGAAACATAGATTTTTAATTTTCAATCTTTCTTATTTGCTAATACACACATTCAATCCTATAAATTTTCCTTAAAGCACTCCTTTTGCTATTTCCCACAAATATTGATACATTGCATTTTCCTTTAATTTTGCTGAAAATACTTTTAAATTTCTCTATGAAAAGCAGCTATAATAATGTTTATAAAATATGAAAACTTAATCCTGTAATTGAACTTCTTAAAAATTTTCAGTAATTTCTCAAATGATAAAATTTAAACTTATTATCACTGGCAAGACATAGAATCTGATCCCTTTAAAACACTCTTTGGTGAAGTTCTTTATGTAATATATACTTATAATAATTATAGTACATAACATAAAACCCAACTAGAGATCCACATGTATCTTGACTTATTCATCTACATAACTAATATCGAACATATTACAGGCTCTTTCACATATATTTTCATATATATTTCTTCATTTAACTTCTAAACACACACACAAATACACACACCATAAAAAGAACTATTGTAAATATGTTCTGTTCTTTAAATTTTTATTTATTTATAATAAGCAAAGCAAGAGAGAGGACAGGAGAGAGTGAGACAGATTCCCACATGTGCTGGACTGAAATCTACCAGCAATGTCATCTAGGGTTGATGCTCCAGTATTGAGCTATTTTAGCTCTCGAGGCTGAGGTACTCCAAACAACCGAGCCTTCCTCAGTGCCAGGGTGATAGTGGGGGGTGAGAGGGCAACAGTCAAACCAATCAAGCTACTGGCTGTGGGAAGGAAAGATGGAAGAAAGCAAAAAAAGAAGCAGATGGTCACTTCTCTTGTATGCCTTAACGGGTGATCAAACTTGACACATCTATAAGCCTGGCCCACACTCTATCCATTGAACCACCATGTAGGGCCTTTTTTATTTTTATATACATGATAAATAAGATTCAGAAAGACTCAGTAACTCATTCAAAATAATGGAGGCAGAAGTAATATTTGAAAATTGTTCTGTGAAACCCATTGTTTTTCCAAAGATTTCTGTAGATACAGACTGAAGAAAATAAAAAAAATGATCGCACTTCTTGGATTTTCTTTACCTACCCCAGGATAAATTATACCTTCTTCAATCATTTTAAGAAGAAATTACACAACTAGCCAGTCTACATTTGCTATTCAAATTTTTGCCATATTATTATAAATATTTGACCAATTTACACTCAGTGAGCATTCAGCATTCTCATATAATATTGTTATCATCATGCAACTACATTCATAGATCCATGTTCTTAAAGAATCAATCAGAACCAGGTTTCTCTATCTCTGATAAGCCTCATTATTTCCACTATAACAAGATAAAATAATTAGGTGGACATATAATTGCCTACTTCTGAATATATTTTCCTGCCTCCCTTGTAACTTATACTACATTTACTAAATTCTCAGTCATGGTATGCAAGCATGGCAACAGGTACAACTTTGCATGTGATTTAATTAAATGTAAATTAATTTCCCTAGATTAATTGTTCTTTCTTCCTACAAATTAGCATATGGATATTGTAGCAATCTTGAAATAACTATGTATAAAAAATCAACACACTAGTAGGGGATCATACACTAGCTACCTTAAACCTGGACAGATTAGATAGTACTTATAAAGGAAGTAAACTTCTGTTCCATTTACTTTATTAAATTAGATTAGCTTTTATCTTTATATGTTTCCCAAAAGTCAAATTCAGATTTATCTCATTATGTCTCAAGGAGCCACTATCATATATAATAGATTTGTTCACAAATTGTTTTGTGTATCTTATTTCCCTAACCATACATTTTTAAATATGTTCTTCACATGGTGGTACTTAATATATATTTCTTGATTTATTTATTTTAATCTTTATGGAATTAATGTGGAAAAGAGGTTATCATTAGTTAAATCATCTAGTCCAGAGGTGCCCAGACTTTTTCAGCTTGTAAGCTACTTATAAGATGACGAAGTCAAAATGATCTACCTACAATAAAAATGCAAAACATAAATTTATTTCCTCTATATTATCATTATTTAAGTTATTATTATTACTATTTAATATTGTGTATTCTTCTTTCACCTTTCTCCTTATCAGCTCTCTTTTCAGAAGAAAGTCAATGTCATAGTTTTTATGAACAGTACGAAAAAGTCACTCCACATTTTTCTTCTTTGGAATAGCAATGGCACACAGACAGATGAGGCAAACGCACTTAGAATATGACATAGTGAAAAAAAATCCCCTCCCATTCTGTATGAATGTGGTAGGTTTTAGGCTTCTTACTCGGACCAGCTACGGCATTCATTTCTATACCCTTTGTTGTATTTAGTTTAAATAAATTGAAGGCTAACTACGCAGCAATGTAACTGAACAAGTTAGCGTGGTTTAACGCGCATGCGTAGGGTGTCAAAAGTTCAGATGTCAGATTGGCTACCGTGTATGCCAATCAAAAGACAAATGTCTTTTTAATGTTATGCGATCTACCCACACTTTCTTCGCGATCGACCAGTAGATCACAATTGACTTATTGAGCACCCCTGATCTAGGGGCTCAGAGTTTAAATAAATTATTGAACATTAAATTGTTGGTTAGTTATTTCTAGAGCATTGATGACACATTAGCCCTTTTCTCTGTTTTCCAAAACATAGACAGATTGTTGTCTCATTATTTTCAATTCCTTGACTTATGGTGATTAATGAATCATTTAAAAATGCATGCCTAAGTAGCAAAATTTTGTGACGTTTCAGATTTGCAAGTACAGTAAAATTTCTAGTATGTAAATCTTCTTTTTATTGGAGAATCAATAATAGCTAAAATTCCTTTAGTTGACTGCCAATCATAGAATTATGCCACATTGGGCTATATATTATTATATTTGACTGTGGTAATTTTCTTCTGATCATCTTTATAGATATTGATACTGTTCATAAATTACTGATAAGAAGGTACTTATTTTTTAAAACTATATTTAGAATTCAGGTATCTTGTGCATGCATTACTACATAGAAGACAGTTTTATAGTAAGCAAGAACTATTATTTATTCCTACTTAAGCTATTATTTAATCAGTCAGAGTGAAAAACCTCTTAATTCGCCGAGAAGAATTATGCAGAATGCTCAGAATGGTTTTCCACAATAGTGTGACCAATGAGAGTCAGACTAACTGCTGCTGTCTTTGTATAACAAATATTAAAAACAACCCAACTCTGGATCAAAACAACTTTAAATATTTTAACAGTATCTCAAGAAAAGTTTAAGAATATTTGTAGAAATTCAAAAATACCCAATATTGAACAAGGTGAAATTCACAAATTCTAGTAATGCATAACAACTGCCAGGCATGCAAAAAAGCCAGGAAAACAAAAACAAACAAAAAAATCAATCTATATTAAAGAGATAAATCAATGAAAACCTAAACACAGATATTATAATTAGCAGAAAGGAACATTAAAATAGTTATTATACCTGTTTTCTATATGTTCAGAAAGTTAAGGAAAGACAGAGAAGATATAGAAGAGGTCCAAGGTAAAATTTTAGAAATGAAAACTACAGTGACTAAAATAGAAATATTACATAGCACTTGCATAGCACTTGTCCCATGGTGAATACTCAGCAGATTAGAGATCAGTCAAAATCATTCAAAATGAAACAAAGAGACAGAATAAAAGAAAAGGTATCACTGAATTGTGGGACAATTTTAAGTATCTTAATACATGTGTAACTATATTGCTCAAACGAGAGTGGGAAAAAGATCATATAATTGTTTGAAAAATAATGCCTAATTTTTTTCAAATTTAATGAATACTCTAAACCTCAAATTAAAAAGCTCAACAAAGTCAAGTATAACAAACATGAAGACATTACATAAGGCACAGCATATTCACAATGACAGTAACAGCAGCCAGAGAGAAGAAATATATATTTTGTACAGAGAACAAGTATAAGAATGACAGCATATTTATTTTCAGGAAATGCAAGACAGAAAACAGTAGAGCAGCATCTATAAATATTGTATAAAAATTATTGTTAATAGCTTGACCAGGTGGTGGCACAGTGGATAAAGCATTGGACTGCAATGCAGAGGACCCAAGTTTGAAAACCCAAGGTCATGGGCTTGAGTGTGGGCTCATCTGGCTAGAGCTGGGGCTAATCTGGTTTAAGTGTGTGCTCACCAGCTTGAGTGTGGGGTCACTGGCTTGAGCATGGGATCATAGCCATGAACCCATGGTTGCTGGCTTGAGCCCAAAGGACACTAGCTTGAAGACCAAGGTAACTGGCTTGAGCCCAAGGTCGCTGGCTTGAGCAAGGAGTCACTCACTCTGCTGGAGCCCGCCCCTCAAGCTGAGGCACATATGAGAAAGCAATCAACGAACAACTAAGGTGCCACAACGAAGAATTGATGTTTCTCATCTCTCTCCCTTTCTGTCTGTCTGTCCCTATCTGTCCCTCTCTCTGACTCTTTCTCTATCAAAAAAAAAATTACTGTTAATCTACTTTTTGATACTTAACAATATCTTTCAAAAACAAAAGCAAAATAAAGAATTTTTAAATATACAAAGTCTAAAGTGTTTTAGCACTAGTGGACCTGCACTATAAGAAATGCTAAAGTAAGTTTATCTGGCACGTGGAAAATGATACCCAAGGGATGTCTGGATGGACAAAGCATTAGAATGATATTTATAATTATAAGTATGAAAGTTTTTTCTTAGTTTTTATAATATTCTTTTGGAATTATTTATCACTTAAAGTGAAAATATATACAATGTATTATGGTGTTTTAAATATAGGCAACAGTATAATACCTAACAATAATAATACAAAGTTAGTTAGAAAGAGATGAAAAATATCATTGTAAGTTTCTTAAACTGTGTTGCAAATTGTATGATATCACTTGAAAGTGGATTATGACAGGTTAAAGATGCATACTATAAATCCTAAAGCAATGGTTAACATATCATAACAAATAGTTATAATTTATATTTCAACATGGGAGATAAAAGAATCAGAAAATAGTTAATTAGTTCAAAAGAGGGCATGATAAAAGAAGAGCAATAAATAACTGAGATAATTAGAAAACAAAGAGTGATATGGTAAATTTAAACTCATGTATATCAAAAATTATATTAAATGTAAGTGGCCTAAACACCCCAATTGAAAATGTTTAAATTTTAAGATTGAATAAAAAAGCAAAATTATAAATAAATAAAAATAGAATATTTACTGATTTTAGAGAGAGAGGAAGGGAGAGAAAGAGAGAGGAAGAACATTGATTGTGTCATAACTAGGGATCAAACCAGCAACCTCTGTACTTAGGGAGAACACTTGAACCAACTGAGCTATGTAGCCAGGGCAAGAATTGATAAACCCATTTTAATTAAAATAAACTCTCTCTACATTCAGAACAATAACTTTGGCTCTCATTTATGAGAAATAATAATACTACCTAAAAGACCATTTGTTCTATGCCAAATACAGTATAGGTATCATGACTTTCTTTTCTTTTTCAGATGAAGAGACAGAGGAATCGAGATAAAAGAGCCCAGACTGGAAGCCACAGAATAACCAAGTTCTTAGTAACTGAGCTATACAAATCAGATGCAGTGTAATCAATTGGTGCAGCAATTTTAGAAAGACAGTTGATGCCAGGTGATATAAAAGTTATTTATAAAGAAAGTGTAGCATGTATAGATAGAAGATGTTATATTTGTTGCTGTTATAAGTTGAAATAATTAAAGAGTAGGACAACAGTTTGAATAGAAATTTTAAGAATCTTTTTACAAAGAGTTCTAAGCAATTGTGCCTCCCATCCCTCTACCCACAATAAGTTGTAGATATCTATTATATTAAGCAAGCATTTTAGCATCAAAAAGTTGTTTCTTTGAATGTGCATTAGACATTGAATCAGCCATATAGGACAGCCATTAATTTTGTGACATAAATACACTCTGAAAAATACCTGATGTAAATCACTGTGTTGTCTAAAACAGTGCTACATAAAGAGTAGTTCACAAACATTTTTGTTTGTTTGTTTCTACTGGTCAACAATGATGTAAGCCTAGAATTTGGAAATAACTTATTTTTACAATGTTTTACAAAGCATCATTCTTCCAACAGATTGAAAAAACAAAAGAAACTAAAAGAAACAAAAACCTCACTCTTTTTTGCAGAGTGTGAGAAGCACTGGCCTGAAACTTGTTTTTGGTTTTTAGGATTCCCATTTTATGGTTTTCTTTTGTGGAAATGCAGGTGCACTGTGACCGTTTTTGTTGTCAAACATTTAAAAGATATTTCTACATAGTCATTACAGTCAAATGTGTAGTTTCTTTTCCCATTAATGGTTAAGAGCAAGGACTTTGAAATCAAACAATCCTGAATTTAAATCTCATCTCTACTGCCTAGCAGACATGTGGATTTAAACATGTCATTGAATTATGATGTGCCCTGGTTCAGATAATATCTACCACAATGCTGGAATCTTATTTATAAATAACCTTCAGTTAAAATATATGTATATTTTAAATATATGTAAAATGGTACTGAAAATTCTTACAAGTTAAGATATTTAAACTGTATTAATGTACAAATGTGATCTGTGTGGTACTGTTGTTTTGATATATGTCTATATATCCTCAGTGCCCCCTGCATAATCTTTGTCATTTTGTCTTAGAAGACTTTTACTGTGTTGATACAACCTCAAAAGGATACTTTAAAAAAATCAGGGTTTAGCTATTTCTAAAATGTTCTCACAGTGGAAGACTAGGACTCATAGCCACAATCTTCTTTTTGTTTCATCAAGCAATTTTTCCTTTCCTGTAACACATACATATTTGAGGCAGATGAAGGAAAAAGAAAGCATGAGAAAATAGATACCACAGGCTCAGATAAAGGTTTATATTATACATACAAGAATGTTTTGCTTAGTTCACAAAACCTTGTTTCTGAATCTTAACCTCATTCGTATATTCAATTTTTATTTATGAGAAACTTTTTGAGGACGGAGGACAGTAAGTTAAAACTTGAGGGGTCAGTAGACATTTTGATGGCTATGTGTATTAGTTTCTTATTGCTGATATAACAAATTACCACAAGCCAAGTGGCTTAAAACAGTACAATGTTTTAATTTACAGTTCTGGAGGTCTGAGTCCAAATACCTCTTATGGGTTAAAATTATGGCATCAATAGAGTTAAGTTCTTCTGCAGGCTTTAGGAGAGACCCTGCTTTCAGTTTCCAGGGCTCACCTGCAATACTTGGCTTGTGATGCCTACCCCCATCTTTAAAGCTTGTCATTCCAACCTCTGCTTAACTTGACACAGTACCCTCTCTCTGACCTTTCTACTTTCCTCTTATAAGGGATTTATGTCTAGTTTGGGCCAACTAGGATAGGAATTTTCCATCAAAAGATCCACCTTAACTTAACACATTTGCAAAATACTTTTTGCCATGTAAGATAATATATTTACAATTTCTCAGGAAGAGAATATGGATGTCTTTGGGTAGGGGCACAAAGGGAGGCATTATTCTGTCTATCACACTATGGTTTCCTAATTACCATCAGGGCTTTTGTGGGCATAATGAAGGTTTAGCTGTTTAGCTGAAAATTGAAAAAAAAAAAATAAGAGTTTAATAGTCAGAATGTATAAAGTTTCTAAGTCCTGAGAGAGTAAAGTTCTGGGAACATTCCTGAAACTAGATATTGTCCAGCATGACTGAAGCATGTGTGAGAACTTGAATTAAAATCGCTCCTCATGTCAGACCTTGAATAAGTTACTTTCTTTAAGTAAGGTTCTTCTTCCTTACACCTGGGATATCACTATTTCATAGAGTTTTTGGATTAAAAACATATCTAAAGTGAAAGGCTAGCAGTAGGCACTGAATAAGCACTTGTAATTAAAAGGTCATGCCTGACCAGGCGGTGGCGCAGTGGATAGAGCATCGGACTGGGATGTGGAAGACCCAGGTTCGAGACCCCGAGCTTGCCAGCTTGAGCGTGGGCCCATCCGGCTTGAGCAAAAGGTCGCCAGCTTGGACCCAAGGTCGCTGGCTCTAGCAAGGGGTGGCTCGGTCTGCTGAAGGCCCGCGGTCAAGGCAAATGTGAGAAAGCAATCAATGAACAACTATGGTGTCGCAATGGCAACGAAAAACTAATGATTGATGCTTCTCATCTCTCTCCATTCCTGTCTGGCTGTCCCTATCTATCCCTCTCTCTGTACCAAAAAAAAAAAAAAGGTCAGTTAGACCTGACATGCTGTGGCGCAGTTGATAAAGTGTCGACCTGGAATGTTGAGGTGGCCAATTCAAAACCCTGGCTTGCCTGTCAAGGCACATATGGGAGTTGATGCTTCTTGCTCCTCATCCCCCTTTTCTCTCTCCCCTCTCTAAAATATCGTAAATAAAAAATAAATTAAAAGGTCAGTTAAAAGTGGTCTTAGTTTTATCCTCAGGGTCTTTTTGCATTTATTAGCAACTGAAGGTGTTGGAATCTAAAGTATTCCTGCAAAGAGGGAAAATCCCTGTCATTACTCTTGGCTCCATATGCTTCATCTTCTTTTTCTTTTGTTCAACATCTTTGCCAATCAAGGAATTTAAATCTCCTGTTAAAGTCCTTTGAAGTAGAGAAATCAAGCATAGACTGTGTGCTCTGAATAGATTTCAAATTGTACGTTCATACTCATATTAGTTATTACTAGACATATATAATTAAATAAAAATGGATTCATTTATATGAGCACATTTTATCTCCATTGATCACATAAAATTGGCAAATTAAAGCAACAGCATGTATTAGTTCCTCAGAAGTGTGAGATAAAGGTTATGTATATGAGTATGTATGACACTAATTTGTATTCATATATCTCCAAATTCTACCCTCATTTATTTTCCACTGATATATCAAAAAAGTTTTAGCTGACAGCTTTGCCAACACACTAATTAGCTCTCAGTCACAGAGTTTTCAGTAAGATTCCTCTTACAAACTCTATGTTTTTATTGTCAGCTAGCCTGACAAAGATATATCATTTTCAATTGCTGATCAAGTTAGTCAACAGTGAGCAATTAAAAAAAATATTTTTCATTTCACATCATTTGGGTTAGCTAAGCATAATCATATTTTGTTTTTATATTTTGGGTTTTTGTTGTTTTTCTGCCAGTTGTTTTACTAGGTATTGGATTGCATTTTTTGTCTCCCTTTTTTTACCTGGGTGATACAATGAATATTACCTGCACTGACTCACAACATGTGCTGAGTAATCTGTTGCTTATTAGGGACTCATATTAGAAACTTAAAGTTAGACTTAAGAGTGAGTATATAGATATATGTATTTGTGAGGGTGAGGAAGAAAATGTAAAATTATCTTTCCTACAATTTTTAGTGTCTACAAAATATTTCTAATGGGAATTAGTTTTCCACATCTTTATTATTATTATTTTTGTCAGTAGGCTAAAAGCAAGAGGAATATAAAGAATTGGTGGGTTATTAAAGTAAATAAAAAAAAGGTATTAGTACTATTAACAAAACTACCAGTACCTTTTCACATTCCAAGTACATGGTAAGATAGCACTTCTCTCTCTTGGTTTCAGATATGGCCATGTAATTTCTTTTACCAATGAAATATGAACAAAAGTGAGAAGTCATTTGTAGACAATCTTAGGAGACAATGGGTACTTCCCAAAATCACTTTTTCTCTACTATAGTGACTAGCAACATTCAAAATATAGTCAGCACCATTAAACTATGTTTCTAAGTGACTTAGATGAGCATAAAGTAGATATTGACCCAAGATAAATATGTATCAATAGTAGAAAACAATTCTTTGTTATTTCTAGCTATTGTTATTAGGCTAATAGATATACAGGTAGACCTACATTTAAAATTCTTGGCAGTTTTCCAGCTATTATCTTTTAAATACTGTTAATTAATTTTAATCTTATTTAAATATTTATTATTTTAAATTATATTAAATTCCAGGAACTGAGCTCACTCAGGTAATATCTTGAATATTTTTGCCTGACTAGGCGGTGGCGCAGTGGATAGAGTGTTGGACTGGGATATGGAAGGACCCAGGTTCGAGACCCTGAGGTCGCCAGCTTGAGCGCGGGCTCATCTGGCTTGAGCAAAAGCTCACCAGCTTGGACCCAAGGTCGCTGGCTCAAGCAAGGGGTTACTCAGTCTGCTGAAGGCCTGTGGTCAAGGCACATATGAGAAAGTAATTAATGAACTACTAAGGTATTACAATGAAAAACTGATGACTGATGCTTCTCATGTCTCTTCATTCCTGTCTGTCTGTCCCTATCTATTTCTCTCTCTGTCTCTGACAAAAAAAATGTTGAATATTTTTTGATTAACTTATTTATGAAAAATTTGACAGTTAGGTTTTAGCCTGTGATGCAAAGCAGAAAATTAAATGTTCGAGAGAATTTATTGATTTGCATATGTCTTAATAGTAGGTGAAGAACTAAATATTAATCTGGCTAGATATAACTTAAAGAAACACAAAAATCTTATATTTTTAATTATATTTATGTTCTAGATTTTTTCTGAACATATTTTAACATCTGTAACAATAAACATAAAATTATTTTCACATAAAGATTTTGGGAAGGCTACCCGTGGGTAATGTTTCTGAAACAGACTTAACTCAATAAACTGTAACTTTCCATTTTATCGACCTTGAAGAAATTGTCTTTGATGCCAAAAATAATATGAAAGAGAGAAATAAGCAAGATACAACAAGTATTGTGCTTGAGAATCATTTCTGACAAAACTTCTTGGTTATTGTCCCGTTTTTAACTTCAGATTGAGGCAAAAGTAGGTTTACAGTTGTGAGTACATGAAGCACAGAGTTTATTCTCATATTATCATTTATTAATTAATGTATTTTTTGTCATATTAACAACTGTTAACTTACTTTTGTAACATCATGTATATAAGCTCTTTTCTTATTGCATTTGGAAAAAATCAGATTAAGATGTCTACCAGGATTGTTTTAATTCTTTCTTTTCCAAGTCAGCAGAGAGGAGATAGAGACTCAGGCTCCAGCATAAGCTCTGACCAGGATCCACCCAATGACCACATCTAGGTCCAATGTTCTGCCCATCTTGGGCCATGCTCACAACCAAGCTATTTTTATCACTTGAGGTGGAGGCTCCACAGAGTCATCCTGAGCTCCCAGGGCCAATGCACTTAAACCAATCAACTCATGGGTGCGGGAGAGGAAGATAGAGAGAGAATAAGAGAGAAAGGAGAAGGATGGAGAAGCAGATGGTTGCTTCTCCTGTGTACCCTGACCGAGAGTCAAACCCAAGATATCCACACACCAGGCCAATGCTCTACCTGTGAGCCAACGTGGCCAGGGTTTAGTTTCTGTTTTTTCAATTTCTATGTGATAAGATTATTTTTTTGTATTAACTAATATAACTTTTCCTTAAAAACTCAAATACAGTTTTATGTAAAGACCCATGCACCCCCATGTTCATCTCAGCATTATTCACAGTGGCCAAGATACAGAAATAACCAAAGTGTCTCTCAAAAGAGGATTGGATAAAGAATATGTGGTACATATATACTATGGAATACTACTCAGCCATAAGAAATGATGACATCGGATCATTTACAACAACATGGATGGACCTTGATAACATTATTCTGAGTAAAATAGGTAAATTAGAAAAAAACTAAGAACTGTACGATTTCACACATAGGTATGATATAAAATTGAGACTCATGAACATAGATAAAAGTGAAGTGGTTACCAAGAGGAAGGGGATATAGGGTGGGAGATGAAGGAGCGAGTGGTGGGAATGGTGTAACGCGTGACAAATATAAGGTGACAGAAAATGATTTGACTTTGGGTGAAGGGTATACAATATAATCAACCATTCAAATGCTATAGAAATGTTTACCTGACACCTATGTACTCTTATTGATCAATGTCACCCTGTTAAAGTTAAGTTTCTAAATAAACATTTTTAAAAATTAAAACATTTCCTTTTATTTATAAAAAACAATATAAAAATCTTTTATGTAACACATACTCCCTTTCTAATTCTTAAAGGGAAGGAAATTTCACATTGCATTTTTTCCATTTATTTCATTGGGAAAACTGAAATAAGGACAAAGAAAAGAACTGAATAATAACAAAACTTTTGCTTTCAATCTTCTGGGGTTGAGCAATCTATATTTTAATCTATCCAATATATGGTATAAAATTGTCCTTACTCAAACCTATCACAAGAGAATTCTAAGTACCAATACAAAAATCATACACTAAAACAAAATGACCTAAGAAATTTGGAAAAGAAAAATAGAAATATTGAGAATGAACTCAGAAAAAAATACTTCTACCTAAAAAGGAATTAAAATAAAATTCTACTATTAGAAACGGAACCACTGGAATGGTTAAACTGATATATACTTATCAGGGAAAGCTGTTCAACAACTCCAAAAAATGAACTATTGATAACAAGCAACAGCTTGGATAGATATGCCCAGAATTATCCTGAGTTAGAAAAGGCAATCTCAAAAGCTTCCATATTATATATTACGTTTATATATATACTTTTTAAATGATAGCATTTTAGAAATAAAGAACCATTTAGTAATTGCCAGAGGTTGGGTGTGAGGAGGTAAAAGTAGGAAAAGGGGGTATAATTACAAGAGGGCAATGCAAGCCTTGTGATGATAGAACTTTTATATCTCTACTGCAGTAGTGGATTTCCAAAAGATGCATGTTATAAAATTGTATAGAATTAAATAGACACACACATGAGTACAAATAAAACCAGAGAAATCTAAATATGATTGGTGGATTATATCAATGTCAATATCCTGACTGTGATATTCTATTATAGTATGGAAGTTGTTATCACCAGGGGAAATTATGAAAAAGATACATAAGATATCTCTGGATTGTTTTTAATAAGTTTTAAAAAACAATTTAAAATATTAACTTAAAATTATCATTAAAATTTCAATTAAAAGACACTTGAATTTCTAATGAGAGTGATGTAAATATACTTCAACTAGATTTGCTCTTCATATAGCATACTCAACCTAGTTGTCCACACTTGCAATCTTTTTAATAATTATTATATTTTAGAGAAGAAAGATGGCGACGGAGTAGGCAGATGTTCCAACTGTAACCTCCCAGGACCAAATTGGATTACAACTTAATTTAAGAACAATAATCTTGAAAAGCCAACTTTAGACTAAACTAAGAGGAATCTATAACTAAGGATCATTGAAGAAGCCACACCAATACTGGTAGGAAGGGCAGAGATGCCGAAAAAGCCGCCCCACTCCTAGGAGCAAGCAAAGGCCCAGAAGGACTGTCACTGTGGGGTGGGTTGCTCTGAGAGGAGTGGATCCTCAGCTCCAGGCCCAGAGCACCAGCGTAGAGCCCTAGAGCCTAGAAGAGGTAACCAGACAGCATTAAGCTGTGAAAAGAGCCGGTTTTCTGTCTGCAAGAAACACACCTCTTGGACGCAGATTTCATTTTAAATGGCCTGCGCATAAAACCTTGTTCACTCCCACTTACCCAGGGCTCTGGTGGAGGAGAGCTGAGAGGACTGGAGTTGCGGGAAGAAAGTATAAAGTTGGAGGCCCAGGGAGAGACACTGTGGTGGACGACAACCAAAATCCTTGTGCTGAATCCTTCTCCAGTACAGCAGTCGCCATCTTTCTTGGGTGGAGCAATCCACTCTGATTTGCATCAGCCTGGAGAAAAGCAGCCGCTCCACCCTTGAGAGTCTCTCCTACCCCAGTCATGGCGATATGTTGTTCTGAGAGGCCAGAAAGCAGGGGGCGTGTCAGTAACTCAGTATTCTAATGTTGAGACCGGAGCTCCTGCCCACACTCTCCTGAGTCCAAGATTGGTGTTTCTACCTCAACAGAGACTCAGCTAAAACTGTGGGTGGGTAGACCACACCTCTGGGTCTCAGAGGCCACACCTACCAGATTCCTCAGGCCTCACCCTACTGAGGTCTGTGAAGAAAGTCTGGACAGACACCTAGGGCCAAGGGGTAGAACCACACCCACCGCTCTTTCTAATTCTTGAATTGCCACAGTCTCTAGAGTCAAACAGAGATTTTTCTAGCAGCTGATCTCAACAAGCAACCAGCAAACAGGCTGTAGGAGGTAAGACTCAGGGAAACTTGGCCATTTGAGCAGACTTTCATCCAGAGCCAGAGTGGGTAAAAGCCAGCCTAGGAGTACAGCTTCATATTTCCATGTACACCTGGGTCCAGCAGAGGCAGCCACAAAGTCTAAATTGCTTGTAGCTTCAAGAAGGTGGCTGAAGGCCTGACATGGCCAGTGTCTCCCACTGGTCTACACTGGGTTCACACTTGGGGGGACCAGGGCTGCCACATCCAGGGGCTAGCTGCAGAAAACATCAGTTCAGAACCTAATAACCATTGCTAGAGTGGTATCCTAAAGAAAAGCTCCTCACATCAGGCCCAGCTGAGGCAAATTCCACTCGCTGTGATCAGCACCAGCACAGTGGCTCATGTGCATTGGATAGGGTGGTGCTTCACAGTCAGCTGGCCTGGGTGTTGGATATTCTGGCCTGCTCAGCTAGATTCCATAGTGGGGAGGAAGAGAGGCTTGGAGCATGGACATTTAAAGTGTGGGTCCCTGTGAGTCTATTGTTGGATCTGGTCAAGGGGATTAGCCACCTTTGGGAGGGGCACAGTCAGGCCCAGGAGAGGACTCTCTCAATCTTCCTCCCTGAGACCGGGTTCTCAACAGCTGAAAGAACTCCTGAAGAGGGGACTCTTGGCCACACTCAGTCTGAATCTTTGGCTCAACTTGTTAGGGTGAAATAAAATTTGAGTATTCAGCAGTGGCTATCTTTTAAAATTAAAAGAGAAATAAAAGCTTCTCAGACAAGAAAAAGAAACTCAAGGAATTCATTACAACCAAACCAATACTGCAAGGCATGTTAAGGTGCCTGCTGTAAAAAGAGCAGAAAAAAAAATTAAGAAAAAGAGGATTGTACATTTAAAGAATAAAATGGCAATAAACAACTACATATCAATGATAAAGTTAAATGTAAATGGATTAAATGCTCCAATCAAAAGACATAGGGCAGCCTAACCAGGCGGTGGCGCAGTGGATAGAGCATCGAACTGGGATGCGGAAGGACCCCGGTTTGAGACCCCAAGATCACCAGCTTGAGTGCGGGCTCATCTGGTTTAAGCAAAGCTCACCAGCTTGGACCCAAGGTCGCTGGCTCGAGCAAGGGGTTACTCAGTCTGCTCAAGGCTCCGTGGTCAAGGCACATGTGAGAAAGCAATCAATGAACAACTGAGGTGTCACAACAAAAAAATGATGGTTGATGTTTCTCATCTCTCTTCGTTCCTGTCTGTCTGTCCCTATTTATCCCTCTCTCTGACTCTCTCTCTGTCCCTGTAAAAATAATAATAATAATTAATTAATTAATTAAAGGAATAATAAAGACGTAGGGTAGCTTTGTGGATAAGAAAACAGGACCCATACATATGCTGTTTACAACAGAGCCACTTCAGAACAAAAGATACAGAATATAATAAAAGCAAAGGGATGAAAAGAAGTATTTTATGCAAATGGAAATGAAAAAAAAAGATGGGGTAGCAATACTTATATCTAACAAAATAGACTTTAAAACAAAGGCTATAGTGAGGAATAAAGAAAGTCACTACATAACGATAAGGAGAGCAGTCCAACAGGAGGATATATCCATTGTAAATATCTATGCGCCTTGTATGGGAGCACCTAGCCTGACCTCTGGTGGTGCACTGGGTAAAGTATTGATCTGGAAAGCTGAGGTCACTGGTTCAAAGCCCTGGGATTGCCTGCTCAAGGCACATATGGGAGTTGATGCTTCCCGCTCCTCCCCTTCTCTCTCTCTCTCTCATTCTTGCTATCTCTCTCCTTTCTCTCAAAAAATGAATAAATAATATCTAAAATAAAAAATAATATAGGAGAACCTAAATATATAAATCAGATTTTGATGGACATAAAGGGCAAGATCAAAAGCAATACTATAATAGCAGGGAATTTTAATACCTCACTAATATCATTCTCCAGACAAAAAAATAACAAAGAAACAGCAAACTTAAATAACACACTAGATCAACTAGATTTAATAGTATTTCTACAAAACCTTTCACCCCAAAGCAGCAGAATTGACATTCTTTCAAGTGTTCATAGTACGTTCTCTAGGATGGACCACATGTTAGGACAGAAAATGAGTCTCAATAAATTTAAGAAGGTTGAAATCATATCAACCATATTCTCTGATCACAATGACATAAAACTAGATATCAACTACAATAGAAAAACTGAAAAGCTTTCAAACACTTGGAAACTAGCATGTTATTAAATAATAAATGGGTTAACAACAAGATCAAGAAAGAAATGAAAATTTTTTTGAAACAAATGAAAATGAACTATTTAAAATTTATGGGACACAGCAAAAGCAGTCCTGAAAGGGAAGTTTATAGAATTACAAGCATACCTTAAGAAGCAAGAAAAAGCTCAAAAAAAAACAACTTAACCCTGCATCTTAAAGAACTAAAAAAAGAACAACAAATAAATCCAAGAGGAAGTAGAAGGAAAAAAATAATAAAGACCAGAGCAAAAATAAATGACATAGAGGCTTAAAAAACAATACAGAGAATCAATGAAACTAAGAACTGTTTTTTTGAAAAGGTAAACAAGGTTGATGAACTTTTAACCAGACTCATCAAGAAAAAAAAGAGAGAGGACTCAAATAAATAAAATTAGAAATAAAAGTGGAAAAATAACAACTAACACCACAAAAATACAAAGGATTTTAAGAAAATACTATGAAGATCAGTATGTCAAAAAATTGGACAACCTAGGTGAAATGGATAAATTCCTAGAATAATATAATCTTCCAAAAAGTCAATCTGGAAGAATCAGAAAACCTAAACAGACTGATTACAACAAGTGAAATTGAAACAGTTATCAAAAAAATTCCAGGAAACAAAAGTCCTGGACCAGATGGCTTCACAGGCAAATTTTATCAAATATTCAAGGAAGAACTAACACCTAATTTTCTCAAGCTATTTCAAAAACTTCAAGAGGAGATGACTTCCAAGCTCCTTTTATGAGACAAGAATAATCCTCATTCCAAAAACAGGTAAAGACACTACAAAAAAAGAAAACTATAGACCAATATTCCTGATGAACTTAGATGCTAAAATTCTCAACAAAATATTAGCAAATCGGATCCAGCAATACATGAAAAAAAAATCATACATCATAATCAAGTGGGATTTATTCTGGGGAGGCAAGGCTGGTACAATATTCACAAATCAATAAATGTGATTCATCACATAAACATAAAGATAAAAATCACATGATAATATTAATATATGCAGAAAAACCAATTGATAAAATCCAGCACCCATTTATGATCAAAACTCTCAGCACAATGAGAATACAGAGAACATACTTCAACATAATAAAGGCCATCTATGACAAACCCATGGCCAAAATCATACTCAATGGGCAAAAATTAAAAGCAATGCCCTTAAGATCAGGAACAAGGCAGGGGTGCCCCCCTTTACTACTCTTATTCAACATAGTTCTGGAGGTCCTAGCAACAACAATCAAACAAGACAAAGAAATAAAAGGCATACAAATCAGAAAAGAAGAAGTAAAACTATCATCTGCTGATGACATGATATGGTGCATAGAAAACCCCAAAGTCTCATTCAAAATACTACTGAACCTGATGAATGAATTCAGCAAGGTGGCAGGATATAAAATCAATATTTAGAAATCAGTGGCATTTTTATACATCAACAATAAGCTGTCTGAAAGAGAAATTAAAAAAACAATCCTGTTCACTATTGCAACAACAAATATAAAAAGTGCCTAGGACTAAATTTAACCAAAGAGGTAAAAAACTTGTACTTGAAAAATTATAAAACATTGATAAAAGAAATCAAGGAAGATACAAACCAATGGAACCATATACCATGTTCATAAATAGGAAGAATAAACATCATTAAAATGTCTATATTACCAAGAGCAATTTATAAATTCAATGCAATTTCTATTAAAATACCAATGACATACTTCAAAGATATAGAACAAATATTCCAAAAATTTATATGGAACTAAAAAAGAACAAAAATAGCCTCAGCAGTCTTAAAAATAAAGAATAAAGTGGAAAGTATCACACTTTCTGATATCAAGTTATACTACAAGGCCATCGTACTCAAAACAGCTTGATACTGGCATAAGAACAGGCATGCATTTCAATGGAATAAAACAGATAATCCAAAAATAAACCCACGCCTATATGGTCAATCGATATTTGACAAAGGAAGTAAAAGTATACGATGGAGTTAAGACAGTCTCTTTAATAAATGGTGTTGAAAAACTTGGACAGGTACATGTAAAAAAATAAAAATAAACCATCAATTTACACCATTCACAAAAATAAACTCAAAATGGATAAAATACTTAAATGTAAGTCATGAAACCATAAACATCTTGGAAGAAAACATAAGCAGTAAACTCTCAGTTATCACTCTTAACAATATTTTTGCTGATTTATCTCCATAGGCAAGTGAAATAAAGGACAGGATGAAAAAAATGGGACTATATCAAACAAAAAGCTTTTGCAGAGCAAAAGCCACTATGAACAAAATAAAAAAACAACAACACACACAATGGGAGAACATATTCACCAATACATCTGATAGGGGGTTAAACCCAAAATTTATAAAAAACTTCTAAAATTCAACACCAGGAAGGTAAACAACCCAATTAAAAAATGGGCTAGCCTGACCTGTGGTGGCGCAGTGGATAAAGCGTCGACCTGGGAACACTGAGGTCGCCAGTTCAAAACCCTGCACTGGTCTGGTCAAGGCACATATGGGAGTTGATGCTTCCAGCTCCTCCCCCCTTTCTCTCTTTCTCTCTCTCTCTCTCTCTCACTCTGTGTCTCCTCTCTAAAATGAATAAAATTAAAAAAAAATGGGCTAAAGAACTGAATAGATACTTCTCTAAAGAAGACATACAGATGGCCAATAGGCAGATGAAAAAATGTTCAATGTTACTAATCATCAGAGAAATGCAAATTAAAACCTCAATGAGATACCACCTCACACATTAACAGAAAAACACACAAGTGCTGGCAAGGGTGTGGAGAAATGGCAACCCTCCTGCACTGCTGGTTCCTCAAAAAATTAAAAATGAAACTACCTTTTGACCCAGCTATATTACTTTTAGGAATATATTCTAATAATACCAAATCACTGATTAAAAAGAAGATATGCACCCTCATGTTTATTGCCTCATTGTTTACAATAGCCAAGATCTGAAAATGGTCCAAGAGTCTGTCAGTAGACGAGTGGATTAAAAAGCTGTGGTACAGATAAACACAATGGAATAGTATGCGGCTGTGAAAAAGAAGAAAATCTTACCTTTTGCTACAGCATGGATGGACCTGGAGATTGTTATGGTAAGTGAAATAAACCAGGCGGAGAAAGAAAAATACCATGTGATCTGACATATTTGTGGAATCTAATGAACAAAGTGAAGAATTACAGGGCAAAGGCGGAATTACAGGGACCAGAGAGACAGCAGTCAGAGGGAAAGGGGTTTAGTGGATGGGATCAAAGAAAGTAAAGGGGTTAGTGAAACAATATACATAGCACAAAGATACAGATAACAGGACAGCAAATCCTAGAGGGAAAGGGGAAGGAAGTTAGAGGGAAGGGGAGAAAGGGGTATAAAAAGGGACACAGGAGTGGGGGGTGAGGAAGTTATATTCAGTGGGACACTTGAATCCATGTAAACACAATAAATTAAAAATTAATAAAAATTTTAAAAATAATTATTATATTTTTTAAAATTAATAAAATACGATGGTGCTGGCAATTGGCTCAGGGGTAAATCTTCAACCCAGCATGTGGCTGTTCTGGGTTTGATTCTTGGTCAGGGTACATAGGATAATCTACCATCTGTTTCTTTAGTACTCCTCTCCCTCTTCTTTCATTCTCTCTCTCTCTCTTTCTTCCTCTCCCACAGTCATGGCTCAATTGGTTTGAGCATCTTGGCCAGGTGCTGAGGATGGCACCATGGAGCCTCCATCTCAGGTCCAAATAGCTTGGTTGAGAGGATAGCCTCAGATGGGAAGAGCATCTGCCACATGTGTGGTCACCAGGTAGATTCCCACCAGGGCTCATGTGGGAGTCTGTCTCTCTATCTCCTCTCCTCTTCATTGGAAAAGAAGAAAAAAATAAACAAAAAAGTATTATAATTGTTGCGGATTAAATTATGTAGTGCCCCTACCCAAATACATTGAAGTCTTAACTCCGATTATATTTGAATGTGATTTGATCTGAACATAGGTCTCTGCAAATATAAGATGAGGACATACTGGATTACTAGAGGCCATAATCTAGTAATTGCAGAGTGAGAGGCAGAGAGACAGACTAACACATGCCCCTCAACCAGTATCCAACTGGCAAGCTCTATACTGGGCGATATTCTGCTCACCTGGGGCCTCTGCTCCATTTCTCTGAAAACAAGCTATTTTAGTGCCTGAAGCAATGCCATGGAGCCATCCTCAGCACCCAGGGCCAACTTTGCTCAAACCATCAAATCATGGCTGAGGGAGAGTGTTGGGCAGATAAAATATATTATGCTCATTTTGTTAAAGATGGCACTGCTCATGTGGAAATTCATTGATATTAATGTGTGTTGGGGGACAGGCTGTAGGCAGGCCAGGTCATTATAGCCTAAGGCTTGGTTTTAAGAGTAAGCTTTTCCCCACACCCCTGACTGATTGGATGATGTGGGGTGGTGCACTCTCATGAGGAATCCTCCCATTATGCCTCAGATAAGTGACTTTGTATCAGAGACTTCCTTGTTTGTAGATTGGATTAAAGGTTTGGATTTCTACACTATAAAGTAGGGCAGACCAGGAGCTTGCTCTCTCTCGGTTCCTGAGGTTAGTAATAAGAGGAGAGCAGAGAAAGGCCACGTGGAGGAGGCCAGGAGAAGCAGCCAAGATGGTGGAGTGCTGAGAGTGAAGACAGTTTGTGCAGAGTTTGTTAGAGAAAAGTAGATGGGGAACAGAGGTGAATAAGACTGGTGAGCTAGAAACCTTTGATTCTAGGAAACTCGGATAAGTCAGTAGCTTTGTGAGCACTGAATGAGTGGGTTTTGGAGCCCTATGTGTGTGTTTTTACTTGCCCACTGAGTGCAAGCTAGGATTAAAGCTGATGGATCACCAGTTCTTGGCTCCATTGTTTCATTACTGACTGTCCGAATCAAATGTGAACCTGCACTGGCCTGACAGCTATGATGGTGGCTTTGGCCACCAGCTTTACAGAAAACGAGAGAGAAAGTCATAAAGAGGGAAGGGGAAGGAGTGGAGAAGAAGATGGTCATTTCTCCTGTGTGCCCTGACTAGAAATCAAACCCAGGACCTCCACACTATAGCTGAGCCAATCGGCTGGGGCGTGATTTCAGTCTTTATTAGAAGAGGGAAATATGCACACAGTGACATAAAGAGACACACACAGAAATAATGTTATGTAACCATGGAGGCAGATATGGAAAGATGTCTCTATAATAGAAAGAATGCCAAGGTTTACTGGGCCACAGCTAAAAGGTAAGAAGAGCAAAAGAAAGATCCTCCTTAAGAGCCTTCAGAGAAAGCATGGCCCTACCATTAATTTGACTTTGTACTTATAGCCTCCAGAGCTATTAAGGAATAATTCTTTGTTCTTTTAAGCTACCAACTTTATGGTACCATGTTACTGCAGCCCTAGAAAACTAATAGGATGGTATTCTTAGTGCATTATGTTCCAAATCATTTATACCAATGTAACAAAGCAAATTAAACCTCAGTGAGTAGCCTGAAGTGTATCTCAGTTGGTAGGAGCATTGTCCCAATGCACCAAGGTTGCACATACACAATCAACCAATTAATGTACCAAAATGGATGGAACAACAGATCAATGTTTCTTTTTCTTTAAAATCAGTTCTAAAATACCCACAATGAATAAATTTTAAAATTTTCAATTATTTGTTATGTTTTCTGAAGTATGATACAGAAAACTGTTCTTAGAAATGCCAAACATTATTTCATAAAGATGGTGAAAAAAATGCTCTTTTTTTAAATTAGTTTTTTTCTTACTTTTGTAATCTTTATATGTACATATAATTCGGCCCTATAAAGGGTAATTTGTGCTACTTGCAGATCATGTTTTCATCTAGACTTATAGACATAAATATAGACCTATAGATATACTTCTCACAAAAATTAGGGGATATTTTATTGCTTCCTTTCATTTTGAAATATTCCCTAATTTTTGTTAGCAGTTATGAGGCCAGGAGCTGCGTCCACCATCACAGCCACCTGGCTTGTGCAGGTTTGTATTTGATTTGGACAGACGATAATGAAACAACAGAGCCAAGAACTGGTGGGCCTAGCTCACACCTGGCTGGCGAGAAAATACACACAATGTGAAAACACTTCCCTTTCCATTCAGGGCTCCCAAAGCCACTGACTCATCCAAGTATTCCTAGAACCAAAGGCCCCACCTGCCTTCTTCACCTCTGTTCCCAATCTCCTTCTCTCTGCACAAACTGGCTTCTCTTTCAGCACTCCGACATCTTGGCTGCCTATCTCTGCAATGCTGATGGCAGGATCAGAGAGAGCAAGAGCCCCTGGTTTGTCTCACTTCATAGTGTAAAAAGTTAAAGCCTTTAAGCCAATATACAAATAAGGAAGTCTCTGGTACAAAGCCACTTATCTGAGGTATAAATGAGATTCCTCATGAGAGTGCATCACCCTACATCATGTAGCAGTCAAGGGTGAGGGGAAAAGCTTAGTTTTGAGAAGATCTTAGTATTAGAAAGATGTTGAAAAGATCTTAGTATTAAAAAGGTGGGAAAGGCTTAGTCTTAAAACTAAGCCTTAGGCTATGAGTACCTTGCCAGTTTACAGCCTGTCTCCCACACTCAATGCAAACTATAAGTGAGCAAACATATATATCATATTTACAAACTTATTTGACTAACAGCAGTATATTTGTTTAGTTTAAAGTCTAAGAAATTTTATTTACATTTTCTCTGAAAGCATGAATGGTATAAACTATAAATTCAAAAAAATTATGCTGTGGAAATACTTTAATTTATGCTGAATTCTATCTAGAAAGCTATTGATATCATTTATATAAAAACATTTTTAAATGTTCTGTTGGGCAGATAAAATATATTATGCTCACTTTGTTAAAGACGGTGCTGCCCACGTGGGAGCCCATCGCCCAGGTGATGTTAGTTGCCCTTATGCTTGGGATGGGCGTAATTATATTATTGTATGTGGGGGACAGGCTGTAAGCTGGCAGAGTCATTATAGCCGAAGGCTTAGTTTTAAGACTAAGCTTTTCCCCACACCCTTGATTGATTGCATGATGTGGGGTGGTGCACTCTCATGAGGAATCCTCCCATTATACCTCAGATAAGTGGCTTTGTATCAGAGACTTTCTTGTTTGTAGATTGGATTAAAGGTTTGGATTACTATACTATAAAGTGGGGCAGACAGGGAGCTTGCTCTATCTTGGTTCCTGAGGTTAGTATTACAGAGAAGAGCAGAGAAAGGCCACATGGAGGAGGCCAGGAGAAGCGGCCAAGATGGTGGAGTGCTGAGGGAGAAGCCAGTTTGAGCAGAGTGTGTTGGAGAAAGAGATGGGGAATAGAGGTAAATAAGTCTGGTGAGCTAGAAAATCCTTTGATTCTAGGAAACTCGGATAAATCCATAGCTTTGTGAGCACTGAATGAGTGGGTTTTGGAGCCCAGTGTGTGTTTTTACTTGCCCGCTGGGTGCAAGCTAGGATTAAAGGTGATGGCCCACCAGTTCTTGGCTCTGTTATTTTATTACTGTCTGTCCAAATCTAATGTGAACCTCCATGAGCCATGCTGCTGTGATGTAGCTATGGCTACTGGCTTTACATGTTTTCTCACTAAAACGTCTAGAATATTAAAATATAGTGTTGGGCAGATAAAATATATTATGCTCACTTTGTTAAAGATGGCGCTGCCCACATGGAAGTTCGTTGATATTAATGTGTGTTCTGGAACAGGCTGTGGGCAGGCCGGGTCGTTGTAGCCTAAGGCTTAGTTTTAAGAGTAATCTCTTTTCCACACCCTTGACTGATTGGATGATGTAGGGTGGTGTACTCTCCTGAGGAATCCCATTATACAGAGACTTCCTTGTTTGTATAATTGGATTAAAGGTTTTGATTATATGGTATAAAGTGGGAAAGACCAGTAGCTTGATCTCTCTCTCTTGGTTCCTGGGGTTAGTATAGAGAGTAGAGCAGAGTAAGGCCAAAGGGAGGCCAGGAGAAGCAGCCAAGATGATAGAATGCTGAGGAAGAAGCCAGTTTGTGCAGAGTTTGTGTAGAGAGAAGGAGATGGGAAACAGAGGTGAATAAGTCTGGTGAGCTAGAAACCTTTGATTCTAGGAAACTCGGATAAGTCAGTAGCTTTGTGAGCACCGAATGTGTGGGTTTTTGAGCCCAGTGTGTGTTTTTGCTTGCCCGCCGGGTGCAAGCTAGAATTAAAGCTGATGGCTCACCAGTTTTTGGCTCTGTTGTTTCATTACTGACTGTTCAAATCGAATGCGAACCTGCACGGGTCAAGCTGCTGTGATGGTGGCCTCGACTACTGGCTTTACATATAGTATTAATAATCAACTTAATTAATAAAATAAAAATACATTTAAAAGGTCATCAACAAAAGGGAAAAGCATCACATATATTAAAAGAGAAGTAAATGCATTCTCAGTAAACAGAAATGATCAGAAAATGTGGTTATATATGTTAATACATTTTTCTCCTGCCATTTCTTTCTAATCTACCACCATCAATACATCACCATGAGAAGTTTGCTTTACAGAACATACTAAAGTCTTCAACCTTTCAATGAACTATCTGTAGCAATTTCAGAATAATTATGGCCTTTAAAAAACTCCTCAAACATTTTATTATTATAATGACTATGAAGGCATTGAAAACTATGCTCTATGGTGCTAGATAGATACTTCCAATTCATACACCCAGTATATCTTAGTATAATGTTGTAAGCAAAACTCTTGTCCAGGATTAGTAGGATATTCTGTCTTTCCCAATTTTAAATAAGGTTCCCTGAGTGTCTCTGTGTCTGTCTCTTTCTCTCCCATACACACACAAACACACAGACTTGGTATAATATTGATAAGGGTTCAAGTTCTGCCTCCATTACTTATATACTAAGCAATTTATTTAATATCTTTAGATCTCTGTTTCCTCAGTTCAAACTAATATAATAATAAAATATAATTAATAGGATTTTTGTTACAATGAAATGAGTAAAGCACAGGTAAATCATTCATCACGCTGTTTAAAAAACGATATGACCAACTAACAATTAGTTTTCAACAAATAATAAAAAAAAAACGAAATTTGGGAATCTATCCTTGGCTTAAGTAGATCTATTATTCTTAAACCTTAATTCACACATAACTGATTGCTTTCTATAAACACATGTCCAAGATAACATTTACATAATAGTATATTTTAAACATGTAAACTGAATTTATAAATTCATATCAGAAATTATAGCCTTCGTATTATTATGATAGATTTTCTATCATAAGAACCAGGATTCTTGGTGAAAGAAAAAGATGTTTTCTTTAAAAGACTAGCAGCAGTGGTATAGAGGGAAGCTATAAAACTCTTCCTGTACTGGTGTAGAGACTTGAAGAAAAAGGGAGAACTTTAAAAGACAGCTAAAATATGGCTGTTGAGTGCTTGCTGCTCTCATCTCACAGGATGAGAAAAAGGTGATAGACACTTCATGTAAGTTAACAAAACTATTTCAATAATTGTCTCACTTCTTGGAGTGGGAGCCCCAGAGAAAGGCCTGAATAATGCTGGAATAGTAAGATACTAATGGAGAAAGAAATGGTCCAGAGTAGAGTTTGGCAAACTCTTTCTGTAAAGAGCCAGATAATAAATAGTTCAGGCTTTATAGGTCATATCATTTCTATTACAACTTTTTAACTGTGCCCTCGTATTAAAAAAACAACCATGAGCCATAAATAAAGGAATAAAGAAAAATTTTGTTATGAAAACTGAAATTTGAATATTATATAATCTTCACAGGTCATAAAATAGAGATTTTTTATTGATGTGTTCCAACAATTTCAAAAAACATAAAGCACTCTGAGATCTTACACCATACAAAAACATGACAGAGTTGGATGTTGCCTGTGGGCCTAGTGTGTGGTCCTCTGATTTAGACAGAGAAGATCTAACAGTCTTCTGTTAGGTTTCCAAAAGCAGCATAAGAGAGCATAAAAGTATCCTCTTTTGTTGGAAGAAAGAGAAAGTAGATGAGAGTGAACAACAATAGACCTTTAGTTCGAAGGTGAGTTTATAGACTATGTGAACTGACAAAAACAGGTTAAGATGGGGACCATATTTATCAGCAATATAAACAGTGTTGAGAGGCTAATGTACAAATTTGGAAGGTCAAACCATGTCTCAACCAGAGGCCAAAAGAACTGAAGATTACCAAGTAACAAATGCAAATCTCATTTCTATTGTTGCTCCCTGAATCTGTTAATGTTTAAGATTCTCTTGAAATAAGATCCTAATCAAGGGAAATATGTGGGGATCAGGTACATTAAATAGGACAAGATGAGATTAAGAAACCCTAAGAAACTGCAATCAATGTCAAGAAGCTTCATAGAAATTGAGTCAGTACACAGGTTTTTTCTCCTTTATACTTAGAAAGAATCACCAAATCTTAGAAGTCTATTTACTACCCATTGACCTCTCAATGTGTAAAAATGCTTACCCATACCCAGAGATTTCATCTAGCAGCATAATTTAACTCTTTCCCAAAGGAATAATACATCTAAGAAGCCAGTTCCTAATAAAGGTAGGGAGTTGGGCACATGATGGTATAGCATCAAAGAAATTCTCACTCATTTCTATAATAGAATTCGAAAAGAGTTTGGCTTCTCCTACAAAACCACAACAGGGATGAAGTATGTTTCTCTATACTCATCTTTATTTAACAATACACTAGAGACCTTACGTAGTGATCAGGTTTTCTGTGTCTTTAGTCAAGAAGATTTAAGTTAAAAAGTTATTACAAAAACAATTTAAAAGTTCCAGCACAGCTCTCCCCTGGTACTTTCAGCTGCTATTGTACCTGACCTTTCTGTGATGACTTGAAATTCATCCTAGATTCCTAAATCTTACTCATCTCCTATATTCAATGTGGCCACATAATCCTATTAATTTGACTCCTTTAAAATCTCCTAATTTTATTCCCCTCACCTTAGCCCCATCTTCATAGCAACATTTTAAGCTTTTATTATTTTCTTCTTTTTGCAATGGGCTTGTTCCTGGTTTCTCTATCTTCAGTGTTATTGGTCCTATTTCTTATTCTCTCATGTATAGCCAGGGGCTGTCATTGTGGCCATGCACATTCAGGTTCTCATTGAATTTGGACAGACGGTAATGAAACAATGGAGCCAAGAACTGGTGGGCCATTATCTTTAATCCTAGCTTGCACCTGGCAGGTGAGAAATACACACAGTGGGAAGACACTTCCCTTTCCATTCAGGGCTCCCAAAGCCACTGACTCATCCGAGTATTCCTAGAATCAAAGGTTTCTACCTCACCAGCCTTATCCACCTCTGTTCCCCATCTCCTTCTCTCTACACAAACTGGCTTCTCCTTCAGCATGCCATCACCCTGGCTGCCTCTCTCCTGAAATGGTAATTTCAGGAACCAAGAGAGCGAACACCCTGGTCTGCCCCATTTTATAGTGTAGAAATCAAAACCTTTAAGTCAATATACAAATAAATAACTCTCTGAAACAGTCACTTATCTGAAGCATAAATGAGATTCCTCCTAAGAGTGCATGACTCTATATCATGCAATAGTCAAGGGTGTGGGGAAAAACTTAGTTTTAAAAATATCTTAGTATTAACAGGGCAGAAAAGGCTTAGGCTATACTGACTTTGCCAGCTTACAGCCTGTCACCCAAACCCAATGCAAACTATAAGTGAGCAAACATATATATCATATTTACAAACTTATTTGACCAAAACTTCAATTATAGTTTAAGTACATATCTCAAAAATATTTCTAAAATATAAATTTGATGATACCAGATGCCTGTTAAAAATCCTTCTACTTCTCTTCATATCTTCATATCCTATGTATAACACTGGGGAACAAAATTTTTGTTGTATCCACAAAAATACTTATTCTTACCTAAATCAGATGTGCTAATCATAAATCTGACATTAGTTTTTCTCTGTAAGCTACAGTTTTTATGCAGTTTGAGATTTTATGTTTTCATCTTATTGTAAAATTTTCAACATTTAGTTTAACATAATGAAGTAGATTGTCTTCTTGGGCATCATCTTTGTGAAAATATAATAACTTATATAATGCAGTAAATACACTAATACACTAAAAAAATTGATTGCATCAGAATTTGTCTACAATTTCAAAATAGAACATATTAAAACACTTATTTTAATCATAACATTTGCGCAACACTTATTTAACTTCTATTCAGGGAAAAAATGCGTTTGTAGCTCTTGTATTTGTATACTTGTTGAGGACAGTCTTGTTTGATGCTCCATCAATAGTCTGCTCATCACTAACAGCTCCAAGATTTTTGGGAAACTTATCAAGGTGACTGTTTAGGAAGTGAATGCTAATGCTCATGTTACATCCAATGTCGCGGAAAGCCAACAGCATCCTTTGATGCTGTTCATGGTTTTCTGCTTTATTTGTAGCCAAGAAAGTTCTTTGTAACTGCCACAGAAGACTGCCATGCTGTTTTTTCCTCCTTATTAATTTTCCTGGCAAATTCTTCATCACATATGAGGGTTCAGATTTGAGGTCCATTGAATACTCCTGCTTTTATCTTCTTGAAAGACAAGGCAGGAAAAGCAGAAATAATATGTTGAAAGCATTCACTTTCTCTATTCAAAGCCTGAACAAACTGCTTCATTAAGCCAAGATTGATGTGAAGTACGGGAAAAATGATCCTGTCTTGATTAACTACAGGTTCATTCACATTATTTTGCATCCCTACTTCCAGAGCTTCACATTTCAGCCACTACTTTTGTGTCCAGTGTTTCTCCTGAGCTCGGCTGTTCCACAAACACAGAAAGCAAGAATACTTTGTGAAACCTCTTTGCTATACTAGCAGGAAACTTACCATTTTTAAGATCCACACAAATGATCCAGTTCTGCTCCTCATACTTCAGAAAGTCGAGGACAGTTTTTATGTCATTATAATCTTCTCGCAGATGAGTTGAATAACCAATTGGAACTGCTGCATAAACATTACCGTTGTGTAGGAGAACACATTTCAGACTCTGTTTAGAGCTGTCAAGACATAGCCACCATTCTGTTGGACAGTAAGTGGTAACACCTACCTGGCTGAGAAAGCTATTGATTTCATGACAGTAAACAAAGTGTTTTTGTCTTTGAGAAAAAAGTTCATAAAAACTTGTTCACGCCTGACCTGTGGTGGCGCAGTGGATAAAGCGTCGACCTGGAAACACTGAGGTCGCCAGTTCAAAACCCTGCACTGGTCTGGTCAAGGCACATATGGAAGCTGATGCTTCCAGCTCCTCCCCCCTTTCTCTCTCTCTCTCTCTCTCTCTCTCTCACACACACACACACACACACACACTCTCACTCTCTCTCTGTCTCCTCTCTAAAATGAATAAAATAAAAAGATTTAAAAAAAAAAAAAACTTGTTCACACTTCCTGAAATGGGATACTGTAGCTAACTGGTGAAGTACATTCTTTTCTTGAAGCCTGAAGGCTAATAACTCAGCTGCTTTCTTTGATAGGCCCAAAACTCTTACTAAGTCATTCAATTTGGGTTGGCTAAACTGCTGAGGGGATAATGACTGCTTGGTATTGAAGAAGACCCTTCAGATTCTACAACCATTTCCTCATGCCATCTTATCAAAATACACTTGATCACCATGTTTACTTTCTTCCTCCTTAGATAAAATAAAACCATTGAAAACTGGAACCATGAGTGTCTCAGAGTATGCGATAGGTCGTGTTACTGAAGGATTATTAGGATATGTGATCATATGCCGTTTTTTCTTGCCAATGCTCTATGTATGGATCAGACAGAAATAATAGTCACTGCTGTGGTTCTTAGGTTCATGCCAAACCATGGGAATACCAACAGGCATTACTTTGCATTTTCCTTTTGTCCAGTCACAAAGCATTTCCTCATAATTATGACACACAATATGAGGAGCCCAATTCTTGTCTTGATCGCCAAGGGGAAATTGAAAATAGGCAATATATGCACGTGTCACATGATGAAATATTGCGCCCTTGACGTCGAAGAGTGTATCAGCCACATATGTAACAGAAGGTGACAGGACTACTCTTACATTTAGGCCTACTCGAAGAAGCCATGATTCAAACTTAAAACAAAATAAGAGGGTGTTTTTTATCAGATAATAATTTTTTACATTTAAAAAACAACTACAATTATGTAAAAGTGATGTTTGTAAAACATTAATTGCCTTGTGGTTATGTTCAATACAAGAGTCGTTGCCATTTACCTCTAATTTAAAAACCAATGCATGCCATTAACTGTAACAAAAAGAAATTAAAACTGCATAATAACTAGAGCATGCACCAAAAAACGGATTTCAGATTTGTCATCAGTGATGTAGAAATATATACAAACAGTTCTAAAACCTCATGAAACAGAAAAAAAAAAAAATGTTCCCCTGTGTAATATATAAATATTCTTATCAGTGATATTTGGAACCCTTTCTTCTGCTAACTTCTTAAGAATCTTCTCCAAACAATGTTTTGTCTAATCTCGTTCTATAATTCAGCAATCCTGATTGTAAAGCCAGTAGCCACAGCCACCATCAAGCCGCCTGGCCCATACAGGTTTGCATTTGATTTGGACAGACGGTAATGAAACAATGGAGCCAAGAACTGGTGGGCCATTAGATTTAATCATAGTTTGCACTTGTCGGGTAAGAAATACACATAGTGGAAAAACACTTCTCTTTCCACTCAGGGCTCCCAAAGCCACTGACTTATCTAAGATTTCCTAGAATCAAAGGTTTCTACCTCACCAGCCTTATTCACCTCTGTTCCCATCTCCTCCTCTCTGCACAAACTCTGCAAAAACTGGCTTCTCCTTCATCACTCAGCCATCTTGGCTGCTTCTCCTCTCCTCCACGTGGCCTTTCTCTGCTCCCCTTCCATGGGCTCTTCCAAGAACATAATCACTCTTCCCCGGAACAACATGATCTCTCCTTTTAAAACCTTTTGTTGTGAAAGCCCTCCCCCAACACACATTAATATAATCACACCCATCCCAAGCAAGAAGGGCAACTAATATTATCACCTGGGTGACGGGCTTCCACGTGGGCAGCGCCATCTTTAACAAAGTGAGCATAATATATTTCATCTTTCCAACACTGACTTATGTAGTTTACAAGTAGTAGCAATTTTATATTTCATTTTATAACTTTTTATTTTTCAAATTATGTTTTGAACAAAAAAGGCATTAATTATTTCCTAAATAAAGGTTTACAGCGTCAAAGAATGTAGAAAATAAAATTAATGTTTTACAATACTAATTATTTTCCCAGGACCTAAAATTGCTGCATATTGTTATTCTCTAGGAGAAATAAAATGACATTTAATACACTTTTAGATCACAGAACCCATAGGTTCAGAGTATGTATCGACCTCATCTTACTTGATCTGTTTCACTTATTTTCTTATTCCAAATTTCTAACAACCCTTTCTCTGTTTTTCTTAAAATATAATGACCAAAGTTTCCATCCAATACTTATGTCACATACTCCTGACTTGTCTATCTGTATGCAACTAAAAAAACTTATCTGTAAGAGTCTTGAAAATTATCTTGGGTTAATTTCAAAACAGTCTTTTTAGTCACCACAGTTCATTTATACTGCCACTTTTCTATGCTTCATTAATATAACTTCAGTAAACATCAAAGTGGTTCAAAGTTTTCATTTCAATCTTTCTCATCCAATGGTTTTCTGTGCATTAAATTTTTCTAGGGAGAAAAAGTAGTGGAATACACTTTGAAATAAAATGTTCACTTAAGTTCATAAATTATTTTTTTTAGCTTTTCTGAAGAAATCTGGATTACAAGAGAAATATCTAGTTATGGAGACCTGGAAGTGTTTGGTGTCACTCTGAATTATATTGTAGAAGATTTAAGTTGTGATAAGGTGCTAAGAAACTATAAAACTTAGCATAAGCAATGCCATTTTAAAGAGAAAAAGTCAGGCCTCTTACCTCCTCCTTTCTGTCGAGAAAGGAAAGAGAAGAATGCAGGAGGAAGGGCTTGCAAGGGCAACTGGGACAGATAAGTCATAGTTTAACTACTGAGCAAGAAAGATGGAACTTATCTGAGAATCCTTTCACTTTTCTTTTCTTAAAAGCCTTTAGGGTATAACAATGTTCTCCTTTTGATGGATCTTATGGATTAATGTTGTAACAAGGCAGTAAAATTCAATATTCTTGTTAATGAGATTAATGCCTTTTGTACCATGCTCACCTTCCTCCCAAGCCCAGCCAGTGTGTAATTTGGTCTATAAAAAGGGGCCTCAGAGCTGTGTTGGGTACTGCAGGATTTGGGTTTGTCTTACCCCCATGTATTCACCAGCTAATAAACTCCTCAAAAATTCATCTAGACTTGGTGTCTTTGGGGAACTTGAAGGTCACTGTACAACAAAGTAAGTTAGGAGGAGGATTAACTAAATAGAAAAACTTGAAGAATTTTCTACTTCAATCATGTTAATTTTTAATAAGTATGGGCTCAGTTTAGAAATATTGAATGTTCATGGGAAAATTCTAAGCAATTATTGCTAAATATTGAATACAAATGACTCACTTTGAGAGACCAAGTGGGTCATCAGATTACAATTATTTTCCCCTCATTCACGTGACTTACTGATTTTAGTTTGTACCATCCATTTCTAAAGACCTTGGGCAAAGCTTTATTTAATTGACTAGAAAAATTTAAGGACTTATTTGCTTTGCTTCATTGTTGTATTAGCTTGTCAATGACTTAAAATTACCATTTTATTCTCTTTAAAAATGTTTACCAATGAAAATGTAATGAATGGTTGTTTTATTTAGGAATATCTCATGCTTTTTAAACAGTGTTAATTTTTAGGATACATAGTGTGTTGCCAAGCTACAGCTCTAGGCAAACTAGAAAATTATTTTCGTGACTTTTGTTCATTTAAGTATTCAATCATGACATTGTGTTAATGTTATTTTTAAATAGCATGTCCTTGCTTTGCACATGAAAAATGAGAAAAAGAGAATTATGTGATTGTTCAAACCTTTGAATTGATGCATATTCATCAGAAGGATAATATAGAACTCAAATGCACTGGCTGCATTTATTTAAATATTTATTTAATATGATTTTCATGTGTAATCATTAAAGCAAATGCAGCAATGTGTTCTTATGCCAAGAGTTTTTTGCATACATGCCCACTTCAGGGTCTTACCTTACCTGTAACCTCTAGCAATTGTTAAGTCTGAAGCTAAGTCAAACCCTTGAAAATTCAAGACTGTGACATGGAAATTTTAAAAACATCTATGAACTTGAGTTTTCTTGTTATGTATACAATATGTTTCAAAATAATAATTCATGAATGCATAATTACTTTCAGAATAGATCATCATGTACTAATGTTGACATGGAAAACAATGATTATAAATTGCAGAGATAGCAAAAAGACAGAACTTTAAATTAAAAAATAAAAATCTTAAATCATATTGGATAATAACAATAACAATTGATAACTAATAGGAAGAAGTATCTTTTAACTAGAATGTATGTGGTACTTTAAAATTTACCAAATTGCAAAGATACCTATTCAATAAGAGCTTCTCCACTAGCAAGCACATGCTACATGGGCTATCACTAAATAAAACAACCATTCATTACATTTACATGGGCTATAACATCTGAATCACTAAGAGTAAACTTAATTGATAGCATAATATTTTTAGTTAATTACCTCAGCAATTCTGTCCATATATCCCCCATCTTGAAGCTACAATAAATTATCAGAAGTGACAGCAAACTGGTTGAACTTAAGCAGCTCTTCTGTGATAAGACATCTTCCCTCACAAATCTATAACTAATGTTACTATCTTAGAATGAAAGGAGATTATTTATTATTATATTATTCTACTATAAGATATTTGTGTTGTGGACATAGTAAACATATCTTTTATTCAGAAACTTGTAAGAGTGAACATCAGCTTTATACAGTATCATATTCACAATTCAAGACATTTGGTTTCTCAGATTTATCCTGAGGTTAATCAAAATAACGATATCAAAAGACCCAAAGCAAATTCAGAAATGAATTGAAAGTATCAAGGATGCAATGAAAGCAATGAGAGTTTGTGTGTTTGTTTTGCAGGTTGTAAATAAAACTCTGAATGTAGAATTTTAAAGGAAGTTCATCTTAAATTTTGGCTTTTGCAACAATTTTTAGAAGTACATCAGATATTGTAGATTTGCTACATAAGCCAAAGTTTTAATTCTTATCTTATTTCATGGTAAACATACCAATATTTCCTTATTTATTTAGAATACGTATAGCAAACCAGGTATAATAATCATAATAAATAAAAAAGATATAAAATATGTGTAATATATTTGTTAAAATAATTTTAACTATACAAAGACAAAAATGCAAATATAGAACTATACTTTTATATTTCATTTGAATTTTAACTCAATAAAATATGTTTTTTTTCATTTTAGTGAGCAAAAAATAATATCAGGCTAACAGAACAATCTTATAAAAATAATAATATGCTCCCTGGCTGGGTTGCTTGGTTGATTAGAGCATCAACCCAAAGCACAGGGGTTGCCAGTTCACTCCCTGGTCAGGAAACATACAGGAACAGATTGATAATATGCAATTATATATTAAATACTTAAGAATAATATATGATGACTTTTTTTAATTCAACAAAAGGTTTATTATTAAAAGTTCACATTTTTTATCCTTACTTTATTAAATAAATTATTTAATATAGAAAGTAGCCTAAAACTGTCTTTAAAGCTTATTACTAAAAATAGTATTAAATGCATGGAGTGGAACAGAAATACTTTTGGTAACGCTTAATAATTTAAGTTAGAATAAAACCAGAGTTATATACAGATGTACAATTATATTTCTTGTTGTTTAATTTGTATAGACATGTGGTGATCATTCATATATATTATAGATATAAATGATATACATAAAATAAGTAGAATTCACATTAGAGTAAAAGGCAATGTCTGTTAAGAAATAAGTGAACAGAAAAATGTTAATTTTTAATACGAGAAATGCATACTGATACACCTTAGTTATTAGGTATTTCGTCCATTGTTTTATCTGTTTACTTTCAATTTAACAACAGAGTATTTCTTCTAAAATGACATATTTAAACTCAGTGGGGTTTGGATAGGATGTAGGATAAAAATATAGCCATCAGTAAGAAATCCCTTACCAACTTTTAAAAACTGCAGCTTATCAACTACTGTCTTTGAAACTAATATGGTTTGGGCTGAAACTGGCAGTCAAAAAGAAACCTGTTTTTTGTTAAAATTTATTTTCTTCTGTTTGGAACTTAGTTCTGAATAGCATGAATATGAAGAAAATAAATAAAAAGTACTGTTTGTTTTTGAAATTCCTTTTTTCACTGAAGCCCACCATAGTCTGGGTCACATCAGTTTCAAAGAGGATGTTACAGCAATGGAGCAGCTCTGGCTTAATGGGCTATATGAAGCTATGTATAGTAGGCTTTTCTTGTCCATTTTATAAATACTTATAGAGATTTTTGGAAAGAGATGGAAAATAGTACTTTATGTTTAAGTTATAATGTTATGTACTCGTTTTATTTGTACATCTAAAATGTATTTTTCAAAATATTTAAATACATTTTGATTTAACTTTATCTATATATACATTCTAACTTTTCTGCAAAATTATTTTATCTTTTAAAACTACTCATAATATTAAATATAAAGGGTGAGCTGATTCTAAAAATTATATGATTCTTTTATTAGTGGCAATTATAAAATAGTACATATGCATTCTATTTATATTGTTTAAGAAGATCAAAATTTAAAAAGTTTGAAGAGAAATTATTTTTATTATTTAATTTTGAATTCTGTTATTCAGTATTTTCTCATTTAAATGTGACAAATTACTAACAAAATAGCTGTCAGCAGCTGGATAATTTCAATATTTGCAAATTACTCAATTGTGAGATTAATTCCCAAATCAATAGGATGTTACATTTTTCCCTAGACTTTAAAAAAATGTACTTTTTCATACTACTTTAAGTAATACAAAAGTAATTTTAAAACAGTTTTATCTGCAATGCCAATAATAAATACATAATATCATACCTGACCTTGAAGTCAGAAGAAACAAAACAACAAAAACATCTTCATTTGAATGACACACAAATAAATATGCTATGACCTTGAAAGTAGTTAATTAAAATATATTTTTATGAATATTTTAAAAAGAATTTTAGCATAATAAATTAATTTATTTTAGAATATAAATAATAGCTTTAAAATAAGTTTTCTGTCATATTTAATTTAAAAACATGATAAATAATAACTAGTTTATTTGTTTTTTACAACTAAAAAACTTTTAATTACTTTACAAATTTCATAAATTGATTAAATATAAGTTTTTATGTTATTTTACTGCAAATGGATATACAATAATCATTTCTGCTAACTAGATAAACTAAATAAAAACTAAATAGTACTATCTTAAAATAAGAATGACTATAACAAAAGCCTTTAGGTACAAAATGAATTTAAATTATTTTAACAATGTTACCTTTTGTTGCAAAATATTTATATGAGATTGTTTTAAAACAAACAATTATATACAGAGAAGCAATATTAAAAATGACAATTTCTTGAAAAATAGTTTTCACTGAAAGAAAGGAAAAAGGACATGACTATTTCAAAAATAAAGATAATAGATTTAGTCTCAGAATTCAGTTTTATTCATATAGATTGCAATGGTTTGTTTCCATGACAACATTAAAAACAGTCTATCTTTACTTATGATGTGAGAAAAAAGAAAAGGACATACGGTTTACATCCACTACTTTCACTTAGAGAACCAGCATTACTTATATATTCACCACTTTAAAAATAACTGAATTATTTTTTTCTATTTTCCTGTGTACAATTGTGTTATACATCTATGCAGTCTTGCTGAATTGTACTCCCCCCCCTGTGTATAGAAGACAGCACTTGAATGTGAACCCCAAGAGTGACAATAGTGCTTCTCAGGAGAACTACTCTATTAAAGTTTTTCATGCGTGCAGAATGCTGTGCATGTTGAAATATCTGTTCCCACTCTCACAGCCAAAATCTTATATTTGTGATATGAATGCAGAAATACCCACAGTCACTCTCAAAAGGATTTGCTTAATCCATGTCCAGATATCATTAGTACTGACAGGGATTTTAACACTCAAGGAGATAAACAGTTCTGATATATTTCTTCAAAGAATGTGTTGTCAGTGAACTTGTCAAAAAGCATCAGAGCATATAAACATTCCTCGGGTGGGTTTACTTATCAAGTATAAAATGACTGGGCTAAGAGAACACCAGAGTTTTGACAGCGTGTGGTTTGAAATTAAGCACGACCCTTTGTACTCTTAAATAGTATTTGTCTATTTTTTTTCAATCTACCTTGATTCAAAAGGGAAGCTGTCACTGCTAAGTATGGAAAATGAGGCCATTATGAGTATAATTACAAAAATCAATTTAAAAATAAAGATTCCAGCACTGTAGCCTGACCTGTGATAGCGCAGTGGATAAAGTGTCGACCTGGGAACACTGAGGTCGCCAGTTCAAAACCCTGCACTGGTCTGGTCAAGGCACATATGGGAGTTGATGCTTCCAGCTCCTCCCCCCTTTCTCTCTCTCTCTCTCTCTCTCTCTCTCTCTCACTCTGTGTCTCCTCTCTAAAATGAATAAAATAAAATAAAATAAATAAAAAAAAAAAAAAAAAAAAGATTCCAGCACTGTAAAAATACTTTGAAGTAAGCCATGAATGTCCCTGGAGGGTTGGCTCAGTGGTAGAGAATCTTCCTGCCTGTGGAAATCCGGGTTTTGATTCCTGATCAGGGCACACAGGAGAAGTGATCATCTGCTTATCCACACCTCTCCCCAGATGGACAGGGCAGAGTTTGCACGGTGGATCCTGGTCAGGGTGCACGCTGGAGTCTGGCTCTGCCTCCCTTCGGCTCACTAAAAAAAAAAAAAAAAAAAAAAAAAAAAAATCATGAATGAACAGGCTTTCCTCATGAATTTTAAAGCACCACTATAGAAAAATCTGAAGAAGAATCAAGCAACAGAAAGATTGAAATAGATTGTTAATTTATTTTCCAAGCCATATTTTTATACTAAGTAAATCTCTATTTCATTATTTCTACAACATGCCAATCATAAATTACCTATTGCTCTTTATCTAGAGTGTCAAAGATTTTAGGTTCTGAAAATAAATTGTTACACTATTTAAAAAAATTCTCCTATGAGGAAGAAAAATCTTTTAGAACATATTAAATCATAACTTGAGGAATTGTTATACAGGATTAAATGTAACTATTTTGTGGTAAAAAGCCCACAAAATGATACGAGACATGTATCTTTAAGGAAACTGAAGTTTTTCCAATGCAAATTTTTCTTTCTGACTCAATGCACAGCATTTTATTAGGTGCCAAACTAAAATAATTAGTACAAATAAGTAACTTGTACAATAAAAAATGTTATTTGAAAAAAAAAGACTGTCATGGAAGCAAGGGTTATTGAACTGTAATCTTCATAAAATTAAGCAAATATCACAAGTGATTACTGAAATTCCCAAACAGTTTCTTCATGTTTACAAACAATATAACTTATCCAATCATTTATTCTTTTGTGATTTTATTCTAATCCTATAGAGTGGATTTTTAAAATAAACAGGCAAGCTAAACACAGAGTAGCTCTTCAATTAAGAATGAATGAATAAGTGTAGGTCATCAGGAGAACAAAATATTAATCCTTACCCTACTTTTTATAAGCTTATAATTATAAGACCAAGGCAAGGGAACCTAACCTTTCTCAACTTTTAATCCATTAAATTTGGTAAAACAAGTTTTACTTGCAGGTTTGTACGTCAGAGTTCGGAAACTTATAATCAATGTAATACATATTTACTATTATATACATACATATTTATCTCACACATTAAAAATCAAACATGCATCTTTTAAGCTGTTTTAATAGTTTAATTTGTTAATGACAATTACATTTTTTAACCCAATCAATATGTTTAATTATCCTTGAGCCTGACCTGTGGTGGCGCAGTGGATAAAGCGTCGACCTGGGAACACTGAGGTCGCCAGTTCAAAACCCTGCACTGGTCTGGTCAAGGCACATATGGGAGTTGATGCTTCCAGCTCCTCCCCCCTTTCTCTCTCTCTCTCTCTCTCTCTCTCTCTCTCTCTCACTCTGTGTCTCCTCTCTAAAATGAATAAAATAAAATAAAAGAAAGAATTTAATTATCCTTGAAAGGAGTATCTTTTGACTAAGCTGTCTCCCTTTGCCACTCTAGTTAGTTAGCTTTATACTCCATCTCAACTTGGGAAAAGTACTCTTGCTCCATTTATTGAAATGAAGAGTAAAAGAAGACATGCAGCCACATCTTCCAATTGCTTTATTTAGAATTTGTAAGTTATTCTAAACATTCCAATGACTATTAAACATTGTAAATGTACAATTTAAGTTATAATTCTAATAGTGATTTTTGACCTTTTAACATGCTATTATTTTTTTCATGGTAATTAAACTGCATCAAATAATGTGAAGATCAACTTTAAGGATATTTCTGGAAAACTACTGAAGTTCCTGAACCACATAACACCATTGATTTTTTTTAATGTGTAAATTTAGTACATTATTAAAGCAAAAAAAAAAGATGGAAGAGTTCAATATTTTTATAATATTTCTAAATTTACAAAATAAAAAGGAATGGCTGAATGGTTAACTGTTTCCTTTATCTTCACTATCATTTCAATAGCATTGACTTGATAATGATAATATTATCTCCAGTCATAAATTTCAATCAAACATCTATTCACTTATGGAAGAAAATGACCAGTGAAACAAAATACTGGATACACACACACACACACACACACACACACACACACACACACACACACATATTAGAAAAAACACCTAAAACTTTCCCATGTAAATTTGATTGTGCAAAACCTATTTTGTAACCTTCAAGAAATATGTATGAATTTTAAAAATTTATGTCAAATACAGTATGTTAAACCAGAACACAATGTAGATCACTTCCCCTGTTCCTTTTAAAGAACAATTTTTTTAAAAAAAGTCTACTAATCTTTTCTTACTTTATTATATGTCATCAAGGTAGAGGGTCAAGACTTTAAATTCATTTAAAAAAGGGAATAACACCTTGTGAAGAGGAGTAGAAGAGGAAAGGCCATTTTTCCTAAGGCAGAGTAACAAAAGTTTAAGGGTCATAAAATTATTTGTTGGGAGTTGGAGTTTCTTTAAGAATTTGACAGCAAGGCCCCTTGACATTTCTCTCTTTCCCTTTGTGCTGCCCCTGCCTACTAGGAGGGAAGAAAGATGAAAAGCTTCATAAGAAATGTAAGTGATCTTTATTGACCTGTGACTTTTGTATAACCATAGCCTCTGGCTTGTGACTGCAATATGCATTTCTTGTCAAAACAGGTAAGGGAATTGACTACTGGCCTGAAGAAACATGTGTGTTTGTGTGTGTGTCTGTGTGTGTGTGTTGAGAACCAAAAGGTAAAGGATTTGAAGGAAAAGTGGAGAAAAAGAGAAAGTTAGGGAAGGAAAAGGTAATTATTGCTAATGTTGACCTTTTGAGAAAAGCCAAAATACTGTTATTCTATGGTTTACTCATCTCATTCTCAATTTTTGTCTATTCTTCCTGATTTTCCCCCAAGTAATTTTTTCAAAGGATTATGGTCATAAATTTGGCAACAAAATGAAAAATAATTTGCAGTCTCTAGCAGATTTTCTCAGATAGGACGGGACATGTTGGCTGGAAAGAGTCAGCTCCCAGGATAGAAAGTAGACTCCTTTCCCTTCACATGAGCCTTACATTTTGAAAAAATAGATCACTTAAAATATAGCCATTAAAATTTGCTATAAATTACACATTTCCTCAAAAAAGGGAACAGCATAGAGAAAGGTGCATTTTAATGACTCATTCATTTCCCTGTAGAAAAAGACTTAAACATTGTAATAAAAAGTGGGAAGTTATTTCACCCATATTTCCCTTAACCTTTCAGGGCATCTACTTGGGTATGTTCAAAGAGTCATTTTCTCAGATACATAAGCAGATACTGTCAAATCTAAAATAAAGATGAAAGAAAAATCAACTCTACCATCATCAATACTCCCTGCTGAAAAATCCTACTCAATCTATGTTTTTTCCCTGAGTTCACAGAAATGTTTCATATAAAAATATGAAAAAGAAAACTTCGCCCCATGCTTCCACCCCACGGTTGCTTTTTCACATCACTCTCACCTGCTTGTTTCATCCCAGGTGCTGCGGGACCAGACCCCAGAACACAATGTCAGCAGCAGCTGCCTCTCAGCCAGAGCTGCCTAAGGGGAAACGGTGGGGTGTTTGTGAGCCTGGGGGTCTAGTTTGCTCTGGTTCAAAGAAAAACTCTGTAGAGAAGCTGACACCAGCTCTCTAGAAAATGTCCTACCTGGCTGCCATCTTGAAGGTCAAAAAGGTTTCCTAGGGAACCTGCTTTCTGAGAAAATGAGACCTAAAATGAACCCATGTAACATACTGAAACTGGTTCATATTTGGTATCAGCTCTATTGTTGCTTAAAAAAATATAACATGGTCTTTGGAATTTAGTGTAGGTACGTTATTGAGTGACACAGGAGAATCAATAAAGGACATCTGATTCTAAAGGATATTACTTGGGAGGATGTGTATAACTTAAACAATAACAAACACTTCACATTTTTACCAAAAGCAACTTTATCTGTGTTCCTGAGGCCAGTACAGTTTTTCCAGATGATAAGTTCTAAATGCTGATTTTAATATTTGTCACCCTCCTTAGACAATGTTGGTGTAGCTAAAAACAGAGAAAAAAGCACTCTGGTAAAGCCACACTTGTTAGCAAGGTTAATATGGTTTCTAAGTCTTTTTACTTGATAGGAAGAATGGGGTGAAAGAGAATGAGGAGATAGATTTAGTTGTTGTTTTTTAAATAACGTCCCAAAGTCACATTTCTCAGGCTGCTGCCTTAACATGCAGGGTATAATTGCCTACCTATCAAGTCCTCTTTATTTTTCATCAAGATCACCATTCTATGAACAAAATTACTTTACATATGATTAAGTGTCCAATAATTTTTTTGATACCTTTTAAGTGGCATTTTGTGTAGAATGTAAACTTTAAAGCAAAGGCTAAATATAGTCATGCATTCACAGACTGGTAGAAAAATCTGATTGCGACTCTAATTGTTAGAATTATGTTTGGTTGAAAAAACCAACAGAAAAAAATTCTTCTACTCAATAAAGGGGAGGGAGTATGGGCTAAAATTAGATAGAAATGTATTTCTATCTTTTATAAAATTCCATTGCTTGATAGTCTAGAAATAGTATGGTGGTTCTACTCAGGATCATGTTTCTTTTGACTCATGCCTTCCTCAACTACAGGGTTTGTCCTTCCTCCCCATGGTCCACACTCATTTCTATACAGGCTGCACGTAAAAGGAGGAAAAGAAAGAAGGCAAAGTGCATAAGCCAGCTGACTCTTAAGAAAGCTTTCTGGAAGCTCCCCCCAGAACTCCAACTTAAAACACCTCCACATAAGAAGTTAGTTACTTGAGTATACTAGCTGTAAACTTTCAAAGACTAAAATAAATAAACAAAAACAACAACAAAACTATTATGATGGGAAAGAAGGAACAGGTATTGGAGAACAAGAGGTATTAGAGGAACACCAAAATGGTTCCATATGCTTTCTTCCACTTAAAAAAATCCCCTTTACTACAAAGTACTTTTCATTTATTTTCTCAATAGAAAACATACTGTAAAAACGTAATACAGTGGGCATGCTGAAAGCTCATAAGTAGAAAATTAAAATGGGAGGAGCTACCTACTCCTAATACCCTGAAATTATCTGAAAACAAGGTACATAGAGCCTGGAGTGGAGGAAAAATAATAAGGGGGTAGTAAATGGGCATTCCAGCCAATTTCTGTTCACATTTACTGTGTCTGCTATGTGTCCATTATGTGTCCCCATGTTCACTATATTCATTGAGGTGCATGTGAAAAGTCTCTGTTTATAGACAAAAATCTTTTATTTTTTCAAGACAATATCTTGACTTTGAACATATTTGGATTCTTTTAGAAATACTTTTATTCTCACAAGAAATATGTAACTTTTTACATTCCCTACATGTAGTTCCACAAATATTGATTTAATAATTACAATCTATTACTTTTGTGAGAAAAATGTATATTTGGCAATTTGTAAAGGAGATAGTAAAATAATCTACTCCGTTATTTCTCAATACCCATCTCCCAAAAGTCTTTTAGACTCTATTTGAAGTTTTCAGTTTATTTCAGTATTCTTCATTTGTTCCAGCTTTATGTATTTTTTAAAATTTCAGTTTAGCAAAAATATGGTAGACCTATATAGTTAGATACATTAAATTACATTTTCAGCAATGTATCACCACACATGCATTAGCCTACAAATTATATGGTTAGTATCTTCAGGAAAAGAATTCAAAATCTGTCCTCACATTCCATGAAAGTTATAAACTAGATCACTTTGATCTCCATTTTCTTTACTTTGATTCTCACAGAGTATTTACATCCTCTTATGTTTATATGACCTCATGAACTCATGAGAGTTTCAATAGACAGTCAGTTAAAACATGCAATGTGTTTTTAAAAACCAAACATACTTTAATAAGTCTGTTAAAAGCTGATAGCTTTTCCCAGACTATACTAAGCATTAATTATTCTTCCACTTTCTTGAGTCTGAGTATATATTTGAAAAGAAAAGGGCTCAACCTGAGTCCATCTCTATGGCAAAGATAGCAACAACAATAAAAATATCAAAATGTGTTTTGTTAAAATGTTGATGTTAAACTTTAAAGACTTCCCCACATGCCTCAGTTGGCTACACATATGTTTATACTGATCATAAGTGAATTCACTTTAGATACTGGCATTTGACTGGCCTGATATATATTTTAAAGAATTAAGTTTGAGAGTGAAGTAGACACAAGTAAGCACAAAATGTTCTTTTTTGTGAACTTTTAAATTCATCAATTTTTGGAGGGGGAGTTGTTTGAAAGTGTTTCTGTTTGTTGATTTGTTATTGTCTTGGTAACTATTGATGAAAACAAAGAAAACTCAGATATATTTTTAATTGATACCTAAATTGATAATTAAATTTTGTTACAAACTCTAGAGTAACCAATTAAATTTAAAATACATTCTAACGTGAATATTTAAATCTCAATTATAATTTGTTAAAGATTTTATATTTTTGCCATTTTTCTAGAGTGAACTATATATTTTTTTATTATTTGCCTGTGTTATTTATAAACTTACTGAAAATAGAGACAAATAAATTCTATATACTCACTACCCTCTGTATAATAATCAGGTTAAAAAAAATTATTCTGCATCCTTTTCTAGGAAGTGATTTTTATTTCATTTTATAATTACTCTTATAAAATATCTTTTTAGTTTGGATCTCAGTTTTGTATTGCCAAGTAAATTATCTTAGCTTTCCCTGGCCAATTCATGTGTTGATCAATTGAACATACCCTTGTAGTTTTTAGTAATGATAATGACAACAATAATAAATACTATCCATCTATTGTGTACATACTCCCATGGTGGTATTGTATATACACTATCACATCTTATCCTCACAACAATGCTCAGAGTATGGTTCTTTTATTCACTCTGAAAGTGTTAAAAAACAAAGTCACAGTAAATAAACTCGCAAGAGCATAGTTGAGTTTGTTTCTTCTCTCATATTGTCCCCACTATTTTCTGTAAACATTTGATGAATAAATGGAGAGTAAGTAAAAAAGACATTAATTCATTGTACACCGTAAACTGGATCTATTTGATATGAAACAACAAGGTCTTGTTCAAAGTTCTCTAGAAATCAGAGGTTTTATTAGGAAGAAAAATCCCAGAAACATGCAAGAGTGAACAGGTAAGAAAGTAAGCAGGAAGGGAAGAAAATAAAAACAGAATGCTAATTATTGAGCTGGCCTTACTGAGTAAGGTCGGTGGACAATGGGGAAAGGTCACCTGAAGAACCACACCCTGGAACTTTGGCTAGAACCGCCCACACACATGCAAGCCAAAAGAAACTTCCCAGGAGTCCTTTGGAAAAGAGTGACTATCTGTCAGCCAATGAAATTTCACCAAGTCATATTAGCTTGACTGCCCTAAGGACCCTTTAAATTTCCACCACGTGGTTTCTCCATGCAATTTCTCTGGCTCATCTCATGGAGCAGAGAAATCTGCCAGAGATGTGCTCTGAATAAAGCTTTTGTTATTTCACACTCGGTAAATATGCCCTTCTTTCTTCCTGGGGGGAAATACAGCTTACAGCTACAACATCACAAGAACAACAATCTCAGTTTTGTAGAGATATCCAAAATAGGCCTCTCATAAGTACTGTATGGATTCTTCCTTTATCATAGAGAAAGAGGAGGTGTTTATTCATTCTCTTCTTCCTGCCCCTGGTTCTCATTGGTCAGAGTTGTTTTGAATATCCAGGCCTTGCCCCATTGTGCCCTCTAGGTGGCAGCAACCATACCTTTTTACACTTTCACATTTCAAGTATAAAACTGATGAGGGACTAAGCAAAGCTTCTGAGGCTTAGGTTGGACTCCTACTGTCTCCCCTGGGGAAGGCTGAGGTGTTAGGTGATTTGACAGCTGCATGTCCTAGGGCTCTACTCTTAGCAAGAATCTGGGTCAGAAAGGCAGACAATTCTACAGAGGTATGTAAACTAAGTAGGCATAAACCTAAGTAAGCAGAATATTTTTTCTCTTGCATTTTGAAGCCAATGGATAACCATCTGAGTTGTTTGTTTCAGCTACTCATATGAGTGGAATGAACTGATACACAGTAAGTGCAGAAACTGATTCTCTCTTTCTTAGCATCGAATCTTTGGCCAAGTCCAATGCCTGAACAAAGTAAATAAACAAATATCCATTGAACTAATAAATATATACATTACAGTAATTGGTTTTAAAGCCCTTATGATAAATTGGTGTCATTTATGATTATTATACATAGTTGCTTCTTTTTTACTCTCCATACTGTTCATCACTATGAACACTAAAATAGCAAGTGCTCAATCATTGCCTCTAGGGGAAATTCAGGATTAGGATTTTATGGGTCTCAGTCCACACACATTTTTTGTCAACTAATCAATAAACATTCTTCTTTTATGTGTGTTTTTGTTTAAAGTCACCTTATCTGACATATATTGTTGATTCATTAACATTGAACTCAGGGGCAACAGTCTATTAACTCAGGCCTAAACAATGCTTGGTTAACAGACGTATTTTCTATGTGAGGCACTTCACAGCCTTGTGCTTGGAAACACTAAACAACACTTCAGCACTACACTTGTGGGCTGTTTTAAATAGCAAAATCTCAACACAAAACAAAAATGTAAAAAAGAAACTTGTTTATAGTACTTGATGAGAGCTAAAAGAAGGCAGAACGTCAGTTTGTTTAATCTAAGGTGGGACTATATCAATTTTGAAATAAGTACAGTAGACAACTCAAATTTTTGCCACTCTCCTCCCGCATACACATGCCTTAGAGTGATTGCAAATGTATCATGAGCATTGACTTTGTGATTACAAATAAATTTTATCAAGGAGGCAAATTTGCAAATATAGAATCCAGGTATAATGCAAATCAATAATATATGTGAGTGTGTGTGCCTGTGTACACATATTTTCCACTTGAAATTTATTTTATGGGTAATCTATATTTGGGGGCCTTTGGAAAAAATTCTCTAATTATTTTGACACACTTTTACTTATTTCAATTTCAAGCTCTATTACTCTTTACTCAACTTTTTTGAATAACTGTTTTTATTCATGATGACTCCTTCAATTAAGAAAATCAATATAGTTTTAACCTTATCTTTGTGAAAAACTATGGTCTCTACTGGTCAATTAAATTATAATTCTTTAAAGTTGGTCTATGCATCAACATTTTTAAATACTGACTAAAAAGCTCTCTGGATGATTCTAATGAGTAGCCACGGTTAGGAACTGGTTCTAAATATTAGCTCAGATTCTGTTTTAATATAACCAATCCGTGACATCCTTTAGAGTCAGTGTTTTTATGTATAAATAACATTATATCCCCTGCTTCCAAAACTGTGTAGATTAAGCAAAATAATGTATGTTAAATTCAGGACCCAGAGTAAAGCATTTAATAAGTAAATGTGCTTGTTTTTCATATAGAAAGCCTGCCATCCCTTATTTTTCCCCTGAAGATACATTTAATTTCAGTAACTCTTCTTAAGGTGAAAAAATACCAAGATTACCCCCCTTATCTTTACATAATGACATGTATTTTATCTTAGAGTGCAGTTCAAGATTTACAGATGATCTTTTGTAAGTAATCCTCCCACTGTATTTCTTTACAAACTCTATTTGAGAATTACATTGAATTTACCAAAGCCTTCCCCAGATGTTCACATAGTCCCATCTCCAAAGTATTTGGTCAAGATATTTTCACTGCCTAGAATGATCATTATCTTAAAGTTATTCATATAAAATCCCATGTTATAGTTTAAACTCAATTCAAAATGACCTTTTCCCATGCAGATGGATTTCCTTCATCCAGCTCCTCACCATTATACAGTCCTCAAGCATAACTAACTCAATTTCTTCTATATTTTAGCAGTGTTTTGTATATTTTTCTATTAAGGCACTACCAATTCCTTTTATATACCAATTACCTGAGTGTGTAATAGCTTTAGTACCATAATATGCACTTATTAAGGCAGATACTTTATGTAACTTTTGCTTTCATCCTGTGTCTCTAAGTGTGTATAAAGGGGAGAAAATATTTATTTTGTTCTTTCTGTTCTTGGCTAGGTGTTAAGGGGAAATACTTTGCCCTCTTCTCCAGTGGAAATCAACATGAAAGAACACCCCAGACAAGGAATGGGTCAGGATTAAGTTAATCTTCATTGCCTTCCAAGCTAGATGGTGTCTTTCTGAAACAATTCTCCACTCTAATCTTGGAAGATTCTCTTTTTAATAATAAATATTGTCCTCTGACATAGATATTCAATAAATATTTGTAAAATAAATCAATGTGGGAACTATACACCTTTAGGTTAACTATAATATATTGACTAAAATAAACATTAAAAAATTTAAGGCGGTCACTCCTTAATACTTGTATTATCAAAACTTGTATTTCTCTGTTTAGTGTTAAGCAAATTAAGTTATGCAATATAACAGTCAACATTGTTTGTTATTTCTCTCTTTTTTTTGTGACAGAGACAGAGGGAGACAGAGCGAGAGACAGATAGGGACAAACAGACAGGAAGGAAGAGAGATGAGAAGCATCAGTTCTTTATTGAGGCTCCTTAGTCTACTTAGTTGTTCATTGATTGCTTTCTCATAAATGCCTTGACCGGAGGTCCACAGCAGACAGAGTGACCCTTCTCAAGCCAGTGACCTTGGGCTCAAGCTGGTGAGCCTTGCTCAAACCAGATGAGCCTGCACTCAAGCTGGTGACCTTGGGGTCTAGAACCCGGGTCCTTTGTGTCCCAGACTGAGCTCTATCCACTGCACCACCACCTGGTCAGGCTCTGTTATTTTGCTTTAATTTGCTTTTATTCTATAGATGAGTCTTTTATTTTATACAGGATTACTTTAGTAGGCAGGACTTAATTTTTATAAATTCAAGCATTTTTTTTCTAAATTTCTATTATTTTTAAAGGTTGTTATGTATTTAAATTAATTTGCATGTCGTGTTATAATGTTTGAAATATTATGTATATAAAAGCATAAATACTGAATATATGCACACATATATTATGCTATCCTAAAAATACTATATAAGATTTTTAAGGTTAGCCCTGTGTACAAAGAATATATTTTTATATCAATACTTAATAACCTGAAAAAAAATCAATATAGTATAAAAATAGGTGTAAAACTTTGAGCATAGACCCTGTTTTAGTCTGTTTAAGCTGCTGTAACAAATACTATAGACTAAATAGCTTATTAGCAACAGAAATTTATTTCTCACAGTTCTGAGGGTGGGAAATTTAAGATCAAGGTGCTGGCAGATTCAGTGTCTTATGAGAACCTGTATTCTGGACAGTTGACATTTTCTGGTAACCTAACATAGTGACAAGGGGTTAAAGGGTCTCACTGGGATATCTTTTATAAGAGCACTCATCCCATTCATGAGGTGTCTGCCCTCATGAGCTAATCACATCCCAACGACCCCACCTCCTAAACATGTACAGTCATTCCATAGTAGACTTCAATAATAATATCCTAGGCAATAAATTTAAAAAATAAAACATGAGAAAAGTAGTCTCAATCATATGTTAATAAAATACATAGTGAAATTATTTTACATTTTAAGTGGATATACACAATTTCTTAAAAGTAACTGTAAATTTTTTAAACTTTTACAATTTAGACCGTGTTGACATAATTACAGTGGTCCTTCATCTATCATGGGGGTTAGATTCCAGAACCTCTGCTGGGATAGGCAGAAATCCACAAAGTAGCAACCTTATATTTATTTATTATATACATATATTTTAAGGCTTTATAAACCCTCCCCACACTCTTATAAAGCTCTCCCACACTGCTTTAACCTTTCCCACACTTATTTTGCTTATTATTTTCCCACAAAAATAATTAAAATAATAAATATGCTTAAATTCCTATATACTGCGAAATCCCATGATGTAATGAAAAATCTGTTACAAAATTAAATATATACAATTTTAAAATCTGTGATACAATGATACCACAAAAAGTGAACCAAGATATAGCAAGGGACAACTGTAATCTGTGACTGATATTTAAAAGCAAAAGATTTTCCTCTCCTGGCAAACAAAGATGCTGGCCCTCCTTGCTGTTTAACAGTTCCTTTCACGAAAAAGAAACATTTTTAATGTAATTTAATGAATCATTCATTTCACCAAAAAGAAACATTTTAATATAATTTAATAAATTGTTCATAATATCATGCATTTAATGAATTTGCTAAATATTTTAATCATATCAAAATCTATATTATTAAAGTTTAGAATAATGTGAGTATATAATCTATTTATTTTAGTGTTCTCTTAAACTTTAGTTATTGGACCTCTTACCTTCAACTTGTTAATTTTTCTTGCCTTAAACTGGAGGCAAGTCTGAAAAAACTTGAGGAAATCTCCAGAATTTTAAGTATTTTTTACTGAACCATCATCAAACAAGATGATACGTAATTCTTGCCTGGTAGAACACATCCCTAAGGAACCAAGTTTTATTGATAATATTAACAGGTCTGAATACCTGGTGCCTAACTTTAGTAATTAAACTTTTGTCTTTTTATCCAATTCACTTATTTTAGTGTTCAAGTACTAGTGGTCAGGTATCTATTAGGTCAAGCTATATAAAATTGCTGTTTTCTGAGTTAAAAGACAATTGAACAAATTGTTAAGTAGGCATGACTATAATGGCAATCATGGGTCTACAAAGAAGAATGAATCAATCTTGACCCGAAGAAGTGGAAATTCTGGTAAGGGAGATAGATAATTGTACTAAAAAAAAACTTATTGATAGAATTAGACAAAGTATGAGTACACTAAATATTATCCAATAAAACCTGGGGTATCTGTAAAGGTTTTCGACAGTGTTTCATGAGTTGATCTGATAGTACATTTCTGCTTTGCTATATCAGGACTTCCCCCATTTCTGTAACTCGAGTTAGAATGTCTCTCATTTCTTAGACTCCATCTTCTAGCCCACCTCCCATTTCTATCTTAGGACGAAAGAAATGGGTAAAAAAACAATTACAGATAAACATTTTTCTTTTTCTTTTCTTTTTTTTTTGGTGAGAGAGAGTGAAAGAGAGAGAAAGAGAAAGACAGATAAATACAAAGGGACAGCGATGAGAAGCATCAACTAGTACTTGTGTCACTTTAGTTGTTCATTGATTGCTTTTTCATATGTGCCTTGACCGGGGGTCTCCAGCCATGCCAATGACTCCTTGCTCAAACCAGCAACTTTGGGCTCAAGCCAGCAATCTTGGGCTCAAGCCAGTGACCTCAGGTTTCAAGCCAGCTACCTTTGGGCTCAAGCCAGCAACCATGGAATTATGTTTATGATCCCACACTCAAGCCAGCTAATATGGAATCATGTCTACAATACCACTCTCAAGCGTGTGACTGTGTGCTCAAGCTGGTGGTCTTCAGGTTTTGAACCTGGGTCCTTATCATCCCAGGTTGATACTCTATCCACTGTGCCACCAAGGGTCAGGCAGCTTAACAATAATTTTTTTGAGGTATCTGTAACATATTACTTAACTACTAGTCATTCTTGGGTTACTCTATTCCATTTAAACATATCTTCATTAATCCTGTAACCTTGAGCCACAGTTTTCTCATCTGTTAAAGGGTGATTATATTAGTCAGTGTTCAATCAGAAAAGCAGAACAACTGATATAAGCGGACAGACAGACAGGCAGAAAGACATATATAATCAATAAATAGAAGATAGTTAAATAGATCGAATAACAGATGCTGGACAGATTATTTACAGGGCTTTGACCTTATTGGTTGTGAGAACTGATTGAAAAGTCTTAGCAAAGTTGTTTTCACATCTAATTCTGTAGCTTCTAATCTCTGTAGAACAGACTGTCAGGAAAAGAAATGAAATGAATATAAAACTTGGATTGACAAACTGGACTCCACAGCACAAGCTGGCAGTTTTTGCTCCATCTTATCTTAATAATATTTGTGCTCACAGGAGAATTTGGCACCCTTTATTTGGAGCTAAACACTCATTTGATTTAGTAACAGAGGAACTAAATGGGGATCTATGGGAAGGGGAACAGTTAGAGACGCTATCCTGCCCCATACCACAAAGGCCTAAATAGAGATTTTTTTGTAAAGTTTGGAGAATAGAAATGAAACAGCAACCTGTGTGTTGCCAAAGGGTTGCTGTTTCATTTCTATTCTCCAAACTTTACACAAAAATCTATATTTGGATCTCCCACTGGTGGGACACATACCTGGAAGGGAATGTTGAGATTCAGCCTAATCAAAACATTAAGAAGATGTATTACGCTATTTACTTCATACAGTGGTTAGAGAATTAAATGAGAAAATCCATGCAAAATACCAAGACTAGTACTCAATTGTCATATATTATTAAATATTATTATATAATATCTGTTTAACCACTATAAACTATATTGTTTCTTTTAAAAACATTTAAAGGTCCCCCTAAATCAAACGTGGAGTCCCTAGTTATTTTCACTTCCAGCTAACTATCTGTGTTTTCAATTTACTAAGTTCATCTGTAAGCATAAATTCTCATAACAGAGGCAGTGTTTCCAAGAAAGAATCAAGTGAAGCTGTTCCATCAGTATGTGCATAATGTATTTCTTTGATGTTTTATACTCCTCCCCGATATGCTGAATTGTAATGATCAAGGAGTGTGTGTATGTGTGTGCACGTGTGTATTCTGTGCCCTTCCATGTTGCTGGTGATAAGCTAATCAGTTCTTATCTTGCTTACATTTAATGAGCAGGATATTTTCAGAATATAAAAAATAAAATAACAAATGGGAATTTGTGCTGCTGGTAGTGACATGCTCTAGAAAAGTCTTTACTAGGCAATATCTGAGCTATGTAATTAAAAAGAAGCAAATCATGAATTTATCTGGATGAAAAACAATTTAAGTAGATGCAATGGCAAGTACCACTATTCTGAGGATAAAATATATTGATCTCTTTAAGCCAGTATGCTTATTTCCTTTTTATTTTTCTTTGGCATTTCATTGTTTTTTATTTATAATATTTTTGTCTTTCTTCAATGTTCTTTATCTTCTTTCATTTGACTCTTTTTCTAATGTTTTATATTTATTTTCTTTAAGGTTCTCATAGTATTTACATTTGACTCAGAGAGTTTTATACTTCTTAAAATTTTGAAAATTTAAATATGTTAATAATGCTTAAGATACCTAAAAATATTTAACTAGGAAATAAATATGCAGAGATTACAATTCTTATTTCATGCACACTACTAAGTTCAAAATACATAGCTCAAGTTTAATATTATATATGTCAGTTTAATTTTATAAATATTAAGAAAAACCAATTCTCAGACAGATATAAAATTTTAAAAATTACCACCTGCTTGCCAATCTGACACCTGTAAATGTTAACTTTTTTCCATTAATGGATGACATTTTTATGTAACTACTAGATACTTGCATATCTATTGTCTGAGATTATCATGTGAAAGTAAAGTCTACTATATTTTAACAAAATATATATGACAATATTTTATATAATTATATTTCAGGTAGACTACATTTTCTATCATTAAGTGTTAACTACAATTTAAATGTTGAAACTATAGAGGCATATATAACACAAATAGTTTATATATTTTAATAGACAACAAAACCAATACCACAATATTTTTGAACTATCATCAAATAATAAAACATATGGTGGCCCAGTAATGGCTCAGTATATGACTAATCATGGTAGCTAATCAGGAGGAATATATCAATAGCGAAAGTATGAAAGGAAAATCTTTGCCATTGGCCATCATTTTCTAAAGACCAATAGTTATCACAAGTAATTCTGTGCTAAAAATTAATTCACATAAATGTTCCTGGGATATGTTTCAAAAATCAGAAACAGATGGTCAGTGGGCACATAATTTTTTTTCTAATGATAAAATTAACCAATTAATAATAGTAACAACTTCATTAATTACTATGCCAATATTACAGAGCTACATTTTAAAAACATTCTGGTGTTAAAAGTGACTTTATTTAATATTCATAAAATCTGTATGACACAAAATGCTATTATTCCATCTTTGCAAGTGAGAACTAAAAAGGTTAAAAACTCAGCCAGCTAGTGATAACAGAGAATATGTGAACTCAGATTACCTGACTAGACCCTTGACACGTGTTCACCTTGTTCCAAGAAATATGTATCTATTTCAATCAGAAATAGATAGCTAAGTAATCTAGAAAAAGCATGGATATAAAATATATTTGTTTATGTAAGTGTATACAATTGAAAATCATTTGTTTATAGTTAACAGGGGCAATATAATTGGATCATATTGATTTAATAAATAAAGACAAAAAGAAGGGAAAATAAAGAGGAAAGAAAAGAAGTGAAAATGCGTTTCTGTAGATTAAAAAAATAGTGTATAGACTTATGACACTGAGTTATCAAATGGTGTTCTCCAACAAGGATTTCCAAAATTTGTAGTTCTTTATTTAAAATTCAGATTATAGAGTTTCATTTAAGTAATCAAATCAGACATTTGAGGACTGAAAACCATGAATGCACTCACACACATACAAAAGTCTTATAATTTTATTTTTTAAATTTTATTATTTTATAATTATATTTATTTATTAATTGTGAAAATAATACTCATCTATTTAAATAATTACTAGGCTCTAGAAAAATATTAGGAATAACCAAAATTTTAATTCATATCCTACTTAGTAATTAAAAATATCTACTATGATATAAAAATCAATTGAGGTAATGTAAAATAGTAGAAGGAATACAGAATTTAAATCAGAAATCTTGTGTTAAGACACACATCTCTGAGTGACGTCAGAGAATTGGTGATGTGAGGGATACTCCCAATCTCTCTCCTTGAAATTTCAACAAATTCAACTACTGAACACAGAGAAAAAATCCCAGAAGCACATGAAATATACACACACCAGGTAAAAGTATGATTGAGTGAAAAGGCAGCTGAAGATAAAATCTGCTCAGAAGGAAAAAAGATGGAGAACGGGGTATTTCACTTTTCTCACTGATCTGAGGAAGGGGAATTTTTTTTAGAGCTGGACAAAATGGAGAGACTGAGATAGAGGGGAAGGAGTTGAGTTAGGGTAGATATTCAAACAAAAGAAAGAATGCACAGCTCTGCCTGAAATTGCCAGTGCTGGGCGCCTGCACCAGCTGGTAGCAGTGTTTTGTGCATTCCCAGATCCTCTTGGAATCACAGGCACTGGGCGCATTCACTGGGCTGAGGGCTTAGCCTGAGATTGCCAGCACTGATTACCCAGCTGGGCTGGTGTGGGTGTCTGCCTGCATTAATGAAGTCATGGGAACTGGGCACACATGTGGCCTACTGCGGACTCGCAAATGACACATGAGAAGCCTGTGGTGATTGGACCCATGGCATGCTGAGAATTGCTAGATCTGACTGCTGGTCCATAGAGTTTTGCCTCTTTGTAGCAGAAAGGAGTTTGATCTGCAATTGTGCCCCACCCTTTCCAATTCCTCCTTTTTTCTGCCCTTCCCAGAATCATTCTTTGAGCAGTACTGGAGGAAGAATCTGGCTGCACATTGCTCTTCTTGCTATGCAAACAGTGACTGGGGCAGCCCCCACAGCTAAGCGTCCAGGCTGCTAATGCTGGTGAGAGGGATGTGGGAAGAGGCACCATGAGAACTGAGGCTGCCATTGCTAGAGCCATAAAATTGCAAAGCCCTAACAACAAACCTATCAGCCAATGCCAATGCAACTGTGGCCCAGACTACCTGATTACAACAGTGACACATCAGCAGAACCCTGCCCAAGAGCCCCACAGAGGCAATATTTGTAGTACAGTACCACCTTCCAAAAAAAGGGGAAAGTTACCTCTCAAAACCAGTGAAAAATTACATTTTTAGTGCTTTTTGTTATTTTTTCTTATTTTTTTTCTTTTTTCTCCTTTTGAACTTCATTATTCATAGTTATTATATTTTTCATTCTTGATTTTTATGAGAGTTTCATTTCTGAAACCTTTACTTCTTTTTTCTTGTTCTTTTCTTCTCTTCCTTTTTTTCTTTTTTCTTTTGCTCTCATCAGAATCTAATTTTTCATCAAATTATTATATTTTGGACTCATATATTACTTTGTGAAATTTTCATTGTTTTTTACTTCATTTAATCTCTCTCTTTTTAAAATTCCCCCCCAGTACCTGCTCCACGTTCTCTGTAGTTTTTGTTCATTTATCATTACAGAATTTTTATATTTTCACTGTGATTTTTTCCATTTTTATTTTTTTAATTACTTCTTGTTAGTGTTATTAACAATACCACTTTCAAATTTCATCAAGGAAAAAAATCAAATATAATAGATACAAAAGACAGAGATGTAGCTCAGATAGATGATAAAAAATCTCTAGAAAACAAATCTCAATTACTTGAAAACCTTGGATTTAGAAGACAGAGAATTCAAAATTAAAGTTCTAAAAATACTCAATGAGATACAAGAAAACACTGAAAGTCAATTTAGTGAGCTCAAAAAACAATTTAATGCACAAAAGAAGTACTTTATCAAGGAAATTAAAACTATGAAAAAGAACCAAACAGAGAAGAAAAACTCAATACATGAACTGAAAAAAAAGGCAACAAACTTAGCTAATTGAACAAGCCAGATAGAGGAGAGAATTAGTGACCTAGAAGAAAGGCAACTAGGGATAATACAGAGAGAAGAGAGAAACTCACAAATCAAAAAAAAAAAAAAAATGATGAAAGCCCTACAAGAATTGTCTGACTCCATCAGAAAGAACAATATAAGAATAATGGGTATATCAAAGGAGAAGAGAGATAAAAAGGAATGGAAAACATATTCAAACAAATAATTGATGAGAACTTCCCAACACTGTGAAAAGAGTTAGAGCCTTAAATTCAAGAAACAAACAGTATGCCAAGTTACCTTAACCCAAATAGACCTACACCAATGCTCATTGTAATAAAATTATCACAGATCAATGACAAAGAAAAGCCCTCAGGGCAGCTAGGGAAGAGAAGAATACAACATATAAAGGAAGGCCCATTAGGCTATCATCAGATTTCTCAGCAGAAACTTTACAAGCCAGAAGGGAATGGACTGCAATATTTAAAGTACTGAAAAAGAGGAACTTCCAGCCAAGAATACTATATCAATCAAAACTATCCTTCAAATATGAAGGGAAAATAAAAACATTCACAGACATAGAGAAGATGAGGAAATTTATCACCAGTAAACCCCCACTTCAGGAAATATTAAGGGGGTTATCCAACCAGATAAAAGAATAAAACAAAACCACATGTAAAAGCTCCAACAAGATCACAAAAGACGAGGATAATCTGTGATAACAGAAACAAAAAAGTGGAGAGGACAAAAATTAGCAGTAGCAAAGTAGGTTGGAGTACAAAAGCATTCATGGGATAATGGACTACAATGAATATGATACATATTTTTTTAATTACTTAACAGTAACTACCCCTGAAAATACCACTACTAAAACATACAGCTTAAAAAAAGAAGAAACAGAAGAAAGAAGACAGAAAAACAAAAGAGAAGAACCAAACAAGAAACAGAGCTATCAAAAGCATTATATAAAATGGCAATAGGGAACCCTCAAGTGTCAATAATTACATTAAATATAAATGGGTTGAACTCAGTAAAAAGGCTCATAGTATCAGAGTGGATCAAAAAAAAAGAAAATTCAATTTTATGCTACCTTCATAAAATATATCTAAGCTACAAGGATAAAAACAGATTCAAAGTTAAAGGTAGAAAAATGATTCTCCAATAAAATAATATCCAAAGAAAAACAGGTGTAGCCATGCTCATATCTAACAATGCTGACTTCAAGACAACAAAGGTTACCAGAGACAAAGATGGTCATTTCATAATAATAAAGAGGATATTGAATCAAGGAGACATAACACTTCTTAATATATATGCACCAAACCAAGGAGCACCAAAGAATTTAAGACACCTACTAACCGATCTAAAAGAAAAAACTGACAAAAATACAATCATACTTGAAGACCTCAGTACACCACTGATGGTTCTAGATTGTTCATCCAAAAAGAAAATCAATAAAGAAATATGGGTCATAAACAAAACACTAGAACAATTGGATATAATAGACATCAACAAGACATTTCAGCCTGACCAGGCGGTGGTTCAGTGGATAGGTCGTCGGACAGGATGCAGAAGACCCAGGTTCGAGACCCCAAGCTCTCCAGCTTGAGCGTGGGCCCATCTGGCTTGAGCAAAAGCTTGTCAGCTAGGACCCAAGGTCGCTGGCTCCAGCAAGGGGTTGCTTGGGCTGCTGAAGGCCCGTGATCAAGTCACATGTGAGAAAGCAATCAATGAACAACTAAGGTGTTGCGATGGCAATGAAAAACTAATGATTGATGCTTCTCACCTCTCTCCGTTCCTGTCTGTCTGTCCCTATCTATCCCTCTCTCTGACTCTCTGTCCCTGTAAAAAAACAAAAAAGACATTTCATCCCCAAACATCAGAGTATACATTTTTCTCCAGGTTACATGGAACATTCTCAAGAATTGACCATATGTTGGGCCACAAAGCTATCATCAACAAATTCAGATACCAAGCATTTTCTCTGACCATAGAGCTTTGAAACTAGAATTCAACTTCAAAAAAGAAATAAACCAATGCACAAAAATGTGAAAATTAAACAACATATTTCTAAAGAATGAGTGGGTCAAAGAAGAAACAAAAGCAGAGATCAAAATATATGCACAGACAAACATATCAGAATCTTTGGGATACAGTGAACACAGTAATGAGGGAAGTTTATATCATTACTGGCTTATATGAACAAACAAGAGAGAACCCCAGTAAACAACTTAACATCACATCTTAAGGAACCAGAAAAAGAAAAATAAAGGCAACCAAAAACTAGCAAAAGAAAGGAAATTAAAAAATTTGAGCAAAAATAAATAAAATAGAGAACAAAAACATTATAGAAAAAATCAATAAAAAAAGGAGCTGATTCTTTGAAAAGATCAACAAAATTGACACACCGCTGTCAAGACTCACCAAGGAAAAAGAGGAGGGACTCATATAAACAAAATCCAAAAAGAAAGAGGATAAATTATGACAGATATTGTAGATATAAAAAGGATTATTGTAGAATACTATGAAAAACTATATGCCACCAAGTTCAACAATCTATAAGAAATGTATAAATATCTAGAATAATACTATCATCCTAGAATGAATCATGAAGAAGTAGAAAGCCTAAAAAGACCCATAGCAGGGAGGAAATAGAAAGAACTATCAAAACCCTCCCCCAAAATAGAGGTTTAGGGCCAGACAGCTATATTAGTTAATTCTACCAAACATTCAAAAACTTGGTTCCTATTCTACAAAAAGTCTTTCAAAAAATTGAAGAACAAGCTATACTTCCAAACACATTTTATGAAGCCAACATAACCCTCATACCAAAAGCTGACAAGAATAAGACAAAAAAGAAAATTACAGACCAATATCTCTAATAAATACAGATGCAAAAATCCTAAACAAAATACTAGCAAATCGAATACAACAACACATTAAAAAAATAATACACCATGATCAAATGGGATTCATCTCAGAATCACAAGGATGGTTCAACATACGTAAAATGGTTAATACACCATATCAACAAAACAAAAGACAAAAGCCATATGATCCTATCGATAGATGCAGAAAAGGCATTCGATAAAATACAACACAATTTTATGTTTAAAACAACAAAATGGTATAGAAGGAAAATATCTCAACATGATAAAGGACATTTATGATAAACCATCAGCTAACATCATATTAAATGGCATAAAACTGAAGACTTTTCCCCTGAAATCAGGAACAAGACAAGATTGTCCACTCTCTCCACTCTTATTCAACATAATGCTGGAAGTTCTAGCCAGAGAAATCAGACAAAAGGAAGAAATAAAAGGCATTTATATTGGAAAAGAAGTAAAGGTTTCACTTTTTGCAGATGACATGATACTATATGTAGAAAACCCCAAAGATTCCACAGAAAGTCTATTAGAAACAATAAACCAATACAGGAAGGTCACAGGATACAAAATTAATATACAGAAGTCTATTGCTTTCTGATATGCCAACAATAATATTTTAGAGAATGAACTAAAAAAAGAAAAGAAAAGAAAAGAATCCCATTTACAGTTGCAACAACAATAAAATACCTTGGAATAAACATAACAAAGAATGTAAAGGACATATATAATTAAAACTACAAAGCATTCTTAAAGAAAATTGAGAAAGACACAATGAAATAAAAAATATTCCTTGTTTTTGGATAGGAAAAATATAGTTAAAATGGCCATATTACTGAAGCAATATACAAATTTAATGCAATTCTCATCAAAATTCCAATGTCATTTTTTAAAGAAATGGATCAAAAAATCATCAGGTTTATATGAAACCAAATAAACAAAAAAACAAACAACAAAAAAACAACAAAACCCTGAATAGCCAAAGTAATTCTAAGGAAAAAAAAAAGAGCTGAGGGCATTACAATACCTGACTTCAAATTATACTACAGAGTCACGATAATCAAAACAGCATGGTATTGACAGAAAAATAGACACACCAACCAATGGAACATAACAGAGAGCCCAGATAAAATCACATATATATGGTCAAATCATCTTTGATAAAGAAGCCAAAAGCACACAATGGAGAAAAGAAAGCCTTTTCAATAGTGGTAGAAAAACTGGAAAGTCACATGCAAAAGAATGAAACTCAATTACGGATTGTCTCCTTGCACAAAAATGAATTCAAAATGAATTGAAACAATAAGTTACACAGAAGAAAACATAGGTACTAAACTCATGAACCTTGGCCCCTAGAGAATATTTATAAAATTAATTCCAAAGGCAAGGGAAGTAAAGGCAGAGATGAATGAATGGGACTACATCAGACTAAGAAGCTTCTGCATAGTGAAAGAAATTGACAACAAAACAAACAAACAACTAAATGGGAGATGATATTTTTAAACAATAGCACAGATAAGGGCCTAATATCCAAAATATACAAAGAACTCACAAAACTCAACAACAAACAAGCAAACAATCCAATAAAAAAAAATGGGACACTTCTCCCAGGAAGAAATACAAATGGCCAATAGATATATGAAAAGATGCTCATCTTCACTAGCTATTAGAGAAATGTAAATCAAAACTACAATGAGATACCACCTCATGCCTGTTAGATTAGCTATTATCAACAAGACAGGTAATAAAGTGTTGGAGAGGCTGTGGAGAAAAAGGAACGCTCATTCACTGTTGGTGGGAATGTAAAGTAGTACAACCATTATGGAAGAAAGTATGGTGGTTCCTCAAAATATTAAGAACAGAACTACCATTTGACCGAGCAATCCCTGTACTGTGTATTTACCCCCAAAACTCCAAAACATTGATACATAAAGACACATGCAGCCCCATGTTCATCGCAGCATTGTTCACAGTGGCCAAGACATGGAAATAGCTAAAATGCCCTTCAATAGAATATTGGATAAAGAAGATGTGATACATATATACTATGGAATACTACTCAGCCATAAGATGTGATGACAGTATCATTTACGACAACATGGATGGACCTTGATAACATTATACTGAGTGAAATAAGTATATCAGAAAACCCTAAGAACTGTATGATTCCATAAATAGATGGAACACAAAATTGAGACTCATGGACATAGATAAGAATGCAGTGGTTACCAGGGAAAGGAAATGGTATAGAGGAATGAGGGTGGGATTGGGGAGGGGAATAAAGAGAAACAAATAAAAGATGAGAGGATAATTTGACTTTGGGTGATGGGTATACAAAATAATCGAATGTCAACATAATGTGGAGATGTTTTCTCTAAATCTATGTACTCTAGTTAACCAATGTCTTCCCATTAAAATTAATTTTCTAAATAATAAATGAAAGACACATATCTCTGGCTTCTACTAGCTACATGACACTAAGCAAGTAAATATGTGTCTCTAAAATTTAATTTTCTTAACTTTAAAGTGACATTAAAATGTCATTTTAACTCTTGTGATTACAATGATTATAAGAAGCAATGTATGTCATTGCATAAATACTATTTAAATATTAGTCATTATCAAATGGGTAGGCTTTGGAAGATAATTTTGCTATGACTCTCACATGATATTATTTTTATGGCAATGATAGCATGGCAATATAGGAGTGTTTAATTTCTTTACTCAGTTATATAACAAAATCAATTTTTCATTTTTATTTGTGACTAAATAATTTCCTTCCAAAATAGAACTCCTCTTTTTTCAAATTAATAACATATATCCACAGAGTAAGGATGGAAAAATAAAACTTGTATATTAAATATAAACACATCAATGTTTGACTTTATGGAAAGAATATTGAGTTGAGGTATATAGAGAAAAAAATTACTTCTAGTTTGTATGCCACATTAAAGGAAAGGCAGAAAGGAGATTCCATATTAGATCTTACAATGTCCACAGATTTTTTTATTTTAATTTTTAGATAGAAGACAGAGAGAGAGAGAAGGAAGAAGCAGGAAGCATCAACTCATAGTAGTAGTTGCTCCCATGTGCCTTAACCAGGCAAGCCCAGGGTTTCGAACTGGCAACCTCAACATTCCAAGTCAATGTTTTATTCACTTCATCTCCTCAGATCAAGCCAATGCCTACAGTTTTTAATGTTCTCTGAAGTCATTAGTAGTTCTGCATAAAGCTAAAAGTACCTAATCTGCCTCTTTTGATTTCCAAACTTTGTACAAAGTATAATGAAGGTTCATTATAAAGTCGGTACAAAAGACATGAATTACATCCAAATTATACTTGTGTGCATTGTCATAAAAACATGCACTATTCAGCTATATTCTATTGCAATAACTGGCAATACATTTTCTTTATCACAACCCCTTTGATGCTTATTAGAAACAATAATAGTAACAATAACTTTTTATTGTTTTATCATTTTGAGAAGGATGTTTGAGATCTTGCATATTATTTGAAAAGATGTTTTTTCTTCTTCTGATCCATCTTCATCCCTTCATTCAGAATGCATAGATATAAATTCTTCATCGTTCAATTTGCTGAATATGATTTTGATTATCATGTCAATAGTAATATATGAGTTCCTTCATCCTTAAAAGAAATGCTTGTTTCAGCAACATATTTTTCTCCAGAAATTTAATATTCATAAATGAACATGAGATTTCTTCCATATTGAGCGTCACAGATTTCTATGTCAAATTTTCAAGAAATATAGCACTGGAAGACAGAGAACATAGCTCAGGGCAATAATAAGGCATAAATGGGCAGCTACAATGTCGGTCTAAAGGGTAGATCAGTATTGTGCTGTGGAAAACATAATCTTACATTTTTACATATTTTTATGTCTCTAGAATGAAGAAGAAAAATGTTGAGTGATGATCAAACAGGAGTAATTAACTCATGCTGAAAGCAAATCCATAAAATGATGACCTAAAATTATCCATACTCTAATTACTTCCATATTTGACATGGTCTTATTTATTTTAAATGCATGAAAAATTGTTGTCATATATATATATATATATATATATATATATATGCATATATGTGTACACATGCTTACATTTGTATGTGTTTGTGAATGTGTATGTGTGTGTGTGAGTGTGCGTATATATATCCCCATGAAGTGATTTGTCAACAAACTGAGGGCTTATTCATTCAGGATAAAAGAATAATTTGTTTTGTTAATTTTAAACTAATTTATTTTTTATATTTAAATTTATTAGCATGTTTTAAAATATTTGAGTAATGAAAACAATCTCATTTTTACTTCTTGACACATTTCTGAATATCCAACAGTATAGAGATATTTTTAAATCTTGCACAATTCATTTTCTCATTAAATGTTTTCTTTATTTCTTCTACTAAAATCCATGAATTATGCATTTATTGTGCTGCTGAAAAATTATGTAAAATATTTTGGACAGAACTGTTCTACATAGAGCTTTCTCAATTTCTTATCATCTACCTATACCAACAATGATCTAACTTCCATAATCTAATCCAAATATCAAATAATCTGATATTGATTATCATTCTCTTTGTGAATATGATTTTGTCTTGTTACTCCTTAAAGACCATTTGTTTGCAATTTTTTATATGAACTGCCACTTGTTGAAACTATACCACACAGAAGCAGGACTGCTGCCAGCGAGATTATTATCTGGCATTAAGACACATCACAAGAATCACAGGGTTTCCACGCCTGAGGGTTATAGATTTTCTACTCTGTGGACATAATCAGGTATTGTTTTAATAGAACTTTGATTTTCCATTACCATTTGGATGATGATGCAATGGCCTTTTGCTATATAATAAGTTGATTTTCTATGAACTTGTAATGTATTTACTATGCCTAAGAAGTTGTTACCTAAATAGTATTACTACAGGAGCCTTGGGTCATGCAAACTTTACACCTAAATCAAACTGGGCTTCATTAATACTAATTATTAATCATGAGTCACAGTCTTGTTTTGGAAAGGATGTTAAGTATTTAGTAGAAGAGATGGAATTATTTTTCAAAATTGAGGTGACTTTCTACCACAGTTCTAGAACATAGGATGCTGTGAACTATGTAAACACAACTGATTTGTATATCAATTAGAAGTGAAATAGCCAGGCAGTGGCACAGTGGGTCGAGCATCAGACTGGGATGCAGAGGACCCAGGTTTATAACCCTGAGGTCGCAGGCTTGAGCGTGGGCTCATTTGGTTAGAGCAAGCTTCACCAGTTTGAGCCCAAGATTGCTGGCTTGAGCAAGGGGTCACTTGCTCTGCTGTAGCCCCCTGGCCAAGGCACATATGAGAAAGCAATCAGTGAACAACTAAGGAGCTGCAATAAAGAATTGATGCTTCTCATCTCTCTCCCATCCTGTCTGCCTGTCCCTATCTGTCCCTCTCTCTCTCTTTGTTTCTACCACTAAAAAAAAAGAAGTGAAATAGAGATAACTATCTATCCTTATTTGTAGAGGGCTTACTAAAAAAGAGCATTCACTTAATTTACTAAATTAATGCCAATTATAATAAAATTTAGATTTAATTGCCCAGTATACAAATTCACTCATATAAGAAAACCTCTTCAGAAAAGTATAAAATGGGTCAAAATAGGGCTTATTACATTTTATGTCATGCAAGTGAATAATAGTGAGTAATGGATTAAAAAGTCAATTTTATATTCAAATTCAATCCTTATGTTATTTAATCCTCTCTATAGGAGGGAAAGGAGATTAAAGTTATTTACTATATGAGTTACACACACACATTTTTATCTTCACAAGCATTATGACTAGTCACAAGGTGACCAGACGTTCCGCTTTTGGTGGGACAGTCCCAATTTTTATGTTTTGTTGTTTTTTTTTTAATTTATTTTATTTTTATTTTATTCATTTTTAGAGAGGAGACACAGAGTGAGAGAGAGAGAGAGAGAGAGAAAGGGGGGAGGAGCTGGAAGCATCAACTCCCATATGTGCCTTGACCAGACCAGTGCAGGGCTTTGAACTGACGACCTCAGTGTTCCCAGGTCGACACTTTATCCACTGCGCCACCACAGGTCAGGCGGGACAGTCCCAATTTTTAACAATTTGTCCGTGTCCCATGGCATTTTAAAATAGTCCTGATTTAAAAAATATATATTACAATATTATTTTTGCATTCTATGAAAAAAATTTTTTGCTCCATATAGACCAAACTTTTAATCAAGAACCCCCCCCTCCCCGTCCCCCCGTCAATGGTGTCCCGCTTTATCAATTTTAAAATCTGGTCATCTATAAACTCTGATTTTCCAACTCTGTGCATATATTTTTTATCACTTCTCACCTAACTTTCTTTCCAGTAAATGAGATGTCCAAAAACAAAATTGGATGGGTTCCCAAAGAATTTCTACTCAACTAGAAGACCTACCAGGTGATCTTTTTTTAGAAACAACTACCAATATAGGTCAACTATTTGTGTTTTGGTACTCTCACCATTCAATAGTAAACTCTTCACACATGATCATGAACTTAGTGTTGACTCTAAAAATTTTATGCATTATTAGTATGAAAGATCAAAATCTAATTTGTGTACAATACTTATGCATATAAGAGAGATGGGTAGTGTCTGAAATACTTATTATAGCATAAGGATATCAAAATCTACAAAGAATAAACATATCTTGTTCTTTGTAAGATTAATCTATAATGTGTACAAATTATCCCAGGTATCTAAAATGTCATTAAAATAATATAAAGTAGAAACTTGAGCATGAAGCGTAAGAACAAATTATATATATATTTTTTGCAGACCCTGATAGTTAGACTGCTCACTTGTTAAGCACAATAAACAGATATCACAGGGAAGAAAGGTGATTTTTCTACTCTTTTCAATTCTCAAAATACTTTTTTATTTATAATTATTTTGGTGTATTCTTTTTGCATTTGTTCCATTTTATTATAAAACATACCACTGCACAAAAAAGCACATTGTTTGGAGCTCATAGTGAGCTCAGCACTTTCTAGACTCGATCAATGCTGAACCCAAATATAGCAAAATCAACTAAACCTAGGCATTGATTTGACATCAACCGTGGCTTTTGATATTTGTTTCTGTGATCTTCTTGCATCTAAGAATTCTATTCTTTAATCTCTATAAAAAAACATGGGTTGGAAAGGCTCTCAAATTATGAAACTTTGGCTTTTAGCTGTCGTATTAGCAAAATAAGTACCAAGATTGCCTGTTAATAATTATGTCTGTCTGTATGTAAATAGTAACAACAGTTTTTCTCACTTGAAAAATAATATAATTTTAATTGAAGAATTGAAGAATTTTTAAATAGATTCATTTACTTCAGAGCTCAAATTATGAGGATAAATAAAATAAACTATTATTAAAATAAAACTTTGATTAAAATATGAAGAAGCATATTCTATCATATTGAAAAGATAGTTTAGTAATGAGTTCACTGTGACTTGACATTTATCTCTTACATTTATTTAGTAAATGACATTTTAGTAATAAATACTAATACCTAAAAGGTTATAATAATTCAGAGCTTTTCTAAACATAAATAATTAATTTACTTGTCCCTATATGTATGTTATTTCTTAAATACCCACTAGATCAAAAAGAAATTAAAACATTAAGAGATTAAAAAATTAAGAGAAGCAGAATGATTAGAATTCAATATTTTTTATCCCTTATACCTTGAGTAAAATAATAACTATCTTACTTCAAGACATTGAGAGCATTAAAAAAATTAGACAAGAAAAATGTTGTTTTTATCAATTGATAGTGTCTGAGTAACATTTACCTTTGACCAGTAAAACTTGATGATTTGCTTCTGACCATGGCTTATCATTTCCTTTTCAAAGACAAACACAGTATCAATATTATTTTCTCAAACAATCTTTGTAATTTATGAAAGAAAAATGTTTATCTTATTCATGAATTTATATAAATATTGATTTACATATTAAAAATTGAACAATGCTTATCCATTGCTTTAAAACATTTTTATAAGCAAAGAAGGATAACATTTTTACAGAAAGTTAGATATTTTAACAACTTTTTATTTCTTAACATTTAACAAGGCTAAATTAGAAGAGTTTTCAGATGTATAGAATCTGAATATTTTATTGTATAAATCTTGCCCTTTGATAAAGCTCATGTCAAATTTATGACTCTACAATCTATTTAAGAAGTTTTCATTAAATTCTTGGCCCTTCTAAACTCTTAGTTGATAACCAAAAAGGTATATTAGTGATACAATTATATGATGGCTCTGTCAACAAGCCAAGTTTATTATTACCAGCACAATGGTCTTGACGAACAGAAAAATTAAAGGACATTTCCATCTTTTGTGTTCTTAGTCTTTAGACTTGTCAGTTTGTGTGTGAGAGGTAACTACAGATTTTATGAATGCATGATAATGGATGGCAGAATCCAGGCCTTGTTGGAGCATTAATCAATCACCATCACCCTGTTTGTGTCAAATATAGGGTTGTGCCTATCATCCTTCGAGATAACTTTAATATATTATTTTTTACTTAGAATTCCTTAGAATGAGCAATATTGTGGATTCCCTGATTTGCCTGGACATTTTTATTGTTATACTACAAAGATTATTTTCAAAATATTTAACAATTGGTTGAGCACTGACACCAACCAATTAGAACAGATATTAAACTTTCACTACACTGCTACTCTAACAGAAGAATATCAACTACAAGTTTTGAACCTTACCTCCTTGTTATAAAAACTGAAAAATTCTGTTAATACTGTTTTTTATAGAGGCTGCACTAATTTATAGTTCTACCAGAACTGTTTATGTTTCCTTTTCTTGCACATCCTCACCAAAACATCATTTTATTTATGTTTTCTTTCTTTCTTTCTTTCTTTCTTTCTTTCTTTCTTTCTTTCTTTCTTTCTTTCTTTCTTTCTTTCTTATTAGTTAATAGTCATTCTAACAATTGTGAGAAGATATCTCATGGTGGGTTTTGATTTGTATTTCTCTGATGATTAGTGATATTGAGCATTATTTCATGGGTCTGTTGGCCATCTATATGTCTTCTTTGGAGATGTGTTATGTCAGATCTTCTGCCCGTATTTTAATCAGAATGTGAGCTCCATATATTCTGAATACTATACCCTTGTAAGATATATTGCTATCAAGTATCTTATCCTCTTCACTAGGTGCTTTTTCATTTTGTTGACTGATTCTTTCACTGTATAAAAGCTTTTTAGTTGAATGTAGTCTCATTTGTTCTTTGCTTGTTTGTTTTGCTTTTGTAGCCCTTGATCAAGGAAACATATATAGAAACATTGCCAAGAATGATGCTGAAGAGTTTATTACCTACTTTTTTCTCACCTGTTTTTATAAGTCTTCTTGTAAGTTTTTTAATCTATTTTAATTTATTTTTGTATTTGGTATAAAAATAGTGTCCAGCTTCATATTTTTTTGTATCTGTCCAGTTTTAACACCACTTATTGAAGAAACTGTCTTTCACCCCAGTGTGTGCTCTTGCTTCAGTTATCTTTGACTGATTGACTACATATACATGGGTTCATTTCTGGGATTTCTATTCTGTTTCATTGATCTATGTGTCTGTCTTGGTGTCAGTATTACACTGTTTGGAACATTATAATTCTGTAGTATGGTTTAAAGTCAGAAAACATAACACATTGAACCTTTTTCATTTTTCTCAAGATTGCTTTGCCAATTTAGGGTCTTTTGTGCTTCCATATAAATATTAAAAATATTTGTTCTTTAAAAAGTACCATAGGTATAGTGATGACAAATAGCATTGTTGTGTTTTTCCTAATGTTAGGGAGAAAAATTTCAGGTTTCTATATTGAGTACAATGTTAGCTGTGGGTTTGTCATATGTGGCCTTTATTTTGTTGATGTATGTTCCCTTTATATCCATTTTGTTGAGGATTTTTATCATAATGGATGATGAATTTTGTCAAGTGCTTCTGCTTCATCTTTTCAGGACCATATCATTTTTATTCTTTGCTAATAAAATGTATGATTTTGATTGATTTGCAGATATTAAACCATCTTTGCATTTTTGGAATAAATACCACTTGATATTGGTGTATGATCCTTCAATATAGTGTTGACTTTGTTTTGCTTGTTGAGAACTTTTGAATCCATGTTCACCAGGGATATTGGTCTGTAATTTTTTTACATGTCTGTCTGGTTTTGCCATCAGGATAATGCTGGCCTTGTAGAATTAGTTTGGAAGCATTCCTTTCTCTTCAATTTTTTGGTATAATTTGAGAAGAATAGGTATTAACTCTTCTTTAAATGTTTGGAAGAATTCAACTATGAAGTCATCTGATTCTTGACTTTTGACTGTTGGAAATTTTTGATTACTGACTCACTTTGGGTACTAATAATAAGTCTGCTCAAATTTTCTCTTTCTTTCTAAATCAGTCTTTGAAGACTGCATGTTTTTAGGGACTTGTCTATTTCTTCTAGGTTGTCCAATTGTTGGCATATATTTATTTATATTATTTATATGATCCTATGTATTTCTGTCATGTCAGTTAAAACTTCTACTTTTTCATTTCTGGTTTTGTTTATATGAATTCCTTTTACTTTTTTCTTAATGAGTTTATTAACTTTGTTTACCTTTTCTAAAGAAACAGTTTTGGCCCTGGCAGTTAATTCAGTCAGTTAGAATATCATCCTGAAATGGTAAGGTTGCTAGTGGGTTCCCTCTGCAGTCAGGGTACACACAGGAAGCAACCAATGAATGCACAACTAAGTAGAACAACAAATAAATGCGTCTCTCTCTTTCTCTCTCTCCTCTCTCTCTCTCACACCTTCTCTTTCCTCTCTCTGTCTCTCTATAAGCAATCAATAAAAAAGTTAAAAAAAAAGTTTTTAGTTTTATGGGTATTTTCTATTCCTGTGTAGTCACTATTTTGTTTATGTCTACTCTGATCTTCATTAGTATCTTCTATCTGCGAACTTTTGGGCTTTGATTGGTTATCTTTTTCTAGTTCCATTAGGAGTAAGGATACATTTTTTTATCTATTTATTTTAATATTTTCTTGTTTTTAAAGGTAAACTAGTATCATTATAACCTTTCCTTCAAAATTACTTTTGTTATATTCCATTGATTTTGGATCCTTGTGTTTCCATTTTTATTTATTTCAAGGTAGTTTTTGATGTTCTCTTTTATTTCTTTGTTAATTCATTGTTTTAGTAGCATGTTATTTAGCTTTTTCTTTAATGTTTTTTTCTAGTTTTCTTATTATAATTGATATCTAGTTTCATATAGTAGTGGTCAGAAAAGATGTTTGATATGATTTATTTTTAATTTTTTCATTGATTTGAGAGAGAAAGTGAGACAGAGAAGAATAGGGGAGGTACATCAACTTTTGTTCCACTTAGTTTTCCCATTTAGTTGTATACTCATTGATTGCTTCTGGTATACCTCCTGACCAGGATTGAACCCATGACCTCCATGCACCAGGATGACATTTTACCAACTGAGCTACCCAGCTAGGGACTTGATATGACTTCAATCTTTTTTAAATTCTTTGAGTCTTGCTTTATGACTTAACTTGTGGTCTAGCCTGGAGAACATTCCATGTGTACTTGAACAGAATGTGTATTGTGCTGTTTTAAAGAGAATTATCTGTAAATATCTTTTAACTTAATTTGGCATACAGGGGCTGACCCCTCCCTGCATGAGATCTACTTTGGAGGGGTACCAGTAGTGGCCTATGCCACCCATCATGTGTGCCAGATCTGCAGCCACTGGGGAGGGGCTCCAGCTGACGCTGGGAAGTAGAGTGGAAAGAAACTCAGGAGAATGCTGAAGCAGGGTAAATGGTGTTAAATTATTAGACAGTGTCAGAATTGGTACCCACCTGCATCAAACCAGTTTGGTGAAAGGAGCATAAAATAAAGAAAATAAAGAAATAATGGTCCTACCTGTGCATCCTCCCTGGAAAGGTTTCCCACTGATTCTTGCCCCTCTGGCATGCAACCTAAAGTTTTCCAGTATAATTACTTCATGTATGACTCAGAAGTTTTTGAAACTGCTGCCTCTGTGCTGAAACTCACAGTGAGTGAGTTTTTGTGCAAAAAGAATTGGTAAGTTATAAGGCAATTTTATTTTTGTGTGGAGTCTCAGTTTTCTACAATTCTTCAGATCTCTTGGCTTTGATCCCTGCTGGTTTTTAAAGTCACTTATAGGCTTTCTCTTTCCATTGCATGGCTTCTGGGATGGGGAGCTCAGTTTCTTAGCTCTGTTATTCCTCAGGGGACATCACTACAGTGTAATTTTCCTCCTGCTGTAGAGCACATCAGGAGGTCTAGGTCCTGATGAGACCATGTCACTATGTTCCAACCTTTCACAACATGACATTTTTTTATATCCTTTGTTGTAGAGGATCTGTTCTGGTAGTCTTCAACTTTTCTCAATAATGACTGCTCTGGACTGAGATTAGTTTTGATGAACAATATAGATTTGTAGTGTCAAGTAAAAACGAAAGCATTTGTTGTGGGGATTATCAATTTTAAATTAATATTCTTAAGCATTAATGCACTCAGTACTATTATATAAATGTGATTAATTAGAAAGAAATAATTAAATAACAAAAACAGTAAACGTTAATAAAATCTCAGGTAAAACAGCAACTTATTGTAGAACATGTTGCTGATAATACAGTATCAGGAGTGATGTGCTTTTGTAGATTTAAGTGTTTCTTCCAAATGTATTAGTCAACATCCTAAGAATAATATTCAAAATAGTAACCATGTCCTAAATTTGTCTTTTATTTAAAGAATAACATGTTAATTGTGTAGTAAATTAAATTTTATAAGATGAGTCATAGTTTCTAATGCATAACAATTTTTTTGGCATTAATTTTAACATTACTTGAAGTTTTAAAGTAACTAGCCAAAATATGCTAATCTGAGTGGCTCAGGGGACTGGTAACTTCATACAAAATTTTTACCTTGCCACATTGCTAGGTAAATGTAATCAAGGTTCCCCACCACCACCAGCACCCCTGATCTCTTTCTCATTTAAGAAAAATTAAAGTTGTTGAAACTTATTTTATATTAAGTACATAAGTATAGAGTTAAAATGGCTCACATTTATATCTTCTGGAATATAAAGTGTTAATTCAGAATGCAGTTGCTCATGTGTCTAAATCTCTCTGAAACTTACCACATTTACTCTCAGTAATTTAATGAGTACGCATATTAATGTGCAATTACACTATCCCAAGATCAGTACCCTCCTCATCACTTCACTCTTAAAAGGACTGAGACGAACTATAAAGACAGATGATATTTACCTTTCTGCTGTGGATATGTTTTCCCTTCTTTGAAAAGAATACTTTAGATGCTTGAACTGTCAATCTTGCTCTTCTCACAAACATTGCATTAACTTAATAAAAAAGAATAATTGTATTACTGTTAGTTTTTCATCATTTCCAGATATTATTTTGAATATTGATGCTACAGCAGTCAAAATAACTGTGAGATATTTCCCTTGATACCTTACATATCATTTGAAACTAATTTAACCCTGCCTTTTCTGACAGACTTGAGTGATATAACTTTCATTTCTGGTCATGCCTTAAATAGTTATGACTCCATACCTGGAATAATAATCTTCAGAAGTAGAGAATTCTTAATATGTTATAATTTACTTACAAGTAAGTGACCTCCGAGAAGAATGTGAACTTGTGAATTGGGCAGTTCTTATAGTTCATGGAGCAGTTTATTCATAGCCAGAATTAACTGCTAGTGAGCTCCCTAGCTAGCAAACCTATATGTAGAATATGTAAAGCTTAGAATGTCTAGTAGTGCCTCATATTACAACAAAAACAACAATAAAAATTTATGTGTTGAGCTCATTAAGATTTTAGTGGATCAAAACAGGGGAAAAAAAGGTTGTGCCAAAAAGTAAATAAGCAACAGAATAACTCAATATTTTCTTAAAGCAATATGGCATTTAATTTTTCACACATAACTGGAAAATTTTAAACCTAAAAGGAAAATAATTTCTTTCCCACCACATTTTCACTTGAAATTTCAGGTGCTCAAATCCCATGTTAAAACAGTATTGGAATACAAGTTGGGTTTTAAGGACAGAGTTTATTCTGACTTAGTGAACAGAGATTTGACACTTAGCATTTGCTAAATTCTGCACTATGTACTCCAGATCCAATGATTTAAAGAAATTATAGCTTTTTTTTTTTCCTCAAAGAGCTTTCTGTCAACTGGAAGACTCAACAAATCAGCAGTATTAATAATTAACTGCTATGAAGTTATAAGGCAATTAAAGGAACCAGGTCTCCCCTTTTTTCCCTACACCAATTGAAGCACCATGGAGTTACATTACTCTTGTTTGCTTCTGTTTTAATTTCAATCTTTGACCTATAAGTTATAGTCTAGTAAGGTACTGAATTAGCATTTTCACAACTCAAGTATAAAACATATACTCGGCCATGGATTGAAATGTCATTTCTACATGAAATTTGTGATAATTCACAAAAGCAAAAATAATAAAGCAAGAAAAATCAAAGAGGGGGGTTATGGTTAGCTGAGTTTAGGTTTTAGCAAGAACAACCACAATTAATAGCAAGCTAAATAAAAATATTAAACAGTCATATGCTAAGATAATAATAAAAATATATTTTTGCTCAATATGTATTAATAAAAATGCCATGAGATATAATTATACTCCCTATCTAATTATTAAAAAAAAAGAGATGAAGCAATTTTCTCAATGTCAAAAAGCTAAAAAGCTAGAAAGAGTGAAGGTAAATTTAACCTCTGGCAATTCACTTCTCCAATCATGATATTACTATACTAACCAACCACTGTAAACTACCAACCTAAAAAGAGGTTACTCTTATAGGAGAAAACTATGATAGCATGAATGAGTCTAATTTTATGAGGACCAGTATGAATATTAAAATCTAGTATCAAGGGAAAGAATAGGAGAGATGATCTTTAAAAAAAATGTGGCGAGAAGGGAACCCTCATACACTGTTGTGGGAATGCTGATTTGTGTAGTCACAGGGGAAAGCAGTATGAAGTTACCTCAAAAATAATTAAAAATAAAATTGCCTTATAACTTACCAATTCTACTTTTGGGAACATATTTAAGAAAACCTAAAACACTAATTTGAAAGAATATATGCACTCCTATGTTTATTGCAGCATTATTTACAATAGCCAAGATTTGGAAGCAACCTAAGTACCCATTGGTAGATGAGTGATAAAAAAGCTGTGGTACATTTACACAATGGAATAAAAAAATGAATCTTTATTTTCCTTCAAGAGGGACATACAAGACTATAACACTGATTGATTGGCATCCACGACTAGCTGTTTGATCTACTAAGGCTGAAACACCAGGTGGCAGAGAATCAGAAGCATTACTATGACTCCTCTCTTGATTTCTGACCTACAATCTCTAATATACTCTAGTTGAATGCTAAATTATACTCTAGTAACATCATCTAAGGACATGTTAGAAATGCAAATTCTTCATTCCCACTCCATTTGGGATCAAAACTTTGGTGTATAGGTACTAGAATTTGTTTTAACAAGATTTTTAGGTGATTCTCATGCTTAAATTTGAGAAGTATGGTTCTCAAAGGGTAGACTGTCCAAATAATTTATTTTGTCATTTGGAAAAGTCCTTGCTTTCCACAATTAACCATTCATTTCTCTATTTCCTGAATTTTCTTAACTTTTCCTTGGTTAAATTATTCTAACTCTATTTATCTGGTTACCCCATCATCATGTGTCTATATTTGTAATATATTCACATTTGTAAAAAACACCACTATTTTCTAATAGTCTAATGATTTTGTACAATAATATCCTAAGCTGAATTGGTCAGATTTTGGTAAGATTAACACTAAAGTGCTCAAAACCATTCCTCATAACTGTTTCTTTCCCAGCAAACCCATGTGCATACACTAGCATAAAAAAGACTACCAAGGGGTATAATTACTTAACTTCCTTTGTGGAACCAACACAGAATGTAATATTATGCACATGTACAAGCACACAAACCTAGAGGCACATTAATATTAGTAAGAAGATGGAGTACCAGTAATTGCTCAAACTTCTGTATGTGCTAATAAGGGATCAGGAATACAGAAAATCTAAATCACACTAAGCAAGAAAACAATCTGGTCGGACAAATCACATCTACCCATACTCATGCATTTGTTTGCAAAAGGTCTATCAATCCTTTTCCATGTATCAAGCACCATGCTGATTTAGAGAGAAAGCAGTGAAGTCGATAGAAACAACTCTCATCCTCATAGATCTTAGAGTCTAGAGTTCGAAGCAGACATTTTACAAAAGAAACAAAAACAAAATAGAGCCAGTACCCTTCACCCCTCCAAAAAAAGTCATACAAAAGAGGCAATATAATATCAGGTAGGAACTATGAAGGTAAGGAAACATGGGTTAGAAGCCTTGATTTATTATTTGCTACTTTTTGACCTCTAACAAATAACTTCTCTAAGCTTCATTATCTGTAATTAAAAAAAAAAATAGACCCTAGAATAAGGATTGCTGTGAATATGGAAAAAACTAAATTATGCTAAATTTTTTACTTAATACCTAGTACATCTTAAGCACTCAACGACTCTTCATTACTCTATTATCGTTATATAAATAGGTATACTGAGTTAATTGAAAGAAAAATAAAAGGTGTCAAGAGAATATATAATAAAATTTAATTAAAATTAAATTGAAAGAATCCTTCCTAGATAATTCATATAACCTAGTATTACACTAAAAATACCCAGTTTTCTATATATTAACACATTCTGTAAAGAGTAAGTAGTTTAGACTTCAAGGTACTCTATGTGAGACTGCAGGAATTAATTTTTTTAATCTGACACGTTATGCAACATTGATCAAGTGACTTTCAGTTTTGGTGCAAAATAGTAAAGTAAGCAGACTGCCCAACTTTGATTTCCAGTATATCCCCTAGTTTTGCTGGCCAGAAATGTTATTTTATACAACAATTTATATGTTTCATTGAGTAGCATTGAAACTTCAAATTCCTAGCTGTTTGGCAAACGTTCTAATTGGTTATGTTTTGCTACCCTGGGCTCACTATTTGACAAATTTGCAACAAAAGATATCAGTAAAAAGCAGAAAGTTTCAGATTGTTAAAATCACAAATGTTATTAATACCATTAAAATGCTAATTGCTGTTTAGTGGAGATTCAGTTGCAATTCAAAGGGAGAAAATGCGTAGGCAGCAGGATCTGAGCCCAAATTGTTTGTTCCATAAAGAGGAGAATATTCACTTTTGTTTAATTTATATGACCAAGAAGGCATTCCAAGGAGGTACACTAAAGTGACTGCAGACCTCCTAGGGTTAGAGCCACCTTCAGCTTCACCCCCCGCCCCCCCAGGTGGTCCTTAATTGCCACTACAGACTGCCTGGCTATAACTTATTGTTTGCACTGCACATGACCTTGCATGCAAACTAGAGCACTATGAATTAATCCCTGTAATATTTCCTGCTTAACATCTTTGTTGTGAGCCACCCATTATTCAGAGGATAAAAAACAAACAGCCATATCTATCTTCTACTTCTTTTTTTTTAAGTCTATTCTATTGTGTCCTAAATTAATCACCCTATAAAAGAATGAAACCATTTACTTCTATTATTTTCTGAAACAAAGATCTACAGAGTTAGGGGATGAAATGGAAATAGCATAAAGACTATTTTTAATCATTTATTTATTTAGATTTTTTTATTTATTCATTTTAGAAGAGAAGACAGAGAAAGAGACAGAGAGACACAGATAGAGAAGGGAGGGAGGAGCAGAAAGCATCAACTCCCATATGTGCCTTGACTAGGGAAGCCCGGGGTCTCGAACCGGTGACCTCAGCATTCCAGGTGGACGCTTTTACCCACTGCGCCACTGCAGGTCAGGCAAGACTATTTTTAAACAATAGAAACCCCCCAAACATTTTGATCTCCTCTACCTATATTGTAATCATCTTTCTATTTTTTTTTTTTTATGTTTTACAACAAGGAGGGTCCCAGAGCATATATATATCAACACAAAATGATTTAATTTATCCATTAATGTTCTATTCACTGATAAAATGTAGTCACCACAGGGTGAAAATAACAACAGTTTAACAAGTATAAAGAAAAGAAAAAGAGCAATGTACTGCTGTAAGTAGTGAATACTTCCAAGAGAAAGCGAGTTAATAAAAATTCAATTACTCAAATGGGAACTTTTCCAAGACCCTAAGGTTAACACCTAGATTAAATTCTCACTCTTGCTCTTTTTCTCTCCCTCCCTCTTCACACACACACACACACACACACACACACACACACACACACACAGTTTATTAATGGTCACAAGTGGTTAAAATGTTCCATGTACATGAAGGCAGAAGATAAAAATCACAGATAAAATAGTTGCAATATTATCAAGCTGAGAAGTAGTTTTACACAGACAAAGGGTACTGACTGATAACAATAACTACAAATATTTTTAAAGTGACAAAATGTTTCAGACAATAAATAGAATACTCAAAGGCAGATCTCAACACCAGACATTAAAATCAGTAAACAATCACTGAAAAGAACAGAACTACTCACATAGTAGCCAGGTAATTGGTCTTTGATTTATAGATTTTTTTCTTAGCTCATCTTTTCAAGGTTATGAAATGTATACTGTGAACCTAATTTGGGGATTTGAACACAAAAGGAAATAGAATCATAGATCAGTGTTAAGAAATCTTTTTATTCTATTTCAGTACCTTGAAACACATGTTTATTTGAATGGAAGCAAAAATATATAGGAGCCTATGATACACGATGTACAGGTTTGGAGATATTTGTGTAGTTCTAAAGAGCACTGAACTTTCAGCATATTATACTTAGTTGTGGAGTTATACTGACTGGTATTTCTTAGATGTTTAGTAATTGATTATGGAAAGCAAAAGATCAGCAGTTAAACCTGGGAAAGGAAATGGTAAGAATTTAGCTGAAAAAGAGAGGAAAACTTCAAAAGTTTTGGCCCCCATTAAAAATTTATAGGAAAAGCCTGCTGGAAATGGAGTTAACAGTTTAATGTATAAGTTATCTAAACACCAGGAGATTAAAGGTTAACAGAAAGGACTTTAACAATAATGTCTTAAGTATACATACACTTAACACATAATATTTTGCTTTTTGCTAGTTTATTTTAAGTGTGAGTTTTAAGTAGACAATAGACCAGCTATTAATTTTTAAATACAAAACTTATCTTCCAGATGACTTTGGAGTTTACTTGTATAATATTCTCCATTCTTATCAAGTGGCATGTAGGAGAAGGATTAGATAGAAAAAAAAGTTCTTCAAAATAAATGTGGTGCTTACTGAAAATATTGGTCAAAGTAGAGTTTTCTTTTAAATTGGGATATATAGCCTTTTCTATTTCTACTGTTCTTGTGTCGAAGACCTTTATTCTTTTAATTTCATGAGTTGATTCATCTTATTTTCTCTGTCATTTTTTTAATACTTACTTTTGTAGAGTGTAGGCAATGAGGAATAAAGAGAGAAGACATTTTAACAGTAATGTCATATATAATTACTAATAATGTTGGAGTTTTGGGAAAAAAGATAAAGCATTATTGTGATAGTCTTAATATCAAATTATAATTTTATGTCCTCATTATCTTTATTTTTTTTTCTTTTGTCAAATGCATCTTAAATAAGAGTTATCCCCTGCTTGTTTTTATTTACTTAACTTCTTTTGTTTTATTAATCAATCTTGCCATTTCTTTAATATATAAATTTTTGTTTGTTTATTGATTTAGTGAGAGAGAAAGGGAGAAATAGAAAGAAAGAGACTGATAGAAACATTGATCTCTTCCTGTATTTGCCCTGACCGGTCGACCTCTGCTTCCAGAAGAAGCTTTAACCAATCAAGCTGTCCAGCCAGGGCTATCATGAGTTTCAAAGAGTGTATTTTAGTACAGTATTCTTATAATAGTTTTATAAAACATTTAATTTAAGGAATATGGTTTTCTTGTTATTTTTCTGGGGTCTTCTGTACCCCGTTCTCTGTACCCAGAATATTTTGTTGGCTATTAGATTCCTCCACAGCACCTGCTTTTCCCTATTACAGTTCTTCATGCTCCAGCCAGTTTTTCAAATTATACTTTCTTAAACATAATTAGATTAAGAAATGGTAAGTAACTGAACCTTCTATTTTTTAATGAGAGCTTCCTTAGCTTTACAGATACCAGGTCAAATCTCTGAAATTACTGTTTAAAAAGACCTAATTCTTAAAGCAATGTTATTCATACTTGACACTCATGGGGATTTGCTTTTTCTTCTTCAACTCACTTAGTTGCATATGTCCCCTGTCAGACTTACTCAGAGAGAATACACTGTTGTTCCCCCAACATTAAGCATAGAATATCAAACAATGTGGGTAAACAATACATAACTGTTAAGTTAATTCTGGCTATACATAACATAGAAGGAATAATTGACCTCCAGGACATTAGATCTCCTCAGTTATAAAGTAATTGTGTAAAAGTGATAATGATGATCATATTTAACATTAATCAAATCCTTCATGTCGCAAAACATTCTAAACACTTTATATATCTTCACTCATTTAACCACCCCAGTCCAAGTGGAAGAGCCTATTGTAAACTCCATTAGTATAGATGAGAAAACAAAACTGCAAGTTTGTGTACTTTACCTTAAGTCAAACACATAGCAGGACATGGGAATGATCTGTTTGACATTGTGTTAACTATTCAATTTAAGCTGTTGATGCTTGATTTTGAAAGGAACTCTTTTATGTATTTAAAATACTAAATATCCCTTGCATAAATTAGACTCCTTTTTACAGTATATTATAGCTATTTTTATGAGTTTCTTTATGCCTTAATTTACCATATATATCTTCTTAATTTTATTTCAGAAAAGTAAACTTTTTACAAATATACTGTCATAATTATTATTTTTTAGCCGAGAGGAGAGGAAATAGTGAGGCAGACTCCCACATGCACCCTAACTGGGATTCAACCAGCAACATCCATCTGGGGATGATGCTCCTGTACTGAGCTATTTCAGCTCCTGGGGATGATGAACCCCAACGGTGCTATCCTCAGCACCTGGGGTCGCACTTGAACCAATCAAGTTGCTGCAGGAAGGAAAGAGGAAGAAGAGGGTGGGGGGGAGCAGATGGCCACTTCCGTGTGCTCTGACCTAGAATTGAACCTGGGATGTCCATACACAGGGCCAATGCTCTATTCACTGAGCCACAGGACAGGACCTGTCATAATCATTTTCAAGTTATCAAAAACATGTTCTTATACATTCATTAGAAATAAAACATTTTTTTTTCTGATTACAAATTGATAAGAGCTAATATATATATAATATTCTTGAATTCATTTGCTAAGACTAACTCATGATTATATCAGAAACTTCCAGACTTGTCCTTGCAAACTTTAGCTGCCTGTTTTTAATTGGTTACAGATCTTTCTGCCACTGACTTTATGTTACCTTCAATTATTGAATAGCATTTTCCAAAGTTATCTGATCTTCAGATCCACCTCCCCTTTTTAGGGAAAATGTAATCCATTATGTTTTAATTAGTAGGATTATTCCAGGCTATATCTATCTTTTTCACTAATAGAATTTCTATCTCACATTATTTCTGATTTACAAGTACCTGCTTTCTTTTTTTTTAATTCCTGCTTTCTTGATACCCAGTATACTTGTAATCTTGTGTACTTTGTTCCTATTCTGTACAATGCCAACTTTAAGTAAATGTTGTCCATGTAGCAAGGATATTTTATTTATTTATTTATTTTTAATTAGTTTCATTCTTTCCATGACTACTATCAAGTTTCATTTTGCATCCCATAAGAGCCTACTGTATGTACATGGGAGAATACTTAACTAATACTGATATTTAGAAGTGTGCATATTGCTCTATCATTTTTTTTTCCTGCTAAGATTCACAAAGCCAGGGAACATTTTAGATATTGCTCTCTGGCCTGTGTCATCATTGGGCAAAAGTGAACTTATGAAAATTCTCTACAGGTTTGGACATTTACTTGGTATAGTCAGCAGGATTCTGTAAAAGTCCACCAATTACCACACCGCAGACCCAGACCCAGTGCTAGATACAAGCAAGGGAAAATTGTATACCCACTGTATCCCCTCTTCACATAAGGTAAACTTGGATGATTCTTGATTCTTCTCTTGGAATTTCAGACCTCCTTGTTTTAAGCAGCAGGCCATGACTTTCTTTGACCTATTCTTAAAAAATCCTCAAAACAAGGGTTAACTCAGAAAAAGGGGAAAAATAAATTTCTGCTTTAATTTTGACTTTTTAATTGCACTACGTACTGAGATTTTGAAAAAATATTGATGGTTAAGTGAGAGAGTGAACTCTGAATGAGAAAGAATACTTGCTTCTCCAACCCAAATAGTCAACAGGATGATAATAGTTGTTCATATTCCATAATCCCAAATGACAGAGATGGGCTCCCAGATTCATCCAGTGTGGTAATAATGGAGAAGCTGCAGGGAGGTGAACAGGGTACCTTGGAATGAGTTTAATCCGAAAGAGAATACTAGCCCGTGCCTTGGAAAAGAGTTTAGTTCTGGCAGCATCTAGTAAGCACTTGCTGGTCCTTGCTTGGGTCTTCTTAGGTGACTAAGAATATTTGTGAAGTTGCCTGTGCAAAAATTTTTTCTAGGGCATACAGTAGACCTATACTACTATCCACCATGTTTGACTCATTTGTTGATGTGCATGTAAAGGTTGGTTTTCCCTGCAAGTTTTTTCAGACCCTATAGATCTCAAAATTAACATGGGAAATTGTTCTTCTGAGGTCTACAAGCCCCAAAACAGTCAGCCTCCCTTTAATCCTGAACTGACCAAGATGGGGATTTTTTGATACTTCAAAATTAATCTTTTGTCCAAAAATTTAGAAAAAGCTGGCAATACAATTAAGCAGAAAGGAAGGAAAGAATATTTTATTATTAGCATCTCAAAGTTTCACATCATTTACAGAAAAGAGTCAACATACAATGTCATTTAGGTGTCAACCCAATTCTTTGAGCTATTAAAAATGGCTGTCTTAATTTTAAAAGGGAAAATTTGGAATTTGACTTGTCAAGGAAAAATGTAAATTGTAAAAAGTATCCAAAACAAAATTTGATTTTAATTATTTTTGTTTGTATCTGTCTGGGTATATCTATCTATGGATGCTGTAAATATAAGATGACTTTCTACCTCTGAATGATATTGTTAAAATTAATTTAAAGTCAAGAGACTGCAAAGATTTGGGTATTCTAAAACTCTTAGAAATACAGAAACTAACTCAAATGCTTTTCAATTCCATGTGATCTAAGATTAATATTTTATAAATTAAAGCTAGCTAATTATTGGTGTAAGTAAAACAACATGTCTATTTTATTTGGGTTTTAAGACAAATCATATACAACTATGACCATAAAATATAATATCTTCAGAAAAGAGTAATCAGTACAACTAAGTTGCCTAAATGTTCACTTTGCCAAAAAGGGGAAGAAACAGTAGAGATTATCAAGAAATAGTTGCTAGGTATGAAAGCAAGTTGAAATATTTATTCTAAACTTACAGAATAACTTTCTCTTAGAGGCATCAAGAATAAAATGTGCTTAATCAAAAGATACAAAGTTATCTGTCAGTAAAGCTGTTGAAGTTAAATTTATATGACAAGTGGGTTGAAATGATTTAGAAGAGAACCCAACCTCTAAAATCTGGTGGACCAAATGAACTTTAATTTCCCTTTCAACATCAAATACTATGCTTTTGAAATGTACATTAAAACAACTATACAAGTCAATAAATGCCAGTCACCAAATAACTCATAAGTGCTGAGGGAGATTAGAGGAGGGAGGAATAAATAACTTCTATAGCGGGAAAAAAAACTAAAAAAAAAAGTAATGGAATTTAAATTGGACCTTTGGGGAGGATAAGAAAAGAGCATGTTGAAAACATTCTAATAAAGGGAACATATTTGATCAAGGATAAAAAAATCCAAATATGCATGGAGTGACCAGAAAAAAATAGTAATAATAAAACACTGCATTTAGTTAATATTAGCTTTTAAAATGCATAACAATTATCATTACATTTTCCTTTAATAAGGTCACTACAAGATAATATTATTCTATATTATACAAAAGAAAACTAAAATTTAGGTTGGTCACAGTAAAACTGCAACTATATCCTATATTTTCTAACTTGCTGTCAAGTGTTCATTTTACTCTATCTTTAATGACATCTTATGGAGAAAGCAGTAAATTTCTTCAAATCATAAAGCTTGGAACTTGCAACAAAGTCTTAAATTTAAACACTGAGTAATACATATTTGTTTCACAATTGAAAATGTGTTTGCATGAGAAATATGTTTCTTTGAAAATACGCTGAATCCAGTTATTTCAAAGATGAATAAATTATATGTCATTACAATGTGCATGTTCAGCTATTATGAAACCTTCTTGTATAATTTAAACCAATTCATAAAGTAGTAGTTGTATTTGTATTATGTCATGATTCTTCCTGACATGAGGAGGCAGAGGACTCTGACATGCCTTCTTTTTGCATCTTCATCTACCTGGAACATCTATTTCTTTATTTTTTAGGCCTGAATGACTATTATTATATTGCTCAAATAATTATATACAGGGGTGAACTAAAGCGGGTTTATGGAAAATAAAATAATTAATAAATAATAATACAAGAATAAACTGTTTTGCATAGTCACAACTATAAACCTACTTTTGCTAACCCCTGTATATAGACATGACTCTCTCAACCTTTATACAAAATTCCACTGTTTTAGTATTGTAGTGACAAATGCTTCATTTTTTTTATGTGCCTGTGTATGAAATTCCATCAAAGTTACAAAATATGTTCCACAAATAATGAGGAAGGGTACCACTTCTGCTCACAAATTAGTGAGTTAGCCTAGCTAAAAAGATCATATATCATAAGTATAGAATTTTATTTAAGGCAGGGGTAGTCAACCTTTTGATATCTACCACCCACTTTTGTATCTCCGTTAGTAGTAAAATTTTCTAACCGCCCACCAGTTCCACAGCAATGGTAATTTATAAAGTAGAGAAGTAACTTAACTTTATGAAATTTATAAAGCACAGTTACAGCAAGTTAAAGCATATAATAATAATAATAATAATAATTACTTACCAAGTACTTTATATCAAATTTCCACTGTTTGGCAGCAGAAAGCCTTATAAAACAACATACTATAGTTAAATCTATCATTTTATTTATACTTTGCATACATAGAAATTATAGTAGTTAATTAAATTATTGGTGGGATCCCTGAGGCTGATGCTGGGAAGCTAAATATTGAATATCCAGTTCAATTTTTGTGAGGAACAAATGAAAGTCTCCCCTTTTGAAAATATTCAGGCAGTTTCTTTCTTTTGTCATAATATGATTAACAGCCCTAAATCCTGACTGCACAAGCTATGAGGTAGGGAAAGGTATCAATACACTGAATACCATTTTCCACATATTTGGATATAAGACCAGCATTTTTTTATTTTGCCATAGGTTTTCATATCCACCACTGTCAAATTTATGTTTACTTTCTTCATCATATCTAATTTCTAACAGTTCTTGTTGGAAAATTGTATCAGCCTATTCAATATTTGTGGTAAAAGGATTTTTCATCCAGTCATATACCTTCAATTTCAAAATATCTTCAAATCATTTTTCCATGTCCAATTTAAGTTCGTTGAGGTGGTTACTAAATCTGTCAATATCCTCTGGAGTTACATCATCTTTTATAGATGATAATTGAGGAACCTGATGAAATTCCCTCTTCAATAGATTACAACGAAGTAGTTCAAGTTTGTCAATAAATAATAGCACTATACTTTGGCAATCTATAAGAGTTTTATTAGTTCCTTGAAGCTGCAAATTGACATCGTTAAGTCTCTTGAAAATATCTGCCAAGTAAAAGGCATCATTCTTTACTATTTATAACTGTTGACACAGATTGGTCTCATTATTACTTTCAAAAAATTGTATGACACTATCATATAATGCTACAAATCTAGCCAAAGATGTACCTTTTGACAGCCACTGAACTTCTGTGTGCAAAAGTAACTTAATAAATTCTTCATTATTGTCCTGGCAAAGCTGCCAAAACATTCTATCATTCTTTGCATTAGATTTGATCTTGTTTATGGCTCGAATTATTATTGTTAATGAAGAATGAAGACTTGTACTTAGATGTTTGTCTACAAAATGTTATCTGTGCGCCACACAATGAATACATAATACATTTGGCACTTCTTGCTTCAAAGAAGCAACAAATCCATGATAGCGACTAACATTGATGGTGCTCCATCTGTAGTGCATGCAACAATATTATTCAAAGAAATATTATTTTTTGTAAAGTATGTTCTCACAGTATTAAATATAGATAATCCTTTTGTATCTGTGATGAGATTTATTGCAAATAGCATTTCTTCTCGTAATATATTGTTTTCATCAAAAGAGCGTACATATACCATCAATAAAGCATCATTATCTGCAATGGTAGATTCATCCAATTGCATGGAAAATGAAGAGTTTGGGAGAATAATTATAACTTTGTTTTCAACATTAACTGCCATTTCATCAATTCATCGCTTTACTGTGCTATTGCTTAGGGGCAACATTTTTAAAATTTGAGGTATATCCTGATGCATTACTGTTGAGATAAATTCTTTTATAGAGGGTATTATTAAAGTTTCTTCAATATTATAGCTTTTACCACTTTTTGCAATTATTTGTGAAATGCGATAAGTGGCAATTAATCTATCTTTGTTCGTTGTATGTTGTTTCTTAAATGATGCAACGATAGCTGAATGATTTTGAAATTTTTATATATTTCCTGATAATATTCAATGGACCTGTCCTTGTCATTTGGATGCTTTGTAGAAAGATGTTCTTACAATTGACTTGGTTTCATTGCCTCATTGGGTAATGTTTTATGGCACAATAAACACATTGGCTATTGTTTATTTGCAACAGATTCTATAAAACCCATCTTCAGATACTTTGGCGGATAGCCGTGTACATATTTTTTTTTTTTGAGATATGAGCTCACAATATTTCACAATATTCTGTTTGAACCTGTAAGCATGTGCTTGCTCTCAGAAATCTACATACTGACTTTAGTTTTGATTATGTAATGATTTAGCTTCACTTACGCAATGTGAACAAAACTTATGCGCTTGAAGTCTGTTGTGTGGTTGTGACATTACAAGGGTCATGGTTGAGTGAGAGTTTGTCGAGACGAGACTGAGTATCTGTGGTTGTGCGTTCTATAAAATTTTATGTAGCGGGTGTTGGCCAATGGCATCACCTCTTTGTGATCAGGGCAAAGTAACAAGACATCAGTTAGTTTTGGCAGTCTAGTGGGGGGTTCCTAGAATGTCACCCTATTACCCTAAAGTCCAGGAATTGAGACAAAAATATGAGTTAATTGTTGTCTCCGTTGTGCAGCAGTTTCTGTCATAGAAAGAAGTGTTGAACCATGGAGTTCTTTGTATAGGGGTAATAAAATGATGAACCGCTAGTTTTTGGGCAACAATAGCAGTCATAAACTGCCCGCTGGATTGAGTGGCGGGTGTAAACCCAGGGTCAGGTACCTGGCCGCTTGCAGATGTGGGCCAGGTGCTTGTAAAAGAGGTCAGGTGTGGTCCCAATACAAATGCCCTGTAACAGAGTCTGACCGCTGTCCTGATCTTGACTGGTCAACAGTTAGTTGATTAGTATGTAATTGTGGCGCCGTTTGGTTGTTCCGCTATTGCCCACCATGAAAACTGAAATGCCCACTTGTGGGCTATAGGGACCAGGTGACTACCACTGATTTAAGGTGTAGGGTATAGAGACTGCCAATAAACTAATGTCTTTAACTAAAAATGGTAAACAAAAAAATATGATTTTTTCAAAAATTCAAGCAGTTTTAGATGTTGTTTGAATCAATAATAATATCTCTAAAGGTAATAGTTCACATCTAAAGGTATTGTGCTACAAGTTGAAAAGGTCAAAATGTTCTATGATATTTAAAGCATATTCAGGGACAACAGTTTCTAAAAGTTCCATTGAGATGCCTCTCACACACAAGCACATTTATACACTGAATAGCATTTAAAACTAGTTTCATGGGTTCTCTCTAAAACTGACCTTTTCTTTAAACACGCAGATGGCCATAGATATATATAACTAGGCCATAATACAATTTCCATACTTATTACTAATTAATTATGTGCAAATGGAGAGAGCATCAGTGGCAAAAATCTGCCAATTCAATAATGCTTGAACCACATAGGGTTACATTAGAAAGTGTTGAGTTTGTCAGTTCTCAAATTATAAAGGATTAAGTCACAGACACTATTCATATTACTGCATCATTTCTATAAAAACTTAAAAGCTATTCTTGGTATTTAAATTGTGATTTATTAATGCAATAGTCATTAGTCATCATTAACCTTATAAGAAGTCAACAGTGTCAGTCAATTAATCCCTATTTAAGGACTAACCATGGAAAAAACCTTAGATGTCTCAATCACTAACATAATACATTTTTACAACCACATTTACTTACAATAAAATACACTCTACTAATATATAACTAGAATATTATTGAAATATAATGGTGCTATATAGATATAGATGGTAGACTAATTCATTGAGACATGAAAGTTTTCATAGTGGCACAGCTTTTTATGTGTTGTATAATTATTACAATGTAGCACTTTAACTTGATTATTAAATCAGTAATAGTCTAGGCAAATGGTGACATTTTCATAATAAAAGCTCTCTGCTTCCCACAGATAGTGATAAACACTGTGCAATCGAACGTATTCTTTAATGCCATAATTAGGCTTGTGCTGAGGAGGTGATATGAAACAAAAGTACTTCTGCGCTCAACACTGCACTCTTCAAAATGAAATTAAACATTAATTATTTTAGTTCAGGAAGTTGTTATCTTGATAATACCCATCCCAAGTCATTACAACAGTAATCTATGAATAATTGTTAACTATTATAAATGTAGGCTTCAAGAGTTATCAAAACAAGACTGCTAACAAAGAACATCTCATGTCACCTATAAATAGTTAGTTGTTACTATGCCATGAACCAACTAAAAACAATTTATTTCCATGAAACAGAATTGTGAATATGTTTCTTAATATATTTTAATGTAATTCAAATAAAATTTCACAATATGCAAGAAGTACATATTTACTCAGGTCATCTTCTGTAATAGCAAATAAGAATTCCTTGAATAATCATTCTTTTAAAAAATATATCAAAACCTAAAGTAAGTTCCATGAAATTTTTACAAAACCAAAATATAACACGTTTCATGAAAGACAAAGGAATATGTTCTACCTTTCGAAAAATAAATACCAAACATATTACAATGCTCCTAGACATAATATATAAAATGTTACCTAAGTGTACTGTACTGTGAAACCTGAGCATGTGATTGGTTATTACTGTTTCTAAACTATAATATGTTCTGTGTTTCCTATAAGTAAATGTCAGAAATTCTAAAGATTTTTCAAGGACAGTACAATGCGACATAATTAACTACAATAATCTCTGAACAGAACAATTAAATGTGATAAATCCAAGATTTACATGGTCAAGCCAATATAAAAAAGTTGAGTACTTCCAACTAATTTCTATTGAAAAAGTAAACCTATTACAACAAAACAAGTAAAATAAAAAAACTAAATAAAAAAGCAACTTTTTAAGTAAAAGTAATGTGTAAAGTTTGAAGAAGTACGTATTCAGTTTTTCTCACATTCTTTGCCCATGTTATAGTCTGTGGTATCATAATATGGAAATATGATTAATCACTTTAAATTAGTGAACCACGCCATGCTTTGTTTTTTGAACTACATTCTTGAATTATTTTTGAAACAGTAGAAAGAGTAAGGGAGAGTGTGGGAAGTGGTGAGGGGGCTGATTGAATCTGTCCAGGTTTTGCTGGACTCTGGCCTAGGTTTATAATTAGATGAGTTAAACCTTATTGCCAGTACAGAATTTATCTCTTCATTTAAAGAATTTAAAATCCCTTTAAAAATTTACTCAGCATTTTAATTATCAATGACATCTCAGTTACTGTTGTCATTGTAGACATAACTTTATTTTTTTACCTAAAGATGGCTGTTGACATAGAGCATTATTGATATAATTATTAATTCAAGAAAAGATTAAGATCTGAGGTACAGCTGAGTAGAAAAACAAAACATGTTGAATCAAATATACATAGTTTAAATTCTCCCTTATCATTATATAGAGCAGGGGTCTCCAAACTATGGCCCGTGGGCCCCATGTGGCCCCAAGGCCAGGCCATTTATCCGGCCCCCACCGCACTTCTGGAAGGGGCACCTGTTTCATTGGTGGTCAGTGAGAGGAGCACAGGATACATCTGCACCCATATTTCCCATTGAAATCCTGGTCAGTTTGTTGATTTAAATTTACTTGTTCTTTATTTTAAATATTATATTTATTCATGTTTTGTGTTTTTTATTTTTTACTTTAAAATAAGATATGTGCAGTGTGCATAGGGATTTGTTCATAGTATTTTTTTATAGTCCGGGCCTCCAACCCTCTGAGGGACAGTGAACTGGCTCCCTGTGTAAAAAGTTTGGGAACCCCTGATATAGAGAGTAACCTTGAAAGTTCAATAATATGTAATGTGTTTTTATAAGTATGTCTGTTTTGTTCACTAATTACTGCCTATAACAGTGATTCTCAACCTTCTTCATCACATGGCACACAAACTAATTACCAAAATCTGTGGCACACCAAAAAATAAACTATTTTTGACAATATGACAAAGAAAATAGGTATAACTTTAACTTATTCACACCAGATGGCTACCATTGTGTTGGCTATTGTCATATTTTTTATTTTACTATCTAAAGCAAAAGAGGTCAGTGTCTCTAACTAAAAGTCAGGCATTGCATGTTTTCAAAAACTGGGTGAAAATCATTGGCTTAGAACATAGCTTGGTGCCTGACACATATTAAGTCCTCACTAAAAATATTTTTCTTTCTTGTACACATTAACATAAATTTTACTCATAAAATTATGCATCTGTACCTAATTCTAATTATTCTTACTATCAAGCAAAAATAATAAAAATCTTTAGTTAATAGCCTTTTATGATTCAATGTTGCTTAATCTTTGGCTCCTTAACAGGCTTCAGGAGATCCCTTATACACTGTCCAAAATTGTTGATGATTAAACAGAAGTCAGGAATGTATATTATAAGTGTTGAAAGCCCCAAACACTAGGCTTGCCTTAATGTGACCTAACCCAGAAGGTTACTAAGTGAAATGAGCCTTTTCTTTAAGGGCAATTATCAAGGACCATTAACAATTGTTTAACATCACATATGCCTGAGGCAGTGATAGCAGTTGAGGCCAACAAGAAGCTAACCAAAAACATAAAAGAATAAGCTGAGGAATGACATAATTTTTGAGGGTCTGAAAAGTTTTGACATTTTCTTGGGGATCCGAAAGACCAGGTTTATTTATATGGTTTGTTCATGCCCAGGAAAAACATTAAAACGTTCTCTGCTCTTACATATGGATGAACTTTAGGCTCTGTGCAAGTGGTAATGAAGGTTAAGGCAGAACTGTAAATATCCTGCCTGATAGATTATTGAAGTTGTGCTTTAATACATACATGTAGCCCCTTGACATAGGCTTGGAGAATTATCAGTTTCAAGCACTTAAGTAAACCTCTGTATACATAAACAATTAGCTGATCACTAAGCTAATGAAAGAGAGACTTACATAGCCACATATTAGAGTGAATCCAGACTTTAAAAATTATTTCAGCAAAAGTTGTTAAACAAACAAAAGCAACAACAGTGAGCCCTGAGTTAAGGAAAGAATCTGATTTTTAGAACTGTAACACTATATTATTTAAAATGTCCAGTTTTCAAAAATAATTATAACACATAGAAAAAAATAAGATCCATATACCAGGAAAAAAATTTCAGCCATTATAGCTGTTTCTGATGAAATCCAGATATTGGTCAGCATAACCAAAAATTTTAAATGAACTGTTTAAGTTAGTAAAAAAACTAACTAAAGAAGACTGTGTGTGTATAAACAAGACAATTATAAAACAATGTCTTACCACATAAAGAATGCCAATATGGGAGAGGATTATCTTTTTAATTATGAAAATTCTAAAGTTAAAAAGTATGATAATTGAAATAACTTTATTAGAGGGATGCAATAGCAGATTTAAACTGTCAGAAGAAAGATTCACTAACTTAAAGATAAGTCAGTTATAATAACCTAATCATTAGCACAGAAATAGAATAAAAAGAAGTAAACAGAGTCTTAGAGATCTGTGAAACAACATAAAGCATATTAAAATAAGCATAATAAAAGTCTGCAAAGAAAATAAAATAGAAAAAGCATAAAATTTATTTAAAGAAATAATGGTTAGTCTGACCAAGCAGTGGTGCAGTGGATAAGAAAGCATCGACCTTAGATGCTGAGGATCCAAGTTTGAAAACCTGAGTTCTCCAGTTTGAGTGCAAGTTCATCTGGCTTGAGTGTGGGCTAACCAGCTTGAGTGCGGGGTTGCCAACTTGAGTGTAGGATCATAGACATGACCCAATGGTCTCTGATTTGAACCCAAGGTCACTGACTTGTACAAGGAGTCAATGGCTCAGATAGAGCCCCTGGTCAAAGTACATATGAGAAAGCAGTCAACAGACAAGTAAAGTGCCACAACTACCAATTGATGCTTCTCATCTCCCTTCCTTTCTGTCTAACTATGCCTGTCTTTCCCTTTCTCTCTCACATAATAGGCTCAATAAACTATGATAAGCTCAAAGAGGTCCATACCTTGACATATTTTAGTCAAACTGTCAAAAGCAGAAGGTAAGTATTAAATCTTAAAGGTAGCAGAGAAGAGCAACTTATCATGTACAAGGGATTATCAGTAAATTAAAACTGATGTCTAATTAGAAAGAAAATAAACCAGTATATTCAAAGTGCTGAAATAAAAAAATTATCAACCAAAAATACTATATCCAACAAAACTACCCATTAGAAATAAAGTAGGAATTAAGACATTCTGAGATAAATAAAAACAAAGAATTTGTTATTAGCAGAGCTACCTTCCAAAAAATATTGAAGAAAATCTTTGAAAATAAAATAAAAGACTACTAGAAAGTAACTTTAATTCACATGAACAAAATAGAGCTCATATAAACATAACTACATATGTAAACATAAAAGATAGTATAAAAATATTTTTGTTTTTGATTTTTTTGTAAATAGTTTACTCAAATTACATCTGCACAAAGCAATAATTATGAATATAGATTGATGAATTATATATATATATATATATATATATATATATATATATATATATATATAAAGATATAATGTGCAAATATAATAGCATAAAAAGGGAAGAGGTAATGTATGTATACCAAGAATATTTAACAGAGTAGAAATACAAAGGAACTTCTTCAACCTGATAAGGGCATGTATCAAAAACTCAGAGTTACCATTATGCCTAATAATGAAAGAATAAAACTTTCCACCACAAGTAAGGAACAAGGCCAAGATAAACTCTCTTGCCATCTATTATGGTGTGCTGTAGGTTCTAATGGGTCCATTCAGGCAGTAAACAAATAAATAAATAAGGCATTAGATCAGGGGTTGAGAACCTTTTTAGCTGAGAGAGCCATGAACGCCACATATTTTAAAATGTAATTTCATGAGAGCCATACAATATGTTTAACACTAAATACAAGTAAATATGTGCATTTTCTGTAAAACCAACACTTTTAAAGTACAATAAGTCTCTGAATTCTTTTTAATAATGTTGCTATGCTGTTGCTAACCAATGATGAATAAAGGACTTCTTATCATTAATACGACTTCTGGTGCTGCATGGTTTTGCTGATGGCTTTGTAGTCTGGTTGATACGTGGTGAGGTTAAGCTTCATGCAGGTGTTGAGACTTCAATCCGTTAAACATGATTGTAGGTTGGTCTTAACATTCTTTAGATGTGAGAAAGACTGTCACATGTATACATAGAGCCAAACATTGTCAGTACAGCAATACTCACACGCTGCAGTGTGTGGTATATGACGGGAAGCGCGTTTCAAGTTTTGACAATCAGCTGGTCTGTGGGTTGAAGTTTTTTTCATTTCTCCCCACTTGTGTTTGCTCACCAACTCTGCTTGCTATCATGCAAGTCTTTCCAAATCTTCACTCAGTGACTTGAACTTATTCACCCACATGTCTGAAGCCTTCAGGTCAGCAGCTTGTAGCTCTAAATCTCTGACAGAGACACCAGGGATGTAACTCAGGTTGGCGCTGTCCACTGCACACTCATGCGGATGGGTGATGAACTTAAAAAAATAAATGCACTCACAAAATTCTCCAAAGCGCGTTTTGAGTGACTGCAGATTAGATGTGAAGCCCGCTAGCTGCTGGAGATCAAGATGTTGAGCAGGGTCACTTGCTGTGTATGCATCTTTAAACTCTCTCAGTTTTTCAAAGTGTAATAAATGACCTATTTCAATGCCGGTGATGAAGAGTTCCAGCTTGTTTTCAAATGCAAACACTGCTTGTTGAAGAGGTAAGACTTTATTTCCAATGCCTTGCATTTTCACATTGAGCTGGTTCAGATGTTCAGTCATGTCCACGAGATAGTAGAACTCCAGCAGCCACTCAGTGTTAGCTAACTCAGGATGCTAGACGTTTTTCATTTTAAGAAAGTCCGAATTTCGCTCAGACAAGCCACGAAACAGCTGAGCACCTTCCCTCTTGACGATTGTGAACAGTACTTGCCAACAGAGGCATGTTTTTTATTTGTTTGATTATCTTGTCTTTAACCGAAAAGTTGTCAAAAAGTTCATTGGCAACATCAAGCATGAATGTTTTGACATACTCCTCATCTGGGAATGGCTTTCTATCTCTCACAATTGCTAAAGCAACAGCAAAGCTAGCTGAATTCCAGTCACCTTGTTGGGTCCAAACACGAAGTTGCTGCTGACTAGCTTGCACTCTGCACAGTAGCTCTTGACATGCTTTATTCCTGCTGTCCCACGCTGGATATTTTGATGATAATGTAGTATGGAGTGTGTCGAAGTGCTGCTTTATAATTGACCGTTTCATCAATGGAATTTTATCACTGCATTTTAGACACACTTCAGAACCTGCTCTCTCCACAAAGGCGAATTCCTCTGTCCATTCCTGCTGAAAAGTACAATACTCCTCATCCTTTTTTCTTTTAGCCATATTCTTTATCAAAATGGTTTCTACAATTAGTTAGCTGCCTATTTAATTAAAAGGAGGGAAGTTTACTTTCTGACTTCACAACAACCCGTGTATGTTAGGCATTATCCATAAAAATTTGTTGTTGTTCTGGAGAACAGCTGTGATTGGCTCCAGCCAAACACAACCATAAACATGAGTGGTAGGAAATGAATGGATTGTAATACATAATAATGTTTTATATTTTTGATGTTATTATTGTTTTTTATTAAAGATTTGTCTGTGAGCCAGATGCAGTCATCAAAAGAGGCACATCTGGCTTGCGAGCCATAGGTTCCTGACCCCTGCATTAGATGGAGAGGAAGATGTATAGTTATCTCTACTTGTAGATGACATAATCTTGTAAATTTAAAATACTTAGAAATCCATAAAAATTATGAGAGCTTAATAAAATAGTTCAACAAGTAAATAGGGTATAAGATAAACATGCAATAATTAATTGTATTTTTATAAGCTAGCATTGAACAATCAAAAACCAAAAAGAAAAACAATTGCTAATATAATTTCATTAAACAAATTAGTTAGAAATATATTTAACAAAAGAAATATAAGTATTATATGCTTAAAACTACAAAATGTCATAGTAAGTAATTAAAGAAAACCTAAAGGAATAAAAACATATCCCATGTTCATCGATTGCATTTACTATTATTAAGATATTAAAACTTCATGAAGTGATATATAGATTTAACACATTTTAACTGCCTAGAGAAAACCAGTGTAGGGGCTCAAGGAGGCTATGGTGATGGATGGAATCTTGACTTGGGGTGATAAATGTACAACATGGTGTACAGATGATGTATTGTAGAATTGTGCACCTGAAACTTGTATAATTTTGTTAACCAGTGTTATCACAATAAATGCAATAAAAAATTAATACAGAAGAAAAACAAAACTGTGGTTTTTTAGGGGTTAGAGTTGGCATACAATGAAAAATGACTGCAAGCAAGCTTTTCTTTGGGGAGTGAAAAAATAATGATAATAGTAGCATAATTTATCAATATACTAAGAAGTACTGAACTGTACATTTTAAAGGGGTAAAATTATGATGGGTGAATTATATCTCAATTTAAAATAATCACTGCTATAAGAAGTGGTGTGTGTGTGTGTGTGTGTGTGTGTGTGTGTGTGTGTGTGTGTGTGTGTGTTGGGGCTTTGTTCAGTAACAATAAATATAGCATGCTTAGTATGTGCTATATATGGAGTATGGATTAATAATACTTCCGGTAAAAATATACATTTTGTTTTATCTTCAAGCAGCTTATATTATAAAGTGAAAAACAGACATTTGAGAAATACTTATATTAAAATGTATCAATAAAAGTTTTGGTAAGTCTTTGGAAGTGAACCTTCTGTTTACCTTTTAAGGTACTATGGGAGCTAATTTCCTGAATAACTGAAAGAGTCATGGTGCTTTCAAGAAATTTAAGAAAACAAACCTGGAGTGCAGAGAATGAGGCAATGAGTAAAATGCAATGAGTCTGCTAAAAGTAAGGAGGTAAGGGCCTTGTTATGATTTTCATATTTGTTGAACAGATAAATCCCTGTAGAATTTCAAGTGAAGGCAATAATACCATTATTGTATATCTCTTTGGAATATAAGGAAGATGGAAGAAATAGCTAACAGAAAAGTAATAGTGAAAGATGAGAAAACAAGTAGGAAGACACTGCAGAAGCGAGAGACAAATGATAGAGACTTGGACTGGTACAATGTCAGTGATTCTGGCATTAGATAAAGGCAGATGAATCCAAGAACAATTTAGATGTCAAGAGGATAGAACTTCGTGATGGATTTCATATGGTGTTTGTTTAATTGCACAAGGTTCCGTGAAACGTTTATTGATTTCACAACTGGATGCATAAATCCTAAAAGGAAGAGGGCTGAGTTTGTGGGAGAAGATTATGAGTTTAATTTTTTGTTATGGTTGATGGTACAGAGACACAAACAGCATATAGGAGGTGTCCAAAAACCTTTATTAAAAACTATTATTGAATGAATGCCAAGTAGTCAATTGGATATAACAGTCTCAATGTAGGCCTTGATAAATTAATTGGCTGCAATTAAAGATAAATTATTTGTGCTTTATAATTGAAATAAAAGTATTGAGAGAGTAAAAATCTTAATACAGAATAAAAACTCAGCAACTAAATAGTTAAAGGAAAGAATAATTACAGAAACAAAGAAGGTACAATGCTGTTGTGATAATAGTTTCCACATCCTGCTCACAGATTATACAAGTAATACTATGGGAAAAGTGTTCCTTTTCTTACTTAGAATTTCTTATTTATTTGTCTATGTCTCATGACTATATCATAGTAAAATCTTATTCGTGTATAATCACTTACAAGTAAATACAGAGAACACTTAATATTTCTATCTAGCAATTTTCAAAGGTCACATATTAATATAACCATATTTTTAAATAAGCCGTTTCTTTGTGCTATGCAAAATTCTGGCTGATTTGGTTTTTATTTAATAAATGTTTTAAAAGTTTAGAAAGTACCTGACCAGGCAGTGGTGCAGTGGATAGAGCATCGAACTGGGATGCGGAAGACCCAGGTTCAAGACCCCAAGGTCACCAGCTTTAGCGTGGGCCCATCTGGCTTGAGCTACAGCTCACCAGCTTGGACCCAAGGTTGCTGTCTCCAGCAAGGGGTTGCTCAGTCTGCTGAAGGCCCGCAGTCAAGTCACATGTAAGAAAGCAATCAATGAACAACTATGGTGTCACAACGGCAACGAAAATATAATGCTTGATGCTTCTCATCTCTCTCCATTTCCTCTCTATCCCTCTCTCTGACTCTCTCTCTCTGTCCCTGTAAAAAACAAAAAACAAAAACAAAAAAACCCCTAAAGTTTAGAAAGTATTGACATCAGTGGTGGGATTCAGTGGATTTGCACTGATTCAGCAAAACCAATAACTAATTTTTGTTGAATTTGTTGAACTGGTTGTTAAAATGGCACTTGTAACCAGGGCTCTATGGTGTGCACTTGGGCAGCCATCCAAATGTGAAAATCACATATTTACATTTTAATGGAATGGGATCCTACTTCTACAGTAAAAAGATGATTAAGAATATATCACACAGCTGAATATGCTCGAGTAAAAGCAAATAAAATTGCAAGTGAAGATGCCAATCAAGAAGCAATAAGGAAATATCTTAAATAACAGTTTTATTGCTTTTTGTCAGGTATTATTTGATATTTTTCATTAATATTTTAAAACTCTTATAACATAATCTAGTTTTATGTACCTCTTTTATTGTTCTTATTTATGTATTAAATGCATGAAATAATAAACTACCTTTCAGTATATATATTTTTTACACTTAAAACAGTCATTAGGGCAGAGAATTGGTTGTTAAATTATTTGAATTCCACCACCAATTGGCATTTACATCATTACCCTACTATTCCAACATGCTCCCTATCACATCAACCTTTGTTTTTCTCTTTTTCGTAAGAAAAAACAATTTTTTTCTTTCACTTATTTAAATACACTAATAAAGTCAAAGAAAAAAGTGAATGATCACACAGAAGATAACCATATTTAGGTTTTTTTGTGTTCGTCTTCAAATAGTATAATTAGTATATTATACATCTTCAGTGCAGCATGTACCATGTGGTATGGAAATACTTATATATACATATATATATATATATATATATATATATATATATATATATATATATATATATTTCTGACTGTTATCTATTAAAACCTAAATTGAAATGATTGCATATAAAATTATAAAATATTCTATATTATTACTGTATTATTGTTAGATGTTCAATATATTTTTCATATTATATATTACACACCAAGTTATAATAATATATGTGTGCATAAATGTTAGTACATTTGTCTCATTTCATTAACATAAATTTTAGAAGATTAACTGCTAGTTCAAAAGATATCTGCAATGTAAATTTGATGATACATATTATAAATTAATTTACAGGGTAGTGTTAAATATACAATCTCACTGGCAAAGTGTGAAAATATCCTTTTGACCATTTTCTTTTATAACTAGATATTGTGTTGAGTATTATTAAATATAAACATTTTTAAAATGCTTTTCTTTGTTTTATCAATAAATTTCTGTTTTGTGTCTTCTACATCATTTTTTTATAGATAGTAGAGAAACTCAGATACAATTAATATCAGTGAGCATCCATGATTTCTTTCAACTATTTATATTGTTTAATATTTCTTAACTAAGAATGATGGTTACTGGTTTGTGTTGTTCCTTTACAGACTTGCTTGTGAAACTAGTGGAGGCCAAAATCTATTTGGGGGTAAGCTTTTAGAAACATTTATCAATATTGAACATGTTATTCAATTATTTTACCTCGTGATTCAATTATCATTGACCAATAAAATAATCATTACAATAATTTTAAAAATATTACTAAAATTATATATTTTCATTGTCATATATTCAATGTCTATGTCTATTACACCATCATCATTAAGTCACATTTTGAATTTTTCTCATTTAATATCATGTTGCATTTTCTATTTGTTTCTTCAAATACTAAATATGCAAACTTTGCATTTTTATCTGAAACATATTTAGCAAAATGTATTTAATTTTTAGATTGTTTTCTTTAGTATTTTCCCCAAACATTTAATACTATAAATTTTTCTTTAATACATCTTTATTTGCATTCAATTTTTAAGATTTTACTTTAGAGAGAAGAGAGAGAAAGAAAGGGGAGTGGGAAAAATGGAAAGCATCAATTCATAGTAGTTGCTTCTTCTGTGTGCCTTGACTGTGCTAAGGCTGGGGTTGAGAACTGGCAACCTCAGCATTCTGGGTGTACGCTTTATACACTTTACTACAACAGGTAAGGCAGTTTGTTCTGAATTGTGTACTTATTATCTGATTGAAGTATACTTTTATTTTTCTTTGATTCAACAATAACAAGAAAATTATTATTTTCCAAGTGGTTTGTTTTATTTTTGCTCTTTTATTACTATTGTTGTCGCACTTGTTATTCATATGGATATATTTTTTTTTATTCAGTGAGAGGAGGGGAGGCAGAGACAGACTCACACATGCTTCCAACCAGGATCCACCTGACAAGCCCACTAGGAGGCAATGCTCTACCAATCTAGAGCATTGCTCCATCGCTCAACAACCAAACTATTCTTAGCTCCGGAGGTGAAGGCCATGGAGCCATCTCAGCACATCCAAGGCCAACTTGCTCCAATTGAGCCATGGCTGCAGGAGGGGAACAGAGAGAGAGAGAGAAGCAAGAGGAGAGGTGGAGAAGCAGATGGTTCTTCTCCTGTGTGCCCTGATCAGGAATCAAACCCAGGACATTTACACATCAGGCCGTCACTCTAGCACTGAGCAAATCAGCCAGGGCAACATTTGCATTTCTAATACATAAACATTGACTGTACTTACTTTTCTCTGGCAAAGGCAGATTTACTGAGTAAAGAAAGAAAAACTTTTCTCTCAATCCTTTAGTTTATTTCATAATTATAAATTTGTGATTAACCATTACATCTTTCTTCTAAATTATATTTGCCAATATTTAAAGTTGCAATTTACAGTGAAAGAAAAAGAAGAGATCTACACAACAATTTACATGATACTGATGTGCTGTTTTTTCTAATTGGTATCAAATATGTAAAATTAAAACATCCATAAAAAAGTCATTCTTTTATTTTTGAATCTCAGTTTAGTAGTAGCTTCAACTCTGTTTGTGATATAAATGGGGTATAAATGAAAAGTTAACATCTCAAATTAATATTGAATAACAATTTTATCAGATTGCAAATTGTGTTAAAATATTTTATGTGCCATGCAATCTCTATTCCTTAAAAGTGAGACATTTAAAAAAGTAGAATTTTATATTAATTTTACCTTATTCATCTTTTTTTGATAGAGAAAATTGAAAAATTTAATTAGTTATCATAGTTTAATCTATCTGTTACAGGGGAAGAAAGAAATCTCAATTCTTATCTTCTTTAGAGAAATTATTCAATCAAGAGATAAAGTGCAGTAAGGTAAGGAAGAATTTATTGGCCATATAGTAAGAAAGTCAGAGAAAAGGGGATGCTGGAGATAGGTTCAGGGGGTTAGCTGGGATGGGCAGCTGCTGCCCACTGCTCCACTGATTGCAAGTCTCCTGGAATCCCTTACAGTTTAGGGGAATGAGAGGGGCAATGAAAATTCACCTAGGGGGAAGAAGAGGAGGAAGAAGGAGATGGGAGGGAAAAGCACAGGCAGTGTGCTCCCAGAAGGGAGAATACTCTGAGACCTCAGTTATATGAGATTTTAAGGGTGAAGTTTTAAGGAAGGTCCCAGGAAGGAGCTCAATAGAATATTCCTGAGCTCTCCAGGGATATCTTTTAAGGTCATGTTCTACACTGATTTGTCAGCACCAAGGCAGAGTGTATTAATCAATACAGCTGATCCTAAGATCAGCCATGGCTTTCCTTGTCTGGCTTTGCTGCTTTTCTAGGCTTGAAACTGAAACACAGCTGAGGCTTAGATGTTATCTTTCCGGGTTAATGCTTAACTGCTATTATCCAACTTTCTTGTTTGTTCTTGTCTAAGGAGTTCTAAAACGGTATGACTAGTGATATGTCAGGAGAGAAAAGGTCAGGGGAGGGTCTGAATCCCATGACCAACAATATGAAATAAGGGATCTAAACTACATGACCAGCTAAAAGAGAAAAGGTCACCCTGGGGCCAAGGTCCTTATTTTCCCAGTTTTGCCTATTACTAGGCACATGGGGCTTTCTACCTGGTGGCCTTCTGTGACTGGCCTTTAGTACTGGCTTTGGCCATGTCTGTCTAACTGCTTACTACATATCCACACTACAAACATACTTTACAAATGAGTTAAATATCTCTTTTTATTTTCCATTTTCTAAATCATCTTGAAAGAATCAATTAAAAGTTGTCAAAGCTATATTGTCATTTTGGGGCTTTCATTAAAGATATATGTCACTTATATAATATTGCAATAAAATGATGAAACTTTACTTTTAGGAATATTTCTGAGAAAATTTACTTTTTTTACTGTTGTAAGTTTGAGTTTTCAACATTAAATGGGATGTATTTTAAAACATACTTATGAACTCTCTTGTCAAAGATAATTAAAATCTGTAAAATTTTTCTACTCTTGTGATCATCTATTTTTGTTTTATTTTAAATTTATGTCACAATTTTACAATTTACTTGAGTTATAAAATAAATTCACTTGTCTAAATTAAATTTTTATGAAAAGAAAGCATTAGCCAGTTTTAGCATAATCTGAAAATATATTTTCCCCCAATGACATAGAAATAATTTAACTCTACAAGACCTCTTGTTTAATATAATATTATAAATAATCCCACTGGGTATAACTCTCTAGGATTTGGTATTTATTTAGTATGTATGTATGTTATTGTGGGCTACATAATCACATATAAATCTTAGTAAAATTTCAAAAAATAAGCTAGAACACTAGGGCTCTTCAGCAAACACAAGACCACAACATTCTATACCATAAATTAATACATTAATGATTAATAATAAAATAAATGATTTCATTTAATAAATATTAAATATTAGCTCCTCCAATTATCACCAACATAAATGGTTGATGATACAAGATAGAGTTTATTCATTACTACAGTAAGGGTGAGAGCACTACCTCTTTAGTGCTATGATAGTATCCTAGAAGAGAAAAGGTAAAAGCCAAAATTAATTATGTATTAGAAGTTTGGTTTAAGATAAATTTGCCATGCAGAAAGTTGATTGAGAATGGTAAGGATCACTTTGAAACAGTGCAGGATTAGTGAAAACAGAAAAGTAACAGTTTTGAGGTAAGAAATTTAAAAATCCAGTGCAACTGTCTTGAATGGTTTTCATTGAAGAGTGTCTTTTAAAATAAGGTGACCAATCGTCCTTCTTTAAGGAGGACAGTCCTTCTTTTGTAAGTTCTGTCCTCCCTTGAAAAGTGTCCTCCTACATGTCCTCTTTTTTGATATTGGAAGACTAATCTGTAAACGTCTGTATTCAATCGATGCAGAGTCGATCCATTGTGTGTGATGTGACGTATTTGTATCCAAATGAGTACTTTTCTCTTAAAATAATTATTAAAAATTAATAGGCATGTTAGCATAATTACAATATAAAATGTTATGAATGTTTTTCTTATATATTTTATTATTATTAATTCTAATGGGGTAACACCAATAAATCAAGGTACATATGTACAAAGAAAACATCTCCAGGTTATCTTATCTTTTAATTGTGTTGCATACCCGTCACCAAAAGTCAAATTGTCCTCTGTCACCTTCTATCTGGTTTTCCCTGTGTCCCTCCCCTCCTCCCTAATTCCACTCTTCCCTCCCTCCCCCCATCCTGTAACCACCACTCTCTTGTCCATATCTCATACTCTCACTTTTTTAACCCACCTATGTACGAAATTATGCTGTTCTCAGTTTTTCTTTTTTTCTGATTTACTTATTTCACTCCGTATAATGTTATAAAGGTACATCCATTTTGTTGTAAATGATCCGATGTCATCATTTCATATGGCTGAGTAGTATTCCATAGTATATATGAACCAAAGCTTTTTAATCCACTCGTCTTCTGACAAACACTTGGGCAGGTTCCAGATCTTAGCTATTGTGAACAATGCAGCCACAAACATGGGGGCGCATTTCTTCTTTTCGAACAGTGCTATGGTGTTCTTAGGGTATATTCCTATAAGTGGGATAGCTGGGTCAAAAAGCAGTTCGATTTTTAATTTTTTCAGGAATCTCCAAACTGTTTTCCACAGTGGCTGCACCAGTCTGCATTCCCACCAGCAGTGCAGAAGGGTTCCCTTTACTCCACATCCCCGCCAGCACTTACTCTGTGTTGTTTTGCTGATGAGTGCCATTCTGACTGGTGTGAGATGATATCTCATTGTGGTTTTAATTTGCATTTCTCTAATGATTAGTGATGTTGAGCATTTTTTCATATGCCTATTGGCCATCTGTATGTCCTCTTTGGAGAAATTTCTATTCATTTCTTTTGCCCATTTTTTGATTGGATTGTCTTCCTGGTGTTGAGTTTTATAAGTTCTTTATAAATTTTAGTTATTAACCCCTTATCAGATGTGCTGTCGAATATGTTCTCCCATTGTGTGGTTTGTCTTTTTATTCTGTTCTTATTGTCTTTAGCTGTGCAAAAACTTTTTAGTTTGATATAGTCCCATTTGTTTATCTTGCCTTTTATTTCATTTGCCCGTGGAGATAAATCGGCAAATATACTGCTGCTACGGATGTCGGAGAGCTTGCTGCCTATGTTTTCTTCTAAGATGCTTATGGTTTCACGGCTTACATTTAAGTCTTTTATCCATTTTGAGTTTGTTTTTGTGAATGATGTAAGTTGATAGTCTAGTTTCATTTTTTTGCAGGTAGATGTCCAATTTTCCCAGCACCATTTGTTAAAGAGGCTGTCTTTACTCCATTGTATGTTCTTTCCTCCTTTGTCAAATATCAGTTGTCCATAAAGCTGTGGGTTTATTTCTGGGTCCTCTGTTCTGTTCAATTGATCTATGTGCCTGTTCTTATGCCAGTACCAGGCTGTCTTGAGTATAATGGCCTATTAGTAAACCTTGATATCTGGAAGAGTGATACCTCCTGCTTTATTTTTTCTTTTTAAGATTGCTGAGGCTATTCGTGTTCTTTTTTGGTTCCATATAAATTTTTGGTATATGTGTTCTATATCTTTAAAGTATGTCATTGGTATTTTAATTGGTATTGCATTGAATTTATAAATTGCTTTGGGTAATATAGACATTTTAATGATGTTTATTCTTCCTAGCCATGAGCACAGTATATGCTTCCACTTGTTTGTATCTTCCTTGATTTCTTTTATGAATGTTCTATAATTTTCCGAGTACAAGTCCTTAACCTCCTTGGTTAAATTTACTCCTAGGTATTTTATTTTTTTGGCTGCAATAGTGAAGGGGATTGTTTCCTTAATTTCTTTTGCTGATATTTCATTGTTGGTATATAGAAATGCCTCTGATTTCTGAGTATTACTTTTATATCCTGCCACCTTGCTGAATTCATTTATAAGGTCCAGTAGTTTTTTGACTGAGACTTTAGGGTTTTCAATATACAATATTATATCATCTGCAAATAGTGACAGTTTTACTTCTTTTTTTCCAATTTGGATGCCTTTTATTTCTTCTTCTTGTCTGATTTCTGTAGCTAGGACTTTCAGAACTATGTTGAATAAGAGTGGTGAAAGGGGGCATCCCTGCCTGGTTCCTGATCTTAAGGGGATTGCTTTTAATTTTTGTCCATTTAGTATGATGTTTGCTGTCGGTTTATCGTAGATGGCCTTTATCATGTTAAGGAATAATTCCTGTATTCCCACTTTACTGAGAGTTTTGAGCATGAATGATTGCTGGATCTTATCAAATGCCTTTTCTGCATCTATTGAAATTATCATGTGATTTTTGTCCTCTTTTGTTTATGTGATGAATCACATTGATTGATTAGCGAATATTGAACCAGCCTTGCCTCTCCAGAATAAATCCCACTTGATCGTGGTGTATGATTTTTTTCATATATTGCTGGATCCGGTTGGCTAATATTTTGTTGAGAATTTTAGCGTCTAAATTCATCAGGGATATAGGCCTATAATTTTCTTTCTTTGTGTTGTCTTTGCCCGGTTTTGGGATCAGAATTATGCTCGCCTCATAAAAGGAGTTTGGAAGTCTTCCTTCCTCTTGAATTTTTTGAAATAGCTTGAGGAGGATAGGAGTTAGTTCTTCTTTGAATTTTTGATAGAATTCACTTGTGAAGCCATCAGGCCCAGGACTTTTCTTTTTTGGGAGTTTTTTGATAACTGTTTCGATCTCATTTGTTGTAATTGGTCTGTTTAGGTGTTCTAATTCTTCCAGATTGATTTTTGGAAGGTTATATGATTCAAGAAATTTGTCCATTTCATCTAGATTGAATAATTTTTTGGCATATAGTTCTTCATAGTATTTTCTTACAATGCTTTGTATTTCTGTTGTGTCAGTTGTTATTTCTCCACTGTCCTTTCTAATTTTATTTATTTGAGTCCCCTCCCCTTTTTTCTTGGTTAGTCTAGTTAAAGGTTCATCAATCTTGTTTACCTTTTCAAAGAACCATCTTCTGGTTTCATTGATCCTCTATATTGTTTCCTTAGCCTCTATGTCACTTATTTCTGCTCTGATCTTTATTATTTCCTTCCTTCCTCTTGTCTTCAGTTTTATTTGTTGTGTTTTTCTAGTTCTTTTAGATGCAGGGTCAGGTTGCTTATTTGAGCTTTTTCTAGCTTCTTACGATATGCCTGTAGTGCAATAAACTTCCCTCTCAGAACCTCTTTTGCTGTGTCCCATAAATTTTGAGTTGCTGTATGCTCATTATCATTTGTTTCTAGAAACTTTTTTATTTCTTCTTTGATCTCATTGTTAATCCATTCATTATTTAATAACATGCTATTTAGTTTCCAAGTGTTTGAGTATTTTTCAGTTTTTCTTTAGTGGTTAATTTCTAGTTTCATGGCATTGTGATCAGAGAAAATGCTTGATATGATTTCAGTCTTCTTAAATTTATTGAGACCATTTTTGTGTCCTAACATGTGGTCTATCCTAGAAAACGTACCATGAGCGCTTGAGAAGAATGTATATTCTACTGCTTTAGGGTGAAAAGTTCTGAAGATATCTATTAAATCAAGTTGATATAGTGTCTCCTTTAAGTCTGCTGTTTCTTTATTAATTTTCTTTCTTGAGGATCTATCCAGTGTTGTTAGAGGGGTATTGAAATCCCCTACTATGATAGTATTGCTGTTAATCTCGCCCTTTATATCCATCAAAGTCTGCTTTATGTATGTCAGGGCTCCTATATTTGGTGCATAGATATTTATAATAGTTATATCTTTCTGTTGAATTGTTCCCTTTATCATTATGTAGTGTCCTTCTTTATCTCTTACTACAGCCTTTGTTTTAAAGTCCATTTTGTCAGATATAAGTATTGCTACCCTTGATTTTTTGTCATTTCCATTTGCATAAAATATTTTTTTCCATCCTTTTACCTTCAGTCTATGTGCATCTTTTGTTTTAAGGTGTGTCTCTTGTAGACAGCATATGTATGGGTCCTGTTTCTTTATCCATGCAGCTACCCTATGTCTTTTGATTGGATCATTTAATCCATTTCCATTTAAGGTTATTATTGATATGTAGTTGTTTATTGCCATTTTATTCTTTAAAGCTGTATTCTTCTTTTGCTCTATTCTTTCCTCCTTTTAAACTGTTCACAAGAGGCCCTTAGTATCTCTTGCAGAATTGGTTTGGTTTTTATGAATTTCTTCAGGCTTTCTTTGTCTGCGAAGCTCTTTATTTCTCCATCAATTTTAAACGTTAGCCTTGCTGGATAGAGTAGTCTTGGTTGTAGGTTCTTGTTCTGCATTACTTTGATTATATCTTGCCATTCCCTTCTGGCCTCAAGTGTTTCTGTTGAGAAGTCCGATGTCATCTTTATGGGGGCTCCTTTGTAGGTGATAGCCTTTTTTTCCCTAGCAGCTTTTAAAATTTTTTCTTTATCCGTTAGCTTTGGTATTTTAACTATGATGTGTCTTGGTGTAGATCTTTTTGAGTTTCTCTTTAATGGCGTTCTGTGTGCTTCTTGAACGTGTGGAATGTTTCCCAGCCTTAATTTAGGGAAGTTTTCTGCTATGATTTGATTGAACAAAGTTTCTATTTTCTGTCCTCTCTCCTCTTCTTCAGGCATCCCTATGATACGATTGTTGTTTCTCTTCATATTGTCACAGAGCTCCCTTAGAGTTTCCTCACATTTTTTGAGTCTCTTTTCCTTTTTCTTCTCTGCTTCTGTGCTTTTGTTTATTGTGTTCTCTAACTCGCTTATTTGATCCTCAGCGTAATTCATCCTGGTTATAATTCCTTCCATTATGGTCTTAAGTTTTGATACTGTATTTGTTGTTTCTGTCTGATTCTTTTTTATTATTTCATTTTCATTTTTATACTTGTTATCTCTTTATTTAGGTGTTCATAATGACTATCCATTGTTGCTCTAGTTTTTTGAACATCCTAACTATTATTATTCTATATTCTGCATCTGGTAATTTGGTTATATCTGGTTTATTCAGGTCCTTCTCTGGGGATTTCTCTTGATTCATTTGTTTTGCATTCCTCTGCCTGCCCATTTTGTCTGTGTATAAGCAAGTTGTGGCCACTGGAGTCCAGTAGGTGTTGCCTTTGTGTTCTCTAGGTGTGGTCTGTCTGCAGGCCCCCCACCCCCTCTGCCGCTGCCTAGGGCGGTTGGGTATGGGCGTTGCCATTGCCGGCCCACTGTGGCTTTTGCTGTGATTTCTGCCTCTCCTCCGCGGGAGGGACTGTCACTTGAGCCAGAAGCCTCAGCACCAAGGGTAGAGGTGAGCACCTTTGCTCAGCTGTGGACCCAGCCTTTTTCCATACTTCTTCCCAGAACCCGCAGTCAGAGCCTGCTTGCCACAGTTTTGCGGGTTAGGTGGGGCTTTTGACGTGCTGTCAGCTGTGAGCCTTTGCCCGTCTGGTGCTTTAGCCCCGCCCTCGAGGCCAGGGCCCTTCTGCGCAGGGTCGCAAACCCAGGTTTATTGGGCCGGGCGTGTTTTCTGGCTTTCGCTCAGCTGCGTACTTCCGCTCGTCCCGGACTCTACCCCGCCCCTGCGTTCGGAACCCGCTTGTGCATGTAGGATGGCAAATTGCGGTTTCTCCTGCCGGGCAGGGATAGTAGCGTGGGCTCAGCTGCGAGCTTCCACTTGTCTCTGGGTCTACCTTGTTCCCGCTCTCGGAGCTTGCTTGCGCACGTATAAAGGCAATCCGCGGTTTCTCTGGCCGGGCGGGGCTGGTAGCGTGAGCTCAGCTGCGAGCCCCCGCCCGTTTCTGGTCCTAGCCCTGTCCCCGCCATCAGGGCCGGCTTGCGCAGGGTCGCAGAGCAAATCTCTGCCCGTTCCTGGCCTCCCGTTTTGTCCCCGTAGGTGGCATTACAGGCGGGCCCGCAGCTTCCGGAGTGCTTTTGCGCTTCCCTTCCGACCCTGCTGTGCTAGACCGAGCTCACACCAGCTTGGCCTCTGCCCACGCCGACAGAACCATGTTTCAGCATCCTGCAGCCCCAAACCCTTCAGCAACCCTCAGCAGAGTAGGAAGGGACCTAATACTCCACATTGTAGGCCTGGGAGCTCCCTCACTTGTTTCACAGTTCACAACTGTCCAAACGCCTCTTCTAGGCTCTGGGATTGCAGGCTGGGGCTTGGTTCCTGGGACCCAGGTCCCTCCCTCTCTGCCAAACTTTCCTTCTGCCACGCGGGTCTCTCTGGGCTGCCGTTTGCTCCGGGGAGGTGGGCAGCCCTCTTCGCGTTTTCACTATTCCTACCAGTCTCATTGTGGGTTCCTCTGTGTTCCTTGGTTGAAGAGTCCACTTAGTTATGTCAAAGTTGGTTTATCCAGATGATGGTCCTTAAAATTGAGCTATAATCCACTTTGGTTCTGGGAGTTGGAAGTTGGTACCTCTGCCTACTCTGTCACCATGTTGCTTCCCATGAATGTTTTTATTATGCATTTATTATAGTATATTATTGTTGCAATGAATAAAATGTTTCTTTTATTTACAATATTTTTTTCTTCAATTTATTTTTGTTCTCCTTTTCATTGTAAGAAAGTTGGTCACCATACTTAAAAAGATTTTTCAATGAACAAACAAACAAACTATTTGTCAAGGAAAAAACATCTGGAAATGTAAAGAAATGTTAATGAATACATTGTAATTTTAAAGTCATGTTTATGTAGACAGTTGGCATGATTTGCAGTTTCCAGACTGAATGTCAGGGTAGATAGTTTTGGTCCTCACAAAGAATGCCAGTTGCTCACCAAAGTAATTTTTTTTTCTTACGCACTGAAAACACAGCTAAAAACAATTTTCAGTCTCTTCTTCAGTTACATAAGTTTGAATAATTGAGTTCTGGCCAGTAGCGTGAGACAAATACACACTGGTATATAAAATGCCCTGCACAAATCTTTATGCATTCTCTTGTCTTTCATTTGGTGGCTGTACATTCATGCTTATGTGTAGGATCCTTAATAGTAAAGACTAAGATGTGAGCTCTGGTTAACATGAGAAACTGCAGAAGCAAGTACTGAATCCCATGACTTTTTGGGCTGCTTGACCCAGTTCCAGCTCCCATGCATAGTTGAGGAATCCCTAGCATTTCTAGGTCATTAGCCTGGAAGATTGCTTTTTTGGGGTATAGGCTAGCTAGTTTAGCAAGTAACATCACCACACCACACTGATTTAACGGTGGATGTGATATTGGTTTCATGCCAGTATTGTCCCTAAGCCCTATATCTATGTGCACCGGCACTGCTTGAATAGGAAAATCAACAGCAGCAGAGATGAAGCAGGAGACTGGGAGACTGGGAGTCAGGGGAGCAGAAGAAGCAGAAGTAACAGCAGCAGCAACAGAAATGAAGCAGCAAAAAAACAACAACAAACAAAACAAAACAAAAACATTGAAAAATGCACCACCTTCCTCTGACTCCTCATGCTTTCTTTAGCTTGGGGATCTCACCACCTAAGTCATCCTTGAGGTACATGTTGCTTTGACACTATGGCAACATTTGGAGCTATGATTTCATTGTGCTAGAGCTATGAAATTAAAGAAACATGTGTTCCTGAATGACTTCATGGAGCAGATCACCTACCTCAACTCCCCTCTCTCAACGCTATGTTCCAACACCTACCAACCACATACAAAGTTCTGATACCAAAGACAAATACATAATACTTAATTATGTAATACATATACTTGTTATTGGAATACAGGGATTTACTCTATCTTACTAATTAACCATGATCTTTGTATTTAATTAAAATATTTATAATAATCTGAACCTTTCCACATTACTCAAACTTTTCTTTGCTGTTATTCCTAGCCATTCTTTTCTTTTTTTTGTACAGAGACAGAGAGAGAGTCAGAGAGAGGGATAAATAGGGACAGACAGACAGGAATAGAGAGAGATGAGAAGCATCAATCATCAGTTTTTCGTTGTGACACTTTAGTTGTTCATTGATTACCCTCTCATATGTGCCTTGACTGCAGGCTTTCAGCAGACTGAGTAACCCTGTGCTTGAGCCAGCGACCTTGGGTCCAAGCTGATGAGCTTTTGCTCAAACCAGATGAGTCCATGTTCGAGCTGGAGACCTCGGGGTCTCGAACCTGGGTCTTCCACATCCCAGTCTGATGCTCTATCCACTGCGCCACTTTCTGGTCAGGTCCTAGCCATTTTTATTCTACCTTTTTTTTTAGTTATTTTTCTTTTGTTTATTGATTTTTGTTTGATTTTATTTTTTACATCATGTTCTCAATATGAATCCTTTGGCTAAAATTATTTTCCCTTTCTAATGCTTACCTGAATTCTAATTATCTGCTAGATCACAGTTTAAATACCATTTCCTCAGAAAACAGTTCCCTGATTAAACATCTTACAAGCCTAAGAGTTCAGGTTTCCATTAATTTACTATCATTCTGTAGTTCTCTGTAAAAGTAGTTTCAAATGTAAGTAAATTATTTATATAAGTATAATGGGTATACAATTTTATATGTTATATTAATTTTAAGTGTGTAAAATAGAGTAATTCAACATTTTCATACTTGACAATGTGATCATCCCACTAATTTTAGTCATCATTTGTCACCTTGCAAACTTATCATAATACTATTGATTATATTTCTCTTTACCATCTTAACCATCATTTCCTGCCACTCCTTTCTGGCATACATCCTTATGGTTCCTATTTCAAAGAGTCTGTATTGGGGTTTTTTGTTAATAAGTTTCAGTTGCATAGTTTAATTTGACAAATACCTACCCAACTAAAATGTAAATTCCTTGGGAACAGAGAATGACTGTATATTGATTATTATTGTAATCTTCATAAACTTAATTAATAAATAACTTTAGAAGAAAGAAAGGAAAGCAGGAATAAAACTAGAAAATAGCTGTGGCTATTTACCAGCTAAGTCACTTATTCTGCAACATTAAATAACTCATTCATCCTCTTTATTCTATGACCATATTCTAGTCCAGGGGTGCCCACACTTTTTCAGCTTGCAAGCTACTTATAAGATGACCAAGTCAAAATGATCTACCTACAATAAAAATGCAAAACATAAATTTATTTCTTCTATATTATCATTATTTAAGTTACTATTATTACTATTTAATATTGTGTATTCTTCTTTCACCTTTCTCCTTCTCAGCTCTCTTTTTGGAGAGAAGTCAATGTTATAGTTTTTATGAACAGTCCAAAAAAGCCGCTCCACATTTCCCTTCTTTGGAATAGCAATGGCACACAGACAGATGAGGCAAACGCACTTAGAATATGACAGAGTGAAAACAATCCCTTCCCATTCTGTATGAAAGTGGTAGGTTTTAGGCTTCTTACTCGGACCAGCTACAGCACTCATTTTTATACCCTTTGTTGTATTTAGTTTAAATCAATTGAAGGCTAACTACGCAGCAATGTAACTGAACAAGTTAGCGCGGTATAACGCACATGCGTAGGGTGTCAAAAGTTCAGATGTCAGATTGGTTATCCTGTATGCCAATCAAAAGAAAAATGTCTTTTTAATGTCCTGCGATCTACCCACACTTCCTTCGCAATTGACCAGTAGATCGCGATTGACGTATTGAGCACCCCTGTTCTAGTAAGTCTACAAGATTGCAAAAATGTGATCACTGACGAAACTATATCTTTGACCAACTTTTAGTCAGGCTTCTCTGAACTCTTTTCTCAATGGGGCCTCAACCTTGGCCCCCTTATCTTTACTGGCTTGAACAGACAGCTTAAGCAAGAATGCTGAATAAATCAGCTTAGATAGAATTTCTCACCCTTGATATCTGATCACTCTCAATACCTATAAAATTACTTATATCATTTTTTTATTTTTGTGACAGACAAAGAGACAGAGAGAGGAACAAGTAGTGACAGACAGACAGGAAATGAGAGAGATAAGGAGCATCAGTTCTTCCTTGTGGCATCTTAGTTGTTCATTGATTATTTTTTCATATGTGCCTTGATTGGGAGGGGGGGCAAGGCTACAGCAGAGGAAGTGACTTTCCTCAAGCCAGCAACCTTGGCCTTCAAGCCAGTGACCATGGGGTCATGGCTATGATCAGCGACCCCGCAGTCAAGATGGTAAATCCATTCTCAAGTCTGATGAGCCTGTTCTCAAACCAGTGACCTCAGGGCTTTGAACCTGGGTCGTCTGCATCCCAGTCCCACATTCTATTCCCTGTGTCCCACCTGTCCTTGCTATTTTCAGAATTCAGTCCGGTTCTATGATGAGGTCTTTCCCCCCTATTGAATAAGTTCTTGAAAGGAATTTGTTTCTATTGCTTTACTGCCTGGATCTGATTTCTTTTAATACCACAAGATTTCAGGATCTCCTTCCAAATATTTCCACCTAGGACTTTACACATTGCACACTCCAGTTTGTACTGTGAATCTTATTATAAAGGGTTGCTGATATCTGTGATGGCTATATATCTTATTTTTTTCTAGAAGAATTCTGTATTTTCTGTTATTGGTGTTGAGAGCACTACTTTCAATCTCAACATTGTCCTGGTTTGCAGAGGCAGATTAAGGTCAGTTGAGACCCTGGGTGCAGAAGAAAATATTGGTTCCTTTACTTCAGAAAAAAGTGTAAAATTGGGGTTTTGCGGGACCCTTCAAATATCAGGGCCCATAGCGTGCACCCCATGTGCCAGTCGTTAAATCCACCTCTGCTGGTTTGGCTAAATTGTATGGTCACCCCACTGTTAAAAGATAAACTACATTAAAAATTTTAAGTGTTTGAGCAAAAATCAATTCTAATTGGGCAGTGCCAAACCAGAAGTGATTAGGAGTGCTGTACTGACAAGAGCTAAAGGCAAGTTTTTCTAAAAAAAAGACACAAAAACAAAGCTAGGAAATTATCTGAGTGGCTAAAGCTTAAGTAGGTGTATTGTTTGAGGACCTCAAACAATTCCTCTTACTCCACAGGCATTTATAGAAATTGACTGTGCTGTAAGTTTCCCTTTGTTTTCACAGGCTATCAAAGGATTAGAGCCACTGTAGTCAAATGGCCTTCTTATTTGATTATTTAACATTACTGGTCTGATTACCCATGATGTAGATAGTTTGGGGAAGGAGGTCTTTCATGAATATCCCAACACAAACTATACATTCCAAAACTACCATGAGCCATAAAATACTAGTAAATTCATTATAAGCTGGCATAGTTAAACCTTTGGGAAATCTCATAAAAATCTTTAAGCTGCAAGATATGAACTGGTTTCTTTAAACAATAAATTGCATGACGTATATACTGTAAGGAGTTGATGAAACTTCCTAAAGGACTAATTTTGTTCCTCAGTGGTGATTTACATACTGAGAGGATCTGGAACACTAATTAGAATGACAATCAATCAAAGAAGATTTGAGCATTTGTTTTAATGTTATTTCTTTGATGCTATAGAAATTCTATCAGGACTATACCTTCTACCAACTCAAATGTTACATGAAACATACCAACACTGCTAGTACAAATATCCCATTGTATTTCATAGATGAAAGAAACAATAATAACACAGAGTAGAGTGAGCATAACTATATTCAGAAAGTTTCTCAATGTCACAAAATAGGTAACCTGGTATCTAATAGTCAATAGGCAAATATTAAGACTTGAGTAAAGTCATAATATTAAGGGTGTATGAGAACCCTTGAATTTATAAGGATTCTAAGAAAAGAATTATACCTGAATATATTTGAGGTTGAGATTTTAGATTTAATTATTTTAGGATTTATTTGTGTTTTAGTTATTTATTTAATTCCCTAATTTAAAAAAAGTAATTATACTTTGTGTCCAATATTTACAAAGATTGTGTAACCTGTAAAAAAGAGTACATCAGAATCCTATGCTCACTTTAATGTTATTAAACATAATAGAAAAAATAAGCAAAACAAAAACCAAAAATACATAAAGTACCTGAAATGTGTATAGGAATATTGAGAGAGAAAAGACTTTAGAAAAAATTAAGTTGAGTTATAATATTAATATTATATTTGTCCAGAGAAACAGAACCACTCAGATATTACACTGAATTCTAAGAAATAATAAATCAATATTTTATGCTCCTGAGAGTTTATATATTTTTGTCATTATTATTTTATCATTGGAATGAGAGAGAAGAGTAAAGGGTGAATATAAAGTTTCTATATTTGCTATTTATTATTTGAGTCTTATTATTATGAGACAATGCATTCATAGGTGTTTTCTAACATGTAGAAAATTCACCGTCCATTATTTCTAGAATGTAAAGTTCAAAAGTATAGTAGGAAAGTGGGATATCTAGGATGCCAGATGTCGGAGAGCTTACTGCCTATGTTTTCTTCTAAGATGCTTATGGTTTCACAGCTTACATTTAAGTCTTTTATCCATTTTGAGTTTGTTTTTGTGAATGGTGTAAGTTGAGGGTCTAGTTTCACTGTTTTTGGAGGTAGATGTCCAATTTTCCCAAGACTATTTATTAAAGAGGCTGTCTTTACTCCATTGTATGTTCCTTCCTCCTTTGTCAAATATCAATTGTCCATAAAGGTGTGGGTTTATTTCTGGGTTCTCTTTTCTGTTCCATTGATCTATTTGCCTGTTCTTATGCCAGTACCGGCTGTCTTGAGTACAATGGCCTTGTAGTATACCTTGATATCTGGAAGAGTGATACCTCCTGCTTTATTTTTTCTTTCTAAGATTGCTGAGGCTATTTTTGTTTTTATTGGTTCCATATAAATTTTTGGAATATGTGTTCTATATCTTTGAAGTATGTCATTGGCATTTTAATTGGTATTGCATTGAATTTATAAATTGCTTTGGGTAATATAGACATTTTAATGATGTTTATTCTTCCTAACCATGAGCACAGTATATGCTTCCACTTGTTTGTATCTTCCTTGATTTCTTTTATCAATGTTTTATAATTTTCCAAGTACAAGTCCTTAACCTCCATGGTTAAATTTATTCCTAGATACTTTATTTTTTTGGTTGCAATGGTAAAGGGGATTGTTTCCTTAATTTCTTTTGCTGACAGTTCACTGTTGGTTTATAAAAATGCCTCTGATTTCTGAGTATTAATTTTATATCCTGCCACCTTGCTGAATTCATTTATAAGGTCCAGTAGTTTTTTGACTGAGACTTTAGGGTTTTCTATATATAATATCATATCATCTGCAAATAATGACAGTTTTACTTCTTCTTTTCCAATTTGGATGCCTTTTATTTCTTCTAATTGTCAGATTGCTGTAGCTAGGACTTTCAGAACTACCTTGAATACAAGTGGTGAAAGGGGGCACTCCTACCTGTTTCCTGACTTTAAAGGGATTTCTTTTAATTTTTTGCCCATTTAGTATAATGTTTGCTGTGGGTTTTTCATAGATGGCCTTTATCATGTTAAGGAATGTTCTCTGTATTCCCACTTCACTGAGAGTTTTGATCATGCATAGGTGCTAGATTTTATCAAATGCCTTTTCTGCATATATTGAAATTATCATGTGATTTTTGTCCTTCCTTTTGTTTTTGTGATGAATCACATTTATTGATTTGCAAATATTGAACCAGGCTAGCCTCTCCAGAATAAATCCCACTTGATCATGGTGTATGATTTTTTTTTTCATATATTGCTGGATCTGGTAGGCTAATATTTTGTTGAGAATTTTAACATCTAAATTCATCAGGAATATTGGCCTATAATTTTCTTTCTTTGTGTTGCTTTGCCTGGTTTCAGAATCAGAATTATGCTCGGCTATAAAAGAACTTTGGAAGTCTTTCTTCCTCTTGAATTTTTTAATATAACTTGAGGAGGATAGAAGTTAGTTCTTCTTTGAATTTTTGGTAGAATTCACTTGTGAAGCCATCAGGCCCAGGACTTTTCTTTGTTGAGAGTTTTTTGATAACTGTTTCTATCTCATTTCTTGAACTTGTTCTGTTTAGGTGTTCTGATTCTTCCAGATTGATTTTTGGAAGATTATACGATTCAAGAAATTTGTCCATTTCACCTAGGTTGTCTTATTTTTTTGCAGAGAGTTCTTCATAGTATTTTCTTTCAATACTTTGTATTCTGTTGTGTCAGTTGTTATTTCTCCACTGTCATTTCTAATTTTATTTATTTGAGTCCTCTGTCTTTTTATCTTGGTGAGTCTAGTTAAAGGTTCATCAATCTTGTTTACCTTTTCAAAGAACCAGCACCTGGTTTCATTGATTCTCTGTATTGTTTCCTTAGCTTCTATGTCATTTATTTCCACTCTAATCTTTATTATTTCCTTCCTTCTACTAGTCCTGAGATTTATTTGCTGTTGCTTTTCTAGTTCTTTTAGATGCAGGGTCAAGTTGCTCATTTGATCTTTTTCTAGCTTCTCATGGTATGCCTGTAGTGCTATGAACTTCCCTCTCAGTACTGCTTTTGCTGTGTCCCATAAATTTTGAGTTGATGTATACTCATTATCATTCATTTCTAGAAACATTTTTTATTTCTTCTTTGATCTCATTGTTAATCCATTCATTATTTAATAACATGCTATTTAGTTTCCAAGTGTTTGAGTATTTTTCAGTTTTTCTTTAGTGGTTAATTTCTAGTTTCATGGCATTGTGATCAGAGAAAATGCTTGATATGATTTCAATCTTCTTAAATTTGTTGAGACCATTTTTGTGTCCTAACATGTGGTCTATCCTAGAGAATGTACCATGAGTGCTTGAAAATAATGTATATTCTACTGCTTTAGGGTGAAAAATTTTGAAGATATCAATTAAATCAAGTTGATCTTGTGTCTCCTTTTAGTCTGTGGTTTCTTTGTTAATTTACTTTTATGAGGATCTATCCAGTGATGTTAGTGGGTTATTGAAATCCCCAACTATTATAGTATTGCTGTTAATCTTGCCCTTTATATCCATTAAAGTCTTATGTGTGTATGTCGGGGCTCCTATGTTTGGTGTGTTGGTATTTGTAATGGTTATATCTTCCTGTTGACTTGTTCCCATTATCATTATGTAGTATCCTTCTTTATCTCTTACTACAGCCTTCATTTTAAAGTCAATTTTGTCAGATATAAGTATTGCTACCCCAGCTTTTTTTTCATTTTCATTTGCATGAAATATTTTTTTCCATCCTTTTACCTTCAGTCTATGTGCATCTTTTGTTTTAAGATGTGTCTCTTGTAGACAGCATATGTATGGGTCCTCTTTCTTTATCCACTCAGCTACCCTATGTGATTGGATCACTTAATCCACTTACATTTAAGGTTATTATTGATATGTAGTTGTATATTGCCATTTTATTCTTTAAAGCTGTATTCTTCTTTTGCTTTATTATTTTTCCCCTTTAAACTGTTCACAACAGGCTTCTTAGCATCTCTTGCAGAATTGATTTGTTTTTAATGAATTCCTTGAAGGTTTTTTAGTCTGGGAAGCTCTTTATTTCTCCTTCAATTTTAAACATTAGCCTTTCTGGATAGAGTAGTCTTAGTTGTAGGTTCTTGTTCTGCCTTACTTTGAATATATATTGCCATTCCCTTCTAGCCTCAAAAGATTATGCTGAGAAGTCGGATGTCATCCTTATGGGGTCTCCTTTGTAGGTGATAGTCTCTTTTTTCTCTAGAAGCTTTTAAAATTTTCTCTTTATCCCTTAGCTTTGGTATTTTAACTATGATGTGTCTTGGTGTAGATTTCTTTGGGTTTCTCTTTAATGGAGTTCTCTGTGCTTCATGAACTCGTGAAATGTTTTCCAATCTTAATTTAGGAAAGTTTTCAGCTATAATTTGATTGAACATAGTTTCTATTCCTTGTTTTTATTTCTTTCTTTTCATCTTCAGGATCTCCTATGAGTGGATGTTATTTCTCTTCATGTTGTCACCGAGCTCGCTTAGAGTTTTCTCACATTTTTTGAGTCTCTTTTCTTTTTTCTGCTCTGCTTCTGTGCCTTTGTTTATTTTGTCCTCTAACTTGCTGATTCGATCCTCAGCTTCATCCACCCTGCTTTTAATTCTTTCCATTGTGTTCTTCAGTTCTGATACTGTATTTTTCATTTCTGTCTGATCCTTTTTTTTATTTCAATTTTCTTTTTTATACTTGCTATCTTCTTATTTAGGTTTTCATAATGACTATCCATTGTTGCTCCAAGCTCTTTGAACATCCTTACTATCATTATTTTAAACTGTCCATCAGGTAGTTTGGTTATATTTGATTCATTCAGGTCCTTCTCTGGGGATTTCTCTTGATTTATTTGGGTTGCATTCTTCTGCCTGCCCATTTTGTCTGTGTGTAAGAAGAGTTTCACTACTGGAGCCCAATGGCTGTTTCCTCTGTGTTCTCTAGGTGTGGTCTGTCTGCAGGCCCGCCATCCCTTCTGCTACTGCCTAGGGTGGTTGGGTGTGGGTGTTGCTGGCACCAGCCATTGCAGCTGCTGCTGAGGTCTCCACCTCACCTCCGCGGGAGGGGCTGTGTTCTCATGCCTGGCTCTATAAGCCTCAGCCGGTCTCGGCTTTCACCTTCTCCCACGGGTGGGCCTGCGCACCAACTCAGGCCACAAGCCTGGACACCAAGGGCAAGGGTGAGCACTCTGCTTGGCTGCGGGTCCCTGTCAGCTTTTCCTCCAGCTGGGAGGGGCTTCTGGTGTGCGCTCAGCTGCTAGCCCAGGCTTCCACCACCACCACCCCTGCCCTGCTAACCTCGGCTTTTTGGCTGGGTGGGGGCTGCTGCTACATGCTCAACCGCATGCCTGGGCTCTGCTCCGCCCCCGTCAACCTCGGCTCCTTGGCTGGGATTGACTGCTGCTATGCGCTCAGCTGGGAGCCAGGCTTCCACACCACCTTCGCTGGCAAGGCCAGTTCGTGCAGGGCTTCATGCCTTAGAGGTTGGTGAGGCTGCGCACCTGCTCACCCCTGCCCAGTAGTGGGTCTCTGCCCATTCCAGGCTCCCACTTTTCTCCCACAGGTGGGGTCACAGAAGGGCCTGCAGCTGCCAGACCAGTTTCACGCATCCTCTTCACCCCCACTAAGCTAGACCGAGCTCACACTAGCTGATCAGCCTCTGACCCCACTGACAGAACTGTGCTTCCGCGTCCCGCACTCTAGCAAGCCCTCAGCAGTTGGGTGGGGGCACTGCAGCTCAGACCCTAACACTCCATACTGTAGCCCTGAAAGCTCCTTTCTTCTTAGCATCTGTGCTCTAATTGCCACAGGGGAGCCTGTTTGGCTGGTGTTCTGCTTCCCCTTGCTGGTTCCAGGGGAAATACTGTTTCAGGTTTGTGGAGTTACTCAGCCCAGGGTTTAGGGTGGATGTCCTTCAAAGCTTTTCTCCCTGTGCCTTCCAGAACGCACTCTCTTTCCGCTGCTCCAGTCCTCTCCTCTCTTCCTATCTCCCAAAGTCCCGGGTGAGTGATTGTGAGAGAGGTTTTCTGCACCATCCCTTTAAGAAGAATCCTGGGTCTGAGACAACTGTCTCTTTCTCACAAACAGTATCCTAACCTGTTTCACAGCTACATACTATCCATACACCTCTTCTAGGTTCTGGGGCTGCAGGCTGGGGCTTTGTTCCTGGGATCCAAATCCCTACCCTTCTGCTAGCCTCTCTTCCCATCACATGAGTCTCTCCGGGCTGCCTTTCACTCTGGGGAGCTGGGCGGTCCTTTCTGCACAGTCTCAATGGTGCTCCTTTAGTGTTCCCTGGTTGAAGAGTCCTCTCAGTCCAGTTCAACGTTGGTTTATCCAGATGATGGTTCTTAAAATCAAGTTATAATCCACTTTGGTTCTGGGAGTTGGAAGTTGGTATGTCCACTTACTCCATCACCATCTTACCCCCTCAACCTTTTCTATTCTATGAATTATGTAGCTAAAATTATAGGCAAACAAAACACTTCACCAACCCAAGTAACATGAATTCAAATTTTAAAATATTAATTATTGTGTTAAACTCCATAGTAGGATTGCTCTCTCAGGCAAATATTTTTAAAATCTTTAATGAAGAAAAACATATCTTTATAAAATATGTTTTTAATTACTGTATTATAAATAAATGGATTTCTCAAATATTGATAGAAAAATACATAGTATTTTTAAAAACATCTTTATTATTAGGTATGGCACAGATAAATCTATGATTTAACAATCATCATAAGTTCCCATTTTACCAGTACATCATTTTCTTCATAATTTCCCTAACTAAATTGATTAAGCATTAAAGTGTTATCTTCTGGATATAATAATAATGAAGCATAAATTGAATATTTAGAAAATTAAGACCAAGTATAATATAGTTTCATTACAATCACCTTAGGTTGCTTTACTAGTTATCATTAATTTGTAATTTTGAGAATTATTTTATATTGTAAAGTGATTGTCTTTTTAATTTTTTAAATATTATTCCTAGACCTAAAAGTTGGTAGAAAACAATTATGTAAATTTCAGAATAAAAGTTAATAATAACAATTCTTTCTAAAATTATACTTAACTATGGTAAAAAAACAGAAGTATTGTTATTTCAAATTATAATGATTTCTTCAAAGATGGGACCAATAATGTAATGTGCTATTTCATGAAAGTCTATATAGTTATTATTTTTCTTTTTAATTCTTGAATCTCAGAAAATTACACAAATGCAAATGAAAGTTCTTTTCATTTTAGAAATATCTTTATTTTTCTTTGTCTAAGTTTATTTTATTTCTTTATGTTTATTTTGAATTTAGGACTTCAGTTTTACTAAATTTTAAACACCATTGACTTAAAAAATAGTGAATGATATGAATATATATATATATATATATATATATATATATATATATATATATATATGTTTTTTTCCTTTGCACTTGAGAAACTTGTTAAAATTATAAATAGATATAAATATTAATAATCTACCATGCCACTAAACAGTGGTTAATCATTAGATTATTAGTATAGAGTTACCAGTAAAAAGCCTTTGTAATATTAAAGAAATGCTGTAATATCTCACCCTTTGCTTTAGATTTATTAAAGGCTATGATTAGGATCTTAGTTCAAATTAAAATCAGTTACTAACATAAACTGACAAGAAATTTATGGAAAACCATCTCCTCTTTAAAGAGTTTGGGACTTAAAGTCATAAAATTGTACCATATCTATAATAATTACACAGCGAGCCTGAAAACTTTGTGCTTACATCTGAAACTTGAAAGAAAAGGGTCATGAACAATAAATTATAGTTTGAGAGAAAAGGCTGTTGTGAGTATTATTATTATTAGAAACAATACTATGAAAAATGAAGAAAATTCATGTGATATATTGAGCAAGCAAAGAGAATACATAAAAGTCAAAATAACGTACAGGCTAATTGACAGACTTGTTAATGTTCTCTCACCACTTTCAACACATTCTGGCTCCTTGTAAAAAAGCCAATTCTCTTCCCCAGTGTAATTTGTGGTTCATTAACTTTCAGTTGGTTAGAAGTAAAAAATTACTGAAGGGTCAAGTAGGTTTATACCAGTTTAAAAGAAACAATTATTAGGAAAAAAATGGTCCATAAGGATTTAAGTTTTTATTGTTCAGTAAACCTCCTTGAATTAACTTTCAGTGCTGTTTTAGAAAGCACCAACTGTCTCTAGGAGGAGGAAAAAAAATAAAGAAATACATCAATAAAATGTTTTATGTGAAATCATAAGAATATCTGAATATTATTTCTGAATAATTGCTATATTTTGACCTCATTAATGACTTTGTATTTTCTGCCTGTAAATGTACTTTGGTCTCAAAATCCCACAGCAGATAATGTAGTTATAACAACTGATAACTAATTGTGCAAATTTCTTCTGCTGTTGAATCAATAAAATAAAATTGTATTTTTGCCTCAAAGTTAATAGAATGGTATCGAATAGATATATATGATTACAGTCCTGATAAAGCACACCCCTTGATTTTCACACCTATGGCTTAGTGTGTTAATGTTGACTGCTGATGGTTAAAAGATAAATCAAAGTCAAGTTATGAAAAAACGGCAATGGAAGTGCTGAATTCAACAAAGTTATTCCTGTGGGAGATAGGATCAAATGCAGCCTGGTTAAGATTTAAAGGTCAAATCTGTGTTGCTTCAGTTGGGAACCGTCTATGAAAAGTGTGATAAATTAGTGGTGGCCAAAGGAATGGTGTTTTTATTATTATTATTTTTATTATTATTATTATTGTAGCATGTATCTCCTGGATTACCTTGACTGGCAGAAATACATACAACCAAAGGCTTCTGAAGCTTTCTTTTTCTTTCTTTTTTGTCCCCTCCTATTGACAAGAATGTGGTAAGGAAGTTTAAGACCTACACTTTCAAGTGAACTGGTAGTAAAACCAAAGAGAAAACAAAATTACCAAAAGGATATGATAGGACAATTTTTTTCAAAAATATGTACCTATTTAGACTTTAGCAGTTATTGAAGTTTTTAAAGCTTTCATTGGACCATTACATGATATTCTACATAAATATAAGTAAAGAGCCAGTTGTGAGAGTGGCAATGAATTATTAGTCCATTTTTCCTGCTAATTAGTAAGTTTGAACATATTAAGAGTTTTATATTAAAAAATAAGATTGCAAAATTACTTTGTACAAAAAGTAACAAAAACTTCTGAAACATACAAATTTAATATGGTGGAATTGGAAATAGATATTGATTTATAAATTAAATCAATAATTCTTCTTTATTATTCAATAAAAGTATACAGTGAACATATGTACTTAACCCACAACTTTGATTCATTTCTAGATCTTTAAAACAAGTCATGTATATTAATGTTTTGTATTGCTTCTGTTAGAATTCTTTTTGACCCAAGAGCTTTGATAAGTTTGCTAATACATTAAAGAAATGGTTTAAAGAAATAAAGTTTTGTCTGTTTTCTCTTTACAAAATTTCCTTTGGAGTGCTAAATATTGTTCTAGTTAAGCAGAAGTCTGAAGAAAAACCTTAACCAAATGCGGAATAAACATGCTTAAAAACTGGCTATGATAATGTTGTTTTCTATTACTTGAATTAACAGTATGATGAAATTATTCATATATATTACTACTACTAAAATTAAAGTTATAAATGGAACATTTCACATTTAGCTATTTAGCATCACCCAATACAAAACAAATAAACAAAAACTTGCAAATCTCTTAGAAATAGCAAAACAAAAACTTTGTTCAGCTATAAAGAAAATTAAAAGCATATTGCTGAATATGTAAATTTGAAACGGTTTTATAAAGTAATTGAATAAAATTGAAAGCTAGAGTTTATCCTTAAATAACAATGATTCTTTTAAATTATTATTTTATACTAAGCACTGAGTTAAGGGCTTTATTTTCTAATAATTTATTAGATTCACAACAAATCTAAGAGTTAGATAACATTATAATTGCCATCTATAATAGGGTAGGATTAAGTGATTTGTTGGATGTAGCACAATTAACACATGTTTGAGCCTTTCTGCACGTAGGTTATTTGACTTTTTACTCCATGACACCATAAGGAACTGCCTCAGAACTAAGCAACTAGCATTTATTTGGCCTTTAAAATATTAAATATGTTAGGAATATATATATATATATATATAGTATTGGTCCTTTATTTTAACTAAGTATATTGTAATATCTCACTCCATCTTAGGCCAATAAATGAGAAGCAATATTGTAATAACATTCACTGCAACTCAATAATAAACTTAGATTAATCATTACTTACTAATACTCTTTGTATTATACATTCATTGTTTTTAATAAAATGTACCTACTAAGGATAATTTTACTGTAATTTTTACTGTAATATTGCTATGGTTTGAATGATACATCTTTCCAATATGTTGAAACCTAACTCCCAAGGTGATGGTATTAAGAGGTGGGACCTTTGAGAGGTGATTAGGTCATGAGATCAGAACCCTGAAGATTGGGATCATTGCCTTTATAAAAGACCTCACAGAGCTCCCAACCTTCCTATAATATGAGGACACAGAAAAATTGTTTGGCTATACAGTCTGCCTCTCACCAGAATGCAACCATACTAGTACCTTGATTTTCAACTTCCTAGCCTTTAGAACCTTGAGATATAAATTTGTTCTGTTTTATAAACCCTGCAGTATGTGGTATTGTGTTATAGCAACCCAAATGAACTAAGGTAGCACTAACTTTTAGTTCACTTCTAGGTACCAGATATAGTGGTTGAAAAGATACATAGATTATTAATCTTGAGAAGTTTATATTTTAGATAAGAAAAATAAATCATAAGTAAAAAACTTGCCTAGAAATCTATTTCAAAATGTGGATTTTGTACTACTATACACAGAGACACTCAGTGGTTGCCCATTCAATATATTGGACCAATGTCAAGTTTATTTTAGTTACTCATCTATGTCACCATTGAAGCAATATAGCAGTTGAACATTTTTCCTTTGGAGTTAGACTTCAGTTTACAGCTGTGTCTTTTGTCCAGCTATAGACCACATATACAATATTGGTAGGAGATGACAGTTTCTTGTGTGTTATTGCTCTTGGAGACCTCCCTGTGTGCCAAGATGTGGAGGAGAAAGACAATGATATTGATGATCATGACCTTATATTTATATAGGCCTACGCTATTCTGTGTGTTTGCATCTTAGTGTTTAACAAATAAAGTTTAAAAAGTAAAAATATTAAATAGAAAAGACTTACTGAATAAGGATAAAAAGAAAGAAAATAAATTTAAAACTATACAATTCATTTATGTTTTAAGCTAATTATTTCAAAGGAGTTGAAAAGTTAATAAAATTTTAAATTAAAAAAAATTGCCTAACCAGCCAGTGGTACAGTGGATAGAGCATTGGACTGGAATGTGGAGGACCCAGGTTTGAGACCCCAAGGTCGCCCACTTGAGCGTGGGCTCATCTGGTTTGAGCAAAGCTCACCAGCTTGGACCCAAGGTTGCTGGCTTGAGCAAGGGTTACTCGGTCTGCTGTAGTCCCACAGTCAAAGAGCATATGAGAAAGCAATCAATTAACAATTAAAGTGCCACAAGAAAAAACTGATAATTGATGCTTTTCACCTCTCTTTCCATTCCTGTCTGTCTGTCCCCCTCTCTGAGTCTCTCTCTGACTAAGAAAAAAAAAGAAAAAACTTCGCCCTGACTGGTTAGCTCAGTGGTAGAGCATTGGCCTGGTGTGTAGGTGTCCCAGGTTCAATTCCCAGTCAAAGCACACAGGAGAAGCATGCATCTTCTTCTCTACCTTTTGCCCTCCTTTCTCTCTTTTGTTCTCTCTCTCCCCTCTCCTGCTGCCATGTCTTAATTGGCTCCAGTGAGTTGGCCCCTGGTGTTGAAAATGACCCTCTGGCCTCTGCCTTAGGCACTAAAAATAGATCAATTGCCGCACAATGGAGCGACACCCCAGATGGACAGAGCATCTTCATCTCATAGGGGGCTTGCCTGGTGGATGCTGGTAGCAGGTACATGAATGAGGGAGTCTGTCCCTCTGCCTCCCCTGCTCTTACTTAATTAAAAATAAATAAATAAAGTAAAAAGTTATAGTAATATGAGGTAAATTTATTATTGAAGAAAAAAATATATTTTTATAAATTTAGTGTACAGTATTTATAAAGTCTACATTAGTGTACAGTAATGTCCTAGACCTTTGCATTACTCTTCATTGACTCATTAACTCATGCAGGACAACTTCCTGTCCTGCAAGCTCCATTTATAGTATGTGCCCTATATAGGTGTACCATTTTAAAATATTTTATACTATAATTTTACTATACCTTTTCTATATCTAGATATGTTCAGGTACACAAATATTTATCATTGTGTTAAAATTACCTACAGTAGTCAGTCCTGTAACATGTTGTAGAGGTGTGTAACCTGAGAGCTGTAGGTTATACCCCTTAGGCTAGATGTGTAGTAGGTTATAGCATTTAGGTTCACACAAGGAAGAAATTATCTTTATAAAATTATCTTTTATAAAATTACCTTTATAAAAGACCTCACAGAGCTCCCAACCTTCCTATAATATGAGGACACAGAAAAATTGTTTGGCTATACAGTCTGCCTCTCACCAGAATGCAACCATACTGGTACCTTGATTTTCAACTTCCTAGCCTTTAGAACCTTGAGATATAGGTTCCCTATATCCCTATTGTTAAAAAATGAGTGACTATATATTCCTGGCCCATTAGAATCTACTTGCTAACTTTATAAACTTGAGACAAATACATAACCTCTAAACTTTAGTTTCCTCATCTGTAAGACACAAATCCATATAAGCTTCATAGGGTTAATGATGATGACAATATCAATGACTTGATAAATGAATTTAGAACATTTAAAAATATCATGGAAACCCCTAAGTTCTTCCTTATATAAAAATTTTCCACAACTTTCAAGTAGTTTCTCTATGGTTTGTGGTCATTAGGCTTGTTTAAACAGCATTTCATATGCAAATATTATATGCCATGCTCTATACTATCCACTGGGATAAAACTGAAAAATGTAAATAATATGGTTAGGAAGAATCTTATAGTCCAGGAGGATAAAAAGACATGCAACAAACAATTTGACTGTATATTGTTTTTTTTCTTTTTACAGAAAATTACTTTTTTCTCTCATTTTGTTCTAGGCTCCCACATATAAGTCAGCTAGTGACTAGGACTCATTTATTTCTATAATAAAACACAGGAAGTCACATAATAGAAAGAGGAATCATAGCTATATGACAGTAATAGAACCACATTAACTGAAAGACAAGGCTATGTTGAGCTGTACTCAGAATATAAAAGTATCCAATTAAAATTATTTTATTCAGAAAATAAATTAAAGATGTAGCTATGTAGATAAGTGCTAAAGTTTATATTTTACCAAAATATTTAGGTCAGGAACACATCAGTCTTTTTAGTCTTGATTTGTTGGAAGATCTCAAAAAAAGATATTACCCAATAGTAGAATGGTCCCTTAAGATTTAGCTGTTCACAAGAAAGACATGCTATAAAGACTAAAAGCTTTCTTGCCGTTTTTATACATGTTTTTAAATAGAAAAATAAAGAAATGCTTCAAAAGCAGGGCTCATTGTTTAATCCCTTTTCATTTCTTATTTCTGGATTGCCAGGATACGCAAGATAGGAAAATGCTTTCCTTAGATCACATTTCTTCCTCATTTAAAATATCATTTCTCATTTCAGATATCATAGAAAATTTACAGCACTGAAATTTCAGATGTGTAGAAAATGTAATTTTAAGCAATAGAAAAGAAATTGCATTATGTTCTTGTCATATTAATCAACATTCCTTACCTAGATTATTGTTTTTTGTCTTACTGTGTCTAATCCTATCATGCATCATGGAGACCAACAAATTAGCTGAATAACAATTATTTTATTTTATTTTTATATCAAAATAAGTGCATTATAAGCCTAATAGCTTATGTTTATTTTCTTAAAGCACAAAAATCTGCCTAGTGATTTAAGACCATGAATTAAACAAAGCTAAGTGTGCAATTTAGATCATTATATGTAGCTAATGGCATGCTTCAAAGATATATTAGAAAATAAATAAAGCTCCCAATTTTTCCCTGGTGACAATAAAAATCTGTAAAAATCAATATAAATTACATATTTGGAATGTATTGATTAAATTTATATTTGTATAATGAAGTGGTTCAAAGTGTGCACCAGGGTGCACTGGTGCTCCCTAGAAGATTTCCATGTGCGCCCTATGGTATTCCAGAGAAATATGTGCCTGTTGGGGACTAAAAAACCAATAGGGTTTTTGCAGTTTAGATTTTTGGAGGACAGAAGTGTGGGGAATTGACTGTAAGCTGACAGTCTGCCCAAACCCTCACCTCACTTGTCTGATTAGGTTGCAAAAGGCTGTTAAGCTGTGGTGCTGGATTGTTTACAATACCTCCATGTTCCCTGGAAAGACTAGAGGCAAGTCTCTTCTATCCTTTGTTTGGTGTCAAGTTAAGATGATATGTATGATGTGGGGTTTTGGATTGATGATTAAACATAAGGAATTGTCTCTTGAAGTCTTTTGGATTTCTATAAAAGAAGAATATGTGGCAATATCTAAAAAGGCTTTGAACATTTTACTACAATTTTCAACATCCTATTTATGTGAATTAGGATTTTCTACCCTCAACACAATTAAGAGTTAAAAGAGAGGAATTTTTTAATGTATTCACGAGGAAATGAGAGTTTGCCTTTCAAATATATGCTCAAAATTTTAAGAAATCTCTAGGACACATCAGGATCATGTTTCTCATAAACATAAGAATGAAAAAACAACACATTCATGCCGGGACCTGACGAATTTTCTAAGTCTTACTAAGAATGTATCTCTCTATATATAAATTGATAAGTCTTTTTACTTTTAATACCTCTTTTTTATGAGTTTTAAAAAGCATAACAAAAAATGTAACATAAAAATGTTTTTCAATGGTAGAGTACGTTTAATTTTGTCGTATTTATTTAGTTTAATTACCATAAAAGCACACTTGGACTATTTTTTTTTTAATATTTGAGTTAATTATTATAATATATTTCTCATAAATTTGTATGTAGTGCACCTACAATTATTTGTAGAATTTTAAATGTGCCCCAACTTCAAAAAGTTTGAGAACCACTGGTATAGTGTATAAACTGGGCACATTGATATATGGCAACTTCATAAAACATGGTTTAACATTCAGGTTTCTGATATGACTTTTATTCCTTATGTTAAACTAAGCCCACCCTTAAAATCTAAATGGTGGCAATAATATTTACCTAATTTGCTCAAAGTGCATTTTTAATTTAAATCTAAGTTAGAGAGATTTTACTTGTCATAGATAAGAATGAAATACTTTACAAATGGATAATGAGCATACAAATTCTTAACAAGGGTTAGGGGAAAAAGTACCACCATCACTGTGTACTTTCTTTAATATGAGGATTGCTAGTTCACTGAATTTCCATCCAAATTATTCCTACCCTTAAAAGAATAGCTAGAGACTAAAAACAGGTTTGTGGGGAACAAGTTAGAATAAGGAGCTCTTATCATGTCCTCTTAGATGTAAATTTCAAATAAGAGTAAAAAGAAAAACCAAACCAGAATAAGAGTAGTAGACTTCATTTGAAGTCATAAAATTTTTCAAATTCAAGGCTAGTGAATCAACCCCAACATATTTAACAAGAAAAAGTGTTAATAATATCAGTAGGGCTAGGTTTGAGAGTTAAATATTACTTAATTTTGAGATAATCTTCACATTTGAATATACTATTTATGTAGATCTCCCAAAATGTCTTAGGCTTAGGGAGGAAAGGTAAAATTGTGTTTTCAACACTTTCTGATATAATGAGTATTCTTGGCATCCTGTTTTGTGTTAACGACACCATTGCCTTAATCTGGATTCTTAGTCTTCAAATCTTTTACTCATTTTAATAAAAATGTATGGTTCACTTTGTATGAGAAGCTGTTTTAGGCCACAGTTACTGTAGTAAACAAGATAAAGTAATTGTCCTCTTAGGGCTTGAGTTTTAGGGTGGAAAACAAATTAAGCAAGTAAAGCACATAAATAGGCAGCAGCAAGTGCTAAGAAGATTGAAGCAAAGTAGAAGTGACTGAGGGAGTATCTGAGAGAAAAAATAGGTTAGTCAGAAACAGCCTCTCAGAGGAGGTGACATTTGAACATAAATTAGAATCCAATTAGAGAGCCAGTCTTGTGATGTCTACAGAATGAGGGTTCTAAGCAGAAGGAACAACAATTAATATTGGTATTGAGTGTCAGTCTTAGCATATACTGTAAGCCTTTCAGATACCTTTGTAACCTTTCAAACATAACTTTATTCAGTCCATCCTACATATATAGGCCAAAATAATCACACCAAAACACACATCTAATCACATCACTTGCCTTTTCAAAAGCTCTCACTGGCCTCTCATTGTCTAGAGAAAACTGCCCAAGTCATCTTGCTTAGTTAGTACTTAAGACTTCTGTGACCAGGTGTCAATAATGTCTGCCTTTATTCTCAGTTTTCACTATTCACATCACATGACTTTTGTTTCATTCACAGAGGATTTTTTTCTATTTCTCAAATAGAAATCATTTCCTTTCTCTTGCTTTTGTGGAATTGTCATAATTTTATTTCTGTGAATTATAATAACAAAAATCACCTAAGGTTTAGTTTAATGCCACTTCTACTGTGAAACTCCCATAGATTACCAGTAATTTCTCTCACCTCTGAAATCCACCATATTATACTAACCTCATTGTTTGTACTTTATAAAAGAAGAGAAATATCCTAGTATTTATTATATAGTAAGGGAGAATGAATAACACTATGAAGTTAATCTCACTTAATCTTTATTTCACTGTGTTAATATATGTCCCTTAACAACAGGAATACATTCTGAGAAGTTTATCTTTAGAAGATTTCATTATTGTACAAACATCATAATAAGAACTCTCACAAACCTAGATGGTATAGCCTACTATACCTCTAAGCTATAGTCTATCGTTTCTTGACTGTATTAACCTGTACTGCATGTTAATGTACAAAACAATACAGAATTATATCAAGCACAACAAAAAAACGATGTATATCAAAATATGTGGTATCAAAGAGATAAGGTTGCTGCCTGCATAATAAAGCATGCTGTATTATAGCAAGCTTTGCTCTTTAGTAGAGAAGATAGTATCATAAATACATAAACCAGTAGAAGATTTGTTTATTATCATTATCAAGTATTATGTACTATACATAATTATAGGTGCTATACTTTTATACCACTGACAGCACAGTAGTTTGAATACATCAGCATCACCACAAACACACAAGTAATCTGTTGCTTGTGATATGTAATGACTGCCATGATGCTACTTTAAAAAAGAAATTTTTCAGATCTATTAAAATTTTCTAGAACCATTTTTCTACATGTGGTCTATCATTGACTAAAACAGTTATGCAACATGATTGTATTTGTGTTCATCCCCAACCAGATTATGAGCATATCAAAGAGTTCATAGAGAATTAACTTGCTATCTGTGTACTTGGCATTGAACCTCTAATGGGTGGTGGTAAAACATCTTGGGCAGAACTGAGAAGTATTAGAGTCAAAGAGGTCTGACTTTGCTAGTTATATTTGGATATCTAACAAGTGTGTGTTTAATCTACTCTGGCTGCAATAACAAAAATATTTTAGCTTGGTAGTTTGTAAACATTAGAAATTTATTTTTCACTATTCCAGAGACTGAGAAATTCAACATCAAGGCACTGGCAGAGTCTGTATCTGGTAAAGATCCAGTTCCTAGTTTACAGAAAGCTGTTTTCTCACTATATCCTTACATAACAGAAGGGACAAGGAAACTCTTAAAGATCTCTTTTATAAGGGCAGTAATCCCATTCACAAGGCCAGAGACTCCTAGTCACCTCCCAAAGGCCACACCTCCAAATACCATCACTCTGGGGATAGGTAGGAAACCAATTCTGTCCTAGAGCCTCCAGAAAAAAATGTGGCCTTACTGACAAATTGGTTTTAGGACTTTTGACCTCCAGAACTGTAAGATAAATGCATGTGTTGTTTTCAGTCACTAGGTTTGTGGCAATCTGTTATAGTAGCAGTAGAAAACTAATGCAGGTATTGCTGCAGTCATTGCTGCTATTGTAGTAATTTTTAAAATGTTAGATATATTTAGCATAAATAGAATGTAACTAGGTGAAACTTTGTTACTAACTAAATCATGTACATGAATAATGAAAAAAAGAAAATTTGTATAATAATAATAAAGGCATTTATATTTTACTTTGGGGAAACAAACTTCCCAAAGAACTATTAGGTATAGAATTTCAAGAGTCAGATGATATAGAATCTCTTGCCATAGAGTGATATGCAATATGCAATAAGATGTACAAGAATTTTTGCCTTGATATGTTGTAATATTAGTCAGAGTAAGAGAATAAGTTAGAGCTCATTTAAAAGTCTAACTCTTCCTTGAATATATTTGAGGATATTTCATAATGATGATTGACTAAAAAGAATTTGGCTGAAATCTTTATTGAATGTTTCTTCCAGGAAAAGACACTGGAATTGGAATGTTTTAAAACTAAGGCATATTTATAGATAAAGCACTCCATACATTGACAGAAGCTGTTTTAGTGAACACTAGCACACACAAAAATGGGAGGTGGGATGCAGGCAGTGCAGTGGATTTATGCAGCCATTTAGTATGTAGTCAGCCTCTCCTCCTCTTCTTGGCTGCCAGCCTCTCTGGCTATGGACATTTTGTAACTCATTCTCCCTCTCTTTATTTAGTGTATGTCTTACCATTATTCTGTTAGTGAACTTTGGATAGAGATCTGACTGAATTAACTATTGGTATCTGTGTTCTATTTAAACTTACACACAGCTATCATCAGATGTCGCTGGGTCTGCAACAATATCTTGCAATCCTCAGTGATAATAAAAAGTTGATGCTGAGTGGCTAACTACTCTAAAGATTACTGAAGAAATATATAAAATATTAAGTAGAAACCTATAATTTAATCAAAGTCCTCAAGACAGAGTATCATTGGGTTCAAAACTGTGTTTGATTTAATCAGTAGAGAAATCCAAAAAGTACACTGATTACCCCATATTTACCAATATTTTTGGAATGGATTTAGATAAAGTAGACTTATTTCCTAATAGTATAAAAATATGTTCTATTTTGTGAAGTGTGGTTAGTGCACCATTTGTTTTATGTTAAAATTCAGCTCTTGTCACTGAAACCAGGAAAATGACCTGTATGTCTGGCTGCCTGTTGCCATTAGAACCCATTGTATGAGATAAGATAATTTGCCTTTGGGTGATGGGCATGCAACATAATCAAATGTCAAAATAACCTGGAGATGTTTTCTCTGAACCTATGTACCCTGATTTATCAATGTCACCTCATTAAAATTAATAAAAATAAAAAATACTAATGAGAAGGAAAAAACTTTATTCAACTGAGAAAATGGGGAGCTCCTGTCCTCAAAAATCCATCTTCTTCTTTTAGTGCAGGCAGGGGGGGTTAGAAGGAGGAAGAAAGAGAAAAAATAAACAAAATATAAAACAAAGAAATTTAAAGGAGGGTGTTGAGAATTCTTTACTGAGGGAGGGCTATGTGCAAGTTAACCCAGTATGTACAGATAACTGATAGGAGGTCAGCAAATCTTTCAGAGCTGGCATACCTGAAGGTCAAAATCTGCTTCTTTGGTTGTTATAGGAACTGAAGATAAGAAGTAACTTATAAACTAGCAGGCATTGCTTTTTTGCAACAGTTTCCACACATTCCTATAGTAGCATTGTCTTCTTGGCCTTGAGTGAGAATCAGAATTGCAAGTCTTAGTGGGATGGGAATGAAGAGAAGGGTGCCTGTGGTAGAGTCCACTGAGTCATGTAGCTCCTGCTTTTGTTCATGCTTCTTGTTCAGATGTTAGCTCTTGATATATGTCAGCCAGAGGGGAACAGGCCTTTCAACTCTAATGAGATCTTAGCCACAGGTGGAGGCATAGAATTGATTATATGCTTTTGATTTGTTATAGAATATATAACTGTGATCACTAAATTGGTGATATTGAATCATGGTAATAAGAGCAAAAAACTGGATTTAAAATGTTACAGAAACTCTTTTATAAGCTTATCTTGTAACTACATTCTTATTGAATCTTTTTTGTGGCTAGTCAAATTAAGATCAGCAATATATTATATTTATTCCTGGTTAATTAGCTACCATTTTTTCCCCTTCTCTATCAAGCTGTGTTTTTTTTATTGTCTTCACTTTTTTTCTGATTTTTACTTAAAAATTCTGTGGTCTTAAAAATTATTTTAAATTGAATGTAATAAAATTCTTAGTAAGAACTTTTCTGTAAAATGATATTTAATGTAGCTTGATCAGGCGGTGGTGCAGTGGATAGAGCGTCGGACTGCGATGTGAAAGACCCAGGTTCAAGACCCTGAGCTCGCCAGCTTGAGTGAGGGCCCATCTGGCTTGAGCAAAAAGCTAGTCACCTTGGACCCAAGGTCACTGGCTCCAGCAAGGGGTAGCTCAGTCTGCTGAAGGCCCGCGGTGGGAGCACATGTGAGAAAGCAATCAATGAACAACTAAGGTGTCGCGAGGGCAACGAAAAACTAAGGATTGATGCTTCTCACCTCTCTCTGTTCCTGTCTGTCTGTCCCTATTTATCCCTTGCTCTGACTCTCTCTCTGTCCCTGTGGGGGGAAAAAAATAATATTTAATGGAAATGCATGACCAGGATTTCTTTATTATTTTACCAAGATATTCTTTACTAATTCTCAGTGCAGCATCTTAATTGAATTGAATTCATTCCTTAGGGGTTAATTTTTATACCTAAAAAAAATTTACTTTAATTAATTGGAGAATTACTTAAATTTGAATTTATTTGCATTTTAAGGTATATTTTAGCTCATAAAATATATTGTTAGTTATAATATTATTTTAGTCCTGTAAAATATTTCATTCAAAGATATCCTACATAATGCCCTGTAGCCATGTGCCTCTGACAGTACCATAGACATATATAAATGGACCACTAAAACATTACCTATTGTGCTTTAATGATATATTCCTAACTCATATGGCCATGTTCCTTCCCAGAATTTGTCAGAGATAATTTAGTATTTTATCTCTTGTCTATCATTAACTGAATCTGAATTATGATTCACTGCTTTTCCTATAGGAATGCTGACCAGTAGATTTATCTTTAAACTTTGTTTTATTTTAATCTTCCACAGTATTAAATTGTTACTCTTTCTGAGAGTTAATGTTCTTGATTCTTATTCCTTTACTTAGTTTTTTCTTAAACTAAGATAAATACTTATTATTTATTATTTGATAGGAATGTTTTCTATATTGGTCGCTACTTGCGCAGATGATAAGTGATTTATTTTCTTCTGTTTTTCATTAGTTGGTAGATTCGCTTCTATATAAATCTTTTAGAAAAAGACGAAAATTCAAACCATGATCATTTTTCTCAGAATATATTTTAATAAGATTTGTTTTATAATTTGTTTTAATTAATTGACTTAATCTTGTCTTAACCAAATTTGTTTCTTTATTTTAATGAGATATACTTGTATGTTTGCATTGCCCTTGAACATACATTATGCTTTGTAAATTGTTTATCCAACAGGTATGTATTGACAATAAACTTTTTCAGACATGAATCCTACCTTGAGTGAGCTTACTATCCACTGTGAGAAAGAAATTAGCATTACTTTTACATTTTGGTAGCTTGGGATCTGGAGTCTACTGACTGCCTGTGTTTATATTCCTGCATTGTTTCTGTCTAAATATATCACCTCAGAAAACTTTTTAACCAGTTTCTTTATAAAAATGAGATAATCATAGTATCTTTCTTATTGAGTAAATTTTTGGAACAAAATATATTTATTATTTATAATAGTCAATATAATAATGACAGATGACATTTTTAAATTGCTCATTGTATATCATGCAGTATTTTAATAATCTAATCCAAAGTAAATTAGAAATTAAGTAGTTTATTCACTCAATAGTTCACGAAAAAGAGCAGGAATATGAACCCCAAATTCTCTACTTCTGAAAGCACTTGAAATATTTGTCTTGTACATTATAACTAAATAAATTTTATAAAATAAATTGTTTTTGTTTTAAATGATGATGATAATAATGTTGATGTTGGTAATGATAATAAATAGGTAAAAATGACATGATCAACTCTTATTTTCAAACTTGACTTTATATAAGTAGGCATGTAGCAAAAACAATTTACTTTCATTGGATTTTTAGAAAAATCACATTTTTATTTCTGGGACACTTACTACTAGTTGAATACTGACTGTAAAGCAATTATTTTTATTTTTCCAATTAAAACTTTAAATTAATGTGATCTTTAATGTTAATTGTTGTTAACACTTATTCTGCTAACAATATTATGTTTTATAAGTCTAATAAGAATACAATGTCATATAAAAACATTTTTTATAAAGTAGCAATTAATCTACTAATTTATATTTTTAATGTATCAGGCAAATTGTAAATGGCTTGCTATAATAAAATGAGCTGTATATAAAATGTTTTTAAAAAGGAACTTTTAAAGCTTTATGATAATTTCAAAAAGTAAGAATTGAAACAATTTTTAACATTTATATTTTTAGATTGTGCATTCAGGAAGTTGGTTATACAGAAGAGAAAATAATATATCCACATTCAATTAAGACTAGATAGTATTTCTTTGTTTTATTTCATTCTTAGAAGACAGAAGAAAAGGACAAGTGAACATTTTTTACAAAAGCACAGTCATTTGTTCTCTAAACTCAATTCTACCAAAGTATGTATCTTATAAAATAGACTCTGCCAAAGACATCCAGCAAGCAGCAAGTCTAAAATCTCCTTTTTCTATAAAAGCTATTACTTATGTAACATCTTAAATGGAGACAAATTTCATCCTTTTCTGAATTTGTAAACCCTATACCTGGGGGAAGAGGGGATATATTCTGGGAAATAAATCCAGTAAAAAAAAAGAAATGAGCCTCTACTATTAAAGTGGAGGAAAAAATATATAACTTTGAATTACATAAAAGAGAAAATTATATACAATTATGTTTAATTTTAAACTTAAAATATGTGAATGTATTAATATATTTTCAATAATTTCATTTTGGAATGCAAGAATTGTTTTAATTTATAATCAATACCAAGGCATAAAATGATACATAACTACACAGCTATTCAAATTTTTTAAATATATCAATAGGCTATTCAAATATATAGTGTTCATTAAACTTTACTTGCATGCAGTTATTTTGCATTTCTGATAGATTTAGCACAAAAAGTGCTTAGAGTTATTTATGATTTCGTTCCCAAACATAGCATGTTCTTTCAAAAATGCTTTAATTTTTTTTAAATTCATTTGTGAGAGAGAGGAAGGAGAGTGAGAGAGAGAGAAAAACATGGATTTATTATTGTATGTGCCCTGACTGGGGAGGGAGCCCATAACCTTTGAGTATCTGGGTGATGATCTAATAAACTGATCTTTCCTACCAAGGAGACTTGTCTTTTAAATATTGTTTCTCATTAATAAGAGAAAGTAACATTTTGAAATGAGGAGTGAATTTAAACTTTAAGTAAATTGCATACAATTTATAATTTTAAATCTGGCATTTAAATACAACTGTATTATTCAAAATATGTTCTCTCATTATATGGTTTAGGTTTGAAGTATAAACTGTTGTTCATAATCTCACACCTAAATTAAAACGTCTTATCTTTCTTCTAAATTGGACAGATCTTTAAGATATAATATAAAGCATAGATAGTTAATTAGTTAAGAAAGAGTGGTGCATTGTCTAGTAAAAATAAATGTGTATTTTATTTTGAAAATATTATAATTATCTCTAAGACTGCAGCATGTATTTTATGTTTGTTATTAAATATGCATTTCTCTCATATATATATTTCTTTATGAAGCTGATTTTAACAAAATATTATTAATAACTGACATTTATGAACTGCAGACTTCAATTATTTTGGATTTTTTTAGAACTCTTTATTGCTTAAATGTATTGTTTATATTTTATGTTCTTGAGCTCCTAAAAATATTTATTTTTCAACTATTTCCATGTTGGTTAAAGAAAATGATTCTTGAAAGGCCCATGGTATGAGAGATCATATGACTTAAAAGGTAGTCAGTGATTTATGATATTGTTACTGCCCATCACTGAGTAAGTGAGGCTTGAAACTGACTAAAGTTTCTCCTCAATTTGTTTGTTGGAAGCATTTATAACTTCTTCCAAGTATTTTTAGTGCTTTCTGTAGAGTAGTGCAGAAAAATAATCCCATATATTTACTTGTTTTAATTCTATTTGAGAAATACTACTTTGGGCAGTATTACTAGGAATACTTTTGACTTAGTACACTGCACATTTTGAGCGACATATGTTTTAAAAATACAAAAATAGAATTAATAACAAAATCTATTTCATATCAACATTTCTTCAAAAGATCAATTAGTCATATTCTGTTTTCCACACTACATCAAATCATAAAAAAGAAAATTAGGTTCTCTTAATTCTTTTTTTAGATACAGTTTAAGCCAATTCACAGTGGACACATTATGGTTTGAGCTGTTATATAAAGTGGCAAATAGAATGGGCCTCAAGAATAGTTCTATTGCTTCAAACAGGGGGAAAAAGTATATGAAATGCCTTTCATGTTTTTTGCTATAAAGTTAAGAGATCTCAATGCACACTCCAACTTCTTTTTTTACTCAAGTATTATACTTGAAAGAAGCATTTTATATTATCTTTCTCTAGGGTTCCAAGATTGAACCTTAACTAATCATCCCTGAGTTTGATGCTCAGCGCAGTGGGAAATCTATTTTATATTAATTTCTGACATAAATAATTTATTCTTTGTAAATTTTTCAAGGATAAAAATTTTAGCTTGGGTATTTAGGATAAGTATAAATAAGAAAATTTAAATTCAAATGTTTTTCTCTCAAATTTAGTCACAGAAGAGCCTGAGATAACACAAAAATGATCAGACAAATAATTTATTTAAAATTCAGCAAATCATTGTGAATTTAAGGGAGTATTAGTTTAGAGAATATGTAAGAAAATAATGATGAAGAATGTATGCACCTGACATTTGATACTCTGCATTAACTTACTCTGTGCCTTTGGTCAGCTTTGGTGCCACTGATGAGTTTAGCTCCAACAACACATGCAGATAACATCAGAGCAAGCCCAAAGAGTAGCAGATGAAAATGCTAGGAACCATAGGGTCAAGTAGAACACCATTAATGGTACGTGTGAGTTGTCCCTAAGAAATTTACAAACTATCTGGGGAGAAGTACTTGGAAGTCCTGCAATATATGTAAGAGGCAACATCAGTGAAACACTATTTGGTATTCATTTTAACCTTGGAATAACTTAGTACATGTGATTTACATTGCTATCTAAAATTACTATTTGTTCTACTTTTCTTTTTTCCATATACTTTATAGTCATTTCATATGTGGTCCTGGAACTGGTGATTTCTTCCTTATGATCATGCACATGAGATGTTGTGTGTGGGAATAGTTAAATACAATCCAACCAATATATCCTATTAATGTTAATAAATACTAATAGTGGTAACAAGATTTCTGGTTTCCTGTTACATCGCACAGCTATCTAGATGAGCATCAGCAATTCAGGGTGATGAGATACCAGACTCTGATTCTCTTCTAAACAAAAAATTTGAAAGAGGTGAACAAATAGCATGACAGTTTTTTTTTAATAGCTACTCTCTCTCTTTTTTTTTTATCACTGTTTATAAGAGAAAATATATATTTATATATCCGTATATGAAAACTCAGCTTATATTTGGGGGCTTACTATATTTTACCACTGACATACAGAGTGGGAAAAAAGTAGGCTTACATAATATCAAAAAATAATACAATAAGTATTGATTAATAATACAAGAATGACTCTGTGTTTCACGTACTCACAACTGTAAACCTACTTTTGTTAACCATTGTATATTAAAGTTAAAGCTGTTTCTTCAAGGTAAAAACATTGTGGGCCAATTTGAGGAAATGCCATATTGTCTTTCATAGTGACTGTACCAGTTTAAGTTTCTCGATACTGAATGAGGGTTCATTTTTCTCCACAACCTCTGCAAATATTTGTTGATGCCTGTCTTGGTTATAACAGCCAATCTAATAGATGTAAATTTATATTTCTTTATAGTTTTGATTTGCATTTCTTTAGCAGCTAGTGAAGATGAGCACCTCTTTGTATATCTGTTTGTTGTTTATATAGCTTCATGAGAGAGGTGTCTGTTCAGATCCTCTGTCCATTTTTTTAATTGGATTGTTAGATTTTTGTTATTGAGCTTTATGAGATCTTTATATATTTTAGATATTAATTTCCTATCAGAGCTATTGTTTGCAAATATCATCTCCCATTTCGTGGCCAATCTGTTCATTTGGTGTCGATTTCTTTTGCTGAACAGAAGCTTTTCAGTTTAATATTGTTCCATTCGTTTTTGTTTTTGGGGTATGGAGATGTATACCTGAAACTTATATGTTCCTATAGACCAATGTTAGCCTATGAAGTTTAATTTTAAAATTAAAAAAAAGATATTGTGGTCCAATTTGACCTGGAAAAACTTGAATTCAAGCTGATACAAAAGAATAAATGCATAGCTAAACTCAAGTGAAAGAAAGAAAAATACAAAGTTTTAAAGATTAAAAGGAAATTGAAAGTGTACATTACTCTGCAAAATGATAAAAAACTCCAAGTTAAAATAAAGTTTTAAGCCATTAAGAAATATAGACTGCTAAACAGGGTCACCTACAAACATATATCATGGAGATATTTCTACAACACAAGACTCATTGGAAAACAAATGCCACAATAAATAACCTTAATACTGACATTTAAACCACAGGATGAAATGACTTAAGCTTGATAAAGAAACTTACAGAGAATGTGTATAAAATTTTCAAAGAGAAATAAGATAGAACAGAAAATATAGAATGTTGAGAAGGTCATATCATGGGCCTGAACCATTTCTTTCCCAAGAGATAAAGAGCTTTACATCCTGTTTTAAGCTTGTTGCCCTGAATGAGACTATCTTTTCCTGTTTCAGATTCAGTGGGCATTCCTTCGTCCTGCTTAAGCATGTGTGTTATATGGCAGCTGGCCAAACCAACAACCCTATCTGTCTCTGCAGAGAGAAAATGAGATTTCTTCTGATGTGGCACAAAAGGGGCACATGTGCAGTTTTCAGATATCAATTGTCAGGACAGACTGCTGGAGGGACATGCTGACACGTACTACTGAAGAAGATCTTGGTCTGTCTCTTCTCTATATGAGTAAAGCATTGTCAATCCAGTGCTGGACTCTGATGTGTTTTCCTTCATGACTAAAAATAATATCAAAATCATTGTGCAGAACTGTTCGTATTTCTCCTCCTGAAAACAGGCAACAGATGCCTCTTACTCAACCTACGATCAGCCTTAAAAAAGGAAACAGGACAATTTAATAAAAAGTACAACAAAAACCTCTGAAAATGAATAATAAAATTAAATTTAGGATAATAGATTACATTAAAAAACAAAAATGAATACAATGAAACTGTTGAATATAATAGAGCAGCTATGAGAACTGAGAATTTAAATAGAGATCTGAGAAAATAATCTGAAATGCAAAGGAAAAAATAAAGATGTAAAATGTAAATATAAAATGTTATAATAAAAAATCATGCATGTTAATAAGTATTTCAGAGAGTAAATGGAGACAATAGTAGAAAGGCAGAGTTTCAGGCGGTGATATTAAAGAGCTATTTTCTTTTCAGAGTTAAAGAAATTCATGAATTGACAAATGGAAGATGCCCATCAAGTTCTAACCAGAATTTAAATGTCAAAAACAGTCCATACCTTAATGCATAATAGTGAATTTGTAAGACATCATAAACTTTAAAAGCCTATCAAAAGATAAGAAAAATTTATTATGAAAAAACAATAATTACAACATACTTCTCATTAGGAAAAATTAATGTCAGGAGATTGTGAATAATTATTTTATAATACTGAGATAAAAAAGGATCAATTTTAAACAAAGAAATTGCATATCATCCCTTACAGAATTACTAAAAGATATACTTAGAAAGAAAACAATTGAATTAGAAAAAAGTAATTTTATACAAAAATTAGTGATTAACAAAGACATTAAAAAACACTGGCATATTTAAATAAGAATTAACTTGTTATAATAACCAATGGGTTGCCTAAAACAAGATAAAATTTAAATTAAGTTATGAGGAAAATTAGATGAGAGAAAGCAGATTTAAAGTAAACTAATCATCACTCTAACCAACTGAGCTACCTGGCTCGGGGTTGCTGGGTAAGAGCACATACAAAGTTCAACCAATGAATGAATGGATGAATGGATGGAGCAACAAATCAGTGTTTTCCTCTCTCTCACTTCCTCTTTCTAAAAATCAATCATAAAAAGTTTTACAAAAAAACAAACCTCTTTGTATTACACAAAAGAAATTAATACAAAAATAAGGAGATTACATTAAACTAAGAAGGCATGTTAAAATCGATGGGTAATCCTAAATGACCAGAAATAAAATGTAAAACTTCTAAAGTTGGATAGGGTGAAGTTGGGGAAATAAAAACTGTGTCAATCAAATAAACAATAGGGAAATAATTTGGGGTGTACTAGTAATCAAATAAGTTAAAATTGTTGTAACCACTCTCATATATTAAAAATATCTAATATAGTATAAAATGTGCATAACTAATGACCGAATACTTTTATTTTTCTAGATCTAAACTACTTCTACATTAAGTAATAGTGAACATAAAGAAGGATGCTTTTATTTTTTCTTTAAATAGAGAGAAACTGGAAATAATATAAATAAACATCAGAACAGAAATTTTTAAAATGTAATTATTTGTATTTTAAAGCATAATATAGCAATAAAAATGAATGCATTTAATCTGGAAGTATAAATATAGATAGATTTTAAATTATTATATTGAGCTAACCATACTATTTTGGTATTCTAGGCTGTCATAAAAGATTACCATAAATCTAATAGTTTAAATAAGATAAATTTATTATGTTATAATTCTTTAGGTCAGAAATCTGACATAGGTCTCATCAGGTTAAGATCAACATCTTGTTAGGACTATCTCTTCTGTGGAGTCCTGATTATTCAGACACTGGATAAATTTATTTGCATGTAATTGTAATACTGTATATCCAATTTCTGACTTTCTATCAGCCTTCTTGCATGCTGCCCTTCTACTCCTCGGGACCTCTCTTTGGTCTTTTCACATAACCTCCACATCTCTGAACTAGCAATAGGACATTTGACTTTTCTCACATTACCATCTAGACAGAGACTCACAATTTTGCCTCTGCATCTTTGTAACGACAGCCGATTTTAACAATGCCTATGACTAGATTATGACCACCTAAATAAATCAGGATTACCTCCCCATCTCAAAGTCTTTAACCTTAATCAGAATTGCAAAATCTCTTTCGCTCTATAAGGTAACATATTCACAGATAGCAATATGTTGGGCATAAACATTGTTGGAGCCATTTTTTTTACCTACCATATAGTCCAACCTCTGGCTCTCAAAGGTTTGCATCAGTCCCAAACTTTAATTATTTCAAAGTTCAAAATACCATCATCTAAATTAGGCATGGGTTTGTCTCAGTATAATATATTCTCCACAGTTTCTTTCCAGTTGTGGGCTTGTGAAAATAAAATAAATATTTTATATGCTGGAACAATACAATAGTAGGACAATAAGAGAATGAGTTATTATCAGTCAAAAATAGGAGAAAAAAGAAGAAAAACTTGAAGCATTGATCTCACGTAATTTTGAAATTCAGCCACAGCTTACACTCTGCCTTCTGGTTTAGCCTCTGGTCTCTGAATCATCCTTTTCTACAGAAGGTAGCATGGCTTTGCAGTTGAGTAGTTTATTAGCTGGTTCCTTGCTGCTAGAATTGTTTGAATTCAATATCTTTTATGATTATTTTTCCCCTTCAGCCAAACCTTACTGTATTTTAGTTGATATAAAATTCTCAAGAATCTTGTAGGTGCCTCATGTATGTCACAAAGACTCACTCTACTAAACAGCAGACTAGTCCATGGATCTGTCCTTGGTAATTCAGTGTGACAACATCAACTTTTGTGGAAAAAAAAGTAAAAACTAACCAGCATTATGCATTAATTATTGATAGTAAATATATAGTGAACCAAAATAAATGAGAAAGAAGAATGTATAGTGAACCCACAATAGAGTTATATACGTAGAAGAATATTTGATTTAAAAAATAGAAAATGGCCTGACCTGTGGTGGCGCAGTGGATAAAGCGGCGACCTGGGAACACTGAGGTCGCCAGTTCAAAACCCTGTACTGGTCTGGTCAAGGCACATATGGGAGTTGATGCTTCCAGCTCCTCCCCCCCCCCTCTCTCTCTCACTCTGTGTCTCCCCTCTAAAATGAATAAAATAAAAAAAAAATTAAAAAAATAGAAAATGAAGGGGATTTTTTGAAAGCTCTTTACTTTTATGAGGTTTTTTTTTTTTTTTCTTGAAAATGGTTCTAAAGCAAAAACATGTTGACACTGGTTAATTCTTGATGTAAGATACCTAGGTGTTTGTTCATCATTTTCTATTACTTCCTAAATAATTAAAATTACAACTAAATATATGAGAAGACAATTCTTCAGGGAGTTGTTCTGATAAATGGATTTTAGGTCAACAGCTGTATAAACATTCTCAGTAGAACATTCAGCAGCTGTACAATGGGCTTTCTGAATTCAGCCAAAGCTTCTAAAGATGCTATTTTTCAATGACAGAAGGCCAGAGAGGTAGTATCCAACATTTAGCATATACTCCTCTGTGGAGTTAAAAAATGCTTTCTTTGTAGGTGTCATTTTTACATAGGTTTAGTTACAGAACAAGACAATGGTCATTAATCTCTCAGGATGCCATCATTTGTCCCATAAGAATTTGTGAAATTTCTCCAGTACACTATTAAACTTTTTAAAATTTCTTATATATTAACTCTTTAAATATTTTTAAGTTTAATTATTAATATTTTAACTGTTAGAAATAAGATTTTATTTTTTAAACTTATATTAAAAATTTAATATCTACTAATGATGGTACTACATATAGGACATTACAAAAGTAGGTTTACAGTTGTTCTTATGGAAAATATACAATAATTAATAAATAATAATACAAGAATAAACTGTTTTGCATACTCAAAACTGTAAACCTACTGCTCAACCCTCTATACAAACATTATACTGTTATTTATTTTTATAAAAAGAATTTATAAAAAGAAATCCTATGTGTTGCTACAGATCTCATCATGATACAATCTTTACTTCCGGTGATGATTTTGCTGTGAATCCAAAACTTGTATGAATAAGAAAAGTCTTAAAAAATAGAAATAGAAAAGAGCAGAGATAAGTGACAGAGAGAGATCTCAAGTTGAAGTTGCCACTTCTGACTCATTCTCAAGGCTAGGTAGGATTCATCCTTGTCTCTGAGATACCTGGCACACTCAATTTTTAAAACAAAATTTTATATTTTTCATGATAGAAAAATAACAATAAAAAATAATTCTGTATAATGTTTCCCTCACTATTTTATTTGTTATTCCCCTATTAATGTTGACTGTCAAATGAATACAGTTTAAAAAAAAAGATATTGCAGATTTAAGATAATTGGAGAAAATATTATATATTTCATCATATAGCTATTTAGTGTGTATAAATGTGGTATTGGATATAAAAATTATATATCCCTTTTTATTAAAAACAGTATCATTCAATTCCTTCTCCCAAATAAACTTCCTTAATTTTTTTTTAGTTCACAAAATTTTGAAAAGGATGTTATGAATGGTAATCCAACACAAAAGTATAAAAAATAACATTGTGCTATATAACAAGTTAATCCCATCAACATTCTGCCTTTTTAAACAGTCCCAAATATGAGAAAAGTAAACAGAAATACACCAATTAAAAAAAATGAATCCAGGTGAAATAGCAAAGAACTGGAATCTATAATGTGGCAAGTTCTATACCAATAATATATGACTTTGTTTCACTGGACAATAATATTAGAAACCTTGTAAGATAGACTGGCTTCTTGTAATTATTATTGTTGAATTATTTTATAGATGCAACTTTGATTTTTCTGTTAAATCAACAATTGAAAACATTTTAAACATATTAAGTGGTTGAGTTGTTTCATTTATACTTTTGTTATTGATTTCAACTTTTATTACATGGTGTCTTTGGGTAATGACACAATTTCGTTCCTACGACAGTGACGTAACCTGAATTTTGGTGTAAGTCGAAAAATACCCTAGCCTAAGTCACTTACTTATCTTAACACAGTTGTAAAATCATAATCTAAAACATAAAAACACAACTAATATGACCTCACTCATTTTAGGAATCCAATGAACAATGTGAACTGAGGAACAGAATTGAGACAGAGGAGAGATCAAAGGGACCAGAGGAAAAGAGGACAAAGGAAAAGGGGATGATAGGATGGGATAAACCTGAAGGGAAGGGGGGAGGGTGATATAGGGAGGGAGCAGAGGAAATGTTGTGGGGAATACGAGGAAGGAGGATGCATTCGGGGCAACACTAGAATCTATGTAAACACAATAAATTAAAATCAATAAAAAAAACACAACTAAGCCACAGAAATAGGAAAAGAATACTGTGCACTGTACTATGTATTCTTCTATCGTGCGCAACCAATCTAGTTCACCCATGTAGTCTCTAAGCGTGGTGCCAGCTAATGGCATAAGCCAAAACACCCATATCTCAATTATTTAAAGCTTTTATGGGAGTATCATAAACTTGAAATGTCTTATATCAAAACTGTCATAACCTGAGGACCCTGTATACATTATTTTAGTATATTAAAAATGTTATTACGTCCTTGCTCAGATGAATGATTTTCAGCCTTATAAGCAATTTTATATATTTTCAGCCTTTTAAACATTTTTCCAAATTTAAAAAATTTAATCAGTCACATTTTAACCAAGAGCTCCTTTGAAACACCTCTTTTCTTAGTGATATACAGTTTATCCTAAAAGTTTTACAATTTATAAAACTTACATAAATTATCTAGTAATGATCAATATTTATAATTAAAATATAATTTAAAAACTATTTTTGTTAAACCCCAATTACTAAAGATTCCTTATAGAGATGTCACTAAGCAGTAATAATTCCCATCTAATTTTATTCATAAATTAGTGTTGCCTGAAAATGACAATTTGAATTTCTATAAAATAAAAGACATTATAATAATTCAATGAGTTCTCCAGATATGCAAAATTACCATGTTTATTATTACATTTGATGTACCACTCTAAATTAAACAAGAGATTATAACTAAAGGCCTAAATTTAACAAAGATCACATATATATCAAGTTTCCTTTAGTAGATGCTTTCTGATTGTTGACTGTGCTAGTAAACAAATTAAATTTTTCATTAGTGAAAACACTAAATATTACTTTTTTTCATGGAAAACAATAATTATGCTTTTAGACAACTCATGCTTTCAAATACTCTGACATATAATAATACTTTTAATAGAAATAAATAATATTACAACTGTTGTTTTATATATATAGTAACAGAGACAGAGAAAGACAGAGAGAGGGACAGTTAGAGACAGACAGACAGAAGGGAAAGAGATGAGAAGTATCAATTCTTTGGTGCAACACCTTAGTTCAGTGGTTCTCAAAGTGAGTGCCAGGATGCACTGGTGTGTCCTAGAAGATTCCAGGTGCACCCTAAGGTTTTCCAGAGAAATAAGTGCCTGTTGAGGACTAAACAACCAACAGGGTTTTTGCAGTTTAGATTTTTGGAGGACAGAAGTGTGGGGAATTGGCTGTAAACTGACAGTCTGCCCAACCCCCCACCTTACTTGCCTGATTAGGTTGCAAAAGGCTCTTAAACTGTGGTGCTGGATTGATTACACTACCCCCTATGTTCCCAGGAAAGACTGGAGGCAAATTTCTTCTATCCTTTGTGTGGTGTAAAGTTAAGATGATATGTATGGTGGGGGTTTTAGATTGATGATTAACCATAAGGAATTATCTCTTGAAGCCTTTTGGATTTCTATAAAAGAAGAATATGTGGCAATATCTAAAAAAGCTTTGAACATTTTACTACAATTTTCAACATCCTATTTATGTGAATCAGAATTTTCTACCATCAACACAATTAAGAGTAAGAAGAGAGGAATTCTTCAATGTGTTGATGAGGAAATGAGAGTATGCGTTTCAAATATATGCTCAAACATTGAAGGATCACTAGGACATATCAGGCTCATGTTTCTCATAAACACAAAAATGAAAAAAACTTAACACATTCGCTCCAGGACCTGCCGAATTTATGAAGCCTTACTAAGAATGTATCTGTATATATAAAAAAATAACTTTTTTGTGTGTTTTGTTTTTTTTTAACCCCTCTTTATGATTTCTAAAAAGCATAACTCAAAAAATGTAACATAAAAATGTTTTTAATGTCAGCATAAATTTAATTTTGTCATATTTATTCATTTAATTACCATAAAAGCACACTTGCACTTTATTTTTTTCTTTAATATTTAACTTAATTATTATAACATATTTTTCATAAATTTTTATATAGTGGACCTACAATTATTTGTAAAATTTTAAATGCTCCCTGACTTCAAAAATTTTGAGAACCACTGCCTTAGTTGATCATTGATTGTTTTCTCATATGTGCCTTGACTGGAGGGCTACAGCAGAGCGAGTAATCCCTTGCTCAAGCCAGCAACCTTGAACTCAAGCCACTGACATTGGGCTTCAAGTCAGAGATCTTTGGGCCCAAGCCAGCCACTATGGGGTCATGTCTATGATCCCATGCTCAAGCCAGCAACCATGGAGTCATGTCTATGATCTTATGCTCAAGCCAGAAACCCTGCACTCAAGCTGGTGAATCTTCACTAAATTTGGATGAGCCTGTGCTCAAGCCAGTGACCTGAAGTTTTCGAACCTGGGTCCTCTGCATCCCAGTCCAATGCTCTTTCTGCTAACTACCTGGTCTGGTTACTAATAATATATTTCTCAGATAAGGTATCAAACAAGCTTTTAAATATTAATGACTTTGACAACAAAGTCTTTCCCATGTTATGACAATCATGTTTAGGGTTTAGTCGTCACTTTTTATTAATTCTGAGTTTCACAGTATAAAGTAGGTCATATATGGGAAATGCTGCTTTCAGGGAATGGAAAAAGGAAGAATTTCTGAAAATAGTGGTATCATGTAGGTCCCAATAGCTGTCTTTGGAAGAACCTATGAATGCAACTTTGTAGGGCATATTGCATAGAGTTGAATTGTTGAATCATCAGGTAAATATATGTTCAGTTTTAATAGATACTATTGAAGAGTTCTCTGAACTGGTTAGAAAATTTCTTATCCCATCTGTATTGCTGATTTTCCATATCCTCATTTATTCTTATATTTCCTTTTTTGCAATGCAATTATTCTCATGAAAGTATAATATCACTTTTTTGTTTTAATTTGTATTTCCTTAAAAATTACTAAAGTGGGACAACTTTTCATATATTTAGTGGCCTTTTGTATATCATTTTTTTTTGAAAATCTGTCAAATATTTTTTCTTATTTTTAAAATTATGTTGGCTGCTTTTTTCTTACTGATTCATAGAAGCTTTAATAGATTATTCATCCCCTTTTTTTGCCTATATTTATTGTAAATGTCTTCTCCAATTTAGTTGCTTTTTTTCTCCAATAAGTTGCTTTTTCATTTCCTTAATGATGCTTTAATGAACAAGAGTTTATATTTTAATATAGTCTTATCATCAATTTTTAGTGATAGCTGGTAATTTTTTGCCTAAATAAAAATATTTGCCTACAATAATTTCTAGATTACAAAGATGCTTTTCAATGTTTTCGTCTACAATCTTATTTACTTTTCATATTTATATCTATCATCTATACCTAATATTGATTTTTGTGGATGGTGTGAAATAGTGATCAATACACTTTTTCCATATGGACATTTAATTTATTCTGTACAATTCTTTAAGATAAATCATTCTTTCCTCACTGCAGTGCAGCAACCCTTTTCTCATATATCAGGTGACCATATATGTTCTGTGTTAGAATTATTTATTTGTTTTAGTAATATATTTTTCTATTTGTTTTATTGATTCCACATTGTTTTAAAATTATATATACTTATGATATCTCCATATTCAGTATTATGAATCTTCTGTGTACTTATTTCCTAATGCTGCTTTAACAAAATACTATAAAGTTATGTCTTAAAACAACATAAATTTGGGAATGACACTATTAAGGTGGCAGAATAGAAGTTCCACCTCTCTTTCTCTCACAGAAAAACACATTCATCAATGATATAAGAGCTAACATACCTACATGTGAAGTCCAGAATTATGATAAGAAGTTACAGTACTCCAGTAAAGAAAAGCTGAAAGCAGCCACAATAAAATGGGTATAAAAAAACTCTTCAATTTATATATATATATTAGCCCTTCCTTCAAGCTAGCACAGCTCAGCTGTGTTGAAAAAATGACCTGGCTTCAACTTCTTCCTCAGTAGGAAAGAAAGAATGGCATATGATATCAACCTCCTGTTATCTAGAGCATGGCTAAAGAAATAGATCGCTATATTGCTTCATTTGAAGCACTGACAAAACCCAGCATGTACTTCGGATGCATGGTAGTAGCTGAAAACAAAAGAAAAAGCTGGTGAAGTGCTGTTCTGGACATAACTTTATGCAATTGAGAGAAAGCACACAACTTGAGAATTATCCCTTGGGAGCATTGAAGAGAGGCAAAGTATATTTCTAAGATTTTAACTTCTGTGAGAGCTGCCGGAGGAATAAGTTTGTTTCTTTTGAGTGTCTTAACTTACTGATAATACATAAGACACTGAGATAAAAAGGAGCTGGGTGGACCCTGGCCTGGTAACTCAGCTGGTTAAAGCATTGTCCCATCATCCCGAGGTTGCAGGTCTGATCCCCTTCAGAGTATGTAAAACCAATGATTGTATGAATAAGTAGAACAACAAATAGATGTTTCTCTCTCTCTTCCTGCAAAAAATAAGAGCTGGGTGGTATGCTGGTATTTCAGAAGACCTGCAGTACAGCAAACAGATGCCAGAAAGAGTAAGAGATTACAAACTCCTGGTTGGGGTAGGGATGTGGGGTGTGACCATAAATCTTCTAAATTCTCCAATTAAGAATTTGCATACACAGGTCCAGAGAAGACACATCAACAAAAAAGGTTTGAGAAGACCCCAGAATCTTTAGCTATACTGACTGGGTAAGGTCTTTTTATGTTAAAGACTGTCAATAAGACTGGGGTTTCTTCAAATGCACTAATATGAATGAAAAGCTGTAAAGAAAATGAAGAAACAAGGAGACATGGACCAAAGGAAAAAATAATATTTCAGAACCTAACCTTAAAGAAATGTCATGTGAATTATACAACAAAGAATTAAATAAAACCATCATAAAGCTGCTAATTTTTACAGAGATAGAAAGCATTAAAAAGAGACAATTTTGGAGGTAAAAATGTCATAACACTCTGAAATAGTTCTATAAGGATTCAACATTAGCCTTGATCAAATACAAACAAAATCACTAACTTAAACACAGATCATTTGAAATTATCCATTCAAAGGAACAAAGAAAAAATATAGCACTAAAAAGGAATAAAGAGCCTAGGCCTGATAGCTCAGTTGGTTAGAGCATTGTCCCAAAGTGCAGAGATTGCTGGTTCAATCCCTGGTCAGCGCATGTATAGGAGAAGCTTGATGTTCCTGTCTCTCTCTCCCTCTCTCTCTTTTCTTTTTTTTCTCTCTAAATTCAATCGATAAAAATTTTTTGAATTTATTTTAAAAGATAAATAGTGCCTAAGGTGGTTATGAGATACTACTAATGGGACAAATAGGCATATAATGGGAGTTCCAAGTTACCAGCATCTCCCTAGAAAGAACTTGTACAGATGTCTGGTGTCCTAGCTCTGCAACTGCCACTCAAGGGATGGTCCTTCAAATCACTAGAGTTCTGATAGCCAACATGATTTGCATTTATGAGCTTCCCAGTATCATAGAAACAAAAACGCAGGATTTTTAAAAAACATATATAGTTCATGGACATGGGCTCAACACAGAGTTTACAGGTAAAAGTACCCATCTCCAAATACCTTCATGCAAGAGGCTTACCTACATACTTTAGCCACTACTATCTAGGGTCTGCCTTCTAATTAGTCTGTATCTAGGTGATGACTTTACTTTTCCTCTTTGACACCCTGACAGGTATTGGCACATCTTTAATGACTAGAAGTCATTAAAAATAAAGAAGGTGGCTTATACAAGCACAGTGATTCAAAAGACAATCAGGATCTGATTGATGGGTTTCATCTCTTACCTAAGCCACTCTGTCAAGGGTGGGAAAGATAACTGCTTTATCTAAAACCTAGACATAAACACAGAGAATCAAAGAAAATGAAGAAATAGAGGAATATATTCTAAATAAAGTACAAAATAAATCTCCAGAAACAAACTTTAACAAAATGGAAATAAGTTATTTAAACTAATAGAGTATGAAGTAGTCATAAAGATGTTATCTAGGGACAGGGAAGCATTGTATAAGCAAAGTAAGAATTTCAACAAAAGGATAAAAATTATTTTTAAAAACACCAAACAAGAAATCACAAAGATAAAGAATACAATAATTGAACTGAAAAAAATCAAGTGTTTTAACAACAGACTATTATCAGGTGGAAGAAAGAATCAGTGAACTCATAAATAAGGTAATGAATCCATCTGTTTGAAGGAGAAAAAAAAAAAAAAAAGAGTGAAGTTAATGAATAAAGTTATGGGATACCATAAAGAAGACTAATATACACATGACAGAGATTCCAGAAGAGAAAGAGTAAAAAGGTGGTAAAAAGTTTATTAAAAGAAATAATGGCTGAAAACTTTCTTAACGAGGGAAAAAGAAACCTAGATATACCAGTTGAAGAAGCCCAAAAAGTTTCAAATAAAATGAATTCAAAAAAATTAATATTGAAGCACCATTTTTTATTTTATTATTTTATTTTATTTTATTTTATTTTAGTGAGACTGGAAAGAAGAAAGAGAAAAAGAGAGAAACAGGAAACAGAAACAATGATCTGTTCTTATATATGCCCTTATCGGGAATTATTTTTTTCAGAGCCAGCGAGTCAGAGAGAGGGATACATAGGGACAGACAGACAGGAACACAGAGAGATGAGAAGCATCAATCATCAGTTTTTAGTTGAGACACCTTAGTTGTTCATTGATTGCTTTCTCATATGTGCCTTGACCGCAGGTCTTCAGCAGACAGAGTAACCCCTTGCTCGAGCCAGTGACGTTGGGTCCAAGCCGGTGAGCTTTTGCTCAAGCCAGATGAGCCCGCGCTCAAGCTGGCGACCTCAGGGTCTCGAACCTGGGTCCTCTGCATCCCAGTCTGATGCTCTATCCACAGCGCCATTGCCTGGTCAGGCCTTTTTGCTATAATTTTTGAAAGAAAAGCCAAATAGACAAACCTTTAGCTACACTAAGACAAAAAGAGGATTTGAATTTTAAAAATAAAATGAGAGGAGATATTTTAACTCATAACAGAAGTCTAAGAATTATAAAAAAGCATTATGGATAATTATTTGCCAAAAAATTAAAAACCTTAAAAAAAATAAATTCCCAGAAACATAATATCCAGCAAGTTTAAATCATGAAGAAATAGAAAATATAAAATTATAGACTGATTATTAGAAAATTGAATCAGTAATTTAAAATCTCTCAACAAACAAAAGTCAAAGACCATATGACTTCATTGGTGAATTCTCTTAAACATATAAAGAATTAATACCACTTCCACTCAAAGTCTTCCAAAAATCAAAGGACAAAACACTCAGAAACTCATAAAGCTAACTTTACCCTGATACAAAAAGCTGACAAGGATACTACAAGAAAATTTGTTCATTTTATACAAATTAGTAAATTTATTAATGTGCATTTGTTCATTTTTTAAATATCTAATCTTTTAAACAGTTCATAATATCTTTTTAATGTCTGTAGTATCTGTAATGATACTCTGCTTTTCACTTTTGGTAATGGAAACTTATGGTTTTTCTCCTTTTTACGATTTAGTCTTGCTTGGGATTAATCAATTTCATTCATCTTTTCAAAGAACAATCTGTTTGATCCGTTGATTTTCTCTATTACATAGTTGGTTTCTTTTTATTTGCTTCTGATATAATAGCTATAAAACAAACATGTCTATTTACTCATCACTGAATCTCAGATATTTTGCAAAAAAAAATGGTCATAGATCTTTTAGGTGAAGTCCCTTCCACAATTCATTGCTTTTTTTCACTTTGTAGAATATATAGGATAAACGGATCCTTGCTGCAGTCTATTTGGGGAGGGAGGATTTTGGTTAGAGATTGAGTAAAACTCAGTCTACTTCTAGCTTACATTTTTTTCCCTAGACTTGGTCTTTCATTGTGGACCTTTTGCATCTTTGGCTCCTTAAAACGAATTGATAATAGGTATTCAGCTCTGTCTTTCAGAGATTTTAACCCTAGCTCTTTATCATCCGGCCTAATACAGTTTCAGTATGTAAAGATTTATTGACAGGGAGACAAGTCATGTAATTTAAACTAGGGTCACTCCACCCTTGTGTAAATGGCAGTTCTTCTTGGGTTAAGTTTTTAAAAGACTTTCTATACCCAAGCCTGAAGACTCACTCTTAGTCATACCAGCAGATACTAAGTGCCCCTAGTAAAAAGTAGACACAGCTCTTAGATGCAATTCATGAGTCATCTAGGGCTTTTTTCAGTTGCCAGTTTTGTTTATAAAGCTACCTCTCCATGGTACTTTCCCATCATAAAACTTTGAGATACCTTTTTCTGACTTTTCTATATTTTCAGTCTGACATGATAGTCCCCACACAGTCTCAAATTGCTGTAAATATACCATTAGAAAATTAGTTGCATGCCCAAGCCCCTTTTAGTGTGAAGGACTGATAAAATTTCCTCTGATTTCTCAGTATTCGACCTGTTCTCCTTCCTCCACCACACACATCGTAGTAGCTCTCTGCCTAGGCCAAGACCTGATCCTCAGAATCAGCAAGTGATTCCAGAGGAATAAATCAGTCAATCATCCAATTAGCTTGAAATAACCCCTTTCATTGAAACACATGACTGTCTGATCTTTGCTACTTCAATAGATATCAAAAGAATTTTAAAATAAGACTTTTTAAATTTATCCTTTTTTTTAGTTATTATCAGCTTTGTTGTTGTTTTATTGCCATGTACTACCTCTATCTACTATTTGATGATGTAGTAGAAGTATAGTGTGAGAGTAAAAGTGTAGTTATATGAATAGAAGTGCTCATTTTTGAAACAGAAAAAAAAACTGGAGTAAAACTAGTTTCATTGGTGTAAAGGAAATTATGAATTTGCTTCAGGTCATGACAACTTCAGGTTTCTATTGAAGCATTCATCTGCAGAAGTAAAGAAGACTGCTGCTGGATATAAAACAATTTCTAGAAAAAGTTTGGGAATTGAGAAATATATTTGGTCATTGTCAACATGGAAATGTAATCAATTCCTTGGTAGTAGACAACACTACCTAAGAAGGAAATGTAAAGAGAAAAGAAAAGAGGTCCTAGGATATTGAACTAGACACTTAGTATTCAGGTAAGAAAGATAAGTGTGATCCAACTAAAAACCTGAACAGATCAACAGTGGAAAAACAAAGGAAGTAGAAAAATTATCAAATAATTACATTTCAAAGGCTTTGAATTAAAATAGTTTTATGGGAAATTTTTCCACATTTTTAAAAAGCAAAACAAAAATAAAAGCAAAAAAAAAAAACAACCCCTAAATAAACAAAAGAAACTTTTCTATTCCAAATATGGAGAAACATATGCCATTAAAGTTTTTATAATACATTTATCAAAATGTCAAAATGAATTTGCCATTGGTAATATACATCATAATGTTTCAGATGTTAGTTAGTACGTAGATCTTAGGGCCTTGCTTCTCTCTCTGTTACCAAGAAGAGAGATGAGGTTTAATCAAAATTAATGATGACTCTCACGCTTAAGTGGTTTGTGATCATTTCAGAATTAGAATTCAGCAATTCTGGCACTTGGTTTAGCATTCTTTTTACTATATCAACCAACCTTTGTTTCTAAACTGAGAGTACTTCAAAATTAAGATGTTTACTCTATGGTAAATATTTTTCTTTTTTATTTAAGTTTACCTTCTAGGAAATTTGCCAGAAAGTTTAAAAATTCTATTTTCAGTTAATTTAGAAAATGTTTTTATTTTTGTAACATAAAAGCAATATTTGCCACTTATTAGGATAGATGAATTCTTTTAATTATGGTCATAGATACCATATTTCACCATGTATAAGATACTCCCATATATATATAAGATGCACCTTAATTTGGGGGCCTGAAATTTGAAAAAAAAATGTACTACATAAAGTTATTAAACTCAAGTTTTTTTAATGTTTATTTATTCATTTTTACTAGAGAAACAGAGGGGAGAGAGAGAAAGAGAGAAAGAGAGGAAAGAGAACAGGGGGGGGGAGCAGGAAACATCAACTTTCATATGTGCCTTGATCAGGCAAGGGGTTTCAAACCAGCGACCTCAGCATTCCAGGTCGACACTTTATCTACTGTGCCACCACAGATCAGGCTCAAGTTTTATTCATCATAAAATTCATACAACTCCTCATCACTGTCAAATGCAAATTAAAAAAATCTACAACCACTGTATAAAATGCAGCTAGTTTTTAGAGCCCAAACTTTTCAAAAAAGGTTGCATCTTATAGACGGGGTAGATTATAGAAAACTTGAAAGTAGCTCTGATGAAGATGATTTTATAAGGAGAACACCTGGAATTATTTTGAAACTAAAGATGTAATACCTATAGTTAAGTTAAAAATCAAAACATCACTTTTAAGGGTCAGTGGAAAAGTGGATTTAGCTTTGAATAAAACTCAGAATAAAAAGGCATTTGCTGTAATGACATAGTGCTTAGAAAATTAGTTACTGAGAGGTCACTGGAGAAAAAGTAAATTCCTTTTCTGACATTTGTATGAGTTTAAAATAATTTTCATTTTATTAAATCAATCCTTTTCATAAAGACATAATGTGATAAGAAATTCTAGTAATATAGTTAAAACACTTAAAATCCTGGTTATTTTAATGAATAATAACTTGACCTTGGCACGATGAATGGACATAAAAATAACTATTCTAAGTTACTAAAAAGCATGTTAGATTACTGTAATAAAATCATAATAATATAAGAAATTTATATTGTTGTAGACAAGTACTACAAAATTCAAACAAATGTTTTTATTATTAAAAAAATACTTTCAGTTTTGAATACACAAGTATTTCTAGTCTAAGATAGTCCCTGATTAATACACTAATTTCTATAGTTTTAGAGGTGAATTTTTTAAATTTCCATGAAATATTAAAGAACTTATTGGAACCTCTTTTTGTTTTTTTATTTTTATGTTTTAATTACAGCTTACATAAAATATTATATTAGTTTCAAGTATAGAATATAGTGCTTAGACATTTATATAACTTACAAGGTGATCCTTCCTATAAGTCTAGTATCCATCTGATACCATACATAGTTAATATAATATTATTGACTATATCTTCTATATTGTATTTTACATCCCCATGACTAGTTTTACAACTGTTTGTACTTCTTAATTTTTTTACCATTTTCACCCATCCTCCCAATTCTCCAACTCCTCCAACACCCCAACCCTCAGGTCTGGCAACCATCAGTTTGTTCTTTGTATCTATGTTTGTTTTTATTTCTATTTTGTTTGTAGTTTACTTTGTTAATTAGATTTCACATATAAGTGAAATCATATGGCATTTGTCTGTCTCTTTCTGATTTAGTTACTATATCTAATACTTTCTAGGTCCATCAATATTTTTGCAAATTGTAAGATTTCATTCTTTTCATACCAATTAATATTTTGTTTTATGTATGTACCACTCTTTTTCCATTTGCCTGTTGATGGACACTTTAGGATGCTTCCATATCTTGGCTATTTTATATTCTGCTGCAATAAACATGGGGGTGCATATACCTTTCAAATTACTGTTTTGAGTTTCTTCAGATAAATACCCAGCAGTAAAAGTGCTGAGTCATATGGTGGCTCTATTATTAATTTTTCTTTTTTTGGAGAAATCTCCATATTGTTTTCTATGGTGTCTACACGAATTTGCAATCACTCCAACAGTGTACAACAGTTCCCTTTCTTGCACATCCTCAAGAACACTTGTTGATTTATTAATGATAGCTATTCTGACAGGTATAATGTTGTATCTCCTTGTGATTTTAATTTGCATTTCTCTGATTATTAGTGATGTTGAGCATTTTTTCATATTTCTGTTGAGCATCTATATTTCACTTTTGGAGAAATGTATATGCAGGTTTTTTTATTTGGATTATTTGCTGTTTTCTTTCTTTCTTTTTTAGAACTTTAGGTATTTGAGTTTCCTAAATATTTTGGATATTAACCTTTTATCAATGTATTATTGATGAATATATTCACCTATTCCCCTGGCTGTCTTTTCATTTTGTTGATGGTTTCCTTCACTGTGCAAAACATTTTAGTTTGATGTGGTACCATTTGTTTGGTTTCTTTTGTTTTCTTTACTCAAAGAAACATATCCGAAAATGTTTTACTGAGTGATGTCAAAAAGTTTTCTGGACAGAAGGGGAGGAGGGAAGATGGCGATGGAGTAGGCGGAAGTACCAACTTCCAACTCCCAGAAACAAAGTGGATTATAACTCAATTTTAAGAACCATCATCTGGATAAACCAACTTTGAACTAAACTAAGTGGACTCTTCAACCAAGGAACACCACAGAAGCCGCATTGAGACTGGTAGGAATAGCGAAAATGCGAAGAGGGCTGCCCAGCTTCCCAGAGCAAATGGCAGCCCAGAGAGACCTGCGTGGCAGGAGGACAGTATGGCATAGAGGGAGGGACCTGGGTCCCAGGAACCAAGCCCCAGCTTGCAGTCCCAGAGCCTAGAAGAGGCGTTTGGACAGTATTGAGCTGTGAAGCAAGTGAGGACACTGTTTGTGAAAAAGAGAATTTTCTCAGGCCCAAAAATCTTTTTAAAGGGACAGCTCAGAAAACCTCTCTCACAACCACGCACCCGGGGCTCAGGGGAACTGGGACAGAGGAGAGGAACAAAGAAGCGGGAACAAAGAGTGAACTGAAGGCACAGAGACACTCTGAGGGACAGCCACCCCGACCCTTGGGTTAAGTCACTTCTCTAATCGAAAACGAATATTTCCCCTGGAACTAGCAATACCAGCAAAGGGAGACAGGACACTAGCCAAACAAGCTCTCCCGCAGCAATTAGAGCAGAACTGCTTAGAGGGAGGGAACTCCCAGGCCTACAGTGTGAAGACTTAGGGCACTTCTATCCCCATGAGGGTTGCTGAAAGACGTCGTTGCAGCAGGACGCTGAAACGCGGTCCTGTCAGTGTGGATGGAGGCACAACCGGTGGGAGCTCGATCTAGCCCAGCAGGGGTAGAGGGGATGCGCAAAAGCGGTCTTTTAGCTGCGGGCCCACCTGCAATCCATCCTACAGGGAAAAAAACGGGCAGAGATCTGCTCTGCGACCCTGCGCAAGCCGGCCCTGACCGCAGGGACGGGGCTAAGACCAGGGACAGGTGAGGGGCTCACAGCTGAGCTCACGCTGCCAACCCCACTCGGACGGAGAAAACGCGGTGTGCCATTTTGAGTGCGCGAGCGGGCTCCTAACGCGGGGGCGAGGGAGACACCAAGACAAGCAGAAGTTCGCGGCTGAGCTCATGCTGCTAGCTCCGTCGGCCGGAGAAACTGCGGAGTACCATATATGTGCCTGAGCTGGCTCCGAACGTGGGGGCGGGGTAGGATCTGGAACGATCGGAAGCTAGCAGCTGAGCTCACGCCAGCAACATGCCCGGTCCAATAAACCGCGGGTTTTGGTTTTAGACCCTGCACAGGAAGGCCCTGGCTTTGAGGGCGGGGCTAAATGGTGGACAGGCAAAGGCTCACAGCTGAGAGCACGTCAAATGCCCCACCCAACCCGGAAAACTGTGGCAAGAAGGCTCTGACTGCGGGGGCTGAGCGTAAGATTCCGGAAACGGGCTGGGTCCGCAGCTGAGCAAAGGTGCTCACCTCTGCCCTGGGTGCTGAGGCAAGTGACTTGAGTGACAGTCCCTCCCGCGAGAAAGAGGCGGAAATCACAGCAATAGCTGCAGTGAACCGGCGCTGGCAACGCTCACACCCAACCGCCCTAGGCAGCGGCAGAGGGGGTGGCAGGCCTACAGACAAAACACACCTAGAGAACACAAAGGCAACACCTACTGGACTCCAGTGGCCACAACTTGCTTATACACAGATAAAATGGGCAGGCAGAGGAATGCAAACCAAATGAACCAAGAGAAGGACCTGAATGAACCAGATATAGCCAAACTACCAGAAGCAGATTTAGAATAATGATAGTTAGGATGTTCAAAAAGAAATTAGAGCAACAATGGATAGTCACTATGAGCACCTAAATAAAGAGATAACAACTATAAAAAACAAAATTAAAATAATAAAAAAGAACCAGACAGAAATGACAAATACAGTATCAGAACTGAAGACCACAATGGAAGGAATTAAAAGCAGGATGAATCACGCTGAGGATCAAATCAGCGAGTTAGAGGACACAATAAACAAAGTTATAGAAGCAGAGAATAAAAAGGAAAAGATATTCAAAAAATGTGTGGAAACTCTAAGGGAGCTCTGTGACAACATGAAGAGAAACAACTTTCGCATCATAGGGGTGCCAGAAGAAGAGGAAAGAGGACAGGAAATGGAAACTGTGTTCAATCAAATCATAGAAGAAAACTTCCCTAAATTAAGGCTTGGAAACACTTCACAAGTTCAAGAAGGACACAGAACTCCATTAAAGAGAAACCCAAAAAGATCTACACCAAGATACATCATAGTTAAAATACCAAAGCTAAGTAATAAAGAAAAAATCTTAAAAGCTGCTAGAGAAAAAAAGACTATTACCTACAAAGGAGCCCCCATTAGGATGACATCGGCCTTCTCAACAGAAACACTTGAGGCCAGAAGGGAATGGCAAGATATAATCAAAGTAATGTAGAACAAGAACCTAAACCAAGACTACTCTATCCAGCAAGGCTAATGTTTAAAATTGAAGGAGAAATAAAGAGCTTTCCAGGCAAAGAAAACCTCAAGGAATTCATTAAAACCAAACCAATTCTGCAAGAGATTCTAAGAAGCCTGGTGTGAACAGTTCAAAGGGAGGAAAGAATATAGCAAAAAAACAACAAAAAAAGAAAAATACAACTTTAAAAAACAAAATGGCAATAAACAACTACATATCAATAATAACCTTAAATGTAAATGGATTAAATGATCCAATCAAAAGACATAGGGTAGCTGCATGGATAAAGAAACAGGACCCATACATATGCTGTCTACAAGAGACACACCTGGAAACAAAAGATGCACATAGACTGAAGGTAAAAGGATGAAAAAAATATTTCATGAAAATGGAAATGAAAAAAAAAGCCGGGATAGCAGTACTTATATCTGACAAAATGGACTTTAAAACAAAGGCTGTAGTAAGAGATAAAGAAGGACACTACATAATGATAAAGGGAACAATTCAACAGGAAGATATAACTATTATAAATATCTATGCACCAAATATAGGAGCGCCGACATTCATAAAGCAGACTTTGATGGATATAAAGGGTGAGATTAACAGCAATACTATCATAGTAGGGGATTTCAATACCCCACTAACAACAGTGGATAGATCCACAAGAAAGAAAATCAATAAAGAAACAGCAGACTTAAAGGATACACTAGATCAACTTGATTTAATAGATATCTTCAGAACTTTTCACCCTAAAGCAGTAGAATATACATTCTTCTCAAGCGCTCATGGTACGTTTTCTAGGATGGAACACATGTTAGAACACAAAAATGGCCTCATTAAATTTAAGAAGATTGAAATCATATCAAGCATTTTCTCTGATCACAATGACATGAAACTAGAAATTAACCACAAAAGAAAAACCAAAAAATACTCAAACACTTGGAAACTAAATAGCATGATATTAAATAATGAATGGATTAACATTGAGATGAAAGAAGAAATTAAAAAGTTTCTAGAAACAAATGATAATGAACATACGTCTACTCAAAATTTATGGGACAGAGCAAAAGCAGTTCTGAGAGGGAAGTTTATTGCACTACAGGTATATCATAAGAAGCTAGAAAAAGCTCAAATAAGCAATCTTACCCTGCAGCTAAAAGAACTAGAAAAACAACAACAAATAAAACCCAGGACAAGTAGAAGGAAGGAAATAATACAGGTCAGAGCAAAAATAAATGACAGAGAGGCTAAGGAAACAATACAGAGGATCAATGAAACCAGAAGCTGGTTCTTTGAAAAGGTAAACAAGATTGATGAACCCTTAACTAGACTCACCAAGAAAAAAAGAGAGAGGTCTCAAATAAATAAAATTAGAAAGGACAGTGAAGAAATAACAACTAACACAACAGAGATACAAAGCATTGTAAGAAAATACTATGAAGAACTATATGCCAAAAAATTAGACAATCTAGATAAAATGGACAAATTTCTTGATTCATATAAACTTCCCAAAATCAATCTGGAAGAATCAGAGCACCTAAGCAGACCAATTACAACAAATGAGATAGAAACAGTTATCAAAAAACTCCCAAAAAAGAAAAGTCCTAGGCCTGATGGCTTCACAACTGAATTCTATCAAAAATTCAAAGAAGAACTAACTCCTATCCTCCTCAAGCTATTTCAAAAAATTCAAGAGGAAGGAAGATTTCCAAACTCCTTTTATGAGGCAAGCATAATTCTGATACCAAAGTCGGGCAAAGACAACACAAAGAAAGAAAATTATAGGCCTATATTCCTGATGAATTTAGACGCTAAAATTCTCAACAAAATATTAGCCAACCGGATTCAGCAATATATGAAAAAATCATACAGCATGATCGAGTGGGATTTATTCTGGAGAGGCAAGGCTGGTTCAATATTCGCAAATCAATCAATGTGATTCATCATATAAACAAAAGGAACGACAAAAATCACATGATAATTTCAATAGATGCAGAAAAGGCATTTGATAAAATCCAGCACCCATTCATGCTCAAAACTCTCAGTAAAGTGGGAATACAAGGAACATTCCTTAACATGATAAAGGCAATCTACGACAAACCCACAGCAAACATCATACTAAATAGACAAAAATTAAAAGCAATACCCTTAAGATCAGGAACCAGGCAGGGATGGCCCCTTTCACCACTTTTATTCAACATAGTTCTGGAAGTCCTAGCTACAGCAATCAGACAAGAAGAAGAAATAAAAGCCATACAAATTGGAAAAGAAGAAGTAAAACTGTCACTATTTGCAGATGATATGATATTGTATAGAAAACCCTAAAGTCTCAGTTAAAAAAACTACTGGACCTTATAAATGAATTCAGCAAGGTGGCAGGATACAAAATTAATACTCAGAAATCAGAGGCATTTCTATATACAAAAAATGAACTGTCAGCAAAAGAAATTAAGGAAACAATCCCCTTCACTATTGCAGCCAAAAAAATAAAATACCTAGGAGTAAATTTAACCAAGGAGGTTAAGGACTTGTACTCAGAAAATTATAAAACATTGATAAAAGAAATCAAGGAAGATACAAATAAGTGGAAGCATATACCGTGCTCATGGCTAGGAAGAATAAACATCATTAAAATGTCTATATTACTCAAAGAAATTTATAAATTCAATGCAATCTCAATTAAAATACCAATGACATACCTCAAAGATATAGAACACATATTCCAAAAATTTATATGGAACCCAAAAAGAACACGAATAGCCTCAGCAATCTTAAAAAGAAAAAATAAAGCAGGAGGTATCACTCTTCCGGATATCAAGGATTACTACAAGGCCATTATATCAAGACAGCCTGGTATTGGCATAAGAACAGGCTCATTGATCAATGGAACAGAACAGAGAACCCAGAAATAAACCCACAGCTTTATGGACAACTGATATTTGACAAAGGAGGAAAGAACATACAATGGAGTAAAGACAGCCTCTTTAACAAATGGTGCTGGGAAAATTGGACATCTACCTGCAAAAAAATGAAACTAGACCATCAACTTACACCATGCACAAAAACAAATTCAAAATGGATAAAAGACTTAAACATAAGCCGTGAAACCATAAGCATCTTAGAAGAAAACATAGGCAGCAAGCTTTCCAACATCTGTAGCAGCAATATATTTGCCGATTTATCTCCACGGGAAAATGAAATAAAAGGCAAGATAAACAAATGGGACTATATCAAACTAAAAAGTTTTTGCACAGCTAAAGACAATAAGAACAGAATAAAAAGACAAACCACACAATGGGAGAACATATTCGACAGCACGTCTGATAAGGGGTTAATAACCAAAATTTATAAAGAACTTATAAAACTCAACACCAGGAAGACAAACAATCCAATCAAAAAATGGGCAAAAGAAATGAATAGAAATTTCTCCAAAGAAGACATACAGATGGCCAAAAGACATATGAAAAAATGCTCAACATCACTAATCATTAGAGAAATGCAAATCAAAACCACAATGAGATATCACCTCACATCAGTCAGAGTGGCACTCATCAGCAAAACAACACAGAACAAGTGCTGGCGAGGATGTGGAGAAAAGGGAACCCTTCTTCATTGCTGGTGGGAATGCAGACTGGTGCAGACACTGTGGAAAACAGTTTGGAGATTCCTCAAAAAATTAAAAATCAAACTGCCTTTTGACCCAGCAATCCCACTTTTAGGAATGTACCCTAAGAACACCATAACACTGTTTGAAAAAAAGAAATGCGCCCCCATGTTCGTGGCAGCATTGTTCACAATAGCGAAGATCTGGAAACAGCCCAAGTGTCCGTCAGAAGACGAGTGGATTAAAAAGCTTTGGTACTATATACTATGGAACACTATTCAGCCATAAGAAATGATGACATCGAATCATTTACAACAAAATGGATGTACCTTGATAACATTTTACAGAGTGAAATAAGTGAATCAGAAAAAAAAAACTGAGAACAGCATGATTTCATACATAGGTGGGACATAAAAGTGAGACTATGAGACATGGACAAGAGTGTGGTGCTTACGGGAGGGGGGGAGGGAAGGAAGGGTGAAATAGGGAGAAGGGGAGGGGTACAGAGTAAACCAGATAGAAGGTGACAGAGGACAATTTGACTTTGGGTAATGGGTATGCAGCACAATTGATTGATAAGATAATCTGGAGATGTTTTCATTGTACATATGTACCCTGATTTATTAGTGTCACCCCATTAAAGTTAATTAAAAAAAAAGTTTTCTGCCTATTTTGTTTCCTTAAAATTTTTATGGTTTTGGGTCTTATATAAGTCTTCAATCCATTTCACATTTATACTTTTATATGGTTTAAGAAAGTGATTCACTTTCACTCTTTTGCATATATCTGTCTAGTTTTTTCAATAGCATTTATTGTACCTTTTATGTAATACTTTTGCTTCTTTATGCTCCAGAAAATTTTAAAGTACAATCATGTTCGTTATTCAATTTGAACTCTCATAGGGACCCTAGATGTTCAATTAAAACATCAGCTTTTACCAATCAGTTGTCTAATAATTACCGCACATTGTATACCATGTCCTGTTCACTTCCACAGCTTTTTCTCAGTTGATTTAAGTAGTTGGAAATGCCTTTTCTAACAGAAAAAACTTTGATGTGCTTTGCAGGAAAACGTAAGCTGAAGTGCCGCTGTGCTAAAAGGAAAGAGTAACACTTTGAAGTAATGACCTGGATAATTAATGCTGAATTCCAGTAGAAATCCTATTCTTATTGAAGTACTTATGACATCCACATTAATACTAAATGAGTCCATCAGAATTAATGTTCTTGCAATAAATACCAAAGGAGTTGAAAATGATTAGTCTATTATTGTAAAATGTTACACTGAAAGACACAAAAGACCAAGGATTAAAAGAGAAGAGTAGTGATTTGTTTCAGAGATTGGAGCTAGTAAAATCCATATTTGTTAAATATATTTAAAAAATATATAAAAATGTGTAGATGTTTTACTCACAATTCAGTCTATTTTTAAATATACATATAAACTGGTCTAAAATTATAATGTCTAAATTTTATGAAAACAAGTAACAATACCCTACCTCTTCTTTATCCGCCTTTCACCCTACATTGTAAATGTCATCTAGATATATGCAATATATTGAAACAAATTTTCCTTATGAATAGCTTGAAGGTTTTGTCTTGAAAACAATGATATTGTGGTCATCTTAATTTATGGTCTAAATAATAATCTAAATATGAAAAGCTTAAAATGATTGCAGAGTGCTCTCATCTAGTCATTTGTAAACTGTTTTACAGCCCAAGATCTCACAGTTTCCTAAAGAGCCAGCCACACTGGAAAATGAGATTAGAAAGAGCCTTGACTCTCCCTCTTACAGCACCCAATATAATCAGAGCAGCTCCATTGTTCTGTTTCAACTTTTACAGTTCTTTCCAGTGTACAGGTATTGTGTTGTAGAACTGTAAACCTAAGGCGTGTATAATTTTGTTAACCAGTGTCATTCCAATAAATTCAATAAAAAGGAAAAAATATTTTAAATAACTTTTATAGGTCTATGTAAGCTTTTATTGAGAAAAAGTCTTTGCTTGAAAAAAAAAAATTTAAATGAGTTTGGATAGCATTTTTCTAATCAAAATTTCTGAAGCAAATTATCTGCTGTTGTTAAATAGACAGAAGTTTGCATGACTTTGCTTTGTATTTTAGTGATGATTAAATTGTAGCATTCAAAAATGTTCAAGTTACAGAGACTTCTTGTCGATGCTTACATAAATCACTTCACTATTCCTAGTGAACTTTCTGAAATACAGCCATGATAGTATCACTACTTTACCTCTAAGCCTTCCATTGCTTCCCGTGCATGCAACATAAATTCAAACTTTCAAAAAGACATCTTTTATCTTTGATCACACTTTACTAAAAAATAAAAATGCAATGGATTTTGAATAAATATGATGTTAATAAGATACCACACTGATTTATATTTCTATATTTTGGACATTTTGTTTAAAGCATCTTTCCCTTCGACCACAATGGTAGATATTATACAAAAGATAAACTTGTGAGTGATTTCTGCAATTACACTGAATATAATTGAAAATGCCCTCCTTTTCCTTACTGGTATAGATTATATATACTTCTACTCATACTACTTACAGACTTCAATATGCATATTTCTATAGAATCACATTCTGTAACAGTTATCAGTTTGTATGTTTGCTCTCCATATTTGATAATGGAGTCAGGTTCTAAGCCTTACTTGCCTTCTCGTTCTTCAGCCACTGCCTTTCATAAAGAACTTTTGAAAAAATTATCCAGAGTTTCACATAAAATTGTAGAATTATTGGAATACTACTCTGACTGACAACTAAAACTTTATGAATCAAAGAATAACAACATTTACACTATTAATCTGATTTTCAACAAATTAGGTGGGTGATAGTTCTACCAACAAAAGTTGAAGAATGCTTGTCTATTGCCTCTAGGAGTATCTGGGATATAATAAGTGTTTAATTTGAGAAAATATTTTGATTAAGTTAATAAAACCAACTTCTGCAATTGGTCATAGAAGATTCATTCTGAGTGCCAAATGACCTTAATCTTTGTGAAACTAAATTTCATATTTGATATAGCTATAGATAAAAAGACATTAACTTGATGAATAACATAACATATTCTGCTATAACTGTTAAATAATCCACTTCCCCCATGCACACAACTGTGTTATATAATAGAGTTTACCAAGTTTCCAAAAATAAAAAGAAATACTACAATTTTTAAAATAATTTTATGATGGTTCCAATTTTTTTCAAAATTAAGCCAATAATTTGATTTCACCTTTGTGTGCAAAAACAATGGGTAGATTGAGTGTTCCAAAATAATGACATAAGATACTAAACTCAACTCTTATTATAGACACACTGAATCTACAGTTACATATAGAAAAATTCTCACTGAGGAAAACCTGAAAACTGGCTGAACAACTCTTTAACATCAGCAAATGAGGAAAGGACCACATTGAGGTAGATAGAAGGGGCTGAGATGTAGTCTTGCCATAAACTTCAACCCCAGCACAGTGACCCACAATCAGTAGGAAACTCACAAATCTGGTCCTTCTCCCTGAGAAGCAACAAAAGATTTATGCCCTAAATCAGGCACCCATCCACAAGACCCAACGGGGCTATAGTGAACTGAGATTCCACTTTTAAAGAATTTGCCATCTGAAACTAATACAGAATAATATAAAAGTAAATTGTAATGGAAAGAATTAAAAAATTATATAAATAAATGAATAAAAGGCTTGTTTGCAGTCTTACTTGTCCCAGAATCCAGTGCAGAAGCAGCCATTGGAAAAGCACCCAAACTATACATAAAAGAGAATCATTTGCTAATCTTAAAGTGTCAACCAGCAAAGCAGGGGCCTGTTGGGATACTCTCTGGGGCAAAGAGAGTGGGTGCCATTTTCTCATTCTCTCTCTACCTTGATAAAGCCATTGGGTGACATTATTTCCTCAGTGGGTACCATTTTTATCCTTCAACTTGTGGGCACTACCTTTGTACTCTCTGCCTTGTGAAAGCAAGCAGGTGCCATTACTTTATTTTCTCAGTGGATTCACTTGCCCTTTGCCATGCTCCACAATGTTAGTACTCCCCAGAGGGGAGATTTTACATATGTCTGGGGCCAGGGATTTGCACCTGGGTCAATGATCTTTACAGTGAAGCCAAGGGGACACCCACTGATAGTTTAGCTCTGAAGGCCAAAGGGCTTGCATTCCTAGGACCCATGGGCAACAATTAAAAAGATAGCACTTGGCAAGCCTCTACAGATTGCAGACTAAAACAATCTGTGTCTTTCTGTGAAAGAGGCCTATTTACTTGTCTCACAGTTTTAGCCCATAGAGCAGGTTTCAGGTTTGCCACACATCTAAAGTCCTACAGAAATGGTTTCAGGAAACATAGGCCAAAGAGTATAATCTTTATGCTCTCACTGTGCCTCACTACAGCTTGCTGGTATCTCCCAGGAAGGAGCATATATACTCATTTGGAGACCTGAGTTTTGCAATTGCCATTCAGGGAATACCTCCAGATCACTGGGTTTGAAGTCCAGAAGGGTTTCTGATTTCAGTCTGACAGGACTCTATATATTCACATGCTTTAAAAGCTGCTTTCTAAAGGTCTGGCTTCCAGTCATCCTAAAACAAGATGATTACTGAAACCCTACCTTTTGGTACACTGACAAGTTTTGGCACCTCCTCAAAACTGACAGCTATAAAAAAATAAAATGGGCTGCTTGGACCATCACATAATATAGAGAGACAACCAAGATATAGGGCAAGCTTTAATGATAAGTTTTATCTCATACACAAACCACTCCTTCAAGACTGGGAGAGATGTCTGTTTTATCTAATACATACAAACAAGCACAGAGAGTCAAGCAAAATGAGAAAACAGAGAAATATGTTCCAAATAAAATAAAATAAAACCTCAATATAAATAGCCTTCATGCAGCAGAGATAAGTAACTTAATTGATTAATACATCAAAGGAATGGTCATAAAGATGTTCATCAAACTTTTGAGATTAATGAATTAACATTGTGAGAACCTCAACAGAGACATAAAATATAGGAAAATAACTAATGGGTCATAAAGCTAAAGTATATAATAATTGAACTGAAAAATAAATTAGAGGGGTTCAACAATACACCAGATAAAGCAGAAGAATAGATCAGCTATACTGAAGACAGGGAATTGAAACTCAATCAGAGCAGCAAAAAGAAAAATAATTTTTTTAAAAGTGAGCATAGCTTAAGGAACTTATGGGACATAATCAAAGAGGGAGATTCCAAGCAACATTAGCATTATAAGGGCAACAGACAGTACAAAATGAAGAAGAAGAAATTATATAACCATCTCAATAAATATATTTGACAAAATTAGGCATCCTTTAATGACAAAGACTTTCATCAAAGTGGGTAGGAAGAGAACATATCTCAAAGAAAACAAGGGCCACACATGACAAGCCCACAACTAACATCATAGTTAATAGTAAAAAGTTAATTTTTTTCTTGTAAAATAAAGAACAAAACAAGTGTGTCCATTTTTATTTAGTATAATATTGGAAGTTATTGACCAAAGGAATTGAGCAAGAAAAAGAAAGAAAATAAATGCAAATCAGAAAGAAAGAAGTATACTGTCACTATTTATAAATGAAATGGTATTATATATAGAAAACCATAAAAACTATTCCAAAACCTATTAAAACTCATAAATTCTGTAAGGTTGCAAGATAGAAAGTCAATATATAAAATCTGTTGAATTTCTGTACACTAACAATAAACTATCAGAAGAGAAATTCAGAAAAACAATTCCATTTTCAATTGCATTAAAATGAATAAAACAGCTAGGAATAATTTTAACCAAGTTAGTGAAAAACATGTACTTGCAAAACTATAAGAATTTGATAAAAGAAGCTGAAAATGACACAAATAAATAAAAATATATTCTGTGCTCATTGATGGAAAAAATTAACATTGTTAAAATGTTTATTTATGACATCAGGGATAAATGTTGAGGTCACTATACTAAATGAAATGAGTAAATCAGATAAAGCTAAGAATTATATGATTTGACACATAGGGGGAATATAAAACAGAGACTTATGGACATAGATCAAAATAAATTAGTTATCAGAGGGAGGGAAATAAAGTGGGACAAATATGGTGATGTAAAACAATTTTACTTTGGATGATGGGCACACAATGCAATCAACAGCTCAAATGCTATAGAAATGTTTCCTTGAAACCTATGTACTCTTATTGATTGATGTCACACTATTAAATTTAATGTCTAAATTTAAAATAATAAAATGTCCATAGTCCAGAAAGTAATCTACAGATTCAATCTAATCTCTATCAAAATTCTGATGTCATTTTTCACAAAAATAGAACAAACAATACCAAAATTTGTAGGATCACAAATAGCCAAAAGAATTTTGAGAAAAAAGGAACAAAGTTGGATGGAAGCATAATTTTCCTTGATTTCAAACTATGTTACTAAGCTATAGTAATCAAAACAGTATGGTATTGACATAAAAATAGAAACATTGGCCAATGGTGCAAAATACAGAGCTCAAATATAAATTCATACATATGTAATCAATTAATTTATGATAAAGGAGGCAAGAATATACAATGAGAACAGGACAGTTTTTCAATAAATGATGTTGGAAAATGACAGCCACATACTTAAGAATAAAAATATACTACCACTTTATACCATACACACAAATTAACTAAAAATGAATTAAAGATTTTAATGTAAGACCTAAAGCCTAAAAATTCTAAAATAAAATAGGCAGTAAGCAATTTGACATATTTTGATTTTATAGATATGATTTTAAAAGCAAAGACAAAAAAACAGTAAAAATAGAACTATATCCAGCTGAAAAAAACAATAACAAAACACTGAACAACAAAGGAAATCATCAACAAAATAAAAAGGGAACTGACTGAATGGTAGAAAATATTTGTAAATAATACATCAGATACAGGATTAATATCCAAAATAATTTAAAAAATCATATATCTGAATGGCAAAACTAACCAACTCAATTAAAATAGGCAGAGAATCTGAATTGACTAATTTTTTTTCAATTGAGACTTACAAATGGCCAACAGGCACATGAAAAAAGGCTCAACATCGCTAATTATTAAGGAAATATAAATCAAAACCATAATGAGATATCACCTCATTCTTGTTAAAATGGCTATTATCAAAAAGAGAAAAAAATAACAAAGGTTAGCAAGAAAAAGGAAACCATATGCATTGTTGGTGGTAACAATGAAACTTCGTTCAGGTACTATGAAAGATAGTATGAAGTTTTCTCAAAAATTAAAATAAAACTACCACTTTATCAAGCAATTCCACTTCTAGATATTTATTCAAAAAAAACCCAAAAAACATTGATTAAAAGTGTACGTACAATTCCATTTTCTTTCTATGCAGCATTATTTCTAATAGCCAGAGTATTGAAACAACCTAAGTTCATCAATTATTAAATGCATAAAAATGTGAAATATGCACACACATACATGCACATACACAACACAATGGAATACTATTAACCCATAAAAAGAATAAATTCTTTTCATTTGCAACAAAATTGCTGTACCTCAAGGACATTGTTCTAAGTGAAATAAGTCAGAGAAGACAAATACTGTATGATTTCACTTATTTATAAAACCTAAATGAAACAAAACAAAATATCTAGTTCATAGATACAGAGAACAGATTGGGAGTCACTAGAGGGAATGGTGGAGGGAGGAAAAATGGCTGAAGGGGATCAAAAGGTATAAACTTTCACTTATGAAATAAGTTACAATGATGTAATGTACAGCATGGTGACTATAGTTAATAATACTATATTGCAGATTTAACTGTTGCTAAGTGAATACATCTTAAAAGTCTTCATTACAAGAAAAATATTTAGTAACTATATATGTTGACAGATGCTTACTAGACTTATTATGGTGATCATTTTTATAATGTATACAAAAATAAGTTATTATGTTGTATAGCTGAAGTTAATCTAAATGTTATATGTCAATTATACTTCAATTTTTTGTTGTTGTTGCATTTATTTGGCATTTAATCAAATATATATATATATATATATATATATATATATATATATATATATATATATATATTAAGATTTTATTTATTCATTTTAGAATGGAGAGAAAGAGAGAAAGGTGAGAGGAGAAGGAAGCATCAATCTCATATGTGCTTTGACCAGGCAAGCACAGGGTTTCAAATGAGTGACCTCAGTGTTCCAGGTTGAAGCTTTATCCACTGTGCCACCACAGATCAGGCTAATTATACATAATTTTTTAAAAAAATTAGAAGAAACAATAATTTATAATATTCCTCAGTGGAAACAATACACTATTAAATTTATTTATAACTAAAGTATCCTTCACAAAATATCACTGAATTTATTCGGTAAAATATTTTGTCAATGGTAAATACAACTTTCCTTTACTTTCCAGTGACAGAGTCAATAATACTAAGTCTGTATCAAAATATGGAGCAAAAAGGTGTTCCTCCCTAAATAAGGTCATTTCCCAAAGAGTTTCTTTTCTTTCTTTATATCTTTTTCCTCTACAGCCTTACCTTTGATCACAGATCACTAATTCTAAGCTAATGTTTATTGAGAGTAAATCTAGACCAACCATTCTATTTACTCATTATCCTTGTTTATAAACTCCAAATAAATACTTACATTCAAACACTGTATTACCACAATAAACACTGTTGATACTAAATCAGAATTCACTTATGAAAATTGTTGTCTTTTTTATAAAGCCACTGTATTTTCAGCAATTCATATTTAAAACCTAGAAGGCAAAGAGAAGAAAAGGAGAGATTCTTCTTCCTACTTTTTCTATCGTCTGAGAATTTCCAAATTCCACAGCATCTGCCATCTCTTTATTTCCATTCTCAGTATCATCACCACTTCTGCCCTCTCAGCTGAATAGAAAACACTCTGTCTAAGAGTGGCCTTATTTCTGGTTTTAATCTATATAAACTCATGCCACAGAAAACTGCTAAGATGAACTTCTCAAATATAATTCTGGTTAAACTGCTCTTGTACCAAAATCTTTCACTTATTCAACATATTTTACATCATTTTTAGTTTTCTATAATACTTATATAAAATAATATTCTAAAGTTATTTTTCTCATATATGCTAAACTCTGGTCAAAATACACAAATCGTTATTTCTACTCTCTCCCCTCCAGTCTCCTTTTTAACTCCAACCAGAAAATATTATGCTTCCCTCGGCTATCTTCTGCATGTGCCAACACAAGCAATTCTCCCCCTTCTTTCTCCTCTCATCTCACATCTTTTGATTCAAATACTTAAGCATGCCAATAATTAAACGGAAATATTGCTTTCAATGTGCAAATGTATAATTTTTATTTAAAGATGGGGGACTAAGGGATGGAACTCAGCTCCTTGAAAAATATTCTGATTTATAGAAATTGATGCTAGTCTCTGATATTTAACTTTGCTTACCTGTAATAATTCATTAACTTCTATAGGCAAACAGACAGTTACCTGACAGCACCATCTAACAACCTTGAGACTTCATTGCTTTTGAGGGAAGAACTGCTATAAGGTTATATCTAAGAAGTAAAAATCTTGAGAACAGGTTCTTTGATTTGTTTACCCACTCATTCTAATGCAGACCATGTAGAATTAAAGTAGACAAATGTGAATGAGGCATAACTTCACCAGAGAAGTTCTCAAAGCTAAGCTGGCTCCAACAAAAATTGGTAGGTATGTCCCCATTGCTCACTGTTAGTTTGTTCCTATAAGAAAGCCAGATTCTCTACTGTGTGCAAGTGTATGCCATACTTAAGTAAAAGAAAATGGTTTAAGGTAATTATATTTCTCTCTGGCAACAACTTCTTTCCAGACATAATGGCTGTTACTACAGGAGTTTCCTAAACTAAAGGTGAGCTGAGATCCAAAGCAATGATTGGTTACAACAGCCATTTTCAACTGGTGTGCTGCCAGAATTTTTAAAACATGCAATACTTAACCATTTAGTTAGGAGCGTTGACCACAACAATAGCTGTTGGTATGAATGAACCAAAATTAAACCTGTTTTCCTTTTTTTCTGGTGTTTTTTTTTTCTTTTTTTCTTTTTGGTCAGATAGGCAAATTATATAGTTCTGGTGTACTGCAGAATTTTAGTAATTAGTTTATGTGCCATGAGAGGTACAATGTTGACAATCACTGTGTTACAAAATATCTATATGTATCTACTTTAAATCAACTGCACTTTTTTTCTTTTTATGAGTAAGAAATAGTTTCTAGCCCTAGCTAGCTGGCTCAGCAGTAGAGCATCAGCTGGTATGTGGAAGTCCCGAGTTTGATTCCCTTTCAGGGCACACAGGAGAAGTGACCATCTGATCTGCTTCTCCACCCCTCCCAGAATCCTCTTCCCCTTCCATAGCTATGGCTTGATTGGTCCCAGGCACTGAGAATGGCTCCCTGGAGCCTCACCTTAGGCAATAAAAATAGCTCAGTTGCAAGCATGGCCCCAGATGGGCAAAGCATCAGCCCCAGCTGGGGGTTACCAAGTAGATCCTGGTCAGGGCAAATGTGGGAGTCTATCTCCAATCCTCTCACTTGGAAGAGAAGAAAAAAATAGTTCCTGTTATTAGTAACTAATAATCAAAACAAAACATAGATCTGTACAACCTAGTGATAGTGCAGTACCAAAAATATAATAGTAATAGTAACTAACAATAATAATCTGCTTAGGTAAAGAATCACATTTAAAATAGTTGAAAGAGCCTGACCAGGCGGTCGCGCAATAGATAGAGCATTGAACTGAGATGCGGAGGACCTAGGTTCGAGACCCCGAGGTCGCCAGCTTGAGCACAGGCTCATCTGCCTTGAGCAAAATAGCTCACCACCTTGGACCCAAGGTCGCTGGCTTGAGCAAGGAGTTACATGGTCTGCTGAAGGCCCGCAGTAAAGGCACATAAGAGAAAGTAATCAATGAACAACTAAGGTGTCACAACGAAAAACTGATGATTGATGCTTTTTATCTCTCTCCGTTCCTGTCTGTCCTTATCTATCCCTTTCTCTGACTCTCTCTCTATCCCTGTAAAAAAAAAAATAGTTCAAAGGGTAAAATGGGTCAAGTACATGCTAAGCAGAGTTACTAAATGGGGGAGACATATTCAAGTAAAGATGATCTTGTGTGTAATTTCTAGCATAATTTGAATGTGGTTGTTTTAGGGTTTGCAAAAAAAAAAGCAGCAGCAGCAATTTACAGAGGAAATACGGGAAGCTAAGAAGCAGATGAATAGATGCTCAAAATCATCAGTAATAAAAGAAATGCAATTTAGAGCTAAAATGATACCTAACTTTTTGATTGTTACATTAGCAAAAATAGAAAAACTGACTAATGCCAAATGTTGAAGGTGATATGAACGTGAATCGCTGGTGAGAGTGCAGATTGATAAAGCCCTTCTGGAGGACAATCTGGTTCTAATACACAAATTAAGTATATATATAGATGCTTATAGCATCCCTAGTCACACATTTGTAACACCCTCCCACACAATTATTCTCTCATAAATTTACAAATCACAATATTTCATAAGCTATTATGCAGTAATGAGAAACAATGAATAAAATGTACGCATAAGAACATGAAAAAACTTTGAAACCTAGTAATTAGTGTGTAAAACTCTGAGGTATCTAATATTTTACTCTACATATAAGTTAAAAAATTAGTCTGCCACAGTTATCTGGACATTGGCAAAAAGACATGAGATCTAGGTCAGTGAGAGAAAACATTTCTCAGTCACGATAAAACAAGCTGTATTGCCTCCATATTCATACCCATCCCTCATGCCTTCAGTCCAACAAGGGCATTGTAGTGGCCTATATGGAGGCTACATACACAGTGGGTTTCCAATAAGGGAATCAGCTTTTCTTATCTTTCCACTAGGTCATTATTAACCTATTGGCTTTCAACATCTTTGTCCCCTGTGGTTGCAAGATGAGTGCTTCAGTTACAGACAGCACATCATCGTATCTGTACTTAATACAGAAATATATAGGGATGGGAAGTGCCAATAACAATTTTCCTCTTTTATTAGCAAAGGAATGCTTCCCAGAAATATATCCTCTTACCTCCTTCAGAGATACTTGGTCAAATAGCCAAGGAAGTTAAGGAACTGAAAACATGACTGTCATGTTTGGCATACCCCATTTTACCTCAGCAGGGCATATAGCTATATACAATAAAGGTGGAGTTTTGTTAGCAAGAAAGAAGCTATTAATAGAGAAAAGAATAGGTGGTTTACAAGGCATTGTGGGGAAAGACAATATAAGAGTTCAGTTGTACAGATTTAATAACAAGACAATTTAATGTATTCTGCCAGGTGTGTGTGTGTGTGTGTGTGTGTGTGTGAGAGAGAGAGAGAGAGAGAGAGAGAGAGAGAGAGCAACTTAAATGTCAAGGGCCCTAGCACAAATCTTCTGTTAGTTTTTGTTCCCATCACTTCTTTCCTTATTAATCTTCTGACAAGAAGAACGCTCTTCTGGTTGAAATTAGTTAATAATCATACAACGGTACCTAAGTACTAAAGGTATCAGCTTTCTGTGAAAGGATGTGGGATGGAAGAATCTGACTTACATCAGTTTTCATCCAGTAGAATTGGGATTCTACTTTCTATGAAAATGACAGTCCACTAAAGATGGGTTAAAAACCAATATTTATTTTACAGTTTTGTGAAGGATTTTATTAGGTTACCTTGACTTAATAAGCTTCATAAGTTTAGTTCCCTTTTGAACCATCCATTCCTGATTATCTCTTTTTACACCAAAAGCATAATTCAAGTAAGTTTCTGAATTTCCTCTGACAATGCTGTCACATTCCAAGGAATATTATGGTCATTTTTTAAAATTAACTTCTACTTTGCTTAGCAACAGTTTGGTGGTAATTTTGAAGGTTAGTTTCAGTTAGTGTATACAGTTGAATGTAAAAGTCCAAATAATCACTCCCAAAATATACACAGCTAAAGTCAACAACCAAAACCAAATAGAAGCAATCTGAGTCTTGATTTCAGTCTTCTTTGGAAAATTTCAAAGAGGAGCTGATGCAGAATGCATCACAAAGTATTTTCAAATCTTATTTAAAAGAAAGAATCTCTTCAAAAATTTCAAAAGCTCCACCTTCTGTTAAGTCGGCATTGAATATTGATGCTCTTAATCCATTTTTTCACCATCGGTGGATCTGTGTTTCTCAATTGTTTTTTCCAGTGCTAATTCATAGATCTTTAGCTCTTCTGCTTGTTGTTCTTACTCATTAAACTAGGTCTTCATAACAGTATCCAAGGACTTGACAAACCTTTTTTAGAGTGTTAGTGGCAGTAGGAAGGATTAGGGTTGAAGGAGCAGGGGAAGGTTCCTACTACATGAAGATGTGGTGAATATTTATACATAAATAATTATAGATCTTGATATACACAATAACACTTTTCTTAATTATCTTAAACAAATAAGGGGTGAGGTAAAATCATCGAAGACGGAAAGATATAAAAGCCACAGGGAGTCTAAGATGAAATGCCATAAAAGAAACAGAATCAGAGAAGAGGAGATAAGAAGCAACCACTAGGAAACAGTGGTTGCTATAGTTATAACATTATACTGAGTGAAATAAGTAAACCAGAAAAAACTAAGAACTATATGATTTCATATATAGGTGGGACATAAAAATGAGACTCAGAGACAAGGACAAGAGTGTGGTGATTACGGGAGGGGGCAGCGGGAAGGGAGGAGAGGCGGGGAGGGGAGGGGCACAAAAGAGGGCCAGATAGAAGGTGATGGAAGACATGCAACATAATCAAATGTCAAAATAACCTGGAGATGTTTCCTCTGAACATATATACTCTGATTTATCAATGTCACCCTATTAAAATTAATTTTTAAAAAGTTTTAGAAATCTTCTTATAATATTGTGCTAGCAATGAACAATATTGTATTGCACACTAAACACTTGTTAAGAGAGTAGATCTCAAGTTATGTGGTTTTATCTTTAACCACAAAAAAAAAAGGTTGTAGCATAAAATAAAAATTTGCAAGTATGTCGAATGAAGTCTAAACTTTAACCCAGTAAACAAAAATAGCTAATACTTAATGTGAAATTTCAACAAAAAGTTATATCTGATACCATAAAAACAAGAAAATGCAATCCCCATTTGTAAAATTAAAATAAAATTTTCTACTAAAAATAATTCCAAATTCATAGTTCCAAATTCATAGACAATACAATATTTGATAAAATTTAAAATGCCAACCTTATGAAAAAACACAATTGCCCAAAATAGAGAACTATAACAAGAATGAGAGAAAATAATACATCAGTAATGTCAATTAAATAATCTGCAACTGCTATTCAAGGAAGCGGTAATGAAACTAGGAGGTTTGAAAAACAATATTGAATTTGACATAAATAAAGCAGAATTACATTAAAAAGGACTGCATATGTTTATTGTCAGAGATTCTCTACAATAAACTGTATTAGTCTATATGTTTATCAGTTGTGGGTATTTTTCAGCTTTTAGCTCTGGAAAATACAGGAAACACAGGTAATTCAACTCTATAAAAAATAATTTGAGAGAATTTTGTGGTCGTACATATGCTATTGATGTCCAGCAGGACAAAGCAAGTTTTGTTAAATCTACAATGCTTGTTAATACTTTTTTAACCAAGGTAAAGCACCACAAAGACAGTCACATATAGCACTATAACTCAAACTGTATATTTCGGATATTTGGACATTATATTTTGGATTTAGATATAAACTATATTATGCTTATCCACTATTATCTGTTGATCAGTAATGAAGATGTCTTTCGGCTAAACCATCAACATTAATTAATGATTTAAATTTTATTTTAAAGGATTTTTTTTAGGGCAAAAGGATTGGAATGGTGTGTGTGTGTGTGTGTGTGTGTGTGTGTGTTTGAGAGTGGTTGGGGAAATGATGTAATTATATTACAAAGTGATAATTTATAGGTTAAAAATTAGGATTAATAATGTGTGCTTTCTATAGGTGCTTTTTATCATAATCTATTATTGTGTCTTTATATATAAGCATTAGAAATTTTCTATACAGTTGCTAAATAATAAATATTAGCAATAAGTAAAACTTATAGACTTTTTTTAGAAACAGTAATTGATCTTCATAACACCCAACAATTGTGATATTATACTACCATATGATTTATTTTTCTTTTTTTGTTACAAAGAAATTTCTTTCATTTCTAGAGTATGCTTTGGCAGGAAAATTAAAAATGTTGGTTTTGTTGTTAGGCCTGCCATCAACATGCTGTGTGAGGCATACTTTTTGCCTCAGTTTCTCCCATTACTAAAATAAAATAGTTATGGTTGCCACTTTAAAACCCCTTTGGATTTCCCTGAGAAATAATGAGACTTTTGTGGTATAGATGGACAGAAAGAGGCAAGGGTGTCCTCTTTGAACATTAAAGAAAATTCAATATAGACATTTTAACAACAAAAATATTATTAACACTTTGAGTAGTACAAACATTCCTGTAGGTCCTCATGCCTCCTGCCCATCCAGAGTGCGATCGCATAAAAATTTTTATTTTAAGAATGTGTAAGGCAACATTAAGAAAAGGCAAATGTATGTTCTTCTTGTTTCTATAAATTGGTTATCAAACAAATATAATTTTAAGTTAATAAAACTGCAACTGGAACTAATTTTATTTTTTGAAAAAAAAATACTATTCAAATGGTTAAGCAATTGCATAGCACTACTGTCATATGTTATTAGCTACTTCTCACGAAAGTTTATTAGGCAAATTTGGTTACCTAGCCCTTTAAAAAAAAGAAAAGAAAATTATACTGTCACAGAAAAAAGATGGTGTGTGCATGACACTTGAAAACACAACATTATAAACCAAATGGAGATTTTGAACTCATTTAGGCTAAACCTATTTAAGTTAAGCTTACATTATTATCAGAAGCTTTTGCATTTTAAAATTTTACTGGAATCTCTAAAAATTTTAATAGACATTCCAGGAAGCTCAGAACTTCTCAGTACTATGTATAAATGTAAGAGCAAAAAACAATCAATTTTATAAAAATATATTTTATGTTCCTAATTTGAGTACCAAAAGTGATTCTTGCTAATGAAATGTTAAAATGGAATCATTGTAGGAATAAATATTTCCTTTTATGTCATATTGTTTTACAGAGAAATTTTTTTGGAGAACTACTTAGTACGTGGTAAACTACCTACATTTCCCCATGTATAAGACGCTCCCATGTATAAGACACACCTTAATTTGGGGGCCCGATATTTGAAAAAATAATGTATTATATAAAGTTATTGAACTCAGGCTTTATTCTTCATAAAATTCATACAACTCCTCATCACTGTCAAAACTTCCATCCATTAGCTTGTCCTCATCTGTGTCTGATGACAAATCACTGTCTTAATACATTGTGTCATCCTCAGTTCCATCTATAGCATTTAAAATGCCACAACCACTGTATAAGATGCACCCAGTTTATAGACCCCAAATCTTTCAATAAAGGGTGTGTCTTATACATGGGGAAATACAGTATTCTCTTTTCTGAGACAAATATAAAAGCTAGGTTATATAACTTTAAAAATATATCATTTGAAATGTACATATTTTGACATTTAAAAATTTACATACTTTTAAATTTACATATTTTGATTTTTAAAATTGAAGTAAATATGCTGCTTTACAATCATGCTAGTGTTTCAAAGCTAAAACCAATGATTACTTATTTCTATAAATTTTAATCCAAGATAATTTTAAATAGCTAAGAATACTTAGAGTCATTTTTTTTCTACTTCTAATCCAATTTTTAGCTTATAACTTTCCAAAGAGGCTCAGGAACAATGTTGACTACAGTTATGATGAATGTGTGAAAATTGAGAAAAGTATACAAAATCAGTTGTGTAACATTTCTTTTGTTATGGTCTATTTTTTCAAACCTATGTCTATATGATACTTTGCAATATTGTGAACATTTTCCAAAAGAGACATGACCTATAGAAAGAGGTTTTGGAATTTTCATAATTAAGTACATCTCCTTGAAATTTCAAATGCAGCTTCATGATGACCTTACTAAAATAAAAGGGTACCTATTTGTACTCAGTTTTTATAGCTATAGTAATGATGGTAGTATTTTGCTTTCTAAAAGACATATTAAAATTGGTTTAAAAATGTTTTACCTACATAAAACTCTTTCTACAGAAATACATGTGAAAATAGTGGTTTCAAACGAATTTGAAATATATATATATTTAAGTGAAAGTTTGCAATGACTTGAGAAGGAAATGGAACATCTTTTCTCATTACATCTGTTATATGAATAGGGTTAATGTTCCTCTTATTATAAAGTGGAGGTATTTATACCTACTATTTAAGAGGACAATAGAAAAGAATTATCTTAAACTTTTGCTTAACATAATGTGGTGTTTTTAATAGCATATTTAATGACTATTGGTTCCACATCTTTCTAGATTGTACGTTAGGATTAGTGTGATAGAATCAATGTACATACATCTCTTTCCAATGCCATGTTACTGACATTTCTGGGATAGCTTGAAGTATGTTAAGGTGAAGAAATCAGTGAATGTTGCCTATTAGAACTTTTTTCCCCAGAGAGTTGGTTGTTAGGTTGCACCTTCTGGGAAACTAGATAAAAGTTCTGGGACCCAATTCTAGAATGAGGGTGGATTCTATACACCATCAATTCTTTGCTGTGGCTCCTTAGTTGTTCATTGATTGCTTTCTCATATGTGCCTTGACCAGGGTCCTCCAGCAGAGTGAGTGACATTTTGCTCAAGCCCATGACCTTTGGGCTCAAGTCAGTGACTATAGGGTCATGTCTATGATCCCATGCTCTAGCCAGTGACCCTGCACTCAAGCTGGTGATCCTATGCTCAAACCAGATGAGATCACAATCAAGCCAGTGACCTCAGGGTTTTGAAACTGGGTCCTCAACATCCCAGTCTGATGCTCTATCCACTGAACCACCACTGGGTCAGGCTTTTGGTATCTTTTGATGGTTTCTTCTTTTGTTTCCCAGTTAAGGATAAGTAGTATAATCACAATCTGGTTTTATTTTTTTTTTCACAATCTGGTTTTAATATACATTTATTTAATGCACAATGATAATGAACATCATTTTATGTGCTTATTTTCTAACTCTATATTCTCTACAATGAAATTCATACGTTACTTGCAAATTCCCTAATTAAGCTTGCATAATGAAAGTAATAGCCTTCCTCTACTCCCCCACCCCCTCACTTGGAGTGAGGAGTAGAAATTCATTGAATGGTACTAGCTTTCTATAAAAAGAAAAAATTTCCAAGGTGTTTTTATCATCTACATGGCCTTTCTGTCTAGATCACGACACTAGCTGAGGAGTCCAAGAATCACGGAAGTAATTTGCACAGATTTCCTTTTAATACCTACAACTAGATGTTTGTCATTTTCACTTGAAACTTTATAGAAATTTTGTATCTTTTTTTAGGTCTAAAAGTGAATATTTATTATGATTGAGGAAAATTATAAATTATAAAATTTAAAAAAATATATATTGACAAATACTTTAATACCACAAAATTCAGAAAATAATATTTGTTATTTCTTGACATTTCTTTATAAATCATTGTTCTGTGTGTTTTTACCTACTTACATTAAAATTCACAGACCTTAAGGGTGAAGCTTAATTAGCTTTTACTCAAGTATAAGATATATACCTATGTAAATACAACTCAGATCAAAATGTTTCTTTCAAGCATCTCAAAAGGTTCTCAGTCAGCACTCAACAAGGTTAACACATATTCTGATTTCTATCACTGCATATTAGTTTTGCATGTTTTTGAACTTCATGTAATAAAGTTATATAGCAGGTACTCTTTTGTGTCTAACATCTTTTGTTTATCATTGTGTATAAAGTTCACTGATAATGCTGAATATAATACATCATCTGTTTGAACTTTGTACTTAACTGAAACCTCAATTTTAACATACCATCTTATTATATACAATACCTCTCTAGCTTCAAGGGTATTTTTTTCTCATTTGCAAAATATCATATCCTCAGATACATGTAGACTAGTTTTCCTACCTCATCTATAGAATCAATACCCAGGTCTTATAGACACTGCTCAAATAAGGCCTCTTGCAAATATCTTTTCTCTTCCATTCTTTCTGCCATTGTTCTAATTGAGCCTTATTATCTCATACCTAGACTATTTGCATATACTTTCCACTTTCAAACTTCTCTGGAAGTTTACCTTGTGAGGCAAATTATTTGTCACATTACTCTCCAGGCTCAAAGTAATTAAATATTCCTCTTTGTATATAAGGAAAATACAGGAACACTTCAAAATGATATTCAGTGACCTCAACAATCAGGCTTCAATAAACTTCTCCTGCATTCTTTTTTCTTTTTCTTTTTCTTTCTTTTTTTATTTTAGTGAGAGGAGGGAAGACTCTCACATTTGCCACAACCAGGATACACCTGGCAAGCCCAATAGGGGGCGATGCTCTGCCCATTTGGGGCTGTTCTCCAATGCAACTGGAGCCATTTTTTTAAGTGCCTGAATGGAGGCTATGGAGCCATCTTCAGCACCTAAGGACAACTCACTCAAACCAATTGAGTCATGGCTGAGGAAGGGGAAAGGAGAGAGAGAGATAATGGGAGAGAGAGAGAAAGAAAAAGAAAGAAGGAGGAGGAGGAGTAGAGAAGCAGATGGGTCACTTGTTCTGTGTGCCTTGACTGGGAATAGAACTAGGCCATCCACATGCCTGGCCAATGCTCTAATACTGATCCAACTGGCCAGGGCCTTCTTCTGCATTATTATAATAGCAATAAATTTCAAATAATTTCTGCATTCCTTAACAACCTTACCCACACACAGTTAGGATTACTTATTCTCAGGGGCAATTTCAGTCATCTTACCATACCCAACACAAAATCATACTTCTTATGCGAAGTATTACCCCAACAACTACTTTATATGTGAAGTTTCCTTTTAAGTCAGGGGTAGTCAACCGTTTAATACCTTCCGCCCACATTTGGATCTCTGTTAGTAGTAAAATTTTCTAAGCGCCCACCGGTTCCACAGTAATGGTGATTTATAAAGTAGGGAAGTAACTTTACTTTATAAAATTTACAAAGCAGAGTTACAGCAAGTTAAATCATATAATAATAATTATTTAGCAAGTACTTTATATCAGATTTTCACTGTTTGGCAGAATAAATCTTTATAAAACAACATACTATAGTTAAATCTATCATTTTATTTATACTTTGCATACATAGAAATTACAGTAGTTTATTGAATTATTGGTGGGATCCCTGGGGCTGATGCTGGGAAACTAAATATTGAATATCCAGTTCAATTTTTGTGAAGAACAAATGAAGGTCTCCTCTTTCGGAAATATTCGGGGGGTTTCTTTCTTTCATCATAATATGATTAATGGCACTAAATCCTGATTAAACAAGCTATGAGGTAGCGAAAGGTATCAATACACTGAATACCATTTTCCACATATTTGGATATAAGACCAGCATTTTTTTATTTTGCAATAGGTTTTCATATCGGCCCCTGTCAAATTTATGTTTACTTTCTTTATCATATCTAATTTCTAACCGTTCTTGTTGGCAAATTGTATCAGCCTCTTCAATATTTGTGGTAAAAGGATTTTTCATCCAGTCATATACCTTCAATTTCAAAATATCTTCAAATCATTTTTCCATGTCCAATTTAAGTTCGTTGAGGTGGTTACTGAATCTGTCAATATCCTCTGGAGTTACATCATCTTTTATAGATGATAATTGAGGAAACTGATGAAATTCTCTCTTCAATAGATTATGACGAAGTAGTTCAAGTTTGTCAATAAATAATAGCACTATACTTTGGCAACCTATAAGAGTTTTATAGCTCCTTGAAGCTGCAAATTGACATCGTTAAATCTCTTGAAAATATCTGCCAAGTAAAAGGCATCATTCTTTACTGTTTTTAACTGTTGACACAGATTGGTCTCATTATTACTTTCAAAAAATTGTATGACACTATCATATAATGCTACAAATCGAGCCAAAGATTTACCTTTTGACAGCCACCGAACTTCTATGTGCAAAAGAAACTTACTAAATTCTTCATTATTGTCCTGGCAAAGCTGCCAAAACATTCTATCATTCTTTGCATTGGATTTGATCTTGTTTACGGCTTGAATTATTATAGTTAGTGATAAATGGAGACTTGTACTTAGATGTTTTCCTACAATATCTTGTCTGTGCACCACACAATGAATACATAATACATTTGGCACTTCCTGCTTCAAATAAACAACAAATCCACAATAGCGACTAACATTGATGGTGCTCTAACAGTAACACATGCAACAATATTATTCAAAGGAATATTATTTTTTGTAAAGTATGTTCTCACAGTATTAAATAAAGATAATTCTTTTGTATCTGTGATGAGATTTATTGCAAATAGCATTTATTCTCGTAATGTATTCTTTTCATCAAAATAGCGTGCATATGCCATCAATAAAGCATCATTATCTGCAATGGTAGATTCGTCCAATTGCTTGGAAAATGAAGAGTTTTGGAAGAATATTTATAAGTTCGTTTTCAACATTAACTGCCATTTCATCAATTCGTCACTTTACTGTGCTATCGCTTAGGGGAAACGTTTTTAAAATTTGAGGTATATCCTGATGCATTACTGTTGAGATAAATTCTTTTATAGAGGGTATTATCACAGTTTCTCCAATATTATAGCTTTTACCACTTTTTGCAATTATTTGTAAAATGCGATGATAAGTGGCATTTAATCTATCTTTGTTTGTTGTATGTTGTTTCTTAAATGATGCAACGAATAGTTGAACGATTTTGAAATTTTTATTTATTTCCTGAAAATATTCAATGGGCTTGTTCTTGTCATTTGGATGCTTTGTAGAAAGATGTTCTTACACTAAACTTGGCTTCATTGCCTCATTGGGTAATGTTTTATGGCACAATAAACACATTGGATGTTTTTTATTTGCAACAGTTTCTATGAAACCCATCTTCAGATACTCTGGCGAATAGACACGTGTTTTTTTGTTTGTTTGTTTGTTTTTTTGAGACATGGGTTCACAATGTTTCACAATATTTTGTTTGAAGCTGTAAGCATGTACTTGCTCTCAGAAATCTACATACTGACTTTAGTTTTGATTACGTAATGATTTAGCTTCATTTATGTAATGTGAACAAAACTTATACACTTGAAGTCTGTTGCGTGGTCACGACATTACAAGTGTCATGGTTGAGAGAGAGTTTGTCGAGATGAGACTAAGTTAGTGAGTATCCGTGGTTGTGGGTTTCATAAAATTTTATGTTGCGGATGTTGCCAATGGCATCACTTCTTTGTGGTCGGGTCTAAGTAGCGAGACATCGACTAGGTTAGGCAGTCCAAGAGGGTGTTTCTAGAATGTCACCTTATTACCCTAAAATCCCAGAATCAAGACAACATATGAGTTAATTGGTGTCTCCATTGTCCAGCAGTTTCTGTCATAGAAAGAAGCATCGAACCATAGAGTTCCTTGTCTATGGGGTAATAAAACAACAAACTGCTAGTTTTGGGGCAACAATAGAGGTCATAAACTTCTCACTGGATCGGGCCGCGGGTGTGGACCTGGGGTCTGGAACCTGGCCGCTCGCAGACGTGGGACAGGTGGTTGTGAAAGAGTTCGGGTGTGGTCCCAATACAAATGCCCTGTAAAAGAGTCTGACCACTATCCTGACCTTGACTGGTCAACAGTCAGTCGATTAGTATGTAATCATGGCACCATTTGGTTGCTTTACTACCGCCCACCATAAAAGCTGTAACGCCCACTAGTGGGCAGTTGGGGCCAGGTTGACTACCACTGTTTTAAGTTTTCATTGTCGTTATTACTTCCTTAACATTATATTTTACTTTTGGTGGGCTGTTACTTAAAAGTTAGTATAATTATTTTGTCACCCTGTGGTATATATTTTCTCTTTTAAAATATCTTTTTTGTGTGTGACCTATACAGAGAGAGAGAGAGAGAGAGAGAGAGAGAGAGATAGGGACAGACAGACAGGAAGGGAGAGAGATAAGAAGCATCAATTCTCTGTCATGGCAGCTTAATTGTCCATTGACTGTTTTCTCATATGTGCCTTTATTTGGGGGCTATAGCAGAGCAAGACCCCTTGCTCAAGCCATTGACCTTGAGCTCAAGCCAGTGACTTTGGGCTTTATGTCAGAAATCTTTAGGCTCAAGTCAGTAACTATGAGGTCATGTTGATATTCCCATGCTCAAGATGGTGAGCCTGTGCTCAAGCCGATGAGCCTGCACTCAAACTGGTGACCTTGAGGTTTTGAACCTAGGTCCTTTGCATCTCAGTCCAGTACTCTATCTACTATGCCACCCTCTGGGGAGGCTAAAATATCTTATTTTAAAATATTTTTTTAACTTATTGTGCTAATATGGATTCAAATGTCTCCTCAATATAACATCATCCACCCCCCAAAATGTGCCCTCCATTGTTCTCCCTTCCCCTACTTCCCTTTTCACCTTCCCTCTGGGACTTGCTGTCCTGTTCATCTGTATCTATGTGTTATACATTCTTGTGGTATCTTTAAGTTCCACAGAGGACCTTTACTAGGTTTTAATAGAGTTTTATAAAATACTTTAAAAGGGCATGAATTAAAGGAATAGGGAGAGTGGCAACACAGAACAAACTTAGGCTACTTTCTAAATTTGCCATAATCAACACTGATAATCATAAATTAACTCACTAGTGAGAATCATTTTATGTCATAAATATAATTTCCATTAGTCAATTGATAAAATACACTTATCAGAGAGATTTACTTCTCTAAAGATAATTTCAATGTCATAGCATTGTTATAGAGTTACTTAGTTCATTCTTCTTTCTTACCCTTGAAAGACCTATCCAGAAAATTCTCAAGATAATTTGATAGTGAATATATGTAACAACATCTACCTGAAGAACTAAAAACATAATAATTTGTCATTATTGTGAAAATAAAAGACTAATAACTCAAAGTTGAAATTTAAAGCCTGAATAAGAAAATGTTTAATACAATTACCCTAGATTATCAAGTAATTCTACTGCAGGGCTTTAAACCATTTAAAAAAGAAAAAAGGAAAAAGAAGTAGGTTATCTAGCTATATAGAGCTATATATTAAAATTATTTGACTTTCTTAAAAAATAGAACATTTTAAGTTTACATATGGAATAAAACAGTAAACTACTACTATCAAGAAACAATGTAATATAAACAAAAAACAAGAGGGGAAACAGTAATAAATCATTTTTCTATCAATTGTACACTTATAAACTCCAGTTCCCATTAACATCTTCTGATGTCCCATACATATGTTTTCAAAATATAATGCTACCTTTATAGAGGTAAATATGTTTATAGGATATTGAAACAAATTAACTAGGAAGCCAATGAAAACAATAATACAACTCTAAAAAATGAAACATATATTCTTATAATATCCCCCAATACTATGTAAAACTTTTTCTAATGAGAGCTCCTCTCCATTCCAAAAACATATTACCCTTCTGTTATATCTATTAAATTTTTTTTAGAGATAAGAAAACAGATTTATATATAAATTTCTCCCATGGGATTTAACAAACTTCTGGGAAAGTAAAAAGGGGGAAAAATTGTCCATGAGCATGACAATTGTCCATGAACATGGGAATTAAATGGCAAATACTATATCTACTTGTTTAATACTAATTGTCTTAATTTTAGAAATTCCAAGTAGATATCTAGTTATATAGATCTTTGAAAAAAACTGAAACTACACAGTTTTGTAATAATCCTACTTCCTTTGCCCTTCCCCCCCCTTACATATAACCTTCTATGTATTTATTTTGCTGTTCTCATTTTTCTTGGAGTATGTTGTTAAATCTTAAGACCTCATAAATTAAATCCTTAAAGTTATGAGAAAAGTAAGGTCATTTTAGAGTTGTGTGGCTAATTTACAATCTGAAAACTTGCATTTTTCCCCTATGTTAAAGAAACTTTAAAAAGTTATCAATAGATTTCTTTGTTGCCTTTACTAATGATGTTGTATTTTTTTTTCCACTAGTGGTAGGTGTTGAATAATTTGGATGGGAATTTGAAAGTTCATGGCTTCCAAACCAGCAGGAGTTAAGGCTTAATTGCTTGGAAATACATTTTCATGGCTGATACCAGAAACAGAAAATGTCTGTATGTCAAGAGGTTCTGTGCTAATCAGTTAACCATAATATATGCCACCTCATATCTAGGGACAGTGTAGCTGTTAGCAGCTTGAAGCTATTATAAATGTACCAATGGGGAACTTATACTTTTTTCACGAACATGCTTCTTCATCTAAATAAAGGAATAGAGAAATTTTGTACTTAACTAGTGTCAGTGAGAAGGAAAGTACATTCACCTAGTTTGAACTTTAAATCTCACTCTATTCATTGCTGCTCATTAAGATAATACTTTAAAAGTCTATCAATTGCTGATACCCTCTCTGTGTGTCAACTCAGAAGCTGCCTGTTAGATCTGGTTACACTCCAGAGACAAGGATTTGATTTCCAGCTCTAGAGATCAGGTGAAGAATTGCAATAATAATTAGTAATTAGTAGTTAGATCTCAAATTACCACATTAGAAGGTTATTTCTTCAAAGCACTTGGTCTCATGAGTAGAAAGGAATACAGGAGACAATAAATTGTTGAACCTTTAAAATCTAAGAAAGACTATAGTGTCAAGGTGCTTCTTGAAATCTTTAGACATTCTAAATATAATGAGATATTTCTTAAAATCTTATTTTTCAAAATCAATTTTTTTAGGCTTTAATTCTAGGTGTTGCACTAACCCATACTGTGTACAAAACAATAACATTGGCTTAAGATGTAAATATATGTTTGTCATTTTAAAAGTGATGATATTCCTGGGAACACTGTTGAAAGACAATATGTAAATACCATTTTAATACTTCCTACTATCCCCATAAAAAATTATGATTAGTGTATAAAAGTTAAATAGTATAATATATTTTATTTTGTTAGTTAGATGCCAAGTAGAAGTGAAATCATATGGTACTTGTCTTTCTCTGACTGGCTTATTTCACTTAGCATAACATTCTCCATATCCATTCATGCTTTTGCAAAAGATAAGATTTCTTTTTTTTATGGCCAAGTAGTAGTCCATTGTGTGAATATACCACAGCTTTTATCTTTTCGTCTATTGATTAGCACTTGGGAGAATATGTGTGTGTGTGTGTGTGTGTGTGTGTGTGTGTGTGTGTGTGTCTATATAAATAAAATGTAAATTTTTGTTCAAAATTTTAAATCTCTGAGAGTTTTCACCGATTCCTTTGAAATTTTGACACAACATTGCATTCGAATATGCACGTGTTTTTATATACCTACTATTATAGAGATGTCACACCTATTATAGATAAAAACATGTTTTTTTTGTAAAACAGTGCCACCTCTTGGATGTAAAAGCAACACACGCTATACTAAATATTTTACGATTCAATTTCAATGTTTCCGAGTTATAATCCATTTATAATTTTCAAATTTCCAATTGTACAATTTCATTTCAATGTTTCTGATTGCATTGTGCAATCGGAAACAATCCAATTGTATGTGTTATCTATTTCTAAGCTAACACTTGAGCAAAAACGGCATTTATGATCAAATAATGCAAACTGTCAATAATGGGGTTGGAGAAATCTTCTTAGATGCACCAGGATGAACTGGTAAAACGTTCCTAATTAGATTGATTCTGGCAGCAATTCAATCCCAAAATGATATAGCCTTAGCTCTTGCATTATCCGGAATAGCTGCAATATTGCTACCAGGTGGAAGAACTGCTCATTGCACTTTGAAATTGCCATTGAACATGCAATTCATTGAAACTCCCACATGCAGCATTTCCAAAGCATGTGGCATGGGAAAAATATTGCAGAAATGCAAACTTATTGTTTGGGATGAATGCACAATGGCACACAAAAAATAGCTCGAGGCTCTTGATTTATCATTGCAAGATTTGCATGGAAACATCAGACCATTTGGGAACGCATTAATATTGCTTGCAGGAGATTTCAGGCAAACATTACCTGTAATTTCTCGATCAACACCAGTGGATGAAATAAATGCTTGCCTGAAATACTCTACTTTGTGGCAACACGTAAAGATGTTAAAATTAACTACAGATATGTGTGTCCAGCTGCAAAACCATTGATCAGCTGAGATATTCTTATGTCAACTTCTGGAAATTGGGAACAGAAAGGTGCCAGTTGATCTGACCTCAGGACAAATTTCATTGCCTCATAACTTCTGTAATTTAGTGATGTCAAAAGAATTGTTTAAAAAAGTATTTCCCAATATTTAAAACAATTATAAGAATCACTATTGGCTGAGTGAACGAGCTATTCTTACAGCCAAGAACAAAGACGTCTACAAACTTAACATTATTATTCAATCTAACATTCAAAGCGAGGCAGTCACATACAAGTCTGTCAACACTTGTGGAAGCAGATGAAGTGGTTAATTATCCAACAGAATTTTTGAATTCACTTGATCTGCCAGAGATGCCACTGCATGCATTGCAATTGAAAATCGATGTTCTAATTATCATGTTGCAAAATATCAACCAGCCAAGGCTTTGCAATGGCACATGGCTTGCAGTAAAAAATTAATGAGCAATGTCATAGAAGCAGCAATCTTGACAGGACCTTTCAAAGGTGAAGATGTCCCCATTCCTTGCATTCCTATGATTCCAACAGATATGCCATTTCAGTTTAAGAGATTGCAATTCCCAATTCGATTGGCGTTTGCAATCACCATCGACAAAGCTCAGGGCCTGTCTTTAGAATTGTGTGGTTTAGATCTAGACATGGATTGCTTCTCACATGGACAGTTGTATGTTGCATGTCCTAGAGTCAGCAAACCAGACAATCTCTATCTCTGCACAGACAATGGGACAACAAAAAATATTGTATACCCACAAGCATTGTGAAATTAAACATATTAGAAACGTGTGCTTTCTCTTTTCTTTCTTTTCTATTTAACCAGACTCTGAGCCACAGCAACCTGTGGCTCGGTACAGCCAGTGTGTGTGTGTGTGTGTGTATCTCTTTCTATATATATAGATATAGATACAGATATAGATATATCTTTTGTAATTTTTTTTCTTACCAAGTGAGAGGCAGAGAGGTATAGAGACAGACTCCTGAATGTGACCCAACTTGGATCCACCTTGTAACCCCCATCAGGGGCTAGTGCTCTGCCCAACAAGGGCTGCTGCTTTTTTGCTTGGCAACTAAGCTATCTTAGTGCCTGAGGCAAGGCCATGGGACCATCCTCAGCTCCCAGGACCACTTGTTCATGTGATCTTTGGCTGTGGGAGGAGAAGAAAGAGAGAGAGAGAAAAAAAGAAGGGAGAGGGGGAAGGGTATAGAAGCAAATGGTTTCTTCTCCTGTATGCCCTGACTGGAAATTGAACCTGGAACTTCTACATGCAGTTCAATGCTCTACCAATGAGCCAACTGGCCAGGGTCTGGAAGAATATATTTTAAAGTAAAGCTACAATTTGTGGTATAAATGTGAATAGTTTCTGATAATTTGCATAAAGAAAAAAATCTCAATTAAAAACTAAAATATTGAAAATGCATTTTCTTTACCTTTTATATTAAGTTTTGTTAGCTTACAACCTAATAAATCAGAACAAACTTAATCTTAGACATTGTTGAATTTTTACTCAACCCTCAGGTTGACATGTTTAATATTCTTGAATCTTACACTGGGTCTATGCAGTTTTGTGGAAGTAGGGCAGTTTCTCTGTTCACCAGTCAACAATCTTTCTTTGGACTGTAGAGTTATTTTGTGTATCTGTTTGTGCTTGCCCATCAAGTCTGTGAGATTTGTTGACTCCACATGATGTTACTTGGGATATGGTGATTATATGTTGGGCAGTACTGATGCCTCTCTGGTTATATTTACTGATTCCTTCTGGAGATTTACCACTCTGTTGTCTCACTGTCTCTACCAGGAAATTTTCATAAAATAGGACCCTAGTATCTACCATTTCAGAGCCTATGTACCTCTCCTGTCCAGCCAAAACACTGTCTCTTGAGCCTTATGGAAACTCTTTTATTTTCTTTGCTTTTGTCCAGGACCTCTTTTTCTTACAGACCCTACTCTTTTCCATAAACTGAGATTAGAAAACAAATTCCAAGTTATTTTTTAGGTGACTACTGCCTTAAATATCACTGCATACCTCTTCTGATGAAATAAAACAGATCCAATTGTCAAAGTAGAGAAAGAAAAAAATGCTGATGGAAGAAGTTAAACATAAATTAATACCCCAAAATATTATCCAGTAATATTCAGAAATAAATATTTGTGGATTAAAAAGAACATAGGTTATATAAAAAGTTTTGATAATATAATTTAGTTGTAAACAACATGAATTATTCCAGTATCAGCTACATGAATTATTCCAGTATCAGCTAAGTATGAGAAATTCTAAGTGCAAACATTAGTCTTAAACTTGTAAACCTGTAAGTATTATTAATGATTAAAAAGAAAAATTTTATTACTAGAATATTTCACAGCAAGTCTGCTGGTTTCTTAAAAAAATAGTAAGTCTTAACAGGAAAAGATGAGTGTAATTTATGGCATTAAGAGTTGCATGAGTTAAACACCTTTGTATGCAAGAAACAAAGGCCTCACTTAGGTTACCTCAAGTAATGAAGATTTACTGCAGAGATCTCTAGAATTTCTAAACAGCAAAAACTTTCAACAAGATGTCTGGTTGGAAGGGAGATCTAAACTAGTGGTCTTACATTTGCCTTCCATTACATAAACATTGCTTTTATTTGCATGTTACAAACTCTTTAGTCCCACTGATAGGGAATAAAGTTGATACTACAAAAATATTAGTATGCTGGCATGTAAATAGTGTTTGAGAAATGAATAGATACTTTTTGAAGTAAAACACATGTAAAACTAAAATAAAACCAACAGCACAAAGACAATGAAAGACAAAAATAGGTCAATTTAATTTAAACTGGTTTCCATAAAATATAATAGAAAGTGAAAACTGCTACTTTACATAAATGGTATGATATGATTTGCACATATTTGAAAATAAAATAAAGTCAAGTAGCTTTTGTGTTAACAGTAAAAAGGTAGTGAACAACAAGAGTCAAACAAGATGGCCTTCTCCATCTCCTGTATAATGTTGCCACAATTACACCACATAGAAGCTGAATTTTGGTATGGATATAATTAGCACTGTGGGCAACCTGAAGGTGGCACTGACCTTCTTGAGAGAAGTACTAAGAGGAAAGATAAGTATAGTTAAAAAAGAGATGCAAAAGCATGTTTCCATTTTATATAAATATCTAAATACAAACATACATACTTGACGACCTTGAGAATATCGAAAAAGTTTTACTTCTATGATTGACTCTGGACAGGTCAATATATTTGATAATTTAGATCCATTATACTACATTTTCTTTAAATACCAACTTGGCTGACTGAAAGAAACTATAAACTGAGAGGACAGACGCTTTTCTTACTTCTATCATGAGATTGCAGTGACACAAATAGGCATTGCCCTTCTCCTACCATCAGCACTGCAGAATAGACCTTCCCAGACCAAGTAGAATAGTGAATAGTGTCAGCAGAGTACAACAATGATTCCTGATATTCAATAATATCCAAGCTTAATACAAGGTGGGGCAAGAGTAGGTTCACAGTTGCTTATATAAAAATTAATGCCTGATCTGTAGTGGCACAGTGGATAAAGCATTGACCTGAAAGGCTAAGGTTGCTGGTTTGAAATCCCGGGCTTGCCTGGTCAAGGTACATGTGGGAATTGAGGCTTTCTGCTCCTCCCTCCTTCTCTCTCTCTCTTTCTCTATCTCTTCTCTAAAATGAATAAATAAAATTTAAATAAAAAGAAAAGCAATAATTATTAAATAATAATACAAGAATAAACTGTGTTTCATGTGCTCACGACTATAAACCTCCTTTTTTCCCACCCTTTATATTAATAATTTTCTGTTACTACACCAACAAGAAAATTATATTTGCAAGGTATTAAATCTTATACTCTGCTTGTTTTAAAGTCCAAACCATCAAATTTCCTGCTTTAATCAGTTTCTATTCCTGGTCTAAAAATTTATAGCTGGGGAAAAGGTGATTTCATCCAGAAAACATATGCAGAGCGACCTAGAGTTATTGCAATGCTGCGGGATTTGGGTAAAACAGTTTACATCAGAAGTAATTCAGTACATTTCTGGAATGTGAAACATAGTAGATGTCTTTGTAGTATGTGAATCTATAGGAGAAGAAGCTCAAAGATATATCATTTGAGGAAAAAAATTTTAAGAATTTGATTTATTTGTTTTAGAGAGAAGAGAGAGAAAGAAGGGACAGAACAGGAAGAACAAACTCCCATATGTGCCTTGACCAGGCAAGGCCAATATTTTGAACCAGTGACCTCAGCATTCCAGTTCAATGTTTTATCCACTGCACCACCACAGTTCAGGAGAAAAATTTTAAACAGATAATATCTATATATTACAAAGGGATCATAACTCATAGGCTAAACTTAAAATAAAAAATAATATGTAAAGTACAGAAAACAAACAAATTTTAATTTAAACTTTTCTGTCCAGAAGTCCTGGACATGCAAAAACAATGTCTTTTTTTAGATATATGTAACCAATAGGCAACTTAAGTATTAATTGCATATTAATATTTTAGTGAGTAGGCATTTAGAACACTGAAAGAATTTTGGACTGACAATTCTACCTACAAAGTGCTATGTTTAACACCGAGCCTACAAAACTGCCAAGAGTATATGCTTTGTCTTTAGCAAACCCTATCCAAAAACAAACAAACAAATCCTCAGTGACTAACTATCCTATTGTAGCTATCTAGAAGACAATAGAAACATTCTTTAAGTACTATTTCATTCTGTATTCAACTTGCAATTCTCCATGGTGTTTTTTTTTTTTTTATCACTACTTTCATCAGTGGTCACATATTGGCAATGGGTATCAGACAGGAAGCTCAGTAGTCTTCTCAGCAACAGTGTCTCATGGTCACAGACATAGATTTTATGCTGTTTGAAGCTTTAGATGTCTTTGAGACTACTTTAATCTACTGTCTGTCAGTTACTCAGGTAGGTTTAATTATGTCTTTGTAAGGCTGGTGGTTGTGGTCATACAAATTTGTGTTGAATTTGGGCAGACATTAAAGAAACTGTGAAGCTGGAAAACCAAGCCATACCAATTTCTCCCTATCTGCCCCAGCCACAATCAAATCTACCCACATCTCTGTTTGGGTAAATTTTACAGGCCCATTTCTCTTCTTAGTTGGGGGTATACCAAGGGCAGCAGCCCTCACTGCTTAATGATCTCATGCTGCTTCCAGCTCCCCCAAATCTGCTATCATTTTTGTAACCACACTGATGAGCTGCCCCACAAAGGGGCCCAAGATAGCCAGTAGTGACCCCAAAAGGTCATTGTGGTACTGCAGAGAATAAGGTCCCTCATCCCTGCTGAAAACACTTCCTCATCTGGCCTATGAGACCTTGAGTTGAAAGCAGCATTTTTCATACCTAGCTCCTGAATGACCTTGGTTTGCTCACTATAGCATTGCCACCTACTCACTGTCCCTGGCAAGTCTCCAGTATTTTGTCAGACTGGACAAATGGTGGCGATCACCCATTCAAATAAGGTATAGTTTCCTGGGTTGTCATGACAGTTCTGGAGACGCTGCTTAAGGAAATAATAACAGCAAATTTCTCCATCTCTGTTCCAGAGAGCATGATGCTATCTACCCCCTACATCCCACAACTGCAGCAACCAGGCTACAAGGGGCTCAGTAGGTTTTGCCTAAATAACTCCCCCAACTTCATCAGCTCTGTGTGGGTGAAAGGATGGACCACAAAGTCCTCCACTACCTGTGAGGAGGTTATTACTGCCCCTGGGGGACTCTTGGCTGCTAGGATTTTGCCTTTTGGGAGACCACTGGCTGGGCTCTAAGTCTTCAGACAGCTCCTCAGAAGAGTCAAAAATGTCTGTTCACCCAGCTCAGAGTCAGTCCATTGGCTCAAATGTATCTCTGTCTTCAATGCTTACTTTGGCTCCTGTGACGGCTAGTTCTTAGCCTGAAACTTAGATTCCAGCTCTTTAACTTGCAGATGTTTCTCCACCAAATGTTGGTACTTGCATTTTGCTTCCAGGGAAAACTGGAGCTCACAAACCTGTAAATCCTTCTCCAGTGATAGCACCAATTCCAGATGTTATTGGTGTTCAGCCTTCATCTCATACTGCAGCTTTTGAGAATGGTCAGCCTCCTTTCCAGTGCTTGTTCCAGTTCAATCTGTTGTTGCCACTTGGTCTTCAGCTCATCCTGGAGCTTTCAACCTTGGGCAGCCTCTTGCACAGAAGTCTTAATGTCCTCTTGCAGAGTTGTAAAAAACACACAGCCTATGGTCCCCACTGGGAACAGCCTTTCCTCTGATTTACCTTTCAGGTGTATTGGTGGCTCCATACCAATCTGCTCAGAATTCTGCTGGCTGCGCTAGGTGTAAGGTCAATGGTCATAGTCATGCAGGTTTACCTTGGATTCAGGCAAACAGTAGAGAAACTGCAAAGCTAGAAAAGAGTGGGCCGTTTTGTTTATTAAAGTCTCACAATGGCAAATGAGCAACCATGAAGGCAATACCACTTTCTTCCCTCAGGGCTGATGAGCAAACAAGCTGGAGAAAAAAACCCTTTTCCGGCAAACAACAGAAAAAAAAAGGCCCCTCCCAATGGCAAGAAGCATTCTGCAGTCTAAAATCTGCCTCCCTGAAGCCAAGCAACCACAGCCTTACATAGACTATACACAGATGGTGCTGCCCCATGCTCATGCACCAATCAGACAAAGTACAAGTGAGCAATTCTTACACACTTGTTTGTTCAACAATCTTAATGTACTACTTTATCATCAACATTTTCTTCTTGACCCATGGGTTGTTTAGAAGTACAAGATTTAGTTCTCAAGTATCTGCAAAATAAATAAAAATACTTCTTTCTATTCCTCTGGATAAGTACAACTTTAAGCCATGAGCATTATGCATTGTATACATATTACATATAATATATATATATATAATATAATGCATTATATATTATATAATGCATATACACATAAAACATCTCTGTAATGAATACGGGAGGTAGAAGAATGACTAGAGACTTCAGAATCTAAGAAACAATACAGTGGCATTTGCTCTGTTTTTTCTTGTTTCATAAATCCCAGACTTAGAACAGTAGAATCTAGCTAGCAACTTAGACATACCAATGGGTGCAGATCAAAAAAACACCAAACAAATAAAAAGAGTGACAACAAAAGTGTGTTCTGTCTAACCAAATGGGCAGTCTAGCTAGATAATTCTTTTAAACCATTTTATTTTATTTAACCATTGCAGAAAAAACATTGACACCCCCTCATCTATGCTGACAAAAGCTGAATGGTAAGCTGAGACTTCCACTCTCCATGCTATGATAAGTACCACTATCCCTTGTCCAGTGTTGTGTCATGAAAGATCTCAGGTATCAATGGAAGCTACTTGAGGAATCTGGACTTAATACACACACAAGAAATGAGGCAATATATTCATGGCTTTTGCTTAAGTGGTATCAAATATGTGTCATGGAGTTGTACAACTGAAACTTGTCACCCCATTAAATTTAATTTCTAATTAAAATATAAACAAATAAAATGCTGGAAATATAGTAGTGAATTGAAGAGACTATAACTCTTTTTCCTGAAGTTTATATTCTAATGGAGATCTGAGTCCAAATGTTTGTAATATTTAAGACAGTGGTTCTTAACCTGGGTTCTATAGAACCCTAGGGTTTGATGAGTCCATCTCAGGGGTTCTGAGAAGCCTCTGCCGCGGAGGCCAGAATAAAGTAATACCGTAATTTGTTGTGAATTCATGCACTTCGTTGGTTTTGTTCTTTGAGCAAGGTGATGTTCATGCATGGCTCATTTTGTACACCAGTAATAAAACATATACCTATATCTTGAATTTGGAAAAAAAATCATATTTTATTTATCACTAAAGAAGGGTTCGGTGAATACACATATGAAACTGGTGGGTTCAGTACCTCAAAAAAGGTTAAGAACCACTGATTTAAGATATTGTGAAATTAGGGGAAAATACGTTAAAGAATGACCCTGTCTTACTATAAATATACAAGCCAAAGACAGTGCATAATGAGTAGATAATTGAACAAAAGCTTGTAGCAAAGTGAAGTAGCAAGGCAAGAGACAAGATTGTAAAATAAGTAACCTGCATCACCTAGATATGTCATGATAAAAAGAAATTCATTATGTCCTGGGTTGCATGTATATTATATGAAATAGTTTCATAATATAAGACAAAAAACTATGGCTGCCAGGGATGCCCCATAGCTGAGCAATTATTTAATTATACCAATTGTTGTATCCTAATTTCTAATTATTTTAATCTAATTAATTATTTCAAATATTACAATAGCTTTGTTTGTAAATGAAGTTTGTTTATTCTTGTTTGTCAGTGGTAGTAATTAAAACAAAAAGATCAAATATCTCAATATTTTGAACTATAAATAAATCATCATCCCCTTTTCTCTAAAATGCTGATACAAGGTGAAACTCTTTAAAATTCCAATCATCAAAATTTATTATAAAATTATTTAACCTATAAAGCAGAAATTACACATGGATTATGAGGATGACATTAAACAAAGTTATCAAATCATATAATTATTTTGAAGTATTTAAAATATTTTTCAACAATAAAAATTATTTTACATTGTGATATTAAAAGTAAAAGATGCAAGTACTTTTTGAATGTCTTGATTTTTTCTTTAATTTTTATACTTACAATAGAAAAGGCGACAAAACTCAGTTTTGCTAGTACTATTTATTCAAAGCAAGTTGTAAAACACCTCTTATAGTAACCTTGAAAGTAAAGGAAGAGTGTTTATTTTTAGAGAAATATTTATTAGCAATGTTGATCCTGCAAATTTTAATGCCAGAGAGCTAAAATGTATGAATACTAATATTTTCTGTGATCTTGAAAAACATGATGTTTTAACATATTAAAGAGGAATGTGCATTAATATATTACAACATTTTAAAAGTTTTTGTAAACAAGGTGAATCAGATGTCACACAACTAAAATTAAAAATAGAATACAAATGATTAGGTTTGGAAAAGGTTTGTTGAAAAGTCACATTTTCTTTTGTATAGCAAAGGATGATTGGCATTTAATTTAGACCGGGGCCATAGGGCACTTATATCTAGAATGGACATTAAAATGGATTCTCAGTACAGATTTTACAAATTACAGAAAAGTACTGAACAGTCATTTTTACTATTTTGTCTGTCCCTTACATTCCAGTTTTTACTTTGTTCAGTTTCTCACAACCAGAGAGGGTTCACCTTGTCAATTCTGGATTGATTAGGTTTATCTCTAATCAATGAAAATTTGTATTGGACAAAGTTCAATAACCTTCATCTTGTCATCGGTATCTTATGCTTGTGGAATCTTACTATGACAAACTACAATAAAAGTTATGTCAGGTGACTATTTTGTTCAATAACCTTTCTATGTGGTTACCTGTAACCAAAGTGAAGTCCTAACACTTTGGCCTTGCACCAGCAAATGTCCATGATTGTTGCATTATGTTTAACATACTTTCCTTTCACTATCCTCACTCCTCCTGCCCTGCCCCCAATTTCTCATCACATCTTGATCTCTGAAATAGTAATCGTATCTTACATGTGCACCTTTCTATACCTTTATCTTGCAATTTCCTTTGCCTTGGCCCTTTCTTCCTTTTTAAATCAAAGCCACTTTTCAAAGCCTGGTCAAATGTCACTGTCTCCAGGTATCTTCTTTCATGCTACATGTTTCCTTCCTGTTTACACTGCTAACATATTATATTGTATGTAGGTTTACATTAGAGTTTTATTACAAACATGTTATTTTTCTCATTAAAACTAGGCCCTGTGTTGTATCTGTGCTGCTTATAAAATATATGAATACTATGAATTAGAATATATTAGAATATATGCTAATTCATAGTATTCATATATTTTATAAGCAGCACTTACTGTTTATTAAGAATACACAAGGAGAACCTTATGGTTAGGGATTCCAAGATGGCAGCGGAGTAGGCAGACATACAAACTGCCACTTCACGGGACCAAACTGGATAACAAATTAATTTAAGAACAATAATTGTGAAAAACCAAGTTTGCACTAAAAGAACAGAATTCAAAAACCAAAGAGCACAGCCAAAAACACACCAAACCCAGTAAGAAGTGCAGAGATGTAGTGAGGACTACCCCACTCCCAAGAGTGAGGGGCAGCTGAAGGTTTTCTCATTGTGGGGAGAGACCCTGAGAGGCAGGGATCCTCAGTCCCAGGACCAGAACCCCAGCCTAGAAACACAGAGACTGGAGGAGATAGCCTGACAGCATTGAGTGGGGAGAAGAGAGGGAATTTCTGTTCATGGAAAACGGCTGGTGAAGAAGTTGCAGCCTTAAAGGGCTAGTGCAGAAAATATCGCTCACAGCCACTTGCCTGGGGCTCCAGGTGCAAGGAGGACTGAGAGGACTGGTCTTGCGTGAGGAGAGTAGGGAGATCAAGACACAGGGACACAAATGGTGACAGGGAGAATAATACTGGAGCTGAGTCATTCTCCAGTACTAAGGCATCCATAGTTGGGGGGAGGGTCACTCCTTCTATCCAGCACAAGCATAGCATGAAGCCAGTTGACTCACCTTCAAAAAGCTCTTCAGCTCCAATCAGTGTGAAAGACCGTTTGGAAAGGAGCTAGTAAAGGAGAGGGGCAGTGATTCAGGTTTCCAGGGAGACCTGAGCTACACCTCCCCCTTCTGATACAGAGAACATGCCTCATTCACAGAGATTAACTGGGTAGATCACACCTTCTAGTTCTCAGAGGTTACACCCACTACATTTCTGAATAGAGTTTCAACTGAGGCCAAAGAGCAAGATATGCCCACTACCCCTATCCTAAATACAGAAGTTCCAAGCTGGGTTCAGCAAAGAAAAAAGCAGGAAAATTAATAATTTTAAGGGGCTCTACCTGTTAAGAAGAATAAAATCTGAGCAACCAGCAGAGGCTGAGGAATAAATTCTTGAAGGATGGGCCACATTCTATATACCACCATCAGATGCACAATCCCAAGAAGCTTGCAAACCATACACACCCACACACACACAAAAAAAGTAAGACAAAATAATGTAATCCACATGAATCGACAAGAAAAATACCCAGAAAAAGAACTGAATGAGATGGAAGTAACCAAATTACTGGATGCAGACTTTGAAATAATGATTGGATATATAAGGATCTCAGAACTACAATAGAATGACTTAATGAGCACCTAAATAAAGAAATTGCAAGCATTAAAAAGGACACTGAAATCATAAAAAAGAATCAATCAGAAATTACAATGCAATATCATAAATGAAGACTACACTAGAAAGAATCAACAGCAGGCTGGATGAAGCAGAGAATTGAATCAGTGACTAAGAAGACAAAATAAATAACAAAGTAGCAAAAAAGAAAAGAGGCTTAGCCTGACCAGGCAGTGGTGCAGTGAATAGAGTATCGGACTGGGATGTGGAAGGACACAGGTTTGAGACCCCAAGGTCGCCAACTTGAGCACGGGCTCATCTGGTTTGAGCAAAACCCACCAGTTTGAACCCAAGGTTGCTGGCTGGAGCATGGGGTTATTTGGTCTGCTGAAGGCCCATGGTCAAGGCACATATGAGAAAGCAATCAGTGAACAACTAAGGTGTCACATCAAAAATGATTGATGCTTTTCATCTCTCTCCATTCCTGTCTGTCTGTTTCTATCTATCACTCTCTCTGACTCTCTCTCCATCTCAGAAAAAAAGGCCTAAAAAGTCTGAGAAAACTATAAGAGAGCTCGGTGACAATACAAAGAGAAATAACATCCACATCATAGGAGTTTCTGAAAGAGAAGAGAAAGAACAAGGGATAGAGAACCTGATTGAAGAAATTATAGCTGAAAACTTTCCTAAATTGATGAAGGAATAAGTAACACAAGTTCAAGAAGCACAGAGAGTTCTAGTAAAGAGAAAACCAATGAGACCTACATCAAGATACATCATAATTAAAATACAAAAGTTAAGAGATAAAGAAAAATACCAAAAGCAGCAAGAGAAAAGAAGTCAATTACCTATGAAGGGGCCTCCATAAGGATGACATCCAACTTTTCAAGAGAAACACTTGAGGCCAGAAGGGAATGGTAAGAAATATTCAAAGTAATGCAAAACAAGAGCCTACAACCAAGACTTATTTATCCAGCAAGATTATCATTTAAAATTGAAAGAGAAATAAAAAGCTTCCCGGACAAAAAATAAAGTTCAAGGACTTTATTACAACCAAAGCAGTACTACAGGAAATGTTAAGGGGCTTGCTATAAAAAAGAGCAAAGGAAAAAAGAAATTGAGAAAAAGAGAATTATAGATTTAAAGATAAAATGGCAATAAACAACTAAATATCAATAATAACCTCAAATGTAAATGAATTAAATGCTCCAATCAAAAGACATAGGGTACCTGCATGGATAAGAAAACAGGACCCGTACATATGCTGTCTACAAGAGACTCACCTAAGAACAAAAGACACACATAGACTGAGAGTAAAGAGATGGAAAATAATATTCCACACAAATGGAAAAGAGAAACAAAGCCGGGGTAGCAATTCTAATATCTGACAAAATAAACTTTAAAACAAAGGCTCTAGTAAAAGATAAAGAAGGTCACTACATAATGATAAAGGAAGCATTAGAACAGAAAGATATAACTATTTTAAATATACATGCACCTAATATAGGAGCACATAAATATATAAAACGGATTTTGATGGCAAGAAAGGGCGAGATCAACAGCAATACTATAATAGTGGAGGATTTTAAACCCCGCTAACATCAATGGATAAAACCTCAAGACAGAAAATAATAAAGAAACAGTAGCCTTAACGGACACACTAACTCAACTAGATTTAATAGATATCTTCAGAACCTTTCACTCCAAAACAGGAGAATATACATTTTTTTCAAGTACTCATGGTACATTCTCTAGTATAGACCACATGTTAGGACACAAAATGACTCTTAATAAATTTAAGAAGATAAAAATCATATTAAGCACCTTCTCTGATTGCAACAGCATGAAACTAAAAATCAACTAACTACAATAGAAAAACATTCAAACACTTGGGACTAAATAGCATGCTATTAAATAATGAATGGGTTAAAAATGAGATCAAAGAAGAGATCAAAAACTTCCTTGAAACGAAAATAAACATACAACAACTCAAAATTTATGAGACACAGCAAAAACTGTCTTGAGAGGAAATTCATAGCATTATAGGCATTATGTTAAGAAGCAAGAAAATGCTCAAAATAACAACTTAAACTGCACCTAGAATAACTAGAAAAAGAACAGCAAGTAAAGTCCAGAGGAAGTTGAAGAAAGAAAATAATAAAGATCAGAGTGAAAATAAATGACATGAAGGCAAAAAAAAAAAAAAAAAAAAAAAGCAACAATACAGAGGATCAATAAAACCAAGACCTGGTTTATTAAAAAGGTATACAAAATTGATGAACTTTTATCCAGACTCACCAAAAAAAAAAAAAAAAAAAAAAGAGAGAGAGGGTTCAAAGAAATAAAACTAGAAATGAGAGTGGAAAAGTAACAACTGACACAGTAGAAATTTAAAAGATTGTAAAAAAAAAATACTATAAAGAACTGTAGGCCCCAAAATGGGACAATTTAGATAAAATGCATAAATTCCTTGAAAATATAATCATTCAAAAATCAATCTGGAAGAATCAGAAATTCTAAACAGGCTGATTATAACAAAAGAGATTGAAACAGCTTTCAAAAGACTCCCAACAAACAAATGTCCCAGGCCAGATGGCTTCACAGGCGAATTTTACCAAATATTCAAAGAAAAACTAACTCCTCTCCTGCTCAAGCTATTTCAAAAAATTCAAGAGGAGGGAAAATTTTCAAACTTCTTATATGGGGCAAACATAATCCTCATTCCAAAATCAGGCAAAGACACTACAAAAAAAGAGAACTATAGGCCAATATCCCTGATGAGCCTAGATGCTAAAATTCTCAAAATATTAGCAAACCGATCCAGCAGTACATAAAAAAGTCATACATCATGATCAAGTGGGATTTATTCTGACAAAACTAGACTGGTATAATTATCGCAAATCAATTAACATGATTCATTACATGAACAAAATGAAGAATTAAAACCTCATGAGCCTGACCCGTGGTGGCGCAGTGGATAAAGCGTCGACCTGGGAACACTGAGGTCGCAAGTTCAAAACTCTGCACTGGTCTGGTCAAGGCACGTATGGGAGTTGATGCTTCCAGCTCCTCCCCCCTTTCTCTCTTTCTCTATCTCTCTCTCTCACTCTGTGTCTCCTCTCTAAAATGAATAAATAAATAAAAAAATAAATAAAAAAAAAAAACCTCATGATACTATCAATAGATGCAGAAAAAACATTTGGTAAAATCCAGCACCTATGTATGATGAAAACTCTCAGCAAAGTGGGGATACAGGGAACATACCTCAACATGATAAAGGCCATCTATGACAAACCCACAGCCAACATCATACTCAATGCGCAAAAATTAAAAGCAATCCCCTTAAGAAGAACAAGGCAGGTGTGCCACCTTTCAACATTCTTATTTAAAATAGTTCTCAAAGTCCTAGCCACAGCCATCAGACAAGAAGAAGAAATAAAAAGCATCTAAAATGGAAGAGAAGAAGTAAAACTTTCATTATTTGCTGATGACTTGATACTGTACATAGGAAACCCTAAAGTCTCAGTCAAAAATCTACTGGAACTGATAAATGAATTCAGCAAGTAGGAAGGATATAAAATCAATATTCAGAAATCAGTGTCATTTATATACACCAACAATGAAGTGTATGAAAGAGAAATTAAGGAAACTATCGCCTTCACTATTACAACCAAAAAAATAAAGTACCTAGGAGTAAATTTAACCAAGAAGGTTAAAGACCTGTACTCAGAAAATTATAAAACATTGATAAAAGAAATCAAGGAAGATACCAACAAGTGGAAGCATATACCGTGCTCATGGTTAGGAAGAATAAACATCATTAAAATGTTTATACTACTCAAAGCAATATATAAATTCAATGCAATTCTTATTAAAATGCCAATGTCATACTTCAAAAATATAGAACAAATATTTCAAAAATTTATATGGAACCAAAATGAACACGAATAGCTTCAGAAATTGTGAAAAAAAAAAATAAAACTGGGGGTATTACACTTCCTGATATCAAGTTATACTACAAGGCCATTGTACTCACAACAGCTTGGTACTGGCATAAGAATAGGCATAAAGATCAATGGAACAGAACAGAAAACCCAGAAAAAATCCATGCCTTATGGCAGCTGATATTTGACAAAGGAGGTAAGAGCATACAATGGAGTAGAGACAGTCTTTAATATATGGTGTTGGGAAAATTGGACAGGTACATGCAAAGAAGTAAAACTAGATCACCAACTTACACTATTCACAAAAATAAACTCAAAATGGATAAAAGACTTGAATGTAAGTTGTGAAACCATGATCATCTTAGAAGAAAACATAGGCAGTAAGCTTCCTGACATCTGTAGCAGCAATATATTTTCTGATTTAACTCTATGGGCAAGTGAAATAAAGTAGAGGATAAACAAATGGGACTATATTAAACTAAAAAGCTTTTGCACAGCTAAAGACAATAAGAACAAAATAAAAAGACAACCCACACAATGGGAGAACATATTCACCAACACATCCAATAAGGGGTTAATAACAAAGTCTATAAAGAACTTGTAAAACTCAACATCAGGAAAGTAAACAATCAAATCAAAAATTGGGCAAAAGAACTGAATAGACACTTCTCCAAAGAGGGCATACAGATGGCCAATAGGCATGTGAAAAACTGCTCAACATGACTAATCATTAGAGAAATGCAAATTAAAACCACAATGAGATACCACCTCACACCTGTCAGAATGGCGCTCATCAACAAAACAACACACAATAAGTGCTGGCGAGGATGCGGAGAAAAGGGAGCCCTCATGCACTGCTGGTGGGAATGCAGACTGGTGCAGCCACTGTGGAAAACAATATGGAGATTCCTCAAAAAATTAAAAATCAACTGCCTTTTGATCCAGCTATTCCACTTCTAGGAATATATCCTAAGAATAACAAATAACTGATTCAAAAGAAGAAATGCACCAACATGTTTATTGCAGCATTGTTTATAATAACCAAGATCTGGAAATGGCCCAAATGTCCATTAGTAGACAAGTGGATTAAAAAGCAGTGGTACATATACACAATGGAATACTACACGACCATGAAAAAGAAGGAACTCTTACCCTTTGCAACAACATGGATGGACCTGGAGTCTATTAAGCTGAGTGAAATAAGCCAGAGAAAGAAAAATATCATATGACCTCACTCATATGAGGAATCCAATGAACAATGTGAACTGAGAAAGAGAAGAGAGGCAGAGAAGGCGTTAAAGAGGCCAGAGGGAAATCAGTCAAAGGGAAAGGGGATAAGAGGAGGGGATCAAAGAAAGGAAAGACATTAGGGAAAGTACATATATACACATAACAAACACAGAGAGATAGAGGGCAGGATAGTAAATCATGAAGGGAAGGGGAGAAGGCAGTGGGCAGAGGGGGCAAAGAGGGTATCAAGGAGAACAAGGGGGAGGGAGGGAGATATATTCAGGGGAACACTTGTAACTATGTAAACACAATAAATTAAAATCAATAAAAGATACACCAAGAATATGTGTATGTGTGCATACATAGCTAATAATATGTATGTATAATATGTATACCGTATATGCATATACATGCATATGACATAAAGGTTAAAAGAAAAGTAATTAATGAAAAGTTAGAAAATTGTAAATGTTTCTTCCTTGGACAGGACTGCGGTAAGTAATGCCAAAATATCTTTTTAAAATAAGAAGATAAATAGAAAAATAAAACCTAACACACAAGCATTTTAATTCATAATTTATCCTTAGGACAAGATTCTTAGGCAGAGAGCACAGGTTAAATGCCTGTAAGGGGTACACAAGTAACTGATTTGTGGGAAGCAAGTTGAATTATATTGGATAAATTGCTAAAAGAGGGAAGTAATTACCTAGGCCCAACTGATTTTTTGCCATGAGCTAATGTGGGTCCAATACTACCAAAGTAAATTTTTCAAGAGAAGGAAAAATCCCGATTTTTATGTGAATATTCATACCTTATTTTAATGTGACAAATAATTTTATTTATTTATTTATTTATTTATTTATTTATTTATTTATTTATTTTACAGGGACAGAGAGAGAGTCAGAGAGAGGGATAAATAGGGACAGACAGACAGGAATAGAAAGAGGTGAAAAGCATCAATCATTAGTTTTTTGTTGCCATTGTGACACCTTAGTTGTTCATTGATTGCTTTCTCACATGGGCCGTGACCGCGGGCCTTCAGCGGACCGAGCCACCCCTTGCTGGAGCCAGTAACCTTGGGTCCAAGCTGGCAAGCTTTTGGTCAAGCCAGATAGGCCCACACTCAAGCTGGCGAGCTCAGGGTCTCGAACCTGTGTCTTCCGCATCCCAGTCCGACCCTCTATCCACTGCGCCACCGCCTGGTCAGGCTAATGTGACAAATAATTTTTTAAAAAAGGTTAAAAATTATCTCAACATTATTTGGCAGTCTCTGATTTTTAGGACTTTTACATAACATTATTGAAATCGGGTAAAGTAGAATTAAGAGCAGCATTTGGAGATAATGGAAAATGCAGCATGCCTCTTTTAAAGTATAGGTTTGAAGATCATGAGTGGTTTGGAGAAATTTAAAAATGAAATAATAGCCCTCTAACTCGCTTATTCTATTCTCAGCGTGGTTAAAAATGCACCCCCATGTTTGTGGTAGCATTGTTCACAATAGTGAAGATCTGGAAACAGCCCAAGTGTCCGTCAGAAGACGAGTGGATTAAAAAGCTATGGTACATATATACTATGGAATACTACTCAGCCATAAGAAATGATGACATCGGATCATTTATAACAAAATGGATGTACCTTGATAACATTATATGGAGTGAAATAAGTAAATCAGAAGAAAAGAAAAACTGAGAACAGCATGATTTCATACATAGGTGGGACATAAAAGTGAGACTATGAGATATGGACAAGAGAGTGGTGGTTATGGGGTGGGGGGAGGGAGGGAAGGGTGGGATAGGGAGGAGGGGAGGGACACAGGGAAAACCAGATAGAAGGTGACAGAGGACAATTTGACTTTGGGTGACGGGTATGCAACACAATTGAATGATAAGATAACCTGGAGATGTTTTCATTGTACATATGTACCCTGATTTATTGGTGTCACCCCATTAAAATTAATAATAATAAAATATATTTAAAAAATGAAATAATAGCTGATACTGTCTAAACAATGACAAGAGAGAACTACTTGACATAAAATTTCATTATAGAATTTTAATAGTTGATATAATTATAATAACCTTTCATTAATAAGTTCTGTACCTTAGTGCCTGGCATTGCAAACATTGTACAGATATTTTCTCAATCTCCTGAATAGACTTAAATAATAAGTAGTATCATTTAAGATGAGGAAACTGAGGCATAAGTATTAAGCAATTTCAAAAGTTCCTATACAGTAAGAACTTCAATCCAACTTTCCTGGAATAAAGTCTGCTTCCAATTATTTGGTCTAAAGTCAGGTCTGTATGTGTATGTTTAGCTGACTACATCAGCTCTTTGTGAGCTCATCTTTAGTTGTTTCCAATTAGCTTTTGGGGGGCCTGAGAAAGTAGTGACTAATCATTGAATATTGGCAACTCAACTACCAATAACTAGTTGGTACCCTAGTTTAATATCTCAAATATATCTAAGACAGCTGCCAGGCAACAGACTGTAAGATTTATTACAGAGCTATTTGTACAGTTGAGAAAAAAAAATGTTGCCAAAATACCAGTCTGAAGCAGTATATCTAAGGATAAATGAAGATAGAACAAATCTGAAAAATGTGTAGAAACTGAGTAAGTACGATTGATTTGGCAACGCGTTCAGTGTGTACAATAAAAGAAAAAAAGATGAGTCAGTGATTTGTATGAGGTTTCTCTTTAAGGGTTTACTGCATAGAATAGAAAGGGTGATGATAAGGGAGTATGTCAAGAGATAGTGAGTACTCCGTGTCAGTAAAAGGAGATTAAATAAGATCTAACAGGCAGGTTAGTTATATAGTATAATGATACTAGCCAGCTTGTTGTAATTTGAATAAAAATCATTTTATCAATAATTGAGAAGCTTTCTCAAAAGTTTATTATTCACTGAATACCCATCATTTTATTGTTAATTATTAAATTGAGAATTCTTTATCTAGATCCTAATATTTGGCATTTATTCTCTTGATAATACATTGACAAGTTGAGAAAAACATTCACTGAGTGCATTTGATGGGCAAATATGCTTCATGCTGCGTTGGATGAGTAACCTATGAGTGGAATTTGGCCATTTTGTTTTGAGCTGTCAAATAAATTTCTCTTGGGCATCTTTTCCATTGCTGTGCATCTGAGCAAAATAATACTTTATTGTTGGTCATAATTAATAATTTATTGAAATATACCAAATGAAAGCACTCAAAATATGAATGCAAATCTTATTAGGTCTCTGAATATAGCAGTCCCAGTCACAGTGTGATTTTTGGTATGAATTGTTGTTATATGTTCGATCATTCACTATCGGAACAAGTTGAGAATCATACTATAAAAGAAAAATGACAGATTCTTTTTGCCTACAGATGAGAAAACAGATTAGTAAAATGTGAAATGAGCCATTCTGGCAAAGTCAAATTTGAGCTTTAAGTGTAAACACTTGAGTTAATGGCTGGGGTTTCTCACTCTCAGAAGCTCTGGTGCGTGGGGAGGGTGAATCAGAGGTTATGGAAGCTCTTCAGCGTTTTACTTAGAACATCCTTATAGGACTTAATTAGGCAGATTACCTGTTATGCATGGTGTAGTGTGCTGAACACTTTTAACTGGTATATCCTCAAGGCAAATGGAAGGCAAAGTCAGAAGGAATTACAATCTATACAAATAACTTTGAGCATTTTATTAGTGGGCTTCATAGAAATGAAATCTTCCTTGCCAATGTACCATTTAATGTTTAACTCAATTGAGTACCAAAGAGTTTGTTAAATGTTGAATGGCCATCTGGATTTATGGATGCAACCTGACTACTCTTCAGTGGCTTTTTTTCCCAGTGACAGCAATGTATCTTTGAAATAAAACAAAAAACCTACAATTTTAAACACTATGTGCTTTGTTCTAAATTACCAGATGATAGTTCACTATTTATAAAAGAGACACATTTGCTTCTTGAAAAAACACTATTTTGTAATTAGAATTTCAAGACGTGAAATTACTTAAGATATACTCATCATGTACAGTACCTGTTTACGGATTTTTTCAGGATGCAAATGCTAACTTGTTATATATATAAAATTCCTGATTCTATTTAATCACTTTATTCCCATAACCACCTACAGGGAAGGGTCACAATGTCAAGCAATCCTGAATGGTATTTTGTGTGATTTGGGAACAAAGCTTTTAAAGGCCAGAGGTTTAGGAACATAAACCAGATGTGCTTATTTCAAAAAGTCTACTTAGTTTTGGGGGGAGAAAGGTCAACCTCTTAGATCTCTTTAAAAATCTTACTGTCAAACACATTCCTTGGAAACTAAGCATTTTACTATTCTCAGAGTGATGTTATGCTGATATTTCTTTTCCTTTTGGATGTAATATTTGTTCTAATGTGTATTGTGCATGAGTCTTTTCCACATTTAGAATATAATAAGATACTTGAAAATTTTCTTAATCATTTAAAATCCTTAAAATATGTCAGAATATTTAAATTTTTATTTCATAGAAAGGATGCTGAATTGTTTTTAAAAATTGTTATTCTCAAATCAAATGTCCGATCTAAATGGCAATTCTCAATTGTTTGTGGAGCATGAATCTAGGTCATAAAATGGCTATTAAAAAGAAGACTTTTATAAAGATATATTTATATGAAGTTGAATGCCTTCCTTCTTTTCCATAGTAACAAATTAGGTTTAAAAGAGATTTATTGACATTCATACCTCAGTATTTTTATAGGATATAAATTATATTGAGTTTTTGTTTAGACTATTTTTTATAATGTGTATACAACTCATGTATAAATAGGTGTTTCTTTATTATAACATCAATGATTTACGTTTTCCTAACTCCTAAAACAAATTATGCCTGTGACTAAACTGTTACCTGGTTCTCATCTAATCTTATTTCCAAAGGCAACATGATGTGCCTTTAGCATTGTGTTTACTGATGGTTTATGGCCTTGGCCTGAATCCTGCTTATTAGCTTATATGATCTTGAGTAAATTGTTTAAATACTTTAAATCTCAATTGGCCCAACTACAAAATGGAGATGATAACATATGTATTTCATCCGGTCAATAAGAAGATTAAAAAGAAAGCATATAATATGCTAACCTAGTGACTGGTACAACAGTGCCTGGTACATTATAAATACTCAATAAATTTTAGACATCTAATCTAATGACATAATAAGTCAAGCAGTATCTCTGCTTAAGAAATACTGTTAGAGTTTGTAACACCGTGCTTGTCTTTTTGTTTGACCCTCCAATTATAGGTAAATTCTTTAAAATCTCTTAGACCTTTAAATGCCTATATTAAAATAAACAATTTAGGTGCCTCTATATAACAAACCTTAGGAGCTGCAGTGCAAATCCAATGACACAGTGTGTGAAGTGACCTACCAACATTGCTCAACGAAGTTACATAAGCATTTAATTTGTAATGCTTTATCAATTTCATTTCTAGCTTTTGTTAAAATAATTTGAATTAAACTGAGACTATATTTCCATTTGCATCATTGGATTAAGTGTTGTGCCAGAGCCTATAAATTGCTTCCTAAAACCTTTAGTAATATAATTTCTGAGTTCTAGCTGGTCACATGGACATCTGGAATAAATGTGTTTCCAAGCCTCAGTGCTCTACTTACTAACAGAGAAAAAGATGCTGAGCCTCTACTATGTCACCATCCTTAGGAAAAAAAAAAAGAAGCCTATTTCCTAGCAAAAGGTTGATTATATTGAATACCTTTGATAATAAAATGCATAGCAATTTGTCTACGTTGGAATTCATACTTACTTTGCATATTGGTGTTTCTTTCCTGCCCACAATGATTCTGCAAACAATATCTATAAATTTACCAAATACCTTCTTCACTCGAGTATATCTCACACATTACTGCTTCTGACCAGGGATTTTTTAAAAAGTAGAAAAAGGGGATAGTTGTTACAGGATTTAATAGTCATACCATGTGTTCCGTCACACAGAGATAGTAAAAGAATGGAAGACTATGTTTACTACTTAGTAAGATAACCAAATAAAAAATAACTTGTTACAATTTGGTGATGTATCAGGATGGATAATCTTCTTAACTAACCAGTGTAATGGTGCTGTTTTTACCATAGCTGAAAAGCATGGGTCTGGAAAGCAAGAATGGGAGTGGCACCTGCCAGTATTCCCCTTTATGATCAATTTACAGAATATTATTTAAAATCTATGTTAAAAGCTTTGCCCTCCCAATTTATAGGCCTTAGTTCCCTAGGAAGAAATGCTTTCACCAAGCATCATAGTGATTTCTCTATTGAAATTCATAGTTGAATCTGTTACTTGGCTATTCTGTAATCTCACAACCTTTAGTCAATGTGCACAAAAGATGGTTATCATATGGGGTACAATGATTGATATTCATTTATCAGAAAAAAAAGAATGTGGCTGTTGAACATTAGGACATAGAAAAGATTTGGAACTAGTGCATCATCTAGTGTTCCTGACAGAACTGTTATATAAACCTCAACATAGTGGAACCCATAAGAGTTCAGACCTTTAAACTGTGAATGTTTGTCTACCATGCAATAGAGAATTCTATAATGTTGATGATGAGAAGCAATAAAACCTGGATTTGAAAGAGAAGAAATAAAATTATAAATACTAACCATGTTATCACTACAAGTTCTGCAAAAGTGGCCTTCAGTAGGTAACTAGTCTTCCTTGTCCTGAGATGTGTATGTTTATATTTATATTAATTAACTTTACTTTTTTTCTTTCAATTCTTCCATTCTTATACAATTTTATATTCAGTGTAGATGGTGGATAACTTATAATTGTATGTCTCTCTGCCTTCCATGTTTTCACTTAATTAAAAAAAATAATTGTATGCTTGGTTTACAAGATATCAAGAGAGGGTTATGAGTGGATTAGAGGAGAAAGGATGATACTGAAATGAGAACAGTACTTGATGGAGTCATTTTCATTTCTAGGTATAGTTGCATCAGGTTATGATACTAGTTGGTCTTGATTTAAAATTTAGATTTAATGCCCTGGCCAAATAGTTCAGTTGGTTAGAGCATCATCCTGAAGTACAGGGTTGCTAGTTTGATCCCTGACCAGGGTACACAGAAGAACAGATTAATGTTTCTGTTTTTCTCTCTCTCTCTTTCCCCTTCCTCTCTCTCTAAAATCAATAAAAACAAATAAATAATAAAATAAAATAAAATTTATATTTAAGATACCGAATACATATACACATGAATGGCAAGTACTTCCATAGGAGGATCTTTTAAGTACCATGCACTGACTCACACAAGCACAGTTCAAAACATTTCTGTGTTATTTTGTACTGTAGAGACTTGAAAATAAAAATTAAAAGCAAAATCAAAACATTACCCAGTGTCATCATATCTAGAGTTCTGTTATAGTTTGGTTTCTGCCAAGCGTATCTGTGTCTTACATTTGGAACTGAGTTGTGTGACGAGATACAGAATGTGATGCATGCATTTTGATAATAAGGTTGGTAGCAAAAGCATCATGGATCATAATTAGATTATTCCCTGTATTGACATGGGCAGAATTCCCCAGAGGAGCAAAGAGAGTGAGTGAGGTTCTATACTCTACAGCAGGGGTGCTCAAAATGTCGATCTCGATCTACTGGTGGATCGCGAAGGAAGTGTGGGTAGATCGCATGACATTAAAAAGACATTTGTCTTTTGATTGGTATACAGGGTAGCCAATCTGACATATGAACTTTTGACACCCTACGCATGCACGTTAAACTGCGCTAACTTGTTCAGTTACATTGCTGCGTAGTTAGCCTTCAATTTATTTAAACTAAATACAACAAAGGGTATAAAAATGAGTGCCATAGCTGGTCCAAGTAAGAAGCCTAAAACCTACCACTTTCATACAGAATGAGAGGGGTTTTTTTTCCACTATGTCATATTCTAAGTGTGTTTGCCTCATCTGTCTGTGTTCCATTGCTATTCCAAAGAAGGGAAATGTGGAGTGGCTTTTTTGGACTATTCATAAAAAAACTATGACATTGATTTTTCTCCGAAAAGAGAGATGAGAAGGGGAAAGATGAAGGAAGAATACACAATATTAAATAGTAATAATAGTAAGTTAAATAATGATAATATAGAAGAAATAAATTTATGTTTTGCATTTTTATTGTAGGTAGATCATCTTGACTTGGTCATCTTATAAGTAGCTTGCAAGCTGAAAAAGTGTGGGCACCCCTGCTCTACAGCTTTCAGATTCAGTGACTTCTTTGGAAATGGTGGCAGCAGTTTTAGTGCTGTAATCAAAAGCACTAAAATTTGGGAAACTGAAAGGTCTATTTCTCTACCTTGAGCTTGACCAAATTACTCTGTCTTTATAATAATTCTATTTGGTCAAACTTAAATTTAATTAACGTCAATGGAACAACTATTCATTCTGCATCTGTTCTGTGCAAAACTATATATTAATACATAGATGAAGTTGATACGATTTCTTTATTCAAGAAACTTACAATCTTTTTAAAGAACCATTCACTATGATATGTCAGACTTTAATATACTGGAACTAAAAATTAGATCCCACGGGGACTTAAAGGAAATTGATTAATTCTATTTGGTATTGGATAAGATTCCATAAACATTGAGCCTTAACTAGTGAAACTGAGCAGAATTTTAACAAAATGTTTAAGGTGCTAAAGACAGGTTCCTTTGCATTTCAGGGTGAGGTTATTAGAAGTCAGCACTTGAGAAAAGGGGCTGTCAGACAAATACAGGTGAAGAATGGCTTTCTCATGACTAGAAAATTAAGAGTGCAAAAGGAAGATATAAGGGGGTAAGTCTAGAAAAGTGAACTGGAGTCAAATTGCATTGAGAACTGAGTGCAAAGTAAGTTTAGAGTTTTTTCTCTTGATTTCTTTTTGTTGGAAGCAAAGAATGACCTCTCAGTTATAGAAAGAAAATTGTAGAGCTAGTGGATTAAATTAAATGTAAGAAAGAAAAAAATATGAGAAAGATTAAAGAAAAGGTTATAATAATAGGAGAGAATATTCCCAAGTCAATACTGTGGAAATGGTGAATATCAGATTGAATTCATAGATACCATAAAGCAATAATCAACAGGGCTTGGTTTCCTACTGAATGTGAAAGTTGATTAAAAAAAAAAAAAGTTGATCTAGAAATGGCCTCAAGTTTTCTAAATTGAATTAGTGGAAGCATGATGACACCAGTAGCTAAATTGAGAAGCCAGGGGCCAAGCAGATCTAATAGGAAATTTATTGAGCTTTGTTATGGTTTGCTGTACTAGCAATATCTATATAAGTTTTAGCCAGAGATGCCCATAGATTTTTAAAGTCTTGAATTTCAAATAGAAGAAAAGGTTGTAAGTAATGATTTTAGAGTATTAATATATTTAGAAAGAAAGATGGTCTCTGTCTGGCATTTTAAGCAATATCAGTCTCTATTTGATGTTTGTCACAGTGTACCTAAGACAGAATCAACACTTTTGCAGCAGTATTAAAAAGTAATACAGAGTATTAAAGATGAGCTTGACCAGGCATTGATGCGGTGGATACAGTGTCAAACTGGGATTCAGAGGACCGAGGTTCAAAACCCCGAGGTCACCAGCTTGAGAGCAGGATCATCTGGCTTGAGCATGGGCTCACCACCTTGAGTGCTCACTGGGTTGAGCATGGAATCATAGACATGACCCCATGGTCACTGGCTTTAATCCAAAGGTCACTGGCTTAAGCAAAAGGTTACTTGCTCTGCTGCAGCCCCCTGGTCAAGGCACATATGAGAAAGCAATCAATGAACAACTAGGGAGCAGCCATAAAGAATTGATGTGTCTCATCTCTCTCCCTTCCTGTCTGTCTGTCCCTATCTGTCCCTCTCTCGGACCCTCTTTCTGTCTCTGTCAGTAAATAAATAAATATGAAAAATAATAAAGATGAGAAAACTGTATTTTAAGTTATTGAGATGCTCTTAATGACTTTTTACACAATATTGAGTGAGATCTTGAAGAAAATCAGGACCATTTGAATTATTTCTGTTAATTTAGACTTCTATTTACTTACTACCTGAAGGGTTTGGAAAACTCAAGTCATAGTTTTTAAGACTATTTTATTAAATTAGTTTATATTCTATCTCTCATTTGATAATGTTTATCACTATTAATTGGTTAACAGGTTTGCATAATTGATAGTAATTTTTAAGAGACTGTAAGGGAAAAACAAGAACAAGGGAAAATTCCATATGACCTTTCATATGACCTTTAGGGCTTGTGTGACAGAACTAGATAAACTGCACCCTAAATGTCTTGTGTGACAAGAACTAGATAAACTGCACCCTGCTGTAAACAGATAAGGACTGCTCAAACCCACCTAATGGGAAACCGCTTGCTCAAGGCAAATACCTAAATCCCCTGCCCCCGCCCTTTCCTAAAAAGTAAAGTATAAAACTGCTGTGAGAGTGCTGTATAGGGTGCCTGGCAGCCTACCTGCCTAGTGCCCGCTCGCGAGTGTACTAAACTCTTTTTCTTTTGTCTGTAATAAACTTTTCCTTTTACTTGTACTCCTGGTCTTAGAGTCTTAGTGGTGCGTCTTCAGTTAACATTTGGAGGTTCCACCGAGATCCAATCTCCTCGGAGATCACCGGACGGACGCCTACTTCTGGTAAGTGAAACTGGCGGTGGCTGTCAGGCAGGGACGTGAGTCTCTCCTGACTGCGACAGACAGATGTGTCAGGGGGTCGCAGGCCACAACTCCGGGGGACGCCCTGGAGTGTGCGGACGACCAAGGACGCTTGGAAGTCCATCTGCTGTCTCAGACAGAATCTGTAATTTCATTGCCAGTTTCTAACCGAGCTCATAGGTCCGGACCAATAGACTTAGTTTTCTTTTTATTTTGCCGTTCGCGGCGCAGCCGGCTTTGTCTGTCTGTCTCTGTTACTGTGTCTCTGTTACTGTGTTCTTTGTTGCTTTCTTTTTGTCTCTCTATTTCTTTGAGACTAACATGGGGCAAGGGTCATCGACCCCACTGTCCCTGACTTTGTCTCATTGGTCTGAAGTTAATGCCCGAGCCCATAACTTGTCTCTCCTAGTTAAGAAGCGCAAGTGGCAGACTTTCTGTACCTCCGAATGGCCCACCCTCGGAGTAGGTTGGCCAACCACCAGAATTTTTCATAAGGACACCATACAGGCAGTCAAAACAATTGTCTTCAGTCCAGGACCTCATAGTCATCCGGATCAACAGCCTTATATTTGGGTTTGGGAAGACCTGGCGAACGACCCTCCTCCTTGGGTCCAACCTTTCCTTCCTCCCCCTACGCCCTCCCTTCCAATAACTCTCTCCACCACCCCGGACCCCTCTAGACCTGCTCCAACTCATCCAAACAGCTGCTCTATGCTCCCACTCAAACCCCCAGTGCCAGCGGCGCCTGCTCCATCCCTATATCCCTCTCTCCCCTCCCCTGTTCTCCCTGAATCTCAAACTGACCTTATTCTTTTTGATTCAGAGTTCCCGCCTCCCTATCCTAGGGGTGCCCCCACCGGTGCTGCTGGTCCTCAGCCTTGGGCCTCACATCAGGGTGATCAGGGACCATCAGTAGGAGGTCCGGCCCAGGGCACCCGGAGCCGGAGAGCACAGACTCCAGATGACTGCTCTCCAGATGACGTGGCCATCACCCTGTCCCTCCGGTCTTTCAGGCCCCCTGTCCCTGATGGACAAGGGGGGGAACATGCCGGCACTTCAGTATTGGCCCTTCTCTTCCCTCAGACCTATACAATTGGAAAAACAATAATCCGCCTTTTTCAGAGGACCCTGTCAAACTTACTGACCTTCTCGAATCTCTTATGTTTTCCCATCAGCCCACTTGGGATGACTGCCAACAACTTTTAGGTATCCTCTTCACCTCAGAAGAAAGGAACCGGATTCTCCTTGAGGCCAGAAAATTAGTTCCTGGACCTGATGGTCGCCCTACTCAACTCCCCAACCTTATACATGAGGCTTTTCCCCTGAGGCGGCCTAACTGGGACCCTAATATGCCTGAAGGTAGGCAGCAACTCTTACTCTATCGCCAGACTCTGATGATGGGTCTCCGAGCGGCAGCGAGACGCCCCACTAATTTGGCTAAGGTAAGAGAAGTAACTCAAGGGCCAGAGGAATCCCCCTCCAGATTCTTAGAAAGACTAATAGAAGCCTATAGGAGGTACACCCCTTTCGACCCTGAGTCTGAAGAACAGAGAGGGGCACTGGCTATGGCTTTTATAGGGCAGTCAGCTACTGACATTCGGAGGAAGCTCCAGAGAATAGATGGGTTACAGGATATGGCTCTGAGAGACTTAGTCAAAGAAGCTGACAAAGTTTATTACAAAAGGAAGACAGCAGAAAAGAAGAAACAAAGATTAGAGAAAGAGCGTGAAGAATTAGAGAATAAGAGAGATAAACGAAGGAATAAAGAGTTAACTAAAATTTTGGCTACCATAGTAGGAAAACAGGACAGAAAAGGAAAGAATAGTACCTTGGGCCCACGCCAAAGGCCAAGACTGGGGCCTAACCAATGTGCCTACTGTAAAGAAGAAGGGCACTGGGTAAAAGACTGCCCCAAGAAAAAGAAGAAAGCTGAAGAGGTTCTTGCCTTAGGAGATTAGGGGCGTCGGAGTTCGGACCCCCTCCCCGAACTCAGGGTAACATTCAACGTGGAGGGGACACCAATCGACTTTGAGGTAGATACAGGAGCAGTTTACTCCGCCTTGCAGAGCCCGCTGGGACCCCTTTCAAACAAAAAATCTTTAGTCCAAGGGGCAAATGGATGCCAGCATAGGTCATGGACAACTAAAAGGACAATGGACCTGGGGAAAGGAAAAGTACAGCATTCCTTTCTGGTCATACCAGAATGCTCCGCCCTGCTGCTGGAGAGAGATCTGCTTACCAAGTTAGGGGCAAGTATTGACTTCAAACCTCAGGGGCCAGAAGTAAGATTCAGTAACCCTCTTGTCAGTCAGCCTGTTATGACCATGCTGACCTTGTCTGCTGAAGATGAATATAAACTATATGAAGCCCCTACCCCCAGACCCCATTCGACAACAGACAGATGGCTCCAGAGGTTCCCAGAAGCCTGGGCAGAAACGGCAGGGCCAGGGTTAGCAGTACAAAGGCCTCCGATAGTAGTATATTTAAAGCCCTCCGCCACCCCCGTAAGGGTCAGACAATACTACATGAGTAAAGAGGCCCGGGAAGGCATCAGGCCTCATATCCAGAGGCTGCTAGGACAAGGGATCCTAAGGCATTGCCAATCAGAATGGAACACCCCCCTGTTGCCAGTGAAGAAACCATGGACTGGGGATTATAGACCAGTCCAGGATTTAAGAGAGGTTAACAGTAGGGTGATAGACATACATCCAACGGTCCCAAATACTTACAACCTCCTCAGTACCCTCAGTCCTGACAGGAAATGGTATACAGTGCTGGACCTGAAGGATGCCTTCTTCTGCTTACGCCTGCATGAGGACAGCCAATCCCTGTTTGCTTTCGAATGGACTGACCCTGAGAATGGACTCAGCGGACAGCTAACATGGACACGGCTACCCCAGGGCTTCAAGAACTCTCCTACCATCTTTGACGAAGCGCTGCATCAGGACTTGAGTGCCTACCGGGCCTCCACCCCTCAGGTAACTCTGTTACAGTATATTGATGATCTGTTACTTGCAGCCGCCACCATAGAGCAATGCAAACAGGGAACTGAGAAGCTGCTGGTCGAACTGGCCAAACTGGGATACCAAGCATCTGCCAAGAAGGCCCAGATCTGTCAACCCGAGGTCACCTTCCTGGGCTACTCTCTCCAAGACGGTAAGAGATGGCTAACTGAGGCCAGGAAAAAGACTGTTACTCAAATCCCGCCCCCGAAAAACCGGAAGGGCCTCAGGGAATTCTTAGGCACAGCAGGTTTCTGCAGACTGTGGATACCCGGCTTTGCCGCATTAGCTGCCCCTTTGTACCCCCTGTTAAAGGATGGAACTGAGTATACATGGGGAAATGAACAGCAAAAGGCCTTTGACCAAATCAAAAGAGCACTGTTATCAGCCCCGGCCTTGGCATTCCCCAACATAGAGAAGCCATTCACTCTCTATGTAGATGAAAAAGAAGGGATAGCTAAAGGAGTACTGACTCAGTCTCTGGGGCCCTGGAAGCGACCAGTAGCCTACCTCTCTAAAAGGTTAGACGCAGTCGCAAAAGGGTGGCCAGGGTGTCTACGGGTGATTGCCGCTGTAGCCCTACTGGTAAAAGATGCTGACAAACTGACTCTGGGCCAGAAATTGACTATTGTCGCCCCCCATGCTCTGGAGAGCATAATCAGACAACCTCCGGACCGCTGGCTAACTAATGCCCCATTACTCATTACCAGAGCCTCCTGTTAGATAAAGACAGGATCACCTTTGGCTCTCCAACTGTTTTGAACCCAGCCACCCTGCTACCCAGGGAAGAGGGGGAAACTGTCCACCATCAGTGCAGGGGTATCCTAGCCGAGGAGACTGGGATTCGAAAGGATTTATGGGACACACCATTGCCACAATCTGACTTAATTTGGTACACTGATGGGAGCAGTTTTCTGTGCGAAGGAGAACGCAGAGCTGGGGCTGCAGTAGTAGACAAGGAAAAAGTAATCTGGTCAGAGAGACTTGCCCCAGGAACCTCAGCCCAAAAAGCAGAGCTAATAGCTCTAACAAAAGCCCTAGAACTGGCCAGTGGTAAACGGGCCACCGTCTACATGGACAGCAGGTATGCGGTTGCCACTGCACATGTGCATGGGGCAATTTACAAAGAAAGGGGCCTGCTCACATCAGCAGGTAAAGATATTAAACATAAACAAGAAATCCTAGCCCTCTTAGATGCTGTCATGCTCCCACGGGAGCTGGCCATTGTCCATTGCCCTGGGCACCAGAAAGGGCAGGACCCAGTAGCCAGAGGCAACAGGAGGGCGGATGAAGAGGCACGAGCAGTAGCCATGAGGACTGCCTCCAACATCCTCGCCATAGAAGCAGAGCCATCCTCCACCTCGACCCACCTAAAGGAACCTGAGGATATTCGGATGTTCCTCCAGATGGCCCACCGTCTCACCCACCTTGGGACTGATAAACTAGTACAACTGCTCCAGGATGATAAGACATTAACCTCCTCTGAAAAGAGGCTAATGGCAAAGGAGGTAATAGAAGCCTGCAAGGCCTGCCAGATAGTAAATGCCTACCCAGTCAAAGGAACCAGTGGAACTCGTCTCCGAGGCACCAGACCAGGCCAATATTGGGAAGTAGACTTCACCGAGGTAAGACCTGCCAAGTATGGACTAAGGTATCTCTTAGTTTTTGTAGACACCTTTTCAGGATGGGTAGAAGCCTTCCCTACCAAACATGAGACGGCGGCGGTAGTAATTAAGAAGATCATGGAAGAAATCTTTCCCAGGTTTGGCCTTCCAAAGGTAATAGGGTCTGACAATGGACCGGCGTTTGTGGCCCAGGTAAGCCAGGGGGTAGCCAAAATATTGGGGATTAATTGGAAACTTCATTGTGCTTATAGACCCCAGAGTTCAGGACAGGTAGGTAGAGAGAATGAATAGGACGATTAAAGAGACCCTAACTAAATTAGTCATAGAGACTGGCCATAGAGATTGGGTAATGCTCCTACCATACGCTCTTTTCTGGGCACGGAATACCCCTTCTGCCAAAACTAACATGACTCCCTTTGAAATACTCTTTGGAACCCCTCCGCCCATTCGGGATTTATCCCCCTCTGACATGAATATCCCGAATACACCCCTGTCTGTTAGGTTACAGGCCCTAGCCAAAGTGCAACATTGCCTGTGGAAGCAGTTATCTGACCTTTACCAGCCGGCAGGAGACGGAACCCCGCATTGTCACCAGGTTGGGGACTACGTCTACGTCCGGAGACACCAGTACCGTACACTCGAACCTCGCTAGAAGGGACCCTACCAGGTCCTCCTCATCACCCCCACTGCTGTAAAGGTCGATGGCATCGCTGCTTGGATCCATGCTTCGCATCTCAAGCCTGCTTCTGCTCCTGATGACCAATGGACAGTGGAGAAAACGGACAGCCCCCTCAAGCTGCGTGTCCGCTGCCGCAACGAACCCTCATCTCCACCTTGGCAGGGCTCCTTATAGTATTACTTCTAGTTGTCACTGTCGGACCATGTGTCCTGAATAGGCTAACCACTTTCTTGCAAGGGCAGATAGGACCAGTAAAATTAATGATAGTACGACAGCATTATGAAAGACTAATTGAAAACACTAATCTCTAGGATTAGAGATATACAGAACAAGAGAGGGAAATGTAAGGGAAAAACAAGAACAAGGGAAAATTCCATATGACCTTTCATATGACCTTTAGGGCTTGTGTGACAAGAACTAGATAAACGTGCCTGCTGTAAACAGATAAGGACTGCTCAAACCCACCTAATGGGAAACCGCTTGCTCAAGGCAAATACCTAAATCCCCTGCCCCCGCCCTTTCCTAAAAAGTAAAGTATAAAACTGCTGTGAGAGTGCTGTATAGGGTGCCTGGCAGCCTACCTGCCTAGTGCCCGCTCGCGAGTGTACTAAACTCTTTCTTTTGTCTGTAATAAACTTTTCCTTTTACTTGTACTCCTGGTCTTAGAGTCTTAGTGGTGCGTCTTCAGTTAACAAGACAACAAATACTCATTAATATATAAATAAAATCTCCTCTCCCAATTTTGATTGGGTTAGGTGATTGCAATGAATTTCAACCCATCATCCTTAAAAGTGATGTAGGACCAGCGGCCACTACCTTTGTGGCCATACAGATTCTCACTGGATATGGGCAGACAATAAAGAAACTGGGGAGCCAGAAAATGGTGGGCCATTCTATTTATTAAAGTCTCACAATGACGGATGAGCAAACAGGTAGGAAAGACTGCTTCCCTCTCTCCCATCCCAGGACCCCACCAGTCTCAGCACTCCCCAGCCAAACAGGCTGGGTGGAAGTCTCATGGCTCCCAACACCCAGACTCATTCTCCAGACTCACCCTCTGGACTCTCTCTCTCCTCTCCAGCAAAACCCGTTGGGAGGGGAAAAAAAAAAAAACCCTTCTCCAGCAAAAAATAGCAACAATAACCCCTCTCAAGAAGAAAGGCAATTCACAATTTGCAATCTGCCACCCTGAGGGCAAACACACCAGACTATACATACACACAAGGCACTGCCCCAATACTAGCAGCAAGCTTAAAACACATTTGTTTACCCAACAGGTATCTACTCATCTTATTTTTCCCTTGTTTGATGGAACAAATTGATATTCTGTTTATTTGTTCTCTTTTAGTATTCCAGGGAAAATATAGTTTATAAAAAACCAAAATTTTGATGACTCAATTATGTCTGATGGCATACTCACCTATGAATTAAGAATATATGTTGAAATTCTTTTTTTCTAAAATAAATTTGACCTATATAACTTACTGTGAAATAAAATTATAGTTCTAAAATTGTTGACTTTGTCATTATTGAAGATTGATAGACTTTTTTGTGTATAGCAATTCAGAAAGATTTTAAAAGTACAACTTCCTCCTCCCACTACACCCTGTGATATAATTGCAATCAAAAGAAATTGCAAGAAAAAGTAATATTATGGGAAATAAGAATATTTAGAAAAAAGGTATAATACAAATCATTTTTATGTGTGCATGGTTTTATTTACTACTAAATGCCAATACATACAACATACTAGCAAGGTATTTTGTGCTGGTGAAACAGAGTCAAAGAAATCTTTGACTTACTTAATGTCACAGAAATAAAATATTTTAGAGCTGGAACTTCCCTCAAAGACTACTTAGCTCATTTCCCTTATTTTATTTGTGAGGAAACTTGAGGCTGTTTCTACAAAGTGATTTTCCTCGGTTTTATGGCTATTCATGACAGATAGAATAAAAATGAAGTTACTGTTTAATTGAGAATTTATAATAACCCATACAGATCAGTATTATTGCCTCCTTCTGTTTTTCTTAATCAATAAACTAAGTCAGAAGGGTGTGTTAGAATTCAATTTCAATAAGTCTGCATGATATCTTCTCTCAGCTACAGTTGAATGTATGTAAATAAAAATGTTGGTGAGGATGTAGAGAAAAAGGACCTCTCCTGCACTGCTGGTGGGAATACATATTGGTGCAGCCACTATGGAAAACAGTATGGAGCTTTCACACAAAAATATGTAAAATGGAACTGCCTTATGGCCCAGAGATCTTACTTCTGAGAATATATCCAAAGAAACACAAAACACTGATTTGAAGAAATATGGGCACCCCTATGTTCATTGCAGCATTATATAAAATAGCCAATATTTGGAAATAGCCCAGGTGTAGATGAGTGGGTAAAAAAAGCTGTGGTATGTTTACACAATGAAGTACTACTCAGATGTTAAAAAAAAAAAATTACCTTTTGGGACAGCATTGGTGAGCATTATGGTAAGTGAAATAAGCAAGCCAGAGAAAGACAAATGCCATATATTTTTACTTTCACGTGACATTTAATGAGGCTAATAAGCTAATAGGGAAAACAGAAACAGTCTTATATAAAGAGAACAGATAGACAGCTGTTAGAGGAGAAGAGGGTGGTGTGATACAAGTGAAGGGACAAAGCAAAAAAAAAAAGAAGAAAACTTTATAAACACAGACAACAGTAGGGTGACTACAAGAGGGAAAGAGGAGTAGGGAGTTAGAAGAGTGTAAAGAGGGATTAAATTTTGATGAAAGGAGACTGGAGTTGGGGTGGTGAACACACAATACAAAATGCAGATGGTGTATTATAAAATTGGGAACCTGAAACCTATATAATTTTATTAACCAGTACCACCCTAATAAATTCAATAAATATTTTTAAAGATGTCAACTTCTACACATTTATTTCCAGTATGGGAGATAGCAACCACACATAAATAACGTTCCCTAAAGACCAGTCCATAAAATATAGTCCCACGGATTCTAAACTGTGTTCACATACTGTGGGTACTGCAAGAAACTCACAGAACCACTTTGAAATATTTTAAAGTTTTGAAGTATTTCTCTACTCCATATCTGTCAAATACTATGCAAATTACTACGTTGAGGTAGTGCACAGTTTCAACATTCGATTGTTACTTTCCTTTTGATGATGTCAAATTTTTTGCAAAGCTGGGATTTGGGCAATAGATGGGACTTAAAAAAACAAAACAGGAAATTGAGATGGTGGTATCAGGTCAGATTATGCCGCTTCAGCGCACAGTGCTCAGTAGGCACAGACATTCCATTTATGTAATCATATTTAAATATAAAATGTTTAAATTTTAAAGTTTTATGTATTATGTTGTTTTTTACTGTCTATTTAGTTGTTCAACCTAACTACTTAATAGATGAAAGTGCTAAGTATATTTTTGGCTTCGGAGTGCCATGAAATAATTATTGTAACACCAAGAGTACCACTGACCTAAAAACTTTGAGAACCAGAGAGGTACCATTCTTCTTTTTTTGTTTGTTTGTTTTTGTTTTGCAACAAAGACACAGAGAGAGACAGAGAAAGGGACAGATAGGGACAGACAGACAAGAAGGGAGAGAGATGCGAAGCATCAGTTTTTTGTTGCGGCACCTTAGTTGTTCATTGATTGCTTTTTCATATGTGTCTTGATGTGGGGGTGGGGGAGGGCACTGCAGCAGAGCAAGTAACCCCTTGCTCAAGGCAGGGACCTTGGGCTAAACTCAGCAACCTTTACACTTCAAGGCAGTGATCATGGGGTCATGTCTATGATCCCGGGGTCATGTCTATGATCCCATGCTCTAGCCAGAGGTCCTGCCCCCAAGCTGGTGACCTCACGGTTTTGAATCTGGGTCCTCTGAGCCCCAGTCTGATGCTATATCTACTTCACCACCACCTGGTCAGGCAGTATCATTCTTCTTTGATATGAGCGGATCAAGTATTTATGCACAAGTAAAGTAGGGGTCCTGGAAACAATTTTCTAAGGAAATGTAGAGCATAAGGAAGTAATGCTTTTCAACACTTAAAATAGACTTTTATTCTAAACATGAATTTTTACAGCTCCTTTTACACAAGTTTACAAGGTTCTAGTACATATTTCTTACATCCCTGCTGTACCACTTGCAAGTTAATCATATTTTTCTCATTTGCATCATTAACAACCTAATTTATGACACTGTTTTGATGAACAATTAAAAAATAACCTAAATAAAATGCTTATAATTGTGCTTAAAACCTAGAAATCAGGAAAATATTAACTGTTATCATTATTATTCATTATGCCATATTTCTGAACTAAAACAATAAAATACAATATGAACAACGTAGAAGAAGAAATTACCAAGATTCTGTACTCAATTAAATTTATTTTATTTGATTTAATTCAAATTTACTGAGAAGTTAGAAGCCTGGTACTGTTCTTGGCATTAAGAGAGCCAGACTAATAAAATGTAACATTCGCTGGTATAAATAAGCCCCAAATATACACAACCGATTCCATTAAGAATTTCTAAAGCTAACAATAATTGATTTATGACTATAAAGTCACTTTAAATCATGAGTTTTATTGCATGAATGTTTACAAAGAGCATCAGAGACTTGGGGTAGTACTAAACTTACTTGGGGGAGTGCAGCAACTTATTTATAGAAAGACTTTATAAGCTAAAATTAAAGGAGCTAACATGATATTAATTTTTAGAACTATCAAATTTATCCTATTGTTTATACTTCTGCAAGATTTTGTTTGTTTACTTTAATGCTTAAAGAAGTGACTATTTCAAAAACCCTGGAGGATGAAATCAAAGGAGTAAAGTAAGAAAAAGAGCTCCTTAGCCATTCTTACCTGAGGTCATGGAATACTTTAGAGGCCTTCATCATTTTTAGTTTCAAATGCCTGCCAATTTTTCAGGTAATCCTTGAAACAATCAATTTACCCATCAGCATGTTTCAGTGCATACTGAGAATTTTTAAAAATTTACACAATTACTTCATACTTTTAAAATTTTTTTTAAATTTACACAATTACTTCAAAAATTTACACAATTATTTCATACTTCACACAATTACTTATAAACACCTAAACATTTTATTGTGTGTGTTTGCTTTTGGTGAAATAAAAATGGTCTATCTGCCTTTGAAGAAAGAGTTCACTTTCTGGTAGAGAGCAAAGTAGTTAGATCATATTATACCTTAGCTCAATGGTTCTCAAAGTGAGCGCCAGGGTGCACTGGTGCGCCCTAAATGATTTCCAGGTGCGCCCTATGGTATTCCAGAGAAATATGTGCCTTTTGGGGACCAAATAACCAACAGGGTGTTTGCAGTCCAGATTTCTGGGAGACAGAGGTTTGAGGACTTGGCTGTAAGCTGACAACCTGCCCAACCTCCCACCTCACTGTCTGATTAGGTTGCAAAAGGCTGCTAAGCTGTGGTGCTGGATTGTTTACACTACCCCCCATGTTCCCTGGAAAGACTGGAGGCAAGTTTCTTCTATCCTTTGTTTGGTGTAAATTTAAGATAATATGTATGGTGGGGGTTTTCTGCACTCAAAACAATTAAGAATAAAAAGAGAGGATATCTTCAATGTATTGACAAGGAAATGAGAGTTGGCCTTTCAAATATATGCTCAAACGTTGAAGAAATCACTAAGATACATCAGGCTCATGTTTCTAATAAACAAAAGAATGAAAATAATTAACACATTTGCATAGGGACCTGCCGAATTTACTAAATCTTACTAAGAATGTATATATATAGATATAGATATAGATATAGATAGATAACTTTTTGTCTTTTTTCAATTTTTAACCCTTCTTTTTTACAAATTCTAAAAATCAGAACTCAAAAAATGTAACATAAAAATGTTTTATAATGTCAGAATAAATTTAATTTTGTCATATTTATTTTGTTTAATTACCATAAAAGCACACTTGGACTTTATAAAATATTTAGTAAAGTCAGCTAGTGATTTATAAGAAAAATAAGTTTATAAATGTTCTACTTAGAAACAACAATTAACCATTACCTGTAAAATCACAATATAGATGTTAGGGCAGAAACTTTGAAGTACATTTTGAATTTAGTCTGATATAGAAATAAACTTTCTTTATTCTTACAAATAAATATGCATAAACAGACAAACAAAATGACAGAATATCTTACATATTCTGAAAAGCAATTCTGGTTCACTAGAGAAGTTCGAGATGCAACACCAGCGTGTGGTACACCATACTGGCACACTGACACATAGTAATATCCAGAACTAAAACCTTCTCTATATGATAGAAGCACAATTTATGTAAATACGGAGTCAGAAAGGACCATCACTTCAGAAATATAGTACGTGATAAATGGTGAATATGGTTCCTTTGTAGATTGCTTAAGAATAATGTGGTAAAAAAAAAAAAAAAAAAAAAAAAAAGAATAATGTGGTAACCTGGAAATTAATTTGGTAGCTGATGAACTTAATAGTAATTTCTATTCTATTCATCCAATAGTTTCATATCTGTGGATCTCTCCTAAGAAAAACAGGCATAAATTTAGGGAAAACAACAAAGAAAGAAACTTCTAAAGATGTTCTTTGCAGTATTATATATAATAGCAAAAACCAAATATGGCGCAACTATTAGATATTATAAAAACCTTGATAAAATGCAGTACAAATTTTGATGGAAGACTAAATGATCTAAAATATGAATAGCTTACCCTCATAAGCACTCATTAAACGACAAGAATTAAAAATGTTAGCTGGAGCTAATAAGTGGCAAAGCCAGGAGTGAAACCTAGGAAGATGGCTCAAGAGTTTATGTTCTCATTACTAAAAGTGCTTGTGATATGAAACTAAATAAAGAGATATTTTTTAAAGGCAAGACGCTAACTTGCATGTGATGCAAGAAAAAAAGAGTAAAAAGAATTGTGCAAATGGGGACTAGTTTATGATGAATAATTACATTTCTGGTTTTTGTATCTCTCATGTTTTTTCACAGTTTTAAAATAAACTTTACATGAATACTTTTTATATTTTAAAAGGCTATGCATACCTTAAAGGTATAGCAAAATATAAATCTGATGTAACAAACTATCTTAATTAGACAATTATTATTGCTGTGTATTATAGATGTGATAAAGCTCCATCCACGGTTTATCTAATTTTAAAAATTATAATTTAAGAATTATAACCTGGCCTGAGCAGTGGATAAAGCATAGACCTGGAATTCTAAGGTCACCAGTTCAAAACCCTGGGCTTGCCTGGTCACGGCACATATGGAAGTTGATGCTTCCTGTTCCTTCCACTTCTCCCTCTCTCTCTGTCTCTCTCTCTCCTCTCTAAAATGAATACATCTAAAAAAAAAATTATAATCTTATATTGTCTACAAATGTAACATACCAGTCAAGCCTTTAAAATAAAGCAAAAATTAATATAGACTTTGTGAAACAAGTGGAATTAAAAAGTCAGAATCTTTAGTTGCAGTATTAAAATGTTAAGCATAGTTATTAAGGTTCTAGTAAAAATTTCAGCAAGTGTTATGTTTATTGTTAAATTTGACAGTTAGAGGGGGCGGAAACAATAAAGAGCAGGGCAGTATTACTTTCATGTCTACCTGCTCTGCTCAGTGACTTCATGTGCAGAATACAACTTGGTAAATTTGGGGGAAATAAAGATTTATATAGCCAGGAGAAAAAATAGAATGCTTAGGATTTGCCTAAGAACTAAAACAAAGAGTGAAAGATTGGAAGAAGACAAGCTAGAAAGGTAGTCAGTGGGAAAGAGTAAGAAATAGCATGCATTTTGAAAGGACATTGGAATGCAGTATGATAAATAAATTCCTGGTTAGCCTTATCTAGTGTTTATCTCAGTGAAAGAGGTCAAAATAGACAGAAATCAAAGCCCATTTTTACAATCATAGTACATTCATTCTTTTAAAGTGTGTATAGTCCCAGATACAACACTCATCTGTCAGCAGCAAATTTTTAAACATATACAATAATATAAAACCTTCAAATGTTATGTACTAATTAACATAACAACATACCTTCTTTTTTTAATTTAATTTATTGTGTTTACATAGATTCTAGTGTCACCCTGATTGCATCCCTACCTCCCCCGTATTCCCCTCAACATATCCTTTGTCCTCCTCCAAACAGCTCCCTCCCTCCCTTCCCTTCAGGTTTAATTCCATTCTCAGTTCATATTGTTCCATGGATTTTTCAAATGAGAGAGGTCATATGATATTTTTCTTTCTCTGACTGGCTTATTTCACTTAACATATTAGTTTTCAGGTCCATCCATGTTGTTGCAAAAGGTAATATTTCCATCTTTTTTATGGCCCCATAGTATTCCATTGTATATATGTACCAAAGCTTTTTAATCCACTCATCCTCTGATGGACACTTGGGTTGTCTCCAGATCTTCGCTATTGTGAACAATGCTGCCATGAACATGGAGGCGCATTTCTTCTTTTGAATCAGTGATATGATGTTCTTGAGATATATTCCTAAAAGTGGGATGGCTGGGTCAGAAGAAGAGAAAGAACAAAGCATAGCTTCTTTTATAAGTGAATTCTTTTCTGTATGATTTGAATGGATAGTACCCACTTATTTTTTAGAAAATGTTTATGAAACAGCAGAAGCAGCAGTCTAACACACCATTTTTAAAAACTGACAGTAACTTGGGAAAAGAAAATAGATTTGTGTGTGTGTGTGTGTGTGTGTGTGTGTGTGTATGTATGTATGTGTCTGTGTGCATGTGTGAAACCTAAATGCTTACTCTAAGCACAATAGCATGTTTAGCTGATTCAGCAATATCTTTATCATTTCTTTGTGAATTTAGTCCCAAAATACATTTTTTTCTTAGACATTTTAGTTGGATGTTGTTAAAAGGTTACTGTAACAGTATTCATTTATAAATAATTAATGACATAACAAAGGGGTCTGGATTTGACTGCACAAACCACTGAATAAATAAGAACAAAAGAAAATTAGCAAAAATACAATTTGATTTTCATAACAGGATGAGAGCTAGTGTTTTAGTTTGATCAATAGCTTAATTTGTTATGCTGAAAGATAAAAAACTCATAGGACACCTTTTGTGAACTAAAATAAGTTTAATTTATACTAAGTTTTTATAAACTATGAATTACCTGGTTCAGATAAAGCTCATGGGTAATTATTTAATATTCTTATTTAGAACTGATTTGTCTTTATAGAGTTGACCTAAAAATTAGGTTTGTCACTGAGTAGAGCTTAAACAGACAAGCATAGAGAGTAGCAAGGGTAAAATGTATGAAGAAAACCCTGAAGTCCTCTGATATAAGAAGCATACAAAGCAAACCTTAGTTCTGGGTCATTTTATTTTAATTAGACTGGCAATCAGCACCGAGTAGTCCACAAATTTAAAAACTGATTCACTTTTATAATCACATAATTTGCCTTTCTTACTGCATAACATCTATTTTCTTTTTGTTCCTAAGACACAAACAACAGACATTTGAATGGCAACATTTTAAAGTTTGTACATTACATTCAATAATGGTCCAATGACGCTCATTTTGATTTCTGAGTAATTGTTGAATGTCATATCTACCCCTATAATTCTTTTTACTGATTTTGTCTTTTAAAAAGCCCTGTCTGAGGTCATAACAAATTTCCTCAATCTTATTAATGGTGTCAGGTATCTTATCATTAAGTATTAGTGGCAGAGGCAAAAAGAAAAAAAAATCAAAGCAACACTAAAATTAAACAGACACAATTCTACAGAAATTATGTTCCAGCAGCAGGAAAATGGCATAACAAATAAAATGCGTAAGTTCATGCAAAATGCATGGTTCAACAAGAAAGAATTTGATTTTCTTCTGAAATCGGTGAAATTAGAAATCAAGCTGCCAATCATTTCTAAGAGATGATTTAAAGTCATATGGTGGAAATTATAAAAGAACTGAATAAAACTTTCTTCTGGCTTGAACATATTTTCAGAGTCTGTATACTGCAAACATTTTACATTAAGAAGTTAGGACATAGCTACTACACATACATCCGAGGAGATTACTCAGACACTTCAGGTACACAGTTGAATATGAACTTATCTTTATCATGACCTAAAATTATCCAAAATTTTTGTTGAGAATTAGACTGACTTTAATAATTTGGATTGATTTTAATGCTTTATAGCAAACAAGGAAATACATTCAGTCCTATACCCAGATACAAAGAATTTACCAGCAAGACTTTTTAAAATTCCCCTTCAAGTATGAAAGAAGGTTATGTGTATTTCTTATCTATCTAAATAGTAAGTTATTGTAAAATAGTAGTGTTCAGCAAGATATATGTTTATTTGTCAGATAATAATGCAGCATTGGGCATCTATTTATAAGTTCGAATTAATTTTGCAGCTATGACTTTGAGGGACACTCTACTAACCACACCGAATTGTCTCTAAGCATTCCTCCATTGGGGTCTTGAAGAACTGCTTGTTAATAAACTAGACTGTTTCCATCCACCATTATTTTGTTGCTGAAAAGTTTCCCCTGTTGTTGCATCGAAATCCATAAATTCTCTACTTGCAAACACAGAGCTTTCAAATGCTACAAGTATAAGCCTGCTGTTTTTTAAACCTTTACTCTAGAATTTATCAATAATTTGGATGGACAATAACATTCAATATCTGGCAGCATTCTCAGAATTTGAGCAATATATGTGCATTTTAGTGAACATGACTTGGAGAAACATTCTATTCCATTTATTCAACATTTTCCTTTTCTTTTCATGCCTAAAATTCAGATGTAGTTATTAATAATTCACAAAGAATTAGGTGTTGGAACTGACATTTGAGATTGAAAAACAGATAAGAAATGTTATTATTACATGATGACAAATATAACTTATAAGCCACTAAGAAACTACTTTAGTTTTTTATTTTCTTTTCTAAAAATATTTAGAGACATATTACAGATTCTATATAATCATCCTGGAAAACCCACCTGTAAAATTAAAATGACTAAATGTCTCCTAAAGCTATAATTATAAGTTAAAATGTTTTTGTCATCTGAATAAAACATATTTATGTATAAAATTTAGATTCCAACTTACAAAATAATTTTAAAGTACCTTTGTGTGAAACAATTGTAATTGTTAGTTTCTACTAGCGTGCCAAGTTTTCCTGTTCTTAGGTCTTTTCATATTTATCTCAAATTCATTCCTGTCCACAAAAATACCAGGGACAAGACATCTTTGTGCATTTTTATCATTTTACCTCAGCCAAATATTTTAAAGTTACCTGGAGGATGAGTAAGAGGGAAGCTCCCCCCCCAAAAAAAGAATATATAACTAGAAATGTAGAAGAAATACTTGTTACTTTGGTCATTTGCTTACATTAAACTTATAATTTGAATCACTTGGTTTGATTCAAGTCAAGTAAATCATAGAAATATAGTGTATTCACTTGATACATCCAGGCAATGTATCTTTTTGGGGACTTGCAGAGACAGGGAAAATTATTAGATTAGAATTAGGATGTTTTGGATTAATAACAACATAGAATATATTCTTCACTCTTTAGCTATATAGCATAAACCAAAAAATAAAAATGACTAGAAATTAGATTTTTAAGTGTCACTTAATAATAAATATCAAGTAGCATTTGTAGTATTTTAGAACTACTGAATAGACCCAAAATGGCCATCCAAATGAATTAAGATACAGTGTACTATTATTGTTTTTATGACCCGTATATGACTATCATAAATTGAAAAATCTTTTATAGAAAGTAAGTTTTTACTACATTTCAAAATTCTTTAAAAATTATATTCATTTAAAACACTAGTATTTTTAGAGATTGCTGCTTCTCATTTTAATGCATCTGAATTGACATCTAATTGATAGATTAATTAAAATTTTCTACTTTGATGTTAAGCCAGATATGATTTTATGCATTTTCCCCACATTCTCTACCTTTTATAAAGTTGTTATCCAAATTCATCTACTAGGCTTTTGATTAATACTGTTCATTTGACTTTCCAAAGCATAACCAAGGGAGAGATGGATTAATATGTCAACTAAAATTGACAATTGGATGTCTAGCACTAATTTGGTATAATTTCATGGCATTTCAGGACCTCTAGGCAATATAAAAATGAGGGAAAATAAAGCATCTTAGTAAAGGTATGCAATTGCCTTATATTTGAAAGATTTCTACATAGTGATAAAGTGCTTATAGTAAAGGCTAAAAACATTCAGTATTATCCTAAAGTGTTATTTAGATATTTTTAAACCTAATATTATGTAGTGAATATATTATACTCTTGCACTTGCTCATTTTCCAACATGAAGGGAGACAGGGGAGAGAAATACTTTGCAAATACACACACCAGTATAAAATGCCTGACACATAGAATTATGAACCTCAGTGGGCCACACATCTATAAGCAGGCCCGGAGACCTCTGGCTGTATTCTGCTCACAATTAGCACTGTGGGGAAAGAAGTCAAAATAAAACACATTGTAGTCCTTCATTAAAGAAATCATAAGTGGAAACTCACATCTAATATTTTCTGTCTAAATGATTCGAAGGCTGATGTTTCCTTTTCTACAGTTCACTCACCTGAAAAATTAGATTGAGAAAGCATACAACAAAAGACGATTGTGAGAGCAAATTAACTGGTGATGGTACAAAACCTGAGTACTCACATCTATATTCAATAGAACTTGTTAAACTACACAAAATAATCAGAGAATATACCTGCAAAGGTCAGGTACCGAATTCTTTTAAAAAAGCTTTTACCAGTGATCAGAAAGTATATTCTATAAAGAAAGGTATGGATTACCCTTTGTGCTTACACAGGAGACTGAATTGAGGGGATACCAAAGCCCCTAGTTCCTACTCCCATTTGAGAGAGACAACAACAGTACATTCATGCTCTGAGGTAAAGGCACTATTTACATGGTCGTAAAAATCACTTCCAGACGGATTTTTCAAAAAGTTCATTTGAAGAAATCTGCTAGGAGCAATGACTGTCAAAATTGTTCCCACAGAGATGTATGATTATTTGCAGAAGTATAGTGGAGGCAAGTAGCACAAATGAAAATGAAGGGCTTGAACAGCGTTGGTAGTTTACTGCCTCAATTATATGTTCTTTCTATCGTCAGATGGTCAACATATTCACAGAGAACATGGCTGAAGAGTTGGTTGTGACAAAACTGTAGATTGCTCCTTCTAGCTGGCTTTTAATTTGTTTTCTAAGATTAAGATGAAGACAATAACAGTAAAGAAAAAGCTCTAATTATGATAAAGGAAAATTATTCTTCAAGTTGAAGCATAAGCATTCTGCTTTTTTCATATAATCATTACTTTCTCCAAATTATTAGTGGCCCTGTAAGTTTTCTTTATAAACTTGTTTTTTTAAATCCAGGAGAAAAATTTACTTTTATGCAAGAGGTGAGAAATGACCCTTGGGTTTCAATGCTTCATAGCAAGCAGTTTTTCCAAAACTTCTTTCTCTTTCTTATTTTAAAAAACGTTATACCCAAAAAAAGTAGTTCAAGTTCTTAACTTTTAAACATTATATTTGAGAATAAAAGTTCTAAGCTATGACTACCTTTCTCTTTACAAACAACACATATGAATGGAATCAACCTGATCAATATCTTTAAATAATTTTAAAATGCACTCTTTATAATTCAACTTCAATAAAGAGAAACCTTATTTAAATTTAAATTTACATTAATTCTTTCAACAAAAATTGAGTAAGCAACTAATTTGAATCAGGTAGTATGCCCAGCACAAAGAATAGTGACAAATTTGTTAAACTTGCTCTTCCTACAAGTATCTCACATTCTTGATAGAGAGAAAGACATGTGTACCAAGAGACACAATGTGAACACAGATGCCAGTGTAGCCTAAAACATGGTTATAAGAAATAGTTAAATAATAACAGCAGAGGCTGCTGTAGCCAGATGCTACAGAATAGTGTTTCTCCATTGGCATTAGCCTCACATAGCATCCCCACTCTGGAGTTCCTCTCCTTTCGAAAAAGAAAGGCTATTTCATTTTTCTGAAGAGTGGCCAATAGCAGCATAAAAATAAATTAAAAGTAGCTATCCATTCAAACATACAACTGATCAGAGACATAAAATGCAGGGCTAAATAAATAAATAAATGTTAAAAAAAATAAAAAGAATGCCTTTCAGATCCCTGAAAATGATAATGACCTTCCTAATCTGATGGGAGGAAAACTGGCATTTTGCAAAATATTTAAGAACAGTCACTCCTATTATATGCAGTGGCTGGAACCCTTGAATTTAACCCCTCAGCAATAGTGATGCAGGAACTGGGAACAATCTTTAATCAGCATTAAACACTCCAAAACAAAAATCAGACTAGTTTACATAGGTGCAGAGAAAGTACCTTAGAGAGTAAAAAAAAAGAAAATGAGACTACTATTGTTAAAAAAAATAATAAAAAATATTTCAAATCAAATCAGGGCAAAGGCTACACAAAGGGGCTTCAAAGATGAAGTGAGGCAGAATTTGAAAATAATGTGAGATCTCTGTTTTGTAATATTTATGGTTGGTTACATATAATAATGTTGAATAAAAAAGTCATATATGCAAAGTAATTTCTGTTTAATCAATATGTTATTTCCCTTTAAAACTACTTTTCTGAATTCATTAATCTTTTTGTTATTCATATGAATAGACATCTAAACATGGTGAACCCTAGTTTTTGGTGCCCCTAAGTGGGAAAGAAAAATAGTCAAGGAAATATACTGTAGCATTGCTGGCTATAATAAATATCTTCAAGTGCCTAAATACCTATAAAAACAATAAAAAATGTATGGCTGTCTATGCAGACAAAGTTTTAAAATAAAAGTATAAGATAAGTTACAAATATATAATGTACATCTGACAGTTCTGATGTACAAAGAAGAACTGAGTTGAATAAAATCAAGCTGCATATTTAAAAACTTACAATTTTTCTAAAAATATATAGCTGGATTTTTATCGATTGGAGAGGATATAGAAAAAAGAACTCTGAAAGAACGTACATCAAGTTGTTTATAAGCTTACTTTTAAATTAAGAAACTTAGGACAATGAATAGCTTTTACTTCCTCTACATATTTTCTACCTATCCTTATTATGTAAAACTTTAACGTTTACATTATTTCTACCTAAATATTTTATTTCTTAAGTTTAAAAGATATTTACCAACAAAATAAATGGAATATCCAGAATGAACCGAATAAATGTAAAGGATCTCCTAAAGAGTGTTCCTTAAGCATGGTCATCCCATCACCTGTACTGTAGCTCACACTCCATAATGATAAGCCTAGGAGAGTGTGAGAGCACAAACAAAGAGTAGCCAACTTGGCACGTTAGCTGGTAGATGAAGTGAAACAGGGCAGAAAAGGGTCAGGAGATCGGAGATGAACTCTCAGAGGAAACACTTTCTAAAAAGGGAATTCGAGTCTGAGTTGAGCTCACCAAGCAGAGAAGGTTGGAAAACACATTTCAAGCTGATTAAATAGTACTAAGAGAGCATGGCGGTGTGAAACTTCATGTGTTCAGAGAACAGTGAACAATTTAACTTCATAATAGGGTGGGTGGAGAGTAGAATGAAAAACAAGTCAGGAAAAGCATAGTAGATTAGGATCAGATTGTAAATGTGTGAAGAGTCCCAGGTGCCATGTTACAGACTTGGAAAGTTTTTAAGCAAGGCAGGCAGTATCAGACTTATATTTCCAAAGGTTATGCTATTGGCAAGCAGGAAAAAAATAAACTGGAGCAGGAAATGTTTCTAGATTTTAAAATATTTTTATTTCACGATGAGGAGGCCTTTTTTTGGAGTAAATGTTCAGTAAAGGATGGAGACAATATGTCCCAGGCTTGGATGAAAATGTTTTTAAACATATGTTCTATCATTAATATAATGCAGCATATGCTCAAATCCTATATACAGCACATTCTTGGCTTATCACCAAAAATATTTATTAAGCACCCACCTGCATATAAAATTATAGCAAAGGCTAAATCCTTTGCAAATGTCAAATACATGTTTTAATTTGTGTGCTGCATAGTACACATAAAGCATTGCAACTTCTTTGCAACCTCCTCCTATACAATCTTGCCTCTCATGAATATCATATATATTAAACTCTATTGTACATTCACAAAATGGTTCATTTTTAAGAATTTTCCATACAATTCAATTCAATAAGAATGTGTGTTGTGAAGGCACAGGTAAAAGATGCATAGAAAACAGAAAACACATTTTTTAGCTTATGAAAAGTGATAATGTAAGAGAAGAGAGGGGGGGAAAAAGAACCTTATATAAGTGAATAGGTTGGTTCCTAAGGCAACATTTAAGCACGTGTGTGATGACTAAGCGCACACTGTGAAAGGACAGAAGAAATTCTTGTTTAGAAAAAGATCACCATGAGGTAGTAAGGAAAGGTGGTGAGTTTATTTAGTATACTCGCTGATAAAAATACATCTAAAAGTGCTAACAATTTTAAAAAGCAGAAAATATCAAATAGCTTTTCAATTGCTACCCAGATTTGCAGCTCACTGTGACCTTGTAGAACTATTAAACTTGAGCATTGAACACTTGGTACAATTCAGAACAGAAAAATTGCTTTTGAACCCTATGTGGTTAAGATTAAATTTAATTAATTTATTGTATTTAATACACAATAGAATTTAAAGTAAGTTGCATTTGGTTCAGGCATATTTTCTGTTTATAAACATGCCTTAAGATTATTTTTTGAAATTATCTTTTTGTACAATCATGGCAGAATGAGAGCCAGAATAGGGGCAGAGATGAAACGTACGAGATACAGATATGGAGGTAGGCCAAAACCTTCTCCCTAATTGTACTAATATGCTTATTGACACGTCTCCTCTTTTACCTACTATAGAGTACTCTTTGTTGACCTAGTATTTATGATTAATGTTATACATATGTTTAAAAAGTACACTGTTATGGTCCCAAAATACACCTTTGCCTACAAGGTTCCTGCAGGTTAATATCTTCTGCTAGGGAAAGTGGAATCATTTTCATTGACTTTCAATGAGCTCCTGCAGGCAAACACCTGAAGCCAATCATTTGCAGATACCTGCCTGCAGGCATAGGTGTGCTATCAGAGAGCCACTATACTCTGTCTATAGTATTTAGTCTCATATACTGTACCTTGTATAATTTAAAATTTGACCCATTGAGTCTACAGACAGTGACTGCATATCTTTGTAGAAACTGATTTGCATTTTGAATGGGTAGGGCATGATCAATAAGGAAATAAAGTTGATGGCAGAAACGGTGCATAGTGTCTCATAAAAGTAATATGCAATGGAATATGAAAGAGATATGCATATAGAAAAAAAAGAGGCCAAAGTGAATTAAAAGATAGTTGCAGTGTCAACAATAAAGAGAATTTAGAGAACAAAAAAGTTCAATGTAGAAAGGTACTCATTATTATTGTCTCCCAATAACAGAAAATTTAAATATTGCTTTCTATTACTTACTATTTCCCATAAATGTTTTGAAAATTTCCTCAAATAAGTCACAAAAAATATATTCAGGCATACATTTATTCCACAATATTTTTTGAGTGTTTACTATGTGGTAAACTAGGTAGGAATGTTTCTGATACAAAAATAAGTTTAAAAAACTATTAAAGAGACATAAAGAATAAAAACAAAATAACCACAATGTGACTAGCATCTATGATATAGACCTATTATATTTTTGGTAGTTGATTGGAGAAAGTGATTACTTCTTTGTCATTTTTGGTGCCAATTTAAATATGACATAAGGACCAAGAATTCAGTCCTTGAACCTCCCTTATTCTCTATGTACACTCTTTTCCCAAGCAATATCAATCAATCCCTTGGCTTTTAAAGGTCATCAATGCGCAATACACCGATGACTCAAATACCTCCAAATACATGTATCCAACTATCTACATGATATTTCTACCTGAATATCTACTAGGCATGTCAAGACTATCATGGCTAAAACATAACTCTTTTTTTTTTTTTTTTTTTATTTCCAGGGACAAAGAGAGAGTCAGAGAGAGGGATAGATAGGGACAGGCAGACAGGAACGGAGAGAGGTGAGAAGCATCAATCATTAGTTTTCCATTGCCGTTGTAACACCTTGTTCATTGCTTTCTCACATGTGCCTTGACCACAGGCCTTCAGCAGACTGAGCCACCCCTTGCTGGAGCCAGCAACCTTGGGTCCAAGCTGACGAGCTTTTGCTCAAGCCAGATGGGCTCATGCTCAAGCTGGCGAGTTCAGGGTCTCGAACCTGGGTCTTCCACATCCCAGTTCGACGCTCTATCCTCTGTGCTACCGCCTGGTCAGGCTAAAACATAACTCTTGATATATGATCCCTCCACACAAAACCTGTTCCTACTATAGTCAAACACATTCATCAGGTCTTCAGACCAAATATATATCTTTGTTCTATCTTTTCTTTATATTCCCAACATATCAGCACTTACTGTAGTGTCTAATTTTTAAATTTATCTTTAATTTGATTAGTTTCCATAACATCCACTTTTTTCACTTGAGTGTAAGCCTCCATCATCTTTCATGTACTGACTTCAATATGGTATTTTTAAAGGACATTTTCTTCTGTTCATTGGACAATGTAGAGACTTAAGAGTCACAGCATCTTCTGGTTCTTTGTGCCTAGAATTTATTTCTGCTTACTACTGTAAGAGCTAAAGTTTTCAGTTCAGGCTAATCTCAGCTAAATCTCATTTACTTTCTAAGGTTATCAAGTTCAAAATCAAATAAAACTATTCACCTGTTTCATTTTATTAGAAAATTTAATTGGTTATTTACAAGCAGGTCTTTTTCAGAACAACTCTTTTTCCTCTAAGGATTTTAGCACCTTGACTCAATGTAATTATAAAGGAACAGCAAGGTAACAGTTGAATTAAAATATGTGTGATGTCCTGGCCAGATAGCTCAGTTGGTAGGGGCATTGTCCCAAAGCGCAGAGGTTGCCAGTTTGATTCCCAGTTAGGGCACATACAGGGACAGATAAATGTTCATGTCTCTCTTTCTTTCTCACTTTTTCTCCCTTCTTCCTCTCTTTAGCTAAAATCAATAAAAATAATCATTTTTCTTTTAGAAAATGTGTGCATGGAGAAATGGAAAATAAAAGCATCTTGATGCTGAATACATTCTCACAGTCAGATTGTAACTAGGGACAAACTGTAGAATTTTCTTATCCTTTGGAAAATAAACTTAGTGAACAGAAGATTATATAATAATGACAGTTTGGACTCTAGAATTGACATTTACATGAGAAAAAATTTGCATCTAACAAAACAGGGCATTATTGATTCATAAGGAATAACTTCTGAATCACTAAAACTATATTATGCTTGACTTTCATGTGCAGACCCCCTCACCTAACAACAACAATAACAACAACAAAAGCAGTTTAGACAAGGAGTGAAATTTCTCAGTTGAGGTAATACGTGTAGAGCTAATCACTCTCTCATCACCACTCTCCCATATGTCTGAGTATGAGAATATAGTACAAATCTTTTGGACCCTTCCCTTGCTCCCCATCATTATAAACTTAGATTTCTAAAATTTTGAATAATAACTGTTGATTTACAACTCTACTTCCCCAACTATATCGCATTATTTTATAAATCATGCTATCTTTTATTGATTGTACTAATATACTAAGTTGTCTATTATAAATTTTGGACTAGTTCAGGATTTATCATTGTCTCCATTTAAAAAATGAAAAAAAAAATATTATTAAGTTTCAGAGGTTCTGCCTGACCAGGAGGTGGCGCAGTAGATAGAACGTCAGACTGGGATGCAGAGGACCCAGGTTTGAGACCCTGAGATCGCCAGCTTGAGCGTGGGCCCATCTGGTTTGAGCAAAAGATTGCCAGCTTAGACCCAAGGTCGCTGGCTCCAGCAAGGGGTGGCTCGGTCTGCTGAAGGCCCGCGGTCAAGGCACATGTGAGAAAGCAATCAATGAACAACTAAGGTGTCTCAACGGCAACAAAAACCTAATGATTGATGCTTCTCACCTCTCTCCGTTCCTGTCTGTCTGTCCCTGACTATCCCTCTCTCTCTCTTTCTGTCCCTGTAAAAATAAATATACATATAAATGTTCAGAGGTTCTGGTTCAAGGCCACTTAACTTTTCTGAGGTAGATTCTATTTTTAAACTTAGTTTTCTGACTCAGAGTTAAATTCTTAATTTCAAATGGCTGGAAGAGCTTCTAGTACCAAATGATAACTCAATAAAAGTGTGCTGAATTAATCAATAAATAGATGGTGAGCTACTGATAAAGTTGATGTCAGAACCAACAACTTCTCATACAATTCAGTATTTTGTTCTTTCTACTAATCATCAGTATTTTCCCTATTCTACTACCCTATCAATTTCAAATCTACCCTCTTTTTAACATTCAATCCAAATATCTTCAAGAATTGTTAATTTAAATGAGGCAAATACCTTAACTTCTTTATTTAAATGAGAAATACAACAAAGGCATGGATTGAGATCCCCACTTTCTTACCCACCTCCAAGCATGTAGGGAAAAAGAAATTTTTAATAAATAAATAAGTGCCCTGGCCAGATGGCTCAATGGTAAAGCATTGGCTCAGCGTGTGGATGTCTCGGGTTCAGTTCCCAGTCAGGGCACACAGCAGAAACACCCATCTGCTTCTTCATCCCTCCCCCTTTCACTTCTCTCTCTCTCTCTCTTTTCTCCTCCTCTACTGCAGCCAAGGCTTGATTTATCAGTGCAAGTAGGCCCAGGAGGCTAAGGATGGCTCCAAGGCCTCTACTTCAGACGTTAAGAAGAGCTCGGTTGCTGAGAAATGGAGCAAAGCCCCAGATGGACAGAGCATTGCTCCCTAGTGGGCTTACCAGGTAGATCTGGGTGAGGGCGCAAGCAGAAGTCTGTCTCTGCATTCCCTCCTTTCAGAAAAATAAAAATAACAATAATTTCCCAACTGTCCCTCCTGACTGACATTCCAGAGCTTTTAATCTATTCCCCATTTCGCAACCAAGTGACCTTTGTCAATTTTAATACATACCATATTATTTCCTGTCTCAAATTTTCCATGTTTTCCAGTCACACAGTATACATTCAATGTCATCACCATAAAATGTGCAACTTCATCTGGCTTCTGCTTCACTTTCAGAATGTACCTGTCACTTCTGCCCTCCTCACCACTTTTGCTTTTACTGATCTTGTCTTTTCTTGCCAATTTCGAACTTTTACTTTTGCTCCTACCTTTGCCAAGCATATTATCGTCATAGATGTCACATGGCTCACTCCACCATTTCTTTAAGAATTAAATTTATTTTATTTTATTTATTTGATTTTTTGGTGAGAGGAGAGGCAATAGTGAGGCAGATTACTGCATGCACCCCTACTGGATCCACCTGGCGACCCCATCTGGGGTCAATGCTCTAGTACCAAGCTATTTTTAGAGCCTGAAGTGGATGCACTCCATCAGAGCTATCCTTAGCACCCAGGGCCATATTTTAACCAATAAAGCTACTGGTTGTGGGAGGGGAATAGAGAGAGTAGGAGGAGGAGGGGAGAAGCAGATGGTTGCTTTACCAGTGTGCCCTGACCAGGAATCAAGTGCAGGACATACATATGCAGAGCCAACACTTTCTCCGCTGAGCCATCAGCTAGGCCCCCTTTTGGAAATTTTATGAACTTTCTCCTCCTCAATATGCCTCCTTGACCTCCTACCTAAGATAATCCACTCAAATTCTCTACCCTGCATTAATTTAATTCATGTAACACAGCCTTGAATTTGAAATTATAAATTTATCTGAATTTCTTTTTTAAGTGAGAGGAGGGGAGATGGTGAGACAAACACCTGCATGTGCCCCGACCTGGATCCATTTGAAAACCCCCATCTGGGGCCGATGCTGGAATCAACTGAGCTATTTTTAGAATGTGAAGTTGATGCTGAGACCAACAGAGCCACCGGCTGCTGGAGGGGAAGAGGGAGAGAAGAGGAGATAGGGAGGTGAAAAAAGTATATGGTCACTTCTCTTGTGTGTCCTGACTGGGAATCAACACAGGACTTCCATATGCCAGGATAATGCTCCATCAACTGAGCCAACCAGCCAGGGCCTGAATATTTTTTATTGCCTCTTAAAAAGACAGTAAGCTTTATAAAAGCAAAGACTTGTTTCTTGTTTTCACTGCTGTTCCCTCAAGCTAAGAAATGTGCTTGGAACAGAGTGACTACCCAGTAAACATTTTAGGTGTATGAATGAAAGAGGAACTGGTACATGAGTTTTAGCCTGAAAGCTGAATAAAATTATTGCCTGGGTAAAGGGCACTCCAGAAGTGAATGGTGTCTGACCTGAGGTGGCACAGTGGATAAATCATTGACCTGGAACACTGAGGTCACCAGTTGGAAACTCTGGGCTTGCCCTGCCAAGGCACATACAGGAAGCAACTACTTCAAGTTGATGCTTTCTGCTCCCCCTTCTCTTTCTCTCTTTTTATTTTTCTCTCTCTCTCTTCTTTTTCATAAATAAAGAAAGAAAGAAATAAAGTAGAACAGAAAATTTATGTTTAGAGAAAAAGAAGTGAATGGTGAGTAGAAGCTTTTAAGTATAAAGAGCATGGGGCATTCACAAATGGTTAAAAGTACTCTTTGGGTACAACATTCCTGAAATCAAGATAAAAATTTAGATAAATCTATAAATTCCACTCACACATGGACTCTTTTCAAATAAAAAGAAGGGAATGAATTTAATTTAAACTTGATTGTGACCCTTTATTATGTTCCATGTTATTTCTGCAATCTATAAAATAAATGTTATTAAAGAACAAAGAAAGGAATTCCATCAAACCATTAATGAAGTATACTCTCTTTCAAGTGTTCATAATTTGTCTCTAAATGTCATTGAGAGGATCATGATGCATATGTAAAGGTGAGACTAAAATCTCCAGGTAATCCTTGTGCCAACAAATGCAAGCTTGGCCAGGGACACTCATATTTAAGACTCGTCACATTCTGTGGCTTAGTCTCTTCATCTCTCTGGCTGCGTGGAGCCTTACCTCAGACAGAGCTACCTGATGTTGTCTTGTTACATGCCAGGTGAACCTGCCTGCTGCTGTCAAAACTGGGACTGGGTATAGCTGTGTTGTAGCATGTTAACATTTCTCTGTCCACTAACTTGAAGTTACTTCATAGCAATAGTTCAGCCCTCAATTACTTGGAACTCTATGATCATCTAATCCTAATAGTACTTTATTAGTGGCATAAAAACAGGAGTCTAAGTTCAGAATGCTTAATTTCTCAGGATGCTTAATTTTAGAATGCTTAACTTATGAATATTTCATCCTCTTCTTCCTTGGTTCCATATATTGTCTATGAAGGAATTTGTTCTAGCAGTTTGGAAACAAAAGACAAGATCTGTCAAGACTTGTAGCTTGATAACTATCTGGACATGCTTTTTTGTGTTAGATTTAAACAAAGCAACAGACCTAAAGGACTGATGAGACTATGTAGAGTCTTATGCACCAAGCTCACAGTTTAAAATTTTTTAAATCAATATGGCAGGCTATATCCTATGGAAGAAATGATTTCTAGAGTAGTTTGATATTTAGAAAAATGTTGATTAGGAGAATTATAAACGCTGTCACAGCACATAGCTTGCCCATCTTGTTTGCTGCTATTCTTCTAGCACCTAGAAGCCATTCAGCCATAGCTTACTTCAAGTAAAGTTGACCCCTGGTGCTGAGGATGGCTCCATGGCCTCGCCTCAGGTACTGAAGTGGCTAGGTTCCAGAGCAAGGGAGCAGTGGCCCAGATGGGCAGAGCATTGCCTGGTTAGGGGGCTTGCTGGATGGATCCCAGTAGGGTACATGTGGCAGTCTATCTCTGCCTCCCCACCTCTCACTTAATAAGAAAAAAAAAGTTATTGTATATATAAATGGCTATATATATTCTAATGGTTACTATATTATACTGAAACTGTCCCACAGTATTCAATCATACAACCTTTTATCTTTTAGTGTGCAATGTATGTATTTTAAGTTGTCATTAAGCTATACAAACAGAAACCAGAATTAAGACCCTTTGGAAGTGACTATGTCTATTTCAAGGCAATATACTTGGATAAGTTTTGTTAAAATTTCCTGTTAACAATAATACTCCTTGATATCCACAATAACCTATTGAAATGAAAATTATTAATCTTTAAGTCAGCACAAAATAAAGTAATTAATAAAATTATTAAACTGTCAAAACTCCTACATTACAAAGCATTTGAGCCAAACAATATATGCCGAATATCTCCTCTCATTCCTTGTATAAAGAAGATCTCAAAGAGGATTGTCCATAAATTCTCTTCTTGACAAAAAAGAGAACATTCTTACAGACACATGAATGGTGACATGCTCTACTTTCTCCTATTCATTCATGTTAATAGGAAGAGAATGAGAATGGACTGCTTTCTAGCTGTACCCCAATTCCCATTAAACTGGGAATGAAGACAGTATATTTATTAAGTTTCTAGAGACTTTCTCACAGTGTCTATTACAGCTGTGCTGACCGGCCCCCACCCTCTACTCATTGACAGGTTCATTTTAAACAAATGTTAGGACCTATTTTCCCTGAGTTCTCTCTGTCCCTTGGTATAAAATTCCAACTTATTTTCCACGTTCACCCTGGGTCACAAAGTAGTGTTTTATTGGAAAGCTAAATAAAACCTAAAGTGTGCATGAACAGCTTTGAATGTTTGGCACTTTGTGTAAAATAACAGTCAAGACTTCCTGGAATCATTTTAGAAAACTTTATATTGTTTCGTGTTTGTGGCAAGGCCTTCTTTGGTGAATTTCACCATTATAAATGAAAAGAAGAATACTATTTAAACTATATGTAGAGAATAGGTGGCAGGATATTTAGTGGATTTATGCTTAACCAGATATTTGATAGTTACACAACAAACTTGAAACACATGCCAGTTAAATAACCACCCTTTATAAGTAAATGCTAATTAAGATTGTGACATTTGTATGATTCACTAGGAGTGAAATGTCTGCACTGACCTCCAAATATAGTGGTTTTAATTTTTTTCTTAAATTTTTTTTTTTAATTTTTAAAAGTTCTGGCCCTGGCTGGGTGGTTCAGTGGATCAAATAATGTCTCAGTGCACCAAGGTTGTAAATTCAATCTCAAATCACGGCATATATGAGAAGCAATCAATGAGTACACAACTAAATGGAACTACTAAGTGGAACAATGAGTTGAAGCTTCTCTCTCTCCTTTTTTCTCTCTATCAATGGAACAAGATTTTTTAAAGTTTCATTTATATACATAGGTAATTTTTATACAACAGAAATTATTGCACTGTGGAACAGTAATATCTAAAAGAATTTGGATTAATTAACAAAATAAGTTTCCATATTTTATTCTGGTTCTTTGCCTAGTTAGTAGAAATGTGATTTCTACTAACAGCTCAATATGTGAGCTCCCAAGTTCTAGCCCTGACTTTTTCTCTAAGTTTTATTGCAAAATTTCACTAGACTATGAGTTCATTAAAGAAAAGATCATCTCTATTTACTGCCCCAGTAGAATATTCATGGTCAGGCATCAGTACATAAAATAATTAGTGATTTAACTTTTAACTACCATATGAAAAGTGACAACTAAAACAATCACCTTCTTACGCCAAATTGCTGCTCTTCCTTTTTAATTTTTGTTAGTGCTCTACTTTCTTCCAGTCACCTGTGTTAAGAATCTTAAAGTTATTTTTAATTAGATAACTATCTTTATTCCCTTTGCCAGAGAGATGTTGGAGTCTGTTGATCTTTAACAAAATTGACTCATGTCTCTTATTTTTCTTATCATCTCATTCTCCCTGCCAAAATTCTATTTTAGGCCTTCATTAGTGCTATGGATTGAACTGTACTCCCTCTGCCAATTCATATATTGAAACCCTAACCTCCTATGTCACTGTATTCTGAGATATGGCCTATGAGGAGATACTAGATTTAATGAGGTCATAAGTATTAGTACTGATTTAAGAAGAAACACTAGAGTAGCTATACCTCATATGCTCTCTCAGAGAAAAAAGTGTCCATGTGAGGACACAGCAAGATGGCTGGCAATAGACTACAAACCAGTAAGAGAGCCCTGACCAGACATCAGCTGCACTTGCACTCTGATTTCTGACTTCCAGCCTCCAGACTGTGAGAATATAAATGTCTTTTTAATATGTTCTTCGTTTTCTAGTTTTCTAAGGTTAAAGCATAGTTTATTTTTTAATATATTCATGCAATGCTATACATTTCCGTTTAAGCACTGCTTTGTTGTACCCCACAAATTTTGTTGAGATTTCATTTTCATTTACTTTAAAATACTTTCAAATATCTCTTAATATTTGTCCATCAATTTATTTATTTATTTAACCCATAGGTTATTTAGAAGTGTGCTGCTTAACCATCATGTATTTTGGAATTTTCCAGTTATCTTTCTGTTGTTGATTTCTACTTTAATACCATTGTGGTACTAGAGCACCCAGTGTATTTCTATTCTTTTTGTGTGTGTGTGTATTTTTTATTTTTCTGAACTGAGAAGTGGGGAAGCAGAGAGAAACTACTGCATGCACCCGACCAGGATCCACCTGGCATGCCCACTAGGGGTTGATGCTCTGCTCATCTGGAGCATTGCTCCATTGCAACCAGAGTCATTCTAGCACCTGAGGTGGAGGTCATTCTCAGAGCCCATACTAACTTTGCTCCAATGGAGCTTTGGCTGCAGGAAGGGAAGAGAGAGATAGAGAGAAAAGAGAAGGGGAAGAGTGAATAAGCAGATGGGCACTTCTCCTGTGTGCCCTGGATGGGAATCAAACCTGGGACTTCTCCACACTGGGCCAACATTCTTCCCCTGAGCCAACCGGCCAGGGCTAATTTCTATTCTTTTAAATTTGTTATGTTTAATGCACCATAGCATGATCTATCTTGATGAATGTTCTGTGTGAACTTCACAAGAAAGTGTATTCTGCTATTGTTGATCAAAGTATTCTATAGATGTCCATCATATTCCGTTGACTGATGGTGTGGTTGAGTTCACCTATGTCTTTATTGATTTTCTGCCTGTTGGATCCATTACTGACAGAGGGGTGTTAAAGTTTCCCACTACAAGATTAGATTCATCTATTTCTTGTTTCAATTTTATTATGTTTTACCTCACTTATTTTGCTGTTTTATAGTTAGGTACATATACTTTAAAAACTGTCATGACATTTTGGTGAATTGACACCTTTATGATTATGTAATGCTTCTCTTTATCCTTGGTAACTTTGCTTGATTTACAGGCTGCTCTGTCTGAAGTTAATATAGCTACTCCTCTTTTCTATTGATTAGTATACCAGAGTACATATATTTTATCCATTTACTTTTAATCTATATATGTATATACATATTTCAAAAAGATTTCTTGTAGAGAACATATAATAGGATCTGTTTTTTGATCCACTCAATCTCTATCTTTCAATTGGTGTACTTAGATAATAGACAATCAAAGTAGTCAATAATATACCTGGATTAGTTAATATTTACTACATTCAGTACTGTTTTCTACTTATTGCCTTGGTCTTTACTCTTAATTTTGTCTTCCATTCATTTTCTGCTTTTGATGATTCTGATTAAACATTTTATATGATTCCCTTTTCTTTTCTTTCTTAGCATATCAGTTATATAGTTGACCTGTGAATCAAGTAGAGGTTAGGGGAGTGAACCCCCTGTGGTGTCAAATTGTATGTATAACTTTTGTGACCCCATATTTAGTTGGCCCTATCTTTGAATAGGGCCACAACCCCCAGGTATACCAAAATCCACAGATGCTCAAGTTTCCTATATAAAAATGGTACAGATCAATGCATAGTGTTGGCTTTCCATATCTGCAGACTCCTAACCTAAGATTGAAAACAGCACAGTTATTTATTCAGAAAAAAGGCTCTGTATAATTTGACCTGTATAGTTCAAAGCAGTGTTGTTGAAGATTCAACTATACTTTTATTTTTATTTTTTACCTTTTTCTTTTAGTGATAAACCTATAATTTGAAATATACATTGACACCAATCCAAGTTTAATTTCAAATAGTACTGTACCACTGCATGGGTAGTATGAGTACCTTATAATGATAAAATAATTACAATTGCTCTTTCCTGTCCCTTGATTTATTGCTGTCATCTATTGAATTTATATATAAGCATATATAATCAAATAGATCATATGTGTTTATTATTTTAAACAAAATATTATTTATTAGAGCAATTAAAATTTTTAAAAATCAGTTTTTATTTTACCTTTTCTTAGTGTTTCTTTGGTGTTCTTCCTTTCCTAATGTATATCTGAGTTTCTGGCCTAAATTATTTTCCTTTGTTCTAAAGAACTTCTTTTAACTTTGTGTTTTTTATTTTTGCAAGGCAAGTCTATTGGCAACAAATTTCCTCAATTATTGTTGGTCTAAAATGGCCTTAATATTTTTCTTCACTTTTGAATTATTTCACAGTAACATAATTATAGATACAGAATTGGTGCTTATTTTATTTTTTCTATCAATATATATTTCATTCTACTCTTTGTTTGTCTGGTTTCTGAGAAGTCAGATGTAATTGTTATACTTATTCTTCTATAGCAGGGGTGCTCAATCCATCGAACGCGATCTACTGGTCGATCACGAAGAAAGTGTGGGTAGATCGCATGACATTAAAAAGACATTTGTCTTTTGATTGGTATACAGGATAGCCAATCTGACATCTGAACTTTTGACACCCTACACATGCGCGTTAAACCACACTAACTTGTTCAGTTACATTGCTGTGTAGTTAGCCTTCAATTGATTTAAACTAAATACAACAAAGGGTATAAAAATGAGTGCCATAGCTGGTCCAAGTAAGAAGCCTAAAACCTACCACTTTCATACAGAAAGGGAGGGGATTTTTTTCACTATGTCATGTTCTAAGTGTGTCCGCCTCATCTGTCTGTGTACCATTGCTATTCCAAAGAAGAGAAATGTGGAGCGGCTTTTTCGGACTATTCATAAAAACTATGACATTGACTTTCCTCTGAAAAGAGAGCTGAGTAGGAGAAAGATGAAAGAAGAATACACAATATTAAATAGTAATAAAAGTAACTTAAATAATAATAATATACAAGAAATAAATTTATGTTTTGCATTTTTATTGTAGGTAGATCATTTTGACTTGGTCATCTTATAAGTAGCTCACAAGCTGAAAAAGTGTGGGCACCCCTGCTCTATAGTATAGCCAGAGGTTTCCCCCTTTTCTTTTAGAATTTATTTTCTTTAACTTTGAGTTTCTGTAATTTAAAAATTATATTTCTAATTGAAATTTTTTGGCATTTATCCTAGTTGATAATTTTGAGCTTCCTAGATCTATAGTTTGGTGTCTGATAATAATTTCAGGAAATTATTGGTAATCATTGTTTCAAATATTTCTTCTGTTTATTTGCTTCTCTCTCTTTCTTTTTCTCCCCCACCCCCTTTTTTTGTTCCAGTGTTCCCATTCCATGTATGTAATAACTTTTGTGGTTGTCCGGAATTCTTTGAATATTTTAATATTTTTATTTCAGCTTTTGTTGTCTTTGCTTTTCAGTTTTTAAAGTTTCTATTGAACTATTCCTCAGCTTAGATATTCTTTCCTCAGCTAAATTCAGTATACTAATACACCCATCAATGGCATCCTTTATGTCTATTACAGTTTTCTGATATATAGCACTTATTTTTGGCTCTTTCTTAAGAGTGATGTCTCTCTATTTACATTGCCCATCTGATCTTGCATGATAATGTTTACTTTATCAATTCATTTTCTTAGCATATTAGTTATGCTATGATTAAATTTTTGGTATGATAATTCCAATATCCTTACATATCTAGGTCATATTATTGCTCTCTTTCTTCAGATGTATTTTCTTTTTTGTATGCTTTGTGATTTTTTTTTTAGGAGTCAGTCATGATGTGCTAGGTAGAGAAAACTGATATAAATAGGTCTTTAATAATGTGGTAAGGTGTTGGAAGAGGGAAGCATTCTATCAACCCATAATTTACCCTCAGTTCGTTAGTGAGGTTATGCCTCTGGGTTGTGAACTTCACAAGTGGTTTTTAATCCCTACCTGCCACCCCACTGCCACACCCACTTAAGAAAAACAGGATGCTAGAATGACCTACAATTGGGTTTTTACCTTTTCCCATGTAAAAGGCTAGAGTGGCCCACAACTGGGTATTTACTTTCCCTGAGGTCAGTCAGATTCTATTAAAACCCAAAATGTTACACTATGGTTAACTACTTTCTCCTGAGAAACACCTTGTTAAGAGAAACAATGTTCTTGCTCATTCCTAAATTATTTCTTTTCTCCTTCCTCTGTCAAGTGTGTACAGGATTTTCTCTGTTATTTACTTTGACAAACTAGTCAAGTTTTTGGATGCAAAACTCACAGAAAGCGATGGCCTCAATGATTGAATTTTTAATTCAGACTGGTCCATATCTAGCCTCCAGCAATTTGTCAGTTGTAGTTCTGATTTCCTCTTATGGTACTAGTTCTCATGGAAGTTTCTGTTTCTGTATACTGTGAATCTCTGTATTTTCCTGTCTACCTCTCATTTAGGGGCAGTAGATTACTCTAAGATCTCATCTCTTTTACATGTTTAAAAAAGTTAATTTTTCAGTTTATTCAGCTTTTTAAATTATTAGGATGGAGTGGTGATTTCCAAGCTCCTTTCATAGGGAAACATAAACCAAAAAATGAGTTTTTTGCTGTTTTTGGAAGAAAGAAAGAGAAGGGGGTAAAGATGGTAGGAAGGTATAGGAAGGAGGGAGGTAAGGGGAAGAAGGAAAGAGATTCATAATCAAGTAAATTTTGCAAAAGGTCTCCACTCCAAATTGGAAATTACCAATGTTTATCATCATGTCACAGTTTATCTCTGAGATGGCCTATGGCAAAAATAATGACAAAGAAAATTTTTGTTCCATACAGTCATTCTCTTCCCTGGTACAGGAAATTTAAAGATTCCCATATCACCTTCAATCCTTATTCATCTGGTTCCCCACATATTCTTTTCAAACTGGTTCTCTTTGGTTTTCCCTCTTATACAATTCCAACCTGTCATTCAGGTTCAACTCTTTGGTTAAGTTAAAACTTCACCGTTTACACTTTTATAACATTTCACCATTCTAAAATTAGGGAAATAATATTTTTGAAGACAAGATTACTTCATGAATACTTATGCATCATCACTTAGTGTTCTTAAGAATCTTGTCAGCTAGGTCTATTACAGTCTTGAAGATAGAAGTCCCAGAGGCCTTACTTTGCTCAGAATAAATTACTTAAAAACAACAAAATAATTATGGTGCTTACAAATTGACAGGCATTCTTCTTAGAAGCCTATAGATGTAATTCATTATAAGACCAGTGGCCATGGCCATGCAGGTTCACATTGGATTTGGGCAGATGAAACAGTGGAGCCTGAAAATTGTAGGCCATTTTGTTTATTAGAGTCTTGCAACAGCAGACAAGCAAGCAGGCAGGGATAACCACTTTTCTCTCTCTCTCTCTATTTGGGTTCACAAGCCAAAAAGCCTGCCGGGAGAAAAACCCCATCCCCTGCAAACAATAGCAAACAATGGTCCCTCCCAATGGGGCCAAGCAATCTACAATTTGCAATCTGCCACCCAAGGGCAAGCACCCACAGCCTTCCATAGTCTATACACATGCAAATGCATCAATCAGGTAAAATACAAGGCTAGCAAGCCTAACACACTTGTTTGCCCAACATCCCCCTGCTTTAGGGTTGCTTGCTTCACAAGGCACATGACAGGTATCTTCCACGATGGTCCCTGTGCAAGGAGTGAGATACATTTCATAAATAGACTACAGCAACAGCACATGTGATACAATTATCAAAATTACAAAAGTGTCCTTCACAATGTCTCCTTGAGCACTCTGCCCAAGGCACTAACTGGAGGCCCATCTCTAGCCCCCTACTCCATGGTAGGTGGGAGGGCCTATATAGTCCAGAGCTGTGTCCATGGAAACCATAAAGTGTCCTTGCTGTGTCTCTCCAACTTGATGAGAGCAGCCTCCTGGTGCAGGAGGGCCTCCACCAGAGCTGGGACCCCAATCAAGGTCTCTCATACAGTCCAAAATTGGCATGTCCATCCAATAATGGAGCCAGTGCCCCCTTCTGGTTGCAGTCCTAGAGTTCATTACACTGTTCAATGATAAGTCCACAATACACAACCCAGCCATCTGTGCAAGTCACCAAGATAAATGTGCATTACAGGCAACTAATCATACAGCTATACAGCTAGAAGACCCATCCACACTGCTCAGCTTGGTGGGTCAAACATATACAAGGCCTGTGCTACCTTGACAGTTCTCTTAATTGCTGCTGTTGTAAAAAAGCAAAAACAAAAAGAAAAACAGAAAAAACACTTATCTTCTAATGCTAGTGCCTGCTGCACTTTAGAAGGGAATTGTCAATTAACAATGACACTTGTCAATTAACATGGGGCTTCAGACCTTCCCTCTCATCCCTGTTGTCATGGCAGTTCTGAGGACACTGCCTTAAGGAGGAGTGCATGAAAATGGTGACCAATTTCTCCATCTCTGTTCCAGATAGCATGATGCCATGCATCCCAATGTCCCACAACTGCAGCAAACCTACCAGTGGCTCAGTGGTTTTCTGCCTGAATTGTGACCCCAACTACATTAGCTCTGCCTGGATTTTTACTTCCTGGGTGGCCACCGGCTGGGCTCTGAGTGTGTAGCACAATTTCAACCTGAGCCTCCTCATCCTCAGAAGGGGAGTTGAAAATGTCTGCTCCTGCCAACTCAGAGCCACTCCACCAGCACAAATCCTGCTGTTCCTTCAGCAACCATTTTAGTTCCTGCAGCTGCCAACTCTCAGCCTGAAGCTGAGACTCGAGCTATTGAACCTGCAGTTGTTTTTATAACTATTGGTGCCAGTGTTATGCATCCAGGGCAAACTGGAGCCCATGAACCTGTATTTCTTTATCCAGACATTGCTTGAATTCCAGGCACCATTGGTGCACAGCCTACATCTTACAATGCAGCTCTCAAACTCAATTGGCCTCCCTTTCCAGCACTCACTCTGTTCATGCTATTGTTGCCACTCAGTCTGCAGCTCACCCTGGAGCTCTTCACTTTGGGCAGCCTCTCCCAGAGAGTTCTCACTTTCCTCTCACAGGGTTGTAAAAAACACCCAGTCCATAGCCCCCAAAAGGATGGCCACAGGGAACCATATACTGGAGACCAGTGATCACTCTTTGATAGCACTATTCAAAGGTGGCAGTGGCTCCATACCAATCTGATCTGAATCCTTTCAGCTGCACCAGATATAAAGCCAGTGGCCATGGCCATGCAGATTCACATTGGATTTGGGCAGATGGTAAAGGAACTGTGGAGCAATAAAATCATGGACCATTCCATTTATTAGAGTTCACAATAATGAACGAGCAAACAGGCAGGGAAAACCACTTCCCTCTCTCTCTCTTTTTCTGGGTTCACAAGCCAAAATACAGATCAGGGGAAAAACACCTTCCCCTGCAAACAATGGCCCCTCCCAGTGGCAGCAGGCAATCACAATTTGTTATTTGCCATCCTGAGGGCTAGCACCCACAGCCTTTCGTAGACTATACACACATGGAACTGTCCCGTGCTCATGCACCAATAAGACAAAATTCAAATTGAACAAACCTAACACACTGCATACATACTTGTTTGCCCAACATTCACATATCAACTCTATGAGCTAATGAAAGGAGTTAAATTGCAATAATTTTTTGTAAAGACTAAGTCACAAAATTTCCTACAGGGAGTTAAGGTACTGTAAATTACTAAAAGGTTAGTCCACAAACTGTTGGGCAGATAAGTTAGTTTATGCTCACTCTCATTGTTAAAGATGGCACTGCTCTCACATGGTGATGTTCTCACATGATACAGCTAATTGCCTTTAGTGCTTGGGAAGTGGCTTAGTTATGCTAATATGTGCTGGAGGAAGGGGTTTTCCCAGGGAAAATTTTTAAAAGGAGGAGGTAGGAGGCCATTTTGAGGAGACCACATTCTTCCAGGGGGGAGAGGCCGCGTGAAGGAAAGGAGGCAGCCAAAATGAAAGCATGTAGAGGGGACTGAGTGAAGCTATTAGGCCTTTGATTCTAGGAAAACCAGAAAGATTCTCCTGGTTGTGGAACCGGAGGAATATATGAGTGGGTTTGGTGCCCCGTGTGTTTGTTTTTTCACTCGTTGGCCAGTACCAATCTAGAATAAAGGAAAATGGGTCATCAGTTTTTGGTTCCGAAGTTTCTTTATGATTGATCCAAAATAAATGCGAACCTAAACCTGCATAGGCCTGGCAGCTGTGATGGTGGACATGGCTACTGGCCTTACACAAACCTTAATCTTTGTTTCCTTGCCTAAAAAGTACAGGGAGTTCTATTACAAAAGTTCCCAGAGGCATCATAACCCTAGCTGTTCCTGGGAGACACCTGCCCCCATTGCCTTAAGATTTACCAAGGACACCAAATAGGACTATGTTGATTAGGTCTATTGTACATCAAAATAACTTGCAGAGGAAATGTTCCTGCAAACCAGACTTTCACCTCCCGCAACAATGCTAAATGATTAATAACATAGACCTTTTTCTTCCTTTTATCCCTTACACCATTACTGACAACCCTTAAACCCTGTAAATATTACCAAAACAGGAGAGTGTTAAGGCAATTTGTAAAGCCAGTAGCCAGGGCCACCTTCACAGCAGCCTGGCTCATGCAGGTTCGCATTAGATTTGAACAGTCGGTAATGAAACAATGGAGCCAAGAACTGGTGGGCCATCAGCTGTAACTCTGGCTTGCACCCAGTGGGCAAGCAAAAACACACACTGGACTCCAAAACCCACTCATTCAGTGCTCACAAAGCTACTGACTTATCCGAGTTTCCTAGCATCAAAGGTTTCTAGTTCACTAGACTTATTCGCCTCTGTTCCCCATCTCCTCCTGCACAAACTCGATTCTCTCTCAGCACTCTACCATCTTGACTGCTTCTCCTGGACTCCACGTGGCCTTCATTTGCTCTCCTCTTTTCTAATACCTCAGGAACCAAGAGAGAGTAAGCTCCCTGTCTGCCCCACTTTATAGTGTAGATATCCAATCCCTTAATCCAATCTACAAACAAGAAAGTCTCTGACACAAAGTCACCCATCTGAGGCATAATGGGATTCCTCAGGAAAGTGCACCACCCTACATCACCCAATCAGTCAAGGGTGTGGGGAAAACCTTACCCTTAAAACTAAGCCTTAGGCTATAACAACCCAGCCTACACACAGCCTGTTCCCCATTACACATTAATATCAAACTTCCATTTGGGCAGCGCCATCTTTAACAAAGTGAGCATAATATATTTTATGGGCCCAACACAATTGTTTTGGACAAGAGTCACCTGCCTTCTCAAGTAAAAAGCCAGTAGCCACAGCCACCTTCACAGCCACCTAGCCCATGCAGGTTCACATTAGATTCGGACAGTCGGTAATGGAACAACAGAGCCAAGAACTTGTGGGCCATTAGCTTTAATTCTAGCTTGCACCTGGCGGACAAGTAAAAACACACACTGGGCTCCAAAACCCACTCATTCAGTGCTCACAAAGCTACTGACTTATTCAAGTTTCCTAGAATCAAAGGTTTCTAGCTCACCAGTCTTATTTACCTTTGTTCCCCATCTCCTTCTCTCTGCACAAACTCTGCACAAACTGGCTTCTTCCTCAGCACTCTACCATCTTGGCTGCTTCTCCTGGCCTCCTCCATGTGGCCTTACTCTGCTCTCCTCTTTAATGCTAATCTCAGGAACTGAGAGTGAGCAAGCTCCCAGTCTGCCCCACTTCATAGTGTAGATTCAAAACCTTTAATTCAATTACAAACAAGAAAGTCTTTGATACAAAGCCACTTATCTAAGGCATAAATGGGATTCCTCATAAGAGTGCACCACCCCACATTAAAAGGGGTAGAAAAGGCTTAGTCTTAGAACTAAGCCTTGGGATATAACGACTCTGCTTGCTTACAGCCTGTTCCCCACACACGTTAATATAATCACACCCATCCCAAGTGTAAAGCCAGTAGCCGGGGTCAGGATCACAGCCGCCTGACCCGTGCAGGTCCGCATTAGATTTGAACAGTTGGTAATGAAACAATGGAGCCAAGAACTGGTGAGCCATCAGCTTTAATTCCAGCCTGCACCCGGCAGGCAAGCAAAAACACACACTGGGCTCCAAAACCCACTCATTCAGTGCCCACAAAGCTACTGACTTATCCGAATTTCCTAGAATCAACGGTTTCTAGCTCACCAGACTTATTAACCTCTGTTCCCCATCTCCTCCTGCACAAACTCTGCACAAACTCGATTCTCTCTCAGCACTCTACCATCTTGACTGCTTCTCCTGGACTCCACGTGGCCTTCATTTGCTCTCCTCTTTTCTAATACCTCAGGAACCAAGAGAGAGTAAGCTCCCTGTCTGCCCCACTTTATAGTGTAGATATCCAATCCCTTAATCCAATCTACAGACAAGGAAGTTTCTAATACAAAGCCTCCCATCCGAGGTACAATGGGATTCCTCAGGAGAGTGAACCACGCCACATCATCCAATCAGTCAAGGGCATGGGGAAAAGCTTACTCTTAAAATAAAGCCTTAAGCTATAAGGACCCGGCCTGCTTACATTGCAGCTTTCCCCCCACAGCCATCCCAAGAATAAGGGCAAATAATATCACCTGGGTGATGGGCTTCCATGTGGGCAGCACCATCTTTAACAAAGTGAGCATATTATATTTTATCTGCCCAACACCAAGCAAGAAGGGCAACTAATATCATCACCTGGGAGACGGGCTCCCACGTGGGCACTGCTATCTTTAACAAAGTGAGCATAATATATTTTATTTGCCCAACTGTAAAGCCAGTAGTCGAGGCCACTATCACAGCAGCCCGACCCGTGCAGGTTCGCATTGGATTCGGACAGATGGCAATGAAACACGGGAGCCAAGAACTGGTGAGCCATCAGCTTTAATTCTAGCTTGCACCCGGCGGGCAAGCACAAACACACACTCATTCAGTGCTCACGAAGCTACTGACTTATCCGAGTTTCCTAGAATCAAAGGTTTCTAGCTCACCAGACTTATTCACCTCTGTTTCCCATCTCCTCCTGCACAAACTCTTAACAAACTGACTTCTTTCTCAGCACTCTGCCATCTTGGCTACTTCTTCTCCACATGCCTTAATCTGCTCTGCTCTCTAATACTAATCTCAGGAACCCAGGAACCAAGAGAGAGATCAAGCTACTGGTCTCTCCCACTTTATAGCATAGACTCAAAACCTTTAATCCCATTATACATAAAGAAATTCTCTGATACAAAGCCACCCATCTGAGGCATAATGAGATTCCTCCCTACATCACCACACTACACTACATCATCCAATCAGTCAAGGGTGTGGAGAAGAGCTCTTACTCTTAAAACAAAGCCTTAAGCTATAACCACCCGGCCTGCTTACATTACAACTTTTCCCCCACAGCCATCACAAGCATAAGGGCAAATAATATCACCTGGGTGACGGGCTTCCATGTGGGCAGCGCCATCTTTAACAAAGTGAGCATATTATATTTTATCTGCCGAACACCAACATCAAGTTACTACAAGTTAAAATTAAAGACACATCTTATACCTACCCAGTCCTCATCTCTCTATGTTGACATTGAGTGTGACAAGTAACCCTGAGTCTGGCTTTGTTTTCTGATTATAATAGTATAGTCATTTCCTATTGCTATAGTACAAACTAACACAGATCAAGGGTTGGCTATGCTAGACGTTTTTCTGGTGATTCTGGATAAGAATCCACATCAAAGTTTATTCAGATGTGGACAAAAAAGGTGCCACATGCTGAACCTGACAAGCTAAGGGAGGGCTGGTTTGTGGCCTCAAAAACTCAGAGACCTAAAGTAACCACACAGGATGGTCTGAAATTAAAACTGTCTAACTAAAAGCAGTTCACAGTGAATAGTCATGTCCTAGGGAGTTATTTTTCTCTAACAAAGGTCAATTCTTACCTTGATTAAGCCTGTCTGTTGCCTTTTGCATCTACTATACTGTATCTGATAACATGCCTTTGAAATGCAAGAGTAATCTTCTTTTCCTGCTCACTTCCCCAGGGCAGGCATCCCACCAGAGCAGAAATCACAAATTCCCTCAATGTTATTATTATCATTTTAATTGTTAACTGTTCATTATCTCAAGCCTGCCTATTTAAAAAAAGTTTCAGTGATACAGGGGTCCTCAGTTACAACATAGTTCTGTTCCTAGGACAGTGATGTAACCTGAATTTTGGTGTAAGTCGAAACACACCCTTACCTATCCTAACACAGTTGTACAAAACATAACCTGGAACATGAAAACACAACTAAGCATCAGAAAAAGAATACTGAGTATTCTTCCACCATGGAAAACCAAGCTAGTGGTTCATGCAGTCTGTAAATACAGCACTAACAGTATAAGCCAAAACACTCATGTCTCAATTTTTTAAAGTTTTTCTGGGAGTGAATATCATAAACTCAAAACATAGTATGTCAAGATTGTCAGAATGAGGGAGGAAGGGCCTCAGGGCTGAATAAATCAGTTTAAAGATGGATAAACCACAGCTAAGCAGTTCCTCTATCAGCTTCCTGAGACTGCTTGCAACACAAAGCAAGAAAACAGGATATAGAAATAGCTAGGACAAATGGTCCAAAGCTCCCTTTCATGACCCCTCCCTTCCTGGAGACTAAAGGAGCACAAGGGTGTGCAGACAAAGAAATCATGTGCCATGCATGTGGAAGATGTAAAGGTATATAAGGCTCAATAAAGCTATCTTTGGGGAGCTCGTGACTTGGTGCCCACTAGGTCACATTGCTTCACCAGCTAATAAAACATCTTCCTCCAGTGCACTGTCTGAGCATCTTTGTCCTCTGGGAGTTGCTTCTTTTGTTCCTGCAACAGAAACCCGAGTACCCACTTTATACCTTTTTACTTTTATACAATCCAAGAAATTTTCTCTTTTTTTCTCTTGTCTCCCTAATCTATCACCAACAAATTTCATGTAACCCTCTTATGGCTTCCCTTTTCATTCTAATGTATAAATACCATATTTCCCCATGTACAAGATACTTCCATGTATAAGATGCACCTTAATTGTGGGGTCTGAAATTTAAAAAAAAATGTATTACATAAAGTTACTGAACTCAAGTTTTGTCATATAATTTATACAACTCCTCATCACTGTCAAAACTCCAATCCATTAGCTTGTCCTCATCTGTGTCTGATGACGAATCACTGTCCTCAACGATGAGCGCATAAACAAGTGTGAAAGAACAGAAAATGCAAGTAAAAATTCTACAACCACTTTATAAGACATATCCAGTTTATAAACCATAAATTTTTTGAAAAGGGGTGCATCTTTTTCTTCTTTTCTTTTTTTTTTTTACAGGGTATTGGACAGATAAAATATATTATGCTCACTTTGTTAAAGATGGCGCTGCCCACATGGAAGCCCGTCACCCAGGGGATGATATTAGTTGCACTCCTGCTTGGGAATGGGCATGATTATGTTAATATGTGTTGGGGGAGGGCTTTCGCACCAAAAGGTTTTAAAAGGAAGAGATATCACGTTGTTCCGGAAGAAGACTGATTGCATTATAAGAGGAGGAAAGAGAGCAGGGAGGAGAGCAGATTAAGGTCACGTGGAGAACAGGAGAAGCAGCCAAGATGGAGGAACATTGAAGGAGAAGCCAGTTTGTGCAGAGTTTATGCAGGGAGAAGAAGGGAGATGGGGAACAGAGGTGAATACGTCTGGTGAGCTAGAAGCCTTTGATTCTAGGAAACTCGGATAAGTCAGTAGCTTTGTGAGCACTGAATGAGTGGGTTTTGGAGCCCAGTGTGTGTTTTTACTTGCCCGCCGGGTGCAAGATAAGATTAAAGCTGATGGCTCACCAGGTTTTGGCTCCGTTGTTTCATTACTGACTGTCTGAATCTAATGAGAACCTGCACAGGCCAGGCAGCTGTGATAGTGGCCTTGGCCACTGGCTTCACACAGGGACAGAGAGAGAGTCAAAAAGTGAAATAGATAGGGACATACAGACAGGAACGGAGAGATGAGAAGCATCAATCATCAGTTTTTCTTTGCAACACCTTAGTTGTTTATTGATTGCTTTCTCACATGTGCCTTGACCACGGGCCTTCAGCAGACCGAGCTACCCCTTGCTGGAGCCAGTGACCTTGAGTCCAAGCTGGTGAGCTTGTGAGCTTTTTGCTCAAGTCAGATGAACCTGCACTCAAGCTGGCGAGCTTGGGGTCTCAAACCTGGGCCCTCCACATCCTAGTCCAATGCTCTATCCACTGCACCACCACCTGTTCAGGCTGAAAAAGGGTGCATCTTATACATGGGGAAATACGGGTAAGTGGCAAAACGCCATTTTTTGGAGCATTTTCTTCATATGTTGAGACTTTATTTTCTGGCAATTGTTGACAGTTTGACTCAAATAAGCTCATAAAAATTCTTACAAGTCTGGACATTTCTTACATGGATACAGGTCTGATAAATGAATTTAGTTCTTAAGGATTGTAGGACTAAGTTTTCCTTTTCCTTGCTGGCTACCAGCTCCAGGAATTCTCATATTCTTTGATATATGGCTTCGTCCATTTTTAAAACCAGCAATGATACATCAAATCACTTACATGCCTAGAATCTGATTTCTGCCAACAGCTGGAGAAAGCTCTTTACATATCAGGTCCTGTGTGATTAGATTAGATCTGCCCAAATAATCCTTCTTGCACTACATAAGTCAACAAAGGCACAAGAATATTGTTGCAGGTTAGAAATAGGATTCTTCCACAGAGTCATGAGAAACGCATTTTGGACTCATGCATTGGAAGATGTAAGCAGTTGTAGCAAGATTTAGTGTAGCAAAACCAAAGGACTGCTCCCAGGTTCCCAATGTTTCCTCCATGACCAGGTGACTCAGTTCTGTCCCCCCGTGGAAGAATTCAGAGCCTGTTGAGCCCAAGTGGGTCTGGATCCAGAACTGTAATGCCATTACCCTGGGCTCCAGTAGTCCCAGTTGCTTGGGCCCTTGCTGCTGCTATGAAGAGAGAGAACATAAATGAATGAGCAAACACCTTGGGCCTTTTGTCAAGCTTTCTCTATAGTTCTTTGGCTTTTGGAAGGTGTAAAATTTTTTTTAGACTAACCGATCTTCTTAATTCATTGAGAGCTTGTGTTCAGCCCTTCCCCAATCCAATCTCTTTCTTGGATTTTCTGATACTGAGGTTCTGTGACTATATCTTATCTGGTCTTTTTCTCAGACTAAACTCCTCCCTTTCCATCATCATTTCGGGTTCTACTGCACATGACTTATAGTTGAAGGGTGTCTACCTGCCCCATTTTGGCTTCTATTGTACATGCCTCAGAGCTCTGCTTATTCACCTGGCTTCCACTGTCCATGCACCCAAGAAAAAAGTTCCCCTTTCTGGCTGGTTCTTTTTCTCTTTCCTCACCATAATTTATGGAAGGGGCCAGTGGTTCCTGGGGAGATTGGAAAGTCAGTCCTTCCTCCCTACTCAGAGGACTGAGGGATATAATTCCTTTGGTGGGCAATGCAGCTATCCCCTGGAGTGTGTGGAAGCTACAGCTTCCAGACTTAATCTAGTTTAATTAGACGTCTATCTCCTTCTCTTTTGTTACTATATACCTAGCTGCTTATTATAACAATATCTCATCATATTTATAAGTTCTACCCACCCATAAAGGGAAGACTTTATAATAATGAAAATCATCAGAGATCATTCTTAGAATTCTGCCTAAAACAGATTCTATATATTATGATTGCCATTTTTCAGATGAGGAAACAAAGGCATTAGGTAGAGTAAGAACTTGAATACTTGTTTAAATAATGGTTCATGTTCTTTTAATTAAATTATAATATAATTTCACTGTGTAAGTCCCACTTCTATGAATACTGATTTATATTCTCTTACACTTACAAGTTATTTAAAGATTTCTAGAGCATCAGTGAACAGGCCCTGATACCTAGGCTAAATGTTTTAATTTCCTCCCTAACACCTTTCTTTTATTATTCTGAACACAAAGAGATAGTATCAACTCACAGCTTGTACTATGGAACTACAAGCATTCACAGCTCCTCCTTTTCTTTTTTTATTCCAAGTGTCTCTTAACTGCTGTAATAGACACACACCATGACTATGTCTCCTTCAATTAATATTTACTTATGCAGGATAGATTCCATATAGAATGAATGATTACTTTTTTAATATCACCTGTTTTTTTGTTTATAGAAAATATCTTTTATCTTCTACATAATTAACAAAGCTTGGTATTAAAAAGGAAAAATTTTTGAGCTAATGTTAGTTAAAACTAAATTGTAGAGATCATTATATATCTCAGGTAAGCACAATCTCAATCTCATAGAATTAATTTTTTGCAATAACTCTTACAAATATTTGAAAAATATATTTAATAAGAATTATTGTAGTTTACCTGATAAATACCTGCCAGGTTCAATGTAGAACACAAAACTAAAACAAATAAGGTACAGTCCCAATTGAAAGAAATTTAAACTAATTAATTTGATAAGTGAACATATGCCATTTGCTATTTTTATGTTTATTCTTTACATGTATTTATAAACGTTGCTGTAAATAAAAGTCTGCACCTTGTCAAACTGGCTATGGTATACTGAGAAAATCATTTAGGTCTCTCTCTCTCTCTAGGTATTCCCACATCTAATAAAAATTGGTTAAAATAGAGGTGACTCACAGCTCACCTCAGACATTTGACAAAAAAAGAGAGCTAAGCAATAATGATGATAAATAAATAACTTATATTTTAATTTAAAAATTAGAAATGGAAATGAATAGCAAATATATCATTTATTTGTGTTTAACATACAAGAAATAGTTATACACAGTTTTATTTCTTTTGTTGTTATTATTGTTTTGCTTTCAAATCTAGAATAAATGTTTGCCATGTATATAAAGTATTAAAACCTGGTAATCCTCGCACCCTCAAGTCACGGATTAATTTTGTTTGGCCATCTAGGGTTTTTGTTTGTTTGTTTTAATATTAAATTGAATTTCCTTAAGGTAAAACATATGTTGTTGTTTGAGTTTCTATACTCTCTAACATACCTAGTCTGCTCTGTTCATTTAAATAACCTATGTGATCATACCGTTGAGTATGGAATATTTGATAAAGCTAGTGAAATGTTTGTTAGATAACAGCAAGCTTTTAATTGTCCTGGTAGTGTAAGAATTGAAAGAATTCTTTAAAAAAATTATATTGGGCTTTTTTCCTGGAATATTTCAAATAAAGACAGGTTCCAGATTAAGAAATGGTTTCCAGAAGGAAAATTTATTAAATTTATATTGTAAAGCTTTTGGTTTAAGATTTATTTAATAAATAATATAATTCAATTTTATGTAAACAATTACAATGTGTTTCATGGATAATTTTAAAACCTTCCTCTTTACTCAAGTGACAACCCAACAAGTGATTATGGTAGAGGCTAATAAAATATAGTACTATTAATTATAAATTTGAGAAGACATGTTTAACTGAAAGTGTTCAGTCCCTAAAATTGTAGTGTTAAGAACAAGCATGATTTCTGATGTTATAAAATAAGATATGAATTTTTGTCCCATTTATTCAGTTGCATGAAAGTATTTTTCTTGAAAGTATTTTTCATTATATTGTTTCTTTACTTTGAAGTAGTTTGTGACCCATATGAAGTAATTATTACTATGGCAAGAATCCAGATTACTATATTTTGGAAACTGAAACATCATATATAAAGAAAGCAGTCCCTGAACACCTTTATTATTCACACTGGAATCAATGACATATTTAGTTACTGTAGTTTATAAAAACCATTGGGTTTACTTTGTTTTGAATGAAGAGAGTAATATTTTTTCTTCTTAGTTTCTCTCTTGCTACAAGAGTTTTTATTAAGATCATGTCAACACATCCTTTATAAATTTATTAGAAAATGAACTGAACCCCAGTTAAAGATTCAAAAAGGGGGCCTTTAAATGGAGTGAGATTCACAAGTGGCTTGGTGGGAAGAAAGCCAGAATAGTCAAATGTCAGCAAAGATCACTGATGATGTCTTTAGCTATGTGAGAATAGGAGCCATTAGGTTCATTGCCCAAAGAGAGTGATATTTATATTTGAGTTATATAAAACTCAAAAAAAGCGAATTACACAGAAAAGCAGTCCAAATGGTTTTTGGTGACTATATTTCTTAAGAGTCATTATAACTCTGAGTTTGAAGATCTATATATAATAATAAAATTTTCTATGGTTAATATGATTGTGACACAATTCAGAACACATTGTGGGGAAATCAGCCTATAGACCAAATGGCATGTCGTTGACCAATATACAGTACTTTTTATAAAAAATATTATTTTGGCTTTTTATCATGATGCCATAAAAGTTTTTAGCAATGTTCAGTAATACAGTATTTCCCAATATAAATATAATTATAATCATCTCTGCTAGACTGACATGTATTGAAGTATACTTGGGAAAAACTATACTGAAGTAATAAATAGAGAACTATCACATTTTTTAAAAAATCTTTAGATAATTAAAACAATATTTAGAAATACTAATCAGACAAATTGTTTTCTACCATTGTACTAAAAAACCCTCATATATATAAAATGTCTAGGTTTGGGAAACATCTGTTTTTATGATAAGTTGTCATTTGTACTTCAAATTTTTTACATATATATTTTATGGTATTTTTATTTTTGTCAATTATACTTTCTATGGAGTCTTAATCTTAATTTGTTAGCTTATTTTAGCAAACTAAAATATCATATTTTTAAAATACAGTAAATATGAAATGTTTTTTAATTTAACTAAAAATATTAAACCTGGAAGGCATTATATGCTTACTCAGTGGAATACTTGTTATAAATGTATACATATACATTTTAATCAGTATTTAAAATATCAACAACTTTAAGGCCTGAAAGAAATATCAATTTTATTTCTGTTCAAAAATATCACCACTAAAAATATACCCATGCTTCATTCATTTATTGCACATATTGCTCACTCAACATATGATTTGCATAACTTCTGAATTTCACCATGTTATAAATCATAGGTGTTGATTAACATGGACTGGCAAGTATCGCAAAAGCAATCTGTTTTGATTTTTTTAACTCTATAGATAATTTTTTTCAGTTGAGTCTAAAACAATTTAAAACATTATTTTAATATTCTCAATTTGTCATTCAGAATTGTTATAATATTAAGTGTTGTGGGCTAAGAGGAAAAGGGAAGAACTATAATTTATATTAGGAGTGGACTAAACAGCATCTTATAGGATAATTTGAAATGGCTTGCTTCTCCCCAGCCACTGAGCACAAAGAAATTACTCTGCAACCTAGCACAAATACTAAAAATCAATCTTACAAGCCACATTAGATGCCAGACTAAATTTTAAATACTGCGCTAATCTGTTTCAGTCATATTGAGGAGTCCATTACAGAAATAGAGGCATGACTTAATTCCATTTACAAATGTATGCTGTGATTTACAGTATAAACAAAATAATGGTCAATTGTTGTACACGTTTTGGACATTTTGGGCTCCACTTGGGTTGGATAGAGAGCTCTGCATAAAGACTAGTTACTGTCCCATAATTTCCAAGGTGATTATTTGGTCATAATTTTCAGTATTCTCATGATGCTGAATTTCCAGCTCTAGAATTACTCAGAATAACCTATTTTCTTCTCTACTTGTTCTGTGTGTCTTGTCCCAACACTTCAAAACTTCTTGTGGTGCACTTACTTAAAGGTAGACCATACTGGATAAACCCCACCTGGCTCTACCTTGGCTTTGCCCTTAGGAATATTAAGAAAGATCTCCTGAAAAAAAAAAAAAGAAAAGAAAAGAAAAGAAAGAAAGATCTCCTGTCCAAGATAATAAAGTATCAATCTATATTTAAAGACAGTTTGGTAGGGCAGCCTTAAAGAAAAAAGATGTGTTTTTTTTTTTCTACATATTTATCCCAATTACCTATTAAATTAAGACTTAATGTTTCAGTTATATAATTAAGGATCTTGTTTCTCAATATTCTCTTTGCTCCTATCAAACTCTGTACAATACCGGAAATAAACATTTTCTTCTTCAAAACTCTGTCATATTATTAGCTCCATCTAAAATTTTCTCCTACCTTTGTGCCTTTTAAAATCTAGATAGTTACATTCATAAAAGATAAATTAACTCCTACTCATTATGCCAAACCTTTCTTATCTTCAATGAGTGAACTCTGGCTCTCTGCTACCTTGATCTTATTATCTTTGCTCCACTTTACTGAGTCTAAAATGCGCCTCTAATCATGTCATTCCCATTGACATACCTCATAGAGTTTTACATTAACTTGCTTTAGTCTATTTTTGTAGTTTGAGACTTAGCTCTAACTCTATTTTGTGATGAGATAAATAAACACAAATAAAAAAATTTAAAAAATAAGATAAAAAGTAGAATGGAGATAATACATATAAGATGATACAAAAAGCAACTGAGTGGATACTTTAAATATAAGTATAAACATATAAACATAAAAATAAATATAAATATATCTGACTCCTTCAGTGAGTTGCCTCTTAGATGTCCCCTGATGATTCACATCTCTTAGTTTTTATACCATAAATACCACTCCTTGAAAGGAAGCTGGACTTAATAGACTCATTTCTAATAAAAAAATGAAGGTAAAGTAATAAGATATCACTTCTAAAACTAGGTTCCGGAAGACAGTTGCTATGGCTTAGGCTTACCCTCTTTGGAGAATGCACATGGCAAGGAGCTAAAGATATCTTTGATCAACAAGGCATGAGGAATGGACACCTGACAATGGCTACATGAGTGAGTTTGTAAGAGGACCTTCCTTTAGTCAAACACGGAGATTACTGCCATCCTGGATGACAGCTTGAATACAGCCGTTGAGACACAGTAAGCCAGAGTCACCCAGTTAGCTACACCTGGATTCCTGATCCACAGAAAGAGAGCTGATAAATGTCTTTGGTAAGGCACTATGTTTTTGAATGCTTGTTACACTTCAACAGATAACAAATTCATACTTGGGTGTCTGGATTTGGAAAGCCATAACAAATATCAAAAATGTGAGAAGAGCATTGGACTGGGCAGTAAACTTTTAGGAGAATTTTAATAAAAATTCAAAACACCTTGAAAATACTGTCTATAGAATTTTGAACTTTGAGAATGTTGCAGATGAAGGATTGAACAAAAGTGGTCTTTTTAAAAACTCAGAGAATATCAGCAGTTGTTTAGCAACACTGTTGTGGGAAGTTATACAGGATGTAGACAATGTGCCCAAAAAACTGGGTGATATGGCTAAGTGATTTCAAAACAAAGGATTCAACATACTATCATTTCTATCGCTGTTTATAGTAAAATACAAAATAAATAAAGGCATATTGAGGGAAGGACTGCTAAAAACAAGAGCCAGGACTTAAACAATTTGAAGCTTCTCAATTTCTGCCCATAATAAATGATGATAAAAATAAATAAATGAATTTGTGCAAACAATCCAGAACATTGCCTGGAAAAAATGTAAACAAACAAACCAACAAAAACCGTAATCTAAGGATGAAGCTGATGGTATGACAGTAAAACTTTTGTTAAGACCTAATAAAAATAAAAGATTATGTCTCAGCATATTATTTAACCCCATAGAAATCCCCTAGACAGCTTGAAGATGTGCTTCTCTGATTCTCCCAATAAGTAAAAAGGTATTTTTTTGTTTTGTTTTGTTTTTAAGTGAGAGACAGGGAGGCAGGTAGACACATGTGCCCAGACTGGGATCCACCCAGCAAGCCCCTTTCAGGGCGATGCTCTGCCCATCTGGAGCCACTGCTCTGTTGCTTGGGAAACCAAGCTATTTTAGCACCTGAGGCAATACCATGGAGCCATCCTCAGTGCCCAGGGAGAACTTGTTTGAACCATTCAAGCCCTGGCTGTGGGAGAGACAGAGAGAGAGAGACAGAGAGACAGAGAGAGAGAGAAGGGGGAAGGGTGGAGAAGCAGATGGTAATTTCACTCATGTGCCTTGACCTGGAAATCAAACCTAGGACTTCCACATGCCAGCCAACAATCTACCAGTGAGCCAACTGGCCAGCGTGTAATAGGGTTTTTAAGAAGCTTTAGGATATTGTCCCTCACTCATCTCAGGAGGACTTTGAGGTAGAGAAAGGGTGTCTAGAAGAGTTCTATAGATGTAGTTTTTAAGTAAATTTTAATAAGATTCAGAGGTGGCTCACAACATTTCTGAGACTATTATATCATCAAAAACACTACTAGCATGGAAGAAAGGAGACAGAGATAATATAAAATGTAAGGAGAATTGGATTCCCACAAATCTGCTGGCAGTTAGTAGGCTGAAAAACTACTAGCTGCAAGCACATGCTACATTTCATAGAAAAGAAAGAATACTCAAAGAGTGGAACTGAAGACCCTGGCCAGTTGGCTCAGCGGTAGAGTGTAGGTCTGGCGTGTGGAAGTCCTGAGTTCAATTCCTGGTCAGGGCACATAGAGAAGCGCACATCAGATTCTCCACCCTTTTCCCTCTCCTTTCTCTTATTTCTCTCTTTCCCTCCTGCAGTCAAGGTTCCACTGGAGCAAAGTTGGCCAGGTGGCTGAGGATGATGGCTCTATGACCTCTGCCTCAGACGCTGAGGATGGTTCTGGTTGCAGCGGAGCAACGCTCCAGATGGGCAGAGCATTGCCCCCTAGTGGGCATGCCAGATGAATCCCGGTTGGGCGCATGCGGGAGTCTGTCTTGTGTGCCTCCCTGCTTCTCACTTCAGAAAAACAAAAACAAAACAAAAAAAGGGAGTAAAATTGAGAGGTCAGAGGGTTGGGTTGGAAATCTAAAGAATTATTTTCTGGCTTTGACAAGTAATCAGTGAACATGCATCATTTACTGACTAGATTTTAGAATTGCTATAGAACAATGATTTCTTGTGGCTTTATTAAAAAATTGAATATTTATAACAGTTATACTACACCTGGCCCACAATTGTATTTTGAATATATGTCGGAGGTGAGGGAGCATATATTTTCTCTTAAGTTTCATAGTTCTACAAATCAAGGGGAATCATACCCAAGTAGTTGTATTAAGTAGCTATTGAAGACCAGGATGTAAGCTCTGGTTCTCATGAAAAACTGTAAGCAGCACCAGCTCCCTTGACTCTCTGGGATGTGTGACCTAATACCAGCTACCATGCATATTTGGGCTAGCTGACTTGTCCTTGGTTCCCAGGCATTTTTCTAGGTCATCCACCTGGAAAGCTACCTTTTTGGGTATAGGCTAGGTAGCTCACCACACTGATATAATTGTTGATGTAATATTGGTCTAATGCCACGCTATTGTCCCTAAGCCCTAAATCTACCCATGCCAGCACTGCTAGGTAGGAGATAGGTGACACCAGATTTGAGAAGATGAGAGATATCAGGATTCAGAAGACTGAGAAGACTTTAGGATTGAGACTTCAGGAGACTTGAGACTGAGATGATGGAGAGGTAGGACATCAGAAGCAGAAATAACAGCAGCAGGAATAGGAGCAGGAGCAGAAGAATGAAGGAAGAATAAAGCCTTGAAGCATGCATCACTTGCTCCCGGCTCCTCAGACATTTTTCACAATAGGGATATCACCACCGAAATCATCCCTTGTGGAGCAGGTGTGCTCTGACAGTTTTATGTATAGCTATAATCGATTGAAATGATGAGATACTGGGTGTTGAACTATTGCTGTGATGGCATTAGACTTCTTTGGAAACCTTGACATGACTGTATTTTGCATGTAGAAAGACTGAATCACTGGGTGCCTTAGGACAAACTGATGGAGGCAGCCTCTAAGATGACCATAAATGATTCTCACCTTTCTAGTGCTCACACTCTTGTATAATTCCTCCTCCTGAGTATGGGTTAGCTTTACTGACTAAACTCTAACAAAGAGCATACAGTAGAAGTGATACCATTTCTCTGAGATAAGGTTTTTTTTAAAAAAGACTGTGGCTTCCATCCTGGTCAAGAAGAGAGGACTTGCTGTTTTGCTGGTTCACTCTGAGGAAAACCAGCTATCATGTTGAAGAAGCTCTTGAAGAGGCTGATATAATGAGAAACTAATATTTTTGGCCAATATCAAGTGAATATTTGAGGCCTGACAACAACCACATTAATAAGCTTGTAAGTGGATCCTCCCTCAGTGGAACTATGAGTCAGGCTGTAGTCCTCACTGATGCCTTGATTGTAAACTTGTGAGAGACCCTGAGCCATTGGTACCCAACTAAGCCGCTCTAAGATATTCCTGACCTACAACAACTGTGCTGTAATAAATATGTTGTTTTAAGGAACTAAGTTATGAGATAATTTGTTATCCAGCAATATTTAAAAACACAAACCGACCTGAGGAGAAAATATTTAAGCTGAGATACACATTATATAAAGTAGACATCCAAATACACATCAAGAAGTGAGCATTCTAGTTAAAGAATACAGCTAATGTAAAGATTCTAAAGGAATTATAAACATGCTGTATGCAGAACAAGGAAAACAATTCATCTGGTTCACACACTGTGAGAGAAAATAAAAGTGGCATGAAGTGAGATTTAATAGAAAAGAAGAGGCCTTTTTTTTTTTTTTTAAAGTTGTAAAGGCCATGGCTATGAGTTTGGATTTACTCTAATTTTGGTGAAAAGTCAGTGATTGTTTTCAGCAGGGAAAGAATTTATCTTACTCTTGCCATTTTTAGAAAATGGATTGTATAGAGGAGGGGACCAAGGAAGAAGGGGACAGATGACATAGAGTTCTTTTAGAAAACTATGGCATTAGTCCTGGAGGGGATGATGCAAACTTAAAGTGGAGTGTTGGCAAAGATATGGAATAATTTGAAGTAGATTTTGGAGTCATGCCAAGAGGACTTGCTGATAGAATGAATGAGAGGCATGAGCACATAAAATTATTGGCTAGAGCTTTCAGATGGAAGACTCATTTTGTCTTATATACACAACTAAATTTCAGGCACTTTAAGGTCACAAATGTCATACTTCTTTTAGATTCACATAAGTCTTAATATAGAGTGTTTTGTTGAATGTACAATAATACTTTTATATAGATGAAATAAACCACATTTATTTAATGGGTTCTTGTCCATACCTTTCATAAGCTTTATGAGTTGATATTTATGCCCCCAAATAAAAGCATCCGTGAAAAACAGAATTACTGAACACTTTTGTAATTGAAGGAAGTTAAAAGTGAATAGGAATATGTAAGGATAATGAAGGCAGGTAAAGAAAAAACTGATTATGTGTATTACATAAAACTTTAGTGAGAGTTTGGTTATGCTCATGTTTGTTAACATTCCCTGGTCTTCTAAACATGCTATTTTACCCGTATATTCTCATTGGCTCTATATTGTTAGAACTGCAGTTTCACAAAAATACCAGGTGTTATACATGAGCCTGGACAAAATTAAATTAATAAGGTCCCCCAAAGAGCTATTATTTTGTCTTAACAATCTCCATACAGGGTGATTTCTTCCCTTGTGTTTCTCTCCAACTATTTCAGTCAAATACAGGATCTGTATTTTATTTCCATCAGAAATTTCCACTTAAATCCATATGTGACATTTGCCCCAAATACTAATTAGCATGAAGGTTTCAACATGGACTATAGGAGAGGAAAACATTTGCTACTGTGCTGTTTAAGCACTTAATCACTTGCTTGCAAAGACTCAATAGGATTTACATATGCCACCGTTTTGTGGTGTGAGCTTGAGTACTTTCAGATGTCTCTATTTCATTTGGTGTCATTTCTTCACAGTAATCATTCAGGTGCTTCCCATCAGCATTAGATTGTAGGTTAAAAAGATGATTCAGCCTAATGCATTTTCTTGAATTTTGCAACTTTGACAAAATCAGAAACAAGCTATTTTCTTTCCCTTCTTTAAAATAATTCTCCAAGATTCTAGTCTTTGTTTTTTAAATAGCTATTTAAAATTTACAGTCTATTTTTTCTAGCATAATACTACATTATATATCTAATATCTTTACCAAAGTAACCCATTAACCAGAAATGAATTGCTATCTTCCTATTACAACTTCATGATTAACTTTACATATCTCAGTTAGGACTTTAAATGTGCACTGTGTCTCCATAGAAGAATTTCTTTTTATTCTTTTATACAAAACGTCAGGTGGTATACTTCTCAGCATTTTATTAACTAGCTGTATGAAAAGATCTGCTAAAAATATAGGACTGATTAATTTTGTTAATTATGCTTCTTTTTTTTTACATTTTATTTATTGATTTTAGAGAGAGAGGAAAGGGGAAAGAGACAGACAGACAGACAGAAATATTGGTCTGTTCCTGTATGTGCCCTTTGCCAGATATCAAACTTACAAATTTTGCATTTCAGTACAATGCTCTAACTCAGCTATCCTGGTAGGGAAATTTTGTTTTTAAAATCATGATAATTTTACACTTTAAAGTACTGTAGAAAATTAGTGCTACTATCAATGGCAATAAATAAATTAATAAGCATGAAATATTATATAAAGTTCAAATTACAATTATGATTTATACCAAAGTAGTTTTTGCCAGAAGTAACATTGGGATATTCATAATGATGTTTAAATACTTCAAGCACATATTGATGCAGCATTAACTGAAGCAGAATTTAGAATTAGGTATATTCTTAGATTCATTTAAAAAGAATTTAATTATTTAGCCATTTTTTCCTAATTAATTAATGAATTCATTCAATAAGTATTATGAAACACCTATGATATTTAAATTATTTTTGCAATAAAACAAGAAATATAAATATAGATAAGCTTTATAAAATCTCATAATTTATGACTAAAATAATACATAAAATATATAATAGGATAAAAATAATAAAGATTCAAAAAATGTGAAATTGTGATAAACTATAGAAGACATAAAGAGGTTGCTCTGATATAGTAGTAACAGCTCTAAATTATTAATCAGAAGAGCTGAATTTAGTCTCAAGCATTTTTTATATATTTGCACATCTTTTATTTTTCTTCTGTTAATTTATCTTGAAAATCTAAAAACACATGATAGATTGGAAGGACTAATACTATGAAATTGTCCATACTTCCCAAAGCAATCTATAGATTCAATGCAATCTCAATCTAATTACCAATGGCATTCTTTTCAGAATTAGAACAAATAATCTTAAAATGTGTATATAACCACGAAAGACCACAGATAGCTAAAGCATTCTGGAAAACAACAACAAAAAACAGATACATTGTTTAAAGAAATAAAATAGTGAACCCAGAAATAAAGAGTATATATGATCAATAAATTTTGACAAAGGAGACAAGAATATTCAATGGAGAAATGACCAGGTGTGCTGAGATAATGAGACAGCCACCTACAAAAAAACTGACCACTCTCTTACACCATATAAAAATAATTAAGTCAAAATAATTTAAAGATTTAAATGCAAGGCACTAAAGTGAAAACCTCCTAGAAGAAAACATAGGTAGTAAACTATCTGACATTAGACTAGGTAATATCTTTTTGGAAATGTTGTCTTTAGCAAGGGAAACAAAAGCAAAGAATAAACAAAAAACAAATGAGATTTCATCAAATGAAAGGTTCTACATAGTGAAAAAACTATCAACAAAACAAAAAGACAGCCTTCTAAAAAGGACATATTTACAATATATCTGATAAAAGGTTATATTCAAAACATATAGATACTCATACAACTGAACAATAAAAGTATAAAAAATCTTATTAAAAAAATAGGCAGAAGACATAAAGCAACTTTTCTCCTCAAGACATACAAATAGCCAACAGACATAAAAAGATATACAACATTACTTACTAACCAATAGAAAAATGCAAATCAAAACCATGAGATACCACCTCAAACCAGTCAGAATTATAATAAAAAGGTAAAAAATTAGCAAGTGTTGGTGAGGATGAGGAGCCAAAGGAACCCTTGTGCACTCTTGTTCGGTTAGCATATTTTTGCAGCCACTGTGGAAAACAGTATAGATATTTCTCAAAGAACTAAAAATAGATCTACCATACAAATCAATAATTCCACTTCTGGGTATTAATATAAAAAATTAATAATAAAAAAATATAAGAATAAAGGAAGGAAGGAAGGAAGGAAGAAAGGAAGGAAGGAAGGAAGGAAGGAAGGAAGGAAGGAAGGAAGGAAGGAAGGAAGGAAAAAAGTAAAAGAGAGAAAGAAAGAAAAAAGAAAAACACTAATTTGAAGAGATATGTACCCTTATGTTCACTGCAGCATTATTTACAGTAGCCAAAGAAACCTAGGAATCTGTCACCAGATAAATGGATAAAGAAGATATGAATTATTTTTATATATATATATATATATATATATATATATATATATAAAATATATGGTGTGTATGTGTATGTATGTATATATATATATATATATATATATATATATATATATATTATACAGCAATAAAAATACAATAAAATCTTGCCATTTTCAACAACATGGATAGACCTAGATGGGTAGTATGCTAGATGAAATAAGTCAGATAGAGAGAAACAAATACCATATGGTTTCAGTTATATGTGAAATCTAAAAAAAAGCTTAAATCAAAAAAAAAAAAATAGAAACAGACTTATAAGAACAGAGATCATAGGGATAGTTGCCAAAGGTGAGGGTGTTGGAGATATGGGTGATAAAGATAGACAGAATTCCTGACCAGGCGGTGGCACAGTGGATAGAGCATCGGACTGGGATGCGGAAGACCCAGGTTCGAGACCCTGAGCTCGCCAGCTTGAGCGCGGGCCCATTAGGCTTGAGCAAAAGCTTGCCAGCTTGGACCCAAGGTCACTGGCTCCAGCAAGGGGTTGCTTGGTCTGCTGAAGGCCCATGGTCAAGGCACATGTGAGAAAACAATCAATGAACAACTAAGGTGTTGCAACGGCAACGAAAAACTAATGCTTGATGCTTCTCACCTCTCTCTGTTCCTATCTATCCCTCTCTCTGACTCTCTCTCTGTCCCTGTAAAAAAATAAATAAAAACATTTTTAAAAAATAAAATAAAAAAATAAAGATAGACAGAATATGACCAATAATATTGTGATAACTTTACAGCCTGACTAATGATTACTAGAATATTTGGGTTATCATATTGTAAGATATAAAAATGTAGAATCACTATTTTGTACATTTCAATCTAACTTAGTATGGTGTACCAACTATACTTAAAAATAAAAATACATAAATTATCAATAAATAATGCTATTATAATTAGTAAGATACTTTTTTCAAACTTTTTAAAAATTTTTATTTATTGATTTTTTTAGGGAGGAGAGAGAGAGAAAGGGTGAGAAGCAGGAAGCATAAACTCCCATATGTGCCTTGACCACCAGGCAAGCCCTGAGTCTTGTACCAGCGGCCTCAGCATTTCATGTCAACTCTTTATCCACTGTGCCACCACAGGTGAGACTGCAAGACAATTTTACTACAACACATTTATCTCTTTATATAATCCTTCTAAAATTTTATGTTTACACATATTTTATATAAGAAGAAGCAGTAGGACATTGAAATTATGTAACCTTTCAAAATAACTACCAATATGTTAATAAAGTAGAATTCAAAATCAAATTCTTCTGTGTTAAACCCATGACTTTCACTGCTCTGACCTATAAAACACACATTAAAGTTGCTCACTGTCACTGGTGCTACTCCTTATTAAAACTCTTTCTCTTCTCTGCTTCATTTAATTTTCCACTGTTAAACTAATCATTATAAACTTGGGTTGGTGGAGCTGTCCATAATTAGATTATAAAACATCCTTACTTATAATTACTCCTAAAAAATAAATAAAATAGCAGCACATATAAAATATTTTAATTTTCTTTTGAATATATAGAATATATAAATATATATATGGCTGTATATATATTATATATATACATATTATCTATACTTTTTATAAGGGGGAGTACAGAATTTAAATGTAAGAAATGGTTATCATCTACATTATAAGTTTAATTTTAAACAAGAGTTTATAGTCTTCTTTTTCTTTGTCTAAAAAATGTTCCCAAACTACATCTTAGTCTTGTTTCAATCTTGGTAATGTTTATATTCATAGTTCCTTATCATTCAGAATGATTATGTCAGGATCACCCACTAGAGATAGTCACATCTACCGTCTTTCACCGTTCCCCAAGTTAATTAACTCTGACTTCTTAAGCATTTCTTGTTAGATCTTATTTTCAAAATTTTAATCCAGAAATTCTTTAGTACCAAACTTTCCATGTTGTTTTAAACTTTGAAACATCTAACTAAAACCAGGCCCTAAATTCTAATCTTTCCAGTGGAAAATAGGCCATGAAGATTGTATTTCACTGTTCATATAATGAACCTCAGATCATATCGATACAAATTTACTTTTAGGCTGCAAAGACTTCTTTCAATTTATGATATTTTATTTTATTTTTCATTTTTGCTGAAGAGTTTTGCAATAATTGAATTCTTCATTTTTTATTTTAAGAAATTTTACAGGTGAACATGCAATATAGTGAATGCCATCATAATGCATTATTTTTATTTTATTATTCTTCAGCTCATCCATAATTTGTTTCTTTCCAAATAAAAGAAGATATGTAAAATATCTCAAAACTCATGTACTTAATACTTTTTAAAATAAAATATAATTTGTATTTTACAAATCATTAAACACCTAAGATATTATAAAACTTTTACTTGTGATTTCATGGTCTTTCCATGAAAAATTAAGATAAAATAAAACTATTCATAAGCATTTATATATCCTTTTAGATCTAATAATATTACTTAATAATTAAGAAATAATGAAAGGTATTTTTCTCTGAGTTGTATACTTATTAGTATTGATTCATTGGTGAAATATTTTTATATTTGAGCTTTAATTCACTAACAGAAATTCACAAACATATGGCTGTTTGCTATACCAGCAGATTCTCAACTGCTGTTTCTTAAGAAGTTACTACTAAAACACCTGAAAAAGATATTCTACAGGCAAAGTGCTAGGTAAATGCTTCATATTCTATAGCTCCATGTAGGAGATTTATAATATGTATAGATGTTCTTTGACCCACAATGGGATTACATTTCAATTAAACCATTGTAAATTAAAAATATTGTAAATTGAAAATACAATTAATATACCTTATAAATAAGGAAAAGTTCAAAAAATAACATTTGAAGTATAGTTTCTACTGAAAGCGTAATGCTTTGTCAATATTTTAAAGTAAAAATATCCTCAATTACATAATTGCTCACCATCCAAAGTCAAATCTTCTTCCATCACCATATATTTGACTCCCTTTACCTTTTACTCCCCCCACCCCAACCCTAACTTTGAATTATACACTAGAAATCTATATAATTAACCAATGTCACCAAAATTTTTAATAAAAAATATCTTCTACTAGCACAATGTATTAGGGAACATAGTGGGTAATTAGTTATTCTTAAGTGTTTATAACAAAATACAAATTCTAATCTGAACAAAAAAACCAAACCTGAATCGAACCAATGTAATTCGAGAACCACCTGTATTTATCTATCCAATACTCGAAAAAGTTAACGAATAAAGAAAACATGTTTTACTTTGTTTAATGAACCATCTAAAATTAATTTGAATGTGGAACATCATTTTCATCCTATCCTATGCCAGTACTGGCCTTCAGACATAATGCACTGAGAGCCTAGATAACTCATTCCCAGTATGCATGCCACATGAATAAGCTATTTTCAGAGAAATTATTTTAAACAACATTGTTTCTCTCAGAAAATATATAGCCTTAAATATTCTATCATTTTGTGATATAAAGAATTGCTAAATAGTGAATAACTTTGAATATTAAAATATCTAAAGTATTTATGGAAATACTGTTAGGGATTGAAGATTTGGTTTATAATCCTTTCTAATCTGACAAATCTTCTGTCCATTGTCCCTGAGCTTTTTATAGGTAAACAGTGTTACAAATTTTTCCAGTTGGCTGCTAGAAGGATGAACGTGGTTTCTTTGTAGCCTTGTGTCTTCTTGGTCTAGTTCTGAAAGGAGGCTTTTCTAGGGTACATGAAATTGAAGATATCACAAAATCAAGGAACTGTGTATAAGTTAAAGAGACTATGTGAAATGTTGAACTGACAAAAATCTCGGTTAGGAAGAATAGATAATTAGAAGAATCACTCCCATTTATTTAGTGTTAACTGTGTTCCAGACAGTGTTTCAGCCAGGTACTGGCTATGAAAATTCTCTTCCTTGCGAAAAAAAAAAAAAAAAAATCAGCACATAGATAAATTCTATAATAAGGCGGAATTAAATTATTTACACTGGAGTCTGTTATATTAATTCATATTTTTACTTCCAGTCAAGATAGAGTAATAGGTACTCTCTTATCTGAAACAAACACAAATTAAGAAAAACATAAAGCTATGTTTTATCAGAAAATGCAAGATAGTAATCCCAACTAAATGGGGGGAAAATTATATGAGCCCTATGATTTCCCACTTTAATACCTTGAGAGAATTTCTAGATGATGGCACAAGGGGGGAGGAGAAAGTGGGGCAAAATCTGGCAGGCTCTATGAGTTCTATAAATGAAATTGAGAGTCTGGAAAGACCAAGGTAGCTAGAGATCATAAAAGTACCAAAGAGTACCAAAGAGTTTTTCAGATAGTGTGTATCAGGACACTTCAAAAGGCCCCTTTGTGTATACTCAGCAGAGTACTAATTCTCTCCGGTATTTAAAGAAATGATATAAAAATAAAGAAAAATAGACAATCTAAAAGGATTAAGTGGAACAATGCCCAATGTTCACATAGGGTATTGGGAGTCATGCCTGTCCCACCAGGAACACAAGAAAACCTCATAATTCACAGTGTGTTGTAGAGAATACTCAGAAATGTGGGCACAAAATAGTAGTTTAGCTCTGTGTATTGGGCAGGACAAAGTTTTGGTCCCACCTAAAAATCATTATAGCAAGACCTAAAAGAAACAAATAATTTCTAATTAATTTAACTAAATCCTAGAATAAAACTCAGTGATATTTATAAGAATTCAAAAATATCCAGCAACCAAAAAGGCACAATACATTATGACTAAAATCCAGAGAAACATAACCAACCATGCAAAAAACAAGAAAATACAACACTCCTATAATAAGGAGGAAAAAATCTATTTTAATTCAGAGCAGACACAGTTTTTAGAATTAATGGACAAGGAAATAAACAGTCATTATAACCATTACATAGGTTAAAATAGACTAAATAGATTGAAAATTAGAAAGACACATAAAAATGCATTTAAAGTCCTAAATTTATCTTCTAAAAGGTTAGTAAACTTGAAGATATTAATACAGAAGCTATAAAAAATACATAAGAAAAAATAAAAAGTGGATCAGTGCGCTGTGGAACAATTTCAAATGCCTTAATATTTGTGTAATTACATATTCTGAAATGAAGGTATTGAAGAAATAATAGTCAAATACTTCCAAAAATTGTCTTATATATTAAAAATCCATAGGTTCATAGAGTCAAATAAATCTAAGATGTACATTCACATTCACACACAAAAAATTACATGGTATATCATAACTTAAGTGGTCAAAACCAGTACTAGAGAAAATCCTAAAAATAGGAGAGTTATAGAGGATATATTACCTACAAAGAAACCAAGATAATGATAAAAGCAGATTTCTTTTCCTTTTGAAACAATGCAGTTGAGAAAATAGCACACAAGAATCTTTAAATATGAAAAAAAATACTTCAACTTACAATTTTGCACAAAGAAAAATTATATTTCAAAAATATAGGGCACATTAAAGACTGTTCAACATATAGAAGCTGAAATAATTCATCACCACAGGACAGTTAACACTATAAGAAATGTAGAAAAAGTTTTTTGCTTAATACCAAATAAAAAAGATATCTTGTAAATAAACGTACTTCTTGGATCAAAGAAAAAAAATGATAGAAGAAAATGAAAATATAAATACGGTACATCAAAATCTGAAAGGTGCTGACAAAACATTACCTGGTGGAGCGTAGATTTACAACATTCAATGCTCTGATTAGTAAAGAATAAATATCTTGTCAATGATCTCAGTTCCTAAGACACACACACACACACACACACACACACACACACAAAAGAGAGCAACTTAAAATCAAAGCAAACATAAGAAAGGGTAAAAGAAGAAAAATCAGATAGAAAAATAAAAAATAAAACAGATACCAAGAAAGAAAATCAATGAAACAAAGCTGGTTATTTTAAAAGATCAAAAATTGTAACAAATCTTTAGCCAGATTGACCATGGATAAAAAGACATGAATTACCAAAGCCAAGATGGAGAAACATGATACCTATACAGATTAGAGAGATATTATAAGGCCACTAAAACAATATTATATTTAAACAAATCTTTATACCAGTAAATTTGACAAGTTTACATGAAATGATGAATTATTTCTTGAAAGACACAAATTTGCAAGTTCCTTCTAGAAAAAGCCTAATTGTTCCACATATATTAAAGAAACTGAATATGTAGTTAAAATCTTTCCACAGAGAAAACTCCAGGACCCACTGGTTTCATTGCTACATTCTACAAAATATTTAAAATATAAGAAATACTAGTTATCTTAAAACACTTCCATAATATGGTAGAAATAGGATAGTTCTTTGTTTATTCTGGTGCCAGGGTGACTCTAATACCAAAAACTAACAAACACATTGAAATCAAATAAAACATGTAGTATGGCATGAATGAAGATGAAAAAAATCTAATAAAAAATATAGCAAAGCAAGAATAATATGATCTATAAGGGATATTTTAATATAACTAAGTGGGATTTATCTCAGGAACACAAGGTCCGCTTGACATTTAAAAATCAATATTACTGAACATATTAACAGACTAAAATTTTAAACCATCTGATCATATCAATAAATGCAGAAAAACCATCTGACAGTATATAAGCTATATTTCTAAAAAAAATTCACAGCAAATTAGAATATAGGGTAACTTCTTAAACCTGATGAAAAGCATCTGCAGAAATCCTACAGTTAACATCATACTCATTAGTGAAAGATGGCAGGCCTAAGTAAATTGAATGTTTTTTTTTTAGTCAGAAGACTCAACATTATTAAGAAGTCAATTATCCCCAAATTAATTAAATGTGATATCAATGAAATGCACAGCAGTATTTTTGTTTTTGTTTTTGTCAAACTTGCCAAATTGATGCTAAAGTTAATATCAAAATTTATATGTGCTAGCAAAGTCTAAACACCTTTAAAAAGATAAACAAAATAAGGAAACTAAAATAACCTGATTTTAAGACTGATTATAAGGCTAAAAAAACAGTGTTGAATTAGGTTAATTTAGACAAACCAACCAAAAGAACATAGAGCATGCAGAAACAAATCCAAACATATATGAAAAACCAATTTTTGATACCAGTGCAAAGACAATTCAGAAGAAAAAGGACAGGTTTTCAAAATATACTGCGGTAAAAATTTTGGATGTCCATATGTAAAATCCAAAAAAGAAACAAAAGCAAACTTTGATCCCTTGCAAGTATTATACAGAAAGATTAACTCCAAATGGATCATAGACCTAAATGAAATCTAAATCATAAAACTTAAAGAAACCATGGGAAAGAATGTATTTTTCTTAGAAACCATATTAAAAGTGCACCAAGAAAAGAAAAATATATGATAAATTAGAATTTATCAAAATTGAAAATGCCGCTATATTAGGAATCACTAGTAACAGGATGAAAATACAAACCACAGACTCGGAGAAAACATTTTCAAATCATGTATCTGAGAAGGGACTTATCTCCAGAGTAAATAAGAACTCTCAAAGCTCAACAAGAAAACAGCTTGATAAAAATGGGCAAAATATTTTATTTTACTATTCACCAAAGATAAACAGATGGCAAATTAAACTAAAGTTAGAGATTAGTCATTCTAAATATTGGTGAGGATACAGAGTAACTGTATCTCTTAGATAGTTCAAATGAAAAATAGTATACTTGTTTTGGAAAACAGTTTGGCAATTTCATAAAAAGTTAAATTTACGCCTTTCAGATGATTTGGCCATTTTTCTTGTGGGAATTATCTAAGGGAAATGAAAGTATACATCCATACAAAAACAAATGTTATTGCTTCATTTGTCATAGGCAAAAAGTGGAAACAATCCAAACTTCCATCAACAGAAGATATTCATATCGGTATTCCTGTAACATAATTATCTTATTTCCAGACAATGGAATATTACTCAGCAATAAAAAGAAATAAGAAATGATGCACACTAGGGCATGGATGAGTCTCAAAATAATTAGATTGAGTGAAAGAAGTCCCCAAAAGAACTACATACTTTATAATTCTATTTATATAAAATTTCAGGTAACACAGACAAATCCATGGTGGAAAGAAACAAGTATGGAGCTGCTTGGGAATGGGATGGGAGGACAGAGATGAATCATAATTACATGGAAGACTGTTGGGTCTTGATTGTTTCAACATTTTCAAAGTATGTATGTATGTCAAATCTTGTCAAATTATAAACTTATGTATATATTCTTTATTTTATTTTAATTATCCAGTCATAAGCTGTTAAATATTAAAAATATGATTATAAAACCCTAATTGCTACAATACATATTTTTGCTTCAGGGTGATAAATTTTGTTTATTCTATTCTTCCTATAATCAAAATGTTTAACTCATGTATAGATTTATACTTATTGTATTATAGCTATGTTCTTTTCTTTAGAAAAGCCACTTCCTTTTAGTTTTCAGAAAATTTAAAAAAATACACTATAATGCATGTATATGTTTTAAAATACATGTTTAGCTTAACATTTTAAAAAATATTAATAATTTTTCTGAAGTTCTCCTATGAAGTGATTTTACTACATCCTTAGTAGTAATCTATAGCTATTAATGTCCCCAATCATCCCCACCATTTTGCTGTGAAATACTTCATGTTGGTTTTAGTTCTGTGGTATATAACATGTTAAAGATTCCTTAACATATACTTAATTCAATTTCGATTTCTAAAACAAAAAATTATCTATAGAAAAGTATTAAACATAATTATATGTAAAATATGGTTATAAGTATTAAATTATATTATATATTATACAATATATATTTATATATGTAGTATGTTAATATTAATTCAAGGAATGTGTAGAGTCCCCTTTCTGGAGGTTTTATTGGAAGGCCCATTTCCTGCTTCTCTCATTGCTGGCAGTATTTACTTCATTGACCTACTAGACCTGAGATCTCCATGTCCTTGCTGGCTGTCAGCTGAAAGCCTCTTCTGGCCTCTCCAGGTCATCTGCAGTCTTTGATTCATAGCCTCCTTCCTTTATCAAAGCCAACAATGAATTGAAACTTTTTCATGCTTCAAATTGTTCTTTTTCACTTTTGTCTGTGACCCTTCTGCTTTATCCCATTTAAAAATATTTTTTAATTTACATATTAATTTTTGAGAGAGAGAGAAACATCAATTTGTCATTCCACATATTTATGTATTCATTGGTTAATTCTCATATGGGTCTTGACCGAGCGGAGGATAGAACCCACAACCTTTGCAACATTGACCTATCGGGACAATGCTCTAACCAACTAAGCTACCCAGCCAGGGCCCCCTACTTTTATTCACTATTAAGGGTCATGTGATTATTGGATAATCCAAATAGGTTTCTATTTTAAGGTCAACTGATTAGCAACCTAATTTCATATGCTAATTTGAATGGTGACATATATACTGCTCACAAAAATTAGGGGATATTTTATCACTTCATATCCCCTAATTTTTGTGAGTAGTATATGTATGTATTTGTGCATGTATGACATGCATCACTTAGTAAAGATTAAATGTGATACTATTAACACAAATATGGAATCTATAGTAGTTGCTCAATAGGATGAGAATTTTATTCTTTATCCTTTTTTCTGAAAAAGGAGACCAAATTTTTATTTGTTTGTTTTGGCTGACACTATTGAAAAATAGCTTAAGCCATAGAATAAACCAGTGTTTGGATGTCCAATAAAATTCTAAATTTAAAAGAATTGGTGACAAATTAAATATTCTTTTTCAAAATATCTCCAAATAGCTGTAAGAGTTGCCTCTTTGGAAATTTTAATTTTAAACTTTCTATTTAGTGTATTGTTTAAACATAGTTAACATTCATCTTCCATTTTAAATTATATAATTGTGAGATTAATTAGCTATCAGATGTGTTTTTTGTTATATCACAGCCTGCCTTTTTTCTGTGGTAACATAGTTTTTATTCACAGGTAATATAAATACAACTATATATTAAATTTTGTGTGTAAAATGTTTGTTTTTTTGTTATAATACATACTCTTGAAAGAAAATAAATTTTGATTAGGAAATATTTTACATTTATTTAAATGTTTCCATGATTATCTTAGAGCATTTAAGCTGCTTTCTTCAAGGAAAATTAAAAATTTAGACAGAGTAGCCAAATTCAAGAATCACCATAACTGATCAAAAATGTTCAGCAGAGAAATCTTTAGTTTCACATATTATTGGCAGACATCTTGCATTTTAAAAACCAGTCTTCAAGCTTAAAGTTTTTTTGGTTTTCCATAACATCAGTAAGAATCCACCCATCCCTTTCTATTTTTTTTGTTCACATCAGGGTAAATGATGCTTGTCTTTCTTTTTTTTCATTGTATTTTTTTGTACTTCTTTGGTTGTCTGAGTTTGAGTGCTATTTCCTGAACAAAGTCGAAAGCATGATCACATTTTATGTAATCTAGACTATAACACAGAGAAATGTTTTATATTTGCATTTCTCCGCAAAATGAAAAATGATGCTAAAGCATTCATAATTTAATTCAGAGTGATACACAATGTGTTTTTAAATAAACATTTTGGAAATAACGCAAATGAAGACATAATACAGTGTCACAGTGTGATGGATGTCTTCTAATGCAATTAAATTTGATTGAAAAAATTTGACAAAGTGAATACTTACTCATAATTTAGGTAGAAGTATTAAACATTAAGTATGATAATCTAAGGCACTTTTTTTTGTGGATATGTGTTCTTTCAGATCTTCACACACCACTTATTAAGATGAATGGTCATGTCATGTTTTATCTTTATGACAGTGTATGCTATTCTTGATGTAAGACAAAGCCAAGCCCAACTGAATTTGCTTTGGATTATTCAAAAAGATATTGCAGCTACATTTTAGGATTAAAAACTAAAATTAAAAAGAATCCTTAACATTATTTCAGATTATTAAAAAGATTTCTCAATGACAATCTTTTATACAATTTATTATTCTTTTAAACATTGTTACTTATGAATTATGATTTAATTAAGACACTGGAATGAATTAGCTGCGACATGATCAATTTAACATTTTAATTAAGAGAAGTAGAACATTTTAGAGTGACATCTATAAAATTACAAATTGGATGGCATAGAATCATAAAATAGTCTATGAAAAAGTATTTTTAGATGACCAACCCTAAAAGCTGTTAAGAGTAGAACATTTCCCTTTCCCAAACCTCCACCATCAGGTATTAATTACCTTCAGTCACATAATCCTTCATCTTCTACTTTGCATTGCTTTTATTTCTCTCTAAATTTTCCAGAATATATTACAATTGCAGGACAGAATAATAAAGTTGACCTTGCTACAATTGGTTATTTTATATGTCTGGACACATCAATGCCTTATGTTATTTTATAATCTAGTTTATTCTGAGTCCGTTTTTTTTTTTTTTTCATTTTTCCACAACTCTAACGTCAGAATGTATCCTACTATAAGCATTATGAAGCAGGTGACTGGCATGACGTAGCTGTCACTAATGATACATGTACCTCACCTCAAAATTTATAGAATGGAAATCAACAGGGAGAAAATTCGAGTAATCTTTTTTAAAAATGCACCAAAATGATATTTTGTGGAAAAATAATAATTGGTGACTTTGAGCCAAAAAGTGATTTGAGAATGTCAGATTCTGAACATAAAGAAATTTTAGAAATACCTTAACCAATTTATTTTGCTTATTTTCCTGTATCTGCATACACAATTTAACACATGATTTAAAAATATGTCAACACAGTCTGAAAAGAGTTATTTGAAAATAATAAAATAAAATTTACAAACTGTAAGAAAGTACTATGTCAAGTCTAATTGGCAGTGTTCTTTGAATAGTACATAAAAAATTTAGACAATAAAGATAATATTTTGGTCAAATATTGAAGAGATTGTCCATATTATTTTTGATTTACAAAAATTTTTTAAATTGCCATTTGCCTGTTCAAAAGTAAACATTATTCCATATAGGGTTAGCAAATATGTTGTTCTTTTATTTCTTTTATTTTATCTATATTCCTTTCTTTTCTAATACAGAATATATAAAGAAATTTTGGTAATTATTTACAAGGCAATTTATGAACACTTGAAATATACATCATCTCTGGGAGAATGAACCAGTACTATGGAGAGGGAAATAATGAAATAACTGTAGGACACATTTAAACTTTATTACTTCTTAGCTCATTACTTATGCTATAGCCCAAACAATTTAAAAATTCTGGGTTTGACAGAGAAAAAGTTAGAAAGGATTAACCACTATTATGTTTGCTTAGACATAAAATATTTTACCTGGCATCATGATGTAAAAGAATTCAGTGAAAATGTGTACAAATTACAAAAAAAAAAATAAAATGTACATTTCTTTTTCTCACCTATATCATATATCAATTACATATATCACTGCTTTATCTAACATAAAATTAAGTGTTTGCTTTTATTACATTTCAAAAATAATCATCTATGCTAGTTCTTAAATTTTTGGTGTAAGGTAACAAAAGAAATATCAAGAAGAAAAAACAAAAAGAAAAATCTGGAGGATTAAATAGCAACCAACATCTAAAGCCTATAGGAACTGGATAAACATATCTCCATCATCTGTATAGTGCACATCTTCTTTTTTCATTGTAAGCTACCAATAGTTGTAGGTTAGAGTATGTCCACATATGGTATTGACCACATATGGCTCATTACTTTGATAGTATAAGAATTCTAGTGCTTTATTTGTCTGTTTGTTTTTAAAGAAATGTTATACATGCATGCTAACATGACTGCAGGTGCAATTTTGCTTGCCCAGTTGAAGATGGTGGCCAAAATGAAAGACAAAGAACAACCCATTAATCTTTGCAATAAGTGAAAAATTAATGTTTTCCAGGAAACATTTATCACTATGTTTTTCAAAATCGTATGCTTACTTTAGAGTGTAAAAAAGAACTCTTGAGAAGCAGTCAATCCAAGTACAAATAGCTTTAACACAAGAGCTATAAAAATCAGGCTTGAATACAAAATCCAGAGAGGAAGTGCCTATAAGTACATTAGGTGTGTACAAATGACCTATAACTTTATAGCTGATTACTGACCATGATTTGTACAGCACGTTGACCTGCTGCACATTAGTGTCATCATGTACTGCTATGGATATTTGGAGAAAGTTGGAAAAAAGGAAAGCCTCTGATCTCTGTTAATAGCAATAGTTCTATTAGTTTTCAATTCAACTAAAATTAATCCAGTATTTATACACTCAATAGATATTTATTAAATATCTCTGATATGCTAGGCATTAAAACCTTCATTTGTTTAGAATACATATGTTCTAGTTTAGATTTTTCTTTTATTTATGATTTTTTAAATTAAATTACTATAGTCATACCATTTTTGAAGGAAAAAATAAAGCTTTCTTAAAAATATTTTTCTCTTAATTTTTCAGAATGAAACAATGCCCTGCAAAGCTAGAGAGCTTTCCTATAAGGATATAGCATGTATAGAAAACCAGGGACTGAGAAATGATGCCTTCTCCCTCTTAATTACCACCCAATTAAGTGTCCCCCTTAATTTTCTGTTATATATATATAAGTCACAATAGCCCATTGTATCTGCTTTTCAAAAACTAGGTAGTGAACTACCAGAATTATACTCCTAGTTTCACATGGGACCATCAGAACCAGAGTTTAAGAGAAACCAGGACAGCTCAGCCAGTACGTGTCTCTAAAATGTTTATGAGGATTTTACTTGAGTTCTTAATTGCTCAATTTTAAACTGCCTTCAGCATTTAGCAAAGGCACTTAAAGTTGGGAGTAGGACTTAAAAAACAGGTTTTCTCCAGGCTCAGAAATACCTGGGAACAGGCACAGCTGAGAAACGTGTGTTGAATCTATATTGATATTACAAGGATATTGTTTCTTATAGACATAGTGTTCATTTCTTCAGTTCTGCTTATCTTCTACTGATGAAAATATTTAATCCTCTACTGTATCAAAGCCTTTGCATAGAATTTGGAACTTATCTATAGACAAAACAGAAAATGCGGGGTTTGCTTTCAACATCATTTATTGTATAGCTGTCCTTGTTCCTGCCAGTACCATCCCAATACTCTGAGACTTCGCATCCCAATACTCTTAGAGATTCTGGCACTAGGATCTTAAATGCTCCTGCCTTTAAGATTTTCCCAGTGTCATACCTCACCCGTTTGCTTCTATTCACTCATTGACACTTTAACAAGAATATTGAGAACCTACTATTTGTCCGGTATTGTCTTTGTTGCTTAGAATGCAAATATGAATAAAACATTGTCACCAGTTTAGGAGAGAAGGAAACTTCATAGGCTTAAGGTTACAATATACTATATTTAGAAAAATGATCATGATATACACAAGAATATACTAAAAGTATGAAGGACGAGTAGCAAGAGTGACCTGGAGAATCAGAGAAAGTTTCCTAGAAAAGGTTAAACCTAAACCTATTTGAATGATAAGCATTTAAAAAAAAAAGAGGAAAGGATACTTCAGATATTACTTGAATATACACAGATCACATTGCATACTGGGCGGGATGGTAGGCACTTACAAAACTGGAAATAGGAGGTAGTGGAGGTCAAGACTTGAAGCTCCTAGTCTAACTGTTCTCCCTCCCTCTGATATTCTTCCAATGCTTCCTATTGATCAATCCCAAATAGTAGGCAAAGTTCATGAGTCAACAGTAAGTGAGGAGGGAGACCTTGATCTGGAGGTGAAAATGCAAGATAATTGACAGAGTCCACGTCTTTGTCTCTAAGACTCTCCCTTCCTCCTGTCCTATACACAAGGAATGCAAAAAATCCTCTCAGCTATCTTATCAGATTGTCATGCCATCTTAACAACTAAGTCACAGTAACATTTGAAACCTAAAACAATAGCAAATATTTCTATTCTTTTTTTAGAATAGCAAGAAAAAAAAAACAGAAAAGACATAATTAAATGACACATTTGTTTCCGTACATTTTTGTAGTTGGTCATTAATCAAGTCTAAATAGGTATCATACCTGCTGTTGCTCACCTCAAATTATTACTCTCTACCAACATCTCAAATGGAAGGGTGCTTTACCTGGTGAAATGACCCAGCTATCAATTCCTGCAGAATCTAGGTGTTTTTGTGGTCTGACTTTTACTTTTGTCTCTTTTTCCTATTTACCTGGTGTAAAGCCAGTAGCCAGGGCCACCATCACAGCCACCTGGCCAGTGCAGGTTCGCATTGGATTCAGAGAGATGGTAATGAAACAATAGAGCCAAGAACTGGTGAGCCATCAGCTTTCATTCTAGTTTGCACCCGGCAGGCAAGTAAAAACACACTTGGGCTCCAAAACCATTCAGTGCTCACAAAGCTACTGACTTATCTGAGTTTTCTAGAATCAAAGGTTTCTAGCTCACCAGACTTATTCACCTCTGTTTCCCATCTCCTTTCTCTCTGCACTCCGCACAAACTGGCTTCTCCCTCAGCACTCCGCCATCTTGGCTTCTTCTCCTGGCTTCCATGTGGCCTTACTCTGCTCTCCTCTCTAATACTAACCTCAGGAAACAAGGGAGGGTAAGTTCCCAGCCTGCCCCACTTTATAGTGTAGAAATCCAAACCTTAATCCAATCTACAAACAAGAAAGTCTCTGAGGCATATGGGAGGATTCCTCATGAGAGTGCCCCACCCACATCATCCAATCCATCAAGGGTGTGGGGAAAAGCTTACTCTTAAAACTTGCACGTGGGCAGTGCCATCTTTAACAAAGAAAGCATAATATATTTCATCTGCCCAACACCTGGTTATTAGACAATGTAATAAAAAGCACCCCAGTGAATCTGTATGGTTCTTGACTTAAGCTGCATAGAAGCAACACCATTTCAAATACCATGAGTGAAATAAGCCTTTCCTCCACCTGTGTTCTGTAGCCTGTGATATCCAATATGGCAAAGGCAGTTTAAGCTTCCATTTTAATCAAACAAGGATTGTGTGCTTCTTGAGCACCCACATCTCTAAGTGCACATACCATAAGGTTATAGGATAAAAGCAAAACACTCTTGTCTTGGTTTGCTCAGGCTACCATAACAAAAATCCATAGACTGAATGTCTTAACAAGAAAAATTGATTTTATCACAGATATGATATGAGGGCTGGAAGTTAGAGATCAAGGTGCTAGGAATCATAAGGTTCAACTGAGGGATCTCAGCCTGTCCTGCAAATGGCTGCCTTCTATCTGAATGCTCACTGGGCTTTTCCTTGTTACATGCACATGGCAACAGAGAGAAATAAAAGAGAAATATCTCTTCCTCTTCTTTATAAAGCCACAAATCCATATAGGACTCCACCATTATGATTTTATTTCATCTTAATTACCTCCCAATATAGTTATAATGGGGGTGTTGGCTTCAACATATAAGTTAAGGGGACACAGCTTAGTATATAGCAGCCTTTAATCCAGTTAGTAGGCATAGCAGCAGGATATGTCCGTTTTACCTCTACCCATTCATTCCTAGACTAGTGAGTTCTGACTATGAGGGAGAAGCTATCATCTCTCGGCCCCTGTTTTTCTATACATGCTACATCCTTACAGGAAAGCTCTCTAGCTTTGCAGGGCATCATTTTGCAACTGGTATCTTAACCGACACTTCAGCAGGATATTCCAATGTATAGTGTGTGTGTGTGTGTGTGTGTGTGTGTGTGTGTGTGTGTATGTATAGTTAAATGCCACTGGAGTGGAACATGTAGTAGAACCTATACATTTTGTGGGCCTGAGCTATTGCTGTAGTTACTGTTTTACAAAATGAGTTATTTTTTCTTTTGGTTAGTTTGTATTAATAGAGGCAATGATGGCTAAATACCACAATGATAGCAAAATGAATCTCTAAGACCACTTAAGCTAGCATTGAAAAAAATCTGAAAAGGTAAACTGTATGCTACATTAAAAATACAGAGTGGGGCAAAGTAGATTTAAAGTTGTTTGTGTGGAAAATAGTACAATTAATAGGTAATAATATAAGAATAAACTGTGTTTCAAATGCTCACAACTGTAAACCTACTTTTGCCCCACCCAGTATATCTACTCTTATGAGTATAAATTGGTGTCGCTTCCATGATAGAAAATTTTTATATGTCCACCAGGTGGATGGTGGGTCTGCAGAAGAATAAGGCTACATAAGAGTCTCAGCATGGGCCTGTCCTGCTGGCATATTGGGCAATAATGGTAGTCCGATCAGCCATTGTAAGGAGAAGTTTATGTTGCTATACATTGTTAACCTAATGCATAACCTCCATCTTATTCACTTTGTTTATGGACATAACAAATAAGCATGGGATTGTGGAGGTGTGGGTAGAAGGATGACTGGCATCCAAAGGAAGTGTTTGATTGTCCATTAGATTATTTAGAATTAGCTCTGCAGTAGACATTCAGTTGATATTTTCATGGGAACATCTTCAAACTCTGCCCATTTGGAAAGGCTCATTTGCATAATCACCATTCAGTCTTGTTCTTTGTAGCTAAGCCATTAGCCAATGCAAATAACTTAGTGTACCTTGGACTTGTCCCCTTTAGTTTGGCTTGGAAAATCAGATATTTTGACCCTTTTCAGGGGAAAAATTATTCTTCACCACTATCTTTTACTGTCACCCCTGAGAAAGTCTGTAGCACTTGATAAGAGCTAATCACATAAGAATTTGAACCCATTGCTTATGTAACTGAACTTTTCAGCCATACCTGAATTAGCATGAGATGCTGTAGTGAACATCCACTTTTTTGATCCTTTTAATTAAATAGCATCTAGTTCATAATGAGAATTTCAAATTTATAGAGTTATACTGTGTCCCATAGTCTAGTGTTTAGGCAATATTAGGGCCTAGTAGAGATTATCTAAAATTTACTTTTTTAATGAAGAATAGTTGCTTCCATGATAGTTTCCTCCAGTGGACACTTCAGGGAGTTCTATTCATTATTTTCATCAGAAACATGCAAATGCAGAGATGCTTGTACTATAGAACTAAAGTGGTACAAAACCTTTATTTTTTGCTGACTACTTAAAATTGCCTTCTGAGGTCCTGGCCAGGTAGTTCAGCTGGTTAGAGCATTGTCCCAATATGCCAAGGATGTGGGTTTCCCTGGTCAAGACACATACATAAATCAACCAGTATAATAAATGAAACAATAAATCAGTGTTTATATCTCTCTTCCTCTCTCTTTGTAAAATCAATTAATAAAAAAATAAAATAAAATTGGCTCCTAAATTATAAAGCAAAGGATTTAGAGCTGTATCCTTAGATGTGATATAGATTTTATCCAACATTCAGAGCTTCATTAAGCATGTGTCATTTTCTTTGAGGGCTGTAAATGGCTCAGCTACTTAGCTCTCACTTTTCAGAGACATATTTTTTTTGAGAGTATCAATTGGTGCGCTTTGATTTTTTTTTTCCCCCAGGCTCTATTGAGATGTAATCTACACCCAGTTTGGCAGGTGGTTTTGGAGTTTCTCTCCCATCCTCTAGCAATCACGTGTTTTACTTAAGCAGTTAGGCTTCTTCAGGTTCTTGCTACTTCCTACCAGGTATGTTCAATGAGTATAATATTATCAATATAATAGCCACTAATCTGTAGCATTGCCAGAAAAATCAAGGTGTTTCTAGGGCTTCAAAGGAGCTATTTCATGTTAGAATATTTCTAATCCATATTCTCACCATTGCTACTAAATGCCACAAACACTTGATCACAAAACCTTGTCTTCCATTGGCACTTTGTGTTTCTTAGTTGATGATCATTTTTGGGAATTTAGATGCCAACACTTCCTCATTATCGCCCCCTCCCTGCAAGAAGGATAACATGTGCTACTAAAATATATAAACCTCCAAATCCCATAATCTTAATTTTAAGGTTTTCTTCTTGGGAATATTCCTGGTACCAATTTTCTTTCAGACAGAAAACAGATGGCACACCTTAACAGGATAATTAAGAAAAGCTTAATGATGCCACCATTTTTGCTTTAAGACCACCACCAACGGATCATGAAGCACCCAACGCTAGCCAGCAGTAGTAAGCTCTTCCCAGCTTTAGACTAGAACTGGTAGGACACAGCTGTAGCTGTAGAAAAGGCTATCCTATAGGAACATAGTTCCTGCCAACCTGCAGTGTGACATCAGGCAGCTGGGGGACTACACATTCTAACTTTTCCAGAACCCATGTCTTCTGCTGGTGCCCCTCTCAGGCAGAGTCCATACCACCCCACCTTTGATGATGATTCTTATAACTCTCTCTTCTCACACATTTTATCTCTTTTCCCTCTCATCTCATGACCTTTGATTTTACTGAGAAAACAAAGGCCATCAGAAGAGGGTATTGGCAGATTCCTAACACCATATCAACACATTTAGCAGAATCTGTCCCCCAACCTTATACTTCCATTTCTGTTTCCATAGATCCATGTCCATGTGTCTGTATAAACCAGTCTTTCCACAATCCCTGCGTTAGCTGCCTTTCATTCATTCAATCATTTCTCTGTAGCCATTCTTGTCCATTTTTTTCAACATTAGTAATGTTTTCTTTTATTGTATTACTGCTAGCAACCCATTAGCACACTGATTTTTCTGTCATAAATGTCCTATATTTATATAATTTAATATATAAAGTCTAAACAAAACTATAAAAATGTAAAGTTCAAGTAACAATCATTAAAAATGAAGATTTTATTGATACTGTATTTCGTATCTTATATTTAAAAGTAACAAATGTACCTTTTGTTCACTGTGTTACTTATTGTCAATATAGTTTTTATGCTTTTGAGCAAAAAGGATTATAATTTGATTCATCATTTTTATAATTATTCTTCTCTTTAATTTAAAAAAGAATTTAACCATTACTTTATTTTCATGGAGCAATCAATTTAAGAATATGTACAGGATATGAGGGTGATCTGGCTGCAATATCTGCCACCCCATTGATCACCAGGGTTCACTCGGATGATCTGGCTGGCTAGGCAGATGTCCCTCCGGAAGCTAAGCACTCAGTCAGAGAGGATGACCTTCCCAGATGGAGGAGAGGACCGTTCTTTGGTCAGGAGTATATGAGTAGCTGCGCTCCCCTGCTAAAACCTCCAAACAAGCCTCAAGAATATGTACAAAACAAAACAAACCAAAAAAATCATAATTAAATTAAAAAATATTTTTATTGCTCTCTCTCACCCTTCAAACTTCTACCACATTTATTTTATCCTTGTTAGATAAAAACACCATATGATTTTAAGACCGTTTCCTGAAATCCCCCTACTAGTATTCCCTGAACTCACTGAAATCAAGTTTTTACCATGAAGAAGCTCTTATGAAGGTCAATAATGACCCAATTTATGAAATCCAATGGTTAAATTTCAATGATTTTATTTGTCTCTTCAGCAATAGCTATTTTATGGGTTACTCATACTTTCTTAAATAATAATCTTAACTTAGATACCAGAATATTGCACACTGCTCATTTTCTAGCTTCCTCTGTGGTCCCTCTTCCTCAGTATCCTTAGCTGCTTTCTCATAGTCTCCCCAATCTCTTAATAGGGAATCACCACCAAATCAGTATTTTCTTCTCTTCTCTGTCTTTACTTCTTACTCCATTAGTGATATTTTTCTAGACTAATGGCTTTAAATAGTTAATGACTTCCAAAATCATACCATCATTTCAGACTTCTTTTCTAAATTCTAAACTGATGTATCAACTGTCTTCATGGGATTTACCTCTACTGGATATTTAATGTCTTAATAATCTTTCTCCCAAATCTCCTCTACTTATAGCCATCCTCACTTGAGTTATTGACAACTTTCCAGTTGTTCAGGTATAAAAAACCATAAAGTTATCCCTATTCCTCTCTTTCTCACATCCATAACACAAATACTTTTGGTTATCCTTTCAAAGTGTAGCAGAATCCTATTTCTTTGCCAATGATTGTAACCACTTCAGTTGGGCCACCATTATCTCTTACCTGAATTACTGCAAAGTTCTACTAATTTTACTCTTACTTGCTTAAAGTTTTTTATAAACAGAGCAAGAGATATTATATTAAATCTTTCGAATGTCTTCTTCTCTCACTCAGAGTAAACTAAATGTCTATATAATTGTTCAAAAGGCCCTATAAGAAGTGGGTTCTCATTACCTTTTGACTTTATTGTATTCTACTTCACTTCTCACTCACTCAATTATAGTCAAACTGGTTTTTGATATTTTTGCAACATACAAAGTGTGCTCGGCCTTGGGGCATTAGCTTTAGTTGTTTCCTCCTCCTGGAATACACTTTCACCAGACACTATATTGTTTACTCTCTTACTTTATTCAAGTACTGGCTCCAATCTTATCCTTCCAAGGCGATTTTTCTGAACATGCACCTCTCACTTCTAACACTCTCAATTCACTTTACTTTGCTCCTTTTTCTTTAATTCCTCAGCACTTAATTTCCATCATTATAAAATGTATGTTATTTAACATTGTTTAATGTGTTCGCATTTACTTATGATGTTTATTGTTTACTATGCATCTTCCTCTCCTAATACATAAATTCTATGAGGACTTTATGTTTGTCCAGTTTGTTCACCAATGTATCTTTAAGTTTAATCTGCAAAGGGGACGTTAAATTGCAAATCTCAATAGAGCAGACTCAACCACTTACTGATTTGAAAAACTTTAGGAAACTAAACTTAAGTAACGTAATAGATTGTGTTAGGAATCTGGAACATATATTTGTATTTTTCTGTCTGTCATTTCCTTTGACAAACAATAGCTCTTAGTGTAAAATTGAAGTTTCTTGACATGTTTTCCAAACCTTTGCCAACTTTTCCAGGTTCACCTCTGGTTTCCTTCCTCCTGGCTCCTTTTTCCCCTGCCATAATACCTTCTGAATAATATGTTTCTCCATTTCTAATTTTTTGAGGAATCTCCATACTGTTTTTTATAGTGGCTGCACCAGTCTGCATTCCTACCAGCAGTGCAGGAGGGTTCCCTTTTCTCCACACCCTCCCCAGCACTTATTCTGTGTTGTTTTGTTAATGAGCGCCATTCTGATTGGTGTGAGGTGGTATCTCATCGTGATTTTAATTTGCATTTCTCTAATGATTAGTGATGTTGAGCATTTTTTCATATGCCTATTGCATCTGTATGTCCTCTTTGGAGAAGTGTCTATTCATTTCTTGTGCCCATTTTTTGATTGGATTGTTTGTCTTCCTGATGTTGAGTTTTACAAGTTCTTTATAAATTTTGGTTATAACCCTTTATCAGATGTGTTGTTGAATATGTTCTCCCATTATGTGGTTTGTCTTTTCTGTTCATATTGTCTTTAGCTGTGCAAAAGCTTTTCAGTTTGATATAGCCCCATTTGTTTATCCTGTCTTTTATTTCTTTTTTTTTCTATTTTTTAATTAATTTTAATGGGGTGACATTAATAAATTAGGGTACATATGTTCAAAGAAAACATCTCCAGGTTATCTTATCATTCACTTATGTTGCATACCCATCACCCAAAGTTAAATTGTCCTCTGTCACCTTCTATTTGGTTTTCTTTGTGCCCCTCCCCTCCCCCCTCTCACACCCTCTCTTGCCTCCCCCTCCCCATAACCACCACACTCTTGTCCATGTCTCATTGTCTCAATTTTATATCCCACCTATGTATGAAATCATGCTGTTCTCAGTATTTTTCTGTTTTACTTATTTCACTCCGTATAATGTTATCAAGGTCCATCCATTTTGTTGTAAATGATCTGATGTCATCATTTCTTATGGCTGGGTAGTATTCCATTGTATATATGTACCAAAGCTTTTTAATCCACTCATCCTCTAACAGACACTTGGGCTGTTTCCAGATCTTTGCTATTGTGAACAATGCTGCCACAAACATGGGGGCACATTTCTTCTTTTCGAACAGTGCTATGGTGTTCTTAGGGTATATTCCTATAAGTGGGATAGCTGGGTCAAAAGGCAGTTCGATTTTTAATTTTTTGAGGAATCTCCATACTGTTTTCCACAGTGGCTGCACCAGTCTGCATTCCCACCAGCAGTGTAGGAGGGTTCCCTTTTCTCTACATCCTCGCCAGCACTTATTCTGTGTTGTTTTGCTGATGAGCGTCTGTCTTTTATTTCATTTGTCTGTGGAGACAAATCAGCAAATATATTGCTTCAATTGATGTCAGAGAGTTTATTGCCCTTTGACCCAGCTATCCCACTTATAGGAATATATCCCAAAGACACCATATCACCGACTGAAAAAAAGAAATGTACTTCCTTGTTTATGGCAGCATTGTTCTCAATAGCAAAGAGCTGGAAACAGCCCAAGTGTCCATCAGTGGATGAGTGGATTAAAAAGCTATGGTACATATATACAATAGAATACTGTAAGGCCATGAAAAATAAAGAAATATTGCCTTTTGCAACAATATGGAGGGACCTAGAAACTATTAAGTTGAGTGAAATAAGCCAGGCAGAAAAATATTATATGACCTCACTCATTTGAGGAATCCAAGGAACATTGAGAACTGAGGAAAGGAATTGAGAAAGAGGAGGGATCAAAGGGACCAAGGAAAAGAGGACAGAGGGAAGGGGGATGATAGGATGGGATAAACCTGAAGGGAAGGGGAGAGGGCGCTGTAGGAAGGGGGCAAAGGAGATGTGGAGGGGAATATGGGGGAGGGGACATGCAGTTGGGGTTACCCTAGAATATATGTAAACACAATTAATTAAAACAAAGCAAAACAACAACAACAAATAATAATAATATGTTTCTCTTTGCCTTCCTGACCGTCAAGTACTCTTCTCTATGCAGGGATGCTCTTATCACCCTCCTTTGTGTAGCGAACTCTTACAACATCTTTTTGATATCAACTCAAAAGAGTTGTTTTAGGAAAGTCTTTTCCTACACACATATTAGTTAAGGTCCCCTGTTACATTCTCTTTTCTTTTATAACATGATATACATTTTGAAAGTATACATTTATTTGCATGATTATTTGCCTTAGTTATTTTTCTCCCGCAAAAGACTAGACCCTAGGTTTTATAATCACATAAACCATATTTACTTGTTTTAATCACTGTTTTTATTTTTACTAGTATATACTAGGCCTACAAATACATATTAAAAGAAAAAATGAATAAAATGTATTAATTAAACAACTGATTCTCATACCCCACCTCCTGACTGTGGTAGGTTCCCTTATTATGATCTCCACAATACTCTATTTTTCTACTATATGGCAATTGCCTCACACACACACACACACACACACACACATACACACACACATTCACACACACACAAACTAAGAATAGCATGAAGAAAAAAAGGTACTCGATTTCTTTACTATGATATTGGTAAAGTCTGTCATATTGCTTGGTACATATAATACTCAGAGCAGATATATATTAAGTGAAAGTTTTTGTTTGTTCGTTTTAACACTTCTCTCTTAGACTAGAAAATATTTCTTACTATAAACCTGTTTCAGAAAAAAGTTTGGCCAGGTTATTTTTCAGAGTTGTTACAGTTCTGAACACTAGAGTCAGTATCTAAATTCTGCCAAAGAAGTTTTATTAATGAATTAAATAAAGTTGACATAATGAAAAAGAGAGAATTAGTTTAAAACTCTATATTCTAAATACCTTCAGTATCATTCAGTCTATGAAGAAAGTATAATATGGGCAAGAATATATCAATTTATTAAAATCTAACTTCACTTTTCCTATAAGATCTGCTCTACCACCTCCTACTAGATTAGATACTTCTAAAATACAATTTGCAACAGGGTTAAGGGACAAAAATTCCTGTAAATTATTCTTAGGTCTTACCCTATGTTAGTACTTGGTCCTTACCTGTGGCTTTTTGTTACTCCCTAAATCTAATGATTTCCTAGAGCCAGATCATATTGACTTGGAATTTTATAGTTTCAGGAGTTTTGAGAGCAAGTTCTCAAACCACTGCCCATTTTAAATGGGCTATGGGAAGAATGTTTACACTATGGAACTCTGCAAATGCTACAAGTTTATTTTTTTGTCCTCAGAGAGCCACTTATTAAATATTTATTGACATAATATTGCAAGGATCCCTTGTGACAATGTCTTAATAATACTTTGAAGTTACATTATGATGTCTATGCCACAATGTAGGCACCATATAAATATGTACCTGATCAGTTTTCTTTATCTTTGTATTCCCATTTACCATCACAGTTTTGGGGATATATTTCAATAAGTGTTTAAAATTAATGACAGAAAATGTATCTTTGAAATATACCACAATATAAACCACAGATCATACCAAAACAACCAAAAAACATTTTACTTCTCAAAAAAATTATATGGCATTTTAAATTTTGGTCTAATTATTTTAAGAATTGAGAAGATAAATAAAAACCTCAATATATGAATTCATGTCTTAAATTTCAATGGGGATATTCATCAATGTGTGATGGCAAATAAAATTATGGGATATAAAGAATGATCTCATCTAGTAAGAGACATGGACTACATAAAATGTCTCATCACAATATACTAAAGTTCTCCATTGTAATTTTTAACATGAGTTATAGATGCTATTTGAAAAGTGGGACACTTCAAATAAGGGGAAGTCATAGAATCAAGTTTGCTTTGTACCCTAGTTGATTGGTTCAGTGGTAGAGAGTTGGCCGGCATGTGGAGGTCCTGGGTTTGATTCCTGGTCAGGGAACACAAGAGAGGTGACCACCTACTTCTCAACTCCTTCTCTTCTCACTTCTCTCTCTATGCTCCTCTCCTGCAGCCATAGCTCAATTTGAGCAAGTTGGCCCTGGGCTCTGGGGATGGTTCCATGGCCTCGCCAAAGGCACTAAAAATAGTTTGGTTGCTGAACAATGAAGCAACACATGAGATGAGCAGAGTATCACCCATAAGGGCTTTCTGGGTAGATCATGGTAGAGATTGCATGCAGGAGTCTGTCTCTGCCTCCCCTCCTCTCACTTAACAACAAAAAAAATATCTTCTTTGTTATCTTCTTTCATATTCCCTAACACTACAGTTCTGAGAGAATGTCAATGATTACTCAGAATCTTTTCATCTTTTAATCATCAGCTTTTCTATTTTCCTGTTCTTTTTGTTCTGTTTTTTAAACATTCCTATCTCTATACAGGCAGGATAAGAACTAGTGGAAGAAACCATTATGATTTATTTGTTCATTTTATCCTGATCTATTTTTTCTCTCTTTTAAACTTTGAACTAGTGGATTCACTGAACATTTAAATGTATTTTGATTGAGTAAATATATTAAGCCAAAGAAAGAGAGATTACAGGAAATATAAATGCAATTATCACACTAAAGTATTGTGAAGTTTCTTCCTAGAATTGGGAATAAGACAAAGATGCAACTCTCCTATTTGATATTTTATTTATTTTTAAATTATTTAGTATAGTAAGACATGGGGAAAAGGAGATAGAAACAGTGTAGTGGTTAGGTAAAATAAGTGAAAATAGTATTATCTGAATATAAGATGATTGTTTACATTGAAATTTCGGAAGAATCTACAGAGAAATTTTTAAAATGAATTAATGACTTTAGCAAGGTGATTATGTACAGATCCAAAACACAAATTGTATTTCTATATATTACCCATATAGGTAAAATTTAAATTAAAAATTATGTTAATTACAGTAGCAGCAAAACATCATATCTTAAAATATATCTAACAAAGATGTTCAATAACTATGGACTAAAAACTCCAAAAGAATATGAGAGAAATTAGAGATAAGTAATTGAGTATGTATGTATACATGCTCACATATTGAAAATCAAAATTATAAAATGTCAATTATTCCTAAATTAATAGATACTTAGTGCAGTTCCAGTAAAAATGCCAACAAGTGTGTGTGTGTGTGTGTATGAGTGAATGGAAATGGACAATCATGTTCTCAAACCCATATGGAAATAAAAAGTGCTAAGACTAGCCTAGGCAGTCTTGAGGAAATCAGACATAACTGAAAAACTAACTCCACTTAGCTACATTACAGTGATATGGACAATGTGTTATTGATGCAACAACAGATAGGCTTACCATCTTAATAGAAAAGGCAGTTGAAAAACAGACCCACACATAAGTGCTCAACTAATTAATGGCAAAGATGACACTGGTGCTTTAAGATATAAATAATTTTTTCAGTAGAGGTACTGGGTCCATTATAAGGAAAAAAGAAATATATAGAGATTTGTAGTTCATACCCAACCAAAAATCAATTAAAGATCAAAAGCAGATCTAAATGTGAAAAGTAAGTCAATAAAGCTTTTAAGGGTGAAAATAGAAGGAAATTTTTGAGGTAAATAAGCAAATATTCTCAAAAAAGACGTGAAATGTATATAAGTCATAAACATTTTTTTTGGCCCTGGCCAGTTGACTTAACAGTAGAGTGTTGGCCCAGCACATGGAAGTCTGCAGTTTGATTCCTGATCAGGGTACACAGGAGAAGTGACCATCTGGTTCTCCACCAACACCCCATCTCTTTCTCTCTCTCTTCCTATCCCACAGCCATGGCTCAAACAATTCAAGCAAAGTTGACCCCGGTGCTTGAATTGTTTGCTCCGTGGCCTTGGCCTCAGGTGCTAAAATACCTCAATTGCAAAGCAATGAAGCTGCTGCCCAGCTGGGCAGAGCATCGCCAGGTAGGATCTTGACTGGTAGATCCAGTTGGGGCACATGCAAGGGTCTGTCTCTGCTTCCTTATGTCTTACTTAATTAAAAAAAAATTAATGGATAAATTAGATTACCTTAAACTTACAATTGTCTTAATCAGAATTCATCTTTATGGCATGAAAACAAGTTCATATACTAACAAAAAATATTCACTATATAAAATTAACAAAAGACTTATTTCTAAAATATATAAAGTTCTCTAACAAATCAACAAAAATTATGGATTATCCAATAAGTGGACAACAGATTTAAGAAGACATTTTACAAGAGAGAATATTCAAACTACCAATAAATATATGTAAAGATATTGTGTATCAGAATGATGTATGTTAAAATCATGATGTGGTACCAATAAAACACACCAGAATAAAGTAAAACTGACAGAAAATGTAGTGTTAATATATGGAGTACCTGGAACTCTCATAAGCTTGCTGGTGGAAGTGCCAATGGTAAAACCACATAGTAAATCTGCATGGCAGATAAATCTACTAAAGCTAAAATGTCTATACTCAATGACCCAGCAATTCTCCTCCTGGGTTTATACCTCACACATTGTGCATACAATTACCAGATATATGTATTAGCATGTTTATAGCAACTCTATCATAATTTCTCCAAACTGGCAATTACCGAAATTCCTATCATTAGGTAAAATGTGCTATATTCATAAAATGTAAAGCCATAATACAACAGTGAGTATGGATAATTTTCAACTACATAGAACAATATGAATAAATCTAATGCACATAATATTGAGCAAAAGAAGTCAGAAAAGAATACATACACAAGGACTAAAGGTGGCTTTTAACTGGGGCAGTGAGTGGAAGCAGCCGAAAAGCTTTTGTAGTTTTGGTAATGATCTGGGGTATTGTTTGTTTTATTTTTAAATTTTGTTTCAGAGCCAATTAGACAAGACTATTCAGCTAAGAAAATTTATGAAACTGTACACTTGTAGTATCTGATCTTTTCTGGATATTAATTAAACTTCAATCAAAAATTGTTTTATAAGACTGAATAAGAAAAGGTTTTATTTTGTTCATCTCAGACTTCCTAACTTTCATTGAATAACATATTTCTCCTTTATTTTATTATATACATATTCTCTTTGAACAATAAAATTTTGTTTTTATTAATAGAGAAAATTCCAATCCAAGTTGTGCCTTATTAGACACATCTTGCAATATATAAGATGAGAGAGAGAGAGAGAACAAGCTATTTAATTCTGATATTTCCATTTCTGAAATAAAAACCAGAAGATTTATATTTAAATATTTTTTATTAGAACCATGGAAAGAAGCAAATTCAACATGTGTGCCCCAAATCATTCCTGTCATCAGTCTTTTCAACACAAACAGAATATATAATTTTTCATTTTTACGGTGGAAATGCACTAATTTGTTCAATTTTTCAGTCTTTAAAAATATTGTGAAATATTTAAAGCAAATACCAATCTTGATAAATGTTATGCTCATTTCTACAATGAAACCTTCAAATTGAATTTCTAAGGAAACCAAGTAGATCTTGTTTTGAAAGGAGGAAAGTAAAAAACATTACTCAAAACACAGAGGTGACCTAAATATAACACTATGTGCTGCATTATAAATATTGATGTTAGGATTTTATAGTGATTTTTTTAATTTAAAATTCCCAGAAGCTCATGTTGCCATGAAATGCTAATGTTTAAATTTTTGCATCCTGAAAAGACCACTTTTTTGTATTTGTAAAAAATTATTGTCCTGGTATGCAAACTAGGAGCTCTATTATGTCAGATGAAGGAAAATCACTGGGTTGCCTCTCTTTTATAATAAGATCAGATCACTAATTTATGGCCAGTAGCCACATCTGTAATTGTCATTCAGGTGAAGGTTTACATTGAATTTGGACAGACGGTAGAGAAACAGCGAAGCCAAAAACTGGTGGGCCACACCTTTATTCTAGCCTTGCAACCAGCTGGCAAGTAAACACAAACACTAATAGGGTTCCAAAACCCACTTACACATTATTGGTTCCATAACCAGGAGAATTTTTTTCTGTTTTTTTTCCTAGAATTATAAGCCCCCCACCATTCTCCATATCTTCTGGTTCCCCAGCTTCTTCTCTCTGCACTAACTGGCTTCTTCTTTAGCTACCATCTTGGCTGCCTTCTCTGCAAAAATATGGCCTCCTTCTTCCTCCTTCTTCTTCTTTTCTAAAAAACTACCTGGACCCAAAAAGACCCCTCCACTAGCACACATTAGCTAACAATCGCCATTCCCAAGCAGGAATGTAATTAGTAGTTTCACCTGGCAGTGCCATTTTTAACAAAGTGTACAAAGTTATTTGCCCAACAACTATTTTCTGATTTTATAAGTTCATTAAATATTTTCTACATTATATACAACATTCTGTACATACTTATGCACTCATTCACATGTCCACACTGAAACATATACACAAAATAAAATAATCCAAAATGAAATAGCACATTTCTTCTGGTTATTTTTATTTATTTATTTCATTTAACTCACATTTTGAATTCAGAAATGACTTGTAATTATGAAATTCATTAAATTGCCACTACTGGCTTTGGCATGGGTATAAAAAAATAGAAAAAGTTTTGCATATACAAGATGAACAAAGAGTAAAGCTGTTTAAGTTTGTTTCATTGACTACATAGATACGTAACGCTATATGATGATCAAAAACCCAAAATTAAAATTACAGGAATCTCTAAGAAGAAACTGAATGTATTTGCTTGCCTACAACAGATGCCAATTGCCATACAAGCTGGTAAGACAAATTCAGCTAAAAGTTAAAAAAAAATTTTTTTTAGCTAAAGACTTTGATAGTTCATGCATGAATACTATAGAAACTTGGAATGTTATAGACATAAGAGGAATTTATACACACCTGACAGCTCTTCTCCATAGACTTCACTCAGTGTCTGAGAAAAGACGGGTAGAAGACAATAATCTAGAGAAAGCTTCAATTATTATGCAAGCCTGGAGGAAGAGAAACATAGGTAGCTACTGTGGAAAAGACACTAATCTCCATTGGGTTCATTCTCCCTTATATCTTACATGGAACAAAAGCCTATAGCAGCTAAGGGAAGCATAACAAATACTATTATCCTTGGCTAAAAATAAAAACCTATTACAGATAAAGGAAGAGAAATAGAAAAACAATGTCTTCAACCTGGGGTAGGGGCAATAAAACATCCTGTGCCCAGACAAGTCTTACTGCTAGAATAAGGGTAGCATTAGTGAAAAGACTTCATCTGTGAGGCCAGGAATTAGCACCTAAGACTGAGGCTAGCCCAGAAGAGCAGAGTTACCTCTTATAAATGATCAAGACCAGTCTAGCAAGTGTTATGAAAAGAATAACAGCAGTCAAATCCTGGAGAAACCGTTAAGAGAAAGAAATCTTCTCTGAAGATAGGTATGACATAAGAATGTAAAACTAAAGATTGTTTGTCAACCTAAACAAAAAGTAACTCAAAAATGTGTAGTCTCTGGTGAACTGAGGGGCACCTATTGCAAAAATAACTCAAACCTAGCTCAATTCCTGACTAGACTGACATAACCTTTGACATTAAAAACTTTGGAAAATGGTGTGCATTTCCAAATATGAATATTATTTCTCTAATTTTCTACTATTCTCTATAAAATGCCTACATTTCATCACAAAATTAAAAGACACATGGGAACCAAGGAAAGCAATACAATGCCAAGAAACAAAGCAATCAACAAAATCAGACTCAGATATGACAAAGGTGTTGGAACTATCAGACATGAAATGAAAAGCAAATATAGTTAATAAGTTGAAAGCCACAGTGAAAATGATTAACAATATACACAGTCAGAAGGTAAAGTATAGAAAAAGAACATAATGAAAATTCTAGAGATGAAATATGCAGTAACAGTGGTGAGGAATGTTTCCAATGGTCTAATCAGTAAATGATACAGATGTGGAAACATTTTTTATTTAATCAAAGTGTTTTATATCTTTACCTTTTTTTCTTTTACCTTCTGAAAAAAAATTATTGCAGGTACAAGAAGCTGATTTTAAAACTTATTTTACTACTTTCAATAAAATTCAAGAAAATAGATTCTTAGAAATTAAAAAAAAAAAAGTTGAAATCTCTTCACCTTTTTCAATCAGCTCCACAGCTCCACTACCCTCTGACAGCAGTCAGTCTGTTCTCAATCTATGAGTTTGTTTCTATTTTGTTAGTTTATTTTGTTTATTAGATTCCACATATAAGTGAAATCATATGGTACTTGTCTTTCTCTGACTGGCTCATTTTGCTTAACATTATGCTCTCCAGGTCCATTCATGCTGTTGAAAGGGTAAGATTTCCTTCCTTTTTATAGCTGAATAGCATTCCATTGTATAAATGTTCCACAGCTTTGTTATGATGGCAATTGAGCTCATTCAAATCTTGGCTTTTGTAAATAACACTTCAATAAACATAGGGGTGCATAGATTCTTTCAAATTAGTGATTCAGTTTCTCTGGATATATTCCCAGAAGTGAAATGACTGAGTCATAAGGCAGTTCCATTTTTAATTTTGAGGTAACATTGTAAAACTTTCTAAAATGGCTGTAACAACTGTATTCCTACCAACAGTGAATGAGGGTTCCCTTTCCTCCACACCTCACTTGTTTGTTGATTTATTGATGACAGTCATTTTAGGTAGTATGGACATTTTGATGATGTCCTATTCATGAATGCAGTATATCCTTCTACCTATTTGTGTTTTCTTCCATTTTTTTCTTCAGTACCATAATTTTTCAAGTATAGGCTTTTACATCCTTGGTTAGATTTATTCATAGGTTTGTTTGTTTTTTAATGCAATTGTAAATAAGATTGATTTGTAGTTTCTCATTCTAGTAGTTCATTATTGATGTATAAAAGTGCAACTGATTTTGGGATAATTTGTATTCTGCTACTTTATTGAATTAAATGTTAGGTCTAGTACTTTATTGGTGGGATCTTTAGGGTTCTTTATATACAGTATCATGTCATCTGCAAATAATGACAACTTTATTTCTACTTTCCCAATTTGGATGCACTTTATGTCTTCTTCTTATAAAATTGCTGTGGCTAGGACTTTCATTACTATGTTGAGTAAGAGTGTTGAAAACATACATCTCTGTCTTGTTCCCAATCATAAGGGAAAAGCTGTTATTTTTTCCCATTAAATATGATTGTTGCTCTGGGTTTGTTATAGGATGGCCTTTATTATGTCAAGGTATATTCTCTCTATTCTCACTTTACTGAGAGTTTTTATCATAAAAGTATGTTGGATTTTATCAAATGGTTTTTTTTTCTGTATCTAATGATATAATCATGTGGTTTTTTCTTTCTTTTTGTTTATGTGTTGTATCACATTTATTGATTTGTATCAACCTTGCATTCCCTAAATAAATTCCACTTGATCATTGTGTATGATCTTTTTAATGAATTGCTGGATCTGATTAGCTAATATTTTGTTGAGGATTTTAACATATATGTTTATCAGGGGGCTTATAATTTGTTTTGTAGTGTCTTTATCTACTTTTGGAATTAGGATAGCACTGGCCTTGTAAAGTGAGTTTTAAAGTCTTCCCATCTCTTTATTTATTTATCTTTTTGGAATAGTTTGAGAAGGTTTAGTATCATCTTTTTTCAATGTTTGGTAAAATTTACCTGTGAAGCCATTTGGTCTAGGACTTTAGTTTGTTAGAAGGTTCTTTTTTTTTTTTTTTTTTTTTTTTAGTTTATTCATTTTAGAGAGATGAGAGAGAGAGAAAAAAAGAGGGGGAGGAGCAGGAAGCATCAACTCTCATATGTGCTTTGACCAAGCAAGCCTGGGGTTTCGAACTGGTGACCTCAGCATTCCAGCTCAACAGTTTACCTACTGTGTCACCACAGGTCAGGCCTGTTAGAAGTTTTAGTTTTTGGGTTTTGGGCGTTTTTCTTGCTTCAGTTTCACTAATCATAATCTGTCTGCCCAGATTTTCTGATTATTCCTGATACAGTTTTGGAAAATTGTGCATTTCCAGAAATTTATCCATATTGTTAAGATTATCCAACTTTATGTCATATAATAGTTCATAATATTTTCTTATAAACCTTTGTATTTCTTCGGTGTCAGTTGTTATTTTTCCGCTTTTATTTCTGATTTTTACATCTTTATTTTAATGATGTTATACAATCATATTCACTTGCCAAAACTTGTATAATTTCACGTTAAAAAGGTTACTTTTGTTGTATCAAAGTTGTACTTTACCTTTCTTAAATCAGAAAAAGATTCTTTTATTTAAGAAGGCATTTCCTGAAGACCCCCATTTAAATTAGTTTTCTTGAAAAAATAGCTTAATTTAGTTAAATGTTTAATAGTGTGGTAATACTAAACCAAACCTAGAACATTTTCACTTATCTCTTTGCTCTAAAAGGCAATTAATTTCTAAGTAAAAGCCTGTGGTATTTTTTCTCAATAAAACATGTTAAATAAAATCAGTATAAATAAAAATAAAGTAATATTTATTATACAGTAAAGATTTTAAGGCTATATTATATCTTTTGAAAAACTGCATACTGAAATTTGTGTATTTATCTGAACATAATTTACATCAGGTGTATCATTAAACATAATATAGAACCATGAAGAAAAAAAGCCTGTCGTTTTTTTCCTAAGAATAAATTTTATAAATAAAAGTTATTATATTTCATTTACAGAAAATATTGCACATTATAACCATGACTATTGAAAGATAAAAAAACCCAGAGAGACATTAAAGTGTTTAATACTATAATACAATAAAGAACTTTAAAGTCATGAATATTTCCAAACCCCTCAAAGAGGTATAGAAAAGATAGAAGCCTTTAAACATAAGCTTTCATTATTAAAAACCTCTGAGAGCCATTGGAAGATGACACACACATCTGACTTAATAGCCTTTCGGGAGCTAACATATTTATATTAAGATTATATATATATTTCCTTTTAGCTTCCTCTACCTGAGTCATCAGTGCACAGCCTGCTGTACTGTAGCTCTCTTTTTCATCAGCTATTCAAAATACTTTCATTGTCACAAATTCACCAGATAATTGGTCTTTCTGCCTTAATTGATTTTAAATACATGTCATTTCAAAATTAAAGGACAATGAACCCAATTTTTTAACAACAGGAAATGACAGTTTTCAGAGGTGGAGTTGATGGGGTTTTGACTAGACTAATGAGCTATTAAGGTCCTTTAAACAATCTATTAGTTGCTAATGGTTGTAGGAACATCTGTTGATGACATTGAAGTTGATCAATTTTAGGTGCAGCTTTACTGTTCGGAAATTCAACACCAAATCACTCAGAAATTAAAATGAGGTTAATATTTGCATGTCTAACCTTTTTATAAAGAACATCTTCCGACTTTTCCTTGTTCGTCATTGACAGAAACACAAAAATGGACAAGAAGTGCATAAAACAAGGAGAAAAAGGTTGGTCATATTTTATGTTAAATTGAAGCTCTGAATTTGCAAATTTAACACAACTGACAATTTCATAATACTTCTATATAAATTCAGAGACCATATAAAATTAACATTTTCATAATATAAAGCTTCACTACATTAAGGGGTAATTACAAAAATGTTTTTCTTCCAAATTTAACCATATATGTGAAACTCATGCATGTCTTTATTTTTTCTAAATTACACTAATTTGAACTCTGAATACCCGTACCACAGTGCTGGATAAATTTGGCCTTACTCAATTTTAATGTTCCTACCTTCCTGTGGAGGCAAGGTACTTGGACCACATCTAGTACCAATGTTCTGAGGCTAAATGTCTTTAGCTCTAATATATGTAATAAAAATTACCAGAATGTGCTATCACTCTGTTGTGGTACTAAATAAGATAATGTATGTAAATCACTTAACATGCTGCCAAGCTTATTGTAATGAAATTTAGCTGTTTGGCAGCTGTGTATATATCCATCAGCATTAGTTTCTCTTCAAATATACTGACAGATCTCTGTAAAACAAAATTAATAAAAAACACAAAGCGCACCACAGAAATCTATTTTCTACTTAGTGGTTAGTTCCTCCTAAGTCTTTATACAGCATCTTTATACAACACCTATAATGTTAAAAGTTATAAGGAACTATATGTGATAAATGAAGAGTGAAGACAGAACCAAGAACAAACACCAAAAACTGGCTGTATATGTACATGTTTAATGAGTGTGAAGTGCTATTGGAATATCCTTGTAGAAATACCCAGCTTAAAATTCAAAATAATAGGATTCAGATTGGAGCTCAAAAGGTTAGGATTCAAATTGGTATAGAAGCAATATTTGAAGTACATAGAGAAAGAAGAAGGGTTTTTTCCCCCTTGTTTTTGTAATACTTGAGGCTGAGGGCTTGATAAACATCCACAAAAATTATTTCAGAAGGAGAAATGAATTAGTAAAGCAGGTAATGAGTGGCCAGAAATGTAGGTGAAAATCATAGAAAATCAAAAAGATAAGAATAGATTAAATCAAGTGTCAAAGGTATCCTCGGTGTCACATCAGATAAAAATACAAACAAAAAACTGGGCTTTTGGTTGAATTGCTTAGGAAGCAGAGAATTCTTCTCCTTTGATGTTGTAAGCTCTAGGCTGAAAAACAAATTTATTTGATCAGAAACATTGATTGAACCCCTCCTCATGTTAGGGTAATATAATATAGTAATACTGAGATGATAGTAATAGCTTATGCTTTTCAGAGATAATGTTTTCTGGGATTAGTGAGAAGGATGTAGAAGTTTCAGGGCTTTCTTCTCTTTCAGAAATTCCAATCTCTTAAAATAGATTCAATGAACAGGCTTCTAAGAAGCTATTCTATTAGAAAGAAGACTAGTACTGTCACCACAGAAAGATATCATTAGAATTTGATTAAACTTTCCATGTCCCAACATTCACCATACAAAGAAGCTTCCTCTATAACTACATAACTCAGTCTTTCACATCCTGCTCTGCATGAGGCTACTCCAAGATGCATGCTTATTTCTTGAAAGAAGCCCAAACTACAGAAAGCAAGACAATTTTTAAAGTTTTTCCAATATTTGGTAGATTAAATAGCCACTCAGCAGGCTCCTTTGAGAAGATATTATGAAAATTTGAATGCTCTTTAATTATGTACCCCGATTTATTAATGTCACCCCATTAAAATTAAATTAAGTTAAATTTTAAAAAAGGCAGATAAATCCCTACTAGAGCTATGTTCCATCCTATAAGCCATTTTGTTTCAATATGCAAAAAAAAAAAGCTTTTGGGTAATGTTCCTTGCACTGGGAATATCCACAGCAACTAATGGCTTTTAGAGTTGATTAAATGCTAAAGTGAAGCTTTTTGATAACCATGAGAGCTGACTATTGTAAGTGAACTCCAGTGTCATGAATATTACTGCTAATACATGATAAGATTTTTTAAAGTATATAATAAAGTGTAATAAAGAATAGATCACTTCCTTTTCTTTTGAGGTTTGGAAAGAGCTATCATCTTTTCCTTTGGTTTTTACAATGATGGCAAAAGAGAAGTCCTTTTAAAGTGAGTGACTTGACCAAGAAGGTTACATAATGAGATTAATAGCTTGAAGAAATGGACTGTGCAATAGATCATAATAAGATTAAAGATATTTTAATATCAAAAAGGGCTCTGTGACTTGCTGGGAAGAATACAATTGAACATTTGAGGACTGAGATTGACAGAAACTTTTGTTGATTAATAATGGTGAATGTACAGTCTGAATACTGCTTAGCTTGAAAGATTGTGAGATCAGCTCTTTATTGAGAGTGTAGTAAAATAAAAATAAAATAACTATAAGAAGTTACTATAGTAAAGTAAAATATTGTACTTTGAGCCAATGTATCAAAACTATTTCTGATAATTTTATTTATAAAAAAATACATTTATTAAAAAAGTGAATTTTACATATTTGAATAAATGTATATTGAATAAAATAGAAATTCTTAATGGTCATGAGTTCTATTTTTAAATTTGCGGATTAAGGTATTATATGATCTAAAATAAATTATGTATTTTTTACCTTTCTTCTATTAATGAGATAAACAACTTGCATCATATTTATACTAATAACATTGATAATTATCTGTGTATTGGACATTTTCTAAGCATTGTATTAGTATTTTAATAGTGCGATTTCAGGAAAATCTAGCAACAATGAAATATTTATTAGTAATAAGTATAAGAACTAAGACTGAAACCTATATCTCTGAAACTTTCAAGTTCAGCAATATATATTTTATATATAAATTCTCAAAGCTTCAGTAATTTAAAAAAGAAAAGGCACATATTTCTAAAACTATGCAATTGTACTTAAGTTTTTAGTAATCCAGTGTCTGTTCCCTCTCTTTAATAAGAACACCCCTTTCGAGTGACAACCACTTGCTCATTTCCTATACTGTTGAAGATGGCCAAAGTAGTCAGATGATATGCCTGCCCACCACCTCAAAGAAACTCAGTCAAGCAGTTTTGTTTTCCAGAATTTTGAAAGTTGACCCAGACAAAACAGAACAAGCAGATACAGTTTGAAGTATTCATCCATTATTGTGCAGCAGCAGCCGTAGTTTGCTTCAGGATAGTTAATGAGCTTTACCTCTGAGTCTTCCCACCTGAGTCCCCTTTATTCCTGCTTATTCCTGAGACTTATATTCCAAGTTACTGTCAATTTGTTTAGAGCCCTAAATATTCTTTCATTAATGTCCCTTTTTTCTAAGGTGAGTTAATCAAAATAATCTTATTCCAAGCTGAATACAAATGAATGATTACTTCTGCCTCAATAAAGCTCCTGATAGTACTATGTTTCCTTTTCTTATTTTGAAAAGATGGACAGCAAGAGCTATTTTGACAGTATCATGCTATTGCAAATAATAACCTAGATATATTGAAGACTCATTTCAATATATCAATCTCATAAGAATCTTAAGAGGCCAATAATAATTGCATCTCCTTTTTAGAAAAGGAGAAATTGTGATACAAAATTTACCGTTTGGTTTAGAGTTCAGGGATGGGAACCGTCATTCAAGACTGAAGGTCTCAGGGAACTGAAAGGTTTTGCAGACAATAAATGAGAATAAAAAAATAAGGAGAATAGGCAAGGTTGGAGAATAGTCATAAAATAATGAAACAACCAAGTTCTGGGAATTCGAGTCATGTAGAGCAGTGAAACAGGTATTTGAATCAGAAGAATGAGAAACCTTGATGACTAAAGAAGCTGGATCAATGTAAAGATTATTATAAAAAGATCATTATAAAAACACTGTATTAAAAATGACTTAGAAAACAATAAAAGAAAAAGAGCTGAGCAAGTAACTGAAGCTTATAAAGAATCAGCAAACCGCCTGACCAGGCAGTGGCGTAGTGGATAGATAATCGAACTGGGATGAGGAGGACCCAAGTTCGAGATTCTTAGGTCACCAGCTTGAACGCGGGCTCATCAGCTTTGAGCAAGGCTCACCAGCTTAAATCCAAGGTCACTAGCTCGAGCAAGGGGTCACTCGGTCTGCTGTAGCCCCCAGTCAAGGCACAAATGAGAAATCAATCAATGAACAACTAAGGAATTGCAACGAAGAATTGATGTTTCTCATCTCTCTTCCTTCTTGTCTGTCTGTCCCAATCTGTCCCTCTCTCTGACTCTGTCTCTGCCACACACACAAAAAAAGAATCAGCAAACCAACAGTTTCCAAAATTTCAGTCTAAATTCTAATTTTTCCATTCCCAGAACCCCAAATTACCACATGGATATAAGTACATCTATGTCTGATATATTGGATATATTAGAAATAATTTGTCCAAGGGAGGTTTCCTATATATTCTACTATGCTTACCACCAAGGATTCTTTCCTTAAATTCTCCACAGTCTCTCTAAGAATAACAATCATCTGTCTGATTTCTTTAAAAAAGAACTCTAAGTTTCTCTTAAAAAACAAAAGAACATCAGCAAGCTCTGTTGACTTTGGGATGAGACATATCTAGATTCTTCTACTTTTTTACATATCTCAATTATGTGTACCCTATGATCTCTTTGCTTCAACTGCAGCCTTTGAACTGAACTGAACTTCTTTCTTGCTTTATCTAATCCATTCCCACAGAGCAGCAAGAGGGATCTTTTCTCAGGGCAAGTCAGGTCATCTCAGTCCCCTGTTTAAAATCCTCCCATAAGTTTCTATTGTACCTAGTATAAAACACAGCCTTCCCAACACAATTAAGAAGCTCTTTCCTGGCTTCCCTGTACCTAGCTAATTTCATCACAAACAACTCTTTGCTTTTCTATTCTGTTCCTGACGAATTGGCTGTCCTTTGGTTCCTAAAAAGTGCCAAGCTCATTCCAATTTTAGAACTTTTTTTTCAATGCTTTTTAAAAGAATTATATGTGGATCACATGTTAAGACTCACAGCTTAGTTCTTAATCATATTCTCAGTGAGTGCACCTGGATCTTCCAGTAGCCACTCACCAGCATATCAACACAATTCTTTGCATAACACGTTCCCCTATATGTATAATATTTTGACTGCTTATTATTATTCTCTGAATAATCATTCAGTATACAAGATTTTTTAGACATTTTGGTTTACCCTGTTGGCCACTGTATCCCAGTGTGGGACACACATTGCTAGTAGGCCATGAATATTTGTCTAGTAAGTGAATAAATGAAGAATGGAAAGAAATAAACCAATATTTATTAAGTAATAGCAATGTTTAAGTAGCTAAATATCTTGGGTGACAAAAATGCAAGACAATCTCTATGTCAAATTATTGCCAGAGATCATCTGAGATACATAGGGATGGTGATTAATATTACACTATCAATTAATATTTAGGATTTTCACCCAAACTTTATGACTGTTTCCTGATACTCAAAAAGCACTCTTACTTCAGATGCAAATAAACCTTACATAGTAAGTGGGTGTACTTAAGTTATCCATTTAGCAGAGGAAAGTGTTATTCAACCATACTCGTCAAATGGAGGCATTTGGCACACAGAGTAAAAGGACCTTCTCAAAGAAGCACACTCCTTACTTGTGGGAGAACATGTGTGGGCTTGCTGCACGGAGTTAAATATTGTGGACCAGCAAGTATTTGGCCTTTTCTTTTAGAAACTTTAGTAGGCTGATTTCCAGCAATGTGAGTGAAATGATGGAAGCCAAGAGGTTTGCTTTCTGGCCCCTAACCCTGAAGGCATGTTTCCAGGGACTCCAAACATTAGCCCCAAAACTGATTATTCATTTTCAAGCTTCTGCAGGTGATACGCAAGGCCTGACACTGCTTCGTGCAGATGTTACGTCTAATACTTACTATCAGTAAATCCTTTAGTTTTTTTTTTCTCTTTTCACTACTTTTTTATATTCTTTTTTTTATTATTATTATTTTAGCTCCTTTTGAGCGTAATGTCTTTTCAAGCTCTTGGTAGTTGTTTTTCTTTTTATATTTGACTGTTGATCTGTTTCACAGTAGCTAAAAATGTTTAGTTTGCTATATAACTTTTACCCCAAGGAATTGTATTTCTATTAACAAAACTGAATATTTGATTCTAAATCATTAATGATAATAAGCCAACATTTCACAAAGTAAGTCCATGGCCAGTATTAGCAATGATAATTTGATATAAAGTGATATATTCACATTATAAACAAGTTATTTTTCCTCAGAATTACCTGTGGTCAAGGGACAGAGAGGTTCACTATTAACAAAGCAATTTTCTGGGTGTCACCACATAATACTCTATCAGAATATTTGGAATGTAGGCCTGGAGCTTTTCTTTAACGAGCTATCCCAGGTAATATTTAAGCACACTCAACTGGATCTACCAGTGTCTTAACTTATTCAGCCTCTTAATGTTAAAGTAACTACATGAAATCTATCATTTCTATACTAAATAATCATTGGGTTCTGAGCAAATTATTAAAACAGAACAATAAAAATATATTTGGAAAGTAACGCTCCAGATTGAATTTTACTATTGAACAATTAAAGAGTTCTTTTAAGGCTTCAACACTACCTGAAAAGAAGGCAAGAACAAGGATCCTTAGATATTGTCCTGGAGCCTGCTTTATACCAACCTGTATCTAAAGTCACAATTACCTATCACTCTAGTGCAGTGGTTCTTAACCTTTTTTGAGGTACCGAACCCAGCAGTTTCATATGCACATTCACCGAACCCTTCTTTAGTGATAAATAAAATATGATTTTTTTTCCCAAATTCAAGACATAGGTATATGTTTTTTTACTGGTGCACAAAATGAGCCATGCATGAACATCACCTTGCTCAAAGAACAAAAACCAACAAAGTGCATGAACTACAACAAATTATGGTATTACTTTATTCTGGCCTCCGTGGCAGAGGCTTCTCCGAACCCCTGAGACTGACTCATTGAACCCCTAGGGTTTGATAGAACCCAGGTTAAGAACCACTGCTCTAGTGTCAGAAAGCCCCCGACCTTTTTGTAATGACTCTGTAGATCAGCAGTTACACACAATATCATCAATATCACTACTGTCAAGTTAAACTTGTATTACAAGGACAGACTTCTTCATACATCATCTTCTGGAAACTGCAGGTTGTAGGTTACAGATGTAGACAGTAGGGTGCTCAGTGGATATGTTTTTGTCTTTTTTCTTATTGCCTGTATTAGTAAGGGTGCTTAGCACTGAGTAGATGCTCAAACTATTTTTGAATGAATAAATGTGTTTATTTAAACAGAAATTTGTTTCTACAGATTTTGATTTAGATCTCCAAAATGATGGAAATAGTATTCATTTAAAAACCTTTTCCTCCAAATATAAAAGTTATTTAAAGATGTAGCCCTAAACTGATCCCCTTTTTTCCTTCATATTATCATGAGGTAGGTAAAATAATTAATTCTGGAGAATCAGCAACAGAATCAGAAATGGCAATATGGAAACCATATTTAATAAAAATCTGGATGGAGAGTTTTCTAGTTGCTAATTCCTCTGATAGTTTAAATTATTGCTCAAAAAATATCAACATTTGTCTGTAGGTAGAATATATTTCACCACTCCAATGATGCCAGGTTTGACTACATAACTGGTTTTTGTCAATGCAATTTGAGTGCACCTTACACACATAGAAGCCTTAAATATTCATATGTGCTTTTTTTATGTGTGTGTTCTAGTGCCATACTCTGAAAATTATATGCCTGAGGTAGGTGTGGCACCTTTTGCTTAGATTACAGAACAATTAACAATGGAAGAATTTATCTATACCACAGCTTGCACCCAAGTCTAGCCAATACCTAACCTGAAGCAGAACTGCCCAGGGTTAGCAGCATGTTGTGACAATAGTAGTTTCCTACAATTCCTCTAGGGAAAAATGACTAAAAACAAAAATAAACATTCTGACACATGTAGAGTCATAACGTTATTTTTGAAAGCTATTAATGTGTGTTTTTATTTTTTAAGTACAAGACATTTTCTAACATAGATAATAACCCAAGCTTCTTCTAAAATTTTTACTTTTTAAAATCTGTTTATTATCACTTTGTTTATTAGAGAAATTATTGAGTAGTGAGGTAAAAAAGTTTCTGAAAGTCACCAATAAATGCTACTTAGACTTTAGCTTTTCATTGTGTATTAATTCAGATTCCTACACTCAGCAAAGTTCATTGTTTTACAAGAAGCCTTCCTACAAAAAACTTGCTTTTATTGATATTATTATAGCATTTTTAGAAAATAAGTTATGTTTAATATTTAATCATATACTTTTTTGTATTATTTTCTAGAGGTTCAGTGAGTACACTTTATTTCTTCGGCAATATTGTCAAGCTTTGAGGTCATTATCTAGTTGCATGTGTCTTTACATAGTATCTAAACCAATCCTAAACTCTAAGGCATTTTATAAACAGAGTAGCTATATACCATAATTTTCCTGGGACATTCTCACTTATATATTTAGTTCCAGAATACTATTAATAGCTCTATTTATTCTTAAATTATTCCAGCCTAGATAATAAATTATCTGGTCAATCTGTTATTAAAGAAATGCTCAATGACAAAGTTGCTTCTTAGATAGTTATGTGTATATGATCAACCAGTAAAAAAGAAGTTAATTTATAAACATAAACAAATAAACAATGTGAATGTATCATCTTTACATGAGTTCTTATATTTGGTCTAATAACTAAAGAAAAGTGGTACCTAAATAACTATCAGCCTTCTGTTTTTGAAAGGACGGTGTCTGATATGATATTCATGTCTGTTTTTTCTCATAATGTGATCTACTGATATTCTAAATCTTTGTTTGTAAAACAGAAACCCATGGCATATTTTAATTCTATTTATACTTTGTTTATATTTTAAAGGCATCACTCGAAGTAGAGTGAGTTCAACAAAGTATACAAAATAAAATGCTTGTGGTTAAGTATTTATCAATGCCTTTGGAGACAAACAAGTCAATGAAAAGTGCTGTAAGTAGAGCTACATTAAAACTGAAAGGAAACCAAACAATAAAACCTAAACTTCTGATTTTTCTTGTCTAGAATTTATATAATTCATATGTTTCATTGACTTAAGGTTGTTTTAATGGGTTACGGAGCATAGCAAGCATAGCCTCTGGAATCATCAAGAACCGAGTGTAAAAGTCACTTTTGCTATCTACTAATTAAGTGACCTTGATTATTACTGACAATCTTATTCATTTGTAAAACAGTGAAGGTCATGTCCTATTGTACGTTATTAAGAGAAATACTATATAGATACAATGCAAAACACAGTGCTTGGCACAAGTGATTGTTCACAATGTTATTATTGATATGATTAACACTTTTCGATGACTAAATCGCATCCCTGATTTCTAATAATTACTGGAAGTTTGTAGTTGTATTTTAGAAGTTTCTCTAGCATTCTTTTTCATTCCAGATTTTCCCTCTCCAAAACGCTGCTTTATTGGTGATACACCTTTTTGTTTTAATTTACTTCTACCTTCATCAGGGAAAATTGACCCGGTCTGAGGTGCTTGGTGGTGTTAGAAGTCTGCATGGATAAGCGGGAAATGCGGTGAGGGAGGGGCCGACCCCTCTGTTGTGGCTAGCTCTCGTCCAGAACGTGATGTATCTTGCTTTTATGTGCTGCCTTTGCTACTGCAGCTGGAGGGGGGCATGTAACTGTAGATCAGGATAGTCTGTGACAGACTGTCTGAGAGGAACTGAGTGCTGAGCTCATAGTTATATAACCTAATGCACTCGTGAAACCTGGGAAAATCACAGCAAGACTGCCACATACATGACAGGCAGCATAGCAGTGCCATGCTAAGTCCTTGACCAGGAGCAAGGCCACTTCAGGGTGTTTTGACAGATCAATTTGAGGCCACTTATAAACCAGCTCCTTCAATTCAAGGTAAAGGCAAATGACCCAGATCTTTACAATTTTGAAAGAAGACAGATATGCCTTTATTTCTTCTTCCTTCATCCAACCAAAAATGTGATATTTAAGCAATCATGCTGTTGTAATATTTAAGCAGCAGTTTGTTCTTTCTGCGATATTTGAAGGGTTTTTACTTATAAAACAATTGGAGGAGTGTTTTTACATGGAATGAAAAAGTAGTAAGAAATCTATGACTTAAACCAGGCCACAGATCAATGTTAATTTTTGTTAAAATGATTTTGACGTGATTTTAGTTTAAGTACTTATTTCCAGAGTTTACAAAAAGAAAGAAAGAAAGAAAAAATCCAGCTAATTTATTATGTAATTTACTCTTTCTCTAGCTTTGGGTTATTCACTCAAATTGTAAATTTATAGCAAGGGTGAGACTTACAAATATCTGACATTAATTTTATTGTGCTAAAAATGTATGAGGTATAGAAATATAAAAAATCCAGCAACAAGCTAAAACCAGAAAATCATTATGAATTGTTATGAGAGAAAATGATTGTAGAGGACATCTTTCATCTCAAAATAGCTAAAGGAAAAGGAAATAATTAATATTCAAACTGTTAGTCCAATGTTTTTACAGATCAAATGAAATACATGTTGGTTACTTCTGTTCTTAGAGGAGGCAGAGTTCTATAAACCTATCTAAAATATCTTTAAGAAGCACATTTTACTTTTAGACAGTTGTTAAATACTTAAATTTCTTCATAAATCTTAAGGACATCAGTTGTCAGGATGTCTGTGCTGTGTGGGTTTTTAGTTTTGTTCCCTTTAAAAGCTAAAAAAGAAGATATGAACTTTGAGAATTGTTAAAGCAACAAAAATGTCTCTCTGTGTTTTCTTTTGAGGAGAAAGGTAATTTGTTAGGAAACCTGCCTGACAGGATGATGGAACATACTTCTTTTGTTTTTTTTACCCACCATGTAGAGCCATGAGAATCAAACGAAAGCTGGGCTTACTGTAACACATTGACTGACAATTAGATATTAAAAACCCCAGGAAATAGGATCTCATAATGGTACCTAATGGGATTCTGAAATAAAGTCTACTGCTCTCAGGTATCATCAGGTAGTGAAATTAAAAGAAAAGCACAGAAACTCAATTATTGCTGGAATCAGCTAGCTAAATCTGTTGCTGTCATAACTAGAAGATTCTTTAACTCCATGGTAATATTGCATACTTTTGGTATCCAGTATCACTAAAGAATATTATGCCTTAAAGAATTAATAAATGTGAATGAAAGTTTGCTATCCTTTACACATGAAAATCTTTTGAGATATTCTCTGTATATCTTTCTCACAAAACAGGGTAATTTGATTAAGATATGTAGCAATGGAATTTGATTCAATAGTAAATAGAAAAGCTAATTTTTCTTATAAAGAAGAAAACAAGACCGAACGCTGACAAACATAAAAGGATGTGTGCGTGGTGACTCCCAAAATAGCATTTCATCTCTTTTATTTGCCTAGGCTTGGTTGGTGCCTTTGAAGCTAAATTCTCGTTAGATGCAAAAGGACAGCTTTGGGCAAACTCCCTCTAAAGAAGTCCTTATTCTCCCTCACAAAAGCAAATGGAGGTAAATAGTGAAGATAAAGAAAAACTCAGTGGATTTAGTAAAACCAAGTTGCACCCATGGCACGTGCCCTGACTTTAAAATATAGATCATTTGAGCCTATTTAATTTCCAAGTTATTATTAATTCTTTATTCAAGAGACCAAAAAATTAATGAGCTTTTGTCGAATTCTGGGAAGCAGAGAATTCAAAAATATATGTTGCTCCAGACATGAGAATAGAGAATCAAAAGAATTAATTGAGACAATTTGGTTTGATGATAAAAAGTCAGGAACTCTTTACACAGAAATAGATTGGCAAAATATACCATAAAACAAGACTATTAGAATTTATGTAAAGAAGTACTTTTTTTAAATTTTCAAAACACTAGGTGGTTATAGCACATCAAGTGTAAGTATGAGAAACAGCTCATTAAATTTCAGAAAAGTTTTTCTTTCTAGCAGAATAAAGGCATAACAAAACAAACAGCATGACATAACGGGAGTGACATTGAAGTTGTCACTCTGGCATCAATATATAATAAAAAGAAGAATAACTACTTTATGTGCATTGATTAATTGAAGAGAAAAAGCTTATGAGTGGGATAAAGAGGGGAAAGTAAAGGTCATCATATAGGTACAACCTGTTTATTATCTTTTACTTTCAAGTTGGAAAGTAAAGATATTAAGGCAATAGTGTCATGAATTTGGCCTCAGACACTCCTGAGTTTGTGTCTTACCTTTGCTACTTATACTCCAAATACTCATTCTAAACTTCATTTTCTTCATTTGCAGAATGAGGCTAATAATTAGTTGTTTCATGTAGTTGTTTTGAGGATAAAAGTAGATAATTCATTTCAAGTGTTTAGTACAGTGCTTAGCACACAGTATATAGCACATCAATGGTAACAATTCTTATTAAATCATAGGCACAAATAAAATGAAAAAAAAAATGCACAGGTGATGCTTAAGATTGTGGTCTTGTTTTGTGTTGTTTTGCTTTGTTTTTTTGTGGTTTTTTTTTCTTCATTTTGTTCCCTAAAATGTTCTGCTAGGGGATTATATAAATTTTAAAATTATTGAGTTCCACTAACAAAACTAGCAATCTTGAGTTCTGGAGCAGGGCTCTGTTCCTGCACAGAGGTATCTTTAGCTCTCCAAATAGTGGCCTACGTATGCCCAGACAGGTAGCACATAAAAGCTACATATTCGTTCAGTCCTGATCATATTATCTTTTCCAGGATAGAAGTACAATAATATTTTGTAGCCTTATAAACAGCTCTGCATCTTAGATAAAAGGAGTCTGTCACCTCATTTCTGTTTTATGAATTAATATGGGTTCTGTACATGGCTGTTAATTCCTAGAGTTACACAGCTGAGACTTTAGCTTCCCCTTAAGTAATTATTTTTTGTGGTTCTCAACCAGCATTTACCTGATCACATTGCTGATGTATAGCAACAATGAGAACTGCAATAATTTTTTAATATCTCTGCTTTTTCCTCAGTCTTTGTGGTTAAAACAAAATCTGGGTTATTCGTGGAAGTGAAAGACTTCTCCAAGGGAAGTATCATTTTCAGCCATTAAATATGGAGATTATTTTTGTAAACTTTAGTAAAATTTGATTTTAATAAGGATTGGCAATCTTTCTGAAAATAAATTAAAAGTGTTCATATATTCTTGCAAAGAGAAATACTCAAGATATCAGGTAAAGAACCTGAAATTCTAAACAAGTTAATCTTTCCCCCACCTTTTATTTCTACCCTTAGTGTAGATACTAAATGTAGTTTTCATTTAACGGTTGGCACAGTTATTATGGGCTGTTTATTCCTTGGCTTTTGGGGTTTTTTTTAATCCATTTTAAAACATAATTGTAGCCTGGCCAGGTGGTGGTGCAGTGGATAGAGAGTTGGCCTGGGATGTTGAAGACCCATGTTTGGAATTCTGAGGTCACCAGCTTGAGCACGGACTCATCTGGCTTGAGCACAAGCTCACTGAGCACAGGGTTGCTGACTTGAGCGTGGTATCATCAACATGACCCCATGGTTGCTGGATTGAGCAAGGAGTTACTTGCTCTGCTAAAGCCCTCCACCTCAGGTTAAGGCACATATGAGAAAGCAATCAATGAACAACTAAGGTGCCACAATGAAGAATTGATGTTTATCATCTCTCTCCATTCCTGTTTGCTGTCCCAGTCTGTCCCTCTTTCTCTCTCTCTCTCTCTCTCTCTCTCTCTCACTAAAAAACAAACAAACAAACATAAATTTAATATAGCAAGTGATTGCTTTTATAAACTAATAGCAAAGAAGATTATGTTTTGAATTGAAGGAACAAACATAAGTAATAATGTATCAATTAATCTTCACAATGAAAGAGAAAACCAAATATAAATAAAAATAATAAATGAGATAATTATAGCTAAAAAACTTAATTAAAATTATATGGTTTTTATAAATATATAAGTAAAAGGCAAAAAGCAAAGAGGAAAAATAGATCCTCTAGTAAGCAGGGGGATAAAATTAATGATGCTATAATACACTTGAGTTATTAAATTCTTGCCTTTTATCAGACTTCAACAAGAAAAAAATGAAGAAAGAAAATGTAAACAATTAAAAAATAATGAGGCATGCAAAAAAATACCATTGTTCTTTTCCTTATTGAGCCAGTATGGGAAAATGTGAAAACCATTTATAAGAGGCAAAGTTACAGCCCTTTAATGAATAAGCACTAAGAAATGATGAGCATACTTAATGAACTACTGTCTTTTAAAGAATCATAAGAAAGTTAATAGGCATCAAATAACAATGAAGAATAAGTGTTTGCAGTAGCAAATACTCAAGAAGGAAGATGAACAATTGAAAAGACATGTAGAACATTCTTCTGGTATAGGGCAGACCAAAAAGAAAGAGATGCTTGATGACAAAGGAGTAACTGGGAGAAGGTGACCACTCAACTTAGAGTATGAAATGAACCCCAAGTAAATACTTTTAATAAAAAAGAATGAATCAATACTAGAACAGGGTAGAAAGTGTTTTAAATATTGATAGCTATTTTTTGAATTATAAAATGATTAAGCATAATTTCACAACCAATAATTTTAAAAGGAGAGAATAGTCAGAAGCTAGTAAAAATCAATTTTGTTAGCATATCTATACATAAACCTGTGGAATAATAAGGAGATGTCATTCTCCTAAAGATTCCAAGTCACATGGGTGAAAATAAAAGTATGTGACCAAAGAACTGAAGGAGAGGGCACTAACCAAAATAAAACTCTAAAACAACATAAAATGTAATGATAGCATAAGGAATGCTAAATCTACAAGGTCAGATTTTTTAACATAGAAAGAAGGCAACCAAAGTTTTCCTTATTTAGCTCAACAAATTTGTTTGAACATCTGTCAGTAAAGAGTTGGAGCGAATTCATGCTGCCTGGGGAGGGCCAATTTTTAATATCAGATAATTTTATAAAACAGAAGGTAAAATGTAGGTGGTTTGATATCAGACATAGTGAAAGTATTTACAACCTGGAAATCAACAAATAATATAGGTCAGGATGGCTTTTCTGCGGCAATTCTTGTCTTTTTCACTAGCCACCACTGTATTTACTACTACAAGAAATAGAATTTCTTACTACTGGCAGATTTCTGCCGTATTAACAAGTGACAAAGTTAAGACTAAACTTGCCCTTTTTCTTCTGTCTTCTCTATTCAGAATCAAAATTTAAAATTGGAAACTATAAACTTAGTTTGTTAAGTAGGGAATTATAACATAAGACCATAAAGCTTGATCTCCCTGAAAATTTTAAATGTTTTTTTCATTATATAATAAATTAATTCTCATTGTTAATAAACAAAAAAAAAATAATTTAAAACAGTTATAACCTTATAGTGAAAAGGTAAAAACTATTAATATTTTAACATATGATATGAAGTCATAAAAAATAAATGTATATTTTTATATGTTCTGTTTGGGAATCTACTGTTTATTTAAGTTTTAGCTGAATAGTATTTTACTGTGATCTTTCTTTTATTTTGACCATTCCTCTAGTTGGTTAATTGGAATATTTCTTATATTAAATATATTTATTTGTAATTACAAATAAAACTGTGATGAATTCTTTGAACATTAATTGTTCCATGCCTGCCCTATTACTATAAAATAGATGGCCAAAGAGACATTAGTGAGACTGAGGGAATAAACATTGTTATTAAGGATTTTCCATATATTACAGCAGTGCTTACAGTTTTTACTTCTGGTTTGAGTCTTTACTTCTGTGTACATGAATGCATGTCTCCCTATGCCTGCATGGCATGGATTATTATTGTTTCTAGGAAACAGTGTCAAAGAGCATTTACAAAGGTTTCCTGAGTCTGAGACCAGGGATACTCTATCACTGAAAGTTGTCTGTCCCCAAGAATAAACAGCATGTACCCAGGTTCCAAACTGTTCATCTAAAGTCTATTATAATAGAACTTTGAGATTTCCCCCAGATGCTTCACATGATCCAAAAGTTGTTGGTGTGTTTTTTGTTTTTCCTCTTCAATAGCACTACACTTTCATCCCAGTTTGTCACTAGATATGGCAGACTCTCCAGCTTTATCATTGCAGTCAATCTCAAGTTCAGCATGTACTAAACCAACACTTGGCGGTAGGGATAGCTCGTGTTGTTACCTATCGTTTATAGGTAACTTAAGGTGTTCATGTTTACTGAGAGGCACAGATATTTCCCACTTCCTACTTTTAGGTCTTCATTTGCAAGTTAAGAATTTACCAGAATTCATTACTTTGCTGAACTCTCAAAGCTGACTGAATGGGTATTTTGTTTTAATTTGGATGTCTTATCATTAAGAGTAAAGTTAAATATAATAAATAAATTCAATTAACAGCCAAATGTATATCCTCTACTGTGAGTTGTCCATTAACATTTTTTTCTTCCTTTTCTTCCTAAGGGAGAGAAAACAAATTAAGTCTAACTCTCACTGGTTACCATATTTCTCTATGTATAAGACACTCCCATATATAAGATGCATCTTAATTTGGGGGCTCAAAATTTGAAAAAAAATGTATTACATAAAGTTATTTTACTCAAGTTTTATTCATCATAAAATTTATACAATTTCTCATTACTATCAATACTCTCATCCATTAGCTTGTCCTCATCTGTATCTAATGACAAATCACGGTCTTCAACAATGAGCGCTTAAGCAAGTGCAAAAAAGTGGGAAATGCAAATAAAAATATCCTCAACCATTGTATAAAATGCACTCAGTTTTTGGACCCCCAATTTTTTGAAAAATGGTGTGTCTTATACATGGGGAAATATGGTACCTAACTATACCCAAGACCAGGTGATTCTGACTTGTTCTTCCTCTCAGATTTCCCTCCTCACGTACTTCCTCACTATTATTTTCTCCATCACATTCCTGAGGCCGCAGGCTGGTTTTACTGGTAAAAACTGCCTGTTCCCTGCTGCTAGAGTAATTGTTCTAAAATGATTAACAACTAATTATGTTATTCTTTTATTTTAGCTCTTTCTTGGCCCCGTATGATCTGAATCCTAGTCTCTAGTTTCATTTTTTCCAAACCCATCTATGCTATAAAATTCTTGAACACTATTCAGTTCTGTAACAACCCAGAGTTCTTCTCCCTCTATGGATGTTTTTGTTTCTTTTAAAAGTACATACAAATGAACACAATACTATAGTTAAAATTCATAAAACCATCTAACTGCTATTTTTTTTTAAACTTATATGGGTTTCCTTTATTTCTAGACTCAGAATCAGACTTTAGACAAATCTTCTTCACAGAGGAAAATGATGAGAAACATGTTATCATCTCAGATTTTCTACCTATTCCCACAAAATGTGAAGCTCCCCTGAGACCACCTTGTCCTGACTCAGGCAAGCAAAGGATGTAATAGAGAGTCCTATTTAAAACCAGGGTGATGTATAAAACAGATGCATACTTGTTCTCATTGTCCTTCAACTCAGCCAGTGACAAGAAATTACTGGAGCTTCTATTTACCCTTTGTTAGGCCTGATGAGGACATTATGTTCTGAGGATATCCTTTAGAATGTATTAAGGGAGGAAAAGAAGAGTGGGAAAAATCAGCATTGCAATAGAAAAAATTCTTCCTTTATCTTTTAAAATATTTTTCTATGTTTTTGAGAGATGTGGAGATGAAAACACAAACATTTTTCTTAGAATGGGATTTTGGATCACTGTTGCACTTGATTACATATTTTTGCTAACCCTGTGTTTTTGATTTAAAAAATGCATTCTTTTATCATTTCTTTTTTAAAAATAGAAGCATATACCAAAATTTGGCCCAAGTTTCATAAAAGGAGTGAGAGAGTAGGTCAATTCTAAAACTATCAGCTACATTTGAGAGAATAAGTCAATTCTATAACGACGAGCTACATTTTCAAAGCAGAGGCATTAGGATGACCTTATACTTGAGATTATATTGAATGCTTCTTAATTTTTCATTTTATTCTAGACACCAGTTCTTAGCATTCAGCCAGGAAATTTGGGTATGTGTAGCAAGGATGTGATGTTGCTGTGAATGAAGAGAAAGCATTAATTCAAGACTTATATGGAGGTATAAATGGTGATGGATAAGACTCATCTCAAAAAAAAAAAGGACTTGCCTTGGGGGGATGAACACTCAATACAGTGTACAGAGATGTGTTGTACATTGGGCACCTGGAATCTTTATAATTATGTTACCTAGTGTCACTCTAATACATTTAAAAAGAAAACTGTCAATAAAGAGAAAAAATATATATTTCATGAAGTATCTAAGGACCCCTGAACTAAATTTTATTTAATTGCTTATTTCTATTAACTCACAAAAACTCATATTGATTATATTATAAACTCAACCCTTACATATTTTAACAGAAACTGCTATGATATTTCCTTAATCCTATACTTGTATAATTGTTTTTAGGGAAACTTTGCAGGGTATTTGATACACTTTTATTAAATTTTACCTTATCATATACAAACTGAAAAAGATGAGAGATTAATATGTACAAATTGGCAGTTGCAAATACTCACAAGGATGTAAAGTAGTCAATAATATTGAAATAACGATGTATGATGCTAGGCAGATACTAGACTTATTAGGGCAAATCAATTCATAAGGTACGTAAATGTCTAATCACTATATTGTACACCTGAAACTAATATAATACTCTATGTAAACTGTAAGAAAAATAAAATAAAATAGAGGCTGAATAAACATAAAAATAACTTGGTACTATTGTATATATAGTTATGAAGAACTAATAACCTACTAAGAACCATAAGGTGCTACAGTACAGTGTTGGTCCATGGGCCACATGTTACTTGACCATGAAATGAATACAAGAATTGAGAGTAAGTGTTTAGAACTTTTTATAACAATTTGACATTTATATAATGCTTAATCCAATATGTGGTAGTTTAATGTCATAACGAAAAGTCGATGCTTATAAAAAAGTAAATAGTGCCTGCTGTGATTTGTCTTTAGATCCTGGATATGATATCCCTTTGATATGTGTGTCATTTTACAGAGTTGGTAAAAATACTCTCTGAATATTCATCAACTACATTCATGAAACATAGTGATCTAGACAAGTCAAATAAAACCCATGATAAATCACTAGAAATCTTCAATATTTGCATGAATTTATTATCAACATCTTAGGAATATTTTATTTAGTTTCTAGATCTAATTACGACCTTATCCTCTCTAAATTTTCCATTAGTGTATGATGAAAATAGTCAAATACTGAACTAAAATTATACTTCCACATATTCTAGGTCTTCCAAATTGTTTGATATTCTCATACATTATCTTTTTCATAATAATATTTATAAATACTGAGTTTGAGATGAGTTTTTCTTCAATATTATTTTTTTAGGCATTCACATGCCATTCACTGAATAATTTATTCCACATTTCTTAAAATCTCTGGCTTCCTCAAATTTTTATTGTATCTGTAATGAGCTCATTTGCTTTAAGAATCACTATAATTTTGAGAACACGTGTGTGTTTTCGGCTCATTCTTTTTATAACCTCCATAGGATTAGGGATTATGCCTTTGTGGTCTCTTAACTAATGATTTCTAGACAAACTAAAAATTTTCAAACCCAGAATAGAGAGTAAACACATATTTGATGTTTTATTAAATATGCTTATCGCAACAATATGTTTATTTATCTTTGCCATTGGACTCCAGGAAAAGAGAATTATGGCCCCAGGCTTTATTTCTAGGCTCTGTACAGCAACAATCTTTCTGAGGACCGTTTATCATTGTCAATCCTAGTAACCACCCTTGTGCTCAGAATATCCACTCTTTCAATAATGAAGAAAAACTTATGTTTAGTATGTGTAAAAAAGAAAAGGGAGAATGACAACAAATGTATTATTTCAATATTAATGGTCGGAGGATATGATGCCACAGAACAATTGAAACTGTACTTAGTTTTCAAATAAAATTCATGGCCAGCACTGGTTCAAAGAGGAAGGGAAATCAAGTGAATTTTGATTTTCCAAAATGACTAAAGGTTAAGCTGTTGCACTGGCTTCAAGACACCAAACAATTTAGTAGTCTATTTTGAGAAAACTAGTAAGACTTTATTCTGTAATTTTGGAAGCACCAACATCTTCAGAATGAATTGCAGAAACTTGTACTTGATATACGTTAGACAAACTACATTTAGATATCAGGTTTGTATCACAAAAATGACTACAGTTGGCAATTTTTGGTGAAATAGTCAGCATCTGAATCACAATTGCAGTTCCTGGAATATCATATATATTGTAGAGTTACAGTGCAGCATATTAATTATGGGAACTTATATTTGCTGAAAGAAATAAAATGTTTATATTCTTTATTATGTTAAAATATTGTATTCATCATAATTTGACCCTAAGTAGACTGTTCAACTTGAAAACTGATCAGACTTAGTCTTATGATATTAATAATATCTGGAATTATTACTCCTATATATAAGAATAATTGGTTTAATTTCTAAAAGAAATTGTTACCATGCTATGAATACACCCCAAAATAGCCTTAATGAAGCATACTATTAGTCAAGAATGTTCTGTATAGATGGTTACTTGAAATTTTTAAAATGTTTTAATAAAGAATGTGACATTTTAAAAAGGTCATAAATATTATAAAATGATGATTGTTCACTTATATATTTTAAATTATGCTTGCATCCTAGTATTTTTTATATTACAATATTTGAAATTTTCAGTTGTTTTTCCAAGATATCCTGACTGTTACCCTCATTTCAGTTTCCTCTCATTGCCCACGCTGTGATCTTGTTTGCTTCCTTGTGTTCAGAGTTACCTATCTTAATTTCAAATTTGATACTCTAACTTCTTTTCTTCTAAGTTTTAACAAGTCATACCCCACTTGGTCAAGTCTAATCTCAGTATTCACAGCTTTCGTGGGCCACACTACTGTTTCTTGTCCTGGCCTTAGACTACTTCCTGATGCAGTCTACTCAGTAGGGACAAAATGCACAAAACATTCAGGGCCCTCAAAGTGCTTAGAACTGATGTGTCCACATACTTTTGTACATGACATTATGTCTGCCAGGAATACCCTTTCCCAAGCCCACCTTGTAGAAAAATTCAATTTCTTCTTCAAAGTACAAGTCACAACCTTGAAAAATATAGACTCCTTTGATTTCTTCTCCCACTTGAAAGTAGAATTAATAATTTACTCTTTTCATCACCCTGAGCTACCAGAAAACTCCTTCTTTCTCTGGTTGTATATACAATCATTCAATAATCAGAGCAATAGAGATGGCATAAATCTTACAGGGTCTTCAATTATTCATTTAAAAGCAATTTATTTGCTTCATTTTATATTTATTGTGTAAAGATTTTACTGGTTGACTACTTTCAGAAATTTTTTTTTTCTAATTTGCACTAGATTCAAGTGAAAGAGGATCCTGCTTTGTCCCCATTAATATACCACAGAAGATTTTGGGGGACTGGAGAACCACTGTGTATATAGTTTATACCTTCTTGCCCTAGAATACTTGGATCTTACCTTACATAGAGTAAGTACTCAGTACTACTGTTTCTGTTTGTTAGCCTCCAGAGCTTCCTTTAGTGGCATTCAAATATGAAACTTTGGTCTTTTATAATTTTCCTGAGTTCTTAGTATTCTTTCATTATTTTTCTTATTTCTTGTTGTTTAGTTCAAACACAGTACATTTTTATTGTTGATTACCAATACTCAAAATTCATTTTCAAGCTTAAGAAAAGTGGTAAGGTTTATGTTAAAATCCACACTGACTGTCCAAACAAAAAAAAAAAGAACCAAGATAGTTGGCCAATATCTTTTCTAGAAATAAAGTTACATCAGAGAGAGGATGGTTAAGAGGTCAAGGTAGAGAAACCCTTAAATTCTTAAAGTAGAAAATATTGCAATATTGATACATCAAATAATTAACATTAATAGAAAAGGAGGTTTTTTATGTGCATTACATCTGACAGAAAGGGGTTTCAGCATTTTCTCATAACCTACATTGCTCTCTTCTTCAAACTATCTAACTCAAGATGATATTTAATTAAACATTGTTGGATTATTTAATTGTCCAGTCTCTGGTTCAAACTGTTTTCTGGACAGAATTTGGTTTTCTGTGTAGTTATGACACTATTCAGAAGGGGGCAGTAAGGAACAGCAAACCAGAAGATATTATAGGACTTTCTGGAAGAAATTTAACAGCACATATCCAAAAGTTTCAGACAACACACAATGAGCTACTTCTTTAAGGTAGGCACTTTCTGAACAATAAGTATTCAAACATATCATAAGACCAAATACAATCCTAAGTGAAGATCACTAATGTGGGAATAAATCTATGTAAATGAACAATTATTATTCTAGTCAACAACCACCATAATAAATTGCATACAAGGTGCTACAGAAACATAGAGTGGGCCAAATAATAAGATAAAAAAATCTGAGATGTTAATACTTGAGCTGAGTTGATGTTGTTGAGTCAGACAGGTAAAGAGTTGTAGAGAGAACAAAAGACAATGAATGCTTGACCTTTCCTTGCAGAAATACAGGAAGGCATACATGTGAGGGGTGGGAGGAGAGAAAATGATATACAATGTAATGAGGAAAGCATTCTGGAGTCTGAGTGTGAAGATACTCAAAGTAGGAAGAAAGAATTTATCTTAATTTTTTTTGGAAAACCATTAAGGATTTTAAGTAAGTATTATTTTAATTCAGGAAATAGAGGGGAAAATGTAGGTTTGGGTTACAGCATTGTGAGTTTAATTTTAATTCCAATGGTTGAAAGAGCCAATGACACTTTCTGTGGGAGATTATAAATAAGCAGCTGGAGTACATTAATCTGGAGTTCAGGAATAGGACTGGAGCTCCAGATAGAGTTAGAAAATTATTTACTTGTAGGCAGTAGTTGAAAGCATTGGTTTAGAGGAGATCATCAAAGGAAATTGTTTATAGCAAGCAATACAAAGGAAAATAAAAATATCAATTGTTAAAGGCATCTTTCAGAGTTTTATATTTTTTCCTTGAGAAAATCTATATGTGGGCATATACTTAAAGAAAATAATTCTAAATCCAGAGAAAGTTCTATACTCAAAACTATTCATCACATTCTGAGAGACAATTGTTGATATCTGCACAGCCCTTTCTTTTAACTATTTGTCCAAATTCACAAGGGGCATCTCTTCTAGCTGCCATGTTTGTATGTTGCTGGTTAGAGTTAGGCAGACACTTGATACAAATAAAGTTAATCAGATTTTCTCTTTCTTAAATATTAAACTGAGAAACATGGAGTATATAAAATTTAGGCCTATAGCTGAGTAGAGCGGAAAATATAAAAACCATTTCCTATGAAGATCCTTAGAACTTTCCCAATGTCAGACCTAACTGAAAACTTGGTTCAATGTTTTCTTTAATTGTGAAGTGCACATACCTATAATTGTCATGTTTTTTATTTGCTTAAGCTAAGTTAATGTGGCTTCTGGTATTTGCAACCAAAGTATCTTAACTGAAAATACATGTTTCATTACAGAGAAACATTTGAAAAACATTGTAATGGTCTAAAAATAGAATATTTAATATACATTACAGTGCATTTATTAATCAAAATATTTTGAACTTATTAAACATCATGTCTACAAAGAGCACATAATAACCTACAGAAAAATGTAAAATGTACAGTCATATGAAAACTGGAAGGCTAAAAACTGCTCATGTCATGTAATAATAATTATTTTACAGACTATACTGAGGAACAAAAATTAAGTGCTGATAGAAACAGTTTAAGATTATTTTAAATTTATGGTAAAATAGCTAGACTGTTATAAGACTTTAAAAAAAACTTCTATTTAGCCTGACCTGTGGTGGTACAGTGGATCTAGCTTTGACCTGGAACACTGAGGTTGCCGGTTCAAAACCCTGGGCTTGCCTGGTCAAGGCACATATGGGAGTTGATGCTTCCTGCTCCTCTTCCTCCTCCCCTTCTTCCCTCTCTCTCTCTCTCTCTCTCTTTATATATATATATATATATATATATATATATATATATATATATATCTGTTTCTCTTCTCTAAAATGAATAAATAAAAATAATTTTAAAAAATAAAAATAAAAAACTTCTATTTATACTTAAATATTTAGTGGTTTGATTGATTTCTGAAAATAAAATGCATGCTTATTATAATAACCAAAGTAATAGCAAAATAGCAAGTAAAAGTATAAGTTTTACACTCACACAAGATAACCAGTGGAGTGAGGGGTTTATATAAATATATATTGTATCCTTCCAGCCTAGATTCCTTTTCTGAAAAGAGAGTTTGATGTAAAAGCCATTAAGAGAAAGTATCCTTTCTTTAACAAATTTTCTAGGTAAAATATTATGGTATTTTATTTCTAAAGTGAAATCTCTTCTAAAATTTTATTCTCCTCAGACCTAAAAAATTCACAGAAGTGTAGAAATGGAGGGCCTCAAAATTTCTCTCTCCCATACTCTTTCTTTACTGAATTTTACTGATACAATCCAGAGCATCCAGATGTCACAGGGGCAATAACAGTTGTATGGTGTGGCTTCATGGTAAAATTTTGTTACTTTGTATGAGTACACAAATCTGTTTGAGAATTATAGAATTGGGTAAAAATTATTTTATATATATTTTTAAATAACAGAATGCAAGTATGTATTGCTCCTCGATGAATATTAGTCTTTTTTTCTAGCAGAGTCATGCAACTTAGATATTAGGTGAGGTCTCCCTGGCATTCTGGTAAGATTGGTAAAGTAAGATTTTGTAGATTATCTTGCTTTTGTGTTGTTAGGGAGGGAGCAGTATGTCCCTAAGGTGTTCTACATCCTAAGTGAAAGCAGAAGTCTGTAACCTACATAGAATAAAGTCTTTCATTATTTTTTACTCCAAAATATATAACAAAAATTTTTATATGTACTACAACTAGATTTATTATGTTATTTTTAATGACTGCATAGTAGTCCATAAATGACACGGATAAGCGAAGATTTATATATTAGCATTTTTACTTAGAAAAAAACACATTTAAAGAAGTTATATTAAAAGTGTTCAAGTTAACCTTACACCATCAGAAAAGGTAAAATATAGGTTGGCTTTTTTTAATAGCAACTTCACTCACCAAAAGAAAGTTAGAACTATATTAAAATTGTAGAATCTAAAATAACCCAAAGTAGAGGTTCTTAATTATATCTGTGAAGGGTGAGGAACGGGTATAAGGAAACACTAATGTTTCTGTCACTTTTTAATAGAATTGATAAACACAGAACAAACATTACAAATGAACAATACCTTACTAACAATATCAAATTTAATAATCATGTACATTATACTAGGCTCTTTTCTAAGACTTGGGAACATAGAATAATTTAATATTTCTGCACCTACAGCATATATGGAATAATGTCCATATACATTGGTGACTGGATTGAACAAGGCTTTATTGAGAAATGTCATCTGGGTTTGGTTGTAAAAAATGAGTAGGTGTTTGTCATGCAGAGAAGGAGAAATTACAGGCTGAAGGAACAGCCTGTATAAATGCACGCAAGTGTGAAATTTTTTTTCTGAATTAGAAAAAGCATCTTGCACAAATAACATTTGTATGTTTGTCATATATTTGTATGTATTTTTGATACTACTATAAAATCTGAAAGCCCGCCACATCCAATGTGAGGAGCTAAACAACCAGGCTCTGAATCCCCAAACCATAACATTTACACAGTTTTATACTGAGCAAAATAAAATAATCAGGGCACATAGAAGCAGCAACATCTTACATACCCCTGTTCTGCACTGCTCACGGATCTGTGACTTTTATCATTAAGTTAAAAATGACTAACAAGTGGCTGGTAACACAGTAAACTAGCTGATAATTACTGAGCAATGTTGAAGAAATATACCTGAAAAACTGTATAATTACAAGGATATTGATGAGGATGACATGGTTCATTTGTCTAGCTCTTATCCAAGTAGGAGCTTAGGCATCGAGACTACTCTACCGTCCTGGAATATTTCACTTTCAGCCTACAAGATAAAAGACCTTGCACATGGAAAGGACACACCCACACTTGAAAGTCTGGACTGCAAGTAATCGATCACTTCTGTTTATCTGTCATTGGGGAGAACAAGAAACAACCCCCCACTTGATGCACAGGGACTGAGAAGTATAGTTTTATTCTGAGTCCAGAAAAATAAAATAGTTTGGTGAATATACTATATTTGCCCTTCTATAACTATCAATTCTAAAGGAGTATTTATAACTTTATAAATAAAACAATGTAAGAGTAAAATAAAAAAAGTCATTTGGTATTATCAATAATTGCATCCCGAGAGAAATTACTGTAAACATCTCAATATTTTCTTTCTATAATTTTTGTAAGTGTATATATTTCTAATAAAGATCACATTGCATGAAAAGTTTGGGCAAATTTTTATCACTTAACTTATAACATGCATGTCCCTTTACATTATATGATATATAATTGAACGTATTTTATATATATAATTTAATGACTTCATATTATCCCAGTATATATACATGTTCACCATAATTTAGTTAACTTTATCATTATTTGTCTCCAATGTTTAGTTATACACAGTAAAGCTCCTTGTGAAAATCTTTATATGAATTTCAGATTATGTCCTTAGGATAAATTCAGAAAGATGAAATTATTCTGTCAAAGTATATGGATATTTTTAAGGCAAAGTAAACCTATTTCAATATTGCTTTCCAATATTTTTCAATTTAAAATTCTACCAGCAGTGTAGGAGAGAACACATCATCCAAACTATAGTTGGTTCTGATTCAGCAACCTGATACTTAAAACTGAAAAGATCCCAGAGTAAATAAAAACTCAAGGCAAGAGAAAAATGAAAAGACAACCCCCTTTCTCTATGTAATGAAAAATGATTTTGATTTTCCTAATATAGATATTTTCCTATGCACTGATTGCTCTTCACCAGCCCACCTGAGTAATTGGGTTTATAAACCATCGCTTCCTATAACGTAATTCAACTATTAAGAAAAATCTCAGACAGTTAAAACCAAATTTATGTCATTATAGTATTCTCTTCTCCCTGCTCTGAATACATACACATTATTCAGTGAGGTTGGGAGGGAGAATAAGAATTCGGACTCAGTCAAGTGCCCAGCTTCACAAACTCCACTGGTTTACATCATTTAGCTATAATAAACATTTTGTTTTGCAAAGCTCACCTCATAAATATGGCTAGACATGTCAGTAGCTACTATTTCACTCAACATAGATATCTTAAAGATCTGCCTGTCTTTTCAAGTAATCATAATGTTTACGTGTTTTCCTTATGGGGGTATAGTTTTTCTGCCCTTGATGATAATTGCAAGTTAGGCAACAATTAATAATGTATGTGCGTCTGTTTCAGTGAGCACACAGAGTAAGAGCGGGTTTAGGCACACACTAAATGAATTCAGCTGTGCTACAGACTCTGAAAGATGGCATTTATCAGACAACTGTAAACAATTCTTAAGATGTTAGTTTTGTTAGGAGAAATATATATCCCTACAAATTATTTCACTGACTTTGATTTATTTTTCTCTCGAAAAGCCCAACTTTCATGCCCCCAAACTATCAGTACTTGGCTTTATGAATGACATTTAACAATTAACATACAAAACAGAACACACTGGCTAAACCCACAGAGAAAAGCTATTTCTATACCTTTTTTTTTTTTTTCTGGAGAGTCCAGGCATTAATAAGCACCTGCTTTGAACAGTGCTTTTACAGCCTAATATCTGTAGTTTGTACATAATTCCTTTGTCAAGCACATGCTTCCAAACTGGCAGTAGCACGCACTTATGCTGCTATGTGTTTAGAGGGCAAAGTGAGGAAAATCCCAGTGTGATGCTGTTGCACATGCTCACAAATGGCTCAAGTAGGCCAAAAGGAAAGGTTGTAAATCATGATCCAAAGGAGACTGATGATGTTTGTGGAATATTCTCTCAGGATGCCAAAGAGGTGTTTGTTTCCAAGGCTTAAGAATTGTTTGTTTGTTTGTTTGTTTGTTTGTTTTGGAAAGCTTTATCATTAAGGTTGACAATGTGTCTGAAACCAAAGAGCAAGTAGAGGGGTGGGGCAGGAAAAAAGGGATAAAATGACAGAGAGAGGGGGGGGGGGGAGGGAAACAAATGCTTACAACAGCACAATGATGCATATTTCTTAGCATGACAAAAACTTTCATCATTATCTCACTGACAGTTAGGACTTGCTAAAGTTTTCTTCAGGACATTTGTTAAAAACCAGGAATTTACTGTTGTATGATTTGCATCTTTATTTCCAACGTATATGGAATCTGTAGGATTTAGGTACCTCTTTAAATACTGTAGGAGAATATTTTTAAGCACAGATCCTTCGTGTACCATAAATTAGTTCTTTTGCAAGAGGCTGGCTTTTCTTTTATAAAGTATTAAATAAGGATGGCCTTACCAATGCAAAAATGTTGACTAAGTTGGCAAACACAGTTCTTTAATTGAGTGTTTCATTTAGCAGGATACCGCACATGCCCGTGGACTACTATAAAAAAATTTTATAAAAATTTTTTAAAAATTTGGGGAAAACACGTGAAATTTCTAACTAAATTTATGAGTCTAAAAGCTCTTATAATAAAAGACTTGTTAAAATAAATAAAAATGACAGAATTAAAATTATGGTAAAATCCATAAGAATTTTCTTTGTTTTCTTACTGATTTGTTAGAAGAGTTCTCATTAAGCAGAAATTTATAGCAAAAAACAGAACTTTAAAGATATTATATTATACTCTAAATCCTTTTCAATTACTCACTAAAATCTCACTTTATAAAATAATAAAACATGCTATGAAATTATACTAAGAAGAATATCAGATCCTTAACTGTGAAGCACATACATGCTCCACAAGGACTAAGTAATATACTGAGTTACTCATTTAGAGTGTTTGAACTTAAAACAGCTAGAATTTTTATTAAAGGTTGGCAAGGCTCCAAAAATTTTGACTGATGTGTCATTGTGAATAAGCATTTAGATAATAATTTACTTTAAAATAATCATAGACTCTGGGGGCTGTCAACAGAACAGTTCATCATTTTGAAGTTCTCATTCCATACCATACAATAGAAAGTCACCTAAGTCCACTGTTATTAGAACATTTTGTGATCAAGTACTGGGGTTTTCTTCTGACTAGCAAAATATGATGAACTAAAATGAGTTTAACGATTGTATTCATTTTTCTTCCTGGGTCCCCCTAATAATAAATGTTGAATTTATATGAATTGCTATATAAGAAAGATAAATCCACAAGAGATTTTCAACTTAACCCAAAGAGAGAAGACAAGTGTCACAGTGGAGAAGACTTGACTCTGAATTTTAAAAAACTCTGGTTTCTTATTTTAGCTCTGCATGTCTTAGAATATAATTTAATGTCTCTCTATGTGTCTCGTTTTCCCTACGTAAAGGGAATTTGACTAGCTGATCACTCACGACTAAAAGTCTATAAGGGTTACACATAATTCTTTCGTCTGTCTATCTGCATTTATATTATGTGAGAGCCATTTATCCTGACAAAGTCCTAATCCAATTAGATTTAAAAACACAGTGATGAAAATATAATAGCTACCATTTTAGGTATCAACAATGAACTCATGTTTAAATAAACTCACATAATTATTTTTAAGTAAGTGGTATATTCACAAATAATAAATGTTTAAATGCAAAACTCCTAACAGAGAACCAAAAAAATAAGTTCTATAAGCTTTTGCAAGCTACAATAATATTTAAAGTGCAATTGTGAAAATTGAACGGTTCTTCATGACTAAATTTCAAGAGTTTTTAATCCATATATCTTATTTTTATTAAAAATGTTATTTTAATTATGATAATGCATTCTTCATAAATAATAATATATTAAAGATATGTCTGACAAACCTTGCTTATTACAAAACATTATTTAGTAGGCTGTATTTGAATATTTATGGCTATTTATCTAAGAATGGCTGAATATCAATTTGTACCAAAAATTATTATAAATCAATTCAGATTCATTTGCATATGAAAATATGCTAACATTTTCCTCCAAGAATTATATATTTTAACAAAAATTATCTAAATTTGGGTTACTTAGCACTTAGCAAAAAAAAAGTTATTAAAATCATCAGTACCAAGTTCCAATATATGTACATATATGTATAAAGCTTGAGAAAGGGAAAAGTAGCTCATGACATTTGGAAACTGGTCTGGTTCCAGCAGTTCGGCCTTGGCATTTTTAGGAGATAACCTGAGTACTCAGAAGGAGGTTGTGGTGTTCTGTTGGACATAAATATTCTCACAAGTCACCAACACCAAAGTCACTGGGTGACCATGATAAAGTGAGACAAAAATAAGACCATTTGGTAGTCACGGCTGAGCAGAAATAATAACAAGATTGCTGTGCAAATCTCACACAATTACCAAACTTCCTCCATCCTCAAGCTAACCTGAGTGATTATTCCTGCTTTTATTTTACTACAATGGTGCTAACACTTATTACCTATCAAACTTACATTAAAATTAAGGTACAGTACTCAGTCACAGATTTTTCTCTGCTTTCTCAAAGGACCCAATCCCAAATATATTGCTCACAAAAATTAAGTAATATTTTGTCACTTCATATTCATTTTGAAATATCACCTAATTTTTGTAAGCAGTATACTACTTTCTTCAAATACTCCTTTAAATTACTTAATACAATTCTGAAATCTATAAATCCCTCCTAATACCCTCTTTCTGACAAGTGCACTGTTCACATGGAGTGTGGTCTCCATCTCCGTCATAGCAATACACAGTATCCGACTCTGACAACAAGAGTATTTCTGGTGGTCTGTGGGCATGAGACATTGACAACTTATCCATGCATACTGTAAGATATATATTCATGACTAAAAAATAGAAACTATCTAAATATGTATGAATAAGGAGTTTAGAAACAAATACATAATTGAGTAAATTTCTACAGCCCTGTAAAATTCCTTACATAAAGTAATCCATACAATTTTCTTTTTCTGAATACAAAATCAGGGCCAAAATAAATGATGCCTAGATTTGTATAACATTATCTCTTTTTTCAAATGCAAAGTGTATTACCATGATTTCACCATCTTTTATCTGCCAGGCAGTGTGCTTAGTACTTATAAATGTTTTATTTAACCCTCATAGTAGCCTGTAAGGTAGAAAATTGTATCTTGTTTAATCCCCATTATAGTCTAGTAAAGTTGGAATTTTTAGCCTCATCTTAGAGGTATAGAAATATTAGGAAACTTACCTGCCAGTAAATGTCTGAGACAACAAAGGGAATGTGAATTCCTGATGATAATAATAATATCTACAACTTATCAATTTGCTTAAAATATTTGTTTCTATCTTGTGTCAGGTTAGTAAACAATGGAGGTGGAAATCACTATTGTCATGGATCTTAGATCCTAGTGAGGCACAACAAACAGTACATAGATGACAGACTGTAAGAGAGAATAATAAATTAGGAAGGGTGATAGAGATGTGTTGAGGGAGGGTTTAGTTTGAAAGATGTTTATTTCCTGAAAGAAGACTTAAAGGAAGTGAGGGAACCAATTCAGAGGAAATAAGTGATGAAGACATCTTGAAGAAGACTGTTCCAGGCAGAGGGAACAGCATCTAGAACTAGAGACCGGAGCACTCCTGGTGTGTTCAAAAAACAACCAAGAACCAGGCAACATCTGTGGAGAAACAGGGGCAAGGAGGAAAGTACAAAAAATGAGACTAATGGTATAAGAAGTAGGATAGAATGCAAATGGATTTTAAAGATGAGGAAAAGCCTTGTAGTGTCTAAATAGAATGACTGATCTGACTTATATAAAAGAGGATCTCTCTGATTGCCATTTGGACCATTGTCTGATGGGAGCAAGATTCAAATCAAGGGCACCAGTTACAAGGTTATTTCAATAATCCATATGAGAGATGATGCAATGTTAGATCAGGGTTAGAGTGGTTGAGGTGGTGAGAGGTGGTTAGGTCCTGGGGATAATATAGTGTAGGTAGGAAAGACAGCAGTAACATAGAGGTTAAGTCATTTATAAGAATTAAGTGACCCAAGATTTGAACTTAGATATTCTGACTCCAAATCTCACTCCTCCTCAGCAGTACACTGTTATAAAACATTTAGTACTATTATAAATTACTTTTGAAAAATAACTTGTTTATTTTAAGTTTGTTTCCTTTAAGATGTGTCTGTTTTGTGAAGTTACTATGATTTTTTATATGATTACACAGGAGTTAAAAAATTTTTTTTTAAATAATCTCAGTTTATAGGAGCATAGAAATTTTACCTCTAAGAAAAATAAGCTAATATCAATTATGTGCTATTTCTTCAATTAACTGCCTAATTGAGTTATTTCCTTAGTCAACAGACATTTTAATGAAACAATTATATTTTATAATATTCAGAATATTTTTCAGTTTGAACAGTGTACATCATTCTAGAGTAATTTTTTGTAGACATTTGTGTTTATCACTTTACAATTCTGAATTAATTTGAGAGCTTTTATGAATAGATAAGTGTGTACATATATATATATATATATATATATATATATATATATATATATATCAGTGAGTAATACTGATTTTTTTTTGCCTTCTTTAAAGATAATGATTATTACTTTAAAGATAATGATTTCTTCCTAGGAAGAAACAGTCTCTGTCAATTCATCTTCTCCATCTGCTTTCACATACTGCAAAGTTATAATCATCCATAATTTGTGATAGATTCATGCCAAACGTTGCTAAAACAATCTGGAAAGTGCCAGACAAGGATATTCGCCAATTTACACACACTGCAGATGCTTTTGTTCTTTATACTTGTCTCCAGAAAAGTTGACGATGAAAGTTATTTTGATGGAAATTCATTTGAATTCTAAAGCAACTATGAAAATAAATGTACTTTATCTATCTAGAACAAATGGTATATTTCCCAAAAAACATGGTAACACAATTAATATGGCCCTAAATTTCACAACTCCCAAAATACCACAAACTAAGAACTTGATGAGGGGTAATTAGGCCACAAGCTTGTTAACAGCCAAAACCACCTCTTTTTACATTCGAATCTCTAAAACTTAGTACAGTTGCTCATATGTAGTACAAATTCTGAGCTTAACTACAAGTTCCAGAAGAAAAATGCAACTATTCAGAAGTGTTAGACTGAAGAAAAGTCAACATCCTTCACCAAGCTCACAGTTTCAAGGAGTTTAGGAAAGAATACATGCAGAAAATGCTAGTTACCTATACATCTAGGTTAACTAATCTGATCTTGAGGATAAATACTCTGACAGCTGTTGCAGCCAAAGAACTTTCATGTTTTACTTTTTGAATGAAATAAATGAATGAACTTATGCCCCCCTTGTTAGCCATTATTATGCTCTCCTTCAAACCAAACTCCGAATTATCTCTACTCACCATTCCCATCTCCTAACCTTCAATACTGTCTTAACTATTTACAATAAAGCTTTCCTTTCTCAAGTTTCTCACTGAGGTCAGCACAGATTGCAGTATACCGTGCCAATCTAACTCAACCTCTCACCCTACTTGGCTTGATTTTCCACCCACTTCTTTTCAAATTACTTATTTTCTAGATTTATTTAAATCCCTTAATTTCCTGATTTACCACTTAATTCTCTAGCATTTTATTCACAGCTTTTTTTCTGTTGGTTCTTTCTCTTCTCTAGGCTACCAAATTTTGGATGTCCAAGCTCTTCACTTTCAGTTTTCTTTTCTTGACTAGACAAACATTCTCCCTAGGTTATCTCGTATACTCTGATGACATTTTTATGTATGTTCTATGTGTTGGCAACTCACAGATATCCCTCTCAAGTTTTACCTTTTTCCTTCAACTCCTAACTCATGTATTTAATCTCCTTTCAATATATTTACTATGGTATCTATAAATGTTTCAAACTGAATGCAGCCTAAACAGAAGTTTTTATTACTTTCTGCCCAGATATTTACTTTTTCTATTTCCAACTCTCCTCCATCTTAACAAATGGCAGCAACATCTCAGTTCTCCAAGAGAAAGTAAACAAAACCAAATATTCATTCTTGACTTCTCTATCTCACTCATCTCATTCCCATCTCATCTACCATGAAAGTTCCTTAAAACACATTCCAAGTCTGACCAGGCAGTGGCACAGTGGATAGAGCGTCGAACTGGGACGCGGAAGACACAGGTTCGAGACCACGAGCTCGCCAGCTTGAGCGCGGGCCCATCTGGCTTGAGCAAAAGCTCGCCAGCTTGGACCCAAGGTCACTGGCTCCAGCAAGGGGTTACTCGGTCTGCTGAAGGCCCGCGGTCAAGGCACATGTGAGAAAGCAATCAATGAACAACTATGGTGTCGCAATGGCAACGAAAAACTAATGATCGATGCTTCTCATCTCTCTCTGTTCCTGTCTGTCCCTATCTACCCTCTCTCTGACTATCTCTCTGTCCCTGTTGAAAACAAAAAACAAAAAACACATTCCAAATCTGACTACTTCTTAGTAATTACAATCTTCCTATTTTCTACTCTTGCTCTTCCATCACCCAGCTAGCAGCCAGAATTTTATTTCTAATCTTTTAAATGTAATCAAATTACAACCAGTAGGATCTCACTATAAGAAAATAAAATCTAACTTTTTGTCAAGGCATTCATGACCCTACATGATCTGGTCTTTGCTCAGTGTCATCCCCCTACCACCCTGTACTTCCCTACCTTACTTGCTCTGGGAAGTTTGCCCTTTTGGTCTGTAGAATACATCTTGCTCATTCCAGTATCAGAGAATTTCTACCTATGCTTTTTCTTGAGATATTCTTTACAAAAATCTTCAAATCTTCAAGGCACAGCGATTTTTCTGAATACCTAGTGTAAGAAACTCTCCTACATACATGCATACAGTCCTCTCAAGTGAATAAAATCATTTCACCTCCTTCATAGTGTTTATTGTAGCTACATCATTTATTTCATTAAACTTCCTATATGTATAGGTTTATTGTCTACCTATCTTACTGCTAGTACATAAGCATTCTGAGGATAAGAATTTTATCTTGAATAACCCCAGTACCTAGAATAGTGACTAAACTAGATTTGGCCTTTTTAAAGTATTTGTTGGTCACCTTAAAATAACGTTATAACAAGCAGGTCCTGAATTAAGTGTCTTGCATATAGTAGTTAACGACTAAATATTTTTTGATATTTATAAATAAATATATAAAATATTGATCTATTTAATCTGTTATTAACTATCTTCTTAAGTCCTTCTTTCCTTCAGGCTCTATTTGTAATATTTATCACAGAAACCTACATACCGTGTAAATGTTAAAAAATTATACATATTTTTATATGTACTTGGAAAAAAGAGGTAAATTTATTTATTCATATATTTTCTATTATTAATCACTATACAACTAAAATGTTGTTATGAATCACATTGGATGTGTTACATAGTTGAGACTGAAATTGTATTCATGCTGTAGATGGTAATATTGAAGAAAATTCTAACACATCCTAACCCTTTTATTATTTACATAAATATTCAGTGAAAGTACATTGAAACAAAATTTAATTTTACTGGGAGACATTAGTGCCTCTCAGTTAAAACTAAGCATTCTCTAAGTTAAGAGGCAGAAATAGAAATACTTCTATAATTTCAAATTGTTAAATATCTCTTTGGACATTAATTACATTGAACTTATGCTATGGCTTTTAAACAAGCTAGAATTCATCTCTATGGCAGCAAAGAAAAATTAGAAATGACATGAGAAAGGATTTTGTTTGCATGCCCACAGTAATTGCTACTTAAGGTTCACATTCATTAAAGTAGGGAAAATAAGTGTTTGAAAGCCTGTAGTATACAATGATTTTATAATTTCATATTTTTCCTTTCTAAAAAATACACTCATCAACTTTTTGTCCTTATTTTATAACCCATCCCCACACAATTACAGTTTAAATCATTAAATGTATTTGATATATAAATTTACAAAGAATCCTAATTCATTAATTTACTCTTCTCACATAGAGGCATTAGTTGTCTTTTGATTGTAAGCTTCTATTTATAAGATATTCCTTTAATAAGATGTCATACAGATTTTTTTTTACTAAAATAAAAGATATATATAAGATTCTACTGGCCAATTACGTATTATAAAGAATTACTAAAATAGTTTGTAACAATATATACATATCTGTGAGGGGAGTCTGGGTAATAACAAGTATTGATATGGCTTGATACTCAATGACTTTATAATCTAAGGAGAAAACAGATTAACCATAAACAACTTCATTACTAAAATATATAATCATATGTAATGCACCACTTATAATGATAAAGTAATTTTATCTGACCATAGTGTTTTCTCCATCATGAACACTGTTCTAAGATCTTACACATATCAAGCAATTGAATTCTTTTCACTCTATATGATATATATATATATATATATATATATATATATATATATATATATAATTTTAATAACCTTTACACAGTTGAGGCAACTGAAGCTCAGAAAACTGAAGTAGCTTACCCAAGGTCATACAATTTTTTTGTTGTGAATACCTATTTTGAACATATGATATTTGGTTCCATATCATGTTCTTTTCCATGACAATATACACCTTGTCAATATCAATGTTGATGTTAATGTATAAATGTATAGATTGAGAAGGAAAGAGAGAAACAACCAATAAAGAATTAGAAAAGCTCCTAGAAATGAATAGATACACTGATACATACACATGCATATACATTTACTGTTATTTTGCACTTAATTTGTACCAGACGTATTTTGAAATATTTGCACATATTAACCCATTTAATACTTACATAAACTTTGTCATTTAGTTACTATTATTATTTTGAATATATAGATAAATATATTGAAGCCCAGAAACTTAGCAAATTTCCTAAGAAAAGAGTAGTACAATACTAACAATAATGCTCAAATGGTATTTATAACCAGTAATCCAAATAACATCACTCAAGGCTTGAAAAAAAATACATATTTAAAAATAAGAGGACTGAGAACTCAACTGCATTATTCTCAAAATTGAGAATTCTGACTGAGGAAGAAGAGTCAACAAAATAACTGTGGTAAGAACTAGCTTTGGATGAGAAATCAAGGAGGCTGAGATGCCAAAAAAGACAATGTAAGAAAGGGATACCAAGAAGAGACAGAACCCAATCATACCAAACGCTACTGAGAAGTTATAAAAATCGAAAGGGTAACCTGACCCATGGTGGCACAGTGGTTAAAGCATCAACCTGGAATGCTGTGGTCGCCAGTTCAAAACCTTGGCCTTGCCGGTCAAGGCATATATGGCAGTTGGTACTTCTTGCTCCTCTCCTCTTCTTTCTCTCTCTCTCTTTCTCCTTCCTCACTAAAATGAATTTAATAAAAAAAACTGACTGCAAGCTGATAGTGATTATTAGAGTACAACACTGAAAAAAAGACTGATTATATGGGGAAAGGGCAAAAATGGGAAAGCATAAACAAAGTTATTAAAGACAATTCTTTCCAAACTTTTACAGGAGCAAAGAAATAGTACAATAGCATGAGAGAAATGGGTTAAGCCAGGCTTTTTAAAGATGCTAAACATTAAAATGGGCTTATATGCCATGGAGGAAGATCAAAGGATAATTGACCATGGGAGAGATAAGAAAAAATCTTGAAGTAAAGTCTATAGTCATGCAAGAAAACAAGTGTAATAATTAATTTTATGTGTCTACTTTTTGGGCTATGGGGTGCTCATATATCTGGCCAAACATTATTCTGGATGATTTTGAATAAGATTAAAATTTAAATCAGTAAAATAAATTAAACAAATTTTTCTCCCTAATGTGGGTGGGCCTCATCCAATCAGTTGAAAGCCTGGAAATAACAAAAAGACTAAATAAGAGAGAATCCCTCACATCCAAGTATCTTAGAAATGAGGTGTCAATTTGTCTGTCTTCAGACTCAATCTGAAACACCAGGTCTTTTAAGCTTTTTCAGGTCTCAAGTCTGTCAATCTTCTGGCTGGAACTGGACTGTCAGTTCATCTAGGTTTCAGGCCTTCAGAATAGAAGTGCAACTACACCAATGGCTCTCTTGGGTTTCTAGTTGAATATAAATCTTGGGACTTGTCAAACTCCATAATTGCACAAGCCAATATCTTATTTTATGCACACACACACATTATTGGTTCTGTTTCTCCAGAGAACCCTGCCTAATACAACTAGGATCCAGAGGACAATTCTTCGAAGTTGTTGAAGCTAAAAATAGCGCTTTGAATATGTGAGCTCACCTGACCATCAGCCCAAATCATATCAAGAACTGGCAGGAATGATGACTCAAGTTGCTCTCACTTTACAGCACTTCCAAAATAACAGATAAGTGGTCCAAAGACCAATCTCAAAACCAAACATGTAAGAGAGCAGATGCGACCTTTAGTTCTTCCTTTTAACCTTCACTGAAGTGAGAGTCAGAGAAGTTGAAAAGGATGATGTCAGCAGTCAGAAATCCATTGTAGGATTTCCAAGGAAATTCTTGCTGTATGACAGACACTGTATAGCGTATGTTCTATTTTTTTATGGTTCCATTGAACCTACCCAAGGGTCCGAGCACAATACCGTAGACAAGTTAATCTCAGGGTTTCTTCCTTCTTTATTTTTTCTCTTCTTTTTTTTCTAAATTATATTTTTAAAATTATCTACAGTATTCAATATTTATATGATTACAAAACAAATTACAACTATTTATTAAATTTAGAAACTGAAACATCAACCTCATACCATCATTTACCTATTATATATTTTTACTAGTTTAACCTTCAGAATAAATTCCTGAATATGGGATTCTAAGGTTAAATAGGTAAGAATAAATATTTTTTTTCTCAAATTAATTCGATTAGTTTTTCTCGCAAAGAAAAAAAAAAGAAAGAAAGAAATGATCCCCAAGATGTTATTCTAAACCTTGGGCAGCAGTAGAGCATTTATTTGATGTGTGTTTATGGTTTCTGTTTAATTTCTTCAGTAGTTGATACATTATCATACTAGTTTTGTGAGCATGTTTGTCTTCTGTTTTTGTTTTAATCAGTGGAGAGAAAAAGAGTGACCAATGTCAGTTACCTTACTGTGATGTTAGAAATCTTAGAACAAGATGAATGGAAGAAGATATATTAGAAAATTTTCTGTATATATTGCAATTTAACTCAATTTTACCTGAGTCTGTGCATTTTTAAAATTTACATAAATGATGTTTCAGATAACTAATGTAGTATCATTTATATTTAAGTGAGCACTTTTGTTTTTAACCTCCATAATTGTTGTTATATGCAATTATTTACTACCATGTATACCAGATTATTTGCATAAAAAGGTCTTTTAGAGAGGGTGGTATTTAGAACTGAAAAAATTACATATTAAGATTTATTTATATGATTTAATAATTATTATATTAATATTTCAAAATAGAATATAGGTACCAAGGCTGCATAGGAACACTTCAGAAAAGGTAGGCGATAGATTAGATAGCTTTAGAGATTTGATTAAGTAGATAATGTTCACCTAATTTTAAAAATAATATTCACTGACATAAAAAACTAATCTATTAATACTATTCAACAGGTGAAATTAACTTTAGAGCGATGAATTATCTTGATCCATTTCTATAAAATGTGTAAATATGCTGCCATGAATAGTTTTTCTCCATTCACTGAGAAATGGTGCCAGAGTTGTAACCTCATACTAACCATAAATAGTACTTAAATGATGCTGTAATTTTTGCAATCTGTGGCTATTCACAAATGAATTATTTGGCTAAAAGTGATATCGCTAATAGCATAGCTGTACCTCATTATCTCATTCCAAGATGAATGAAGAGGAGGAGAAATGTTAAGCTGATTCATATTTTTTCCTTAGTTAAACTGTACTCTAATCAATTGTAATGTTGTTTGGTAAACTAAGAGTGAGATATTTGCAACTATCTCAAATTTGTTTTAAATGCAAAAATTTCTTATAAAAATACAATAACATTTTTAGTTGAAAGATATTCTATTACACTATTAAATCATCCTGTAGAAGATTTTATATTGTTACATTAAAAAATTAAAATAAAATTGGAAGCATATTACACATATTTATGTATGATTTAAAGTGTGAAATAAAATAATTTTTAAGTTCATCCACACATGCAAATTCTAGGTTTAAAGCCAAAACATTTCTCCCAACATTAGAAATATAAAAAGAATACATTATTTAATTTAAAAAGCTTTGAAAGTTTCATCTTACTGAAAATGTTGACAGTTCATGCTGATATGTTAATACCATCTTCCTCTCTAAGGCAGAAAATCATTACCTGACCCCTTGGGAGTCAATTCATGAACTCTTTAGGCTCTACCTGGACCATTATGAAAACTCACAGACAGACAGGACGCTCTACTGATTCACAATCAATATACACTGACTTCACCTTTGGCTAATATGTGGCTCCAGTTTAGATTTCTTCAGAAAATTTTATTTTCTATTAAACAAATATATTTTAATTCATTTTAGAAACTGATACTGATTACAAAAGGGAGAAATGGGTAGCCCCGAAGTCATGTTCCTAGGAATCTGATGAAAATCACTGTTTCTCTTGTGGCCTCCTGACAGTCTCTTACACATCCTCCCACATCTATTCTTCATCACTTCTAATCCATTCTCAAATAGTAGTCAGAGTAACATTTTTAAAAAACTGAAATATGATCTTATTCTGTTTAAAAATTATGACTTGATTTTGCTGTTCTCTGCAGAAAGACCAGAGGAGTACAAGGCAAGGTTGGTAGACATTGTTCCACATCTTCCCCTCTGGGCTAATCACCTCCTCTTCTCCAGGTTCAAAATGCCTTTGAACTTTGGCCTTCTTTAAATGTCTTTAGCACTGTGCTCCTTCTTTCTTCTAGACTGGTAAACCTCTATTCATTTCTTCTTATCTCAGTCTAAGTGTGCCATTCTCAATAAAATCTTCCATATTTCTCCTCTAGCTTAGACAGCCTTGTCATACACAATCACATTACCCTGTACATTGTATTCTTTTTAAAAAATAATATATATATACAAAAATAAGCAGTTTTAGATTTTAGCAAAATTAAGCAGAAAATTGAGTTCTCATAAACACCTTGCCCCCACACATAAACACCTTCCCACACCATTGACATCCCCCACCAGAGGAGTACCTTTATTGCAATTAATTAACCTATACTGGCATATTATTATCACCCAAAGTTCATACTTAATATATATACTGCTCACAAAAATTAGGGAATATTTCAAAATAAATATGAAGTGATAAAAAAAAGCTTTTGATTTTTTTATTAAGCAAGAACATCAGAAAAGAAAACAACAAATCAAAGAAGTTGTTCAATTATGCAAATGGGATACAAAACCAACTTTTATTTCATTGGTGAAAGTGCACTATACAGAAGGATGAAAGTACTCCTTTGCATGTTCCCTGATTCCTCAATTTTTTTGAGCATTATAAGTATAATTATAAAAATTATAATTTTTTTGAGCATTGAGGATTCACTCTGAGAATTATACATTTTATGGGTTTTAAGAATTGTGTAATGACAGATACTCACTATTGTAGTATCATACAGAACAAAATCCTCTTCTCACTGATCACCATTGGAATTTATACTATCTCCCTACTATCTTCCAAACTACATTCATCCAAAGGGCATACTTGTCATTCACTCCAGTATCTTAAAGAGTTATTTGACACATTATAGGCACCAAATAAATATTTTTGAATGAATTAAGTAAGTTTAAACAGGTCTTAATTAGTAAATTTTACATACATATTTTTGCTTGTAATGCCTTATTGATGTATTTGCTTATGTTTTTCAGTCTTTGTTTTGCACTCGTAGAGGCCATCCAAATGGCATTCGCTTTATGATTTTATTATTGAAACTGCATATTGAATATGACACTCAGTCTCATGTAATGCAATTTTTGAAATTGTATCTTAGGCTCTTTTTTTCCCTCAGGTTTTAGATTTTGGGAGGGGAAGGAACTAGGTAAAATTTATCTTTATATTTTCTTCCTATAACTCACATAATAGAAAATGAGAAACACTTAGATTCAAATAGGAAATATTATAGAAAGTTCAGCATAGTCTAATGACCTCAAAAAACTAATATACAGCTCAGGTATTTCTACCAAATTCCTTTTTGTGTAGAGATAAGTATAAGTGATTTACCAAATAATTGAGCCATTGAGTATAGTGTGCTTAAAAGGAAGACTGTACTCCTCTCAGGCTTATTTTAGAAAAATTAATATCTTGAACAGAGTTCATCATAGGAGAAAAAATATACCTAAAGAGGTTCACTGGGACTCACTTCAGATAGTTTCAGATATTCATTTTAGATGCCACAGACAAAAATATTAAAATATCAAACATTAAAATGAGCCACCTGGACCTTTGAGGTTTTTATTTATTTATTTATTTTAAGATTTCATAGTTTCAGGTTTGTAACAAAATTGAGGGGAAGGTACAAAGATTTAACATGTACTTTCTGCCCCATGCATATATAGTCTCTTCCATTATCAACATCATTCACCTGAGTGGTACATTTGTTAGTAAGGGTAAATCTACATTGACATGACATACCTAAAGTTCAAAGCTTACTCTTAGTGTTCCACATACTATGAGATTCAGCAAATGTGTAATGACACATAACCTTCCTTATTTTATTGCACAGTGTTCTTTTTTTATTTTATTAATTTTAATGGGATGATATTAATAAATCAGGGGTCATATGTTCAAAGAAAACATCTCCAGATTATCTTGTCATTCAGTTATGTTGCATACCCATCACCCAAAGTCAAATTGTCTTCTATCACCGTCTATCTGGTTTACTTTTTACCCCTCCCCTACCCCCTCTCCCTCCTTATCCTTCCTCTCCCCGTCCCCCTCCCTCCATAGCCACCACAGTCATGTCTTTTAGTCTTTTTTTATGTCCTATCTATGTATGGAATCATGCAGTTTTTAGTTTTTTCTAATTTACTTATTTTACTCCATATAATGTTATCAAGATCCATCCATTTTGTTGTAAATGATCCGATGTCATCATTTCTTATGGCTGAGTAGTATTCCATGGTATGTATGTACCACATCTTCTTTATCAAGTCATCTATTGAAGAGTTTTTGGTTGTTTCCATGTCTTGGCCACTGTGAACAATGCTGCTATAAACATGGGGCTGCATGTGTCTTTATGTAGCAATGTTTTTGAGTTTTGAGGGTATATACATAGTAGAGGGATTGCTGGGTCATATAGTAGTTCTTAGTTTTTTGAGGAACCACCATACATTCTTCCATAATGGTTGTACTACTTTATATTCCCAATAACAATGGATGAGGGTTCCTTTTTCTCCACAGCCTCTACAACACTCGTTATTAACTAGGTGTCTTGTTGATAATAGCTAATCTAACAGGTATGAGGTGGTATCTCATTGTAGTTTTGATTTGCATTTCTCTAATAGCTAGTGAAGATGAGCATCTTTTCATATATCTGTTGGCCATTTATATTTCTTCCTGGGAGAAGTGTCTGTTCATGTCCTCTTCCCATTTTTTTATTGGATTGTTTGTTTACTGTTGAGTTTTATGTGTTCTTTGTATATTTTGGATATTAGCCCCTTATCTGAGCTGTTGTTTGAAAATATCTCCCATTTAGTTGGTTGTCTGTTTATTTTGTTGTCAGTCTCTCTTGCTGTACAAAAACTTCTTAGTCTGATGTAGTCCCATTCATTTATCTTTGCCTTCACTTCCCTTGCCTTTGGAGTCAAATTCATAAAGTGCTCTTTATAACCACGGTCCATGAGTTTAGTACCTATGTTTTCTTCTATGTAATTTATTGTTTCAGGTCTTATATTTAGGTCTTTGATCCATTTTGAATTAATTTTAGTAGAAGGAGACAAACTGTAATCGAGTTTCATTCTTTTGCATGTGGCTTTCCAGTTTTCCCAGCACCATTTGTTAAAGAGACTTTCTTTTCTCCACTGTGTGTTACTGGCTCATTTATCAAAAATTATTTTACCATATATATGTGGTTTTATTTCTGGACTTTCTTCTATTCTGTGCCATTGGTCTGAGTGTCTATTTTTCTGCCAATATCATGCTGTTTTGATTGTCATGGTTCTATAATATAATTTGAAGTCAGGTATTGTAATGCCCCCAGCTTCGTTCTTTTTCCTTAGGATTGCTTTGGCTATTCGGGTTTTTTTATAGTTCCATATAAATCTGATGATTTTTTGTTTCATTTCTTCAAAAAATGTCATTGGAATTTTGATGGGAATAGCATTAAACTTGTTTATTGCTTTGGGTAATATGGTCATTTTAATTATATTTATTCTTTCTATTCAAGAATAAGAAATATTTTTCCATTTCATTGCATCTTTTTCGATTTCCCTTAACAATGCTTTGTAGTTTTCATTATATACGTCCTTTACATTCGTTGTTATGTTTATTCCTAGGTATTTTATTTTTTTGTTGTTGCAATCATGAAAGGGATTATTTTTTGAGTTCATTTTCTAATGTTTTGTTGTTGGCATATAGAAATGCTATGAACTTTTGTATAATAATTTTGTATCCTGCAACCTTACTATATTGGTTTATTGTTTCTAGTAATCTTTTTGTGGAGACTTTGGGGTTTTCAATGTATAAGATCATATCATCTGCAAAAAGTGTAACCTTTACTTCTTCTTTTCCAGTATAGATGCCTTTTATTTCTCTGTCTTGTCTGATTGCTCTGGCTAGAACTTCTAGCACTACGTTAAATAAGAGTGTACCTTTTCTGCATCGATTGATAAGATCATGTGGTGTTTGTTCTTTGTTCTGTTGATATGGTGTATTATGTTAGCCATTTTATGTATGTTGAACCATCCTTGAGATTCTGGGATGAATCCCACTTGATTATGGTGTATTATTTTTTTAATATATTGTTTTATTTGATTTGCTAGTATTTTGTTTAGTATTTTAGCATCTGTATTTATTAAAGATATTGGTCTGTAGTTTTCTTTTTTTGTGCTGTCCTTGCCAGGTTTCAGTATGAGGGTTATGTTGGCCTCATAAAATGTGTTTGGAAGTATTGTTTCTTCTTCAATTTTATGGAAGATTTTGAGTAGAATAGGAACCAACTCTTCTTTGAATGTTTGATAGAATTCACTAGTATAGCCGTCTGGGCCTGGACTTTTATTTTGGGGGAGGTTTTTAATAGTTTTTTCTATTTCCTCCCTGCTTATTGGCCTATTGAGGCTTTCTGCTTTTTCAGGACTCAGTCTAGGAAGGTTGTATTGTTCTAGGAATTTATCCATTTCTTCTAGATTGTTGAATTTGGTGGCATATAGTTTCTCATAGTATAATTCTTTGTATATCTATGACATCTGTGGTCATATCTCCTCTTTCATTCTGGATTTTGTTTATATGAGTCCTTTCTCTTTTTTCCTTGGTGAGTCTTGCCAAGGGTTTGTCAATTTTGTTGATCTTTTCAAAGTACCAGCTTCTTGTTTTATTAATTTTTCTATAGTTTTCCTGTTCTCTATTTCATTTATTTCTGCTCTGATTTTTATTATTTCCTTTCCTCGGCAGGTTTTGGGTTGTCTTTGTTCTTCTTTTTCTAGTTCCTTAAGGTGTGAAATTAAGTGGTTTACTTGGGCTCTCTCTTGTTTGTTCATATAGGCCTGAAGTGATATAAACTTCCCTCTTATTACTGCTTTTGCTGCATCCCAGAGATTCTGATATGTCGTATTGTCATTTTCATTTGTATGTATGTTCTTTTTTGATCTCTGTGCTTATTTCTTCTTTGACCCACTCATTTTTTAAAAGTATGTTGTTTAGTTTTCACATTTTTGTGGGTTTGTTTACCTCTTTTTTGCAGCTGAATTCTAGTTTCAAGGCTTTTTGATCAGAAAATATGCTTGGTACAATTTCATTTTTTCTGAATTTGCTGATGTTATTTTTGTGGCCCAACATGATTGATTTTTGAGAATGTTCTGTGTACACTAAAGAAAAATGTGTATCTTGTCATTTTGGAATGAAATGTCCTATAGATGTTTATCATACCCAATTGCTCTAGTGTTTCACTTAAGGCCAATATTTCTTTATTGATTTTCTGTTTGGATGAACGATCTAGAGTTGTCAGCGGTGTATTGAGGTCTCCAAGTATGATTGTATTTTTGTCAGTTTTTGTTTTTAGGTCAGTCAGTAGCTGTCTTATATATTTTGGTGCTCCTTGGTTTAGTGCATATATATTAAGAAGTGTTATGTCATCTTGATTCAATGTCCCCTTTATCATTATGAAATGACCATTTTTGTCTCTGATTACTTTTGCTGTCTTATAGTCAGCATTGTTGAATATGAGTATTGCTACACCTACTTTCTTTCGGATGTTATTTGCTTGGAGTATTGTTTTCCAGCCTTTCACTTTAAATTTGTTTTTATCTTTGTGGCTTAGATGTGTTTCTTGTAGGCAGCATATAGTTGGATTTTCTTTTTTAATCCAGTCTGTTACTCTGGGTCTTTTTATTGGTGAGTTCAATCCATTTAAATTTAGTGTAATTCTTGACACTTGAGGGTTTCCTATTGCCATTTTATATATTGCTTTTTGTTAGTTTTGAATCTTGTTTGATTCTTCTCTTTTGTTTTTCTGTCATTTGTTTCTGTTTGGTTGTAACCCATACTTCTTTCCTCAGTTACTTCCTTTTTCAAGTCATGTGCTTTTGTGGTGGTTTTTTCAGGGGTGGTTGCCATTAAGTAATGAAAAGGGTACCTACCATGTTTATCGTAGTACACTATCTTATGAGTGCTTCTGTACTTCATTGTCCTTTGCTACTGTTAATCTTCATACTCCTTTATTGTTTCTGTTGTCACAGTTTAAATTTGTTTATTTGTGTGTGTGTGTTTCTGGTAGAGCTTTTACTTGTGGTTTTGTTTTGTTTTGTTCTATCTAGTTGGAAACCCCCTTTAGTATATCCTGAAGTGAGGGTTTTCTGATGATAAATTTCCTCATCTTTTTTGTATCTGTGAATGTTTTTATTTATCCTTCATATTTGAAGGATAGCTTTGATGGGTATAGTATTTTTGGTTGGAAGTTTCTCTCTTTCAGAACTTTAAATATTGGGGTCCACTCTCTTCTAGCTTGTAGAGTTTCTGCTGAGAAATCCAATGATAATCTAATAGGCCTTCCTTTATATGTTGTATTCTTTTTTTCCCTGGCTGCCTTGAGAATATTTTCTTTGTCATTGGTTTGTGCCAATTTCATTATGATGCGCCTTGAAGTAGGCTTGTTGGGGTTAAGATAACTTGGTGTTCTGTTTGCTTCTTGAATTCGAGGCTTTAGTTCTTTTCACAGGCTTGGGAAGTTCTTGTCTATTATTTGTTTGAACATGTTCTCCATTCCATTTTCTCTCTCTTCTCCTTCTGATATACCTATTATTCTTATGTTACTCTTTTTGGTGGAGTTAGACAATTCCTGTAGGGCTTTCTCATTTTTTTTTTAATTCTTGAGGCTCTCTCTTCATCCCTCTGTTGTGCCTCAAGTTGCCTGTCTTCTATGTCACTAATCCTCTCTTCTATATGGCCTCTTCTATTAGCTAAGCTTGTTACCTCATTTTTCAGTTCATGGATTGAGTTTTTCATCTCTGTTTGATCTGTTTTTATAGTTTCAATTTCCTTGGTAATATATTCTTTGTGTTCATTGAGTTGTTTTCTGAGCTCCATAAATTGCCTTTCTGTGTTTTCTTGTATATCTCTGGGTATTTTTAGGATTTCTATTTTAAATTCTCTGTCATTTAACTTCAAGGTATCCAATCTATTAAAAATTTTTTCTATAGATTTTTCCTCATCTATCTGTGCTACCTGTTTTAGTATCCATGATATTCTATTTCCTTTTTATTAATGGCATCTGAGGGTGATTTTGTTAATAACACTAATGTGAATTAATAAAAAAGTGAAAAGTAAAAAAAAAAAGATTCGACAATAAAAAAGTCAATCAGTAAGAAATAAAAAATAAAAAATTAAACAAAAATTATTATTATTATTTTCCCTTTTTTCCTCTCCTTCCCTCTTTGAGAAAATGCTGTGCAAAACTGAGAATTATATTGTGCTAAATGGAACAAAACCTACCTATAATGAGGGGCCTGAGTTGGGAAGAAGTAATAAAGGGGCAAAAAATTATGTAGGGACCTACAAAATGCAAAAAAGAAAAATTTTGGATCAAGAATAATATAATTTGCTTGTAAATGATGGTTGAAGGAGAGATATAGTGAAAAGGATAAGAAGAAAATAAGAAAAAAAAAACGAAACAAAAACAAAAAAAAGCAAAAAAATATACTATTGTATTAAGTGGATCAAAAACTACATTGAATGGAGAGCCAGGGTTGGGGGTAATGCTAATGAATTAAAAAGTGAAGTAAAAAGCATACAAAATGCCACAAAGAAAAATTTGAATTCAAAATAAAATAGCTTGTTTGTGAGTGAGGATCGAATGAGAGGAAAAGTAAAAGAGAAAAGAAGAAAATAAGAGCGAGGGAGAGAAAAAGGAAGGAGAAAAATAAAAGAAAAAAAAGAGAGTTAAGGGTTTTGGAGTGTAACCTCATAGAGAGAAAGAAAAAAGAAAAGAAAAAAATGAGAAATGTAACACTTATGGGTAATGTAGTTCCAGATGAAGAGAAAAGAGTAAGATAAGCAGAGGATAAAAGGACCAAGGTGGAAGAGAAAAAAATAAATAAAGATAAGAAAATGAAAGAAATAAAAAGAAAGTGGAAAAAGTTATAAAGTTTGTAGATTTTTCTTGATATTAAGAGGTTATCTTCTTCCTTTTTCCTTCCTCTCCCTCTTTTTGGTTGGTGGCACTGTACTCTAGGCTCTGCCCCTGTAGCACGCGTAGGTAGAGATTTGCAGTTGATGTGTTGCTATGGTGATGTCATATACTAGGCCTCAGTCTCAATGGTAGTTGGGTCTTGTTAGCATTTGCAAGCTCCAACAATGGGAGAGTCTGTTTTCTTGGAGCCTCTCTCCTTCCTGATTTAGCAGCCTGTTGATCCAGCTATGAGATTGCCGCTGCCACTGCCTGGATAGTAAGAGGTTCAAAGATCTGGCAAATCCCCACTCTATCCCCACTCAGTGCAGAGATCTGGGTAAAGCTCTGTCAGTCAGAGCCGTCAGCGTAATCAGGCAGGGCTGAGAGCCAATTACTACTCTCAAGATTTCTTTCTATGAGCCTCCAGGCATGTCCAGTATGTCTCAGCACTCTGTGGGACCCCTCTACCCACGCTTTTTGCACTTTGTATCCTGTCTTGCCTAAGAAGATGTCCTAGTTGCTACCTGCAGAACAGGTCTTAAGAGCTGCCAAGTCCCTCTTTTTAGCACACAGCCCTGAGTATAAAAGCTCTGCTAATCAGAGCCACCAGCATAGGCAGGTTTTTTGCTCTGTATCAGCTGACTGGAAGTTGCCCCCACCCAAGAACCACTAAAAAATATCACGTCTCTTGTTTTAGATCACTGAGCTGAGAGACACCTTGTCAGCCTGAGCCATGTAAGCTAGTTGAGCGATGAGCCTACTGTGAGTTAATCTAACTTGAGCTATTGTATTCACAGATTTGCTACAGAGACTGTGTGCAAGCTGCCTGCACTCCCCTCCCCCAGTGCTAGCCTGAATGGCTGGCGAGGGTGCCCTGCCCACCCAGAGAAGACCAAGTATAGGGAAGTTTGCTTTCAGCTATGCCTGAGCGCTGTTGTTGGTGGAGCAGGGATTACACCATGCCTCTGCTCAAAGCCCATGCAGGAGTCTTTGACCCTGTCTCTCTGTCCAGAACGCAGGCGCCCACTCCCGGGGTCCTAAGAGGAACCTTTCACCCACTGTCTGCGCTCACCGACCAGGATATTGGGGTAATGGAGGCTGTTGCTTGCCCACCTTTGACGGGGCTGGGGCCTGGGCCAGGCGGCATTAGCTTGCGCAGCCTGAGCAGTGGTGGGCCCACTCTTTCCTCAGCATGCACATCTGTGCCTCAGCCCGGCTTCTTCCATGCCCAAAGCTCTCACTCTCTCTCTGTTCCAAGTGAAAGCAGCCCGTGCTCAGGTTAGTGAGGAAGGCGGAGTGTTCCGTTCTTCGTCTTATTTTCTTCAGGGTTGCTTATAAATTTAGTCAGGTTTTCAACACTTCATACCTTTTTGTTCAGTGTGTGGGACCCACAAACGCTCCAGGAATCGATTTTTCTGTCTCTGGTTGTAGAACTTGTTGAATTTTGGGGGAGAAGTATCGGGAACACTCCTCACGGCGCCATTTCTCTGATGTCACTCTCCAGAGTGTTTTCACTGATATAAAAATTCTGTGCTCTGCCTATTCATCTCTCCACACCCCCATCCTTGCTAACTCCTGTTATTTATTTATTTATTATTTTTCCATTAACTTGAGAGAGATAGAAAGAGAGGAGAAGGCAGAGAGAGAGGAAAGCATCAACTCATTGTTTCACTTAGTTGTTCCATTTAGTTGGGTACTCATTGATTGCTTCTCATATGTGCCCCGAGCAGGGATAGAACTTGTAACCTCAGCCTACTGCGGCAATGCTTTATCCACTGAGCCACGCATCCAGGCCCTAATTATTATTATTTTTATTATCTCCATAGTTTTATCTTTCATACAGTGTAAAATAATTGGAATCATACATTATGTGGCTTTTTCAGACTGGCTTTTTTCACTTAGTAATATACCTTTAAGATCCCTTCATATTTTTTCACAACTTAATAAGTTATTAATGCTAAATAATATTTCACTGTCTGGATGTATTATTTATCCATTCAACCCCTCAAAAATATCTGGGTTGCTTCTTAGTCTAAGAAATTATTGGTAAAGCTATTATATTAATCTGTGTGTGGGTTTTTATGTGGACATTACGTTTTCAACTCCTTTGAGTAAATACCAAGAAGCACAATTGCTGGATCACTCTCTTTTAGCTTTCAACATTTAAACCAACAAGGTTATGTTCTGAACAAATCTTTAGTACAGCATGAAATATTACTTACCTGAAAATAACAATGTAGTTCAGAAAATGTAAGGTTTTTTATATTTTTTTAAAAGTATGTTTTTCTTATTAATGAAATATATTGAACAAGGATATGTATTCATCTTTTAAGTAAAGACTAATATGCAGTTAAAGTATGAGTTGATTATAATATCCCAAGAAGTCATTTTTGTATAAGGCACTAATAAAAATATTTTGTACTTATATGTGTATAGATAGATAAGATGACAGATAGATGATAGATGATAGATAGATAGATAGATAGATAGATAGATAGATAGATAGATGATAGTTGACAGGTAAATCATACAGAGAGATTCTTATATGAGGACCTTAATCACTCCCTTTAAGGAGAGTATTCACAACTGGACTTTAATTTTATTCTTAAATGAAACATTGGCAAAATAATCTTGATCCATTCCTTTCTCTGCAGAAGAAAGCTTATTGTTTATTCATCTATTTTCTTAACTAGAAATTTAAATTTATAATAAGAAAATTGATGAAAATAATGACTATCCTTTTGTTAATTGCCAGGCATAGTATTTTATAAATAAATGACTAAATTGAGAAAAGGTGATAGGGATAACAAAGATCTTTTTTTTTCAAAGTATATTTTACTTGCAAAACATAATAGCCAAACTTGTTATAAACCATACACTATCCTGGTAATTCTGTTTTATTATTCATTACTAAGCTGAGACACAAATATATGAAATGCATGCTTCTAGTTAGCCTTAAAGACAAACATGTCTACCTAATAAATATGAGGTCCAGCTTTGGATCAATGAATGAGGAGCCAGGATTCCCACAATTAATTCATGAATCTCTGACTGATTTTTCCATAGATCTGGGAAGAGCCACTTAAGCTCTTTATATGTTCACTTTACAATGTGAATAACAACATAGCATATGCATTACTGGACTCTCTGACTTTAATTCTGTGCAAAAGCATTTTAAAATACTTTGATGAGAATTACTAAATTAAAGTAGATTATTATTATTATTCATTTAACTGCCTGTAAAACACTGTGAACAAAGGAAAGTATAAGCGTATATTGCATATTAGAGAAAGAATGTAGAGAATTATTAACATAGTTAGATTTATCAGAGCAAAAATGTTCAGTTCTACAAGCAATTGTCACTGATAGAGATATGACAGTTCCTACTTGACATGCTTGCGCAACCCTCATTATGTTGATCTAACAGGTAATTTGTTTTTCTGAGTTAAATAGAATTTTTAAAAATTACATCCCATTTCTTAGTATTTTGTATCTTAACCATTTGAGTAGTGAGTTTTTTGTTAAGCCTTTGAGTGAGGATGTATATGAATGTTTGTACTACTGAAAAGGGTTAAAGAAATTCATATTAAAATATCCTTCATGTACTGGCTTCTAAACTCCAGAGAGGCAAGTGGTTTATAAATCTTATTATTTAGCATAATTTCAAAATGAGTCCTTCCACTGGTTCAACAAAGAAACAAACAATGCCATGTGTATTTTAAGAAAGTGTTTAACTATTAATTGTAAAGTCAGCTTTTGTCTAATAAGATAATGTTAATTATTATGTCTTTCCTAATGAAAATTTTTAAATATAACTTTTGAGCTTCATTTCTTTTCTCGTGGCTATTAACTTAACTGAGGATATTTTTATACCTTTCAAATGAAGTCCTTATGCAAAATCAGGCTTAACTTTCCTATGCCTTATTGAGAACATATATTTCCCCTTTCAAAGACTACAAGCCATCAATGATATGTTGGCATTATTTCCCTTAAAAGAAACCAGAAACCTCTTGTCTTAGCCAAGCACAGTCATTGATCAGAGGATTATTTTAAACTGACTTGTCATCAGAGAAAACCTCATTTTCTTTCTTCCTTCCTCTCTCTCTCCTCAATGAAGAGGTCACTGATGGAAACAAGAATATATCACAAAAAGGAGTTTAGAATTTCTCCTTGGCCTTTCAAGAAGCTACATTCAACACACATTCCCAAAACACTGAATTTCACAAAAGACCCAGTTCCTTAATATAGAAAACCAAAAACTGCACAGAATACCTATTATTTTACAAAGAAATATTGTCATCAAATGTGAGACAATTATAAGAATTTAAGGTTATGACTCATTGACATTTTACTATTTAGTAGTTTTATTTTCCTTCTAGAATGATCATTTGTTCTGATCTATAGTATTCAGATTAGTTGTGATGGCTGTGATCTGATTATATTAAATAATATAAATAGACTTAGAACAGACCTGTTGTTGCTTTAGAGATCTAAAAGAAGAAAGAAAGAAAGAAAGAAAGAAAGAAAGAAAGAAAGAAAGAAGGAAGGAAGGAAGGAAGGAAGGAAGGAAGGAAGGAAGGAAGGAAGGAAGGAAGGAAGGAAATAAAGAAAGAATAAGGAAAGAAAGAGAGAGAGAGAGAAAAGAAAAAACCCATCCTAAACTAAAACCTTGATTGGTTGAGACAAATGAGAATTGATTTTAGTAGAATAGATTTAAGAATTAAGGGCACATTTTATTAAGTGGGCTTAGAGAAAAGCAAGAAATGACCAAACCAATCTGCTTTGATGTAAGTTCTAATCTTCCCTCTACTTCAGACTGAGTATAGTCCTTCTTCCCTAAGGGCCAAGATTTTTATCTGTCTTGTTCACTGCTATATTGCAAGCACCTAGAAACTGTCAAACTGTCTGGCACAAAAAGCACACTTCAGTATTACTTTTTTTTTTTTTTACAGGGACAGAGAGAGAGCCAGAGAGAGGAATAGAAAGGGACAGACAGACAGGAATGGAGAGAGATGAGAAGCATCAATCATCAGTTTTTCGTTGGGATACCTTAGTTGTTTATTGATTGCTTTCTCATATGTGCCTTGACCGTGGGCCTTCAGCAGACCAAGTAACCCCTTGCTCGAGCCAGCGACCTTGGGTCCAAGCTGGCGAGCTTTTGCTCAAGCCAGATGGGCCCTGTGTTCAAGCTGGCGACCTCGGGGTCTCGAACCTGGGTCCTCTACATCCCAGTCCAATGTTCTATCCACTGCGCCACTGCCTGGTCAGGCCAGTATTTCTTAATGAATGAATAAAAAAATGGTTCCTGCTTATCTCCAATATCTGAATAAAAAAAGTGTCTCCTTAACCAAGTTGATATTTAGTACTTACTACCCTAATCCACCTAGCAACTGAATAACAGAGTGTGATGATCTTTAGATTTATTTTTGCTTAGTTTAACTGTATAGATAATTGTTAATAAAGTTTGCTTGTTATATTATAAATTACTATTTCAAAATCCTATATCAAGAATTTTCCTGCCACCTGTTTTTTTTCTTTTTAAACCTTTGTTTTGGCCTGGAAAATTTTTTAGCATATAGATTTTCTGATTATCTGCAGATGCTCACATTTAAAATTGAATGTGTCCTTTGTATCTTTTATAATATCTCTATTTGATATTTTAAGTAACTGAGATCCCCATTCTTACCCAAAGACTACCTAGGATAACATAAAAATAATATTCCTCCAATATCTACTCATTTCTAACACCCAAGTCTATAAAGTTTATAAAGATATATGTTCACCAATTTGATCAATATTTCTAATTCAATTAGAGTCAATAGCTGAAAAGAAATTAAAAGAACAGAGCCAAGAAAATTGATAGAAATTAAGAAAGAATATGATATAAAACACATATTGTTATATTTTCATGAATGAGTCATACTTTTAAAGATTTCATGAATTAGACTCAAACTTTAAAAGACTATTGACATTTTAATAGAAACTTCTAACTTTCATTTGTCTTATCAATTTAGCAGTTGAAAATTGATTCCTTGCTTGCTTACAAAGACAAAAGGGAAAAGAAGATTACAGTACACTCTTTTTTGTTATCAGAAGTGGGTGGAATAAGATAAATATTGACTTATAAATATTAAGTTAATGACATCAGGTAAAAAGAGATAAATTGTTGTTGAAGTCCCATATTATAGTAGAAGGGTGAAGAGAACTTTCTAGTTCTTATTTTATAACACAAAATGTCAGCATATATGAATCCTTGAATCTTGTACTGCTGTTTACCTATTCACAAATTCAAAGACAAATCTGACAGAGTACAGACAACAGTATTTTGTTGGCCTGTATTCTAAATTCTTATTTAGATTGCTGTAATATTCCTAGGTTAGAAATGTTTATTTAAATTAGAGTAACTGTAGAAGTCAAGAGGACAATTTGGTAATCTAGCCTAATGAAACTAAAATCCAAGCTCTGTCACTCTATAGTCAATTAACCTTAGTCCTATTAACTTTAGAGCCTAATTCCTCTTCAAGAAAATGAGAATACATTATGTTTTACTGGATTGTTGAAACATTAAATACAGAAGCGTGTATAAAATGCTTATCAAAGTAATGAAACATGTATGTGCACAATGAAGGAAAAGTTACTTTTTTGTTTGTTTGTTGTTTGTTTAAGTGAGAGGAAGGGAGATAAAGAGACAGACTCCCAAATGCACTCTGACTGGGATTCACCCAGCAACCCCTGTCTAGAGTCAATGCTCAGACCAACCAAGCTATCCTAAGTGCCTGAGGCTGATGTTCAGACCAACCAAGCTATCCACAGCTCCAGAGCTGACATTCAAACCAAGTGAACCACTAGCTGTGAGAGGGGAAGAAACAGAGAAGGGGGAAAGAGAGGGGAAGAAAAGCATATGGTAGTTTCTCATCTGTGCCCTGATCAGGATTGAACTGGGATGTCCTTAGGCTGGACCAATGCTCTATGCACTGACAGGAACAAAGGCTACTGTTTTAATCAAGTATTCTCTTCTTTAGCCTTTCCCTCTAACAACCTGGGGGAAAATAAAATAAAGTGATTCAATGCAAATATTTCATGTGGAAGTAATTCACAAGTGAAAAGAGAAATTAGCCAATCTCATTTTACAGGGTGGGGCAAGTAGGTTTATAGTTATTTATATGGAAAATAAAATAATTAATAAGTGGTAATATAAAAGTAAACTGTATTTTGTGTACAACTGTAAATTTTATTTTTTCCCATCCCTGTATGTGTATTTCTTCACTGCTCACCCTAAAAACACCATTACATTAAATATTGCCTTGGTTGTGTATCACTGAAGATGTCTTTTCACTATTTCATCTTAAAAGTGAGGTAGGGCCCTGACCAGGTGGCTCAGCACTAGAGCATTGATTGGCCTGGCAGGTGAAAGTCCAAGGTTCAATTCTTGGTCAGGGCACACAGGAGAAATGACCATCTGCTTCTCCACCCATTCCTCCCTTTCCGCTCCTAAAGCCCACAGCCATGGCTCGAATGATCTGAGCAAGTCCCTGGGCACTGAGGATGGCTCCATGGCCTTGTTCCAAAAGAACTTTTGGGAATTTATTAGGTGTTCTTTCTCATTCTCTCATCTCTCATCTCAGGCAGTAAAATACCTTGGTTGCTGAGCAATGCCTCAGATGGGCAAAGAACTGCCCCATAAAGGGCTTGCCTTGTGGATACTGGTTGGGATGCATGCGGGAGTCTGTCTCTCTGCCTCTTTGCCCCCCACTTAAAAAAAAAGTGAAGTAAGATACACATGCTTATATTTTAAAATAACCCACATTTTCTGCCTTTTCTTTTTTTTTTTTTTTTTTTTGTCCTGAGAACTATTTTGTTCTTATTGGTATTATAAGTTATCAATGTAAATATTTTGGGAATTTATTAGGTGTTCTTTCTCATTCTGTCATCTTTTTTATTCCTAAAATATCTCAAATAAATAAGAAAATTGTATATAAAAACTGGATTCCCTCTAAATCAAGAAAATCTTGGCCTACAGTTGGGCCAAATAAATCAACCCCTGTTCAAACTGAAACTGAATCACTCTACTTTTCAATAGGTTCTTTGTTCTGGAAAGCCTATGGAATACACCTAACATCCACAAATTCTTTAGCTACTACCAAAGTCACAATTTTTAATACTTTCTTTGCTGCTGTGGTAACTACTATGAGAAGCAATGAAAATGGGTTATAATGGTAGGAAGTAGACCATAAGGAGAATAGCATTAGCTTTGCAGCCACACAGACCTGAGTTTGAATTCTAGTTCTGTCTCCTACTTATAATTTTAAATCATCTTAAACAAGTTATTTAAACTGTCAGACAGTTAATTTCTTCTTTTACAATACCTTCACTAGACGGTGTCTATGAGTTAATAAAATAATATTTATAATGCGCAGAGTTTTATACATGGTTAGGGCTTAATTGTATTTTTCTTACTTTTTACTTTCTTCTAAGGTTGGTGGTTATTACTTATGGTAACTATCTCTTTTCTGTGAATGCTTTCAAAAAGGTGGTAGTAAACGTGAAATTTTATTGACGTTAGTAATAACAACACTACAACTTTGAAGTAGCCAAAATGACATGCATTATTTAGAATCAAAATAACTTTTGTGAGTTCAGAGCAAGAATCTGATTTTCCAAAGCTACATTTTCCAAATACACTCCAATAATTTTGAGCAGTGCTGAGAAGAGAAACAAAAAATACAATATAATTTATATTCTATTTCTAGTATTGCTTTAGTCTTGTCATTTTAGATAAGAAAAAACAATTTTCATTTAAAAGACTATAACATAAATTGAGCTGCTGCATAAGATCATTAATGATGAATTCTGTTAAGACTTTAGAATTATTGTATTTTCATGTGTGTTCTCAGTCATCAGAAGCTCATTACTCATGTTTGAGATTCCAAGGCTAGACATTGTCTTCACTGATATTTTAACTAACCTGTGATTTCTGATTTCAGTATTCATACTCCAAATTTAATAAATTTTTGCTGCATGTATAACAAGTATAGTAAAGTCTACCATTATCTATAGTCAAATATATGTTGGTTAGAAAATGAAACTTATCTTTGGCAGTCAATATTTAGTAAAAACAAAGCAATAATTTATTTTGATTTGAAATAAATCTCTTTAAAATTATAACTTTTTCTTGATAATTTCTGGGATCATTATTAGAAATATGAATAGTTCTTTTAAATATTCATAAAATATTTATTTGTACTATCAAGGATTGTCAGACTTGTCACTATGTTAGGTTTATAACATCTATCAAACAATGTTTAAAATGTTTCTATTTTATAAAAACAAAAGCAGTTTTGGCCAAGTACTTTATTGCTTAATTTCATACTTGTATTTATATAGTTTAATGCATAAGTCTTTGATTTATTTACAATTAAATTATTCAAATGTTGCTTTTAAAATTATTTATTTTGTTCTTAGGTAATGTCTTCCTTTTTAGGAGCTCAAGGCACTCTATAAATGTTAACAGGCATTTTCACAATACCCCTATAAAGAAGATGGCAATAAATTCTGTGAATTTCACTGATGTCATTTTTCAAGGGACCAAGAAAATGGCAAAACATAAAACCTCAGTCTTAATAGTGCTAAGCTCTGTGAGGAATGTGTCACATAATGAAGTAAGCAGATTTCACTTTCGTTTCTCCTTTGTTTATAACCAAAAAAATTTTCAAAAAATACTACATAATTGATTAGAGAAGTTACCATGTTTTTATTTGGGAGAAAGATAATCTATTTCTTATCTTCTTTTTACTATGCTTCACAGATGGTATTCATGACCACTAAACTTTGTCCTCTCCCAATTCTTTACAAATTAGGAATAGAAGGTAATAGTACTTTTTTATATATATCTCCCAGACGTATGCTCTTCCTTAAAAATCTTGGGGAAAAAATTAAGCTAAATAGATATTTAGTGACCCATTTACTAAATATAACTGGAAAACCAAGTTTTGTAAAAATGACAAAAATAGCAAGTGCTAGAATTTTTTTTAAATATTTATGAATTGCATTAAATGTATTAGACCAAGTAACACTCCACACATTCCAATATAACTTTGAGATATATATATATAGTCAACTGACAATTAACATTTCTAACACTTACAGAAATCTAATGGTTACTTAATAGTGAGAGTTAAGTAAATAATTTCTACTGTTAGCAGAGTCTACAATTTTTACTTTAAAAGAAATTAAAGATTGGTAACTGATACATGATCTTCTGTGGAAAAAAAGACATATAATTTACTATAGTTAAATTTGACTTAAGTAAAATATACTTGAGTGAAAAAGAAATCTGAATCACATGAGTTACAGTTGTGATTCTCAAGTAAAGAGAACGATGAACAATCCCTATATTAGTGACAAAATAATATTTCAAAGTTCTCTGGAAAGAAGAATGATACAAACAGCTATTCATAATATACAAAGCCATTGCTCTAATGCAATAAGATAATTTTAATAAGTAAAAATTCTGTGCCAGAATTAGTGGTAATATTTGACAGAAAACTAAATTTTCTGGGCCTCAACAATGAGATCATCAGTGAAGTGACTAAGGAAAATTGGAGGGCATCCAGTCATCATCTCTATATTCTGCTATGATTATAACCCAGTCTCAATTTGTCCTTTTATTTGTTAGAAAAATAATATTGAAATTCATCCTGTAAAAATGAGTTATTTTTGGCATTCCTGTTCTGTACCCCTGTAAAGCCAGTGCCCGCAGCCACTATCAGAGCTGCCTGACCCATGCAGGTTTGCATTTGATTCAGACAGTCGATAATGAAACAATGGAGCCAAGAACTGGTGAGCCATCAGCTTTAATTCTATCTTGCACCTGGCAGGCAAGCAAAAACACACACTGAGCTCCATAACCCACTTTTTCAGTGCTCACAAAGCTACTGACTTATCCGAGGTTCCTAGAATCAAAAGGCTTCTAGCTCACCAGACTTATTCACCTCTGTTTCCCATCTCCTTCTCTCTGCACAAACTCTGCACAAACTGGCTTCTTCCTCAGCCCTCTGCCATCTTGGCTGCTTCTCCTGGCCTCCATGTGGACTTTATCTGCTCTTCTTTCTCTGTTCACCTCTCTAATGCTAATCTCAGGAACTAAGAACAAGCTCCCAGTCTGCCCCACTTTATAGTATAGAAATCCAAACCTTTATTCCAATCTACAAACAAGGGAGTCTCTGATACAAAGTCACTTATCTGAGGCATAATGGGAGGATTCCTCATGAGAGTGCACCATCCCACATCATCCAATCAGTCAAGGGCGTAGGGAAAAGCTTACACTTAAAACTTGCATGTGGGCAGCACCATCTTTAACAAAGTGAGCATAATATATTTTATCTGCCCAACAACCCCATAATTTTTTTTTTAAACAGGGACAGAGAGAGAGATAGACAGGGACAGACAGATAGGAACAGAGAGAGATGAGAAGTATCAATTATCAGTTTTTTGTTGTGACACCTTAGTTGTTCATTGATTGCTTTCTCACATGTGCCTTGACCTCAGGCCTTGAGCAGACCGAGCAACCCCTTGCTCAAGGCAGCAACCTTGGGTCCAAGGTGTCAAGCTTTTGCTCACGCCAGATGGGCCAATGCTCAAGCTGGTGACCTCGGGGTCTCGAACCTGGGTCCTCCACATCCCAGTTCGATGCTCTATCCACTGCGCCACTACCTGGTCAAGCTGTACCCATAATTTTTAATTGTTAAAAAAAATCTTCTGATATTTTTTCTCTGATTTCTCTTATTTACAATCTTCTTTTATATGCATATATGAGCTCTATAATACAAATTTTATATATACAAATGTTTTATATATAAATAGGATAAAATTAATACATATAAAAGAAAAAATTAGTATTTGAATATATTACCAGTTAATCCTTGTTAAATTTTCCATGACATAGCTCTTTTTTGTTTTAATGTTCTCATATTTTTAATAAGTGAGAAAACTAGGGCTTAAGAGTAATATAAACTTGACATAGTCACATATCTTAAAAGTGCTAAAACCTGGATTCAGATCTAAAATGGTCTAAGATTAGAATGTATAACATTAAATGCTTATCACTGAATCCCACTTACCATTGCTGATGAAAGTGCTAGAGAAAATTTTTTGTTTGTGTTTTACTGTATTACTTGAAATTAAAAAATAATTAATTCTTTATCAACTTAAATAAATTAGGGGGGAAAGATGGCAGATTATCACAATAAACTAGGGAAGATTGCAATTTTTTCCAGTAAAAATATTACTTAAAAAATATATTCTTAAAAACATAATTGGGCAAACATCAAAATATTATCAAGTTTATTAGAAGTCATTATTATGATGAAATAATATGAAAACTAAATTTGTTAATTAGAATCAACAATGTCTTTAAACACAATTATACTTAAGCCATAATAGGAGTGCTGAGCTGTTTTATGAAGCAATAATGTAGTTCCCACATGGATAAGGTATAAGGCTAAAGGCTGGTTGGAGTTTTACAATAAGAGAACTGGATTATTGCCTCATAAAATCATTTGGCACTTTTCTCATTGTGATTATTTTATAAACCTTTGAAAATACACTTTTAAATAAATGTGTAAACACAACTAAGTTCTTACATGGAAAGAAAACTGTGGCAAAGAAAGTAATGGAGATAAAAAGCACCCTTTGTAATTAATAAATAATCATCTCTAGGCCTAAAAAATGTAATTTTTCATAATGTGATGAGGTAACCATTCTCACTCCTCAAGATTTCTTAAATTTTTAAAAATATTTATATTTTCTATTTTTTCTGGTCACTAATCTCCACAAGCAGTATAATAAAGTGGTCTTTTGTGGTTACAATGGGATCTTCTTCTTCATATGGACCTGATGTATATAAAATTCCAATTAGAAAAGAATAGGTACTTCCAATTCCATTAAATTGCTATTCAGTTTACTGTCTTTACAGAAAGAGGTTAATACCCTCTTGTTCTTTCACCTTATTAATTTTTACCATTTAATAATTATCTTCAGTTAACATTTCTGCAATACATTTCAGTGCACAGAAATTTGATTTAGACTTAAGAAGAATTGAATATAGTGTTTGAGATAAGCCATCAGCCTTCATTATATTTTACTATTAAATGAATTTTTTTATGTTTGTTGATAAAAACACCATAAAACTATGGATCTATGATCAGTAAGACATTTTTCCACAATTATTTACTTAGCTCTCACTCATAAAACATATCCCCTTTACCTTTAAATGACCCAGAAGTCTATCAAGTATAATAAGTGGTTCAGAATACAAGGCTTCATGATCTAAATTGGGTCAAAATATCCTCCTCTTGATCTAGAGAACTATGAACTAAAGTAGTTGAATAACCTGACCTCTATGTATTCAACATACAATTTTGAAAAGGACAAGCTAAAATAATAAATTAAAAAGGAAGAGAAAATAAAAGGCACAAAACGTAAATGGTTTATAACAACTCAGATATATTGCTGAGAAAATATTGCCAGATCATTATCCTTCTTCAGGGTAGGAAATGTTCCTTAAACTGTACCAGTTCTTCCTGCAGGGTGTAAGTCTCCATTCTGTTCTGTTTCCAATATCTCATATCATCAACTTTTCTTGGCCACATATCAAAAGGACAAGAAAGAATATATCCTTCCTGTCAATAAAGTTTTCTTAGTCCTCTTTGTGCCTGGTCTAAGTTGGAGGCAATAGGAAAAATGTCTTTTTCAATTTTTAGAAGTACAGTTTATTAACACAGAATGGTAGTAGAGCTCAGTCCAGCATGAGGATGCACTGGGTTAGATTCCTCATCAGGGCACACAGGAGAAGTGCCCATCTTCTTCTCTACTCCTCCCCCTCTTGCTTTTCTCCTTCTTTCTCTCATTCTCTTTCTTCCTTTCCTGCAGTCATGGCTTGATTGGAGCAAATTAGCCTCAGGCATTGAGGATGACATTATGGCCTCTGCCTCAGACACTAAAAAGAGTTCAGTTGCTGAGTAACAGAACAACGCCCCAGATAGGCAGATCATCGCCCATTAGTGGGCTTGCCGGATGGTTACCAGTTGGGGTACATGCAGAAGTCTGTCTCTGCCTCCCCTCTGCTCACAAATAAAAAATAAATAAAGGAAGTGCAAATTGGTCATTACAGAATAGCCATGGAGATGTAAAGTACAGCATTAGGGATATGGTCAATTCTAATAACTATGCATGGTATCGGATGGGTGTGAGTTTTCTCAGAATGATAACTTAATAAGTTATATAATGTCTCATCACTAGAGTGTATACCTGAAACTAATATGATAATGTGTGTCAACCATAATGAAAAATACAAATGATTTTAAATGGATTAAAAAAACCTCTTTCTCCAACATTATAAGTTCACAATGTTATTTTTCTGTTTCCTAGATTATCATAGGCAATAGTTTTACCACACGTTTCACCATTGTATAAAAATGCTCACCAGTTTCCCATCCTCCTGTAACAATTTCATTGCTATTTGTTACTCTTAACAATGCTGTATAAAATAAAACTCCAAAATATTAGGATCTTTCAACAATATATTTTACGTTTCTAGGTAATGTTTTATATAGTCAACTGAGACTTGATATTCTCAGTCAGAAAGCAGATACCCAGAATCCCAATCCAAATGATACAAGTAATGTTACTATCTTTGTACTCATCCTCTAATAGTCTCTTTCAAAAGTAAGTCACATGGCTAAGGATGTATATTCTTCCTACTTGCTAGGTGTGAGTACAAGGTCACAGGTAAAGAGTGTAAACGTTAAACCTATTACAAGAAGGGAGTATAGAATTACAATTAAAAATATACATTTTAGAAATAATTGAAAAATCTACAGTCATAATGGAAGACTAACCAAAATCTGAGAATAATAAAAAATTGGGTTGAAAGATATTAAGTACCAATAATTTTAAAACTGTAATTAACTTGGCTTGTGTCATACAGATAGCTATGTACATATACAGATCTTTGACTTAACACAAATTATAAAAATAAATTTAACCATGTTGAAGAGAAATAAAACCTCTCAGTAAATTCTAAATACTAAAAATCACAGAGGCCACTTTCTTTGAATGATATGAACATAATAGATGTTGACAGAAAAGAAAAGCATGTAAAATAACAGTTGAATATATTTGAAAACCAAAAAATAACTACCTAAATAACACTTAGATCAAAGGGAAAATGGAAATGAAAATTATACTTTATTTAAAAATGAATAAAAACAAGAAGACAAATCAAAACCCATCATTGCAACCAGAACATTTCTCAGAGGCAACTGTGTAATCATAAATGCATTGTTGAAGAAATAAACAAGACTGAAAAAATCAAAATAAGCTTTTATTTCAACAAGCTACAACAACAATAGCCTAATAAACCCAAACAAGTAGAAGTAAAGAATTAATAAAGACATAAAGTAGAACTTAATGAAACAGAAAACAGAACTGAGCTTAATCATAAAATTAAAGCTATATTGCATACTACTTAATACTTATAAGTTTGAACAATCCAAATTAAATGGAAGTTTAAAAGACAATTTTAATTCACTAAAATGCATTCTCATATCAAACACTCATTAAAAGAATAAAAATATAGCAGATTTCCAATGCATGCTTTAAATAATAGCATAACATAAATGTCAACAATTGATTTTAAAATTATTACAAAGTATAGATAAAACTCACATATACTTATATGTGTAAAAATTTAAAATATTAGAGAATTAACTGCATTAGTATTTAAAAAAAGAGTAGAATATAAGCAAGTAGAATTTATCTCAAGAAGGGCTCAAGATTAAAAGTTTTGATTCAAAGTTTAAATGTGTAATATAATATGACTATTTAAATAAATATTTTTTAATGTTTTATTTATTTTTTACAGGGTTAGAGAGAGAGTTAGAGAGAGGTATAGATAGGGACAGACAGACAGGAACAGAGAAATGAGAAGCATCAATCATTAGTTTTTCGTTGCCGTTGTGACACCATAGTTGTTCATTGATTGCTTTCTCACACGTGCCTTGACCACGGGCCTTTAGCAGGCCTAACCACCACTTGCTGGAGCCAGCGACCTTGGGTCCAAGCTGGCGAGCTTTTGCTCAAGCCTGACGGGCCCGTGCTCAAGCTGGCAACCTCGGGGTCTCGAACCTGGGTCTTCCGCATCCCAGTCCGGCGCTCTAGTCACTGTGCCACCGCCTGGTCAGGCTAAATAAATATTTTTAAAGCCAGTCAATCAAACCTGAGTGAAGTGGTTTTTAAAAATGCATTGAGGGAAAGGGAGGGGAGGAGAGACAGGACATAACAGAAAAACCTCCCACTGAATTTATAAAAGATAAAGTTGGCATTTTTAAAACAATTTCCTCAGAAGTATTTAAAATAAATGTATAAAACTAAGCTCTAAATCAGGGGTCGAGAACCTGTGGCTCACGAGCCAGATGTGGCTCTTTTGATGGCTGCATCTGGCTTGCAGACAAATCTTTAATTAAAAAAATAATAACGTAGAAAATATTAAACATTCTCATGTATTACAATCCATTCATTTCCTACCACTCATGTTCATGGTTGCAGGTGGCTGGAGCCAATCACAGCTGTCCTCTCAACAACACCAAATTTTTATTGGACAATGCCTAATGTACATGGGTCATTATGAGGTCAGGAAGTAAACTTTCCTCCTTTTAATCAAGCAGTCAGCTAGCTAATTGCAGAAACCCTTCTGACGAAGAAAATGGCTAAAAGAAAAAAAGATGAGGAGTATCGTACTTTTCAGCAGGAATGGACAGAGGAATTCGCCTCTGTGGAGAGAGCAGGTTCTACAGTGTGTCTAATATGCAATGATAAAATTGCACCAATGAAATGGTGAAATATAAAGCGGTACTTTGACACATGCCATACTACATTTGCATCAAAATATCCAGCGGGGGACAGCGGGAAGAAAGCATGTCAAGAGCTACTGTGAAGAGTGCAAGCTAGTCTGCAGCAACTCCGAGTTTGGACCCAACAAGGTAACTGGAATTAGGCTAGCTTTGCTGGTGCTTTAGCAATTGTGAGAAATGGAAAGCCATTCACAGATGGGGAGTATGCGAAAAGATTCATGCTTGATGTTGCCAATAAACTTTTTGATGACTTTTCAGATAAAGACAATTAAATGAATAAAAGACATGCCTCTGTCAGCAAGACCTGTTCACAATCATAAGAATCATGATGGCAAATCAAATTGAGGCAACACAAGTGAAGGACATAAATGCAGCACCATTCTTTTCTCTCGCTTTGGATGAGTCAACAGACGTAAGCCATTTATTTTAGTTCAGCATGATTGCAAGGTATGCTGTCAGTGACACAGTACATGAGGAAAGTCTTGCTGTTTTGCCTATGAAAGAGACAACAAAAGGAGAGGATTTGTTCCAGTCTATCACTGAGTGTGTTAAAGAAAAAAATCTACTGATGGATAAACTTATTTCAGTGTGTACTAATGGTGCTCCGTGAGTGGTGGGGAAAAACAGGATTCGTAGTGCTTCTTCATGAACATGAAAAGAAACCCATCCTAAGTTTTCACTGCATCCTACACCAGGAGGTGCTTTGTGCTCAGATTTGTGGCGAGCAGCTTGGTGAGGTGATGTCTCTGGTCACTAGGGTGATCAACTTTATTGTTGCCCAAGCTTTAAATGATCACCAGTTTAAAATACTGCTGGATGAAGTTGGGAACAATTATCCTGGCCTGCTTCTGCACAGCAATGTGCGTTCGTTGTCAAGAGGGAAGGTGCTCAACCATTTCGTGGATGTCTGAGCGAAATCCGGACTTTTCTTGAAATGAAAAACATTGAGCATCCTGAGTTAGCTAACACTGAGTGGCTCCTGGGGTTCTACTATCTCGTGGACATGACTGAACATCTGAACCAGCTCAATGTGAAAATGCAAGGCATTGAAAATACACTCTTATCCCTTCAACAAGCAGTGTTTGCATTTGAAAACAAGCTGGAACTCTTCATTGCCGACATTGAAACTAGTCATTTACTACACTTTGAAAAACTGGGAAAGTTTAAAGATGTATGCACAGCAAGTGACCCTGCTAAACATCTTGATCTCCAGCAGCTAGTGGGCTTCACATCTAATCTCCTGAAGTCATCCAAAGCGTGCTTTGGAGAATTTTGTGAGCGCACTTGTCTTTTTAAGCTCATCACCCATCCACACTAGTGTGCAGTGGACAGTGCTGAATTGAGTTACATCCCCGGTGTCTCCCTCAGAGATTTTGAGCCACTAGCTGCTGACCTGAAGGCCTCAGACATGTGGGTGAATAAGTTCAAGTCACTGAGTGAAGATTTGGAAAGACTTGCATGACAGCAAGCACAGTTGGCAAGCAAATACAAGTGGGGAGAAATAAAAAAACTTCAACCCACGGACCAGCTGATTGTCAAAACCAGGAACGCGCTTCCCGTCACATACCACACACTGCAGCATGTGAGTATTGCTGTACTGACAATTTTTGGCTCTATGTAGGCATGTGAGCAGTCTTTCTCACATCTAAAGAACGTTAAGACCAACCTCCTATCACCTTTGATGAATGGAAATCTCAATGCCTGCACGAAGCTTACACTCACCATGTATCAACCAGACTACAAAGCCATCAGCAAAACCATGTAGCCCCAGAAGTCGCATTAATGGTAAGAAGTACTTTATTCATCATTGGTTAGCAACACCATAACAACATTATTAAACAGAATTCAGAGACTTATTGTACTTCAAAATTGTTGGTCTTATATAAAATACATACATTTACTTGTATTTAGTTTTAAACATATTGTAAGGCTCTCACAGAATTACATTTTAAAATACATGGTATTCATGGTTCTCTCAGCCAAAGAGGTTCCCACCCCCTGCTTTAAATACTTAATATAAAATTAACTTTTCGTAGAAAAAGTTTTTAAAGAGATATAAAAGAAAAAGTTATAAATGTCTAAGAAAAAAATTCACATATATAGTGACTGAATATTTTAACACTACTATATGACCACAGACACATTGTTAAAGAGTTAAAAACAGTAAAAGAATATGGATAACTCTTTTCTATAAATTCACCTCACTAATATTTAAAGAAAGATAAATTCAAACTATATTATTTTATCAAATTTGGAAAACTTAAAAAATGTGACAATGTACAATGTTGTCAAAGGTTTGGAAAAATGAGTAATGTAGTGTTGGTTAGAATGGCCTTTCCTTTGACAACAATCTGGTTTTAATTGCTGGATTCAAAAATTTCTCCTCTAAATTCTATTACTGATAAACAATCATATGTTTGTGCAAAGAGACAGAACAGCATTCATTGTAGCACTGACTGTCATGAAAAAGAATGAAAAACAAGACAAATGCCTATCATTAGGGAAATGTCTAAATAGATAAAGTTACATCAATAAATAAATAGCATTTGGTCATGTATATTAATGTAATATATCTATAAATACTAACCTTGAATCATGTCTTTGATAAATTGCTCACTCTAAAAAGCAAGTTGCAGACAAATATGTAGAACACACCACATATTCTAAATGGTGGAATATGTAGAGGTATGTATGTATTGCAAATGTGTGTTTGATTGCAAGTTTCTTTATTTTTACCACAGTAACATTAGAGTAGTACAGTTTTTACTTATTGAATATTCTTTGTTAAAATTATATTTTATTCCCAGCACTTCTTAATTCCAAAGATAATGAGTTCTTTTGAAAGCTTAAATCTATACTAGGACTGGTCCTATAAGAAAAACAACAGAGATTATTTTTTGAATGAGAATTAAATTTTTCATGTACAGTTTAAATTCAATTATTATTAAATATTTTTATCTAAAGCTCTATAGTAAAAAGGATTTTTTATGTTGATAAATTTTTATCTTCTTTTATCAATTTAAGCAAAAAAAAAACACCCTACACTTTCAATTGTGGAAAATAAGAAAGCACAAAATTCTTGTGTTCTTTAGGATGCTTCAAATTCATTATAATGAGAACATATAATGGTTTCACTTGATATTGGATGAATAAAATTAACAACAGTAATGATAATCTATGAAACTAAAGCACCAATTAAATAAATATGCTTATTAGAGTCTGAAGAATTTTTTATTTTGATATATTTACCCAATCATTCAATTACTAAGGAAGTATGTGAAACTATTTTAGGAAAGTTCTTCCTATAATATGATTATGCCTGTTTCAAAGTCAGTGCCTTAAAATTTGCCCGTTCAAAGCCATTCATTTTCTACAATGAATTTTTTGTTGAATTATAAAAGTCATTGTTCTTTATATGACTTTCTTTTTGGTCTCTTAAGACAGCATTTCTTTTTTCAGATTCTTGTTTCTACCAAAGTTAAGTTTTTAAGATGTGTCTGTGTAACTTTAAAGTTTTGTCTCATTAACAATCTACATTAGGCCTTGAGAGGAGAAGGTTTATTTGCAGTATTGCAGATTGTCCAGTTTTTTAAAAAGCAAGAGGAAAATTTACAGTAAACAAAGAAGACAATAGCCTATGAATCAATAATTTTACTCTTAACTACTATTAAGAGTTATACAGATTTAAGCCTGTATAACTAATGGAATTGGGGAAGTTGAGTGAGAGGTTATCCCAACACTGCTGCCTTTAACTTTCTCTTCAGATAGAACCTGTCAGTTTCCCAACAAAGAAATAACTAAACAGTATAAACTTAGTACCCTAGTTCTCTCTCTCACCATTTCCTTCTCTCTGGAACCCAGTCCCTGGGCTAATGGCAGATACTCCTAAGAGATAACTATTGTCTTTCCTTCTGAGCCTGATGTCAATCCCAGACTCCTTCTAAACACGAGAATGCAGGTAGTTACCAACAATGACTCAGAGTTCACAAAGAGGGTGAATTATATTGGATGTTTCTGTACTGATACACCAGGAACAGCATTTCAAAACTGCTGGAGGATTATAAAAGCACAAAAGATATTTCAGAACTTCATTTTGCAGACAGCAAAATACATGCTATAAATTCTACAATAGAATTTAACATTCAAATCAAATTTTACAATGTTACTTTATAAATTTTATAATTAAATTGCTTCAGCTGCTTGTTAGTGATTAATATCCTTCTAATTATTGTGGTCTAGATTTGTGAAGGCTACAAATTTGCTTTAGTTGGTGATTTTTTGCTTATTTTAAATTAATTCTTCCTATGTAACACATTATTGTATATACTGTAAAGGCATCATTCTGATATCTTGTCCAATGGAGAACAAAAATAAAGTGTATTTCAAGAAGACTGTCAAAATTTGGGAGGAAAAACTTGTGTTAATAATTTTGAATAGTTTTCATATATGAAATATTCATTGATGGAATTATGGGCTATTTAATAGAAAGCTAGTCATTCATTATTCCAAAGTTAAGCATTGATAATGTAATGCATTGAATTTTATAATATTATATTTAACAGCAAGATAGAAGATTATGCAGCAAGGGAAGGTTTCAATATTTTTTTCCACAAAGGAGATAATCTCAGTGTCAAAGCATAATTTTCAACAAGTTTAAAATATGACTTTTATACAAGTAGTAAATGAATACAGGCCAAAGACTTATTCAACTCATTAATGAGAGAACAGCAAGATGCTAACGATGATTCAAATAATATTTGAGAAACAGTATACAGCTAATGAGGAAAGTCATGATAAAATAAAATTGTTCAATTAAAGATAAATCTGGTTAATATCCTACAGGGGCAGTACAACACCAAAAATTAGTATCTATTTCTATACAGAGAAAAATCATTTTCATTTCTGCAGGACAAAATCTACAAGTTTGTGTAAAATATAACAAAATCTAGCTTCTAATTAATAGAACATTGAATAGAGGCACAATCTCCTAAGGTATAAAATAAATACTAACTGGAAAGCCTTGATAGACAAGGTTCAAGTATGACACTGAAATATATGGAGTTGCGTTATACTTTATTTTAAAGTTTTGGATATTTTTTCTTAATGCTAAGAAGCACTACTTTTGTAGATCACTTCTTATATCACCAGCATTTTGAATTTGCTCGCTCTCTCTCTCTCTCTCTCTCTCTCTCTCACACACACACACACACACACACACACACACACACACATCCATAATGGCAGCTCTGGTTTTTATTTTCATCATCTTATAAGAATCATTTAACCTATGGGAAAGTAATGTACAAGAACGAGAAGCTATATGGTGATGAAATTGCTTGACTTATCTCAGCAACAAGTTCTGAATGTCTCAACAAAATCACATTTTACTACTTGTTTTTGATCTACGGGGTTACTCATAAATAATACAAAAGAAATATCAAAATTACAGAGTAGGTCATACTGCTTTGTGGGGCATGTGGTACTTTTCTTGTTAATTTTTAGAATATTTTTAAAATATGATCTTTTTTAAAAATGACATGGCTAAATCTTCAAGGAATATCTCTTTTAGGATATAGACATAAAGCAGAAGAGGCCACTATGCATTCATGGTTAATATGTGTATGTAAATAAACAAATCAAACCATTAAATTTCTTATTGATTTAGCATTTCTAATCCTTTTAGCCCTAATTGGACATGAGTAAATTTTATTATAAAAATTTACCACTAATTTCTGGCTTTCGTGCTTCATTTTTGCTTCAAGCAGATAGCTTATTTCAATAATGAGTAGCAACAATTAAGATAATGCAGGTTGGGCACTGGCAAAGGGTGCTTTCCATGAAGATGAGGGGATTCTGAAATCCAGCACCAACCCCCTCTAAGATTCATGGGGTTCATAACTCTGCAGAGAGTACCCTGCTAAAAATCCATATAAAGAGAACTTTTGGATGGCCCTGGTTGGTTGGCTCTGTAGTAGAGTGTCAGCCCAGTGTGTGGAAGTCCCAGGTTCAATTCCCAGCCAGGGCACATAGGAGAAGCACCCATCTGTTTCTCTACCCTTCACCCTTTTATTTTCTCTCTATCTCTCTCTTCCCCTCTCGCAGCCAAGGCTCCATTAGAGCAAAGTTGACCTGGGCTCTGAGGACGGCTCCATGGCCTCTGCCTCAGGCACTAGAATGGCTCCAAATGAAGCAGCACAACACTCTAGGGGGGGTCGAGCATTGCCCTCTAGTGGGCATGCCGGGTGGACCCTGGTTGGGCACATGCGGGAGTCTGTCTGTCTGCCTTCCCCTGCCTCACTTCGAAAAAATACCAAAAAGAAAAAAAAGAACTTTTGGATGAAATATAATTGTCATTAATTTTTTATCCAATTTATCAAAGCAAAAGAACCTTATTCTATCTCCTAATCAAAAAGTAAATTTTGGCCTGAGAGTTTTCTTGACTTCATATACATATATGAAGCCATACATATAAGTAGTATGACAGAGCTGTTTTCAGAATAGCTAAATTATGGGATAGGGTGTGGACAAGGAGACTCAGAAATTAGAAATTCACAACACTGAGAATAATGGAATTAACAGCTATTAAAATCACACTGTATCCCAGGAACTAAAATTCTTTTTTTATATAGTTTCAATATTTTGTTGAAAAACATTCTACATATGCCATAATTGCCTTTGGTTTTGCATAACTGAATTAAGTGATCAGGAATTCAAAAATTATACCATATTATAATCCGGAAGCAAAGAACAAAGCCTAGACTTTAAGTCTTCATTTCTCATAACATATTGCAAAGGTTTTTATTTTTAATTTTAACTGAGAATCTCCACACAAAACTTGTTAAGTATACATCCCAGCTGCTGCTCTTTCTTTTCAGTGTGACCCCAAACAAGAAATATTTCACATGGTTTTAGGTTTCTGAGTGGAAGTTTTGCACAGCTGTGATATCAAATGAAGAACCACCTGGCCTAATCACCATAACAATATGTCCTCTGTCCTGCACAGCTAACAGATGGATTGAGTATCAGCCTGATGTCATATTCTGTTAAGTTTGTAATGTGGAGCAGTACCCACCCATTTAGGATTCATCTCATCTACTCTGATGGCATGTTGTATCCTAAATGGAGAGATGACACTATCATTACATGCCAGTATCACTACTCATATGGGATCTTAGTTTGCATTACTTAAGGATAATTATATGGTGCTCTAATTCATTTGGTGAACTGTCACTCCACTACTGAGAAATACTAATGTGAAATTTTTAAAAATGCTATGACATTTATAAAATACATTACTAGTCTTCCAACATTTACTTTATTATTTTTTTAATTTAAGTTCTAAATAAATGACTTTCTTAAATATGAGCTGATTAGTTTCTCTTTGGTTTTAATTAATTAATTTTTTAAAGACTTTATTTATTTGTTTTTAGAAAGGAGAGGGAGAGGAGCAAGAAGCATCAACTCCTAAATGTGTCTTGATGGTCAAGCCCCAGGCTTTCAAACTGGCAACCTCAACTTTCCAGGTAGACACTTTATCCACTGTGTCATCATAGGTCAGGCCTACTTTCTCTTTGGAACTGTAAAGGATGTTAGAAGACAATATTGAGAAATATTTAATATTTATCATTATTATTATTCCTCTTCAATGATCTTTAAAATGTTGAAATTTCTTCCACAAAAAAATAAGCCTTGTACTTTTTAAAAATGTAACTTTTGGGGGGTGATAGTGGTTAATAAAATTATATAGTTTTTAGGTGTACAATAATATGATATATCATCTGTATATTGTATTGTGTGTCCACCGCCCCAAGTCAAGTCTCCTTCCATCACCATTTATCCCCCCTTTACCATCTTTTACTTCTTCCCATGACCTTTTCCCCTGGTAATCACCATACCATTATCTGTGTCTATTAGTTTTTTCCTTTTTTCTTAATCCCTTCTCCTTTTTCTAACCTACCTCCCCTTTGACAGCTGTCAGTTTGTCCTCTATATCTATGAGTCTGTTTCTATGTACTTTTATAGGAAGACATTTTTGTTTAATACTTGGCTTGTGCTGGGAACAGAGAGTATAATAAAAATGAGAAATTATATCTTCCCTTAAAGAGTCCACAAGCTACTGAGAGAAAATCAGTAAATAAATTGTTACATTGACTAGCACAACACTGCTGATGGAAGCACAGAGAAGCAGTATTTCACTGTTCTACCGAGAACCCCTCAAGTTTAACATGGCCAGTTCCTAGCTTCTAGAATATGTGGCTATAGAAAATAATTCACAGCTGCCCACATCACTGAGAATTTCCCTGATGCTCAGTACTGTCTTACCCAAATGGGATCCAAAGTCTGGCCTCCAAGGTAATAAGTGGCAGCTGTGAAAAACTTGGACATAAGAAAATCTGCCAAAGCAAAGAACATTTGCTAAAAGAAAGACCATTTCAAAGGAACAGGCATATTCAAGAACCTGGAGAAATGCAAGGATCTTAGCATGAATGATGTAGCTTCGGAACCCAGTAAAGATACACAATCGGAAACATCATAAAAGATTTTACACCTCAAACAAAAACGTTTAAACTGTATCCTGAAGGCCACAGAGGACATTAGTTAAAACTGAAAGAAACAGCCAAATGCTCAAATTCAACAAATAGAAGCCTATTATTTTTACCTAGTGAAAAATCCTGAAGAGTGTGGCTGCTGGTGTTGTCTCCACAATTGACCTGAGTCAGAGACCATGCCTCGCCTTTTCTTGATTTTCCACTTGACCTTAAGAAGCCTGTAGAGGTTTCAAGTGTCTATTCAGCAAAGGAAGATGCACAATGGAAACAATTCCTGCCCTTTTCCCTTTTATGTCACACATTTTCTTTTCGAGAGAAAAGCGAAAGCTTTCCCAGCACCCACTCGGACTGTTCTGCTGTGTGCACTCTTTATGGTGGAATCAAGCAAGGTAGAATGAAGGTTGTAAGTAGGCAGAAAGAAGTAGAAATTGGCTAGGCCAACTAATGCTGCCTAAAATGTTACCAACATATTCAGAGAAGATAGGAGCCAAGGTAACTGTAAACTAGGAGGGAAAATTATAAATGGAGAAGTATAAATTGGATATTGTAATAATACAAATAAGATATGACAAAGGCCTGAAATAAAAAATCAATGAAATCATAGTAATAGGGATGGGAAGAAATGGGAATATATAGGAAATACAGGCATTTCTTAGAGATAGTGTGAGTTTGGTTTCAGACCACCATAATGAAGCATGTATCACAATAAATCAAGTCATAGCCTTGGTGCTGGCAGAGGGGCTTACCTTTGATCTATAAAAATACACACCAATGAAGCACAATGAAGCCAGATGCAATGTAATGAGGTATGACTGTATTTGAAAAAATATGATCAGGATTTAGAAATTGATATGATTCAGTTGCTCTGGGATGGTGCCTATGTTTTAAAGGCTTGAACAACTGTTTCATTGATTTGCATGTGCATCCTTCATTTGGATATCATTGATACAGAACAGGCATTATTGTTGCCATTTTTGAGATCTAGAATCCCATGTACAGAGAGATCAAAGGATTTACTAAAAAAAAATCCAGGGCTAGTAATTCTCAGAACTGGGGCTCATATCCGAGTTTTCTGATGATTATGTTAATCATGCTTGCTCTCTGAACTGAGGTATTTAGTATAGCTCTAATGAATAATTTTCTTATCTGAATTGTTAAATACTAAAACTAGTAATGGGAGATGTGTTTCTATGACTTTGTAAATCCTATAAATCTGCATGAATACAAACTAGATGCTCATAGATAGAAGCTATGAGCAGAAGAAAAAAGAAGATAATAAATAGGAGGAAAGAAGAGATCATCTTGAGCAGAATTTACAGAATGAGTAGAAAATTATGTTCAGGCCAAAGTTTTAACATATCAAGAATTTGTTATACCTTCTCAGTTTGATTTACTGACCATTATTAAAATATTTTGTTTTATTTATTAACAAATATTAAACTCATATATCAGAAACTATTTAAGATGGTTTATTTTAAAAATGAATAAACCTAACTCTAGAAACCGATAGCTTATTTGAACAAATGTTCTATTTAATTTTATTTTTAAATTCTGAAATACCCCCTTAAAATAACTGGAATTTTTTAAATGAGATGGAAAGCTATAGAGGGAATACTAGGAATCAAGAATAATTTTGGAACCACATGAATTATACTGCTCACAAATGCAGAATAAAAATGATATTTTGTGTCTAGAAAGAATTGCAGAAAATTCAATGAAAATTTTGTCTGTACAAGGAATCATTAGAACTTAAAATACTTTGTGTTTCTCTGAATTAAATATTATGGGTTGGGGAAGAATAGCTCTCTATTATATCCACTGAGATACATAGGGTCAAAGACTAGAAATGGCTGTTTATAATTGTCAAATAACCACAATATGTTAAAAAATAATGTGGGAAAGAAGATAAAGCATTTAAAATGTATGTACTGTGCACATTTGAAGAGTAAGTAGAAAGATAATTAAAGGAAAAAGGTTGGCTAGAATTTACCAGTTGCTCTAATATAGCATGAAAGTATAAAAATATGCTTGAATTCAGTGGTAGGACTCAGCCTGTTTGCACCAGTTTGGCATAACTCATACCTAATTTTTTGTTGAGTTTGGCAAACTGGTTGTTAAAATGGCACTTGTAATTAGGGTTCTTTCTAAGTGGGTGCCTGGGCAGCCACCCAATGTGGACATCACAGATTGACATTCTTTACTCTTTATAACGGTCATCTGTGCAACAGCGTATTCTAAGTGCCCATAGTAATGTTCTTTCTGTGAAAAAAATTTGATGGAACTATGCTTGTAATATTTACTTATTCATTTCATAAAACTCATTATACTTTGATGAAATACTACATTTTAATTCCCTTGGTTTGTTACTTCAGTAAACAAACATAATATAAAGAGAAAAAGTGCTAACCAGGGGTGGGGTGACAACTTGTATTGTTTTTCCTCAGGTATTATTTAATATTTTTTATTAATATTTCAAAGCTCTTTCTTATAAACTAGTCTTGTATACCTCTCTTATTATTCTTATTTAAGTATTATATTCATAAAATAATAAACTATCTTTCGGTATACCTTTTTTTATACTTAAAACTGTCGTTAGGGCAGAAAATCGGTTGTTAACTTATTTAAATCCTACCACTGTTTGAATTCCATGTAAAAGAAAACCAAAAAGCCTAAAAAGTAGATTAAATGGGAGGATATAATGAGATGCATGACTTTTAGCAAATGATATGGAAGCAAATCAAGAGTTCCACTAAAATTATTGGAGTTTGTTTTACAAGGGAATACATTATAGCTCTGTAAATTTCTGAACTCATCATATTTGATTATAAATCTATACCTGTGTTTACATTTTTTATGTGACATTTGCTTTTACAGTGTCAACAAGGATACACACAAACATCTTATTTACCAATTAAATAAAAATCTAAAAATATTTTAATATTTTTTCAACAAATTTGAAAATTCTATTGATTCATAAACATCTTTCTGTTGTCAGATATATAAATACTGTAGAGATTTTCTCTGCCCTTATTTTCAGTCATTTCAAAATCAATTTATACAAAATTTTACAGAAACATTAAATATCAATAACTAAAGTACACATTTTTTAAATTTTTATTAAGGGATTTGTTATACATCAAACACCTTCATTTTAATTGCCTTTCATTATGTTACTAACTGTAGAGAAAGTAAGATCTTTTATTAATTTTGTCTCAGATACAAAGCAAAAACTTTTAAATTAACTTTTTGAGAGGCTTAATGCTTGATACTTCTTTAAAAAAACTGTTTTCTCAGTTTTAATTCTGAAAAGCTTTTATATCAGCATTAAATTAAACTTTTTATTACTAGAAAATAATGCAAAATATTGTCATGTAAAAATATTTTGTAAAGCTTTACTGGGAAAAATAAATAAATGCAATATTTTAATCAAAATGTACCTTAAACCTGACCAGTTGGTGGTACAGTGGATAGAGTGTCGGACTAGGATGTGGAGGACCCAGGTTTGAAACTCCGAGGTTGCCTACTTGAGCATGGGATCACAGATGTGACCCCTGGTCACTAGCTTGAGCCCAAAGGTCTCTGGCTTGAAGCGCAAGGTTGCTGGCTTGAGTCCAAGGTCACTGGCTTGAGCAAGGGGTCACTTGCTATGCTGTAGCCCTCCAGTCAAAGCACATATGAGAAAGCAATTAGTGAACAACTAAGGTGCCACAAATGAAGAACTGATGCTTCTCATCTCTCTCCCTTCCTGTCTGTCTGGCCCTATCTGTCCCTCTCTCTGAATCTCTCTCTGTTTCTGTAAAAAAAAATAAATAAATAAAAGATGTACCTCAACTTGAAGATTACTTACTGTAAACTAAATTACAAAGACTGTATTAACAAAAAAGATGTAGGTTTTAATTACAGATTAGTTGTACCTAATAGAGATAATCTACAACATATGTTTAAAATTGGATCTCTTCAGACAATTTCACAATGTGCTATTTACTTACCATTTAATAATTAATATCTAGGAATTAACCAAAAAAATTGAAATAAATGAACAATATTATACTTACATGACACATCATTTGTATTTGCATATTCTTTCAAAACCCCAAAAGGTAATAACAAAATGCTAAATTCTCACATTTTACCTCCAACTATTTTGTTTCAATTACACTCAACTAATTATTACTCCCTAAACATTAAGTGCTCTTTAAGGTAATGTTGCCATATATACACTGTTTCTTCTTTCCAATAACACCTTTTCTATCCATTATATATGGAAAACTCTTACTTTTCAAATTTCAATCCAAGTATTATTTCCTTTAAGAAGTCTTCTCTTCTTGATTTGCCCTAACAAAGATTAGCTTCTCATCCTCTATTTTCTATTTTTATCTCTTGGAATATTTGAACTCTACTAGTACTCTAGTACTTCCTTGGAATATAGTATCTAGAGATATCCCTATTTGCTCAAAACTTCCTTTTATGTCTGCAATTTTTAAGTTTCATTATGTAGTCTTATATTTCAGACTGAAGTGAATAATGGTTTAAAATAACTGTTGTTTCAATAGAAAGTGATATTTTTTCTATTATAAGTTATAGCTAGTAGTAACTGTATCTATTGCAATAACTAGTGATTTTACATATTTGATTTTTAACTAGGTAAGTTACAGAATTATCTCACTAACAACTATTTTCAATTGATTTCTATGTGTTTTCTAAGATTAATAATTAAGTTATAAATAATAAACATATCACCACCTCTGTTTTAATATATTTAACTCTTTTTATATTTTCTTACCTAACTGCCTTGATGAACATGATTACAACTTTGAGTTGTTCTTATGCCAGGTAGGTATTTTTAATTCTGATTTGTCGAGAGTGTTTCTGTCATTTTACCAGAAAAGAATGGTTCTTGATTTAAAAATATATATCATGTGCTGAATGTTATCATATGCTCTTTCACCACGTATCAAGATGTCATGGTGCCTGACCAGGCGGTAGCGCAGTTGATTGAGCATTGGACTGGGATGCGGAGGACCCAGGTTTGAGACCCCGAGCTCGCCAGCTTGAGTACGGGCTCATCTGACTTGAGCAAAAAGCTCACCAGCTTGGACCCAAGGTCGCTGGCTCCAGCAGGGGGTTGCTCGGTCTGGTGAAGGCCCGCGGTCAAGGCACATGTGAGAAAGCAATCAATGAACAACTAAGGTGTCACAACGAAAAACTGATAATTGATGCTTCTCATCTCTCTCTGTTCCTGTTTGTCTGTTCCTATCTATCCCTATCTCTGACTCTCTTTCTGTCCCTGTAAAAAAAAAAAAAAAAAAAAAAAAAAAAAAGTAACGTGGTGTTCTCTTTGAATTTATTAATAAAAAACATTTTATATCTTTTTTACTGATGGGGATGTTAAAATGAATTTGGAAGAACAGCTTTAATTATATTTAGGATAATTTAATTTAATAAAAACAATGTTTTAAAAACATTGAATTAATATAATTTTAATTTTTTCAAAATCTTTGTTCTCCAACTACTCTTAAATTTACTTGGTCTTGTTTTCCAAGAAGAATGAAAAAGTTTCAAAGGTCACAAATAAAAAATTTCCCACCACACAACATACAGGAAAAAAAGTTGATCCTTACGTCTTCTTTCTCTCATTTTTTTTTTTTTTGTTGTTGTTGTTGTTCTTTTTATAGCAGGTCCCATAACTTTTTTTTTTTTTTTTTTTTTTTTTTTTGCAGTATTGGTTTGATTGTAATAAATTCCTTGAGTCATTTTTATCCTGGGATTCTTTTTATTTCTCCTTCAATTTTAAATGATAGTCTTGCTGAATAAAGTATTCTTGGCTGTAGATTCTTGTTTTGCATCACTTTGAATATTTCTTGCCAGTCCCTTCTGGCCTCAATTGTTTCTGTTGAGAAGTTAGATGTCATCCTTATGGGGCTCCTCTATAGGTAATCAACTGCTTTTCTCTTGCAGCTTTTAGTGTTCTCTTAATCTTTGCATTTTAATTATGATGTGTCTTAGAGTAGGCCTCCTTGGGTTCCTCTTTAATGGGACTCTCTGTAATTCCTGAACTTCTGTGACTCTTTATCAATTTTTGGAAATTTTCAGCTATGATTTCTTCAAAGAGGTTCTCTATTCCTTGTTAATTCTCTTCCCTTTCAGGAACTCTTATGATGTGGACATTGTTTTTCTTTTCATGTTGTCATAGAGGTCTCTTAGTGTATCCTCAGTCTTGTTTAGCTTGTTTTTACTTTGCTACTCTGCTTCTGTGCTTTTGTTAATCTTGTTCTCTAAATTGCTGATTCAATCTTCTGGTTCATACAGCCTGCTATTGATTCCTACTAATGTAGTCTTCATATCTGAATTTTATTTGTCATTTCTGATTGGTTCTTTTTTATGATTTCAATGTCCTTTTTGATGCTTGTTATCTCTTTATTTAGGTACTCATTTAGACTTCCATTTTTGCTCTAAAATCCTTAGACATCTTAAAAATTATTACAGTCATCCCTTGCCATATCACAGTTCACTTTTCATGGTCTCACTGTATCATGTATTTTTTAATTGTATATATCTAATTTTGTATTGCAGATTTTTTGCTATATTGCAGGATTTTTTGGTATATAGGTATTTTTATATATTTATTATTTTAATTATTTTTGCAGTAAAATAAGCAAAATTAGTGTGGAAAAGGTCAATAACAGTGTGGGAAGGGTTAATAACAGTGTGGAAAAGGTTTATAAGAGTGTGAGGAGGGTTTATAAAGCCTTAAATCAGTGGTTCTTAACCTGGGTTCTATCAAATCCTAGGGGTTTGATGAGTCAGTCTCAGGGGTTCAGAGAAGCCTCTGCCACAGAGGCCAGAATAAAGTAATATCGTAATTTGTTGTGAGTTCATGCACTTTGTTGATTTTGTTCTTTGAGCAAGGTGATGTTCATGCATGGCTCATTTTGTGAACCAGTAAAAAAACATATACCTATGTCTTGAATTTGGAAAAAAAAATATTTATCACTAAAAAAGGGTTCGGTGAATGCGCATATGAAACTGGTAGGTTTGGTACCTCAAAAAAGGTTAAGAACCACTGCCTTAAATATATATAAATAATAAAATAAACATAAGATTGCTACTTTGCAAATTTTCTCCTATCTCAGTGGGTTCTGGAACCTAACTGCCGTGATAGAAGAAGGACTACTGTATTTTAAACTCTGAATCTGGTAGTTTCGTTATTTTCTTTTTATTTAGTTTTTTTTCTGGAAATTTCTCTTTTTTGATTCATTTGGGTCGCTTTTCTCTGTCTGCCAATTTTGTGTTTGCATTAGGTAGAGCTATCTGACTTTGATATTTTTGCGGTGTCTTTATGAAGAAGATGGGCTTGACCTCCAGGTCACCTGATTTTCTTAATCTAGGAATGTTTCTTGAGGGTAGTACTTTTCCTCCTGCTGTATGTGAGTATTGAATGCAGTTGGTCCTTTCGTGGCTGTGGTTATCCTTTCAGGCTGGCTGGTTTTAAGGATCAACCTTGATTATGTGTATTAGACACTGTTCAGTGTCTGTCCTGTTGGGCATATTTATTCTCTACAGTGTCTGGTGCCTGCTGTACTCCTTCTGTGTGCATGCTGCTTGTGTAGTTAGCTGAGTACAGGATTGGTGTTGTTTGCCATCCACTACTGGTTGTTTTGGTTCTAGGTCTTCTTAGATTGGTGTCATCTGCTATTTGTAACCTGCCGTAGGCTACCTGTCTGGAGCTACTGCACTGTGTGCTGTTTTTGTCTGTGTTTCTTATGCCTTGATAGTGTGGGAGGGGCCAATCTGTGTATAAGAATCAGCTTCCTCCTGCTTAGAGATGACAGCCACTACATAAAAGCCCCAACTTCCATTAGATTTGCTTCCGCTTTTCTGCTGCTCCACTTCTTCTTGCAGCTGCCTGGCCTACCTATAGAAAACTGTAGTGTGTAGTGTGTGCTCAGACTGGCTTTACCCAACCAACCTCTCTACACTTTTCAAACTTGGTGGACTAGGGCAGCTGAGTTTGGGAATACAACATTAGGGGGAACCCCTACTTCAGGGATCTCTTGGTCAGGAGCTTAATATGGAGAAAGTGGTCCCTACTTCAGATCCCAATGCCTCAGCTATTGCTAGATATTCAAATTTTATTCCTCCACAGCAAGGTGAGAAGCAGGTTTCGATTGAATGGGGCCATCAGTCCCCTCTGCAGAAGTTCTTTTAGCTGGTGATTCCCTAATCTCAGGAAGGAAAATGAGAGAGTCCACTCCTGGGGCTGAATGTGCCACATCCACTCCCCCAGGAATTGGCTAAGCCCTTTGACCAGACCCAGCAATAAGCTCGCAGGGAACCACCCTTTAAATGCCCATCCTCCAAACCTCTCTCCCTTCTCACTGTGGAATCCAGCCCAGCAGGGAAGGATATTCCAGCACCCAGGCTGACTGACTATGAAGTTCCAGCCTATCCAATGTACATGAGCTGCTGTGTCAGTGCTGATCACTGAAAGGGGAACTCATGTCAGCTGAGTCAGGTGTGAGGAGCCCTTCCTTAGAATACCCCACTAGCAAGGCAAAAGTTGTTAGGTCCTAAACCAACACCTTCCACAGCTGGCCGCTGGATGTGCCAGCCCTGGGTTTTCCTGGCAGAAACCTGGTGCAGACAAGTGGGAGACACTGCCCATGACTCACCCTCAGCATTCTTCTTGGAGCTACAAACAATCTATAGTTTGCGGCTGCCTCTTATGGGCCCAGGTGTGCATGGAAATACCAAGCCACACACCTTGGCTGGCTTTTACCTACACTGAGCCTGGGAGAAAGTCAGAAAAAAGCCAAGGTTTCCTCAGTTCCACCTCCTGTAGCCTCTGTCTGCTGGCTGCTTGTTGGGCTCAGCCATAGAAAAAAAACATCTGGTAGAGTCTAAAGCCTGGGATTAGGAATGGTGGTGGGTGTGGCTCAGCCACAGGTATTTGTCTAGACTTTTTTCACAGACTTCAGTAGGATGTGGCCCTAGGAGTCTGGTGGATGTGACCTCTGAGACCCTAAAGATAATTCCCTATTAACAAACCCAGGGTCCTTTGAAAGTCAAGAGAGTAAGTAAAGAAACTATGCAGAGAAAAGACAAGAAGACAGTTCCAAATGAGAAGAGAAAGTATACCAAACCAATTTCAGATGGTTTAGGTAGAAATTTATTAAGTTGTTCTATCTCTTATTAAAGGCTGACATCTTTAGCTATATAAGTTATATATATCCACAAGCAAGTAAAATCAAAAAAGTCTTTCTCCTTTATCAAACTCAACTCAGGCTCTTCAAAACCCTTTTTCAACTGGGCTTCAACCCTGGTTTATAAATACAGAAAAACCTGAACAGTGTTTACCCCACTCTGAGACTAGCACACATACTAACATGTTTTCTATCAGCTCAGGGCTGTGTCCCTAGAATGAATCAAATCCCTTTTAAAATATCTGAAACAATTCAACATTGACAAAGGAACTTTTTATTTGCTCCAGCCAAAACCTGAAAATGGGCTCCTAAATCTCTTCTTAGAGAAGTTCTTTTAGAAAGTTAACAATTAAAAATGCTTTCTCTGCCCCTTTGAGAGGTAAATCTCTTATCACTCCAAACTGTCTCCACAAGAACCTGGGGACCATCTTTATGAAATGCAAACTTCCAGGAAAATAGAGTTTATTCTCTTACCTCAGTTCTATAAAAGGGTAAGGGCCTATCTTTGTTGGGCACTTTGATCTAATTTGCAAAACTACTCCTGTTCTAAAGGTAATTCCCTATTAACAAACCCAGGTTACCTAATCATATTGACCAATCCCATTCTCGGTTTTTGTAATTTTTCACTTCTCTAATTTTTTCTCATTCTTTTTTTAAAAAATAATAAGTCACTTGAGTTGAATTGAAGTGCCACTCAAGTCACTCCCTTTCCCACTGAAGTACTATTGAATGAAATCATTTTGTTGCATTTTACAAATATTCATCTTTAACAGACCAGTGCTTTACCAATTTTAGTGTGCATAAGCATCATCTGAGAGGTGATTAAAAAGATTTTTAGTTTCCAGCCCTAAGATTCTGGTTTAGAAAGTCAGGAATGGGACATGAAACTCTGCGCTTTTAGCAGTTCTCCTGGTTGTGCTGATACTGTTCAAAGACCATCCTTTGAGTAACACTGGTATAGGCCAGTCATTCCATCTTTGTCTTAGAGAAGATAAAAAAGAGAAAGAAATATAAGAAAATGGAAAAAAATAATTAATGTAAAACAATAAAATTTACACATGCATATATACCTAATAACTAAGGATGCATACTTTCTTCTTATTTTAGGATCTTGAAATATGTCCTCAGATAGATAATCATCTGATCTAGTTATCTAGATCTGATTTCCTAGGGAGAGAGAGAAATGAGTTATTGGCTCTAGGAAGTAAGACAGATGTTCTTCTGCAGTTCTTTAATTCATTAAGAAATTGTCTAGTCATCGAACTTTTCCATCAATACAAAATTAGCTGGAGTCTAAGATAGCCCATAATATGAAGTTTATTTACATATTTTGTAATAAAAGAAGGGAATAAAGTGTGTTCCGCATAGTAGAAAATAGCTTCTGCAAAAGCCCTAAAGAGAGGGAGATTTACAGAAGGTGCAATATGAAAACAGATCAGTAATTCAGGAGGCAAGAGAACAAGTAGGAGGAGAATATAATATGAGCATGAATTAGGGCCTGTTTAATAATTTAGAAAAGAGCAATAAATGATGTAGGAGTATACTGTGAAGACTTGCAGAGTTAGGTTAACAATTAGAGACAGCGAGGAGCCCTAGGATGATAGCCCTGAGCGAATGAGAGTCCAGATTTCTTCTACCCTGTATAGAAAACAGTGCATGCTGGAAACAACAAAACAGCAGAGTAAGATTTAGAAACAAAGAAAATGTTTAGGCTCTCAGAAAAGAGAACAGGAGTCAGCATGTTCCTTGCACTTTACTTCACTCCTTAAAACTTCTCCTGGCTGCTTCCTTGAGTTAATTGTACTGGCTAATAAATATCTTAGTAAGGCCGGGGACTGGGCTTCAGTCCTTGTATTTCCTGACTGGGACTGTTGCTTCCATTGGCCCCTCAGAGCATTTTATCTTTTCTCTAAATAGTTCATTGTCACTGCAACAAAACAAGGAGTCAAGATTTAACTGATTTTTACTTCTAATGTAATTATTTTATAGACATGCCCTTGCAAAAGTTCCATTAAAATTCTTGAGTTCTAGTTTTTCACTTAGAACATAAGGATATTCATTTGGCCATAAGATCTTAGCCAAAATTATGTATTGGAATTGAAGGGAAAAAAAAATCAAAAGATACATGGCTAGACTTTCTCTGAGAAATTTGACCCAGTAGGTCTAGATATAGTCTGCACTGAGAAAAATTCTCAGATAGTTCTCATGCACTCTCTGGTCTGAAAATCACTGTACTTGAAGATCATTGACAATATTTACAAGATTTTAAAAATACATTCAGAGATGGAATGGTGATAGTAATTCTTCAAGGACAGACCAAAGATATTTTAAGTACTTTTTACAATCATTCTGTTGGAATGCTGGAATAAACTGTTGATTATAACTTTAGAGTGTGTTACTCATATAGATATGTAGAGTATAATTCTCAAAAATTTCCTAACATTGGCTAGTTTATAGACTAATATACTCTTGTAGGCAATACTATCTATTGTTCTGCATCCCCAGAATGTATATCACTTTAATATGAAATGGAACCTTCCTTTTTTTTCATTCTAAAAGCATCAATATAAATCTGGGTACTCTGAAAAGCAGATGCCAAAACAGAATTAAATGTGCGAGGATGAGTACATATGTCATACATAGTAAGTTAAGTAGTGGTAGATTCAACAAAGCTGTGGTGGAGTCCCTGAGGCACTCTTGACCAACATGGGAGGCATGTTCTTCCTAGGAATGGGTTTCTCTTGGTAGCCACACCGCACTATGTCACTGATTGGGAGCCGTCTATGAGAGGTATAGCCTTGGTGCAAATTCATGGGTTTCAAAGCATAGGAGTTGAAGTCTTTGATTAATCACACTGTCTATAGTCAGAAGTTTAAAAAATTGCACCATTACCAACAGAGCCCTCCACTTATTCTGAGCACAGGAATTTATCTGTCTAACCAATTAATGAGACAGTAACTGGTACCTTACTCCCTCACCTAGACAAGCAAGTTAGCTTCAAGAAACTGCTCAAACTATTGGGGAACATAGCATTTTACTTTAATTAGTAATGTTAGCTAAAAAATGCTCAGTTGTGATTGTGGATATCCCCCTTTGCCATTTCATAGAGGAAAACTAATATAGAAACAGGAAAAAAAATCTAAAAGAATAACATGAAGCCCTGCCCTGATATTCAATGGATTAAAGCGCTGTCCTAATGCGCAGGAGTTGCCGGTTCCATCCCTGGTCAGAGCACATACAGAAACAGATTACTGCTTCTGTCTTTCTCCTTTGTCACTCTCTAAAATCAATAAATAAATTTATAAAACTCTTTAAAATAGAAAAAAATGATATTAAATTAAATTTCTGATTGTATAGATTGAACTTGAGTGTGTCAGTTATCCTTTCCAGTTATTTGAAGTTATAAATTTTATTTTGATTTTAAACCCACTTGATCAGGTTTTCTGATAATTATAATTAAGAGTATTGTTTAAGACAGAATTTCTTTGTAAATTATATATTAAATGCTTACAACAGACTAAAAATAGATATTGTTATCCTTATTTACAGGTGGGAATAAGGCCCAAAAAGATGAAGTAATTTCTCTAAGATTATCTAAACTAAAAACTGATTGAACTAGAAACAAATTCCTACTTTCTTAATTAAAATTCCTAGCATACAGCCAGTTATTTTACTTGAGTATCTAATTATTGTTTTATTATTTAAGGTGAATTATGAGGACAAATCTCTTTTATAGTCACCACACATGTATTTCCATCAAATTTCATCCTATTCTTATGTTCATGGATGTAGGACCTAGATTTCAGAATTTGAAAACTAATATAATTACCTAAATATAGTATTCTTTATGTAATTATATATTTTTTAGTTTCTCCTCATAAAATTATGCAAGATGGTTATACATAATATTACTATTTGTACTGTTTAATGAGTACATTTCTTATCCACATTTTGTTGTCACTTGACAAATATTTTTAATTTATATATGCTTTGTGTACTTATGTGTGTTATTGTTTAAAGTCAATAAAGCACTAATTTTTATACTTAAATTGAATGCTTCAAATTACCTAGTAAAATAACTCTAAATGAATGTTAAAGAATGGACAAATCAACATATACTTAAAGGCAGTTGTGTAGCTCAGGTTCACCTATGAAAACCCTATTCCTTATTCAAATTATGTTCATTTTGTATATAATTATATTTATAAAATATGTGATATAATGGCATGTAATGTTGATTCTTGTACACATTATTGCCAGAATATATGTCTTTCTTCTAGTACTTAGGCTAACAGTGGCACCTGTAAATCTATTTATTCAGGAAACTCATAAAGGAATTTATAATGCAGAAATTAGTTTTAAAAACCGTCTAGCCTAATCTAATTAAGAACAGAGAAACTGTTCTAGAAATTAATGCTACCTACTTAACATTAGACAAATAAACTTTAGCAAATCTGGAACTAGAATCTAACTCTATACTTTCATTTTCTTATTCATTCCATTGAGTCTGCTCAACAAAGATTCAGCAAAATAGTGTTTGCAATTTCTTTGTTGGGTATATCTGTTTGGTTTCTAAATATCCAAATTGTGTATTTGTTTTTTACTTTTAGAAATTATATGCTATTATGATTGCACATTAGAATGAATCCATATTCTTATTTGTAACTCCTATCCTGAAATCAACCATAATAGCATATATATATATATATATATATATATATATATATATATAATTTTACACAGACACATATATGCAATATATATAAATTTCAGGTCACCCTATTTAGACAATAACAAAATAAGTTATGTTTTGTCATGCCTATGGATGAAGAATAATAAAGAGAGCTAATTATTTATGTGAAAGATTAATGTAAAGCTTAAGTTGGACAATATAGTATTCCAATTACCCTATGGCCTTGTCAAAACACTTTGTGTCTCCTTCTTTTTCCTAATCTTCTACATGTATATGATTTGAATGCAATATCCCCAAAATTAATTTCCTACTCAATCTCACCACAACTTATAAAAGCAGGTCCCGTAATTTCTTGCCCGAGTTACTGAAAACACCTATAAACCAATTCTTTTTCTGCAATCTTTCTACCATCCAATCTATGCCCAACTCAGTCATCAGTATGATCTTTATAAAGTCAAATTTTATTTAGTCAATTTGATAAATTCCTAGAGTTCTTAAGAAAAGTACAAACTCCTTAGTATGGCATAAAAGACTCTCTAAGGTCTCTACTTTCTTATCTTTTAACTACTCACTTTCCTATTTATTAGTTATTCAGAATTTTTTTTCATTTTCTGTAAGTTTCACACCTCTAAACTTTCTCAGGAGATCCTACCATAATTTAAAATATTCCTACTGTATCAAACACAATGTCTCAAATTTCCTTCAATGCACAGCTCATAAATTACCTCAAATCCCTTATTAACCACATATTCTTGATTAAGTGTCCACCTCTGTTCTCCAATAGTACCCAGCTAACACTTTAACATTTTTCAAAGTGTTAAGTAATTATCTATTTATGTGTCAGCCTTTCCTCACTAAACTATTCAATTTTTGGGAGTTTATAGAATCTGCTATTCATTACCACATCTTACCATATTCTGAGTACTGTACATGTGATACTCAAATGTTGGTTGAACGATTTTTTCTCTGATACCCACTCTTTAGTGGAGAACTGGTGGCAGATTTTTTTCCTAATTGGTAGATACCAACACGGAGAGGCATGGAAAATAAATAAACAAACAAAAAAAACCCTAGAGAAATATATAATCCAAACATGCAAATAAACAAAATAATCCAGAAAACAGTCCTAATAAAATTAGTATATGAATTACCTGCCAGAAAATTCAAAATAACCACTATAAAAAATGCTCAATGAGCCTGACCAGGTGGTGGTGCAGTGGATAGAGCATCAGACTGGGATGTGGAAGACCCAGGTTTGAGATCCTGAGCTTGCCAACTTGAAGCGCGGGCCCATCTAGCTTGAGCTAAAAGCTCGCCAGATTGAACCCAAGGTCGCTGGCTCCAGCAAAGGGTGGCTTGGTCTGCTGAAGGCCCGTGGTCAAGGCACATGTGAGAAAGCAATCAATGAACAACTATGATGTCGCAATGGCAACGAAAAACTAATGATTGATGCTTCTCATTTCTCTCTGTTTCTGTCTGTCCGTCCCTACCTATCCCCCTCTCTGACTCTCTCTCTGTCCCTTTAAACAAGAAAAAAAAAAAGCTCAGTGAGCTCAGAAGAACAAAGATAAATGAAGTAAGAATTTTAACAAAGATAAAAAAATTTTTTTAAAAAACAAAACAGAAATATTGAATGTAAAAAATACAATAATTGGACTAATAAGAAATTAATAGAGGGGTTTAACAACAGACTAGATTAAGCAAAAGGAAAATAAGCACACATGAAAACAGTTCATTTGAAATTATTCATAGAGCAAAAATTTCAAAAGAATAATAAAGTAAAAGTAAGTTTAAGAGTCTTATGAAACACCACAAAATGAATAATAATATATTATGGAGTTCAAGAAGAATAAGGGAAAGAGAAAGACATAGAGAATTTATTTTTTTAATAATGGCTGAAGATTTTTCAAATCAGGAGAAGGAAATTGAGACCATATGTAAAAATCCCAAAGGACTACAAATAAAAGGAAGTCAAAGATTCCACTAAAAATATATTATGATCACATTGTCTCCTCCCCCCCCAAATTAAAATAATAATGCTGAAATCAGCAAGAGAAAAGTAATGTGTCACACAAAAGGGGGCCTTCATGAAATTATAAGATTTTTCAGCAAACTTGCAGTCCATATAGGAGTTGGATGATATAGGAAAATAACTTAAAAATAAATAAAATAAAACTGCCAAATAGATTGCTATACCCAGCAAACCTCTCCTTTGGAAATGTAGTAAAGATAAAGACTCTCCCAAACAAAAGCTCAGGTGGTTCTCCACCAGGAAACCTGCCTTAAAAGAAATGCTAAAAGGAATTTTTTGAATTGAAATAAATGGATGTCTAATAGTAAGAAGATGACATATGAAAGTTAAACCTCACTTGGACATATACAGAATACAGTATTAACATATGCTGGTCTGTAAATCACTTCTAATTTAAGTATAAAGTTTAAAAGACAAAGCACGAAAAACAACTATAACTATAAAAATATGTTAACAAATACACAATATAAATAGATGTAAATTTTAATGTCGAACACGTGTGTGGGTAGACTAAAATGTAGAGTTTTTGTATGTGACTGAAGAAAAATTGCTATCAGCATATAATAGACTATTATATCTATATTTTATGTAAGCCATGTGGGTAACCACAAAATTTATGTATATAGAAGTTACACAAAAAATAAAATAAATTAAAAAGAAATCAAATCACTTAAAACTCAACGAAACTCAAAAGAGGACAGCAACAAGAGGAAAGAACTTATAAAGAAAAAGAAAATAATAAAATGGAAATAGTAAATTTTTTCCTATCTGTAATTATTTTAACTGTAAATGGATTAAATTCATCCCTGAAATGGCATAGAGTGGCTCTATGGATTAAAAATAATAATAATTAAAAGAAAATAAAACAGGATCCAACTACATATATACTTTCTATAATCTTACAATAGTAATATATTTATATATGTTATGTATGCAGATATATATATCAGAATATATATATATATATATATATATATATATATATATTTATATATCAGAATACCTAAATATAAGATATATAAATTTGTATTGATAGAACTAAATAAAAAATATACAGAAATACAATTATAGTAGGACACTTCAACACTCCACTTTCAATAATTGTTAGAATAACTATCATAAAATTAACTAAAAACCAGTCAACCTGGAAAACACTATGGAAAATAAATGTAACAGACATATTTAAAACATTTAGCCCCAAAGCAGCAAAATATACTCTGTTTTCTAGTGCAAACAAATATTCTTGAGGATAGAGCACGTTAGGTCACAAAAAAAAATCTTAAAAATTTTAAGAAGACTGAAATCATATTAAGTATGTTTTCTACAACAATGGAATGAATATAAAAACAATAGCAATATGAAATGCACAAATATGTGGAAATTAACAACCTTTGAACAACAAAGGGTCAGTGCAGAAACCAGAAGTGGAATTAATAACTATGATGACAAAAGGAAACAAACAGAACATATAAAAAATTGTGAGATGCCGCAAAAGTAGTTATAAGTGAGAAATTTGTGGAAATAAATGTTTATATTAAAAAATATAAAAGTTCTCAAATTAGCTCTCTTATTTTATTTATGCCCCTGGAAACAAGGAGGAAAAAAGATCAAAGTAAATCAAATAAAGTAAAAAATAATAATCAAGCTTAGAACAGAAATAAGCAAAATAGAGGATATGAAAATAAGACTGATTTTTGAACAAATATACAAAATTGACAATTTTAACTAGGTTATCTAAGAAAAAGACACAACTGAAATTAAAAATGAAAGTGACATTACAACTGATGCCACATAATAAAAATGATAATAAGAGACTACTATGAACAATTATACTCCAACAATTTAAGATTACCTGGAAGAAGTATATAAATTCTGGAAACTTACAACCTACCAAAACTGAATCATGAAAAAAGAGAAAATCTGAAACAGTCATATAACTAGTAAAGATATTACATAGTAATCAAAGAGAAAAGATAAGGAGTACCAAATATTTAAAAAACCAAGAGACACAACAATCCTTAAACTCTTCCAAAAACCTGAAGAGGAAGAAACACTTCCATATGACTTTTATAAGGCCAGCATTATTCTAATACCAAAGCCAGAGAAAGATCAAAAGAATAGTCCAATATTCCAGATGAATATAGATTCAGCTATGCTCTTTTCACTATGATTATTAACCTTTTGTAAGTCATGACAAATCTTGTTCTTGAAGAAGGGAGAAATCAGAAATCAGGACTAGAGCAGGAAAAGATACTACTAGACTTAGTTGCTTTATGAAAATATTTTATAGGAAGCTATTTGGATATACAGTAGAAGTAAAAATATTTAAATTCTGTTAATATATTTACTTTTTGAGGCAGGTGGCATAATTTAAATAAGAAGTGAACAAACTCTAGAGAGCTTCCTCTGAGCTCACAGGGTCTGGTGAGGCACAGAGAGACGGATGAAATATCAAAGTCTCTGGCAGTTACTATTCTATGTCACCAAATGGCATGAGTCCTGCAGCTAATATTTACTTGTCAAGCACAAAACAATGAGTTTTATGATTTGCAATCTCATAGATATATAAACTCATAGATAGAATAAATTGATGGTCATCAAATGGGAAGGGGTTTTCAATTCACAAGTTATATAAATGTCTAAACACTATGTTGTATGTTGATAACTAATAATATTGTAATGTCAACTGTAATTAAAATTTTTTTAAAAAGAGTAGTCAAAGAGCATAGTAGAAAATCATTTTATTCTACAATGAAAAAAAAAATGAATTATGGGAAAGAGTTGTAAAAGATGATATATTGTTTAGAGTTTAACAGAAAATCAGAACAAACAGAAAATATGTATATACATAAAGAGAGATCTGTTTTAAGGAATTAACTCACATAAGTATAATGCTATCAAGTTCAAAATCTGTAGGCTTGGAAATTAAGGTAAAAGTGAGAGTTGCAGTTTTGAGTCTAAAACCAATAAGGCAGGCCAGGAGGCTAAGAAGTCAGGGGGGAATTCTATGTTACAGTATTGTAACAGAATTCCTTCTTCTTCAGTAAACCTCAGTTATTGCTCTTAATCTTTCAACTTATTAAACAAGACTTACCCCCATTATAAAGGGTAATCTTCTTTATATAAAGTCAACTGTTTTTAAATATTAATCATTATTTACAAAATACTTTCCCAACTACATCTGCTTGACCAAACAACTGGGCACGATGACCTAACCAAGGTGACACATAAAATTAAGCAACACAAATAGGTTCTGAGAAACAGAATGGCAGTGATGTCCAGAGGCAACACTAAAGAGCTTAGAGAAAGAGAATACCTAATGTTCAGTATTCACTCTTATGCTATGTAACTCTGTTCTATAAATTCAATTACCTCAACCTTGGTGTGCAAGATATACGCATTTCTTGTGTGGATACTACTTTGGGAAGAAATTAAGTGATCATAATCATTGTTCAGGCCAAAATAAATGAGAAAATGTCAGGACATTTTCTATGATTTGGTAATCAATAATTACAGTATTTCAGCAGAGGCAGAAAGTCAGAGCAAGAAGAAACCTTGGAAAATAGGAGACAGCCATCTTCACGAGAACTCCCGGAAATATTAAGAATGGTTTATTCAAGCTAATATTTTTGAATTCCAAAGTTTAATATGTATCATCTGATATAACTGTTCAAAAAAGCTAATTGGAAGATTATGGGTCTGAAGCCAAGTTATTCAGAAATATTTTGTGAGTTTTTCTGGGGAGTCTATGGGGTCTTAAAACAGCCAAATACTTGGAACATTAAAATAAGATATCATATTTGCTTTTGGTTAAGAAAAAGTTTATTACATATAAATGTATCTTTCACCATCAAAGTATGAACAGCACTAAGAAAAGTTTTATACATCTTTTGTTAGGGCTTCTGTTTTATATACATCCCCAGGCAGAATGAAATCTATCTCATTAGGGAGGTATTAATAGATCCCCTTCTTGAGGTGAAATTAAAAGAAAAAATCCTCTAGTGAGGAATTAAACCTGGTTATAGCAACTCTTAATTGTAGTTCATTTTCCCATTTGGGAGTAAAGCTCAGCAAAGACTTCCAGGAAAAAAAAACCCTGCACTGCCTTTAACAAAACAGAAATTTGACATTTCTCTATAGAGTTTGGAGGGTCAATGCCAAAGTAAATCTTATTTTCCTCATCTTCTGTGGTGTTTGTAATCTATAATCTAATATGGTGCTTTAAAGTAGAGGTGAGTATAAATATTTAAAGATAAGTTACTTGATTAATTCCGTTTCTATTTAAAGACAAAATCTTAAAGTATTAAAAAAAATTTGCCATGCTCTTTATTTCTCTAAAGCAGTGTCTTCAACCAGTATGTCACAAGAATTTTTAAAATATGCAATATCTGACTATTTAGTCAAGGGCACTGACCTCTTTTCCCTTAGATTGTCAAATAAAAAAAAAGTGACAACAGCTAACACAACAATAGCCATTTGGTGTGAATGAATCAAAATTACACCTATTTTTTTTGTCAGATTGACGAAATAATATATTTATGTAGTGCCACAATATTTTAGTAATTAGCTTGTGTGTGCCATGACGTGAAAAAGATTGAAAATTGCTGCGCTAAAGTCTTGAACACACCATTTTTGGTAGGTGATTACTGCACAGAGTTTGAGCAGGGCTGGCATTGCTATCAGATGGGCATCTTGGCAAAACAGAGAAATAGGTGTGGCAGCAATATTGTTAAACCAAAAAAATAAATAAATAAAAAATCATTTTTGTTGCTGAAATCCTTTGTAAAAAAAAAAAAAGTCCATTAGGCCATAGAGGACCAACTCCTGGGACCCGAAGTTTAAACCACCAGCACTAGGTGGAAAAGGCCATCTAGCAGCTTAGGAACATTTTTATATATTATGTTTTGGGAAAGAAAAATGTAAGTTTTTCTGAAAAAATTTATGTTGGCTACATTTAAGGAGGAGACAGGATAAGTTAAAGTGGGTAGTTCTAGGATAGAAACCTAGTCTGTAATTAAGAAATGTTTGCTACATTTGATTGGTTGCAAGCAACAGTCCTAAAAGTTCATGCATCTAGTGGTTGACTAGTAGATGCCTGAGTGTTGATTTGAAGCTCTAACATATATTCAGGAATGTGAGCAGTCTTGTCAGCTGGCCCCCAGCCATTAAAAGGCTAATTGCTCTTTTCTTCCCATTCTTAAGTCCATTGAAATTTAATTTAGAACATCTGTGTACTTTCTTTTTTACAATATATTACATGTTGACTTTTGCAAGTTTGTATTAAAACTGATATTCTGCTTTCTTTGTTTCCCCTTTCACTGCCTACACTTTCAAATCACTTTGTTTCAACATACCAGTTAATTTTCCTCAGCCTCAGTTTCTTCTATAAAATTAGGATGTATTTTTTTTTCACAAATATTTATCGAGTATCTACTATGAGCTAGGCACTATACACTAAGTGTTAGGACACAGAGATAAACTAAATATATTATCTGTCTTCCCAAAAATGAAAAACAGGTACAGATTTTATAAGGTATTATAAGATAGTGCCTTATAAAGTACTATCAACACATAAGTTTGCAGTTAAGAAGAAAGAAAGTAGAGGAGAAAGTGCTGAATTTCAACAAAAAAATAAACTGCCTAATTTTGGAAAGGTTGAAAATAAGTAATATATGGAATGTACAAGTAGAGATGTCTAAAAGGCATTGAAAATATACACTGCTCACAAAAATTAAGGGATCAGGGAACATGAAGATACTCCAGTACTTTAAGCCTTTTATATACTGCATTTTCACGATGAAATAAAAGTTGGTTTTGCATCTCATTTGCATAATTGAACAACTTTCTTTGACTTGTTTGCTTTTCTGATGTACTTGTTTAATAAAAAAAAAATGCTTCTTTTTTTGTTCATTTCATATTTATTTTGAAATATCCCCTAACGTTTGTAATATGCAGTTGTCCCTCGCCATATCATGGCTCACTTTTTGCAGTCTCACTGTATCATGGATTTTTAAATTGGATATATCTAATTTTGTATCATGGATTTTTTGCTATCTCACAGGATTTTGTGGTATATAGGTATTTTTTATATATTTATTATTTTAATTATTTTTGCAGTAAAGTAAGCATAGGAAGTGTTTATAAGAGTGTAGGAAAGGTTAATAACAGTGTGGGAAAGGTTTATAAGAGTGTGGGGAAGGTTTATAAGCCTTAAATATATATATATAAATAATAAAATAAATATAAGGTTGCAACTTCGCAGATTTTCGCCTATAGTTTGGGGTTCTGGAACAAACAGCCCTGCCCCCGCAACAGATGACAGACCACTGCATTTGCAACTCAAAAGATATTTAAGTAGCTAAAGATGGTTGGTAGAGGTCAAGTGAGATTATGAATGTGAGTGTATGTTGAAGACTATATCATCATGCAAATATGAGCTCTATGTTTGTGCTGCCAGGTGAGCAATATAATGTGAATTATTATTACATATGTGCAGTTGGCACTAAATTAATTTGTAATTGTTTTGTCTTGATTTTAAAGCACCTGGTCATTTATGCAAGTAGAATATTCTGACTTCTCAAGTCAAATAAAAGCTTCTCTAAGGCAAAGCATTTTCTGTGTGCATCCGTTACACATAATACAAATGTTCTATAAACATTGTGGATACATTTAAAAATACACATTTCAGACAGTAATAGAAAAAAATTAAAACAAAATTATTGCCAAATATAAGTAAATATGTACTCTTGAGATATGATGGTTTATGTCACAATATCTAAAAATGGTATTTATAAGAAATCACAAATTCTAATCATCACATTATTGTTACACTCTTATAAATTAATATTTATGAGGTATTTATTATAAAAGAGGCTCTTCTCTATAGACTTAATACAAATGACCTAATTGATTTCTGTACAAACCCCTTGAGGTTGTGTGCTGCAGGTGGGAGATTATGGTGGTCAAAACAAGAGCTCAGGACTCTAAGGGGCCGAGTTAGAAACTTGGCTCTATGGCTTATAAATGTGATGATTTAAGCAATTAAGATATCTGTGCTAAAATTTTTTCACCAGCATAAAGTATAATAATAGTATCTTTTTCCTCGAGGTTTCTAAGTATGAAATGAATTAGTTTATCTAAGTGACTAGGATATTGTTTTTAAAATACACACACTATTAGGCTACATTTTTCTATTCCGTTTGGCCATACATGAAATTTTTATTGACATATCTAAATCTAACTTGTACAAATTAAGAAATCTATTTAACCAGAGTTTAGGGGGAAAAATTTTGTTTTCCTTTTCTTCATTTGAGTGATCTTATTCTGTCCTTTTTAAATACTTCCAATGAGATACTTATTATTAAAAGTACATATATTCACATTTTAAACTGGTTAACAAACTTAAAGTGTGATTTGGAAATAATGAGTTATTTATAGCCACAAGAATGATAAAGCAATGAACGGAATGATTTCTTGAGTCTTCATTGCAGGGGAAATAGAAGAAAAGAACTGGTAACTACCTGTCCCTTTAGACATCCAGAATACTTACTAGATTAGCTGATCCCTGGTGGTGATTCCTAGCTCTAAGATTCTGTGATTTAAATAATTTGAATGAACACAGCATTTTAATGCATATATCTGTGGATTTGCATAAATGCAGCATATATTAATATGAAAAACTATCATGCATTATTATATCTTGCCTCTGCATCCAGTCTAATCAGCATTCATTGGATTTTAGTAAAAATTTAGTACCTGAGAATTTCTATTACTTTTAGTTACCATATATATTCTCTATTCTCAGATGACAATAACTCAAGTCACTGTTGTAGATGTGCTTGAGATATTATACTCCTCTTTAATTAGTTATTTTAATTAGAATTTTTAAAAGTCAAAACATTGGCAAAATACCATGTATTCTATTTGCAAATTAGTAGCACCACACACAGAAAAATGTAGAACAAACAAGCTTCTGACAGAAATGACCTATTAAAAGCCATGCAAAGTATTCAGAACCATCCCTCTCTATTTTTATAGCCTATCAGTGACGTTAGCACTTCACTAATGACTTCAAATTTTAAATTAAGACATTAAAATTTCTCCAAATCTGCTTTAGTTCTTATCACCTTTGACAGGCGGTTCCCAAATCCTCATTCTTCCAGTACCAAAATCCTCTTGTGTTTTGTCTATTTGACAGATGAGATGAGTTTTTGGTGATCTCCTCTATTGGGTTCAACATATTAAGTTTAAATCTAAAAGTGGTTTGCAAATAATCAGGGGGCCTTTTCCAAACATTATTTAATACACTGAGTTAGTTTTAATAGTTGCGTATCTACTCAGGAAGCGGATTGATTTGCTCATATAAACCACAGCTATATAATTTTTTATAGTCTTCTGCATTACTAACCTGCAAGTTAGCCTAAAGACAAATTTTTATTTTATCTAAAATACATATCACCTTACTTTTCTCTTTAAGATTAAAAAAAGCACTTTACAATAAATGAAAAAATATATATAATTTATGGGCTATAAATCTGTGTGGTTTTGAAAAGGAGAGTGAAAACTAATGATCTGGGGAGTGGGGTAAGGATAAATGTCAAAATAACCTCCTAACCCTTGTTAAATTTAAAATAAAATAACTCTCCCTACCACTTAATTAAAATAAACAAACTGGTCCTCACTGTAGGCTATTCCATTTCCTTTATGCCACCCCTGCTCTCTCCCGTTACTCCCTACTTCATAAAAACATGTGAAACTATATTAAGACACTGGATATATTTGCACTATTACAAGATGGCTCAAGGAATGATATCTCTGTGATGTAATATTTAAATAAATATGATTAAAAGTAACATATATTCAGCATTGTTTTTTAAGGAATTTAGTTACAAAAAAGAATATATTCAACCCAAAATACAATGTGTCCATAAAGTCACGGTGCACTTTTGACCCTGTGACGGGTCAAAAGTACACCGTGACTTTACGGACACACTGTATTAGCTCTCTCAATCAGTGAAAGTTTTAGACATTTTTTCATTTCTACGATAAACCTCATTTTGAAGTACCGATTATCTTACTGTACTATCCATGAAGCAGACTGTTTCATATACACCTGTTAAAAGCTTTATTACCTAAATAAATCTGATATAAATTTATTTTATCTGTTATTTAATCGTTCTCATACAAGCAGTAAAACAGATATGCAAAATAAAGATAATCACATTGCTTTTCTAATTATTAGAGAGTCCAGAGCCAAAAGAGAGAATCAACAACCTCATACATGAAATATTTTTATGAATCCCCAAATCTTCATTACTTTGTTCCTAATTACCTGTGCAATGGCAGTATTGTATGTAACTAATTCTTGGAAAGATCAAAGCATCAATCAATACTTAAAAGCTCTTTATAAAGCCATAGTGATATGTAGTATAATGAATTTTTCTAAGCTTTTTATTCACTCACATATGTAAAAAAAATTTATTCTCATATGAGGTAGACTGTGAATATAGTTAAATTTATGGGAATTATTTTAAAATCAAAGGTATTTGTTCTTTTCAGTGTATCTATCTGAGCATTGAAACATATCATCAGATATGCAAGCTGCTCTCTCATACACAGTATGATATTTTGTCTTTAGATAATGGTCTATAATTAAAGTTGAATTTCATTCAGTCAGTCACATTTATGTATTACATGCTTAACATGTGCCAGACACACTTTTCCCTAAGGGAATGTGACAATGAACAAGGCAGAAGGGTTCTTGACCTAGACTCATTCTGGACAAAACTTTAAAGCTACTGTTAATGATTAAGTTTCTTCTGTCTTGCTTTTGCCTATGTGATGAAGTCCAAATGTTAGAATCTAGCCCCCTGCATTCCATTTCAAATATAAATTCAATTAGATCTCTCAGTACAGTCCACGTACAAACTCAAATCTTTGAAGCCTCTATAACTTTTCCTCTTTCTTAAGTACCATATTTAAGGTAAGTGTCTCTTATTCTAATTTGTTTCACTACTCTTATCAACTCCTCTGTGACTTCTCTGAGAAGAGTTTTTTAGTGCTTCCATAACATTTTGTATATATCCCAATTTTGACTTTTCATATTGCATTGCAAATATCTATGCCTATCATAGATATAAGCTTCTTGCAAAAACAAACCAAAAACAAATAATATATTTCCTTTACTTTAATGTTCTCAACAAATACCTCAATACATGGATAGCATACAGAAGACTTTCAAAAAATGTTTAGGTTAATTAATTAATTATCTAAGCTAAATTTACAATTAGCTAAGGCCTCAGTGGGCTTCCTCATCAGAAACTGTTGTTAAAATTCTCAGTAAAATATATGGTAACAGAACAACTTAATTTTTATCATTCTCAAGAATATTATATAATAAAAGTTTATTTCATTCTCCTCAAAAATGGATTAAATGAGCTGAGAACTCCAGATACACCTGTATTCTCTGTTTCTTTCACCAGAGGACATAGGTAATAATTTTGATCAAAATCAACACTGTGATAACTAGCACTGGACAATCTACTACTACTAGTTGTCCTCCATTACTTTAAACAGGTAACAGTCTTTGTTAACAGTCAATAACTGTTTTTGGCTTTTCTCCAGAGCCACTAGAAATCGAAATACAACTTGAAATACTACTTTGCCAAACTTAACAATGAAGGACATTGCTAAAGGTCACAAAATTGGAAATAATAAAGAGATCAAACATATTTTTTAATACAGTATTTTACTCCCTTAGAGAAGCTTATACGTTTTTCATTTTTTAAAAAAAATATATTTTGTTTATTCATTTTAGACAGTAGAGAGGGAGAGAGAAAAAGAGAGAGAGAAGGGGGGAGAAGCAGGAAGTGTCAACTCCCAGATGTGCTGTGGCCAGGTAAATACAGGGTTTCTAACTGGTGAACTTACCACTCCAGGTCGATGCTTTACCCACTGTATCACCACAGGTCAGGTACTAATAGGTTTTAAATGTAATAGTTTTCTGGAAAAATAAAGAAATGCAAAATTGACTCAAAAAATTTTTTAAGCCCAGGCCAGTTGGTTCAGCAGTACAGCATCTGCCTAGTGAGTAGAAGTCCAGGATTCAAATCCCAGTCAGGGCACACAGCAGAAGCATTCATCTGTTTTTCCACCCTTCCCCCTCTCCTTTCTCTCTCTTTCTCTCTCTTTCTCTCTTCCCCTCCTGCAGCTAAGGCTTCACTGGAGCAAAATTGGCCTGGGCTCTGAGGACGGCCCATGGCCTCTGCCTCAGGTGCTAGAATGGCTCCGGCCTCAACAGAGCAATGCCCCAAATGGTCAGAGCATCATCCCTTGGTAGGCATGTCGGGTGGATCTCAGTTGGGTGCATGTAGGAGTCTGACTGCCTTCCCACTTCTAACTTCGGAAAAAGACAAAAAAAAAATTTTAAATATGATCAAGTTGTCGAAATGATGCAAAAACAATGAGTAAGTTCATCAAAGAAGAAATTTCTGATGTAAAGATTTGGAGTCAAATATATTAGGCAAATTTATTTATCAATGTTTAAGAAAACAAGTAATAACCCATGCAATTTAAAGTGCTCCTGTCCATAAAATGGGGAGAGTTTAATGTTGAAATGTGTGTAAATATTTATGAATCTAGATATAATTATATCATTTAGTTTTATGTAATATAGAGAAAAATTAAGTATCAAATAGTAGAGATTTGTTTAAAAAATATGGTATTCAAGGGAAGACTAAACACTAAAAGTTATGCTGTAAAATTATTTAATAATATGGGAAAATTATTAGAAAATATATGTTTTGAAAAGTTACAAAACATCATAGAAAGTATAATGCCAAGTGTGATAAAATATGAGCATGCTTACATATGTGTATAAATGGATATGCACTGAAAAAATCTAAAGTTTTATTTAAAAATGTTAAAATTTTTATCTCATACATTAAAATAATATCATAATAAAGGCATTTCTAAGGAGAAAAGATAGAGCTTGTGAAGTGTTTAGTACAATGCATCACATACAGTAAACAAAATCTAAATTTACTTTTATTATAGACAACAAAATACTGTTTATAAGTGGCCATTGATTTTACTTTAAATATTTTAGAATTAATTTATATTTATTTTGTTGCTAGAGAAAAAAACAAAATATAGAAATTATAAACAAATTACAGAAAAATACACCTAACAAAAAATGCTACAAATATGACAAAAGAAACATATTTAGAAAGCAATTATCTTATAACCTGCTCTCTCTCTTACAGAAGTCAATTTTCCCTAGGAATTACTCTCTAAATTCCCTATTATTTTTTTCTTTTCTTCTTCTTTTTATGTACCATTTAAAAGAAAATGATTAGGTAAAAATAATAATAATAATAACCCCTCCAATATAATGAAAACATTACCTTAAACCTTTTAAATTATCATTATTTGAACAACTTAAAAATGTTGAATCAGGTGCTGGCCAATGACCCTCAATGCTGGGTGAAAATAGAGCACATGTTGAACCCCGTGATGCACATCCAATAGTCTTAAAACACGTCAGACTAATAGCTGTCCTCCTTATGATGGCCATTTTTTTTCATGCAATTTTTGTTCTTTACTTAGTATTGTCAATGTTATTTTATTAAAGTCTGCCATTCAAATATAACAATCTCATTCAAGGCATTAAATTGGTGTCAACTGGATTAAATTTCAAGACGTAAAGTCTATGTATGAAGCCCATAACCATTTGTTAATTTGAGTGTTTGCAACTTTTCAGTAACCTATAAAACTAAAACTAGTTGCACCAACCTTGAAGGCAAAAGAATCTGTCTCTCCCTCTGGAAAAACACTTTTGAAATGACTCAGTTCCCCAAGTAGTACTTTTGGGCTATACATATACTGGGAGAGAAAAAAAAAAACAACTATTGACTGTTATTTTTCAATTTTATTTTGCTTTTTCATTTTGTTTCCAGATTGAATTCTAGTGCTAAGATATTTCTTTTTTGTGTAACCTGAAGATGGAAAGAATGAACATTTTTTTGGTAAATCGATTTTGAGTGCTGTGGATATTTTTTACCTTAATTATTTTATGGGATTTCAACAATTCATATTTTTCCATCACGAAACAGAACATTATGCATCAGTTGGGAATAGTGTAGAAAAGTTCTTTTAGGAGCACCATTATGAGAAAAGTTATAATTTTTCATAAGTGTTATTTTTCTGGAAAAAGCAAAGACTACCTTGAACTTAGTAGCCTTTGGATAATTTCTCAGTGAAAGAAACTGTGAAAATGAAAGTATTTTTTTGTTAAAAAGGAAATTATAGCCTGACCAGGCGATGGCACAGTGAATAGAGCCTGCAGAAGACCCAGGTTCGAGACCCCGAGGTCGCCAGCTTGAGCACGGACCCATCTGGCTTGAGCAAAAGCTCGCCAGCTTGAACCCAAGGTCGCTGGCTCCAGCAAGGGGTTACTCAGTCTGCTGGAGGCCCGCGGTCAAGGCACATATGAGAAAGCAATCAATGAACAACTAGGATGTCACAATGAAAAACTGATGATTGATGCTCCTCATCTCTCTCCGTTCCTGTCTGTCTGTCCCTATCTATTCCTCTCTCTCACTCTCTCTCTGTCCCTGTTTTAAAAAAAAAAAAAAAAGGAAATTATAATAGTTTACAATACAGTTGGAAAATCAGGATTCCTTTTCAATATGTAGCTACTAGTTTGTAAATTTTCACTGACAGAATGGAATAAAATATGTAGGTACCAGTTTGTAAATTTTCACTGACAGAATGGAATAAGATATTTAAATAAAAAGATTTGGTAAACTCAGGAACAAAGCTCAAGTTAATCATGGAACAACAAGGTCAGAGTATAAAACTTGACTTTTAAAGTGGAAATTACATAATTTTTATAATGTGGTCAACTGCTCATTAAATCTTAGTCATGATCTTTTCATTGTAGCTACTCCTATTTCATCTTCCTACCTATTTTTTTTTAATTAAAAGAAATGAAAAAGGTGACTTTTATTTAAATACAGCTAAAATTTACAAATCTCAGAGCAAGGCTGGCATATTAGCAATCCTTAGGCACTGCAACCCAGTCCTGCCTAGTTCCACAACCAACCATCCAACTAAAAGCCACTCTGCACGGGGCTCTCAATCAATTTCCCTGGGTTTGAGTGCAGTATTACTGGTGCAGTTGTAAACACATGCCATACCACTGAAAGTGCAGAAAGGCCATTAGTGACAGTGCAGCTACAGTGGAAGACAAATGGAACAAAAAGATTATGAAGTATTTACCAATCAAAATTTGGAATAGAACTCTTATCTATACATCATCACTCAGCCTCTCTTGCTGTGGGCAATAGACACATTTTTCTTCTGTTACTAGCTGAAGTTTTTCATCAATTTAGTTGGTCTCCTTTGTTTCTTTTTTTTTTTTCTTTTTTACAGGGACAGAGAGAATGAGTCAGAGAGAGGGATATATAGGGACAGACAGGAACGAAGAGAGATGAGAAGCATCAATCACTAGGTTTTCGTTGCCGTTGCGACACCTTAGTTGTTCATTGATTGCTTTCTCATATGTGCCTTGACTGCGGGCCTTTAGCAGACCGAGCCACCCCTTGCTGGAGCCAGCGACCTTGGGTCCAAGCTGGCGAGCTTTTGCTCAAGCCAGATGGGCCCCGCGCTCATGCTGGTGACCCTGAGGTCTCGAACCTGGGTCCACTACATCCAGTCCGACACTCTATCCACTGTGCCACCGCCTAGTCAGGCTCCTTTGTTTCATTCAATATTAAATGTCTCATTTTCAAACATATTTTTCCCTGTAGTAACTGACCCCTCGCTTTAAATAGGTGCTCCCCAAGTACTGTGATTTAAATAGGCGCTCCAATACCTATAATTGCCTTCCAATTTTCCATTCAGAGTAATTAATTTTCTTTAACGCACATGCAAGTACAACCTGTCTCCTTACATTCTGATCTATGAGAAGAGATGAGAAAGAATTGGTGAAAGTTGAATTGACTGGCAGTATCATTCTCTCAACAGCCATTACAAATCATTTGAAATATGTTATTTGAAAGTCTGTAGCTTTTGGTGGCAGTATCATAGTACCACTCCAAACCAACTAGCCATTACACCTAGTGCCTTAGATTTCATATCATTCCATTATGAATGCACATTTCTGGCTGTTTACACAGCAAATATGGAACCCATCCATTTTTTTCTAGCCAAATTCTCCCTGCTGAAAACCTGCACCTGTCTCTCCACCATATTTTAACAACTTATTTTCAGTACTCTGTGTTTCCTAGTATATTTTTAAGGGCACAGGTCCCTTAAAACATCTGGCATTATTTTTAACTTACCTATTATAATAAAATTATGAGGTGAAAACTGCTATTTCCTAGTTCTTTATTCAACTTAAATGTTCATGGGTTATTTCCTAGAATTAGATTCACAGGTAAAAAGAGGTATTTTCCACTTGCAAAGAAAAACAGTTTCGCTGGGGTTGGGAGGGACACAATATACTATGAAGTGACATGAGTCATTTTAAAAAAATTCTAATTGTTGAGTTTTTAAGTGTTGCTCTTTAACAGACTAAGATGTTCAGCCAAAAGTTGGTTCATCCACCTTCTGCAGAGAGAAACAAAAATTGCACTAGGAAGATCTCTTAGTATTTTTTCATGTGCCAATCTGTTTTATAGGAGCACAACACATATGTTTCAAAGCTTACATTCTCATTGTTTCTTCTTTTTTCCTTTTCCAACTGGGTATACAATATGCACCCAACATAACTATAAAAGGTTGACTGAAAAATCACATTTTATAGTCTGCCAAAGGAATGTTCGTATTAAATTGCTTCAGATGGAGAAAGTTTCATTGTGATCAGAACTCAGGAGATATAAAAGGGCCATAAAGTTTGGGTCATAACATGAGTTTATAAGCCTGGCTTCTACTTAATTTAAATTACAGTGGCAGTGTAAGAAACTGTGGCATACCAATAGCACTAGGCCTCAGGCCAAATGCTTTCATTGCACTAGCTGTCTCCATATCCTCCTTCTGTTGGAAAGAGTTAACTGCCTAGCAGAGATATTTCTTATAACTCGTCATTTGAGAAAAATAAAACTTAGTAATCACACATGGGCACATGTATTACTGTGGTTTATGATTATGAAGCAGCAAGTATAGTGTAGTATAGACTCCTTTCTGTAAACCTATTTTTGTTTTGTTTTGTTTTGCTCTCTTTTGTCTGGATTAGTGCCAATGTTCAAATACCTGCCTAGAGCTGCTACATGAACTCTAGAGAGGATGAATATAGCATCACCATTTAAAATTAAGGTTTACCTTATAATTTGGCCAAATTAGACTGAATATATCTGTGATGCATAGTTTCTTATAGAGGAAACTACAAATCAAATTTACGTTAAGATGAATCATATTCTTGTTTTCTATTCTATTTGACTTTTAGAGATAGCATAAAACTTTTTGTACAAAAGAAAGATGCAGGAATAAAACAGATAAATCCAGCTGCCTAATCTTTGACCATATTGGTTCGGTGAGTTTTTTAAGAGATGAAAATGACAACAAGGGCTCTGGCCACATCCAGTCAGTTTTAGCATGTATCACTGCATACTAGCAAACTATACAAAGAAAAAAATGGGGAAAATAATTTTATTATTATTTTTATTAAATAACAATTAATTATATTTTAGACTTTTAAAATATTAATCTGAGGTTATATTTTCTGATGTAAAATAATGTCAAGGCTATAAGGAAAAATACATAATAGACACAAATATCTGGGAAAAAATATAGTTTAAACATTACTATAACATCTCTCTCTAGATTTCAATTATTTTACAAACAGAAAAATTTTTGTTTTGAATTCAGTTCAGTAAAATGTCCCCCAACTAAGTTTCCCATAGTTAGAATACATGGTAGACAACAAATAATAATCTATAGGTGCCACAACAAACAAAAGGGTATATTCCAATGATATATTTAAGTACTAAAACTTTATAATGGCAAAGATATTGGCTTATTAGTTATGTAGTCATTATTCACACAATGACTAATTTCAAGTTTTAGTTTGATTCTTGAAATATGTCATTGCAACTTGAAAGGGAGCGGAGAGGTTATCTAATTCAAACTGTCACTCAGTAAAGGGCTTTTAATGATGGTAACTTGAATTTCCAGTATCTTCTTAATTTCAGTGTAAGTGAATTTGCTTCTTGGAAAAGCATCCAGTTTGCTTTTTAAGAGTTTCAATTAATGTGTTCCTTCTATTGATATAAGGTGGCCTTTCCCTGACTTCTTTTCAGAAGCTATACACTTATTTAAGTCACTAAGAAATAAATTGTTTCTACTTTCCATATACAATGCCTTTAAACAGCTAAGGCAGCTAGCACACACCCTAATATCTTTCTAAAGACAAAATATCCCCATTTACTTCAAATGCTTATTAGATATATTTTTTAAAAAATAATGTTTCCTATGTAATATGACTAGCATACTCAGCCATATTGTTCTCTGATTTCCTGCATTAATTGCCTTGTTTTAGGATCTCTTAATGCAAACTGTGATTAGATTAACTTTTCTTGCATAATGCCTAACTATTGGCACATATTAATCTCTCATGCAATAAAGTAACTAAGAATAACAATATGAAGCAATTCTTTTTCTGTTCTAAACTTAACAATAACTGGTTTAAATCAAGTCACCAGAATTAAAATTATCCCTGGAGGATTTTATCTCATTAGTTTGAATCTATCTTTGAGATCTCTTCCAACCTTGACTGTCCTATGTGAATTATTCAGTAGCATATCACCAGTGTCTACAGACAGTGGCTTTGGCACACTGCTAATGTCCAAACTGTTGACATCTATGTAGTCATCAAACTCTTGGAAATACAGTTTAAGCAGTTACTAATTTAACCATTTGTTTTGTCAACAAACTCATACTTCTCTGTTGTATTTAGAAACAAAATGTCAGTTATCAGTAAATCTCTAGCTTTCTTCTGACTTACCAATCTGATATAACTATCAAAATAAATACCCTTAAAAAGCAAAGTTTGGGAGTTTTGGTGTTTTCTAATTCAGTGGACAAATTATTCTTAAACATTTCAACCATTCTAAAGATAAAATTATATGATTTAAATTTTCTATTTTCATTGTTAATTATACTTTTTCTTTTTACCTAAGTAATTATAACTTCTTTTTTAAAACCAATTAACATGAAAAAAAAAAAAAAAAACTTAGAGCACCGGCCTGTTGCTAAGTGCTTAGAACATCAGCCTAGCGTATGGAAGTCCCAGTTCAATGCCCAGTCAAGGCACACAAGAGAAGCAACCATCTCTTTCTCTTCCCTCCCCCTTCTCTCCGTCTTTCCCTCTTAGAGCAGGTGGCTTGAACGGTTGGAGCATGGACAGGCACTGAGGATAGCTTGATTGGTTCATCAGCCTCAGGTGCTAAAATTAGCTTGGTTGCAAGCATGGCCCCAGATGGGGTGGCCAGGTGGATCCCAGTCAGGGAGCATATGGAAGTCTGTCTATCTCTCCTCCTCTCACATTAAAAAAAAATGAAACAAAATAAACTTAGTAATAGGACGAGTAATTCAAGCTTTGTATCATATACATTAACTTATTAAAACTAATAAAACACAACCGGACTTGTAAAAAGCTGCATTACCTTAATAATATAATTTTGTGCACTCATGTGATTCTTTTGTTTGGAGAGTATCTAGGACTGTATGGGGTTATCTCTTTTTCAATGTGCTACCATTAGGGAAAATTAAAGAAAAGCATTGTAATTATTATAAAACATAAAAGAACAAAAGAGACATTAACCCTCTATTCAGATTTAATTCCCTTCAGTAAACTAAAGGCCACTTTAACTTTCCTTCATGTCACAATTGAAATAGCGTGCTTTTCTACTATGACTTTTCATATAAATTCCAGATTCCACATTGTGTGTTCAAGCCGTTGTTTGCTGTCTACCTTTGTGTTTGCCACAATGTAGCACCATGCATCATCTGTTCTCTTACTGCTGTAGACAAAGGAGTAAGGGTAAGTGCAAATGAAGGTTATAATGCTCTCCTTCAACAGGAACAGAATATAAAATTACCAAAATATTCTGAAGTTTCCTTTGCTAATATTTATATATTTATTATTCTGCAAATACAATATTTATGGAATAATAATATATATTATTACAAGGGGTTTATGAACAGATGATCAATCCAGAGTATAAAACATAATAATCTATTGTAAAGCCAGTAGTTGAGGCCTCTATCAGAGCCGCCTGGCTAGTGCAGGTTCGCATTAGATTCGAACAGTCGGTAATGAAACAACGGAGCCAAGAACTGGTGAGCCATCAGCTTTAATTCTAGCTTGCACCCGGAAGGCAAGTGAAAACACACACTGGGCTCCCAAACCCACTCATTCAGTGCTCACAAAGCTACTGACTTATCTGAGTTTCCTAGAATCAAAGGTTTCTAACTCACCAGACTTATTCACCTCTGTTCCCCATCTCCTCCAGCACAAACTCTTAACAAACTGGCTTTTTCCTCAGCACTCTGCCATCTTGGCTGCTTCTCCTGGCCTCCATGTGGCCTTACTCTGCTCTCCTCTCTATACTAATCCCAGGAACCGAGAGAGCAAGCTACTGGCCTGCCCCACTTTATAGTGTAAAATCAAAACCTCCAATCCAATTACACAAATAAGGAAGTCTCTGATACAAAGTCACCCATCTGAGGCATAATGGGATTCCTCAGGAGTGTACCACCCTACATCATCCAATCAGTCAACGGTGTGGGGAAAAGCTTACTCTTAAAACTAAGCCTTAGGCTATAATGACCCGGCCTGCATACATTACAGCCTTTCCCCCACAGCCATCCCAAGCATAAGGGCAAATAACATCACCTGGGTGACAGGCTTCCATGTAGGCAGCGCCATCCTTAACAAAGTGAGCATAATATATTTTATGTGCCCAACATCTATGATCCCAATTTACTTAAAAACAGGATAGAAAATGGCCAGTAAGATGTGGTTTGAGAAAAAATAAGTGGTTTTATATCCAAAAAAATCCCCCAGCTGGCACAGGGCCAAGTGCAATAGTCACACAGAAAGTAGTGAAAGTGAACGTCAGTGGATTTCATAATGCTATTTGTCAGTTGTTAGCCTTGTCCCAAGGTTGTGAAGGGAAACAAAATAGGCACAGTCATTCATAATCCGGGACCCACTTCTTTCTCTCCTTCCTTATTCTGATCTATCCTTGTCATATTGGCAAGAGTATGGCGAAGCTTTTGTACTATACATTATAATGATTAAAAACATTGAAATTAGCTGGATCTAGACTTGAATGGCTCTGCTCCTCTGACAGAGTGTCATCAGGAAAATTTGAACCTTGTAATTCCTCTATCCAAGCCTAGTTATATTATTACCTACCCCCAACTAGTGTAAAAATATGGAACCCCTTGTTCATAAAAAGGAAAATATTGCCACTAAAGATATAAAAATTATAAGGCTTTTCCCCCCCTGTACTCGATGGTCTCTCATCCTCTCTCTCTCTCTCTCTCTCTCTCTCCTCATTATGTTTATTTTCTACTTAATAGCAACCTAATTTTTAAAATATAAATGAGCATTAAATGATCTTTCATCATTATTTATGTTGTACTATGCTAGTTTTGAGGGAAAAGATGGAAGTATTTAAGTCATAGACAGAATTATTGAAATTACATCTTCTGTATTTCACAGCTTGTACACACTTATGTATTTTGCTTCTAACAGAACAATGAAAATACCACACAAAAGTATCTCAGTTTAGTGCTTGCTTTGACAGCACGTATATTAACATTGCAATGATACAGAGAAGGTTTGCACAGTCTCTACACAAGGATAACATGGAAATTCAAGAAGTGTTCTATATTTTCAAATAGTTTTAAAAAATCTCAGTTTTTTATTACCGTTTTTGATACTCAAATTCTACTAATATCCTACCTCCATTTATTGATGAGGAAAGATTGACAGAAAAGAAACTCTGGTTGTCCTATTTTTCTCTATACTTCTTGTTCAATATATTAAAAAAAAATAATTAGCTAATATGGGGAAGTAACATTAGAAAAAGACTGATTTTGTTTCCTTGACCATTTATGTTTTTTAGAACACCACTGCCTTTTTTCTGTGTTTGAAGCAAGTACTGGTTTGAATGGAAAATGTGATCTTGCAGGACTCTAGATAGCCTCACTTAGTCATGATGTAACACAGTTATCTTGTACACTCTGTGAGCCTTGTTAAACTCCTATGCATAATGAACCCACTAGAATTTTGCACTCATGTGGAGTCATAATCACTATATGCCAATGAGTAGGCAAGGAATAACAGCAGACATGCACATTGTGCATTAATTCTTCATTCACACATTGTGCATTAATCCTACATTCACACACATACTCTATCTTTTCAGTGCACTCCACATACAAAGCACAGATGTATAAATAAAATTAAGAATTTCCAGACAGTGAGAGCACAGCATTAAACCAAGCATGTGGTCTTCCTAGCACAGGGCTCTGTGTGACTGCACAGGTTGTATACCCATGAAGCTGGCCTGACCTCTATTATAGCATTTTACTGCTGATTTTCTTCTCTGTTCTGCCCCAGTGAGCTGTAACTTATGCTTAGAATTATCATTCTAGTGTCCAGCACAGTGCCTGATTTTGTATGCACTCATTTTTTTTTTTTTGTAACAGAGACAGAGACAGAGTGAAGGACAGATGGAGACAGACAGGAAGAAAGAGAGATGAGAAGCATCAATTCCTCATTGCAGTCCGTTAGCTGTTCATTGGTTGCTTTCTCATATTTGCCTTGACCAGGGGGCTACAGCAGACCGAGTGACCTCTTGTTCAAGCCAGCGACCTTGAGCTCAAGCTGCTGAGCCTTGCTCAAACCAGTTGAGCCCACACTTATGCTGGCGACCTCGTGGTTTTGAACCTGTGTCCCCCGCATCCCAGTCCATCACTCTATTCCCTGTGCCACAGCCTGGTCAGGCTACATTCATTATTTTTTGAAAGAGGAAATAAATAAATTAATAACTCAAGACACTTAACTCTTCTAAGCTTCATTTTCTCCATTGTCAAACAAAATTTTTCAAAAAGTAAATAGCCAACAAAATGATTGAGGCATTATCAAATATTAGTGAAAATTCCAGATTACATATTATGTCCAATCTATATAAATAAAACTGTAAATGTTCATTTGTTCAAAATCTCCGAAAGTTCTTTACCGATTGCTTTGAAATTTTGATACAACATTGCATTCAAATACGTGTGTTTTTATGTACCTACTATTATATAGATGTCACACCTGTGACAGGTAAAAACATGCTTTTTTTGAAAAACAGCACCATCTGTTGGATGTAAAAGCAACACAGACCATTTGGGAATGCATTGATTTTGCTTGCAGGAGATTTCAGGCAAACATTACCTGTAATTCCTCGATGGACACCAGCGGAGGAAATAAATAAAATAAATATTATTCAGTCTAACATTCAAAGCAAGGCAGTCACATACCAGTCTGTTGACACCATTGTGGAAGAAGATGAAGCGGTTAATTATCCAACAGAATTTTTTAATTCACTTGATCTTCCAGGAATGCCACCACATGTACTGCAATTAAAAATTGGCATGCCAATTATCATGTTGCAAAATATCAACCAGCCAAAGCTTTGCAATGGCATGTGGCCTGCAGTAAAAAAATTAATGAGCAATGTCGTAGAAGCAACAATTTTGACAGGATCTTTCAAAGGTGAAGATGTCCTCATTTCTCACATTCCTATGATTCCAACAGATATGCCATTTTAATTTAAGAGATTGCAATTCCCAATTTGATTGGTGTTTGTAATCACTATCAACAAAGCTCAGGACCAGTCTTTAGAATTGTGCGGTTTAGATCTAGACACGGACTGCTTTTCACAAGGACAGTTATATGTTGCGTGTTCTAGAGTCGGCAAACCAGACAATCTCTATCTCTGCACAGACAATGGAACAACAAAAAATATTGTATACTCACAAGCATTGTGAAATTCAACATATTAGAAATGTGCGCTTTCTCTTTTCTTTCTTTTCCATTTAACCAGACTGAGCCACAGCAACACGTGGCCAGTTACAGCTAGTATGGTATAAAATTTAAAATATCAGCCAAAGATAATAAAGTGAATTAATACAGGGCAGAAATCCTGAAATCATACCCTTGAGTCTGAATGCAGTGTCAGGTGTCAAAAATACCAGTGAGATAAACACTTTGCTACAATTCAATTTCCACAGAAGAACTTTCTCTGTTTTGTCCTTTATTCCCCATACATCTCTAAAATGGTGAACCATAATTATGTGCTGAATGAAATATATAAATAAATGAGCAACTGTGACACATGATGGTCAAATAAAATTAATGTGATTAAATTCACAAGAATAGGATTTTGTGAGAAAAGATTCTAATCTAGATGTTAATTATAAAATTAGAAGATGACATTAAGAATTTCTCAGTTCATAGTATCTTTCCCTTCCCTGAGTATAAAAATAACTCCTCATTAGGAAGCCATTCACTTTCTTAATTTCCCAGAAAATTTTCTCTTAAAGATTCTGGAAATGAGTGGTTGAAAGAAGAATAAAAGGAGAAAATAAAATCAACCTCTTAAAACTCTGAAAAATAAGTTTATAATTATCACTTTCTAACTAGTCATTAATTATTCTGAAGTGAATAGTGCTGCTAATATTTACTTATGTCATTACAAACAAAATAATTGACCACATAAGACCTATTGCCCTGGTTATGTTTTTAAAGAAAAGCTTTGTCTAGATACTAACAGATTCCTTCCCTATGACTCATATATTACCCAGAAACTTCTAGCTTCATGGAATTTCTTTTCAAAATTTTAGATCTCTTGGCAATAATCCCGTTTCTGCAAGAATGGATTTAATTTTAAAGAAAAATAAATATTGCAAAAAATTAATCAAAAATGTATTTCTAATTCTTGGCACCATCAAATATTGTTCGTGACAAAATAAAATTGCCAACTTTTGATATGTGACGTTGAGTTATAGCTTTTAATATGTGCATCATCTGTAACAAGCTGTCTATATTGAATACTATCATCAGTAGGTTATAACTTCCTTATCAAAACTCATACTCTATGTTACATTATGCTACATTTTTTCAGCTTAAAGTTAGCAATGTAGTTGCATAAAAGTACTTATTATAGCCCTGGCTGGTTGGCTCAGCAGTAGAGTGCCAGCCTGGTGTGTGGAAGTCCAGGGTTCGATTCCCAGCCAGGGCATACAGGAGAAGCACCCATCTGCTTCTCCACCCTTCCCTCTCTCCTTTCTCTCTATCTCTCTCTTCCCCTCCTGCAGCTAACACTCCATTGAAGCAAAGTTGGCCCCGGTGCTGAGGACAACTCTGTGGCCTCCACCTCAGGTGCTAGAATGGCTTCAGGGGCAACAGAGAAACACTCCAGATGGGCAGAGCATCGCCCCCTGGTGGGCATGCCAGGTGGATTCTGGTTGGGTGCATGCAGGAGTCTGTCTGTCTGCCTCCCCCCACTTCTCACTTCTGAAATGTACAAAAATAAAATAATAAAATAAAATACTAATTATAGACATAAACACTCAATCTCACCACTTTTAGGTAACAAAAGTTGTAACATCTTGGTAGTTGTCTTTCCAAGCTTTGCTTATTACAATGATCACAACATTCTATAGCCTGACCCATGCATCTTGCTCTTTTCACTTAATATCATGGATACCTCCTTGAGTCAATACATATAGCTCAACTCATTCTTTTAATAACTGACTATGTGGATATGTGCTCCAACTTTTTAATCATTCCCCCATCAATAGACACTCAAGATATTTCCAGTCTGGGAGCCACGGGAAATAAAAAAGGAAATAGTTTAATACATATAGTCTTCCATACTGGTAAGTTTTATTAACAATTCCTGAAAGTAGAAATGATGATGCATAGATATGTCTACATTTAAATTTTAACAAATGCTAAAGAATTACTTTCCAAAATAGGTGTGGCAATCTACATTCTCACCCACATCATCCTTGTTCCTCTTAACAGTACTTAAATAGTATCAATACCTATTTTTGCTTTTTTTTAAAAAAAAATAGCATGCAATTGTTTTATTTTTTTCCTAAATAGGGAAGCTGGTATATTTTTAATATATTTAATGACCATCATGACCTCTGCTGGTGCTGGTACTAGCATCATATACAGAGGACTAGCAAATTTTTACCCCTTTCTTGACAAAGAACTTTAGACCCTCTTACTATTTTTGTTCAGTGAGTCCTTACCACATCATGTGTAGAAATTATTTTATCTAGATAACCTACAGAAAAGGATTTTATCAATTCATTCAACCTAGGTTTGAATTGGTAATGAATCTTTAATATATCATATTTGCAGTTATATTTGCATTTCAAAGGAGAATGACCCACAGAAATAAAATGCTAGTGAAAGCATTTTTGTGTGGAAGCTTCAGTGTAGTAAATATAAGCCTTCCTTTAAAAGGACAGAATGGGAGAAGAAGAAACATAAGTGAGGAGGAGTCTTACATTAAAAATAAACAAATAAATAGAAGGAAAAGATTAAACTTGGGGACTTCCACTTCGCAAAGTTGTTCTCATATGCTTTAGGCATTAGAAGAAAACAAAATTATTTTAAAGGAAAATTATGGTATCTCAGTAAGGAAAGGAAACAATACAACTTCGAATAATATAAAGTTTACTCCAGTTCATACTTAGTTAATAAACACAATTACTGAGATTTCAATGTGTTTTTTACTCTGGAATAAATGAAGTAAACATTAATTTTGAAGACTATAAATGGGTGGGTAACAAGGATCAAGCTCTCATTTGTTTGAGACTGGTAGTTTCACAGAATGAAAACTTTTTCTCAAAGCTGAATTTTCTCTCCCTTTCTTTATTCATAAAACATGTCACTAAGTTTTATTATATTTCATATTCTTAATATCTTGTTAATCCTTTTTCTCCAACACAGTCTGATTCTCTCTCACTGGGACACTGTTAGTAATATCCTAATTTGACTCCTGACTCAAATGTCTTCAATTTGTACTTGACATCTTGTAAGTTTCATTTAAAAGGGTCATGAGAAGACCCTCTATACAAAACCTCTTGACTGATTATTTTTACAAAAACGTAGATCTGGGACTACTCCACAAAAGTACTGAACCATAATTCTCTGAAGAGATGCCCACAAAACTGGGTGCTTAAGAACTTTTCTAGGTAAACTTTACACACACTACATTCTGAGAGGTAAAATTCTAGAGTTTACTAAGCCACGTTAAATAACTTGCTGTTCCCTGCACTTACTATTCCCTGCCCTCCCACCTTTAAAAATACCAATAATATCCTTTCTTGCTCTACCCATGAAATTACCATTCTTCTATGCTAAATTCTTCAGTTTATGATTTTTATATCCCCCATGATTTTGTAACATTCGGTACTTAGATACACAGATGTATCCTGTCATAGATCCTGTTATACTTCAATTGTGGCTTTGCTGGGATAATATCCTGAATTGCTTGAGGAAAACTGTTGCATTTTATTAATCTTTGTCTTAATATTATAATCAAATTATCATTATTAGTTTTATAATGATAACAACTAGATTTTGAGACTACATTTTTCCAAGTTTTGTACAACAAATTACATGTGCATTATTTTAAACATTCCAAATATGTTCCATGTCACAGGCACAAAACAAATGTAATTCATAGGGTAAAATAAAAGGTTCAAGTTTGAATAAATAAAATATAATAGAGTCAGGATTCAAACTCAGCGCTATGTGATCCCACAGCTCAGGCTCTTTCCATGTCATTTCAGTTAAATGATTGATTGGACTATATTTTGGCTAATTCTCTGAGGTTAGCCATTTAAACAATCATCAGTAATTTCTGTAAACCTAAAGTAGTGTTTTTATTTTTTTATTTATTTGTTTTTTTTACAGGGACAGAGAGAGAGTCAGAGAGAGGGATAAATAGGGACAGAGAAGAACAGAGGAGGTGAAAAGCATCATTCATTAGTTATTCATTGCTGTTGGGACACCTTAGTTGTTCATTGATCGCTTTCTCACATGTGCCTTGACCGCGGGCCTTCAGCAGATGGAGCAACCCCTTGCTGGAGCCAGCGACCTTGGGTCCGAGCTGGCGAGCTTTTGCTCAAGCCAGATGGGCCCCCGCGCTGACGCTGGCGAGCTCGGGGTCTTGAACCTGGGTCTTCCGCACCCCAGTCCGATGCTCTATCCACTGCGCCACCACCTGGTCAGACTAAAGTAGTGTTTTTCATCTGCCAGTCTGTGGGCTGGTGCCAGTCTACCAGAAAGCTTGTCTTCAAGTTAACTACCCCAACATTGTAGATTATAGATACTGATTTAAGGGAGATTTTTAAAAATTATTTTTTTTCCTCAGTAAACATACTCTGTAATGTTTCCTACAGAGATTAGTAAAAAAAAAAAAATAGTAATGTTATTACTTTTTAGTGTGGTGATTGTGTTGTGTGGAGGTGCAAGGTGTAGGAAGGTATGGGAGCATAAGTGGTGATGGACAAAGAGCTTGATTTGAGAGTAACACACAATACAGTGTATAAGATATGTGTTACAGAATTGTATACCTGAAACTGTATAATTTTGTTAATTAGTATGACCCCCAATAAATTCAATTTAAAAAGTTACTTTATATTTTAAAGTTATAATCCCATCTATCCTAACTTTAAGAGTTGAGATTACACAAATGAAAATTGCCTCATTTATGTAATCAGGGAAGAAAGATTAGATGGTTATGGCATTATCTAATGAAGAAGAAAATCTAAATATTATTGATAATAAAAAGAAAATCAATAAGAAATAAATTTTAATTACTAATTTTTTAGCATTGACATGGTATCAGATTTTACATACAAATCTTTCCTTATCCTCATAGTACTGTTTGGCCTATTTTAATTACTATTGAATGGAAGTTCAAAAGAATAAAGTTGTCCCTAGTCACAGTGCTAAAAAGATTGTTAGAGCCCAGTCTTCAACCCAGCAATTTTAACCTTGTAGGTTAACATTTATTCCCAAAACCTAGAATTCTTTTTTAACTCTGCTGGACTATTTTCCTTCACCCCTACCACCTGACTCAATGAAAGATCACATACATTGCTCACACATTAATATCATACCCAAATGAAACAAGATCATTGCATACATGTTTAACAATATCTAAAATCATTATAATGCCACATGGTTATTAGTTGGATGGTGAACAGACAGGTAATTAACTATACTTGATATTCTTTTTCCCCAGCCAATTAAAGTATTCCTTAGCTTAATCGGAAAGAAAACAGGAACAGTTGGACAGAGCAGTGTTTCAAATTTCAGGGAAGACACAAGTAGCTCCACTCCAGTAAGCAGTAGCTACAGCCCAAGTTTTCTACATATTTGGTGGGATTATAAATGGTGTTCTTCTTTCCTTACAAGAAGGAACTCTCATATGTTAAAGTGAAATTTCATTTAACTGGAAATCTTCAAGGCCCAAGTAAAGTACCTATCCCTAAGGTGTAAATTAATTTAAACACACTCTTTTCCTCAGACTTGGCAATTAGAAGTTGGTAAGCTAAGGCCACAGAAACTGGTTACCTGGTAATTTTTTATTAACTCTAATTAATTTTGAATTATTAGAATTCTAGCCTATGGGAGAAGATGAACATACACTTAGGGGTAATAAATCTGGTTGACTTGGTCTCTGAAATAAGGAGTTCTAAGAATGGAGGGGTACAAACAATTGATCTACTATCAGTCTCATTACACAAAAGAGACCAGTTTCTACCTCATATATCTGGTCTCACTTCCAAAAGTTAATTGTCCAGTTGCTGCCATTTGGCTGTAAAAACACAGAGACTCTGGTCCCACTCCTTCTTTGCTTCCTCTGAAATGCACATATTTCCAGCTCATCTCTAATTCTAACTTGCTCCCAGGGGACATCAGAAATTTTGGAGACATTTGTAGTTTCACAAGAGAGAGGCAGCAATTACTGGCATCTAGTGGGTGGAGGGAACATGGATCTTAGTAACATACAATGCACAGGACAGATGCAATAACAAAGAATTATACAGCCTTAATATGTCAACAGTGTTGCTGCTGAAAAACCCTGGTTAGCTTTCACCCATAATGAGCTTTCTTTGTCTCACCTAGGAACCCCAAGCTACCTGCGCACTGATTTCTGTGCCATGAGCCTCGTAGTATCACAATGCAGAGGATATTGAGCCAAAACATCCATGGGTTGGCTTAAAGCAGTTCATAAAACCCATAAAATTATATGCAGATTTTGTTCATATATACAGTTTTTTAACACAGGTTCTAGAATTAAAAACATTTTGGAAGCCTGTCTACAACACTCAAATGTCTTCTAACTGACTAAAATTAACTGTTTAAAACTCTGTCTAAAATTCTTAACTAATTAATGAATTTCTTTAAAAATAGTGAGATTTCATTTTGCATATAAATTTAAGAAGAAGTTATTTAAACTCAGATCTGGATTTGAAATGCAGCCACATATGTTTCCAAATCTATATAATAGAAAATAATTTTTTATTTTAATTAATGCCAATTAATTCACCTCATCACAGCCAAGTTTCCAGGTTTGTTCCCCATTCAGGATACATACAGGGATCAAACAACGAATGAATAAATAAGTGGAAAAACAAATTGATGCTTCTCTTTCTCTCCCTTCCTTTCTCTTTAAAATCAAAAACAAAACAAACAAAAAAGACCCAGCAGACTGAAGAAAATTTTTATATCACCATTAACTACCTAAAAGAATTTAGATAAAGGGCCAGACCCAGAAAGAGATATTACCAGAATAACTTTTTATCTTTTTATCTATTGGAATGATCTATCTTATGGTAGAACAAGTATCCAATTATTAAGTCTCTTCCCTTAGATGAATTATCCAACCTCTTGGAAGCCTCAGGTCTCTATGTCATTCTCTAGCCAAGGAGAACTAAGTCTCAACTCTCTAATTTATCCTGGGCTTCATATTCTTATGGGTGCATCCCCTCAATACCCATATATAACTAAATTTCTTTTTCTCCTGTTAGTCTGTCCTATGTTAATTTGATATTGACCAGTCAAAGAACCTAGAAAAGTAGATTAAAAAATTTTTCTCCCTAGCAACTCCAACCAGTTCCAACATCATTAAAGCTTAGACTGGCTGTTTAACCTTAAAAGTCACCTCTGCTCACTCTCACTCTCTTCTAGCTCTGAGGTTCTCCTAATTGCCACTGTACTCTCCTTTCAGTTTTTCCTCTTTTTTGCTTACTCAGATTTACCAAAGTAAAAGTGAAAGATTAAGCTGGGCCACAGTGAGTATGATGTGTAAGAAAGAGTAGGAACTTGGAGAACGACACCCCATGTCTCTTTATCCTACATGTAAGTTTCCCAGCCCAGTTTTGTTACATATGGAAGGTTTATTAATTTTACTCAGAAAGTCACTTTAAAAATCTCTTGTCATAATCTAGAATGTTGAGAAAAAGATTACTGAAGTTTTCTTTCCTTCCTTTTTTCCTCCTTTTTCCTTCCTTCCTTCCTTCCTTCCTTCCTTCCTTCCTTCCTTCCTTCCTTCCTTCCTTCCTTCTTTTCTTCCTTCCTTTCTTCCTTCCTTCCTTCCTTCCTTCCTTCCTTCCTTCCTTCCTTCCTTCCATCCATCTATTCATAGATTCCATCTTTTCTTATTCAATAAATATTTATTGAGTGCCTGCAACATAAGCTGGGCACTCTGCTCACCACTAATACACATGAGATAAAACTGATACCATCCGAGTGTACTTAGAATGTTGTTAGTAGAGAAGACAAATATTAAACACATAAGTCCTGCTTCATGATTGCACACTTAATTACTTAATTACAATTATAATTGGATCTATATATTAAAAGTACAAAGGCCCTGGTCAGTTGGCTCAGTGGATAAAGTTATCAACCTGGTACATTGAGGTCATGGGCTTGATCCCCAGTCAGGACACATATTAGAAGCAATCAATGAGGGCACAGCTAAATGGAGCAACTAAGTGGAACTGGCGAGTTAATGCTTTACTCTTTCACTCTCTCTCTTTCTCTATCGCCTTCTTCCCCACGCATAAAAATCAATGGAATTTTTTTTTTAAAGTACAAGGGTTTATGAGAACATATGAAAGGAACACAGTCAACTCTAGAACATCTGTTTTGATAGTCTTTTCCAAGGAATTTAGCAAAAGAAGAGGTAGAAGAATGTTCCTAAAAGAAAGAACTGTATCTTCAAAGACAAAGTGAGGAAAAAAAGACAGATAAAGAAAGATAGCTTGTTACCAAGTTACATTATGTGGAAACATTTATGGTACCCCAGATGTTTTAAAGACTTCAAAGAGGTTCTTAGCTTTTCCTCTGATATAATGCAAAATAAAAAATGAGTCCTCCATTATCAATAATTTTGTTATTATGTGAACCAACATCAGGGTTAAAAGGAAAACCACAAGTTAAAAAAAGAAGTTCAAGTTCAAGGAGGAAATAAAAACCTGAAGTAGTGAATTGAACATATGAGCTTATTTTAAAATGTTGCTGTTTCTACCAATGGGTCATTTTCACCTGGACCTGTGGGCCCACCTGGCCTTAGCTGGGCTGCTGCAGCTCGTGATGGAAAAACTGTCTCTACAGTTTGATCCACAGGATGTGGAGATGACCAAAGGGTCACAGGAACAGAAGCTGGGTCGTTACAGAAATTTGTAATCCTCAAACAGGAAAATCCACTCCCAGATCATTAGGAGCCAATTGGAGCCCTGCTAGGCTCAGGGAATCACCAGCTGGGTTTCTATTTGAAATGTGTAATCATCAGATATACTCAAAGCCAGACCTCACATGGAAACCTTGTGGTTACCCATATGTTTGGGACACCTTTGGTGTTTACTAATGCCCCAGGACTGTGGAGCAGAAGATCCACAAGAGAAAACGCTAGCGCTCTGAACAGGGAAGGCAAAGAGATTGAAAGAGAGCCCCTTTTGTTTGTGGATAAGTGATCAAAGCTGGGAGCTTTTCAACAGTGAGCTAAACAGAAAAACTAAACCCTTTAAAGTAAGCCCGCTCAGGTTTCACAGCATCTCTTTAGGAATCAGACTATTCTTAAGAAATTGTGTGGTATTGTCTTATATTTGACTTTTTCTAGCCAGCTTAGTTTAAAACCCACACGCAAGAACACACATACACACAAGACCTTTATGTAATCATGACAAAAACTGACACAATCACTTTAGATTTGAGAGGACTGATTAAACGCATTACTGAAAACCAAAATATTTCCTTTTTCTTTTTCCTCCCTAAAAATATGTTGAGGGAAACAGAAGACTATATATATTTCCTAGAAACAAGGAAATTCCGATGAAAGCCATTTTTCATTTTATTTCCACGCTCTAAATGAATATTCACGCTATTCAAACTACCACAGCAATCTGGATCTCAAGTTAAACCACCAACTGCCAGGCCACTGGGGTAAAAAAAAACAAAACTATTTTTATGCACTGTGACATTTTTAACTTGTAAAACATTGCAAATGTAGGTGGTAGTTCTCACAGTCTGGTATATTTTTGGAGTTTCATAATCCTTCCAGCCAGAGTTCAGGGGCTGCTTTTTTTCAACATTTTGGCATGTCGTGGCCTTTTCTCCATAATTGTACATGTTTAAAAAATAAATCTTTTTTCTCACTGCACTTCCAGTCCTCCTGTTGAAAGGCAATGGATGGGAAATTGAACACACACATGCACCACTTGATCCTGCCCTGTTCTCCTTTCTTTTTGCCTCCTTCTCATTCCCCCCCTCCTCTTCATCTCTTACTTTATCTCATGCTTTTCTCTGACACATAGATTTCTAAGAATAAACTTGATTTTCAAAATTCTAAAGTTCTATTTAAAACTAAATTATTTTATTTGAGTTACGCTAGTTCATGTTTACTAAAATTGTTTTTTATTCATATTTGATTGTGAATTATGATGCAAATCATGTAAGCAAGGATTTAAATTTTGAAAATTTATGATTATTAAAATCATGATAACTGTTTAAAATGTGAGAATCGTTTTTTGTTGTTGTTTATCTATAGAACCTAATAATATATATTTTCTCCAAATTGAACCACCATTTGAAGGAACTTACCAAATACACTGCCCGAGGAACGGACAACCAAAAGCATAGTCATAGAACTATAACTGTGCTACGAGGCTATGTGGTTCATACCCGTCTAATGGAACCATCAAGAAATGAATGCCCTGTATGTACTTGAACAGTTTCAGCAAACTTATGAACTCCTCTATTTCTGTCTATGTCTAGCTGCTAGAAAGTTTTTTCTTATATTAATTAAAACAAGGCTCACTTTTCTACCACCAACCTCTGTTTGTCCCAGTTCCGCCTTCTACAGTAAGACAAGGTGACAGTGCACGCATGGAGCCTGTCGTCCTTCCCCTAATTTCAGACCTAGGAGTGTTTCACTTCAATGTTTTCTCATCTGTCATGACCCTCTACTACTGGGTCAACCGCTTTTGAGAATGTTATAGTTTATCAACATTCTGCTTGTTGCTGTGTAACTACCAGAATCAGTTGTTCTAGGCACAGCTATTATTTGATATACAACTGATTCTGATAAGTAGTGGTCAACATTTATATAGTGAAACAGAGAGAGACTTACTATAAATTAATATAAACTGTACATATTTTTCTTGCTATTTGGAAAGAATATGTGTCAGTTGTCCCTTTATCCTTTCCATTGAGTGACCCTCAAAATAACCTTTACTGGCCAAAGAGCAATGTTTAATTTTCTAAAGATGTATCTGTTTGAATGAAAAAGAGACTATAAGCTGAACCCAGCACAGCATTTACTTTGCAGTTTCCCAATTAGATAAGCTTTACCTTGGCCTTGCTGACATCAGTTTTCTTCTTTCTCTCCCCCCTAAATTTACTCAATTTTCTTAGCTATTGCCTTTCTTTTATTCAACTGCTGATTTTTCATTCATACCTCCTACTTCCCAAATCCCTCTCCATTTTTTACTCAAAGTAATTTAGTTCTGTCTTGCTTCAATCTGCAACACTTTACACCCCTCTCCCACTACTGTTTTTAAGAGTGCCAGAGACCATTAGGATGAAGATGGCAATCTTGTGTGTAAATGCTCAACAAACAAAAGACCCTATAGTTAGTAGGACTCACCAGTCTTAGAAAGCAATGGAGGTTATAAATAACATTTTTTTTTCTGTCATATGTTTAGATTCAAATAAGAGACTTCTTACATGCTCAGGCACTGGATCATTTTCTTTTTTGACAGTTATGTTAGCATTTTCTGGTCAAACCAGAGTTAACTAGAACCATATTTCTGGCTATTTCCAAAGAATAGTTTTTTAACACTTCTTATAGACTGGCTGTCCAGGAAGTTACCAGTCTGGTGTAACTTGGTGTCAGCAATGGCAACATAAACCAAGGTAATGTAATCTGATCAATGAAGAACACAATGGGATACTGTACTCTGCAATTGGCCATTATATTTCAATAACTAAATAGTTGTTGGATTAGTTTTATCCTTTTGTAGCTCACTCAATATCTTTTATATCAATTGCTCACACTATTATACACTCATAAAACTGATTTTGAAGTTCCTGCTTATTTACATCTAAACTTATCCTGTTTCACTTTGATTTGAGATTTAAAGTTTAACTTAGAGAAATTGTATTTAATCTCAATTTGAAAACATTAAACATTTTTTTCCTCTTTCCTAAATTTGGATCATTACCACATTAGCAGATTTTAATGTCCTTACATAGAACTTGATTTTCTTTTATTGTCACCAGAACTAAGGAAAACATTATCGGCCACAATGGAAACAACTCTTCAGTGTTCTACTCATCTACCAATAGAGAATCCAGCTATTAGAAGGTGCTGAAGATGATATTTGCAAATAATAGGTGTAAAACATTCACTTTTTGATTTTTAAAATCTAAAGATTTATGTTTTGAGACCTTCTCAGAGATTTTTACACTGCATTAAATATTTTTGAGTAGAGGAGCTACTCTATAATTTAAAATTCTCAAGAGGAAGAAAACAGCAATAAAGAAAGCAAAGCTAGCGTGTCGAGTATAGTTTTTACCATGTTTCAAACACTTTCTATATAAATGGAATACGAACATGACAATCTGAAAAATGATACAGGTAACTCTGGATCAAATTTTTCACATATATAGCATGACAGTAAAGAAACTTGTGACAAATCAAAGGTGATTTCTTTGAAACCAAACCTACAGCTCACTATCCATCCATACTGAAAAAAAATAAAATAAAGAGGCTTTTCCAAAAATATTTCTCAATGTCATCAAATAAGAGGTAGGATTATTTGAAGATGAAGAAGTCAGAACAAACTATTTGCAGTGAGTTCATAAATATCTCTGGGCAAGTATAGACTGAGAAACAATTTTTGACAGCATGAAAAATTTACACAAAAGTATACTTCGGACTTGATAATACTGTAGATGTATTTTCTGTATTGAAAGAGTCTTCTAAGATAAGGTCAAATAATATTGGTTTTTCCTCAAATGTTCTTAGTTAAGTTGTGTCTGTTCATTAAGTATTTAGATTCTTTTAGTAATACTTCACTTTATATTAATAATTTATAAAATTTTTCTAAAAGACAAATTATCATTAATTATCTATATTTTATTATATATTTTAATGCTTTTTTCATTGAGAATGTATAAAAGTTTTTTAGTATTTTAAGATAAACTTTAAACATTTTTTGTTACTGTGTAAAATAAATGCCAAATTACCAATATTGCTGTTTTCTTGGCTCTTGTAATCACTACAATATTGGGTGGTTTGCTTTTTGCTAGCAAAAATTTCCTATTCAGTAAACTATATAATAATTCAAATCACATCCCGTTATTAAATTCAACATAGATGCTACAAAAGAATTGTTAAATTCTTGGAATCACTGTTCACATTTCCTTGATTTTGCAAGTTAGTAATCTTACCACAAAAGTTAAATAAAGATTTGTCCCTCGTGATCACTATATCATTTTCTTAATCTTACAATTTGTTAATTTGAGATGAAAAATAATGTCCACCTTCACTGGAAATAAAAAATAATATTAAAATGTCACATTCGAAGCATTCAATTGGAAAATATTTAAAATACAGATGATACTGCCCTATAGCTCAGGGGTTAGAGTACTGGTCTTGTAAAATACAGATGATACCTAGTGTTGGTCACTGTAAATGGGAGTGTTACTATCTCTATTGATGCTATTTTGTATCAACCATTACTACTTCAAATATTTATTATTTTTACCAAAAATTATTTTGTTGGTCAATCAGTAGTACTAAAATATGTTTCTGGGACATAGGTCTAGGTCAGTTCCTTGCAGTATCATTTGAAACAATTTATTAAACCATGCTAACAAATGCTATTGAACAACATTTAGCCATAATACCATAATAGTGGTAATATTGTGATTCAAGAGAAAATTCTGAGAAAAAAAAAGGATTTTTCAAACAACCAGTTGTCTTAATTCATATTGCATATCAGACATGCTCTCTACCTTTCTCCATGGGTATTTGAGTTCATAAACCTTGCTTCATGTATGATATTCTATTCTCTTTTGTTTTTCTTTCCTGTCAAGAGAGGTAATAAAGTTATAGTGTCCATTATTCCTTTCTAGTACTCTGAAATTCTTAAAGCCTCAGGAAAATGGTTCTGTTCTGAAAGAAACATGTATTGTACAATGTCCAATTTGAGGGCTATTCTTTCAGAAAAAGATGAAAGCAAAAAAGCAACTTTACCTTCTGGCTAATAATAACATCACTTCTACCCAAACAGGAAAACCTCTTCTTTCCTTGTCATTCTGCATGAGTTTTTCAAAGACCTCCTTTTTATCTTTAGATTTTCCCTGTGAGCATTCATTAATGCAGAAACTTTTCATTTGGACCATATTTATTGTAAAGTGTCTTGTAGACATCATCCCCTTCCCATCAGATCACACCCCCAACTTGAACACTTCTCTAGCCATTTCAAAATCAAATAAGTAAACTCCCCTCTAAGAAAAAGTCACAGTTTTTAAAACATCTGACCTGGGATAAGTAGAAAAGAAAATAACCTTCGATGACTCTTTGACATACCAATAATTTTTCAAGTCTGAAATGAAAAAAATTTGCCTTTATTTCTACAAGCTCAATCTTTTAAAATTGCTTAATGGGCTACTGAAATAATGGGCAGAGTGTCTTGGGGACTTGTCTTCTGGCTGACATGTTCATTGACAATGTTTAGAGTTCTGGAATGCCTCAGGGAAATAATTTAAAAACAGCCTCTTTTTTTAATATCTGTTTCAAGGGAAAGAAGGACATTAGTGATACTGGGATGAGATTTTTATTTCCATAATTTAGTTTGAGTGTCTCAAAGCACAGTTAGTTTGATCTGTCTTCTTATGTTCCGGACCACAGGTGTTTCCCATTAAGACGAGCAAGCTGACTTTAACGGAATCCAGCAGAGCAGTGTGCACAGAATGCCTTCTGTGAACTGCCAATAATTATTTGTCCTGGCTTTGTTTCTGGAGATTCTACTTAAATTGGTTCAAAAGCTGATAATCTGTTTCATCCCTAAAGATTAACCCCTTAAAAAATGAGTGGGCTTCCACATAATTGGACTGAATAAAAGAGCTCTCTTAATATCATTGTTAAATTAAAGAATGATTTTTAAAGTGTGATAAAAGGAGGCTTTGGAAGATCACTCAATAAGTAGCACTGCTAATAAAACAGCTTCATCAATTCTCTCAGTCTTTGCAGAAGACAATGGGATGTGTAATAATCTAAACTGCTACTACCTAAATGCTTATATTATAAAACATGCTGACTGCTGAGTCTGCTCTAAAATATGAATTTAAACTAAAGGTATCATTTACAAACTTAGTCTAATGTACACTCCTCTGTATAAACAAGATACCCTTTTAAAAACTTGCTTCTCAGCAATCCATGATTCTAAAGTGGACAGAGCGTCTTTACAAAGGGAATAGATGGACACACTTCCACATCCATAGTGCATAGATTCACAGTGCCAGGTGGACTATAATACAAAGTATTATATTGTAGCCTACTTTCCCCTCCTTTTATTTAAATTCCATTGCTTAGCTTCTTCTACAGTGGGGTTGGGTGAATTCATCTCTAACTGATCTTGAAAGAAAATCTGTCTTTATTTACAGTCTCATGTAAAAGAGCAGATCCCAAATATACAACTTGGCTGTCGTACCCTATTTGAGTTACCACTTCAAGATAGTCAGGTGAACTATATAGTTCACAGAGGAGTCTCAGAAAGACGTATGTGAATGAGATCATTTGGATGATGGAATTAAAACTACATTGAATTGTTTTAACATTATTTCTTATTTTTTACTGATAAATATGTACTAACATATATGACCAACATCAATAAATTAATATAGCATTCAAGCTTATTTTGTAGTACACAGTCCACAAAGATGGACTTGAAGCCATTGGAGCCCAGGATTCATATGAAAATGGGACGATAGTACTCAGTGTTTTTAAATTTGTTTGCATTAGCAAGACTTATTATCCTAGAACTACTGCAGAGACTCTTTGTATAATATAGAGAATAATAGTAATATTAACCTGACCAGGAGGTGGTGCAGTGGATAGAGCATCAGACTGGAACACAGAGGACCCAGGTTCAAAACCCCAAGGTTGCCAGCTTAAGTGCAGGCTCATCTGGTTTGAGCAAGGTTCACCAGCTTGAGCCCAAGGTCACTGGCTTGCGCAAATGGTCACTCGGTCTGCTTTAACCTTGCCCTGCCCCCCGTCAAGGCACATATGAGGAAGCAATCAATGAACAACTAAGGAGACAAAGGAGCCACAATGAAGAACTGATGCTTCTCATTTATCTCCCTTCTAGTCTGTCTGTCCCTTTCTCTGTCTCTGTCACACACAAAAAAATAACAGTAATATTAGAAACAATATAGAAAGATAGATATCCAATTTTCAAAACAAAGGAAAAATGGAGAGTCCTTAAAATTATGAGCAACACTTATGAGAAACTTATTATGTTTCTGTGAAAAGATTTAAAAATATGTAATACAGTTATTAACTAAGAATATAAAGGACATGAATAGAAATCAGGTACATCCAGAGGAGTAAAGCAAATTAAGCTTACCACCATCTTCTTTTTTGATAGTGTTGCTTACTAGAATTTTGTCCAGTTAGTACTGGAGAACACTTATTTGGCTTTCAACAAAGAATCTATTGTTATTTCTTACATTATTCTTAGAGATAAAATAGAAAGATCTGGGGTTTTATGACAAGAACATTAACATCTATCTTCACTTTCTTTCTTTCTCCTAGTCTGGTAATGCATGACTTCAGATACTGTTTACTACACCATGTATTTCTCCTTCCAGCTATAGCTGTAATGATCAGCTCTGGATGGGCTCACACCATTTTCACTTATATGCACCTCACCTTGGGTCCACTGCATGTACTTCCACCTCCCACTGTGAAATTTTTCTGTGGACTCTACCTTGTGGGATGTCTTAAAACTTCATCTGGCACCCCACAGGCACAACCCAGCACTTTAAGGAATTAACACTGTATGTGGCAAAACATTGACCACAGGGCCCTGGGAACCAATTGAGAAATAATCACAAGTTGCTCCTAAGTAGCATTTCACCTAGCCTACAGAGAATCAGGAATTGTTCACCCAGAGTTGACCCAACCTGATAACACATCCTCCTATTGGCTCACTCTCCTGCTCCACTGTGTGATTCTTTCTTACTCCCAACACCTTTCTAGGCCTCATAGTTTTTCTCTTTGTATCTTAGTTTGATCACTTGAATTGATTTAATATCTGGGTCTTTCCTCTCAGCATATAAACATGTCCAAATTTCTCTCAGCCAAAAGAAAAAAAACAATGCAACTAAAAAATAGCATCGGCTAGTTTGCTCAGTACATAAGGGCATTGACCCACCATGTAGACATTCTGGGTTCAATCCCTGGTCAGGACACATATAAGAAGCTACTAACTGCTTTTCTTCCCCCTCCTTCCCCTTTCTCTCCTCCCTCTTCTCTTCTTGCAGCCAGTGGCTCAGTTGGTCCAAGTATCAACTTCAGGCATTGAGAATAACTCAGTTGATTTGAGCATTGACCCCAGATGGGGGATGCCGGGTGGATCCTGGTCAGAGCACATGTGGGAGTCTATCTCTCCTCCTCTCACTTAAAAAAATAAAAATGAAATATAAAAATAAAAATAAAGAATATGTCATTATGGTACTTTTCTATAAAATTGTTTCCTTCCCTTCCCATCAAGTATCTCAAAAGAGTGATCCACATTCATGTTCTTAAGCTTTAAACAACTACCTACCCATGAAGAAACAATATACCTCTAAAACTCTTCCTACTAACTCCGCCTAGGACACCTAATTACTAAATAAAATTAACACATGTCAGTTATTTTACTTGACATTTTTTGCTTCTTTGATACCCTTGAGCAATCTTCTTAAAACTTTTTTTCCAGTGTTGTTGACACCATGCTGTAATTACTGTTTTTGTTGATTAATGTCCCTAATAGTTTCTTTGCGGGCCCAGTAGTATATTTTCTTTCTGCCTTTGTGATGTTATTGCCCTTAAACTTATCTTTTCTTCTTCTCCAATAGCAATATCATTCATACTCCTAATCAGAGAAAAATCTATCTGATCTCTTCAAGTATCCTAATCTCTCCCTCTAGGACTGACTTCATCAGGGAATTTTGACTTCCTACATGTTGATTATCTACGGGCAAAAAAAAAATTTTAATATGTTCAAATCTCTACCCATGTTTTTCTCTGTGCTCACTTTATAAAATTGGTTTACCCTCCATCCTTTTAACCTGAATTGTCTGCCCACTATTAAATAAATCAATCCATTTAGAATCACCAGAATCTTTGTTGATTCTTCTTTATTTCTCATTATTAAGCTAATTAAATATAAACACTTAGAGGTTTATTTTCTAGATAGTTCTTAACTGCATCTCTATTGTCACTTTTCTGATAACTCTTTCTATTATTTACATTATCACATTATATTCCAAAGAAGATTAATTATGTTTATCATATCATTTTCTCTAAGGGAAAATGTCCTTATAAAGTGAGAGTTCTATGTACTAATATATATAACCCTATTTCCTCTGGCTATAATTGATTGGACTTGGTAGGAGTATACAACCTAAGGACAAAACACACATGAGGCATCTAACAAGAAAAGCTATGTTTAAACTGAGTCATCCAGATTACCAGTGTAAAGAAATTATAGAACATGAAGAAAATCATTCAGTCAGCTAGAAGAGCAGAAACTGAAAGATTGCCAATGTAGAAACATATAAAGGACATGATGGACTGTTGTTAAAATAAAAGTAAGAGTAAGCCAATGTTACAAATATAGAGAGAGCATGAGGCAGGTAATAAAGAAATTAGAAGGTGATTAAATCTCTGGAGACAAGATTAGACACACTAGATGCACAATGAATAAGACACTGCAGAAAAGTCAAGTTACATTATAAGTGAAGAATTTCTGTGAACTCTTGAAGTCTACCACAGTATTTATTACAGTTTCGGTTCTCACATGTATGCATACTCATGTAAAAACCCCCATTATCTAAACTAGATTGTCTTCTTGTTTTTTTGGTTTTGGGGTTTTTTTTTTAGTGAAAAAGAGAGATGGATAGACAGACAGGAAGGGAGAGAGATGAGAAGCACCAACTCATAGTTGCAGGATCTTAATTGTTCATTGATTGCTTACTCATACATGACTTGACCGAGGTGAAGGATTCCAGTTGAAGCAGTGACCCCTTGCTCAAGCCAGCGACCTTGGGCTTGAGCCAGTGACCCTGGACTCAAGCCAACAACCCCTCACTCAAGTTAGTGACTCTGCACTTAAGCCAGATGAGGCCAACTCAAGCCAGTGACCTCAGGGTTTCAAACCTGAGTCTTCAGTATCCCAGGTTAATGCTCTATCCACTGTGCCACCAGTTGGTCAGGCTAGACATTATTTCTTACATGTAAATAAGTCTAAATAGAATACATTCACTAGTTTTGGTATTCTCTGCTCTCTCATTTTCAATATCCAACATTAACACTGTGGTATTAATCAATATATCTATAATGATATATACTTTTTACCCTTTCTTTACTCTTTCATCTCTCCCTGCAGCAACCACAGAGCAGAATCTAAGTTCCTAATCATAACATCTAGGCCTCCTGAGATCTGACCTCTGCTTGGCTCTTGCTACTCTTCTGTATACTTCCCTTCATGGTTCATACTCAAGCAATACTTAATACAACATGCTCTTTCACCAGTGTGCCTATGCTCCTATTGTTCCCTATTACTAGACTGTTCAACCTTTTTTACTGACTAATACTCATGTATAAAACACTGTTCACTTGTAACTGAATTTAGCCCTTTCTTAGCACCTAGATATAAATATTTATATTGGATACTATATTGTATTTAAATTTGCAATCTTCCCCCCACACTATCTATCCCTCTTTACTAGAATGTAATTTTCTGATCTTTCTTTTTTAACACCAGAGAAGGGCATAAAACATGGCATGAAAAAGAAACCCAGTAAATCTTTCTTTCCACAAACTATATAAAGTAAATACAGCTAGTTAATAAAATAGCTTCCTTGGTGCCTATTTAAATGTCTCTAATGGACTGCCACCAGACTAGTTACCCATTCTTGAGCCTGTTTAACATATTATTCATTTAATACCAGCGATTTCTAACACACTTGGGGTCCCAACTTCCAGGAAATTGCTCAGGAGCACTCTTGTGTGTAGACTGCTGAACCTTATTCCAGATGAAAACAAACTCTCTAATCTTATACCCACTGCGTCCCCTTATATGCAAACACTTCACAATTGCTAAACTATACACTTTGTTCCTTTTGGTTTTACCACGTTCTTTGTCTTGAGTTCTTTGTCTTGAGTGTCTTCTTATTCATTTTTATTTACCCAAATCATACTGATTGGTACAAGATCATTTATAAAGCTTGGTAAATGAGATTATACATGAGCTTTGGACAATACTCTCATTTCATATTCACACTAAAAACTAAATAATTACTACAAGCAAGTTAATTAACTCTTTGGGCTTTAGTTTTTCATCCTTGTGAAATAGCAGTAATAACCACTTCCTCAAAAGTTTTTTTCTTGTATTAAATAATATAAAACATTTCTAAAATACTTAGAAAATCTGTCTCTTCTCCTCTTGTGGATTTGCACCTTGCCTAGACTTCTTACCATACATTGTATTTCTATTTGTGGTTTATAAGAATTCTTGTGCACATGGCAAATACTACATTAGTGAGTACTTTGGGGGGGGGTAATATGGGGAGAGGCGACATAGATTATTAATCTTTATTTTATTAAAGTATTTCACACAGCACATTTATTTATAGAAACTATATATGCTTATATGTGCATATATTGTATGTACACCTACATGTACACACACATAATGAGTGATTAAAGTCAAAAGAAATTTTTATTAAATTTATAAATAATATAAAATTAAAATAAAGGGATATAAGTTACATGACAAGATCAAGATACAAAATATTTCAATGGGTTGAAATTAGAGTTTGAAATTTTCATGAACATATGAGCCCTGAATTTTTATTTGATTGTCAGCAAATTAGAGAAGAAATATCTTGAAGTGTATTTCTACACTTACTTTAGAATTGGTCAATTACATATTAAGTTTCTCAACCAAATAATATAAAGTAGCTTAAATTAATTGAACTATTATAAGCATACAATAAAATTACAGATTTGGTGTACTTTAGCTTATTCGTGCTACAGTTTGAGCAGGTTATTGTATCTTGGAAACTCTAACAGAACTGGAAAATCCTAAGGAAGAATAGCCAGCATACTGAGGGTTCTATAAACGTGCATCTTCTAAAGCTCAGCTAAGGTAACTGGGATTGTTTAGGCTGAAGAACCATAGTATTCAAATGGTTGTCATTTGAAAGAAATTTAGTCTTTGAGATTCTCAGTGACAGAAATACACCAGTGGAGAGAAGTGCAGAGAGGTAGATACCAACTTAATATAGAAAACTATAAAACTTTTAGAGATGACAATAAATATAACAGACTGCCCAGAAAAAGTGAGTTTCTATCTACTGGGAAGTTGAAATTAGATAATTATCTAGTAAGGATGTTACAGAGGAGAAAGTTTTGAGTAAGAAGTTCAATTAGATAATATTCAACAATTCCGTGAACACTGTCAATTAATCTATTAAAGCAAGATTTAAAAACTTAAAATACATTAAATATTCTTCTAAGTTCAAAATTTCAAAGATAAGTATATTAGCAAAGTATTAACATTCCTTAATACATATAAGGTCAACAAAGTAATGTAAAGACAAGAGAAGAAGACATAGGAGGAGGAAGGGATCTTATTTGTAACTTTGGGGAAAAAAAAGCAGCCACATTTATAAAACAATAAAATAAATGGTTTCATATTTGTTATAGCGTGTATATGTTTATTAACCTAATTAACTGTGAAATTTAGTAATTAATTGACCCATGAAGTCCCAAGCCAATGAATACATGAACTTTCCAAAATTGGGGGAAAATAAAGTCATTGATTTATGTTCAGTGATTCCATCCTTAGGAAGTGCATTATACCTTGAATTCTGCATGAAGTTATGTGAATTATACAATTAGGCAATATGCATTTAGCTACAAACAGAGTTCTGATTTGCCTGCCAATTAAGGCTGCATGTTGACTACCACTTAAGTGAAATATGATGTGGAGTATAAAAGACTACCTCATCAAGTCAACATCTGTCTTTTCCTTAACAGATTCAAGTCTACGTTCAGTGGGCAATTAAATTGCAAAATACTAGACATAGTGTGACCTCCATGGCAAATATCAGTGTATATATCTACTTCCTAGTTGACAAGCTGTACAGTTACCTTACAGAACTTCAAGTGGTATGCAATTCCAAATCTCCTACAAAATTATGCACGATAAAAACTCCAAATAGCTCTGGGTTTGATTAAGAAGAAGGAAAGAAAGAAAAGGTGGGCTTGAAATGCTTGATTGAGGAGCAGGTGAAGTTAAAAATGACTGAAGAGTTACTGAACTCATTTTGACATGTTTTAAATAGTGGCCGGAAAACACAAGGGCAAGTGCAGTGCAGTTAAATCTTTCCCACTCGTTAATAGAGGGGATACAAAGGTCACTGCTGTGCAAAGAGTGTTGACTAATCCCTCCAATGCATGGTGTATCCAGAACCTCTTTTATTTAATTTTGTGGAGGAAAGCTGGTCTGAATTAGGCCTTCAATAATTATTGCAGAGACCTGACACAAACCTTAACAAGTCCCATAATGCCCTATCTATATATTCAGGCCAGTGATTATATACTAACTCACACAGTTAGGCTTCAGATATTCTGCTGTTCACACAGAACCTTTTTTGAATTATTTTACATTTCACACTATATGAAAGAAAATAGCTGTGTAAATGAGAAAAATAAGGAGAATACGACCCATGGGGGGTTGTGGCAGGGGGGGGCAACTGATCTTAATGCTATGTCTAAGTGAAATGTGAGTGATTTCATCCTTAGAGAATGAAATTGTGCTTGAAGTTACAATTATGCTTTTCTTTGCATTCTAAGATATAGAAAGAGAGGCAATAGTTTTCTTAAAAGAGAACAGGACTGGAGAGAATATTATAGGCCAGACCGAGACCAGCAGTCTATTCTAAGAATGACAGCAAAGATGTAAAGGAGTAGATGCTGTCACTGAGGAAAAGTATGACAAGAAAGAAGAAATGGGTAGTTATTGGTACAACTTCAATGCCTGCCACACTATTTTTAAAAAATTACAAGGACAAGGCAACCTGACATTTAACTCTTTCTCCACAATCACACTGAATGTTCCTAAATAAAACTCACATATTGGTATTTAATTTTCTATCCTTGGTGTTATGCCAAGCCTAGGACATGTTGTTAACAAGGTTACCACTATCAAATACTTCTTTGCATCAGTAGCCAATCTCTGTCTTCTAATTTGGAGAAGACATTCTTTTTTTTCTGTTTGCTCATTCATTTCCTTAAGGTTAATGTTAAAGTGACAATAGTTTTGCTTCTTTAAATCAAATCCTTTCCACAGCTGTTACTAAAATTTTCTATACAGATTTTATTAAAATATATGAAAATGAAATATGTGTTAAACATGACCTGTAAATGACCTTAAGTATAATGAAATCAGACTATCTTTCTTTTCATTACCAGTTTCATTCACATCCTTTGCTTAACTAGTTACTACAAAATGGGTTTTTCCCTCCTTCGTCTTTGTGTCAAAAATGATGAAAATAGTTTCATGTTAAAAGAATACAGAAGCTCACTAGCAGTATTTATTTATTGCTCAACACATGTTTCTCTTTCTTTTGTTTTGTAAATCTTATAGATTTAAAATAAACTTCTAGACGGGATTGAGAAGTTGCAGTTCTACCTTTATAAATAATGCAGCTTACTAAATACACGTTTCTTGCAGTAAAATGTTTCAGAGAGTAATTTTTTGCAGCTTTTCTGGAAAAAAAGAATTTACACATTACATTTCACTTTTTTAGTATCTATGATTTAAATTTTAAAGAAATATATTTAAAAATTGAGCCCTCTATTTTTGCCTTACAAAAAATACACTAAATATTAATTTTTAAAATAAGAGCTTTGAAATCAGGGTAAGGATGTGCTTACAATTTACTTTCAGCTTGCAACTTTTTTATTATTATTAATTTAACCTCTGGGAATAAGGCAATCGCTTTCATGATATTTCTACCCTTAAAAAAATTTGTTTACCGATTTAATCTGTGCAATCCAATCAAACCATACATCCACACAGAGCCTTTAAAAATCCATTCTTTGGACACTGATTATAAAAATATTTACTAAAAAACTTGACAACATTAAAAAATATTAGATCAAGGGTAGAAAGCAACCTTGAAAATTTTAACCTAATCTCTCCAAAATATCACTGCAGCATAGAAAAAGATTTGATCTCCTAAACCTGTCTGTTAATATATTTGTAAATAGTTTTTATTTTGTTTATTTTGGGGTAAAGAAATCACTGCTGCTGTTGAAAGGAACCTTGAAAAATAATGTTATTAGAAGCCCCAAAGTTACTTGAAGCAAAACAATGACAAACTTTAATAACAAATGAATAAAAGTAAAACACAAATACAATTTTTCTGAGATTCAACATAACTCAGGAACCAAAATGAGGCATTCAGATATTTGTTCCTTTGAGTAAATAAACTAAAAAATTGTGTATAAATTGAGAACTAGTCAAAATAGAAATACAAAAAGGGTGTGAAAGAGAGAGAAGGGGGAAGGGAGAGAAGGCAAATAAATAAAAGTGAAAAGATGGAAAATAATGGAAAGGAAATTGAAAGAAAGAAAGCAAAATGAATGAAATAAAATGCTAATTTTTGTTTATATTTTTCTCACTAAAATACTTCATATGTTATCACAGGTAGTATCAGACTTGAAAACACATTCTTGTTTGGATTCTTATTATTGATATTTTTTGCAAAGAAAAAGGAAGATAAAAGATTGTTATGAGGTGTATATCTCTGTGGATAGAACAAGAAATAACAGAACAAAAAAAATAATTAAGGATTGGAATTTTATGTCAACAATTTGAAAGAATTCTGAAATTCACTTTTTAAACATAATATGTCTTTCATTCATAGCATAACACATATGGTCATATAGTAAATGCAGAGACTTTAGTACTATTAGTTTCTCAGCTCCTTTTTTAATGCGCTGAAGCAAATAAGGGTTGCAGATAGCCTCTAGGTATCAGCAAGTTCAAAGTCTTTTACAGAAGATAACTTGCCCAAGGTTCTGTCCTCTTTCCAGGACTAGCTGCTTCTGGTACTGAGTGAGGTAGGCTATAAGGGCCATCAGTACTGCCTAAAGACAGACATTGCCTCACATTATCCATGTCCAAGCTCTCCTCCAAGTAATAGAGATTTTGTTATCCTGAACTGTGGCTTACCAAATCTGTCCCAAACTGTGTCTTCTTCCTTCTCTTTACAGGTGACAATCTAATATGTACCACCCTCCAAACTCCATTTTAGCCTCTACTTCCAGGGAACTGAATCCATAAATTGTTATACTAAGCTTTACTAAACTATGAAATGGGAATCATGATTTTTCACACTCATTGAGTGTTTTTAAGATTCATTGTACTCTATTTAAAGGACTAAGCAAAGCATTTTCTATGTATTACCTCCCTACCATTTAATCTTTGCCGTTCCATTAGGTACAATTTTTATATCCACCCTATAGATGAAGAACTCATGGCAGAGAGAAGTCTAAACTGTGAAGTCTACAAGGGACAAAGTTGAGAATCAGATTCTGGCATTCTAAGTCAAAAACCCATGTTAATAATATTTTAATATGGCATAATTCTTCAAAAGCAGATTAAAAAGAAACTTGGGTACATGATTCCAAATAGCCAGATAAAAATATTAAAACTTTTTTTAACTCATTATAATCATATCTGATTTATGTAGGTGAGATGTTTGGATAAGCAATATAAAATTTCAACTTTCATAGGGATGTTTTACATTAAAATATTTACCCTAGCTAGATAGCTTGGTTGGTTAAAACATCACCCCCAAGCACAGAGGTAGCCAGTTTAATCCCTAGTCACAGCACATAAAAGAATAAATTGATGGATCCTGTTTATCTCTCTCTTTTGCTCTCTCTCTAGAAATCAAAATTTTAAATTTTTAAATTATTTTGAAGAGGTCAGCAAACATTTAATATACAAATTACTGTAATACAAGCATTGTGTTAGGTATTGAAGAAACAAGGAAAAAACACTACTACCCTCAAGAAGCAAAACTATTATAACAGGCCTGACCAGGCAGTGGCGCAGTAGATAGAGCATTGGACTGGGACACAGAGGACCCAGGTTCGAAACCCCAAGGTTGCTGGTTTGAGCATGGGCTCTTCAAGCTTGAGCATGAACTCACCAGCTTGAGCATGGGGTCGCTGGCTTGAGCATGGAATCATAGACATGACCCCATGGTTGCTGGCTTGAGCCCAAAGGTCGCTGGCTTGAAGCCCAAGGTTGCTGGTTTGAGTCCAAGTTTGCTGGCTTGAGCAAGGGGTCACTCGTTCTGCTGTAGCCCCTAGTCAAGGCACATATGAGAAAACAATCAATGAACAAACTAAAGAGACTAAGAAGCCGCAACAAAGAATTGATGCTTCTCATCTCTCTCCCTTCCTGTCAGTCTGTATCTGTCTCTCTCTATGTCTCTGTCACAAAACAAACAAACAAACAAACAAAAACCTATTAAAAGGAATGTTATCCAGAAATTTTAGCTCTGTGTATTAGGTGCTTAGATGACATACAAAATACAAAAGGTTCATTAAAAAAATAGAAATAGCTCTCTCTGGAGAAGTCAAGAGATTGATTTCTCACCAGACACAAGGCTTGAGGTAAGACATGAAAATTAGGGGTAATTCCTAAAAAGGTAGCAAGCCAGTGAAGATGGAAAGTCATGAGCAGGTATAGTATGAGGAAGGCAGGTAAGTCACTTTGAGTGTAAGATATCTCTGACAACTCATTACAGCTTCTCAATGGTAGTTTCCTTGATGGCCTGACTACCTAAACGCTCACTATTGCTATAACCATCTACTTTTCATACTGGTTGTGGATGACTTTGGATGGTAATAAGACTAGATGAAAATGTCAGTGAATGTTACATATATATATATATATATATATATATATATATATATATATATATATAAAATTGTAACATATATAATATATACATTACCTCTCCATTTACATATATATGTAATGGGATATATATATATATATATATATATATATTATCTCTCCATTTAAGAAATAGCAAAAGGATAATAAGTTAATACTGCTTTATCCCATACTACATTCAAACCTTAAATGCAAAGTATTAGGGAGAAAACAACCCAGACCTTCTCCCACTCACTCTCCCCACTCACAAGTGCTCAGACCATGCTAGAAACTCCCGCTCTGTATTCCCACAACACTCATAATTTCTTCACTGCAAGTACTTAGCATTCTTTATTGTTTTTGCTAAACTCTAAGTCTTCACCACTAGACTGCAAAAATCTATTTGGCAGGATCTTTTTCTAGCTTGCTCTCCATTGAAGAAATCACCAGCATTTAGAACTTCGCAGGTTCTTATTAAATGGATGTTAAGTGAATGAATGAATTGACAAGAGAAAAAATTTTCAGATATCCTAAATTTAATTAGAGCATGTCAAAGGTTAGGAAGAAGAAAAGAGGGAAGTTGACCAATTAGCAGCCCTGGGCAGAGTCAAACATGATTGCCTGTATTCCTGATTATACATTGAAACTGTGAATCAACTTCCAGGTGGTAATTTCAGCTTTTATGTAGAAAGAATAGTTGACCAGCACAGGCCATCCCATCCTGTATGAACTTCCCAAACCACTGCCCACAACCAATTCAGAGGCATCAAGTAGTTCTTGATTACTGTCTATTAAGCTATCCCAGATTGTTTCCTGATTTACTTTTTCCTGGCGAGGTTATCTATAGCCAATGTAAATTCTTTCAGATAACGTCCATCTTTCTTCCCCAAACTAGTGTATACAAGAGCCCCGTCAACCCCAGGATGATGGGCGTGTTTGTCTTTTGTATCTATCCTAGATGCTGCTGGGTTAGACTGAATGCCCCAGAACCTGGTCCTTTCTTTGGAGAGCATATGGTTCAGTAAGCCCTTTCTTTCAGGAACAATTTCAGTTCCAAACATTTTCTTTAATAGAAAGAAGGCATTGTTCTCTATTGTTTATTTACAAAATTAACAAATATTTAGAGTTTTTACTAGTTTCTAGGCTGTGCAATAGGCCCTGGAACATCTAAAGTAAATGAGACAACTACTGCCTTAAGAAGTAAATCATCTAATAGACTACTCTAAACCCAAGTATAAAACAATTGTTGTTTAAACACCTGCTAGTAAGTATTAATGATTCAGGATCTCTAGAAGATACAAAACTAGAGGTAAGAGGACTAGATATAAATGTCATGAAACCAGTGCTTCAATGGAGTGAAACAGGCTGTATAATGTAGAAATCTTTCCAACATACTTAATTTAAACTTTTTTTACATGAAAAATTTATATGTGGAAGCTTTCACAGGGTAGGTATAGTAAAAAGAGTAGATTTAGAGTAGATTAAACTTGATTTGGAATTCTAGTTCTGCCACTCAGTAACTCTGTGACCTTGGGAAAGTTAACTTAAATATGTTAGTGTTGATGTCCTTATTTATTAATCAGGCTATTAATTCCCATTAATCAGAATCTTTGTATTACCTGAAGTTTTACATGTAAAGCACTTAGTATACCTCCTGGGATATAGTAGTCATTTAACTGATATTAGTTTCCTTTGCTAATTCTTAAGCTAACCTAACACTATAAAGCAGGGGTGAGCACAATTTTTTTACTCTAAATATTCTTCTCTCTTGTCATGCAAAATTAAAATTATATCTCTGATGACACCTAGAGATTTAGGAGACCTTGCAGAGAAGCACCCAAGTGAGTTTTATGAAATGTTTTCTAATATTCTAGCTAGGTTATATGTGTTTATCTGTATGTTGACATAAATACTAAATGACTTATTTAACTTGTGTTTTTCAATAGAAAATATTATTATTGTTGCTATTTTATTCTTTAATAAAAGCTAAGCAGTGATAGCATAGTCTCAGAAAATAAATTAAAATTTACAAATGTGTATTCCACACATTCTCCTGTATCTATGTCAGGCAAAGTTTTCACAAATCTCATCTCTCTCATCTACTGGTTCTCTAGTTCACTAATGGTCACCTGTGAGAGCTGGCAGCAAAATCTAAAGAATAAAGACATAACCAACGAATGAGTGCATTGCAGCGAGTACAAAAGTTCTGTTTAAATGCGTGATTTATGAGACATATTAAGCCATTTCATTTTTAACTCTTCATGCTTTTAAGATTTACCCTTTAGGCCTCATTTTTTTCTTGCCTATGGATGAAATTTAGGTTAACTCCCATGGGTTTCTGTTTGCTCATGTTAGTGAAAACAATCACTGTTCAGTAATTAATTTTATCTATATCTATAATAAACACTACATGTTTTGCTATTCAAAGAGAGGTTCTCTTCCCCTTACCATCTTGGACCTGATGCATGCTAAGCACGTGACCTGGGGGAGAAGAGTATAATTGGCATTTTCTTTCCCAACCCCCCAATTTTTTCCCTTCTTCCTCCATTTTGCTCACTGATACTTTTTAACTTCTAGAGAAAAGAGAAGAAGAAAGGAATAAACATTTTTTTTGTTGTTAATCTGCCATGATCTTTAATTGGAGTCATGCCCTATGGGCCATTCAGATGTTTGACCTGACTTTTTCACCTGATGGGGAAGAGTCACAAATCAGCTGAAACATTATTATCCTTAACAAAATTTTACCTGCAATTCCCTAGATGAGGTCAAAGGTATCACTTGCTACTCCTTCAGTTCTTTTCTCAGCCCTTTACCTCAGTCCATGATGATGGAATCAGAGGCAGCTCCTGGGTGGGACTTCAGATGGTTCTATGTTGACTTTTTTCCACATATGCTGGAGTAATTTCATACAGCCTGTGTCTGCACCATGGGAAAAACACTGCAGTTCATTTACTCCCTGGGGGATGCATGTTACCCAGTTAAAGGCAAATCTGCCATTTCTGCTGGTCTTTTGATGTCTTAGACATTTATAGTTGGCAGCTGATTATGTCTGTCAACCTTTGGGTTACAGATTTCAAACTGTAAGTGGTTCAGTTGAATATTTTTCCTAATGTTTGAAATTGAGGTCAGACATCCCATACTCTTAAAAACCTCCCATAAGGAAGAAGAATGGGACTTACCAGCATAGCTTTTTCCAAAAATACCCTTCTTATCTCTGTTTTTGATACTCTCATACTTGCAAAGTAGCAGAGAATGTTTCGATTCACAAAATTGGTCTCCGTAATTTCTTCTGCAAATCCTTCATGGTGGTCTCATAACTCAGCCTGTAATGTGGCGCTGATTGTCTTGAGTCCTCAGCTGCAACTAATGCTGAACTATTCCTATTTTATTACGCTGTAACGTGAGTTCTTCATAAAGTTAATTTTATTTAATAAAAGGACTTCTCTTTATGTTAAAAATATGTTTCTTCCCTTTTTGAGGTGGGAAAACATTTCTTTTCTTTAATGAGCTCCTAGTGACAGTGTAATGTGGTTCTTTATAAAATGCCTCCTTGATAAAATAAAGACTTAACCACTCACTCTGTTGGCCCTTTGTTTGATTATTTTTTAATTTGCAGGTTGATTTATGAATTATTTGAAAGTATTATTTTAATTTAGCAACATCTTTTAAGAGAAAGAAGGAAATTAATATCCTGAAGTAGCAAAGTGAAATCCCGAGCTACTTGGACAAAGTAAGTGACATGTTCAGAACTAGTACATGGAACATAGTTTTCTGCCTCCCAACCCTGGGTTCATGCCACTACTAAGACGCATTTAAAGAGCTAGGTCAATTGATTAAAAAATAAAAGTCTGAAGTAAAGAGATGAAAGCCCTGGCCATGCAGTTCAGTTTGGTTGAAGCATCGGCCCAAAGTGCAGCGGTTGCAGGTTTGATCCTGGATCAGGGCACATGTAGGAACAGATCAATATTCCTTTCTCACCTTCTCTCTCCCTTCCTCTCTCACTAAGATCAATAAGGAAAAAAAATACATAAATAAATAAAGAGATGAAAGAGGCTAATTACAAAAGAAACATCCTGAAAAATGCATATGCTAATACTACAAACAAAAGCTAGCTCATACGGTGCTTATAATGTGGCAAACACAGAGCAGTGCAACAGATAAATTCACTGAATTTGCACGACAGCTCTATGAGGCACACACTGTTATATTCTCCATTGTACAAAAAGGAAAACGGACACATAGTGGCTTTCTAACTTACCCATGGTCACAATCACAACGTTAGTGGTACTCTTTCTTTCTTTTTTCTTTTTTGTGTGACAAATATAGAGAGAAAATGAAAGACAGAGAGAAAGTGAAAGACACAGAGAGGGACAGATAGAGACAGACAGACAGGAAGGGAGATAGATAAGAAGCATCAATTCTTCACTGCAGCACCTTAATTCATTGATTGCTTTCTAAAATGTGCCTTGACCAGGGGGCTACAGAAAAGCAAGTGACCCCTTGCTCAAGCCAGCAACCTTGGGGTCATATCTATGATCCCAGGCTCAAGTCAGCAACCCCGCACTCAAGCTGATAAGCTCGTGCTCAAGCCCACAACCTCGGGGTTTTAAGTCTGGGTCCTCTTTGTCCCATTCTGACACTCTATCCACTGCACCACCACCTAGTCAGGCATCTTCAGCACTACAATCGACAGAATATTTCTGTTTAATAACCAAGTATACCTAATTTAAAAGTCCTTTTCTTTTATTAAAATAAAACTACATAAAATTAACATAAAAATAATTAGGTAATAGAAAGATGGAATTTAAAAAAGCAAAAATAAAGACATACCTAATTGTAACTTTTAAGGCACTGATCAAATACAGTAAAAATTCAGGAAAAATGTATAGAGGAATCTGAAAAATATCAAGAGACTATTAATGTCATAATTTGTATTTCCATATTCTCTTGTTATAATCATTATATTTTTTAAAGCATACCATGTGTTAAAAATAAATACTTATGTGTAGAATTTTAGAATCAATGATATTTTCATTAAAGATTTCATATTTCAGGAGTTCGTTACCATTTACTTACAATTTGTGCTGAGATTCCAAGTCCTAAAAATGCACACTTTGAAGAAGATTTTAAATCAGTTGGTAAGTAGGAGGGAGTCAGATAATAAGGTTCATGGTTTCTGCTGTGCATGGATTTTTCATCCTCCACTTTTTTTTCTTTGTAAACAGTAAAACAACTCGATCTTAAACACTGACACTGTGCAGGCTTTGTTGAACTGTTCTTTCCCAATTTAAACAAAACATAAAACAGAGAAGATATTTATCTTCGAAGAGTGGCTCTACCATTGGGACAGTGCCTTATTCTCTGTTACTCTCCAGGAGTTCTAAATGTAGGCAAAAATATATAGCAGGGCTTGAACAGCATATTTCAGTGAAAAGAATTAATTACCCAAGGAGTCAAAGATGGCTTGGAGCAGAATGAGAGATTTAGGGGAAGCTTTCCTACAGAGTTACGATGCTGAGAAACAGACTCCATGTTGAGAAGCTCTTCCCTGTTATATTCTAACTAACCTTTGGCTGAAGCCATATTCTAGCAATGTTGTCTTAGTCTCCATAAAATGTTCTGAAATCATGTTACTCTTGTTGTTTTTAACTTGCCTCCAGCTAAACATCATTTTTTTGGTCCAAGAGAAAACAAAAATATCCCAATGATATTCCTGTCCTTAGCTTCTCCATTATAGAGAAGAATTTAATTCTTTCATCAATTTATATTAAATTTCATCAGAGTAGGAAATACGTTTTGAAACAAACTGACAGTAAAATGCATTTTAAAACACTGTTTTGGCTTAGAACTGTCATTCTTCAGGCTTAATGGCTGCAGCCGCAGGGCTGAAAAGTTACACTAGTATTACAAGCTGTTCAATATAATATTCAGATAATGTGCACTATTGATTTAGAAGATTCATGCAGGTTGGATTTTTTTTTCCTTTCATTTATATTCTTAGTATCAAAGTTGCAGAGTGTTAGGGTAGTATAATAATACAGTCAAAGAAAAAAATTCATTCTGTTGACAGTAGGACCTTGGTTTTGTTGTTTTGTTTTCTCATTGCTATGACTTAGCAGAATTTAAACATTCACCATTCACCATTAAATAGGAGAATGCTATTAGTAAACCTGAAAACATCAAACAATGAATTATAGAATTTTTCTGACAGTTCATTCAAATGGAGAAGACCTTGGACAAAACAGAGATGTGATACATTCCTGTTGACTCTTTTGTCAAGGACTTAACCTTGTGTTATTTAATAAAATTCAACTCTGATACAGGTCAGGATACTATGCAGTGAAGCCAGAAGGCATTTCAGAAGGCAGTGTAGTTTTAAAGAAAATAATAGAAGAATTCCGGGGGTAAAAAAAAAAATCTAAATCAACAGTTGACATACAGCATGACCTTGGGCAAGCCGCTTAACTGTTTTGGGCTTGAGTTGCTACATCTGAGAGCAGGAATAATACTTTAATAAATAAGCAAGAAATGACCCACTCCTTTTTATTTCCCAAAAATGGAGTAGGGATTGATGAGATAATCTGTGTAAAGCAATCTGATTTTCTGAGAGAAAAACATTAAAATACATTTATGAAGCATTATTCATAATAATTATTTTTGTTGGCCTATGTGTAAAGGACAGAGAGCAGTTAGACTCTTTGGGTAGCATAATTACATTGAGAACAGGTTTATTTATTTACTTATTTATTTACCTGCATTCCCCAAAGAGCCAGAAGTTGTTTGTGTTTTGAACCTAGAAGATAAGATTTTGACTTAAACATGGTAAGTGGTTCACTTAAGCAGCTACTGAATAGAGAGTAAAAATGCAGTTCATCCTATTCTGTGGGGTAAAATGTTGAGAGTTGGAACACATAAGTAAATTAAATTTCCAAGCAATGAATCATTATCTTCTAAATAATATATAGAGGTTAGAAAATGTTTATTTCTTCAGGAAAATAATAAACAAATAAAAGAGTGTTTAACAAGCACATTCTCACAACCCCTATTAAAAGTTTATCTCATGGCCTAGGTCTTGGTATGAAATACAAGATTTTTAAAATAAGGATTTAGTTAATATGCATACAGCCTTCATGGGCTGTAATTAAGCTAGAATTTTATACTCCAGCATTGAGGGTGAGAAGCAAGGACAAAATTAGTAAGCTACCTGACTGGTTTTCTTTCCAGCAGACATTATATAACATTCTGGCTTTAGTCAAAAGCATTCATTCATTCATGTAATACTTACAAGTATTACTTTTACAAAATCTACTTTTTTTAGGCATTATGTAAGATTTTAGGGATACAGGAGTAGATGTAAATTTTCAGAGTTCTGGGAGAGAGCAGTTAGAAATAGGCCTCACAGAGTAGTAACAGTTGAGTCTTGATGAAATAGAAATGGCTGAAGTTCACTTGAGTGATAAATTAAGGGAAGAGCAAATAGTCAGGCATGGCTAAAACAAAGACCTCGAGGGGAAATACACACATAATGCTTTAGTGATAGTGTGGGCAGGGCATATCAGTCAGGACAGCTCTGTGAAGGGATCTGAGTACCTGCTGGCAGATCAGTGATTCCCCACTGCACATGTCCTCACCATAGTCAGCCACAAGTATTGATTCAAACACACTTAGTAAAATCTTTAAGTCTATTAGGGATATCTTAAAATACAACAAGATCCATCTAAAGATTTTAAGAAAAAAAAATATCACTTGTCTGATTGGTGTTTTACCTTACTTAATGCTATAATTAGATATATAAGAAGATTACTGTTTGCATAATTATATTTCTCCAATAGCAGAAGGTAAATTACAACTGTTATTTGGATCAGTCTCCAGTACTTCTCAAAGTCTCTACATGCATCATCTTTTATTTCCCTATACGTTTGATCTAAAAATTTGCTAAACATGTACCACTTACAAACGTAATTATAAGCATACATTAAATAATCCAAATTCCATGTTTATAAATTCTAAAATTTCAAAGTAATTTCCCAACCCACAATCTCTCATTTGTGCATCACAGCTAAAGTCATTAAAAAACTATTAATTCTTGCCTGACCAGGCAGTGGTGCAGTAAAGAGAGTGTTGACCTGGGATGCGAGGGCCCAGGTTCGAAACCTTGAAGCTGCCAGCTTACATTCAAGCTCATCAGCTTGAGTGTGGTGTCACTGGCTTGAATGAGGGATCATAGACATGACCCCAATGGTCACTGGCTTGAGCATGGGGTCATTGGCTTGGCTGAGTCCCCTGGTCAAAGCACATATGAGAAAAAAAAATCAGTGAACAACTAAAATGCTGCAACTACGAGTTGATACTTCTTGTCTGTCTGTCCCTCTCCCTCTCTCTCAAACAAAAGAAAAGAAAATGTATATATTCTTTAGCACATTGTAATTAATGCTGATGGCCAAAGCCAGGCAGGTCCACAGTGGATTCAGGCAAACGGTAAAAAAACTGCGGAGATAGAGAGTGTTGGACCATTCCTGTTTAATAGAGTCACACATCAGCCCACGAGCAAACAGGCAGGGAAAACTGCTTTTCAGGCAAACAGACAGCAAAAATGGCCCCTCACAGTGGTGGGCAGGAAATCAGCATTCTGTCATCCGCCGCCCTGAAGGCAAATACCCGTAGCCTTACATAGACTACACACACGTGGTGCGACCACATGCTGACGCACTAACCAAGCAAAGTAAAAGTGAGCAAGCCTAACCTATTTTCCCAATACACATTTACCTTCTTTACTTAGTTTATGGAATATTGGATGAAAAAGATAAATAATGAAAAACTGAAGATCATATATCTAATCCCAGCAAAGCAAGTTACTAGCCATGTTACCTTAAGACTGTATATTGGGATATTACCTACCTGGCCAAATTTTTTTAGCATAGAGAGACAAAAGGATTTACTAATTTACTAGACAATAACTTAGCCACACTCCCCATTTTGATTGGAAAGAATCTATAAGGAGCCAACTGTTCAGAAAAGTATGAGAGAAGTCAGGACCTAGGAACAGTACCAAATAGGTTATTTTAAGTGAACTGCCTATTTTGTAATGAAATGTCCTTCTGAAGCTCAGCTGAAAAAAGTTATAAAACTTTTAATAGGAATTTTAAATAAACAAGAATCACATTAACCTTAATGTGCTTGTTTAAAATTAAGGTAAAATGGAGGTAAAGGTAAATTAAATATCTAACCAATCATTAATTTAAGATATTTTATTCTTTGAAAAACTGATGTCTGGTATCTTTCTAGAAGAGAGGACATTATATGTATATGATAAAAGAACAAAAATAAGTTGAGTCAACAATTTCTCCATTAACCATTTTGAAAAGCATTCTGAAACAAAGAAAAGTTTAATAATTACCCACACAATGGTTGAAAAAACAAAAGAATGATCTTAAAAAGTTTCTTGACAACAGGCCAAAGACAACACATGAAGGAAAGCAATTGTTTCAAAATTAGTTTGTTTCTAAACATATATTTTTTAAAACCTGAGAAGAGATCTATTAAAATTGTAAAATTAATTTCAATAAGAAAATATACTGAATGTCTATTCGACATCAACCATTGTGCCCTCTGTTGGAGAAACTATGAATAGCCATGTTCTTCCAGGAACTAAAATCAGGTATGTTGTGCTTATTATTTTATAGCTATTTAAACAAATAACTACAACATGAGGCAGAATGTATTAAATATTATAGGCATGAAATGTTAAGGAACTTAGATAAAATATTAAGCTTTCTTCTCAACTCATATTCTATATGTTGAATTTGTTCCATTTTCAGTCCTAAGTACCCACTTTATACTCTATTATGAAACAATCTTACCCATTCCTATAGTTTTAAATAACATTTATAGTCCTACAATTCCCACATTTCTGTTTTCAGCCAAGAATTCTCCTTTGAGCTTCAGACTTGTATAGATAACTATTTAATGTCTTCAAGTCAATGTCCCACAGGCATATCAAATTAAATGTCTATCAGTCATGTTTCTTAGTTGCAAGCAACAGAAACTGACTCTGGTTGGAAAATCAAAAATGGATTCTAAAAAGATATTGACAAGCTCAGAGAATTGTTGAGAGGGCTAGAAAACCAGGTTCAAAGCTAAATTAGTAGGGAAAAGAATCAGAACCACAAAATTAAACTTCCCTGTTGAGAAAGGCAGAGCTGCTGCTGCTGTCATCACACTGTAGAAGCTACTTTTTGCTCAACTGCCATAAACTGAGGTTTTTCAAAACTGGCCACCATCTCCGATGTCCAAACCCAGGAAGATGATCTTGAAATCACTGTCCCCATTCTTAATAACTAAAGCTGATGGAGTCCATTAGAAGAATTTCTTCAAAAGCCAAGTGACCTCTTTCATGAGCTTATGTGATTGATGGACATAACGTCAAGCTGCAAAGAAAGCCAGGAAAGGTATTTTTTGGCTTCTGTCTTAGGAAGGCTGAATTTGTAAAGCATAAAACTTTCCTAAACATAGCCATAGTGGTGAAAAGGAATGAAACACACAGAAAGAACATATTGTATACTGCAATATCCAAATAAAACCTTTCAGTTTCCCTCCCTACAAATCACTTTACAGTTAGTCTTTTACATTTTATATAATGTCATCACCATCGACACTTGTTCAACTCAGAATTTAAACATTTCCTTAAAATTCTCTTCTTCATACTCATGTCTAATCCATTACCCAGTTCTGTACATCCAGATATAGCTCAACTCCATCTACCTCTTATACATACTCACTGTTACTATTTGCTAGATCAGTGGTCAGCAAGATGCTTGGTGACAGTCATTGTAGTAAATATTTTCAGTTTTGTGGTCTATATATAGTCTGTCACATTGTTGGGCAAATGAGTTTGTAAAATTTGTGTTTTTTGAGTTTGCTCACTTTTATTATTAAAAAATTGCACTGGGCAGCCCATGTGTGCTTGCCCTCAGAGAAGGGCAATTGATTGCAAATTGCAGATTGCATCCCTGCTTGGGAGGGGCCATTGTTTTACTAATGTTTGCTGGGGGAGGGGTCTTTGTGGGCCCAGCCAGTTTTGCAGGGAAAGTGGAGCGAATTCAGAGTGTTGAAGAAGCCAGTTTTACAGAGAGAGAGAGAGAGAGTAGATGGGGAACCAGAGCTGAGGGACTTTGCAAGGTCCTCTGAGACTGGTGGGGCCTTTGATTCTAGGAGGAACCTGAGAAGATTCTCCTGCTTGTGGAACTGGAGAATGTGTCAGGGCTTTGGGAGCCCTGAATGAAAGGGAAGTGTTTTCCCTGTGTGTTTGCTTGTTGGCTGGTGTGAGACTTGAATAAAGGAACGGCCACCATTTATTGGCTCCACTGTTTCTTTACCACCTGCCCGAATTCAATGAGAACCTGTATGGCCACTGGCCATGCACACATATTCTTTATTCTTTATCACCTTTAAGAATGTAAAAACCATTTCTAGTTTACAGGCCATATGAAATTGGTCACAGGTAGGTTTGGATCCATAGGCCATAGTTTACTGACTTCAGTCTAGTAGACCATGATACCTTCAACTAATTTCTAGATCTGCACTAAAAGCTTTATGTAAATTGCCATCTCTACTTTGTTATCAATATTTAATCTATTTACAAAGAGCAACATGGGTGGTATTTTGAAACCATAAATCTGATAAGAGTTGTGTTCTTTTTTAAAGTTCTTTACTGGCTACTCACTGCACTTAGCATAAATACAAAACTGTTAAGTGGCCTTCAAGGCTTGGAATCCTCTGGGCCTTGCTGACCTGTTTACATTTACTGCGTGCTCATTACATTTCAGTTACATCAGCCCTACTCCATTTTCCTGAATGCCAAACTCTGTTCCAACTCAGAAACTTTGGCTCTCCTTTCCCTGGAGTCATTAACCTATTTTTCCTTCACCTTTGAGGGCTCAGAGTCACTTCCTCTGTCTTTTCTTGCCATCACAAACAAAATTAGGCTCTTAGTATTTTTCTAAGAGCATTTTCCTGAATATTACATATTTATACATGCATTTATATAAATTGTTTGTTTCTTTTCTATTCATGCTTCCACTTTAGAAGGTAAGTTTTAAGAGAACAGGACCAGATCTGATTGCTTCATTGCTATAAATTTCATGCCTAGCATCTTACCATATTCTCAAATAACTATTTGTTGATGAATGAATGAATGAATGAATAAATAAATAAATAAAATAAAGGAATATGTGACTCGAGCTGGAGATGTTTAAGAAATGTTTGTGGAGCTAGTGAAATCTGAAATAAGCCTTGAAGAATGTGAAAAATTTAGAAAAAAATTATAAAGCTTCAGACAGAAAATCTAGGACAAATGTAAAAAAATTGAACTATACTGCTCACAGAAATTAGGAGATATTTTCAAAATGAAAATGAAGCTATAAAATATCCCCTAAGTTTTGTGAGCAGTATATATAGTTTCTAGAGTTACCCACTATATAAGGATTTATAATGACATCTCCTAAAATAGTAAGTTGTAAACTATTATTGAAAGTCTTATATACTGAGATAAGCCAATCTAACAGGCGTGAGGTAGTATCTTATGGTAGTTTTGATTTGCATTTCTTTAATAGCTAGCAAAGATGAGCATGTTTTCACATATTGGCCATTTGTCTGTCTTCTTGGGAGAAGTGTCTGCTCAGGTCCTCTACATTTTTTAATTGGATTGTTTGCTGAGCTTTGTGAGTTCGCTATATATTTATATACTTTGGATATTTACCCTTAATTGAGTTGTTATTTATAAGTGTTGTTTCACATTTGGTTGGAAGCCTTTTGTTTTATTGTTGGGTTTTTGTTTTGCTGTGCAGAAGCTTTCTAGGTTGATATAGTCCCATTCATTTATCTTTGCCTTTCCATCCCTTGCCTTTGGGGTCAAATTCACAAAATGTTCTTTACAGCCAACGTCCATAAGTTTAGTACCTATGTTTTCTTCTATGTAATTTATTGTTTCAGATCTTAAATTTAGGTCTTTGATCCATTTTGAATTAATTTTTCTGCATGGGAACAAAATGTAGTCAAGTTTCAATCTTTTGCCTGTGGCTTTCCAGTTCTCTCAACACCATTTATAGAAGAAGCTTTCTTTTCTCCGTTATGTGTTTTTGGCTCCCTTTTTGATTATATATATATATATATATATATATATATATATATATGGTTTTATTTCTGGAGTTTTGATTCTGTTCTATTGGTCTGTATATCTGTTTTTCTGTCAATACCATTTGGTTTTGATTATCAGGGCTAGGTAGTATAGTTTTTTTTTTTTTTTATGTCAACGCTTTTTTTTTTTAGACAATTAAATTTAACAGGGTGACATTGGTCAACCAGAGCACATAGATTAAGAGAAAATGTCTCCACATCATTTGGACAGTTGATCATGACATATACCCATCCAAGTCAAATCATCCTCCATCACCCTATATTTTGTTTCTCTTTAAGCCCCGTCCCTCACCCTCCTTTTTCTCCTCCCTTTCTGTCCCCTGTGTAACTGCTGCAATTTTATCTATGTCCATGAGTCTCAATTTTGTGTCCCACCTATGTATGGAATTATACAGTTCTTAGCCTTTTCTGACTTACTTACTTCACTCAGTATAATGTTATCAAGGTCCATCCATGTGGTGGTAAATGGTATTATGTCATCATTTCTTATGGCTGAGTTGTATTCCATTTTATATATGTATCAATACTCTATTAAAGGGCATTTCAGCCCTTTGCATGTCTTGGCCACTGTGAACAATGCTGCAATAAACATGGGGCTGCATGTGTCTTTATGTACCCATGAGTTTTGTGATTTCTTTGTATATTTTAAATATTAGCCCCTTATCCAAGCTGTTGTTTAAATATATCATCTTCCATTTAGTTGGCTCTCTACTTGTTGTCAGTTTCTTTTGCTGTGCAGAAGCTTCTTAGTTTGATGTACTCCTATATATTTATTTTTGCCTCTAATTCTCTTGATATTGGGGTCAAATTCATAAAATGTTCCCTACTGCCAAGGTCCATGAGTTTAGTACCTATGTTTTCTTCTATGTAATTTATTGTTTCAGATCTTATATTTAGGTCTTTGATTCATTTTAAATTTATTATTGAGCAAAGAGACAAACTGTAGTCAAATTGTATTCTTTTGCATATGGCTTTCCAATTTTTCCGGCACCATTTATTAAAGAGGCTTTTTTTCTCCATTGTGTGTTTTTGGCTCCTTTATCAAAGATTATTTGACCGTATATATGTGGTTTTATTTCTGGGCTCTCTATTCTGCTCCATTGGTCTGTGTGTCTTTTTCTGACAGTAATGTGCTGTTTTGATTATCGTAGCTCTGTAGTATAATTTTAAGTTTGGTATTGTAAAGCTTCCAGCTTTGTTATTTTTTCTTAGGATTATTTTGGTTATTTGGGAATTTTTATGGTTCCATATAAATGTGATAATTTTTGTTCCATTTCCTTAGAAAATGACATTGAAACTTTGATGGGAATTGCTTTAAATTTGTATATTGCTTTTGGTTATATAGCCATTTTAACTATATTTACTCTTCCTATCCACAAACAAGGAATATTTTTCCATTTCATTGTGTCTTTTTCGATTTCCTTTAATAATGTTTTGTAGTTTTCAGTATATAAGTCCTTTACATTCTTTGTTATGTTTATTGCTAGGTATTTAATTTCTTTTGTTGCAACTGTAAAAGGTATTTTTTTTTAGTTCTATTTCTGAGGTTTCATTGTTGGAATGTAAGAAAGCAATAAACTTCTGTATATTAATTTTGTATCCTGCGAACTTATTGTATTAGTTTATTGTTTCTAATTGCCTTTCTGTGTTGTCTTTGGGGTTTTTTATATACAGGATCATGTCATCTGCAAAAAAGTGAAATCTTTACTTCTTCTTTCCCAATATAAATGCCTTTTATTTCTTTGTCTTGATTGATTGCTCTGGATAGAACTTCCAGCACTATGTTGAATAGGAGTGGAGAGAGTGGGCAACCTTGTCTTGATTTTAGGAGAAAAGTTTTCAGTATTTTACCACTTAGCATAATGTTAGCTGATATTTTGTCATAAGTTGCCTTTATTATGTAGAGGTATTTTCCTTCTATAATCATTTTGTTGAGTATTTTAAACATAAAAGGATGTTGTGCCTGACCAGGCGGTGGCACAGTGGATAGAGCGTTGGACTGGGATGCGGAGGAACCAGGTTCGAGACCCCGAGCTCGCCAGCTTGAGCACAGGCCCATCTGGCTTGAGCAAAAGCTTGCCAGCTTGGACCCAAGGTTGTTGGCTCCAGCAAGTGGTGGTTCGGTCTGCTGAAGGCCCGTGGTCAAGGCACGTGTGAGAAAGCAATCAATGAACAACTATGCTGTTGCAACAGCAACGAAAAACTGATGATTGATGCTTCTCATTTCTCTCTGTTCCTGTCTGTCTGTCCCTATCTATCCCTCTCTCTGACTCTCTCTCTGTCCCTGTAAAATAAATAAATAAATAATTAAGACATTAAAAAAAAGATGTTGTATTTTATCAAATGCCTTTTCTGCATCGATTGATAGGATCAAATGGGTTTTGTTCTTTGTTTTGTTGATATGGTATTTTATGTTAATCATTTATGTATGTTGAACCATTCTTATGTTTCTGGGATGAATCCCACTTGATTATGATGAGTTATTTTTTTATTGTGTTGTTGTATTAGATTTGTTAGTATTTTTTTTTTTAGGATTTTTGCATCTTTGTTCATTAGTGATATTGGTCTGTAGTTTTCTTTCTTTGTGTTTTCCTTGCCAGGTTTTGAGATGAGGGTTATGTTGTCCTCATAAAATGTGTTTGGAAGTATTGCTTCTTCTTCAATTTTTTGTAAGACTTTGAGAATGATAGAATCCAAATATTCTTTGAATGTTTTGTAGTATTTATTAACAAAGCTGTCTCACCTCAGACTTTTTATTTTGGGGAAGTTTTTGATAGTCATTTCTATTTCCTCCCTGCTTATCAGTCTATTTAGGCTTTCTACTTCTTTGTGGTTCAGTCTATAAAAATTGTATTGTTCTAGGTGTTTATCCATTTCTTCTAGTTGGCTGAATTTGGTGGCATATAGTTTTTCATAGTATTCTACACTCATTCTTTGTATATCTATGATATCTATGGTAATTTATCCTCTTTCTTTTTGGATTTTGTTTATGAGAGTCCTTTCTCTTTTTCCTTACTGAGTCTTGCCAGGTGTTTGTCAATGTTGTTGATCTTTTCAAAGAACCAGCTCCTTGTTTTATTGATTTTTTCTAGTTTTTTTATTCTTTATTTTATTTATTTCTGCTCTAATTTTTTATTATTTTCTTCTGCTGTTTTTGGGTTGGCTTTGTTCTTTTATTTCTAGTCTCTTAAGATGTGATGTTAAGTTATTTACTTGGGCTCTCTCTTGTTTCTTCATATAAACCTGTAATGATATGAACTTCCCTCTTATTAATGCTTTTGCTGCATCCCAGAGAGTCTGATATCATGTTGTCATTTTCATTTGTCTGGGTATATTTTTGATCTCTGCTTTTATTTCTTCTATGACCCAGTTATTATTTAGAAGTATGTTGTTTAATTTCCACATTTTTGTGGGTTTGTTTCTTTTTTAAAGTTAAATTCTACTTTCCAAGCTTTATAGTCAGAGAATATGCTTGATATAATTTTAATCTTTCTGAATTTGTTGATGTTAATTTAGTAGCCCAACATATGGCCAATTCTTGAGAATGTTTCTTATACACTGGAGAGAAATGTATACTTTGATGTTTTGTGATAAAATGTCCTATAGATGTCTATCATATCCAATTGTTCTAGTGTTTTATTTAAGGGTAATATTTCTTTATTGATTTTCTGTTTAAATGAATGATCTAGAAATGTCAGTGGTGTACTGAGGTCTCCAAGTATGATTGTATTTTTGTTAGTTTTAATATTAGATCAGTTAGTAGATGTCTTATATACTTTGGTGCTTATTGGTTTGGTGCATATATATTAAAAAGTGTTATGTCTTTTTCATTGAATGTCCCTTTTATCATTATGAAATGACCACCTTTGTCTTTGGTTACCTTTGTTGTCTTGTAGTCAGCATTGTTAGATATAAATATGGCTACACCTGCTTTTATTTGGATATTATTTGCTTGGAGAATTGCTTTTCAACCTTTCACTTTGAATCTGTTTTTATCCTTATAGCTTAGATATGTTTCTTGAAGGCAGCATATTGTTGGTTTTGCTTCTTGATCCAATCTGCTACTCTGTGCCTCTTTATTGGTGAGTTAAATTCATTTACATTTACTGTAATTATTGACATTAGAGGATTTCCTATTGTTATTTTATATACTGATTTCTGATAGATTTGTCTCTTGTTTAGTTATTCTTTTTTTGTTTTTTGTCATTTGTTTTTGTTTGGTGGTATTCCATACTTTTATCTTCTGTTTCTCCTTTTTTTAAGCTATGTGCTTCAGCAGTGGCATTTTCATGGGTGGTTACCATTAGTTATTAAAAGAAAAATTATTATATTTATTAAAGCCCATTATCTCATTAAGTGCTTCTGTATTTCATCCTCTTTTGCTACTTCTAACCTTTATCCTCTCCTCTTTTATATGATTTACTGTTACAGATTATCCTTGTTTTTATTTTGGTTTTGTTAAAATTTTTACTTGTAGTTTTGTTTTATTCTTTGTATCTTGTCAGATAACCCCTTTTAGTATTTCCTGTAATGGGGTTTTCTGGTGATAAATTCCCTCAGTTTCTGTATGTCTGTAAATGTTTTCATTTCCTCTTCATATTTAATGAATAGCTTTGATGAATATAGTATTCTTGGCTGGTAGTTCTTTTCTTTCTATACTTTAAATGTTGGGGTCCACTCTCTTCTGGCTTGTAGAGTTACTGCTAAGAAATCTGATGATAGCCTAATGGGCCTTCCTTTATATGTTTTATTTTTCTTCTTCCTAGGTGCTTTGAGGATTCTTTCTTTGTCACCGATTTGTGATTATTTCATTAAGATGTGCCTTGTAGTAGGTCTGTTTTGGTTGAGGTAACTTGGCGTTCTTTTTGCTCTTTGGATTTGAGGCTCTAAGTCTTTCCACAGACTTGGGAAGTTCTCATGAATTATTTGTTTCAATATGTTCTCCATTCCCTTTTCCCTATCTTCTTCTTCTAATACACCCATAATTCTTATATTGCTCTTTCTGACCGAGTCAGACAATTCTAGTAGGGCTTTCTCATTTCTTTTAATTTGTGAGTCTCTCTCTTCTTTTCTCTGTAGTATTTCTAGTTGCCTATCTTTAATGACACTGATTCTGCCCTCTATCTGACCTGACTATTAGCTAAGCTTGTTACCTCATTTTTCAGTTTATGTATTGAGTTTCTCATCTCTGTTTGCTCCTTTTTTATAGTTTCAGTTTCCTTGGTGAAGTACTCTTTTTGTTCATTAAGTTGTTTTTTGAGCTCACTAAATTGCCTTTCAGTGTTTTCTTGCATCTTATTGAGTGTTTTTAGAACTTCAATTTTGAATTCTCTGTCATTAAGCTTCAAGGATTCCATGTAGTTGAGAAAGTTTTTCTGAAGATTTTTCATCCTCTGTCTGAGCTACGTCTCTGTCTTGTATATTCATATTTGATTTCTTTTTCCTTGGTGGAACTTGTGAGTGGTATTGTTAATAACCCTAAAAAGAGATAACTGAAAAATAATAAAAAAATAAAAATAAAAATTGAAAAAAATACAGTGAAAAAATAATTTTCTAAATAATGATAAGTAGAACAAAAACTACAGATAATAAAAATCAGAAACTGAGAAACAATAAAAAAGGTAAAAAATGAAGTAAAATGCCACAAAAAGAAGTATGAATCTAAAACATAATAATTTGATGAAAAATGATGTCCAGGTGAAAGGGGAAACAAAGGAGAAAAAAAGTAAAAAAAAGAAAAAAAAGTGATAAAAGGAAGAGAGAAGGAAGCAGAGGAAAAAAAAAAGAAGAGAAAGTGTCAGAAATGAAACACTGGCAAAAATCAGGAACAAAAAGCACAATGACTAATTATAATGAAGTTCACATGGGAAAAGGAGAAAGAAGAAAATGGAAAGAAGAAAAAGTGAGATAAGACAGAAAAAGAAAAAAAGTATTTTTTCCAGTTTTGAGAGGTAACATTCCTTTTTCCAGTAGGAGGTGCTGTACTACAAAGTTTGCCTCCGCGAATTCTTGGGTGGAGCTCTGCTGAGGCATAGCTGTTATAATGGTACAGGCAGGGATGTTGCGTTAGTTGGAGGGGTTTGTTAGGACTTTGTAATTTTATGGTTTTAGCAATGGCCAACCAGGGGTCCTCTGGGGCCACACGTTTCAACAGAGCAGGGGATGAAGCCCCTGGGCACCCTGCCTCTCACAGGTGAGAGCAGCCTGGAGACCTAGCTGATGGGGATCCAACACTGCCATTGTTCTCCCAACACTGCCATTTTTCTCACAGAAAGGGAAGCAATGTGGGACTGGGAGGCTGGGGTGACACAGTTCAGTCCCTCCTCTGATACCACTCTAAGCACTCAAAGGGCAGCCCTGGGCAGGGCAGGAGCTGCGCACCACAAGCTGGTGTCTGAGCTTTGGGATCAGTTGCAGCAGAGACAGCAGATCAGGAGATTCCCGCCCATGCATGCTAAACTCTAGCAGGCAAGCCAGTGCCAGAATTTGGACTGGATGGGGTGCAAATCCTAGATCAAGCACGCCCCAGTGCCCCATGGGCTGATCTCCAGAAGCTATTCGCATGCAGTTCTTGGGAACACGCCAGTTTTTGTGTGCTCCCAGTACCTGCAATCGCCCAGTGCCTGAAATCATTGGTGCGGCAGATGCTGGGAAACGGCCCTACTCCGCATTCTTGGTCATCACCCCTATCTCAACTTCTTCCCCCCACCAGTGGTTCTTAACCTGGGTTCTATAGAACCCTAGGGGTTTGATGAGTCGGTCTCAGGGGTTTGGAGAAGCCTCTGCCGAGGAGGCCAGAATAAACTAATACCATAATTTGTTGTGAGTTTATGCACTTTGTTGGTTTTGTTCTTTGAGCAAGGTGATGTTAATGCACGGCTCATTTTGTGCACCAGTAAAAAAACATATACCTATGTCTTGAATTGGGGGGAAAAAATCATATTTTATTTATCACTAAAGAAGGGTTTGGTGAATGTGCGTATGAAACTGGTGGGTTCAGTACCTCAAAAAAGGTTAAGAACCACTGCTCCAAACTCACCTCTTCTCCCAGACCCAGCTCCGAGACAAAGCCTGCAACAACAGTACCTTCCTCTCTCAGGTTCATGAGGAAAGAGAAAGACTCAGACCTCTGGCATTTTTTTTTTTTTCTGTGAGCAGATTCTATCTTTGGCCTTCCTTCTTGCACAATTATACCTTTGTCTATCTGTTGTGTGTACATTTCAGGTTCACTCAGGGTTTTTCTTTGTGTATAGTTGTAGAATTGTTGAAATTTCAAGGGGAAATATTGGGAGTATCTCTCATGCTGCCATTTCTCTGACATCACTCTCTGTACTATAATTTGAAGTCAGGTAGTATGATACCTCCGCCTCCATTCTTCTTTTCTCAGAATTGCTTTGGCTATTCAAGTTTTTTATGGTTCCATACAAATTTGGCAATTTTTTGCTCTAGTTCTTTAAAGAATCACATTGGTATTTTGATGAAGATTGCATTAAATCTGTGTATTGCTTTGGTTAATATAGTCATTTTAACTATACTGATTCCTCAAATCCATGAACATGATATTTTTTTCCATTTTATTGTGTCTTTTTTATTTTTTTTAAATATTTTTTTATAGTTTTCAGAATATAGGCCCTTCATATTCTTTGTTAAGTTTATCCCTAGGTATTATTGCTGCTGTTGTTGTTGTTCTTGCAATTGTAAAAGATACTGGGTTTTTTTAAGTTCATTTTCTGAAGTTTTACTGTTGGCATATAGGAAAGCTATAGTCTTTTATATATTGATTTTGTTTCCTGCAACTTTATAGTATTGGTTTAGTGTTTCTAATAGATTATTGGTGGAGTTTCTGGTGTTTTCCATATACAAGGTGATGTCATCTGAAAAATGTGATACATTTACTTCTTCTTCTTCTTCAATATGGATGCCTTGTATTTATTTCTCTTGACTGATTGCTCTGGCTAAGACTTGCAATACTATGTTGAATTAAATTGGAGAGGGTGGGTAACCTTGCCTTGATTTTAGAGGAAAACCTTTAGTTTTTCACCATTTAGTATAATGTTGGCTGGTGGTCTTTCATATATAGCCATTATTATGTTGAGGTACCTTCTCTCTATACCAGGGGTCGGGAACATTTGTGGCTGAGAAAGCCATGAATGCCACATATTTTAAAATGTAATTCCATGAGAGCTATACAATTTGTTTAACACTAAATACAAATAAATGAGTGCATTTTATGTAAGACCAACACTTTTAAAGTACAATAAGTCTCTGAATTTCTTTTAATAACATTGTTATGCTGTTGCTAACCAATGATGAATAAAGTACTCCTTACCATTAATGCAATTTCTGGTGATGCATGGTTTTGCTGATGGCTTTGTAGTCTGGTTGATATGTGGTGAGGTTAAGCTTCATGCCAGCGTTGAGACTTCCATTCTTTAAACATGAACGTAGGCTGGTCTTAACGTTCTTTAGATGTGAGAAAGACTGCTCACTTGCATACATAGAACCAAACATTGTCAGTACAGCAATACTCACACACTACAGTGTGTGGTATGTGACAGGAAGCACGTTCCAAGTTTTGACAATCAGCTGGTCACAGGTTGAAGTTTTTTCATTTCTTCCCACTTGTGTTTGCTCGCCAACTCTGCTTGCTGTTGTGCAAGTCTTTCCAAATCTTCACTCAGTGACTTGAACTTATTCACCCACATGTCTGAGGCCTTCAGGTCAGCAGCTTGTGGCTCAAACTCTTGGACAGAGACACCGTGGATATAACTCAGGTCAGCACTGTCCACTGCATACTCGTGTGGATGGGTGATGAACTTAAGACGAATGCACTCATTAAATTCTCCAAAGCATTCTTTGAATGACTTCAGGAGATTAGATTTGAAGCCCGCTAGCTGCTGGAGATCAAGATGTTGAGCAGGCTCACTTGCTGTGCATACATCTTTAAACTCTCCCAGTTTTTCAAAGTGTAGTAAATGACCAGTTTCAATGTTGGCAATGAATAGTTCCAGCTTGTTTTCAAATGCAAACACTGCTTATTGAAGGGATAAGAGTGTATTTTCAATGCCTTGCATTTTTACATTGAGCTGGTTCAGAGTTCAGTCATGTCCACGGGATAGTAGAACTTCAAGAGCAACTCATTGTTAGCTAACTCAGGATGCTCAATGTTTTTCATTTCAAGAAAAGTCCAGATTTTGCTCAGACAAGCCATAAAACTGCTGAGCATCTTCCCTCTTGACAACCAACACACATTGCTGTGCAGAAGCAGACCAGGATAATTATTCCCATCTTCATCCAGCAGTGTTTTAAACTGGCAATCATTTAAAGCTCAGGCAACCATAAAGTTGACCACCCGAATGACCTGCAACATCACCACTCCAAGCTGCTCGACATACATCTGAGTACAAAGCGCCTCCTGATGTAGGATGCCATGAAAATTTAGGATGGGTTTCTTTTCATGTTCATGAAGAAGTGCTACAAATCCTCTGTTTTTCTTCATTATGCATGGAGCACCATCAATACACACCGAAATAAGTTTATCCATCGGTAGATTATTTTCTCTAGTGAACTCAGTGAAAGACTTGAATAAATCCTCTCCTCCTGTTGTCTCTTTCATAGGCAAAACAGCAAGACTTTCCTCACATAGTGTGTCAATTCGGCAAAGCTAGCAGAAATCCAGTCACCTTGTTGGGTCCAAACACAAAGCTGCTGCTAACTAGCTTGCACTCCACACTGTAGCTCTTGATATGCTTTCTTCCTGCTGTCCCCCGCTGGATATTTTGATGCAAATGTAGTGTGATGTGTGTCAAAGTGATGCTTTATATTTGACCATTTCATCGATGCAATTTTATCATTGCACATTAGACACACTGCAGAACCTGCTCACTCCACAAAGGCGAATTCCTCTGTCCATTCCTGCTGAAAAGTACGATACTCCTCATCTTTTTATCTTTTAGCCATCTTCTTCGTCAGAAGGGTTTCTGCAATTAGCTAGCTGACTACTTGATTAAAAGGAGAAAAGTTAACTTCCTGATCTCACAATGACCTGTGTACATTAGGCATTATCCAATAAAAATTTGGTGTTGTCCCGGAGGACAGCTGTGCTTGGCTCCAGCCACCTGCAACCATGAACATAAGCGGTAGGAAATGAATGGATTGTAATACATGAAAATGTTTTATTTATTTATTTATTTATTTATTTATTATAATTTTTTTTATAGGGACAGAGAGAACAGAGAGAATCAGAGAGAGGGATAGACAGGGACAGACAGACAGGAACGAAGAGAGGTGAGAAGCATCAATCATCAGTTTTTCATTGCTGTTGTGACACCATAGTTGTTCATTGATTGCACTCTCACATGTGCCTTGACTGTGGGCCTTCAGCAGACCGAGCCATCCCTTGCTGGAGCCAGTGACCTTGGGTCCAAGCTGGTGAGCTTTTGCTCAAGCCAGATGGGCCAGTGTTGGCGAGCTCGGGGTCTCGAACCCGGGTCTTCCGCATCCCAGTCCGATGGTCTATCCACTGTGCCACTGCCTGGTCAGGCGAAAATGTCTTATATTTTTAATGTTACTATTTTTTTTATTAAAGATTTGTCTGCGAGCTAGATGTAGCCATCGAAACAGCCACATCTGGTTCACAAGCCATAGGTTTCCGACCCCTGCTCTATACCCATTTTATTGACTGTTAAACAGTAATGAATTAAACATAAATGAATGTATTATCCTATTGAATGCCTTTACTGCATCTATTGCAGAATCATATGCTTTTTGTCCTTTGTTTTCTTGATGTGGTGAATTACATTGATCTGTTTATGTATGTTAAACCATCCTTGTACTCCTGCAATGAATCGAAGGAACATCTATTAACATATGAAAGACTACTAGAAAATTTCAGAATCCCATTTAAGAAACACTACAGTGAGTCCTGGCCAGTTAGCTCAGTAGATTAAGAGACTCACCTTAGAGTGCCAAGGTTGTGGGTTTGATTCCTGGTCAGGGTACAAATAAGAAGCAAGGAAAGAATATATAACCGAGTGGAACAACAAATGCTTTCCTTCCCCACTCCTTTCTCCTCCTCTCTCTCTCTCTCTCTCTCTCTCTCTCTCTCTCTCTCTCTCTCTCACTATAAAAATCAATACAAATGAAGCCCTGACCAGATAGAGCAGTTGGCTGGAGCATCATTCCGAAGTGCAGAGGCTGTTTTTCTTTCTCCCCCTGCCTCTCTCCCTCAAAAAATAAAATAGAATAAAATTTTTAAAAAAGAAAGAAAAGAAAAAGAAACACTGCAATGACTAAAGTAGGTGATGAATTGCTGAACCAGGATATGGCACAGTTAAAGCTAGTTAAGCAAATTTCTATATAGTCTTTTATTCTCAGTAGGAATACAATAATTATATTTTCAATGATGATATAATATTCCTTAATAAGAATATGATATTTCTTTCACTTTACATTTCTCACTAGGTCTTCAATCTATTTCTCTTGAAACAGTTCCCATTACGTATTTCTCAGACCTGCACTCAATATGTTAAAGCACTCCCTAATATTTATTTTCTTATCCATTATATTTCATAAGGGATAATTCTTAAAAGGCTACTATAAAAATTAGTTTAAATACTCTAACACATAAAGCTGAGTAAAGTAAAGCCACTTTAAGCAGTTGGGAACATAGGTTTCTTCACATGTACATGTATGTAAAATCAGGAACAGAGATTTTTAAAAGTGCAATGAACTTGAGATTACTTATTGTAGTTCTTAATATCACTCAGTAGTTTGATGTTTAGAGAAATGTGATTGAAATTACTGCAAATGGCTTTTGTTGTGACATCTTTTTGGTTCAGATCAAGGTTGTGTATTCTCTTATGTATAAAAATGTCAAAGTACTTGTGGGTAGTTTTAAGACAATAAATGTGGTTTTCAACTACTGATTGCCAAGTTTTGGTTGCAAAATCAGGCTTCAGAGACATGGTTCTCAGTTGCTTTGATCACATATTTTTAGATGAATATGTCTGGAATGGCTTGAAAAGTAGTCATTGCTTACTGGGGGTTCCTATCTATCTTTCTGATAGCCGTCCCCTCCTCCTTCATGATTTAGCTTTTCCTTTGAGTCTCTTACATCGAGCTCACAGGGTCCTTTTGTTGACCTCTGATTAGATCTTGATCTTGATTATCTACTGGTATCAATTTGTAGGCTACTGTGTTGATTCAAGGTGTTGATTTCAACAAAGAAATATTAAATTATTTGTTTTATAATTAGCTCTTTCCTACAGAAAAGCTTATTCTCCAAGTAAGGTTTTCATGTTCATTACTTCCCTGAAAAAAAATCTCATCAAATTCACCAAAGATCTCCTCATTGTCAAACCAATAAACTCCCTTCAATACCCAATGAATTTGGTGTCTGAGCCCTCTACATCTTTTAGGATTTTGACATTCCTGAGCTCATTTTCTTTTGGATTACCTAATAATGTTTCCTCAGATCTCTTATTATGTCTTTAATTAAATGTTCTCAGTATTTATGGTTAGATCTTCTTTCTTTGCCTATTCTTAATAACTAATAATGTACCTTAGATTTTCTTCCTTAAGAACCTGTCCTATTCTCTTTATTCTCCTAGGGAAATCTCATTAATCCCATTAATCTAAAGATAGCTACACAATAACTGAATGATGACTCACAAATCTGTATCTCTAGTTCAGACTATTTTACCAAGGTCTAGAGCAATGGTTCTTAACCTGGGTTCTATCGAACGCTAGGGGTTCGATGAGTCGCTCTCAGGGGTTCGGAGAAGCCTCTGCTGTGGAGGCCAGAATAAACTAATACCGTAATTTGTTGTGAGTTCATGCATGTTGGTTTTGTTCTTTGATCAAGGTGATGCTCATGCATGGCTCATTTTGTGCACCAGTAAAACAACATATACCTATGTCTTGAATTTGGAAAAAAATATCGTATTTTATTTATCACTAAAGAAGGGTTCGGTGAATGCGCATATAAAACTAGTGGGTTCGGTACTTCAAAAATGGTAAAGAACAAAAAAAAAATGGTTAAGAACCACTGGTCTAGACCTTACATCTCCACATCACCAAAGCAGAACTTATCAACTCATTTCATCACCACTTTGCCATCTGACCTGTTATTTCTCCCGTAGTCACTATCTTGCCATCTCAATTAATGTTGCCAATATTCTTTGACACCCAAGAATTTTTTTTTCAAGTTAATGGAAACAAGTCTTTATTAAATAACTTTTAATATCAGAAAAATAAAACTCTTATAATTCTCTTTACAGCAAATATATAATATCAGTGCTTTGGCCATCTTAAGTTAAAGGCCCTTTATCATAAAATATATGGTTTTAAACTTTACTCAAATTGAATTTATAATCCATATGACTTCCCTACATATACATAACAAAAGAGTGTAGTAAAATTAGCAAATACTAAACTATATTGATAATTTATCATTCTTAGTTTGTGGTTTTAGAAACAGTACACGCACCTAATATATATGTCGATTCCTTGGCTTATTAGTCGCAGTGTACAATGCAACAAAATACAAAATATTACCAAATTGTCAGCATCCGATCAATCACCTCATTGGTTCACCTATCCAGTTTATCTCTGTCTCTACACTGCTGCTTACTACCCTAATTCCAGCCTTCATCATCACTCACCTGGATTACTGCAGCCATTTCTTCTGTTTATTCTACATTCAATCTTGTATCACATTGATTCATTTTGCATACTACTGCCAACCAATCTTTCTAAAAGGTAATGCTTATATTATTTCCCTGTCTGCATTACCTAAAAACTATTTAAACATATAACAGAAAGTAATTTCTGACCTGGCCCATCTTCTGCTCTGGTCTCGTAGCCTCTTTTCCTTGCCACCATTATGCCCATATATTCTATCATCAGCATGTAAACTTTTCATTTACTTAATGTACCTTTCTTTACCATGCTTTCCCTGCCTAACCTACTGGAATGTCCTCTCTCAGTCATGTCTACTTTTCTATATCATGTACCTGAAGGCTAGGTCATCATTTCTCATGACTCAGCTTAAATTATTGCTCTTCTTTGACTGCTTTCTAAAAGCACTACGTAAAAATGACCACTTCTTTTCAGGCCCCTTTAAGTATCTGTATTATAACATCGTAGTCACTCATCTTCATTGCTGCTGTGTACTATCCACAGAGAAGCACAACCTGGGTGGTTGTTAGAAATCCAATTCAACCCTCTGCTGCCACCCTGATATTATTAATCAGATTTTTCTGGTGTTCTACTCAGAGTTTTCTGCTTTGACAAGCTCTCCAGATCATTCTCATGCTCATTAAAGTTTGAGATGCATTGCTCAATAAGTGTATTTATTGCTAGAGATCTGAAAATTAGAGATTTATTATGGCAGGTAGAAGTATGACAATGAGATGATCTGAAAGTCACAAGAGACCTTTGGAAGACCTAGTGGGAGACCTACTATCTAGTCAAGAAACAAAACATTAGGTAGAGAAGGAAATACATGATGTTACTCAGTTCCTCTCTCCTTGACAAAATTAGAATGGACTGCTGCTCTGTGTGCACACTGAGGGGAGAGTATCCCAAGCAAGTTGCTGGGAAGCCTCTGTTCTTCTGGAGAAGAGAAATTTAAACAACTTCATCCTGAGCTGCTGGAGGTAGGACCACTGCCAACAGAGACACAAGAGAGAGATTAGCCCGAGGTAGGACTAAAAGTGCCTGCATGGACTTTTCCAAGTTTTGCAATACACATTCAATGAAGTATGGGAAAAACAGGACATCAACACTTATATACCTTTTTATTGAAAAAAAAAAAAAGATTATTTTTTTCTTAAATGTTTACTATGACTTTGTAAAGACACAATTGTCATGATCTTTCCAGTAATGTGAACAAAAGTAGTGACAGGCAGGAAAAGTCAGATGAAGAAGCAGAGTTAAGTGGTACAAAAAATTTCCACAAAGCCAATTATCTGGAAAGGTAACAGTAAATATACAAATTTAAAAATCTGTTTTGCTGTAGTAAAATCTTTAAAGGCAGACAATGTCTTTTTATCACTAATGAGGAGTCTAGTTCCTGGCACATACTAAGCACTCAATAAAGCTTGTTGAATAAATAGTGAGAGAGGTTTTTCTACCAGCATAAATCATAAAATTATAAAATTTAAGTTACAAAATTGTTTTAAGGATAGGATAATCTGTTAGCTAAATTGAATATTGCTTTTTAAAATCTATATACCATGTCCAGCTTAATTGAATCATTCATTATTACTTTAAACACTCATTCAAACCCACTCCTGGCAATGGTGTGTATTATTTTAAACACCAAATGGAAAAACTAGATGCATAATTGCCCTCAAGTGCCTACACAGAGAGGCAAGCTTACACTCTGTGCAGTTACTGAAACGTACAGCCTTTGGCATACATTCTATTTTGTTCAATTAGCTGAAATGCATCTATCCATGAGTAAAACCACATGTGTAAAATAGTGATTACTGAACACACAATTGTGAAAATTATCATCTTAAATGTATACATTCAAAAATCAGCTAATGTCTAAATTATATTTTTCCTAATTCAAATTGATATGTCAGAATAAGCAAATAAAAAAAAACAATTCTAATTTGCATATCCTCCTACAAGGCCTATCAATGGCCATTTATGTTTTTATGTTATTACCAAAAACCTAGGCATGGTACTCAGGCTCAGTACAGGGTGAGCCATGGGGAAAAATATCTCTCTAGACTTCATCTTTTCACAAATTAACCCTTTAGACCTGAAAGAACATAGAAACTCTTATTGTCCCTGCTCTGCCAAGGTGTTCCTTCTTTTATCTTTCTGCCCATCCCTGAATTCCCTGATTCACACGGCTCAGGAGTATTCTATGTTTTGTTTTATTAGCCGTTCTAGCAAAGGTGTTCTGGAGCTTTATTAGATGTCCATACTAACAATGGAACAAGTATTTTTTATGAGTTTTTGTTGAGTATTAAAAGCCATGAAAGCTGTGAACATATAACAAAGAAAGTTTCAGAACTCAGATAGATCCTACATCAGTGAGACATCTAAATGCCTTTTTAAAAATTTTTATTCATTGATTTTAGTGAGAGAGGAAGGGAGAGAGAGAGAAAAAAATGGGAAGGTCAATCTCTTTCTGTACATGCCCTTACTGGGGATAGAACTGGCAATCTCTGCACTTTGAGGTGATTCTCTAACCAACCCAGCCACCCGGCCGGGGCTAAATGCCTTTATTTACCATGGAAATATTGAGAATAAAAATAATTAGATGGGCCTTCCCTTACAACCTTGTTCAAAGACGCTGACTTCCCCTTCAAAACTACGTATAAATATCTTCCATATAGCTAATACCCTGTATTTGAATTCAACTTTTGTTCGTATATTTATCTCTGAGTTACTCACTCAGGTACAGGAAAAAATGGGAATAATATTTTCCACTTTATCATTTCCTATTTCTTAAAAAGTATCTGTCATTTACAGTCAACCAATAAATATTTAAATAATCAATTTATTTATTATACAAGATAAAGCAAAATTATCAAAATTAAAGGGTGATTCTACATATATATATTACAGATGGTTTAAATCTTAAGTTATAACTCAACTTACTATATGGTTTCATGTGTGTATTTGGACACACATACATATATTAGTATTTTGAATATTCAATTAGTACAGATAAAAATAGTCTACCCCATAAAAATTGGATTATATGAAAGATAATTATTTTAACATAATAATTTATGAACTATGATATTTGTTTTTATGATATATTTTTGATCATAAGTTCTTAATCAATAACCTATCTCTCAATTATAATACCATGTCCACAGAGAAATACAACCAGCTTTATAATGAGTCACTTTGAGGTATAAACATTGTGAAAAAATGTGGAAACAAGGTCATTAGGTTAAGTCTGTGTAAAAGCTAAACACATTTAATTAATTGAAAATAGTAATTCATTTTGTTGTAGTGAACATAGATCTATACCAAACGCTATGCTATTATGTTTGGAGAGCTAAGAAGAATTTATTGGAAAAACATTATTTCATTTCCCAATTCATTTCATAGTTGTATTTTTCTTTCTTCTTCCTCCCTTCTTTTCTCTCTCTCTTTCTTTCTTTTCCCTTTTCCTTTTTTTATTCTTTTGACAGAGACAGAGAAAGAGAGTCAGAAAGAAGGATAGATAGGAACAGACAGACAGGAAGGGAGAGAGATGAGAAGTATCAATTCTTTGTTGCAGCACTTTAATTTTTCATTGATTGTTTTCTCATACGTGCCTTGACCATGGGGCTACACATACCGAGTAATCCCTTGCTCAAGCCAGTGACCTTGGTCTCAAACTGGTGAGCCTTGCTCAAACTAGATGAACCTGCAATCAAGCTGGCCACCTCAGGATTTCAAACTGGGTCATCCGCGTACCAGTCCGATGCTCTATCCACTACACCACCACCTGGTCAGACTGCAATTGTATTTCTAATGAGCAAAATAAAATAAAATAAGTGGTGGTTGATAAAGAGAATAACAGCTTTAGAATGAGGGATGCCACTGACTGTGACCCTGAAGCAACCCAAACACCCACTTCACATCAGGAATCTGATGCAGAAGAAATAAATGCACATTTCCTTATAACACTGAGATCAACCAAATCAAACCTTGGAGTAGAAACTCATTATTTTGTCTGTGCAGTAACAGGATCAGATCCCCAATCATGAGGGTGGACAGTCACCCATCCTACCTTGGAATTAGATTTAGTGCTGCCATTCATTTATAGACCACACCACTGCCCAATTGAATCTATTGTAATATCTCGCATTCCTGACAGTAGAAAATTTGTTTCTTGCACAATGAACAAATTAAAGCACTTTTCTAAGGTTATTATTTTTATATTCTTTATTTGTAATTAGAGACAAAGCACATCCTAGGAGATCCCTGCTGCATACTATCTTTATTAGTGAATGAATGATGAGGCCACTGAAGCAAAGAGAGCTAAAGTGACTTGCTGATAGATCACACATCTAATAGTAATTGCAAGAGCTAGGATTCAAACATAGGTTGGCTCCAGAGTCTGACACTTACACCACCATATTCTGCAGGCTCTTAGTGTATTGTTGTCCCACTAAACACATAGTCTGTACATGCAGTGAACAGCAGAGAAACTTTAATCTATCCTCTATCTCAGTTTTAAATCATAAAATAATATACACCTATACAGAATTCACATGGTAGCAGAAACTTTCAAATGAATTTTTCCAATCCCCGAGTGTCCTTACATACAAAAGTTTTCATGCTACATCCAAGTTCATAGCATTACAAGATGCTTTGGAACAAGGTATTTACTCAACACATTTTATGCTTAAAGTATGATACTGTCTTAACATCTATAAGTTCTTTTGCTCAGCCTTTCTCATCTTTTCCATTTATCCTATTCAATTCTATAACTTCAGCCTCAGTTGTCACTTTTTTGGTTTTTTCTTTACAGCTGCTCTGTACCTCAGTTAAATCTTAAAGGGTAACCTAGGAATGAATAGGACCTTTCTCAATTCCCCACTCAACCTGTCTGAGAGAGAATTACACCTTTACCATACCTACACAATGAAATTGCAGCAACATGGCACAATTGATGTGTGTCTAACGATGGACTTTTTCTTTGTAATTAATTTTGCTGAAAAGTCTGTACATTTTTACCTCTCATGGGTTTTGAGTAGTTTTCTGAAATTGCCATATGGCTACACAATGCTGGTACACAGTTTTAGGATTTATTAGGTACCAATCCTGATCTCAGTTTTGGGTACTCAGGAAACAGCAGTTTTAGTTCAGCTCTCATGAGGTAGAAAAATAATAAATGGAAATGTGGTCAACAATGTTCAGGAATGAGACTGGGGATGTGAAAGAGACACTTGGCATTAACAGTGACCTACATTTCAGAGGACACCAGGTACAGAACACCATCACTGTCATCCCAGTATGCACAAAGCACACCTGCCCCCACCCCGCCCTCCCTGCTTAAAAGAGCAAATTTATTCATACTGCCTGTATCATCAACAATAATATATTTATCCATTGTTTCCCTGGAGATATAATGAAATAATAAGTAGTGGGTGGAAAATTTGGCAGGAACTATGGTAATTTCAGTATTCATAACAGAAGATGGTTCCAGTTGCTTCAAGTTTAAATGAAGCTATACTGGAAGTACTTTTATTTCCATTTTGGATTCATCAAATAATTCTGATTTCTTGTGAAAATTCCTGAACTTTACTATGCCACTCTATATATATATTTCATTTCTAAAACATGACCAAAACTATTGTTATATCTTATAAAAATATTTTGTATAATCAGTTATAGATATCTTCAATGATCATTTATTCATCATGAATACAAAGGGTATTATGTCTTAAAGACTTTTATTTCTACTATAATTAATTTTACAAATCACCTTTGACTGACAGAAAATGAAATTGCATTATGGCACACATATCTACATATTGATATATTTTTCTGATGGCAAATTACTCTCAATATATTTATGAAATGTCAATTATTTTTTTCATTTTTTTCCAATTACCCGTAAGTGAACTGCCATTTTGTGCTATCTGAAATCTATTTAGAATTTGATCATCATGAGAAATATATACTATATATGTATAATATGTATATACACTTATTGTAACTAAAGCTTCCAGCATGTTTTATTTTTTTTTAGTCAGTGAGAGGAGGGGAGGCAGACAGACACCAGCATGCATCCCAGGATCCACCCAACATGCCCACTAGGGGGTGATGCTCTGCCTATGTGGGGCATTGCTCCATTGCTTAGCAATCAAGCTATATTTAGCACCCAAAGCAGAGGCCATGAAGCCATCCAATTGAGCCTTGACTGTGAGAGGGAAAGAGAGAAAGTGAGAGAGAGAAGTGAGAGGGGGGAGGAATGGAGAAGCACATGGGTGCTTCTCCTGTGTGCCCTGACCAGGAATGAAACCCCAGACATCCCAGCATGTTTTTTGATATATTTTTCTATTAGTATATTTCTCTCACTTCTCCCCATCTCATAGTCTAAATAGTAAACAACCGACAGTGATCATTCCAGACTTCATAGAATGTTTCAAGCCTTAGCTGTTGGTTCCATGATTCAATCCTAGAGGAAAGACAGTTTAGCTGCAACATCAGTTGTAAGATTGCTTAATTTCAGTGTCATTCATAAAAAGCAGGCATTTTTCTATGTGGAAGAGCCTATATAGGCAGTCTTTAGAGAATTCCATGGCTGACATGGCATTACAGCATTTTTCCTTATAGTTTTATCTTTGGAAAATATTCTGTTGGAATAAAAGAAGAGTTCCATTTTAAGTTCGATTGGGTTTTCTAGAAAGTACCTTTTAGCACAGAAAGCTAATATTTGCTAAACATGAGCTGTTTGCTAGTCAGTAGGCAATTCCATGTAAGCACTTAAGCTTACTAGAACTCTTGAAGAAAGAATAATTACTCACACTTGACATATAAAGAAATTAAAGAATAGTGTAGTTGGTAAATTGCACAAGGTAACAAAATTAGTACATGGTAAATCTAAGTATAAACGTTATGTAGTTGAAAATTTTGGACTGTACACCTTACAAAATAACTAAACTTTTTCTTTAAATTTTTTACTTGAGTCCTAATAAAATTAATGTCCAATTGTCTTTGGAATGGTGCTATAAAAGCGTTAAAAAGACTACTTGCACTTCTTACTTAAGGTAATAGTAGTTAGAGTGGTGTGACAGGTATTATTGTTTATTTAACTCCAAACCCATTTCCAGATACACATACATTGTCTCATGTTTCAGACCTCACTTGAAGGGCTACCAAAACTTATTACTTCCCCCTCACTCCATTTTCCCTTCTACCAACAAAGGAGCCATGTAACAATGTCACTCATTGATGTATAGAATTAAAAGTTACAATGGACTTCTAAAGAAAAGTTTGCTTTTTTTTTTTTTGATATAAACAATATAGAGGTAGAACTCCTAGGATAAAAGCTCAGTAAATTCTCTCCTCACAAAGTCATGCTAAAAAGGCACAAAACAGTGAAAAACAATTTTTGTTTTCTGAAAATCAAACAAATACATACAACAAACCAGAAGCTTTACTTAAAGAAAAAACACTGAAATTCAGATAAAAACAGTGGGACTCTGTGGTGTTTTAGCCTGAGATCGCTCCTGTTTCACCCACGCTCCCAGCTCCATCAGCTGAGTAGTTCAACAAGACTGGGGCAAGGTATGCGAAACACCACTGCCAGAGGAAGCTGCCACAATTTAGAGAAAAACATATTCTCCGGGGGGCTGTTATAACAATATTAATCTTGTGGCAAGGATTCAAAAGACACCATCATCACAACTAGTCAGAAGTTTTGATAATTGTGTGTCAGGTAATAGACTAAGTACATTGGCCAGATATTTAATACATATATCCAGAGAATAAAAACAACTATATTGGGTCTTGATATGTGGTTGCATATCTTTGTGCATTAGAAGCCAGAATTTTAATATTAATATCCAAAGGATGGGACCATTGTATTAGATCTTGATATGTATTCATAAATGCACAAGGGTGTGCCTGCTTGGAGACACCAGTATCCCTCAGTATCTATTTCCCTGTGACTGAATGTGAGACCTGATGAAGAAGGGAGACATGAGATGGCTTAGCAAATAGTAAAAGCTAGGGCATACTTGAAAACTACTGAAATTTGAATTTATTCCCTAATCCACTAACAAAGGATGGAAGATATATTTAATTTAAGGTGTTTAAGTACAATTTTGATCAATCACTGTCTTATCACTGAGCTAGCTATACTGATTAATCTCCAAGATTTCAGGCTTGAAATTAAAAAACATAAAATAAAATTTGAACAGACATCAGTGACCACATACTGAGAAAGAGCAACCCTACAGAATTGGTTCTTGAAAGTCACTAAACAAACAAACAAAAATAACAACCACCCCTGGGAAGAGGGAGAATCAGAATCTAGATTTGCTACAAAATAGTTTCCAAGTCTGTAGCTAAAAATGCAAGGCATGCAAAGAAACAGGAAAGTTTGATGCATGCATGGGAAAAAAACAGCAATCAATAGAAACTGTCTCTGAGGGATACCTGGATGTTAAACTTAAAAGACTCTGATGCAGCTATTATAAATATAATTTCAGTGCATTTTCAAAGAACTGAAGAAAATCATAAGGACAACAGCACATCAAATAATGAATATTGGCAGACATAGAAATTATAAGAACCAACTGGAAAACCTTCAGTGAAAAACACAATTACTTAATTCTTTCTTTAAAAAATTACTAGTGAGGTTAAACGCATTGGTGAGTTGGCAAGAGAATCAACAAACTTAAAGACAAAACAATAGAAATTATTTAACATTAAAAAATAAAAAGATAATATGAAAAAAAACACTGAGCCTCAAATACCCATACAATACCAACAAACACATCAATATGTGCAAATTGGGAGGTTGAGAAGGAAAAGAAAGACAAAGTGGTCAGAGAGAATACTTGAAAAAACAATGTCCAAAAATGTCATGCTTGAAAACCATTAACTTACATACCCAAACATTCAGCAAATTCCAGGTTGGATAAATTTTAAATGATGTGCACCTACATGCCTGAGCTCTAACTGTTCAAAGTCAAAAACAAAGAGAAAATCTTGAAAGCAGCAAGAGGAAAATGACTAATCACATAGAGAGAAACCACAATAAAATTAACAGCATTGACATCCATTAAAAAAAGAAAAAGGTAGCCAGAAGGTACTATTATGACACCCATGCCTGATCAGGCAGTGGTGCAGTGAATAGAGTGCCTGACTGGGATACAGAGGACCAAGTTCGAAACCCCAAGGTTCCTGGCTTGAGTGCGGGCTCATCCGGCTTGAGCACAGGTTTACCAGCTTGAGCAAGAGGTTTCTGGCTTGACATGACCCCATAGACATGATCTCATGGTAACTGGCTTGAGCCTAGAGGATGCTGGCTTGAAGCTCAAGGTCGCTGGCTTGAGCAAGGGGTCACTCACTCTGCTATAGTCCCCTGGTCAAAGCACATATGAGAAAGCAATTAATGAACAACTAAGGAGCTGCAAGAAGAATTGATGCTTCTCATCTTTCTCCCTTCCTGTCTTTCTGTACCTATCTGTCCCTCTCTCTGACTCTTTCTGTCTCTGTCAAAAGAAAAAAAAAAAGAAAAGAAAATGGCACCAGATAGTAACATAAATTCATGTAAAGGAATAAAATACAAGCCCCGGCTGGCAGGTTCAGTGTTAAAGTGCCAGCCCCACGTATGGATGTCCCAGGTTAGATTCCTGGTCAGGGAAAACAGAAGAAACAACCATCTGCTTCTCCTCCCCTCCTCTTTTTTTTTCTCATTCTCTCTTCCCCTCCCACAGCTAACACTCAACTTATTTTGAGTCCATGGCCTCAGATGCTGAGGATGACTTCATGGATTAGCTCGGTTGTGAACATCTGCCCCCAGATGGGCAGAGCATCGGTCCCAAAGGGGGATTGTCGGGTAGATCCCTCTCCTCTCACTTAAATTAAATGAAATAAATAATAATAAAAAATACTGATAAAAGTACCTATGTAGTTAATATGAAATGCAGTATATATTTATTTGTTACTTTATGTTCACTTAAATTATTTTTAATTGCCTAAAACAATATTTTACAGATGGGATTGGGACTATAAATATACAAATAAATATATTTCAGAATGATCTCTTAAAGAACAAGGGAGACATGTAATTATGTTGGAGTATATTTTCTAAATTTTATTGGAATTAAACTAGTATTAATCCAAAGTAGTCTGTGATAAATTAGATTAATGTTTTGACCTCCACAGAAACCACTAAGAAAATACCTAAATATGTACAGCAAGATAACAAAAAAGCAATATATATAGATATATATGTATATTTATATATGATAGCATTCCATTGTACACTAGAATATTTTTATGCAATACATATACCAAATAAGACAATAGCAAAATAATAGACATAATCATATCAATAATTACAATAAATATTAGTAGATTAAACATTTCAAAAAGGCGTATATTGTCAGACTGGAAAATATACAATAAGTAATCATTAGTCTATAAGAGACACTTCAGATTAATGACATAAATAGGCTAAAGACAAAGAACAAAAAAGATATACCAGGCAAATAATAACTATGAGGGATTTAAAATGGCTATACTAATATTAGGCAAAAAGATATTAAAACATTTTTTTCTAGAAACAAAAATGGGACATTTAATAATAATAGAAAGATTAATCAGGAATATAACAATTATAAACATATTCACTTCTAACAATGCAACCCAAAATTTATGAAGCTAAAACTGACACAATAAATAGACAAATAGATAACAAAAGATGGTGACCTCCATACTCACCCTCATTAGTTGATAGAACAGCTAGAGAAAAAATTATCAAAAGTATAGGAATCTAGAACATTATTAACCACTGGACCTAACTGATGGTTAATGAACACTTCATCCAGAACAAAATCCACATCCTTTTTAAGTATACATAAATATATCCCAAGATAAACAATATGTTAAGCTATAAAATTAGTCAAAATAAATATAAAAGAACTGAAATCATACATTATAATTGAAGTATTTTCTTTATAAACATATTAGATATTGACAGCAGAAAGAAATTGGGGAAATCCACAGATATTAAGAAATTAAACAGGACATGAAGAACTCACGGACCAATAAAAGAAATGAGAAGGGAAATTTTAAATTTTTTCAAACTGTGTGAAAATTAAAACACAATACATCAATTATGATATGCAACTAAAGCAAAGTCTAGGAAAACTTGCCATCTTTAATTGACACTAAAAGAAAAAATATTAAAAATTAGTAAGTTGCCATTGCCCCCACAGTTTCTAAGTGCCTCAAACATTTAAGCTTAGGATTAGTATATAATTAGTATATAACTCAGCAATTGCACTCCTAGACACATACCTAAAATAACTGAATATATATGTTTTCATAAAGAAACACTCAGGGCCTGACCAATCGGTGGCGCAGTGGATAGAGCATCGGACTGGGATGCAGAGGACCCAGGTTCAAAACCTCGAGGTTGCTAGTTTGAGCGTGGGCCCATCTGGCTTGAGCAAAAGCTCACCAGCTTGGTCCCAAGGTCACTGGCTCCAGCAAGGGGTTACTTGGTCTGCTGAAGGCCAATGGTCAAGGCACATATGAGAAAGCAATCAATGAACAACTAAGGTTTCACACTAAAAAACTGATGATTGCTGCTTCTCACCTCTCTCTGTTCCTGTCTGTCTGTCCCTATCTATTCCTCTCTCTGACTCTCTCTCTGTCCCTGTTAAAAAGAAAAAAAAAAAGAAAGAAAGAAAGAAACACTCAGGGCCAAAGAGCTTGACCAAGAAGTTCAATCAAGTATTTAAAGAGAAATAATACCAATTCTTTATAAACTCTTCCAAAAAAAAAAAAAAAGAGGCAACACTTTCCAACTCATTCTATGAATTTATTATCACTCAGATACCAAAAGCCAGACACAGAATTCATAAAACTGGAAATCAATATTCTTCATAAATACTGACATCAAAATATAGTCTCAATAAATTATATAAATATATAAAAGATTTATATACTATGGCTAAGTAGGATTTATCTTTAGAATACAAAGTAGGTTTAACATCTTAAAATCAATTAATTTAATACACCATAATAATAAAATAAAATTTTAAAAATTCAATCATCTCAATAGATGCAAGGGGGAAACATTTTTTAAAAATATTACACTCATTCATGATTTAAATTCTCAAAGTAGGAATGAAAGAACATTCTCACCTGAAGGGATCTATGAAAAAACTACATTAAAAATTGTATTTATGGTGAAAGTAGAAATGAGATATAACATAAATACCAAAAGGAGTTTAAAAAAACAACAACAAAGATAAAATAAACAATACCAAAAACAGGTAAGAAAAATGAGGGTAAAAAAATCAAGAAGAAGTAGTTTTGAGTTACGAATTATTGTCTCACAAGTCTTTTAGCTTAATGGCCTGACCAGGCGGTGGCACAGTAGATAGAGTGTTGTACTGGGATGTGGAAGACCCAGGTTCGTAGACCCCGACCGAGGTCGCCAGCTTTAGCACGGGCTCATCTGGTTTGAGCAAGGCTCACCAGCTTGAGCCCAAGGTTGCTGGCTTGAGCAAGGGGTCCCTCAGTCTGCAGTAGCCCCCTGGTCAAGGCACTTATAGAAATCAATCAATGAACAACTAAGAAGATGCAACGAAGAATTGATGTTTCTCATCTCTCTCCCTTCCTGTCTGCCTGTCCCTCTCTCTGACCCTCCCTGTCTCTGAAAAAAAAAAAAAAAAAAGCTCTGATGGGTTCATTTTTTATGTAACCCCAGTTTCTAGCTTTACTAATTTGCATTACTAATAATAATTTTTTTGTGTGTATAAAAATGATTTTATTGAAAACTTGCATTATGTCATATTCTTCATATTCATTCTGCTGGTTTTTGCTTATACACAATAATATTTTTATTTGTTTTTATGGAATTTCCTACTGTAAAACCAATAGCCATAGCCACCATCACAGCCACCTGGCTCTTGCAGCTTCGCTTTTGTTCTGGACAGATGGTAATGAAATTACAGAGCCAAAAACTGGTGGTCCGTTTTTCTTTATTCTAGACTTGCACACGGCAAGCGAGTAAAAACACACTTCGAGAAACACTTCCCTTTCCATTCAGGGATCCCAAAGCCACTGACTCATCCAAGTTTCCTGGAATCAAAGGCTCCCACCTCTTTGCCTCCATTTTGGCTGCCTCCTCTCCCCCACGTGGCCTCCCTCCCTCTCCTGGAAAAACGTGATCTCTCTCCTCCAAATGGCCTCCTAGCTCCTCCTTTTAAAACTTTTCTTCGGGACAACCCCTTCTTCCATCACACATTAGTATAACCAAGCTGCTTCCCAAGCAAGAAGGCAATCAGCCACCCCATGTGGACAGTGGCCATCTTTAACAGAGTGAGTAAAATATATCTTACCAGCCCAATACCTACCGTCTATTGCTAGTTCTTATTGAAACCTAGGCAACCAATAGTAAAATACTTGTCCAGGATAACTGCAAAGTATGGTTGTAAAACCAAAGTACTCCAATTATTACTTGTAGAAAATAAGTGTAATTTAACTATTACGAAAGAACTTGATTAAATCTGCGATCTTAAGTACAGATGATTTTTTTGAGTCAAGATGTTTTTAACAGCTATGGTAGAGAGCTATCCATAGATAAATGCACCTCAAATATAATCGCAAATGCTTACATTATGACTAATGAGAAAAAATTGATTTTGTTCTCCCAAAAATTATGTTCAGATAAATAGTTTTTTAAATACTCAATGATATATTAAGTTTCAGAAACACATGAAATTTATTGAGGTGATATTAAAATAAACAGGTGATTTTTTTTGTGGGTTAAATAAAGTGATCAACATATGAAAATACACTCTAAAACTTTTTAAATAGTCATTTTAGATCAGGACTTTAAAAACACCAGATTTTAAAATGCATGATGTTTACTACACAATGATTATAAATCAGCTTTTATACCATTGTGCACAATTGAATATCATTAATTTTATTGCTTTATTATTTGCACAAAGAGATTAGTTATAATTACTAAGGGAAACATAACTTGGAATTTTTTGACTTACACATTTAGAAATCTTGCCCTTAATGTTTTATTAATGTAAGATTTTACAATTAATTCCCAAAGCAAAAAGTAAATAAATTAAAGTAAGAAAGCTCTGCAAAAAGTTTTTAAACTCATAATTCACTTGTAATGCGTTCTCTCTGAATGTGTGATTTGAAATTCAGCAAACAAAATTGTAAATGCCTAATTATGTATGTTTTTATGAATTTTTCCTCATTACAATAAATACAGCTATTATATTTTTCCTTTACCCAGAATTTTTCACCTGAAATGAAAATAAATGCTATAATTTAAAGAGCCAGACTATTTACTGTAGAACTCCAGAAAGAAGCCCTATAAACCAATGGAAAATAGTGATGGATCATTATTACTATGGAAGACTTGATTGCCCTTATATTCATTTCTGAATTTTGCTCTAGGACCCCTGATCAAATGCTAGTTTCACCATTATGCCATTTTTGGTTCAATAGCAGGAAGCAGTATTTCCCACTCTTATTCTTTTAGAACTTGCATCTGTTGCTTCTTCAAGGCATTGATAATGCTGTGTTTCATATTAAATTCCTTTTAAAGTTTAGAATTTAATTCTGATACTTCCTACAATACCTAGCAAAGTATTTTGAGTACATAATCAAAAATATTTGTTAGACTTAAATTTGTAAATTGCTACATTCTGCCACCAAACCCTGTGCTCTTAAGTAAACTGACAAATTCTTATAACTTTTCTCCCAACCCCCTGTTTTCAAAAAAGGATGGAATCTCATATTCATTGTAAATCCCAGTACTTACTGTTTACTTACTACCACAGAATATACATGTTTTGAATGTGCTAACTCTAGTAAATATTGCATTAATTTGCCCAGACAGAGGAAACAAGTGAATGGTTTCACTTCATAAGGTCATAGAGCCAATAAAATCCCAATCAAAATGCAAATACTTTTTTTGGGGGGGGGCAGGAGGGGGTTAAGTGAAACTAACCTAATTAAAATTTTTTTAAAAATTCAAAAAGTCAGGAAGCGAAGAGACATTCTTAAAGTCAAGGTGAGAAACTTATAAAATTCTAGTAATCAAGACAGTGTGATATATTGGTGCAAGTATTAAATGTTTAAGAATAGAAGAGCCTGACCAGGCGGTGGTCACTGGCTTGAGCGTGGGATCATAGATATGACCCCACGGCACTGGCTTGAGCCCTAAATTCTCTGGCTTGAAGCCCAAGGTCACTGGCTTGAGCAAAGGATCACTTGCTCTGTTGGAGACCCCTGGTCAACGCACAAATGAGAAAGCAATCAGTGAACAGCTAAGGTGCTGCAACAAAGAATAGATGCTTATCATTTCCTGTCTGTCTGTCCCTATCTGTCCCTCTTTCTGTCTCTCTCTCTGTCACACACACACACACACACACACACACACACACACACACACACACACACACAAATAGAAAAATAAAAAGCTATAAGATTTATAGAATGAGGCTTGTTTTATTGCAAAGGCATGTAATAGAATGCATTAGTAGTCACTAAAATTTGCTGACCCTCCCGTTAGGAAGATAATATGTACACAAAATTGATGAACTGTTGACCATGTACTAGCTTTGGTCAGTGAAATATGAGAAATAGTTTTGCTTCAAGTCAAATGATTTGCGTCTTTATGCATGCTTCCCTCTTCCTCTTGCCAGTGCCACTAAGACTTAGAATATTCCAGACAGAGTATGTAGCATAAAGCCAGAGCCCCGCCATGATAGACAAGCAGTGTAAATGAGAAAGAAACTTTGTAGCTGAAAGTCGCTAAAACTTAAGAGCTGTAGCAAAACCAAGCCTTTCCAAATGATAAGCATTTGCACTGTAGAGTAATAGGGAACTTGTCCATACAATTTTCAGTAAATTGTGCTAGGACAAAAGTAGCTCCACATAAAAAGGACTTTTAGAAACTCTTTCTTGCCTCACATCAAACACAAAAATTAATTCTAGTAAGTTGCAAATCTACAGAAAAACAAAATGCTTTTAGCAAATAATGAAGGAGTATGTATTTAGGACATATTTAGATAGCAAACATTTCTATAAGCATAACAAAACAGCATTATCTGTAAGAGAAAATGCTATTACATTAAACCACATAAAAATGAAAGATCTCTTCATCAAGATATACCCTTAAATGCCTCAAAATGGGAAAAAAAGAACATTTGCAACATATATAATTGACAAAGGGCTCATATAAAGAATACAACACAATTCCTTTTTCAATGGATAAAATCGTTGAACAGTTACTTAATTTACCTAAGTGACTAGTAAACATAAGAAGGAGCATAACTCCTTAGAGGTTAATGAAATGAAAATAAATACCAAATTGTAACATCATCATAGGTGGAACAAAGCAGTTAAAGTTAAAATAGCAGACCATATCAAGTGCTAAGCAACTAAAAACTTTCATATACCTCCAGAAAGGTGTAAATAGTACAACCAATTTGGAAAAGAGTTTGGCAAGGGCAAAAGTTAAAGGTATATATAATTCTACCACCCAGATATACACTCAGAAGAAAAAATACCTTTGCTGATCTTGGAGATCTGCCACAGGGAAAGACCAGCTGCCCCGAGGTATCTTGGGAAGTCAGCAAGCACCCTCAATTATCAGCTCCCTCATTATATGCATCAGCTGTGTAATACCTATTACCTAAGGCCACTCCCTTTCAAGGTCAGCAGCTCCTATCCACAGCCCGTTTCCTCTGAGAGAGGACTCTAAAGGCTCACCTCTTCTGGCCTTCTTCACTTGTTCCTGATCTGCCTTCCAGGTTTGCCAATACATTGTCAGACTTTTACCTTAGTTTAGCTTTTCTCTATGCCCAATCCTACTACAACTTCTTTTTTCTTTTATAGTTCTTAGTGCCTAAAAAGCACTGTATCCCCCAAGTTCTGTGTCAGCATGTGCTGCTGGAGAAATCAACGTGTAACAGCTGGTGTTTGGAGTGGTCTGAGAATGTAGCTGACAAATTAGGATTTGAGGCTATTTCATTCACTGCCTGGTTGGTGATGAAAACTCCATCAAGAGTAGTAGGTAATACACAGGCAGCCCCTGGTGCACAGGTATTGATCACATTGTAAAAATTTCATTGGCAGTGAATGGAGAGAGAGCTGGTGAAAGGTCATCCACTTATATCAGGCTTTGAAGATGTTTGGAGAAAACAGCTATTAGGTATTGAATCACTACTGCTAAACACCATTAGTCTCTGAAAAATATAACAAATAGTTTGGGGCATGAAACTGGCAAATAGAATCCAATTATAAAACCCAGAGGGATTTTTGGGTTGCATACAAAGAAGTTCTCATCAACCTTCTTGGTAGGGTTGGAGAAAACTGAGGATCAACCCAGAAATAAACAGAGTAGCTAAATTTTGAAGAGAGTTAAATGCCCAGCTAAGGCAGTTATGGCCTAACTTCTCCCAGCTCACAGCCTTGTGGAAGAGTCTGATGACCAGCTAAAGAGGGAGGAAAATCTATGAACTTAGTTTATGGATGGTGTTATGAGCTATGTTGCACTCCTGTTCCCTACCCCTCCACCCAAGAAAAATTCATATGTTGAAGTTATAACTCACAGTAACTAAGAAAGTGACTGTAGACTGATCAGGCAGTGGCACAGTGGATAGAGCATTAGACTGGGACACAGAGGACCCAGGTTCAAGACCCCAGGGTAGCAGCTTGAGCACGGGGTTGCTAGCTTGAGCGTGGAATCATAAACATGACACCATGGTCGCTGGATTGAGCCCAAAGGTCGCTGGTTTGAAGCCCAAGGTCACTGGCTTGAGCCTAACATCACTGGCTTGAGCAAGGGGTCACTCGCTCTGCTGTAGCCCCCCCCCCAGTCTAGGCACATATGAGAAAGTAATCAGTGAACAACTAAAGAGACTAAGGAGCCACAACAAAAAATTGATGTTTCTCATCTCTCTCCCTCCTGTCTGTCTGTCCCTATCTGTCCCTCTCTCTGTCTCTCTCTCTCTCTGTCTCTGTCACCAAAAAAAAGTGACTGTATTTGAATGAAGGGTGCTTAAAGAAGTAATTAAGTTATAATAAATTCACTCAGGTGGCCTTTAATCCAGTAGGGCTGGTGTACTCTTAAGAGGAATTTAGGAATCACAGGTACAGAGGGGAAACAATGTGAATATAGAAGATGGCCATCTATAAGCCAAGAAGAGGGGCCTCAGGAAAAAACACACCTTACTGACCTCTTGATCTCAGACTTATAGCCTCCAGAACTGTGATAAAATACATTTCTGTTGTTTGAGTCCCTCAATCCATGGTATTTTGTTATGACAACCCTAGCAGACTAATACAGATTTGAAGTTCATGTTAGAAAAAGCATAGGTTGCCTTGAAGAGATTCTTGGTAGAAATATGTATGATAAAGGCAATTTTATAAGGTTCAGAAAGCAAAGAGCAGAGCTAGAGAGAAAGTTTCTTGCATGTAAGGGATAAGTATATCATTATGAAGAGAATTTTGGTGGAAGCATTAATGTTAAAGGTGCTTCTGGTGAAATTTCAGATGGAAATGGTGAACATGTTATTGGAAATGAGAGAATCCTGCCTAATACAGAATGGTTGTCTCAGATTGTGGTTACAAGCTAAATAAGAATAGCAGCTATAGTGGAGCCTCACTCAGAGATGGCCTTGAAAGACTGTGGTAAGAGAATTAAGGCCCACCATAACCACCTCATTTTAACTTTGATTAACTCTGTAAAGACCCTATCTTGAAATAACATCACATTCTAAGATATGAGGGTTTAGTACTTCAACATATACAATTTAGGGTGAACACAACCATAACAATTTCAATTTTATAAAGGCTATAAATACACAAAACTATAATGTTGAGTAATACATACATGTGTGTTAAAGCTATAAAGAAAAGCATTCATAAAATATAAACAATTGTGTCTTCAGTTGTAGGGATGGAGTTGAAATTCAAAAAGAAAACAAAGAGATTCTGGAAAAGTTGTATTTCTTGATCTGGTGATGGTTACACAGATGTTTACTTTCTGATTCAATATAATATTTATGTATTATGTACTATTTTTTAATGCATGTTGTTTAATGCTGGGAATTTTCAATACTGTAGCAAGTGGGCTTCCCAAAACTACATTGCCAAATGTGACACACTTACCCAAGCAGAGAGAGTGCTGAAGTACCACATGGAGCAGTGACAATAACACTTACATCCTTCGGGCAGCTTATTCACAAAAGAAAGGAGAGAGCTAGGCATTGGTCTATCTATATCCTTTTCCTCTTTGTCAAATAAATCACTCTACTTCTACCAGGGGTAGTGAGAAGGAGGGAAGGCAGTGGCCAAGGGCATTACGTTCGTAGTGCTCATAGCGCTTCATCAGCATTAAAGGAAACATCAGGTGTGGAGAGTAAACTTTGCCAATATACACAACATTGTTCCTAAGGCTTTTGTTATCTTAACTAATTGATCTTAACCATTAAACTTAAGGACTCTCCACTTAGCAGAGAGAAACATTAGAGTTCATCAGACAGTATCCATCCCCCGCCTTCTCAATGCCATTTCTTCAACACTATTACCTTTGTGTGTCTTCTTAGAACCACTGGTGGGCAATAAAGACTTGAGTCCCAATTGATTTAGGGACTGAACTGATTTTGATCTAGAAATGATTACACAGTACATTAAGCACATCAAATCCAAAGGCCAATTTATACTCGAGGCTGAAAATCTATTCTATTTTTCATAGCTAACCATGTTGTGAAAAATAGGCATCCCAGAGTTTTTGTAATAAGATAAAATAAAAATATTTAGTAAGATGTCAACTTAGAGATATTTCAATATTAAAATGTAAATTTGAATATAAAGTCCTCTGTAATTATCAAATATCCAGAACAAAATTTAAACCCAAGCATGCATTCCCCTTACAAAGACCTTGCTAGACCTCTAGCCATTATTTCTGTGTTGCAAGGAGTAAGAAAAGTGAATGGAGTAACTCATCCTCCAAACTTTTTTGAAGAATTCTAGAAGTCTCATTTCATATATGACTTTTATCTACATCTAGTTAGTCAGAATTTAGTCATGCAGCTTAACATAGCTGCAAAGGAGGCTGTTAAATAGCTCTATCTTGAGTGGCAATTTGCTAGAATAAAAATCAGGATTATTTTAATTAGGAAGAAGGAGACTAATGTTATTAGGAAAGAACTAGCAATGTTTGCTACAGCAGATCTTGTCTGAAATTTCCTCCTTTATATGCAAAATCTTTAAACTTTTATTTTGCCTCTGAGCTCTCTGTTTCTAGTGTACTAAGAAAAAAGACCCAATGATCATGTTTTCTAGTGATTAGGCATTTTCAGACTTGTATCATACCAGTTGTTTTCACTGTCTCTCGCTATGGTATTTATGAGGCCTGAGAAAACTGCTAATGGAACTTAAAAAAAAAACTTGTGATAGATGGGTTAATATCTGAGCAATGAACAAATGACATGAAATCAAGATGAAATTATTTTCAGGACCCAGAAGCTCAGTTCTCTCAGAGTGTATCCTCACTTCTCCTCTAGCAACCTTTTAGGCAACTGCCATTTTCAAAGAATATTTTCAGAGAACAGAAATTTAAATATGCACATACAATGATTTAGTGACCCTCTATATATAATATAGGTATTTCATATTCCTGAGACTTGACTTATTGTGTATTCATTTTTGAGCTTAAAATTCCCTTTTACAATCTAATTGACAAATTTCTACTCACCTTTTGTGATCAATATTCACATGTGTTCCATTACCCCTTACACCAAATTAAATTAGTTTTTCTATCAATTGCAATCTTATAGCATTATTGTGGGGTTTCTTTTTATTCTTCTTTCTCCTTATAAATGATAAAATAATAAGATGTTAAAAAATGCACATTTTTGTTGACATCTGAGAGATTCTGTAGTTCACAGCATCTGTGTGAGATATACCTGCATGAGTTATGTCTGTCATGGGTGAAAGGAATTCAAAACCTTCAAATGTTTCTAAAAAAACAAAGAGCTTTGTTTAATCATTTAATGAATTAATTAATATATGTATGCATATATGAATGTAAATTCTAGGTTTTGCTTTTACCTCACAGTTTCCATTTCAACATGGTAATGAATAAGTTTTGTAAAGTATGCCACTTTAAAAAAACCTTAATATAAGATGAACAAATTTATCACTAGAAAACCCCCACTTCAGAAAATACTAAAGAGGGTTATCCGACCAGATACAAAGAACAAAACAAAACAAAACCACAAGTAAAAGCTACAAGATCTCAACAAAAATTTGGATAATCTTTGAAAACAATAACTAAAAAGGGGAGAGGATAAAGATTAGCAGTAGCAAAGTAGGGTGGAATGCAGAAGCACTCATGAGATAATGGACTACAATGAATATGATATATTTTTTAATTACCTAATGGTAACCACCCCTGAAAATACCACTAATAAAACATATAGCTTAAAAACAGAAGAAAGAAGTATGAAATACCACCAAACAAAAGCAAATGACAGAAAAAGAAAATAAACAAACAAACAGGAAACAGAGCTATCAGAAGGCAATATATAAAATGACAACAGAAAATCCTCAAATGTCAATAATTACATTTAATGTTAATAGATTAAACTCACCAATAAAGAGGCACAGAGTAGCAGAGTGGGTGAAAAAAGAAAATACAACTCTATGCTGCCTACAAAAACCACATCTAAGCTACAAGGATAAAAACAAATTCAAAGTGAAAGGCTGGAAAATGATTCTCCAAGCAAATAATATCCAAAGAAAAGCAGGTGTAGCCATACTCATATCTAACTATGCTGACTACAAGACAACAAAGGTAACCAGAGACAAAGATGGTCATTTCATAATGATAAAGGGGACATTGAATCAAGAAGACATAAGGGGACATTGAATCAAGAAGACATAACACTTCTTAATATATATGCAACAAACCAAGGAGCATCACAGTATATAAGACATCTTCTAACTGATCTAAAAATAAAAACTGACAAAAATACAATCATACTTGGAGACCTCAATAAACCACTGATGGTTCTAGATCACTCATCAAACAGAAAAATTAATAAAGAAATATTGGCCTTAAACAAAACACTAGAATTTGATATGATAGACATCTACAAAATATTTGGTCCCAAATCATCAGAGTATACATTTTTATCCAGTGTACATGGAACATTCTCAAGAATTGACCATATGTTGGGTCACCAAACTAACATCAAGAAATTCAGAAAGATTGAAATTATACCAAGCATATTCTCTGACCATAAAGCTTTGAAACTAAAATTCAACTTCATAAAAGATTTAAACAAACATACAAAAAATGTGAAAATTAAACAGCATACTTTTAAAAAATGACTGGGTCAAAGAAAAAATAAAAGCGGAGATTAGCCTGACCTGTGGTAGTGCAGTGGATAAAGCGTCGACCTGGGAACACTGAGGTTGCCAGTTCAAAACCCTGTACTGGTCTGGTCAAGGCACATATGGGAGTTGATGCTTCCAGCTCCTCCCCCCTTTCTCTCTCTCTCTCACTCTGTGTCTCCTCTCTAAAATGAATAAAATTTAAAAAAATTTTAAAAAAAGCGGAGATTAATGTAATATACCATATCAACAAAACAAACAAAAAAATCATATGACCCTATTAATAGATGCAGAAAAGGCATTCGATAAAATATAACATCATTTTATGTTTAAAACACTCAACACAATGGGTATAGAAGGGAAATATCTCAACATAATAAAGGCCCTTAATGACAAACCATCAGCTAACATCATATTATATGGCAAAAAGCTAAAAACTTTTTCTCTAAAATCAGGAATAAGACAAGGCTGACCAGTGTCTCTACTCCTATTCAACATAGTGCTAGAAGTTCTAGTGAAAGCAATCAGACAACAGAAGGAAATAAAAGCATTCATATTGGGAAAGAAGAAGTAAAGGTATCACTTTTTGCAGATGATATGATCCTGTATATAGAAAATGCCAAAGACTCCACAGAAAGGCTATTAGAAACAATAAACCAATACAGTAAGGTCACAGGATACAAAATTAATTTACAGAAGTCTATTGCTTCCTTATATGCCAACAACAAAACTTTAGAAAATGAACTAAAAAAAATAATCCCTTTTACAGTTGCAAAAAATAAATTAAATACATAGGAGTAAACATAACAAAGAATGTAACGTACCTATATACTAAAAACTACAGAACATTATTAAAGGAAATTGAAAAAGGCACAATGAAATGAAAAAAAATATTCCTTGTTCTTGAATAGGAAGAATAAATATAGTTATAATGGCCATATCACCCAAAGCAATATACAAATTTAATGCAATTCCCATCAAAATTCCAATGTCATTTTTTTGAAGAAATGGAACAAAAAAATTATCAGGTTTATATAGAACCATAAAAGACACTGAATAGCCAAAGTAATCCTAAGGAAAAAAATTAAAGCTGGAGGCATTACAATACTTGATTTCAAATTATACTACAGAGCCATAATAATCAAAACAGCAGGGTATTGGCAGAAAAATAGACACACAGACCAATGGAACAGAATAGAGAGCCCAGAAATAAAACTACATATATATGGTCAAGTCATCTTTGATAAAGGAGCCAAAAACACACAGTGGAGAAAAGAAAACCTTTTTAATAAATGGTGCTGAGAAAACTGGAAAGGCACATGCAAAAGAGTAAACTCAACTACAGTTTGTCTTGCTGCACAAAAATTAATTCAATATGGATCAAAGACCTAAATATAAGACCTGAAATAATAAATTACATAGCAGAAAACATAGGTACTAAACTCATAAACCTTGGCTGGAGAGAACATTTTATGAATTTGACTTCACTGGCAAGGGAAGTAAAGGCAAAAATATATGAATGGAACGACATCAAACTAAGAATATTCTATACAGCAAAAGAAACTGACAAGAAAACAAACAGACAGCCAACTAATTGGGAGATGATATATCCAAACAACAGCTCAGATAAGAGCCTAATATCCAAAATATACAAAGAACCTACAAAACTCACCAACACACAAGCAAACAATCCAATAAAAAAATGAAGAGAACATGAACAGACACTTTTCCCAAGAAGAAATACAAATGGCAAATAGATATATGAAAAGATGCTCATCTTCACTAGCTATTAGAGAAATGCAAAACAAAACTACAATGAGATATCACCTCACACCTGTTATATTAGCTATTATCAACAAGACAGGTAATCACAAGTGTTGAAGAGGTTGCAGAAAAAAAGGAACCCTCATTCACTGTTGGTGGAAATGTAAAGTAGTACAACCATTATAGAAGTAAGTAAGTATTCTTAATTCAAAAAATTAAGAATAAAACTACCATATGACCCAGCAATCCCTCTACTGGGTATATACCCTCAAAACTCAAAAACATTGGTACTTAAAGACACATGCAGCCCCATGTCTATCGCAGCATTGTTCATGGTGGCCAAAACATGAAAACAACCAAAATGCCCTTCAATGGAGTATTAGATAAAGAAGATGTGATACATATATACTATGGAATACTACTCAGCCATAAGAAACGATGATATAATATCATTTAAGACAACATAGATGGACCTTGATAACATTATACTGAGTGAAATAAGTAAATCAGTAAAAACTAAAAACTGTATGGTTCTATACATAGTCAGGACACAAAATTGAGACTCATGTACATAGATAAGAGTGATGTGGTTATCAGGGGAAGGGAAAGGAAGGAGAGAGGAACGGTGGGGGAGGGGAGGGGCATAAAGAAAAACAAATAAAAGGTGAGGTAGGATAATTTGACTTTGGGTGATGGGTATACAACATAATTGAATGTCAAAATGATGTGGAGATGTTTTCTCTAAATCTATGTACTCTAGTTGACCAATGTCACCCCGTTAAAATTGTCTAATAAAATAAAATACTAAAAAGAACCCATAATAATACAGATATATCAAGCATTTCTTAAGCACCAGACAATATCCTATGTATTAACTCATATAACCTCCCAAAATCCACAAGAGCAAGGAACTATTATTATCTCCATTTTGTAGATAAAGAACTGAGACTCAAAGACATTAAATAACTTCTTTTGTTCACATAGCTCATAGTGACAAGAGGCAGGATTCAAGTATTCAACTGTTAGCCCTTTCTAAATTCTTAACATTTTATAGCCTACAAAAAACTCAGGTTGTTTTCTTTAATAATATACTCATGGTTTCAGAAGCAGCCATTAATTGTAAGAAAAATATTTCTTTGACTATTTAATATTTTTTTTTAAAAATCTGAAAGTTTTCAGTCAATAATTGCCATCATCAGAAGATGGCCTAGCTGTGTGTTTCCAAAATGGAGGCAAGGTCATAAAGAGGAGACAAAGTGAGAGAACAGACCACGAGGACACGGAGTGATGAGGGGATAGGGACCGAGACCATTGTATTGGGTCTTGTAGAGACTCATCACAGCTCTGCTGTGCTCTGGCCTGAAACGTAAAGAAATGTTTTTTGCAGCAACCTTTGGGCTCCACGTGTGCATGTAATCAATAATAATGACACCAATTTCTTTCTGGTAATAGATAACTTCCTTTCTCAGACCTAATGGGTACAATCTCAGGGTTATTTATGAATGCAAGTTTACTAACACACTGAACCCGTGTACAGTTTCTTTGCACAGAATAAGCATCTAATAAATTTCTGTCACCTTTAATTAAATCATGTCTCACACACTTGGTTTTTCTCTGGTAAAATTTAGTCTTTAATTTGACAGAATGAATAGGAAGGAGTCAAACTTGTAAAATTTCATTATAAACAATTAATATGTTTATTGCAGCAGACTTAATGATAAAATGCATAAGATGAGAGAATACATTAGACAGTGGAGAGAATTTGGAAAAATTTTTACTTCCAGCTTGAGGCAAATAATTTTACTTTCTTTGGTGTTTAATGAAGTATAGTGAAAAGACTCCTGGACCTGTAGTTAAAAACAATATTCTCATCCTTAATCTGCTTTGAAGAAGTTTCACAATCTCAGACAAGCTATTTTGATTTTCCTTAGCTTCCTTATTTCAGGAATGTTGTGAGTCTCCACTAAAATAATCCCTGCTGCCTGACCAGGCGGTGGCGCAGTGGATAGAGCATTGGACTGGGATGCGGAAGACCCAGGTTCGAGACCCCGAGGTTGCCAGCTTGAACGCGAGCCCATCTGGCTTGAGCAAAAGCTCACCAGCTTGGACCCAAGGTCGCTGGCTCCAGCAAGGGTTACTCGGTCTGCTGTAGCTCTTCAGTCAAGGCACATATTAGAAAGCAGTCAATGAACAACTAAGGTGTCACAACGGCAACAAAAAACTAATGATTGATGCTTCTCATCTCTCTCCGTTCCGGTCTGTCTTTCCCTATCCATCCCTCTCTCTGACTCTCTCTCTGTCCCTGTACAAAAAAAAAAAAAAAAAAAAAAAAAAATCCCTGCCATAACCCTATAGCAATCCTGCCGCGTTTGAAAATATGTTATTTTATTGTCAGTCACTATACCTTATGCACATAAAGCCTCCTATAAGAATCTGCTGATTAACATTAAGTTCCTTCATTTTATTTATTTCTTTTTATTCAATTTAATTGGGTGACAATGGTTAACAAAATTATACAGGTTTCAGATGTACAATTTTGCACCATCTCTACACTGTATTATGTTCATCACCACAAGTCAAGTCTCCTTCCATCACCATCTATCCCCACAATATAGGCTCTTCCACCTCCTCCAACCAATGCCCTACAGCAATCATCACACTGTTGTCTATGTCCACAAGTTTTTTCTCTTTTTTTCTTTTTTACTCAAAACCTCCATCCTCTCACCCAGCCCTCCAACCACGGCCCTCCCTCACAACATCCTCAACCTGCTCTCTATATCTGTCTCTGTTTTGCTTGTTAGTTCATTTTGTTCATTAGGTTCCATGTATGAGTGAAATCATATATACTTGTCTTTCATTTTAACATTTCAATGACACACATATGTATATTTCTTCTAATACATAAAAGTACAATAACAAAAATAGGTGACATGTTTGAATCTTGTTATGTACAATATTTAAATAATCCTTACAACAACACTGTAAGGTCTCTATTCTTGTTATACCAAATTAACTCCTGTAGTATACAGAAGTTACCTAACTATTTACAAAGTTTCCTAACTGGTAAGTGCTAGAGAAAAAATTCAAGATAGGTATACTAGATACCAATATTCATATCATTCCCATCATAAAATGTTTCATTATTTTTTACAGTATTCTCTGAGACCTTAAAAGAGATAGTCTAAAGGGAGAAAATTTACTCACTATAAGCTCAGAATTGTAAAACAAGTCCCTAAATATTGGAACTTTCTTTTTTTTTTTTTTGTATTTTTCCGAAGTTTGAAGCAGGAAGGCACTCAGACGGACTCCCGCCATGTGTCTGATTGGGATCCACCAGGCATGCCCACCAGGGGGCGATGCTCTGCACATCTGAGGCATTGGTCCTTTGCAGCCAGAGCCATTCTAGCACCTGAGGCAGAGGCCATGTAGCTGTCCTCAGCGCCCAGGCCAACTTTGCTCCAATGGAGCCGTGGCTGCAGGAGGAGAAGAGAAAGATAGAAAGGAAGGAGAGTGGGGAGGGTGGAAAAGCAGATGGGCACTTCTCCTGTGTGCCCTGAGTGGGAATGGAACTCAGGACTTCCACATGCCAGGCCAATGCTCTATCACTGAGACAACCAGCCAGAGCTATTGGAACATTTTAAAGCAAATACATACATGTGCTCACACCCAAATTCACACACAGAGCAAATATATATCCACATAATATTAATGAATGCCATGAGGGTAATTCATGTCTGTGCTGAAACTCTATGTTCATGGAGCTATTCCTTAGTTGCCAATTTTCCCGCTTTATATAATTATCCTTTCTAGCAAAATGGATGCAATTTGGAAATATTCTATTAATTTAAAGAATGTCTTCTTGCAATACCATTATGACACTCAGAAATGGTGACCTGAAGGAATGATATTGCAACAAATCATGTTCCCATCTTACTACTAGCATTTCCTAAACAATTCCTACGAAAAAAAAATCAAAGCTTTTATTCAAATAGCAGTATTTATTTTAAACAGAAATATATGCGAAACTGTTCAGAAATGTCTGATTGCCTAGGAACCTGGGAGGCAGCCATTTATACATTAGCATAGATAATAGTTGCTTGCTTTGATGATATGTATGAATCTGACATTTTTGCTACCTGTTTCTGTGAGCAAACATAAAATATATACCACTTCTGGCATCTGACCAAGTAATTACCTTCAAAACTTCAACCAGAATCAGCATAAAATATAAAATTAAAACTTTTAAAATAGTTTCTTTGCACCTTTAACTTTATATTCTCCTTTAATTCTAGGTAGTCCTTGGGGCTAACAGTCTCAAGGTGCTGAAAAAGCTATTTGGAGATCCTAGAAAAATAACTAAGGTCATGACAGTGGTTTTTAAACACACTTTATGTGTTTAATTGAAAATCACGCTTTCTTTGCCTTCTTTCAGCATATATTGTACTTAACACTCTGAACATTAGCCCTCAGAACAAAGAAATGAATAATATATAAGTTGTTCTTGATTATGATTTTGAAGCCTGATTTAAAATTAATTTTTCAGACTATTATGGAATACCAAATGTTCTATTCACTAGTACCTGTATGCTGTTTCTCAATTGCAATGTGCTGTTTGCCACAGCCATCTGTTCGAATTCTCTCTCTTCCAACTCGAATGAGCATTGGTAGAACCTCTTTCTAAAGAAAAAGAATTAGGGATTTGAAGCTCTTCATGTTTTCCAGAAAGTTCATATAAAATTTATATTCAGTAGCTAGGAATTATACAAAAATACAGTTATAGGAACTCACATAAAGTCATTTGTGACATACTTGAGTATGCCAGAAAAGTCTGTAATTCTATTTAAGCAATAGGTCTTATTGCACAAATGCTCACTAACTATGTAATAGGAAGTCTATAAGAACTATGGACACAAATGCAATGACTAATCCATGGGATGTAACATATTCTATAAACAAAACAAAAAAGCACTGAAAAAGAGTTCTTTCATATGAATAGATGCTAAATGCCCAAACTAAAATCATCAGTACATCATATTTAAAGTCATCAAGCAAGAAGGACTCCTTAATTTTTATAATTAGCTTTATTTATTTATTTATTTATTTATTTATTTATTTATTTATTCGGCTTGAAATAAGAGAGACCGAGAGAGACAGGTAGAGAGAGAGATGAGAAGCATCAACTCGTAGTTGCAACACTTTTAGTTGTTCATTGATTGCTTTCTCATATATGCCTGACCAGGGGGCTCCACCTGAGCCAGTGACCCCTTGCTCAAGCCAGCGACCTTGGGCTTCAAGCCAGTGACTTCTGGGCTCTTGCCAGAAACCATGGAGTCATGTCTTTGATCCCGTGCTCAAGTCTGATCATCTCGCTCTCAAGCAAGCAACTTCAGTGGTTCAAACCTGGGTCCTCAGCATCCCATGGCACCATTATCTGGTTAGGCTAAAATCAGCATTTCTGGACTGCTAGATGAGACAATGACTGTGACAGTGAAGACCTTTATAAGTAGTATTTGACAAGCTTCTGACTTGTGTAATTATGTCAACCCACACAGAATAGATTCATACAGTGCAGAACGATTTGTGCATCTCCTCTACATGAAGCACCACGCTAGCTAATTTGGAGGCCTGAAGAAGGAGAGAAAGCGCCTCTTTCTTTTCTCAGGGTATTATCCTGCTTGTCCTTCCTAATGGATATAAAGAAAATTTGAGGATAAGCACTTTATCAATTACTTTCTTGGAGACCTGAAGAAGGAAAGAGAAAACATGAAGAAAATCATTTTATAAAGTTTTTATCTTCAAATTTACTTTATCTCCAGTAAGAAAGACAAATAGGCTAACACCCTGAAATAAGAAAGAAGATCATAAAATAGATCATAAAATCTAGTAACAAAATAAACAATATAAGAAATCCTCATCTCCACCAATGTCAAAAGCAATGTGTTTTATGTGGAAACTTTCCTTTTGAAAATAAATTAGGAAATCTAAAGAGAATAACTTATGAATATGTCATCACAGTGTTTCTATATGTGCTTATATGATTTAAGACACAGCTTTAGCCAATTTTACTATGTGAAATAGCAGGCATGGAACACTTTTGCTCTCCTTGCTAATAAAGTATAAATAGTATCTGGTTCCCTTCCCCGATTAATACACAATGGGTGGAATAAATTTCCAAAGTTGAACATGATCTGCTTGTGATATTGTGGCCTGCCTGATCACCATGGTTGATACAGTTCATGAGGCTGGCCCCACAGGCATGCTTTCTCTATCAATTCATGGATGTCATACATGTTCTCAATCAGTCTACAAATAAAGGAAATATTTTTAAAAATAAAGTTAGGTTCTCGTCGGGTAGCTTAGTTGGTTAGAGTGTTGTTCCAATATGCCAAGTTAGCAGGATTAATAGTCAGGACATAGACAAGAATCAACCAATACATTCATAAATAAGTAGAACAACACACTTATGCCCCCCTCTCTCTTTATCTTTCTGTTCTTCTCTCTAAAATCAATCTATCAATAATATATATATATATGACTATATGAGGACATGAGTTCTCTTGCTGGAAGTTCCAAACAAATAAATGTTATTTCTTAAGCCATTACTCAAAGCAACTTTTTGAGAGTGTAGTTTTCTTATTATTAATACAACTTATTAATTTAAGTCATGTATTTAATATTACTGAGTAAGGCTGCATCATATATCTAACAGCCATGTCTATAACATTTCCAATTGGCATGAGCTACCAAAAACTGAATCAATACTACCACAATCTTCAACAATCAATGGCATGCTCACATACGTTTCTACTGGCTGGGTGGCAACTGAATTGATTCTGCTCTACCTATTCAACCCCATTAAACCTTTAATTTAATACAATTAAGAAAGAATTTTAACTGCAATTCAAGATTGGTAAAAGGCAGAGTTCCTACCAAGGTGGGTCTGGAAATCATAAACAGGTAAAAATAGTAGAAATGATAACAGTCCAATATTACAGTTAAGGACAAATACATGCCTTATTCTTTAGGAGAGAGTTACAGTTTCATTAATTGGATATTCCCTCAGATAGATATCAAAGAAAAAAGATGTGTCATACATACACACACATATAAATTTAAAGTTATTTGTCCATTACTGAAAAGAGATTTCTCTAAAAGGTATCCAGGAGAGCAAAAAGGGAGACACTAATGTCCTTTTTTCTTTCCCAGACCATCAAGTAAGCCAAAATAAAGAGGTTGATGTAGCAGACAGGCTTTTAGCTGAATGTGTCAGCATGAAATACAAGCACTGTAGCGAAGGAGAATGGATTATATGTTTTCAAACCAATGCACATTATATAATCTACCCTGTGGTAACCATGGGGTGAGACACATCAGGTGGGGATAATCAAGCAGGCTTTACCAGTAAACATTTCCATGTAGATATTTTTTTTACAGCAGCAGCAACTGCTGCAGCAGAAACCACATTTCCAAGGATAACTTTTATTCAACTCAACAAACTACTGTTTTTAATAGCTTATTTAAACCATTTTTAAACAATTCATTACAGACTGCAAAGGGCTCTGTGAAGCATTTTGAAGTGGGCTTTGCACTAATGTGATAAGAGATATCTTTTGAAAAAGAAAAGAAAAGCCAGCAGATCATATGGTGCTAACCACTCAGACATTTCTGGCTTTTTATATTAAAACTCACCAGAGAATACTATAGAGTTTTTAAGAAACAAACAAAAACTACTTCCATACTTACAAGGATGGCCCTGTTTCTCCAATATTTTAATTAACTTTAAAAGCTATATTATTACATCTTTTAGAAGCAGTCTTAACAGGTGGGTAGGAGGGAAACTAATGATTATTGTGAACCTGCTCTTGTGCATTATGCCAGGCATTTTGCCTGTGCTGTCCCATTAGAGCCTTGCAATAATCTTTCAGGATTGGTAGGTCCTATTATCTCACTTTATAAATGAAGATGTTAGAAATACATTTGTCACAGCTTTGACAAGTCACAGGATATTTTTGCAGACCCCTCTTTCAAGACTTCAAAAACCACGTGCTAAGCAAAATGTGACAGAAAAACTACAGTCCACAGAAGCAACCTGCCCTGCTCTCCAGAAATTAATGCACTGTCAGTACAGCAAACATAAAGATCCTTGGCATCTTTCCTAACCATCTTACCTACTAAGTGCCTTAGGGCTGCCAATAAAGGCCCAGTGCTAGCCTAACACCTGAGCACTATGGGAGTTTGAAGAACCTATACTCAGAGAAAAGACTACAAAAAATTCTAAATCCAGGACCAAGACTGTATTTTTTATTTACTCACTGACTCCCCTTGAGGGTGGTATTAAACTTCTGTGGGTAGAATAATTAAGAAAAGGATGTAGAGAGTGGATCAGAAGACAAAAACCCTTTATTCAATGACATCTTTAAAGTTAGATTTTTCTTCTAAATATTTCTATTTAATTTTCATTTGATTGGAGAAAAAGAATAAGTAAGGTGTTTGGAGAGAGTGATAGCATGAGAGTGGTATAGAGAGAGAAAGGAAGACATGCATTGCTTCAATGAGTTGGGTTATATGGTTCTTCTGTGGATGAGCATATGATGGCATAATAAACTTTTGAAAACAGCAAATGGCTTTGGAAAATGCTTAAGAAATAGATCAAAAAGGTACTATCCCATTTACTTATTTTTATTTTTTACAGAGACAGAGAGAGGGATAGACAGACAGGAACGAATAGAGATAAGAAGCATCATTCATTAGTTTTTCGTCGCCGTTGCGATACCATAGTTGTTCATTGATTGCTTTCTCACACGTGCCTTGAATGGGGGCCCTTCAGCAGACCGAGCAACACCTTGCTGGAGCCAGCGACCTTGGGTCCAAGCTGGCGAGCTTTAGCTCAAGCCAGATGGGCCCGCGCTCAAGCTGGCGACCTCAGGGTCTCGAACCTGGGTCTTCCGTATCCCAGTCCAACACTCTATCCACTGGCCCACTGCCTGGTCAGGCTGCACTATCCCATTTATGGAATGTTTAATTTTACCAAGTATTTTTAGCATAATCTTTATATAATTATCACAATGACCTTTAAAATAAAGTATTATAATTCAAATTTTACAGATGAATAAGTTAGGGTGCAAATTGTTTAAACAACTAGCTCAAGGCAGCAGTGCCTATTGGATAGTCTTTGTTAAATTTTTTTAAAATTTTATTTTAGAAAGTAGAAAGAAAGAGAGAGAGAGAGTGAGAGAGAGAAGGGGAAGGAGCAGGAAGTATCAACTCCCATATTTGCCTTGACCAGGCAAGCCCAGGGTTTCAAACTGGCAACCTCAGCATTCCAGGTGAATGCTTTATCTACATGATAGGTCAGGTTGGATAATCCTTTCAGTCCAGACAACTTGACCACAAAGCCATGGTCTAGACATTAACATTATTCAGTTCTCACCTCAAAAGCTGATGAAATGAGAGGAATGTATGTGGCTGTGTGTGTATGACTTTTTATAACCCAAACCACTGAGATACTTGCAAATAACTAAGGACACTGGTTGGTGTATCACATAGTGACAGCACTGCCCATATCTTCCCAGGAATCACGCTTACCCCCCCCCACACACACACACACACTCTCCTTTATAGCTCCCTACTGTACATAACTGTGACAGCCACTCTGGCCCTTGGAGCTGCTCAGGTGGGACCAGGGAGGCCATATGCTCTGGGGAATTAATAACTTCCTCCCTACCGCCCAACAACTCTGAGCTAATGGCAAATATGAGTGAAGAAATACTTCAGCGTCCTCACCTCCAGGCAGAACAGCTCTGAAGCATGCTCTCTGCAATGGCCCAAAAGTACCAGAAGCATGGAAGCTTAGTTGTCCACAGAGATACCTGCTTATTAACATATTCTGCCCTAGCTTGGTTCCTTTTCCTTTCTCACTTGCCTATCAGTCTTTTCTGGAAGCACTTCCCAAATAGGCCCCGTACACTCTGTCCTTATCTCAGGTTCAGCTGCAGAGGAAACAACCTAACATAGCTGAGGACACTTCAGAGATAAGGCAGACCTTGAAAAGAATTGATAACATTATACAGAGTGAAATAAGTAAATCAGAAAAAAAGAAAAACTGAGAACAGCATGATTTCATACATAGGGGGGACATAAAAGTGAGACTATGAGACATGGACAAGAGAGTGGTGGTTACGAGGTGGGGGGAGGGAAGAGAAGGTAGGATAGGGAGGAGGGGAGGGGCACAGGGAAAACCAGACAGAAGGTGACAGAGGACAATTTGACTTTGGGTGACGGGTATGCAACATAATTGAATGATAAGATAACCTGGAGATGTTTTCGTTGTACATATGTATCCTGATTTATTGGTGTTACCCCATTAAAATTAATAATAAAAAAAAGTGAATTACAAAAGATAAGGGGATAAAAGAAATGGAAGCCAGATACAAAACATAGCTGTAAAAAATTCTAAGGCCATTCTGAGAATAAAGCAGTAAATTGATCGTGATACATCTTTGGGAATACTACAGTGTGTAAAGTCATGGTGCGTTGCTTTCCTGTGACCGGTCAAAAGTGCACCATGACTTTCCGGACACACTGTATAAAAAACAGACATTCTCAGTTATTTCTCTATTTCTGGGAAGGGCCTAAAATAAGTTATCATTTGTTCTCATTGACACTCTTTCTTAAGAAGATAGAAGTTTTGTTTCTTTTTTTTATCATTAATCATTAAGTACTTACATCCAGCCTTATTCCAGAAAGGACTTGAAAAGATTCAAAGTTCTTGTTTTCCTGTTTAATTCTTGTAGCAGTCCTATTAATAGAATTCTTCATTATGGCACTAATAAAGGGGAAAAAGAAATAGGAGAAAAGACAGTGTTAATGCACTAATTGACATAAAGTAATTTCAAGTTTCCTTATCACTTTGCTATAAAAGGCAATTTGTTAATTAAATGTTTTATTCCTGCATTTGCATTATTATATAAAAATAGGAAATCTTTCTTTAACTACATGTGCTTATAATGTCATCAAAATAATTTTTTATTCCAGAAAAAGGCGGAAAAAAGATCTGTTTGGACTCCAAATACATGTTTTTGAAGTCTCGTAATCTTAGGGATGAAGTGTGTTGAGCAAACAAGTTTGTAACAAGTGTTTTTTAGGTTTACTCGCTTATATTGGGGCAGCGCCAATTGTGTATAGTCTATGGAAGTCTGTGGGTGCTTGCCCTCTGGGCTGCAGATTGCAAATTGTGGATTGCCTTCCTCCTTGGGAGGAGCCATTGTTTGCTATTGTTTGTTGGAGAAGGGGGTTTCCCCTCCAAGTCTGTTTTGCTGGAGAGTCCAAAAGAAGAGAAAGTGATGAGGGACTTGGGAACCCTGCTGAGGTTGGTGGGTGCTGAAAGAGGTAAATTGGGGCTTGGGAGCTGTAAAGCCTGTGGCTGAGGCCACTATCACAGCCGCCTGACCCACGCAGGTTCGCATTGGATTCGGACAGTTGGCAATGAAACACAGGAGCCAAAAACTGGTGAGCCATCAGCTTTAATTCCAGCTTGCACCCGGCAGGCAAGCAAAAACACACACTGGGCTCCAAAACCCACACATTCAGTGCTCACAAAGCTACTGACTTATCCGAGTTTCCTAGCATCAAAGCTTTCCAGCTCACCAGACTTATTCACCTCTGTTTCCCATCTCCTCCTGCACAAACTCTTAACAAACTGGCTTCTTCCTCAGCACTCTGCCATCTCGGCTGCTTCTCCTGGCCTTCACATGGCCTTACTCTGCTCTCCTCTCTAATACTAATCTCAGGAACCCAGGAACCGAGAGAGAGATCAAGCTACTGGTCTCTCCCACTTTATAGCATAGACTCAAAACCTTTAATCCAATTATACAAACAAGGAAGTCTCTGATACAAAGTCACCCATCTGAGGCATAATGGGATTTCTCCCTACATCACCACCCTAATCATCCAATCAGTCAAGGGTGTGGAGAAGAGTTTACTCTTAAACTAAGCCTTAGGCTATACTGACCCGGCCTGCCCACAGCCTGTTCCAGAACACACATTAATACCAACGAACTTCCATGTGGGCAGCGCCATCTTTAACAAAGTGAGCATACTATATTTTATCTGCCCAACAGGAGCTCCTAGTGAGAAGGAAGCAGTCTCCCTGCCTGTTTGCTCATCCGCCCTTAGGAGACTAATAAATGGAATGGCCCAACATTTTCTGTCTCCACAGTTCCTTTACTCTCTGTCTGAATCTAATGTGACCCTGAACCTACATGGCCATGGTAGCAGCCACTGGCCTTACAAAGTGCTAAACCCTTAGCAGAAACAAAATTATTAAAGATCATCTTTTAGCCTGGCCTGTGTTGGTGCAGTGGATAAAGTGTTGTCCTGTAATGCTGAGGTCGCAGGTTTGAAACCCTGAGTTTGTCTGGGTAAGGCCACATATGGGAGTTGATGCTTCCTGCTCCTCCCCCCCTTCTTTCTCTCTCTCTCTCTTCTCTAAAATGAATAAATAATAAATAAGTAAATGTTTTTCAAAATATTATCTTTAATATTGATATTTATGGTAAAAAGTGATATTTTCTAGGTTGGACAAAAAATTATTAAAACTGTATTTTTAAAAGACATATAACACAAAGAATTAATTGTGTTCCTCTCATGAATTTTTCTTTCCTCTTTTTTAATTCTACTTCCTCTTCTCCTCTGTTTAAAGCCTTGGAGGAACTTTCAGCTACTGAGTTAAGCACACGGAAGTGTAGTATAGTTGAGAGCATGCAGACTACACTTTGCTTTAGGGATAGCAATTAAGACTTCGCAGAGTCAGAAATTGCCGAAGGGTATCAAAAATCTCAAAAATGGACACCATTAGTGCTGAGGAATAAACAGCTTTGCCTGGCCCACACTCTACCTATAGGACAGCATTTGGAATTGTGAAAAATTACTATATTTTCTCTTTTCCCCTTTCATGAGGCAACTGCACATGAAACAAACTGTTTTGAGTGTCCATCGTCTTTATTCTACCCATAGACCTCAGTGACAGAATGGTGTTTGTGTATCCTTGAAGCTTGTCGGATAGCAAGAGTGCATTCAATTTACATGGCTATGTCAAGTAACTTTGAGAAGATTTCTAAAACTCCCAAGGTGAGACTGTGTGGACATCTCACTACACCATTAGGAAAAAGCAGTGGGAGGTGTTCCATGGTAATTTCAGCTGAAAGAGGTTTATTTTGAAGTTTAATCTAAAGGATTGGTCTAGGGATTTAAAGAATGAGACCATTTTTATTTTTAAAGCTGCAGAGGAAAGAATATCTTAAATTATTACCTCTTACAATGAGTTTTTATGTGTATGTCTCAATGGTGCAAGTGAAGTAAGCTTTTATCCTTAAAGCAGGAGAAACTAAATTGCAAATGTGCATTATAGAGAAACAAATATGGGGGCACAATAGATGCTTTACAAATTATTAAATAAACATAATATTTGCATGCTACTCCTATTTTAGAAATTTATTTTGAAGTTCATAAAATTATATAATCATAATGAACTATAATATTTTTAATCTTAACTAAATAAAAGCTTTAAAGGTTAAATATTTCTATCCTCATTTTGTGGTAGACAAAATAATGGTCCCCCAAAATATTAACTCTATAATCCCCAAAATTTGTGATGTATTATGCTACACAACAAGGGGGATTTAAGTTTGTGCGTTCAGATGACCGTAAATAAGAATGTGTAGGATTATCTGAGAATGCTTAATGTAATTACAAGAGTCCTTTGAAGTAGAAGAGAATTCAAGGAGGAAGGTCAGAATCAGAGAGATTTGAAGATGCTGCTAGCTTTAAAGATAAAGAAGGAGGACACAAGCCAAGAAGTGTAGGCAGCCTCTAGAATCTGGAACAGTCAGGAAAATGCATTCTCCCCTAGGACTTCTATTACGTGTCCATTCATTGATTGCTTCTTGAACATGCTGTGACCAGGGGTCAAACCCATGACTTCTGTTCACGAGGTTGACACTTTATCTGGTAAACCACCCTACCAGGGCCTAATTTTATTTTTTCTTTTGAAAGTTGTTTTTATCAAAAGTGAAAGAAATTTATCTCAAGCTAAAGTAAAAAGAAAAAGGAGGAGAAGTAAGATGAGGAGAGAAGAGAAAGAGGAGGAATGGAAGAGGGAGGAGAAGGAGGAGGAGGAGGAGGAGGAGGAGGAGGAGAAGAAGAAGAAGAAGAAGAAGAAGAAGAAGAAGAAGAAGAAGAAGAGGAGGAGGAGGAAGAGCAGGAGGAGGAAGAAACATTGTTAGAGTTTCACTTATCTTAATTTACTCTGGAGATTCCTGCCTTTTTGTACAGCTGGGTGATTGTGCTCACAGAATAGCCTCAGAAGCACACCTCCTATTTAAACATTCTCTCATGTAGGCATTAGTCTTAGTCAAACTCTTTCTTGAGAGAAGAAAGCATGAGAAGAGGAATGCTTTTTGGCACATCTAGGCTACCTGATTCTCACCATGTAGAATCCAACACAGTCTCTCTCTGTTCCAATGTCTTTGTCCACTTCATAATTCATACATAGAAGTATGTATTTGATACCTGTGTGATGGATACTGTATCTAGAAATTATGACTGCATCAATTAATATGATAAACACACCTATCCACATTAAGCTCCTCTTGGGGGAGACAGATCCATAATAACAAAAAATAAATGAGGTAATTATATGACATATTAAAAGATGAAAAATTATATGTTAAGTGGAAAAGTAAAATAGGGGATCAAACATGTCAGGTTGTAATTAGAGTTGAGATCAGTCCCACTGAAAGAGTGAGATAGGACAAAGGTTCAAAAGATGAGTATGTGAGCTTTGCAAATAATTATTGGAAGAGATCCAAACAGAAGAAACAGTATATGCAAAGGCCCTGAACTGTTCGTATTTGCCCAGAACTACAAAGAGGCTGGTATGGCTGGAGAAGAATGAGAAAGAGAAAGGGTAACAGGAGGTGGTTATGAGGGGCATGTAGGAATTCATAGGCCATTTTAAGGACATTGGCTTTGCTCCATATCAAATGAGAATCAATGGAGTGTTTCAACCAGAAGAATGCCAACATCTGAACTACATGTGTTTTTTTTTAAATCCATCTGTCTCTGTGTTGTGAATTGATTTAGCTGTACAAATATAGAAGCCAGTTAGGAGGCTATTATAGTAATTCAGGTAAGAAGTAATGGTGGCTTGACCCACAGTGATAGCAGTTGAAATGTTGCAGTGATGAAAAGTGGTCATATTATAAATACATTTTGAAGAGTAAATGAAATAGATTTTTTTTTGTGATGGGAGCATTACAAAGTATGAGGTATGATTTTCAAATTTTCAGCCTGCATAAGTAAAAGGAATAAGTTATGATGAACTGAAATGAAAAAGGCTGTGAGAATTTTAAGTACTGGAGGAGTATCAAAAAATTTTTTCGAGACAGGCTTAATTTCAGTTATCTATTATACAACAAGATAGAGAAATCAAGTAAGCCATTGGATATATATGTTTTCAAACAGTGATGTTCTGGGGTTTCGAACAGAGATCTGGGCTGTAGAGATAAAACATCCACATATATCAGCAAAGGAGTGAGAAGAGATAGAGAAGTCATCAAGAACTGATTGTTCCAATACTTAGAAGTTAGGAAAAGGAAGTAGAACCAGCAACGATGATGAAGAATTGAAGTAGGAGGAAGTCCAAGAGAATGTGGCATAGAAAGAAAAATAGATGAAAAGTATGAAGAACAAGGAAATAATCAATTGGATCAAATGCCCCCTGAGAGTTTTAGTTAGTACTAAGACTTGGCAGCAAGACAGCCACAGTAACAGAGTTGAGAGTAGTTTTGGTGGAGAAGTAGATGCAAAAGACCTATCCAGCTACATTTAATAGAGAATATAGAGACTAAGAATAGTGGACTACATGGCAATAACTGGAGCAAATCTTGAATGTTACTGCAAAAGGAACTGGTAGTAGATAAGGGATCAAGAGAAAAGTTTTGGATTTATTTTATTTTTTTAAATGATATTACTGGGGAGACACTAGTTAACATAATTATACAGGTTTAATGTGCCCATTCTACACTACAACACATTCTGTACACCATACTGTGTGCTCCCCCCCCCCAAGTCAAGTGTTTGTCTATCACCATTTATCCCCTTTCTATCCTTCTCACCTCCTTTTCCACAATCACCACACTGTTGTTTGTGTCCAAGACTTTTGTGTTTCTTTAACTGTCTTATTTCACTTAGCATAATGCCCTCCAGATCCAACCATGCTATCAGAAAAGGTAAGATTTCCTTCTTTTTTATGGCCACATAGTATCCCACAGTGTAAATGTACCACAGCTTTATTATTCACTCATCGTCTACTGATGAGCACTTAAGCTGCTTCCAAATTTTGGCAGTTGTAAATAATGCTGCCAAGAACACAACATTACATATATTTTGAATTAGTGTTTGGGGATTCTTCATATAAATTCCAAGCAGTGGAATCACTGGGTCATAGATTTGGAATTTTTAAAATTAATTTTAATGGGTGACATTAATAAATCAGAGTACATATGGTCAAAGAACTTCTCCAGGTTATCTTGTCATTCAATTATGTTGCATACCCATCACCCAAAGTCAAATTGTCCTCTGTCACCTTCTATCTGGTTTTCTTTGTGCCCCTCCCCTCCCCCCTCTCCCTTCCTCTCTGCCCTCCCCCCACCCCGTAACCACCACACTCTTGTCCATGTCTCATAGTCTCACTTTTATGTCCCACCTATGTATGAAATAATGCAGTTCTCAGTTTTTTTCTGTTTAACATATTTCACTCTGTATAATGTTATCAAGGTCCATCCATTTTGTTTTAAATGATCCGATGTCATCATTTCTTATGGCTGAGTAGTATTCCATAGTATATATGTACCAAAGCTTTTTAATCCACTCATCTTCTGATGGACACTTGGGCTGTTTCATTATCTTCGCTATTGTGAACAATGCTGCCACTAACATGGGGCACATTTCTTCTTTTCGAACAGTGCAATGGTGTTAGGGTATATTCCTAAAAGTAGGATGGCTGGGTTAAAAGGCAGTTCGATTTTTAATTTTTTGAGGAATCTCCATACAGTGGCTGCACCAGTCTGCATTCCCACCAGCAGTGCAGGAGGGTTCCCTTTTCTCCACATCCTCGCCAGCACTTACTCTGTGTTGTTTTGCTGGTGTGAGTAGATATCTCATTGTGGTTTTAATTTGCATTTCTCTAATGATTAGTGATGTTGAGCATTTTTTCATCTGCCTTTTGGCCAACTGTATGTCTTCTTTGGAGAAATTTCTATTCATTTCTTTTGCCCATTTTTTGATTGGATTGTTTGTCTTCCTGGTGTTGAGTTTTATAAGTTCTTTATAAATTTTAGTTATTAACCCCTTATCAGACGTATTGTCAAATATGTTCTCCCATTGTGTGGTTTCTCATTTTATTCTGTTCTTATTGTCTTTAGCTGTGCAAAAACTTTTTAGTTTGATATAGTCCTATTTCTTTATCCTGCCTCTTATTTCATTTGCCCATGGAGATAAATCGGCAAATATATTGCTGCGACAGATGTTGGAGAGATTGCTGCCTATGTTTTCTTCTAAGATGCTTATGGTTTCACGGCTTACATTTAAGTCTTTTATCCATTTTGAGTTTGTTTTTGTGAATGGTCTAAGTTGATGGTCTAGTTTCATTACTTTGCAAATACATGTCCAGTTTTCCCAACACCATTTGTTAAAGAGGCTGTCTTTACTCCATTGTATGCTCTTTCCTCCTTTGTCAAATATCAGTTGTCCATAAAGGTGTGGGTTTATTTCTGGGTTCTCTGTTCTGTTCCTTTGATCTATGTGCCTGTTCTTATGCCAGTACCAGGCTGTCTTGAGTACAATGGCCTTGTAGTATACCTTGATATCTGGAAGAGTGATACCTCCTGCTTTATTTTTTTCTTTTTAAGATTGCTGAGGCTATTCGTGTTCTTTTTGGTTCCATATAAATTTTTGGAATATGTGTTCTATATCTTTGAAGTATGTCATTGGTATTTTAATTGGTATTGCATTGAATTTATAAATTGCTTTGGGTAATATAGACATTTTTTTTTTTTTTTAAATTTTTTTTTTTAATTTTTATTTATTCATTTTAGAGAGGAGACAGAGAGAGAGAGAGAGAGAGAGAGAGAGAGAGAAAGGGGGGAGGAGCTAGAAGCATCAACTCCCATATGTGCCTTGACCAGACCAGTGCAGGGTATTGAACTGGCGACCTCAGTGTTCCCAGGTTGACGCTTTATCCTCTGCGCCACCACAGGTCAGGCAATATAGACATTTTAATGATGCTTATTCTTCCTAACCATGAGCATGGTATATGCTTCCACTTGTTTGTATCTTCCTTGATTTCTTTTATCAATGTTTTATAATTTTCCAAGTATGAGTCCTTAACCTCCTTGGTTAAATTTACTCCTAGGTACTTTATTTATTTGGTTGCAATAGTGAAGGGGATTGTTTCCTTAATTTCTTTTGCTAACAGTTCATTGTTGGTATACAAAAATGTCTCTGATTTCTGAATATTAATTTTATATCCTGCCACCTTGCTGAATTCATTTATCAGGTCCAGTAGTTTTTTGACTGAAACTTTTGGGTTTCCTATATACAATATCATATCATCTGCAAATAATGACAGTTTTACTTCTTCTTTTCCAATTAGGATACCTTTTATTTCTTCTTCTTGTCTGATTGCTGTGGCTAAGACTTCCAGAACTATGTTGAATAAGAGTGGTGAAAGGTGGCACCCCTGCCTGGTTCCTGATCTTAAGGAGATTGCTTTTAATTTTTGCCCATTTAGTATGACGTTGGCTGTGGGTTTGTCTTAGATGGCTTTTATCATCTTAAGGTATGTTCCCTGTATTCCCACTTTACTGAGAAGTTTGATCATGAATGGGTACCATATTTTATCAAATGCTTTTTCTGCATCTGTTGAAATTATCATGTGATTTTTGTCCTTCCTTTTGTTTATGTGATGAATCACATTGATTGATTTGTGAATATTGTACCAGTCTTGCCTCTCCAAAATAAATCCCACTTGATCACGGTGTATGATTTCTTTCATGTATTGCTGGATCTGGTTGACTAATATTTTGTTGAGAATTTTAGCATCTAAATTCATCAGGGCTATTGGCCTATAATTTTTTTTCTTTGTGTTGTCTTTGCCTGCTTTTGGGATCAGAATCATGCTCGCCTCATAAAAGGAGTTTGGAAGTCTTCCTTTATCTTGAATTTTTTGAAATAGCTTGAGAAGGATAGAAGGTAGTCCTTCTTTGAATTTTTGGTAGAATTCACTTGTGAAGCTATCAGGCCCAGGACTTTTCTTTGTTGGCAGTTTTTTGATAACTATTTCGATCTCATTTGTTGTAATTGTTCTGTTTAGGTGTTCTGATTCTTCCAGATTGATTTTTGGAAGATTATATGATTCAAGAAATTTGTTCATTTCACCAAGGTTGCCTAATTTTTTGGCATAGAGTTCTTCACAGTATTTTCTTACAAAACATTGTATTTTTGTTGTGTCAGTTGTTATTTCTCCACTCTCATTTCTAATTTTGTTTATTTGAGTCCTCTCTTTTTTCCTTGGTGAATCTAGTTAAGGGTTCATCAATTTTGTTTACCTTTTCAAAAAACCAGCTCCTGGTTTCATTGATCCTCTGTATTGTTTCCTTAGACTCTATGTCATTTATTTCCACTCTGATCTTTATTATTTCCTTCCTTCTACTAGTCCTGGGTTTTATTTGCTGTTGTTTCTCTAGTTCTTTTAGATGCAGGGTCAGGTTGCTTATTTGTGTTTTTTCTAGCTTTTTATGGTATGCCTGTAGTGCTATGAACTTCCCTCTCAGTACTGCTTTTGCTGTGTCCCATAAATTTTTAGTTGATGTATGCTCATTATCATTCGTTTCTAGAAACTTTGTTATTTCTTCTTTGATCTCATTGTTAATCTATTCATTATTTAATAACATGCTATTTAGTTTCCAAGTGTTTGAGTATTTTTCAGTTTTTCTTTTGTGGTTAATTTCTAGTTTCATGGCATTGTGATCAGAGAAAATGCTTGATATGATTTCAATTTTCTTAGATTTGTTGAGACTAGTTTTGTGTCCTAACATGTGGTCTATCCTAGAGAATGTACCATGAGCACTTGTAAAGAATGTATATTCTGCTGCTTTAGGGTGAAATGTTCTGAAGATATCTATTAAATCGAGTTGATCTAGTGTATCCTTTTAGTCTGCTGTTTCTGTATTAATTTTCTTTCTTGAGGATCTATCCAGTTACGTTAGTGGGGTATTGAAATCCCCTACTATTACAGTATTGCTGTTAATCTCGCCCTTTATATCCATCAAAGTCTGCTTTATGTATGTCGGGGCTCCTATATTTGGTGTGTAGATATTTATAATGGTTATATCTTCCTGTTGAATTGTTCCCTTTACCATTATGTAGTGTCCTTCTTTATCTCTTACTACAGCCTTTGTTTTTTTTTTTTGTTGTTTTTTTTTTATTTTATTCATTTTAAAGAGGAGACACAGAGTGAGAGAAAGAGAGAGAGAGAGAAAAAGGGGGGAGGAGCTGGAAGCATCAACTCCCATATGTGCCTTGACCGGACCAGTGCAGGGTTTTGAACTGGCGACCTCAGTGTTCCCAGGTCGTCGCTTTATCCACTGCGCCACCACAGGTCAGGCTACAGCCTTTGTTTTAAAGTCCATTTTGTCAGATATAAGTATTGCTACCCCTGATTTTTTTCATTTCCATTTGCATAAAATAATTTTTTCCATCCTTTTACCTTCAGTTTATGTGCATCTTTTGTTTTAAGGTGTGTCTCTTATAGACAGCATATGTATGGGTCCTGTTTCTTTATCCACACAGATACCCTATGTCTTTTGATTGGATCATTTAATCCATTTACATTTAAGGTTATTATTGATATGTAGTTGTTTATTGCTATTTTATTCTTTAAAGCTGTATTCTTCATTTGCTATATTCTTTTCACCCTTTGAACTGTTCACAACAGGCCCCTTATCATCTCTTGCAGAATTGGTTTGGTTTTAATGAATTCCTTGAGGGGTATTTTTGTCTGTGAAGCTGTATTACTCTTTCAATTTTAAACGTTAGCCTTGCTGGATAAAGTAGTCTTGGTTGTAGGTTCTTGTTCTGCATTACTTTGAATATATCTTGCCATTCCCTTCTGGCCTCAAGTATTTCTGTTGAGAAGTCAGATGTCATCCTTATGGGGGCTCCTTTGTAGGTGATAGTCTTTTTTTCTCTAGCAGCTTTTAAAATTTTCTCTTTATCACTTAGCTTTGGTATTTTAACTATGATGTGTCTTGGTGTAGATTTCTTTGGGTTTCTCTTTAATGGAGATCTCTCTGCTTCTTGAATGTGTGAAACGTTTTCCAGCCTTAATTTAGGGAAGTTTTCTGCTATGATTTGATTGAACAAAGTTTCTATCCCTTGTTCTTTCTCTTCATCTTCAGGAACCCTATGATGCGGATGTTATTTCTCTTCATGTTGTCACAGAGCTCCCTTAGAGTTTCCTCACATTTTTTGAGTTTCTTTTCTTTTTCTGCTCTGCTTCTGTGCCTTTGTTTATTTTGTTCTCTAACTTGCTGATTCGATACTCAGCTTCATGCAACCTGCTTTTAATTCCTTCCATTGTGGTCTTCAGTTCTGATATTATATTTGTCATTTCTGTCTGATTCTTTTTTATTATTTCAATTTCCTTTTTTATACTTGTTATCTCTTTATTTAGGTGTTTGTAATGACTATCCATTGTTGCTCTAAGCTCTTTGAACATCCTAACTATCATTATTTTAAACTCTGCATCTGGTAATTTGGTTATATCTGGTTCATTCAGGTCCTTTTCTTGGGATTTCTCTTGATTCATTTGGGTTGCATTTCTATGCCTGCCCATTTTGTCTGTGTATGGCTTCTGGAGTCCAATGGGTGTTGCCTCTGTGTTTCCTAGGTGTGGTCTGTCTGCAGGCCCGCCACCCCCTCTGCCGCTGCCTAGGGGTGTTGAGATGGGCATTGCCGGCGCCGGCCCACAGTGGTTGTTGCTGTTATTTTCACCTCCCCTCCATGGGAGGGGCTGTGTTCTCGTGCCCAGCTCTACAAGCCTCAGCCTGTCTGGGCCTTCGCCTAGCCCCCACAGGTTGGGTTGCATATCGCACTCAAACCACAAGCCTCAGCACCAAGGGTAGGGGTGAGCACTTTTGCTCAGCTGTGAACCCCGCCTATTCCCAGGCTTCCGCCCAGCCCCTGCTGTCAGAGCTGACTTGCACAGGATCTCAGACTGCGGTTTCTCGGGCTGAGCAGGGCTGCTGGCGTGCACTCAGCTGCGAGCCTCCTCCTGTCTCGAGCTTTAGCCCTGTCCCTGCAGTCAGGGCTGGCTCACGCAAGGTCGCAAACCTCAGAGGCCAGGTGATACTGTGCACTCACAGGGCCCTTCTCAGCAGCAGATCTCTGCTTGTTCCTGGCCTCCTGCTTTTCCCCCGCAGGTGGGACTGCAGGTGGGCCCACAGCTGCCAGACCGCTTTCATGTGTCCCCTCCCCCTCTGCTGGGCTAGACCGAGCTCACTCTGGCTGGGCCTCCGGCCCTGCCCACAGAACCGCGTTTCCACGTCTCACCATCACTGTCCCTCCAGCAAGCCCTCAGCAGTGTGGGTAGGGCACTGCACCTCAGACCCTAACACTCCATACTGTAGTCCTGGAAGCTCCCTTCATCTAGGCAGCTCTGCCCTAAGTGCCACGTGAGAGCTTGTTTGGTTGGTATTCTGTCTCCCTTTGCTGATATTGTTAGTTCCAGGGGAAACATTTGTTTTCAATTTGAGAAGTTACTCAGCTCAGGGGTTAGGGTGGCTGTTCCTCAGAATGTTTTTCCTTGAGCCTTCCAGTCCACACTCTCTTCCCTCTGCTCTGGTCCTCTCCTCTGTTCCCGTCCCCCAGAACCCCAGGAGAGTGGTTGAGAGAGGTGTTTTCTGTGCTGTTTCTTTAAGAAGGATCCTGGGTCTGAGAAAACTGTCTCTTTCTCACAAACAGTATCCTCACTTGTTTCCCAGGTCAATACTATCCAAACACCTCTTCTAGGCTCTGGGGCTGCAGGGTGGGGCTTTGTTCCTGTGACCCAGGTCCCTCTCTCTCCACTAAACTCTCTTCCCACCACGTGAGTCTGCGAGTCTCTCCGGGCTGCCGTTTGCTCTGGGGAGCTGGGCAGCCCTTTCCATGTTTTTGCTTTTCCTACCAGTCTTAAAGTGGCTTCTTCAGTGTTCCTTGGTTGAAGAGTCCACTTAGTTTAGTTCAAAGTTGGTTTATCCAGATGATAGTTCTTAAATTTAAGTTATAATCCACTTTGGTTCCAGGAGTTGGAAGTTGGTACATCTGCCTATTCCATCGCCATCTTGCTGTCTCTAGATTTAGGATTTTTTATGGAAGAAATAATTGTATGTGTATATTGTAATGGCAGTTTCCAGGAGAGTACGTAAAATATGATGTCGGAGCTATAAGGGAGAGTTGTTCGAGCTATTTCTTTGAAAAGGTAAGAGGGTGCTGAATCTAGTACACAGAGGGAGGGATTGGCTTAAGTAGACACAATGTTATTCATTTACAGAACCAAGTCAGAAAGCAAAGTGTGCGAGCGCAGAAGCAGTGCAGGAGGTTAGTTATGGGGGCTGGTAATTACCGTCTAAAGCTTTAATTTTCTTAATGAAAAAGGAAGCAAAAAAGGAGATGTTAAGACTGGGAAAGAGAAGTGGGAAACACTCATCAGATTGGGAAAATGAAGAGACTTGGGACATTGTGTGATGACTGGCTGTATTAAGTACACTCTTGAGGTTCCTCGTCATAAATTTAAAATGAGACTAGTCATCAGGATGGTGTTTTCTTTCAATTCTGTTTAGCCTCATAAGTACAGGTACAGAGTAGGTAAATAGCTTAACCTAACAAGGATTTCACCTTTGCCAAATAAGTTTAAAATTCCTAGGACACATGGAACATGTTTAACTTGTCAAAAACAGGTAAAATAAAAGGAAGTTTAAACCTCTTGAGTATCATATCAAGAAAGAAAAGTGTCTTATTCCTAAGTACGTATTTACCTAGGGTTTTTTAAAGCTCCCACATATCTGGCAAGAATTCAGTAGCATATATAATTGTGTAGTTGAGCTTTAAAAGTTTTTGTAATGGCCAACTAATTGGAAGTTATTTATAAGGGCTAAAAAAATACTGAAATAGTACATTTTACTATGACAAAAAATTCAATAGTCTATTGTTGTGTCAGCATAAAATGTAGTTAAATATACAGCTGTCATTTTCATTGATTGTTAGAAACATCTATGTTTTATTTCCCAACTAGGGTGCTATATATTTTTAAGCAAATATGTGTTTTGTTCTTTGTATTCCCTACTTAACTTAACATATAACAAAACAAATGGGAAATTCTTTAAATTTTTTTATTGATTGAAATTATCAGCTTTACTGTTTAAATTCATAAAGTCCTGATGCAGTTCATATAATATACAAAAATTCACATTCATTCTGATAATTTTAAATTATCTTTAAAGCACATTTTTCAATTGGAGTCATCTCTGAATATTAGCTAAACCAAAGAGGTTAAATTCAAATTATGTTACTATCTTATTTCAGTAACTTAAATATAATTCAAAATAATTTCCACACACAAAATATACTTTGTTTACAAATAAGATATATTACCATGCAAGGGCTTTATTTATCCTGGCCTAAAAAGAAAGAAAGAAAGAAAAAAAAAACTAAGGCAGATTTTTAAGACTGAAATATAAATCCCTGAAAAAATAACATTTTTAGTGGAAATGCTGACAGATCCATAACTGTAGCAGTGTAGCAGGCGCCGCTCTAATACTGAACATCATCAGCCAATTTACCTCTTCATTTATGTCTGTTGCTAAGTGTCTAGTTACTGTAAATGCTTTAGATTTTGCATAATTTATGTAAATTATTAAACACCTGTTCTCTTCCCAGAAAATAAAGATATGGAACAGTCTCCTTTGTTTAATTGATTCCTGTCTTGAGTTGTCATAGTTTCCCCAGCAACTACAAGGCAGTTGTAGCTCCCTAATGGTCAGATATTGTTCAAAAGACACAGATGTTAAAAAATAATCTTTCAAACAAGTATATATCTATAGCTTTATGTGTGGTTGGGTGAGCATATAAATGAAGAAATAAAAATATCATTGTTTCTCTCAATACATTTAGAACAGAATGCATGCACTATCAACAGTACTTAATTGCAATGCACTTTTATTGAGTTTTCTTCTACATTAACTTTTCCTACTTTCATTATCACCCTTAAATTTAAAAAAACACAAATTGGCCATATTTTCCTTCAATGAGGCAATCCATACTAGTTTTAAAATACCCAGTTCAAATGATTTTCTTCAAAGATTTTCAAAGATCTAGTTCAAGTACATTGTGTTTAAGATAAAGAGAAAGCTCAATGTAGTTAGTAAAGTTTATTTAAAAATTATATTTATGTGATAAATCATTAATTACTATTACTCTCTTTATTTAAATGACAAAATATTCCTGGATCAAAATAATATTGGGATACCTGCCCCCACTCCCAGGTGCTTTATATTGGGTCTTCCTTATATAATCCAGTATAGCCTAAAATGATTTAGTTATACTGGTGTATGGCCAGTAATCATGGCCATTGTGACCATGGACATGCAGGTTCCCATTGGATTCGGGCAGACAGTAAACAAACAGTGGAGCCAAAAAATGGTGGGCCATTTCTTTATTAAAGTCTTGCACCGGCCAATGAGCAAACATACAGGGAAAACACTTCCCTCTGCTTCAGAGCTAACAAAGCCCTGACACATTATCCGGTTCTACAACCAGGAGAATCTTCTCCAGTTCCTCCTAGAATCAAAGGTCCTACCAGTATCAGCGAAGCTCACAGAAGCCCCTTACCTCAGGTTCCTCATCTGCACACCTTCTCTCTTCTCGCCAACATGGCTTCTTCTTCAGCGCTCTACATTCTCTCCTCTCTCACTCTGCAAACATGGCTTCTTCCTGCCTTTTCTTCTGCTCTCTGTCTGCAAAACTTTCTGGGGCAAAAAAGTCTCCTCTAGCAAACATTAGCAAAACAGTGGCCCTTCCCAAGCAGGAAGGTAATTTGCAATTTCACAGACCACATATACCTGGCGCTGCCCAGCACCCAATGCAAACTATAAGCAAGCAAACATGAAAATCATATATATTTTTTTATTTCATTGAAAAGTTTTGTTGTTTTTTTTTTATTAATTTTAATGGGGTGACACCAATAAATCAGGGTACATATGTTCAATGAAAACATATCCAGGTTATCTTATCATTCAAATATGTTGCATACCCATCACCCAAAGTCGAATTGTCCTCTGTCACCTTCTATCTGGTTTTCCCTGTGCCCCTCCCCTTCTCCGTATCCCACCCTCCCTCCCCCCACCCTGTAACCACCACTCTCTTGTCCATGTCTCATAGTCTCACTTTTATGTCCCACCTATGTATGAAATCATGCTGTTCTCAGTTTTTCTTTTTTTCTGATTTACTTATTTCACTCCATATAATGTTATCAAGGTACATCCATTTTGTTGTAAATGATCCAATGTCATCATTTCTTATGGCTGAGTAGTATTCCATAGTATATATGTACCAAAGCTTTTTAATCCACTCGTCTTCTGACGGACACTTGGGCTGTTTCCAGATTTTTGCTATTGTGAACAATGCTGCCACGAACATGGGGGCGCATTTCTTCTTTTCGAATGTATTTTACAAATTTATTTGACCAATAGTTGGGCCAGTTTGATGTGATACATTGTTTACATATGTTAAATCATTCCATAAAATTATTTTTTTAATGCAGTTGAATTCAGAAGTTATTTTACTCAGAAAAAAATTATTTGTAGTACATAAAAGTGGTGAATTAGGCCTGACCTGTGGTGGTGCAGTGGATAAAGCGTCGACCTGGGAACACTGAGGTCGCCAGTTCAAAACCCTGCACTGATCTGGTCAAGGCACATATGGGGGTTGATGCTTCCTCCCCCCTTTCTCTCTTTCTCTCTCTCTCTCTCTCTCACACACACACTCTGTGTCTCCTCTCTAAAATGAATAAAATAAAAAGAAATTTTGAAAAAAAAGTGGTGAATTAGTTGTTTCAGCTTTGAAAGTCAGTACTTCTTTGACTACCAGACAAACTTGTGTTAACCACAGAAGGAAGTCATAAGCAAAAACCACAGAAAAGATGGTTAAGGTCCCTCAACTTATCATATTTTTATTCTTTGGCATTAATTACAAACTTTATCCACAAATGTTTAAAATTTTTAGTGTTTGAAATCAAATTAGATTAAATTTATATTTAACTATGAATTTACAGTAAACCTCCATTCTTTGCATTAATTTGAACTAAAAGTGGTTTTTAGTTAACCTAAAAAGATTAAGAAGAAAAAAGAGGCATGTTGACAATATAAGTAACACACTTAATGCAGATAAGTTGAATGCATTTGATTTTTATGAATAATAAATTAAAACCTAACAGAGTAGATATTATATGATAAAAATAAAGCTAGATATTTAACTTAATATAAATTTATGTAAGTCCATAGTATAGGGTGGGTAGCTAATGAAATGAAATAACATTCCTAGTATATGGGCAAGCAGGCTGTGTATCAGTCATTTTTTCACTAAATAATAACACAATTTCAGTAACATTCAATAATGAGCATTTATTTCTTGCTCACATGTCTAGAGTACAGCTGGTTTTAGCTTGTCTAAGCTGGCCTCCATCCTCTGGGCTTTATTCCAAGCTGTAGGATGGGTCCAACATTTTTCTACGTCTCTCATCACCTTGGATTACTGGGTATCAAAGTGTGAACTTCAGACAGTCAAAAGCAGGAGCACAAGTTAGCAAGCCTATTTGTGCAAGCATATATGAAGCCCCTACTCACATGTTGTCAGCTAACATTTCAATGCAAAATAAGTCTTGGGCTGTTGCCAAGCCCAACATCAATGGGATAAGAACTGTGTTCCTCTAATGGAGATAAAGAGGAATAAACTGAATATGTGCTGAATAAAATTGTAATCTTTAGTCAGCTATTACTATGATTTCAAATGCAATAATAAACTAAGCCTACAATAATAGATGTCTAATGACTAGTCAGGTAGCCAAAGAAAGAATTCAGTTATTTTAATAGAAGTGACCCCATCCCTGCCCACAAATAGTATTTGCATGTATGATTTTGTGTGTGTGCATGAATATAAAAAGAGAGAATTGTTTTTAAAGAAATAATCTTTAGATTGCACTGTTACCATTTGAACGACTTGCTCAATCCATGACCTATATGATTATGGTCTGTCAATATCAAGTTTCTCCAGTATGATCCTACACAATGTCCAACTGCCACCTTCCCACCCATCATATTTGATTGACTGAAAGTTAATATCTCTATAAGGTTGGGTCAATCAAATAATCTGTCCTGGACATTTATAATCAAATGTTAAAGACATTGTTCAGCCTAGGTTGGTCATCTCATAGAAGGACCTGGCATGCATGTAGGCTAGCTATGTATTGCAAAGCTTGCTTCAAAGACAGAGGCAAAGCAGACAACAGAGGAACTTTGAAGAGAGAAGAGACCTGTATTTGTTCCTGGAGTTTTCGGTTCCTGGTTCTATCTCTGACGAAGCCTAGGTCTTCTTAGGCTCTGTGAGATAGTATTCTTTCACTTACTTGATCTAATTATGGCAAATTAAAGTGAGAGTCTATTTCTTACATCTAAAATAACCATGATTCAAAGCACAAAATTCTCATGTTTAGATTTGAACTGAACATATCAGTAACTACCAGTGAAGAACAAAATAATCTCTAAAGTATTTCCAGTTTGTTGGATATACATCCCATCACCTATGGCATCTCATTTCATTCTTAACAAATCAAAGCTAAATTAAACTAAAAGACACTAAACTAAATGCAACTCTGGCTGACCCTGGATGGCATGTTAGTTGGTTAGAGTATCTTTCTGATATGCAAAGATTGTAGGTTTCATCCCAGCTCAGGGCACATAAAGAAACAGATTGATGTTTCTCTCTCTCTCTCTCTCTCTCTAAACCCTTTCTCTATCTCTAAAATCAATAAATAAATTTTTTAAAAAATAAATGAAACTCTGTGAAGTGAGTAAGGTATGTAGAATTATCTACATTTAACATAGTAGGTAATAAATACACCCTGATCAGTTTGCTCAGTGGATAGCGTGTCAGCCTGGCATGTGAAAGTTCTGGGTTTGATTCCCGGTCAGGGCAGACATGAGAAGCAACCATCTGCCTCTCTTCCCCTTCCTCTCTCCCTTTTCTCTCTCTTCCCCTCTCACAGACAGTACCTCGATTAGTCTGAGTGTCAGCCCCAGAAGGAGTTATCATGTTGATACTGATAGTGGGGCATGCGGAAGTCTGTCTCTCTATCTCTCCTCCTCTCATTAAATAAATAAATAAACTCTATAAAAAAGTATCTGAAGAGAGGAAGCAAAAAGAAACTGAAGAATGAGAAAGGAGTAATTGGAGAGTATAATGCTTGAAATTCAGAAAAACTCAGGGTTCTCCTTAGCAAAAACAACCTAAAGAGGATGGCAATAAAGAAGATGAGGAAAATCAAGGAGATAAGAACCAAGGTCAACTGCCACCTCAACATTGGTATGCAGCAGTACCAACAAAGAAGCCCAGATAACCTTAATCCACCAGATGGCAAAGAGACCAAAACAGTTGATTCACCAACTGAGATATGGTTGCATCTAAGCTGAGCAGGGGAGGGCTGAGAAAATGCCAGCGTACCATCTCTACCATCTCATATTGTGTGGCTTAATTATTAAAACTATATACAACACATTTACTTAGTGTTCTACCCAGATATCCCCTGAGCTCACTCCATTCCCCTAATCTTTTTTATAAAACAAAAATTTGCTTGTTGTTGCCTTTTATTATGATTCCATTTTATATATGCATATATATTCCAAATGCAGTGGAGGCATTTGCTTCTGTCCATTACCAGTGAAAACTCACAGAACAATTCACACGGTGGGCTGCTATCCCCCTATGGGAAAGAGGATAATTTCACCTCTTTTCCCTCTTAGTTCTCTGGCTGGTCTAATAATCAAGTAGACATGAGACAGATTAAGAGGAGAAAATAACCATATTTGATTAAATAAGTACCCATGGGTGTTTCATAAGAGTATGGAGCTGAGAACAAATAGGACAGTTGAGTCTTTCATGCCATCTTGCCATAAGCGGAATGAAAGGTAGTAGTTTGGACTTCAGTGGCAATTCACAGGTATGCAACTGCCAGGCCATGCAGAAATAATAGGACACAGAAGGGAGTTTAACAAGCTGGCTCTCTGTCTGACACACTTTACATCATATTAAAATATAGTTATCTGTGGTGATAGCTTCCTTCCTGGAGCAGCTCCTCTATCCACATTCTTTTAGGCAGTTTGTGAGAAAGTCAAAGGTTCTTCCTGAAGCTTTAGTTTTTAAAAAGTAATCAACTCTGGGGGGAAAATAAAGGAAAAAAACTAGGTGTATTTTAGAGTGACAAAACTGCTTCCCCTCACCTCTTTTCTTGATTTTGGTAAAATACAGAGTAGAATTTACTGGGTTTTTTTGTTTTCCAAGTTGAGCACACAAGATTTAAATGTGAGGGCACATATCTTTATTATATCTTTTAAGTTCTAGCCAAAAATCAGAACACCTTGGATTTTCTGTGTGTCTAAATATGAAAAAGAATCTGAATCCTGAAGAGTTCATAAAAAAGAAAGCCTTCCCTGGATAGCTCCTCTAATCTTCATTGACTTTCACTTTCTTTTTTTTTTTAGGTGCTAAGACTTTCTCAAAGAATTCTCTTGCTTCAAACTTTCTTTGAAATCTCATCACTATCATTATAATTGCATATGACAGATTATTAAGACCATAACTCAAGTTCCTAACTAATATCCTGGCTTTGCCACCCTTTGGCCATCACGAGCAAGTTATTCAGCCTCTCTATGCCCACATTTATTTATCTGTGAAATGAGATAGTAATAGTACATATACTATTAGATATTGTGAAGACTAAACGAATTCTTATATACAAATGTCTGAAGAGTGCCTATCATGTAATAACCACAATGTGTTTCTTATTTTTATTATAATTATTATAATGCACACATAGTTTATAATGTTGTTCCATGTTAAAGTATTGTAAGCTCAAGTAGCTTCCTCATATTTGCCCAACTAACAGTGATATCCATCACTATCAATGCCAAAGTTTGACTGTGAGCATCAACCCATGGACAAAAGGAAGTAAACATACAATTAGCATTTATTGATCAACATTCTCACCCGTTTGAGTCAGGTTGGCTACTTTCTTCAATAAATGGAACTTTATAGTAAGCACATCTATCAAGAATAAATATTAACTCACCTTTCATCTACTGTCAAATTCATACTGATATACTGAGAAAAGGGAAAAAATTATTTTCTAATTAGCAAAGAGTATGTCTGCTCCCTGAGCCAATGACCACCATTAATAAGTGTAGAAACACTTAATTCTTTCCTTCTTCACTCCAATGGGGCTACCTGAATTATAAGTGATATAGAGTTAACCCTTGAACAATGCAGATTTGAACTGCATGGGCTGATGAAACGAGGATATTTTTTTGAAAATAAGTACAGTGGGCCCTTTGTATCTACAGATTCAACCAACCTCGAATAGAAAACTATTTCTGAGTTACCAACTTGGTTCCCTTACCACAGATTACCTACCATAAATCAAAAATACTGTTTTTCAGACTGCAGTTGGTTGAATACCAAGACATGAAGGGCTGACTGTAGAGTGGAAAGTTATACAAAATTTCCTACTGCATAAGGCTTGGAGTCCCTAACACTGGCATTGTTCAAGGGTCAGTTTTATTAGCTTTTAATGTGTGCATTTCTGGTAATGCACAAGGGCAACGAACTAAGTACTTTATACACAGTTCCCTCCACTGGTGGAAGAAATGTGGAGGAATTAACAATTATATACTACCTTATCTAGAAAATCCATAAACAAGAAATCTGTGATACTTGAAACTTCTAAGGGCTACTTTGCTCTTTTGTTAATAGTCATGTAACTCCTGTCAATTAATTTTAAACTTGGATGAGACCACCTGGGAAGTTTTCGCTTGCTTGAATCTAAAATGTAGTTTTCTTAAATGCTATCTTTTATAATTACTAAAATTTTTTAATTTTATAAAATAAATGCTTTAGTTCATTTTTTTTCTTTTCTGAAGTGAGAAGTAGGGAGACAGAGAGACAGACTCCCACATGCCCCTGAATGGGATTCACCCGGCATGTCCACTAGGGGGTGATGCTCTGATCATCTGGGGTGTTGCTCCTTTGTAACTGGAGTCACTCTAGCACCTGAGGCGGAGGCCATGGAGTCAACCTCAGTGCTTGAGCCAACTTTGCTCCAATTGAGCCTTGGCTGTGGGATTGGAAGAGAGAGACAAAGAGGAAGGAGAGGGGGAAAGGTTGAGAAGGAAATGGGTGCTTCTCCTGTGTGCCCTGACTGGGAATCAAACCCAGGATTTTCACATGCGAGGCTGACACTCTACTGCTGAGCTGGCCAGCCAGGGCTGCTTTAGTTCATTTTTAAGAAGACGTTAAAATATTATATTTTATTTCTCTAATTTTTAATACCAATTTTAATTTTTTGCTCACAATATGCTTATAAATTAGAATATTACAAAATAGAAATGAAACAATTTTGTTATACATATAGACAATGTGAATACTGTTTAATTTATTGTAGCCTCTTCTATGGCAACTTCTATAAAATCTTTCTATAAGGTGTCTATAGCTAACTAATATGTTTTTCTGAGAAAGTAAAATTTTTAAAATTAATTGTAATTCTTTCTTAAATCTCTCATTTTTCACCTTCACCATTATTAAAATTTTGAAGTTTAATTTAATTTAGCTTGAGCAAATTATAATAGAAATAAATCAGCCACCCAAAGGATGCATTCTGGAAAATTGAATCTCACAATTATTTGTTCTGAGATGTAGGTATACCTTAGGGAAATGCTTTAGAAACTACTTGAGTTTACCAGTGTTCTAACTCAGATAGGCTCTTGACTAGCATGACATCTAAACATATTGCCAAATGAGGACTTTTCCATTAGTGGCTCTTCATGGTGCACTGCAACAAAATACAAATTGTTGACTGCAAGAAGAAAACAAACTATATTTGCATGATTTTCATCTATATTAATAGTAGTATATTTTGTCAGGCTATATTCTCAGTAATACCAGCAGGTTGCATGCAAAGATTATGTTAAGTTTAGAAAATATTTTCTCCCACAGGAGTCAAGAGGTTACATAATTTTAAAAAATGTCTTGGTTATTAAGGCTATCTGGTTTCATTACCATATTTATTTTCAGTTAGAAGAGCTAACTCTTATGTGTGTAATAGCATCAGAAAATCTGAATTCTAGTACTACTTCCCCTGCAGAGTATATGGGGAACTTGTACAAGCCACTTAATATTTCCTTTCTCTCAATTGTATCTTTCTTCAAATGGAAATTATATAATCTATCATTTGTACTGTGCTCCAAGGAGCAAAATAGACAAGCTTAAGTATATAAAATACTATTAATTATAAGTCATTATTAGTGTGTGAATCAGAGTTTGCCCTTGTGAGTTGCATGAGTTTGTTTTTTGATTTGTCCATAATTTTAAAATAAAAATGTTAAGTGTCACTAAGTGTGTTTTACCTGGTAACCAATGATGAATTTTCTAAACATTAAAAAACAGGTCTAAATCAAAGAATATAAAATAATGAACCAAATTTTCTATAATTAGTCTGCATTAGGGATAAAATTTTATGTGATAGATTCTAAGATAGCAACGGAGTAGGCAGACATACAAATTGCCACCTCCCGGGACCAAACTGAATTACAAATTAATTTAAGAATAATTATCATGAAAAAAAACTTTGGACTAAAAGAGAAGGACTCGAAAAACAAGGAACACAGAAGAAACCACACTGAGCCTGGTAGGAAGTGTGGGGATGCAGTGGGAACTCTCCTGCTCCCAGGAGGGAGGGGCGGTTGAGGGTCCAGAGGGATTCTAATTGATGGGAGAGAGACCCTGAGAGTTGGGGGTCATCAGTTTCAGGACCAAATCACCAGCCCAGAGACCCAGAGACTGGAGGAGACAGCCTAACAGCATTGAGTGGGGAGAAGAGAGGAATTTCTGACTGCGGGAAATGGCTGGAGAAGAAGTTGCAACCTTAAAGGGTCAGCGCAGAAAATCTCGCTCACAGCCACTTACCTGGGGCTCTGGGGATGAGGAGAGCTGAGAGAATTGGTCCTGCATGAGGAGGGACGGGGGATGGAGGTACAGGGACACAAATGGTGACAGGGAGAAGAATACCTGTGCTGAGTCATTCTCCAATACAGAGGTGGCCATATACAGGGGGAAGGGCATTCACTCCATCCAGCACAAGCCTAGAGTAAAGCCAATTGACCCGCCTCCAGAAAGCTCTTCAGCTCCAAACACCGTGAAAGGCTGTGTAAAAAGGAAAAGTAAAAGGGAGGGGCAGTGGCTCAGGTTTCTGGGGAGACCTAAGCTACACCTCCCCTTTCTGATATGGAAAATGAACCCTACCCCTGGAAAGTAATGGGGCAGTCCACTCCTTCTGGTTCTCAGATTAATACCCACTGCATTCCTGTGGACTTACCATACAGAAATAAAAAAAGAAAGAAAAATGAAAAAAAAGGCCTGGATAGTATCAACTGGGGCCAAAGAGCAAGATACACCCACCATTCCCATGTTAAGTTCCCTGCTAGGTTCAGCAAACAAACAGCAGGGAAATTAAAACTTTTATGTGGCTCAACTTGTTAAGGAGAATTAAAATTCGAGCAACCAGCAGAGGCTGAAAGATTAAGCCCTGGAGGAGGGGCTGTACTCCATATATCAATCTCAGCCACTGTACCCAAAAAAGTTTGCAAACCACACACAAGAAAAATGGAAAGGCAGAGAAATGTAATTCATATGAATCAAAAAGAGAACTCCCCAGAAAAAAAAAACTGAATGAGATGGAAGCAACCAAATTACTGGATGAAGAATGTAAAATAATGATTGTTAGGATACTTAAGGATCTTAGAGCTACAATGGATGGACTTAATGAGCACGTAAATAAAGAAACTGCAAGCATCAAAGGATGCTGAAATAATAAAAAAAAATCAATCAGAAATGACAATTACAATATCAGAAATGAAGACTACACTAGAAGGAATCAACAGCAAGCTGAATGAAGCAGATTATTGAATCAGCAACTTAGAAGACAAGATAAATAGAAACACAGAAATAAAGTAGCAAAAAGAATAGAGGCTCAAAATGTCTGAGGAACCTATAAGAAAACTTTGTGACAATACAAAGAGAAATAACATCCACATTAAGGGTTCCTGAGGAGAAGAGAAAGAACAAGGGATGGAGAAATTTTTTGAAGAAATCATAGCTGAAAACTTTGCTAAATTGAAGGAAAAAGTCACACAAGTTCAAAAAGTACAAAGAGTCTTAGTAAAGAGGAACCCAATGAGGCCTACATCAAGACACATCATAATTAAAATACCAAAGTTAAGAGATAAAGAAAAATACTAAAAGCAGCAAGAGAAAAGAAGTCAATTACCTATAGAGGAGTCCCCATAAAAATAATATCTGACTTTTCAAGAGAAACTCTTGAAGACAGAAGGGAATGGCAAGAAATATTTAAAGTAATACAAAACAAGAGCCTACAACCAAGACTTCTTTATCCAGAAAGATTACCGTTTAACACTGGAGAAATAAAAAGCTTCCCAGACAAAACAAACAAACAAAAAACCTCAAGGAATCAAAGAATTCATTACAACAAAACCAGTATGGCAGGAAATGTTAAGGGACTTTCAGTATAAAGAGCAAAGGAAAAAAGAAGTCAAGAAAAAGAGGATTATAGATTTAAAAAATAAAATGGCAATGAACAACTACATATCAATAATAACCTTAAATGTAAATGGATTAAATGCTCCAGTCAAAAGACATAAAGTAGCCCCATGGATAAGAAAACAGGACCTGTACATATACTATCTATAAGAGACCCACTTCAGAACAAAAGATACATATAGACTGAGAGTGAAAGGATGAAAAAATATATTTCACACAAACGGAAAGTGAAAAAAAAAAAGCTGGGGTAGTAATACTAATATCTGACAAAATAAACTTTAAAACAAAGGCTCTACAGGTATTAATCGACTGACGACCTATGCAATTTAGGACCATTCAACTTTATGACCACAATTGCTAGCCACAACAGCTCCACGTCTGGAGTAGTTTTTGTATGCAACTGTATTTTGTAATTTTGTATGTTTTGTAAATATTAAAACAGTTGTACTGGTAATGCGGTGTTTTACTTAAACCTGATGAATGGAAAAATAAACAAAATGGTGTAGAGATGATACAAATGGCATAAAATGAACAAAGAAAATTATGATACATAACAATAATGAAAGAAAATTATCATAATATATGACTTAAAGATTTTTATAACATCATTTCACAGTACTGTACATATAGCCTACTCAACTTACAACCAAATTGTGTTACGACCCGCCTGTCAGACCAATCTTGGTCATAAGTCAAGCACTAGCTGTAGTAAGAGATAAAGAAGGTCACTACATAATGATAAAAGGAGCATTGCAACAGAAAGATATAACTATTATAAATATATACACGCCTAATATAGGAGCACCTAAATATATAAAACAGATTTTGATGGACAAAAAGGGTGAGATCAACAGCAATACTATAATAGTAGGGGGTTTTAATACCCCACTAACATCAATGGATAGAACCTTCAGACAGAAAATTAATAAAGAAACAGCAGCCTTAAATGACACACAAAATCAACTGGATTTAATAAGTATCTTCAGAACCTTTCACCCAAAGTAGCAGAATATACATTCTTTTTAAGTACTCATGGTACATTCTCTAGGATAGACCACATGTTAGGACACAAGATGAGTCTTAATAAATTAAAAAAAAATAAAATCATATTAAGTATTAATGCTGCCTATGTTTTCCCTGTGTCCCTCCCCTCCTCCCTATCCCACTCTTCCCTACCTCCCCCAATCCCGTACCCACCACTCTCTTGTCCATGTCTCATATTCTCACTTTTATGTCCCACCTATGTATGAAATCATGCTGTTCTCAGTTTTTCTTTTTTTCTGATTTACTTATATCACTCCGTATAATGTTATCAAGGTACATCCATTTTGTTATAAATGATCCGATGTCATCGTTTCTTATGGCTGAGTAGTATTCCATAGTATATATGTACCATAGCTTTTTAATCCACTTGTCTTCTGACGGACACTTGGGCTGGTTCCAGATCTTCACTATTGTGAACAATGCTGCCACGAACATTTCTGTCAGGTTGTTTATTTGAGCTTTTTCTAGCTTCTTATGATATGCCTGTAGTGCAATGCACTTCCCTCTCAGAACTGCTTTTGCTGTGTCCCATAAATTTTGAGTTGATGTATGCTCATTATCATTTGTTTCTAGAAACTCTTTTATTTCTTCTTTGATCTCATTGTTAATCCATTCATTATTTAATAACATGCTATTTAGTTTCCAAGTGTGTGAGTATTTTTCAGTTTTTCTTTTGTGGTTAATTTCTAGTTTCATGGCATTGTGATCAGAGAAAATGCTTGATATGATTTCAATCTTCTTAAATTTATTGAGACCATTTTTGTGTCCTAACATGTGGTCTATCCTAGAAAACGTACCATGAGTGCTTGAGAAGAATGTATATTATACTGCTTTAGGGTGAAAAGTTCTGAAGATATTAAATCAAGTTGATCTAGTGTCTCCTTTAAGTCTGCTGTTTCTTTATTAATTTTCTTTCTTGAGGATCTATTCAGTGTTGTTAGAGGGGTATTGAAATCCCCTACTATGATAGTATTGCTGTTAATCTCGCCCTTTATATCCATCAAAGTCTGCTTTATGTATGTCGGGGCTCCTATATTTGGTGCATAGATATTTATAATAGTTATATCTTCCTGTTGAATTGTTCCCTTTTTCATTATGTAGTGTCCTTCTTTATCTCTTACTACAGCCTTTGTTTTAAAATTTCTTTTTATTTATTCATTTTTTAGAGAGGAGACAGAAAGAGAGAGAGAGAGAGAGAGAGAGAGAGAGAGAAAGGGGGGAGGAGCTGGAAGCATCAACTCCCATATGTGCCTTGACCAGACCAGTGCAGGGTTTTGAACTGGCGACCTCAGTGTTCCCAGGTCGACGCTTTATCCACTGCACCACCACAGGTCAGGCTACAGCCTTTGTTTTAAAGTCCATTTTGTCAGATATAAGTATTGCTACCCCGGATTTTTTTTCATTTCCATTTGCATGAAATATTTTTTTCCATACTTTTACCTTCAGTCTATGTGCATCTTTTGTTTTAAGGTGTGTCTCTTGTAGACAGCATATGTATGGGTCCTGTTTCTTTATCCATGCAGCTACCCTATGTCTTTTGATTGGATCATTTAATCCATTTACATTTAAGGTTATTATTGATATGTAGTTGTTTATTGCCATTTTATTCTTTAAAGCTGTATTCTTCTTTTGCTCTATTCTTTCCTCCCTTTAAACTGTTCACAAGAGGCCCCTTAGTATCTCTTGCAGAATTGGTTTGGTTTTTATGAATTCCTTCAGGCTTTCTTTTTCTGGGAAGCTCTTTATTTCTCCTTCAATTTTAAACGTTAGCCTTGCTGGATAAAGTAGTCTTGGTTGTAGGTTCTTGTTCTGCATTACTTTGATTATATCTTGCCATTCCCTTCTGGCCTCAAGTGTTTCTGTTGAGAAGTCCAATGTCATCCTTATGGGGGCTCCTTTGTAGGTGATAGCCTTTTTTTCCCTAGCAGCTTTTAAAATTTTTTCTTTATCCATTAGCTTTGGTATTTTAACTATGATGTGTCTTGATGTTGATCTTTTTGAGTTTTTCTTTAATGGAGTTCTGTGTGCTTCTTGAACATGTGGAGTGTTTCCCAGCCTTAATTTAGGAAAGTTTTCTGCTATGATTTGATTGAACAAAGTTTCCATTTCCTGTCCTCTCTCCTCTTCTTCAGGCACCCCTATGATGCGAATGTTGTTTCTCTTCATGTTGTCACAGAGCTCCCTTAGAGTTTCCTCACATTTTTTGAGTCTCTTTACCTTTTTCTTCTCTGCTTCTGTGCCTTTGTTTATTGTGTCCTCTAACTCGCTTATTCGATCCTCAGCGTCATTCATCCTGCTTTTAATTCCTTCCATTGTGGTCTTCAGTTCTAATACTGTATTTGTCATTTCTGTCTGACTCTTTTTTATTATTTCAATTTCGTTTTTTATACTTGTTATCTCTTTATTTAGGTGTTCATAGTGACTATCCATTGTTGCTCTAATTTCTTTGAACATCCTAACTATCATTATTCTAAATTCTGCTTCGGGTAATTTGGTTATATCTGGTTCATTCAGGTCCTTCTCTGGGGATTTTTCTTGATTCATTTGGTTTGCATTCCTCTGCCTGCCCATTTTGTCTGTGTATAAGCAAGTTGTGGCCACTGGAGTCCAGTAGGTGTTGCCTTTGTGTTCTCTAGCTGTGGTCTGTCTGCAGGTCCCCCACCCCCTCTGCCGCTGACTAGGGTGGTTGGGTATGGGCGTTGCCAGTGCCGGCCCACTGTGGCTTTTGCTGTGATTTCTGCCTCTTCTACGTGGGAGGGGCTGTCACTCAAGTCAGAAGCCTCAGCACCAAGGGTAGAGGTGAGCACCTTTGCTCAGCTGCTGACCCAGCCTGTTTCCAGACTTTTGCCCAGAACCCGCAGTCAGAGTCTGCTCGCCACAGTTTCGCGAGTGGGGCGGGGCTTTTGACGTGCTCTCACCTGTGAGCCTTTGCCCGTCCGGAGCTTTAGCCCCGCCCTCGCGGCCAGGGCCCTTCTGTGCAGGGTCGCAATCCCAGGTTTATTGGGCCAGGCGTGTTTGCTGGCTTCCGCTCAGCTGCGTACTTCCGCTCATCCCGAACTCTACCCTGCCCCCACGTTCGGAGCCCGCTCGTGCACGTAGGATGGCAATCCGTGGTTTCTCCGGCCAGGCGGGGATAGTAGCGTGGGCTCAGCTGCGAGCTTCCACTTGTCTCGGGGTCTACCCCATTCCCGCGCTCAAAGCCCGCTCGCGCACATATAATGGCAAACCGTGGTTTCTCCAGCCGGGCGGGGCTGGTAGCGTGAGCTCAGCCGCGAGCCCCTGCCCGTCCCTGGTCCTAGCCCGGTCCCTGCAGTCAGGGCTGGCTTGCGCAGGGTCGCAGAGCAGATTTCTGCTCGTTCCTGGCCTCCCACTTTGTCCCCGTAGGTGGCATTATAGGCGGGCCCGCAGCTTCCGGAGCGCTTTCACGCGTCCCCTCCGACCCTGCTGGGCTAGACCGAGCTCACACCGGCTTGGCCTCTGCCCAAGTCGACAGAACTGTGTTTCAGCGTCCTGCCGCCCCAAACCCTTCAGCAACCCTCAGCAGAGTAGGAAGGGACCTAATACTCCACACTGTAGGCCTGGGAGCTCCCTCACTTGTTTCACAGCTCAAAACTGTCCAAATGCCTCTTCTAGGCTCTGGGACTGCAGGCTGGGGCTTGGTTTCTGGGACCCAGGTCCCTCCCTCTCCACCAAACTCTCCTCCCGCCACGCGGGTCTCTCCGGGCTGCCGTTTGCTCCGGGGAGCTGGGCAGCCCTCTTCGCGTTTTCGCTATTCCTACCAGTCTCAATGTGGCTTCTTCTGTGTTTCTTGGTTGATGAGTCCACTTAGTTTAGTTCAAAGCTGGTTTATCCAGATGATGGTTCTTAAAACTGAGTTATAATCCACTTTGGTTCTGTGAGTTGGAAGTTGGTATGTCTGCCTACTCCGTCGCCATCTTCGACATGGATTATTTTTAATGGAAGGCAACTGAGGTTTTGTGGGGTCAAGAGGAACTTTTAAATTTCCATTAAAGAATTTGAGTTGGGGGCCTTTCCCATATTAAAAGTACCAAAAATAACATTTTGTAACCTATCTATAGGTCAGCACAAACTTCTCATTACTAAATATCTGCTGTTGTCCTGTAAATGACCTTTCTCCACTTCGAAAACTCAGGGCATCTTACCTCATTTCTTGGCTCAGAATGTCATATACGCTCCATTATACCTTTCTTTCTCTTTGAATGTCTCATAAATGTGGGGTCTCTGATTCTTTCATGGATGTGGAGTTCTCACATGTATGTATGAAAGTAAATTTGATTGTTTTCTGTGGTAATCTGTCTCATGTAGATTTCATTATTAAACCAAACAAAAGAACCTAGAAGGACAGAGGACACTTTCTTTCTTCCTCCCGGATCAGATTGCACTTTTTGTCTCTAACTGCTCTGAAAACTTGTGGTCACAATAGCTTAGAGATTATTCCCACCTCTTTCTTGGTATTATTGATATAATTCTGTCCTGATAACTGACAGCATACTTCTGTAAGGACCTGTTATTTTCAAGCCTTGTGGATTGTTAATTGGTCAAGGTTCAGGAAGCAGATGGTAGCAAAAAAAAAAAAAAAAAAAAAAGTGAGGGGAGGTCAGGGAAAGAAGGAAAAACTGAAAGAAGTTAAGGGTTGAAAGTTAAGAAAATTATAGACTCTGTTTTGTTCAATTCAATTCTTTTACAGATCTTTTGTTAAAAGTATGAATTTATTTTCTTTTTTGTAAGATTTTCATTTATTGATTTTAGAAAGAAGAGAGAGAGAAAGAGAATGGTGGGTAGGAGCGAGAAGCATCAATCATAGTACAGTAATTGCTACTATGTGCCTTGACAGGCCAAACCTGAGATTCTGAACTGGAGACTTGAGCATTCCAAGTCTATGCTGTATCTACTGCACCACAGAGGTCAGGCAGAATTATGAATTTCTTTGTCATCAAATAAATAATTACTTGGGGTCTAAGAAAATAGTTTAGGAGTCAGAGAAAGGCTATGGAGTTAATAATTTTTTTAGTCTTTCCCCAAAATTTTACACTATGTAACCGAAATGTCACTAATGCCATTTATTCATACTTGTTTGCATAACTAAAGTCTTGATGCTCAGATATTTATGCAATACAGAAAAGGCTAAGCTCTAAATATCCATTGGAGGGAAGTTACTATATGTTAAAACTAGCAACTGTATTACTGAAAAACATTTTCTCCCCAAAACCATTAGAGAAATAATTCTTCCTCTTTCACTTATGGTAAATTTCAGTAGTTGACTAGATTAGAATGCACATATGGTTTCAATAGAACTGATTGATAGAACAGAATAGAATGGAGTCATTAATGACATTGGAATGAACCCCTTATAGTTTGAAAGTTAACAAGGGTCTTATTGGCATCCAGTCTTATTCTCTAGAGCTCAAAGGATGATTTTATCTACAGTTGTTATCGTTGTTGTCAGATAACAAAAAATCAACTGAGTAAATTTAAAAATCAAATTGACTTTATTCAGTGATTCATAAATTGGGCAGCAACCATTTTGCAGAGAGTAAGGAGCTTCTAGGGGCAGTACAAAATGGAAAATTTTAATGACAGAAAGAGGGAAGAAGAAGAAATTATTAGCAAAGGGTGCATTGTTTCAGGAAAGATTATTCTCCTAAGGGGAACAGTGAGGGTCTATCAGGAGCATTATCTTTCTCATGCTGACCAGATAATTCCATGTTGGCAGGTTAAATGTTACATATCTAAGAGGCTCAAACTGCAATTAGATTAAGGATTAAAGTTTGGTTTGCCAACATCGTCTTGGCTCAACTGAATCCGTTTGGGGCCTTTTGCTTCTTTTTAACAACTGTAACACAATGTTTTAATTTATAAACCATCTTCTTCTATAACTATCTCCTTTTCTTGGCCCAGCTCTTTTTGGAAGAATGAAAGGGCTTTGTCATCAATTTCTTTTTTTCTCTTATATTGCCAGTAGATATCGACCCTCATTCTTTCCAGAAAAAAAACTCTTCCTTCAAAATGTTGTTTTAGAATTGATTATTGTCACCAATATTCAGGACCAATCTATGTGGAAACTTTATTAGTGTTTACACAACTAATTTTTTCTTTATTTGCTTTCCTCATTATAAAATATTATGTTTTTCTAAATATTACATTAATTGTGCTAGTGTGTGTTAACTGGGTAACAGTAGAAATTATCTCAACTCTAATCTTGTTTGAATAACTAGACTTTGAACCAGAATCTCTCTGGAATTCTTGCTGTTTCAGAAAATGTATGAAAAAGGTAGTAATTTGGCAACATGTGCCTCATAATTAGCTTAATTGTTGTCAGCATGTAGCTATAAACCAAATACCAATTAGTCCTAGTTGTATATCCATGGGCTTTGCTTGCTGTCTTTGAGTTAAGTTTTTTATTTGTGCAACTTTGAGCCCCCCTAGTGTGCAAGGGAAAATGTTTTTTATACATTTGAAATGTGCTAAATAAATGCAAGTTTAGTTTCATTATGCAAATGAGCTGAGCTGATAAGTTCTTATTAGCAATAGACAAGTTTTATACTTAAAATTTTACAAATATTAGAAAGCAGTCTGGCCTGACCCAGGTGGTGGTGCAGTGGACAGAGCATCGGACTGGGACACAGAGAACCCAGGTTCAAAACCCCACGGTCATTGGCTTGAGTGCAAGCTCATCTGGTTTAAGCAAGGTTCACCAGCCTGAGCCCAAGGTCACTGACTTGAGCAAGGGGCCATTAGGTCTGCTGTAGACCCCTGGTCAAGGCACATACGAGAAAGCAGTCAATGAACAACTAAGGAAGCGCAACGAAGAACTGATATTTCTCATCTCTCTCCCTTCCTGTCTCTCTGTTCCTATCTGTCCCTCCTTCTGTATTTGTCGCCCCCCTCAAAAAAAAGAGAAAGCCAGCAGTGTTAGGCTTCAACAGTCCATCAATAGTGGTTAGGTATTATTAAAAATTCAGTTACTGTTTAATATTATGTAATCTCTATGGCTTCAAAATTGAATAAACCATAATATATCAAAATGAAACATGTTCCCATATTGAGAGGCACAGGGAAAAACATATATGTTGAGAGAAGTACAACATTCTGAAAGAGATTCAAATATTTATGGATAAAAGCACCCATAAGCAGAGTAAGTCAAATACAAACTAAAAGATCCATGAACATTCAGATAAATATATTCAGAGAAAAAGAAAGTTATTTAGGTCCAAAATATGGATCTGAAAACTTTATAATAAAGTGTAATAAATAATTACCAAAATATTTTTCTTATTTCTGGGAACAAAGATCACTTTCTTCAACCTGATTGCATATGTGGCAGAAGGCCAGTGGCCACTGCCACGGCCATGCAGGTTCTCACTGAATTCGGGCAGATGGTAAAGAAACAGTGGAGCCCAAAAATGGTGGGCCATTCTATTTATTAAAGTCTCACACCAGCAGACAAATAAACACACAGGGAAGACTGCTTCTCCCTCATTCAGGTCTCGCAAAGTCCTGACACGTTATCCAGTTCCACAACCCAGAGAATCTTCTCCAGTACCTTTTGGAATCAAAGGCCCCCACCAGCCTCACCAGAACTCCCAAAGCTTCTTAGCTCTGGTTCTACATTTGCACCCCTTCTTCTCTTCTTTGCAAAAACTGGCTGGGGAAACCAAAAACCTTCCCAGCAAACATTAGCAAAACAATGACCCTTCCAAGCCCGGAGGTAATTTGCAATTTGTAATCTGCTGCAGCCATTCACAGACTACATATACACGTGCCACCCAATGCAAACTATAAGGGAGCAAACTTAAATATTTGTAAAAACTTATTTGCCCAACATTTAAAGTGGTCTTCCCTGTGTGTTTGCTTGTCTGCTGGCATGTAATTTTAATAAATGAAATAGCCCACCATTTTTTTTTTGGCTCCACTGTTTCTTTACCATCTGCCCACATTCAATGAGAACTTGCATGGACACAGCTGCATTCACTTGCTCTACATCTGTTATAGTTTGTGGCAGGATTTGGATCAGATTGGTATGGAGCTGCCACCACCCTTGTGGGGTGGGGTAGAGAACTGGTTGTTGTTATGGTTCCCCATGGCTTTCTTTTGGGGACCGTGGGCTGGCAATTTTTTACAGCCCTGCAAGAGGCTTTCTGAGATCAAAAGCTCCAGGATGATTTGCAAACCGAGTGGCAACAATGGCTTAAACTGGAGCAAGTACTGGAGAAAGAGGCCACATGGGTTTGTGAGTTGCAGTTTGCCCTGGAAGTTGAACGTTGGCAGAAGCAGTTGTTGGAGGAACAACTGTGGGTTCAGGTTTAGGCTGAGAGGCAGCAACCACAGAAGCCTAAAATGGAGCTGTGCCAGCAGAGGGGCTCTGAGTCAGCAAGAGCAGGTGTTTTCTGAAGCTGCCATCCACAGACTCCAGAAGGTAAAAGCCCTGCAACAGAGTACCTACTGAGACACTGGTAAGCTTGCTGCAATTGTGAGATAGAGGCATGGATGGCATCATACTCTCTGGAGCAGAGGTGGAGAGGTTGGCTACTGTTTCCATGTGCTCCTCCTTGGGGCAGCATCTTCAGAGCTTCCCTGATGTCAGGGATGATGGGGGAGGCCTGAGGCCCCATGTAAACCTAGTTGCCTGTAATGGACCTTTATCTTGGTGATTTGCACAGACAGCTGGGTTATCGTGGACTAACCCTTGGACTGCAACCAGAGAAGGACACCAGCTCTCTTACTAGATAGACATGCCGTTTATGGATGGTACTCCAGATTTTGAATGAGAGACCTCAATGGGGTGTGGGGCGGCAGCTCTGGTGGAGGCCCTCCTGCACCAGAATACACCAAGGACACTTTAAGGTTTCCATGGACAGAGCCCTGAGGCCCTCCCACCTACCATGGAGTAGGGAGCTAGAGATGGGCCTCCAGTCTGCACTTTGGGCAAAGTGCTCAGAGACATTTTGAAGGGCATCTTTGTAATTGTTGCAATTGTATAACTTGTGCTTATTATTATAGTTTGCTTATGTGCTGTGCCTCATTCCTCGAACAGGAATACCTGTGGTATAGATTGTAATGTGAGCAAAAGGGGTGGAATGTTGGGTGAATAATTTTTCACAAATGTTTAAGTTTGCTTGCTTATAGTTTGCATTAGGCAGTACCATGTGTATGTAGTCTGCAAAAGGCTGTGGCAGATTGCAAATTGTGTATATCTTCCTGCTTGAGAGGGACCGTTGTTTTGCTTATGTTTGCTGGACGAGGGTTTTTGTTTCTCTAGCCAGTTTTTGTAGAGAAGAGAAGGGGTGCAAATGTGGAACCGGAGCTAAGGGGCTTTGGGAGCTTCACTGAGGCTGGTGGGGGCCTTTGATTCCAGGAGGAACCAGAGAAGATTCTCTGGGTTGTGGAACTAGATAATGTGTCACAGCTTTGGGAGCTCTGAATGAGGAGGAAGCAGTCTTCCCTGTGTGTTTGCTCATCTGCTGGTGTGAGACTTTAAACATTTTTTTGGCTCTACTGTTTCTTTACCATCTGCCTATATTCAGTGAGAACATGCATGGCCATGGTAGTGGCCACTGACTCTATATGTGGTCATGTGACTGAATTTTAGACAATAGAATAAGAGAGGTAATGAATTCCACTTCCATGGTTTGCCCATAAAGACATCCTGTGTGCCTGCCTTTCTACTCTGGCTGAGTGGAATAGAGGTAAGCTCTATGGTAACTGATAGCTCTTTGTTAAAGATGGCAGAAATTTTGAAAACCTATATACAGGTGGAAAAATATTTTCTCTACCCTTCTAGAGTCTTGGCTGAGATCCCCATAATAAAAAGACAGATTAACAGGAGAAAGTCAAATGAAGTTTAATAACACTGGGTACCTAAGAAAACTGAATAACTCCCCAAAATGGCCCCAAACACCTTAAATAGCATCTATAGCTAAAGGCAAAAGAAAATATCAGGATGGAGCAAAACTAGTTATATGGAAAGTTACTCAGCAAAGCACATTATACAATGGTATGGTTGTTATGCAGATCAAGTCAGCAACCTTTTCCATTTATAAGAGTTTCTAGAGATTTCCTCATTCTTCTCTTTCTGGTACACAGAGGGAGATACCATTACAAATGGAAATTTCCCTAATAAATATAAATATCTCTTTCAGAAGGGTAATTTACTTGGTTTTCAAAGATCCTATGTCTGCTGTTTCTTAATCAGATGAAGATAACTCTTGTGCCAAAGAGGCATATCTTGAGGTGACATTTTTTACTCCTCTTCACCTGGATCCCTGACAGAACAGAATTTCTCCTTGACTCCCTCTACCACTTTGCCATTGACCTTAAGCTGTTAAAAGGAAAAAATGTATACCTATAATATTTGAGCCATTATACATTATGATCTGTGAGCTTTAGCCTAATATGCTTGAGACAGTGAAAGAGATAGCAAAAAGATCCTTTCCAGTGTGTAGTCAAGTTTCTACATTCCTTTAAGGATTGTCAGAACTCACTCAGTTGAAGAAAATGCTTGCTTCGTTGGATATGACTTCAGCTACCATGAAAACATTGTATTATAGGTCAAATACTGGGATTGAATGAAATAGATGGGATAGTATTGTGTAAATAGTTGTGGTGTTGGTCATATAACTTTGTAAATATAATATATATGTTTGCTCACTTATAGTTTGCATTGGGTGTGGGGGACAGGCTGTAAGCAGTCAGGATCGTTATAAGGCTTAGTTTTAAAACAGCTTTTCCTCACACCCTTGACTGTTGCATGATAGGGGGTGGTACACTCTTATGAGGAATCACATTTGTGCCTCAGATAAGTGACTTTGTATCAGAGACTTTCTTATTTGTATATTGGATTAAATTATTTTGATTAATTATTTTGATTAATTAATTATTTTGATTTCTACATTATAAATGGGGCAGAGGAGCCCATGCTGGAGGAGAGCAGAGAAAGGTCACGTGGAAGAGAGGAGAAGCAGCCAAGATGGCGGAGTGCTGAAGGAGAAGCCAGTTTGTGCAGAGAGAAGGAGATGGGGAACAGAGGTGAATAAGGCTGGTGAGCTAGAAACCTTTGATTCTAGGAAACTCGGATAAGTTAGTGGCTTTGGGAGCCCTGAATGGTAAGGGAAGTGTTTTCCCCCTGTGTGTATTTCTTACCCACCGGGTGCAAACTAGAATTAAAAGGAAATGGCCAACCAGTTCTTGGCTCCGTTGTTTCATTATCGACTGTTCAAATCAAATGTGAACCTGCGTGGGCCAGACAGCTGTGATGGTGGCCATGGCTACTGGCTTTACAGCTGGACAAGACATTAAAAGCTATTACATATTTATATTTATGATATAGTTACTTCCTAGCTAATGATATACAAGTAACATCTCTAACTAAATGTTTTTCTAGTTCCATTTCTGTAAAATTCAAACACTTTAATTAAATGATCATCAAAACTCTATCATACCTTAATTCTGTGATATTATAATTCAGAAGGGCTCAAAATATTACAGAGATTATTCTCTGTAAATCAGAGGATAATATTAAGGAAGGTAAAAAATTATAACACTTGCTTTGTTGTTCTTGTATTTTCTCTGGGACTTTTGAAACTTGAGCTATATTTCTGATATAATCCTGAGCTAGTACTTATTTACTGTCTCATCTATTACAGCTCAAAAGGGATAGGGCAATATGTAAAATTTCTAAAATTATTTTGAAATCTAATGCTCACGGGACTGAAAAAGAGTGTTCATCTCCAGAAATAATTAGTATAATGAAAGCTTTGTTAAACATACCCTGCTTCTGTGAACAAAAGAATAATGTAAAAAACTTTTTGGATTTTGCAACAAGATCTGTGTGATAATGAACAAGTTGCTTAACCTTTCAGAACTTTATTGTCTTCAACTGTCTATGGGAATTATCAGTGGCCTCATGCTGTTGTTACCAGGATTAAAAGAGATCAGAAATGTGAAAGTTTTCAGTTTAACCCTTGCCATGCAATAGCCTATTTGAACATGTGTTGGCTTATTCTTGACTTTATTATGTACCACATAGAAAAAGTGCCATATATGGCTCAGTAGGTCCAGCTCTGACCCAAACACTTTGATGCCACTGTAATTATTTTGGATGGTTAACAGAGACTTAAATATTGTCAGAACATGCAGGCTGTGCCTGAAAACAAAATAGAGATAGGTCATTTTAAAATTAATGTTAGGTTAACCAAGGCAAATATTTTCTTGGAGTTACATTACTTATGCTTATAGGGAGAATAAAAAAAAAATCCTTTCATTTTTTAAAAAAAATTTAGTGGCTGTTTTCTTTTAAAGTATTAAAGGTAATCAACTTTATATTTGTTATAGAATTCAATTCTTAGTATCAAACTTTTAAAGTAGGTTCCCTTCTCTATTATTTTGGTTAAAAAGAAAAAGTCAAAGAGCTTAAATTATGTCCTCAAACCATATATCAAAATAAATGCAGAATGAAAATCCACATGTAAAGCCAAACCCAAGTTTGTCTGACTCCAAAGGCCAATATCTTTTTACTACATTATATTAACCTTTAATAATAAAGTCTACAACACCTCTAAATCATTGTGCTTTAATCCACCAGCTCTTATTGTACTTGTCATTCCTGTCAAGTTCATATATTAAAACTCTGAAAAACAAATCCCAAGGTAGGGATATAGGGCTAGTATAACAACTCATAGTTTTACCAATTCTCCTTAAGTGGCACTTTGCATTGCAAAGGACACAATTGTCTCAAAATATTTAAATGTGCACATTTATTGGCAGAAAGTATGGAGTTAGTGGGAGTAGTCTGATATGTGGTTAAGTCAAATAGATCACAGTTAGCATAGAGAACAAACAAGAGAAACTTTGTTGTGACAGTTCCTCTGCAGTATGTCATTGGGTTGTTGTTAGTAAAAATCTGTAAATGACATCTGTTTATCCATTTGTTAACAATACACAGCCAAATTTTGTACCAACTTTGTCTGCAAAGTCCCCTGAAGGAAAACTCCTTGAAAGTGATGATATGTCAAAAGTCACAAAAATTTGTTAAAATTCTACTATTACAGAGAAAATAGTGTACTGGATGGATATGTGTGTGAAATGTATTAAATCCAGATGAGAGTGGTATTTCTGTCTACATTAGCAACAAACACCCAAGAAAATGAAATGTTTAACCTAAAGAAAAGATCGTTTGTGATCAGAATGGCAATTTCCTCGAGAGAACCCAAAATGCAGACAACTCTTCCACCTGGATATGCTTCAGAATTTTAGTTCCCATCATCCTCCTGAAGCATTATATATGCAGAAGTGGGTGACTTCACAAAATAATTTATTGTTATGTTTGGAAAGATTTTTTTTAATTTTCTTACAATGTTCTTTCAAGAATTGTTATTTATAATACTTGTAAGAATTGTCGTCAGAACAACAAATTAACCTTTTTTAAATCATAGGCAAGTTTTGAAATACTCTTGCATCTTTGTCTCATTTCGGTGGAGTTCCTATTTATGCATTATATGTGTACTGGGGGCTCCATACTCAAATCAGAACAAGTTCCATGTGCTTATCTATTGTATGCTTGTACTGGGAGACTCAATCAAAGGCTTCAACCAGGTAAAGTTTGTGGGTTTACATTATGACTGAAATTGGTGTTTGCATGTACATTTATAGCAGATCATTGAGATATATTGATTTACAATTTGTGGAAAAAAAGAAACTAAAAAGAACAATAACAATATCATGAGATAAATATATACTAATTATTTCAGTTATTATTTTTCTGTGAAAGAAATAAAGCTTAATAGCTTAAAGCTATTAAGTTTATTTCCTCACAACTCCAGAGATTAGCAATTTAGGCCAGGCTCAGTTGAAAATTTTTCTCTTGGTCTCACCTGAGATTGCTCCTGAGGCTGCCATCATTAGAAAGCTGAACTAGAATTGAATGATCTAAGATCAATTCTCATGTCTGTAGGTTGTTACTGACTGTTGGCTGCAGCTGTGGGGACAATGGAGCACTTTATATTCAGTAAACCTGTTTAGGCTGTCATGGGACTGTCTCAAAGGAACTAAAACAAAACAGATTCCAGAGGGTGAGTGTTATCCAAAGCGCTGTTTTCTTCAAGTTTGCTAATTGGTAAAATTTGTCTAATGACTAAGTTTTGGTTCTTAATGAACAGGCAGGAATGGCACATTGCAAAGGGACATTCATACACTGATCATTTGTCTCTAGTCACAAAGTATCACATTTCCCCTTTAAGCAAAATATCCTCAACCCTATCCAAAGAGTGGCTCCTCCTTTTACTCTGTGGTACTTTGTGATCGGTGCCACCAACATTATTGTCCTCGGGACTCACTTTTCCTTTATTGCAGTAACCATGGTTCTGTGCTTCCCAATGCTTTTTTTGTGACAATTCTTTTAGCTTTACTTCCTTAAGAATGTTTTTCTTCTTGGACCACAAAGTCTGTAAAAGGAAGCCTCAGTGAGCCCCTTGTCTGTTAATGAGCCAAACCCATGGGCAGAAACCCAGGTCGATGATCTCAGTTCACACATAACACTGGGATACAATTTTTTTTTCATTTACTATTGCATAAGGTTTTAGAAAGTATTCTATATATTTTTGCATTGCTGATTCCAAATATGAAATTTGTTTTTTTGTCCATGCTCTAGATTTTATGCAATTTTAAGTTTTTGTTATAGTTAAGGCATGCATTGGTTTTTAAGTTGGAGTTAAAGGGCTATGACTCTTGGATTGAACATAAAAACAAGGCAATTAATATTTTATAAACATCACTTTTACATAATTGTAGTTGCTTTTAAATGTAAAAAAATATTATCTGATAGCCTGACCAGGCGGTGGTGCAGTGGATAGAGCATCGGACTGGGATGCAGAGGACGCAGGTTAGAGACCCCAAGGACACTGGCTCGAGCAAGGAATTACTCGGTCTGCTGAAGGCCCACGGTCAAGGCACATATGAGAAAGCAATCAATGAACAACTAAGGTGTCGCAATGAGAAACTGATGATTGATGCTTCTCACTCTCTCCATTCCTGTCTGTCTGTCCCTATCTATCCCTCTCTCTGACTCTGACTCTCTGTTCCTGAAAAAAAAAAGCATTGAAAAATTATTACCTGATAAAAACACCCTCTTATTTGTTTTAAGATTGAATCATGGCTTCTACGAGCAGTTGGAAATGTAAGAATAGTCATGACACCTTCTGTTAGATATGTGGCTGTTACACACTTCAACGTCAAAGGCACAATATTTCATCATTTGGGACACGTGTATATATTGCCTATATTCAATTTCGCCATGGTGGCCAAAACAAAAATTGGGCTCCTCATATCATGTGTCATAATTGTGAAGAGATGCTTCGTGACTGGACAAAAAAAACACAAAGGAATGCCTTTTGGTATTCCCATGGTTTGGCGTGAACCTAAGGACCACAGCAGTGACTGTTATTTCTGTCTGATCCATACAAAGGGCATCAGCAAGAAAAAATGGTATGTGATCACATATCCTAATAATCCTTCAGTAATATGACCTATCCCACACTATGAGACACTCCTGATTCCAGTTTTAAATGGTTTTGTTTTTTCTAAGAACGAAGAAAGTGAACATGGTGATCAAGTGTATTTTGATAAGATGCGCCAGGAAATGGCTGTAGAATCTGAAGGGTCTTCTTTTGATGCCAAGCAGTCATTAACCCCTCAGCAGTTTAGCCAACCCGAATTGAATGACTTAGTAAGAGATTTGGGCCTACCAAAGAAAGCAGCTGAGTTCTTAGCCTCCAGGCTTCAAGAAAAGAATGTACTTCACTGGTCAGCTAAAGAATCCCATTTCAGAAAGTGTGAACAAATTTTTGTGGACTTTTTTTCTGAAGACAAACACTTTTTTACTGTCATTATATCAGTAGTCTTCTCAGCCAGCTAGGTGTTACCACTTACAGTCCAACAGAATGGTAGCTATTTCTTGACAGCTATAAACAGAGTCTGAAATGTGTTCTACACAACAGTAATGTTTATGAAGCAGTTCAAATTGGTTATTCAATGCATCTGCGAGAAGATTATAATGACATAAAAATTGTCCTCGACTTTCAGAAGTATGAGAAGCATAACTAGATCATTTGTGTGGATTTTAAAATGGTAAATTTCCTGCTAGGACAACAGAGAGGTTTTACAAAGTATCCTTGCTTTCTGTGTTTGTGGGACAGCCGAGCTTGGGAGAAACACTGGACACAGAAGGAGTGGCTGAAACCTGAAGCTCTGGATGTAGGGATGCAAAATATTGTGAATGAACCTGTAGTTAATCGAGAGAAGATCATTTTTTCTCCACTTCACATCAAACTTGACTGAATAAAGCAGTTTGTTCAGACTTTGAATAGAGAAAGTCAATGCTTTCAACATATTATTTCTGCTTTTCCTACCTCGTCTTTCGAGAAGATAAAAGCAGGTGTATTCAATGGAACTCAAATTTGAACCCTCATACATGATGAAATATTTGCCAGGAAGATGAATAAGGAGGAGATATCAGCATGGCAGTCTTTTGTGGCAGTTACAAAGAACTTCCTTGGCCACAAAAAAGCAGAAAACTATAAACTTCTAGTTCAAAGGATGCTGTTGACTTTCCACGACATTGGATGTGACATGAGCATTAAGATTCACTTCCTGTACAGTCACCTTGATAAGTTTCCCAAAAATCTTGGAGCTGTTAGTGATGTGTTCAGTCTACTGCTGGAGCATCAAACAAGATTGTCCTCAACAAGTACACAAACGCAAGAGCTACAAACACAATTTTTTGCCTGAATAGAATTTAAATGTTTTGCACAAATTTTATGTTTAAAATAAGTGTTTAAATATGTTCTATTTTGAAATTGTAGACAAATTCTTATGCAATCATATCTTTAAGTGTATTAGTATATTTACTGCATTATATGAATTATTATATTTTCACAAAGATGATGCCCAAGAGACATTCTACTTCATTATATTAAACTAAATGTTGATAATTTTACAATAAGATGAAAACCTAAAATCTTGGAGTGCAAGAAAACCTGTAGCTTACAGAGAAAAACTAATGTCAGATTTGAGATCAGCACACTCAAATTAGGTAAGAACAAGTGTTTTTGTGGATGGAGCAAAAATTCTTATCCCCAGTATAATCTTTCTGGTTTTGCTCTGCACGTGGCTATCCCTTCCTGTAGCCACCCTGTGTTGCCCGGTGTCCGACTGCTCTCACATCTCTGCACTGCTCTAAACCTCTACATAATTTCTCACATCTCTCCAGATTCCTGTTAGCTGTCATCTGAAATTCTCTAGAAACTCTTATTTATCCTGCTCTTAAGAATTCTAACTTCAAATAGTACTGCATAAAGTTAGACTGCAATTGTCATTTTAGAAAAAAAGCAGACTAATATAGTTATTTCATTTTTTTTGTTTATATACCTTTTTCTTTCTCAAAAGTAATAAAGAGATGAGAAATTTATATATAATATGCAAAATGTGCTGTCATTTAGACAGACACTAAAAACAAAACAAACAAACCAAGTCACACACTTAGCACCAAATATGTCTGGATTATACTAATATTTAGGACCATACTAACAGATGTGAATGAGCCCTTTTTATTTTAGATGTCTGATAGCAGGGAGTGCAGGCTGTCCATTATAAACTCTATCACTTAATCTTTCTAAAGTCTTAATCTAGACTTTTAAAATTATTTATATGTATTTATGCAAGTGCTCAGATAAGACCAAACATATAGAAAATGTTACCCCAAAGGATACCCAGATGAAATTGCCACAGACTCAACTGTTCCAGGCTACTTCCTTTTTCTTAGATAGAATGTTCTGCAAAAAAATTTAAATGAAAACAGATCTATTTTACTAAAAATTTAAGTAAGTCTCAAGTCTGAGTTTGAAGTGGCCTGAATCTGTGTTTGAATATAAGACTGCCCGTACTGACAGGGGAGCGGTGTTTGTAAATGCTCTGGGTCACAGGCCGTAGGCAGAGCTGCATCCTCATTTGGGGCGCATACTTCCAGGGCCATACCATGGGCTCTAACAGTGTGTTCAAACAATTATAATATTTTTGTAAAATTTTCAAAAATGGTGTTTAACCACAACTTTATATCTTAGCTATCCTCTTATACTCTAATATTCCCTTAGTATTACTTTACTTCTTGTCTGGTGGCTTTGGTGTGACACAAACATAACTAAGGTGAAATTAAAGTATGAATCTTTTTAGTTTGGGTTTGGTGCTTTGCAGTCAGTTCAGGGATTGCTTGCAACCCACCCAGACACAGGCCTGGCTTCTGAACAACCACTGCTGACCCACTGGGATTGTGACTAATACTGCAAGTCTAGAGGTCAGATAGCAGTGTGAAAAGTATCCTGTGATGTCTGGCTTTAGCAGTCAGTGGCCAACAGCTAATTAGTTCACTTAAAAATTTTTTTAACATTAGATACTGAACAAATACCTCTGAAATTCCCTGATATCTTAAAGCTCACAGATGAAAGCATTTTGAGAGATGTTTTGCCAAATATGAAAATAATCTTAAAAACATTTTTTGCTCTCACCAGTAATAACACTGAATACATTTTTTCCCAAAACTAACAGTGATAACATGTTTCAATCAACAAGGATAGAATTATTTAAAAAGAGAATGAATTATTACTATTTCTAGGGAAAATGATAGTATAATAGTGTCATGTGAAGAGGTCATCAAAGAACATGCACTCAAATGTAGGAAAAATGTAGGTAAAGGTATAATGGAAATATCCGAGGAAGCTTGTAAATTTAAAAATATTGTTATTACCTTGGATTTTGTAATATTTTGATTAAATTTTTAAAAATTTATAGTTTTTTATGATTTCTTTCCCAATTTCATATTATATTTTCTTTTAAAGAGGGTCTCAATAATTGCCTTAGCTTCAGGACCTATAAAATCTGAATCTGCCTCTGCTCCTAGAGTACATAAATGATAGGTAGGCAGATAGGTAGATAGATAGATGAATAGATGATAGATAGATGATGATGATAGATAGATGATGATGATGATAGATAGATAGATAGATAGATAGATGATAGATAGATAGATAGATAGATAGATAGATAGATAGATAGATAAATGATAGATGATAGTCATCTAGAAAGAGTGAACAATTCTGTTTAGCTCACTTCAGCTTCTAGGAAATATAATTAATGAAGGCAGACAACACCCAAACCATATAGGACTTTATGGATTAAAAGCAATATTTCAGTACAACCAGCTTGCACTTAGGAGTTAACTAAGAGCCAAGGCAAAACGCATATTGACTCACATAAGTGATGCAAATCTCTTAATGGAATACCTGTGAAAAATTAAGACAACAACATCTCATTTAAGAAAATTAACTGAAAAAACCAATCCTCTTGGTAGACATGGTATATTCTCAGCAAAACCTTAGGGCACGTTAATAGGACAGCTGCTCCACCCTTTCCCATAATTGGCTCTCTGTGCTCTTAGTGAAGATGAGATAAATTTAGGAGCCATTTGATTTAAGAGGGGATTTAGTCTGAAGATAGTTTATGATTAGATAAAAATGTTTCAGTCGGAATATGATTACTCTTTAGACACCCAATAGAAATCCTATTGATTAAACTAGGATTCGTGCTTCTGTTTTTTGGCCATTTTTAGGAAGGTCTTTTATGACTGCTGTGTTACCACCGGCTATGGTGTTCAACTAAGATGTTCTCATTGTTTCTCTGATTTTCAGAAGTTCATGCCTATTCTGAAACAACATGCTTTTGGATAAATCCAATTTACAAATTTGTACTTGAGAAGCCTTTAAAAAATATTCTTGAATAAGAATATTTAAGTTGCTAATACATTTCAAAATTTTTTATAGAGTTTTCTTCTTTTTAAATAAAAATTGCTGAAATAGAATTTTCTGAAATCATAACCACACAGTGTAAGATTTCAAAAGCTCTGAAGATAACAAACCTGCGTTTGTATACTGACATTACCCCTTCTCAGGAGAGAGCCCTCTGCGCAGGTGGCCTCTGCTCTGAGCCGCATTGTATTCATACATAAAGTAAGTCTTATAATGAAGACTAAGCCTGAGCTCTGTGGTGAAGGCTCCCAGGTAAGAATGTTTTAACGCAGGGCCTTTATGAAATGATGAAAGGTGTTGTAAAATGTCTTTTTAGCTTTATATTGTCATAATGAATTAAACAGAAAGAAAGTGCACTTCCTGTTAACGCAGAGGAGTTAGTAATAGGTGATATATATTATATAAGATACAATATATAAAAGATGTATATATGATATAGAGTATTATATGTTTCCCCTATGATAGACTTTTATATCCTCAAGACAGATAAATATTTCTTGGAGTTAGTAATGGCTAGGATAATTCAGAGTAATGGTCATCTCTTCTGTTTCCGCTTTCAGTGCATTTTGCAAGAAAATGAGCAGTTAATTTCATTACATTGTTTTGGGAGGTGTGAGTTGTGATTTAGATATCTTAACAAAGAAACAAATACCATATCCTCCTTTCAAGGACCTGCAAACCAATTCTGTGACTTAGGATCTCTCTCTCTCTCTTTCTCTGTCTCTCTCTCTTCCTTTCTCTCTCTCTCTCTCACATACACACACACATACGCATACACACACACACACACACACACACACACATTATTATTATTTTCCCTTGAAGGGGGACAGAGAGGAGAAGCTTAAAACTTTGTAGGTGGTGGAGAAAATGACAATGTACTAGTTTTTTTGCTTAATTGTTTTTTGGACTACTTTAATAATTGTGAGTTTATTTTTCTATTTATTAAAGAAAGTGACAGCATAAATAAGTTGTTACTATGCAAATTGTAATTTATATATTTAAATGTAATTCAATGATATCACATCTGAACCTTTTTAAGAAGATAGTAGAAATTTTAATAGTGATAGTATGAAAATCATAAATTTGTCTAAGTTTTATATTACTGATAGTGACAACAGTTACATAATAAGATTAGTTAGTGTGTTGAAGCACTGGATTAAGAATTTTATTTACTATTTTCTCTTTTTTTTGACAAAGATAAAGAGTCAGAGAGAGGGACAGATAGGGACAGACAGAGAGGAAGGGAGAGAGATGAGAAGCATCACTTCTTCATTGTAGCACCTTAGTTGTTCATTGATTGCTTTCTCATATGTGCTTTGACCAGGGGGTTCCAGCAGAGTGAGTGACCCCTTGCTCAAGCCAGTGACCTTGGGCTCAAGCCAGCAACCATGGGGCCATGTCTAGGATCCCATGCTCAAACCAGTGACCCTGACTCAAGCTGGTGAGCCCATGCTCAAGCCAGATGAGGTTGTAATCAAACCGGCAACCTCAGAGTTTCAAACCTGGGTCCTCCGCGTCCCACTTTGATGCTCTATCCACTGCACCACTTCCTGGTCAGACTATCTTCTTTATTTCTTTTAAAAGCCTTATAAAATATCATTTAAAACATTTTAAAAATGAGAACATTGAAACTAAGATGTGTTAAATCCTTTGTCATAGGGAGTTTCTGGGACTCAATCAATTTAAAATTTGCATTTGAACTCAAGAACATATTTATTATGTTTTTATAATAAATATAAAATCTTAATAGTCTCCCTAAGACTATCAAGAAAGAACCACTTTCTGGGTTATTACTTGGTATAATAACAATAATGTTAATAATTCATGTTTTAATTTTCACTGTGATTAGAAGTCTATCAAATCATTTACATATATGATTTTTAAATGAGCACAAACCCCTATGATTTTAGTACTTATGTTACTGCCATAGCTCCATGAAAACTGAATCTCAGAGAGGTTGAAATGTACTAAAATGTCACAGAGGTTTGCCTATTAAAGGCTACATACTGTATTACTACGTTATGTATAAGATGCCTTCTTCATAGAGATTAGAGAGGAATTGATATAGCATAAATTAAAATGCCATAGTTTTCCTATTTTCCTATAAGGAGTCTCATATTTGGAGGTTTTGGTGAGGTTATATTTTAAAAGCAAGTGATAAGTGGCTTATTCATTAATATATTATCACTTAACCCATGACACGTCTAAGGCCACTCTGGATTATCTGGAGAAAGAACTAGTTAAGAAACACAGAGGACTATTGATAAGGGAAAAACTTACCGTAAAAGGACAATTTAACTGGAACAAAAACAATCCAGCTGTGATATCAATTTTGTGAACAAATAAAGAACAAGCATAATGTACTTAAAAAAGAAAAAAGAAAACTTGAAAACAACTAATGTGCAGAGAGCAGGATCTGAGTTTTAAGTGCATTATGTGGATGGGCAAAAGTAGATCTACAGTTGTTCATATGGAAACATAATTAATAAATAAATAATAATGCAAAAATAAACTTTGTTTCATGTACTCACAGCTATAAACCTACTTTTCCCCATCCCTTTTAGAGATCAATAAACTTTATAAAGCAAAATATCTCTAGACGTTAGCTGCTTGCAATGTTTCAAATGGTAACACTTTCATTATCACTTTGGCACTGTTGTGTCTTACAGTCTGATTAAAAAGTTTAGAGATAAAGCAGGTTTCCCAAAAATTGTATAGATTTTGCTTAGAGCCACTTCTATGCTTGAAGTGAGATGTATAAAGTAGCAGAGATAATACTCTGTCTACTAGGTGCAATCGATATCTTTTCATATGCAAAATAAATGAGTTCCAGAAAGGCAGTCTTTCCAGCAATATTCATGCATTAAACAAATCTATATTAAAACACAAAGTATCCTTGTCCCCCTGTAATGTTCAAGGAAAGAAAATAGTGGAAAGTTAGCCATTACATTAATAAGCATTGTTGTGGTTTTTCTGGGGTATATTGTTGACACTTCTGAAGTATCATGACAACTTTTTTCCATGAAGACACAAATGTCTTCTTACATCAGTGAGAAATAGGCTTATCTGTTGAGCTTCTGTATTCATTCTACTGATTCTGAGAGTATTATGTTTGGTGTTCCCACTCTCACTCTGGCTTTGATACTTTCTCAGGATGCCCAAATAGGAAACATATGAAGACCCTGGAGATCCTATGTTCTAGGGGAACACTATTAAAAAAAAAAAGACCACTGCATAGTCTTTAGCTTATCAAACTAAATACACCTGTCTTTCTTTATTTCCTAGCTCCTGGATTCTCTTCTTGATGCCTGTCCTTAGTTCCCTCCACTCCTCAACCCCAGTAAACCGAAGGAAGAAGATCTGAGAAAATATTTTTGAATGGACCACTTTTCTCATCTTCAACTCACACTCCTGGTTTAAGCTTCCTTTTTAAAAATCTTTTTTGACAAGGTGGCCTCTTTTCTTCTCCACTGCATTACTTGGGAAGGCAAGACATGGTCCTTGGATACTGATAGTACTAGAGGATTGTGAGAAGAGAGTTGGTACCTAAAGGGAGGGCTATGGTATTTTTATTCCGAATGTCTTAACAGGCAAAGAATTATTTTTTGGCATGCCTATATTTCCTACCTTTCAAACCTCTATACAACAAGCATTTATTCTGCACTAGTACCTGTCTGATCTGTGTCAGTTTCCAGGGATATAAAGATAACTTAGATGTGAGCTCTGCTCTCGTGTCTTTCTATTTAATGTAAATATGCTTTAATAAATCTAGGTACACATTGACTAAGGTAGATGATGTTTCTGAAGATGGTCATGATAATATTTTTGATTCTATAAAGTCCTTCTTCAATGAGATTTTTCCACTCCTCCCATAAAAAAATGTGTAGTTGATTACCATCCTCTCCTTTTAATGCAGGCTTGCCCTGTGAGCTATTTTGATCAATAATATGTAAAAAAAACAAAAAAACAAAGTGAGGCCTGACCTGTGGTGGTGCAGTGGATCAAACGTCTACCTGGAATGCTGAGGTTGTCAGTTTAAAACCCTGGGTTTGCCTGGTCAAGACACATATGGAAGTTGATGCTTCCTTCTCTCTCTCTCTCTCTCTCTCTCTCTCTCTCTCTCTCTCCTCTAAAATGAATAAATAAATAAAAATAATTTTTTTAAAAAGTGATTGTTGCATGATATTCAAGGCGAGGAAAAGCAGGCAATGAATAATGAAAACTGGCCTCCATCATTCATATGGACAATTCTGGGAAACATTCTACATTCTCCTCAGAGTCTTTAGGAAAATGAAGCATTTTGTGGCACCCTCAATAATGCACGTCTGTATAGGCTTTGTTTCTTTTGTGTCTCACTCTACCTTCTTCTACTCTCTTCATAAATAAACTACCTGCATCAAGTTTTGTCTTGGCCTCTGTTTTGGGGTGAACTGAAAACAGAACTATGAACACTGCTCTAGGAGCCTAGAGGGGGGCCACTTGAGAATGGAATAAGATAAGCAAATTGTCTTTGGTCTAAAAGTGTGGTCAGCAGAACACATGTTGATTGAATGATGGATTGACTGAGTGATTAAAGGAAGGAGCTATCATCATTCTAATCTGAACAATAGTCATGTGTTGACTTTAAGTCTGCAGTACCCACATTCAGGTTCCTTATGGCTATTTAGAAAGGCAGGAGAAGAAAATCAGAGAGAGTGGTATGGTTGAGAATCAGATGAATAAATGCAGTTACCAGATGTTCATTTTAAATTTAAAATTAATGTGATGAAAAAGTATATAGTTTGTCATGAGAGTCTATGGAATGGAAAATATTAATAACAAGAATGTCTTATAAATGATGTACTCCCCAAACAGCTGAGTATACAAGATAAATTCCATTTCAAAGCCCTTGTGTCATTAACAAACGGTTCATGCTTTTCTCACTATGCTTATGGCTTCTCCAGGACCTTCTGTGCATAGCCTCACATGGTAAAAATTCATTAACTTCTCTTTTCTATTTTGTTATTGTTTGACCTCTGAATTAATCTGTCTCTGTAGAATTTCCATCCTTTTCTTTTTTCAGACGAAATTACAGAAGAGTAAATTCCATGTGAGTGAAAAATGCTATACAACTTCTCACTCTTTCCAGTCGTGTTTGGAGTTGCTGGTAGAGGCCAGCAAGGAACAAAGTGTCCCACTAAAACAGTAGTGTTCATGTTTTAACAAGATGTTTCATGGAAAATTGTTTGATTGATACAGAAGGAATAATCCAGGGGCTAATTATTAATTTAAAATTCAGACAAAGCTAAATGAAATAAGTATACTAAGATTGGGATACAGTGGCTCAGAGTGGACATGAATCCTTCTGAAAGCAGCCATTTGCTTTCCCTTGTGTCACTTACTGGCATGCAGAAAGAGAAGGTATAACAGTTTAACTTCTTTTTCTTTTGGAATTATCTTTATTCATCTGACAAAGTGTGAATAATCAGGTTTGTGAATGGGTGAAGTAAAACAGAAGCATACTTGCGCCATTGGCAGGATTTCCACTTGTGAAGAGTTTGACCTTAACAGTGATACTCAAAACACAAGTAATATTTACAAAAGAATTTTCAAAAGTCATGCTAATATTACATAAAAACATACTTTGTGAATAAGGCCACGTATTTGAAGTTTAAAATGTGCATGTGTGTACTTGAAAATATATATTTACTATAAATTTTATAGTAATGTGTTTTATGATGTTTAAATTAGAATTTGTACAAGTTACTTGCAACATAGTTAATTTGTTTTTTTAAATGTTATTTTTTCCTCAACATGTTTTGCTTGTTCTCTGTTTCAAGCCAAATAATAAAGGCATTATTTTTTAAAAACCTACATGTATTTTTCTAATCATATATTTCAGCTCTTTCTTAAACATAGTCAGATATTTTTCCCAAAAATATGCTTTTTGAGGCAAAAAAAAAAATAGCCTTGATTCTTTAACTATACTTTCCAATAGTTCCAGTTTGCTACTCAGCTCCAGGGTGAATAACTAAAACTGCTGTCAATGAAGAGCAGAAAGATATCTTTAATGGTTGCTTCACCCCTATTTTTGCCTATTCTGAACTTCTAAATCTTAGGTCAGAGAGAGTTCACTTTATTTAGTGGTCTAAGAATAACAACCATCACTATTATTACAACCCACTCAGATTTCAGTTCTGAAAAGAACTGAAGAGTCAGGAATTCTGCTTTGTTTACTGTTTAATCCCCTATGCCCACAACAGTGCCTGGCACATAGTAGGAACTCAACAAATATTTTTGGTCAGATACATTATCATTAATTATAGCCTAATATTACAATAATTATAATTTTATCAATTTTTGACAAGTGTTCTTTGAAAAAGATCGGAATTTCTAAATTTTTAGTTATTCAAATGGACCTAGAACCAGCAGAGGGACGTTGTCTTTTGTAAAACTATTTTGAAACTTCACAAATCCCAAAGCAAAGCTGTCAGGCTGAGCATGGCAGCTCACAGTGTGACATTTACCCTTATACACCCCTCCCTACAGCCCTCAGAATAGCCATCATGAACCTGGTGGCCAGCTATCTGAAACCCCAAGCATTGTCAACACTCTGCGGGTCATGTTTACATTGATCCACGCACCTTCCCACACCTCTCCTCCCTCAAACCCTTACTACCACATTTCTGCCAGATCTGAATCTGATCCTCTTTGTAGAGTCTGCTATGCTGTGTCTCCCAAGTACATGCTTAGCCACCTGAACTACAACAGTACAACATAGAGTATTTATGTACTATTATTCATTAATTATAGTATTACTTTCCAGACAAGCAATTGTAAAACTACTTTTGCCCTACCCTGAATATGCACTGATACTAACTTGGAATTTCTCCTAACCAAAGAACAAGTGTTGCTAATAAGTCAGCATGGAGCAAAAATAGCCACTGTCCTAACTTACAAATGAGAACCATTCTCTGATATCAAAGATGTTTTAAAACTCTCTGAGTGGGAAGAACATCTAAGTTAGGCTAGGCTAGATTACACTATCAAGTAGAGCAAACATACATAATGATCTGAAAACAAGAGAAATATTTGTCTCACTCAAAATTAATTCTGTTGGTCAGATTGTTCTGCTTTATGCAGTCATTCTGATGTTTATGACAATGAAGACGGTATCGTCTTTTATGATTTTCAAAGGTGTGCTGGGGGAATTCTCCATTCCAATTACACAGAAGAAGAAATGAGTGAGGTTAGGGAACAATTTATTTTGGCCATACCTGGAAGTTGCACCTCGATTCCCCTCCCATTCAATTGGTAGAAACTCGGTTGCCATGCCTAGCAACAAAGAAGGCAGAAGATTATAGTCCAGCCAAAAACTCATTAAGAAGAAACAGATTGTGGCAGCCGTGAACATTCATAGTTCCCATCACCGGCAGCAGAGCACATAATTGTCTATTGTCCTCAGCCACTGTCCCTCGGGATCCACCATTGCATAATGAGGATTATGGCAAGTCTAATACTGCAGGTCTTTAAGGCACATCCTTTAGCATGCCTCTATCCTTAAATTCAACCTGAGGACTTGTCTATAAAACTTTATGTAAAGACTACATGTACAGAGTAGAGTGCAGTAGTTGAGTATAGACTACAGCCAAAATGTCTGAGCAACCTCAGGCAGATCACTTAATTTCTCTGTGCCTGTTTCTCTATCTGTAAAGGGAGTATTAAAGGAGTTACACATGTGAAATATTTAAAAGAGCATGTGGCACTTATTTACCACTATATAACTATTAGTTTGTAATACTCTGGAAAAATGATCTTGAAAATTGTCAAGGAAGGTTCTAGATCTTTTATCCCAGCATTAACCAAAGAAACTTTGATTTTATTCATTTATTAGTGACTTTGTTGTAGGCACAGGTCTAGGTTACAAGGTTTTCCTCATTACAAAAGTTACCTTAGACAAAGGCACATCCCACATCCCACATCCCTCCCAGGAGTATATCTGAAAGCAGTGATTCAAAGCAGGGGTATTAAACCCTAGCCATGCCATCCACTGCTGGACGACTGTGACAGACAAGACGTGCTAAAGTGCTTCATGTGGGTTTGACTAAGGTTTCATCTGACCTACACAGCAACTGGGCTTCTTTTGCCAAGTCTTACCTCCTCCCTTTCCCTTTCACAAGAGTTGTTAACCCCTCATAAACACACTGCATGCCAAACTTTCTATCCCTGCTAAGTGGCTGCTTCTGGGAAGCCCAACTTGTAAGAACTTATATGTAAGATCCTTAAAAGCAAACAAGCAAGCATACAAACAAGGAAAACCACTGGTCTTGTCTATTCAGCTCAATCTTTTATCTTAACCTCTAATTGATTTATGACTTTACTTTTTTCTGCAATAAGATTATAAGCTTCTGAAGGCAAGAGCTTGAATATATAAATGGAAAAGCTGAATGCTCACTTACTTGTCTTACTGGCTCTTTTGTTGGTGAATTGATGTAAATTTATGTTAAATACATTAGTGTTATACACTAAAATTAGCACATGAGCTTTTTCCTGACTCCCTAAAATAGGTACTCAAAATATGATACTTCAAATATTTTATCCTAATTTTAAGAAGGCAAGACACAGGAAAAGAGTAAAGTTTAAAAAATAAAATGTAGCCTGACCTGTGGTGGCGCAGTGGATAAAGCGTCGACCTGGGAACACTGAGGTCGCCAGTTCAAAACCCTGCACTGGTCTGGTCAAGGCACATATGGGAGTTGATGCTTCCAGCTCCTCCCCCCTTTCTCTCTTTCTCTCTCTCTCTCTCTCTCTCTCTCTCTCTCTCTCTCTCTGTGTCTCCTCTCTAAAATGAATAAAAGAAAAAAAAAGGATAAAAAAAAATAAAAATAAAATGTAGCATGTCTTTTAACCAAAGCTTTTAGTGATTATTTACTACCTTGCCTAAATTCTTTGGAATTCTCTGTTTTAGTCAGAGAGATAATAATCTACTTAACATCGTCTCATATGTCAGTGTTTGTCTCTGAACATTCAGGCCCAACCTAGTGATGTCCCAGGAGCCAGAGGAGCTGGTCGCAACAGGAGCTGCCTTCCAGAGACTTGCTGATTACTCTAACAGTTGAGTCTTCTTAATAGTGAATTGAAATCTGCCTCAGTAAAACTTTCAACCATTTTTTTTTTTTTTACAATTTAGAAAAATAAATAAGTCTACACTTTTAAAGATTACAATCCTTTAAACATTTTAAGATAGCTCTTGAAATTCCCTTATGATATTTTCCTTTCCAAGCTAACAATTCTTTGTTCCTTTAAGAAATGAGATTTTCAGACTATTTGCCATTCTGGCTGTCTTCCTCTGGATGCATTTGCGTTACTCAAAGTCTATCAAAAATTGTAGCAGCCAAAATTTAATGTCATACAGCACAGTTCATTGGGACTATTAGTTTCTAAGTTTTGAATACTGTTTCTATTACCACTGTCTACATTTGCAGTAATTTTTTAGCACCTTGTTATATTATGAGGTCCACCATAGTGGCATTCCTGTCAGATCTTTATAACTTTACTTTTCTACAGGTTAATTAGACATTTACAACATTAAATATTCCCTCACACCTCTCTTCCACCCCCCTCTATCCTTCCTGCCCTAGTAAGGATTGAATTTCCTCATTAATATCATGGAAAATGTTTCCCATCTGGCCTTTTTAAAAAACCATTATAAGTAAGGATCTTACTCAGATGTTGAGTGACATGGTTCCACTTAGTGAATACTGGCTCTATGTGTATACTTTATAAGATCTCTGGGATCACTGCATATAAAATACAATCTATGAAGTAGAAATCAATAAAGGTAAATTGATTCCGTAGAAAGAAAAATGCTGTACAAACCTTCGGGAAATTCAAAGCAAGGTTGCTATTGTCATTGTTTGTGGATTTTGTTGTTTAGTCTAGATTTTATATTTTGTTTATGTGGGGCTAGGTCTACATACCTTTATGGTTCCTGAGGGTCTTCTGTAATTGCTTAAAAATGCTTTTCCATGGGTTACTTAGCTCAAGAAATAGTATAAACTTTAAAAAAATAATCTGAATCTTATACACAGCCTGATGTCAGGTAAAACCAAGAATTAATTATGCAAATACTGACCTAAATATCACACAAAATATGGCGGCTTATTTTCTGCAAAAATGTGATTGTCATTTTTAATATTTAAGAACTGATTTTTCTCAGAGGTTTAAAATACAATTAAAAAAAGTAATAGCTACTATTTACTTACTGATTGTTACATATAAGTAGGTATGACCTGAACTAAAGTTTTCTTAAGTTTTCTCTTTAATCAAAGCAACTTTTATATCACTTAGGAATTTGTAGAAGGAAAATTAATCTCACAATATATATTTTCCAGGAAAACTTTTGCTTAGAATGAAGAAATTAAAAAATGGAGACCAGAGGATTTCAGGACAGCTACAGAGTAGTATAGTAGGTGGAAGCTAAACTCACTTGGTCCTGTTGCCAAACCAGATTTGTAGCTAAATCATAGAGCAATCAACCTGACTAACCAACTGAAGGCTAACTGAACTAAAATATTATAATCAAAGATTTACAGAAGAAGCCACATAGAGATTGATAAGAAGGATGAAATTGAAGAAAGTGCTGACCCCTGCACCCACATGTGGCAGCTAAGAAGCCAGAAGGCTATTTAGGCTGCAAAAAATGCCTTCCCCCAGGAGTTTAGCATCTCAAACACACACAGGGATCCCCAACACAAAACAACAAAGATGAGAAGAGGAGTCCACATAGCATCTGGTGGTGAAAATCAATGGGGATTTAAATGCTTGAGAGAGAAGCGAGTCAGTTAGAGACCAGATGCTGCCTTCCCAGGGCTCAGCACTCCTATTGTTAATAGCATCACCCTGGGAGTGCACTGACTGTTCCTCCAGCTACTAGCAATACCAGTCTTCTGTACTAGGATCCAAGCAGGGAAATTTGGGGTGTAATTTTTCTGGAGAAGCTCTTGGCAGAGACTCAGACAGTGACTGAACTGTGCAATTTTGGAAGGGGAACCATTCTGCCCACCTCAAGCACGCAGTCAGTGCCACCTCCTTCCCACCTGTTGAATCATGTGGCCTGCCCTTCCACTACCTGGGGGCACTACCCTGCTGATGTCAGTCCCCAGGAGGATCAGAGTGCCCCACAAAACAGGTCTTTCAGAGCCTACTTCCTGGGAGGCTTTTGTACTGGAATCCGATGGGTAGGTGCCGGGTTGTGTGTGGGTGAGGGCAACCGTCCCTGAGAATCTCCCCTGTGAGTTTAGCCCATGCTATTTCCCTAACAAAAGACTCATTTGATCTGCCTTTCTGACAGCTGGTAGCCCCTCCTGCTGAGCCCATTCTTGTGATGGGGGTGGGGGGGAGTCTGCGCTCTGTTCATAGCTAGGGCCTTTGGTGCACATCTTCCTCTAAAGCTCTTGCCCAGGAAGGGGAAGAAGTGCTTGCCCCATTCCCACAAGCTTCCCTGCACCACTTCCAATGGAGACTGTTTGTATCTGCCCTCCCAGGTTCTAAGGGTCTCATCCTGCTGAGCTCAGTCCCATGGAGAGATCAGAGAGCTGTTTTGAATTGGTACAAACAGAGTATTTCTGCACTGAAAATTTGAAAGAATATATGCACCCTTCTGTCATTGCAACATTATTTACAACAGCCAAGATCTCGAAACAGCCCTAGTACCCATCAGTAGATTTGTGGATAAAAAGCTGTACTATATTTACACAATGGAATTCTACTTGGCAATAAAAAAGATAGAAATTGTACCTTTTGCAACAGCATGATGGACCTGGAGGTTATTATGTGAAGGACAAAAACACCAGTCAGGGAAAGACAAATACCATATAATTTTACTAATATGTGTAATCTACTGAGTAAAATAAACTGATGAACAAAATAAAAATAGAGGCACAGATACATGGAACAGACTGACAACTGTCAGAAGGGAGGGGAATTAGGGAAGGATGAAAAAAAGGTGAAGAGATTAAGCAGAAAAATAACCACACAAATACAACACACACATAGATAAATACATGCATATATATATATATATATATATATATATATATATATATATATATAAATGTATGTGTATTTATATGTGTGTGTGTATAAATACATATATGTAAACACATAGACACAGACAACGGTGTGATGACAGCCAGAGGGAAAGGGGCTGGGATAGGTGGAGGTGGGTAAAGGGAAGAAAAATGTGGATGGAAAGAGACATTGCTTTGGGTGGTGGGCAGATGTGTGCAGATGATGTTTTGTTGAGTTATACATGTGAAACCTGTATTGTTTTGTGAACCAATTTTATGCCAATAAATTCAATTTAAAAATGGCGACTATTTTGGGGGGCCTTTAAATTCTGAAATCTCTCCTTCGGAACAATATATCTCCTAAAGGAAGTGACTATGTCAAGTACATGTTTTTAACCTCAGTTCTTAGCACCAGACAAGTCATAAGTAGGTTCTAAAAAGATGCTTGTGGATTGAGAGAATTGTGAGTGAACACATAATGAATGCCAACTCTGAGTGAACGTCTTGTGACAGTCACAGGAATTCCATCAAAAAAACAATGGGAGAAAGGGATGATCAGGGGAGTGATAGAGGAGGAAATGTAATGGGAACACTCCTGGGAGACTGGAAGAGGAGAAGATGGAAAGTCACCAGGAATGACAGATATGTCAGAAATTGGAGTCAAGAAGCAACATGAACAGGAAGAGAGCCAGTGTGTCTCTGGAAAGTATGTACCAGAAAGGAGATGTGCACTGTGTGTGGAAATAATGTAGAAAGAAAACTCTCAGTGCACAGACAGAGCAAATGAAGCATGCTAATGAAGGGATTTAAAAATTAAACTAGATATATAAAATTAATAAAGATGATGAAAAATTTAAAAGTAAGAACAAGGAAATGGATGCAAAGAAGTCCTTAACTACATGTGTTTAATGATCATAACAATTTACTGTAAAATGCTTATAGCTATACTCATGCTCATAGAGTGATTTTCATGAAATAAAAACAATGTTTTGAGAAATCACAAATTGTAACAGTATCAATAAAAGCAGTAAAATTAAAAGATGTATCTTGAAATATTAAGTAGATAATACATAAACAGTTATCTTTTATGCTATGACTCAATTAAAATGCAATTATAAAAAATGGACATATTTGTAAGCATTCTGTATTAGCCAATATAACCTACCATAGCAAGCTTTTAATGCCTTGGTATGTCTTGATAAGTATACACTTAAAAAATGTTTGTATTGCACCTTCTGCATTGAAACTTGCTGTCAAATAAGAATAAAGTGCTATGTAGATGGGGTGGAGGACTCCAATTTCTATGAGAAAACATCTCTAACATGAATAATAGCTATGGATCAATGCTCATCAGTTGGAAAAGCCCATGACAATATAGGCCATAGATGTGAGAGAAATCTCATATTAGACTTAAATATATGACATTTTATAACATGTTAACAATATTGCTAGAGATTTTTTTATTTTATTAAAAAAATTAACCTGGATATGCAAATGGATGCGTTTTGCTTTTCCTTGACATTATGTATATATAATAACTTTTAAAGTTTTATGTGTTTTATTTTATATGAACGTATTTTTGCTTTTAATTTTGATCTAATTTTTGATTTAACAAATTCATGAGTTTTACTATTTGTAGAGAAACATACTCCCCTAGATTATTGTGTAAGATGATACATGATTCAGTTAATAATGTATTTTGCATTTATATAGAATTATTTTTTAGTAAATATTTTCACCTACTTTATTTCTTCTTCTCATAGCTATTCTGTAAAATAAGCAGATTAGGTACAATCATCTCCATTTCAGAGACAAAAAATGAGAAAAAACAAAGTTAAGTATTTTGATTAAGGTCATATAATTAGTTGACTTCCTAGGTCTATAATTAAGATTCTTTAAATTGTCTTTCTTTGAAATCCTGCTCAGATCTTTCTGCCTTCTCTTTCTAGATATCCCTGTTACAAAGGACTGAATAGTCCCCAGTCAGAATGCTAAATTCTGAGCAGGCCAAGGCAAACAATCTGGGTATTACAAGTGAATAGTAACTGCCACTTGTTAGGTTCATGTCTTTAAGGTCCAAGTGGAATACTTTCCTCATTTCCAATAATAATGAAGTTTTAACACTTTTAGTCATAATGATCACATTGATGCCCTCAAAAGTAGTCATGTTATAGAAAAAACAAGCAATCATTATTTTAGGGAAAAATAAGCATTAAATAGTAGGATTGTAATGAAAGAACTTCAGTTAAAGAGCTTGACTGTATTCTTCATGATGAGAGTATTTCTAATGTATTATATAGATTTTAGAAATATAAGAACTAGCATGCCCTTCTGGGCAGAAGACTACATACCATTCAGTCACCTTGATCATCTATCGCCATAAGCACTCTTCTTTTGTGAAGGTTCCAGCTCATGAATTTTTCAATATCATTATTTTTCACAATAGTTCTGATTTTTTTCTTTGACTCTCCATTATGCCATTCATATAATTCCACAGAGGCCTTTTCAAGTAGAACGAGAGCAGCACTTAATTACTGGAATTAGAAATGACAAACATCACAGTTTTTATCTTGTTGATCTCTAAGTAGTTCTTGTGTAAATTTGAATAATCTTAAATCTGTGACATTTAACTTGTTACAAAGACTTCTGAAATTATTTTTTAAACTTACTCTTTCAATTTCTACCAGAAAAGGGCAACTTTATCTCTTTCTTTCTTTTTTTAATTTAAGCCGTAACAACACTAGTAGCCATTATGCAGATATAGGCTTTTGTTTCCACTACAGAGTTTTGTTTTCCTTCTCTAAAATTGTTTTCCTTACATTAATTTAATAAAAACTCTAGATAAACAAGTTTATCTGTTAGATCAGTTCATATTCTTTGCTTGTAAGTTATAGAAATTGACTATGCTGACATAAGCAAAAGAAAAGTTTGTTGGAAGAATGACAAGTAGTTTCAAGAATCAATGGAAAAATAAACAAGTTTGTGAAATAAAGATAGAAACAAGATCAACGGTGAGAGTCTAAGTGTCAAGAATCATTCAGCTCTCTAATCAAGGGTCTCCAGTGGAATGAAGGAATTTAGGCCTTTATTTTTTTATTTTTTTATTTTTATTTTTTATTTTTATTTTATTTTTTTACAGGGACAGAGAGAGAGTCAGAGAGAGGGATAGATAGGGACAGACAGACAGGAACGGAGAGAGGTGAGAAGCATCAATCATTAGTTTCTCATTGCCATTGTGACACCATAGTTGTTCATTGATTGCTTTCTCACACGTGCCTTGAACGCGGGCCTTCAGCAGACGGAACAACCCCTTGCTGGAGCCAGCGACCTTGGGTCCAAGCTGGCGAGCTCTTTGCTCAAGCCAGATGGGCCCGCGCTCAAGCTGGAGACCTCGAGGTCTCGAACCTGGGTCTTCCGCATCCCAGTCCGATGCTCTATCCACTGCACCACCGCCTCGTCATGCAGAACTTAGGCCATTTTGTCTATTGATTCTTTTACGAGTCAAAGTACCAAACATAAGTATCTATTGGCCAAGACTGGGTCACATAATATACTTCAATTAGTATAAGTCAAAACTTGATTTTCAGTATCATTAAGACTATATAAAATGAGGGGAAAGCAATTCTTCCAAATAAAAGCAGGATACTTTTAGCAAAGGCAGAGGGAATAGATACTGGGCAGAAAAAAATAGCAGCAGTAACAAAACATGTCCAGTACAATAAAGCATGATTCAAAGATTATAATATCAGAGGTTAATTAAAATGCTAGACACATGTAACTTTTCTCTTCCGTGGCCAGATATCTGGAACTCAAAATCTATAGTCAGTTAACTTCCTAAACACCTGCTACTTTTTAATTCCTAGCAGTCAGCCATCAGTGCCCAAATCTTTATCAAAATTGGCATTCCTAAAGTACCTAATTATTTACTTTTAACTGAAGCCAGTGTACTTTCCTCTCTGTTCAATGGACTCACAATCTCCATGACATCCAATTCTAATGACCGCAATCTGTGTCACTTCTTTATTATTTGAGAAAAATAAATACAAGTACATATGCAGCTGCTACTCCCTAGACTGGGAAAATGCTATGACTGCTAGAACCTTGAAGGGTTCACATTGAAGTAGGACAAACTGAGCTAAAAGAATTATGGCATTGTATACCATCAGATTATAGAATAAGCACTTATCTACAAAGAGAAGAAGCTTATTGGATAGAGAAGGATGAAGAGTGTTCTGGGCAGAGAAACTGATGAATACCAAAAAATAGTCCAAGTATCACAGGGGAATTCACAGCACTGCAAGAAGCTATGTGTTTCAAGTTAAGAGTGTCAGAGCTAAATCTGTGTGGATACACAGGAGCTTTATTATAAAGGCATTTCTGTGACCTATGAAGGAATTACAATGTTAGCCTATAATTAGTGAGATGCCATTGAAAAATTTTAAGACAAAACAATAATCAGATTTGTGTTATATGAAGACTAGTCTAGTGACTATATCCTTGATGGCGAACCCATGACACGTGTGTCAGCACTGTCACGCGTAGCCATTTTTGATGGCACTTGGTCGCATATCAAAGAAGTATGGGGCCGCATGCCGAGAAGGATGTTTCATCCGTGGCTCCTGCAAGGCCAGGTGCAGGAGCCAAGGATAAAACATTTGCTGTAGTGTAGACACTCTGTGCCGGAGGTCTGTAGGCCAAAACAACAGAACTCCGGCACAGAGTGTCTAGTTCTGGGACTTCCGGTTAGGCCATTTTTCTCGAAGTGACACACCACCCCAGCCGAGTTATGCTCGGTTTTTCTGGCAAATTTTGACACACCAAGCTCAAAAGATTGCCCATCACTGGACTATATAGATGGGACTAGGGTAGGAATGAATGGAAGGAGGGAATTGTTGCTACAATTCAGGCCAAAAGAGAGAGAGAGAGAGAAACATGCAGATTAAGACAGCTGAATTAATTTCCTGGAACTGCTATAAGAAATCAGCATATACTCAGAGATTTAAAACTGCAGATATTTATTACTCCTAATTTTGAAGGCCAAAAATTAAACTTGAAGTACTGACAGGGCTTTGCTCCCTACAAAGGCCTTGTGGGAGATTTTGTTCCTTGCTTCTTTCAGCTTCTGGTGGCTGCTGGCATTTCTTGGCTGTGGCCCTCTGTCATTGAAATGTCCCCTCTGTGTCTCTCATAAGGATCACTGAATTTAGAGTTTACTTACACATTTGCCCTTCACATTTACCTTCCATATTCTTCCTAACGTAAATAGTGATACAATCAAGTTTCTAAATGAAGTACCATCTTATGACCATGACACTGAAAGCCAGATGCTAAGAATGGTAGATAAAGGAGGAAGACAGAAGAATCCCCAGCCTTTTCCGGGGACAGCAGAAATATTGCTCTGGCCCTAACTCTCAGACTTGTTATTTGAGAAAAAGAAACTATAAAAGTACTTAGGGAGAAGAGAAAGGTAAAAGCAGGATAGAGTAGATTAAAAAAGAAAAAGGAATTTATAAAGAATAACAAGGATGTAGGCTTAAACAAAGGAAAAACAATAAAAGAGTGATGTTTAGAAGCAGAAAAAGATGTTTCCAAATGTTTTCTTTTTCTTTTTCAGAGCTTTTTCTGTCTTTCACACCTTAAACCAATAATTATTGAATGCCTACTATTCAATAAATGTTTATTGATCATAATCTATTTAGTTCTTTAGATATTTAATTCACTTTATGACTTTAACTGTGCTTATTTCTGATAACTCACATCACTAACTAAAAGCACATTATTAGCCTGACCTGTGGTGGTGCGGTGGATAAAGTGTTGACCTGGGAACACTGAGGTCGCCAGTTCAAAACCCTGCACTGGTCTGGTCAAGGCACATATGGGAGTTGATGCTTCCAGCTCCTCCCTCCTTTCTCTCTTTCTCTCTCTCTCTCTCTGTGTCTCCTCTCTAAAATGAATAAAATAAAAAAATAAATTTAAAAGCACATTATTAATACTGCTCTTTCCATTTACAGCTATCTCCATGTCTTTCCTTTCTTCAAATGACCAGAGACTCTGAAATGTTTCATACTCTTCTAGGTTTTGAGAAGAAGTTTCATCACCTTCCATTTATTTTCTAATATTTGGACTCAATTTTGTATTTTGTCATCAAGTATCTAAAATTTGAAAAAGTATTAGAAATTTCAAAAGCAAGTTATATAAATTTACTTTAAAATAATAGAAGAATCTCTCTTAATGGGAATTCATGTTTAGGTTTGACCATACCATATCTCATCTAGGAAGTACTCAAGAAAGCAGAAACTACTCTTTTTATGACTATATTACAATGACCTTGAAGACTTAACATCCTTTCAAGATTAAACTGTACATCTAAATAAAAAGAAAATCAGCTGCATATTTATTTTCTTCAAAATAATAAAGTAAAACTAAAGAATAAATGATAATCTCTGTGAACTGTTTAGAGAAAAATATGTATTTTGAACAGATTTGTTCTTCAACTTGTCCTTATGAAACTGATTTTAAAGAATTTTAACTACAATTTCTAGTGGTTGTTGCTGAGTTACTTTAAAAATACATAGTAGCTTGAGGCTGGCATTTGGATAGGCTCATAAGATACAAATCAGGAATTCGAAAAAGAATTGGCCAGACAGTTCTTAAGTCCTTTATACAGTTCCTTCAGTCCCCCAGCTATAGGTTGGGGCTATAGTCATCGGAAGGCTCTACTATGCTGAATATTCAGATGCCTCACTCACATGACTGCAGTTGATGCTGGCCAGAGTGCCTACCTGAGACTTTAGCTGGTAGTTTTTAGATAGTTGAACTTCTTACACAGCAGCTGGCTTTCCCCAAGGGGAGCATCCCAAGAGAACAAGGCAGAAGTTGCATGGCCTTTCCTGGTGTTTACCCTGAAAGCCATCCGGCATGACCTCTGTAGCATGATTTGAGTTAAAATCCAATCATTAAGGCCAGTCCACATGCAAGGGAAGGGACATAGAACTCCTGTTTTAATTTTAAAATAGCTGAGAGTTTGAGAGTTAATCATATTGAACTATATTTTTTTAGCTTTCCTAATGAAAAATATTAACAATTTTTACAACCAATGCATTCTATATTTAATATAATCTCTTTTTCATGATATTGCTTATGGGCAAGAGAACAACTTATTTGTACAATATATGCTCCTAATGATAAATTTCTTATATAACAAAGAGATAATATAGCTTGTTGGGTTTTGCCTTCCTGCCCTTTAGCCTTGAACTTAATTTTTAAAAAATCATTAGGGTTAAAACCTTAATTTATTAAAGCAAGAGACTACCTCTGGGGAGGAAAGACTTAGAAGGTAGTGAAGGTCTTGTTCTTTCAAGCTGTGAACAGCGGTTACTTTAAGTCTTGTCCCTGCAGGAAGAAAAAAACAAACATGACTTCTTACGGTAAAGGGGAAAGAGAAAAGTAAGGCCTCATATTGACATTAGGGAAAATGAAAAGAACTTTTCTCCAGTCTGGGTTAGTCCTAGAAACTTACTTTAAAAATAGGCAAAGAAAGTAAATTTTAAAAATTTTAAAGCAAACTTATTGAAAATTTTATACTGATTTATTTTAATTAATTATAATAGTGGCTTTAGATTTTTAATTTGAAAATATTTTAGAAAGTTTTAAATAATAAAAGAGATTTTTAGAAAATTTTATTAAACCAAAATTTCTAATACTTTATTATAATAACACAAGAAGTTTAGACCTATTCTTCGTTTTACAAATGTCTGTCCTGATAATAATTTTAGACTTCATAAAATATTTCAATCATTCTTTATCCATATAAACATTATCTTTTATGGTTGTAAGTTATATGAAAATATTTATCATAAATTCACTCTTTTTAAGGCTCCATGCTAATTCTGACCCCTTTGTACCATCTGTAACAGCCATAATGAAAATAAATTAAATTTGTAAAAGACTCCATCTGTCTGTCAAAGATTATTTCCATAATTCTGGAACCTGCTAGTAAATGATGGCACTGTTGATTATAAATGGAGCAAGGAACAATAATTAGACTTTTATTCTAGCACAGACAAATGATGGTTCTAGTATTCTGCTTTTCAAAGTTCTGATACCTGAAGAGGCTTCTTTAGACAATAAAGGAACTAGGAGGAGATGAAAAGCCAACCTCCAGAAGGGAGAAAATAGGGGACAGCCTTGGTATTTTATATCTTTAAATAGCTAAACCAATGCTTTCCTACTTTTGAACTCTTTCATACATGAGATAATCAGTCTATTAAAGAGACTTTTAGATGGATATTCTGTTATTTGAAGCAAAAAGTATCCAATGACAGCATTTAATTGCAGTGTTTTAGGCACTCTACAGAGCCAAACAATTCTATTTGCTTGTGGTAAGAATGACTTTTGTATATTATTTATTTATCTATTATTATTTTATTAGTTTCTGAGGCACACTCTACTAGGGTCAGCTACATTTCTCTATAGCTAGAGTATATTTAGAAACATGTGATAGAGACCAATCAGTTTAGGGAGAGTCAGAGCCGTATTCGGGTTAAAAAGCAGCATATAAGACAAAAAGAAGGTGGCCATAACAATTGCCTTAGAAAAATATTTTAAAAAGGTCTGATGTTCAAGTGCATAGTCAGTCCATAGTCCTACCCAATACCTGAAGAAACACTTAAGGTAAAGATGTGAGAAAGCTGTTTCTACTTTTCTCATACCCCCTTCAGCTGTGACTTCTTTCTGCTTGTAAAGCTGCCTTTGATGCTGCTTTCAGTTTAATAGCCTCATCTATCTACAAATGTCTCTGAGACAAGCATACAGCAAGCATTCCCTTACATTGCATACTTCTATACATTGTTCTGTTTGGAATGGGTTTTAAGGGCATGCATTCTTTCACCCTTTAATTCTTAAAGCATCCATTGACCACAGATAACGTGTCAAGCATGGAGGTGGTACTGGGAATAGAAACTGACTAAGACATAAATTCTACAGTCCAATTCACATAATTTTAATCACTTGTCAGAGGATGTATACATAAAGTCATGCATAAATGCTATAAACACACAGAGAAAGAAAATAATTCAGAGTTGGTTAAGGAATTTTCCACAGTATACAATTGAACTGAGTTTTGAAGAAGAATCACTAAGCAGGAGAAGATACTTGGAGATATCTGGCAAAGAGGTGTATGAAGAGAGGCAATGAAGTAGGAGATCCCATAAGGATGACAGGAGCCGAATGTATATAAAATTCAAATGTTATATAGCTATGCAGAAAAGCCTTGGATGGTAGAAGGGCCTAGAAAGGGACACCAATAATTTTAAACTTTAAAAATTTGTTTATCAAAATTTTATTTTGAATTTCAATAGAGAGTCACAGAAGAATTCTAAATGATGACATGGGATAATGAAATTTACATATTAAGGAAAAATATAACCCGGGCAGAAATTTAGAGGATAGTTTAGAATGAAATGCTCCAACATCCTGGTTAGTCTACTGACCGGGGAGGCGGGGGATCTCTTAAGATTATCTTTTGCAAGGGATTACTCAAATTCCCCCTCTTCTTTCACTTCTAAATTTGGCTTTCTGATTACTAAACAAAAGTTGTCACTGATCCATGCATTCCAGCTAACAATTTGATAGCTGCTTGTTCCCATAGAATTCCTCTCCTCTTGATATCACCTTCATTAAGAAAAAAAAACAAAAAACACTTTTTCTAGAGGAACCAAGGATTATTGTCTTCTTTGAGTATCTTTAACCATTTTTAACAAATTGAAACTAAAAATAATAGTAAAAACAGTTATTGGATATTCAAAACAGCAGGGTTCTCTTCACATTTTGATTACATTTAAAGCCTCATTGAGTCCATGATATTACATTCACTAAATTATTTTAGACTACTAACAGCCCCTGTTACCAACATTGGACGACTGCATGCAAATTTCCTTCTCCTCTGACCTGTCTGAGAACAGACCCTTTCTCCATTTAACACCCGATACCGATGACACATTGGCAGTCAGGGCCCGACATCTCATGTCTTCCCCATTTCATGTACTTCAGGTGCTCATCACAGATATGTTAACTTTGGTGGAAAAGAGCACATTTTTGTTCCTGTTTCATTTTTCCTCCTTTTTGTCTTCCTTTAATCCTAAAGATCTCTGAGTTTATGACACTCAGGATAGCATAAAGAGAACAAAAAGATTCCAAAGAGTAGGATGAGTTTGCCATAAATGGTCAAATTTATACGAACAAAATCCTAGTGGGGATTCCTTCAGCTATGTGTCATCTTAGTTTTTATGGGAATTAGCATAATTTAGTGGATTATATTCAGGTTGAGTGACAGTCATTGTGCCTGTGCTTGACTACCTCTGACAGATCATCACAGCAAAGCATGATATAATGGAAAGAGCCCGTCACCTGAGAGTCAGAAGGCCTTTGTTCCATCCTGGATCTGACACAAACTTTCTAAGGAAATGGAAGGAGTTACTTTACCTCCCAGTGCCTCCGTATATTATATATAAACCAGGGCCCAGATAATCTGAAAGCCCAGTCCTTTCATGCTCTAAAACCCAATTGTTCTTTGCATTCACTTTCAGACAGAGAGCTATAACCATTTTAACTCTGGTTGTTTTCAAAGTCATAGTAACTTATTATTAAATCAAAGCCGATTACTAAGTCAGCTAGAATTAGGGAGGTTTTACCTGAAATTTATACAAATACATCTTACTTACTCTGGAATTAATTGTTTAGTGTCTTGCCTTGCTCTGCCTAGAGTGTTACAACAGATTTCAGTATAATGTTCTCAGAAACACCACTGATAGAGCACAAGATAGAAGCGGGAGGACTAGCACATAAAAGTACCACATGGAATGCTAACACGATCCTTTGTTATTCACCTCAAACATGATTTGGGTTCTGTCCCCCACACCCTTCTCAACTTGCATTCAGAAATAGCTAAAGCCACACACTTGTGGAGAAGGTAGCAACTGCTGTCTCCTGGACATTTCAGCACAGCATGGCCCTGTATTTCATCCCTCCTTACCTGTGTGACCCAGAACTGACTCTGAGGATACCAAGAACTTCCAAAAAGCTCTCCGCACTTTTGATCTCAAATTGACTTAGATCTGGAGGCTAAAAGTCTGAAATTAAAGTGATGGCAGAGCCACCTTCTTCTGAAATCTGCAGAGAAAATTTTCCTTTTCCCTTCTAGTTTCTGGTGTTTGCTAGCAATCCTTGGCATTATTTGATTTGTAGAGATGCATCACTCTAATCTCTGCTTGTTGCCACATGGTAGTCTTCTCCTTGTGCACCTTTCTCTCCTTTTATTATAAAAACACCAGTCATCTGGGATTAAGAACCCATTCTAGTATGTCCTGATATAAGTGACTATGTGTGCAATGACTCTGTTTCTAAACACAGAGGGTCCTCAGGTTATGACACAGTCCCGTTCCTACGACAGTGACATAACCCAAATTTTGGTGAAAGTTGAAACACATTCTAGCCTAAGTCATTTACCTATCCTAACAGAGTTGTAAAATCATAATCTAGAACATAAAAACACAAACATGCCATGTTACTGCATATTCTTCCGCTGTGTGCAACCAAACCAGTTTGCCCACATAGTCCGTAAGCACGATGCTAACGGCATAAGTGGAAACACTGGTGTTTCAATTCTTTAAAGTTTTTATGGGAGTGAGTGTTGTAAACTCGAAACATTGTATGTCAAGACTGTCATAACTGAGGACCAACTGTAGATCACATTCTGATGTTCAGGGGTTAGGAATGCGACATATCTTTTTCTGGGGACACAATGTAACACATACATGTAATAGAAAAAAAATACCATTTTTGCTTCTGTTTGTGTTCATGCTATTTCTCCTATCTTGGAAACCCTTTGCCCTTTCCTCATATTTCCACACCTTCTCTTTCTTCAAGGGCTAAATCAATTACAACTTTCTCCACAAATGACTGTGGGCCCCATTCAGCAATTGCCAGTGAAAAGCCAGGAATTTGAAGTATGGAGCAATTTATATGGATTAAAATTTCAGCTTTGATCTTTTCTTCAAAATTCCCATAGCAATAGTTGTTATTACAATTCGTATTTTCATGTATCATTATTTTCTAGTCATATTTCTTAGATATTTAGGATTCATTGGTAGAGATAGTATTTATTTGTTCATATCTTCCAATACATATTTGAATGAAATATGTGATTAAATGAATGATAAATGAATGTACAGTAAGTGGATGAAGGAAATTTCTCATGTATGAGTGCTTCATAAGATTGAGTCTTTGCCTTCTCAAGGCCCTCTAGGAACCTCATCCGAAACCTCCTTTGAAAATAAAAGCAAAAACTATCTCCTTTTATTTTCAGCTTCTCTCTCTTTATTGTTTCATTCTTATTTATATTCAAACATGTTTAAGGATCTTCCATTTTTAAAATGTTTTATCTGGCCCATATATCTGCCTCATGTATTTCTCTGTCACTTTAATCTCTTCACAGTCAAGCAGTTCAAAATATTAGAGACAAATTAGTTCAACTTTCATACTTCCTATTATTCTTTGGAATAAAAGTTATAACATTTAATCTTACAAAAATATAATAGCCAAAAATTTAAGACCCCAAGCTGAATGCCATAATCTTCATAGTCTGATTCGGTTTTCTGCATTATATAAAATATATTTATTTGTTTACATTTAGTGCCTCTCAAATAAATATGTACTTATTTTCTTTTTATTTATTTTTTATTGATTGATTTTAGTGAAAGAGGAAAGGAAAGAGAAAGTGAGAGTGGCGAGGGAGAGAAATAGAAACATCTTGTGCCCTGACCGAGGATCAAACCAGGAATTTCGGTGCTTTGGGATGAGGTTCTGACCAACTAAGCTATTCCGACATTGCTGAATATACATTTCTTGAATTAAGAACTTTGCCTGTCTTCTTTATCATTAAAAATAAAAGCAAGCCTAATACAACAAATATGTATTAAATGAATGAATAAATGAATTAAATAAATGTTTCTCTCCTAAACTATAAACTGAATAAAAAAAGAACCATATATACACTTTTTCAGCAATATATATCCAGTACCTGGTACATGGAAGCCAGCAATAATTTTTTTTGAGTAAGGGAAGACATTAATGAGAATATTTAGCATATATCATATTATAACCCATTTTTGAATATTGATATAAATAAATACTATAAAAGATAAATTGAGTAATATTTTCCATCTAAAGAGAACGCATATAAACTTCTTGAGGAATATAACAGTTCCTCCTGAATTCAAATATAAAACTATTAAAAGTGTCTTTGCAGCCTGACCAGGCAGTGGTGAAGTGGATAGGGCGTCGGACTGGGATGCGGAGGACCCAGGTTCGAGATCCCAAGCTCGTCAGCTTAAGCGCGGGCCCATCTGGCTTGAGGCAAAAGGTCGCCAGATTGGACCCAAGGTCCCTGGCTCCAGCAAGGGGTTGCTCGGTCCGCTGAAGGCCCGTGGTCAAGGCACATGTGAGAAAGCAATCAATGAACAACTAAGGTGTTGCAAGGGCAATGAAAAACTAATGATTGGTGCTTCTCACCTCTCTTCATTCCTGTCTGTCTGTCCCTATCTATCTCTCTCTGTCCCTGTTAAAAAAAAAAAAAAGAGAAGTGTCTTTGTAGAGTTAGTCAAAGAAATATATTTTTGCTTGTTTTTAAGATGTCTAAAAATTCTATTCTATGGATAAGGAAAAAAAAAATTATCACATAAAGGACTTATAAACTGTGGGACATTTTACTATCTTTGGACAAATAAAGACTTCAAGTTTTAAGAGAATTAAAATTGCTAGTGTTTTTACAAACAAGGAGAGCTCTAGTTTTAGACAATATATAAGCAAGGTGTTAAACATTACCATAGATATAGTAAAATTTCATGTGTAATAAACTTACCTGTATACTCTCTGGGCTCCTTATTTTCATCTGTGCCCTGAGGTATTGGTCACAGTGAAGATGTTATCTTTGGGGGATCCAATTTAGAATGATAATGAGAGGAAATAGGGCATGATAAACACCCTAGAAAAATCAAGTCCACTAACACTGATGTTATAAGAAAATAACTACAGGTTTCTTAATTGCTTTACAACTTCAGGGACACCTGCTCATTTTAATTAAAAAATCAAAGACTAAATATTTCATAAATCTTAATAAAGAACCATAGGAAACAGGAGTCAGCAAGAAATATAAGTTACAGTCTTTCCCAAGAGTTTGATGAAATCTCCCGGTCTGGGCCACTTAATATTATGTACAAACCATAAATCTATAACAAGTATATTACCAAGTATAAAAGGCAATATCTCTTTGTCAACATATATTTTAATTCATTGTGTCAAAGATGCACTATATTTTAGGATGAATTATTATCAGATAAAAAGACTTTCTAATTTTGCATTCCTATGCCACTCCTGTAAAATTTTTAGAGAAAAGTCTGTCTTTCATAGATTATATTACGAGAAGAGGAGGAAAAAGGAGAAGAGAGCTGGATCACACCATATTAATATTTTTCATATGAATGCTTTTGTTACAAGGGTCCTTGGGTTATGGCAGTCTCAACATACGACATTTAATAAACACTTTAAAAAATTGAGACATGAGCATTTTGGCTTAAGCCGTTACCATTATACTTCTTTTTATACTAAATTTTTGTCATTTATTTCTGTTACTACAGTACAGTGTACAGTACAGTATATTAATGTCCTTTTCCTTTTTCTGTTTCTTAGTTGTGTTTTTATGTTCTAGATTATGATTTTATAACTATGTTAGGATAGGTAAGTGACTTCGACTTACACCAAAATTCAGGTTACATCACTGTTGTAGGAATGAAACTGTGTTGTATCCTGAGGACCCCCAGTAATACTGTTAGAAATTTTTGTTAGAATTATTGTGTGAATTTTTTTTTCCTGAGAGAGAGAAAAGAACAGACAGGCAAGAAGGGAAAAAGATGAGATGCATCAATTCTTCACTCTGACACCTTAGTTGTTCATTGATTGCTTTCTCATATGTGCCTAGACCAGGAGACTCCAGCCGAACCAGTGACCCTTCGCTCAAGCCAGTGACCATGGGCATCATATCCGTGATCCCACACTCAAGCTGGTGACCCCATGCTCAAGCTAATGAGCCCGCGCTCAAACCAATGAACTTGGACCTTCAAACCTGGGTCCTCAGTGTCCCAGGCCAACGTTCTGTCCACTGTGCCACCGCCTGGTCTGGCAATATCATCATTTTTCTTCCCAGACTCTCGAACCAACAGCAGCAGTGTGTTTTGCCTATGGATTCAGATCATTCCTCCACCTGCAGAATTCATCACAAACCTACTTTAGGATATTTGAATTGCAGTCGTGTTGACTAAAGTGAAATAATAAATGGTCATGCAAAGAACACAGGTTTGGAAAACAGACAAATTTGACTTGTATTCTGGTTTTATATAACTTTGAGCAAACACATAAACTTCTTCATATCCACAATCTTTTTGCATTTGCTATTACTCTGACTCTACCCTCTTTTCCTGAATTTCACATTATTCATTATCTTCATAAGGCTTCCATCTTTGAAAGACTTTCTAGTAGCCTGTATGTTCTGTACAGATCCTCCTATCCTCTTCACTACCTCTCCACAGTAACTCTCTATCTCATTATTGTGTTTTTCACTATTTGAAGTTGCAATATTCATTGACTGACTCACTCTGGTTTATCTTTTCATTATTATGTAAATCAGTGGCTCTCAGTAGGGGGTAATTTGGTTTCCTAGAGGACATTTGGCAATGTCTGGAGACTTTTTTGGTTGTCACAACCTGCATGGGAGCTACTGGCTTCTAATGGGTAGAGGTCAGGAATGTAGTTCAACATCCTAGCACAGTAAAAGATAATCCCACAACAAAATTATCTGACCCAAAATGGCGATAGAGTCAGGTTGAAAAACTCTAATATAAATCCATGAAAACAACAACCCTGTCTCTTAAAGTTCCTATTGAATCCCCAAGAGCTAGAACATTGACTGGCATAAAGTAGCCTCTTATCAACAGGATAGGCACAAAAGGCTATATGAATGTATCTTCTCCCTTTTGTATGCTCATCTTGAATTCTCAGCAGAGACCTCTAGCATGTGTGTTAAAAACAGCTGTCTGCATTCCTCACCTACTACCTAGTTGAACCTCCAGTGTTTCAAACTCTTAACAACTGTATACTCACTTGGCTTTTCTTATAGAAGGACCTACTTTGTGATCCCACTTATTTTTATGAGCACTAGTAACAAATATATTACTCCTGCTACAAGCAGTGTATAAATCACAGATAATTTATCATCCTTGGTAGTTATAAAACTTCCATTCAACATTCTTTGGAATCATCATTCTTGTAATATTTTTTTCCAAGGGTAGTACAAAAAGCACACCAGGGCATAGAAATGTATCTATATCAGGTTCTGAACATGTATAAGATAATGTCTATGTTTATTGGTGTTACTGCTTCAATCTATCCTCCTTCAATAAATAATCAGTTGTCAATTTATTTAACCAAAGTAGATGTTTACCTTTCCGGACATTTGTATTAGCCAATTAGGTTAATACTAAATGTGGCTTTGGAATAATAAATCAGGAAATTATTTTCAATTTAAGCTATTATCTGCTGCCACCAGATATATCCTGGATAATATATACAACACCAGCAATTCATTTTATACCTAATGTAACGTTCAGATAGTAAAGTTCAACCACATTAAAATACACATACTTATATTCACTTATGATAAATTAAATAACATACCATAAAAACAAACTTTAAGTACACCATATTTACCAGGTAAGAAAATGTCATATTTCTGCGCAATGAACTAGATTCAGAATTCTGTGTTAAATTTTGAGGCATCTGATTTCTGTTTTACCTTTTGCTCCTAAAGTTTTCTCAGTAAATAAAACATGTTATATAATACTTTGTGTGGAAATTTTTGTATTAATTATCCTATATAAGTGATACATATGTGGTCTTACTTGTTTCCTTTAGGTAATTAAAATGCAACAATATTTCATGGTGGTATAGTTATTTGAGGTATTGGTGAAAAATAATGGTTCTGAGTAATTGCAATAACAACTATGTTAGAACTGAAATAAAAAGTTGTTATATAGCTTAAAGAGCTTATCTTTCTAAGCTATCAATTTATTCCAATATGGTTGTCATTTCAATGCCATGTTTGATAGACCATCAGAATCCTTGACATATTCACATTACATTCTCAGTTGTTTTTTTTCCAGTAGAGTATATTTAAATTGAGCCAGAATTTCCTGAGAGTTAATGAATATCTGAAGGATTCAGGCATATAGTATTTGTTGACCATTTTTCTGCTTATATATGCCTATTTATTTTTTATGTATTTATTTTTAATTGGATTAATTACAGTGACATTGGTTCAGAAAAACCATACAGATTTTAAGTGTAAAAAGAATGCTTTCCTGTATGTATTTTTAAAAAATTGTTCTAAAGTTAAGTTTATGAAAGGACTTTCAAAAATTCACAGCAATATTATTGGCATATATTGAAAATATTATGTGCATTTCTCATTAAATGACCTCTTATAAGTGCAAATAGTATTTAGAAAAGCAAGTTGTGGTACTTCAGCTTGAAAAAAATTTTTTTAAATAAATATTTATGAAATAACTAATAAAAATATTTTAAACTGTAATAAAGTGTGGTGCTTAGGTAGAGTTCTTAAAAAATCAAAAGGGTCTTCAAAGGAGCTTAGTAGAGAATAGGCAGAAATAGTCACAAATGATAAGAAAAAAGTAAATAATAGAGAGCATAGGCAGTTTGAACTAACTATGAGTACGGTTTAATTTTTCTTTTATAGTCTGGTAGATGGCGAGAAACTATATCCCAAGCTTTTTATATTTTAAATAAGTCTTATTTATAAAAATAATCTTAATAATGTATATAAAGTATTTTAGTTCTATAGCTATGACTACTGGTATAATATAAGTTATAATAAAAAACTGTGTTATAAATGACATAAATTATATAAATGCTAATAGTTGGGTACTATTTTAGGATAAAATTGGGGATTCTCACTTAGTACTTTCAATGACAGGCGTCCTTACAGATAAACACTGTAAACTATTCTATTAAACATATCAACCGCAGAGCATTTGTGTCAGCAAAGTGTGTTGTCACCATGGTGAGTTTTGTTTACGCAAAAGTAAATTGTAAAATTTACCCTTGGTTTACTCAAAACTAATAATTTTGTTTCTGGGAACAACATTGATAGTATTTTATACTTAAGATGTTTTTTAATTAAACAATGACCACTGTAACAAACGCAAAGAAAATCAGTATAGTTACGTGAAAATACAAATTGAACGGCCAGATTGTGGGAACAAGCATGTTGGAAGTCCAAACGTAATGGTGACCAGAGGGAAGAAAAATAGAGAGAAAAAGCAGAGAAAGATAAAGCTGTTTGAACCAGTCTGAAATGTAACAACCTGTCAACCTATGTTTCTCAATTTTATAAAGTACATGGAGGAAATGTGTAAAAGTATTGGTGATTCTTTGGTCCTGTGCATTCGCCGCACCTTCATGCCACATCTTGTCCTAAATGAGCCAATGAGCCTAAAGCTCATGAGCTTACCTGACAAATTGAATGATAGCTTCTTAACTCAATAGAAAAGAGTACTTATATTACATGATATCACCAGGCTTTTATGGTGAGCTTTATGAGATCTCACACGGTGATTTACAATTACTCTGTGTCACCGGTGTGGCACTACTGTTGCATTGTTTTGGCTATTAAAGTATCTGCCGCCTGAGCCAAATTGGGAATGAAGGCAAGTCACAAAGCAGCAGTGCTTTCTACTGTAAAAATAGATGCTAGGAGATAATTGGGCAAGGTGGTGTCATGTCACTTTGTGCAGTTCACTAATTAACTGCTTGAAACAGCTATAAAATAATAGCCATGTCATCAGGATGAAAGTACAAGAGTGCAAGGGAAATAAAACTTCATATGTAAGAAGACAGAAGTAGCTGCTATGAAAAAAAAAATGTTTTCTTCCTTTTTAGTATCCAGTCTTATTTTCCTGCAGTTACAAACCTGCACTTCAACTTTTCTTATTATTACTTGTTAGTGTTTATTGGGTGCTAGATGATGCATGCGATTTGTGTTCCCCTTGAACTGCGAATGCTGATGGATTGTTTACTAAAAGAGCTCAGGGATCATTGCCACAGACAGAGCACTATCCAGTGATTTTCCTCCCACAATTCAGAGACAGGGTCTATATTAAAGACTTTCCCGAATGTGTCACTAATGGAATTTCTAATTTCAGCAACAACCAGATCTTTAGCAGATACAGTCACCAGTCAGGAAATAAACACATTTGGAGAAACTGTTTTGCCAATCGTGATGGTTTTTGCAGATATATATATATACTGTGTCACTTTTTAAATTGTATTATTAGGCCTAGTACTATTCTTTCCCAACCAGAATGGGTAATTGGCGGCTGCACAAAAGAACACAACAGAACTGTAAGTCAAAATGTGGTCCCTGAAAAGCATTAGAATAGGGTAATTCGGTGCATACCACAACAGTAACTATTTTTATCTTCCTTCCAGTTACCACAGTGACTTTAAACCTGAAGCTGTGAGCTGTACTTAACAATTGGAAAACTAAATTTGGGGAACCTGGCAGCAGATGCCTCTGGCTAAAAGAATATGCAATACGATTACACGCTACGTATAGCCGAGACAAATAGAAGACAGGGTGCTTGAAAATATTATGTGCATTTCTCTATCAGGACTCCCTCTCTATGCCAATGAAGCAATAATGAAATAACTGGGTCACCTCACAATGGTATTCTTTCAGAATTATGGTACACTCGAGTCTATTTGATCTCCTTATGGCTGAACATTGAGCTAAGGGGGCAGTGCAAACAAGAAGCCACCCATCATCCTTATCACTGAGTGGAGGAGACGGGTGCCTGCAGAATGGCCTCCCAGGTCTGTCAGTGATTGTTCAAGGGCTTAGGATGATGAAATATTTCCTGTCAGGGCTTCTTCCACACCTATCATTTCTCATATTTGATCTGTTAATGGTTATTGCTCACTATGCTGGTATCAAAGGTCAGATTCATAAAAAGGTTCTCTTTACTTATTGAGCCCCTCTTTATGAATCTCATCCAAATATATGTTGTAAGCCATGGTGACAAGTGCCTGATCCTTACCAGGAGCACACAGGTGTGATGGCCCACTCCCAAAGGATCATTTGGTTTTCCTAGACTCTGAGGACGATAATAGCAATATCCTTTCCAGAAGTGTTAATAGAAAAAAAAGTAAAAATGTGGAAAATTTTCTTTCATATGAATTTTCACATTTTCTTTTTATTCATAAGAAATGCAGGAATTATAACAGTATTGATAGACATTTGGTATTTACCATAATGTACTAATCTGAAGTCATGTGTTTGCTAAAAATAAAAACCTAAGCAAATACAGTTGGCAAAGGGACATGTTCTTAGATTCAGAAAAAGGAGAGTGGAACAACCAGAGTGAAGAAAGGACATGGATGTAGACATGATTGGAGTCAAGAGATTAAATCCAACCAGGACACCTTATATCTGAATCCCTAAGGGTCTGCTTCATTATTTCTTAGTGCAGACCAACTCTTTCCAGATAATGTTGTTTTCATCATTAGAAAAGGAATAACTCTCTCTTTAAAAAAAAAATACAAAAAACTGGAAAGACTGACTGGCCTAACCTGGATCTGTGATCCCTTTACTAGTTTGTTAGGGAATAATGAAAATGTTTGAAATGACTGATTTCTTTGTACCAAATGATTAGACTAGAGGATGGGGGTGATAGCAACTCCCAAAAGGAGTTGAGGTGGGAGAGAGAAAGATGAGAAAAGTCTGTTTTTGAAAGAAGAGAGATCTTCTGGGAAAATAATTGTGTTAAAATTTTTACTGGAGATTTGACTTGAAAGTCAAAACACTATTCCAAAAGCCAAAATGTACTGCACACTTTTTTTTTCTTTTTTTTACAGGGACAGTGAGAGAGTCAGAGAGAGGGATAAATAGGGACAGACAGACAGGAACGGAGAGAGATGAGAAGCATCAATCATTAGTTTTTCATTGCCGTCGCAACACCTTAGTTGTTCATTGATTGCTTTCTCACATGTGCCTTGACCACAGGCCTTCAGCAGACCGAGAAAAACACAGGGAGAGAGGCTGGAAGGAAGCAGTGAGGAGGAAGTTGGTTACAGGTTTGCCTGGAATGATAGGGAAATCTCAGAAAGGTGCTTCTGAATTGATTCCTGAGGGAACAAAAGTGACCTGCACAGATCTGAAAGAACAGTCAACTATACTTGAACAAAAATTTGCTTTAACTATGTTGAATTTGAGACTGATATGAAGGATAATGAAAAGAAAACACTGACCTAAAGCCACTCTATTTTAAGAAATTGGGAAAACTCAGAAAGGTATTATAATCTAGGCCTCAGTTCCCCATCTGTAAGGTAAATATTTCTTTTTAGATTTTTCGCCATATCTCAAGATCCTTAAGTGGATAAAATTATTTTTAGTTCCTAATGTAAACACACCAACACTGAGCAGTTTTAGGTGAGCCTACACTGCCTAATCTCCTGCTTGGACTGTATCCATAGCTTGCGAACTCAGGCTTCTGTTTCTCTCTCTTACTCAGCCCATGCTATTGTTAGGACATCATAAGTCAAGTTATGTCACTCTTTTGCTCAAAGCCACCAATGGCTCTCCATTGTACAGGAGTGAGTAAAAACCCAATTTCTTAAAGACTTACATGAACCAGGACATAATATTCTCTTTTATGGACTAAATTGTACCTCCCCCCATATCTATATGTTAATGCTCTAAATTCCAATGTCCTCAGAATGTGACTTTACTTGGAGATAGAGCCTTAAATGAAGCAATTAAGTAAAATAAGCTTGTTAGAGTAGGCCATAATCGAATATGACTGGTATCTTACGACCAAAGAAGGAAATTAGGACACCACAAGCCCGGAGGAGCCATGTGAAGACAGAGAAGACAGTTATCTGCAAGCCAAAAAGTGAGGCCTCAGAAAAATTCAAACCTTCCAAAACTTTGATATTGAACTTCTAACCTCCAAAATTATAAGAAAATAAAGTTTTGTTGCTAAAGCCACCCAGTTAGTCGTACTGCGTTATGGCAGCCCTAGCAATCTAAAACACTCTAACTTTATCTTCTAGTAACTAACATTCCCTTACTTGCTCACTCCATTGCTTCCTTTAAGTCATACACAAATGTTATTTTTTTCCTCAATATAGCTACCCCTGACCAACTCCAAAAGTCACCTCCTCTCCCACAACACTTCCACACTCTAAATTCCATAATACTTCTTTCATTATTCCCTATAGCACTTTGTGACTTTTAATAGTAACTGGTTAATTTTTGTTGTTTATGGTCACAGGGATGACACACTAATATGCTTTTGTAGCCTAGAACCCTGTCTAGCAAACAGATATTTAAAAAATGATTCTTAAATGAATAAAATAAAATTGATAACTGGACAGTATTTTAATGACTTAGTTCAATTCCCTTTTAGAGTCACTAGGTAAAAATCAATTTTATATTTAATTTTTCTTAGTTAGTAAAATCTACAGTAATTATTTCCAGAGAGTAAACATCGATCTACTTGTAATAAATATCATTTTTGTTCATTGAAATTTAGTATGTAAATTACACTTTATGTGTTTGTTGTTAATCTTTATAAACCCAATTAACTACAGCTTTGCATTCAGTTTTCAATAGTCAGGGTATGCTAACTATGAAAACAAACCTCCCCTATTTTTTATTAACCTAAGACTAACAGGGCTTTTGTTTTGAGCTTTTAATTGTGCATCTCATAGTGAATTGTGAATGCAGTTTGAAGACCTAGGAAGGGTTAGCTCCATAAAGTCATTCAAAGTTGTCTTTTTCATTTACTGGGTCCAGCTTTCACTCCACCTTTGAGACAAGGAAAGGAAAGTGAAGAGAATTACAGAAAGTTTTAAGGCTCAGATTTGCAAGTTGCATATATCACTTTCAGTTACATTCCATTAGCCAGAAGTAGTCATTTGTCCCCCTCTGCATGAAATGCAGTTGAGCTAACTATCAACTACAAAGAGGTGGACACACATATTAGGGAGCAACAGTCTCTCCCTAATACTTAACCATTCTCTGCTGTAGAAAAAACTGAGACAGAACTTCCAGACTGGTGCTGCATGTGAAACAAAACACTCTCATATTTATCATGACCTGAGTTACTGAAGATCAAAATCAGAAAACTGCCCTGGCTAGTGGCTCAGCGAATAGAGCGTTCACCTGATATAGGGATGTTTCGGGTTCCATTCTTAGTCAGAGCACACAGGAGAAGTGACTCTGCTTCTGTTCCCCTCCCACAGCCAGTGGCTCGATTGGTTTGAGCTGGCCCCAGGCTCTTAGGATAGCTCTGTTGGTCTGAGCTGGCGCCAACCTCGGGCATCACGCAAGCATAGCCCCAGATGGGCTTTTTCAGTCAGGGTACATGCAGGAGTCTGCCTCACTATCTCCCCACATCTCACCTAAAAAAAAAAAAAAACAACTAGAAAACTAGTAAGGCTTTTTATGACCTTGATTTTGTTCTTTTGTCAGTCTTATTGTTTAATGTAAATCACCAGAATATTAAATAGATTTATTCATATGTGCATTTAAAAATAGACTACTAATGTAAATTATTTTATATGTGTCCACCTCTATTTTTACCTGAACTTTTCCCCATGAGTGCAAATATTCGAGTTCATTGTACAACACAAAGCACTTGAGAGCATAATAAATTTGAAACACAAATTTTAACAACTACCCTACAATTAGCCATCATTGGACTAATGGAGAGAAATCATAAGCCTAAGTTCTTCCTCAAGAGGTTTTCTTCTACTAATAAATTAAATTGCACAAAATTATAGATTAACTGTTTATTTGAAGACAGCCTTTTCTGAGCTTAAAACAATTATAACAACATACCAAACAACACTGAGACAATTTTGTTTTGTGTTAATTAAAACTTGGATTCGGGGCTTCTGTGTCTTACCATATATTTGATCTGAAAATACATGATATTTTAAGTTGTAATAGAAAGAACATGGTTTTGGGAGCCCAGTCTAGTGGTAAGTACTGGTTCTAACACTTACTAATTATGTGAGATTGGCAAATCACTTACCCTCTGAAAATTATTTTCCTCATCTATAAAACAGAGAACAATAATTCTTACTTTACATGGATGTTATACACTTTAAAATTAGTTATGAGAACAATTAGTTCAATTCTTACCCCATTGTAGGCCCTGGATACACAATAACCATTATTATTATTGCTCCTTAAGGTAATACATTTTAAGGGCCAAAATAAGTTCTGGATAATAATGGCAATGAAAGGTGAGATATATGGGAAATAAAATCTAAGCTGAAACAATAGGGAATAAGTTCAGGTAAAGCTTGAGCTGAACTATAAATTATTGGTAGTTTTTGGATAAAAAACTAGAGATGCAGGAACACAGTGCATTTCAAATCATAGTGAGCTTCTCAGAGAATGAGTGGAGCAACTTAATTAAGAAACAAACATTGAAATGTTTATGATATGTACATGTAGTTTACTCTCTTGCCTTTATATAATCTTAGATAAATATCAGAATTAACAATTTGTGAATTTACAAGAAGTGCAGCTTAATAAAAATATTAAATAAGTGCTGGCTAAGAAAAATATTATAAAACTACTGCTAAAAGTTTTCTGCAATAAGAAAAATTAAAGGGCATGTGCTAGGCCATTTATAAACTGCTATTATAAAAACAATTGAATAATAGCTTAATTTTCATATGTATAATTTGCATTATTTCTGTAAGTTGAACAGTATTTAAAATTAAATATGTAGGCAGAATATATCAAGTTTTTATTTAAAACACCAAATATAGGTAAAGTTTTAGAACTCTTTTACTTTTTAAAATATGGGGATATAGATGATTGAACTGGTGTGAATTCTTATTTTTTAGATTCATTTTGATCCTAAATCAGACAGAAGACAAATATAAAATGGACGGACTGAATATGGTATCACTTCCCTTTCATAAAATGCAATTTGATAACTTGCCTTTAAAGAGATCAAAAATGCATACAAAATAATACTTTGTTTCCTACAAAATCTTACTTCAGAAAAAATATTGCTTACTATAAACAAACCAAAAATGAATAGGCCTTCAATCTTGTCCTTATTCTTTTTTCAAGTATGCCCATACAACCACAAGTAGAGAAACAAACTAGAAACTTGCTTTGTTTAACAAAAGAGAGAGAACATATTTTTAGCATTTATAGCAGTGAGTATGAAACAAGATTTCAAATCCAGATAACAGAGATTCTCAACTCATCCGATTGTTGTCTCCTCTGGGTTACTCCAATGCCAATCAGGGGCTAGAATTGTGATCTACTGCATACACACACACATAGTGAGCGAATTTAAATTATTATTTTCTAGGACATGAGAATTAATTTTAACAACTTAGGAGTATTAAAAGTTTGATGATTAAAAGAAAAACCCACACTGATGTACCACTTTGTTTTTGTTTTTGTTTTTTAAATTTTTACTTCACTACATGACTGCATCATCACATCTGGTATTTCCTGTAAGCCAAAATTGCAATCTCTGCTTGATTTTCCATAAATGTTTCAAAGAATCATTTTCAGTCCAATGGTTGCCACCAAGGAAACATCATACTTACATACATTTGTTACATATGAATTGATTAATATAAAGTGAGGTATTTTATTTCCAACCATATTTTCATATAGGAAATTTTTGAGTCAAAAGCAGTGAAACTGAATTTCCCTAACCTTACATAAGATGAGTATCTTTAATTCTTGTAGAATTAAAATATAAATAAAACAAATGTACACCAAATGGGTACAAATAGCAGCTCACCAAGCAATCAATTAGGATATTACAACTGCATTCTTGATTTAAATGTAATGTTAAGTTTTATTTCTTCTCCTCCTCCTACCTTCTTCTTGGTTATTGTACATTATCTTTCTCAGATTAGTTATGTCCTGATGAATATACATTATTAGTTAGACATTGTTTCCTGGGGAATAAATAATTAATCTGGACCATCATTTCCTCTAGAATATGATATTGTTTACATACTAAATGAAAAGGGGAAGTAGAATAGCAATCTCCAAATTTTTTATTTAGTGAAAGAAAGGGAAAAGTAAGGGCAGAAAGAAAGAAGGGTTAGAAGAAGGAAAGGAGAAAGAAAGAAGAAAGAAAATAGCAAGGGAAGAGAGAGGAAGAAAGGGAAGTGTGGAGAGAAGGAGGGAGAGAGAATACCAAAATAATCTAATTTCATTTGTGCAGGAAGCTGATTGGATCATTCTCTGAAACCACATGCCTTATAAAACTTTAGCCCTAAAGTGCTGACTCTTGGATTTTATAATTCCAGAACAATAATTGTTGAATACATTTTAAATACATCTTGTCAGCAATATACTAGATCTTTGAATTTTACTGAATAATTCTTTTAAATTCTGGCCTAATAAAACACTACCTGAAATGTGTTATCTAATTATTGCAGAAGAAGGAGTGGTGGATAAACAGAGTAATGCTGAAAGTTACAATAATTTTCAACCCAAATAACACTAGCTTAGTCATTATACAGAAGTTTTCATTTTTATTCAGTACTGCTGCTTCCCCTTTCTTAGAAAAATGCTTAATTTTAATACATATTAAAATCCTTCTCTTCATTTGCCTCCATATTCTCTATTTTCATACACACATCTAATCTTTCACCAATGAGCAACTAAAACCCTACCCTCACCCCACTTTCATTGCCTTACCTCAGACCTTCCATTTTTATCTCAATTATTGCAATAACTTACCAGTCTGACTTTTTATATTTGACCTCATTTCTTCAATCTATCTTCCACTGCTTCCTCAACTTTCAGACTGTTAATTTACACATTTAAGTTATTTTATAATGGCAATTTACTAACTGTTTTTAATATCAGATTCACATCTCTTGCTATAACATTTAGGGACTTGTTTCATTGATGCAACAATATCGTTACTTGTCTTATTTTGTGTGTGTGTGTGTGCACACGCGCAAGAAAGAGAGAGAGAGAGAGAGAAAGGAACAGAAGCTGGGACAAACAGGAAGGGAGAGAGATGAGAAGCATCAACTCGTACTTGTAGCACTTCAGTTGTTCATTGATTGCTTTCTCATAATGCATGCCTTGACTGGGACCTCCAGTTGAGCCAGTGACCTCTTGTTCAAGCCAGTGACCCTTCACTCAAGCCAGATGAGCCTGCACTCAAGCTAGCAACCTCCAGGTTTCAAACCTAAGTCCTCAGCATCCTAGGTGGGCGCTCTATCCACTGCGCCAGCACCTGCTCAGGCTCATTGTTTGTCTTCTATAATCAAAACACTTTGCTAGATTCTGTGGTTATGAAAAGGCAGTTAGTGCATTCTTAAAGTATACAGTTAGGAAGAAATAGAAATGATTCAGATTTATTGAGATCCTTTTTTACATAAACTTTAGTACCAAAGAAGAAAAGTAGAACTTAATACCTTTGAGCAATTCTCAGCACAAATGTTATTTCTCCTTCAAAATGACTACTACATATTCATGTAATCACACAATAAATATTGAGTCCTTACTATGTACCAAGTATTGAATTATAGAATAAAAAATGTATCTAATAAATTTTTTAAAAAGGAGTGAATGAATTAGAGATTAACTTTTAATACTTTTATCTTTCATTAATGAATCCCACAAAAATTTTATAGAAGGCTGTGGTGAACTCCATGGAGATTCTCCAAGACAAATGATGTATTTCTTCAGCTTCTTATAATGCTAGGAGCAGACAGCCCTCAACTGTAGTAGGCCTTTAGAGCATTGCCGTGTCTATAGATAGTTGCCTGATCAAAAATGATGCCCTCTTTCCAGTGCAGCCTATATCCAGGTCTAATTCATGTGAGTGAGAAAAGGTTCAGTTACCTCTCCCAATCACCTTAACTTGAGCTCACCATGGGGTCAATGGAGGCTTTTGTTGAGGATGCATTGTAGACCAGATTTCTCATTGCCCAATCTTGCTTCCTCCCTTTTTCGTCCATAGATGGGAACCCCAAAAGCATATCCAAACAAACCTTCTGAATGCCAAAATTATTTTAGAGTCTGTTTTCCAGATAAACCTACCTGTGACATAAGCACATCTATTTTTTTCCCCTTAATTACCATGTATGAGTTTGCTATTCAGTAACTCAATATGTACTTCAAATATGGCAATGAGTTTACCAAACCTTAAACTGGCCCACGAGAGTATAATTTCAGCTCAGTTAGAGGATGTAATTAATAAAGTTTAACAATTATTAAGAATTGTTTTTAATACATTCTACTTCAAGTCTAACTATACAGATGAGAATAACACAGCTAATATTCATTATAGTACACCAAAGGCAGTCAAAGAGATTTTAACAAATACAATCATAAAGTTATAGTTGCTTGTGATGTCTTCCTTTATAGTCAGATTATTCACTAACAATTGAGTCATACTAAGGAAATACAAATCTCAGCAAATATAACAATTTAAACTTCAAATTCTAATTAAATTTTAAAACATATAAAAACCACAAAATCTTCTTTTTTGCTTGTATAAATTATAGAGTATCTTGTAAATTTGTAATGATTAAAATATTTGAAAATCAAAGATAAATAAATACAAATATGTTTGCTTATGCTGTTTACTTTTATGCATGCTGTTTACTTATAAGCATGCAGAAACATATAAATTATTGTAGCAATATGTAATTATAAGTGTTTTGCATTTTGAAAACAATATGACAATATGAAATATTATAGTGAGTAATGAAACAGTACAAACTTAAAATACATAAATCACCAAATAACTCTAAAGAAATTAATACAGTTTTGTACTTTTTTCAAAACTATTACCTCTATTCATTCCACACTTTATGTGTATAAAATTATATTTATTTACATTAATACAACTTAGATTCACAGTTTAAACATTAACCTGTAAGGACACTCTTTTAAGTTTAATTACTTTTTCTACATTCGTACTTAACCAAATACACCTGTTATATTTATTATAACAAAGACCTAAAGGCAAATCTCTATTTCTCTGGATTATTTCCTTACTTTTGGTTAAAGTGTTAGCAACATTTAAAAATAATGTTACAATTTGATTCCTCTTGAGCACCAAAAATTTTCATCCTCAAGTTGCTTTAAGGTACTCAAACATGCAATTTTTATCATATTTTAAGAGATCTAAATTACCTTGAGGCAATCACCTATTAGTATCCTGCCTTTATTAAGTGGATTATGAACTTTAAAACTAAACCTGAACACACCTTAAAAAGGTGCTCAAGTTTAACTATCTTGTCCTATAAATATGGAAGGTACTTTGACAAAAATTGGATCTCCCTAATACCCATATGGATTCAAATATTGCAGAAAGGAAATGGATTGTAAATTTTGGCAACCGAACCTAACTATACTTCCATATGTATGCTTTACCAACCACAGGATTTCGAATTCAAGCTGTTGTTTCAAACCACTTTTTACTAATGAGAAGCATCTTCATTTTTCACCTTCACAAGTCAAGTTGCTAGAAGCTCAATGTTCGCCTTGCTTATCTCACATTCCCATTTGGCAGGTAATGTGAAAACTAACTCCCAAAGAGCTGTCATCTGCCTGGAGTCTCCAACTTGGCACTAGCTACTAGCTTTGACCTCAGGGAATTTTCCTTTGTAAGTTTCCCTGTGGTTTACCTCTGAGAGTTCTCTCTAAACTGAAAGAGAGTAAGAGGAATGGGTAAAACAACAGCTCAACAAGCAATGTGTACTTTGAGTGGCACACAAAAACAGTTCTCTAGCAGAACCCAACTGCTCCAACATGGTCTCAGATAATTACTCTTACAGTGTAATTCAGGAAAAGCAAGACCAATGAGCTTAACTATTAAAGGCATGCTAATAGCACAACACACACTCGTCAGAATTAACAACCATTAAGTGTTTCTAAGGACATCAGATCAATCAAAGTGTAAGAAATATAGATCTTGCTGACTATGTCCTCCTCCCCCCCCCCCGGTTAATCATCAAACACCATCCACTGTCATAGGTCTGTCACTTTCTATTTACAGTTCAGCTACTATGGGAAATACATATAATCCGCCCTGTAAAAACAGGCCAGAATGACCCAAACAGAAAGAAAAACTAAAATTCAGGGTTTTCCTAGTTTAAACTGTTATTTTGTACGTGTATTTCTAGATGTCAGGCAGATCTCAATATTTGAACCGTGTAATATGTCCTTTTTCTAAATTCTTCTGGAATACTTTAATTATTGCTGAATTGGTAGGAATTCCAGTGTTCACTGCAGAGTGGGAGAGAAGCAGAATCTGATGTGTAAACCCCTCTCTCAAATCCCAGCTCTGTCATCTACTAACTAATTTTGTCATCTACTAACTAATTTGTGTAATCCATTTGCCTATTGACCCTCATATTTGTTTCTTGTTTGGCCCTTACAGGTATTCACATTTTTATTACAGGGAACTATATTTCTCAGACTCCTTTAGGACAGAATGAGAGTATTCCTCTGCCTTCTTCTCTGCCTCATGGTGTAGCATGGATAAGCATGCACTCACTGAGCACACACAGGACACCCCTTCTGCAATGTGGCCCCAGGTCCAGACAAGGTATGATGGTACTTTCTGTCTATCTACTTATATAGTTGGAAATAGCTTCTTATTTTCCCATTCTTTATGGAATCAATTTCCTGTATTAAAGTATCTCTTTTTGAAGCATTTTGAATAATTACTATTTCCCTGATTGGACCTTCCTTGGTAAAATGTAGTCAATAATAATAATGAGCCTACAGAGTAATTTTTAGAATTATTTAATGCAGATGTTCTTACGCTTCAGAGTGACTCAGAATCACCTGTAGAGTTTAAAGGATCTTTTTTTTTAAATTATTTCTTTATTCATTTTAGAGGGGAGACACAAAGTGAGAGAGAGAGAGAGAGAGGAGAGAGAGAGAGAGAGAGAGAAAGAAAGAGAGAAAGGGGGGAGGAGCTGGAAGCATCAACTCCCATATGTGCCTTGACCAGTCTTGAAATGGCGACCTCAGTGTTCCCAGGTCGACACTTTATCCACTGTGCCACCACAGGTCAGGCAATGTAGAGTTTATTATAGTGCAGATTTTAAAGCCTCACCCCTCAGAGATTCTGATTCATTAGGTACAAAGTAGGGGCCAAGAATTTGCATTTTTAATGAGTTTCCGAGTGCCTGGGTGCTGCTGATCTACAGACCTCACTTTGAGATCCATTGTAGTGTAAAATACTCTATAAAATTCTAAGAATCAGTGCTGACATTCATCAGAATCAACATCCACAAATGTTTCTATAGACATCACATTAATCAAAGTGTTGTTTTGACTACGTTTGGATATTGCTGTCATCTTTGGTCAAACCAATCTCAACTACCCCTGAGACAAGGTATATTAGATAGATGATTGCCCCCAATAACATAGAACTTAAGTTTCATATTTGAAGAAACTGAGCTTTAAAAATGTGAAGTATCCTTCCCAACTGGGTGCTACATCTAATATATCATGACTTAAAGCTTTGGTTTTCTGATGATATAACTTAGGTTCTTTCCACTACACATAGTACTGTGCCTAAGTAACAGTCATTATTGATAAACACCAATGGGTTAGGTGCAGTTCTTTAAACAGTATATTAAAGAAGGGGTATGTTAGCTTAATAGTAAACACAATTAAAATGAAATTGAAGCTAGCCTTCCAGGATAGATGCTCCATCAGAAAGAAAGAAGGTATTTCTTAAAATGTAAAAGCCTTTAACAAAAAAAGTATTTTATGAGACTATAAGATTTGTCACCTGACCTGCGGTGGCACAGTTGGATAAAGCATCTACCTGGAACACTGAGGTTGCCTGTTTGAAACCCTGGGCTTGCTCTGTCAAGGCTCATATGGGAGTTAATGCTTCCTGCTCCATTTCCCAACTTCAAAAGTCTATCTATACAATGTAGGCTAGTGGTCACAGAAGGTGATATATGATTAGAACACTTTGGCAAGCAAATTAAAAAAATATTTAAAAATTAAACAATAAATAGAGTCCATCTAGTTATGCCATAATAACAACAGTAATAAATCATGATTGTGTGCTTATAATGTTTTAGGCACTACTGAATAAATGTTTTTATGTTTTCTTAAATAAATTTACACAAAACCCTAGAAGAGGTAGAACTCTCACCATTTTCCAAATAAAGAAACAGGTAAAGGGAGATTAAATAATTTGCCCAAGATCACAAACTAGTAGAAATTTGTAGATTTGTGCCTGAACCCAGGCAACATGACCCCTAAACTGAATTCTCTAATTCCTAAACTAAATTCTCTAATTCCTAAACTACATGGTCATGACCATGAGGTCAGAAAATAACCATAGAGTAACTATTGTAATTTAAGTAGTAATTAGCATAATATTTGCATCCTTTCTGGGTCCTAATAGGGTATGAAATCATCGTCATTTTGTATTAGAAGATTTTTCCCCCAAATATTACCCACACCATTGGTATTAATTATCACAAATACACAATGCACAGACACACACACACACATATACATGTATGCTAGTACAATGTATCTGGAGCATTCTAATTATACCATTATAAGAGCAAGAAAAATTTATAATTAATTAATTGAGCTTTGTTAAAGGTAATGTGCAAATTTTCTATTTCTACTTACATATGATTCCTTTTTTAGTCTAAATATATGTTGTTTGGGGCACTCAATAAATTCAACTTTTACTTCAGCTCTGCCAAGTTAAATCAGAGTTAATATATGAGACTAGAGCTATATTAGCTCCTCTTGACTTCCTAACATAAGTGTTGCAATGGTGATGAGAGCTAGCCATTGAACTTGTCTCCATTCTGTGCTCATCTTAATATCCAATACACATTAAGATCTTCTAAAAATTTCATTCCATATGAGGAAATAAAGTAAGAAAGTTGTTAATAGAAAGATTGAGAAAAATGTTGAAGGTTAAGTTGATAATAAGAGAGTCGGTGAAGGAAAAGCATGTGATGAATTCTGCAGTTCAAGAGCACAGAGCTATTTGGTGGTAGAGGACAACAGTAATCATGAAATGAAAATGATAAGATTAACAAAACCTTTTTTTTTTTTTCAGAAGATGAGTGGATTAAAAAGCTATGGTACAGCCTGACTTGTGGTGGCGCAGTGGATAAAGCGTCGACCTGGGAACACTGAGGTCGCCAGTTCAAAACCCTGCGCTGGTCTGGTCAAGGCACATATGGGAATTGAGCTTCCAGCTCCTCCCCCCTTTCTCTCTCTCTCACTCTCTCTCTCTCTCTCTCTCTCTCTCTCTCACTCTGTGTCTTCTCTCTAAAAAAAAAAAAAAAGAATAAAAGCTATGGTACATATATACTATGGAATACTATTCAGCCATAAGAAATGATGACATCGGATCATTTATAACAAAATGGATGGACCTTGATAACATTATAAGGAGTGAAATAAGTAAATCAAAAAAAAAAAAGAAAAACTGAGAACAGCATGATTTCATACATAGGTGGGACATAAAAGTGAGAATATGAGACATGGACAAGAGAGTGGTGGTTATGGGGTGGGGGGAGGGTGGGATAAGGAGGAAGGGAGGGACACAGGGAAAACCAGATAGAAGGTGACAGAGGACAATTTGACTTTGGGTGACGGGTATGCAACACAATTGAATGATAAGATAACCTGGAGATGTTTTCATTGTACATATGTACCCTGATTTATTGCTGTCACCCCATTAAAATTAATAATAATAAAATATAAAAAAACCCTTTTTTTTGCCATTGGGTGATTTATTTTAGAGAAAAATTTGTAATTGTGGAACTTTGGGTGGAAAATTAAAGAGGAAAGAGAAAACCTTCTTTAACTATCTCTATCTATACAATCTTGTTGATTGTTACTTCATTTTGTACAAGAAAATGTTGACACTGAACAACAGGCTTGACAAACCTTTTACAGAGTAAAAATTTTTTGATAGAAAAATACTGTAATCCAACAATACAATAAGACTGATGATATGTCAACAGACATGAATCACTCCTCCTCTTTGCTTTGGGGACTTAAAACCATTAAATTTGCCCAGTGTCTGCTCTTCCCCAGGCAGCCAGATTTCAGCCCCACTTTAGTGTGGAATCTGATCCCTTCACATATTAGAAAGTTGTTTTATTCTGCTAACATTTCTTCTTAATTGCTAAAGTGTCTTAGATGTCAAAAATTATCAATGCTTATCATGAATTTCTAGCCTAGGAAGAAAAATTATCTTTAACAAGTCTTTCATTTCATCAAATTGCATTTTGATGGATTGAGACAGTTGGATAAAGTAATTTCCATTATCTGATTAGCACAGCATTTATTTTTTTATTAAAAACAAACAAATTAGCAGTTCTGTGTTTCATATATTTGCATAGATGAAACCCTGTGCACACTCGGAGCTCGTGTGTGTGAGACAGTGAGGGACCCAAGTGGACACTATATTCTATAAGTAAAGCAATTTTCCAGGGCTGGATTGCTGCAACTTGAAAGTATGGCCCTTGTGAAACATTCTGACACTGTGAATTCGAAGTCTCCTTGTACAGTGACTGACAGAAAATTTAAAACTTTAAATAATCTCTCAAATTTGCCCTTGAAATTCAAGTTGACTTATTAAAGTTTTTTTCCCCATTTGAAAAACTTCTTTGTTTCACTAACGGCAAATCTCCCGTGTTTTGTCACGTTGTTATTGAACAAGTTTAATGATTTGCTGAGGACCTCATCTAGAGGCATTACCAAGCAGCTCAAGATTAGAAACGTATGGTGGTAGAGGCTTTCCTAGAATAAATAAAAATATTTTATTCAGCTACCAAGAAAGGTCTCCAGAGATCAAATTAGAAGCTGGCTGTGAAGGGAGATGTTTAGGCATGCTCTGGAATTATTTATCAGCATTTTCTGCTTGTATGAGAATAAGCAGACATTAAGTTTAAATTAAACAAAGGGGAAAAGAGAACAAGTTTTTTCAGTAATTTGACTAGTAATGATATTTCTGAATTATTCTCAGCTTAATAGTTTCAGCAATTTGCAATGATAATAATTGTTTCTGCTAAAGCTCTGATAGTGTCCATTTTTTCTTCTTTTTTGCCAAGATTAACCCCGTTTAAAACCTTTAATGAACATATAATAGCAAATTTACTGTAGGCTTTGTTAATTTTTAAATTTGTTTTCTTCTTGGCATTTCTTTTAATTTAATTTTATTTTATTACATTCATCAACTATGTGAGAAACTAACTTAAAAGCCCATTAAAAAGGAATAAGTGTTCTTTATGTTGCACTTGTTTGTCCTTATTTATAATGAGGCTGAGCTTGTAAATAGACTAAAGGCAGCTTAATTATTGCTTTCAACATTAATGTGCTTTCCTCATTCACTCATTCAAAATAAGTATACTTTTGGAGTTTGTGGGAAAGACATAAACTGTTAGCTTAGGTTTGTAATTGTACCTTAAATAATTAAATAAAAAACCAGACCATATCCCAAATTAACACAGAAGCTTGTAGATTAAATAACATATAGGAGATGAAGTTGTACTAAAAGCAATTAGACTTTGTTCTTTAAAGAAGACTGCATGTTATCACAAATAAGTGGTCATTGAAAATATTTTCATGTGAAATTCAGCAGGTTAAGTGAACTAGAATCAAAAACCCTAGGTGCTGTGGCTGCTTTTCATATTGAGGAAATATAAATATATAGCTGGACATTTTGTCAGCCAGTAAATTGTCTTTTTCGTGTCCTGAAGTAAGTCACCATATCAATCAACACAGAAGTGACAAGGACAACTACAGCGCCCCTTGATGTTCATTGTTTCGAAAGTGAAATGCCTGATGGAAATGACACCATTCTTAGAAATCCAAATTGCATATTTTGATGTTCTGGATTTATATGAACTCTTTTTAAAAGGACTTGGTTATCTGCTCTCAAATAATTTCCATTAATTTATTCCATTGTGGTTTAGAATTAAATTATACTATAAATTCAAAATGAGTGAAAAGAAAAAGAAAGAAAAGTGAGCTAAGGTGAACTTGGACTCAATAAATGTATAATACTTTTCTGGCAGAGGACAAATATTTAAAAAAATTTAAAATATATAAAGCAAATCCCTTGCTTGTGTGATTTAAGAGGGTGATACAATTTGATACATTTTTTTTTCTTAATATGAAACCCTACAGATATTAATGACTTTTACACATTTTGGTGTGACATTTTCTACACTCTGTTAATAATACTCCTTCGATGCTTGGGAATAAAATAATTATAAGATGCAGTATTAACAGAGTCAAAAAGGCAATATAATACTGTTAATGAAAATAATAAAAGGAACTGAGTTACTGACATAAAGAAAGGGAACAGTTCAAATGAACATCAGTAGTAGAAATGTAGTCAATGACTTTATATTAGTTCCTTTAAAAATAGTCCTTGAAAGTATTTACATTTATATATTCTTGTGTTTTTACCTCATTTTACTTAATTTTCTTAATTTCGTGAAATACCAGATGTTGATTTTTCATAAATTTTGCTTAGTCTTTCAGATATGCCACATATTTGGGATATGTCTTTTTCATACCTATGTATCTGGTGTGTCTTTCAAGAGTAAATGTAATTGCTATGCAGCATTTTCATAGGTAATGACAATTACTCTCAGTATGTTCTACTTATTTTGTGGCTTTCCTCTTTGTCCTTTTCAGTGCCTGATGCTCCAATAATGTCACAGAAATTCCCAAAAGAGTGCTTTTCATCCTTCATTATAAAGTGGATGAACTATAAGTATCCCCTAATTTTTGTGAGCAGTATATTATGTGCATCATCATTAACTGAACAGAATTGGTGAAGAGTGGGGTTTAATAGCCATCACAAATAAGCATCAGTATTCTGGATAAAGGTTTGAGGAGTAAGTTTACTGCTTTTAACTATTGTATGTATTTATTTTGAATCCTTAGAGGTGAGGCACTTTTCTACATTATAATCTTTGTAATATATATTTCTGTGTGTGTTTAATTTATGATCCATCGGTTCTCTCTTCTACTCTATCTAGATTTATTGTTCCACCTCTTTAACATTTCTTTAGTTCTTTCCCAATACTTTTCACTCTTTTTTTGTGTGTCTCAGGAGATTTTATCACATTTGTCTAGAAAACACCCGCCCTGTTTTAATTCAACTCTCCATACATTCGTCTGCGATGCTGAGGGTTGAGAAGTGAGGAGCAAACCTTTTGTTATCTTCTTTCACTCCTATTACAAAATAGGCCGTGTCCTCCCTTGCACTGAAAGATAAACTCTTTATATCTGCATCAATACCCACCCTTCCTGCCTTCTCAGAAAACTGAATTCCTTCTCTCATTCTATTGCATTTTACCCTTTGATTTTCATGTATACTGAAGACTGACATCTTATAAACAACGAAGCAAATAAAAATCTGACTTGACTTCAAGCTCTGCCAGCTACAATTCTTCTCTTTTATAAATAACTTCACATAGTTCTCATCTACTTGCTGCAACTTCTTCTGCACCTCCTCATTATGCTCACAAATACTGCAACATTCCCCACACCCTCCAGTGTGTATGCTCCCACCAAATCACCACTGACAGGTTTATGCCAAATTGTGTGGACATTTCTCAGCTCTCATCCTACTTCATTCCTTGGCACCATTTGACAGTATAGACTACTCCTTCTTTGTTTCAATAATGTCTTTTAGTTGCCTTCCTGATAATATATTTCATGAGTTGACAAACTATGGTGCACAGGCTAAATGTAGTCCATCACTTGTCTTTGTAAATAAAGTCTCATTGGAACACAATGATATTTATTTGTTTATGCATTGTCTATGGCTGCTTTTAGAGTCTATGGTTGAGTTGAATAGTTGGGACAAATACCTTATTACTCCCAGAGTTTAAAATATTTATTGTCTTACATTTTGCAGAAAAAAATTGTCAAGTTCTGTTATATTTTATGTCACTTTTATTAAATTATCTATTTAGCTTTTGCAAATTAGTCTCCTTACTAGGTTTTATTTCCTTACTCCATTTTTTTAAAGGTCAATATTTATCCAGGTTACATGCTGGGATTTCTCCTTTACTTAATCCACACAGTTTCTCTGAAAGATTCAATCTGTGTGCATGGAATCTTCACATACTTGCTGCTTCATGTGTTGATAACTTCCAAATGTGAATGTTCATCTTAAATGACTATTCTGAGCTTCAGAAACATATAACCCTCTACAGACATCCTTCTACTTATATATCTTTGAGGTTTGTCCAATTTAACAAACACAAAATTGAACATAAGCATCTGACTCACTTCTCCAACCTACACTTCCCTTGCCCTCCATCTCACTAATGGGCCCCACTCAGTTAGTGGAGTCACAACGTGAGGTTTTATGATGGCTTTCTTTTGCTTTTTACATCTAATATATCAGAATGTCTTTGTGGTCCTTACCATATATCAGGTCTTCTCTATCTCTACCATCGATTATCTCAAAAGCTAGCTAATGTTCTCTCCGCCCAGTCATCAGTCTCAGCAGTGTTTATGGCTCAACATGCACTCTCTCTTCTCCCACTTCTATCCACATCACCTACCCTACACACTCACACACACACACACACACACACACACACACACACATACACACACTTCAGTTGGTTAACTCCAAATTCAGGTTTCTGTTTTAGTCCTCAAAGATTCCACTGTCCTACAAATCCCTGCAGACTACCTTACTATCTCTTCTTATGTCCCCCAACTTGTCCATGCTTCCTCTTATAATATTTTTTACATTCCATTCCCCTTACAATATTCAAAGTCCATGGCTGATTTGTGCTGACCTTCATTGTGGTCTATAAAGCAAGTTGCACAATATTTAACTCAAAGTAAGAACATAATAATTTTAATTGAATGAATAAATTATAAGGTTTTGTCATTTTGGAAAATAATTCATATCTCATGTGCTACCTGAAACTGCTGATGAATTTTTAAATAATTTAATATTATGAATAAACTTTAAATTCTTGCCTTCGATTTCCTTTTTCTTTCATTAAGTAAGTGAGAGGCAGAGAGGCAGATAGACTCCCACATGTGCCTTGACCGTGATCCACCCAGCAAGCCCCCTATCAGGTGATGCTCTAACTTCTGAGCCAGTCCTTCATTGCTCTGGAACCCAGCCACTTCAGTGCCTGAGGAGGGGCCAAGGAGCCATCCTCAATGCCTCAGGCCAAAGTGCTCCAACTTAGCCATGGCTGCAGGAAGGGAAGAGAGAGAGAAAGAGGTAAGAGGGGAGAGAGATGGAGAAGCAGATGGGCACTTCTACTGTGTGCCCTGACCGGAAAGAGAACTGGAGACTTCCACACTCCAGGACGACACTCTGGTGTGTGGAAGTCTCTAGTTCCTAGAACTGAGAGCAACTGGCTAGGGCGCCTACAATTCTTGCAATATAAGATTCTATGTGTCTTCTGGTACCACTCATCAAAATGGCAATATTGAATATGCAATGCTGGTCTGTGTCTCTTACAGAAGACGTACCTTTACCCATGGATTCTTCTACTCATTACTGCTTATATGTAGAGCTTTTCCCGCACAAAAGAATAATGAGCTGTTTTGCAAGGTGCTGCTGGGCAATATAATTCTGTGACCAAAACTGTGACCAACTATAAATTTGAAAGCAATAAATCTGCATTTTCCAAAAGCAGCATGGCTGTGCTTAATCCTTATGTTTTGCATTTTAAAATATCATTGTCTTTCTTTTTTTTCATAAATGAAGTATATTTTTATGCATTTTATAAGTGTAATCAATTGACAAATTACCATACAGTATAACCTAAAGTTATATGGGAAGTTTAATGAAAATAATGTACTAATCAAGCTGAGGAATTAACAGTAATGGAATTCTCTACATAGGAAACATATTGCCAAACCGCCACTTGTCATGGAATGTGTTTCCTCAAAGTAGAAAGAATTCTAAGCCACAAGACCCTTTATTCTTCACTATAAAAATGCCGGCCATTTCAAGTTACTGATATGTAAGACAAAACATCTTTGTTTTTACTATTTTTATAGTTTATCTAATTTTCATATTGAAATTTAAAATCTGAAGAAAAAGGAATATGTAACAAAAATTGAGGCAGATGCCTATGGGAACCAAGTGAATAGCTCTCCTATATAGCTTCTTATTGAGAGTGAATTCTCCATTTACTAAGAGAGACAGAGGGAAGCATTTTTTGGCAAATTATATTTTCTCCTGTGCTGCTGCCAAATGAAATACTTGAGCAAGTGCAGTTCCACATCCTACGCATGATGTGAGTCTAATGTCACTATATTTGGAATGAAAAGTTGCTCAAAAGTTGGTAACAGAAATATTTTTGTTTTTAACAAGTCTCAACTGTTTCTCTTCTCCCTCATTTCTTACAAATAAAATGTCTCAGATTTGTAAGGGGAGACTCTGAGGAGAATCATTTTCCATTTCCATATCATGCTTTTCCTGTGAGTAATCAGGTTAGACGTATCTATTAAGAAAAAGCCTTGAGCCCTAAAACATATTTTGTCATTATGATTTTAAATCATAGATGACATTTTGAGAAATGTTTTGTGTCCTAATGACAGAGGAAAGAAAACAAAAATTTATTATACTAATCTTACATTTCTGCCGGCAAAGTCACAAAGCATTAGAGGAATCCAGGCATAGTCAGCTATAAACCAAGAAATAGCTTCAAAGCAGTGATGTCTGCATGTTTATGACAACACTCAAATGGTTGCCAGTCTGACTTTTTTTGTGCACTGACTGTATCACACCAGTTTCCACTTGAGGAAACATCTCTCTTTTTCCTGTCATACAAAATTCTTGTTTGTCTTTTAGAGCTCCTAGCTCTTACCTAATGCTACACGCCTAGGTAATGCTTTCCCCACCCCCATGGAACTCTTTAGTGTCCCAAACATGGAGGTAATGGGTTTTAGGCAGAGGAAGCTAATATGGAAGGGAAATTCAAAAAGAAGTAAATGTGGTTCCTAACCATAATTCTAAAAAGCATGCATTTAGAAAACAGGAAAATTTGAGCTTTATCCCAGGTCAGCCATTTGGTAGGGTTCATCCCTTCTAAAGACAACATGATAACCCTGGCAATGACAGTACTTAAATGAGGCAGACTAATTAACCATTCTTCACAAACCCCTCCTCTGTTTCCATGGTAGGTTACTAGAAATGTTAAACACTCTTTTTCCCAGACTGCTTTGCAGCAAGGAGTGGCCATGCAAATAGTTGTGGTGAGTCAATAAAAATCTGCTTAAAAGCTCATGGGAATGCTTTTGTTTCCCTTATGTTGGAGGCAGATATCACTGGCCACCCCTGCTTCCCTTTATTCTTGCCTTGAGTACGGATGGAATACCTGAGTAATAGTAGCCATATTTTGATCATGAGATCATGAGATAGTATAGGGAGAAGAAGGCCAAAATAGAGCAACAGAAACAGACAGCATTAATTGCCTTATTGTCTGCTACAACAGCTCTAAACTGCTCACTTTCAAACTTCAAGTTAGATGAGAAAGAAACAACCTTTTATTATAAAATAACCAAAATTCATAGTCAGTTCCTATTAGCCAAAGTTCTCTTAACTGACATACTAACCTAAATATTCTCCATCCAAAGCATACTTAATTAACATCTTAAAATTTTTTTCACAGCCCCCTTTCACCAAAAGAAACATCTAATAGGTTCTATTTATTAACAATGTAAGCCCAGCCTGACCAGGTGGTGGCACAGTGGATAGAGTGTCGGACTGGGACGCGGAGGACCCAGGTTCAAGACCCCGAGGTCGCCAGCTTGAGCCCAGGCCCATCAGGCTTGAGCAAAAGCTCACCAGCTTGGACCCAAGGTCGCTGGCTCCAGCAAGGGGTTGCTCAGTCTGCTGAAGGCCCACGGTCAAGACACATATGAGAAAGCAATCAATGAATAACTAAGGTGTTGCAACAAAAAAGAAAAACTAATGATTGATGCTTCTCATCTCTCTCCGTTCCTGATTGTCTGTCCCTGTCTATCCCTTTCTCTGACTCTCTCTCTCTGCTCCTGTAAAAGAAAAAAAAGAAATGTAAGCCAAAAAAAAGAAGATCAATATATATTTATATCCTAACAACTTTGTATGTATTGATTGTAGCACAACATCTCAAAAAAATCTTTTTTCTTTTTTTTTGTGACAGAGACAGAGAGAAACAGATAAGGACAGACAGACAGGAAGGGAGAAAGATGAGAAGCATCAATTTTTGCTGCAGCTCCTTAATCTAGTTGTTTCTTGATTGCTTTCACATATGTGCCTTGCGGGTACTCGCAGAGTGAGTGACCCCTTGCTCAAGCTGGCAATCTTGAGGTCAACCCAGCGACCTTGGGCTTCAAGCCACCAACCTTTATGTTCAAGCCAGAGACCTCGCACTCAAGCTGGTGAGCCCACGCTCATGCTGGATGAGCCCGCACTCAAGCAGGCAACCTCAAGCTTTCGAACCTGGGTCCTCCGCATCCCAGTTTGATGCTCTATCCATTGAACCACCACCTGATCAGGCACAACTTCTCAAAATTTGAAATTAAAGTTTGATTCCAAAGATTGTGGATACTGTCACCATCATTACCTGTTTCACAAAAATTTTTGCTTTTTCTTCCTTGTATTCACTGAAAATTCAGCTTCTTAAAGATATGATGTCAATGAAAGATATGAGATCCTTATAGCCATCTAATGTCAAACTGTGAACTATTGTAAGATACTGACTTCTATAGTTACCAATTGATGTCACTGTAGTTCTGCTGAGAATCATCTTTCTTTGCCTATCTGTGTTTGGAATGATGCACTATTTGAGAACCACAGCCCTGACCTTTAGGAATGTTGTGATCATAAATAAGATAATGCATGTAAGTAATAAGTGCCACTAGCTGGTACATAATAGGTGAGCTATAGCTTGGAGATATTATAGCGGTATAATTCTCATCAACTTTTATCTACTTTCAGGAATGTCTCTGTATAAACAAACAATTCCTCTGAGAATAAAAAAGGATTTGTTTCTTGTTTTTCTGTATCATGGACAATATATAGCATTAAATAGGAGCATAATACTTGATGGATTTCACTCCACACCCAAACATATACAGATACATATCAATGTAAAAGCAAAGGCAACTGCTGGGAGATAAGATCAAATATGGCAAATCAAAATACAATAGGACAAAGATACTATTACCCTAAACTGACTCACCATTTAGAATTTCATCATAATTCCATATTCATAAGTGTCTCCTGTTTCCCTAACACATATTGGAGGCTCAAGTTACAGAAATGTGTAAATGTAAAGAATATTTCTTGACTTCGATGAGCCCATATTTAAGGATTTACTATCTCATGATTTGACTTGCAGTTCTGCAATTATTTTCTTCCTAGATTACTCTCCCAGAATTTCTAACGGTGTTTTAATGATCACTTACCCTGTTTGTGCCCTTCATAATTAAATTTAAGTGTGGGTTACCCTAGTATGATACAACCCCAGGGACCCTATCCACTTTTCATTCAGTGTGAATAATGGTGCCTTAAACCTTGCTTTGTTGCATTTAAGCTTGATGACCAATCTCTTTCTCAATTAATGGGCATTTTCCAGCATCAGAAGCTGGAGGTCAAACCTTTGTTTTTCTGAGCTAAATTGTTGCTGTTGCAATTGGACAAAGAGTCTCAGTTGTCCAAATGCATCAATTTTAATGACTCCAGGAAGTAACAGTCTATCTCACCCAAAAGGGTACAAGGTCACATACTGGATATTTAATGTGAACTAAGGTCTACTTCTGTGAAGGCATGAGATATAGAGAAACATATCTCTACTTGTCAAGGTCATTTTTTTTTTAGAGAACTTCAAGGCACTTCACAATGCAACAAGAGATAAATTAGACCATTTCCAAAGAAGTCAGGAACCACTGCTTCAACAACTGGTTTAAAATATTGTGCGAGACAATAAAGTTATAAAGTTATCAGCTTTTAGGAACAAAAAACACCAGGAGGCCTAACTAAGAGAATATGCAGCAGTGAGAAAAAGATTGGTCCTTTTTAGTGCGAGAAGGTAATGGGTAAGCAATGAAGCCCAAAGTAGTATCAATGATGCAGGGTGATTATAAATGGCAAACCTGTTCTCATCCACGTCAAAAGTACCTATATAGCCCATGTGGGAAGTACTATAGAAAACAGAGACACATTCAGGCCTACAAAGTTCAATTCCCTTTGCAAAATTTTAAATACAAATAATAAAACTCCATATTAACCTACACTTCCTAATTTCCTTAGATAGTCAAGTTAGTCTCTCCCTTGAAATCAGTAGGTTATATGGACATAGCAAGAAATTCGAGTACCTAAAAATAGGTGTCATTTAATTCTTTATTCCTTTTTGTCTTTTGGTTCTTTCTGTTCTGCCATTCCTCCTAACTGTCTATAACTTTATTACTTCCCCATAATTTAGAAATAAAAATGCTGACAGCCAGAGGATTAAACTATTACACTGAACTTGCTTTGTGTAACTTGGAAATCTTGGCACTTAAAAAGGACTGTCACACATAACTCTTTGCTCACCCACACTTCTCAAGACAGTTGTCTCAATGACTTGCATACTGAAAGGTTCTGAATTATTAAATTATAATACTGAGGCCTGACCTGTGGTGGCACAGTAGATAAAGCATTGACCTGGAACACTGAGGTACCAGTTCATAACCCTGGGCTTGCCTGGTCAAGGCACATAGGGAAGCTGATGCTTCTTGCTCCTCCCCATTTTCACTCACTCTCTCCCCCCTATGTAAAATGAATTTTAGAAAAAGATAATAAATTATAATATTGAATTTTAAACTACACTATTTGATACTGGGCCAAATAACACATTAACTGTTTTTGTAATTTTCTACAGTTAGAATGAAGTGTGACAAGTTGATTAAAATTCACATGAAGAAGAGCTAAGTCGAATCAATAGCTTAGAAACCCTGGATACCAATATGTATTAAACTCATTCTATGATCAAGCTGACCCTTTGACTTCTATTTCTTCATCTGTGAGTTGGTGAAATAACCTCTTGCATTTACTTGCTTTAAAATAAGAACTAATGAGATGAAATTTGTAGTCAGATCAAAGTGGACTACATAAGTAGTATAATTTTCGAAGAAAATATTATGGGTATTTGTATTATATACAGTAATGAAAATGGAAAGTATTTACTCTGGGGATCCAGGCTGCGTTATTGCTAACTTATTTGCATCCTGATAAATGATTTGCATGCTAATGAGCATGTATTCCCAGAAGAGTCTTTCCAAAGATTTCTCTATAGTTTTTCTATCAGTTATATATGATACCATGTGATAGAAAGATGTAGAACCTCAAAGGTTTGTGAAATAATTTATCCCTTTTTCTCTTTGCAATGTGCTTTTAAAAGATTAGTGAATGTTCTTTTTTAAAATTTCCAAGTTGTTGTTAATGAGTCCCCCTAACTCTATGGGATTTTTCACTTATTTATATACTTATTTATTTATTTTAATTTTATTTCTCCCAGGCTCATGCTGCAGTCACCTTCCTTAATGTGAGAAAAAGGTCTTTTCTAACTGTTGTTCAAATGACATAAAAATTCAGTCCCCTGATAGAAGATAAAAAATATTCTAAGTCAGAATTCTTTTCTCACTCCAATGTTTTGCATTTGAGTTTTTATTCATATGCAGCCCCAAAAGAAAGAACAGAAAAGCAAACTCTTCTTTAGATTGCAAATTAGGTTTTGCGTATTTGAGTGAATTTTAATTCTTATGTTCCTCTCTTGAGTAATAGTCACTATTCTGATCCCTCCAGAGATGGTGTCCTCAACATCTACCTGGATTAAGCTACTGCATGGAGTGCACACATTTGATCTGAGATTCTGCAGATAGATATTGCAAATAAAAAGAAGCCAATCACCTCCAGGGTGTTCTTACACCAGCTAAAATATAACTTGAGAGGATAGTGAGGAAGGAGTTGGTTCCCAAAGGGAAAGGATGTTTCCCTCCACTTGCTTGTTGGAAGATGAATACACTAATTGGAAAACTAGAAGTTCTTGGGATTTGCAAGTGGAACAGGTGAAAATGTAACTGGTGATAATTAAAGGCTAATTATCTTCAACCCACAATTGGCCACAAGATGATATTATGAGACACATCAAAGGGGAGCCAGAGAAAGAGAGAGAGAGAAAGACAGGAAATAGAAAATGTTCTATACGCCTGTGCCATTAACTACAAGAGGGAGTTGAACCTGTGTAGTCATTGATGGTTGGTGCTTGCCTCGCCATCTGAGTTGTCTTTCCTCCCGGATCTGTCTAAGAATTAGTACATCTTACATCAGGATTCAGAGGATCTATCCAGTTTTCCTTCCTTAAAATATATATATATATTGCCTTGCAATCAAATATCAGAAAAATCAATTTTTATTTTTAGATTTTGCCAAGGCATTGTTACTTTATTTAATTGATTCCTATCCTCCTCTCATTTTTTTTATCATTCTCATTGTCATCATCATTATTATTATCTGGGAAGTGGAGATTTTAAATAAATCATTCATGAAGGGGAGAATAAATAAATCTATAACGCAGTTGAGTGATAGAATTCTTCGTGCTAGTATATATAGAAATTTCTTATTTTCATTCCACTTTGGACTTTATCCTGAAGGCAATGGTTATCCTCAAACATTTGTAAGTAGAAGGTAATATTAAGGCTCTTATTTGTATTCCAATGACAGGAAGCCAAGGTAATTAAGACACTCCCGTGGGACAGCAATTTAAATCCATGTGAGGCAGATTGTCTTGAACAGGCCTGCTTTATGGACATGTGGTCTGATTCAGATTTGCCCAAAGTGGCCTGAAGCTGCCAACCTCGTGGGCAGGATCTATCCAGTTTTAAGTTTCATCCATTTTTTAATTGAATTTATTGAGGTGACATTGGTTAATAAAATTACATAGGTTTCAGATGTATCATTCCATTACATATCATCTGTATATTATACCATACATTCAGCACCCCAAGTCCAGTCTCCTTCCATCACTATCTATCCCCCTTTACACTCTTCTAAATCTGTTGATCAGAATAGATAACCCTCTGATATTCTGAAGCCAACAATTTCTGACCTGCAAAGTTTCCATATTAACTCTTCTGGAAGCTCAGTGATATTAACTTTTTCCATTGATCTCTGTTTTAACAGCAATTATTTGTGAGGCATCAAGATCAAAAGAAACATAGGTCCCTTTTCTGGCTGGACTTAAATTTATTTAGATACTCAATGTTAAAAGAGATTCCAGAAAGCTTTCTCCAAGAAGTCCAAAGTCCTGTTAGGTGAAATAAGAGGAGCATAGCGCATAGATCAAAAGAATTGTATTCGTAGAACTGTCATTCCAGGAGGGATGGCTTAGTGAGTGTTTCCCAGTAATGTGGGGGCACATGATATTCCCCTTACACCACTTATTCCCCTTCAGCATCTAAGGGGGCTAATGATCTGTCTATCCTCTCTCCTGAAACTTCTTTCCTCTCTCATATGACCCCCTTAAAATAACATGGCCATGCATAAACCCACAGATCCAAGTCAGGAACATCAGGGAACTCCTATAGGATTTTTCAAAATAAGGTAATCTCTCTCAGGTGGCAAAAGCCATATGGGATAAAATTTAGAAGCCAACCACTGTGTTTTCCACTATGTGAAAAATCTTGTCTACAGCCTGCGTGAATTAAGCTAACAGGAAGAAAAGTAGCAGAGACTAGAGAAGGAAAAGTCTTGTTACAGCTTGAGCCCCTAATTATTTTTGGTTCCAAATGCATTTATGCTCTCTGTGGTTTGGCTTCTCAACAGTACCTTTTTGACTAAAATAGTTCATTAGAAATATTAATCAAGGTTTTATTTTTTTAAGGAAATTATATATTGTTTAAGTATTCTATAATTTTAAATAAAGTTTGCTTATCTATAGTGTGTCCTGGCTGTGCATTGCCTGCAAACTGTTCCAATGGCACAGACTGGGGTGCAGGGTGGGAAGCAAGCCTTTTTAGTTCTCATACTTCAAACTTTTTATTATAGTTTTAACTAAATGATGTCTTTCGAGGTATATTTGAAATGGACACACATAGAAATGCCCCAATCGCAAGCATGTTTAAAATATCGGTACAGTAAGCAATAGCAAGAGGGAAAAAGCAAAGCCAATTTAGTTCTTAAAAAATTTACTTCATTTATTGACAGTTGCAAATATGGAAAAGCTTTTCTTTGTCATTATGACTGCACAGGATTCTCAGTAGCAGACTATTCGTTGACATGGTAGGTACTGCCCTCGGTGGAAGCTTTGCTGCAGCGCCCCCACCGAGGGTCTGAAGTAGGCACCCTGGAAAGCCACCACATCCTGGCTGTTGTCTGTGCGAGTTGGCTCACAGCAAGGGATCGCTCATCCGGTGCCTTGGGGTCTTCAGCCATGAACTAAAGGTGTTGATTCAGCCATTCTCTAATGTGCCTTTTGCCCCCAAAGTCAGTGGATGTATGACCAGCAGGGTCTTCAAATTGAATCTCATTGATTACTTTCTAATTTGTGAAGAGTGCTAATCTATTAATAGTCTTCACAGCGACATTTACCAACTAGAACATTAAATAACATCAAACACATATCCTGACTACACTAGGGAACTGGAGAGAACAGCTGTGTTAAACTAGCTTGCTTGTTTCCCCGCTGCAAGCTCTTTGCACAATGATTAGCGCATGAGCAAGCGGCAGAAAGCCACGTGTCTCTATAGAAAGCTATGGGTGCTCTCTCTCCCTGGCAGTTCTCCCAGATCGCTCTAGCCACTGGGAGGTGCAGTTCCCTGATTCCCTCAAGCCGCCACTGTGAGGGACAGTCTTCGTGATCCCTTGCCCTCTACTGGGAAAAGCAGTTTTCCTTTACTTATTTGCTTGCCCGTCTCTGCCAGCCTCCAATAAGAGGGTATGGCCTGATCCTTTCCGCTCCTCAGTTCCTCTACCATACACCCAAATTCAGTGTGAACCTGCCTGGCTGCAGCCACCAGCATTACAGAAACCAAGAATAGCTAATAATGGCTAACATTTATTGAGCACTTTCTGTGTACAAGACGCGATTCCAAGTTATAGATTTTTTTTAACTGAAGTTATTGGGATGACGTTGGTTAATAAAATTATATACATTTTGGGTGTATCATTCTGTAACTCACCATCTGTACATTGCACTGCCTGTTCACCAACCCATGTCAAATCTCCTTCCATCACCATTTGGTTGCCAATCTACATGTCTCCTGCCACCAACAGAGAACAGAGCACCTTCCTTTTTACTGAGCCCTGATTAGAAGAAAGGTAAACACCAAATTGACTTGCAGAGGTCCAAGGGAAATGAGGATTTCTTTGTTGCCACCCTGGTGATGTTTGAGATGTTCCTATAACTTCCAGAGAAGGCCTCTGGAAAACATTCTGGCAGTTCTTAGTGAAATTGAGTAAGCACCACTCACCAGACTCACCTGATATACCAGATACCCAAACATGCTAATCAATTCATCATTTGTGGTTGCAGAAAACTGGCCACAGCCTAGTTGTCTTTCACTGAGGGAATGGATAAGTATAACTAGAACCATTTGAAATTGCTAATATTTGACCACTTTTTGACTATAAGAAAACATCAGTCTTATGCAGTTCAATCTATTACATGTGGTAGATATATATGATAAAATAGAATAAAGCAAACTGGACCTTACTACAGCAACAGAGATATACCTTAAAACATAAAGTTAAAAATAATATAGATGCAAGAACACAATTCCAGCATAATGTCATTTATATAAATTAAAAACATACTCAAGAATACAGTACATATCTGTGGGGCAGCTGTGTTAGGCTTGCTTGTGGGTTTACCAGCTTGATTAGTGTGAGCACGTGGCAGAGGCATGTGTGCATAGCCTGTGTAAGGCTATGGGTGCTTCCCCTGGGCAGCGATTCTCCCAAACTGTTCTGCCACCATGAGATGCAGTTTTCCTTGCTCCCTTGCCCTTACTGCAAATAGCAGATTTTCTTTTTTTTTTTTATTAGCTCTTTCCCTTTTGTTGTTTATTTGCTCACCTGTCTTTGCAAGCTTCCAATAAATGGGTATGGTCCGACATTTTCCAGCCCCACAGTTTCTCTACTGTTTGCCTGGATCAAATATGAACCTGCATGGTCTCAGCCACCGGCATTACAGTATCTTATCAGGATAGACGTATATATCAGGTTACATATCAATGCAGTTAATGGGCTCCTATTAAGAAGAGGAAATAGGAACATGAAATAAGATAGAAGAGAAAAATCAATTATCCATACTTTTCATGGACCGTTGACTATGTGCCATGGGCTAGAGATCAACAATCCCATCCTCTGCACCTGAGGAATATTAAGAGCAAGAGAATCAGAAAGCCAAGAAGAGAAAGAGCAAAGGTCCCTGTACCAACATGAATCTTTAGCAAAAAGACAATGAGTGAGAATGTGTATAGAAAAGGGGACCTGAAACAATTCCCAAAGTCTTCCATGGTTCCAAAAAAGCATCTATAGTTTTTCTGAATGTTTTCCAGGCATTCTAGTAAGCCAGATGAGACCAAAATACTGTAGCTGAGAGAGGGACACCAGACAAGACAAAGTCTCTTCGTAGTGAGTAAGTGGACACTCTCAGTATATGTGGCATGGGTTATTGAAGCTAGGACCAAGGCCAAGTCTGGATTAAAGTAATTGATGCTGTAGGAAATAATACTAATAATTGAAAACCTGACACCCTCATTTACATCTCTGCAGATTGAGAAGGTAAAGGTTGCTATAGTCAAGAAGGTGTGTGCGTTCTCACCACCCATGCCTCATACAAATCATGTGCATCACATCTAGACTTTCTGATTTGGTTATAACCTGAGGACAGGTCAGAGATGAACATCTCTTATTGCTAAAAATCAGAAATGACTAACAATAATTTGAGTTTACTTCGTGGAAACTTGGGTGAGGAGTTGGGACTAGCAGCTCAATTTATAAATTATATTTAATAATAGAAACAATAAAAGTTCAATTATTCACATCAAGATTTTTTTTCTAAAATTTGTACTTAATATATGAAAATCAGTTACTGTCTATAACTCATTTTAACTTTAAACTTATCAGTCTCTGAATGCATCTTCAATGTGGCATGGAAGTCTGGCTCTATATACATTAATTTTGCAGAGAAATATGTATACAAGTATTCTGCAACAAAATTGGAGGTTAACAGACATTCCACTGGTATCTCAAAATAACCAATGCATTCATTACAAACTGATATGTCAAAAAGCTAATTATTATTCTTGGCTGGTTCTTCACACAGGCAGTATTTGAGTGGGGGAGGTTGGAGTATACTTTGCAGTTGAAGACTAGTCACTTTGCCAATGTGTGTGATACATTAAAGATGAAGAGCTTCCTTTTAATTAATGGCATTGCTCTAACTTGATCTAACTAAAGAAGTATCAGGAAGAGCCAGAAATGTCACCCGCCTTACATTTCACAGCATGTCTAGTTTTCGTAATATTTTCTCAGGAGAATTAATTTCAGGATAGTGGTTCTGAGCCAAATGCACAAACTTAAAGGATTCAACTAAAGAAAAATTCAGTGCCTAGTGAAAAGTTTGGTACCTCAAGTATAGAATTTGAAAAATATTTGAATAGAAAAATAAAGAAATATCCTTAGGAGAACATCACTGGTTTGTAAAATTGTATTCAACAGTAGAGAGCCCATTTCAATCAAAACTGAAAAGTGAACTTTATTAAATAAATCACCTGACACCAGAGACACTCTGGCTTAAGTAACCTTAGGTGGCAATTGGAAGTCATGGTGCTCAGTCCTCTCAAAGCCAGAGAAGAACCCCAGCATCCGAGGACTTAGTTAAGCACACTTCGAAATAAATAGCAGTAATTAAAAAAAAAACATGATAATAAAAATAAAACTAATATCAAAAGCTACTTTTATTTATATTTTACCAGGTGCTGAATTCTTAATCACATCACCTCTGTCGATCTTTTCAGCACCTTTGATCCCCAGGTTATAGATAAGCAAATTATGGTTCCAATAGGTTAAGTCATTTGCCGATATTACTCACTAATTATTGGCAAAATTGTAATAGAAACGCAGGTTTCCTGAGTCTAGAAATCTGAGCTACTAATCACTTAGACTATAAACATTTACATTGGTTACCTCTTAGTCAGTGATGATGTTAAAAGTGAAGAAAAGGGTACTAAGGGAAGAAAAAATACCCTTTTCTTCTAATTCTGGACATTTTATGTGTGAGGTGACAGTGAGATTTCCAGATAGGCTTGTGTAAGCACTAGGACCTACAGAACTGGAATGCAAAGGTAGCAAGGCAAAAATTTCAGAGTAACATTAGCATGCAGGAGATAGTTGAAACCAAGAATATTATACAGTTATATAATATATTATAAGAGAGAGGAAAGTTAATAAAGGCTCAAAAATCATTAGCATGAAAAGAATGTTTGCAGAAAGGGGAGTAAGAGGAAATTAGGAAACAGTAAATTAAATTGCAGCAACCTGGGAAGAAGTGGGGTTTGTAAGCATCATGAGAGAAGGGCTTGTTATTTTATTTTTCCTGTTTGTTCACTGCTGTGTCTTAAGTACCTAAAATAATGCCTGGTACATTAGAAAGGCCATGACATAGTTGTATAAATATGTTAATCAGGTTCAAGTACTACAGGGAGGAAATTTATCATTGCACTTAAAATGCTTGGGACACTTGTACAGTTAGTGTCACTCAAATATCCATATAACAGTAATTTCCCAAACCTAAATACAATGTAATCTGAATGCTTTAAAATGGGAGAATTAATTGTACAATTTAATATGACTAAAATATACTAAAAATTTCAAGTATTTCTGTGTGCTTAAATATTTTCAAACTAGTTTTTTTAAAAGATCATTGCGCAACTTCCTGTGACTAAATAATACCAAATATTTAAGAAAGTTCTTACAAAAAAATTCATTTTCTAATGAGATCAATAGTGGGCTTAAAGAATTTCTAAAGAAGCAAAAAGCTAGAGAGTTGTATTTTTTTTTTAGCCTTGGACATTTTTACTTTTACACACACCTACCTGTTAGAGTGTTTCCATAAATGTTTCAGTTGCGCATATGATTTATGAAGCAGTTAATATGAATGTAGGAACTATCTGCTTCCAAAAATGCATCATAATTTGTGTCTAAGTAACAACTGTTCCAAAGACGAAAACCACAGTCATCACTTGGTTGTGTTGGCTGACAAACATGGAGTAATTAATCTTTGTTTTCACTGAATATTTTATGAAATTATTTTTTTTTAAATATGTGCAAATTCCAGTTTAAAAAAAAAAAAAGCTTTTATGTGTGACAGTGAAATCTTATGAAATGTACTCCGGCTCAGACATAAATACCTCACAAGATTTAAAAAGTGCACTTTTCTTTAATCCACCCAATCCAAGAGACAAGGGGTTTGTCAAATCAATAGATGTAGGCATGTTAATTACTATGTATTTGGTCCCATGCTCACTCTTCCCCCGACTCTGTTCCCAGCACTATGGCGTGAAAGACATTAGGCTGTTAAAGCAGACACACCTGGAATGAGCCCTCCTTTTCCATCTGCCAACAGTGTGACTTCAAACAAGTTACTTCACTTCTCTGAGTTCTTGTTTTCTTAATCATAATTTGGGGCTACTAAATGCCCATTGCAAAGTGATTATATCCTCTGTGCGGCATAAACTATATCTTTCTTGTCCAACATTATATATCTGATTCTCAGTACTGTGGAGTTTAAAAATACTTGTTTTATTAGTTTGGGGAATATGTAAAATAACATGTCGAGACTGCCTACCACACACAGGGTACCCAACTCATGCTACGTCCCTTTCTTCCGGCTAGTTATTTACATCAGTCAGTCTCTACCCAAATATTTCTGTTATTGGAATAAATGTACATTTTAAGGTTGAATTGTCAGAATAATTATCAAAATCCCCTACTAGGACTTTGTCTTTGGAAATGCATCTCCTACATTAAAAAATAGTATTATTAGTCATAACTTAATGCACTAAAATAAAGCTACCCAAATATTGTCCCCAATTCTCCCATTGTAGCAAGAATTAACTTTTTTATTTTCATTTCTTCCCGTGACATCCGTAATTTAGAGTTTAATTATCATAATAGGATTGAGTATTACTAGTGTTTTGGTTAAACAGATGACAAGGCATGACTGTCACGTTGTCTTTAGTTGACAAGCATAACATATGCCTCCCCTACTGTAAATTCTACTTATGTTGCTGGTGTCAACAGCAAGTGGTATAATGGAATATGCACTGATTATTATTGAAATTAGGACAACCAACAAAAAAGATTCCAAAGCAACTTTAGTATTTATGTTACAATAAAATTATTGTAAAATTGAAGCAGTGACATTATTCAACTTAGCTTTGTTTAGAACTATTGATCTTGATTTTTCTACGGAGAAGTCCTTTGGGCTAAAGCTCTACACAGAAAATCAATTTGCTTAAAGTGCTTCCTTTTATGCATAATAGCTTACTCATCAAGGACTGAAATTCTGCATGTGAATAACAGTGCAGTCTCCTTCTTGCCAAACACTAGAAGTACTATGTAAAAGATTATAATTGGAATATTATGCCAAAAACCTGGAGACCACAATTTTTCCACAAGATAATCAAATGCCAATAATGATCCAGCGAAACATTTGAAGTTGAATCTCAGTATGAGTATCAATACCCTCAAATTTCACTCTTAAAATGTGTTTCTATTCATTGTACACTGAACTTTTTTGTCCAAGGAAGATGAATACAAACAAGTAGCAACCCACCAGAAGAATTTTGGTTCTATGTACAAACAAGAAATTTAAGATTGGAAAGAGTAAATTCAAGTTTATTTCTAAAGGTATCACTAGCAACCAGACTTTGCAAATTTGGCCAGTTATTTAACCTCTCTGAATCTAATTTCCTTATTTATAAATTTAGAAAGTCTCTTCTAAATCTAAAATGCCTCAATTAAATTGAGTTTTAAAGATAGGTCACAATTTGAACTATATTATTTAAATGTTGAAAATAATAAAAGAAAGAAAATGTAGAACTTCTAAGAAAAGGCAATAAAATGAGAATTGGGCTTTCACCTACCTATCTGTACTTAATCCAGATATTTTAAAATATATACTGTTTTTTTGTGAATTCAAGACAGTTTTATTCTGTAAATCTCATCAATAAACTTAGAACCATATGATCTTAAATAGTGTTTTCTGCATGGTCTAGTAAACAATATATTATTTAAATAGATTACATAAAGATTTGGAACCAATTTTCTGAATCTAATTATTTATATTTTTCTAAGTATGCTATTGCAGCAATCATTTCACTATACAATATATGTAAGTAACTCATTATGTTGTACACCTTAAATTTATACAATGCTGTATGACAATTATATCTCAATAAAACAAATAAAAAAGCAGTCTCTGTATCAGTCTGTAACTGTCTTATATAAACTATAGCATATTAACTTGCTTTCATGTTTCCTCCTATTAAGGTTTATATATGAATTTAATGACTATAAATAAGTTATTGACTGTTGCTATAAACATTACTCCTTATTGTGACAAAAAAAATGTTTTTAATGCACTTTTTAGTTTATCTGGTATAGCCCTAACTTTCCCTGATATGTCATGCAAATTGTATTCCAGCTCTAAAGGAGATAACATAGTTTCATGCACAGACATAAAATATACTTGTTAATACTATGTATGTGTATTACATTTTCTTTTTCTTTTTTTACAGGGACAGAGAGAGAGAGTCAGATAGAGTGATAGATAGGGACAGACAGACAGGAACAAAGAGAGATGAAAAGCATCAATCATCAGTTTTTTATTGCGACACCTTAGTTGTTCATTGATTGCTTTCTCATATGTGCCTTGACTGCAGGCCTTCAGCAGAATGATCAACCCCTTGCTCCAACCAGTGAGTGACCTTGGGTCCAAGCTGGCGAGCTTTTGTTCAAACCAGATGAGCCTGCGCTCAAGCTGGCAACCTGGGGGGTCTCAAACCTGGGTCTTCCGCATCCCAGTCCGATGCTCTATCCACTGCACCACCACCGGGTCAGGCATGTATTACATTTTGCCTATAATCTGCTTCCATTCAATTTGCTTAAAGCTAATTTCTGAATCATTTTTCCATAAATATTTAATTGGGAGTGTCTCTTCACTATAGATCTTATTACTTCCTACTATACCATGAATGCAACACACTTCTGGCCTTCTATACCCTAAAGAATTTCAATTAATTCTAGCTATTATGAAACATTAGGTAAGTAATTCTTAGCCATTGTACAATATGCCTCATTTGTATATATCTAAAGATATGTTATCCAACATAATCATATTTTACTCAAGGCCAAATAAAGGACATAAACTTGCTTTGAAAAGCAAATCTTACATCACTGAAATTTGTTTTTTCTCCAGAGCAGAGTTTCCTCAAAATTGTCAGAAACAAAGATTATTCCGTTTTCTCATGCATAAGGGGGAATGACTAATCTTTTAACTCTAGTATATATTGATGCATTTTAATAAGGTTTTTAAAACCTGAAATTAGCATAACATAAAAAATTAAATGTTTATCAATAACTTCACATAATAATTTATTAATAAGAATTATATTTTTCTAAATATTTATAATTTTCAAAATAAATCAATCTCAGTAAACTAATTAACAATGTCTAATAGTTTAGTCTTCCTTGATTTATACTTACTGAAATCTGCTACATTTTTAAAATACTATTGAATCAATATATAGAATAATGATTGAGGATATGCTCTCTAGAGTCAGATTGACATGCTTTACTTGCTATGGAAATTGACTATAATTCTAATATCCGAAGCCTTAATATCTTCTTCATTTTTCTCATCAGGTTCTTTCAATGATTAAATAAGATAATGTATGTAAAGTTGTTATAAAAGTACCTATAACTTAACAATGGTGTTGAGGTAAGTAGATATCACTCTATAGTCATCTGTTCTAGAAGTCTCTCATTTGGAAGATTTGCACAAAGTGAACATAATGGCAATAGCCCTTAACTGGTTCAAAGGAGAGTAGACTCAAAAGATTTGAAATGATCACAAAACTATTCTCTCATGGTCCTAATATCACAAGTGACCTCTCTCTTATTTGCCCTCATGTCAATAGTGATTGGTATTTGAACCAGAATCTGGCTAACATACTCATCAGTGAAATTTCTACTCATTCATTGTCCAAATGTATGGCATCTCCTTGTGTTTTAATTCACCATTTGGTTGCAAAGGCTTTCATTTCTGAGCTTCACCATCTCTAACAGAAAATTTTTCTCCCTAGTTAACCAAATTCTCCTGATACAATTAAAGATCATTTGTTCTCCTGTTTCAAACTGAAAGGATAAGGTGGTCAGTTTTCTTGACATAAAAACCTTTATATACTTAAACAGAAATATTAAAAATGTGACAGAAAGCTCATGCAGAGTTTCACCTTATGTAATCTGGCATTGCTGAAAACATAAAAGGAATCTGACTTATACCTAATTTACAAAACAAAACCAAAAAATGATATCCAAACAGCATCTCAAAACCATTTTAGCAAGTAAATTTTAACTTACACAAAATTTGAAACCTTTTGTGTATGAGGTAAGCCTATTTTCTCTTGTTTTGTTCTCAGTAAATAAAGAGAACATCTACTCATTGTTTTGCCAGTAGTTTTTATCCTTCTGTAAGCTAGTGCTCTTTTCTCAAAATCCTTTTTATCCTTGTCTTATAAAGAGCTACTTGTCTTTTTAAAATTTGTCTATCTTTATAATAGCTCCAATAACAATTACGTAAGTCTGAATGCACTGTTTCTATTTCATAAAATCACTGCAATCAGTTAATATCTCTTTTTTTCATCATGTGTAAGTGATTGTTATTATATATTAAGAATTATTTGTATACATATTCCTGCTTAATCTTATGACATATACACTTCACTTTGAGTAGATGTTATTAGCAACTCTTATTTTATTTCTACATTTCTGAACCATGTTTCCTTATATCATTGCAGATTTATTTTACAACATATCATTAGCTTGATTAATTTCATTCTCATAGCTTAAAACCATTCCTTAATGTGTTATGATATATTTATTTTGGATATAGTCTTCTGTTTAGTGTTGAAAAGAGAGAGCATCTATGTTTCTTCATAGACAAATGAAGCCCCGTTGCAGCTCCAACTTATGCTAGGTTTTCAGAAATAGAATAATCAAGGACTCAGTTTCACCTAATTAGCCTTCCTTCACCCTCCTGACGTTTGTTAATTCTATCCACACCTCCCATGTACCACATTGTCCTGGATTCCTTATAGTTGTCTTTATTTTCTGGAGGCTTATCTACATTGTTCCTTTTTATGAGTAAACAGAAGACAAAATTGATCAATATCTGTCCCTAGAATTTGTGCTTTCAATTGAGCATTGCAGTTTCTCTGAGTCACTTCAAATTGGAATTGACATTCAAAAGCCAGTAGGGTGATAATCCGGCTAAATCAACATCAGCCTAGAAAAAAAGAAAAGGTGACTTCTTTCAGCACTGTAATGCTAAGTTAACTCAGAAAGCATCACTATTCTTACATTAATTTTCCAAGCAAAGCCCTCAGAATAATTTTCTTTTCTTCCCAGTGCTTTACCCCCAAATCCACTTACATGCTAGATGCTGTTTTGTTGTTGTTACTTATTATTAATGCCTGTATAGTATTTTTTTCTTTTCTAGCCATTTGTGCATTCCTAGTCTTAACATAGAGTTTGATCTTTCATCTAAGCAAGCATACAATGCATATTAAAGTGTTAATCAGGCCCTGGTCAGTGGCTCAATGAATAGACCGTTGACCTAGAGTATGGACGTGCTTGGTTAGATTCCTAGTCATGGCACAAAGGGGAAGTGATCCTCTGCTACTCCCTCCCACTCTCTTCCTCTTCCTCTCCCACAGCCAGTAGCTCAATTGGTTCGAGTGTAGCCTCAGGCGCTGAGGATGGCTCTGTTGGAGCACATCAACCTCAGGCAATAAAAATAGCTTGGTACTGGAGCATTGGCCCAAGATGGGATTGCCAGGTGGATACCAGTCAGGGCATATGTGGGAGTGTGTGTGCCTTACTGTCTTCCCTCTTCTCACCTTAAAAAAAAGAAGTTAACCAATTTAAAGCACTCCTCTAAAGGTCTTAACTTTTCTATTGTTTATTTGTGTACAATTAAGTGTATCTATACTTTTTTAAACCTTATTTGTCAACCTAAAATTATGTCTTTTGCCTATTGAGTCTTACAAATAATGTCATCTGTGTGCCTATTCTTTTTCTCACTATTTCTCCAATCAAGTTTAATTTATTATGTTATATCATTTCCATCTGAATTGGTTCTACCTTATATTGTTCCTTTTTGTGTGTGTGTGACAGAAAGAGAGACAGAGAGAGGGACATATAGGGACAGACCGACAGGAAGAAAAAGAGATAAGAAGCATCAATTCCTCTTTGTGGCACCTTAGTTGTTCACTGATTGCTTTCTTATATGTGCCTTGACCCGGGGGCTACAGCAGACTGAGTGACCCCATGCTCATGCCATATACCTTGGATTCAAGCTGGTGAGCTATGCTCAAACCAGATGAATCCATGTTCAAGCTGGTGACCTCGGGGTTTCAAAACTGGAACCTCTGCGTCCCAGTTCGACACTCTATCCACTGCGCCATCACCTGGTCAGGCTACCTTATATTGTTTCTAACTTCATTTTTCATTCTAATGTCCACACTTGTTTTAATCTGAGTTCTACAATTAACTATATTCTGTGCTTACCACACACATTGGTTGACTGAGATTAATAGGTTGGTAGATTCTTATGACATTTTTGTGAACACAGGGTATTCTGAGTTTTTTGTATGTTTGTTTTTCTATAATGTATGTTCTTGAAGGCTGCTTATCAGATCAAATATCATTGGCTTACACTTCTTTTCTTAGAGAATCATGGGCATTTTACTTTATTTTTTACTGCATTAAGTATTCCCTTATAAAAAGATTAAGTAGGCCTCGGATGGTGGCTCAGTGAATAGAGCATTCCCCAGTATATGGACATCCTGGATTTGATTCCCAGTCAGGGCACACAGATGAAGTGATCAGCCGCTTCTCCTACCTCCATTTTCCCTCTTCTCTTCCTCTTCCCCTCCCACAGTCAGTGGCTTGATTGGTTTGAGCATGGCCCAGGGCACTGAAAATAGCTTCATTGGAGTGTGATAACCTCAGGCACTAAAAATAACATGGTACTCAAGCATTGGCCCAAGATGAAATTTCCAAGTGGATCCCACGTGTGGCACATGCCGTAGTCTCCCCACTATCTTCCCTTCTTTCACCTAAAAAGTATATATATCAACTCAACATGATTTTTTATTCTTAAAAGTTAGTTGATAAATATTTGCAAATTATATATCTAAAAAGAGATAAATACTGCTAATATATAAAGAACTTCTGCAAATCAATAAAAACACAACCTTATTAAAAATGGGCAAAACACTTAAGTAGCTATTTCTTCAGAATATATATATATATATATACAGATGGCCAATAATCCCAAAAAAGATGTTCAATGTCACTAATCATCAAGGAAATGAAAATCAAAACCACAATGAATACCACTCCATACTATAGAATGCTTAAATTAAAAAACAAACAAAGCAACAGAAAATAACAGGTGTGTGTAAGGATGTGGAGAAATTGGAAACCTTGTAATGTGAAATGGTACAGCTACTAGAAAAAGCAATATGGTGGTGTCTCAAAAAATAAAAAATAGAATTACAATATGGTTCAGCAATCCCATATCAGGTATATTCCTTAAATAATTCAAAGCCAAAATTCAAACAAATATTTATATAACCATTATCATAGCAATGTTATTCACAATAGCCAAAAAATAGAAGCAACTCAAGTGTTCATTGACAGATAATGAAGAAATACAGTGTGTCCATAAGTCATGGTGCACTTTTGACCTGTTACCATGCAAAAGTGCACCATGACTTTACGAACACATTGTATATATATATATATATACAATGGGATACTATTTAGTCTTAAAAAGGAAGGATGTTTGGACACATACTACAACATGAGTAAATACTGAAGACTTTAAGCTAAGTGAAATAAACCAGTGGTAGTCAACCTAGTCCCTACCGCCCACTAGTGGGCGTTCCAGCTTTCATGGTGGGCAGTAGCAGAGCAACCAAACAGTGCCACAATTACATACTAGTCAACTAACTGTTGACCAGTCAAGATCAGGACAGCAGTCAGACTCTGTTACAGGGTATTTGTATTGGGACCGCACTTGACCTCTTTCGCGACCACCTGGCCCGCATTCGCGAGTGGCCAGGTACCTGACCCCAGGTCCAGAGCCACCGCCCAATTCAGTGGGCAGTTTATGACCGCTATTGTCACCCAGAAACTAGCAGTTTATCGTTATATTACCCCTATAAACAAAGAACTCCATGGTTCGATGCTTCTTCCTATGACAGAAACTTCTGAACAATGGAGACACCAATTAACTCATATTTTTGTCTCAACTCCCGGATTTCAGGGTAATAAGGTGACATTTTAAGAACCCACCCTTTAGACTGCCAAAACTAGCTGATGTCTTGCTACTTCGCCCCGATTGCCAAGAAGTCATGCCATTGGCCAACACCCGCTACATAAAATTTTATAAAACGCACAACCACAGATACTCACTAACTTAGTCTTGTCTTGACAAACTCTCCCTCGATTGTGACACTTCTAATGTCGCGACCAAGCAATAGACTTCAAGCGCATAAGTTTTGTTCACAGTATGTAAATGAAGCTAAATCATTACATAATCAAAACTAAAGTCAGTACAGGTATTAATTGACTTACAATCTATACAACTTAGGACCATTCGACTCTCCGACCACATCGCTAGTCACGACTGCTCTGTGTCTGGAGCAGTTTCTGTATGCACCTGTATTTTGTAATTTTGTATGTTTTACAAATATTAAACCAGTTGTACTGGTAATGCAGTGTTTTACTTAAAATTTATTTTATTTTTATTTTATTCATTTTAGAGAGGAGACACAGAGTGTGAGAGAGAGAGAGAGAAAGAGAGAAAGGGGGGAGGGAGGAGCTGGAAGCATCAACTCCCATATGTGCCTTGACCGAACCAGTGCAGGGTTTTTTAACTGGCGACCTCAGTGTTCCCAGGTCAACGCTTTATCCACTGCGCCACCACAGGTCAGGCTGCAGTGTTTTACTTAAACCTGACAAATGTAAAAATAAGAAACAAAATGGTGTAGAGATTATACAAATGGCATAAAATGAACAAAGACAATTATAACATATAAAAAAATGAAAGAAAATTATGATAAAATATTACTTAAAGATTTTTATAACATCATTTCACAGTACTGTACATATAGCCTACTCAACTTATGACCAAATCGTGTTACGACCAGTCTGTCGGAACCATTCGTGGTCATAAGTTGAGCAATAACTGTACATAGTTAGATTTCTGAGAGTAAGCATGTGCTTAAAGCTTCAAACAAAATATTGTGAAATATCGTGAGCCCATGTCTCAAAAAAAAAAAAAAAAAATTACACACACGGCTATTCGCCAGAGTATCTGAAGATGGGTTCCATAAAATCTGTTGCAAATAAACAACATCCATGTATTTATTGTGCCATGAAACATTATCCAATAAGGCAATGAAGCCAAGTCGATTGCGAGAACATCTTTCTACAAAGCATTCAAATAACAAGGACAAGCCCATTGAATGTTTTCAGGAAATATATAAAACATTTCAAAATCATTAAACTATTATTGCATAATTTAAGAAATAACAAACAATGGATTAATTGCCACTTATCGCATTTTACAAATAATTGCAAAAAGGGGTAAAAAGTATAATATTAGAGAAACTGTAATAATATCCTCTATAAAAGAATTTATCTCAACAGTAATGCATCAGGATATACCTCAAATTTTAAAAACGTTGCCCCTAAGCGTTAGCACAGTAAAGAGACGAATTTATGAAATGGCAGTTAATATTGAAAACAAACTTATAAATATTCTTCCAAAACTCTTCATTTTCCATGAAATTGGATGAATCTACCATTGCAGATAATGATGCTTTATTGATGGCATATGTATGCTATTTTGATGAAAACAATATATTACGAGAAGAATGCTATTCGCAATAAATCTCTTCACAGATACAAAAGGACTATCTATATTTAATACTGTAAGAACATACTTTACAAAAAATAATATTCCTTTGAATAATATTGTTGCATGTACTACTGATGGAGCACCATCAATGGTAAGTCGCTATCATAGATTTGTTGTTTATTTGAAGCAGGAAGTGCCAAATGTATTATGTATTCATTGTGTGGTGCACAGACAACATCTTGTAGGAAAACATCTAAGTACAAGTCTCCATTCATCACTAACTATAATAATTCAAGCCGTAAACAAGATCAAATCCAATGCAAAGAATGATAGAATGTTTCAGCAGCTTTGCCAGGACAATAATGAAGATTTTATTAAGTTACTTTTGCACACAGAAGTTCGGTGGCTGTCAAAGGGTACATCTTTGGCTAGATTTGTAGCATTATATGATAGTGTCATACAATTTTTTGAAAGTAATAATGAGACCAATCTGTGTCAACAGTTAAAAACAATAAAGAATGATGCCTTTTACTTGGCAGATACTTTCAAGAGATTTCACGATGTTAATTTGCAGCTTCAAGGAGCTAATAAAACTCTTATAGGTTGTCAAAGTATTGTGCTATTATTTATTGACAAACTTGAACTGGTTTGTCATAATCTATTGAAGAGAGAATTTCATCAATTTCCTCAATTATCATCTATAAAAAAATGATGTAACTCCAGAAGATATTGACAGATTCAGTAGTTACCTCAACAAACTTAAATTGGACATGGAAAACGATTTGAAGATATTTTGAAATTGAAGGTATATGACTGGATGAAAAATTCTTTTTCCCACAAATATTGAAGAGGCTGATGCAACTTGCCAAGAAGAACTGTTAGAAATTAGATATGATGAAGAAAGTAAACATAAATTCGACAGGAGTGGATATGAAAACCTATGGCAAAATAAAAAAATGCTGGTCTTATATCCAAATATGTGGAAAATGGTATTCAGTTCATTGATACCTTTCCCTACCTCATATCTTGTGGAATCAGGATTTAGTGCTGTTAATCATATTATGTTGAAAGAAAGGAACCACCCGAATATTTCTGAAAGGGGAGACCTTCATTTGTTCCTCACAAAAATTGAACCGGATATTCAATATTTAGTTTCCCAGCATCAGCCTCAGGGATCCCACTAATAATTCAATGAACTAATGTAATTTATATGTATGCAAAGTATAAATAAAAAGATTTAACTATAGTAAGTTGTTCTATAAAGATTTATTCTGCCAAAATCTTAGCGAAAATCTGACATAAAGTACTTGGTAAGTAATTATTATTATATGCTTTATGTTGCTGTAACTCTGCTTTATAAATTTTATAAAGTAAAGTTACTTCCCTACTTTATAAATCATCATTACTGTGGAACCGGTGGGCAGTTAGAAAATTTTACTACTAACAGGGATACAAAAGTGGGCGGTAGGTCTAAAAAGGTTGACTATCCCTGAAATTAGCCAATAACAAAAGGGCACATAACCTAAAATTCCACTTATATGAGTTACCTAGTGTAGTCAAAATCATAGAGATAAAAAATAGAATAAGGATTGTCAAAGGTAGGAGAAAGGGTAAATAGGGAGTTATAATTTAAGTTGGTACATAGTTTCAATTTGCAAGAATAAAAAGTTCTGGAAATGGATGTTAGTGATGACTGCATAAGAATGAGAATGTACTAAATGCCACTAAACTAGCCCCTTAATAATGGTTAAAATGGTGGATTTCATGTAATATATATGTTACCACAATAAAAAAAAGATACCTATTTCAAAAAAAAAAAAAAAGATACCTATTTCTTTAAAACATATAACGGCATAAGTTTTGTTGGGCACTTATTTTTTAAATTAAATAATGTACTTGTAGTAACTGACATTAAAGATATTGATTTACAAAAAAAAAAAAAAAAAAGTGACTTGTCTTCACTTGACAACAGAAAAGCCAATAAATTAATTTGATATAGTCATACAATGTAATGCCACCCAGCAATACCATAATATGGATAATCCTCTAAAATATTATGTTGATTGAAAAAAACCTGCCACAAAATTGTATATGCTTTGTGATCCCATTATATGAATTGTTGTATGGTGATAGAAATAAGAAAAGTGATTATTGTGGATCATAACTAGATAGAGACATCAGAAAATTTTAGGTGGTAATATTCTATATCTTGATTGAGTCAGTTTTTCCTAGGATATGCACTTATCAAAAACTATAAAATGGTACACATAAATCCTTTGTATTTTTTAGTATGCAGGTTTAACTTTAATTCTAATTGTGTTAGGCAGAAAACAAGTTATAATCTTTTGTCTTGTTTTCTTAAAAAAATCTTTTTAATCTTATAAACCTAGATGCTATTTTAAGGTATATCCCTGTTTAGATGTAACCTCAGTAATGCTCCTAAGAAGATGTTATGTTTCTGTGTTACATACATACAATTCTTCTTTTATTAAAAATAAAACTTTCATGAACTTTTTATATAAATATGTGACTTTTTTTTCATTGGGGTCCTTTTTCAGAGACTTTGAAAATATTTAGGTGTTTTGTATTTTCTCATATTTTATTTTCAGTTCTTTTTAGTTTTTTTAAACACACAACTTACTTCAATCTGACACATACCACCATTATTTTGAGATAATTTTAGTCTAACGCTCTCCCAACTGAGCTATTTCGGCGGCTATTTTGAGATAATTTTAAATAAGAATACAATAACTTTAACATCCTGAAAAACTATAATTTCCTGAATATTGTACTTTATTAGCTTTTTTCTCCCATATTTGGCTTGTTTATCTCTCTATCTTTTCAGGCTTTCTATATCTAGTGATATAATCTAGAGAAAACTTGAGACTTTTCCTTGGTCTTTCCTCATTCCATATACTCTTGCTACATGATCTCATATACACATATCTTAACTAACCACTTATATTTATTTTATCTTATTTTTATTAAATTAAATAAGGTATCATTAGTTCATAGGATCCTATAGGTTTCAGGTGTACAGCTTTATGATACGTGGTCTGCACACTGCATTGTGCACCCATCATTCAAAGTCAAACCATTCTTCAACACTGTATATTTGGTCCCTTTAACCACTCACCATCCACCAACTTACTTCACTCTGCTAACCAACGTACTATTGTCTGTCTATGAATCTCAGTTTTATATCTCACATATAAGTGAAATCATGTAGTTCTTAGCTTTTTATGACTGAATTATTTTACTTAGTATAATATCCTCAAGGTTTATCCATGTTGTCACAAATGGTAATATTTCATCTTTTCTTATGATCGAGTAGTATTCTATTGTATATATGTATCACATTTTATTTATCCAATCCTCTAACAAATGGCATTTCAGTTGTTTCCATGTCTTGACCACTGTGAATAATGTTGCAATGAACATAGTAGTACATATATGTCTGAGAAGAAATTTTTCTGAGTTTTTTGGATAGATGCACCAAAGAGAGATTTCTGGGTCACAGGGTAACTGTATTCTTAATTTTTTGAGGAACTACCATACCGTTTTTCTTGGTGGCTATGCCAGTTTATAGTCCAACCAAGAGGGAAATGAGGTTTTCTTTTTCTTAAATATATATATATATATTATATATTTAGATGACTCCAATATTTATATCTCCAACATAGACCACTACTTTGAATGGAAGATCTATACCTCCAACCATATTCTTACAATCTCCATTTAGATAATTCAAGGGTATTTTAAAATCCATATTTACAAAATGGACAATTTACAATGCTAAAAATGGACTTTTACTGCCATATTCATTACTGCAATTTATGGCTTCATCTTCCATTAAATTAAGAAAGCAAAAAACCCGAGAAATCAATCATGATTTTTGCATAACTCTCCCACCATATCAAATCTATTAACAAGACTTTTTTATTTTATCTATATATTTCTCAACTCTATTTATTTTTCTTTATAATCATAGCAACATCATAACCATAGCAACTACTCTAGTACAAACTCATCATCTCTATCTCTAAGCTACAGTAGCTTCCTAACTGCACCAGTCTACACAAATTCATTATTGTTCTTTCAAATCTGTATTCCATAGCAGCCATAATGATTTTTCTTCTAAATACAATCCTGATCATGTCACATGTCCACTTAACATCCTTCAGTTAATTTTTATTGATCTGGAAGTAAAGTTCAAAATTCTCTGAGGTACTGAATACCTGGTTTCCAATATTCTTACCTAATTCAAGTAATATTGTAATACTTTATTCTCTGCTTTCAAGGAGCAATGTTTTGTTTTGATTTTTAACATGATTCATCTTGCATCCTTCCACAGAGATTTTAAAAATGTTCTTTTTCTTATTTGAATGAAAACTTTCTCGTTCTCTTTATTTAGTTAATCTTATGCTTATTTTTATTTCTTGTAATGAATCATAACTTTATGAGAGAAGATTTTTCAGCCCTCTTAATTTAGTCAAACTCTATTATTTCATAATACTATGATATTCTGCTGCTAACAACACATTTGTTATTTTATGATTGTTTTATATGGTGATTATAATAATATGTAGTCCAACCATCAGAAGGTATGCCATTTTTTGAGGAGAGACTATATTTGTTTTGTTTATTTTTGCTTCTCAGTGCCTAGCAAGTATTTACTAGGCACTCAATAAATAGATAAATAATAATAGATAATTCAGGATATTGTAAATTGGGATATTCACAATTGTAAATTGTGAAAGATATTCAACACAAGGTTAATGAATTGAGACATAATTTGGTGCATGAGTGATAGAAACTCAATAAAGGGTTATGTACAAGGGAACAGCATGAAGTAAACTATTCATCAGAAAGAGTAGCTTGATTTGTGGTGGCACAGTAGATAAAGCATTGACCTGGAATGCTGAGATCTCCTGTTCGACACCCTAGACTTGCCTGGACAAAGCACTTATGGGAGTTGATGCTTCCTGCTCTCTCTCCTCTCTAAAATGAATAAATCAAATCTTTAAAAAAAAGAAATAAAAAGTAATGCATTAATGTTTGCATGGTTGGTGGGTACCTTGCAGTACTTAGATGTCAATATTTATATTTGAGCTAAAAACTAACATAGATGCACAGAAAAAAAAGTACAGTGAGACTAGACAGAAATTTTCTTTTGGTGTAGCATCATGTGTCTTATGGAACATAGCAGAAAAAAAAATCAGTGTACTTTCAAATAGGGCAAAGCTTATATCCATACTGAAGCTAGAGAAAATGTAATGAAAAAAATAGGGTATCAGAATTGTACATTAACAAAAAATTATTAAACATTCTTTTGATTTAATACTCAGAACAAGAAGAGAGAGAAAATGATGTGGATGAACATATCTGAAGGTTCAATGGTTAAAATTTTTCAAAATTAATGAGAGATATCAAACCACAATTTCTGAAAATTCAGAGAATGTGAAATACTAAGAAGATCCCAATAGACATGATAGTAAAACTGTTCAAAATAGAAGTGAAAAGAGGAGTCTTAAAAGTAAGAATCCAAAGAAAAACACCTATCACTTTCAAGGAAACAATAAAAATGGTAACTGACTTATGAGAAATAATGAAAGCCTAAACTGAATGGATGTGGATAAAATGTTGAAGGAGAGAATAAAAATGAGGACCAACCTAATAACTAGAAATAAATATCTAGAAAACTGTCTTTTATATATGAGGTGAGTAAAATAATTTTTAGATAAACACAAACTTAGAAAATTTGTAACCAGAAGAACTATTCACTAAATGTTAATGGACCTTTATATTAAAGGAAAAATAATTCCATATTAATAATTATTATTCTGTAATATTAATTCCCAAATTACTAAGAAGGAAATAAGAACTACAGGAATAGAAAATATGTAAAAATATAAATTATTATTTTTAATAATTTCTTTGATAATCTATTATTAACTTTTTAATTTAAATATGCTAAAAATGTATTTTTTATAAGACAAGTGTATAAAGAGAAGGGAGTGCAAACTAAAACCACAATGACAGTAACTAAAGTAACTAAAATTATTATGTTAGCACACAGAACATTTTAAACTTATCTATGTTTCTGGTAGTGCCATAAAATGGTAAAATAACTTTGGAAAAGACTTTAAAAGTTTCTAGTAACAAAAATAGTTTTATCATATAATTTATCCATTCCATTCTTAAGTAAATACTTAAAAGAAAAGAGAGTGTATCTCCACAAAAATTATTTTTACAAGTTTATTTATAGCACCTTCATTCATAAAGTCAAAAAATTGAAACATCCCTAATATTGATCAATAAGAAAATAAATAACTGTGGTGTGGTATGTTAATACAGTAAACAATAATGAACTGATATATGCAAAAAATAATATAATTTAAAAGTATTATTTTAATTAAAAAAATTAACTTAAGCAACACATACTTTAAATATATATAAATTTAACATCAGGAAAAATTAACCCATAATAGAAATTAGAATAACAGAAAGTTTGAACAGAAAAAGAAATCCCTTAGAAGTGATAAAAAATAAACTGTGTTTTGATTGGGGGTATGAGTTATGTGTGTCTATGGCAAAACTAATTTGTTTATTAAAATGTTTGCTTTTCATCATATGTAAAATGAACTTCAATTATTAAAAAAATAGTATACTCAATATTCTCAAAGGAAGAACTAAAACTGTAAAAGTAGACCAAATAAAAATTAAATTACACACAAGAAGACACGAATCAAAAATAGACGGGTTGTTGGGCAGATAAAATATATTATGCTCACTTTGTTAAAGATGGCGCTGCCCACATGGAAGTTCATTGATGTGTGTTCTGGAACAGGCTGTGGGCAGGCCGGGTCATTATAGCCTAAGGCTTAGTTTAAGAGTAAGCTCTTCCCCACACCCTTGACTGATTGGATGTTGTAGGGTGGTGCACTCTCCTGAGGAATCCCATTATACAGAGACTTCCTTGTTTGTATAATTGGATTAAAGGTTTTGATTCTACGGTATAAAGTGGGAGAGACCAGTAGCTTGATCGTTTGCTTGGTTCCTGAGGTAGAAGAGAGGAGAGCAGATTAAGGCCACATGGAGGCCAGGAGAAGCAGCCAAGATGGCACAGTGCTGAGGGAGAAGCCAGTTTGTTAAGAGTTTGTGCTGGAGGAGATGGGGAACAGAGGTGAATAAGTCTGGTGAGCTAGAAACCTTTGATTTTAGGAAACTCGGATAAGTCAATAGCTTTGTGAGCACTGAATGTGTGGGTTTTGGAGCCCAGTGTGTGTTTTTGCTTGCCTGCCGGGTGCAAGCTAGAATTAAAGCTGATGGCTCACCAGTTCTTGGCTCCTGTGTTTCATTACCAACTGTTCGAATCTAATGCGAACCTGCGTGGGTCAGGCTGCTGTGATAGTAGCCTTGACTACTGGCTTTACACAGGTATAAGAAGAAACTAATTAAAACTTAGAAAGTGAGAAAAATAAATAATATGTAAAAGAAAAGTTAGTAAAGTCTACACAGATGTAGCTAAAGAGAAAATAAATAAAGTAAGGTTTTTTGTTGTTGTTGTTTTAGGTAAGAGGACAGAAGATAGTGAGGCAGACTCCCATGTGCTCTCCAACCAGGATCCACCTGGCAACTCTGTCTGAAGCTGACACTCAAGTATCAAGCTATTTTTAGCACCTGAGGTTGACAAGCTTGAACCAACTGAATTATGCTTAGCACCTGAGGTCACACTTGAACTAATCAAGCCACTGGCTGTGGGAGAGAAAGAGAGAGAGAGAGAAGGGAGAGAGGGAAGGGTGGAGAAGCAGATGGTTGCTCCCCCTGTGTGCCCTGATCAGGACATCTACAAGCCAGGCTGACACTCTATCCACTGAGCCATGGCCAGGGCCGAAAATGAAAGAAAATATGATGGAATAACCACAGAATAAAGCACAGAGATCGAAAAATATAAAAAGAAGTTGATACCAAGCAGATAATAGATTGACAGATTCTACAATGAATCTAACAGGGTAACAGTTAAGATCACAAATTTAGAACCAAGTTTTGCTTCTTGTTATCTGTACTTTAGAAATCTGTACCAAAGTTTCTTTAGGTGTAAAATGGTGATAATAATAGTTTCTACTTTAAACGGTTATTGTGAGACTAAGTTAGTGAAAATAGTCAAAATTCTTAGAGAAATTTCTGGCAAATATTAAGCATGCAATAAACAATATATACTATTTTTATGGCAATTTTAGAAACAGAATATAAATAGAATGATAAACAGTAATATTTGAAATATAAAGGCTAAAACATTGTTAGAACTATAGAAATAAATACATTCAAATTAAAGAGCATAGCAAATTTTGACCAGTAAATTAATGTAAATTTAAAGCTATCAAAAATATTACATATTTTCTAAAAATAAATAATGGTTGCACTAATGGCAAATTTCTAATAGTTAACAAAAATACATTACCCCATTGTATTTAAACAGTAGAAAAAAATGGGTAAATCTAGATAGAAAAAATTGGAGTGTAGAGTTAAGGTTTAAGTAAAAGATTTGTTAAATAAAATCATTGATAGAAATACATGATTTTTTAGCTGATTAAAAAATGATCTATCAATACACATTATACTAACAAGGAAAATGAGAATAATCATTTCCACTTTCGAGTTTATTAAAATTTTATAGATAACTATGTTAAAAATAAGTGTAATTATTTTTATAGACAAATAGAAAAAAATGAGAATAAAATATCTGTAAGTAACAAAATCAAAGAAAAAAGAAGCAAACGAAGCTCAGACAAGCAAATTAAGAAATATTAAATAAGATGATAGAACTTAGTAACCATAGTAAATATATAATTTTTTACATTAAAATTCAGAGAGGCTTGTTTGGTGTGCATGTGTGTGTGTGAGGGAGGGGAGATGTTTAATCAAGTTATATTCTTCATTAAAGCAACAAAATATAAGGAGCTGGAAAATTCTCAATATGATTCTTAATCAGAGAAAAACTCGTTTACACTTCAGTGTTACTTTTAGACAAAACAAAATTTAAGGGTAAAAGTACTGACAGAAATAAAATGGGATGCTAAATATTAAAAACTCCACTAATCCATCATCAAGACAAAACAATCATAAACTTGAATATTCATAAAACAGATAGTCTTTAAGGAAGCAATATAAAAATTTTGTGATTTAAAAATAAAAATTGACAACACATCACTGGATTTGAACTTTGATACCTTAAGAAAACTGTACCAAAAACTAATCTAGCCTGACCTGTGGTGGCGCAGTGGATAAAGCGACGACCTGGGAGCACTGAGGTCGCCAGTTCAAAACCCTGCACTGGTCTGGTCAAGGCACATATGGGAGTTGATGCTTCCAGCTCCTCCCCCCTTTCTCTCTTTCTCTCTCTGTGTGTCTCTCTCACTCTGAGTCTCCTCTCTAAAATGAATAAAATAAAAATAAAAGACAAAAAAAAAAAAAAACTAATCTAACAAGCAGATATTTTAAGCACCAATAAAATATTTACAAAATTAAAGTTGAAATTAATAATTAAAAGATAGTCTAGCCCTGTGATGGTGAATCTATGACATGTGTGTCAGCACTGACATGCGTAGCCATTTTCGATGACAAGTGGCCGCATTCAGCCGCATACCAGAGAAATATGGGGCCGCATGCAGAGAAGGACACTTCCAGGTGCTGTAGCCGAGGAGAAAACATTTGCTATAGTTTAGACACTCTGTGCCGGAGGTCTGTAGTCCAAAACAACAGAACTCAGGCACAGAGTGTCCAGTTCTGGGACTTCCAGTTAGGCCTAGGCCGTTAGGGGATCTTTGACCTCACTTTCGCCGGTGGAACAGGGAGCAGCAGAATGCCAGTGAAATTCAGCAACAAAAACGTCACTAATAGGCAGATTAGTTAAAGAATTCCCCCTCCCCCTCACTTATCTTAGTTCATGGCACCCCACACAAGTTAAATAATATCAAAACCGACTGACAGATGAACAAAGAAGTCATTAAGCAGGTAAGTTAAATAATTAGTTTTTGGTTTATTAAATACAGTTATATATTATAATTATACATTTTTGTTATTTAAACTATAAATATCGCAAAATTATGGTGTTTTTCTTGAAGTGACACACCACCTGAGTGATACTTGTTTTTTTTTTTTTTTGGCAAATTTTGACACACCAAGCTCAAAAGATTGCCCATCACTGGTCTAGCCTGACCAGGCAGTGGAACAGTGGATAGTCAGACTGGGATGTAGTGGACGCAGTTTCAAAACTCCAAGGTTGCTGGCTTAAGTGGGGGCTTATCTGGTTTGAGCAAGGCTCACCAGCTTGAGCCCAAAGTCACCAGCTTGAGCAAGGGGTCACTTGGTCTGCTGTAGCCCCCCAGTCAAGGCACATATGAGAAATCAATCAATAAACAACTAAGGTGCAGCAATAAAGTATTGATACTTCTCATCTCTCTCCCTTCCTGTCTGTCTGTCCCTATCTGTTCCTGTCTCTGCCTCTGCCTCTGTCACACACACACACACACACACACACACACACACACACACATAAATAAATAAACAAAAATATACCTGGAAATTATATAATAATTGGATACGGGCAACACAGAATGTCTTACATACTAAAACTTGAAGGATGACGCAAAGATGATAAAAAAAATTCAGAGCTTTAGTTTGTTTCTCCTCACCCCAAAGTAGTTCAAAAATAAACAATGGCATATAGATAGGTAAGTCAGTCAAAGGAACACAATGAAGAGTCCAGAAATAGACACAGATGTATGTACATTCAAATAATTTTGGAAAAAAAACATCCAAATAATTCATGGTGAAAAAATAATCTTTTAAAGAAATGTGATGTTGGAACAATTGGGGAGATATATGCAAAAATTAAAATTAAAATACAGTGACAATGGCTTTCTGCCATATGCAGAATATTAACATGGAATGGTCATAGACAAAATATAAACTAAAATTATAAAACTTCTTGAACAAGATAAAGGAAAAGAAATCTTAATGATGTAAAGATGGTAAAGATTTCCTAAATATGATATCAAAACCTTTACTATGAAAGAAAACAATCAATAAATAGGATTTCATCAAAATGAAATGCTTTCACTATTTAAAAGACCTTGTTAAGAAAAGGAATAGATGCCTTGGCCAGTTGGTTAAGTAGTAGAGCGTTGACCCAGTGTGTGAAAGTCCCAGGTTTGATTCCCAATCAGGGCACACAGGAGAAGTGACCATTTGCTTCTCCACCCTCCCCCCCCCCATCTTACTTTCTCTCTCTTTTTCACTCTCTCTCTCTCTTCCCCTCCTGCAGCCATGGCTCCAGAATAGTTCGAGCAAAGCTGGTCCCAGGTGCTGAGGATGGCTTCATGGCCTCTCCTCAAGTGTCAAAATATACTGCTCACAAAAATTAGGGGATATTTCAAAATGAATATGAAACAATAAAAAAAAAGAAGCATTTGATTTTTTTTATTAAACAAGAACATCAGAAAGCCAACAACAAGTCAAAGAAAGTTGTTCAATTATGCGAATGCGATGCAAAACCAACTTTCATTTCATTGGTGAAAATGCACTATATGAAAGGTTGAAAGTACTAAAGTATCTGCATGTTCTCTGATGCCCTAATTTTTGTGAGTGGTGTAGCTTGGTTGCTGAGCAATGGAGCAGCGGTCAGACAGGCAGAGCATTGCCTGGCAGGGGCGTTGCTGGGTGGATCCTGTTTGGGGAGCATGCAGGAGTCTATCTCTGCCTCTCTGCCTCTCACTTAATAAAAAAAGAAAAAGAAAAGACAAAAGCTAGAAATATTTGCAAAACATATACCCAACAGAAGATTTGCAACAAGAATATAATTTAAAACTCTTACAATTCAATAACAAGACAACACAATAAAAAATGAGCAAAATTGCTGAGCAGAAACTTGGCCAAAAAATATGTACAAATAACAAATAATATATGAAAAGATAGTCAGCATTGTTGCCATTAGGGAAATATAAGTGTAAACCACTGTTAGATGTCACTATATATTCACTTCATGGCTAACACTTAAAAGCCTAACTATACAAAATAGTGCAACTAGAACTCTCATGCTAGTTGAAATGTAAAATAACACAAACACTTGGGAAAATAGTTTAGCAATTTCTTTAAATATGAGACATACCTTACCTACTACCCAAGCTAAGTATTTAACCCCCAAAATAAAATCATATATTTTCACAAAAATTTATGAATGTTCATAGCAGCTTCATTTGTAATAGCTAATATTGAAAACAACCAAGTTTCCATCAACAGGTGAATGTGAAACAGATATCCTGAATCTGTACACTGAAATCCTGAATCCGTACACTGAAATAATTCTCACCAATAAATGGAGTGAACTATTGATGCATGCCACAGCATAGATGAATCTCAAAGTAATTATATGCTGAGCGAAAAAAACAGGCTGAAAAAAAATCAGTATTGCATAATTTAACTTATATAATGTTTCAGAAAATAAAAATGATTCTATAGTTACATATCAATGTTTATTTTGGATGAGGTAGGCTGGGAAAGAGAAGAGTCCATGAAATTTTTTGAGGTGGATAAATATATTTATTATCTTAATTGCAGTGATTGTTTCACAAGTATATATATATGTGTGTGTGTACTTTTACATATATATTTTCAAATGTGTATCAATTATACTTCAATAAGACTATAATAAGAAAAATAAACTATATTTAAAGTGTTTTTTAATTATTAACTGAAATGTTATAATTGTAGAGAGCATGACAAGGTCTAAACTAGAAAAGAAAAATATTGCTACTGTGAAAGCTAAAGTCATCAAATCAAATGATATGACAACCAAGAAATCAGAAAATATTAAAAATAAAAAGATGATTTCATGAGAAAGGTGTGATATTAAAAGAGAATTGTTGAAAGACATTGAAAAATTTGAAAGGCTGAAGGTGGAGGAAAAGATATGCAGATTTTACCTGTTCATTAGTTATAGTATAGACAGAAATTCTTAATTTCCTCCCCTGAAAATTGATTAACACCTACACTATACCTTGTGTTAGAATTAGTTAACATAAGTATGCAACATCTTTGTTATAGTCAAGAAAAGTAAATGCTATCCCAATCTAACATGAGAGTGTTGTTTATATTAAAATATTTATTTGGTATTTTATGTGTTTATACAGGTTAACTGCTATGAATATTTATCTTGCTTAGGGTCATATGTACTAATTTAATTAATTTTGAAAATAATACAGTTTATATTTGTGGTAGACTGAAGGCTCTTTAACATGAATAAAGGTGAATTTAAAAGAGTTTAATTCTTATCTAATTAATGTTTAAAGCTGTCTCTTTCAATAAAATGCTAAGAACTTAGAATCTTATTTATTAGACAGTCATTATATCATTAAACATATTGCTTTCAGAACTATTTTTAGAGCATATTCAAAGATTGCTGTTGCTAGTATGAGTTTTGCCTTGACATATCTATTCCTCCTAACGAGTGTATTCTTTATTATGAAACAAAGATACTATGTGGCTGTATAAATATTCACTAATTAATAAGATTAATGACAGCTTGCACTAAAATGTAAGTAAGTTCAGGCATATACAATTATATATTACTTAAAAATATATACTAAAACTACTAGTAATAAAGAATACTTTACACAGTCAAGAGAATATAATTTATTTATTCATTCAATAAATATTTTGTAGGCACCATATTAGACATAGGATAACAAAATTCCTAATTTTTAGTTTATATTTTAATAGCTGAGATTGACTATACATGTATATATCAAAGGATAACAACCAGGAAGGCAAACAAGGAGATGGAGGTTGAAATTTTGAATAGGGTGGCAAATTTCATTGAGAAGGTGATATGTGAATAAACTCTTTAATAGAGTGAGAAATGTAGCCACAAGGATACTGAGACAGAATGCAAAAGCCCTGTGATTCCTGTAGCACTCACTAAGAATAAGGAGGCAGGGGGGGGGGGGAGCAAGATAGCCACGGAGTAGGTGGACGTACCAACTTCCAACTCCCAGAACCAAAGTGGATTACAACTCAATTTTAAGAACCATCACCTGGATAAACCAACTTTGAACAAAACTAAGTGGACTCTTCAACCAAGGAACACAAAAGAAGCCACATTGAGACTGGTAGGAATAGCGAAAACGCAGAGAGGGCTGCCCAGCTCCCTGGAGCAAACGGCAGCCCGGAGAGACCCGCGTGGTGGGAGGAGAGTTTGGCGGAGAGGGAGGAACCTGGGTCGCAGGAACCAAGCCCCAGCCTGCAGTCCCAGAGCCAAGAAGAGGCGTTTGGACAGTTTTGAGCTGTGAAACAAGTGAGGGAGCTCCCAGGCCTACAGTGTGGAGTATTAGTTCCCATCCTACTCTGCTGAGGGTTGCTGAAGGGCATGGTGGGCGGCAGGACGCTGAAACGCGGTTCTGTCGGCGTGGCTGGAGACCAAGCCGGTGGGAGCTTGGTCTAGCCCAGCAGGGTTGGTCCGGAAGCTGTGAGCCGGCCTTTAATCCCACTTACGGGGAAAAAGAGGGATGCCAGGAACGGGCAGAAATCTGCTCTGCGATTCTGCGCAAGCCGGCCCTGACCGTGGGACCGGGCTAGGACCAGGGATGGGCGGGGGGCTTGCGGCTGAGCTCACGCTACCAGCCCCGGCCGGCCGGAGAAACTGAGGTATGCCATTCTGCGTGCGCAAGCGGGCGCGGGGACGTGGTAGACCCCGAGACAAGTGGAAGCTCGCAGCTGAGCCCACGATAATATCCCCGCCCGGCCAGAGAAACCACAATTTGCCATCCCACGTGCACGAGCGGGCTCTGAACGTGGGGGCAGGGTAGAGTCTGGGACAAGCGGAAGTCCGCAGCTGAGCGGGAACCAGCAAACACGCCCGCCCCAATAAACCTTGGTTTCCGACCCTGCGCAGAAGGGCCCTGGCCTCGAGGGCGGGGCTAAAGCTCCAGACGGGCAAAAGCTTAAAGCTGAGAGCACGTCAAAAGCCCCGCCTAACCCGCGAAACTGTAGCGAGCAGGCTCCGACTGCTGGTTCTGGGCGGAAGCATGGAAATAGGCTGGTCCACAGCTGAGTAAAGGTGCTCACCTCTATCCTTGGTCCTGAGGCTTGTGGCTTGAGTGACAGCCTCTCCCGCGGAGGAGAGGCAGAAATCACAGCGAAAGCCACAGAGAGCCGGCTCTGGCAACGCCCATACCCAACCACCGTAGGCAGCGGCAGAGGGGGTGGGGGGCCTGAAGACAGACCACAAATAAAGAACACAAAGGCAACACCTACTGGACTCCAGTGGCCACAACTTGCTTATACACAGACAAAATGGGCAGGCAGAGGAATGCAAACCAAATGAATCAAGAGAAATCCCCAGAAAAGGACCGGAATGAACCAGATATAACCAAATTACGAAATGCAGAATATAGAATAATGATAGTTAGGATGTTCAAAGAAATTAGAGCAACAATGGATAGTCATTATGAACACCTAAATAAAGAGATAACAAGTATAAAAAACGAAATTGAAATAATAAAAAAGAATCAGACAGAAATAACAAATACAGTATCAGAACTGAAGACCACAATGGAAGGAAATAAAAGCAGGATGAATCACGCTGAGGATCGAATAAGCAAGTTAGAGGACACAATAAACAAAGGCACAGAAGCAGAGAAGAAAAAAAAAAAAAAGAGACTCAAAAAATGTGAGGAAACTCTAAGGGAGCTCTGTGACAACTTGAAGAGAAACAACATTCGCATCATAGGGGTACCTGAAGAAGAGGAGAGAGGACAGGAAATGGAACCTTTGTTCAATCAAATCATAGTAAAAAACTTCCCTAAATTAAGGCTGGGAAACACTCCATACGTTCAAGAAACACACAGAACTCCATAAAAGAGAAACCCAAAAAGATTTACACCAAGACACATCATAGTTAAAATACCAAAGCTAATGGATAAAGAAAAAATTTTAAAAGCTGCTAGGGAAAAAAAGGCTATCACCTACAAAGGAGCCCCCATAAGGATGACATCGGACTTCTCAACAGAAACACTTGAGGCCAGAAGGGAATGGCAAGACATAATCAAAGTAATGCAGAACAAAAACCTACAACCAAGACTACTTTATCCAGCAAGGCTAACGTTTAAAATTGAAGGAGAAATAAAAAGCTTCCCAGAAAAAGAAAGCCTGAAGGAATTCATAAAAACCAAACCAATTCTGCAAGAGATACAAAGGGGACTGTTGTGAACATTTTAAAGGAAGAAAAGAATAGAGCAAAAGAAGAATACAACTTTAAAGAATAAAATGGCAATAAATAACTACATATCAATAATAACCTTAAATGTAAATGGATTAAATGATCCAATCAAAAGACATAGGGTAGCTGCTTGGATAAAGAAACAGGACACATACATATGCTGTCTACAAGAGACACACCTTAAAACAAAAGACGCACATAGACTGAACGTAAAAGGATGGAAAAAAATATTTCAGGCAAATGGAAATGAAAAAAAAGCCGGGGTAGCAGTACTTATATCTGACAAAATGGACTTTAAAACAAAGGCTGTAGTAAGAGATAAAGAAGGACACTACATAATGGTAAAGGGAACAATTCAACAGGAAGATATAACTATTATAAATATCTATGCACCAAATATAGGAGCCCAGGCATACATAAAGCAGACTTTGATGGATATAAAGGGCGAGATTAACAGCAATACTATCATAATAGGGGATTTCAATACCCCTCTAAAAACACTGGATAGATCCTCAAGAAAGAAAATTAACAAAGAAACAGCAGACTTAACGGAGACACTAGATCAACTTGATTTAATAGATATCTTCAGGACTTTTCACACTAAAGCAGTAGAATATACATTCTTCTCAAGCGCTCATGGTACGTTTTCTAGGATAGACCACATGTTAGGACACAAAAATGGTCTCAATAAATTTAAGAAGATTGAAATCATATCAAGCATTTTCTCTGATCACAATGCCATGAAACTAGAAATTAACCACAAAAGAAAAACTGAAAAATACTCAAACACTTGGAAACTAAATAGCATGATATTAAATAATGAATGGATTAACAATGAGATCAAAGAAGAAATAAAAAAGTTTCTAGAAACAAATGATAATGAGCATACATCAACTCAAAATCTATGGGACACAGCAAAAGCAGTTCTGAGAGGGAAGTTTATTGCACTACAGGGATATCATAAGAAGCTAGAAAAAGCTCAAATAAGCAACCTGACCCTGCATCTAAAAGAACTAGAAAAACAACAACAAATAAAACCCAAGACAAGTAGAAGGAAGGAAATAATAAAGGTCAGAGCAGAAATAAATGACATAGAGGCGAAGGAAACAATACAGAGGATCAATGAAACCAGAAGCTGGTTCTTTGAAAAGGTAAACAAGATTGAGGAACCTTTAACTAGACTCACCAAGAAAAAAAGAGAGAGGACTCAAATAAATAAAATTAGAAAGGACAGTGGAGAAATAACAACTGACACAACAGAAATACAAAGCATTGTAAGAAAATACTATGAAGAACTCTATGCCAAAAAATTAGACAATCTTGGTGAAATGGACAAATTTCTTGAATTATAAAACCTTCCAAAAATCAATCTGGAAGAATCAGAACACCTAAACAGACCAATTACAACAAATGAGATCGAAACAGTTATCAAAAAACTCTCAAAAAAGAAAAGTCCTGGGCCTGATGGCTTCACAAGTGAATTCTATCAAAAATTCAAAGAAGAACTAACTCCTATCCTCCTCAAGTAATTTCAAAAAATTCAAGAGGAAGGAAGACTTCCAAACTCCTTTTATGATGCGAGCATAATTCTGATCCCAAAACCGGGCAAAGACAGCACAAAGAATGAAAATTATAGGCCAATATCCCTGATGAATTTAGACGCTAAAATTCTCAACAAAATATTAGCCAACCGGATCCAGCAATATATAAAAAAAATCATTCACCATGATCAAGTGGGATTTAATCTGGAGAGGCAAGGCTGGTTCTATATTCGCAAATCAATCAATGTGATTCATCACATAACCAAAAGGAAGGACAAAAATCACATGATAATTTCAATAGATGCAGAAAAGGCATTTATTTGATAAAATCCAGCACCCATTCATGCTCAAAACTCTCAGTAAAGTGGGAATACAGGGATCATTCCTTAACATGATAAAGGCCATCTACGACAAACCCACAGCAGACATCATACTAAATGGACAAAAATTAAAAGCAATCCCCTTAAGATCAGGAACCAGGCAGGGTTGCCCCCTTTCACCACTCTTATTCAACATAGTTCTGGAAGTCCTAGCTACAGCAATCAGACAAGAAGAAGAAATAAAAGGCATCCAAATTGGAAAAGAAGAAGTAAAACTGACACTATTTGCAGATGATATGATATTGTATATTGAAAACCCTAAAGTCTCAGTCAAAAAGCTACTGGACCTTATAAATGAATTCAGCAATGTGGCAGGATATAAAATTAATACTCAGAAATCAGAGGCATTTCTATATACAAACAATGAACTGTCAGCAAAAGAAATTAAGGAAACAATCCCCTTCACTATTGCAGCCAAAAAAATAAAGTACCTAGGAGTAAATTTAACCAAGGAGGTTAAGGACTTGTACTCGGTAAATTATAAAACATTGGTAAAAGAAATCAAGGAAGATACAAACAAGTGGAAGCATATACCGTGCTCATGGCTAAAAAGAATAAACATCATTAAAATGTCTATATTACCCAAAGCAATTTACAAATTCAATGCAATACCAATTAAAATACCAATGGCATACTTCAAAGATATAGAACGCATATTCCAAAAATTTATATGGAATCAAAAAAAGAACACGAAGAGCCTCAGCAATCTTAAAAAGAAAAAATAAAGCAGGAGGTATCACTCTTCCAGATATCAAGGTTTACTATAAGGCCATTATACTCAAGACAGCCTGGTACTGGCATAAGAACAGGCACATAGATCAATGGAACAGAACAGAAGACCCAGAAATAAACCCACAGCTTTCTGGACAACTGATATTTGACAAAGGAGGAAAGAACATACAATGGAGTAAAGACAGCCTCTTTAACAAATGGTGTTGGGAAAATTGGACATCTGCAAAAAAATGAAACTAGACCATCAACTTACACCATTCACAAAAACAAACTCAAAATGGATAGAAGACTTAAATGTAAGTCGTGAAACCATAAGCATCTTAGAAGAAAACATAGGCAGCAAGCTCTCCGACATCTGTAGCAGCAATATATTTGCTGATTTTTCTCCACGGGCAAATGAAATAAAAGGCAAGATAAACAAATGGGACTATATCAAACTAAAAAGTTTTTGCACAGCTAAAGACAATAAGAACAGAATAAAAAGACAAACCACACAATAGGAGAACATATTCGACAGCACGTCTGATAAGGGATTAATAACTAAAATTTATAAAGAACTTATAAAACTCAACACCAGGAAGACAAACAATCCAATCAAAAAATGGGCAAAAGAAATAAATAGAAATTTCTCAAAAGAGGACATACAGATGGCCAATAGGCATATGAAAAAATGCTCAACATCACTAATTATTAGAGAAATGCAAATTAAAACCACAATGAGATATCACCTCACACCAGTCAGAATGGCACTCATCAGCAAAACAACACAGAATAAGTGCTGGCGGGGTTGTGGAGAAAAGGGAACCCTTCTGCACTGCTGGTGGGAATGCAGACTGGTGCAGCCACTATGGAAAACAGTTTGGAGATTCCTCAGAAAATTAAAAATTGAACTGCCTTTTGACCCAGCTATCCCATTTATAGGAATATACCCTAAGAACACCTTAGCACTGTTCAAAAAGAAGAAATGCGCCCCCATGTTCCTGGCAGAATTGTTCACAATAGCGAAGATCTGGAACCAGCCTAAGTGTCCGTCAGAAGACGAGTGGATTAAAAAGCTTTGGTACATATATACTATGGAATACTACTCAGCCATAAGAAATGATGACATCGGATCATTTATAACAAAATGGATGGTCCTTGATAACATTATACGAAGTGAAATAAGTAAATCAGAAAAAAAGAAAAACTAAGTACAGCATGATTTCATAGATGAGTGGTACATAAAAGTGAGACTATGAGACATGGACAAGAGAGTGGTGGTTATGGGGTGGGGGGAGGGAGGGAAGGGTGGGATAGGGAGGAGGGGAGAGACACAGGGAAAACCAGATAGAAGGTGACAGAGGACAATTTGACTTTTGGTGACGGGTATGCAACACAATTGAATGTTAAGATAACCTGGAGATGTTTTCATTAAAAAAAATAAAATTAAAAAATATATATATATATAAGAATAAGGAGGCAGGATACCTGAAGAGGAGGGAGTTGGGAACAGTAGTAGGTAGAAAGATCAGAGAGGTATGGAACAAGAGTTTGAAAAAGAAGTTTGTTAAAAATTTTTATTTTAAGAGAATGCAGGGGGACAGGAATGGATGTGGAAAGTCAAGAGGCTATTGTGATAATCCAGGTGAGAATGGTTGAGGCTTGTACCATAATAATATAATAATAAGGAGTAGGACTCTGGATATATTTGGGGTACAGAGGTGATAGTATTTTATAATGGATAGTATGTGGGGTATGGGGGTAATATCACAGTTAAAGATAAATCCACAAGATTTAGCCCAAAGACTAGAGAAGGATGGAGATGCTATCTGAGATGTGGACGACTGAATGGATGGAGCAGGTTTTGGTGGGCACACATCAAGAAAGCCAGCACGTGGAAACTCCCATTCTATTGAGTGGGTACCAAACACCTTGCATATACCAGTAGATAGGTCCATAAGAGTATATGAAACATATATAGTTCCCCCAGAGAATTAATGGCCAAGTGGGCTGGCTGATAAAAAGACTGGAGACTCTCTATTATAACAGAAAATTGTCTACGAAGGAATTATGCCTAATTTCTTATCCATCACCAAATATTGAAATACTAAAATGGAGAAGGTAAAATGTGAATTACTTTTCAAATGAACTAGCTCTTTTGGTTCAACTGGTAGCATGCTTATGAAGCAAATAGAGTCCATTATTAATATTAAATAATTAAGTATAACATGAAGTTAACATACTAATATCCCCCAGTTCTTTATATCCTTTATTTCATATATTCGGGTATTAGTGCAGCTAAACCTATCATTTTCCAAGCTGGGCTGCAAGCTGAGCTGACATTGCCCATGTCCTCATGATGTGGCTGGACAGGCTCCAGCTCCACTCTTGCCATAAGCTGGTGACATAATGGCTCACCTGCACCTGAGATTCCCAGATCTGTGCAAACAGTGAGAGGTGCGCTGAAGAGAGAATTCAAAGCAAATGCCGACAAGGCTTCTGGCAGTAGCATAAAAATTGTGAAAGTGAAAAAGTACTAATCTGTCCTAAATAAACTTGAGGGTTACATTGTCAAAGTGATGACATGTGGGCACATTATGGATAAGTTTAAAAACTATCTCAGTCCATGGGTAAAAAAACAAAGCAAGCAAATTACCTGTCTCTTTCATAGATTGATATTGCCAATAAATTAAAGTGTGGTTCAAAAAATATATTCTTTTCTAAAACATTTAAATAAATGCATAATATGAGAGAAATGTAATAAGTGAAATTAAGTATATGAGAAACTATTCTTCCTTTTGATGTTGATTGAGCCTTCCAGTCATGTCTACATTTTTGAAGACCTTAAATTGAATGAGCTATGGATTTGACAACTACTGTCTCCTAAAATGTAACATTTTATTTATGTTATGGAAGAATTCTAAGATTATAATAATTAGGTGGAATATTAACAAAATGCAAAGAAATCCAAAACAGAATAAATCATTTTAATCTCTTCTCTCAGGGTTAACCATTGTTAATATTTTGGTGTTTGTACTAATAGGTGTAAAATACATATTTTAGAATAGGTGTAAACACACACTTATGTTAACATTTACCAACTTCTCTCAGAGATAATTTTGAAGAAAAGAACAATTGATATGTTTAGACCACACATTGATAAAAAAAGAATCAAGGTGACAAGGTGAAATAATTATTGTAAAACAATGTTATTTTTAGGCACATTTTAGGGGGGAGTACAGATCTAACATTAAAAAAATCTCTAAAATCAAAAGAGGGTGATATTCAAATAATATTCAATCAAAATAAGTCATTATATCTTTTATTACAAGATTTTAGCATACATATTATGCATCAAGTGTTTTTATTTTATTGTATTTTATTTTTAGATGGACAGAGAGAGAGTCAGAGTCAGAGAGAGGGATAGATAGGGACAGACAGACAGGAACGGAGAGAGGTTAGAAGCATCAATCATTTGTTTTTCGTTGCCGTTGAGACACCATAGTTGTTCAATTGATTGATTTCTCACATGTGCCTTGACCCCGCGGGCCTTCAGCAAACTGAGCAACCCCTTGCTGGAGCCAGTGACCTTGGGCCCAAGCTGGCGAGCTTTTGCTCAAGCCTGATGGACCTGCCCTCAAGTTGGCGAGCTCGGGGTCTTGAACCTGGGTCTTCCGCATCCCAGTCCGACGCTCTATCCATTGCGCCACCGCCTGGTCAGGCTCAAATGTTCTATATATGTCTTTATTCTCTGTACATTTTTCATCAGCATTTCCAAAGACTCTCACTGCAGAAAAAGAAAAATATTATATGACCTCACTCATTTAAAGAAAAATATTATATGACCTCACTCATTTGAAGAATCCAAGGAACATTGAGAACTGAGGAAAGGGATTGAGACAGAGGAGGGATCAAAGGGACCAGAGGAAAAGAGGACAGAGGGAAAGGGGATGATAGGATGGGATAAACCTGAAGAGAAGGGGGGAGGGCGCTATAGGGAGGGGGGCAAGGGAGATGTGGAGGGGAATATGGGGAGGAGGATGCATTCTGAGTTACCCTAGAATCTATATAAACACAATTAATTAAAGAAAAAAATGAAAAAATCAATTTAAGGTAATTTTTACTAAGAAGCACTCAATTTTTTTTGAAAAAGCTCTACAGTTAAAACCTTTTGTAAATCTTAATTTTTCTTGATACTAAATAAAGCATTTCTTTTTATTACAAATTAAGTATTTTCAAATTACATTTTCTGAAAATAATATCACTTTTTCCAGAAAATATTTTGAATGTTGAATACAAGAAATATAAAAGTACATGAAAAGATTTTGTCTCTACCAAGTTTTCTTTAAGCATATTTTCTATTCTGTGGTCAAAGGCAAATCTAAAAAACTAACAGGATTAAGTCTCTAGACTCTTCTGCAGTAATTTAAAACCTGATTATGAAAATTTTTATTGACAGTGATATTAGTGTCCAAGGAAGTGTTTCTTCGTTGTTTTGGATAATGGAAACTTTTGCAGTTCTAGAATTTTCAGTAGATTTTTTTTTTAAGAAAGTAAAAGATTTAAAGAATGGTAAACAAGCCAGCAATGATTATCATGCAGTATGGTCACCACACTCTCCAACCAGAACCAGAAGTTTTGCAGACCAGGTCACCATTCCCCAGCTTAGATATCAGCTCCACGTGTTTGTTTGAAGTGTCATTTACCTACTTGCTCTGTAACATCATCAGGAAGCAGCCATCAGATTTTTATCTTTCTTCCTATTTTCCATAACCCACATAAACCCCTGATTTCTATGTGAGTATACCCTTCTGATTGCCGGCTTATACCCATAAGACTCTTTATTTTCAGGTGTAGGATAAGTACATTTTAAACATTGATCAATTTTGACAACATATTCCTTAAATACTGTGTTCTTTGAACTAAGATATAACCTAAGAAATGCCCTGTTTTCTTAAACAGAATTTTGTGGACTATTACAGATCAATCTATAAACATATCCAAAGTCCAAATGTATTTTAAATGTCCTTCATAGGTCAATTTTCTGATAGCCTAACGTTTTTTTTTACCCAGTTTAAGTTTTGCAGTGTTGAACTGCAAAGACCAGATGACAGATTATTTCATGGCTAATGCTTCTATAAATTTGTAAACTTGTGATATAAATACTTGGATTCTAATTTACTAGAAAAAGATACATTGATCTTGGTGCTATATAGGCTTCAACAAATAAATTGAGAAAAATAAAACAGAGTTTCAAATTTTCATGAGTCATAATAAACCAAAAGGAACTAGATTTCTATAATTCTTAATCATCCTCCTTATATGATTCTATCTAAAATCCATATTGTCTTTCATTATTAATGCAAAATATGTATTTCTAAAATAATAAAATAGTCAATTTTATTCCTCAGAATTTCTAGTCTCTGACTTCATTGTTTGTTTGATTGTTTTGTTTGTTTATTGGCACTGGGTACAAGTAAACAATAATTTTAAGTTAATGTTTTTTAATTTATCTCAATAAAGAATTTTTAAGCATCTCTTATACATAATCTAGGTATAATACAATACATAGAATAAAATGGTGAATGAAAACCATCCCTCTGCTCTAGAACCTAACAACATTCTGTGGACTTTTGGCTTAGGCAGTGGAGTGAAGTCAAAATGAATACTGTCTGTATTTATCCCTAAATGTCATATGCTTAATTTAAAATTAAATTTCCTATTACACATCAGTTATGACTATATAAAAATAATATCAATTGTGACTATATCAGTGATGATTTATGAAGATACAGTCTTTCATGATTAAATGAAAATATTTAATCTTCCTAAGAAGAAGAATGCCCTGATGGAAGTGCAGTCAGTCATTTAGGGTAAACATGAAGAAAGAATTTCCAAATATGAAAAGAATAGTAAGAACAAAAGGAATAAAAGTGAGAAAGTACAAGGCATCTTATAAAATGAATACTTATAAGCAATCATGGAATTCAAATAATTTAACAACCGGTTCTCTGCCCTAACGACTGCTTTAAGTATAAAAATATAATACATCGAAAGGTAGTTTATTATTTCGTTCATTTAATACTTAAATAATTACTATAAAAAGGTGCACTCAACTGAATTATGTTGTGAGAAAGCATTTTTAAATATTAATGAGAAAATATTAAATAATACTTGACAAAAAAACAATAAAAATGTTCATTAAGATATTTCCATATTCATATTGCTTCTTGACTGGCATCCTCACTTGCAATGCTTTTCACCTATGGATGAAATGAACATTACCAGAGGCACTTGGAATACATTGTTGCACAGGTGAACCTTAAAAAAAAATAAGGAGTGTAAATTTGTGATTTACACATTGGGAGGCGGCCCAGAAGCTCACCTTAGAGAAAACCCTGATTACAAGTGCCATTTTAACAACCAGTTCACTGAACTCAACAAAAAGTTAGGAATCAGTTCTGCCAAACGGTGCAAACTGGCTGAATCCCACCACTATTTATAACCTATGAACATATAAAATTCACTATTACTAACTAGAGATGATAGTACATGCAGTGAATCAATTCAGAATAAAAGAGACTGAAGTATGGTAAACAAATATTGTTTACATTCTTGAATTAGAATTTGGAAACAAAAAGTTGTATTTAATTTCATAGACAATGGGAATCTAAGATTTGAACAGAGCCATGGTAGAGTTCGAGTTGTAGTTAAAAACAAAATTAGCCCAATGTATAGTGAATGTGCTTTTATAGAGTGAGGAGGTATAGATGTGAAGGTCATTATTTTTATATCCAGAAGAGAATTAATGAAGGCTTAAACTAGTCTTGTATCAGTAAGATTAGAAAGAAGGAATGATTTCTTTTTAATGAAAGAGGTTAGGATCTAAACACAAGTACCTAAATGTTTTGAGGCAATATAGAATGAAGATTTAAAGATAACCCTGAGGCACTGATAGTGTGTAACAGAGAATTCTTCTGAGATTACCAATCTAGAAATTCAGAAGCAGGGTAGATTGTGGGAAGAAATGGGCCCAGTTGATTTGAAGGGCTGACAAGGTATCCAGGTAGCATTGCAGAGAAAAGTTGGAAATACAAACCTGAAGCTCTACAGAGAGATGAGGGCTAACTGTTGGATTCAGGAGTAATCTCAAAAATGGGCCTTTCAATCTATACCCACCTACTTATTGCCAAGTAGATATTTAAGTATGTTATAAAACTCCCTCCTCAATAGATTTATTAAAGAATTGCCCATACATTCTTTAGTAGGTTTTTAACTGCTACTTAAAATGGGAATTATATAAACTCATTTAGTTTACTAAATATTTTAATATCTTTGTGATTTAAAAATAGAGAAAATACAGCCCCTCTCTCAAGTCACTTAAAGCTTCAGGTATTACACAATTCTTTTTTTTTTAATTTTCATATTTTTTATTTCACCCAATATATCCAATATGATATCACTGCAACATGTAATTGATATAAAACAATTATCAATGAACTACTCTCCAGTCTTGTTTTTATTTTAATTTATTGTGTTTACATAGATTCAAGTGTTCCACTGAATACATCCTCACCCACTCCCGGGTGCCCCTCAACATCCTCCTTACCTAAGGTGACCAGACGTCCCACTTTTGGCGGGACAGTCCTGATTTTTAACAGTTTGTCCTGCATCCCGCAGCATTTTTAAAAAGTCCTGATTTTTGGAAAGAATTCACGAAAAGCTAGGGAACGGTAGGAAAACGGGAAGGGAATATATGATTTTCGGTGGGGAGACCCCGCCTCGACCTGGAAGCCACTGCTGCAAGAGCTGGCTGCCCCGTGCAGCCCTGAAACAAAGAACTTCAGGCAGGACATACCTGCTGGGGCAGTGGCTGTCAAGTCTCCTAACTACCCATAGGTCCGCGTCCTGGACGCCTGGGTACGGCTCTGGGCTTGGCCAGGCGCAAGCCGCTCAGTCTCCAGTGGGCAGCCGGGCTGGATGCGGGGGAGCATGCCCGTGGCACTGCCCTGCCTGCTTCCGCCCCGCTTGTGCAGCTCCGGCATCAGTTTCGGGACTGTGTAACCCGATCCCTCTGACTCACTCAAAATTACCCATATAGTAATATTTACAAAAATGATCTTTTTCATGAGGTATCATTATTAAAAATATATACTGATAAGGTTAAATCTTGGGCATCAGCAAAAATCACAATAGAGAACAAATGCTTAGAAATATTACATCATTTTGAAACAAACCATGTTCCATACAATAATGCACTAAAAATTGTGGAATAGGCGCTGTCTTTACCAGGAACTAATGCTGCGACTGAACGCATTTTTTCTATGGTAAATAAAGTATGCACATCAGAAAAATCACAATTAAGTATTGAGACTTTGAAAGCCATTTTATGTGTGAAATATAATTTAACAAATTCTTGGGAAAAATTTCATGACGTTTTAAACGACAACAATCTACTAAAAAAATTCACTCAAATGAGAAATATGCCAAAAAATAAAATAATATTATACATAATTTTTAATGTATTATATTTGTAAATTGTACTTATGTTGAAGTTTTAAAAAATATATTACAATACTATTTTTGCATTCTTTGAAAATTTTTTTGCTCCATATAGACCCAATTTTTAATCAAGACCCCTCCCCCCACAAACAATGGTGTCCCACATTACCAATTTTAAAATCTGGTCACCTTATCCTTACCTCCACACCACCCAACGCCTTCCCCATTCCCTCCAGGATTTGCTGTCCTGCTCTCTATAACGCTGTGTTGTGTATATATAATTTCACCAATCTCTTTCCCTTCTCTGATCCCATCCTCTCATCCCCTTTCCTCTGACCGCTTTCCCTCTGGTCCCTTTGATCCCGCCTCTGCCTCTATTTCATTCCTTAATTCATATTGTTCTTTGGGTTCCTCAAATGAGTGAGGTCATAAATTTTTCTTTCTCTGCCTGGCTTATTTCACTTACCATAATAGTTTCCAGGTCCATCCATGTTGTCACAAAAGGTAAGATTTCCCTCCTTTTCATGGCCAGGTAGCATTCTATTGTGTATATGTACCACAGCTTTTTAATCCATTCATCCACTGAGGAACACTTAGGCTGTTTCCAGATATTCGCTATTGTAAAAAATACTGCTATAAATATTGGGGTGCAAATCTTCTTTTGAATCAGTGATTTGCTACTATTAGAATATATTACTAACAGTGGGATGGCTGGATCAAAAGGCAGTTTCATTTTTAATTTTTTGAGAAATTGCCATACTGTTTTCCACAGTGGCTGCATCAGTCTGCATTCCCACAAAGAGTGCAGGAGGGTTCCTTTTAAACCATATCCTCGCCAGCACTTCTTATGTGTTGTTCTGTTAATGAGTGCCATTCTGAATGGTGTGAAGGGGTATATCATTTTGGTTTAATTTGCATTTTTCTAATAATTAGTGATGTTGAACATTTTTTCATCTGCCTATTGACCATCTGTATGTTCTCTTTTGAGAAGTGTCCATTTGGTTTTTTTTGCCCACTTTTTGATTGGATTGTTTATCCTCCTGGTATTTAATTTTAGAAGTTCTTTATAAATTTTGGTTATTGACTCCTTATCAGACGTATTGTTGAATATGTTCTCCCTTTGTGTGGTTTGTCTTTTTATTTTGTTCATATTATCTTTAGCTGTGCAAAAGCTTTTTAGTTTGATATAGTCCCATTTGTTTATCCTGTACTTTATTTCACTTGCCTGTAAAGATAAATCAGCAAATATATTGCTGCAAGAGATGTCAGAGAGATTACTGCCTATGTTTTCTTCCAAGATGATTATGATTTCATGACTTACATTGAAGTCTTTTATCCATTTTGAGTTTATTTTTGTGAATGGTGTAAGTGGTGGTCAAGTTTCTTTTTTTCTTTGCATTAGCTATCCAAGTTTTCCAACATCATTTGTTGAAGAGACTGTCTTTACTTCATTGTATGCTCTTATCTCCTTTGTAAAATATCAATTGTCCTTGAAGGTGTGGGTTTATTTTTGAGTTCTCTATTCTGCTCCATTGATCAATATGTGTGTTCTTATGCCAGTACCAAGCTGTTTTGACTACAATAGGCTTGTTGTATAACTTGATATCAGGAAGTGTGATACCACTCACTTTATTCTCCTTTTTCAAGATTGCTGAGGCTATTTGTGCTCTTTTTCGGTTACATATAAATTTTTGGAATAATTGTTTTATATATTTCAAGTATGTCATTGGTATATTAATAGAAATTGCATTGAATTTATTAATTGCTTTGGGTAATATAAGCATTTTAATGATGTTTATTCTTCCTATTCATGAACACGGTATATGCTTCCACTTGTTTGTATCTTCCTTGATTTCTTTTATCAATGTTCTATAATTTTCCCAGTATAAGTCTTTAACGTCCTTGGTTAAACTTACTCCTTGGTACTTTAATTTTTTGTTGCAATAGTGAAGGGGATTGGTTTCTTAATTTCTATTTCAGAGAGTTCATTGTTGGTGTATAAAAATGACTTTAATTTCTGAATATTAATTATATATCCTGCCACCTTGCTAAAATCATTTATCAGTTCCAGTAGTTTTTTGACTCAAACTTTAGGGTTTTTCTATGTACATTATCATATCATCAGCATATAATGATAATGTTACTTCCTCTTTTTGAATTTAGATGCCTTTTATTTTTTCTTCTTGTCTGATTGCTGTAGCTAGGACTTCGAGAACTATGTTGAATAAGGATGGTGAAAGGGAGCATCCGTACCTTGTTTCTGATCTTAAGGCGATTGCTTTTAATTTTTGCCCATTGATTAAGATGTTGGTTGTGGGTTTGTCATAGATGGCCTTTATCATGTTGAGATATATTCCCTGTATTCCCACTTTGCTGAGAGACTTGATCATAAATGGGTGCTGGGCTTTATCAAATGCTTTTTCTGCATCTATTCATATTATCATGTGAGTTTTCTCCTTTTGTTTATGTGGTGAAGCACATTGATTGATTTGTGAATATTGTACCAGCCTTGCCTCCCCAGAATAAATCCCACTTGGTCATGATGTATGATTTTTCTCATTTATTGCTGGATCCGGTTGGCTAATTAATTTTGTTGAGAATTTTAGCGTCTAAATTCATCTGGTATAGTAGCCTATACTTTTCTTTCTCTGTATTGTCTTTGTCTGGTTTTAGAATCAGAATTATGCTCATCTCATAAAAGGAGCTTGGAAGTCTTCCCTCCTCTTGAATTTTTTGAAATAGCTTGAGAAGGATAGAAGTTAGTTCTTTGCATATTAGGTAAAATTTGCCTGTGAAGCCATTGGGCCTAGGGCTTTGTTTTGTTGAGAGTTTTTTGAAAGCAGTTTTAATTGGTCTGTTTAGGATTTCTGACTCTTCCAGATTGATTTTTGAAAGACTATATGTTTCAAAGAATTTGTCCATTTCACCTAGATTGACTAATTTGGGGGCATACAGTTCTTCTTAGTATTTTCTTACAATCCTTTGTATTTCTGCTGTCAATTGTTACTTCTTCACTCCAATTTCTAATTTTATTTATTTCAGTCCTTTCTCTTTTTTCTTGGTGAGTCTGATTAAAGGTTCATCAATCTTGTTTACCTTTTCAAAAAACCAGCTCTTGGTATCATTGATCCTCCATATTTTTATTTTAGTCTCTATGTCATTTATTTTTGCTCTGATCTTTATTATTTACTTCCTTCTACTTCCTCTGGGCTTATTTGTTGTTCTTTTTCTAATTGTTTTAGAAGTAGGGTTGTTTATTTGAGCTTTCTCTTGCTTCTTAAGTTAGGCCTGTAATGCTATGAACTTCCCTCTCAGGACTGCTTTTGCTGTGTCCAATAAATTTTGAGTTGTTGTATGTTCATTTTCATTTGTTTCAAGGAAATACTTTATTTCTTTCATGATCTCATTGTTAACTCATTCATTATTTAATAACATGCTATTTAGTTTCAAACTGTTAGAATGTTTTTCATTTTTTTTATTGTAGTTGATTTCTAGTTTTATGCCATTGTTATCAGAGAAGATGCTCAATATGATTTCAATGTTCTTAAATTTATTGAGACTCCTTTTGTGTCCTAACATGTGGTCTATCCTAGAGATTGTACCCTGAGTACTTGAAAAGAATGTATATTCTGCTGCTTTTGGGTGAAAGGTTCTGAAGATATCTGTTAAATCCAGTTGATCTCATGTGTCCTTTAAGGCTGCTGATTCTTTGTTAATTTTCTTTCTTGAGGATCTTTCCAGTGATGTTAGTAGAATACTGAAATCCCCTACTATTATAGTATTGCTGTTGTTCTCTCCCTTTATACCCATCAAAATCTGCTTTATATATTTAAGTGCTCCTATATTAGGTGCTTAGATATTTATAATGGTTATATCTTCCTGTTGGATTGCTCCCTTTATCATTATGTAGTGACCATCTTTATCCCTTATATTAGCCTTTGTTTTAAAGTCCATTTTATCAGATATAAGTATTGCTACCCCAGATTCTTTTTTATTTCCATTTGCATAAAATATTTTATTCTATCCCTTTACTTGCAGTCTATGTGCATCTTTTGTTTTGAGAGGGGTCTCCTTTAGATAGCATATGTACGGGTCCTGTTTTCTTATCCATGCAGCTACCCTATGTCTTTTAATTGGAACATTTAATCCATTTACATTTAAGGTTATTATTGATATGTAGTTTATTGCCATTTTATTTTTTAAATCTACATTTTTCTTTTACTAGATTTCCTTTCCCTTTGTTCTGTTTACAACAGGCCCCATTCAAATTTCTTGAAGCATTGGTTTGGTTGTAATGAATTTCATGAGTGTTTTTTTTTTTCTGTGAAGCTTTATATTTCAACTTCAATTTTAAATGATAGCCTTGCTGAATAAAGAAGTTATTGGTTGTAACCTCTTGTTTTGCATTACTTTGAATATTTCTTTTTTGGCCTCCAGTGTTTCTGTTGAAAAATCGGATGTCATTCTTATGGGGACTCCTTTGTAGGTTATTGACTGCTTTTCTCTTGCAGTTTTTAGTATTCTTTCTTTATCTCTTAGCTTTGGTATTTTAATTATGATGTGTCTTGGTGTAGGTCTCTTTTGGTTCCTCTTTATTGGGATTCTCTGTGCTTCTTGAACTTGTGTGACTTTTTCCTTCATCAATTTAGAAAAGTTTTCAGCTATGATTTCTTCAGTCAGGTTCTCTCTCACTTCTTCTTTCTCTTCTCATTCAGAAACCTTATTATGCAGATGTTGTTTCTCTTCATGTTGTCATAGAGTCTCTTAGTTTCCTCAGACATTTTGAGCATCTTTTCTTTTTCCTGTTCTGCTTCTATGCTTTGTTTATCTTGTCCTCTAAATTGCTGATTTGATCCTTTTTTTATCTAGCCTGCTTTTATTTTTTTCTAGTGTAATCTTCATTGCTAAAATTGTGTTTGCAATTTCTGTCTGATTGTTTTTTATGATTTCAAGGTCCTTTTTTATGCTTGCTATCACTTTATTTAGGTGATCAGTATGTCCATCTGTTGTTGCTTTAAGATCCATGAGCATCCTAACAATCATTATTCTAAACTCTGCATTCGGTATCTTTCATCTCATTCAGTTCTTTTTCAGGGGATATCTCTTGTTGATTCATTTGGATTGCATTTCTCTGTCTTCCCATTTTGTCTCTGTATGGACAGCTTTTTTGTGCTATTTATGTAGCTAGCTGAGTATAGGGTTGGTGTTGTCTGCCTCCTGCTTTCAGTTGTGTTGTTTCTAAATCTTCTTGGGTTGGCCTCTGCTGTTGTTTGCAATCCGCTGTGGGCTACTTGTCTGCTGATACTGCTCTTTTTGCTATTTGTGTCAGCATTTTCTATGCCTTAACTGGGTCAGGCAGAGGAGCCTTTCCTTAAGATACCACTCTAACTAGGGTCGTTAGGTCCTGAGCTGATGTTTTCTATATCTGGCTACTTAATGTACCAGCCCTGAACATCCCTGGTCAAAAAGTGGTGCAGACCAGTGTGGGCCACTGTTTATGACTGGCCCTTAGTAACTTTCTTAGAGCTACAGGCAATCCAGAATTTGTCGCTGCCTTTGCTGTGCCCTGATGCCATTGGAAATATCAGCTGCTCTCCTAGGCTGGCTTTTATCTACTCTTGGGTAGTGTGTGTAGCTTCTCTATTCCCAGGTGTGATCTTTCTGCTGGCTCCCTGCTGCAGCCACTCCTTGGGCACTCAGGCACCAGCACTGCCGGGTGTGTGGGCTTGCAGGCTGCAGCTCAGGCTGCCCTGCCGGTGCTGGGGACTCCTCACCTCACCTGGCTACACCTTCTGCATGCTTTCTCTCTGTGCTCTGGCCCCCATGGGCATGTGAGAGTTCTCTCTGTGTTTTGCCCCTTGCTGCTGCCACACAGGCCATTGGTGTTCACCTCCCACTGCTGTAACGTGGGCTGCCTTGCTGGGCTCTGCCCCTGCCACCACGTGGGTTTAGCATTGCAGCTAAGTGTCAGCCGTGCCCTCCCACCCTTTGGAGAGTACTCAGTAGTTTGGGGAGGAATGCAGCCCAGACCTCAGCACTCAAAACCTGTGTCCCTGAAGTGCCCCCTGCTTCTAAGCGTTTCTTTGCATTAACTGGAGCAGGAAAGCATCTGGTGGAAGGGATAATTGCTTCCCTTCACTGGCATTAGTTCTCCCAGGAAATATGGTCACTTTAAGTTTGGGGAGTGACCCAGTACAGAGGTCAGGGTGGCTGTCCCCCACAGTCTCTCCCTATGCCCCCAAGACTGCACTCTACTCTCACCACTCCAGTCTTCTTGGTGCTCCCCACTCCCAGAGCCCCGGGTAAGTGGCTGTGAATGAGGTTTTCTGTGGGGTCTCTTTAATATGGAGCCTGGGTCTGGGAGTTGTCTCCCTCTTGCAAACAGTAACCCAACTCTTCTTTCAGCTACATACTGTCTGGGCACCTCCTCTAATCTCTGGGTTCCAGGCTGGGGTTCCGGTCCTGAAGCTGAAGACCCACAATTCTCCAGGTCACCCACTCCATTGTAAGAGACCCTCTGGGCCTCGTCTCACTCCTGGGAGCAGGGCAGCCCTTTTTGTGTCTTTGCCCTTCCTATGAGCTCAGTGTGGTTTCTTCGGTGATGCTTGGTTATAGATTCTTCTTAGTTTAGTCCAAAGTTGGTTTTTCAAGATGATTGTTCTTAAGATAAGCTGTAATCCACTTTGGTTCTGGGAGGTGGGAGTTGTAACGTCCGCCAACTCCATCACCATTTTCCCTCTCAGGGATTACATAATTCTTAACAACATGTTCTGAACTCCAATTCTCATTACAGTAGCATTGGTTCTCAATAGGTTATTTAACCTCTTTCTTAATTTATATAAAAAATAAAATATGAGTAGTAATCTCTACTTTACCCTTCCCAGAAATGTGCATATTACTGAGACAAAGTAAAACAATATTAAGATGTAAAGAGTGATTATTATGTACTCCATCTACATCTATCTTTTATTCCCATCTAAAAATGCAGCCATCTGCATGGTAGAGACATTATATGCCAATTGCCGGGACTCAAATGAAGTGTGCTCAGGGGCTGGTCATTTAGGGCTTGGACTTCAAGCATACCTATGAGGCATGATATTGTGTTTGTAAGCATGAGCTCAGAGACTGGGCAAGGTTAACACTTGCAATATGCCTCGGTATACTCTTCAATGAAATAGAAATGATGAAAGAAGCGCTCTATGAAGCATTTTGACTACTAAAGGCTCATAGTTATTAACTACAGATTATTATAGGAATGGTTTCAAATTTTTAGTCTGCAAGTTGGATTAACAAAAATGTTGTATTTATTTTCTTGAAAAAGTAAAATTGGCATATTTCTGCAGCCTGATTACAGCTATTGGCAAATTCCTTTCCAAGGTAACAGTCTCTTCTGATTTTGAAATGAGTTTAATTCATAATTTTGACTGTTAATGAAAGTTGTCACACCTGTTCCTTCATCTTTGGTGCTTAAGTAAAGTCAAGCCTCAGGTCAGAGATTTCTGGTCCACATGCCCACTTATTACCCTCTCTCCTTGCTGCTCTCCACGGTTGTACAACATGTTAATTATCATACTCATCTTTATGCACTAGCATCTAGTGCTGACAACCATGTGTCTCCTGATTGAGTAGTTTACGTAGCGTGTCTTCATTATGTTTACTTACTTCTATTGATCAGCTAAGTTATGCTACAGTGAAAAATAATACCCAAGTCACAGTGACTTATAAGGACTACAGAGACTACGTAATGGAGCATAAAGCTTCTGCTAGAAACTGCTGATATCACTTCTGCTTACATCACATTGATGAGGGGAAGTCACATGACCAAGTCTGACTTTTCAAAGGGTAAAGAGCTAACTATAATATTTTGCCAGAGAGGAATAGCCAATTTTTTTAATAAATTAATGTAAGCTCCCTCAATACACGAGGTTTCTTTGAGTATCCTCAGATCCTTTTCTGGCATAATCGTTTTCCTTTGAAGCAGACATATACACTTTTCACATGTGCAACCACGTGAGGTGAGCAGGACACTGGGTGGCAGCCCACTGCTACACCTAGCTGCACCCAAAACAGAGCCCAGTTCCCATGTTTACAGAGGCACACAGGCTTTTAGTGTCAGGTCTCTCCACAGTTTTAAAGCTCCATGTCTTACACAGTTCCAAACACAGCAGATACTCTAACAGGTTTCCTCCTAATATATGCAAAGCCTGAGGCAAAATACAAATGGAGGCTCCCATCATCTGTCTAAATATTTTAAATTATGATGTTCTAGAAACCTATTCCTTAAAAAATGCACCTGGGAAAATGGAAGCATCACCTATGAACTAAAGGTGCTAACTCAAATACACATTAGAGTATTCAAGTGCAATTTACATCTGTATCCAAGTAAATATTCACATATTTTTATGTCAGGAATAGAAATTAGTCATAAAAAAGATTCTAAAAGATGATGTTTTAAGTGTATACACTCTTCTCATTTCTGTTTAGTTATGGGTCCTGATTCCAGTATCATCTGATTTTTTAATAAAACTGATCCAGTGGAGAGCATTTTAAGAATCCTCTGTTTATTTTACAAAATTATTCCTTTAGGAAGAGAATTCCCTAAAACTCTTTTATGAATAGTTATTTCCTTTAATACTTTTAAAAGACAGCTTTATTACAAAAGTGTGTACTCTTCTAAGACCTCTGTATCTACTGTGTAAAGTAATATCTATTTGTCTTTGCAAATAGCTCCACATAAATTTTTACTTTTGTTTAAGGACATTTTAGGTATTTATCAACAGGGTGGCCAAAGTGTGATGGATTATTGGAGGTTTCTCTGCCTTCCTTGTCATAATGTCTGCTCAGGAGAAAAGTGATTCCTTTTGTACATCGCTGGCCAAAATTTAAGAGCTGTGACTATGGCCAAGACAGAGAAGTTTTGCTCTAAGTAAAATTAAATGAGACTCCAACTGCAGCCTCACAAGTATCCAAACTTCAAGTTCTCTGTTTCCAATACTATCGCCTAAGACCACTTGCTTAAATAAAACTGGGGAACAAAATTTATGTTGCATCCAAAAATACTTGTTCTTACCTAATTCTAGTGTACTTATCTCGAATCTAACATTAGTGTTTCTCTGTAAGCTACAGTTTTTTTGCAATTCAAGATTTTAAGTTTTCATCTTATTGTAAAATTTTCAACATTTTGTTTAACATAATAAAGTAGAATGTCTTCTTGGGCATCATCTTTGTGAAAATATAATATTTATATAATGCAGTAAATACACTAATACACTAAAAGATATGATTGCATAAGAATTTGTCTACAATTTCAAAATAGAACATATTAAAAAATTAACTTTAATCATAGAATTTGCATAAAGCTTATTTAAATTCTATTCAGGCAAAAAATTGTGTTTGTACCTCTTGTGTTTGTGTACTTGTTGAAGATAATCTCATTTGATGCTCCAGGAGTAGTCTGCCATCATATTTCTGTCCCATCACCCCGATAATGCTCTTCCATCATCTTCAGATCTTGATAAAAGCATTCTCCCTGCTCATCACTAACAGCTCCAAGATTTTTGGGAAACTTATTAAGGTGACTGTTCAGGAAGTGAATCTTAACGCTCATGTTACATCCAATGTTGCAGAAAGCCAAAAGCATCCTTTGAACCAGAAGTTCATAGTTTTCTGCTTTTTTGTTACCAAGGAAGTTCTTTGTAACTGCCACAAAAGACTACCATGCTGCTTTCTCCTCCTTATTCATCTTCCTGGCAAATTTTTTGTCACGTATGAGAGTTTGAATTTGAGGTCCATTGCATACACCTGCTTTTATCTTCTCGAAAGACAAGGCAGAAAAAGCAGAAATAATAGGTTGAAAGCATTCACTTTCTCTATTCAAAGCCTGAACAAACTGCTTCATTAAGCCAGATGTGAAATGGGGGAAAAATAATCCCGTCTCGATTAACTACAGGTTCATTCACAATATTTTGAATCCTTACTTCCAGAGCTTCAGGTTTCAGCCACTCCTTCTGTGTCCAGTGTTTCTCTAGAACTTGGCTGTCCCATAAACACAGAAAGCAAGGATACTTTGTGAAATGTCTCTGTTGTCCTAGCAGGAAATTTATCATTTTAAGATCCACACAAATGATACAGTTATGCTCCTCATACTTCTGAAAGTCAAGGACAATTTTTATTTCATTATAATCTTCTCACAGATGAGTTGAATAACCAGTTGCAACTGCTGCATAAACATTACTGTTGTGTAGGAGAACACATTTCAGACTCTGTTTAGAGCTGTCAAGAAATAGCCACCATTCTGTTGGACTGTAAGTGGTAATACCTAGCTGGTTGAGAAGAGTACTGATATCATGACAGTAAACAAAGTGTTTGTCTTCAAAAAAGTCCACAAAAATTGTTCACACTTCCTGAAATGGGAATCTTTAGCTAACTGGTGAAGTACATTCTTTTCTTGAAGCCTGGAGGCTAAGAACTCAGTTGCTTTCTTTGATAGGTCCAAATCTCTTACTAAGTCATTCAATTCAGGTTGGCTAAACTGCTGAGGGGTTAATGATGGCTTAGCATCAGAAGAAGACCCTTTAGATTCTACAACCATTTCCTCATGCATCTTATCAAAATACACTTGATCTCCATGTTCACTTTCTTCATCCTTAGAAGAAATAAAACCATTGAAAACTGGAACCGGGAGTGCCTCAGTGTGTGGGATAGGTCGTACTGCTGAAGGATTATTAGGATATGCAATCATATGCCATTTTTTCTTGCCAATATACTTTGTATGGATCAGACAGAAATAACAGTCACTGCTGTAGTCCTTACGTTCACGTCAAACCATGGGAATATCAAAAGGCATTCCTTTGCATTTTCTTTTTATTTAGTCATGAATCATTTCCTCACAATTATGACACACAATATCATGAGCCCAATTCTTGTCTTGATTGCCAAGGGGAACTTGAAAATAGGCAATATATGCATGTGTCATAAATGATGAAATATTGCACCCTTGACATTGAAGTGTGAAACAGCCACATATAGAACAAAAGGTGTCAGGACTATTCTTACATTTATGCCTACTTGAATAAGCCATGATTCAATTTTAAAACAAAATAAGAGGGTGTTTTAATCAGATAATAATATTTTACATTTAAAAACAACTACAATTATGTAAAAGTGATGTTTGTAAAACATTAATTGCCTTTTGGTTATGTTCAATCCAAGAGTCATTGCCCTTAAACTCCAATTTAAAAATCAATGCATGCCATTAATTGTAACAAAAAGAAATTAAAATTGCATAAAAATTAGAGCATGCACTAAAAAACTAATTTTAGATTTGGAATCAGCGATTCAGCAATACATAGAAAAAGTTCTAAAACCTCATGCAACAGAAAACTAAAAAATATTGTTTTCCAGTGAAGTGACATTTCTGAGTATGGGGACAAATCTTCCTTAGGATAATACAATGTGAGAATGTTTTTAAAATGTGAGTTATGACACCTGAACTACAATTCTGCTTGGTTTCAAAGTATCCAGTTTTTTTAGCTTGTTGCTCACTACAAAGATTTTTTTAATGCCTATTTGTTTTATCTTATGTGTATTTAAATTTTCGATTTTCAAATGACTAAAACATGAAACAAAATCTCACATGCAACCAAGCTAAAACAAGAAAGACAATTACTTTTCCCTAATGAAATGTTCTATTTCCTTAGTTTGCTGTTTCATTAATTTCCCAACTTCATTTTATGCTGATCCAGATTTTCATAGTTTTTCCTGAATACAACTTGAAGAAAAGACGTTTAGATTAATTCAAAAAATATATTGTGCATTCATAGTGTGAGGGTCCCTTCTAAGCGCTGAGTAATGGTAAGAGACAATCTTTCAGATTTCTCATGTCACAGAACTTTCATTTTAGAGCTGGAATGAGGGCAGATTAAAACAGGCAACAAAGTTCAGAATTAAACGTAGTGATAGTAATCACCAAGAAAATAAAAAAGGTTCATGTGACAGAAAATGATTGGGGGCACATAGCCTGCGTAAAACCGTTTCTGAAGAGATAAAATTTGAACTAAAGACTTACTCATGGAATAGAAAAGGCAGTACATGTGAATATTTAGAGAAACTCTAAGCTATCAGAGTGAAACTCAAGGATAAAAGCCTAAGAAAGGGACCAGTTTGTTATATTTTAGGATTAGAAAAAAAGTCACCATAGTGGGAGCATAATAAACAAAGGAAAGATTGATAAAAAATGAGGAAGGACCATACAGGGAGGGTTGAGAGGGTGACATATTAATTGCAGTATACTAGGGTGCTGTTACTGTATATTATATTTTATCATATTTCAACAGGAAGTCTTTGGGTATTTTTAGCTGACACATAATGTGTTTTAATGTACACTTTTAAGAGATTACCTTGATTGCTGAGTGTAGAATGAATGTGGGGCCAGGGTGTGAGATAGCAGATGATAGTGTAGGCAAGAGGGAAAACAAAAAACCAGGACATTATTATGGCCTATGGATCAATCTCTCTGACTTTGGGTCTTGCCAAATAGAAAAATATGACATTTTTCAAACTCTATATTCACCACTCTTTTTCTGGCCTTTTATTTGGATTCATAATTTGTGGTCCCCTTTTTCCTTTGTCTCTGAGATATTTCACAAGGTATCTTTTCTAGCAAACATTCAGAGGTCTATTTCTGACCTTATGTGCAAAGTTATGTGCAGAATTCTCCTTCTAAAAAAGACACCATAGTATAGTGGTCCGATAACTACGGCCCGCAGGCCACATGCAGCCCGAGGCCATTTATCCGCCCTGCCGGCACTTCCAGAAGGGACACCTCTTTCATTGGTGGTCAGTGAGAGGAGCACAGGATGCATCTGCACCCATAGCTCCCATTGAAATACTGGTCTGTTTGTTGATTTAAATTTACTTGTTCTTTATTTTAAATATTGTAGTTGTTCCCATTTTGTTTTTCTACTTTAAAATAAGATATGTGCAGTGTGCATAGGGATTTGTTCATAGTTTTTTTTATAGTCCAGCCCTCCAGCGGTCTGAGGGACAGTGAACTGGCCCCCTGTGTAAAAAGTTTGGGGGCCATAGTACATAGCAGTTGCCCTTAGAGTTCCCAAACACTGATGTCCAGATGGATGACAGAATTTACAGAAGCAACCCACTACTTTCCAGAAGTCCCTAACTGTGCATAAGCATATCTACGATCCAGTAATTTTAAATAATAGGCAAAATACAGAGTATCCGTAAAGTCATGGTGCACTTTTGACCGGTCACTGGTCAAAAGTGCACCATGACTTTACGGACACACTGTACTTTATTTTTGTGTCTTTCTGGATTAATCATTATAAGTTCTTAAACTATAATTGATCAGAAAACCAACTTTAATTATTTTTTTTCTTTTACAGGGACAGAGAGTCAGAGAGAAGAATAGATAGGGACAGACAGGCAGTAATGGAGAGAGGTGAGAAGCATCAATCATTAATTTTTCATTGCCGTTGCAACACAATAGCTGTTCATTAATTGCTTTCTCACTTGTGCCTTGACCGTGGGCCTTCAGCAGACCGAGCTACCCCTTGCTGGAGCCGGTGACCTGGGGTCCAAGCTGGCGAGCTTTTGCTCATGCCAGATTGGCCCACGCTCAAGCTGGCGACCTCGGGGTTTCGAACCTGGGTCTTCCGTATCCCAGTTCGACGCTCTATCCACTGCGCCACCGCCTGGTCAGGCAGAAAGCCAACTTTATAAACATGGAAATTAATATATGAGAAAGCAAAAAGAGGTTTTGTTGTGTTTCCTGATTTCCCTTCCCCAATTAATTGTATGCTTGGTAGTTGACTAACATTAAGAGGATTAGAAACATTCATGGTCTTCTGTTTTGTTTTCTGTCCTTATCATACGTGTTTAATCTTATTTCTGGAACATCACTTTTGAAATCAGTTTTTAATCTTCCTGAGATAGAACACAGTGGTTTGGTAGAACACGGTCAATAACTTCTCTGGTATTAAACTGTTCTTTAAATGCAATGACTCCTGTGTGCTTTTAATTTCATTTCTGGCTGGGTGTCTCAGGCTCCTGCACTGGTGAAGCCATGCCAGGGACCAATTCCATTGAACTTTTTATTAAAAGTCTCTCAATTTAGTGGGTAGAGAGAAGTATTTCCCAGGGTGGGAGGTGTTGGGTGATTTCCACAATTCCTTTCTTTCAACATCTCATCATTGTTTGTGACTTTTGTGCTTTCGGTGGATGGGTATTCACAACAGAAATGAGTTTGTGGTTTAGATCGAAAAGGCCATAAATAGGGAAAATATTGCCGTGTTTTCCAACAGATGTTCTCTCTGGCTCAAAGATTGAATCTATCAAATTATTGAAAGGAGCATTTGTAACATTGTGTCTCAGTGAGCAATAGAAGAAAAAGATAATGTCAGGCTATTTTTGTGAAAGATTCTGTGTGTTTAAATTTAACTACTGCATTTGGGTGGGCCAATGCCATAAACAATAAAATTTAAAAGCTGTGTCCAGATTTGCTTGGGTTTCTGTAATAGTAGTTTTCTTTCTTACTTAAGACAGCTACCTTATTTATTAGATTAAGTCCAGATAAACAAGCATTCACTTGATCTTTTTCAGGAGGTACTACCTCTGTTTTAAATGTAACCAGTGGTAATCCAGTACATGTTGGTCTGTGAATCAGATGTAAACCTGGCATGTGTAATCCTCAGCAGTCCACATTATTTTGCTGCTACCTATTTCATGTGACCCATGGCTTCTATCACTGAAGATATAGAATTTAATGCAAATAATCTAATAAAATAATTATAGACTATATCATGTATTAATGGAATAGTTTTCCATTTACCAAACTAATTAATACAGTGGAGAATCTTGCATGCCTATTGTGAACCCAGGATCAATTTGCTTCTATCAACCACTAATTCTACTTTAGTACATGTCTTACTACAAATGACACTATGGGAAGAAAATCAGTATCTATAACTTTTCAAATGTAAGTTCTTTTAAAACAATAAGCCAGGATAGTGAGGATTGTGTTGTGGTTTAAAAATAAAAATAAAACTTTTTTCTTGCTCACACACCTTGACCATTGAAAACAAACAAGGAGTATTTGGCTTGTTATACTCAATATGGGATCAGGCTGAATACAAAGCCACCATTTCCAGTAGTGCCTATTTTTGAGCCAAAGGAAAAAGAGCTTTCCAAGAAGTAATTTAAATGTTTTAGCCCCAAAACAACACATTCACAGCTTACTGGTCAAAAATAGTCATGTGGCTCTAAGGGGCAGGAAGAAGGGAATGGTCATGTGCCAATTGCAAGAAATATAATTCTTTTCTTGTTCTTCTTTTCCAAGTGAGAGAAGGGGAGATAGAGACAGACTCCCATATCCACCCCAGCTGGGATTCACCCAGCAGCCCCAATCTGGGGCCAATGCCTTGCCCATCTGGGGCCGCTGGCAACCCAGCTATTTTTAGTGCCTGGGGTGGAGCCTCCACTTAGCCATTTTCAGCATCCCAGGCCAATGCACTTGAACCAATCAAGCCTGTCTGCCCTGACTGGAATCATACCAGGGACATCCACACACAGGACCAACTGGCCAAGTATGATTCTACGCATGTCCTAAAGGAAAGAAAACAAAAAGCATTTTAGTGAGTACTATAGCACTCCACTATTGGCCTTCCAAAGGCTTTTTGTGAACTGTTCTATTGCATTTCAAATACATGGTTTCTTTCTAGTAACTTAGCCTGAGGAATCGGTCCTTGAGAGAAGGCTAGAAGAGAAAAGGCTGCTGAGCCAAGGAGAATGAGGGAAAGGAATCATACCTGAGTTTCTGCTTTGGATTCTGGTTAATTAGAAAATAAAAGCTAGTGCTGCTGTTACTAGTGTTGATGTTAGTCTCCTCCCCGAAACCTGAACAATAGCAACTCCATGAACTCACTTGCCCCAGTACCTATCCTGATGCCGGTGGAGACAAGGTATTTACTTACACGATGTCTCCGAGATTTCCTGAGGGAGAACTGAGTCTCTCTGGCACTTTCCTGGCATCATTGGACTTCTGCTTCTCTGTGAAATACTTTCACAACAGGAAATCAAAAACTATTAAGAATCATCCATTTGGAAGGTGGAGCAGACTGAAAAAAAAATTTCTGAGTCGTGCCTTGGCTTTGCTCAAAGGATTTCCCTTGGCGCACTCTCAAAGATTCTATTAGCTTCCTCACATTTCACACACACAAAATAATGTTAACCAGAATCTCAACTTCACTGTCTATTATGCAGACATGTCTACCTTCAGCTGCTAACACTGAACTGGTGCAGTCCAGGCAGTCACCAGGGATATAAACTTGCACTCATTGCTACTTCAAATTAAGAACTCTGCTAAGCCTTTTCTTTCTGACGTCCCTTTGTTTAACAACTTTGCTGAAGTATAATGTACATTTAATAAAATTACACATACTTAAAATGTTCAATTGGATGTGATTTGATTTACATAAGCACTAGTGGAAACCATCAATACAATAACAGAATGAACATATCCATCAACCCCCAAAAGTTTCCTGGTGCCCCTTTTTCATCTTGCCCCCTCCATCCCTCTTTTCATCCTTAAGTAATGAATAGTTTACTTTCTGCACTAAAGATTAGCTCATATTTGCTAGAATTTAATATTAAGAAAATTATAGACTACATACTTTTTTTTAAATGTCTTCTTGCACTCAGCATAATGATTTTGAGCTTTATCAATGTCATTGTATATATTAGTGTTGATTCTTTTTATTACTGAGTAGTCCTCTATTTAATGGATATGTCCCCATTTGTTTATAGATTCACATGGTGATGACATGTGAGTTGGTTCCAGGTTTTTAATGTTACTAGTAAATCTTTTATCACTATGTGTACAGGTCTTTATATAAATATATGCTTTCATTTCTCTTGGGTAAATATTACCACCAAATTCAGAAAATTAACATTTATGCATGTTTAATACTCAGAACCCCAGTGAAGTTCCAATAAACATAAAAAAAGCTCAAAATCACATGTTTTATATAATTGTTATGTCATTAGTTTACTTTAGCTTGCAACGTTTTTTCATTCTTTCTTAAACTTTTAGGGCCTAACACTTTTAAAGATCAGTTATTTTGTAGAATGTTCTTCAGTTCAGTTTCAAACACTAGTTGTGCATTTTTTACAGGAATATTCAGAAATAATACTGAACTCTTCTCATTGAATATTATTTTTTAAACAAAACTTTATTAAGGTATATTTGACAAATAATAACCTGCTTTGTTTAAAGTATACAATCTGATAAGATTTTACTTATGTATGCGCCATATCACAATCAAGATGAGGAACCTATCTATAACTCTCCCAATAGCATCCTAAAGTTCTTTGGTATTCCTCCCTCTAACTCTCCTCTCCTGTCACCATACAACAAATGATAAGCATTCGGTCACTGTAGAGTAGTTTGTATTTTCTAAAACTTTATGAAATCATACAATATGCATTATATTTTGTTTGGCTTCTTTCACTGGCATAATTATTTTGAGATTCATTTATGTTGTAGCATGTATTAATATTTATTTCTCTTTATTTTCAAGGACTATTCTATTGCTTGACATACCACATTTGTTAGCATTTGATGATCATTTGAGTTGTTTCCAGTTTTTGGCATGTACAAATAAAGCTGTTATGAATATTCATGTACATATTATTGTGTGTACATATGTTTTAATTTCTCTTGGGAAAATACATTGGCATGAAATTGCTGCATCATACGGTACGTATATGTTTATCTCTTCAAGAAATTGCCGAATAGTTTTTAATGTGGTCATACCATTTTACATCTACCAGCATTGATGATAGATCTAATTTTTTCACTTCCTCACCAACACTTGGTATGGTCAGACTTTTTAATGTTAGCCATCCGTTCTAAAACGTGTGTGGTAGTATCTCATTGTGGTTTTAGTTTATATTTCCTTAAGGACAAATGTTGATAGCTTGTTCATGTGCTTATTTGTTAATCACATACCATGAGCTTTTAATAAACACTCAAAATATGTTTGTTTGAAAATTTTCAGTGCAATATCTATAATGAATATATATAGCTCTCCTCCATATTTTAGGGGAGGGTTAAGATATCTTTATCTTCTGTTTCTTATCATTAATACTTGTTTCTGTATTGAATGGTTAAAATCTAGTACACTTCTGTTTTATTTTTTTCAAAATACAGTTATTCAGGGTCAAGATGGCAGAGTAGATAAACGAGTACTTGAAATCTCCCACAACCACATCAAAATTACAATTAAACTACAGAACAACCAACATTCAAAACTTTCTGAAAACTAGCTGAATAGAATTCCTATAACTAAAGATATAAAAAAAGCCAAATTGAGACTGGTAGAAGGGGTAGAGACATGAAAACAGTTCATCTCATACTTAATGCGGTTGACAAAAATCAGGAGATTCCCACCCCCATCGTGAGGTGGGAGGGGTCCCACACCAGACCTCTCAGCCCAAAGTTCCAGTGCTGGGAAGAAAAGCCCCAAACTTCTGAATGTAAAAACCAGTGGGATAGTGACTGAGTGAAAAGAGGGCTGCTGGGGTCCCAGGCAGTTCCTCTTAAAGTGCCAGCATGAACTTAATCAGACTCACTCAGATTTGTTCTGAGCTCTAGTGTTAGAACAACAGTTCAAAAAGTTCCAGGAACATACAAGGAGAAACCAAACTGTGGTCTTTATGACCAGGGCTGGAGAGGCATCTTTCTCCCAGACAGAAGTGCTGGGAGAGGCCACTTTACCTCTGTTGAGCACTCCCCCCACAAGCCTGCAGGCAGGCACTATATCTGAGTGTCCACCAATCTGGTTGACACTGTTCACTCTGCCCAGGGATTCCCTGAGACTCCACCCACCCAACTTGCCATTTCCTGTGGCTTTTTTGTACAAACAACCTGTCTTGGTTCATGCTGCAGATTTTCCTAAAATCTCTCCAAGGTTCATATACAGTACCACAATAAGCAACATCTGGCCTCAGCATGCTCTGCACCTCTTGTTAAATAGCCGCAGGCCTGGCACCAGTGGTGACCCACCTTGCTGTACAGCTTGGTCTCTCCTGGGCACCTCCAAGTCCAGCACAAGTAGCAGCCATCTGCAGACCTAATTGTAGCTCATGCTAGGTGGCCCCAGGCAGAGCACAAGTAGCAGTTAAGGTTGGCCTGCACCTCCTGGGAGGTCATAGACCAGTTCACCCAGTAGACAACTTCAGACTCCGCTGAAGCATCACTCAACCACCTTCACTATTGACACACTCAAAAGGCAGACTCAGTGGGTATCAGAGCCCTGTTGAAGCTAGTCCTGCTCCTTAGGGTCAGCTCCTTAGGGTCAGCTCCTGCACTGCAGGTCTTCTGCTGTGGTCTCTTTCAGTCCTTGCAGTTGATTGGCTTAGGGGTAAATCCCTTCTATTGATAGCAATCAAGGCTTGCCTGCAAAAGGAGTATGCACACAGTCTGCCTGGAGGGTACATCTGAAGTGCCCAGTTCAGGTGATTAGGGAGGCTGTGCCATTGAGCCCTAGAGGGCACTTACTACATCAAGCCAGTCACTCTACCAAGGTCAAGAGATGTAGCAGCTCTAGCTAATACATAGAAACAAACACAGGGAGGCTGCCAAGATTAAGAGACAAAGAAACATGTCCCTAATGAAAGCTCAGAACAAAACTCTCAAAAAAGAACCAAACAAAATACAGACAAGCAATCTATCAGATTCAGAGTTTAAAACACTGTTATAAGGATGCTCAATGATCTCCGTGAGAACTTCAATAAAGAAATAGAAAACATAACAATGGAGACAGAAAAACATAAAAGAGAACCAGTCAGAAATAAAAATACACTAAAATGAAGACTACCTTACAGTATTCTGTAATGAATCTATAGAAGTAGGTGAGGCAGAAAATCAAACCAACAATTTAAGAGATAAGGAAGCAGAAAACATCTAATCAGAACAGCAGGGAAAAAAAAAAGAATTCAAAACTATGGGGATAGTTTAAGTAGCCTCTGGGACAACTTTAAGCATACCAACATTCACATCATGGGGATGCTGGAGAAAACAGAGAGCAAGAAATTGAAAAGCTATATAGGCCCTGGCCGGGTGGCTCGTGGATAGAGTTTGAAGTTGTAGGTTCAATCACCAGTCAGGGCATCTATAAGAAGCAACCAATAAGTACACAGCTAAATGGAAAAACTAAGTGAAATAAGTAGATGTTTTTTTCTTTCTCCCTCTCTTCTTTAGGATCACTTTCTTTTACTTTATCTCTCCCTTCTCTCTTTCTCTCAGTCTCGCAAGTCAATGGAATTTTTTTTTAATAAATATAAAAACTATGTAAAAAAATAATTACAGAAAACTTTCCTAACCCAGTGATGGAAATAAATATACAAATTCAAGAAGCACTGTGCCAAACAAGATGAACCAAAGAGACCTCCACCAAGACACATCATAATTAAAATGCCAAAGGTTAAAGACAAAGAGAGGATCTTAAAAATAACAAGAGAAAAGCAGTTAGTTACCTGCAAGGGATCTCCCATAAGACTGTCAGCTGATTTATGAAAGAAACTTTTCAGGCCAGAAAAGATTGGCACAAAATATTCAAAGTGATGAAAAATAAAGACCTGCCATCAAGATTACCCAGCAAAGCAGTCATTTAGAATCAAAGGACGGATAAAGAGCTTCCCAAACTAAAAATATCTAGAAGAAGTCACCAGCACCAAACTCATATCACAAGAGATATTAAAGGATCTTTTTAAAAAAATAATAAGAAAAAAAGAGGTCAAAAATATAAATAATAAAATGTCAGTAAATACATATTTATCATCCATATGTTTATTGCAGTATTTACAATATCCACAATATGAAAGAAATCTAAAAGTCCATCAGTAAATTAACAGATAAAGTATTGCATCTATTACAATAAAATATGACTCAGTCATAAAAAAGAATGAAATATTACTATCTGCAACAACATGGATGGATCTAGAGGTATTGTGCTGAGTGAGAGAAGTCAAAGAGAGAAAGACAACTGCCACATGATTTCACTTAAATGTGGAACCTGAAAAAGAAAAGAAATGAATTAGCAGAATAGAAACAGTCTCATAGATACAGAGAATATTTTGACAGCTTCCAGATGAAAGGGAGATTGGGGAATGGCTAAAAAGGGTGAAGGGATTAAGAAGTACAAGTTAGTAGCTACAAAATGGTTATCAAGATGTTAATTATAGCAAAGGGAAGAGAGCAAATAATATTGTAATAACTATGAATGATGTCAGATGATTACTAGATTTATTGGAGTGATTCCTTTATTATATATATAAAATCACTGGGTTATACACCTGAAACTAATATAATATTGTACAACTAATTAAAAAACAAAAAGTTATTTTTTAAAAAAGTACAGTTGTTAAAAACATAGATAGTCTTGAGTAATTTCTTCAAAGTATTGTTGGTGTTTATAAAGGTTTGTTACCTTTTGTTTGTTTACTTTGATACTCAGAGTTTACTGATTGGATGCAGTCTGTGGTTCTCAGACATATAGAAGTAATAATAACATTTTCCATGGACTTTATGGGCTTTCTTTTTCAATATTTGGGTGGGTGGTTAGTTAGAGATCTTTAATTTCTTCAGATTTAAAATTTTCATGCTAGGAGCAAAGAAGTGATTCTGGAAATAAAATATATAACTAATGTTTTATGCACTTTGGGATACAAATAATAACAAGCATGTTTCTTCTCTCTCCCTAGTACATAGCTCACTGCAATCCCAATCAGCTCTTGGAATTATTGGTCTGGTCGTGTCACTGAACAGGAATAAACATACATCACTTCCATATTTGGCTCATAAAAACCCATTCCGTGAAATACTTCATTTTCTTTCATTTTCTAGATGATCTTGAGACAAATGTTGAAGATGGTAGATCAACAAAAAAGAACAAGACTGTGTTCTAGAATCAACCTTTGGAAGAGAACCAGTTATGTGCCAGGAATACCAGTTTGATAGATTATGTGAATAACTTCGTTTGGGAATTTGCCTGTTATAACAACTAGAATGGCTCTTACCAATACAGAAGTCATTAGGGTCTGAAATATATGTCAATATTAAAGTTTCTATATTTTTGTACTAACGTTCTTTCTTCTTATTTGGACTTGAGGCTTCTAGCACTTGATGCAATACTGAAGTCCACTGAGACAACAGAGCTTATAGTTTAATTAGAAGGCATAACTAATGTGCAACAGTTCTTCTAATAAAGATGTTAAAATAGAACTTTATTAAATTGTGATTGAATGTATTCAATTAAGATGTAATGCATTTTAAATATGTTATCTCAAAGTATAAAATATTAAATTAAGATTTAATATATTAAATAAAACACAGATTAAACCAGATTGAAAAAAAATACTTTGAAACATCTCAAATACTGTGGAAGAATTATTAACCATTTTATTTAAAAGTCAAAATCCAGAAAGTATCAGAGAGATAAAAAAAAGGATTATCGAAGGGAATCTTGCCACATGGGTATATAGCAGTTAGTTGCTCCATGAGATAAGTGAAATTATCAAGAGATTTAGTGGAAATTTGTTTCTGGATTAAAGAGTGTTGAGGATAAGAGCAAAATGTAACATGTTGAATATACCAGACCAATGAGATCTCAGTGGCAGTGCCAGCCCTGATGGTAAGCACATGGTTCATCTAGTTAGAGCTGTTATCTTTTCTCATGCCCAACATAAAAACTTCTGAAAAGTGATTTTGCACTTGTATATTTTCGTGAGACAGGCTGGCTTTAACAGTTACTGACTACTGACCCTGAGTCTAACAGGAGACTTTCACAAGAAGAATAAAACGTAGAGCAACATATCTTTAACCAAAAAGTGTCAACTGAAGAAAAAAAGAATTCATCTAAGACTTCAATTTTTATGTTTAATCATTAAAATAAATGAATGCAAACATTTGTCTTGAATTTGATAAATGCTGGTACAGAACTCTTTAAATAAATGTCTCATTTAATTTTTACAATGATCTTATAAGAAACATACTAGCTTTCCAATTCTATAGATGAGAACATTACAAATCAGGGAGAATAAGATATTTTTCAGGAAGGAAGCAGCTAGAAAGCCATGTAACCAGACTTAAAGTTCTATCATCTTATTCCAAATTTCACGCTCTTACAATTAATGTAACACTTGTATATGTGTGTGTGTTTCGGCTGGGCGACAATAGTCATCTGTATTTATAGCTGTATGTATTTTCATAAAAGAAGTCAAGCAGTTTCTCAGATGACAAATTACAATGCATAATCACAAAGATTTAAAATACAGATGATAATAATAATAAATAATAATTAAATTAGTTACCATTTATTAAGTACTTAATGATGTGAAACACAATGATAAATACTTGCTTGCAATAACTCATTTGATCATCTGAACAATTTGTGAGAAAAGCACTATCAATACCTCTTTCTTGTATGTCAGAGCCTGAGACTTCAAGAGCTTAAGAAACTGCTTATGGTCACAATTTTTAAGTCACAAGGCTATATTCAGATTGTTGTCTATTCCTTCCTTTCAGGTAAGCACTCTCCATTGATGTGTTTGGAATATTTAGATGAACTTATATGGAGTCAGAACTTATCAGACTTACATTAAATTTTTGCCTTAATATTGAAATAAGCAATTGAGATATGTCAAGAGTAGTATTATAAATGCCAACTAGGTGAATAGAATCTGATTTTATTTACTATATTTACTTACTTAATTTCACACTTCAATCTATAGTAATCAGACCTCCATCCATCTTTTCCACTTCATCCAAGTTTACCAACGACAATTAATTATTCAATCTCAATGGACTCTTTTAAGACCTCATTTCATTTTTGTTATAACCAAATTTCCATCTCAACCTGACTGCTCAACTTTAATCTTCTACACTTGGTTATCTTCCTGGGCTAATCTATCTCCCACAGGTGCCAACTGTATATTAAAGACCCATGTTTCTTCTCTAGTGTTTCTTTTTTTGGCCAAAGATAAAACCTTCCAGACATTTATTTTTCTGATCTCCAAGGCCAAATTTTCAATGCCATATATATCAATATACCCAGGCACCTATATCTAGATAATAAATGCAATGTACTCCAGCTGATCTTATCTTCACTAAGGGGTGATTAAGAACATGCCCACTGCAACTTAATTTTTTCACTTAATTAGATGTGATGTTGGGCAAGTTACTTAATTTTTCTGTCTCATTTCTTTAGTCTGTGTAAAGTGGACATGATTATAGTAACTTCCCTGTACTGTGATATGACTAGCTCTAGTCTGGCCAGATCTTTATGGTTTAGTTTCCCTAAATCTACTGATTCCCATACATGTACTATACTAGCGTGTCTCTCAGTGTACTCTGATCTGAATCAAAGCTGACATTGTTACAGTAAAAAGTTCACCGTGTCTATCTGTACATTATCAAATATCAACTTTAGGTACGAAGGTGTATTAACGTAATTACTTTGGCTCCAGTGATTTTTCTAATTTTACTCAAGATACCCATGAAATGTTACGACTTAAAATTTGATTTTTTTGGTGCAGTGCAACAAAATGTCAGCTATAGCTGCCTGTTACTTAAGACTGGCGTACCTTTATATATAATATACATGTGAAAGGATGCAAAGAACATTCTTCCTTATTTCCTGAAGAAGACCAAGCTCAAACAAGTTCACAGCTGAATTACACACACACACACACACACACACACACACACACACACACACACGCACACACACCTCTTTCTTTTCTCAGGGTTAGTTCATGAGTGATTCATTGAGTTTAAGCTACTTTCAGTAAAGAACTATAATAAAACCTGTCACCCACCCAAATGTTTAATTTAACTATTTCTAGCTTACTAATGAGCCTACATCTGAACTGGCCATTCACTGTGCTTATAATACCTGTTAATTTAATACATTCCTGTTTATACTTCAAAATCCCTCTAGAATGTCCACTTTAATAGTGTCTTTCCTGATTCACTTAGGCAATATGATAGCACTTTGTATATATAATAAAAATAATAATAACAACAATGTATTTGATGATAACATCAGGTCCTGTGTGCCTTGTAAGGACCAAATCCTAACAACTTATCAAAGAGCATCTATGTTTTACAGATGGGAAAACAGACACTGAGTAAGATAGAGTAACTTGTTTAAGACACACATTTAACATGCACAAAACAAAAATTTAAATCCAGTCTTTCTACTGTTAGCTCAAAAGTGCCCTCTCACTGCTACAATTTGTGCATAGTCTAATTAAGAACTTCTCTCCTAGACTATCTCACCTGATACTATGTAGTCTTAAGAACAAGCATTTCCATTTTTCCAACACAAATCTGGCATTATAAAAAATTTTTAAATATTTGTCAAGTGAATAAATTAGTAAACCAAACAATAATCAAATGCCACATTTATACTTAAAATACAGTTTGTAGATGCTTAAGAGTTAATGACAAGAAAATGGAAGACATAGCTTCACTTTCAAGTAGTTTACAATATTCCAAGTTGGTAGTAATATGGAATAGTGCAAAGATAAAGAACAGGCTTTGGTAGATTCAATTTTGTAATTCTTACTTTGCCAATACTAGGATTAATAAAGTCATAATTTCTCCGTTATGTGACTTTACAGTTTCCAGAAAGCCAAAATGTTATATTATGTAATAAAAATCTAACTTCCTACTTTTGTAGGAAGTGACTTCCTACAATATGTCACCTCCCTCTAAAATAAAAGTCAATCCTTGATAGTAAGGCACCATTTATATGTGTAAATCACTGGCATTTACTAGTTTGGTTTTAACCAAAAATTAGTTTGAAGGATTTGTAAATAACAACAGATTCCACTTCAGGAAGCACTGGCTTATGAATCTGTTAAAACACTGTGAATAGGTATAGATAGCAGATGCATTCATCTACGCATTTTGCTTTCTTTATCTCAAACCCTGAGCTTCAATTTTATCTCCTTATAATGAAGATTCTGTAAAAATATAAAAGTCCTAACTGGAAACAGACATGACATAGGATAAATGTCATTTTCTTTTCCCTTCCTGCCTCTAACCATTTTTCTTGCTCTCTACAGACATTGAATGTCTTGTCCATCTAATCCCTTACATACAGTACTGATTTCCAAAATATATTTAACATTTAACAGAGCACTAAAACTGACCAATCAAAGTAGGGCTCCACTATATCACTAGGGAGTTCAAACTACATGCCAGACCAAGACAGGTGTGTTCTAGTAGATTATCTGCCTTGATCCAAATTATTTGAGCTTCACAGCGAGAGCGGCACCAATCTGCCTTACTCAATTTGGAATCATCTACTTTCTTTACTCTGACTCAGCTGTGGTTTTTAGCAAAGTTTAATATTCCACCAGAAACCCAGATTTCAAGTTTTAGTATTATCCTTATACTTGACCTTCCCCTCAACACCATCTTTTAGCATATTTGTTCTCCTTAAAAAACTGAAAAGTAATCAGGAAAATAAATGATTCTTTAGTGTAACCATGATAAACTAGTTAAACAATTATGAAATGCTTGTGTTTCTCAAATGCTTATATTGTACAAGGCATTACAAAAATGACTGCTAGCATACATGGGGTCAAATGACAAGAAAAGCCCTCAATACATGTAGCTTGATGCCACTGTAACAAAATAATAGATGTTAGCCTTGATTAATTAAGACACAGATGTAATTTCATAAGCTGTGAATGGTTCTCTATATATTTTACATACTTAAGTTTTGACCAACAGCTCTAAAATCTTAAAATTTAAATTTTAAGCTAAATTTTTTTAGTGACATTATTGTCAAGGAGAGTCTTAAACTTTGTGAAATTGAATCCCCTTACTTGAGGATTGTATATATGTGACCCCTTAGTTTTACTTTCATCCCACAAAATATTGTTTCACAAATACTTAGACCAATTTATCCGAGGTATCTTTGTTCTGCTTTTTTGCCCAGCAATGCAAGAGTATTGTTAAAGAAGTTACCAAAACAACCATATCTGGTTATGACACAAAGACATTACACATTTCTTGAATAAAAAGATAATAAGGGAAATTAGTCACTAGTTGATCACAAATTGGCAGAAAATTGCTAAGTACACAAAAACTACTTAAACACAGAGAAAAAATCTTATTATTTAAATGTCACAAACTATCAAGTTCATTTGTCCTAACTTTCTGATGCCTACTGAAAGTCTAACTATAGACTTTTAAATAAAAGGTTCTTTTTATGCACACATTTTTTTATTTTACAGAGACAGAGAGAGAGAGGGAGTCAGAGAGAGGGATAGATAGGGACAGACAAAAACAGAGAGAGATGAGAAGCATCAATCATCAGTTTTATGTTGCGACACCTTGGTTGTTCATTGATTGAATTCTCATATGTGCTTTGACAATAAGGCTATAACAGACTGGGTAGCCCCTTGCTCAAGGCGGCCATCGTGGGTCCAACCTGGTGAGCTTTGCTCAAACCAGATGAGCCCGCACCCAAGCTGGCAACCTTTGAGTCTCGAACCTGGGTCCTCCACATCCCAGTCTGATGCTCTCTCTATCCACTGCACCATTGCCTAGTGAGGCTATGCACATATTTTTTTAAATACTAAAAATATTAATTATTAACTTCACTATATTCAACAATCAGTAATTACAAAAAAAATAATTTTAAAATATCTAAAAGTTTTTTACTTGAAGATTACAATGTGAAAAAATATCTAAATTCAACCATTTTAATTATTATGAAGCAGCTTTAAGCTGTAATATTAATTCTTGGATTTACTGAACTTAAAGTATTAACAACATGTTTATGAGTTATTATGTGTGTAAATAAAGCAGTAAATGTATTCATAAGCACAATTATACAAATTATAATGGCATGTGTTTAGAATTCTTGACTTCATTAACCATAAAGTTGCAAAAGAATTTAAAAACTTGTGAAAATTCCATGTCTTTGTATCTTTCTTTTATTCTTAATTTTTTTGGTACTCTTTAAGTAAAAATTTTCTAGTTTGATATCAGGTTTTTAGTGGCACAAGTTTCAATATGGGTAAGACTTTTCTTACTTCTTAAGTTTTAGTGTTAATTCTTAAATAAACTATTAGAATTCTGATATTGTTATTAAAATGAAATGAAACAATGGAAAATATATGTTAAAGTATGCAAGTCTGGTCACACCAACAACATTTTCTGAATTTTTTCCAGAATCAATAAGGGAATATAATTTATTAAGTTCCCTTATTTTCTTTTACTCTTTCTAATATTGTGTGTGTCATCTGAAATAGAATCAAATAAGAAATAAATATTTTTATAGATCAAACTCAAAGTAAATATTGATTTATAAGTTACTTTGAAATTTACTGCAATCATAAACATTAACGGGTGGGACAAAAATGGGAAGATTTATACTTGTAAGCATGTAAAGCACAGAGTTTAATCTTTTATTATAGATAATTATATTTTTTTCTGTAAAACAATTGTAAACCTACTTTTGCTCTACTGTATATTTTTATTTAAACATGTTTGAGAGCTAAAACATATCACAAATAATAGTGTTTCCCTTGAGAATCTCTCTGAATCTACTTTTCAAAACTATTTTATTTATATGTAACTCTAAGGACTATCCTGGCTATAAGGATAATAATTATTAGCATTTGTTTATAAATATTATATTTTAAGGATTTAAGCCATGTCTGTATCTCTTCTTATGCCATTTAAATATACATATACGGTACTTTTATATTAATACCACAGTTCACTAGTTGCTCACTTAACTAGAATAGTTTTGTTTAGTACAACATAAAATCATGTATTTAGAATGCAAGCTTGGAATTCTCTAACTCAATGTACAGTTTAAATAAAAATTAAACTTTTCATTTGGTTTTAATAATAGCTGTTTCCATGGTTGATAGTACAGCATTAGCTTAGCAACAAAACTTGCTTTTCTTTTATTTTAGAAGTCCTGATCTAGTTTAAACATTATATATGTATTTTGGCTGAATATAAAGTTATTACAGATATATGACTTTAAATTGCAAGAATGCTTGCAAAACTGGGCTATCTGAGCTCAGACTGTATCAGATAGTAGGAATATCATTGAAATGTTTCCTTTGTGTTATTTTCAGATAAAAATAATTCTACCATTTGACCATAAGAACTGGAGTCTTTAGGAAGAGTCAAAGGAGTTTTTAGAAAAATAGCCTTCTGAAATTCAGGTTTAGCTCAGAAGGTAACTAAAGCTAAACCAAAAATAAGTTATTAACTCAAAAATCAGACATCAATGATCTGAAAAAGTAATGTTTGCCAAGAAATTCCAGGGGAGAGGCTGGCATCTGTAGATGCTCAATAAGTGTTTTGAATAAACTGGCAAATAAACACTCAAGGTCAAAGCAAGGAGAATTTTATTTACATAGGGTGTTTGTCACTGTTTCATTATTACACCCTCACTGTGAGAACCCCACAGCACCAAGAGATGTGTATGTCTATCAAGGAAGACAGAAACGGCAGGCTTACACAACTTCTGGCTGTGTAAAGGCAGAGGTGTTAAAAATTACCAGAGATTTTGATGTGCAACTTAGTACAGAGCAGTGATTTCTTTGTAAAAGGAAAAAATAATTGTTCAAAAATTCTCAATTGATTTCTGTGCTACAAAAATAAAAATGAAAATGATCATAAAAGTCTGATGGAAAGTAGAGGTTTACAAAATAAATATTGCCAACTCTTGTCATGTCCCTGGGAAGCTTGAGCTTGACCTTTACCAATGAAACCAAGAGAAAGAGAGAGAGAGAGAGAGAGAGAGAGAGAGAGAGATCTTACATAACTTTGAACAACTAGCTTAAAGGCAGGCAGCCAGAAACAATGAAAATGAAGAATAATGGCATTTTTTAAAATAACAAGAATTTCTTGAGAGAGGTCCAAGAAGGCAACAGATTAGGTGAATGTTATACCCACCTTCTCCCAGGACTAAACTGGAGTAACAACAAAATCTAAGAATAATCACCATGCAAAACCAACTCAAAAGTAAGTAAAGAGGATTTTTATAACCAAGTATTCACAGAAGAAGTCACATCAACACTGAAAAGAAGGACAGAGATACAAATAGACCTAGTCTCACTCCTACGAGTGTCAGCTTAGGTTCCAGAAGGATGTCTCAGCTGCAGAAAGAAGGTTCCCTGGGAAAGGAGGAGCCCAAGCCAGGCTCTCCAGCCCAGAGCATCAGAGCCAGGAAGATGCACCCACATAGTATTTTTCTGTGAAAAGCAGAGAGATTTGTGTATGCCAGAAAAACACGGGCATCTGCAGAGACTCAGACAACCTCTCAAAGGGCCAATGCAACATCTTGTCATAGCCACTTACCCCGGCTCTGCTGGAAGGAGGCCTGAGTGGGCTAGGGTCCGGGACGGTAAGTCTCCAGTATGTGACTCCAGGGAGAGACACTGAGAGACAGCTACTAAAATCCTGTGCTAAATCATTCTCCCACACCACTGTTGCCATCATTCTTGAGTAGAGCAACATCAGCCTGGGATAAACAAATTTGCCCCACCCTGCAGAGATTATGCCTTGCTGAGGATCAGATAAAGGTCTGGACAGACTGAGAGAGGGACTGTGACTCAGTTGGCTGGCTTTGAGGCAGGAGCCAATACCCCCACTATCACATGAGTCTAACTGAGACTCCCCCCTCATGGGACATTCGATGGGACCCTCCTGGCTTCCAGCAGACCCACACTTCAGGCTCCAATGCCCTACCAACCACTCCCAATGGCTTTGCCCTACTGAGCTCAGGGCAGAGTCTGGAACAGATTGAGACCTAGAACTGTGGTGGGGGCCACACCCATCAATCACCTTCTTGGAGGCCTGAGCGACACCACCCCTCAGAAAAGGTCTAGTTGCCCCATTCTCCTTACTCCATCAAAGGCTCTTTCAGTGACAGAGCTTAACAGGCAGCCAGCAGGCAGAGCATCTGGAGGTGGATCTTGGGGTGCCTAGAAACTTTTGTTGACCTGCCCCTCAGCCAGGTACCTGTGTAATCTGTCCTTGGTATGCAGCTTGGTCCTTCCCACATGCACCTAGGCCCAACAATGGCTGCCACAAACTGTGGATTGTTTGCAGCACTAAACAGGTGGCTGAGGGCCAGTGACAGGTAGTGTCTTACATTGACCTGCACCAGATTCTATCCCAAAAGGTCCAGAATCAAAACACTGAGAGGCCAACTTCAGACAATATTATGGCAGGATCAAATTAGCTTTCAAGTAGAATATCCAAAGGGAGATCTTGTCAGGCGCCAAACACAGCTGAGGCAAATTCTGCTTCCTGGAGTCAGAACCTAAATAGCAGCTTGCATGCTTTGGTTGACATAGAGCCTTCCAGCCAGCCAGCCAGCCAGCCTGAGGCTCAATCCCATGCACAGTGGGCCAATAGCAATTAAGACACAGTTAGAAAAGAAGGGCCCACATAATCCACAAAAGGGACACTCTTGAAGCACCCAGCTCAAGTGATCTAGAAAACTGCACCACTGGAACTCAACAGAACACATAAATTAGGCCACCCAGGAAGACTGGGAAATATAGCAGATCTATCAAACACAGAAATAAACACAAAGAGGCAGCCAAAATGGGGGTGGGGGGAGGAACTGGCCCCAAATGAGAGAACAGGAGAAATCCTCAAAAAAGATCTAACTGATATAGAGATTAGCAATTTATCAGATGTAGAGTTCAAAGCAAAGATTTTATGGATACTCAGGTAACAAAGTGAGAAGTTTAACGGAGAGATAGCAAGCATAAAAAAGGGCATAAAAACATAGAAAAGAACCAGTCAGAAATGAAGAAGACAATATCCAACATCAAGAATACACTAGAAGGAATAAACAGTAAGTTGGAAGCAGATGGTCAAATAAGTGATTTAGAAGACAAGGTAGAAAAAAAAAAACCCACTGAACCAGAGCAGCAAAAATAAAAGGATTAAAAATAATGAGGATAGTTTAAGGGACTTTTAGGACAACATAAAGCCAAACAACATCTGTATCATCAGGGACCAGAAGGAGAAGAGAGCAAGGGATCAAGAACCTATGAGACGAAATAAAGACTGAAAATTTTCCCAACTTAGTGAAGGTAGAAGACACACAAGTCCAGGAAGCACAGAAAAACCTAAACAAGAGGGACCAAAGAGGCGCACATCAAGACATGTCATGCCTGACCAGGCGGTGGCGCAGTGGATAGAGCGCCGGACTGGGATGCGGAAGACACAGGTTCGAGACCCCGAGCTTGCCAGCTTGAGCACGGGCCCATCTGGCTTGAGCAAAAGCTCGCCAGCTTGGACCCAAGGTCGCTGGCTCCAGAAAGGAGTTGCTCAGTCTGCTGAAGGTCCGCGGTCAGGGCACATGTGAATAATCAATGAACAACTATGGTGCCGCAACAGCAACGAAAAGCTAATGATTGATGCATCTCATTTCTCTCTGTTCCTGTCTGTCTGTACCTATCTATACCTCTCTCTGACTCTCTGTCCCTGTAAAAATAAACACTAAAAAAAAAAAAAGACATGTCACAGTTAAAGTGACAAAAGTTAAAGACAAAGAGACAATCTTAAAAGCAGCAAGAGATTAGCAGTTAGTTAGTTAGTTAGTTAGTTAGTTAGTTAGTTAGTTACAGGGGAGCTTCCAAATGATTCTAAGCTAAATTCTCAACAGAAACTTTTCAGGCCATAATGTATTAGTAAGAAATATTTAAAATGATTAAAAATCAAGGACTTATAACCAAGAGTATTTTACCCAGTAAAGCTATCTTTTAAAATGAAGAGCTTCTCAGGGGGGAAAAAAAAACTAAAGGAATTTGTTACAACAAAACCAGTACTTTAAGAAATGTTAAAAGGTCTGCTTTAAGAAGAAGAAAAGAAAGAAGAAGAAAAATAGAGGAACATCTTAAAAGAATAAAATGGCAATAAATATATACCTATCAATAATCATGTAAATGGCTTAAATGTTCCATTCAGAAAACATAGGCTGCCTTTCTAAGTGCCTGTGGCCTTCAGAAACACCAATTTTCAATCAGCTCTGAGGACTGGGCCAGGGAAAACACAGGTCACTGAAATCCAAAACAATGCATAAAACATACTTTGTGAAGTTTCCTATGTTAAAATATACTGCCAAAACTGTTCAAAGGGAAGAAAACGATATAGGGTAGCTGAAAGGATAAGAAAGCAAGATTCATATATATGTTGTTTAAAGAGACCCACCTCAGAACTAAAGATACACAAAGACTAAAAATAAAGGGATAGAAAGAGTTATTTATGCAAATAGAAATAAAAATAAATCTAGGGTAGCAATACTTATATCTGACAAAATAGACTTTAAAACAAAGGCTACAATAAGAGACAAAGAAGGACACTATATAATGTTAAAGGGAGCAATACAACAAGAGGATATAAACCTTGTAAATATTTATACACTGAATGTAAGAGCACCTAAGTATGTAAAGCAAATCTTGATAGACATTAAAGGAGATATCAACATCAAAACCGTCATACTAGAGTATTTTAACATCCCATTGCCATCAATGGATTGATCCTCCAGACAGAAAATCAAGAAGTGCCTGACCTGTGGTGGCGCAGTGGATAAAGCGTTGACCTGGGAACACTGAGGTCGCCAGTTCAAAACCCTGCACTGGTCTGGTCAAGGCACATATGGGAGTTGATGCTTCCAGCTCCTCCCCTCTTTCTCTCTTTCTCTCTCTCTCTCTCACTCTGTGTCTCCTCTCTAAAATGAATAAAATAAAAAGAAATTTAAAAAAAAAAGAAGAAAATCAACAAGAAAATAGTGGACTTAAATAACACATTAGATCAGCTGAATTTAATTGATATCTTCAAGGCATTTTACCCCAAAGAAGCAGAATATACATTCTTTTTAAGTGCCAATGTAATATTTTCTAAGATAGACCTCTTGTTAAGATATAAAACAAGTCTCAATAAATTTAAGATTAAAATCATATTGAGCATCTTCTCTAACCATAATAATATGAAACTAAAAATCAATCACAATAAAAAAAAATGCACAAAGACATGGAGGCTAAATAACAGGTTACTAAACAATGAATGGGTTAACAATGAGAACAATGAAGAAATCAAAATACCTTGAAACAAATATAATGAGGATATAACAACCCAAAATATACGAGACACAGCAAATGCAATTCTAAGCAGAAATTTATAGTATTACAGACATATCTCAAGAAACAAGAAAAATCTTAAATGAACAATCTAACTTCTACTTAAGGAACTTGAAAAAGATGACAAACAAAGCCCAAAGTGAATAAAAGGAAGGAAATAATAAAGATCAGAGCATAAATAAAAGAAATAAAGACTAAAAAAAGTCAATATAAAAGATCAATAAAACCAAGTGCTGGTTCATTGAAAAGATATACAATTTGACAAACCTTTAAGCAGACTCAAAAAAAAAGGAAAGGAAGAAAAAAAAAGAAAGAGAGAAGACCCAAATAAATAAAATCAGAGGTAAAAGAGAAAAAGTACAACAGACATCAAGGAAATACAAAGAATTGTAAGAAAATATTACAGAAACTATATGAAAATAAATTGGGCAATCTGGATGAAATGAATAAATTTCTAGAAACATAAAATTTTCCAAAACCAAGTCAAGATAAACCAGATAATCTGAATAGATAGATTACAGCCAGTGAAATTGAAACAGTAATCAAAATACTCCCAACAAAAATGTCCTGGACCAGATGACTTTGTGAATTTCACAAAACATTCAAAGAAGAAATAACACCTACACTTTTCAAATGATTCCAAAAAGTTTAAGAGGAAGTAAAACTCTCAAACAGATTTTATGAGACCAGCATTATTCTAATAACAAAACCAGAAAAAGACACTACAAAGAAAAAAATTATAGTCCAGTACCCCTGGTAACATAAATGCTAAAATTCTAAACAAAATGTTAGCAAACCAGATCCAGCAATACATTAAAAAGATCATACACCTTCATTAAGTAAAATTTATTCCAGGGATGCAGAGTTGGTACTATATTATCAAATCAATAAACATGATACATCACATAAACAAAATTAAGTATAAAAATCACATGATTATATCAGTAGACACAGAAAAAGCATTTGGTACAATTCAATATCCATTTATGTTAAAAAAAAAAAAAAAACCTCTCTACAAACTGGGAATAGAGGGAACATACCTCAACATAATAAAGGCCATATATGACAAATTGTTAGCGAACATCATGCTCAAGGGACAAAAACTACAAGCATTTTCCTTATTATCTAGAATAAGACAGAAATGTCAACTTTCACAACCTTTATTTAATATAGTACCAAAGTCCTAGCCACAATAATCAGACAAGAAGAAATAAAAGGCATCCAAATTTGAAAGGAAGAAGTAAAACTATCATTATTTGCAGATGACATGATACACTAAAGAGTCCACAAAAACAAAAAACAAAAAAAAACACTAGATCTGATAAATGAATTTACTAAAGTAACAGGATACAAAATAAATATCCAATAATTAGTTGCATTTTAATATGCTAATAATGAACTATCAGAAAGAGAAACTAAGAAAACAATATCATTCACAATTGTTTCAAAAAGGATAAAATACCTATGAATAAATTTCGCCAAGGTTCTAAAGGACCTGTACTGAGAAAATTATGGCACTGAAGAAAGAAATTCAATAAGATACAAATAAGTGGGAGCATATAACGTGTTCATGAATAAGAAAAATTAACATCATTATAATTTCTATACTATCCAAAGCAATCTACAGATTTAACACAACTCCTATCAAGATACCAAAGGTGTATTTCACAGAACTAGAACAAATACTTCAAAAATTTATATAGAACCACAAAGACCCCAAACAGCCACAGCAATCTTGAGAAAGAACAAAGTTGGAGGAATTATGCTAAATGATATGAAACTATACTACAAGGCCATAGTAATCAAAACAGTGCAACACTGGCATAAAAACAGACACATGGACCAATAGAACAGAATGGGGAGCTCAACAATTAAACCACACCTATATGAGCAATTAATATTTAACAAAGGAGGCAAGAAAATACAATGAGATAAAGGCAATTTAATAGATGGTATTGATGAGGCAATTTAATAAAAGGTATTGGGAAAATTAGACAGATATGTGCAAAAAAATGAAACTAGACCACCTTCTTACACCATACACACAAAAAAACTCAAAGTGAATTAAAAACTTACATATTAGATTCAGAACCATTAAAACCCTAGAAGAAAACATACACATAGAAGAAAATATAGCAGAATCTTGGAAATTCTTCACAGCAATATATTTTTTTAATATATCTCCTTGAGCAAGGGTAACAAAGGAAAAAGAAAAAAGTAACTACATCAAATTAAAAAGCTTTTGTACAGCAAAAGAAACCATCAACAAAAGAAAAACAACCCACTAAATGGGAGAATATATTTGCCAATAATACTAGCTGATCTGATAAGGGGTTAATATCCAAAATTTATAGAGAATTTATAATACAAAAACAAAAATCCAATTAAAATGTGGTAAGGACCTGAATATACACTTTTCTAAGAGAACCTACAGATGGTCGATATACATATGAAAATGTGTTCAACGTCCCTAATCATCACAGAAATGTAACTTAAATCACAATGAGATGTCACCTCACACCTGTCAGAATGGCTAGTGTCAATAAGTCAATAACAAAGGTTGGGGAGGATGTGGAGAAAGGGCAACCCTCATACACCTTGGGTGGGAATACAGATTGGTTCAGCCACTGTGAAAAGTGATATGGAATTACTTCCAAAAACTAAAAATGGAACTGTTTTATTCCCAGTGATTCCTCCTCTGGAAATTTATTTGAAGAAACCCAAAACACTAATGTTGCCTGACCAGGCGGTGGTGCAGTGGATAGAGCGTCGGACTGGGATGCGGAAGACCCAGGTTTGAGACCCCGAGCTCGCCAGCTTGAGTGCAGACCCACCTGGCTAGAGCAAAAGATTGCCAACTTGGACCCAAGGTCGCTGGCTCCAGCAAGGGGTTGCTCAATCTGCTGGAGGCCCGCGGTCAAGGCACATATGAGAAAGCAATCAATAAACAACTTAGGTGTCACAATGGCAACAAAAAACTAATGATTGATGCTTCTCACCTCTCTCCGTTCCTGTCTGTTCCTATCTATCCCACTCTCTGACTCTCTCTCTGTCTCTGTAAAAAAGAAAGAAAGAAAGAAAGAAACCCAAAACGCTAATGTAAAAGAATAAACGCACCTGTATATTTATTCCAACATTATTTATAACAGCCAGGATCTGGAAGCAGCTCAGATGCCGATCAGTAGAGAAGTAGACAAAAAAGTTGTGACTCATTTACACAAAGAAATACTGAGCAATCATGAGAAAGAAGGAAACCTAGGCTTCTACAGCAGCATGTATAGACCTGGAGAGCATTATGTTAAAGGAAACTCTAGTCAGAGACAGACAAGTACTATGATCTCACTCACCTGGGGTATCTAGTGAAAAAAAGGAGCTAACGAGCAAATAGAGACAGACTCATATATGAAGAACATTCTGACAGCTGTCTGCAGGTGGGTGCTGGGAGAGGGTATGAAGATATTCAGGAAAGAAAAAAGAGAGAAAGTTCATGGACAAGAAAAGCAGGTGATTGCTGGGGAGGGTGGAAGAGATAGAGGAAGGTGGGGGGGTAAATGGTGTTAGACGAAGACTTGACTTAGGGGGATGAACACACAACACAGTGCCATGTACAGAGATGTGTTGTGGAGTTGGGCACCTAAAACCTGTATAGTTGTGTTAACCATTGTCACCCCAATAAAATCAATTAAAATTAATAGGAAAAAAAAAGAAATATATTCACAATTGGGAATTTGATGTGTAGTGAGTGAATGATGGATAAGACAATACAGTAGAGTGTATTTGCAGGAAGGTGAGAATAAAAAAAATGGAAAATGATTAAAATCATATAAATTTGGTGCGCAAAGTTTGTGCAAACATGAGAAAAGATATAGTATTGGTTGTCTTTTTGAAATTCAACACTTCACAGTTATGAGATGAAAACAATGATTATTTGGTTATTTAAGTTGAGAAATAATGTCACATAAAAATATCCAACACTGTAAAATAACACTATGCAGGAATTTAAAACACAAAGTGTAGAAGAAGAATGTATCCATTAGAAACTGTAGAAGGAACTGAGGTGACCGAAGGTAACTGCTCAAACCTGAGTGTATCCAGAATACTGAGGCTGGAACAGAAGCCATGTTGTTCAAGCATAGTGTCTGAGGAAAATATACACAGAGCCATTGTGTGGGATCATAGAATCATAGACACATATAAGCACTTATGGAAGGCCAACATATTGTGTAATTTCATATTAGAAAGTGATTGTGAAGGCCATTATATTTTGTCTCAAAAACTAAATGATAGATTAATACAGTCAGGAACCACTTAATGGTGAAAATACATTCTAAGAAATGCATCATTAGGCAATTTCATCATTCTGCAAGCATCATAGAGTGTACTGACACAAACCTAGATGGTATAGCCTACTATACACTTAGGCTATATGACATAGCCTATTGCTCCTAGGTGTCCATTCTGTAAAGCATGTTACTGTACAAGACAAAGTGAGATTAAGTCAAGTACAAGAGAAAATGGTGCAATCAAGAGACATGAAAACATGATATATGAAGCTTCTGCCTATGTAACCAGGCATACTATCTTACAGCATATTTTTATGAGTACAAAGAGTACACTCTAAAGTAACAATAAAAAATATAGAATAGTAAATACCTAAACCAGAAACATAATTGTCTATTATCATTATCAGTACTAAGTACTGTATACATTTGGGTGCTATACTTTTATATGAGTGGCAGTGCAGTAGGCTCGACTACACCAGCATCGCCACAAACATGCAAGTAATATATATTGCATTGTGTTACTACGGCAATGACATCACTAAGAGAGGAATTTCTCAGTTCCGTATAATCTTATGGGACAACCATCACATATATGGTCCGACGTTGACCTCAACATTATTAGGTAGCCCATGACTATTTAGTTTAATCACTAGTTAGTAATTAAAGAGTCAGCCTGACCAGGCGGTGACGCAGTGGATAGAGTGTCGGACTGGGATGCGAAAGACCCAGGTTCAAGACCCCAAGGTCGCCAGCTTGAGCGTGGGCCCATCTGGCTTGAGCAAAAGCTCTCCAGCTTGGACCCAAGGTCGCTGGCTTCAGCAAGGGGTTGCTTGGTCTGCTGAAGGCCCGCAGTCAAGGCACATGTGAGAGAGCAATCAATGAACAACTAAGGTGTCACAACGGCAAAGGAAAACTAATGATTGATGCTTCTCATCTCTCTCCATTCTTGTCTGTCTGTCCCTATCTATCCCTCTCTCTGACTCTCTCTGTCTCTGAAAAAAAAAAAAAAAGACATTAAGAAAAAAGAGTCATATAATAGTAATCACCATTCATAAAACAAAATCATTAGATATTTTTTAAGAGATCAGATTCTGTTACAGAATATTGAGTCCCTGTAATGAGGTGATATCTTTTTGAATAACTAAGCATGCTATATATATGAGAGGGAGAAACCAAAAAGATTAAAATAAAGTGTTCTCAGAAGAGCAGAGTTTTTTTCTATTTTCCATTATTAATTACTTCAATTAAAATGTGATGTTAAAAATAAGATATATATGAGTTTTTCAAATTTTCAACACATTTAGTAACTTCATGAAGACAAAAACTTTGCAATTTCTCTTCAGTTTACCAGAAGACACTTTGATGTATTCACTTCTAGTGGTCTCATTATGAAATAAAATTTATTTAGACTCTCTAATATAAGTTAGGGGGAAAAGCTAAAGACTGTAAAGTAGGGAAAGCTGAGCTTGCATTCTGGTTTTGCCAATCACAGACATACAGTTTAATCTCTTTGACCTTTATTTCCATAATGAAGATTATAGAAATAACAGTGCTTTTTTAGAGAATGAGCCCCTGGTTGCAGGTGCTCCCCTAGTGCTGTCCAGCATTGGGCTAGCTGCTGGGAACAAAATAAATAAGTCACTTTCTTGCCCTTGAGAAGCTCACTCTCTAAAGAAAAAGCAGACTTGCAGTTACAACCCAGGCTAATTAGATCACTAACGCAGCCTTGTACCTAGTGCTTAGGGAGTCTGGATTGCACATGGAAAGAAAATTTTTAAAAAGCCTCATCCCATCATTGAATATGCCTTTTTTTTTCATTTTCTTGTCTGTGATCACTGCAGTGATCACAGTGTCAAAGGGACCTTAAAAGTCAAGTCAGTGAAAGCAATTCCCAACTCCTTTAGAGGTATGAGGACATGGAAAAATCTCCATTCCCAGGAAGCTGTGAGATCATGTCTGATTTAAGTCCCAATCCTAAACAAAGCAGGCCTCATGCTGGGTTTCACACGTAGACTTTAATGTCCAGTCCCTGTAATGAGGTGATAAGGCCTGTGTCACAGTGAGTCAGTAGCAGGCGATGGCAATTAACAGGATTGCACTAACCTGGAGATGTGCCAAACTGGCAAAAGAAGGATTAGAAAGTAAATGAAGTGAGCAACCATGAACCAGCAAATAGGGCTTAATGGACAAGTACAAGTCAGTGAGGCAAAAATGGACCAATTTGTTCCCATTGATTTTCACTGCCCATTGAGCTGCATTCCTCTTTTGCTTTCTAATGCATTTGTCTTGGCCTGGGCAAGTTCTCTGGCTGTCATTCTGAGGACAGTTCCATTGACCGTGACAGCACCACAAACGACCCGGAGTGGACTGAAGTACAATTTGACCTACAGAGTTCTATTTCAGGCACCCTGATGTGATGTTCTGATGACTTGAGAGTCAAAGAAAGAAATTCCAATGAGGGTTTACATTAGTCCCAGGAAATCACTGAGGAGACCCTTTTGAAAAGAATAGAAGTAAGTTTTGCAGAGTTTCATTCAACTTGTGTGTTCTCTCTTATTTATAAATAATTCATCAAAGCAAATGAAAACACTCTAACCTGCCATCCCACTAGTTCTGAATCATCTCCAGGGGAGTGCCAAATGATTTCTGCTCTCCAGAATAAATAAACTTTAGTGACCATTTGTTGTTCTCTAGATATTATAAGAGAAAAGCCATGCAGCTACTTAATCTCTAAGAATAGGAAAATTGCGTCAGCTAGGCTAGGACACTAAACAGTATTTCCACCTGGCATAAGCCTTTTCTCCTTGGCTTTCCTCTTTTTTTCTCATGACTCTTGTGTCCTGGCTCTTTAAATATTTTTTTTGTTGTTCTTTATTTTTTCCTTTGGTTATATCTCACCTCTCCCTTCTTCCTCCTTACTAGATGCTTTCTTCTTTCTTTTTCTCCCTACTCCAGAAAGTAAATATACTGCCTACCTGTGGTGGCACAGTGGGTAATGCATTGACCTGGAATTCTGAGGTCACTGGTTTTAAACCCTGGGCTTGCCTGGTCAAGGCACATATAAGAAGCAATTAATATGCATCAGTGCTTCCTGCTCTTCCCTCCTGCATTTTTTTATACGTAGTCTGTCTCTAAATCAATAAATAAAACCTTTAAAAAAGAGTAAGTCAGGAAATTTTACATTTGTCCACTGGGCTAATGGGAAAATTATGTTGACCATGATTTCTTCATAGCCCTACCCACTTGTGATTAATCTCAGAATGAAGTGGCTTCTGAGATTTTGAAATTCCTTAAGTTTATTAAGGAAAAAAAATTCTATCCAGTTTCAAATGAACCTGAACATCTTGCCATGAACCTGAGTCAAGTTTTCATGTCTTTAAAGGAAACTCAGACAGGACAGAAAATATTTATCTACTCGTAATATAAAGATTTTATTGTGTTAAAAAGTAATAGAATATGTGCACTGAGGTTTGTGGCTGATATTTACCTCGGTATGATGTCATTATGAAAGGGGCCACACTGGTACCTTTAGCAATTCACAGTCCCTTATCATTACAGAGAGCAAAACAAACACACATGGTCACTGATATTGCACGAGAAAGCCTCTGAGTTTTCTCTGGCTGTGCTGGACCCTGCTTAGCTCATGAGAACTAATAAGATTCCAAGCTGACAAGAAATGGCTACAGGCCTGGAAAAGGACTGGGTTTTCTTTTCTCCACGTTAATTAAAGTTTTGGTGTTTTTGTGGGGTTTTTTTCCATGAGTGCAGTCAAATAATCATTCATTTCTCTAGTTACCATTGTAGACAATGCCTTATTCAATCATTTGGCACTGTGACCTACATACCAAGACATAATCAGGGATAGGTGGTAGGTCTACTGTGTTGACCACAAATATGTGATTCCTTTGTTTTTTGTTTTGTTTCAAATTGCTAACAAACTGAAAAAAGAGAGAGGCAGAGAGGGATGAAATAAATCTTGGTTGTCGCAGGCCATATTGCCTTTGGTTATTAGTTCTCTTCTCACCTATGCTTTGCATAAAAAGGACTATTCCTCATCCATTAAAAAACTCTGTATCCCTTAGATGCACCCTGGAAATTAAACATTAAGCTGCTATGGTACTTTCCTGGAGCTGCTGCTACTGAACCCAGAAGAAGAGAGGTGGGGGGAGGGGGGAGAGGGGTCCAAACTCCAAAAAGCGTTAACTGCAGCTCCTAAGCAGAAGAAAAAGAAAGTCTTATCATAAGTTATTCATAGCATGACACATGCATTTAATGTTTCTTCATATGTTTTCAAAGAAGCATGTGCAACATATCACACTCAAACTGTCACCATCTGAAACAGAGAGTAACACACAGGCAAATGTACCAGGAAGAATATACCATGTCCACATGTCCTACCTGAAGCATCTGGAAAGAACTAAACTTTCACACACTGAGTAGCACTGAGTGCATTAACAGATAAGGCAGGTTCTGTGGAAAATTAATTTAATTTTAGCTAAATTAATTTATCCTAATAATGGCCTTCTGAATATTTCGTTTTTCCTGCAGATTAATAGGAATATTCCCTGAACTGATCTGCATTTCTCTATTTTCTTCCAAATTCTCATTCATTCTATCAGATTCTCTTCCTAACAATGTTCCTTTTTTTTTTTTTTTTTTTTTTTTTCCATATTACTCCTTTACTTAAAACCATCAATGGTTTCCTCAATGCCAAAAAAAAATTAAGCTCAAATGCCTTGGCTTGACATTTAAAGTTCTCTACCATCTGGCCTCAACTTGCCTATGGTATCTGCCTAGTTCTTGTATATTTAAATACAGTTCTACTTAAAGTGGTGGCTGCTCTTTGAATAAAAATTTCCACAGCCCCTAATGACAACTTTCATAAATTTTCTGCATACCACTTATTTTTTCTTTGCTTAAAATTGACAGAATTCCCCTTTCCATCTGCCTTTCTTCTGTCTACTTCCCTGCATCCACTTGCTATGGAAGGGATTTTCTTCCTGTACACAGATCATGAGAATAGTAGAGTCCCTGGTAAATGTGTTGCTGGAGTAGAAGACAGACACAGTCCAGAAACTGGGAAGGACTGGGCTATAGCTCTCTTGCTAACACATAGCAACAACATGACCTTACATGAGTCACTTAACCTTCTTGCCCTCCGTTTCCTCATTTGTAATATAGGCTTAATAATAACTGCTTTCCATAACTCAATTTCAAAATCATTTAAGAAAATGTCTGAAAAGTACTTTGAAAATAATGTACTCATTAAATATAACATGTGATGACAATTATCTTCTAAAAAATTTGCATTTCATGTGCACCTATAATACACCAGGCACTGCTGTGCCTAACCCATAACAACATTATAATTGGCATTGTTATTATTCACATTTTACAAACAATAAACCAAAAAGGCTACACAATTTGTCCAAGTTAAAAAAAAAAATTGGGTACAAAAAGAACTGGGACTCAAAATGAGGTAACTTGGCACCAGAGCCTGCTTTCAATATATTGCATTTTACTGCCTCTCATTTTGTATTGTAATTAATTATTTTTAATTGATTTTAATTTATTGTGTTTACATAGATTCAAGTGTCCCCCCAAATATATTAGCCCCACCCCCATGTTCCCCTCGCCATCCTTTTTGTCCCCCTCCACCCAACACCTTCCCCACTTTGCTCCAGAATTGCTTTCCTGCTCTCTTTAACACTGTGTTATGTATATATAATTTCACCAAGCTCTTTCCCTTCTCTGATCCCATCCTCTCTTCCCATTTTCCTCTGTCCACTTTTCCCCTAGTCCCCTTGATCCCGCCTCTGCCTCTACTCCACTCCTCAGTTCACATTGTTCATTAGATTCCTCAAATGAGTGAGGTCATATGATATTTTTCTTTCTCTGCCTGGCTTATTTCACTTAGCATAATAGTTTCCAGGTCCGTCCGTGTTGCTGCAAAAGGTAAGATTTCCTTTTTTTTTTCATAACTGCATAGTATTACATTATGTGTATGTAACACAGCTCTCTAATCCACTTGTCCACTGATGGACACATGGGCTCTTTCCAGATCTTGGCTATTGTAAAGAATGCTACAATAAATATGGGGGTGCATTTCTTCTTTTAAATCAGTGATTTGGTATTCTTAGTATATATTTCTAAAAGTGGGATGGCTGGGTCAAAAGGAAGTTCCATTTTTAATTTTCCATAAATCTCCATACTGTTTTCCACAGTGGTTGCACCAGTCTGCATTCCCACCAGCAGTGCAGGAGGATTCCCTTTTCTCCACATCCTCGCCAGCACTTATTCTGTGGTGTTTTGATAATGAGTGCCATTCTGACTGGTGTGAGGTGGTATCTCATTGTGGTTTTAATTTGCATTTCTCTAATGATTAGTGATGTTGAGCATTTTTTCATATGCCTTTTGGCCATCTGTATGTCCTCTTTGGAGAAGTGTCTATTCATTTCTTTTGCCCATTTTTAAATGTTTTTTGGTTTTTATATATTTATTTTTTACAGCGACAGAGAGAGAATCAGAGAGAGGTATAGATAGAGGCAGACAGACAGGAACAGAGAGAAATGAGAAGCATTAATCACTAGTTTTTTGTTGCCGTTGCGACATCATAGTTGTTCATTGATTGCTTTCTCACACGTGCCTTGACCGCGGGCCTTCAACAGATCAAGCCACCACCTGCTGGAGCCAGCGACCTTGGGTCCAAGCTAGTGAGCTTTTGCTCAAGCCAGATGGGCCCGCGCCCAAACTGGCGACCTTGGGGTCTCGAACCCGGGTCTTCCGCATCCCAGTCCGGTGCTCCATGCACTGTGCCACCACCTGGTCAGGCTCTTTTGCCCATTTTTAATTGGGTTGTTTATCCTCCTGGTGTTGAGTTTCACAAGTTCTTTATAAATTTTGGTTATTGACCCCTTATCAGATGTATTGTCAAATATGTTCTCCCATTATGTGGTTTGTCTTTTTATTTTGTTCATATTGTCTTTAACTGTGCAAAAGCATTTTAGTTTGATATAGTCCCATTTGTTCATCCTGTCCTTTATTTCACTTGCCTGTGGAGATAAATCAGCAAATATATTCCTGTGAGTGATGTGGGAGAGCTTGCTGCCTATGTTTTCTTCCAAGATGATTATGGTTTCATGACTTACATTTAAATCTTTTATCCATTTTAAGTTTATTTTTGCGAATGGTGTAAGTTGGTGGTCTACTTTCACTTTTTTGCATAAGCTGTCCAAGTTTCCCAACACCATTTGTTAAAGAGACTGTCTTTACTCCATTGTATGATCTTACCTCCTTTGTCAAATATCAATTGTCCATAAAGGTGTCAGTTTATTTCTGGGTTCTCTGTTTTGTTCTATTGATCTATATGCCTGTTCTTATGCCAGTACCAAGCTGTTTTGAGTACAATGGCCTGTAGTATAACTTGATATCAGGAAGTGTGATACCTCCCACTTTATTCTTCTTTTTCAAGATTGCTGCGGCTATTCATGTTCATTTTTGGTTCCATATAAATTTTTGGAATATGTGTTCTATCTTTGAAGTATGCCATTTGTATTTTATGTATATTCCATTGAATTAACAAATTGCCTTGGGTAATATAGACATTTTAATGATGTTTATTCTTCCTAACCATGAACACGGTATATGCTTTGACTTGTTTATATCTGCCTTAATTTCTTTTATCAATGTTTTATAATTTTCCAAGTATAAGTCTTTAACCTCCCTGGTTAAATTTACTCCTAGGTACTTTATTTTCTTTGTTACAATAGTAAAGGGGGTTGTTTTCTTAATTTCTCTTTCAAGCATTTTATTGTTGGTATATAAAAATGCCTTGGATTTCTAAATACTAATTTTATATCCTGCCACCTTGCTGAATTCATTTATCAGGTCCAGTAGTTTTTGACTGAGACTTTAGGGTTTTCTACGTACAGTATCATATCATCAGCAAATAATGATAGTTTTACTTCTTTTCCAATTTGGATGACTTTTATTTTTTCTTTTTGTCTGATTGCTGTAGTTAGGACTACCAGAACTATGTTGAATAAGAGTGGTGAAAGGGGGCAACCTTACTTGTTTCTGAACTTAAGAGGATTGCTTTTATTTTTTGCACATTGAGTATGATGTTGGTTGAAGGTTTGTCATAGATGACCTTTATCATGTTGATGTATGTTCCCTGTATTCTCTCACTTTGCTAAGAGGTTTGATCATAAATGGGTGCTTAATTTTATCAAATGATTTTTCTGCATCTATAGATATTATTATGTAATTTTCTCATTCCTTTTGTTTATATGATGAATCACATAGATTAATTTTTAAATATTGTACCAGCCTTGTCTCCCCAGCATAAATCTCACTTGATCATGATGTATGATTCTTTTCATGTATTGCTGGATCTGGTTGGTAATATTTTGTTGAGAATATTAGCATCTAAATTCATCAGGGATATTGACCTATAATTTTCTTTCTTTGTGTTGTCTTTGCCTGGTTTTGGAATGAGGATTATGCTCCCCTCATAAAAGGAGTTTGGTAATCTTCCTTCCTCTTTAATCTTTTTAAATAGCTTGCAAAGGATATGAGTTAGTTCTTTAAATATCTGGTAGAATTTGCCTGTGAAGCCATCTGGCCCAGGGTTTTTGTTTTTTGAGAGTTTTTGATAACTGTTTTGATCTCATTTGTTGTAATCAGTCAGTTTATGTTTTCTGATTCTTCCAAATTGATTTTTGGAAGACTATATGTCTCAAGGAATTTGTCCATTTCACCTGGGTAGTCTACTTTTGGGGCATACAGATCTTCATAGTATGTTCTTACAATCCTTTGTATTTCTGCTGTGTCAGTTGTTACTTCTCCACTCTTATTTCTAATTCTATTTATTTGAATCCTGTAGGTAGAGTGCAGAGTATTTACCTAGCAGCTGTGGCTGATGCAATGTGTGAGAATACTCCAGCTCCCAAACCCTCTTGGGAACACCTAGGAAGGGAGCTTGCCTGCTATACGGAAATGACTCAGTGCCAGCCAGGCAGCCTCCTGATCTTTTTTGGCCATTTGCCCTACTATAATATCCTATTGGCTGAACCCATATATATAAGCTAGTTTACTTCCTGAATAAAGTAGATTTGCGTCATTGAACCTTGTCTCCACAGTTGGGTCTCGTGCGCCTCCGTCGTCCTCACCCTTGGGTGGGCCTTGTCCACAACTGGTGCCCGAACAGGGACCTAATCAGTGAGTGACCCTCTGCAACGGGAAACCTTCTCCCTTATTCTTGAGCCCTGAAGGCTTGAGTCATGAATGCCCTATTGCAGAGTAGGTGAGTTAAACTTTGTGAAGAGGATCTCTGTACTTACTGAGAGATTCTCTCTGGTCTCAATCTCTGGAATGAGGACACACCCCTTTGTGACCCAGATACTTGGGCCCAAACTCTTCAACGTGTCTGTTTGACATGTCTGTTAGGCCAAAGTACATGAAGGACAAACCTTCCCCTTCGGCCTAACTCCTGCCTTATTGGCAATACACGCCTGCTTGACCTGTGCTCCTCCTGAGGACCCTCCGCCAGTCCCTTAGGTCCTACAGGCTACTCCTCTTTCAGAGGAGCCCCTACCTCCATATTCGCATCCCCTTGTAGAGGAAGAAAAGGGTTGGGCCATGGAGTTTGATGAACTTGCAGCCAAACATGCAGAAATAAAACTAGATACATTAGAAACCATGCCATCAGCTCCACCACCCAAAGAAGCGGAAATCGCTACTTCAGTATTCCCTGCCAGGGCTCAATGCCCCATCCCAGCCTCTCAGATGCCATTTTCTCCAACACGTGTATCTGCTGCAGACCCATGGGCCAGCTTATACACCTCTATGTGTCAGAAAAAAGATATTTTGCATACAGCATTAGGACTAGAGTCCCCTCACTTTTTTCCGGTCAATATTAACCTTACTGCTGTATGACTGCAAGCTTGGTATCCATATGACCAAAGAACAGTCCTTACTCTCAGAAAGGCCACCCAGGAAGATGGCCTTCATTCTCCCTATGTTCAGCAATTACTTGAGAATATCAGTATTGATTTAACTTGCCCCCATGATTGGAAGATGTTAGCCCAAGCAGTCCTCACCATGGGAGACTTAATTCAATGGAAAGCCTTATATAACGAGAAATGTGAAATAATCGGTGAAAGGAATCAAAGGACTGGCATTAACCACCCCCACTGAGGCCCTCAAAGGAGAGGGGCAATCTGCCTCCCCCACTATACAGGCTACCGGACCCCCTCAGTATTTTGATCAAGTACACCTATGTGCTACTAGAGCATCTACACAAATTAATACTCATAGAAGGTCCTTAAAGCTTTCCAAATTGCTTCAGGGTCCCAATGAACCCTTTTCAGATTTTCTAGGAAGGGTCCAAGAAGCTGTAAAGCATAAAGTTATGCACGCTGATGCAGCCAACGCTCTAACTAAAAAATTGGTGTGGGAAGCTGCCAATGGAGAGTGTAGACAGGCAATAGGACCAATTAGAGCTGTGCCCCTAGATAATAAGGTCCTTGCCTGCCAAGATGCAGGCAGCAACTCAGCCGCGGCCCTTGCTACCACTCTTGCAGCCCAGTTAAGCATTTCCCATCAGGGGAGCTAACAGACACAAGGGGCCTGCTTTGAATGCAAGGGCATAGGACATTTTGCACACAAGTGCCCTAACACAAAGGGAAACAATGATAAAAAAAAACACCTTCTGTGTGACCCCGTTGTAGAAAGGTATTTCATTGGAAGCGAGATTGTCGCTCAACCACCACCGTGAATGGAAAGCCTCTAGAAGCTTTAAACAGGAAACGGAGGCAGCTCTCAGCCCCTCCCATAAGAGAGCAACTCCACACAGGAGTCTATTGGACCTTACCCTTAACTCAAAATAAGGCCTTTCTGACCCTGCAAATAGAAGGTCACCCCATTCTTGGGCTCATTGACTCAGGTGCTGATATTTCTGTAATTAGGGAAGAGGATAAAAAGGAAGGCTGGACCATGTGGCCCGGGCCTCTTGTACAGGGAGTTAGCGGAGTGCGACCAGCCCAACAAGCTGTCCGGCCATTTCTACTGGACAGATCCTGATGGGGGGACTGGAGTTTTTAGTCCTTTATTTATGACTGAATTGCCACATACACTTTGGGGATGGGATGTGCTGTCTTTACTCCGTGTCTCTATTACCAGCCAGCCCCCCCCCAATTCTAAAGGCCACTGCTCAATTAAAGACTCTGGAATCCATCAAACTTACATGCGATACCGACTAACCAATTTGGGTTGAGCAGTGGCCCTTAACAGCCTCTAAATTTAAAAAAATTATGCAAACTAGTTCAGCAACAATTAAAAACCAATCATTTTGAGCCTTCCACTAGTCCTCATAATTCACCTGTTTTTATAATTCAGAAAAAGGCATCCAGAAAATGAAGATTCCTTCATGATTTAAGGGCTATTAACAAGCACATGGCAAAGATGGGCACTTTACAACCAGGATTGCCACATCCCTCTTCGGTACCGCAGGCGGCCCATATCAAAATTATAGACATCAAAGATTGTTTTTTCTCAATCCCCCTCCATCTGGAAGACAAGCCTTATTTTGCTTTTACTGTGCCCTCCACTAATCATGCCCTTTCAGCTCAAAGGTATCAGTGGACAGCCCTTCCACAAGGTATGAAAAATAGCCCCACCATCTGCCAGCAGTATGTAGGCACCGCAATGCAACCCTTGCGGGAGCAATGCCTCATACACCATTACATGGATGACATATTAATAGCTCATGTTGATCCTACAGTATTAGAGGAATGTTACCAGCAGCTCTTAGCTAACCTGAATGCCATTGCACCAGAGAAAGTACAAAACCTGCCACCTTTTACTTTCTTAGGATACCACACAGAGAAGGAGATAACACCTATTTCCCGTATGCTCGCAGCCCCTCAGCAATGCTCTTTACATGAATTCCATGTATGCGGTCAAATAAACTGAATACGTGGATACCTATCTATATCTACTGCTGAATTAGACCCCTTGTTCTTCCTCCTTGAGGGCGACACAGAGCCCACTAGCATCTGCTGTCTCACTACAGCAGGAAAGCGGATTATAACAGATGTTAATACTGCTATTCGCTCTGTGTCGATGTCCCGGCTAGACCCTACTCAGCCAATCTCAGCCATTGTCCTGGCCGCAAAAGGCACTCCTACCGGAGTCCTGTTTCAGGACAAACTTCTTTATTAGGTACACCTAGCATACAGTCAGCTGTCTAAAATCACCCCCAGGAAGACCACAATCTGCATTCTTGGCTGGAAGCTACGACACACTTGTGTCACCCTGTATGGTCGAGAACCAGATGTACTCATCCTACCAATGCCTCTTGACCATATACAGTTCCTCCTTCCCAATGACCTAGAAGTACAATCACTTGTAGCTAACTTTCCCGGTCAAACAGACAATCACCTACCCAATGATAAACTCCTGCAAACTCTGCAGAAAGTCCCATTACAAACAACCCCTCATTCCTACCCAGCCTCTACCCCTATCCCACATAGCATGCTCGTGTTCACCGACGCTAGCCACTCTCATTGCGGGATAGTATTCAAATCACCAACAGAAAGCACAAAGTTCCATAAATACAGTTATGCAGGGTCAGTACAAGTAGGCGAGCTACTAGCCATCTATTATGCCCTACGTCTCGCAACAGGCTCCCCTCAATATCTTTTCAGATAGTGCTTATGCTTTGGGAAATTAAAACTGACAATGGGCCCTGTTATACCAGCAGCCAATTTAAAGCCTTTTGTTCCCAATGGCAAATCACACACCGCCTTGGCATTCCTTATAATCCCCAGGGACAAGCCATTGTAGAACAGTAACACAGAGACATCAAGCTTCAAATTCAAAAAGAAAGGGGGGGGGGTATGCCCTGGGCCTCACCTGGAGAAGAGCTCCTCAGTGCTGCATTCACGCTCAATTTAACTTTTGATTCTGAAGGAGTAACTCCCACTTATAAACATTGGGGAGGCCTTCGTAGCCAACCTACCCCATTGCCGTTAGTACGCTGGAAGGACCCAACCACAGCTCAGTGGCAGGGACCGCACCCCTTCTAATACAAGAAAGAGGTTATGCTTGTGTTTTTTCAGAAAATAGCCCACATCCAATTTGGATCCCAGGGAAGAAAATATGGCCACTCCCGGTGACCCAAGGTGACCTCACCAACAATGCCTCCAACACCTGCGAACCCCCCGGTTCAGGAGATGGCCAGCCTCAGCCTTGATGAACAGCCGCCTGGAGGAGGTCCTCAGCGCTCCAGAAGGAAACCTCATAACCAACATGCTCATCATATAACCTGGGGAGGTATGAAGGCGCTAGCTGAACAGGCTCAAAGATTAGCCCCTGACGGACCCCCAGGTTCAGGTACTCTGTTCCTCCTCATGTGTGCCATTATCACAGCAAACTCCCAGGAGTGAGGAGATCCTCATGTCTGGGTGGCTGTTCCCCACTCTGGCATAATTATGCCTGTTTAATTTAATAGCCCACAGTTTCCAGCAGTATATTCCAGTAACTGCTCCCTAAGTCTCCCTTGTGACAATAGTGGCCGGGAATCCCAACAGTGGAACGGCACTATATGGGGTAACCTCAGTGACCCGATGCTAATTAAGTTTACTAATACCATCCCCTAGGAGGGATGGGACCTCCTTCAAAATCATACTACGGGGTACTTTGCTGAAAACGGTACTACCAATCAAGGCTCAGTATTTGGTCTACAAGCCCTCCTCCCCCTAGCTACCAACAACTGGGCTTGCCCCACTAACCTTGCCTTCCCAGGGTCTCCTCTTCGCCCATTCCCGTATGACAAACATCTAAGAACACTCCCGAGAGAAGGAATTCCCTGAAGAGATGGCCACATTGCCTCTGGCCTGGATGCGCAGACCATCACCTCGAAGTTTGGCATCAAAAACTGAGACGGAATGCAACCATATGCAATACGCAGCCCACTGGCAAGCCATCTGTTCTGTGTTTGGACGCTGGGACCTTTGTGAAAAGGGGGCGTGCATGAACCTACGTCCATTTTTTATAATCAAAAATGGAACTGTGTTTAACGGCACCTGGAAGGTCTCTGTAACACAATGGGAGGGAAATGACATACCCACCCCTAGGAGGAATCCCCTGTTTAAGGCCCCTGTTATATTTCCTAACTAGTAAGCTTGCCTCATTGTTTAATACAGCCAATAATAGGTACTATAATTGTTTTAGTTCTACTAGGGTTCCGTTGCATAATGCGTAGAATTCAGAAGCTACAAAAGCAACAAGCAGTCATCAAGCAAGTTCAACTGACCTTAGTTAAAAGAGAAGGAGGAGATGTAGGTAGAAAGCAGAGCATTTACTTAGCAGCTGTGGCTGATGCAATGCTGTGAGAATACTCCAGCTCCTGAATCCCCTTTGGGAACACCCAGGAAGGGAGCTCGCCCGCTATATGGAAATGACTCAGTGCCAGCCAGGCAGCCTCCTGACCTTTATTGGCCATTTGCCCTACTATATAACATCCTATCGGCTGAACCCATGTATATAAGCTAGTTTACTTTCTGAATAAAGTGGATTTGCATCACTGAACCTTGTCTCCAGAGTCGGGTCTTGTGCATCTCCCGTTGTCCTCACCCCTGGGCGAGCCTTATCCAAAGAGTCTTCTCTTTTTTTTTTTTTTCTTGCTTAGTCTGATCAAAGGTTCATCAATCTTGATTACCTTTTCAAAGAAGCAGCTTTTGGTTTCATTATCTTCTGTATTGTTTTTTTAGCCTCTATATCATTTATTTCCACTCTGATTTTTATTATTTTCTTCCTTTTACTTCCTCTGGGTTTTACTTGCTGTTCTTTTAGATGCAGGGAAAGTTGTACATTTGAGATTTTTCTTGCTTCTTAAGGTAAGCCTGCAATGTTATGAACTTCACTCTCAGGACTGCTTTTACTGTGTCCCATAAGTTTTGAGTTGTTGTATGTTAATTTTATTTGTTTCAAGGAAATTTTTTATTTCTTCCTTGATCTCATTGTTGACCCATTTGTTATTTAATAATATGCTGTTTTGTCAAAGTGTTTGAGTGTTTTTCAGGTTTTCTATTGTAGTTGATTTCTAGTTTCATGCCATTGTGGTCAGAGAAGATGCTCAATATGATTTACAAGCTTCTTAAATTTGTTGAGAATCATTCTGTGTCCTAACATTTGGTCTATCCTAGAGAATGTACCAATAGCACTTGAAAAGAATGTATATTCTGCTGCTTTAGGGAGAAAGATTCTGAACATATCTGTTAAATCCAGTTGATCTCATGTGCCCTTTAAGGCTGCTGTTTCTTTGTTAATTTTCTTTCTTGAGGATCTGTTCAGTGATATTAGTGGGATATTGAAATCCCTTACTATTAAATTATTGCTGCTGATCTTGCCCTTTATGTCCATAAATATCTGTTTTATATATTTAGATGCTCCTATATTAGTCACATATTTAAAATGGTTATATCTTCCTGTTAGATTGCTCCCTTTATCATTATGAAGTGACTTTCTTTATCCCTTACTGTAGTTTTGTTTTAAAGTCTATTTTGTCAGATATAAGTATTGCTACCCCAGCTTTTTTTTCATTTCCATTTTCATGAAATATCTTTCTCCATCACTTCCCTTTCAGTCTGTGTGTCTCTTTTGTTTTGAGGTGGGTCTCTTGTAGACAGCATATGAATGGGTCCTGTTTTTCTTATCCACGCAGCTACCCATTCTCTTTTGATTAGAGCATTTAATCCATTTACATTTAAGGTTATTATTGATAAATAGTTGTTTATTGCCATTTCATTCTTTAAATCTACATTTCTCTTTTACTAGATTTGTTTTTTCCCTTTGTTCTGTTTACAACAGGCCCCTTAACATTTCTTGCAGCATTGGTTTGGTTGTAATGAATTCCTTGATATTTTTTTTTGTCTGGAAAGCTTTTTATTTCTCCTTTAATTTTAAACAATAGTATTGCTGGAAAATAAACTCTTGGTTATAGGCTCTTATTTTGCATTACTTTCAATATTATTTGCCATTCCCTTCTGGCCTCAAGTGTTTCTGTTGAAAAGTCTGATGTCATCCTTATGGGGGCTCTTTTGTAGGTGATAGACTGCTTTTCTCTTGCAGCTTTTAGTATTCTTCCTTTACCTCTTAGCATTGGTATTTTAATTATGATGTGTCTTTGTGTAAGTCTCTTTGGGTTCCTCTTTAATGGGATTCTCTGTGCTTCTTGAACTTCTTTGATCTTTTCCTTCATCGATTTATGGAAGTTTTCAGCTATGATTTCTTTAATCAAGTTCTCTATCCCTTGTTCTTTCTCTTCTCCTTCAGGAACCCCTATGATGCAGATGTTGTTTCTCTTCATGTTGTCACAGAGGTCTCTTAGAGTTTCCTCAGACTTTTTGAGGCTCTTTTCATTTTGCTGCTCTGCTTCTGTGCTTTTGTTTTTCTTGTCCTCTAAATTGTTGATTCGATCTTCTGCTTCATTCAGCCTGCTTTTAAATCCTTCCAGTGTAGTGTTCATATCTGATATTGTATTTGTCATGTCTGTCTTATTCTTTTTTATGATTTTAATTTTCTTTTTGATACTTGCCTTCTCTTTACTTAGGTGCTCAATTTGTCTGTCCACTGTTGCTCTAAGATCCTGGAGCATCCTAACAATCATTATTCTAAACTCTGCATCCGATATTTTCATTATTTTCATCTCATTCAGTTCTTTTTTTTTTAGTATTTCTTTTGTTGATTCATTTGGATTGCATTTCTCTGTCTTCCTATTTTGTCTCCGTATAGACAGCTTCTTTAGACGTGCTGTGTAGCTAGCTGAGTATAGGGTTGGTGTTGTCGGCCTCTCACTTTCAGTTTTGTTGTTTCTAGATCTTCTTGGGTTGGCTTCTGCTGTTGCTTGAAATCTGCTGTGGGCTACGTATCTGCTATCACTTTTCTTTTTGCTGTTTGTGACAACGTTTTCTATGCCTTAGCTGGGTCAAGTGGGAGGAGCCTTTCCTTAAGATACCACTATAACTAGGGTTGTTAGGTTCTGAGCTGATGCTTTCTGTATCTGGCTGCTGGATGTGCCAGCCCTGGACGTCCCTGGCCGGAACCTGGTGCAGACCAGTGGGGGTCACTCCTTTTGACTGGCCTTTAGCAACCTTCTTGAAGCTACAGGTGATCCAGAATTTGTGGCTGCCTCTGTTGGGCCCAGATGCCATTGAAAATATCAGCTGCACTCCTAGGCTGGCTTTTATCTACTTTTGGCCAGTGTGTGGCCTCTCTATTCCCAAGGTGTGGGCCTTCCGTCAGCCCACCACTGCTGCCATCTCGTCAAGCATCTGAGCACCAACATTGCCATGCACACAGGTTTGCAGGCTGCCTTGCCAGGCCCCGTCTTCAATAGGTGCAGGGGAGCATCAGTTAACTCAGCTCCAGCCGTGCCCCGTGGGTGTAAAACACTCCACCATGCTCCACCCTCACTGGCACTTGGGACACCCTGCCTGACCCTGCCACCATAAGGACTGCCTTGTCAGGTTCCACCCCCCACTACTGCACAGGCTGAGCATTACAGCCATTGCCACAGCCATGCCCTCCCACCCTTTTGAGGGTACTCAGCAGTTGGGGTGGGGGGTGCAGCCTAGACTTCAGCATTCAAAACCTGTGTCCTTGATGCACCTCCTGCTTCTAAGTGAGTCTTTACACTGACTTGAGCAGAAGAACCTCCGGTGAGTGGGGTAATTGCTTCTTTTTGCTGGCGTTGGTTCTCCCATGAAAAATAGCCACTTTAGTTTTGGGGAGTTACCCAGTACAGAAGTCAGGGTAGCTGTCCCCCACAGTCTCTCCCTATGCCCCCAAGACTACACTCTCCTCTTGTAACTCCAGTCCTCTTGGCGCTCCCTGCTCCAGAGCCCTGGGTAAATGGCCTTGAACAAGGTTTTTTGCAGGGTCCCTTTAACACCAAGCCTGGGTCTATGAGTTCTGTCTCCCTCTCACAAACAGTAACCCGGATCCTCTTTCAGCTAAATATTGTCTGTATGCCTCCTCTAGTCTAAGGCTCCTTGCTGGGTTCCCTGTCCTGGGACTGAGGACCCACAACTCTCCAGGCAGCCCACTCCACCATGAGAGACCTTCCTGGCCACCTCTCACTCCGGGTAGTGGCTCAGCCCTTTCCACATCTGTGTCCTTCCCACCAGTCTCGCTGTGGTTTCTTCGGTGGTGCTTGGTTACAGATTCCTCTTAGTTTAGTCCAAAGTTGGTGTTTCAAGATGATTGTTCCTAATTCAAATTGTAATCCAGTTTGGTTCTGGGAGATGGAAGTTGTAATGTCCGACCACTCCATCACCATTTTCTCTCTCCCTGTAATTAATTATTAATATGTATTAGTCTCATTAAGTCCCCAAAGCCAGTTATCACAGTTCATCTTCTTTGTATCTTACATATGACTGTCACACTTGCTCTTCACTTTGCTTATAATGTACTTCACATGGTTCACATGGCTCATTGCCTCATCTTCTTCAGAACTTTGCTCAAATGACACCTTCTCTACAAGGTCTTTTCTGACCAATATATTTAAAATATAACTATCCTGCTTTTGTTATGCACCTCATCCACTTTATTTTCTCCATGTCACTTATTATTTCTTACATGCTTTATATATTTACGTGTATTCATTGCCTTATGTTAGAATGTAAGCTTCATGAAAGCAGGAATTTTTCTTGTTTAATTTAGTATTATATTTTATCCCCAGTGCTTAGAACAGTGCTTGACACATATTAGCTACTCAATAAATATTTTTATTAATGATTTAGCTTAGCATGCCACTGTTTAAATGATTCAGAATTTCTTAACTAAAGGCCATTAACATTTTTATTCAATTATGTTGAATTGGCATACAAACAGTTTCTATATCTGTGGCATTTTTTAAAAATCAATCCAAGGACAGTTTCATTTGCATTAGGAAGTGAAATACACTTTGACTTGAATAGCCAATTAAGAATTATAGTTTATTTTTCCTCTGAACAAGTTCTTTCTTTGGTTTTTCTTTGTTTGTTTTGTTTTGATTTGACTTGATTTGATTTGACTTGTTTTATTTAAGTGAGAGGAGGGGAGATAGACAGACTCCTACATCTTCCCAACTGGGATCAACCCAGCAACCCCCATCTAGGGTTGATGCTCAGATCAACCGAGCTATCGTCAGTGCCTGAGGCCAATGCTCTAACCAATCAAGCTACTGGTTGCAACAGGGGAAGAGAGAGAAAAGAAGGAGAGGAAAAGAAAGAAAAAAATGATGGTCATTTCTTATGTGTGCCCTGACTGGGAATCAAACCCAGGCTATACGCATGCAAGACAAACAATCTATCCACTGAACCAACAGGCCAGAGTCTTTGTTTTTTAAATATACATATTTAATAAGAGAAAAATAGTTTCATAGGATAAGCTTTTTTCTTCTATAAAGATTTTTTCCATCATAATGTTCATAACAAAAGTAAGTTTACAGTTTGAGTATGCAAGAGTTTATTCTTGTATTTAGTATCTATTGATTATTGTATTATTTTCCAAACAACTGTAAATCTACTTTTTTCCTACCTTGTACATCTATGTTAATCACTGAATAAAATCTAAATTCCTAATCATGAGCTACAAGTCATTTTAGGACATAGTCTCCATCTGCATGTAGACATTCATTTCTTATCACTCCCCATTTCAGAGGCAAATAGTACAATAGCTACACCACATACTCTGGAGGCAAGCTAACTGTGATTGAATCCCTTTGTGACATTAATTTATTTAAGTCTCATGTTCCCCATCAGTGAAATGGAGATAGAAATATTAACTAACCCTTAAAGTTGTTATGAAGATGAATAAAATGTCCACATGAAACCCTAAACAAACTGTCTGGCATAAATCAAGTTTTGGGTCATTGTTACTTTTATTAACTCTAGTTTATAGTTCAACTACTTACAGTTCCCCAAACTTTTCTAACCTCTCTCTCATGAATTTGTGCCTCTGAATATCAAATTCTTCTGTATAAAACACTTTTTTCTAATTTTTCTAAATAGCAAAATCCTATTTATTTTTCAGGTCTTAACTCAAATGCTGCTTTCTCTGAGAGGACTTTCCTGATTTTGCAATTCAGACTAAGCAATGACCTCTTCGAAGTCTCAACTTCAAATTGTACATATTTTGATTTTGACAACATTATGTTCCATTAGTTTCCTACTGGAATATAAATGAGAAAGAAAACAAATTTAATTTTTGTACCTCCAGTGTCTGAAGTACACTTGTTATTTAAGAAAGATGTTGACTACACAGATGAATGACTTGAGTTTTCACATGTTTGTTTGTTTGTTTATATATATTTTTACGGGACAGAGAGTCAGAGAGAGGGATAGATAGGGACAGACAGACAGGAACAGAGAGAGATGAGAAGAATTAATTGTTAGTTTTTTATTGCCGTTGCGACATCTTAATTGTTCATTGATTGCTTTCTCACATGTGCCTTGACTGTGGGCCTTCAGCAGACCAAGCCACACCTTGCTGGAGCCAGTGACCTTGGATCCAAGCTGGCGAGCTTTTGCTCAAGCCAGATGGGTCCACGCTCAAGCTGGCAACCTCGGGGTCTCGAACCTGTGTCTTCCACATCCCAGTCCAACGCTCTATCCACTGTGCCACCGCCTGGTCAGGCACATGTTTGTTTTTAAGGGAGAGTCAACCATGTAAAAACACCTATTAATACCCTATTTTAAGATTAAATGATTATTTAGATTTTTGGTGTAAAATTATTTCAGTATCCTTTGTTGGGAAAAAACACTTTTTCCCCCACCTTGAAGCTTTCTTGTTTTGTTTTACTTATTTATGTGAAGCAAGATCTATTTGTGCAAATTCCTGGCCTTTCCACTTTCCCATTCACTCTTCATCATGTACAAGTTCTTAATCAAATATGGGAGTCTGGAATAAAGACTGCTCCTGTTAGTCTGAGTCTTTTCTTCCTCTTTCAAGAGCAGATCTACTCAGAAAGAATCCATGTTCTTAATTGCTATGGCCAAATAGTCACTTTGGCCATGAAAATCTTGCCCTCAGAGCATAAGCTCTTGATTGTGCAAAATTCCACCATATTTCGGTTCCAATATCAGGTAGATGATATTATCTTCAGTAATAAGCCACCTTGGCCAATAAGAACAATATCAATAATAAAGCTGATACATTTGTTTCTCATTTGCCTTCCTCTTTTCTCCTATTTTTCAACTTGTTTAGAATTCATGTGTCGGTAAAATAAGTCTCTTAACTAGACCCCTGAAACCCAAATACCTTTTGTGATTTACTTATGTTTTTGTTATGACATAAATTAACATGTATTACTCATCATTGGTCCTATGCCTGTAAACTGAGTTCATGTATCTCAAGGATCTTGAATGTATATATCTCTACAAGAAAAAAAAATCAGTATGATATTTAAAGAAAATGAATTAAACCTTAAGAATCTGCTATGACACCAAAGTGAAACTTTCCCACCAATAAAAATCAATGTGATACATTCAAATAATATACGAAGAGAAAGTTTAAAATGCAATCATGTGAGTGGTACATTACTGGAAACTTCAGTTTCTCTAGGCAATCTCTCTCACAAATTTTATTTCCACAGATTCTAACATGCTATTTATCTAAGGTGAATTTTATATTTATGCATATTTCATGGATCCACTTTCCATTGAAAATAATATCTAACGAAATAAATGTTGTTTTTCCACTTTATTATGTAAAACAACATAGTGAAAGACAATTGTAAATAGTTATATCATATCAGATTGTGTCTGTTCACCAATCAAACATGAATATAAGTGACAGAATGGTTTGCATTTTCAATTTATAATATTGAAATAGCATAACATAAAAATAAGAAATTAAACAAATTACTGCCATATTAACCCTTTGAGCAGTATGAACGTTCATGTACGTCCTCGTGCCTCCTAACCATCCAAGAGTACACATTTTAATTTGTGTGTGTGTGTGTGTGTGTGTGTGTGTGTGTGTGTGTGTGTGTGTGTAACAGAGATAGGGATAGACAGACAGGAAGAGAAAAAGATGAGAAGCATTAATTCTTCCTTGAGGCACCTTAGTTGTTCACTGATTGCTTTCTCATATGTGCCTTAACCTGGTGGGGGTGGCTACAGCAGACCGAGTAATCCCTTGCTCAAGCCAGCAACTTTGGGTTCAAGATGGTGAGCTTTGCTCAAACCCAATGAGTGTGAGCCCACGCTCAAGTTGGCAAGCTCGGGTCCTCCATTTCCCAGTCTGACACTCTATCCACTGCACCACCACCTGGTCATGTGAATAAACACTTTTAAAAATGTGTAAAGCAACATTAAAAAAGGCAAATGTATGTTCTTGTTTCCATAAATTGGTTATCAAACAAACATGATTTTAAGTTAATAAAACTGGAACTAGAACTAATTTTATTTTTTGAAATAAAACTGACTCCCAGGGGTCAGCGAACATGAAAAAAACTCACTACTGAAAGGGTTAAAATAAATTTTCAAGTTGAGTGGTGAAAATAATGTATCATCACTAAATAATTGCAGTTCTAAAATTTCACTAAGGAACTATCCCAGGATATCAACTTTATTTAGCAATTTATATTTTTATAGAGATTTCTGTATTTCAGTCACTTTTATCTCAGAAAGCAAAAGCCAGCCATAAATAGCATATTATTAATCAATTCTTTGCATTTAATTGAAATATTTTTCAATCATGCAGGCTTTTGTTCAAAATTTTTAGTACCTATGAACACTTCAGATACAATTATAATTTCTTTCTAAAATCTAGAGTAAATTGCAACTGATGAAATATTTGTAAATATAGAGTATATAGAAGTATAAATATATATGCTCAAATTTCTTTACAAGGTATTGTTCTAATACTTTCAAATTTTATGAGCCAAAGACCTAATATTTAGGTTTCATAAAATTTTCTAAATACCTTCAAAAATATTATTAATTCATTCAGTTACTAAAATACCAGAATTTCATCTTCATAATAATCAGTATCTTGCTCTAGTATAGATTATTGATTTCTATCCTTCAACTATCTGCATAGCAGATAATGTTTCTGTACTGAATAAAATATTGTGAACTTTCCTTCTCTCTTGCTTACACTCTGTTTCTTTCTTTGCATGTTTCTATCTGTAAAGTATAGTTAGATATATTTTTGTATTTTAAAACTTCAATAAAAATATTATTGCACTTACTTATGTATATACTATAGTACATTCCCAAGTTAATGATACCTAAAGTATAATGACAGCCACATGAGTGTTTAATTCTTTTTAAATTTCTCCAGTGATATGAGAGAGAGAGAAAGATGACAGTGTAGGAAGAGAGAGAAAGAGAAGCATCAACTAATAACACTGGAAAACAATTTTTTCACTTCCTGTTGCATGATGTTTTAGAACTGTTTCTATATACTTCTGAATTGCTGATACCAAATATAAAATCCATTTTTTGGTGTATGCTCCAGTTTTTATGCAATTTAATTTCTTTTTGATAGAGTTAATGGCATGCATTGGTTTTAAATTGGAGTTAAAAGGCAATGGCTCTTGGATTGAACATAACCACAAGGCAATTAATGTTTTACAAACATCACTTTTACATAATTGTAGTTGTTTTTAAATAGAAAAAAAATATTATCTGATAAAAACACCCTCTTATTTTGTTTTAAAATTGAATCATGGCTGCCTGACCTGTGGTAGCGCAGTGGATAAAGCGTCGACCTGGGAACACTGAGGTCGCCAGTTCAAAACCCTGCACTGGTCTGGTCAAGGCACATATGGGAGTTGATGCTTCCAGCTCCTCCCCCCTTTCTCTCTCTCTCTCTCTCTCTCTCACTCTGTGTCTCCTCTCTAAAATGAATAAAATAAAAAATAAAAAAATTGAATCATGGCTTCTTCGAGTAGCCATCCATGTAAGAATAGTCCTGACACCTTCTATTCTATATGTGGCTGTTACACACTTCAATGTCAAAGGCACAATATTTCATCATTTGTGACACGTGCATATATTGACTATTTTCAAGTTCCCCTTGGTAATCAAGACAAGAATTAGGCTCCTCATATTGTGTGTCATAATTATGAGGAAATGCTTTATGACTCAACAAAAGGAAAATACAAAGAATGCCTTTCGGTATTCCCATGGTTTGGTGTGAACCTAAGGACCACAGCAGTGACTGTTATTTCTGTCTGATCTATACAAAGGGTATTGGCAAGAAAAAATGTCATATGATAGTATATCCTAATATTCCTTCAGCAATACAATCTATCTCACATTCTGAGACACTCCCAGTTCCAGTTTTTAATGGTTTTAATTCTTCTAAGGATGAAGAAAGTGAACATGGTGATCAAGTGTATTTTGATAAGATGCATCAAGAAATGATTGTAGAATCTGAAGGGTCTTCTTCTGATGTCAAGCAGTCATTAACGCCTCAGAAGTTTAGCCAACCTGAATTGACTGACTTAGTAAGAGATTTGGTCCTATCAAAGAAAGCAGCTGAGCTATTAGCCTCCAGGCTTCAAGAAAAGAATGTACTTCACCGGTCAGCTAAAGAATCCCATTTCAGGAAGTGTGAACAAATTTTTGTGGACTTTTTTTCCGAACACAGTTTTTTTACTATCACAATATCAGTAGTCTTCTCAGCCAGCTAGGTATTACCACTTATAGTCCAAACAGAATGGCAGCTATTTCTTGACAGCTCTAAACAGAGTCTGAAATGTGTTCTCCTACACAACGATAATGTTTATGCAGCGGTTCCAATTGGTTTTTCAACTCATCTGCGAGAAGATTATAATGACATAAATACTGTCCTCGACTTTCTGAAGTATGAGGAGCATAAGTGGATCATTTGTGTGGATCTAAAAATGGTAAATTTTCTGCTAGGACAACAGAGAGGTTTCATGAAGTATCCTTGCTTACTGTGTTTGTGGGACAGCCAAGCTCAGGAGAAACACTGGACACAGAAGGAGTGGACAAAACGTGAAGTTCTGGAAGTAGGGATGCAAAATATTGTGAATGAACCTGTAGTTAATCGAGACAGGATCATTTTTCCCCCACTTCACATCAAACTTGGCTTAATGAAGCCATTTGCTCAGATTTTGAATAGAGAAAGTGAATGCTTTCAACATATTATTTCTGCTTTTTCTGCCTTGTCTTTTGAGAAGATAAAAGCAGGTATATTCAATGGACCTCTAATTCAAACCCTCATACGTGACACAAGTTTTTAGTGCACCCTCCTCTTTATTAATGGTTGAAGAGACCAACACTACATTTCTCAAACTGCCTTGAAGTTTGGCTTATGTATAGAAAAGAAGTTCTACTATTTATACTCACTAAAATATACCATAAGATGATAGAATGTATGCAGAAAACATGTACTATTACTGCTTGCTACTTTTGCTGGTTAGCCAGGTTAGAAGTAAAATATTTCTGCATCAACATTCCATGGTGTCACTTCTAGCCCCGAAGTATAGGATGGCAGTTGTGACAGAATAGACATCCAGGTACCATATTACAGTGGTCAGGCTCCTATGTTTATGATGTCAAAATAAGATTCTGAAATACTGGACTTACTGATGCTGGTTCTTGCTTCCAGATTTGTTGGTCTTAGATTGTGGTCTTAAACTAACAATTCACCTCACTCCACACTCTAGATGTGGTCAAGGTTAGAGATTTTCTGGCAGAGTAATTCTGTAGTATTTTGGAAGTTTATTCTAGAGGCAAATCCTCTGGGCTTTTCAATAATTTTGTAAGTATTTAATTCACTATTTTAAATTTTTTTCTGCTTAAAATTATTGTGGTTTTCATTTCTTGCAATGAACTTTAATCAATTATTGGCTTGTTACACTGAGCTGCAAAGAGTATTTATTGGCTAACATAACAGAAAGAGCCAGGCAGAAGAAGTATGACTTTAGATAGGGTAGATCCAGGAGTTCATAGAACTCAACATAACTCAGTACAGTGCTTCCCCATTTGTCTTGGCTGAATTCTCAAGTAGGATGGAAAATGGTTGCAACAGCCCAGCTTACCATCTTCCCAGATTTGAGTCATGTGGTAAAAACCACCTGCCTCTAGCAAGCCCCTCAAAAGCTTCAGTAAGTACTACTGGCTCTAAGTTGTTCACATGTTTAACTCTTACTTAGTCATTAAGAACAAAGAAATAAAATAGTCCCACTAATCAGATATGTTCATTATGCCCTATCCCTGGAACTGAAGGAATAGAAATGAGCTCCAGTCAAAAAGAATAATTATAGAGTACTGGGATTTTTCCCAAGAAAACTTAGATGCAATTACCTCAAGAGTGAAAACATATGCTTTAAAGTCACATAACAAATGTCCACTGCATCTTTAAAATGCAAGCACCTCTGAAAGAATTAAAATTTTAAATCAGCCCTGGCCAGTTGGCTCAGTGGTAGAGCATTGGCCCAGCATGTGGAAGTCCCAGGTTCAATTCCTGGTCAGGGCACACAGGAGAAGTGCCCATCTGCTTCTCCACCCTTCTACCTCTCTTTTCTTTCTAATCTCTCTCTTGCTCTCCCACAGCCAAAGCTCCATTGGAACAAAGTTGGCCTGGGCACTGAGGATGACTCCATGGCCTACTCTTCAAGCACTAGAATGGCTCTGGTCGCAACAGAGCAACACATCAGATGGGCAGAGCACCACCCCCTGGTGGGTATGCCAGGTGGATCTCAATCAGGCACATGTGGGAGTCTGTCTGTCTGCCTCCTCAATTCTCACTTTGGAAAAATACAAAAAAAGTAAAATTAAAAATAAATAAATAAATAAATAAAATTTGTAAAGCATTTACATATTAGTGGTAATTTACTTTTTTTTTCAGTTTTAATATAAAATTGTTAAATGTAAGGGTTAATTTAATTAAATATTTTTTAAAATTTTACTACACTTTACCAGCAATGGTAGTACAGCTATTTTCAACCTTTTTCATCTCATGACACACATAAAGTGATTACTAAAATCCTACAGCACACCAAAAAATATATTTTCAGATGACTGACAAAAACAATAGGTATAATTTTAATTCATTAACACCAGACACTATTATTGTGTTAGCTGTTGTCACATTTTTAGTTGAAAATCTAAGGGGAAAAGTGCCCTTGACCAAATAGTCAGGTAGTATGTTTTAAAATTTTTCATTACTTATCAGTATGAGGTAGAACACCAATTGGAAATCATTGTGTAGATGGTAATCTCTGGGATCTCTAGAAAAATTGCCCTTAAGAATCTTATAAATCAATAGTAAGGCAATTGCATAATTCCTTGCAAGTAGAAAAGAAAATCTATCAAAAGATAGATATAATTACACTCAGCAAAAGGAATAATGGCCTGTTTGAGAAATTGAAGAAAGCTTCATAAAAACAATGATGTTTTAATATTCATAGACATGGGAAGAGGTCAACAAAAGTATATAAAAACTAAGATGAGGGGAAGAATTTACCGACAGGTTTATGGAGAACTCTAAGAAAGAATTTTTCTAGGAAAATTTTATACAGTACATAGAACTTGAAAGAAACAGAGTCTCAGAATAGTTGGAGAAGGTGACTCAATAAGATTAATTTGATATTATCTGTTTTGCAATTTATTTATACCTAATTTAATTCCCCCCCAAAAAACAACAACTGAGGTGACTGTTGGACAATTGATTGTATCTGTGGGTGAAGTGAGTGAGAAGAGACAACAATGACATTCAAATAAATATTTGTTGACAAATGAATTAGTTTGCTGATACTTAGTAAATGGAAGGTGGAAATGCCACTATAGAAGTTAGGCAAGTCTGGAAGGAGTTGATTTGTAGAGATAATAGGAGTCAACAGGAAGTATATTAGAGCAAACACTTCTTGTGTTTGTAACTATATGCACTGACATACAAAAAAAAAGGTCAATTTAGTTGCTTTGTAGTAGCCTTCACAAACTGTGAAAAATGTTCTCACTGAACTTTGTGAACAGAAAACCCAATATCACAAATAGGGTATAGCTTTTCTCTCTCTAAGTGTACAGAGAAAAAGTAGAACTGGTGTGTGTGTGTGTGTGTGTGTGTGTGTGTGTGTGTGTGTGTGTGTGTGTGTGTGTTACAGTGGGACTCCGAAATATTCCATTTTTTATAGCTGTAATTTGAGCATTGCTTTGAGCTATTGAGATCATGGGGTTTGCTTGTATTCAATAAGAAGTATTACACTGTCCTTCCTTTTTATCTCTCAAGACATCCTGATGTCATCGTTGCAAAACTGCCCAGGTAGAAGCATTGGGCATTTCATTTGAGAAACAACTTTTTCAATATTATGAAAGCTCTAAATTAAATGAATATGTGCTTTAAGTGCAAGACATATCTTCAATATTCTTGTAACATACATAGGAGATAAATATTATATTGACTTTGTAGACTGAAACAAAGAAAGGAGAGAATATTGAAAGATTTGCTCATATTTAGAAGGATAACTGTAATTGGAGGTATAGCTGTGACCTGGGTTCTAACTAAATCGATGCTTTCTTCTTTGACCCCACACCTTATGCACATACTTTGCCCATACTTGGCAATGCAGAAAACAATGCCCTCCTACAAACAAAATACTTGACAAACCTGTAATTTCATTTGGCTAGTATAGAGTAGAAATTACATGTTTAAACTCAGGACTATAAGATCCGGACAGATCTGACTGTACACTTGGATAGATGGCTTAAGTCAGTTTTTTCATTTCAAAATAGAGACAACAATAATACCTTCCCATAAGATAACTATTGTTTCAGAGCACATACTTGGTTAAGTGTGTACCACAATGTCTTAACCTATGATGTCATCTGAAACCGTTGGTAATGATTCCTAAATTCTTTTGACTGATAAAAGACATTTTTTCCCTTAAAAATAAAGCTCTAATTTTAAATGCATTGTTTTCTTGAATATAATTAGGATGTTTGCAGTGTTCACTACCATTTTCAAAGGAATAGGGACAAGAGATTTTAGCACTCTGCAACCATTTCAAGAGTAGTCTTTTTTAACAACAACAACACTCTGGTTTAAATCTTTTACTATTCACTTGTGTATGGTGAATTGAGAAGGATACTTTATCCCCCTTGGATTTGAAGACCAAAATGAGCTTTGCTACAGACCAATTATGATATTTCAAGTATTTTTAAAGACTGCTGAATGGGAAACAAACTGTGCTTGTGTGATTAGCTTCATTGATATCTATAGAAATACAGTATTTAACTTCAGTCAGTATAGTGGTTCAGTATTTCATTAAAGTGTACTCTTCCTTTAAAATTTGTATAAGGAATGTATAGTACCAACCCAGACTTGCAAGTCACAAGGATAATTTACCGAAACTAGATGTCACAGGATTATCTGTAAATTGCCCCTAATTTGAACAGATTAGACAATCTCATAACTCAGACATGTATTTACAGTCTTACCTTACTTACAGTTATACTGTGCAATTACTTACAAACAACTATTGATTACTTTAAAAATAAATAGGTATCCATTACATGGGAGTCTCCACGGTTTCACTATTTCTTTTGCTCAGAAATGTTTTACTGTCTTCTAGTTGAAATAGTAATGTCTTGGGAAGATGATAGCCATTCACAAAAAAAAAAAAGAAAAAAGGCTTTTACCACAATGAAAAAGCTTAAGTAGAGAACTGATAGTTAATGGATCCTCAACAATAAAAGACATGCAACTTGGTGAACTCTTAACTCAATCTATTTTCCATCTACTCATCTAATTATTTCTATGGCGCCTATGATCTAAGTTATTAGGCAAGCTGAGAGAGATATTAGGATTTCAACATAATAAATGAAGGAAAGAAGGTTTTCCCCTGTCAATACTTGACAGGAGCCATATTGGGGGTGTATTTGGGTTTATGTCAAAACATCTATAATGTGCCCTGAGCCAAGAGGAAATCAGTACAAAATTTTTTGGCCAGCTTCTTTCAGCATCTTAATGCCCATGATGTTCGAAGCCTGGCTGATATTTCTAATTATGCAGAAGAGCAATCTGAGATTGTTCATCAACATTCCACTGTGAAAAGCCAAGTTATTCATGGAGATACTAGCAGACACAAATTGTACACTTTCACTTCCACATGGACTTCTCGTGAAGATCATCACCTAAAGCAGTATCATATCCCACACGCTAAGCTCATCTATCCTGCTAGTGAGTTCAAAATCATGAGTCCATGATCAATAATGTGGTAATTAATAATTCCAATGAATTTTGGAAAATAATTTTTAGTCATCTGCACAGATTATTATTGAAAATATAGATTTTTTTTCTCAGTGTTTTCTCAAGAGTCTTCTGATAAAATGTGGACTTAGCTGTGTTAAGGTGTCAGAAATACTCATAACTCAAAGTGAAATTCCCTACTTACCTTGCCTATTTTCTCTCTTGTGTTATACTTGCTCCACTTTTGCTTTTGTAAGATGGTATTTATTAAAACTCTTTCAGACAGTGTTCTAGTTGCCAGTTATTATCTTTTTTGACTTCTGCTCTGTTAACTCACTGAAGCCTTTTGTCTTTGAGAACATGCAGGCAATTGAGCCATGCATATAAGAATAAAAATCAAAGAACAGTGAAATGTAGTGGTTTCCCGGATTGAAAAAATCTGGAAGTTTACTTTTACCTGGGTATAGTTACAGAAATGAAAAAGAATAGTCCTCAGATTTAATTCTTTAACATTTTTCATGTAGACATTAGAAAAGCTTTCACAGGTTTCTGTGGGGGTCCATCAAATTGAATAAATATAATATATACATAGTCATTTCATAAGAGCTTAGCCACTCAAAGTTTGGGGGCAACATTGTTCTGATTTCTCACTTGAGAATAATAGAATGTCCTTGATTGAATAGTGTAGATAATGTTCATAGAAATATGAGTGAGATATCAAATTTGTTCATTCAGTCACTCATGCATTCACTCAACACGTATTTGCATTCAACAAATACATTACATATTCATCTCTTACGGTAACAGAAGAGGCTTTTGTTCCATCAGAGGTTGAATTTTCATTACAAGCTTATGTTTCTTATTTTGTCTGGTACTTTAGATTGTAGATAATAAGAGCTAACTGATAAAATGACTGTAATCTTTAGAAATTTAAAATTTTTTCAGGTGCTTGGAATTTTAAATTTTACTTCTATAACAATTGTTTTCAGTTTGACTTGCCTTTTTTTATTTGCTTGTCACTATAATAACATACCAGAGGGCTATTGCAAATGAATATTATTAAAAACACAGTTTCACTTTTGAGCTCAGTGTTTTTCAGGTCAAGAAATTACTGATAGTATTTTGTAATATATTCATTGCAATAACACATTAAATATGAGCACTTAAGGGGAGGAGAATTTATCACCCAAATATAGCTCTTTGGTATAGGGATTATTTTAGGCTGATTATTTTTAAAAAATAGCAGACACAGAAAAACGATCTACAGAGTAGACATTATTTTTTGAAGAGACATTACATGAATAAGGGAAATCCCCATTTGTAAGTGTATTTCTTTATAACAAGAAAATTGACTCAATCTGTAGAAACTTATCAGTGGAAAAGGCAAGGCCTAAATCTACATAACAATCTTAACCTTTGTTCACTGTGACTTTTCCATCCACACTGGCTGCTCCTACCCTCAACATCTTTTGTCTTTACCTGGAGATGGTATTTGAGGTGATGTCTTGGGCCATTTCAGAGAGTTACTCAGTTTTCTGGAATATCTCCCATGTATACACGAGGTGTACATGTTATTAAACTTCTGTTTATATTCTTCTGTTAATCTGTCTTTTTGTTACAGATGTCTCTGCAAAAAGGACAGAGAGAAAATTAGTTTTCCTCCCGCATATCACACTTTGATTTTGTATCTGCTCCCATCTGCTTTTGCTCTCAAACACAAATCTCTTATGTACCAGTACGTGTTTTTGAAAGGTAGTAGAACAAGTTTTTTCAAACTCTCTAGTGTCAAGCTATGGCCAAAGATCAAACAGTCTCAGTATGGCCATAAATATACTGTTTATATTGCCTACAAGAGTAACACCTGTTTTGATATAAGATTGTATTTCACAATCTGTTGACTTGGGCAGTTCCCTCCTGAATGATGTCAGATGATCCTCAAGGTCTACCTCTAAGTATTCTCTAAGCTATTTCTGGAATGTGTGAAAGATATGGTCATATGTATTATAAAATTTACTGCCACCTTGCTCTCAAGTCACCTCTGGTGTCAACTAAAATAGCTCTTTAATCAGTCTCTACTCTACTTGGTTGTTAATCGGTACTATCCATTCGTCACAGATGAAAATGCCTCTATTGTATAAATTTTATGAAACAAAAATGTATTTTTCTTCCAAAAATAAATAAAAAAAAACAGCATTTGCTTGAATAAATATATCAAAAAGATACTGCAGAATTTTACAGAAAAAATTACTTATGGACTTCTGATTTGCAATTAATTTGTTAAAGGATTTTTAAAAAAGTGTGAATGGAGAATTAGTTCAATCTAAGTGGGATGAAAACGAAAACAAAACTTGATGTTTAGAAAGCTTTGCCTTTTTTTTTGCCTGACCTGTGGTGGCGCAGTGAATAAAGCGTCGACCTGGGAACACTGAGGTCGCCAGTTCAAAACCCTGCACTGGCCTGGTCAAGGCACATATGGGAGTTGAGCTTCCAGCTCCTCCCCCCTTTCTCTCTTTCTCTCTCTCTCTCTCTCACTCTGTGTCTCCTCTCTAAAATGAATAAAATAAAAATAAAAAATTTAAAAAAAAGAAAGCTTTGCCTTTTTATAAAAATATTAATAAAAATTATTTTATTATATAGTGTTTTGGTGAAAGAAACTAAAATCTAGGTGAAGTTAAAAGTGAATTAGTTTTCTTTTATAAATCTGTGGATGACACTAAGAAGCAACATTTATTCCATTCTTTAGTTAGGAGGCATGGCAGAATTCTGGAATGTCAGGTTGCTCTAAAACGTGTGCAATTGCCAGCAGTTAACTTACGAAAATAAAATCTTTTTTTGTATAAGTGGTTAGATTCTTGGGGCTTCAAAGAAAGTTGCAGCATCTTAATTACTTGGAACATAACTACTCCAGTTAAAAACAAAATGTTCAAGGTGAAAACACATAGAGAATTAAGCCATATTATTTCAACTTTGATATTGAAGCTTTATCTTATCATTGTATTACACTGTCACGGAAAACTGAACTTATGTTAATCATTATTCCTGATTATAAATAAGAAAATTGTGGGGATTTTTCAGAACCTTCATTTTATTTTAAATGAAAAGTCATGACCATGGTTTAGATAGAAATATTTTGCAAAAGATAAAAGGCTTTTAAAATTCTGATAAACAAAGGCCAACTTTTTGAGATTTAAAAATTAAACTTTTTATGAATAAAACATTTAGGTTAATTCATTTAATTAAAGGATTGGATTGTTCTGCTGTCAATGTCTCAGATGTGCCTGCTTGGGTTTTCTTTTCCATAAAGTACATTTAGTGTTTAGCTGAGAACATTTAAATGCAATTTGTCGTGAATAAGAAAATTTTGAAGATAAAGTATCTGTAAACAACTCACTAAATAAATAAAGCTATAAAAATGCAAAGAAGAAACACGAAACTGAGACCTAAATAGATAAGAGAGTTGCAAGTACTAAATATTGATTTGGGATTCTAGTTCACAGTAGGCTGCCTATCTTATTTGTTTCACATTTTTAACCAGTTCAAAAAACAGGGCAGTCATGACTATCATTATCATGTTAGTGTATAATTGTCTCCACATCATTTTAGCAAAACTTGTCAGATGGTGATAGCAACCTAGGCTCAGGGCAATAGAGACACACAGAGTTTCTAGATACTTTAATATACATGAGGCAAAATGGTATTCATATTTCCAAATATCAGACGGGTTTTATAGTCTGTAAAACCTTAGTTCAGACCTAAGTTCTTTCATTGTACTCAGCAGCAGAAAACATTCTTAACACTGGGAAACAAAATTTTTGTAACATCCACAAAAACACTTGTTTTTACCTAATTTGAGTATGCTGATCTCAAATCTGACATTAGTTTTTCTCTGTACACTACAGTTTTTATGCAATTCAAGATTTTAGGTTTTTATCTTATTGTAAAATTTTCAAAATTTAGATTAACAACAACAACAACAAATTTAGATTAACATAATGAAGTAGGATGTCTTCTTGGGCATCATCTTTGTGAAAATATAATAATTTATATAATGCAGTAAATACAATAATACACTAAAAGATATGATTGCATCATAATTTGTCTACAATTTCAAAATAGAACATATTAAAAACACTTATTTTAATCATGAAATTTGCACAAAACTTATTTAAATTCTATTCAGGCAAAAATTTGTGTTTGTAGCTCTTGCGTTTGTGTACTTGTGTTGAGGGCAATCTTGTTTCATGCTCCAGCAGTAGTCTGCCATCATATTTCTGTCCCATCACTCCTGATAACATTCTTCCATTGTCTTCAGATCTTGATGAAAGCGTTCTCCCTTCTTATCACTAACAGCTCCAAGATTTTCGGAAAACTTATCGAGTGACTGTTTAGAAAGTGAATCTTAACGCTCATGTTATATCAAATGTCGTGGAAAGCCAACAGCATTCTTTGAAACAAAAATTCATAGTTTTCTGCTTTTTTGTTGCCAAGGAAGTTCTTTGTAACTGACATAAAAGACTGCCATGCTGCTTTCTCCTCCTTATTCATCTTCCTGGTAAATTCTTCATCACGTAAGAGGGTTCAAATTTAAGGTATATTGAATACATCTGCTTTTATCTTCTCGAAAGACAAGGCAGGAAAAGCAGAAATAATTGTTGAAAGCATTTACTTTCTCTATTCAAAGCCTGAACGAACTGTTTCATTAAGTCATGTGTTGGGCAGATGAAATATATTATGCTCACTTTGTTATAGATGGCGCTGCCCATGAGCAAGTTTTAAGAGTAAGCTTTTCCCCACACCCTTGACTGATTGGATGATGTAGAGTGGTGCACTCTCATCCAAGAACTTAATTGGAATGATGTACAATAATCATTTGATCATATTACTCAAAATTTCCCATATAGTAATATTTACAAAAATGATCTTTTTAATGAGGTATCATTATTAAAAAAATAGATTGATAAGGAAAAAGTTAAATCTTGGGCAGCAGCAAAAATCACAATAGAGAACAAATGGTTAGAAATATTGCATCATTTTGAAACAAACCATGTTCCATAGAATAATGCACTAAAAATTGTGGAATACACGCTATCTTTACCAGGAACTAATGCTGCGACTGAACACATTTTGTCTATAGTAAATAAAGTGTGGACATCAGAAAAATCACAATTAAGTGTTGAGACTTTGAAAGCCATTTTATATGTGAAATATAATTTAACAAAGTCTTGTGAAAATTTTCATGACCTTTTAAACAACGACAGCAATCTACTAAAAAGAATTCACTCAAATGAGAAATATGCCAAAGAATAAAATAATATTATACATAATATTTAATGTATTATATTTATAAATTGTTGAAATTTAAAAAATATATATTACATACTATTTTTGCATTCTATGAAAATTTTTTTTGCTCCATATAGACCAAATTTTTAATTAAGCCTCCCCCCCCAGTCAATGATATTCCACTTTACCAGTTTTAAAATCTGGTCATCTTATTCTAAGGACTCAGGATTTTCCTCGTGGTTTGTGACTTAACTCAAGGAAGCAAAATAGATGGTGACATTTGGCTCAAAATAAGATCTATTGCTGTGTTTTTCAAAATTTCTTCAGAGTAAGAAATGAGCTAACTTTGACAATGACTGGAACCCATTTTCTTTTCTGTGCTCTAAAACCCCCATTTCCTGGGCTCTCCAGCAGCTAAATAATCAGAAGGGGTCCTCAGAGTCTATGCTAAGAGCCATAAAAAAGTCTGGGATACACAGCTCCACATGGGGTACTTACCTCTCATAGCATCTATTGTTTGTATTCTCTGGTTAAACCTAGCATTTCTAAATATCAATATATTTCATTGTTCTCACTTGAATTAGAGAAAGAGTTATACAAACTGAAGAAAAATTAGGGCATGAGAATTCCAAGAGTAATGTACCATGGACCAAAGTTCCAAAGGATGAAAAGTAGAATTGTTATATATCTATGAATGCAGAAGAAAAAGGAAAATAGATTTAAACCACATTGTGCTCTGCTAAAGGTTTTTAAATCATTTTTCTTCTATATATTAATTATTTCCAAAACAAAATAAGTAAAAATCATGCTTACATATTGGATGAGTGGGGAAGCATTATACTGGTTTTCTTTTTTTCTTTCTTTTGCTTATAGACAAAATATATAGAGTACTAAAATGCTGATTAAGGGATTTTATGGGGCTCGATGCTCTGAATTAGATTCCACTCAAAAGCAGTCTCCTCTTTTGGCAGGATCTCTATTTCCAAAGACAAAAGGTCATTTTTTGTCTTATGGAGATTCTTTATTCTTTTCTGACTTTTTACACTGTTGTCCATTTATCTCCCTTGCTAGCTATTTTGGGTTAGTTATGCAGCCTAATTTGATCATTCTTACCCCAGTGAGAAATCAGACAATTCTGGTTTTCTCCTTTTAGACCATTTACTGCAAAACATCCTATGTCCCACTAAATTTTGGGATTCCTCTAACAATTACAGACAAGTAGCATCTTTTGACATGTCTGTCTTTAAACTTTCTTCTAAATATTGAAGAGTGAAAACACATGGACTGGGAGATCAAATGTTCTCTCTGAATGTAATTAGCTCTCAGGCTTGTATCATGTTGTTAAATTTATGCATTTTGGATAATGCATAAATCACCTAAAGATGTACACACACACAGAGAATAACCTTTTCTTCTCATAAAAAAACCCTCTTAAAACTGAAATTATAATAATATTTTTAATATGTTACATTTATCTGTCAGATGACTCAATTGCCCGAAAATCTTTCTTTGTAATAGGTACAATAAATTGATATAATTAGTTTATCTGGAAAATATATGAATATTTGAGTTTATTGAATTTTTGGTTTTTATGTTTATGATGTCTTTGGTGCTTATGGCATGTGTTTGTGGTGTGTGCGTGTTTGTGTGTGTGCGTTCTATCTCCCCATTGAATATGCATCTTACAGTTCTTAAGAACTGTTTCTACTTATTATATAACATCATTTTTCAGACAACTTTCTCCCAATGCACTCCTCAGAAACTATCATTAATTCAACACAGACCAAGATAAACATGAATTCTTAAGTTGAAATTTTTAAATATTAGTCTAGCCAATTCATGTTGGATAGAAAGTCCAATAGTAACATTCTTCTTTTTAAAAATTTTTGTTTTAATATAAACAAATACCTACATTACAAAAGATATGGAAACAAGAGAAAAATAAACAAAATATAGCTAAAATCCCACTCTATCACTGTTGCCATTTTTTGGGTTTTATTCCAGCAATTACATTTCAAAACAGTTTTTCTTTATGACTTTATTTATAATTTTTCTGAACATGCAAATAGATAGAAGACTTATAATCTTAATTTACATGAAGAAGCATCAAGTCTCCCAGCACAAGTTGGTGCATCTCTATAGATTGTCCCTTATCTCCAAACCATCTTTAATAAGAATTGGCTATTGTGGTCCCTGTTCACATATACTACTACTTCATTTTTCATCTTACCTTGTTAAGTTCTCAGATGGAAAAAAATTGCAACAAAAACTATATGGACACTATTGTTAAATTGCTATATTAAGCCTCTTCTGAAATTTGAACCCTCTCATCTTTTCAGTTATATGTGAACCAATAAATTTCCTTTATTTTTTAAACCCTGCTAATCTGATTTTCTGTGCCTTTCCAATTTGCCTCATTAACAAACAATTGATCTGATAAACTGCTTTATGAACTCCATGATATTTATGAGAGAAAGCTAATGAGAAAGGCTAATGGGTCCCATTATCCCAGGAAAAGATGTACATTTTCAAAGAGACCTTCTAGCACTGGTGTCTTTCCTAATGCCAACCTGGAGCAAGGATTCTCTGCAGGATGCCTCTGAACACATTAGCAGTGTATACTGAGCTCCCACAGTGTGTCAAATACTGTGTGGGGAGCTTGTGGTATTTATGAAGAATACTCAAAGTCCTGATTTCATCCAGATGACCATTTAATATTAAGAAAGTTGTATATACATGTCAGTAGAAACACAAGAGTATAGCATAAAAAACTATGAAGTCAAAGTCAAATGCACCTTCATTTAAATCAAGTTCTCTGACATTTCAACTTTGGGACTGTAGGAGGGTCACTGAGAATCACAGAGCCTCAGTTTTCCTTATGTGGAATAAAGCAGCAGAAGCATTATCATAATAGATAATACTTATTGAATGTTTACTATGTCCTAAGCATGCTCTTCAGTACTTTGTGTATTTTAACTCAGTTGCTCCTTATAACAAACATGAGAGAAAAGCATTATCTCACCATTTTACAGATGATAATATTGAGTCATGAGAATTAAAAGGCTGCTCAAGATCACAAAGCTAGCAAATGAAGTTGCCAGGATCAATCTCAGGCAGTCTGATTCAAATATCTGAATTTGTCACTTCTAATCTACACTGCCTTGTGAGACTTCCATAAGAATTAAAGGAAATAACATATAAAAGCTATTTAGCAACAAGCAAAGCCATAACTTCTAATTACCCTTTGATTCCCTGATGAACTGAGAAATTTGCAAAAGTGTTTACTCAAAAGTCAAATTTGACTTTTGACTTAGAGAAAAAGGCAATGAAAATTTGTTTCATTTTTTAAGATGTGAAATACATTTAACTGAATTTTATTATACTTCTCTAGATGTAAAATTCTTCTTCCCTCTTAGAGTATCTTAATTTTATTCTAAACCAGATTTATATTTTATCTTCTAAATTATACTATTGATAGTTTTGAAAGTAAAGTCAGAAGGTAAGGTTGTTCCTTAGAAGTAGTATAGCTGAGATACACAGATTTCAACATGAACTTTAGAATATAAGCTCTCCTACAAAATGTACGGAAGCAAGAATTGTTATGACTTCTTCGTCATTCATATTCTTAATCAAGAATATTTATTCATTCAATAAACATTTATTCATTAAGTCAATTGACATAATCACTTACTGTATACCAGAGAGTACAAAGCCGTGAAAATACAAAGACAATTTGTTTGTATGACATCACTATGAGAACATGTGTATTTCTTATTTCCTGGCATCTTCTTCCATCCCCAGTTGGGATTAGGAAAATATGTCCTCTTTACTCAGTTTGAGAGCTTCAATAGAACCGAGTACTTTTTCCTGGCTTCTATCACATGACATTCCTCTGACTAAAATGATTTGTTTAGAGATTGTTACATCAATTCATTTTATCAATCTGATTGAACTTCAAGACTTCGCTGTGAATCCTAGAACAAAGACATTGGTTTTCTCACACGAGGTGGCAACATGAAAATATGAAGTCCTCAGAGCCTTCAACAGACAAATTTTCATCTTGAGGACAGCTACCCTTAGGATGAAAGCAACCCCATGGATGCCAGAGTGTTCAGATGGAAAAAATAATATAATCTTTGATGCTATCATTAAATTGCTGTATTAAGCCACCCCTGAAATTTGAGTCCTCCAGTCTTTTCAGTTATAGGAAAATCAATAAATTCCTTTTTACTAGTTAAGCCAGTTGGATTTAGGTTTTGTTTTCTTAGAAATAACAGATTTGTGATTACCCTAAGTTCCTAAAGTGAATGTGATCTGAAGTTCTTACCTTTAAAAACCATGAGAATGCAGTAGCAAAATGAGTTGCCCTCAGTCCCAAATGTTCTTGGCATAGATTTTAAACTCTCTGGATTTCATTAGTACTCAACTACTTGGCCACAAAAGGTCTGTTGCTTAGCTGATCTGCCAATGTTATTAGTTTGAGACTTTTTATTACATTATGCTTGTTTTATTGTGTTGTTATATTTTCTGGTATAATTGCCAAGAAGAAATTCAAGAATTGGACAAACGTCTAGTCATTTTTATAATTTGTTGGGATGGTTTAATTAGATATGACACTTTTGTTAACCAAAGACTGGGTAGTAAGGAATTTCTAGATTTATATTCTTTCAGATAGCCTTAAAGACATTGCATAGTACAGTTAATTGTCAAAATGTCTTATAAACATTGGTTATGTAAGGAAGAACAATAATCATAAGAGGGATAAAGTATTATTTCTCTGATTTTTCTGACTTAGGTTTTCTGCCCTTCACTTGCTCTGACTACTCTCACTAAAAGTTTTGCTCCTCCAAGAATATTCCAGACATGTTCTTACCTTTGGGCATTTGCACTGGCTCTTCCTTCTGTCTAGTAGATAGCTGGATTGATAATGATTTTAGTTTTGTTCCTCTAGATATCCACATGGTTCTTTTCCAAAAATTTTTAAAGCTTTTACTCAAATATTTTTTTCTATGAAGATTTCAATACCATACCACCTAAAATAGTAAACTTCCCTATTAGCCAACAATATTTACTCCTTACTACTTTCTCTATAGTCCTTATGACCATTTAAGACAATAAGTGTTTTCCTTCTTGGTTTACTGACTGCCATACCCACTATAATTCAGCCTTCATAAAGGCAAAGATTTTTGCCCTGTGACCCAATGCCTACAAGAGCTTTGGCACTCATTAGCTGATAAATACATTTGCTAAATGGAGGATTCTGACCTTGTACTAAAATATAATTATTTGTATGCCTAGATGTCACACTGCAAGAAAATATCTAAGAAAATAAAAAATTAAGATAGAAGTATAGATATGAGAAAAAAAATAAAGACAATTAAGACCAAGTGGGGCTTTGATTGAAATATGAAAGACTAGAACAAGGAAACACACCTTGAAGTTTGAAAATAAACATGCATTATTTGTTGTATGAATCAAGACTTTAGGCAGTAGAACATAATATATTGTGAGAAAGCGACTGAAAAGTGTAACTCCTGGATGAATAAAAAACAGTTTAATAAAGGAAAGACTAAAAATTTGTATCTGCCTCAAACTATTTCCCATAAGGAGAAAAATTAAGTACATATTACCTACTCCATAGATTGGGCAGAGAAGTGATATTTGAATTAGTTCCACAGTTAGTAGTAAAATCACAGGACAGAATTCAAAGGGAAATTTCTAATCCCTGCCTTCAGAAGAGAGTCAAGAACCAACACCAAGGGAATAAGCCTAAGAACTTTGTAAACGTCTGAAACATTTATCACTTTCCCACGTTTGTTATTTTTATCTCTTCAATGTTTTCCCCAGAGGAATTAGCAGTAAAATTCTCAAAACAAAAGAAGTCTGTGCAATTTGTCAAAGATAGGTAAATAAAGGGTCAAACTGGCCAGACTTCACAAGCCTCTGCCTTCCTTCTTGGTGGATAACAAAACCCCAAAAGATAGAGTGGGCGACAGTGGCTATCAAAAAGAGAGGAAAACAGGCTGAATCTTGCCAACTTGAAGCAAGCAAGAAAGGAAGAGTCTGATATGAGATGCATTCTGAAGCTTTGCTGTAGAAATGTCTTTGAGTTCCCCAACATTTAAATGAAAAGATAAAGACCTTGTATATAAATGGTTTTGAAAACTTTTAAAAAATACATTTGCGGTGTGGCTTATTTATAATGAAAAATATTTAGATATTTGGGGGCTTTGATGTTATACAAAGTATCATAACCTCTTACCAAGTTTACCAAATGAATTAATAATAATGCATCTCTATGCAGTGGTTTTAACCAATGCCCTATTATTCAACAATTGCACAGTATTTAAGTATATGATACCTTACAAAAAAACTTCCATGAATACATTTTCATTTCTCTTCCATTAATAGCCAAATGATTCTGAGTCTTAATGGTACATCACTCCATTGTGTTCTATCTCCTGGCATTCACATCTTGATAACATATTGTAGGTGATCAACAGCCTGCAGGTCAAAACTGCGCTCCCACCTAAACTTCTAAGCAAACAATTGTGTCTACTGACTTCTTAGATGAAAAATACCAGAGGAAACTGGGATAACAAGAGGTGAAGTGAATAAACAAGGTCTAACTGAGACCTGTTGTTTCATTTGAAATAAGTCTTCCATAAAGTGATGAGATGTCCCAGGTGGTGGGCCAGACACATTCCTTGAATGATGAGACAGGTCCCCAACAATAGTGAAGTGTTCTATCAATCCCTGAGCGCTGTAACAATATACACATGCAAACATTCCATGCTAAAGAGAGGATTTCTGCTAAAATAATTTGGCTCACTCTCTCAATTCAAACAACTGCAGATACGTTCCAATGTGTCATATTCAATAAAGACAGGTGGCCTGCTAGTTCTTCATTCTGGAACTCTGCTCTATGCTGGGAATGATATGTAAGCTGCAGTTTAGCCATATACCTGTATAAAGTATTTATGGTGACATAAATCAGAGACTCTTCAACTGGCTTTATATCAAACATTTCTATTCTCTGCATATTTCTTAGAGTTAGAGTGTAGTCCACCATTCTTTCCTAGAGTATTAAAATTTGAGTCAGCTACGGGCATGAATGGTACCAACATTCCCCGCTGGCAACTGAATTAAGTGGCAACATTGACACAGATAAACTGTGCTGTGCTCTCATTCCAAGCCTGAATACTTTTCACCTTTGCCATTTCATGGGGCACCATGTACACAACCATCTTCATGTTCTTACAGTAACAACCCTATGCTTTTGGAGAAAGCTTCAAGACAGACATGAAGGAATAGTCAAAGTATAAAAGCATTGTGTGAGAAACACTGAAATGAATGGTTATTAAGCTATGGTGCCCTCACTTCTGGTTATTAATAGAACATTTGGCACTGTTCCTCTTCTGTGTGGTCAGTTCTACCTTAACCTTGTCAGTGGATAAGAATTACTAGCTATATGACAACATCAACAAAAAAGATTATAATCTTGACCCCCTTGGCTTGGTACAAAGAGTGTATTACTGGACTAAAATAAATAAGGCTGCCATTAAGAGGATTTGGTTTCAGGACCTATCTCCTAAACCAAATAATTATATAGCGCGCGTGCTCATGCACACATACACACACGGGATCAAAGATGATGGCATCAAAATGTTCTAATTTTTTTTAAGTCCATAAATAGTTATTCCAGGTTTAAGGTCAAAGCAGTGTCTTCAGATTCTTAACACCAACATGTGTCCCTAAACGTGCCCACATATGTACTTGAGCTCACTTTCCTATAGCCTTTCCTTTAGGAAATATCTCAGTGTAAGTTTGGAGGTGATATTGAAAAAATTCTACTTGAAATATATAGTTTACATAAACAGCTTATCAAGAAGTCTTAATTGGGGGGAGGGTAGTATAAATATAATTTTTTCTCAATCACTACTGTTAGTCATGCTATATTAAATTTCAGTTCCTCAACCATTAATGAGGTTAGGAGATACTACAAAGTTCTGGATGCTTTTTGACAATGAAAACTCAGTTCAATTTGATTTAAAACTCCAGTCTTGCTTCTGAAACTCTTCCTCTCCAAACAGAAACTGAGCTTCTGGGAAAAGTGGAGAAAGAGCTTCCCTTGCCCTTTAAACACCTCCTTCCCCCACTCATTTACGGTGTTGAGCTAGGGAAGAGAGATGAGAGGAAGAGGACAAATATCTTGTTTTGTAACAGGGCAAATGTTGCTCTTAACTTTGGCTGGTACCAACTAGCAATGCCCTATGTCATCACTGTTTGAAGGCTGGCCTTCATGGGATTTGAGTTTGGCCCAGTAGGGCTTCTTTAAAACTAGGCTTAGGCTTCAGCTCATCTCCTCAGCTCCTAAACAAGAGCTAATGGGACCTCCACATCCTGCATGGGTTGGTCTGCTTTATGTGGGGAACTAGCAATGCCGCCTTTGCTAAATTAGGTGCCTTGATGTTCCTACCCAAAGGACATTCAAGCATCAGTATCCTTCCTTGCCAAAGAGTGGTAGTACAGGCTGAGTTTAGAATAAGGTGTTCCATAGCATTTTATTTTATTTTCAGCTATGATTTTAAGTAAGGAACAATCAGATTCAACATCTATAATATTTAAATAAAAAATACAAAAGAAACTATATAAAGTAACATCAAATTGCTTGATTAAATGACAGATGTAGCCCTGGCTTAGATGTAGTTAGCTTAGTGGTAGAGTGTCGGCCCGGGATGTGGAAGTCCGTGGTTTGATTCCCAGTCAGGGCATACAGGAGAAGCGCCCATCTGCTTCTCCACCCTCCCCCTCTCCTTTGTCTTATCTTTCTCTTTCCCTCCTGCTGCCAAGGCTCCATTGGAGCAAAGTTGGCCCAGGCTCTGAGGACGGCTCCATGGCCTCCACCTCAGGCTTTGGAATGGTTCCCGTTGCAACAGAGCAATGGCTCAGATGGGAAGAGCATTGCCTCTTGGTGGGTCTAGCGCATGCAGGAGTCTGTCTGTCTGCTTACCCTCTTCTCACTCGGAAATATACAAAAAAATAAATGATAATGTACAATTTACTATCTATGTGACCTTGACTAAGTCACAACTTCTCTGAGCCTAGGTTTCTTCAATTGTAAAATTCATAACGATAGACCCTACTTCAAGGTTAACTTAAGTATATAGTAGATGTCAGGTTAGCTATATTAATAAAGAAATTATTTTAAAAATTCAGATATCTGTTTATGTGTTAAGATTAATATTTCAACATTATAAAAAGGAGCAAATTTTTATGCCTGAAATGATTTCACATCTAGATAGTTTTTACCAAAGCTATTTGTTTCTCTTTGAATGCCTTCTAAACAGAATTTTTAAAAATATACCTCATTTCTTTGGAGAAATGGTAGTTTTGAACATTATTTAAGCACATCAGTTTTTTCTAGAGCAGTCCCACACTTTGCCTGTGAATTACTCACAAACATATTCAAATATATTTTGCTACACACAACCCTCTAGTATTCTGATTTAATAAAATTACAGTGTGAATCAGAGATGTTTTTATGTCTCACCAAACATCCTCTGCTTCCCAAGGAATTTTAAACAGGTGATTTCCAGACCACACAGGAATTTTAAGATGGAGGTTAAACCTTCTCACCAACTGAATCCTGTGAATGGTTGCAGCTATGCATACCTTATTTGCAAGAAATGCCTTGTACTAATAGAAAAAAAGAGTGGAAACTTGTATGACATTAAAATTTTGATTTCATCATTATTCTATACTCACAAAAAATAAGTAATATTCTCAAATAACCATAGCATTGTATACTTATTGGGCATGAGCAACTCTATTACCCAAAACTGTGTTAGAGATGTAGAAAAGAAAACTGACCTTGCAAGTAATGTAGCACAGAATTATAACTATACCTAAAGGTAAGGTGACCAGATTTTAAAATTGGTAAATCAGGACACCATTGACCGGAGGGAGGGGGGATCTTGATTAAAAATTTGGTCTATATGGAGCAAAAATATTTTCATAGAATGCAAAAATAGTATTGTAATATATTTTTTTAAATTTTAACATAAGTACAACTTACAAATATAATACATTAAAAATTATGTATAGTATTATTTTATTTTTTGGCATATTTCTCATTTGAGTGAATTCTTTTTAGTAGATTGCTGTCATTGTTTAAAAGGTCATGAAATTTTTCACAAGAATTTGTTAAATTATATTTCACACATAAAATGGCTTTCAAAGTCTCAACACTTAATTGTGATTTTTCTGATGTCCACACTTTAATTAGCATAGAAAAAATTTGTTCAGTTGCAGCATTAGTTCCTGGTAAAGATAGCATGTATTCCACAATTTTTAGTGCATTATTGTATGGAACATGGTTTGTTTCAAAATGATGCAATATTTCTAACCATTTGTTCTCTATTGTGATTTTTGCTGCTGCCCAAGATTTAACCTTTTCCTTATCAATCTATTTTTTTAATAATGATACCTCATTAAAAAGATCATTTTTGTAAATATTACTATATGGGAAATTTTGAGTGAGTCAGAGGGTTCAAGTTACATGGTCCCGAAACTGATGCCAGAGCAGGCAGGGCAGTGCCACTGGCGCGCTCGGAGCCCAGAGCCACACACCGGTGTCTAGGATGTTGACCTATGGGTAGTTAGGGGACTTGACAGCCGCCTCCCCAGCAGGTACATCCTGCCCGAAGTTCTTTGTTTCGGGGCCCCGCATGGGGCAGCCAGCTCTTGCGGCAGTACGGGTGCTTTCAGGTTGAGGCAGGGTCTCCCCGCAGAAAACCGTATATTCCCTTCCCATTCTCCCGCCGCCGTTCCCTAGCTTTTGTGCATTCTTTCCAAAAATCAAGACTTTTTTAAAACACCGCAGGATGCAAGACAAATTGTTAAAAATCGGGATTGTCCCGCCGAAAGTGGGACGTTTGGTCACCTTACCTAAAGGGAAAATGGCAAATTTCTATTTTTGTTTTAAAAATAATGAACTTTTAATAAAAGAAACAGAGTCTATTATAAAAGCAAGTAATTTTTAAAGTATGCATTTTTAGAAAAATGTTTTATTATGTTATATATCTATGTTAAATAAGATGACATTTAAAATCATGTAATAACAGGTGATGATATACTAAATATTTGCCTAGAAAGGTTTTCGATTTTTAATTTAAATTTGTGAATTACTCCTTCTGTCTGTATCTATCCTTCTCTGATTTGAAGCATTTTCTCTAGACAACTTAATTATCTGGAAAATCAATTTATCTTTTGGATTTAAATGATATTTTTACTTTTTTTATCTTCACCCCACCTTCTTCCTAACCCTCACCTTCAGCAGAACTATTCCCCAACAACTACAATAAATAAAATATTTCTGCTTCAGACTAAGAAATACATTGAAAAAAAAAGTAGGAATAAACACAGCAGTGATTATAATATCAAAATTTTTAAAGAAAATTATGGACTAACCACTTTGTATGCAGCAAAGAAATGATGCCATAAACAAATAGCTCTTATTTTAAAGGTAAACAACATTGTCTCCAAGTCAGGAGAGATCACCTCACCATCAGGCTTTCTTTGTGAGGAATAGCTTTGTAAGTCAAATTTCTTTGCTTATTCTGATGTCTGTAGAAACTGGTGATTTTGCAACTAAGATTGTCCTCCTTTAAAGTAACTTTAAACTTAAATTTTTAAAAAAGTATTGTTTAGACTCAAAATGATTTACCATAGTACCTCAAGTCAGTATGAAAAGCACTGCATAAAATCAAATTTTTCTTATGTCTTTTCACATACAGAGCATAACACATTCCTGCAGACTTCATTGCATCAGACAACCAAATAGCATGTGTCAACCTTATGTTATTCTGACTTTTCTCAATATTTAAAAACTGATATATATCTCTTCAATAGGATAACTGTTGGCCGAAGTTTATAAAAAAAGTCAGTTCAGCTTTGACCTGCATTAACTCTATTGAATTCTTCAAATACATACCAGGTTAATGAAGGCTAAATCACGGTAGGGTGAATTTTTTGATAAATATCGAAGTCTTCTTTGATCCTGATAACCCACAAATGTTCAGCATGAGAGAGTTTTCACGGTCAGTATGCAGTGATTTTGATATTTAACTTAAGCTCTAGACCAATGAGGCTTATTTTACTTGTGTAGCTGGTATGCTTAGAACTAAGAAGTAGGAAAAAATTGGAAACAGCACAAGGATATGAGACATGACACATAAAGCACTTTTTCCCATTTGGCTAGGAGTCTGCATCATTTACTTGTGGCCTCATGGGCTCTCCTATTGTGTGTGAGTTCTTTTGAAGTAAAACAAACAAAAGCTCAAAGAACACGTTTTCATTTTATTTTATTGACCAGTGCTTGTCTGCTTTTTTTATGAATCTAGATCTTTCCCTTCTTCATCATGGTTACTAAAGCTTCTGACTTTGACCAGAGACCAGTTCTTCCCATCACCTGGCAACAAGAGGCCCCAAAAGAATGAAATGAGGCAGCATGATGGAGTGTAAACAGATAAGCACTGGAAATAACTACTCTTTCAGTGCTTAAGTAGTAACAAATAGCAACCTTTGATAAATTCATTGTAAACTCAAAGTTCCTCAATTTTACCTGAATCAGAATTAGACCTCTTTCTAGTTTGTGGGATTCAGTGAATTTTAGGATTCAAATGGAAAGAAAGAGGTGTCTCTATATAGTTTATGTAATATATGTATGTAACTTACTCTGTGATTTTATTTAGATGCCCTTAGAAATTAGATGAGTGATTACCTTTCAGAGGATATGGGATAAAAGAAAGTATGAGGGGGCTTCTGGGGTGCTAATCATCTTAATTTACTTGATCTTGTTGTGTGTTTGTATTCAATTTATGAAATTTATTGAAGTTGTGTATTGATAATACACTTTCTGTGTTACCCGTACTCAAATAAAAATAAATATATACATATACATGTAACACAGGATCTCTTAATCTTAACTATTGACATTTTGAACTTCATAATTCTTTGAGGAGAGGGGTTGTCCAGTGCATTGTAAGATGTATAGAAGAATTTCTAACCTCTATCTATTAGATTCCAGTATATTTTTTCCTCACCAGTTGTGACAATCAACAATGTCTCCAGAATTGCCAAATGTCTCCTAGGAAACAAAATCTTGAAAAACCTCTGATGAAACCTATCATTGCAGAATAGTCAGATGTTTAGAAGAAATAATTTAAGATATGATTATTACATCATGATAATGAATCATATTATCAGATGAAGAAAATGATGAAGGTTTGGGAATACTTGAAATTCATGCTGCCTTCACAATTACAAAAGTTTATTGTAGTTGTGATACGCCATGTTTCCTACTGCTTTACGTTCATGTCTAGCTTCTATAAATCGGATACAGCCAATTCAGAAATTCTTTTGACAACTGATTGATTGATTAATCTCAACTTTGAGCAGGATAATTGGCAAGAAAAAGGAACCCATTATAGGACTATTTTATTTATAGTAGCAAGAAGGCTCAAAATTACCTGCAAGACAACTACATGAGGGTATTCTCAGTTCTAGTAGGAAAAACTGACTTTACAAATGCCTGTTGAACAGACAAGTAAGTAGTTGAAAAGAATGAAAGTTGCCAAATCCCTAGACATGAAAAATTCCTAATACAAGTTCAGATTGTGCACAAGAAGTGAAAAAATTAGTAGTAACCTGGTTTTACAGACATTCTGTAAGAAAAGACTCTGAGATAAAGTACTGTCAACACATTTTCAAACTAGGTGTTTAAAAAATGAACATTAATGTTCCAGGCTAACATTAAAAAAGATTATAGCAACAGACTCACAAACATCAGCAAATCTTGATAACTCTTTTTTATTAGAACAAAATGCTCTCTGTTGGATGCTCTCTATTTAAAGGGCATCCAACATATTTCTGTTTTGGCTTTTGTTTTGTTTTTGTTTTCTGCAATGTGTATTTTTTTAAGATGACTTATAGCTTGAAAAGGAAAATAATGCCATCTGAATTCAGTGTTTTACTCTGAACTGTTTATCAGCATTTCATTCTGCGCCCTCAGAGCATAAATGCGTTTTTCTCCCTGAAGCCAGATTTGGATCACTCACATGAGCTGGACCTGGGGGAGAAACACAGCGTGTATGATGAGCTGATTAATTACCAGTAATCAAATGCCTTCCAGTCAGGAGCTCTGTGCTTGAAAGCAAGCAGCAAGACGAGAGGAATGTTGAGATCCACTTGCATGCATAGACAGAAACACCTTGGGGATTAAGTTTCACTGTGGCCTTGAACAAAGGACCAAAGAATGATTGTTTATCTTTGGCAGTGTGACCTGCACGATCTTTTTTTCACAGGACCTTTCAGCCTATGAGTTTTAAAGTCAAACAACCCCTGTTACATCCACCTCAAGATTTTGTCATCTGCAAAAAATATCAGCATGATACCCTCCTTCTCATTGCTTTTCTACCCATTTAACTCCTTAAAACTTAGGTAGTAATTAATAATTAACACTTAGGATACCTCTTACTTCAATTCTATGTGCATAAATAGAAACTTTTGCAGCAAACTCTTATGAAGAGCTCCTCATTTAAAGTGGAAGGTGTGTATTTACCAGGGAGAATTAAACAGAGACAGGAAAATATGAAATGTTCAGAAGAGTATACTGCCAATTTTGAACACCATTAATAAGTATAGAAGGGCAAGATCAGACTGTTGACAAATTTTTCTTGTCTTCAAAGACTCTAAAAAAGTGCAACTTATTCCCTCAATTCACTGTGCAGTCTTGTTTCCTTTCCATGCTTAATATCCATAAAACCCTATTACGATTTCAGATCCATTTGTATAAAAAGACTAAGGTCGAAGGGTCCATTACTGAATTCTCGCACAGGAGAGTATACCTACTTTTATTGCCGTTTCTTTTTTTTTACTTTTTGGCTGTTGCCATCATTTGTTCCCCCAGAAAGTGCTTATGCAATTGACTCTGTGCCCCCAGGGAGGCACCCAGAGACGGGATTCAGAGCTGAAATGTGGCTGTGCTGCTCCACATGACCGGACTTTTCCCAGAAAGTTGTGCTGTACCATTGACCTGCGATTCCATTTAGATGCCCTTAGGGATCAGGGCAGAGGTTACCTTTCAGAGGGTTATGGGCTAGGAGGGACTCTCAGGGAAATTCTGAGATGCTGATCATCCTGTTTTACTTTCTTTGCTACCTCAAGTCACTGAAATACCTGAGCTCTTCTCTGAAACAGGTAATTTGTTTTGTTGTTTGTTTTAATCAAAGCATTTTGTTAAAAAGAAAACTGGGAAAAACTAAACCACTGAAATCTGTCTGTCTCATCAGACAGATGGATCGTGAGCTCTGAAAGTGAATGTACAATTGTTCTGTATTACTGACTTTCTTCTCAGGTTGCCTTGGAAAGCTCTTAGAATTAAATCAGTGGAGGAAGTTAGATTAGAGTTTGTCAAATTTGAAGGGAAAGGAGAGAAAGTCAAATTTGTACTCTAAGTACTTTAGCACTAACCAGTAATATGACTGAGGCTTAAGTGTAAAAGCTACATACTAGAAAAAGCCGACACCAATAGGAGGAGCTATGGGGTAGAAACGCTATAAGATGTGTGTAGAATTTATCCGCTCCAGTGAATGTACTCAGTTTTAGGGTACCATCTCCTGGCTCATGAGTCTAGCTTCCTCTGGTGCAACAGGGCATCATGCAAAGGAGGGCCTTTCAGCCTTGAGTTTAAGAATCAAACCGCCCTTGATTGCTAAGGCTGTTATTAAGAACCTAGCTGTCATCTGGGTCGGTGATTCTTTTGTTGCTAATTAAATTATTCATCTCTTCCAGACTTAAACATGTACAAGAATGTGAATTGCAGGGGAACACAACAGATAGGACTACTTTTACTAGAAACACTAGAAAAGAGAAGAACTAGAAAAAGAAACATAAAAATCATAAAAACCTGAAAATTTATCTACAGGGCTCAAGAAATCAACTTCTTAAAAAAAGTTAAATGAAATTTGTGTTTTCTTCTGCCAGGACCTTACCTTTCTTATTTTTTTAATTGATGTCAGGCTTGTTTTATTTCTTGCCTACACTATGCTACCCTTCATTCTACAGTGATTTACTAAGCCTTCCCTCTATTTGCTGGGTGAATGTCATGATGGAAAAGGCAAATGAGTTCTTGTCCTCAATATCTACTCCTACACTTTCAATGCCCAATTTTATATTTCTGTTCATAAAATTACCCCATATTAAGTGAATATTATTCCCTCTATTTACCTTTTCCCATAGTGCCTTTATATTACTTTTTAATTTTTCAGTTACCTGGAATGCATTTTGTAGATAGCAAATAGTTATAAGTTTCTATATATCTTTCTATGCTGTTGCAATTTGTTGAGAAATTAAAGGAGATTCATGGAATAGTTTGCAGGAAAGTACAGGCTTAGAGACTTTTAAAAAATATTTTCAAGAATATTCTCTTCATTGAAAAAGTGGTAATTATTTATGGATGATATCTCACCCTGGGCTTTTTTGATACGAGTATACTTTCCAGATGTAAAAGACAAGTTTTGTTTTGTATGTTTTTTGTTTCTGTTTTGTTATTTGTGTTTTACAAGAATTTCATTTGACTTTGAAATGCATTGTGATTTACCTTGTTGGGCAAAATTTTACCCTTCTAATTAAGTTTACTTTAGCCTAATATTAAAATCGGTTTGCATTTCTTGACATAAAAACTGCCTCGGGGAGAGGGCACAGGAACAGGGACTTGACCCAGAAACATGCAGACAAGGGAGAAGTCTGCCCAGGGGTGCAGATTTAACCTAGATAGCACTGAAGATGGATAAGCCACAAACATGTAACCAAGAGGCTCTTGTTTCTAAAAAGTGAACTAGAATCCTTATTAAAACTTTCTTTCTTACTAATTTTTTGTTTAGTTTATTCTTTACCCATGTTGTGATAAAAATGATCGAAATTGTATTTGTTATTGTCACTTTTTTATGTTATCATATTTTCGTTGCTTCTATGGTAGAAAATATTCTAATTTTTGGTAACACAAAGAAAAAAGTAATTCAGTTTATTTTACTTTTAGGCAGGAAATTGAGTTATGTTCTTTCTTTCCCCTTTCTTTTTCCTTTTCTTTTTCTTTTTTACCCCTACCCAAGGTGCATTTAAACATAACTTGGTTGATACCTCTTCTTCTCATTATCATTCACTCTAAGAAATAGTAACAACTGTAATTGAACAGTGCTTTTCTCCAAAGCGTTCCAAATAATGTACAGCCATTATCTCAGATGTGGACATACTGACCTTGTGAAGAAAGCAGGAGGTAGGTAGTTTCATTCTCATTTCACAGCTGAAAACAATATGTGTCATAGAGAGGTTAAATGAATTGTCCAAGGTCACACAACAAATTACTGTATGTTCAAGCCATATGTGTATCTTCTTTTTGAACCTACAATTTAGAGGATCAGCCATGCTGAATTTTATTAACAATATATTTTATTACTGACAATTATGTGATCAACATGAAGAATTTCATTCAAGTCTTCTATGTATTAGAGAATCAATAATTAGATAAAAAGATATATATACAAAGAAAATATATTGTCCCAAGAGTTTAAAAGATAAACTTAATCAGTAAACAGCACAGATTTTATTTAGCTTTTATTATGTGCCAGTTACTATACTCAAAATGGGGATATAAGTGAAAACTCAGTCCTTGCCTTGAAGAACTTAAAATGTATTGAATTGAAATGATGTTTTAGAGACATACCTATATTTATTTGCAAAGAAGTATGTAACACTGTGTGATCATATACTAAATGGGTCCAAAATTCAAATTTTAGCTCAAAGGGCAATTAGAGTCCCTTGGTAAACATTTCAGATCTTTCCGATTTCCCCTTACTGTCTAAGTCACATGGTTCACAGGTCATTAAATTTATCTCTAACCCCTTTCTATGAAGGTCATTTTTAATCTTCTATAATATTATATTAAATGAAAACTAAAAAGTATATATTGTCCAAATTGTGTGTGTGCATATGTGTACTTTTATAAGGATTACATAATCCTTATGTCATAATTTAAGGGATTTTTTAAATAGTAGACAAAAAAGCTTTAGTGTCCAGATTCTTTTTACATCTAATTTGGAGAATTAAAGATGTCTCAGTTTGACAATGCTTCAGTCAACATCAAGATTACAAGCTGAGTCTCTTCTAAACAAGTATATTTTATTGTCATATTCTGATATCTTGATTATTTAATGCATATTGGTTACTTTCAATTTTCACGATGCTATTTTAAAACTACTTTAGCCCTCTGGGACATTCTACCTTTTCAAGTCCCCACTCAACCACAGAGTGGCTTTCAGGAATCACTCACCGATCTCCTTATTGCTGCTGCTAATGCCATCTCAGAAACTGTCCTATATGCTTTACAAAAAACAAGGAGTGGGAATATGCATGTGGAAATCATTAAACATATTTTAGGTAGCTGAGAAAATCAGCATATGCCCAGGGCCTAAAGATACCAAACATTTTATTTAAATCAAATTCACAAACTTCTCTTTGCCATTCCCCTGCACTAGAATCATACCACTGGAAAGTGAGTATTGGTTGGTAATTTATACTTCCAATTTTTGTGTTTCTTTGTAATGAGAACCATGTATCTCTGTGAATATACTGATTCATATATAAAAAATCTACACATTATCATACATATATAAAAAGTCAGTTTCTAAGCATGGGTTTTATTTATTTACTAAAAGTCTTTTGATTTTTAAAGGGAATGTAAGGTCTCTTTCTATTCTTATTATTTTTTTCAGCTTTATTGAGGTATAATTGCCAAACAAGATTGTCAAAGTTCTGTCATTTGTGACATCATCAATGAAAGTGAAAAACATTATGCTAAGTACCCTAAGCAAAACAAAACAAAAAAAAATACTACATGGTATCACTTATATGTGGAATAAAAAATAAGTCAGTCCTGAGTTAATAAATGAATCTGATATCTGCTTCCATTTCTTCTTGTTTTGTTTTAAGTTTGTTCTCTAAATCTTTTCATCTATCTTTGCTTAGTAACTTCAAGATCATAAAAATGTATATAAATACACTTACTCTCAAACAGAAAATAAAATCTATTTTATTAGCCTACTGTTGTCATATTATCTGGACACTATGACAGAAACATAGGCAGAGATTTGAAAACTTTGCTTTTGAAAAAATCAAATGTTTTAAGACAAACTGCAGTGTTTACATTGTCCTGCATTCATTATGTCAGTGTCATTTTTCGGCTCTGTCTACCCTAACCTAAAATTTTATATGTTCAAAAGTTAAGGGTCATATTTGTATGCACTCATCAGTCTTGTTTGTAATCAATAATGTCTTACTTCCTTAGCTATTCAAAAATGGATGTTTCAGACCTTGGGGACTATGTACCTTGAAGTGAGATTTAACTAGACACCATTGTGCACAGTTTCTAACTGACCTGTAGTATCATTTTTCTCTATGGTGAATATCAAAACATTTATTGACAATAACATAGAACAATTAGGTGGACAGCTTCCTTGTCTTGGAGGAAAAAGACCCAAACTATAATAATCCCAAATCTTCTTTCATTGTGCAAATAAAGTCATTAATTTGAAATGTAAACCTTAAAAAGAGAGAGCGGAGAATCAGAGGGAACTCATCTTGTATTTACTACTAGTATGTATTTTATCTTTTGTAATTATTAAATCCTCTCCGAGAATTTTGTTTTTCAAATGAAAGAAAAATAGATTGGGAACAATTCTAAAAATAAAGAAATGTCAAAGGAATTATTCTTGTTTTGCTTTTTTGTTGGTATTTTTCTTTTTTACTCTTATTTTTTGAAGTGCTGCTCATGTTGCCAACTGTTGTTTTATTAAGTATGCAGATGTGGTAGGAACAAAATTAAGTATGCCCTTTCAGCTGTAGGTGCACCTTAAAAAGGTCAGGTCTTTAAAGCCCGTCACTTTTTGTGGCTCTAATTGTTAAAGAGGTAGCACAAGTCTTGTAAAATGACCCTTTCTTTTTATGCTTTCTTTCTTCACATTGTTCTAGCACCAATTAGCAGAGCAAAGTGCAAGCTCAAAATACTTATTCATTAAGATGTACCAAATGTTTCTTAAGCAGCTACCATGTGTCTTTACTGTTCTAGAGATTGGGATACAATGTACAATGGAGAATGGGGCTTCTTGTAAGATTAGAATATATAATTTGGGGGCATGGGAAGGTGATATGAAAAGAAATTATCAGATAGTGATCATTGCTATGGAGAAAATAGATGTCAGGATTGGGATGGAAAGTGATTGGGTTGGAGGGAGTCCTACTTTAAAAAGTGTAATATAAAAGGCAAGGTCAAAGTCAATTGGTGGCCAAATTAGGTGAACCTTAGAAACCAAGATAAGAAGATTCCATTTTATTCTAGCATAAAATCAAAATTCTGTGCATGACTTTAAACAAAGGAGTGCTATGGTAGAATGTATATATTTAAAATATCCATTTATTACTATGTGAAAATGACACTTTAGGAACATGAGGTTAAAAGAAGATCAGAAAGCTACTACAACAGTCCATATAAGAGATGATAGTCCATGAAGTTGGGTGGTAACAGTAAAAATAATGAGAAGTACTGTAATTCAAGAAATGCTTTGAGATGGAGCCCAAAGGTCTTGCTGACAATTTGTGTATAAAAAGTGAGAAAAAGAGAAGACAGAAAAATAGCTCCTGAGACTTGGACCTGATAAGTTTGGTAGATGATGGTTCCATTAACTGATAGAGAACACAGTGGGGAAAGACAGGTTCAGGAAGATGGGAATTTCAAGAGTTTTGTCTCCTGACACAGGAATGATCTCTGCAGTCTAAAGCTGATATAGCATGAACCCCTAGCCACTTCTAGGGACAGAAGTTTCACTACCTTCAAAGCAGTCTCAAATAAACTAGCGGCCTAGTCACAATCCCCACAAAATTCCTGTGAGGAAAATACTATTACACTCTCTATATAGATAAGAAAATTAAGATTTAGAGAAGTGAGATACATAACTTCTGCAAAAAATTTACAGTATTAATGCACTGAGAATATATACTCAGATCTGGCTGGCCCCAAAGCCAAGGCTATGAAATACTATGTTTCAGGAAAAGAGTCCCTGGTAAGGGAAATGTTTATACAGTTGAGATTCCAAGGCATAAAGCACTTCCTAAATCCTTGGAGAGTGGATCTGGATTCAGGAGATTAGTCATAAGGATAAAGACAAACTCCAGAAAGGAGATCCAATATCAAAGGCATACAAGCAACAACCTGCCTTTGGCTCTCTCCTCTGCCATTTCCTGAGAAGAAGATTGTTCCAAGAACTGGAGAAGTAACTTCATTTGCCAGTTTGTTGTTAAATGATCCCAGTTACATGGAATAGAAAGATGCTTCAGGGATCATACAGTCAATCTGAAGAAAATTTAACCTCTTGTACTAAGCAGGATTTACTGGGCAGGACATGAGTAAGTGACCAAGCAGCTGCTTCCATCATGCTATTACCAGGTCTGATGCTGGGTAGGACATTGAGAGTGATAGAGTTAAACTAGATTATTCTTAGCATCCTGAGCTGCTGAAGCTGAAGGAGTGGCTGCTTAATAATTTTATATTGAAAGTTACCTGTTTATTTTTCTCACCAATAGATGGATATTTTTCTCTTCAGATTCTCTTCTAAATGAGGTTTTATTTAATAACTACCTTAAAATACCCTTCTGCAGTTATGAAAAAGTGAAGACTACTGATCACTGCAGATCAGACAAAGCAGAACACTAGAATTTAAAAGACACAGAATCATTTGAGGGTTAATAAGTAAGGCCACAATACATTTTTTAGCAATTGGAAGAAGAATAAGCCAAGCTATTCCATAAACATGCTTAAGGTCCTATCCAATTAATTAGGTAAAAAGTCTTAAAAGTTTATATCTGGACCATATGCTATCATTTCTGAATATGACTTAATGAGTTAAGTTGTTTATTAGTATAACAACTAAATAGTTCATTTATTCCATAGCTACTGTATAACTGCCGATTAGGCTTTGTGCACTCTGCTGGGTATTGAATACAATGCTGGAACAGGATCTTTGCTCTCTCTCGGAGTTAACAGTTCAATGAGGCAGGCTAACAACATGTGCAAATACAAATTTTGGTAAGTGAAGAACAAAAGGATAAAACTCTGTGAGAGGGACTATAAGGAAGACTTAGTTCCACTTTCTTGATTGGCTGATCTCGGAAGATTCCGCTGAGAAGGCGGAAATAAACCTGAGATCTAAAATATAAGGATTCAATCAAATGAAAAATTGCAGGAGCAGGTCAAAAATGCAGGAAGTTAGTCCAGCCCATGCAAGGACTGAGGACTTGGTGAATTCAGGGAATTGAAAACAACCAGTGTGATGGACAGATAAGAAAGTGGAGTGAGATGAATTTGGAAAACCGGAGTGAGATCATGGAAGGTCTTACAAAGACATATGGGCGTTTTAATTTGCTTGCTTCAAAATGCAAGAGAAACCCACAATGTGGCACAATTACAGAGCCTCTTCAAAGATCACTGGCTGTTATGTCAATAATGGATTAAAAGGGAGCAAGAGTAGAGGTAGAAAGCTATATTATTAGGCTATATTTCAAATGAGGAATAGTGATGGCTTAGCCTGGGTGAAACGTTGGCAATGAAGATGGAAAGAAAATTATAGATTAGGCATTCATTCTGAAGGGAAAATACAAGAGCTTAGTGATGTATCATAGCTGAGGAAGAAGGGGGTAAAAAGGACAATTCTCAGGTTTGAGTCCATGGGTAGGTAGAATTAGTGTACAGAAAAGCAGCATTATTTTTTATTCTGTTACTCTAATTCAATTATTCTTATTTAAATTATTTATTGTTTTCCCAAATAAACTGAACAACTATTTTTCCCATTTGGGACTGAAAGAACGAGAGGCATTTTCCCTAGTGAGCTCACATAAAGAGAGCTTATGCAGAAGCCTCTCCTTTGGCCTCAGGAAGTACTGACTGGCCACGAGGGAAGATGTTTGGGAGGGTGGGTTGCAGAGGAATATGGGACATTACTGGTGTAATGACTGTGTTTTCAAGTAAAAAAAAAAAATAGTGTGCTCTTTTTGCTTTTTTAAAAACTCTTAAGGCTATCTGTTTTACAGCTACCCAATTATGAAAAGGGAAAAAAGAGAAATTGTTAGCCTAGTTATCAAGAGAACGCCAAGGAATAAGTCTTAGTTTTTTTAACTGCTTAGGAGCAGAATGTTTTACAGATTGTATGTGTGTTGTGTGCATGCATTTCACTTTATTTTTGTTCCTTTATAACAGCAATTTTCAACCATTTTCATCGCATGGCACACATAAACTAATTACTAAAATTCTGCAGCACACCAAAAAATATATTGTATCTTTGTAGATATGACAAAAAATAGTTATAATTTTGATTCATTCACACCAGAAGGCTAATGTTGTTTGCTATTACCATTTATTTTTATTTGACACTCTATGGAAAAGAGGTCAGTGCCCCTACATAAATAGTCAGGTATTGCATGTTTTAAAAATTCTTGTGGGACACCAGTGTGTCTGCCATGACACATTGGTTAAAAATCACTGGTTTAGAAATAAAAATGAAACTTAGCTACTGAAGTACATAAACATAGTTTATATTTTAACTATTCTATTAATTTGGTATATGTCTCTTTCTCTCTGTCTCTGTCTCTCGTGTGAGTGTGTGTTTGTGTGTGTGTATCTTTACACATACACTTAGACTTATCAGACCATGAAAATTTTTATGCTGTCCCTTCTGCCAGTTTGAAACTAATTTTTAATCTGTTCCTTAATACAACATATCATCTGACCTAAGTTTCTGCACATGTACTGATCCACTAAATCTAGATACTAAACTCAAATATTTGATATACAAATACAGTGGCTTTGACTGGTGTCTTGAATAATGTCTTCAACAAGACCACCTTCTACTGCTGAGCATCTTATTTGAATTGGAATTCAAATTTGGGTTTTATCAGGATAATTTTGTAGGAAAGCTTATTTCATTGATCATCTTAATCACTTATTCTAGAAGAATCTGTAACATAGTCTATTTATAAGCAGCTAGTCAGCACATAAACAGTATTTATTAAGCACATTTATAAACAGAACACTTGAGGCTATAGATCATTGTGAAAGAGTAAGAGGATTTAATCTTGTTCCTTAAAAAATTACTATATAATGAAAAAGGCAAGTAAAGTATCTATTGACCCAGCTGTCATCACTTACATAACCAAATCAAAGGTGACCATCTGCACAAAATTAAAATAATTAGGAATCAAGATGGACAAGAAAAAAGTGGGTAAGAGAAAATGATCATAGCAGGGCAATTTGTATTCACCTTTAGCTTGGCCTATTGGTTCAGTGGATTTACATTGAAATAACTTGATCTTAGAACATAAAATACCTTGGCAGGCCCTCTGTTTTATTCCCTGGTTTTTAACATACATTTCTCCAAAACCATTATCCAGAATTAGAAATATAACTACTTAAGATTTCTAAGTAAAATGCAGAATTCTTTTTTATAAAATCCAGTTTATTTGGGGGGTCATTTTTTTAGAAGCTGTTAATAGTAGTATTCAATTGTGAGGTTGAAACAATTATTTTAAGAATTACTACAAAAACAAACAAAAAAGTGTACTCTGTAACAACTATTACCACACACTCTCCCTCGTAGACACACAGGGTTACCCACACCCTTCAGCTTTATTCATTTAGATTTTTGGAATTTATTTTAACCTTTGACTCTAGATCAATTATCTAATTTCCATATTCATTACTCAGTGAGGAGCCTGATCACATCAAATGTTATACAACCCTCTTGAGCATGGAAAAAATAACTATTGTGTCATAATGCTTACATAAACCTAACTTGAAAATGTGGGAAATACTTATTTAATAAGTATACCCACATTTGACTGGAGGAAGAAGACTAGAGTGGTGTCTAAAGGCAAAAATTGAATATTCATCTCTTTTCCAAATTTGAATATACAGATAATTTTCTCAGTTGTTGTTCAGTGAAGCCTTTCCAAGCATCTTGTGGAGTCTAAATAATTGAAAGAAGAAAAAAAAAAGCTTGAAGGACTCTAAGGATGTAGACTTCCCTCCACTAGCTATTTCACTTTGCCCAACAAAAAGTGGTCCTCACAACAAAGTAGAAATGCTTGGAAAATGAGGCCCACACTTGGTATAATTGGAGGTGTGTATAAAAGCTACTTTCAAGCCAGAAAAACCTACCAGTAAAGTCACTCTTGTTTATAACCATTCAGTAAAGCTTGAGGTAGGTAAATCTAGTAGGTTCTAATAGATAGTTTTAAAAAATGAAATAATTTATGTGCAAGGAAATAAACTGTAGTCAAGTTTCATTCTTTGGCATGTTGCTTTCCAATTTTCCAAGCACCATTTATTGAAAGGCTTTCTTTTCTCCACTGTGTGTTTTTTGACTCCTTTATCAAAGATGATTTGACCATATATATGTGGTTTTATTTTGGGCTCTCTATTCTGTTCCATTGGTCTGAGTGTCTATTTTTCTGCCAGTACCACGCTGTTTTGATTATCGTGGCTCTGTACTATAGTTTGAAGTCAGGTTTTGTAATTCCTCCAGTTTTGTTTTCTTTTCCTTAGAATTACTTTGGTTATTCAAGGTTTTTTATGGTTTCATATAAACCGGATGATTTTTTGTTACATTTCTTTAAAAAATAACATTAAAGTTTGATGGGAATTGCACTAAATTCCTATATTGTTTTGGGTAATATGACTATTTTAACTACATTTATTCTTCTTATCCATGAACAAGAAATATTATTTCATTTCATTGTGTCTTTTTCAATTTCCTTTAAAAATGCTTTGTAGTTTTCAGTATATAGGTCCTTAACATTCTTTGTTATGTTTATTTCTAGGTATTTTATTTTTTTTTGTTGTTGCTACTATAAAAGGGATTATTTTTAAGTTCTTTTTCTGAGGTTTTATTGTTGGCATATAAGAAAGCAATGGACTTCTGTATATTAATTTTGTATCCTGCAACCTTACTGTATCGGTTTATTGTTTCTAATAGCTTTTATGTGTAGTCTTTGGGGTCTTCTATATACAGAATCATGTCATCTGCAAAAAGCGAAATCTTTACTTCTTCTTTCCTGATATGAATGTCCTTTATTTCTTTCTCTTGTCTTATTGCTCTGGCTAGAACTTCCAGCACTATGTTGAATAGGAGTGGAGAGAGTAGGCAACCTTGTCTTGTTCCTGATATTAGAGAAAAAGTTTTCAGTTTTTTTACCATTTATTATGATGTTAGCTGATGGTTTGTCATAAATGGCCTTTATTATGTTGAGGTATTTTCCTTCTATACCCATTTTGTTGAGTGTTTTAAACATAAAAGAATGTTGTATTTATTTCCTTGCACAAAAATTAATTCAAAGTGTATCAAAGACCTAAATATAAGATCTGGGACAATAAATTGCATAGAAGAAAACATAGGTACTAAACTCATAGACCTTGGCTGGAGAGAACTTTTTATGAATTTGACTCCAAAGGCAAAGATAAATGAATGGGACTTCATCAAACTAAGAAGCTTCTGCACAGTAAAAGAAACTGTCAACAAAACAAATAAACTGCCAACTAAATGAGAAATGATATTTTCAAACATCAGCTCAGATAAGTGGCTAATATCCAAAATATATAAATAACTCACAAAACTTAGCAACAAACAAACAATCCAATTAAAAAATGGGAAGAGGACAAGAACAGACACTTCTCCCAAGAAGAATACAAATGGCCAACAGATATATGAAAAGATGCTCATCAACACTAACTCAAGAAATGCAAATCAAAACTACAATGAGAAACCACCTCATACCTGTTAGATTAGTTATTACCAACAAGACAGGTAGCAACAAGTGTTGGAGAGGCTGTGGAGAAAAAGGAACTCTCATCCACTGTTGGTGGGAATGTAAGTTAGTACAACTATTATGAAAGAAAGTATGGTGGTTTCTCAAAATATTAAGAATAGAACTACCATATGACCCAGCAATCCCTCTACTGGGTATATACCCCCAAAACTCAAAAACATGGGTACGTAAAGATACATGTACCTCCGTGTTCATCACAGCATTATTCATAATAGCCAAGACATGGAAACAGCTGAAATGTTCTTCAATAGATGATTGGATGAAGAAGATGTGGTATATATATATACTATAAAATACTACTCAGCCATAAGAAATAATAACATAGTATCACTTATAACAACATGGATGGACCTTGATAACATTATACTGAGTGAAATAAATAAATCAGAAAAAGCTAAGAACTGTATGATTCCATACATAGGTGGGACACAAAACTTAGATTCATGGACATAGATAAAAGTGCAGTGGTTACAAGGGGGAGGGGAATGGTGGAAAGTGAGGGGAATGAAGAAGGGGAGGGGCTCAAAGAGAAACAAAATATAGGGTGACAAAACATGATTTGACTTTGGGTGATGGGTATACAGCATAATTGACTGTCCAAATGATGTGGAGATGTTTTCTCTGAATCTATGTACTCTGGTTGACCTATATCACCTGGTTAATTTAATTGTCTAAATTTTAAGAAAATGAAATAAAAGACACTGTTGCACTTCATTACTAGTACAATCATAGTTATATTAACTAATTTATTTTGCATTTTTATAATACCTATTTTTGCATAAAACTTTGATTGCAGATACGCACATGTAATTATTAAGTCACAATATAAAATATTGTCTTCCTCTTAGTAGAGGTGCTTAAAGTTTGAAAAATCTTACAACAATATAGTATTATATTTTTGGAAACCTCTTACAAAAATAAATGTGTTGCCAAACAAAAAGGATGTTACCAAGCGCAGCCTAGGGAGAGAAGATGAAGAAGAGGTACTGTATTAGGGATGTAGGTCTGTGGAGACACAGCAGGAGCATGAGGAGCAGAGTCAAGGTAAAGCAGAGAAAGAAAAACTGCTGATGATAAGCACCACTTATGTGGCAGTTTTATTCTGGGGCAAATATAGAATGATGACACAAAGCAGGTGATCAGTATGTTTTTGTTGAATAACTGAATGAGTATATTTTGCCTAAAATTTGTAGTGCTTCAAATAAAACACAAAACTGATGCTATGTGACCAATAAAACAAATTAATCAACAGTAGTGTGAGACAAATTGCCCTTGAAATCTACAGTCCCATGTCTCTGTCTTCACTATTCTCATGTGAGAGAGGCACCAGACCAATAAAGAAATTGAGTTAGGGAAACAAATTTAAATTATTTAAAACTGCTTTAAAAAATTAATCAGTGAAATAATGAAGTATATGAAATAGAAGTGAAAATAATGAAATAAATATAGTTTAAGTGTTCATAACTTTTAAGAAGATTTGGCATATTAGAATCACATATAAAAACATAATTAATATATTTTGTGTTTTACATTATAATCTGAAATTAAAAATTAAAATTTTAGTAGGTGTATAATTGACATTGGAACATTTAAAAGAACTTAATACTTAACTTATTCATGGGTTAGACTTTGGAATATTAATCAACAGCCAACATTTACTTGGAACTAGAGGAAGCCTGAGAAGTGAGAGAAAAACCATCCTTTGCAGAAACTTAAATTATGTTCTTTTCTTATGTAGAATTTTTTAAATGAGGTAAAATGAAATTAAAACGCTAATTAAAAATCCTTTTTCCCCTAAGTCCAAAAATCTGCACTTTCTGTTTTAATTGTGCTGTTTGGATCTTCTTGCTTTCTTTCTTTCAGTCAAAGCATAACATTACTTACAGTTGTGGTTGGAATACCAATTTAAATACATAGGTGGCGATCTCAAGAAACTTATGTTGTTGTTTTTTTTATTTTTTTTTTACGGTAGTTGTCATTTTTCTTTTTTTTTTTTTCTACAGAAACAGAGAGAGAGAGAGTCAGAGACAGACAGAGAGGAATGGAGAGAGATGAGAAGCACCAATTATTAGTTTTTCGTTGCGGTTGTGACACCATAGTTGTTCATTGGTTGCTTCCTCACATGTGCCTTGACTGCGGGCCCTCAGCAGACCGAGCAACCCCTTGCTGGTACCAGCGACCTTGGGTCCAAGCTGATGAGCTTTTGCTCAAGCCAGATGAGCCCGTGCTCAAGCTGGCAACCTTGGGGTCTCAAACCTGGGTCTTCTGCATCCCAGTCCGACGCTCTATCCACTGAGCCACCGCTCAGGCAGGCAAGAAACTTATGTGTTTTGTTTTGTTTTTGTTTTTGTTTTTTAAGTTCTGCCCACCACTGTTTTTTTAATTATTTTTATTTATTCACTTTAGAGGAAAGAGAGAGAGAGAGAGAGAGAGAGAGAGAGAGAGAGAGAAGGGGGGAGGAGCAGGAAGCTTCAACTCCCATATGTGCCTTGACCGGGCAAGCCCAGGGTTTTGAACCGGCAACCTCAGCATTCCAGGTGGATGCTTTATCCACTGCGCCACCACAGGTCAAGCCAAGAAACTTATGTTTTGATTAACTAACACAAGAAGAGAAAACATACTAATAAAAATATAAATAACAATGTAAGAGAGCATCTGACAAAGCAGTAAGGGTGTGATAAGACAAGCTCTGTAGGAGTTCAGAACTGGAAAATACTACATAATTTGGTCCTTGAAGCACTGGTAATAATCAGAGAGTTTGAGACATAAGAATAAATAAATTCTAGGCCAGAAAAATAGAGTGAACAAGCACTGACATAGGAATTCATTAGATGTATTTAGAGACTAATGAATGTATTTGGCTGAACATTGCAAAAGATTTAAAAAGCAGATATAAAAATAAGAATAGGAAGGTAGTTAAAAGAAGAGGCTAGCCATTGCATCAGCATTCTCACACCCTTCTAAGGAAATCTAGAATCTAAAAGACTAGAACTAGAATGTTCGTAGATGATGACCCAAACTGGCCCTTCTCACTCTTTTCCTCTCCCTTCCTCACCGCGTTGCATCAGGGTTAGAGACCTCACACAGGCTGGATGAATCGATTATCTTTTCCAAAAAATGTGAACAAGAACATTGTGAAACTGCGTCATTTAGCTGTAGGAAGCAAACCTTCAAGATCATGGAAGCGGAGTAAGTGCTGTGGCAAACTTCAAGTACATGCAAACTATAGTTATTATGTGGAAGCAAAAGAGACAGGAATGAAGAGGAAAATAAAGCCATACATACAGAGAAACACCGAGTAGAATGTCTAAACTTATGGTCTCTGGGACGGGACTAGACCAAGAAGTTGATCTCAGCTCTTCTGATAACAAGCATGTTGATATTAGAAAAGTTACCAAGACTTTCTATAAAATAGGATATAGTAGAAAGAGAAATTGGTATCTTTAAGCTATTGTGAGAATTAAATAATATACAGGAAGTGCCTAGAACAGTACCAAGCACATAGTAAGCAATGTCAATTATTATCATCATTATTATTAAAACACCATCTTTTTCCAGTTCTGCCTACATTTTTCAAATATGGGTCCTTATGTTCTTAAAATTAAATCATATTTTCTCCCACAATGTCTGTGTGTTTGCTTGTTTGTTTGACTGAGCTGGTTTAAGCAGTCCTATTTTCCTTGCAATCAAATACTTCCTGAACTAAATGACTTGAAAAATAAACTCGGGTCAGTCAAAATGGTGATTGGCTATTACACTAAGATGTTGGAAATCAGACTAGTGAAATTTTCTTGGACCTTCCATCCATCAATCAACCCATACCTCAGAATATAAACATATATGCTAAATCTCTAACTTGACCCAAATTTCCAATTTAGTGGAATGTAATAAAATGAAGAAAACATAGTTCAAAAAAATTATAGCAAGTCTTTTCATGTTTTTGCTCTTTCTGAATACAACTTGAATTTGGGGATTTTAATAATCAATAAGTAACTCTCAAGATACTTAGAAATAGAGGAATATAAACTAACACCATATCCAGACTTTGAATGTAATCATCACCAAACCCCCACTAATCAAAAAACCCGGTATAACTTTTCATTTCTAAACCAATATAAGAAACTAAGCTTTTATAAAGTGGCTTGTTCTGAGGTTTGTAAGTTCTTAAGTGATCTATAGCAATGTATACTGCTCACAAAAATTAGAGGATATTTCATAAATGAATATGAAGCTATAAAATATCCCCTAATTTTTGTGAGCAGTATATTTAGTCTTCAGATGCTGTATTCCAAGTAGGTTCGGACGTGGAAACTGAAGAACATTTTAGGGGGATTTTGATATGCTATTTTAAAACATTTCTAAAACCACTTAGTTTTCATTAGCTGTAAAAAGATATTTCCTTTTATACAGTTATTTCTGAATTAATATTGGAGACACTTTTCAAGATTAAATTAGTTTTGATATCCATTTCAGATTTTTGTGTAATTTGTATTCAGGGAAGAAAACAGTAATGCTTAAGTAATGATCTCTAAGAGTTTGTGAGTAAAACAGAAGTCTGAAAAGTTGATTATTCTTAAAGAATAAAAAATATATAGATATAGTATGCAGGTTTGTATTGTTACAGCATGATCTGAATATAATACTGATATAATGGCTTCTGATATATACCTGAATTTTTTAAAAAAGTCACTAGCAAAATACTTTAAATGATTCTATAACAGTAATAATAGAATGAAGAATTTTTGTTTTTTTAAAAAAGCATACAAACAGAATTGCTTTTACATTCTACTCTCTGTTTCTAAATCCACATCAAACGATTAGTATGTAAATCGATATAAAGTTTTTAATCTAAATTTTTTAACTTCTAATTTTAAAATAAATTTAGATTTACAAAAAAAACTACAAAATAAAGAAATTTCTCATATACACTTTACCCGGCTTCTCCTAATGTTAATGAATAGACTATTTTCCATAACCATGGAACATTCTTTAGAGCTAAGAAATCATCAGTGGTACAATACTATTAACAAAGCCAGAGACTTTATTCAGACATTGCCAGGTTTTCCCCTAATAGTGTGATCTGTTCACAGAGCCAACCCAAAATGTCATGCTGTATTTAGTGATCATGTCTCTTTAACTACTCTATATCAGTGTTGTTTTTTGTTACCTTGACACTTCTAAAGAGTGCTGGTCAAGTATTTCTAGACTGTCCTTCTATTTGGGTTTGTTTGTTTTTGTCTCATGATTAAATGGAGCTATAGATTTGAAGAAGAGCATCACAGAGGTGAAGTGTCCTTTCCTCACATTATGTCAAAATGTACATATCAACATAACATTTCTGGTGATGCTTATCTTTATCACTGAGCTAAGGTGATGTCTGCCAGGTTTCTCCACTATTTTCTAATTTCCACACATTATTTTTTAGAAGCAAGTTACTAAGTCAAATCTATACTTAAGCCTCCTACCCCAAGGATGGAGTAGCAAACAATTTGCAATAACCAATGAAGATTGGGAGAGGGTCTTTGAGGTTATGCAAATACAGTATCCTGTTTCTTCTTAGAGTTTTACCCACTAATTTTAGCATTCATCATACTGCAGTTATTGTTATGGCATTCTAATTGGCATTTTTTATTTTCCTCATTTCTTGCACATTTATTTCTTAGAATTCTGTGAGGAAGAGTTGCTCTTCACCATTTATTTATTTGTTCAGTAATCATTTATTTATATCAGTGTAGATTCATGCATGTTTATTTTTATTCTTGCCTTAAAACCCAATACTATAATTATTTATTTTATTTTTCAAAATGTTTCAGCTTTGGCCATTGGGGTTTCTCTTTCATTGGCTCTAATTTTCTATTTGACATGACCTCATTCATACTGCTCCAGGCTCATTTATATTTCCTCCCTTAGTTCTCTCTCCAAGGAACCCTGTCTCCTTTTATTGGAAAGTGGTACTTAGAAACCAAGATCTATGTGTTAGGAGTGCTTATTGTTAGCAGGTACCACTGCTTTGTGTACATCTCAGGAGGCAGAGCCCAGAAATATATGCGTCCATACCAAACTATAGATATAATTATCTAATTATCTAATATGTGTCCATATTAACCTGTGGATTTAATTATTTCTCTATCTGTCTATATATATATATATATATATATATATATATATATATATATATATATATAAACTAAACATAAATTTAATCTAACACATTTGACACTGACAAACTTTCAAAATGTAAATTCTAAGTCAACAGATTTATTCATATACAGCAGGTGCTCAAATAACATTTGGTTCAATGTCATTTTGTTATAATGTTGATGAGATGCCTCAGAAAGTTCACACTTATTTCTGTTAATTAGCCTATGGTAAAATTGTTTTCATTATCTGTCACTTCACTTAAAAGTTATAAAACTTATTGGCAACATTACCTGAGGACTACTGTATCTATACATTTAGACAGAGTTTTCTTAAATACCTTCTGAGTCATCAGAGATTCGATCAAGTCACTTATCTAATGTTTAAATATTATATTAAATTGAAATTACTTGAAGCATGAAAAACAAATGTTAGTAACCAGAAAATTATATTAACTATACATTTATTCCACAACCATTTATTGAGCACTTGATAAGCACTGAGAAAAGTAGCAACATTAAGACTTACAAGGTTTCTTCTTTCATAGTTTTAATTGGAGTAATATACATTATTTGTATTGTTTTAACTGCTTGTAAATTATTTAATTTTATTGTGTGTTTATCACAAACATACCTTCAAAAAACTTCTTGCCCTCAGAATAGTTGTGCTCTAAGAAGGATGATATAAAGGTAAACAAAAGTTTTACCTTCATTGCATGAACATATAGCTTATCAGTAAATAAACTGATTTTATAGATTATAATTCTAAAATGTTTCTTTCCCAGTTTAATTCTTCACTTTTATTAATAATTTTTTACTATTCAGTCAAATCAAAAGTATTGAAATGTTTATTAAAATAACACAAAATGCCATTTGTGTCTTTATAAAAAGCCGATTAAACCCATCACAGCAGCTGATATGATATCAGGACAGATATCTCAGTGATCTCAGTTGGAAATGAAGTTTGGTACCTACATATGTTGTATATACTTGGCCTTTTGGCTGCCAAACCTATACCCATCTGTTTAGATGGCATACTGCCTACTTACAAGTTGGCTGGCCTCTTGTACTATGACATGAGTTCCAGCCAATGACAGCTAACAAAATGCTTCAGGAAGCAGCTCTTCTTATAGGAGGTCCTTTCTCATGCCAAAGATAGAGAAGCAGGTGGCATGATACATCCATTTAAACTTTGTTACACCTGTTGACACTTTTGTGCCAAAAGCAGACAATGCAACAAATGAACAAGAGAAAGCACAAAGGACTTAATGAAGCTTAAAAATAACCCTTCTCACCCTCCTAGAAATAGATGCTCAATTTCACTGCTGATTACTTGCACCGTTGACATTTAATTAATAGTAAGTGAAAATTGCCTTCTAAATGACCAAAAGAAGAGTTTGCAATAAGGTATCCTAAAGCTCTGGGATATGGACCCTTACCACCTCATACTGTGTCATGCAGTGAAATTCAATAATCACACTAAATATCTCCTTTCTCTGTTTTTTTAAAATGCAGACCCATGTCAGTCAAATTTATCCTAAGATTGCTTTCTTTTATCAAAGAATTAAGGTAATTATTCCATGTTCCAGAGAATTTGCACTAAAACTTAGATTGTCTCCTTCAGAGAACAGGAAAAGGCTACAAGGAGGGTAAGTGGGAGAGGTACATGCAACACTATTCCAGAACACTTGATTTTAACAAACCTCATGTTACCATTTTATATATATATATATTTCAATAAAATTTTATGTTCAAATAATAAAATGTTTATTTACCATTCTGGCCATGATTTGTATTGTTTTAATTGCCTGAAATTTATTGTTTTATTGTTCTTTGTACCACAAACATACTCTTAAAATGTTTAAAATGTGTCTCTGTGGGTAAAATGAATCACATTTTAATTAAGATTGTGCACAATTTCCCACCCCAACTTCTCCTTGAACTAACGGACCAGAGCATCAATATTCAACTCAAAACCAGGGAAATGATTCTGGGAAAAAAGAAAAAGTATTTATTGTTTTAATAATAAGAGTAAATTATAAAAGGAATAAACTAATAATGTATAATGTCTCAAAGGCTGTCAGGAGTGGATGGGGGGATCTAGTTCCCTGACATGCTTTGCAGCAATTCTGGTGATTTCTTCCCTTTTATCTCACTAGTCAAACAACAACAGCAACAATAAGAACAGCAGCAACTAGCATTTATTGAAAACTTATTGTTTATCAGATTCTGTGCCACATTCCTTAAATTTACACTCACTGAATTCACAAAATACCACGTGAGATACCATTTCTTCATTTCACAGGTAAACTAAAGCACAGATATATTAAGCAACTTGCCTCAGGACAGTAATGAATAAATGGCCCAGTGAAGCTTCAAATTCAAGCAGTCTGTCTTTTGAGCTCCCAATCTTATCACTATATATAACTCCATCTCTTATCACTTTTATTTTACACTCTGTGCTCCAGTGGATATTGAACTTTGTAACGTTCTCCCAAAAGAACATTCTCATTTAAACCCATTTTTCTCTCCCAGGACTTAGACTTCTTTCCTCCCAATCACCTCACAGGGATAAGTTCTTATGTTTAAGGCCCTAATACTGATATCATTCTCTTCCTTGTTTCATACTGCTGTCATTCTTCATACCTTGATTTTGGGTTCACTATTTCTTCTTCATTTTTCCATTATACAGCTCTAACAGCATTTTTACTGTTGTATAGAAAATGAATTAATTAATGTCTCTCTTTCAATCTAGATCATAGGAGAAGGCTCCATCTATCTTGTTCACTTTGTAATTGCAGTTTCTAGCATGGGGAATGACACTTAAAATATTCTCAATGAGTACTTGTTCTTTCATTCAGTCATTCAACATCTACTAGGTGGTAGGCAGTGTCTAGGACGTAGACATACAATACAGAACATGTCAGATAAAATATTGCACTTGTGGAGCTTATTTTTTTGTTGAGAATGGAGCTAAATAATGAATAAAATACATATATATGTATATACTATGTAATTGATGGCAACAAATGCTATAGAGAAAAATAAGAGATAAGTAGAATAGAGTTTGTGGTGAGGGTGAGGACTTTAAATAAGGCAGTTAAGCCAAGCATGATAAGAAAGGTGACATTGGAGAAAAGACTGAAAAGTATAAGTTACTTAATGATAATTGGGACAGAAGGTGATTTATACTGTTCCAAGCAGGAAGAAAAGTCAAAAGCAAATGTCATCAAGCAGAAGCATAAAATGACTCAGATTTAGCAATATGGCAGTCATTGTTAACCTTGACAAGAGTAATTACAGTCGATTGTTAGAAGTAATCATGACAGAATGGAGACATGAAGTAGAAATAATAATGAGTTTATCTCATTTTTATTAAAGGTAGCAGAGAAATAAGAGTTGGAGGATAAAGAGGATTCACGAAAATATTTTTTAAAAACAGTAGGAATAACAAATCATCAATCATCAGGTTTTTGTTGCGACACCTTAGTTGTTCATTGATTGCTTTCTCATATGTGCCTTGACCTCGGGCCTTCAGCAGACAGAGCAACCCCCTGCTCAAGCCAGCGACCTAGGGTCCAAGCTGGCGAGCTTTTGCTCAAGCCAGATGGGCCCGTGCTCAAGCTGGCGACCTCGGGGTCTCGAACCTGTGTCTTCCACATCCCCATCCGACGCTCTATCCACTGTGCCACCGCCTGGTCAGGCCACAACAGTGTATTCTAAGCACCCATAGTAATGTTTATTCTGTTCATAGGTGAAAAAATTTGTAAGTGATTATGCCAATCATGAAGCAATATGCAGATATCTTAAATAACAATTTTATTGTTTTTCATCAGGTATTATTTAATATTTTTTCATTAATATTTTAAAACTCTTAAAACATAATCTAGTTTTATGTACCTCTTTTATTATTCTTGTTTAAGTATTAAATGCATGAAATAATAAACTCCCTTTTTATACTTAAAACTGTCATTAGGGCAGAGAACTGGTTGTTAAATTATTTGAATTCCACCACTGCATAACAGTACATTTGTATAATTATGGGAAAACTTCAGGAGAGACTAAAAACTTAACACTACAACAACAAAAGGATTACTCGAGTTATGTGCTTGAATCGGTGTGATTGGATATCTATAAGCTTTATATTTTTAAAAATTCCAATTAACAGTTACTTTTAAGTAGTGAAGTTTTATTTCTCTTTCATGTAACTGCAAAAATGAAAACAGATTAGACCTAGGATGTTGGGATCACAGAGTCAGGATCACAGCCTCTTTGTTGGTTTATTCCTCAACCATTTTAAGCTTGATTTGGTCTATACTTTCAATGCCTCATAATCACATTTTAGCAAGTAAGATAAAAGTGAATTAGGCAAGGGTGTGCATGTTCTTTCTCTCTGAGGGTAAAACCCAGAGTAGTATAGTAGCATACCTTACATGTACTATGATCCTGTGCAGAACTTAAACACAAGCCCACATGTAATTTCAAAGGCTGTTGGAAAATGTAATCCTTATTCTGGTCTATCCAAGTATTTAAATTTTTTTATCTCTTTTCCCTTAACAGAAGGGAAATATTTTCAACTTTATATCCTTTCCAATCAGGATATTTAGAATATACTATATAAAAGTTGTTCTTTTACCCCACTTCCACTCTCTAATTTATCCCAGTGGCTGATTGCTGTGGTGGAGGAAGGGGTGGGAATGCAGGTTGGAGGGAAATTTGCAGTCTCTACTACATAAAGGAAAAGGTAGTTAGTGTGTCCAGTGGGAGGAGACTTTTTCTTGCCTCTGTGAGGAAAGCAAGTCTAACATGAAAAGGGCAAGGCGGTATCTTTCCCAAACCATAAGTTTAGTCAAAAATATGTGTAACTCTCTTCCATGTCATAAATTAAATTGCTTAACTCTATTGATCGTGAAGCAGTATAGTTGGTGAGTAAAGCATGGGAAAGCTAAACTGTGGGTAGATAGATCCAGGTTGATACCCCAACTTCTGTGCTTATTATCTGTGTGACCTTAGACAAGTTACCTTATTTATATTAAGCTTATGTTCCTAAATATATATAAAAGGGGTTATCCCCATCTCATCGGATTATTAGAAGTCAATGTCAAAGAGGCTGGTGTCTATCCACAGTGAGTACACAAAACACAAAAATAATGACCTGGTAAAAACATTATGTAAAATTGAAGTCGGTGCTTTAAATTTTGTTTGTTAGACCATCTAAAAACAATGGAAATATTGAGTCTATTATCTGCTTTTGATTTCAAAATTATTGAGAAGACATTGTAAGTTATGAAGAAGATCTGAGATGATACTAATAAAAATTTCCCAATCATCTCTCTGAAAATTTTTTGAATTTTCTAACCCACTTAGGAGACTCTTTCTGTATAAATTTCTTATATCTGAAGCATAATAATTTGAAGTCATTAATATAGTAATCACATGACTTTTTGTGTTTGTGAATTAGCATTAAAGAAGTATTGATCATTATTGACAAAAAGTGATAGATGACAGACAGAAAGATGGTATAATCTATAGAGTTGTATAAAATTAAGTTCAAAATCCAACTCTGTTTTACACAGGCTGCTACTTAAGTGGTTCATTCTCTTGGAGTCTCATTTTACTTATTTGTAAAATTGAAATATGAATATTATCTTTGTTATAGACTGAATGTTTGTGTCAAACCCTCCCCCAGATTCGAATTTAAAATCCCACCCCCAACGTGATAGTATTAGGAGATGAGACCTTTGAGAAGTAATTAGAATTAGATGAGGTCATGAGAGGGGAACCCTCATAAATGAGATTAGTGCCCTTATAAGAGTCAGGAGAGAGCTTACTGCTCTTTGCTTTCGGCCATGTGAGTAATAATGGAGAAGTTGGCTGTCACCAGAACTTGACCATGTTGGCTCCCTGATCTTGAACTTCCAGCCTCCAAAATTGTGAAAAATAAATTTCTGTTGTTTATGGTACACTGTCTATGTGACTTTGTTATAACAGCCTATGGAAACTAAGACAATCTCATAAGTTTGTTATGATTAAATGAAACAGCAGATAGTAATCTCTTTATTCAGTACCTAACATATGGGGTACATGGTGAATTTTCACAGGATTTCAGCAGATTGTACACCAAGTGAGGGCAGAGACTTTTCATAACTCACCACTACATCTACAGTACACACACAGTACCTGGAATACTGAGTGGTTAATAAGTATCTGTTAATCAATATGATGCCACTGATGGCAATCTAGCATTATTTTGCAAGTAATATTAAAACAAGGCACACAGTCTGAGGTCATTTTCTTTTCTATAATTCTGTTATTACACAGCTTCTGCCACTAGATAAGCCCTTCACTTCATTATTTTTGGCTAAAATTAATGATCCCATATCTTTGTTTATTATAAATCAGATTGACATAATTGAAATAATTTCCAGGTAGTGTGGGCCAATCCCACAGGGCTTGAAGGTGTGCTATCAATATCTTTATGTTTCTTTTGCCCACTGTGCTTGAATTACCCAGTGAGTATTTATACTCCACAAGAGCCAGCTCAGTTTTAATCTGAATTACAGTGTATATTGCCTAGAGTTGCCTAGTCAAGCACCACCTACTTAGTGCTCAGAAACTTTTACAGCAAAGCAGAGAAATAAATACCAGGATGCTAATGAAAATGCCTGAGAAACTGGGTGTTAGTCTGTGACCCTGCCGATTCACCAGCAGTACTAAAGGAAAAAAACTACTATGGTTCAGTGGCTTAATTTTTGAGAAATGGTCTATTAATGAATCAGAAATGCATTATCTTATATTTAACCTTTATTCTTCTTGCCTTAATCAAAATATTACATTCCACTTTGTAAAGCAATATTTAATCAGTAGTATTTCTAAACAGATATGAAGTATTAATCCAAAGGACTGAGATTAAAATAGTTTTTACCTATACAATTTGCCTCCCATTGCAAATCCTCCTCCATACTCCTTTTAAACTATATTTAAAAATTAGCACTAATATTTAAAGGGCATTATAAAAAAAATACCGCTTACCTCCTAAAGTAAAAAAGACATAAAATTTATTTTCCAAGAAGCTTCCAGGGGAAAAAAAATAAAAGAAACTACAAAAGGCTTTTTCTTCCCAGATAAATATAAACTACCAATACTACATTACAGTCATGTCTGCTTTAAGAGAAAAAGGGAACAATACAACTTGTTTACAAACTATAATTTTTGCTTAGGTGAGGAAGGAAACCATATTTTAAAAGCATGTGCATTCCACAGATTTCACTTTCACTAAATCCTTTTCTCCCTTTATGCGTCAGGATGAATCTCTCTTTTTACTCTAAAGGAAGCTTCACTTTCCACACACAAAAAAAGAAGAAACCAGCTGAAAACAAGTGTTCTCTACACAACAAACGAGTCTGTATGTCTGCAGCTTTTTACTTTTTTGAATGACTATTCTATGATAAAGGAAAAACTTACTGTCTAGTGGGGGTGTTGAAGGTGTTTTTTAGTCCATATTTCTTACACTTTTACGATTATCAAAAATAGTTACCATGGTAATAGCTCAAGTCACAGTATATCTAATCTTAGAACTGAATTACAGAAAACCTTCCTACTGGGTAGTATACAATGCCTTTTGAAGGTTTCATCTAACCTATTATTTAAAGTGGGAATTATTTTAAATACAATCAAGTTGTTACATTCTATTCATGACTGCTCTTTTGTTACTCTGAAGGTAGTGAAATCCTTTGGCATACAGTCTTGGAAAAACCTTATTTAATTTTAATATGTATCATTTAATAATGTTTCATTACTCCTCTTTTAATGAATGCTTTATAAGTATAGACATAGATGATAGTTTATTTTCTTCCATAATTTAAAACTCAAAAGAAATCATTTTTAAAATCAACACAATTTGGAGGGTGGGGACTGGGTGAAAAATGTAAAGAGATTATGCAAAAAGAAAAAAGAAAGAAAAGGAAAAAAAAATGGAGAAATAAACCAAAATGAAACATCTCATAGATACAACAGTATGGTGATTACCAGAGGGAAAGGAGTGGAGCGAGACAGAAGAGGGTAAAGGAGAACACGGTAATGAAAGGAGACGTGATTTAAGGTGGTGAACACACAATACAATATACAGATGATGTATTACAGAATTGTACACCTGAAACCTATATACTTTTATTAACCAATATCACCTAGTAAATTTTTAAAGATGTTGAAAAAGTTTTAAAAGATGTTGAAAACCCATATTTATTTTAACATAAAAGCCACATTAAATCGTAATCTTCTAAGAACACTTAAATATAAGAGAATCACTATTTCTAAAAAATACTCATTACTGATGAACAAGGATCACAAATAAATAAAACATAACCATAGACCAGTAAGCTTTAAAGGAGTTTTGAGAGACCACTCAGTTTATTCTTCCGATTTAGTCTGAGCAAAAACTAAATCATTCACTACAACTGTGTTCTAGAGAACATTCTGTAAAGATGACACATATACCATCCATGATAATATACTTAAATGGTTTACAGCCCTTTTTCTTCTTTTCAGAAACCCTTCCCAGTATTTCACTGAGCTGCACCCTGCATTAGTTTAACTAGACTTCCCTTGGCTCTGTGCCGTGTTCACTCACTGACATCTAGGAGCTCATGCTCAGCAAGTCACTAACAGGCTTTACACTGAAATTTTGTTAACAATCTGAATTGTTAGCTACCTGAATATGAAGAATGTAAAGATACCCTACATTGACTATGTGGGATTTCTCGGAAAACAGAAATAAACTACCTCCTAGAGAACTACTAAAATATTGTTTAAAAATGACTATTTACAAATGTTGAAAATCTTTATGATACATTGTAAAAGGAGACTACCTCATTATAGAATAGTATAATGATAACTCAATTTAAAAATATGTGAGTATAGAAACTTAGAATGGGGTAAATAAAGTGATAATTGTTCTGTTAAATACTGAAATGCAATATTTTTTATATTCCATTTACCACCTTTTGGCAATGTTTTCTTTTATATATTTTTAAAAAAGGAAAGAAAATAAATGAGGACAGCACTAAGTGAAGTTAACCTAACACCAATTTTCAACTCATCCTTTCTTGTTTGCCTTCACTTTGGAGGCTGAAGGAGCCAAACACAACCAAACCTTGCCTCTCCTACTTCTCAACAGAGAGCAATGGCCATACAATGGTCTGGGTAGTGAGAACAAAGCAGATGTCTCCTGGGATATAACTGAGGAGACTTGTGCTTTCCCACTAAAAATGAAAGATGGCTATTGGTAGTCCTTACTCCCTCACTTATTTTTCCAGTTTTGAATACAGACCTCTTGTCAAAACTGGAGAATATATTTACAAACCAAGACAAAAAGTCTAATATTGGTCTTAATATCACTTAGCTACTCCACCAACAATGGCAATTTTGAAACTCTTGACATGGAAGAAAGGTAGACCTCAATTTGCTTCAGTCACTACTGCCCAGATTTACTATTTCTTTTAACCAAAATACTTTCTCTTTGATCTATTACGTCAAGTACAATTTCAACATTACTATGAGTGTTTTTATTTCTGTGGAAAACATTGTTTTTTTCTTACAGAAGCAGAGAGAGGAACAAATAGGGACAGACAGACCGGAAGGGAGAGAGAGATGAGAAGCATCAATTCTTTGTTGTGACACCTTAGTTGTTCATTAACTGCTTTCTCATATGTGCCTTGACCGGGGGGCTACAGCAGAGTGAGTGACCCCTTGCTCATGCCAGTAACCTTTGGCTCAAGTCAGCTACCTTGAGCTTCAAGCCAGCAACCTTTGGGCTCAAGCCAGTGACAATGGAGTAAAGTCTATAATAATCATACCCATGCTCAAGTCAGTGACCCAGTGCTCAAGCTGGTAAACTGGTCCTCAAACTGGATGAGCCCGTCCTCAGGTCTGTGACCTCAGGGTTGGAACCTGGGTCCTCTGCATCCCAGTCCCATGCTCTATCCACTGCACCACCACCTGTTCTTGCTGTGAAAAACATATCGAGACATTTAATACTGGAGATTCCAAAATGACGACAGAGTGAGTGGATGTTCCAACTGCCACCTCCCAAGACCAAATTAGATTACAACCTAATTTAAGAATAATCGTCTTGAAAAATCAAGTGTGGACTAAACTAAGAGCAGTCTATAACCAATGATCACAGAAGAAGCCACACTGAGAAAGGTAGGAAGGGTGGAGATGCAGAAAAGGCTGCCCACTCCCAGGAGCAAGGGGCTGCTGAAGGTCTGAAGGAACTTTCACTATGGGGAGTATAGGGCCAGTAGCCACTGCCACCATCTCAGCCGCCTGGCCCATGCAGGTTCTCATTGAATTCGGACAGATGGTAATGAAACAATGGAGCCAAGAACTGGTGGGCCATTAGCTTTAATACTAGCTTGCACAAGCGGGCAAGAAATACACACAGTGGGAAAACACTTCCCTTTCCATTCAGGGCTCCCGAAGCCACTGACTTATCCGAGTTTCCTAGAATCAAAGGTTTCTAGCTCACCTTATTCACCTCTGTTCCCCATCTCCTTCTCTCTGCACAAACTCTGCACAAACTGGCTTCTCCCTCAGCACTCCACCATCTTGGCTGCTTCTCCTGGCCTCCTCCACATGGCCTTTCTCTGCTCTCCAACAGCATGGGCTCCTCCTAAAACATGATCACTCTTCCCTGGAACAACTTGATCTCTCCTTTTAAAACCTTTTGGTGCAAAAGCCCTCCCCAACACACATTAATATAATCACACCCATGCCAAGCAAGAAGGGCAACTAATATTATCACCTGGATGATGGTTTTCCTCTTGGGCAGCGCCATCTTTAACAAAATGAGCATAATATATTTTATCTTCCCAACAGGGAGGGTCACTCTGAGAGATGTAGGTGGTTAGCCCCAGGCCCAGAGCCCCAGCCTTGAGCCACACAACCTAGAAGAGGCGCCCACACAGCATTTGGTGGTGAAAAGAACCAGGTTTCTGTCTTCAACAAAGGGACGCAGCTCTCAGAGATGCACTCTATCTTAAAGGGCCCATGCAGAAAATCTCGTTCACATCCACTTACCCGGGGCTCTTGTGGAGGAAGAGCTGAGAGGACTGGAGTTGTGTGAGGAAAGTATAAAGTTGGAGACCCAGAGAGAGACACTGTGGGGGACAGCCACTGGAACCACTGTGCTGCGTCATTCTCCGGTACTGCAGTTGCCATCTTTCTTGGGTAAAGCAGTTTTGTCTGAGTGCTATCAGCCTGGGGAAAAGCAACTGCTCTGCTCTTGGGAGCCTCTCCTACCCCAGTCACGGTGACAGGTTGCTCTGAGAAGCCAGGAGGCAGGGGGCAATTCAGGGATTCAGTATTCTGGTGTTGAAACTGGAGCTTTCCCCCACACACTCCCAACTCTAAGACTAGTGCTTCCACCTCAGGGGAAACTAAATAGAAACTTTCCAGAGTGTAGGCAGACCATAACTCTGGGTCTCAGAGGCCTAACCCACCAAACTCCTGGGACCACACCCTACTGAGGTCTGAAAAAAGTCAGACTGACTGACACCTGGAGCCAAGGGGCGGAGCCACACTCACTACCCTTCCTAATCCCTGAATTACTGCAGGCACTAGACTCTAGCAGAGGTTTTTTCAGCATCTGAGCCCAACAAGCAGCCAGCAGACAGCCTGCAGGAGGCAGGACTCAGAGAAACTCAGCCTTTTAAGCAGAACTTCCCCCAGGCCCGGTGTGGGTAAAAGCCAGTCTAGGTGTGCAACTTGGTATTTTAATATACATCTGGGCCCAGCAGAGGCAGCCACAAATTTTGGATTGCTTATAGATCCAAGAAGGTTACTGAGGATCAGCCATGGGCAGTGTCTCCCACTGGTCTGTGCCAGGTTCTGCCGAGGAGACCCAGGGCCTGCACATCCATGGGCCAGTTGCAGCAAGCATCAGATCAGGACCTAACAACCCTTACTAGACTGGTAACCTAAGGAAAGTCTCCTCACACCCGGCCCAGGTGAGGCAATTTCCACTCTCTGTGATAAGCTCCTGCCCAGCGGCTCATGTGCATTGTATAGGGTGGAGCTTCACAGTCAGCTGGCCTGGGCATTGGATATCCTGCCGTGCTGGGCTATATTACACATGGTGAAGGGAGAGAAGCTTGGACCATGGACATTTAATGTGTGGGTCCCTGTGAGTCTATTGTTAGATCTGATTGAGGGGCTTAGCCACCTTCAGGGGGGCACAGTCAGCCCCAAGAGAGGATGCTCTCAGTGTTCTTCCCTGAGACCAGGGTCTCACCAGCTAAAAGAGTTTCTGCAGAAAGGACCGTCAACCACACTTAGTTGGAACCTGCTGCTCACCTTATTGGGAAGAAATGAAATTTGAGTATCTAGGAGTCGCTGAGGGACTAAGCTCTGGAGTAGGGGCCACATTCCCCATACTGAGCTCCTGACACAGAGACTCCTGAAGTAGGGGGTCCCACTAACGATGTGTTCACCACCTCAGCTGCTCTAATCCACCAAGTGTGCAACCTATAGAGGTGTTGATTTGGTGAGGCCAGTGTGGGCTCACACTATAGTCTTTCTACAGAGGACTCTGTGGAAAGACCAGGCAGCTGCAAGAGGAAGAGAAGCTGAAAGTGAAGACAAAACTTACAGAGCTTGGGGCTTTTATGGAGCTGTTGTCATCTCTAAGCAAAAGGAAGCTGATCCTTATACAAAGGTCGGCCCCTCCAACACTACCCAGGCACAGAAAACACAGACACAAACAGCAAATAGTGCAATAGCTGCAGACAAGTAGCCCACAGCGGGTTGCAAACAACAGCTGACACCAACCCAAGAAGATCTAGAGCCTACACAACTGGTAGTGGATGGCATACAGCACTGATCCTAGACTTAGCTACTTATACAAACAGCATGCCCAAAGGTTGAGTCTCACAAGCAAAAGACACAGTGTAGAAAAAATATACCCAACAGGACAGACATTACACAGTGTATAATACACATAATTAAGGTTGATCCTTAGAGCCAGCCTGCCTAAAGGCGTAACTATACCCACAAAAGGACCAACTGCAGTCAATACTGACATACAACAAGAAAGAAAATTGTACCCTCAAGAAGCATTCCTAGAACAAGGAAAACAGGTAGACTGGAGGTTAATATCACTGAGCCCAACTTCTTCATAAAGACACCAGAGAAATTTCAAAGTCAGACAGCATGATCTAATTCACAGATGAAATGGGCAGGCAAGAAATGCGACCCAAATGAATCAAGAGAAATCCCCAGATAAAGAACTGAATGAGATGAATTGAACCAGACTACCAAAAGCAGAGTTTAAAATAATGATTTTTAAGATGCTCAAGAATATTAGAGCAAAAATGGATGGTCATATGAGCACTTCAATAAAGAGATAGCAAGCATTAAAAAAAAAAAAACATTGAAGTAATAAAAAAGAACCAGTCAGAAATGAGAAATATAATACTGGAAATGAAGACTGCACTAGAAGGAATCAACAGAAGGCTGGATGAAGCAGAGAACTGAATCAGGAATTTAGAGGACAAGATAAACATAAGCAGAGAACAAGTCCAGCAAAAAGAAAAGAGGTTCAAAAGACCAAGGAAACTCTAAGAGAGCTCTATGACAACATGAAGAGAAACAACATCTGCACCATAGAGGTTTCTGAAGGAGAAGAGAACAAACAAGGGATAAAAACCTGTTTAAAGAAATCATTGCAACCTGACCAGGTGGTGGTGCAGTGGAGAGCATTGGACTGGGATGTGGTAGACCCAGGTTTGAGACCCAAAGGTCGCCAGCTTGAGTGTGGGCTCATCTGGCTTGAGCAAGGTTCACCAACTTGGACCCAAGGTCGCTGGCTCCAGCAAGGGATGGCTCGGTCTGGCAAAGGCACATGTGAGAAAGCAATCAATGAACAACTAAGGTGTTGCAATGGCAATAAAAAACTAATGATTGATGCTTCTCACTGCTCTCCGTTCCTGTCTGTCTGTCCCTGTCTATCCCTCTCTCTGACTCTCTCTCTGTCACTGTAGAAAAAAGAAAAAAGAAATCATTGCTGAAAATTCCTCTAAATTGATGAAGGAAAAAGTCACACACATTTAAGAAGTACAGAGAGTCCCATTAAAGATGAATCTAAAGAGGCCTACACCAAGACACATCATAATTAAAATGCCAAAGTTAAGAGACAAAGATACTAAAAGCTTCAAGAGAAAAGCAGTTATGGTGATTACCTACAGAGTAGCCCCCATAAGACTGACATCTGACTTCTCAGCAGAAACACTTGAGGCTAGAAGGGATTGACAAGAAATATTCAAAGTGATACAAAACAAGAACCTACAACAAAGATTACTGTATCCAGCAAGGCTATCATTTAAAATTGAAGGAGAACTAAAAAGCATCCCAGACAAAAAAAGAGTTAAGGAATTTATTATAACCAATCTAGCACTGCAAGAAATGTTAAGGAGTCTGCTATAAAAAGAGGAAAGGAAAAGAGAAAGAGTATTACATGATTAAAAACTTAAATAGCAATAAATAAGTACATATCAATAATAATATTAGGTGTAAATGTATTAAGTGTTCCAATCAACAGACTAAGGGTAGCTTTATGGATAAGAAAACAATACCTTTATATACCATGTCTTTAAGAGACCCACCTCAGAACAAAAGATACAGACTGAAAGTGAAGGAATTGAAAAAAGTATTTTATGCAATGGAAGTGAAAAAAAAAGCTGGAAGAGCAATACTAATATCTGATTTTAAAAAGTCTTTCAAACAAAGGTTATAATAAGGGATAAAGAAGGTCACTACCTTATGACAAAGGGTATAATCTAGCAGAGAATATAACCATTATAAATATCTCTGCAACTAATATAGGGGCACCTAATCATATAAAGCATATTTGGATGGACATACGGATAAGATTGAAAGCAATACTATAATAGTAGGGGATTTTAATACCCCAATAACATCAGTGGATAGATCCTCCAGACAGAAAATTAACAGAGAAACAGTGGCCTTCAATGACAAACTAGATCAACTGGATTTAATAGATATCTTCAGAACCTTTCACCTCAAAGCAGCAGAATGTACATTCTTTTCAAGTGCACATGGTACATTCTTTAAGATAGACCACATGTTAGGACACAAAACTAGTCTCAATAAATTTAAGAATATTAAAATCATATCAAATATCTTCTCTGATCACAATGGCATGAAACTAGAAATCAACTACAATAGAAAAACTGGAAAACATTCACACAACTGGAGGCTAAAAGCATGTTATTAAATTAAAAAATGGGTTAGCTATAAGATCAAGGAAGAAATAAAAATATTTCTTGAAAAAAATGAAAATGAACATGAAACAACTCAAAACCTATGGGACACAGCAAAAGCAGTCCTAAGAGGGAAGTTTATAGCATTACAAGCATACCCTAAGAAGCAAGAAAAAGCTCAAATAAATAACAACCCATTATTTAAAAGAACTAGAAAAAGAACAACAAAAACATCCCAGAGTAAGTAGAAGAAAGGAAATAATAAAGATCAGTGCAGAAATAAATGACATAGAGGCAAAAAAGAAAAAAAAAGACCAATGAAACCAGGAGCTGATTCTTTCAAAGGGTAAACAAGATTGATGAACCTTAATGAACCTTAACAAGACCCATCAAGAAATAAAGAGAAGATTCAAATAAATAAAATAAAAATGAAAGTGGAGAAGTAACAACTGATATGGCAGAAATAGAAAGGATTGTAAGAAAATACTATGAAGATCTCTATACCAAAAAATTGAAAAACCTAAGTGAAAAGGATAAATTCCTAGAAACATACAATCTTTCAAGACACAATCTGGAAGAATCAGAAAATCTAAACAGAAAAATTATAACAAATGAAATTGAAACGGTTATAAAAAAACACCCAACAAACAATAGTCCTGGACTGGATGGCTTCACAGGCTAATTTTAACAAATATTCAAATAACTAACACCTATTCTTCTCAAGCTATTTCAAAAAATTTATGAGGAGAAAAGACTTCCAAGCTCCTTTTATGAGACAAGCATTATCCTCATTCGAAAACCAGGTATAGATACTACAAAGAAAAACTATAGATCAATATCCCTGATGAACATAGATGCTAAAATTCTCAACAAAATATTAACAAACTGGATCCAGCAATACATTAAAAAAGGCATACATTGCCTGACCAGGTGGTGGCTCAGTGGACAAAGCATTAGACTGGGATGCAGAGGATTCAGGTTTGAAACCCCGAGGTTGCCAGATTGAGCGCAAGCTCATCTGGTTTGAGCAGAGCTCACCAGCTTGAGCCCAAGGTCACTGGCTTGCGCAAGAGGTCACTCGCCCAAGTCAAGGCACATATGAGAGGGCAATCAATGAACTAAGGTGCCACAACAAAGAATTGATGCTTTTCATTTCTCTCCCGTCCTGTCTGTATGTCCTTATCTGTCCCTCACTCTCTCTGTCACACACACACACACACACACACACACTCACACAAAGTCATACATCATGATCAAGTGGGATTTATTCTGAGACAATGCTGGTACAGTATTCGCAAATCAATCAATGTGATCAATGTGATTCATCACATAAAAAAAGGAAGGATAAAAATCACCCAATTATATCAATAGATGCAGAAAAAGCATTTGATAAAATCCAGCACCCATTTATGACCAAAACTCTCAGCAAAGTGGGAATACAGAGATCATACCTCAACATGATAAAGGCAATTTATGACAAAACTACAGCCAACATCATACTCAATGGACAAAACTTAGAAGCAATTTCCTTAATATCAGGAAAACAGCAAGGGTGTTCCCTTTCAATACTCTTATATAACATAGTTCTTGAAGTCCTAGTCACAGCAATCAGACAAGAAGAAGAAATAAAAGGCATTCAAACTGGAAAAGAAGTAAAACTATCATTATTTGCTGATGACATGATACCGTACATAGAAAACCCTAAAGTCTCAGTCAAAAAACTACTTGACCTGATAAAGGAATTTGGCAAGGTACAGGATATAAAATTAATATTCAGAAATCAGTGGCATTTTTATACAGCAACAATAAACTGTCTGAAAATAAAGTAAGGAAACGCCTGACCAGGCGGTGGTGCAGTTGATAGAGCATCAGACTGGGATGCGAAAGACCCAGGTTTGAGACCCCCAGGTTGCCAGCTTGAGCATGGGCTCATCTGGCTAGAGCAAAAGCTCACCAGTTTAGACCCAAGGTTGCTGGCTCGAGCAAGGGGTTACTTGGTCTGCTGAAGGTCTGAGGTCAAGGCACATATGAGAAAGCACCAATGAACAACTAAAACTGATGTCACAACAAAAAACTGATGATTGATGATTCTCATCTCTCTCCGTTCCTGTCTGTCTGTCCCTGTCTATCCCTCTCTCTGACTCTTTCTCTGTCCCTGTAAAAAAAAAAAGTGTAAGGAAACAATCCCCTTCACTATTGCAATAACAAAAATAAAGTACCTAGGAATAAATTTAACCAAGATGGTAAAACACTTGTTCTCAGAAAACTATAAGACACTGAAAAAAAGAAATCAAGGAAGATGCAAACAATTGGAAGCATATACTGTATTCATGGATAGGAAGAATAAACATTATTAAAATGTTTATATTACTCAAATCAATCTATAGATTTGATGCAATTCCTACTTAAATACCAATGGCATACTTCAGCAATATAGAACAAATATTCCAAAAATTTATATGGAACCAGAAAAAAAACATTAATAGCCCCAGCAATCTTAAAAATGAAGACTAAAATGGGAGGCATCACACTTCCTGATATCAAGTTATTGTACAAGGCCATAGTAATCAAAACATGTTGGTACTGGCATAAAAACAGGCATACAGATCAATGAAACAGAACAAAGAACCCAGAAATAAACACATGCCTTTATAGTCAATTTATATTTGACGAAGTAAAAGCATACACTGGAGTAAAAACAGTCTCTTTAATATATGGTGTTGGGAAAACTGGACAGCTAATGCAAAAAAAAAAAATGGAACTAGATGACTAACTTACACCATTCACAAAAATAAACTCAAAGTGAATAAAAGACATAAATGTAAGTCATAATACCGTAAACATCTTGGAAGAAAACATATGCAGTAAACTCTCTGATATCTCTCGTAGCAATATTTTTGCCGATTTATATCCACAGACAAGTGAAATATAGGACAAAATAAACAAATGGGACTATATCAAACTAAAAAGCTTTTGCACAACAAAAGACACCATGAACAAAATACAGACAACCCCCACAATGGGAAAACATATTCACCAATACATCTAATAAGGGGTTAATAACCAAAATTTATAAAGAACTTCTAAAACTCAACACCAGGAAGATAAACAATCCAATTAAAAAATGAGCCAAAGAACTGAATAGACACTTTTCTGAAGAGAACATACAGATGACCAATAGGTTTATGAAAAATTGTTCAACATCATTAATCATTAGAGAAACGTAAATTAAAACCACAATAACATACCACCTCACACCTGTCAGAATGGCGCTCATTAACAAGTCAACACACCACAAGCGCTGATGAGGGTGTGGAGAAAAGGGAAGTCTCCTGCACTGCTGGTGGGAATGCAGACTTGTGCAGCCACTGTAGGAAACAGTATGGAGTTTCCTCAAAAAATTACAAATGGAGCTGCCTTTTGACCCAGCTATCCCGCTTTTAGGAATATATCTTAAGAATACCAAATCAATGATTCAAAAGAAGAAATGTATCCCCATGTTTACTGCAGCATTGTTACAATAGCAAAGATCTGGAAACAGCCCAAGTGTTTGTTAGTGGACGAGAGGATTAATAAGGTGTGGTACAGATATACACAACAGAATACTATGCGGCCATGAAAAAGAAGGAAATTTTACCTTTTGGGACAGAATGGATGAACCTGGAGACTATTATGCTAAGCGAAATAAGCCAGGAAGAGGAAAACAAATACTATATGATCTCACTTATATGTGGAATCTAATGAACAAAGTGAACTGAGGAATGGAATAGAGGCAGAGACAGGGTCACAGGGAGCAGAGGGACATTTGTGGGAGGGAAGGGGGATGAGTGGATGGGATCAGAGAAGGTGAAGGGATTAGTAAAATTATATATACATAACACATTGATTCAGATAACAGGGTAGCAAATCCAAAAGGAAAGGGGGGAGGGAGTTAGGGGTAAGGGGGCAAATAGTGTATAATGGGGGACAAGAAAGTGGGGTGTGAGGAGTTACATTGAGTGGGACACTTGAATCCATGTTAACACAATAAATTAAAATTAATAAAAAATGAAAAAATTTTAACACTGCTCCCAAAATTTTGGATTACAGGGTAATTTGAACACTTTTGTGTTAAAATACGTTATTTGCTAATTGTTAAAAAAATTAAAGAAAGATTTTGAAGTTGAAAAAATTAGTATTGTCATTAGATATGAATTAGCTCTCACAAATATGTTGGTGGTGTAAGAGCACACACCTCTCAAGTGAATGATTATATCTCCCTTTTATACTATATAGTTTCACATATTCAAAATACAAGCTTGGCAAAATTCAACTGTGACTTATCAAAACAAAGTTATTTGCATTTGAGTTTTTCTAGCTTTTGAATAATCTTTAACAAGCTTCCAAGTCTGAAATTTTTTGCAAGCCTGCTTTGAAAAAGAAATTTTAGTAAGTAATAAACTATTATTATTGGCATTAATATTGAAAAGTTCTGACAGTACATGTGCCCTAGGAATTACTGGGTTTTGTTATCAAGTTAGTTAACGCTAACCTAATGAATACAATAATTAAGAGATTTTGTGCTTTTGCAGATAGATCAAAGCTTGCAAACACAAACCAAGGATATGTCCTCATTTTGACACAGTCTCTTGGAACTATACAAAATTTGGAAATAGCCATTTTTATTTTAACAAACAAAAAGAGATGCTGTCAGAATGGAGACTAGACTAGGGTCCTATAATAAATGAAGTATTTCTGAATTCTAACTCTTGTTCCATTCTTTCGGTAGGAAAAGTCGTAAAGGTTCCATCCACTTTGATTGCCTTAGTGTTTATCTGAAGGTCATTCCAGCAAAAGATTTCTAGTGCAATTCTCTCTAATATGAATCAGTTCACAGCCATATTGTTGTACTTGGCAAAATGTATGGGCTGTTTTTCTTCATAAGGGACATTAATGTTGACTTTTTTCATTTTTGTCCATCACAAAAGCAACATCTTATTCTCCCTTGTGTATCTATCACCCATGGCAGTGATGAAAACCCAAGATCTCTGGAAATGTTCAGATGTTAGATACAAATGCTTCAAAAAGAACCTGAGTTAAGTGCCTATTGGTATACAGCATATTTCCACTAGCACTTCTTGAAACCCATTTAAATATCCCTTTTTTGCCATCTTTGTTCTTCACAAAATAACATATTTTGCTTCTGACTCTACAAATGTTCCTGGAAAACCATTTGTCTTCTAGGTGGGAGTTTACCATTGAGCAATGGTTGCTGTGCCTGGAAGAAAAAGGCTTACCACAGAAGAAGAAAATGGAAATATTGGGTTAACTTTTAACTTATGCTCCTGGTTACATGGAAAAGTATTTAAAATATTTTTCTCATTAAAAGTATCACTTAACATATTACGTTATAATTGCATATTATTATTTTATTTTTAGTACACAAATTCTGATTTGGCTGCCAAGATCAATGAAAATCATCTTGACTCCATTACTATTCTCAGTATTTCTCTTATAAAAATAAAACCAATAAAAAAAAAGCAGTAGCACCATCAAGGAAGGTATCTGAGAGAAAAATGCTTTACATTTTAATATAACCAAATTAAGGATAAATTTTCCTTTTTAAAAGAGAATTCACCAATGGTATCTTCAAAGATGTTTAATTATCAAGTATGTTATATATGTTTTGAAAGTCGCTTTTGCTCTTTAGTTCTTGCTACAAAAAGTTTCTGCAATACTATTCATAGTATTTAACCGACTGAAATGTTTTTGTCATAGTGGGACCAAATAGGTTTGCATACTTAATATATTTGTGTTCCTAGTCTTACTTTCAATGAAAGTGGACATTCTTTCTTATGGAAAATTGAACAAGAAAATATTTGATAAGTTTGGCACAGCTAATTCCAGACCAATATGAAAATAAAAAATTTTATATGTTTTTTTTCTTTTTTTTTTATTAACTTTAATGGGGTGACACCAATAAATCAGGGTACATATGTACAATGAAAACATCTCCAGATTATCTTATCATTCAATTGTGCTGCATACCCATTACCCAAAGTCAAATTGTCCTCTGTCACCTTCTATCTGGTTTTCCCTGTACCCCTACCCTTCTCCCTATTCCACCCTCCCTTCCCTCCCCCCATCCCGTAACCACCACACTCTTGTCCATGTCTCATAGTCTCACTTTAATGTCCCACCTATGTATGAAATCATGCTGTTCTCAGATTTTTTTTTTCTGATTCACTTATTTCACTCCGTATAATGTTATCAAGGTACATCCATTTTGTTGTAAATGATCCGATGTCATCATTTCTTATGGCTGAATATTGTACCATAGTATATATATACCAAAGTTTTTTAATCCACTCGTCTTCTGACGGACACTTGGGCTGTTTCCAGATCTTCGCTATTGTGAACAATGCTGCCACGAACATGGGGGCGCATTTCTTCTTTTCGAACAATGTTATGGTGTTCTTAGGGTATATTCCTAAAAGTGGGATAGCCGGGTCAAAAGGCAGTTCGACTCTTAATTTTTTAAGGAATCTCCAAACTGTTTTCCACAGTGTCTGCACCAGTCTGCATTCCCACCAGCAGTGCAGAAGGGTTCCCTTTTCTCCACATCCTCGCCAGCACTTGTTCTGTGTTGTTTTGCTGATGAGCGCCATTCTGACTGGTGTGAGGTGATATCTCATTGTGGTTTTAATTTGCATTTCTCTAATGATTAGTGATGTTGAACATTTTTTCATATGTCTTTTGGCCATCTGTATGTCCTCTCTGGAGAAATTTCTATTCATTTCTTTTGCCCATTTTTTGATTGGATTGTTTGTCTTCCTGTTGTTGAGTTTTATAAGTTCTTTATAAATTTTGGTTATTAACCCTTTATTAGACTGCTGTCGAATATGTTCTCCCATTGTGTAGTTTGTCTTTTTATTCTGTTCTTATTGTCTTTAGCTGTGCAAAAGCTTGTTAGTTTGGTGTAGTCCCATTTGTTTATCTTGCCTTTTATTTCATTTGCCCGTGGAGATAAATCGGCAAATAAATTGCTGCTACAGATGTCGGAGAGCTTGCTGCCTATGTTTTCTTCTAAGATGCTTATAGTTTCACGGCTTATGTTTAAGTCTTTTATCCATTTTGAATTTGTTTTTGTGAATGGTGTAAGTTGATGGTCTAGTTTCATTTTTTTTGCAGGTAGATGTCCAATTTTCCCAGGACCATTTGTTAAAGAGACTGTCTTTACTCCATTGTATGTTCTTTCCTCCTTTGTCAAATATCAGTTGTCCATAAAGGTGTGGGTTTATTTCTGGGTTTTCTGTTCTGTTCCATTGATCAATGTGCCTGTTCTTATGCCAGTACCAGGCAGTCTTGAGTATAATGGCCTTGTAGTAAACCTTGATATCCGGAAGAGTGATGCCTCCTGCTTTATTTTTTCTTTTTAAGTATGCTGAGGCTATTCGTGTTCTATTTTGGTTCCATATAAATTTTTGGAATATGTTTCCTATATCTTTGAAGTATGTCTTTGGTATTTTAATTGGTATAGCATTGAATTTATAAATTGCTTTGGGTAATATAGACATTTTAATGATGTTTATTCTTCCTAGCCATGAGCACGGTATATGCTTCCACTTGTTTGTATCTTCCTTGATTTCTTTTATCAATGTTTTATAATTTTTCGAGTACAAATCCTTAACCTCCTTGGTTAAATTTACTCCTAGGTATTTTATTTTTTTGGCTGCAATAGTGAAGGGGATTGATTCCTTAATTTCTTTTGCTGACAGTTCATTGTTTGTATATAGAAATGCCTCTGATTTCTGAGTATTAATTTTATATCCTGCCACCTTGCTGATTTCATTTATAAGGTCCAGTAGTTTTTTAACTGAGACTTTAGGGTTTTCTATGTACAATATCATATCATCTGCAAATAGTGACAGTTTTACTTCTTCTTTTCCAATTTGGATGCCTTTTATTTCTTCTTTTTGTCTGATTGCTGTAGCTAGGACTTCCAGAACTATGTTGAATAAAAGTGGTGAAAATGGGCAACCCTGCCTGGTTCCTGATCTTAAGGGAATTGCTTTTAATTTTTGTCCATTAATATGATGTTTGCTGTGGGTCTGTCGTAGATGATCTTTATCATGTTAAGGAATGTTCCTTGTATTCCCACTTTACTGAGAGTTTTAAGCATGAATGGGTGCTGGATTTTATCAAATGCCTTTTCTGCATCTATTGAAATTATCATGTGATTTTTGTCCTTCCTTTTGTTTATGTGATGAATCACATTGATTGATTTGCGAATATTGAACCAGCCTTGCCTCTCCAGAATAAATCCCACTTGATCATGATGTATGATTTTCTTCATATATTGCTGAATCCGGTTGGCTAATATTTTGTTGAGAATTTTAGCGTCTAAATTCATCAGGGATATAGGCCTATAATTTTCTTTCTTTGTGTTGTCTTTGCCCAGTTTGGGGATCAGATTTATGCTCGCCTCATAAAAGGAGTTTGGAAGTCTGCCTTCCTCTTGAATTTTTTGAAATAGCTTGAGGAGGATAGGAGTTAGTTCTTCTTTGAATTTTTGATAGAATTCACTTGTGAAGCCATCAGGCCCAGGACTTTTCTTTTTTGGGAGTTTTTTGATAACTGTTTCGATCTCATCTGTTGTAATTGGTCTGTTTAGGTGCTCTGATTCTTCCAGATTGATTTTTGGAAGTTTATATGATTCAAGAAATTTGTCCATTTCATCTAGATTGTCTAATTTTTTGGCATAGAGTTCTTCATAGTATTTTCTTACAATGCTTTGTATCTCTGTTGTATTAGTTGTAATTTCTCCACTGTCTTTTCTAATTTTATCTATTTGAGACCTCTCTCTTTTTTTCTTGGTGAGTCTAGTTAAGGGTTCATCAATCTTGTTTACCTTTTCAAAGAACCAGCTTCTGGTTTCATTGATCCTCTGTATTGTTTCCTTAGCCTCTATGTCATTTATTTCTGCTCTGATCTTTATTATTTCCTTCCTTCTACTTGTCTTGTGTTTTATTTGTTGTTGTTTTTCTAGTTCTTTTAGCTGCAGGGTTAAGTTGCTTATATGATCTTTTTCTAGCTTCTTCTGATATTCCTGTAGTGCAATAAACTTCCCTCTCAGAACTGCTTTTGCTGTGTCCCATAGATTTTGAGTTGACGTATGCTCATTATCATTTGTTTCTAGAAACTTTTTTATTTCTTCTTTGATCTCAATGTTAATCCATTCATTATTTAATATCATACTATTTAGTTTCCAAGTGTTTGAGTATTTTTCAGTTTTTCTTTTGTGGTTAATTTCTAGTTTCATGGCATTGTTATCAGAGAAAATGCTTGATATAATTTCAATCTTCTTAAATTTGTTGAGGCCTTTTTTGTGTCCTAACATGTAGTCTATCCTAGAAAACGTACCATGAGCGCTTGAGAAGAATGTATATTCTACTGCTTTAGGGTGAAAAGTTCTGAATATATCTATTAAATCAAGTTGATCTAGTGTATCCTTTAAGTCTGCTGTTTCTTTATTGATTTTCTTTCTTTTGGATCTATCCAGTGTTGTTAGTGGGGTATTGAAATCCCCTACTATGATAGTATTGCTGTTAATCTCGCCCTTTATATCCATCAAAGTCTGCTTTATGAATGTCGGGGCTCCTATATTTGGTGCGTAGATATTTATAATAGTTATATCTTCCTGTTGAATTGTTCCCTTTATCATTATGTAGTGTCCTTCTTTATCTCTTACTACAGTCTTTGTTTTAAAGTCCATTTTGTCAGATATAAGTACTGCTACCCCGGGTTTTTTTTCATTTCCATTTGCATGAAATATTTTTTTCCACCCTTTTACCTTCAGTTTATGTGCATCTTTTGTTTTAAGGTGTGTCTCTTGTAGACAGCATATGTATGGGTCCTGTTTCTTTATCCACACTGCTACCCTATGTCTTTTGATTGGATCATTTAATCCATTTACATTTAAGGTTATTATTGATAAAAAGTTGTTTATTGCCATTTTATTCTTTAAAGCTGTATTTTTTTATTTATTTATTTTTTTTTTGCTATATTCTTTCCTCCCTTTGAACTGTTCACACTAGGCCCCTTAGAATCTCTTGCAGGATTGGTTTGATTTTAATGAATTCCTTGAGGTTTTCTTTGTCTGGAAAGCTCTTTATTTCTCCTTCAATTTTAAACATTAGCCTTGCTGGATAGAGTAGTCTTGGTTATAGGTTCTTGTTCTGCATTACTTTGATTATATCTTGCCATTCCCTTCTGGCCTCAAGTGTTTCTGTTGAGAAGTCCGATGTCATCCCAATGGGGGCTCCTTTGTAGGTGAGAGTCTTTTTTTCTCTAGCAGCTTTTAAGATTTTTTCTTTATCTGTGTGCCTCTTGAACATGTGAAATGTTTCCCAGAGTTTATTTAGGGAAGTTTTCTGCTATGATTTGATTGAACACAGTTTCCATTTCCTGTCCTCTTTCCTCTTCTTCAGGCACCCCTATGATGCGAATATTGTTTCTCTTCATGTTGTCACAGAGCTCCCTTAGAGTTTGCTCACATTTTTTGAATCTCTTTTCCTTTTTTTTCTCTGCTTCTGTAACTTTGTTTATTGTGTCCTCTAACTCACTGATTTGATCCTCAGCGTGATTCATCCTGCTTTTAATTCCTTCCATTGTGGTCTTCAGTTCTGATACTGTATTTGTCAATTCTGTCTGGTTCTTTTTTATTATATCAATATCATTTTTTATACTTGTTATCTCTTTATTTAGGTGCTCATAGTGACTATCCATTGTTGCTCTAATTTCTTTGAACATCCTAACTATCATTATTCTAAAATCTGCTTCTGGTAGTTTGGTTATATCTGGTTCATTCAGGTCCTTCTCTGGGGATTTCTCTTGGTTCATTTGGTTTGCATTCCTCTTCCTGCCCATTTTATCTGAGTGTAAGCAAGTTGTGGCCACTGGAGTCCAGTATGTGTTGCCTTTGTGTTCTTTATGTGTGGTCTGTCTTCAGGTCCCCCACCCCCTCTGCCACTGCCTAGGGCGGTTGGGTGTGGGCGTTGCCAGCACCGGCTCACTGCAGCTATTGCTGTGATTTCTGCCTCTTCTTTGCGGGAGGGGCTGTCACTCAAGTCACTAGCCTTGGCACCCAGGGCAGAGGTGAGCACCTTTGCTCAGCTGCGGAACCAGCCTTTTTCCGGAAGGCTTACGGCCAGCCCCCTCAGTCAGAGCCTGATCGCCACCGTTTTGTGGGTTGGGCGGGGCTTTTGACATGTTGTCAGCTGTGAGCCTTTGCCCGCCCAGAATTTAGCCCCGCCCTCGAGGCCAGGGTCCTCCTGTTCAGGGGATTATTTGGCTGGGCGTGTTCGCTGGCGTGAGCTCAGCTGCTAGCTTCCGGTTGTTCCGGATCCTACCCCGCCCCCACGCTCAAAGCAAGTTCCGGCACGTAGGGTGGTAATCCGCAGTTTCTCCGGCCGGGCAGGGCAAGCAGCGTGAGCTCAGCCGGGAACTTCCGCTGGTCTCAGTGTCTCCCTCGCCCCCGCCTTAGGAGCCCGCTCGCGCACACAGATGGCACACCACGGTTTCTCCGTCTGGGCGGGGTTGGCAGCGTGAGCTCAGCCACGGGCCCCTCGCCGTCCCTGGTCTTAGCCCCATCCCCGCGGTCAGGGCCGGCTAGTGCAGGGTCGCAGAGCTGATCTCTGCCCGTATTTTTCCCCACAAGTGGGGTCACAGGCGGCCCGCAGCTGCGGGACAGCTGTTGCGCGTCGCCTCCGCCCCTGCTAGGCTAGCCTGAGCTCACACCGTTCCGCCCACACCGACAGGACCGCGTTTCAGCGTCCTGTCCCAACCATAGGCTTCAGCAACCTCAGGGGGCTAGAAGTGCCCTAAGTCTCCACACTGTGGGCCTGGGAGCTCCCTCCCTCTAAGCAGCTCTGCTCTAATTGCCGCGGGAGAGCTTGTTTGGCTAGTGTCCTGTCTCCCTTTGCTTGTATTGCTAGTTCCAGGGGAAATATTCATTTTCGATTAGGGAAGTGACTTAGCCCATGGGTCGGGGTGGCTGTCCCTCAGAGTGTCTCCGTGCCTTCAGTCCACTCTTTGTTCCCGCTGCTCTGTTCCTCTCCTCTGTCCCAGTTCCCCGGAGCTCCGGGTGCGTGGTTGTGAGAGAGGCTTTCTGAGCTGTCCCTTTAAAAAGATTTTTGGGTCTGAGAAAACTTTTTCTTTTTCACAAATAGTATCCTCACTTGCTTCACAGCTCGATACTGTCCAAACGCCTCTTCTAGGCTCTGGGACTGCAGTCTGGGGCTTGGTTCCTGGGACCCAGATCCCTCCCTCTCCGCCAAACTCTCCTCCTGCCCCGCGGATCTCTCCGGGCTGCTGTTTACTCCGGGGAGCTGGGCAGCCCTCTTAGCGTTTTCGCTATTCCTACCAGTCTCAATGTGGCTTCTGCAGTGTTCCTTGGTTGAAGAGTCCACTTAGTTTAGCTCAACTGGTTTATCCAGATGATGGTTCTTAAAATTGAGTTATAATCCACTTTGGTTCTGGGAGTTGGAATTTGGTACGTCCGCCTACTCCATCGCCATCTTCCCTCCCACAATTTTATATGTTTTTATGAACAGATACTTCTTGGTGATATTTCCAAGACACAAATTAAGTCAATTTACAAAGCAGTGTAATGATTTCTGTGAAATAATCCTCAATTTTATCCATTAAATGTTAAATAATGCCTTCTTATAACAAGAAGAATGATAGTGAAAAGGATGTATATTTTAAATTCTAATTATCCTGATTGGAAAAATTAGAGTTGGATTTAGGTCCAATTTAAAATTCTGATATAGGGCTAGCTTTGTTTTTGTTTTCATGTAGGAAAAATAAAGCAGCATCAGGTGAAATGGACTTTGCTATGTTTGCAAATTTTATTAGGAATTAGCTGTTTCTAGGGAACTAAAACATTTCAATTGGAGCCAAGAGTGCAGAGGGGAGGAGTCTTTGTATTTTCCAAGAATAATGAAGCCAAAGAGTTGCAGCCAAATTTTGAAGGGGATCTAAATGCTGTTTAGGGAAAAGATGACTAAATGAATTACCAGTGGCTGTTTGTCACCTCCCAAAGCTCTGCCACAAAAAGACAGTACTGAATAGCTTTTCGAATCTTTTTTTCTTTTCTTATCCTTTTCCTTCAAATCAAGTCAAGCAGAATACAGTTAAAGGCTTAATTTTCACTAAAATCTTCCATGTGAAATTAGACCTCTGAATCCAACTTTTCCCAGCCATCTTTTTTTTTCCCTGAAGAGTAAGTAATCAGTGTTTAATTACTTACTTGACTTTTACATGCTACAACCTTTATGACTTGCTGACTTACTGAGGCTTCTGGGTGCATTGTTCAGAATGTTCAGTGACCCTGGATGTCCTGTTAGTACTAACCGTATTAAGATCAGAAAAGGGACAGTGGACTATATAGCAGGATTTTCAGGTATACCATTGCACACAATCTAAAAACCTTAGAATATTTAAGTTTTGATGTAGTCAAACATAAGGTAGAAATGGAAACATAGTTCCATGCTTTTGTTTTTACTTACGATTGCAGTTTCATTACTAATGACTGTAGCTTAAGGTCTTCTTTCAGGTGAGAGATAATTGTATTGTGACCACAAAACAGAAAAAGAAGAAAATAGTTGGAAAAATCCTTTTATCCTATTGGAAAAGAAAAATATGTAATTCAGAACCAAAATACATGCTTTAGTGATCCTTTATAATTCTTGTGTTTAGTTTAAGTGTGTTCCCTCTTTTATTTCAAGTTCTGCAGATGTAGGCTATAGGTGGAAAGTTTTAAACTGTCGCAAATCTTAACACTATTTTTAAAATTGTTTTATAGGCTCTACCTATATAAAAATCACAATATGAATATTTGGTGTGTTTATTCATTTTAATCAAATAGCAAAAAATCCATTAAGTCAATTTAAGGGAGGAAATTATAGAAAGCTCTACCTTTAAATATTAGTAATAAATCAAAGATTTGTGTGTAACTTATTGAAAAATAAATCAAAAGACTGTGTGTGATTTTAAATGTATGTAATTTCTACTTTGTTGACACCAAAATAAATGAGCTTAATTATATACAAGGATATATGATAAAAGATTAAATAGTAGTAAAATATTTAAAATCTTAAAAATGACAACTTTGTCTTGTCAAAGGCTTACAATTATGAGGGTATTGTTTTGTTCTTTCATGTTGGATTATTACTTGTATAAATATGACCTGTTTCTAGTGTTTTCTCTCCCTGCCAAATGTTGACCCTTGTGGGACATGTAAGCATCTCTCTTAAATCCATATAAACAGAAATTCAACATACAATATTTTATAAATATTTCTCACTATATTCTAATTTATATGTCTTGATTAAAATCTTTTTAAAATAAGCCCACTAAAATATTTTATCATGAAGTATCATTTATTCAGCAGTTGTAACTAGATTGAAAACTCATTGAATGGAGAAACCATGTTAACTTGTTCAATGTTTTATCCTCAATGACTAGGCCAGTAGATGGTACAGTGTAGGTACTCTTATAAACATATGTTGAATAAAAGAATAACAAAATAATAAAATTGATTATATACACACGAAGTGTACAGTGTTAATACTCTTTTTAGAGAGGGACAGACAGGCAGGAAGGGAGTGAGATGAGATGCATCAATTCTTTGTTGAGGCTCCATAGTTGTTCATTCATTGCTTTCTCATATATGCATTGACCTGAGGACTTCAGCCAAGCTAGTGACCCCTTGCACAAGCCAGAGACCTTGGGTTCAAGTCAGAAACCTTGGGCTCAAACCAGCAAGCATGGAGTCATGCCTATGATTCTGCATTCAAGCCAGCAACCTCGCATTCAAGCTGGATGAGGATTTCAAAGCCGGGTCCTCAGCATCCCAGGCCAACATGTCCCCTACACCACTGCCTGGTCAGGCTGTTTTTAAAGTAAACTGCTTATACCCTTATTAGCCCTCATCTTTACCTGTAAGACCAAAGAAAGTTTATGCACATTAGTTATTCTGGTTGTCATAATTGTATTTCATTTCATTTTGCTTTTCTCTTTTTCTTATTTTTGCATTGATTATATATTGCTTTATCATCAGAAAAAGCAATAAACATGATTTAAATAATTGTTAGAGCCTGACCTGTGGTGGTGCAGTGGATAAAGCGTCGACCTGGGAACACTGAGGTCGCCAGTTCAAAACCCTGCACTGGTCTGGTCAAGGTACATATGGGAGTTGATGCTTCTAGCTCCTCCCCCCTTCTCTCTCTCTCTCTCTCTCTCTCTCTCTCTCTCACTCACTCACTCTGTGTCTCCTCTCTAAGATGAATAAATAAAAATAAATAAATAATTGTTAGAATGATTTAAAGAGAAATAATTTCAGAAAAAAATAGTGATGTATTTACCTAAAATGAAGGTTGTTTACATGAACTGAGAAATTTAAAAAGAGAAAAAGTATAAATCTATTCAACTCACCAAAAGGGTTTAGACACTCACATTCTATATTTAGTGTACTTTTCTACAAATGTGCTATTATAATAGGTATTTTATAAGATTGCTCAAGGTTCAAATTTGATAGAATGAATAAACTAAACACTGTGTTTGATACAATTAAGCATCTGAAAGGGAGGAGCAGGTGAAGAAGACAGTGAAAATAAAAGATAAAGAAGAGGAAGAAGAAGATGGAGAGAGAAATAAGGAGAAAAAGCGAGTCAAGGGGTATAGGAGGAAGAGGAAAAAAAGGACATGGAGGAGGAAGAAAAGGGAAAGGAGGAAAAGAAAAGAGAAGATTATGTGACAAAGGGAAGGAGGAGGGGAAGGAAGAAGAGAAAGAGAGCCAGGAGGGATGATGGGGAAGGAGATTGGGAAGATGAGGAGGGAGAGAATGAATCTTACCCTATTTTATACATTGCTGCGTTTCTTTTTCTTGCAGCTGTAGATTGCGTATCTGTGTAATTTTGACATTCTTGCCTTTTCACATACTACCACTGCTACTATTTATGAACTATTCAGTTACCAAATTAGGTCTTTTACATAAAAAGAGTTATTTAACCATTACAACTGTCCTGTGAGATGGGTTAGTTCCTCCATTTTAAACATGTAGAACGTGACATTCAGAGAGTTTGATGAATTTGCCTAGATTCACACAAGGCTACAAGTGGCTCAGAAAAATTTGAACTTCAGTCTGTTTATTTACATATGACTTTTAAAATATTAAAATAATTTATATTTTACTTAAATCTCTATTTTGGATGTTCTAATGAATAAATTAAAAATTAACAATGTGTATATTTGTGAATAAAATATGAACAGGGGCAGAAAATTTAATTTCAATCTAGTTCTTTTCAGGTTATAGTGCAGATGATTGGTTAAGTTCAAAAGAGGTAACAAGTCTTTTTGTAATAATTTCAACTGAAATAAGGAACATTATTTTTTTTTTAGCTTCGCTAGTTTCAAAAATTAAAAGTCTCTCCAACTAAAAATTTTATCTTATTCTTGCTAAAAAGAATATTCTACATTATCCCATTATTGATTTTGAAATGTAAAAAAATCAGAAAAAGAATAAGCAAATATCCCACATTTTTAAATTTAGAAGTTGTTAGTTTTATTAAATTCTTATCAGATATATTTTTCTCATTACACTGAAAAAATGTTTTTTTATTTTTTATATTCTTCTTTATTGGCTACTTAGTTTATACGCATCTATGGTATATACAGGAGGAAAATTAAATTTTAATTTGCTGTTTAACAAAGTCATGAGTAACAATACTTGACCAATAAAAACTTTTAAATTATTGGACAATTCTCCCACTTAATATTATTTACTGTTAAATTAATGTAAAGTATTTTCCATAAAAGTATAAGTTTTGTATTCTTTTATTGTATCCCACAGTTTTATAGCTATCTGATAATTGGTTGGTCCCCAAAATTGTAAAATTGCAATTTTCTCTGGATTCTTTGCCTATTTTGAAAAAACAAATGCAAGTGACTGACATATTTGACTTAGACTAGTTTGAAGCTTAAAATAATGTGAACAACTGACCTCTTCTTATACACAGTGAAGGGATTTAACAAACAGTATGTGAGACTTCCCTAGTTCGACTATGAAATAGAAATTCTCTTTCTATGTAGAAGTTGTTGAAGGTCCAGCATATTACAGGAACTACCTGCCCAACACTAATAGATCTCTATATCACAGACAATACAATTTGGTGATAAAGATTATGCAATGTGGGAAGGAAATTAAAGCATTCTGAAGCTATCTTCTAATTTGCACTTCTTTTATTTTTTTAAAAAAAATGTTTCCTGGGTTTTATTTGTTGTTGTTATTGTTTTGGGTGGTTTAATTTTTAGGTTTCTTTGTTGTTTTGTTGTTTTCTTTTGGTTTTGGTTTTTGGTTTTCAGGTTGTCTGAGAATTTTGGAGGTTGAGAGAAAGTGGGCTGGAATGAAAGCAGAGAAGTAGATATATTACATTAAGAGCAACCAAAAAAATTAAAAAGGAAACAAATAACCTTTTCTTTTAAAACTACATTATAAGAATAGATGTATATCAATGACTTGAGGTGCCCCACCTCAATGACCACAAATAAAAGTAACCTGTATCTTTGGGCTGCCAGGCTATGATAAACTATAAAGGGTTTCAGTTCAAAGTTGATTTAATACTGTGAACAGGAAAAGAAGTCAGCAGGGCATATCCTTTGGAAACTAATATTCTTCATATCTCAGATTCAGCTTTGGTTAAGGACTCCAAAAGAGACTTTAGAGATTGGAAAACTGAGTTTTTGTAGTGGAATTTGACAAGCATGACATTTTTTCCATATCAAGCATACCAGGTAGCATTCATGAGAGAACCCTAATTGCTTGTGGTTTTTGCAAAATTATAAATTATTTTAAAATACACAATCGTTTTCAGATTGATATTGGAATATGTTTTAAAGTGTGCATATATGTGTGTATGTGTGAGGAAAGGGAGTTAGGTTACCAATTAAACATTTTTAAAAGAGAAAGCAATAAAGCTATCCTCTTTTCTCCCAAAACCAAATTTTTTAAAGTATTTTTATTTATTAATTTTTTAGAGAGAAAAGGATTAAAAAAAGAAAAAGATGCAAATAGGAACATTGATCTGTTTCTGTATGTTCTCTAGCAAGGGATTGAACTGGCAACCTCTGTGCTTCGGGACAATGATCTGAACAACAGAGCTATCCAGCCCAAACTCCACAATCAGATTTTAAAAGTTAATTGCAATTTTTTAACTTTACTGAGAAATTATTGGCAAATATAATTGTATATATTTAAAGTGTATAGAGGAAATTCCAAGATGACAATGGAGTAGGCTGACGTTTCAACTGCCACTTCCCAGGACCAAATTGGGTTACAATTTAATTTAAGAACAATCATCTTGAATAACCAACTTTGGACTAAACACAAAGGAGTTCATAACCAAGGATCACAGAAGAAGCCACATCAAGACTGGTGGGGAGAGCAGAAACATGGAAAGGGCTACCCTGCTCTCAGGAGCAAGTGGCAGCTGCAGGTCTTGAAGGGCTGTCACTGCTGGGAGGTTCACCTTGAGAGGGGAAGTCCCCAAGCCCCAGGCTGGGCATCCCAGCCTAAAACCCCAGAGCCTAGAAGAGGTGCCCATACAGCATTTAGTGATGAAAAGAGCCAAAGTTTCTGTCTGCAAGAAAGAAACAGAGCTCTCAGAGACACAGGCTCTATCTTAAAGGGCCAGCTCAGAAAATCTCATTCATAGCCACTTACCCAGGGCTCCAGCAGGGAAGAGTTGAGAAGACTGGGGCTGTGTGAGGAGCATGTGAAGTTGGTGGCCCAGGAGGAGACACTGTTCTGGAAGGTCAATAGAACCCTTATATTGCAGTTGCCATCTTTCTTGAGTGAAGAAATCTTCTCCATGCAGCATCAGCCTGGGGTAAAGCAAATGCCCCACCCTCAGGAATCTCTCTTGCCCCACTCCATGGTGACTAGAGGCCCTTCTGAGAAGTCAGTCAGAAAGCAGTGGGCATCTCAGTGACTGTTTTCTAGCATTGAGGCTGGAGCTTTCTCCCACATGCTCCTGACTCTAAGACTGATAATTTCGGAGGAGCAAGATGGCGACGGAGTAGGCGGACGTACCAACTTCCAACTCCCAGAACCAAAGTGGATTACAACTCAATTTTAAGAACCATCACCTGGATAAACCAACTTTCAACAAAACTAAGTGGACTCTTCAACCAAGGAACACAGAAGAAGCCACATTGAGACTGGTAGGAATAGCGAAAACGCGAAGAGGGCTGCCCAGCTCCCCGGAGCAAACGGCAGCCCGGAGAGACCCGTGTGGCGGGAGGAGAGTTTGGCGGAGAGGGTGGGACCTAGGTCCCAGGAACCAAGCCCCAGCCTGCAGTCCCAGAGCCTAGAAGAGGCATTTGGACAGTTTTGAGCTGTGAAACAAGTGCGGGAGCTCCCAGGCCTACAGTGTGGAGTATTAGGTCCCTTCCTACTCTGCTGAGGGCTGCTTAAGGTTTTGGGGCGGCAGGACGCTGAAAGGCGGTTCTGTCGGCGTGGGCAGAGGCCAAGCCGGTGGGAGATCGGTCTAGCCCAGAGGGTCAGAGGGGACCGCGAAAGCGGTCCAGAAGCTGCGGGCCCGCCTTTAATCCCACTTACGGGGACAAAGCGGGAGGCCAGGAACGGGCAGGCCCTGCACAAGCCGGCCCTGACCGCGGGGACCGGGCTAGGACCAGGGACGGGCAGGGGCGGTGGCTGAGCTGACGTTACTACTCCCCCACTCCCCCACCCCAACCCCCCCGGGCCGGAGAAACCGCGGTTGGCCAGTATACGTGTGCGAGCGGGCTCCGAGCGCGGGAACGGGGTGGACCCCGAGACAAGTGGAGGCTCGCAGCTGAGCCCACGCTGCTGTCCCCGCCCGGCCGGAGAAACCCCGGATACCATTCATACGTGCACGAGCGGGCTCCGAACGCAGGGGCGGGGTAGAGTCCGGGACGAGCGGAAGTACGCAGCTCGGCGGAAGCCAGCAAACACGCCCGCCCCAATAAACCTTGGTTTCCGACCCTGCGCAGTAGGGCCTTGGCCTCGAGGGCGGGGCTAAAACTCCGGACGGGCAAAAGCTTACAGCTGAGAGCACGTCAAAAGCCCCGCCTAACCCGCGGAACTGTAGCGAGCAGGCTCCGACTGCTGGTTCTGGGCAGAAGTCCGGAAATAGGCTGGGTCCACAGCTGAGCAAAGGTGCTCACCTCTACCCTTGGTGCTAATCTTGTGGCTTCAGTCACAGCCCCTCCCACGGAGGAGAGGCAGAAATCATAGCAAAAGCCACAGTGGGCCGGCGCTGGCAACGCTCATACCCAACCACCCTAGGCACCGGCAGAGGAGGTGGGGGGCCTGCAGATAGACCACACCTAGAGAACACAAAGGCAACACCTACTGGACTCCAGTGGCCACAACTCGCTTATACACAGAAAAAATGGGCAGGCAGAGGAATGCAAACCAAATGAATCAAGAGAAATCCCCAGAGAAGGACCTGAATGAACCAGATATAACCAAATTACCAGAAGTTGAATTTAGAATAATGATAGTTAGGATGTTCAAAGAAATTAGAGCAACAATGGATAGTCATTATGAACACCTAAATAAGACTGATAATTTCATCTCATGGGAGCCTCAGTAGACACTGTCCAGGCTGCAGGAAGACCATACCTCTGGGCCTCAGAGGCCACATCCATCAGACTCCTGGGGCAACACCCTACTGAGGTCTATAAAAAAAGTCTGGACAGACTGACATTTGGTCCAAGGAATGAAGCCAAACTCTCCACCCTTTGTAATCCCTGAATTGCCCCAGGTTCTAGACTCTACCAGTTTTTTTCAGTGGTCAAACCCAATAAGCCACCAGCAGACTGAGGCTACAGGAAGTGGAGCTCAGGAAACCCTTGGCCTTTTGCAGACCTTCCTCCAAACCCAGAGAGAATACAACCAGCCTAGGTGTGTGGCTTGGTATTTCCATGTGCACCTGGGCCCAACTGATGCAGCCACAAACTCTGGATTGCTTATAGCTCCAAGAAGGTTGCTAAGGGCAAGTCATGGGCAATGTCCCCATCAGGTCTGCATCAGATCCCACCAGGGATCCCCATTGCAGGCACATCCAGTAGCCAGCTGCAGAGAGCATTAGTTCAGGACCTAATGACCCTTCTGGAAGTTTGTCTTAAGGGAGGACACATCGTACACTGGACCCAGCTGAGGTGAGTTCTGTTTTCTCTGATCAGCACCAGCATGGCAGCTCATGCTCATTGTACAGGGTGAAGTTTCACAGGCAGTCAGCCACGGTATTGGATATCCTTCCCCACTGGTCTAGGTTGCACAGGAGTAAGAAAGAGGGGTTTGGAGCTTGGACATTTAAAATGTGGGTCCCCGCGAATCTATTTTTGCATCTGGTCAAAGGACTTAGCTAATTTCTGGGAGAGAGGTACAGTCACTCCAAGGAAGGATTCTGTCAGTCTTCCTCCCTGAGACCAAGGTTTACTAGCTAGAAGAACTTTTGCGGACAGACTGTCGGCCCCACCCAATCTGATCCTGCTGCTCTCCTCATTGGGGAGAAATAAAATTGGAGTATCCAATAGTCTTTGAGGGATTAGGATCTGGAGTAGGTGCCACTTTTTTCTTAGTGACCTCCAGACCAAGAGACCCCTAAAGTAGGGGTTTCCACTAATGTTGTATTCCCAACATTAGCTGCCTTAACTTATCAAGCTTGCAACCTGTAGATTAGTGGTGGGGTGAAGCTAGTCTGAGCCCACACCAGATTCTTTCTACAGAAGACTTTATGGGAAGACCACACAGCTACAAAAGGAGGTGGAGCAGCTGAATACTGGAGGCAAATCTTATAGAGCTTGGGACTTCTACAGATCTACAGCTATCTCTAAGCAAGAGGAAGCTGATCCTTATATGCAGGTTGGCCTCTCCCACATTACCCAGGCACAGAAAGTGCACATACAGCAAAGAGAGCAGTAGCTCAGAAGGTAGTCAATGGCAGATTACAAACAGCTGATGCCATCCCAAGATGACCCAGAACCAATACAACTAGTAGTGGATGGCAGACAGCACCAATGCTAGACTCAGCAAGCTACACAAGCAGCACGCTCAAAGGAGGAGTCCAGCAGACACCATACACTGTGGACAATAACAGGAAAGACACTGCATAGACTCTAATACACATGATCAAGGTTGACAATTAAAGACAGCCATCCTTATGGGATAACCACAACCATGAAAGAACCAACTGCATTCAACACTCACATACAACAGAAAGGTAAATACTACCTTCAAGAAGCATTGTTAGAGCAAGGAAAACAAGTGGCCTGGAGGTCAGTATCACTGAGCCAATCTTCCTCGTAAAGACACCATGACTAATTTCAAAGTCAGACAGCACTACCTAATACAAAGAAAAAACAGGCAGACAAAGAAATATGACCTAAATGAATCAACAAGAGAAATCCCCAGAAAAAGAACTAAATAAAATGGTAGTAACTAAACTACCAGTCGCAGAGTTTAAAATAATGATTTTTAGTATGCTCAAGTATCTTAGGACAATAATAGATGGTCATAATGATATCTTAAAGAGTTAGCAAGCATCAAAAGAATATTGAAATCATAAAAAAGAAGCAATCAGAAATGGCAAATACAATATTAGAAATGAAGACTGCACTAGAAGGAATCAACAGAAGCCTAAATGAAGCAGAAAACTGAATCGGGAATTTAGAGGACAAGATAAATGTAAGCACAGAAGCAGTGCAACAAAATGAAAAGAGACTCAAAAGACTAAAGAAATTCTAAGAAACCTCTGTGACAACATGAAGAAAAACAACATCTCCATCATAGGGGTTCCTGAAGGAGAAGAGAACAAACAAGGGATAGAGAAACTGTTTAAAGAAATCATCGCTGAAAATTCCCCTAAATTAAAAGAAAAAGTCACACAAGTGTAAGAAGCACAGAGTCCCATTAAAGATGAAGCATTAAAGATAAACTCAAGACGGCCTATGCCAAGACACATTATAATTAAAATGCCAAAATTAAGAGACAAAGAATACTAAAAGCTTCAAGAGAAAAGCAGTTATGGTGATTACCTACAGAGGAGCACCCATAAGGATGACATCTGACTTCTCAGCAGAAACATTTGAGGCTAGAAGGGATTGGCAAGAAATATTCAAAGTAATGCAGAACAAGAGCCTACAACCAAGATTACTTTGTCCAGCAAAGTTATCATTCAAAATTGAAAGAAAAATAAAAAGTGTCCCAGACAAAAAAAAGAAGAGTTAAGGAATTTATTATAACCAAACTAGTACTACAGGAAATGTTAAGGAACCTGCTATAAAAAGAGGAAAGGAAAAGAGAAATTGAGAGAAAAAAAGAATGTAGGATTAAAAAATAAAATGGCATACCAATAATAAGTACATATCAATAATAACTTTTAATGTAAATGAATTAAATGCTCCAATCAACAGACATAGGGTAGCTGATAGATGAGGAAACAGAACCTGTTGTAGACAGTATATACACTGTCTACAAGAGATTCAATTCAGAACAAAATATACATGCAGACTGAAAGTGAAGGGATAGGAAAACTATTTCATGCAATGGAAGTGAAAAAATAACTGGTGTAGTAGTACTAATATCTGACAAAATAGCCTTTAAAACAAAGATTGTAGTAAGGGATAAAGAAGGTCACAACCTAATGACAAGGGTATAAGCCAGCACAGAATATAACCATTGTAAATATTCATGCACCTAATATAGGGGCACCTAATCATATAAAGCAGATTTGGATGGACATAAAGGATAAGATTGACAGCAATACTATAATAGCAGGGGATTTTAATACCTCATTAACATCAATGGATAGATTCTCCAGACAGAAAAATAGCAAAGAAACAGTGGCCCTAAATGACAAACTAGATCAACTGGATTTAATAGATATCTTCAGAACTTTTCACTTCATAGCAGCAGAATATAAATTCTCTTCAAGTGCTCATGGTACATTCTCTAGGATAGACGACATGTTAGGACACAAAGTGAGTCTCATTAAATTTAAGAAGATTGAAATCATATCAAACATCTTTTCTAATTACAATGGCATAAAACTAAAATCAACTACAATAAAAAAACTAAAAAACATTCACACACTTGAAGGATTAATAACATGTTATTAAATAATAAATGGGTTAACAATGAGATCAAGAAAAAATAAAACATTTTTTTAGAAAAAATGAAAATGAACATGCAACAACCCCAAAGCTATGGGACACAGAAAAATCAGTCCTAAGAGCATTACAGGCATATCATAAGAAGCAAACAAAAGCTCAAATAAACAACGTAACCCCATACCATAAAAGATCTATAAAAAGAATTACAAATAAAGCCCAAAAATATAGTAGAAAGGAAATAATGAAGACCAGAGAGGAAATAAATGACATAGAGGCTAAAGGAGCAATACAAAAGATCAAAGACTTGTACTTGGAAAATTATAAGACATTGAAAAAAGAAATCCAGAACAATACAAACAAGTAGAAACATATACTGCTTTCATGGATAGGAAGAATCAACATCATTAAAATGTTTATACTACCCAAAGCAATCTACAGATTCAGTGCAATTCCTATTAAAATACCAATAGCATACTTCACAAATCTAGAAACAATATTTCAAAAATATATATAAGATTTAAAAAAAAACCCTAGTAGCTCCAGCAATCTTGAAAATAAAGAACAACGTGGGATGTATCACACTTCCTGATATCAAGTTATGCCACAAGGCCATTTAAATTAAAACAGCTTTGTATTGGCATATGAGCAGGAATAGAGATCAATGGAACATAACAGAGAACCCAGAAATAAACCCACACCTTTCTGGTCAATTGATATTTGACAAAGAAGGCAAGAGTATACAATGGAGTAAAGACAGTCTAATAAATGGTGTTGAGAAAATTAGACTAGTACATGCAAAAAACTGAAACTAGACCACCAACTTACACCATTCTCAGAAATAAATTCAAAATCGGTAAAAGATTTAAATGTAAGTCTCAAAACCATAAAAATCTTGGAAGAGAACATAGGCAGTAAACTCTCTGGTATCTCGTAGCAATATTTTTATTGATATATATCCATGGGCAAGTGAAATAAAGGACATAATAAACAAATGGGACTATATCAAACCAAAATGCTTCTGCAGAGCAAAAGACACCATTAACAATAGAAAAAGACAACCCACACAGTGGGAAAACATATTCTCCACTATATCTGATAAGGGGTCAGTAACCAAAATTTATAAAGAACTTCTAAAACTCAATACCAGGAAATAAACAATCCAATTTAAAAATGGGAAAAAGAACTGAATAAATACTTCTCTAAAGAGGACATACAGATGACCAATAGGCATATGAAAAACAGTTCAATGTCACTAATTAGTTAAATGCAAATTAAGCCTGACCAGGCAGTGGTGCAGAGAATAGAACGTCGGACTGGGATGCAGAAGGGCCCTGATTCGAGACCCCAAGGTCACCAGCCTGAGCACGGGCTCATCTGGTTTGAGCAAAAGCTCACCAGCTTGGATCCAAGGTCAATGCCTCAAGCAAGGGGTTACTGGGTCTGCTAAAAGCCCGCAGCCAAGGCACATATGAGAAAGAAATCAATGAACAACTAAGGTGTCAAAACAAAAAACTGATGATTGATGCTTCTCATCTCTCTTCGTTCCTGTCTGTCCCTTTCTATTCCTCTCTCTATCTCTGTAAAAAAAAATAATAATAAATTAAAAGACGACGCAAATTAAAACCACAATGAAATATATCATCTACACCTGTCAGAATGGTGCTCATTAAGAAACCAACACACAATAAGTGCTGGCGAGGGTGTGGAGAAAAGGGAATCCTCCTGCACTGCTGGTGTGATTGTAGACTTGAGTAGCCACTGTGGAAAACAGTATGGAATTTCCTCAAAAATTTAAAAATGAAACTGCATTTTGACCCAACTTTCCCACTTTTAGGAATATAGCCTAAGTATCCCAAAACACTGATTCAAAAGAAGATATGCACCCTCATTTTTTTTGTAGTATTGTTTTCAATAACCCAGTTATGAAAGCAGCCCAAGTTCTATCAGTGGACAAACGGATAAAAAAAGTTGTGTTATATATACACAATGGAATACTATGCCACCATAAAAAAAGAAGGAAATCTTACTTGTGCAGTGTCATGAATGGGATCTGGATATTATTATACTAAGTGAAATAAGCCAGGCAGAGAAAAACAAATACCATATGATCTCACTTATACGAGGAATCAAATAAATAAAAGTGAACTGAGGAATGTAATAGAAGCAGAGGTAGGGGCACAGAAAGCATAGGGACAGCTGTCAGAGGAACGGGATATGAGGGGATGGGATCCGAGAAAGTGAAGGAATTAGTGAAATTATAGACACACAATTCATAGATACAGATAACAGGACAGCAAATCCCAGAGAGAAGGGGGTGAGGAAGTCAGGTGGAGGTGGCAAAGGAGGTGTAATGGCAGACATGTTGTTGGGGATTGAGTATGTTATATTGAGTAGGACACTTCAATCCATGTTAAAATAAATTTAAAAAATTAATTAAAAATTGTTTAAAAATAAATAAATTGTATAGTGTGATGATTTGATGTACATACACAATGATTACCAAAATCAAGATAATTAACATATCCATCACCTCATATAGCTTTGCTGTGTGTGTGCTAAGAATGCTTAAAATATATTCCCAGCAACTTTCCAGTATACAGTACAATGTTATTAAATATAGTCATTGTGCTACACATTTAGATCTTCAGAACTTATTCTTGATATAACAGAAAATTGGTACCCTCTGACTAACTTAACCCCCTACCCCTCTCCCATACCCCTGCCAAACACCATTTCTCTCTGCTCCTATAGAATAGACTTTTTTTCTTACATTTCACATATAAGTGATATCATATTGTACTTTTCTTCCTCTGACTTAATTTACTTAGTATAATATCCTTCAGTTTCATTCATTTCAAAAAAGCAGGGTTTTCTTATTTTCTACATCTATTCATTCCTTGAAGAACAATTAGATTGTGTCCATTCCGTGCTTTGTGAATAATGCTGCAATGAACATGGGTATATAGACATACCTCCAAGATACTGATTTACATTCTCCCAGTAGTATGCCCAAGAATTAAATTGCTAGATCCTATGGTAATTCAATTTTTAATTTCTTGAGAAACTGCCATGTTGTTTTCCATAATTGCTGTACCAATTTATATTTCCACCAACAGTGTAGAAGCATTCCTTGTTTTTCATCTCTTTGCCAACATTTATCTCTTGACAGGTGTGAGGTAAAATCTCACTGTGATTTTACTTTCATTTCCCTGATGATAGGTGATATTAATCACCTTTTTATGTACCTCTTGGCCATTTGTATGTCTTTCTGGGGGGGAATGAATCTATTTAGGTTCATTGCCCACTTTTTAATTGGATTATTTCTATTTTTCTAATTGAGTTGTATGAGTTCTTCGTATGTTTTCAATATTAACCACTTATTAATTATATGATTTGCAAATATTTTCTTTCGTTCTGAGGTTGCCTTTTCAATTTATTGGTTATCTTTTGAAGTGCAGAAGAACTTTAAAAACTATGTTTTTTGTTTTGTTTTGTTTTGTCTCGCGTATGTTGCCTAAGCTTTTGATGTCTAACCCAAGAAATCTTTGCCAAAACCAATGTCAAGGACTTTCCCTTCTATGTTTTGATTGAGGACTTTTATATACTGCTCACAGAAATTAAGGGATATTTTATTGCTTTATATTCATTTTGAAATCTCCCTTAATTTCTGTAAGCAATATAGTTTCTGGTCTTACATTCAATTGTTTGGTCCACTTTGAGATAATTTTTGTGCTCATGTAAGACAGGGGTAGAGTTTGCATATGCATATCCACTTTTCCAATTCATTTATTGAGATTATCTTTTTCCTGCTGTGCACTCTTGAAACCTTTGTCAAAAATTAGTTGATCATTGTCTGACCAGGTGGTGGCACAGTGGATAGAGCATCAGATTGGGACGCAGAGGACCCAGGTTCGAAATCTCGAGGTTGCCAGCTTGAGCGTGGGCTCATCCAACTTGAGCATGGGCTCACAAGCCTGAGCAAGGAGTCATTGGCTTGAGCATGGGATCATAAACATGACCCATGGTCGCTGGCTTGAAGCCCAAGGTTTCTGCCTTGAGCCCAGGTCACTGGCTTGAACAAGGAGGTGACTTGCTCTGCTGTAGCCCCCTGGTCAAGGCACATATGAGAAAGCAATTAGTGAACATCTAAGGTGCTGCAATGAAAAAGCTGATGCTTCTCATCTCTTTCCTTTCCTGTCAGTCTGTCCCTATCTGTCCCTCTCTCTTACTCTGTCTCTGTCAAAAAAAAAAAAAAAAAAAGAACCAGTTAATCATTTATATGTGGGTTTTTGTATGTTTATGCTTGGGTTCTCTGTTCTGTTTCAGTGGTCTGTGTACTTGTTTTTATGTTAGTTCTGTACTGTTTCAATTACTGAAGCTTTGGAATATAGTTGAAATCTAGAAGTGTGTTGCCGCCAGGGTTGTTCTTCTCTTTCTGGGTTGTTGTTGCTATTCGTCATTTTTTTCTGGTTTCAAACAAATTTTAAGAGAGATTTTTCTATTTCTGTGATATATGCCATGAAAATTTTGATAAGAATTGCATTGAATCTGTAGATTGCTTTCAATAGTATGGACATTTTAACAATGTTAATTCTTCCAATCCAATAACATGCAATATCTTTCCACTTATTTGTGTCTTCTTTAATCTCTTTCATCAATGTCTCATAGTTTCCAGTGTACAGGTCTCTTACCTCCTTGATTAAATTTATTCATAAATATTTTATTATTATCTATATTATTGTAAACAATATTACTGCCTTAATTTATCTTTTGTAAAATTAATTATTAGTGTATAAAATGCAGCTGATTTCTGTATGTTGATTTTTGTATATTGCAACTTCTTTGAATTTACTAATTAGTTCTAATAGATTTTGGGGTAAGTGTTCAGGGTTTCCTGTATGTAAAACCATGCCATTCTCAAACAGAATAATTTGAATGTTTTCAATTTGAATGTTTATTTATGTATTTATAATTGCTCTGGCCAAGACTTTTAGAATTATGTTGAATAGAAATGGTAAAATGTGGTATCCTTGTCTGGTTCTTGATTGGTCTTAAGAAAAAGTTCTAACTTTTCATAATTCACTATGATATTAGTGATAAATTTACAAAATATATCCTTTGCTATGTTGAGGAATATTCTGTCTAAACCTAATTAGTTGAGTTTTTTATCATGAAAGAATGTTGAACTTTGTCAAACACATTTTGTTAATGTGATTGATCTCATTTATTGATTTTGTGATTTTGAACCCTCCTTGTATCCCAGAAGTGAATTCCACTTGTTCGTGATATGTGATCCTATTAACATGCTCTTGAATTTAGTTTGCAAGTATTTAGTTAAAAATTATTTTGTCTATGTTCATCAGGAATATTGGCTTGAAATTTTTTTTCTCTTGTGATGTCCTTGTCTGGTATTGATAGCAAAGTAGTGCTGGCCTCTTAAATAAGTATGGAAGTGTTCCTTCTTTATCATTTAGAAGAATTTAATTTTGGTAAAATTCACCTGTGAAGCCATTTGGTCCTGAACTTTTATTTGCTGGAAGAAGTTTAATTACTGATTCAATCTACTTGTTCATTATTGCACTGTTCAGACTTTCAATTACATCATGATTCCATTGTGTGTTTTTAGGAATTTATTCATTTCTTCTAAATTATCTAATTTGTTGGAGTAATTGGTTATAGTAGTCTCTTTGATCCTTTGTATTTCTGTGAGGTAAGTTGTAATATCTCCTCTTTTGTTTCCAATTTTATGACTGTGTCATCTTTCTTTATTTCTTAGTCAAGCTAAATTTTTCCCAATTTCACTTTTTCTTTTCTTTTTCAAAAAGTCAACTCTTAATTTTGCTCACCTTTTGTATTGTCTCTCTGGTAATTTATTTATGCTTTGATCTTGTTATCCTTTCTGCTAACTTTAAGTTTCTTTTTCCTTTTCTAGTTCCTTGATGTAATGAAAATATCCTTAAATCTAAGCAGTAGTACTAATAATATTGGAGTATGTGTCACATAAATAAAACATCTTTCTCCTCAGAATAAACTTTTAAAATTTTCTCTTTGAATATACTGTTTTGAGCATCATAATTTTCTTCCACCTGGATAGGAAATTTGAACTCGGATCATTTCAATCTGAACACTCAATATCTTAGTTTAGACTTATAATAGTATTAAATCTGAACACTCAATATCTTAGTTTAGACTTATAATAGTATTAAAATTTTATGCAGTCCTAGCATGTAAATTCACTACTTGCTAAAGCCAGAGACCTTGTGCTCGAGCCAGCAACCATGGGGTCATTTCTATGATTCCATGCTCAAGCCAGCAACCCCACACTCAAGCTGGATGAGCCCACACTCAAGCCAGCAACCTCAGGGTTTCTAATCAGGGTCCTCTGCATACCAGTATGATGTTCTATCCACTGTGCCACTGCCTGTTTAGGCAACAATAGAGTCTTAAACAGTACAAAATATCAATGAAACCAAGAGCTGAGAAAAAAATCTTACATGCAATATATGTATACTTACATGAAATAGCAATCTTAAGTCTATTTGTTAAGAATAATATTTCTGCCTGACCAAATGGTGGCCCAGTGGATAGAGCATCGGACTGGGACACAGAGGACCCAGGTTCAAAACTCTTGAGACCTCTGGCTTGAGCGCGGGCTCACCTACTTGAGTGCGGGGTCTGCGGGGTTGCTGGCTTGAGCTTGGGATCATAGACATGACCCTATGGTGGGTGGCTTAAGCAAGGGGTCACTCATTCTGCTGTAACCCCCACCCCTCATCAAGGTACATATAAGAAAGCAATTAATGAACAATTAAGGTGCCCCAACAAAGGATTGATGTTTTCAATCTCTTTCCCTTCTTCTCTGTCCCTATCTGCCTATTTCTGTCTCTGTCACGAAACAAAAAGAATGATTTTTCCTAGATATATAGAAAAAATAATACTACATGTTATTAAAATATCAGTTTGAAAAACACAATCTGCTATTTTGAGGTGAAAAAACTGAGACTGCTTTATTAAAAAAAATTACTTCCTATGTCTTATAGGTACAATAAAACATTACTTAATTTTGCCCTAATTACCTACATGTAAAGAATAAAATTACTTCTCATAAAGTTCAGATGAAAGCAGTTTTGTCTATATTTTAAAACACTAAAGTCACAAAATAATTATTTCATACCTACATGATGAAAAAATACAATGTACTGAAGGGAAATACAAAGATGAATATGGAAAAAAAAAAATCTTCCCCTGTTGAGTTAACAATCCAGAAAGGAATATATTTGAAGAGTACATGTGAATACAAGTACAGTAAGATTAAGAAAAATTTCAAAAACTCTTTCTTAGTCAAATATTTTTAAACCTTTGCCTTTCTTTTCAAAAGTGAGATAAACGTTGCTGGACATGCATGAAACAAAATGTTCTGCTGAAATATTTATTAACAGACTATATAAAATATATTTGTGTTTTAAATTATCTGCAAACCAACAAAAAACTAGCTTCTATTAAAACCTATTCTAACCATTAAAAAAAACATATCTGATTCAGGAAAAATTCAACACAACGTTATATTTGGCTAAACATGTTCTGACATAAAACAATGCATTCAAATAAAAAATTTTTGTCCTGTTTTACAGTATACCCTGCTGTTTATGCCAGCTCTGTTTGTTGGTTAGATTCTTTGGCACAGAAGCTCTAAAGGTGTCAAGTGATCAGCATTCATTCCTGGAATCATCTGCTTCTAAACTGAATAAACTCAGATAAAGGCTTTATCCTATCATAAAGTTTTCTAACCTCCTTGAACTTTAGTAATAGAATCTTTTTTCATACCTTTTTTGTATAAATTAAATAAATTAATCTATGTAGAGTTTGCCAGTTTGTTTAGGACATGGTACACTCTGTATAATCATTGGCTATTTTACCTGGGGGCATTGATCTTTATGTGATAAATATTAACATCTAACTAAGTTATTACTTTATACATAGATCTGATTAAGTTACTATTTATGCACAGTTGTTGAAACTTAAGCCATTTAATTATGTTAGTCTTAGTTAATATATTTATTCCACAAAATAAAATATATTTCTTGGCTATTATTTGTGATATGTACATTACTGAATTACAAGAAAAAGCCCAATAGATAAAAGTTTGGCTAATTTTAGTTCCATTCCCAATTCATTTTCCTGCTCATTTTTAACTAGGGAAAAAAAAAGAGTCAATATCTTTGCCATCTCTCTGTCTGCCCATCTATTATTTATCAGTCTATTTCTAAGGTACCTATTGTTGTTCTACTGATATTCTATCTAGTGCACATTGCAAACTTCAGAAAAACAGGAGTAAAGAGAGAATTTGCAGAAGGCTTTGATTTGGCAGTTCCAAAGGGAAAGAATTTTCAAGCACAAGGGGCTTTGTTGTCTAGTGAGATAACAGGACAAAAAAATACATATAGAGGATGAGCCAAGAGAGTTCAGAGAAATAGGAAGAAAATAAGATATTTAAGTGGTATTGTCAAATTTCTGAGAGTAGGAAGAAAATTAATGTCACCTCTGCAAACCAGGTAGTTTCCCAAAGAAGTTGGCTCTAATCAAATCCTTACTGACTTCAGAGTTTTCTTTCAAAGCAGTATTTTTCTAACAGTAGAGGCATTTTAAAACATGTATTTGTAAAACAAATTTTTCAACAGTCTCACAATTGGGGGATTTCATAGACATCCTTCAACCTGAACATTTTCTGCAGGAATATCTAGGTTCATTGGAATAATAGCAGTATTTTAAAGTACAGATGTAACCCTGAAAATTAACTTAAATATTTATCCACTTATTGAGCGTATCATTAACAAAAATTATATAAGTCAGTTACCATTATAATGAATGAATGAACCCAGTTAACAGAGGATCATGAAGTTTAGATAACTGGGCTGAGGGTCATAGCTAATCTATTTTACCAGAGGTAAAATTCAAGTACAGATCTGGGGAGATAAGTAAAGAACAGTTTACAAAAAAACTGCAAGGTGTGTGTGTGTTCGCAGGAGCACACACAGGATGAGGGTAAAAGGAGCTTGGAGGACTTCCAAACAGGCAGACATAACCCTAAGTAAAAAGAGGGTGGTGAACTTTTGAACCTTGCTAGTATACAAAGCATACAATAATATCCCCCACCCCAATTCTGCAGGTAATACAATCATAGTTCTCAGAGTAAATAATGTCTAATCCCACCAAATAAGAACTTCAAATAAGTACCTTATTTCCCTGGTATTAGTTTCTTGTTTTTTCAGTTGTTTAAAATTTATATCATCAATGTTTTCTGGGTTTCTATGCTGTTAAAGATAAGGACCAATAGTTTAATTTTGCAATAAAAAAAACAGTAATATAGCAAGAGTATAGATTACCTAATATATGTCTTTTTAAATTATGATGGCATTTTATGCTTCTATTTCCCAAATGTAAATTAAATGCTTGATTATTTAATTTAGTGTTAATTAAATAATTTTAGTATATCATAAAAAGTGAATAAAATAATTTTTGGAGATTAAAAAATTACTTGGTTACACCTTTTATTTTATAGAATCTAGTTAAGAGAAGAGAAAAACAAGCTTGCTGCCTTGTCCTTCTGTTTTTGTCTCTCTAGTATAATTTACATGTTTGGGGGATCTTACCATTTTTTAATAATTAGTAATATTCAAATATGGCAACTTGAACCAAAAAACAAGATAATAGTTTTTAAAGAAAGTGTGAGTTAAAGAACATCCATTATTTATCTACTTTTCTTTGTCCAAAATATCACCAAGCTAAAAAAATCAAATAAAAGACTATGATTATGAAAAATATGTACATGTACTAAAAATGAGTAACACCAGATAATGATGCTTGTATTTATCATATTTACCAGTTCCTTCCTACTTACCAGCATATCCTGCGGATTATTTACTTTATCCTTCTTGTATCTTTTAGAATGGGTTCTATTATAACTTTCTCACTTTACAAATGAAGAAAAAAGAGGCAAAGAAAAATATGTTGTCCAAGAGGGCACAACTAGTAATTTTTTGAGCCCCTTGACTCAATATTGCTTTCCTCTACAGAATATAATTCTTTGCGATTAACAAAAAAATTTTTATTTTATTTTTAATGTTCTTTGTTTTCTGCTTATTTCAAAATCAAAAATACTAATAAATAAAATTATTAAGCTGTTATAAAGTAAATTGGAGGATTTCTCTATAAACTTAGTATTTGCTCTTTGTCACACAATCAGGAAAAATGTCAAACTTACATAATATTTAAGTGAAAGCACAATATATATTACAAGGTTGGAAACTGTTACTTAGAGGTGAAACAGGCATTGATAAACTATAGGAGAACTTATGTTGTGTATAGCTCAAAAATATTAAAGTCTAATGCATTAGTATCTATTTTGAAGAAATTATATATGTAAGGTTATTAAATAAAACTTTAAAAATCATATTAAAACTATTTATTTTTTTGGATTTTTAATGTAAGTTAGTTGTGCAGCATACAAACCAGCATGAAGCAATTCGTGAAAGTATTTCAGTTATAGTTTTATAAAGTATATTGTTGCTTTTATATACACACACACCCCTTATAATATTTCATCCCATGTAATACATACTATTTATTTATGATTCAAACAAATGTATAAATACTTTGTATAGTTATACATTAAAACTAGATAGTTTGATTTCTATATTTTAACTATTAAACTGTATTAACATTAACTATTTTTATGTATTATATAAACTATATATTAACTATTAAACATGTATGTTTGATACATACAAAATTATTAAGCTGTTATAAAGTAAATTGAAGGATGCCAAGTTTACATTCATGATGCAAAGAAGGTTATGCATATGGTCATAATTAAATAGATTTTATCACTAATTTTTTAATTACAATAAACAATTGGTCATTAGGCATCCTTACTGGCAATATATGTTGTCTCAAAGTGTCAGAGAAAGATTGTAAAAATAGTCTAAAAACAACCAAGATGCATTTAAAGTTACTTTTAGTTTGATGGGGAAATAAAAAGATTTTATCTGTAACACTGCAAATGTAATCTTTGTGAGATTACTTTTGGTAACCTTTTACATCACTGGTTTAGTTTTCAGCATTAACTTGAGGTTGTTCAGTTAATACCTAGCCATTATAAAATGTTACATCTCCTTTTGATTTCCACTTTTCAAAAACTTTTTAATTTACTGACCTTCACTCCTGAGTTCCAAAGATCAAATAGATCATAAGTAAAGCTTTTCATTTTCACTTCTAACCACTGTACATATGTCTGCCATATTAAAAAATAAAATAAGTAAAATTTTTAAAATTAAATAAATAGCTTTTTATTTGAAAATTGTCAAATGTAATATGAAAAAATCTTTATCAAGTATAAACCTTTATTCTTATATTCTTACACCTCCCACAGTGCCTCACTTATAGTAAGTACATAATAAATATGTATCAAATAAATATTTTATGTAAATATTAATTTCATTGGAACGTAGATGCACAGAAAAATCTGTAGGTAGGATGACACTGCTGCTTCTAGTGTAAACCTAAGTATAGTTTGAAAACTAAATGGCAAAATTTTAGAAGTGAAGCAAGTAACTAACATTTCCCAGTAAGATTCTCATTTAAAACTTCTCAAATGATTAACATATCAGTTAGGAACAATGCTAATGTTTCAAGAAGTTCACAGCCTTTGTAGCTAAGTTTAAACTAAATTCTTTTCTTTGAAAGGCATCAAAGAATAATTCTCAAGATAATCACTATCTATAAAAGTTAAATACATAATTCTGAGTATTATATTCCATTAGCACTCACATTTTCTCCTTTCTTAAATTTATGAAATGTTATTCACTATTTCTTTATTGTGTATAATATTTTCTCAAGAAATGCTAAAAGTCAATTAATAAATTCTCAATTTTAATCCATAATAAAAATTAATATATATTTAGATTCAATATGATCTTTTAACATATAATTGTTTTCCATTGTCAGACATTTGTAACCTGAATCTCTGTACTTGTATAAGTCTTGTTGCTGAATAGGACAGTCACTTTTTATTACCAATGACATAAAGCTAGGTGTAATTATCTATGTTTCATATTATGTCTTTGACTTAATACAGACAGTTTTATGTAAAAAACAAAAAGGGGCTGATGTTTTGAGCTGGGGTAAATTCATACATCTAGAATTTGGTTTGTATTGCTAACTTTATTCACCCCCTTTAAAAAAAACCTGTGAACATGTATTCTTCATGTATCTTTGAATAAATTATGATTTTTTTTCTTCTTTTCCAAGTGAGAGGAGGGGAGATAAGAGAGACAGACTCCTCTTGCATGTGCCCCAACTAGGATCCATGTGGCAACTCCCATCTGGGGTGAATGCTTTGCCCATCTGGGGCCATGCTTGCAATGGAGCTATTTTTAGGACCTGAGGCAGAGGGTCTACTGAGTCATCCTCAGCTTGAAAGAATCAAGCCGTGGCTGCAGGAGGGGAAGAGAGAAAGAAAGAGAAAGGGGGTAGCGGGGGGAGAAGTAGATGGTTCCTTCTCCTGAGCCTTATCGAAAATCAAATCAGAGACAACTACACGCTAGCCCATGCTCTACCACTGAGCCAACTATAAGTTTCTAATCACAGACACACAAATTACCTTTCAAAAATAAGATGCTAATTAATAAATGAATTTAAAGTTCTTTATTCTATAGAAAGTAATCACTAGTTTTACTTCAGATCATTTTCTACACAATTTCTCAAAGATAATAACATTTCTGTCCTTTCTCAGTGTGTCTTAGACTATTTTTCAGAATTTTTATGTATTTTTTAAAGTTCTGATAATTAACAGTACATTGAGCTTTTAAAATTTTTGTAAAATAACAATACATTTACAAGTAAACATAATGATAATCTTCACAATGTTGTGATTGCTAAACTATATGCTACTTGTCCCAATAAAAATAAAATAATAGAGGTTCTCTAACAATTTATTTAAAATTACCCACCATACTATTAATATAATATTGACATATTGTCCTTGACATTTGATGAGTGATTTTACTTTCAAATGAAGAAGATATCAAATCATAATAAATAATGTGTATTATTTTACAAAAGAAAAGTAAATCAAGGCAATCCTTTCAGAGTCATATTTCTACAATCATCTGGTATTTATGAATCTAAATTTTCATACTTATATCTGTCCCATAATGAATAGAGTTATTTTCTTAATGCAAAAGACAGGAAAGTCAGGAAAAATTTCTAACTTTTCATATTGAGTCTTTGACTTAATCCAGACATTAGATTTGTCTTTTTTCATACCCTCTTTATAAATTTAAATATCAGTATTTTCCTAAGGGTATTGTTACTTTCTAAGTTGCTAAGGTTGTTTTCTAAAGTAGTCTATGCTGACAGTAACAATATCAAAGAAAAAAGAAGACTAGCATGCAAATTTACTTCTCCAGGTGTCCATTTTTTAATATTTTTTGGAATAAAGTTATAAAGAAACAATTGTAGAGTTAGTTATTTGAATGAATGGCATTGGGTTTTCTTTGTCACTGTTTAGATTAACCATTTTAGGAAACTTGGGAATGAAGAATAATGATACAAACAAAAAGAAATGTAAAAATCAATAAAATAGCAACAATAACTTGTGTGAACAACAAATAAAATTCTGTGATGTTGAAAGACTACACAAACTAAGGGTTGGTTGCCTTTATTAACAAACATTCTTTTCATCTCATTCTTTTATGACCATTTTTCTTTATGTCTAGAAGAAGCTCAAGCAAATAAGCAAATAAGACCTATTGAATAGTTGATGATCTTTCGCTATAGCAGTGTCTACAAAAGACTGTTCCAGAATGTAAACTTTTACCTCCACATTTCAATAAATGTTTCTGAGATATGACTTTCTATTGTATTATGACTTTATTTACTAAATTAAGGGTTAAAATGTTGACTTTAAAAGTAGCTATTTAGAAAGACCAGTTTAAACTGCTAGTCCACGTTTCCCATAAAGTGTTCAACTTTATGTAATCTTTTTCTTTTTTAGAGAGAGTTAGAGAGAAAGACAGAGAGATGGAAAAGGAGAGATAAGAAGCATCAACTCATAGTTGCAGTACCTTAGTTGTTCATTGACTTCTTTCTCATACATGCCTTGATGGGACATGGGGGGGGTGAAATTTAGCCGAGCCAGTGACCCCTTACTCAAGCCAGTGACCTTGGGTTCAAGCCAGCAACCTTGGGTTCAAGCCACCAACCCTGGGTTCAAGCCAGTGACCATGGAGTCATGTCTATGATCCCACGCTCAAGCCAGTGACCTCAGGGTTTTGAATCTGGGTCCTCAGCGTCCCAGGACAATGCTCTATACAATGCACCATCACCTGGTCAGGCACTTTTTGTGTTCTTATATCATGTTTTCTGTCTTTATTTCTCTCTCTCTCTCTCTCTCTTTCTCTCTCTCTGTCTCTCTCTCTCACACACACACACCCAATTGTACCCAAAGTACTGCTTTAACTTCTTGAAAACATAAAGGTTATTAAAAATACACTACCACTTACATAGTAATTTACAAACTTTGGTCTTAGACATGTTATTTTTAGGCTCAAGTCCAAATGTAATTTAGAAACCTTGGTGATTAGTATTTTCTTTTTTTTTCGGCTCATTTCTTATGAGTTCATCTTGAATTACATATTCTGTTTATTGCATAAAGGTACCATGTGCCTTCCCCCTTCCAGTGTTTGAGAATGCAGCAGTCTCAATATGGGACAGACCTATCACAGTTCACTCACTTCCTCACACACGTCTTCACTTGGCTTATTCCACCACACTCCATCTAAGCTGATTAAGGTACTCTCTCCACTAAAGCACATTAACCTTGAAAAAAAATGGGTTGAGTCTTCTCCAAATATATCAAAATAGAGAGAACAGTATAATAAACCTTTATGTAACTCTCAACTAGGTAAACAGTTATCATTCTGCCATTTGTTATATCATGGTCTTTATCATACTCTATTGTAGTTTTTTTCTTATTTTATGTTTTCTTTTTCTGGGTATTTTCAGGGCATATTGGTTATTTCTATGTTCTGAGGTTTTTTTGTAAATTGATCTTTGTATTTTAAATAATAGTCATTGAGGAGGGGACTTGAGATGTTTAACATTTTAGAGAAAACCACATTAGAGAGTGGTTGGGTAGGCCAATAGTGGGAGATGAGCATGGAGTTGCCTTAAAAGCCATGCAGAGAAGGGTTCTAATAATAAGGGAACTCCGTTTGTACTTATTTTGATCCCAATTTTCTTTCCTTCATTCTCTGTATTCTTTCCTTTCTCCTCTCCTTGTCCCTTTGTATCACACTATATTCGAACTGACTATGTGTTATCTGTATTACTACTGGACTCTAACCTCAATGGCAGGTTGGACCAAATCTGTCTAGGTTACTATTTATGCCTATTGCTTAGCCAGAGTAATGTCTGACACAGGACATGTTCTCTAAGTAGTTTATGAATTTAGAGCCTTACATTTTCAATAGAAACATTCTACAAAATATGTTGTTGATATAATTAATATTCAAAACAGTTTGTGGTGACTAATAGGCTTTTAATTAGTGACTGATTTATAGTATTTATTCTTTTAAAGTTATTTAAGTATGTACGCATGTGTGAATATGTGTGTGTGGGTAATCAAGAACAAACACACATGCATTTGAGGCAGGATTAAGCTATCCAAAACAATACATATAATAATATGTAGTATTATATATTAAACTATTAAATATATGACATATATTTTTAAGATTGCTTCCCTGGAAGATATTCAAAATAATTGAAGTTCATGAATCAGGAAAGAAACCAATATGCTAAGGATGTGCCTAAAATAGATACTTTAAATAAACACAAATAATTAGTTCTAAACTTCCTGGTAACCACAACACAAAAAAATTCATATGACAGATAATTCTAATAAACAGAAAAAAGTTTGTAGTTTTTTAAGAAAGACAACTTTGGAAGAAGTCAAACTATGAATATGATTTAGCCACTAAGTTTATACAGAAGATATTTGAAATTACTGTTAACAATATATTAAAAAAACTTACGTATTATGATTTATTATTATTGCCTGCCTATCAAAGTCAATTTTATACACTAAGAATATTGTATATACCCATATATTCATGATACGAACATTTTCTTTCATAATGAGAATGAAGGAGGTAAGCATAAAAATAGATTTTAATTTTAAATAAAGATATATTTATTTAAATATGTATATACGTCTAATAGTATTGGACAGTTTCATAAGCCAAATATCTTAGGTTTTGATATCTCTAATTAACTTGTATATCAGAGTCACTCTAATTACCCAAGACTGATAATTGGCATTCAAACAGGCAGCAGAATGCACCTGCCAGTCTGACCACTGCTGACCTTCATCATGAACTAACTGAGATATTCATGTCAGACAGCTAATTGAATGAAGCTGTAGACTTGTAAGTGGTAATGGCTATGATTAGGGTGTAACATACCACATAACAGTAATGATATAATCTGAGTCTCAACAGACCTCAAATTGAAGTCTAAGGAGTCATAATCTAATAAAAGGAAGAATAAATGACAATAAGAAAACTTTAATTGGACAGACAGAGCTCCGCTGCTCCAGTTTCCAACAAAAAAGAAATAGGCATTTGGATTTGAAAGGTTAGTGGGTTTTCCGCGGTACTCTTGTACTTGATAGCTCCTTAAGGTAGATAGGCCTGTCAGCACTCCTTTCATTCAGGCCTGAGGAGTCATTCTTCATTTGCAGCAGGGAGTGAGGAGTCAAATTGGCACTGCTGACTGCTGCCTTTCATAGCAGCCAGTGAATTGCATGTTCAATGAGGTGCATGCTGAGCATGGCATGTGCATGTGTAGTAGCTTACCCGTTACTTTTTTGTTGCATGTTTTCAGAGCTATTACAGTAATGAGATTAGTGATGCACAGGATGATCATGCTTTCTTTAGAACATTACACTTTGTATACAAGTGACAAATATGAAGTGAGCAGCCAGAAAATGTCATTTGGTAAGAAAGCATGACATGTGGGTGTTCTGGCTAAGCGCACACTGTGTGCAGGCTGGAAGAGCTTTTGTGGACTAGATGAATCCTGCTGGGTTCTCAGCCTTAGTGCTCTCAGATAAAAGAGGAAGCTTGTCCTGTGTGAAATTTGCTCCTGACTTGAATCTATCCTGTGCTTGTTGGAATATGACATCTTGTAAATACCCTAGGCAAGACTTGTTGCTGAACCTCTAAATGAGAAAAATGAAGCCTTTCATAGCAAATGCGTTGGCCCAGTGACCAGCTTACCCGTGAGCAGAAATTGAGCATGTGTCCAGAAATGCAAAGTGAGGCTTCAGAATGTGCTGTCAGTCCAGGACATTTTAAATGTGGTCTGTGCGTCTGTAATCGAACAGCATCCTGTGGTGTGTAAATGGGTTGCTCGTCTGGTATTTCTTTCCATAGATTCATATATTTACTGCATAAATGATACTTGAAGTTACGAGGACTAGAAAACTGCTTAATAGAACTCAAGAGCAGATCTGAGAAATGGCATCGGTATACCAATAGAGCTATTAGAATGGTCACAGATTTGCATCACAGATGCTACATTAACCTTGCAAGTGCATCAACTAATTCCATAAAGCCTGGTGTGTTTATATTGTATCCTGTCAGTAGGTTTGCAAGCTGTCTGCCATAAAACTGTAGTCATGGTATGGGCCTATTAGGGGTGCAGCATATGTCTAATATGTGTAACCTGCCTGAAAGGTGGATGGAATGTTCTTTTCTTACATAGGTTAGAAAATATGTTTTCAGTTTGAGTAGATATTGATGAACAAGAAAATTTTAGATCCTGAATTATAAGATTAAGAGAATGCATCATAAGCAGAAACTGGAAAAGAATACTATGATTAAGGAGGACACCATGAGGTCAGTGGCAATCTTTTCAATTCACAATGCTGAGCTTTGTCTTTCTTCTTCAGGATATTGTTTTCAGTATATAGGTCTAAGTTTCTATTAAATGGTTTTAAAAATAATAACTGGAAGCCAATTCAAAACAGAGATTTATCCAGAATCTGGTATTTAAGAAAAGGAAGTTCATGGCCAGAAAATCATCTTAAAATATTGCTTGAAAATAACTTCCTGGAATTTATACTTGTTATTGTAATTAGGGATTCTAACCTAATGAATGGTGTTTTTTTAAAAATAAGAGGCTTTTCTGATTCTTTAATAAAGGTAATTGGGTGAGATTTACATGAGAAAATTGTGTGTATATAGAATGTGTCTTTTAACACAGTGCTGTTTAATTTAGCTATTACTCATTTAATCAAAAATACTGAGAAATAAGATATTTTTCACTAAAAAGGAAGAGATCTTAAGTCAGTAGTTTACTTTCTAATAATTTTGAAATCAGAATTTGTAGGAGTATCTTTAAATGTTATTTCCAATGATTTTACCTCATTACATTTTGCCTTTGTTTTGAATTCACATTTCTACACTCTATTATATACCTATATAAATGTGCATATATATTTAATGTTATGAGTCTTTACATAAAAATTGTGGTTAATAAATGCAAACCAAAATTGAGTAAATATTATTTTCTAACATTTCCAAAAGTGATAACTTAGTTGACAAATAGCAGATATTTGTCAACATTTCCAAAGAAATCATTGTAGGTCCAAGTTGGTCATCTTATACATAAGAAAGTATTCAAAATTTTCCGATGTTGTGCAATATTGTAGTTGAATATGACATATATTGACCTAGATGTTCGACAAAATATATCGTTTTAATTGTCCATGGACTTAGCATTTTCCCATCATCTGTCAAACTCATAGACCACAAATGCAGTGTTCAAAATTCCCAAAATATATTTACTATTGCACTTAACACATATAATTTGGCATCATTTTAAGCCCCAACTATTATAGCACACCTAAAGAAAGTCTGTGTATGATTTATCCTGATTAATCCAGCTATTAACTCTGCTTTACCTAAGAATTCCAGAAATCTCAGAATGCATTCCTAGATAATAGTCATACTAGTTGAACTGCAGTGTATCTTATACAGAGTAGTGTGTTAAAAATAAAACATTCTCAGCTATACATTCCAATTTACTTGTTTGTTAGTAGTTTGTATATTCTTAACAGTTTTGAGGGAGAGAAATAATGTATATATAAAGACTCACAAAAACAGGCTTAAGGGAACAGAGTGAGGATAGGCAGCAGTAAAAATTCAAAACAATTTTGTAAATGAAGCATGGTATGATAAAGTTTCAATATTTTAAAATCACAACAATTAAAGCAAAAAGAAAACCAATGTTTTAACTGTATGGCTGCAATCAGTATTAAATCTAATAGGGGTTAGAAAACAGTAAAATATCACAAAATCTGAAGCCTCACTCTTAAAACACATTTATTGTCTTATACTCACTCTATTTCCCTCAGCAGATTAATTCAAATTTAATGTCCATCCAGAGAGTAGTAACTTTTATTTAAAAGTTTCAGGATGAAAAGCAAAACCTTCTCTCTTGTAAAGATTGCTTCAAGGAAAACTATTTCTGAAGAAAAGAAAAATGATGGCAGCAACTGGCATAAAGTTGCTATTAAATACCTACCATGTTAAGATTGATTTTTAAAGTCATATCTGAGCTTTCAGAATATACTTTCATATCTTGGATAGAAATTTTAAAAAACAATTTCTATAATTTTTAAGTTTTAAAGCTCTTTAAAATTGAAGTGAGTAAACATAATTTTGTTTGTACCAAAGACTTTGTATATCCATAGGTGCTTGTATATTATTAATTTTGTTTCTGTTTTATGCACTAAGAATGAAAACACCCAACATGGTTCAGAACATAGGAATATACAACATTAGGGAAGTCATAGAAAAGAATTCACTTACCACCATGTCTTTAATCAAAAGAACGAGGAACCGCAATCATATCCTAGGGCCTGGTGGTTCACAATCACATCTACGTGGGGAAGAGACCAGCACTGACGTCCTTTTGTAACCAAACCCTTAGATGAGGTGTATATGGCCTTTGAAGAATTTGTTTTCATTTCAGATCAAGGCTGTGAATGATGTTAGTAAAAGATAGTCCACCTCCAGGCTCAGTGTCTGCCATAGCATTACTGCATTATTGTTATAATCCATTTAAACCATATGAAATGCACCAATCTAGTGATCTACAATTTGTTCTAGAAATGTCCTGACAGCTATTGATCGGGTGAATAGGTATCAACTTAAAAAATCAAAATCGTCCCTTTAGCACTTAAAATCTTTAATTTGAAGGAATAGGAAAATATTGTAAATTGATCTTTTTAGCAGTCAGTTTGTATCTACTTGAAACAAAAGACACTATTTACTTGCTGAAAAAATAGTCAATTGATCATCTTCTAGGTGATTAAAAAATAGATGTTTCATTTCATTATTCAAAACTAGAGAAACGAGGTGGCTTTACCTACTTGCTGCCAATTATAAAAACAAATAATCTGGCTACTGTCTACATTTTGGACATACCCACATTTCTGACAGGAATCGTTTTTATTGCTGAATATAATGGTATCATAAAAAGATATATTAAAGATTGTGTTTTTTATATTTAAACAAATTTTTAAAAACTACATTTCTATTATGATGGCAACTTGATTTTTAAAAGTTTCTTTTTTATTATTATTATTTTTTAATGTGCTGAATGGCATTTCAGACTCTAACATATTATTGATTAAGGTAATTACAAACTGTCCTTAACTGATGTATGTACCTCTTATAATTTTATTTAATCTCCTCTGTGTTTTATATTTACTTTTTTCTCTCTATTTTCTGAGAATGTAGTGTATATACTGTGAATAACAAATTTAAAGAAATTATCCATTAGTTGTAATTAGAAAATATATATATTCAAAGTTTAATATGTGAGTATAAAAACCTTCTGATTTTCACATTTTATTTATACTCCATCAGCTTGTTATATATGATTGGGCTAAATGGGTAAAGTAAAATATGTTCATCTAATTTGCTGTGCGATGTTTTGTTTCTCTTTTTCATTTGTTGCTATTGTTATTAACTTAGCCTGTAAAACTACTTTATATTAAAAATATTGTTTTCTGAAAATTTTGTTCATTCTATAACCCGAAGGAGTCTTTTACTAAAACTGGCAACATTTTTCCTTTTGGGTTTGTGAATACAGGTCATGTAACATATCATTCAACTCACAAAATCAGAAAAAAATTACTTCATATAGGTAATCAAGGTACCTGAAACTGAAAAGATACATTTCGTTTATATTTTTCTCAGCTCTTTAGGAGTTGGGCCATATCTTGCTAATTGTTCATTATATAGCAAAACCTTAAAATAGGTTATGCTTCCATGCCTACTGTCTAACTTTTGTCCCAGACTTCAGCCTACCACTGCAGTAAACATGATGTATTATTGTCAAATACTTATGTGGATGTTAAAATAAAATAGGGCATTGCTCCAAAATAAGGGGAGGATGGAGAAAGAAAAAGAACCTTCTCTCCAATGCTGCTAGCAAGGCTTTATCTTTATGACACTAACGATAATCCCCTGTGTAATTAACTGTAGAGTGGTTATGCATGCAGCTTGCAGCCCATGACAAGCCTCATAGAAAATACATCAGTATTAGCCACAGGTGAATTCGTTTAGAAAGATTAACGACTGCACCTGAATTTTAATGTCTGAAAAGGGATGGAACACTGAATCCTTAATTAAAAAGTTGAATGACTGGTATGGTTTGTTTAACATCACAAATTTCAACAGGAGGGTTTTGTATTCAAATGAAGTATGCAAAATGAAACTTTCCTTAGAAAGTGGTGGAGTAAGGGTGGAAAGCAAAATTGTTTCATGTGCTTTATTTTATGTAAATCGATACATGGATCAGTAGTTTTGATATGGATCAAATGTAGCATAACTATGGTTCTTTTCTGTTTACAGTGAATTCTGTTTACAGCAAAGAATTCTTACAGATAAAGCATCCACGCACAGCATTGCCCTGGAACCAAGAGAAAGTTCAAGTAGGGGAGCAGTTGAAAACGAGTTATCTTATTCTTGTCTTAATGTGAAGCAGTATCTTCTTTATTATTATTTTACAAAGTTTTTGAAGGAAGAGAAAAGTAACCTTGAAAAACAATTTGGCAATGATATTCCCAGTAGGGTTTTAACTTTGCTTTGCAAACTCTTTTACTGAGTATGTTATAGCTTGTCACAGAAAAAAAGGTTTTTCAATGACAATTTTAATCTCCTTTTATAGGATTTAGAAGAGGAAAGAGGAAGAAAACTTGGGCATGCTCCTGTCTAGAAGAGAAGACAGTAACTCAGATTAATCATTTGTCCTTGGCGTTAAAATTTTTAAAGTAGATATCTTAAGCAAGAATGGCCACTGTGCTTACAAATTTAATTTTTTTCTTATTATTTTCCAATGACTCACAGAACCAGTTAATATAATCTGGAGCTTTAACAAATCTTATTTGGCCCCAAAGATAAAATTAAATGAAAATTTTAAATGAAGAAAAAGAAAGTATATAAGGAAAGTTCTTGCATAATATCAATCTATCGAGTTGACAATTGACATATGTAGTGTAGATGCCTACCCAAACAAGTCTTTCTTTAAAAAGAAAAGAAAAAACACTTAGTTTTTATTATCACAATGTAAAATTTTAAAAATAAAACCAAGAATATATCTAGTAAATTTGTACTAACATACTTTAGATACAATTGCCTGCATTTTCTGTTTGTTCTTTGATTTTAACGAGAATCCCACAAAAATTTTAGTTAGAAGATATCAAAGTGCATGTAAAATTTCTTTGCCTTTTTATTTTCTAGGTCAGAATGCTGATCACATTCATGGCAAAGTAGATGCTGGTGCTCCTTAGCTTCACACACTGCCTGCTGTACCACATTTTTCTGCCAAGCATGGCTTTTAGTTCTGTCTGCTTTCCAAGGGAACACATTTTTAATGAAATGTCATTTAGGAGTATTTGTTACTTCCTGTAAAAGCTTCTTTCATGGTTTTGTGTGTGTGAAGATTAAAAAAAATAATCAGCCTCTTAAAATGTTGTAGTTGTAACTGATCCCAGTATTCAGAACACGGAGGGTGTTTGGTGGGGTGGGGGGAGGGAGAGAGGACTCCAGTTCTCACTGATGTATCAGATGTTTTTAATAACTGATTGAAAAAGCATGTGTTCCATGTACTGCTAGCATCTCTGAAATTATTATAAAGCAAGTTTATCACTGCCGATTTACATTAGTTATAATTTTCTGTGCCATAGTGTGAGACATTATTGGCACATGGACTATAAATATTTGTTAGAGATTGGATTTAGTTTTAAAGTAAACATTGATATCTGAGTATAAAGCCAAAACTGAAATGTAAAGAAATGCTAATGCTTTGGCAGCTCTTGTCTGCTGAACTCAGTTAATCTATTAAGAGTCAATCTGTGGGATAAAGCTTGAGGGGGCTTAAGGATCGGTATTTTTAATACCCGTTAAAATAATTTACAGAGGTGTCCTTTCAACCTGTCAGCAAAGTGTTGACGGACAAAAATAGTTGAGTCTGGATCTGCCTAGAGTTATTCACATTAAATGTCAGTTAATTATGTCTATTATAATTTTAGTAAGTAAATGTCTGAAAGTTCATGTTATAGCCTTCTCCCAGTCATGTACTTAAGTCTTTTTCCAGACTTACTTAAATCCTCATTACTAAAAGTTAAGCATTGTCTCAATGGATTCGTAAGCATTGTTGGAAGAGTCTTTGTAATTTTCTTAAACATCAGGGGGTCATGTTCACTCCTAAACCGATTAAATTAAGAAGAATAAGCAAATTTCAAACTTAAATATTCAAGGATTAAAACCAAAAAAAACTTAAGTTGTCTCTTACTATATGTTATTGTTTTAATTTAAAATGGTCACTTAAAGTGATTGTTAAAGGGAAGTTATTTAAAGAAAAATTGGTGTTACACACTGAAAGGCAATATTTGAACCAAAATATGAAATAGTACTAAAACTCATATTTTTAAGTTAGCCTATATATGAAACATTTCCTCTGAAGATCTTGTCCTAACTTCACTAAGTCCTGACAATTCTGAAAGGTAGACTACAACTCTGATGATACACAGTAAATTCTCACATTTGTGGCATCTTAACCTGTTCATAATCCTGCCACACATAGTGCCTTAGTAGATAGAAATGGAATGACTTTTCTTCTTGCTTTCTGAAGGGATAATACATATGTTTATATACACGAGTCTCCCTCCCTCTCTCTGTCCCCAGAAAATACCACCAATTTATGACCTTGCATCCTCATTATATTTGCTACTTCCAACCATTGTAAAGATTTCTTGTAATAGTTATAGGCTCACTGGACATTATGACTATACATTTAATGAAATAATTTAAATATACATTTGTAGATGTATATAGTAATCAACGAGTTAGCTTTTTTATTTTATAAAAACATTATAATTATAGAAAATTGTCACTTTAACTTGCTATAATAAGTATAATATAAATAAGAACTACTTTTGGAAGATGATACTAATTTGTATTGATAATTTATTAATACAGTCATCAGTCACTATATTACAGGCTTTAAATGTTATCTCATTTGACCTGAAAATATACTTGGAATGGATATTGTATTAACCTCATTTTGTATTTAAAACAAACAAAAAAATGAACTTTAATGGCTATTTTTGACTTAAATTAGGCTGTTCTAGAAACACAAACTTTTTTTTTTTTTTTTGCCATTTCTCTTCTCACTTTTTTAAACAAACTATCATTGGCTGAATTAAGAGTTTTTAAGTCTTTTCTCCAACAATCTAGAATATTTGTCCTGGAGTTTTGGAGATTAATTATATAACTTGAAGACAAACCTAGAGCAACAAATACATAAATAAGCATTGTAAAACAACTTCTTTTGGACCCTGAATGTGATCAAATTGGATATAAAGTTTGCAGTACTTACAAGCCCGTATTTCAATGCTGAATTTAGAAGCTAAGAGTACATGTTGGCAACATTTATGAAAATGAAGGCACTTAGTAATCAACTAACATCTGTTTCTTTTGGGTTTGGGTATTTTTCAGTGAACAGGACACATATTTTACTTCCTGTAAAGCTTTCATTGTTTCACCCCAAGTGTCTTTTTCACTCTAAGTCAAACGTCCTCAGAATACCAGGAAGAAATATTCATGACACTGTTCTTTTGGAAGGATTTCTTTTCATCCCATATTTTGCATGTCTGTAAAATAAAAGTAATTTAATAATTAAGAAATAAGAAGCATGATGTTTTTACATGTAAAAAGCTTAAGATATACTAAAATTTAATTATAGAATTTAGTGGGTATATGTGTGTTTGTTATAACAATATTTTCAACTTTTCTATGTGTTTGAAATTTTTCATAATAAAATGTTGATTGGTAGGACCTTTAAATACATGTACAGTCTTAAAATTATACATCAAACTACTAATAGTGATTGTTGTTGTGAAGTCTAGGAATTAATAAGAAAGTTTCACTTCTTCTGAATTGTTTGTACACATTTTATGCAAAAGTTTTTGTTATCTATTAGAAAATGTTACTTCATTTTAAGTGTAATATAAGTCTTACAGAAAAGAATGATCAGCAAAACAGAAAATTGATCACAGGACTACTTTAAAATTCTGTATCTTTTTGATGAAGAGTGAAAAGGAATATGTCACCCATTGGAGAGGTCCTTTTCCCCATGCATTGTGCTAGAGGAATTCTTAAATTTTGTTGGGTTCAAATAACAGAAGTCAAAGAACAATCAAAATAGAGTATGTTGATACTCTATTATGTAAAATACAGTGTTGGAAGCATAGAAAAAGATCTTCAAATTACACATGATTTACATAGAGAGACAAAATTAACATAATGAAAAAAAAGACCATTTAAAACCAACCTCTCATTAAAAAGAAATTCAAAGACTGGGACTTAAGTAATCAGGTAGAATTAATATATTTGAGAAAAACTGGAGGGGAGAGTCTGGGCATTGAAAAATCCCCCAATACATTTAGAGTGTGTGTGTGTGTGTGTGTGTGTGTGTGATACTGTATAAACAACTTTAACCCATTTTTATTAATATAACATGAAAAACTTGACATATCATTAATTATTCTTCAAGCTATTACTTATAACTGCTGCTTGAAGTTTCAGTATATGAATATTTTATTTTATTTCATCATTCCTTATTTTGCATATGGTCATGTTTGGTCAGCATTTAATTTGTATTTTCAGTGATGTTGAAGAACATTCTTATAATGAATATTTTGATATTTTTATATAGTATCAAACACACTCTTTTTCAATTTTTGGTTTTTTCTTGGCTTTATTTTTGAGGTCATGAAAAATAGATGATATTTACATTATAAATGAGGTATAGTAACAGGTGCTTGATTTAAGAAAAAACCACATATGAAAATCAATTTCTACAAGAGGTATAACTGTGAACAAATTTTTCATTTTAAATGAATGGTTTTCCATAAAGTCACTGACTACAGGTGTGTTTAAAGTATGCTTGTATTTATAGCATTTTAACTGCTATCTTAGTGCATAAATTTCTGTTAATCTGTATAATGAATTTATTTTCCTACAATTTAGATATATTTTAAAGATAAAATTAATTGATACAAATACTGTAAACTTTTACTGATTTTATTAAGAAAAAGCTGCTGTAGTCTATATCAAAATAGCTAGACTATTTGTATCAAGCATATCAGAAATCCAGATGTTAAGGCATTCAAAAATAAATTATTCTTATAAATGCAGAGATTGAGTAAGTATTTCCGAGATGAAAGCACTTTCCCTGGTAGTGTAAGTATTTCTTTAAAGATTTAATATTTTTCCAAATGTTGCTGTACAAAAAAAGCTGAAGTACAGCACTTCCTGCGGAACCATTTGTCATTTACCTACATTTACTGTGTTTACCGTCCTCTGTGTATTGCTAAACTTCACTTTTAATAGGAGAAAATAGGCCCTAAAAGGGAAGCAGTATTTTACTGCTGAGCAAGAAACTATTTGTATTCCTCTTTTCAAGCCTGCTCCGGCCTTAGAAGCATGTAGAAGGGGCTCTTGACCAAACAAGATGGCATGAATATTCATGTGTTTTATGAATTACAGAGTTGGGACCGTATGGTTTTCCCATTTGTCAGTTACTAGTTTAGGATTAGCCAGCCGAAGAGTTGAACTGATTAACAACGCTCTTTTTGTTTGCTCTGTGTTGAGGTGACACAGCCCAGTGACAACTGTATTATTTCTTGCCTCTTCAGCTGTCCACACTTGTGCAAAAAGCTTAACATCCTGTCAGGTTTCATCATGTAGCCTCTTTATTACTACGTTGTGAGAATTTATATAGTTGTAAATTATAATGACTTTTTAAAGTTTAATTTCTCATTGCAATGAAGACCCCGTGGCTATGATGCCTAACAAGCGCAGCTAATCATGCCATCATACATGATCCCAGGTATGCTTGGCATCTGACTGGAAAATTAAAGTTTTAAAAGTTAATGACATGGGCAGTTGTGCAAACTAGCTATAGTGAAAAACTTTGTAGAGAGGTTGGGATAATTCAGACAAACTCACCTTGATTAACCAATTTAGCATATTTATTTTGACTTTATTTTAAACTTGTTTTTTCTTTCTCTTTTCCTCGAAGCTTCTATTTTAGTCCCCGGTTAAACTGTCAATAGATTTCTTGCAGGACTACTACTACTGCTATTAAAATTGGGAGACAATAACAGTGGCTTCTTTAGTGGTTTGAGGGCTCTGCTTTTCAGATGCTCTAAATCCTAAACTGTTTTTGAAAAAGGGAAACGTGTATTTAGTAATCCAGAGATTTGTTCCTTTTTCAACTTCTCCCTACCTCTTTGTATCTCTTTCTCAATCCCCCCAAATTCTCCACTCGCGGGCCTTTCCCCCTCCTTCGTGTTTAGTTTCATTAGTATGCAACCGTACCTTTTAATGGGATACTGTGAAAATAGTCAAAGCCTACTCTCACTTTAAATGCTGAAGTAGCATTTTTTTCAAGAGAACAATGAAACTGCTCATCCAGTACTTAGCAGCCGAGATTAAGATCCAAACTTTTCTTTTTGCACTGCTAAATATTGATTCTTGCTTTATCCCTTTTTCTGCTTCTTTGTGGTTTAGTTTGCTGTCTTTGACTAGGGTCATCTTCGTCCATGTGTGTGTGTCTAAGCATCCTTATGCTTTGTTCTCTTCTGAAGTAATGGGCAGCTAGTTTCAAATCTATAGAAGACCTTTGTTTTTCTTTCACACTTTGAAATATTTTTAACATTTCTCTTTTATTGAAAATATGAAGGAAATCAGGTGGTCTCTACAGTGTACTGAATATCCCAGTGCAGTCTGCATTAGCTGTCATTTAGTTTTCTTATTTTCTTTGCAACTCTGCTACTAACTTATTTCAAAAGGAGCTGGAGAGAAGTGAGAGGGGGGCGGGGGGAGTACTCCAAACTTTAGTTGTGTAATTTGCCCTAATTGGGGGAAATCTAATTTTCTCTGTGAATCTCAGACTGCACAGGGTCTAGTTAGTACCTATCAGCATTTCTATACCCATCAAACAGCTCTGGCTGACAAGGAGTCCATGAATAGTTGAATCACTCACTCTAAAATATAAACCAGATACAAAAAAAAAAGAGATAAACTGTATATTTCAAGTGTGTACAAAAGAAGTCAGAGTTTGAAAAAATGAATTAAACTTTCTTTTGGGAAAAAAAAATCCATTTGTGGATTTTTTGACTATTAACATCACACCCCAGAGTGGTACATTTCTTTCAATTTTTTTTGTGATAGAGTGTAGGACTCTATCACATCCAGGCAGACTGTGTTAGTGCTGTTGAATTTCTTCTCTCAACTCCAAGCATATCATTCTGTGCAGAGTATGAGGCTTTGGCTGTCTGGGATTCTGCAAATTCTGTTTGTGAGGCAAAGAACAGTGTCAGATTCTTTGTTCAACATTCGGAACACCAAGTCTCACATTGTGAATTCTGTTTTTCTGTTTTCTAAATCCTGAGTGGTTGCATGCAATATACATGTGGGACAGAGATTAAAAGGATTCTGTCTGTATCTGTTCTGACTCCTTCTAAAGCATGTGCTTTATTTAGTGAATGCTACTCAAATATATCCACACTCATTATTTTTTATGATGAGTGAGTTAAATTGTTTTTTATTTACATGTTATCAAATATATATCCAATATTACACCTACTCTAATGCTACTACATTTAGTTTCTGATTTAGTTGGTATCTTCTTGATCAAGGTATGTCCAAAAAAGATAATGTGTTAATTAACAAAATGGTGAATAAAATACAGGGATGAAAAAATGAACACATAAGAAAAAGAAAAATAACCAAAAGTCTTCAATGTTTTGTTTGTTTTCCAATAAGGTTCATCTCTCACTTATTTCAATGTTCTTTCTTATATACTTTTCTCTTCCAGGCATTTTCTTTCCATATTATAGTACATGTATACAAATATCAAAAGCAAGAATCTTATATTTCTACATTGACACTTTCATAATTCAAAATTTTGCCAATTGCCATTATTTATTCCCTGGCATAGGTGTAAAAAACAATGTGTAATGTTCTTCCAATTTCCGACATAAGGTTACAACTGGAGAGAAAGCTGCATTCAGCAAACAATAGAATAGAATATGTGGCCTCAGATTTTTAAATTGACTAATAAGTGCGCTGCACTGTAAACAATGAGTGATAGCAAATATAAAATCAACGTGAAACATGAAACCAAATTTCCATTTGTATAAATAGAGTATGTTCCCCCAACCATTCTTGTATAGACTTCATTTTTCAGAGCAGTTTTAGGTTCATAATAAAATTGAGCAGAAAATATGGAGATTTCACATATGCTTTCTATCCCCACACTTGCACAGCCTCCCCCACTATTAACATCACACACCAGAGTGGTACAGTTCTTTCAATTTACTTTTCTATTTGTTAGTGAAAAGGGACAACTCTCAGGTGTGGAATCCGTTGACACGCTGTGTAAAAAACATCCCATTTTTAGCTTAGTTTCCAGCCTCGCTGAGTTCCATTATTCCAGAAGATAAATGATACTCTGAGTGCTGCTAAATTCATGAGACTAAATGAGCTACTGAGGCCACGTTGTGTTCAAGGCATGGCACAGAAGGGATGCTAAAAGTAACAACTCAGAAAAGGTGTCAATAGAAGCCCTGTTTGGTTTGTAGATGTAAATTGGCAAATGCCTCACCAGAGATTACACTGGGGATGCAGTGTAGCTATCACTGAGACTTCTCATTTTTCTGCTATTGGCAGTTGCTTCTACCTGTGGGTGGACAAAATTCCAGATGTAATTACTCAACACGCAAGCCCTGCTTCCTCAACCCACTTCCTAACGGGACTATTAAAATTGAAGCTCTACAGAGAAATTAAAAAAGAAGTTGTCATATAATCTTAAGAAGAAAAATACTCATTTTTAAATGAAACAAATCCCAATATACATGAACAAAAAAATAAAGAGCGGAGACTTAAGAGCAGACAGTCATCTGAACGTGATGGTAATTAGAAATAATACATTCTTGGATAGCAGAAGTTCTTTCAGGCTATTATAAGATTATAAACATGCTTTGTCTGTGAAGTCAAATGGTGGAGCTTTCTAATAGCAAGTACAGTATGAATACCGACTCTGAACATTAAATACAGGCTGTAGTCGCTAGCAAAGCCCATGAGTCAGTAGGATGTCTATCCTGTTTGGTCACCCAGGTCTTGAATATTAAATAGAAAAGCCTTCAAAACCTGGGTTCCATAAGCTTTTATTATATTGGAGACAGATGTATTTTTTAATGAATCAGGACTATGAGTATTGATTCTTTCAAGGAGTTCTGGGAACATTAACAGAAAAGAGATTCTCATGATATCATGTCTGTCAACATAATGTGTGCATATAATCCACATGGGCCATGTATATTTTATATAATTATCGATGAGAAAAAAGACCCTTTAAGCCTTTAGTCTTTAAATGACATTTCTCCACCATCCTCTTAGCTAGTTGTTTTGAGGCTTTTGTAAGTGGTTGCTAGTTCATGTATCCACTCAGTTTTTACAGCAGCATCTTCTTGCTTGAAGAACTGTCCTACAGCTGCAGCTGGTCCTTAATGAGATTGCTCCTGATACTTTGCCTCTGCACCCCTTTCCACCATACCTTAGCCCCACAAACCATTTACTAAAAAACATTATTTTAGAATCACTTAAGCATTCACAGGACTTCTGCTTTGCAGAAAAAATAGGCAGTGAAGTAGAAAAGCTGATGCCATCAACAACTGATTAAAACACATGAATGGAGCTTGATTTTAAGGTGAACAATATAGAGTCAAAAATAAGCTGTTATTTCTTTTTTATGTCCTGAAACTACTTTATCATCACTCAGTATTTATTGTCAGTGGTATTTAATTCATTTTCTTAGCACTAACTTATTTCTATTATTTTTATCTTACTCATTTTTTAACTTTTGGATAAATAAGGTCACTTACATATCAACCCTAACACACACACACAAAATACTCAAAATATTTTTTATATAACTAAATAAGGAAAAGGTTTCCATTTGGCATCTGGGTTTGTTTTTTTTTTACAAATAAAGTTATAAATAAAATAAGTATGGAAAAGTATAACTAAATCCATATGTGTACATACCATAAAATACTTGGGTGCTACTATTTCTTTACACGTTAGATTTATTTTCTCCAGTGTTTATAAGACAGTAACAAGACTTATATTGACATAATGTTGTCACACACACACAAAAAAAAAACCCTATGGATAAAAATGGGAGCTTTTTTTTCATAGCTGTGCTCTGATAGAGAAAGGGATTGGCAGTTTCGATCTGTGTGCTACACACTTGAAGGCAGATGGTTACTTAGTGCTCATTACATGTGGTTTGAATGGCTAAGAATAAATATGTTCAAAGCATAGATATTAGTGTCTTAAAAGCCACTTATGGAATAGACAACAGCTTCTTTTCTAAGCCACTTAATTTTTTGTCTCGAAATTAATATTTTATTATCCCTTGGAGTACTTGACATGGTCCTTATGGTTTGGAGATGTACAGCAACCACCATAGAGACTAATATTAAACATAGAGAGCAGGTGGTACAACTAAATACTTTAGCACATAGCTGAAGTAATTAACTGTAGTAGACAGATTTAATGCTATGATGGTTTATTTTAACCAAGGACAAAGGTAGAGAGAGGCAGGGCCGAGAAGAAATGGATGCAGTGGGAAAGTAAAAAATTAAATAATGTCAGTGTGGTTGGTCTATGTCAGAAACCATGGCTCCCTGTTACTTTCTGAACTATCATGTTCAAAGCTGTTAATTTAGGCTCCTGCTGGTAAACATCCCTTTTTATGACCTCAACTCATCCATATTTCACACAAGAGACTTCATAAAAGACAGATTTATAATTTTCTGTCACTGAATTCAAGATTACCAATTATTTCTTTATTGAAATTTTTGCATCCTTTACTAGAATAGGTATTCATAGCCTTATAGACATTTTTTTCCTCAGTCACTCAATTTAGATTTAAAGAGCCTAATAGTTTTCTCCTGCAGCAACTCAAAAACATTCTACTTCAAATTCACAGTGCCTCAATCAAATATAATTATTTCTAGAAACAAGACAAAAGTTTGAGACTTTATATGCTTCTATAAGTCAATATTCTTGGATTATGTAATAACTTTTACATGAATAGAAAATAAAAATTTTCAAGGACAGAATATATGAAAATATTTAAGATCCCTTCATAGATTAATTGAACATTTGTATTTAATTTTTTTTCTGTGCATACAAGCCAAGATTTAAAATTTTCCGAACCATATCGACAGCCCATTTTAAGAAGATTAATTATGTTGAAGTTTGCAAAAATAGCTGAAACTTTCAACTCAAATATTATATAATGGAATTGAACCAATGAGGGTGGAAAATTTTTGAGATGCATATAATCTGAGTCTAAGAGCTTAAGGTCAGTGCCTATAAAAAGATGAATGACATAGATCTTCTACAGGTACAATGCTGTCTTGTTGATAAAGTTCTGTCTTCAGTACAATTCAAATGTGTTTAGAATTTGTGGGGGTGTTATAAAAATATGATCAGGAAAATATTCTAAATTATTGTCTGATATATGGTTGAGATCTTGAGAAAAACTATCTAAAATTGTCTTAGATTCTGGCATTTCTTAGAAGGCTAACAGTGATCCGATTCCACCTGAAAGGATGAGAGTGGTGATACCAAAGAAGAGACTCAGGGTCATCCCACACTCTGGCTTTTGGAGACTGGGAAAAGGATCCCCCAGTAAAAGCAAACACAGCACCTTCTTTGCCAGAGCATACGGTCTGAAGAGCAGAGAGGAGGCTAGATTCCATCTCACTGGCCATCAGGTGCTATCAACATCCTTTGCACTTCTACGTAATTAGGTCCTAGGCAGTTCAACAGTGGGAGCTAATACAGACTGTGAGAAGCAGATACCTCATTTTTTGAGAAATTTCACCTAAAACATTGCCTGTGCATACCTCGACCATACTTTCATCACTCTGTATTGGGTCCCTGTTCAATAAAGGTTTGCAGAATAAGTAAATAAAATAAAAGTATCTATTACATAAAAGCTGAAGAGCCCTGGGTTATTTAAGTCAAATACTATGTGTCTAGCTAAATATTACTGATATAAACTATATATGCAGGTTTATAGTTTATGTAAACTTTATTATTCAAAATAACCCTTTGAGATATATTCCAATATTTTTATCCAAATTTTCATGGTAAGAAACAACAGTTCAGAGAAGTTAAGTGGCTTGCATAAAATTACACATCACGTTAGGCAGCACCACAAATAAAACTCACTTTCTGAATGCCAAAAAAAGGAGAGAGAGAGAGAAAGTACTATTGAGATTCACATGAGACAATCAGAAAATTGTTTCCTGAGATATTGAGCAGATTTTATGGAGTAACTGGTTTTAGCTTTTGCTAAATATTGATGGAAGTAGAGTCCATGGCAAATATGGACAGGTCATTTACAGTTGTGTTAATATTCTTTTTCTAGTTTCCTTTACCTTTCGGACATTTTTCAAAATATACTGCAACTCATTAATTTTATCATGTTTCTCAGTTTGCTTTGTTTGTGAATGTGTGTGTTTGTGGGGCTGTATGTATAATTTAATATTAGATACAGGAATAACTACAACTCATTGAAGGAGTTCAAAATAGGATATAAGGAAAAAAATTTAAAAGAGATATTTTTAGTGAAAATTGCTGATAAAAGTTATTGTAGGAAAGTTTATGAATAACCTTGTAAAATGTTTTCTGATCATTTTCACAGATATATAAGTTTTTATAGGCTACTCCTCAAAAAATAAATATAAAAAATAATGAAGTCACATGTAAATAACTTCTCTTTACATCACCTTTGTTTTCTTGTTTTTGTCCAGAATTATAAAAATTAAAACAAAAATCTCAGGTTAGGTGGCCATTAAAACTACATATTTTCTTAAGATACAATGAAAAATATGTTAATTATTTTGGGGATTTTAGGGGTAATACAAAAATATTGTAAATATTCTATTTTATGAGTGATCTAAATGCACTATGTGTAATGTTGAACAAGTCACATTGCAAATGAGTTGATATTGTGCTATTCTGAGTTTTTGTTTATCCTCAAGGGCATATTGCTTTCGTATTTTAAAAACATAAATGTAACAGACTACTCTATCAGAGAAGGCTTTTATAGAGTCAAATTTAGTGGTGTAAACTCGAAGTTGCTATAATGTCAAAAACACAGTATAACTTGAAGATAACAAAACAGAAAACCAAGGCAAGTGGAAAAAAAGTGTACTTTATGTAAAATATTTTGGCTTATGCTATCCTAAAGAGGCCAAAAAAAAATTGGCAGATTGTAACATTCATGCATTGTTTATAAAAATACTAACAGCAAATTCTGGGATTCACAAAACCTATCCTGGTCCATTTATTTTTCATCAGCACTTCTGTTTTTTATGCTATCCTCTAAACAATAATATGAAAAGAAGAGATATATAATCAGTGAAGTTTTCAGGATTCAATTTGATAAAAATAAAATCAAGTAAACTTTTTTTATATTTTCCAATAGTGATCCACACCAAATTGTAATCTAGCCCTTTTTAAATGGGCATTGATTTTATCCCTTGATAGTGTAGGATACCTTTAATGAAACAATTTGCAATTACATGTAAAGTAAAAAAATTTTCCATCTCAATTTGCACCTGTTTTCATGGCTTACTAATATGCAGCAATTTTTAAGTAGTGCTGAAGTGAGACACATAATAACATAAAATGAACCATGAAAAGAGAAATCTGGATAGTGAGAGTTTCAAATATCAATAGATTAAGAACTCCTTGGTTTCTATCACTATATTTTTTTAGTTTCCTTTTCAAAAAAAATTTTTTTCTTTTACTTTCCTTCTTTCTTTTCTTCATAAGATTTAAGAAATCCTCCCAAGATTTCACAAGCACCTTTTGGTGGCTTTTCATAATTATGGCTGCCGGCTATAACTTTAGGTGACTGTGAAATCTTCTTCAGAGAAGTCATTGAAATTATGCTCATGGTTATCATACTGCATTTACACTGAAGATAGAGCAAATATATATATACATATATATATATATATATGTGTGATTAATTTTTACATTCAATTAGATGTTTGCATTTTAGTCAAATAATTTACATGAGGACAATCTTGTGAAGAACATTATACACATTTATACAGCATGCTTTACTTTACCAAGGATAAAACATTATCATTTGTCTGATATGCACATGTGAAAGCAGGACCTAAGAATGAAGCATTTACAGTAAACATCCATATGTTTGAGTAAACACACACTTTCCATATTAAGAAAATGTGGGAATTCTTTAAATAATACTGAAGAATTAAAATAGTGACTTTTTTATATTTCTAAAAGAAAAACAAAACAGTAGGTAGCATGTTATGAGATTGTAGCAAAATAATGACAAAAATAGAACCAACAATTACCTATTTGGATTTTATTTATATGTATCCCTTTCACACTAAGCCAACGTTTTAGGCTTTATTTTCCTCATATTTTACAGAAGATTGACCTTACACAGACAAGTTAGTAATTTTGAGGTGATAACTGACCTAGTAGAACTTAAGATCTAGTCTTAAATAACTAGTCAACACAATAAAGCTAATGTTTACCTAGTATTCACCTAGTATTTGAAACACTGGGCACTTTTCTAAGTGCTGTTGATCTATTGATTCATATAATCTACCTTATTTGGTTGACCTCATTATGCTCTTTATTTCACAGATAAAGAAACTGAGACATAGAGTGATTAAATTACTTACCAAATGTCACACAGCTAATAGAGGCAGCAGAAACTTAAACGTAGCCATTCTAACTATAAAAGTGTGTCAAAACAACACGTTGGCTTAGATGCAATTTTGTTAGTTTAAATGGTGGGTAATTTATCTGATTTCGAAAATTCTCAAACCATTAGAAATATCTGACAGTGTGGCAGGCTTCTTTATGCTCCGCCTCCCTCTCTGTGATGGTATACTGGGCAGCATTAGAATACAGACTATTTTCTAAACCTTCACAAGATAAGACAATCTCAGGGAACATTATGAAACCAACCAATTTAGGTATTGCTGGAACTCATTTTTCCTAAGTGTGACTACATTTATGACAGCTGTAGGAAATAACTCTCCTAAGACTCTTGCATGCTTTCTTCACTGAAGCAAAGGCCAGAAAAAAGAAAATGGCATTTTTTATTCAAGTGTCTAAGCGTCTTAAAGCATTCCAACAAAGCTCAGACCCTGGGTCCCTGGGTTGGTTTTCATCTACAGCTTCCAGTTCATGATTTTGAGATGCATTTTACAACTAGCCTCCCAACACCTAGCATCGGTTCCTGATACAATCACTTCTGAAAACTCTAAAACTTTTCATTTTCCACTGAAATTCTATAATACCTCGAGCACTTTTAAGACTCATTAAAATAGGATAACTTTTTATTAGCTGTCCAGTTTTCACCAGCAAAGAGAATTGTTTCACCAATGAATAAATAAGCCCCCATATGAGAACTGTTTTATGTGGCATGTCGACAACTTTTGACACAGACTCTTCACTCATGCATAAATATTAATTAATACTGTATATTATTGAAAACTTTGTCCACATTTTCAGGCTTTCTAGTTAATGAGACCAGTGTTTAGGCATAACCATTGGCATTTCCTATTACTATCACATTATTATTCATATAATGACCTCAGTAAGCCATTTGAGGGGAGAAGAGATGTGAAGGGTGTGTAACTGTAAGGGCACAGAATAAGAGAAAGAGGAGAAAACATGGTCCAATTTTCTTTTGAGAGTATTTAGCAGTACTGTTGAAATTGGAGAAATCTTGGACCTGGCATTAGTAAGAGTTAAGACACTGAAATGCCACTTGGACTTCTTCCCTTACCTCATCCCTCCTGGTCCTACTTTAAAATTCATCGTTATGTTGGATGTACCTAGGAAATATGAAAGTATTATGCAAATGACAATAGTTATCAGTCTTACATACAAGAACCTAGGGGAAAACAACCTCTGTTCTCATTGTTATATTTTTTTCTTTCTTCCATATGCTTTACCAGTTCACCCCATCTTTCTTGGTAATCTTTTTTTCAATTTAGTCCTGAATTTCTTCAGACATTTATTCATTGTTCTTTAATTCTTGGAGTAAAATTTGGTTCCCAGATTATCATCACAGTTCCTTTAGCGCTTGGAATCAGACTTTTATTTTTTATTCCAGACAAGATTTCTGATAATTGAAATTTCTTGCTGTTGGATAGTTTTTAACAAAATAAGCTAGTAGTCATCAGATAATTGCCAGATCTGTCAAAATCGATTTGTCTTATGCTTAAATAAAGGAAAAATAACCATTTGGGTCAGTATGAAGAGAATATACTGGCAAATTTATATAGCCTTAACCATTTATATTGCCAGAAGGGTGTCAATTTTACTCCATTTAAATAGATACATTCTTGATGCAAAGACTCTAGCTACAAATACATTCATTCATAGTAAAGAAGTTTCTGCATTTAGTTTTATCCTATATAATAAAAAGGTACTCTACGAAATTTTTTCTTCATAAGATAAATTATTCATTCATTCTTTGGATCCCAAAGTGATGCTTTTAACTACAAAATACAATCTTTCAAACTCACTAAATTATTCTATTAGCATTTGACCAGAATAATTTTAACATTACTTATTTTTCCAATAATTGTGCTATAACTATTCACTAATATTATCATCTTCAAATTCATGTGTTTGCAAAGCACTTTAAGTAGTGCCTGACTTTTAATGAAGTCAATATATTCCATCATTAATATTACCTCACCAAATCATCACAATAGTTGAAAATATAATGACTCCCATTTATAAACAAAAAAATTGAAGCTATGAAGTTAGATGACTTGTCAATAATCAAACAACTAGTAATTAGCACAGACAGAACTTAATTGCAGAACTGCTTACTCTAAATAAAGCATATTAAAGATTTCCCAAATATTGAATATCTTTTTTGCTTACTTGTATTTGTATATCTGGTAACTTGCAGAAGAAAAATATGTAAAACTCATCAGTAAAGTGCTCTATGATAAAAAGGAAAAATGAGAAGACACAAAGATTTGTGTGTGTATGGTTAACGCTATTTAATCTAAATTGTTAAACTATTTGATCATAGCAAAGACTGCATAATCTACAGACCATTTCTTCTAGAGGCAAATTGTTCAGTAATCACAATAAAGTGTCATTGCCTAAGCAAATTGAGGGATGGAGGAGGGAAATTAAATAGACAGATGTTTTAGCAATGGGGGGTATAGATAATTCATATTCAAATCATTGTACATTGGGATTCAATGCTTTGGGAATATTACAACCTAAAAATACTGTTAGATCAAATATATACTCTGCAATCTTAGTAGAACATCCCATAAGAAACTAAAATTAAAATTTAAACTAAACTAAAAATTAATTTATAATTAAAAGCAAGGATAGCAGCAATTAACATCCTAGCCAAAGCAAGACAATATTTCTGGTTCATCTATAACAAATTATCCTTCCCTAAAACTGAAGAGATATTTTCAAGCATTGTCAATACTTCTAAATATAAAACTGAATTAGTCTTTAATAAGCTCCAGCAAATTGATATTTTGGGTATACAAATACCAGATGTTATTATCATTCATTCTTAGTAAAACAGAACAAAACAAAACACTCTCAGTTACAAAATATAATGAGAGGTCTGTGGAATAAATACTGATTTTTCCTTAAGAATGAAAAAGATCACCTATGTACATTTCAATCAGTTTGAAGCTCTTCGGAAGGTCTCTCTGAAAGCCACCAATGTGCCAGAGAAAATTCCTCAAGAGTCACTGTGCTAGAAAATATTTATGCTTATCTTAAAGAAAGTGAAATTATACTTTTTTTAAACAATAGAAATTGCTTTATTCCTCGGAAATGTTGTGGGCTTTATGATGAACACAAGGAGATAAGATAGCTTTTTCCTAACTTTGAAAAAATTTATCTTGTACCCTAACTTCTCTCTCCCAATTTTGCATTCCTTATTTATTAAAATATCCTCATTCATATGGCTATTAATGTACCCAACTGCTTTTTTTCTTCTACTTGAGCAAACACTCTATCTGCAAATGGATCTCAAAATTTTTCAATATCAAGTTACCTTAAGTCCTGCTATCTCCAGGTCCCTGTGATAGCTGCCTGATCAGACCCTCCATTTCTATTTGTGTTTCCCCACTCTCTCTGTCTACAGAGTTCTCTTTCAAAAATGAAAATCAAGACATATGCTTTGATGTTATCGCTATCTTTCACACCTTCCCAAGACAGAGAAACCCAACTTCCTTCACATCAGCCTCATCATCTCTTACCCCTTCTCTCCTCACTCTCTCAGCATAGGTAGTCACACAGCCTACTTGTTGTTCCTAGAAGCCAGACATGTTCCTACCTCAGTACCTTTGCATGTAGAATTTTCTCTGCCTACAATCCTTTCCCCAGGAATATTTACATGGCTTGTATCTTTGCTGTATTTGTGTCTTATTGTTAAGTCACTCCCTCAGAGATCTCTTCCTTAAAAAGCCTATCAAAAATGTATACGCTCATTCTTCCTTTATCCTGCTTCATGTATTTCTGCCTAACCTTTATCACCACAAAAGATTATATTATATATTTAATTGTTTAAATATCAATTGGCTATCTCTCCCACTATAATGTAAGTTCTATGAGGCAGGGACTTTTTGTTTGATTTGTCTCTGCAGCTCCAGTTTCTGAAGTAGTTCCTCATACACAAAGTATGCATATTTCAGAACAAATGTCTATAGTTATGTCTACACTTAGATCATTGTTGGGATCAACTTAAGAAAGTGCCTACTGCCACATTGAGGTAGCAAATTACTGGAGAGTTTCTCTAGAATTTGCATTCATTTGTGGTATGCTTGAGGTTTTTATAAGTTCCCTGACACTCAGTAACCATATTTCGAACCAAAATGAAAGCGGAGTAGATTTCCGTTTCTCCCATTCATAGCTAGCTGGACATTTAACAGTCTAGATTTAATCTTTTGTTTGGGGAAAAAAAAAAAAAAAGCTTTGCTGCTTCTGGAGAAGAGAAATGTTTAAGCTCTCCAAACTTTAGCAACCCTCTACATTTTTTTTTTCAAATGACACTTTGACTTGCTAGCTAGAAGGATTTCAAATTGGAAATGAATTATATTTTAAATGAGCTAAATATATTTCAATGGGAGAAAATAGTAAAAGACATATCCTGGGAATATCATGCAAATTTAGTCCAATAAGAACTTCTTTAACTTTTCAAATTATAATTACAATTTATATATTTTCAAATCTATGACTACAATTTAATTATAATGAAAAGAATCTAATAGGATGTTATTGGAAACATGATGCATGAAAAATATTTTAGCCTGACCTGTGGTGGCGCAGTGGATAAAGCGTCAACCTGGAATGCTGAGGTTGCCAGTTCAAAACCCTGCACTGGTCTGGTCAAGGCACATATGGGAGTTGATGCTTACTGCTCCTCCCCCCTTTCTCTCTCTCTCTCTCTCTCTCTCTCTCTCTCTCTCTCTCTCCTCTCTAAAATGAATAAATAAAAATGTTAAAAAAATATTTTATATTTTTACATGAGTAATGAAAATAATATTAATTATAAAACAATTTGACTGGCAATGATACAAGCACTTTATAATCACTCTATTTAAATCTGAGGCAGGCAGCATTGTCTGTTGCATGGATTATTGCAGTAGCTTCCTACCTGGTCTATCTGCTACCACCCTTGATTCTTAAAATCTATTTTCAGTAAAGCTGACCAACAATGCTTTGAAGAATAAGTCATGCCATATCACTTTTTTGCTCAAAATTCTCTGATGGTTTTTTACCTATGTTAGAATAAAGCACCATGTCCTACAAGGTCCTACAAAAAGGCGTTAAGACTTGGCTCTCATGTTGCTCCTTAAATCACTTATGCAGTTTCCTTCCCCTGGGGTTGTTCACTTGGTATCCCCTCCCCTGGGATATGTCCCCAGATTTTTGCATGACTGCTCACTTTTCCTCCTTCAGATCTTTGCTCAAATGTCATCTTTTTAGTGACAACTTTTCTACCATACCACTTAAAATTGTAGTCCTCAATCCAACAGTTATTTTCCTCAGTTTCTTTGATAATAACACTTATCACCAAATAACATTTTATACCCAATTACCCACTAACTTGTTTACAGCCTTTACTCACTAGAATAGAATATAAACTCTACTGGGGCCCTTTTCTTTCTTTCTTTTCTTAAATTATTTGGTTTAGTTTATTCATACCTGTAATCCTAGTCATTAGAACAATAACTAGTCTATAGAATCCAATAAATATTTGCTTTAAAATAAACACATTAAATAGTAATGCAATACCATTACTACTTACTAAAATAAATAAAATACAAAACATTGACATGATAACACCAAATGTTGAAATGAATGTGAAACAACAATTGTCATTTATTGTTTGTGAGAATGCAAATGGTATATCTGCTTTGGAAGACAGTTTGGTACTTTATTACAAAGCTAAACACAACCATACCATATGATCCATCAGTTCTGCTTTTCCTCAATAAGTTGAAAACATGTCTGCACAAAACCTACACATGAATGGACTTAGCAGCTTTTGTCATGATCCCTAAAATCCAAGTAACCAAGATATTCTTCAATAGGTGAATGAAGAAACCAGCTGCAGTATATCCATGCAATGGGATATCATTCAGTGTTTAAAAGAAGTGAGTTATCAGGTCACAAAAAAGTCATGCAGCAACCTTAAATATATGTTGCTAGTCAAAAAAGCAAGTCTGCAAAAGGCTGCATGCTATTTGATTCCAGCTGTTTGACATTCTGGAGAAGACAAAACTATGGAGTCAAAAAAAAAAAAACAACAACTATAGAGTCAATAAAAAGATCAGTAGCTTTGGGATATGGAAGGCAGGGAGAGTAAGTGAAGCACAGGGAATTTTTAAGACAGTGAAACTATTCTGTGTGATACTTATCGGTAAATACATGACATCGTGCAATTGTCAGAACTCATAGAACTGTGTAACACAAAAAGTGAATTCTTGTGTAGACTACAGATTTTAATTACTAATAATATTTGAAATGATAACAAACATACCACACTAATGCAAGATACTAATAATAAGAGACACTGGGGTTAGTGAGTACATGGCACTCTCTGAACTTCTTACTAATTTGGTATATATTAAGTATACAGTATTAAACTTTCCAATCCTCACAAAATCATTCTCACATAGTTGTTTTTCTTATCTCCATTTTGAAGATGGGAAACTGACTTAACCAAGATATGTGACTTTTGTCCAAGCTCATACAACTAGTTGTTAGGAGCTGTAGGCATGGAACCCAGAATAGATCATCCTCACATAAAACACACTCTCAACTTTGTTCTCACCAAAGATGTTAAATATACAAAGGAAACACAGTGAGAGAAGAATAGCTATAATATGACATGCAAGCCTAAGTAGTTTCTATTACAGATGCAGAGGTGGCCCTTGCTTGTGGTCAGAGAAGAGAGGCATCTGTGTGTTGTATTGTACTGAGAAAGGAATTACTGTTCAAGAAGGACATCTGATAGTTTGAGGGTTCTGTTTGTTGTCATTGTTTATTATCTTTGCTGTTGCCTTTGAAAACAATTTGACCACTGACATAGTCTTTTTGTGATAAACATGAATATATCCTGCAGTATTGCATAGGTCTCAATATGTTAAACTCAGAGACACATCATTTTCTATTTCACTTTATAATCTATTTTTGAGGCTATTATGTGTGTGCTGTAGAGGAAAGGATGGATTGTCTAATTTTTGTAAAAGATTTTTAAATATACCTTCAGTGGCATTTAAACAAAACTAGAGATATGGCAAGACAATTCATTGAGTTTAAAGTAGCTAATTCTAGCAAATGATGAGCACCCCAGGCACATCCACAGGACTTTATGGTTTTCTTTTGTAAAGGAGTTTCTAGATATTCTTTTATAATGACATTCTTTCTCAAGGTCTGGATCTTCAGAATAACCTTTCCCCACAGTGTCCAAACTAGATATTTTACTCCATTTCTGCCTTTGGGAGTAATAAAACAACCTTAATATTCACCCTCTTTCCATATTATAAAGTCCACAGTAGAATATTATCAAATTTTCTTTTTTATGGCCACGTAGTATTCCATTGTGTATATGTACCACTGCTTCTTAATCCACTTGTCCATTGATGGTACACTTAGGCTGCTTACAAATCTTGGTTATTGTAAACAATGCTGCAATAAACATGGGGGTGAATTTCTTCTTTAGAATCAGTGATTTGGTACTCTTAGGATATATTCCTAAAAGTGGAATGGCTGGGTCAAAGGCAGATCCATTTTTAATGTTTTGAGGAATCTCCAAACTGTTTTCCACAGTGGCTGCACCAGTCTGCATTCCCACCAGCAGTTCAGAAGGGTTCCCTTTTCTCCACATCCTCGCCGGCACTTATTCTGTGTTGTTTTGCTGATGAGTGTCATTCTGACTGGTGTGAGGTGATATCTCATTGTGGTTTTAATTGGCATTTCTCTAATGATGAGTGATGTTGAACATTTTTTTTATCTGCCTATTGGCCATCTATTTATATGTCCTCTTTGAAGAAGTGTCTATTCATTTCTTTTGCCCATTTTTTAATGGATTGTTTACCTTCCTGGTGTTGAGTTTTACACGTTCTTTATAAATTTTGGTTATTAACACTTTATCAGAGGTACTGTCGAATATGTTCTCCCATTGTGTTGTTTGTCTTTTTATTTTGTTCATATTGTTTTTAGTTGTGCAAAAGCTTTTTAGTTTGATGTAGTTCCATTTGTTCATCCTGTCCTTTATTTCACTTGCCTGTGGAGATAAATCAGCAAATAGATTGCTGCACGAGATGTCGGAGAACTTACTGCTTATGTTTTCTTCTAAGATGATTATGGTTTCACAATTTAAATCTTACCTTTTGCGACAACATGGATGGAACTGGAAACTATTATTTTAAGTGAAGTAAACCAGGCAGAGAAAGAAGAATATCATATGACCTCACTTATTTGAGGAATCCAAGGAACAATGTGAAGTGAGAAACAAAATAGAGGCAGAGGTGGGATCAAAGGGAACAGAGGGAAAGCAGACAGAGGAAAAGGAGATGAGAGGGTGGGATCAGAGAAAGGATAGAGATTGGTGAAATATATATATATATATATATATATATATATATATATATATATATATATATATATATATCTCACAGTGTTATAGAGAGCAGGAAAGCAAATCCTGGAGGGAAGAGGGAGGGCGTTGGAGGGAGGCAGGCAAGGGGGATGTTGAGGGGAACATGGGGGTGGGGGGATGTATTTGATGGGACATTTGAATCTATAAAAACACAATAATTAAAATCAATAAAAAAACAAAAATAAATAAATATTTTAACACGCACTAAAAAAAAAGAATATCATCAAAACTTCTTTCCAAAGTAAAATATCTATCCAAATAACCTTGAATGTGTTTTAAGAAAACTCACAATAGATAAGATAATTATGTATTGTCATAAAGTATGACTCATCAGGTACAACAGAACCCCGTAAAACAATTCTATAAAAATATTAACACTTACCATTTGTACTAATAAAACATAATGTAAGAAATATAAATATATAAGTGGAAAAATAGTAGTCATTACATGCAAAATATACAACCAAATGAACTAAAAAAGGCAGAATATACATTAAACACAATAAATACATACATTTTCTATATTTAACATAGAAATATATCTCGTCATATAAAAATTATTCTTGCCAAATACTTGTATTTTTTTGTCCTTTTGTGGTGTCACAAGGTTATTCTGGGAACTGGTTTCTACTGTATCCCCTTTATAAAAGTCAAAGCCTTTAAGGTACAGACCTTAGTAAGAAATAGCAGGAAAAACCTTTCACACATATAGAAATGGAGAAAATTGCTAAAGAAAGGGAAAAAATGTCTCCTTGACAGATAAGTAATAGCTATGCTTACACAGTAATTTATGGTAATATCAGAAAGCTTTTGATAAAATTTTACACATATTGCAAGATAGAACAGTAGAGAAGATAAAGGACACAAAGAGATAAGGGAAAATTAAACCATTTATAAGAAGGAAAAACGGTTTGTAAAGAAATAGCAATTGGTGTTGATAGTCATAACAATTTGTACAATTTGTGTGTTTGTTAGGCACTTGCTGTCTGTAAAAGTGGCAAACTAACATCTCCCCAATTGCAACAAAAAGTCATTTCTGAGAACAATAATAATGGGGAGTTTACAAAACCATTGTAACACAACAGTCAGTAACATTTGTGAGCTAAATGTCTGTCATTTGAATCGTTTAGACCAGTGGTTCTTAACCTTTTTTGAGGTACGGAACCCACCAGTTTCATATGCGCATTCACCGAACCCTTCTTTAGTGATAAATAAAATATAATTTTTTTTTCCAAATTCAAGACATAGGTATATGTTTTTTTACTGGTGCACAAAATGAGCCATGCATGAACATCACCTTGCTCAAAGAACAAAACCAACAAAGTGCATGAACTTACAACAAATTATGGTATTACTTTATTCTGGCCTCCACGGCAGAGGCTTCTCTGAACCCCTGAGACTGTCTCATCGAACCCCTAGGGTTCGATAGAACCCAGGTTAAGAACCACTGGTTTAGACCTTTTAAACTTTTATCTTTATTTTACTTGATAGCAATTCAATTTTCCAATAAAACAATTTTGCCTTTGAGGTATTATAATGAAAAAGCAATTTAAAATATATTTCTAATAAACAGCAAAAAGTATTTTGAAGAAATATTCACGAGTTGCTACTTTTTTCCTTGTTATCTGAAAATAATGAGCCTTAATTTACATTTTATAATAACCTCTGAAGCCCTTATTAAGGTCAAAGTTTGAATATATATGCTTTTCTACAGAGTTTTATATTTTGAATAAAAAGTACTATTTTTGTTGCTCTGATTTCACTTTCTATATTAAAATATATAAGGTGGCATCAAGGAAGAGGTATTTAATATTCTTCAATGTCCATTTTTAATAAAGTGACTCTGCCTTCCTCTGAACTTCACTGTATCTTTGGCTCCTCCTTACTCATTTGATTTCTCTACTCCGTTTCTGACCACTACCATTATAGATATCTTCCCGTTAGGAAACATAAAAAGTTCTGTCATTCAGTAAAAGCACATTAGGAGAACTCTGTTACTTGTCTTTAAAGAACACTAACAGGAAAATTTGGAAGAAGAAATACCAATCTAGTCTCTGTTCTCCCTAACAAATTTCTCCTGAGGCAAAGCTTTAATGAGAACTTCTGGAAACTTCTTAAACAATATATGTCATTGACCGGAATGGCTGGCCCTTTCAAGCTGACTGATGCTATTCAATAAAGATACTATCAGAATATGAAGTAACTGGTTTAAGTTTCTAAAGTATTTTCAGGAAATATTTTGTGAGAGTGGGAAGCATATTTTAATGCCATTCATATGTTTTCCTAAGAATGAAAGCTGATCTTCAAGGGCGTTGAAAACATTACAGACTGATTTCACTGCTATTTCGGGGGCTAGGAGGGAGACTGGAAGAACCAGGAGTTTGGTGGGGGTTCAAGATCACTGAGGTGAACAATGTTGACCCACTAGAAAATCACTAAGTGCTGGAACCAACTCTAAAAGGCTCATGTTTTTAACCTCTACAGTCATTGCAAGTCTCTTGAAAATTTACACTGTCATTTTATTTAGAGCAGATGTCTCTTAAGACAAACATTTTTACTTTATAGTATACAAATCTTATGTAAAATTGCAAGCATAATGTGGAGTTTTGGTCATGCTGTAGAAATCTACATTATTTTCTATAATGGATTATGAGCAAGGGGAAAATCCTGATACTGATCTAAGGCTTGAAGGATAAAGGGTAATCAAAACAAGGCTTCTGCAGATGCTTTTATGAAACTTGTTTTAAAGGAAAAGGCAAAGGTTGAAACTGTGGATTAAACCTACTAAATTAAATCATCTTGTATTCAACATACATTCCACACATCAGAATGAAATGACCAGAAGCTAGTGTGAACCTTAAGAAAGGTATTGAGTTGCTGGGACAATTCCACTGTCTGGGCTATACCAAAAAAATAAATAAATAATAAAATAAAGTTTTATGTTTTTTCCAAAATAAAACTTGTATTGGTTGTTTGTGTATATCCAATGAAAAAGAATATAAAACTACATTTCATTTTTCTAGCTAGTTCTTATAGTTTTCTTGTAAATCAATTCTGAGAATAGTGACTTAAATATATGTTCTGTCACTGTTTGGCAATTGCTGAAGGACTTGATAAAGAAGTGTCTGAAATTCATCACTTAGGATAAAAATATAATGTGTAATTAAAAGAGAATGTAAATTGTCTCCAGAAAGTCACACCAAAAAAATATAAATAGAAAGAAAACAGAGGTATTACAATTTCATAAAAGTGAATGTCAGCAACTTTAATTCTCTATGTAATAGCTAATCCAACTACAAATATTTACTTCTCTATTTGTTTTCCTAATTAGCAGAATTTAATAATCGAGTATTGTATAAATCTTTGGAAGTTGAAATCTATTTAAGTAAAAGCTATATTTCTGAGCATTCACTGTTCATTATTCATGGTTTGTAACAATACACATTTCAAAACGGAAGTCATTAAAATAATGTGGCTGTTATGTTTTCACAGGCCTTTGTGAGAGTTTAACCAATACAACATAATCTCTCTGGACTTTAAAAACACAAAACCATGACAAGGACATGAGATTGATGGAATTTGTAATCATATACTTTTTACTTATGCAATAAATTTATCATTTCAAAGACATTAGTCACAATGACCCCGCTGTGTGAATTAATTGATGTCTGCAGAAAAATTTTACATTCTTAATAAACTGCTGTTGGTGTTTCAGCGTGTTATTTACTATTAAAATTCTGGTCACAGATGAGGGTTAAAAAATCTCTAATCTTTACAAATGTTTTATGTGGCACCAGTGACATAGCTCTTATTGCAGATAAAATGTATGACAAATTTTCTGGTTTTACTTTTTTATTGAATTCATTGGGGTGACGCTGGTTAATGAAATTATATAGGTTTCAGGTGCACAATTCTCCAATACATATCTGTACACTGTATTGTGTGTGTTCACCACTCCTAGTCAAGTCTCCATCCTTCACCACTTATCCATCCTATACACTCCTTCACCTCCCCACCCCTTTCTGCAATCACAATAGTGTTGTCTGTGTCCATAAATTTTTTCTTTTTTTCCTTTTTTGCTCAATCCCTGTACCTTCCTCATCCATCTCTACCCAACAGTTGTCAGCCTGCTCTCCGTGAGTCTCTATAACAAATATTCTGTATGACAGAAGACCATGATTTCATATTAAATTTTGATGTAGAGACATATTTTTCTGTTTCTATTTCTGAATATTTTGTTATAGTAACAATAGGTAATGCTTCTTCTTTCATTACAGCAATAAAATCTCAAAATCAATTTCATGTTTATGGGTCCAGAACATTCGTAAATATTTCTTAAGCAGAACTAAAAAATGCAGCAAAAAAAATGTTCAGAATTCATCTCACTTCTCCTCACCTTGCTAATCAAAACAGACAAAACAGTCAACATGTTAGACATAATGAGATTCAGAAAGAGGAAGCCACAAAAGAGCCTAGACATTGAGTGTTGCCATGAAGGTATATAAAAGCTCAAGCAAAAGTTTCTCAAGCATAAGTGTCAGGATAATGGTAGGTCCCTTTGACAGTCATTTAAAAGAAACAATAAAGCCTATTATAGTAACTTTATGGAGTTATAAAAGCACTTCAGTTTTCAGGAAACCACAGACTTGTAAAATGTTTCTGACATTCCATCAAAAAAATTGGTATTATGACATTGTCATAATACATAATCATATAGTCAAGGAATGACTGGAAGTAAATCCATAATAGCAGATTTAAAAAAAAAATAAATTTCACATTGCATTCCAGACATGTTCTATCTCCCTTCTTCCCTTAGTTATGTGATCAAGAAAGAGGAAGATAGATACAGAAGTATATTGTTTTTCCTGATCTCTTTTGCAGACTATCTCATGGAAAAGATGAGAATTCTGTTTGGTCCATATATTTTTGGGGGGTTTTGGATTGTGACGTTCCACAAATCACCCTGTATAAGGATCTAAACTATCTAATATTATACTGAACACCTCTCCAAATTTACTAACCAAGAGAATATGTCCCTTTAAACTGCTGAATTCCTCACAAGATATCAAGGACTGGAGTCTTTAAGATTCTCGAGGATCTGCGGGACTTAATTCTTCATTCATTGCCTTCTCTGCATGTCACTGGAGACTGCTCTAGACTATTTAGGGAATAGGCCTTTAATCATAAGATTACCTGAAACCAGACACAAGCTTAGCATATGGAGTAGCCACCAGTCACATAAATATGCCTCTTTATCACCAACCCCAAGAAAAGAAACACGTGGCTTTATTTTTATTTAACTTTATTCTTTTAATTAATTTATTTTTTAAAAAATCCTTGCCCATTGCTTAAGCCTTTGGGTACATGTGAATAATAAAAACCATTTCTGAGAATAAATGTATTTTAATGTGTGTCTATTAGGATTCTCAAAAAAAGCCCATCAAAATGACTTATTTTATACTCAAAAATCTGAATTGAAAATCTATTAGCAAAATAATTCTATTAAATCATATGATATTTCTAACATCGATTAATTACATTTATATCCATCTCTATAGTGTAATGACTTTGTAATATTAATTTGGATTTTAATTTAGGAAGAGAATGCGTAAGTTTGCCTCCAGTTCTAGGGTTTAATGGTTTTTCCAATTATATTGTGTCCACACATTGAGACAATCTCCATTTTTCTAGTTAAACCACTGGTCTTTTCACACCTTATCTTATGTGATTTTTTTTTTTTCTGAGTTCCACTTAATTTGCTTTGGGGAAGTAAAATTAACTCAGTTAAAATAGACAATTGAGCTAGAAATTACAACAGAATAATGTTTCATTTTGGCCATGTACTATTCACTTTGGGCCATATGACCAGTACATTATTTTCACAAATATTAGAAATTGAAGTTTCCTATAGCTGCAAATAGAAAAATCCAATAATCTAATTTTTAAATAGTGTATATCTGACTTGATATTAATTAACAAAACTATCTAAGATGTCTATACTGAGTCAGCACTATGTTGATTTGTTTCCAAGTCAACTGGCTTTACATAAGATCATTTCAACCAAGACAGTAAACTAGCTCCAAAATTACCAGAGTCTGAATCTCATCTGCTCTCCAGAGAAGTCACATATCTTTCTATTACATGAGAAAATTAATTTTTGGAATGTATTCTTCCACTTTGTTTTTGTTGTTTAAGCAATTAAAATGACCAAAAATGTTAAGTACTCATATATAAGTATATATGTGTCAGTCCATGTTTGTATATAAATGACATAAAAGCATTTTTACATATGTCATGGGTAAGGATAAATCTAGCTCTTAAATAAGTATTCTGTGAATTAATCATTGAACATAATTTATCCTCTATATTCTCTACAATTTTTACTCTACTTTCAAAGATTTGTCACAGTTACAGTCAATTATATTGTACATTGCTGAAACTATACAGTTACAAAAATTACATTTTTATAATTAATAAAGTTTTCTGACTCTATGAAATATACAAATTTATAAAAATGTCATAACAACTTTTTTATTTTTTACAGGGACAGAGAGAGAGTCAGAGAGAGGGACAGACAGGGACAGACAGACAGGAACAGAGAGAGGTGAGAAGCATCAATCATTAGTTTTTCATTGCCGTTGCAACACCCAAGTTGTTCATTGATTGCTTTCTCACATGTGTCTTGACTGTGGGCCTTCCACAGACCAAGCCACCCCTTGCTGGAGCCAGCAACCTTGGGTCCAAGCTGATGAGCCTTTGCTCAAGCCAGATGGGCCCACGCTCAAGCTGGCGAGCTCGGGGTCTCAAACCTGGGTCTTCCACATCCCAGTCCAATGCTCTATCCACTGCGCCACCGCCTGGTCAGGCTAAAAATGTCATAACAATTTAGTGTAAATTAATAAAGTATACAATATTGTGATCTGTACATAATATGATCTGTCAAGAAATAGAAAGTAAAGAGACATTTTTTAGAGAAAGTAATATAAATGTTCAAACTATTAAATTTTGCTTTATGTAAGCAAAATAATTTATGTGTAGAGTAGATATTTTAATGAATTTTGTGATTTTTAGGTTATCAATTTTTTTAAATCATATTTTATTTAAATCACAAATTCAAGATATTTGAGATATCTAGACAAGAACTATTAGCCAATAATTATTTTTAAATTTTAAATTTTCAACAAATTTGATTTATATCAAAAATTTATCTTAGAAAGCATAAAGGTAAGGTTGAATTTAGAAGCACAACCATATCACAAAAACAAAAAGGATAAATATCATTTCTGTATTTTTAAATTAATAGATCTTTGACTACATGAACCTTCTAGTTAACTCAGACAGCTATTATGTACCCATCTTGTTTCAGGGATAAAATGGTTACTCAACAAACTTGTTAAACTGAACTAAAGGAGGGAAATTCAATAAGTCATTTATTATGACCATGAAATTTTATTATTACAACAGAATGACCTGGTTGAATGAACCCAAATAATTGTTTGATTTGCTGGTCTTTTTTTATTCTGTATAATAGAGTATGTGTGCTTGTAGACACACATTCAGGAATTTATAGAAATATTATCTTAAAGAAATAAAATAGAAATAAAACTCACAATGCAATGGGGAAATTTCCAAGTAAATTTAGTGTAAAATGTCTGCTTAAGTTAAGGGCTGCAACTTACTTAAAAAGTTAAGAAGGAGAGAAGAAAATTTAAAAATTGATTAAACAAATAAATAAATATTCATTCGTAAAAAAAAAGTGTGTCAATACCAATGATGTCATAAATATAACTTTTCTTGATAAAGAATTCTTATTTTCACACCAGTATAAGATTAGATATATTCTTATTTTATTCTTGCTCCTTTGGTCTGAATCCTTTATTCTATACATTTTATAAGAGAAATAATAAAATTTTCAGTTACTATTTTGATATATTTCTGCATAATAAAATAAAATTTTTATTTGCTAAGACTGAATTCTAAGAATTGTCTGTATTACTATACACACACACATAAATATATACACACACATATATATTGATAATGTGAAATACAGACTAAAAATTAACCTGTGTGATAAATTGAAACTAATATTTTTATTTCTTAGAATTAATTTGATAGTAGAAAAATATCAGCAATGAACTCCCAGTGCATAAATTACATTTTAGTGTTAATAGCACCCACAACGTTTCTACTAAAACAAAAATATCTAAATGAAAATACATATATGTATAATCTAACAATAGCCATTCGTCCGAATATTAAGAAACAGTTTTGATATCTTTTGACTAAAAAATATCCAAATGTTTGATGTCTGCTCAACCAAACAACTGAATAACTTGACTCAATTTTCTAGCAGGATGTTTGGCCATTGTAGACACAATCAATGAACTACTGTATTTTTAGAACACCTGGATAAGTTCCAGGATGTTATTTACATGCATAAAGATAATGAAGTTGTATATTAGTTTGTTAATATATGTGACTTGAAGAAATTTAAGTCTGGGAGATATTAATTATTTTCTAATTTCCATGGGAAAAAGTATAAGTACATTTTTGTGTAAATTATCTTTTTTCTTTCCACGTATATAGCCACTGAAAGAGACCAGAAAATGTCTCCTAGTGGAAAAATAGACCAATAGTTGGCAAGCAATAGAAGAGAAAGTTGACAGAACATAGAAAAGACCTCAGTGGCAAAACATGTGTAGGAGCAACTAGTCACAGAGTATATGGGGATCTTACAAACTTGGAGAATACGAACGGTATTGAAACCAGACCGCATCTAGCACCCAGATCTAAAATCCACACATTTACTTTTCCTGGTGTCTTTCAATATTCTAGACATAACTTTTACAATGCTGCTTTGAAAAAGTGCACAGGTAAAGCAGAGTATGAGTTTAATTCACTAAATCAATCAGAAAGCTTTTTGCTTAGTACTACTATCATGAGTTTAAGAAAACATCATTTCAGATGCATATTCTTAGGTAGATAAAAAATAAAGAAATAAAGGTTTGGTGAAGATCATAGAATCAAGAACTATCTTAATGCAACTGCAGTTATTCACTTTATAATGTTTGTTCACATGATGATTTATACAGAAAAATAGCCAGAGAAAGAAAAACTCATCAATTATATCTTCAAAAGGATTTAAGAAAGTAGACTCAAAAATGAATTTGTATAGACAGACTTGACTTGTAATTCCTTTTTTCCAAGGAAGAGTGTTGGGATTAAATAGGTCACTATTCATGTCATTTCTTTCACTCTGTGGAAAGAGCTGAACAACAAAAGCCATCCTTCAAAAACCAGTTTCTGCAAATCTTTCCAAAAGTATTGTCATTTATTTGTACTTAACCAAAGTCTGTTATAAATTTATATCATAAGCAAGACCTTTAATTATAGGTAAATATAAAGAAACACAATGAAAATATGAAATGAAATATGGTACGACAAAGTTCTACTGGTTACCCATAACCCTCAGCAACTTTCTTTTTTTTTAAATTAGGATTTTTCCTTACTGTCTTAAATTTATATCTTTGCATTTAAGACACCTAGGGAAATTAGTGGACAACTGAATCCTTTAAATAACCCAGGAAGCAGAAAATATATAGGACCCTATTTAATAAAGGTGCCAGAAAAAATTTTGAGAAGTGTGGTTTATAACAGTGCTCAACAGTATTAAAATAAATAAATTAGTTATAAAAATAATAATACTGGACATATTGAACTGATTTTAGTTTTAAATGTTTTCAGTCAGGGACTTCTCTAACATTCAACTAAATTTTATAGACTTTGCTTTTTGTTTCATTTGCCTTTCATACCCCAAGGCCCATGCTTAAAATAACTTCAGACTCAGCCTCCCTATATCATCCTCACTTGTGTTTCCCCAGACATTTCTTCTATCCCTTATTTTACCTACATCCCTCACCCATCAAAAGAGCTATCCATCTCGTTTTCATTTGCAGCACATTCTCACTATGCTACTCTTGAAATCTATTCTATGAGACCATGTTCGATGTGAAAGTGTTATAATTAAATCCTTCTGGTTCATTTAGTAATAAACCCATCTGGATTTGATCCAACATGTATTCGTTTTATACCAAATCTGACCTATTCTGGCTAGAATTACACTAAGTGTCTATTCTATATTCTTTCTTATTTAAATTGAGAACAGTCATCCAAGTATTTTAAGCAGCAAACTATGAAAACTAAGCTTACATAAAGATAATTTAATTCAAGAACACATTATTAGGAGTGACTTTGATAGAGGAAAGCCAGGGACAAAGACAAATAACTTGGATTTGGGTCTCCTGCTTATTAGAATAGTAGCTCTCAAACTATTTTAACTTGCACCCATTTCAACATAAAAAATGTCCCTGAAATTCACTTACCTTGCCTGTTCTTAATTTCCATTACTTCATGATAGCAAGAAAATATCACTCATTGTACAACAAATTTTAGGAAGGAGATTAGGGTTAGGTAATATGAATGATTCATAGATAGATTACAATACCTATCTAAGAGTCAAGTTTTTATAAGATTAGAGAATATAAAATTAGTGGTAAAATTATGCTTTTCTACCCACTATAGAGTTAAATAAGGAATACACACATAGTGGATCATAATGAAGCCAAACTGGACATAATTTGTAAATAAAACAGCTTTTGTTGAATAGTTAAGTTGATTGGAATGCTGTCCTAATACACAAAGGTTGGAGGTTTACCAGTCAGGAAAATTGCAAAAACAGATCAATCTTTCTTTCTCTCTCTCTCTTTCTCTAAAAAATTAATAAACAATTAAAAAAAAAAACTAGTTTATCCTGACCAGGTAATGACACAATAGATAGAGCTTAATACTGGGACGTGGAGGACCCATGTTCGAAACCCCAAGGTCACTGGCTTGAGTGCAGGCTCATTTAGCTTGAACATGGGCTCACCAGCTTGAGCACAGGGTTGTTGGCTTGAGCATGGGATCATAGACATGAGCCCATGGTAGCTAGCTTGAGCCCAAAGGTTGCTGACTTAAAGCCCAAGATCACTGGCTTGAGCCCAATGTCGCTGGCTTGAACAAGGGGTCACTTACTCTGCTGTAGCCCCTGGTCAAGACACATATGAGAAAGCAATCAATGAACAACTAGCAAGCTGCAACAAAGAATTGATGCTTCTCATCTCTCTTTCTTCCTGTCTATCCCTATCTGTCCCCCTTTCTGACTTTCTCTGTCTCAAAAAAACAAAACAAACTATTTACTAAAAAAAGGCAAAATATTGAAAATTATCACCAACAAAAGAGGCTTCACAATGTTCACACCAGCAGCCTTCCTGAAGATGGTAAAATGCCACTCATTTCTATAAGATTCACATAATCACCAAGCCCTGTGTGGCAGCCAGAGCACTTAGCAGGGGAAAAAAAAATTCAGCATATCTAGAATTATACAAATTTTGACTTATAAACACTAAATCATGGTAGCCCTGAGTAAAGTACATAGTATTTTAGTGTTAACTAGACTTTAATTGTAAATTAAGATGTGCTATGAAATTACTTGTCCTTGTTTCAGAAGAACAAAAAAAGAAATGAACATCATCACTGCTGCAGTTCACAGCCCATCAATGGGCCAAAGAACTTAATTTTTTTTTTTTAAATCTGCTCGAGTCTTGAGCTCCTAAAACATAAAGTGTATGTTTGATATGCTAACCTAAATATTTGTCAATAATTATATCATAGAACATTTGCATTACAACTCTCTAACTAAATAATCAGCTTTTTTTTTTTTTTTTTTTTTACAGGGACAGATAGAGAGTCAGAGAGAGGGATAGACAGACAGAAACGGAGAGAGGTGAGAAGCATCAATCATTAGTTTTTCGTTTCCGTCGCAACACCTTAGTTGTTCATTGATTGCTTTCTCATATGTGCCTTAACCACGGGCCCTCAGCAGACTGAGCAACCCCTTGCTGGAGCCAGTCAGTGACCTTGGGTCCAAGCTGGCGAGCTTTAGCTCAAGCCAGATGGGCCCGTGCTCAAGCTGGCGAGCTCGGGATCTCGAACCAGTCCGACGCTCTATCCACTGCGCCACCGCCTGGTCAGGCTAAATAAGCAGCTTTTAGCTGCCAAATACACATTTGTGTTTAGGATGTCACTGTTTCAAGCTGCACCCCTTTAATTGTCTAAGGCTGGTGAGAAGGTTACATCATATATACATAGAAGGTACCTGTTCAGTAAAAGCCAACCAATGTCATTCAAAGCCTGATAAAGATTTTTCTATTGTTTGAGTATACAAAATGGTGACAGAATAAATTCGTAACACCTGACAAGAGAGCACTGGCATTCCAAACTCAAAGAGCCTGATTGTCACTTAGGTTGTGAGCAGCAATTTAATTCCTACAAAAACTACTTCTTCTGTCCATTAAATGAATGATCTTAATTAAAATTTTATTAGTTTTACAGTGTTTAGTGACTTGAACTTGTAAAATGGTTTTCTTATACATAGTTATATAAAGATGAAAAGCAGAGTATATACTTATTTTTATGTTTAAACGTGTTTAAGTAATACTATAAGAAGCATAATTAAGTCAAAGCTCAGGGTCATTAAGAAGTATTGGTCTTGAACGGGGCCTATACAATAGGGCCCTAGTTTTTGGTGCAGAGAAGCAGTTATTTTGTCCAGCCACAGTTTGTCACAGCTTATCCTCAAAAGAACAAACCCATAAAATGAATGGAGCAGGCTGAACCTAGGGAGAAAATGGGCACGGAGATTAGGAAACATTTCTCTACTCAGTTGTGAGGGGTTATTGTAGGGAACTGCTGAACAAAAAGCTTCACCATTCCTTTTGAAGATTTCCATAATATTACCTCCAGGAAAACTCAGGCAACTGGCACCTCCTTGTTCTTCTGAAAAGTTCTGTAAAGGCCCCAAAACATCTTCCTCAAACTTCCAGAAAGATTTCATGTTGCCAGTTCTCACTTGTCCTCACATCAAATCAAATACCAAGCCTAGTTTACATGTACACACTTGCATCAGAACTCACCTCACCACTTCCATTGTTTAACCATTGCCAAAAACTGTGAGGTCTCCTTTAGGAAATTGAAGGTAATTCCTCCAACATTTCTTCCACGTGAACTCTTCTTCCATTTCAATGTATTTTATACACTGTTCAATACTCCCACTAAAAAGTTCAGATTAGTTTAAGCCTCTACTCCAAAAGCTATGAATGTTTCACATTGCCATTAAATTCAGCATGCACTGGAATAGGCCCAAAATTCAAAGACTTTTATTAATCTGGCTTCAATCTCTGTTCCCATGTCTATTTATTTGCCAATAATCCTCAAACAGCATAGGTTTAAACTAAGTGGGTCCACTTACACGAAGACTTTTATTTCTTCCAATAAATACGGTTGGCCCTTTGTGTTTGGGGGCTTGGAAGCTGGAAAATCAACCAACCTCAGAGTCAAAACAATATTTTTGCTTTCCCCAAAGCACTTTCGTAACTGCAGCTTCTCAAATGCGAATCTGAAAATACTGTTTTCGATCTACAGCTGGTTGAATCCTGGGGTGTGGCTAGTTGACTGTACTTAAGTCTTTGGAGATTCAGAAGTTGTACGTGAATTTTCTACTGCAAAGGAGTCTGCGCGTTAACCCCGTGTTGTTCAAGAGTCCACCGTGCCTCCTAAACTTCAACAGTAAGTTAATAAGTGTTCATGAGAGGCGGATTTAACGGCGGGCGCAGGGGCTGCCGCCCTGGGCCCTGACTTCTGAAGGACCCTGCAAAACCCTAACTTTACACTTTTTTCTAATGACACCGAGTTTGGTTTCATATGTGCAATTTTAACATTAATAGTACATAATATTTTTTATTTATTTAAAAATATGGTTAACATGTATTTTTATTTTCCTTGTCTCTTTTTGTTTTAAGGGGCCCAATATTTTCTTCTGCGCCCGGGCCTCAACTGACCTTAATCCGCCTCTGGTGTTCATACCTACGACTTTCCCTCCTCTGTGAATTTGTACAAGCTGTTCAGTTAAAAGGAAATATTCTCTCCTCCGACTCTGAGACTTTGAAATGAATACACAGGTGTTTAATTGGAGAGGGCTCTCTGCAATGGTACCCGTAAACGAGCAAGAAACAAGGCTTTTGAGGCAGAGGTTAATGTTGAACTTGGATAAAATTGCCATGGTGAAGTTAGCTGATTCTACTGAGAACTCAGAAGCTTAGAAAGCCTTCCAGAGATTTCTGCAATCTAGGTAGAGAAGCCAGGAAAACCTTTGGACCTCTGTATTGACCAGTTATTAAATGAAGGCTGCCCTAGAAAGGGGACATAACTTTTGCAGCTTTCTTCAACTGGCGGGGGAAAAAGAGGAGTATAGCTAGCTGTGAACAACAAGAAGGCCAAATCATGCATATCCTAAAAGCAGACCTTTACAGCACAACACATCCATTTCAGCTGACTCCTCATGCCACTGAGACATACTTGCTTCATATAACAGGTCACCCTACGTAGAAAAATATTCCAGAATTCCAGCTGGTCTCGTTTCTTGCGGTAACTCAAAAGAGGAGGGTAAGCCGGACAAAGTAGAAGCCAAGACTAAGACTGTCTTGTACTTGTCCTTCCTAGTCTAACATCTCTGCTGGTTTAAATAGTTTACCAGGCAGGATGAACAAAATCATGATGCCTAATTTCTCAGACCATGGCTGCGCCACTTTTTTCTTTTAGCATAAAATCTTGTAAGGAAGTACTAAAAATGCCCCAGTGGAGCACCTGGGTTCCTACTCTATTCTTCTTTGATCCTGTTGTATAATAGCAGCTTCTCCTGATTACAAGGATCAGTTAACCTATAAAGGTCACAGTGGCTCTCCTTGCCTGTTGGTCTCTTGGCAAAAAGGATCTGATGTGACTGGGTAGGAGCATGGTGTCAGATGGGTACTAGATTCACTGGGGTGATTGATCCCTTCGTAAGTTATATAAATGTCTAATCACAGGGTTATAGACTTGAAACTAATATAAAATATTCCAGAATTCCAGTTGGTCTCGTTTCTTGGGGTAACTCAAAAGAGGAAGGTGCATCAACTGTAATTTTAAAAAATCAAAAAAGAAAAAAATTAAGGAAACTCATGAGATATCCCCTGGGGTAAGTGCTCCCCTTTAACAACTAGCATTACTAGACAAACAGAGCTTTGAAGTTACAGATGTAGGAAGCATGAATTTTCCAAGTATGTGATTGAGAAAGATGAGAAGTGAGACTACTTCTATTTCCACCCCTTGATTCCCAGACTTATGTATTCCACCTATTGGGGACATTATACTCTATAATGTTCATGTATTTAATTAAATATTGTATCCCATGTTGTGTACCAGGATCATCAGCAAATTGGCACTTCAGTTGTACTTTCTAAAGACTGAAGGATGCAGTATGTGATAGGACCAGTGTGCCCCATGTCAGTGTGCCCATTGTTACACCTTCATTGTTGTAGCTTCTTTGATCCAAGAAAATGTTAGGCAGGATTCTATATTGGTGGCAAAATATTCTCAGGTAATGGTGCCAGCTGAGGTTCTGCAAACTTGAAGTGGAAACCTGTACCAGGAATATATTATGATTTCAGTTACTGTCAATCACAGACCCTTCTGGAGTAAAAAAATTTTGTGCAGTCAACTTGCCATTAAGGTGATGGTTGAACCCCTCAAGAGCTGGTGTCATATCAGGGACTCATCATTGGTTTCTGTTACAAACATGCTAAATTCTAAATAGCAATAGTTGGATCATTCTTGGAAAGTAGGTACAAATATATTGGAGCTCCACCCTTTCCATGCTAGCTGCTTTGTTTATGAGTTCATTTTCGCAGTACTTGGGAGGCTGATTGATCCCAACTGAGCAATGCTGCCTATTTGGTTGTTTAGTGGCTTTTCCATAGTTGATGCTCTCTGGCGGAAATTAATATGTAATGCAAAAGATCACCATACTTTGTATCCATCCACATACGTCTAGTCACATGCCCCTTCTCTAAACCTCTTTATTCTGAATATTATTTTCTTTCTCTCTTCCAGGCACCTAACCAATGAGTTGAGCTATATGATACTGTCCACAAGTCCATGTATATTCTTAGCTGTTGCTACTTCTATTTCCACATAAAGTTCTTAACTAGATGCAGTGACCAAACTGTGCTTAATGGGAGAATTTCCTCTTAATACACTCTATTGGGACCATCCATGAGTAGAGCTCTAAATTGCTTGTACCCATATGTCAAGCCAACCCAACTGTGAAACACTTTCAGCCATTTTTCTCTTCCATCACTTCATCCTAAGGGGCATTTCTTGATGTGGCCAAGGAGTGAATTAAGGAAAGGGTAACAATACAACTGTGGTAGATAACATGAGGCTCTGGGCAGCCTGTCAAGTTTCTTTTTTCTTTTTTTTTTTCGAGATTCTTATATCCCATATCTCTACTCAAACCTCATCCCAGATGAATCACTTCCATCTTAGAATGGTCTGTCGCTGGGCCTGCCCAACCTTATATCTCTGGTGCCAGGAACATTTAATGTTCAAATTTCCCATGTCTATCAGGACTCAGTAGCACACACGGAGCTATTTATTTGAACAGTGTAGCACTCTATGCTGCAGATGGCATGACTGGCTCTAGATTAATGTATGTCCATAATGTGATTCTATTTTGGATTTTTACCCACCACAGATACTTATAATACCAGAGGACAGGCCAGATTGTATAGCCCAAGTGGCCCGGCTGTTTGAATTTCAGCACACATTGCACAGAGCATATTTCTTAAAAGTTGGCAGCCTTCCATGTACTCAGTAAGTGTATAGGAGCAGTAATTCTGAATGTGGAATGTGCTGCCTCCAGAAGCTGAAGCAGCCTACTAGACACCATATTTCCTCCTTACTGGTAAGAGTGTACGATGCAATCATTTGTGTTCAGTTTAAAAGGGATGTCCTAGCATCCACTAGAACCCTAAAAATGTCACCAATGAGTTAGTTCCCTGAATCTTTGTAAGTTTATGTCCTATCCTTCATAGAGCACATACTTACTAAGGCCTTCAATGTACTTACCACTTTTTGCTCAATTAGTTTGATTAATATGATGTCATAAATTAGTACTCCAGTGAGATATAATGTGACATGTATAGATGGTCTAGGTTCTTTCTGATTATATTTTGATAGAGAGTACAAGATATGGAACAAGACAGTAAATAAATATTCTTGTCCAATATATAAGAATTCAATGGGCTTCTGGTCCTTATTCTTGATGAAGATGGAAAAGAGAACGTGCTCCAATTCATGGTAATATACCATGTGCTTGAGGGCATATTAATCTTTCTAGTAAAGATAGCACATTTGCATAACAGCTTCAGTTGGTGTTACTACTTGGTTGGGTCTGATGAAGTCTGTTCTCATCTTCTAGGCTCCATCTGTGTTTCCATAGAAACTAGGCTGGTGAATTAAATGGAAGATTTTTATGAGAACCATCATCCCTACATCCTCGAAGTCTTTAATAGTGGCACTAATATCTATAATTCTTTCCCGAATGCGGTATTGGTTTTTTATTTTTGTTTTTGTTTGTCTGTGAGTGTATGACAGAGACAGAGAGGGATAGATAGGGACAGACAGACAGGAAGGGAGAAAGATGAGAAGCATCAATTCTTTGTTGTGACACCTTAGTTGTTCATTGATTGCTTTCTCATATGTGTCTTGACCGGGGGGCTACAGCAGACCAAGTAACCCTTGCTCAAGCCAGAGACCTTGGGTTCAAGCTGGTAAGCTCTGCTCAAACCAGATGAGCCTACACTCAAGCCGGCGACCTTGGGGTTTTGAACCTGGGTGCTCTGCATCCCAGTCCAATGCTCTATTTACTGCGCCACTGGCTAGTTAGGCTTTAATCAACTGTATTGACTCGGATTTTGAGAGAGCAGTTTTAGTGGGTTCTGCTTGGCATTCTGTGTAACAGCTTTTATTCAAAAAGGGTGAAGGAATCAATGTGAGGATTTAGCTAGCTACCACATATAGTTCTTCTTGGACCTCATACCCTCTAACAGATACCTTGAATATTAAGATCAACTAAAACCTGTATCCAATAGTCCTCAAAATGTCTAAATGATCCTCTTTTCCCAGTGTGCAATGGCATTGATACTTTAGGTAGTGGCAAGAACAGGGATATTCATTATTATATATACTTGCTGTAGTATTATTGTAGGGTCTTTCTTCCTGGGATCATCTTCAGTCAATGAATGAGTCCAGATCTGAAATCAGGTTCAGTTATAGATATTGAGCAAGGAATATGATTTATTTGTGATAGCTGCCCTTGTCCTCCTGGTTATTAATTAAATATATATGCATAGAGTAGTTTAGATGGATGCTCATTTACCTACAAACAACATGTTCTATTAATCTTCTTTATTACACTCAGTGAATCAAGATCTCACCACATCCTGGTTAGCACTCTAACCTTGTTTGCATCATATCTTATCTTGCTTCCAAAGTACCCATCATTTTAAGATCATGCCATCCCCATTATTGTCAGAGTATATAGTTCTTTACCCTAAGTAGCGAACTCAGCAATTATCCGGGATTTATTATTGTGATTTGACCCTATAAATTGGTCTCATGGCCAGGAGAAAAAGTCGGGTAAGATTCAGAGGATAAGTATGGTGTTTTGCAAAGCAGAGATTTCTGCATTATCCTCAACCACAAGCCTTCAGGTGGGAGCAGTCAGAGAACCTATGGATTCAAGAATCTTATAACAGAAGTTCAAATGTCCTTAACCCATTTCTTACCTTGGCATAACAAATTTGCTAATATAAGTAATTTAACTTCCTCTGGAAATTTCTACTCTTATAATTAAGCCCTGGGCTGATTCTCAGTGCCTTCAGCCTTCCAACCGCAGCTGAGAGTTTTTTTTGTGCTGTGCAGGGAGGCCCTCCAACTTTCACACTTAGCTTATAAATGGTGATTACTCTCTGCCTTACATTGGCTAACTCCAATGTATAGATTTCCCTTAGCAACAGCAAACTAATGCCATGGCACTTACAATTACAATTTCCCTCAAATCTCTCAAACACCTGAGATATTGCTCCCACTAGTGCATCCCCTTCCAAAAATACCCTAACCCAAGTCTAATTCAACGCTGATGAAAGTTTTGACAGTTTCCCTGTTGTAGCGTAGCCAGAGCTATCCATACACCAATTCTGAAAATTCTATTTCATTTTTTACTTTCTAACGTCACTCTCAGTATGAACTGATTCAAATTGGGTTCTCCAGGAAACAGAATCTGAGGTTCTGAGATTCATGTCCGAAGGTTTATTGGATGGTGCTACTGAGAACAACTGCGAGGGAGAAGAAAGGGAAGCAGTGTTAAGCAGAAAGAAGAAATTGAAATGTGATATAATTGCAGGTACGGTTTCAGCTGATCCCCTTGGAAGCTCTGAGATGAGATGGACTTCATTCCAGACAAGGATTCTATATCTTTGTAATGCCACATTACCTAGTCCCTGGCTTTGCCCCCCCTCCCCTGGGAAGAGGGGGAACTTGAGAATGGCATGTCTTTTAATCAAAAGCAATTACTGCAAAGGAACATGGCTATGAGCTATCACCACCCAGTACTCATAGAAAAAATGAGTATTGTAGAGAGCAAGGGAGCATCCCAGAAGAGAGTTATGCACACATGTTTGTGTCTTTACACAGTGCCAAATTGATTAGGGAAGACTTCCCCAATAAACTAACAGAGTCACACGTAGGTTACACATAGAGAGGGGGAGCTAGAAGGCAGCAGAGCAGTGTCCCACGGGAAGTCTCAGTCATTGACTGTCCTCAGGTACAGACATGGCTGTTGCTTTCAAGCCCAGTGACTGCAGTGGTGGCATTCATCTGGTAGAGTGGATATTTGATAGGGCTCTGAGCGTGACTCATGGAACATCCAGGTGTGAGCATTGTGTGGTTGAGCTCTGAGATTCCTTTTTCTTTTTTTGGATTTTGTTCACCACCTCAAATTAAATCTCCCTCATCACAGAGCTCTGAGTTCTTATAGCCTACAATAGGTGAAGTTCTACCCTTATCAGTGCCCAGATAGAGTCCTTATCCAGTGTCCAGACTTTTGATTTGGGGCATTTGGGGACCTTCCTAAGGGGGCTCGCTTACGTCCCATTACCTCAGTCTTCACATAGCACTTGGCATAAGTGCCATGGCTAACAATGACTCTATATTGAATTGTCAAAGGTGTCCAAAAAGTTCACTCTACTCTTGCTTTATATGAGTATCTTGATCATAAAACATGATTTGGGTGATACAACACAGCATCTACTACACCATCTCGGAAACCCTGCCTCAAATTACATCTTTGTCCTTCCATGGTGAAAATATTCTCATTTTTTCTCGGAACTCACATTGGACTTTGATATAAATTTTATGACATTTTCTGTCTTCTACTATATCAATAATTCTAATCTTACATTTTATACTTAAAAATATTTGGTTGCAGAATTGGGATCTATTTTGTCTGTGAGTTCCTAACTAAATCTATTTATATACTTTCTCATCATATAGTCAATATTTATTTTATCTTACAAATTTTATTCATCTTAAAATCTCAGTGTATAAATCATTTCTTCAAAATAGTTACTTAACATCCCAGACACAGAAAGGTTCTCAGTGTTCATAACATCTTGAAATGTTTTAATTATAATTGTACTTAATTTTTCACAGAAGATTTGCTGGTAGGAAAAAAAATGAAGGCAAAATCTATGTCTCCTTCTTCATCATTTTATCTACAGAAGTTAGTACAGTGCCTGGTACATAGCTGGTCACTAGCTAACCAGTTATTGAGTGAAACAGTGAATGAATTACTGAATGGGAAGGAGAATCTCCTCTAGGATATTTCACTTGGTAGAGAATAGAAATTAACAGTCATTCCTGGATTGGTCCGTGAGCTTGCTCTCCCCTAAGACCGTGCCAGGATGAGCAGCACCAAGGGGCTGCTTTGATGAAGAAATAAAAAGATGAAAGTATTTTAGGCATTTTGATTGCAGGCCAGAGCTGAGTGAAAGACTCCAGAGAAGTTTGTCGTCTTTAGCTTCTGAAGTTAAAGATAAGATAAAGAGGCACTTCTCTGGCATGAGAGAGGAAAATAATACTGTTGCAGTCAAACTTTTTCTTGTTTGCCATTTGACCACATCTCTCCACCAATGATCAGAGACTGCATTTGAGCCATTTCAAAACATTCATGGCTAAGCGATCTCAATGTGCCTTCAAAAAATAAGAACATGAGGAGTTATGGCCCTTCAGTCTTTTTTTTAAGTTCCCTAACCTGATTGCACTGTAGGCAGTAAAGATCACAAGCACTTTTTTTCCAGTCCCATCATGATCATGGGTGACCTGTGTGTGTATGTATTAATATATATTATATATCTAACATGTATACATATATCTATGTATATATAATATTTATTTAGAAACATATCTATTCCATGTATCAATATAGCAATGTGTGTTATTTCATTTTAATATCTTTAACTTATTATTATAGAGAATGGACTTTGATGTTAGTATATCTAGGATTAAATCCTGTGTAAACCACCTATACAATGAGCTGTCTTTGAAAACTCACTGGGGCTCAGTTTCCTTATTCATAAAACTAACATTAATAAGAAAAGCTACTTCAAAGCTATTGTAAGGAACAAATTAAGGAATCAGTACAAAAGCACTTTGTAGGTAAAATGTCACTACCCCTATGATTAGCTCTGGTAGAGACAGGTCACGCTCCATAAAGGACTTTGTCAAGGCATTTTTATTGGAAATACTTTATTTCAGGCAAGCAAAAAACACCATCATAATCTAAATGAGTATTTTAAAGAATAAAAGTGCTTTAGAAAGAAGCACAGGCACTCACTTAATGACTGCCCAATAATTAACTGGTTGATGTTTATGGCACTTAGGCCAGAAATTTGGAGGATATTTTTAGTTGTTATAAAGCCAGCTCATCACCAAATATCACTTCAGTACCTTCTTTTTACATTGTGTATTAAGATTTAGGAAAATAAAACTATATATCCAGACCCAATCTTAGCTTCTCACAGCCAAATTTAATCTTTACTTTTGTCATTTTTTTTTTTTTTTTTTTTTTTTTTACAGGGACAGAGAGAGAGTCAGAGAGAGGGATAGATAGGGACAGACAGACAGGAATGGAGAGAGATGAGAAGCATCAATCATTAGGTTTTTTTGTTGCCTTTGTGACACCTTAGTTGTTCATTGATTGCTTTCTCACATGTGCCTTGACCACGGGCCTTCAGCAGACCGAGCAACCCCTTGCTGGAGCCAGCGACCTTGGGTCCAAGCTGATGAGCTTTTTGCTCAAGCCAGATGGGCCCGCGCTCAAGCTGGCAAGCTCAGGGTCTCGAACCTGGGTCTTCCACATCCCAGTCTAACACTCTATTTACTGTGCCACCGCCTGGTCAGGCTGTCATTTCTTAATAAATGAATTCTTAGAACCCACAGAAAGTTAACTCAATTAACTTTCTGCTAAAGAAATCTTCTTAGTAAATTTGCAAGTAAAAGGAGCTCTTGCCTTTCTGCCTGGTGAGTCTGAGTGTACAGTGCAGGCAGGGCTCAGCAAAGCTTGTATCTAGCCCTAACTCTTCCAAATGTCCCTGTGAGTTTGGGCATACCCAGGTGTTGGGCAGATAAAATATAATATGCTCACTTTGTTAAAGATGGTGCTGCCCACATGGAAGCCCGTCACCCAGGTGATATTATTTGCCCTTATGCTTGGGATGGTTGTGGGGAAAAAGCTGTCATGTAAGCAGACCAGGTCGTTATGGCCTAAGGCTTGGTTTTAAGAGTAAGCTTTTCCCCGCACCCTTGACTGATTGGATGATGCAGGGTGGTGCACTCTCCTGAGGAATCCCATTCTGCCTGAGATGGGTGACTTTGTATCAGAGACTTCCTTGTTTGTTTAATTGGATTAAAGGTTTTGATTCTACATTATAAAGTGGGAGAGACCAAGAGCTTGCTCTCTCTCTCAGTTCCTAAATTATTAGAAAGGAGAGCTGAGTAAGGCCACGTAGAGAAGAGGAAGCAGCCAAGATGGTGAACTGCTGAGGAAGAAGCCAGTTTGTGCAGAGTTTGTGTAAAGAGAAGGAGATTGGAAACAGAGGTGAATAAGTCTGGTGAGCTAGAAACCTTTGATTCTGGGAAACTTGGATAAGTCAGTAGCTTTGTGAGCACTGAATGAGTGGGTTTTGGAGCCCAGTGTGTGTTTTTGCTTGCCCGCCGGGTGCAAGCTAGAATTAAAGCTGATGGCTCACCAGTTCTTGGCTCCATTGTTTTATTACCAACTGTTCGAATCTAATGCGAACCTGCATGGGTCAGGCGGCTGTGATGGTGGCCTCGGCTACTGGCTTTACAACGGGTATGCCTGTGTTCTCACCTATGAAAGAAAAAAATCTTACTTCAACTAACATTTCTATTAAGCTACTACAATCAAGAAACTATTCAGGGGGATAGACAGTGATTCCAGGATGCCTTTGACAAAACCTAGGGCTGGTGTTCTATTTTTGGAATCTTGAGGATGCTTCCTTTTATGCTCAATCCATTTTTTGCACATTTTTTCTCATTTCATTCACTCCTTTGTACTAAATATGTGCATATTTTCTCTTCCACTCAAATAAAAGTTCCTTTGAGTACAGGGACTCTTAAAATTTTTTATTTTTTGTCTCTTATCTGTACCCTTAGTATTTAACAAAGTTACAAATAGTCTGCCTTAGATAAAATTTAAGTATATAAAAATATTAATAGCCATTATCCCAGGAGGGATCAGGTAAATGGCATATGAAAGTATTAAAGAATTTACTCTTCATAACTAACATGTGATAAGTTTCTACTGCGTTATCTCAGAAGACAACCTCATAAGACAACTAAACATCCCCATGTTTTGACTAAGGAATTCAGACTCAGAGTAATCCAATCATAGTCCTCAGCTGCTGGGAACCATCAGTGTCATGTGGAAAAACTGCTCAAGTCAAAAACTTGTCCAGAGAAGAGGGAGAAGCAGTCAAGAGGGACTAACCTCCTGAGGCCCCTGCTCCCAGAGTTTTTATTGATCAGAAGCATTAAGGTAACAGGATTACAATGGAGGAAGATCAGGTGATAAAGGGATTAACAAACACAAACAAAGGGGCAATCTATAAACCTCTAGGCAAATTTTTCTGAAGCCCATTCACATGTATTTCTTTGTGTCTGCACAAAGGTCACCCACTCACACAGCTTCTTAGTGTTTGAATCTAAAAAACCTATTTATCACCATTCACATTTGACTTTTTAACTAAAGTTCCTTAATTCAGGTTAGAGAGGGTCCAAGATTGGATGGGTGATCCCTACACCTAATAATTTATAAATCAGTCCTAGGAGTCAAACAAAAGCCTGTTCAATTCGAAATCCTATAATATTTCCACATAATCATGTTTCCCAGGTGTAAAGGCAGTAGGCTCGGTCACCATCACAGCTGCCTGGCCCATGCAGGTTCGCACTGAATTCGGACAGACAGCAATGAAACAATGGAGCCAAGAACTGGTGGGCCATCATCTTTATCTTAGCTTCCACCCGACGGGCAAGAAATACACACAATGGGAAAACACTTCTTTTTCCATTCAGAGCTCCCAAAGCCACTGACTTATCTGAGTTTCCTAGAATCAAGGTTTCTAGCTCACCAGTTTTATTCACCTCTGTTCCCTATCTTCTCCTCTCTGCATAAACTGGCTTTTCCTTCAGCACTCCACCATCTTGGCTGCTTCTCCTCTCCTCCATGTGGCCTTTCTCTGCTCTCCCCTCTAATGCTAATCTCAGGAACCAAGAGAGAACAAGCTCCCGGTCGGCCCCATTTTATAGTGTAGAAATTCAAACCTTTAATCCAATCTACAAACAAGGAAGTCTCTGGTACAAAGTCACTTATCTGAGGCATAATGGGGTTCCTCATGGGAGTGCACCACCCCACATCAAAAAGGGTGAGAAAGGCTTAGTCTTAAAACTAAGCCTTAGGCTATAATAAGGACACTGCCTGCTTATAGCCTGTCCCTCACATCCAATGCAAACTATAAGCAAGCAAACATATATATCATATTTACAAACTTATTTGACCAACACCAAGCAAGAAGGGCAACTAATATTATCACCTGGGTGACAGGCTTCCATGTGGGCAGGACCATCTTTAACAATGTGAGCATAATATATTTTATCTGCCCAACACCAGGGTATCATGATAAAGAATATATTCTAGAGAGAAGAATTGGAAAAGGTTTTCTGAAACTAGTAATGTTTAAGATAGGTCTTGAGATTAGATAAGACTTTAAAATAGAGATAAAACATTATGTCCATCAAAGGAAATAGTACAGGCCAGAAATTGGGGAACTTGTAGTAGGATTTTGAAAATAATAATTCAAGTCAGCTATAGGTTCTAGGGTATAAATAATAATCAAAAAACATTATGAGTCTGACCTGTGGTGGTGCAGTGGATAAAGTATCAACCTGGAATGCTGAAGTTGCCAGTTTAAAACCCTGGGCTTGCCTGATCAAGGGACATATGGGAGTTGATGCTTCCTGCTACTCCCCCTGCTTCTCTCTCTTGCTCTGTCTCTTCTCTCTGAAATGAATAAATAAATTTAAAAAATAATTTTAAATAAACATTGCAATAGTAATACAATACGAAATTATATACTTGTTATTTTTAAAACATGTATATTACATTATGTTAGTTCCCTGCTTAAAATGCTCTAAGGACTTTCCATTTTATTCAGAATAAATCCAAGACCCATCTACATGATTTCCATGGCTGCCTCAGAGAACTCAATAACTACCATTCTTTCTCTCTTACCCACTTACTTTCATTCATCCTAGCTTTCTTTTTTTTATTAATTTTAATGGGATGACATTAATAAATCAGGGTACATATGTTCAAAGAAAACATCTCCAAGTTATCTTATCATTCAATTATGTTGCATACCCATCACCCAAAGTCAAATTGTCTTGTCACCTTCTATCTGTTTTTCTTCATCCTAGCTTTCTTGGTACTTGTTCAACCCACCTAGACCTCACTTCAGGGTATCTACATTGCCAGTTCAGGGGTATAAAAGTTTTTTCCATAGATAGTTCTATCACTTGATCTCTTGATGTATTCCAATTTCAGTTCAACTGTCTTTTCCAAAGTTGATTTGTCTAACCATGCTATCTGAATTGACAGTCCTCCTTATTCTCTAACTATTTATTTGGTCTATGTTGGTTGTAAAGCCAGTGGCCAAGGCCACCATCACAGCCGCCTGGCCCATGCAGGTTCGCATTAGACTCGAACAGTCGGTAATGAAACAATGGAGCCAAGAACTGGTGAACCATCAGCTTTAATTCTAGCTTGCACCTGGCGGGCAAGCAAAAACACACACTGGGTGCCAAAACCCACTCATTCAGTGCTCACAAAGCTACTGACTTATCCAAGTTTCCTAGAATCAAAAGGTTTCTAGCTCACCAGACTTATTCACCTCTGTTTCCCATCTCCTTCTCCAGCACAAACTCTGCACAAACTGGCTTCTCCCTCAGCACTCTGCCATCTTGGCTGCTTCTCCTGGCCTCCACGTGGCCTTAATCTCCTCTCCTCTCTAATACTAACCTCAGAAAAACCAAGAGAGAGTAAGCTCCCGGTCTGTCCCACTTTATAGTGTAAAATCAAAACCTCCAGTCCAATTACACAAACAAGGAAGTCTCCAATACAAAGCCACCCATCCGAGGCACAATGGGATTCCTCAGGAGAGTGCACCACCCTACATCATCCAATCAGTCGAGGGTGTGGAGAAAAGCTTACTCTTAAAACTAAGCCTTAGGCTATAATGACCCAGCCTGCTCACAGCCTCTCCCAGAACACACATTAATATCAACAAACTTCCATGTGGGCAGTGCCATCTTTAACAAAGTGAGCATAATATATTTTATCTGCCCCAAATTGGTCAAGTAAGTTTGTAAATATGATATATATATTTGCTCGCTTATAGTTTGTATTGGGCGTGGGGGACAGGCTGTGGGCAGGCCAGGTCATTATAACCCAAAGCTTAGTTTTGGGACTATGCCTTTCCCACCCTTTTTGATGTAGGGTGGTGCACTCTCATGAGGAATCTCATTATGCCTCAGATGAGTGACTTCATATCAGAGACTTTGTAGATTGGATTAAGGGTTTGGATTTCTGCACTATAAAGTGGGGCAGACTGGGAGCTTGCTCTCTCAGTTCCTGCTATCTCCATTGCAGGGGCCTCCCTGATCCCTTGCCCTCCACGGAAAAAGCTGGTTTTCTGCTTTTCCCTTGTCTTCTCTTGCCTGTCTTGGTGAGACACCAATAAACAGAATGACCTACCATCCTCCTACTCCACCGTTTCTTTACTGTCTGCCCAAATCCAATAGGAACCTGCATGTCGATGGCCACGATGGCGGCTCCTAGCCATACAACTGACGTAGTTTGCGGCAGGATTCAGAGATTGGTATGGAGCCACCACCCTTGAGGGGTGGGGTAGAGGACTGGTTGCTGTCTGGCTCCCAATTGCTGTCCTTTTAGGGGCCATGTGCTGTGTGTTTTTTACTCAAGAGCTGGGGGTGGACTGGAAGTACCATGTTCCCTACCACCCCCAGGCTGCTGGTATCATTGAGCAGTATAATGGACTCTTAAAGCAGGGACTGCAGCAGGAAAAGCGAACCAGCTCCCTTACTGGATGGACACGCCACTTATGGACAGTACTCCGGATTTTGAATGAGAGACCTCGATGGGGAGGCCCAGCTCCAGTAGAGGCCCTCCTGCATCAGGCAGATGCCTCTATTCAGTTGCAGATGCACACCAACGACATTTTACTCAAGCCAGGTTTTGGACAGCAGGGCAGCATGCTCTTGCCTGCCCTAATAGCCCTTCTTAAAGGCCATCAGCTTCTATGGACTTGACCCTGAACTGTATAGGCCCCCCATCTGAGATGGGTGGCCTTGTTGGCACCATGGGGAAAGGGGTTAGAGGTGGACCTCCAGTTAACTCCTTGGGCAACCAGCACCTGGCCACCTAAGGTAGAAGTGTATTATCCCTTGAGTGCTCAGGGGGACCGCATAATGAAGGGCACCTTTGTAATTTCTTTATGGCTAATAATGAGTTCTCCTATTTTACTACACATAGAACCAGCAGACCCTGGTGTATTGGCCAATAAGGTTTGGTATGCCTGCTCAGGGCGGCCTCTGGTACTGGCTACGGTGCTGTCTGCAGACAAAACTCTGGCCTGTATTCTGCCAGAGGGAAAAGATTTGCCTCTCTTGGTGCTGTTGACAGCTCTCTCATTTCGCCCATAACTTTTGATTTGTTAATCCTATTGCTGTAGTTGATTCTGTTTCTGCTTATGCAATTGTATCCCACTCCTTGCACAGTGACCATCATGGAAGATACCTGTGGTTTAGATTGTGAAGCGAGCAAAAGGTATGGAATGTTGATCAAATAAGTTTGTAAATATGATATATATGTTTGCTCGCTTATAGTTTGTATTGGGTGTGGGGCACAGGCTATGGGCAGGCCAGGTCATTATAACCCAAGGCTTAGTTTTGGGACTAAGCCTTTCCCACCCTTTTTGATGTAGGGTGGTGCACTCTCATGAGGAATCCCATTATGCCTCAGATGAGTGACTTTGTATCAGAGACTTTCTTGTTTGTAGATTTAATTAAGGGTTTGTATTTCTGCATTATAAAGTGGGGCAGACTGGGAGCTTGCTCTCTTTGTTCCTGCCATCACCATTGCAGAGGCCTTCCCTGATCCCTTACCCTCCATGGGAAAAGCAGAAAACCTTGTCTTCTCTTGTGGCTTGCCTGTCTTGGTGAGACACCAATAAACATAATGGCCTACTACCATCCTTCGACTCCGCCATTTTTTACCATCTGCCTGAATCCCATGGAAACCTGCATTTGAATAGCCATGATGGCGGCTCCTGGCCATACAGTCTATTTTTCTCTTTATTCTTTGTCTCTACACAACATTAAAATAACTGTGAAGATCATCAAAAGCAAGGAACATCTGAAAAAATGTCATAGTCAAGGTTTCCCTTAAGGAGACCTGACAGCTAAACATAATGTGGTATCTTGAATAGGATCTTAGAACATTAGGTAAAAATTAAGGAAATATGAATAAACTATAAATTTAAAATTAATAATGTATTAGTGTGAGATGTTAATAATAAGAGAAACTGGGTATGAAGGAGCTCTGTGCACTGTCTTTATAATTTTTCTATATACCTAAGATCAATCAAAAACAAAATGTTTATTTTAACAAAAATGCATGTGTGTGTGTGTGTATCTACTGTTCTCCATTGAAACTCTCATTCACTGCTTTATTATCAGTCTTAGAACAATGCCTGGTTCATAATAGATATTTAATAAGTATATATCTAATTAAGCAATTGTGTCCTTTATGCCTTATACAAATCCTATGATGTGCTCCACAATCTCAAATAATATTTTCTAGGTTATATAAAGAGCAAGAGTTAGAACCAAGAATCAGACTCACTTCACTTTAATTCCAAAGTTTGTTTATTTAGCCAGAAGTTAGCACTAAAAAGGGAAATCAGAATACTGAATTTGTACTTAATGTAGGTTCAGTAGGGAGCCAGGGAAGGTTTTGAGCAGAGATAGTAGCAAAATGGATCTTCAAAGTAAAGAATGGATTTGAGGATGACAATGATACAGATGAAAATAAATGAGAGAAGCTAGTGGCTGTGGGAATGAAAAGTAACAGATGAGTGTAAGTGATATTATGGTCTAAGAATATACAGAACTGACAAGTGGCTAGTAAGCAAGGGAAAAAAAACAAAGATTCTACTGAAATTATGAATCTGGATGACTAAAAGGTGCTAATATCATCAATTATGATGAGGAATAGTAATTCCTCTCTGACTTTTTTACATATCCACATATTTTGTTTGTCATTTGCAATAAATAAAATAGAAATATAGAGAAGTCTTAGAAAAAGTTTTTAAAAATTACACAAACTATAAATTATTTTCAAAATCATTTTATTGATAAGGTTTCTAAGTGTAAAGCTAAAACAATAGAATGTAGCATGCCATCTTAGTATATGCTTTGTTTTATCTGACAGAGCATTATAAAAGGTTTTAATTTTTTATGTCTCAGGTATAAAACTTTGGTACTAATTTTAAAAATCATTATAAAAATCATATTGAGACCTCTGCTCCCCATATAAGTCTTAGAGTTATTAAATGATAATTATTATTGTAAGTTAATATCTCTGAGACTGACATATATACAACCTACAGAACTCATGAAAGATGTTACCCTGGAGCAAAGTCACTTTTTTATGATCAATAATCTGTCATTAGCAGAATGTTTATTTTATGTATCTACAGACATTTTATCACCTGAATTCTGGTTTATAAATATTAACCTATTGATCTTTACTGCTCTGTCATCCGCTATGAGATTTCCTGATAAACACCATTTACTTCTTTTTTTATTTTGTAGGTGAAGGACAAAGCAATAAAGCAAACCTCTAGATAGCTGATGACTGGACATGGTTATAAAAAGATTCAGAATCCAAGGTTGTCTACTCACATAAATTCCTCATATTATCCTAAAGGCTTACATTTCAGCTTATGTATAAAATCCAAGCTGATACTATGCTCCTTTATATAAAAATGTGAAATGGGTACAATAACAGAACATACATATTTTATGCAGCATTGTAACTTGTGACTTATATATGCTTTAAAAATTATCAAATTGCAGGCTGAAAATGTACTTGTTATTTTATATTTTCCTTTTCAAGTTTTAGCAGCAATTTATTAAACAAGATTTCCCAGATTCTGACCTGGACACACATCTTTCTTTTTTGGGGGGAGGAGTTTTTTTCTTTGGATAACAATCTGATTTAATTTAGGTAGTTAATATCAGCTCTTTAAATGACCTAAATAATATACTCTTAAAAATAATAAAATAATACCTTTATAGGATTCTGAAAGCTTATTACTTTTCTGAAACTTTTTTACTCAGTTTATGAGTATTTTCTGATAGAAAGCTTTATGTAGTCTATTATTTCTCTAATTTATTTTACTAAAGTAAACCTGACACACGACTGAGGCATGACATCAGCATTTGGGTTCTATGTAATGAAAATTTAGAGCACAAAAGCACTTCAATTATTCATATTTCCTGATATATACTGAAAAATGGGTGCACATATGTATGTTCCTTTGATAGGGTACAAATTAGCAGTGAGCTTTTGAAAATCATCCCTTTGTAACTTCAACAAAAGTCTTTTTACCAGCTTATCTTTAGCAAAACAGAGACTTTTAAATCAAAGTTCTATTTTATCTATTTCTTTATTACTAAAATGAATAAAGTAATTTTGTATGGAAACTTAAAGACTTATCAAAATTGGAAGCAGTAAGTACAACAATAAAACCATTTGTTAGAAGCTTCATGTATTATTATACAGTGTGTTCATAAAGTCATGGTGCACTTTTGACCGTATTATACTATTATGACTAGAACAATACAGATGTCTTTCTATAGGGAGTTACATGTATTTCTTAACCAGCAAACCCAGATATGTCACATCTGTGCAAAGCAGAGGACCAAAACTTATGTCCAGTTGAGCTCAATAAAATTTGTTTATGCAAAGGAACTTTAGAACCAGGAACCAACAATCCTTATTTCACCACCTGCAGCACACACACACACACGAAAGACTCTCAGTAACGGGTTTGACAAATCCACACTCCGTTCCATGTGGTCATTTATCCTCCCTGTGTCTTTGAAAGTAAAATACAGCATTTGAGATTTTGGTGACAAATTACTTTTCTCAGTGGAATCAAAGGCTATGGCCATCTGCAATGAAATAGATGAGCCACAGCTGGATTTCATAATAATCAATCCTGATGGTGGTGGCACTTCTGGATTGATTGTGAGGACCTGCTGTGACAAACAGTGCTGACCAGTTCAGTCACATTGACAGCCACTTATTTCTCATGTTTAGATACAGATTCTACCTCAAGTCAGCAGAGTCAGTGGAAGAGATGGAATCACCCAATACACTTGGTCAATTGTAGAAACCAGAAAATTCCGAAAATCTTTAAACTAGATTTGAAGACCTAAACTATCGGCATGATATGCCAATACTGAGATGGTGTCTATATTTTATCATTACAATAGTAGACCACAGTTACTAGGGACCTTTGTCATCACCTCCTCAACCTACAAATGCATCCTAAAGAAAACTGCTTTCCCAACAACCCCTGCTACATGAACAGTAAAGCTCAGTTAGCTGTGAAGAATTAGGCTTAAAAGTTATATAATTTCTAAAGCTGGGTAAGCTGTTATAAGCCAAACATTACTGACAGCAAAGGAAAGGTAACAATAGCAAAATGTGATGAATACATTCTCTGTGCTAGACACTGTGCTTAATGTTTATCATCCACTATTTCATTACTGTTAATCCTGTGGATAGATGCTACTATTATCCTTGTGTAACTGAAGAAAAATCTGAAATTTGGAGAGATTAATTAAATTCCTCGTATCACATAGGTATAAAATAAAGACAGAACCAAAGCTTAATTCTTCTGGACTGTACTTAACAATTCAGTTATAGAATGGGAATCTATATATATATGTGGGGAGGGTATATACACAGAACACACACACATACATGTAGCCGTGAGATAGTGGTTTTCTGTCCTTATAGCTTCTGAGTTGCTGTTTCAACAAGTCTAAAGGTTCACTGATATCTGTCCTTGTGCTCTCATGAGCCTCCATGTGTTTCTAGCGTGGTGTACAGTACTCAGTACTTTGTTTATAAGAGCTATGGGGAAAATGAAAGCAAAGGTGATATTTGTCTTCATTTCTTTGGATATTTGTTTCAATGATTGATAATTCACATTGAGTTTAGAGATTTTATTTTAGCATGTGGTTTTCTGAATATAAGACATGTAACTACTGACAGTGATTAAGTGAAATTTGGATTTTTTTTTCAGCAATATCATACTTTCTAATTTATAAAGAACACCCAAGTCAGAAAAGAACTTATTATTAATAATGTACATGATATGTGAATATATATGTGTTTCGTCTTCCTTCTAGGCAGGGGTCCCCAAACATTTTACACAGGGGGCCAGTTCACTGTCCCTCAGACTGTTGGAGGGCTGCCACATACAGTACTCCATACACTGACCACCAATGAAAGAAGTGCCCCTTCTGGAAGTTTATCTGCGGGGGTTAGATAAATGGCCTTAGGTGGCCACAATTTGGCCCGCAGGGCTGTAGTTTGGAGACCTCTGAGTCACTTTCATATTGTGAAAGCTTAAATCTGTTCCAAATGACCAACTTATTAATGGCTTTAGCACATTATAATGTTTTGATCATAGAAACCAAGTCTCACTTTGGGGAAAGCGGAGTTGGTCCTTTTACACTCTTTAGTAACTAGTTAAATATTCCTCTAAGGGTGAGGCATTGGGGAATTTGAACCCACACCCTTCTCTTCTCAAAACCTAAATACAATTTGAAAAGATGAAGAAGACCTGGATGATTCAGATAACACAAAATTTCTAAGGAACTCTGCTTTCTTATGCAGGAGCAACATTCAAAGGAAAAAAAAACTGTATTATTTTACCGCTTAATGTTATTTATATATTTCAGTGCCAGGCTTTGTTTGAGGATGAGAGTTTTAACTCCATTGTCAAATTGGTCAAATTCAAGTTTCAGATGTTTAAAGGCAAGATTCTTTGAGAGCTCCATCACTAGCCCCGTGGCTCATTTGGGGAAGGAACCCATACTGTCTGGGCATCCATCAGGGTCCATTTGTTCCATGTTGCACAAGCAGACAGTACAATCAGGGTTTCTCTTCCAGAGAGTTGACTGCTGCTATGTTTGGTAGTGGTTAACTGTCTAAGCAAGTCTAGGATACTGAAGATAGATCATGAAACAGAAATAGTTCCTTAGCATGTTCTAGTACAATCAGGGTTTCTCTTCCAGAGAGTTGACTGCTGCTATGTTTGGTAGTGGTTAACTGTCTAAGCAAGTCTAGGATACTGAAGATAGATCATGAAACAGAAATAGTTCCTTAGCATGTTCTATTACTTTCATAATGTTTCACCATCATTCTAAAATGTTTTCTCTTTATTTTTAAAGAAGAAGGGAAAAGGAAAAGGTTATTTTTTGCAGAAATCTAGTGACTCCTTTATTGTCTTTTATATCATTTGTCAATTCTATCGTTTCACACAAATTGTTGAAATTTGCTGATAATCTTTTCTCAGATATCTTAAACTCATTCCACTGTATTTTTCTCTTGAAATAATGCCCTCATTATAATGGAATTTCAAATATATTAGCAGATTTTGCCATTGATTATTCTTCATGTTAAATAATTATTAATTTTATATGTTGTATTTATGTAAGTAAAAGATATAAACATTTAAATATATGTGTATATTTTACATAGTTACACTATCTTATAGCATATAATTTTTCAGGATTAATGATCCTTTTGCATTTGTTTGAGTTGTGGGGCTTGCATGACACCAGAAAGGAAAAAAGCCTACCTTTTAAAGTGATAAGGATTATACATTGATTGTATGTGTTGTGGAATATTAAGTATTCCTTTTTCCTTAGAGTTTTGTCTGAGGTTCCAAAAGCTAAGATCTACAGATGCTAGAACATGTATGTAGAGCACGTTAAAAGGTTGGGAAACTCGTTTAGCAACTGGACCTTGAGGGTATGTACAAACAAGTTAGAAGATTGATAGAAAAAGGATATCTTTGAAGGTAGTTGTACATGTGTAGGTGAGATCAAATGAAGGAATTTCTTGAAAGCTATTCAGAATGCCTGACATATGTCTCCTGGAGTCTGAGGGTGAGCATGGGAGATGTCCAAAGGAAAGCTGTCGGCTAAGCAGAGCAGATAGAGGAAGAGCGCCTTCAGAGGGAGACTGCTCCTCTCCCACTCCCACCAAAAAGCAGTGAGGGAAAGACGGTGAAGGGCAAGAAAAAAAGAATTCTATCCTCTGGGCCAAGTATATCCAAAATAAGTAGCTGGTCTCAGGTCAGTTTGAGAAGAATTTCAGGAGGATGTAGAGTTGTGCACTGAATGGAAAAGCAGATGGTTGACGTTAGGCATTCAGTCAGAACTAAGGAATAGTCTAACAGGACAGATTTCTAAAGACTCCACAAAACTTCCTTCTAAAACTAGTAGTCAATATTTGGTTAACTGCCACACCAAGAGAACACTGGTTGCAACACCTTCACCTCATACTTCTATCACTCCCTCCCTCATTCTGATTTTGGGAAGAGCAGGAGTGGAATGAATGGGGCGCTAAGCTATGGAAAGAGTGAGGGCGCCATCATGGCTTCTTCATCGCAGTTCACTCTGCTGAGTCAACCCCAAACAGGGCTTCTGAGCTTGAAATTAGAGCAGAAGGTGAGATCTTGGTAAGAAATGAAACAAGATTGTGTTATTTAAAGAGAGTGATCTGGAATGTAATAAAATGTGCCCTAGAGTTTATACTGGGGCAGGGAAAAACAATTCAAAAGAGTATGTTGGAGCCTGACCAGGCAGTGGCGCAGTGGATAGAGCATCGAACTGGGATGTGGAAGACCCAGGTTCGAGACCCTGAGCTTGCCAGCTTGAGCGCAGACCCATCTGGCTTGAGCAAAAGCTTGCCAGCTTGGCCCCAAGGTCACTGGCTCCAGCAAGGGGTTGCTCAGTCTGCTGAAGGCCCGTGGTCAAGGCACATGTGAGAAAGCAATCAATGAACAACTATGGTGTTGCAACAGCAACAAAAACCTAATGATTAATGATTCTCATCTCTCTCCGTTCCTGTCTATCTGTCCCTATCTATCCCTATCCCTCTCTCTGACTCTCTCTCTGTCCCTGTAAAAAGAAAAAGAGTATGTTGGAAAAGAATAAAATTGTATGCTATTTAAAACTGTACAAAATCAAGCTCCTTCAGTATACACATACATTGAAATGTCTATTTAGGATTTAAACAAAGTATGCTAGTTAAAAAGCAAACAAACAGACAAACAAATATAATACACAAATATATATATATATATATATGTATATATATATACACACACACACACACACACACACATATTTAAGAAAATGAGTACTAAAGTAATACTGCATATTCATGTCAAATGTTTTCAGAAATACTAAAATGTCTGCTTGTGATAAATATGATAAGTATAATAAAAATAAAATAGAACAAGAAAGCTAGAGAGTGATGAAGGCAGAGTGCTGTTATGCTATGAGGGAGGGTATCTATAACAAAACACCATTTGAGTAGACACCTGCCAAACTGATAGCATCTGTATTTACATTGGGAGAGGATCATCCAGGCAGGGGCTGCAACAGATAAAAGGCCTGAGACCTGAACCTGCTGGTTGTGTTCAAGGACCAACTAAAAGGCAAAGAGCCTGGAATGGCTAGAAATGGAAGCAGGTGGTAAGAGGTGTGGTCAGAGAAGTACCAGGTAATAGAGGGCCTCACTGCCAATGGAAGGGCTTTACATTCTACTCTGGGAGAAGGGGAGGATTCTGGCTGGTTCTAAGCCAGCAGTTTTCAACCAGTGTGCCACAAGATATTTTGTAACATGCAGTACCTGACTATTTAGTCTGGGGTACTGACCACCTTTCACTTAGATGGGTGGTAGTCAACCTGGTCCCTACCGCCCACTAGTGGGCGTTCCTGCTTTCATGGTGGGCGGTAGCGAAGCAACCATAGCATAAATACAAAGATAGATTAAACTATAGCAAGTTGTTTTATAAAGATTTATTCTGCCAAACTTAGCGAAAATCCAACATAAAGTACTTGGTAAGTAATTATTATTATTATATGCTTTAACTTGCTATAACTCTGCTTTATAAATTTTATAAAGTAAAGTCACTTCCCTACTTTATAAATCACCATTTCTGTGGAACCGGTGGGCAGTTAGAAAATTTTACTACTAACAGAGATACAAAAGTGGGCGGTAGGTATAAAAACGTTGACTACCCCTGACTTAGATTGTCAAATTAAAAAAAAAATGACAAAAGTCAATACACCAATATCTTTCTGGTATGAATGAATCATAATTATTTTTATATTTTTGTTTGATAGGTAAAAAATACAGATTTTGGTGTGCCACAGAATTTTAGTAATTAGTTTATGTGTGCCTTGAGATGAACAAGGTTGGAAAACACTGTTCTGAGCAGAGAAGTAGCACGATCTGGTATTTGTTTCCTTAATTACTGTGTATGTTTTGAGGTTGGGCAGGGTAGACACCATACAATTGACTGTGTTTCACTATACTCTCTCTGCTGCTTAACATTAGGTCTGCTTCACTCATTCACTTTACCTTCTTGGCCCCTGATGGCACTTGAATTTATAGCCCTTATTTCAGACTCTTACAATTTTTTCCTTTTTCCACACAATAGGAAAACACTCTTAAAACATAAGCCTTTGCCTGACCAGGTGGTGGCACAGCGAATAGAGCATCGGACTGGGATGCAGAAGACCCAGGTTCAAGACCCCGAGGTCACCAGCTTGAACGTGGGCCCATCTGGCTTGAGCAAAAGCTCTCCAGCTTGGACCCAAAGTCGCTGGCTCCAGCAAGGGGTTGCTTAGTCCGATGAAGGCCCACGGTCAAGGCACATGTGAGAAAGCAATCAATGAACAACATCGCAACAGCAATGAGAAACTAATGATTGATGCTTCTCATCTCTCTTCATTCCTGTCTGTCTGTCCCTATCTATCCCTCTCTCTGACTCTCTCTCTGTCCCTATAAAACAAACAAAAAACATAAGCCTTTAAGGCCCTGGCCAATTGGCTCAGTTGGTAGAGCATCAGTCTGGCGTGTAGAAGTACCAGGTTTGATTCCCGGCCAGGTCACTCAAGAGAAATGCCCATCTGCTTCTCCACCTTTCCCCCTCTCCTTTCTCTCTATCTCTCTTTTCCCCTCCCATGGTCAAGGCTCCATTGGAGCAAAGTTGGCCCAGGCACTGAGGATGGCTCCAAGACCTCCATCTCAGGTACTAGAATGGCTCCAGTTGCAACAGTGCAAAGCCCCAGATGGGCAGAGCATTGCCCCCTGGTGGGCATGCCGATTGGATCCTGGTCTGGCACATGTGGGAGTCTGTCTCTCTGCCTCCCTGCTTCTCACTTCAGAAAATACACACAAAAATAAAATAAAATATAAGAAAGAAAAAAAAAACATAAGCCCTTCATGTTTCATGTTTTCTGTTGATGGGCAGGGTGTCCCAGACATTCCCATATTCACATTGTGAATTGTAAAGCCATTCTAAAACTTGGGAGTGTTCTGGCACTTGCTGCAGCTTTAACAATCGTTTGGACCTAAAAAACTAAATACACCAGAGGTCTTGAGCTTGTTGCCATTTGGAAATCAGGTTAGTTCTAGAGATAGTACTAACTTCTTTTGAAGAAGAACCAGGCGGAACTTGAACAGGGCAAAGTCAGCCTTCGGGAAAGAGGAGGGCAGCCACAGTATATCATAACATGTTCCAAAACATATTGTAACAGGTATAGAACAAGTTGAAAATCCACTTCCAAGACAGATTTGCAGAGGTAAAGAAGTATTCAGGAGTAGTCTGTAAACATGTTTAGAAGGAGAAAAGAACATGGTTCCCATTTGTTCTGATAATGGCATGTGTATGAACTAAATTTGAGGGTAGAATTGGACCTCAGATTTTCTTTTCTCAAAGTGCCGCCTCCCTCCAGCTGCCTCTCTGGGTACAAAGCATGGCAGGAATTCAGAGAACCATCACTCCCAAACACAGTACCTATTACGAACCCCAAGTTATTAACATTGCATGCAAGATCAAATATTATATTTTGACATTGTTTACCTTCTTACAAAATTACCAGAACTGGCTCAACAATAGTCTAGACTTGAACTAATAGAGCTTATAAAATTTCCCAAGCAAATTTAATTACTTGTTCTGTTTAATATGCATTGCCCATTAGATTTACTAAGCATGTGCTATGCCAAGGACTCTGGACTCTGGATATTGAGGTTTGGGTATGGCAAGAATAGTAACTCTTCTGTCCTTGATGAATGCATGTTCTAGTAGAGTAGCCAGAAGTATTAATAGGAAAATGGTGATGTAGTCCATTAAGTGTTGTAACTGAGGAAGAAATAAAGTGTGAATACATTGAGGACACTATCTTGCTGTAGGAAGATCACATGCAGAAGGGAGCACCTCACTTTTCACCTGTCACTTGACATTTTAACTCCTACTAGAATCCAGGAAAAATAAATTTATGTATCACTAATCCTATAAGGTTATAAAAGCAAGATAGTAGATGGGCTTCAACAACATCTTAATGACATGGAACTGTAGGTGATAGCAGTGGGAATCCACTGGGATTGTTTAAGTAGGGAAGATGCTTATAAGTAAATACATTCTTCATTTATAGACCTAGACTAGGTCTCTATTCTGAGCACGTGATTAATAAATCAAACAGCACACATTCTTTATGTCTCCACTTAAAAGGATCATGGATCTTGCAAACATAACATATTCAGAATTCTTTGTTGCCTTCCAATCTGATTCTTCTCAAAATCTTTGTCATAAAAGACAGTGAATGACATAACAATCTACTCACTGCTAAAGCCAGAAATATAAAAGTAATTCTTGAGTCTTTTTTTTAATCCTTATCTTTTCCCTTTATTTTCCTTCTTCCAGGTTTTAGTTTGGATATGCCCATTGCTATTTTTCTCTATATACCGCCCTAGTCCCAGCCACCTTCAAATTATTTATTTTTCTTTTTTTTACAGGGACAGAGAGAGAGAGTCAGAGAGAGGGATAGATAGGGACAGACAGACAGGAACGGAGAGAGATGAGAAACATCAATCGTTAGCTTTCGTTGCGACACCTTAGTTGTTCATTGATTACTTGCTCATATGTGCCTTGACCACGGGCCTTCAGCAGATGGAGCAACCTCTTGCTTGAACCAGTGACCTTGGGTCCAAGCTGGCGAGCTTTTGCTCAAGCCAGATGGGCCCACGCTCAAGCTGGCGATGTTGGGGTCTCAAACCAGGGTTCTCCGCATCCCAGTCCGACACTCTATCCACTGTGCCACCACCCGGTCAGGCTCAAATTATCTTTTCTATGCTAATGACCTACTTCTTGGTTTTCCTCTGTCCACTCACTTGTGCCTTACTTCAGGCCATCTTCTACAGCAGCCAGAAGTGATCTTAAAATGGAAACTGTCCCACACTGAGGCACCATGCAAATCTCTCCAAAGACTTCATATTATACCTAGAATAAAGTCAGAATCCTTACTATGGCTTTGAGTCCCAGAATGTTCTGGCCTTCTCTGGCCCATTTTCCTTCACTCCAAGTTTCATCCAAGCCCTCTTTTTGTACTGAAAGGTGTCAAATATTTTCCCCATACCAGCCAAGGTACAGCACATGATGTTTCCCCTCCCTGCAATGTTCTTTTCCTCGTCCCTCATATGGTGATTATTTTTTCTTACTCCTCTGTTTTCTTCTTAAATCTGAAATCTCCCTTGAACACTCTGGTCCTCTACTTATTTATATCGTAGTGCCTAATTCATATCCTTCATAAAACACATTGTATCCTGTAATTACATAGATGATAAATGATAGATAGATGATAGATGATAGATAGATAGATGATTGATAGATAGATAGATGATAGATGATAGATAGATGATAGGTAGATAGATAATAGATAATCAATAGACCAACCAACTATCATTTACATGTTTAATGTTTGTTTCCACCATTAGACCATTATACTGCAACCACAATGAGGTCTATTGTGACCAATGTATCCTTAACATTAAAATACTCAATCAGGCCTGACCTGTGGTAGTTAGTGCAGTAGATGAAGTGTCTACCTGGAATGCTGAAGTTTCCAGTTTGAAACTCTGGGTTTGCCTGGTCAAGGCACATAGGAGAAACAATTACTGAGTTGATGTGCTCTGCTCCCTCATCCTTTCCTCTCTCTCTCTCTCTCTCTCTCTCTCTCTCCTTTCTCTCTCTCTCTCTCTCTCCATCTCCTCTCTCTAAAAAAAAAAAATTAAAAAAAATCAGTTTTTGTTGTATGAATGAAATATCTTCCTCTTTTTCCATCACTTTTATTTGAATTTGTGTAACTACTTTGTATTGTTTCTATGTTGTTTTACATAAGATGCCTAAAAAAGTCCCTCAAATGAACACTTTCTACTAGGTGTAAACAAGAATGGAAGAAATAACATTCCATCCACCTTCTTCTCACTGCGGAGCACTAAGAAAACAATATTGCAGGATATTTTCTAATGCTATGATGTGTTTTTTAACTCCCACTGACTACTGAATTTCTCATATTCTTTTTTGTTGAAGACTTTATTTATTCATTTTAGAGACGAGAGAGAGAGAAGGGGGTAGGAGCAGGAAGCATCAACTCCCCCATGTGCCTTGACCAGGTAAGCCTGGGGTTTTGGACCCACAACCTCAGTGTTCCACGTTGACACTTTATCCATTTCGCCACCACAGGTCAGGCTCATACTTATATAGGACCAATTTCTAGATTTAATAGAATTTTTATTTTTATATATATTCATTTATTACCCTTTGTCACTAAAACGGAGCAGATGGTTAAGTTTGTTCCCTATTATTTGTGTCTTGAGCAAAATTTTAGAAAACAAAAATTGTGCTCAAACCTTGTTTCTATATATGAAGCAGTGTAGGTAACTTTTCACTGAAAGAGCACATAAACATTTTTCTTGTGTTATTTCACTCCCAGTTTCTAGCCAAGACATTTAAAAAGACTGCTCTTAAAATCCTTGCAGAATTTCAAGTCTCAGTCAAAAAAGAAAGTTCCAAAATCTTTTCAGAAATCTTGTTTGGGCACTATTCCCAGCCTAATATTGCATACAAAGATGCTTGGGCAGTCCTGGCATGCCGGGGATAAGCAGTTGAGGATTTCTGTCTGAATCAAACCCAAACTCCAACCAATTAAAATACCACAACATTGTTAACTCCTTGACTGTTAGGCATTGGTTTAGTTGAACTAATTCCATTTCTAGAATACAACCTCTCATTTATGTCTCTGCTCATTGCTTATAATTTTATTTCAGCTCTCCCATTGCTTTACAAAAGATAGAATATTGTCCCACTTCTTGTTGCTATGCAGACATCTCTGGAGTTATATAAAAAAACAAAATTACTAAAGCCACATAACACAGATATGGTGACAGGAGTTTCTGGAGCTTTCTGTTTTATTCATTTCTCTCCTTCTGATAAGAATGGCATATGTGTGTGTGTGTGTGCGCACGCACGCGTGAATGCCATCACAGCACTACAAGATTAGTGCAAACTTTATATGGGTTTATATATCGAAACTATCAGTTGGTAAGAATATGCCCTAAATTCTTTGATATCCCATCAAAAAATCAGCTAAGGACACATGTTCTCTGTCCCTCCTCCTAATACCACTTTACCTGTGTGATCACTTCTTTTAAACCCCTAAATTTCACCTTACATTACCTGTTGTTAGTATGGCTGCTAGTCCCTCATTACTGTTTCACTCTGCATAGGAAGTCAAATGTAAAGTGACAAGTGGAAACCAAGAGGCTTCAAAGTAAAAATTGGATATGATCTTCTTGCCATAACAGAATAGTGCCATTGTCCTGTAAAATTAGAACGTCTATGCTCTTCTACTCCAGAGAATTCACAGCATGAATTCTGTTCAACAGCTAAAGGCAATTCTGGAGAGATTGGGAAGCACTCCTCAGAAGTAGCTGAAGTAGGGAGTTCCCAGATTCCCCATGTAAATACTTTCTCCAAATCATGAACATACCATTTATTAAATTGAACAATTACTTATTGGACGTCTCCTAAATGCTAGGCCTAAAACATTTGGAAAAGTCAAAAGTGTGCCTCTTATGAAGCTCACACTTTAGGTGGGAAGACAAGTACCGAGCACCTGCGTACATACAGCAGATATTAGGTCTGAGGACAATTGCTGCAGAGAGAAGTACAGGGTTAGGCATGGGTAGGGGTGTTGGGCAGTGAATGGAATTCATTCTAGGTAGAGGGAACAGTGAATGCAAAGACCCTGAAGAGGGTGCATGCCTTATGTGTCAGAAGCATAGCAAGAAGGCCAGAGAGGCTCAAGGGGATAGTACATGGGAGAATGTGTAGGATGTGATGTCAGAGGGGCCAGGAGTAGCAGGAAGGGAGGCCAGGCCGAGCCTTATAGAGACTCTGGCAGTTATGGTTTCCCCTGATTGAGATAAGAAGTCATTGGCGGTATATTAGTTTCCTAAGGTTGTCTTTAACAAATTACCACAAACTAAATAGCTTAAAACAGCAGATATTTAGTCTCTCCTAGTTCTGGAGGTCAAAAGTCCAAAATCAAGGTGTCAGCAGGGTCATGCTTCCTCCAAAGACTCTAAAGCAGTCTCTTTCCTTGCCTCTTCCTGCTTCTGGCGGCTCTAGGCTTCCCTTAGTTTGGGACTACATCACTGTCATCTCGCCTCCCTATTCACATGGCCTTCTCTGTGTTACTATGTCTTTTCCTCTTCTGTCTCTTGTGAGGACACTTGTCACTGGATTAAAACCTATGCAGATAATCTGGGTGATTTTATCTCGAGATCCTTCACTTAATTATATCTACAAAGACACCCCCTTCTTTCTTTTATCAAATATGGTCACATTCACAGGTGCTAGACATTAGCATGTAGACATATGTTTTGGGGTGGCCGCCATTTAGTTATTACATAGAGTTTTAAGCAAAGGAGTGACAAGATCTGCCTTCTGTTTTAGCAGGTTTATTCTATATAGTTCCTGTGTGAAAGTAGACAGCAGGAAAGCAGGAAGACTACAGAACAGAATCCAAAAGAACATGGGACACAAACAATAATTCAGGTGACTATGTAGTCTATACCTGAAGTAGTAATGGAGTTAGTGAGAAGTGATTGAATTCTAGATATATTTTAAAGGTAGAGATGACAGAGTTTACAGAAGATTTTATGTGAAATGTAAAAGAGTAGAGTCACGGCTGAAACCAGCTTTTGGGCCTGAATAGCTATGAGTACTTTTGATGTATACAGCAGAAATGCCTCCTTTCCTATAAAGATTTTATATTCCAGGGTCAAGGTCATTAACTAGCTGCTCTTACTCTACATCAGGTCTTAGGTTAAATGTCATTTCCTTCTGGCAGCCTTCTTAGACTTCAATAGATTGCATTAACATTTCTCTATGATCTATACCCTGAGGCTGTTCTTATCATATACCCCTTTTTTGTCAGTTGGCTTTGTTTGCTTTTGCAAACCATCCCAAAAGTGAGTGTCTTAAATAAACAAACAAACAAAAAAAGGAAACCGTGTATTTAGCTCGTGGTTTTGTAGATTGACAACTGGCTTAATTTGGCTTTTCTTCTGGTCTGGGTCAGGGACCACTGATCTTGGCTGTATGAGGTCATGCATCTGCAACTAGTTGGTGAGCCCTAATGGCCACAGGTGAAATGGCTGAGAGGAGTGGAGGCTGTTTCCATGGGATTTCTCCTTCTCCACAAGCCAGCCTGGCCTTGGCTTGTTTACCTTGCAGTCAAAGGCATCCAGGTGTGTGAGAGCAGAAGGTAATGCCTAGGTTCAGAACTAGCACGGTTTCATTTCCATCAATTTCTACTGGTCAAAGCAAATCACAAAACCATCCCAGAATCAATGGAATAGGAAATAGACACACTTGTCTATTAGAGAAGCTACTAAGTATTGTAATTTTTGCAATCTGCAGCATCATTTAATATAATGGCTTATTTTGATGTCTCTTTCCTGAGAGCTACCTCACAAACAAGGAAAGAAGCTTCTCTTTGTTCACGATTATAGCCCCACACAGTAGATGCCGAATATATATTAGTTTAAAAAATGAATGGATGGCCTGACCAGGCCGTGGCGCAGTGGATAGAGCGTCCAACTGGGATGCGGAAGACCCAGGTTCGAGACCCCATGGTCGCCAGCTTGAGCGCGGGCCCATCTGGCTTGAGCTAAAGTTCGTCAGCTTGGACCCAAGTTCGTTCACTCCAGCAAGGGGTTGCTCGGTCTGCTGAAGGCCCGCGGTCAAGGCATATGTGAGAAAGCAATTAATGAACAACTAAGGTGTTGCAACGGCAATGAAAAACTAATGATTGATGCTTCTCACCTCTCTCCGTTCCTGTCTATCTGTCCCTATCTATCCCTCTCTCTGACTCTCTCTCTCTCTCTCTCTCTGTCCCTGTAAAAAAAAAAAAAAAATGAATGGATGGATGGATGGATGGATGGATGAGTGAATGAATGAATGAATTGATAGACAAATCAAAGTGTCATTTTTTGTGACAAATACAGAGAGAGGGACAGACAGACAGAAAGGAATAGAGGTGAGAAGCATCAGTTTTTCTTTATGGCACCTTAGTTGCTCATTGATTGCTTTCTCATATGTGCCTTGACTGACAGACTATAGCAGAGCGAGTGACCCCTTGCTCAATCAAGCTGGCAACCTTAGGCTCAAGCCAGTGACCTTGGGCTTCAAGCCAGTGACCATGAGGTCATGTCTGTGATCCCACATTCAAGCCAGCGACCTTGGGGTTTTGAACCTGGGTCCTCTGCATCCCAGTCTGATGCTTTATTCACTGCGCTACCGCCTGGTCAAGCGATAGACAAATCAAAATGTAACTGAATCCTAATGTTACGATCACTTATTTGGCCTTCATTCTCTTGAGTTATGCATCAGAATCTTCGTACACTCAGTACCTATAACCTGTACTTGCAAGTGGGGTAAATTATTGCCTACATCCAAATTCATTTGGGCATATGTGTTTTAAAATAAGCATTATTTCTTAAATTTTTTAAGCACTAGAAATATTAAAGATAACTTTTTTAGGGAGTTAAATACTCTTTTGCTTTATATTGGCCTGGAATAATGAGTTATTTTCATTTTCTTTAAAATAGTTGTGTTTGTATATACAAGTTGACAATACACTTCCTTCTTGCACTGTAGCCAGTATTATGTAGACTCAATTTTCTTTAAGGTTCAGAGCTCAGGTAAATCTCTTCTTTGCATAAATCACTTGGGTCTCTTTTCAAATGCCTTGCAGAAACCACATTTTTTCAAAAATATTCTTTTCCTCCTTACTGATGTTCATCTTAGAATCTGAAACGGGAAGAACTCATTAATGGTGATATGCCTTTGTTGTTAAATAATGCCATTGTTTGGGAAACTCTGAGTGTTTTACAAATGAAATACAGTGGCAAGTTTTACTCTTTTTTTGCAGTGGAAACATTTAAGTGTCTTGGTGATAGAGATAAGGATTGAATTAGAAATCCCTGTGCCCAATCGTTTTCACTAATGACTTCATTCCTAAAGCTTCACTCATTTTTCTCTGCTACTTTTTGTACCATGAAGAATTTATACTACCTACCAGTAAGCTCCTTTTAGACTCTCTTACATCTTTCAAACCCTGCTTAATGTGAACTTCTTTCGGCACTGAGCCTGAATGTCTTCCAGATCCTTATTGATCTAAGTACTTCAACATGTTGTTTGTGCTGCTTATCTGTGTTGCAGTTAGTCTGTTAAGTCTACTGGACTATTCAATTCTGTTTGGTAGTGTGCCTATGTTTTGTACTGAGTACACCAGAGGTATGGAAACAAAGTAATATGCAGAATAAGAGCTCAATTCCTTTGAAATTGAAGGGAAGGTATATGAAAAAATACAGAAAAAGTTGGTTCCACACTTAGATAAACATTACTGACTGTTAGAAACCTGTGTGTTTAGGGCAGATACCGAGAGATGTTAGGGGTCTAAGAGTTTTATCAGGAACCCAAGCCTATGATAGTCACATGATGCCAGAGGCCAAGTTGGGCAGAGAAGTCCTCCGAGGATTCCTGAAATGGGCAGAAATGGACAGGCCTTAAAAGCCCCAGTATCCTTAGTCATTGTTGAAGGCCCGGGAGGTGAATGGCAAAGGTGTTGAGAGCCAGTGGCTGCCAGCTAACTTCACTTCTTACTGTGAAACCACAAGATTTTTCTTGAAGGGAGATCCAGGTGGCACGCCGCTTTAGCTGCCACAGAACTTTAAGTCGTTTTAAAATATTTAAGAAAAAGCTGAATATATAACTAAGCTGCATGTCCATGTCCACAGGGAAAAGGTAGGGGAGGACCGCAGTCAAAGGATAATTTAGAAGAATCCTAATGTATCCAGTCATTTTATTAATCAGCATAATTTTTTAATCATTTGTGGTTTGGGTGCCCTTTTCGGAGGTTTTACTTGTCATTGTGTTTATGGGAAATTGACAGTTATTAATTGTTTTTAAGCTTGAACCAGTCCTTATTAGAATTCAAATATATTTCTCACTACTGGGCCCAATATCTATCTATCCATTTATCTTACAGTGAGTTTTACTGTAAGTGTAATATTTACAAGAAGCAATTTGTCATTCCTGGGTTAAGTATGGAAACTTCAATATTTTCTGGGTAAATATGTCAAAATAACTAAGATTAAAGTAATAGAAAAAATGGGAAGCTTATAATAAAGCATTTTATATATGAGAGGCAGGAATTTTGATATCTGGTTTGATTGTTATCATTATTGTTTTTATAAATATTATTTTCCAATTACTAACCATCATTAGTATTAATGGCATTGATGCTGGTAATCTGTCTCACTAAGAATTTCAAAATGCTGTATTTTTTATATGCTAAATGAGTTTCAGGGTTCCAGCAGTAATTTCTACCATGATTTGCTACATCCCAAAATCTCCAAACACAATTAATTTTAATTCATATGTGAATATGCCATACAGCACTTTAGGTTGGAATAGGGTGTCAGACTTGACTCTCACAAACAATTCTGGAATATTTCACCTCCCTAAAGACTTAAATCTCTAACCTAATTCGCAATACATCCCCTTTTCTCACTGAGGACAGCACTCTTTCATTTAAACATTGTCCTATGTATGTGTTCATGGAGCTGGAGAGCTTAATGACTAAGTGCACGAGGCAGAGGAGGGACAGAGGTCCAAGGTGAGCTTCAGGGGTACAAAGTTCTGTCCAGCTGGTGCCCTGTGCCTGCTCCTCAATTCTTCTTCATGTTCCAGTCACATCTCTCCATTTCCCACTCATTGTCTACTCTGTGCTCAAAACATACTCAAATGACTGTCCAAGCTGGTTGTCTGTCTCATGCCACCCTGCCTCTAGACCTGTGTTCACTCAAATCTGGGACACACTGGCTGCCTTCTCCTTCATCCCTTACTTGCCCCAACAGCTCCCACTGCCTTCAAGAGTTACATCACACATTGCCCGGTTAGTAAAGTTTTGCTTAATTACCCCGACTATACTTTGCCTTCATTGCCTTCTTTCCTTTTTTTTTGTACAGATGTCCAGTGTTACAATCCATTTGTTTACAATTCTCTTTCCATCATCTCCACTAAAAATTAGAGCAAAGACCACCTATTTTCATATATGTAGCCCAGGTTTTTGTAACAAAACACTCAATGCATTTTTGTTGGAGCGAATCAATGAACAAATTAACAAACAAACGAACAAATGAATGAGTGAATGAATGAATTCTTGTTTTTTATCCCAGTGCATGAGGGCCAGTACCTCCACATTACTCTGAGTGCCTACAGCAGGCTTTTACATACTGGCAGATAGAAGTGAATACAAACATGTGTGTAGCCCCATCCATGTCAGAACTTCATCCCCATGTGCTGTTGTACACCAAATGAGCTTTCTCTGCACCTTTATTAAAATCTGGCCTTTCTTTGGCATTGCTGATCTTCAGCTAGTTAGTAGAAGAAAGTATCTCCGATGGAATGATTAAAACTACTATGTATCCATGTGTTACTCTAAGTATAAACTTGTTAATTTGTTAATTCTGCTAGTAGTATGTGCATCGAAAAGAGAATGGGAAGCCAGTAAAACATAGAAATGAACCCCTAATGGTGGCATTTCAGGAAATAGGAAAGAACAGATGGGAAAATATTTCTGGGCTGGGAGCTTCTGGGTGCCCTTCACATTGTACCACACAAGCCATTTCCTATTTCTGTACAGAAGGTTGGATCTGTGCTGCGACTCTCTCACTCTCCTGAGAATAGTATTTCTATTTCTGACTTTCATAAAAAGGTAGAAGCACCAGTCCTTCTGGTTGTCAGGACCTGGAAGGAGCCCTCCTCATATAATGGCTAGAAAAAGCCAAAAACAAAGAAAGAAGTTACTTTTTTTCTACATCCAACAGATACTGAAATAATACTTTCCAAGTTCAAAGAGAGACAATTAAGCTCAATGGAAACAGATTTATAATAATTATAAAAGGACTTACCCTGATTTAGTGTTTACCTAGGTGCTAAATCCTTTCCTTTATCCCTTATACCAATCATATAAAAAAGTCATTTTATTATCCCCATTTTACAAACAAGTTAAATAACCTGCTCCGGGTCACCAAGCTAATAATTGTCCTAGTCACAACCAATGACCAGAAAGTTGTGACTCAAATCCTAAAAATACCATCTGGATGTTACCCCCTGTTAGAAGAAAAGGAGAACTTAGTAATTAAGCTTATACGTCAATTTACAATCTAACACTACTGCTACTCTTACTGTGATCCTATATATAGCAAGATACTCACATTATAGTTATTCTGTTTCCTTTTATTTCACAAAAGTGAAGAAGAGATTAAACTGACACAAAAAAATATAAATGTGTTGCCATTATTTCTAATCTTTTCCAAAAACATTTATGAGACATTTAAAATATGAAAAAAATAAACCTTCAAAATATTTGGGCAATCTTTTAAAGGATATTATATGGTTCCCGACTCCAAAGAATTTAAAACCTAAAAAGTAATTTTAAGAACTCTTTAACATTCCAACTCCGACCTGTGGACATGGTGCATCTGAACTGATATCAAAGCCACCCACTCAGAGAACACACTTGGATATCACAAACATCAAATAACTATTGTCTTCACCCTTTTATTTTAAAGCAATTGTTTCCTAAACACTGTTGTAGTCACTAAGTCTGCACACTTCAGAAATTCCAGATCTTTACTAAATCACATGGGAATGTGTGTTGGCATTTTCCTTGAGATTTCTTTTAAAGTATCACTTCCATCCATCATGTCAGAGTTCCTGTAAGTATAGTGTGTTTAAATTCTTTATCTTTACTGACAAGAAGTGGATTCCCAACAGCAGCAAAAATCTAACTGTTCTTGTTACTACTCTCTACAATATGGCTCACACTTTTATGGTAAAAGTTTTTATGTCATTTGTTGAAATATATTTAAATAATGTCATTTGGTCCACACCAAGTTAACACTGGTTTCCCCAAGGGTATGATTAATACATTCAACCAGCTGGTTTGACTGATTTTTTTTCCTGAATTGACTTAATTGCCTAGCTGTTTGGTCATCTGCAAGCACCTCTACACAGAGAGAGAGCAGGCTTCATGTTAACTTGCTAAAGGAGGGTTATTCTTTTCTTCTGAGATCTGCCACAGACTTATTAAGTGATTGTTGGCATCAGTTACAATCATATCGCCCTGTCCTCTTTCTCATTTTTTAAAATGAGAATACAAATATATAAAGTTCTGCAGATGTTAACTGGAAAAGCAAATAATAATTGTATATTTAAAGATGCATCTATATTTTATAGAATGAGGAGCTTCTTCTATTTTGAAATGCCAGCAAGAGACAATATGAAAGGAAAAAAACCAACTAACTTAAAGAGATTTTTTTAAAATCTCCCTTTTAGTTGTACACTTGGGTTCTTTCAGCTAACTAATTACTGATAAATATTAAGATTTTTCTCTTTTTTTACTTTTCAGTATACCAAAAAGTTAACAGGGATTAATTTTCTTTCAAAATTAATATTCCACTTAACAGATTGACTGGTTTCCTTCACTAACATGTATGGCAATCAAGTCAAGCTCTGATTACATTCAAAATTAGGATTTTATCCAAATTTTTTTACCCATCTACTAATAAAAAGATTTCTAGTATACCATATACAATCCTGATGACAAAATAAAGTCAGAAATGTCATAAAAATCGGATCAGATAGAACATCAGCTAATCTGGTATATTTCCCTATGATTAACCAGTTCTTAATGACAACATTTCTTATCTTACAACTGTGACATGAAGAGGGAGCTGTAGCTCTTCTGAGACACAGTTCTGCAAGAACCAGCTTATCCACACTCCCCGATCTCGTGTCTGTCTGTTTCTTTCTCTTTTCCTCTCTTGCGCTGTCCCTCATTCATTCACTCTCCCATCTTTTTGCCATTGTGCCAGCTCAATTTAAATGTATCTGCTCTGTATCTGTTCAAGTGAAGATAATCTATGCAAATCAGGAGCGGAGGCTTTCAAAGCTTGGTTCACAGAGAGGACTCAGCTTGAGGAGGTCACTCGTTCACAAGCCGCTCCTCCCATTATATTTTTCCCCTTCATTGCAGAGCTGCTGTATGTATACAGTGACTGAAAGGACTCAATTTACTGCAACTGCTGCCTGGGTTTACTTACAACTTTTTTTTTCTTTTTTTTTGTAAAGGAACTTACCTCCATCTGTCTTTTCAAGGTAGGATGCCTGATTCTTCTAAAGACGCATGTAATGCCTCCACTGTCTGCTCATTATCAAATGTCACTTGAATGCTTTATATTGTTGCTGGCATTAGGCACAAATGCTGTGATTTCAGGTGTCTCACGCTTTTGTTACTTAATGGTATAGGTACAATTGTTTAAGTGCTGGATATTGTACGTATGTTTATTTTTTCTGCAGCCAGCTCCAGTGTTACAATGCCAGAAAGATTATAGTGTCCACTTGCTAATCGAGAAATACAATCCCCTATCAAGTTTCCCTCTTAAAAAAATAATAATTTCTCAGTATGTTTTAACTTATTGTGTACTCTGGCCAATAATAGCCAAGTGTAAAATACAGATATGGTGATTTTTTTTTTAACCTGGAACCTCTCTGCAGTGTTTTCTGTGAAAAAGAACTAACTGTTGAAATGTTTTTTAACAACAGCAAGAAAAGGATAAAGATTTTACTTCATTCTGTTACAAAGTAAGAAACTGAAGGCCTTATTGCTAACTGGCCTGTTTAATAGATTTATTCTTCACAGTTTATAAATTGTTACTAGGTTAGGCAGAAGTACTAAAATTAGTTAGAATTCAGTTACTGTCATAATACATGCTATTATTTATTGCTTTGAGAATTATTAAACTTTACATTATAAAAAAAGTTTAATGTAGTAAGCAAAACAAAAAAAAGCTGATGTTTGTATCACATTGTTTGATATTGTTTTCAAATTTGCCCATGCTGATTTATGAGGGCAATTTCTGGGCTTACATTACATCATATGTGTTTTTTTAAAGTTACTTGTAGTAATATTTTAATCATTCCTTAGTCATTTAAATTTATTAACATACTGAATGTCATAAAATTATACTCAATAAATATCTTTTTGTTTAGTGCAAATATAATTATAATATTCCAGTTACAATTTCAATTTCAATAAATGTAATGTCTTCCAAAACACCCCTTCTTAATATAATTTTACATTTATTACCTGATTTTTCTAAGAAGGTTTGACATATGGCTATGACAAGACTCTTTAATCTCTTGTACAGTATAAAATTGAACATAAACAGTAAACAAAGTTGACAGTCCTGAAAAGAAGAAAAAATTATTCTCTGGTCTACTGAATCGTTTTGATGACATAAATCTCAGATTTCATCTTCTGGGTAGATACTTGTAGTTAGTGGAGTTTGAGGGGAAAAATTTATTATCTACATAAAATATTTCAGTGCCAGAAATGTGCAGTTCTTTTTCTTTTTGACACACAGTTTTTTACTGTTAAAAAAAAGCACTCTGATATTTTAGAACAGTACAAGGTATGAAGCCCTGTCATTGTTAGCAGAAAGAAGACATCTACACGAGTATTACTGTGCAGAGGGCAATCCTTCTGGCTCTGGCATTTGTTAAGTTACTGTACATAGAATTTAACAGACAAATATGTTCTGCTTCGTGGCATTTTAGTGAGCCTATTGGTATGCAGGCTACTCTGCCGGGGTAGCAACAGAGGAAGAAAGAAAGAAGATGTATGTTTCATAGCAGTGGGTAATAAAAGCTCTTCACAGTGAGAGAAGAGGAATTTGACTTATTTCTTATACAGTAATTAGAATTTCTTAAAACCCTTTGAAATACTGACCGGAAAAGTAAACTGAGGCTTCCCAGGAAGGGCTAATTCAATGTATCTGTTTGAATACTGCAGTTGCCCATGAATATCTTTTTCCCAGACACTGTCACTGGAGGATTCCCCTCACATCTTCAGCATTACAGAGAAAGAAAAAGATTCATTGCTAATGGTAGAGGGTGATTCTTTTCCTATTTAAAATGAGTTTGAGAAGAGCACCAGACACAGGAAAACCTTCACAGATGGAAAGGTGTGTGGGATTGCCTGCCTGTGTGAACTTGAGACCAGTGTGAAACTAAAGGGTGCCCTTTCTGAACAAAGGAACGCCATGTAACACTGTCAGCAGTCAGGGTAGATACAAAAAGTGGCCAGGGAGATCTTTGGGGGACAGAGGAAGTGCAAACAACTAGGCATTCGCTTTTCAACCAAATTGCCAGTATTTGACAGGTGTGATGGCATTCCTCCACAGAATCTCTATCCATCATTTCAGAGTTATTGCGAAAGCAAATATTTATTATAGACTTTCACATTTGTTTGCAAACTTCCTAGGAAACTCTCCCAAGACCTAAGTTGTACGTCTTAAGTTAGGTTGTACTATGCATCCTAAATTAAATGGTCACAGCCTTCAACTCCCCTGGGTTTCTTCCGCTTCATCTGTAAACTTGCTGTTCCTCTAGTAACTTACTTAAGCAACTCTTCAAGATAAATTACAGGTGACTCCATTTTCATGTGCTTTGCAGCAGGACCTCTAGAACTGGTAAACCATGTAGCTGTATGCACTTGCATGTGGTTATTCCCACCTGACTCTTTACTGCTGGTTTTACTGAGTACGGTGATAAAGATAAATTATCATCTTAAAAGGATGCTTTCTAGGATGTTAATAAGTTCTCTGTAACTTCAGAAGTGCTCAGCGGGGCCAGATAAACGTGCAAGGATGCTTGAGGGGAGGTGATGTGCTTCGTCAGCAGACATTCAATGCCTCTATCATCTGTAGACATGCAAAATTTCTCAGGAAGGTTTGTATCATATCGTATATACTTTCAAAATCTTGAACCTCTTTGCTGTGTATGGACTGATCATAATATTAAGTGAAACCTCAGCAGACTAATTGCTTTATCTGTGTTCATTTAATCTGCATAACACTATGAGGTCCATGGGAGCATCATTCCTTTTTCATAATGACATCGAGTATACAGGGGCTCAGGAACTTAGTCAAGGCCACGCAACTGGGATCTGAATCCATGTATTTTGATACTGGTTTCAAAACATCACACAATAATGTATTTCTGGCTAATTAGCTCAGATGACTAAATATTATTATAACATCCCCCCACAAAGCAAAAATATTTCTATGTAGTCATTTATAGTCTTGATACAAATATCTAATTCTGCTTCCTCAACTGTTTTCATAGTTCTTCATTTCTATCTGTATTAGCATTACAGCAGAGGTTTTTTTTTTAAGTTGTTCCATTTAATGCATGCCAGGAATGGTTACTCTTGCAGAACATTTGTCTTTTACCTCAAGGAGTTAAGAACTAAATCAGATCTGTAATTTACTGCCTTGTCTACTGACAGCCTTTGAAGCACTGCCCCACCCCCCCACATACTTTTTTTTATTCTGTCTAAAGAACGAGATTGACATCTCTTTATATGTTTGGAATTTTTCAGTGGTGTAAAGTGCTTGGTAATGATGAAAATAAACCTGAGGCTTTATCTGACTACCTTGCCTAGCAACTCTCTTGAAGTTCTGGCAACAATTAAAATTTTCAAGCAAACAAGTGTTCCTAACAGGAAATATATATATATTCTTTTGTCATATCTTTTTTCTAAATCTCCTGGGTTGTGACAGGAAGCCCTTTTCCTTGCCTTTCTTTCCACTGGGCTCATCTGAATGAAAATTTCCCCAGTTGAAATAAACCAGCACATTGGAAAAGCAGATAAAGAAAACTGATAGTAAAAATGCACCTGTAAGCAATGAGACCCTGAAACACCGCCCTTAGCTATCTGCCCCTGTGTCAGAAGGTGTTATCTCCTTACGTAGAAATGAGCAAGAACAGGTCTACACAGAGAAACATTGGTGCCTTTACTTCTGTCTGTTTATTTGGGATAGCTTCAACTGTCTCACACTGGTTTTTCCTCCCAGTGTGAAAAGATGAGCTACTGTGCATGTAACTCATGGGAATCTGATTCAAAGACTGTGTTCATTTGAACTTTGAATATCAAATATGTAATGCAACAAAAATCTGAACAGCATTTAACACATAATAAAGTGGCAGAAATGTGGGGGACGTGGGTCAATAGCAATTGAGCAAGGTACACATTTCTTGAGTAATGAAAAAACAATTTTGATGCCATTCTGTGATACCAGCATTCTTTGTCGATCTTATTTGAAGCATCAAGCAGATGGGCTGCTTTATATAACCAGAACTCCTATCTGCTGGCAAACAGAAAGCCCAAGAACCTATCTTTTAAAGTTATTTTAATATACCAGTATGCCCAGATTAGCTAAGTTAGACATCGGTCATTGATGCAGGCAAGGTTGGGAATTAATTTAAATTTGAGCTTACCCTTCCATCATCTCTTGCTGAGTGAGTTCTTTAGCCTTTGAGACATTCCTTTCAGATTTGACTTCTCCATTACTTTGTTGATATTCCTACCTTGAAATAAATAAAAGGGGGAGGGAAGAGAGCAAGGAATGGTGGTTATGTGCTGTGTTGATACAAACATTGAAAGGAGTTAAGACTGACCTAACACATTTGAAAAATGTGTCCCTCATTGCTAAATTCTTCAACTGCATAACTGAATTTCTTAACTGAAAATGTCAGTTTTATGAAATGAAAAAGATTTTTCTCACTGTGGAAAGCTTGTAATAGGAGCAAAAAATATTCAAATAACTTAATTTCTCAAATATATTAGCACTTGGTTCATACTGGACAGTTGTCAACACATTTGAGCTCAGAAATAAAACTTCACTAGCTAATAAGACCTACAGTTTGGAAAGTAAAGCCAAAATTTGTAAAAAGGCTTAAACCAAGATCGAAAAGTCTGTTTGCTTATTTGTTTTTATGGCTATTGATATGTGTTGTTCTCTTCCAAAAGTATTAATCAAGTGCCCTTCCCACAGTCATTGAGATTTCTTCCTTATATTTTCATGGAACCTACAGTTAATTCCACGCAACTCAGCCACTAACTGTTCTTTTCTCATATTTCCCTAGTTATTTTATGGGTCAAATTGTTGTATGCCAATTGACTTGTAAACTATTTATGGGTAAAAGTCAGTAATACTTACTTTGTGTCCTTCACAGACGTTGGCCCAGGATGAAGGCCAGAAACTATTCTTGATTAATATTTGAATGATTAAGTGATTTTTAAAAATCTAGTTAGTTTAGGTTATATATTCTTTAAAATTTGTCTCAAGTGCAAACAGAGATATTGACTCATTCAAAACATTTCTTAAGACCTGTTTATATTGCAGACACTGGGCCTAAGCTTGGACAGCATAGGAAAATCATGTGTTCAATTTAAAAAATGGCAACAGAAGAGATTAATCCAGTAGGTAAAATTATGTGTGTGTGTAGATGTGTGTGTGTGTGTGTGTGTGTGTGTGTGTGATTTCTCATTTTGGAAGTTAAAGGGAGAGGCAGCTGGTAAAAGAACTAAGGTGGATAAAAACAGGAGAGAAATAAAAGACACTGAGAAAATAAAGCCGTTTAGAAGACAGTAGAAGAATACGGAAGAGAGATATCTTGAGAGATGAGGAGAGAAGGGTTTAGAACACTTTCAAGATTTCAGATTTTTGGCGTTTCTTCTTAACCACAGCTTACAGTTCTTTTAACTTCTGTTGTTAAGTCTTCATAAACTATAAACAGACTAGAAATAGTAATTAATCTCAAGAGAAACTATTCTTTAACCTGAAACTTTGATTGCCTGGGAATAAATACACTAAGTGGGGTTGAGGTCCTAAGTAAGGATGAAAGCAAAGAGGATATAAGGTAGCTTTTAAAGCAAATATAAAATAGCCCATCCAATAAGAAATCCCACAGAGAGAGCTTGCAATCATAAGTCAAATGCTAAAATGTGTTTGGCACATCCAGTTTGACCCCAGCAGATAACACCTAAGCAGGGTGGAGGTGCAGCCTGTCAGAGGCATGGGTTTCAGAGCAACTTCGGAGGTAGACTGTCAGTCAACACACTCCTGCAAAAACCTGGGATGCCTGGAATAAGATGCAGGCTTCAGGAAACAGTGCAGCCAGGAGGGAAACAGGAAAAGCAGGTTAGGGTTCATCAACCTGGGCAGAAAGCAGGGCTGCTCATCTATCCCCTTCCGGGTGCCAGGGCCCAGAAGAAACAAAAGTCTCCCAGTTTCTTTGAAGATTTAGGATAAAGACACTAAACATATGGCTGCACCTCCCCAGTAAGGTACCCTGGCCTCAAGCTAGAGAAATTGTGTTGTCTCAGCCCTCAGTATTTTTTTTTTTTGGCCCTTCACTGTGTAGATGATAAAAACTACTTGTGAAATCCTTCTGGTTAGCTTGTAAAAAGCATTGCATACCGGCCACTGGGATTTTGTGAGATTAGGAGAGAGACAGAGCAGCCTGCAGGTGACTGTGAATGTATATTTCCAATTGATGAAAACTACATAGAGCTATGGGTTAAAGTCTGCATCCTTGATTGGAAAACAAAAATCCACGGCATTTGAAATCATGTGAACTGAACATGCGGAGGATGCATAATGAAACAGCACTAGCTTCAGACAGACAAACCTGAGCTGGAATCCCAGCAATTGGGATACATATTTTTCTATCTCTCTGAGTTTCAGCTTCCTCATCTGGACAATGGAAATAAAAATGCCTAATTCTTATATTTATAATAATAAATGAAATAATATCTGCTATATGCCCAAACAAGGCTGAACTGAGCTCATAAAAGATGCTTAACTACTTCCCCATATTCACTTTGTTTTCTGTTCAAAATCAAATTTACATTACCTTGGATCCCACTCATAGACATATGTACTTAAATGTTCCATGGCTTAATTTTAATCTGTAGCTAAGAAAAGAAAAGAGATTCATGGGACAACAAGGCACTGATCCTGTTACTGACATTGCGTCTGAGGATAGTCAGACTTAAAATTGTTAGATCTTCTCACTCGGCAGTGAAGCAGATCATAGCTGTGAATCATAAATCATTTAAAAAAAATGTTTCCTATGCCAAGTTTATAATTTTGACTGAAGTTAACATTCTTACCTACCTCTTCTTATCAGGCCCTTAATTAATAGCCTTAAGGTCTGATGCCTAATAAACAACATGTGTTCATTTATGTGGCTCTTAAGGTGGAATGGCAGTCAGTGCTCCCAGGCATGGATGGGGGTGACAGGTGCTAGCTAGAGTTTGCTGGATATTTTTCTTGGGAGAATCTGTTCAGTCCACTGTGAGTTTCCAAAGTCCAAGTTCAGAAACCAGACTAAGAACTTTAAGAAGAGTTGACTATGAGTCAGTCAAATATGAAGTCCATCTAAGAGGATTCTTTTGTTTTTAGCTTTTTCGTCAGAAGAAAAGAAGAATCGGGACAGGAAGAAATCAGGGGGCTGTTTTACAGCTTTGTAGGATTTTTCTGATTTTTCTGGAAGCTATGTAAATGAATTTTTTAAACACAGACTGCAATTGATTTTTTTGATGTTCATTGATTCCGTCGTCATTGCTCATCTATGTGTTCTCCCAAAACATCTAGTAGCGATATTTCTCTTCCTCAACTCCATCCCCAATCCATTATAAGTATATCATTAAAACCTATTTAATTTCCTATGAAAGATTATATTAAGTGCACTTTTAGTGTAATTACGTCAATAGTGGGAGATAAACATGTATTAGGTAGTGCGAAATGCTGATTATCTGTCAGGGTAAATCTGTTTATTTCAGAGATAGCAATCTGACAACTCCCTGGTGCTAATCTGAAAAGTACAAGCTTGTGCCAAGTACAGTTTGGTGGGGCTCTGACAGCGAAATGCTCTAAATGGCCTCCTGCTATGACATGATCATTATCATATATAGACCCATATACATGTGTATATAATAAAATGCAGACATGTGACTTGTGTTTTAGGCATACATTGTATACTTATACTTTGGAGGTTTCGTACATATAGAAAACAGTGTAATGTAAGAAGCACCAATGTCCAGTTTGCATTAGTAGCTCTGCATTGAATGGAATGACCTGAAAAAAAAAAGAGGAGAGTGGATTACAGGATTAGGATGCATTTGGGTTTGAGCCCGGGGCTGGGTTTTCCTCACTAATGTCAGCTCAGAACCATTTGTATTAATCCATAGGAAAAGGAAAGAGCCAGTGCAAAGAAGAGGAATCGGAAGAGGCAGGTCTGGTAGAGGATGTTCATTCATCCATTCTTAGTGCAGGCAGCCTCCTTTTATTCCTTTAACTCTTTAGCTAAATATATCTTAGAAGCACAACTGACTGCCAGCTGCTATTGGGCAAGAAGTTCCTCTTTAATGAAATAAAACAGTATCAGGAAGTCACCATGCAACCCACACATGCAGTGGCTGCATCTCACCTGGATTTTATGCAGCAGAAAATGAATCAAAGTAAAAATGAATATTCAGGCACTGTTTGCCAACCCTTCTGAAAAATAATTTGGTCTAGCTTTATTACATTGTGATCATTTCCTGAATGCCACAGAGTGTGGAATAGAGTAATAAAAATCAGTATGCACATCGACATATCAGTTTTCTAAATAGAAGCTGAGAAATAGAAGCAGCCTTTGGTCTTTGCAACTCTCTGACCAACCGTTTGTTTGCTGACTAATTCACTTACTCTCAAATGCCTCATTCGGCCTTAATATAAATGTCTTCTGAAAATAATTTTTCCCCAGTAGATTATGCACATCTTCAGTTTGATTCAGAATTTACATGTGTAGTTTGCATATTTTTGCATCAGAGTGTCTGTTTTAAATTAGATAAAGGTCACTGTCATTCATAATCAAGAAGAAGGTGGATTAAAGGTCACAATTCAATAAAAAAAAAACCTGATTAGATGTAGAGGTTTGTTCATCTGATTCAGTATCATTGGATAAGTGGAAATCATGAGTCAACAAATGAACCACAGTATAATGGGTGAATTGCTTCACTGTGATTGAAAATATTCAGATTTTTTCCCCCAATGTATAGCTTGTTTGTCTCTATGTAGTAGTGACAGTTACTTTTGTTAATACTTATACCACTATGTGTCTTTTATAATGTCATTTGGTTTTAGGAGTGACATAAATGACAATTTTATCTCCAAAATAATGTAGTAAGTTATAATGAATTAATAATAGACCAACATGAATAGAAAGTCCCCGAGGACCAACAGTTATTTCTGCTATTTTTTCCCTGTGAGGTAGTTCCTAGCTCTTCTACTCTTTTTAAAGAATGGAACTGTCACTGCACATTTTTTTCTCTTATATAACTATTTCATACCAATCACGGACACTTAAGAGCCCGTGTAAACTCTTCCAAATCTTGACGTATGCTCAGTATTGCTGTCTGTGATTAGATTAAATAAAATAAATGTAATGTGAGGCAGACAATTAGGCTTTTTTGATTTGTTGAACTTTCAAGGTATATTTGACAGTGACTTGAGTAAATGGAAAGCAGTGGGGACCAAACAAATGCTAAGTTTCGGTGTATATTTATTTTGTACATAAATCAGTCTAAACACCTGAAAGAAGATAATTCTGACACCTTTTATTTTTGTTCAAAGGTTTAAGGTAAGTCCTGAGGTGTTAACAAATGCTACTGTAACAGAAATCACTGTTACTACCAAAAGCATAGCCTTATGTCTTTCTTTCTTCTTTTTCTTTTAGCAAGATAGAAAGCGGAGAGACAGACAGAGACAGACAGACAGGAAGGGAGAGAGATCAGAAGCATCAGTTCCTCATTGCAGCCCCTGAGTTGTTCATTGATTGTTTTCTCATATGTGCCTTGACCTGTGGACTCCAGCCAAGCCAGTGATCCCCTGCTCAAGCCAGCAACCTTGGGTCAAGGCAGCAACCTTTGGGCTCAAGCCAGAGACCTTGGGGGTTCAAGCCTGGGACTTTGGCATCCCAGGTGGACACTCTATCTACTGCGCCACCACCTGGTCAGGCAGAGTCTTATTCCTTCATTTTACAATATTTCTTTTCCTTTTCACATATGCTCTTGACTTAAGGGGAACTCTTACTTTCTCCCCTTGATCGTTTGTCTATACTCTGCTTGCTCTGTTGGCATCATAGCTTAGGATCATACACCAAAAAAGGGGCAGGGGGAAGGAAAGAAAAGATAGAGGCACCACATTTTTAAAGTGCATTGTTTATTTTTCTGAAGAAAATCAAACATTTTTACAGAAACTATAAAGGTTAAATGGTTTGAGCAGATTATAATTAGTTAATTTTGTTAAACATATATTGGATCAATTTTACATTATTTTAATTACCTTTTGGAATAAGTGGTTTGGTGAACAAATTCACTTGATGTTCAGGATCAAACAAAATTACCTTTCCTCTGGGTGGGCTTAAGTTTCACAAAGTGATTGGGAAATGACCTCCTTTGCTTTCATCTATATATAACTTTGGATTTAGAAAATGATTAAAGTTGGATATATTGTGTTTTAAGCCAATCATATTTTATCATTTCCATAGTTTATTCTTTGTTTAATGAAATTTCACTAAACAGATGTACCAGTTAAGGAGACTCTTGGAATTCATGCCGTATCATGGTATTTATATGGTTGATTCATGTCTTATTTCTGCTAGAAGACATATATTGTATTCTGGTAAGTTCATGATATTTTTCCTGACAAGACACAAGAATAAAAAAGCTAGGTAATCATTAAATATTATGGCCAAATTAAAGGTGTTCTGATTTACATTTCTGTAGTGTAAGTATGTGTGTGTACCGATATTCATACCTATAAATAGGCAATCACTAAATTACAAATACTAGATCCCAGATAGTTGGGTAGTACATAAAGAAACCACATAACTATCTCTCACCCACCCCATTTAGGACATGTAGGGAGAAACTTGGAGAGAATGCAAACTTGGGAGAATGCAAATATGATTTACTTCTCCTATTTTTTTTTCGTTGTTAATGTGCAATTAGCAAATTAATCTAGTGCCCCAAGATAGTTATCTTTGTTGTTGTTGTTGTTTCTTACAGAAGTAATTGTTAATTAAGGTTGATTTTGCTTTTCAAAGGACGATTGGTAATATCTGGACACATTTTTGGTTGGAGATGGGGGGGCATAACAGGTGTTGGTACTACTGACTGCTAGTGGATAGAGGTCAGGAATATTGCTAAACACACAAGACAGCCTCCACAACAAGGAACTTTACTGCCCCAAATGTCAGTAGCTCAGAGGATAAAAAAATCTTCTCTTACAAGAAAGAGAAAATGTTTTTTCGTTTTGTGTCTCAAATTGATAGTACACTCTTCCTACACCCCAGTTCCACATCATCCTGACCTGCTTCTGGCTAACTTCTTGTCGTGCCTCAGAACCATCGGGGCATTCGTCACCTCATTCTGAAAACTGCTGCTTTGGCATCTGATTAGGATGACACACCTTTGTGTTACCACACCACTGTATCCTTCTGCATTCTAATTTGCTTTCTCTGTATCCCATACTAAACTTTAAACCTCCTGAATATTGTACTTTGTATAGGATGTGACAATAATAAATTTACAGTTGTGAGTACACAAAATAGGGTTTATTCTATTATTATTTATTATATTATTTTTGGTATGAACAATTGTATTACTAACATATAACATAGTTTGTAGAACATAACTATCCTATTGAAATTTGTTGTTGAATGAAATCAAGCTTATCTCTAGAAGCAATACTGTGCAGGATGTTTGGGTTTAGCTTAAATAACACTTATGATACTATTTCAGGCATTATGAATTTAGTATAAATTGTCGTTGCTGGCCTAAAAGCATAGCTGTCTTATAACAACAACAACAAAAAAAATTGAGACACAACCACTTGTGAGTAGGGGGTCTGCCTGCATATTTATTTATGTCTGTATAGCTGGATGTGTTTTAAAACATAATCATGTGTTTATGAAACGTAGCATGATTGCATGCATATATATTTTTTCCAATAACGTATATGTTTTAATGAAGACACTCCAAAATAATATCATGAATATATACACATACCTAAATGAAGCATATTTTCACATTTACATCATTGAGTTTTCCAAACTCTAATGATTTTTTATATGTAATATGCAATAAAATAGAGAAAAACACTCCACCTTTAAAGAACACGGATTTCTTTAATGAAATCACTGTTATTTATATATTCTATATTTTCTTGATCTCTGTGTTTAAGGTTATTGAAAATGGCCAATAATGGTATCTGATTATGAAAATATATTTGTACAATTGAATAATAAGTGATTAGTTAACTTACTGATTGGTATTAATCAATGACAGCTCAAGACTACCTTTTCCATTAATTGCTTTACATTTCAACAATAATATTGTTAATTCTGCATTTTGGTAATATGGTGTTACTAATAATTACACAAAGAGAAAGAGTGAAGTCAAACTCTGCTATGTTTCTGAGTAAATGTCAGTGTAAGTGGTTTTTGGCTAAATAACAAAAACTTGACTTCAGTAGAGCTTAAAAAAAGATTTATATTCCATTTCTGTCTCTGCTATTTTGAAGCCAAGACTTCATGCAAATTAATCCCTAAGCCTTACGTTCTTCTGTGAAATGGGTACAGTACTAACATCTACTAACACCTACTTCACATGGTTGTTGTATAGATCAATAAAATGATATAAAAATAATGTTTTATGCACTCATAGACACAAAAGTTAGTGCAATAAGTGATGTCTATTAATAACATAGTAGTTGCAGAAGTTACCATATTAGCAGCAATAACAGTAGTAGGACAATATCAATCCAGGGTTTCTATAATCTGAGAAATCTACCTAATAACATTCCTGTAACTTAAAGTTGGATTTATATTGAAAAAATTTTTATGGAAGAAATTTTCTTATGTTTTCTTCATACTGAAATCATAATGTTCAACAGCACTCCTGCTTTTAACTACTCTAATCCTGTCTTTTTTGTCCTTCCATTTTTCTGTTACATGTAACATTCATTTACCCCATCAATTTTATGTTGTTTACAAGCTCATTTGAAAGATATTCTTTAGTAAACCCAACAATGATTTTCTGCCATGTCCTGCCATAGCTCACCAAACAACATAATCATAAACACAAAAACCAGATTTTTTTTTTTGTATTTTCCTAAAGTGAGAAGCAGAGAGGCAGAGACACAGACTCTACATTCACCCGACTGGGATACACCCAGCATGCCCACTAGGGGGCGATGCTCTGCCCATCTGGAGCCTTGCTCCATTGCAACTGGAGCCATTCTAGCACCTGAGGCAGAGGCCATGAAGCCATCCTCAGCGCCCAAGCCAACTTTGCTCCAGTGGAGCCCTGGCTGTAGGAGGAAAAGAGAGAGACAGAGAGAAAGGAGAGAGTGAAGGGTGGAGAAGCAGATGGGCTCTTCTCCTGTGTGCCCTTGCTGGGAATGGAACCCAGGACTTCCACATGCTAGGCCAGTGTTCTACTGCTGAGCCAGCTGGCCAGGGCTACAAAAACCAGATTTTTTTTTAATCAGGATACATCATAAATAGAAAAGGTTGTGAAATATGTAAATTTCTTATCAGACTAGGAAACTCTCACCCATTTCTCCTTCACTGATCCCAACAGGCCAATGTAGTGATGTACCTTTGAGAATAACAGTTCTTTTTTTATTATTAATAATTATAAACTTTTCTTAATTGTTTGATTTTAGAGAGAGAGGAAAGGAGAAAGAGAAACATTGATTTGTTGTTCTACTTGTATATGCATTCACTGGTTGAGTCTTGTTTATGCCCTAACTGGGATTGAACCCACAACCTTGGCATATCAGGACGCCATTCTAACCAACTGAGCTTTTGGGCCAGGGCAAGAGAATAGCATTTCAGCAATGCTGATCATAGAGCTTCAGCTCAACCAACATAGTGCTGCAGCTTTTACCAATATATTTGAACAGAAAATGCTGAAAATTTTTAGAAACTTAAAATAAGCTTATTAAAATATACATAAATTATATATTTATTTCACATTATCAACCAAATAGTGTGGATTCTGAGCACTGACCTGAGGATGAATAAGGGGAAAATATAGAGCTCTATCTTTGACCTTTGCATTTTCTACATTGAATGTGAACAAAGAAAATATGCTTATCCAGACTGCACATAAAACAAACCTGAAAAAGATTATAAATAACTTATATGACAATAAGCAATAAAAAATACAACTTAGCTAATAAACATAACAAATAATTCTATAGATCAGTTAAAAACATTACATTCACAACTTTAAGTGGGAATGGGGCTTTCTGGCTAGGAAACTGAGGGAGAAAAAGATTTATAGGTTTTAGTTAATCATAAGTTTAATATGCACCAGTGGTGAGATCCAGCTGCTACAAAAGCATACCGTCACCTTAGGCGAAATTAAAAGACATTGTAAGAAGGACATTGAAAAGAACAGTCCCATTAGAGTGTTTAATTATTAGAACACACTTAGCATATTAAAATTAGCTCTGTATTTAAAGGAGAACATTGAAATACAGTGTGTCAAAAAATATATGGCCAAGTTGAAAAGGGGTTAAAAACTATGTCATATGAGAGATAGTAAGGAAATCAAAGTGTTTGGCCTAGAGAAAATAAGAAGACTAAAGGGAGATAAAATAAATAATTGATATGGCTATCTTTCAAGAAATATTTACTGACACCCTGTGGCAAGCATTGTGCTTAAGTATGAGATAAAGAGAGAAAATAAAATAAAAAAAGAAAGAAACTGATCTTGAATTTCTTTGTCACCCTGGCCGGATAGCTCAGTTGTTCAGACTCTAACCATTAAACAATTGTCCCAATAAAACAAAGGTTGCGCGTTCGATCCCCAGTCAGGGCCCATTTAGGAACAGATCGGTTTTTCTCTCACTCTCTTTCTCTCTCTCTCTCTCTCTCTCTCTCTCAAATTAATAAATACCATTAAAAAAATACTCCTTTGTTAAAACTTTAAAGTCAAAAAAAGGAGACGAGACTTGAAATAATTATAAAATTAACATTTGATAACAAGTGATGTTAGGAAAAGAAAAGCTGTATTGTCAGAGAAGACTCTCTGAAGAGTTGATATTTAAATCATATAAATAAAGATAGGGGCAGGCATTATTTCAAGCAATGATAACAGCATATGTAAAGCCTTTATGGTGGGAAAGAGAAAAGGGAAGAGAGGATGATTAGTGGATATCAATGAGTAAGGACGAATGGCGTGAGAGGAGATTGGGGCCAGATTGTTGTAGCCCTTTGGAGCCACTTTAAGCCTTGTATTCTAAGTGCCAGAAAAGCTAAGGAAGAATTTAAGCACCCGAGTAAGAAAAGAAGGTTTGCTTTTACATTGATCACTCTGGCTTTGTGAGTAATGTATTCGGAAGGGGCGAGAGGTGTTGAAGGATCTATTTCAGAGGCCATTGCAGAAGAGGCAAAAGATAAGAGGCCATTTGGCCTCAAGAGGATAAGATAGAGACTGAATAAAAAAGAGAGACTCAAAGACATGGTAGAAGTACTATCAAGAGCATTTGATGATGGATGTGGTAGTGGAGATGAAACTATGGTTCCATGCCTAACCCCCACTTTCTAGCATGAGTAACTAGATGAATTACTGAGAAAGAGATTTAAAAAAAGCAAAAATTCAACTGCCTTGTTTTGGCCACAGTAAGTTTGAAGAGCAAGATCAATTGTTTAAAACAACCACCATTACAAAATAAAAAAAAAAAATGTGTAAAGACAGTTTTTATATTATTTGGGTGAATATTTGTTGAATTGTCAGAGAGAAGTGAGCGCCATATTGTTTTTGCTTTCTTCAAAAGAACAGATCCATGACCACAATGTCATATTTGTTAGAAGGTCAATTTCAACTCAGTACACAGAAGACCTATTTTTAAGAACTAGACTATTCAGAAAATGAGGACTTCCCTAAAAGGGGTAAGTTTCCCCTCACAGAAGTTATGTCATCAGAGACCAAAGGTTACAGGAGATGTTTTATAAAATATTTCTGCAGATTGTGGAAGACCAGTTTTGAATCTCTTCCAATACTTTCATGTTCAGTTTCAGATGTCATATTTTAAAAGCTTGATGAGAAAACAAAGAAGATTCTTACTTAAGTCAGCACAAGTGTTTAGTAAACTATTTAATTGCCTGTTGCTACGGGGCAGATACCTGGTACCTTTCCACCAGAAAGGTTATTGATTGCATCAAGCAGATATTGGCTGTTTACTGAAATGTGCACACTTACCCTCTCCGGGTAAGTGAAGATGATCAGCATGCCTGAATTGGGCTGCAAGGTTTAGACGCTGAGAGTTCTCTTCCATTATGACCCCAAACTCTCCTCTTGTGAATGTCACTAATTTATTGCAGCTTGCTTTCTTGCTGTGCTTAAACCAGCACTCCCAGACTATCAATACGCACTGATTGGCATCGTCATTTGAGATGATATTCAAGCCAGTTGTCATGAGTGCTCAACCCCATGACTCACAGCTCTTAGGGGTGTCTACTCTCCCAGACTCCACAGGGGATGAGAAGCTATGATGATTTCTCCCACGCCCAGAGGACCTGAGAATTAATACCACTTGTCAGCTAAAACACTGCATTTTTTTCTCCTTGATAGTATTTAATGTTCTTCCTCTAAAAAGGCTTTGTAAATGGAAGAAGATTCTGCAGTGTGGTCTATGTGAATATGTGCAAGTGGAAAGATTACTATGTCTTTAAGTTTGTTAGAATATCTTGGTGTGTGACCCTGCCTTGAATGTGAAGTAGGAGAAAAACTTGGCTGCACAGCCAGGCATCCCATGGCAGACACTGTACCTAATCAGAACCAGAGATTTGAGGCTAAATATCCCAGTCCTTAGGGGCACGGGGAAGGTTTATTTTTCTTTCTCATAGATTTAGTCTTCAGTTATAATTGTATGCTTTGTGATTGTGGTTCTAAGACAGCACCTATCACATTAGAGTTCAATTTTAATGTATCTAGAGCTTTTTAATAAGACACTCTGTTAAGACTAGGGCACTGACTGATTAATAAGTTGGTTCAAGTAGACTTTCATTCAGGTCTCAGGAATAAGTGCTCTGTCTAGTTGATAAATTTCCACACTAAACACAAACGTTGTTATTTGTCATATACCAACTGTTTTAATGGGCCATTCTTCATTATCTTTAACGACTATCAATTGATCTCTAAGACTCAAATGTCGCACTGCAATCCAGCTATGTTCAAAGACTCTACAAAGGGAACTACAATACAAAAGAAGTGAAAGAAAAAAAAAAAACCTGTAAGTTTGCTCGAGGGACAGAAATATATTAAGCACATTAATGAAGATGTGAACAACAAGCAGTAACTCAGGCTGTTATTTTTCTCCATAACTGAAATACAGTAATCAATCCTGCTATATCTTCAGATCTTCAAGCTTTAATAAAGGTACGTCTAAGAGTTCTATTTAGACTTTCAGACCATTACATCTTGAACTATCAAAAATAATCAGATAGGTTTTAAATCAGCTGGGACATAAACTGATCGATTTCATCCTTGTAAAACAAACTCTAAATGTAGCTTTATTTTCACACTCATCATTTGTGATTATTTTTCCAGTTCTTCCTTGCCGAGAAAACTAGATCAAACTCAGATTTCCCTTCCAACACTGGTAGGCCAGGCCACTTAATACAAATAAAACCCAACATACTTAGAAATGAAATGAGATTTTTTTTGTGTGGTTTTTTTTTTTAAGGTTTAGGGCAAAGAGTTATGTCCTGAGAGTACAAAGGGATATGCTTACTTCTTATCTGATAGTCTCCAGTGGCAGTATTAGCACATCCATGTTTTATGCATTTCATACATAATGTTCCATGTGATTATAAAATCCAGACTGTGGAGCTGAATTAACTTTGCTGAGAATGGAATGGGGTGGGAGGAAGAACATGTCTATTGAGAAAAATCAGCCTTTTCCTTTATCTTCCAGGAGATCTGTGGGAGCTCTTCTTTTGGAAAGTGCTCAAAGACAAATCAAATGTGATAATAAAGGTTCACTATTGGAACAGGTCTGCCCTAGAAATAGTGCTTTGGATATTTGAGGTGGGAAAGAAAGGCAGCCTGTGCCAGAAACTGATTAAATTTCAGTCATCTATCCAAAAAAGTCCCCAGTTGCTTGTAAAATACTCCGTACAATTACAGTAACTACGGGTTTTAAAGGAATTTACACATTAGTCTTTATCATGGGACTTTCTTTGTGGGTGCATTTCTACTTTAAAATCAATATCCCTAAAATAAACTTTAATAAGATTTATTAATTTTATCTATGTGGACTTTTTAAAAGTCAATATCAAATCTCTTTCTCTATATTCTTCTTGGCATTTGAAGAAGCTTAGGTATAATCAAATACCATCCCGTCTGTATGTTAAACAATCATTGTTCTATGAGTTTGCTCTTGTATACAACCTAGCCCTATTTTAAACTTTGAAAGAGTTGTGAATCAATACAAAGACTGTTTAAAATGTAAGGGTCATCTTGATACATGATCTTGGTGCTGTGGACATAGCCCATTACTTGCTTCGGGAGCTATTATCTTGCTCAGTGTTAGATTTGAACAGCCTAGGAAAGTAGTTTGACAACCCCCAACTAACCCTGCACCATAGTGATTAAAGTCACTTTTTCAAAGCGATCTACAGGCTTTACAAAAAACAAAAAGGCTTTTAGGAAGTTGTGTCTCAGAGAAGAACAAGACTACTACGTTTCATTGAAAATACACTGAAGAGCATTTATAGGATACCATGAATTTTAAACCTTTCTTTTTCAGAAGAGACTTAGCACAAACATTTCTTTATAGCCAGCTTCAAAAAGAAGACTCCTACCAAGTACACCTCTAATGGATTCCTTTAAGGTGGCTATAATTTTAATCCAAAGAAAAGGAAATTTATATTGTTAATTGGAAGAAAGACTTCTGAGAAAGTCAAATGTTAAGATCTTTATTGATGCCAGGAGAATTATATCAGTAGAGCATAAAAGAAACATCAAATTTTGTTATCCCCTAAAAAAGAAACCTGATTTCATCCTAAATCTCAGACATTTGTAAACATAAAAGTCAAGCCAATTTTCTATCCCTTCTAAAAAAAGTCAAAAAATGAATACTCAGTACTAGATTGAAAGCAATGGATAAGTCTCCTTTCTGTCTCTACTCCACCCTCATAATGCCCAGTTTCTTGAATGATAGTTTCTATGTGATAAATGTTTCTCAACTATCCTAGAAAACTTATTATGAAATGAATTCATAATATTGAAACTACTGGTTAGGCAAACCTTAAAAAGATAATTGAGTAGCTAGCCAAAATAAACATAGCATCCTTTCACTTGAATAAAGTACAGAGAAAATATTTCAATATTTTAACATGGCTAACTACCAAGGGATAGCTTAATTCTAATATCTACATCCATTCAATTCAACAACAAGCCATCTCTAGCTACTGTCCCTTCCCTCGCACACACAGAAAAATGCGATTTGACACTACACTGACTCAAAATATCAGAAAGCACGTTGTATTTAATTATCATTTTATAATCTGTCCTTTACCTAGACTACTTAAATAAGGTTTCATTTACTTTGCTTTGCTAGTAAATGATATCTTACATGATCTATGGAAGGTCTATTAATCTATATTAGAATTGGGTCTAGTTGCTTGTGTAAAACCCAGTTGCTTAAAACAGCATTTTTTTTTCCTGCAAAAGAAGTCTGGAGGTCACCTGCAGAGGAATAGTATGGTGACTCCATAGTTAGGAGTCATCCATGCTTCAGCTGGCTTTCTGCTCAGCCATGCTGAGTGCTGGCTTTATTTACTTTAAGTTTCTCTCATGTTTGCAAGATAGTAGTAACATTCTAGCCATTATGTTATTTTCCACACATCAGAGAGGAAAAGGGGGAAGGGCTCTGCGGAATGATCCTATCGCATTCTTCTCCAAATACCACCACTGCTGCACTTCCACACTCATCTTTACATCGCAAAACCTACCTCTGTTTTGAAAAGAGACTGAGAGAGAGTTTTGTAGACAGACACATTGTTTGCAACAATATAGGGCTACTCTTAGTTAAGGAGGAAGGGAAATATGTATCATATAGGCAGTTCATAGTCTCTGCCATTCAATATTTATATTTTCTCCTTAAATATGTTTCCAAGATGGCTTGCTTGGAGAACCTGTAACCTCAATTTTAATGCAAAATATTTCTTCAAAAGCTAAATGGAAATTCCATTAGCAAAGATCTTTTTGGCTTCACATGCCAGCATCATATTTTCAAAGTAAATGCTCTAAATATAAAGTGGAATTTTAAAATAATTTCACATAATTAAAATTGCCCAAACCGCCTACTTTTTTTAGGTGCCAATTTGTTAACTTCTAAAACTATGAAGTGATAGGAATCTATGTTTTAAGCAACTGTTATTTCAAAGTTTAAGAGATTAAGTGAGAAATATTGTTGGCTTTCACACTATAAAATATTCCTGTTCTGTTTTGCCTGAAACATTGTCATTACTAGCAAATTATTATATTGCTGTAGAAACTGTGATCTTTACAGATGAATTGTCATCTGAAAATTCTGCTAGTGCAGCTTTCTTATTTTGCTTTCCTGTTTCTGATAATCAGTTTGTTTGTTTTTCCAGAGACAGAGAGATAGTCAGAGAGAGCGTTAGATAGGGACAGACAGACAGGAACGGAGAGAGATAAGCATCAATCATTAGTTTTTCGTTGCCATTGCGACACCATAGTTGTTCATTGATTGCTTTCTCACATGTGCCTTGACTGCGGGCCTTCAGCAGACCGAGCCACCCCCCACTGGAGCCAGCAACCTTGGGTCCAAGCTGGTGAGCTTTTGTTCAAGTCAGATGGGCCTGCGCTCAAGCTGGCAAGCTCAGCGTCTCGAACCTGGGTCTTCTATGTCCCAGTCTGATGCTCTATCCACTGTGTCACCTCCTGGTCAGGATAATCAGTTTTTAATTTGAGTCAAGGTGATATAGGAAGAAAATTGTCATTTTGATTAAATTGCTCTTAAGTAAATGGCAACATTTTTGGTTATTTGAGAAGCTTTTTAGTTTCTAGTTGGTATTTGCCATAAGGTAATAAACCCCAACATCATGAGATTAAGGATTATTAAAATATGAGTTTTCCAGACCCTGTTTAGCATCTATCTCATCATCATAATGAGGATGACCAAAAATATCTGAAATACACTAATGTTTTACAGAAAAATAGGGTCAGAAGATAATCTCAAATACTGACCCAATGGGGATTAATTCAAACAGATTTTCAAAACTGTCACATGTCACTGAATGGTGCACATGTGATACACTGCCTCGTCCATGACATCTGTAGTTTATAGCTGATTAAAGCAAAGAGAGGTCACACATTTTCATATTAACATGTGCACACACTTCCTTGGAGAATATTCTACTGCTAGGTAACATACAGAGAATGCAACTTTAGTTTATCCAGTTTCAATGCAAAAATACCTAATGTAGCCTGACCTGTGGTGGCGCAGTGGATAAAGCGTTGACCTGGGAACACTGAGGTCACCAGTTCAAAACCCTGCACTGGTCTGGTCAAGGCACATATGGGAGTTGATGCTTCCAGCTCCTCCCCCCTTTCTCTCTTTCTCTCTCTCTCTCTCTCACTCTGTGTCTCCTCTCTAAAATAAATAAAATAAAAATAAAAGAAATTAAAAATACCTAAGGTATCTCACTTGATCAAAGAACACTGCAGGGCTTAGTTATCTGGAGAGTTTGGATGTCCTTATTAAGAAATTATTAGTTTACACTGGAATATAGTTAAAATTCAGTCAAATTAATGGATCTTTTGTATTATACCATGCCATTATCATCTAAGTACACAAAAGCTGTTAACACATGACATACCTGATCATCATCACTACTGACTACCAACAGATGTATCAGTCACAACAAATGTATTCTAATAGTGTCCTGGAAAGAACTGTTTCACACCTTTGGAGGCTGACATCTACACCATGTAGAAGTGCAAAAAATGGTTTAAGGTTTGCATTTATTGTTACCTGCTATGTGCACTTCAGAAAACATATAAGGATTGCTCAGAGGATATTTTTCAGGAACTCAGAACACATATTAGTAACTATTGATGTGAATATTTTAAAATTTAACAACATAGATAAATTTGGTTTGTAAGTACATGAATAATTTATTCATACATTTTATGAGCACTTGAACTAAGTCTTGAATATTGCCTGTCCTATAGTGCCTGGCATAGCTGGTAAATTGTTCTCAGTATATATTTGATGCCAATAAATGTTTTACTTTACATCTACATCAAACCAAAATATTAAATAAAAAGTGGAGTTTTTTTGATATTTAGATCCCTTTACTGCCTTATACTCATACCTTATTTCATTTCTTTCTTGAAAAAAATCAATCAAGTAATATGGGACTGCCCTGAAATAAGAAATGTGCAAGAAGGCTGAAGACAATAGATAACTTAGAGAGATTTCACATTTGCAAGTGAAATGGATGGTTTGGGAATTAATTTATGATCCTAGTTAGGCTAAGAAATAATGATTAGGTAAATTTTGACCTTTTGTGGCTATATTATTTTTCTTTATATTTTGGAACTGTGGTATTCAGGCAGTAGAAATATAGACAATAATATATGAAGTCACAGACAAGATAGATCAATGAATAAATGCTCAACTTTTTCACAATGATTACCTCTATGTTATATTTATTTTCCCCAAATAATTATTAGCTTTATCTAAATAATACACTTTATTCCCTTGCTAGTGGAAAATGATGTTTGACATTAAGGAAAGGTCAGGTATCATGAATGGGAAACCACAATGAGCATTGCCTTTAAGGATTATTGAATTAAGAGGTACATATATTTGACAAAGTATAGAAATCAAATAGCGGCCATGTTAGCAGTGCCCTTTTACATGCCATAGATTTATTGACATTTACTGAATATAAAAAAAAGAGTTGAAAGTACACGTGCTTAGTATGCATTATGATGAAAAACCTAATATTACCTCCCTGAAGATTATACGAGAACATTTTTAACCAGAGTAAATTCACCAATTGACTGGACATCAGTTTGGAATGTAAGTTAAACAAGATATTCAGTTTCAGAAAAGACACAAAAATAAACCAAGTCATTTCTGGCAGAGTAGCTGTATCTGTTGACCTAGGTAGAAGTTAAATCCATATTATATCCACATGTACACCAACATATATGTTTCATGGGCCTAAGTTGTACTAGATACTTTGAGGTGACAGATGAAATTCTACAGTTCACAAGGGTGCTTACTACTATATATGTTGTGGCAGTAGCTCTTTAGCTGAAATGAAAAAAAAAAAAATTGTCCAGCTCCACACCTTTCATTTAAATGCAAAATCACACTGTACATTTTATATTCAGAACTATCACCTGAGAAGTCAAAACAAATATATGCATCCAAAGTTGTAGAATATTTACTCTTGCAACTTCATTTTTTATCCTGTAAACAACACAATTCATGCCTTAATTATCGTCCATTTAATTATCAGTATGTTTTATCAGTAAAAGAAATAATTTTGTGAAGATTGGGAAACTTTTTAAAAACCAAGAATTTTTATAGTTTTTGTAGTCTTTCATATGACAGTTAAGTTGGATAAGTGCCTCATGGGGCCAAATTGATGTATATTCATCAGATTTAGTGATTTCCATGTTCCAAGAGTCTCAGAAATGTTAAATTCAGACCTCACTATGGAAATTTAGTTTAATTCCATGTAAATGTTCGTTTGCCATTACCTGAATGATTACATGGCCTCTGAATATTACACAAGCTTGAAATATACCCAGAATGTTGGACTTCTCTGAGGAAATATATATTTAAATGTATAGCAATAATACTTTATATGAAATTGAACCAAATATCTATAACATCAGTGTGATTTACATTGTTTTCTCTAGTAATACATCAAAGCAAAAAAGCTGGTTTTAAAGAAAAGGTCGGAAATAGATTTTATATTAAATTTGAATACTGAGTTGAGTACTTTTTATTTCATTTTTAAAAACTGTCTCTAGTATTGCTTTGTTTTGTTTTCAGCAGAGAAATTAATCATCAGGAGATTGTAATATTTCACAATCAAGTGAGCTTAGAGGTCATACACTGGAAAGAACTGTGGCCTGAGAATTAAGAAACTAATTTCTGAAGTAAACTCTACTATCAGTCAGTTGTATAGCTTTTGGCAAGTCATGAAACCCCTCTAGACCTTGTAGACATTGTTCATGATGTTATAAAAGGAGGAAGTTAGAATAGATCGTGTAAGGCATTTACTATGTCAGGTTTTTGCTTAGCATCTACCAGCTAGCTACATAGAGGACTCAAAGACAGCTAGTCCAAATGCATAGTTTTTATTACCAACCAGAGCTCCTTTCCTGAATCTGCTTTCCTACTTACAGAAAGTAGGCCAAAAAAAAAAAAAAGAGAGAGAGAGAGAGAAAACAAGAATGCAAGAATATGTTTCTTGTTATATTTTTAGTGCCTAAGCCAGCACCACTCCAGAGGACCCAGCTTTAGCTGCCTGGACCCCAGGCACCACTCTTACCTTCTTAAGCCGTCCAGAGCTGAGGGTTTTCCATGTCACCTCAGACACACACACCACTGGCACCACCACCCCCCAAAAAAAGATGTCATTATGTCATTTCTAATCATAATGGAAAGTGGTAGACAGGATAGTGTTCTGTGGTAGTCAATTCCCTTGGATCAGTTTGACTCTGAAACCTATAAGAAATCTTTCTGTCTACTTTGTGACCCAGAGCACAATTTAAGTAATGTAAGTAACTGTGTAACTCTGCTTGATTTCACTAAGCCTCACTCTCGTCATTTATAACTTGCAGATCATATAGCGACTTTCCTCCTCAGGTCTTCTATAACCCCATGCAGACTTGACTCCATAATCTATATTCTTTAACACTACACTGTTTTCTGTCCTACCTATTGTGGCATTCTTCCTCCTAATTTCTGTTAAAAAAGAAAACTGTGACAGTTTACTTTACTTATTTGACACTTCCTAAAGCAGAGCATAAAGTCTACATGGAATAGGACATTTTATTTTTCTTTAAGTAGATGAAAATACAATCTTGGTTTGGAATGCATTTGGTACCAAATAAATATTCGTTAAATTTCCAGCCTTGGCAAGCACCTGGCACAGTGCCTTGTTCAATATAGACATTTAATATAAGTATGGACAGTGAATAAGGTACCTATTTCCCTCACAAGTCATGTGAGAAGGGTGGCTATAGCTGACCTTACTATCTTCCTTAACTGTAATGGCTTGCAAGAATCACTGCTGTGTGAGGAATCTGGCCAGTCGTAAACTCAGGAATATAGGCACACTCAGAAAAACACATGAGTTTCTAGCATTCATTCATCTACCATTTCCTCATTCATGCAGAAAATATTTACTGTGATATTACAATGGGGCAGTGAACAATACTTTGTCTTTACGGACATTCCAGTTAGAGAAGACATTCAATAAAAAAAGAAAAATAAATGTGCCACTTAACATTGGATAGTGTTTAATAGAAAAGTTTAAAGGGTAATGTGATAAAGAGTGATTAGAAAGACTGGGAGGGGTGATTTCAGGTGATCAGGAAGGCCTCTTGAAGGAGGTGACTTTGAGCTGAGATGTCATTGACAAGGAGGAACGGATACAGGAAGATCTCAGGAAAGAACATTCCATTCAGAGGAACAGCAACAGAAAGAGCACTTGGAGAAGAAGAGAAAGAGGATTCCATGGCCAGTGTTCAGTGACTTGAGAAAGGGTGTTACCATGAGGTCAGAGACTTGGGCACCTGCTCAATTGAAGTGTAAATGAGAGGTAGAGAAAAGAGAGAACTCAGTTTAACAAAGGAGCCAAACCACATTTGAGCACATTTTGCTTCAAATCTCTTCTCTTTTCCTTCCTAATTGTGAGACCTTGGGCAAGTCACTAAACTTCCTAGGCTTATTTCAATTTCAGTCAGTAGAATGGGAATTTACACGAGTTGGTGAGTGCTGAACGAGATAGTGAGTATAAAGAGCTAATAGAGCACCTCACCCACAATAAACACTCAACAATTACAGTAATATATCGGTATAATTCTTATTGTGATGATGCCATCATAATTGTGATGGTGGCTGTGGTAGTGAGTTCCAGTTTCTTTCTGTCTAAGTTATCTTCTACTGAAATAAGTCAAAATTTGTTTGGTAATTTGACCAAACTACAAAATTATTTCATTATCTCTATACCTTAAAATATGAAAAATAATTCACTTCTCTTCAATTTGGTCATTACAAGAATACACAATATGTTATTAGGAGCCCCCGACCAGTTTTGCCCAGATATAAATTGGTAATCTGAGCTTCCAGACCCAACTTTAAGGATGGGATTGAAGAAACAGCCAGTTTGGGACCTTTTCCAGAATTCCCAAAACGATGCCTGGGTAATAGTACAGGCTCGGGAACCTTCCAGCCTAGGTTTCAATCTGGCTCCACTTGTTGACTGTAAGCCTGTGCAAATTGCTCATTTTCCCTGTGTCTTGATTTGCTCATCTCTAAAAACAATACCTAGATCTTGGCAATCTTGTGAGATAATGCATGTAAAGTATATATTATAGTTCTTTTACATAAAATAAATTTAATAAATTCTCAAAATTATTAGCTATTATTAAATAATACTATGTGACTCATAAGTGAATGGCTCTACCTTACAAGTTTTACTCATTTTAAATAGTTTTCTAATTTTAGGATGAAAATTTGGAAAGTGATTTCCATGTTGCAACCCCCTCAAATATATACAGACATTACCATTTTTGTAACTCCTAGGAATGCCACTTTTATAGTTAGGATTTTCTGGCCAATATATTGATGGTACATGAATATATTTTTCTCCAAAGGCCTTAATAAAAAAAAGTGTAAAAAGAAAATAGTTTGATATCATTTCATTAGAGTAGTAGGATTTCAAGTGAGTTTTAATGTATTATTTTTATATGGCCTATTAACACATTTATTTTTCCAATATTGGCACTTGTAAAAGATGGTTGCTCACCTCTGCCCGAAGTTATTATCACATATTGATTATCAGTCAGCACCTTAGAGGGATTAGTTGCCAGTCAGAGACAGTGAGAATCCTCCCAGGGTGGCCATGAGGAGAAAAGTGCAAGCTGAGAGGCTGGAGGAAGTGTTCAGGGAAAGTGAAAAGAAAGACATTGACGGTGATGATTAAATGAAGCAGAGTATATCATGGAGTTAACTTGTTATTTGGCTTACAGTGCATTCTTGTATCACTAATAAACTTTTCTCGCTCATGACAGACCATCACAAATTCCTTCTTTTAGAAATGAGGAGATTAAGTGAATTGCCCGAGGTCTCATTAATGGAAGAACTAAAATATAAAACCACATTGGTTTAAATCCAAAGCCTTATTAATGCCATGATAACAATAAGATAAAAATATGTTTTTAAAAATTTACATATGATTCACCACTTTTTTTAAGCTATTTGTGGCCCTAGCCGGTGGCTCAGTGGGTAGAGCATCAGCCAGGCATATGGATACCCCAGGTTCCTGGCCAGGACACACACGAGAACCTACCATCTGCTTTTCTCCCCCGTCCCTCTCCCTTCTCGCCCTCTTCCCCTAATGCAGTCAGTGACTCAGTTGGTTTGAGCATTGGCCCCAGGTGCTGAGGACAGCTCTGTGGGAACCCATCTGCCTCAGGTGCTAAAAATAGTTTGGTACATGAGCATCGGTCCAAGATGGGGTAGCCAGTTAGATCTAGGTCAGGGCACATGGGATAGTCTGTCTCTCTATCTCTCCTCCACTCACCTAAAAAAAAGAAAATACTATTTGTGAATCATTTTATCTAACTCTCTCTCCAAAAAAAAATAAGAAAACATGTTGAATATCATTATTCCATTTTTCAGATGAAACTTCAAAGCTCAGTTTGTACAGCTAGTTTAAAATCTCCTATCCAGAGCTGGATCTTGAACCCATAATTTCTGACTCAATCCAGTGTCTCTCCAATACACCACACTAGTATCATTCATTAATTGATGGCACACACACACAAAAATATCGAGAAGAATTTATGTGATACAATCCCTCACCCAAAACCAAAAACTGTGATTTTTATTTACAAAATACACAATTTAGTGTGAGAAACAAAATTTGGATACCCAAAAAGCAAAACAAAATATAAAACCCTAAGATCCTTTCCTTAGTTCAGATAAGCAAATATAGTATTAAATATAATTGATCTATGTGATTCCAACTGCCTTAGTGGAAAACTTTTAGCTTAGTAAATATTAAAATTAGTTGGAGTCCAGATCCCTAAATTTCCTAACATTTCCTTCTCTTCAACTTCTTGTTTTAAGTACAAGGCTGTTTTTAAGGGTAGCTGTTTGTGAGACAAGAGAGATTATTATCATAGTCCCATTGTGATGACCTTCACTTATCACTTCTTTCATTCCTGATTAATGTTCAGCTGCCTTGTGAGAGTTCTCCTTTACTATGCCAATCTGCCACTTCCAGACCTGCTTCACCTCCCTTTCTCACCTGCAACTTTGAGTTCCAGGATTTCTGAAAGTTGTTTGTGCAAGCTATAATAATGTTGCCTTTTATAAATATACTTATAAAAATATATAAATATGACTGATTGTGATACTGACCAGGGATTAGAATCATTCTTCATGTTGATTAGAGATATATAACTTTGTAGTTTCAAATATTAGCCAGACAGAACTAAGTGAGACTGTAAATTTTGTTGGGGCCAGGTAATTGTGTCCATCTCCCTGACTCCCAGCTGAGGGAATACTTGTTCATTGCCTTGGTAATTTACTTGTGCTCATGGCCCAAATCCCTGAGGGCTGATAATGTGAAGTGCAGCTGCACCTATATATCTATGGCTGTTGATGCACAAGGTTATTATGTTAATACCATAATCCATGTGAGTGGGAGATGATTCACCTCACTTCATGTGTCTGCATGATCTGATCTTCCTCCTGAAATAGCCATACACTTTTGCGTGAGTCATCCCAATATTATGAAATCTCTTGGAGAAATACCATTTGCTTTAAACTAGAGATCAAGGCTCCCTTATGTTTCCGTGGCTGCTAATATACGATCATCTTTCACGTTCATTGCCAAGTTATTCTACTACTCAGTTCCACTTTCTCTCAAGATCTCCATCAGTCCACATGATTTAGTAAAAAAACCACCAAAAAAAATTGCAAGAGTTACCATACATTTTAGACGTTGGCATGTTTTTTTGTTCAAAATGATTCTTAAAACATGGGTTGTATCAAATGGTTAGTCCTAGTCATCTGAGGTTCTGTTATGTGCATTATGAATTCTGTGATTTGGTGAAAGTGTTCAGTCAGAAATCTTGCAAATGGGGATTGAAATGGAATGAGAGTACATGGCTCTGTGAAACATGATTCTCAGATTTTAATTCATATTTGTTTTCAATAACCTTCTCTAAGCAGGAAAAATTATGTATACATTTATTTATATAATTATTTTAAAAACTGTCTACCCTGAAGGTGGTGTTGATGTATTGCAATTAACACTGCTCTTAACATATGGTCAACAAATGTTTTAATGGCATCTGAGCTGGACCAGGTGCTAAGTTATTAACTGATAGTACAAGGATCAATGACAGCATGCTGGCTAACTCTGAGTTCAGGGTAATAAAAATTAAATGACTTAACTAAGAAAGGGAAAAAATGCTTCGGGCTCCAAGAAGCTCCTTCACGATTGCCAATTTTACTTTAGGCTAACTACCACAAACCTGGAAATGTAATAACAGTGGTTAACAATTCCACTGCATTTACCATGTGCCAGATAATGTTCGAAGTACCCTCTTACTCCACCCATAGGAAATATGAGTATGCTTCTTTTGCAGATGAGGAAATTGGGCACTGAGAGATTTTGTCACTTGACTAAATTCAGACAATCTCTAAATGGCAGAGCTAGAAATGGAACCCAAACTGTCTGACGGCACTGTCCATGCTTCCAATAAGCACATGGTACAGCCTTCCATTGGACTCTGCTCTTGACCTCTGGGTCGTAAAATGCCCTCTTCACCCACTTGTTTTGAGAGTGTTAATTTTTTCTTATCCTCCCACTCATTGCACAATTCTAATGCCAGGAATGTTTCTCTCCCATCATTTTGTGTGTGTGTGTGTGTGTGTGTGTGTGTGTGTGTGTGTGTGTGTAGCACTAACTCCCACTCATTCTACAAAACTCAATTTATTGAATCTCAAAAACTATCCTATAAATATTTAATATAATTTAATTTAAAAGATGTACCTCTTATATGTTTCCATAGTGCCTGTGTATGTAGGTGTATATAATAACTAATATTTATTGAGCATTAATATGTACCAAGCATTAATGCCTTTCCATGAATTATTTTGTCCTATCTTCACAGCAACCCTGTAGGGAAAGCACTCCATTTCAATGAAAGAATATTGAAGCATAATGATAATTAAGAAATTTACTTAAAATTAATCAATTAATGGTAACTGAGAAAGCAAGGATACAGACTCAGACTATCTGATTCCAGATGCCTTGCCTTCAAGCACCATACCCATGAGTTTTGCACATGCACTCAACACACACTCCAACCCCACACACAATTATAATTGTAATACTTGCTCTATTATGTTTCTCACCTTCACCAACAGCACCTTGAGAGTCAGAGCCATGATTTATTTGATTTCTACTCCAGTTCCTACCACAGGACCTAGCAAATACCTATAGCTTGACATTTTAACTGCTGCTTTTCTGATTCTTTTCATAAGTTCCCTCCTTTTTCCCCTTTAGTTCTTCACCTGACATTCTGTTCTTAGTCTTCTCTTTCTAGGTAAGATTCACTGCTATGGTATTTGTCTCCACCTGTATACTTAAAATTTTCAAAATACCAGTACTGATGTCTGCTGAAATATGTCCTTCTCCCTACCTTTATACACACTGATCCTTCTGTTTGGAATGTCTTTCTCTGACATGCCAGCTCTAAGTCAGTTTAACCATAAGCTTTGTTGGGTTCCTGTGTTCTTCCTTCTGTATTTTTTCATCCATGTTTCTATGTTAGTAGGACTTTTGAATTGCATGTGTGACAATGATATGTTTACCCATATCCCTTCCCCCTGAGAGACTATGGAAAAGAACTATGATATCATCATTTCAGCATCTCAATGCCAGGAAGAGTGTATGTCACAAAATGTGCTCAAAAATTATTTAGTAAATATATGAATAAGAAAATCTGAAGAACATATTTTGAATAATACTATATTTACAAGAGGATCCTTTTTTTTTCTTCTTTTTAAATTTTGTTTTTATTCATTTTAGAGAGGAGACACAGAGTGAGTGAGAGAGAAAGAGAGAGAAAGAGAGAGAGAGAGAGAATGGGGGAGGAGCTGGAAGCATCAACTCCCATATGTGCCCTGACCAGACCAGTGCAGGGTTCTGAACTGGTGATCTCAGTGTTCCTAGGTCTACGCTTTATCCACTGCGCCACCAAAGGTCAGGCAAGAGGATCCTTTTAATTAGGAAGTTTGTGTTAGTGTTCTGTCATTGTATAATGAAAGTAGTTTGAAGACATTGCCACAAATAGTATGTTATTAACTTTTATTTCAAAATATAGACCTAATGTAAGATTTTATTTTATCCTGTCTTTTTCATGCTTTTTCAATATATGATTAAAAATAGAAGGTCACATTAACCTTATCACTAATATCCAAGCCTCTGCTTTTTGAAGTGTCAAAAATCCTTGGCCCAACTTGTACTTGCCCTGGGTCATGAGTCCACATCAATGCTTCTAGTACAGAAGCAATTTTTTCTCTCTACTAGGGTAGCAGGGTCATCTGATTGGACGTTCCATGGTCCTGGATGAATAGGAAGGGAATTAAATTGCAGTGTCAAAGAAAATTACTCATTCTAAGAAGCATTCACATATTATCTATGGCCAAAACCATCTCTGACACTCATTTCTGATTAAAATTAAAAGTAAGAAAGAAGGGGCAATTTGTCTGCACTTCTATGACAATAAAAATGTGAGGACCAAATTAAATTGATGGTAAAAGTCTGTGGCACCCTAGATAAGAAAGAGGTTGTCTCGGTGGTGTTTTAGAGTTCTGAGGCATACCAGGGAAATGGGGAAGAGAAGTGTGTTTGATGTGACATGATCTATACAAAACTTCATTCTGGAAAAATACCTTATTTGGGTTTATGCCCACTAAGTTCAATTCACCCAGGTATTCTCTCATAGGAAGTTTTTAAGTAGCAAAGGTCTTTTAAAATGGAACTCTAAATGTCTTAAAGGAGAAAACTCAAAAACAAGCTCATTCTTCTCATTGCCAATAAGCATGTATTATTGGGCTTAATTTTATTTTACCCTAGTTCCAGTCATATATTTGAAACCTGTGTGCATTTTCTAAGGTAATAGGTGGTCAGCGAGTAGTGAAAAAGATTATAATTTCTTGATAATGTACCTGTCAAATAACATGGAGTTGAGGTAAAATGCATTCTTTAAGACATTTCAAAATTATAGAGCCTGGTTTTAAAATTGCTTTGAAACTTCTGCCTATAGAGGAAATAAAATTAAAATGTTAGATTTAAAAGGAACTCAAACTGATTGTTAGTAAAAACATGTTTTTTGAAAGGCCATGGAACTATTTCAATTCCTGAAATAAATATAGCAGCAAAGATAGGTCAAAGGAGAAAAACTTACTGATTTATTTAAAAAACATGTCATCTCTTTGACCACTTCACACAGGGCAGACAGAGAAAAAAAAAAAGGTTTTATCAGCTGAGCTATTCGCCTTTTAGAAAACTGGGATTGTTTCTTAAATAAACCTAATTTTATACTTTTATTTTATTGCCTGGCATTTAAATACTTAAATTTACTCAAATACCAGTTTTCTCAACTTAGCATTTATAGTCTTTTTATAAAAGCAGATTTTTTTAAGTTTCAAGTAACAATAATCATACCAAAAATATTCTCTGACCACAGTGCTTTGAATTGAAAAATCAACTGCAAAAAGGAAGTAAGTTTCAAGTAACACTTTATTATTTATTTTATTCTGGTTCTTAAGGATTTTAATGCAAGTGATACTTATGTTACATTCATGTGATCACACTTCTAAATTGATTTCATATTTCCATAAAAATGTATTTCTGGAGCCCACTAAGAGTTATATATATTTATGTATCATTTATGTACCTATCTGCTAAAACCCATCAGCATTAATGGAGAATTAAGGTCAGTTATTATAGTAAATGTTAATAATTTTATCTATGTCAGATCAAAATTTGAAATAAATATAAATTCACATTTTAAGTTATTATATTTTCTTTTATGACATGTGAAACTTATGAAAACTAATTATTTCCTGGGGAAGAAAAAAATAGGAGATGAGTAGAAAGGTTAATGTTTTTCAGGCAAATAGGTTCAATTCCAATTGTGTGGTAGACTGTCTCTGTGAGTGGAACAGGACTTTCTAAATAGTGACAGTCAGATTTCCTGGGCATCAAACTTGCAAAATAAAGATTGCTTTAGACTGAGCTACAGGGCTGGACTTTTAGTAACAACCAAATTTCCTGCAGGAATTTTTCTCCTTGGTAAAAATCCTTATTTATAAACACTCTGGTAAATCTATTCTGAATTTTACTTAGATGTCCATATATTTTAGATCCTATGTTAAGAATTCAGAGAAATTACAACAAATATTGAAAACTGAGAATTACGCTGGGATTGATCAAACCCAATTAGACTTGTATTTTACTTATATCACATGATGTTTGAGAATTTTCTATTTATTTTATAATGATTTTGGAAGAAATTGGCCTTGTCTGAATTTGGCTATGCTACTAAATGATAACACAATATACCTTCACTATGATTCATGGGTCACTTCACCACTTTACAACAAATGAAAACTGGAAAAAGATCCCATATGGCAGTTTGGATATAATTTTAAATCAATGTTAGTGGAATTAAAATTTACTTGGGTCAACCATTTCAGTAGGGTAAGCCATAATCAATGTAATCTAACTGTAATACAAGAGGTCCAGGTCAGGAAAATGGATCTGGTGTTGTTGCTAGATCCCAAAGAAAGCAAAAAAAGGACCAGATGGAGCAGACAACACCTTTATTACTTAGATACAGGGACAGCACTGAATGGTGGCTGATCGGTGAAAGTTCCATACCCCACTGGATGGGGTTGTGGTTTAAATAGCTAAGCCCTGGGCAGCTACTCAAGTGAAACTTTTTGTCTACTTGCAAGCAAGTGGGTAAGCAGGGAGTAGGGGAAGGGCATGTGCTGTTCTGTATTTTCCCTCTTTTATACGTATCTGGTGACTCACTTCCAGTTTTCTTCATTAAAACCATAGTCACAGTTTTACTACCCTTTATCTCATAGCCCATGGTCAGGATCCATGCCCACAGTACCATGTGGTTGGGGAGAGGAAAGGGCCATGTTCAGCATCAACCTTACACTAACAAATTTGAATTTTTTATTAAGTAACTTTGTTTTTTTAATTGATTTCCTAATATACTCATTAAGTATTTCACATTTAATATTTCCTCTTTAAAACAGCTTAATGAGGGCAGTATTGTTGTCCCTTATTTATAGATGAAAAAAACCAAGGTCCACAAATGTTGGTCAACTTTTCTTTTGATAGACAGTAAGTTATAGAATTTAGATTTGAGCTCAGCTTTTCATGTTTTCAAAATCTGTTTTTTTTTTTTAATCACAACATCAGTGTTTTTCAAATTGTATTAGAGTGGAGAAGTTTATAAGTATTCTATGAAAAAATGCAAGTAACATATTCTTTCAAAACTAAAAATTTTGATGTATATGTAAAGAAAATAAATATACTAACATAATTATATGCAGTGATCTCCCTTTAACAGTAAATTATTTGTTATATTTATAAGTGTGTACAATAAAATATTTTCTCAGGCCAATAAAAGATTAACACAGAATCAGAGCCATAGTGCCTGAACAGGTAGTGGCACATTGGATAGAGTGTCAGACTGGGATGCGGAGGACCCAGGTTTGAGACCCCAAGGTCGCCAGCTTGAGTGTGGGCTCATCTGGTTTGAGCAAAAAATCTCACCAGCTTGGACCCAAGGTCGCTGGCTCGAGCAAGGGGTTACTCGGTCTGCTGTAGCCCCACGGTCAAGACACATATGAGAAAGTAATCAATGAACAACTAAGGTGTTGCAATGAAAAACTGATGATTGATGCTTCTCATCTCTCTCCATTCCTGTCTGTTTATCCCTCTCTCTGACTCTCTGTCTCTGTAAAAAAAAATAGATAAATAAAAACCAGAGCTATAGTTTCCTCATGTCTTAGTCCACTCAGGCTGCTATAACAAAATAGCATAGACTGGGTAGCTTAAACAACAAACATTAATTTTTTTCAGTTCTGGAGGCTAGAAAGTCAAAGATGAAGGTGTTGGCAGTTTGTGTTCTTGATAAGGGCTCTCTTCCTGACTTGCAGATGTCACCTTCTCTCTGTATCCTCATGTGGTGCTGAGAATGAGCTCTGGTATCTCTTTCTCTTCTTATCATCGTGCTAATTCCATCTTGGAGACTGTTCCTCATGACCTCATCTAAACCTAATTACTTCCCAAAGGCTCATCTGATTCATAAAAGGATGGTGTATTATCCTCATAGTAAAGTTTTGGTAGCCTTTACCAACTAACCTCTACATTAATTTCTGGACTATGTTACATATTTTGTCTTATAATTTCAATTAGTATTTTTTACTGTTAATGTTTTCCTGTCCTATACAACATAATATTTCCCCATGCATCTCTGGTGATAGAATATTTTAAACAAAATAAGTATTGTGTATGAGTCATATAAGCAAATTTGGAACATTTCAGAATAAAGATCAGCCAATTTAGTCTTTTAAGTTCTTAAAAAATCATAAAGCAGTTATTCCACATGAAACAGTTATTTTTGAAGCAAAATTCACTGTGTAGACCATGTAATTCGTGATCTTCTTCCCCTTAACACTCTGTACTCATTTCAAACAGCTAAATGATGTTTATAATAATTTTCTCATTTATAAAAGATCATTTTCCTGCATGTAAATTTTTCCCAAAATGGAAAATTAATTATGTTTTATTTTATCCAATCAGATTTGTTTATTTATTTTTTAAGAAAATAAAATAGTTTTGCTTTCATGCTTTACTGAGTGTTTGGGGCTTAATATGAAGTTTGTATGTATATTAGCTTCCTATTGCTACATAACAAATTATATGAAGACAGTGGCAAAAACAACAATAAACGTTTTTCTCTCTCAGTGTTTATAAGTCAGAAATCTAGACTCCTCAGTCTCATGGGGTTACATTTAAGATGTCAGATTAGGTAATAGTCATCAGAAAGCCTGACCAGGCCATGACAGTGCTGTGGTGGAGCTAGCCGACCCACATGCCTAACAAGATATGATTCTTAGCCTGACCTGTGGTGGCACAGTGGATAAAGCGTTGACCTGGGAACACTGAGGTTGCCAGTTCAAAACCCTGCACTGGTCTGGTCAAGGCACATATGGGAGTTGATGCTTCCAGCTCCTCCCCCCTTTCTCTCTTTCTCTCTCTCTCTCTCTCTCTCTCTCTCTCACTCTGTGTCTCTTCTCTAAAATGAATAAATTTTTAAAAAAATATATGATTCTTAAATTTTCAGGAATTTTACAAGCTAACTGTTAAATATAATCATTTTTCAAATTAAGTTATATAAAAATTATAATAAATTATATATAAACAAATTATATTAAAATCAAAAGTAATGCTCAAAACTGTAATAATTTCACTGTTTTTTGCAATCAATGCTTTGAAGTTAATACCTTTTTGTGTCTGTGTAGTGTAAATAGAGCTATGTGCTCCTGTACATCTTTTTCCACCTTCACATTCTGTGGCATAAGTTACTAGTTTAAAAGTAGTAGTGGTGAGAGTACTATACCATAGAAATGGGCCACACTAGAAATTGGGCTTGGCTTAATGTTTTGTTCATTGCCTAAACTTAAGAAAGTGATGCAAAAAATGTTAATAATACAGAACATTTCTATAAGTGCGTTATGGTCATAGCTGTCACCTTGTCAATACCATAAAAATTTGAAATATTTTTCCAGAATTTTAAAACTATTTTCCAATTCAACAGAGAAATTATTTGTGCTGTGGATAAACAAGTGAAGTTCCAGCTTGTGTTTGCTTTTCCACTTTTATTTGTTAATGTAAAAAATATTAACCAGCACTCATCACAAAACTACTCTCGTTTATCAGTGACATGAATGAGTTCTTTGCTGAAGTGACTACTAAATCATTTATTCAAAATCCAATTTTGTGATGATTATTGGCAATAAATTACAAAAACTGACATGAATTTTGCAAGAAATAAGTCACTCTGAAGTACAGGTATATTGAAATTATAATTAAGAATATGATTGATACATATATTTTATTGGTAAAATTTACGCTACAAAATTTGCATACTAACTATTGTGAGTGTGTATGCATGTGAGGATATGGAGAAACATACATTCTTTTTCAGAGACAGAAAAACATTTAGCAGCCTACCAGTAAGCTGATGACCTTCCAGTGTGGCTCACAGTGGGACTGGGAAGATGGTGCTGATTGTTAAGAGATTTCAGTTCCTCACCAGGCATGCGTCTCCACAGGGCTCCTCAACATGACATCTGGGCCTTGCCCAGAATGAACAAACCAAAATAGGAAGAGCCAGATGAAAATTACGACTTAGCCTTAGAACTCATAGAGCATCTTCTCTCTCTCTCTTGAATAAAATCTAGATATAAGGCTGCTCTCAAAAAATGCTTAGTCATATGTCACTACTATTGATTGTTTGCATCTCCCCCAAAATTATACGTTGAAAACCATAATCCCCAGTATGAAGGTATTAGGAGGTTAAGCCTTTGGGAGTATTTAGGTCAGGGAGTGGAATGTTATAAACAGGCTGGAGCTTTATAAAAAAGGTTCCCTTGCTCATTAAGCTTACAGTGAGAAGATGACCATCTATGAACCAAGAAACTCTGCTTTACCGGGATACCAATTCCTCTTCTGCCTTGATCTTGGACTTACTAGCTTCCAGAAGTGTGAAAGATAATTCTCTGTTGTTTATAAGATACCCATTTTATAGTATTTTTGTTACAGCAGCCCCAATGGACTAAGTCATTGAGTTAGGGCAACATTCAAGGGAGGGAAAAATCAAACTCTCTCTCTCTCTCTCCTACTCTTATCCAAAGTGATAAATATCTCAAGAACAGCTGCCACTATTCCAATATATAATAGTTTTGACAGAACCATACCAATCAGATAGGTTTTGAAAATCATGCATCCTTATTGTCCCGTCTATTCTTATCCCCACAAAATGATTTCCTGAAAGTAATTGGAGATTAATAGCATTTTTGCTAAAATACTAGAAAAAGAAGTGATAACTAAATCTGTTAATGCCCAGATAAAAAATACATATATAGAACAATTTTATCTTTATAAATAGTAATGCCACAGAATTTCTACAGCACTTGGAAAATTCAGGTGAAATACTTTTGCTTACTGGCCATAACTATCCTAGATTTAGAATTATTTAATGAAAAAAAATGCAAGGTAGGACTATGGTGGGGGGAGCAGAAAGGAAGACAGGAATGAAGAAACTATATATACTGATGTATTTAATGCTTAGGAAGTTTTTAAATCATATTCTAAAATTTGTTAGTAAAACATCTAGACATTCAATTGAGATGGTGAAGTTTGGAATATTTATTATATATTCTATTCACTTTCTTAAGTACCTTTTCAAAAGATTTGAGCTTTTGTTGGATCTGTTTCTGAATTTTGAATTTTATGAATAAATAACTTTTTGTATTTCTAGTCTCTAATTTCACATTTGATTTTCTGTCACAAGATATAATATAGCAACAGTAACACTTTGCTTTCACATAACAGTTTCAGCAGCAAGTTTATAAAAGTATTGTCTGTTTGTCCAAAGCTAAGCTGCATGCTGAGAATTAATAGCAGGTATTTGGGTGGGGAAGTTAGGTAAAAAGGTATGGTTGGAGGAATGCTGGGCTGGGACCACAATGCTTCCTACACAGGCTGGCAACATATTTTCAAAATGTTGTTATCCATTATTCTTTTTTATTATTATTAATTTTAATGGGGTGACACCAATAAATCAGGGTACATATGTACAATGAAAACATCTCCAGGTTATCTTATCATTCAATTATGTTGCATACCCATCACCCAAAGTCAAATTGTCCTCTGTCACCTTCTATCTGGTTTTCCCTGTGCCCCTCCCCTCCTCCCTATCCCACCCTCTCCTCCCTCCCCCCACCCAGTAACCACCACACTCCTGTCCATGTCTCATAGTCTCACTTTTATGTTCCACCTATGTATGAAATCATGCTGTTCTCAGTTTTTTTCTGATTTACTTATTTCACTCCGTATAATGTTATCAAGGTCCATTATTCTTATGTACAAATGGGTCACAGTCATATTTTTTGAAATTGTTATAATTTTTTGACTAATATAAACATTACCTTTCTGGCATTATAATCTCATAATTAGAAGGAACAATTTGGGAATAAATTTTTAACTCAAGGATGGCTCATTATTCAAACTCTACATACTTCACATTCCATATTTGATTATAACAGCATCAAAGACTACTCAGTACTGAATTTTGTCCCCACTCCCCCCAAACGTATATGTTAATGCTCTAATCCCCGGTGTGACCATATATGGTGATGGGGTCTTTCAGAGGTGATTAAAATTAAGTGAGGTCATAAAGGATTCTAATCCAATAGGACTATAATCAGTAATAAGAAGATATAGCTCTTGCTGTGTCTTTTTCTCCATCTCTCTGTAACTCCATGGCTTTCTCTTATTCCCCACTGTGAGCCCATAATGAGAAGACTGTCATCTATAAGCCAGAAAGGGGTCTAACCAGAAACCAAAATTACTAGTAGTAAGCTTAGACTTTCCAGTCTCTAGGGCTATGAGAAATTTTTGTTCTTTCAGCTGCCCAGTCTATGGTATTCTGTTCTTAAAACAAAGCTGACAAAGACTGATGTTGGTATGGAGAAATGGTGTGCTGTCATAACATATACTTACAAATGTGGAAGTGGCATGGAATAGGGTGATGAGAAGATGCTGAAAGAGTTTGAGGTGCATGCCAGGAAGAGTTGAGATTGCTAAGAAGGAACTATTGGTAGAAATATGGACATTAAAGGTGATTTTGATGAGGGCTCAGAAGGAAAGGAGAACTGGAGAGAAGCTTCTATTTTCATAGGGAATACATAATCATGAACAGAATATTGGTAGAAATATAGATATTAAAGGTCATATTTGTGAGGTCTCAGATGGAAATGAGGAACAGGTTACTGGAAACTGAATTGTGGTTTTTGGAAAAGCAACCCTTGTTATAAAATGGCAGATTACTTGATTGAATTGTGCGTTAGTGTTTTATGAAAGGTAGAACTTAAGAGCAATAAAATTGGATACTTAGCAGAGGGGAGATTTCTAAGCAAGTATTGATGATGCATTCTGGTCCTCCTTACTGCTTATAGTAAAATGCAATAGGAAAATATGAATTTAAGAAGGAATTGATAAGTAAAAAGAAACAGAACTTAAGAGATACAGAAAATTCTCAGCATTATTCATATTGCAAAAAATAAGAAAATGTGTACTCATTTTTCTCACTTTTCTCATTGTTCTCACTTGGTGTTGAAGAACAAGAAGTGTGTGAATGAACAACCATTTGATAAAAGCTCATGGGTATAGCTTCTGGACTTAATCATTCCTCTCAGCGGAAGCCAAGAACAGAGAAAGCATCCCAGCAGAAACACTGCAGTTTGAAATAAAAAGAAAAGAGAAAAGACAGAATGAAGGAAGGCTATTGGACTTCTTTGAATATGTAAGGCCAGACCATGGAGATTTTTGACTGCAAACATGTGCTATTTCTTAAGAAAAGGGAGAAATGACCCCAAAGCATTCAGACATCATCCAGGTTGCCACTCTCAGCACAGATCTTAAGGTGTGTCTTGAGGTGACACTGCCACCTCACTAGGCCTGGAGAGCAGAGCATAGAATTAAAAGTGATTGGAGTCCTAAAATCTAATGGATTTTAACCTCTATAGCTAAGATTCTAAAACACATCCCTGCCACTACCACAACGAAACCCACACATATCGCTAATTTAACTCAGCTATTCCCGGTGTTTTAAAACGATATGACAAAAGCAATTTTCTGGTATTGTAATGTTTCTTAGTGCTATGCAGAATCTAACTTCTTAAAAATCACTCAATTCTTTTATAACTATTTCACTCCATTGATGATAAAAGGCTCAATGAATATGTTAGGTCTGCAGCAAGGTGTGTATAAGAAGGGGGAGCAAAGAAGACTTTGTTAAAATTTTTGGGATGATTTTCTTAAGCCTGGCTAAAAGAAACATACATTATGATGCAAATTATTGAATTTGAGAGCCAGATTTTTTAAATGTCATAAAGTAAATGAAAACAAAACCCAACAATAAGCCACAAGAAAAAGAAGTCTGCAATGAATTGCTTTCAAACACTACTTTCTCTTACTGTCATTAAAAAAATGAAAATGGTGTTTAAATTAGTACAGTATAAAATATGAGGTGGCCCAACCAAGCCTTTCTAGTGTAATACTGGGAAACAGTAAACAATTATATTCTATAAAACAACCATCTGAGCAGAAATTATAATTAAAGTAATGCAGCTGTATGCTTCATTGATTTATGAATTTGTTTAATGATTCTTATTTGGAGTAGCAAAAACTATTATGTGTTCACTGATTTTAAGAGAATATATAACTGCACAACCTTTTGCTGCACCAATACATATAATATGCAGTAATACTCTAAGAGATTCAAACGGTCACATTGGTTTTTGATTACACTTTAAACCATACTTTTTTTCTTCATTGAAAAGGTTTTATGATTGTGTATTCATAACTATTGATTGTTTTGGAAAGAATCATGGCACCCGCGCAAAACTGCCTCCCGTGAGCTAGGGTTAGGCTTAAATCAATGCAAGCAAAGCCATTAACTGCAGTGGGGATTTTGGCACTGGGCCCTTCTGCAGGCCTCACTCCACAGCCACTAAAGAGGGGTCTGCTTGTAACCAGTTGCTGCTGGACAAATGCTAAGTGGCAGGTGGTTGTTCTTATCAGGGTATTTCTTTGTTTATGTGGTATGTAGTCACAAGCTGATCTTTCTATTCATGTCCTGTGGCATAAACTTCCTTGTTTGCTTTCATTTCTTTCTAACCTGGGAGCCAAAGACCTTAGCACACAAACTAATGGGAGAAAAAAAATAGCAATTTAAGAGTAACTAATGACAGGAATGTCAAGAATGTAGGAAGTGTAGTCTTCTGTATTTTGGAACTCTTTGAAAAGCTTCCTTCTCTCTCTCTCTCTCTCTCTCTCTCTCTCTCTCTTTCAGCTCATACCAATATATCCAAAAATCCAAAGAAAAGATGTCAAAGAGAGACCTGTTTTGCCAGCTGTGCACACACACACACACACACACACACACACACACACACACACATCAGCATTCATTCATTCAGTAAATCCAACATTCTCTCATCAGAACGTCCATGCTTGACTAGAAGCAAATATATGAAAAATATGGGAACAGCCAATTTGCCATATCAGATCAGACCAAACATTTATCTATTTCTGTACCTTGTTTCTAGGAGTGACCAGTTTTTAATGCTTCATAGGATTGGGGGCGGGAGAGAGTAGGGAAATCAAACAAAGAGAAAATACTTTCTTTACACGTGCATTAAATAGTCATTCTTCAGTCAGGATAGCACTTCACAATCTTCTGTTCTCATGCTTTTTTATCTTTGTGTTTGCTCCTGCACCTTCCTATCCCAATTCAAAATTAAAATAATTCCGACAAATGCCATTGTAGTATTCTGTGAGATATTTTAGCAACCTTACAATTTATTATTCACCTTTCTTTCATTTCTCTTGAGATTTACCACTATTAAAATATTTATTGTGACTTAGAAATAAATTTAAGTAAAAATATACTAAATGACAACTCTCTTTGATTTCACTAATACATAGCTATGACTATGCAACTCCACTTTCTCCCTACACTGTGTTGTATTAAATGATGCAGTGATGCAACCTACCTGATATTTTTCTAACAATAATTCATGTGCTTCTTGCTAGCAAATCTTTTCACAGAACAGTGTATGCAATGGTTTGAGATTATAAAGATAATATTTGTAAAACTTTAAGGCCCTGGCTGGTTTGCTCAGTGGATAGAGCATTGGCCCAGCATGAAGACACCCTGGGTTCAATACCCAGTCGAAGCACACAGAACTGACCATCTGCTTCTCTCCCCCTCTGTCTCCCCCTTTTCTCCCTCCTCCCGTCTTGCAGCCAGTGCCTAGATTGGTTTGAGCATCAGCCTCAGGCACTGATTATAGCTCAGTTAATTCAAGCATCAGCTCCAGATGGAGGTTGCCTGGTAGATCCCAGTAGGGACCCATGCGGCAGTCTATCTTCCCTCCTCTCACTTAAGAAATAAAAAAGGTCTTATAAACCAAGATTAAATTGGAACTTCAAAGATTTCAGGAAAAAGTACCTAAAGTTATATGGAGTCAATTTAAAAAGAATTGACAAGATTTGACTCTCAAGAATAATCAGTGAAGAAGCCAATATATTAATCAATTGAAAATATGTGAATATAGAATTTTTTCCATCACTATAAAAGAGTTTGGACTCCATTAACAGAGCTTGGGGTCCAGGTTGCATGGAACTATAAAGAAAGCACAGAAACATTGTCTACCAAAGCAAGCTCTTTTCCGGTCGCAGATTTTAATAATAAAGCAAGATGAGGATATTTGACAAGTTTATTGTTTCATATCACAATTTAAAAATTTTAGGTTTTTTTAAATATAGGAATTTGTTTACACATATGAATGTGTAATTTAACTGTGATGCAGCATTAGACAAATGGCTTAAATGTTAATTTTGTAGCAATAACATGGTTTTCTAACAACATATCTGATCGTAGAAAAATTTTGCTCATTTTTAATGACATATAACTCAAAAGGCATGGTTTCTAAATTAGCAAGTCAATTATGTTTTCACTGATTTTCATGAATAAATGCTAAGTTATAAAAATAAAAATACTTAAAATCTGGAACATATTTCCCACCAGATTATTACAATTTAAAACTTGGTCAAAATTTGACCCTAAATTATTTGACAGTGTCCTTCTAAGCCTTTTAAGGGTCACTTAGCATTTCCATTACAAATCTCGACTTTCAGAGGTTTAACTCCTGGCAGTTTAAAGTTGCAGGAGTCTGGAACTTATACAAGTTGTCAGACCAGATGTTTTTTATTTATTTGTGTGAGATTTTCTTTAACCCTTACTTTTCTATTTCACTAATGTGTTTCTAGAACTGCTGGTAACTTTAAAAGGATACTAAAACTAAAAACTTAACACTTTTTATTTTTCTGCACCAGAGGTATAAATATTTTCATTTTAAAATACGATATTATGTAGGGAGTTGCTCCCCACCCCATGGTGAAAATAAGCCTACCTGAGTCTAGATTGTTATATTTATTATGATGACGAGGATAATAAACAAAAATGAATTTTAAATACCAATAAGAAATAGGCAATCTGAAGATACTAGACCAAATTAAGAAATCTTATTGAATAGAAAAAATGTTTAACAAATGTTCAAAAGAAAAAATGACTTCAGATTAATTCTGGACAAGTCCCGGGTGTCCTTTATTCCGCACGTAAACCTGCGCGTAGGTGGAAGAAGGAGCGCGTCTTACAGGGATGATGCTGGATGTTCAGAATCAAGGGAAAGCTAAGTAATAGGATTAGGGCTTACCTTTTTGGCCAATAAAAATATTCCTGCTACTGAGTGTTCTTGCTTTGTAAGAACTTGAATCACTACATAGGTGACAAAGTTATAATATACCCCTTCAAATAACTGACAAGTGTCTAAGTCAGTTTAAAAAGATTGAGTGGTCCCCCTGTTCTAAAATTATACAAAAGTGCCATTTCACTTTTCAAGCAATTTGAAAGCCCCTCATTTCAGTGGCAGGTAGCCAAAACACAGAAGCCTGAGAATGGCAGCAGTCATAGGCACAGGTTTTCCAAAGGCTGTGCTGCTTCAGTCTTAAAGGCACAGCCTCAATAGGTTGCACAAACAGAAGAGTCACAGTGAACTGCACCACGATCTGCACTAGGTGCACACACATGGTCTAGGTTCTGGCTTGCCCTAACTTACCCACACGAATTTTCATTGTTTATGTGAATTCTTGAGCCTGGATGCCAATGTGAAGTTGCTGGCAATGGAGCAGAATTTGCATCATCCCAAATATTTGATGGGCAAAGCCTCAAGATGCTAGTGAACATTCTGATGGACCATACCTGAGTTTTAGTTTCAAAAATCTTTTTGTAACTTACATACCTGCAGTGTATCAATTAGAATGACACAAAATCTGGAAAAATCATGTGAAAGTAAATATTTCTCCTCCCTAATCCAATATAATTGAAATATGGCTTTGAACAAGTTTAAGCTGTACCTATAAAAGGTTGATTTTGAATAGCCTTGAATGGCATAAAGAATAGTTGAAGGCATACGTTAGGCAGTTTGCTAGGGAATAATACTGGAATCCCCAGTGGGAGTTGGGCAAATAAAACAATCATGGGAAATTTGAGAAAATCTGTTGTACCTCAAAGTTCTACTTTAAATTCTTAAGGCCAATAGTGGTTAAATAGTGGTGATAATAGTATTATGTGTCCTTCCCCCCAATTTAAGATGTGCCATGTGAGAAAGGAAAGTGGTATTTTTAAAAGTTTCTTAGGTGAACCCTGTGCACCTGTTTAGATCATAGGCATTTTTTTAAGTCATGTAGACACTTTTAGTGTAAAAAGATAAAATACATATAAACAGTTGATTAGAATTAAAGCAGTAGCAATGGAAGTAAAAGGAAAAGAGTGTTAATGTGATTTTTTAAGTTTAAAACAAAGGCTTCAAAAATAAGACATTTAAACTAGTGTTTATGAAATAAAAATAAGATTTAGAAAGGTAAACAAGTCAGGTTAGGAAATTGGATAAAAAATAATATTTAAAAAATATTCAGATGGTGATAATGGTGGAACATAGATTGAATATTAGGGGTTGCAACAAAGGCTAGAAGTAGCCTGACCAGGCTGTGGCGCAGTGGATAGAGCATTGGACTGGGATGCGGAAGACCCAGGTTCGAGACCTCAAGCTCGCCAGCTTGAGCGCAGGCCCATCTGGCTTGAGCAAAAGCTCACCAGCTTGGACCCAAGGTCACTGGCTTGAGCAAGGGGTTGCTCGGTCTGCTGGAGCCCCGTGGTCAAGGCACATGTGAGAAAGCAATCAATGAACAACTAAGGTGTTGCCACAACAAAGAATTGATGCTTCTCATCTCTTTCTTTGTTCCTGTTCATCTGTTCCTCTCTCTCTCTCTCTCTGTCACACAAAAAAAGAAAGGCTAGAAGTAATTATAGCTAACATGTAATGAATATCTGCTATATAGTGGGCAATATTCTGCATTTTGTATATATTAGTCAGTTAGTCATCACAAAAACCCAGTAGCTGGGTGCTATTAATCTCCCTTTTCTTGCCAGGATTTGAACCCAGGGAATCTTGCTACCAGATCTTGGCAATTTGGTAACACCCATACTACCAGTGGCTGTGAGTAAAACTGGACTGACTGGGAAGGATGAAAACACCAAGAATCTTACATGTCATGTTAGACAGTTCAAACTGGGTCCTTTTACTCTATAGCTATTAGGGAGCCTTTGAAGATGTTTGACAGGTGAATGTTACAATCCAATTTGCTTGTTACCCAAATCAAGGACAGATTGAGAAGCGGAAAACTTGAAAGGAGAGTGATCATAGTCTCTAGAATATGAGCCTCCAAACACACCTGAGCTGAGAAAGATGCAGATGTGGGGGCTTCACTCCATCTCTGAAAACAAGGATTTGAGAGATAAGACCTTTAATAAGTGAAACATCAAGAACATTAGAGAAAGGGGAATGAATATGAAGAAAAATACGTAAAGAAGACTTTACAGGACGTGATGTTTGAGTGAAGGTAGAAAGATGAGAAAGGAAAAAAGTCTAGGCTGTTTCCAAGATTGGTGCCTGGAGGCTGATTGGAGAGCAATGTCTTCCAACAAATGAGAGTACCCAAGAGGGAGACAAGAGTGAATGTGATGCATTTCAGGTGGCTTTGGGGTGATAGTGTGGACATGTCAAGGATGCTGTGCAGCTCACAACAAAAGACTTGGGTAAAGTTACAGATTAGCAGTTGGTAACCACCAGTGAAATGATGGTAGTTGAAACCATGTGATAGGAACAATGTATTCTAGAATAAAATGAGAAGAACATCAAGCATGAACCCCTGAGAAGTGTAGCATTTAGTGGGTGAGAATCAGATGAGGAATTTGAGGAATACTGGCAAAGTTGTAAGGTTGAAAAGGCAGAGAAATAGCATGAAAGAGCTATGGTATGAGATTGTGGGAGTGAGGTAGCATGATGGTAACAAATATGGACTTTGAAGTCCAGCAGACCTTGATTCAGATTTATTGGGTAATTACTATAAGCTAAGCACTATGTAAGTATTCTATATGTGTTATTTTATTTAATCCTCCCAAATAACCATACAAGTAAACTGCAATTACCAGTCTTATTTCACTAATAGAAGAAATAAATCATGAAGTATTAGGAAGATATTCAATATCACTTAACTAGTTAATGATGAAACTTGAATTCCACTTCTCCTCAAGACCCTAAGCTAAACACATGCCATACTACCTCTGAAAATCCATACTTCAAATGCAAGGACATATATACCTTTTTGAATATTGTATTTCCTTGTACCTAATCCACTACCAGAAATGGAATGATTCCTCAATTAACATTGATTGAAGAAAAAGAAGAACAAGGGTTGAAGTATAACTATAGTTTTTTCTCTTACCTTGGAGTCCTTTCCCAGAATGCCTTTCCAATAAGCTTATTTAAAACCAGCTCACCACCAGCCTCACATTTACATTGTAAAGCTCCATCCAAAAATGGGTTCCTTCTCCTGTGCTCATACGTTTGTCTGGACCACTTAACTTACCTAGAATTTATTCTTCCTTGTTTTGTATAATCAATTATCTTTTTATATTCTTATACCTTGCTTCAAATTTAGACTGCAAACTTTGCAAGAACATTTGTGTACTCCTGTATTCCTCAGGTCAACTAGCTCCATGCCTTTTACCAGATAGACCTTAGTTATAGTTTGCTAATTGATTGAAGTGGTTAAAATCAGAATATTAAATGTCACTTAACCCATGACTGCATCACAAATATCATGATCCTCCCTTCATCCTTTTTCGGAAAAAGTTTAAAGGATATAAAATATAGATTTTAGGGAAAGCAATTGCAGGGGGAAAAATTATGTGCCAGACATTCATAGTTAGTCTCTGTAATGTTCTTTGCTACTTACCATCACAGCAGGCAGGCTTTTTCTATACTTTTATAAATCCCAATTTTCATAGCTTTTAAGTCTTATGCATTTCAAGTTATATTCAGTTGAAACTTAGCACATACTTTTCAGTTTCAAATATTTCCACATATACATTCTCTTAATCTATAACTTTGCTTGAATATATGGCACAAATGTGAATTACCAAGTACTTCAGGTGCCTCGTTGGATAACATAAAAGCAAAGGGGTCTGATTGTTCATAAAGGAAATGTAATGTCTGCTTGCATTTGGGAAAGAAAGCATTGCAATCCCAGAACCCAGAAAGTGTACTGCAGAAAACAATATACAGAATCTTTCACGGGAAGACGAGGTGATTAGAAACAGGATCATTCTGAGCCCACAGCTTTGCCTGTTCTCACACATAGCAGTTTCTGAATTCTTACAGGTGTATTGGGGCCAGTAAGGGCCACTTTCTATCTGTCATTACCTGATTAATGGTGACCTACTCCCTTTCAGCCTGACAGTGTTACTGTCTTAGTAACCCCTAGCTTAGACCCTTGTTCTGCATTTACACCGATAACACTGAGAGCTGTGTAGAGGCTCATGTTCTGCAAAATTAAGAAAAATGTTTTCTTATTGCCAACATAATTTTTTTCCCTCCTGATATTATTATTTTCATCATGGGTAGGATATGAACACTGTTTGCTTTAGGAACCTTAACCAAATGCTTACCAATTGACATGAAATTATTCTATTGGGTAATGATTTGCCAGTGGGTAGAAATTAAAGGACCTAAGTAAGATAGCACTCCAGGACAATTCTCAAATGCCTCCCTCATTCCCACCCCTAATATTTATACAATTCTTTTCCTCAATTAGATTTAAAATGAACTCAGGGAAATGGTGTCATCTCTAACAGGAATGTTTAAAAAAATTAAGCATGCTAAATTCAACCTAACATTTCACTGAGGTTTTAGCTTCTAAGTTGCAAAATGCTATCATTCCTTTCAGGGAGGAAAAAAGAAATCCTCAAATCACATCCAAAGAAAGGTGAGGATCAATGAAACTAATATAGGATTCTTGCCAAGCATAGATTCATCTTCTGTCTCCTCTGCTTACTGCATAACCTTGCAACATTACTAAGCTTGAAACTAATTTTTGTTGTAAGGAGGACTTAAAATATGGAAAACGAGAAGGAGTAACAAGAAAGAAGTACAAGAGTCACATCCAGTTCTTCGTGAAGGAATCCCTGGTTATTTTCTCAGAATTATGGAATAATGTGTACTAGAGTCTCTTTTGATAGACGCCTTTGAAACAGCTTCTCAATGGAATGCTTCTGTCTTCAGGGGAACATTAAGAAGGTTTCTTTTTGAAGCCCATTAAGAGTCACAGATTTCCTTTCATCTAAGGTACTACGTACTTAAAACTCATCTGTCCAAGAGATGGCTAGATAATGGCTACTCATACCCAAAGACCTTCTGAGAAAGAGCATAAGCATAGTGAGAGTTCCTTCCTGGGCTGGCCCTCCCCTTCTGCCTGCAGAGACAAACTCTGAAAGAAGAACACAGTCTTTGGGTATTGTTCATGGTTTGCCTTACCCTTTGTCTCAGGATTTGTATTCAGAGGCTTTGGAAGACTAATATTTTTTTATCAGGCTCTCAAATTTCCTCTCTCTTGTTTTTAGCTTGTAAACACCCTACACTTGAAAATACAGCACCTGTTCCTCCCAGCCAGTAAGTTTTTATTCTAGGTTCCTTTACATTCAGTTGATTACTTTGTTAAGCCCTATATTCACTGCAATCATGTATCTAACTCTTGTACTAGATGTTTTACAGAACAGAAAGACTTTGTCCACCAGTGCTAGTAAAGCCAAACCCTAAACACCGAGAATTGCAGTGGAGAAATATTGGTTATTTTATTGATGAATGGTGCCACCCAGGAAAACTAAAAGCTAATGCTCAAAAACCCCAACTCCCCAGTGGTGTGTAGGTTACAGATTATATAGGGTAAAATCACAAGACAGCGTGGGTCAGGGATTTAGGTTCATGCTTGGAGCTGATTAGTCAGATATGAGGTAAGGGTAATAAATAATTTTTTCAGATCTTGAGGACAGTTCTGAGATTTTTTGGTGTCCCTCTGTCTGCTCTCATGGGGAAAGTAGCCAGAAGGTTGTTTTGCCTTAGACTCAGGAACTGAAACATAACATACAAGACGTTACCTGTAGCTTGCCAGGGGTTCAGGCTCTGTGACCATTAGTCAGGTCCAGGCTACTGTCTTCTGCTTCGGGGGTTGCTGATTATTGGGGGAAAGGTTAGGTCTCTGAGAGGGAATGACAGAGAGAGAGAGAGGGAGATTGTTTCTAGAGCTGAGATTTAAAACTAAATTTAGTCAAACTCATAGGATACTCAGTGTCAGGTGTTTCTTTCAAAGCTTTCAGCATTTTATGGGTAGATAACTCAATTTCTTTAACCCCTTTATCATTTTATAGTATGACATTATGAAAAAAATACTGATCGTAGTAAAAATTCTTAGTATCATTTTGAATATATTTTAAAAGTTCAGACATGTCTTGTTATTTAATCTTTACAACAGAGATATAAGATAAATAATAATACTGCTTTACAGGTCAAATAAATGAAGGTTGGTGGCAGGGGGAGGGATGGTGGGGATGAAAGGTAAAGGGTAGAAAGGTTAATAAGTTGCCTAAGGCCCTACTGCCAATAGCTAATAAAATCCTGTACAAACCCAACTTTCCTGACTTGAACGTGTGTGCCCTTTTCACTAAACTGTTGTGCCTCTCAAGTTATTTAAACTCCTTAAGCCTAAATTCATTCATTTGCAAAATGAGGGTATTAATCTCTGTGTAGGTCAAAATGCTCTTATGAAAATGAAATAAGTAAAAGGGCTTGATGAACATTAGAATGTTATAGAAATATGGAGTAATAATAAAGTAAATTAGCAAATGCTGAGTAACAATCATTTTCTTATAAATTATTGCACATATTAAACTAAAAGGCATTTATTAATATTAGCCTTTTTTACTTAGAAGGATGAAGCCCTCCAGTGTGGAAATTAGACCTCTAATTCTCTGGTCAACATAATTTAAAAAAATAATCATGAAAGCTAATTTATGGAAACAGGGTAAATTTTACATTTTTAAAGCTGTGTGACAGAGGGTGAATTTCCAAGGCAATGAGGGAAAAAGACAGATTTTTCATAAACAGGTATGAGAATATTTTTCCCACATCATATGAATAAAGTGCACTGAGAAAAAGCAGTGACTTCACCTCTCTTGACATCAATGCTCCTCGATGACTAAGTCTGAGAGGCCATTGCATGCCCTGGGTGCTCAGAGTGAAGTATAAGCAATGAGTCCACATTTTCTCGCAGACAGTGGTGTCCTAGATTTTTGTGATAGTCAATGCCGTCTGAATATGAATAATTCCAATTCAAAAGCAGATTTGTGTGTAATAAAAACTCTGTTTTGTGTTCTTTAGCTCAAAGATATACTACATACACATTTTTTTTCTGGTGAAAATTTTGTTAAAAGTTTTATTAATTTTTATTGGTACAGTTAAAAATCGACCAGAATAAATAAAACAAGCTTGGATTTTTTTGTTTTGTTTTGTTTTGGAATTACATCTTTTTGGGTATCATGAAGATATTTTATTTATATTAAACATTTACTGTGTCCTTGACTAGATAAAATGGTGAAAGAAAAATACCAGTTTAAATTATAATGGGAAAACAAGATGTTAATCAAACAAACAGTTGAGAATTTTAGTAAGTGCTATACAGGAGAATTACTAGGTGATAAGAGAGAGATCTTCTCAATGGGATCAAAGAGAGTCCCCTGAAGAAGTAATACTTGATTTAAAATTTGGTAAATGGGCAGAGTTAATTCGAAGAAGATAAAAGAAAAGAAAGATAAAAAAAAATTCAGGGGGAAAAATAGTATATTTAAAAGCCCTGATATGGAAGGGGCTTTTCTCCCAGAAAGATTAAAAATAAATCTGTGTTCATGGGAATGGTGTAGGGTATGATGTATGTAAATGGAGACCAGATCGTTCTTAAGTATAGACACTTTCTCAACTATAAACAGTAAATATATAGGCTTTAGATATGACTAATAGTTCAGTACTTACATTGGATTGCTTCATTCTGGTATATTTATTGAGCATCTGCCTTCTGAAGCACTATGTTGCAAGGATAACTAGAAATAGAGCAGTAAACAAGACAGAAATGGTTTCTGTCCACGTAGAGCTTACAGTCTATATTTCGAATCCACTTTTGGTGACCTAGTTCTTCAAAGGAGGAAATAAATCCAAGTTTTGATTTAAATCTTAAATTTCTTTTTTTAAATTTATTGATTGATTTTAGTGAGAGAAGAGGGGAGAGAAAGAGAAAGAGAGAGAGGAACATAGATCTGTTCTTTTATGTGTCCTGACCAGGGATCAAACTGGCAACCTCTGCACTTCAGGACAATGGTCTAACCATCTGAGCTATGCAGCCAGGGCAATCGTAAATCTCAACAGTAGACATTTAGATATTACATCTCATTCCTTCATTCATTCATTTTGTCTCCTCCATTCTGGTTAAACTTTAAAAAAGAAGCTTCACAAACTATCTATATAGAATATTCTACCATATGGACCAGTTCATAAACAAAATTTCTAATTAACTGAAGTATATTTTTATTAGCCAAATGTATGTATGTGAGAGAAAGGGTGAGTGTTTGGTAAACAAATGTTTCATAGATTTTCTGGTTTGTATTGGGGAAGGGCCCTGTGTGTATAGTCTATGAAAGGCTGCCGGTGCTTGCCCTCAGGGCTGCAGATTGCAAATTGCAGGTTGTCTTTCTGTGTAGGAGGGGCAGTTGCTTGCTCTTGTGTGCTGGAGAAGGGTTATTTCCCCCAGCCTGTTTTGCAGGGCAGAGGAATGCAGAGAGAATCCAGAGGAAGAGAGAGCAGAGAGAGAGAAAGAGGGTGCTGAGACTTCTGGAGGCCTATGAGTCTGGGAGAGTTCAGAGAATGAGTCCTGGCCTTGGGAGCCCTGAGTGAGAGGGAAGCGGTCTTCCCTGCCTGTTTCCTCATCTGTCATTAGGAGACTTTAATAAACGAAATCGCCCATCATTTTCTGGCTCCACTGTTCCTTTAATGTCTGCCCGAATCAGAGTCGAATTAAGGTTGGTTGAGGCCCCGGGTGCAGAAGAAAATATTGGACCCCTTAAAAAAAAGAGACAAAGAAAATAAAAATACGTGTTAGCCACATTTTTAAATAAATAAAAATATTATGTACTATTAATGTTAAAATTGCACATATGAAACCAAACATGGTGTCATTAGAAAAAAGTATGTAAAGCTAGTGGCCAAGGCCACCATCAGAGCCGCCTGGCTCATGCAGGTTCGCGTTAGATTCAGACAGTCGGTAATGAAACAACAAAGCCAAGAACTGGTGAACCATCAGCTTTAATCCTAGCTTGCACCCAGCGGGCAAGCAAAAACACACACTGGGCTCCAAAACTCACTCATTCAGTGCTCACAAAGCTACTGACTTATCCGAGTTTCTAGAATCAAAAGGTTTCTAGCTCACCAGACTTATTCACCTCTGTTTCCCATCTCCTTCTCTCTACACAAGCTCTGCAAAAACTGGCTTCTTCCACTGCACTCCACCATCTTGGCTGCTTCTCCTCTCCTCCCCGTGGCCTTAATCTGCTCTCCTCTCTAATACTAATCTCAGGAACCAAGAGAGCAAGCTCCTGGTCTTCCCCACTTTATTGTGTAGAAATCCAAACCTTTAATCCAATCTACAAACAAGGAAGTCTCTGATACAGAGTCACTTATCTGAGGCATAATGGGAGGATTCCTCATGAGAGTGTACCACCCCACATCATCCAATCAGTCAAGGGCATGGGGAAAAAGCTTTTTCTTAAAACTTGCACATGCGCAGCACCATCTTTAACAAAGTGAGCATAATATATTTTATCTGCCCAACAAAGTGCAAAATTGGGATTTTGCAGGACCCTTCAGAAGTTGGGACCCAGGGTACACGCCCAGTGAACCCACCATTAAATCCGCCTCTGCCCTGAATTGAATGAGAACATACAAGGCCATGGCGGGGGCAACTGGCCTTCCAACGAGTTAGGAAGATCAACATTTTAGATGAAATTTTCTCCTGGATCATTCTTTTTCTACTAAATTAAAATTGTCTATAGAGATCTGGGAATACGTTCCAAGTAGGTCTAAGAGAAACTCCTTGGGAAATTCACAAGTGATTTCTGTTCTGAAAATAGCTTGATCAATTTATTAATAATATGACACTCATCAAGTCATTGTCATTGGAAAGGGCTGACTGCATTGTTTCGCAGTGAAGTTTTAGGCTTTATTCCAAATGCTTTCTCCAATCTTCTACCACTAATTGTAAGAGAGTGCATGCATTTCACCACCCCAAGTGGCATATGGGAGGAGGGTGAAGTTTAGCTAGCTAGCTTCCTGAACTTATGATTAAGTTTCTATTGCCAGCCTTGATTTTGCCCCTGACCTCCAACATTGTATCTCCAACTGCGTACTTGACATCTCTACCTAAATATCTAGTAGGCATCTCCAACTTGACATAGCTCAAAGCAGAACTTTCTACTTACCCACATACACTGCATACTCCAAACCTGTTTTTCTCCTAGTCTTCCACAGTCAATGGGAGAAACTGCCATTCTATTTTTCCAGCCAAAGCCTTATAAATCATCCTGGATTCTTTTTCTTTCCAACATCTATCAGCAAGTGTTTTAAGCTCTACCTCCAAAATTTATCCAGACTGTCTTTACAGCCTTCTGTCACCACTGTAGTAGATAATAATCCTTCTCTATACAGCAGTCAGAGTGATCATTTTATAGTAATGATCAAATTGTGCATTTCTTAACTTAAAATTCTCCTATTATTTTCTATTTGTATAAAATCTGGACATTTGACAAGGCCTCCCAAGACTTTATATGATGTACTCTTTGCCTAATTTGCCCACTACATCATATACCAAGCTTTCTTTTATTTGCTATAAGCTTCACTCATGCAGGCTATTTTAGTATTTCTTGAACAATTTTTTAAAGAGGGCATTTGAACTTACTAGGTCCTTTGCTTAGACCTCTCTGTCTCCAGATCTTTGCTTGACTGTGTCATTTGACTCTTAGTTTTAATATATTTCATCAAAGATAATTTTCTCACCACAGATATGATGTAGTATCTTTTTCATCCAAATTATTCTCTAGAATTTTACCTACTTTCATTTTCTGCATTGTTTTTACTATCGTCTTATAGATGTGCTTACTTTGTCTTTTCCAAATAAAGTGTAAATACATAAGAATAAGAATCATATCTATCTTTTTCATGTCTATGTTTCCAATACCTTATTAAGTGATCTGTAAGTATTTATTAAAAGAAAAGAGAAATAATTGAAGAAAGGAAGAAAAAAGAAAGAAACAAAGAAAACAGAGGAAGGAACACAGAAAATAAACAGCTGATGTGTTCATAAAAACAAGTTGGCACTCCTTATCGCTCACATTTACTCTTCACTCCAGATATGATATAAGGATAAAAATATTTTCCCCAAAGCATTCCATATACATTTCAATGCACTCTGGGGAGAAAGTATACTTACTTAATGTCTATGTGGAAAAATTTAATAGTAAATTTGTGGGTAAAAAAGGAATGCAAATAATAAGAGATACAGAAAAAAAGAAAGATCCAGTTTTGCACTGTTGAGCAATGTCAGTTGCATTATCTTGTTTCCTCTTTCATTTTGTTAATCAAAGAAGAAGAAGAAAAACAACACACCACAATGACAGCTTAAATGCATGTTTATTCTATTGGGTATCATTCATTAGATGATACACTGGGCTACATTCTCACAGTGTGTATTATTCCCTCTGTGCAGGGCTCCATTGATTTCAAAGCCTCTAAGCTGCCATTTTGGAGACTGCTGCGTGCAAATATTATAATGCCATTTGGGATACTCTAATGTGCTTTTTAGAAAATTAGTCTCTCAGTAATATTTAAACTTACCCTAATGGAAGTTTGGGCTACATTCTTACTAAGAAAAAATGGTTCTCCTGGCTCTTATGCTTTATTTTCAGCACTTTAAATTTGACAAATTATATCAGAGTTCTTGCCCAAGACTTCATTGATTCTACAAAGAGTGGCCCAAAGCCTTAAAGAAGACCATGGGCAAGTGCTCCCTAAGGACAAGGACTCGATGTTATAAATCACTGTATCACAAAGGTGACAGGAGCATTAGAGGCACTTAATAAATGTTTATTGAATAAATAAATGAATGAATAAATGAATCAATGTTAATGTCTACATTTTTAGTAAGAAAAGTGAACAATTTGCCCTGTCAATCTAATTTTCTACTTCAGGTATCCAAGAGTGGAATAGAAACTTCCTTTAGATGTCCAAAAATGTATAAACACTTTTTAAATTTTCTATACAGCATTTATTAACCACTTATTGTATAAAAGGCATTAGAATGAACACAAAGTAATTAAAAAATCTACTGCCCTAAAAGAAAATCTATTGGAAGACAACCCCGTGAAGACCCATACCTATCTTTAAAATTTCTCCCTGCTTTTCCTACAATAACTTCCTGCTCTAGTAGAGTGCACAATTTTTTTTCAAAAACAAATTCTCTATGGGATCTGCCCTTTGTTCCTCAAAAACTCTTGGTCTTCCTTCTTTCCTTCCTTCCTTCCTTTCTTCTTTCCTTTCTCCCTTCCTTCCTTTCTTTCTTCCTTTCTTCCTTCCTTCCCTCCTCTCTCCCTTCCTTCCTTCCTTCCTTTCTCCCTCCCTCCCTTCCTTCCTTCCTTCCTTCCTTCCTTCCTTTCTCCCTCCCTCCCTCCCTTCCTTCCTTCCTTCCTTCCTTCCTTCCTTCCTTCCTTCCTTCCTTTATTTATTTCTTTCCTTCTTTCTTTCTTTTTTTTTGTGTGAGAGAGAGAGGAAGAAAGAGAGAAAAAAGAGAGATGAGAATATCAATGTCACAACAAAAATGAACTACTCAAGAGACCAGATGACATGTTTCAAGGAGCCAATGGGACGCAACAGTCCCAGTCATCAGGCTGAAGGACTGAAACCCTGTCTCCAGCCTTACTCAGATATTTATTAGTCAGTACAAATAACCCAAGGAAGCAGACAGCAGAAGTTTTCAGGGGGGAAAGTAAAGGATAAGGAATATGCAGACTTCTAATCTCTGCTCTGAGAGCCTAAACATTTGTTTCTGAATCTTATCCTGCTGTTTTGCTGTTTCTAGCACACACTTTTTCCCATATGGGTCAGAGAGGGCCCTGGACTCTCATCTGTTCAGGGCTTTCACCCTAAGGCACCTCACCATCTCTGATTGTCATCCTAACTCTGCATATTTTCATAGCATATTCCCACACATTGATTCATAATTGAATCACTTTTAGTTGTTCATTGATTGCTTCTCATATGTGCCTTGACTGGAAAAGGGGGGACTCCAGCTGAGCCAGTGACCCATTGCTCCAGCCAGTAACCTTGTGCTCAAGTCAGTAACCTTTGGACTCAAGACAATGATCATGGGATCATGTTGATGATCACACACTCAAGTTGGCAACCCCATGCTCAAGGCACATGAGCCCACGCTCAAGCACATAAGACCACTCTCAAGCCAATGACCTTAGGGTTTGGTCTCATGTCGACACTCTATCCACTGTACCACTACTGGTCAAGCCCTCCTGATTTATTTTTTTATTTTATTTTTTTTTATTATTATTAACTTTAATGGGGTGGCACCAATAAATCAGGGTACATATGTATAATGAAAACATCTCCAGGTCATCTTATCATTCAATTGCGTTGCATACCCATCACCCAAAGTCAAATTGTCCTCTGTCACCTTCTATCTGGTTTTCCCTGTGTCCCTCCCCTCCTCCCTCTCCCATCCTTCCCTCCCTCCCCCCACTCCGTAACCACCACTCTCTTGTCTATGTCTCATAGTCTCACTTTTATGTCCCACCTATGTATGAAATCATGCTGTTCTCAGTTTTTCTTTTTTTCTGGTTTACTTATTTCACTCCGTATAATGTTATCAAGGACCATCTATTTTGTTATAAATGATCCAATGTCATCATTTCTTATGGCTGAGTAGTATTCCATAGTATATATGTACCATAGCTTTTTAATCCACTCATCCTCTGATGGACACTTGGGCTGTTTCCAGATCTTCACTATTGTGAACAATGCTGCCACAAACATGGGGGTGCATTTCTTCTTTTTGAACAGTGCTATGGTGTTCTTAGGGTATATTCCTATAAGTGGGATAGCTGGGTCAAAAGGCAGTTCAATTTTTAATTTTTTGAGGAATCTCCAAACTGTTTTTCCATAGTGGCTGCACCAGTCTGCATTCCCACCAGCAGTGCAGAAGGGTTTCCTTTTCCCCACATCCTCGCCAGCACTTATTCTGTGTTGTTTTGCTGATAAGTGCCATTCTGACTGGTGTGAGGTGATATCTCATTGTGGTTTTAATTTGCATTTCTCTAATGATTAGTGATGTTGAGCATTTTTTCATATGCCTATTGACCATCTGTATGTCCTCTCTGGAGAAATTTCTATTCATTTCTTTTGCCCATTTTTTGATTGGATTGTTTGTCTTCCTGGTGTTGAGTTTTAGAAGTTCTTTATAAATTTTAGTTATTAACCCCTTATCAGATGTGCTGTCAAATATGTTCTCCCATTGTGTAGTTTGTCTTTTTATTCTGTTCTTATTGTCTTTAGCTGTGCAAAAACTTTTTAGTTTGATATAGTCCCATTTGTTTATCTTGCCTTTTATTTCATTTGCCCGTGGAGAAAAATCAGCAAATATACTGCTGCTACAGATGTCGGAGAGCTTGCTGACTATGTTTTCTTCTAAGATGCTTATGGTTTCATGGCTTACATTTAAGTCTTTTATCCATTTTGAGTTTGTTTTTGTGAATTGTGTAAGTTGATGGTCTAGTTTCATTTTTTTGCAGGTAGATGTTCAATTTTCCCAACACCATTTGTTAAAGAGGCTGTCTTTACTCCATTGTATGTTCTTTCCTCCTTTGTCAAATATCAGTTGTCCATAAAGCGGCGGGTTTATTTCTGGGTCCTCTGTTCTGTTCCATTGATCTATGTGCCTGTTCTTATGCCAGTACCAGGCTGTCTTGAGTATAATGGCCTTATAGTAAACCTTGATATCTGGAAGAGTGATACCTCCTGCTTTATTTTTTCTTTTTAAGATTGCTGAGGCTATTCGTGTTCTTTTTTGGTTCCATATAAATTTTTGGAATATGTGTTCTATATCTTTGAAGTATGTCATTGGTATTTTAATTGGTATTGCATTGAATTTATAAATTGCTTTGGATAATCCTCCTGATTTATTTTAAAATTTTTATTTATTTATTTATTTTAGAGATGAGAGAGAGAGAAGGTAGGGAGGAGCAGGAAGCATCAACTCCCATTTGTGCCTTGATTATGTAATCCTGGGGTTTTTTTGTTTTGTTTTGTTTTTTACAGGGACAGAGAGAGAGAGTCAGAGAGAGGGATAGATAGGGACAGACAGACAGGAACAGAGAGAGGTGAGAAACATCAATCATTAGTTTTTCATTGCCATTATAACACCTTAGTTGTTCATTGATGGTTTTCTCACATGTGCCTTGACCGCGGGCCTTCAGCAGATTGAACAAGCCCTTGCTGAAGCCAGCGACCTTGGGTCCAAGCTGGTGAGCTTTGCTCAAACAGATGGGCCCGCGTTCAAGCTGGCAACCTCGGGGTCTTGAACCTGGGTCTTCCGCATCGCCGTCCAATGCTCTGTCCACTGCGCTACCACCTGGTCAGGCAAGCCTGGGGTTTTGAACCAGTGGCCTCAGCATTTCTGGTAGATTATTTATCCACTGCACCACCACAGGTTAGGCCTGATTGATTTTTAATTAAGAATATAGAGCCTATTCTTTCTTTAGGCTTTAATAGACACTGTGTCTGTATTAAGACATTCCAAGAAGCTAAACATTAAATGATCCTCTTTTGGTCCTCAATAAGATTGCATCCTCCAAGATACTTCAGTATGGTGTCCTAGGCTATCATTAGGTATTCTTACAGTAACACACCATAGAAATCTCACCTCACTATTCAGCATAGAGAAGTTTTTTCAGCATAATTTCTTTTTTTCATTGTATCACTCTGTGCCAACTCTCTCTATGAAGTGTCACATAAGAAGATTTTTCAAAACTAAGAGCTGGATAAATCCTGCTTCTCCCAAAGAATTTGTTTTATTATATTCAAGGTTAATCTTATAAATTCTGCAGCTGCCTTTTGATTTGATTTTTTTTTTTTTTTACTATTAGAAAGCTTAGAGTTGGAAATACAATCAAAGTTTAGTCCTTAATGGAATTACATTGTTCACTACTCATTATTCTAACTTCTCCACAAGAGATGAGGAAATAGAGGCCTTCAAATTTATATGTAAATTTATTTAATGAAGGCTCATTTTAAAAAAATATAAGGTATATTTTTTACTTTTTGCAGGGCATAGAGAGCAAGTGATCAGTATAGACCAGAAAGCACCTTTTTGCACAGAATTTCTATTCCTTTGCACTTTTCCTTATCATTTTTTAAGCATGAGAAGGGGGGAGGAATGCCCATCTTTTGATCGCTTAAATTATTACATATGGCTAATATTTTATTATAGTTTCTTATAATTTCTTTAAATATAAAACCTTTCTCATGATATTAAAATATTTTCTCAAATGATTAAGTAATATTCTATTATTATTATTATTATGTGGATATATCTAATTTACTTAACCTTTCCTAAAACCTTAATTTGCAGGTTGTTTTCTGTTTTTTAATCATTGTAACCCAGTTATGTTTGGGGATTATTAGCCTGTAGGACTTTCTATCACTTTCTGTTAGATTATTCCTGACATACATATCTATTACTTTATTATATCTACCACAATGGACTTTCTTTCATTTAGCAGCACTTATGTAGTTGCTATATGTATTTGTGTACTAGTAGAGATTTATTAAGCAACATAAATATTAAGTCATTTAAGTATTTGTATGTAATCATTGACATTAAAAAATACATGTTACATAAGAAGATGAAATATAGTAATATGTGGTATTCCTGACAGCCTTAAAGATCAAGAGTAAGAAACGTTGATTTAATGTTGGAAAGGAAGCTTTCTTGATATTTCAATAATCCCCTTGTTAGAGTCAAGCATGCTAAAGGGTAACTTAGTCATTATTCAAATTAGGCTATTAATGAGTCGATCCTATGGTAATCCAGCTGAATAATTTTTTCTCTAGAGATGTCTACACATAACAAATTTTTCTTAAAGTTTGACAATTAAGAAAAGGAATACTGGTACAGAATTACCCTCCCTTGGAGGGACAGCAGAACTATCAAGTGGGAAAAATTCTCACATAAGAGTAGTCATCAGAAAGCTTAAAGATATGTTTACCCTGTACCTAAACAATTGGTTCATTTGGTCAAATAAGTAAAAAACTCATTTAGTATATTGCTAACCAATCATCTCATTTAAATGTTGTCTCTGTGTAGCAATAACAGTGTATAAGGTGGTAGGGTTTTGGGGGTTTTTTTCCCCAATTCAGAGAGGCAACTTCCTCACTTGCAAGTTAAGAGTTTTTATGAGACACACATTGGGAGATAATTAATTTTTCTTTATACTGTACTGAGGAAACAATCACCAACAATAGAAGCCTATAAATACCATGATATTTTCTTCTGTAAGTATCTAGTAATCTATTAATGCATTCCTATTTCTAATATGAAATAAAGAAACTTTTAAATAAACCCCATTGCACACGACTTTTCTGAGAGCATTTAATTGACAGACTTCTGTCTTGTGAGGGTTAATCATTTTACATTCTGTATCTGTTGAGAACGTAAATCATTTCTCAGCTTTTGTCTTGCTGTGTTTCTATTTTAAATTATCTATTATTATAGCTCTTATTTTCCTCTGCATCATCCTTTGCCTCCTACCATTCTATACACCAACAGAAAGCCAGACTGAGGAAAAATATGTGGAGAAGAACATTTGACTAGGACAAGGAAAAGATGAGCTCTGAAATTTTTTATTTTTAATTTTTTATAATTTTACCTTGGTCCAGGGTCATGCCTTTTATTTTTTTTATTTAAACCAGAATGAAAGCCCACCCTCTGAATTTGTACCTATTTCCATGTTAAAGTACATACAGTTAGTTCTTCCTGGGTCTTCTCTGCAGTCAAGAATTTAACCTTCAAATTCACTCCATGATTTAAAATATGAGGAGTAAAGATACTAAAAAAGTAAAATATTGATCTTTTTAGTCTGATGAACCCAAGTACAGGACAATTAGATTGGTAGATATGGAAATTTAACACTGCTGTCCAGAACAAAAAATACTTAACATAAAATATGGTAAAATAAGTGAGTACTCAAAAGATTATAACTGGAGCTTTTGCCCCTGACCGGTTTGCTCAGTAGATAGATCATTGACCCAGCGTATGGACGTCCCAGGTTCGATTCCCATCAGGGCACACAGGAGAAACAACCATCTGCTTCTCTTCCCCTCTCTACCCTTTCTCTCTTTCTGCCCCCTCGCAGCCCCAGTGGCTCAATTTGTTCAAGCATTGACCTCAGGCACTGAAGATAGCTCAGTTGGTCCAAGCATCCGCCTCAAGCAAATCAGCCCCGGAGGGGTGTTGCCAACTGCATCCTGATCAGGGTGCATGCAAGATTCTTCTCTCACTATCTATCCTCCTCTCACTTTAAAAAAAAAAAACCAAACTACAAAAAGTCTGAACCTTCTATTATTATCTGTTATTGTAAAAAGAGAGAGAGAGAGAAAGAGGAAGAGGAATGAAACAATAGTGAGAACAACAAAATTCTAAGCAGTGCTTTTTGTAATAACACACCAGAATTTTTTATAGTCAGTAATATCTTTTAGGATTCTGGAACAATATGATACTGGTAACAAATAGTTTAAATTTGTGACTCATCTGCGACTTGAATTGGGATAAAAATTTGTTCTTGGCATTTATTTGCTTTTATTTACTTCCTCACTTTATCTGACACCTGATCCACCTGAGCCTGGTGAATTCTACCAAAAAAAGGTAAGAAATTTTAACAAATAGTCCATTTGTATGAGGTCAGTTGAACTGGGTCAAGCCAGAAAGGAAGCAGCAAATCATGAATTGGAAAATGAAGTAGAGGTTTAGACAATAAGTTCATCTTAACCAAGGTAGTAGACATGAGGCGTAAAGCTGTCAAATTATAGGGAAAGTAATAAATGAAATTTATAGACACTAATTCTTTGTTATACTTCCATTCATATATAATAAATATTTCACACTTTTTCAAATTGGATATAAATGATTGGTTATATATGCTACCCTTCCTCTTTATATCATGGTTATTCCCACTTGTTTTATGTTTATTTCTATCAAGATTAAAAAAGTCAAATGTTTTTATTTTTTCTTGAACCAAAAGAAATGGAGGATTCCTGTTTTGTGACATAAAAGACTTCTCTCATCATGGCATTGAATTCTCTAGTAATGTTGGTTGGGATCAGTAATGGAGAACTTTATGTGATGACTGCAATACACATATGCGTGATTGGAATGACATCTATATTTTACTACTGTGATTTAACTTTGCATTTATTCAAATGTAGTTGAAATATCTTGGATTTTAAACAATACCATTGACTTTTTGGTCATTTAACTTTGAATGACCTTTCTATTACTGATAACTAGCTATCTGATTTTCAACACATTGCTTGATTTTTCCAAGGTTTGATTTTTTTCATTGGCAAATGGGGTAAAATATCTAAAAGAACTGTTTTAATGGCTGAATGCATCTATTAACCTATATGGACACTATTAGTGAAAGGTGTGATTCCCCATGTATTCTAAAAGAATAGAGTTTCTTTGTATTCTGGAGTCTCAATAGATACTCTTACACTTTCCTCTTGAAGATAATCTATAAAAATCTTTAAAGACTGGCTCTTTTAGTTTTCCTAAATTTACTGTGTTTCTCTGTTTTTGAATAACAAGGGGAATGGTTGCAGCAGTAATGTTTAAGAATAAGTCGCATAGGTAGAACGAATTTTATGCATCTTCATGAGCTCTTTACTAGAGAACTCACCTAGATATGTAAAAATGGGGAAAAAATAATAAATCCAATTTAGCAAGATGTGTTCTTTTTTTAAACCACATTTATTCAAAGAAGTAGGGTCAATGCACAAATATTTATAGCAACACTCCAGAAGCTCTACAAAACCACTGTCACCAAAGAGTAGTAAATCAAATTGTAAAATTAGATGCAGTACATGTTGTATACTATTCTAGGTTTTCTGCCTAGTTTTTCTTTATTTCTTTCCCTCTTTCTTTCCTTCCTTCCTTCCTTCTTCCTTCCTTCCTTCCTTCCTTCCTTCCTTCCTTCCTTCCTTCCTTCTTTCTTCTCTTTCATTTTTATCTTACTGTTGCTGTCTTTATGCTTTTCATTAGCTCAGGATTCCAGACTCTTTTTTAATGAGGATTTTAAGATTTACTCTTAGTAATTTTCAAATATATAACACAGTATCATTATAATCATGATACAGTTTATCATATCCTTCTAACTTACTGTATAAATGAAAGGTTGTACTTTTTGACCCTCTTTACTCATATTGCCCATTACCCAACTCCCCCCTCTGGCAAACACTGTTATGTTCTCTGTTTCTGTGATTTTGTTTTGTTTTGTCTTAAATTCCATATGTGAGACTATAGTGTTTTGGTCTTTCTTTGCCGGACTTACATCACTTAGCATAATGCCCTCGAAGTCCAGTCATGTCATCACAAATGGCAAAATTGCATTCTTATTTATGGCTGAATAGTGTTCCATTGTGTATATATGCCACATCGTCTTTATGCATTCACCCATTGGTGGACACTTAGGTTGTTTCCATATCTTGACTTTTGTAAGTAATGCTGCAATGAACATGGTGGTGCATATTTCCAAATTAGTGATTTCGTGTAATTGCTGGATCATATAATAGTCCTACTTTTAAATTTTTGAGCAACCTCCATACTGTTTTCCACAGTGGCTGCATCAGTTTGCATTCTCACCAATAGTGCACAAGTGTTTTCTTTCCTTCACATATTCAGCAACACTCGTTATTTCATGTGTTTTTGATATAGCCATTCTAAAATGTATGAGAGGATATCTTATTGTGGTTTTAATTTGCATTCCGCTGGTGATTAGTGATGGTGAGCATCTTTTCATGTACCTGTTAGCCATTTGTATGTCGTTCAAGGAAAGTTAGTTGAAAATTTAAAAAAATATCTGTTTAGATAGATCTTCTGCCCATTTGTGATCAGATTGATTGGTTTTGTTCTTTTTTGTTTTGTTTTTGCTATTGAGTTATATAAATTCTTTATATATTTGGATATTATCCCATTGTCAGATACATGATTTGCAAATATTTTTCCCATTCAGTATGTTGTCTTTCATCTTGTTGATGATTTCCTTTGATATACAGAATATACACCAAGAAAATATTTCTCTGTCAATCTGTTAAATTCTCTGGCCTCTGATTTGACATGAAAATATTTTGTACTAAGCTGAAATTCACATTAGGACTATGGAGTCAACTGACCTGTCTTTGAAATAAAACAACATGAAATGCCTCAAGATGTAAAGTTTAGCCTTCTATATCTTCTCAGGCTCTCTAATAAATTTTAGTTGCTTCTTTTCAAATCCATAATATTGAAAGCTTCCCTTTCACTGAATTCTATGTCATAAGACTCTTTTCAGTCTTCTACTCCCTTCATCATTCCTCTCTCTCTTCTTTTCCTATTTACTCTTAAATGTTATACCCTCGTGGTTTATCAATAATTCTATACTTTTTTATGTCACATATTTTCCTGAGGTTATCTTAATGACCCTCTGAATACTTATAATTTCTAAATTCTTCCATCATTAACTTTGTCCCTAATTCTAGACTCTTACAGCCAACCTGTTATCTTACAGGCTCACAGATTCAAAATGTCTAGCAACTTTCTTGCCTAGTCTGTTCTTTTCTACACATCTCTTGTCCTAGTGTCACCAGTTTCCATACATTTGAACAAATCTGTAACCAGGCAGTATTCTTAACTTGTTTTTCCCTTCTCCTTATCTAATCATTTGCCAAGTCCTCAATTTTCTCTCCTTAAAATCTCTCAAAAAGGTTGACTATCTCGACCTCCACTGGCCATTCCTTAGTTAAAGCCTCCTTATTTCTTCTTGTCCCATTCCTCTCTATTCACTACACATCTGATCGAGTGATTTATCTAAATGTATATCTGCATATGTCAATCTATTGTTTAAAATCTTATAATGATTCTTTGCCACCTATAAGATAAATCCGAAACTACAACAACAGCATACAAAGACTATTATCACCTGATCCCTAAAGGTTCAACATCTACATTTAATTTCTCTTCTTCACACTTTATATTCATATAATACCAAACTCCTACCAGTCTGTTCCACTACTTCTATACCCCATTTTTTTTTCAGTACACCAGTGTTCTGCATTCCTTCATTCCAGTGAATATGCAAACTGTATACTGATGCATAAAATGTGCACACTGACATCTCCACATGCCCATCCACTTGGGGAACACATTCTTATTATTCTGCCCCTTTCAAGGCATAACTCCCTTACAAAACCTTCTCTATCACCACAAAAAGCCTTACAAAACAATTTTCTTCCCCACCCCTCAAATCTGAATCTTCTATATATTTCCATATTTACATTGTGTGTAGTTGTGTTTTGTAAGAAACCAAATGACAAATGTTGGCCCTTGCTCTGAATAAAGTGAAAAAGAATAATGGAAGAAAACTAATGTGGATCAGCCTGTGTGTGTTTGCATGTGCACATGTGAGTATGAGTATATGAATATGTGTGTGACAAATAGAGACAGAAGGAGACAGTAATAAACAGAACAAGAGAAATGGGGACAGAAAGATGGAGAAACTACACAAGTATATATTTGAGAACTCAATAAATTTAACATTTGGCAACAAGAATAAAATTATAATTAAAACATTTATTGTTTAGGTTATCACTTCCTCTGGAAACAATACCACCTAAGAATTTATCAAAAGAAAATCTCTAAATATTTTTAATCAAAAGTAGTATAAGGATATTAATGTATAGTTTAACTGTATTTCTTGTCTTGCTTAATTGGCATATCTTTTTTAAAATGTATTATCCCCTTCAAGCAAATGCTACAGTATGTTTAACTATATGCACTTTTGACAAACAACCTCTAAAATATAGTGATAGAAAAGTATGTTTATTCTTCCACCAAACTAGATATATCAGAGATTTAAAAAAAACATGTGTGCTTGTGTGTGTATATATATTTACATATATGATTACACATATTCATATGTATTTATATGTATACATATGCATACATTATATATATATATATATATATATATATATATATATATATATATATAAATATACACATATATATGTAAACATACACACACACTAGTTGTCTGGGACTGGTAACCAGCCTCTTGGTACAATGCAACATTTCCAGGGTTGTTTTTTGTTTGAGTTAAGGTTAAAGGATTTTGCACAAAGCACTCAGATGTAGTCTACTTCTGGCAAAATGCATGCCTTCCTATACAGGGTTATTGTTCTGCTTCTAAAAGCAATCTTGCTTCAGATGAATGGATGACCTTATTCTGAATGGATTGGTTCACTTGAAAGGCCATGTATACTTTCTTTCTTTCCATGTGCAAAGGAAAGCTAGACTAAATCCATTTATATTTCCCATGAATATGACAAAAACTCTTTGGTTCAAAAAAGCTATGGCAGAAAAATAAATCACATAAAATAAGACATCATTGAACTTGAACATTAATTTGCATGAAGCACTTGTAATCTTACAGGAAGCACCAGACTTCTTTTGGTATTGGGATTAAGTGTTTCTACTTATTAATTTTGTATTATCACCAAGCTGTTGGCACTGAAGTGCTGTAAACTGGACAGTGGTTTGTACTGATTTCCACAGCTAGTGAAATAGCTTAGAGAGCTGCTTCTTTATAGGGGACATCATCAGTTAGTCAGTTTTAGTAGTACCCCACAAATGACCAAAGAAGTTCCTCTTTGTGTTAGTCCTACCTTCACCAGCCAAGAAAGGAAAATACTGTACACAGATTCCTTTGTTTTACAGTGAAACAAAGTCATTGGGACACAATGTGAAGGAGAACTGCCAGAATGAACAACAAAACAAAAAGGCTTTGACTTAATGTTTCCATGCATTTAGATGTTTTTCTAGAATATATCACTTTAATCAATTTTTACCTTTTTTATGGAATACAGCTGGTATAACAGGAATTGAACTTTGCCTTGACTCAGTATTTCAAAGAAAAAATACAAAATTTTATGAAGAACAAAACTGTCCATTCATTGCTGAGGGGTTTTATTTTTTCTTTTTGCCTTTCTCAAAATAGCACAATGCTTATTGTTAACAGAAAATAATCCTAATTTTATCTGAGTTAATGTTTTTGTCTGTTTTATCTGAAATGAAGTTCTAAACAAGGTAATTCATTTAGAGCTTATTGTATATGTATCTTTAAAAAGCCACTTAAATAATTGTTATTGAATCTCCATGGAAATCATTATATTCACAACATTATTTGTACAACTAAATATAGGCATCCTAAAGATACTTATAGATTTCATTCTCAGAAAACCCTCCCTGCAACACAAGTTTCTACATAGTAAGCTCTGAAGACAGTTAAAACTCATCTTACCACCCAGAATACTTAAGGCAGAATGATTTCAATCCTTTTAGGAACACATGGTTGCACTTAAAATCATCTCACTTCTCATTAAGTATGACTTTACCCCTTGTGCTTTTACAAATTTCATTTTATGTAATAAATTTTCATTTAAAAAATACCCAAAGAATTAAGTTACACAATGTATAATAGAATCATTGATATTAGAGATAAGAAAAATGTATTAGGTCTATCCTTTGAAGTCTCCTGAAGAGCAGTTTTCAATATAGTCTGTGACTTAGTGATTCTTGTCTAGCATTTAATGGGAATTTTCAGTTATGCTAATAAAATGCTTTTAAAAATCTATTTGGGTCATTTGTACCCAAGTGAGGAAGATGTTACTGGAAAGTAGAGTAAGTTCTCATCTTCTATAGTTCATTAATATTGGCCTTGTGAAAAGGCACTATCTTCAGGGTCTCTGCCACTCACAGAACCATTAAGAGGACTAATGCTACTAGAACCAACCACCTCTCCCGGTAATGCCTCTTTGGATGACTGCCATGGGGATAAAACCTCAGGGTTCTGCACAATATGGGTATCTAGTTCCTCAAATTCTACTTTTATATACCAGGTTATTTCAACATATGGCAAAGAAACGAACTAGATTTGAAAATAGGTGTTTAAAGGTGGTGAATAGAATAATATTGAAGGAAAAGTAAAAATGAAAATGATGTTTTTGGAATTAAACCTGATTTTCAAAACTGTTTTCATTACAAATATTAAAAATGTCTGCCAATACTTTCACTTGTAAATACTTGCCTGTTTTCAATATAAAGTAAGGTAAGAAATGTAATGTGTCTAGCACAACATAAGCTATGTATTCCATAATTAATCACTTTTGTTTTTTATAAATGAAATGTTTTATCATATGCAAGAATTGACCTGACACCTGGTATAATGTAAAGGCATTGCCTTAAATCTCTGTGATAGTTTCTACTGTCATTGCCTACTAGGAAATATAGAGGCTATTTTTCAAACAGTATGCCATAATTTTGAACAAGAAAAATCATGCACTTTATCATATAACCATTCATTCATGTATTCAGTAAACACTAACAGAACAAATCATCTCTCAAACATTGTATTAACTGCTGGGCACATAGAAGTAGACACAAACCCAGTGTGCTCAAATTCCAATAGAGGTAACAGATATATAAACAGATAAAGAACAAAGGAGTAACTGCTGAAACAAGCTGTGTTGCAGGTATAGGTGAATGGCAGTCATGTGGGAAGGGTGAGCATAGGAGACCTGGAACACTGAGGCCTCTGTCTCCCCCAGAAGTAAGCTGTAGCATAAAGATCTTAGATAACACACACCAATGGGAAACATACAGCCTGTCTATTGTTTATGTGAAATCATAGGTCATTCTTAAATCTGCAGTGTCAGTAAGACTTTATTCACTCTGTATCAATCAACTAAAAAAAAAAAAAAAAAGACTGGAAAATTATTACAGCAATATTTAAATTAATGAATCATCTGAGAATAAGATGAATAAAGTCAAACTGTTTAGACATAAAAAGTGAGCAAAAATCTTCATAAATTAAATTCAAAAAAATGTTTGTGTATTATAGAGCTCAGGAACCATGTTTCTCTAAGATATAAAGGTGTTTGGCAAGGCCAAACTTTATGTAAGAAGGTCCAAAAGGTCAATTACATGGGGAAATAATCAGTGCAGTCAGGCTTGCTTTTCTCCTTTGTACCCTGCTTGCCTCCATGTGCTAGCGCACACATAACCTGGTAGGTTTATCTGTTGCTGTACTGGCTGATTATAACTTAGTGTAAGTTTCAATACATAACCTCCTCAGATTTTGGTTTCCTATGCTTATGGCTTTTTCATTCATTAATTACTTGACGAAATTGCTGTTTGTTACCCCATCTATGTCAAAAACGTTTTTGAGATGATTAATAATAAACTTGGCCCCTGTTAAAATAATCCACATAATCAGGCAGGTGGGGAAAGGGTTTTGTTTCCATAAAGGAACCCTTGAAACCAAACTGCACTTGTCCGCCCATATGTACGACTAAGGCACTGATTTACCATGTTATTTTGGTCAGTCATGCCTCTATTCTCCAGAAGCATGTTGACAACGATGGTAGTAAAATACTGTATTTTCTTACATGTGTGGTTTATTTAAGTAGTTCTTAAACTTTAATATGCATTATCACAATTATTCAAGGTTTGTTAAAACATAGCTTCCAAGAATTTTGATTCAGTATGTCTACGATTTGTTTTTCTAACAAGTCCCATGTGATGCAGGTGCTGCTAATTTGGAAACTATACTCTGAGAACCACTGTTCTATCTTGGTAAATACCTAAACGGTAGCAAGTCTTACCTCTGTACAGAACCTTTTAGGAAGTTCTCGATAAATGTTGGAAATATTGAATAAATGAATGAGTAATTGTACCTGGTTTAGTTCTTCGAGAAGGAAAAAAAATTAATAGTTTCTGATCCTACTTCTCAAAATACTGGCTTTTGAAAAACTCTCTAAGTAGAATGGGCCTGGGTCTGAGCTGAAAACCTTTAAGTGGATGAAACAATGTTTCAGTCTTTGGTGTTCCCATTGATAGACAAATGAACTTCACATAAATCCTTGGCAAGATTCAAAATATATTATTAAAGAGAAACTTCAATCAAGAGAATCTTATAAGTTCATTAAGGACAAACAAAAGCTGATTGGCAGCATTTTTTTTTCTTAGCAATGTTACTTACAGAGCACATCAGAGAAATACAATATGCATACAGTATCTGGGACCACAAAAATGCCTTTATTCTCATGTACAACATGCTGTTTTTAAAAGCAGAAATACACCTTTTGACTCTCTGTTCATAAAAACAAAGTGACCTATATTGGGTCCTATGCTTATCATGATCAATAAAATAAATAAATTCATTTTTTTTTTAATTCTGTTATAACAACTTCTATTATCAAGATAGCAGTAAACACCAGCTTCCACTCTGGTGGACTGTCCTCTGCCACATCTGGCATTAGCCTTGTTCACTCTATTTTTATTAGACTAAATAATTTAGACATACTTTGCCTTTCTTCACAAGTCAATTCACAAACTTTTAAAAATTCCATTTTGTTCTGTTCGAAATTGTGAAGTCTAAAGTTTGACATACTTGTTTATTGCTAACCTATTCCAGAGAACCATTAGGCATTTACCCAGCTGCCTGTGGGCTAACTTACTTCTCACACTTTTCCAGCACTGAAAAGGGAACAGCAGAATACTGCCAACCAGAAAGCACTGCCTAATGGCTTAGTAGTCTGGGAATTTTTCCAGCCTGCTTTGTGGAAGCAGCCCAAACACCACAGTGTTCCCAAAATGCTGACTGGGTTGACTAAGCCTATAATAATTTCACAAAATTGTACGTTACAACCTTGTTAATAAAAAGCCTCACCACTTCCTTTCCTCCCTTCCTTCCTTCCTTCCTTCCTTCCTTCCTTCCTTCCTTCCTTCCTTCCTTCCTTCCTTCCTTCCTTCCCTCCCTTCCTCCCTTCCTTCCTTCGTTTTCTTCCTTTCTCCCCTTTTTTTTTCTTCTCTTTTCCCTTTCCCCTCCACCTTCCTCTCCCTTTCTTACCTACCTTTCTCTTCTTTCTTTATTCCCTCCTATCAATTATCCACCACTTGACACTTGGCAGTTTGGCATGTGGGCCATGTTATTTGTGCATGACAGAAGAAGATGAGACCTATAGGAATTTGCCAGCACCTTCATTGAGATCCCACCAAACTGAATATGGGCTGTGACTATTGGAGGTATAATGAATTCAGACAGGATTGCCAACACTAACAGCATAGTGCTTGGTCAAGAAGGTAAACACGTGTGTTTTTATTTTTATCAAAATCAACCAAACCAGAGCACAGAAGTAAATAGTATTTTCAGGGGGATAATCAATCATTCATTGGCAAATATATAAAATAAAGATAATATTTTGAGGTTACTCTGAGAGCAAGAAATCATTAGAAAAGTACTCAGTACATTGTTTTATTAAATTCTCAGTAAATGGTACCATCATCATCATCATTACCTTCCTCATCTTTTAGTTATTGTTAGTAACAAAAATCACAAAACCTGAAATTAGGGTCAACTTTGTTAAAACCATATCTAGATATTGGTTGGATATTGCTTAATGTATACTCACACAAAGGTAGCATGGAAAGTATTATCCAAGAGGCAGTTTAGACTGGGAAATCCTCAGATTTGTTGAGGCTTTTAGTACCTCTGATGTTCCTGGAAGAGAATGTGTTAGCTTCATCAGCAGCCTACGTCCAGGTTGATTGTTAGTTTCCCGTTCGTGTGACGGATTTATGATAGGGCAACGTGTAAATATTTTTAATTGCCTGACAATTGTTACTCATTTAGAAAATACCATATTTTAATGTATTATACCTTAATTCTTTAAAACTTCAAAAAGATAAAATTATGTATTATACACCTTACCACCTTAATAACCACATTTCTCAGCATTTTACATATTTCATTTTGAATTTGTAAGCACTTTTTAGAGTCATAACAATAATGTGCATACCAAGGCGTTTCACATTAAATATACTGTAGGGATTAGGAGTAGATTTTGTCATCAGACTGTTCAGGTTCAAATTATAGCTCAGTTTTCTATTATCAATGTAATCTTTATAAGTCTTAAAACCTCCCTGAGACTCCATTTCTCCTTATGTAAAAAGGAGATAACAATAACAATCAAACATATTGCTCAGTGTAAGAACTAAATTAGAACCTGTTACCATAGGTGACTAAATATTAATAAGGCAAGGAAACAGAATCGGGCATTGAGTATAATAAACCAGGGAAGAAAGAATCAAATATTAAGATTAATAATACTGGGAGGCCTGGTCCAGTAGGTAGGTACAGCATTCCATTTACAGTTTCAGACACCCCAGGAGATTTCAACCTTGCTCTGCTAAGGGAATTAATACCCTTCCCTCCCCCAAGAAAGGACCAGTTTCTCAATCTCCCCGGAGTACAACAGATCTATCTCCAGACTGTGGGGGAAAGGAATAAAAACAGCAAGAAAGACTCCTCCACTGGGTTCATGTGCAGTAGAAACCAAGATGGTGGCCATAGAGGCCTGTTAGTCTGGCCTGGAGAAAGGATCTTTGGTTAGGGAGAGGGACCAATAGAAGCCGGTAAAAGATTAAGAAGCTGATTGGTTGGTTTGAAGAAAAGCTACTACTTTCTAATCTGAGATAATATAAATCCATATTTAACAAAGAAGCTGTCTCTCCTCTTCTCTCACTTGGAACTATGTGCTTGCCCCATTGTTTGCATGTTCTCCAAGCAGCCATGCGACCCTTGGAGCTATGTGGGTGGGCAGTTGGCACAGTCTTCTAAGTGCAGGCTTGGGGTGTAACCTGGATACAGCAATGGGGCACCTGGACTAAATTTTGGCATGTACTAAACTATGGCATGGGATATCTGGACATTGGTCTTTCTCCTGGGCCCGATGGTGAGTGGACTAGACTTTTTCTAGGATGCGGCGGGCAAAGATGAAACATTGGGAAACTGTGGCCAGCCTTCTATTTCAACTTCAAATAAATCTTACTACAAAATCCTTATCCTCCTGCCATATGTGAGGCTGGAGTTCTTTCCTTACAACTCCATGGAAGAACACCATTTTTCACTGACATCAAACCCATGTTATGATGTACATAGGGTTTTCTGCCTACCCAGAATATAATACTCAATAAACGTGCATTATAGTGTATGAAGGTAGTCCCTATTGTTTTAACGATCTCTGAACTGGTTTTTAATAATAATGCAATATTATAAATAATGTTTATAGGTAGCAAAATTATAGGTTTACTCCACCCTTCCCATCAATAAATACTCTTAAGCTTTTTGCTGATATCATTGAAAGGTAATGTCATATTTTATGTCTGTTAATATCACCCTGAGCTGTTTATTAAAATTCTTACTTCAACTTAACTAAAGGACATAATAGATGTCATGCTGGCCAGACTTCTTTATCCACGCTGCCCCACCACCCAGCCAGCTTCACCCAGGACAAATTGGGCAGAGAGTTGCAGTACATAGGAGACTATAACATTTCACCCAGGACAAATTGGGCAGAGAGCAGCAGTACATAGGAGACTATTGCACTTCACCCAGGACAAATTGGGCAGAGAGCTGCAGTACATAGGAGACTATAGCACAGCATTCTTCTTTTGGTCCACATCTCACACTCTTCCAAACACACAAACATCCCAAGACTCAAGGAGCTTCTATCCCTCTTTTCTCAGGAGACTAAGCTACAAAAACAAATTATAACTTGTTTTTTCAAATTTAAGCTTAGTTTGTATATTTTGACTACTATGTGGTGAACGCTTTCCCATATGTTTGTTTACTACTTTTACCTCTGTGGTGAATTGTCTGTTCATGTCATCTACCCAGTACTTATGAGTTTGTGTGGACTTTTTTCTAATTATGAAATTATTAACTCTCTATCAAATATAGAGTGGGGTATTTTTTATGAAATATTTTACATTTGTAAAATTAAATTTATAGGCATCTTTTTCTTATAATTATGTTTTAAATATATATAAATTCATCATCTTCTATCCAAAATTCTAATTATTTATTTACTTTTATTTTTTACCTTAACAGTGGTTTGGTGTATTTTTAATTTTAACATTTAATCCATTTAGAACTTATTTTGGAATAAAATGTGAGTTAAAGAAATACATGACATTTACCAAATTGCTAACTATCCTTTATCTTTTTTTGACTATGCCTTCTCCTCCTCATTTCATTGATTTACAATCACTTTATTATACAAAACATTTGCATGAGCAATAATTATACCTGGGATATTTATTCTTTTTCATTTAGCTGTCTATTATACCAAAACCATAGATTTACTTATCATAATTTTGTAATATGTTTTATAATTGTAGTAGGGAAGCAGTTTCAAATTTATTTTGATAGTCTTGCTTGTTTATTCTTTTTAAAAGAATATTATGTTACAAAACATGTTTTATTTTTCTCCAAAAATTTATTTTATTTTATTTACATGAAATACGTAAAAAAATATATAAAATATATTACACATATAAATAAATGAGGTTCAACTATTTCATTCAGAATCGTGTTTTATTCTTAAAGCTCTCAATAAAATTGTTAATTTTGATCATATGTTTTATAAGATAGATAGCATCTATATTTGTAAAATTTTATATATGATTTAGAGATTTCTTTTTAAGATTATCTCGGATTACTGATATCTTTTATTGATATTTTGACCGTGACTTTTTCTAACTATATTTCGAATTTATAGTAAATAGAATTATATTTGAAGTCATGTTCATAAAATTTATTTTATATAATTCTTTGTGGAGTCTAACTACTCAAGATTTATACTCCATTTTTGGTTTTTCATTACATTGGTTGACCAGAAATCCCAAAATAATAGTAAAAAATAATGATGGTAGTGAGAATCCTTACCATGTTCCTAGGTTTCACCATTAAATAAATACTCGCTGTTGGTTTAATATAGTTACTCTTTATCATGTTCCCAAAACGTTCTGTTCCTTTTAGTTTTTTCATGAAGAATGTGGACACTTTCGGTCTCCCTTTCAGCACCTTTTGATATAAAATATCCTTTTTTTATATGTATCAATTTGCTATTCTTTATTAATAGATTTTATGATACTAAATCATGCTTTCTCTCCTGAAATCAAATCTCATGTGGTTCTGGTTATTATTCTTTACAACACCCTTATAATAGACATATAACCCAAGAATCTAAACAAATAATCATTGTTGAATCAGTCATTTCCCTAAAGTCTTGATCTTATAACCCCACTTGCCTTTCTTTATTCACCAATTTGGTAATCCTATAAGAAAAAAAACAATTAAGCTCGGTTGACTTGACTTGTGCTGAGGGAGGTCATGCCCTTTATTGGTCATGATTCCTTTGTTCAACAGTAGTTTATTTTTCCTCCCTTAATATTTATTTTTATGTTTTACTAATTATTGATATAAAAGAATTTTGTATCAATAATCTTCCCAAGTACTGGCCTAACTGGGTCCTTCTGTGCTTTAAGTTTCTAAATCAGTCTTAGTATAGCATGCCATACCTTATATAATCATCATTATATAGTATTTTCCTAAGGGAGTCATTCTGCTGTTCATCAACAGTTCGCAGTTCCCCTGCTCTCACACCAAATCACATCAAGATTTATAGCTATAAATAGTCTTTGTTTCCTTGTCCTGGTTAAAATTTTAAAAGCACCAGATTTAACATATGGGATTTTTCAATATCCCATTATTATTGAGACCACTATTTCTATTTTTAGTACAAAATAACAATCTGGATGTTCATTAAGGATTAACACACTGTAGGGTTAGTTGCTCTGAGCTATTTGTTAAGCATACAGTGTGCCTAGTAACCCATACATGCCTGAGATAAAAATAGATGATTTTCAGTATCATGACATTTTACCTGCTTTTTAAAAGCAACTTTAACATTTACTTTAATATTGAGAGAAATTATGAGGCACTAGAAAAATCAAGTAGGAAATTCATTTGATCAAAAACAAATTGTGTTTAAAGAAACACTGAAAACTCAAACATTGGGTTGATATGTTCAATAATTGTTCTTATCTAAGATATCAGAATTACTGGGAGAAATAGGAAATAGGAAATATTTCTATAAAGTGTGTTGAGAAAGCCTATTCTGTTATTTTGATGATTACGAACCCTGAATCTTTCCCTAAGGTTCCCAACTAACATATAGCCGGGGTGTTTCTATTTATCAAAAAAAATGTCTAAGATTCTTCCTCCAATGTAACTTCCTAATTACTTTACATTTGTGTTGAACATTTACAGTTGTCCACATTTTCATTCAACCTGTCTGTCTTGAGCATGTAAAAAGTCAGGCACTGTCCTAGAGTTCAGCACACACCAGTGCAGAGAAGTCTTCAAGCTTCCCGTATAGTTCTCATTCACACATCATCTGTTCTTTCCATTTAAAACTACAACTATCTTTATTGAGCCATATTAAAGAATAGCTTAGGTATATGGAAAGAGTTATTTCTCTAGAGTTATTTTGAATTGAAAACTGAACGCTGGTCCTGGCCGCTTGGTTCAGTAGATATAGCATCATCCCAGTGTACAAATGTACTGGCTGATTCCCAATCAGAGCACACAAGAGAAGCAACCATCTGCTTCTCTCCCTCTCCCCCTTCCCTCCCTCTTCCCTTCCTGCAACCATTGGCTTGATTGGTTAAAGCAGTGGTAGTCAACCTGGTCTCTACTGCCCAATAGTGCGCGTTCCAGCTTTCATGGTGGGTGGTAGAGAGCAACCAAAGTATAAATAAAAAGATAGATTTAACTATAATAAGTTGTTTTATAAAGATTTATCCTGCCAAACTTAGCGAAAATCTGACATAAAGTACTTGGTAAGTAATTATTATTATATGCTTCAACTTGCTGTAACTCTGCTTTATAAATTTTATAAAGTAAAGTTGCTTCCCTACTTTATAAATCACCATTACTGTGGAACCGGTGGGTGGTTAGAAAATTTTACTACTAACAGACATACAAAATTGGGCGGTAGGTACAAAAAGGTTGACTACCCCTAGGTCAGAGCATTGGCCCCGAGTGCTGAGGATAGCTTGGTTGGTCTAAGCGCATCAGCCTCAGGCACGAAAAATAGCTCAATTAATTCAAGCATTGGCCCCAGACAGAGGTTGCCAGGTACATTCTGGTCAGGAGACATGCAGGAGTCTATCTCACTATCTCTCCTCCTCTTACTTAAAAAAAAAAGAAACTCTTTAAATATTTCTTTTAAATTGAATTTGTTGTATATCAAAGTGATCCACCTGATTCTATCCCATTGAAATCTCACTTAAAGTAACAAAGGATTCTGGGTGTGTCCATAACAGTGGGTGAGAGAGGGAAGAGGGGGAGTGTGTGTGTGTGTGTGTGTGTGTGTGTGTGTGTAGTTACTCTAGCCATCACGGGTGGCCATATGTTCTTCACTAACAACAGAAAGTCCTCCAGAGAAGAATTTGTCAAAGATGATCAGCTTCTATGATAATTAAAGAAATGCAAATTAAAACAACTGTAAAACACACTTTAATTTTTTTTTAATTTATTTATTCTTTTTTTTTTTTTTTTTTAGAGAGGAGAGTGACAGACAGAGAGAGAGAGAAAGGGGGGAGGAGCTGGAAGCATCAACTCCCATATGTGCCTTGACCAGACAAGTGCAGGGTCTTGAACCGGCAACCTCAAGCATTGCAGGTCCACGCTTCATCCACTGTGCCACCACAGGTCAGCCTGTAAAACCCACTTTATAAAAAAAATAAAGGCGCTTATGTTACTAAATCTCAACCAAGGCTTAGGAAAGCAGAGTCTTTCTGGAGTCTGTGGGAAAATAACCTGGCACAACATTGGTGAAGGGAAATTTAACACTTTGTATCAGAACTAAAAATAAACTAAAAATGCACAAACCTTTTCACTTATTTTATTTCTATTAATTCTTTTTTATAAAGATTTTTATATAAATGTGCAAAAATTTAGGCAATGTATATTGTGGCTTGTTTATTATAGAAACAATCTAAATGCCTGTCTGGTGATGACTACTTAATATCTAAATTAGAGTATTCTTATGCCAACATACATTCTGAAGCCTTTACAAATGAGAAACATCTACATGTACTATATGTTGGGTAATAATGTCTTTAAAAGTGACTTAAAATAGGTGGCTGAAAGATAGTACAATATCATTTGCATAGAAAAAGAGGTGTGTGTGTGTGTGTGTATGTGTGTGTGTGAATCTGAATGAATAGAAAATTACCAGAAAGATATTTAAGAAAACAGGATACCTGACAACTAGGGATGGCAGGTAAATCTAAGGAGGTAGGAAAGGAAACTTACTTTGCAATGCATGCCTCTTTCTCTATTGTATAATTTTTTTAGCATTTTAAATTAATATTTAAATACTGAATCATTCATTTTCCTTTCGAGTTATATAAAATAAGTTTATAACAGATGTGAAATCAGAATGTACTATTTCTGCCTCTGTCACTATAGTTCTATGTATATTTTTAAAATTTTTTTGTTTTATGATTTAATACATTTAAATATCTTTTTATTAATCTGCTCATCCTGTCATAACAAAATACCACAGGTTGGGTGACTTAAACAACAGCCAGCCAGCCTGACCAGGCGGTGGCACAGTGGATAGAGCATCGGACTGGGATGCAGAGGACCCAGGTTCAAGATCCCAAGGTCGCCAGCTTGAGCGCAGGCTCATCTGGCTTGAGCAAAAGTTCACCAGCTTGGACCCAAGTTCGCTGGCTCCAGCAAGAGGTTACTTGGTCTGCTGAAGGCCCACGGTCAAGGCACATATGAGAAAGCAATCAATGAACAACTAAGGTGTCGCAATGAAAAACTGATGATTGGTGCTTCTCATCTCTCTCTGTTCCTGTCTGTCTGTCCCTATCTATCCTTCTCTCTGACTCCCTCTGTCCCTGTAAACAAACAAATAAACAAAAATAACAGCCAGCCAGCAGTCCAGGATCAGGGTACCAATAGGATTGATTTCTGGTGAGATTTCTCTTCCTGGCTTGTAAGTGGCTGCCTGTCCCTGTGTGCTCACAGGATTTTTTTACTCTCTGACAGGAAGAGAGAGATCTCTGGTATCACCTCCTCTTCTTATAATGACACCTGTCCTATTTAATTAGGACCCTACTATTATGACCTTACTTAACCCTGATTACCTCTTAAAGATCCTATGTCCAAATACAGTTACATTGAAGGTTAGGGCTTCAACATATGAATGGGGGGAGCAGCTATAATTCAGCCTATATACCTTCTGAACACTTAAAACATTTTAAGTGTCAATTTATCAAAGATGACCAATATGTTTGAAAATATGGCTTAGAAGGGGTATTTCATAATATACCTGATAATAGATTAGGGTAAAAGAAACAGCCAAATTATCAATTTTATCAAACTCACTTTAAGTACAAGTTTTTAAAAGTAATTTTCATAGGAAGGTAGATACATACATACATACATACATACATACATACATACATATAATACCCTCTACCCGTGGTGGGATTCAATTAATTTAACAACCAATTCTCTGCCCTAATGACCATTTTAAGTATATATAAAACTGTATACAGAAATGTAGTTTATTATTCATGCATTTAATACTTAAATAAAACAATAAAAGAAGTGCACAAAACTAGATTGTATTATAAGGAAGAGTTTTACAATATTAATGAAAAATATTAAATAACACCTGACAAAAAAACAATAAAACTGTTAAGATATTTCCAATGATAGCTTGTCACCCCCTGGTTGTTGGGCACTTTTTCTTCTTACGTTATATGTTTGTTTATTGAAGTAACAAATATGAGAGAATTAAAACATAGTATTTCATCAAAGGTATGATGAGTTCTATAAAGTGAATAAATGAATATTACAAGCATAGTTCCATCAAATTGTTTTCACCTATGGACAGAATGAAAATTATTATGGGTGCTTAGAATATGTGTTGCGCAGATGAACATTAAGAAAGAGCAAGGAATATAAATTTGTGATTTACAATTGGGCCGCTGCCCAGGCACCCACCTTAGAGAGAACCCTGATTACAAGTGCCATTTTAACAACCAGCTCGCCGAACTCAACAAAAAAATAGGAATCGGTTCTGCCAAACCAGTGCCAACCGGCTGAATCCCACAACTGCTCTCTACCAATTGATAATGCTCATGAAACAAAATGACTTTATTTTCCTCCTATTTACTTTGTACACCATGAACTAGTTGCTACCATAACCTCCACAATTGTGCAACATAATAGCAAGTTGTACTCAATTCTATATATGTTGGCTGAAGTCAGATAGTCTTTGATATGATACATATGTAAAAAGGGGACATGATATACTGTTTCTTTGTTCTTCTGCTATACCTGAAGAGAATACTTAAATTTTATCAGTACTATTTCCACATATATTTTATTATTTGACTTTGTAAAAGTGATGGTTTTATGAATTAATTTTAAAACCCACTACTTTTCTTTAGTGATATATGGCTATTGGAGCATGGATGGGTACTAAAAAATAATCAAGCCTTGTGAATATAAGTCTAGCACAGTGGTTCTTAAACTGGGTTCTATCGAACCCTAGGGGTTCGATGAGTCGGTCTCAGGGGTTCGGAGAAGCCTCTGCCGCGGAGGCCAGAATAAAGTAATACCGGAATTTGTTGTGAGTTCATGCACTTCGCTGATTTTGTTCTTTGAGCAAGGTGATGTTCATGCACGGCTCATTCTGTGCACCAGTAAAAAAATCATATACCTATGTCCTGAATTTGGGGGAAAAAAATCATATTTTATTTATCACTAAAGAAGGGTTCGGTGAATGTGCATATGAAACTGGTGGGTTCGGTACCTCAAGAAAGGTTAAGAACCACTGGTCTAGCATGAAAATGCAGTTTTTAAACTTAAAGGCTTTACTTCCGTGAATTGAAATATATTCCAAAGGCTGCAGGAAATGTGAGTTTGAAAGACGTCATGTTACTATGTTTGTGAAACGTGAAAATTTAATCTCATAATAACTGGTTTGTGCCAACTAAATTAAATCAACAGGGAAAGGCAGATGAAGCATTATATAGATGAGAACAAATAAACACAAGAGTGATTTAGATAAAACAAAAGTATTTTCTGATATATAAGGCTATTAAGCATTGTTTTTGGAGAAAGTGGCAAGGAAGTAATTCTTAAAAATTATTCAATGAAGCTGGAATGCCTGCTCTAGAATTAAAGAAAGTTATGGTAATCATTTAGGATAATTGGGAAATAAGTTAAAAATGTGTTAATAATAAAATATGTGCTCTGTTTAATCAATAACTAAATAAAAACTAAATAGGATCTGCAATATTTATAACAAGGTGGTTCCCTGAAAGAAATCTAAGGAGACAATTCTATTTATCTCATCTAGATTTGCTGCTAACTTAATAGAAAATTTGCTTAGAAGGAAAAAGGAAGACCCCTAAAATAATTGCTATAGAAAATGAAAGGTCTTTAGAAACCAGGAAAATAAGTGTTAACTGGAAGTCTTAGACCACATAGCTCAGTATGTTTCTATAATTGTCTAATGTCCTTTAGGAACTTATGGCTAATTACAAAAAAAAAAAAAAAAAGGCTCCAGAGCAATCTTAATATGTTTTCTGTTTAAATAGCACAATCTATTAGGTTTTCATGTCTCTGACTTGAAAGAATTTTATTTCTTTTTCCTGAAAAAAGTCTTATTCTTTACCATAAAAATGACAAGTACAAAGTCAAATTCAAAGGTAATCTAATGATATGTCTGGCTATTCTTCTACCTAAATGAAATAAAACAGACACAAGCCCTTTTATAAAGAATCTAATAGAATAAATCTAGTAAGCAGGAAAACATTTCATTTAGCTTAGTTGATTTGGCCTTGGTTTCAAAGGTGACCAGCAGTATTTAGTGTATGGTAAGATGGTAATTGAACTGTTTTTGTTTGCTAGCCTCATAAAGCCTTTTCTCACAGTGTTTCTTGCATTGTGCACCAAAACATCCTCAAGATATGTTTTTCTAAATAATCACGTGATAGCAGGCCTCCAACAAAGACCCACTGAATATACATTGTTACCATGATTTTTCCTGGTGTCAGAGAAACACTCTGTCTTTGTGCTGGTACCTTGCAGTTCTGGTGGTCACACCTTGCAAAGAATATATACTAGGCTCATAAAAATACCTTAAAAGAAATGATGTTATATGTGTAGACCGAATTTAAAAGATCTTTGACCAGTTTGGTGTAAAAAATTGGTGCTACAAATATGTTTATTGAATCACTGGTCATGATGAAATATGGCTATTGCTACCATCTCATGAGTAGAAACGCACTTTTAAATTACACACTGTTAGATATTCTGCCATCTCTACTCTCCTTGAAAGTGTTTTTTTCTATTCTGATGTCTCTCAATATTTAATCTGTATTGTATAAGGCAGGGGTGCTCACACTTTTTCAGCTTCTGAGCTACTTATAAGATAACCAAGTCAAAATGATCCACCTACAATAAAAATGCAAAACATAAATTTATTTCTTCTATATTATCATTATTTAAGTTACTATTATTACTATTTAATATTGTGTATTCTTCTTTCACCTTTCTCCTTCTCAGCTCTCTTTTCAGAGGAAAATCAATGTCATAGTTTTTATGAACAATCCGTAAAAGCCGCTCCAAATTTCACTTCTTTGGAATAGCAATGGCACACACAGATGAGGCAAACACACTTAGAATATGATGTGAAAAAAATCCCCTCCCATTCGTATGAAAGTGCTAGGTTTTAGGCTTCTTACTCGGACCAGCTACGGCACTCATTTTTATACCCTTTGTTGTATTTAGTTTAAATAAATTGAAGGCTAACTACACAGCAATGTAACTGAACAAGTTAGCGCGGTTTAATGCGCATGTGTAGGGTGTCAGATGTCAGATTGGCTACCCAGTATGCCAATCAAAAGACAAACGTCTTTTTAATGTCATGAGATCTACCCACACTTCCCTCGTGATCGACCAGTGGACCAGTAGATCACGATCGACGTATTGAGCACCCCTGGTATAAGCATGACTGAGACCAATGTTTTGCCATTACTTTGAGCAGGGGTTGGTCAATATGTCACAATACTAGACAACCATGGCTTTTTTTTTTTTTTTTTTTTACAGGGACAGAGAGTCAGAGAGAGGGATAGATTGGGACAGACAGACAGGAACAGAAAGAAATGAGAAGCATCAAGCATTAGTTTTTCGTTGTCTTCGCAACACCTTATTTGTTCATTGATTACTTCCTCACATGTGCCTTGACCGCGGGCCTTCAGCAGACCGATCAACCCCTTGCTGGAGCCAGCGAACTTGGATTCAAGCTGAGGAGCTTATGCTCAAGCCAGATGGGCCTGTGCTCAAGCTGGCAACCGCGGGGTCTCGAACCTGGGTCTTCCGCATCCTAGTCCGACGCTCTATCCACTGCACCACCGCCTGATCAGGCCAATCATGGCTTTTTAAAATTGATTTTAGTATAGTCCTAACTTTAATGGAAGCTGATTCTTATTTCAGAATTAACTTCAGCTAGTACTACTTGTGATTTAAAAATTCCACAAATGTTAACCATTCTCCAGATGCTGATAGTACTGGCAAATTTGGTCATGGAATGGTGTATGTTAAAGCACTTTGAACTTGCAAAATAGTATACCAATATTAATTGTTATTGTTATGCATTTTTGAGTTGGTGTCAAATCTTGTAGAATATATGATTCACCAATATTTTTCTAAAATAAGTCAAAAATCATACACAAGCAGCTTATTCCAGTAAAGTGTGTCTGTTGTTGAGATAAACTTTTAGAATATAAAAAAATCAGCTAAAATTTTTTTTATATATAAACATTAAATCATGCAAATAGTCATTTAACGTTTTGTATTATAATGACAAAGGTAGTTTACATTTATGTTATTTTTCTCATATAAAGCACTATATCATAAGTTTTAAATACTTATTTAATTCTTTCTATAATCATATGAAGTAAATACTATTCACTTCTTTTACAGAAGAGGAGCCTAAAGCTCAAAGACATAGAGTAACTTGGCCTATGTTGGATGCCCAAACAACCTTATATGACAGTCTAACCTCCAAGCCCTCAGCCTTAACTACAAATTAGTTCTTTTATCCTAAGTTATTTGTTAACCAGCTGCTGTATTCCAGACACTGTGTTTTTGTACTCTGCAACTTCATGGTGATGTAGGTGTTATGCCCTTCTTTCGTTTTACCTTGCCTGAGATTAGGGAGTGTTTCTTGAGTCTGTGGATTTTATCTGTCTTCAACCGAGAAAAATATTCAGTGCTTTTCTCTAAGAATAATGCCTGTCTCATCCTCTCTCAGCTCTCCTCTGGGACTCTCCCACATACTAGAATCATTCATTCTATGCTATACATCTTTACCTTTGCTTCTATGTCTTCCATCTTATATCTCCTTGCTTTTTTTCTAAATAATTCTTCTGATCTATCATCGTTTTGTGTCCTGTTAAATCTTTCCATTGGATCTTAATCTTGGTTTTTGAAGTTTTCCTTTCTAAAAAATTTTAAGGGAAGATTTTTCAAATCTTCTCTGTCACTTTGTATAGCTCCTGTTCCTTGGGAGCTATTTTCAAACTTGTCTTTTAATTCCTTCATTGTGACAATAATACTTTGAGACTCTCTTACAGATAATTCCAATATCTAAAGTCTGTAGACCTATCCATTCTGAATGATGTTTCTCTTGGTACTCATACACAGTGCTTTGTTTTTTTTTATTTAGTCATAGAGATTCCTTGAGGTCTAGCCTGAAGGTATTTTACTCCAGACAAATATATGCTGACTTCAGGCAGACAGCTACAGGCACTAATTGTCTGGAACCATCTCAAATCAAGTTCATAGACTGAAGAGACCAGGAACACCAAAGCAATGCATAGTGTAGACTGAAAACCCATAAAACTATTGGCAACAACTTCTTACAGACAGTTTGTTTTTTTCTTTTCTTCTCTCACTTGTTCCTTGATGTGCCAAATCATCCCTCACTGAGATGCCCTAGGAACAGAGGATGAAAAGGAAAGGACATAGTTACTCCTGGTTCCTTGTTTTCTGAGACTAGGGCCTTTTGAGGCCCCAGCTCATAAGATGTCCTTTTACGCTTCCTTATTTGGAGACTGTCAAAGGTGCTGCCAAAATATAGCTCTATTTTGACAGAATACAAAAATACCCTTGGGGCAAAGGCAACTTAAGTACTCTGTGCTCATCCTGCTTCTCTAGATCCCCATTGTTTCTTCAGTTTTGTCTTGCAGACCTTACTCTCCTGTTACCTCTCATATTCTTTTTTAAAAATCTTTTTAAGAATTTTTTTGTTATTTTCAGCAAAAAGATTTCTCTGAAAAATGTAACCTTTATTGAACTATTCAACATTCAATAATGTAGCCATTAGTGAAAAGGTAGGCCCTATAAATAACAGGGACAAGGTTTTCTTTCCTAATGGAGATTTCATTCTAGTCAGAATAGTGCAAAAATGGAGGAAACGGACAGAGTGATTGTGAATTATGATAAGAACGATGAAAGAGACAATGGGCTGAAATAGATATTAATGGTGTAATACAGAGGAGGCTAACATTACATAATTGCCTATTATTTTTCTTAAATTTAAAGAAATTGAAAAATTAACAATAACATAGAAAGAAATTTAAGATTATATAGAAGTTAAATTCCTTGTGACAAATGACTTAGGCTAAGTATGATTTTGGGTATAAAAGTAAGATACCTAAATTGGGAATGGGGTTTTAGGAATTGATCCCTTGTGTCATTTACCAGCTGAGTGATCTTGGGAAAGTCATCTAACCTATTCAGTATACTTCAACCACTAATTCAATGCACCATTTTTTGGTTATGTACAAATGCAAATCATTCTGCTCAACACTGGATAGGAGTGGTCAGAGAAAGTGCACATGAAAGTGGGAAAAGCATATTTCCTGCAATATGGAGCTAATATAAGGCTAAAAAAGAAAGCATATGTATATAATTTCACATCTGCTAATATGGATTCTAACCTGAACTCTGTAGATTGTTTAGCCTTGAGTCAGCCAAATGATCTGATCATGTGAATGGTGGTAGTGGTTTTCACATTGGGTTCCCCGGAACATTCAGTGTGCCATGGATTCCTCCTTCCACTCCGCTACCCCTCACTCCCACCCTCGCTGTCCCAGAACAAGGAAAGGGAGCAGTTCTGAGACTATATTCTGGTATCTGAGGACCTCTGCTTTCATCCATTCTAACCTTAGGCTTTTCTGTAACATCTTCTGTAACATTTGCATGAGCAAAGAATGGTGCAGTTAACAGACATTTGAACACTTGCTGGTTTGATTATTTATTTGTTTGTTGAGAAAGGTAAAAGTTAAAACTGTGAGACTGGTTTCTATTTTGGTGATAAAAGAGCTATGGGAGACCTGTAAAATTACTGCAAAGGATGTTCACATCGAAGCAAGTACCCAACACTAGCTATTGAGCAGAACATGTAGGTCTGCAGTGACCTTGGCTGGGGATTATACACACACACATACATATAAAATATAATAATACTTATATATAATATATAGTTAATATATAGTCATATATGTGTGTGTATATAACCCATAGAGAAAAGGAGATAATACATAAGTAAATATACTATTTTGATTTTTGTTTTTTCAGCAAGAGAGACAGAGAGACTGACACACAGACAGGATAGGAGAAACATGAGAAGCATCAACTTATAGTTGTGGCACCCTAATTGTACATTGATTGCTTTCTCATATGTGCCTTGACCAGAGGGCTGCAGCTGAGCCAGTGATCACTTGCTTGAGCCAGTGACCTTGGCTCAAGCCAGTGACTATGGGGTCATGTGTAGGATCCCATGCTAATGCCGGTGACCCCACACTTAAGCTGGTGAGCCTGTGCTCAAGCCAGTGACCTCGGGGTTTGAAAACTGGGTCCTCAGTGTCCCAGTCCAGTGCTCTATCTATCCACTGCACCACAACCTGATCAGGCCTATTTTGGTTTTTCTTAAATGAAAATAATTCATGCTCATAAGGGAAAAATACCAACAGTATAATAGGCCATAATATTTAAAGTAAATGACCTCCCTATCACACTCATTTCAATTTATTGTATTTTCTTCCAGCATTTTTCCATACTCCTCCCAATGGAGTTTTGTAGTTCTTTTACAAACAGAGAGACTCACACTGTACAATCCATGCTGCAAATTGAAGTTCTTTGTTAATATAACTTAGGTATTTTTCTATACTAATACATATTCACCTACCATCCTCTTTTTTAGTACTATGAAGTATTTCATTATATGCACGTAGCATAATTTATTAGCCAATCCACTATGAGTGAACATTTATTATGATGTTTTCATGACCTATCTTCAGTGGTTTTGCTCTCCCACAGATGCTGCTGCAAGCACCCTTTACATTATCAGTTTTAAATAGACGTGGGAGCTGCATTTGGCAGCTGCTGTGTCTTGTATTTTTCTCAATCAAGGGATAATTCACGTACAAATACTCATGACAATTTTTGACACTTAAAAGAGGCCTTCCTGCTAAAATAATTTGGAAACTACTGAGTTATAAATTAATTTTAAGCTTTAGTTTAGCACATGTTGTTTTGAAGTATATCAGGCAATCAAGTTTGTTATCAAATGAGATAAGTGAATGTCCTTATCTGGGACTCACTGACATTGATTCATTGATGCAGCAAATTCATTTTTCGAGCACTTATTCTGTGCTCAGGATTGGTGGTACCTAAATAAAAAAATGGCGCCTTGCTTGTAGCACTTTTGGCAAAGATCGTCACATTAAGATAAATTGCAATTCAGTACAGTAAATGCTACGTGGAGGAGCTGCCTTGTGATTTTGCTATTTTAACATAAACAGAGGAAAGGATGGACTAGAGCTCTGCTGTCCCTACCAATGTGCGTAGGCAGTCATTCTTCAGGCGTCTCAAGGAACCGTTCAATGGTTTTTGAAGAAGGAAAAGGAAAAACAGTGAATATGGCAAACAAGCTTCAGTTTTTATGTACTTTGCAATCATTTCCTATCTGTGGCCCGCATATTTTCTCTCTAAAATAAAGGAAGGGTTTATTGTTCTACTGTTACCTCTCTACCAACTCCTCTGCTTTTTTATTTTTCTTTATGGGCTGTTTGAATGCATCAGAGGTTTAACCTTGCAGAAATTTGTCAATGGGAAATTCAGACTAACATTTGACAATTTAGCCATTTATACCTCACTCTCTATCCAAATCTATGCCATATTGAATGCTATTTAGTGTCCTTTTACTGATCAAAAAGTTCCTATTTGAATTCCTTTTCTGGAAAGGAAAAATAGAGACTATCTAGCAACAAATATTTAGCTCTGGTCAATGAAGATTTGGAATGCATCAATAATAATAATAGCTATCATATGCTCAATCCTTACCACTGTGATGTGCTATATTTACTGTACTACGCACTTTACATGTATTATCTTCTTTAATTTCCATAGCAATTACTATCTCCAACTTACTCATGAGAAACATGAGGCATGGAAGAAAAGTAAGACACAAAGTCCTACAACCTGCATACTACAGAGCCAAAATTTAAACCAGGTCTGTCCAATGTTATTGTGCATGCTTCCAACCACTGCACAATGCCTCCATAATTAAAGGTGATTTTCCATTCTGGATAGTATTGATATATCTAAATCCTGTGTGAAAGCACTTAAAACATTCCTCACCCTTCACCCCAGCCTACCCACCCACACATAGAAAAGCAACGTATCCTGGACTTAAGAAGAAACTTCCTTCCTCCATGCAAGGAGTAAAAATAATTTTTTCTTCAGGAGAAAGGCTTTGAATACATTTGAGATATTTAAGTTTTATATCTATTTTCCCATGTAAATTTGCAGCCTTAAGGTTTAATGGATACTAAAGTCTCATCTATTTTTACCAATTTCTACTCAATTATACTGGAAGAGCAAGCTAATGCTAACAAAGAAGCCAGCTTGACAGATAAAGCCCCAAGGAAGCAAAAATATCTTTATTAGAGTAGTAGTAGTCTAATTCCACATCCCAAAATGCCATATTTGGATTAGCCAATCTCTCTGAGATAAGCAGGATATAAATTAGCAAGGAAGACTTGGTCCAATCTCTGCTGGAAGCATTATCATTAAGAGACCATGCCCAATAGTATTTGGGAAATACGTGTTAGACTACAATCTTGAAGTCCAGTGGGAAAGAGTACCAACTGGCAGTTTTGATCAAGTGTGTGTGTGTGTGTGTGTGTGTGTGTGTGTGTGTGTGTGTGTGTGTGTGTGTGTGTTTACTAGTTTAGCTTCTCTTGTTTATATAATGTGATAAGGGTAAAACCATCCATGTTTTCTAAAATTAGTCATCTAGTAGAGACCATAACTGTCACTGAGTTAGAAAATCCTTTGCAAAATCTTGCTCTAATATAATCCAATTCATTTCATTGATTCACAGTGTTTTTCTGAAAACAGGCAAGTGTAACTCTTTGTGCCCTAGCCACTCAAACCATGCTTGGATAAAATTGCTTTTCTCTTTTGTTGTTTGTACACATTTTTTTGATTGTCTGATAACATCTGCACGTGGGAGTGTAAATTTCAACATTGTTGATGTTTCCAAATAGTTTTAAGTCCCAGCTGTTAGTCCTTTTCTCTCCAATGAAGATCTAACATTACAAAAGAAAAGAGGAAGAAATATATAACTAGTTCCCTAGACTCTCCTTACAGAGAGATAAATTATATAATAAAATTCTATTAGCAATTATATATTAACAAATCAGAAATATTTGCTCAGCAAACAAAATTAAAATTTCTTAGTTGTCTTTGGGGTAAGGAGGTGATCAGTGATTACAACCTGGTTATACAAAAAGTTCAGATAAAACACAAAAACTCCCTTACTCAGAAAAATCATGATACATATGTAGAAATTCAGGAAGGGCATTCTCTTGAAGTTCAGAACATTTAGAAAATAAGCACTAACTTTTTCAAAGGTGAAGCCTTTGACAGTGAACAACCCAGGCTCCTATTGCTCTCTAAGTGAAATCTATACGTGTTTAACTTTTGACAAGAAAAGAAGTTGCTTCTCCCTTTTTAATTACTTGAGGTTATTCTTTGTTTTAATTTATTAGTGAGAAAGAAATATCAATGAGAAGCTTATGTGACTGAATAGGTAGGAAGATATTCCTATTATCCACCTTTTTCATGTAAGATTCTTACACAATAACCTAGCCAAAGGTTAATATTGAGTAGAGCTATAATAAATGGATGCATAGGATAAATAGGGAATCAACCCCATATAATACATACACATCAATAATCCAATTAATAATTGAACACTTATATGTTATTACCAAGGTCCTCATTTTGAGAGTGTTTATGAGAGTACTTTATTTCTGAGAAAAATTTTTTAATCAACTTCAAGAAATGTCTTAGTCATCTTTGACATAATTAAGTAGCATCATTTTCAGCTACCTGCTCAAACTCAGTGTGCATTAATGGATTGTCTATTTAGGGGAATAAAAATTACATAATTGCGTTCCACTTTTAACTTCTACATTTAGGATAAAATCAACCCAAATGTATATAATGCTTAAATTCCTAGAAACATCCTCCTCTTGAAGATAATGACTGGTTCAATCATAGAGAAGAAATAAAATAACTAGTCTTTCCCTCTGAAGGTTTGAAAGCAGTTTTTTGGTGTTTTTATTTTTGCAATTTCAAGATTAATAACTAAATAGATATGATTTAGTAAGGAAAGAGTACACGACACACCTTCTTTCAAAACAGGCAACCATTTTAGTCTATCTTTTTTTCTCCTCAAATATCAATGAAATCTAGCCTCTTTTCTTGGCTAAATGGGAAGATGACTATCTCCCCATACCATGGGGTTATGATAGGATCCTTGCTGTTTTCTCAGCCTGGAGTTTTCCCCATGGAGTGTGTCATCCACAAACAGACAACACAGTGTCTTTGGGCAATTGAGGTCAGGAGAGAATATGCCACTCTGCCTGCCAAGCTTCCTCGTATGTTATTTCACCTGCTGGGGACTGAAATTTCTCTCCAGAGTTCAACAAAGAAAGTGCTTCCTTGATTAATCACATACGAGTTCCTGCACCCAGGGGTCACCGGGTGATGATTCCTTGATACATAGCAAGAGAATCCACAACATAAAGGTGATACTGCTGCTCCCATCAATCCTTCTGGTATACATTGTTATAACCTACAGGTTCTAACCACAGCTGGCTTGTTTTAATAAGATTACAGAAAGGGACTTAACTCAAAACTAAAAAATACAGCAAATTTTTTTTAATTTCCTTTTAAACTCCCTATCCTCTTCTAAAACAAATGATAACTCATGTTTTTCCTTTTAAGTTAGTCTTGTTTTCTCTATTTTTTTTCAGTTTTTTTAGTATTATTTTTCAATATTTACCTCTTGAAATAACAATGAAATGGCATTGTACCTGGAACATTCTTATTCACACAGTTCCCAATATGCACTGGTATGCAACCAGTCTTTATTTAAACTACTCACCACTTACCCTCCCCCAACCAATCTTGTCAGAGGCCAGTGACTTCTGTTTATTTATTTGGCAAACATTTTATTATTGACCAGTTATCCCACTCGATGCTGGATACCATTCTAGGTGTCAGAGATAGAAGACTGAGCAAACCAGAAATAATGCTATGTTCACAAATCTTTCAGTGGAGTAGAAGACAGTCATTTTATAAACAATCATTTTTTAAGTGTGAAATAAAAATCATGATAGGTATATGACAGAAAGGTTTATTCAGCTAAGAGACTAACCAACACGTCTGATCTACTCAGTGGAATCTGGGAAGATGTCCTTGTTGAGCTGACCTTGGTCAAAAGAATTAATTCTACAATAGAAACAATAAAAAATAAACTATGCATTGGACTCTACATGACACTTTTCTTCAATGATAATACCTGTAGATTCCCATATCAAAATTAGTGTTATCATCAAAATATTTACTATGCAGGTATTCTTGGAAGGGGGAGATGGGCTTAAAATTAAAGTTTCCAGAAAAAAAAAAATTAAACACTTTTAAAAACATTGTCAGTGTGTTATATGTTTCTATATTTTTTTTAATATTTTGGGCATTTATCTACCCTTCCTTCCTAAAATGACAGAGATTATAGATGGAGAAAGTCAGCATCTTTGGTTTTTATCACACCTGATCACAGTATCTTTTATGGTAGTTAAAACTTCATGAGCAGACTTCATGCGCTGTTAGCTCGCTCTATAGCACAGGGAAGCCTGTGACTCCTGGAATCAGATATACAGAATCCCATCCTCTTCACCACCACCTACTAGATGTGTGATCTTAGACACATAACATCAACTCTTGTGACCTTAGTTATATTTGCTTTAACGTGAAAAAAAAATGGTTTTTATAATAGAGAGTTCTTATAAGGATTAGATAAGAATATGTTTTTATCAACATTTATATAATGCTTAATGTATCCCAGTCATTGCTTCAAGAATTCCCCAATATTTACTTGATTAGTCCTCATAACAAACCTATAAGGAAAGTTCTCTGTGCCAAGGTGTGCTTGAGTATATCAAGTAGACTACAAGAATGTGTAAATCATGAAGGCCACCAATTGGAGCACTTATAAGATTGTACCCAAGTGTTCTGTGCCATTGTGACAATCTTGTGGGTTAATAAAGCTATGGTAATCATAACTTACATGACTTTTTCCATACGAACAACTGTAAGCCTACCTTTACTCACCTCTGTAATACATGTGACCTGGCCAAGGTCATAAAATTAGTAAGAGGCAAGTTCAGATTCAAACCCAGAATTTATACTCTCAGCCATTTCACTCAGAGGCTCTGAATACTCATAAAGAAAGCACTAGATGAAATGCCTAAAATATTGTTTAAAAATGTTAATTACTGTCTTATGTCACTATCTATATATCCATGAGTAATTGTTCCAACTTCCCCTTGACTATAAATACTATTTTCTAGGTGGAAAATGATATCTCTTCTTCCTTTTCCTTTATTTCTTCCTCTTATTCTTCCATCAAAATTATCATTCTCTCTCTCTTTTTTCTTTTTGCACTCTTAGTAATTAATTCCCTCTAATGGACAGATATGTGCTCCCATTTTAAATTATAATAGATTAGTAGAAAAACACTATAAAATACTTATAGACTTGTGTAATACTTGTATTAAATATAAACGTGTGGCCTGACCTGTGGTGGCGCAGTGGATAAAGCGTCGACCTGGGAACACTGAGGTCGCCAGTTCAAAAACTCTGCACTGGTCTGGTCAAGGCACATATGGGAGTTGATGCTTCCAGCTCCTCCCCCCTTTCTCTCTTTCTTTCTTCCTCTCTCACTCTGTGTCTCCTCTCTAAAATGAATAAATAAAAAGAATTAAATATAAACGTGTATTTTAATAAAGATTCTAAAAGCCATGTTTACATTCTCAATTTTCAGTCATTCCTCAATAATGTTGAGACTTCAGTACTTGTTCTAATTGGCCATTGTCTTCTCAATGTAGAATTCATTATGTTAGTTTATGCTGCAGAGTATACAAATTGCCCTGAACTTTATGATGGTTCAGTAACAAGCCTAAAAGCATATGCAAGAATTTTGTAAGGAATGCCCAATCTATGAGGGAAAGCATGTTCACTCAAAACTAAATTTTACTGACATATTATCACTTACTCAACACCATGAAAAAATTGGAAGAATTAAGCCTTTCTCTGACTTTTGCCAATGATTCTGTGTTGTTAGAATTGGATAATCTATTTTCGATGAGAGAAGACCTAAATTCCAATCTCCTTCCACAAATTTAGGGAAATATTTGAGACACAGAATTATATGTGTCATCCTTTAAATCAGGGGTCCCCAAACTTTTTACACAGGGGGCCAGTTCACTGTCCCTCAGACCATTGGAGGGCAGGACTATAAAAAAAACTATGAACAAATCCCTATGCACACTGCACATATCTTATTTTATAGTAAAAAAACAAAATGGGAACAAATACAATATTTAAAATAAAGAATAAGTAAATTTAAATCAACAAACTGACCAGTATTTCAATGGGAACTATGGGTCCGGATGCATCCTGTGCTCCTCTCAACTGACCACCAATGAAAGAGGTGCCCCTTCAGGAAGTGGGGGGGGCAGATAATTGGCCTCAGGGGGCCGCTTGCAGCCTGCGAGCTGTAGTGTGGGGACCCCTGCTTTAAATAATATCTCACATTCTTAAAATAATAATAAAGGCTGTTTTCATAAGATTTTTGCAGTTTTCCAATAAGTTAATTATTTGGGTACTCTTCCCACAAAAGTCATTGCAGAGTCATGATTATGGCACACAAGGGAATTGTTCTTATATATAATACTTGTATTTCATTTTCTTTTAAAATCCAATAAAATGTTATCTACTCATGAAAAGTTATAAAATTTTAGTCCTCTTGAAAAATATTATAATTAATCTGAGGTTTCAGACACATATTTAATCTATTAGTAAAAAAAAATGCCCAACTCAACTGTAATTATCTTTAAAAAGTTGGAGAGGAGACTTAAAAATCTCTCCCCATACATTAAATAATGTTGAATATTGCTCTGTTTTACTGAGAACGGACCAAAAGGTAATAGTACACTTTTAGCAGCAGTATTAAAAGATTTCAGCTTGAGAGGGAAATGGCCTCTCGTAGTTTTTACGTCATGGATTTTTTTTTTTTTTATCAGTGGACATCACAGCCCCTCTGCGTTAAGGGCGTCACAATAGAATTTTCACCTTTCAAAAACAATTTAGGTTTAACACTGTTTTGAGATAAGGCGTGAACTGAATGACATCTTAGTGTCTTTTGATCTCTCACCTTGAAGGACTACACGGGACTATAATAGCACCAATCTTGAGTGGAACCAATTTTGCTAAAACATCTGAAATATACTCTTCCTAAATAGTAACATCTGGTCATACAGTAAGTCCCAATGAGTCTTTGTTCCCGGGAGATCCCCCAACCCAGTTTTCTGCTCCCCGAGAGGCTTGTGTAATACCGCTCAACTGCGAGAAACGAGAGGCAGCCATGGGTCCAGCCTCTGGGCTCTTCTTTAAATAGTGTTGCTTCTCTGACTCTCCTCACTCTCAAGTTTTGACTACAATGCAATTTCAACCATTCCTATAGACATTTTTTCTGTTAATTAAAAATAACACACGGCATTGTTGTCTGAGAGGAGTTGTGTTCTCCATGGTAGATGCCACTAGAGCCTGAAAATCACGGCCTCTCGGGAAAGCAGAACTCGGCTCCCCAGTCAGCAACATCTGCTATGTGAAACAGGACCCTGGAGGTTAAAACCAATTTAAGCAAGTCAGTCTCTAGGTAAATGCCACAGAATCTTCAGAAACAGTCTGTGAGGAGGGAGTGTTGAATGGAAATGAGCTCAATCAGCCTTCCAGTTTGGATCAGTGAAAAAAACATTGGGATTTTTCAGTTTATTTATTTATTATTGTTTTGTTGTGTTTTGTGTTGGATACATTTGGTTTAAGCTCCTTACCCCCTGTCTGGTGTCACTGGAACACATGAGCATTTCTGTGAGATATACTTCCTCCCGTTTCAAGAAATCTTCATGGAAGAGAAGTTCATTGCTACCATCTGTACTTGGTTTAGGAGACCTTTGATTAATAAGGACCACCCTATTGTTCATTTGTTTGACATGTGGAAATATTTGTAATCTGTTCCTGGTGAGAGAGATTTCAGCAAGGACCTGGTTTGACTTTCAAACCCGTGTTGCCAATGAAAACCAGCCTGCTGAATCCAGGGAGGCTAGTGGGGGAACAAGCAAAGGTGTTTTTATCCTCCCTCAGCCCCTCCTGCAAACACTGGCACCTGTTAGAAGGGAGGCTGAAACAATCCTGTTGGAACTCTGAGACAGAGACCCAATTCCAACCTGAAAGAGGCTCTCTGATGTGTGGGATATAATGAGAGCTCGAGGCTGCCCACTGCTACACATCATTATCATTCGGATCATGAAAGAAAATGAAATGGTTCAAGCAGATAACAGCTGTTTTTATTCTGCTTTTTAAAGATTCTCTTAAACAACCTGATCTCATTGCTTTTATTTAAGGGTGAACACCCAATTGTAAACATAGGAGAGATACATTCTCATGATGTCAGTAATAAAAGCATGTATAAAGCAGCATGTGTATTCTGGAAAGCTAACTAACCAGTAAAGCCAAGAAACATAGTCTGGCCCAAATCTTATTATGTGTCCAAGAGGACTTGGTGGTATACACATAAGAAAATGTGATGAAACAACATGGAGGTTACAAGTTGGGAGGGGAAGGAGGCAGAGGGTTGGAGGTGCACAATTTTATATCTGTGAGACGTTAGCAAAATTAAAGAACTGCAAAGCTGCCAAGGTCACTGAGAAAAGGGTAAACAGGGCAAGTAAAATGCTGGCAATTTGGTTTATGTCTCATTATATATTGTATTACAAATTCACCTCTTTACATGTTTATTCGTGATAGACAATGTAGCTGTTGCACAAGACAAATATGAAAAAAAAAAAAAGAGGCCCAGTCTTCCTTTTATAAGGAGTATAGATCTCATTTGAAGCTGATGTATATCTACTGTGTTTGTAATTGTGATCATTATTATAAGTGTTCAGTATAGCTTGCTTGAGGATATCAGCACCACACATTGCTCATCTGAATTTTGTGAAAATAAAATTGTATGTCAGGGAATTTGACAGAGTAAATATTATACATAGCCTGTCTAATCGATATTCATAATAATTTTTCATTTTTGCAAAAATAGAGCAAGAAAATAGCCAATCTCTCCTATAGGGGCTGTGTGACAATGCTCATTTCTTCTTCTTACTTCAGAGTAATGGGTAGCGTCCTTTACTAAATAGGTCATATGTATTAATTAAAGTAGAAATAAATTAATTCTTTACTATAGTTGATAAATTTTGTCTGAGGAAAGAATATGTGTGTGTGTGCGTGCGTGTGTGTGTCTTTATAAAGTTTACAGCTAATGTTGGTTTATAACCCACATAAATTATAACATTAAACAGAAAGATGAGCTTAAAGTTGGGAATCTGTTGTTCATGTGCTTAGACTTGTGCTTTAAAAATAAAAGTAGAAGGCATTGAAAATGGGAGCTCCATAACTTTGTTGCAAAAAAGTTTTTGTTTACTTATTTGTGAAATATAGCTACCCCCAAGGGTGTGCAATTTTACAAAAGCAAATTAATCTCTTACCTGTCCAGTGCTCAACTGTGATGTATTTCAAAAAGGAACAGTATCAATTATGAAGTTCTTTTAGATAGTTCTGACAAAGGAAAACTATAATGCATGACTTGGAGTCTTAAATTATAGCTTGATTTTCTGCTCTTAGGTGTTCATTAGTTTATGTGAAAGGGGCCAATGAAATAAAGTAGCATCATTTTGTACTACTATATGATTTTCTGTTTCTTTGAATCAATTAGAAAATAATGTGGATGCATTTGATGTTTTAAAATGGCATTTGCAAATCTATTAGGAACAATGTTCACATTGTACTGCAAAATATTTTTATCAGTGTGAAAAATACTGAAAAAATCTGAACTAAGACATGTTACTGTGTTGAAAACAATTATTGGTACTGATCATTTTCTTGCTCTGCATAAAGTACCTCTCTTCTGATGGGAGCAGGTGTACTGATGGGTTTGTGAATTCTTATTAATCAAATCACAAATAGATGCGCTCCCCCCATTTTTGGTAAATACTTGCAAAGAAAATCACAACTTAATCTCTCAAAGAAAGAATGCTGTGATCTGTTACAGAGAAGGAATCAATTTCACCTTCCCACTTCTCCAGGATCCACTGTACTCCAAAATCGAGCGAGTGGAGACACTTTGAAATTATGCCCCTGTTACCTCCTGCCTTTGGTATATTAATGACTACAAGATGTTGAATGCATATTTGAGAAGTAAGAAGAACCTGCTTCCCAAAGGGAAAAAGAAACTGGGAACAGACCCAGAGGAACAGTAAGTTAGTGAACAGGTCTGAACAGCTCTGAAGTCAGCACGTTCCAAAGCTTAGTAACAAAGCCTAGACTATCGCGCAATGTCTACATCAAAGGCAGCACAAACATTTTCTCTCATTATGACTTCTAGAACATGACTTATTTTTCACAAACAGGTATTATTTTTTGCATTGGAATTCATTGTACGATGCTAACAATTGCTTAGCATTCCCCCGTTGCTCTTTCTGTCCTCGCCATAAAACGTTTTACTAGCCAGCTTTAAAAATAAAAAAGCAAAGAATTAGAGATGGGGTCATTTGTATTTGAAGCCATGTATTGAATTCAGGTTCCTCTTTAAAGGATGAGGTAGAGCGAAAATGTCCTGCTTTCTAAATGAGTATTTTGATTTTGAAGAGCACTCTCACCCACTGTCATTCTTTCAATTGTCTCATTTTTCCTCCACACATCCAGGATGCAGATTAGTGCAGGCCTCCAAGCCCCAGGCATCAAAGGATTTAGGTCAGACCCAGAAGAAATCAGGTTGCAGGCAAGAAAAAATTGTTTAATAAAATAGGAGCTATGCCAGCCTGGAACTTCCATACTCCTTCAGGCAGAGTAAGGAGCCCTGACCTCAGATGTAACAGTATTAAGTAATTGGTATGTGGGGAAAAGGCAGAAAAGATGTTTGAGACACCAAAGATTTTAATAGTATTAGCAACATGATAATATGCTGAATTTCTTCCAAGTTAGTCTATATATTCTGTTTGAATAGGCTAGGTTCTCAGCCTTTAAAAAATATTTGCAAGTAAAAATAATTCCAGGAAAGAGACAGTGCAATATCTGTTTTCCTATAATTAAGGGGTTTTTAAAGACCATTTTGTATTTGTATTTCATCTGAGATTAGTGGTCTTTTAGAACGTATATTTTCTATCTAGAGGACATTCATTTTATGTTAGCATGGTTAATGTTTATTTATTCGAATAGCATTTAATTATCTTCTTTGGGTTTTTTTTTAAGGACAAAGGAAAAGAGAGATGTGTTTTATTAGAAAGTGTTCCTGCTTGGTTCATGCTTTAGATGACCACATTAGTTGCCTAATATTATTACTGCCTCCAAAATGATTGGAGGAGTATTTCAAATTCAACCTATCACATTATTCAAGGGCATTCTATGAATAGCTGCAACTCAAAGCAAGTTTTGGCAAAGATACAAAGGCAGCCTATCAAAATCAGCAATAACATTGAAGAGTGTTTTCCAGAGTTAGCAAATGCAGATGAGACTATTTAGATGTGATCTCTCAAACTATAGAAAGTATTTTGGGAAAGATATTTTTTTCACATTCTTGAGATTATCCTTTATGTATTCTCTAAGCATTTTAAAGGGTGTTATTTTATTTTTTGGTTTTTTTGGGGGGATGACAATACATGTCTTTGGGTGATACTAGTCACATTAACAAGTCATCCATTCTGTTTAATCCTCCCAGAAGCTTTATGAGGGAGATGTTAATGTCAGGCAGAAACATTAAGCAACTTTGCCTAGGCCTCAGACTTGGAAGGTAGAAGAGACAAGATTTGAATTCAAAGCATGTAAATGAAGCTCTAGTGCTTGTTCTATCTTACTGAAAGCAGTTTTAAGTTTTTTTAAAAAACAACGTTTATAGCTTTTTTAAAAGCAATTTATATATTTTTAAAGATTTAGAGAGGGGAGAGAGAGAGAGAGAGAAGAAGAAGAAGGGGAGGATTAGGAAGTATCAACTCCCTTATGTGCCTTGACCAGGTAAACCCAGTGTTCTGAAACAGCAACCTCAGGATTCCAGGTCGACACTTTATCCACTGCATCACTACCAGTCAGGCCTTTATAGCTTTTGAACGCAGTAAATCTCAGCCTATGATAGCTCTCAGACATCCCTTTAACCTATTGATATCATCATTATTATTATCAATAAGTTGATTTGAACAAAAGAAAAATATGCTAGCTAACATATATCAAGAGATTATTTCATGCCAGATATACATAAATGCATAAATTAATTTAATGTACTCTAAGAGATATAATATTATCCCAATTGAAGAAAAGGAAATTAAGTCAGAGAGCTATTGATTCATTTCCCCAAGTTATCAGCTTAGAAGGAGTAGAGCCAGGATTTAGTTCCTGGAAGTCTAATTCTAGAGCTAATACATGTAACCACTAAGGTCTACTGCCTCTTCAGGTCAGTTAATTGAATAACTATGTCCTGTTGTGTGTAAAAGAACAAAGTTTTGGTGAATGAGTATGTTGTAAATATAAATGAATACCAGTTATTAAGGACATGTTTTGTATGTGTCATGCTTTTTGTCTAGCATTACCTTTCTTGTTTGCAATCTACCTAATTCTTCTTACTTACATTTAAAAATCCAGCTTCAATGTTAGCATTCTCAGATCCACCAGTCTGACTTACAAGCCATTCTATCCTCATAAGGTCATGCTATCATAGCATCTGACACAGTGTCCAATGTTGAGATTCTTAACTTTCTCTCCAGGTGGACTCTAAGCTCCTTGAGGAAAGAGACACTATCTTCTATGTCTGTATATTACTAGTAATAGCATTGGTCAGGTAGCAGGCACCCAGAACAGGTTAGGTTTGTGAATGGATGAAGAAACAAGTATTTTGCTCGATGGGATAGATGGATGATTGGACGAAGGATGGATGACAGATAGATAGATGGATGAATGGAAATATAAAAGAATAAGTGACATATACATATAGAAAACGTGTAAGTCGTCCCAACGTGTGTGCAGCTTTAAATGATCAAAACTTTTTGAATATATTTCTAAATATAAGAAACATTTTCTTAAACAGATGCATTTTTTACCTTATCTTAAATGCCATTCTTTTTTTCATTGTTTCCCTTATTAGCTACTAATGAAGACTCAGCAAAGTTAGTGACAAATTTGCTCTTGGATATTATCGCTACTTTTTCTGTCATGTAAATAGCAAAGCTTTTAATTGTGATTTTACTCCGTTTAAGTCAGACATACTAGATACCTTTTGGATGGAGGAGCTGTATTGCATTCCCAAGCTGTCTGGCTGAAGCCCTCCACTTCCTGCCATCATTTGTCTGGCAGGTACTGCTTAAAGATTTGGCCTCTGTTGCCCTTAGTAGATTTAGCAGTGAAGCAGCGTGAAATCCTAAAACTATTGCCAAGTGTGAATCTTCTTTTTTAGAACAGATATACCATCCTGGTCCTAACAAGGAACATACAACATAGTATTTTCAATATTTTAACATTGCACCACTTCAAGTATCAAATTATATTTACCTACCAGGAAAAAGAAAAAAATAATCTTTTCCTCATTTCCACAACATTGTAAAAAAATTAATTTTACCCTAAATAAAAGAAAGACATGGAAAACACAAGCTACCATGATGGTGCCTTTATGATACAATTTATAAATATAATACTCTGTTAAGAATGTAATTACTGGAGATATTTCTCCATGAAATATTTGAGGTTGTGTTGGGCAAATGAGTTTGTAAAATCTGTATTTTCTGAGTTTGCTCACTTTTATTGTTAAAAATGGCGCAGCCCATGTGAATGGCGTTGCCCAGGTGAAAGGCTAATTACCTTCCTGCTTGGGAAGGGCCATTGTTATGCTAATGTGTGCTGGAGGAGGGTTCTTTGTGGGCCCAAGTATTTTAGAAGGAGGAAGAAGGAGAAGAAGAGGAAGAAGCCAAAGTAGAAGGGAAGGCAAGAAAAGTCAGTTTTGCAGAGTAAGAAGCCATGTTGGCAGATGGGGAACCAGAGGTGGCTGAGACTAGTGGAAGCCTTTGATTCTAGGAAAAACTGGATGAGTCAGTGGCTTTGGAAGCCTGAATGGAAATGGAAGTGCTTTCCTACTGTGTGTTTACTTGCCAGCCAGTTGCAAGGCTAGAATAAAGGAATGGCCCACCATTTTTTGGCTCCACTGTTTCTTTACCTTCTGCCCGAATCTAATGGGAACCTGCACCTGCCTGGCAACGACGACGGCCATGAACAACTACCAGGCCTACAGGTTGTTTATAACCAGAGAAAAATTATCCACTACTTTGAGAGTTGCATTGAACAATTACTAGTCAAAGTTTAAAAATATCAAAGCAAGTAAAGATCAGCATTTTCCTTGAAGTCAGTAGCTGACTGATTTTTGTTTCTGTTGGTTAGAGCATCATCCCGATACACAGAGGTTATGGGTTCACTTCGCGGTCAGAGCACATGCAGGAACAGATCAATGTTTCTGTACTTCCCCCTTACTCTCTCTCTAAAATTAATAGATAAATTTTTTTAAAAAGTTTACTGGATTACCTTTTATATTTTCAGACAACTTCTCATTTTGGATATTATAGATTAATTATTTCCCACAGTGGTATAATTTAGTCCTTCATTATTTCTTCAGATGTGGGTAAAGACCTGGCCATATGTGAGGCACTACAGCATTATATATTTTCTCAATAGTGGTTAAATATCTTGTTTTTTACTGTGTTTTTGTCTCCAATGGCCAAGTGTTTATGACTATACAAATTTGCTAGTAAAAATCTCCAAACAAAATAACAAAGGGGGAAAATATATATGTGTGTGTGTCTATTTTAATTGATCACTATAGTAGTCCCCAGCTTGCATAATGTTAAACTATTAGAAATGTAAGTTAGCTAAAGAACACATAAATTCAAATTATTGCTTGTTGCTACTCAATGGCAGGAAGAGTGACTGAGTCTCGCCATTGTCTGGTTGTGTAACAGAAAATATGCAAAATGTCCGTTGATTCTTGTTCTAATTTTGCTTAATCAGTCAAATATGTGCTTATAAAAGTTAATATCTATAACTGAGTGTATATATATGTGTGTGTGTAAATATACATTAATGTATACATATTTAACTACTGTATAATAAAATGTTTGCTGCAGAAGTACCAAAACCTATTTCGAATGCAAACAGAAAGGGAGAAAAACAGACCCACATAGACACTACATGTAAAAAGTTTGTGAAAGTGGCCTGAAAAGCAACCAATCGATTAATATACAAAAATCATCACAACTCTTAAAGATTCCCATTGCAATCTTTGAAAGCAATTACAAATTGAAAAATGTGGGTTATTAAAAACTTTTTAACGTCTGGCTCACTCTGTGCTTGCTCTTATTCTTGCAAGTCTCGCGAGATGCTTCTTTAACACACTTCACCTTTCTTTCTGCAGTTTCAGGGTAGAAAGGGTCCCTTCAACTCCTGGAGACAGTAAATCACAGTTTGTGTAGTGGTTCTCAGAAGACAGTTACAGGACTGAATTGGATGCTCTACATAGCACCCTTGCCAAAAGAGTTCGGAAATTACTTCCAGCTTCCCACAGTAATAAAATGGCACTGTTTGGCATCTTTAAGGTAATAAAAGTGAATTTTTTTTTTCGTTCTAGTAAATGAGAAGAGAGCCCTGGTTGTTTTAAAAACTGATTAAAATTCATGTGTTTTCCTCAAATTATAGGGCGTGATATAAGCACACTTACATGTGAACATCAGACCACCTCAGAACGTTATTATATCCAGCTCTCTGAGGAAAACAGGACGTGCTCCTTAGTGGGTGGGGGGTAGTGTGGGGGAAGCCTGAGAAGACCCATCAGGTGCTATGAATACTGAGCCCATGAATCAATAGGTGGCACTCTTCTCTCTGAGTCAGTGGTGAATGAATGGGGAGGGTGCTCTTTGGAGGCTATTATTTTGTTTGAAGGAAATGTTTTGGAAGTTTGTAGGTGTTTCTGGCACCATTACACCGCTGCTGAGTTTAATCGCAGACTGGCTGTATTTTGGTGATGGGAAAAGCTCTAGGTTTTGTATCTTTAAGAGTTATATAAGGCATTGTCATTTGTCTGACTGTACAAGACATTTTAAAATTCAGTTTTACTCTCCTTACTGTTTCAAAGGAAAATCTTTTGTCCTTCCTATTTGACTCATTGGGCCTAGGAGGAAGTTTGATCATCTTTTATTTCCTATCTGGTTACTCATAAGGCACCTGCATCTCTGTGATTTCTCCTAGACTAAACAATGCTACCAACTGAAAACAAACATTTTGTAAAGGAAGACAACCTTTCAAAAAAGGCTCCAGAACATTAGAAGCTTGTCAGCCAAAGGCTCCAGATACAGCTTTCTATCCTTATTTTAACTGTATCAGAGGTAGAAATTACTGTTGTTTTAACCAGAAAAGACAAGAGTGATATTTTACATGCAGTGCAATCCACATTTGTCTTTGTGCATAATGTTGCAATTAGAAGGCTATTACAAACAAATTAGTAGTACAGGGAAAAATTTTTAATGACTTACTTATTTCAATTATTGCCAAATACCTTCATCTACCTGTCACATTCTTAATTAAGAAACACCAGTGTCTGTGTTTATATGATCTCTTTGTTAAAATTATGCAATTTTGGCCTCAATAATTAGGGACAAGTCCATTAATTAAGTAGACAAAACTATTAAAAAGGTTCAACAGATTATTACAACAGAAGCAGGATGTATACCCACCCAGTATAACAATAGTGGGGAAGGAGGTGTCCTAACAAAGATCTGAAGGAGGAAAGGGAAATACTACTGCTCTAAATGATGGTCTGTAAACACTTGAATACATGTTTATTAAGTTTATGACAGCTCGCTTCCACAAAGAGAGAATTAGATGTAAATGCTAATGCCTTTTGTGCACAAATACTCCCAATGAGTATGACCCAAATCAGAGCATCTGACTTCAGTGGGTAACCATCTGTGATAAAAAAGAGAATTTTTTTTTCTAGAGTAGCACTGAAATACCAATGGAGGAAGAATTCCTGCAGCTAGTCCTTGACCTTCACCTTCAAGTACATATTTTCTGGTTAAAATATGTGGTCTCCAGACAGACTCATGACAGAACTTTAAAAAAGAAAATTGTGGAGTCTGATACACTATTGATTGCTGATAAAATGCAACACATATTTATAGACCTACACTTGCCTTTATCCCTTTGTAATGTAAATTAGCCTTTGTTCTCAATATTTTAAACTATGAGTTTTTCATGGCTGACACTGACCATATCTTATTTAACTATAAACAAAGGAGGCAGTCAATATGTATTTGCTGAATAAGTGAATGAATGCATAACAAGTTTCCCATTTTCCTCATTGCTAAAATCGAAGTAATTTTACCTTCAGCAAATATATATAAAAATAAGGACAATGATGTTCTTAATTTTTTTAAGGGTAATAATTTTATCTCTAATACAGGGACTATCCTGTGCTTACTCAAAACAGCCTTACTGCTTAAAAATATTAGAAGTTAAAAAAAAGAAAGTAATGGCTAGCAAATTCAATATCTCTGTTATATTAGCAGGACTTACGAATGAGTTTATAATTATACGTAACTTGTCCCCCTGCCGTTCTTGTTATCTCCTCTGTAGCTTAAATTAGTTATGTATTTTCTGTTGTAAATATTATCACATACATGTAGTAGATAAAATAATTTCCTTTGGGAATTCCTAATTGTAATTTTCTATTCTAAGATGTATATTTTATATCAAAATATCTATCTTTGTGTAATAGATAAAATACCATTTTTTCATGTACTTAACATATATTGGTTGATAGCTTTCCATGTGCAGGATAATCTACCAAATGCAAGGATGCAATAGCAGAATTCTACTTCTCTTTATTTCACACATTGCAGAGTTAATCCCATTGGTTTACTTTCATTTGGCCAGTTATCCTAAATAATCATACAGGCTAAAGATTTGCTTTTAAGAGAGTTATTCTGAAAGTTGTTCATACTTAAGAAGCATCTGTGACCATGTATGTAGTAAAGCAGGTTCCGAATGTCATCCTCCTGGAGTCAGGCTCAGTAGATCTGGCAGAGAGCCTAGGAATCTGTAGCATTTCTAACAAGTTTCCCAGGAAATTCTCAGGCATGTGATACTCAGAGCATGCATTAAGAATTACTGCCTTGAGAATTCAAAAGATTTTTCTTTTCAGGCCATTCTTTATTCTAAGTACAACAAACATTTTCTTTAACTTCCTTGTTATTTTTTTCCTATAAAATACAATTTAATGTTCCCAAATTGCATTTTTGAATTACTACAGAAATCTTTTGTGACCCAGGAAGCATACTATAGGATTGTTTTGTCCTTTTAAAAGAGGTAAGAATATAAATAAGAAATAGTAAATCTGGTCTTTTAAGAATTCACATTTTGATAAGAAAAAAATTTTAATTGCCATATTCGATTCTAAATTTGTAGTGAATTATGATGAAAATCATTAATTTTTAAATATGAACTTTGGCCATCATTTTAAAACATAATTTTCAGAAGTTTAGGTGTTTTTCTTTAATGCTTTTCTAATTTTCTCTTAAAATATTCCAGTAGGTTCCATTACACATTTTTTCTATGACTTCAGAAGACAGTAAATAAGAGAAGTGAGATCTATTTCCCTTACTATATCAAAAACACCTTACTTTAATCTCTTTGAATGGATTACTTCTCTCTACAAGTCCTACACAGTAATGTGGCATCATGTCATGGGTTGTGAACACAGTGACATTATTGAAGGTCAGGGTAGATGAAAAATCTGTGACAAGCTTCTATCTGTTATATCAGAGTCTGCCATTCTCCCACAGAAATGTTGGGTTATTATTTCATAACTCAAGTTCAAGACAGAGAGAGAGAGGGAGAAATGGAGGGACAGACAGACAGGAAGGGAGAGAGATGAGAAGCATCAACTCATAATTGCAGCACCTTAGTTTTTCATTGATTGCTTTCTCATATGTGCCTTTACCAGGGGGCTCCAGCTGAGCCAGTGACCCCTTGCTCAAGCCAGCGACCTTGAGCTCTAGCCAATAACCATAGGGTCATGTCTATGATCCCATGCTCAAGCCAGCAGCCCTGTGTTCAAGCTAAGCCCACGCTCAAACTGGCAACCTTGGGTTTGAACCTGGTTCCTCAGTATCCCAGGCCATTGCTCTTTCCACTTCATCACTATCTGGTCAAGTGGTTTTCTTGCTTTTAGGATGGACAGATCATTTCTTTCATAAGACCAGAATATTGTTGCTTTATGATCTGATGTTTTTTAAAAATAAGTCAGTAGTCCCCAAGCTGCATTAGGGTTGGTTGATATTAACTCTAAAAGCCACATCCAGTCAAATGTCTCACTATTTAGACACTTTCTTTGCATTACAACATCAATTTTTTCTTGTTTTTTTTTTAGAAGACTTATTTGAAGAGGCTTATTTGGAAACAGTTTGTAGTAATAGACAATGGTGAAATGTTCAGTTTCACTGAGTACTTTAACCACATTCACCTGAATAGTCCAGCTCACTAAAGACTGGAATCTATTGTAGCTAGTTGTGAAAACAGAATGTCCCACAATAGCTATCTGGTGAATATGCTAGGCTAACCAGAATATAATGAACCAGAATATCTTCCCCTCTAAAAAACAAACAAAAAAGAAATAGATTTTTATTTTGAAAGTTTAAAAGGCTAAATAAATTTGAAAACCTGTTTAAAATATATACTTCCACATGATAACATGCCCCAGAGCCTGGAAACAATTATAATAAAATTTTGTGGGGAAAACTCCCACTGTTTCTGTGGTGGCATTTCTGCCATGGTTCAAATTAGAATTCCTATAAATCTTGGAATTGAACAAATAGGGAAATAAAAATCTCATAAAATACCTGTGTGTATTCAGGCTGAAAGAATGAGTTTGGATAGGATTCCAAACCAAACTTTATAACTTGTTTGAGGTTGATACATTTATACCTGCTTTCGAATTTGTGGCAATTTATCTAAACAGTTCCAGGTTAAAATAGAAAATATACTTTGATCATTCCTTTTTTAAGTAAAATCATAATAACTTTGGCACAATTCCCTGCATTAATGTATCTACTTCCCCACATGGAGTTTTCTTAGGTGCTACAAATAAATAAACAATTGAAAGGTTTTCTCCACACATAATGATGAGGCTAAGAATCCAGGATGCCTATGTACTGGACCAGCTGCAGACCAGGCCTCAAAAGAGGACAAAGAAACTTTCTATCAAACTTTACAATGGTAAAGTATAAGGTAGAGCACATCTACACTTTTAACTATTTCCTTTTCAGCAACCTTATACAGAAAGTCTTCTTTATTTTCTTTAAATGTCATTATTGCATAATTATAAGTGTTATGCAAATCATCTAGTTATTTGTCAAATGACAAGTCCAAAATACCAAGCATCATCAAACTTTGGAAAATTCGTAAATATCTATAGGACAGTATTTTCAAATGATGCATTTGAACTAGAAATTATTTGAACCATGGACAAAGTTATTTAAAAAAAAAGTTTTAGGAAAATCCCTTGAGGAAAGGGCTGACTCACTTTATGAATAAAAATTACAGCAGTGAGGTAGAGAGGAGTTTAGTCCATCGAATCCCATCAGAGTAGACAACATTAAAGCATGTTGCCCAAGGTGAAAGCATCTCACAATGAAGGTATAACTGCCTTTACTGTTTTTAGGAATATATTGTTGGAAAAGAAAAACATTCCTGGTCTACCATAAGCAGTCAAGGTAGGCCCGTAATTGTAATAAAAGTTCATAATCCTTTTCTTTCCTCATAAATCCTAGTTTACAGGTGTTAGAATTTTGCCCAGATAAGGAAAGAAAAACGGGGGGGGGGGGGGAGGGGGGAACCTAGCCTATAATCTGCTTTTCAATTGCTTGCCAATAATGTCAAAGTGAAAATACATTATTAAATTACCATATTTTTCAGTCCATAAGACACAGGAAAATAAGAAAAAAAATATTCTGAACCAAATGGTGTGTTAAAAGATTTAATAAAATACCATATTTTTTGCTCCATCCAAGATGCACAGGCATTTTCCCCTCCACTTTTTTTGGGGAAAAGTGTGTCTTATGGACCGAAAGGTAATGCTTTGGATACTATAATGTATGTAAAGCATTCTATTTGTTAACATTAATACTATAATTCTCATTAGCATATGCATATCATGCTTCCTCAAAGGACTTCAGTCTCATTAAATGTCTAGCTCTTGTGCTCTAGTTTTTAGAATGGCCTTTTTTGTTTGATGCACTTTGTCTGTCTTTGCCTGTTTTTCTAACAATCTATCCATCTATCTGAATATCTACATCTATGTAGTTATCTTCAAATAGTAGAGAAAAAAAAAGCCTTTGTGAATGTCTTATCAAAAAGCTCACACACAAATAAAAGCAAATAGAAAATATAAGAAAATGAGTTTATCTTCCAGGTTGAAACCAGGCATACCTCTACCCTTTTAATTGACTTTAGCTCGGCATGATTTTCCATTTGTTAACTGAGTTTTCTCAGTGTTCTTTTGATAATGAGATAAAGTACACGATTTTGTTCTTCAACATTGCGGAATGATGTGAACCCATAGAGTTCTGATTTGAAAATCTTTAGCTGGCATAATTATACATTCTGTACAAGACTCCATTGACAGGAAGTAAACTGTTTCTCTCCTTCAGTTGTCATGCTCAGGGGAAAGGCTAGAGGGGTCCAGTAGCTAAAACTACCAAAAAAGCTCTCTGAGGTCATTGGTGGGAAGTTCAATATTATTGCATCCCTAATAGCAGCTGCTTCTGTTTGAACTCAGGGTTATGAAAGATGAACTATATTAAATGGTAAATCATTAAATACTGGCTGAGTAAAAGCACTATGGGGCATCTCCCTGCTTACATGGCCAGCATCTGCCTTCCCAAATGCAAAAAGTTGCTCTTGATAATTGATTGGGCAGTGAAACACAGACAGAGAGCCAAGGCTGAAACCACACAAAAAAACCTCCAGTAGCATCTTTTTGGTTTTCAGTTGGTGAGTATATGATCATCCACAAACATTCAGTGGTGGGACTAAAGCACAGCCTTGCATTAACACAGCTATAAAATATTTAGAGATGCATAATCCCTTTAGAGCCTCACTTTTTTCTCCTATTATGTGTTTTATTCTTCAGGAAAGGAAAAACAACTGTTTAAATTATGTCCATCTAATACCTTAGATTTATTATAAAGCCTACAATTTGCTGGTTTACTTATACTATTGATCTTCCTCTTACATATGGGGATGTGAACCTCATAACTAGAGGTAAAGCTCATGCTGATTTAAAGCTACGATTGAATAACAGACACCACAAAGTAGGGCTCTAGAACTGTTACAAAAATTAGACCCTTCTCAGTTACTTGAATAGGACAGCAGAATAATCTCAACTGGCAATTATAGTTTGAGTATTCTACTCCCTGCCTGACCTAGATAGATAGTAGTTCACTCACAACAGCAAGCCGTTACCATAGACAGTGGTCTTTCTTTAGCCTCATGCTGCATGTACCTGTGTGGTGCTTTACTCCACTGTGGGTTTGTTTAGTCCACATAAGCATCTGACTTGTCATTATGGGGTCATTCTAGATGCAAGTGTTGTAGAAAGATTCCAGAGATAACTTAAAGCATTCCAACTATGTTTTTTTTTTACCTCCTCTGAATATAGAGTTCTGAAAATTTTAAAAAATAATAAAAATGTAGGATTCACTTTTTGATTTTCAATTAGTCATCTCTCTACAGTGAAAGACAGACTTTAGGGGTTGCTACTTTAAAATTTGGGGAGAAAACATAAAGGTCAATTGTATAGAATATGGTCTACCAATCCCTTTTATGGTATGTTTATTTTGAAAGTGTATTCTGTCATGTCAACCTCACACTTGTCTCAACTACGAACACATCACCTGTAGACAAATGAAAGAGGGGTTCTAAAAATGTTTTAGTTTTACTATGGGCTCATTTCACTCAACCAATGAAGAATTTTCTTTTCATTTCTATTAAAGGAAATCATAAAATGATCTTTAGATAAATGATAAAACAATGAAATATTGAGAAAAAAGATTGTTTGCTGGCACTCTACTTAGTACAAAAAAGCCCGAATCCTTCAGAAGAACACATATTTTTGTATCATTTAACTTATTTTTATAGGAATTATATTATTTTAAAAGCTATAAAGATGCATTTTATTAGAAAAACAAATCTATTTTTTTATTGCTTTATTAATTAGCACCTACATCCAGTGGGAATATTATGGGACAACTTATATGCAGAAAGTCATACTATGTTTAGGGAAGAAACAATTATATATACTCTTATAAGAAATGACAAAATCTATAAAACCATCTTGCTGTGTAATCTTAAGCAAATTATTTATCAGCTTTGTGCCACCATTTTCTCATTAATCTAAGGTGAATAATAGTGCCAACCTCACACATGTGTGAGAATAAAATAATACATTAAGGTACTTATCATAATTCCTGGCCCATATTTAAGCTCTTAAAGTAAATGAAATGTTTTTGTCCCAAGATGCTATCTTGTTCTGTACAGTCTGCTTTGAAACTATGGTAGTTTATCATCTTTCCTATGACCTCTGGCCTGCTATGCATTTACCTAAAAGACACCTTTTTACAGCTTCTTATTCCATGTGTTTTATCCACTGATATTCTTTCAAAAATCAACCAGTGAAACCAATTTACAAATATATTATCAAAAAGTATATATAGCATGTGGCTGCTGCTTGCAGGACATGAATAGACAAATAGAATATATCAGAGTGTCATGTTTTTGGTTTTGTTTCTAAATTTGTATTGAATTAATTGGGGTGGCAATTGGTTAATAGATATATAAGTTTTAGGTATACAACTCCATAATATGTCATCAGTATATTGTATAGAGTGTTCACTACACTAAGTCAAATCTCCCTCCATCATTTATCTCCCCTTTACCATTTTCTACCTCCCTCTAAGACCTTGCTCCTCTTGTAGTCACCATACTTTTGTCTGTGTCTAGGTTTTTATCTTTTTTTCTTATTTCCTTCACCACTTTTTTTCCAGACAGTGTCATGTTTTAAAAGAAATATAAATTTTGGTGAGCTGCTGGACATGATTTTGCTAACATGAAAAAGACAATTTTGATAAAATTAAACTTAACTCTGTGTGACATAGCTATCCCCATGTTAGCTGCTTTTAAGGTTTTATTAGACCTGTATTAATATTCAGGCAAACTAAAGATAGCTGAAAAGTATTTAACCACATTGGAGGGCAGATTGAGTGGGCTAGCAGTCATGGCAGAGATACATACTGTCTAGAACACAGAAGCAAGACATGTGCCTGTTCAATACTGTCATGCTATTTTGTTAAAATATATACATCCAGACAGCTCAGAATGCTCACTGGAAAGAACTGAGTCTCTGCAACCTGAAAGGGTTTGTGTAACTGAGAGGAAGAAGCATAAATCATTCCAATGGGACTGTAATTCTGATGCCAAATACTGAAAAACCTAACACAGTTACAAGCATTGTTGAGGCATTCATTGTTATGCATATTTGTCAACTTTCTCTTATTTTCTTTTAATTTTTTTTTTATTGATTGATTTTTGTGAGAAAGGAAGGGAGACAGAGAGAGACAGGAACATCAATCTATTCCTGTATGTGCCCTGACCTGGGATTGAACCGGCAGCTTCTGTACTTCAGGACAATACCCAACCAACAGAGCCATCCGGCCAGGGGTCTTATTTTCTTATTTTCATAATAATTTACATGCATATATGTACTGTATAAATAACGAAGATAGAAGTTTAAGTGTTCAGGTTAAAATGCTACCAGAAATGTTAAAAGAAACTGCTTAATTCGTAATCCACTTTGATTAATTTCATCACAGATTATGTCATTCAACAATTCATGTTGGTATTAAAGCCAATGCTAAAATGCTTCTCTTAGACAAACTTTATTTCTTTTATATTTTATTTTTTATTAAATTAATTAGGTGACATTGATCATTAAGATTATATAGGTTTCAAGGGTAGATTTCTATGATAGATGGTCAGCATATTGCATCGTGTACCTACTACCCAAATAAATTGTTCTTTTGAAAAAATATAAAGACAATCTTTAAAGTGCTTTACAAAAATGAAATACTAATTGATCTTTCCTCACTATCCTCCTGAAGAAAAAGTGATTTAACTATCTACCAATGTATCAGAATTTCTAGATAGTTCATTGTTCTTATCTATAACACAAGTAGTTAAAAAATTCCCAAGGACAATACACTTTAGGGTTATAGTGTACATCTGATTTCTTAAGGACACTTTCTCTTCATTTCTGAAGGAAGATGAATTTTGTCACTGAACATTCCAGACCCATATTGCTTGAAAAAAAAGTCAGTTGCACACCAGCATTTATGGAAGTCCCAAGCTCGGGTGTCAGAAAACATCCAAGAAAAGTATGAAGCATCGTGCACAACTGCCATCTGTTGAGTGTTTTTCTGACAGCTGTCTTTTTTGACCATCGCAAGTGTAGATAATCAAGGCACGAAGGAAATGCGCAGCCATCAGACACGGGAAAATTCCATGTCCATCTGTAAAACAACATTGCTTTTAATTGCACCGTAATGATTTTCTAACAGATACAATGGTATGTAGTGTCCTCTTAGAGCTGATTTAAAGCACACAGTAAGCCGCAGAGCAGCTGAAAAGTCAATTGAAACTTCTTAGTGCCAGGACAGCTTTTGTCCTACATAAATACTTAAGAGCATTTTCACCAGCAACTCTGTTCACAATACACTTTTAACAAATAAATCTACCTTTGTATTGTCCCAAGGCAGTTTTGAAAAGTAAATGAACATTTTCTTTTTATTTCAAATAGCAATGAAGTTAAGCCTTGGCTTTATTTTTAATATTCGTGCTACAAAATTATAAAATAAGACAAGTTCATCGGGTGGGTGATGGCTCCAGATGTCACGTCCCTGATTTTTTTAAAAAACACTTAACATTTTGATTCTTACTCTTCAGTGTTAAGAGTCTTCCCTGCCTGACTGCCTGATATCAGCCTTTAGTTCTTACAAAATATTCTCTGACATAGCAGTTGAGATAGTATTGAGATGATGGGATTGACTGGTTGGACTTTGAACTCCTTGGTGTTTTAGTAGGAGCAATTAATTACAATCCTGGAAGCTGCCAGGATTTGAGGACCAAATACAGGGCAGTCCTTTATTAATACTTCATAGTTTTGGACTTGAAAGATTCCAGTCAAAATGTCACTTTGTGCAAAAGTCTAATACCCTGTTTCTGGAAATTTAGTTGTCAAAATATGATGGATTAATCAACAAAGGCTTATAAATTCCCCAGCCCTATTCAATTCTGTAACACAAAAGAATGAGAAAGAAAAAGGCAGAGAATGAGAAAGAGAATAAAGGAAACTTGAAAAGATCCATACTTTCATTTCCCATTAATTTCATCATCAATATAATAACCAGTATATGTTGATCCTATCATGTACATACACAACACAAACGCATAGTCACCTGTGCACACACATGCATGTGTTTATGTACTCTAAACTTTCATTTTCTCCACCAATTGCCAGATTTCACTTATTTGTGTACCATGTTGTTACTGTTACTGCTACTCAAAAGTGTGCAAAAGCAGATATCGGACCCAGATTTAAAGACAAAAAATCTGTGCAAAACTTGCATTTAGGCACACTTGAGTTCATTTCCCATTTGTCAATGAGCCCCTCCTGCCTAAAAGTGATTTTTTTCAGGAAAATTTTTGAACCAACTATCCACAACTCCAGATGGCACAAAAAATTTGGAATATACACTTTTAAAACCTCCTCTCTCTATGTGTGCACTATACATAATAAGTTACAAAATAGCATTTTCTACAAAGACCATTCTTCTTGGTAGTAAGGCCTCTGTGAACCTGACTTCCCAGTTTCCACTATGTCACTGTGAGTAATTGTGAGAGATAGTAGCTCCTTGCGCTGTCACTTGAAGGCTACTATTACTTTTTTTAATCCAATAAATGTTTGCACTCTAATAATAAGGAAACATTCTCTTTTTGTTGTTTTTTTAAGTGCATACACTATTCAGGAGGTGTGACGAGCCAGGAAGGCTCAGAAGCCATGAAGGCTCAGAAGCCATGGCTAATCTACATAATTAAGTAATCTGGAGAGGAAGGACCAGGGTATAATAAATACAGCCGCACTCTGTTTAAGGAATATGTCTTACCCCTAACTCAGTCGTTGGGCACGATTTCAACCCACTAGGGGACCTAAGCAACATGACTCTCACTCCTGTTGTTCAAAGCCAGTTGCAGTAAAGAACGCATGCTCCGAGTGTCTCCTTCCTTCAGCGGCGCCCTAATCTGTGCCACCAGGGACTCTTCAATCTCCTAAAACGATGGTGTCCACGTACCAAACAGTGCAAAATCCACACACATTTTTTCTTGTCCATAATAAAGTGTGGGAAACAAGGACTATAAAATTATAAGCATGTATAAACGGAACAAATATGTACTGAATACTTCAAAACTACAAGGTAATTTTTGGGTAGTGGAGGAAAAACGGTGAACAGATGATAATGAGGCCCATGACCGAATGAACTTTATATTGACACAGAGAAAACAGAATATAAGCAAACAGGTAATATCCAGCCAAGTTGTAGCCAGTACTTGAGGGGAAGAAATAAAGCAAAGTAAGAATAAGGAGAGGGGTGGGAATGGAGGGGAATAACGGGGGGAAGGGGGCAGGGGCTGTCAGCCTGGGGTCTGAGGAGAGGGGTTGTAAACAGAATGAAGACGCCCTGCCTCTGGTGGTTAGATTTGAGGGGAGAGCTCTCCAGTGTTTCAGGGACCGGATTTCCAGTCAGAAGACTGACTAGTGCAAAGGGATCAGGTGGAAAGGGGCTGGCATGGTGCAGAAACTGGCTGCATAAGCAGACCTTTGTGGCATGTTGGTGTGAAAGTTGCCAACTCTTCATTCTTGCTAAGGCTGCCTTTTATTCTATGGCTTTCCCCTCCCTCCCAGTCCCCATTGATGTTAACATGTCCTTGCTTTCAAGAAATGTAAGAATTCAATGTTAGTTGTGTTTTCGTAATAGCCTGACTTGGCAATACAAAATGTTGGCAACCTTATGTTTCCTTTTCGCTGCCATCCCCCACCCCCACCCCCAAAATAATTCATGAAATACAAAACCCTGTTAAGCGCTCGCTGGCTTAAGAGGACATGCGCTGGGTGTGCCAAATCTCTCCTCGCGTCCGTGGAAAACTCCCTCTTAACCCACTCCGAAGTGTTCCTCTTGTTTTAATAATTTCGGTACTTTCTTCTGATTTCCTAGGTTTAGTCTAAAGGAAAAGAAACGCTGTGCTCCCCAAATTTACATTTTATAAGTTTGGCTTATTTTTATTTTGTTTTAACATGGAAAACTGATAGTAAAAGATGTCCCTGATTCTTTCATAAAACAGCATGTTAGCAGAACAGGTTCGGGAAATGGGGCCCTCCCAATATCTTTATAGTCTGACATTAAAATTAAAGTAGGATATTGAGAGCAACAGCACTGCTCCCTCTTCCCCGGCTCGCCTCACCCCACCCCCAACATGTCCCCGGATTTCTATCATGTTTGTTTCGTGCGTGTTTGTGTTTTAAGGGTAAGGTTGGGAGGGAGTCTGGAGCTGCTTTTATTATTTTTTTTTAAGAGAAAAAGAGAAAACCAGATATTTTCAAGGGAATTGACTAGTAGTGGCCAGTCTAACAAAGAAACCCCACTAAGCCTAACCACAACCTGACAGAATGAAAAGTGATTCCAGAGCTGCCACTCACCACAAATCCCCATGAAACATGCCAGGAAACCAGCTGAACGCAGTCGAGAGGCTGCTGCGCTGCGCGGGCCACAAAATGTGGCCCCCCAGAGACTCTTCTGGTCCCATTCAAATTCAAAGTTGTAAAGTGGGGGAGGGGTGGAAACTGGAGACAGAATTAGCAGCCCTGTGATCACTTACAGGGCTAAGATGGAGCTGATTTAAAATACAAAACCACAATCTGGAAGCTGAGGGGAAGTAAAATTTCATTTGGTGATTTTCAATTTTAGGATTGAAATGAGGATGGGAAGAGCTACATTATTGATTTTTCCAGATCTGAAATTACCTGTTCTTCTTTTTATTTTTTAAACAATATTACCTCTTCAGGCTTTGATGCTAATAAGGCATACTTCCCACAGACTCTGACAGAAAGGATGAATACCTTTCCCTGCTAATGGTTAATTTGTAGTGGCATGTGTATTTCTTGAATGTTCATGAAGTTTTCTAATTCATCAACAAACAATTGGGCTTTTTTCTTCTCTTTACACAGAATGGGATGCCGAGAGGGCAAGAGGTTCAGGGTGTTGTATTATCCCTCAACCAGTGTATTTATTAGCCAAAAGTCGTTGCTAACTTTTTTCTACCTAGGGAACAAAATTGTTTTTCAGCAAATCATTTAATACTGACCACACTTTACAATGTTTATTACTGTTGAATCTGTCACCGATTGCATCAAGCTAAGGAGATGCTAATGTATCTCATGTATTTGAAACGCCCCTGGGAAACATATATTTGGGTTTACTACTGAATGAACAAGACTGTTAGGATTATGGAGACCATACACAGTGAAGAAAAGCAGTGAGGCTTTTCTGACTGGAAAGTAAACAATAGGGCGATTGTCAGCTTACATATTGGGGACAAGAGCCCTACTGCCAGGAGCCGAGGAGCCGTATGTAAAAATCAAGATCAGCAAGCAGTCCTGATGTTATCTTCTTGAATTTGGATGTTGTCAAGGATTCAGATGAGCCACCCCAGTGAGTATGCAGGAAACAAAACAGGATATTCTTGTTTAAGGACTGCTTTCTGTAATTATGTTGATTTTTTTATGCAACACTTGAACTTTTAAAAACTCAAGGATTCATAAGAAGGACTCCAGAGGAGAATAAATGATTGGGATTTTGTCTTAAGTAAAATGTTATCGACCATTCTTAACAAAATTAACTTGTTTGTATTTGTGAGAGTGTGTATGAATTAAGTGCAGTTAGACTTCGCCTGTTTTGTCTCTCCCACCTCACCTCCCCACCCCCATTTTCAATCTGGAGGTCAAGTTGTCTTTGGAACATCATACTTCCTGCTGGGAAAAGGCACTGGATTGTATAGTAGTCTGACAGGAAAGTTTCAAGAGAACCGGGAGTTTCCCCTGGAAAGCTCCAGGAGGGGGGGGATTGTACAGCATCTACCAAGTTCTTCTCTCTGAGTTCACGGGAGCTGTTCTGTTGTGTGTATGCAACGTCTTCAGGATGGAAACAGCTAAAATAAACTGTAAATGACCTAAGGAAAATGTCTTTGGAATCCTACTGTGGGCTCGCTTGGCACATTGCACTGTGATCTGTCCTTCCTGGCTCAGGAAGGAACATCTGGCTCAGCGACTTCTTGGTTAGTGCTGTCATGCTACAGACATCCGGTTACTCCTTTCCCGTCCAAGTATCAGTTCTGTGTGTTAGACAAGAGATGTGACATATTTGTATGCCAAGAGATATGATTTGGTGACAGTTATTGGCCTTTTAATTTAACAAAACTACTTCATTGTCTTTTTTCTTTAATCGAAATGCCATGCAATTTCCTATTTCACTTGAATAATTCTCATAATTTTACAACACAATGAAAAGATTATAGATTACCACAGGTCAGTCTCCTCCATATCCTTCTTATTTTTCTTAAGATTCCAATTCACATAAGGTCACAGACAACATAATACTTCCAGGCCAAGGACATGACAAGGTCCCTTTGCAAAAGTACATGGTCTGGGCAATCATATTCCAATGGAAGTGTGCCCTGCATTTTAACCACTGTGATTCAATGGAGAAAATGAAATGTAAAATAGTCGACAACTGCCAAGTTTAGTCAGAGGCACCCTGGGAATGCTGATCTCACTCTAGGGATAAGGTCATGTAGGGTAGGAATTGAAATAGTGCTTGGGGGGTCTGTCTCCCCATGTTTGAATCCAGACTCCACCTTTTGGTGAGCAGATTACTAACCCTGTTTTCCTTTGGTTTTCTCATCTATAATAGAAAGATTATAATTGTTCCATTACTTATTTCTGTGTAACAAAACACCCCAAAACTTAGTGGTTAAAGACAACCATTATTGTCTCTCGGTTTCCTATGGATTAGCTAGTATATGGGAGGGAAAAAAATTGTACTCTCCTTCCAGATTCTTTTGGCTGGTCTAATAATTAAATTGACATAAGACAGATTAACGAGAGAAAAACAAACTATGTATGCATGGAAGCCCAACTAAGGCAGGGGAGGCTCCCAACAGTCTGGTAGTTGAGGTTCATATGCCATTCTGAGTTAAGAAGAAGAGGTTAGGGATCTGGAGCTCCAAAGGGAAGGAAGACGAGTTAAGGGAAGAAAGGAAGAACAAATGTTTGTCATGCCATCTAGACACAGTTGAACACAGAAAGGTCTCTGAACAAACAGGCCCTGCCAGGCTCCCCTTAGCTTATCAGGCCAAACCCATTTTCTTTATAGTTATTGCTAGTGACCAGGCCCTCTGTCTAAACTTATTTAGGCAGTTAAGGGAGAGGTAAAATTTGCCTTGCATCTGCTAGGTCTTCATTGACTTGAGCTCAAACTAGTCCACATGCCAAAGAGGCACATTTTTGGGGCGGCTCATTCTGAACCCGTTCGCTAAGTACAACTGGGTGTTTCTCACTTTGAGTTTGTCATTCTGGTACAGTCAGATAGCAGCAGGAATTGGGGTCATTTGAAGGCATGAGAGAGCCTGCCATCAAAATGGTTCATTCAGATGTTGATTGTACACTGGGAGCTCCCTTGAGGCTAAGTTTACACCTGACCTCTCTGTGGCTTCTGTGGTCTCACAGCATGGTATCCTCATCTGACTTCTTACCTGAAGTTAGACTGAGGCTCCAAAAATAAAGGCAACTTAAACGCTAGGCTCAGACCCATTCTACTCATCAAGCAAGTCACTAAAGCCAATTCAGATTTAAGAGAAGATGAATTAAGCTGTACCTCTCAGTTGTGAGGCATGGTTAAAAATTTGCCACCATCCTCAATTTACCTCAGATACAATAGTTTCCACAAAAAGTTTTATGAGAATAAAAGAATTAATCTGATAATGTATTTAGACCAGTGGCTGGTAATAGTAATATTTTCAATAAAAGTTCATCATTAACAGTATTTTCTTGGTTCTTACCCATTTAATTTTTCTTCATTGCATTTATCATTATCTGACCTTTTAAAATCTGGTTGCATATATGTATATGTGTCTTTATTTTCTCCGCTTCCCATCCAAATATAAACTTCACAGCGTTGGAGGCTTTGTGTTTTTTCCAGGGACTAGAAGAATATTTGCTATATAATGAGGGTGCCATAAATGTTTGTTGAATTAATGATTGAATAGGTAAATGAACACTTCTTGAATACAGAACTAGAAAAAAAATTTTTTGGATTTTTGGTTGAAGAAAATAGGAGTGTGATGGGGTTGGGGGAAGATAACGAGCAAAGAGGTTAAAATTCTGCTTTCTTTAAAGGTATTACAGGCCCTGGAGGTTGGCTCAGCAGTAAAGCCTCGCCCAGTGTGTGGATATCTCAGGTTCAATTCCCTGTCAGAGCACACAGGAGAAGTGACCATCTGCTTCTCCACCCTCCCCCTTTCCTTCTGCCTTCTCTTCTTCTCTCTCTCTCTCTCTCTCTCCCCCTCCCGCAGCCATGGCTCAGTTGGAGCAAGTTGGCCCTGCATGCTGAGGATGGTTCCATGGCCTCACTTCAGGTGCTAAAATAGCTAGTTTGCTGAGCCCCTTATAGGGGGCATGCTGGGTGGATCCCAGTTGGAACACATGCTGGAGTCTGTCTCTCTGCCTCCCCATTTCTCACTTAAGAAAAAAAAATGTATTACAAATTAAGATAAAAAACAATAAATAAATAAATAAAATTAGAATATCATCTCTCATCTGGAGCAGTTTTTAACTAAACCTGTTCTAGGAAGTACAAACCATTTGAGCCAGGCCAACTTTGCTTCCAGAATAGCTGACCACAGGGGGGAACATAAAGACAAACCTGTATCTTGCCCCCCACAGACCTAAGGATCAGACAGGTCAGTCTTCAAGTCCTCACTCTGGCTCTGCTGTTTGCTTGGTTCTTGACATGATAGTTTTAACTTCTCTTAGTTTTAAAATCTGTGAAATAGGATGACAAGGTGTACCTCATGGGATTCCTGTGAGTTTTAAAAGAACTGGACAACTGATAAAAATGTACCAATCCTCGCCTGACCTGTGGTGGCGCAGTGGATAAAGCGTCGACCTGGGAACACTGAGGTCACCAGTTCAAAACCCTGCACTGGTCTGGTCAAGGCACATATGGGAGTTGATGCTTCCAGCTCCTCCCCCCTTTATCTCTTTCTCTCTCTCTCTCTCACTCTGTGTCTCCTCTCTAAAATGAAGAAAATAAAATTTAAAAAAAATGTACCAATCCTCAAAAACATTACTGATAAGGAATCTTTATTGACATGAAGTTATTATATTTATACTTTATATTAGCATAGATAGATTTTTTATTTTTTTGCTCATATTTGCAAGCACACTAAAAAATATTAAAATAATAGTTTCTTTCTTTACTAACTCAACATGCAAGATATGAGTATCTTGATTCATGAATTGACCTTTCCTTTCTAATAATATTTGACACAGAAACTGAAACAGAGTATGAAATTAGTTTTAACAACCCTGTTAAAAATAAATCTTTAAATTTATCAAGAGAAATTGTGACATCAAAGGAAGTACACATCATATCCAAAGAATAACTTCCTAGAATTCAAGAGGAATTTCCCCAGCGCCAACCTCTTTAGTGAGGATGTCCAAAAGTAAATTACTTAATCAACAGATGGCGATTGTTGAGATATCAAAAAATTCAAAGTACTCAGAACTTTGGGGGATGTTTAAAAGGAAACCACATCTTGTTTGGTAGAGCTTAGTATTTCAAAATAAATTTATTGACCAAGATGAAACTGATAAATCTAACAATTTATTTCCTGAGAACATATATTTATGGAGTAGAACCCCAATCACACTGACAAAGCTGCCGAATGTTTCTCCATTGCCAGATTGCTCTAGAATATGTGGAAGATGTGAGCTAGAAAAAAAGATGACACAATAGAGAATCCTATGTCTTTAAAAGGCAAATATTCAGCTTGACCAGGCGGTGGCACAGTGGACAGAGCATCGGACTGGGATGTGGAAGACCCAGGTTCAAGACCCTGAGGTCGCCAGCTTGAGCGCGGGCCCATCTGGCTTGAGCAAAAGCTCATCAGCTTGGACCCAAGGTCGCTGGCTCCAGAAAGGGGTTACTCGGTCTGCTGAAGACCCGCAGTCAAGGCACATGTGAGAAAGCAATCAATGAACAACTATGGTGTCACAACGGCAATGAAAAACTGATGATTGATGGATGCTTCTCACCTCTCTCCATTTCTGTCTGTCTGTCCCTATCTATCCCTCTCTCTGACTCTCTCTCTGTCCCTGTAAAAAAAATAAATAAATAAAAGGAAAGGAAAGGAAAGGAAAAATATTCAGCACTTATGCCGAGTATCACTGGCACCTAAACAGCACCACATACATTCTTTTCTCCAAGCAGCCAAACACCAGAACTGGCACAGGGCAGGCACAGCTCAGGCCTCGAACATGAAGGAGAAGGTACTTGCAGAGGTCACAGCCTAAGTTAGTATATTTTAATTGATGTGTTTTTGTTTGGGCAGGAGATACCCACAGAAACAGGACTCACTAACAGACTTGATGCCGGACAGTGGCAACATTAAAATTACATACATTTAATGTACCTGAAAAATACTAGGTAATTAGTAAGTATTAGTTTCCTTTCCCTCTTTCTTTTGAATTATTTGTTCTCATTTTTTAGTCCATTACTCTATTGTTTGTGCTCTGTAACTAAGGGTGTGCTGGGGCGGCCTTATAGTTCTTGGATCTTTATTTTCAGATAAACAAATGTAACCTAGTTAAACATTAACCAGTGACAGGTGATTGGCTCTGTTAAGGAGCAGAGTGGGGAAAGCAGAGGCCAGATGAAATAAATATAAATTAAATTCATTTGAGCATATCCATCATTCTATATTTCATTTCTTCATGATCCATATATTACAAAGATAAGAATGCCAGAGCCTATTTCTCCATGAACCCCACTTAACACGACAAGGGGAAACCTTTATTATTCTTTATCAGAATCTATTGGATCAGATTATATAAGTCTTTATATAAGCAGATATTGACATTGATGCCACAGCTATTTTAACTATACAGATATACTAACAAAATCATATTTTGGGATTTTTCTCCTTCCAGACTTTACCCTTTTGAGAGAATGTCTATATTCTACTCCTTAAAATAGCAAATCCAAATGTTAATAATTCCCCCAAAAAAGGCATTTATAAACATTTATCTTTTACTTCCTTATTTGTAGTAATAATAACTAATGCCCTATAGTTTGACTTTAATTTGCTCAATTCATTAAACCAAGACAAAAGCCCTTTAGGGGGATTTCAGTGTCCAGTCTATTATTTAACTTCATGAACAAAAACACCATGTTCACTCACTTAAAAAAATTCATTGCTAGGATTAAGAACAGATGAGACAAGTATCTACAGTCTCCTGAAATTACAAACGTACAAACAACAAAACTAATTTTTCTCTACTATTTTTACCAAAAAAAAAAAAAAAATTAAACTCTGGGCAAACAGCAACTGGTTTATTCACATAAATTTACATATCCTATGTAGTGTCAATATTCAGGCAAAGTATATCAACAGGCCTTGTTTTATCATCTAAGAAGAAAAAAGGAAATATATCCATAGTCATCTAGTTAATTGGAGGAGGTGGGGAGATGAAGTCGCTTCCATTAAATTCTTTTGGAACAATTACAAGATCCACAAAATCTGTTTTTAGCTCAGTCATTCATCCTGTTGGATGTGTGATGTGTGTTCAATTTAATGATAATTGCCCTTTCTATTTCTTTGATAATTGCCCTCTCTACTTTATGGAGATTCAAGTTATAAATCAAGACAAGACAGCCAGAAAAAATATTATGATTGTCCCTTCAGAGGCCACATCAACTCAAGTAACACTGCCAAAGTCAGAGCTTAAGCTATTTTCATTTGCATGTTTCTGAACATTTTATTTTAGGACCCAATAGTTTTCCTAAGAGGAGGTTGCCCAGCAAAATAGAATGATGATGAATACAGAGAATGTAAGTTCAGAATCAATTAAAGAGTTACAAGTTTGTGTTTGAAATCAGGAACTTGCTCCCCTGACTGTCTGAAAGCAAAGGTGAGGAGTCAGCCAGAAATGTTTGTTAATAGTCTGCTGGCTACCCAGGGAGGACGTCGCACACCCTGCCTCCCAGGAGTCCTTCTCTCCCTCCACTTCTGGCCTCTTGGTGCTGGCAGGTTAGGGGGAAAGAACACCGAATATGCTCTAATGATTTACATAAGAAGATAAGTGCAAAGACGGAACTCAGCTTTTATCTAAGATATTTGGAACCGTCTCCTCAAAATAAATCAGGAAAATAAAAATGTGCCCCCAAGAAATGGTTCTTTGAGGTGGTAACCAGGGCATGCTGGCGCCAGCTGGTACCTGCTCAGGAGATTCTATTATTCAATTTTCACCAGTTTGGCAAGCTCTTTGTTTCCTCAGAGAGACACTAGTGAAAATTAATTGTGTAAGCTGTGAGTGAATACCATTGTATTAAAAAGAAAAGTAATAAACACACAGAACTCATCACGTCCTAATTATTGCTGCACATGGCATTATTTTCTGTGTTCTTAAGGATATTTTCACCTACTGTATCTGAGTATTAGAAATACCACATACTGCTATGGCCCAGAAGATCTTGCAACTCTGCAGTCAGTAACTTGTAACTTCTTATTAGTAGCTAGAAATCGGCAATGGCATTTACACCACTGATATCAGAAACTGCTCCTAATCATTGTTTCTCTCCCAGAGAGCTGAGTGTTACTCATTTGTCAGCCCAGCCCTGGATGGTAATACAGTTTTTGAGAGAAAAGACTTTGGAGTTGAGATGACTGGAGTTTTCTTTTGGCTTAGTGAATTAGTAGCTGTATGATCTTGGACAATTTACTTAAACCAGTGATTCTTAACCTTTTTTGAGGTACCGAACCCACCAGTTTCATATGCGCATTCACCAAACCCTTCTTTGGTGATAAATAAAATATGATTTTCTTTCCAAATTCAAGACATAGGTATATGTTTTTTTACTGGTGCACAGAATGAGCCGTGCATAAACATTACCTTGCTCAAAGAACTAAACCAACAAAGTGCATGAACTCACAACAAATTACGGTATTACTTTATTCTGGCCTCCGCGGCAGAGGCTTCTCCGAACCTCTGAGACCAACTCATCGAACCCCTAGGGTTCGATAGAAACCAGGTTAAGAACCACTGAATTAAACTCTCTGAGCCTTAATTTTGTCACTCACTTAATCCTTTCTATATCTTCCCATTACTCTTAGGATAAAGTCCAAAGTCCTTAATGCCCTTTTCCCCTTATCCTTGCCCCAGATTTCTTTCCTTTCCTTTCCTTTCCTTCCTTTCTTCCTTCATTCCTTTCTTTCTCTTTTTTTTTTCTTTCTTTAATTTATTTATTTCAGTGAGAGAAGAAGGGAGAGAAAGAGAGATAGGAACATCAGTCTGCTCCTGCATGTGCCCACCCAGAGATTGAACCAGCAACCCATGAACCTCCGGATGACACTCTAACCAATCGAGCCATCTGTCCATGGCTGCCCCAGATTTTTTTACTCCTTAAATCTGAGAAGTTTCTTCTGCCTAAGGGTCCTCGAATCTGGAGTGCTCTTCTTTCCCTCTTTGTCCTGCTAACCCCTAGCCATGATTTAGGTCTCCATGCAAATGTCACTTTCTCAAGGTAGTCTTCCCTGAGAGCAACCCCGTACACGTCCTATAATACACCTATAATAATGATTTTACTAAGGTGACCAACTTTTTTACAATGAAAAGGACAAAAATAAATTGAAGAAAACAATATCATAAATAAAAAAAACATTTTATTCATTGCAACAATAATACACTATAATATAAATGCATAATAAAAACATTTATAATATTTTATATTATAATTATGCTTACATGCCTATTAATTTTTAATAATAATTGTAAGAAAAAAATTTCCATTGAATGAATATTTTTGTCAATGTATCATCTTGTAACAATATATTGAAAATATCTGAACAAGAAATATCCTTCATATTGAATTTTATAGCAAGTGCTGCAGCTAGAGTATCAACATTCAATCTCGATTTCTCACTTGTCCAAAAATCATTAGCAATTGAAAATACTCTTTCAACTGCTGCATTAGTTCCAGAGAAGCACAATGTAAATTGAACAAGAATAAATAAATTTTCACATGGAATATGTTCATTTTTGAAATGGCTGAATATTTCCACCTATCTTTTATCAATTTCAACGTTCATTTTTCTGTTGTATTAATTTTTCAGAATTTAAATATACACCCAGTCTTCTAATTTCTTCAAAGAGACAATTGTCATCTGTTTTGATGTCTGGCATTTCCTTAGATAAAAACTCAAGACAAGATTAAATGTCTGTCCAATATACTTGTGATGAAATCAAACAACACCATTGAAAACTGTTATTTCCCGTGATGTTTATTTCAGACCATTCTTTGATATATTAAAAACATGTCCGGTAAAAATTTGTACTTCTTTGATAAACTTTTCTGTTATGCCTGGATTTGATTCCTCTAAGTCTGACAATTTTCTTTTTATAATTAAAGGAAGGAATTTTTCTTCAAAACGAGATTTATAGTGAAGGATAAGTCATTCAAAATAAGACTAACTTCCATAGTTGAGATGTGTTCACCTTCAATCTTTTCAATCGTTTTGTGAAAAATAGATACTTGATTATGTACAAAATACATTAATATCTCAAATATTTTATTATTGAAAAATGATTCCAGGGTTTTAGGACATTTGTCTAAACTTAAAAAATATAAACGGAGAGGCTCAAATAATTGTAGAACATGCTCTATAGCAGGTGTAAGGGCAAGCCATCTAACTTTTGAATATCCTAAAAGTTTTTTGTATTCAACATTTGCTTCTTCACAAAATTGTTTTAAAGTAGCAATACAAATGATAAAACGACTAAAATGCAAATAAATTGTAATTATTATTACTTCTACATCAATTGGCATGGCACATGATGCTGTGTTGATTGCATTTGACAGAATATGTGCATTACAACCTATTCCTAGTGTTTCTTTTTGGAGTAACTTTTGTAATTTTACGTACACATTATTCACCCCTTTGCATCTTCATCCACCAAAATTTGTATTTGTATTATCAGCCGTTAGTGCAACAACTTTGGATTTCAAATTGTTTTTCATTTATTACTCTGTAGAGATGGTTTGACAAAATTTCAGAAGTCTCGCCCTCCATGGATTCTAAATTTAAATTTTTTACTTGAATGCCCTTGGTAACATTAAAATATATTACTATTATTGGATACAATTTAATTTTATTATGACTTAATGCACCAGATAAAATTGTTACAAATGCTGCAGTTTTCAAGTCCTCTGTAAGTATTTTGTGACAGTAATTTTTTTTTTAATACTGATTTTAAAATAGCCTCACATTTTGTCCTGGTATGTGAAAATTTTTCATTGTGAAACAATCCATATTACAAAAACTTTGATTATGAATTATGGTATGAAATGTAAGTGTTCCCTCTATTGCTGTCAACTGTTTTTTATCTTCAGAATAATTTGAAGCTTTAAAAAACCTTGTTACTTTACAACTGGAAGCTGTTGCATCTATTGGTTGCTTATGTTTGTTGGTGTTCAAGTGTTTCATTATTGCTGCTCTGCCCCCAACTGGAATACAAAATTCTCCACTGCAAATATTGCAGAACACAATGGTATTTTTCTTTGATATAAGGAATGGAAATTCCTTTTTCAATTTATCATTGAAATGGCATTTTCTCTTTTTTGACTTTTCCATCCCTTAAATAAAATTTAAAATTAAAAATAAAATATAGAACTATACAAACGATGCAAGCACATTAGGAACTGAAAACGTTACATCATAGTAGACAAGTTTTCTGGAAGTTAAATTAACAAAACCAATATCAACAAAAACAATAATTTGGAGTGATATTTGGGTGTATTTATCATTTTCTGATTAAAAAACATCTGTTTTATGCAACTAATCAAACTGTGTTATTAATAGATATGGTTTGAAGTTAGATTTCCACTTTAAAACTCAAATTTTAGGAAAATACTTGTAAATAAAATTATATGTATTTGGAAATTATTAAATAGATAATGAATTAATAAAATGCGAATTGTGCTTACCTATGATTGAATATTTACTGAGAAAGAAATAATCATGAGTCTAATGTTGTATGTGCCATGTCGTGTTTCAGTAAGAAGTACACAGAGCTATTTGCACACTCAGTATATCACACGCTCTCTCAAGGCCTCCAGTGCAGAGCACATGCATCTCATAATCGTGTCTCTCCGCACTGTACTGATCCTTGACGAATCATCATGTCAAATACAAATACATCACATCTCACGCAATGGCTCGACTCTGCATCGATCGAATACGGACATTTACAGATTAGTCTTCCAATATCAAAAAGGAGGACACTTTTCAAGGGAGGCTGGAACTTACAAAAGGGTCCTGTCCTCCCTAAAGGAAGACTATTAGCCACCTTAATTTTACACTATATAATTGTTAAGACCTTTAATACAGATTTCCATAGATTCCTTAACTGTCCTTCATAACATTTATCAAAAGAGTAACAAAATTGATTTTATAAGTGGCCATTTGCATAGTATCAAAACCCACTCTTTGGCCTGCGTTTCTCATTCATGTTGCTATCACTGTCAAATTCAGCCTTATGCCCTTGGATGTCTGCTTTGCTAACCCATCTACTTAAATTTAATCTGTAAGATTTCTATTTTAATAAGAGCGAGCCTCTTTTCAAAATCATTCTGCCCTGGACATACTACAGCCATGTGGTCGAGGACAGAGGCTCTGGGCTAAGTTCCCTAGGTTGGAATCTTGACTTGACTGCGCATGAGCTGCATGGACATAGCAATCTCTCTGCGCCTTCATTTCTTAATTTAGAAAGTTGATAACAAAATCTACATTATAGGAATTGTGAAAATGACATTAACCCTTGTAAAGTCCTTAGACAAGAGTTGATCACGTAGCAATCAGTATTTACCTGTCATTATTCTTACTTGCCTTAACTCTAGGTATGCTTTCCTCTAGTTACATCATTTTTCAGAACACCCACTTCTGTGGTGACTCCCATTTGCCCTTACCTTTAATGATGATAAACAACCCCACAGCTTTAACTATCATGTCCACCAGAAGGAAACCTGAATCTCTAGCTATCATTTCTCCCCTGATTTCTAATCTATACTTCCAGCTACTTATTATTATCTCCATGAGACTTTTTGACACACCAAACACAATGTACCACACCTGAATTCATCATTGCCCCATCAAACTAGTTTGTTTTTTGACATCCATATTTCTGTCTAATACAAGCATCCCAGCCTCCTCAATGAGGCTCTAACTTTTCTAATCTGTCTCTTTCCTCTCCCTTCCTGTGCATCTCAGCAGTTGCCAATTTCTATTGATTGTCTCTGAAATACCTTTTACATCCTTTTCTTCCTTTTAATTCCCACTGCTCCCACCTAGTCTAGGCTCTCATTAATCTCCTTCTTGTCTAGACTATAACAACAACCTACTATACAGCTTTCACAGCTTTAGACTCAGCTTAATGTAACAAGAAACATTCTTCTAGAATTAGACTCTTTCCTAGTATATGTTTCTCTCCCTCCCTGCCTCTTTCTCTCTATCCAGCGTGTGATGTTTTATGTCTGTCTTTGGTCTGTGAAATTGGAGGCCTGAAACAGCTAGTTCATCTCTGTATCTTCAGTATCTGAGAGTACTAAAAAAGACTATTTACTGTTCAATTTAGTACTGTTATTATTAAATATTACTATAATAAATATGCTACATTATTAACATGGTATATTCTTTTAAGTTACTGCTATTAAATTTTAAGTATTTCTATAATTATTTGTTAGATTATTATTATTTTGTGTGTATTTTTCTGAAATTAGAAGCGCGGAGGCAGTCAGACAGACTCCCGCATGCACCCGACCAGAATCCACCCGGCATGCCCACCAGGGGGTGATGCTCTGCCCATATGGGAAGTTGCTCCATTGTGTCTGGAGCCATTCTAGTACCTGAGGCAGAGGCCATGAGGCCGTCCTCAGCGCCCGGGGCCAACTTTACTCCAATGGAGCCTTGGCTGCAGGAGGGGAAGAGAGAGATAGAGAAAAAGGAGAGGAGGAAGGATGGAGAAGCAGATGAGCACTTCCTCCTGTGTGCCCTGACTGGGAATCGAACCTGGGACTTCCACACGCCGGGCCAATGCTCTACCGCTAAGCCAATCAGCCAGGGCCTGTGGGGTTAATTATTGAATAAATCTATTTTCTGTCCTGTTCTGATATATAATACATACACTTTAGGTACTCAAATTGACTTTTTGGTTAATCTACTCCCCTGCTCAAACATGATAAGCCCTTCCCAATTGATCACCTACTGTCTGAGCTCCCCAGCTGTAACATGAGGCTCCAATTTGGAGGCCACACTTACCTCTGTGAAAGTTCCATTCCATTCAGAATATTCAGAGTTGATGCTGTTTTAACTAGGGAAGAGACAATACTAGTTGTGATTTCAAAAGCTTCCATGGGCTATAACATGCAGGAAAGCAGGAGTACTCATCTGTCCTTATCAATTATATAGGCTCCTGAATCAGAAGATGCAGTTAGTTAGGAGTTTATCCTCGTTGTTCAGGCCTGAAGATACTAGTTAGGGAAAAGAAAGGAGAATTTTTAAGTAACAAAAATATTAAGGCTGTGAAGTTTTCTCAAAACTTATCAAAATACCTTTTTTTTTCTTCTTGTAGATAGATATAAAAGATTACATTAGATGAGACTGTAATGTGCCTCTACTTAAATTCATTTCATTTTTCTCTAGGTGAGATGTCTCTGAATGTACTTGTTCTCTAAACTGGTTCCTTTTCATTCTTGAGCTTTTTCTCATATTGAATTTTGTACTCTTACCTCAGTATATACTGAGAATTACACTTCCTTCTTTTTTATCTTGTTTAAAACATTGCTTTTATATTACTTGTACCATATTTTTTCTTGAATATCATAGATTTTTTCTTCTGAATTACAGTTTAAAGAATATTCTTTCTCCAGAAGGCACACGGAAAGATGCTCAGCATCACTAATCATCAAGAAAATGCAAATCAAAATTACAATGAAATACTATCTTAGACCTGTTAGAATGGCTATTGTTAAAAAAGAGAAAAAATAATAAGTGTTGACAAGAATGTGGAGAAAATGAAAACTTGTACGCTTTTAGTAAAATCACGCAGCCACTATGGAAAACAGGATTGAAGTTCCTCAAAAAATTAAAACAAGAACTACCATACAACCCAGCAATTCCACTGTTGCATATTTATCTGAAGAAAATGAAACCACTAACCTAAAAAGAAAAAAGCAACATATGTACCTCTGTTGTTCATTACAGCATTATTTACCATAATCAAAATATGGAAGCAACCTTTGTGCCCATTGATAGATGAATGAATAATATTCCAGCCAATGGAATATTACTTAGTCATAAAAAAGGAATAAAATCTCACCATTTGTGACAGCATGGATCAACAAGAAGAGTATTATGCTTAGTGAAATAAGTCAGGCAGAGAAGGATAAATACAGTAGGATTTTGCTTATGTGCAGAATCTAAAAAACAAAACAAACAAGCAAAAAATAACAGAATCAGAATCATAGATACAGAGAACAAAATGGAGTTTTCCAGAGGGACAAGGGTGGAGTGATGAGTGAAATAAGTGAGGGAGACTGAAGGGTAAAAACTTCCAGTTATAAAATAAACAAATCATGGGGATGTGATAAAAGTATGAAGACTATAGTCAATATTACAGTGATAATTTTGTATGGCGACAGAGGTAACTAGACTTATTATAATGATTGCTTCATAATGTATATAAATATTGAATCACTATATTACATACCTGAAACTGATATATTGTAATTTAATTATACTTCAATAAAAAAAAATAATTCCTGCCTGACCTGTGGTGGCGCAGTGGATAAAGTGTCAACCTGAAATGCTGAGGTCACCGGTTCAAAACTCTGGGTTTACCTGGTCAAGGCACATATGGGAGTTGATGCTTCCTGCCCTCCCCTCACTAAAATAAAAATAAATTAAAATTTTAAATAAATAAATAAATAAATCCTTAATTGATTTCTTTGGCCCTGGCCAGTTTGCTCAGTGGATAGAGTGACAACCTAGTGTGCAAATATCCCAGGTTTGATTCCCGATCAGGGCAAACATGAGAAGCAACCATCTGTGTTTCTTCCCATTCTTCTCCCCCTTCTCTCTCTTTATCTCTTGTAGCCAATGGCTCCGTTGGTTCGAGTGTTGGCCCCAAGAGCTGAGAATAGCTCTGTTGGCACAAGCATTGCCCCCACATGTAGCTTGTGGGGTGAATCCCAGTCAGGGCACATGTTGGAGTCTATCTCCTCTCACTTAAAAAAAAATTTGACTTTTTTAAGTCCTGAGTTTGCATTTTTTAATACTATCACTACCACTACATGAGGAATAATAGTTATTCAAACATCTGACTAGTAAGCTGAATTCTGATGAACAAGGCATTTTAAGCTTTAGCAAAAATAACACCTTTCATACATTTGGCTACACTTGGTTAATGCTACCTTCATTAAGTTTACTCACAACATTAATACAATAGTTCTTCCTTATTAGAAGTTTTTCTTCCTGAAGAATTTTGTTTTTTATGGCCGGTTGTGGTCCAAAATTATTAAATGAAAATTTCAGAAACAAACAGTTCATAACTTTTAATGTGTGTGCTGCTCTGAGTAGTGTGATGAAGTCTGGATTGTCCCGCTCCCTCGTTCTCCCAACCCTGGCCGTGAATTGCCTGTCTAGGTTATCTACACTGTGCAATACAATAAAATATTTTAGATAGAAGGACTGTATTCACATAACTTCTATTTCAAAATATTATTGTGATTGTTCTGTTTTATTATTAGTTTTTGTTAATCTCTAACCCAATTTATAAATTAAACTTTATTATAGGTACATATGCATAAAAAAAAAACATAGGCCATGTAAGGTTCAGTACTATCTGCAGTTTTAGGCATCCACTGAGTGTCTTGGAATGTGTCTTGTATACAAAACACACAAATATAAATCAATTCTATCTTTGTTACCTCTAAATTATCCAATATGGTGTTCATTGGATCTTTGCAATGAACTCTCAAGGAAATAATGAAAATGCCTTGAATCCTGAATTTGCAAATATAAATGCCTATTTAAAAAATAGAAGCCTGGCTATTAGTTTAAAAGCTATACTCATTATTAGAAATATCAACAATGAATCAAATGCCTTGTCCTGTTATAGTTTGGTAGCCAATGTTAATTCATCCTACAAAGATGAGTTTTTTTATTACAGATGAAAATATCCCTCTTTCAAAAAATTAGATATTCAAATGTCCATCATTTATATGTTAATCTCATATCTATTACCTTCACTATGAAATAAGAAATTGCAAAGAAAAAATTTTTAAGTGCTACTTTATTCCTTTAGTATTTTTAACAATAATATATTATGCCCATTTATAACTATACTAGTGGTTCTTAACCTGGGTTCTATTGAACCCTAGGGGTTCAATGAGTCAGTCTCAGGGGTTTGGAGAAGCCTCTGCCGCGGAGGCCAGAATAAAGTAATACCGTAATTTGTTGTGAGTTCATGCACTTTGTTGGTTTTGTTCTTTGAGCAAGGTGATGTTCATGCACGGCTCATTTTGTGCACCAGTAAAAAATCATATACCTATGTCTTGAATTTGGGGAAAAAAATCCTATTTTATTTATCACTAAAGAAGGATTCGGTGAATGCGCATATGAAACTGGTGGGTTCGGTACCTCAAAAAAGGTTAAGAACCACTGAACTATACTTAACCAGGGGGCAGTGTGAAATCTAGAGATGAATCTGTCTAACAAGTTTTTGTTACTCATTGTAGAACTTTTACAACAATGTTAGACTCTCACTATAAAACACAGCGTTAAGGATCAAAATTCAGTATTAGATTTGTTTGGACAGCATCCAAAGATGGTCATTTTGATGCCAAATCACATGTTTGAAGGATGTATGTCCACACTTCAACTGCCATTATAAGGGCAAGTTCTGTGGTCTCATTCAGCAGTCTGGTAGTAGCTTTTGTATTCATGAAGTGCTTTTTTAGGCTACTCCATTTCATGTCAAATTTATAGTATGTTGAAACACTAAGAATAGCTCCTCTCCAAAAACTTAGTCTCTTGCTTTGTCACCAGTAATGTACACAGGTAAAAGTACTCCCATCAAGGATATTGAAGGGATATTTACCAACCCCTTTAAATTCAAGAAATAGCTAACAACTAATTTATGCCTCAAAATGTATAAATGTTCCCTAATTGTCTTCTTGGAATTCAATTATTTAAAAACGTATTAAATAATATTATTTTAATAGTCATTTTTTTAGGTCAGTTCTCTTAAACTTCATGTCCCTTAGACTTTTTTTTTTTTAAGACAGAGAAGAGCAGACAGGAACAGACAGCCAGGAAGGGAAAGAAATGAGAAGCTTCAACTTGTGGCACTTTAGTTGGTTTTTCTTTTTCTTTTTCATTTTTTTTAAGAAGGGGGAAGGACAAGCAGGAATAGACAGGAAGAGAGAGAAATGAGAGGCATCAACTTATTGCGGCTCCTTAGTTGTTCATCAATTGCTTTCTCCTGTGTGCCTTGACCAAGGGGCTATATAGCTGAACCGGTGGTCCCTTGCTCAAGCCAGAGACCTTGGTTCAAGCCAGTGACCATGGGTCATGTCTATGATCCCATGCTCAAGCTGGAGACCCTGCACTCAAGCTGGCGACGTTGGGGTTTCGAGTCTGGTTTTACAGCATCCCAGGCCAATGCTCTATCCATTCATTCACTGTGCCACTGCCTGGTCAGGTTTCATGTCCCTTTTAACGAGAGACAGTGCTTGCTGTTCCCTTGCAGATACAATAATCACTTGATGGAAAATCTGTCCATCTACTTACTGCTTAAGTAAGAATGAGTTCTAAGTATTCAGAACTTACTTACAATATTTTGTCTTTTAGATACTAACAGGAGCAGAAGAGAGCAGTAATTAGTTAACAGGTCATGAGTTAGCTTCGTGGTCTCACTGCTTTGAGTAATTCTAAGTATCTGCTATATTTCCCCATTCCTCTCCTAAATTAGCATTTCACTGCTTGGAAAATGTTTCTGACTAGAATAGGAATGCTCAACACAGACAGAAAGCTATTCCTTGGTAATCAAATAAACACTAGCTGCTTAAATCGTCATAATCTATCAATAATAAATATGCAATCCATCAAAAATAAACAATGTTAATTACATATACTAATCTGATTAGAAGTGAACACTTACATGCTACAAAGATAGGATAATCAGGAGTCCCCCATCACACATCTGATGCTGAGCTAAGGGTGACATCAGTGTCAGAAAAAAGGTTGAGAGGCCCATGTACAGCTGGAGCTTGCAGAAGCTGAGAGAAGTTGAAAATAGCATCTGAGGAAAAAGATATTACCTATTAACAATAATTATTTTCTTCCTGTCTACAAGTGGTGAGCAGGCACTCGCTTTGCTTTAGAAAATATATAATGTTGCTTTTGAACCTTTAATCATTGCCAGCAGATACTAAACTAAGACAGGTAAACCTTATTTTTTTAATGCTTTTGGGGGAAAAAGTTGACAACTAAAGAAGAGTGATTCTCAAACACCATTAATGCAAACAAAATGTTTGTAATAATCTGTTGTATGTTTAATACATGGCTACTTCAGATCTGAGAAAGACAATTACCTGAGAAGAAAGAAAATCCTCTGAGCCATTTTATATTTTACATTTAAAATGTCTCAGGTGTTCACATGAATATTAACATTATCAACTCCTCGTCCTGTATTCTGGTATATTCATCAGAGAAGGAACCATACGCCCTTACTTCTCTCTGGGTAAAGACTTGCTTTCTGATTTGCCCTCACATCTGCATTTACCAGAGAACAGATGCTCCGCTTCCAAGGGTCAGAGTCTGGCCTTGTCCTTCCTATCACTAGAGCAGAAAGAAAGGGCTTCCGAAGTGATGGTGGCAGCTTTCCAATGCTGGCCTGTATGTTTACATTTAAAGTAAGCAGGTGGCATCAATGGGCTGTCTAATGGCTAACAAGATAAGAGTTCAATTGATCTTTTTATTAACCCAGTTCTTCAGGAGCAGCCTGCTCCTCCCTTCTGGGTTTGGTTACATTGTTCAGTTCCAGGAATCATTTTGGACCCTTTCGCTTTTTTGTCTGAGCTGACACTTAAAGCTCAGGGGCACAAACACGGATATCCTGTCTCATCGAAATTCTCCTTTCTGAACCACCAAACTGGTAAATGCCTCTATCATTTGCATTTGATTCAAAATAATATTTAACATACGTATGAGTATATTTTCAATCCTACTGGTATTCTTTCCATGCTGATTTTGAACTGTGGATTTGTTTGTCTTCCTTCTCTAGGTCGCAGACCCCTTACTCTAAACATCACAACTAATTCTGAAGAGTATGGAGCCTACATAGCTTCTAAGGTAAATGATGAATTTCAAAATAAGGCATGATGGATTCAATTGTAGTATGATTCCAGCATTGAGTAAATGTGTTGTTCTTTACCTATTGGAGATTTTCTAAGTTATAATACTGGTAATCTTTCAGAAGAGGATAGAATCGTGAGTTTCGGGTAATGCTGAAGAAAGAACAGACTACATATGTGGGTTGCCTCTCTTCAGCATCAGGTTGTCTTTGTATGTTACTCAAGACTACCTACCTAGATTTCCTACAAAATTATTCCCATGATCTTAAGAGGATCCTACCGTGAATCATGTCAAGACATCACAAATCACATAGTCAAGTGGAGAGCAATTAGATCTGTCATAAATCTGTTATAAATGGAGCCTGAAATGATTAGGGTGTATTTCTCTTTAGAGGATGTAGGAAGAGGTACAAAACATCACATGGGGGCTACTTCTGCCACAGGTGGTGTCAGATGATGAAGTATGGAATAAAGGGTTTTATAGAGAATGGCTTCATATTTCTAATTCTCTGAATTGTGGTGATCATTTGCATTTCTGCTTGTTAAATTACTTTTTATTCCTGAAGCTATTGATTCTACATTAAGGTAGACTAGTATGAGATCTTTAATCTCACCTATACCAAAGTGATTAACAACCTAGGTTCACAGCCAACCGAAATTCACGTTGTGGTTCTGCCATTTACTACCTGCAACACTGGGAGGTTCAATTTTTTCATCTACAAAGTGGGAGAAATAATAATACCCACTTCCAAGAGCTGTGGCGCAGTAGAGACAAATGAACAGATGTAAAGCATTTAAACCATTGCCTGGCACCTAATAAATGCTAAATTTACTGAATAACTAAAGTGCTTCTATCCTACCTCTTCACATTGTTTCAGTTTTTCAATTCCTCTTTTGTCCAGAAACTCTGTTGTTCTGGGAATTAGGGATCCAAACTCCCAGGACCGTTTTAGCAGTCTCACTCTTAAAGGAGATATATTATACCTTTCATGTAAATGCCAGGAAGGAAAATAATTGGCACCCCATTGCCCTTTGAATGGACCCCTGGTTAGCCCTAGGTGGTGTGCCCGGTAAAGTGACCTGAAAGCAGGGCGCCTGCCAGATCGAAGCACAGTGTAGTGGTAGATGCAATTAGAATGCTCCTCACCATTTCAGAAACACGCAAACATCAACTCGCATAGAGTTTCAGGAAGCAGAATAAAAAGGAACCTACAAAACAAAAAGCCTTTCAAGGGGATGGAGGCAGCATGCTTCCAAATCACAAACGGATGATTATGATTATCATTAGAACATAATAAGCCTATATATGGAGAGAAAATGACTTCATCTCTCTGGTAGATTTGTAAATAGTCTGTATTTCCACTCACATCCATCCTCCACTTTGCAAAAGTAAAACCATGGTGCTCGTTGTTCAGATCAAGTCATTGGATTTTACCCTCCTCCATTAGCAAAAGTATATTGCTCAAATCTACCAACCTGTTTCCTGTCAGGCACCAGTGTAGGATTCACAGAATCCGGCATCACCTGGGTTCAATCCGGAAGAACTCATTTGCTACTCTCTGATTTAGTTTTCTGATCTCCAAAATGTAATTTGTCACTATAATATTTCCTAAGTTAACTTTTAAGATAAAAGCATATGAAAGTAATCTGTTAATGCATGTAAAGGATATGGCTTATTTTCCTTAATTTAGATATTTGTTGAAATGTTATCAATGATTATGGCTATATTTCTATTTTAATAACCCAAGGTATTATAAGGTGTAAACAAGTTATCTGCTAAGCCATTTAAAAACTATTAATTTGAATAAGGAGTAAACCAAAACTGACGTTAAAATATTTTTAAATTAATCATACTGTTATACTATTGAATTAACAGTGATTTTAGTGTTAAAAACATTTAAAGAAGCCAAATTTGGCAGAGTAAAATATAGAGGGGGTTGAGGGGTGTAAAGAGGGAGAAATGTATGGTGACAAAAGATGATTTGACATCGCGTGATGGGCACACAGTGCAATCAACAGTTCAAATGCTATAGAGATGTTCACCTGAAACCTATGTACTCTTATTGATCAATGTCATCCCATTAAATTTAATTTCTAAATTAAAAAATGATGAATCTTCTAAAAAATAGGTATTTATAATAGTTTTTTATTAGAAGAGAAAATTATTCATATTCACCATTTTCCATATTCTTACCCAAATTTCAGTATGAATAGTCTTTCATTTTTTAAAAAAATATAATTCAGTAGTATAGTATATCTTAATATAATTTTTAATTATAATTACACCAATATTACTGTCTTCATAAATATAATCTTGATTATCACACCACTATAATACTGAAAGCAAGACAAGTATTATCTATGGTGGAAAAAAAAATGTTAATAACTAAGACAATGTTTTAGTGTAATTCTTCAGAAATTTTAATCTATTTTATGTTAAAATAGTTTAGCATAATTTTTCTGGTATCTTTAAGCTATAAATAAACTTTGCTATGCTAATGTTAGAAACATGAATGGGTAATGCCTATTCCTGTAACAGGAAAGTTTCACTGTTTTAAATACATGGTTGGAATAGCATTTTTGGGTTCTAGTCCCAAATTTGCATCTGAATTTCCTGAGTGATCGTAAGCAATTAGCATCCATCTGAAGAAGTAAAGGATCCTCAAATATGAAGGCTGACTTCTTTAGGAAAAACTTTCAGTAACAGAATCTAGCATGCACTAAATGTACTTCCTGTTGTCAATCCTTCCTGACACCCATCTGCCCACTCCTTATTCCCCATTGATCCCACCATTTCAAGAATGAAAGAATTAGTTTAAATGAATCCTCTTTATTGTCACTTGAAACTTTAAGATTACAGGAAAGTACAAACAAAATTTAGTCTCACCAACTAGATGTTTGAAGATCTTTTAAAAAAAATGTCATTTAACCAATTTTATTGGGGATTTATATTATGTCCAAAACTGCTCCACAAAAAAAACAGTATAAAAAAATGTAAAAATAGCCCCCTGCTCTTGCTCTCTGTAGTTTATAGAGGCAAAGTCTATGTATAGAAAATAAATATTAACATCAGTAAAAATATATGTATGTACTCATCTCAGTATTATAAATTATGAATTTTGTTGGAGTTCTGATGGAAAAGGTGTGATCCGAGATGTATTTTAATAATGGATAGAGCTTGGTATATATAATGCTTCTCTGAAACAAATAACCAGTTGTTCTATATTTACATTATCCAAGGTCTAGGTAGTGAGCTGTTTGACCAACAAAGCAAAGGAGTAATCGAAAGATCTGCTATTTCACCATAAAAGCTAGGTAAATCCCAGCAAACCAGCCTTTCTCTCTTTAGTGTCCAATGAACGTGCAAATCCCACTAAAATCCTAAACTCAATTGGAGAATGAGATTCTCCCCTTACATTGCAACTTTCAGAATTGCAGGGTAGACAGAAAGAATTCATTTCCCTTAGGGAGAACTTCAGTGATTGTAGCTGAGTTAAGACCCAAATGTTGCATTTAGATATAAAGGTTACTAACCCCATGTATCTGAAATAGAAACCCAAAGTCTCAGAGGTTCATGAAGCTTAAGTATTCTCTTCCTGAGGACTCAGTCTCCTTAGCTCTTTTGCTAGCCTATCAACCATCTTTGAGTTTATGACCAGCCCAAAACTGAAATAGTAGAAAGAGAAATTGGTACCATTGACCTTGATGGAGAAAAATTTGAGAGTATAGATGAGTTTATTCTATACCTTGTTCTATGAATTAACCATTTCCCATCTGAGGGAAAAAATGAGGTCATTCTTATGTTAACAATCCAAAACTTGACTCACACAAAGAAAACTAAAATTATATATTGTTCTTAAAACTCCAACTTGCATGGTATGGAGAGTAAACTGTGAATATTCTAATGACAATGATAATCATAGCTACTATTTATTAAGAGTTTATTGTGTACTTGGCTTTCTGTTATATACTTTAATGTATGGGTATCTTATTTAATCCTTACAAAATTAAATTAGAAAGAAGGTATTGTCCCTAATTTAAACAGTTTAAAGATAAATAAATGAGGATCAAAATTTAACTAATAACAAGTGCCAGGGCCAGAATTTGAACTCATGTTTTTCTGAGGTCAAAGGCCATGCTTTTTCTATTATGTACACTATTTCAGAAAGTGCTGCCTCTACTGTCTAATGATACTTTCCTTATATACTCAGGTATACCAGAAAGATGACTGAGTTGACAGTTTTATTGCATGTATGTACATTAACATCAACCAATAGTTATTATTTAGTCCCATGTAGTCAATGAATGTTTTGCAAGCAGATGGGCTACAGATTCAAAAAGAATCAATGAATATTTGACTAAGCAAGTGAATTATGAAGAGTAAGAGCATTATATGTGCTTTTTCTTGGAAGGAAAGTTAAAGCTATAGTGTTAACAAAACAGACCCAAGGCTAATGACTTAGAGTCCCCCTAAAGTAAAAATCAATCAGACTCTAAGGTTTTGTTCATTCCATAAATTTATTTCCCAGTGGTTTCTTAATTTTGACATTCAAAATACAGAATCCTGTCATGCCTCTTTACTTTTAGATTCAAGGCCAGTTTACTTTTCTAATCTCTTCTCATTTATTATTCGCTTTCCTATAAGTTTCACGTTGCCTTGTTTTCACATTCTTTATGTTCTTACTCTGTAATACTGTTCTGACTGTCTGGGAGATGTTCCATTGATCTTACCTTTTCTTCCTTATGTCTATCAAATTTTCACTGTATTCAGCATCCAGAATCTGTAGTTCTGATTTTGCCCAAAGCTTTCCTAATTAATTAAATATAAAACATTGTAATCCTATGGAAATTATCTTTCCTTTCTAGCCAAAGGCATTACCAGTGGTAAAATGTATTCATTTTGTACATAACAGAAGTTTCAATGGTGAGATTGTACTTATCATTGATTTTTCTTCCCAAGAGCAAAAATGCTATTGTAGAAGATTTATAAATATCAAAACAAACAAGAAAATAAAAGACACCTTAAGAAAAGCATTGTTGATATTCTGTTATATTTTTCCAGTATTTTTTAAATACATGTAGTTGTGTTTTAACGTAAACTTTTCCTGCCTTAATATATTTTTATTTTGCTCTGCTTTTTCTAAAATTTGACCATCTAAGATTTAGATTCACCCAATTTTCTAGAATTATATGAGTCAAGAAGTCAATAGAAGGGTTGATCATTAATAGGCTTGGTAAAGTATTGACTCATAAAAGTCTAGAAGTATTCCTATTTCTGAACTTGTTTATAAAGATTTAGCTTCTACAACTCCTGGGTATTTCTCTCTGCTTCCATCATGTGTTAATTTCCTATCAATTAAAACCACTCTTTTATTTTATAGAAAGTAGAAAATATAATCATATTAGGTTACATAAAATGGTATTATAATATATCTTTCTTCTATTTTCCAAATTAAATTATAAATCTAATAAACAATTTTAAGTCCCTATAATGTAAATGCTCCCTGGCATTTTTCTCCCCCTTTTGTGAGGTCATCTTAACTGCATGAAAGAAGAAATTATCTTGTTCAAGATGAACCATTTAGATATCTATCCCACAGCCCATTTTATCAAGAATTCATCAGATTTTATCTGGTGAACATACATTGTCTGAAAACTTAACTTTCTCCACATGACTAATCTGACCAATTTGGGGGTTCAAGTCTTTATCGTTTAGTCTAATAGGAAGGACTTTGCTCGTAGATAATTACTATGCATCTTGTTATTCTACCCAGGTTTACACATTTATCCAGTTTAGCTTTTTTGCTAATCAAACTTTTAAACACACAAACTTTTCACAAAAGAAAGTATTAAAATGTAACCTCATCAGAGAAGCTTTGTAGTCTTCTTGAATGCCTTTCTCACAATTCCCCTGATACAGTGTGGTCTCAGCACCCAGCACATAGCATTTCGCCACTGGCTACTTGTAGACCCATCCCCAAGCAAACAGGATGACCATTTCTGAGGGCCAAAGATTTTCAAAGCTCGGAAGAGACACAAAAACCTTTTCTTTCTCAAAAATGTATGTCCTTAAATGCTCCTTATGAACCCCTTGTCTAACAGATTAACATTTCTCATACCCTTTATTTTCTCGCACACCACTGAGAAGAGATATCAGAGACTATCCAAGTTAAACCCTGCATCCAGAGCTACTGGAAAGTGTAGTCATGTATTCGTAGGGTAGATTTTACAGACAAAGATAAAGGAGCTGAAATACCACCACCATTGGAGATGAGCCTAACAACTGAACAGCTGTGAGTGTTGAGCCCCACCCCCCAACAAGGGGAGGTTCAAGAGGGTAATTGTGAGGTGGCAGCAAGAGGTCTGTGTCTTACTGGAGTCTAACCTAGTTCCCCATGTTTTATGCTACTGAGTGGTTAATTTGCTTTGGGGGCCTCAGGGGATGAAGGAGAGGGAAACTCAAAACTGCAAAGACTTGTTAAAACTACAGAAGGTGTGTCTAGCTCTCTCTTATTGTTATATGATACATTGGGAGAGAAAAAAAATCTGTGGGAATTCCACCCTGACTTAGTCCATAACAACTCACAGCTGATTAAGTCAACCTTTGAAACATGCAATGAAAACAAAGAGAAAACCTAACTTAATATGCAATGGCATAAACCAGTCATTGTTTCACTTTCTGGAAACTGTTGGAACCAGGATAAGTAGATGAAAAAAAAACTCCAAGAACAACAAAGACCTTTCTGTCAATCAGTTTACTGATTAACAAAGAGCCAGACTTTGATGTTAAGAACTTGATGCACTGTGATTATGAGCGTGGCTCTCCATAAAGGTAGCCACTTAAGAGTTCCAAGGAGGCACTCATATATGTGCTTAGAGAAAGAAGGAAATAGAAACATCTATGACTTTTTACTACCCAATATACACAAAAACACACCCTCATCTAATCCCTGTCTATAAAACTTTATGTAGTTGTAAATTGGGAAATCTCAGGCATACAACTCTACATCTATTAAATATGCAATGGTTTAGGGACTGGTGATTGTGACAGGCTTGCTGATTTTTGCTTTTCCTGGCAGCAAATGATATAAATTCGAAGGGAATCCATATCTCTAAAACCAGAGAATAGCTTCCCACTCATTTGTGGCATCATTAGCAACGTGGTGATGTCCCTTCAGGATAAAACACAGAAATATTCTCCTGTCACTTACAATTGTGTCAAGGAGAAAACCAAAATGAACTTGCAAAGTCATGCGCCAGCTTAATTTTGGAAGGAAAAAAAAATCTCCCTTTGAAGGAAATAAAATCAATCCCCAGTTCAAATTAAATTTTGACTACTCTGTGAAGCTTCAATACACAGTACCAATAACAATCAGTACTTACGGACTTAATGTGCAGACAAATAATGTTTCGTTTAAAAGAAATTGAATGAGGATTACTGACAGAGAAAGTTTTGATGCTATTTTATCATTAAAGTTAAATCATGCCATTATTGGCTCAGGCATGAACATCTCAATCCTCACTCTCCCTTTTTTCCTTTTTCTTTTTTTTTTTCCCACCTCCAATAAGAGACCTTTGCCTAGCTGGGCTTGTGTCTTCATCTTATTTAAACCTTTTCAAGCAAATATATCATAAGTGTAGCCTGAAGACTGGTCTCATGCAAAATTTAGTTCAAATTCTACTGGCATGAAATACTTGGTTATGCACAAAACTTCTGTTTGGTTTGCTGACATTCTTCTTAGTTGGCTCTCATGGTGATTCATTATCTTGTGATATAGATTTCCAAGTATCATCTTTGTATTGATTTTTATATCTTTAATAACCACTCCACAGAAGATGGCTCCACTGGTGTCATTGATCGCATCAAAAATTCAAGGCTTACAGAAATACTAAAGAGCTAATTGGTAGCAGAACATTTCAGACTTAATCTTAATGCAGTCTTAATTTTCTGCATTAAACCTACCTAAAGGTTTCCTCTTGGAGAACACAAGGAAAAGTTTAATGTTGCATTGAAAAACACCTGGTGAGGCCCTGGCCGGTTGGCTCAGTGGTAGAGCATAGGCCAAGCTGTGGAAGTCCTGGGTTCGATTCCCGATCAAGGCACACAAGAGAAGTGACCATCTGCTTCTCCATTCCTTCCCTTCCCCTGTCTTTCTCTCTCTCTCTCTCCCCCTCCTCTCCCACAGCCATGGCTCATTCAAGCAAGTTGACCCTGGGCACTGAGAATAGCACAATGGCTCACCCCAGGGGCTAAAATAGCCCAGTTGCCGAGGGATGGAACAATGGCCCCAGATGAGCAGACCATCACCCCATAGAGGACTTGCTGGGTGGATCCCAGTCAGGGCACATACAGGAGTCTGTCTCTCTGCCTCCTGCCTCTCACTTAAAAAGAAGAGAAAAAGAAAGTAAAGAAAAACACCCAGTGAGAGCATGCATGAACGTCACAACACATGGACTATACACACTTGCAAATGTCACTAAACAAGCATTCAGAAAATAAAGGCAATCCTTTTATCTGGAACCTGCACCCCTGGAATGTCCCTTGCTTTCCCTTTCTATCACTTCTGGCTCCACCAAGTCAGGTTTGCTTATGAGTTTCAGAACCAAAACTATAAAAGAAAAATCCTCATAATTCTAAAACATGTGCCACATTGGGATTTGATAATATCCCAATCTAACAATGGAAAAGATTCCTTGCAGAAACTCAGAATGATCATCCTGCTTGTGGAAATGACTTTAAACAACAAATTTAGGACTGCTGGTGTAGGACCACCAAGTCAGGAGACCCGGTATATGACCAGAAATATCACACTCTAACTTCCTTCTAGCACCCCATTCATTGGATATGCAGATCTGCTTTAGGTCATTAAAAACCTAACTAACCAAAAGGGAGAAGGAGATACTTTGTGCAAAGTTTAAGAGTAACTTGATTATAAAGTGTGAACTTGGAATTAGAGTATCCTTTTCAAAAAATTTTTGTAAACCTACTTTGTACCAATCACTGTATCAGAACACAGAGGAGCATAATCTGATACCTTCCCCAAAGAGCCTTACTTTCAGAAGCCTACAGATGAAAGATGGAAAGGAGACTGGGACATATTTGATTACTAACTGGAAGGCAGGATGTACAAGGACGTGGGCTTTGGAATTAACCCGTAAGTAATATTATATTTAGAACCACTTCAAAATGGAGCTAGAGATGCCATACCAGAGGAACTACCTTATGCCTCAAGCCTTTGGAATGTTAAAATAGGCCTAAATAACCTTTAACTAGGACTAAGGCAACTTGGTATCCCAAAAATCTGTTTGCAAATGTAACAAGAAAGCAGATATTAAGATTACTGGACTGATGACTGCTGGACTGAAAATGAAAAACGTTGTTTAGAATTAACATCATTATTTTGTTATCTTCACCAATAAAAATGCTTTCCTTACAATGGATGTAATTATTTCCCTTCCCCTTCTCATAAATACCCATCGCTTTTGTCTCCTAATTAGAACATTATTTTGGCTTCATCCTGAATTAATGATTCTCAAATAGCTATTCTTAATAATCACAAATAAACACTTTTTTGCTTCTTACTCTGAAAAACCTTTTATTTTAAAATTAACAAGTTGAACCTTAATTTTTTTCACTTCTAACATTGTGCTGCTGGTTGGCACTTGGTAGAGTCCTGCCATGCTGAAAAAAAATGGTATCATTTAAAAATTTCACCTAGTCCTGGCTGATTGGCTCAGTGGTAGAGCATCGTCTCGGCATGTGGAAGTCCCAAGTTTGATTCCTGGTCAGGGCACATAGAAGCGCCCATCTGCTTCTTTACCCTTTGCCCTCCCCATTCTCTCTCTCTCTCTCTCTCTCTCTCTCTCTTTTCCTCCTGCAGCATGGCTCAAATGGTTGAGCAGGTTGGCCCTGGGTGCTGAGGATGGCCCATGGACTCACCTCAGGCACTAAAATAACTCAGTTGCAGAGCAACAGAGCAGCAGCCCCAAATGGGCAGAGCACAGCTCGGTAGGGGTATTTGCGGGTGGATCCTAGTCAGGGACCATGCGGAGTCTGTCTCTGGGCCTTCCTGCCTCTCACTTTAAAAATTAATTAATTAATTAATTAATTAAAATTTCTTTTTCGTGATAATAAAATGTTGTGATGCATGCAATACTGAGTATTGGACACGTTATTTATGCATCGTAAAGATGTCATTCCCTATTAGAAGACAATAAACGAGGAAACAATATATGTGTGTGTTTTTCTCCCTGTAAAAGTTGAAGATGTCTTTTAAGTGAAGGTGGTAAAAAGGAAGCAACAAAAAATGTATATATTATGGTTTTTTGGGCAAAGCTTATTACAAAGAGCTAAACATATATGTTAATTAAGCATTATAGATGTGGCATAAAACACTGAAAGGAATTAGGAATTTTTTTTAAAAGATTTTATTTATTGATTTTTTTTTTCAGAGACAGGAGAGAAAAAGGCTGAAGGCGGGGAGTGGGAAGCATCAACTCATAGTAGTTGCTTCTTGCGTGTGCCTTGACCAGGCAAGCCCAGGGTTTCAAACCTACAACCTCAACTTTCCAAGTCAATGCTACTGCACCACCACAGGTCAAGCAAAGAATTTGTAATTTTTAAGACATTTGGAATCAGAGTGAAACTTTAGAAAGGCTGGAAAGATGAAGAGATGAATCAGGGATGGAGGCCATAATAAAATAAAGGTCATGGCAAGTTCTTGATATTTAGCATTTAGGTACTTGAGTATTGTGATTCAAATAATTTTTAAATCACTACAAATTATAGCTGCAAATTTTAAAATTTCTCATTTTAAAAATGTGATGTAGTAATCTCATAAACAAAATAATAAAGATGTAAGGGCCTATTCAATTAATTTAAGTATCAATGCACTCGTAGAGTTTATATCTAAGATTATCTTTCTTCAAAGGGCTACATTTACATAAAGAAAGTGTGGATTTCAAAAACTTACTTAGAATACAATATTTAAAGACATGGCAAACACCTGTATGGTACAAATTATTTTTCTATTGAAGTCATTATTTCTATTGCATAGTTATTTGCTTCACAGAATTTAGTCTTGTGTCTGGTCTATGAAAACCCGCTTCTTGATGAAATTTAATTTGACTTTTATTGCATCCTCTTTCCTAAACAGATTACAGCTTTCAACCTCAGAGAGCAAAACATTTTCAAACAATCTCATTATGTTTTCACTCCATCATTGTCTATCTACCTTTGAAGCTGCCGTCCCACAAAATAGGTCTTTATATTACAATTTCTCAAAAAATTTGCCCTACTTTCCTGCCACCTCCCCTGCATTTTATTCTTTCTCCTTTGCTTTCTTCCTCCTCATTTTTTTTTTTTTTTTGCTATTTTTGGATCCTATTCTAAGTTTTTGCTGCCTTTTCTCTCTTTCACTTTCCAGTCTCCTCTCTTCATTCTTTCCTCTTATCTTTATCATGTTATTAACTAAAGTGAAACCCAATGCAAAGAATTCTAAATTTATGTCAAATGTTATTTATCCTTTGGATATTTTATATAACAACCCAAGGAGTCCCCCAGTATGGTGCTAAATTCATTATCCACCTATTACAAGAAAGGATTATGCCAAGAAAGGAACATAATTTCTACTAAATGCAGATGCTACAAAATACAGTAAAAATAATTTTTCTAAGTGCAGAAAATTTTCTTTTGTCCTTAACCTTTACCTTTTTTATTCTCCAATATAACAGAAATTATTAAAGTTCTCTGTATTCCGCAATGTAGGAAAAGATATTTTTGCTCAACAGTAAGTTAATATGGAATGTGAACATTACTTTTTAGTTTTTATTTCAAAAAGGTTAAAATACTAAAAAATTATAAATGCACTAAAAATTATAACTCAATGCACTAGGAAAAACATTAGACATTCAGTGCTAATCAGTTTATTGTTTCTGAAAACTTTTTCTTTCTTTTTATTTTTTTTAGTTTTATCTACTCTTTACCACTGTCAGGGAATGAAGTTTTTACTTATTAGTACAATATTACTATTAATAATATTTGATTATGGACCAATAAACAAAGGAGTAGAGTATACTAAAATTTCACTAATAAAATAATATGCATTTAATTGTCCTTTTTATTAAATTTCTCTTTAATAACTGCAAAAACTACAAAAGTGAGTTAACAGATATATCCCAACCAAATAAATTGTTAAAATATATTGGGTGTATATATAAAATAGCCAAGACATGAAATATGAGAATTTTGATATTTTCAAACCATTCTCTTTTCAAGGTTTTCTCCTTCTGTTCAGAGCTGTTCAATTCTCCAGATGAAGGTCCCACAGCACTCAACAGAGGGCGCCACATCAGCAGTCATTATTGATCTCACCTTGAGAGCAAATCACAGAGGCCTTTTAATTTGCCTTCATGAAACTTAACTAACTTCCAGTTACAAGTTAAATGCCCAGTGGACTAAACTGGCATCCTAACTTTCATTCAGATAATAATATTAACTGCCATGTCTTCAACAACTACAGTGTGTCCGTAAAGTCATGGTGCACTTTTGACCGTGACCGGACACACTTTTGACTTTTGACTTTACGGACACACTGTATACTGGGAAATATTATTATCTTTATCATACAGATGGGAAACCTGAGAATCAGATTAAAAAATAAAAACTCAACTACAACAAAGTTGCCCAAGTGTACAAAACTATAATTATTCCACCTACATTTTCTATTCCATTTGGCCAATATCAATGACCTGCAAAATAGCAGTTTGCCAATGGTTAGTAAAAGTTTTTGTTTGGTTTGGTTTTATTTACTGTAGTGAGAACATTTAGCACGAGATCTAGCCTCATATTTTTAACTGTACGATACAGTATGTGTAACTATAGGCATAGTGTTGCACAGTAGATCTCTATAATTTATTCATCTTGCGTGACTAAAAATTAGGCGGTAGAATTTGTGGATTTAACATGGCTCCCCCCACAGATTGGTTATGGCACTCAGATTAGCAGCATTACCCTTCGTCACCCCTTGTACTTTATCAATGATAAACAAAATGATCAGAAACAGGATTAGAAAATTTTTATATCCTGGCTCTGACTAACTTGCCTCAAATGCCACTTCTAACCAGGAAAAAGAAAGCTCCGTAAATAGGCTGTAAGCAACATTTTGTGCCCTAAGACTTCCCTGCAAAATTGCTGGGATTTTTGTCACTTCAGGACCATCTATCTCGCATGCCTGAGTCAGGTGTACATTATGTATCCAGGATAAGAAACAGCAGTACTAATGCAGATGTATGGCAGCATATGGTCAGGATTTAGATGAGTGAATACTTGCACCTGGAAATCAAATATCAGCACAGGCAAATACTTGCCCAGGGCAGTGTCCACCTAACGGGACAGGGAAACACTGCTGGATCAAACGCAATCCAGATGTCTCCTCCACCTCCTGCTCTTTCCCATACAACTTTCCATTGTTTTCTTTGTCCTGTGGCAATATTTCTAAGTTTTCAAAGAAGCAAAGGAGCCCAGGAAATAGAATTTAAATATATTTTTAAAGTAGAACAAACACATCACCCATTGAGCAGTTAAAATTTTTTACAAGTTACTTATAGTCTTTTTAAAGGTTTCATTTTCATTATTTAAAATATGTATATCAGACTTTTATAGTAAGCTTTGGTTGAAGATTTAATAGATTGTCTTTCATGGCTGAATTTTCAGGTTGACTAAGGCAATGTTTTGAGAAAGTGCTATTTCAGATGTCGCAAAGTGTCACTAATGTCCCAGGCACTTCCACTGCTTCTGACTTTTACATAGTACTGTCCTTTTATTGTGTGTTACACTGAGATAGAGAGGGTTGCTTGGGTAGCTCCCTAGTAAAGGATCTTATTTGATGTTTTCAAAACACTTTTTTCCCCCTTAGGCATGTCACATAACTTCTTTGTACTTTAACATCTATCTGTACATATATACTGTAGATAAGTAACAAGATAAAATGTTGTAAATGGGTTGAGAGCTTCTGATCCCTCTGAAATTAATCATATAAAGGTAATTTTATAAAACAGAATAAAACAGGGTTAGGGGAAGGATCTGGCCAGAAATGAAGGAACAAAGGAGTGAAATAAAACTAGCCAGTGAACATGAAACCTTTAAAGCAGAAATAAATAGCTGATAACCCAACAAAAAAAGAAAAGAAGGAGGGAGAGAGAAAGGAAGGGGAAAAAAAGAAAGAGGAAAGAAAAAGAAAGAGTTGGTTTTATTAGTCCATGATTGTCATTCACAGTACATGGATAAAAATGTCCACTTAGAAGCTAACTTAATGAAAAATGGTATCTTCTGGTGATTAATTTTTTTCCTATGAAATCTACAGATGTGATATTTGACTTCAAGTTTCCAGATAGCATAATCTAATTTTTACTCAATTATTCTGTTGCTAGAGACAGGCCTTGTTTGTATTAACACCTTGCTCCTATATTATTAACTCTTTCAATATTTGACTTCTATGACATTCTAGTTAGTCACGATCTAAGAAAGCTATCTATATTCTGGAAAAAAAGCCATTGTGTTTATTTTGTAAAAACAAAAAAACTATTAGTGAGGGGATGGTAAAGAAAATGAACATAGAAAAATAAAGCATATTGTATAAACTTTGTATAAAAAATATAGTCATTGTCTTCAAATGTGTATGGAGCAGGGAGAGAGCTGGTGTCAGAGAGACTTGGACTGAGTTCTAATCCCCTCCTCCACTAGCTGCACTTCCGGACTCTCTGAAGCTCGACTTCCTCCTCAGTAAAACAGATATAATAATTTTTGTGAAGTTTAATGAAGCAGAAGAACATAGACAAAATATTCAGTATTTGGTCAGCTCTTGTTAAATGTCATTTCTCCTTATTAAATTTTTTTTCTTCAAAATATTTTCTTTTCTTCATTGTTTTTTTTTAGAGAGCGAGGAAGGGAGGCAGATACAGAGAGAGAGAAACATCGATTCGCTGTTCCACACTCATTCATGCAATCATTGGTTGATTCTGTATGTGCCTTGACTGGGGATTAAACCCACAACCTCAGCATGTCAGGACGACACTCTAACCAACTGGGCCAAAATATTTCTATTGTTTTTTCTAAAGGGTGATTCCTCAAACTAAGAACTTTTGTTACAAAGCTGTTCTAAAGGCAGTTCTAGAAACCCAGGCCTGCAGCTGTTGTCTGATTTCAAAATGAGGAAAGGTGCTTGTCTGGACTCTTTCTCCATCTCACTTAACTATAAAAGTGTTGGAAACAATTGAGTCTTGTTTTTATTTGTCATAGGTTCTCTTTTTTGTGAGACAGTTACCTAAATTAGCCAGTAAAATATATAGACAGCAAATGAACCAGAAAAGCCATAATCCTCTGCCCCCTGGGCCCTGAACTGCTTACTTCATGAGGTGCTGCTGAGGCTGTATCAGGAGACTGATGTGTGTGGAAACAGTTTCAGATCTTTACAGTAAAGTATCCTGGTCTCATTATTTATCACCAGGAAGAAAAAAATAACACCACTGTTCTCAATAAAGAATATTGTATCGAAGACAACTTTAAACCTGTTTCTTAGATATATCCTGAAACTGTGGAAGGAAAAGAAAGTTGCTTTTGTTCTTTCCATTCTCTCTCTCTCTCTGTCAAATGCAAACAACAAAAAGAATCACACAAACACAAACACACACACTCATATTAGTAGTATGCACCATCAGAAAATCTTGAAATAATTGATATTCAAAGTGTTAGCATCTCAGGTAGAAGTTCCCCTCAAAAACAAATTTCCAACAGTTGCATTTTTTTTCCTTCTCTTTCTTTTCTGCAAACATGTAATATAAATGGAAAGGACTCCTGTTAGCCAGCTTCTTTTTCTCTATTCAATGCCTTCCCCTTGTCTCCCGGCCTCTCCTCAGTACCCAGCCCCAATCTGTACACACACTCTATCCTCCCTCTCCCCAACCCCCATCCCTAGTGGTGTGAAAACAGAATCATCTGAGGATCTGGGCAGCCTATCAGTTTGCTGAGGTTCATTTTAGCTAATCCAGACATCCCACCCAGCAGGGGGGAAACTGCTGTATCTAGTGAAACAAGAGCATGAATAATTAAAACTCTGTTATTAATGAACTTCCAGTCGTTATGTAAATGAAACTGATTTCAAGACTAATTTGTCAGCCTGAATTCTTTTTTTGTTCTCCTTTTGTCTAGGACAAGAACGCATCATAATGGACTTGATTATAAAACACTAGTAGACATGCTGTGTGCAGTGCCCATCTGAGTTAGAGCTTTTAGCGTGGTTAATTGATACAGTTACTCCAGAACAAGTCTATAAGGCATTTTGTATGGCTCTAAGTTTTAAAAGCCACTCTTTTCCCCTTTGACAGGGCTGCCTATTCTTCACACATACCTCATTATCATTTACCTTTCCATGAAGGGTGGCATATAATTACTGCCTAGTAAATAGTTTCTTTTGCAATATCCATGATGTTCAAAGACAGCAGAGTTCAAAAAGGTCCAGGGGAAGGGAAGTCTCTAGTCTTCCAAGAATGACAAACAGCCACCAGGGAGAGAAAAGAAAAAGAAATACTTGACAAAGCACAAGACCACTAAGTACCAGTTGCCCACTGTTCCACCATCAAGTGTCACTCATTCTATTGGTTGCATTGTCCAAGTGATACCCTGATGTCTGTGGTCACATGTTTCAGCTACATTGTTTGGATCCACTGTATTGTTTGTGAAATCATTCACTATTAAGGTGACAGCTTCAAATAATACAATCTGATTTCCTAGAGTTGCAAATATTTTACACAACATAAAAGCAGTAATTCCTTCAACAGAAAGCTATTCAGCAGTTGTTGACTCAGTGAGAATTTACTGAACTAGGATCTTTAGATTTGAATTTTGAAAATGCTTTTATATTATTTTTAGGGAAATGCATAAATTAGATATCAGAAAGTAATTAGTATTTTGGATATTTGGCACATGATTTTATTTCTATTAGACAAAGTATAAATAAGATACAAATTTACTCATATTTTGTATATATGTTGCATTTAAATAATTAATTTTGCTCCATGTTTATTTAGGAGGGGGAAAAAAATTCTCTCAGAAAAATCCTCAAGCTTTTAAGTGGCAGATGTTAATAACATGATTCTTGCTAATCTTACAAATTTCTTTTTCATTAATGGAATCTTGCTTCACAAAATTAAGAACTAAAGAACTTTTTTAGGTCCCCAAGTATCAGAGCACCAGCTCCTAGGGAGGTCTAGGCCCATGTGTTGGCATCTGTAGCTTCTTTATGTCACTGGAATTAGAGAAGTAGTCCAGGCATTGTTTAGTTCTGTTATCTTTCATTATCTTGTGACATTGCTTTGTTAAGAGTACCAAAGTATATCAATAGTATCCTAATCACAGGACATCTCAGCATCTGCCAGAATAATACAATCAATCCCTCAGGGATCAGTTATTATAGACTTGAAAAACATTTTCAGTCATCTAAAATGTGCCAGGCACCGGGCTAAACAATGGAAATAAAAATTTGAAAAGGGAGCAATTATTTTCAAAAATGGGAAGAAAGATCAAGTAACTGATATTTATAACTTAATGTGAAAATGTACTAGGATGCTTGGTTACATCTAGATAAACCCACTGTAAATTGAAAGTATCATTAAGTCGAAAATGCATTTAATACACCAAAAATATTGAGCATTGTAGTTTAGCCTAGCCTACCTTAAATGTGCTCACAACATAATATACAGAAATGCTGGCAACCCAGTACACTGTAGAGTATTGGCTGTTTACCTACATGAATACGTGGCTGTTTCTTGCTGGCCAACATCATGAGAGGGTAGCATACCTGTCACTAGCCTGAGAAAAAAAAAACAAAATTCAAATTTTGAAGTACTATTACTACCAGAAAATTTAAGTCTAACCATTATAAGTCAGAGACCATCTGTGTGTGTGTGTGTGTGTGTGTGTGTGTGTGTGTGTGAATATATAGTGTATAAGAATGTGTGAAGTGACAGAGAAGCATTCCAAATGTAATATGCAGGAAGCCAAAGACAGAATGCGTCAGAGAATGCCGACCTTTTTATTTTGTCTTATAGCAAAAATATTACCTAGCCCATGCCACTCTCAGCATTATCTAGCACAAGTGTCTGGCTATAATGTGATTCTTTTTCTCCTGGATGCATCATGTAACAATCCATGACTCGATTTCTCAACCAGCTAAAGGCATACAGTTATTCCAAAACATGTCTGATTTTTATGATGTCAAAGTATAGACTGGAGATGTAGGTTAAATAAATTCAATCCCCTGCAATTCCACAGGATTCTAACAGGACCCATGGCATCACAGTAGGGACAGCACAATTTGATGTTTAATGGTGCCCAGCTTGACCCTTCTTGAAGGACTGTCCCACACATACCTGCCAGGCTTGCCTTGAAGAGGTTTCGGTCTCATTGTGTTTGTGCCAGACCTTGCTAGAACCACTGCTAATGCTCAAATTTTGATAAACCCTGGAATTCCTCTAAACCAACCTAAACCTAACAACATTAAGACAAAATCCAATGATAAAGTCCAGATAGGTGATGACATATAACATATCACTTACACACATACACGTATGCACATAGACTGTATCTTCCTACTTTCGATCGTGCTATGACTCATGGGGCTAGCAACTCTGTTTATTCTAATTCCTAGACAACTGCAGAAGAAGTCATAAAAATACATAATCTGAAATTAAAGTCAATTAAACTACGTTGCTTCTTTGTAAAGTTAAAAGGAAAACACACATAAGTAATAAAAATCAATTATTGTATATTCCCAAGCCTGTTCTTATAAGCTAGAGAAGTAATCAATCACTCTAGAGAATTCTACAAGGTAATTACTGTTTATTCTTTAATGATAGTACCATCTTCCTCTTCTTCATGCCAGCCCCCCTGCAGCTGCCACGTTGCAGAAAGGAAATAGACTGCAGTTAAAAAGAAATAAGACTGAAAGAAAGTTGACGTTCTGCATAATGTGGACAATAAGACAGCTGACTTTCATCCCTTTGTGTGACACGAGGCTACAGTACTGTATGGCCATGCTGTACATACACATCATAACTGCTTTTCAGTAATAAATGCGGCCACGGCTTTGAGAGGGGCCACTGCTGCCTTGGGAGAATTAATGAGAATGATCTTTCTTGTGGATGTTTAGTCACGTAAAAGAATGTAGTTCAAAAATAATAAGCAGCTGATAAAGAACATGGAGCAATTAAGAATTTGAAACAAGTAGCATCTAACTAAATGTCTTTCCCCTCTTAAAAAGGAGAGAGAGAAAAAGTTAAGAGTAAAAATAAACGTTGCTGCTATTATCGAGAACCTAAAGTACTAACCAAGAGATTTCACAGCGCTTCAGTCAGGCTGGGCTAATGAATATAAGTTACCTTAGCTGGTTTTAGCTGACTTTGAAATTAAAGTTCCAAACTCTTGCATGCAGGGAAAGCAGGACTTGAGTGAAATGGACTTAATAAACTCCATTGTGTGGTTAGATCCCTAGTGAGATTTCCTACCCATCCATGACCAATCGGTATTATTTTTTCTTTGACTGGTACTTTTGTGAGCAAGATGGGAGTTTCTGGGAGTGATTAGCACTTTTCACCATTGATTGACAGGTTCAAACAGAAATGAGACAATGGGAGGAGTCATTAGGAATTTAAATGCAAGGGTAGTGTTTGCAGTCTTTGCAACTGATTTTGATTTGATAGAAAAGAAACATATATGTAAGAAAAAGAAATTAATACTTAAAATGTTAACTGATGAAGTATAAATTGATCTTTTTAATATCCAAATATTTTTCAGAGTTGAAATTAATCAAAAAAAAGAGGATGAGAAAACAATATTTTAGACATTCTTTCTAGAAGTTTACCATGTTGGCTGTGGATATTTAAGACCTGAATACTTAAGATCTTAGCAAAATCCTTGGAAGTAAAGGTTTAGATTAGGTTTTCTCATAGATTTTTCTGTTTTCTCCTAGATTAAAAATCTTATTTTAAAAAGAATTATTTTTCTAAGAAAAGAAATATGATGAGGTTCTCCACTATATCCAAGGAACATTCCTTAGGGAAATAATTATGTTGACTGATACTAGCATTGACCAGAAATTGATAATTGACCACAAATAATTCAAGTAGAATATCTTTACTGGTATAAATTATGCTAATAGTTTAGCCTTATCTTAGGTGCTGATGTTGGTTTCTTATAAGTAATTTTGTTTTAAATTTACATTATAAATTTAGCATACTGTATTTGCACATTTGCTTGTTTGGCATCCAAGCAAAGGCAGATAATACAGAATTAAATATACCTAATCAAAGAAGAAAAATAAGATGCACACTGTCATTTTTTAGGAAGAGTTGGTAAGAGTTGACTTCTGAGAAAAGAAGTTTACTGTGACAACAATGCATACAAACAATGTTAAAAAATAAAACAAAAGAAAAAGCCAAGCAGAGCAAATGTGTGACTGCAAGTAACGTCACAAATTTGAATGAAAACATTCTCACCACCTCCATAGTTGTTCATATGTAAGGGACGATAGAATAAATCCATACCCGTACATGCAATGATCACTGCATCAGATTTGTATGCATATCCCGTGTGCAGCTCAGCATTCAAGCTGCATTTTTTAAATATGTTGTGGCTAATTTATGCCAACTTTCAATCAACCTAGCATTTTTTTTTATTTTTCAATTGACATAGAACTTTCCGTAATTTGTGTGCTTAGTGTGTTAATATACTGAGACAGTAAGAGAAAATTCAGTGCATCACAGTAACAGAAATAAACTGTCAGGGAGCCTCGGTGGAAGTCAGAGGTCAAGAAAACAAGCTCAGTAAGCGGTAATGTCAGCATTTATGGGTCATTAATAATCTACACTTCCATATCAAGAGGTGATTTCTGTCCCTTTTTGACCAATCTATCCATCACCTGCCCTTCCATTTCCCTCCAACATTTCAAGGCATGCTCTGTGAGTGGTTCCCACACTTTATAGAAAATTAGAATCACTGGAATATCAAGTGATTTTTTAATTTGTTTTAGAGAGGATAGAGAGAAAGAATGAGAGAGAGAAAAGGGAAAGAATGGGGGGAGGAACAGGAATCATCAACTCCCATATGTGCCTTGACCTGGCAAGCCCAGGGTTTCGAACCAGCGACCTCAGTACTCCAGGTCAACACTTTATCCATTGTGCCACCATAGGTCAGGCCTCAAGAGATTTTTCTGAGCTTTCCAGAAGTTTCTAACATGCATCAAAATTTGACAAACATGGCTCTACACATTTTCTGCCGCATTTCTCTCTAATTTGGTCGAAAGGACACCTGTGTTCTCTCGTGTACTGTACATCGGTAAAGAGAAATGCTTCTCCACTTGCAGTGAGTTCAAACATACAGCTCCTTGAGCTGCTGTCTTTTCTAAAGAATCACATCCTCACGCTCAGTGCCTCTCTGCTGAACTTGCTTACAGCCCCTCATCCATTCTCAACTTCTTTCTTATATTCCTTTTTATACTCTCTTATCCCCTAAGTTACTACAGATCAACTGTTATCCTTCTGAGTTTTCAGCTCTTATTCGAGTTCCTATCTTTAGCTATCTTTGGTACCTCACTGCCAGTTTAAGCATCAAAAACGTTCCTTTCCAATGTTACCTATTTCTTTCTTTTTATCCAAAACCCAAAGGCAGAATCTATTCCTTTCTTCAATCTTCATCCAAGAGCTAAGACCCTTGTTGATTTTTTTATCTCATTATATTGGACTTCTCTGTTTCAGATCTAGTTTTCTACCTGTGTGCTCCCAATAGACTCATTGCTTTCCTGTAAAAAAAAAAAAATGCTACTGTCAGACTTCTTGTCATTTCTCCTGCTTCTAATGGATGCCCCATCAGTATGTTCTTAAACTCATCCTATCCAATTCATCTCCCTATTCTCTTTCCCAGAGGCTCCCTGGTCCCACACTAAACTTAGGTTATAGGTCCAAATGACAGTCTGCTGGGAATTGATAACAACAGTTAATAAATGCTGATGCACCAAGGAGGGGCATGCCGACTGCGGTTCCACGGCGTGATGGCCACAAGCCTTTAGATTTCCTGGAATTACTATAGACCTTACAAGTGCATTGGTTCTTATAGTGTTCTTTTTCCTTTCCTCGACTTATTTCACCCAGACCTATCCAGCTAACAATGAATCAGGACCATTCCTGATTCCATTCCCCCATGCTCTCCTACCATCTCCCTTCTTATCAGATTCTACATGCAACAGCTTCCAGCCTTCCCTTGTATTGTCTCCATGAACCTCTTTTACGTTCTGGATTCTCATTCACCAGGTCATCACCTGGAATGTTTTCGAGTCACTCTTATAAATTTGTTTCTTGCCATGACACTTTTCTAAGATAGCTTTTCAAACTGACCTTCTTTCAAAGGAAACAAACAGCAAACAAAAAACATGTTTTAAAGTCAGATAAATATACACTAATGAGAGAACCCAATCTTCTTTCTGGATATATTGTATTTATAAACTATTTAATGCATACGTGTCATGTGATTATATATGTCAGGTCCTGGGTATAGAAATGATCACAAAGTAATATGCAAGGAAAGAATAAAGTAACTGCTTAATAATCTAAAAGCAAGATTTGGCTGTCACAAAGTGAGTTTAAAATATCACAAAGTGAGTTTTTAAAGGTGAATTAACAGACGAATACAGTTATTGTAGTTACCTTTAACTGATGTCAACATCTAGACTTATTTACGCATTTATAACGCGAAGAGTGGTTTCTCTCTGAGTTAGGACTTGGAAATTGGACAGGTTTGTTTCAAATCCTGATTGCGGTTTGCTAATTGCATAACCCTCAGCAAGTAATTTAACCTTTCATGGCTTCTTTGGTAACATACAGGCGTAAAAAGTATTTTATTTTGAGAGTATTTTCAAGCTTTAAATAAGAAAAGATCTGTTCAGGACATTGTACGGCAGGTACATAGGAGGAACCCTGTAAACGGGAGTTGACACTGTTATTGACATGCCGTACTAAACACATTACCAAATAGCTAAGTGTTTTCCTTATATGTCTTGAACAGCTCTGATATGATTCTCTTCAGATCACCCCAAATCCATCCCTGTTATCAAACATATCAATTCAAAAAGTTTTATAGTTTCTTATTAATATCTTAGCATTATTCAGTATTTTGTATACTTTACTCATTTTTTATTCAAGAGAATTTTACATGAAAACATATTAAAATATTCTGTGTTCTTTTAATGTAGCATATCTGTTATCAGCCTCTATAGCCACTAGATGTCAATACAATGTTTATCTAAAAGGTTTAATAATGACTCATTAGTATCCTATTTAATGATTAAATAATCTATTCCCTTTGCAAGGTGTTTTAGTATTGAAGGGCTGCAAAGCGTTTTTAGTGTAATATGCATGGAATTCATGCCACTAACAACTGAAATGGTTCATCTTATCTAAGTGTAAACAGTTGTTGAATAGAAACCAGAGTTTTAAAATGGAATTAAATTAAAATTGCTTAGAAAAATGTATAGAGACAGCATATAATTACCCTATAAGATTTTTTGTAGGTACTTTACTTGTAAAAACATGACACCTTTATTATTTATAACTGGATAAGACCTACATCTTATATTTTTTAAAAAGTAGCATCTTACCTTTTCACATTTACAATACTAAAACTGAGAGAAGAATAATACGTGGTATTCTTAACAGTATTTCCTTCAAGATACTGCCTATTTTATTAGTGATCTAGCTAAAAATATTTTAAATTCCTATCAAAACTCAGCTTTAGAAATTTGAGTATTTACTCTTCAATCTTTAACCCTGAAATTGTAAGTTATAACCTTTTCCTGAACATACTAAATAACTTTATTATTTTTGAAGCCCCATACTGATATAGAGAAATGTAATTCAAATCATCTTTTCCTTGACATTAGGTGTCATGACATACATGTAAAATAGAGAGAAAAGGACCTCAAAACAAATAAAAATCAAATAAAAAAAAGAAAAGAACCATTTCTATCTTGTGAGTTATCTATCTTAACTTTCTATAAGTTATTAAATGTGTTTTTTTCTCAATATCAACTCTACATGTTTTTTACTCTCTGAATATGTCATATAGCCTATCTGCTCATTTCAGACAAAAATATTAAAAAAAGAACTTGGAAAATCCACAAACCTAAAAGAAATCTTTAGTTTGAATATCACTTGTTATGTGCCCTAGTATAATAGTAACCTATATTGCTAGACCTTAGCCCTAAATAAATGACACTGTAATAAAATTATGACAGGAAGTGAAATTTTAATACTATATTAAAAAATTTCTTATATTGTTTTCTCATCTTTCTGCATCCACACTGCAAGTTGCCAATATTTTATATAAGATTATAACTTAACATTTTAAGCATTTTAGAAAGAGAGAGAGTAAAAGCAGGGAAAGGTGGAAGAAACTAAGGGCACGAGTGTCTATTTAAGGACCTATTCATTAATTTTCCAGTCATCTGGAAATCCACTTCACCCTTAGGACTCCCATGTCTGTTATGCGAGCTGGAAGGATCAGTGGAAGCAAATCAGACCTGGGGAGACAGGAGAAGAAGGAGATGGGGATGATGGAAGGTGGATGGGAATGACAGAGGGGATGCTATGACAGCCAAGAAAGATTTGTGTAGGTTTAGAATGTTAAGTTGACTCCAGTTGTCCAAGAGTTTGAGTTTAGATTCAAAAGGTGAGAATAAAAAGTAATTGTTGCCCCACTTCAAAGGGAAGACTAGCCCTGAGCCGTCCTACATAGTAGGAAGTAGCTACCTGTACCTATCGAGCCCCTGGTCTGTGGCTAGCTGAACTAAGATGTGCTGTGGTAAATAATAAACACCAGTTTTCAAAGATACAATATGAAAAAGCATATGAAATATTTTCATATTAATTCTGTATTAAAATAATAAACTCTGGATTAATTTAGAAAAATAAAAGTATTATTGAAATTAATTTTACTTTTTCTTTTGACTTTTTAAATGTGGCTGCCAGAAGATTTTTATGTGGATTGCATTCAAATTCTATTGGACAGGACTGTACTATAACAGCCAGAAGTTATCAGCCTTGATAGCAGATAACAAAAATGTTTCTGTGACTCCTATACCCCAGCCTAATATTGTAAGATTAATTAGAGAGTGGCATGCTTTCTGAAGGAGAAGTATAGGTCCCTCAAGAGTTGTACTGCAGCATCTTCCTTCTGTTGGACAAAGGATTTACTTTCTGCTCACTTCAAGCCCAGGAAAGAGGAACTTCAAAAGAGAACCATTTGTGCCCTGGCCAGACATCTCATTGGTTAGAGCAGTGATGGGCAATCTTTTGAGCTTGATGTGTCAAAATTCGCTAAAAAACCGAGCATAACTCGGGTGGTGTGTCATTTCGAGAAAAAAGGCCTAACCGGAGGTCTGTTGTTTTGGCCTACAGAACTCCGGCACAGAGTGTCTACACTACAGCAAGTGTTTTATCCTCGGCTACTGCACCTGGCCTGCAGGAGCCGAGGATGAGACGTCCTTTTTGGCATGCGGCCCCATACTTCTCTGGTATGCAGCCGCGTGTCATAGGTTCACCATCACAGGGTTAGATGCACAGAGGTTGCCGGTTAGATGCCTGGTCAAGGCACATACAGGGACAGATTAATGTTCTGTCTCGCTCTCACCCTTCCACTCTCTCTAAAATTAATAAATTTAAAGAGAGAGAGTGAGAGAGCCATTTGTTCAGATTGAGATACATACCCGAAGGGGAGCCTGACACTTTATGCTGTATAGATACTGGTAGGGTGCAGAAACTCCTAGGCACCTCTCCTTCTGGTACATGGAACTGAAGGTTGTAGGAGAGTTCTCAGAAAAACTTAACCTGAGCCTCTTGTAGCTGTGGGGAGTCAGAAACAGAAGTTAATGAAAAGGCAAGAAGGGAGAACAAGGGGTTTGAGAAAACCACTTCCCCTCTCCCTAGTGAAGGTGCAGAATGTGGTCAGGCTGCAGCTGGGGAAGAGAAAGAAGCTTTGAATTGGATGGGAAATGAGCATTTTTGTTTGGATAGAACAGGACTTTTCCATAACTAAGAGTGACACTTCTTACATAAAAATGACAAAAAAACCTGTGGAATATGACTGAGTTCAGGGGCAGGAAAAAGTCTATTATATATATTATCTCCCCATTATAATTTGACTTCCAGGAAGGCAGGGCTGTTTTATAGGTTTTGTTTAGTTTTCACTTGCATATTCTAAGGAGCCTAAAATAGTAGTTGGCACATAGTAGGTATGCAGTAAATATTGATTGAATAGATGAATAAATGAATCTGATATAATATGGTTGAAGGCAGTCACTGAAGTGGAAAATGCTTCCTTTTGTACCTTTAGAGCCTAGCATGTTCTATAAACTCGCCACGTGTTAAGAAAAGCTAAGCCAATGTCACTTTATGAGCAAATAGTGGCTAGTAGATAAAAGAAGGGATTTCTGGTCAGTTCAGCAAATGTAGTCCATTTTAGAAATTATAGAGTACAAGTCAAATCACTGCATGATGCTATACTATCAAAAACTCTTAAATTTTCTTTGACAATAGTTTCATATTTCAGCTTGTGGTGCTTAAAATATTTACAGTGTTTCAGTTATTGAATCTCTTTCAGTCAGTACAATTCTTAGTGAAATTTCTTCCATCACTCATGGCCAATTACCTTTGTTTTTTCAATTACTGGTCATTTTGTCTGAGATTGGTTTTTGAGTGTTAAGAATACTTTGCCTCAGTGTTTTATGTAGATTTAAGTAAGAGTGAGAATGACGATAACTTTGCGAAGATATGTGCTGCCACCTGTACAGATTCTAACCTTTTCTAACAAAATACTTTGTTAGGCACTCCGTGATAGCTGCTCTGAGGATCCAGGGCCTAAAAGCATTCAGTCAGCATGATTAGTTCTTTAGGTTTCTAAGGCTTTAATGTTCTGTTTCCTTAGCGTTTGAGAACTCACTGACATCAGTTTTGTATTTCAAAGTTAATCAGACTATGATAAAATGTTAAACTTCTGGTTTAAAAAAGTTTGTGCTTGAATACTTTTGAGAAGTATACTTATGTGCATAAAAATATACTCATGGTATAATCATAATCATTGTATTTCAAAGTATAAGATGGTGATGATTATTTTATCTGGGTATGTGAACTTAGCTAAAAGGATGCAAGCATAATCAGCCTGTTCCCCCAAAACAGATTAATCATCACAGTTTCCATTACTTTGGTCCATGTACCAACAACCTTTTTTCTCTGTCCACTACCTGAAATCTCTGTTCAAAGGTTCCAGCTAGCCTTTAGGCCATATAGATGAGATTTTTACCAAAAGATTTTAAAAGCATTTATGTATATTTTAGAATATTTTATGAAAGGGAATTGGGGATCTTTATTTTTATATTTCTTAAAAATTGGGGCAATTTTAGGCTACTTTCTATTATTTTATGGGTGGTAGAATAATTTTGGAGTTTATTTCACCTTCCTTAAGGAGACAAGAATGAATGTGAAGGAGCATTCTGTGAGAGGAGATGGGCAGAGAAGTACAAGAAACAAGAAGAGCAGGGAGGGATCAAGATTGGGACAAGTAGATCAAACAAAAAAGGAACAGAGCAGAGCTTTCAAATTCTTGCCAACTCATGTGTCAATTAGGGTTAATAGTCACTTTCCTGGAATAGGTTATTTAAAAAAAATTTAAGTCTATTACAATCTGTGAAGAAAAGAGTGTTGTAATCACAGTGCGGGAAGGGAGAGTTGGGTCACAAAAGCCATGTCTTTTTATTCCTATTCTAGCAGGTAAAGTTCTCTGACACAACAAGGGAGCCAATGAGTGTTCTAAGGAGTCAGAGTCACCATCAATGTCAGACAATCTTAGCAATGTCAACATTGAAAAACTATTTCTGAACTTTTTTTCCACTGAGAAAAAAACTCTCACACTAGACATTTAAATTTAAAATAAATATGTGGTTTTGAAGGAAAACAAACCTAAAAGAGAAGGCAAAGAAAGAAAATAAAATTTTACTATTTCAGACTGATTTATATCTTTGAGGTCTCCATTATTATATCTTAAATTACCAAGAGAGCCTTGACCTGTTGGCTCAGCGGTGAAGCATCAGACCAACGTGTGGATGTCCTGGGTTGATCCCTGCTCAGGGCACTCAGGAGAGGCAACCATCTGCTTCTCCACCCTCCCCCTCTCCCTTCTCTCTCTCTCTCTCTCTCTCTCTCTCTCTCTTTCCTTCTTCCTCTCCCACAGCCATGGCTCAGTTGTAGCAAGTTAGCTTCAGGCTCTGAGGCTGGCTCCATGGTTCCATGGCCTCCCCTCAGGTGCTAAAATAGCTTGGTTGTAGAGCAATGGAGCAATGACCTTAAATGGGCAGAGCATTGCCCCATAGGGGGCTTGCTGGGTGGATCTCAGTCAGGGCACATGCTGGAATCTGTCTCTCCCTCCCCGCTTCTCATTTAATAAAAAGAGAAAATACGGAGAGAACTCGAATATATGATTGATGGGCCATTCCACGTAAAATTACAAGAATTAGGAAGGGTGCAAAAAGTTTAAGGCAAATAGTCTTCCAATGCTCAAAAAGTATAGAAAAAAATGGATTGTATTTACCATAGAAACAATGACCTTCCTCCACTCCAAAGTGAAAATCTCCACCTATTCTCCCTCTCCTCGTGCCAAGAGCTTTCCTCTTCCTCTTACTAGACAGATTTATTGAAAGAATGTTATGCCTAGTTACTTTCCATTTTCCTTCTGCCATTGACCTATCAACTCCTTGTAACAGATTCCATTTCATTCTGCTTGGATCTCACAAAATCCCTATCCAAAAAATTGCTAAATGTCCCGTTTGCACTGCATCATTAAACATCTTTTATTATACCTTCTTTCAGATATCATTGTGTTATTTTAACATACAAGACCCTATGTCCGATCTCTTTCTCAAACTCCTCATCTGACCCCTCCCACTCTGAATGTAAGTATTCTCTTCAACACTGTCCTCAGCGTTCTCATTTCAAGTGGGTGCCCTGGAAATGTTAGTGACGACCACAGGTTAATTGTTTATTTTTATACCAGTGAGGCCTGAGTCCATCTGCTTAGTCCAGGCTTATCTTACACATTCCTTTGCCCAAAATAAAATTTACCTTCTCTATTCACAAACCTGCTTTTCCTTTAGTTCTCCAGAGTGGTTGACCATTACTGGCAACTTATTTTTGACCAATACTCTGTACCCACCATGCACTTTGCTGTAGTTTACATGTGTCATGTCATATAATGCATACAACAACCCCCTGAGATGGATATTATACCCATTTTACAGATGAAGAAATAGAGGCATTAAATGAGTTAAATAACTTTCCCAAAAGAACTCTAGGTTAATAATCATCTGGATCAGGGATTCCTATGACATCTGACTATTCTGAGAAATAAGAAAATTTTCACATCAACCTGACGGAAACATGTATAGAGCCAGATGGGTTTATTCTGTTTCTACAGAGGATAGAACTGGAACAGTGAATAAAAGTTATGTTTCTGCATTGACTAAATATATATTTCAGTCAACTTTTCAAGGAATTTCTTAAGAAGTGGTGTTCTAGAGCAAAGAAACAAGTTTCCTGGAAAAGAAATGGCTTCAAACTCAGGAATGTTGCAGGGAAATCTTTTGGATGGAGAAGAAATTTAGACCACACAAACTCCTAAATATCTCAGCAGAATAACACTTCCTGGCACTACCTCATTTAGATAATCAATCCAGTAGTCTGCTTACTAGTCAAAAGAAAACTAGTCAGATGCACATGAGCATTTAAGAAATATACTGCCTATTGGATAATCAATGTACTGTGTATTCAACAGTCTAAAGTCATGAAAACTTTGTTAATATAAAGTTACTATTTTAAATTTCTTTTTATTTATTTATTTTAAAGAGGAGACTTGAGAGAGAGAGAGAGAGAGAGAGAGAGAGAGAGAGAAAGGGGGGAGGAGCTAGAAGCATCAACTCCCATATGTGCCTTGACCAGACCAGTGCAGGGTTTTGAACTGGCGACCTCAGTGTTCCTAGGTCGACGCTTTATCCACTGCGCCACCACAGGTCAGGCTAAAGTTACTATTTTAAACAGAAAAAAAAAGTGTTGTTGTTTTTATTTTAATGTTTCAGCTGCTTTAGGTCATGTCATGTTCTCTGTTTTGAATAGAAACTACCATGACTGCTGCAGGTATCTCTAAATGACCTGTCATTATATATTGTAGTTCTGGCTCTAGCATCATCTTGTGTGATTTCAATAAAAAGAGGAGTGAAATGTGTGAATGCAACAAATCTTACTCTGTTGCTCAACTGAAGAGAACATTCCCTGTATTTTTGTGTGTGATTTTTTGTTCATTTGTTGTTTTTTAATATAGATTTTAGTCTGGTTTTTGTTTTTCTTTGTTGTTGTTTTAATCTCTGCTTTCAGAAAGGGTCTGTGCTCAATGTTGTGCATCACATGATAATTATTGCTCCAAAGAATGGGTAAATAAGAGCAAAGAGCAAGAGAGTCATCACCAACTGATACCGTAATAGGGAAAATCTTAAATGTAAGGTACCAGAGAAGGATGGCCAAGGCTCTAGTTGAATCTGCAGAGGCCACCTGACAAGTGCCTCCAATGAGACTCTGTTCATCTACTTTAATTATTACATCAATTTCAGCTTGTTGTCACCCAGCTGGCTAGAGCAAGCCAGCACCTCGGGCTTGAGCTGGACTCCATTTCATTATCTTGGATCTCATTGAGACATGTGGTGCTTTCTTTAAGTACAGTTGGTGCTGGCACTTTCATTGTAAATTTAAATCTCTGTTTGGAAAAAGGTGATAAGAACAGTTTGTTTCAAGTCCCTGGTGTTTAAGCCTTAAGCAATTCCCAGCAAATACATTTAAGGTTCCTTCCTGTTTGATCGGCTACAGTTTGTAGTTTTATTAATAAGTAGCAGCACTCAGATTCTCCTTAGTGATACGCACCGCAAAGATGTCTCTACACAAGCATCACTTTCTCTACGGTTCAATGTTTGTGTTGATTACTTTTAGCATTTTTGGTGGTGCTTGCTGATCAGTGCAAATTATCAGGAAAATACCAGCATCTGCCTGCATTTATTTGAGGTTTCTTTCTTGTTTCAGTGGGACAAAATGGGATGCTTGCTAGATGCATTCCGTTTTATTGCAGTTCTTCTTTAACACAGATACTAACATCCAAGACTACACAGTGAGCTACATGCGAGAACACAATGTCTTCTGTTTTTCTATAGTTTTGTTCATCAGTATTTAACTCATTTCTTTATAAATTATCATGGTGGGTATTATGCTTGGGAGCTGTTATATTAATAACATTTTTATCTATTTTATGATCAATTTGTTTGCCTCCTGCAAGATAAGTTCCCAAGATAAGCGTTGTTGATTAAAACATTTGCAATTATTTTGATTTCTCTATATCAGGTACATAAGATTTGGAAAGAAAATTAATAGCTCATTAAAATTACTTTTTTAATGTAATGTTCTAAGCAATTTACCAGATGTCTTCATTTGGTCATTCAACTTCAAGATCACTCTTTAAAATTATCATTATAAGTCATCATAATACCTTAAATTGTATGCAGAGTGTTTTCTGAGCATTATCTGATTTGGTTCTCATGACAGTTCTGTTTTATAAGTAAGGAAACTGAAATTCAGACAAGTCAGATAATTAGCTGGGATCACCAAGCTGTTGACAGAGTTGGCAGATAGATCTAAAGCCTAGTTCCTGTTATATAACACAAGGCTGCAAACCTACTGAGCTAGACTGAACTACCTACCTTTGACTAGAATCTCTGACCTAGTAACAACAAATAAAGGCAACTAGAAGATCTTAGGCATTATTATAAGGACCTCAGACATTATGAACCACATTACTGAGCCCTTGTAAATGAATTTCTCAAAGCCAAGTTTTATCATTTGTAAAATACACAAAATGATTTTAAAAGCTCACATAACTGTTTTTGAAGACTAGATAATGTCAAGTATTTAGTACAGTAAATATTAGTTACCTTCATTTATCTTTTATACAAAAAATATAGATGGCTAGCTAATTTAGTATTACCAAATGAAACTGCAAAATTTCCTCTTTTTTTAAAATTTATTTCTTCTTTTCCAAGTGAGAGGAGGGGAGATAAATAGATTCCTGCATGCGATCTGACCCGAATACACCCAGCAACCCCCTTCTATGGCCAATACTCTGCCCATCTAGGGCTATGCTCACAACCTAGCTATCTTTAGCGCCTGAGGCAGAAGCTCCATGGAGCCATCCTCAGCACCCGAGGCCAATCGCTTGAATCAATTGAGCCATGGCTGTGGAAGGAGGAAAGAGAAAGAGAAAAAGAAGGGGTAGAGGGAGGGATAGAAAAGCAGATCGTCACCTCTCCTATGTGCCCTGACAAAAAATTGATCCCTGAGACATCTACATGCTAGGCCAATGCTCTACCACTGAGCCAATCAACCAGGGCCAAAACTGAAATATTTCAATTGGTCAGTTAAAAACTATAGGATGTCTATCTTCACAATTTGTCCTAAAGCAGAGTAATAGTTTAAGTATATTTGATTTAAAAAACTTATAAACCAGCTGGGAAACATTTTTTAAATAGCAGAAAGTATAGGTAAACATATTAAGAAAAAGAAGTACACATTTTTAAAACTTTACTTGATTTATAATAATAATAATAGACTATAGTGATAGCCAACATTCATTATTCAACTACTACATTGTTTTTATAAACTTATTTTATCCTCACAAAAAAATTATTTGATGTATAGTTTTATTAAACCTATTTTGTAGATAAGAAAACTAAGTTACAAAAAGCAAGGACACCAGTGTAGGAATTTATGCCAGTCAGTTTCATGACACTGCCCATGTTCAACCATTACTATGATGCCTTAAAATAAATTAACTACTACTAGTAAAAATAATTTTATCAACATGTATATTACACTAATGAGGAAATACCCTGAACTTTCATATTTTTAAATAAAAACATGAATATTTAAGTATTTGTCATTTTTTACTTGTTAAAATCAATCATTGTCAATGAAGCTACTCATTAAAATTAAAAATAGATATAAATTAAAGAAATTTAATTTAGACTTTAGATAACACTAAAATATTTGTTTATAAAGTGTTTTCTGGTTATTTCTATAATGTCTAGTGATAATTACTTTAAACATATTAAAAATAACTGCAGGGCCTGGCCAGTTGGCTCAGTGGATAGAATGTTAGCTGGTATGTGGATGTCCTGGATTCCATTCCTGGTCAAGACACATGAGAAGTGACCATATGCTTTTGTCCCCCTACTCTCTTTTCCTCCCACAGCCAGTGGCTTAATTAGTTCAAGCATCACACCAGGTGATGAGGATAGCTCGGTTGATTCAAGCACTGGCCTCAGACAGGAGTTGGTCCCAGTCAGAATGCATATGAGAGTCCATCTCACTAACTCCCCTCCTCTTGCTCAAAAATAAATAAAATTAAAATAAAATAAAATACTGTAAATATTAGAAAATTATTTGTGAAAATTATAGAGGAGCTAGTTAAGATTCTAAAATAGAAAACCCCAATAAACTATATTCAGTGACTATATAAAATAATTCCACAAAATTCAAGCATAAGAAGAAACAAACTTCCCTGTTCAAATTCTCTTAAATGTAAAATCATGTGGGAAATATTTCCTGAGACATGTATTAATTCCATAGGCAAAAGAAAGAAATTAGAAAAATGCAATATTAAACACCACTTTTCATGTTTTCGTCATCCTTCCACGTTGTTCACACCATCTCTGGTGAAGTTACAAGGAAAAATGACGGACCTTAGCTCAGAAACCCTTGGGCTAATATGCAGCTGCCGGGACTAGACCAGCTAAGAGCAGCCAGCCGCCTTTCTCCCTCCGATTTGGAGGAAAACCAAGATTTGTGTTTTGTTCATGTGGGTAACCTCATTTTCTTCTCATTTAACTAGTGGGAGTTAATTGAACTACCTGCTGAGATCTCTGGCACATAGCTAAATAAGGTGAAATGAGGTTACAGTGTTCCCTAACCCACTTCTGGCCCCATTTATACAGTATGGGCTGGTTTTTACACTTTGAAAATGGCAGATTACAACCAACCACTTTGTAGCTACACCTATGTAGTTTCTTTGTTTTCCTACGCTTTAATCCTTCCCTCCTAAATATTTAGTCTTCCTGGTTTCTTTCTCTCCATCTCACACAAATCCACTTCCCATCTTTTCAAGTCAATTACCAGCAAATCCTTAGGACCTTCCCACCCATATCTATGCATCTTACTAATGGTTCCACACACATGTCTACAATGTCTGTTTTAGCAGTTCTTTGTCTTGTCACCCACCTCTGTTTCAGCTTGAGAAGGACTCTATCTATACAAGGTTAAACGTCTTAAAAGATAAAATGCAATCCACCAACTACTTATATTATTTTAAAATATCAAACTGTTCAATATTTTAGCACTGCTATGACTGTGTTAATCAATTATTTGAACTTTAGTAGAAACAGATACTGGTTATTTCTAATGTAAGAATAGAATATAGTTTGTGAACCACCCCACACCCCCGTCCAAAAGAAAAAAAGATTGAATAAAATATCGTATGTTTCCTCATCGTTTTCCCTTGAAAAAGTGCTAATGGAAAATTATTTTTCTCATCTCCTTAAAAATGTATATTATGCTTTTACTACCCAAGTAATATATATATATATAATCTCCACTATTGTTTTTCTTGTTCGGAACTAATACATGTAAATTATTATAAAGAAATAAGGCAAATAGCCATTTATACTTTGTTTTGTCTGTGTGATTCTGAAGCTGAAGTCAAAATGCTTACATTAGCCACATAGACAAGTTTTTATAAATTTCCAGTTTGCTTTATAAGAATTTGCTGAGTATTTTTCCTTTAGTTTTAACTGTTTTCATTACTATCAGTGCTTTATGCTGGTATAATAATAGTAATTATAAGACTTAAAATAAATCGCAACATGAATACATCTTTATTTTATATTTATGAACACAGTAGATATTAGCTAGAGTTTTATTTGTAGATGTAAAATAAGTAATTCCTTCTTATAAAGTATCATTTTAAACCTGCCACCTGCATTATGCACATTCCTATATTTTACATTAAGCACATGGAGACTTCTTATGCACCACTCTATTTTTATTTAAATTTGTCACTGTCTCCACCTTGACTCCTCCTGTTCTCACCAATATATTTATGTATGAGTTTACCAAGTTTTGAGGCTTACTTTTCTAATTTGAGTCACCTCCAAACTTACTTTAGAAAGTTGACTACCATGTTACACCACAAAGAGTAAATAACTGTCATCTTCAGGATTGGGACTCACCGTTAAAACAACTTTTCGTCGGGCATTTTGCAAAACCTGAACCCGAATCTATTGTGGATGTCAGAGGTGTGTTTCTATAAAACTATGCCTGTCTTATGTAGCCTCTGAAGGACACTCTTTAGACTTGTAAGTTCAAGTTAGAAATAATAAGTGCCTTTTATTATTGCTTCTTAACCCATTTAAAACAGATTCATGGTTGTTATATCCTAGCAAAGTAAGATAGATGAATCAGACAAGAAGAATGTGAAGCTGCGAGTTGAATGGAAGACTCTGGCACCTTTGTGCATTTAGAAGCATAGAAATGTATTGTCAAATAACAGCATATTCATGGGGTAAATAAAAAAGGGGGGAGCGTAACAGTGCATGTCTGAGCCTGTCATCTGATAAACAGTTATTTGTATTTCAGAGTAATTAATTCTTTCAGTGATAACACTACATAAAACTGAGAACTCCATAGGAATATATATTCCTTTTCAGAAGCAAAAGAGAAAAAAAGAAACCTACCAATTCTGTAAACAGAATCAGGAAGGCGAGTATAATGAGGTCTTACCCACATTGTCATGCATACTGTCAGTCACAAAATGATTAGAGGATAAAAATAGGAGAGATGTTGACCAGGTTATTTTTTTCATTGGATGTGACTTGCTGTTTGAGCTAAAACAAGGTGTTTTCAAGTATATTTCCTTTCATAGAACTTTAAGATGAAAATGGAAGACACGTGTTTAACAATTATAAGATAAGCTCCTTTGAAACTCTCTAGTATAAGACTGAATATTCTCTAAATCATGGTGTCTCTGATTTTCAAAAGATCAGATCAAATCCTCAAAAGAAAGCAATTGTGATGAAGTTAATTAAGACAACTCGGTGGCTATATTTGATCATTTTTAAAGGCTATAAGTTTCTAAAGGGTATAAGTTTTCATGTTTTTAAATTGTGTATAACTTTAGTACAAAAGGGCCAGCTGCCCTCACCAGATGTGTGTGTATCTGTAAGAGACTACTCATGCACACATATATTATATGGGCAAAGAAATTCCCTGTTGATCTGGTTTTTATAAATCAAATTTAAAAACAAAATTCAAAGATTAATTTATCAAAATTGCACACGTGGATTTTTTTTTCCAGTACAATATTTTCTTATTATATCTAATTATTTAGAGTACATTCTTAGGTCTTCGGCTCTTTGCTAGTTCAAAAGTCTGATTGGACTATAGAGGACGAAAACAACTTGCCCATGTCAATGGATTATTTTAGCTGGGCTCCAGGTTTCTGAGTGAACTTCTGCACAGAACCCTGTGGACATCTGAATTCCATAAATCCACAGGTGTTTAAGGAGCCCTAAAGGCTGGGTCAGATAGCAGACTCGTTCCACTCTGACTTTACAAGGATTTCGTACTGTGTAAATAACATTTGCAAGGATTTCTCGTTACTATTGAGTAAAACCAGTAGCAGGGAGAGCCACTTTTAGTTTTCTTCCTTAAACTATGATGTAATTAAATTTTATTTTAGTTATGAGCTAGATATAGTAGCTTATCTTGTACACAATGTTGGTAGCATTTTAGTTCTTTGCTTCATGAACAGGACACTTTGGCACAAAGCATGACCTCTCAAAAGGAAATAATATCCATCTGGAAAGGAGAAATGTGTTCTGTTCTGTTACAACAGTTTTTTTTTTTTTACACTTCCCATGCATTGTGCTAAGAAAACAATTTGAAATGCTCAAAAATCATTTCTTTGTTCTTCTTTAAAACTAGAAGTTTGCATTTGTCAGATACCTTTCCCTTAAGGGAAATTTGAGTGACATTAGTATAAGGAAATGATGGATTCTACCAATAAAATGTCTAAAATACACAGTTTTGTTTTTCCTTTTTTAGCAATTAATACAGAAACCAAATCCAGGGGACAAACTCAGAAGAAAAACTAAAAGCTTCATACAGTGATAAATAGACAGCATGCCTTGAATGCTATCACAAACTATACTGTTCAAATGTCCTTCAAAAGAACGTTATTAGTTCAGCTTAGACTGGGAAATTGAGTCTAAAGAAAAAATCCAAGAAATTGAAACGGGAAAATGTGCTTGAAGAGTGAAAATAAAAATAAAAAATTAGACACTGGGAAAAGAAATCAACATCACTAAGAGATTTTCAAGATCAGAAGAATCCAGAGGGAAAAATGTAAACAACTATAAGAGGAGTTTTCCCGCAAAGGCCTAATTAGCTCAAATAAAAAGCTTGGAGTCTCCACACTGTCCTATTTTAAGATTTCAAACAATATTAGGAATACATTTATGATAAAAGTTTTCTGTCACATATTAAAATGGTATACTTAGAAGTGTATTTGATAGTGAAGCAGAATAAAAACATGAACAACAAAATGTTCCTTTACATGATCTAAATGGCATTTCTGTGCCTTGGTTTAAATGCAATATTTTATTTTAATAGATTTGTTCCTAGGATGCCTCAAGAACAATGAACAGGTGTTCCAGGGAAATAATACTTTCTTAGCACTGCTGTAGAGTACACACAGATATCAACAGGTACCAATCTTGTGAACTATGACATCAGGAAGGTTGGCCCTGCCTCCACAAACATTTGAGAAAAAGAGAGCTGGACCCACTCAAGTAAACATTGATTAACAGTCCAGCCTGACTCACCTATCAATGCATCATGTATAAATGATGAATCAAGTAAAGGACTGAAGATCAAAGACCATCAGCATGTCAAAGAGAGTTAACCTTCACGTAATTAGACACCTACCAGGCTAACAACTCTGCTTTATGTACAACACTCTTATGCTTTGTGCGCATGTACAATTTCAGCAGTTCTTTTCAAATGCTTTCTATATATAAACCATTGTGCTAGTGTTTTTGTGAAACTTTGCCTAAGCATTTCCTTTGAACATCTTCATCAGGCGATTGTAGTTTCTGAAAGGAGTTTGGTTTTAAAAACAGGCAAGAGTTATTTGTAGCTTTGTTTAGTGAATCAGATGAGTGAACAGACCAATCAATGCAGGTGTGGTCAAAACCCACGTGCATGCATCTTTCTCTCAGGTTCTTGCTGTATTTTATTGACATCATGTTGACAAGGCTGATCTTACCACTCTACTGGAAGCTCCTCAAGAACAGGAACTAACCTATTGTTACCTTTCTATTTCATCTCCTAACATATTCCCCACTGGTTGAAAAAAAGACTGTATTTCCTAAGTTGTCTCCAAAAGCAATCCAAAGGAGAATGTTAAAATAGCAGATTCTTTGCCTGACCTGTGGTGGCTAAGTGGATAAAGTGTCAACCTGGAAATGCTGAGGTCGCTGGTTTGAAACCCTGGGCTTGCCTGGTCAAGGCACATATGAGAGTTGACGCTTCCTCTCCTCCCCCGCCTCTCTCCCTCTCCCTCTCTTTCTTCTCTCTAAAATATATAAATAAGATAAAATAAAATAGCAGTATCTTTATAATCAGCATTAACTATTTAAGAGAAAAAATACACATTTTGAGATTTTAAGAGCTAACTGCAATTATTTACAGATCAATTCAGGGTATCTATGTTTAGGTATATCAGTTATATCATTATTCCTGTTTTTCTCTAAGAGTGCAATAGATAGATTATGAATTTATTTCTCACTTCCAGAGTTACTGAAATACTCCCCTGTGCCCTTTGTACATTCAGCCAAGCATATGGATATACATGTTCATGCTTTAAATATATGAGTCAGAAAACCTTCGTCATGTTGGACTGATTTCTAAACGATTGAGTATTTTCATTTCTAATTCTAGTTGGTGATTATTAAACCAACAGGGAAAAAGTAATTTCAACAGAATGTGCACCTGTTTGAAAGTGTCTAAGGCTAGAGGAAATGTAGCAGGAAGTGATGAGACTACCAGATGAAAATAATGGGCAGGCTAATTGTTGTACAAATTTAAAACAAAATATATGAAAGAGGCCTAATCATACCAGAAGTTTAAGCAATATAAACGCATTTCAAAATATCTTAGAAAATGAGGGATATTTCTGAAATACAAAAGAGCTAATGTATATTAAACAATACTGTCAACCTATGTAACCACTTCAAGGCTATGCTCTAGAACAGGGGTCCCCAAACTTTTTACACAGGGAGCCAGTTCAATGTTCCTCAGACCATTGGAGGGCCGGACTATAAAAAAAACTATGAACAAATTTCTGTGCACACTGCACATATCTTATTTTAAAGTAAAAAAAACAAAACGGGAACAAATACAATATTTAAAATAAAGAACAAGTAAATTTAAATCAACAAACTGACCAGTATTTCAATGGGAACTATGGTTGTGGATGCATCCTGTGCTCGTCTCACTGACCACCAATGAAAGAGGTGCCCCTTCCGGAAGTGCGGTGGGGGCCAGATAAATGGCATGCAGCCTGTAGCCATAGTTTGGGGACCCCTGCTCTAGAACAACAATTTTCAAATTTTTTCTTCTCATGGCACATATATACTAATTACTAAAGTTCTGTGAGACATGAAAAAATATACTTTTGGCCAATCTGACAAGAAAACTAGGTATAAATTTGATTTATTCACACTGGACTACTATTGATGTGTTGGCCAACACATAGTAATATACTTATTCAACTTCTTGAAATAATATAGTAAAGAGTATATGACTTAATTACATTTTTGTTTGTTTCTAGTGGGGAATGAAATTGATTTCTAGTGATATTTCTTTCTTTTTTTTCACTCTCATATTTTTATTATCCTTACTGAATATGTTTGAAAATTCTCATGATTGCATATGTAATATGAATTAATAAAAAAAGAAGAAAAGCAAGAGATAAATACAAAAGAGAAGCTTAATTACTTAAGTATTTTTGTAAAATGATCAAAGGAGTGAAGAACACTTTAAATTTTATTCTCTCTTTTACTATCGGTTTTCAAATAAATTTGTGTATGTCTCTAAGTTGAAAATTCAGTTGTGAGGAACTTTATTCTGATAACAATAGTCTATTGACCAATGTCACATGGGAATAAAAAATGTAATAAAAAAAAGAAATACTTATATGATTTCTAGGGAAAAAAAAATGTGTTGTAAATGAGAACTCTGTGGGCCTAGAGATGTACAAATGGGTTTCTAATCATTGAAAATTATTATCATTGTTCAAAATTGAAACTTAAACTAAGAATATTTCATTTCTACACTTGAAAAAACTGATTTCATGTGAATGAAATCATCCTCAAAATTACACAGAATGTTGAATGGTCTAGGGGTTCAGAAAGATGTTTTAAACAGCCAAGCATTTACTATTGCCACCCAGATACAGTTCTTGTTTGCTGGTGCAGAGTGTGCACTGACGTTGGTCGGAAACTTGCTTACATAGGAACTGATAAATATACTTCCTTTCTGGAGTTCTTTGTCATCCAGAAACAAAACAGGAAATTTATTTGTTTGGGGTAGAGTATGTGAGTCGTATAAAATGATTTCTATTATGACCTCTACTGACATCAAATATGTAATGTATATTTTTATACCCTAAAACAAACAATATAAAAGTACATGTGATATGTAACACCTGCAGAAATGAAATAAAAATTATGTGTGTGCATGTAATCTTAATATTAATGAGCAGTACCCACATTTAAATATTATAAAACAGTAGCCATTATAAGAAGCAAAGTTTTCAACCTCAGGTAGATCTGTGGAATATATTTCAGAAGCAAATGAAAAATCAAAATTTTAAAGACAAGTAAACGCACTAGCATGATAGCTGAGCAGGTGTAGTATCAGGGTTCCCTGCACATCTAATTACAAGACAGTGTATTACAGTAGCCAAAAGCTAAATGCTTAGTGGAAGAATATTTGCTGTCCGTCAAACCAATGATTACAATAAATATATCTTTCACTATATGACTGGCTACCTACTTTCTTTCATTTCAGACCCTTGAAATTTTATCCTATGAGATATATATATATATTAAGATATGACGTGCTCTCCTATTTTAGTTATATTTCTCAAAAGTAATCTGTTTGTCTAATACACCAGAAAAGAAGACAGTGAGGCTGTATGTTTCTTTCCTTTGTGAGGATATGTGGAAGGAAGGGAGTGGAGGTTATTTTGGGCACAAGTTTATCTATGGTCAACTGAAACATAACAGTGAAGTAATTTCTGTTTTAAGTCTTGGCTCTGCCACTTGGTTTGTAATAAGCCAGAACTATCAAACAGGAATTCGGATGGTTGCCAGAGAAAGCACCAGAAGAATTACATTTATTAGGTTGGAGGGAGTGGTCATTGGTCATCCACAGGACCAGCCAGGAACCCCATCAGAAATTTAGGTCAGTAGATGTTATGCAACTGTTCAAACCTCCCATACGTGGGGCCACTGGCTTGTTCTCTGACTGTTTATGTGGAGAAATAAGAGTTGTTGTGTGAGTAGGACAAGATCAAGACACTTTTGAAAAACAATTTTACATTAATAGCTCTCTTCACTTTTAAATGAACTGAATACCCAAAGAGTGTCAACATTCACAAACTTATGTCTCCTTCATGTTTTGACAATGTTCACTGACTTAATAGCTCTGAGTTTTGCAAACGCTCTTGCCTAAATGCCAATTCTGCATATTAAGTTAGCGCTGTCTTGCTAAGAGTGTCAGAATCTTGCTGATTTTCACTCAGTGAAGTAAAAGACATGCTTCTATCAATCAACGACATTCTTAGCAATTTATCCATTCTGTAAACTAAAGCAAGGTATGGTGTCCCGTTTTTAAAATTTAGTCTATACTCATCACTTTAAAAAGTGTAATCAGAAGGCTCTGAATTCTTCTCCTGAAAATGGATAGTTTATCGTGAGTTGGTTTTTCCCTGAGCAGGATTAAATACTCATGCTAAAATCAAACCATAAAGTAGCTTTCCATCATTTGCACTGTATTTCATGGGAACAAATAATACAATTACACAATTTTACTGGTGGAGCAAACCTTTCATATCACCTGTGACATTCATTTCATGTCACCCTCAGAGAAAACATAAACTCAGAGAAATGAAGTAACTTTCCTAAGTATAATGCAATCCTTCGGTGGCACGTTATGGGCTAACTCCCAGAAGTCTTGATTCCCAGTCCAGCATTCTCAGGATACCTACAAATGTTCCCTCCAAAAAGTGTACATCAACTTTTTTCTCTTTCACAAATTCTTTCTCTCTCTAGTTCTTCAGTTTTACTTTTTCTACACCTTGGGAGATTTATAATAAATGATTATTTTCTTGAAGTACTTTTTTTAATACATCGTTTACCTTTTTGTCATCGTTTTTTGCAATGTCTGTGCTCAAGGCCATTAATATCAGAACTGACACATTCCAAATAATGAAGCTGCTAACCTACATTACTATTTTTTACTTAGCAAAATTCATCTGGCCATGTAAACTCTGGATAGGGTTTGCACTCAGCACTCGTGAGAGAATGATACTAGTGACATAGATAACTATTAACTTCTTTTAAGCTCTGAGTACCTTAGGATGTCAGAGTAAAGAACCTCAAAACTGCCAATCTTATTCAAATGAATCAGGATAGAGCAGATGGTTGAAGAGGGCAGATAAACAAGAAGAAAATCTCCTGTTCTCCCTTTCTGATTGTGTTGCCCACAGAGGAATAAAGGATTCAAAGACTATCAGTAATCATGGCGGATGTCATTAGCATATTCCCAATAAGGTAGCTTACATAAAAATTCCCAGAGAACATGAACACTGCTTAAAGATCAATGTACAGAGGACGTTTCCAGCTGCCTACCTTCTCCCACAATGTGAGCTATTTAAGGCTTTTTAAAAAATTGCGGTTTGTAAAAGATATGGGTAAATACTGAGGGTTGTTTAGATTAATAATGATGATGATTATAAGCAAAATAAATCGGTTATATTTGCAATTTTGTCAATGACTACAAGGCTTTAGTACCTCTGTTTCACCTTTCTTAATTAAATTCCACTTGGGCTGCCACAAAGTCCAAAGACTTATTAAAATATTGAATATGCCTTTTCTCTTCACCACTTTGTATTGTAGGATTAAGTGAAGTACCTTCACTGCTTTCTCACAAATACATGTGGTAAAAAGCATTTCTCCCCTCTTAATTGATGAGCAGAAATCATTAAAATCATTCATCTATTATAAAGAACACTTGCAGGAAACAATTTTAAAAGGGGAAAAATTCCAATTCAGGTAACTATGAATTTAGCATGCCAATATTGAGAAAACATTTTGGAAGGTGTGCTTTTAATTAAACTCTAAGTAAGAAAATAGTAGATGCTTATAGAGAACAGGACAGCAAATCCTGGAGGGAAGGGGGAAAGGCATTGGGGGGAGGGGGCAGAGCAGGGGGGCCAAGACACACATGGGAGTGGGGAAGATATATTCGGTGGCACACTTGAATCTATGTAAACACAATAAATTAAAATCATAAATAAAAAAAAGAAAATAGTAGACACTTACTTAAAGTTATACCTTACACATCTGATGAAAGCTTGTCATTAGTATATATTGGTCATTGCTTCCTTACACAGTTTCTAGATTTCCAGGGGATACAAATATTCATTGTTGTTTGTCAAGCTGAATAACCCTCAAGCATGAGACGAAAGAATTTCCCCTTTAAAGGAGGAATAGCAGTCACCAAATATGCAAACATTTTTATCAATAATAAATCTCTCTCATAAATTAACCATGAGACCCAATGTTGGCAGGGCTTCTTGTTAAATAGAGAGGACCTATGTAATGTCATCATTGATTGGACCAGCAGGAGGCAGATCGCTAAATAACACAATAAGAAATGTCACAATAGTTTTAATCTTATTATTGAAACCCAAACTTTCAGTGGCGGTAGACAGATTGCCTTCATTTTTCATCCATAAAACAACCATCTTGAGCATTTCATTAAAAAGAACTTTTTCTTACACTGGCATTGCAACCAATAAAACCTTTTATGCATGGCAACTTGGCAGAAACTATTAATAAAATGTCTGTCAACGGCACATCTTTCTTTTTTTCTTTAGCAAAAAAAAGAGGGAATCATTAATTACAATTTCTGTCACATACAAATGACACAGTGATTGTTCTGGTTTCTTAACAGCCTGCCTTCACCTAGTGACCACCTCTTCTGTTGAATTTGAAAAGGTGTAGGTCCTTATCCGTCTAAACAAAAAGCTTCAGAGGAGGCTGAACACATTGCCTGTCTCTGTCTGGGCAACAAATGTGATATTTTAGGTTGACTCTGAAAGAGGATTATGAATATGGATAGAATGCAAATACTTCATCTATCTTAATCAGAATACAGGAATTCAAGCTGTTGAGGAAAAAAAAAGATCTTCGAATTCCCATACAAGGAAAGAAATTTTATGGTGCTTACTGAATTTAAAAGGCAGAGATTTAATATGATCTTAATGAATCCTTTCATCAGAAAGCAAACAACAGATTTAGTAATAAATGGAGATCAATTGCCCTGATGACAAATAAAGAACTTTCAGAGTGGAAAACAACTGTTTAACACAATTTAAAAAGAAAACGCTTTTTCTCCCTCTTTGGTGAATTTGCTTTATTCTCACCTTTCTACCTGATTATTTCTTTCCCTCCATTGGCTATTTTTAAACCCTCTCCATTCTCCTAAAATCATCTTTCCTCACTCAAATTTTGCAGATTATTGTGAATAGTGGAAAAGAGAGAACAAAACTACACAATTTCTAACCAAATATATACAGAAGAAAAGGGTCAGGAATGACATGTATAGCTTCCTTCTGAATTTGTAACAAGGTTTCAGCAATAACACGGTATGGAATGCTGCCAGTTTTCTTTATTATTTCAATTTATCTGCTCCAAGTAAGCCAACAAAAAGGTCTAGGTAGGTAGCCAGGTTCGCCTGATCTGGGTTCTCCATTTCTTTTGACATTTAATGGCTGCATTTGCTCCAGGCACTGAGTACTGAAATGCAAACGCTTTCTTTGTTCTTTATTTAAAGAAACTTTTCAATGTAGTGTACTCCTTAATATGAACACTAATAATGACCAGTACAAGATGCTATAGGTTTTTAAAATATATACTATAATTATTTTTTCGTGCTCACTTCGGCAGCACATATACTAAAATATATACTATAATTATTTTTTGATATTCATTAAAGGATTTTGTTACTCAGGGTGGGAAATTTGAGAGACTAAATTTAATCTTATGAAACAAAAAGCTTTATAATATTAATAATTATCTATCTAAAAGGAAAGGACTGTTATAGATTCTTAATCTATAGATTTAGTGTAAGTTTGTGTTGTAATATATCTAGATTCAAATCCAAGCTCCACTTATTAGTTGTGTAACTTTAAGCAAGTTTTTTTCATTTCTGTGCCTGCTTCCTCATCTCTAAAAGGAGTAAAATACTAGTAGTTACTTTGTGTAAGGATTAAATTACTTGAGGTATATAAAGTGTCTAGATTTTCTATGGGACATAATAAGTGCTATGTAGTTATTAGCCATTGTTAGGAATTGGTCTATTTTTATTTGATCTAATGCCAAAAATAAAAAGATTTATGCATACACTAAACCTGTACTCATTCATGATTGCTAACACACTAGGTATGGTAAAACTTCTAATCAGAATTTTGCAAAATGAAAGTAGTGACCACTCATCATGAATGGGATCCTATGAACAACTATTTCAGTGGGAGACTGAGGACAATAATGTTGGTAATAATGTTCAAGGATGTGTTGTTTTTTCTCAGTTAGAAAAAAAATGAAACTGTAAAAAGTCTGGTCAGTATCATGACTGATATCATCTTGTTTATAAAGTTTAAATTCAGAGTAAGGGGTGACTGTGATCCTACTTCCTCTATCTAACATATGCCTGTGTGTGTGTGTGTGTGTGTGTGTGTGTGTGTGTGTGTGTGTGTGTGATCTTTATAATCTTTTTCTTAAAAACCTCTATTGAATAGATCTTTTTATTACCACTGGTTAAAAATGTCATATCATAAGAATCTGGCAAGTATTCAAAACCATTTAATCTTTCCTCAAGGTTTAATCAGAAGAGGTTTATATCTCTTCTGTGCATTGTCAAGTGCCCACCACAATTTGTCTCCTGCGTACTGGACTGACAGATTGAGCGAATAAGCAAAGAGCTGGAACATTTGAGTATAATTGCAGTGTCAGCACTGTTAACTGTATTTATGAGAAGAGAGTTAACACTATGACATTAATAATTTCATCAGATTACACATGTTTGCTTGACAAACAAGCAAGCTATTCTCTTTAAATTATCTGTGACTACTGCCATTTTCAGCTGAACAGCCATGAATTCCAGTTGAGAAAGAAAAATAAACTCACTGAAACACTATTCAACTTATATTGTTATGTTTTGGGGAGAGGAAAAAAATTAAGTCTTTAAATATTTGCATTGAGCCAGACTTTATAAAGCCCAATTTCCTGTCAATACGAAAGAAAAAATGGTTAGGAACATACAATAAAAAGTAAGGGCCAGGAAGTAAAATAATTGTGTCTAGCTTGCTGTAGTTCAAAAATAGCTTCAGGCAGAGACATGAAGTCTTTTAGTTTGCCTTGACTCTTTTAAACCGCTAGATGCTTACCTGCACTGGTTTCTGTGATTTGTGGCAGCTTACCAAAGGCACAGGATAATAAAGACAGTTTGTTACCCTCTAATTTCGGAGGGGCAAAACACATGAAGCTTGTACAGCAATCTCTTACCTACATATTTCACTCCATAAGGGGAAACAATAAGAGAGAACATGACATGTATTAGAGAAGTAAATTACAATGTTATACTCTTTGGTCCAATAAACCATTGTGGGCTGTCACGCTCCTGACTACTGAAGTGTTGTTTTATGCTACAGCTTAATCAGCTGGGTCTAGGCTGTGCTTTCATATGCGGCTGCCCTAGGCAGCATAAATGCTATGATCTCAGGAGCCTACATGGTGAGGTCTGCACAACCTATCATGAAAGTTATTGGTTAAGGTGATAGATCTCCTTGTCCTTAATTTAGACAAGGGAATGGGACTTGAACCAGATTGTAAAAATTTTCACAAAATATTGAACTACCTGTTTGTTTTATTTAATAGAAGCATCTTCACTGGTGCTGATTTCAAAAAGGTAACGCTTCATCATTGGAGCCTAGAATCTATGCTGTCCTTGTGAGAACCTCGCAGGCAAGAAGCCTCCGTATTTGCAAAGCTTATGTTAGGCAGCATGATGTGAACCCGAATACAAAAATGTTTAAGACATATATGGATTCCATCACTCGCAAGCCCCAACAACCACCACCATTCTATAAATACTCACAAAATGATGTGTCAAAATAAATATTTGGCCTAACATTTTTACACTTCTGATAGCAACTTTCTATTCACTTTCATTATTCTTATGGCAGTAGGTATTGATAATATATCAAAAACAAATAGGATGATAATGACAGAAGATTATATATAGGCAGAAATATAGAATATAGATACAGATACAGAGATAGCTGTAGATAGAGATATACATGCATATATACATAATCTTTAATTAGAAACAAATAAAGTATTTCTATGCTCTCTTGAACAAAACTAATAGATAAACTAATGCCATCACTTATGATATTATCAGAGTTTTACACAAAATGAAGAGGATAAATATTTATGAAACAAAAATAAAGCAAATTTTTATACTAAAATGACTATTAATAAAAAAGTAGTGAAAATAGAGAAATTAGAACCTAGCACATTGCTGGTAGAAATGTAAAATGTGAAATAGTACAGCCACCATGGAAACCGTGATGGGCCTCCAGAAGTTAAACTTGCAATTATCATATGATCCAGCAATTCTGCTTCTCAGATTATACTCAAAAGAATTAAACGTAGGCACTTGAGCACGTATCTGTACACCAGTGTTCACAGTAGCATTATTCACAATAGACAAAAATGTTGAAACAACCCAAATGTTCATCTATGGATAAATGGGTAAACAAAATGTGGTATATATACATATTTAGTTCATATATACACCACATTTTTGTGTATATATGGTATGTTATATGATAATGATTTATTTTGTGTACTTATATATTTTAACTTTAATTTTTTGAGGACCACCTTACTGTTTCCATAGAGGTTATACCATATTACATTTCTACCAGCAATTGCAAGGGTTCTAATTTCTCCACATCTCCACCACCACTGTTGTTTTCCACCCCCGTGTGGGATATATATACATCCCAAATATGTATATATTATATATAATAAATATATAAATAATAAAATAATATATAATAAATAAATATAATAAATAATAAAATTCTTATACATACTATAACATCAATGAAACTTGAAGACATTATATTAAGTGAAATAAGGTAGTTATGACTTCACTTATATAAGGTACCTGGAATAGTCAAGTTCATAGACACAGAAAGTAGAATAGTAGTTACCAGGGACTTGGGAGAGGAGTGAGTGAGGAATTACTGTTTAATGGGTACAGAGTTTCAGTTTGGGAAGATGAAAAATGTCCTGAGAAGGTTTGTGGCAATGGTTGCACAATGTACTTAATGTCACTGACCTGTACACTTAAAAATAGTTAAAATATTAAGTATTAGGTCATATATATATATATATATATATATATATATATATATATATACACATATATATATATATTATATTTTTGCCACCAAAAAAATAAGCTTCTTAAAGAAAAATAGGACCCTTCCCCTCAAAACTATTTGATATACTGAACTAATAATTTAACTCTATCAAAAGGGAACTAATATAAATTTAGAATCTTTAATTAAGGTGAAACCTCAAAGTTGGATGTCTAAAATTGATAATAATATTTCCAAGCTAGGATGGAAATTTTTATGTATTGAATCAGACCCCTTCTCCTAAAGAACACAAGAGGTCATTGAGACCCTCTAAGTTTCAGAGGCAAAGTTCACTGCTATTGCAATGTTAATTGTTTAAGGATAGATTTGATACCCATATTAGAGAAATGCAAGGTGAAAGTACTTTTATTTATAAAACCCATTCTGTTCTCTACTCAATGTAACAATTTAGCCCAAAAACTATGAGTAAATTTTTATGGGTTTTACCAAGAATTTCTGAACATTGGTCCAGAGGTACCTCTCAATAACTCATGGGTATGCTGTATGCACAATTTCTGCTCTGTGATTTTCCTAGCTCTCTGGGTCAGCTCCAGTGTGTGTAGTACTATAATGCAGGTTACTTCTGCTTTGGGCTGCTATAACTTGAAGTCCTGCTCTCATAATAGTTCATGTTCTTCTGGAAGTTTCTGGATCTTTATAAAGTTTGTAGTTTGGCTCACCTATCAAGGTATAGAGCATGTCTCCTTGTTTCTAGGCTAACGTCAACTAAAGTATCAGGGTTCTAAAACCTAGAACTGAGAAAATTTGTGGTATACTTTAATATTTACTTTCTTATATCTATCTCAGGTTTTGTTCTTTAAAATGGATTGATATCATTAGACCGTTTTCACTAAAATCATTTGGAAAACACATTATACACCAGATCGGCCTCAATAATGTGCAAAGATCCTTATATGTAGTTGGTGTCCTTTTATTTGTCCTGAAGGAGTTTCTTTTCATATTCTGAGAGAGACATTGGTGAGCATGCAGAATTACAGGAAATGCAGAGAATAAAAGGGCAGAGTAAACAAAACTGTGACATTTGCATCAAATATAGGTCAAAAATAAGCTTATTTTTGTACTAAATTCAAGAATATGATGAGCCTGAAAAGGGCAGGACCTAGATGGTAGCATCTTTCTCATCAGCCCATGAACGGCTGCCTCATAAAATATTGAGAACTTGAAGGGAAGGGGTAGATTTACTCTGATAAAAGGTTCATTTAAAACTTAGTGAGGTCAATAAATTACCACTTAAGGTGATATTTCCCAAAAATGTGTTCCAAGAAATACTTATTCTAAGGGGGGGGGGGTGAGGGGGAAGAGTCCCCTATTCTAATTGGCTTGGCTTGTATGCTATATCTCTGTTGGCAGTTGACGATGAACACTGAGTTATCAAAGGCTTTATTGAGTCCTACAATAAAGAAGAAAGTTGAGTTTTGTTTAATCCAGTCTTTTTCAAACTTGCTTGATCTTTAACACCTCTTCTCCTCCTCCATCTCACACACATTCATTTATCTAACAAATGTCTATGGAGGACCTGCTCTCTAGGCCCTTGGGATACAATAGTGAGAAATGCAAAATCTTTCCCTTGACAGACTACATTATTAGGAGGAGACAGACCATAATAAGTAAATCAAGTATGAAATGTGTCAGTAAGAGTTAAGTGCAATAGAGGAAAATTTTGAAACAATAGAAACAGGAAAGGATTCCTGTTTTAGAGAAGGTGGTCAGGGATAAGATGACATTTGAAGCACAGGTGAGATGTGCTGATTTTATCAGTTGCAGATCCCCAATGGAACCCCCAGGGAAATCTGTTAACTAACACTCTCTCAGGGAGGGAGCCCCTCAGCACCTTCTCCCTGACAAAAGGAGACAATTGATAGGAAAGTTCTACATGGGCGGGCGCACCAGTGTTAGGCAGTTCTAATAAGAGATTGATTTTACCAGTGTGGATGAGTAAATTGCACATCTTCTCAAAGCAAATTAAGTCTTCAGGACCCCCAGGGTATTGTTCATTTACTAATTCATTTCCAAATTGTTTGCTCCTTAGCTTCTAATTAGTGACATTTCCTTGGTGACCGCATGTTTTGGAAGTATGCTACCCTCAAGTCCTTCATTTCACATTATATGGAGGCCATTTATCTTGCTCCTTGGGAGGGAGGCTGCACATGGGAGTAATTGGTCATACATCATTTGTCATAACCAGACAGATAGCCTTCAAGTCGCTGAGCTGACTTGAGTGGAGCAATGATAGGAGACTGATATGTGTGCTGCCTGAGTGGATTCTTGATACCTTAAGAAGGGGCTCCAATTACTATTATAATCGAGATTGGGTGACATTCCTTCAAAGATAAAATAGTTTAGAAAGGAAGGAAAGTTTACCTCTGGCTACGTGGGGATGCATAACATTTTCTATTTCCCTGATAGAAATATTTCCTGCTTTCAGAGCCATCTACATAGTAGTTTGTGAGGTTCAGAGCAAAATTGAAATGTAGGGCCTGTTCAAAAACCAGGAAAATTTTATTTTCTTTCCTCCATGGTCTCCTTCTCTTGACTTCTGTTAGTGTTTATTTGCTACTTAATTTAATGTTTTAAATTATTATAAAAAAATTTACCATGCACTTTTATATTATACAATGCCCATTTTAAATGCAAATTTAAGAGCTTTTAAGTCATGTAGAATTGCTGAAATTACACAATTCATATTTTATAACTTGGGTATGTCTGTACATTTTATTCTTATCAGAAAAGTGGGAACGTTATGCAAAACAAACTCAACTCTTTTCATTTTACTTCGTTATACATGCACGTTGTGCCATCACTCCTATCTGACTGAAGAATAAGGAAGAGGAAAACAGGCTATGCAGTGCCCTACATTTTAGTTCCCTTCTACGCCGTCATCATCAGCACCACCTCAGTGACATGTAACATATTTTTCTTGTACTGATTTTGAGACTCACTGAATTCCCACATATAATGGGTCCACCAAAATTTTGTGTTCATTGTGAATGGAGAGGCAAGCGATGATAGACACATATATTATGTATTTCTCCATTGTTTATGTGCATGCTCCATTGTCTTATTGGACTTCACTTTACAATACAATTTCAAAGATAAAATTATTAAGAATTTCACACATCAAACTAAAAAGCTTCTGTACAGCAAAAGAAAAAATCAAAAGAGTGAAAAGGCTATAGAATGGGAGAAAATATTTGCAAACCATAAATCAAATAAGGGGTTAATATTCAAAATATCTAAGGAACTCATACAACTTCATGGCAAAAAATAATAATTTGATTTAAAAATGGGCAGAGGACCTGACTAGAAATTTTTCAAAAAAAATCATACAGATGCCCAACACATACATGAAAAGATGCTCAATATCACTAATCATTAGGGCAATGCAAATTAAAATCAGAATACATCACCTCCCTCCTGTTAGAATGGTTATTATAGAAAAGGCAAGGATAGTACATGCTCGCAGCGATGCGGAGAAAAGGGAACTGTTGTACACTATTGGTGGAAATGTCAATTGGTGCATTCATTATACAAAACAATGAGGAGGTTTCTCAAAAAAATAAAAATGGAGCTACTGTATGATCCAGTAATTTCACTTCTGGGTATAGGTCCAAAAGCAATAAAAAGCACCTCTCAAACAGATTTTGGCATCTTTATATATATATATCATGGAATATCAGTCAGCCATGAAAAAGAAAGAAATCTTGCCGTTTCTGATAACATGGATAGACCTTGAGGGCATTATGTTAAGTGAATAAGTCAGGCAGAGAAAGACAAATACTGTATGATTTCACTTACATGTGAAAAAAATAATTTAAAGCCATTTAGAGTAACAGAGAGTTGAGCGGTTGTTGCCAGGGACTGCGGATTGAAGGAAATGGGGAAATGTCAGTCAAGGGTATAAACTTCCACTTATAAGATGAATAAGTCCCAGGGATCTAATCTTCAGTGCAGTGAGTACAGTTAACAATACTGTATTATGTACTTGGGAGTTGCTGAGAGACTAGGCTTAAATGTTCTCCTCATGAAAAAAAAAGTAATTATGGGAGGTGATGGATGTGTTAACTAACCTTATTGTGGTTCTCATTTGCAGTATATGTGTGTACCATATTATCACATTTATACCTTAAAGTTAAGCAATGTTCTATGTCAATTCTGTCCCAATAAAACTGGGGAAAAAAATAAAAGTTACAAAAGGAGGCTAAAAAGCAACTCCAATTAATAGGAAGTTTAAATAATGGAATTGTTAATAGCATCAAGTTAGGATTAAAGAAATGGATAAAAATCTATTTCTACAAATTATTTCAAAATAAGACATTCTCTGACCGATGCCATATTATATTAATCTGATTACACTGGACATAATAAAGCATTCCCTATAACAGAAAAAGAAGAAGAATGTCAAGTTTGTGACAGCAGAACATGAAAGCAAGTGCCAAGTGGCATGAGGCCTGTGCCCAGGTTGTACACCCATGAAGCTGGCCCTCCAACCTTAGCCAGTGCGCTCCAGTCAGCAATGTGGGAGCCACAAATGAGGGCATTGCCCTCTCACAAGGAAGGTTGTCTATGCTGTTCATTTATTTTCCAGTAATACCTCTGACATAAGCTTTAAAAAAATGAAATATTCCCCCAAAATGTATATTACATATATGTTTAAAAATAGCTTCAGGACTTCATTTGAACAACTAAACACAAAAAGCACCCAACCCATGTACCCTTTCTCTTTAGGCTCAATTCAGGAAACTTTGAATCTGCTAATGAAACCGTTCAGCCATCTTTTAATGTATGCAATAGCATAGCTTCTCTTTCCCACTTCTCAAGCTAAAAATCACATTTTGATTAATGTTGCCCATTGCTTCCTCCTTTCTTTCAACCATTACCACATTTCTTGTGAATCAAATCCCTGTCTTTCAGAACAATTAATCTAGAGCAATGGAGTACCTCGACTGCCGAAATGAACTGGAGATTGATGCACAAAAAACACATGAAGCCAGTAAGCATGCTAGTCAATCTGACGCCCTATTCACTACATCTCTGGGTCTGGTAGCCTATGCTTCTTACTTTGGCACAACATTGCCCTTGTTCCACTCAAAGTGCATGGTCTTTCTTTCATGGGATATCACTTAGAAAAATATATGTAAGTGACACAGCAAAAAAAATCACTTCTGCCTAGAGTAATATAGAAACAAAAAACTGCTTCCCGGCACTGTCCTTTCACCATGTACACTGTCCTGCCTGCCATCCTGCGTTGCCTTTCTGCCCTATTCAGATCTGTGCTCCGTAACTGATGGGGAATAGACAGCATTTTGACAGACAATTCGTATGGATTTACTGTAAACCTAGTGCCTGCCTGTATTGTGGTAGAAATCGTATTACCAGAATTCTAGCTAGAAGCATTGCAATGTTAGGAATTGTTTTAAAAATATGAATGGAAAGAAAATAAAGAAACCTTTACACGGAGCCCGAAGAACTAGTTCAAGTAACAAAGCCCTATTTTCCATCTTTAATGTAAAGCTAATGGATTAACAACTGGCACGAAGCTGAACTGACACCCTGACACACTGTGCCAGGCAGGCTCTCTATTGAATTGTTTGTACCAGACATTTCTTGTGTGCAAACAGGAGGAACTTGTTCAGGCAGCAGCCACTCTGAATGTTATGTGAGGATTTAGTGAAATACATGCTCAGGACAGCTTTTTTAATCCTTGCAAGTCTGCCCAACAGAGGGAATTCCTGGGTGACAGATGAAGGAAGTTTCTGGTCTCTCCCTGGCATAGAGTCAAGTCCTGAAAAGAGAGTTTGTGGAGCTTTGTTATATATTCCGTTCCTGCTCACCAAACAAACACCACTGTTAGAAGAAAAAGTTAAATGAGTGGTAGTGAAAAACAGCTACTACTCACTGATGAAAGAGGCATACTGCCTCTCTAGAAATCAGAGCGGTGATCCTGTTAATGAACTAAATTAGACTGAACGAACATTCATGTTAATAATTATTACTTACAGAGCTAGCTGTGTTAAGTAATAATGATCATGTAAAAGCTAGATATAATAATGTTTCTCAGGTGCATATACTTCTGTTTAAAGCAGATTCAACAGGAATATGCAGATACCCAAGTGGCCTAATTTTGAGGACTGAAGGGAATTTTTTTCAGAATAAGGATGGTAGATTAGGTCCTAGGTGAGTATTGAAAAGAGGGCTGAAAAACAAAATTCCTTATTAGAACCAGAAGTGTTAACCTGACAAACACACTCATTCAAACTCTTTAATACTATGTATGAAATACATATGGTACTCATTTTCCCTTAAAATGAGCTATGATAAAAAAATTTAAAGAAAACCAATTTTATATTCTCAAAGCTAGAACTAGTAAAGATATGCATTGGTGATATTGATTTTTTTAAAAAATTCTACTGAAAGGCCGTTATTAGACATAGGTTATAGTTACAGTGAAAACTGAGAGCTGCTTTTAATCCCCTGGGGAGAGAAATGATGTTGGCTCCTTTTTGTCATTGTCAAGGTGTAGAAAGAATGAAAAATACTTTGGTGTATTTCATTATTAGTACATATGAACAGTTTGAACTCTCCATTATTGGCTTGTCTTTTTTCATAGTTCGTGCCTTTTTCAGGCTCCTTTTAAAAAACTATTTGACAAGGAAAAAATAGCTTTCTTGGCTTGACATGTGAGCATATACAAGTTCACACAAGTTTTCACAGGCAAGTAAATGACGAGCATGCCTGGCAAGCTTAATCACATTAATACTCTGAATACAATCAAAGCTTCAAATTTTAACTCTATTTCAGTACTGAGTGTGAATGGTAAGCAGACTATTTGGAGATATCTCTTAATCTTGGACAGATATTTTAACAAATAAAATCTGTCCCTACCCTTCAAAGTAAAATCTGTATTGTAGCTAAAACAATATGAAATATTTCAGGTAGCTACAGCCAGATACTGTCACTCGACCACTTTGGATGTGGCATAAAATTCTTCTAAAAACAGCAATCATAGACAATCAGAATGCTATTGGTACCTTAAGGGATGTTGTCTGCCTTTCAACTAAAACCACAACTAAAGAAGACCACAGACTTTTCAATACAGTGATGACTGGATAGCTTTCAGATTGCTTCTGTAGTATTTCAGTCCTCTAAAAGTCTTGCTGTTTATAATTATAGATAACTTAAACCTTTATTTTTTGTGTGTGTAAGGGGAAGAAGGTGGCCAAAGGACTTTTAAATTAGCGACCTCCCTTTTTCTATCAAAGTTTAATTGTTTGATGTGATCATACATTTCACATGTTTCTCCTGTGTTGCTTTTTATTTTAAGGCAAGGCAAGTCAAAAAGAAAAATGGTGGCACAGTGGATAGAGCAGTGATGGGCAATCTTTTGAGCTTGGTGTATCAAAATTTGCCAAAAAACTGAGCATAACTTGGGTGGTGTGTCACTTTGAGAAAAACGGCCTAACCTGAAGTCCCAGAACAAGATGCTCTGTGCCAGAGTTCTGTTAGTTTGGCCTACAGACCTCCGGCACAGAGTGTCTACACTACAGCAAATGTTTTCTCCTCGGCTACTGCACCTGGCCGTGCAGGAGCGAGGATGAAACGTCTTTCTCGGCATGCGGTCCCATACTTCTCTGGTATGCGGCTGCATGCGGCCACATGTCATCAAAAATGGCTACACGTGTCAGTGTTGACACGCGTGTCATAGGTTTGCCATCACTAGGATAGAGCGTCGGATTGGGATGCGGAGGACCCAGGTTCAAGACCCCAAGGTCACCAGCTTGAGTGCGGGCTCATCTGGCTTGAGCAAAAAAAAAGCTCACCAGCTTGGACCCAAGGTTGCTGGCTCGAGCTAGGGGTTACTCAGTCTGCTGAAGGCCCGTGGTCAAGGCACATATGAGAAAGCAATCAATGAACAACTAAGGTGTTGCAACGAAAAACTGATGATTGATGCTTCTCATCTCTCTCTGTTCCCGTCTGTCTGTCCCTATCTATTCCTCTCTCTGACTCTCTCTCTCTGTCACTGTAAAAACAAAACAAAAACAAAAAGACGCATTTCATGTGAATATTTGTCTTTGACATTATTTAAAACAAATTATAGAGAAAACAATGCAGTGGAAATAATTATATTTTATTTAACTTATGAATTGTCAGGCTAGGCCTTAGTGACTGTAAAGCCAATAGTCAAGGCCACCATCACAGCAGCCTGACCCACGCAGGTTCACATTAGATTCGAACAGTCGGTAATGAAACACAGGAGCCAAAAACTGGTGAGCCATCAACTTTAATTCTAGCTTGCACCCGGCGGGCAAGCAAAAACACACACTGGGCTCCAAAACCCTCACATTCAGTGCTCACAAAGCTACTGACTTATCCGAGTTTCCTAGAATCAAAGGTTTCTAGCTCACCAGACTTATTTACCTCTGTTTCCCATCTCCTCCTGCACAAACTCTTAACAACTGGCTTCTTCCTCAGCACTCTGCCATCTCGGCTGCTTCTCCTGGCCTTCACGTGGCCTTACTCTGCTCTCCTCTCTAATACTAACCTCAGGAACTCAGGAACCAAGAGAGAGCAAGCTCCCGGACTGCCCCAGTTTATAGCATAGAAAATCCAAACCTTTAATCCAATTATACATACAAGGAAGTCTCTGATACAAAGCCACCCATCTGAGGCATAATGGGATTCCTCAGGAGAGTGCACCACCCTATATTATCCAATAAGTCAAGGGTGTGGAGAAGAGCTTACTCTTAAACTAAGCCTTAGGCTATAACGACCCGGCCTGCCCACAGCCTGTTCCAGAGCACACATTAATATCAATGAACTTCCATGTGGGCAGTGCCATCTTTAACAAAGTAAGCATAATATATTTTATCTGCCCAACAGTGACTCAAACAAGCACATTTTTCAAATTATTTCAGTAAAGGATTGGAATTGTAAAAACAACTTCTTAAACCTCAACATTTTGTAATAGCTCTTTTTATGTTTTCATAGGGAAATGCTACTTCTTAATATCTAGGTGTTTGTCCATGATGTATGTCTGTGTGGACTGAGTCTGGGTTTACCTCGCCATGCTAAATGAGCAGGCAAAGTGATTTTAACCACATCTACATTTTTATATACGAGCGTCTAGCCTGCTGTGCATAGTTTTTAACAGTTTATAGAGTAATGTTTCACATCAATTAAAAAAAGATAAAAGAATGGGTTAGTTGAAGAGTTTGTTTCCTGGTAATCAGCTTTAAAGAGACCAAGGTCATGTAACAGACTTTTTTCTTTCTCAGGCAGAAAGCCTATGTGAATGCAAATTGCTGTATTGGTGAAGGGATTTAAAATGATAACAAGCCAGGCTTATAGAAGTGCAAAATCAGGGCTGTGTCAGAGCAGGACAATATAACTGTGGTATGGATTCCCATATGGGACTAAATTATCTAGATTTTAGTAATGTCAGCAGTTCTGTGCAGTTGCTGGAATGCGGCCAATGTGCCATATTTGCTTCATTTTTTAAGACGGTTCTGATTCCACACATTTAAAAATACGCAGGAAGCTCAAGTTGTTAGGGTATTTTGGTGATACTTCTCAGATACATGTCTATTCACGTCAAGAATTTTATTTGGCTATTAAACAGGAAGTGATACTGACGTAGCTTTATTTTTTCTCAGCAAAATGCCATGTATTATCATCTCTATCTAGGCTATAAAATCTTCCCAGTAGGGGAAAAAAATACCCTCTTTTGTGAGTACATATCAAGGTTGTCTTCCTTTACAGTGTACCATTCAGTAATACAGTTTCGTAGCAACTCAATAAAGCTGATAGTGTTTCTGGGTAATTACCCACAGCCCCCTGCAGGACAAATTAGCATTCATGACCTGAATAATGCTTACTAGAAAGAGTTCAATGGAATTTACTTAATCAGAATCATTGCTTTCTCTTGGCTAATTTTTTTTTTTTTTTATCTAGTTATTCCCTAATGCCTGCTAATAGCAAATATCTTTCAAGCCAGTATTTGATACTGGCTAAAGGTAAAAAGCATGAGTCTTTAAATTTTATAATGTTATTGTGGTCTTGGTGAAAACATATTTTAATATATAGTGTGTGAAAAATTAAGATATCTACATACTTTAAAATTTTCTTATTGTATTTATTTTTTTAATGTTTTCAATGCTTTTTGGTTTTAGAAAGAGAAAGATTTTATTTTCTAACTATTCCTCAACAGCTTCTCAGTTTGTTGAGGACAAATTTAGAAAATTGGTCATGGTTTTGAAGTGGATGTTTGTTGGTCAAATAAATTTGTAAAATATATATGTTTGCTCACTTATAGTTTGCATTGGGTGTGGGGGACAGGCTGTAAGCAGGCAGGGTCGTTATAGCCTAAGGCTTAGTTTTAAAACTAAGCCTTTCCCACTCTAAGTGACTTTGTATCAGAGACTTCCTTGTTAGATTGGATTAAAGGTTTTGATTTCTGCACTATAAAATGGGACAAAGGAGCCCATGCTGGAAGAGAGCAGACAAAGGCCATGTGGAGGAGAGGAGAAGCAGCCAAGATGGCGGAGTGCTGAAGGAGAAGCCAGTTTGTGCAGAGTCTGTGTAGAGAGGAGATGGGGAACAGAGGTGAATAAGGCTGGTGAGGTAGAAACCTTTGATTCTAGGAAAACTCGGATAAGTCAGTGGCTTCGGGAGCCCTGAATGGAAAGGGAAGTGTTTTCCCATTGTGTGTATTTCTTGCCCGCTGGGTGCAAGCTTGGATTAAAGCTAATGGCCCACCAGTTCTTGGCTCCATTGTTTCATTACCATCTGTCCGAATCAAATGTGAACTTGCATTGGCGAGGCGGCTGTGATGGTGGCCGTGGCTACTGGCTTTACAATGTTTTGTAATATCTCTGTATTACTGAGCTTCAAACATTAGAGAAATTTCTAACAATAAGTACTGCTTAATGATTTATTTGATTTTTGCTTTGCTTTAAACAATGATTTGTTTCATGATTTATACCAAAATACCAAAAAAATATAGTTATTTGAATATTACAAGAAATGAGGAGGATAAAGTAACATTAATTGAGCTTCTACTATGTGCAAAAAAATTACCAAGTAATCAAAACTATGTTAATTTTTGAAATGGCTCAGAAATTGAGGTACTAGTATCTCCAAATTTGCAAAGAATGAAAACAAGTTTCAGAATTTAAGTACTTACTCCGGTTTATAAATCTCTTAAATAAAACATGATCCCAAACTTTCCTGAATCAAGAGTTTATACTTTTTTTGTTTTTGTGTTTCTGTGTAATGATTTTACATTTTTTTAAAGGCAAGAAAATGAAGTCCTGCACCAATTCTATTTACTGAGTTTCTAATTTGGAAAAAACTCCTAACCTGGAAGAGTAGACATTTGTAAAATGCAGCTGCAAATTTGAAGGACAACCCAGTAGATGGCAACCATAATCTTCTAAGGGTAGACTGGCCCATAGCAATGCAACTGAGGTTATTTTAGCTTGTTCTTCCTCCTTTCAGTCATCTTTTGTGACTCCCACAACCCAGGAAAGTAGAAATAAAAGGCAGGTGAGAAACTGCTGGAACTGGAGTTTTCCTGATGGAATTTACTGAGGGTTGGGAAGTAGTCCAGTCAAATCAAGCTAAAGGGCAAAGGTATGAGATAAGATCCAAACTAACAAAGCAAGCAGGGAGGTCCAGCAGTGTTTCTATGTACTTAATTCTCTGGAGACACAAGAATTTCTGTAGGATGGGGAGCTTGTCTGGAGGTTTAGTTTGTATAACATCTTCACAGCTTTTACTTAAGTGGTATGGTTGTTTGGGTTTGCATATTGTGTTTGTTTATTGTTTATTTATTATATGTTTATTTGAGTGACTTGAGTGACTTGAGGGGAAGCTGATGGAAATTATATGGAGTAGATAGATCCCCAGAGGAAACCTTTTGGCTCCTCCACTGATTAGGTGCCATAATTAAAATGTGTTAAAACAGTTCAATTTGACTGAAAAGGGGAATTCACTCATTCAGACCACTGTGCCATGCAGTGCTGAACTGAATTTGGTACGTAATTAGGTTTCCCAGGGTGCAAAATGGTTATCCCATTTCTAAATCTAAATATATCAAAGTGTTTTTTCAACTTTGGAGGTTTCAGAAAACCCACAACACATTTTTGCACAGATTTTCCTTCCAAACCCTAGAATATTGCAAGGAAAATTCAATCCACATGTTTCAGATTTAGTTTGAGTTCTATAAAAATCATGTGTTGCAATTGACATTTGATGTTCATGAAGTTTTCTGAACGCTTTTGATTTGTCTTTAACTCAAGTACAGAAAGTTGATTTGTCAAGCTTATATGTACCAAAACCCCAAGGTATTAAATTTGGGTTGAACACAACAAACTTAAAATTCTGCATCAGGCATAGAATTTAATAAGGCATTTGTCCTGCCATCGCTGCAATGTCATGTGCTCGCAGATAGACATGTCCCTGGCAACATGATGTGCAGAGATATACTTTTGATACTGACATAGTGAAAACGAGACAATGAAATAAAACAAGGTTAATTTTTTTAAATTCTGGTCCTCCTTCCTGATCTAAGTATTAACAGTAATAATTTAATGTGAAAGAAATGTGCAGTGACAGTCTCTATCTAATTTTCTTACATTCTCCAGCCTCTGGTTGACACTTGAGCTCTTCATCTCTTGCCAATGTGTGCAGGAGATGATATATTTTCTGGTCAGTGATGTCCCTCTTCGTCACCTTGCAGACAGATAACAGTGGAGGAGGACAGGCAAGAATGAAAATCAATAGTTTAAACTGCAGCATTAATGTCTTCTGGAGGGTGATATAAAAAATCTGCATCTGTTGCTATTCATACTATTTTAAAGGGTTCTAAAATGACTACTACTCTTTATTCATAGTTAATATATTGGTTGTTCTCGGCACAGAACATGACAATTGGTCCTTCTAACCAGAATCAGTTCAGAGAGAGGCATTACATTCCTGAGGAGCCAAGCACATCAAGAAAAAAAATGTTTCCTGATAGCACAAAATAAGTACGTAACAATGTTCCGGCATTTTTATGACAGTGTAGGGAGTGGGCCATGGACTTTGTTGTGTAATCTGCATATGCAACCTCTTTAGAAGGTTTTACTACTGTTTTGCTTTCAATATTTCTTCTCTTAGAACAAAAATGATATGAAGAAAAATAATCTTTCCATGTAGAAAGATAAAAAATGTATGCAACCAGAAAAAAATTAAAAATTCCTGATACCTCTCTTCTCAAAGATAACTGTCATTTACACTTGTCATATATATGTGTGTGTGTGTGTGTGTATATATATATATACATTTTAGAGAAGAAAGATAGAAAGAGAGAGAGAGAGAGAGAAGGGGGGAGGAGCAGGAAGCATCAACTCCCATATGTGCCTTGACCAGGCAAGCCTAGGGTTTTCAACCGGCGACCTCAGCGTTCCAGGTTGACGCTTGATCCACTGTGCCACCACAGGTCACACTGTATATATTTTTCTTTAAAAAATAAGATTATACATCCCATAATACCTATCCACTGGCAGTACAGAGCAATAGAATATTACATTACGTTTTAAATAGCTGTCTGGTATTGCAGTTGGAATGAACTATTTAATCATCCAAATATCCAACTATAAGTATTCAAATTTAGTAATTCCAAGTTTTAATTTTAAGACTGTTTCAATATATTGGTTACATAAACAATACTATAAATATTATCTTTACTTTAAAATTTTGCCTATGTCAATAACTATTTACTTAAGCTAAGTGTCCAGAACTGAAATGAATAGTCAAAATGTTAAGGCTTTTAAAAGATATTTACAAACATAGTATGTACTTCATAATATTTTTTTTCTTTCAAAATGAGAATGGATGTATATGACTCTCTCTCCGTGACTTCCTCTGATCCTTGTCAGGACCAATGGTCCACCTTTGCAAGAAGGCCAGGAAGTTGGGGATGTACCATCTGGTATACGGCCATAAAGGAAAAGTAGACTGAGAGTCCAAAGTGGCTAAAACACACATGTTGTTCCAAGACTCCATCTTGCTATTTAGGTTACTACATTTCTGTTGGTCAAATGAGTTTGTATATATGATATATATGTTTGCTTGCTTTTGGTGTGGGAGACAGACTGTAAGCTGGCAAAGTCATTATAGCCTAAAGGCTTAGTTTTAAGACTAAGCCTTTCTCTCCCTTCTGATACTAAGGTCTTCTCAAAACTAAGCTTTTCCCCACACCCTTGACTGTTGCATGATAGGGGGTGGTACACTCTTATGAGGAATCCCATTTATGCCTCAGATAAGGGGCTTTGTATCAGAGACTTCCTTATTTGTATATTGGCTTAAAGGCTTTAATTTTCTACACTATAAAATGAGACAGACCAGGGGTTTTCTCTCTCGGTTCCTGCTATCAGCATTGTGGGGGCCTCCCTCATCTCTTGCCCTCTATGGAAAAGCAGGTTTTCTGCTTTTCCCTTGGCTTCTCTTGTGGCTTGCCTGTCTTGGTGAGACACCAATAAACAGAATGGCCCACCATCCTCTGACTCCGCCATTTCTTTACCGTCTGCCCGAATTCAATGAGAACCTGCATGTGAGTGGCCACGATGGTGGCCCCTGGCCATACAATTTCCTTTCTGCATCTTCCTGCATTGTTATTGTTATATTCCTGCATCTATTCAAGACCCTTTCATCCTCCAATTTTATTACCTGATCTTTAGGGTATATTTTAAGACTACTCTTGAGCCCCATGTGTTTTCCATGTATACAGACCATTTTATAGTAAACCCTGATAATTTTATAAAATAATATTTAATTGTAAGAAATGCTTTTAGTATTCATGCAAGTCCTTATAAGTCCAGCATTGACCAACTTCCATTTGGGGGCATAATCATCTGTGACATTCCGTGTGTGAAAAGAAATGATTAGAAAATGCAGTAATTCTATCCTTGCATAGGGAGCAAAACAGGAGAACTTGCTTGACCAGGTAGTGGTGCAGTGGGTAGAGCATTGACCTAGTATGCGGAGGACCCAGGTTTGAACCCCAAGGTCACTGGATTGAGCACGGGCTCATCAGATTGAGCACAGGGTTGCTGGCGTAAGCGTGGGATCATAGACATAACCCTATGCTCACTGGCTTGAGCCCAAAGGTCGCTGGTTGAGTCCAAGGTCACTGGCTTGAGCCCAAGGTCACTGGCTTTGCTGGAGCCCCCCGCTCCCGCAACTGTCAAGGCACATATGAGAAAACAATCAATGAACAACTAAAGTGCTGCAACTATGAATTGATGCTTCTCATCTCTCTCCCTTTCTGTCTCCCTGTCTGTCTCTCTTCCTCTCTCTTTCAAAGGAAAAAAAAACAAACAGGGAAACTAAGTGAAAAAATATATATGTACCTTTCAGAAAAAGCTCCAGCATTTATACACAACCCTCTGTTAACTCACTGTGTGACTGTACGCAAAAGGATCAAGCTGTCTAAATTTCAGCATCCTCTTGTCAAACACTAATAATATCATCTTCATGTCATCATACAAGAAGTCAGTGGTGCGGGCAAAACTACTTGTATGCCATGGATGCTTAATAAATAGTAGATGCTTTAGATATACTTAGAGAAGATGCAGGGTACTCACTGAAAGCCATTTTAATTTTTTAATTGAATTTATTGAAGTGACATTGATTTGCAAAACCATACGGGTTTCCAATTTGACTTTGGGTGACGGGTATGCAACACAATTGAATGATAAGACAACCTGGAGATGTTTTCATTGTACATATGTACCCTGATTTATTTGTGTCACCCCATTAAAATTAATAATAATAAAATATTTAAAAAAATAGAATAAGTTGATAAACCACCACCCAAAAAGGGTCACTATTAACATTTTGGTATATATTTTTCCAGATTACTTTTCTATGCATATGCACTTACTTGTATGTCACCACCCCTCATTTTATATGAAACATCCATTTACCTCTGAGAGACTATTTTAAATAAAAATAGACTGTTAAACCGCTAGAGACTACTTAATCTGAAGGAGACTGAGATAACTTTAGTTGAAAGGGTAGGAGTATTGAGACGATTACATCAGTTAAGAAAGGAAAAAGGTCACATGCTCTTGTTTTGGGCAAAGTTATTTTTTCTCACTTTGTTAAAGATGATGCTGCCCACGTGGAAGCCCGTTCGTTGCCCAGGTGATAACATTAGTTGCCCTTCTTGCTTGGGATGTGTGTGATTGTATTAATGTGTGTTGGGGGCGGGATTTTGCACCAAAAAGTTTTAAAAGGAAGAGCTAGGAGGCCATTTGAGAGAGAGATCATGTTGTTCTGTGGGAGAGTGATTATGTGCTTGTAGAGAGGAAGAACCCATGGAGGCAGGGCAGGGAAGCCACATGGAGGAGGCAGCCAGAATGGTGGATTAGGGGAAGGAGAAGCCAATTTGATTAGAAGATGGAATGGGGAATAGAGGTGAGTAAGACTGGTGAGGTAGAAACCTTTGATTCTAGGAAACTCGGATGAGTCAGTAGCTTTGTGAGTGCTGAATGAGTGGGGTTTGAATATTCTCACCCACTGGGTGCTAGTCTAGAATAAAGGACAATGGAACACTAAAAAAAAAAAAAAAAAACCATACGGGTTTCAAGTGCACAACTAAATAAAACATCATGTGCACACTACAAGTTTGCCTATCACCCAAAGCAAAGTCTCTTCCTGTCCCTATTTTCTTCTCTTTGTCCACCTCCACCCACCACAGCTCCTTTCCCTCTGGCTGTTACCATGCTGCTGTCTGTGTCTATGTGTTATGTGTGTGGGTATGTGGGTGTGGGGGGTGTTTTGCTTAATTCCTTCACCTTCTCTCATCTAGTCCTCCATCCTCCCTCCTCTCTGACAGCTGTCAGTTTGTTCCATCTATCCATGCCTGTTTCTATTTTGTTCATCAGTTAACGTTGTTCATTAGATTCCACATATAAATGAGAACACATGGTACTCGTCTTTTTCTGACTGGTTTATTTCACCTAACATAATAATCTCTAGGCCTAACCATGTTGTCACAAAAGGTAAATTTTTCCTTCCTTTTTACAGTTGCCTAATGTTCCATTGTTAAATGTGCCACAGCCTTTTTATGCACTCATCTGTTGATGGGCACTTGGGATGCTTCCAGATCTTGGCTATTGTAAATTATGCTGCAATGAAAATAGAGAAGCAGATATTCTTTTGAATTAGTGTTTCGGGTTTTTTAGGCTATATTCTCAGAAGTGGGATCTCTGGATGAAAAGGCAATTCCACTTTTAATTTTTTGAGGAAATTCCATGATACTTTCCACAGTGACTGCACCTGAAGGTCATTTTAAATGCCTTTAGCCCGCCTGACCTGTGGTGGCACAGTGGATAAAGCTCGACCTGGGAACACTGAGGTCGCCAGTTCAAAACCCTACACTGGTCTGGTCAAGGCACATATGGGAGTTGATGCTTCCAGCTCCTCCCCCTTTCTCTCTCTCTGTCTCTCTCTCTCTGTGTCTCCTCTCTAAAATGAATAAAATGAAAAAATTTTTTTAAAAAATTTTTAAAAAATGCCTTTAGCCCATTTTGGCCTGAGGTCCTATTGACTAAGAATTGTACTACGAGTAATGGAAAAATAGTAACTTAAACAAATAAGGGACTTATTTTCTCACATAATTCTACACCCAGAGGTAGGCCTTGGGGCTGTTAATTAATCGCTTAAAGATGTTGGATGCTGCTGCTGCTGCTGCTTTAGACCCCACCTCATGTTAGGAAGGAAGGAGGAAGTGACCAGGAGGGAGGTGCAGGGTCCACATTGGAAATCCCGAGCAGACTGTGACTTCCTCTCTGGTCACTGCAAGGGAGGTTTGCAGAGCTGGCACTTGACTTCCTAAAGAAAAGCGGAGGCATCATCTGCCTGCCAAGGGTGCCTTTTCCCTGCTCTTACCGTACCTCTTTCTCTTGCTGCTTCCTCGCTGAGACGGAGCCGGCTCAGTTGGCATGATTTGAAGGGTGTTTCAAATCTCACCCAACAATTTTTCCTCACCCACTTATTTTCATGGATGCCTAAAATTTTACCTTCAGCGAATTAAGCGACCACTTCTTTTTGTTAAAATGTCTTTATCTTGGAAAAGTTAGCACATTGCTTCGTTTCTGTTGTCAACGCCTTAGATAACCAGTAAGTCTGACGATCAGATCCTTATAGAGGAGCTGAAGCAAGGCTCGGTTTTTAGTAACGGAGGACGGAGAGCTCAATTCTGAATGACAGCTGCCAGCTTAGCAGGCACAGACGTGGGTGACAGGAAATGAAGAACAGAAAGGGCGACATGAAGACAGAGAGAGAGTAGAGGGTCTTAATAATTATTAGGTAAGCACAGCAATAACAAATGCCACCTTCTTGACAATTTGTCCAAGGAATAGCTTGATTATTCTTTACTCTTTGGTCCTTATCAATTGTGAATATGTCTGATTGTACATAGAAATTTATATTGATACATATAACACATCAAACAAACAAGCAAAGAAAAATCAGCCGAATTTGTGTCTGATATCCTGTTAGATCCTGTTTCAAATTTCACATTAAGCAATGCCCGATGTGGCTATGCTCAAGATCCACTGACCAGAGGGAATGGGAAGTGTTGGCTACACAGGCTGCTGCTCAGGTGAAGGTCTTCTCATTTGATGTTAAAAGATGTATACTGCCCACAAAAATTAGGGAATATTTTCAAAATGAATATGAAACAATAAAATATCCCCTAATTTTTGTGAGCTGTATATTAGAAGGAGGTATGCATCTTAACTTTTATTTACCTTAACACAAAAGAAAGAGTATAGTGTTGTGATTCAATAGGCTTTCTGGAACCATACTACCTGGGTTCAGATCTACAATGACCATGGGAAAGGTATTGCACTCATCTGCACCTCAGTTTCATCTGTAAAATGACTATAATAATGGTATTTATCTCTTAAATTAACTGTGAAGAGTAAATGAGGTCATGTAACTTATGTACTAAGAACTATGTCTTGGACACAGAAATATTTGCTTTATTAAGTTGAAAGCATTAGTTTTCTTTCCATCTCAAAAATTTTTCTTACCTAATAATCATCTATATGTCTAGAGTTCTTAACCATTTCTAAATTGTTCTCCGATGTATTTACTCATTTCAGGTAGATAAGACATTTTTATTATTTTTATTTTACAGATGAGTGAATGGAGTCAGAGAGATTATGCTCATACCCCAGGACACACAGATAGTGACAAAGTGAAAATCTCAACCCAAAAACTTAAAGACAAGTTCAGTGAACTTTCTGTTATGCTACATTGATTTCTATTTGGAAGAAAAATATTTAGAACCATGGCTAGATGAATATTTCAGGATTAATTCTATTTGCATGTATTCATGATTCCCAAAAGCCCGGCCTTCCTTTATGTGTAATTCAGTATACTTGCCTAGGAAGGCATAAGGAGTATTTGACTTTTGATTTCTATGTAATTTCTGCACTATTCCAAAAGGGTCACAATTTCTTTTCCTAATATTGAATAACACAGTAATTACACTTTTGAGGAGTACACCCAAAAGAATAATTTTAAACAGAGAGAGAAAAAATATTCTATAAGAAGGATATTAAGCCCTGGTAGAGTTGCTCAGTAAATAGAGCATCATCCTGGTGCTCCAAGGTCAAGGGTTTGATCCCCAGTCAGGTCACATATGAGAAGCAACCAATGAGTACACAACTAAGTGGAACAACTCAGTAGCAAAACAAGTTGATGCTTCTCTCTCTCTCTCTTTTTTTTTCTCTCTCTCTCTTTCTTTCTCTTGCCCTTTCTCTCTCAAATCAATGGAAATTTTTTGAAAAAGAAGGATATTAAATTTAGATTTATATATAATAGCCAAAAAAGCAAAAAATAACCTAAGTATCTTTGACATAGGTTAGTTAAATAAACTAAGAAACAAAAATTGAAAGAACTAATGATATTCATGATAACTATGAATTCATTGAGTATGCACTGAGCAATGCATTTTACTAATTTCTTCTAAATAGCATCTCTTGTGACTTCCTAAAAGTTGGGCATCATTGTCACCTCATTATATAGATAATGCCATAAACCCAAGGTCATATGGTTAGCAAGACAGATACAGCTAATGACTCATCTTTGACCACTCGGTTTTTTATTGCTAATGGAGCACTGTTTTGTTTGAGAAAAAAGGCAAACAGTCCCAAGAGGTGAATTGAGAATAATCTAAACTGATTAGAGTAGTTCCAATCTCTTTTGTGAGCACTAAATCCAGGGATGGGCACATTTGATATAATTCTAGTCAATGAGACTTAATAAACTTGCTGGGGGCTTCTTAAAAATAGCTTCCCCCGACCTCTTTATTTTTCTTTCTTTTCCTGCTCCCTTTTTACATTTGAATATTTTTATGTAAGTAGATAATGCTGAAGGCTGAAGCAGCCATTTGGGGATCATGAAGGGATTAGAGCAATATGATGAGAACAATGAAGTAAACAGGAAAATAATTTACGTCCCTGACAATCATAGTGAGCTGGCAAAGTACCCTGGGATTGCCTGCTTTTGAAGGTTGGTTAGGTTTGGGGGGGTTTGTTTTATTTTGTTTTGTTTCAACGGAAATAATACATATCCGTTTGGTGTAAACCACTGTTGTTATCTATTGTTTGGTACTGAAAGCAATTGTATTAGTTAGAATTAGATAAAGCTGTGAGTGCTTTAGAACTGCTGCAACCTAAATGAGTAAACACATATAAAAGTCTCTCTCGTAAAAGCCCATGATAGGCAGTCTGGGGCAGATATGGTGTTTCACAAAGTCCTCGGAGCCTCAAGCTTGTCCAGTTTCCCACTGCTCCACCCTGGAAGTGTCTGTGCAGCTGGGATCAAGAGGGCTGCTTGACCTCCAGTCTGCATAGTGCATTCCAGGCTGCTGAAAGCAGGAAGGCCAGGGAAGAATATGTTCCTCACTTTAAAGTAAAGCCAAGAAATTTTAAACACTATTTTGTGCCTATCACATTGGATAGTACTGCTAGTTGCAAGAAAGCAAGGAAATGTCATCTAGATCCTGGGAGGTTATATACTCAGCTAAAAATCAGCAATTCAACCCGTAGGAAAAAAGTCAAGAACATACAGAGGGAGATACTTATAGATGATGAACCCACAACTGTCTGATTTCAAAACCGTGAACTTAGTGTTATATTCTACTGTCTCTTGTAGATAACTCAGCTATATAATAATGGGGGAAGTCTTCTACAGTGTTTTCTATATTTTATTTTTAAATCCTTTCACAATTTTAATATATTAAAAGAAAAAGTTTAATATGCTATGTAGGATAAAGTTGTATATAAAAATGGGTAAAAATATGCTTTCATAAAATTTGAAGGCAAAGTTGTGTTTAAATTTAGAAACATGAATGAATCAGATATTTGTTCCTGCATTTCTCAATGTTAAGGCTTCCTTAATAAGAAATAATTTTATAATAAAAATATATTACACTATGTATATATACCATATTAAAATTATATAAACCACAGAGTCAGAGAGAACCCTTTTATATAGAATCACTAAGCAGAGTCTGCAAGTGGTGGATTTTATGAAGCAGAAAAATGATAAATAGCATGTCATTTGATGCTTTATAATTTTTGGTTTGTAACTTTCTGGGTCACTGATTTCTCAAAGAGTTTTTATTCTTTCCGCACATTAGTTAGGTGACTGAGGAAGGTGTCAGGCTACTAAGACATGGGAAAAGATGTGGAGGAATTAAATTCTTTTCTTGGCTGAGTATAAAAAATACATAGTACGATTTAGTGTCCGTCCCCTGAGTGTGTTAATCTCTATCTGCTGTGGGGAGTGGTGAGAAGACATTGTCATTGGCATCCAAATGAGATACATATTCTATTTTTAAAAAAACAAAAACTATATAATAATTTAATAAAGTCAATGTTAAAAATTGATGAAATGTTAAGGATCAAGAAACTCAAGAAAGGGGAAGAAGAAATTGCTGGTTTATTGTGATTAAAGAGTAAGTTGAGATAGATGTCAGAAGAAACATGATTGGAGTAACATTATGAATGTAATGGTGCAAGAGATCATCACCATTCAATGAGTGTACATGCACAAGTTGTATAAATGGTAGAAGTGGCCATCAGCACGTATCAGGAAGGAACAGAATCCTGGGATTTCCCTGTAATATAAGTGATGTATAAATTAAGAAATTACAAGTGTATGTAGTTTAAGCTATACTTCTGGTGACTTTTATATTGCCTTTCTTGCTGACATTTTAAAGGAAAAAAGAACAAAAGCTTAACATTTAAAACAATTTAAACCAATACACTAACATGTAATTATAACAAAAGATAAAAACTATATTTTATTTCTTAAATTGTAAATAAGGAAAATAAAGCTAACTCTTTTTTGGTTTGTATCGATTTTTTAGTCCAATAAGTTGAATATATCTTATTATTATTCAAAAAAAAGTCTATGATTCATTTCTAGTATTTTATTTACATTCAAAGGTTCAATAGAAATTTCATCTTTGAATATGTCCTGAGATGTCCTACTTTTTAATTTCCTAACATTCAAGAGCTGTAAATTGAAGTATAATAAAAAATTTGGCTTCTCAAGAGCAACATCAGAGAATAAATTTAACCTCCTCCCCAAATGAGAAAACTATATGATGAAACTATAAAAGCTACTAAAAAATAAAAATGACTTATATAGATAGAGAAGCATACAATTTTCTTGAATAAGAAATCACACATCATAAGGATGTCCATTATTCTAACTTCACCTATAAATATTGTGTGATCCTAATATAAAATATTGATCCAAGTATATTTGAAATAAGATGAACCAAAGTTCATATGAAAAAAAATAATCATGATGAGGAACTAGACCTTCTAGTTATTAAATGTCTAATAATGCTTTGATAATCAAAATAGTATAATGTTGGTATGCACATGCATACATATACACACATGAACATTCACAAACATGAATTGGACAATTAAAAAATCTAGAAAGATAAATATAAGAGAATTTAATATGTAAGATAGCATATCAGATCAGTGGGAAAAAGATTAATTAGTTAATAAAGAAAATTGAAAATGTAGGGTACTCATATGGAAAAAATAATAGATCCTTAATACTAGTGAATAGTTTTTATTTTCATTTTCTGCTACATGAGGTTTTAGAACTGTTCCTATATATTTCTGCATCACTGATTCTAAATCTGAAATCTGGTCTTTGGTGCATGCTCTAGTTTTTATTCAATTTTAATTTTATTTTTGTTACAGTTAATGGCATGCATTGGTTTTTAAATTGGAGTTAAAGGGCAACAACTCTTGGATTGAACATAACCACAAGGCAATTAATGTTTTTCAAACATCACTTTTACATAATTGTAGTTGTTTTAAAATGTAAAAACAGTTATTATCTGATAAAAACACCCTCTTATTTTGTTTTAAGATTGAATCATGGCCTCTTCAAGTAGGTGTAAATGTAAGAATAGTCCTGACACCTTCTGTTCTATATGTGGCTGTTACACACTTCAACATCAAAGGCGCAATATTTCATCATTTGTGTCATGTGCATATATTGCCTATTTTCAAGTTCCCCTTGGAGATCAAGACAAGAATTGGGCTCCTCATATTGTGTGTCCTAATTGTGAGGAAATGCTTCGTGACTGGACAAAAGGAAAACACAAAGAAATGCCTTTTGGTATTCCCATGGCTTGGTGTGAACCTAAGGATCACAGCAGTGACTGTTATTTCTGTCTTATCCATGCAAAGAGCATTGGCAAGAAAAAACGGCATATGATCGCATATCTTAATATTTCTTCAGAAATACGACCTATCCCACACTGTGAGACACTCCAGGTTCCAGTTTTCAATGGTTTTATTTCCTCTAAGGATGAAGAAAGTGAACATGGTGATCAAGTGTATTTTGATAAGATGCATGAGGAAATGGTTGTAGAATCTGAAGGGTCTTCTTCTGATGCCAGGCAGTCATTAACCGCTCAGCAGTTTAGCCAACCCGAATTGAATGACTTAGTAAGAGATTTGGGCCTATCAAAGAAAGCAGCTGAGTTATTAGCCTCCAGGCTTCAAGAAAAGAATGGACTTCACCGGTCAGTTAAAGTATCCCATTTTAGGAAGCGTGAACAAATTTTGTGAACTTTTTTTCTGAAGACAAACACTTTGTTTACTGTCATGAAATCAGTAGTCTTCTCAACCAGCTAGGTGTTACCACATACAATCCAAGAGAATGGCTGCTATTTCTTGACAGCTCCAAAAGAGTCTGAAATGTGTTCTCCTACACAATGGTAATGTTTATGCAGCGGTTCCAATTGGTTATTCAATTCATCTGCGAGAAGATTATAATGAAATAAAAATTGTCCTCAACTTTCTGAAGTATGAGGAGCATAACTGAATAATTTGTGTGGATCTTAAAATGGTAAATTTTCTGCTAGGACAACAGAGAGATTTCACGAAGTATCCTTGCTTTCTGTGTTTGTTGGACAGCTGAGCTCAGAAGAAACACTGGACACAGAAGGAGTAGCCAAAACATGAAGTTCTGGAGGTAGGGGTGCAAAATATTGTGAATGAACCTGTTGTTAATTGAGACAGGATCATCCCCCCCCCCCCGACTTCACATCAAACTTGGCATAATGAAGCAGTTTGTTCAGGCTTTGAATAGAGAAAGTAAATATTTTCAACATATTATTTCTGCTTTTCCTGCCTTGTCTTTCGAGAAGATAAAAGCAGGTGTATTTGATGGACCTCAAATTCAAACCCTCATACGTGATGAAGAATTTGCCAGGAATTTGCCAGGAATTCATCAGGAAGATGAATAAGGAGGAGAAAGCAGCATGGCAGTCTTCTGTGGCAGTTACAAAAAACTTCATTGGCAACAAAAAAGCAGAAAACTATGAACTTCTGGTTCAAAGGATGCTGTTGGCTTTCCACGACATTGGATGTAACATGAGCATTAAGATTCACTTCCTGAACAGTCACCTTGATAAGTTTCATGAAAATCTTGGAGCTGTTAGTGATGAGCAGACTACTGCTGGAGCATTAAACGAGATTGTCCTCAACAAGTACACAAACACAAGAGCTAGAAATGCAAATTTTTTGTCTGAATAGAATTTAAATAAGTTTTGCGCAAATTTTATGATTAAAATATAAATATTTTAATATGTTCTATTTTGAAATTGTAGACAAATTCTGATGCAATCATATCTTTTAGTGTATTAGTGTATTTACTGTATTATATAAATTACTGTATTTTCACAAAGATGATGCCCAAGAAGACATTCTACTTCATTATGTTAAACTAAATGTTAAAAATTTTACAATAAGATGAAAACCTAAAATCTTGAATTGCAAAAATACTGTAGCTTACAGAGAAAAACTAATGTTTGATTTGAGGTCAGCACACTCGAATTAAGTAAGAACAAGTGTTTTTGTGGATGCAATAAAAAGTTTGTTCCCCAGTGTAATCTATCCACATCATAGATTAAGATAAAAAATAGTCAATAAAACATGGGTAAAGGAAATATACAGAAATCTCACAGAAAAGAATATACTTTTAAATAAAACAAAAGGTGGTCAATCTTACTATAATCTGGAAACTAAAAATCAAGATCATCCAGAGATTTTTTTTCCATGTATAAGATTGGCAAAGACCCAAAAGCTTGATAATATATTATGTTGGTGAAAACATGGAGCAACTGCTTCTCTTCTACCTCTCTGGAAAACAATGTGGCAAAAACAAAAATAAAATAAAATAAAGCATACAAACATAGGAAATTTTGAAGCTGAAATTATACTTCTAGGAATTAGAGAATGTAGTTAAGACTAGACACATACATATGCAAAACCACACATACAGAATTCCACAATTAGAATTTGGTGTATATAAAAACAAAGAATAGGGAATAATCTAAATGGGTTCACATCAGTGAGAGACAGTTCAAAGACATAACAGAGCAACCATACAATCTAATGCATCTCATTTAATATTTGCTTATTTACTTGGGTGTGAAAGAGAATGAAGAAGCTCTTCATATATAAATATAAAAATTTGTCAATATTTATTAACAGCAATAACAAATAAGATGTAAAACAGTATGTATAGTATGCTACCGACTGTGTTTTAAAAATGAAGGGATAAGATATACACATTTGCATAGAATATTTTTGTATAAATACATGAGAAACTAACAACATTGTCTCTCTCCAGGGAATAAAACATTGTGGCTAGAATAGAGGGGTGATGGGGATATTTCTCACATTTTTGTGTCTTTTCTATTAGAATATTTTGAGTGTATTAATAATCAAGAATAAATTCAAAAATAAACTTTAAACACCTGAGGTTGTGACTAACAGTCATGCCTGACAAGTGTGACTGGTATCAGGCATATATTTTCTAATTAAAGGGTAACTGGCTCTCTGGTGTGCTGGAACCAGCTTCCTTAAAACAAGTAGGCTTGAAATTCAAATACCAGTTAGAGAGGCAGAGTACAAAAAAGACACAGTGAGCCTGACATTCTACAATTATAAATATGTTGGCCCTGGCTGGTTGGCTTAGTGGATAGAGTGTCAGTCCCATGTCACTTACATCCCAGGATTGATTCCCAGTCGGGGCACACATGAGAAGTGACCATGTGCTCCTCTTCCTCTCCCTCTCCCCTTCTCTCTCTTTCCTCCTCTTGCAGCCAGTGGCTCAATTGGTTTAAGTGTTGGCCCTGGGCACTGAGGATAGCTTGGTTGGTCCGAACATAGGCTCTAGATGGGGGTTACCAGGTGGGTCCTGGTCCAGGAACATACAGGAGTTTGTCTATCTTCCCTCCTCTCTCTTTAAAAAAAAAAAAATGTCAAGGTAGACATCCTTAGTGTGCTTTCTAACATCATTTGTAAAATGTCTTTCCCAGTCTATACTCAGTAACATTGTATTGGTAGCTTGAAATCTACTCTGGTTGGAGTATTTACCCCAAGGAAACCAGCAAACACTACAAATCAGGGTTTTATTAGAGCTAGGGAAGGGGAAAGCCAGTGTGTAGACATTTCCCAGGATGGTGTTGGCTCAAATGTTCTAACTCTTGCCATGATTTTCTTTGAGACTTTCAAATAGCTTGACATCCTTTCCTAATCCATGGTTTGATATTTACCTGACAGTGAAGCTAATGAGAGATGTGTAATAAGGGAGATAAGCATAATGCAAATGGAGTACTAATAATTAAAAATATATCTTCATTTTGATATACAACAAATGACACTGGAAAGGATGAGCATGGAGATGCCACTTGCTGCATTTTCTATGTCTCGTTTTAAAACAATTACATAAAATCTAGAGAAATAAAATTAAACAGATTTGCAAGCTTATTGTGTTTCCTTGTATCATCTAATGCATCTCATTTAATATTTGCTTGTTTTATAATTGAAAGCAACCTTACTACACATAGGAATGCAGAATAACTTTGAGTCTATGTGCACTAATGTCTAGTGAGAGTGGTCCATAAATGATAAAAGTTATGACAGTAAAAACCCTGGTCAGCCTGACCAGGCAGTGGCGCAGTGGATAGCTCGTCGGACTGGGATGTGGAGGACCCAGGTTCGAAAACACGAGGTCACCAGCTTGAACGCTAGCTCATCTGGTTTGAGCAAGGCTCACCAGCTTGAGACCAAGGTCGCTGGCTTGAGCAAGGGGTCACTCAGTCTGCGGTAGCGCCCCCCCCCCCCGGTCAGGACACATATGAGAAAGAAATCAATGAGAAACTATGGTGTCTCAACAAAGAATTGATGCTTCTCATCTCTCTTTCTTCCTGTCTGTCTGTTCCTATCTGTCCCTCTCTCTGTCTCTCTCTGTCTCTGTCACAAAAAACAAACAAACAACAACAAAAAGAAAACCCTGGTCAGCTATTTTGTACTTTAACTATGTACTGTAAATATTTTCCTTACAAGAATACCCCCCTTTTACATGGAATTTGTACAATAAATTCATCTAGATATAATAGCTTGATAAGTAGTAGCAAACTACTTCTAAATAGATATGTGGCCATAAAATAAAATTAACCTTTTTTAAAATAAGTAGGATGAAAGGAAAAGTAGAATGTGAAGCATCTTCAAAGAAAATTTGCTTTGATTGTGTAAAAATGGAAATGTAATGTTTTTCAGCATTCCATGTTAAAGTTTTAGGTTCTGGCCTGTTGGCTCAATGGTAGAGCATCAACCCGGTGTATGGAAGTCTCAGATTTAATTCCCGGTCAGGGCACACAAGAGAAGTAAACATCTGCTACTCCACCACTCCTTATTCTCCCTCTCTCTCTCTCTCTTCTTCTCTCTCTCTCTTCCTCTCCCGCAGCCATGCCTCAATTTGCTTGAGCGAGTTGACCTCGACCTAAGGTGCTAAAAAATGACTCTGGTTGTAATGGAGCAAGGACCCCATATGGGTAGAGCATCGTTCCCTAGTGGTCTTGCTGGGTGGATTTTGGTTGGCACACATACAGGAGTATGTTTCTCTGTCTCCCTTCCTCTCACTAAAATAAAATATTTTTTTTTTTAATTTATAAGGCCCAATTAGGGCTCTCTTAAGGTTTTTTCTCTGAAATAACTGTTTTTTCAAGTGGGAGAAGATTTTGTTTGGGGAGAGTGAATTTCTTCTGCTTCAAAAACAGCCTCTCCTTAAGTAAATACACTTTCCTAAGTACCTGGGTCCTTACTGCCTAAAGGGAAGTCTATTTCAAATATACAGACTCTCCATGTTAAAATTTAAATTGGAAGTTTTTGTCTATTTGTTATTAAAACTCTCAAGTAAGTTTGCTAACAGAGCACACCCACCTACTTACATTGTTGCAATGCACGTATTTACTTGACTTGAAAGAGTTATGTTGATCATTTGACACATCTGGTTCTGGCACTTCTATGGCTATCATGTTAATGGATCTGTGTGTGGTTATTAAATATCCAAAGCCAAAAGGTCTTTAAATTATTCTAGTAGTAAAAGTTGTAAAAGCAAAAAAATAAAATTGATATATGATAATCAAAATGTTTTCATTCAATACATTTAAACTGAGCATTTAATCTGCTGGGTACTGTTAGCACCACCAAAAAATAAAATGCCAACAGGGATCTCCCTTTAGGAACCTGAAAGACAATGAAGATGATTTATCAGCTGTATGACCTTGAGCAAATCATATAGCCTTCCTAAACTTCAGCTTCCTCATCTCAAAGTGATGTCAGTGGTACTACAATAAGCAATAGTTTGCATTTGGTACTAAAATTGGCAATCCAATGAGTGCTACAAGAATTAGAAAGGGAGCAACTGAGATGCTTTAGAATACAAACACACCCTATTCACATTGGTAATCTAAGCACCTTCCAGGGTGCTTGAGATAGAGAGAGCACTCCATAAACATCCATTTCAGGATTAGATTGATTAGGCGGTCATTGTTGGACGAAATAGAAAAAAATATTCCAATGAATAAAATAGAATTTTTAGCTCATCTTAAAGGATCAGCCCGATTTGTATTGATGAGAATAGAAAAAAGGATATTATAAGTGGGGAAATTGGGACAAGCCACCCTCTGGAGAGGAAATGAGAAGAGTGTTTTACGAGGACAATGAATAAGATTGCCAGACTAGAACTGAGAGCACATGGAGCCAAATCTCAGTGTTGCTAGGGAAGGTGGAAAAGATTTACGAAGAGCCTTAAAAACCAGCGGAGGAGTGTGGACTTTATTAGGTAAGTAAATGAGCAGTGGAGGAAAGACATGATGAAAAATGCTGTTTTAGGGAGTTAACCTGGCAGTGGTGGGGGGAATAGAATCCAAAGAAGGAAGTTTGAGCTGTGGGCCCCACAAGGGGAGGCTGATACAGCGAAACAGCTGGTGTAGAGGTGAAGGGCAATGGAAACAACAGGGGGGAAAAGATCTGGGAGAAATGCTAAAGTAAGAATCCAGAGCATTTAGTGACTTTCAATATGAAACATGAGGATGAGAGGCCAAAAAAATCGGATAAAGTTGGTGCTAATAATAGACTATTGTGAGACTGCACAGCATGTTTCAGATGTTCCCTGTGGCATTCTTCTGAGAATAATTGCATTAGTTGTTACAATGAACCATCTAATATATATTAGGCACAATTAAGAATTAACTGAATGCATCCTGGCTCAGTGGCTCAATTGGTTAGAGCATCGTCCCAATATGCCAAGGTTGTGGGTTCAATTCCTGGTCAGGGCACATAAAAGAGTCAACTAATGAATGTATAAATAAGTCAAACAACAAGTTGATGTTTCTATTTCTCTCTATCTCAAATCAATAAATAAAATTTTTAAAAATAATTTATTGAATACTTACTCTTAGTCCAGTCTGTACTAGGTGCAATAGAGAATAGAGAAGTAAGTCAGTGAAAGATATCCTCAAGATATTGATTAAAATAAATATTAAGAATACTAAGAGCAATGTGTATTAAGCCAATAATAGTAACCAGCTACATTAATGGACTGTCTTCTTTAATCTTCATAACAATTTTATGCGGAAGGCACTATAATTTATCCTTCATTTACTTACACAGAAACTGAGTTTTACAGTGGTTAATAATTTGCCCAGTGTAGCAAAGCCAATTAATAGTAGATTTGGAAATAAATTCCAGCCATGTGACACCAAAATACACAATTTCACCACTACACAATACATGACTGACATGTATAGAACTCAACCAATAGATGATCAAAGACTAAATATTATTCAGCAACAGCACTTGTGGTATCATAAATTTTGTTTTAACTCAGGAAAGAAAAAGATGGGTCTTACAAAAGAAGCTGCATAAGCAATTACACAGGGAAAATAAATATAATGTGCCCAAAATATTAGGGATATCAGCATGAGGGTGAATAATAAAGGGGAGAAGGTAGAGGTATAAATCTGGGCCAGAAGATGGCTCAGTACACATGGGAATCAGTCCATTAATACTTACTGATGACCTGTCATTTTTTCCAATAGTAGCAGGTCCAGGAGTTCAGGATAAATGGAGCTTCCTCTCACATTGCCCAGGCTTCAGCTCTTTCTTCAGACCAGCTCAGGCCCAGGATGTACTCCAGGCAGACAAGCATCTTATCTCAGACCTATTCAAACTGCTTCTTTTTCATGAAGGCATGAACTCAAAAACATCCCAGGGCTCTTCCTCATTACTCTCAGCATCATAGGGATCAGTCTTATTAGAGTGGCACAGAATCTCTAGAGACTCTGTGTGACATGAGAGTAATGTATTTAGTATAGAGGATAGGCTAAAGAAGAAAAAGAACAGAGTTTAGAATGATAAGCATCTGGTGCGCTATCGAATGTATACCTGTGTGCAATAAATATTTGTTGAAAGAAAGAAACTTCAAGGAAGGTATTATAATAATGCAAGTTTAAAGAGAATACTTGTGCTTATAGAAAAGGAGAATTAGGAGTGACTCAAAAGACAACTCACAGGGGAAAAAAATCAAAATAATAGATTGGATATGTGAAGAAGGAAAGAAAAAAGTCATAGACTACACCAAGTTTTTAAACCTTTATATATATTTAAGATGAGGAAATATTCCAAATATTCAAAGCTTTCTTAGAGTAGGAATTATCTCTCTGGTTCTCTGTTGTAATCTAGAAACTAGCAGAATACGTAATACATAGTAAACACACAATAAGTAATTAGGGTGTTGAAGAGACAATCTATTTTTAAAAAGAAAACCAAATTTTTATATTCTAAAGATCTGTCTCAACTCAGACCAATGCCATTAACTGCCAAAAATTAATGTCTTAATGAACCACAGTTATGGAAGAGACTTTATTATATCATTTTATAAGTTAGAGCAGGAAAAGATAAAAATATAATAAAACAAAACAAACAAAACAAAACAAACACACAAAAAAACAGAGTTTAGGAACCACTGCGTTAATGCCTAGTACAAATGCCTATTGACATTCTTTCTTTAAAGTTAGGACTAACACATCTAAAATGAAGGACCTGGGTTAGGTATTAGCTGGATTCCTGAACCCAACTCCAATATAAATGTATCAGAAAGGTTCATGGACTCCTCACTACCTATATAATTTCTTTTAATTTCTTAAATTTTTGTAAGCTTTAGACACCACAAACCCTGGACCCATCTCTGAACCACTGTCCATACATTAGGTCAAGAGGGTGCACAAAAGTATGTATTTGAATTTCTCTATTGCCAGTTTTACATACCAGATAACCAAAGTTCACATCCTGAACTTTGGGTTGAGTCAGCATTGAGTTTGAATTCCAGTTTGGCCACTTATATGCTCCGTGGCTTTTGTCTGATATTTCTAATTTCCTCTACCAAATGGGAATACTAGTACGGTAACTACCCTTCAGGGTTATTTCAGAGTTTAAGTATGCATAGAAGTTCAATAAATTATAGCTTTATTATTATTATTAATTAGTTCAGTGATTCTTATTCACATTTTCCTCCATTTTACATTTAAAATTTTATACATAATGGACATTGTTATAAGTCCACAGAAGGACATTATATAAGATTACCATAGCCTTTCCTTTCCTTTTCAAGTTACTTTGCTAGAAGAATTTCTGGACATGTTCATATGCAAGAGTTATGTACCAAATTCATAAAATACATATTCTTTTTTAAAATTTTTATCATCTTAACATTCATTGAGTATAAATATAAATTTAAGCACTAGACTTGGATGAATAATAATTTGGCCTGCTGAAATAACCATTTCACAAAAGTTATTTCAAGAAAGTTTTTAGGCTGAAAAAATATATTCAGAAAATAATTTAGTGGTCATTCTTACCATCTGGAAATGCAATTAAATTATGAAAATCAATGAATAAAAGAGCATAATTTGTATCATAATGATCACAATGAAATAGTGATGCACTAGGGGTTGGGTACTCTCACATACTTTTGTCCTTTAATTTGTTTCTCTATAATTTTTTCCTGACTTGCTTTCTAGTATAGGAACAAATGGATTAAGCTAAAATTTTCCAATTTTTTAAGGTCTCAGGGGTCTTTTTCCTACTAGTTGTATGTATGTGCTTAAAGTATTCCTTAATTAAAAACAAAAGAACTACAGAGTGCTACTTTGAACTCAATAATGCTTTCAAATGAATTTTATCTGAAAAATTTCAATAGCAGCTACATAAACTGTAAGCATAAGAATCCAAATGTATGTAAAATATATATTCTATTACAGGGCTTGGTGCACATTCTTCTGGAAGTAGCTTCATGTCCAATCCTGCTTCCCACCCTAACTTCACCTTAGGAGCCTAAGGACCACCAACTGGCAATCATTGTTTAGGCACTTCAGAGTTCAGCAGAATCTGGCTTTGCTCATTCTGTGACTCCCTAGCCTCAGAGAAAATCATCACGTGAATTCAGAAAAGAAGGGGAAGCAAGGGGTGCCCTTTCAAGCAAAGCCTCATCATGAAAATCTGAAAAAAAATTTCTCCTTTTACAGACCATGGTAAATCCAAGTTCTAGTTCTGGTCTTGTGTCCATGGAAATGTGAGTTAAGGAAAAAACAAAACAAAACAAAATCCTAGACATGGACAACAGCACGGTGATTACAAAGAGGAAGAGAGTAGGGGAGGTAAAAGAAGGCATGAGGGGATAAATGGTGATGGAAGAAGTCTTGACGTGGGGAGGTGAACACGCAATACAACATACAAATGACGTATTATAGAATTGCACACCTGAAACCTATATAATTTCATTAACCAATGTCACCCCAATAAATTCAATAAAAATTTTTTAATAAAAAATGTTTTAATGTGCATATCACCTAACCATAATGTGCTTCATTTTTCCCATCTGCTGATCAGACTTGTATTAGAAGATAATACATTTTATCTGCAGCAGGCTTTACCAGAGTCAAAGAATTTTTACTTATATCTCATTTGGTTTATACAAAAACTTTGAGCTAAAACAAGACATATAATAATATTTTCCTTTTTCAGATAAGGAAATTGAGACTTGGAGATTAAATAGCTTATCCAACTTAGATTTAGTGTTAGAGCCAAATGCCTAGCAAGGTCTTCTGGTTCTTGAACTCCTGATTTTCTGACTACACCCCCCTGACTGCCCCAATTCTATAAATATAAAATTCTAAAAATTATGTTCCATCTTAGAGACATTTTACATAGTTTAATGCCTGAGAGTATTTGGTGTCTGGTAAGAGCAGAAAAATTCCACTGTTCCTTAAAGTTTTTTCAAAGGTCACAGAATCAAATGTAAGTTATTTTTTAAATGCTTTATTAATTCAGATACTGGGTGACGATTGTAGAGTGTTTTTATTTCAATGACAAGAACATACATTTAAGAAGCTTTCCTGTCTCTCTCCCTCTTTCCCTTTCTCCCTCCCTTTTATTAAACTCACAATTAGTGCTTGCTGGTTCTAAGTTTTTTGGAATCTGTGGTTGAATCTTAGTGATTTGAAATAGCTGCTGTTTAGTACTTTAGTCCAAGTCTGGTCTAAGTGCGTCCAGCGTAGATAGAGTTCTTTTCTGAGGACGGAGACTCTAAGCTTCAAGAATTCTTCAAGGGTTTTTTCTCAGGGCTGTCAAGTTCTTTGAAAGAAGTGAAAAGAAGCAACAAAGAAAGATTTGAGAGTGATTTAAAAATATTTTAAATATCTCTTTGGCTTTCCAATCTTTTTCAAATTAAAGTTCTGTTGTTAACCATTCCATAGTTAAATGCCTCTATCTTTGGAATGTTGTTCTGTAATGATATGACCCTTTTGTATTGTATGTGTGTGCGAGAGTGTGCTCTTTTCTTTCTTTCAGCGTTTTCTCTGAATGGTAGAGGCTTATCACAGACAAGAATTTCTTATCTTTTCAAAGAATTGAATTTGTAGTAAAAATGATTTGATCTAGAAATAAAGATGGATGGGGATGTGGAAATAAAAGTAACACTGGAAAAATAATAAGGAAGAAGAAACAGACAGCAGACTGAAATTGTATAGCAGACCACATTAAGTGATTTAGTTGGGGTTATGTGGTTTTAACAGCAACATATAAATGCATAGCAGGATTCTAGCAGATGAAATTGTGTTGTGTTTACTTTAAGAAACTCAATGATGACATACAGTTATTTAGTACAAATAGTATAACTGATGTACAAAGAACAATGAATTAGATACAGTTCCTGCAGAGTAGGTTTGAAATCTAAATACAAATTAGAGAGGCAGGGTATAAAACACCCAGAGAAAGCCTAACATTCTACACACGTAAAAATGTTATCGTGGGCATTCTCAGTGTACTTTCAGACATAATTTGTAAAATTTCCTAACTGCACGTACAAACATTGTAAATAGTCTTTTACACAGATTTGATGTGGGCACAGATGTAAGCACATGGATCTCAGATGTGCAATTTAAGGGTGATTTGTTTAGCTGTTACATATAGGCATCCACCTGAAAATTGCTGTTTTTACTGCTCATCTCCCTTACATTTTTAATTCCTTCCAAATTCCTTTTTATATCACAAGTTTGAATAAGCATGTAAACATTTGTTGTTTCTGAAGAACGAATGTTAAGATATATTTGGGTGAAATGTCCTTTAAATAATTCTTTCATTTTGTATTTCATCGCTGTAGTTGCTGTTTGCTCATTGTATGAAAATGTTTTACTTTTAAAAAAAAAAACTGGCAACATGGAAAATCGAAGAGCTGTTGAGAAAAACAAGCCAAATTCTTTGTGTGAACACTTGTCTCACAGCGATGTCTTGAAACAAGAAAGATTTCTGCTATTTATTTAGCAGAGATGTGTAGAGATAATTTCATTGTGCATTGATTTTCTCTATGGAGGGAGGAAGTGTGGTCAGCTAACACAAAGCACTGAAACGGGTAATCAGCTGGCATGACCTCTGTTCTCATCTTTACCTTTAGGATTTTGCCCTGACTCTTAGAGACTCACTTGATTAGTATGATCCTTGTGTTTTCATTTCTTTCTTTCTTTGTTTCCTTTGGTCATTGTTGTGTTTTTTAACAAACATGATCAAACTTATAGAAAGAATTCTTTGAGGTCATTTGTTGGGATAATTCATTAGCCTCAGCTTTAAACACAACGTATAGATAAAATGGGAGCCAATACAATTGCACACCATTCAGGAATATAATCATTCAACATTCATGCGGTCAAAGTTTTCATTTAATAAGAGCTAACTGTATGCAAGGCACTGAGCTAGGCTATAGTTGGTGTTTTAATAACAACATAATTATGAAAGGGTCATTATGTGGAAATGTAAACTTTTCAGTAGGCCATACTATACGAATTAAGGATAATAATTTTTTTAAGAAAGATTGCTTTACACTTTAAATACAAAGAAATGCTTTGGTTTTGAAAAATATTTGTCAAACACATAAACAGTGTCAAATTCCTGAACCTGTATTTATTCTGTTTTCAAATTACTGTTTTTACATTTGTAGAATATATTCATTGTATACATTTGGAAACTTGGCATGGTATTGTATACATTTAGAAACTTGATATACTTACTTAGTATATCTACATATGTATATAAATAGAAAAGAAAGCATCATGCTTATGCCAGAAACACACCCATCTGTGCTTTTTTAAAGTATGGATTAGAACTCACAGTAATAATATTTCTAATTAAAATTATTTTGATCAGGAGTGAACCTATTATTTTGTGTTCTCAGACTTTTTTTTTTTTTTTGCCAGTTCCATCTTTTTGGTTACAGTGAAAGATAAAATAAATAAATAAAATGTCCTTTTCAAATTGTTGGGTTTACATTTATACTGTTTTTTCATTTATCATTGAAAATTATTTTAGGACTAGATATTTAACAAGGAATTCTGTGACTTGTGCTAGATTTTATTTATATTTTCCTCTTCACCTTTATATTATATAGGAATCTAGTTAAGCTCTTATGGCAAAGAAACCTTGAAACACATAGCCTCAAACAAGATAAAAGTTTATTCTCTCTCGCAGGTTAAATGGGCAGGACTGTTAGTGTGTAGCAGCAATACAGTGTTAGGGACACAGGCTCCCTCTGTCTAATTGTTCTGCCATCCTCAACTGTAGCTTTTGTCTCCTGACCCAATATGGCTGCTCCAGCTCCAGCCACCATGTTTGCTTTCATACAAAAGGAAGGTGGTAAAGGAATGTATATTTCTTTCTTTTGAGAGCATAATCTGAAACTTTCACACATAACTTCTTTATGATTCACCATAGATGTTCAGGTCCAAGCCCACTAGAAAACATAGTGAAATAATAAGATGTTTGCACCTATACCCAGAATCACTGTAAATTTAATTGTCATGTTATGTAGAAGCAACATTACTGGGGTGATTTTCTGAAGTGGTATTTTACTCAGTAAAGTTTGGAATAAGACAACATAAAAGCATCCTTCAATTTACATGGTCTTTGCATTAATGAATAATGAGTATGTCAAAACAATGTAAGATTTTTTAAACAAAAAAATAGCCTGACTGGTGTGGCACAGTGGATAGAGCATCAAACCAGGACGCTGAGGTTCCAAGTTTGAACCCTGAGGTGGCTGGCCTGAGTGCAGACTTATCTGGCTTGAGTGCAGGCTCACTAACTTGAATGAGGGGTCACTGGCTTGAGCATTAGGTCATCAACATGATCCCAAGGTCACTGGCTTTAGTTCAAAGGTCACTGGTTTAAGCAAGGGGTCACTGGCTCGGCTTGAGTCCCCCCACCCCATCAAGGCACAGATGGAGAAGCACTCAATGAACAATTAAAGTAAAGCAACTATGAATTGATGCTCTCACTTCTCTCCTCCCTTTTTCTCTCCCTTCCTGCCTCTCTTTCTAAAAAAATTTTTTTTAATTTTGTATAGCATGTAAAATAGAATTAGGTTCCAGTCTTAGATAATACTAAACATGTTTTTAACTTAAAGAAATGTCTAATAATGTTTGAAATTCATGAGAGATATAGAAAATTTTTGTTCTGTGGGACTTCCCTCTTTCTTGCAGGGCATTTACCATCTCTGTTCATGACCACAAAATTTTGTCATATAATTATTATAAAAACCAAAACAGCCCCACAAATTTCCAAAATGTTGTCCAGGAACAGTACAACTCATACAGACAACTCTAGAGCTATAAGATCTTTTGGCACCTGGCTAACTTTCAACATATCACAAATAAGCATATGACCAAATATTTTGCTGTGGTCTAATAAACCATTATCAAATTTTTAATCATTAATATCTATAGCATTGCCACCTACCAACCAATGCTACACATTCAAGGTTCTTTTTCAGGCCAGTGCATCACTTAAAGGTACTGAGTCATGTACTGGTTATGAGTGTAGACTGATATATAAAGGAACCCTAATGTTTATTTCCTTTTTATGTAAAGTTTTTCTAGGAATCCCAGGCCTGATATGGAAGATTGATAATTTGAGGACCCTGGCTGCTTCTTCCCTTTTGTCCTGCCATTCTCAACATGTACGGTTTTCATTTCATGGATCCAAGCTGGCTGCTCTAGCTCTAATCATTACATCTGTATTCCAACAGTGAAAAGGGAGTAAATAGGTAAAAGAAAAAGATATAATTCTTTCCTTTAAAGGCAAATGCCAAAATCTACACAGACTTCCCCTTGCATTTTTTTCTTCAGAACTTAGTATCTTTATTTTCAAGGTTGTAAAACTACACATTGTTGATAACTAAACATCTAGTAGATATCTTTCTACCTGACAAGTGACAAAGTGATAAAAAAAAGAACACACTAAAACCTCAAACTAGAAATTCTAATTTTAGCTGTGCTGCTAACTAGCTTCAAGGTTCCATGCAAGTCAGTTAATTTCTATGATTCTAGAAATTTGCAGAATGACAGAAGAGCAGTGAATAGATTATTTCAAATTTCCAAATTCCAGAGTATATGATAATGCCTAGGATATCCTTATGACAGACTTAATGTTAAAACATTGTTTTCTAAAAATATTTGTCAGTTAATTGTAGATTATTAATATTTATGTCCAGAAGTAATTCCAGTTTTATAAAAGACATGAGAAACACAGATTTTTCTTTTTATGACAACTGCCCAAGTCAAATTTATTTGTAAGTATTATGCTGGAGTGGTTACCAAATACACTTTAATGGCTTGAGTGAGAGCTTTGGATCATATAATTATTATCTGTTTCCACTAGGTGGTCATTTGCATTTTGGTTTGTTTGTTTATTTTTACCTGTTTCCAAACCTAATCACTTTACTCTTGAACTTTTATACTAGTTGTAATGACCAGTGTCTATGTCCTGCACTACTGCATTAATCTCTTACATGATTTCCCGCTACTACCTCTGGCCCTCTCTAATTCATACTCCACAAAGTAGCCATGGAATCTCTTATTTAATATTCTTACCCCCTTCACACAGTTCTCCCACCCCCAACCCACCCCAGTCTGTAGCAACCACCAATTTTTTCTCTGTTCCAATAAGCTTAGTTTTGTGTATGTGTGTGTTTATATGTTTAGATTTCATACATAAGAGAGATCTCGCAGTATTAGTCTTTCTCCGTATGATTTCTTTTACTTAGCATAATGCCCCTGAGGTCCATCCACATGTCACAAATGACAAGATTTTATTCTCGTTCATGGCTGAGTAATATTCCAGTGTGGCCTGACCAGGCAGTGGCACAGAGGAGCATCAGACTGGGACACAGAGGACCCAGGTTCAAAACCCCAAGATCACAGGCTTGAGTACAGGCTCATCTGTTTTGAGTAAGACCCACCAGCTTGAGCCAAAGGTCACTGGCTTGAGCAAGGAGTCACTCGGTCTGCTGTAGCCCCCAATTAAAGTACATATGAGAAAGCAGTCAATGAACAACTAAGGTGCCACAACGAAGAGTTGATGCTTCTCATCTCTTTCCCTTCCTGTCTGTCTGTCCCTATCTGTCTCTCTCTCTGTCTCTATCACAAAACAAAAGAAAAAATTTTCCAGTGTGTGTTTGTGTTTGTGTGTGCCACAATTTCATTACTCATTCATCCATCAATGGGCACTTAGGTGGTTTCTATACCTTGGCTATTATAAATAGTGCTCCAATGAACATGGGTGTACATATATCTTCTAGGCTAGTGTTTCAATTGTCTTTGTATAAATATTCAGAAGTGAAATTGCTAGATCAGATGGTAGCTCTATTTTTAATTTTTTGAGGACCCTTAATGGTATTTTCCATAGTGGCTATAGCAAAGCAATCTACACTCCCACCATAGGTGCACAAGTTCCCTTTCTCCATATCCTTGCCAACACAGTATTTCTTCTCTTTTTAATTATAAACATTCTAGTAGGTGTGCTCATTGTTGTTTTAATTTTATTTCACTAATGACTAATAATTTTGATCATCTTTTTGTGTACGTGTTGACCATTTATGTGTCTTCTTTGGAAAATGTTTATCCAGAGCTTTTGATTATTTTTAAAATATGATTGTTTAAGGCGTTATGTTTTATTTTGTTTGTTGCTATTGAATTGCATGAGTTTTTTATATATTTTGGATATTAACTCCCTGTCAGCTGTGTATTTGCAAATAGGTTCTCACATTTAGTGGGTTGCCTTTTCATTTTGTTGGTGGTTGCCTTTGCTGTGCAGAAGCTTTTGAGTCTGACGTAGGTCCACTTGTTTAGTTGCTTTTGTTTTGTTGGTGTCATTGTCAAGATCTATTCCAAGGAACTTACCAGCTATGTTTGTTTCTAGGTATTTTATAGTTTCAAGTCTTACTTTTAAGTCTTGAATCCATTTTGAATTAATTTTTGTGTATGACATAAGATAGTGGTCCATTTTTATTCTTCTGCATGTGGCTGTCTAGTTTTCCAAGACCATTTATTGTAGAGAATTTCTTTCCCCATTATATATTCTTGGCTCCTCAGTCATAAATTAATTGACCATATACACATAGGTTGATTAATGGGAAGAAAAAACTTAATGAGAAAAAGTATGTCTTTGTCATAATTCTTTTAAACAAATATGTATTGAACACTGACCACATGCCAGACACTGATTTATGTACTGGAGATATAATTCTGAGCAATGTTGGCACAATTTCTTCCCTTAGACAAATAAATAAAAAGAAAACAATTGCATTTTATAGCAAGTGCTATGAAGGAAATTATAAATGTCTAAACAAGAGACGAGCAGAGGTAAACAGGCTAGTCTCTTGTTTAGATGTTTATACATTTACACAGGGCAATCACAAAAGACCAGAGACTTGTATAAGAGAATGAGATGGTCATGCAAATTGTAGGGATAGAGAGAGCATGCTAGGCAGGGGGGACAGCCTGGAGAAAGTTTATAAGACTTCAGAAGGGGGGTTGCAGATAGGAGAAGAAAGACCAGTGAAGCTAGATAATAGTGTGGAGTGACGCAGAGGGAAAGTGACCCAAAAAGAAAATGGACAAATAAACAGGGAGCAGGTCATACAGATACTGAAAGGCCCTGGTAAGAAATTTGCATGTATTCTACTTTATTTTCAGGGAAAGGTTAATACATTTCAGTGGTTCAAATGGGAGAATTATATAAATCAATTTCAGTTTTACATCAATTTTGTATTTGGTGGATGGAAATAAAATAGAAAACAGTAAGTAGTCCAAGGAGAAATGGTAGTAGTTAAGACAGAGGGGTAGCAATAAAAGACAAAAAAAAAAACTTGTAAAGTAAAATTTTAGAGTTTTAATTATACATACTACCATATAAAATCAACCAATGAACAATCACATTTTTTGGTCCTACCATATATCCAGCATGAGAGTGTAAAGATGCATGATGCATTATCTCTGACCTCTAGGAATTTATAATTTTTTAGAAAGAAAACTAATGTATAGGAAACTGTGCCAATAATCTCATAGAACCTCCCCAACACCTTATAAATGATCATCATTTTGGATTTATAGGGAAAATATGTAGAAATCTTAAGATAATATTTTTGTATCATTGTTGTTTCTTATTCTATTTATAAGCTGGTTTTCCTATGCTAGTAATCAGGAACTGATCAATGCCCAAACAAGTATTTAATTCTTTTCCCCATATTATACTTTTTTCTTATTTAGGCCAGGTCTTGGACAAGGAGTAGGTAGCAGATAGCACCAGGTGGTGGGAAGACAAAAAACACTCAATTTAGACTTTGCCAGCATATTCCCAGCTCTCACTCACACCGGCCCACAGAGAGCCTAAACTCTAGCCCCTTCACAAATCTACTTTTGCAAACACTTCTGATTAAATGAGAGACAAACTCACAGATGGCCTACATAGGCAGTTTTCTTTCTAGAAATTATAAGGTACTCATTTAATTTCAAAGAAGAAAAGAAGATCAAAATGTAGCAAATGATCTCATTTAAAATAATAAGGGAACTGTATTAAAAATACCTTCTCAAAGCAATATCTTGGAATACACTGAAAGTAACTTGCCTAAGATTAAAGTTCTATCCAGATGAAAGGGACTGCACTCTTGCTGCTTAAATTACTCTTGAAGGCAGATTTTCAAAAATTATTTGACATTGGAGAACTTCTTGTGATAGCCTCATGTCGACAGCATAGGGTTTTCCCTCCATACCATGGGTTTAGAAATGACCAGCCTTTCACATCTGTAACAGCAAGCCCAGTTCTTGTGGGTGGTAATGTGGATGATCATCTGAGTGTGTAAAGAACTGGAATCAGGAAAATTTTTAAAAAGCCAGAGACCTGACACTTGGAGCCACTCCCATTCCCAGAGTGCCTTTTGCAGGAGCACGGAACAGTGATTCTGAAATCCTGGACTCCTTTTATGCCGAGAAATAACACTTTGCCTACTTAAATGTACCCTGTAGTTTCAATTAGCCAGACATGCTTCTGAACATTCTTTTGCTGTTAGGCGAGGCATGGTTACAGCCAGCATGCATTGCTTCAGCGGTGAGTGAAAGTGTGTTCTCATCTAGAGCCAACTTTTCAAATCTGTGTAAGGGTAAGGATGTAATTTAAACATTTAAGCCCTAATTTGCAAGACATTTTCAAAATAGTATGGCCAATAACACGTGTATAACATTGGAAGAGGCATAAAATCCAAGAATATAGTGGCCTATTATTTTGATGATCACTTCAATAAATAGCATCATGACATTATTGCTTCTTAATGCCTAGTTAATAATCCCACAATAATACTCTGAAGCTTAAAAGAAATATAAAGGATATTTATAATTCAGTAGTGTATTATTTAGATTTTACAATAGATGTTTCTCAGCAAATAATATTGGTTGTAGAAAACATATTTCTCTAACTCAACATTTCTTCCACTGTTCAATGAAAAACGAGTGTCCTTGAAGATCTTAAGAGATGTCCATCAACAATTTATATTATCTAGCAAGCTTGAGATATGCTGGGTTGAATAAAGTTAAAAAGCATTTTATTTTGTTTTCATAGTACTTTGATATTCTAATGCTTATTTTGACCTCCAAAAAAAGAGATATAGTATGTAAGACTTCATTTCCCAAATTCTTGTGACTATGGAACCCTGCAAGATATTATCATAAATGATACATGTTTACACTGGTTATTCCCTCTGCTTGGAAGGGTTTTCCCTTGAAACCCACAGGGCTCATTATGTCATTTGCTCCAATAGCATTTTCTCAATAGGTATTCTCACCTGCCTAAAATGCCTATCACTACTGTCACTCATTTGGAAATTCTAACTCCCTTCATCCTGCTTTAACTTTTATCCATTGCATTTATTATCTATAAAACTAACTTATTGTGTTTATATTCTGATTCTTTCCACTAGAATGTAAACTTCAAGAAAGAAGTTATTTTTACTTTTATTTTTCTTTGCTGCATCTCCAGTTCCTAGGACAGAGCTGATTATAAATTAGGTTTTCAATAAATATTTTTGACAATAAAAAAGAGAATATCTTTATATGTTTTTAAACTCAAGATGTGTCATATAAATGATATGTTTCTTTTTCTCCTTTTATAGAATTTATGATGTATGTTATGGTGCGTTATGTCTTAGAATCTAGGAAATATATACATCAGGGTCACTTGCATTTTTCTGAACTCATTGCTGCCAGAGTTAACTTAATATCTGGTAAGATAGAAAGATCTTAATATCACTAGTGTGTTTTCTTTCTCTAATTTCATCACTCCCATTTTTACACCTGAAATTAAGTTTTGTCAAGTTGCCAAGCCCTGCCAACTCTATTTGAAGAATAACTTCCTCATTAATTTCCTTCCCTTTGTCTTCACTCGGAAGGACACATGTGGTGGGGCATGGCTGGTGATAATCTTGGAGAGGAGGCCAGAACCTTATCATAGATGGCCATCGATTCAATTAGACTTTCTGTGGGAGGCAATGGTGAGCCAATGCATTGTTTTAAGCAAGAATAGAAATTTTAGAAAGACAACTGATAATGATATAGAAAATGGCCTGGAGGTCAGCATGGTTCTTATTCCTATTTCTGCACTGACTTTTGATTTCCCTTCTTGTGATGCTTCTGTCATCAGTTTCTCATTTGATTTCTTTTTGCCACCTACTCACATCTCAGACCTGCTCATTCTCCAAGACAGTTTGTAGTTGCAACAAAGACACAGGTTCAAAGACAAACTTGACCCATCTCCCCAACAACTTTCCAGGCTTCTTGCTTGCACAGCCTGACCAGAAAATGGGCCAAGGAGCATAAAGGAGCAAGAGAGGAGCTTGACATGTGCTTCTTATCACTATCTCTGAACACTTCCATATAATGTGATTTAGTACCATTTTTTAAATGAAAGAGCCTCAGTTCAAAAAATGCTTGTGTACTTTACTGAATTCCACATGGTGGTAAGGTTCAACCCAAAAGCCAACCAGCAGGATAAAAGAATAAGATTGGCCTGACCAGGTGGTGTCACAGTGGATAGAGCATTGGCCTGAGACACTGAGGACCCAGGCTCAAAACCATGAGGTTCTGGCTTGAGCATGGACTCATCCTGCTTGAGTGCAGACTTAACCAGTCGAGCATATGGTCGGCAGCTTGAGAGCAAGCTCACTGACTTGAGTCCGGGGTGCTGGCTTGAGAACAAAGATCACGGGCTTGAAACCCAAGGTGGCTGGCTTGAGCAAGGGGTCACTGGCTCAACTGGAGCCCCCAGTCAAGGCACATATGAGAAAGCAATCAATGAACAACTAAAGTGCCACAACTATGAGTTGACGCTTCTCATCTCTCTCCCTTCCTGTCTGTCTTCTGTCCCTGTCTCTCTCTGTCTTGCAGAAACAAACAACAACAACAGCAAAAAAAAAACACAGAATAAGATTGGCTGACTTGTAATGAGCCCATTCTAAATTCTAGAAAGTGAGATGGATACTTTACATGAATAAGGTCATTTAAATTCCAAAACCTTATGAGAAACTTCAATTCTCATCACCATTTTACAATAGGAGACTCAAGTTAAGAAGATTAAGTATTGATAATTGGCCTGCGTTCTCACAGCTAGGATATGGTAGTTCTAGAACTAATACCCATTTTATTCAACTGGAGTGAGAGGCTTCGACCCCCATATTATCCACATACTCCAGTGCTTTCCAGTATGTCATCTTGCCTCCTGTGGTAGAGCAAGTCAGAACCACAAGGACACATACTGGCCTGGCCCTGACCTTCACTACAAGATGGTCTGTCAGCCTTGGTTATCAGTAAGGCCTCTGCTCTCCAGGCTGTCAACATGCCTGAAACAGCCATTTATCCTGCCAGTGTTTGTGGGGGAGAAGGAACAGCTCTGAGCAGATCAGTGCCCTGAAAATAAAAGGTCCTTTTTATCATATCTTTTCCGGTTTCATCTGAATACTTTATATCCTTTCCACTGCCACCACCGCCACTACCACCACCTTCCCCTACCATTGATGGGAACAAAAAAAAACATGAAGGTTAACATACAAAAATCATAGTTGAATTTCAACTGACTATCAAAGCAGAAAAGTCCTCTCTAAACTTTAAATTCTTACCACTGTTTTTCTGCTCAGCACTGTGGTTTGCACAGGGGGTTGGCAGCATTTTATTCGGAAAACCAGAGACCGGCTTCTCCCTTTTGTCCTTACTTAATAATCGTCTGGCATTGATTCTGTAGTTGAGGTTTTTGGTAGAAGCATCTAAATTAGATAGCTATTAATTAGTACCAAAGGAGTACCGTATTTTATGTTCCATAAGACGCACCTGACCATAAGACACACCTAGGGCTTTAAGGAGGAAAATAAGAAAAAAATATTCTGAACCAAATGGTGTGTTAAAATATTTAATAAAATATACCACAATAATATTTTAACAATGTAACTCAACATCAGTGTTAACGACCATAAGCACTGTTATTAACAAATAAGAAGAAACTTTAATGTTCAAATACTCTTCTAGTTGTCTGGGAACCCGCAGCAATTAAAAATAAATGAACATTCACTCCATAAGACTCATGGGCATTTTCCCCTCCACTTTTGGGGGAAAAAAGTGCATCTTATGGAGCAAAAAATATGGTAATTATTCAAAATACTCAATGATATAAAGACTAGTGTAAATAAAGACTTCAAAAAAATTTAAGTCCCATAGATAGGATGTTATGACAATAATAATAATAATTCAGAAACATCATAAATATATTTACATTATATTCAGAGGGGTAAAAATAATGGGTTTTTTTAATTTCTTTTTAACTGATCGGGCTTTCTTCACAATCCTACACCCACCAGAAAGTATAGAAAAGTTATTTTGGTTAAATTGTTAATTCAGTCTTATTTGATAATTCAACTCATCTCTTTATGTAACCTAGTTTCTGCTTAGATGAGTCAAGGAAATGCTCATCAGAGTTTTTCCCTCTCCACCTGGAAAGACGTGGGATGAATGAGGTGTATGTAATCTCAGGGGAGCTGGAGTCCTGGAGCACATGAGTGTTCCCTAAGCATTCCTGGTTTGGCCCACTCCCAGAGCTGTTGACACCTCACAAGTGACTTGTCATATCCAGGACATTCTGATGCCCCCATTGCTAGAAACTTCCCTTACTGATTATCATTAGTGTTTTACTCATTCCACTCTGACAATGCTCTGAGTCTGGGGCACCACTTCCCCTTGCTGACTGGTCCCTATCTTCACTTTTGCAGATATTATGTAGTCCTAGACACATGTGTGTGACTGCCTAGTGGACCTTGGTCTAAGCTAGATGGCTTTATTTTCCTTAGGCAACTTCATTTGGTAAAGTTGCCAGGCAGGTCATTCAACTAAGCCAGATCCCTCTAGCTTATTCCACAGGATGCTTAGGAACTTCTGGGTAGCTCCCCAGAAGCTAAGGGAGATGCTGAGAGGCTTAAACTCAGGCCTTTCTGTACAAAATCATGTTAAACCACTGAATTTAACTTGAGGTAACATCCCCCTTGTTTAAGCAGAAGCCTGTACAGCAGTAACTTCCAATATCCTCTTGAAGGGCAGAAGCCTCTCTCTCTTCAGCATTCCCTTCAACTCCCAACAGCATCTCTACACTTCTCTCCATTGAAACCTCACTCCCAGGAAGTTTGGAACAGAAGAGGAACTGGAGCTCACCTGCCTCCTTGCCTTCTTCTATTCAGAATCCAGTGGGAACTGAGAAGCCAGGCATTTTCCATCTTCTTCCTAACCTAACCTATTCTGCTCTCCTCTCTTTTGGCTCTCTAGTTATGTTTGTCTGGATAGCTTCTCAATATGTTAAAGAGGAAATAATGAAATTTACAAAATATTTTTCTTTCTTACAGCCTAAATTTTATAACTACTCTATTGTCTCAAAAGAGTCAGTTTATGAGATCCAAAACTGATCAATGGCTTCTTTGTTTTAACCTTGGGAATGCCCAGCTTCTTCCCTGAGGCGATATGCTCAGGAGGTAAAAGTTTAAAAGGGAACTTTATTTAAGAGAAAAGTGTAAGTACTTTGATTTATTATTTCAAATGATTCAAATATTATTTCAAGTAAGATTTCAAACAATTCTCATTATAACTCCCACTAAAATAACAATATTTGGTTTTTAGTATGACAGACACTGTGTGCCAGCAATATTTTTTTTACATGTCTTACAACAACCCAATTTTGAAAATCTTATTACACATATTTTCAGAGAGAAAAAACCAAGACCTAGAATGACTCCCACAGTTAGTAAGGCACTCTTGCTTTTATCTGGAATATTGTTTCTCAGTTTGACTGTAATTCACATAAGAAGTACAATTTACATCAGAATCCGGATACACACATAACTAGAGAAAGAGTTTCACAAAGCAATGTTTTTTTTTTTTTTTTTTTTTTTTAAATTTATTTTTATTTTATTCATTTTAGAGAGGAGACACAGAGTGAGAGAGAGAGAGAAAGGGGGGAGGAGCTGGAAGCATCAACTCCCATATGTGCCTTGATCAGACCAGTGCAGGGTTTTGAACTGGCGACCTCAGTGTTCCCAGGTCGACGCTTTATCCACTGCGCCACCACAGGTCAGGCTCACAAAGCAATGTTTAACATCTATTATTATCTTATATAGATAATAATGCAATTCTATTACTTTTCCTTTTTTCCTTTTTAATACTGGCCACAACCAACTAAATTGATTTCACAGCCTACTAAATACAGGGTCATAATTGACAGTTGACAAACACCGCACCAGTACCTGAAGTATCAATATCATGGAATTCTAACAGAAGTTTTATCAAACTAGTTAGCCTTTTGGAAATCAGGCTAAGGTAAATTTTCATGCACAAGTTGCAATTACGAGAGCCTGAGTATCAAAGACTTGAAGCAAGTAAAACAGTGAGTACAATGTCACTTAAATACTGTCAAGAAGCTTTAACACTACTTAGCAAGAGGAACTCCAAAAATTGAACAAACATAGATTTGTGGTTTAAAGACTTGCCATTGCACAGTCTTCATTTGTAGCCTGCGAGAACATATATCTAGATATGTTCACCCTCATGTTTGATCTTCAGGACTTGTATCTCAGGATTTTAATTTTTCCCCAAGGATTTAGATTAAAATACATCATTGCTTCCTTCAAAATTGTATTCTAAATCTCTAGCTTCAAAAGAAAAAGGCTATCCTGAGCTCCAAATTCTTGGATCATAAAGGATTTGAATCAGTGGACATTTGAATAGGCAAGAGAAACCCAGGATTGATTATGTCAATTAATAATTTTGGAATAAGTCACATATTAGGAACCAGATGGTTCAGAAAATGTTCAAGAATGTCAAGATTATAAAAAACTAGAAAAAGTCATTATATTTCTGCCTTTTCAGCCCAAGGGTCATTACAAGGTAGTGTGTTGAAGTACTCTGCTTTAGGCAACTTTCAAGTAAATCAAGAAATGAGCCCTCTCCCATGTTTATTACACTCTCTAGTTTTCACTAAATTACACCATTGACCTCTGAGACATTTGCAATAGCACCAGGATGTGGTTACAAATTGGATTAGTATTGCCAAGTAGACCCTTTGGCGTGCTGGAAGCCCTAATCCATCAGTTACCTACTGAAGCCGAATGGATGATATCAGTAGCTGTTAGGGTTAGATTTTGGAGATTCATAACTGGAGGACAAAATAGATGCTTTTAAAAATATGGAGGGAAACTGTTCAAAATACAGTAGAAAGGAGGGTGCTGAGTAGATGTTAAGAGATCTAAGTTCTAGTCCTGTAACCACAGCAAGATTGTTTTGGAAAGCCTTACAAAGTTCCTTAGCCATTTTAAAGTTCATATTTCTCACCTGTTAATGTCTTCTAAACTTATCACCTATACATGGCCTCATAACTACCAATGTTATGCCAAATATTTGGGATCAGTTATTACCCTTAAATTGCACATAAGATGGAACCTATCATTTCAGGGTCATTTTTCTCAACACCTGCATTAGATAGCACACTTCAGAGAAAACTATGAATAAACAATTTTTCTGTTTTCCAGTGCCCTTAAGGAAAACCTAGCTTTAGTGGTTTCTGGAAAGGGTTAAAGAAAAAAAGTGTAAACAAGATTATAGGAGGAACAATTCCTATCACCTGCAGGGGGCACTGAGGTACTTTTAGAGAAAGAATCAGATTAATGGACCCAAGGTACCTGTTACCCCAAATGTAAGGAGGAGTGGGAAGAAAGGGATAGGGAGATATCTTCATTTATCATTCTTCATGTGGTTCTGTTACTCTCTGCCTTCTATCTCAAGTGGACAGCCTTAGACAGCAATCAGTGATTAGAAAAGATAAACTACTAACTGATAGGAGAGGGGAAAACATCCAAAAAGACAACCTTCTTTCTAAGGATTTGATGAATGAGCCCTTGCTACCTAATAATTTAAAAATTTGCCATTTAGTCAGGATTAGGAAATCCAAGGAGAAAATGTTGAGGGCTCATGACATATTGATTATTGGCAGAGCAGAAGTAAATCAGAGAGATGTCTAGAAGTTTTAGTTTATAGGGTAGGGTCAAAAGGATATCACTGATGGGAGGCTCAAGTCAATGCCTTATATTGTGGGATGGCTTCTCAGAAAGGAATGAATCTGATTAAGAATGATGCCCAGGAATGCCCTTACATTTGTATAATACTTAACAATTTGTAAAGCCCTTTTGTATAGATACTATCTCACTTGATCCTCATGATCACCATTTTATATTTGAAGGTATGGGGAGGTTAAGTGGCTGCACAAAGTTATGCAGTGAATCAGAGAGGAGTTTTTAATAACAATATTGATTTCTAGTGATTTTTAACAAATACTGGGTGGCTCTACCAACCAAGTGAGTTTGAGAAGGTTTATTCTCAATGGAAAATTTCTGTTTCAAGCCCAAGAGATGTCAGTTCATGTTTTAAAGTGAAAATCAAATGGTAGATATTCACAAAGCAAAATAAGAAAAATTTCTCATCACATGCTTTGTGGTTCCAAGAAGCTAACAAGAGTTTTCACAACAGCATCGAGCCAACACAAATGGCTAATCTTAACAGTACGCTAAATTGGCAGTCATGTCGTCTGCCTGATCAACAATATGCCATACTGCTTAAATTTATCCCTGTTACAACTCCTCCGGTTGAAGGCATCATTTCCAAAAGGCTTATGTCAGAAAATAAGTAGAATTCTAATAATGAAAATTAAATAAAATAGTAAAAAAAAATGAAAATTGGATAAACATAACCAAAGTAGAACTATGTATTCCTTCCATTTCTCTATCCCCCCCCACACACACACACACATAAAAACTATTTATTACTGCCTGTATTCTGAAGCCTCAAAGCCAAAGGGAATCTAGAGTCAAACAAGAAGAACAAGTTTGGGTGTGAACTCCACAGCGAATCCTCAGGTCTCAGGATGAGACATAATGAATGATGTCATAAAGTTGAGGAGGGGCTTTGAAGTCAGACCTGGGATTGAAACCCAGCTCTGCCCTTTAGAAGTATTTAGACTCATTTTTATATCTGAAATGGGGAGGGAAAAAAAAAGAGTTTATGTAAGGATCAGAAATAATACATGTAAATGTATGGCCCATAATAAATTCTTAATAAATGGTAACTAGAATTTTGAGGGGGTCCCTGACACCTGACAGGAAGTGCAGTGCAAAGAAATGTTTAATGCCTGAAGACAGCTGGCCCTCTCCCCAACTCTGCCTAAAGCTAGCCCTACATCAGGTCTTGTGGTGGACTTGCATATCTCACAGGTCAAGAACTCTGTCAGACCACATCGTTAGTCTGGTATCACTTGAAGTTACAAAGTGTGAGTATTTATTATACTTTGATTTGTAGAAGTCCTCCAAGATCAAAGATGGATTCTGATGGTTAGTTTTCAAATGAGTAAACAATTGTGGAAATATAAAAGCAAAGCAATTCATGTTGCCTTAGTAAGAGCTCATTTGCAAAATCTAACATGCTATCATATCACATTGACATATATCTTTGTTTCATCTATTCAATCTTCCACTTTAGTAAAAGTAGCTTGTCACAACCAAATGCTAAAATTATGTACACTTGTGTATACATTGTGTACAGTTTGTAGATAGTATCTAATGAATGATTAGGAAAAAAAAACAGGAAATTAAGATCCAAATATAAATAACATCCTCTCATTTCAAATGTTTTTGCATATAGCTACATTTGATTTTAATTCTTCTAAAATTCATAACTTTCTAAAATTTTAATTCTTCTAACACACAAATAGAACTAAAAAGTTTTTCTTAAAAAAAAAAATCTCCATTGAAAAACCTATGAAAAAATACACCATGGATTGAAACACCCCTAGGTCAACTGTAGTGTGTAAATGGGCACTGCTCATAAGATATATTGGAGAAAAAGACTCACTTTTTTGTTCCCTGAGCTTTTGTTCTAATGTTCCATCTAGGACTTGGCCTGTTTTATTTGAATTTGACTGCATTTAGCCTGGGTAGAAATATTTAAGGAAAGATTGACCCCTCTCAGCAGCTTGCTAGTGGTGTAGATGAGTATGCTAGTTCAAACTCCTCTGCACACTGTTGACGTAGACCTTGAGGAGTTCTTTAGGCTTCACTAGTCCCGAGAAGAGCCTATTGAGCATCTCAGCCTTTTTCTTCCTGCCAAGTTATTTTTTTTATGAGGCTGATAAACTCCTGAATTGTTGAAAAGCAGCTGTTTGAAAACTGACTTCACTTGTTCTCTTGGGGTTTCTGCATGTGGGGGAGATATGTTTGTGCCTGGGATGCCTTGGTCCGTTGCACAGTTAGACCTAGTGACCTCTCTTCCTAGCTTTAAAAAGGGGTCTGGAACATGATGGAAATGCAGCACACTTTTTCAGAGAAAGCCATAGCCACTCATTTTCCTTTGCCTTCTTGTCTCCCATTCCAGTGAGGATATCTCTCTATAAATGTTAGTTTTTAAAATTAGTATTTCAAGTAATTTGATGTTCACTGGGTAAGAGCTAACTAAATAGGGTAAATGACTGCTTCCAAAGAGAAAGAAGAGAAAGGGGAATGGTGGGGGAAGGGAGAAAGCAAAGGAAGGGGAGGAGAGAGGTTGGAGGACCAGAAGAGGAAGAGGAGGGAGGGGAAGAAGCAGAAGAAGTGAAAGAAGGGTTTAGGGGAGGAGAGGGGAAAGAAAAGAAAAGAAAACCAGAGAAAAGAGAAGAGAAAAAGAGCCTAGTCATAATACCATGAGTTCTGACTAAGGCTAAGTCTGGTCAGATGCCTGAAAGGGTTTAAAACTGTTCATTTTCACATATTGCTCAAGTAAGCAAAACAAAAAGCATTTAATTTTTCAAATAATCTCAGACATGGTTTCCTCTTAATGTACTACAGAATCTGTATTGATCACTCTGTGGGTGAGATACGCATTTAATAATAAACATGTACAGTATTCCAAAGTGAAGCATAAAAATCAAAGTTTAAATTACTATTTTTGAAAGCTGCATTTTTCCCCAGTGTGTCAAAACAAAATGTCGATTGGGGAAAAAAATGACTGACATTTCTATTGTTTCTTGAGAAACTAATTCATAACAGGCTTTACGATGAACAAGGTGAAAACACACAGCAGAGGACCAGAGGACTAAATTCTATACTTTTTAAAAACAAGTAAAATGTAAAAACATCTTCCATGAGATCATTTGGGGACAGAAGAGAGCCTAGCTGGAAGTTATAAAAAAAGAATAAAATGTTATGCTTCAGAAAAACAAACACAAATTTCTAGTATTACTTCAAAATTGTTGAAGTCATAAATATATTTAAACATTGATCCCCTAAATATACCATTTATATGCAGGTAATAAAGATTAGAGTATAAGATTTCAGCATTACTTGCAAAGGGCATTATCTACATATAAGAGCAAATGACTTTGCCACATTTAAGCAACCAGTTTCTGAATGCTTAGCATCCCCCAAAGCATGTATGCAACTATGCAAAAATTTCACACATTTTTAATGCTTGTCAGAGGAGGTCTATAAGAAAGGAAATTGTAAGTGTGTAAAGTGGTAAATACAAAGGGTGATTAAAAGGAAAAGCAAATTTATATTTGTAGTAGTAGAGGGTGCTGTTGTTTTTGATTTGTTATAAGCTTTAATCTGGCATGCTATTTCACCCTTCATGACACACATCAATACCTTCTTTATGTCTGGCTATTACCACTCATTTAAAAATCTATTTTACATGATTCTTCCAGCCAAAAATGGACCATAATGACACAGAATACAGCATGTGCTTCATAAATTCTGAAAGAATCAATACTTTGGCTGGAAATTTGTCAGTCTTTCAAAGTTATGCATCATTAAACTTTACTATTATTACAGTAGACTCTTCTTCAAATTTCAGTACCTAGCTGGTATTAGGGAAACGCTGTTAGGACCGGAAAGATGGAAGAAGCAAAAGCTGCTTGCCATGGATATGCTGATGATGCTTAATTTGCAAAATGCAAATAGAATAAAAGCTATTTTGCTTATGTATGGATAGGTAGTTTTTAAGATTCAGGTTACTTTATCTAAAGGTCACATAGATAATATCCAAACAAGTTTGAGAAATAATATAATAGTATTCATCTACCGACCAGATTCTGCAATACTCTAACAATTATAGCATACTAGTAGTTAAGAAACAGATGACACCTGGATATTGAAACAAGTTTAGAAATTAGGAAAAGTATTCATCTACTGACCCGAGTCCCTTCCTTCTAATATTCTAACAATTACAGCATGCAAGTCAAGAAACAGATGACACCAGGATTCTTCACCCTTTTTTCACTGATCCCTGGATTAACTTGTAAAGAGAACACCCTGATGCCTATTGTTTTCTCTTTCGTGAGAGGCACTTGGTGTTTGTCATAATGACTGATCTGTGTAGACACTGTGTTTCAGCCACACCTGTAGGTATTCTGGCTGTAATTATGTTACCAACTATGGGCCTCCGGTACATCAAAAACAAATACTGGTGACCTTCCATTTGTAAACTGTCTTCTGCTTGCCTGTCTTGTCCCACCAAGCAAGATCTCACTATTTCTCTAGCCATAATGAAATATTTAAAGTTCCCAAAACAGACAGCTCTTGCTGGTGAGTTTAAGGCTTTGGCTCCTGTAATCCCATTTCACCTGTACTGCCCTTTCTCCGCTTAACTATTATTTTCTTTATGATCTAATAATATTTGTCACCTTCTCTGGGAAGTCCTCCCTGATCACTTACAATGGGTTCAGTACCCCTGTATTCTGATGAGCATCACTATATTGCCCTATTTTGTTATACTTAATGAAGTTGCCTTTTTATTTTCTGGCTTTTCTATAATAATGACAATTGTAGTAGGGACTGTGTTTTATTTGCCATTGTACTCCCTTGCCCAACCCAATGCCTGGCACATAATAGGTGTACAAAAAATATCACCAATAAATAAATGGTCTTTCATGTACATAGTAGAAGCAATAAAGACCTCAGAAAGGTATAAACTTTAGCTCCTGTTCTTGAGGGGTTTACAATAGTGTTAGGAAACCAGAACACAGACATAGATTACATTCTTTTTAAAGATTAAGAAAGGAAGTAAAAAAAAAATTTTATAAAAATTATTTTTAGCAGATTCAAGAAAAGGTCAATTTCTTCATGATAATGCCCCAAAATGATTATTTCTCAAATTAATCATTTATAGACTACACAAATAAGTAAAAAATAAATGGCCATTTGAATGAAGGAATTAGATTAAGTCAAAACTCCTTTCACAAGCATGTTTTTACTTATTTCTGTGGCTGAAATATCTCACCTACTGGTTTGTTGACAATGCCTTCAGGGCCACATTGCTATGTGGGAGAGTTTGAGGTGCAAAGACTCCTTTATATTCATTCTTTTACCCACCCTTTCAGCTCCAGATATGTTTTCAAGTTTGGCCGAAGCTCTTAAAATATGTTCTTGGGAATAAAAGAAAAAAAAAGCCTGATTCTCACTTTTTAACTGAGTTAACATAATTAAGTGCTTATAATAGTACCTGGCCCCTGGTTAACTTTCAATATGTTTTTGTTATTCCTATTTCATACCCCATAATATCTTTAAATTACCCTTTCAAAAGCACTGTATCTAAGCCATAAAAAAGTACAGATGGAGAAGAAAAGTGATATAATGAACCTGGCAGCAAATTCTGAGACTATTTCATGCATTTTAAATTATAGCTCAAAGTTCAGCCATTGGAACTGACTGCTAAGCACTAGGAACTGCTCCTGGTCTGGGCCGGTGTACATGAACTGTAGTCGGGCGCAGGTGGGATCTTCGTTAGCTGTTCTGGCTGTGTGCTCTCTCTTTGTTTCATAACCTCTACTTCTACTTGTCTGTCAACCTGCAAGGGGTTTGAGGGTTGGTCAGCCAGGAACCATATACTGAGAGGCAGCCTAGCACAATGTGCTTGGGTCAGGAATTCCTGAATTTGAACCTGGCCCCATCATTAGCCTCCCTGAACCTTCTTTTCTTTATTTGTGAAGATTGAATTAATTAGTAACAAGTCATATTTTAAAAGTTCTTAAGGACAAGTGTTAATTAACATTAAAGTAATGACAGAGGTGTCCTCTGACCTTGATATGAGAAAAATATCTTCTGCGTAGGTAACTGATTAATGCTAGTTAGGATGGATAGAAATACTATGAAGAGACCCTGGCCAGTTAGCTCAGTAAGTTAAGAGAATCATCCCAAAACAATAAGGTTGTGGGTTCCATCTCCAGTCAGGGCTCCATCCCCACTCAGGGCAAAAACTGGAAGCAACCAATGAATGTACAACTGAGTAGAACAACAAATGAATGCTTCCTTTCCTCCTCCCCTCTCTCTACCTTCCTCTCTGTGTCTCAATAATAATAATAATAATAATAATAAGCCCTGGCCTGATAGCTTGGTTGGTTGAAGCATTGCCCCGAGTGCAGAGGTTGCCAGTTGGATTTCCCAGTTAGGGCACATACAGGAACAGATCAGTGTTCCTGGCATCATGTATAGTTCAAGAGCATGCTAGTATACAGTCTGTGCCCATATGCTATGGTCCATATTTTTAAAATATTGACCACACAGTTTTACACTTGTTCAGAATTCAACAGGAATTTTCTAACAGAATAGAATTGTCAAAAATAAGAGGCAATTCAGAGAGAATGGCAGAGATGTATTCCTAAAGTTTTGCTGTCTCATTATTGTTCAAATAATAATATTTAACATTGCTGAGTTATCTAACTTCCTTTGGGAAGTGTAGGCCCAGTAGTTGCGGCCACCACAGCCACCAGGATGGTGCAGGTTCCCACTAGATTCAGGCCGATGGTAGAGAAACAGTGGAGCCGGAAAACTGGTGGGCCATACTTTTATTTTAGCCTTGCAACTGGCTGGCGAGTAAACACAAACACACGAGGCACCAAAACCCACTCACATGTTCTCTGGTTCTACAACCAGGAGAATCTTTCTGTTTTTTCCTAAAATCAAAGGCCCCACTAGCCTCAGTCACCTCTTTTTCCCCATTTGCATGCCTTCTCCCCTCTCATTTCTGCACAAACTGGCTTCTCCTTCAGCACCCCACCATCTTGGCTGCTTCTCTGCAAAAACATAGCCTCCACTTCCTCCTTCTTCTCCTTAAAACTTTATGGCATGAAACCCCTCCTCCAGCACACATTAGCATAACAAAGCCCCTTCCCAAGCAGGAAGGTAATTAGCTGTCTCACCTGGCAGCAGCCATTTTTAACAATAAAAGTGAGCAGAACCATGCCTGACCAGGCGGTGGCACAGTGGATGGAGCATCGAACTGGGATGCGGAAGACCCAGGTTCAAGACCCCGAGCTCGCCAGCTTGAGCACGGGCTCATCTGGCTCGAACAAAAGCTCGCCAGCTTGGACCCAAGGTCGCTGGCTCCAGCAAGGGGTTGCTCGGTCTGCTGAAGGCCCGCGGTCAAGGCACGTGTGAGAAAGCAATCAATGAACAACCATGGTGTCACAATAGCAGCGAGAAACTAATGATTGATGCTTCTCACCCCTCTCCATTCCTGTCTGTCTGTCCCTGTCTATCCCTCTCTCTGTCTCTCTATCCCTATAAAAAAAAGTGAGCAGAATCAACACAAATTTTACAAACTTATTTGCCCAACAGGAAGATTTTGATAAAGTCTACCAATAAAGCCCCAAAGGTCTTGTAGAAAAGAAATAGTTTTCTGATCTACTATGGGTGTTTCATTTTTTATCTCTAGGAAGCAATGTTTTATTTTATTTTCTTTGGATCATACAGGGCATCACATGCAGCACTTAAGGTTGTGTACTTCACAAGGGGATCACATCTAAAGGACATCATTTACATCATAAACACCTTTAATATTTTGGCTTTCACATTTATTCTATGTTTGACCTACCAATATATTTGTATATCTGTTATGACAGTTTTTCAGCAATGGTAGTTAAATACCTTGTTCTTAAAAGATCAGAAAGATACAGTAATTTTCTAACAGAAAAAAGCAAAACGCCCTAAGAAAGAGACTCTTTATTTTTTTAATTTGCACAAAGACACCATAGAACCATGCAGCTGCCCTATTTCCACATTGCCTAACAGAGCTGAGAAGTAGGATTTAATAAATATTTAATGAATAAACAAAATATTTCAAAGAGTATGGGTAAAGGATTATAACAATAGAAGGCAGTATGCTCTGGCTGGATGGCTTGCCTGGCTGGAGCATTGTTCTGCAGTGCAGAGGTGGCTGGTTCGGTCCTTGGCCGGGGCACATACAGAAACAGATGGATGCCTCTGTCTCCCTCTTACTCCTCTTTCTCTCTCAGGATTAAATAAAAGAATAAAAAATAGAAGAAAATAAAAGATAAAAAAAGGGAACAGAAAGCTTTTTTTTTAATTCTTTTTTTATTTATTCATTTTTGAGAGGAGACACAGAGTGAGAGAGAGAGATAGAGAAAGAGAAAAAGGGGGGAGGAGCTGGAAGCATCAACTCCCATATATGCCTTGACCAGACCAGTACAGGGTTTTGAACTGGCGACCTCAGTGTTCCCAGGTCGACACTTTATCCACTGCGCCACCACAGGTCAGGCAAGAACTTTTTTTAAAAAAAAAACAAACAAAACAATAGAAGGCAGTATTGTGAATAGCCAAGGACGTAACTCTGGAGTCAAATATACCTGAGTTCAAGTTTTAGTGTTATGGCTTACTGTCTGTGTACCTTGGATGAGTTATTTAACCTTTCTCTACTTCATTTTCCTCACCTTTAAAGTAAAAAATAATAACATCCAATTTAGGGCGTTATTAGAAAGACAAACTGAGTTAATACATTCAAAACAGTTTTGTGACCTGTCCAAGAGCTGTCTAGAGAATTATTCCATAGTTAGTGTCATAGACTACAGTCTCTATTTTTTAAATGTGCCTACCACAGTTTTGCACATATTAGTAGTTTAACACATTTTGGAGGGTTGAATAGAAATGATAAGAATGAGAAAATATGAAAATACTCCTGAAACCTAAGAATCTTATTGTTCACATCAAGGTAAGTATTCAGTAGAAGCCAATGAAGGTGACCATGGTGAAGAAGGAAGAGGAGGAGTGAGTGGAAAAAAGAAAGAGGAGAAAGAATAGGAGGTGGAGGAAGAGAAGGAAGAAGAAAGGACAAAAGTGGAAGACTTCACAATGAATTAAAAGTCCCTAAATGATCTATAAAGTCACTCCAGCCCTAAACACATTATCCACCAACCTATCTTCCTTTACTCCCTCTTTGCTATTTCTGTTCCACCCACATTTATCTTCTTGCTGTTTTTTGAATGTACCAGACACTCTCCTGACTTAAGGTTTTTATTGAAGTTATTCCTTTTGCCTCAAATTCTTTTTCTTCAATTATTTCCTGGGATAATTTCTTTACTTTCTTCAAGTGCTTGCTCAAGTGTCACTTTCTGAGTGAGACATGTTATCATTGCCCCTTTATATACCATGTATATCAACAATACCCTCACCCTATCTCCACACACTCTCAATTTTCCCTACCTTATTGTACTTTTTTTTTTATTTTGCCACATATCATCTTTATCCATATTATAAATTCATTCATTCATTTATCATGATTGTTATTTACTTTTTCTCTCCCTTCACCCAAATGCCCCTTCCCGAACTGGAATATAAGCCTCAAGAGGGTAGAGTTCATTGGTGACTTTATTCACTGATATAACCCAAAGTCCTAGAATAGTATAGTACCTGTCCGTAGTAGGTGCTAAATAAATATTAGTTGTAAGAGTTCTCAGTTGTTAAATAATTTTTCTCTCTTACCATTGTTCTCTATTTCTGTGTAAATCCATTACATTGTTTTCAATTGGCACAGATACTACTTTGGTTAAAAGATTTTCATGAAACAATTAACATTCTCTATGTTAGCCTAGTTCTAATATGAGCCCAGACCATACAGAGCTTGGAAGTGCAAGCTTTTTCTTTGTTTTATTTTGTTATGCTCAGCCAAAACTTCATGCCTATCCTGGCAAATTACAAAATTAAAAAGTTTGCATCATTTATATAAAAATACCTGATTCAAATCTTTCTTGAAAAAGCTAAAACATTTTAAAATCATAAGTTTTAAGGTACAAAAACAAATGCTTAATTGGCTTTCCAGGGAACTCAATCAACATTCACAGTCATTAATATGTATTTCTGGTTGTAAAGAAAAGTACAATTTAATACATATTAAAGAGAAAATAGGAAAATACGCATAGAGAGGGGAAACCAAATTGTGCAAAAAAGAGGCCCTTGACATAAAGGGTACACAGATAAAATATACAGCAATTTAAAACTTTTTGAGGCAGATGGGAAGGGTATTTTAACTGGAAGCACCAGGAACTTTGTTCTGTATGTCAGTTTTCAAATGTGTGTGTATATATGTTCTCTCTACCCACACACATTTTCATTTAAAGACTAAGAAGTAATAAATAACACTAAGACTGTGCATGTTTAATGTCCTGACAACTAACAAACAAATATTGACCCTTTTGTCTTAATGCAAACTACATTTCTCTGTATCTACATTTAAGTATTTTATGCCCAATAAATATAAATAAATTGTATCTACTTTTCCTCAAATATTAAATTTTGAATTTTCAGCTGTAAAATATAATTTACATAGAGAATTAGTTTATTTCCTGCTATTTCCTAGAAGATATTTCTATTGTTTAAGATTTTAGCAAATTTAATTTTTGTAAACTAAATGAATTATTCCAGTTTTTTTTTTAGAGAGTCAGAGAGAGGGATAGATAGGGACAGACAGACAGGAACTGAGAGAGGTGAGAAGCATCAATCATTAGTTGTTCTTTTTTTTATTGCTATGGCAACACCTTAGTTGTTCATTGATTGCTTTCTCACATGTGCCTTGACTGCGGGCCTTCAGCAAACCCAGCAACCCCTTGCTGGAGCCAGCGACCTTGGGTCCAAGCTGGCGAGCTCTTGCTCAAGTCAGATGGGCCCGCACTCAAACTGGCAAACTTGGGGTCTTGAACCTGGGTCTTCCACATCCCAATCCAACGCTCTATCCACTGCACCACCGCCTGTTCAGGCTTATTCCAGTTTTTTTTTTTAAAAAAAACACACATTTAATACCAATATTCCATGAATATTAGGAAATATTTTTTCCATATTTACTGTCTGCATAGTAAAGTCTTTAGAAAACTGCTTTTCTTATTTTGGGTTAATTTTGCTTAATTCTAAATTTAAGGGGTTAATACCTATAAACTTAAATATTGTGAAAGAAAAATGTGATTTTTATTAATATTATTTCTATAATATTTCATACGAACATATAATTTGGTAAAGCATTTTATTCATTCATTCATTCATTCCCATTCAACAAATATTTCTCTTATTCATTAGTACTAAAACAAAGCTTGACTTTTTTACTTTGACTTGTTCAGTCTCATTGTCAGGCCGATGCCACATTGTGCAGGGTGCTATAATACATTGTGTTTAGCTGTCAATATCTATAATCATTTCTCAATATGACCTATGAATGTTAAATTGTTTACAATATTTCCTGCTATTATCTCTTCAAAACTGTGACAGAGGAAATGGGCTCATGTCACCCATAGGATTTGAGAAGAATAATGAAAATCATTGTTACTTGGCTTCTATTTTAAGACAGTACACTACACACCAGTTATTATCATGCACTTAGATTATTTTTGTGTCTTACAAAATACTTTAGAATGATTTTTATTGCTATTCATTCTCCTGATGTTCAGGTCACTGTTATTTCCTTTTTAGCGGGAATTCTTTGATTGCTTAGGAATTAGGACAATATAGTTTGGGGTTAATTACCAAACTCTTTTGTCAGAAAACATTACCTGAAAGAAGATGAAAGAGAGTAGATAAAGAAGAGAGAGAAGCTCAAGTCATGATGACTATATAATTGGCTTGTTTTGTTTGTCTTATTCAGGTCATACATTATATAGATAGCATTATTTTATAGGTACTTCAGTGACTTACAAGGTAAACAAATAACGATTTTACAGCTAAAAACTCCCATTTTCTTTCAATGAGGAAACTAAGAACTAAAGAGAAAATAAAATTTTACTCTAATGCTAACATTTTTCTGTCTCCTAATAAATCTTCATCCTACCTATGAGAAACTTAATCTCAAGATAAGTACATTATATATAAATATAAGGAGCAAATTCTTCATAGTAAACAATGTATTTGCATATGCATAATTACAGTATACCCAAATACTCATAGTTGTAATAAATAAAGCAGAGTTTAAGGTATGAAAAATAATATAGTTTCTTTATCACTGCTAACCTGATCATATGTTCTAGCAGTAAGTAATGTCAAAATAATGGAAGCCACCATCCACTTTTTGTGTTTTGTTTTCATGATCTCACAAAAAAAAGAAAAAGACATATACACATTTATGAGGTAGGTTGTGTAGATTGTTTTACAGATGAGGAAAGGGGGGATTGAAGATATTAAATAACTTCCCCAGCCTTGGCTGACTGGCTCAGCGGTAGAGCGTTGGCCCAGCGTGTGGAAGTCCTGGGTTCAATTCCCAGTTAGGGCACACAGGAGAAGGGCCCATCTGCTTCTCCACCCTTCCTCCTCTACTATCTCTCTATCTCTCTCTTTCCCTCCCGCAGCCAAGGCTCCATTTGGAGCAAGGTTGGCCCAGCTGCTGAGGATGGCTCCATGACCTCTGCCTCAGGCACTAGAATGGCTCCGTTTGCAATGGTTCAATGGCCCAGATGGACAGAGCATCACCCCCAGTGGGCATGCCAGGTGGATTTTGGTTGGATGCATGTGGGAATCTGTCTCTCTGCCTCCCCACTCTCACATCAGAAAAATACAAAAATATAAAATAAAATAACTTCCCCAATGTCTTAGAGGTAGTAAATGGCAAATCCAGACGCAGCCCAAATGTTTCTAATCTCAAAGCAATGATTTACCCACTATGCAGTTTTTACAGTTACTGATATCAAATCTTTTTTCAAAGGGTTTGTAAGCCTGGATAGTGGGAAGAATATTGTGTTTATAAAGGATAGGAAAAATGAATTGTGTTAAAGACAATGAATTAATTACATACTGCTGTGTAACAAATTACCTCCAAAACAGCAGTTTAAGGTAACAAATACTTATTTTACCTCACAGTTTCTGTGGATCAGAAATTTAGACACAGCTTAACTGGGTCCTCCAGATGAGGTGCTCACCAGACTTCAGTCAAAGTGATCACCAGAGCTGCAGTCACTTCAAGGTTAGACGGGAAGAGAATCCACTCTAACACTGACTCAAATGGTTGTTAATAAGATTCAGTTCCTCATGGGTTGTGGAACCAAAGACCTCCGGTCCTCATAGCCATTGGCTGAAGTCTCGCTCCATTCTTTGAGACATGGGCCTCCCCATAGGGCAGACCAGAGAATGGCAGCTGGTTTCCATCAGGCTGAACAAGCAAGAAAGCAACAGAGTGTGGGCAACACAGAAGCCAGTCATTTTGTAATCTAATTTCAGATGTAGCACATTGCCTCATTTGCCATATTTTATTTTTGAGAAGCAGGTCACTAGGTTCATCCCATACTCGAAGAAGGGGATTTTATATGAAAACCAGGGACTCTGAGACCTATCTTAGAAGCTGCCCACCGAAGTCAAGAAAAGTTCTCAGAAGCTATTGAGGCATAAATACTTAGCTGACTCTGTTCTACATCTGTCTCTAGCAAAACCGCTCAGTGAATGTCCTTCTGGAGCCTTCATCTTAATTCAGGCAGAGTTTAACATCATGCAGAGTGCAGCACGCCAACCTCCAGCATGGTCTGAGAACCAGGATCAACATGCCCAGGAGTCACTTAGACCAAAATTTCTTTCTTTTCAGAACAAAATTTTCATCTAAAATATCAGAAAAGCAGCCTGAATTGTGGTGGATCAGTGGATCAAGCGTCGACCTGGAATGCTAAGGTCGCAGGTTCAAAACCCTGGGCTTGCCCGGTCAAGGCACATACGGGAGTTGATGCTTCCTGCTCCTCCCCCTCTTCTCTCTCTCTTTCTCTCTCTGTCTCTATTCTCTAAAATGAATAAATAAATAAATAAAAATAACTAAAATAAAATATCAGAAAAGCAGAATAGTAGATATAAATAACCCACTTTTGTATAATATAATGAAAAGAAAGCAGCTTTTAGAGTTTTCTGACCAAGTTTAAAGATACATCTCAAAGGTACCAGGAATTTGAATACAGGTAACATTCTTACACATCAACCCTCATCTTACAGTGCTACTATAAAAATTAATAAAGATGATCTGTATAAAAGTATTTTGTTAACTGGAAAGTGTGACATATAAATACAAAATTTTCCAGCACTCCTCTAAGCTAAAAAACAGGATATATTGTTAAAAACAGCTGCTTAGTATATTATTTATCTTATCAGAACAATATCATTGAATTATGGATAATAAATGGACTGTTTTTATGCCATTCCAAGTACTACTAGTAGCCACAGTTGCTGTTTTTTATGAAAAAAAAAAAAAAAGCTTCTCAGGCAGTTTGTTTCAAAGAGACACTTGGGTTTTCAGAACTTGCTTGCCTCGGCCCGCTGCAGAGGTTTCAAGGCAATGCATAAGCTTCTACAGCGCTCCAACAATCTGACAGCGTGCACTTCCTCCAGCCGTTTTCCTTCGTTCCACACTGCCCCCAGTTAAAATATTCCCATTGTGTGTGTCTTTGACTTGAGAGGAAACATTTTCCCATTTCATGAAAGAACTACATAGAGTCTAGGCCCCTGATGGGCCAGAAGAGTGCATTAGCCTTTCTTCTTTAGTGGCCCAGATTGAAATCTCATCTAATGTTTTCCCATTAGAAATTAGATGGCAAGATATTTTCTGGGAAGTGATTTAGGTATACTAAACAATCTATAAGGATCTATTGATTAGAAGTAGACTTGAGTCAAACGTGATTTGTGTGCAGTGAAATACCTTGGAAGGTGATGTGATTGACAGGCAATGCAGAAGAGATTGTTGGGACTGGATTCATTATAGTGCGGCTCTTTCTGAGGTATAGGGATAGCATTATTCTGTGGAAAACCAAATTGAGGAAAAATATAATGAATTTAAAGTACTGAAATACTGCATACTTCGTGGTTTTGGTAGTATATATAAATTTAAACAAAAAAATATATTGCCTACAGAGAGTTATAGGAGGAAATAGATTTCAAGGTGTTCTTATGAACTTTGAAAATATTCTCGTTCCCCCAAATATGTATTGATTGTCATTAGATTATTCTTAGCTAATTTTGGTTAATCATATTGTTATAAAATAACTTACCAACAGATAATAATGGCATTGCCATTTAACTGGAATCAAACAAACAAAAAACCTGAATCTAAATGACTTTCCCATACTCTTATAATACATCCTGATGAGACTAGAGAAGGATAAAATGATGATTTAAGAATTACACCACTGAAGTAATAAGGATAAAATGTATATTAACATAATAAGTCAAACCCCAGCCAATTATGAAAATGCAAGAGTCTGTTGATAATTTCCCATTCATTATGTACTTTCACTCCATAAAGTTACTTGAACTCAAATCATCACACAAGCAACATTTTAAATAATATGATATTAGGTATCTTCAGGCATATTTTACCTCAGACAAAGCTGAGACAAATATTTGTCTGAGACAAATATTTTACTTTTTCATGTAAGTAGAAAATCATAATCTGATAACATTTATTCTGAAAATACTTCTTGTTTCAAAAAAATTCAAAGTAAGCATGGTATTGAAACAAAGAAAAAAATCAATCATATTAATAAATCATAAATTTGAAACAACTAAATTTAAGTTTCATCTAAGCAACTCAATTTTTTGCTGTAGTAGTAAAATAAATCTCATACTGTCTGTATATGCAAAATACTTCTAAGGGCAGACTTTTTCAAGTAAATTTAAATCTATAGCATTTAAAAATAACCCAAAGAGTGGTCTTTTTTAGACTTCATCAATGTGGGAATTAGAGTGTCAGAAACTAGAGATTAGGATAATCAATTTTTGTGAAATAAATTGGTCTTTTCGCAAAATCTGGCCATAAATTGCATAGTCCTGTGCTATTTATTCAGTATAGTAGCTACAAGCAACATGTGGCGATTTAAATTTAAGCAAATTAAAATAAGTAAAATTAAAAATTCAGTACCTCAGTTGCACTAACCACATTTCAAGTGTTTGATAGCCACATGCAGCGCTGTTTACAGTTTAGGGCAGCACGGGGCTAGTATATTTCCACATCACACAGACCTCTAATGACAGCATTGAATTCTCTCTTTCATTTGCCATGTCATTTGCATGGTTATGTCATGGGTAGAATCAGGAAAATATGTGGAGCACTTGATATTCTGTCCCAAATGCTAATAATTAGATAACGTTTCTCTTCCTCTTTAAATGTTAACGAATACAAAATACTTCATGGCCCGTTCCATTCAACTATGGAAGTTTCAACAAAATGAGGGCTAGAGATACTTAGAATCACATACTGGGTTCAGTAAAGCACCAAAATATGCTTTTCAAGACTTTATTCATCCTCTGTGTTTGAAAAGAAGTTAATAGACAAGAGCTTATTTGTTAAAATAGTTTTTACACCAAACAAAACAAATTATGATAGGAAGTTCTTGATGTGTATAATGATTAGAATATCATTTAAATAAAATACCTGATAGAGCAGAATGGGCGTCACTCTACTGTGAAAACAGCTCTTTTCCTCCACGTATTGCAATATTCTGTTCTTGTAATACTTAAGCTGAACGTGTTTAAATGTTCAAAGTCATCAAAATAAGTTATAGTATTTTTTGTATCTGAGAATTTGCTATTTGAGGATATCAAAGTAATATATTTCATTGCTGGAAAATATTTTTTAAAAAATAAAGAAAGACAGCCTGACCTGTGGTGGCGCAGTGGATAAAGCATTGACCTGGGAACACTGAGGTCGCCAGTTCAAAACCCTGCACTGGTTCAGTCAAGGCACATATGGGAGTTGATGCTTCCAGCTCCTCCCCCCTTTCTCTCTCTCTCTCTCTCTCACTCTGTGTCTCCTCTCTAAAATGAGTAAAATAAAAATAAAATAAATTTAAAAAATAAATAAATAAAATAAAGAAAGACATCAGCTGACCATGTTTTTCTAGTTTTTACTGCTAGTTCCAGTGTTAAATGAAATACAATGGCTTCAGCAAGAAAATCATGAACTCTGAAATCTCAAATTAAATCATTAAATGATTCAAATAGAAGGTAGATTTTTCTCTAAGAAAATATAATGGTGTTTTTTACTGTTGAAAAAGAAAAGAAAAGTAGAAGCAGCAATGGCTTTTCTTCCATATAATGTATTTCCAGAAACTGGGACCATTCTCTGAACTTTCTTGACCTTAGCCTGCTCTCTTTTGCTAAAGTCATTAAAATGATTAGAACCTAAAGGAGGGTTACAGCGTTATATTCTTTTTCTTTTTTTAACTTACTCTGAACTAAAGCAACCAGTTTTAAATTCTTCACGTATTTTATTAATCCCACCTAGCTCCTCTGTCCGCCAGGATGGGTTTTTTCAACAGATTTCCTGAATATACATTAAAAAACATAAATCACTGGATTAAATTTGTAGAGAATGATGAAAGCTAAATTCATGTATATACATGTAGTGGGACAAATGGACCCTTTTATTATTTAACCTGAATGAAAGCAATAAATTTGAAACAGATTTAACTGATGATATTGGTAATCCACAACAGATTTTGTAAGTGTTTCTGAATGAACATTGGTTTTATTCAGTAATCCCTTGGATTAAAGAAGGGTTAGATAACTCAAACAATCTGCAAAGAATCTTATTATTTTGAAATTTACCTTTTATTTTTACCAAAAAACAATATGTATGTTTTAGACTTTAGCAAATTAGACCAAAATTTACATTTGTCATTTTGTTTTTTTAAATTTGTGGCTGGGGTTAGACTGTATAGTTTTACCTATGTTCTTGGGTAGCAGCCTGTTCTTCATCCTCTATTCTCTATGGTTTATATGCAATATTATGGAGTAGTAATATATATCTTGCTTTCAGGAATATTGACAATAGCCTCTTCTCTAAACTACTTGCTTTACTGACTTAGCACATTCATCCTAGATTTTCCAAGTTGTACAAACTCTAGCACGTAGGATATAAGTTATTTAAAATTCTATATCTTTATTTAGTTGACAAAAAAAAAGAATGTTGAAGAAATTCTTAGGTGTATACTTGAAGTCAACTCTAATAATAATTAAAAGCAAATAATTGCTCATATTTATTTAACATTAGTACATGCCAGGCAGTCTTTCCTTACATTAGCTCACTGATATCCTCAAAAAACTTCTGTGAGATATGAGCAATTATATCCACATTTTTGCAGATGAGAAAACAATATAGCCCAGTTAAGTAATCAGCCCAAATTCACACATCTATTAAGTGGTAGATACGGGATTCAAACACAAGTCGTATGACACCAGAGCCCCCACTCACTCTCGTATATCATATCCATATCTATTGTTGCATAACAAATTGCACTAAAAATTAGTGGCTTAAAACAGTACACATTTATCATCTCATATATTCTGAGGGTCAAGAATTCAGGAGTGACTTAGCTGGGTGGTTCTGGTTCCAGGTCTAAGGAGATTTTCATTAAGATGTCAGAAAGAGCTCCAGTCATCCAAAGGCTTGCCTGGGGCTTGAAGGTGTGCTGCTAAGATGGCTCACTCGTGGGTGTTTGTAGGATGCTTCAGAACCTCTTCAGCTCTTATCAGATGGCTCAGTCCCTTCTCACATGGACCTTTCCAAAGAGCTGTTTGAGTGTCCTCTTGACATAGTAACTGGTTCTTTCAAAACAACAGAAACCCCAATGTATTTTGTGTCCTAGAGTCAGAAGTCACACTGCATAATTTCTGCTCTGTCCTACTGATTATACAAATCAGCCCTATGTGTAGATGAGACAGCACAAAGAAGTGGATCTTGTATTTTACACATCTGCTAATGTATACTACCTCTCGAAATAAGCTCTATAGTCCCAGCATAGTATGTATATTTTAGTACAAAATTTAGATATTCCAATTTTTCTTAGCTATACTTACAGATATGCTACCTTTATGGAGGGCCAGATAACAAACATTTTCAGCTCTGGAGACTATATAGTTACTATTGCAGCTATTCACCTTTGCCGTTGGAGCATGAAAGCAGTCATAGATAATATGGAAGGTAGTGGGCAAAGCTGTGTTCCAATAAACTTTATTTACAAAAACACCTGGTAGAGCCTGACCAGGTGGTGGCACAGTGGATAGAGTGTTGGACTGGGATGCGGAAGACCCAGGTTCGAGACCCTGAGGTCGCCAGCTTGAGCGCGGTCCCATCTGGCTTGAGCAAAAGCTCGTCAGCTTGGACCCAAGGTCCCTGGCTCCAGCAAAGGGTTGCTCGGTCTGCTGAAGACCCGTGGTCAAGGCTCATGTGAGAAAGCAATCAATGAGCAACTAAGGTGTTGCAATGGCAACGAAAAACTAATGATTGATGCTTCTCACCTCTCTTCGTTCCTGTCTGTCTGTCCCTATCTATCCCTCTCTCTAACTCTTTCTCTGTTCCTGTAAAAAAAAAACCACATGGTAGATCAAATTTGGCTTGTAGGCAGGACACAGTTTAACAACTCCTGGTTAAAACCATTCTTGGGTGGACTTTAAATAGTAATTACTTTGATTTATGGTAACTAAAATTACATTAAATTTTATGTGACGGTCTTATTACATGGTTTTGTCCTGGCCCACATAATATTGTTCAACTTTAAGAAAATTGGCAACATTATAAAGATAGAAAAGATGAAACTCTGTAACAACAAAGCATAATAAATAAAACAAACAATTTATACATAGGCCTGACCAGGCAGTGGCGCAGTAAATAGAGCATCAGACTGGGATGCGGAAGACCCAGGTTTGAGACCCGAAGGTCACTAGCTTGAGCACAGGCCCATCTGGTTGAGCAAAAGCTCACCAGGTTGGACCCAAGGTCGCTGGCTCCAGAAAGGGGTTGCTCAGTTACTGAAGGCCTGCAGTCAAGGAACATATGAAAAAGCAATCAATGAACAACTAAGGTGTCACAACAACAACAAAAAACCAATGATTGATGCTTCTCACCTCTCTTTGTTCCTGTCTGTCTGTCCCTATCTATCCCTCTTTCTGACTCTCTCTCTGTCCCTGTAAAAAAAAAAAAAATTATACATAGTCATTGCTCAAAAATATTAACTCATTTAGAGTATATTAAACTGATTTGGGGAAATGAAATTTTGATAATTCTTAATTCTGTTGATAGCTATCTGTTGAATATTTTACATTTTTGGATGACTTTGAACAGTCTATGCACTGTCTAGAACAGGATAAGCACTCAATAAATACTTGTTAAATTAATTAAACATCTTACCTCTTTTACTTCTTCTATGCCACACTCTCGTCAGCCATGGGCTTTTGCCGCCTCTTTGTGTCTTTTCACTAAGTTTGTCAGAGCATATGAAGTTTACTATTAGTTTTACTTTTAAGAAGTCATTCAACAAAAAGTTAAGGGCAAGTAAGAAATAGCTATTGGAAGAGAACTAAAGATATAAAGACTTAAAAAAACAAATTAGAAAAGTATAGAATAGGATTAACATTGACTTCAAACAGACCAGCTAATAGGAGCAATGAAGCATCAGACAATAGAATAATTGGTGAGGAATTTATTGACCTCTGATGAAACTATTAAAGACCAGTTCAATTGAGTCATTCTCACTTTTACTTCTGTTATTTTTATCTTCAAGCTAAGAATTCTTTTTAATTTTTGCCCTGGCCGAATTTGCTCAGTCAGTTATATCATCCACCCAATATGCAAAAGTTGAGGGTTTGATTCCCAGACAAGGCACTTACAGGAACATATTGATTTTTCTCTCTTTCTCTATCTCTAAAACCAATCAATAAATTTTTTTGGAAAACAATTATTTTTTTAAACCCACATTCTAATGTGGTTGTACCTATAGCTTAAAAAGATGTCTACTACAGTGTTGATTCATTCATACAAACAAACATTTATTGAGTACTTACAATTTGCTGGCACTATGCAATTTCTCAAAAATACAATGGAAAACAAAAAACAAAACAAGGACCCTGCCCTTAATGTACTTAGAGACTGATGCAGATTCAAGGAAGTAAACAAGCATGGTAAAGATGAACAACTTCATAAGGTGTGAGGTTTATTTCTACTTAATAAAAAGATGTATTAAACTTTAATATTCTGGTTTGCATCTTTGAAATCCAGAACTTGGTTGCTTTGATCTTTTCTTTTCTTTTCTTTTCTTTTCTTTTCTTTTCTTTTCTTTTCTTTTTTGTATTTTTCCTAAGTGAGAAGCGGGAGGCAGCAGTCAGACAGACTCCCGCATGTACCTGACTGGAATCCACCCAGCATGCCAACCAGGGGATGATGCTTGGCCCATCTGGGGAGGTGGCTTCACTGCAACCAAACCATTCTAGTACCTGAGGTGAAGGCCATGGATCCATCCTCAGCACCCAGGCCAACTTTGCTCCAATGGAGCCTTGGCTGCGGGAGGGGAAGAGAGAGACAGAGAGAAAGGAGAGGGGGAAGGGTGGAGAAGTGGATGGGTGCTTCTCCTGTGTGCCCTGGCGGGGAATCAAACCCAGGACTTCCTCTCACCAGGCCAGTGCTCTACCACTGAGCCAACCCACCAGGGCCTGCTTTGCTTTTTTAAAGGAAAGATTTGTCAATGGTAGTCATAAACACAGTACTCAGAGCTTCCCTCAACCACATCAAAATTACAGCTCAACTAAAGAAAAGCTAACATTCAGAACTGCTTGAAATCAAGCTGAATGGAAGTCCTACGATTAGAATTAAAGAAGAAGCCACATCAAGACTGGTAGTAGGAGTGGAGTCACAGAACAGGCTGGTCCCACACCTACTTGTGGTGCATAAAAATTGGGAGAGATATCTTGGCTTCAGAGGTTCCCCCTGAGTAGTAAGGGATTCTAGTCCCACACCAGGACCCTAACCCAGGGTTCCAGTGCCAGAAAGAGAAGTGCTCACGACTTCTGTTGTAAAAACCAGCAGAAATTGTGACTGAGGGAAACTGAGGGCTGCTGGAGTCCCAGGCAGTTGCTCTTAAAGGGGCCATGCACAGACTTACTTGAATTTACCGTTTATGAGCTTCAGTGCAGCCGCACCAACTTGAAGGTCTCCATAGACATACAGGGAGGAATTGAATTGTCTGGCATCAGGACAAGACCTGGGAGGCAGCTTTTTCCAGACAGAAGTGCTGGAAACAGTGCCATTGTTCCTTTGATGAGCCCTCCTCCTACAATGCTGACAAGCAGGCACCATATCTGAGACTCCATCAACCTGACTCACACTCTTTGCCCCCACCTTGGTGATTCCCTGGGGCCTCAACCCACCCAACTTTTAGGCCCACCCAAGTCGTTTCCAGTGGCTTTTCCATATGAATGGCCTGTCTTGGCTCATGCTTCAGATTTTCCTAAAATATGTGAAACAAGCAGCATCAGGCCACAGCACACCCCTTACCTCTCACTATGTGACTCCAACCTTGGCACTAGCAGCAGGTGACCTTAGTTCGCAGCGTGACCTCACCAGGGCACCTCCAAGACCCACACAAGTAGCAACCATCTCCACATCACTTTGTAGCTTATACTGGGTGGCACTGGTGGCTGACCTTGGCCTGCACCTCCTGAGAGGCACCAGAACCATTGTGCTCAGTGGAAAGCTTCAGATCATGTCCAAACACCACCATTTAACCATCGCCATAAGTGACACACTCAAGGAGCTCACTCAGCTGGCACCAGAGTGCTGCTGAAGTAAATCCTGCTTTGTGGGAGGAGTCTCTGCATAGCTAATCCTCCACAGTAGTCAAAGGTTGGTGGTCAGTGGTTGCAAGAAGTCCTTGCAGCCACCCAGCCTGTGGGTAAATCCCTCCCATTGAAATGCCAACAATAATCAAGGCTCAACTACAACAGGAAGGTGTACACAGTCCAGACAGGGTGCAACTCGAGGGCCCAGCTTGGGTTATGGGGAAGGCTGTGACAATGGACTTTACAGGACACCTACTATATTAGGTGACTCAGTACTAAGACGGTGAGACATAGCAGCTCTACCTAATACACAAAATCAACACAAGGAGGCTACCAAAATCAAGAGACAAAGAAATATGTCCCGAATGAAAGAACAGAACAAAACTCTAGAAAAAGAACTAAACAAAATGTAGACAAGCAATCTACTAGATGCAGAGTTCAAGACATTGATTATAAGGATGCTCAGTGAACATTCACAGCACAGCAACATAAAAAAAAGACCAGTGAGAAGTGAAGGATGTGCTAACTGAAGTGAAGAATAATTTACAAGGAATCAACAGTCGAGCAGATGAAGCCAAGAATCAAGTCAGTGATTTGAAGCATAAGGAAGCAAAAAACACCCAGTCACAACAGCAAAAAATAAAAATAAATAAAAAGAATTAAAAAAACTTCTGGGACAACTTCAAGTATATCACCATTTACATCATGGAGGAAGTGCCAGGAGAAGAAAGAGAGTAAGAAATTGAAAACCTATTTGTTAAAATGACAGAAAACTTGCCTAATTTGATGAAGCAAATACACATACAAGTCCAGGAAGCACAGAGAGTCTCAAACATGATGAACTCAAAGAGGCTCACACCAAGGTACATTACAATTGACATACAAAAGGTTAAAGACAAAGAGAACATTTTAAAAGCAGCAAGAGAAAAGCAGTTACGTACAAGGGAGCTCCCATGATACTGTCAGCTGATTTCTCAACAAAAACTTTGCAGGCCAGAAGGGCATGGCAAGAAATATTTAAAGTGATGAAAAGCAAAGACCTACAACCAAGATTACTCTAACCAGTAAAGCTATCATATAGAATCAAAGGACATATAAAGAGTTTCCCAGACAAAAGAAAGTTAACAGATTTCAACACCACCAAACCAGTATTATATGAAATATTAAAGGGTTTTCTTTAAGAAGAAGGAAAAAAAAATTTAAAAATGAACAATAAAATAATATTACATATCTATCAACAATTAAATCTAAAAACCAAAATAAACAGGCAAGCAACAAGTTTTTTAATCACCTGCTAATTATGTGACTGTTTATTGGAATCCAGCTGGGTAGCAGAGGCATCTGTGGTCTCAGTTTACAAAGGACAGACAAGGATGAATGGTTTAATCTAATTGATAGTAGCACCAAATTGTGTTCCCAAATTTTCTTTTTCTTCTTCCAACTTCTCTCCTTATTCTTTTATATTTCTACTCTGTTTTGTTGGTGCTTTTGTTTTGTTTTTGCTTTCTTTTCCTTTTACTCACCTCCCTTAACAATGACTTAGTCTTGTCTGTGGCCACCAAAGATTTAAATTTACGCCTAGTGATGGCCATAATAGCAACAATATTTCAACAATATTTTCTTTTTTTTTTTTTTACAGGGACAGAGAGACAATCAGAAAAAGGGATAGATAGGGACAGACAGACAGGAACGAAGAGAGATGAGAAGCATCAATCATCAGTTTTTTGATGCGACACCTTAGTTGTTCATTGATTGCTTTCTCACATGTGCCTTGACCGCGGGCCTTTAGCAGACTGAGCAACCCCTTTCTGGAGCCAGCCACCTTGGGTCCAAGCTGGTGAGCTCTTTGCTCAAGCCAGATGGGCCCGCACTCATGCTGGCGACCTCGGGGTCTCGAACCTGGGTCCTCCGCATCCCAGTCCAATGCTCTATCCACTGCGCCACCACCCAGTCAGGCAACAATATTTTCTAATTATGTGTGGGAATAAAAATAGTGAAATAGGCTGGTCATTCATAGCGATTGAATAGGTTAAAAAGCTGTCATCATTAGTACAAACTAACATCTGGTTTCATAATCTCCTCTCTACTGGCTCTACTGGTACTAACTCAATCTCACTCACAGGAGTTTTGGGAGATATAATGGCATCATCTTAGTGCATGTATGTGCATGGAGGGGAACTTCTTTTTAGATAAGATCTGAGTTAGAAGCACTCTCAAATACTTTAAACAATTAAGTGCAGTTTGAAGAAGGTACACGGCCTTAAAGAAATTCAAACAACAATAGTTTTTGAATTGTTAGAGAAGTCTCTAATTGAATTGGTAGAATAGAAGACAAAGAAAGTTAGCGCAGACAATAATTATTTCTGGAGAGTCCCGCTTCATAATTGTAAGTGTTAGATAATGTTGTAAACAAGTCTTTATTCAGATAACTCTAAAAAATAGTAGAGTAAGTTATTACAAAGCAGAGATCAAATGGATACCTACGAAACAAATATATTTTTTAAATTCCCAAACACTTTTAAAAGAAGCCTATGGGAATCCCTGCATGCTTGAGCAGGAAAATCATCTCACATGCAGTGAATACTTATAGAAGGGGGCGGGGGGCGGGAGAAGCGTAGAAAATAAAAACGGTTTAAGCTAAAGAAGGAAGGAAAATCGGAGATTGGTGACACCAAAAGAAGCACCTGCTTTCCGGAAATTAAAATTGTGTATTGGCAGTTCTGACTTAATTGCCAAATGGGGTGAAGCCCAGTCTCTAATGTAAAAGGGTCCCAAATTATAATTGGACATCATGGATTAAAATTCAATACCTGAAAATTTCCTCAGAAATGAATGGGCTACTGGGACAGACCACAGAGCCCAGTACAATATGCTTCCCGCAGCTGACACTGGCAGGTCACTTTATTTGGCACCAAATAAAGTTCCCAAGTGGTCTTTAAGGGCATTCAGCTGCTGAGTGCTTATTTCATTCATCCCTTATTGTGCTGCCACTGGCAGATCCAAAGAAGTAGCACGAATCAGCTCTGTGGATGAAATTTTCTCAGGCTGAGTGATGGAGATGAAACTGGACTGATCTCACCGCTTTAGTGGGACCTCTGTTAGCAGCAATACCCTGAATGGGGAATAGCTTTCACACAATGTCCTTCAACAGGAAATGTGGGGGGATGCGGGATAACAATGAATGCTAGGATGCTTCCAAACCAGATATGCTTTAGTGAGGGGAAAAAAAAACCTCAAGTAAGAAATATTAATACATATGTACATGTATGTCATCAGCATATAACTTAGAAAAATGTGAAATGAGGCTGAGGTCCCCTTTGTGTGTTTCTCCAGACATAAAGTGGAGGCTAACCCTAAAATTTCCTACATTAAGAAAGAAACTGCAACATTGTATTTGCTTCTTTGTATGGTTCCTAGAGGAATAAAAGTCTATTCATGCAATATCTTTAGTTTTATACCTGCTAATTTCAGAGCATATACTCAATATCAGAATATGTTTTCTTGTTTCTATCAATTCTAGTAAAATTTCCTGATTATAAAAGTAATATTTTGCATCCTCTCCCATGCCTGTTTAAGAACTGCAGGAGCTAGAGCAATTTTACCGAGGTCGTGAACCTGTCTGATGAACTACAGATGAATGTGAAATATTCTTCCATGCTTAACAGGCCTTATTAATGTGCAGTTCCAGTACACATTTTTTATTTAAATTCATGAAAAGGTTAAAAGACAGTTTTTATTATTGTTTCATCTTTGGTTTAGGACAAATTCTGCATGTATCCATAATAGAAACAGTCTGCTAATTATTTCATATAGATCACTGTTAGCAGCAGTATCTAATAGTGCTACTATCAGTGAATAGTTAAAGCCTAACGTTTCCATTAGAATTAGAATTGAGGGCTAATTATTTTAGTTAAAGTTAAATGTGATCTAAACGGGAAATACAATTGGCATTCAGTCTAGAAACCAATTCTAGACTGAATTGGGCTGTTATAAAACGATGCCTTATGAATGTAGAGATTAGAAAAATATATACAGATTTTTTGGTTTGCATTTTTATGAGGAGTTAGTATAGTTACAGTGGGATCATTAATATAAGCCTAGTAATATAATTAATATAAGATTATCTGTTCTTCTATTCATGACCAAATTTTGCAATATAAAATGTATGAATTTTCCCAAATAAAATTGTACAAGTATCTAATGTTTCTTTAAATTGAATTTCTTTTAGCTTTTTATTATGGAAAATTCTAAGTTTACACTGAAGTAAACAGAATAGTATAATGGACCCCAAATAGCCACTACCCAAATTCAGTGATTTCCAACATATTATCTACCTTGTTTCATCTGTACCCCAAACCCCTTCCCTCATTACAATTTTCCCTTGAGCAGACTAAATGGAGAAGATGCATAGTATGGAATTTAAATATTGGTAGAAGTTATTTTTAAAACTGTTGTGTATTCGAAATTAAGCCTGTTACTTAGGAGGTATTTTTTCCAATTTACCCAAGAAAAGAGTGGTATACTATACCCACAACATGAAATTATGGATGAAGTGGATATTTAGTAAAATCATACCTGAAACACTAGAAATTCAATGATTTGGGTTTCATTTTCTAGGGAATTGATATGGTATACTTTTTCACCAGTGGAGTCTCATCTTCCAATTCTACCACTCCTCTATAAACCTCTCAGCCTTTCTTTCCTTCCTTCCTTATTTATTTTTGCCTCTCTGTAAAACATGGATAATAATAGCTTCCACATCATAGCTTGTTAGATTTTAATGACAGCCTCCAAGGACAGGTGCCAGTTAAATGAAACATATAATTAAAATTTGTGCTATTCTAAAATTGGGTTACTTGGCAATATGCCAATCAGAGACTAACCCCATTCAGATGATAGGCATGTGGTATCCATCTGGTTACAGAGTATGCCACAGATTCAATGGAGGCCGGTCTTTGATAGGCGCCAAAATATGATAGAATGCTTAGTTTGGCACACCCACATTTTGGGTGTTTCTACTTGGCACTTGTGTAAGTGTTCCACGCCTTGGGACTTTGGCAACCACTATTCTTGTTCCTGACTAACTCAACAACTTGGGCAAAGGCTATATATGTTTACCAAGCAGTTAATTTAGCCATATGTATAAATGTAATTATGCTCCTTATGCAATAAATATGATTTCAAGTTATTTCACCTCCAGTTCTTTGCCACTAAGAAATAGGGAGCCATGGTCTCCATCTCAGTCGGAGTCTTAGACATATACTTCATCTTGTTGGATGCCATGCTTGTCCTGTCAGCCATGGTTATCATTTTTCTACATGGAATATCTCTTGAAGCATCCTAGCCTGGTGCAGTTCCTGAGACTCCTTCGGCATTTACTCAAGAGCAAGGTCTGACTTTGTTGCTGTTCCTGCTCATTGTGCTCTGGTAACTCTTCAGAGTTTTATTGATTTCCTTATCTTCAGATTTGCCATTTCTGCCCTGCATCACTCCATCAAGAGAGGATCACATAATTTTTATTGAATAAAGTCATGGTCTTTTCATCGGCAGCCCTCAAATATTGATGCCCTGCATGGATTTGTGCCTAGCGCTAGTTCTCTTGGCCACACTAACTCCTGAGATACATTCCCTTCTACTCTTGGACTCCCAGGTCTTCGATCTGCTGTGTATGGTCCTCTGACAGCAGCATCCTTTGGCTGTAAGTGTCTCTCAAAGACAACGTGACTTTACTGGCAACTCTTATCTATGTTCTTGCCAGGCTCCTTGGAAATGCACCGGCTGCCAGACACATCAACCAGACTCAGCTCTGTTTTGTAGCTAAGTCTTGAGTGCCAATGGCATCTCTGGCCTTCCTTAATTCCTAAGTCTGGGCCTCTACAAGTCAGCAGTCAATCTACAGCTTTTTTTTTTCTAACCATGTGTCACTTGTAGGATTATGCTGTTAGGAAATTAGCCCCTTTTCTATGCTCATTTATCCAGTTTACTATTTGAAATTTTCCCCTTCTCCCATAGCTTTGAGGCACAGAAATAGTTTCTACTATTCAACCAGAAACACCTTTATTTTTAAATCATTTAAATGTTCAACCTTTCCTGCCCCATTGTAAGTAGGTTTCACACTAACCAATGCTCTATAAAAATATATGGATATATGTTTTATTTGATTTTCTTTGGATTAAATGTTGACTTTTTTTTCATCAATAAGAAAAGGCACAAACCATTAGGAACACATTCAGGTTAGATTAATTGCTTATCAAATTTTTATTCTCTCTTCAAACCATATTGAACCACTTGTTTTACATGAATTCCAAAGGCTGGCACTAGCTTTCATTTCAGGAAATAAATGACACAGGGTATTATGTTTTAAGGACCATTAAAACCTTGAAATTACACAGTGACTTAAAAAACAACAAGGTATTTAGCCTGGATAACTTTGTAGTGTTATACAATGGGGAAATTCATTGTTAAATGACCTTCCCACTCTCACTTCACATATAATGCTTGGCAGGAAGAGGAGAAAATAATGAGAATAGCATCTGGGTATACAGGGTGTAATGAACAAGGTGTAGAACATTATGAGTCTGTGTACCTGTGGATCAGAGAGTGCACCAAATCTTCCCCGAAATCTTGTGTTCATTGGCCCATGACTGATGATTAGAAACTATCTTTACCTGGACTAACAAGCCTAGTTCATTGCTGTTGTCATAATTCCAAACCTCTATACTCTGTTACAGAAGTTGCTCTCATCTATATGTTAATACATTTAAAATAAACAGAAGGTAGCTGTGCTATTATTAATGAAACTATTCTAATATAAATGATTTGGGAATTATATTAAGTGGCATGCGATTCTGGTGTTTCTGTGTCTAATTTATCACCTTTCTAACCTTTTCTTTTATACCTTCATTAAAACATCTATGAAGGTGATGAAACCTAGCTACCAAATTAAAGGCAGAATATGACAAGTTCTAAAATACAGTAACAAGAATGAAAGCATAAAAAATTCTTTTGAGAAAAATTATAAAACAACAATAAAGCAAAGCAAACCGCACCTGTTTTCATGTTGAAAACCAAACAACATTTGAATCTATAAAGAAGCCATAATTGCTTAACTAACCAAAGTGATTCCACTGATTATTTTTCTATTGCACATTTATGTAGTTTTCCTCCCTGCAGCACACACATAATTTGGGGCTTTATAAAAGATGATTTACATATGGCACTTAAAGAGAGATATTTTAGAAAACCATAAGGTGTTCTTCCTTGTAATAGCAATGTCCTTGGCTTTTGGCAATGGTTGGTATTACCGGCATTAATGCAGAGGTTGTTTCTCCCCAAGCACTCATTCCCTGCTCAAGACAGTGTAGCTACTAATGAGGAAAACACGTCGGTTGAATGTTTTCCTTTGTTTATCTACAAAAAGTTCCTTCTGCAATGTGAAGAATCCCGTAGTATCAATGAGTCTGAAAGTGCTCACGTTCTGCCAAGAGGAAAGTTATAAAGCTTTGTGTACCCACAGTTTAAATTGATAAAGCAAAAGGAACTCTGATCGTTTCAAAGAACATCAACCACACTACTTCCATTGTCTCCTTTTGTAAAATACATTCCATCTTATTTACATGGGTTCCGTTTCCAGGGTCACTAGTTGGCAATACTAGAAGATGTGCATCTAAAATGACAAGCTCTGTTACTAGCCCTAGCCACTTATTAAAGGTATATGATATTTTCCAGCTTATTTGAGGTTTCCAAAGCCATTCCAGTTACTGGCAATCAGTCCTTGAAACCGACTCTGCCCAATAATAATGAGCACCTTCAGATGGATTTTTTAAGAAGATGGCATTAATTCAGAAGATAAATTAAAAGAATACGTTTGATGGTGAAAAAGTACAAACCTACCCACACATTTCGGTCTCATGTATAAAATATAAATAGCATATGAACTCTCCCTTGTGTCCTCAGAGACCTGCAGGTTTTTTTTCCTTCCGAAGGTTGTTCAAAATATGCTATTTTAAACATAATAATCCATAAATAAAATACAATGCTTGCCAAGATTATTTTTTTCACATATTATAGGGCCTTTAGTTCTGAACTCTGACTTGCTCCTGAGATACATTTTAAGAGCTTTAAGTGACTTGCTATGTAATGTCAGTGTTTTTTTAAATTTGTGTTTCTATATGGCCAAATTGCTTTGTTGTTATGAATACTGTATGTAAAATTACCAGATATCCTGACATTTCATTTTTACAGGGGATCCTGCATCATTAAGCATTGAAAGAATATAACTATTCAAACTGCTTAAAATATTTTGTAACCATAAATTATTATCCAAAAATATTTTTCAAGTAGATAAAAAGAGTTGTCAATTCTGCATAGTGAATGCCTCATAAGGGGCTCGTTTGTGGTTGAAAACTGAATAAAAGCAGTAAATTAAGACCAGACTTAACCATAGAGAAGCTGTAATCCACTACAGATTTCCGTGGTGAATGAAGTATTGTTATGTGGACTTATCCTCCTTGCTTGTACAGTTAACCAGTCACATCTGTGGCCAAAGCGCTGTCTGTGCTCACAGACAACGTGGGTTCCCTGACCCCAAGGAGGTAAGCACACGCTGGTTTAAATTGTATTGATAAGCGCAAAATAAACTTTCACCACTGTTTCACGGGGGCTGCCTTTGAAAGGGCAGAGAGGGCCTTGAAACTGAACCATTGTCAAAGACAGAGAGAGGTTTCACGAAACGAGCCGGCACTTGAGAAGTTGCAAGTGACACTAGGCGTTCAGTTTTCTAACAGGCATATGTTAGCAGAGGGGACTGTTAGCCAGGGGAAAGGTGGGTGTGAAAAAAGTACAGGAGCGTCTGGGGTTTCTGAATGCCATCAGTGCTGAGAACGGGTGGAAATATGGCATACATTAAAGGAGCATCACTCATCATAAATATTCAATTTCAAGAATTTAAATAGTTTACAGACATGGAAGCCCTTGATGATTATTTTATCCAGCATTGTTGATTTTCATCTGTTGATTGTCGGCAGCCACAATAATTAATGAATAAGACCCAGGAAGTCTTGACAATAAGTCGGTTTAGTCTTAAGTCTGTGTATTTTTCCTTGTGATTACATGCCAATAAAATAACTGATTTGCTTTTTTGTAAATTAAACTAAAGGGAGCCAAATAAATCACATCTCTGTTATTATTGGTTGTTTTTTCTTTTAGAGCCCAATGTTTCCAAAGGACATTAATTTTGATTCCTCTGATGAAGGCGTGTGGCTGCCACTCATGTTTGACAAAATATTACCAAGTCAGAGCCGAAAAGAGAATTGTAAGTGAACAATATTTGAAAAGAGTTATTTTTCAGTATTTAGGATAAATTTTTCTCAGATTTCAAAATAATTTATACCAATATATTCACTTTACAAGAGATATGGAAAAAGAGGAGAGGGAAAGCATAGGTGAAAAATGACTTTTTATTTTCTAGAGCTCTGATACTATAAAAATTTTAGAAGTTCAACACCTTTCTGAAATAACATTTTTTTTAATTTTTTTTATTTTATTCATTTTAGAGAAGAGACACAGAGTGAGAGAGAGAGAAAGAGAGAGAAAGAGAGAAAGGGGGGAGGAGCTGGAAGCATCAACTCCCATATGTGCCTTGACCAGACCAGTGCAGGGTTTTGAACTGGCGACCTCAGTGTTCCCAGGTCGACGCTTTATCCACTGTGCCACCACAGGTCAGGCTGAAATAACATTTTATAAAGTCAGCTTTGCAAGAAAAAAGTATATGTGGAGAACATAAGCGGTTATTCGTACCTTAATGTTACAGTAAAAGTATGTAAAGTATGGACATACCGGCTTCTTTGAATCCTTCAGATCAAGGAATATTTTATGGAATTTTCCAAAATTGATATATTGCTTTTCTTTAAGAGGGAAAATATTTAGGGTAATGAAACCTTTATCACATTCAGTAGCTCTACTAAAGTGTAAACTAGATTCTGGGCCCAAGAAAAGGCCATTGGGACCAAACATAAGGTGGATCTCCTTTTATTAGTAAAGTGATCCCAGAAAACATTAGCTCTCTCTAATATGTGCCAAATTGAGTTTTATTCCTGAGAATAGAATTTATAATTACCATCTTTGCTTAATTAAGGAAGACCACAACTTGATTATACCCATTACATCTTTACAAGAAAAGATGTTTCTGAGGAAAGCACAATCTTAAAATTGCTAACATTGCAGGAAATGTATTCTATCAATAATTCTGTAGTTTCAAAAGCTTTTTCATCCAATTAGGGAAAAGGAGTACCAGGCTGGTGGAGTGTAAGTGCAGCTCAAATTGACTGCAAACATTGTATAAGTTCCTGAACCTAAAGACAATGTTATATCCAATCAAATACAATTCTTTAAGTCCACCCCCCTCCCACCACCACCACCCACCCACATATACACTCCTTAGAAGTTGAGGGGGAAAATTTTAGTAGAAACTTTCATTAGCAGTAAATAACTCTTTGATGCTTTGGAATTGTATTTTCTAAAACGGTTGCAGAATGATCAAAGTAACGATTTATTGTTATACTTTTCCGTAGACTCTGTGTAATGCAACAGTTTCATAAAGTAATAGGACTTCCTCCTTAAAAGAAAAAGTACTCATTAGCGTTTGTAATTCCATGTTGTGCTGCATGTTAAGTGTTGTGTAAAGGTTACGGATCTACTCCCTGTAGCATCAAAAGTGTAAAGGTGATAGGTGAGATTCTCTTTGTGGCAAGTGCTGAGAAACAATCATTTAAAGGTCAGTTGCACTAAAAAAAAAAAAAAAAAAAAGAACATTTGTTTAATAAGTAACTCAATTTGGGATATGCTGCACTTTTAAAGGTTACAGAGTACACCGATTTGCCAGTGATGACAGCAAGAAGCACTATTTAAGTCAGTGGTCCTATTAAAACAGCCCTTCGTAAAATTCGTATTGCATGCCTTCTCATATATCCCAACACACATCAAAAAACTGCCTAAGCTATTTATAGTGTGGCTTCAAATAGACATTGCCGTGTATACTCTATCTTAAGTACTCAGCTCCTCTTAAAAAGCAACAGTGGGGTGTTAGGTAAGAAATATGTTAGTACACACATACATACATACCATCCCACATCTGATTCATTCTATTTTGCTTCATTCTTTCAGTTTTATTACTTTCTAAAACAGGCCTAACCTGTGGTGGCGCAGTGGATAGGTCATCGACCTGGGAACACTGAGGTCGCCAGTTCAAAACCCTGCACTGGTCTGGTCAAGGCACATATGGGAGTTGATGCTTCTAGCTCCTCCCCCCTTTCTATCTCTCTCTCTCTCTCTCTCTCTCTCTCTCTCTCTCTCTCTCTCTCTCGTGTCTCCTCTCTAAAATGAATAAATAAAAATAAATAAATAAATAAATAATGAAACAGGCCTACCTGTCATAATTACAAGATTTCTCACTAGATCATACACCAATGACTATCTTATTAGAAACTCTTACATGAATGAAATACTAAGTGCTATATAAATAACAAAAACAAAAAAACTATATCTATCATTTTCAATTCTAAAACCAACTTCCCTCTACTACTCTTCCCTGAAAAAGTCAAAGAGATTTAGATTTGGCAATAAAATCGGATATTAATCTGATATTTCAGACAAGAGAGGAACAATAATTATAATATGAGCAAAAAATTTTTAATACTAGATTTCTTTTCAAGATTTGTATAAAAGTGGTGGTTTATTCAATCTAACATTTATACTATTAAATTTTTGTCTTTAGGGAACCAGTGACCAACAAATAAAAGTTATTTTTTTAAAGGAAGATTTAGCATTTTTGAAGCAGTGTTTTAAACTGGCAATATTTTCTCTGGAAGATTAGCTCTTGGCTTGAAATTAATATATTAATAAAATGACTTCAAGAAAAACTTCTGCAGAAAGCAATCTGTCTGAACACTTGATTGCTTAAACTCTAAATTTACTTTATCATTCTTTGCATAGGTTACAAAGCTACCTAGTTGTGACATTTTGTTGGTGGTAAACAGTAACCTATCAGTTTTTTATAAGGAGTTGATTTTTAACATATGCTGAATAAGAAATTTAATTACACTGTATTTTCATGCAAACTTCTAAGAGTTATTATTTAGATTAAAGGAACTAGAAAGCTTATAGTAGCTTCCCTATTGCAAAGTAAGAACTGTCTTTATGTACATAAGACATTTGCAATTAGAAGAAAATACAACATTCTTATTTTAAGCAACTTAGCTAAGAACCAAGTTATTGTCTTAATTTGCCTTGCTTTTCATTTGGAATAGGGCAAAATCTATTTCCTGGGCAATTTTGCAGAGCAAAGATATTAATACTTTGGGGTTTAATTGTATCCTGTGTTTAAATACACTGTGGGTGAAACCCCAGACCTCTGCTTAATTGCTGTGAGAAAATAGCCTGATTTCTCTGAGATTAGGCACACGCTTATGTATACTTTGACCCAAGAGTGCCTCCTTCAGAATTAATCTTCTAAGGTAGAGGGATTTGCTTTTATATGTGCAGCAGGGCCATTCGTGACAAACAGGGCCTAATAAACTAACTTCACCCCCCAGACCTGCTTTGGCTGTCAATGTTTTCCTTCATCTATTCATTTCACACATCTCTTGTCCAGTGGCTTGTTAACAAAAACCCTAAACTGGGCAAGAGGAGTGACTTTAATGGTATTTTTTAAATTAGAAGACTTTGAAATTTAAATAAAATACTTCGGAACTAAAACTGTTAAAAAAATACTTTCATTTTTACTAATGAAACATAAAGTGTTCTAAAATAACTACATTTAAGTAAATACCTTGGCCCTGTGAAAAGGCAAACGATTCGTATTTACTTAAAATTTTGTTCTGCAGCTGTATTTTGTTGGATCCGTCTAATGTATGAAAGCACTTTTTTCTTTCCCATCCGCTACATCAGGATTGTTTTTGTAAGATGTAACAGAATGTTCTGGTTTTTAAATATTTATATTAATCAAAGTTAGGGCTGTTTATATTTTTTGGCAAAAGGGCTTTTCTTTAAAAGTGATGCACTTCCATTTAACTAAACAAAAGTGTTGAAATGGCCTGTCATATAAACTTCAACCTAGTACGGTTTGTAATAGAAATTTTGAAGACAGGAAGAAGGAGAGCTAGTTTCTAGGCTTTGGGTGGAACATGGATTAAGAAAACGTGCGACACTGGTAATTTCCACAATTTTCCTGGGGAAACATCATTCATTGCCACTTACAAACTATTGAGTTACCTGGTGGAAAGGTTTGCGTTCAAGTTTCTTGCTCTGTTTTCTTGGGGCATGCGTAACTCAAGACTAAAAGTTGGCTAAAAATGAAAAACCACTAAAGCTGGGGGCTTACTAAACTATTCAGTGCATATAAAATTCACTTATATTTTATACATTCCTAAATTAGCTTTATAATAGCGAAAAAAACCTTTGTGTTACTTACCTACAATCTTCTATATTTGTGAGCAGAAAGAGCTCAAACTAAAGCATTTTTGTGGTCAACTCTGCAGTTATTATTGCTATAAGATTTGGTTGGCTAATATGGAATCATATAGTCAATTCAGACTCTCATAAGGGATATGAAGTCTTTATTAAAGACATTTCAACAGCAAACTAACCTTGATAAAATTCAAGTTTATATAATTCTTCTGTAGTTTGGACAATCTCACATATTCTGGTAGCTTAATTAGCACAGCTTTAAGTCTTTAATAAAGATTTCATTGGGATTTTTGTTATTTTTATTGGGTAATTCAAATTGCATTTATTCATTTCTGTGGGAAATAATCCTCAAAAGAAAGAGTATAACCAGAATATTTAGTCCCTAACATGGAAGTTTTAAATGTTTTTGCTTTCAGGGAACAGTAAGCACTTATGAAACAAACAGGAAGTATTATTATGCATTGCAGGCAGAAGGGCTAAAGGTCTTCTGTTCGAACTTTTGGCCCTTCCAGAATCCCTGATCCTTCATTATTTTGTTTAACTTGATGTAAGTCTTGACCAGTAGCTGACTCTGAGAAAACATTTCCTGACATCATTTTCAGAGGTGATGTGGGATTATTATGTTTGCCTTTTCATTTTGGGTTGAGGGTGAAAAGTCCAACATTGGTTCCTGGTTAATTCTCTATGTATGGTCTTTTAATCACCAGGTCAGGCTAATTCATTCCTCTGGCCTTTAGCATTACAACTTTATTTTCAAACATTGGTTAAAATAATCAATACATACACACACACTCACAAACACACAAACACATTTAAAGAGGCAATAATGTGCTATAGTAGAACAGGGAAGAAGTAAATTCTTTTTAATTACCTCATTCATATTATGAAATGGTGAAGGAAGGGCAAAAAAGGTCAAGGTATAATAAATATAAAACTTAAATCTCTAAACTAATTTACTTTTTTATTGTACCAGCTAAAACCAATAAAAATAAACATGTAGTCCATTATGTTATGCCATTATGGATTATTATTAATATCTTGTTACCAATTTTATGCAATTTTGGTACAATCCAAATCTGTGCATTAGTCTAGGTAGGGGGTTTTGCTTGAGGTAATTGACATTATATAGTCCAAAGCACAGAAAGAAGAAAACATATCTATAATCTTTATCCATTTCCAAACAGAGAGGGATAATCAGACCGATTCTTCTATTGTGTGCCCTCCATCTTCATGCAGAGTTTCCTTTGAAGTCAGAGGGAGCTGGAGGAGCCAGGGCTGAGAATGTGGCTGGAGAAAAACAATGAATATTATTATCAGGTCAGATTCTCATAACCAGGCTTTATGCCACATTAACCATTGACTTCCTATAATACAGAGCCTTTATTATTGCTTTTACTTTCTGGTTTATTCCAAGATCACTAATATAATTTCTAATAATATACTGGGGATTTTTTTCTTAAGCATATTCTTTAAACTTTGTAAGGTTAGATCCACAACCCAGCCCCTCAAAAATATAAAGAAATAATTTAAGAAAAAGCTGACAACTTTAAAATGCTCCATTTTCTTCTTATCTGGAAGTCTAGATGGCAGAAACACTGGCCAATTTAACTGGCCTCCAGAATACTTCGAAACAGAGACGTTATGAAGTAAGTGGGCTTTCCTACTTGTAAAGCAGTTTCTCTCAGTTCTCCCTCGCTTGCTACCACCTTCAAGGGAGAGAAAATATAAGCTTGCATTTTTGTTATCTTGCTAAACTTCAGGCTTACTACTGCCGCTTGGAAATTTATTACTCAGCCCTTGTTTGTTACAAATCCCAGGGAGCATGAATACCTATAAATGTGTAGGAAGTAAAGTTATATAAATTTATGCAATGGTGGACTGAAGGCATGGGCAGCCATTTGATGAAAGTGAACAGACAGGTGTCTAAAGACTCTCTTCACTTCCCAAATTCCCAACAAGAGGAAAATTATTTAATGCAGGAACTAAAATAGAACTGACCAACTTGTCAGCATGAGAAACTATCTGAAAATAAGCCAAGTTCATACATACATACATACATACATACATACATATTTTTGTATTTGAAAACAATATGTTAAGCCATGTGATAATTATTGCAGATGCAAAGACAAATCACATGGTCCTTGAAAAATCCAAAGTCATGTGGGGGAGAAAGACATGTTAATAAACAATCACCAAAAGAAAAACATGGCAAGCATTATAACACAGGTGTGTACTTAGTGCTATAAGAGCACAGAGAAGGGTATTATTAATTCTCCGTCAAGTTTGGAAGGAAGTGCTGGGTTGATCGATAGCAGTTTCACAGAAAAGTTAATAAATAAGCTGTGTCTTAAAGTATAAGCAGGTATTCACAAGTAGAAGAATAGCATGGATTCAAACCAGAGAACGTCTCATTCAGGGAGTAAGCTGTGGAGCCTGAGTGCAGTTACATGGGGTACAGGCTGTATGGTCGGGGAGTCTACGATAATTAGATTTCAAGTTGCAGCCCAAGAAACAAAGCCTTGTATGTTATACTAAAGAGTTGAGATTTCATGTAGGAATCAGTGAAAAGTTACCAAAACATTTACGCATGGGGTAACATGATCAGAATTGTGTTTTCAAAGATGGTTGGCATCAGCATAGTGGAAGGCTTGGAAAGTGACAAGAATAGAATAATGGCATTAGTTATAGTGAAGCTGAAAATTGAAAATGAGGGCCTTGCCTATGGTCATAAATTAAAGAGAGATTTAGGAGGTATTTTTTTAAAAAATATTGGCAACCTCAAGCTATGTAACTTTTTATGTGCATACTATCGGTTTATGGGTCAGAGTGATATGCATGGATAAAATATTTTTCCTGTATAGTTAATACTAGAAGATAGTTTCTTAAATCAGAACTCTTAAAGTGGGCCTGAGATTGAAATTTCTCTAAAAATTATTTATTGAGGGAGAGCTCTCAGTAGACACGGAGCAAGAGAAGCACAATAGGCCAAAGAAGATCGCCAAGAAAGATGTGGTCTCAGTTGAAAACTGGCTTTAACTTAGCCTGGTTCTTTGGGAAACTCTGAAACACAAATTATGCCACAAGGATAGCTCCACTTCCCCCAAGGGGAGTAATTCTCAAGTGAACTGGTACTGTTCTGCTGAGGTAAATCTTTGACCAGAGTGCAGCCATGAGTTGTTAGCAGCCAAACACTGCAGCTGGGGCATGGGAGAGGAGCCAGCAACCACGACGGCAGTCAATCCCTCGCGATGCTCAGAGCCGCTTGCTTCTCATACTAAGTTTTCTCAATCCAGGCACAGCTGCTTCAGGATGCTGGTCAGTCATCCTCTCTGGCCTTTATGTAAGAGAATATGTAAGAGAAGTGTTAGTAGAACAAACTATAGCTTCCCCTGCTACTGTTTGTCCTAAGGTAATAACCCAGGATAGTCATCTTCTCCCTCCTCCATCCCCCTTTTAGAGGTTCCTTTGTAGGGATGAACATTTCTGCAGGTCTAGGTATATTGCCAAGAGTGGTAAACCAAACTATCACCTCGAACGCATCTGAGCATCTGATTACAATGCCCTAATTAGGCTGTGGCTGCTGTACTTGCTCTTTATAGTAAACAACGCATGAGAATCAAAATATGCCTCAGTGGGTCACCTTAGTGACAAACACATTGCTGCCTGCCCTTCATATGTGACAGCATTGCTCTGTTCTCATGGTAATCGGGTCACTTTCCCACCCATATAGTAACTTCTTTATGCCAGCTAGTATACTAGTACCAGGAACCCAAAGTAATCTGGAAATAGCCAGAGTTTTAAATTAACTGAGACTCCTGCTTTTATTCCCTGGTAGAATTTGGGACCTAGGACTCCTAGACTGTCAAAACCTAAAGTTGCAGGAATGGGTCACTGGAAGTGATGGTGAGTGCAGTCCATGTTATACAGTGTGTCCGTAAAGTCATGGTGCTCTTTTGACCTGTGACCAATCAAAAGTGCACCATGACTTTATGGACACACTGTATTTACCCATTTGATTCCTGGGCTCATGTATTCTACCTGTTGGGAACAGAACACCAGATAATATCCATTGGTTTAAAGTGTATATTATACACTTTATGGTACCCATCCTCATAATGTGAAATCTCTAAACTGGTATTTTTAATGTACCAGAGCATGATAGGACCAGCGAACCCATGGTCATGTGCCCACTGTCATATCTCCTTTGTCATAAAGTGAATTCCTTGGTCCAATTAACATGTTATTCATTTAGTGTACAAAAATGATGTTCTTCAGAATGTTCAGATAGTCCCAGTCCCTTCAGACTAGATTTTGACTGACCTAGAGAATTAATGTAGCACTGAGACAAGGCCACACCCCTGTTGTTCAGTAGTATGAATGTAAGCTATTTCTTGATTCTTCTTCCTGATGGATATTAAAAAAAAAAAACACGTTTGCCAGAACAATAACCACGAACCTTATATCCACTTAACTTGCTCTAATGCATGTATCACATAGAGCATAGCAACCACCGTCACCACAGCTTGGTTAAGTTGGCTGTAGTCCACTGTCATCCACCTTATCCATTTGGTTTGTGTATCATCTAGACTAGAGAACTACATGAGAGTATAATGGGGATCCTTCTCCGCACCCTTTATTTATTTTTATTTTTACTTTTTTATTTATTTGAGAGAGAGAGAAAGGGAGAGGGAGGGAGAGAGAAAGAGAAAAAGAAGCATCAACTCATTGTTCCATTCAGTTGTGCTTCTCATATGTTCCATGACTAGGGATTGAACCCATGACCTTGGAGCTGAGGGACACTTTACCTTCTGGCTAAGGCCTCCATACACTTTTTAAGTCTCTGAGAATGGTACTAATCTGTGCAATTTACCTCAGGATGTGATCACTGATTTTAATTTACTAACTTGGCAGAGGACATGCTTTTAAGGATTTTCATTTGTCTTTTGATAACACAGTAGCCAACCAAGAAAACAGTGGTAGTAGTACCAACTCCTTATAGGTATATTCCAATTATACATTCAAGGACTAGGTATATGAACACTGCGTGGGTGTGTAAATCTAGTAGACCCATCATAAAATATATCCGAGTCAGGACTCCATTTACTTCCTGACATTTAAATATCACCTCTAACAAGGAGCCCACAATGATACTATTAGCATAAATCTAATGGATACCCAGTATCTATCAGTCCTAAAAAGATATGAGTAACTGGGTGATGGGTATGAAACATATTCAAATGTCAAAATAACCTGGAGATGTTTTCTCTGAACATATGTACCCTGATTTATCAATGTCACCCCATTAAAATTAATAAAAACAACTCATATTTTTTTTAAAAAGATATGAGTCCCTAGTGTACATACAATTTCCTGAGTACATAGCTCTTATCCTTTTGGGGAGAACTGGGTAGTCACATACTTGCCATAATGTTGCTGTTCTTTTTTCATGAGGACCCAGCATCTCCTTCAGTCAATGGCTTCTATATCTGAGAACTGGCTCAAGTCTGAAGACAGAGCAATTAAGCGTTCCAAGAGCTGGCCTCAGCCTTTATTCTCACCTGTTGTTGTTGTTTTTTTAATCTCTCTTGATTCTGCATACCAATACACAACCTTTTTGGCTGCTCATCTGTTTTGCTCTTATACAAGGTGGCTATTTTCCATTTCCATAGATATTTTGGGACAACCTCCACCTACCTGCAAAACAGACATTTCAACCTTACTTCCCTTTTTGGTGGCTGCACCAACTTTGCTTCTGACAGCTACAGGCTACCTGGTAGCCCCTGTTAGTCTGTAATCCTACCATCCCCATTGCCACAGGACCCCCAGGCCTGTAACAGCATTACCCACTGTTCCTGACGTAAAAAGCACCAGGTCGCTGTGCTAATGGACACTCCCCTTCCTGAGCAGACTCCTCATCATGTTCATAAACAGAATGTTCTCCAGGATCTCCTGAAGAACGTAGTCAAATACAGATTTTTCAGTCTTACATAACAGGCCTATTTTTTTAATGCCCATATTTTTAATCTTTTTTTTTCTTCCTCCACAGTCTATTATTACAGTGCTAGGATCTCTCCTCAATTTCATGGGGGCCATCACTTTTTCCAAGCAATTAAGAGCTGTCCCAGTCTTATATTAGACCAAGGTAGGGTGTTAAATTCTGTGTTAACAACAGAGTAATGCCATATCAATATATAGCTGCCCATATGCTTTATTTATATTCTGCCCACCTGGAAGCAGGACCCTCAGGATCTGCTCCCCATGCAACTCTGGACATACATGTCAGCCAATTCCTGGCACTCTTTTTGGTACATCACTATCTCTTCTCTAAGTAGGCCATTATTTTCCTAATCCGGATAGGATGAGATATAGCCCAAATTATTGGTCTGACTCCCATGAGGATTGTCTTTATAAGAAACCTGCCACATCTGAGACTTCTGGATAGCCTTCAAGAAAACATCCCTCTTTTCCAACGAGCTAAGGGCCTTACTAGCCACTGTTGCACACCAAAGGTGTTTAGGAGAATATGCAGATTTAAGGTTCTCAGCTACACAGATGTCCCTATCTCAAACCTCAGGATCCTACTCCTTGTCTGTCAGGGCCCTGAATTTGGACTTCTATAGGCTGAGAATTTAATTATCTATAAAGTTCTGCCACTTTTACAATTATGATGTGAACCTGATCTTCAAATCTGTCTTCCCTCTAGCTAAAATAGATGAGTGTCTCTTCAAATGTTCTTAAAAAGTTTTTCTGGCTCCCACGGTGTGCTTTAAATTCTGAATAATAGATCTGAGCCTTCATGGCAGACAGACTCTTCGACAGCTCCCAATGACCTTTAGCATTCACACCATTGTATAATCCAATGTCTTGAGTATGGGCTAGCTTAGTTATTTACTTTTTTCTTTTAACTTAATTTTAATTTTTCTTCTTTTGCAAGTGAGAGGAGGGGAGATAAAAAGACAGAATCCTGTACTCCCACATGAGCACCCACTGCGATCCATCTGGCAACCCCCATCTGGGGCCAATGCTCTGCCCATCTGGGGCCATGCTTACAATCAAGATATTTTTAGCACCTGATGGGAGGCTCCAGGGAGCCATCCTCAGTGCATGAGGCAATGCACTAGAACCAGTCAAGCCACAGCTGTGGGAGGGGAAGAGGGGGAAGAAAGAGGGGGAGGGATGGAGAAATAGATGGTTGCTTCTCCTGTGTGCCCCAGCCGGGAATCGAACGCAGGATCTCCACACACCATGTCAATGCTCTACCACTGAGCCAACTAGCCAAGGCCTTGATTTGCTTTTCTTTATTATTATTAATTTTAATGGGGTGACATTAATAAATCAGGCTACATATGTTCAAAGAAAACATCTCCAGGTTATCTTATCATTCAATTATGTTGCATAGCCATCACCCAAAGTCAAATTCTCCTCTGTCACCTTCTATCTGGTTTTCTTTGTGCCCTTTCCCTTCCCCCTCCCCTTCCTTCTCCTCCCTCCCCCACCACATAACCACCACACTCTTGTCCATGTCTCATAATCTCATTTTTATGTCCTACCTATGTATAAAATCATGCAGTTCTCAGTGTTTTTCTGTTTTACTTATTTCACTCTGTATAATGTTATCAAGGTCCATCCATTTTGTTGTAAATGATCCGATGTCATCATTTCTTATGGCTGAGTAGTATTCCATAGTATATATGTACCATAGCTTTTTAATCCACTCATCCTCTGACGGACACTTGGGCTGTTTCCAGATCTTCGCTATTGTGAACAATGCTGCCACAAACATGGGGGTGCATTTCTTCTTTTCGAACAGTGCTATGGTGTTCTTAGGTGATGGGATGTCACTTTCATGATTAGGCTATATAGGATTGTCACTTCCTTCTTCCCAGCAGAATCACTCTCTTGTTGGCTTTAATGAATTAATCTGCCACGTTGGAGAGAGACCGTGTGGCAAGGAATTGAGGATGGTCATTAGCCAACAGCTCACAAGGAACTGAACCTTGTCAACAATCACATGAGCTTGAAAGTGGATATTTCCCTAGTCATGCCTCAGGTGAAAGCCCAGTGCTGGATGATACCTTGATTGTAGCCTTCTAAAAAACCTAGCGGTGGACTCAGTTAAGCCATCTGTTGGGGCAGATAAGATATATTTTGTTCACTCTATTAAAGATGGCTACTGCCCACATGGGGCAGCTGATTGTCTTTCATGCTAGGCAGGGGCTTTGGCACCAAAACTTTTTAAAAGGAGGAGCTGGGAGGCCATTTGGGGAAAGTGGCCACATTCTTGTGGGGAGAAGGAGCCCAGGCTGGAGTAGGGCAGGGAAGCCATGTGGAGGAGGCACCAAAAATGGCGGAATGGGGAAGGAGAAGCCAGCTCCTGGAGGAGGAGATGAGGAACAGAGGTGAATAAGACTGGTGAGGTGGAAGCCTTTGATTCTAGGAATATTCAGATGAGTCAGCAGCTTTGTGAGTGCTGAATGAGTGGGTTTTGGAGCCTAGTGTGTGCTTTTACTCGCTTGCCGAGTGTGAGTCTAGAATAAAAGAAAATAGGCCACCAGTTTTCAACTCTGTTGATTTCTTACCATCTGACCAAATCAAACCTGAACCTGCATTGGACAGGCGTTTTGGATGGTGGCTGTGGTTACTGGCTTTACACCATCTTAGATTCCTTATTCAAAGAAGCAGAAAGAGAGTAAGTTATACTTTTTTAAGCTGTTAAGTCTGTGCTAATTCATTATACAGTAGTAGCAACTAACAGACTATGTCATGTTCTTTCTTCCATTTATCAATGGTACTTAGTTATAGTCACCCAAATCCACAGTCCTTATAGTTCTAACCTTCCCCTTTATCTCAAAGCCAGAGAGGCATTGCACTAGCTAAGCTATCTATCCCTTTCTATCTGTATCTCAACCTAGCTGACCACCATAGGTGAATATTTTAGCCCAGAGTTGGCAAAGCTTTTCTGTAAAGGGCCAGATAGTTATTATTTTAGGCTTTGCAGGCCAAAGTATCTGTCTCAAATATTCAGCTCTGTCTGACAATACATAAATGAATGTGTTCCAATAAAAACTTTATTCATAAAATACAGTGAACTGGATTTGGCCCACAGGCCATAGTCTACTGACCTCTGATCTTAACAATCTCACAGCTCGGGAATACCAGGGTCTAACAATTCTGTACCTAACACCAGTGACAGGCTCCTCATTGCCATCCTTCTCCAGAATTCCACATTATACCCTGCGTCCTATGTCCATGTGCAGTACCGTCGATCTTGGCTGGGGTTCCCCAAAAGCATAACCTAAGGAAGAGCTTTTTATAAAAGTGATTTATTGAGCGAGTGATTTTAGGAGAAGTGGAAGGAAGGAGACAGGAGGGCAAGGGAAGAAGCTAATCAAGGATTTGTGTTCAGCTGAAAAGGGTGGGAGGCTGGTCCCAAGAAAGGCTCTGAATAGCCTGCAGTCAATCCATGCTTGCCCAAGGGGTGGGGCGCTGAAAGGGGAGGATTTTTTACTGCTATCATTTCCTCATTAGCTGCTGGCCACACCAGGGGAGAGCACTCCAAACAAGATAGTTTCCCTTCTGAGAAGCAAAGGACAGCTGTTAGTTAACCAAAACTCCTAGCAGCTGGGGTATGGGTGCTTCCCTAGTGCTACCCTGGGGCGAAACTGTTACCCCAATTAAACTTTTGTCAAGAGCGTGGAAGCATTTTCACTCATTTCTAAGGGATAGAAATGGGGTGGTTAAAATACAAAGAATATTAATGATGCCAAAAATTATGCAAAATAATTTCTGTTAGTCTTTGTTACATACTTTATGGATGTTGCTGATTACCATTTTCCTTAGTCCATTTGTCATAACTAAAATTAGCATAGTCAAAGAGGATAAAATTGAATGACAGTCTGGGGAGCAATTAAGGGAAACATGGGTGGTACCAAGATGCAAAGCAAATAACCCAAAGCTCTCCTATCATCTAGTGCTCACTATTACAGAGTGTAATAGAATCACCACAGAGCCCTGCTGCTTCTGTTTCTATACCATTCAATTTCATACCAGCTATGGGAACCTGAGCAAGTTACCTAAACTTTTGTGTCTTCATTTCCTATCTGTAAAATGGAGCTATTATTAGTATCTACTCTAAAAGGTTATCATGGGGAAGATGAACACATGGAAATGTGAACAACAGTGCTTGGTACATAGTACACACTTGTTAAATGTAAGTTTTATTGTTATTGTTGTTGGTTTAACGTTTATTATGATCATTAACATATATATATCTATATACATATATATATGCTTTTTATTTTAACAAGGAACAATTTTTACTTTGTAAATTTATTTATTTTATTTTAATGATATTATAGATAAAATATTATATTAGTTATATTTGTTCAGCTGTACAAAACAGTGATTTGATTCTTATATTGTTATATACAAAGTAGCCTTAATTTCACTGTGTGCTACAGGCTCAATTTACTCTTAGTCCTACACTTCAGAATACTAGAAAATAGATAGTTTGCTCTCAAGCACAAATTCAAGTCTCCTTCCTAGACCCCAAGGGAAATCATGTAGAGTGATATTCTTAGCCCCTTCTATAGAGGAGTTAAAAGTGTACGTATACTTCTAAGCAAAAACCATGAAAGAAATTTTTTTCTCTCTCCACATCTAAGGCAATTATCCTTTAGTAATGAAACTTTAAGAGCCTTCAATTTTCTGCCTGACCAGGCAGTGGTGCTGTGGATAGAGCACTGGCCTGGGACTCTGAGGACTCAGGTTCAAAACCCAGGGTTGCCAGTTTAAGCATGGGCTCATCCAGGTTGAGCTCAGACTCACCAGCTTGAGAGCAGGGCTGCCGGATTGAGCATGATATCATAGACATGACCCCACATTTTCTGTTTTGAGCCCAAAGGTCGCTGGCTTAAAGCCCAAGATCACTGGCAAGGAGTCACTGGCTCAGCTGGAGCCCGCACCGCTCCCTGCCAGGTACATATGAGAAAGCAATCGATTGTCTACAGCCATATCACCCTGAATGTGCTGAATCTTGTCTGATCTCAGAAGCTAAGCAGGGTCAGGCCTGGTTAGTACTTGGATAGGAGAAAGCAGTCAATGAACAACTAAAGTGATGCAACCATGAGTTGATGCCTCTCGTCATTCTCTCTTCCTGTCTGTCCCTCTCTCTGTCTCTCTCTCTCTCTACAAATAAAAGGGGGGGGTGGTCTCCAACTTTTGGTAAAGTAAAATTATGCCTTACTTTTGCGAAGTTTGGTAGTCTGGATGACCATAAACAGGAATCTCAGAGAGTTCAAAAATATTCTGTAGTTTTTATAGATAGATTTGCAAGAATGTATGTGGAAGCTCATAAAGAATATTATTGGTTGTATATTTATATACAATGCTTCAGGAGATAAGTCTCCAACTTTTCAATTTATAAAATTACTTTTGAATTTATATTAATTCTGAGAGTACAAGATTCTATATGTTGGACCCACATGAAATATATTGGATCCCCATCTTCAGTCTAGCATTTCTAATTTTTCTTTTCATCTTTATAAATTACTGCTTCTCATCATCTCTATAAATCACTGCTCAAAAAACCAGAAAATAGGAACCTAGCAACCATGGAGATTTGGAGGGAAGATTACAATTATTTGATGAGTAAAACATCTGGAAAGAGATCATGGCCTCATTATCTTTCAAAAATACTTAATGAAACTCTTCTTTTAGTTCACTGAAGAATTGTCAGTGGAATGGCTTCATCAAACATTAGCTAAGAAAATGTATGCCAATGCTTTGGGTAAGTCAAGTTGTCATTATACTCCATAAATATTTATTCTGCAGATGGTATTTAAACCTACCAGTTTCCTTCTTATAAGGAAAAGTTAAGTTAGTATATTTATTTTATATTACACACTTCTCAACAGTTGGGACTTTTGAAAGCATTTATTCCATTTTTTTTTCTTATTTAAAATCAGTGGCTTGAATTGAACAGATCATAATATAGTAGGGTTTCTCACACTTATCAAGCGAAAGATTGGTCTCAACAACTATGTCTTTTCCCTGGCAATGTAAAAATCTGTTTTAAAAAATTAGAAGTTGCCTGACCTGTGGTGGCACAGTGGATAAAGCGTTGAACTGGAATGCTGAGGTCGCCAGTTTGAAACCCCAGCTTGACTGGTCAAGGTACATATGGGAGTTGATGCTTTTTGCTCCTCCCCCCTCCTCTCTCTCTCTTTCTTTCTCTCTCTCTCAAATAGATAGATAGATGATAGATAGATAGATAGATAGATAGATAGATAGATAGATAGATAGATAGATAGATAGATAGAGTTAGAAATCCTTTGGGAATCCTGTTCTTCAGAAAGAAAATATTTAAAATCAGTAAGCTATTGGACAGCAAACAGCTTTTGAAAGATAATTAAACTGGAGAACTAAATTATTTTTTACCTAAATATGATCATGCCTTTCTAATTTAAAAGCTCATTTTAAAAAAAGCCTCATTCTTTAATTAAGGACTTAAGTATAATATAATAAGAAACAACTGGTGTCATGCAAATCAAAAAACACATTAAGTATCAACACACTGCACGGTGTCTATTTGATTCAATCATCTGACACTTATTGAGCACTGACTAAATGCCAGGGACTGTGACAGGTGCTAAGAATGCAGAAGCAAAATGGTAGTTACTGCCTTCAGGGAACTCATAGTCTAATTAATGCAGACAACAGCCACTTCGGCAACTATCTACAATCCAGTATGACAAATGCTGTACTAGCAGCATCAGCTAAGTACTGTGGAAGCAGGGAAAAAAAGTGCCCAAATGTAGTTTAAAAGTTAGAAATGCAACAAGAATTTTTTCAGACCCAAGAATCACAAAGAGTTAGTCAGTATATGAATTAAGATTAGCAAAAGCCTTCATGGGAGCAGATATAGAGGAAATTTCTTAATTGTGGCTTCCTAGGAAAAATGAAAGTAAAAATATCTAGAGAACCACAAGATTGTGAGCAATGTGCTCATTTTAACATAACAAGAATATTTTGATGGGACCCAAGTTATGACTTTAATGAAAGATCTCATTCTGTGCAATAGTATCCCTGTAACTGCTAAAAATCATTAACAATTACAAATAACCATTATTTCAACATGGCAATCCACCACATGCCAAAACTAAATTTGCACTGTAGTATGTTCTGTTCTGAGGCAATTGTGGTCACAATCGATTAATATCTAAGAAAATTATGGTGTGACAAAACTGAAGTGAAATGCTCAGCTCTTCATTGAGTTAATCAAACTTATTTAGTCAGCAAGATATAATTACATGAACCTGCAATATGAATATATTGCTTTGGCATTTGCTTCCTTATCTCCTTAGGCTATTAAACATACCATCAACTATGGTCCTTTATCTGAGTTATCATCTACCCTCCTATTTTGCTTCCACATGTGTAGATTTTTTTTTTCCTAGACAAGTTTCTGAATAAGGTCGTTAAAGTAACAAAAACGTCTGGCTTGGCAAAAAAAAATTTTTTCCCTGAAAATTTCCCACACTTTTGCTTTTATGGGGAGGTAACACACAGGGTGAAAGTGTTTTCAATTTGCTGCCTCAATATTCAGCTTGCCCTTTGACAGACTATGTAAGACTACTGCTGCTTATACTCTTCCCTCTGTCTGTCCCCCACCTGTCTGTTTTGGGTCATTAGGATGGTTGTGCCTTAACTTTCTGAATATTTGAATAATATGAGTAACTTTACAAAGCATCCTACAACATAAAGATTTAAATACAGTTCCTGCCCTGTGAATTTATAATATAATGAAAAGAGACTTATCAAACAAAGAAAAGATGGAAATATATTCTTCCCCAGAAAAGTAGTGACAATAGGGAAGAAACAATTGTCAATTTTCTAATCCTTTGTCTTTACATCTGTCATTTTGGGGAGAGGGTTATGTGGATGTTGGGTAGTATTACAATAGTACTTGAAAAGTTACCCTTATTCTTGGTGCTAATTCTCTACCCTTTGTCAATAACTTCCTATCTTACATTATTACTTTCTGATATTTTTCTCCTTCACTCACAGCTAGAGAATCATCTTTGAAAATATTTTACACCCAAATTAAAGTTTGAAAAACACAATAGCGACAGCTAATAATAATGATTAAAATATGTGAATTCATTTAGTGTTTCACAAATTTCAGAACACTTTGCACATGTTGTCTAATTTGACCCTCCCCATAACTGTGTGGACAGGTATTATATTTTTCATTTTACACAAGAGAAATTTAACTACTTTGATTGGGTTTCCCTGGAAGCTCAAGACAGGGATTCAAGTGCAACTAATTTATATGGGGCTGATCCCAGAAAATACTGACAGGAAGTGAGAAATGAGACAGGGAATGGAAGAAAGCCATAAAAAAGTGTACTTTCAAGGCAGTTTCCAATTTGGCAACTGGAGTTTGGTCCTGCTGGAAACTCAGAAGGTTGGTATAAAACACAACACAGAATTACCCCAGTCAAGGGTGAAGAAGCTGGGATACTTATCCACGAACTTCCCATCCATCTTCTATTGAAGTTGGCCTCCATAGATAACCACTCTAGGGTACTTTGGTTTTCCTTTTTTGTAAGCTGAGCATATCCTCAAAGCCAGGAAAAAAATCTTTAGTCCTAGAATCATAGGTGTTCACAGAAGCATTCTTCAGGGTTTAGAGGTGAACGCTTCAGGAATGTTGGCGGGGCAGGACAGACTCTGCTAACTAAGCTTAGCAAGGTGAAGCGATTTCCCCATCCACAGTTATACAGGTAGCTAAGTCAAGGCCAGAAAGAGAACTAGGCCCTTGATTTTTTGGTAGATTCCCTGTTATAGGAAAAATAGATGGAATGCTTTATGCTCTAAGTATAAATTAGGAAGTTAGAATAGAGAAGAGAAAATATATTAAAACAGAAAAGTATTCTTTGAAAGGGCCTTATGGTACTTAAAGATTTATTTACTTTATACATATAATAAAATTTTTCAAAACTTACAGCTTTCACAGAATACAAAGAAATATCAATATATTGTCCTGTACAAATCAAGCATACTAATATCCTGCCAGAATACATACTTTGCCAAAGTCTTCAGTCCAATGAGAGGTATTTTGCCAAAGACACTGGAAATTTTTTTTTTATTTACAAGTGCCATAATACATTTAAAGAACATGTAGATTGCAGAAAAATATGACAAAGAAGTGTTTAGGCAAACATTATGAGGAAAAGTCACAGCCAACGTGTATGTGTCACCACTTGACAGCCTCTTCATGTCAGCATCACTCAATCATCAGTATTTGTAGGTTTCCATAGTTGTGAAATATTTGCATACAGATGTGAAGGTATTCTTGTGGCTTACTCAATAAATAAGAATGGGGCTTTATGCACCCCTGAGTTTTCAATTAATGTTGTTGACAGAATGAATGGCTATTTATGCCAACCAGTCTTTCATGTTCATTCATGGTACACAATACCTAAGTCTTGAAGATCTCATCTAAATGCCTCCCCTCTTAGGAGGGTGCTTATGGATTCCATTGTATATATAGGGTAGCATAAGGTTCAATGATTCTATCTAATCAGCAGAGTGGCCCTTACACTTTAGCAAAAGCTGCTGGAGTCTTTGTTCTGCAATAGGGCATTATCCTTCAACTTCTACAATAACGCAAATGTCTGGTTGTACAAAGAACTTAGGCCACCAATGCCTGAACTTAACTTTCCCAAGTATACCCATCCTCACCACATACTAGCACTCAAATGTTTGGGGAAAAAATACCTACACAAGAAAATAGTTTCTTATGTGTAGTAAAATCTTCCTATATTCATCCATCTGACTGTGTGAACAGGGACCTACCACATAGTTGGAAACCATTAAATGCTTACTGAATTTAATCAACAAACAAGTTGCAAAACTATCAGACTTGGCCACTGTGTATTCTAAGATTTCTATAACATGATACAGTTTTTGGGAAGCAAAAGATAACTGTGAGTGCCCTCCTCCACCCCGCTGTCCCACAATCTCTTTTAGCAAGAAACAGAACAGGTAAATGTCATTCTAAAAAGTTGTTCATAGTAAATGAGTAAAATTTCACTTTTCTACTTGAAGTAGAATTGGAGAATTCCAATGGGCTTACTCACTAATCATATTAATTAAAATTAAAACAAGAATTTTTCTTTCTATACAGACTTGTTTAAAAAGAAGAACTTTCACAGATCCGTGATCTCTTTTTTGTCACACACCAGCCCTATGCAATGACTAAGTATTACTGTCTCCATTTTCTTAGATGAGAAAACAGAATGACTAAGCTTAAATGATGTTCCCAGAGTTGTTTATTTAAGTGGAAGGAAAACCAGAATTCCATTCAGGTGACATCAGAAACTGGGATACTGATGCAAATTCATCAAATGTAATCTAAAATAGCATACTTTGAAAAGTCAAACTGCGTTTCCCAAGCTTTGAGACTTCATACAGAAAGTGCAGTCATGTTTGTTTACTTCTGCAAAGCAAATTAAATGTGTAGTCCATGCATTATTGATGTCTATTATTTTAATTTCAAGAAGTATGTGTATCAAATTGCCTTTACAAGAGAAATTGTATTTAAACTACTTGTATTTACATGCCTTTTTAGTTTACACTTGAGTGTTTATTTTACCACTGACTTTAGGACAGTGATATAACATGACATTGTTTTCAAAATCTGACATGCTAGTGGCTGTTCCATGGCACAGATCAGTGTTTGTATCCCAGGGAATTCCAGCCTGGGATGGGAATGTACCAAGACTGGAGGCTCCTTGTTAAGGGTTTATCTGCAAACAATTGAAAAGTCAGACCAAATGGTCACCAAAGGCCTTGATTTAGAAATTAACCCAAGGATCTATTTAGAGTTTCACAACATTTGCTCATCATTTCTAGAAGAATCTCAGCAGTTCTAACCCATCTCTAACTTCTTATTCTTTTTCGAGTAGAGCTCATTTCCTCTTGAAATCTTTCTCCTGCTCTACAGCAAGCACAGATAAGAAGGGGCAATCAAGGCAGCGACCCAGTGTAGACCCCATGCCTCTTAGAGCTATTTTAGGTCAAATGCAGGGAGATGCCTGGGCAAATATTTAAGGTCTTTCAGAAAGACCACCGGCCAGAGAAGTCACCACTCCGTTTGCAGTTATTCACTATCACTATCAAAAACTTAAATTTGGAAGAGAAATTTAGAGAGTATTTCATACAAATACGTTCACTGGATAGATTAGGAAACAAATCTCTGATAAGTAAAAGTGACTTTCCCAAGTCAATGCCAAAGTTAAAGATAAAACATACCTCTCAGAGTGGAATAAAATATATTTATTTAAAAACATGAAACATAATCAAGAAAGACTAGTGGTGAGGCTGGTAAACCAGACTTGTGAGCACAAGATTTTGAAATAAACCTTGATTTACTTAAAATCCTTGAAAAGAATACAAGTCAGTTTGGCCTCCTTGCCTAAATAATGAGGTTAATATTTAGTTCTGCAAAGGCTTAGATCTGTCATCTAAAGCCTTAAACCATATTCACTCAATGAATGCTTAAGCATTATAGTAATGAAAAGGCACAGCCTTTTAAAACACAGAGGTTGCTGATATATTCTAAAATAATGAGTATGCATCCACCCTGTGCATAGGTGCTCGTCGGTGAGAGAAGGGCATGACTAGAAACTGCTCTCTCCGTGGTGCAGTGTGGGGCTGAGCAGGATGATTTATAAACCTCAACACATTGAGGACCAAAAAAATAAATCATTAAGTAGCATGGCTCATGATTCAAATAGTTTTTTTCTCCCCCTTCTCTCATGAGTAATAAATTGTGTTGACTTTAATAATTTATAGGAGATGTTGTTATAATGTGAGAATATTAACTTTGGTGAGTCTTTTAATTTGCTTGTGATGTCAATAGTGTGCTGAAGTGTTTCTTCTATAGGACAGCAATACTGCTGGTGCACAATTGTATTTTGACACTTTGGTTAGTCAGAGGCTTCTGAGGACTAAAAGAGACAGTTGACTTTAGCACTGAGCTGATCAATTTTGTGCATGTCCCTCAGGAATTTAAAAGGACTTAGAATCATTTAAAAGGACTTAGAATCATATCAGCACATATAACAATTGTCCCCATGTCCTTTTGGAAGCATAATATAACAAAGTTCATTTTATTTTTGCCCAGGACTACTCCTCAGGCATGCTAGGAAAAAAAATTAATGTATGAGCGAGAACATTTTTAAAATAACCAAATGAAACGCCAGGAAAGCCACCGAAACATTCTAGATTTATTTGGGAAGGTGACCAGTCTCTTTTCAGTTAATGTCCTTCAGAGATTCCCACAGATATTTTCTCATTATTCCACATATACATAATGATAGTGACTCTCTCGTATTTCAAGAATAATTCCTCGCTGTCATACTTGTGTTTCCACTCTAGAAAGAAAGAGCCATATAACATCCTAGTGAACATCAGAGCAAAAAAAAAACCCAAAACAAACAAACAAACAAAAAAACATATGCATGAAGAAAAGCCAAAGCAGAATAAGACAAAAGAGAAGAGGAAAAACTTCAAGAAATGATGATGCTATGACAAAAGAGAGTGTCTGAGTGAAAGTAACTTGGTTAGGGCAATGGTTCTTGAACATTGTTTCACAAAGGAACATCTTTTCACTGGTTAATCTTACATCAAACCCAACATCATAAGCAGAATGTGGAGGAGCTAGTGTTTGAAATGGTGAGAAGAGAACTGGAGCTCCCTGTCCCCAACTTCCCAACCTCCCCTGCAGGGCTCTTCATGAACTCCTGGAAGTTAATGAGGTGCAGCCTAAAAGCCCTTGGGTTAGAGTGGGGGTAGTCAACCTTTTTATATCTACCGCCCACTTTTGTATCTCTGTTAGTAGTAAAATTTTCTAACTGCCCACAGGTTCCACAGTAATGGTGATTTATAAAGTAGGGAAGTAACTTTACTTTATAAAATTTATAAAGCAGAGTTATAGCAAGTTAAAGCATATGATAATAATTACAAAATATTTTATGTCGGATTTTTGCTAAGTTTGGCAGAATAAATCTTTACAAAACAACTTACTATAGTTAAATCTATCTTTTTATTTATACTTTGGTTGCTCCGCTACCGCCCACCATGAAAGCTGGAATGCCCACTAGTGGGCCGTAGGGACCAGGTTGACTACCACTGGGTTAGAGCATAGCACAACTGTAAGCGCAAGTTGTACTCCAATAGAAACAAATAGGTAAAGGCCAAAGCAAATTGTTAGAGCAACAGGGCACAGTGCCAAGAACAAGCAACCATTTCAAATTGTTGAGTTTGGTGAGCAAATACTAAGAACTGAGAACCAATCAATCCCAGAACTGAGGAGTTTGGGGATGATAATTTTTTCATTGTAAAAATTGGGACAGTCGGTCACAAATCAAGACAGTTTGGTCACCCCATCAAGGGGACCCACTAAGGAGAGTCCAGGTGACAAGTCAAATGGTTTCTTTCAATGCTGAGAGAATAGCAGCAAAGACAGCTTCACCTAGAGAACACCGCACATAAGGATTTCGCTGAGCCATGTGTGGTTGACATTGGAGACCTCTAGGTTCTTTGATAGGGGAAAGAGCAGGGGACAATGAAAAGGTACCACTGTTGAAAAACACAACACAGAGGGCAGGTCTACAAAGACACACCCACACACTTGAGAAAGACTCAATCTGTTCATTTTTTATCACCAATTCTTCCTTAGAGCAGATAACAAAGCATTGGCACATAATCTCATTTCAACCTAAAAATGGGAAATTTTACAGATGAAGCTGAGCCTCCAGCTGTTTCACTCCGAATTTAGTGCCCAATATCCTACTAACCTCGTAACCTGGGGATATGATTTAGGGTCACAGATGAGGACAGCATAGGGGCAGCAATTTCATTGAATGCTATAATATCTGGCATCCAAGGTCAACACAAAAAGTCCTTCCCCCAGGCTGCAAATCCTTTTGTATCAGCCCTGCCTGTGGAGATTGGGCCCAGCTTAATTACAAGACTGAATTCTTAATGTGCTTGGTGTTTGTCACGTCAGGAAGAGGAAAAACTATCCTGTCTGTGATTTATGTGCACCCAACAACAAACTATATTATTCAAGTGAGAAGAGCAGATGGCCCCAAAACAAGGCAGTTATGGCCCACAATTATAATAATTATAGTACCCAGTGGATCTCTAGGATATCGAGTGAGCAGGGAATCTTAACAATAACCCCAACAACACTAAAAGGGAAGGAAGTTTAAACTAAGCCCTAAGTAATAAAGCAAGTTGAGTCCCTTCTTCATTAAGATGAACATGTTTATTTTTTCCCTCAGAAGGCAGCACCAGAGGGACAGTGTGACATGACTAGCTCATGGCCCAAGGCAGGATTGGCAGTTTGTCCACCGAGTGTTCTCTGAAAAGCAACTTTGTGAGCAAGGACATTGCACTGACTTGAGTTATCTTGGGAGAAGCCTAACTTCTCAAGTGCTGATTTACATCAGTCATTTTTGTCCCTTATTTCCATTGCCAACAGTCTGGTTCTATTGTCTGTGACAATTAGATTTTGCAGTCTTGAAAATAGCCATGCAAATTACCAAAATGTTTTCCATTTGAGACCTTATACATATTTGAATGAAATAAATGCTAAGCTGTTAAATGGAATGAAATAGACTAAATCTGATGACTGAAATTTTAAAATTTCTGTAAAAGGCTCACTCTAAACCACTGCTTTTATTAATGGCTGGTTGTACATGACTTTCGCAAATCGAAACACCATTTGTCACATTTTTTTTAACAAGTACTGCACTGTATGTACTGTTTCAACTCCCCCCACTCAATTTAAGCATCAAGATTTATAGCTCACCGTGAGCTCCTCTATCTTTCTGTTCCTTCTTTGTACCTCTCCAAATGCTCAGGCAGCTTTATTTAGAATAAAGTGAAGTAGTTTGTACGGAACTCAAATGGAATGTGCTGAGACTTGACTTTCAGACTGTATATCCTCTCCTATGCCCTCAATTCGATTCCTTTCCACAGCGTAGTTTGGGTTTCTTCTCTCCTGTCCCAGCACCATCCATGTTCCATATGAGCCCATCTTTCAAAATTCCTATCCTGTGTACCCTTGATTTTACTTTTGCTTTTTGCTATTTTGAAACCATTCTGCATAATTTTGATTGGCCAGTAAAGATTTATTTCCCCTTCAGTAACCAATACACTAAAAATGCCAGACTATTTCATTTCACTTGATCTTGCTGTAGTCTGTGACCAAACTTTGTCAACTAATTGCTTTAATAGTTACTTTATTTGCATAGAGGAGAATTTTATCAAAGATTATAGATACCCAAATACAACTTCTAGAAGGCCAATGAACACAGAAGACTACCAAGAAATGACCCCTACAAAAACACACACATGCTTCACTTTAGCTTATATCAATCAAATATCTGTTTGTTTTCCTTTGGTTAATTTATATATAATAGGAATCTAAGAATTTGCCTAGAAACTGTTTCTTCTCTCTTTGCATATTTATTTTCTTTTTCTTTCTTTCTTTTTTATTTTCATCTTTTGTCTCTTTCTCTTTCCTCTCATTCCTGTCGATCACACACATACATCCTAATGTAGCTATATCAACACACAAATGAGTGACTCTAAAAAATAACACGTGTGTGTGTGTGTGTGTGTGTGTGTGTGTGTGTGTGTGTGTAAAACCTAAGTCTTTCATCTACTTGCTTATCTATCTTGGCTTTCACGTAAGTACTTGACCTCTATAATCATGTGACTAGTAAATTTCCATTAATCAAACATCTTAAACAATGAAATGCTTTGACTCTATAAACAAAAGCAATGCTTTCATGAAATGAATCATTTCTTAAGTCTTTATTTTTTTAATTTTTATTTATTGATTTTAGAGACAGAGAGAAAAGGAGAGAGTGGACAGAGCAGGAGAGAAATGTCAGTTTGTTGTTCCACTTATTTATGTATTCAGTGGTTGATTCTCATATGTGCCCTGACCAGGAATCGAACATATATCCTTGGTATACTGGAACAATTCTTTAACCAACTGAACTACCTGTCCAGAGCAAGTCTTTAATTTCTAATTTCCATAATTCTTTTTTGTTATGTTTATTGTATTAATTTCAGAGAGAGAGAGACAGGAACATCAATCTGTTTCTGTATGTGCCCAGCAACCAGCAACCCCTGCACTTTGGGACAATGCTCTAAAGCTATCCGGCCATAATTCTTGATGCAAAGCTTTTTCTTTGAATTCTGGTTACATCACACTGGAGCCAATCCCAGGAGTATATCTTTCTCTGAGGGACTACGACTGTTAGTTGTATATGAACATGGAATTAATATTTATACTGATGTAAATTTCCCCAAGTGCAACTTTTGGATATCAAAATGTAGATTATATCTGTGTTAAACCAAAACTATGTCACTCAACCAATTTATTAAGCATCAGTTTCCTGCCAGCAGTTTGTTAAGCTCTGAGGACTAACCAATGAATGAGATATATATGGTCCTTGTCGTCCTGGAGTTTATTATCTAATGGGTAAATGGGCAATTAAATACATAACCAAGTGTGGTAAAGGAAGTTACAATGGGCCCTGACTAGTTTCTTCTAGAAACACTTGCCAAAATAAATGCCATCCAAACTGAGGACTGAGGGATGAATGGCAATTAGAGAGGTAAAGATGAAACCAAAGAGTTCCTAGTTGAAAGAGAAAAGTACATATGAAGTTCAAGAGGTATGAAAGAACACATTCCCTTCATTATTATTTTTACCTTTGCATATGGTCATATTTCTCTTGTGTTATTCACACATTTAGCAGTGCAATTGTCCATATTTTAGTGTATTTATATTTTAGAAATTTATTCCAAAATGCATTTACCTAACACTCCAACATGATTTGATTTTCTAGTTAACTAACCATAATAAAAGAAGGAAAAGAGTCATCTCTCATTGGCACTTACTGAGTTTAAAAAAATCTAATGAATTCCAGTGTTTCACTTGCAGTATTATGGAAAAGAGACAGAGACAACATCCACTAAAAGGAGCTTTTCTTTTCTTCTCTCTCAGTCCCTAGAGTTTATTCTCAAGGGCATTTTCAAGGCCATAAACTCATGAACCTTACTAAAGTGAAACACCTTTATAATATTTCTCCCAGGGCCAAGGAAAGAAAGCAGTGAGCTTGTGTGAGCATTAGGCTGATGTTTAAAAGGATGTCGTAAGTGGGTTTCACTGTACTGGCAGCTCTCATGGGTTCATTTTTTCTGCTACACTGGGTAGCACGTTCATATTCGATTTTCAGTGCATGATTGCTCCTAGATATCTCTCAGTATTCCTTCTTTGGGAAGGTTCAGCTGTTCAGTCCATGTTTCCTTCTCTGGGTGAAGGGTGGGTCAGAAAGTAGAAGCAGACTGAGACTTGATTCCCTGGCTGCTTTAGAACCCAGTTGTAGTTGCTCTCCGTGCTTGAGGCTCATGGGAAGGGAAGGTTAAACTCTTGCCCCAGAACTAGCTTCACAGGATAATGAAAGCACTCATATTTTCTTTACCAGTTTCCTATCCACAGCCTTTATGCTTATCTAAAGCCTTTTTCAGAGTTTGTTAATACGCGTTACAGAGAAAAAATTGAGTCCCATTCTCACTCCAATAAGTTTAGGAAATACTGGGGAAAACCAAGTTAACAAAGCATTTTGTTTTGTGTGTGTTCCCCTAAAATGCCTCTCAGAGCCTTTAATATCTCTGTGAATTGTGGACATTTAGAGAAGTTTATACAATTCACTTGCAGTATTATGGTATAATCTTTTTTTTTCTTTTTGGTATAATTTTATTTAACCATTAAATATTTTTCTCCATAGTATCTCACAGGGCTAGTATTTCAAGAAATACATGTTGGAAAGCGTAACTGCTATTCTTCATTGCCTATGAAAGACTAAGAACTCTTCTGTTGTTCTTCTTTGTGTATCTATTCTTTTCCCCAGTTTTCCTTACCCTTGTTTCCCTGTTATATTTTTCTTACCTTTTTTCTCCCCACCCCCACTTTATTCTCTTTCAGAAATTTAAAATAGCTATTGAGTGACTAAAATAATGCGTGCTCCGTCCAGTTCTGGTCAAGGTTCTGAAAATAGACCACTCAAGACCTTTGCTCTTGGGAAATTTACTTTGGGGAGGGTATGGGGTAGGTGTGGTGTGGGTGTGGGGTGATAACTCAACAAGTAAACAGACACACAAGTCTATTTTATCTCCTAATTCTTGTAAAGTAAACTGAAGTGAATATGGTTTGCACAAGTTTGGGGTTCTTTTTGGTAGACAATGCAGACGACCACAAGCTTTGGGATAGGTAAGCTACTTCTCCCTACAACTTTGCTTTTAGGTTATACATGAAACTAAGACTCATACAAAATCCCACCACACATAAGAACTTTTATTAAATAATATTTATTAGCAAATAGGTACAAGACAGTTAATAAAACATGTTCTGTGGCTTGGTGGAGTGCCATCTCTCTTTTCTTTTAGCTATTCCTACTTTCTTACGTGAAAGTTTCCTCCAAGATTTTTTTTTTTTTTACAGGGACAGAGAGATTCAGAGAGAGGGATAGATAGGGACAGACAGACAGGAACAGAGAGAGGTGAGAAGCATCAATCATTAGTTTTTTGTTGCCGTTGCTACACCTTAGTTGTTCATTGATTGCTTTCTCACATGTGCCTTGACTGTGGGCCTTCAGCAGACCGAGCAACCCCTTGCTGGAGCCAGGGACCTTGGGTCCAAGCTGACGAGCTTTTGCTCAAGCCAGATGGGCCCACGCTCAAGCTAGTGACTTCGGGGTCTCGAATCTGGGTCTTCTGCATCCCAGTCCGATGCTCTATCCACTGCGCCACTGCCTGGTCAGGCTCCCCCAAGATTTTTATGTAAGAACATCCAAACCTGTAGAGCATTTTTATAAAAATTTGAACCAAATGAAGGACACACCTGAAAGCAAGATCTCAACAGACTGAGGTAGGTGCTTCTAAGAAATGACAGTTTGCTGCTGTTTTTATGCATGTGGAATTAAGAAGGGGAGCATAAGGCAGATTACCTGAACGTGAGAGAAGCAAAGCAGCATTATCTTACAGGACAGTGAACAAGATACGTGCTCTCTTGAGGGTGGTTATGCTTTAGAAGGAGAGCTGTAAAGAGACATTTCAAAAGTGTGTTCACCGAGATGCACAGAAAAAATGGACAGGGCTTGCTTAAGCCTAAGATAAACCTTTTGCTGATGAAATTATATGTCTGGAGTATGATTACCCACCATGGTTTGCCCAGTTAGGAATTTATGATCAGATCATTCTGTGAGGCTACTTTTGGTGGACTCCCCTCTCCCCCTTTTTCTTCCATAAGATGCATGTGACAAATATTCTGCTACCCTCCTGGTCAGCATCAGGCCATCAAAAGTCTTCTAAACCAATGTCTAGACATAGGAAATATAGAGATCAAGCCTTATATTCCAGTCCTAAAAAGAAATTGTTTTCTAGTTTTCCATACTTTGTTCAGGCCAAATATAACCAAAACATTTTAGACATATCCACTTTTAATTTTATTATTATTAGTTTGGAGTCCATTTCTAGCATTCATTTTGCTAATTAACAGGACATTAATTTGACCAATAAAAATCCACTTCTGACATTCACTATGCTAATTAACATAACATGTTTATCAGAGACAAAGATAGCTGAAATGCTTGTAGTAGTCTCCTCTGGAGTAGGCCTTAGTATAACCTAACAACCACCCACCCTACTATGGAGGAGTGAATTCCTAATTAGAATGCCATCTGCATTTAGATGTAGCTTCAACTAACTCACCCTTAGATTACAAGGTCTGTTCTAATACATTCTGTATAAATTATAGTGTGGCCTCTCTAAGGTCTGTGAAGAAAACAAAATGGGTTAGTGACATGGAGTTTATTTGGAAGGTCTCTAGGACAGGGACAGGTGATACCTGCAGACAGTCAAACTGATGTCTGAGTGAAGTGAGCAGCTAGACTTAAGAACGTCTTGAGGAACTGCATTCCAGGCAGAGGTAAAAGAAAATGCAAAGGTTCTGATCCAAAAGTAAGCTTGATACACTCATAGTGCTGACACCAGTCTACTGTGACTAGCATGATGAGACACTGTTCAGAAAGAGAGATGAGGTCACAGGGATGAAGAGAAACTCAATCACCGAAGGCCATGCTAAGAAGTTTGGATTTTATTTCAAGTGAAATGGAAATAATGCGGCAGAGATTTAAGTAGGGGAGTGACATGGGATTTTATATTTTGAAAGAGGTATCTCTGTTGAGTGAGGAGAATGGATTGCAGAGGGGCAGAAGAGGAATCTGTGAGACCACTTAGGAGGCTATTACAGTTTTAAAAAGAGATTATGGTGGTCTAATTTAAGATGCTATTAGAGAAGATGGAGAGAGGAAGATGGAGAGAAATTGATACTGTTAAGATATATTTGGACATAGAGCCAAATGGACTGAAAATAGGAATTAGGAAGCAGAGAGAGGGTAAAAGGAATCAAAACCTTAGTTTTGGGCTTGGGCAACTAGCTTGCTTGTGGTACCATTATTTAAAGTGGAGTTGGATTGAGAAAGAAAAACAATCTTTTGGGGAGTAAGATGTATTTGTGAGCAGTATCTACTTATAAGACCATCAATGCTAACCCAGTGGTTCTCAAGTCAATTTCTTGCACCAAGCCTAGCAGATATATACTGCTCACAAAAATAAGGGGATATTTCAAAATGAATATGAAGCGATAAAATATCCCCTATTTTTTTTGAGCAGTGTATATTTTAACGTTGGTAGAAATTTCTAAAGCCTTTAGCAGCATTATGCCATGCGGTCCTTGCAGCAGTCTTACGATCAAAAACCTTATTCTTCTTAAGAATCTAAAACCTTTGTGCAAATAAAAGGTAGTAGTTCCTTTTCACACGAAGACTAGAAGCTCAACTGTAAGAGTGATGGATGACGAAGTCATTATTGAGCCTTTCAGATTCAGATGACACAAGATCAAATGTAGGCTATGCTCTTGATTCACACTGTGACTTTAGACAGGTCTGAAAGCCTCAGCCTTCTCATTTGCAAAAGGAAAATAATCTATGAAGTGAACACAGAATAAATACAGGTATGTGAAAAAATTTAAATGGCTATATAATGTCAGCCATTACTTTTACTACTATATTTAAAAAAAAAAAATCCAGATAACATCGGCCTCACTTGTGAATGTAATAAATGTGAAACCCACTCACTGAGCCTACTGCATGCAAGGCCCTCACTTCATCAGCCTTTGGTATGTATAAATTCTCAATTTTAACAAAAATATGTTCTCCTGAGCTTCCAAGAAGTGAGCCTGGATAACAAATGACATCATCTATTAGCTCACAATCATCTAGGCCAGTGGTATACAAACGTTCCTGCACTAAAATCACCTGGGGAAAGTTCAAAAACACTTGCCCTAAACCTACAGAATGTGAATCTCCATGAATGGAACTTCAAAAACACTTGCCCTAAACCTGCAGAATTTGAATCTCCATGAATAAAACTAACGTCAATATTTAGTGACGTTGATGTAGCTCACCCACAGTTTAACATCTAGGAAGCTGGTTTTTAGGAGAGAAAAGTGAAATGCACAGAAAAGAAAGTGTCAAACCCAGTAGCACAACTGGATTGAGGACCTTCTTTCCAATCTAGACCAACATGCCTTCCATTGTATCTCATGAGCCCTGACCAGGGCCTGGGTCTTACTGGTCCTTCTGAATAAGAAAGACTTGAAAGGGAACAATAGTAAGAGTCAAGCTACTTTGATGCCAAAAATAGTATATGGATCTAGGTTCAATTTAATCACAATAATAAGCAATTAAACCTTAAAGCAAATCTAAGTGGGCTCCAGTAAAGTAGCATGGCAGGCCTAACAAATACTAGACAGAGAGCCTGTATTTATGCATGTATTTGGTTTCTCTCATGTATTTAGATGGGGGTTCTTGGTAATTGTTTGTTGTGGAATCCTACAGCTATTTTATGCCTATTTTCTGTCATAGGAGAATGCAAAATGATGTATCAATAAGAGTGAGGGCTTTGGAGACAGATCTATATAATCTTAAAAAGGGTTCTCAATCTTTAATCCTCAGAATTTTCAGTATAAACACTCTGCAATGTTTTGAGTAATGCACACAAACATACATGTAAATTTCTTGGCACGTAACTAGCACTTGTTAAGTATTCATTATCTTTGTTGTTATTTTTAAGTTATGTATATCATGCAAGACACTATAAATACTAGGTGATCATGGCATTGTCCCTATTAAGAAATTTTCATAAGTAGGGGAGACATACAAGGAAACAAATTCTTCTAATAGTATAACTTTAAAAGAGCGGACTCAGGAAGCAGTTTGAATCACAGCTCTGCCACTTCCCGGCTGTGCAATCTTAGACAAGTTACTTCACCTAATTGAAATTTCCTTATATATAGAATTGACATCATTAGACTTGCCTCCTCTGGTTGTAATAATTACAGACACAATGCATGAAAACACATAGCACAGAGTCTGGAGCATAATTAAGTGTTCAATAAACAAAGCCATTACCATTGTTAACATGTTATATTAGAGGTGGGCCGTGGACATGAGAGCAGTATCAAGGAGGGCCCAAACCAATCTCAGGTGAGGATGGCTTCCGTGTACAAAGGCCTGGGAAGGAGGTGAGGCCGGAGCTAAACCCTGAATGTCATATGAACATGACCCAGAGAAGAGAAAGGAGTGATGTGCTGAGCAGATGGTGCCATCAGTAACAAGGTGGGACGCAAGCAGGGAGCTACAAATAACTCAGCCTGGGTGCAATGAAAAGTGCAAAGCAGACATACCTGTGAAAGATGTTGGAATGTTGTCCTGTGAAATGTTGTCCACTTCCCCTGTGAAAGGCTGGGGAAATGGACAAAAAATAGAGAAGGGAGTATCTTCTATAGGCAAAGGAGCTTGGACACATCCTGAACGAAACCCAGAACCTTCCAGAGATTTTACATAGCAGAGCAGCATGCCAAATTTGTATTTTTAAACAAGAAAAACAAATAGTATACTCCTGGAATAAAAAGAGCTAGAGGGGGGAGGCTTTAGCATTTATAAATGTGAGCAATGCCTGTGAACATTTTCTGAGCTAAATGACTTTTAAAACAATTTCCATTGCTGATTTAAGAGACTTTGCACAGATGTGAAAGCCCTTTTTTTTTCCTGATGGAAACTCATTTGTGTTCTAAATTCTTTTCATCCTTTTGTTTGCCCCCATTTGTGTTTACACCACCTGTCAATTTGGTATAATCTGTGATTTTAATGTGTTTCTTTTTCTTCCAGATCATTATTAAATGTGCTAAATAAAACCAGAGCCGTCACTGCCTCGGGCACTTTCCCTCCTGAAAACTTCCACCTAGATCACCATGCTGATTGCTATTGGCAGAATACCTCTAAACTCCTTGCAGCTTCTTTCGTACTCTCCAGTCCATATCTCTGAACAAATTAAATGGACAAGTGTTTTTTCTTTAACCAGGCAAGACCAGGGCTCTCTAGCTTGGTCCTGTGAGCCTTGACCATCTTGATATAATCCTTCACCAGTGCACAGATATGCAGTCCAAAAAAAGATGTTACTTGATGAGGTACCTGTAAATCAATGGGATCTTTGATACAAACGTCTTAATGGATAGACCTAATCAATATTTTCATTCCATAGGGAAGTGTGTGTGTGTTTGAGGGAGGAGAATGAGCTTCTAGGGCCAGGCTTCACAGCATCAAAATCTCTTTCTTACAGAGAAGCCAGTAGTACAAATATCTTTCATGTAAATTTGGAAATCGTAAGTTAGTCAAGGACACCTTCTTAAGCAGTCAGATCACTCCTGTCTCTCTCTCAACTCTACCTCCAGTTCTGCTAACAGATCCCAGCTCTTCAGGAATCATAACCAGGGTTCCTGGACATTCTGGAATGGCATGTGTACAGTAAGGGAAAAGGCTGTCCCCAAGGTAGGAGGCAACTCTAAAAGCAGGTGTCAGTAAATTAAACAGCAATAAACGTAAACACAGAATATCTCAGACCATTCCTATCTTGGTTCCTAGATCATGCTTTTCCATTCAACTCTTCAACAAACCTATTTTGAGGCCCCATCTAAATGAAGAATTGTTGGTCTTTATCTTCAGGAAGCTAAACTATAGTTGGAAGGAATGCGGAGAGGAAGTAATCTAAAGCTTATGTTTTCTTGCACTTTAATTCTTCCTCCCTCCCTCCCATATCCAGAATGGCACCTCAGAGAGTAGTTCTGTTATAGCCACATCTTCAGCTGATGAAGTTGGAAGTTTCAAAAGCAGACAGCGTGAGACTGCATACACCAGCCACTCCACCAGACCCATGTCTTATATCACTGTACACCCATACCTCACATTTCCCCACTCTCACCCATCTCCAGGCCTAAAACAGAGTCAGCCTTCTTCACCAGTGCCACTGTCAGAGACACCCCTGGAAGCCTTTGGACCCTGAGCATCTCAACTAGTTCAGGGCCTACCACAAATCATCAAATGTAGTAGGAAGCCAAACTGCTAACAACTCCTGCAGGTTCACTGACAGAAACTTTGAAAATGAATTTTAATGAAGTTCAGAAAAGGGGAAGAAAGTATGATGCTTCCCCCAGCCCACTCCCTTCCACCAGACAATAAGCACAGGACCCCAGGAAGCTGCCACATTGCCCTAAACAAGAGGCAGGTCTAATCATCCAAGCTTCTCGACTCTCTTTGGAATTTTGCAAAGTCTGGCTATTTTTGGTCATATGTTGCCTATTTGGGCTCAGTTTCTCTTTTCAGGTCATGTCCCTTCACATTCATCTCAGGGGTAGGAGAATAGTTTTCAGAGAAATTGTACTTGTCTAATTGTTTATTCCTAAAGGCTGCTTTGCTGCATGTTCTTTATTTTATAAAGGTACTGATTCCAAGTCTTCAGCACTGGGAACCCTTTCACTTTTCATCTGAGGCTGTCTACTCAACTAACTAGTATCCAATTCTAGTTTTCAAAGAAGCCAGGCACTCACTTTCACGGGCAAACTCATTGAACATCAGCCTATGAGACTGTTGAAAAGATAACAGACATGACTCACTGCATCCCGCACGACTCACAGATACCTACCTATTGCAAATGTCCCACATTGTCAGCAGAGCAGCTTTCTTTTCCGGTTTTAGGGTATAGTCCTAATTTTTCATTTTCTGTTTTGCTTTTGAGTACTAGCTTCTTAGTTGTACCGGGAAGGTAGTGGAGCTCAGACTTATGTCAATGTTTCTTTAAAAGACATTTTCCATTCCGTACCCCATTTCAATAGCATAATCTAAAATATTCCCCATAGAGTTACCTCCGCAAACAAACATACTTCAGTAAGTAGCCCCTTGCCAGGGTTATTGGAACTAAAATGAACAACAACAAAGAAATCCACCCACTTTTATTTCTGCTAGTGACCTATGTTACCCTTGAAATGTGGACAGAGCAACACCCCAGGGCATAACCTTAGTTGGTTATGGACCTTCCCCTTGGTTATAGCCCTTTTATTTTCAATTGCTGAATTTTCACAGCTACATAACAAAAGCTTTATTGTTAAAGGCCACTGTTCCTTCTTTTCCCTTCCAATTATAAGGAGTATATCTTTGTCTTTGCAGTTTAGGCAAGGCAGAGAGAATAAAAGAGCATTAAATTGCTATATCAAGTGATTTATTTTTATCATGGGTAGTTTGGATTATGGTGCTCAACATAGACACTTCACTATATCAGAGCATCAGAAACAAAGCTTAAATAGTAAAGTTTTAATAGAAACATCAGTACTTGGTCATTGTATAATAGTTTCTTGGCTCCCTTGTCCCTGAATCCCATGTCATCACTCATAATGCACTGTTCCCAGTCCACTCAGAGTCTACTGTCTAAACAAGATTGACTATTACAAGGAGAAGAACAGAAACTTTCCCATGTAATATCACCAATTTTTTTACATTCTAAGAATTCTTCCCCAGGCACCAGCATAGTTTTAAAGTTAGAAAGGTGACCATATTTTTATGACAGTTTTTTTTTCCCTTGGTCTGAGGTTGTAGCACAAGAACAAAATAGCTCTTTTTGTTCATTGTACCAAGAAATTCCCTCCTGGATCTATCAAGTGTGACTGTTCACCTGGCAAATAGCTTGGACATATCCAGACATAAACACCATATGAATAAAACATATTGCAATTGTTGGATATAGTTATGTTTTTACTAAGACAAGGTACTCTGTCCACACTATCTGCAGAAGTTCACAGTAATCATTCTCAGCTGTGACTCTTTATCTTATTAACTGAATAAAAATACTTTTAATTATCTCTGTTAACTCTGTTTATTGTGACAGTATATGCATCATTAATTTGGAAGGGTTTTTTATTGTTACTGTAACATAATGGCTTGTCTAGGTTGAGTTCTGAATTTTTTTTTAAGTCTGAACATTTGGTTTCCATATTTCAACTCAGACATTTATTTATAAATTTTATTTTCTGTTAACTATAAATGAAGTCTTAAAATGAAGACTGGGAGGGGAAGATTTATTAATTAGTTGTATGTTGATGTTTTACAGGTAATCAAAAGTTGTGCAAAATAAGCAACTCTGTCTGATCCCAGTTGCTGTACCGTGTCTAAAGAAAACACAATTCTTAAAATGAAATTAATCTAGATCACATAGTGATGTATAGGCTAATAATAGCACCTTGATTTGCACTCACCAAAGAGGCCTGAACACATCACCATTTCTGGGTGAACCTTGCCAAAGCCCAGCACAGCTGTGGATTTTTTTTTAAATGTCTGCCTTCAAACCACCTGCAGTGCCTTTAGTACCTCATTGCCCTGGGCACTGACCCAGTGGGGATTTCCCTATTCACCAACAATCTAAAGCAATTTGCACTTATTGACACCATAGCAACTAATTGGTCTTCATGACCTGCAAACTTTCAGGAAGGTCAATGTGAGCCACCTTTGTTGTGTCAGGGATCAATGTAAATTTCTCAGATCAGATGCATTTATGCTCTCTAACCCCACTGGAAAGTTGTCTGAAGTTTCCTTAGTCACCTCAATGAGAAGCCATCAGACTTACCCAGTCTGAGGCTTAAAGACTCATGTAACTCCATGATGTGTTTGTTCCCTCTGAGAGGAGAAAATAAAATATACCAAATGTATCTTCTAGAAAGATCATTAAGTTGTATTGAATTCTTTCTATAAATTAGGTCTGGCGCTAGCTGAGGGGTGCGTGTGTGTGTGTGTGTGTGTGTGTGTGTGTGTTTTGTTTTCATTCAGTCTTCATAATACCGGAATAAACCAGGGAAAACGAAAGCAGCGTATGAAGTAATTAACGGGACAGACTCTGGAGCCAGGTTGTCTGCGTTAGAATCCCTGATCCTTGCTTACCAGGTGTGTGACTTGAGCAAGTTGCCCGACTTCTCTGAACCTTCATTTCCTTGTCAGAAAAAAAGTGAGGGCAAGGGGATAATAACATAGGATTGTTTTGGAGATTTAAGAAGTGAAATACTTTGAAATTTACCAGGTACATAGTACTATAAATAATAAACATTTGTTGTTACTATTATTATCCTTATCGTATATTTTGGACTCAGCGGGCCAAGGTGTGAAAGAAGTAGAGCCAGATTCTGAGACTAGAAATGTGTTGCACTGGGGCAGTAAGTCCTAACAAGTTGTATTAGCACTATTGGCATTATAGGAAATAATTGGAGGTGGCATACAGGCATTACTTTGTCATTATATATTTTCAGGTGAAATTGAGGAATTGTATAACTAGTATATGAAGTATTGTTTAGGTCAAGGTCAAGTAAAATTCAATTAAAAATATTATGTAAATTATGGTACAAAAATACAAATATGGCCAAAAAATTAAGTAGTTTATACATGAATATGTAACATTTGGGAAAATTCCACCGTAACTCCTGCCTTCCTGGACAATTCTCATCTGCAACAATAGTTTTCTAAATCCAAGTTCAGTACCTGAATGGAAATGAAGTACCTGTGTTCCATCTCAATTTTCTGAGTTTAATCAATTAATAAAACTAAGTTATATACCTGTGACATACTCAGAAATGTACTTAATAAAAATATAAGAACTGTCCTTACAGGACAAAAACTCAAAAACTCGCTATCCCATATGGTAGTATTTTATGAGTAAATACTCTTATATCTAAGTTCAGTGTAGGAAAAAATTAGCATTCACTGGAAAAATCAGAAAAGGCTTCTTCATGTACGTGGAAGTAGAACAGGGCTTATATAGGTTTTAGTTTTTATTATATTATATTTTATTTCATTGAATATGTGAATGGAAAGGGAAAGGCCTTCCATTTGGTGGCAAGCACCGAAAAGCTCATCAGAATCAGTTAAGGGACTTCGAAGTTTGAAATTCCAAGTTTGTACTCCAGACTTTTACATCAGAATCTCCGAAGGAGTGGACAGGGTGTTAAGTATTTATATCCTATACCCTGGTGACTTTGTGGCATGTGAAGCTGTCCTTCTCTGGTAATTTCTGCTTTCTGAAGGCTAAAGAGATTTTTTCTCTCTGGCTGCCTAGGAGAGCTGCCCCTACCTGAAAAGGCCAGAGAAGGGAAGAGGCTGGGCTTTGGGGTCCAGTTCCTCTTTCCTGCTCCTTTTCTGACTGTTCCTTGGAGACTTCTCAGAGTGCTTTGGTTTGTGTAGTAGGCAGAATGCCGCGATGGTCCCACAATCTCCATGACCAGGTGGTATGATCTGCCTCTGCCCTAGAGTGTTGTCAGAACTCTGACTTGTTTCTAGCTAATAAATATGTATACCTGATAGTATGTCACTATTCTCTAAGATTCTCTCTTAGCAAACTGGAAAAAAAGAAATTCTTCTATAAGCTTGAAAAAGCAAGCAGGCAGGGTACGAACTCCCCATGGAGAAAGCCACGTGGTGGGGAACTGCAGGTGGCACCTGAGGCCTGAGGGTATCCAGCTGACAGCTAGTAAGAAGCCAGGGCTCTGTCACAGAGCTGCAAGGATATGACTTTTTCCAACACTTAAATGAATCTGGAAATAGATTCTTCTTTAGTAGGGCCTCCAGATGAGAACTTAGCTTAGCCAACACCCACCCAGATCAGAACCCAGTGAGACCCTAAGAAGAAAACCCTACTACGCCATGCCGGGACTTCCAAATCTACAAATAATTTGCAGTCACATGAAACAATATATGTCAGTACTGTTTTAAGCCTTAAACTTTGTGGCAGTTTGTTATACAGCAATAAGACATTAATAACACAGGGGAACAAAATTTTTGTTGCATCCACAAAAACACTTGTCCTTACCTAATTCGAGTGTGCTGATCTCAAAAATCTGACATTAGTTTTTCTATGTAAGCTAGTTTCTTTGCAATTCAAGATTTTAGGTTTTCGTCTTATTGTAAAATTTTCAACATTTAGTTTAACATAATAAAGTAGAATGTCTTCTTGGGCATCATCTTTGTGAAAATATAATAGTTTATATAATGCAGTAAATATATAAAAAGATAATTGCATCAGAATTTATCTACAATTTCAAAATAGAACATATTAAAACACTTTAATTATAAAATTTGTGCAAAACCTATTTAAATTCTATTCAGGCAAAAATTTGCGTTTGTAGCTCTTGCTCTTGTGTACTTGTTGAGGACAATCTCGTTTGATACTCCAGCAATAGTCTGCCATCATATTTCTGTCCCATCACCCCTGGTAATGCTCTTCCATCTTCTTTAGATATTGATGAAAGCGTTCTCACTGCTCATCACTAACAGCTCCAAGATTTTCAGGAAATTTATCAAGGTGACTATTCAGGAAGTGAATCTTAACGTTCATGTTACATCCAATGTCACAAAAAGCCAAAAGCATCCTTTGAACCAGAAGAAGTTCATAGTTTTCTGCTCTTTTGTTGTCAAGAAAGTTCTTTGTAACTGCCACAAAAGACTGACATGCTGCTTTCTCCTCCTTATTCATTTTCCTGGCAAATTTTTCATCACATATGAGGGTTTGAATTTGAGGTCCATCGAATACACCCGCTTTTATCTTCTCGAAATACAAGGCGGGAAAAGCAGAAATAATATGTTGAAAGCATTCACTTTCTCTATTCAAAGCCTGAACAAACTGCTTCATTAAGCCAAGTTTGATGTGAAGTGGGTGGAAAATGATCCTTTCTCAGTTTGTTCATTCACAATATTTTGCATCCCTACTTTCAGAACTTCACATTTTGGCCACTCCTTCTGTGTCCAGCGTTTCTCTCGAGCTCCGCTGTCCCAAAAACACAGAAAGCAAGGATACTTTGTGAAAACTCTGTTGTCCTAGCAGAAAATTTACCATTTTAAGATCCACACACACACACACACAAAAAAGATCCACACAAATGATCCAGCTATGCTCCTCATACTTCAGAAACTTGAAGACAATTTTTATGTCATTATAATCTTCTCACAGATGAGTTGAATAAACAATTGGAACCGCTGCATAAACATTACCATTGTGTAGGAGAACACATTTCAGACTGCGTTTAGAGCTGTGAGGAAGTAGCCGCCATTCTGTTGGACTGTAAGTGGTAACACCTAGCTGGCTGAGAAGACAACTGATATCATGACAGTAAACAAAGTGTTCCTCTTTGGAAAAAAAGTTCACAAAAATTTTGCCTGACCGGGCGGTGGTGCAGTGGATGGAGTGTCAAACTGGGATGCGGAAAACCCAGGTTCGAGACCCCTAGGTCGCCGGCTTGAGTGCGGGCCCATTTGGTTTGAGCAAAACGCTTATCAGCTTGGACCCAAAGTCTCTGGCTCCAGCAGGGCATTGCTTGGTCTGCTGAAGGCCCGCGGTCAAGGCACATGTAAGAAAGCAATCAATGAACAATTAAGATGTTGCAAAGGCAACGGAAAAACTAATGATTGATGCTTCTTGCCTCTCTCCATTCCTGTCTGTCTGTCCCAATCTATCCCTCTCTCTGACTCTCTCTGTCCCTGTAAAAAAATAAAAATAAATAAATAAATAAAAATTTTAAAAAATTGTTCACACTTCCTGAAATGGGATGCTTTAGCTGACCCGTGAAGTATATATTCTTTTCTTGAAGCCTGGAGGCTAATAACTCAGCTGCTTTCTTTGATAGGCCCAAATCTCTTACTAAGTCATTCAATTCAGGTTGGCTAAACTGCTGAGGGGTTAATGACTGCTTGGCATCAGAAGAAGACCCTTCATATTCTACAACCATTTCCTCATGCATCTTATCAAAATACACTTGATCACCATGTTCACTTTGTTCGTCCTTAGAAGAAATAAAATCATTGAAAACTGGAACCAGGAGTGTCTTAGAGTGTGGGATAAGTCATATTGCTGAAGGAATATTAGGATATGTGATCATGTGCTGTTTTTTCTTGCCGACACCCTTTGTATGGATCAGACAGAAATAACAGTCACTGCTGTGGTCCTTAGGTTCACACCAAACCATGGGAATACCAACAGGCATTTCTTTGAGTTTTCCTTTTGTCCAGTCACAAAGCATTTCCTCACAATTATGATACACAATATGAGGAGACCAATTCTTGTCTTGATTGCCAAGGGGAACTTGAAAATAGGCAATATATGCATGTGTCCCAAATGATGAAATATTGTGCCTTTGACGTTGAAGTGTCTAACAGCCACATATATAACAGAAGGTGTCAGGACTATTCTTACATTTACACCTACTCGAAGAAGCCATGATTCAATCTTAAAACAAAATAAGAGGGTGTTTTTTATCAGATAATAACTGTTTTTACATTTAAAAACAACTACAATTATAATGTTTATAAAACATTAATTGCCGTGTGTTATGTTCAATCCAAGAGTCGTTCGTTGCCTTTTAACTCCAATTTAAAAACCAATGCATGCCATTAACTGTAACAAAAATTAAAATTGCATAAAAACTAGAGCATGTACCAAAAAATGGATTTCAGATTTGGAATCAGAGATGCATATGTATATAGAAACAGTTCTAAAACCTCATGCAACAGAAAATAAAAATAATTTGTTCCCCAGTGATTATAATCTGACTTAAAAAAAATTTTTTTTTTAATTTTATTCATTTTAGAGAGGAGACACAGAGTGAGAGAGAGAGAGAGAAAGAGAGAGAGAGAAAGGGGGGAGGAGCTAGAAGCATCAACTCCCATATGTGCCTTGACCAGACCAGTACAGGGTTTTGAACTGGCGACCTCAGTGTTCCCAGGTCGACGCTTTATCCACTGCGTCACCACAGGTCAGGCTATAATCTGACTTTAACCTACACAAATGGAGGGGCTAAATTGCACTAGTGTCTGATCAAAGACACAGTTTGACTCCCCACTTTCTCCTCTGCAACTAGTTGTAGTTTATCTTGCATTTACAATTTTCCTTGGTGACATTCAGGAATGAGTGGTTCTGTCATAGGTGAAATACCTGTCCGCCTTCAAGTACCATTTTTAATCCTACCTCATTTTCAATATGCAAATAAGCCTTAAAAGTAGAAAGACATGAATTTAGATAGATTAAAAAATTTAAGATTTTATTTATTAATTCTGAGAGAGAGAGAGAGAGAGAGAGAGAGAGAGAGAGAGGGAAAAGGAGCAGGAAGCATAAACTTGTAGTTGTTTCTCATATGTGCCTTGACCAGGCAAGCCCAGGGTTTCAAACCGGCGACCTTTCAAATGGTTGACACTCTATTCACTGCACCAAAAACAGGTCAGGCTGATAGGTAATAAATTTTTAATGATAACTTCTTTACTCCTTCTTACAGAACCAATAATATGTGTTCAGTGCAGAAAATAAATCACGACAGGAGCCATCTAAAATAACAGCATGAAAATTGTCCATCGTTAATATTGTCCAACATTGTAGCAGTCTTTTCTATAAAGTGTACTCAAAAGCTGGCACTATGTATTCTTTGAGCGAGCATTTTTTAATTAATATACTATGTATGTTTTCCCAAGTTATTTAATGATCTTTGACATCATTTAGTATTATGTTCCTTATATGATATCCCATTTTACATACTTGATTTAATTTATTTAATCAATTTGGATAGAGCTAAGATTGAAGGGACTGTAAATATTTCTGACAATTTAGGGAAATATTAAGTAGGTATCAGTTTTGCTCCAAACCACATTAGGATTCATATTTATTATGGCATTTTAGGAAACAAATACAATGATCTGGTTGTTAAAGTTGTAAAGACAAATAGAAGTATGAGATTGAAGAACACACCTGTCAGAGATCGATGTGTCAAATTGAGAAACTTTAGCATAGAGACTGTAGTTCAAGTTGAAATAGTTTAAACCACTAAGAAAATAAGCAGAGAGAGAAAAGAATTGACAGCATAGCCTTGAAAATCACTCACAGTTGTGGAAACTGAGCAGGGAAGTAACCCAAGAAATCATTTAATGTCTCTAAACCCCATTATCTAATCTGAATAAAAGAAAAGGCTGAATTCGACAATCTTTTAGTTCTTATGCAGCTCTATTATTTTACTTTCATCATTAAGCTACTATTTTTGGCTAGACGCTGGGAAGCTAAGAAAAAATAAGAAGACAGTATAGAATATCTTTGGTGATAATGATGACAATAGGAATACTTTGTATTGTGTCTTTCCAGGGAGTTCAAATATTTTTATCTATAATATACTAGCAATCCTAACACCTTTACTATAAAACAGAACAAGCATTATCATCATTTAAAGGATAAAGAAACTGAAACACAGGAGAGTTAAAGGGAAAAGATTCTTCTCTGTAATATATTGCCTGAATGAGGTGGAATGCTTATCAGGAGAAAAACTAACGACAATATAAAAAGCACAGAAATACTGGTGGGAAACGCAACACAATTTCACACTCTCCCTCCCTCCCCCCTCCTTTTCTGCTCCTCCCTCTCTCTCCTCTGCCCTCCCTCTCTCCTCTAAATTACCTTGCCCTATTTGTAAAAAATAGAATTGGTTACAGAATATTTGACATTCAACAAAAGAGAAATAATTGACATGTTGGGTGATCAAGAAAATAGGTATTTTTCTTTCTGGTTATTTTAAGTGTTTTCTTTTCTTTGGGTTAATGAATAAAGAATAGTTATGTTAGATACTCTATCATTTCAGTAGAGCTGTCAGTTTTCTCTAGTCTTTGAGGACTGGAGCAGCTATCAGTGGTATTTTACTTAGAGAAAGAAACAACAGAGCTGCCAAATCTATGCCGTGAGAGTTGAGCCTCATTTTGTTCTTTAGAGAAAGCCAATTTTTAAGCTGTCTTACCCCTTCAAAAGAAACATTCCCAATGTGCTTTAACAAAGTATTAAAAATTTTACTTTTTCTATATGTTATAGTTGCATTCTTTGGAGTGCTATTACCTAAAAGTTGAAAAACAAGAACCAACATCAAAAAGTTCACATTAAAACAAACATTCCACCCGCAACCATGCTTTCTATTGGCAGTAACCATCATCAGGGCCAATCATATTTGAAAATAATGGCGTGCCTTGCATCAGATGAATTGCGAACTACATTTAATTAAAAGTTCTTTGTTTAAAAATTGTCAGCAAGGACTTTTCATACTTTCATTTGCCTTTGAAGAGTGACTAGCCTGCAGCAATCTCAGCTATATTTTCACCATCTATGACACAATAACTATCCCAAGTGACACACCCTCTGAATGATTGGAAATTGGGTTAGGCTGCAGGAACTTGAGACCCAAAACACAGAGGCTTACACATTCTGCTAGAAGGTCCCGTCAGTGGTGAATAGCTTCCAAGCTTGGTTTCCTAGTTGCACTTCCCTACAAATGCTACAGTGTTTTCCACCTCTTACCTGGTAAATACCAAAGACCAACCAACATCACCAAGGACCAAGGTAGCATTGTTGCTACCAATCAGTGTGACCAATGGATGGTAAAAGTGTTGTCTTCATTTGAAACATGTTAAAACGGGCATATAGATGATTTAGTTGAAAAGATTCTTTGCTATAACATAGTAAACTGGGTGAGGGAGAGGACACCTGAAACAGTTCAAGGCCTCTAGACTAGGGGGTCCACAAAGAACTGTTCTACTTCAGTCCATTGACCAGGGCCTCAGAGCAGGCATTTATTTAGTGCCTATTTGCTGACGTACAAGTAAATACAACTGTACCTATACCTTATCAGGGGGAAGAGAAAATTGGCAGTTATACAGTTTGATAATGCCTTACACACTGGTAAACACCCAAATGGTAAAGATCAAGGGTGGGTGGGGAGGTGGGGAAAGCTAAGAGAAGGAGATAGCTCTGCTCTTTCTCTGTAGATATTTTATTCATTATAGTGACGCCAACCAGATATACATCCCACCCAGATATATAAGGGTGGTTGTAGCATCCTAAGTAATTATTAATAAATGTTAGCTACTATTATTATTACTATTTTTATTATTTTAGAAATACATCATGGGTTCAGAAGACATGAACGTTGGATTTGTATTTCTATAACAAATATGACTATAAAGGTCTATGACTATTTTTTAAAAGTCACACATATTTGAATGTAGTGTATTCAATTTATCCAACCAGCTTGGTACCTTGAATGGCTTTATCTTCTCCCATAATCTGAACTCCAGACAGTTAATAAAGCATTCGCTACCCAAAAAATTGTTATCAAGTATCCCCTCTCGGCGAATCCAAGACAGATAGGCCTCTAATTGAGCTGGGTTTCCTAGGCATTGAGCTGTGCATAGATGTAGATGGTGGGCTGTATTCAGCTGCTATAAGTAATAATAATAGTAATAGCTCTAATTTACTGAGAGTTTACTATGTGTCAGGTGCCCCATTAAGCACTTTATTTTCATTATCTTATGTAATTGCACAACAATCCTACTGAACTATACTATTACTGCTTCCATTTTCCATATGAGAAGTCTGAGGCTCAGGAATGTGAAATAACATTTCCTGTGATCATCATGGAACAGTCTTGTCCTTAGTAAAAGCAGACTTTGAGAAGCAAGGGCATAAAACTGCTTGCACTGGATTAGATCTATACAGCCAGCCACATACCAGCTAAAACAGCTATGGAATTTTGAGAGATGCCTGAAGCTCTAGATTTTCTCAAGCTCTCAGGTCTCAGACCCCAAGCTCTGGGCCTCAGAGCACCACAAGATTCCTGGCCCACAGGCTAGGTGTGATTCTGAGCAGCTGGGAGCCACCCTCAGCTAGGTGATAAGAATCACCCTCAGTAGTTTGTATGTTCCCGGCTTGGTAGCAAGCAGGCTGATATTCTAACAATCACATTAGTTGCTGGGAATCATAGTGATTTGGGAGTTCCTGTTTTGATGTTGTTGCCTTTATGTCCTGCAGAAGTTCCACCTTAACTTTTTAAGGTGGAATTGGACTTTGGGAATGGGTCATCAAGATCTAATTCTAAGAAGAAAAGTGGAGAATGCAGCTGGGTAAATACTGAATAGTATCAATCATTAAATGTGACTATAAAGTAAGGTTTGTTCTGAGGGCAGCTCCCAAAGAAGAGTTTCGAAGGTGTTCAGAGTGAGGACATCATCAACAGTCTCCATATGAGGCCACTCAGACCTACTGTTTGGATGTACAGGTCCAACAGATGTTTACACAATTAGAATTTTAAAAATATTTTTTATGGCTTCTCTTGCCAGGCTAGCTAAACGAGTCTCAATTGATATAAATGAACATTTACTTCATGTCTACTGTGTGACAATGAACTGGTCAGTCAGTGGATTATCACATTTTTTTTCTCACAACAACCCTGTGAAATTCAAATTATTATCCCCTTTTACAGAAAAGAAAACTGATACTCATAAGCAAGCCCTATGACACCTATTTCTTTAGTAGAATTAGTATTTAAATCGAGGTCATGCTTAGGAGAATGCTTTCTTTCCACAATTCACAACTGATTTACCCCTGGCCTTCTCCAAAAAGAGTATTTGTAGAAAACAGTACTTCTTCACTTCCAAAGCATTCAAATGGCAAACATATGTTATAACTTTCTCTCAGGAAGAAAATGAATGTTTAGGCTCTAAAGCTACTAGATATCTTCACTTCTCTAAGAGATAACTAGAAATAATGTGATTTATTTTAGGTAAAGTTTCAAGATTATCTAAAAGCTCTTACATTTGGAGGATAGTACCTGAATTATAGATTGTATATTATTCCCAAGTCTCATTAGAGTTTTCAAGGAGAAAGTCATCCTTCTATCTACCAGCTAGTGGAGAATCTGCCAATAGAATTTATAGTGCAGGAGTGATCATTAACTCCTACTTTTTTAAAGCACATTTTCTCTTACAGGCCTTGACAGTTTAGACATAGGGCAAAAGCATCACTTATTGACTTCTAGTTGAAGAAGATAAAAAGGGTATTTTGAAAAGAAACATTAATAAAAATAAAGGTTGAATTATATGAGCTTACAAGGAAGGGAATAATATCACGCATATGCCAGTGCAGGTATTTTTCCTTGGTATTATAGTAAATATTATATCATATTGAGTGCCTGAAAATATTAACAGAAACTTTTTTATACCTCATAAAATAAGTTATGATACTAATTAAGGTATAATACAGGAGGTCCAGACCTGGAAAATGGATCTGGTGTTGTGGTAAGATCCCAAAGAAACCACAAGGAGGACCAGATGGAGTGGACATAGCCATTATTGCCTGTGTACAGGGGCAGCAGCAATGGTGGCCAGTCAGCGAAAGTTCCATGCCCCACTAGGTAGAGTTGCAGTTTAAATAGCTAAACCCTGGGCAAGCAAGCAGGTGAGCAGGAAGTAGAAGAAATGGGTACACATTGTTCTGTATTGTCTCTCCCTGATATAAATCTGATGACTTTGTTCCATTTTTCTCAGTAAAACCTTAGTTACAGTTTTCCTGCCCTTTATCTCCAGGCCTGCGGTTGGAGTCATGTGGCTTAGAAGAGGGAAGGGCCAAGTCCAGTATCAACTCTACATAAGGCAATATTTTTAAACAGTTGTTACAGCTCTCAAGCATGTTGATGAATTAATTTAGTGGTCATGAACAGCATTTTTAAAGAAGGGAATAGAATACAATAAATTCCAAAAGAAAATATTGGGAGAGAATACAGTATATCAGCCTGCATGACCCATGGTAAAATTAAGTTTTGTATTATAAGTGTAAACTCTATATTCACTGCTATATCTCTAATAAATAAGAGAGAGAACAGTGCTTGGTACATAATATGCAATACATAAACATTTGTTGTTAAATGAATAAATGTGTGTACATATATATTTGTATATGTCCGTGATGGCAAACCTATGACATGCATGCGCATAGCCATTTTCAGTGACATGTGGCTGCATACCAGAGAAGTATGAGGCCGCATGCAGAGAAGGATGTTTCATCCTCGGCTCCTGCACGGCCAGGTGCAGTAGCTGAGGATAAAACATTTGCTGTAGTGTAGACACTCTGTGCAGGAGGTCTGTAGGCCAAAACAACAGAACTCCGGCACAGGGCATCTAGTTCTGGGACTTCCGGTTAGGCTGTTTTTCTTGAAGTGACACACCACCCGAGTTATGCTCGGTATATTGGCAAATTTTGACACACCAAGCTCAAAAGATTGCCCATCACTGGTATATGTATATACTTACTAATCTTTTACTGATCAAGTATAAATTATAATTTTTAATGTGGGACAAAATTTTGGCAAGTTCAGCTTGTATATACACACATAACATGCATATAAAGAATAATCATACATACATATATAATGTCTTAGGTCAGGTTTCCTGGACGCTGAGTCTGAGACAGGAGATTTTGTGCAAGAGATATATTGAGAGTGTTTTCAGAAGACACCTATGGAGAGAGATGAGCAAAATAAGATAGTGGAGAGAAAGCAAGACAAAGCTGTCGTTTCTGAAGTGTACCTCCCAGCTCTCTCTAGGAAAGGCAGCTTCCATTAGTCAAGGGCAATCATTCTCCAGAGAAATGGGGGGGGGGGATGACAAGCCAGACTCCTCCCACAATAAATGCTGATAATTGTTCATTCATGTAATACTGGTTGAGCACCTAATCCATGGCTAGGAAGGCATTAGGCCCTGGAATCTGACCTTGCCTCAGAAAGATTACAGTTTAATAGGTCAAAGCCCAACTGCAGTAGAGTATATATGATAGGATACTTTATAATAGGAAAAGAGGCCGTTTTCATCATGAACCAGATTCTTTGGGTCACCCTCAAGGTTCTTTCACTTAGTTTTCTTACATTTTCCTAACACTTCACAGTGAAACCAGCACATGAATTTAAAATGAGGTAACACAGATGTGAAGGTATACATATTGGGTTTGATTAGCAGCCTGGAGGAATTTTTGAATATACCAATACTTTCTTGAAATATATAAAATGTGTTAGAGCTTTAAAGTTGCAATTGTAAGACTAGTTATATGAAGTGGCAAAAAAATTTATGTCAAATATGCTATTGATATGGAAATAAAAAGTTATATTTCTGAAGAAAAGAATTTAGCAGAATTTTAACATAGCTAACCAAGCAAAGCAATTTCTAATCTACTCTTGGCTTCTACATGCTCTCCTGATTTTTAGGTGATGTTCTTATTATTTGGATGATTAAAATAATAAGCTACACAACCTAATTTTATGACTTGTGGACATACATTAATATTGAAGAATAGTGAAAAAATCCACTTATTCCTGTGCTTGCACTATTCTCACTTTGTTACTTTTTTTCAGGAGTGCATTAAGAATTTCTACCTTATAAATTTGAGCCAGCCCCAGGTATATATTTAATCACGTGACTCAGCTGCTCTAACTAACATCATCTCCATCTATGGCTCATTTGCAGTCGGGAACTGACCTATCATTTCAATCCTATCTCCAACCAGTTACTACACACTGGACTTAAACCCTGCGTGGTTTCCTGTGTCATTAACTGACCTCATTTCAGAGTTAAGCACATGTGTCCTTTTGCAAGGCCTCTACTTCCACCCCAATCTCAGGCTCTGGATCTCACTCTGATCTAAATCAGGAAGCATAGTGAACATAGTGGATTTATGATCCTCTAATTCACCTCAGGGAATTGAGAATTAATGACCTATTCTCCCACCTAGCTCCAACCTTGTAGTACCTATGGGTGTTTCTCAAATTTCAATGTGCATACAAATCACCCCAGTGCTGTTAAAATGCAGATTCTGATTCTATAGGTAGGCATGGAGCCTGCAATTCTGCCAGTCTGGGGACCACATTGAGCAATGCAATTTATGTGCACTTTGAAATCACTCACTGATACCTGGGTCCCCTCCCAGGTATATTCTAAGTTATTCTGACTTTATTTGTATAACAAAGTTAAAAAAAACACTGGTCTAATATATACCCTAGTCCTAATAATTAGGCCCTTAAATTGCTCTATTTAGCTTCAACTCTAGTCTTGATAATCTACATAATATGATTATTGCCTACCAACTTCCCCCTTCCTTCGCCCTAACGCCTGCATGACACACCACAGCTCTCAATGGCTGGTGGGGAGCCACTAAATTTCAAGAGATTTCCTTGATGTTGATAATAGGCCCTGCCTTCCTAGACCTTTGCATCTAGACTCTGAGATTTTCCATCACAACAGGTTTCTCCTGCCCATCAAATAGTTGTATGGCATTCTATGAATTCTATAACCACATAAGAAATATTTGATGATATAAATTTTATAAGAATCATTTGTTCGTTTATCCAATTAAATCCTTACCAAGCCTCTCTTGTGTGTCCGGCAATGTTCTAGGATCTGAGGATACAGCATCAAACAAAACAAGCCAAGCAAAGCCCTGACCTATTGATGTTTACAGGCTAATAAGAGAGACAGGTGATAAGCAAATAAATGTATAAGCAAAGCTCAAGTAGTGATAAAAATTATGAAGAATAAACAGTGGCAGAGTCTGTTATGTAGAATGATCCAAGTAGAGTCTCCTGTATAGGAAACATTTAAGCAAGAGCAGAATGAGGCTACATAAAAAGCCATACACATACCTTAGAGGAAGAAGGTTCTAGACCTTCTTCCTCTAAGGTAGAGGGAAAAGACAATGGCAAAGGTCTGATGGACAGCTTGGAGTGTTTAAGGTAGAGTACGGAGCCATTGTGGGGGGACCTGGGTAGGCAAGGGGGCTATGTTAGGAGAAGAGGGGGATAAGGAGGCAGGGGCCAGGATTAGAGCCAATCAAACCAGACATAGCCAGGACTTTTATCCTAAGTGAAATGGGAAGTTTTTGGAGGGATTTGAACTGAGGAGATTTAAAAGACTGACTTGGCTATAATAGAATTTTTATACCAAAATCTATTAGATAATGAATGCCTAAAAGTTGCTAACTTGATAGTGAATAAAAAATGTACTGCAAAGGGCTATTCACTGGCCTGTATCATCCTCCACTCTTTGCCAAGTGCTTGGTGGTGAGACAAGTGTCCTTCAGCTCTGTGGTTAGAAAACACAGAGAGAAACAGGGCTGTTATATGGGCTACATCTTTGTAAATCTTCATTTTGGCTTTTTAAATATAGATTGGTGAGGGAATCTCTCCTTTAGATAAAGCACTCAAATACCTCACACATACTATTTGGGTACCTAACAGGTCTCTCAAACTTAATATAGTCAGAAGAGAACCATTGATTTTTCTATGCCAAATTTAATCCTATTTCAGTAAATAGCACAACAATTTATCCATTTGTTCAACTCAAAACTGAGTTGCCATCTTAGATTCCTCCAGTTCTTCACAGCTAATCAATCCTTAAGTCATTGGTTCTACCTCCAAAATGTCTCATGAACCAGTCAATTTCAGCACCTCCACTGCTACAACCTTCATCCCTACCACTGGCCTACCACCACGGGCCAAAGTGTGGGAGACCAAGAGTTCAGTTTTTGACATGTTAGGTCTGAGAAGTCAATCAGACCCTCACGTGGTGATAACTTTGAATATTTATTTTATTTTATTCATTTTAGAGAGGAGACACAGAGTGAGAGAGAGAGAGAGAGAGAGAGAGAGAGAGAGAGAGAAAGGGGGGAGGAGCTAGAAGCATCAACTCCCATATGTGCCTTGACCAGACCAGTGCAGGGTTTTGAACTGGCAACCTCAGTGTTCCCAGGTCAATGCTTTATCCACTGAACCACCACAGGTCAGGCCAGGTGATAACTTTGATAGTGACATAAGTGACTCTGGAGTTCAAGAGAAAGGACTGGGCTAGAGATATACATTTGAAAAAGTATGGATGTCACTGGTGTAAAGATAGAGAAAATATCCCAGAACTGAGCCCTTGAGCATTCCACAGAAGAAGACTGATAAAAAGTCTGAGAGAATAAGGAAAGTCAAAAAAAAGTAGTGTTTCTGAAGCCAAGGCAAGAATATTTCAAAAGGAAGTGTTACACAATAAGTCTAGTTAACATCCATCACCTCATAGTTACAAATTTTATTTACTTGTGATGAGAACTTTTAAGATCTCCTCTCCTACCAGCTCTCAGGTATGCAATACAGTATCACTAGCTACAGTCGCCATGCTGTGCTGCCCAGGACTTATTCATCTTATAACTGGAAGTTTGTACATTTTGAACCCTTTCACATTTCACCCACCTCCCACCCCACCACTGGCAACCACTAGTCTGTTCTCTGTATCTATGAGTTCATTTTTTTTTATTAGATTACACATATAAATGATATTATACAGTAAAAAGAAAAAGAAGTGATCAATTGTGTCAAATACTGCTTATAGATTAAGTAAAATGAAGACTAATAATCTATCTCTGAACTCAATTAACTATATTTTTTGCCTGGAATATGCCAATAGCCTCTTAATCCATTATCTTGCCTCCTTTTTTTTTTTTTCCTCTTTAAAAGCCATCTTCTAGCCTGAGCTGTGGTGGCTCAGTGGGATAAAGTGTCAACCTGGAACAATGAGGTCGCCAGTTCAAAACACTGGGTTTGCCTGGTCAAGACACATATAGGAGTTGATACTTCCTGCTCCTCCCCTCTTCTCTCTCTCTCTTCCTCCCTCTCTTTCTCTCCTCTCTAAAAATAGAATAAAGTCTTTTTTATTTTTTTAAAAAAGCCATCTTCTACCAAAACAAACAAACAAAAACAACCATAGCTATCTTTCTAAAGCTTTATCATATCAAATCATTTTCCCATTTTAAAACTTCCAATAGCTACTCATTGCAAATAGTCTAAAACAGACAAAGTTACACATTAATGGCTTCTACCTATCTCTCTGAACTCATTTCCCTCCACATTCCCCCTGAACGCTCCAACTGAGTTAGCTTTGAGTTACAGTCTGTGGAAGACAGCCTATGCTGATGCCCTGCCGTTATCCCCCCTGCAGTTGAATAGTGTTCAGCATACCGACAGTTTTCTATCTTCACTACCTGTGTCTTTCTTCTTTTTTGCCTGAGGACTTTCTTTAGTTTTTCAGGAGTTTGCTTGACCTGCATGGAGACAACTTAAAAGTGTAGGAGAGTTAATGCCCAAAATAATACTTAGCCAGTAGAATACGTGAGATGATAGATAGAGACCCAACTTCCCAGACTTCCAGTAGGAAGATCCGGAGGGAAGTTCCAAATGGTTTCTCAATGGGGCCCCGCCCCAGGGAAAATAAGCCCTCGTTATCTATAGCAATTGTTCATTTATAACAGAATTTTTATTGTTTTCTTTTCTCTCCTTGTGCACTTTATTTTTTTTTTCCTCTGGTGCTTCACAGAGTGACCTCCTAAATAAACTACCTTTAACCCCATCTTTGCAGTCCTTATTTCTGGGCCTGTTATGAGAATCCAAACTAAAACACATGCCAGGCCATTTCCCATCCTTGGGCTTCTGGTGGTGTTCTGTCTTTGACTTAGAAAGCTCTTCAATTGAACTTTTGCATAGTGTCTTTCTTAGAAGTGGGCTTCACCCCGAATGTTTTATCCTCAAAGAGCCTCCCTGACCCTCCCTCAAGTAATTTGAATCAGTCACTTTCATATCTTCTTAGCATCCATCAGTGCTAAATGTTAGCTTATTTATCATTTCACATGTTTATTGGCTGTCTCACTTCTTTCCTCCGCACACTCAGGGCACCCCCTACACACACATACACAAACATTTATGGGACACAAGATGATAAGAATTCCTTAAAGGATACACCTTCTTTCTGCCTCTTGCTCAGCTTTTAAAACAGTACCCAGACTAGAGGAGGCAGTCATTATTTGTTGACTGGCTGACTTAGGCTTTGCTTCTTACACTGGAGTATATCTAGTTTCCTGTGGCCATTCAGTATCATACCAGAGAATCTGCATTTATATGCCCAATAAGCATCAAATATAGCATAACTTTTAAGAACATAAATTTGATCAGAAAAAAAGAGTGTGTGTGCATGTGTCTGTGTGTGTAGGAAAGTATTCAATTATTTACTTTTCAATAATTAAAATTTTTGTTTTTCTATTTAAACAAACATATCTTATGGAGTAATACAGGAGGTTCTCATGGGCTTTCATAATAAAATAAGGTTTCAGTGTCCCTTGCTTTAGGGATAGTCAGGGAAGTCTGAATGCTTTCCTCTAAGGACCCATACTCTAATTGGAAAGAGGGGAAACTCTAATGGGAATGGACAGCTACATAAGCTGTCCCTAATATTTTTTTCTAAGCCTTTTCCCTGTTCTCGAGAGCCTTAAAGTCATTACCCACACTTCCCCAATTTTCTGGCCCAGTTTCCCTGTACTGAGTTCCCCAGAACCATTCATTTATGTTCTTTAGAAATGAAAGAGAATCTGTATTCAAATAAGATCAGAAAACACCAGATTAAGCCTCCGCAGAACCTTTAATGTGCTATGGTGCATTTTCTTACACCAACGAGTACAACTGAGTTTAGCCTTCTCCCAAAGTGTGTGTGTGTGTGTGTGTGTGTGTGTGTGTGTGTGTGACAGAGAGAGACAAATAGGGACATACAGACAGGAAGAGAGAGATGAAAAGCATCAACTCATAGTTATGGCACCTTAGTTGTTCATTGATTGCTTTCTTATATGTGCCTTGACCAGGGGGCTACTGCAGACGGAGTGACCCCTTGCTGGAGCCAGAAATCAAGCTGGTGAGCCTTGCTCAAACTAGATGAGCCTGGGCTCAAACCAGCGATCTCGGAGGTTTCAAACCTGGGTCCTCCACATCTCAGTCTGCTCTATCCACTGCGCCACCTCCTGGTCAGGTTCCCAAACTTATTTGACCCTGAAATCTATTTGTGAGTTTTGTGAAAACAGAACTCTGTTGGGAACGCTGTGCTGACCTAAGAGGAAGAGGATAGGAATCCAAATACTGAGCACAGCTCTAGCTCAGGCATCATGCAAGATGCTTTTCCTAGGGGTATGTGTCCCCATATGACAAAAGAGTGATTATTTTCTTTAATCCTCAAAAAAAGAAAATAGACCTTCAAGGTAGGAATTTTCCATTTCTGAAGAGATAATTGATAATTGAGAAGTAAAATAATCTGACTCAGGTTTTCCAGAGATTAAGTGGTGGAGAAAGAATTTGAAACCATGTTGGTTTGGTTCCCAGGGTCCTTTTCTCCTACTTAGCACAGCTGAGAAGAGGCGAGAAGGTACTTAGGCTGAACCAAGACTAGTGTTTTCAGATGTTCTCATCAAGGTGGGAGGATGTGGCAGAAGGGGTATGCGGAATAGAGATGTGATATTTTTCACTTTTTGCTTATTTCAGCTGCTATTTTATTTATAAAATATTGCTTTATTTAGTATTCTCTCTCGAAATAATGGCTTTTAAACAATTGCATGGAATTTTGAAGGAAACTCAAATTTCAGTTGGAATTCATTATATACAATCTGTCCACTCATGATTAATACATTGAAAATGGATTCCTCCTTTCCTTGTGGAAGCATTGAAGAGAGGAATCATTCATATTTCTTAAGTAATTATGAAAATATTAACTTAAAATTCAATATACACTGTAACTACTGAACGTTGTTTATTGGCCTGAGAATGTATCTTATAAAAGTACCACATTTGTCTACATAACACTATTATTGTCATTGTTAATCATAAATCAAAGTTGACTAGGTTTCCCTCACCAAAAAGGATTTACTTAAGGAAAAGAAAAGACTACAGATTGGTATATGCAGACATGGCAGGCCACATGCACACACACAGAGAACAAGCAGCTGTAGGAAGTTCTTTTTACAGAGGGAGGAGGAGTTAAGGGGAGGGGCTGTAGCTACCACAGAGCTCTGTTGGAAACATAAAGCTCTTCCTGTAGGGCTTTAGCAACAGAGATCAGGTGTTAAGAGCTTCTCCTACAGACCCTCCCAATTCCTTTCTTGGCTAAGATCTCTGCCATAAATTCTGACATTATATATGCATATTTTATTCCAATTTTTCAAAACCTAAATAATTTGCCTTACTGGGTGGTGGTGCAGTGGATAGAGCATTGTTGGGCAGATAAAATATATTATGCTCACTTTGTTAAAGATGGCGCTGCCCACATGGAAGTTCGTTGATATTAATGTGTGTTGGGGGACAGGCTGTGGGCAGGTCGGGTCATTATAGCCTAAGGCTTAGTTTTAAGAGTAAGCTTTTCCCACACCCTTGACTGATTGGATAATGTAGGGTGGTGCACTCATGAGGAATCCTCCCATTATGCCTCAGATAAGTAACTTTGTATCAGAGACTTCCTTGTTTGTAGATTGGATTAAAGGTTTGGATTTTCTACACTATAAAGTGAGGCAGACCTGGAGCTTGCTCTCTCAGTTCCTGGAATTAGCAGTAGAGAAGAGAGCAGAGAAAGGCCACATGGAGGAGGCCAGCAGAAGCAGCCAAGATGGTGGAGTGCTGAGGAAGAAGCCAGTTCATGCAGAGTTTGTGCTGGAGAAGGAGATGGGGAACAGAGGTGAATAAGTCTGGTGAACTAGAAACCTTTGATGCTAGGAAACTCGGGAAAGTCAGTAGCTTTGTGAGCACTGAATGAGTGGGTTTTGGAGCCCAGTGTGTGTTTTTACTTGCCCACTAGGTGAAAGCTAGGATTAAAGATAATGGCCCACCAGTTCTTGGCTCTGATGTTTCATTACCGACTGCGGAATCAAATGCAAACCTGCTCTGGCCAGGCGGCTGTGATGGTATCCTTGGCTCCAGGCCATACAAGCATTTAAGTGGAATGCGAAGCACTTAAGTTCAAAACCCCAAGGTCTCCAGCTTGAGCACAGGATCATCTGCCTTGAGCAACCACCTTGAACCCAAGGTCTCTGCCTTGAGCGAGGGGTCACTCATTCTGCTGTAGCCACCCAGTCAAGGCACATATGAGAAAGCAATCAATGAACAACTAAAGTGCGGCAATGAAGAACTGATGCTTCTCATCTCTCTCCTGTCCTGTCTGTCTGTCCCTGTTTGTCCCTCTTTCTGTCTCTCTCTGTCTTTGTCACCAAAAAAAAAAAAAAACTACAACAAAAGAAAACTAAATAATTTTTAACTTTCACATGCTGTATCTTTATTTTATTTTGTTTTGTTTTATTTTTTCATTGTATCAGACAGTGAAAATTAAAGATTATATAATGCTGGTTACTGAATATATAATAATTTTATTGAAAATAACTGAGAAATAAAAACAAAAATTTTAAGGTAAAAAACAGTTTTCTGATGGTAAAATAAGTTAATCAACATCACTTAACCAACCCAACGTCACATTTCCAATCTTTTCTTCCACTCACATTTTTGCATCAGAAGAACTGGAGGAAGGTATACTCCCAGCCCCGCCTGTATTAACAATAGGTCAAATTGATAACCTAACAAATGGCTGAGGAGTTGACAGCACATTGTTGGGATAAACAGTACAATCCTCTCGCTCACTGAGCAGCCATTTACATAATGCCCCACAGGTGATTGTCTTCCATCCTTTAGGAAAGCAGATAGAATGTCTGCATTCTTACTTCCAAAGAAATCATCACTGAACTTTCTGAAAACAAAGCAACTGAGTGAGACTATGAAGATATGGCTTGCTCCTGCAGGGTGACTTTACACAAGTCATTTACCCTCTCTGTCCCTTAGTTTTCTTATTTGTAAAATGAGGCTGTTGGAATCACAAATATGTATCTAAACTTCTACAAGTTACAAAATTCTGTGATTCTTTATCTCAGTTTTCCAAGATATCCTACATCTCTGTTATTCTCTTTACATCTCATCTTTCTCTTTGTTTTTGATTTGCAAAAGTTCTCGAATAAGCATACTGATCAATAGTATTGTGAGGGAGGGACTAACTTTCCTCTACCCTCAGGGTTCTTCTGGCTGACCTAATAATCAAATAGACATGAGACAGATTAGCAAGAGCAAAATAACCACTTTTAGTACATACATATGTATGAGAACCCCACATACATGAGCACATCAGAGACCCCATACACAGGAAAGGTTCAAGAGAGAGAAAGGGGAATTGAGGTATATAAGACATCCTGAGGTAGAAATGAGGTAATTCACCTAGGGGCTTCAAAAGGGCTTTGCAAGATGATAAGAAGAGCAGATGCTTAGAAATCAGAAATTTGTCCTACCCTATAGATGTGTCAACAGAAGTTATCTCTGATAATGTTTTATTATGGGCAAGGCCCCTAACTCAAGTCTTTCTAGGTAGTTAAAGGAGAAACAGAAGTTTTTCTTGAGCCTTTGGCTAAAGTTGCCTTTAGCTCAAAACAACCTGTATACCACAGAGGCATATTTTAGGGTCGCTCATTTTGAACCCCTATAGTAAAATAGAATTAAATTCAACAAGAATTTATTGTGCACTTTTATCAATGTGGCAGCTTTTATAACACATTTTATCATGTTTATTTTTACCAGCAACCTGAAAAAGAAGGTATCATTCTTCTCGTACTATACAAGTACATTTCAGAGATATTGCAGGCTGGTTTCAGACTTCCACAATAAAACGAGTATTGCAATGAAGTGAGTTATAATCTTTTTGCTAGTAGAGGGTCTTGAAATTAATTTGTAAAATTAAAAACTCTTGAAGCACAGTAAACCAAAGCACAATAAAATGAGATACACCTGTGTAAAGCCAGTGGCTGCAGCCACCACTACAGACACCTGGCCAATGCAGGTTCACATTAGATTCGGACAGATGGTAATGAAACAGTGGAGCCAAAAACTGGTAGGCCATCATCTTTAATCCTAGCTTGCACTGGCAGGCAAGTAAAAACACACACTGGGCTCCAGAACCCACTTATTCAGTGCTCACAAAGCTACTGACTTATCCGAGTTTCTTAGAATCAAAGTTTTCTGGCTAACCAGACTTATTCACCTCTGTTCCCCATCTCCTTCTCCAGCACAAAAACTGCACAAACTGACTTCTCCCTCAGCACTCCACCATCTTATCTGCTTCTTCTGGACTCCTCCACATGGCCTTTCTCTGCTCTCCTCTCTAATGCTAATCTTAGGAACCAAGAGAGAGCAAGCTCCCAGTCTTCCCTACTTTATAGTGTAGAAATCCAAACCTTTAATCCAATCTACAAACAAGGAAGTCTCTGATACAAAGTCACTTTTCTGAGGCATAATGGGAGGATTCCTCATGAGAGTACACCACCCCACATCATCCAATCAGTCAAGGGTGTGGGAAAAGCTTACTCTTAAAACTAAGCCTTAGGTTATAATGACCCGGCCTGCCCACAGCCTGTCCCCCAACACACATTAATATCAATGGACTTGCACATGGGCAGTGACATCTTTAACAAAGTGAGTATAATATATTTTATCTGCCCAACAACCTGTATTCAGATTTTTCACACAACTTTTGTGGGGCAAACTCAGATAAACCAGATCTTCTTATCTGAAATACACTGTCCACTACACTGCAATCAAATGTCCTCTTGTTGTTTAATTAAACAAACTTTCTAATTTTTCTTTGTAAAGCCATTTTTATTTTGTTGTTATCATAGCTTCAACGGATATTATGAAATGTAAAAATCACAAAGAGCACATCTAAGAGTCCTTCTCTTGCCCATTCTTTCACATGTCTCAGTAGTTTCTACTCCTGCAGTTGACATTTTTTATACACTTCTAACCAGTCTCAAACTAAGATGTGAACCCAATGAAGTCAGTCTTTTGTCCTCTGTAAAGCCAGTATTCGAGGTCAGGATCATAGCCCCCTGACCCATGCGGGTTCGCATTAGATTCGGACAGTCGGTAATGAAACATTGGAGCCAAGAACTGGTGAGCCATCAGCTTTAATTCTAGCTTGCACCTGGTGGGCAAGCAAAAACACACACTGGGCTCCAAAACCCACACATTCAGTGCTCACAAAGCTACTGACTTATCCGAGTTTCCTAGCATCAAAGCTTTCCAGCTCACCAGACTTATTCACCTCTGTTTCCCATCTCCTCCTGCACAAACTCTTAACAAACTGGCTTCTTCCTCAGCACTCTGCCATCTCAGCTGCTTCTCCTGGCCTTCACGTGGCCTTACTCTGCTCTCCTCTCTAATACTAATCTCAGGAACCCAGGAACCGAGAGAGAGATTAAACTCCTGGTCTCTCCCACTTTATACCATAGACTCAAAACCTTTAATCCAATTATACAAACCAGGAAGTCTCTGTATAATGGGATTCCTCAGGAGAGTGCACCACCCTACATCATTCAATCAGTGAAGGGTGTGGAGAAGAGCTTACTCTTAAAACCAAGCCTTAGGCCATAACAACCCGGCCTGTTTATATTACAGCCTTTCCCCCACACCCATCCCAAGCATAAGGGCAAATAATATCACCTGGGTGATGGGCTTCCATGTGGGCAGCTCCATCTTTAACAAAGTGAGCATAATCTATTTTATCTGCCCAACATCCTCAAAGTCAAAAGCTGCCCTGTCCTGACCCCAAACCCACATCCACAAGAATAATAACACCTTACATTTGCACAGCAAGGAACTTTAGCATCCTAAGAGTGAACTCCAAATTGTGGAGTTGTTACCAGAGCGTATCTGCCTCGGTCCGGCCTATAGTGTGTGGGTTCTTGACTTTGTGCAGGAAAGATTTCACAGCACAAGTCCTGGTGATTTGAGGGAACATTTATTATAGCTGGGGACAGTGAAAGAAACAAGGAATGGCCTGTGATACAACAGGAGACAACCTTCGTGAAGCTGCTTCGCCTCTCTAGAAAGAAGTGAGTCAACGTGGAGCTGCTGTTAGCTCACTGCAGAGTGGAAGGAAAGGAGACCTTGGGGACAGGCTCAGGGGTTAAACGCAGGACAAGCTACCACTACCCATTGTTCCCCTGGTTGCAAGCCTCATGGGGTCTCTTAGAGTTTTAGGAGGTACACAACTTCAGGGGAGGAAGAGTGGAAAGGGAAAGGCAGGGGTGTGCTTCCAGGAGGGAGAGTGTACACTGGGACCTTCGTTTGGAGGGTTTTTAATTTCTTTTTGTTGAGCAGAGAAAATATATTATGCTCACTTTGTTAAAAATGGCGCTGCCCACGTAGAAGCCTGACGCCCAGGTGATAATATTAGTTGACCTTCTTGCTTGGTATGGGTGTGATTATATGAATGTGTGTTGGAGGCAGGCTATGAGCAGGCAGGATCCTTGTAGCCTGGGGCTTGGTTTTAGGACTAAGCTTTTCCCACCGTTTTTGCTGTGGGGTGGTGCGCTCTGATGAGGAATCCCATTATGCCTCAGATAAGTGACTTTGTATCAGAGACTTCCTTGTTTGTAGATTGGATTAAAGGTTTGGATTTCTACACGATAAAGTGGGGTAGACTGGGAATTTGCCCTCTCTGGTTCCTGAGATTAGCATTAGAGAGGAGAGTAGAGAAAGGCCAGGTGAAGGAGGCCAGGAGAAGCAACCAAGATGGTGGAGTGCTGAGGGAAAAGCCAGTTTGTGCAGAGTTTGTGTAGAGAGAAGGAGATGGGAAACAGAGGTGAATAAGTCTGGTGAGCTAGAAACCTTTGATTCTAGGAAACTCGGATAAGTCAGTAGCTTTGTGAACACTGAATGAGTGGGTTTTAGAGCCCAGTGTGTGTTTTTACTTGCCCGCCGGGTACAAGCTAGGATTAAAGATAATGGCCCACCAGTTCTTGGCTCCGTTGTTTTATTACTGACTGTCCGAATCTAATGCAAACCTGCATGAGGCAGGTGGCTGTGATGGTGGCCTTGGCCACTGGCTTTACCCTTCTTTTTTTAAATTCATATTATAGAGGGCAAAGGGGGAGAGGGAGGGAGGGAGACAGAGAGAAAGAGAGAAGGGGGAGGAGCAGGAAGCATCAACTCCCATATGTGCCTTGACCAGGCAAACCAGGGGTTTCGAACCAGCAACCTTAGCATTCCAGGTTGACGCTTTAACCACTGTGCACCACAGGTTAGGCCTTGGAGGGTTTTGTTTTCTTTTTTGTGACAGAGACAGAGAAAGTCAGAGAGAGGGACAGAGAGACAGGAAGGGAGCGAGATGAGAAACATCAATTCTTCATTGCACCTCCTTAGTTAATTGATTTCTCATCTCTGCCTTGACCAGGGAACTACAGCAGACCAAGTGACCCCTTGCTTGAGCCAGCGGCCTTGGGCTCAAGCTGGTGAACCTTGCTCAAACCAGATGAGCCCACACCCAAGCTGGCAACCTTGGGGTCTCGAACCTGGGTCCTCCGCATCCCAGTCTGACGCTCTATCCACTACGCCACTGCCTGGTTTTAAATTTTATTTATTTATTTATTCATTTTAGAGAGGAGAGAGAGAGGCGGGGGGGGGGGGGGAGGAGCAGGAAGCATCAACTCCCATATGTGCCTTGACCAAACAAATGCAGGGTTTTGAACTGGCGACCTCAACATTCCAGGTCGACGCTTTATCCACTGCACCAACACAGGTCAGACCTTAGAGGATTTTTAAAGGCTGTGAGTTTTGGAAGGTCTTAGGGGAGGATCTCAACAGAATTTTTTTTTTTTTTTTTTTTACAGGGACAGAGAGAGAGTCAGAGAGAGGGACAGATAGGGACAGACAGACAGGAACAGAGAGAGGTGAGAAGCATCAATCATTAGTTTTTCGTTGCCGTTGCGACACCTTAGTTGTTCATTGATTGCTTTCTCACATGTGCCTTGACCACAGGCCTTCAGCAGACCGAGCAACCCCTTGCTGGAGCCAGCGACCTTGGGTCCAAGCTGGCGAGCTTTTACTCAAGCCAGATGGGCCCACGCTCAAGCTGGCGAGCTCGGGGACTTGAACTTGGGTCTTCGACATCCCAGTCCGATGCTCTATCCACTGCACCACCGCCTGATCAGGCTCAACAGAATATTCATCAGCATTTCCAGCTGTGCCCTTTCAGTGTGTGGTCTCCATTAATGGTAGCACCAGGGTAGGGGGTTACTAGGCATTGCAGATGGTCGTGGCATTGTCTGCCTGGCTTTGCTGCTTTTCTTGGCCTGGAGCTGAAATACAACTGAGACTTAGAGGTTAACTCTAGGAAGGAAAGGTCAGGGGGTTCTAAATCACACAACCAAAGATAAGAAAGATCAGGGGATCTAAACTGCATGGCCAGTAATATGCGAGAGGAGATGTGGCCCTGCTGGGGGCAAGGTCTGATGCCAGTTTGTTCAGCTACCTGTCTCAGATTCCCCATTCTGTTGACCAAGGAATTTTCCTAGCTTCTTACTATCCTGCCTCAGAGGGGAGGCGACAGCCAAAGTCAGATTAAGGATGGCAGTCCATTTGAAGTACTAATAAGCACTGTGACCTTCAGCAAACTCTCCATGATTAAGATGAGAGGGGTGGCTTGTGTTTAAAACCTTTTGAGACCCTTGAAGCTCTCACATTCAATGATTCACTTTTGATTTTTAGAGTACCTGTCAATTAGGTATGAATACGTGTACCGTGGGTTCTTTCTTTTTTTTTAATATATGAGAACATTTCAATAAAATAGTCCAACACTATAGTACTAACATCTCCTTCAACTACTACTTCCCAATCTCAGACCTAGAGGCCATATTTTTTATCCTTTTATCTATCTTGAGTATATATCTTCCAGAAGTTTTCTAATGCCTTTCCATGCATATAAAATACATATCTTGATATACTATAGGGTTTAAGGGGGATGTGTCACTTATTTTTATTAATTTCACAATATGTATTGGTATAACTATCTGTTAACCTAAAAATAAAATGCAAAAATAAGAAACAACAAGCATTTGAGATCCAAAAGAGGAGCACTGATTCAGGCAGAAACTCTGAAGGCATGGGGTTTTTATGAGAAAGCAAGGAAATAAAGTACATGAATAGAAGGAAGGAATTTCCAGGGGTATTAGGAAGCTAAGAAAGGAATTTCTATAGGTGCAGATAAGCTAACCCAGTGATGCTAATTTTAAAGAATGTCTTTAATTTTTAGTCCAGTAGTCATAGCAAATGGTTGTTTGGAATACAATGATGCTTTAGGCCCAGTTCAAAGGTTATTTTGCCTAGTTTTAACATTCCAGAGGTTTGAAAAGTGAGAAATGCAAAGCAGTTCCTCTGATATCTGATTATATTCTATTTTACATTTCCATATCAATATACATTGTCTTCATTCTCTTCAACTAATAGCTATTATATTATCATCAGAGCATGCTCTATTCTGTGAGGTTATTCTTCCTTTGCTGGGCATTTAGACTGTTTCTTTTACTCTTATAATAAAGAATGATGCATTGAACATCCTAGCATGTGTCTTTTTGGTCATATGCATGATGTTCCTTTGGTTAGATATTGAGATGAAATTCAATGTTTATATACTTTGTTTATCCTCTAAATTCACCGTACCAATTATCTCTTTCCACCAGCAGAGTATGAGAGAACTCCATACTTTAGTAAATACTTAATGTCATCAAACAACTTAAGTCAATCCAAGGGGTAAAAATGTTATCTCATCTATTAGACAAACAAGTGTGTTAGGCTTGCTCACTTGTATTTTGCCTGACTGGTGCATGAACAAGGGACAGCACCATGTATGTATAGTCTATGTAAGGCTGCGGGTATTTGCCCTTAGGGCAACAGATTGTAACTTGCAGATTGCCTGCCACCATTGGGAGGAACCATTTTTTGCTGTTGTTTGCTGGAGAAGTGCTTTTCCCTACTTGCTTACTTGTCTGCTGTTGCGAGATTCCAATAAATGAAATGGCCCACCACATTTTGGCTCCACAGTTTCTTTACCATCTGCCTGAATCCAGTGTGAACCTGCATGGCCATAGCCACCAGCCTTACACTTAATTTCAATCATTCTTTTTCATACTAGACCTCCTTATCACAGTTTCTGTTCTCTATTCCTCCCAACTATCTATAGGGGTTTGCATGTTGTTCTTCCTTCCAGTAAAGCTTTTCTCAGGAAAGAATCTGGCATCATTTGCCTTAGTCCAAATATAAGTCAGTTTGCTACTATTCTTATGAATAATTGCATTTCAAGTTTTATCTGTAATTGCAGAATAAAAGAATGTAGAGCAATTTGAAGAATTATATAAAAGAAGAATTATTTCTAAGACTAAAAGACTGTCATAGTTTCAAAAATTGCTGTCACAGGCCCTGGTCATGATCCACAAGGAATAACTTACAGACATGTGGAAAATCATGATGTTCTGGTTAGAAAACACTTGTTTATGGTGATTGCTACTCAGTTCATCTCAACATCAGAGTATTCTTCAAATAGCAAATACACCAAGCTCCCTTCTGAAAGGCAAGGTGGTATGGCTGTTGAGGGAAGATGAGACTAGAATTCTGCAACAAAATTCATTTATATTAACAATATTAACAAGAACCCCAGTGAGGTATAGTTGTATATTCACTGGTCAAAAATATCTTCCTCCAAGCTTATAAGAGGAGACAGACATTTCAACCACTCAGGAGGTCCTTTTTTTATTTTATTTTTTCGTTAGTAAATATACTGCCTCTGAAGAAGGCAGTTGATATTGTTTCACAGTTCTGGGTGAAATGCAGAAATCTGAATGCCATTAGATTTCACTTCATTTACATATGTAAGTAGCTAAGCCATAGCATCAATCATATCAATATCATTCATAATGCATAATAGTTCAAGGTTCACGCCCAACAAGACAACATCTATCCGCGGGTAATGCCGGTAATGTGCTGGAATCTGGACTCACAAAATGCATGGTAGGACTGACAGAGCAACGAGGAAGTTGCTATTGCATGCAGTTTCCCCGGGCTGGTGCCAGTACACGTTCTGGGGAGATGCGATAACAGCACATTTTACATCTTCATGTGTCGAAACCAATAAATCTTAGTCCTTCCACGAGCACAGCCCTGCTTTGGAGTAAAATTGCAGTCATTGATCTACAGTTCAGCTCTAATGTAACTTTCTGCCTTTTTTTCTTTTCCATGCAACCTCCACCTATTTAGATGTGGGTCACTAGGTGGCAAATGCAAAGGAAACCACATGTGAGGATGATAGGATAACCGATAACCTAGTATTGGGGGTTTTCTGCTTATAGTGACTGGAAAAAAAAGGGGGTATTTCAAAGTAAATGCTTCTTATATCCCAGAGCCAGCAGTGAGATCAGAACTAAGGGGCTATGGCTGCTAATTTAGAGCTGAACTAAAAACCACCTTTATAGCAAGGATGACTGGATCCTGCCGACTCAGAGGACTGGAACAAAAGACCAATAAAATTGGCCTGCCTCCTTCATTTTATAGATTTGAAAACTGTAGTCCAAACAGAAACACAGCTGGGATTCAAACCCAAAACTCAAGGCTCCATTCAGAGATCTCTGCCTCCAGCCACCTACCTCCTTCAGCTGCAGCTGCTCACTGCTGAGTGCCTCCACATGTTGGAGCCTAACACTTTATAAATCCTTTCTGTTTACTGAGGCGAAACATAGAAGAGATACCTCTTCCTTCTCCCAGAATATCAGGCACAAAATCATTTACAGATGCCATTTTAATTGCATTAAAATGTAATGTCACAAGGACAGATTGCAGTAGGTGGAGAGAGGGGATTGGAGTTAATAGGTTCCAGAGACAACTGAATTTCTGAACCCCCAAGAAGGATGGCTTACCTGGGGTGCTTTGCACAGCTCTTAGGATACATGTTACACTGTGACGGTCCCTTGGGTTTCATTCTTTATTTATTTATTTATTTTTTTGCAAGAGACAGATAGAAAGGAAGAAAGGAAGGGAGAGAGATGAGAAACATCAACTTATAGTTGCAGCCTTAGTTGTTCATTGATTGCTTTCTCATATGTACTTCAACCCAGGGGGCTCCAGTTGAGCCAGTGACCCTTTGCTCAAGCCGGCAACCCCATACTCCAGCTGGTGGGCCCACACTCAAGCCAGATGATGAGTCCGCACTCAAGCCAGAGACCTCGGAGTCTTGAACCTGGGCCTTCAAAGTCGTAGGCCAACAACACTCTATCCACTGTGCCACCTTTCCTGGCTTGTCTTTGGCCCCACTGGCTTGGGGTGAGCGGGGATGCCTGGTCAGGCTCACATTTCATTATAACCAACCCTTTAAGTAGTAAAGAGTAAGAGGTGTTCCTGGTCTTCCTAGCTTGAAATATTTCAGAGAAGACATTTAAAAATACATGTTAAGTAATAAATGCAAGCAGTTTTCAGGGGAAAAAAACCAGGCTGGGCACACCCAGGGATTCTGTCGGCCCTGCTCAATCCCTTAGACGCTTGGAACCAGAGTGCCATGCCTATACTGTGGGGTGTGCCCTAACCAGGCATCCCCCCTCACCCCATGCCAGTGGGGGGACCAAAGGCAAGCCAAAAAAGGATTGTTACTGGCACCAGGCAGTTAACAATTTCAACCAAAATTGAAAAATAAAAGAAGTTTATTTTGGACCTCTCCCATATTTTCCAGAATCTTCATACCTCTCTTGGAATGTCCTGCCTCTCCTCACCTGAACATGCAGGGCCCTCAGGCTTTCACGCTGTTGGCCAGAAGCATTCCACCTTCTACCTGATTCCAACTTTCTAGTCTTATCCTACCCTAAAGAGTACCAGAAACCCCTTCCTTCCTGCTGTGCAGGAGATCTCAATTAAGATAGTATTTGACTAAAAGAATTTATACTGGGAGATCTCTGAGAAATGCTATTACTTTGCTCCTCCTACCCTCAAAGATTTTCATTTTAAAGCATTTGTTGATTAATCCTAAAGAAATCTCTTAATATTTGGAAAGTTGTGCTGAGCTGGGGCTTTAGATTTTCTTGGGCACTCCCGACTTTCAACACTAGCCCTGACCAGTCAGATTCACTAAGAGTTAATTCTAGACATCTTGTTTCTCTTACTCCACCCAACTGGAGTTTCTTCATTTTTAAAGAGTTTTTATAAGTAGCTGACAGGGAATTTCTGATCCTGCTTGAAGGACGTCAATCTATTCTAGGTAACCCATTCTAGGTCTGGACTTTGTACTAAGCACAAGTCTTGTATTATTGACTCTTTCATGCAACCCTCTGGAAGAGATTCTATCATGCTCTCCATGTTAGAGAAAACAGGCTCTGAATGATTAAGTATCTTGCCCAAGGTCATGGTAAGGAGCAGATCTGTGGTCAAACCTAAATACTATGGATTCCTGAACACATGTTCTCAACTGCTGCACCAGAACGAGAAAAGCACTAATTCCCAGTCAGAAGTCCCAAATTTATGTCGCAGCGTGGAAATGATGACCACCAATCTCCTTAACTTTTCTAAAATTTCTTCCTAATCAGTAAAGCAGGTTGATAACAATACTTTTTGTGATAGGCTAAAGTGAGAATTAAATGTGAAAACTGATTTATAAAATGGTACTGAATCTATATGGCTATTTCTCACTGATATAAATATGGTAACTATTCTTTTTTTAAAAAGCCACTTCTCCCCGAGGGAATTTTAGTTCTGTGTATATGAGAATTCTACAAAAGATAGACACAAATGACAATTGGGACCCTCTCTGTTTTGTTCTTCACTCAGGCTCTTAACAAATACTTGTTAAATAAATAAATGATTGATATTGGCTTGGAATATACAGGAGGGTCAGGGCAGGTAAAGGAAGAAAGTTTTGTTAAGTGAGAAATCGTCACCGTGTCAAGAAACACTACTGACTATATCACACATGATTATGAACTCCTAAGTAGCAAGGTAGTACTAAGATGTACTCTGATATTACATAAAAATGAATGAAATCTTGTCATAGTTTTTAATAAATCAGTAGGGTTCTTAGGGTTTGACTTGTAGTTGTATTTTGACCTACGTGTAGCCTACGTGTAGCTGCATTTAGGCTTGCTAAAGCTGCCTTAATCCTACTTGAACTTCTGTCCCCTACTTCCCCGTGATTTGCAAGTCTTTGAAAACAAGGCTATGTTGGAGAGTGTGCTTGCTTAGTCCAGTTCCTTCCCCACCCCCACCTCTATTTTCTATATTCGGCTTTCACCCTCCCCTCTGCTACCTGGCATGTTTCCCAAGAAGTGCTTCAGTTGCAAAGAAGGAAAATACTGACAGTGCATAATTTAAATGAGAGAGATGTGCCATGCCACATTTTCATTAAAATTACAGAAAAATCCAAGCTGTGTGGAGTTTAAGGGAGATCAGAATAGAGTCCAAAGTACTATCATTACATTTTGTAGTGTTTTTTAGCTCAATAAAGCAGCTGTCCTATATTTGCAAAATAGCATGGAAATTGTTGGTTGTGGAAAAGGAAAGATACACACTGTTTTTTTTCTTTCTTCATTTCAGTTTAGAGTCTTCTACTAGTTACAAGAATTAGGAAAAACGGCAAAGTGCACAATTCCTATCATCTCTATTAGCATCTAAATATCAAATCCAAAATACATTGAAAAGAGCTTCTAACATGTGGATTGGGACAGAGGCAAGAGTCGCTAACAGATGAACAAGTAGTTACCCACAAACCAAATACTCCTATGGCCAATAAGCTTAATAAAGCAATGGTACTAGTTTAGAATGGTGGTTCAGTAAGCAAAATTTTCTGCAGACTTACACAAAGCAACCAATAAAGATGTGATTCTGAGAAAGAAAGACCTGAAGTTAAGTGTGTGCGTGTGTGGTGTGTGTGTGTGGGGGGGGGGGGTATCAGTACAGTATTAGTTTTCTCTATAATTGTAAGTTTCCATCACACTTGAGCTCAATCATCATTTAGAACAGGATGTTTATTATATTTTGACATTAGTTTGTCATGTTTAGGCATCAATTTGACTAACAGAACACTCCTGTCATCATCTAGGAGATTTTCATCTCAGTAGTTAATAACTTCCCTGTACATGACTAACCCCCATTTTGTTACAATATCTTTGAATCTAGCCCCAAGGGTCAGAGATAACAAAAAAAAAATTGTCTGTGCTACTTGAGAGTACAACAGAAAGAAGGCAAGAATGTTGAGAAATTTCAGAGAAAACAAATTTAGAAACTAATTCATTTCACTGGTTCTTCAACAAAATACATTTCTACGGTTTCCAATCAGAAGGTTTTTTAATAATGTATCTTTGAGCACAATATCCTTATAAATGTAATTCAACTTTAGTTTTTTCAATAACTGGCATGCTCACTCTAAGTTACACCTAGAACTTTCATTCCAACAAATAATCCTTATATATACTGTTTCTGTCTTTTCTATTTTAATGTTATACTTAATTACACAAATAGCTCCTGAATACATTACCGTAAAAAGAATAAAATGAGAGGCTTTAATTTATTACTCAAGTGGCCATCCTTAAATGCTATAGATTTTCCAGTTTTGAATTTTTAAGTCTCTTTAATCATGGTTCCCTTCTAGCTCTTTCTCATTTTTTGTTTGTTTGGTTTGTTTTTTTAGTGAGGGAGAGAGAGACGGACAGATAGGGACAGCGGACAGGCTGGAAGCGAGAGAAATGAGAAGCATCAATTCTTCGTAGCAGCACCTTAGCTGTTCATTGATTGCTTCCTCATATGTGCCATGACCGAGGGGTTGCAGCAGAGCGAGAAACCCCTTGCTCAAGCCAGCGACCTTGGACTCAAGCCAGTGACCATGGGGTCATATCTATTTTCTCATGCTCAAGCCAGTGACCCTGCATTCAAACTGGTGAGCCTGTACTCAAGCCAGATGAGCCCACTCTTAAGCCAGCAAACTCAGGGTTCGGAACCTGGGTCTTCCATGTCCCAGTCCGACGCTTTACCCACTGCACCACCACCTGGTCAGGCTCTCATTTTTATAATCATTGCAATTTGTTGAATAACTGAATCATTTGATCATCTGTCTTCAACATATCTGGTCAGTTTGGATTTTATTGATTGCATTCCCTTGGTGTTATTCAATATGTTCCTCCTTCTAAACTGGTAGCTGATCTAGATAGAAGCTTATTCAGATTCAATGCCATGCCAAATATATATACATATGTGTGATAATATAATATAATATTATATAAATTTGTTTGTATTCAAAATACTTCATAGATCATGCAGTATTTCTCAAGATATTGTCTCTTTTACAACTTAATTTGCTACTTAGAAATATGTCCTAAAGAGTTCTACATGTACAAGTAGGTTTACCTTAATTCTTTATTCCATAAAATGATTATTATAATTCATTACATGTATTATATTTTATAATATAATATAAAACATTATAATTTATAATTATAATTTGTATTACCTTCTCCCTCTTGATAGACTTAAGGCTATTTTCACCTTTATCAACAATTATATAATGAACATCCTATATAAAGACCTTTGTGTGTACAATTACACAAGAGTTTGCAAGGTCATGAAGTCATTAGCCCTTTTTCTCTCATGTGCCCTGTTAAGAGACTTTGAAAAGAGGAGATGTTTATTTACAGGAGGAAAAGTGTTAGACAGTCATTTTGTTCAATACAATGCAGTTAAGCTTTTTCCTGACACTAGAAAAGGATCTAAAGCATTGCAGTCGTCTCCAAATGTGGTGCGTGCCACCCAGAGAGTACTCCAAAGCATCCACTGGTGAATAGGAAAAAAAAATTAGAATTTCTACTGATTATTTTCTTCTTTTAAAAATTAATTTTAGAGAGAAAAAGAGAAACACTGACTTGTTGTTCCACTTATTTATGCATTCATTAGTCGTTTCTTGTATGTGATCTGACTGGCGATCAAACCTGTAACCTTGGCATATTGGGATGACGTTCTAACCAACTGAGTATCTGGCCAGGGCTCTGATTATTTTCTATGTGCATCTTTTATATGTACATACAATTTATAAATGTGTGTGTGTGTGTGTGTGTGTGTATAATGAGTATATGCTCAAAATATTCAATCAAAAGGCTGTTCTGACAAAGTATAGATATTATTGTGTACTTGTTATATGGAGCAGATTCCTGCAAAGCAGATAGCCTACCATGTGTCTCCACCTAAATGATTTGTCATCATCTCAAACTCAATCTCTGAAAAAATGCAGTCATCATTTGTTCCCTCCAGGCCCACCCCCTCCCCCCCCCCATGATTTCTATGTTTCTATTAATGGCATCAGAAGCATTCTCCCAGGCACCCACCCTCGAAACCTTGAGTCATCCTTTGGGTGCTTCCCCTTTCACGCCAGTGTCTGCAACAGCTTTTACGTGTTTCCTCCTTCCCATCACCACTGCCACCACCTTTTTTCCGGCCCATTTAATAACTATTACAATAGAAAGCTTGTTGGTCTCTATTTATCATCTCTCTTTTTAAACTGATAGAGCCCCTAAATGAATCTTTCTAAATCAAAACTCAAGCCTGCTGTAATCCCACATATAATTAAAATATGCCAATGAAACATATTAAAATACCCTCTCAGTGTGGTGTTTAAGAACCTTCAGGCCCTGGCTTGTTGGCTCAATGGTAGAGCGTCGGCCTGGTGGGTGGCAGTCCCAGGTTCAATTCCTGGTCAGGGCAAACAGGAGAAGCACCCATCTGCCTCTCCACCCTTCCTCTTCTCTCTCTCTCTCTCACTCTCCCTTTATTGCAGCCATGGCTCTATTGGAGTGAGTTGGCCCTCAGCACTGAGAATGGCTCCATGGCCTCCACCTCAGGAGTTAGAAGTGCTTGGTTGGTGAACAACAAAGCAATGCCTTAGATGGGCAGAGCACCGCCCCCTAGTGGGCTTGCTGGAAATGTCCCAGTCTGGGCACCTGTGGGAGTCTGTCTCTCTGCCTCTCCTCCTCTCACTGAATTAAAACAACAACAACAATAACAAAAACAGCCTTCAGATGACCTGGCTTCAATTTCTTTCTCTACCCTACTCTCCTCTGCTTTTCCATGTGAAGATTTATTCAGTTGAATCCTTAGTACATGCCTGGCACTTTACTCTTAGAAGGAATGAAAAAGTTTTCTTGAACCTTCTGAGGGTCTCTGGCTGGGTCTGAAAAAGACAGTGTGTAACAGGGGAAAGCACACACCTATTTAGCACAAGGTATACATGACATGGGAGACTGCCTCGGGAACGAAAACCTACAGAAACAGTTAGACCCAAGTATACTTCTGCTGGGTTTGATGAAGAGTAGGAAGTCATGGAGAAATATGGCAGGCTAAGGAGAATGAGGAAAGCATAGTGAAGGGTGGTGGAGGGTGACACTTAGCAATACCTGCATGTAGGATTCTTCTTGGTATCCCTTTGTACCCTGAGATAAGAATGCTTTTCTTTCCTCTGGGCACAGGGAAGGCTCCTCTCACATGAAAATTTGACCTACCTGCTTCAGCCGTTTTCTCAAACTCCTTGGGCTTAAAGTATTTAATATGTCAAGATGCTATATTTGGGGATAGCATGTTCTGAACCCCATCACTAGGCATATTAGGGGTGTTATCTCATTTAATCCTCACCATATTGTATGAGGTACAGGACAGAATAATAATGAGGGGGATTCCCAAACCGGAATGCCAGGATTCCAATCCCTCTTATCAACTATGTGACAAGTGACTTACGTGACAGCTTTGTTAACCTCTCTTGTCTCAGTTCCTCATCTGCCAACTTGTGGTGATGAGTGCGTCCACCTTGCAGGGTTGTTGGGAAGACTGTGTTACCATCTTAAAAATGCTTAGAACCATGCCTGGCACAGAATAACTACTCAATAAATGTTACTATGCTCTATTATTACTATTTCCCTCGAGGCTCATAGTTGTTAAGTCAGTTGCCCCTGTTCATGCAGCTGGTGTCAGCGCAGGACCTCAGACACATATGTCTTATGGCAAAACCCATGCTCTTACCACGGCCCTTCATTGCGCCAGGTTTCCAGACCCACCTTTCCGACTTCCTATACGTGGGTACTAGAAGCTCCAGTTAAGTCACGTTACGCACACATATCCAAGATGCTCTGTATTTTTTCCCCTCTTTTTCTTTCTTTTCATAGTCTGCTTTTCCACCTGATACAGTTTTGTTCAAGTGCATTTCATTCCTCTCCTCCCCTTTCCGTGGTGATCTCAGCCTCTTAAAACCCTACCCATTTCTGTGCAAGACCACCTGCTCTGTGATAGCATCATTGACCCTCTTCTTTCCTTCTCCCAGAAAAGGCAACTGTAATCTCTATCTGAGAGGACATATACATTATGGCTGTTATTTAATCTGTGCCTTTTATTAGAGGTATTTGTGCACCTACAATAGAAACCAGGATTTTATGTTTAAAGGTCTGCCAGATGTTATCTTGCCTAATCATTGTTTTCAAAGCTCTGGGTTCAAAGGACTCGGTCCAGACTGCCAGAGGCAGAGTGGGTGGACCTGTGTCCTCCTTACACACAGCCACACCCTTTAAACAGAGTGTCCCCTTTTTACCTGTTTCTCTATTGGGGCAAATGTCTACAGGCATCCTATAGTAAGTTATTGTCTTCTCTCTCCCACTAGTTCTCCAACACCTGTGGGAGGAGAGAGTCTTATGGATCGCCTATCTCTAGCAGCAACTAGCTCAGGGCCTTCACAGACTTACTGCTCATTCAAGGCAAGTCCACAGAAGAAAGCCACCCTGTGTGCAACACTTGAACATATCCTGCCTCAAATACATAACCTTTGGATAACCTGTCAGGTAAGCCCATGTTTACACTGCTAGTGAGAAACAGGGGAATTCAAAGCTAGATTTGTCTGGCTCGGGTTCTGATTTTGAATGGACCAAGATTCAAATCCATGTCTATCTCTAACTAGCCCTGTAATATTGGCAAGGTCTTTAAGTTTCCTGAATCTCGTCTTTACAACAGGCATAACCATAAATCTAAACATTGTTTTTAGAATTAGATTCTGTGTGCCAGATGTTTGGCTTTCAACCAAAGTTGGCAAATTGTATTTTCATTATACTGTCTGCCACAACCTTTTCTGAGAAATCTCTAAGTATCTTCTTTAGCAACAGATACTGAAGAGCAGCAGCATTCAGAGACCTTTAGGGCCATACCCTAAATGATTTTAAAATGTTCTGAGAGCCATGCAGTTTTTATCACGAGAGACAGCAATTCAAGGTTCCAGTATGAACCTCAGAGAAGTAGCACTTTTACTCTATTTATATCAGGGCCCTAGGTCTCCAACTCTCCTTTTCCTGTCAAGGGGAGCAGAGTCCATTGGGGTGTGTGTGTGTGTGTGTGTGTGTGTGTGTGTGTGTGTGGTGTGTGTGTGTGTGTGTGTGTGTGTGTGTGTGCTGATTTCACTGTTGTTAGGACAGGTGTTTATAAAGCATTAAAAGAGAAAAAATGGCAAGTCAAAAGGTTTATCTGCTCCTGGAATGTCCTTGGAAGGCTCACTGTCAAGTGATTTTACCAACTATCATATAGTACATTCATTGATGTTGCATTATGTTGTATTATTTGTTTGGATATGTAAACATTGTCTGTTTTTACATTTTTGAATAATTTCTTATTTTCAATTAGAGTTGATGTTATTATATTAAATTCAGGTTTATACCCCAGTGATTTAGACATTACATAACTTAGTAAGTGATCATCCTAGTAAGTCTTGAACCCATCTGACACCATATGTAGTTATTAGAATATTATTAACTATATTCCTTCTGCTGCACTTTACAGCCCCATGGCTATCCTATAACAACTTTGTACTTCTTAATCCCTTCACCTTTTTCCACCCGTCCCCTCTAATCTCTCTCCCATCCGACAGAACCCTCCATGATAGGCAAAAATCTGCAAAGTAGTGACCTTATATTTATATTATTTATATATATTTCAAGGTTTTATTTCAATTTAATATTCTTTTAATATGCTTTAATTAATATTTTTTATATTTTTAATGTTTTCAATTTTTTAGGTTAGAAAATGCTTATTTTACCACAAAAATAATTAAAATAATAAATATATAAAAATGCCTATGTACCGCAAAATCCTGCTATATAACAGAAAATTGCAATACAAAATTAGATATATACAATTTGAAAATTCGCAGAACAGTGAACCACTATATGGTGAGGGAAAACTGTATTTGTTTCTATTTTATAGTTCATATTTTTTTATCTTTTTGTTTTCTCCTTGTTTCTAAAGACCCTTTAACATTTCATGTAATCTGGTTTAGTGGTGATGAATTCCTTTAGCTTCTCTTGTCTGGAAAGCTCTTTATCTGTCCTTCAATTCTCAATGATCGCTTTGCTTGGTACAGTAATCTTGCTTGTAGGACCTTGCTTTTCATCCCTTTGAATATTTCTTGCCAGTCCCTTCCGGCCTGCAAAGTTTCTGCTTGCAATCAGCTGACAATCTTATTATAGAAACTCCCTTGTAGGTAACTAACTGCTTTTCTTTTGCTGCTCTTAAATTTTTCTCCTAGACTTTAACATTTTGCACTTCAATTAGGATGTGTGTTGCTGTGGCCTCTTTGGGTTCATCTTGTTTGGGACTCTCTTTGCTTCCTGGACTTGTATGTCTGTGTCCTTCACCAAATTAGGCACATTTTCTGTCATTGTTTTTTCAAATAAGTTTTCAATTCCTTGCTCTTTCTCTTCTCCTTCTAGTACCCCCATGATATGAATGTTGGTACACTTGAAGTTGCCCCAGAGCTCCTTGACTATCATATGTTTTTATTCTTTTTTCATTTTGCTGTTTTCATTGGGCGTTTTTTGCTTCCTTATGCTTCAAATCTCTGATTTGATTCTTGGCTTCATCTACTCTGCTGTTGATTCCTTGTACATTTTTGTTTGTTTGTTTCAATTAGTGTGTCCTTCACTTCTGACTAGTCCCTTTTTATGCTGTTGAGGTTCTAAGTTCATTGAGCATCCTTGTAAGCAGTGTTTTGAACTCTGCATCTAGTAGATTGCCTGTCTTCTTTTTGTTTAGTTCTTTTTCTGGAGTTTTGTTTTGTTCTTTTATGTAAGTCATGTTTCTTTGTCTCCCTGTTTTGGCCATCTCCCTGTGTTTGTTTCTGAGTATTAGGTGGAACTGTTACATCTCTGAGGTTTTGTAGAGTTGCCTTATATAGTATGTGTCCTATTGGGTCCAGTGGTCACTTGGCATGAACTACAAAGCAATCTGTAAATAGCTGCTACTTGTGCTGTGCTTGGAAGTACCCCAGTGAGGCGAAGCTTTAAACCAAGGCCAGCTACTGCAATGCCAGGCCTGAGGCCACTTAGCATGAAGTATGGAGTTCCTCAGGCCAGATGCTATTTTTTGTTTGAGAGATTTTTAGGAAAGTCTGAAGCATCAGCCAAGATAAGTCATTTGTAAGGAAAAGCCACTGGAAACAGTTTGAGTAGGCCCAAAATTTGGGTGGGATGGGGGTCTCAGGTCATCCCCAGGGTGGAATGAATAGTGTAAGCTATGTTGATAGAGTCTCAGATATGGTGCCCACTCTGGGAGAAGGGATCAAAAAAGGAACAATGGCTTCTGCCAGCACTTCTATCTGGAAGAAAGTTGCATCCTAGCTCTCACTTTGATGCCTGACAATTCAGTTCTTCCCCATACACCCCTGATGCCTTTCAAGCTGCTGCCATCATGCTGGAGCTCAGAGAAAGTAAGTCTGAGTAAATCCATGTGGTGACCCTTTAAGAAGAACTGCCTGGGACTCTTGTAGCTTCATCACAATCAGCTTCAATCCCCACTGGTTTTTACAGCTAGAAGTTATGATCACTTCTCTTTTTGGCACAGGAACCCTGTACTGAGGGGTCTAGTGTGGGGCTGGACCCATTGCTCCTCAGAGGGGAATGTCACAACCAAGATACCCCTCTTGCTTTTTATCTGTCACACATCAGTGTGGGACCAGCCCATTTCACATCTGCACCCCTCCTACCAACTTCAGTGTGACTTCTTTAATTCCTTAATTGTAGGATTTCTATTCAGCTAGATTTCAGATGGTTCTTAATAATGGTTGTTCTGTTGTTTGCTATAATTTTAATGTGGTGATTGGAGGAGAGGAATACCATAACATTGTCTGTTTTTAAAATCTTGTTTTGATTGACCTGTGGTGGTGTGTTGACCTGGAATGACGAGGTTGCTGGTTCCAAACCCAGGGCTGATGCTTCCTGCTCCTCCTCCCCTCCAACCTTTCTCTTCTTTCTCCTCTCTTTAAAATCAATAAACAAAAAATCTTTAAAAAAATTAAATGCTTGTTTCAGTATGCAACTTGCTTTATTGAATGCCTACTCATTACACATTTGAGAAGGTAGGCAATGATAGATATTTGTTGCACCTGTCCCCAAAAGAGTGTGCCGTTGGAAATGGGAGAATTAAACTTTGAACCCATAAGGGAACTAATCTTCAAAAGAATTGAATATAAAGTTGTTTTATTAACCTGTCTAGGTTTTCAATTTCTAAGATTTGGATTCTGTTCTTATCTGAGAACCCAGGCAAAGTCGTAATTGGTTTTATTAATGAACTTTTCCAGAGAGTACATTCATTTTATAAATGGACTGACCATAGGATGTGCAACATTTATGACACTAGAATGTTGCCACGTATGGAAGGGCTCTTAATAAGTGTCATTTCATGACTGCTAAATGATTTGTAAATTGTTATTACATGTAACCATCACCCTCACCTTTTCTTTTAATGCATTTTTTTGTTTATTTTTTAGTGACTCCAACTAGTTTACCACATTCTAATCAGATGTCTCATAACTGAATTGCACAGAATGCATCAAAAATATTTCTAAATTACTTTCTTTCTCTGACATTAATTTGGGTAGTGAGCCATGAATCAATGTTTATTGGAAAAACAGAGTTTCACATACAATGAAATACTATTTGTGTGCGGGAAAACACATTCTTTTGCAAAGAAAACCATTATTTCAATACATAAATATTTTTAGAATCTATCATCCTGCAAGTGCCTAATGTGATCACCACTGATGATTTTCAGATTGATTTTTGCCCTTTTGACATTCTATTACCAATACCACATGGACATATTTTTCCTCCCAAGCAAAGATTCCAAGACTGATTTGTATATATTCTAAAAATTTGGATTTAAAGTTTTCTTCATTAAGTACTCCCATTTTGGAGCTGTGATCTAAAGGGGACAGATGACCAAAGTATACTTCTGAAGTTTACACTTGTTTGATGAGTTCAATTTGTTTTATCACTCTGGAAAGTAATAATGGTGCTGTCTTTTGTGTATTAGACAAGCCATCAGTGGCTTGTTTTTCCAAACTGTTAATAGGTTGTACTGAGTAACCTGCACTCTCTTTGTAACCCAAGATAACTCACTGAGCTTGGAAGTACAATCTGTGACTCTGGGGCAGTGTTTCTCTGGGTAAAGCTAATAAAACCTGCACCCTTCCCCTTATTAGTGCTGTCAGCTGAGCTGACACCTCTGAAAAGTAAATAGATTATTTGCACAGAGGCACATTCACATTCAATTTTCAAACCAGTTATTCCTGTGTCACAGTGGAGAGGTGTCCTATGGTGAAAACTCATAGACCTTTTAGTAGTTCTTTAAGTTTCCTTTTCCAGATTTTAGTGGAAAAGGCATCTTTGAAAAAGCTCACACATAAAATTCAAAGGAAAAGAGAATCTGGCAAAGACTTAATACAGAGTGTTAATAAACAAATAGAGATGTCTTATTCTGTTTATCTAAATTTGTCATCAACATTAATAAATGTGGTTAAAATATTTATTGAGTATCTACTCTGGGTCAGACACTGTACAATTTAATAATAGCTAAAACAACATACTTAGGTCTTACAAGGCATGCATTTGAGTAGGGAACACAGATAAACAAGAACGATTAAGCGTCAGAGTGAAATTACAAGATTCAGGGATAACTTTCTGAAAGTGTTAGCAGATCTTCCAGGGCTCAAAATCAAAAAGATTCATTTCCCCTTTTTTTTTTTTTTTTTTTTTTTTTAGTGAGAGAGAGACACACACAGGGACAGACAGGAAGGGAAAGAGATGAGAAGCAGCACCTTGTTGTTGCAGCACATTAGTTGTTCATTAATTGCTTTCTCCTGTGTGTGTTGACCGGGAGGCTACAGCAGAGCGAGTGACCCCTTGTTCAGGCCAGTGACCTTGGGCTCAAGCCAGTGACCTTTGGGCTCAAGCTAGCGACTATGGAGTCTTATCTATGATCCCATGCTCAAGCCAGCAATCCCACACTCAAGCCGGCACCTGGGGCTTCAGAACCTGGGCCTTCAGCATCCCAAGCAATGCTCATCCACTGTGCCACTGCCTGGTCAGGCCATTTTTCTTTAATTTCATTTAAACATATTTCCCTTTCTAGTATTTTAAACACTATGTTTAATTCTATGTGTTCTCAAACTCTTTATACCTCCTCTTTTACCTTTTTTATTGCTACAAAAGTCCTGAAAATAAAATATTTAAACATAAACATTTTAAGGGTTTAAAGTATTTCCATAAGGCCTACCTAGAAAATTAAGGAGTGCTACTATAACCTTTGTAGCAATTTAAACCTTAAATCGGAGTGAAGGGAAGTCCTACTTGGCAGTAGTATTAGGGTCATAACAATATTACAGGTTCTTCATCCCAGATGGTCTCTCCGTTTGGTTTCAAGCCTTATGCATATTGTTCATTAATCATTAGAGGTGTTTGGTTGCCCAAGAACTTGTATTACTAAAAGAATTTTAGATGATTAGTGCTTTTAGAAAAATAAGGGTGAAGAATCCTGAACTATTCTCTGGGGGAAGAAGTATGCAAAGGCATGTCACTTAAACCATAGAAGATACAGGGAGTAAGTTGTTTTGAGTCCATGACATCATGTTTAAAAACTCCTAATCAACTATGTGGTCCAAACAGTAATTTTTCTTACCGTACACAGCTTGTATACAGCAACTAACTTCACTGATCTGTCTTAACTCTTTCAAAATTGTCTAGTTATGGCTAATTATTCATAGGTTAATTATAGGTTGGCTTGGGATAGTTCCAATTTACATCAAATGTCTGTCATAATCTCCCCATTCTCCTTTCATTTGAAAAACACTCAGTTTCAACAATAAATTAAATAGCCACCCTAGCTATTCACCAAAGTCTGGTCAAATGAGTTGAAAACAACAGGATTATGCTTCTCTAACCCACCCTCATTCCACACTGCATATATTCTCATTGTAAATAATTTTGAATCCTACCAGACAAGTATTACTTAATTGTGATAAAGTACAAGAGAAAAAAGAGAGTACAGTCTGCTTAAACATTCTTCAAGTATTGCTGATAAAATTATGTCTGTGTCATTTGGTAATAGTATACTGCTCCAGTTCTTAACTGATCACTGTATTTTGGTTTGTTTGTTAAGTTATGCCTGATTGATTGATGAGCAGGTGGTAAATATTTGGCCATTTGCTCTTGCTGTTAAATGTTCCTTTTGTAGGGTCCAGACATTTGCTGGCTATATTAATTGTTAAATTTAAGTTTAGAAGCACAATAGAGGAAGAGAATATTTTAAGAATTAGCTTTTTAGTCAAAAGGTACAAACTTCTAGTTATAAAATAAAAAGTCATGGGGTTGTAACGTACAGCATGGCGATTATAGTTAATAATTCTGTGTTGCATGTTTGAAAGTTGCTAAGAGAGTAAATGTCAAAAGTTCTCATCACCAGAAAAACAATCTATTGCTGTGTGGTGATGAATGTTCTCTAGACTTATTGTGGTGATCATTTTGCAATATATACAAGTATTGAATCATTATGTTGTATACCTGAAACTAATATATAATCTTGTCTATCAATTACACGTAATTTTAAAAAATTGGCTCTTTATTCTCATAGCACTTCCTATATATAATACATACATTTTTTTCAAGTATGGCAAATACAGTGTGTTCGTAAAGTCATGGTGCACTTTTGACCAGTCACACAGTCAAAAGTGCACCATGACTTTACGGACACACTGTAAATATGGTGACTAAATGTTGGTTAGTACAGTATTGATTTTTGGAGGGGGGAGGAAGCATGTCCATCTTTGATTTAGGTTCTCTATATTCACAAAGCGAGAAGAATCACTACACACCGACATCCTGCTGCCCTTAAGGATAACTGCCCGCTATAAAATGTCTTTAAAACTGTCAAAAGAGAATACTGCATGTTAAATGTCTTTTTTTCTTCTTACTAACCATTTTAGTTTTTTATTTGCATTTCTAAGTTGTTCATATCTTGGAAATCTTTGTATTTTCCCCAGTGCCCAGACAATGCCCTGTAACTAATATTCAAAGAAATATTTTATCACATAAACAAATGAAAGAATAACTTATTTATATTTTAACACACATCTCAAGATTTCTAAAATACTTGTATATGATATAGTAAGGTAAACTGTATCCCAGATTTTTAATAAAAATATTTCTCCTCATGTTCCTCATGTTTTTATAATTCAAGGGTAAATTAAAATCTGCATGAATATGTGCACCCCTCTCAGAAAAGCAGAAACAAAAATCCAAGGAAAGAACCCCATAATTCTACTCTGGTTTCACTATAACACTGATGTGTTTTCTTCTGAAATTCTCAGTGCTGTTTAAAAAAAAATCCTAGCATGTACTGATTAGAATATGCGTTCCATGAATGGTACCAAATCTTTTTGTGAATCGGCTCCTTTCAATTCTCACGAGTTTCCCTAACCAGGCATAAATTCAAGAAATTTCTCAGTTGATTGCCTTGCTTACCAGAGAGTGGTTGAAAAAGAACATATACTAAGTCTCCAAAAATATAAAAAACTTTCTGAGGGCACAGATAATAGAGAATTTAAGGAACTACTTTTATTTTAGTCTATGAATAATAGTATTACATTATCAGTTTCTTCTCTCTGTTCCTCTGTAGTCCTGGGATACCCATAAATATATGTCTCTGCCTAAACTCATTTAATTTATTTATTACCTTTATCTCAGTAGAACTTTAGACTAAAACTGATTTAATATGTGTGGTGTTTAGGTCACAGTCATTTATTTTATATGTATTTATTGAGTCGCTATGCTGTAGCTAGTACTGAATGTGACACTGAGAATATAATAAAAAATGAATCTGACATTGTGCCTTCCCACAAGGATAGCATAGTCAGAGGGGTAAGAAATGTAAAGAAATAAGGTAAATACTGTGTGTCTCACACAATAAGAAAGGGTTGATCAAGGCACAGCAATGACACAGAGAAAGAAGTGATTCAAAATGAACTCGACATAGAATTGTAAAAAAGTAAAAATAACCTTTAGCAATAGATGCATAAACTAAATCTTTAAAAAATAGTAGAAGTTGCCAAATAAACATGCTTCTGATAAGTCCCATTCCAAGGAGAGGACAGGAAGAGGCACAGGAAGATCATAAGTACCTTGAAATTGGAAGCGTCTTAGTATTTAAGTAGTATTTTCCTTTAATTATTGATATCCTACGTGTTTTCTACATCTACGATAAAATACTTTATCCTTTTGACCATTCTCTTTAAATAAATTAATATCTAAGGTGAAATGTACTTTATCTCTTATTCAACAATGTAGGCAATGAATTCTCTTGAAGGCATTAGTAATCCCAACTTTAGTTTTAAAAGGCCATTTTCTATATAATTATGTTTGTCACTGGAAAGAGTAGCCAGAGTCAACACCTCTGTGGATGTAGAAACCTGTCACTCTGTATGACTTTCTGTGGTGATCATTTCACCATATATACCCTTTCTTCCCGCCCCCCACCCTGACGGAAATCTCTACCTTGTGGATTGGCTTTGGTCATTAATCCTTGAATTATATTCCTGCATATAGTTAATTTTTGATTTCCTGTAGAAGGAACCATAAAATGAACCCTTTATATAAAGACGGTTTTATATTGTGAAGCAACAGCTGCTATTGACTAGACAACTTTCCCAGGCCTGTCTTTTGTCTGTCAACAAGTTCTCCTTATCATTTCTGACATACTTTGTACTTTTACATGCAATTTTGCATTTAAAATTGCAATTGTAAATGCAATTCTGAATACTAGCAACATTTGAAAATTTAAAATACATTATTGCATTCTTGATATACCTTAAAGCAGTGGTTCTTAACCTTTTTTGAGGTACCGAACCCACCAGTTTTATATGCACATTCACCGAACCCTTCTTTAGTGATAAATAAAATATGATTTTTTTTTCCAAATTGAAGACATAGGTATATGTTTTTTTACTGGTGCACAAAATGAGCCATGCATGAACATCACCTTGCTCAAAGAACAAAACCAACAAAGTGCATGAACTCACAATAAATTACGGTATTACTTTATTCTGGCCTCCGGGGCAGAGGCTTCTCTGAATCCCTGAGACCCACTCATCGCACCCCTAGGGTTCGATAGAACCCAGGTTAAAAACCACTGACTTAAAGTAAGCGTGAATTTGAGGATCTATGTATGTGTGTTTTTTTATAAAATTCAGCAATCTATAAAGTGCTCTGTCAAAATATAGGGGTATAATTAATATAAAATTATAAGTTAATGTCCAGGATACATCTGCTTTTAAAATATTATAAATAATAAAATTTGCATCTGCTGCATATTTATAAGATCTATTCTACATTATTTATGCACCACCGTTGTAAGATTTGGGTGACTTTATTTAAATATAATGCCTAACTCTCAGTAAATTATTTTTGAAAAAAACATTGGATTTTAAAACTTTTTGAAGTCATAATGAAACTTTTCAACAGTTCTCCGAAAAAAATCTATCTAAGGACTCTTATACTATTAAGTGAGAAAACTGCCATAGCATCTAATTCATCAGCTTCACCCTAGAGTGAAGTGCTCTACATAAGCAAATTTTCCTGACAATTGTAGCTTGCCCTCTTCTGTATTTTATGAAAATCAAGTGCAATAAAGTATAGGAAAGTGCTTTATATACTTTAAAATGTATCATAAGAGATACTGTTATTTTTATTATGATACAAATTTTCCTTTAACTTAAAACTTTCCAAAATATATACTTGCTTGCCTTCTTAAGCAGCAATGAAATATAAATTTGCCCATATTTTTTTACTTGAAATTTATAATTATCAACATTAATTGCGGGATTCTGATTTTATAAAGGTACCTTCTGCAATATCTTGCCCCTGATCATGGCTCCACATTGCTAGGTCCTTTTAGTTCTTTCATCTGTGGTGTTCTGTCTTCTCCCTGTGTAAAACTGTCAATCAAGGTGGCCTTATTCATCCCTATTTACCCTTCCCCCTTCTCCTCTTTACAGTTTACTGTTTGAGTCTGTTGAGATGTGGGAAAACAAATAAATAAATCCACTTGATTGTGTCTAAAGAATAAATTGGTCTGGGTGAGGAGCCAATATATTTCTGATCTGTTCCTCACATTTGTGTACTGGCTCCACATTGGTAGATGTGCTTTGTTAAAAGACTTTTGCAGTTTTTATTTAGGCTCCTAAATGTTAATTCATTGAACAAGTACTTATAGAGTGGCCAGTGTGTTTCAGACAGACATGACCCTTGTCTTCATGAAGCTCACAGTTTACCTGGAGAGACAAATATACAACACGAGTACCAAAACAATGCACTAGGATAGATCGGTGCTATGAAGAAGAAATGCAGGATTCCCTAAGCACATTTAAAAGTGGGCACCTAAACTAACCCATGAAGACTTTTCATTTAAACTGAGACCAGGAGGACGGGTTGACTTTAGAGGGGCAGATAAAGAAAATAGCATATAAGGTAAGTGTGTAGTGTTTGGAGAATTATTCTTTATTTCCAGAATCGTCTAACTAGGTGAAATGGCCAACTTAAGAAGCCCCCTTAATAAATGGGCAGCTTACTACATAATTTCCACGAGGAATTTTTAAAAATTCCTTTCATGACTGGCTGTAGTTCAACTTAATTTCACCTGCTTCTCCTTCTAGAAATTGGGCGAACAAACTCTCCTCTAAATTCTCAACGCATTTGCTATTTAATTGTAGAATGTGACTCTTCTGTAACCAGGCCACTTACGCTGCCTTACCTTGAGGACAAATTTCCAATTCTAGACCGTACTCTGCTCTCAATCTGATTGTAGAACTCCCACTGATGGCAGTCGGAGACGTGCTTGTGTATCTAGGAAAGTGCACTGCCCTCCTTGTCACTGTCAGACTCCTCTGGCACCGAGCCTGGAAGCCCAAGTGTAGATGTGAGTCTCTAAGGAGACACTGCTCCTGGCACTGCCACCCTGGCAAAAGTGTGAATGGAAGCAGAGAAAATACAGGAGATGAAAAGAAAGAACATGGCATCTGAACTAGAACCCTTTTTCCACCCAACCAGGGTCGCAGAAAGGAGGACTGGAAGGAATTGCAAGCATTATTTCTTTCAACACTAGATGCTCTATTTTATAAAACCATCAACTTTATAGCCACAGATTGATTTTTAATAATTATCATGCGCCCTAATATATGCAAAACCTGGGCAAGACTACAAATGAAGGCCTGAACTTGGGACCAGCCCTATCCCCTTCCCACTTCCTGCTCCATTCTGCAAGACAAGGGGTCTAACTGCATGCCTACCCCATCTCTTACCTGCTCTCCACCCCAGACAGCCACACCTTTAGGAGACTGACCCACGGAAGAGGCGCAGGTTGATTCTGGATGTTGGCTTCAGGCCATTTGCATAGGGAATTTCCGGAAACACTTGCTCCTACCAACTTACCACTCACTAAACTTACTGCCTTAGACAATGGGGAAATTTATAATGGTTTGAAAATTCAGATATGTGGCTTTTAAGGATGAGAGGGCTGTGCAACTTGTACTTAACTCAGTGCTTGTTAAACTTAGGGGCAGGAGAATCATCCAGGGGTGTTGTTGAAATGCAGATACTGAGTCAGTACGCATGGGGGTGAGGGCTCCAGAATCCATGTTTCTAACCTGCTCCCATATGATGCCTGATTGTAGACCACATTTTGAATAGCAAGGACTATGTGAGTATTACTGATTCGAGTATGGGTGTGTTTATATGAGTACCTGCTGTTACTTTCGGAAGAAAAATTTAAATACTTCTGTGTAAAAAGAAAAATCATATGGCAGCATCAGTTTAACAGGCACAGCTTTTAGATTTATCATTATTTAAGATTCTCATCTCAGACGGTAACCCAGACCACAGCCTATCATACGCATTCCTCCTCCCTATTAATTGAGTACCTGCTGTTACTTTGGGAAGGAAAATTTAAATACTGTGTGTTAAAAGAAAAATCACATGGTAGCATCAGTTTAACAGGCACATCTTTTAGATTTATTATTATTTAAGATTCTCATCTCAGACGGTAACCCAGACCACAGCCTCTCATACCCATTCCTCCGCCATATTAATTCGTTATGAGTGATGTCACCATGTCTTACCTTTGAATTGAGCTCTCAGGTGTTGCTTTAACAAACCTCTAAAACTGCATAAATTTCTAGGATACATATTAGAGCCAATGGAAGACTAAATGTTTCTTGGTGTAGAAAAGAGGTTTTGATTAAATTAAATAGCTGTCATCTCTGAAATTTTCCTTTCTAAATCACTTTCTGCTTTCAACAAGCATTTATATGTCGCTTGGATGGATGCTGCTATTCGTACCTTTCTAACTACTCGTGTTAACTGTGTCCTGTAGCATGGAACTGATACATATTTAAGAACATCTTCACTAGCGAAAAAAAGCACTCAGCTTAGAATAATTTTGCTCTGGTCTCTTCTCAGCCATAATAACTAGTTTTCCTTGTACTGAGCAAAATTCAACTACATGAAGAAGGACAGGATGTCACCAGTGGCACTGCTAAAAGCAGTTTTGAAAGCTGTCATAAATATTATCACTGTGCATTTTACCTAGATGAAATGTAATCTAAAGGATATGTGTTTTCAAAAGCAATTTTATCTCAATTAATTGAGGTCCCTGGACTTGCAGGAAATGATCATTTAAAATGTTAACATTGAACCAAGATTACATAATGGAAAATTGACTGGTGTTTTAAGGATAACTGTATCTCTAGATTGTGCTAGTCTACATTTTTAAAATAAAATGTGAAATATTCTGCTGGGTATTGTACCAATCTTTCCCCTGAGAATTTATAGATTATTGTTTTTTTGTTAGTCATGATCAAAGTGATCTGGGAATGTCTAAAAACATGTGAAAGTTGATTACACATTTTATTGCTGGCACCACATTGACTGGCCACCCATATGATGGAGAAATTGTGACTGTGGACTAGTTCCAACTAGCCTCAGGGAAAGAACACACTGAGTTGAAACCTTTCTAAAGCATTTATTTGCTTGCCTCATTTAATCAAGTGACTTTTATAACTATTCAGCTTTTAGGCTTATTTATTTCACACAATGAGAAAGAATAGTAACTTCTGGCACTTAAAGAATATCCACATTTAACATTTTTATTTCAAGACACAAATACCTACCTTTCCCAAGAAAGGTTATCTGTTTTGTTTTGTAATAAGAAAAAAAAATACGTAAGCAGAAGAATTCGATTTGGTCTTAATGTAACAAATGTTTCTCTTCAGAGTCATACCTACCTCTCAAGACCCTATCCATTTTTCAAGACCCAGTAAAATCCTTTCTCTTCAAATGTGTATTCTTCAAGTTACAATTCCCTGCACTTCGGCAATAGAATTTATGCATATTTAATATGTCACACATGTAATCTTTATGGGAGGCAACTAGATATGCTTACTACTAGAAGGTGAGCTCCTGTGGAACAGAAATTATTACTGATTAGTTATTTTTATTTTAATTTACAGTATTTAAATTTAAATACTCTTACTTAAATTAGATTTTTATTTTTATTTTTTCACAAGAGCATAACCCAGTGCTTTTTAATAACAGGGGTATAGTGTAAAATGCTTGAATTGAATCTTTATAATTGTCAAGGACTGCGGTGAATGCATTATAGGGTAATCCACTTTATTCATTAAGCTCACCAAATTATCATATTGACCTTTAAAGACATGATCCTCATAAATGATTTTTATAAATTATTAGAGACCTGACAATATTTCAAAATTTTAGCATTAAATACAATTTGGATAAAATAAAGTCACATTTTTAAATGTTTTATATCTAGTAAATCTCTCATTTATTCCTTTTTGTTACTACTCTTATTTTCAATGTTTATTTAAATCACTTTTTAGTTTTCAATTATACTTGACATACAATATTCTATTACTTTCAGGTGTACACCCCAGTGATTGGACATTATAAAACTTACTAAGTGATCATTCCCATAAATCTCATACCCATTTGACTCCACACACAGTTATTAGAATATTATTGACTATATTCCCTCTATTGTACTTTACAGCCCTGTGACTGTTCTGTAGCAAGTTTGTACTTCTTAGTCCCTTTACCTTTTCACTCATTTCCTCAACCCCCCTCCCATCTGGTAACCATCAAAATGTTCTCTGTATCTATGAGCCTGTTTCTGTTCTACTTGTTCATTTATTTTATTTTGCTGTATAGATTCAGTATGTATCTGTTGCCATTTATTTATTTACTTTTTTGTGACAGAAACAGAGTCAGAGAGAGGGAAAGATAGGGACAGACAGACAGGAAGGGAGAGAGATGTTCAGAAGTATCGATTCTTTGTTGCGGCACCTTAGTTATTCATTGATTGCTTTCTTGTATGTACCTTGATGGGGGCGGGGGCTACAGCAGAGTGAGTGACCCATTGCTCAAGCCAGTGACCTAGGCTTAAGCCAACAACCATGGGGTCATGTCTATACCACGCTCAAACCAGTGACCCTTCGCTCAAGCTGGTGAGCCTCCACTCAAGCCGGATAACACTGTGCTCAAGCTGGCAGCCTCAGGGTTTTGAACCTGGGTCCTCTGCACCCCAGTCTGACGCTCTACCCACTGTGCTATCACACAGGCCTATTGCCATTTTATTTTTTATATTTTTTATCATTTCTTTTCTCCTTTTTTTCCCCCTTTAACATTTCATATAATTCTGGTATAATGATGATAAAACTCCTTTAGCTTTTTCTTGTCTGGAAAGCTCTTTATTTTTTCTTTAATTCTAAATGATACTTTTGCTAAATAGAGTAATCTTGATTGTCGGCCCTTGCTTTTTATCACTTTGAATAGTTCATGCCAATTCCTTATGGCCTGAAAAGTTTCTGTTGAAAAATTAGCATACTGTCTTATGGGAGTTCCCTTGCAGTTAACCAATTGCTTTTCTCTTGCTCTTTTTAAGATTCTGTCTTTGTTTTTAATCTTTTGCATTTTAATTATGATGTGTCTTTGCCATGGACCTTTTGGGGTTCATCTTATTTGGTACTCTTTGTGCTTCCTGAGTTTATAAGCCTATTTCCTTCACCAGATTAGGGGAATTTTCTGTCATTATTTTTAAAATGCATTTCCAATGTTTTGCTTTTTCTCTTCTACTTCCAGTACCACTATGATGCTAATGTTGGTATGCTTGATGTTGTCTCATAGGTTCCTTATAGTTTTTTCTTTTTCTTTTCTTATAGTTTTATTTATTAATTTTAGAGAGAGGAGAGAGAGAGAAAGAAGGGATAGAGGAGCAGGAATCATCAACTCCCCTATGTGCCTTGACCAGGCAAGCCCGGGGTTTTGAACTGGTGACCTCAGTGTTCTAGGTTGATGTTTTATCCACTGTGCCACCACAGGTCAGGCTAGTTTTTTCATTTTTTTAGAATCTTTTAGCTGTTCTGATTGGGTGGTTTTTGCTTCTTTATCTTCCAAATCACTGACTTTATTCTTCACTAATCTACTCTACTGTTGATTCTTTATAAATTATTTTTCATTTCAGTTAGGGTATCCCTTATTTCTGACTGGTTCTTTTTTATGCTGTTAATGTTCTCACCTTGTAACCAGTGTTTTGAACTCTGCATCTAGAAGATTGCTTGTCAACATTTTGTTTAGTTCTTTTGCTAGAGTTTTATTATGTTCTTGTATTTGGGACATGTTTCTTTGTTTCCTCATTTTGGCAGCCTCCCTGTGTTTGTTTCTATATGTTTGGTAGAGCTGCTATGTCTCCCAGGCTTGGAAAAATGGCATGATGTAATAGAGGTCCTATACAGCCCAGTGGCATGGTTTCCCTGATCACCCAAGCTGGACACTCAAAGTGTACCCCTGTGTGAACTGTGTAAACCCTCTTTTTTTGTAGTTGAAACTTGATTGTTGTTGGTATATCAATGGGAGGGATTTGTCCCCAAGCCTACCAGCAGCAAGAACTGGCTGTGATCACCAACCACTGTAGAAGATCACTGTGCAGGAATGTACCCCTCAAAATAGGACTTATTCAACCAGGGCTTGATGCCCACTGAGTCTGCCCCTTTAGCGTGTCACTTGTAAAAGTGGTTGGGTTGTGCTTCAACGTGGTCTAAACATATCCACTGGATACACAGGCTCTAGGGTCCCTAGAAGGTGCAGGCCAAGGTTAGCTACAACCTGTGTTCTGCTTGGGTTACATAACATGAGCGACAAAGCAATTTGCAGATGGCTGTTACTTGTGCTGGACATGGAGTTTTCCAGGAGAGACCAAACTGTGAACCAAGGCTGGCTGCTGCTAGTGCTGGGATTGGGGCCACTTAGTGAGAGATACAAGGTGTGCTGAGGCCTGATGTTGCTTATTTAAAAGATTTTAGGAAAGTCTGAAGCATGAGCCAAGACAGGCCATTCTGCATGAAAAACAAAACAAAACACTGGAAACAACTCGGGTTGGTCTCTAATTTGTGTGGGGTAAGGCCTCATGAAATGACCAGGGTAGGGCATACAGTATGAGCCTGGTTGATAGAGTCTTAGATATGGTGCCTGCCTGTGAGCTTTGTGGTGGTTTGTGGGGGAGGCTCAGAAAATGAATAGTGGCTTCTGTAGCACTTCTATCTGGGCAAAAGCTGTCTCTCCAGCTCTTGCTCTGATGCCAGACAACCCTGTTGCTCCCTATATGTCTCTGGTGTGTTTTGAGCTGCTGCCCAGCACTAGAGCTCAGAGCCAGTGAGTCTGAGAAAGTCTGTGCATGGGCCCTTTAAGAAGAACCACCTAGAACTTCAGCAGCCCTCTGTCTCACTCAGCCTCAATCTCTATATCTACTGGTTTTCACAGCAAGAAGTAATGGGGACTTTTTTTTTTTTTTTTTAAGAGAGAAGAAGGAAGGGAGAGTGACAGAGACAGAGAGAGAAACATTGATTTGTTGTTCCACTTATTCATACCGTCATTGGTTGATTTTTTTATGTGCCCTGACTGGGGATGGAACCTGCAACCTTGTCATGTTGGGCCAATGCTCTAACCAACTGAGCTACATAGCCGGGGCCTTAAAGGGATTTCTCTTCCTGGCATTGGAACCCTGGTCTGTGCAGTCTGGTGTGGAGCTGGTACCTCTCACTCCTTAGAGGAACTTTAGCAGCCAAGATATCCCTCCAAATTTTATTACATGTAGTGTGGGACCAGCTCACTCAGTTCTGTATCTCTGTCCCTCCTATCAATCTCAATGTGGCTTCTTCTTTAAATACTTGGTTGTGGGACTCCATTCAGCTAGATATCATGCGATTATGAATGATGAGTGTTCCATAGTTTAGATGTAATTTTGATGTTAGTGGGAGGGTGTGAGTACTACATTTGCTTATGCCATCATCTTGACTAGAAGCCATGAATCTCTCTTTAATACAGAAATCTTTTACATTTTAATGGTGTTTTCCCTATTTTAAAATTTTCATGTAGCATTTACATCTCTTGCCTTGAAAACGAATAAAATTATGTATTCTTAATGTATAGCTCAGAGAATTTGTATTGTAGGTCTATAAAGATACTTCCATAAGTATTCAAAATAATATATGTATTTTGAAGAATAGAAATAATACAGAACACACCTAATGATCATTTCTGTTTACTATTTGCGTTACAGGAAAATAAACAAGACAGGCCAATGGAGAATCAGAGCCAATATTAAAAAATGCTTATCCTCCAGCTCAAGTTTTAACTCATAATTTTTCACAATAAAATACACATTTCTTTTTCTTTCAATGAGCGACTTTAGCAACTTTTCTATTTTCCCTATTTTTAGATTGTTAATAAGTCCACAGGCATCAGAGGAAATATACTCTCTGCAGTATTAGAAGTAAAGAAATAATATAATGATAACTTGCCTCTTCATCCCATGGAACTTTTACAGTGGCATTAGGAAGCTTTCAGATAAAAATATATAAATTCATTATTTAAATTCTAGTACTGAAGTCAGAAAAACTTGGGTCTAATGACCACACCTATCACTCACTAGGTGAATGACCTTGAGAAAGATAATTTCATCTTTTTTTGGATAAGTTCCTCTCAACTGAAACAATAAACATGGTTTCAAGATCTTCCTTTAGGTTGGCTGGAGGATTCTAATGCATGTAAAGCCCTGACCACAGTGCCTGGCGTAGAGCCCATTCTGAAACTGAGGCTGCATGGTATGGTAAAAAGACCTCATTCCTGAACCCAGACCTTCCCATCCATCAGCTAGTCAGGCACTTGAGCTCGTGAGCCCATGTGTCTCTTCACCAGTTGTTTCTGTTTTTGTTTATTCCCAGGCAAAAGGGGACACCAGATTGTAGCAATCAGGAAAGAAAGTGAGAAGCCTCCAAGTCGGAGAAAGACAATCAAAGCGAAGAGTTAGTCACTAAATCTTCCAGAAGGAAGGAGGAGAAAGTGCAGCTAAAGCTTGATGGATTAAATTCTGAATGTAGTTTCTTAAAAGGCATTTTTGTGGTTAGGGACAATGGAAAGATACCAAGTTACAATACAAACCCAAGCCCAGGCTTCATGGGAATCCAAGAAAGTGACAGGACAGGCACATCATAGAATAAGGGAGTGTTTGAAAAGAGAATGCTGTGTATTTACCATTTTGCTTGATCTACATAGCAAAAGTATCCCTCAACTCTATACAGAAGATCACTGTAAGAAAACGTTTTCATATGAAACATTTAAAAATCAAATAAAATGAGAAAGAAAGAAATAGAAAGTGTTAAAGGCCATGCTACTATTTTCCCTATCCTCTTTGCTTTCACAGATTTCAGACCAGGATGAGTAGTAGTTCATGCATATGAATAACTTCCCCAATCACCACAAAGCAAAGGAATATGCTAGGAAACACAGCATCCGCCATTCTAAAAGGAGATGACCTAAATGAGAAGTAAAAATTAAAAAACAAACAAATTAACTAACTAAATGGCCTCACCATGAAAAACAGAGCTTTCTCTCTGTCCCACTCCATCTAGTAACCTATTATGTAATAAAAGCCCACTGTGCTTATTAGGAAAAAACGAAACTTTTGCTCAGCTAACTTTAGAAATGTTTTTCTTTGATAATATGTTTTCCTAAGTATTTTTGAGCCAGGACTGTTGTGAAAAATTGAAAGTCAAATATCCAATGAGCTGAAATCAAATGATTGACTATGTGAAAACGTCTGTCATTCCACCCATGTAGGAGGTTTCATTCATTTCTAGTGGACTCCATGGCAAAAATTTTTCCTTAACAAAGAGATGTCAATCTTTTTTTTTTTTTTTTTTTTTTTTTTTTTACTATAAAACAGTTAACAGAAATTTAAGCTTATTTTCTATTTTGTTGTTTGGCAGCAAAAATATTTGTCATAACACATTAATCAAATTTATGATTTACTCTCATTTAAAATCCATATCAGAGTTTTAAAACAAAATTTCATTAATGCCATCTGAAGATGGTAGAAATATATGAAGAACTTGAGAAGACTCAGGTTCCAAACACGACCCTATTGTGTTTTAGTTGTGACCCTGAGCAACTAGCCATTGTCACCGTTCCTGAGTTCCATATAAAATAGAAATCAAACAACCTGTTGTGTAGGTCACATTGTTATTGTGAGGTATAAATAATTAGCATATGAAAATAACTCAATAGACCTCTTGAAAATTTTGGAGTGGAAATAAATGTTACTGTTACTTCCCATTAAGAGCACCACCATCTAGACAATTGTTTAAGTTGACTTCCCTCTACCCGTGTTGTATTAGTCTTGTCTGTTCAACCTCCTTCCTCCCTATCTCTCAATCACATATTCTATTCATTTTCTCTTACACTTTCGAAGTAAACCCCCTCATTCCTTATGCCTTGACTAAAGTAATGGCCATGTAATTCACCCTGTCTACAAACTCAACTATTGCCAAACCATTCTGTATGCTGAATTCTTTTTCTAGTGAATAAATATAATCATATTATCCCTCTGCTTAAAACTCTTTATGACTTCCTGATGCCCATAAAATATATTAATCTCCCTAGAGTAATACGAAAAGGCCTTTGTTACTAGATAATTCAACTCCATCTTCTACTATTTCTTATCATATACCCTGGGTAATAGACACACTATACTATCCTTTCCCCTGGATTTCTATTTTTGCACTTGCTGTTCCCTTCACCTATGATGTATTTCCTACTCTCTAACAGTGAACAACTATTCATCTTTAAGACACAGCTGAAATGTCACCTCCCACATGTTGCCTTCTCAGAGCACACAGGAAGAATTTGTCATTCCTGTAAGACTTATTTCCTTTACAGTAAACCACATTTTATTAATTACCTATTTACATGTCTGTCTTCACACAGGACTGTGAACTTCGCTGCGTAGAATGGAGCCAAGAATGTGGTAGGCAGGATTTGATAAATATTTATTGAATTAATGATTGAGAACAACAACAACAAACCGACAAGATTACAATAGGTCTGTTCATGAATTAATGTCCCAAATTTGCAAGTGGCATTTTATTTTTCCTGTATATTTGTAGGGGAGCTAAAGAAATGGAACTGAGATCATTATTTAGGAAAGTCTAAAAACAAAAAAGAAAAAAGAAACCCACAACCCTTTGAATCAATTATATTGCTATTATAAGCAATTGAATCTTTGGCCTAAATTATCAAGTTTAAATGTCTCAGTTCATTCTGCTTGTTTAGACACAGCATGGACATAGAAGGTTTCTTTTTTCTCGTTATACTTAGAAAACACAAGTTTTGGATACTGTGCAATAGCAAACTGCCTTTTGTATGTGGTTTCAGAATGACTCACAAAGAGTTCTCAGCACACTCTGTACTGCGCCCCCTTCCTCAAATAAGTACCAACCTCTATCTTCAGAATGCTGTAAGGTTTAATGAGAAGATTCCATATAGCTCTCGGCTCGTTTTTCTGTGTGTGTGTGTGTGTTTGTTTGTCAGGAAAGTAAGAGAGAAAAATAAAGTATGCTGGTAGACAAATGTAGAAGCCCCGCTTCAGTAATTAATTTCATTTAGTGCCTAGCATAGTGCTGACAGTGAATTAATGTTCCTTGCTGGTGATGAAATACTAAACGTAAGAACCTGTGTTTCTGGTTTTGCATTGTCATAAAGCTGCTATTATTCAGCAGTTATTAGGTACCCACAGAGTATGAGACATTAACATGACAAGTAGAAAACACACAGTTCCTATCCTCTACATTACAAAAGACAGACACACAGGAAAATAGGTGGACCTCAAAATTGTTTCCAAATGGCTGTTTGTAGGAGGGTTTACAGACTAGGAAAACTGAAGGGGGCACAGAACGAGGTAGACAGGACACAATGTTAGGAAATGGGAGGTGTAAGTCGGAAACAAGTGTTTTCATAAAAGGAAGAAGGTAGAAGGTCAAGCCAATTTCCAGAAGCGTAAGAGTGAACTTGAGAGAGACACTGGTGATGATGGAGAACCCGAGGAAATAAGGTTTTTCTGTTGTCTCTCCATGTCTTTGCGCTTTCTTAGCTTCCCTGGTTGGCAGTGAGAGAGGAAAATTTTGAATATCTTATTTTAAGGCACTTCCATGCTAAATGGATGGTTTCACCATTTGCTAGCCTCAGTTTCCACACCTTTAAAATGGAACAATAATACTTCAAAGAACTGGCCTAAGCAGAGGAAGCATGCAGTGGCCCACACTGGTGTCTTATACACAGTCAAGAAAGTCTATGCAGAGTCCCATGAATCTTGGTCTGTTGCCAGTCTCTGAGGTTCCAGATTTCTTTTCTTTCCCTTTTTTCTGTTTGTCAAAGGAGCAAGGTGATTTCTAGAAAGAAAAGATTACATTTAAACAAGTAATACTGGTTAGTAAATATGTAGACAGGATTTATGTTAATGCTAAGCCTCCGTTTCCAGTTGTATTAGGGGCCAGTGAGATTTTAACCTAGTTAGTAATTTTTTTAGCAGTCATTACATAAAGACCAAAAAAAAGAAATCGCAGGAGAGGCCTTGTAAAACGGTACTTGGTGCCCTCAAGAGCATTTCTCTCAGTCTTTTCATCAACAGAGCTGGTCTATATTGTGAGTCTTATTTATAAGGAGGCTTTCTGGCAATTTCACACTGCTTTTCTCTCATGTAGCCCCCCAAAACATGTAAACCCAAGGGATTAGTAGCAACTTAAAAGGGAAAATAGTGTAAAGTTATACCATGAACCAAAGCAGTGCAGCTGCCTTGATGCACTGTTCCCTGGGGCTCCCACAGTGAATGAAACTTATCTAAGTGGCCCAGTCCACTCCCACGCTGCTGGAGCCGCAGCCCTTTGTTACTAGCGCACGCAGGAACTGGTCGATCTCAGGGGGCGGCCCAATCTGTAATGACCTGCATTGTAGAAACACGCAGGAGTTCACTATCTAGGAATGAAAACTTAAATCTCCTTTTATATTTCTTTGTTGACAGTTGCAAGCACGGCTGTGTAATAAACAAAATGTTTGTTCTGGCAGGGTTGCTTTCAGAGGCAGTTCAGATACCTTTACTGAGGAGGGCAGCAACCTGAAATGGAAAAGAATTGGGAATATCAGCTGAGGGCCGTGTAGAAGTCTTGAAAAAGACTGAATAGTCCCCAAATGCAACCATCATCAGGCTGGCATACTTACATTGAGGAGCTCATCAGACCAATAATTACTAAGCATGAATTAGGTTAATGAAATCAGGGTAATGAACTGCTGTGTGGCAGCCTCCTACTTGTTAGATAGCATTGCTGTTTTCTTCATTATTTAATCTCTAACAGAGGCTGGATTTGCTGCTTGAAATCTAATTGAGCCTATTTGACTTCGGAACAATTTTTTTTAATTGTTTCAAAGAGCCTTTAAAAAGGCGTAATTGTGAAAATATTAAAAATCTATACGACACACACAACATCAGAACATAGAGCAAATCAGAACAACCTAGGCATTTTCTGCTCTTTTGATAAGACTAAATTGCTAGTCAAGGAAATGATGAAGGGGATTTTTTTTTCAAGGCTGAGATTTTTTTTAAAAGGCAGAGATTCTCCCTCCCCAAATGGCAGCTTAAAAATTTTTTTTGACAGACATAATTTAGTAAATAATAAAGCTGTAGCACATCTTTCTCTCCAAAGATAAGCACTGGCTTATGATCTGGAAAGGGAAGGGGATCAAAACTGAGCCCTGTGGCTCGTAGAATGCAGCTGTGGAGACCTGCCCAGGTCATGAAAACAGGGGAGACCACCTTCTCTGATGAGAATCCAGGAGTGCCAATGTATCTGAAATCTGCATGGAAAAGGTGGGCGTGAGTCTGATGGGATCTGGTTTCGAGTTGAGGCTTCTTTTCCAAGGAAAGCTGGGAAATCTGCAAAAGAAATCAAGGACAAAGGAAGCATGTGCTCTCCGTTCTTCCCATTAAGCAGCACGTGGATAGGGGAGCTCCCCCGCACGCATTGAACTGCTCGCTGCCTAGGCCGGTGACTTCACTTGTTCTCACGTCTTCGGTTTGAACGCAAGTTCCAAGAAAGAAACAGGAAGTATGCATTTATGAGTAAGGGGTTAAACACAGCAGGATGTGTGGATAAAATGACAGTACAGTTCCTATTTGATAATACTGAATCTATTTTGAGATTACTTGTCAGTTGTTTGTTGTGCTAATAATTGCCATTAAAATCAATACTACATTTTGGGAATTAGGCAAAGAGCTAACACGTTTGGTTTTGCACAGAGCTTTCCAAAAGCAATCTGGGTAACTTGTTTCTGGAATGCAGCTGTGTAAGTTTTCATTAACATCTTGCAGGTGGAGCCTAATTTTAGTTCAGCCTTGAGAAGGGGGAATTGTTTTCCTCCTGATCTGCACAGCACCACACAGCAGCAAAGCAGGTGGGGCTTTGCCAAGCACTTGTTTACCTTCCTGTTTGTAAAAAACAGATGATTCATATCATTAATCATACAGTTTCTATTTGATTTTCACATGTCTTTAACAGAATAGTCTTGAATACCTTTGACCTACAGTTACTCAGATGTGGAAACAAAAGTAATGAAATGGAAACTGATAAGAAAATGAGTAACAAATCCTAAAAATAGTGGCGGAAAAACCAGTGAATGAAGTGGAGTAAAATTTAGAAATACATCTGTTGACTACAAAAGCATTTTAAAACACACCCTTCCAGCTTCTAGTTTGGCAATTTGAAGTTGGTCAGTTAGTAAGTTCAATATTTTTTTCCTGCCTTTGCAAGGAAGAAACTATTAGCAGTTTTGGAGAAGAGGGGATGGGAGGGGTCAGAAAAGACAACTGAGATGCCCATTGTTTTCTCTCACAAGTTCTTCCCTGGCCTTTGAATCTTAGGGAATGTGGTCATCAACTTAGATGTTAGGTCCGAAGAAAAACCATTTTAACAAATCAGAGAGTGATTTATGACAGTCGTTTCTCTTTTAATTGGTTTAGGAAATATTTTATGCTTGCCTTTAAGCTTCCAGGGCACAAAACCATTCTTTTGCTGTTAATATGTTTCATCATCGTGAACCTAACATGTCTCTTCGGATGTGAGGACAGTGTGATATGGCATAATACTGCAGCATGTCATCTTGCTTAAACAAGAGCCTTTGAATTCTTCTGCCCTGTGCGGTGTGCATGAAAATTCCATTACCTCCACAGAGAGGGGCAGCTCTGCCCACATGTTTATTTCTTTCAATTCAGTCTCTTGGAATGGATGGAATTTGTGATTATGCTGTATACAAGTCTACTGTTCTGAATCTTGAAACAAACTTTTTCCTGAAAGCCCTCTCCTAGACTTTGAAGGTCACCAATCAAGGGCTTTGCCTTTATGAAAGTTCTTAACCTGGGATACAGGCTTATCCATGAATGTGTTTCAGAATATTCCTGAACAAAGTTTCCTTTTCTTTGTCTTGTTTTGTTTTGTTCTGTTTTTGAGTAGATGTGAATGTACATTTTGTGACTGTGCATTTGTTTTCCCCTCAAGAGAGACGCCATACCTTTGCTTGGATTCCCAAAGGATTTATGACCCCCAGAATCTTAAGAACTGCATCCTTATACAGAATGTATTCAAATACTACCTTTAGTGTAAAGGCAATACAGTAGGTTACCTTGACTAATAATTAACTAAAATACAGTATTTGTCAGCCTTCATCATAGAGTAATCCTAGTCTGATTTAGAATTGAATTTACTTTGTAACTAAGTAATCTTAGTCTGATTTAGAATTGAATTTACTTTGTAAGTCCGCCTACTTTCCATAGGATTTCGTAACTCTTTCGTTATCTCCAACCTGTAACTATGCTAAAATGAACATCTAAGAGAATAGTGTATCTTTAAGAATTGTTAACTTTATTCAACCTAGATTTGTTAAGTACCTCTTATGTTGAAGTACTTCTGAATTTCAGAAATATACAACAGTCTCTTTGTTAAACAATTTCCTACACCTGGGGCAGCCACATTCAACTCGGAAAGGAAACTCAACTAATTGATCTGTTTGTAAAAGGGGAACACATTATGTGAGGCATCAGATTTTCAAAACATATTGCACATCCTCATTTTGAGATATGAATATAAAAGTCAAAAACAAATGACTGTGACCCTTTGACAATATGACAAGATACCACACCTAAACCTGTTTGTTCTGTCATCCAGTTCCACCCACCAGCAGATGTGGCTGGAGAGGGGCCCATGTGGGTGACAGAATGGAGGCATGGAATTTTAGACGTGACTCCCAAGAGTGATATAGGAGGAAAGGTCATTGAAAGGCAAGAAAGAACCAGTTTGAAACTTAGGCTAAGTATTTTACTGATTCGATCCTACAGATTTCCTGAAGCACCATCTGATTGTGATTTTGCAAATCTTAAAGATAGCTCTACTGGAGTTTTGACAAATACAATGCCCTCTGGGTCTCCCGATAAGACCCAATCTTTGGAGGCAATCTATATGTTTCTTCCTTCCTCTCTACATCTGAGGCTCTTCTAACTCTCTCCCAAAGTTTGGACTTCAATTTATTCACAGGAATAGAAGGACAAAGACAAAGGGAAATAAGTTGACATGGAGCAGGGACAGATTTCTTCCAATTCTCTCTCATTGTGACTCAGACTACCAATAGCAGACCCCGCGGATTTGATCTTCCCAGTATTCACTTTGCGTTTAGCCTCCTCATTCCGAATGTAAAATTCAGTACCCAACTTCTATGCATCATGAAATCCAAGACGATCTTGGAGAAGATGAAATGGAGTTACAGCACTATTTCCGGAAAGCATAAAAGGTTGTTTTGACTCTCTCTGCCAAAGGCTCAGTTTTTGACTATTCCTAGTTTAAAACAAAATCACAGTTGGCAAACTGCCTTCCTCATTTCTAGGTTTTTCATTTCTTTGTGAGTTTTTCCTGCACTCACTCCTCTCTAGGCAAACCTACACTTTTCCTGCTGAGATACCTTAAGTCATAGAGTAAAATGTCACCTACAGGAAACATGTGATTCATTTTACTTTTGCTGGTGGGTACATTCAGAATTCTACTTCAAGAGGTTTATTTCTTATTTTTAATCTAAACCTTATTGAGCTGCCTGCAGTGGACTCCTCCACCACAGCTGCTGAAATAAGTCTTTACAGAAGCACTTAAAGAGGAGCTGGTTGTTCTAGTGCTGCTTCTGAAGAAGTTCCCGTCAGCAGCAGGGTACAATTTATGGGATGCTTATGAGTTTTTAGTTTTTTTTAAAAAAAGAGCACACATGCCACAGAGAATCTGAATGCCTTCTATGAAAATTGTACAGACCTCTCAGGGAGCATAAGGAAATGCATAGAAAATTTGAGAGGTCACAGTTTGGCAAGACCACACTAAAATCAACTCAGACAAATAAGATAAACCCTGTTTAAAGACCTCAAGTAAAAGAAAGAGATTCTGCAACTTTAATTGGGGAGCTCTGCCAATATCTAATTGTTATCTTTGGTTCTTGGATCCGTCTTTAGTATTTATTGGTATCAGCTCTGCTTGTTATTTTAGCCTACAAATTGGGTAAGAATAAACACAGCTTTGTCCAAAAACTCCTTAAGTACATGAGAATCTCTACTTCATAGAAAAGAAATAATAATTTAGAAATAGAGAGTATTTTGATAGCTCATACCAATATGTTTGGGTAATGTCTACTTTGAGTTTCTTTGTTAGACTTTTGATTATCCAGAGTTGTGTAGGCTGAAGCAAAATGGTTTACATATATCTTTTTAAATCAAATTAGATAAAGTATTTCAAAAGCGTATTTCAAAAGTACCCATAAGAACTAATACATAACTTGAAGCAGAAGTGCCAACCAATCTTCACCGGCAGTCAGCAGTGTTGGACCAGTTCTTTTGATGTCATGCTATGGTACGCCGTGCTCTTTTGTGGATCACTGTTAGATAAAAAGAAAGATGGAAAAAATAAGTGAGACAAAACTCAGCATGTTAAAAAATAAGAATTGGTGGAATTAAATAATATAAACAATATTTCAATTGCTGTAGCACACTGTGATTGTCTAACTGCCTACAAGATGATTTGATCTTTCTCAAAATCTTTTGAGGAAAATAGAGCAACTGTTATCAAGTCATTTCATAGATTAGAAAGTGAAAATCGAGTGTTATCAAGTGACAACAGGCATTTTTTTACCAATATAATATTTTTTCCAACATAATATTTAATAAAATGTTAAATTAGTGATCAATACTTTAAAAATTGGATATTTCACTTACAAAGAAAAGTTGAAAGTTCCGATGTCAATAGATAACACTTGGCCCATGTGTCCTGTGCCACTATCTCCTATTGCCTTATCTCTTGTCAGTCTCTTCACTTATTAATCTTTACTTCCTTGATATTACTAGGTCTTTAATTTTTGTACCCCTTGTATAAAAGGACTATCACAAAGCTATGCTTTGAGGTTATTAAAAGAGGTCAACCCAAAGTACAGTTCTGCTGCTACGTTCTTTTATCATACAGTGCTCACACAAGACTGTGCCTTGATTCTCCTCTCCTCTCCTCTCCTCTCCTCTCCTCTCCTCTCCTCTCCTCTCCTCTCCTCTCCTCTCTTCTCCTCTCCTCTCCTCTCTTCTCCTCTCTTCTCTTCTCCTCTCCTCTCCTCCAGTAACCTCCCACTCCTCTGAACTTCTCACAGTTGCCCAAGAGATCATGTGCTCCCATGTTCCCACATGGTTGGTACCATTCCTTCTGCTTTTCTTACTGTCGGCTTGCCACTCTTCCCTCTCTTGAATAAATCTTAATCCAACTGCTTCACTCAAAAGTCCCCAGCTCTCTTCAGCCTACTCTGAGTGTACCTGCAGCTTCCCACCTCTCCCCATGCTGTCATTTATTCAGCCTCTCATTTATTCAATAAATGTCAAGTAAATGAATAAAGAAAGGGAAGAGTAGTCATGCCACCGTATCAGTCTCTACTTGACTTACTCTTCTCCCAGGTCTATGTTAAGGTGAAAACATTTTTTTAAAACAATGGATCAGATTACTTGATAATGAAGATTTTGAGGTGAATAGCATTGAGTCATATTTATCACAGGCAATGTGGGCAAACTTTGGGCAACTTTGAGGTGGTCCAACACAAAGCTTGAGTCAAAGATATTTTTATCATATTTACAAGGATGAGCAAAAGTATGTTTAGGTTGTGAGTACACAAAGAACAAAGTTTATTCTTGAATTATTATTTATTAATTATTGCATTATTTATTTCTATTATAGCTGCAGACCTACTTTTGCCCACCCCTGTGTTTATCAAAAATGCCCCTTGCTTGAGAAGAGAATCTCATGTTTCTTTACCACTTTAACTTAGTAAACAGAAAAAAAAAACATTAATTCAAAGTTTAGAGAAGGCAATACTGTGCTTTCTCCCAGCAGGAGATAAATTGGTGCCTGGCGGGAAAAATTACGTGTCGAAAAATGATGCAGAAAAGATAAGGACTAGCCCCAGTTACTGATTTACTCCACTAACGTTCTTTAACTCCTACCCTTCAGCTCAGTCCTAACAGGTCCAAGTATATTTTATACTCACTCTTGGATAAGATGTTAAGGACTGCTTAACATTACAAAATAAATTATGAAGATAGATTTTTCATTAATAAGAGTATAAATTGGTAAGGGCATAAATTGTATGAAAAATGCTGAAGAACATAGTGGACACATAGAGAAAGCATTCAGTACATGCAAAATAAATGAGTAACAATATACAGTCTCTAAATGTTTACTTGAATTTCAGTCCTGGCTCAATTATTTGCTAACATTGTGACTGTGGACAAGTTACTTAACTTCCCGGTACCTCAGTTTCCCTTTCTATCAAAAAGAGATGATAATATTATCTACTTCATGAAACTGTAATAGTATAAGTGAGATCATATATATATATATATATATATAATGTTTATCATAATGCCTGGCACATAGTAATAAAAATGTTAACTGTTAGAATTATTAAAATATAATGTAGTATGAGCTCATATATACTTTTTTCTTTGAAATAGCCAGCATTGAAGAAAGAATCATAGATTTTGATGCACTTATTAATAAAATGTAGATAATTAAAACAAAAAGGAAATCTCATCCTAATATGCCTTGCATCATTTATGTTTCAGTTTTGCATTTTATTCTCACTCATCTCAGATAATGAACCAGACCAGGTCTCATAATTGCCCTTCTGCAACAAACTGTTCAGTTTTCAGTTTCTTGAATTTTTCAGTGAGGTTCATCTTCTAGCCATACTGCATTAGCATAAGACTACTATGCCAGTGCTTCCAATAATGCATATTAGCAATGGGAACTGTCCTCAGCAATACATTTTTACTTTCAAACGTTGATTAAAGTCGTGAATCTTAAATTTTCTGTTAGAGACACACACATATACATGTATATATGCATCTGTTTTAATTATACCATATAAATTATTTTATATTCTCCATCAGAATTGATTATTTTAAATAATAAACATAATTTTTATTAAGAATATTCTAGGAATATTGATGATAACATAATCAATGTGCATATATGCAGTGTTCTTCCAGAAAAAAAAATTGTGTCATAACACCTTTGTTTTCTACTATTTTTTGTTTGTTCCTATGAAACTCATATGAAACTGATGCTCTAGTCTTTTCCTAGATAAAGTAACATTTTAAAAATGCTTTCACAATTAGGAGACTCTACAATTCTTTTGAAAATATATTTTTATTTTGTTCTATGATTACCTACCAAAAATAATTTGAAGCATTTCTATGTCATTAAAATATATACTATTTTATCAAAAGAATATAGCTCTTAAAAATATATTAATAAATGTATTATTATGGAAAGGTCATATCAATAGAATTTATAAGAAGATATGGGTTTCATTATTTTCTAATACCCACTCAAACTGGAATTATAAAAGTTACCAAATAGAAGCTCTTTTCTTATCTGAAGATATTTTTTTTATTTTACAAAAGTACAGTTATCCACTATATTGCTATCTTGAAGGAAAAGACTCTGTCTTATATTATTATTTCTGCATCATCTCTTGGGCTAGCCCAGCACTGAGGCAGCTATGCTTTGAGATTTGAGTGTGAGTAGCTTCAGAATTTCTCCCTGGCTCTATTCCTTTGTTGTGTTCTGGGCTTTCTGCCACGTTCTTGGGCAACACCTTACACCACTTCATATCTCTTCCCTTCTTCCCATGTCCAAGACTTCTTTCCCAGACTGACAAATTGTTCATAATTTATAAGAGAGAAATTTAGCCCTTTTTTTATCCATGCTGCTCATCAGGCTATGCCCAAAACCTTGACTTTCTCAACTTGAATGTGTCATCCAGATTTGTCTAAATATTTTCCTTAACAAAAGAACCATTTGTGTGTGATATGTGCTGCTCTCCAGAGAGGGCAGAAACTAGTGGTCTTTTTCTTTTTTATATCACAGGACTTTTTCCCCTCTCCACTGGGTAGATTTTTTTCAAAAATATTTTTTAAGTGTGTTGCATATGTATAACTTTTTGCAGAACAATTCAGTCTTTACTTACCTTACAATAATTCCCATTATGTTAAGTGAACCCCAAGAAGGTGAAGCAGTTAGCTTCATCAATATGTTCTAGTGTCTTCAGAAAAGAAAGAAGTTCAGATGTGTTCACGGAAACCTTACCAGTTATATCTGAGGTATCACTGAGAATGGAGCAGAGCCAAGAAAACTGGAGATGAGTTGATGCTGACCTGATTTTATTAGGAAGGAAAGAAAGGTTCTGAGAACAGCAAACCAATGAATTGGACATCAGTTCTTAGGAAATTATGAGTGAGCATCTTTAGAAGATGGCCGTGACTATTAAGAATCAGTATGGGGCCCTGGCCAGTTGGCTTGGTGGATACAGCTTCAACCAGGTGTACAGACATCCTGGGTTTGATCCCTGGTCAGGGCACACATGAGAAGTGACCATCTGCTTCTCTTCCCCTTTCTCTCCCCCTCCTCCTCCTCTTTCCCTCTCGCAGCCAATGGCTTCATTGGTTCTTGCATTGGCCCCAGATGGGGGTTGCTGGGTGGATCCCAGTCAGCGCACATGCAGGAGTCTGTGTCTATCTTCCCTTCCTTCACTTAAAAAATATCAGTACAGGTTCACTAACAACAAAACAACCTCAAGCAAACTAATTTACTTTTATTCTTCAAAAGACAGTATAACTGAATTTTGGCAAGTTATTTAATCAAAATAATCATACATTTCTAGAAGATAAATCAAAGATAGTTTATAGTATGGCTAGGATGTTTCCAAAGGTGGCAGAATTACTTCAATAAGAGTGGTTAAGAATAAACTTCAGAGTTGCAGAGCCTTCGGAGTTCAAACTGACGTTCTGGAACTCACCAGCTATGCAAACGTGGGCAAGTTCCTTTCATAAACTTCCTGAAACTTATTCCCCTTCACTATAGTGAGGGTTTAAAACTATGTATGTGTCATAAAGATGAGTGCTGCTTAAATGACAAAATGTCCATGATGGCCTGACCCATGGTGGCACAGTAGATAGAACATTGACCTGGGACACTGAAGTTCCCAATTCGAAACCCCAAGGTCACCTGCTTTAGTACAGGCTTGCAAGCTTGAGCATGGGGGAGCTGGCTTAAGTATGGGATCATCAACATGAGCCCAAGGTCACTGGCCTAGCCAGGGGTCACTGGCTCAGCTTGAGCCCCCTGGTCAAGGCACATGTGAGAAGCAATCAATAAACAACTAAAGTGAAGCAACTATGAGTTGATGCCTCTCATTTCTCTCCTCCCTCTGTGTTTCCCTTCCTTTCTCTCTCTCTCTAAAAACAAAGCAAAAATATCCATGAAGTACTTTTTACCTGTATTTAAATAAGTGTTCAGTTAAAATGATAGGTGTTATATTTTATTCTCATTAACTAAGTCTGATTGATTGTTGCTAATCTAAAAAAATAAATTATATTGGCAATCTCTTTGCTATACTGTGAGCTCCTTCAGGAAAGAGACTGTATCTTCTTGCATTTGGTCTCATCATTGTCCGATAAAATGCCTGACTCACTCAGATGTGTTTAAAAGAATGGCACAAAATAAAAACCAGTAACCAAGATGATTATGGGTAGCAAAATCAGGATTCAAAATTGCCACAAATAATTAGAACAATGGGACAGTACCTAACATGAGCGGGGCAGGGGGGAGTGGATACAAAGTCCACTATATTTATCCAAAACATCAAATACAACAAGAACAAGATGTAAGAAATTTAATTAGACAGAATTTGGTCTGGAAAAGATTTAGACATTTTAGTTTTGTAAAATTTCAAGAACTAAGAATATGACAATGATGCCAACCCCTCCTCAGCATGTATGTCCTGCCGTCATAAAATTCTAAATTATTAGAAATAAAATCCAGGCTCCATGTACTTTGCATAATTAAACCACATTGCAAGTAATGCATTCAGTTCTGTTGCCACATTTAGGAAAGACATGGACAAATTGGAATCTATCCAATATGGTGAGAGGCCTTTAAAGCTATCTAATATTAGAATGATTAAAGGAATGTGCAGTCTGGAAAAGAAAATAAAAGAGTAGACTTAGGGGAAAATGATAGCCATTTTTCAAATAGTTGAATAACTTTCATGTGGAATAGGGATTAAATTTATCCTCAAAGCTTCGTGAAGCTTCAGGAAAAAATTCATAACAAAGAAAAAGCAATTCATGGAGATATTGGTCAAAAATGAGGAATATCTCTAGCTAAAATAAGAATGAGTTGTTTTAAACTTAGTAATATAGTCTTATCAAAGTTATTAAAGCCTGACCAGGAAGTGGTGCAGTGGATAGAACATAGGACTGGGACGCAGAGGACCCAAGTATGAAACCCAGAGGTCACCAGCTTGAGCGCGGGCTCATCTGGTTGGAGCAAAGCTCACCAGCTTGAGCCCAAGGTTGCTGGTTTGAGCAAGGGGTCACTCAGTCTGCTGTAACCCCATGATCAAGGCACAATGAACAACTGAAGTGCTGCAATGAAGAACTGATGCTTCTCATCTCTCTCACTTCCTGTCTGTCTGTCCCTATCTATCTCTAACTCTGACTCTCTCTCTATCTCTGTCAAAAAAAAGTTATTAAATTTCAGTTTATTTAACAAATGATTATTATTCATATTTATGTGCCCAATAAGCAAGCCTTGTACAGAAAGGAGCCTGCAAGAGTTTTCAGGTTAGTTGATTTATATCATTTACAATGTCCACATATACAGTTATAAATGTACCACAGAGCATATACTTAGCAACATTTATTGAATGTCATTACATGTCAATTTGGTGCTAGCTGGTGGCCAATTTGAAAAAAAGAAAGAAAAGCAATATTATATATGATACTTCTGCTTTGGGTGGGATATTGACCAAACTTGATATTTGAGATTAAATCATTCCAAAAACTTAAAGCAAAAAAAGAGTTTGCTTGACTTAAATATCACTAAGAAATTAAGAGGTCTGAGAAAATTAATACCTCACCACTACTAGAGCATATTGGTAAAGTGGGTAGAAACTGTAAATCGGACATGCCATTTACATCTATTGAACCCCATGTTATACTTACAATGATAAATAACATATAAATTTGGAATCTTTCTAATATTTTGTTTTGGCCCTTCCATACCTGAATTCTATTTACACATATTTCTATAAAGAAATATGGAGCCAGTCAAGTATTTTATTAATTATTTATTTATTTTTAATTGTTAAAAAATTATTGATTGTTTTTTAGAGAGAAAAAGAGGGAGGGAGAGAGACAGAGCAAGAGAGAAATATCAACTTGTTGTTCCATTTACTTTTGCACTCATTAGTTGATTTTTGTATGTACCCCGACTGGGATTGAACCCCCAACCTTGACCTATTAGGACAATAATCAACTTAGCTACCCAGCCAGGACCTAGTCAAATCTTTTAATACCACTATCCATAAAAAAAAAAAAAATGAGTGACTGCTGTCCACTAGTACTCCTTAAGAAGGAAAATATTCCTTTTCCTTAAAAAGTTAAAAAAACACCTGTCCTGTTATCCTTTTCTCTTCAGAAGAATCAAAAGGATCATAACTAACAAATGTATTTGATTTGCAATCAGAAAATTTAAGACCAAAATGTACAACACATGCAGTGCTGTTCATTTTAACTATTTGAGGACCTCCAATTTTCTTTGCCTTTGGTTTCATAAGTGCTTGCTTAAAAGAAAGAAAAAGTTAAACTGTAATAATTTTCTCTGCTTGAAAAAAGCTCCTTTTTAAAACAGAGAATATAAAAAAGGATTTTTTTCTCAGTGGTTAATTAGAAGATGATGGTTTCTAAAAAGGAAACAAACAAACAGAAAGCAGTAGAACTGCCTGGTCCTGCTCAGTGCAGTCCAATCCTGATTCAGCAATTAGGTATTTGCCAGTAGCGATGAGCATTGTGTACTACAATGACTGGGCTGCTTTACTCGATACTGTTCCCACACCTCTGTGAGTCGGGCCCAGTGCGTGGGTAACTCATGAAGTCACTGGGTAGCTGAGCAGAATATTGAGAGCATTGGAGGTTACAAAGGTTTAGAGACAGGTGGAACTGGCTGCATGATCACAGCCACGCCCACCTCTTAAAATGTACTTGGCAACAAAATTCATGTCAATATGACACCTGTCTGCATAGGAAATTCATGATATGACAGAAGAGCAAGCTTTGGATCACATTAGTGTTGTGACTGTGATAGCCACAGAAGCCTGTCAGGGGAAGGCTCACTAGTCCTTTCTCATGTGTATGCCAATTAGAATTTGAAGGGAGCTTGCTAACTGATATTCTGTGTGGACCCAGACGTACTACTGATAAGGTAAGGGTAATTATGTCTCTCGGTTTGATGCTAGAGATAGATGATAAAGAGATTCCCTTCTGGATCGTCACTGTTAAATGTAGACTCCTGAGGCAATCTTCTTGGCAGCCTGTTTCAGGTCCTTGAACTTGAGGGATAGAACTGTTCGGTGTCTGCTCTAAAAAGAGATATTTGACCTCTGCAATATCTATCTGTGCAGTTTCTAGCTAATGGGATACAGAGGAGGGAGGAAGATGGTGAGCTGTGGGTGAGTGGTGAGGAATGGTTTCAGAGGGATGTGTCAGAGCAGCTCATCTACTGGGGTCCTACATGACAATGTTTTTAGTAGCCACCTGTCCATTCATAGATTTGGACTTATGAAAAGGAATCATACTGATAACTTTATTGCTCTAAGGATGTCTTGGCAAAGGAGAAACCAAATGGAGATGGCTTTATTGCGGAAGAGCTACAGAAAGCCTCTGCCCTAGATGTTACTGTTTATGGATCTTTTGGGCAAATAATAGTCTCTGTTGCAATACTGCTCTATTTAATGAGGATTCAGAAAGAGTCTTAATCAAATCTAGCAGTCATTGCTGCTTCTTTTTCTCCTAATCTCCCTGATCTTGAATTATGAGATTCCTATCTATTAAAATAAAACAGCATGTGTTAAATAAAGCCTTTTCAAAATTAAGGCTAAAACCATCAAAACGAATTGTTTGCTAGTATCAAACAAACTAATTTTTTTTTAGTTTGATGAATTGTTCGTAAGCACTAATCAAGTGGGTGGAGTCATAAAATAGGGGAGGGAATCATCTGAAACAATATATGTAGTTTGTTTGCATTATTACTTGAGATAATTACAAAGCAATGTTCAAAGCTGTCCTATATACCAGAAGTGCCCAAAATAGGGAGGAGAGGAAAGGCGCAAGAACACCCAGCCATTGTCAGCTGCAATCTAAAATATTGCCGGATTAACAATTGTCGCATATTAGCATTACTAAGAAAGCCAGGGACAGAAGTGTCACGTTGAATGTAGACTGATGACTTCATAGAAAGGCAAAGCTGAATATGACCAGTTTGCAGTCACAGAGAAATCAGCTTTAATTAATTTGAGTGTCAGCTCTGTGTATAATTACACAGCATGAGAGTTTGCATGCAAATGCAGAAATGCTGATTGTTCAAATACTTGCACTTGCTCATTAATACTTTGGGACTTAGCAGGGCTGGCAAGCAGACAGGGTACAGCACACACGGTGCCTGCAGGCTAATTTGTATTTTACTGTAGTTAGCAAACAGATTTCAGATGTTTCTTCTTTCTTTAAATAATACACATAAAAATACATGTGTCATTTTCATCTGTGACATACCTTGTTTTCTTGATAAAAATGAAATACTTTGAGTTTTTAAAAACTATTGTGTGTACACTAAATGTTGTTATAATGCTAGCTTTATAACTATTTGATGTAAGTAACATTTATACTAGTTATAGGACATTTCTATTTGATATTTCATATAATTAACCAAAATGGTCATTTTTTTTTTTATAATTGGTGAAACTGTCTTCAATAAAGGTAAATTTATCACTTAATCTGATGAGGAATAATGCAATTGTCACAGTTGAATTTCCTACTTGTCTATCAAATCTAGTCTCCTGTGTCCAGCATTAGCTAGGTCCAGAGGCTTCATAAAAAGGATCAATTTCTTTGACAAAACACCTAATCTTGAAATGTACTAAGGTGAGATTTTCCAGTCTGGTATCTGAATCTTTTAGCAGAGATCAGCTTCAACCAAATTCCCCATTCCCTTGACCATGCCCTAGGGAAAAATCTTCCTAAGTCATAAGCCTAGGAATATCTGATATTTTCTTCAGAAAATAGTATAAGCAAATAAGGAATTTACCCAAGTCTCAAAAATCAGGTACTAGCCTACCAATGTATTCCATGCATTTTAATGCATTTCAATTCTATAACTGTTTATGGAGCCCCTCTTTCTGCGAGACACTGCAAAGCAGAGGGTATATAATAGTAAGCAAAACAGACGCTTGCCATCTCTTTTCTCTGCAGAGTTGTTGAAGGGGCCTAACTCAGTTTCCCTGGGAAATGCATACTGTTAGTTACTATCACCTTGGAGAAGCCACACTGCAGAAACTTGAATCTGTGGCTTTCCATAAACAAAGTCTCATGGCCTTTCTGGGAGACTAATTCCCACTCTGGTATTTCTTTAGCTCCATTCCTGTGTGGGGTGAAGGGAGCCCCATCTGGCAAGCCCAAAAGTTTTATAAGCATACACTGACGGGGAAGGCTGCCAATACCATTCCCTGAAAGCCTTTATCTGTAAGCATAGTCATTTCTCAAGGAAAAAAGGTGGACACATGACATAGATGAATATAGGACACATTTGGTCTGACTGAAAGTAGGCAGCCTCTACCTAAGTTTCTCCATCAGTTCAGGATGTGACAACCTGAGGGCTAGAGAGCATGACTCCTCCTTCCTAAAAGGTCTGTTCAAATGTCTGCCAAAGACTTCATATAGGTATGGGATATGTATATGTTCAAAGAGAGAAAGTAACAGCTAAAAACATTCATACACTCCACCTAAGCCCCCATTTCACTTTCAGAGGGGTCAGAATTCTCTCACCCTTCATCAAAAATATGCAAGAAAAAGGAACATTCATAATAGTAAAAGAACTCAAGGATATCTCCATAATACACAATGCAGTAATTTGGAAACAGTGTTTATTTTTTCAGGGCTAACTATATGAATTGCAGGTGCCCATGCTCACCTTTTCCTCTCAGTGCTATCATGATAGGACACCCATGATCAGAAAATAAATAAATAATATCCAAATCATATACTGGATTTCCCCATGTGTAAGATGCACTTTTTTCGAAAAATTTGGGGTCTAAAAACTGGGTGCGTTTTATACAGTGGTTGTAGGGGGGTTTTTTTACCTGCCTTTCCCACTTTTTCATGCTTGTTGTCTTTTTTTTTTTTTTTTTTTTTTCAAATTTCAGGCCTTAATATTAAGGTGTGTCTTATACATGGGATTGTCTTATACATGAGGAAATATGGTATGCATTAAAAATTCCATCTGGCTAGGACCAAAACTTTAAACAAATATGTGTGTGGTGTGTAGATATATTGGTATATTTATGAAAGAGAGCAAAAATCTTGGAAGATTTTGTCTGTAGTAAAGGACTTCTACTGTGATGTTGTGGTGATATACAGATAATATAAGTAATTTCCTGAAACAATTACAGGGTGGGAAGGCAAGACAGTAAATGTATAGAGCTGGCGGAGGGGGGAATGATATGATTTACTGTGTAGATAGAAAGTGTTTAGGAAATCTGAAAAAGCTCTAGCCATAGACATGAGAAAGCTTGCATCCCAGGGCAGAAGCACAGCACACGAGGGTGATTCAGAATGCTTAACTACACTGATACTACAGAGTGAGAACCTTTGGTGGGCTGGCAGTAGCTAATGATTCAATGATGATTAGGTCAACAGGAACTGTTTCCACAGATTCCTGAGTACAAAATATATATTTCAAGGCATCAGAAGAATGAAGGTGAGACTAATTGGAAATGGAGAGTAAAAGGGAAGAAGTGAGAAAAAAAACATTTTTAGGAAACTGGACATTTGACCATATTTGTAGAAGTGAAAAAAGCTAGTGGATCAACAGCAATGGCAGGTTGTAATGAGAAAATGTGTCCTTAATCGGGCAGGAATTGGGGACAGTCCAGGTAGCAATGATCACTAAGGAGATTAAAAAAAAAAAAAAACACTCCAAGAAAGAAGATGAAGGGGGATGGTGATGGAAAATCTGAGGTGGAGATAAGGAAAGTTGATAGTGTCTGAGCAAGATGCCTTTGATCCTGGTGAAGTCACCTCCTGGAGGCCATAGGAAGAGGCAGACATGACACAGAGATGAAAAAATTACCTTACTTTCTCACACACAAAAAGAAGGTAGAGCAAAATAATTTTCAATGAAATTAGGTAAAGAAACAAGGCACAAATTGACCAATGTCACCCTGTAAAATGTAAGTGTCAAAATAAAAAATATAATTTAAATAAAAGAAACAAGGCACAATGGCAAAATGGCAACTGGTTATTATAAAAGCTTCATTTAGCCATTAACTCATGCCAAGGTCAAATGAGTAACGGGACTGGGCTTGTAACACCTAACAATCGGTAAGTTGAACCTTCTCCAATGTCAGCACAGCTAAAGTAATTGTTTATTGTTTAGCACTTTTGGTATTCCACAGTGAGGGAGGAACTGTGGGGAGGATATGTACACATGAAGTAAAGGAGACAGTTAATGCACAAAAGAGCTTACTCTTTGGAGGAAAACCTGCCATCCCTCTGGGACTCTCTTTTGACCCAGCTCACCTACGGTTTTGCTGGTGATAAAGTATTTCTTTAACAGAAGAGAAAACTGTATGGGATGCCATAGGTCTCCCTTATCACAGTGCTTTCCCTCTACATAACCCAGATTCCTGTTGGCTCATACTCTCTGGGTTAGGCACAATATCAAGGAAGGATCTCCTGAAAACCAGTGTTAAATGCAGTGCTCAAATATCACTTGGCAGAGAGAGAAAACCCCAAAGGTCTAAGCCATTGCTTAATATATCTGGAGCTTCCATTAGCATTTTAGGGCAGGTGTATTCCTAGGTTAAGCTGGCTATTTCCGTTTTCTGCCCAGAAGACAAGAGCCTAGCACATCTGTTATTGCGCGGCCGCCAATGGACATGGGACGTTCCCTGGTATCAGAAGGCCTGGGTGTGGGATAGCAGGGGCACCGAGCATTCAGAGATTCCTGGAGAGATTGGTGGTTGTGCTAAGTGGATGCCTGGACCACCAAAGATGAGGTGGCCCTCAGTCAGCAAAAAGTCAAGACAAAGATCGCCTCAGATGGCTTCCAGCTGGCCACTTGCTGCTTTCTTCAATTCCCCTTTTGCTTGGACCTCTTTCCCTGCGTTCAGCTCTTCGCTTCCCAACCTTTCCCAAATCCCAAATCCTAGAGTCCTGTTGATCTGGTGAAATAATTTTTAGCATGTAAAAAGAGGAAACGTTGAAGGTTTTTAAACAAAGTTATGATACTTCACCTAACCAAAAAGTCAAAGATTTCCTGAGGGTCTCCTTTATGTCAGTCACTTCAGTGTGTGTAGAGAATTTAAGGATAAATATAGTTATTTAGTTATTAGTTATTTAAATATAGTTATTTAGGCCTTTTAGTTATGGAGCACACCATGAAATGGGGAAAAATCTATTAGACGGGAACACTTGATGATATAGAGTCACCAAGAAGAGAGGTATTTCTTCAATAGAAAAAGAAAACTATTTGCAAAGCAAATGGATGAAACAAATGCATTTAGATATGGAAATGCACATAAACATGAACAAACTGTTTAAAAGAGATTTTTCTGGCAACAATATACAAAGAGGTTTGGATGCAGAAAACCTTAAGAGCATTAAGGAGGCTACTTGGACTGTCTATAGAAGAGAGGGGATGAAAAGGGTATCAATAGCCAAGATTTCTCAGAGGAAGTATTCACAGGAGTTTGCAAGCTATTGTAGAAACAGACAGAGAAGCTGTCATATTTGACTTTATGGTTTCAAACCTTAATGACATTTAAAACATAAATAGGAAACATGAGGAGGAGATGAAAACTTGAAAGGGAAGAAATAGAATTCAGTTTGAACATAACAAGTGTTTTGAGGTACCAGAGCCCATTCTTTTAGAGAACAGCCCTCTGTAGGTGGAAACCTGTATCCAGCACTGTGAGGACATGACAGGGCCAAAGATAGAGTTCTGGGGGCATCTGAAGACAAGACCCAAAGAGTAGATGAGGTTGTTAAGGAAAAGAGAGAACAAGGAGGGAAGAGGGCTGAGGAACAAATATTTAGCTCACATGTATGAGAAGTATGGAGAGGAAGGAGACAAATGTCACTGCCACAGAGTTAAAAAGAAAACGGGGAATGTCCTTAGAGAAAGGGTGGAGGGTGTCTGGAAGGAGTGCCTGCTCAGGTGACAAGGAAGAGTCACAGACAAGGAAGATAGAACATGAAAACATTGAATATCACAATTAGTCATCAGTGACCTTCAGGAGAGAGGTATCATTAAAATGATGGGAAGGGAAATCATATTGCCAGGTAGTAAGTTCTTAAAAATTTCCAGTGTATTTGAATATTGAACTTAATGAAAAGCATTAGGCTTTTTAGTTTACCTTTAAACTAGAAAAGTAAATAAGGAATACGGACCTCCTCAAAGAGTGAGGCAAGTGGCTCCAGTTTATCTTGGTCTGCTATCCCATTTTACTCAACCAGAGGTCTGTTGTAATTCTGGTTTCTTTCAAGCTCTTACTTCCTGATTTCAAGAGAAGGTGGGTGGCAGTCAATGGGGAAAAGTTGATGATGGTCACAGATGACTAAGGCTATAAAAGCAGTCAGGTGCTTCTTACAGTCCATGCTTCAAAACTAAAAGAATTTCCCCCTAGGAAAATCATCTCCACTAGACCCACTGTCCCTGGCCTATTTTCTCTTTTTGAATACAATTTGCCCTCATAGATGTATGTGAATTTTTTTTTTTCTTTTTTGCTACAGGCCCTTTTGAAAAGGCCCTGTTAACATCCCTGTTGTGTAAAATGAGAGTTCTTCAGCTGTTGGTGATTTTTAAAGTCTACAGACTTTTCAGAGTAGCTTTGCTATCCAGGGAGCAAATACAGTGAAGTCTGTCTCCCTACCTTATGCTGAGCTTAAGAAGCAAGCTATTCCAGAAAATTCTAAATGAATTATATTTTTCCTTGGCTGTTGCTTTGATGTATCCACATGCTGTAGTGCCCAGTGCTCAAACCTATTCAGAGAAATCTGGTAAGCAATTGTGCTATATTTGCTTGTGAGTAAAATACTATTTTATTGCCCTATACATATACTTTATTTATGAACCACCCACAAATCTTCTCCAACTACATACAGATGTCTGTTTAAGTGTACAGTTGAGATGTGGTATCTAGATGGTTGGATGAAAGAATAATTATGTGTTTACCTAATAACTAATCTGTGTGACCAAAAAGTTATATAGGGGAATATGAATTATTTGTGTGCCACATTAACATAGCATTCAATTACACACAGTTTGCGTTCTTTATGTTCAACATATCAGTAGCAAGGTGATATGTCTAACTTTTTCTAATTTTTTTAGTTAGAAGAACATCTCCATCTGTGCAGAATTTTTATTTGTCTATATGTATGTGTGTATATATCCAGATAGATCAGATATACACACAAGTTCTCTCTCTCTCTAGCACTCAGGAAGGCACCCTTATAAACTTGGAGCATGCCCAGCATGTTTGTTGGCTTATCTGTCAAAGAAATTCATTACCAAGAGAATGCCTTGCTTTATATGCTTACTAAATTTTTAAAAAATGTTTTTCATTATATTTATGCAAACATAACTTGGCTAGCTCATAATTTACCAAATGTGAGCATTTGTCAGGGTTATTTCCAATCACTCAGAAAAATGTGCCTTTGTGTATTTTGATTATGTAAAGTAATTTTTGTTTCCTTTATGTGTCTGTACAGCCAGAACAGCATGACTGTCTCGACTGAAGAAGTGGGAATGCTCTTAATTTTCATATGTGCCTCTGCAGAAGTTCTTTTGATTGTTTAACCGATGTATAGATAGTGATGTGGACATAAATGTTTTTACACACATTTATTTTCCTTAGCACTTCAGAAGAGAGAGGTAATGCAAAGGAAAATTACATATGCTGTTGTTTGCATTTAAATATAGATGATAGATAGATAGATAGATAGATAGACAAGAGATAAATGATAGATAGATAGATAGATATAGATAGATAGATACTAGATTGTAAGCTGAGGAAATATTTAATATTTTGAAGCATAAAAATTAGGAAGCACTCCCTATATAGGGCTCTCTGTCTTGTGGCCACATCTTATTTATACATTAAGTAAGCATCTGGCGTTTTCCTCCTCATTGGACTTGTTTATACTTTATACCAACTCTGAAGTTCTCAGTGAACAAGTAAACTTAAATTTGCTTACTTTGCCTTGAACTAAGTCAGTTTATTTCTCATCAGATGAGTCTGTTGTTTTCCAAGAAGTCTGAGATAAAAAACAGAGCGGATTCCAGTCAAGGCTTTAGGAACCACTGTCCTGAATGTGCTATCACCATCATCTGACTGTAGAACCAAGTTTCATTTCTTTTCCCAGTTACTGTATTCCACTGACTGTAAGATACTGTTAATAATAAGAAGCCCCAATATTTTATATAATACAAAGAAAATCTGAAACTGTTAATGAAGCTATGATATATCTTTGATTGAACTATCTGCCCCTATTTCACAAATGTTAAAATGAGTTGGGGGAAGGCACCTTACAATGGATAAAACAGCATGTATGGGATACTTAGGGAACTTTAGTTCTTGGGTCCAGTTTGTTAACTACATTAGCAGAACTCGGAGGTGCTCCCTTCTTGTCAAGAGATTTATTATCTCCTCCATTTGTGGTATTAAAAAGAAAATGTACCATGTATTCCAAACTGTTTCTACCTTTCCTCATTCAGAGTTAGCAAGAAGATACTATCTTTTAAGAGTTAACTTTGTCTCCTTTACCTTTATTGAGTTATAACTGACAAATAAAGCTGTAAGATATTTAATGTGGTGATTTAAGGTTCATCTACATTGTGAAAGGATTCTGCCCAAGTTAATTAACACATCCATCAACTCACATGTTTACCCTATTTTGTTTTTTCCTTCATTGAGAACAAACAGAGTTGACTTGGTCTCCAAAGAAGCAAAATAGTAATATAAAAAGATAGGAAAAACCTTAAGGTTTAAAAATACTTTAAAACTTCTGACTTGATTCTTCTATTTATGAGACTTTAAGTTATAAATTAAACTGAGATTCTCTCAGTCTCCACTTACTTTGTCCCCTCAGGTCCCTGTTTTCTGCCCATCACAATTTCCCCTCCACATCACTCTGTGACTAATGGGTATTCAAACTTTTGTTACAGAAAACTGGAACGGAGGTGGATACTAAATATGCCTTTAAACATAATGATTAAAAAGAATAAACAGTCGAACAAAACTTGTAAAAGTCTTCAACATGGGTTTAAACTCTCCTATCCCAAGCAAATTGTTGTAAAATGTATAAACTGATAATTAAACAAGTAAATTATTTGATTTGGCTGTCAGATAATATGCTTTCAGAGAAATAGCCTATTTCCCTGCTTCCCTTATCACCACTGAGACCTCACCCAGTGCCTGACAAATTGAATGTTCCCAACAGATTTTTCTGGAGTGATTTAATTGAGTGATTAATTGTGACCAAAGAGTTCTCCCTTCCTTTATCTCAGTTTTGCAGTAGACATTATGAAGCAAGAAACAATGGTAGGGGGAAAGATTAAATTACATTTTAATTGATTCCTCACATATTGCATATAAAAATATTTTCTATTCTAGCGTAACATTCTTCTGATATTATATACAATATTCAGTTACACCCTACCCACCAATCTATTAAATAAACATGTATGAAGCATTTAATCAATACCAGGCACTCTATATAGAAGGATAAATGGCACTGCCCTTCATGGCAGTGGTTCTTAAACTTCTTGGTCTCGGGACCCCCTTCCATTCTCAAAAATTATTGAGGATCCCAAAGCTTTCATCTATGTGGAGAATAGCTCTCAGTATTTATCACCTTAAAATTTTAAAAAAGGTTTAACATTATTTATTTAATTTAAAATAACAATAATAAACCCTTTGCATATTAGCCTAAAAACATATCTTTATGAAAATAACTATTTTTTGAAAACAAAATGTAGTCTTAAAAGGGACATTATTTATACTTTCTGCAAATTTCTGTAATGTCTGGATTGAGAGGACAGCTGAATTTTTATATCTACTTCTATATCAATATGTTGCAATAAATTTTGTTTGATGTGCATAAAGAAAATAAACTTTGCATAGATATTAGTTAAAAAAAGAAATATTTTAATAGCCTTTTTAGATAAATGTGATAGATATTCTTCGGTAATACTAAACCAAATTTAACAAATAATACTTTATTAAATGTTAGTTGGAAAGTAGAATCTGAAATTATATCAAAGACATTTAAAAACTGTTGCATTAAAATACATTGGTTTGCCTGACCAGGCGGTGGCGCAGTGGATAGAGCGTCGGACTGGGATGTGGAAGACCCAGGTTCGAGACCCCAAGCTCGCCAGTTTGGACGCGGGCTCTTCTGGCTTGAGCAAAAGCTCGCCAGCTTGGACCCAAGGTCGCTGGCTCCAGCAAGGGGTTGCTTGGTCTGCTGAAGGCCCGTGGTCAAGGCACATGTGAGAAAGCAATCAATGAACAACTAAGGTGTTGTAACGGCAATGAAAAACTAATGATTGATGCTTCTAACCTCTCTCCTTTCCTGTCTGTCTGTTCCTACCTATCCCTCTCTCTGACTCTCTCTCTGTCCCTGTAAAAAAAATAAAAATAAAAATTTTAAAATACACTGGTTTAATCTTCCATTTTGAATAGAACTTTTACCTATGCATTACTCACATGATCTTGTAACATAATGCACTGGTCATCTGGAAAATATTGTTTCACTGAATTATGCACATTTTCTTAATTGTCATTGTTAATATCACCACCAAGCTTATCAGGAAAACTTTTAAAGTTGGAAGTTGCCAAGCTCACAGTGGCAGATACAAATTACTTTTTAGATGATAATGTTGCTTAAATGTTTGAATTTTCCCACTGACAATACACACCCTTGGTTGTTTTCCTTGAAGAGACTTGCTTGCTTTGATTCATCTTTTGAAAATATCTGTGAAATACCCATGTCTGAGTAACCACAGTTTGTCAGTTGCTTTTTTAAAGTAAAAATGGTATTCCATAAAAAGAACAGCTATTTCAGCTTGCAACTCAAGCATTTATCTCACAAGTGCCTTTCTTCAAGACAATTATACTTTAGTATACAGTGGAAGTGCTTTTTAATTACATCCCATTTTGTCACAGAGAATATTAAAGACATGCATTCAGGGATTTGGATTTTATAAAAAGAATACTAATTTTCATTGTTTTTTAAAGGACATTCTTAATTGAAATTAGGGTGTTATTTTTTGTTCGTTCTTTGTTTTGTATTTTTTTTGTTTTTGTTTTACTGCAAGTCTGAGGTGATTAAGAATATAATGACTACAACACTACAATACGGTTTATACCTGTGACTTCACTCAAGGTGATAGCAGTTTTATACGCCAATGCTTTCCTCCGTGCAAATGTCAACAGAGTGAAAAAGACAAATAACGTCTTAGCGTTGTTTTGAAAATAAATTTGACTTTGCAAATCCCACAAGTGGGTCTCAGGGACCCTGAGGGGTCTGCTTCTTTTACTTTGAGAACTGCTACTCTAGAGATTCAAAGGTTACAGAAGCAGGTATATAAATGAATGTGGATTTTCTGTGGTTTGTAAAGAAGTGGTGTGGTAGAGGAAATCACTGTGTCTTAGGAACATTTCCCAAAAGAAGTTATGTCTGAGTGGCATCCTGAAGGACACCTAAGTGTCAGCCAACTAGAGAATGAAGTCTTTGGCTGATCGAATCCTGTGCCTCAGAGTATCATTTGTGTTTGCACTTCACTAAGTCTCTTTAAAAAGGCCAAAGACATTTCAACCATGTGATTCCTATATGGCAATTGGATTCCAAACATCATGTATGCCCAGTCAAGTCAGGTCATTAATAAGCTATTGCCACTCAAGGTTCAGTTACTATAGGAACCTGGAAGAGAGAACCTGGAAAGTGGCATGAGATTATGTGTTGCATTGCACAGACAACTTTATGTGGTAAGCCAGATGTCATCTATTTTATATGTTTTTGGGCTTTGTGTCCCAACAGAAATAAATGCAAGCTAGTCCTCATCAATGTGATTTGACTAGATATCACTAACGGTTTCAACTAACATGTTATGCAAAATAACTGACAGAACAAATTCCTAATATGTGACATAGTGATCTTACAGACATTATCATGTTAATTTATGAACCAATCTGGTAGTATTTGTAGTCTCTCCATTTTTAAGACCAGAAGATTGAGGTTCAGATGCATTAAGTAATATGCCAAAGGTCACAAAATACATACATGAAGTGCAAAACTTGCTTCTAAGCCAGCTGTTTGTAACTGGAAAGTCTCTGCTCTTTCTCAGATTGGAGCCGGTATATGTGACCTGGAAGCTGGCGGAAGGGTATCGAGAGGAAAATCAGCCCCAGTACACACACTCCCCATCTCAGAACCTTAAAGCATTTTAAAATTCAAAACAAAAACAGATATACAATGAAATAAAATGAAAACCACTTGAAATTTTAAGAATCAGATGGAGATTTCAAAGAAATTTCCTCTCAGGAGGGGACATTCTGGGGTCATCCCAGATTGTTTAAGAGTCAGAGTTGTCTGCATGGAGGGGACTTTGGAGATGCACTCCAAGGCAGATGTTCTTATAGCAAAAAGTCAATGTGTTTCCCCAGTGTCCGAACCAAATGCTGTCCAGTTAGTATTCCAAACAGACTGTAAGTCGTAGCAAAGTGCTCATACTTCCTGGTCATTATAGGTACAAGGGAGATTTCTCAACATCTTCTATGGAGGTGACATCAGTAAGTACCAGAAGAGAGGAGGCTAGCAGGAAAGAAGCAATTAACGGTAATATTTACAAACAGCCACTAATGGTGAATGATGATGATGATAATGAGTATGATTTTTCATGTATCTACCGTGTGCTGGACATTGTGCATTAGTTCATCATCTTCAGTAAACTGCACAATAATCTTAGAAGATGATCTTATTCTCCCCGTTGGTGCACATACTCACACATAATGCTACTGCATTCATGTTATCCCAACAAGTCCTTGAGCTATGATTGTCCATATGCTGCTGATGACAAAACTGGTCTCAGGGCAGGTAATAATTGCCCACGTTTATACAATAGGTGATGGAAATATGCAGACCCAGCGCGCTTCTCTCAAAAGCCTCAGATCTTTTGATGCCGTTCGTCTTGATATTAGGTAAAGGTAACTCTATAATTCTTTACCTAGCTTGCATACCTTAGAGAGTAAAAGGGATGCTATTAATAATTGTATCAGAGCAAGAGACATAAATTGGTATTATCTCAGACAACAAGGGATAAAGGGTTAACTTATTAGGTAAAATAAGGGTTCTGTAGTATTAAACTTCTTAAAAATAAGCGACTTTAGATATTGCTTTGTTTTTAAATATTTACTAATCATTTCACCTTAAGCAAATTTTTGTAATTTAGGGGTAAAACACCTTTGCATTTGCTTGACATCTGAGAAGTAATTATTACCTAGAAATTAAAAAGTAATAGTAGAGTAAAAAATATGTGTCATTTCTGTTACATTTTTATACAGTATGAAACAGAAATCAGGTATAAAACTCCAAAGAGGTTTTGAAAAATTCTAATTCAGATTAGAAGTTAATGAATGTGGCAATTGCTGTGTTCTGAAATGTTATTACTTATTGATTGGGGGGGGGGATTCTGAGAAGTAGGTTGCATACTTGAGTATTTTCTTATTTCAGAAATAATTCTGTAACAATAACTTGAAATTGTTTTATATAATTGTGACAGGTAGCTACTCCACCCCGATCCAAGTGCAGGTTTGAGCATGTTTTGTTTTTCTTTTATAGTTGCTTCTACTTAAAGTATCATAGATGTAAATCTTAATCAGTTCTTTCCAGTAAAAGAATAGCTTATAATTCCTATTGTTTCTTTTTCTTTGATACAAGAGTTCTCTCCTCCCAATTTTTAACCTGCTTTGTTCGGTCTGTTTTTCTCAACTTTTTTCTTTTCCTCCTCAGTAGATTTACATAAAGTTAAGTGACTTAAGCTGTTTGTAATATTATTTTTGGATTTTTCTGCTTCTTGCTTTGGCTGCTCCTGATCATATCCTGATCATATCCAGATTTATTTTCTAGAGGAAGCTAATTTAGTAATTTGGGTTTTTTTGGTAAAATAAGTACTATAAACTTTCAAGCAAGCAGGCCACTCAAAAGTACAGATTTGTTCACAAACAGATGGGTTTTTCTTTTTTTAATTCTAAAGAGACACACATATATTCTTGAGTGATCCAATATGTAGTAGCTTTGAACAAACATTTTATCAAGACATCAGATCTAAACAAAAGGAAGAGCAACAACTCAAATAGTGCATTTTACCACTGTGAGGTTGCTTTCTATGTGTGTGCATCTTGTAAAATTTTGTGCTTAAAGTTGCCTTTCAACCTTTTAAAATCATCCTTGTGGATCTTTTCAATCGGCTGGACATAAGAAAAGAAGGCTTTTCTCTTGAATGAATATGAAAGTTATGTTGAACACTGAGTAAGAGTAGGCTGAGCACGTAATGTGACATGACGTGCATGCTACTCTCCGCATGCTACTACCTGCTTACCTTCAAAAGGACACAGAGACAAAAAGAGATCTGCATACACGTCAAATTGCCAAGTGCTGGGGGAAATATCTCTTATCTCCCCTGCTTTCTCTTTCATTGTCTCTTCATGAGACCAAGAGCACAGAACATAATGAGGAACAGAATTCAAAGGAAGCAGAGTTCTTTGGTCCACCGTTCACATTAGTAGAACCTGGTGGTAAAATTAGTACCTGAGGTAATGAAGCCAAACCAATTGAGGAAGGCAAAGTATCCTGTCCCCACGGGTGCCTGGAAGTGTGACAGTGCTAAAGTTAGAGACATTATGTTTCTTCTCTTTGCTTATTGTTCAAGGTATTGAAATGTATAATACCATTTCACATGAAAATGGGACATTAGCAGACAGAAGAGAGATGCAAGTGATAGGAAGAAATATGAAAGAAAGAAGAAAAGAAAAGAAAGAAAAAGAAAGAAAGAAGGATAAAAGAAAGAGAGAGAGAGAAAGGAAGGAAGGTAGGAAGGAAAGAAGGAAGGAAGGAAGGAAGGAAGGAAGGAAGGAAGGAAGGAAGGAAGAAAGAAAGATGGGCATTTGTGCTGTTGTGTCTAATACTAATGACCTTCGCTCTTCATCTTCTAACAGTCACATTTTAAAAGGTCATTCTAGTCTTAAAGTAGCTTGAAACAGTCCATTTTCTTTGGTATGGCAGGCAGTGTGGTGAAGGAAAGAGCAAGGTTGGGAAGCAGAAATATCTGTGTTAGCTCAGTTCTGTTATAGACTTTGCATAATCTTAAGCAAGTTTCTTAGGTTATTTGAGCTCCATTCCATTCTTTTGGAAATGGTCACAGTAATCCTTACTCCACAGTGTTGTGAGTGCTGAATGGGTTCCTATACCTGAAGTATTTAGCACAGGGCCTGACATGAGTTGGCTATTATTACTGTCATTAATAGTATAGTTATATTCCCAGAAATTATATTTTGTAACTGTCAAAATCATATATGAATCCCTAGTTGAGGAATAAAGAACTATGGAACTATAAAGTAAAGAAAATCTCTATCTTCTCTTCCCTGGATTATCAGCATTTTCAAAGAAAACTCTCTTAGAGGAGTATTAAACCAGGATAATTAACTGTGAATTGTCTAGGTCATATAAAAAGCTGCACACTAACCACCGAAAATGACAAAATTAGATTAAACCAGGTTAAAAACCATCAAAAGCAACATAACAAGATAAAGCTACAAAAATCAATGTTGGGGGTTGGGAGAGAGTAGGTAAAAGGTGAAAGGGGTCAAAAGGAAAAACTTCCAGTTATAAAATAAATGTCATGGCAATGTAATGTACAACATGGTGCCTATTGTTAACAATACTGTATTGCATATTTGAAAGCTGCTCAGAGAGATCTTAAAGCTTCTCATTATAAGAATAAAAATTTTATAGCTATGTATGCTGATAGATGTTAACTAGATTTATTGGGATGAACATTTCACATAGTATGCAAATATCAAATCACTATATTGTGTACCTAAAACTAATATAATGTTATATGTCTATTATAACTCAGTAAAAAATCAGTTATATCTCATATCAATTTATATCACTATATAGAAGGTAAATTACTTTTTGTTGCTGCTAGTGGTGGTGGTGGTTGTGATGGGAAAGATGGAATGGGAGGATATATTTAAAACTGTTAATAATGCTGAATATAGTTTCAAATCCAACTCCACTACATAGCTGATCTTCAGAAAAAATTTTTTTTGATTCTCAGTCTTCTCATCTGTGAAATGGAGACAATAATAGACCTACTTCATAAGACTGTGAAGTATATACGGAATAATGCATGTAAAGCAATCAGTACAAGCCTGAGTAAGCACTCAATATTGTTATATCTGAGTAGTACATATGAGATTTTTGCCTCTATTTAGCATTGGTTGTTCACATTGTGTCCATTTTTTCATCAAGTTATTTCTCTAAATCATCAGAAGTTTCCAAAACAAAGTCTTGGAGTACTTGTTTCTAAAACACTTGTGTGCATTTGAGGGCTCATGAAAGTGAAGTATTCTAGAATATAAGTCGCAAGCTAGTCATATATATGACTCCACATAAGTCTATAGGAACCCAAGTCTGGGCTTCTCTCCTTTGGAGAGAGGCACTCACTGCCTGGCTTCCAAAAGGTCAACACAAGTCAAAGGTCATGCATCATGTTAGACATTTCACCATCAAAATTTGTTTACCAGTGAGACTCAGTTTATATGACTGGTCGTGTTTGTTTTGGCAGTGAGAAGAAATGTCAATAGGCTGCCTATTTTGACAGAAATTATTAACTATACCAAAGGGAATATTGCATGTGTATTAGTCATCCAGAATAAGATGAGCATACCTTCCTGAAAAGTTCAACTATGTTAATGAGATAATGGATCACCAGAATATTTATATTTGAAATGCATACTTTGTTCACATTTCTTCTTCACTTGGAGAAGTTTGTCATTTTTGACAAAGTCTTGGGTTTCCTTTACCTGATGCCTGGATTCTCCACTGACACTATAATGGGAATTCCATCTTCAAGCACAGGATAGTATGTGAAACTAAAATGACAATAGCAGAAAGGAGGTAAAGAATGCATTTTACACACTGTGCTACAGAATATTTTTCTTGACTGTTTCTGTTATAGTCATTGACTATTGCTCAGAAAGATCCATTTGGAAATCTGAAAACATATTGTCTCTGGAGGCTAGCCTTTTGAAAACACACTTTTACTCATACATGTCATCACAAATTATAAAAAAGAATAATTATATCTCAATCTACATAATTTTAATTTTGTGGCTAGCTAATTACAAAAGCATATCCCTCTGCCACCACCCTTAGTCTATACGGTATGTGCGCTTCCTTTTTCAATCTGAAGGAATGGCATTTTGAGAGGAAAAAAAAGAAGTTCATACTTTCTTAAGGGAACAAAATGCAAAAGTTGCCACTTAGTGAAATTTGAATTGTGATGGACTCTCTGTGAACTATCATATCTATGTGAAAGAAGAAATAGCCCATTTTTTAGGGTGACCAAATGTTAAAAATGCATTAAAGGTATTTACAAGCTATCCTGTTCATTATTTTGCTGACTTGGAAACCTTGAAGTGTTTTGTATCCCTTTCATTATGTGCAAAAGTATGAACTGTAATGGAATTTACATAAAAATGCTGCTAGAGAGTGGTGACTTTACTGCATAGTCAGCTTTGCCTCCTAATCCAATCTTCCCCAATGCCGTTGCCTAACTCAAACAGCAGGATCTCTTTTGTAAAGAAAAGTATGAATTTGAGCTGTAAAATGAACACAAGTATTTTTCTATTACTCTGGATGCTTCTTCTTGCTGAGTTTACACAAGAAGTCTAGCAGGAGGTATTATTAAACAGCCTCAGAAATTAGCCTAAAACAATTATCTTGGTTTAGCTGTGGAAAAAGACACAAGAGGCTTAATGAAAAGAGCATTTAAATTTTTGTGATTGAATATCTGTTGGACACCTCTGTAGTTATTAACCCTTGTGGGCAGGATTTCAGATTTTTTATTATTTTTAATTGAATTGCTTTGGGAAAACTGCAGATTAAAAACTGTTTTCTCCCCTAAGATAGTCAGAGATCCCGGGGCAAACTGTGTAATAATGGGTTCTTTAAAAGTCGGGTTTACACCTCACGGCATGACAAGGAATATGCCCTTGTTCAATATAGATTTGGATTTTTACGTTATAACAGATTTCTAGAAATACTAAGTAGAAAAGCACATCTCCAGTCATATAGGTCACCATCATTTCTACAATCATCTTCTTCCAACACCCGGGCCTGTCATTACATTTAGTAGCAAATTTACAATCAGTTAAAGCTTCCCTATGGACTCTTTAAGAAAATATTTCAAAAGTTACTATTTTCTTGTTGTTTTCACTTTCCCCTACATATAGCCAGAATTTGGGCTTTCTCAGTTTTGCTTCTTTTCCTGTGGTCTTTTACCATTCCTAATAATTTCTCTGTCTCTATAATATTTGCCATTTTAAAAATCTGCTGTCTCTTACTATATCAAATCTTAAAAGTTACTTAGGTGCTTTAATCTTTCTTTCCAAGGCCCATCCTAACCTCACCTCCCTAGCCACTTTATTATTATTATTATTATTTTAATCTTAACTCTCTCCAATCTTCCACATATTTCTGGAATTGAGTTTATCCAATCTGAGTGTACTTATCCAGGTAAAGCGAGTATCATACTCTAAGTCTGGGATGGGATGTGATGGTCCCTTGTATACAGCCCAAATGCTAGTGGAGTTTGTCTTTTTTTTCTGATCACTGTCAGCATGTTGACTCAGAGTGGTTTTTGAACTTTTCCCAATGATGAGCCCTGAGGGAACTTTTCTGAAAATGGGATATCTTCTTCTAACCAGGCTATCTTCCTGGACAGTCTATTTAAGGAATGTAATATAAAACAAAACAAAAACAAAAACATGATTTTGTGAACTGTGTTAGAAAACCATCCCGTTACCCTACCCCACCCCGTGCCATTTTTAGAAACACATCTATTTTGTTGGCATTTTCATTCTTGTTAACTATGTGTTATTATGAAACTGAAATGGAAAAGTAGGCAAACAAATTGCTGCTAGGGCTATCAGAGTGAAAACGGAGAATTCAAATGAACTCAACTTAGGGCAGATTGTCCTAGCTGTATTACAGACATTTAAAAAAATACCTGTACTTGAAAAGGACTACACTGAAATTTAAATATTTTTAAATGTTTATTTTATTGACATTAGAGAAAGAGCAAGGGAGAGAGAGAAAGAAGAACATCTATCTGTTTCTATATGTGCCCTGACCAGGGAGACAACTGGCAACTTCTGTGCTTTGGGGCAATGCTCTAACCAATTGTGCTATCTAGCCAGGGCTAAATGTTTTTTATTTAATGTTAACAAGCTAGGTTTCTATATTATCTTCACCTATTCAATCTAGTTCTTTTTAAGTAATTTTTTTGACCTGCCAAGCAGTTGATAGTAGCTACATAATTGAGCATGAGAAACAAGAGAAAAAAAATACAAAATTAAATATGCCATGCCAAAATTTTAGTATTAAGTTATATAAATTTTCAGCTACATCATCTTTAGGAGTACTTTATTCAATATAAAAAGATTATAAGTTATAAGTTGGAAGTAGACTGTGCCAAAATCAACCACAAGCCACTTCAAGTAGTATAAGAAAAGATCACATAAAACCTATGCATCTATAAACCAAATCTGCAGACTGTATGAGCTGATGAACATGGGAAAGCATTTAGTGTCCTCCCTAAGTTTTATGCATTAACATAAATATATATCATTCTCATAGATCCTACGACACTATCAATTATAGCAATGTACTCCCAGTTATTTGGTAACAACTTTTTAGAAAATAAACCACATCAAATTTACACACACAATTTCTTTTTGCTAAATAACAATAGCATTCATTTATCTACATAATTACATATCACTCTTTTCTTTGAATTACAGAGTTTGACTCAAGATCTTTTTTTTTTTCATCTCCTTGATGTCACTTTTGAGTCTTTGTGGTGGCATCAAAGAGACAACCACGCTGCTTTTCAGTTAATTCACCTTCACTTCTATAGCTCAGTCAACACCCCATAAGTTATTATAGCTAAACAATAGAACATGCCCAATTTATCCTGAGCAAAAAGGAAAACTATTGACTTTTGTAATTTAAAAATCTGCAAAGTCCTCATGCACGCTTGGTTCATGGACTCAAAAGCCACTTCCATGATCAGGTTTTCCCCCATATGTGGGCACCTCCTCCTCTAGGCAGTCTCTGTGGACAGCCGCTGTCCCTTGTGGGAACTGCAGTGACTCTGGTTTCATATCCTCTCTTTTATTCTAAAGGACTCATGAGGACTTCTTTTTTCTTTTTTGTTTTTTTACCTCAATCCTTACGAAGTCCTGGATCTGGCCTTCACTAACCTGATTGGGTCATGTGTCCTTTCCCAGACTTGTCATCATGGCCGGTCACATGCAATTTATGAAGTTACCTAAACCCCACTGCACAATTCAAGGGAACTTCTTGTGATGATGCCAATGTTCTATAATCTGCACTGTCCGGTATGGCAGGCACAAGTCAAGTCTGTGGCTATTGATCACTTGAAATCTGCCTGGTGCAACTGAGGAACTAACTTTTATTTTAAGTAATTTAGATTTAAAATAAATAGCCACTACTTGTTGTACAGCAAAGCTCTAGAGTTTGGTGTGTGGGTCAAACTATTTAGATTACATGGGCTGAGAAATGGTTCCTCAAAGAAAAAAAACTTTTTAGAGGAACAGGCCCTATTTCACCAGAAATGAGAACTATAGATGCCAACAGGGTAAAAGCAATAGAAGTTTAATATACTGTACCCTAAAACTTGAACTTTTTATTAACACCTTTTGGACTAAGAGTTTCATTTCATATTGTGTGGCTTGTATCAAAGCACTTGCAGTTTTTCTATTCTTTATTACTTTATTTCCATAATGAAAATGCATATAGTAGCAACCTTGGACACAGGAATTCAGGCTTAAATGTCGATGCATCTCAAACTAATGTCAGGGACCCACTGCCATAAATAGGACTAGTTTTTATGCACACTCTGCTCATATTTTCAAAGAACATTTTAAACAACACATAGAAATCCAAATTTAAGTAAAAATCTATGTGGGATTTTTGACACAAATAACTTCACTGAAGTAACAAAAGTGTTAATTATCCTCTAGACATCATTAATGTCAAATATTCAGAGTGACAATTGCACAAAAATGTACTCCTTTGCCTGAAGTATGGGGATTTTCTTTTTTACATTGACACATTTACTGATTCCACTGAGTTTCCAAGGTTCATGCCATGCATTGAGCTTATAATTCTCAATTTTAAATATGTGAAAATGTGAAATAGTATAAATTTTACACTTGAGGCAAAAGATACCAAATTATACATATTTATTACAGAAAATTTAGAAATATGGAGACAGGTAAGAGAAAAAAGCTATTATCCCATCACACAATAGTAACTACCTTTAATGTTTTAGTATATAGTTCTTTTGACTTTAAATATATATATACTGTATGTGTGTGTTGGTACTTATGCATTTTTCATGAGGATCAGAATCTACTGTAGTTCTTCCTTTTTAATCCAATTTTTTTTTGACAGAGACAGAGAGACAGAGAGAGGGACTGATGGGACAAACAGGAAGGGAGAGAGATGAGAAGCATCAATTTTTCATTGCGGGTCCTTAGTTGTTCATTGATTGCTTTCTCATATGTGCCTTGACAGGGAAGGGAGGGCTCCAGCAGAGCAAGTGACCCTTGCTCAAGCCAGTGACCTTGGGCTCAAGACAGCAACCATGGGGTCATGTCTATGATCCCACTCTAAAGCCAGCAACCATGCGCTCCAGCTGGTGAGCCCACGCTCAAGCCAGATGAGCCCACACTCAAGCCAGCAACCTCAGAGTTTTGAACCTGGGTCTTCTTTGTCCCAGTCAGACACTTATCCACTGCGCCATCATCTGGTCAGGCCAACCTAATTTTTAAACAGATTTTATTTATTGATTTAAGAGAGAGAGAAAAAGGGGTGAGGGAGGAGCAGGAAGCATCAACTCATAGTAGTTGCTTCTTGTATGTGCCTTGACCAGGCAAGCCCAGGGTTTGAAAATGGTGACCTCAGTATTCCAGGTCGATACTTTATCCACTGCACCACCACAAGTCAGGCTAACCTAATTTATTACCTAACATATTCTTTAAAAACACTCTGTTTAATAGTTGCATAGTAAGCTATTGTGTGAAAAAATATGTACGCATATATCTAAAAAGTGCAACATTTAGCTTAAAAGAATATGTACATTTTTAAGAATTTTGAAAAACGTAAGTTCCAGACAGGCAGATATTTTTTACTGTTCTGTTCACTGCTTAATTTCAGTGCCCAGAATAGTATCGAACATCTAGAATACATTCAACAAATATTTGTTAAATGAATAAATATCATTATATTTCCAGTTATAATTCAGAGAGCCAATTGTAAGTTGGCCCATTTTTCTAACTCTCATCATCTCTGAGATTTTTTTTCAGTTTTGTAGACAGAATATGGTATGGTATTACAGTTTTTGTTTTAACTTCTTTATTTCTACCATAAGTACAAATTATATCAAATCATGCTTATTGGGCAAAAACACATTTTATAGAGTAAGGAATTTGTAGCCTGATTTTGGCTGAATGACTCAAAATCTTTAAGTTTTGACTAAGCAAATCTAGTAGGAAGAATATGTGTTTGGAAATCATATTCTTGTACCATATGACTTAAAAGAAGTTACTGAACACACTTTACCTCATTATTACATCTCAACACATAGAGTCTATAAATGCAGGTATCCTGTTATAATAAATCACCAAATAGAAAACCTAAAAAAAGAGAGATGTTATGGGTCTTAATATTGAACTCCTCCCCTAATTTCTTCAGAATATTTTCTTTACTCCATGTTCTATATTTAATTCAGCCTAATACTTAAGCACAATAAACATGTACTATAAAAACTAGAGGGGCCTGGCCTGTGGTGGGGCAGTGGATAAAGTGTTGACATGGAATGCTGAGGTTGCCAGTTCGAAACCTCTGGCTTGCCTGGTCAAGGTGCATATGGGAGTTGATGCTTCCTGCTCCAACCCCCTTCTCTCTCTTTCTCTCTCCTCACTCTCTAAAATGAATAAATAAATTTTAAAAACAAGAGGGAAAACTCACAGATATCAAGGTTGGGAACTCCCATCAAACCTCACATGGAACCATAACCAGTTCACATAGAACAAGAACATTTCATGGGGGCTGTGTCTCGCTGGGCATTGACTTTTCTTTTGCTGTCACTCCTCCCTTCCTTGCTCTTACCCCCAATCCTCCCTGTTTCTTCCTCCCTCTCTCTCTCATTTCCTGTCTCAAGTCACTTTCTCTGCTCCAGCACATGCACATGCCCAAATATGACCCTGCACTGGCTTTGCATCCCCTTCCTATTCCAGCACTTAAGTAACTCCAGTTCTACATTTGCTAAAGATAGGATCATATCCACCCATCTTAGGGCAAATATTTATCCTCCTTCTGCCCCAGTTAATCCGCTGTGATGATAGGGAAGGCTCATCCCATTCAATTAGCAGACCTAGTACCCACTATATGTATTGGACTAATCTTCAATGAAAATGGTTAAGACTGGTAAATATCCCAAAAGGTATATGTCTCATTGTGCCTGTTTTTGTTAGATGCTGGGTAACAAATGTAAGCAGAAAGTGGCTTTTATAATGTAGTAATTCACTGATTGAGCTGGGTTGTACATTTTTTACAAATCTTCCAATCATCATCATTTTGGAGATCACTTATGGTAATCAGAGTTGTTTTCTAACTAGTTTCAATCCTATGACTAAGCTTTTCTGTATTTATTTTTTAACTTAATTATTTTGTCATATGTCCCTGTCAGAGATCTTTGATTTCACAGAAACAAATTTTTTGTTATACCAAGTATAGGCTTCTATTTTTAGTTAATTTAAACTGGGATGCTGTATCTAGCAAATTTAGTATTTTCTGCAGAACTGTTTATCTCAAAATTATCTGACTGTGTAAAAATTAAATAAATGAAAAGAACTGCCTCTTGCAATGCCACATTTCAAGCATTTTTAGAGATAACCCCTTGTTAACTGTGCTCTCTACACTAAGAAAATGATTCATCTGAACTAGTGATTTGATGATCTGTGTATTTCTTTCATATTTTTATTTTCTTTGCAATTCATAATTTTTATATTTCCCTCTTTTAATTCTGTTGTAATTTAAATCTGTTATTACATAAGCTAAATAATTATTTTTCTCATTTAAGTAATTTATGACAGTTAATATTCCCTATCCTAACTAAGGTGATTTTTTAAAAAAGAAAATAAATCACATCTAATTTACACTTCTGAACAATAAAGTATTTAAATCAAGCCAGCTCCGTCATTAATACCCATCATACTAGCCATATACTCTAGATTTTGTAATATATGATAAATGGCTAAATTTACAGGGTTAAAATTAATGGCCATGCTGCTGCTTCATTACTACTATTATTCAGATATGTTGTCCAGTTGTGGCAATGTGTACGAAATTACAGCCATCTTTAATGACTGATGGGATAGTATCATCATGGTTTGGCCTCCGTGACAAGCATCTATCACAAAGACAGCCAGAGATGTCAAATCCACTGAGATGCTCTTTAATTCTGTGATTCTAGAAAGTTACAACTGTCCACACAGATCCAAGCAATTGTCTAGTTCAGTGGTCCCTGAACTTTTCTAGTTAGAAGAGCTATATATACCAGAAAATGTTAAAGAATTCCACTTTTAGTTTTTTTTGAAAAGCATACAATAGCCCAAATCAGGCACATTGTACAAACACTTTTTGAGATGTTTTGCAATGCTTTAACCAACCTCTTTTCTTTGAAAACTGATCCCACATCTACAGAGGTGGCTATTTGTGCTATATTGGCAGCCAGAAATATTTGTAAATTAAATTTTGCTTTACTAATGTTCATAACACTTATTCAAAGAAATTGGTGCAAAACATGCTATTTATTTAGTCAACAGATATTGCTTATTTTTCTCCGAACACAAAGAGAACCACTGATATAGAAAATGTACTCTTTATAAAACCCACTCTTACCTTAATGATTCAGGTAATTGAAGAAAAAGTTTTCTTTTGTTGTTTTATTCTTTAGTCAGCATTATTGATCAACTTGATTTTCTACTTCATCTACTATATACAGACAAAGCCTGTAATTTTATAGAAAACCTGTCAAAGGTATCACAATTACCTTCCTATAATTCAAGTAGAGTAAAATTATGAATGTATTTTCCTGAGGTGCAGTAAAATAGTTTATTCATTACTACTTCCTCAACATCTCGTTCATAGGTGGTTTAATTTTGAAGGATTATTAACTAGGCTTGTGTAGGCAAGTACAACAATTTGACTTCAGAAAGCCATTATCTGAACCAGCCTCCCTCCAGCTAAGACACGATATTATTTATAGAAACGAACCAGCATATTATGTTTAATACATTTTTGGAACATTTGTACATATAGTATATCAAGTTTTCCTGTTTAAATGTTTCTATATTACATGAGTTTATTAAAGTTTTTTTTCACATAATTTTGTCCCTTAATTCCATTAGGCTCTTCAAGTGGCATTCTAATTTATCAATTTCTCACTTTTCCTTACTAAACGAGAACTCTCAGCTTCTTTAAAATCTGTTTCAAATCTTATTCTCTCCAAGGACTTTTCACAATAAACTCCATTTGATTTTGCATTTCCTCAAGAGACTTCCTAAGTAAGATTTCAAAAGTCCTATCCTCCTTTTTTTTTTTTTGATACAGCATATATAGCATGCTTATATATTCCATTTGAACTGCTTTATGCTTTGTAATATATATAGTAAGTGTTGTTACTTCCTTATTTTGCTGATGTGTGCATGCGTGTGTTTGCTTTTCTCTCTACATCTTGATAATTCTTTGCTTGAGCCTTGAGGAAACCACCTATGTGTGTTTTGGTTTTGTTTCAATTTTGCCAGATGGAGTTCAGAACCATTTATCACTCTCGACTAAGCAGCAAATATATTTTTTTCCAATGAAGAGTAATGATACACATTTCAGTTTGCTCATTCATTAATTTGCCCATTAAAATTATTTACTGCTCCCCTGGGTGCCTGGCACTGTGCTGAGCACTTGAGCTACAATGGCAAAAGAGAGGGACTCAACCCTTGTGGAGCTTACAGTCTGTAGACAAAGACAATCTGTTCAAAGCACTTAAATCATGATGCTACCAACAATTGTTTTAATATTTATGTGTTAGCCAGAGATAGAATGTCACTAGTCCCTGTGTGCCTTGCTTTTCTCAGTAAACTGGTTATTGCTGTCAACATAGTAAAGAAACATGTCATTACAGTAACTGTGAAAAATCCATGTGTTTTTCAAAGAGAAGTGAACAGTGGATCCCATATCCATTATCTTGATCTTGGAGCCAGTCAGGGTAGAAACAGAGGAAAGGAATGTGACCTGCTGCCAACTATTGTTCAGAGAGAACAAAGTGAGGTCCACCCACAGAGCACTAGTTGATGTATTGCCCTAAAATCTCTAGATATGCCAGTCATAAGAAATATGCCAGATAAATATCTCAGCAATAAATGTATTTAAAATAATACTTGTTAGAGAAAAGTTTGAGAGAACTGTATATGCTCTTTAACTCTGTCATTCTTGCTTTCTATCTTAGAGTTTGCCGATGTCATTATTAATATATATTGTTAATTGCTGATGTATATTACATGAATGCCAGCATGGGCTTACAGATGTACTATTTTTAACAACAGAGATAATAGTAACTAAAATGGTGATTAAAACTACACTATAAGCTTAACACCCTCATAAAAATCCCAGAGCTCTTTGCAAAAGCAATAATACAATAAACTAAAATAACAGCTGTGCTCATCTTAAGCTAGTTTAAAAAGTGAACACTTAAGAGTTTAAGGTTTTTATGAAACCCTGAAATTAAAAGTGCAAAAGGTTTATGCTTAGGAAGGCTAACTTTTAAAATTTGCTAATGGAGGATGGTCAACTCCATGTTGTGACCAACTCCAATGTAGGTGACTAACAAACAAAATGGATCTTAAGTTCAAATGGGGTAGAATATCACCTATATGTCTTAGGACTTTTTTTGTTTACTTTATTAATCAAAATTACCAATTAACCATACATTTTAAGACATTTGATCATAAGAAAAGCTTATAATAAGGGTTTTTATTTGAAAAAAAATTCTAGTACTTGCTAAGCTATATCCTCTATACCATCTAGATGCCACAATAACCATAATATTCATTATGACAGTCTGAGACACTAGAGTTTCAGTTATCAGGTACTTGCTAATATTCACTGCATTTCACTTAATTCCACTACAAAATCAAACAGTTTCAGTGAAGTGACACTGCCGGGTGTACTAAGTAGATCTGAGCAGGAGGGAAAGCGGAACCTCCTCACATTGTTAAGTCACTTCAAGCCAGTGGTTCATGACCACACTGTGAGGAGCCAGATGCCATGCGCAAACTGTTCAACACCTGAAGAAGCGAAAGACAGCAAAGCTAATCATTAATATGCGTTGTACTAGTTTGCTAGCATGGCCATAACAAACCACCACCACAGGTTTAAACATAAAAACTTATTTTTCTCAGGTCTGGAGGCTGCAAGTCCAAGATCAAAGTGTTGGCAGGTTTGATTTCTTCTGAGGTTTCTCTCCACAGCCTGCAGATGGTCACTTTTTCACTATAAACTCACACAGTATATCCATTCCTGGTGTCTTTCTTTGTGTCCAAATTTCCTCTTCCTTGAAAAACACTAGTCAGGGAGAAGGTGGAAGGCAGGGCAAAAAATGTGAAGGAAAAACCTCAGAGGTAACAATATGGTGATTACCAGAGGGAAAGGGGGTCGGGGAGGTAGGAGAGGATAAAGTGGGGGGTAAATGATGACGGAAGGAAAGCTGAGTGGTGTGGGGAACACATAATACAATATATGTGTGATGTATTACAGAATTATATCTTTGAAACCTATATAATTTTATTAACCAATGGCCCCCCAAGAAATTCAGTTTTACAAAAATCACACAAGTGCCCTGGTTGGATAGCTCAGTTGATTAGAGCATTGACTCGAAGCACAGAGGTTGCCAGTTCAATCCCAGTCAGGGCACATACAGGATCAGATCAGTGTTCCTGTCTCTTCCTATCCCTCTCTAAAATCAATAAAATAAACATTTTTAAAAATTAAAAACACACACACACATACACACAAGTCAAACTAGGTTAGGGCTGACACTAATGACCTTATGTTAATTTAATTACCGCTTTAAATACCCTATATTTAAATACAGTCACATTCTGAGTTCTACAACACAGGAATTTTGGGGGATACAGTTTAACTAATCACATGGTTGGTAGTGGATTGAACAATGTTTCCCGAGGAAGCAGGTCTACTTGGAATCTCTGAACGTGACCTTATTTAGGATAAGGTGTTTGCATATCACTAAGTTAAAGATCTCCTGATAGATCATTCAGAATTAGGGTGATCCCTAAATCTGATGATGTATGTTTTTAATAGTAGCAGAGATACAGAAGGGAAAGGCCTATGAAGCAGAGACAGAGATTGTAGTTTGGTGTCCACAAATCAAGGAATACCAAAGATTGCTGGCAGCTACAGATGCTAGAAGAGAAGCTAGAAACAGATTCTCCTTCAGACTCTTTAGACCCTACTGACAGCTTGCTTTTTTTATATGTAAGTCCATTATTTGGACTTATCATTTCCAGAATTGTGAGAGAATAAATTTCTTTAGTTTGTAATAATTTGTTGAAACAGCCACAAGAGACTAATACAGATATTGGTACAGGAAAATAATAAACACAGCTACCATGTAATGATGACTTCCACATGTAACACACTATACTAGATATGTATTACCTCTTAAATTCTTTAATCATCTATGTGAGATTGGTTCCATTTTATTCACTTTACAATGAAGACTCTGAAGTTTACAAAGAAATGAGTAAATTGCCCTAGAAAGCACAAGAGATACTAAGTGTCAAAACAAGGATCCAAACTGATACCAATTTGATGCCATGTTGTGGCCATTCCACTATGCAGCACCAACTTGACAGATAAGGGCATGTTGGGGTTATGATGAAATAAAAATTTTGTGCTGAAAGAGCTCAACTTATTGACCTTAGGCAGTGACTTGTGGAGGCAGCTGCAGAGAAGGGCAAGAGGCAGGTAAGAGTTATCTTCCCTCGGTAGTAAGTATGGAACGCCTTGCTCCAGCATCATTACTTAACTACATCAAAGGAATGAGGTCACTCTTCTCTTGTAATGGTCTTATCAATTGGGATTCCTAGGAATTATTTCCTTCCTCAAGGCTCTGCTGAACCTCATGTCACCAACCACTCATTGTTGGGCAAGAATGTGCTCTTCCTCGACATGGTCTAACAGGCTGTATTCAGTTTGCAACCTTGGTTCTCTCTTAGGTCCAGATTTCTATGTAACCTCAATTTGATTTCTAGTTGCTTCTTTGCTATTCTGGATGCCAGTTATCATGAACAGACTATACAAGTGGTCCCTGAGGACAACTAGGTCAGGAATAAAGATAGAAGTAACAGCTGGAGTTCTATGTGACCATTCTTGCCCACCCACTTGTAAGGGTTGCCTCATCTACTTTTATAGACCTAGGAAGACTCCCTCTACCTCACCCCTCCCCAGGGCTCCAACTGATAACTTCTGTCTTGTTGATGGAGCCCAGTTTTTCTAACTTATAAAACTGAACCATGAAAGAGGAAGTATTTCTGTGGCTCAGATATATTCATATATTTATGTACTTCAAGTTCATGGACTACTCTAATTTTTCAGCTCCTCAAAACCTTATAATACTGTCAGTGTAATCTGGGTACACAAAGACAAGTTGACTAAACGACTAATTGGACTAAACAACCAATAGGTCCTCTAGAGTCATCCTGGCAAGAAGAACCTTTTAGGTCTGGCCTTCAAAGTTAAAACAATGTATATCTGTTTTTATCTCTATCTCCAGTTGTACAACTAGAAGATGTTCAAATTCCCCAACTCAATATATATTTACCCCTTAAAATATGGTTGAAATTATCAATCCATTCTTTGATACACTGGTTATAACTAAAGACTTGAAAACAAACTGAAACCTAGGTTAGAATGCAAAATTTAAAACAATCTGGTAAATAAGATCACAGCAATCTCAGCTGTAAATTTAAGTAAATAATGATGTAAAAAATAAATTCTGTGCATCCTGCAGTGAGGAAAATGCATCAGCATTGCCCACGTAGGTCTTAATGGTGCGACACATTTTGGCTGGACCTGGATTTAGGTCAAGATTGAATGCTGAGCTAACTGATAAGCAATATACCCGCCAATGTTACCCATACCTGGGTCCTACTTCTCAGGACTGAAAGAGTGACAGATTCTCTGAGCTAACCCTTAGCCTCGTATGGAAATTTTTAGTATTACACTAAAAAAATTTTGAAGAGCTCTTGAGTCTCAATCTGAGTCTCCATCAATAAGGACAGCACAGCACAAGGAAAGTCAATGAATCAGCCAAGTGGAAAATGGAACTTTTCCACAAATGTCTAGAGATTTCTCCACCTATAGCCAAAACTGAGAGATAGAACACATGGCATTCACCATCAAGTCCTTACAGAAAAGCAGACAGGCCAGGCACACAGGAATTGACATGACAGTTAGGGTGAGCCTCAGAAGACACCCTACCTGGTTCAGTGGAGTCTTTCTGTCACACATCTGGAAGTTTCAGTTTTCTTCATTCTACAGTAGCCTGAGATGTGGTGTGATTTTTCTACCCGTCTTTTCCTGATGCAGTCTTACATTGTAACACCTGTGTTTCTGACCTCGTTTTCTTTGTGCTGTCTTGGCCTCACCTTAGGCCCTAAACTTTGTGCTCTTTACCTGGGACCCTTAACCTGCTGACCTAAGTGATCATTTCTCTAGATTCTATTTTGCAACAATTAACCTGGTGTTAGAGCTCCAGCCAGCAGGATTTGGGCATTTCTGTTGTCACTCATTCTACCAGGTGCTTCTCTAGGCCTGCTGCCCCAGGGACCAGTGGCCTGGTGTCCTCCTGATAGTGCTGGCACTTTTGCTTTGGGAATAATCAGGCCAAGAGAAAGAGCTTTGCAAAAAGACATTTTGTGCTGACAACTGTAGACAAGGCAATCTATTCAGCATGAACCAATCCAGCGAAGCAAGCCAGGCAGACAGAAAACAAAACAAAACAAAACCACAACCCCACATAACAAGACATGACTTAATTAACTCAGTTATCCTAGGGCAACCTTGGCTGTCTAGAGTGCAGCCTCTGAAGTCAAATTGGAGGCCTCTGGTTCCGCCACTTGCTACATGACCTTAAGCAAATTAGCTAACTGAATATCTTAGTTTCTTCACCTTTGAAAAACAGACGTGTTGGGGGGGGGCTAAAAATGAAATCATTCTTGTAAGCATCCTCAATAGTGCTTGCACGTAGCAAGTGCTCAATCAATTATTAATGGTTTGCTAGAGTCCATCAACCCATTTGCTCTAACATGGACACAAAGCCATCAGCTCACTCAGAAAAATGTCCTGGCCTGGACCAGTGAGAAGGAGCCAGAATAAAGTTTTATTAACTGTTTATATCAGGACATAATGAAAACTAATCTTTTCTACCCCAGCACTACACTGCGGGAGGCTGAGAAAAGTAGAAAATGACCCTAAGTTGTTAATGATGATTGATACATATTGACTGACTGAAAAACAAAGCAGGTCAATGAAGCCAGAAATACTCACCCTGGAAGAGGCCCTACAGATATCAAGCTTAGACTCACTCTACTCAGCATGCCAAACAGATCTCTATAATGCTACAGTGTTTCTCAACAGGAGAACTCTTGGGATGAAGTTACTTTAAAGAAAAGAGTGTTACCGTATTTTTCACTCCATAAGACGCACCTGACCATAAGACGCACCCAGGGTTTTAAGGAGGAAAATAAGAAAAAAATATTCTGAACCAAATGGTGTGTTAAAATATTTAATAAAATATACCACAATAGTATTTCAACAATGTAAACTCAACAGCAGTATTCACAAACATTAGCACTGTTATTAACAAATGAGAAGAGACTTTAATGTTTAAATACTCTTCTAGTTGTTCAGGAACCAGCAAAAGCTTTAAAAAAAACGAACATTCCCTGCATAAGACGCATGGGCATTTTCCCCTCCACTTTTTTTGGGGGGGAAGTGCATCTTATGAAGCGAAAAATATGGTAGTTCGTGCGTTTTTCTTCCAAATGATTCTCTGACAAAATTCTTATTATTCTACTTCCATCCATTAAACGGGATTTTAAATGCCTGATGAGTAGATAGCCCTACTGGCTCTGTATTCATTTTGAAATGTTTGCTTGAATCAGAAAAAAGCACAACACATTTTGAGCATTCTTGGATATAATTTCTAGTCTCTTTAGTAGCCATATCTGAAGTAGCAACTTACTTTTTGATTGTTGAGTATTAGTTATTAACCCAATATGGCTTAAAACCAATTGTTTACTTTTGGTTATCTTTGTAAAGCTAAGTCAAACTTTTTGGCTTGGCAATATATCTATTACAGCTTCAATGCCTTTTGGCCTAAAAGATAGCATTGAATAAAAAGCCTAACAGAGGCCTGACCTGTGGTGGTGCAGTGGATAAAGCGTCGACCTGGGAATATTGAAGTCGCCAGTTCAAAACCCTGCACTGGTCTGGTCAAGGCACATATGAGAGTTGATGCTTCTAGTTCCTCCCCCCTTTCTCTCTTTCTCTCTCTTTCTCTCTCTATCTCTCTCTCTCACTCTGTGTCTCCTCTCTAAAATGAATAAATAAATAAATTTTTTAAAAAATTTTTAAAAAATGCCGAACAGAGTGGATAAAAGGGCAAGATTATTCAGACATGGATATGGAGTCTGGCCATACACAGACACGTGACTCAAAGGTTTTAAGCCCCCATAGTGCTTACTGTTGGTACTCTACACACTTGCCACTTAGAGCGGCAGTGGACAGTCACATTTAATATTTAGAAGTTAAGCCATTTGATGGACTTTCTCCTTTATTTGCCCTCCCTAGATGATACATCTAGAAGATCAGGTGCTATGAAGAGAAGTGAGAGAGCTTTTGAGAGGAGAGAAGGATGCAGTATAACAAAGGAGATGAAAGAAGTTCAGATCTCAAAGATAGTAACAGAGAAGGGGGGTCACAACCTGCACGTTGAGTATGATAATTACTGAACAGAATGAAGAAAGACGTGGTTAAAGGTTTCTATTACCACAGAGAGAAATGCTTCATATGGAAAACTGTGTGTGTGTGTGTGTGTGTGTGTGTACACTATAAACTGTAGTGTTATGTTTTTATTACACTGAAAAGTCAAAACCCCTTTTGTGTATTACAAGCTAGAGGCTAATCTCAGGTGAAAACAAGACACAAGACAAGAGACTTCTAAGAAAAGTGACAGGTTACAGAATAAGGGCCAAGAAAATTAGAGTAAATTGAAGTTGAAGAATGAGGCCAAAATGGCTTTCCAAAATGGGGAAAAAAGCACGAGCAATTTAAAACCAGGTATATTATAAGGAAAAGAAAAGCATACAAAATATAATTTTATGCTTTCTTTTGAACTTAGATTCATCTTACTCTTAAAACAGATTTTTGGGTCTGAGATACTGAAACTTAGCTCAGGGAGACGTAGTTGTTATATTTCAGGATCCATACCCTGACATCAACTTTCACACAGTGATAATCCTACTCGGAACAACGTAATTAGATATAGTCAATTAAATTTCACTGAGCATTACCTTTACTTCTTACAAGACTTGGGATCATTAGCACTTAAAATTTAAAGGTACATGTAAATTTTATACAAACTTATTCGCTTTTTCTCTAAAAGTTCACATACTAATAGTTCCCGACTAAATTCCCCTCAGACGCTATATTTTTCTAAGTAAGAGGTAGCAACTGAAGATAACATTTAAATATTTCTAACCAAGAGGACTGCAATATTCAATCAAGTTAATATTATTAGCGTAGTGACTATTTGAATATCTTTGATGTCGAAGCCATGCTTCGGAATTTCAAAATTCATTTTACTTTGAAATAAAAGTATACGTGCTTTTCCTACTGTAATATAAAATATACATTAAAATTTTATCAAAAAATTGAACACAAAAAAAGGAAAGTGCAAATTTTGCCAAAAATTTTGATAAAAATTTAATTTATTTACATATATTTTATTACCTATGAAATATATAAAACATAAGCTAAGCTGGAATGTGGTTGGTATAGATTTTACTATTTGTATGACAAAAGACTGATGTTTTACTGTTTGGGGTTTACATTAATGTGCATTTTTCAAAGGCAAATGTATATATTACAATAAAAAAAAATGAACTGGGATTTGGGAAACCTGTATTTTAACTTTACTCTTCCCTTTTTTCTACCAGCTGTGCTCTTTGTTTATTTTTTTCTATTAAGCTATGAATAATATTTTCCCCACCTATTTCATTGAGTATCAAAAATGTTGCCTGACCAGGTGGTGGCCCAGTGGATAAAGCATCAACCCGGTACGCGGAAGACCCAGGTTTGAAACCTGAGGTCACTGACTTGAGTGCAGGCCCATCCGGCTTGAGCACAGGATCATAGACATGACCCCATGGTCTTTGGCTTGAGCCCATGGTTGCTGGCTTGAGCCCAAGGTTGCTGGCTTGAGCAAGGGGTCACTGGCTCAACTGGAGCTCCTAAGTCAAGGCCCATATGAGAAGCAATCAATGAACAACAAAAGTGATGCAACTATGAGTTGATGTTTCTCATCTCTCTCTCTTCCTATCTGTGTCTGTCTCTCTTTCTCTTGCAAAAAATAAAGAAATGTTGATGTTAACCAAATCTGTAAAAACGTATGAAACATAATTAGTTATTTAAATGTTATTACTTTAGGGGTCATAAACAACATTGCTCATTAAAGGTTTGTTATCCAACACACGACTATTAGTGGAAAAGCTGGGAACAGAATAGAGAGATGAAAACAGTTCACTTTTCAAGTCTATCTCTTTATTATCATCATACTTTAAAGTACTATGATTGAAGATCGTTAGGGATACAGCATTGAATTCAGCACTTAAAAGTGTTTGAAGTTGGCCCTGGCTAGTTGGGTCAGTGGTAGATCGTCGGCCCGGCATGTGGAAGTCCCGGGTTTGATTCCCAGCCAGGGTACACAGAGAAATGCCCATCTGCTTCTCCACCCTTCCCCCTCTTCTTCCTCTCTATCTCTCTCTTCCCCCATACGGGCAAGGTTCCATTGGAGCAAAGTTGGCCGGGTGCTCAGGAAAGTCTCTATGGCCTTCCCCTTAAGCGCTAGAATGGCTCTGGCTGCAAAAGAGCAACGCCCCCTGGTGGGCATGCCAGGTGGATCCCGGTCAGGCACATGCAGGAGTCAGTCTGCCTCCCTGCTTCTAACTTTGGGGGAAAAAATACAAAAATAAAAGTGTTTGATGTTTATTTGTACCTTTCACCTTTAAATAGCATCATGTGAGGAATAGAAGCAAAGAATGCAACAAAATATAACTATTTCAGAAATAAACATTTCCCAAATAAATTTGCCTCAAGAATTGTTATTATGCCTGACCAGACGGTGGCGCAGTGGATAGAGCGTCGGACTGGGATGCTGAAGACCCAGGTTTGAGACCCCGAGGTTGCCAGCTTGAGCGCAGTCCCATCTGGCTTGAGCAAAAGCTTGCCAGCTTGGAGCCAAGGTCGCTGGCTCCAGCAAGGGGTTGCTCAGTCTGCTGAAGGCCTGTGGTCAAGGCACATATGAAAAAGCAATCAATGAACAACTATGGTGTCGCAGCAGCAACAAAAAACTAATGATTGATGCTTCTCATCTCTCTCCGTTCCTGTCTGTCAGTTTCTATCTATCCCTCTCTCTGACTCTCTCTCTGTCCCTGTTAAAAAAAAAAAAAAGAATTGTTATTATCATTCCAGGTTTTATCATAGTGAAGGATCAAGAAAATTTATATTAAATGAATGAATGAATGTTTCTATCTTTACAGGAAAAAGAAATCTGTTCTTCTTACATCTAATTATTAGCAATAGAGTCACTCTTACCAAAATTATTTTTGTCTGTCCCCAAAATAATTACTTTTCAAGAATTTCTGAATTGTGATTTATTGCCTTTTATTGCCAAATGTAGGACCTGGTCATCTCTTAAATTGTTTGGCAAGTTCAGTAGTAACATCTCTTCTACTTAATCTAGAGGTGAGATTTCCAGAAGCACGTAAAGAAAAGAGTGATAGGATTTAGAGAATTTAAAGGGCGGGAGGCTGTCCTTCCAAAAAAGTGATGTGAGCGGTATGGAAGTTAGGAGACAAAGCTGAGCAAATGACTTTGGGGAGAATGCTAGCCTTTTGCGGAGTACGAGGAAACAAAAAGGTTGAAGTACTTTTGGCCAGCCTAATGAAGGGTTTTGAAATTGAGGGTCCTTAGAGGAAACCTGGAATTAGAACAAGTTAAAGAAGTAAAGAATGTTGGGAATGAATGGAGAGGGCTTGTTTGTCTAGAGTTCGTTCCTTAATAGAAAAAAGGCAGCCAGATGTAATGTCCACTGCTGATAAATTGGCATGTGTAACAATGGGGGCAGGAAAGCACAGTGCTAATGACAGAGGGTTTTCTTTCTTTCTTTTTTTTTTCTTTTTTTTTTCTTGAAGGAGCATATGAACTAATCCAAAAGAGTTACTTAAAATTACAGTTTGCTTTTTTTTTCTTTCTTAGAATTGTTTAAAGAGAAGAGGTAGAGAAAAAGGAAAGGGGCAATTTATAAGATGTTCCTTAGGAACTATTATTAGAAGAATAAAAAGGGAACTACTGGCAAATGTAAGTGCATTAGAAATGCAATAATTAAAAGGTTCTATGAGAAAAAGTGAAAATCAGAGCTAACAGTCTTCTATTAACCTACCGTGACTTACAATTCACGTTTCACTTTTTCTTTTCCTAGCACTAATTTCCCTGTTCCATGTATAATATCCACATGCAATTTTTTTTGTAGCCCTGTATGTGTGGTAGTGTAGATGTTTTTGTATGTGCCTCTAGTTTGCCAGCTTTAATTTTAGGGCAGACTTTCTCTGTGCTTTGAAAAGCACCCAGCATAGCTCCTCTGTTAGGAACTGATGTCTGTTTTGGTAATATAGCAGTTATCAGTAAGTGCTATGGAACATGACGAAATACATTACAACACTGAGGGGAGGGAAAGGATGAGGATAGATGTAAGTGGCGATGGAGTGTGTTTATTCTGGGAAAACTGAGATGGTACATACACGTTAGGAAGTGGGGAGTTGAGGATATATTTAGGTAAGTGGCGATGGAGTATGTTTATTCTGGGAAAACTGAGATGGTACATACATGTTAGGAAGTGGGGAGTTGAGGATATATTTAGGAGATGAAGTAGGAATAAGATCAATGAAGGGAGTGTGGTGAATCAGTTCTTAAGGCTAAGTTCCTGATGGCTGTTTAAGCAGTTTATGAACACATGAAAGCACTTGTGTTTCTAAATCTTAATTTAAGATGTGCTCAAAATTTCATGAGAAATCAATATCAATTAAAATACTGATCATGTTTGGTGATGTTCTAAACACTGCTTATGTTATCCCTTTAAAATACTTCTAAATTGTGCGAAATAGGAACAAACATAAACCCCACTTCTGAATGAGAAACTGATAGAGATCTGAAGCAGTTTGCCCAGTCGCCCGGGGTTCAGTGGCGGGAGATTTCAAATACAGGTTGAGTCTGGTTTTGAACACAAGTTGACTCCTGAACACTGTTAACAACTAAACCTTCCCTGTCCAGGAGAACCATAAAGATAAAATGTTACTATTGTGGGTGAAATATTTACAAAGAAACCAACCGCTGTATTTAAGTACCTTATTGAAAAGGCAGCACATGGAAAGAAACTAAAAAAGATCTTAGTGTTCTCTACTCCAGTGCTGAAGATGGTCTCTTCTTGCCTTACGGCAGTGCACCTAATGCCACTCCAAGATCATGTCTCAAGGTACTTAGCTTAATACAACGGATTGTCTGAGACATGGGAAAATGAGAGCAGAAGAGCAAAACGGGACAAGCAAAGATCCCTATTTAGGTTTCTCCCACCACCACCCCCGCTGTGTATTTTAATAAACTGTCTATGGTTCCAGTTCAAATTGAAGTTTATTAAATTATGTTGGAAGGTTATTTTTGTGGGCTATTTGATAATGTTTCATGAATTTTTAAATGTTATCCCCAATAGCCATTGCACCTCATCTGTTCCAAGGACAGCACAGGAAATAATTTGAGAACAAACCAAAGTTCTCCAGTACCTTAATCATTTTGCCAGGGATGGAGAGGAAAGAAGCATTTCAGAAGATAATAAATATGAAAGCTTTTTTTTTTTTTTTTTAATAACTAGAGGCATGACTTCCTGGTAATCCTTGATTATTGAGCAATAAAAGACAGTGTGAGTTTAGGGTGAGAATATTTCATAATACTAACAAAAATAGTTCAACTTTTTTAGCAATATAAAATTCACCAACTGCATAAGCATATCTCTTTCTTTTCCCATTTTTTAAATGATTTTTATATGCAATCTACTATGACTTCATAAAATAGGCATTTCTTATATCCTGTAGTTTAGGCTCAGAGTTTAACTTCTGACTTAAAAGTCCTCCATTCTTTAATCTGCCTTACCCTATAACCATGATGGTGAACCTATGACACACGTGTCAGTGCTGAAACACGTGTCAGTACCCACATTAGATGACATGCGGCCTCATGCGGCCGCATACCAGAGAAGTATGGGCCCGCATGCCAAGAAGGACGTCTCATCCTCGGCTCCTGCTTGGCCAAGTGCAGTAGCCGAGGATAAAACATTTGCTGTAGTGTAGACACTGTGCTGGAGTTCTGTAGGCCAAAACAACAGAACTCTGGCACAGAGCGTCTAGCTCTGGGACTTCGGGTTAGTCCGTTCTTCTCGAAGTGACACACCACCCAAATTATGCTCGGATTTCTGGTGAATTTTGACACACCAAGCTCAAAAGATTGCCCATCACTGCCCTATAACTTATATAGCCAGGAGAAACCAAGAAGGAAAATTTAAAAGTAAATGTATTGTCCTTAAAGTTTATGTACATATCTCTCTTGATCTATCTCTCTTAAAAGCAAAAGCTGTGCATTTTAGAAAAGTAATTTATTCTTTCTTAAACATCAGCCTCCTCAGTTGTCAGATGGGAACAACAATGATTCTTCTTGGGCATCAAATACCCCTGTGGTATATCCTTTGTCTTGTGGTTTCTAGGCTACCAGGTTTGTATATTGTATCAGGGAGTTTATAAACAATCTGAGTTCCATTCAAATTTGCCATCTCTAGTGTGCTTGGCTAGTTTTGTAGTTGAAGTTTTAATAAATATTTGTGTGACTTTGTTTACCTTATAAAATGACCTTAGGCCAAAAGAATACTACTATACTCATCAGTTAAAAGAGGGGTATAAAAGTATGTCAGTATGTCAGAGAAAATTTTTAATAGAGTCAGGTACTGCTTGGTAAAGACAAAATAAAATGCAAACTATTGTATAATAATATAGTGCATAGTGATACTGCAGTTCAGAGTTACTTGTTATATAATCTGATTATTTTGTGGAGAGTTTTTCATTTTGATTTTTATTTCTAGAGTATCAACTATAAGTGGACATTGTGCCTTTGCAAGTATGTGTATAATATGTATTCTAAATTGGTATATGTATATTAAAACAGCATATTTAGAAGTTGAAAGTATAAGATGCTAAATAGCCTAACCCGACAGTGGCACAGTGGATAGAGCATCAGCCTGTGATGCTGAGGACTCAGGTTCAAAACGCCAAGGTCTCTGGCTTGAGCTTGAGCATAGGATTATAGACATGACCCATGTTTGCACACTTGAAGGTCACTGGCTTGAGCATGGGGCAGTCACTCTGCTGCAACCCCCCACACCCCCCATCAGTGAACAACTAAGGTCCTGCAATGAAGAATTGATGCTTCTCATCTCTCTCCCTTCCTGTCTGTCTGTCCCTGTAAATCCCTTGCTCTCTCTCCCTAAAATAAATAAATAAATAAGATGCTAAATATTATTAAGACAAAAATGAGCAAAAGAAACAAGTAATTAATCTATATTTTATAAAATGCCATTGAGAATAAACTAGAAAAACCATATGCTATTGTGGAAAGTCCTCGCTACTTGAATAAATGTACTATATGAAAGTAAAAGCATTATTATAGTTAATAAAAGATATTGTTGGATTTTTTCCAATAATTTAAAAGTATAATAGTTATTTTGTCTACTCTTCTAGCTAGGAGTGAGTAAACTAATTTAAACTTGTACTTTAAATCTTATTTATTTAAGAAATAATGTAGAATTCCAAGCAATATCTTCATAAAAATGATCTTTTCATTTATTTTTTTAAAATTTATTGGCCTTGGATGTACAGCCCAGTGACTAAACAATCACATCACACAGTGTTCCCCTCAATACCTAAAATGATCTTTTTAAACATATGCACAATCTAAATGATTAAGATGTAGTTATCTCTTGTGAACACTTTCCAAAAAATAAATACCAAAGGAGAAATGCACTGTAACTAATTCTCCCACTCTTCTTAAAATTTGTGAATTGAAATTTAGTTATTTCATGGTAATTTAGTGAAAAGGACTTTTTATAATTGCATATGCAACATATTTCCTTATTTGACTGAAAAACAACTCTTCCTTTAATACTGTGTATGTGTATGTAAGGAGAGAGAAAGTGTGTATGTGGAAACATAGGAGGCTGGTAGATTTTTTTTATTGGGTTTTTTGTTTGCTTAATTTTAGGATCTTGTTTTTAAATAGTGACTTTAGACATAGACTATCATCATCTTCATTTTACCAGACTGAAGATAAAAAAGAGGAGTTTTGCCCAAAGTTGTATAACAATAACTAAGAAAATTTCAAGCCAGGTCTTAAAATTCCTGTCCAATATTCTTTTTCAGATGGATATTACTGACTAATCTATCCTAGAATTTACCACTTTCTTATTCTTATTCTTCTTTCCTTTTAACTGATAATATCAATTCTTTAAATTTATAATGGCATCATTAGAGTAGACAGAAATCCATTGAGCTAAGGAATAAAATACCAAATTTTGCTTGAGAATATTAGAAGACTTTTGGACCATATCCACAATTTAAATTATTTAAATAGAATCACCATTTGTGGAGTTAGTGAAACATTTATCTGGGAAGTGGCTAATGAACAATAGGAAGATTTATAGATTTTGTCTATCTCAATCATTTCACTTTCCATTCATTCTTGCTCAAGGCTCTATGAGCTCTATCAGCATAATGTTTGAAGTAGAATTCAGCTACTATGAAAATAGTTTATATAAAAACAGTTTTAAAAATTATGAAGATACTGTAACTCATGTAGAAGACTCGAGCAATATGTTTCTTTCTTAATTTTAAAACCCACTTGAACTCCTTTTCCAACTAATTCCTTTTCCCCTTCTCCCATTCTCAACTTACCATCTCAGTTTATATCTTTTCAGTCTACAAAATGATTTAGCTGCAGCTAAGGGTTTATTAATTTGACCAAAACATACTAAAAAAAAAAAAAAAAAAAAGAAAGAACAGAAAAAAATATGAGAGCCTGACCAAGAAGTGGCGCAGTGGATAGAGTGTCAGACTGGGATGTAGAGGACCCAGGTTCGAGACCCCGAGCTCGCCAGCTTGAGCGCGGGCCCATCTGGCTTGAGCAAAAGCTCACCAGCTTGGACCCAAGGTCGCTGACTCCAGCAAGGGGTTGCTCGGTCTGCTGAAGGCCCGCAGTCAAGGCATGTGTGAGAAAGCAATCAATGAACAACTATGGTGTCGCAACGGCAACAAAAAACTAATGATTGATGCTTCTCATCTCTCTCCATTCCTGTCTGTCTGTCCCTGTCTATCCCTCTCTCTGACTCTCTCTCTGTCCCTGTAATTATATATATATGAATAATACATTTCTTATGCTGAGAAAGAGATTCTCACTAGATAAGTGACAAATAGATGACAGGAAGAAAATATACAAACTATTTATCTAAGACAGATTATCTACTATCACCTTTCTTTATTTTTATTAGTGCTTATAATAGGCATACCACATGTTGCCTATTTATTGTATCTTTTTTTCCCTCAGTAAATGGAAAGCTTTATTTGATGTATTTTTATTTTCTTAAACAATACCTGACACATATAGAGGATTGTTAAATATCTGTTGAACAAATAAACTGGAAATTGTTTGGGGAATACAACTTTAAGGATAATTGGATAAAACTATATTTGTTAATGAGATTTCTAAATTGTCTGTAGTGAGCTTGGAAATATTTCTATTGTAATTGGGTTTTATATTTTTTTTAGCCTCATAATTCTGAATATCATTTCTTATTATATAGTATATATAAGTCATGAGAGTTATGGTAAAATTCATACAGGCTTTATGACTGACACTGTTTTGAATAAATCTTCAATTTGGATGTGATTTCTTATAATTGGCCAATTTCCCTGAAAAGCAAGTAAGTAAAATATATTGATTAATTGAGAACTGCAGTTAATTGGGTTTTTACTAAAATTTATTACACGGAACAGACTAGGCACTCAATAAATATTTGTCAAATATGTGAAGTCTAGTTAGTTAAAATAGACTTATTATTTTCTTTTACTTTCTCAAATAAAAAGAAATTTTGAATTAAATATGAAGGCAGTAAAACACTGGAACCCACACACAGCAGACAAGTAAGCTATTTTAAAAATAACTTGAGATATTTTTATTCTCTTCTTCTTCTATTTTTTTAAAATCTTCCTTTTCCTCCTTCTTATTTATTATCTTTCCTGAACAATTAGTCCTTAACCCATTAGGTGAGAACAAGTAAGGAAGCCTCCACAGATGATGTGGGTGGGAAAGCTTTGGTGACTTTGTAGACTAGTGTTGGAGTTCAAGGAGGATGAGAAGGACATCTGTGTGGAGAGATTAGAGTGTTTAGCAGCAATAGGACCTTGGTTATATACAAGGAGATTGATCAAATAAGTAAATATATTAAAGATAATTGGGAAATAAGGTGTTTTTTGTTTGTTTCTTTTACAGAGACAGAGAGAAGGATAGATAGGGACAGACAGACAGGAAAGGAGAGAGGTGAGAAGCATCAATCATTAGTTTTTTGTTGCCGTTGCAACACCTTAGTTGTTCATTGATTGCTTTCTCACATGTGCCTTGACTGTGGGCCTTCAGCAGACCGAGCCACCCCTTGCTGGAGCCAGCAACCTTGGGTCCAAGCTGACAAGCTTTTGCTCAAACCAGATGAGCCCGCGCTCAAGCTGGCGAGCTCGGGGTCTCAAACCTGGGTCTTCCACATCCCAGTCCGATGCTCTATCCACTGCGCCACTGCCTGGTCAGGAGGAAATTTTTATTGTTGGAGAAAGTAGTTACAAATATGAAAAGAGAGAAAGTACAATGGATCCTGTGGCATTGATTTGGACATAGAAGTATCCCTGTGAACTCCTGGTGTATAGAGATATATAAAGATGATAGAGATAAAGGTATATATTTTATTGATTAGGTGGACAGGTAGATGAAGTTCTCATACATGTATTTCTTGGTTCCAGATCTTGAGCACAATGCCACACTGCCAAAAATATGGGCACACTTGCCTCCCAATTTTTGGTTTCTAAATACTATTCTCAAGTAAAAAACTAAGACTCCTTGGGAAAATAGCTGATTCCAGAGTTGAGGCTTGAAAAATACAAAGTGAGCTAGAATATCTTATTGATCCAAAAGAATGGAAGTACTCAATCAGTGCCAGGGATATGTCAAAGAAAGAAAAAGTCAGATGAAAGCGGGTACTCTGGCCATATCTGAGACTATTTGAACATCAAAGTGAATAATGTATTCTTTGGATAAAATAGATATTCATGAATCCATATTGGTATAAGTGAAGAAATAAGTTGTAAGATAATCTACTTCCCCACAATATGCTTTTTTAAAAAAGGGAAACAGAAACAATTTTACAGTGATTATGAGATTATTATTAACATCACAGGTAACGTGCCAACAGATAGGATGCGTTGAGATGAACACTGAATCACTTTTGCTATTTTCCTGCCAAAGATAGATAACCTAAATCTAATAATGAATAAGTAGAAGACAAATCTAAAACAAAGAACATCTTAAAAAATAACTAATTTGTAATCTTCAGTAATGTTAAATCCATGAAAATCACAAGAAAACTGAGGAAATCTTCCAAATTGAAAGAGACAAAAGAGGCATAACTAAACCCAATGCTTGAATCTAAACTAGATCTTTTGCCATAAAGGACATTTTTGAAACAAGTAGCAAAATTTGAATGTGGTCTAAAGATTATATGGTATTGATGAATCAATTTTCTGATTTGATAGTTGTACTTTAGTTATAAAGAAAAATTTTCTTGTTTGTAAGAAAAATATGTTAGAATATTCAGGAGTAATGGGTAATGATGTTAGAAAACTACTCTCAAATAATTCAGGAAAAATATCATTTGTGCTGTAATTGCAATATTTTGGGGATTTAGATTGTTTCAAAATAAGAAAATAATTAAACATTTTTCAATTAGTATCTTCCACGAAATTTTGTAATAATCTGGAAATGGTTTTCAGATTAATTTATTAAAATGTTTTTAACATTTAATGAATTTTTATAATGTAATCTGTGGTACGAAATGCAGAGATATCTTCCCTAAACCCCTTTAAAAATAAAGTGGAATAATAATGAGAAAGAGCAATTATATTTTGTGGAAGTTACAATGAAAACAAGACCTCTCAGAGATTTGGTACTATAGTTTTCTGGCTTGTTTTTCTTTTTTCTTTTATTAATGGCCTTTTTATGTACTTTATTAAGAAGGAGCCAAATAGCTATAGTAGGTATTAAAATATCAATGAATATTATCTAAACAGAAAATTATGATATTTCTCTAGGGACAAAAAAACTTAGTAAAATTGATATGTACACAAGTAACATTTTATGTTTACTTGCATCAATATAATAAAATTACTTTCAAATAGCATGCCAAATAATAGATTACAGTGTAAACCTGGCTGCATGAACTTAAAGTGAATTCTAGCAAGAATAGGCCATGCAGGCCATGATGAAGAGAATCCTAGAGTTGCATTGCAGATCTCACTGAGTCTATTCAATGTTATAGATGTCTAGGTGTGCAACAGACAGCCAACATTAGAACAGCAAGAAACATGGAGTGAGGCTTGAATGTGCTATCAAGGTGAATTTTTCCAAAAGTATATTGGTGTATTTAGAAAAATTGGATAATTTTCTTTAAAACAAAATATGAATGTGTATAATTTCAGAAATTATGACATTTCAATATCAAGCTTGGCAATTTGGAATTTAAACATTAAAATTTTAGGTTAGGATATTAAACTCACAGAGTGAAATAATTAAAAATATTTTACCTGTATTGGATCTCCAGTTTAGTTGGTCAATCAAGAAATAATTTTTATTATATCTAGCATTGAAAATATCTGGAAGATCATCATTATAATTCTTCTTGCTAGCAAAGGATCACAGAGACTGGCCATCTTTCCTAAAGGCAAAGACATTTTAAAGGATACTATCTTTTGGATATGCCTTTCCATTTGGGGAACTCCTCTATTCTTTTAGGAAATTCAGTGTGGTATGAAGGAAATGGACTGTAACTGGAGAGATGAAGCACATGGGGGCCCAAGGCAGCTGAACTTTGCTGGCCTTTCATTGGAAAGATTGTCTCATGTCTAAATGTCTGCCAGTCCACAGGGAATTCCTGCTGGTCAAGCATTGTGGTGTGCTGATAGAAGCCAAAGCATAACAATGAGTCTTCATACACTTTATGGAATCTTTCTTAATTTGCAAATAAATTAGCTTTTCACAAATATAATTTGAAGAAATTCATAGTGTCCACTTTAGAAAAAATTCACAGTTCCATATTACTAAGGATAAGGTAGACAAGTAACACATTCTGCTCTATACCTATGAAAACACAAATTATTTTACCTCTTTGTGTCTTATTTTTTTATATTTAAAATAATGATAATAACACTCAAATCATAGGATTATATAAGCATTAAATGAGACAACTCATGTAAATTGCCTAAAGTAGTACATACCTGGGATATAGGAAACACTCATAATTCCTAGCTATTATTATAATTATGGGAAATCAAGAAACACAGACCAACATCTGAAGCAAAAATAGAAGCTACACTAAGAAATCAGCAATTGCTTAGGACATATTTTGATTGATCATTCTCTGAATAAATATATTTATTGGTATGTAGCTGACACCATATTAGGGCATGCAAGTAACTTTTTTTTTCTCAGCTATGAAAATGGAAATGATAATAGCAGTGTTCTTCATAGCATTGTTATAAGAATTTAATTATAAAACTTAGCAATTTGCCTGGCACTACTGATAAGCACTCAAAAAACACAAGTTATACAACTATTGCTAATTATTATTATTAACATTATAATCTAATGAGACTACAGTTTGAGAGGTACAGATGAAGTCATACTTATTACAATTCTATAGTAAGATAAGAACAGAAGAGTTAACATTTCAAGTCTTTGAAAAAATGAATACAGTTTTTCCAGATGGAATAAAGGGAAAGAACATTTGTGGGTTCCCATGTGTTTTACCTAAACTTGACTTGTTTTCAAAGAGTCCCTGGATCCACAATTATTCCACTGAGAAAGTGCTTTAGAATTGACCATGTCTACACAAACTAATCAATCAACAAGTAATTGAGATCAGATTGGTGAGATATTCAGATAAATTGTAAGACAGCCTCCTAGCTGGTTTTCCTACATCCACATTATCCCTTCTTTAGTATACTTTTCATAAAGTTGACTCTAATCTTCCCAAATGCAGTTTTAATCATCTGTAGCTGCCTGAAAACATAAAGTTCTCCTCAAATGCCTGCTGTATCGAGGCCAAATGACTTTGTCCAGCCTTAAGGATCCTTTACAGTCTTGCAATTCAGAGTATCACACGAGCACCAACATCACCTGGGAACTTATTAGAAATAGATAATCTCACAACTCAGTCCAGACCTTCAAGAGTCTGCAGTTTAACAAGATCCCGGATATGCATACTGAAGTTTGAGAAGCACTGGTCTGCAGCATCTATTAATCTAAACCAAATAAAATCACTCACCCATAACAGAACCTATAGTTCCATCAAGAAGAGTTAAATCCTTTCATTAACATTTTTGCATCCAAAGTAATCACTTTGCTCATGTTCTTACGTCCACTAGACATACCTTATTTCCTTCCTGCCTACTATTTAAGTCCCATTCATTCTTACAGGTTCAGTGAAAATTCCTGTATCTTCCACCAAACTACAACCATTTCAAGCTGCACTAAACTTGCTGAATAGTTCTTGCATTTAGGTCAACAACATTTCATTCTTATTTATTATTCATTCAGTATTCATTGAATAACCATTTTCAAATGCTTACAATTGTTTAACAGACCCTGTAGCACTGGCCAGAATGCAAATAAGAATGCACTTTCCCTGCCTTCATTAAACTCTAACCAGAGAAACAATGTTTCAGTAGAGATACCATAAGGTCAGCAGGTAAGAAGAGCAAATGGGTAGATGTGCAGAACAGTATTATAGGATAAAGCTATGTGATTTGTGGGTTTTTTGGTTGTTGTTTTTAAAATACTTAAAGGAAGTGACATTAAAACATATTAAAACTCTGTGGCATGAAGTGGATTGCACATTTCAACTAATAGAACAAGACAAACACAAGATGTATTGTGCTTTGTTTCATGTCAATTTCATAACCGTATAGGCCATTGTGTTTTTTATAGACCAGCAATGACTTTCCTCATTCATTCAACAAATACCAGAATTTTAAAATAGCTCTTATTTGTGTTTTTCTGACTCCTTACATTTAGACATGGTAGGCACTAAATAAATACTTATTGATTGAAGACAGTCTTTGATCTCTTGTTGGGGGCTAGGTTTACACACATGGAACACCCATTGCACAAATGTAGCCCTCTCCTCCTACTGCTGCTCTTCATGACATAAGGAAACGTTCATGAATTTGCAATGATACTTTAGTTTACTAGTAGTGTCTTTTGGATCAAAAAGTTCCTCCAGGGTGCCATGGAAGTTTCTGTTTCTCTGTAGCTAATGTTTGTGTTCACCAGAGACTGTTGGAGCACAGCCAGCCAAATGGAATTGGCTTGTAAAAGCTTTTGTGGGTGAGCATTTTGGAAACAAGTTTCAAGACCATTTGCCAGCAAAATCTCAGCAGGTGGAATTTTAAACAATATAAATTAATGTAAAGGTTTGACCTGGAGGGGAAGGGGAGATAAAATACTTAAGGAAGTATACAACATCCCATATTCTTTGAAAATAAAAGTAAAAGTTTGCTTTTCTTGTTACTGGAAAACCATCAGTTCTTTAGATAGAAACAGATGCTCTTGGTAGACAGCCATTCTTCAAAAGACATGCTCCAAACAGCACTGGTATACATTAAGGTTAGATATTGTGCAAGACCTTTTGTGAGCCCCTTGGTTCCTTCCATGTGAAGTGAGAGTGAAACCACACAAGAAAACTTCAAAACCATACAAAGTAAAAGGACTATTTCCAACTAACATAAACTAGAACACAAAAAGTGCACATTACTTTGCCTGAAGAATCAGCAATTTTCTCACATATACATAATCCTCAAATTGGTTACCACTTTCCTTTATCTTACTTAGCAATCTTGCTGAAGATGAGCATTCCCACATGATGCGCAATTTTCTCTTTGACTTTTAATTTCTCTGGGTACAGAAGAAAAACTCTGGACTCTTAATTGAGCAATTAATATTTCTTAAGTGAATACAGAGTTTGAGGATAGTGCCAAAATCTTCCTTTCATCCAGAGAGTGAGGCATTGGTGCATGCGCTGTCTGGCAGCATCCGGGCTCTAGGTAGAAGAGCCAAGTCAAGACTGAAAGGGGAACTCATTCTTCTCCTCTAGTCACTCCCTGGAATCTACTGAGGCTCTTGAAACAATGCCAATTAGGACCGATTTACATGTTTCCTTGGAGGTTTTCGATAATTCTTCACTAAGAACTGTTTGGTTTTCCCATTCAGACTGTTTCTCCGGAGTAGGATTTGCAAACTTGTTGTTTAATATGCTGTTTGTGGATCATAGCTAGGTTTCCATCTCAACATATAAAGCACTTGAAAAACTCATTAAGAAGTGACTCATCTTAACTTCCAGATCTAAATTTGTGGAGTGGTTCTACTATATTTTCTATAATGTCCCAGAATGCAAGCAACAACAACAAAAAAGAGTTCATATGCAAACTGATCATGGGATATACCTAGACAAGGAACTTACTGCTTTCTAACTTGTTTAAGCACTTCAAATTGTTTTAAGCTTTTTTTTACATACAGCTGGAATCCCCTTATCTGGACTTCTACTATTTGTCTTGGTTTTCTAAAACACTACTGTCTCCTTTACATAAGAATACTCCTAAGGATATATGGCTTACAAACACCATCATTAATGAGAAATTAGCTTTTCAATAACCACATTTTAAATATATATACATATATATATATATATATATATATATATATATATATATATATATTGATTTTACAGAGAAAAGGAGGGAGAGAGAGAGAGAGAGAGAAGCATTAATCTGTTCCTGTATGTGTCCTGATCAGGGATCAAACCTGCAACCTTTATGTATCAGGATGATGCTCTAACCAACTGAGCTATACAGCCAAGGCTCAGTAACCACATTTTGAACATAGTCTGCTAATGCATGATTCAATTAAAGTTTAAAAAATACATATGACTTATCTTTTAAATAATCCTTTTTATGTTTGGTTAAATTTTGATTGAATGCTCTATTTAGTCTTTTGTAATATACAAGATGCAATCTAGAAATTGCTTATTAAAGCATCATACTGATAGACCCACCTACAGTAGGCACCTTTTTAGGTTGCCTACATTAATGAAAATTTTACTAGAACTACCAAATGATGATTGAAAGAACATGCAAAGATATTACTGTCAGCCACTGGTGTAAAGTTTCTCACTAGAGAACTATACAACTTCGGGATAAAATGTTTACTATATACATATATATTTCAGCAGCCACTAAAATTGTTAGGACAATGTTAGTTAGATCACTGCTTCTTAATTATAGTTTTAAAATTTTTTATTATATAGGACCAAATTAAAATATAGTTACTATTTGCAAAATTCCAAACATTTATGAAAATATAATTTGCTAACATTTAAAATCAGACTCAAAGACAGTTTACATATTTCTTATATGTCCACAAAATCTTCTCTAGTCTTTTGAAAAATGCTAAAGTGATAATTTGTCCAACAATGAAGAATGGTTAATATTCACCCAAGTGACATCAACAATTTAATAAATCATGCCTTTCTCATAAAAATTGTATTACTGAGGCTTGACCAAATTATGTTCATGTCTAGCCCTCCATTTAAGTTTGATACTCTATAGTAGTACTTCTATATCAATTATCCTTCTTTCTCTTACCTGCTTTCAAGAAATAGAAAAATAGAAAAAGCCTTTTTTGTGTGTGACAGAAAGAATGGGAGAGAAATGAGAAGCATCAATTCTTTGTTGTGGCACCTTAGTTGTTCATTGATTGTTTTCTCATATGTGCCTTGACCAGTGGGCTACAGCAGACCTAGTGACTCCTTGCTCGAGCCAGCGACCCTGGGCTCAAGCTGGTGAGCCTTGCTCAAACCAGATGAGCCTGCACTCAAGCTGGCGACCTTGGGGTCTTGAACCTGGGTCTTCTGCATTCCAGTCGGAGGCTCTATCCACTGCGCCACCACCTGGTCAGGCAAAAAAGCCTTTTTGATGTGACAACCCAAACTATGTTCAGATATAAGGTAAATACTTCACTAGGTTCATTGAGGGTTGATATTTGAATGTCCTAGGTTGTTTCCTTTACTCATTGGCTTGCCAACTGAGGTCAGAGATTCCACGGTCATGATTTGTTGGAGTAGTTTCAAATTGGTAAAGAAACTTCTCATAGAAGAAAGGTGGCAGAAATAACAAAGGAAGAAGAAAAAAAAACAATGAAGTAGGAAAGTCCAAATGCATATTCTTATCAAGGCTTTCATTTGTTCAATAGCTACAAGCCTCTCTGAAAATATTTGTATGTGTGGATGAAGGCACGTTTCCCATTAAAATAGAAGAAGTGTTATCAGATTCATCAGGACTTGGTTGTAAATGTGACTACACAGTTTTGGCTCATAGAGAAATGAGGGGGAAATATCCGATTAAAGTGTGCATTGCTGCTGAGGCAACTGAATGTTGCCATAGCAATTGAGATGATATGTGCAAGAAGTACGATAATTAAATCTACCCCTTTAATAGTTTTGACAGTAAATGCACTGCCAATAGGAAAAGTTATCTATGGTATTAAGATAAAACACATTCCTCATGGAAAGTCGTCTTACTAAGATTTTGTTGTAACCTTTCTAAATACATTGCTTTAGGTGTCTAATTTGAATGTTCTCTTTTAATAATCAAATACAGTTTTGACCTTGTTCTGCAGCTGCCTAGAATTTCTGCTCATTTATTGTATCATGGGAGTAGACACCTATAAAAAATATCTAATTTTTTTCCATCTAGTTTTTTTAAAAAGTGTACTAAAGCCAAAGCTGTCATAATTTAGCTTGCAATTCAATAATATCTAGAACGTGCTGCCCTCTTCAGGAGCTGGTGCTTAAAAATTCTTTGATAACATTTTTTAGCCATTTAGAAATTATAAATATGAGTTGTAATATAAAGTGATGTATTAATAATTCTATAGGAATAAAACCCACATACAATAAAATATTTCAGAGTTTAAATTATTTTCATTAAAATGTTTCATTGAAATTTTAATAAATACAAAATTTTAAAATATAATTCTATTGATGATTAACTATGAAAAAGTTTCCTTAAAAGAAACTATGCTATTGGAAAGACTTCTTTAATTATTTCAGAACTTCTGACTTCCATATTTACTATTCAAATGTTTCTATAAGAGTAAAATGTCTAAAATATAAGACATTCTCTACATGAAAATCTTAAGTTGGAGATACTTCAAATCTTAATTTTATTCTCCAGCCAAAAGTCAGTAAATTTGTGAACATCAATATTTGTAGTTTGAAATTTTAGCTAGTTTGCATTTGCAGAAATATTATCTTTCTTGGAAATAATGATTTTAAGTTATATTAACACATAATATTTATTAAAATGCTTCACTGTAAATAATATTGAAGAAACTGAAATGTCATCATCCAAAAAATTCAAGAAAGTTTCCTTTTTGTATATGTTATCTATTAGAATTTCCTTAGCCATCATCTAATTTGGGCAGATGGAAATGAACTCATATGTTCTTTTCTAAATTAAGTTTATGATACACAAAAAATAATAAACAGAAAATGACCAATACTTAATAACATTATCAGAATATAAGTGCATTTTCTTACATTCTGACAATGTTTCTTTATATTAGAACTATTGAGATTATTTTGTACTAATTATTAAATGTGAAAGTAAATGTTAATTTAAAAAATGTTTAAACAAATAGTTCAATAACAAATTGCATTTCAAAATGCAATTTTATTCTAATTCTTAACATATGATGCAATTAAAAACTTTTATAATCAACAGTAAATAATAAGAAAACAAATGGTTCCTTATTATCATTTATTTCTTGTGGTAATGTGGGAGCTTGGACTCCTGATTTTGTTTCTTAGCTTTTACATCAGATTTTTAGTTCAAGATTTCAAGCAGGAAATTTACTTACACATCAATGGGTGTAACTATCATTATGTTGACTTCAGGAAAGTAGACTGCCCCTCAATTTTCCTTCTGAATATTTTGCTTCTATACAGCTGACTATGTGTATCAAAGTAAAATTCAATAGAGCTAAAGAGGAAAAGGGAAAAAAAACTATTGACAATATCCTCTATATTCTATAATATTTGTTTTGTAGAAAATAAAATGTTTTATTCTTGAAAGTACTTATCACAATTGCTTAATCCTGAAGTTACACTGTCCAAAGGCAGGTAATACACATTCAAGAATTTGTAAACACTAATTTGTGTTTTCTCCAATAGATTTACTTCCTTTTTGTTTTGCTGTTGATATATTATATTTGGCAGTTGGGATCCCTGTGGATGGAGGTATAATAAATGATATTTTCTTTGCTTTCCAGGGTATTTATGGCACAATGACAAATTTCATCCTTCCCAGAATGGTAAGTAAAGAGCTCTTTCTATATTTGATAGTACTGAATACAAATGAGAAAAAAGTAAATTGTTATAATAAAAATGGAATATCATTGTTAAATGTGTTGAATGATCTGATAATTACAATGTAGCTTATACTCCTGAAATAACTAGATGTTACATTTAAATTCTATAAGCATTTTTAAATTCTCAGCAAATATGCTAGAGGCTCTTTGGAGGGAATATAAGGTTTTGCTTTCTCTGGTGGATTGCAGTTGAACATAGTGTATTCAACATTTTGTTGCCTGGGATAATTTATTTTAAAATATACACATATATAGAAATAAATGTGGTTTACAATCTATGAGCAGAAAGAAAAAGCACATCTCTGATATATACTGAGAGGGAGTTCATGAATAAGAGTCCTTTCAAATTTTTACTGTTACATAAAAACTGATTGTAATTTATATTTGGCCAAGGCTTTGCAGCATCTGTGAATTTTAAAGTATTTGTTTACTAGGAACATATATCATAAGTTCTAGGCAAGTTAGATATACTGTATGACTTCATCTAAACACATAGTTTTGTTGTCTTTATGCTTTATCACTTAAAAATGTAATATTTAATTTTAGTTTTTAACACTTCACCTTTTACAACTCAAGTAACAGTAAAAATCTAATTGAGTGGAAAACGTCAATGTGAAATGATATTGTTCATAAGTTATTGCTGTCTCCCATGAAGCCTTTCCCCCGTGACATTAACGTAGTTATTATATTTGATATAAAAAAAGGAATTTTTCACTGTAAAAAAAAAATCACTTTGAAATAAACTAATCATCAAAAAGTGCTATGTTAAGTGCAAAATCAGAGCACAGAATACAGACATTTGTTGTGTGCGTGTGTGCTTATGTATTGAGGAAAGAGAGTATTCGGATCATATGGTGGACTTAGAAAAAAAAATTCACAAAACATGAAAAACACTAGGAATAAAGGTAATTTACTAGCCTTCACTCCTTTTCACTTTCTACATTTCTTATACTAAATATGTATTAATCTTATAATCAAAACAAAAGCATTTTTGAGTAATATGCTTTTCAAAACTATATTTATTATTAAAATATGTACATAAAAATTGAAGAAATACTTCCTTGTACTAATTTTATAATCAAAATGATCTTGTACAATTTTAAAAAACTCACCTAATCTCAGAAGAAACTAAAAATATAAAATAAAAATTAATTGGATAAAAAAACAATGAAAAGTTTAAAATGAGGGTAAAGATACTATTTTTATTAATTTTACCCCAATACAAAAGTACTACTAGACTTCGGGAATACTTGTGAAAAAATAAACGTTTAAAAACTAAAAAGACTGCAACTTTACATTGGTTTTCAGTATATAAAAATACGTTATTTTATAAACATTTTTTCAGAAGAACAAAAGGTCTAGCTAGAAAAAGGCTAAATAACGCATGAAGGTAAAACTTTATAAATAAACTCACACTTTCAATTAATAGATCAAGCTACTCAATAATAACAGAAGACTTTGATCTAAAATTTACTATAAAATTTACCCATCTATAAACAATTGTCATCTTTGTAACTTTAATGTGCAGAATTATTTTAAGATCCAAGATTAAGAGAAATTAAAGGATAATAGGCTATAGACAAGTATAAAGAAATGTTAGCTCAAGACTTGCTTTTAACTTAAATAATGTTAAGAAATCATTAAATAATGTTAATAAACCAAAAGCTAATAGTAAACATAAATGTGCAACTAATAGAATATTTTTGAGATTAAAGTTTTTTTTTCAAGAATAATTTATTAAAGGGTGAAGATTTATCGTAAAAGTATAAATTGTATTTATATCTCATGTGTTATGCAACTTAACAAGCTTATAATTTCAGAAGATACCTAGAGAGGGGGAAAAGTGCTTTAACAAGCACTTTTCTTTTTAAAATTTTATTTATTGATTTGAGAGAGAGAGATTTCGATTTGTTGTTCCACTTTTTATGCATTCATTGGATGATACTTTTATGTACCATGGCGTATCTGGACGATGCTCTAAGTGACTGAGTGACCGGCCCGGACTCTAATAAGCACCCTTCTATATTTGATAGTACTAAACACATGATAGAAGGTGTATTGTTATAATAAAAGTGGAGTATCTATTATTATTCACATTAATGCTTCCCAAATTTTCACTCCCAGAACTGGTTGTCTGATTGTCTAGCTCACAAACTAAAAGGGACACTATAAGAGCTAGAAGACCCAGAGAGGAATTCACTAAAACATTAAAAGCTATTTGCACCTATTCCCTAGAAGTGAAAATTGAGGAACCAAAGACTAACTGTAGGATTTGAGTAAGATATTTCATATACTTGGGTTTAAAATTCCTGATGTGTTAAATCAGGCAGTTATACTGGGAGATTTTTTGATAAGATCTAAATTCCTTTCTATCTCTAGAATTTTGCAATAAAATGATATATCCTTAAACTTACTATACAGAGAATAAGTTAATACTGTGAGATTTGGAGTTGTTAGCTGGAAAAAGGTTTTAATGAATAAAAAGGTAAGTTTCACTCATTTGCCAAATTCACTTATATCGAGAGTCTCATCCAAATTATATTGTGTAACAGACTGTATATGCATTGTGTATTTTGATAATATTCTTTCCATATTATTATTCTTTAAATGTACCTTAAAATTTAACTCACTTTGCTTTGAATGAGATAATACTGTACATTATGTGTGAGAGAAAATCAAGCATCAGCCTTTTTTAAAGAGTGGGGAGCAAAATTCCTACATGTATTTGTATATGAAAATGTATACTTTTAATAATTTTATGCTTCCCAGATTCAAATCTGATATATTAGAGGATCAAAATTTATAATTCTTTTATCCACTCTATACCTTCTTTGGTAAAACTAACATATCATGACAGTTTAGAAAGCAAATAAACAAAGTTAACCTCCTCTCCATAACGAAGAACAAGATTAATATACCAAATTATTGGGTAAATAAAACATCTGCTCATTCAAACTTTTCCTTTTGGATTTGCAAGTGTGCAAATTTAATCATGCAGCCGGTTTGAATTTACTATGTGAACTGAATTGAAATGTAGATATATACTTTTTGACATGTATCTATTAAAACTGAACTTTAAAACAGAATAAATTCTCAGCATTGCCAAGTTTTTAAAATAGATTAGTGATAAATGTCAATTATTTAAATAAAGTAAATTTCTCAATGTAATGAATCTGCATTTCAACAAAATAGATCTTTCACTCCCAGTTCTGGCTGTACTTAATGAACAAAGATTGAATGCATATTTCCATAAATAGTCACAGCATCTAGTCTTCAATCAATATTATATTTTATTTCTGAAAACATTGATAAAAATATTTTATTTCATTAATGATTTTGCCATTTATCTTTTAAAGTTCTTCAACATTTTTCAATATTTCCAATACCAGTTTTTAGGTTAGATGATAGTAATATTAAAGCATTATTAATTGGTCAATAGATTGATTAGTTTTAAGATTTTGAAAAAAGCAAAGATAAAAACGGTCCTCTTCTTTTCCTTCAATTAAATTTGCATGCAATTATTCCTGTAGATTATAGACCTCTTTTGGGATTTCTGGTTTCAAACAAACTTTCTGGTTCATTTCACAAAAATAATATTCATCTTAATTAGCAAAAAACAATTGATGGACTTTTTACAAGAGGGAGTTCACTCAATGCACTGATTACTGCCAGTAGATTATCCTGATTTTAAAAAAAAGTCCTGCTTTTAAAAGAGCCAAATATGTTATTAGGTAGTAGCCATTGCATTGGAGACAGGACGTCTTTCTTGAAGAGTGGTTGATAGATTTTTTTTTAACCTCCAAACTTTCCTAAGCAATATCCAAAGTGGGTTCTGAAATGATTTATTACCATTTTACATCAGTTCAAATATACAAATCGAAATGATGCAATAAATAAAAACTGTTATTGAATCGCTTTCCATGATTTATAAAGTTAAAATACTTGCTTCCCATTTTTAGAGGAAAAATGTTTTTCAATATTTAGTAGCTAAAAAATAAAATTGCTAATACATAGTAAGAAATGACAAATCATAAATATCCTAGTCCCGTGACCTTTCAAGTTCTCTGTGTATCCTTTTAGAATTCCTTAACCCTCTTTAATCAAAGCTAAATATTATCCTAAATTTTCTCTATCCCTTGCTTTTTCTTGTAATTTTGTCTCATGTATTTGAACCTCTACACATATTATTTGGTTTACATGTTTGCAATAATAGGTAAATGAAAATATACTTGTCACTTTTCCATTCAACAGTAAGTTCTGAAGTTCAACCCTTTGCAGCACATAAATATAATTCATTTGTTTACACTGTTTTATAGTATTCCATTCTCTGACATAATTTATTTGTCTTCTTTAACACTGATGGATATTTGGATTGCTTCCAGTTTTCTGTCTTTGTTTTTTACTATTACATATTATGCTGCTATGAACATTTTGAACATGTATCAGTTGATATATGTAGAAGTTTCTCTGAGGCAAGTGGTTTTTAACCTCAAATGAGGTTAAAATAGAACGCCCATACCCAACCGCCCTAGGCAACGGCAGATGGGGTGAGGGGCCTGCAGACAGACCACACCTAGAGAACACAAAGGCAACACCTACTGGACTCCAGTGGCCACAACTTGCTTATACAGACAAAATGGGCAGGCAGAGGAATGCAAACCAAATGAATCAAGAGAAATCCCCAGAGAAGGACCTGAATGAACCAGATATAACCAAATTACCAGAAGCAGAATTTAGAATAATGATAGTTAGGATGTTCAAAGAAATTAGAGCAACAATGGATAGTCATTATGAATACCTAAATAAAGAGATAACAAGTATAAAAAACAAAATTGAAATAATAAAAATGAGGTTAAAATATTTCTCAATGTGAGGAAAGGTTTTTGGTTTCATAACTTGGGAGGTGCTACTGGTTTCTAGTTGGGAGAGGGCAGGGATGTCCTGCCCATCATATAAGACACAGGACAGCCCCCACAATAAAGGATTGTCTGAACTAAAATATCAATTGTGTAAATTTGAGAAACTGTTCTAGAATATATGCTTGAAAATCAAAATGCTGGGTCATATAGTATGAAAAATTTTAAATTTATCAGATAATCCCTAACTGTGGTACTTTAAAGTATCAATTTTACACCCCTACCAGGAGCATAAAGATAAATGTTCCAGTAGTGCTGCATTCTTGTTAGCACTTAATATTGTCAGATACTTGCAGGGTTTTTAAAATCTATTTTGTAAATGTGAAATAAAAACACCTCCTAGTTTCTATTATAGTCTGTCCTAGTTATTTTAAAACTGGAATTATGGAACAGACTCTCGGGCAAAGTGAGAATTTTTTGGTTGATGGATCCCAAGGAAGGCTGATCTGATTCTGAGCCTTAATTCCAGTTATTAACTTTCTAAGGGTCCATGAACCAGTAAATTGTCTTTGCTTATTTGAGTTGCTTCTGTAACTTGCAACCAAAACAGTCCTGATAAGTACACTTTCATAAAGAAAATTAAATTCTGAGATGGTTTCCCTGCACGCTGATAGTTATAGAAAGCAATGGATGAATTAATAACTTTACTACCTTTTTCACCACAAGGGAAGGGAATTGGAAAGAGTCCCTGGGTGAGTTTTTTTCAAGCCCTGCCTTACCCAGAATGTCCCTTTCCCCTCTAATTTATTTCTGAGGCAGGTTAAAGTAAGAAGGATTACCTGAAATTATTTCTTATGACAAGGTTTAGAACCACTAGTATTTAGACAATTAAACTTCTGGTAGTTAGAGGGATTCTAACAAGAAGCTTTTCCTGGATGTAATATGTATTATTTTCCAGTTACTTTCTACCTGTGGTTTTCCATAACCTGAACTAAAGATTATATAATACAAGGGACTGAAATTTAAGGGAAGGATATAGCAATTGTGGAGTATTTTATGTTGTGTTACGGATCTGGCAGGTCCATTTTAATTTATTTACTAGTTAGGTGTTATGGGCTGAATTGAGTCCCCACCAAATACAGGTGTTGATGTCTAACCTCTAGACCTCAGAATATGACTGTAGTTGTAGATAGTTTAAAGAAGTTACTAAGGTTAAATGAGGTCATAGTGGTGATCCCAATATGACTGGTGACCTCATAAGAAGAGATCAGGACAACCTGAAACTAACACAAAATAATACTGAATGTAAACTGTATTTGAAAAGGTGTAAAATAATATTTTAGAGGAAGAAAAAAGAGATGAGGACAGACACACAGAGGAAGACCACGTAAAGATATAGGATGAGGAGCACCATCTACAAGCCAGGGAGAGAGTTCTCAGAGTAAACAACACCATCTGTCAAATCTACCCATAAAATGTCTCTCAAATATCTGCTTTATCGCTGCTCCCACTATTACTACTTCAGTTTAGGTTTTGCTTTTCTTGCTTGAAATATACCAATAACCATCAGCTTTCATCATTCAAAATCAAGCATTCATAGTCATACCACGTGACTGTGAACTTGTTGACAATAAAGTCTGCTCTGTACTCTCTCCTTATCCCTAGTATATAGTCCATGGTTCCTCAACCTGGCTCTGCATCAGACTTTTGGGCTGTATTTTTTAATTACAGATTTTCAGGTCTGAGACTGTATCTGTTGAATAAGAATCTACAAGAATATGGGCTAGAAGTTGATATTTTTAATATGTCCTTATGATGACCTTAAAAACAATGGACATGTTTTATTTTTATTTGACTATCTTTTTTATTAATGATCATGTTTTGGCCAATATGTCTTATTTCAGCCTTTTGTCCAGTATTTCTCACTGTTCCATCAATTATCAGTGTTTTATGAATAATAAATCTAATTATATGTTTTTGAAATAAAATGCTGATTCTTTTACTTTGACCATGTCTTTTAAATCTTTTCTTATTAAAAGTCCATATCTATTTTATATTACAATATGTCTGTTTTCTGAGAAGCTACAAAAATAAAGACTCTTTAATAGGTGTAATAGTAAAAATGAATGAAGCCTATCCAGTTTGTTCACTACATGTGCAACTGGCAAGTGTTCAGCACCAGGGTGTCCCCTTCACTATTGCCTCCCACTATGGGAAAGGACTGGCAGACACATTCACTTCTTGTAGTTATTTTGTGCTCTGGCCCTATTCATATTGATACAAGTTGTGTTAGGATCACAGGGAAAAGTGGGCTGAGAGTTCACTTTAAAAGAGAAGGATACAATGTCTCAAATTCTACTATAATCCTTCATATTATAAACTCAAATCATGTACTTATCACTTGGCAAAAATTGACAACTTCACACCCTGAAAAAAACAATCATACAGCTCTCCTTACTTTATTTTTTATTGATTTTAATTTATTGTTTTTACATAGATTCTAGTGTCCCCCTGAATGCATCCCTCTCCGCCATATTCCCCTCAACATCCCCCTTGCCACCCTACCCCCAATGCCCTCCCCACTTCCCTTCAGGTTTATCCCATCCTATCATCCCCTTTCCCTCTGGATGCTTTCCCTCTGGTCCCTTTGATCCCGCCTCTGTCTCAATTCTGTTCCTCAGTTCACACTGTTCATTGGATTCCTCAAATGAATGAGGTCATATGATACTTTTCTTTCTCTGCCTGGCTTATTTCACTTAACATAATAGTTTCCAGGTCCATCCATGTTTACTTTAAATGAAAAAGAATTCAAGGCTGAAGCAGTGGGGATCTACTCATGGATAGGAAACCTAACTCTAGAAAAACAATAACAAATAATAGCTATCCTTAGGGATAAACTCAGCTGTTAGCCTTGAAATCAAAGGCACTCTTTCCAACCATACATAGATAAAATAAAAAAAAAAAAACCTTGCCAAACTGATTGATTCAATAAATATTTGTTTTGTGTATATTATATCAAGCATTATATAATACAAGAAGATTAAAAGATGACATGGTTCCTGATTTTTGTTGTTGTTATTGTTTTGAGTTTTCAGTTTAGTCAATAGAACTCCCAGTTTTAATAAAAAATGTGGGATGTTTCCACAGCCTGGAATGGAAGCAGCGAGGTAGAGTGTGTGAGCAGAGGTCTTGCCCAAATGACACTTCCTGGAGGGACCACTTATCCTGTGCTCAGATATCAACAGCCAGCAGGACCCTGAAACTTGAATAAACAAATGAGCATGACCTCTTTCAGTACAATCTTTGCTATCTGTGCTTACTTTGTACAAAGGCTGTTACAAAAACTAAATATTATCCATGGTCTCCTTTTCCGTTCTAAATGTATACATTCATTTATTCTTTATACAAATATTTTTATTAAAGGTACTTATAAAGTAAGGCCCTTAAGCAGACTGAAAGGGCTCAGTTTGAAGTAATATGCTAACCAATCACCTAGTCCTTAGGTCATTTCTTCCTGGCTCATTTTTCTAACATCGTGGATTCTTCACATGATAATGTTGACCACATAGAACAACAAAATGTAAGTGTTCCCAAACTTGGCTAGCATCTCCCAGAACAGCTAGCTCAATATTTTTTCTACCAAGAGAAAAATTCCTACTCCAAGTGGTTCTGTTTTTAAATGGAAATCTGCCTCTTTATACCCCGCAGCATCATAATTTAGCATCTTTGGGCCACTGGGGATAAAGCTGATCCCTTTTCCACATAGTGTTTTGTTTTTTTATTTTTCTTTTTTTTACTTCAAAAAATATAGATGAGTCTGACCAGTGGTGGTGCAGTGGGTAAAGTGTTGACCTGGAAACACTGAGGTCGCCAGTTCTAAACCCTGGACCTGCATGGTCAAGGCACATATGGGAGTTAATACTTCCTGCTCCTCCCCCTTCTCTCTCTCTCTCTCTCTCCTCTCTAAAATGAATAAATAAAGTAAAATCTTAAAAATATATATATAGATGAGACTTTTATTAAGTCTTAGTCAAGAAGATTTGGTAAGTTGAAAGAAGTAGGTAAAAGAAGGAAATAATCATATTCGCAGTACCCAAGGCAACCGCACTTAGAAACACGCACACACACATGCACACGCACATGCACATGCGCACACACAGCATAACTGCTGGCTTCTAGTGAGGGAAGTCTGCTGTAAGGAATATCTGTAATTAATGTAAAATGCTTGACTTTGGGCTCAGGCCTGTCCTCTCCAGTAGGCACTGGAGAGGACAGGCCTGAGCCCAAAGTCAAGTATTATCACTTGCCAGCTTTTACTGCCTTGGACATGTTACTTAATCTCTTTCAACATCAATTTTCTGTTCTCTAGAACCCACTTTTTGCATTTGTGGCTAGCATTAATTAATGTAAAATGTTTAACACCTTGTTAACAAATAGTAAATGCTGAATAATAATTAAAATTAGTATTATTATATTTATGCTATTTTGATATAGCTATTCATTATAACAACTTCCTGGCTGAAGTTCTCAAGTCTTTCAGCCTTTTCTTATATGAGAGGGTGTTCAGTTCCCTTCTCCTGCAGGCTGCTCAATACTGAAAGTTTTGTCATCTTCCCATTCATATCTTCCTTAAAACATTGCTCTCAGAATTGAACACGGTAATCACAACAACTCAAAATAGAGTCAGATTATGTCCTCCATTACTCTGTGCAGATCTAAATGTATTAATGCAGCCTAAACTATTTTTTCTTCTCTCGCGCCCTATTCCAGTCCGTCCCTCTCCCTCTCCCCCTCCACCTCCCCCTGCTCCTTCTCTCTTCCTCACCTGTCCTTCTCCTATCCCTGCCTACATTTCTAACTCATTCTTCTTCTGCTTCTCGTCTCCTTCTCCTCATCTTCCTTCTCCTCCTCTTCCTCCTCCTTATAACCATATCTTACCATGGATTCGCTGCCAAATAAAGTGACTTATTTTTTTTCCATGAGTACTGTTGCTATGTCACGCATCCCTCAAATCAAGTAAGGCAGTTGGTGTTACGGTCCCAAGGCAGGACCTCACAATTGTTCCAACCTAATCATATATTGTTAGATTTTGTCCATGTTTCACTCTTAAGAACTTTTAGATCCCGATCTTACAATTCAATATATTTATTTCCTCAACTATAGCATATAACCAGTTTTTGATAAGCATGCCTTCTTAGAGTTAATGTATATCAGTCATGGATGAATATGTTCACATCACACGGGGCCAAGGGCAAAGGTTTGTGGTATGCCACTTGAAAAACGTTCCTCCAAACTAACATAGAATCATTAAAATTGCCATTAGATACAATCATTCAGCCAGTTATGAAAACACATAATAGTGTTGTCCCTAAACCTATATTTCTCCATCTGGCCCATAAGGAGAAAAAGAAAGATCTTATTAAGTGAGTTGCTAGAATCCAGATATTACATCTATTGCCCTGATATGCTGGTTTATTAACTTTATAGAAAAGAATCTATGAGATTTAGTTGAATAACTTATTCTTATTATTCTTATACTTTTTCTAATAACCATTCTTTTAAAATGTGCACAAGGTAGTCTTTTATAAATATAATTAGGCATCCCCCTTTTCCTTAAGCAACATCAGTTTCATAGATCTGATTTTGCAGACTCTCCCAGTTTGTTAATATAAATTGTTCTTCTTGTATCCCCTTCTCCTCCATTTTTCAAAGGTAATCAGGCAAATACTTCATAGTCACATTTAGAATGTCCCGGTAGTAATTCATAGAGGTCAAGAGATATATTGATAGCTAGAACAGTCCAGTTCTCCTAAGTTAGCATATAGGGGAAGTGCTGAAACTATGGACTTAACTATTCTGGCCAAAATCTTAGCTCTATACTTCTTAAGTATGGTCTGGGACAAATGATTCAACCAGATAATAATGCATACTTTATAGGGTAGCTATGATGATTAACTGAGTGAATACATATAAATAGTTAATGCATGAAACCTACCAGGTCCTCACTAACTGTTTCCTATATTATAATCTCTTGACATATTTTGGCTTTCAATTTTTAACCAAGGCCTAATGGTCTTGACTTCATTCATTCATTCAACAAATATTCACTTGGTACATACAAGGTCTAGAGATGCACTACCAAATAAAATTCTCTTCACTCAGAATGCTTATATCTTAATACGTATAAGGAAAAGAAAATCTTAAGTATATAAAATAACTACAGTCAGTGATTTGAAGAATGAAAAGTTTAAGGGTTAGAGAATGTCAAAATTACTTTAGAAAGGGTGGATAGGGTCTTCTCTGAAGAGATAACATGTGAGCAGATATATTAATGAATCAACAGGGAAGAAACAAAAAGGAGTAAAGATGCTTTGCTTTCTCTTTTTTCGTGAATGAATTTTATGTCTTCTGCTTTAAAAAATGAGACTATTCTGTATTGATCTTCCTCATTTCATGCTAAGGAAATCGTTTTCAATTCTCTTTAGCATCTTTCACAAGCCTCAGCTTGTGTGTTTCTCTTGCTGATGTTATTTTTCTAGGTCTGTGCTACCTTCCCATATTAGAGTTTGATTACGTGTCCTCTTTTACCACCTTTAGCACATGCCATTTTAAATTCAGAGCCTGTTGGTAGGTTCCTGTGCAGCACACTGGTCTCTTTAGCTTTCTCCACATTTTCTTGCTCATTAGAATCATTTGTATTTGCATAGGCAGAACACTGCTTAAATCAAACTCTAAGAGCGCATGGTTGCTTTTCCCCAAGGTTCTAATCATTACCATTTTACCTACTGGTTTCTGTCAAAATTGGGTCCAGGGTTAGGAGTGCCCCTGACTGCTTACACTGCCTTCTGGTAAATGAAATGATCAGCAAGGCCGGTCAAGGAATTGTCAGTGGTTTGCGTTTGAGGAATGAAAGTTTCTGCAGTTACTCCAACACTAAGATATGCTGCTGTCCTGATAATGTTGTGGTCCGTTCCGGAAAAGCAGCCTTCTATCAGGAACTTTGTAATGCAGTCATGTGGTGCTATCACGTGTCTCTCAGTACACATCCATCTAGCTTTGTCTCCAGGCTTTCTCCACATGCAGGTTCTAAATTTACATGTATGTTCATAGCTTCTAACCAGCAACGACTATTTACCTACCTTTTTATTGGCATGGCCTAATTATAACGCAAAAATAGATTGGATTTAAAATTAAATTGTTTGTTTGTATGACTGAACTCTATGCCCATGAAACTAGGAAGTTTCCCTACTGATTACTATTAACAAGCAGCGTGAAATCCTAGAAAACTATGCCATAGTGGGTGGATTCTATTCCTGACCAAGCCATATACTGGCTTGCAGATTGATCACATCAAAACCAATAGATACTTAATTTGAGGATAAAAGCTCTGAACCCTCAACTACTACTAATGAGCAAATTGTTGCCTGAGAAGGTGAGTGGACTTGTCCACAGTATCATATAACTAATTAGGGATAGTTACCGCAAGGAAAGGTTATTTTTTTTTTCTTAAGCTGGTGAATTTCTCCCCTTCCATGATTAGCCAAGACATATTTTCCCTTCTGTGAAATCCAGATAATACTATATACTCTTCAATTCCTCACAAAGTGGTAAGAAGGGAAGAGATAACAGGTGTGTAATAATAGTGGTTGTGTAAGGTGGTATTATTATGATAATGATTTTAACGATTTAATCTGTAGGGTTCTCTGAGCTTTTCCCCGTTTCCTGTTTAAGTGATTTGCATTTTAAATTGAAATCTGTGGTAAAAATGTGCTTACTTTGTTAAAGATTTAAACAAATTGCAAGCTGCATCCCACAGAAGAAAGAGTTTGAGCTTTGGCATCCCTGAGACCGGGTTGCTAATCTTTCTGTAGTCTGTCACTCAAGAGAAGCATGACATCCCTTCTCTAGTTTCCTTATCTATTTAAAGGCTAAACATGCCTGTCTCCTACAGTTGTGAGAATTGTTACTGAAAGTCTCAGTATCAGTGGTTTTCTTGGTTTGATTTATTTATCTTCTGCGCCCCCACCCCCACCCCGACTCGGAGCCTCTTGATGGCAAACTGGTTGTTTATCTATGTGTTCCTAGAGTCTGGCACGCAGCGGCTACACGGAATGTTTGTTGAATGAATTATTTACCAAGGTGAACAACACAGAATGGGTCTGAGGGTGGCAGCATTTTGGAAGTGTTTTTCCAGCGCTACCCTGAAGAGCACAACACTGAATTTTCTGGAGGTACTTTAGGAGCTGCTAAAAGTAGTGAGTCGTGCCTGACCTGTGGTGGCGCAGTGGATGAAGCGTCGACCTGGGAACACTGAGGTCGCCAGTTCAAAACCCTGCACTGGTCTGGTCAGGGCACATATGGGAGTTGATGCTTCTAGCTCCTCCCCCTTTCTCTCTCTCTCTCTCTCTCTCTCTCTCTCTCTCTCTCACTCTGTGTCTCCTTTCTAAAATGAATAAATAAAAAAAGAAAAAATAAAGAGAATTAAAAAAAGTAGTGAGTCGTGAACTCCTCCTGGCCTTTATACTGCTGTAATCAGAGTAGATATACACATTTCTTTTTAATATATTGTTCTGCCATGTAAGATTGTTTTCAGAGGTTAAGGTGTTTTTTGTATTTTTTAGCTAAAAGATAGTTGAAACAAGATATGTAGGCTTAGAGCCTCAAAGACACATCTCCTAATACTTCTTGAGCCATTAGGCACCTTACACAAGTGATCCTGTCTTGGTCATGATTTCCTCACTTATCAGAGGACTTAGGTAAGGCATTTCAGTTGGCTACAGATGGGCGGGAAGCTATTCCACACACACCTGCCATTTCCCAGTGCATTTAGCCAAGAATAGCAAAGTGGATTCCATCTGGATCCAGGTGGCCATTTGTATGAGGAGCAGGTGCATACAGACACCGTGTACCTTGGCTTGGCTTTTCTCTTTCTCTGGTTCCCCATGGGTCACACAGCTGCCAGGGACACTACTGCCAGTGTTGAAAAACACAGATTTTTAAACTCAACTTCTAGGTAAATTTATACGTATGGCCTGGTCACTTCCACGTAAGAAAAAAAAATACTTATGCACATTGGGCTCTCCCAGTTCTGGAATCAAATTAGCACAAGCAAAACAAAACAAATACCTCCTGTAGGCAGGATTAGGAGGAGCAGGCAAAGTCAGGGCCAGAGGTCTATGAATAGTGTCTCTGCTTCCAGCTTCCAGTGTTCTCAACTCCCTGGACGTTTATTTTGAAGATAAAATATAGGAGGAGTAACACGAAAATATTTAGTAATGTGTAAATGGTTGGGCTTGGGCACCAATAGTTCGGAACAGATGCTGGTCATAAACTAACATCAAGCCTTGCCAGTACATGCCAGCTGAATGCCAACCATCAAATAAAGTAATATTAAAATCTCCTCATGCTATCTGACACATAGATGATGCTGGTTTAGTGTTCATCCCCTCTCTTGCTTCCTTCTTCCTCTTGAGCAAAATCCAGTAAAAACAAACAAACAAATGCACACAAATCCAAGAAGACCTATCCCCAAATAACCTGAGAAATCCACTTTATCATTTCATTAGTATAATATATTAATGGAGGCATAATTTCTAACACTAAAATTCATCCTTTCATCTACAATATAAAGGATATACAGCGGGTCCTCGGGTAACAACAGTCTCCACATACCATGTTTCCAATTTATGACACTCACTCCCGTAAATCTTTGAAAAAAATGAGACATGAGTGTTTCGGCTTATGCCGTTAGAGTCCTACTTACAGGCTACGTGGTCGAATTAGTTTGTGCGCGGTGGAAGAATAGGCAGTATTCTCTTTTTGTGGCTTATTGTGTTTTTATGTTCTAAAATATGATTTTACAACTGTGTTAGGATAAGTAAGTGGCTTAGGCTAAGGCGTGTTTTGACTTACACCAGAATTCAGGTTACGTCACTGTCATAGGAACAGAACTGTGTTGTAACCTGAGGACCCCCATAGTTAAAAAAAAATTAATTGTGAACCATTTCCTGACTTGGAACCCAGCTATTAGCTAACTAGTAGTATATCTTAGTTATATCCATGGGGGCCATTGTCTCTCCTCTGAAGTTACATTTTTCTCTGCCAAGGAGGGTTAATTCATTAAATTGACTTATATTGTATCATTTGCTTTAAGGAACTGTTTTCCAGGAGTTGGCAATGGAAATGGGGAACACTCTACCAAAATCACCTGGGTTTCCCCCCCCCCAATACCTCAAATCCTCCCACAGATTTTGATGCCTTCTTTCCTATTAAGGATCTGCTAGAATGAGTCACTGAAAGTATGTATGTCCTACCCCCGGTTATTTAGCTTAGAAAAAATGTTCAATTAGCATTTGGGCAGGTTTTGTTGTTGGAACCTCCGAGAAAAGAAAGATGGATATTTTTGTACCAGAGGCAAAACTGGTCTGTGTCAACTTCAGTAATGGAGAAGACAGGATAAAGAATAGACCACAAAGAGAGAAGGGCTTGGAGGACCAGTAATGGACCAGCTTCACTATTTAGTCAGAATTCTCTCTGGTCTCATCATTAGGTCATACATTTGCTGGGCACTGGAGATCCTCATAGCTAAAGTGACAGGATTTTAAAATTGGTAAAGCATGACACCATTGATGAGGGAGGAGGGTTCTTGATTAATACTTTGGTCTATATGGAGCAAAAAAAATTTTCATAGAATGCAAAAATAGTATTGTAATATATTTTTTAAAATTTCAACATAAGTACAATTTACAAATATAATACATTAAAAAATTATGTATAGGCCTGACCTGTGGTGGTGCAGTGGATAAAGCGTCGACCTGGGAACACTGAGGTCGCCAGTTCAAAACCCTACACTGGTCTGGTCAAGGCACATATGGGAGTTGATGGTTCCAGCTCCTCCCCCCTTTCTCTCTTTCTCTCTCTCTCTCTCACACACACACACACACACTCTGTGTCTCCTCTCTAAAATGAATAAAATAAAAATAAAATTAAGAAAAAAATTATGTATAGTATTATTTTATTCTTTGGCATATTTCTCATTTGAAAAATATGGACTCTGTCCTTGGGGCACCGTGTTCCCTGCGTCCAGCCCTGCGGCCCACTGGAGACCGAGCAAGCAGCTCGCGCCTCGCAGAGCCCGAGGCCGCATAACGACACGGGCCTATGGGTAGTTAGGGGACTTGACAGCTGCTGCCCCAGCAGGTATGTCCCACCCAAAGTTCTTTGTTTCGGGGCCCTAGGGCCCTGCACGGGGCGGGCGGCTTTTGCTGCAGTGCGGAAGCTTCCAGGTCGAGGCGGGTTCTCCCTGCCAAAAACCCGTATATTTCCTTCCCGTATATTCCCTTCCCGTTCTCCTGCTGTTCCCTAGCTTTTTGTGCATTCTTTCCAAAAATTGGGACCTTTTTAGAATGCCGCGGGACACGGGACAAATTGTTAAAAATTGGGATGTCCTGCCAAAAGCAGGACGTCTGGTCGCCTCACTCATAGCCTTTCTCTTTGTATCGTTTAAACTAAAGACTGGCATGCATTCCCTGTATGGACTTACCCTGCTTTTCAATTTTCAGCCCTATTTTTCTCTTTGTCTTGCCATTCGTAGTAATTCTTATTACTTTTATTGCCATTTGTTTGTAAACCCCCTTAAATTCTCTTTGGACTATGAAGGGTTAAAATTAATAAATAAAAGTTAGTATATATAGTGGTTAACTGTCTTTGTTTTTAGCTCTTTCAGAATGTAATAAGTTTTACAGATATTCTTCTAATGCTATGAACATAAGAAAAACTAAGCACTTTTAATAAAAATTTTTATTTATTGATTTTAGAGAGAGAGGGGAAGGACAGGAGAGAGAGGGAAACATCTGTTTGTTGTTCCACTTATTTATGCATCCATTGGTTGACTCTTGTATGTGCCCTGACAAAGAATCCAACCTGCAACCTTGGTGTATCTGGATGATGCTCTAACCAACTGAGCTATCTGGTCAGGGTAAAACCAAGCACTTTTGACTAAAAAAGAATGGAAGTCATTAGCTATGAATATAACTAAGAATGAATTTTTTTTTCCAATTACTAATTTAAAATAAAACATTAAAAAATACCAGCAACAACACTGGCATATATGTGATAGTAAATTTTTATGTAGTCAATATAAAGCTATATATTTCAAAATGTAATTGAAAATTTCTTTGGTATAATTTTGAATAATTTCAATATGTAATATGCAGGATCATTCTACATTAGCTTGTGCAATATTGGGCATTTATGCAGGAGCATTTTGAACAATCATCAACTGTTTTATTAATGATACCAAAATAAAAGCAAGTATTTGAAGACTTATTATATGCCAGTTACTACCTGTATTAATTCATATAAGCCTTACAACAACACTGCAAAATAAGTGTAATTATTATTCCCATTTTATAAATGAGGAAAGAAAGAAACAGTTAATTTAAAGGTAAACTTCCATAACTTGCTTAAGGACACGCAACTTAAAAATGGTGGAGTTTAGATCCGAACTCAGGTGGTCTGGACCAAATTCTAAGCTTTTAAGTTATGTTGCTATTCTGGGGGAAAAATTAAGCATCTTTTTATTTTTTAAATGATTTTATTTATTAATTTGAGAGAGGAGAGAGAGAAAGAAAGGTGGGGTAGGAGCAGATAGTACTTGCTTCTTGTATGTGCCTAGACCGGGCAAGCCCGAGGTTTCAAACCAGTGAGCTCAGCATTCCAGGTTGACGCTTTATCCAGGTTTACGTGGGCCTTTTCAGGTCTTTTACAATGTATCTTTTTCAAGGTACGGGAAAAATAAAAGGTTAATCTTCAATATAATTTTAATTTTTAAAAAGTAACAGTTGAGGCTTTTTTTAAAGAATATTTCAAGTGCTTCAATGGTGGTGCTTCAAAAACTTTTGCAAAGCAAAGTGATTTAAAATGGTATTTACCAAATTCTTGACGGTACCAAATTGCAGAATTTTAAGTAAGAAGTGAATATAAATGATTTCAGCTAGGTATAGCTTCATTGGATGCTTATTACATATCAAGATAAGACATTTTACTTCTCAAAATATATATACAGTGAGGAGCCAAAATAATAAGAAAAATGTTCCATATTTTTATACGGACATAAACTAAGTTTAATTGGCCAAATGCATTATCCATTTTTATGTATTCAATATATTTTTTATCTTACAATTTGGCAGGAAAAGCGAAAAGGGAGAGAAGGCACAACTTTTGAAAAATAAATACTATGATGTCTAGGAGCTCAATTTTAATTTTGTCATTTAGAAGAACCTTGCTTAGTGGGGAAAAAAGAAGGAAGGAAGGAAGGGAGGGAGGGAGGGAGGGAGGGAGGGAGGGAGGGAGGAAGGAAGGAAGGAAGGAAGGAAGGAAGGAAGGAAGGAAGGAAGGAAGGAAGGAAACTTCTAATCTGAAGGGGATTCAATCATATTTGCCAACATCAGTTTATAAGTTATATGGGAAATGATGTGATTTTTTCTGTTAAATGGAATTTATCCCAACAGTTAACAGATATAATTTGCTAATAAAGTTTTAATGGTAAAGCTGCTTGGATAATTCTTTAATAAAATGGTAGGCAGGTATTTGTGTGTTCTGAAAAGAACAGTTAGTGAAAGTCTTGTAAAACTGTTAAATAGAGGAGAGCAGTATCTCAATAAGACTACTACAATGAACACAAATGGTCTTTTCAGAAATTATGTATCATTCATTTTTAACTGATATAAAGGATGTTTTGCAAACAATATAACAAAAAATTTAAACTAGCATGTTTAATATAGGTGATTCTCACTTTAAGGAGTATTTCATTATGATCATATATCTATTTGGCATGTTTACATAAAATAGAGTTTCTTCCATGAAAAAAATACTTTGACCTATAATCATATTAAAAGGTTATATGCATATATGAAAATATAAAGTATCTCAAATTAAGAATAATGATAAGGCCCTGGCCAGTTGGTTCAGTGGTAGAGCATCTGCCCAGCATGTGGATGTCCTTGGTTAGATTCCCAGTCAGAGCACACAGGAGAAGAACACACCTGCTTCTCCATCCCTCCCCCTCTTGCTTCTCTCTCTCTCTCTCTCTCTTCCCCTCCTACAGCCATGACTCGATTAGGGCGAATTGGCCCCAGGAACTAAGAATGGCTCTATGGCCTCGGCCTCAGGTGCTACGAGCTCAGTTGTTGAGCAAAGGAGTAATACCCCAGACAAAGCATTGCCCCCTAGTGGGCTTGCCTGGTGGATCCCAGTCAGGGCGCATGTGGGAGTCTATCTCTTCCCTCCTTTCACTGAATTGAAAAAAAAAAAGAAAATAATGACAACAATACAAATAAGAAATGTGACATAAATTTGGGATAGTAAAAAATAAGTTTCTAATTCAGTTTCAGTCAGTAATCTCAATTCTAAGTAAATATTCCCCTTTGAAAAGTATAATCTTTCCCTGGCCATTTGGCTCAGTGGATAGAGCATTGGCCCGGTATGCGAACATCCCATGTTTGATCCCTTGTCAGGGCACACATGAGAAATAACCATCTGTTTCTCTCCCCTCTTACTCCCCCTCCTCTCCCTTTTCCCCTCTCGAGCAGCCAGTGGCTTGTTTTGAGCAATCAAGCATCAGCCCTGGGCACTGAGGATAGCTCATTGGTCCAAGCCTCAGCCTCACACACTGAGGATAGCTCATTGGTCCAAGCCTCAGCCTCACACACTGAGGATAGCTCAGCTGGTCCAAGCATTGGCCCCAGACAGGGGATGCTGGGTGGATTCCAGTCAGGATGCACTATCTCCCCTCCTCTCACTTAAAAAAAAAGTATAATCTGAACAAAGAATATTTTTAATGAGAGGCAATAATGAAAAACTAAAGTGACGCAACTAGAGTTGATGCTTCTCCTTTCTTTCCCATCCTGTCTTTCTCTCTCGCAAAAAAACCCCACAGAAAACAAAAAGAATATTTTTGAACATATCTGAGACCATCAGTTATTTCTAGTAATTTTTAGTAAAGGCTTTTTTTTTTTGCCTTAAAACGTTTTGTGTTAAGCCTGGCCGGGCAGTGTTGCAGTGGATGGGGCGTCGGGCTGGGGTGCGGGGGATCCCGGTTTGAGGCCCGGGCTCGTGGACTTGGGCGCGGGCCCATTTGGCTTGAGCGGAAGCTCGCCAGCTTGGGAGGGCGGTCGGTGGGCAACTATGGTGTCGCAACGTGGAGGAAATCTGATGATTGATGCTTCTCACCTCTCTCTGTTCTTGCCTGTCTGTCCCTGTCTGTCACTCTCTCTGACTCTCTCTCTGTCTCTGTAAAATAAACAAACAAACAAACAAACAAATAAATAAATAAATAAATAAAACATTAAATAAAAAGAAACCCACATGTATATGGGCAAATAAAAAAAAAACAACAAGAAAACATTTTGTGTTTAGCTGTTTCTTCTACATAAGCATGTCTTAACTATTTGTTTAACTAACATGTCTTTAAACTATATGTATTAATCCTTAATAAGGTGTTATGTATTAATCCTTAATAAGGTGTTTGTTCACATGTTTGTTAGGCTGAAAAAAAACTGAGCCTTTCATTTGTCCTGCCTTGGTGAACTATATTTATGGGATATTAAGAAATACAAAACCATCCATTACATGATACATAATCAAAATCATGATTTGTTACTGTCAGGTTTCCTTTCCATGAAAAGAAACTGACAGAAAGAAAAGAAAGTGAAAGAGTAAATGTCAGTGGAAGAGTGGTAGAAAGTGGTGTCAAAAAGGGAATACTGGTAAATGTGAAAGTTAGTAGAGAGAGGAATAAGCCATTAAGAATAAGGGGGGTACTATAACTTACTGACTGAGCTGGGTAGTAAATACAAAAATGAGTAGTATCTATGCGAGTCTCTTGGACACACTGAAGCATTATTGCTACAATTCATTACATTTCTTCGTATCTTATGTATATTGAAGCATAAGTTACATATTCACTTACTTATAAATTGCTGACCACTGGAATTCAAAGATTTAAAAGTTCATGAAGCCTGGCCTGTGGTGGTGTAGTGCCTGAAGTGTTGGCCTGGAATGCTAAGGTTGCCTGTTCAAAAGTCTAGGCTTTCCTGGTCCAGGCACATACGAGAAGCAACTACTCTGAGTTGATACTTCCTGCTCCTCCACTCCCCCCGCCCCCTTTCTCTCTCTCCTTTCTCTAAAATTCAATAAATAAAATCTTTAAAAAAAGGAAAGGTTCATAAAACTAATGATTGATGCTTCTCACCTCTCTCTATTCCTGTCTGTCTGTTTCTATCTGTCCCTCTCTCTGACTCTCTCTGTCCCTGTTTAAAAATATAAATAAATAAATAAATAAATAAATAAGAACCTATACTTTAAAAGAAAAAAAAAAAGGAAAGGTTCATGAAAGTGAGAGAGAAAGTTCAGGAGTGAAGGACAATTGGGAGTTGGGTGAATTACATCAATTTCCCAATATAGGGAAAGATATATTTCACTTTCCATTAATGCAACTGTTTCACTGTACATGAAACATCACAAATTGGACGATTCATTGCACAAGATAAATTGTCTTAGTTGTGAAGAGGTAATAAATAGGGCATGGGGCCAATGTGGGTGAGTCAGAAAGTGCATGTTTTGTTTAAAAGGGAATGTCTCTCCTGCTGAATGACGTTATGAGGTGCTGTATGCAAAATGTTGCATATCTTTCCTTTTTCCCCCCAGAATCTGGAAATCTCAATTTTGATGGAAACCTAATTTTTAAAAGTTGAAAAACACTAAATTAAAAAAAAAAACCAACCCTGTGTGACCCAACATCTATGGGGCCAGTGAATTAAATTTGTTGGCTAGATTTTATATAGGCCAGCAGTTTGTGACATCTGTTGTGTCCTATGGTAAGAGCAGGGCATATGATGTTTAGTGAGAATTTAAGGAGCTTATTGTCTAGTGAGGGAGGAATGAGTCAATACATACAATGATGTGTAATAAATGTTATAATAATCAATGTTCATTTGATAGTCCTTCAACATGGAGAAATTCCATGTCATCAAAGATAAAATTATATTTATATGATTTCCTTAGATAGTAAAGTGCTATACTAATATATTTTGTAAAGATTTTTTTTTAATAAAAACAACAAACAGGAACAAACAAAAGAAAGCATTTAAGATATCAAGAAGAAATCAGAACATCTTCCTTTGGAAATTTTGATTAATTAATTTATTCTTTAAGAAAATATAATTAAAACTTGCTGGTGATGTGGCAGGAAAAACTTGGTTAAAATGCTTTCTGGCTCTTGGATGTAGGGTTCTAGTCTTTGAGTGCTTAGTGAATCATAAATGAGCTAAGATGAAAGGTGTGATACTTTTTACCATAATGTATAAAATGTCAGATGTTTTGCCTTTGAATAAAACCAAAGTACTAGGGTGCAAAATATAACCCTTAAAATGCTTCATGTGTCCTATTGATTCTAATTTCTGAGGTTCCCTAGACACATCTTTATCTGATGTAAGTTGGGATAGGAAAAGTAGAAGGGAGGAGGACTGTTCTATGTAAAATGGGTCAGTCACTTTTCAATTTCTCTGAATTCAAAACCTCAAATTAATTTCTGCCTTCCTTGAGCTATTTCCCATCTCCCCGACACACACACACATATACACACTCTCAATAAAGTAATAGTTTTAGAAACTCCTTGAACAACTTGTCTAATTTGTATTTCTTGTTACTTAAAAACACACACACTAACTTTATTAAATTAATTTCGGAAAGTACTCAAACTTTCATTGTAATCATTAATTTGTGAGGATATTAAAATATTTACATGTAACCTATGAAAATATTTCAATAGTTGGACTAAACTAATTTAAGAAGTCAATTTATGTGTGTGTTTGTATGTACACTTGTGCTAAGTACATTTGTATAAGATTTCTAGGTTATTTGATTTGTAATATCCGTACCAGCAAAGCAGTGTTACAATATTTGGATAACAGGTAGCCTTATAATTGAACTACATGTTATAATAGTATTCATGATGATAAGATTCTAATTTATTTTTTCCATAAATACTTTTCAACAACCAACTATAGCTCAGGCCCTTTGTAGGCATTAAAGAGGTCTCTGTTTGCCTGACCTGTGGTGGCGCAGTGGATAAAGTGTCAACCTGGGAACACTGAGGTCGCCAGTTCAAAATCCTGCACTGGTCTGGTCAAGGCACATATGGGATTTGAGCTTCCAGCTCCTCCCCCCTTTCTCTCTCTCACTCTGTGTCTCCTCCCTAAAATAAATAAAATAAAAATTAAAGAGGTCTCTGTTCTTCAAAACTTTGAGAGAAGATGAAGTGTTTCAAAAATTTTCTGTCTCATTGGTGCATTCCATTCTGAACAGTGTAATATCGTTTCTTGTATTATGCAAATTATAGGTATTTTGGGGGCCATTTGTACTTTTAGATAGAAGAATGTGTCTAGGGAGGGAGGAGCTTCCAGAAAGAAAGTTCCAGAAAGGAGTTTTTGGTAAATTAAACTTTTTAAAGACTATTGTCTTCCCAAGAGTTCATGATGCTACTTTGGTATAACAAGGACTTTTAAAAGTTGTACTAGATTGCTGAGGGCCTCTCATACATCCTTAATAAAATTTGAGTATTGTGGATAATGAGTATAAAATAGTATAGTGCAAATGCCATATACAGATTGAAATTTTGATATGCATAAAATTAGACCCTTCTTGGAAAAATTAAAGCTAAAAAGAATTTGTTGAGAATATGGGTCTCAAAATTAAAAGGGAACCTGAATGAACCCACCAAAGCCTAATATAATGGAGAGGGAAACAGTACCCCGAAGGAAAAACAGGATCAAGTTTCCAAAAGAAAGGCAACTAGAAGGTAAAAACTAATATATGTGTATGTATATATATATACACACACACATCTATACATAGATTTAATATGTAGCATGTTTAAAAAGAAAATTGATGACAATCTGTCATAATCAAAACTTATTCTGTAACTTCCTCAAAGTTGAGGAATTTTAAAATAATTGTTATTGTCTTTATGAATAAAAATGGATCTTCATGGGAAAAAGAAGAACAATAAGACCTATATGAAAGAAAATTTTGTAAAGTACTAGTCTGCAAATAAATAATATATAATTAAAATTCCCAAATGCCATGCATATTAAACATATTATATAAATCTATATGTCCTAATTAGTTGTGTGTATTTGCTTATGAATTTTTGTGCATATTTTTTATTTCCCATGTGTATTTGCCCTTTGTTTTCACACATGATTTATTTATCTGGGGAGAAAATATGTTTACTATTTTCCAGTAGTACCTAGAGCACTGAATTGAGGAAAGCAGGTTTTCTATGAGAACTGAATAATTGCCTTTATTAACCTTACATTTTGAAAAATATTTTAGTCTACAATCTCAGTAAAAATGCAAAATTAAAAATGAGTTTAGAAAATAATGTGCACGTTCCTTTGACATTAAATCATCCTGTTATGCCAAAAGTAGCATAAATGGCCCTCTAACAGGAGTCCCGGACAATCAGTGGGTGATCAAAGAACACATCAGCAGCAATACCAAGTCCTGCTGGTGGTGTCAAGGACAATGTATTCTGAGTTCTATTTTGTATTTCTGTGATATTGTGCCAGAACGCAAATATATAGACACAGATATATACATATACATGTGCATATATATAGATTTTACAGAATTTAAATAATTCATTCAAATAAATTATTTAAATGATTTAAAAATTCCTTTGTCAAACAGATTAATGGAACCTTGTTATTCAAAAGATAAATCATTTTATATGAAGTGGCAAAGACTTCAAGGGCTAATAAAGGTTTTATGAGAGATAAACTTTTAATGAATTAGTACTTTTGCATGTACTTATTCTCCATATACGTAAATATACACACAAATGCTTAGAATAATAACTATATAAACATTTCTGACTGATTTTTAATCGGTCAGATTAAAACACTGAGTTTAAATCAATTTTAAACACTGAAACAGGATTCAGTATTTAAAATAAAGTCTTTTTATAGATATGATTCTTAGAAGCTGATGGGTTATAATTGACCAAGCAAATAGAAGGAGGTTTAAATAACAGTGCTGTAAATGTTATTATTTGTGTAATGAGATAAAATAAACATTTTTTTCTATGTGAAATTTTTACGAACTCATAATAATTAGTCATGAACAATTTTATATATATTGTTTTCTATGGTTTGAAATGTACTTAGCACTCAAGTCTTTTGTGCAGTGTAGGTCTTAATTAGAAAGATATTTTGCTCTAGAAAATTACGGTGAACTAGTATTTTTATAACAAGACCTTAAGACCCTGGGAAAAATTTTAAGGATTTTTATGGAGCTCAACACATTCTTTAGCTAAATTTTGGCATAGTTTCAAATTGAGACTCCAGTGAAATTCAATTGGTTTATTTTATAATTAAAAACAAGGAAATCATAATAACAAAAATATATAATGTGTAGCACTCGTGTTTATAATAGAAACATCCATAAAGAAAGAAACATGTTCTAACTTTTCTCATTACTCCAAAGGGAATTGCATCTTTAATCACACAAAGCACAACTGCTTTCTAATTTTGTTTAAAGTGTTTCAATACTTACAAAAACCAGATCAGGTTATTGTAAATCTAGAGCAAATTAGAATCATTGGCCTCTGCTCAGCTCTATGCAAGGGTTCTATGTAAATCATAAATTTAATGGCATACTAAGACTCACATCTGTTTCAGTTTTGTAGAAGTTAATAATCTAACTACAGAGTATTTAAACACTTCTTTCATTAACTGGAAAATTGAAGCAAAGATAGACTTCCCTCTGTTATAAGGTGTCATATTTTACCTCCAGATTTTGATAAGCTATAAATATACCTAACTAGTTAAAGATAGTTTTATAAATGTTCAATCTAGTATCTATTTCTGACATTACATGATTTCCCACATATAGAAATATTCAACATAAACAAATAGGCCAGTAATATCATCTCAAATCAATACCTGCATAAAATATTTTTGATTTATATATATATTTAAAATTATTTTGCAATAGGGCATTGGAAAGTAAATATTGAGTAATTATAGAAAATGTCAAAATTCATTTTTAAAAAATTTTCAGATTCTTTATTTGATTATCCATATGTATATTTTTAAATGATAAATGGTAGTCTTTTGAGGATCCATATTATGTAAAATAGTTTATATCCTTGGATTTCTTGAACATTTACATTTATTTTATAGCTAGCATTCTTACTCAACTTTTCTCTAATTTTATTTTCCCAAACTATAAATATTTTTCATGTTATTTCCATGACCTCTTTCTTTGAGACATGCCACCTCATATATAGCAGGGACCCAGTATTATAATAAATATGTTTCAATTATCATCAGATAATAAACAGGAAATTAGTTTTTCTTCCAATATGTTCTACATTGTCTGAACAATGGAATATATGTGGTTTGAATTTAGGTCATTAATTCAGGTAGTAAGGATATAGTACTAATTAAATTGGTATCATAAATTATATTCCCATAATGAAGGGGAGCACTCTTTTAATGCATTAATAATCCTTTGTAGTTATATAGTAGTTATGTAATTTTTGTTACCAGGACAGTTGGATAAGAGTGTGGATGGTTCAGTACAACAGATCCCCATCACTTAAAGAAAAGCATTCGAAGAACAGATTATCCAGGTGATGGTTCTACAACTACTTTTTAATGTAGAATACCTGGAGATGTTATTTACGTATTTTTATTTTTTAACCTAAAACAAAATTGTTTTTATTGGGTATCACCCAACAAAATTTATCATTACCAAATCATTTTAGTACTTCTTTGTAATTTAAATGACATTTTAGTAGGATTCTAAATTTGGATATGCTAATTTTTAAGAAAACATATTCTTTTCTAAAGTACTTTTACTTATCACAAAAACTTATCACTATTACATCATTGTTTGGGCTAGGACCTAAGTGATTGATTTCATAGTGACCTTAAGAATGCATTATAAAGGGTTACAATATGTTGAAAACCAAATTATAAAGATTTAAATTATTATTGAAAATAAAGATAGCACATTCTATTATCTTATGAGAAAACTATGATGAGAGCTACGTTTCGAAGAAAAATCTTTGCAAATTACTGTTCTCTTCACATGCTGAAACAAATTTATTTTTACTAAAATATGCACAACAAATATAGGCCTTTTTAAAATAAAGCATATATGTGGAGTTAAAATATTATATTATAGAAAAGAATAAAAAATGTTAGTAACAGCTATATTATACAATCAGAAGGATGAACTATATTTAAGGTGAAACATTTCATGTTACACAATATTAGACTATAAAATACTTTCGAAACTGAAACAAAACAATTTTTGTGTTTAGAAAACACTAAGATCATATATTAAATTATTTTTTATCCTGTATCCTTACAAAAACTTTATGTATTGTAATTTGAAAATATTAGAAGTGTTATATAATTCTATCTTTGACTCACTTCCTTACCTGCAAAGAGGACATTTGTGGGTTTGTTTCTTGATTCTGAAAAAACCTTTCGCAAGTTTTGCTGTACTACAATGAACTATGAACTTTAATAAATCACTTGGTTTTGAGCATTTATGATGAATAAAATGATTATTATAAAAAGTTATAGATAGTATTTTAATAAGTGTTATTATAGTTATACTCCTTGGTTTGACAGAAACATTGACAGAAGATGATCTATAAGACCCAATTATAGAAGATCCTCAAGGTATAGAGATTAACAGGAGTTATGGGAACAATCTATGCAAAAGAAAGATGAACTCTGAGTTGTACAAGACTCAGTGCAACAATGATTATGAGGATTTAAGAAAATTTTTGCTTATTTTTGAGTATCATAATGATAATAGTCTAAGACATTTTATAATCTTTTATATGTACATATATTTATTTTATATATGTATATTTATATATGTGTTATATATATATAAACACTTAGATGCAAAGAATCATGCTACTAGTTATATAGCTGAATATTTTTATTTTATTTTATAAAAGATTTTGTTTATTGGTTTTAGTGAGACAGGAACATTGATGTGTTCTGTATGCGCCTGGACTGGCGATTGAACCCGCAACCTTTATGCTTCAGGATGAAGCTCTAACCACCTGGGCTATCCAGCTAAAGTTATAGCTGAATATTTTTATAAAGTATTAATCATAAAGATGATAGCTACTTACGAATAGATATATGATGATAGACTTCTAAGTAATGTCATTAAGCACAGTACACCATAATCATTTTTATACCATAAAGTATCATTATTTTTGAAGATTGCATCTCTATATTTTAGCTAGAGTTTGTCCTTCTTGGACAAAGATTTAGACTGCCTGGAGAGAGCCGGGAGAATAGTTAAAAACTTATTGGCTTTGCCAAATGTTTTCATATGTTTCTGCTCTCGTGGAAAATGAGTTTTGATTTCTCTACAGCCTACATGCATGGCAAAGCTAAAATGAAAAACAAAGCTAGCAACTTTCAACCAGTTCTGGTTGAGTTTGGTATTCACATATCGCTTTGATCTTCTCTAGAGCTTGAAAATATTTTCTAGAGTAGGCAAAAGAAGTTTCAGCACTAAGCATCACTGAACAGTAAGGATGAAGAAGAGGCAACTGATTAAATTTAGGATGAGATCTAGCTAATTGTATATTTATTTCTGTAGCAGAAGCTAGAACAGTTTCACGTGTTGTTTTAGTTTAGAACTCTCACAGAGCTCTTATCACAGACTTAAAACATATTCTCCATAATAAATACAACCTACCTTCACTGATAGTTCTCTGCAGCTCAACTGCATACAAGTTCTGGCCCACTATCAAGTCCTGAATCTTCTCTCCCTCCCATTCCAGCCCACCCCAGTACCAGAGTGGGACAGTGAGGAAGTTACTCATTGTGACTACCTACTTATAATAATCCCAATATTTTATAACCAGGTCCACTTCATACTTCTTCAGATTCTTTAATTTGGTAACCAAACTTGTTCATACACGTATTTTTACAAGTACTTCATCACTTTCCTCTAAACAAAAATGCCTGAATGGTATATGACTTTAAAAATTAGCATAATTTCTGTATCAGAAATATGTGAACCCAATGAATAAAATAATCTTGAGTTTCTTAAAGTTGCTTAAATTAAAAACATGAGTTACTACAGTTGGAAAAAACATGTATGGTTAAAATGTTTGAAGCCCATCAATCTCTCTAACCACATAAACTAATGAGTTCCTTCTGTTTTCTTTGAATGAAATCACCATGAGTGGTTGGATGTTGATTTAACATAAAACAAATGGAAATGGGTGTTTCCTTTGTCCTTTATAGAACTTATTTTTAAAAACAATTAGCAAGTATTATGAATAAGTCAATGATTTTACCATTACTTATATAATAATATAGTTTGAGTAGTTAAATTGATTGCATTGTAGGGAATGTATAACGCACTCCAATTCCTCTTAACTTAGTAACATCTGTAGACATTATTAAGCTTCTCATTTTATTTTTTCTACTATAACACCTGTATTGTAATAAATTATGTTTTGAATTGTCATGAAATGTCAGGCAAATTATGTTTTCTGGATGTATGTCATTTAAGTGTTCCTTTGTAATGGCAGGTTTGTGGCTAACAGCTTAATCTTGAATATATCAATGCAATTAAAGCTCTGTTTCAATTCTTCTTTGTGGGTACAGGAAAGTTGAAGCCTTATTATGTGTAAAGTACAAGGAAAAAATTAAAAATTCTTTAATATTTAAAACATTATCCTAGAGAAGGAATACATTTAGATGTAATTTTAAAAACTCAGCAAGCTTATTATATTCTTAGAAAAAAGGTGTTGAACCTTTTGAACTCTAAAAAATACAGATCCCATTGAACTAAAATTAAAAACTTGTATGAGGCATTTTCCAATCCCTATAGTTTTAACCCACTTCTGACAACTTCTTCTCCCTCCCATGCATCCTTCTTTTCTTGTGATGTAATCCCTTTAGAAACAGAGAGTGACTCTCTCTTGTCCAGAGCATTAAAAATGTCAGAATTATGAATTGTAGACAGTGGGTTCTTTTGGAGATTCTTTCTGAGAGAGTTAAATAAATAAGTAAATAAGCCAACATATGGCTAGCTTAATTCAGGCAAATATTTCTATTGATTACTTACTAAGCTCACTAAATAAAAACTTCAGACCAAGTTTTGCCTCCTCAAAGAAAACAGGATTAGACTGATCTATGCACTCGTTGGGGCTTCTTGTGTATCATGCCCAGATGAGTGAAAAACCTTCAAAGATAAACAAAGGGAAAGGCTAAAATCTTTTGGTAAATGCAAATTATTATTAGTTTGACATATTTTTGTTTACAATCTTAAATAAAACAATTTTAAATTCCAAAGGAGACCATGATATAAATGAACACTGAGGTTTGGGAAGACTTATTTCTGCCTTTTGTTCAACTGAAGTAGCCTTATTTAACTTTCCTAGGTGGATCTGTGGTACGTATACATTTTGACAGATGTAAAAAAACTTAGATACATAATAATGTTTCATACCAGCTCTGCATAAGTGTGTTGTTTTTTTTCCAGACTAGTTTATATCCTGCATCTATAGGATTTCAATTATTTATCTAAGAAATTCCAAACGGGAGTTTTTTTGTAGTTTATAGCACAAACACTCGAACTGGTTCCTCTTACAATTTGAGATGGTGCGAATATTAAAACGTTAATACATTAAGTAGAAAGAAATTTGATCACCAAAGGTTCTCGTTTTAATTTGAGAATTATAATGAATCAACCCAAAGTATATTTCACTTATGTATGTTTAACTTATGATTTCTGACAAGTTAAGAACAAACTTGACCAGTAGCTGGATTTACTTTAGCACTACAAGTATCTGGCTTTGTGACAAAATACTGATAGGTATTTAGAGTCTTCATGTGTTTTGAACAATCTGCTGTTGACATTTTAATAACACTGTTGTTTGAAATGATTTCTGAAGTATGATGACTGCAACATAGACGTAGCAACAAAAAGTACATATTGTGTCTGAAAGGAAAGAAGCTCAAGTTTCCTCTTATTGACTAGAGATTTAAATCTTGGAGATTCAGTTTTTCTTGAAAACCAGTGCAAACGTGCTTCTTTAATTGACGGTTGCTTTCATTAGTATTATCAGTGATTTAAAAATACATTTGAAAATTCTGTCACTTTCAGCTCAGAAATTTTTTAATTAAAAAAAAAATCCAGGTTTGATTTTGTTCGGATGCAGAGGACACTTAACTGGCTTTCAAATATGTTTCAAGCACGATTTGCCCCGTCGGTCTGTTCTCTTCACCTTGGATGCATCGCTGGCGCTGCCCGGCTGCTTGCTGACACAACCAACAGAGATTGCAAGAAAGTGTGGTCAGAGGACAAGAGCAAAAGCAGTTTCAATGTGAGGAAGTGAGGGAAACTGACCTAACAGCACGAATGAATGCACTTGCGAGTACACAGCCTTGTAGTCCCCTTTCCTGCCTATGCTTATCCTGGGGAGTTTAATCAAAAACAAACAAAACGCTCTTGTGAAATATAGTCAATAAATTCAAAGTATGGCTAGCTCTCTGTAACTACAAAGAAAAAGTCATCGCAATTTAAAAAAAATGTAACTTTCATTAACGAGCGCGCCGGAAATCTCAGGTATCAAAGACACTTTAACCCTGGAGCGTCCCCCGCGCGCCGCAGCCGGACTGAGGCAGCCGCTGCAAACAGACGTTCTTTCTCCTCGGAGCAGTCACACAAAAGGAGGGCTGCGGAAACTAAAAGTTTCGGGGCCTCGGGCTCGCTGCGTGGAGAAAAGAGAAAACCTGGAGACAGGGTGGGTAAAAGACGCATCCTGGGTGCCTCTTCCAAGTGCAGGCAAGGAGAAATCTCCTGGCCTGGAGGAAAGAGGGGAGGGGGCGGTGAGCCGCCTGCCAGCCCCCGGCGTCCCGCCTCCGAGGCCAGAGTGCCCGGTTCTGCCGTGCTCTCCCCAATACCCTTCACCCCGTTCCAGAAATAAAATAAGTGTTTAAATTTAAAGTGCGTGTGTGTGGACAGGATGCAGAGCGCGCGGTGGCGGAGCGCGCGGAGGACAGAGCGCGCAGTGAGTGGAGTTTGGAGGTGGCGGTGGGGGGCAGGGGTCGAATGGGTGTGTTGACCGGGTTGGGGAGGCTGAATGCGGCGCCCCGGGACTGAGATGGGGGGCGGGGGTGTGCCGAGCTAAAGGGGAGGGGCGCTGGCCACCGCAGGCCGCCTCCCGGGCGCGTTCCGCCGCCGTGTGTTCGCGCGTCCCTCGCCGCCGCCGCTGCCCGGACAGCCCTGCGGCCGGCCGGCGGAGCCGGGGCTGGCCTCTTCCAGGGTGGCTGCTTGGCCACCACCAGCCGAACAGCTCGAGCCCGTAAGTGTCCCTTTTTGCTCCCCTCCCCCTGCTTAGGCGCACCGCCGCCGCAGCTGCTCAAATGGAGTGGAAAATGGCCATTGGGCGGCAATGAGTTATAGATTATCTGCTCCACGTTTTGTACTTAGCTGCCTGTAATCTTTTGAGTTTGCTGAACCCCTTGCTGGAAAAATCAGGAGGGAGAGATTTGTCCTTTGCCGCTGTACGCGCTAATATGTTTATATGACTAGCTGGACTGGGGGTGGGGGAGTGTAGGTGGGGGTTTGGGGAGGAGGAGGCAGCTGGAGGTGACTCCAGTTCAGACCTCGCCGAGAGTCTGTGTCAGGACTTCGCACTCCCCCGTCTCTCTCCCTCTCTCGTTCCCTCTCTCCCTCTCACTCTCTCTCCGCTCTTACACACACGCAGAGTGCCGGAGCGAAATCGGGATCTTACCGGAGAATTCCTTGGGATTGTTGGGGGGCATCTCTCTTGCGTTGCGTGCGTGGCGTGGCTCTTCCGTGCACCTCCCAGCTTCCCCGAGCCCGCGTCCTCTCCTTCAGCCTTTCGTGGGGCAGCGGCCACTGCTCAGCCCCGGCCCGGAGACCCGAAATGTGAGAAAGGGAGCTGCTGTCTCTCTCCCCAGGCCGCTGGGTTGGCGCCAGGGATGCCAGTGGGGCCGGCGCGGACTGCGGGCTGAGGGGCTTCGCCGGACAAACTGAGTTGGCCCAGCGCCGCCAGCGTCTGCGCGCCCCTCCCGCGGCTGCCGCTCGGAGGGGACTTCCAAGTCTGCGCACCTCTGTTGGGCTCTCGCCTGCGCCACCCTTACGCTCGGATTCCCGAATTTTTTATTTTTCCAAGGGAGTGTGCGACCTGGGGGGGTGTGCGTGTGTGCCAGAGACCCCTCTTGCGAAGCGGCGTGTGGGAAACTGCGGGAAAATGTTGACCTAACCCTTGGAGCCGCCCGGCGGTGGCTGCTTGCTTGGAGGAGGAGGCGGCGGCCGAGCAGGAGGACGCTCCCAACCGCGGCGGCGTTGCAGTCTCCGCGGCCGGTGACCCGCTCACGGCCGGCCTCGGTCCCGGCCGGCCGGGGTCGCCGCTGCGCTCTGCGCCTCTCCGCGCGCGGCCCCCGCACCAGACGGCCCGCCCCCGGGCGCGCTCGCAGACCGAGGTAAGAGCCGCAGGAACGAACAATGTGCCTCTGTGCGGGGCCTCGGAGACCTGTTTGCTTTGCGCGTCCTGCCCGGGGGTGCATGCTGGAGGTAGGGGGGACGCGGGTGAGTTGGGGCTCCGCTTGTTTATGTTCCACCGGGCCGAAGGGGTGCACCGAGCTTTTGGGCTGCTCGCCTCCTCCCCCTTCACCCACAGCCTGTCCTCGGAAATCGATACACAGAACTCCCAGTCCTGCCCAGCCTGCTTCTCTTTTTCTCAGGGAACTGTCGTAACGTTCTCTAGGCTTCAGTCTAGTTGCTGGGGCGCCAGGGGAGAGGGAGTAGGATTGCGTTGTGCATATTTTCATTTTCGGGAAGCTTGACTGGAAAGGTTCTGTTCACCTTTACAGAGCGCGTCTGGGTCGGGGGATAGGAGGCGCGCCCTAGGTCGGGCGGCTCAGGTCCGGGTGCAGACCCTGCCCCCACCTCCCCTCCCGCCTGGAGACCCGTCCCGGCTGGAAGTGGAGCCAGGAGGCCAGCGCTGGGAGCGAGTTCAGGGGAAGTGGACGGTGGGGGAGGGATGTGCTGAGTTGTTTCGGATTGTTGTTTCTTGCTGGCGGTTAGGTGGTGTGGAGAGGCGAGGATGACAGCAAAGCGCAGCCAGATGTGGCCAGGCGGGCGCTGGAGCTGGCAACGATTAGGGGCGGCCCCGCGGGGCGGGAGGGTGACGGGGCCGGGCACCCGCGGGCGCTGAGGAGGGCAGAGAGCCTCCCGGACCCGCAGTGAGAGGGCAGCAGCGGGCCGCACTGGGCCTGTGGGAGAAGTTAAGGGCTGCGGGTTCCTGGAGTGGCTGTGCGACTGGGTGCCTCAGGAAGCCTGACTGATAGGAGGGGGTACCGGATGGGGAGCGGCGGGGAGAAAGGCGTGGGAGGAGCGCGAGGAAAGGGGAGACCCGGGGGCTAACCGAGCATGGGCTTCTTGATTGGCTGGGGCGACCGGACCCTCGGTTGGAGGTGAAGCGAGGGCGAGCGAAGCGACAAAAGCGCCCCAGCAGTGGGGAGACACGCTTGCAAGGCTTCTTCGCTTGGGATCGCCAAAGTTTGTTCTTTTAGTCGAACTGCGGGGCTTGGGTTAGGGGAAATCGCTGATTGTTTTACTTTCTGCCAAAGTGTCGCTGAGCGGAGACTAAGGAACGTATGTCTTTCGTGAATTTTTCATCCTCTGTTCACACTGTTCTCTAAAAGCGTAATTATAGGGACAGATCCTGCGGTGTCCGGCTTCTTTCCCATCTTTTATGGACACCAACTCCCTCATCCTTTCCCGCTCTCCTGACCCCCTCATTCCGTTTTTCCTGATGCAAACTGTGCTGTCTCGGATTCAGACCGAGGAAATGTTTTCCTCCTGCTTCTTGAAAGGTGTCAGGCTGCTCAGCAGCTTCTCCAAGTAGCCTGGGAGCGTCTGAGCCGCAGCCACCAACCATATGGTTCCCGTTACAAAGGCCAGGTTCTAAGGCGCTCTCCTCCCCGCCCCCACTCCAAATTCGTAAATTTTCTTCTGCAGTCTTTACACTAAGTGCACTTCTCTCTTCTCCTTTCCAGAGACGTAGCTTTAACAGACGTGGTTGGTTCATTCATTTCCTTGTAAGTGTTTGTGTCTGGAACGGGTCCCACCGAGTGTGCTCTTTGCTCAGCTTGAGTTGCACAATGAAGAAAAGTCACATCCGTTTGGTAATAATTGCCTGTTGGGATGTCTTTTACTAAATTAGGGTTGATCTTGGGCGAACCTTCAAAGATGGGCACTAGGGAGACAATATGCATCCATAGCAGAAAAATAGATTGGTTTGTGTGGTGTCTTTGGCAACGTTCCCTGTGATGGGACTCTTGACCTAGGTAAAAGATAACTTTGTAACTTTTAGGTTTACTATCTCTCTAATACTTGAGAAGCCCTTTAGAAAGAAAAATCTACATCTCTTCAGGTGTGTTATGGAACTTTTTGTTGTCCCTTTCTCCACCTTCCAATAAATTTATGCATGATAGAATACCGCAGAACAAATGTTCTGTTGTTTAGTTTCTCCAGACATTCCGATTCTCTCCTTTTGTTGCTTGCCTCTAAAAGAAGTGCCATTTCACATCATTCTGCACAAATTGTTTGAATTAATGCAAGTGTGAATTCTTACCGTTTGAAGGGGACTATTAGCATATCAAAGGTTTCTTAGCTTCAGCTCAATTGAGAAAACTTCAGCCTGTCTTCCATTTGCTTCCAAGCAGAGGCCCAAAGGGCAATGAGAATTGTAAAGGGTAAAAATAGGGAGGTGGATTCAGGCTGTGTTTCTGAACTTTTACTGTTTTGTAATTATGTGAGCGAAAAGCATCGTTCATTGCTGTGGAGCCCTTGCAAATGGCAAGACAATTATTTTCTATTGATAAATGGTTTGTTCCTAGAAAAAGGGTGACCTTTTATTTTATGATAGTCACTGTTGCCCGTCTTTTGGGGTTTCTTCAGTGGAAGAGAAACTTTTTCCTTACAACTTACACTTTGTTATATTAATAAAATGGGGAAAGGCTTTTTATGTATAAAATAATAGAAATTTTGTGATAAAAGCACACTTATTTTTCACCTAGAAAACTTTATTTTTAATTCACTTACTAAATTAATGGGGGAAAATCAGTGGAGGGTTTTGAATATTATAAACTCAATTTGAACTTTGTTAATGCAACTTCTATTGCAAGTGTAACTTTGAAAAAAGATTTAAGTAATACTCAAATTTTGTGAATTGTTTTTTTTTATTAATAGAATTCTGTATGAATATTTTGTCTCAAGTTTTGCACTTTATCAGAGTGAGTGCTAGAACTGATCTTACAGTTGGTTTATTGTTCTTAATATTTATAGTGTGTTAGCTAATGCCTTTTTAAATTTGTGGAAAATTCATTCTTTGGATTTCTTTTAACAACTCAATATTCATGAGTGAAGAAACAAGTACGAACAACTACTTGGGTCATTTTATGGCGAGCAGCAGATGGTTCAAGAGAGAACTTTTTTCCCTTCAGCTTTAGGGGAAGTAATGTTTTTATTTATTTAGCTTAAGATTTCCGAATTCCTGGTTAATATGAAAATGAATCTCGAGGAAGCTTTTGAAAATTTGTAAGTTTATGTTTTTTTATAGTTTTACCTTTGATGGTTGATTTCGAACGTGAATTGATATGCTTTAATTGGAGAAGGGCTTTCTTAAAATTAATGTTCAGAACTCCTTGTTTTCATTTTAATAGTGAAAATTAATTCTAATAAACAGATTTTTGAGTAAAACCATTAATTGCATAAAATTTGGGGCATCAGGTAAATAGGATGATAATTTTTTCAGATTAAGAAAATTAAAGAAAATTTTATATATATTTTTAGTGGCTTTCAAGTTGTACACCATTACCCTGAAATTATTTCATGGTAGTTTATTTATCTGGCCCCTTCAGTTGTCTAAGGCTTTTTGAGGTAAAAAAGCTTACATTGATGTCATTGCTATTATTGCACTTAAGTTGCTGTTTAACTAGTTTGCTTTGAATGCAGTGCTATAAAGAAAACACATTATCCTTCAGAGTTAATAGTGATAATCTAAAAATTGTCTTGAAAACACTGTTCTTCGTTTTACATGATGGTGATCTTGAATTCGGTAAATCTCTAAAGGTGTAAAATGCAGTGAAAAGAAGGTTTTTCAACACTTAGATGACAAAATTGGACTACTTAGAGAAAAATTAATGTGTTGTTAGAAGCACTCCAGCTGCCATTTTCAATCACTGTGGGTTACTATGTGTTGGTAACAGAAAACGAATTTAGAAATGCAGATAGCTCTGGGAGCAGGTAGTTGGGGAAATCATAATATCGAATCATGTGGGGTAGAACAAACCAATTACTTTAGGTTTTGACTTGAGAATTTCCAATAGATTTATTTTTTTCCAGGCTTTTGACTCTTTTATTAATGAACTTACATCAAAGCAAACAACAAAACTTTCAAATGTTATAAAAACTAATATAAACATACAGATCTTGCATGGAGTACTGCAAGTCTTAATTTAAGACAAGCAGTTGGAGTTTTTATTGCTGCAATTTTCACAATCAGCAGAAACATTAACACCAAGTTTCTGGGCGTTTCCTTTTCTTAAAATTAGCAAGAAGAGAGCTTTAAAACCAAGGTTTACTTAGGGTTATATCTCTATTCTATCATTATTCAAGCTTTCTGTGTTTTGTAAAATACTTTAAAATATATAGTATTTTAATGTCTTAAGTAATACTGGAATATGTGAGCTAAGATTGAGATGTTGGGAAGGTCAGGAGGTAGTTAGCAATCTGTACATCATAGAATTAAAATACTGCTCTATTTTCTTTCAGAATATTTATTTGACCTGACTTTGATAAATAAATGTTCAAATAACAATGTATTGACAGGTGTAGTGTGAGATGAAGAGAACATTACAGTTTATTCTAAGGTGTGGGCAAAACACACTTGTACCTAAGAGAAATCTGTTTCTATTTTAATAAGAATTCATACCACTTGCCAAATTGCTGACACAAGCACAGATCAATTGTATTTGGAGTAGAAATGAAATACTATTTTGGAAATTTGAAGAATTTACTGTGATAGGATTGCTATTTTCATAAAAAGTTTCTTTGAAGACTGTAGTACACTTTGCCTCTTGATGTTCACTGTATCTGATTTTTGTCTTGAAGAGGTCCACATTTAACATCTGCCTGCTTTTCTGCAGAAAAGGTTCAAGTAAAATTAAAGGGGGATTCTTTTCAGGCTAGTAAATTTTAGAAATAAAATGCATAATTATAAAATAAAATCCCTTTAGTTATTTGCAAAAATGACTAGCTAAAAACTGTGCAAATTGATAATTTTAATCGAGGGTTAACAATAGCATCTTTAGGTGCTAGATCTTCAGGACTTGAAATCCTGTTTTATGTTTTGGTCAAATCAGTTCCTAAGGTAATTTGTATAAATATTAGTTCACATTACCTGAATAGATAACTGTTTTGTAACTATTTTCAAGAAAGATTAAAACATTTCTATTTTAAAGACAGATTAAAACCAAAGCTTAACTTCTCTTACATAACACTAATTAGTCTATAGCCCCACCCAAATATTCATCTCTTCAAATAATTCTTGATTAAAGGTTGAAAGGTTGAAAAGTATTTAATCACCTAGATTACTGTAATTAGATCTGATGTTATCAGAAAAATTGAGACTGTTTTCTGAAATGCTTTTACTAAGGATTGATTCGTCAAGTAGTGATTATTATTGTTTTAATACTTAAAAAAAAAGGTTAAGGAAATGGGTTATTTAACTTAGACATAGGTATTTATTGGAACTAGGGAAAAAGAATCCTAAAATAATCATGTTTCTTACCCCAGTGTGATAATTTTTAAAGGAGTAACTGTAACTAGGGTGTGTAATTCTTAGATTTTATTTAACACTTCAGTGTGGTATTTTGAGTTCAGTATAAATATATATTATAAACTATGAAAATCTCCTAATGCTATTTTGATGTAAGTAGGATTTTTTTAAAGTGGATCATTGTGTTATAAAAAAGAGGTCCTAATCGTTCAAAAAATACTTTAAAAAAATCTGTTTAGGTCATTTATGTGATGGACTAAATGTAGGCAATAATTTGAAGATTCTTTACAATATATTTTTATCCAACTTTTTTTAAAAAGCTATTTCTTAGGAAAGAGCCTTCCATGTTTTGCAAATAAAAATGGTCTTTTCAAGAGGTAAATCAGTTGAAGGAATGAACCGCTTAACACCTGCAAGTAAAGTGCAGCTTAGGCACCATGCTATTGAGTGCTCTGGAAGCACAGAGCAAGTTTAAATATAATTTGTTTAATTGCAACAAAAATGCAGTTTTATGAAGTCATATAGTTTGTCTTCATAGAGTATTTTATGCATTGTGTGGTGGTAAGTAATATCCCATCACAGTTTTATGAATTTGTTCAATTACCAGAATGGCTAAAAGAAAATAAATTCATTTAAGTTGAAATGCAACAGAAGTGAGATTACCTTGGTTAGTAAGAACTTGCCAGCAGTGTCTAAATAGCTTAATAATATCAAAAGTTACCATGATTCACAGTGTAAGGATTTTGGCGCTTGTTTTAATATGCCATGTGTCCTATTCACTGATGACTTTAGGTGTGTGCACATTTTGTTTTTCCATTTTTGTTTTTATGGGACCTATTACATGACGTAGAAGAAATTATTTCTACTTGCATATTCTCATTTGTTTTAGAGGCTTGTTTTTTAGTAGTTGCTTTTGTGGATTTCTAGAATTTGTCATCAATGTAGTGAAATATTAGATGGAATTTTATGAATCAGAAGAAACCTAGTCCATCAGTAGGGATAGCTAGGTTATCAGCAAGAGAAACACATAAAAATTTTTACTATTGACTCTCGAAATATATGGAACTCTAAATCTTAAATTATTGTGGCAGTAAAGTGGCATGGGATTGATCATAGCAGATAGCTGGGCACCTGTTCTATTACCTACAACTTGATTCATTCTGGCACCCGGTTTCCTGAAGTGCAGAACTGGCACAACTACTGCTCACAGCCACCCGGCAGTTTTTAGGTCATGAAGTCAACTTCCTGGAATTTCTGGGGGAAACCTGTTGAAACTGGAGGACAAATGTCACTTTAAATAGAGATGTTTAAATCAGATTTCTGCCTGAGGGTAAAATTGAGGTCTGTTTTAGCCCGGATGTGCTGTCTCCCTCTACAGAGCACAGCATTAATCACTACCTGACAAGAACACGAATGCTGAGCAAAACGAGCCCTTGTTGGTTTGTCATTGATTTTTCCCAATCTGAGGAGAACATTAAAACATTAAAATTCACACACAGGGATTATATCTTAATCTCTGAATTTCAGTAGTGAAATTAGTTGCCTTAAAATAAAAGAAGCCTATTTTTAAAGCTGGAAAATCTTTGGGAGACTTTTTTTTTTTTTATAGGTCAGAGTCAGTACCTGAATAAATACAGAATTATTTTCTAATATTAAAAAACAGAAGTTAACTTCCTGAAACACTGACCAAATCTTAGTCCTGTTTTAAGGTGCATTAAATAACTTCAAAAATGTTTTTTGTCTGAGAGTAGAAAAAAGAAACATAATGACCTATTCTTAGTTATGAGAGATGGGAGAAGTTGGAAAGATGGTTAACCTTAGATGAGATCAATTCAATCCCTATTTTGTTAGAACAAAACCAGATAACCAACCCTCTATTTTTTTCTGGGGGAGGACAACTTCAGCCATTGTAGCAAAGAAGAATGCATCATAAGGTTCCTAAGAAAGAAAAGGTTTGGTTATGTTCTTTTAAATTTTTACATAATATTTTTAACTCCTTTCTTGGTCATATTAGACGTATAGGCTCATGTACATACGTATACATGCAATTTATATTCTCCTTTGTATGTATCAATCTTTGAAAGTTATTAACTAAAAATTGGTACTAATGCAAGTTTAAAATGTGAAATATGTGTGATTAAGATACCTGTTTCTAACCTGATTTTGCAAATGATACGACTTATTTAATCACTATTTGTTCTCAGGTATTTCCTGCCTTTGGACTATAAAATGCTTTTTCTACCCACACTTTGCACCCTTTTGTAGTTATTTTACATCGGTCCGCACCTCAATATATTGCTCTGGATTTAGATGACAAAATAATCTAACCCCTATTACTATCAAAAATGGCTCTTGTCTGCTGGGGGCAGGCTAGGTGACCTTGCTTTTGACTAATGCTTTCTCACCTAGAGGATAGTAAATAGTATCTATCTATAGAGACAGCAAAAGAGAATTCTATTTTGTTTTATAATGAGTTCTAATTTTAATCATTTGCTTTTAAATTTAAATTCTGTGGTATCAGTTCTCTTATGGATGAATCATTACAAGACTTTAGATGTGGTCTTTAGTTCATATTTGTCTTATGTAGATTATATTTCTTTAATTAGTTCTCAGTTACAATTTATATAAAAATCATGTTGAAATGATATTCTTTGTCTTCACTTTGAAGCAGTGTACTTCTATTTGGAATTAGTTCTTTATTCCACTGGTAGCATCCACGCAGAGATTTTATTCCTCTGCATTAAAAGCCTACCATTTTTTGCTGTTTATTACTGTGGTTATTATGGCTTAGAAGTTATAGAACACATTTTTTGTATAGTATTTTATCCACTCTCTCTCTCTTTTTCTTTTTATCTCAGGATGCTTGTTGTGTGTTTTCATTCATAAAATCTCTGGCTTTCTGGTAGTTAACATCCAAGACTGTTTGGGAAACATTAACTTGAGTGGTGATGTAAGCTTAAGCATTTGTATCCCAGTGATTGTACATATTTTCATGGAATTAGATAGAAGATTTATGTATTAAATGCAGAACTGATGCATTTTATATATCTTGTTTTCCAGCTTTAAAATGATGGCCATACTTCTAAAACTTTAATTTGCTTCATATGCATCAACAAATAAAAACTATGCTGAAATTATGATGTCCTAGACATACTCACTTTTAATAAAGAAATATCGCTGTTTTTGTCCTTCTCAAAGTTCTGTTTGTCATGAGAAAGATACTATTTGGATATTAAGTGCTCCCTCTTGCGCTCTGTATGGACTAATAATAGGGACATTGCTTCCTGCCCTTTGTTTTTTCTGCTGTGAATAATGTGTGTGAAACCCTAATTCTTGATGGAAGCCACTTTTCATATTATTAATTTCAAAGTAGGTCTAGAGAATGGCCTTGTTTAAAAATATAAATGAACATTTTTTTCTTCTAAGCAAAAAGCTCACTAAGAACAATGTTTAAGTTGCCTTTTCCCTTAACTATTCTGTAAGTGAAAAAATTATATACCTGATATTTCTGTTTGGCTCCTCTCTGTTTTAGCATGAAAGTTAGCATATGTTTTATGATTTTCACCAGTTTAATAAGGATATTAGTTTTTTATTTTGTATTTTATAAACCTATTAATTCAGTTCATTTATAGGTAATTCAAACTGAATATGCCTTAAATTTCTGCAAGGGGAAATCTTAAAAAAGGGAGAGTGGCATCAAACATTGTCAGCAACAATATTTGGTTACACATTGCTCCAGACCTTGTCGTTCTTAACATTTTTATTTTTATTACCTTGGCAGAGATGCATCTAATACTACACTACTCACAAAAATTAGGAGATATTTAATTGCTTCATAATCATTTTGAAATATCCCCTAATATTTGTGAGCAGTATTTATCTGTATGCTTGGGGAAGGGAATAGGACACTGGAGAGTGTGTGAACGGAAATCTAAAATAGATTCGGAGAATAATGTTATGGTGGGGTAAAGAACATTTTGCAAACCCAATCAATTTTTATTTTTCTTTTATTGAATAAATGAAAATATATCTATTTTTCAGAAATAAATATCTAGCTTTAAGTTTAAAAATTATTCTAAATAATAAACTGAAGTTGTTAACTGCATTCATTTAAAATTGGTCTTTTATCTTTCACTGTAAATTAATCCTAATATGCCACCTTGGATTGTTCACTTTGCAGTCAGAAGATGAATCAGATGAATGGGTTGGGCAGCTTTTTTTGGGTGGTCTATCATTTTAGGTTGCTGCTGTGTAAGCAAAGCAATGTTTTCTTTTCCTTGAAATATACCTTGTGATAATAACTTTTGGGTGACTGAAAAGTTTGTGTATCCTGCCTGCTCCAGCTGCATTCTTCACCAAGATGAAGGACAAGAGCAATTATTTGGAACCACATTTTTTCAGGCACAGGTATTTTAATCAGATAATTGGTAAGGAGGAGTGAACAATGTCAGATAATAGTATTTTTATACAACAGTGACCTGCAACTTTATGCAGGAAACTGCCTACATGTTTCGAATACTTTTGCTCACCCTTGTTATTACCTGCAGAGGGAGCTTGTATATGACATAAGATAATCAAAGCAGTGTAAATTGGTAATTTCTCATTTGAAAATTAATGTTTTTAGTAACATCTATTTTATTTTTTGAGGAAAAATATCCTAAGTATGTAAGAGCATTTTGCAATTAGCCAATTATAAGTGAAATTCAATATACTAAAGGCCAGGTATTTATCATTTCCCGTAGTCACAGATGAACAAATACAGTTTTTACTTTTTCCTTAATTAGTAAAAAGAACTTGAAAGATAAGGTAGATAATGAATCTGATTCATTTTGAGATTCTGCCTCTTTTTTTTAATGATTAGCTAAAGCTCTGGGAGGATGGCCACAGAACCATGCCTTGCTGAAATATCTAAGAATTGTTATGAGAGATCCAAATTTTAAAGATAATTTTCCAGATTATATAAAATATTACAAAATGATCACTAAACAGTAGGTAGTAAATTATATTCCTCTACATTTAATTAGTAGATCAAATTATATGAGTTGCATATGTTCTTTTCTAAAAAATGATCACTTTGGATTAATGACTTTTACTTGTAATAATGGACTGATCAGTGCAGTGACACTTAAGCAGGGAAACTACCAGTAAAGACCTAATATTTAATGGTTTAGAAAACTGCAGACTAACAGAAAAAGGGCTCTTGCAGGGATTATAGACAGTACTTGATTAATAACTGATTTCTGTGTATGAACACGGTGTCAACTATATTTCTAAGAAATTATAAGTTGGATACTCAGAAATACTGGAGAGAGTTTTGCGATCAGGTGTTCTGATAACTGATGAAAACACGCCTTTAAGAGAATTTGTATCTTTGTAATGAGTAATTTTTTTCACATTAAATGCATATACCTAATTGTGCTGGGAAATTTAAGGATAGACTATTATATTAAATTCTAATAAGAATGAATCCTTAAAATTTTGTTCTTACATATTGGTATAATAATGTTATTTCAGAAATTGCTTGTTGTAAAAATAAGATTTTCCACCTATACATACATGAAAAGATTCATTTTTCCCTTAGTTTACTGAGGAATGATATGACAAATAAAAATTCTTTTTTTTTGTATTTTAAAAGGCTTTTATTTCTTAATGAAATTTGTTGTGGACTTAATTTTATTAGCTAATTTTTGCTAACGGGAAAAGTCAGTTATTGTTGTACAAAATAACCCTGTAAGTAAGTAAGGACACTTGTATAACAAAGAGATTTACCTTACTGGCATGGGTTTTTATAAAAGTATTACCCTCTCAGCATGCTCGTATATTATCTTAATGAGTCTGTGCTGTGTTTATGCAGAGCATTTTCATGTCAGCATAAGAATTTTTCAACAGCAATTACATTTCAATAGGATTGCAATGATATGTTTTACAAAAGTATATAAATGCTCTTTTCCATAGAATTTTTGATAGGCATCAAGTACTGCCAACTTGACTTCATTGTCTTAATATAAAAAGAGGTTTCTTATAGTTGGTGCTGAATACAAAAGGCACCAGGAAATGGATCCAGTATCAGAGTTCATTACCCTTGTCCTCAAATACCACACTTTTCTTCCCAGTGAGGTAAGGGTTACTGGAGAATTTATTCCAGGAAAATTGTTGTGTGAGGAACAGGAACTGCAGGAACTGTCACGGAGTACATAACTTCTGTGAGGTTATTGGAAAGGCACAGCTAGGGTAAGTTCTGCTTCTTTCTTAAATTTAAAGGTGGACTACTGAGAGTGGTTTGTAAACTAGTGAGATCTGAATCCATTGCAAAGAAAATGTGTTATTGAAAAGTTAATTAAATTATTGTGCAAATATTGTTATTATATTGGGGGTATTTATAACAAGGAAGTAATTGGCAACTGCTTTTCAGTTTAAAATAACCCTGATATTCTTTGTGTTATCAATTAAATTTTTATTGAATATTCTTGAAAAATTATATCTACTAATTTGTTGTAGATACATTAACAGTATATGCATATGGATTAATTGTTCCTGCATCTCTTTGAGCAGTTTAAAAAAGAAATTGAGTAGAATATAATATGAAAAATAATTTTCAGATAGGGGTAATATATTATGAACATATATTTGAAATAATCTTTTTTAATAAAAATTTTATAAAAATGAAGTTCTATTAAAACAAAAAGACTGGATACATTTTATATTCTTTGAACCAAGTGTCTAATATTTTAACATGCTAGTATTTTAAACAAAAGTTAAAACATGTACCTGGAGAACATCTATTCAGAAATTTATGTGTACCTGTATGAAGAGTCTGGAAAGCAAAAGTATGAGTCTGCATGTTAGAATATAAAGGATTTAAATTGCCTTAGTACCACTAATGTTTTCATTGTAATTATAAAAATAGATAAATTATATTAGGGTTTTTAATATTTCAGAGATAAGCTTTTCTGTCTGATTCTTCAAACTGAAATCTAATTAAGGTTTAAAAAGACTACTTTGTTACATGCATTTAGTGTGATTTTGTGGCATTTACGTGATGATGCTAATTCCAAGCTGCACTGAGGAGTAATACATTTCTGTTCGTTTTAAAAAATAGTAAATTAGAAGGTATCACAAATTTCTTCCATAGTTTATGTATTATTATATCTGAAATGGAAAATAAAACTACTGATGCTGTCTACTTATAGTTTTATCTTATTTGTATGGTTTCTATATTTTAGTCTAAATATGATTAGTAACATTGCTTTTTTAAATTTAAATTTAAGGGTTATAGAACCCATTTAATTATTGAATTTTTGTGAATGGTTTTTAAATGTTTTAATGCTTATTAAATCACATTACTGATTCAAAGGGTATTTCTGTTTTGACAAAAGTCAAAGCAAAAAAAGGTTGTTACTACATATCAGAGGCCTTAAATAAAAAGTTAGTTTAGGTTCAAGGAAATGGCTTAGCACCCAGCATTTTACTGCTTGTCAGAGCATCCTAACAAATGCTTAGTTGTCTCTCTAGAGTAATTACTGGCCCACAATAGCTATTGGCTAGAACAAATATAAATATCTGGACATTTGAAATCATTTGAATTACACTTCAAGAAAATTTATAATTTAGCCCTTTGCCATGTGGGATTCAGATAGGAGCTACAACACATTAAGGTATTTTAAGAATACATTCTAAAATCACTTTTCTATCTTTGTATTCATAAAAAATGTGGAGTTGATTATTGCTTGTAAAATATTTTGTAAAATTAAAGTGACAGAATTATATTGAACTTAGTGGTTAAACATAACTTCTGTACTTTTTAAATGTAGTTACTGTTTCACACCTCCATGTGTTTTATTTTTTACTAATTTCCTTGTATTGTGTTATTAATATGTGAGGAAGTAATATCAAATTCTTCTGATATTTCAGCCTGGAAAGCTATAATTGGTTTCATTGAGTGAGATTGCATCCTTTAAAACAATTATTAGTCTGTTAATAATATTGTATGATTAAAAAATCCAAGAACAACTTGTAAGTTTCTTAGAACTCATTTTCTAGAGTTGCACTTCTCAAAAACACTTAGAATTGATTCTTAATAGTTTAAGAGTACTCCTGAAAGAAATTGGAGAGTAAGAATTAGAACTTGTTAGAACAATACTAAATTGAATAGCCTGTAATATAACCATTGCTTAAGTATTTTAAGGATATTGAGGACCTTTAAGGTTACCTATACTAAATAGCCTTATTGCTTTATATTGCCTGCTAATGCGGTAAAAATCAAGAGGAGCAAATTCACAAGGTTGTAATGAAATCACAGTGTTAACTTTTAATTGAAAATAAACTTAAGTATAGTTTTAATTAGTTACCTTTATTAAAGTTGATTTTGCCTGTTTATAAAGAATAAATCATCACAAATTAATGTATTTATTAAATTAATAATATCAGATGTTTATGGGATTCTTAATACCTTTTCAATATTTTGGAAATTGTTTTAAAATTTTTAATATTTCCTCTGATAGTATGTTTTCTTCAGATGCTTTCATAATTTGATATTACTCATTTCTGAATTGCTGGCTGAGGCTTTATTTCTCTTTTTAAAAAGAATTAAGCCACATTTTTTGTTTGACTTACCAAATAAGCTGCTGTTTGACCTCCTAAAAAGAGCCAAGATACAAATTTAGGTCTTACTGTCAATGTATAGTTTTTTATTGAATGCGGAATCATGGTGATGTTCTTCAGAGTGTTTGTATATGACATAATATATACTAAGCTCTCCATAATTTTTTTAAAAAGGGTTATTTGCCATACCTTCATGTTGGGCATTATTCAACTTTTATAAAAGATGTTTTTAATGTTTAGTACAATCAATTATTTGTTATAGGATGAGTGATCTTTTTATACCTGAGTCCAACCGAAAAACTAGAAACTTTATTTTATGTACCTTTTTCTCAAGTAAAATGTAGAATTTTTTTATTGAAGCATCTTAAATTGGCAGATTGAGGATAGTATATATATATAGTGCCATCCTATAATTAAATTGATGTTATGAATAACATTTTAAAAGAAAAAGCTAGTTTCTACATAAAAATAATTTGTATAGGCAACTACATAGAATACTCGTTGCTTATGATTGGCCAGCCTTCCTACTTTGTTTTATTTAGATTTGTTTCAACCAAAATATGGTAAGGCAAATATATATATATTAGTTCTTTTATTATCTTGATTTCAGTTTTCCCGTGGAAAATTAGGCTCTGTTGCCTACACTTACAAGTAATTGCATTATATATGGGACTTAAGTATCGACTGATTTTTTTTTCTTATCTCCTTTTTCTTGTTAGACTCTTTGACAAACTTTTGTGGTAAGTTTATTCTTTTAATTTGTTTGCATTTATTTTCATTGCACAAAAGATTTTTAAAGTAAAATGACTATGCAACTCATATATGAGAATAGGCTTATAGATAGGGAAATATAACATGTATCAATAATTGTAGTTCTTGGAAAATCAAACTAAAAACATTAGGAAGGATTTCAGGAAACAGTATATAAAATTTCCTTGTTTAAATTTTCATGAACACTGCTTATAAAGGTTAATTTTTGGACAGCATCATCCTTATACTATGAATTTTTAATGTTTCACTTAATCTCTTTGAACATTAATTTCATATTAAAGCTTCACTATTTCACATTTTAACATGCAGTCAGAAACTGATGAAATTGAAGTGTTTAATATCCAGGTTAAAATATTTTGAAATTACCTGTTACGATGGTATAGAAACAGCTTTAAAGGTAAGACTTCAGTCCATTTTTGTTGCAAGATTTATGGATAAATTGAAAAATATTTTAATAGTTCAGTGGAAGATAGAAGCTCCACTTATAGTAGTAAGCTGTCTTTAAATGGACTTTGAATTTTATTGAGTGTACCCAAGCATAGAAGATACAATTGGTCAATACATCTAGAACAGCACTGTCTGGTGTGTATATTAAAAATTTTCAAAATTGAAAATTCTTCTTAGTTCTAAATACAATTTTCAGAATTATGTCTTTATCTTTCACAATATTGTGCTAATAATTAGTGGTGTATTAGTTTTTCTAGCTGAAAGACAGATCCATCTTTGGATTTTACTTATATATTCAAGTATGTATTAATCTAACTCAGTGGTTCTTAACCTTTTTTGAGGTACCGAACCCACCAGTTTCATATGCGCATTCACCGAACCCTTCTTTAGTGATAAATAAAATATGATTTTTTTCCCCCAAATTCAAGACATAGGTATATGTTTTTTTACTGGTGCACAAAATGAGCCGTGCATGAACATCACCTTGCTCAAAGAACAAAACCAACAAAGTGCATGAACTCACAACAAATTACGGTATTACTTTATTCTGGCCTCCGCGGCAGAGGCTTCTCCGAACCCCTGAGACCGATGCAAGTCAGCTTTTCATTATAGGAACATTTATAGGATCCAACTAAGACCACAAAGGTGTATATGCATGAAGTAAATCTTAATTTTTTGCAGGCTTGTCACCCTTCTGTTTTGTGCAATTTGTAGTTTTCTCAAGGCCTGAAGTTACCAGCAAGCCAGAGGGATTCAATTTTTGCCATTATCGTGCCTGTCATTCCCAGTTCGGATAAATTAAGTTGTATTAAGATGCACAGTACTAGAGAATTTTTAGTATCTAAAGGAATTTTTTTGAGAGTCTAATTAAAATTAAAGTCATACCCCAAATTATCTTTTAAAAAATCTGTTATTTCATACATGGGTATGTCCTCTTAAAATACATCATGCTTCTGTAGTTCAGAGCAACCGTTCCTAACGTCACATGTATATAAATGACAGGTGAGGGCTTGGATTTATTTACTTTTCTAATTCACAGTATGTATGATGCTTTGAGTTTTACTTTCAAGATGTTAATTTTGGTTTGCTACAATGCCACAAACTTATTATGGCGGCACATACGGTTTTTGAAAAGTAACAGCACTTCAAGCACCAAGTTTGCCAAAATTGCCTGACCAAAAGTATGCATTTGCTTGAATTGGTGGTATTGAAGTCTGTATTTTAAAATACTGTGTTTTACCCTTTACAAGAATAGTTTTATCTATAAGCGCATTTCATCTAGTTATCCATTAACTTCTGGGCTTTAATTGTAGTCATTTTAGATCAACATCCATTGTACTGTGCTCTTTAAGTACTTATAATCTCCTGAGGGAAACAGACATTTCCGCAAATACTTTTAATACAGGGGATACTATAATGACCTGCCATTAAGTGTAGAGAAAAGGTTGTGGAAATACAGGGTCAATAGAGTGAATTCAAAACGAGCAGTATGGAAAAAAAGGAACCCCATATATGCAAACATCAAGGCAGAGGGGATTTTGTCAAATGAAGGCTTTTTCTGGAAGACAGGATAGAGAAGACACTGGGGGAAAAAGGCAGAAAATGGTGCTTTAAGAAGAAAGCGTGGAAGATACGAATTGCACAGAAAGTCGAAGGAGATAAAACTTGGGTATTAGTTTGGGATATGTTATTAAAGAGGCTGCTCTGCTAGGATCATATTTTATCATGTAGGCCCTAAAAGATGTTAATATTTTTTATTGAAAAAAATGTTGTATTTCATTGCTAACTCTCAAGGTGATGTCACCACTGAACTTGAGTGGGGAAATTCTGGAGGAAATAGAAACCCCATAGGAGACTTGGGTGATAGTCCAGGTGAGAGACTCTGGCAGTAAACAGATGGGAAAAGTTTTGTAATGATGGGATAGAATTTAGTAATCGATTGAGTGTGGGATAGAGAAGAACTAGGAATAAAAGCCAGATTCCAGCCGAGTCATTCAGTCTTACCCTTAGCCTGCTTGAAAGAAAAAGAGGAGGGATAAGCCCGTATTTCTGGCATGCTTTGAGTTGCATGCTTTACATCAGAGGGCCTAAGACACAGCTGCACCCAACATTGCTTCAGATTGATATTTTTAATGTGATATTTGTGGAAAAAATATAATTTTGCTTCCTTTATAGATGTTTCTAAAAATATTCTGTGTATGTTTAAATGGTTTTTTTTTTCAAATGCTGATTAAATTTTATTACGTGAATTTAAGGTTGTAAGATTCAGGTTTTGAATTTGCTCTTTTGTATTTTATCTGAAGTTTCTTATAAGCTAATCAAGACTATAACAGTTACAATATTCTGGTTAGGGAGAAATATTTATTTTGTGAAAGAATACCTTTGTTACGATTAGTCTACTGAGATATATTTTCTGTATTCGGGGTCATTTTAGTAATATTCTTAAAAGCTCTTTAACCAACTAAATTAATATTCTTAGGCTTCCTTAGAGACCAGCCCGCCTCTTTATGCAAAGCTTAGCAGTATCGATGCCATCAAAGACAAAAAAATATTATTGCAGTTTATGGTGGTTTTCTCTCTTGCTGTCATGAACTTTAATATTTATTCTGTTGGTAATAAGAAAATTTCCCGTTACTTCATGTTCATTGGAAGAATAATGAAATTATTTCTCAATAGCTTTTCAGTTCTTTAGACCCGGCATAACTTTTGGGTTTTAGAGGTGATCCTTTCTATGGAGTTAATTATGGGTGATAGGGCTGAAAATAACTAAAAGCACCTATCTACTAGTACCTATTATTGGTGATTAACTCAGAGTAGGTTCTCAGTATATTTTTTAATAAAGTTATTGTTGATAATGAAGATCACAATAACTTTCGTTAGAGTCGAACCAATTTTCAGATTCCTCTTGTAAATGTAGGAATGATAAAGGTAATAAATAGAAGTTAGTACTGATATTTTCTGTGCTATTCCAAAAGTATTCTTGCTTCCATATAATAGAGAAAATTTGTGCGGTGCACTTACCATACTGTTTTATAGAACTGCTTATGGAAGGCTCTCGGTAAATGCTTATTTATCATTACTGATGTGGATTAAATTTGGCTCATACTGGTTTACATATTTAAGCTGAACATGCCATTTGTCATTAGTTTTCACTCAAGATTGTTTCATTTTTATTTATAATAATTTTTGTTTGGGAGATTATTCTCCTGTTCTCAATTATGCTAAGGATTTTCTATTTTTTTTTCCAATACAGGGTTTTTTTGTTTTTTGTTTTTTTTTATCATTGTTGCTCTCTTTAGATGATAAGTCAGTGACTGACCTGACTGGCCTTTGTCAGAAATGATGCTCTGATACTGAAAACAGGAAGCATTGGTGTGTATCTATGCACTTGAAAATGTCTGTATTCTGTTTGCTCTTTTACTATGTGATTAAGTAAAAAGGAAAGTTTTCCTCATTTTACTTTTATAATTTGACTCCTGATTGAATTACTGTATGGAACACATGCAAGTATTTTCTTTTTGTAGTTTTTCTCCCTGATGTACAGTTGCACCTCCATATCCCTTCCCCCAAACCATCTCAAAGACTAGAATCTTCCCATCTATTACCAGGTTTAAAGAAAAGTCAGTAGACTAGACTATCAACACACTTCCTGGGGTGAAGGCTGACTTCTTTTTTTCCCTTTGTGGATCAGTCATGCATAAAATACAGATTAGCATAAGGTAATCAACAGGAAATAAAGGAAAATTAAACTAAATGTGGTTGGTTGTTGATGTAGTGCGTATTTTATTTTATTAGTTAAGGAAACCATACAAAGATAGTAAAAATGTTTTAATAAGACATTTATTAATGGTCATAAGGTAAAATGTGTCAAGTTTTGGTGAAAGATTTTTAACAAATACCACTTAGTCAATGTAGCAAATTGAAACAGTAGCATTTAATATCTTATATAAACTTGTAGCAAAAGTGGCCCAGATTTTAGCATCAGAGACATTTTCTAGTATGTAAGGAGCCATTCTTTAATGGTACGTATCACAGGTGGATTATTTTTACCTTTTAATTATGAATGATAGTTTTCTTAGTGAGATAAGGTGTTGTTATTTTCCTTATGTTTTCTAGTGACACTAAAATTTGATTAAAATTCAACTGTGTTCTTGCATTCACAGTAGAGGACTACTATAAAGTGCAGTGAATGAAACTGAATAGTAACTATGGTTTGATTTAAAATATTAATAAAATCTAAATGTGTACATTCTAGCTGTAGGGTTTTAAGATTTTAATTTAGTGAAAGTTAGCACAATTTCTTATATTTAGTTTGACAAGTGTTATGTAAGGAGTGTGTCTTCCAAAATTAGGACAGACATATATATTATACCCTTTACAGAGTCTAATTATTAAAACCTGTTAAATTTCATGCTTAATTATCAGATATCTTTCTGCAGACAAGCTGCTTAGTTTCTTTGTCCACATTATTTAATTTGTATATTAAAGTTGATTAAATTGCTGCAAACGCTGGTCTGAGGAAAGGTAGAGTTAGGATTTAGATGTAGTAATGGTTTTTTAACAGCCTCAGTAAGTCATAAATACTAAACACACAAACACACACACACACACCCATGAAACTACCATGCTGCATGCATTACTGGTAATATCAGATGGATGAAGTTTTGTCTCTAGTGTGAAATACACTTTCTTTTTAACTTAGAGGTGAGACCCAAGCTCAAGATTGATGTTGGAATGCTAATGTCAGTCCCATTATTTTGGAGGAGAAAAATGTGGATTTTAATTTTTTAATTCTTTGTTGTAAATGGTGATAAAAGTGTACTACACCCAAATATTGCCCACTGTTTAATATATTTCACTTGTAAAAGGGATTACACTATTGGAAATTGTATATTTGCAAATTCAGAGTATTGCTAGGAAGATGTTTAGATGTGGAAGCCTACCTTGGCAAAATTTTTGTAGCGGATGGTGAACAAGCAGTGCAATATAGACATGGTGTATTATAGAATTGTACACCTTCAGCCTATATAATTTTAATAACCATCGTCACTTCAGTAAATTCAATAAAAATTAAAAAAATTGTCTTGCATCTTTAGTGTGCTTTGAAAATAAATGTCAAATTTGTTTGTTTTCCCCATCATGCTTTTCTTTAAAAGCACATTTATCAGGTTTAAAGTTATATATAATTGCACATTTTATAATACTTGAATTTTTTTTTTTTTTTGCTATGATGTTTCTTCCGACTTTTTTTGTTTAATTTATTTTTATTTATTCATTTTAGAGAGGAGACAGAGTGAGAGAGAGAGAAAGAGAAAGAGAGAGAGGGGGGAGGAGCTGGAAGCATCAACTCCCATATGTGCCTTGACCAGACCAGTGCAGGGTTTTGAACTGGCGACCTCAGTGTTCCCAGGTTGACGCTTTATCCACTGCGCCACCACAGGTCAGGCCCCAATACTTGAATTTTAAATTATTTTCACTATTTTAATTTATAAGTTGTTTTTGTAGACACTAGTAAATTTTCAAGTGTTTTGAAGGAACACTTCAAGGGATTATTCTACTGGAATTTGGTTGCACGTGAGTTGTGGTTGCTTTCCCCACTCAGTTCTGCCGCTTCACTCTTACAGAAACACAGAGGAGGTGTTATTTTTTATTTATTTATTTTTGTTTTTTTCTGCTTAGAAACTGGGAGGTAGTCAGACTCCCGCATGCGCCCCACCGGGATCCACCGGCATACCCACCAGGGGGCGATGCTCTGCCCATCTGAGCTGTTGCTCCGCTGCAATCGGAGCCATTTTAGCACCTGAGGCTGAGGCCATGGAGCCAATCTCAGTACCCGGGCCAACTTTGCTTCCATGGAGCCTTGCCTGTGGGAGGGGAAGAGAGAGATAGAGAGAAAGGAGAGGAGGAAGGGTATAGAAGCAGATGGGTACTTCTGTGTACCCTGGCCAGAATTGAACCTGGGACTTCCACATGCTGGACCAATGCTCTACCACTGAGTCAATCGGCCAGGGCTGTGGCTTAGTGGTTTTTAAAACTTCTTTGAAAACAGTTTATTTAACTTATATAAGTGATAAAAACAATAAGGTATTTTATGCCAAACTGATGAACTTTCTGAAAATAGCCATTTCTATATTGTCACTCATTCGTTCATTCATTTTTAGTGACAGAAGGGGAGGCAGAAACAGGTTCCCACATGGCCTGACCAGGACCCATCCAGCAAATTCACTAGGACATTATGCTCTGCCCATCTGGGGTGGTGCTGTTGCACAGCAACCAAGCTCTTCTTAGCACCTCATGTGGATGCGGTGGAGCCCAGCTTGCTCAAACCAGTTGAACCAACCAACCAGTTGAACCAGTGGAGCCATGGCTATAGGAAGGGAAGGGAGAGGGAGGGAAAGATGGAGGGAGAAGCAAGAGAGGTTGGGGTGGAGAGGCAGATGGGTGCTTCTGTGAACCCTGACTGGGAATCTAACCTGGGACATCTGCATGCTGGGCCAACACTCTACCACTGAGTCAGCCAGCCCAGGCTGTTTATATTGCCTTTTAAATTAGCATTCTTTGTATTTAATCAAGCTTTTAATTAAAAAGTAATCCCAAATAGGCAAAAATAAATTCCTTGGATATCCTGTTTTAGGAGATCTCTAAGTCTCTTTTCGTTTTACACTTCAGTCTTTTGACTTTGATTTACTTTTCTTTATTTCTTTCCATTTTTGATGTTTGTTACTTTCCACAGTTCAGTCTATTCATTCACCCTTTCCTCTCTCTCTCCTCTCTTTTTTCTTAACCTTCTTTCTTATCAAAAAACATTTTTATGTGCTTTTTTGCTAGGCAAGCAAAGGTGCCTGGCACTGAGATTATAGATGTGAAAGCCACGGGTTCTGTTTTCAGTTTATGGAACAATAATTTGAAAATGGTACTTCTGATACTTTTTGATAGTTGTAGTCACATTGTACTTTGGAACAATCGCAATGTGTGTGGTGGAATTTAGGAAAGGGAACGGAGCTAGACAGTCAGTCAAGTGATGGGCCTAAACTGAGGTTTGGTAAAGAAATCATAGTTGGCCAAGGAAAAAGTGGCAACGGGGATTCTAGGCAAAAGGAACAGCATGACTATGCCAAGAAAGGTACAGAGGTGAGGGTAATCCTCTTATGGTCATGATAGCGAAATACCTGAATATTTACAGAGGGAAGAGCAGGAAATAAAGAATGGTCATTCCCAATTTCAGATGTTATCTAAAAAAGAAATCTATTAAAAATTTCAATTTTTCAGAAATTTTGTTGATTTATTGTATATTCACTGGGATGATACATTACTCATCAGAATCCAGATTGAAGCGAAGGATAAAAGTCATGGTCCATACGGAGCACTTGTTCTCTTAGTCACTTAAAAATAATTTGCGAAGTTATTTGTGCTGTTGGTTCATTTCCTTGTCTTCTGCATCCTTATATTTCCTGTAATATCAGCCTCATTGCCTTAAACAAAGTGTGTATTGTGGAAGGTTTTTTGTTTGTTTTGAAAACAAGTATGTTAAAGAAAAATATTGAAACTTGGACAAAAGAGATTAAAAATAGTTTATGTTGAGGAGGAATCATAAGACAACCCAATAACAACTATCGTACTAATGATACAGGTAATGACCATAAAAATTTCCTGAGGGAGAGGGCTTTTCCCCTACCCCATCCCTTCAGTAGTCAGAATGGCTTTATATAGATAGCATGGGTGGTTTTAAACTTGTCAAGTCTCTTGATAGATAGAAAGGCTGGCCAAAAAAAAAAAAAAAAAAACCCAGTTGGGCTTAAATGTTAATCTCCAAGGCATATTCAGAGCAAATAAATTTGACATAAGCAAGAGGGTTGGAGTAAATATTTTAAAAGTTGGATCTATTTGGATTCTTTCCCCAGTTGTACTTTTCACTGCATTTTTAAAACATTTTCATTTACTGATACCCCTCCAGCTCTCCCCATTGTAATTTTCTGATTGTTAAAATAGAGGTTCTACATTTGTTATAATTACAGTGAGCTATAATAATATATACTTAGGGGAACATTTTAAAATCAGCAGTTCAGATATCTGCGTTTTTCAACTCACAAACCCAAGTGTTTCCTTTGTCTTATAAATAAAGTGATCTCTAGGACTGGTTCCAGTTTTACACATTTTTATGGTTTAGAGTGCAATTAGGAAGATTAGGCTAACGGAGGTTGGCAGGCTGGATGGAGGGTGAGAAATTAGCCATGAGATTTTTGCAGGACTGTAGAACAAGGCAGAGGGAATGAAAGGAATGAGAGGATTAAGACCTTTCAGAAAAAAGCCAATATGAAACGAGTGAATTTGTACCACTTTAAAATAAAGTTCCTTTTATATTAACAGCTACATTTTACCCAAACTTACAATAAATAATGCTCCAAGGGATTGTTGGTTTTAAAAACTATTAGACACTGAGCTAATTTCATTTATGGGTGTAGATATCGGCATGCAAACTCATACACATTTAATAAGCGTGTTGCAAAGAAAATCTGTTATAGTAGATGTGGTTTTTTTTTCTTTTATCATTTCACACTGTGTTTCTTCGTTATTGTAAGTCATCAGTTGAAGGATATATGTATAATTCATACTTAATCAGTATATTGGTCTAGAAGGTTTTATAGGAGACTAATAATAATAGTAGAAGGAGGCTTCTTTAATACAGAAGGGTATGTAAAGCATTATTAATGTTAACAGATGTTGCACTTTAATCCTCTAGAAGGATTGTTTAGTACCAGTAGGAGATTTATTAAGCCTGAATTGTGTGAAATTGTGTGTGCATAAGCTGCTACTTAGATTATAAAAATGCTTGTTAAAAACTGTTAAAAAGTTTTAGCTATAATTGGCAGAGAAGTATTAACTGCTGAAAGAAGGATGTGTTTATGGTTGGCTCATATGCTTTAACCTTTTTATCATTTATCTTCTGGTATTAATGTCACTGAATTATTAATTCATGAGTGGGGTGGGGGTGTGCATGTGTGTGAAGGCACCATTTAAATATGTGTTGCAAATTTATCCTTATCGCTAGAGACATGAAAAAAGTCATTTTATGTTATCTGTAAAATGGAAAGGACACTTTAAAATTTCATTTTCCCTAATCCACTTCACTTTCAGTAAAACACTTAGATTATTAATACAATAATATAATGCTCTTATTAAAAATTTGTAGCCTTCTCCACTCTTGGGTCTTATGTGTAATATTAACAGAAAAGTTTAGCCTTCATGTAATCTAAGGTGATAACTATTAAATTGTAGCTTAGAAGAGTTATTCTTTGGTATGTTACAGAATGACTATTCAATTTTAAGAAACATTAGATTTCAGGCAATAAAAATGTGTACTGTAATAGTAACAAAGTATTTTGATTGGGGAGAGCCTAGCTATAGGGAATTGGAGAGCTCTATAAATACTTTTTTGTTCTAAAAGAAATTTGTGCATTTATTGTGACTTCAATTTTTGGAATAAGTTATGTGATTTGGGCCTTGTAGAATTTTTAGCTTTATAGCGCAGTTCAGCAAATTAGAAGTCAGCAGTTTCCTGTTGAATACTGTGTGGAACTGGGATATATCCAGTATTTCGCATGGGTGAGTAGCAGCGGTGACAGATATTTCAGGAGTTTGAAGCCACTTTTACCAACAGGTATTTGAAACCATCATACTAATGGTAGAATAATACCTCAGGGAGTCTTGTCCAAACCTCATTACTTTTCAGTCTCCCATTACTCACTGTTTTGATTGGTTTTACATTCTCTCCTGCCAAACAAAGTAGTAAGATAGGTTACTGTGGTAATGTCCTTTATTTTCTTTCCTGGTGTTTTTCCCCAAACACTGTACGCTGTCCATATGGCTCTCTGTTACACATATACTGAAACACTAATTTGTTTTGGTCAGTATAATGCTGCTTTATTTTTCGCATTTCAGCATGGTTAATTTACCTTTACATTAACATTTAAATTAATTTCTTAAAATAACTGACTAAAGTTGGTTTGATTATTTTGGCAGACATTGATAGTTATTTATTAGTTCATTACTTGACTGAACTGCATTCAGGTTCTCTTTATCTTGTGCCTGTTCTTCTATAGCAGGGGTTGGCAAACTGGCTGGCCGGCCGTTTGTGGAGTCAAGTTTATTGGCACACAGCCATGCTCATTCATTATCCATGTCTATGGCAGATTTCATATCATAATGGCAGAATTGTAGAGTTGTGACAGAGACTGTATGGTGCTTAAAGCCTAAAATATTTACTATTTGGGTTTTTGTAGAAAAAAATTTACTGCTCTGTAATACTAATCTACATAATTCCTTGCTTCTAATATTTCCAACCATAATGGAATACTATTTTTTTTGAGCTTAAGTGACTTAAAAGTCACAGAGTTGTTATTATTGGTAGTTATACTTCTTAAAGTACAGTTTTTACATTTGTTAATTTGTGAAATAGCAAAAGGGGAAGGATCCTCCTCAGTTTTCTTAATTGGAAAATTAAAAAGAAATGTTGAAATACTGCAAAAAATTCATTAGTCTTTTACCAAATAAGAGTGTTGGCAAGTAATTCAAGCTTCTAGTTAGTTTTCCTCAGCTTTGTAATAACCTACCTTTCTTTTTATTAAACATCACCTTTTTATTACTTCTTTAATGTTACTGAAATTTTAATAGAGATTATAAAATTACCTTTTAAAGTTGAAAACCTCTTTCCGAAAAACCACATACCTCTCTACTCCATGATTATGTTGTTAAGAAGCACTACAACGTGAAACTTGATTATTTTGATATTTTAATGAACTAAAGTTTTTGTTCTTAATTTTTTTAACAGCCATTCAAAATGACTTAGTTCATTACTATTTCTTATAGTTGTGTCCATGAATATTTCTCTTGCCTTCCAATCTAAACCTCTTAATGCTTTTTAGAGAAATCAGCCCTACCAACCACACAGAATCTCAGTAAAACACTTGAAGTAGGGTCTGTTCTGTCCATTCACTTAGACTACATCTTTATTTTTTTTTGTGTGTGTGTGTGTGTGTTTAATTTATTGATTATATAGAGAGAGGAAGTGGGGGGAAGAGAAACAGGAACATCAATCTGTTCTATATGTGCTTTGATTGGGAATTGAACTGACAACCTCTGTGCTTTGGGATGATGCTCTAGCCAGCTGAGCTCTATGGCCAGGGCTACATCTTTATTTCTAAGGTTGTTGATTAATTTTCAGACCTAATTTGTATATTCCTCTTTTCTACAACTTAATAAAATGCTGTTTTATTGAGTGTTAGTTGTAGATGCAAATATCTATATGGTATGGAACGTAGGCCTTGATGAAGAATAACCCTGGCTAAGGCACAGGAATTTACTCTTTCTGGAAAAAGATGTCATCTTTCTGGATTTCATCTTGCTGTCCATGCGTAGTTTTCCCACAAAGGCAGAGTGAAAATACGTAAGCTGTACAAGTCTCAGGTCATTATATTATGGCTACCGATGTAATAATCTGTAAGTAGCAACTTCTTTAGATGTACTTTAAAAAATAGAATTATTAAAATAGTTGCAGAGACATTTTGATAGAAGAGGTAAGCCCTTAGATCAGTGGTTCTTAACCTTTTTTGAGGTACCGAACCCACCAGTTTCATATGCGCATTCACCGAATCCTTCTTTAGTGATAAATAAAATATAATTTTTTTCCCCAAATTTAGTTTTGCTGGTGTGAGACTAGAGTTGCTCAACTTGGCATTGCATATCATGCAGATAGGACGCTGACTCCCATCCCATTCCATGATACATGTGAATCCATGTTGTACATATTCGTCCGACCACTTTTTTTTTGCTTGACATATTTAGTATGGATTAAAATATTAAGAAAGAAACCACACGATGTACAACTACAGCAGCCACTGACTACTGCACACACTAAATTCTCTGCAGCACTGATTGGCCAAGCAATGTAACGTGATCCTCTGGAGCAAGAGATGGCCAAGTGGGGCGTGTCATCACGACTTTACACAAGTGTGACTTTACCTCCTCAGCAGAGGCTTCTCCAAACCCCTGAGACTGACTCATCAAACCCCTAGGATTTGATAGAACCCAGGTTAAGAACCACTGCCTTAGATATATAGCCCTTTAGGGCTACTTCCTTAAGACTACTTAAGAAGGAATCATTGACTTAAGTTGACATACATGCAATTGTAGTGTTAATATTATGTACTTTATTTTAGCAGTTAGAATTGCAAGTTTAGATGACATTGTATGTTGACATAGTTTGCATATGAATTGTATTATATATTGATTACAAAAGGCAATGTGCTATATGCTTAAAATTTCTTCCAACTTCTTACTGTTTATTTTTTTAGTTAATTTTATATATATATATTTTAATTTTTTTTTATAAATTTCTTTTTATTTTATTCATTTTAGAGAGGAGACAGAGAGTGAGAGAGAGAGAGAGAAATAGAGAAAGGGGGAGGAGCTGGAAGCATCAACTCCCATATGTGCCTTGACCAGACCAGTGCAGGGTTTTGAACTGGCGACCTCAGTGTTCCCAGGTCGTCGCTTTATCCACTGCGCCAGCCACTACAGGTCAGGCTATTTTTTATATTTTTAAGATCGTATGACATTTTACTCAGATTACCTCATTACTTCTAAGAAATCTCTGTTGGTCATATTGATGATCTAATATATACAACAGATCCTGAGTCATTATTATTTAATTTAGTGGTTATATATATAGACCAAGAGGGAATCTAAATATTGATTCAGGGAATGGCTACTAACAATGATTTATGAATGAAGGATCCAGTGCAGTGAAACAAGGATAAGATTGCATCTCATGAACAACATTGGTTTTTTTGTTTTTGTTTTTTAATTTGCCTAAGCCAATATTAATTTAATTTAGTCATTAGGTAAAATCAGTGCTTAGGTGAAATAAGTTCTCAGCTGAAAAAGGCATTTTTATTAAATATCAGATAATCACAAGAAGAGGGGTGACTATAGTACAATGAGGTTTTTGAGAGACCACATTCACATAAATTTATAATTAGTAAATTAAACTTTATCATAGGTATGCATGTTCTGTATAGGAAAAACAGTTCATTAGAGTTCAGTACTATCCAAGTGTCAGGCATCCACTGAGGGTCTTGGAACATATCCCTCTTGGGCAGTGGTTCTTAACCTGGGTTCTATCGAACCCCAAGGGTTCATTCAATGAGTCGGTCTCAGGGGTTTGGAGAAGCCTCTGCCGCGGAGGCCAGAATAAAGTAATACCGTAATTTGTTGTGAGTTCATGCACTTTGTTGGTTTTGTTCTTTGAGCAAGGTGATGTTCATGCACAGCTCATTTTGTGCACCAGTAAGAAAACATATACCTATGTCTTGAATTTGGGGGAAAAATCATATTTTATTTATCACTAAAGAAGGGTTCGGTGAATGCTCATATGAAACTGGTGGGTTCGGTACCTCAAAAAAGGTTAAGAACCACTGTTCTTGGGTAAAGGGAACTACTATAATTAGCTTTGATTGGAATTCAAACTGCCATCTACTAGTGGTGTTACTTTTCATTTCTGAACTTCGTATTTCTGACCTTTAGAATATTGACCTCATAAGGATTAGTTATATGTGTCTAATACAGCGTTTCACACATAATAGGCACTGAGGAAGTGTTTTTTGCCATAGTGCCCATAATTTCTATCCAACTAAAAATTGCATGAGAATCCTGGACTGTGGGTAAGTTAAGGGTCAGTGTGTATTAAAGGTGGAGAGAACTGCCATTTAGCTTTCCTTTCCTCCACATAGGGAAAAAAACTAACTTCTATGTTTTGGGTATGTTACAATTTTAACAAATATAAAATGTTTTCAACAAATAGATTTATGAATTTTGGGGGTAGAAGAATAGGGTAAGCCATCAAATTTTCATGATATATTAGGTAATATTTTGAGTGGGGCATGTAGCTTTTACTTTTTTCTTTGGAAACCACATTTGCAAGTTTATGTTCAGTCATAAAATATTACCTACATTGGTTTGAAAATGACAGCCATTTGTTTTTATTATTTCAACTGGAAGGATTTTAATGAAGATAATGGCAGACTGCCCGCACTGTGCCTCCAGTGTCCACAGCCACAGCCTCTTCTGCGTGCTCAGCATGACTCCTAGGTAGATATTACTGCAGATAGCAGGTGTAATTTACCAGGAGCATTCCTGAACTCTCCCCTTTTCTGCGCCTCCACTAAGCCCTGCCATAGGGGAATTTCTTCCTTCACAGCAAAGAAATTTCAATAAAGGGTAGGATCAGTAATGAATGTTAAGGGGACTTCAGCATAACTAGTTCAATTAAACTACTCTAGACTTGGTTACCAGGGCCCACGGAAATGAAAGAGAGAAAGGGGGTGGCGACTAGTGGTTGGCCCTGTGGTTTTAAAATCTCTGTCAGCATTCCCCTCCCCAACCTTATCCCTGTGAGGGAAAGAAAATAAACTCAAAGGTAAAGAACGTGGAACGCCTGGAGCTAAGAAATGCTTTCTGATTAGCGATAGCAGCAAGGGTTTTACTTAGACAAACTACTGAAAGAAAACTCCCAAGGGTGTTGATGTTTTCTCTGGTGTTAACAAGAAGGAGAAATTCTAACCTGTGAGGACCGCACATAGCTATTTCTGAAAAATGAACACCGAATGAGGGTTAGCTAAATTGAAATGTAACTAATTTATTTTTCATTTTCTAATGCCTAGGGGGAGGGGTAGGGTGGGATTGATTTTCTTTTTCGTTGTTTTTGTTTTGGTAAAATATAGAAAAGGAACTTTCTTTTCTTAGTAAATTCTGTCCCATAATGATTATAATTTTATAGCACAAATAAGATCAGAAATACTGACTTTGTACACCTATTTTTAGCTTTCATTTAGAGTCAATATACATTTAGTGCACAGAATTTTAGGCTTACCCGAAACATAAGTGTATAATTTTACACTGCATTAGTGCATAAAACAAGGAGGGCTGTCTTTGGTAGGTTCATGGTCTTCACCTGCTCTCCTCATGCTTCTAGTTGTTTTGTGTTTACTATGCAGTGTTCACAGTAGTTCAAAGAAATCGAAGATAAAGATCTACGGTGGCTTTGCTCTTAATAGAGTATCAACCTTAGTTATCCAGTTTTAGACAGTTTCAAATTATCTTTTCCTCCTAATTTGAAACGTTATAGTCAACTTCTTTCATTGAAGCTTATCAGCAAACTTTTTTTTTCCTTCTGTTTTTGCGAAATAGGCATCATACATACAAGGTGAAATGTGATTTTCTGGTAATGTCACATAAATACAGGACTGTTAGTGGTGTTTTTCTAATTTTGTCCACAATGTAAGGTACAGGTTGTTTAATGCAGCTAATAAACATTGAGTGGGGCAAAAATAGGCTTACAGTTGTTCATTTGGAAAAGAATACAATAATAAACAATACAAGAATAAACTGTTTCACATACAACTATAAACCTACTTTTATCCAACTCAGTATAAGCAGGCTACTGTCTGAAAGACTGCGGTTAACTACACATTGTAAGTAGTGTATAAAACATTGAGGACTGTTAGGATGTAAACAGTGCTGAGGCATATTCCTGGAAGTCAATGTTCAGCTTTGGAAGGTTTAGGAGTAATGATGCATTAATTGACTTTTCACATGCCAGAGTAATAGGATACCCCCCCCCCAAAAAAAAAAAGAAAATCTTGACAGATTTGGTAGACAGTGGCATGTGGTTTATAGAAACAAGCTTACGATAAAATTGAGTCTTACTTGAAAGATAAGACAAAATGGAGGAGAAGGTTGCACGTTAGAATTGGCTTTGATTTTTTTTAAAATCATATTTATAGTTTAAGTAGAAATGTTCTGTTTCTGTTTTTATTTAGAAATTAAGTGTTATTTAACATTAGGAGATTTTTATCTATGCACTGTGTCTTCGCACTCCCAGTGCCTTTTTCTAGTTCTTGGGGGAAAAGAGGTTTTCTAAAAATCGAAAGACAACCTGGGTGTTAATATGGGGACTCGATTAATCTTTTCTGTTTATTGAAAGAAAATGTAATAGCCCTTTTTGGTTTCGTTTCTTGTTTTGCATTGTGAGAAGCTTTTACTGAATTTCTTCCTGTAAGAGTTACAGCGTTTGAAGGGAGAGCGGCAGCTACATCCGTGCCTGTGAGTGCCTTTAGGCTCTAGGTCAGGGATCAGGAAACTTTTTGGCTGAGAGAGCCATAACACCACATATTTTAAAATGTAATTCTGTGAGAGCCATACAACGACCCGTGTACGTTACGCATTATCCAATAAAAATTTGGTGTCCCAGAGGACAGCTGTGATTGGCTCCAGCCACCCGCAACCATGAACATGAGCAGTAGAAAATGAATGGATGAGAATGTTTTATATTTTTAACGCTGTTATTTTTTTTATTAAAGATTTGTGTGCAAGCCAGATGCAGCCATCAAAAGAGCCACATCTGACTCGCGAGCCATATGTTCCCGACCTCTGCTCTAGGTTGATTTAGGCGCTATGTTTTTAGGGATTAGTTTCACCATAGTTGTTTATTTATTTGTTTTATCCTTAGCTGATTGTGGTTTGCTAAGTATTTCAATTTTCATTAACATTTTTAATGAAAGGTGGTTTTTAATTTGGGTCACAGCAGTAAAATCTTTTGACTTAGTTTTCAAAATTGCATTTAAAACGTGAGCTTTTGAAAATAATTTATTTGATGTCAGAGTGATTGGATATAGGTTGTAGAATGAGAAAAATAAATTTGATATTCAATTTAGTAATGGACAGACTTCAGCTTGGTGTAAAAGAAACCATTATTATTTTTATAAACATTCCAAAACTTGTTTCTGTCTGTCAGAAACAATCATTTATACCAGGGGTGCTCAATACATCAGTCGCGATCTACTGGTTGATCGCGAAGGAAGTGTGGGTAGATTGCATGACATTAAAAAGACATTTGTCTTTTGATTGGCATACAGGGTAGCCAATCTGACGTCTGAACTTTTGACACCCTATGCATGTGTGTTAAACCACGCTAACTTGTTCAGTTACATTGCTGCATAGTTAGCCTTCAATTTATTTAACAAACTAGCTGAGACAGTCAGCCAAAGCTTTATTTTTAATTTTTATTTTTTATTTTTTTACAGGTACAGAGAGAGAGTCAGAGAAAGGGATAGATAGGGACAGACAGACAGGAACGAAGAGAGGTGAGAAGCATCAATCATTAGTTTCTCGTTGCCTTTGCGACACCATAGTTGTTCATTGATTGCTTTCTCACATGTGCCTTGACCGTGGGCCTTCAGCAGACTGAGCCACCCCTTGCTAAAGCCAGCGACCTTGGGTCCAAGCTGGCGAGCTTTTGCTCAAGCCAGATGGGCCCGCGCTCAAGCTGGCAAGCTCGGGGTCTCGAACCTGGGTCCTTCCACATCCCAGTCCGATGCTCTATCCACTGCGCCACCACCTGGTCAGGCAGCCTTCAATTTATTTAAACTAAATACAACAAAGGGTATAAAAATGAGTGCCGTAGCTGGTCCGAGTAAGAAGCCTAAAACCTACCACTTTCATAGAGAATTGGAGGGAATTTTTTTCACTATGTCATATTCTAAGTGCGTTTGCCTCATCTGTCTGTGTGCCATTGCTATTCCAAAGAAGGGAAATGTGGAGCGGCTTTTTCGGACTGTTCATAAAAACTATGACATTGACTTTCCTCCGAAAAGAGAGCTGAGAAGGAGAAAGGTGAAAGAAGAATACACAATATTAAATAGTAAAATAGTAACTTAAATAATGATAATATAGAAGAAATAAATTTATGTTTTGCATTTTTATTGTAGGTAGATAATTTTGACTTGGTCATCTTATAAGTAACTTGCAAGCTGAAAAAGTGTGGGCACCCCTGATTTATACTATCTTATAATTGTCTGGAGCATACTTTTAAAATTGGGCTTCACACTCAAACCTTAAGAATACACTGAAATTTTAATATAATTAAAATCTGTTCATAAAATACTCTGTCCTGGCCCAAGACCACGAAAGAGGTATTGGTTGTGAGGTTTCCTCTTCCTTTTTTCCCTCTCTACCAGAGGTTTTCCTATCTTGGCAGTTGTTTCCTACAAGGCAGTCATCAGTCTCTGAGTTCTTCCTTCCCATTCTTCCCACAAACAAGGTCTCTTTCAAGAGCAAATGACTGAAGACAGGCTGATCTTGGATCGCTTTGAGAAAGTTGAAATGTGTTCAGGAGTTGTGCATGCGGGCAAGCAGCCTGTGTGCATTAGTTCATTGAAATGAAAGCATCCATTACAACCAAAACTTGGACAGTCAGAATTCTTTGCTTGAATCAAGAACATTCCAAAGGCTCACTTACGGGTTATTTTACTTATAGTAATGAATGTACCTCATTCAGACATTAAAATAATTTTGCTGGCTTCATCAGATCATCAAACAGTTTATAGGGTGTAAGAAGAAATTGTTCACTGATGAGACTTTTCGATGTGACAGGTCATGAAATTATCTAATTTCTCTTTACGCTTTCTGTAAAAGAGCTTGCCGGTTTAAGGCAGGGACTTTGCCATAGCAGTTGCAAACTACAGGTTTACTTTTGGTTTTGTCTTTTGAATAATCTTTGGAAGCTCAGAGCGAAAAATAGGGAGAGTGAGCTAGCCAGTTGGGTAGGGTTGTGTGCCGTGTGTCTCCATAACATTGATTTTTGATGTATCATTCTATTCTTTGTATTTTTGGCACTCACAGGAAGAAACATGCTCTCTCCTTTGTTTTTGTCTTACTCCTTTGGATAGGGAAGCATCTGACTGAGGTGGTCTCAGAACTGGGTAGTACGAATTCTGACTGTCCTCTTCATGATACTGAGTTCTCTTCAAAGGTTTCAGAGAGCTAAAAACAAATGGGCTGATCATGGATTATGGAGACATATATGGGGAAGTAGTTTCATCTCTGAAACTATAGGCATGATAAAACAAACTTCTTAGTACAGAAATATCTTCGTTTTATCTGTGATTTTATGGATCTTTATATTTAAACACTAGGTAAATAGCTTCAAAATTAATTTCTTACATTCTTTTTGTTTGTTTGTTGGTAAAGCCAGATAGTGACCTTATATTAGAAACTTACTACATTTCCACTGAAGTTCCCTTGTGGGGAACTAGTACAATATACTAAACTGCTAATAAAATCATTATATGATACATGGAACTAGCAAATGCAGAGTATCTCAAATAATGTAAAATAGAGAACTCAAAGTTATCTGGGAAAATTTTGTTTTCTAAATTTTCTTCATGCATTAGTGACATCTAAGTTAAGTGAGATTTCATTTTGTTTGAATTATAGACACACCCTTAGAGTGGGGAGTCATTTTCCTCAATGTCCCACTTTTTTAAAAAAATTATTTTTATTTATTCATTTTAGAGGAGAGAAAGAGAGAGAGAGAAGGGGGAGGAGCAGGAAGCATCAACTCCCATATGTGCCTTGACTGGGCAAGCCCAGGGTTTTGAACTAGCGACCTCAGCATTCCAGGTCGACGCTTTATCCACTGTGCCACCATAGGTCAGGCTCTATGTCCCACTTTTAAACCCTTTTATTTACTATGGTTTAAGAATAGTTTAAGAAAACTTGGTAAGAGTATTTACATAGAAGAAAATAATAGGAAGTTAATATGAAGAAATAGTTAATATGTTTCTTACAAGAAAAATTAGTAATTTCTTTACTCTTAGAAGCTGGAATGCCTGAACAGGCAGATGCACAGTGGATAGAGCGTCGGACAGGGATGCGGAAGGGCCCAGGTTCGACACCCCGAGCTTGCCAGCTTGAGCGCGGGCCTATCTGTCTTGAGCAAAAGCTCACCAGCTTGGACCCAAGGTCTCTGGATCCAGCAAGGGGTGGTTCTGTCAGCTGAAGGCTCGCGGTCAAGGCACATGTGTGAAATTTTGTGCCTTCTCCAGTTGAAGAACTGGATCCTTAAGTGCTGGTCAAAATAGATATGCCTCAGGGATTTTTATTTCTGCTACCACTCCCCCCATATTTTTTTAAAGAGATGCAAACTTGAAGATAAAAATTATCATGGTTTGGGTCCAGTGGAGGGACCAACCTACTCAAAAATGTAGGTTTGATCTTAAGTTATACCTTCCTGTAAGAAGAACCAATGTATGAATATCTTAAACTTTAAAATGAAATAGTTAAGAGACTATATTAAACTGCTTTCTCTATGAATAATAGAAATCAGAGAAATAATAATTTGATATGTGGTGTTTGGAATTGGTGGTATTTTTTTTTTTTTTTTTTTTACAGGGACTTAGAGAGAGAGAGAGAGAGGGATAGAAAGGGACAGACAGACAGGAACGGAGAGAGATGAGAAGCATCAATCATCAGTTTTTCATTGCGACACCTTAGTAGTTCATTGATTGTGTTAGAGGTATTCTGTATTAAAGGTATAACAAGTGACCCTTGCATAATGTGGGGGTGGGATGCCAGCCCTGCACAGTTGAAAATTTGTATATAACTTTGACTCCCCCAAAACTTAAAGTTCTCCTTTGGTATCTGTGGAAATTAGTTCCAGAACACCTCGCCCTTACCACATGTGGATACCAAAATTACAGAAGCTCAAGTTCCCTATATAAAACGGTGTAGATTCGTACATTTGGTTGGACCTTGGTATCTGTGGACTCCCAATGCTGAAATTTAATGATATTAAGTGGACTGTCACAGTTAAGAACTTGTGTTGTTCAAGAGTCAAACTGTAATTTGATAAAAAGACTATTATTTGGCATAGAGCGACAGATTAATTATAGAGTGACTTTTTCTAAGCTTTTCAAAGAAAAATTAATCAGTAGGAATTTATATAACTATTATGTGAGTTCATATATTCTGGTTGTCTGTAAATATTATTTGGGTTTTAATCATTTTTAAGATGTGAGGCTCCCTTATTCAGAGTATAGGCACAATTTTCATATCGGATATAGAACCAAAATACATCTTTTTTTAATTTATGTTTTATACTTTGGAAAGGGAGAGAGGGAAGAAGGGAGGAGGGAGAGTTATTGTTATTATTATTTCTGCATTTTTTTTGTAATGTACCAGGACCATAGACTAAATGATGGATTTGTTTGTTTTTCAGATATGAGGATCAATGATGCAGACTCCTGGGTTCGATGAAGCTGGGCATTTATAACTAGATTCATTAAGGAATACAAAGAAAATATTTAAAGGGATCAATAATGGTGTCTTCTGGTTGCAGAATGCGAAGTCTGTGGTTTATCATTATAATCAGCTTCTTACCGAATACAGAAGGTAAGGAGCAATTTACATTTTCTTTTTTTATATTCAGGAGACTGAAACTGTGCAATCTTACATAGAAGTGGCGAGAGAGTATTATCTTATTATTTTAGAAATAGGTGTTAAAATGATTTTCTGAATATTGAATTATTTTCTTTTCACAGCTCTATATTATAGAAAGTGCTAGAAGTCTGAATTTATATTTTACATATATTTATAAATATGATTAAATAATCCTGAGAGGAACAAAAGCTTTGTTTTTGGTTATCTATTTTACAGTTACTGACTGTATTTGTTCTAGTAAAAATGAAGGTATTTTGTGGCAGCTGTTTCACTTCATCTTTAGTTTTGTCTGCTTCTTGAGTGTGGTCATAGTTCTAAAACTACCCAATAAAATTTTCCATATCCTCTGGGAACATTTTTCATAGTGCTTCTATTTTAATGATACCTGTATCTTTCTGATGACAGACCTGATTTTTAAAGAAATACACACACTTTTGAGGCTTAATAATTGTTTATAGCTAGTTGATAGTGGTAGTTGTATTTGGCATGAAAATATATTAATTTCATAAAGTCAGTAAAGAATACAAAATCTGTGAGAAATGCATATAAAACAGTCTTGAAGAAAATGTTTTAGACTTTTAAATTTGACTTCATGTATTTTTAAATGATCACTTTTATACCTATTAATAAAATGATAGGTGGAGAAAAAGAGGAGGCAGACTGTGACCTAATAGAAGCATGCTTGTTTTTCTAGTGTCTTTGTAACTTGCTTCAAAATGTTAATATTTTAATTTACCAAAATAATTTTATTTGATTTCTTGTTCCAGAATTGTTTTATTATTTCCTCCTTGCCTTCAAAGTTCTCTACTTTCAATATGCTGACATAACTTAATAAAATGGTTCAAACAAACACATTTTAGGAATATTTTAAAAGTAGAATTTCTATATTCATAAAGTAAATAATGTTTATTTGGATTTAAGTCACCTGAAAGTTACAAATGAGTTAATATTTTACTTTCAGAAGATACTGCTCTTTGAGTCAGAATTGAAAGATACATCAAGTCTGACATTAAAATGTAATATGTCTGAATGAATACTACTGTAATGATAATCAATGAGCAGAAACTGAGTTTAATATTTAATAATAAGATTCTCTGGCTTGGATGATTATAAAAATCTTGTGTTATCTATAATTTTGCTTCATTTTTGCGCAGTGTGTGTGTGGATCTAACTGAATTCCTGCTGTTATATTTGAGTTATTTTATACATTTAAGAAAGATTGCAGGTGTGGACCCATGGCTCATTAGTCCACATAATGAAAAAATTTTCCAATCAAGATAGAGACATTTTTGCTGGCATAGTAACTTAGCTTAGCAGGGGGCATTCAAACAGAGACTTTCATGAGATACTGCAGTTTTATGTCTGCTCTTAAGAGAAATTTCATTTTTGGCTCATCAGGCCAGGGGTTGTCACTTTTGAAGTCATTTCCTCCTATGGGTAAAAAGGAACCTGGGACAGACAGACACACGCTGTTGTTTTGGAAGTATGCGCCGTTAATGCAATGTTAGAACATTGATCTGGCATCACATGGTTTGTCTTGGAAAAGTTTTACTTGACACGATAGGCCTTCATTGCCAGAAAGCAGGCAGTGCTCTGTGAACACCTATAGAGAAAACCAATCACAAAGTTAGGAGTGAGAGCACAGGAGAGAAGATAGAAAATTAACGATTCAACCATTAGAATACCCTCAGGGCCCTTACATGATTGTTACCCTTTCAAATCTTTTACAGAGATGAGCACTTTTGTACCACTACTTAGACCTTCAGAGGTTCGCTCAGATTAAGGTTTCTAGGTGATTTCCTCCCTCCTTATTTACTGAGTGACTCAGTTGAGCCGGCTGCTTAGGATTCAGAAATGCACAAGGCACGGGTTTCTCCTCTGTAGCTCATTGTCTTCCATGTGGTGGTGGAACGCAGCGGTACCTATTGTTATTGTGACCAAGCAGGCAAAGTAGCTTGAGTGTATCTCAGGCCGGTTGGGGTCTGCAGCAGGCAGGGAGGACCTATCCTTACCATGTGTTTCAGCCTGCTTAGCCTGTTTTCTGGCTTTGCAGTACAAAGCGGACATTAGGTTTTTAAGTAATAGCTATTAATCAAGATTTTTTTATATCAAATCATGAATTATTTTCATTAGCCAGCTCTATATTATATGAAGTGCTAGAAGTCTGAATTTATAATTTACATAAGTTTATAAATATGATTATTTAAAATAGTTCTGAGAGAAATAAATGAAAGCTTTATTTTGGTTATCTATTTTACAGTTACTAACTAAATTTATTTCAGTAAAAGTGAAGGTATTTTGTGCCAGCTCTTTCTCTTCATCTTTAGTTTTGTCTGCTTTGTGAGTGTGGTCATAGTTCTAAGACTACCAAATAAAACAAACAAAAAAAAGTCTTGTATTTGACCGTGAACTTCACCTGCCTTTTTAGAGCTTTCTTTTCCCATGATTACGTCAGTATATCATTTTAAAGGCTTAACATAATTTTGGATCTGTTTTACATCTAAACATGAGAGGTAAATTTCAGCATTTGCAAGAGGACTTGTTCTGTATTCACATGAACATTAGAAATATGTCATGTTTATGAGCAGATAAGAGCAAATCATTAAGCATTTTTATAAGTTCCGCTGTGGTAAGAATCAATTCTTCGTTGTGACATCTTAGTTGTTCGTTGATTGCTTTCTCATATGTGCCTTGATTGGGGGGCTCCAGGAGAGCAAGTGACCCCCTTGCTTAAGCTAGTGACCTTTGGGCTCAAGCCAGCGACCGTGGGGTCATGTCTCTGATCCCACACTCAAGCTAGCAAACCTGCGCTCAAACTGGCGACTTTGGGGTTTCAAACCTGGGTCCTCAGCATCCTAGGCCAATGCTCTATCCACTGTGCTACCACCTGACCAGGCTTAAATTAGTATTTAGGAATCTAAAATTTACTTATTTTTTTAAAAACAGGAACAATATTTTATTTATTCTTACAGTATTTCCTCTCTGTTTATTTTTCAAAATTGTGTTTAGAATTTCTAAATAAAAATCATAAAAGAGACTTCAAAATATTTTGTAAGTTTTTCTTAGGATTGATTTTATTCCTAGAGAACTAACCTGAAGCCCCTAAGAAATCAGTTTGTTGAGAAACTAGTGTGCTTTGATTCCTTTTGCTGATTTTTATGAGCATACTAACACACTGTGGAATCATGTATCAGTAAGTAGGAAAGTAAATTGAATTTTTGTGTCCTAAAGAATTAAATTATTGTATATAATAGAGCCCTGGAAAGTATAAGTCAGACATATGAAGGCTTGCTCAAGTGACAAGTTACAAATAATAGCAGTTCTTCAACAAAGTCAGTGATATGGATTTCAGGTTGAATTTTTTATGGAGTGTGTATGTAATTAAATTTCTTTAGTCAAAATCATAGTTAATTGACTCATATTACATTTGCTTATTCTTATTTCAAAGAAAAATATTGTGCCAGGTACAAATGCCAGATGTTCTAGGTACAGCTATACATATTTACTTAATGTACATCAAGATAATTTTAGAACATAGCTGTAGAAATACTTCATACCAGGTTATAATGTATTTTTAAAGTCTTTAAGCACATTTTACAATGACCTTTGTGTAAATGATATCTTACTAAAAAATGATGTTTGATTGTGGGAGTATTTTTATTAGTCATGTGGTAGAAAAAAGTAGATCTAGGGTTTAAATATGAATTAAAAATACTTTTTGGCATATAAATATTCCCTTTAGAGTGGTCTATAATTTAGTGGAAGGAATAGGCTTGTTCTCCCTGGTTAAACTTAAGAAGGATTAAAGCAATTCAGATCCATATACATTTATATTTTTTCTATCATTCTTTTATTAATACACATATAGCGAAATATACAAAATACATATTTACACACACATACACAGTATGCACAGTTTGTTAGCATGTCCACTCATGGGGATCTTTTTCTTTTTTCTTTTTGGTTAATTGATGTGTTCAAGTTTCTAGAATAATGTCTGGCTTATATAAGCACTCAATCTATATTCATATAAAAAGCATAAATCTTTGAAGAAGGTCGTGGTGGTAATGTTTAGAGAAGGGACAATAACAATTTTAAAAACAAGGTGATAAGTGCTGTGATCGATCATGTTATTCACAGAAGTATTGGGATGGAGGGTAGTTGAGTTGGGTGGATGTATGTCAAGAAGTGATGATGTTGCTTGAACTGAATCACAGTGGGAATTGCAGAAGCCAGGTAAAGACAGTGGTGAGCATGGTAGTGGAGAAAAAGAATCAGTGGAGAGAAAACAGCATGGTTATGAATTAAATGATTACAGTGCCTATCAAACCTTAGGAGTAGCAGAATCACCTAGAGGGTGTGAGGTAGGCCCCAAAGCAATTGTAATTCTGACAAATTTCTGGGATGACAATGGTGTTGCTCAGCTTCATAGTTAAGAAGCATTATAGTATCACATGAGTACAGGTAGATGGGGTGAGGAGTTAGGGTTCCGTGGGTGTGAATATGAAGCAGCTTTTTAAAGAGTTTGTTTTTGAAAAATGATATGGTTTAATTTATTGTGATTCAGAAGTTGTCACCTGTTGTTTACTGGGAGTTCCTATCTATACCTTTTCATATAGCTCTATTTCTCTATTGAAGCTCATTGGGTATAATTTTAGGCTTCAGAAAAGAATTATTTTGTTACTATTTTTCAACAGTGTACTAATAAAGGAAAAAAAAACAGAAAGAAGGAGAGGGAGAGAGAGAGAGAATGAATGGTGGGGGTAGAAGCATAAGCATCAACTCCTATATGTGCCTTGACCAGGCAAGCCCAGGGTTTGGAACCAGTGGCCTCAGAATTCCAGGTCGGCGTTTTATCACTGCGCCATCACAGGTCAGACAAAACAGTGTGTTTTGTTTTATTTTTACAGGGACAGAAAGAGAGTCAGAGAGATGGATAGACAGGGACAGACAGACAGGAACGGAGAGAGATGAGAAGCATCAATCATTAGTTTTTCGTTGCTACATCTTAGTTGTTCATTGATTGATTTCTCATATGTGCCTTGACCATGGGGCTAAAGCAGACCGAGTAACCCCTTGCTGGAGCCAGCGACCTTGGGTCCAAGCTGGCGAGCTTTGCTCAAACCAGATGAGCCCACGTTCAAGCTGGTGACTCCGGGGTCTCGAACCTGGGTCCTCCACATCCCAGTCCGTCGCTCTATCCACTGCGCCACCGCCTCAGGTGTAAAACAATGTATTTTTAAAAAGAGATTTACTTTATATTTTTATTGCAGATCAGTGTTGGGTAGTCTTTCTTTTAATTTTTGTATTTTTTCGAAGTGAGAAGCTGTGAGACAGAAACAGACTACAGCGTGCGCCTGACTGGGATCTACCCGGCAAGCCCACCAGGGGGCGATGCTCTGCCCATCTGGGCATTGCTCCACTGCAATTTGAGCCATTCTAGCGCCTGAGGCGGAGGCCATGGAGCCATCCTCAGTGCCCAGGCCAGCTTTGTTTCACTGTAGCTTTGGTTGTGGGAGGGGAAGAGAGAGATACAGAGAAAGGAGAGGCGGAAGGGTGGAGAAGTTGATGGGCGCTTCTCCTGTGTGTCCTGACCGGGAATCAAACACTGGACTTCCACATACCAAGCCGATGCTTTACAGCTGAGCCAACAGGCCAGGGCCTTAGATAGTTTCTTTAGGAGAACACCTAACTATATTGCTTTTAGAACACTTAAATATTGTATTATGTGAGTATAGTGTCATTTGATTGCAACAGCTTTCTTCTCAATAGGTTGTGATGACATTTGCCATTTACAAATTAATAGTGTTGCTTATCTTGCAACTACCAAATGATTTGTGTTACTAATACCAGGATTCAAAAGCAAGGTATATTTTTTCTGAATGTGAATCAAATTGAAACAAAAAAAAGACTAAACGGGATATACTGGCATTTTTTGAAACGTTAATTTGGAACTTTGGTTATTTTTATTTAATCAACATTAAGTGTCAGAATATGCCATATTTAATATAAAGATTAAGTGCCTGATTGTTGGTGTCTTTCCTTTACATTTTTCCTTTCACTTTCTATTTTATCTCACCCTCTCATGCTTCTTTTCCAGTGATAAAAAAGTTTGTTCATTCACAACCTCAGTTGATTCACCAATAGGCCCACCACTGGTGGTAAAGTGTTGTAAATCAGAGTTCTCACATGCTAGTCACCCAGCAGACCTCAATAATGTTGTTTTGCTTGACTGTTAAATTTTTGTAAACCTTTGTTTTCTGTCAGAAAAGACTACATCAAATCTTTAATAAATAAATCTGTCACTTTGAAAAAATAATTTGCTAAAAGAAGTATAAACTTGTTCATACAAGAGAAATGTTTGAAATATTGATTTTACATCTATCTATGGCAGTTATCACAGTCATTATTATATTTTGAAAGAATCAATAGTGTAATAAAAGTAGCTTAATGAAAAGCACAGGAAGCATGTGTAAAGTACCTTAATTTTGCTGAACGATAATTGTGTTAATTACTCAGTATTTACAGTTTTAATGGATCTCTTGCTTAATTTTTTGAATTCTTACACATTTTCTCTTTCATATGTACTAGGTAGTGTATTTAGGTAGTGGTATTAGAGAATAAGGTAATCTAAGTGATGGAGCACATCTGAGTATTAATGTTGAACTGGTATGTCTCGAAGAACTGATTAATCTGCCACATTATTAAAGGAGTGTTGTTCTGAAACATATGCTTGGTACCCTATCGTACTCTTTTATTTTCTTTTCACCTCCTGTGTGACAAAGAATGACATATGACAGCCATGCAGTCTACATGTATTAGACATCATTGTGGATTAGTGAATATCTCATGACATCTTTCAACCCTGTTCTTGAACTCCTTTTGTCAACTTGACAGAAGTGATTCCAGGAGAATTCCTAACTCCAGCCCTGGGATCTCTTGGCTAAAATGTAAGGCTGAGAAGGGTATTCCATATCAGAGCTTCAGGAAGCAAAAACAGTTATAATCCCTCCTTATCAGCATGGGACTCGACTGAGTTGGACTTTTATGTTTGCCATTATTCTTGCTTTGAGGGCTTATTTTTCTTAAAAATTCTTTTTTCCCCCTTTTGATTTTGAATGTGTAACATTCTCATGGAAAAATAAAAAAGTAAGAAAAATTAAGGTAAGAATTTAAAGTTGTTCATAATTCTAGGACCCTGATACAGCCACAACGCATTTTCTTTTCTGTTTCTCACATACAGACTTGATACTAAGGATAAAATACAATTATGATGTATATAACAAAATTAGGTTCATTGCCATATACTTTTTTTTTTGCCATATACTTTTAAATTCTGATTACTTCATATTATCATAACTTGTATTATCATGTCATTATATATTTAGATACTTGAGTTTAACAAAGGCTGTATTGTAACTTGGCATTGATATTTCAAAAATGATATAATCTTCTCTCATTGGCCATTTGTACTCAATTTCTTTCAAGTATGTGTAGAATAAATATGTGTTATAAATCTCTTCTTGTATATGTGGTATTTCCTGAGACTAGAACTCTGAAACTCTCATTAGCTATACCAGGCACATGCACAAGTTCCAAACTTTTTTCTGAAGGGTTATAACAGTGTTCATTTTGATTACCAGTGTGTGATGTGCAAGTATCAATGTATACACGTGACCAGCATTGATTTCTGATTTTCAAAAGAACTGACACTTTTATCTGTGAAAAAAAGTGTCTGATTATAAATTAAATTTGTAATTTGGGACTAATTGTGAGGCCCAAAACAATTTTTTGGATTTATTTATTGGTCAGTTGTAATATTAATGTGAATTTTTTGTTAACTACCATTGCCAACTTTTCTGTTTATGTTGTTACAGCTTTTCTTACTTTTAAAAACTCTGATGATATCCTCAGGTCATTTTTATTAACAAAATATATTTTTCTTTTAATTTCATTCATACTGCTTAATATTTTAATGAAAATTTCCAAGAGAAAAGAGGATTTTGTAAAATAACAGCAAAGTTTAACAGTTGTCAGCATTTCCCTTCCTTTGCTTTATTTACTCCTTTCTACACTTTCTGATAGATAGCTGTTTTCTTTTGTGAGATCTTTTATTATTCTTATGGTTAAAAATCCATGTTGAAATTTGTTAAATAATTATTCATTTGCATTTCCCTGTAGCTCTAGCATGTTTTCATTTATGTTTTTAATCCATTGTGAATTAATTTTGCTAAAAGGTGAGAATGAAGGTCTCAGTAAATTTAAAATGAAGTGGATTAATATTAAATTTTGGGGTATGAATCAGATTTTAACTAACAAAGTAGGTAAATTAAGGATATACCCAGATTAAAAGTGGATAGTGGATAGTGGTTTTATAAAAAGAAAATGAAAGAAAAAGACGTGAACACAATTTGTAACGTTACAGATTGAACGATGGATAAAAATGTCACTGTCCTTTTGATTTCAATAATAGTGGTCTGTACTAAATGTTTCTTTTTTTTGCATCAAGTCTATTTAATAAAGTTTGTATTTAATAAAGTTAGAGAGGGAGAGGTGTAAAAGTTTTCTGGGGAAAATAGAGGGGTTCAGATAAAGCAGAGTTTTTGTTTTGCACATGGGTTTAATCTGAAGCAGATTAACATTTATTTCGCTGGTTATTTATGAAGCATTTTTTACCATTGCTTTGTACCTGTCTCTTTGTAGCTAATTGGTGGGTGTTGAGTCTGTGTATTATTAGTTCTCTCTCCGCTTTCTGATCTTTTTTCTTTGTAGTAAATCTAAATGGGGAGGTAGATATGTCTAATACTAAATTCAGGTCTTGATTAGAGACCTATGTTAGTAAGCCTTCAGGACTTCATAAACTTTAGTCCAACACCATAGAAGGGGTGAATGGAGGAGCTTGGCTGGTGGTGGTGGGGTGAGAACTGTCTGTTGGATTTAGAATACCTACTTTTATATGGCAGAAGGGCTGTGATGCGGTGATGGTGGCAGATGATTCAGAAGTTTGTATGTAAAATGAAGGAGACAGGTTGTGGAGGTCAGTGTATTCTGTCGAAGGAAAGTACTTTCTGTAGTTTTCCTTTTTATTGTTTTGCAGTAGAGATGTCAGATACCTGAATAATTTGTTTCTAGGTAGAAAGAAAAGAAATATGATCTGGTGCAAGGAGAGAAAGTCACGTAGAGGAAAGGAGAATGGAAATTAGGATATGGGGAGAGGAAGATATTCAGGGAGAGATGTGTACAGAAGGAGAAATTTATAGGAGGTCATGCTGGATGTTTTTAATCGTATTTATCTAGTACAGTGCACCTTAAAATTAATGCACATATAATGCACTTGGGAATCTTGTTAAAATGTAGATTCTGATTCAGTGATGTGGGACGGGCCTTGAGAGCCCGCATTTCTAATAAGCTCCCAGGTGATGCTGATGTTGCTGGTCTGTGAGAGGACATCTGATACAAGGAGTTTGTTTTATGAAAATGTTCAGTCTAGAATATTAAATGTTGCATGGCAATGATTTCTGCCATTGCAAATCGAGGTTTGTTTCTAACCTTAAGAACACAGTTGAGATGTAGTTTTCTAATTTGCTTTAAGAAGGAACTAAGACACCTTGAAACTTGACTGAACATTTTTATAGTTTAGTTTGTTACACTCTTAATCTTAATTTCTGTGCTTTCTCTTGACCTTTTATCTGATTTGTTTTGAAAAATCCCCGAGTAACAGTGCAGCCTGACCCTTTCTCCCCAATATTTTCCTCTATTCCCTATTGATCTGTCCTACTTTTTAATTTTGTTACATGGAAACATTATTTTTAATAGCATTTTACACCAATCTTTTAAATTCTTAAAGTAAAATGATAAAATCATATGATGCAAAGTGAGTTTTATGCTAGCCTTAACCCATTTAAAAAAATGTTAAGAGAATTCTGTATAGATATCTTAGAGGTCAAATTATTATTATTTTTTTATTTTTGGTAGAATTGAAGAATTTTAGACTGAGAATCATAACCTGGAGATTAGTCATGTAGAAGTTTTAAATTTACAGGTCAAGAAACTAAGGCCTGCAAAGATTGTCCGTTTGTCCAGCTCAACTTGCTGCCACTTCATTTTTCTTTCTGTAGAACTGAATCTGTAGCCTCAGGTCATTGGTGTCTTTTCCTGCCTCATCTGGCTGTCACACAAGAATATTTAAGATATCCTTTAAAATATATTTCTTATATATTGTTTAACTTAATGGCGATGATTGAAAAACACCACTTATTTCAAAGTTTTTAATGGCATATTTCAAATTAAAGACTATATTAAGATTGACTTTATTTTGAAATATATAAAATATAAAACCAATCTTGCTAAGTCTGCAACTTTCAAATACTCAGAAATTATACAGCCATAAGCATATATTTTTTAAAAAATTACAATTTCTCTTTGAAAGTGCAAACAATGCTTAGCGTCATTTACTCTCAGAACCCTGAAAAAGGGAGTATTGCAACAGTAGTTTTAAATTTTATGATACTTTATTAGTTCACACTGGTTAGCATTTATCATTAAAATAGCTAAAGGCATGAATTCATGGCCCCTCTTTCAGGTATGAATTCTACTAGACCTAATCTTTCCTCCTTTGTTTGCTTTCTAAGGGAAGCTCCTTTAATCCTTTGCTTTGTTTTAGAGTTTAAGCAAATAGAGACTATCCTTGTTAGCTTTTAAAAGCTCTTACTTTTGTTGCATTAATGGCACTCAGTGTCGGTTCTGGGATCCTGCTTTTATTTACCAGAAAGCTTGCCTTTGAGAGCTGTCATTCCATTCTTTTAACTGTGCTATTAATTGACTAAGAGCAAAGATGGAATGGAAAACCTAGACAGAGTGACAAAAACTGGATAGAGGTGTGACTCCAGTCTAAAGGCTGATGTATCGCTGCTTCTTGATCTCATTTCTATTTGTACTAAAATACCAAATACAGATGAGAAGAACAAAGTACATTTAAAAGCATTCAGAAATGTTAAGCAACAATAAAACTCCGTAACCATTTAAATGACAGCAGCTGACTATTTGAATTAACTTTGTGTTTGGCTTAATTTGGGGCCCTAATTATTCCTAACTTACGTGAGTAGATTTCAATTATAGTATCCTGCAGGGATTTGTAGCTAAGGCAACTGAAAGAATCATTTTACATAAAGTACTTTTGTTCATCTGATTAGGCAAGTTAAAATGTAATGATGTAAAATTGAAACCCTTCTGACAAGGTCCAAGCAAATATCTCTAGTAATTTTGTTTAAAAAAAATTAAGTTTAATTTTAAATAATATTTTGGTCCTTTGGAAAGATTGCTTTTATAGTGTTACTGATACATACATATATGTAAAGTGTATTTTAGGATTGCATGTTGTAGGAAAGCAGTAAAACATAAAGGTATTTGTTACAGTGAAACCTGCCTAAATAATGTTTTAATCACTTCAAAGAATACTTTATATATAGTTTGACAGCTTCAGATACATATGCTTAGAGAAGAAATACAAATAACTTGAATGACTAGCATTTCTTTTGTATTTTGGAATGCATTCAGTTGAACACAGATTAGAGGCTTATTTAGAGATTTGAAATAATATATACCAAGAAGGTCAAGGACACACGATGTGGTTGATTTGCTACCGTCGGTAAACAATGCAGTATTTAACTGGCCCTTCCTAAATATTCCTTCTCCCCACTATAAGCACGCATAGAAATTTTGAACTTTTTTTCCAGACTGAAGCCGACCTTATGACTTAGTGATAAATGCTACATTGGTGCCTTACTCGCCTATGTATAGGAGCAAAGCATTAAAAAAAAAAGCATTTGCTGGCATCCATAGACCGTTTTGAGACTTAACTATAACATTTTACTGGAGTCTTATAGCTGTTGAATATTAGTCTAGTTTAGTGAAAGAAGTTAAAATCCAGCAGCTCTGTTGTTTTATCTCCTCAGCACCTCTCCGTTGTTCTCCCCAGTTCTCTTTCTTCATCCTTTCCCTCCCTTCTCTCCCTCGACCCCTCCTCTAAGTTTTTGAACATCTGTTATATGTCAGTCATTGTCTTATATATTTACATATGCATTATTTCCTTTAATCTTGTCAATTCTACGAGGAAAACAAAATCCTCAAAATTCTATGACCCCAGATTTTACTTTGAAGTGGGGTGTTGCTCCCATAACTCCTGCCAGAGCTATATTACTAATTGTTCCTTATCAACAATGCCAAGAAATCTACCATTCCACCTTAGTTCTATTTACTCTTTAGTATACTTTTCAAAAGTAAGTACTTTCAGGAGGCTTTTTCTCGTGTAAACTGGAATCCTCTGCATTTATATAGCAACACAGTCCAATAGGGTAAGTAACTGGCCACAAGTGATTATTGAACACTTGAACTATGGCTAATGTGACTGAAAAAGCACATTATTTTATTTAATGTTAATTTAAATTTACATAGCCACAGGTGGATAGTGGCTACCATAATGGACAAAATAGTTTAATAGTTACTTTTCTTTGTTTATGTAACACTTTTTTGTTATTGTTGTTGAGGGGTCACCTCTTACTACCTTCTTTATATGTTTTAGTGAACTCTTTGTGGTCAGCGACGGTTTTCTGTATTTTGCATAGTGCGTTGGCAGTCAGAAAAATGTATCAAGTAATTGAGGAGTGTATTCATAGAGTGTTGGTACCAAAGTAATATTTTAAATATTCACTGATGGTGTGGCAGTTTCTCTGATGATTACATAAGAACAATGTGATGAGTTTGAGAATATCAAAAATAGACTCTGTGTGTGAAGTATACACCTGACAGGAATGGAGCCTCTGGGATTAACAGCTGTGTATACTTTAAGTATACTTCAAGATTAAAGGTAGCAATGATATTTCGAGTTCTTTTAATTGTCTGGATACTGATAACTGGCAACAACTAAGTCAGCTCATGTAGGCTTTTATTCCCTAAATGGAGCTTCCTTTTTGAAATCAATGATGAACCCAGTTGATGGTGCCATTTTCTTTCTATGCTTGGAGGATATGTTTTAGAAGATTAGTAATTATGAAGACATTAGTTAAATATGAGTAACAAACACGTCTAATCATTTTAAAAATTCTTTTGAATTTTTTTTACTAACTAGAGAATTCTCTGATTGTAGCTTAGCTGTAAGAAGAGGAAATTTTATCCTTTTAATAGATGACACTTCATTTTTAACAGTATTTTTTTACATAGGCTTATGTTACTTTTGAAAATATATTACTTTTTTGGTCAATATATTCTTAATGAATATTAGTATTAAAAATGTTTATAGCTTATATAAATTTTTTGTTTCCTTAAATGAGAAGCAGGTAGGCAGAGACAGATATCCCACATGTGCCTGACCAGGATCCACTGGACCAGGATCCACCCATCAAGCCCATCTGGGGCCGTTACTCTGTTGCTCGGCAACCAGGCTGTTTTACCGCCTGAGGTGAGGCCATGAACCCATCCTCAATGCTCGGGGCCAACTTGCTCCAAGGAGCCATGACTGGGAGAAGAAGAGAGATATACAGTGTGTCCATAAAGTCATGGTGCACTTTTGACCTGTGACTGGTCAAAAGTGCACCATGACTTTATGGACACACTGTATATATAGAGAGAAGGGAGAGGAGTAGAGGTGGAGAAGCAGATTGTTGCTTCTCCTGTGTACCCTGAATGGGAATTGAACCTGGGATATCAACATGGCTAGCCGATGGTCTACCACTGAGCTATTACATCAAGGCACTTATATAAAAATTGATGGCTGTGTTGGAGAATCTTCATGTCTTTTAATTGTAATATGTGTGTGTATATATACATATTTATGAATGTACATATGTGTGTGTGTGTATATATATATATATGTATATGTATATGTGTGTCCATGTATGTACCAGCAGTCAAAATTTCTTATTCTTTTTAGGATTTGCAAATGGATTCTGATTTAACATGCTCTGTCTGCCTCTCTTAGGAAAAGTATTGACAGATTCTATAGTAGAGATAAAGATAAATGCACAGTGCAACTAGAGAAAATATTTTTATACAGGTATCCCTCGCCTTTTGGAAGTTTTCATTACATAACTTTGGTTTTATAAAAGACCTATCTTAAAATTTTTTTTAAAATTTATTTATTTTAGAGAGGAGAGGGGGGGTTAAGGGGGTAGGAGCAAGAAGCATCAACTCCCATTTGTGCCTTGACCAGACAAGTGCACGGTTTTGAACCTGCGACCTCAGCATTCCAGGTCGACACTTACCCACTGCGCCATCACGGGTCAGGCTAAAAGGCCTATCTCAGTGTGTACTTGTTTTCACTAAAAGAAATCCCAAAAGGATTTTCACTTTTATATAAAAAAAAAAGGCAAAAAACAAAATAGTGTTCAGTGTTTGTTTTGCAGTGCACCATTTAGAGGCAGCTTATGCTGGCCTCACCAGACTCCTGGGAACTACACTCAGCATCATATGTCTGTGAGCATCTGTACTTTACCTTGTTCTATTTTGTGTATCTGTTAGCAAGAGGTGTCCTAATGTATTAGAAAAGAATAAGAGAGATTGTAAGGGTGTTATGCTTAATATAATGTGGACATAATTAAATATTTTGATTGTGATGAACAGAATAAAGATATTGTGTGTGCAGTGAGTTTTGTGTCTGGGACCACTCAAAAAATGTTCCAAATAAATAATTGCTTCTTCCCTTTACACCATTTTGGCTTATGAAACATTTCATAGGGCTGCTCTACTTTCAGATAGTGGGGGAAACCATTCATTAAGTTTGAAGATGAAAGCGTTTTACTTAGGACAAAGAGTTAATAACTAATATATTTAAGTTTTCCTTGACTTGCCCAGCTTTGATTTGAGGTTTCAAATGTGCTGGTGTCTGAGCCCCATATTTAATAGTTCATCGCCATCTCTCGTTTTATAACAGTGATGTTTCAGATTGAAGCATTATTTCATCAACTTCATTCCTGAATGATGTATGTTTATTTTAGCAAGTCAGTCCATTCTTGAAATGAAAGTTTGACATCCCTGAAAATGACTGAAAAGAATGTATTGCAATTTCATAGAGTAAATATAAGAGGAGAGTTCCAGAAATGGTTGAGCCGTGGCTGTGTTATTAGAACAAATGAATCATCATCCAGGTGACTCCTTCGAAGGAGAGGGTATAGTTTATTATAGGGAGAGATATTTATGAATGTAATCTTGTATATATGTGGAAGAAATAACCGTAATAGTTTATAAGTATGGTTTAGATATTTGTCATTTAAATTTGAAGGAAATAATGAAATAAAAGAAAATTCATAATGTCCTGAATATAACATTAGACTTGCTTTTTTATAGCAGTTCAAAATATGATCATATGGAAATACTGGATAATAAAACAATATAGCTTTAGGTTAAAGTTTGTGTGTCTGTTCCTCTCTTTTTTGCTTTATTTAGCTCTCTATTGATTTAGAAAAAAGAAATAAGTAAATTCTGTATTTAGTAGAAATATATATATACCTAATGGTTTTGGCAGCTGAGAAATGCCACACTATATAAATTAAATTCAAATGATTCAGTAAACTTTTTTTTTTTTTTAACAGGGACAGAGAGAGAGTTAGAGAGAGGGATAGATAGGGACAGACAGACAGGAACGGAGAGAGGTGAGAAGCATCAATCATTAGTTTTTCGTTGCCGTTGCAACACCTTAGTTGTTCATTGATTGCTTTCTCACATGTGCCTTGACCATGGGCCTTCAGCATACCGAGCAACCCCTTGCTTGAGCCAGTGACCTTGGGTACAAACTGGTGAGCTTTTGCTCAAGCCAGATGGGCCCTGCGCTCAAGCTGGCAAGGTCGGGGTCTAGAACCTGGGTCCTCCGCGTCCCAATCCGACACTCTATCCACTGCGCCACTGTCTGGTCAGGCTCAGTAAACTTTTTTATATGTTCATTAGTGTTTTTTTTTCCCTTAACTGTGCTTAAGAAAATTTTGTTGGTATTTATGCTGTATGAGGATATGATACTTTAAGTTTTCCTATGAATTTTGATTATTTTTTGGTGGTTGTTGGTACAGTTGAAAAAAATACCCAACTGTCAGTCCATTGCGAGAGTGAAGAAGGCCAGTGCAGCTGGTCCAGAGGAGAGAGGGTCGAGTTGGTGCATAAAAAATTCATGTCAGCATTTTGACACTGCATTCTTTTGGGGTATCTGTTATCACTGAATAGGAAACTGTTTCAAATTGACAGGCAGACAGAATGTTGTGCTGAATGTGTAAATTGGAATTATCACATCTAGCAGTTCCCTTCACCAGGTGCTGGCTTGGAGCTTGGTTCTGTTCTAATGTCGAGAGAGTGCCAGGAATAGTTTTATTTGTTAATTATCCCTCATCTCATCCAATGTCTAGTTTTTCTTAGTAAACAGCTTACCCAGGTGTTCTTAGGAATGCCTAGCAGGACAGTGCAACTCTGCAGGTGCTTATGTGGCAAGAAGATGCCATACAGATCACTGGAAACATCTATATCCATCAATGTGAAAAAGATTATTGCTCTCAAGGGTTTTGCTCCCAAATATACTGAAAACAATACTTGACAAGTATTTTGTTGGCTCTGAGATACGGGTGAGGGCAGCAAAGTGGGTTTAGTGTTTTTAAGACAGCAAGAACATTTAATTAGGCTTTATGTTTGAGTCTCTCGCAACTTATGTGGATCAGCAGTGAAGTTTTCAAAGATTGTAGAAATGAAAACTAATCAAGTGTTAAAAGAATATTAAAGATAATCATTTTTTATTTCTAAAGGGTTTATGATCTTTTACTGAAAAGATATACTACCATGTAATATAATCATGTTTTTCTTGTCATTTTTTAAAAGAAATTCTTATATAATAGAGTACTGTGATGTTTGAAAACAATTTAGAATTTTTTATGCTTTATGAATTTATATCACAGGCTGTTAAGTACTGCTTAAGTTAATTTGTTCTTGAAGCATTTATAATAGTGTTATTTTTCTTGAAATTTAGTAATTTGAATTAAAATTATTCTTTGATTAGTTGTTAATTATGTTTTCTTGAGTGTCATATATTTTGTATTTTTCCGAAGTTAGAAGTGGGGAGGGGTAGTCAGACAGACTGCTGCATGGGCCCAACCGGGACCCACCTGGCATGCCCACCAGGGAGCGATGCTCTGCCTAACTGAGGTGTTGCACCATTGCAGCCGGAGCCATTCTAGCGCTTGAGGCAGAGGCCATGGAGATGTCCTCAGTGCCCGGGCCAACTTTACTCCAATGCAGCCTTGGCTGCGGGAGGAGAAGAAAGAGATAGAGAGGAAGGAGAGGGGGAAGGGTGGAGAAGCCAATGGGTGCTTCTCCTGTGTGCCCTGGGAGAACCCAGGACTTTCCACACACCAGGTTGATGCTCTACTGCTGAGCCAACTGACCATGGCCATAAATATTTTTCTTAAAGAGTTTTGATCTATCACTTGCCTATCCTGTGGGCATTGAATTTTCTATTCTAGATAGTTTTTCTTTCTTTTTTCTAATTATTTTTTCCAGTATGTTAAGATAATGGAGTGTTAAGTGGTCAAAATATGAAGATCTTTATGGCATTTCTCCTAGTTTGCCTAGGACTATGAAAGTTGTCATGGCACTTCAACAGCCTCATATTTCAGTGATACTGCTGAATGTTTCACAAGATTTTATCCTGTCTGCTTTGATTTAGGATTAGACATTATTGTCTTTTGTATTGACTTGGTCTCTGTTTCCTTTCACTGACATAGCTTGTAGTGAAATTACTATACATTTATACCATAATTTCATATGGGGGCGAGAATGGGGTTATATTCAGGGGCCACAAGTTTTGGTCCAATGTCCATTGGTTTAGATTCTGATACTTACGTACCAGCTAAGTGAACTTTTGTGGATTATTTAACTTGAGTCTGCATTTTCTTATTTATATTATAAAACCGGAGAAATGCCTACTTTTAGAACTGTTGATGCTTAGAAAAGAGATGTTTAAATAATGATTAAATCATCAGAATAATTGAACACATCTTGTGTGCCAACATTATGCTATGTGTTAAAACCAGTGTTCCTACCTTTTATGAACTGAATTTACAGTAATGTCTTAGGACACAAGGAATGTAGGGAGAGCTGCAGAAGTGACACACCCTGCTCAAACTGGATATGTGAAGGAAGGCTTTCTGCTAGAGATACCTGAGTAGGTAGGGATTGGCCAGCTAAAGGAGAACAAAGCATTCTAGGAGAGAGACTTGAGTGTGCAAAATATTGCCACTAAAAATGTGAATTGCAAGTGGTTCAATATTTTTGCAAGGCAAGAGACAAGAGATAGCACAGGTTAAAGAATATGGGCCAGATCTTGTGAAAATCAAAAATTTATCATGTAGATGATAATCGAATAATATCAAAGGTGATTAGATATTCTTTATTCTAGAGGAATTTATTTGAGTTGAATGGAGAGTGTAGTGTTAAATGCAGAGAGAACATTGCAGAAGTTCCTGTGGGGACTAGCGATTGGCAGAAAACATGAAGCAGAGTGTAAAGAAATGAAACAAAACTGGAAAATGCATGCCTTTCTGAAGTGGACAGATGCTACTAAACTTCAGGGGATTAATTTGTCAATATTTTGATACTTTGTTAATGTGAGTACATTGTGATTTGATCTGATTTATTTTTCCCCAAGAAAAGTCAGAAATCGATTTTGAGTGTTATATCTCCATAATTTGAAATGTTGACAAGTAATTCAGAAAACAAATTCAAATACTGAGGGGGCAAATGAAATATTACCTGTGAGCTGAATTAATCTTGTGGTTTGCCCATTTCTACCCTTTTTCTTAAATAAGATTATTGAAGTAATCTAGGTAAGAAAGAATGAGACCGGAAAAATGGCAGTGAGATTACATAAAAAGGAATGAATGGATGAGATTTGAGAAGTAGAATTGATGGAATTTGATAAATCAACTGATGAAGGAAAGAATGAATTTTCAAGTTGGTTGGTGGTGAGGAATGAAGGGGAAGGAATACTGAGGAATACAATAAACTGGACTCTCCCAGGGATCCAGAGCCAGTGATACTGCCTCGCTGGCCCCTGTGGAGTTTGGAAGATGGAGGGAAACTGGTCATATACCGCATAGATCCAAGATCTAGAGTAGCAGGAGTTTCTAGAACTCTGTGTACTTGCTATGGGTTCCTCTGCCTGCTCTTCTTCAAGAAACTGGCTTTTTCTCTGTTTGCTGTTTTTTTTATCTTTTTCCCCTTGCCTTACTCAGAATTTCTACTCCCTCACAGTGTTATCTGAGGATGACTTCCAGTGTACATCACCCACCCTTGTTCCACGCTGTCTGCTTCTTCTCCCGCTCTAATTCTGGAATCATGCCATGTTTCCCAATTCATATTCTAGAGCAGTGGTTCTTAACCTTTTTTGAGGTACCGAACCCACCAGTTTCATATGCACATTCACCGAACCCTTCTTTAGTGATAAATAAAATAGGATTTTTTGCCCCAGATGCAAGACATAGGTATATGTTTTTTTACTGGTGCACAAAATGAGCCGTGCATGAACATCACCTTGCTCAAAGAACAAAACCAACAAAGTGCATGAACTCACAACAAATTACGGTATTACTTTATTCTGGCCTCTGTGGCAGAGGCTTCTCCGAACCCCTGAGACTGACTCATCGAACCCCTAGGGTTCGATAGAACCCAGGTTAAGAACCACTGTTCTAGAGGAGTGGTTCTCAAAGTGTGCGCCAGGGCGCACTGGTGCACCCTAGAAGATTTCAGGTGCATCTTATGGTATTCTAAAGAAATATGTGCCTGTTGGGAACCAAAAAACCAACAGAGTTTTTGGAGTTTAGATTTTTGGGGAACAGAGGTGTGGGGAATTGGCTGAAAGCTGACAGTCTGCCCAACCCCCCCCCCCCCCACCTCACTTCCTGATTAGGTTGCAGAAGACTGTTAAGCTGTGATGCTGGGTTGTTTACACTACCCCCCCCCCCCCATGTTCCCTGGAAAGACTGGAGGCAAGTTTCTTCTATCCTTTGTTTGGTGTCAAGTTAAGGTGGTATGTATGGTGGGGTTTTGGATTGATGATTAAACATAAGGAATTGTCTCTTGAAGCCTTTTGGATTTCTATAAAAGAAGAATATGTGGCAATATCTAATAAAGCTTTGAACATTTTACTCCAATTTTCAACATCTTGTTTATGTGAATTAGGATTTTCTATCTCCAACACAAATAAAATTAAAAAGAGGGGAATTCATCAATGTATTGACAAGGAAATGAGAGTTTGCCTTTCAAATATATGCCTAAACATTGAAGAAATTGCTAGGACACATCAGGCTCATGTTTCTCATAAACACAAGAATGAAGAAACTTAACACATTCGTGCCCAGACCTGCCGAATTTACTAAATCTTACTAAGAATCTCTCTCTATATATATAAAAAGATTTTTGTCATTTAAAATTTTTTTAACCCCTCTTTTTTACAAATTCTAAAAAGCATAACAAAAAATGTAACTTAAAAATGTTTTTCAATGTCCAAATAAATTTAATTTGTTGTATTTATTTTGTTTAATTACCATAAAAGCACATTTGGACTTTATATTTTTTTCCTTAATATTTGACTTAATTATTATAACATTTCTCAGAGATTTGTATATAGTGTGCCTACAATTATTTGTAGGATTTTAAATGTGCCCCGACTTCGAAAGGTTTGAGAACCACTGTTCTACAGAAAGAAACTCAAGGCCTTACTCCTCTTTTTGTGTGGAGTCACATCGTACATTGCTCTCATGATCATGAACTGGCTGCTCTTGACTTGAAGAACCAAGTCTTTCAATCAGTTGGGTTGCTGGTAGGAGCTCCTAATCAGATTGGCTCTGCCTCTCGACAGTACTGTAGGCAGACCATTTTCAGTTAGGATAAACTCAGTGCTAGCACAAATGGTGATTTGTAATTAGACATGGTGAATGAATGTGGGGAATCAAAGTGGATCATGAGTTTACCAAGATGAGAAAAATAGAGGAATGGATTTGATGGATAATTATGTGGTCAATTTAATGAAGTCATTATCACTGAAAACAATTGCTGATAGTAAAGCTTAGGCTTAGACAACCTTGTCAGTGAGGCATACTTACTGAGTTTCTTTTTCTTAAATCTAAGAATTAGATATTTAATATTCATATTCCATATGGCCTTACTCGGCATTTAACACAAGGCTTGCTTTATAATCTCTAAACAAAAACATGAATAAAGTTTGGAAAATGTTTATTTTAAGTGTACAGAAATAACTAGTTTTTAATGTTGGTCCCTAATTCATCCTTTTAATTTAAATCCAAAAACAATGGCTGCATTTTGTCAGACCCATACTAGATAGCAAGGACTATGCTCAATGTTTTCTGTTCATCAGCCTGGGTGATGCCCACAGCAGGCTGATGAACAGTAGGGTTTGTATTATTTTCTCAATTTGTACCTGAGAAAACTTTAGCGCATTCAATCAATAACAAATGCAGAAATGAGGTTCATTCATCCTCATGATTTATACAGCATTATTGGTGCTCTTTAACTTGTACAGTAATGAAAATCCATTTTAATTTTTAGTTTTAGAATGTTTCTAGACATAATGTGGTGCCTAAGATTTAACCAACCATAATTTAAGCAATGCACATTTGTAAAATGATAATGGCTTTACAAAAGATTCATAAATGTACATCCACTATTCACACTTTGGCTAGGTCTGTCTGACAGCAGACAACCTGTTGAGAAAGTGTGAGATGAAGACGTTTCACATACGCTTTTCGTCTCTCGTGCCAGACACCTTACCCTTACGTTTTAGCTTCATTGACTACATGTTTTAGCATTTGTCCACTAATCAGTAGAAAAACCTCTATCATCCCACACATGGTTCCTTCTGATGGAAACCTTCTCTCGAATTTATCATCCATTGACAGACAGCTTCAATGCAGAGAGGGTTTGCTCCTGGTCAGTAAACATACTGTTAGAAGATTATATTGTGGTTTGAATATACTGTATTGTTAAAGTTTAATTTTAATTTTATTCATTTTAGAGAGGAGACACAGAGAGAGAGAGAGAGAGAGAGAGAGAGAGAGAGAAAGGGGGGAGGAGCTGGAAGCATCAACTCCCATATGTGCCTTGACCAGACCAGTGCAGGGTTTTGAACTGGCGACCTCAGTGTTCCCAGGTCGACGCTTTATCCACTGCGCCACCACAGGTCAGGCTGTGTTGTTAAAGTTTAAATTTGAGGGTTCTTCGTATATGACAGCATTTAAATAATTAATGAGAGAAATTTGAAAGAACCATTTTCTGACATTTTTAGATAGAATATCATTGGCTATGGAGACCAGTGATCTAATGATGTATGGACCCTTGAAGAATTTTTCTGTGTTCATACAGCAGTTACTCTGTTACATTCTCACTGCTGTCATTGAAATCTTTACTGTTGCTGGTATTTTGAGACTGGCCCTTGAAAATGTATCAGAATGGTAAAATATTTTATCTCAGAAGAGAAATTAAAAAGTAGTTTGCGATGGTGAAATAAGGCAATATAAAGATAAAGATTGGACTTGGAGAGATGAAACTGGAAATCAGAGAGGATGAAAGTTAAATATTATTATTTTGTAACTCTGAGGAATAAGCAATTCTTGTAGCCACTGAAACTTACCATTATGCTCCTGGGATAAAAGAGATGTTGGTTTAAATGAGGCCACATGTAGAAACTTGAAATTCTATATAATGACACTTTGAATTGGAGAAAGCCAGACCTAATAATACTTAGAAAATACAAGTAATACCACTGACTCACTTCTTGACTTGATTTATTTGTAGTCATTTGTTATTTCATTCAGCAAATGTGATATTTATTGAGTTCTTACTATGTGAAATTTTTTTTTTGTGGTTGGTAGGCTGAACTGAAACTTACGAAGAAACATCATTTAACCTATTAAACTTTCTCTTAGTGCAGTAACAAATGTATGTACTATCAATATATTTAGGGCTAAGACATAGAACAGTATATTCCTTAATCTCAGTTGTTTTCCAAAGCATAATACATCCTCCCCTCTTTAGATGGGATCTGGGTCAGTATTTGACTTAATGTTCTTATTTCTGACATTATCAGAGTTAGGGATGATTACTTAAAGGCCTCAGAAATGATAGCAAGTGTATAAAGACCTGAAAAAATAATTTACAAAACTTAAAAAGCACATGAAATTAAGCTGTGGACACATTTAACACTCCGCCACCTCCCGCCATAGATGCAATGTGTTGAATAAGTGCTGTTTGTAATTAAGTGCTTATTTATCTATTTTATTGGATACGGCTTATTTTTAGTCTGCGATGGATGGAGTTTAACATAGTATGGTGATTATAGTCATATGATAACGAATCATTGTTTATTTTTTCAACATGTTTGAACATGTGGACTGAATACAATTTTGAGATGTTCCTCTCTGCAATTAACTCTCCAAAGTTTAAGCAATTATGTTTAAACACTCAAATTCTGATAATTAGTAAGGATTGAGAAATGCTCCCAATAAAGTTGTAAATTATGGACACCATTTTAGATAGTAAAGTAAAATATAGTGACCTGAGTTTTATTATTTTGGTAATGAGAATCAGATTACTTTAAAACACTTGTCACTTTAATTCTGACATCATTGTGTAAATGTTCTTTTATTTTTCTGAAAGGAATGTGTTTAAGTTATTTATGTCAATTCAACAGGATTATTTTTTCTGTTGTGTATTTTTGAAATGTTTTTTCTTTACATAATTAACAATTATAAGTATAAAATGATCACAAAATAAAATTAACATTATTTTGATCATTTAGGCTCTGATATTGTGTAACACTTAAAAAATAAGAGGAATTCAATGACTAGATTGAATTATAAGCAAATGTGAGAGAAAATTAGGAAGAAGAAAACAAAAAAGGATTTGAAACCCTGACACCCAGAAAGTAACATTTTCTCGGAACATCACAAATGATTGTTTTTTTAAAATATATATGTATGTAAAAAACCACCTGTTTGGTTTTATATATTTTAAATAACAAATAACATGCTATTAATTTTAAACACTTTTAGTTTACACATTAATGTGTTAAATATGCAATATCTCTTGCAAATTTTGTAATTGTATACTGTATGATTTCAGTCACTTAGGGTCCATGTTAACTGGACAACTTCCTATGGTAACGTGATGCAAAAGGTGCGTGCATTGGGGAAAAATCTAGGCAACTAATATTTTGCATCTTGGACTAGTTAATTTTTCCTCATCTTAAGAGATAAGAAATAAGATTGGAAGGGGGCCAATCTCTATGCAGACTCTAAACTGTGAAATAAAGTTGTTTATTAGAGCCAACTATTTGTTTATAACTTTAAAAATCTGCTTGCCTTACTATATGTTGTATTTTAATATTTTGTTTTTTTAAGGATTTTATTTATTTATTTTTTTACAGGGACAGAGAGAGGGATAGATAGGGACAGACAGACAGGAACAGAGAAAGGTGAGAAGCATCAATTATTAGTTTTTCGTTGCCATTGCGACACCATATTTATTCACTCATTGCTTTGTCACATGTGCCTTGACCGCGGGCCTTCTGGCTCAAGCCAGATGGGCCCGCGCTCAAGCTGGCGAGCTCGGGGTCTCGAATCTGAGTCTTCTGCATCCCAGTCTGATGCTCTATCCACTGCGCCACCACCTGGTCAGGCTGTATTCTAATATTTTTTATATTTTGCCTTATAATACCAATTTCATTCAGCATGTGATAGGTGATTGTTATTAAGTATACAGTTGTCTTCCAGTTGCTTAAGTCATTTTCATTAAATATCCTCATTAATTTTAGAGCATGTGCACATTTCACTTACAGGATGATAAAGTATCAAAGTATTGTATTTAGTACCATAGCAGGTTTTGCAAAGATTATCTTCTTTCCAGTAATACCAAGTCAGTTTAAGGAGCTCACTTAGCACTTGATAAATGTAAGATTGTCAGGGCAGGTTTCATATGTTTGATTAAAAGTGTTGCTCCTGACCAGACAGTGGCACAGAGTATTGACTGGAACTCAGAGGACTGAGGTTTGAAACCCTGAGGCCCCTCCTTGGCTTGGGCATGGGCTTATCCGGCTTGAGTGTGGGGGTCACTGGCTTGAGCATAGGATCATAGACATGACCTCATGATCGGCGGCTTGAAGCCCAAGGTCGCTAGCTTGAGTCACTCTGCCCTGCTGTAGGCTCCTACAACCCCCTGTCCCTGTTAAGGCACCTGTGAGAAAGCAATCAATGAACAACAAAGGAGCTGCAATGAAGAATGGACCTTTTCCACCTCTCTCCCTTCCTCTCTGTCCCTATCTGTCCCCCTCTCTGTCTCTGTCTCTCTCTGTCACAAAAGAAGATGTTACTGTGCAGTATTACACCGGTCAAAAGTGCACCATGACTTTACGGACACGCTGTATATATTTACATATAGAAATACAAAAAAATATATTTTCTATTTGAACTTTATATATGCTTTTTGTCATCATAGTATAGAAGATAGCTTATTTTCTAAATGTTCTTATATTTACCCTGGATTTTATTTCACTTGCCAAAATTAAAACTAGCAGACTTTATAAATTAAGAGAAAAAAATTAAAATGTGGATTCATCATATTGTTATTTATCAAGGACTTAAAGTACAAAAAGGCTAAGATGGATGACGAAAGCACTTTTTAAATTTTGAAAAGTGGATATCTTTTTAAAGACTAGATTAAACGTGTTGTTTTTACACGATCTATATTGATAAATTTGCCAGGAAAAAAAAGCAACTGATCCTAAAAGATCCAACACCTTTTAGCAGTTCTTGTGTCCTTTTTAATTTGTTACTACTAATTTTTGAATGTGCTCTATCCACTTGATTTATCTTGCTCTCTCTGGACTTCAGTAGTCTTTTTTGATAGTAACTATATAACTACTTTTCATATAACAAATAGATCTTGATTCAAAGCTAGTTTTATATAGCTTCGTGAGGGTAGGGACCATGTCTTTTGCCGGTATTTATTCCCAGACCTCAGGAAGATACAAGGCACAAGTTATATTTTTAAGTGAATAAATATTTGATGAGTGCTGAATAGATGGATTAATATGAGTTTCCCACCAGATTGCTGTATATTGATGGAAAGTGAGCCTTTTTTTGGGGTGGGGGTGATTGACCAGAGAGGGATTTACTTTTTATAAACTCTAGTGAAAGAGGAGAAATACTAACTTTTTTGTAACCCTTATATTTGACCGAGCAGTTTCACCTCTTACTTTTTTCACATGTACCCATGTTTTCCAGGAAACTAGAACAGTGTATGTGACATAGAGGAAATACTATATAAATATTGGAGGAATGAATAAATGAATGATCCCTATTCACAGTATTGTTAAAAGAAAAATAACAGACATTGATTTAGAAAAAAAAAATTGCTCATGAAACCAAATAACAAAACTATGCTGGTTTTTAAGTACTATAATAAATCACAAAAATGAGTAAACATTGGAAGGTTGTGAATATGACCTTTAGTGTGAGGTTAATACTTTCTTAAAGACGTCATTCTGTATAGCTTTTACACAGGCAAAATACTCTTCATTTTTGGGGTGTCAGCAGTGCAGGGGATTTATCTATCTATCTATCTGTCTATTTATTTATTTATTTATTTATTGTGACAGAGAGGGCAGACAGACATGAAGGGAGAGAGATGAGAAGCATCAATTCTTCGTTGCAGCTCCTTAGTTGTTCATTCACTGCTTTCTCATATGTGCCTTGACCCGGGGGCTTCAGGAGAGCGAGTCAGCCCTTGCTCAAACCAGCAACTTTGGGCTCAAGCTGGTGAGCCCTGCTCAAACTAGATGAGCCTGCGCTCAAGCTGGCGACCTCAGGGTCTCAAACCTGAGTCCTCCACAATCCACTCTGACACTATCCACTGTGCCACCACCAGGTCAGGCAGTGCAGGGGATTTAAATGATTTGTTGGTAATCAGCCGCTATAGCTGCTGGTGTCAGAACATAAATCAGGAATCTGTTTGTATGGTTTCTGGACTATTGATCATCTTTATCCTATGTATGATTGAGAACTGTGGGTGGGCAAGGAACTGCTCATATTGGCTTTCCTTCATATTGATTGTATTGTCAGCTTTGGGGTTGCCAAAGCACAGTACCCATTGGGAACCCAGTGCCCATGGTCATAGTGTTTCTGTGTTCCCTCCTAAGTCTTGCCTCGTGTCTGAGGAACTTCAGGTTTTAAATAATGGTCCCAGAAGGGAGTTTCCTTTAGAAACTGAAAAATCATACCAAAACCAGGTTTGACAATCTTTTTCCTTCCCTGTTTTACCCCACCCCTCCCCAGTCTGAGCCATGTGACATGGCCCTAAACAGCAGGATGCTCTTCTGTGACAATTCTCAGTTTTCTGAGAGGCTTGTGTGAGCAGCTTAAAAGATGGATTAAGGGAAGGGAGGGGACAACCTCAGTCTCTTGCTGTTATTTAAATTTGATTTATTGCCATGTGAGATTTAATTGCTTACATTTGGGGCGATTAAGGGGGAAAACCCAAGAAGCCAGGTATCATATATTTCGAGCCTGCTACAGAATCAACGAGCTTGTTTTCTCAACCCAAAAGATGTGCAGTTGAGTTACATATAGTACATCAGTTGTACAATAAAATAATGAAGTTGTCTGAAAAGATTAGGACTCAATACATTTGTTTTAAACATATTGAGTTCTCTGTCACAAGTATTAAATCACCCTGAGCCTCTTGTAGTTCCTTGGTCCATGAATTAAATTTATCTGGATAGCAGCAGATACTTTATTTTTCAACAGTTTTAAGTATTTATAGGAACGTTAAAAATAATTACATTAAAAATATATTGTGGAGGAAGAGCTAAAATGCTGGCATTCAATTTTTCTTTATTATAAGTCACTAAAACTATAGAAACTTACATTTTCATCATTTTTGATCTTTCAGTGTTATACTTGACCACACACTTAACTTACCGTAGATAGGGGTTAACAATGTTATGGCAACAGTCATAAACGTTTCTAAACAGCAAATTGTCACATGTATTTCATGGTTTAATGCCTATATCCTTCTAACAATAAGACATTTGGTGTGAGTCTCAGAACTGTCTAAGCAGGAAGATTTTGTTGCATGCAAAATAATTGCCAAAGGATGTGTCAGAAGGCAGCATATCACTTGGCAAATGTGTACATGTTTAGTGAGGACCTGCCTTTGATTCAGAAGAAATTGAATGTGTTTCCTACAGCATTGAGACAGTGCATAAAAGAATTCTTTTTCTTTTTCCTCCAAATAACAATCATTGGCTTATGCAAAATATTGCACTAGAGAATGAACCGAGGAGTGAATTGACCAATGACTTATTAATGGTAAAATTAAGAAACAGATTATAATTCTATTTCTGTTTAACTCGACGGCCTCCTTTGCATCTTTGTTACTATGAAAATTTCAATCATTATAAATATGTATATTTAAAGATAAGTAGGAAAATGGGGTTTTCCCATCTCCTTGGATTTGGTTTTCTGTCTTACTTTATTTCTAAAACTTGTGGAAGCTCCCATGGACTGCTTTACGGAGAGCATGTCCGCCAGGTGTGCCGGTGGCCCTGCCCGGTTTCTCTATTTGCTGTTCACTCTCAGCAGAGACCTTTCACTATTTAAAAAAGATACTAAGTTAGTAATGTGTTCCATTGTCATTCAGCTTCCCATCTAGATTTCTGAAACCGTCACCTTAAATTACTTATTTTCCTAAAATGTAATTTTAACTGGTAGACAAAACCAGTTGTGCCTGACCTGTGGTGGTCCGGTGGATACAGCGTCGACCTGGAACGCTGAGGTCACTGGTTCCAAGCCTGAGCTTGCCTGGTCAAGGCACATATGACAAGCAATCAGTAAACAACTGAAGTGAAGCAGTTATGAATTGATACTTCTCACTCCTGCTCCCCCCTCTCCTCTCTCTCTGTAAAGTCAATAAGTAAAATCTTTAAAGCAAAACCAGTTGTGACACTGGCCAACATTATTTTTCCGGTTATGTCCATCCCAGTCTTTCAGTTATTTTTTAGCAAAAATATATTGAAATAGTAAGAGTTGGTGAGTGAGCCATATCTAATTTTCTAATTACACTTCTACTGATACAAAGATAAATGTTAAGTATGAAAACTGGAAGCCTTATGACAGCTTTACTATGTTACTTTTTAGTTACTTTTGTTTGGGAATGTGAAATGTTCATATAGTTTCTACTTTAAAGATTATGATTTTCCCTCTCTCCTCCCTCCAGTGTGAGAGGTCGCTTTTCTCTGAGCACTGCAGATGAGTTTACCTGTTCTAGGAACTAATCTGATTATTCCTAACTTTCTGTATTTTCTCAGTTGTGGGATTGGTAGTTTTAACTACTGCTTTTGGTCAAGAGTTTTTTGTTTTATTTTTCCTGTGAAAGAGAAATCAGGAACCTGAGGCGGTCTTTGTAGGTGGCCTTTGCTGTGTGCCCTACAAATGACTCCCAGGGAGAAGAAGTTCCTCACCTGAAGGGAGGGGAGAGAGGCTTGCGTCAGACTTTCCATGAAAAGTTAATTTTTCTAAGGGACATTGAATATTTTGTTTGAATTTTATTTAAATGTTCTATATAGATTGTGAAATTTAAAAGAAAAAGAGTTGGTATTAATGAAATTTCAGAAAGAAAAATGACACTGGCTTTGGAAGGAACAGTTTATTGAGCATGTTTTGTTTGCTCAAGATTTCTTACAGTAACGCTCACTATGGACATTAGGAAAAAGGGGTTAACATGGTTTAGTAACTGACTGGCCAAGGTCACATAACGTTTACATTAGTTCAGCTGAAATTCCACCCAGACTGCTTTGCTCCTGCGTCCATGTTCTTATTGCGAAGGCATGCTGATCTTGGAGGGAGAGGAAAGAAATGTTAACGTTTTACGAACGTGCCTTCTTTCTCTTTCTGGAACGTGCCAGATATTTTCTTGTGTCTGGAACTCGTTCCTCAGCTCGTCACATCACTGATTTCGTTCTCAGCTTTTAGTTCTCGGCTCTAATTAACATCAACCCCCAGGGGGGCTTTTCCTCACCCTCTTCTGGACAGCACGTCCTGAGTTACATCACCCTATTTATTTTCTGAGCAGTTTTAGCATTTGTAAATACTTCATTTGTATGTCTCTCCAGTGTATGCTCTGTGAAGGCAGACCTGTCGTTTTGTTTGTTCCCTCAAGTTTTGTTTCATGGAACAGCACTGGCACATGTTAGTGTGTTTAGTGGCTATTGGGCCAGTGAACCCATACAACTTACTATATACCTGGCGGCTGCTTCTTCCTCTTTGTTTTTTTAAAGTATGTAGAGATAAACAAGTATTATCTCTTCTAAAACATTAAAAAAAAAAATAAGACTGCACTTCAGTTTTAATTCCCCTTGTTACTGTGACAGTCAAAAGTTATTTTAAAGAAATGGTAGGTTACTTATTAACATCCATGAAAATTATTGGAAATTCTTACTAAAACTATGCTTTATTGATAAGACATTTTGTACTCATGCATCCTTTTCCCACTCAAGGGCCACTTCTGCAAGCATGTCTTAATGATTGAATTATTACCTTGCTTGCATATCTTACACAGAAGAAAATAATATCTCACTGATATTTGGGATTTTGCCTAAAATAGTTGCTTTCAGGACCTGTGTATAGCATAAAATAAAATCTTAAACATTAGCCAAGGGTGAGCTCATAATATAGAATTATAAGTGGCAAGAAAATACTTTCAATGCTAGAATATAAATTGCTGTCTGTGGTTACAGATAAATTATACAAACTTACTTAAGAACTGCATTATGTTTCTAGGCAGAAGAAATTGAGATCTCTGTTACGTAAGAATAGTGGTTACTTTTAAAACTTTGGCTATCAACAAAACTCCACTAATTTAAGTAGTTTTTTTGTTTAAGTAAATTTAAGTATCAGTTTCCTTTTCTAGCCTGGAGAGGATAGAGGAGAGAGAAATAACTTTGTAAAATATTTCTAGTTATCTAATACGTAGTAGCCAATTGATTTTTGTTTTACAAATTACAGTATTTTTATATCTCAAAATCCTTATGTCTCTTCCTTGGTTTGGCAATAAGTGTCTATTACGATTAGTGGTTGATGATTACTAAGATCCCACTGTTTTTTAAAATGTCTACTTTCCAAAGATAACAAAAAGAAATAGCCTGGACATAATCGTGTTTTGCTTTACTGATGGACAAGGTAGCATTTTTCCTGAGCCCCATGGAAAGAGGGAGCGCTGTTTTAGTTGGTATAAAAACAAACCGAACTCCTTCCCTGGAGTATTCTGATTTCCTTTTCAATGTGCACATCGACCAGCGCTAGATAGCTTTTTTTATCTCTAGCTTTTTTATATCTCACTTAAGTGAGATAGGAGGAGGCAGCTCTATTATAAGAAATCACAATTGAGGCTACTGAGTGAGTTTTATATTTAATTTTACACTTGAAACCTATTTAAATAATTGTGCAAAAACAATATCTGGTCAATGCAGAATCTTACAAACAAACAAACAAAAAAGGTATGATTGGGTACACTGCTTTTCCTCCATTGGAATTGCTAAATGCTAAGCACCTTAATGAAATACAGTTTTAAGGAAAACCAAATATTTAATTGCAAAGTCAAGAATGAGTAATGTTTTTAAAAATTTTAACATGTATGACATCATTTAATTGAAGTGACTACTAGGAGTTCACTTATCCATCTATGAAGAATTCAGGTTCTTTTACTCTCTGTGTACTTTAGATTGTTATCTCTTTATGTCCTATGACAATCTACCTTCTAGATTTATGGTCAGATGGAGGCCTTACTGGTTCTTAAAATTTTGGAGCATGTGGTCTTCCTTAGAGAATCAGATAAAAGCTGTGTAACAACTCCCAGATAAATCTGATATTTCACAAAGACACAAAATATTATACCCTTGAAACTTGCTTAATAATAAAGCTCTGAAACAGAAACAAGCTCATAGAGAACAAATTGATGGTTGCTAGATAGGAGGAGTTTGGATGGACTGGGTGAGAAGGGATTAAGTTCAAATCGGCAGTGATAAAAATTGTCACACAGATGTAAAAGACAACATTGGGAATACAGTTAATAATATTGTAATAACTACTCATGTTGTCAGAGGGGTACTAAACTTATGGGCGTTTCACTTTGGAAGTTATGAATGTCTAATTACTATGTTGTATACCTGCAGCTAATGTAATATTGTATGTCAACTGTAATTGAAAAATTTAAAAACTATTAAAAAATAATATTTCTCTTTGGATAGGTGAGAGAGAGAGAGAAGCTTACTGGCTTTTGTTTGTTTTGTTTTATACTTTAAGGATTTCATTGATTATATTCATTTGTGTCACTGCTGTATTTCAGACACTGGTGAAATTGTTGAAGGAAAACCAGACAAGGTTTAATTTACAGTTAGTTGAAATGTGGGGAGACATGCACTAGCTAAGTCAGTTACAAATGAGGTGGGTTCTGCAATGTTCATTGGTTGGTGCAGCGGCCACTTGTATCCTTGTCTCCACAGCTTAGCAAGAGTGAACTCTGCAAAATATCAAAAATTTTAAAGACTTTATTGATTCATTTTAGAGGGGAGTGGGGAAGAGAGAGAGAGAGAGAGAGAGAGAATGGGGGAGGAGCTGGAAGCATCAACTTAACGTCCATGTGTGCCTTGACCAGGCAAGCCCGGGGTTTTTAGCTAGTGACCTTAGTGTTGCCAGTCAGCACTTTGCCCACTGCACCACCACTGGTCAGGCTGAAGAATAGAAATTGGATCACTTTCTTTTCCTATTAAAAACCCTTCGGTGGCCTCAGTTGGTAAGATTCTCTCCAACTTGCTGCGCAGCCACTCTGCACTACGTACGCTCCCTTGGCTTCAGGCGTATTCATCTTATGTTAGTTCCTGTAAACATCTGAGAACCTTTAAATCTGGAGTTTCATTGCTCAGAATCATTTTTTTCATCCCCTACTCACAGTTACTTATTTCTTTTTTAGGTTAAAATGTAAATGTTTTTATCTCAGAGGAGCTACCTGCCCAATTAAAAATCCCCGCTCCCACAACAACTATGCGTACACCGCTTTAACTCCTCACCCATTTCCTCATTAGTACTTACTGTAATGTGAATCTGTTTATTTTACATCCTTTTCTGGAGGAGGTGGGCACCTGTTACTTGCCTTAGAATGTTAGTTACAGGTGGCTGTGAATTCTTTCTTTGTTTAACCAGAACCTCACTGAATCAGAAAAAGAGGAGTTGGAGTGTATAATAGTGTATAATGGGGCGATATTGGACCAAACCCGGTGGGTCAGGATATCCTGGTGTGGAGACCTGAAGGGTGCCTGGCATATTTGACTAATGGAAGTAAAATATAACTGGTGGGCTCTGAGAACTTGAGTTCAAAGCAAGCGGTACCCTGTAGTCCAGGGGTAGTCAACCTTTTTACATACTGCCCATTTTTGTATCTGTTAGTAGTAAAATTTTTTAACCGCCCACTAGTTACACAGTAATGGATTTATAAAGTAGAAAAGTAACTTTACTTTATAAAATTTATAAAGTGGAGTTACAACAAGTTAAAGCATATAATAATATTACTTACCAAGTACTTTATGTCGGATTTTCGCTAAGTTTGGCAGAATAAATCTTTATATAAAACAACTTACTATAGTTAAATCTATCTTTTTATTTATACTTTGGTTGCTCTGCTACCGCCCACCATGAAAGCTGGAATGCCCACTAGTGGGCGGTAAGGACCAGTTTGACTACCACTGATATAGCCCATGTTCAGGATTTTCGTCTTTATGCTAAGAGCTGGTGGTAACCAGGACGTTGGCCTGAAAAACCCATTTGGAAAGATCACGATGGCTGTGAGGGTAAGAGATTGTTAAGTGGGGTGAGTAGAACTAAAATATATGAGGAGGGATCTCAAAGGGTGTTATGAGTGTAGTAGAATTTGGGGTCAGTAAGGAGATTATCTTGTTAAAAGTAGAGACAGAGAAAAGGGAATGAATTAGAGAGATACTTAAAACATTAAAAACAGTCAGACTTGGAGATGGGAAAGTTGGTATTGTCCTGAGTTTCCGGTTTGTACAACATGGATGAATGTTGGTGATTTTGCCTGAGATAGAAGAGGACCACATTATTTTTTCCCACATGCCCATTTCCCCCCCCCCTTTCCTTTTCACCTATTGTTTTCAGCTATTTTCAAATATAGTAGATAAATGGAAAAATTAAGGACCTGATCAGAGTTTTCTGATTGAAAACAAACAAACAAACCAGTATTGGAAAACCATTGAACTATCTTACTTTAAACTGCAGTATAAGGATACATACAGATCAGTTTATTTATTCTTTAATGAAGACTATATAATCTTGCTGTTTCTTTACCCACAAAATCAACAATATTGGTCACCCCTGTTATTAGTAGTATTAGATCACTGTGTATAATGACTTTCAGCCATGGCAAATATACCTGAGTATACATATAAAAATATAATAAGAAAGTGCTAACGTATAGGTATAGTTTGAATACTTCAACTACATTCTTTGTAATTTATAAAGAAGCACAATTTCTCATTGTTGTGTAGAGAGGTCTGATAAATGTCAGTCAAATTGATCAACAAATTAACTTATTAAGTGTTTATAAAATGTAAAAAATAATGTGACTTAAAATTGGATAACATTCATTAAAATGTTCAGATGCAATTTATTCAGGTAAACATACTGGATTGTTTTCCCCAAGGGAGATTTGAATTGAGTCTTCATGAGGTTAGGTTTAATTTTGAATTCTTTCATATTCACTTGTTAAGTATCTCTATCTCTGTCTGACAACTTGTTAGTAGTTTGATCTATCTACATTGTCAAATGCTATGTTTAATGGCTACATATCTTAAAAACTGTTGGGTGCTGTACCATGTCAAAGTTGAATAAGTAGGAAATGCACATTTCTCTTGATGAGACAACAACAAAAAATTAGTAATGCTCCATAAGATTTGTATAAAATGAAAGATGTGGCTTTTGCCAGACAATTATTCAGAGTTAATTTCATACATATTGGTGTGTGTATCTGCATATAAAATTTTTATACATATTCATGAGGCTTTTTATAAAAGGAGAATGAAATGTGGTTAATTTATTAAAAATACTTTTTTTCTCATAGCTTAACATTTGTTGAAACTGAAGACTTGTACAAAACTTTTATTTACACCTATTATCTAAATTGAAACAGTTGGATTTCTTCGATCTTATTTACACATCTACTTGTCTGAAAACAAGGAATAGCCAGTGGCTGTGTCTCATTTATACTTGAAATGCTCTAAAAGAAAAACTAAATACTCATTTATTCTTTCTTAAAATATATATTGATATGTTTGGAATATATTAATGCAACGTAAAACTTTATAGGGTATTATTTTTAATTAAAAGAATCTGTTTTCAGATAAATCAAAGGTTGAAATGGAGGCTTTTAATCAATTTCAGATAATAGCTTCACATTTTGAAAAGTACCTATAATGCTAATCTAATCTTAGCATATTAGAAAATCATGGGCTACGAAAATATTTTCAAGTATATATATAAAACTACCTATTAACTCTTTAAGTAGTGCTAATGTTCATGTATGTACTTGTGCCTCCTGACTATCCAGAGTACTATCGTACATATGTAATGCAACATTAGAAAAAGGCAAGTGTATGTTCTTGTTTCTACAAAGTGGTTATCAAACAAACATGATTTTAAGTTAATAAAATGATAACTGAAACTAATTTCATTTTTAGAAAAAAATTTACTCCCGGGGTCAGCGAGCATGAAAAAAACTCATTACTCAAAGGGTTAACTTGTCAAAAACAACTAGTACTAATAAAGCATTTTTACATTTATTTACAGACAATGAATATTATGAAATGACCAGGGTTCTGGTTCTTATTGGTGTTAATACAGTTAAAACAATGATTTGTAGCCTGACCAGGTGGAGGTGCAGTGGATAGAGCGTCAGCCTGGGAAGCAGAGGACCTAGGTTCAAAACTTAGAGATCGCCAGCACGAGCATGGGCTCATCTCGAGCGCGGGCTCGCCAGTGCGAGGTTGCTGGTTTGAGTGTGGGATCATAAACATGATCCCATTCATGGTCGCTGGCTTGAGCCCAGGGTTGTTGGCTTAATCAAGGGTCCACTCCGAATCAACTCCCCAGTCAAGGCACATATGATAATGCAATCAATAAGCTACTAAGGAACCACAACTGTGAATTGATGCTTTTCATCTCTCTCCCTTTCTCTCTGTTTCTCTCTTGCTCACCCTCACTTAAAAAAAAATGATTTGGCCTGACCTGTGGTGGCGCAGTGGATAAAGCGTCGACCTGGGAACACTGAGGTCACCAGTTCAAAACCCTGCACTGGTCTGGTCAAGGCACATATTGGAGTTGATGCTTCCAGCTCCTCTCCCCTTTCTCTCTTTCTCTCTCTCTGTGTCTCCTCTCTAAAATGAATAAAAAAAAAAAAGAAATTAAAAATAACTATGTTAAAAAATGATTTGTAGCTGTACTTTTTTTTCATTTATAATTTAGCACAGTCAAAACAACCAAAGAGATACATTTTTTCCCATTTTTCTGATTATGAAAAGTTTTACATTTTTATTGGCTGGTACTCATTGATAACTATTTAAAAAAACTACACCTTTACCTAGTTAAAAGTGTTATCTAGTTAAAGCATTGAGTAGGTGATAATCTTTCCTGTCTTTTTTTCTAAGTCAATACATATTTTATTAAATCTGGTCAGATGGACTAGGAACTTAAATGTGAATGACTATGTCATTGGTGGAAAATGAAAAATAAAACTGTATTTTTTCAAGTCAGTGTTTAATAGGTCATCATTTTCATTGACTTTATTAATTTGTCACTAGAACTGATAAATTTAAATTGTTTAGAAATTAAAATTTGAATCTCTTTATTTTTAAAAGGCGAAAGATTTATTCGCTCTGAAGAGAAACCAGAGTATAAATCTCTTTATTTTTAAGACTATTCATTTTAGAGAAGAGAGAGAGAAGGGGGGAGGAGCAGAAAGCATCAACTCCCATATGTACCTTTACTGGGCATGACCAGGGCTTTGAACCTGCAACCTCAGAGTTCCAGATTGATGCTTTATCCACTGTGCTACTACTGATCAGGCGATTTTTTTTTTTTTTAAGATGAGGATGTTGATTGGTTTGCTCCCTACCTATTTTCTAATCTCAAAGGAAATGCATATAAAAACCACAGTGCTAACCAAAAATTTGTTAGGCCACAGCTTTCTGTAAGTGGTAGAATCACCTTCCTGCCCACAAAAGATTCTTATTTTTAAAGTATGTGATTTAAAATTATTTTATATTTTTCTTTTGAAAGCTCTTGTAGTGCTGTTTATTTGCATATTCTCTGACCTTTTTATATTAACATATTTCTCTCACAAAGGTTCCTTTATTCACATTGTATTAAATAATGGTGTTGACTGAACTGTGTTTTAGTCCGGCTCTTGTAATACTCATGTCAGACTAAGAAACAGGAATCACATGTCCTTGGAAATTATTTTAGTTTGTACTTTTATTTCTGTAAAGTCATTGCCAACTGAAGACACTAAAATATTTTTATGCATATATACTTAGATATATTCTAGATTTCTTAGAATAGTACATAGCCAATATACTCATGTTTTTACTGCGATGGTGTTAAAAATGTTCTTTAGCGTTTCTCGTATCAAGGAATGCTGACAAATCTGTACTGTGCTAAAATATATAAAATGTAAGATCAGAAGCACAAATTTTTACTAGATTATTTTGTCAGCTTTATTAGCTTAAATACTTGAGAATGTGCAGGATTAAAATGAGCAAATTTATGGTATGAAACCATTATGTGGAATGTAAATTAAAGAAAAGAACACACTAAGTACTGTATTTGTTCTGTATTACTGCATCTTATAGAGAAAATGAGGAAGTTAAAAGCTCATGTTTATTTTTAATACAGAGGTTTGACTGAAACATAAAGGCATTTTAAGCCACCTACCTATTTCAAAGATCGTAAGAATAGACCACCTGCTGTTAACTTGCTGAAAGGAAAGTGGAGGGATGGAAGAGTTTTAGTGCTTTGCTTGCCTCTGAATATAAATGAGGCTGAAAATCATCTGTCCTGTGATCTTAATAGTGAATCACTGAAGTATTTACATCACTGCAAAAGTGAAGGCTCTTACAAAGGATTACCATTAGCTTCTTTTAGTTTTATTATCTGAATACCCATTAATACTGGATAATCAAATATAAGTCAGGTAAATTGCTTAATCTTTAATGTCTCTAAGTGTGATACTTTGTATATGTGCTTTGACTTGTTCAGACTGAAATGTAGAAAAACCGATTGAACAGCATAAATGGCAGATCAGACTTATGCCTAAAAATCAGAGAAAAGAGAGTAAGTAGCCTTTACACGTGGTACAAAGGAACTTATTTCAAGAGTAAAATATTCTGAGTTAAATGCCTTCCATGCAAAAGCAAGAGCTGGTAAAATATGCTGAGTATATTAGATAGAAGGAGGTTAGAAAATTTTGAAAACTTGGATAGTATATTCAGTGACTAAAATTGAAATCTTTGAGTAGGGAAGGAAAAATTGAAATAATCATGTGATTATTTGCCCACCCCCATAATGATGGAAATACCTAATTCTTACCAATGAACACACTGAAAGTGCCAGTGTTACTGAACAGAATTTCAGTTTTTGCTTTAGTTATCCATTAGTAAAATTTACTATAGGCTCACATTCCTTTTATGGTTGTATATGAAGATGAGAAAAATGTACAGAACTCACTAATTTTAGATGTAGGTAAAAAAATGGAATATAGTGAGAAATACAGTTGTGAATAATCAACTGTAGATTTTTGTTTGAGCTTTAGGTGGTTTTATCCTAAGAATGTGTAAAGAGTTTCCTGGATCTTTTCTCACTTACAAACTTTCTAAACTGCAGATTCCTGATTCATTTTAGAAGGGCAGCTGCTCCAACTTGCCCTCTTTGTGTTCATCCATGGCACTGAAGACTTGCCCTTCCACTTTCTGCATGCCTCTCTGTGGAAACAACTTAATTGTATGAGATTGTCATAATGTAGCTTTAAGTCCTTCTGAAGATCATAGGTCAGGCTGAAAATTAAAGGTGAGCCATGCTTTATAGTGTCAATTATACCTTTTGGAGCAATGGTGGAATATTGATCAAACACTTTAATAATAAGTTTCAGTCTAGATTAATTTATATTGGGTAAGGTTCATTAAAGGTAACAGTCAACATAGAATGAAATTGTGGAAATTTTGATCTTGGAGATTCCTGCCTTTTTACCATTAATGAAATTAGTTCTAAACTAATTTTTTTTTTTTTGAAATTTTAAGTCAAGAAAAAACTAGAAGTTATCCTTAAATTGTTCCAGTTCTGTCTCCCCAATATGAACTCTTTGATTGTAAAACAGCAAGTTTGCAACTTCTTAGTATTTAATATATGCTTATAAATATTATTCTGAAATTAAATCTTGTCTTTTATACAACTGCAATGTAGATTTATAGAAGAGAATTTTTATGGAAAAGTTATTTGCCTTTGTGATATAGTCTAGGCTTTCAAAATGAGTATTAAAGGGGGGAAATATTTGACTTGCTCAATGAGTAAAAAACTTTTTTTGTTTTGATTTGCTCATGCTATCAAAAGAAAAATACCTGGCTGTCTTATGTTCTAAACTCTTAATTCAGTAGGCTGCACACCTTTCTTCTTAAAATCCCTACAAGTGATTTCCTCTAACAAAAGTGAGGACTAAGGTGAGGTAGCCCGGGGATGGTGGCTCATTTACAAGCAGCTGTTTGCTACTGTCAGAACAAAGGCAAATCAGAATTGCATTAAAGGATATGATAGGCAGAGTGATCAACAGTCCCAACTGCCAGCCCACCGCCGTAGTAATTTGTGCCTTCTGCAGTTTGTTTGAAAAACTGGCTGGCATTAGTAGCTATTCATAAAGGTATGGGCTAATGTTTCAAAATACAGGATTATTAAGTAAAGTTTATTAAAGCACCTTTATAATGCTTTTGAGTGACAGAAATGTTATGAATATGTTATGTTCAATAGACTTTTAATTGCATTGTCATGTAGGATTTGAGCCTTGATATATTTGAATCTATTTAATACTGCACTGTTATTAGATTCTTGATGTACTTTGTAAACTTGGAACAACAGCTAAATTTTATTCTGTGGAATAGTATTTGAGTGCAGAACCCTCTTACATGTTTACATGGGAAAAGGTTTGCCTTTTATATGTGGCTTGATACATAACTTGCCTGCCCTTTGTTGGTTTTGTTTTTTTGGATGGGGCGTATGGTTTGTTGTGTGACTTGCCTGCTGATGAGAAATAGCATCCCTGTGTCTGGCATTTGCATTTTAAATGGCTTTAAAAAAATTCCAGATGAACATTTTCTTCTACCCTTTTTTTATAAAAAAAAATTTGTGTGTAATAGAGACTAAGAGAGGGGCAGATAGGGACAGACAGGCAGGAAGGGAGAAAGATGAGAAACATCAATTCTTTTTTGGACACCTTAGTTCTTCATTGATTTGCTTTCTCATATGTGCCTTAATGGGGGTGGGGGGCTACAGCAGAGCGAGCGACCCCTTGCTCAAGCCAGTGACCTTGGGCTTCAAGCCAGCAATCTTTGGGCTTGAGCAAGGAAACATGGGTTCATGTCTGTGACTCCATGCTCAAGCCGGCGACTCCTTGCTCAAGCTGGTAAGCTGATGCTCAAGCTGGTGACCTCAGGGTTTCAAACCTGGGTCCTCTGCATCCCAGTCCAACACACTGTCCACTGTGCCACCTTCTGGTCAGGCCCCACTCTGCCTTTTTTAAATGCACGGTTAACAATATGTCCTTCACTTGAACTTTTTCTCCATAAATCAATTATGCATTTGTTACAGTAGTTCAACATTTTAAAGTGTGTAAAGGAGAATACTTGTTGGGCAGATAAAATATATTATGCTCACTTTGTTAAAGATGGCGCTGTCCACGTGCAAGTTTTAAGAGTAAGCTTTTCTTCACACCCTTGACTGATTGGATGATGTAGGGTGGTGCACTCTCATGAGGAATCCTCCCAGTATGTCTCAGATAAGTGACTTTGTATCAGAGACTTCCTTGTTTGTAGATTGGATTAAAGGTTTCGAATCTACGCTATAAAGTGGGGCAGACCGGGAGCTTGCTCTCTCTCTTGGTTCCCGAGGTTAGCATTAGAGAGGAGAGCAGATTAAGACCACGTGGAAGAGAGGAGAAGCAGCCAAGATGGCGGAGTGCTGAGGAAGAAGCCAGTTTGTGCAGAGAGGAGGAGATGGGAAACAGAGGTGAATAAGTCTGGTGAGCTAGAAACCTTTGATTCTCGGAAACTCGGATAAGTCAGTAGCTTTGTGAGCACTGAATGAGTGAGTTTTGGAGCCCAGTGTGTGTTTTTGCTTGCCTGCCGGGTGCAAGCTAGAATAAAAGCTGATGGCTCACCAGTTTTTGGCTCCGTTGTTTCATTACCGACTGTCCGAATCTAATGAGAACCTGCACAGGCCAGGCGGCTGTGATGGTGGCCCCTACTACTGGCTTTACAATACTGTATATTAAGTTCTGATGGAGTAGTCTTTATTTATTTGAATAAGAATCTAGACCTTGAGAAATTTCCACATTTTAGGGGTGTCTCTAACAGAACAGTTAAGGTTGTTTTAAAAGTTGACATTTTAAAAAAGTTGGCATATTTAAGCTAATTTTTTGAATGCAGGGGGTCCTTGAATTATAACACAGTTCTGTTCTTTTGCCATTGACATAACCTGAAATTTGGTGTAGTTGGAACACCCTAACCTAACTCACTTACCTGTCCTAACACAGTTGTAAAATCATAATCTAGAAGAGAAAAACAAAACTAAGCCACAGAAAAAGGACATGAATGTACTGTACACTGTTCTGCATGGTCTTCCATCGCGCACAACCATACTAGTTCGCCAATGTATTCTGTGTGATACACTCATGTCTCAACTTTTTCAGTTTTAATGGGAGTGAGCATCATAAGCTCAGAACATCGTTTGTTGAGACTGTCATAACCTGAGGAGACCCCTGTATTGACAGAAAGCTAACCCATCAAAATGCTTTTCACATCTGACTTATATAAGTGCAATAAAAAATAATAATAATACCTGGCCAAGAGTGAGATTCAGTTTGGTTTTATCTTATGCTTTGAATATGTTCCTGAAATATTTTTAAAGCAAATTCTTGTATATTGATCTTTTTCATTTACTTCTATCATAACTTTGTATATATCCTACCATGAAATGCTATTTCAGAATGCCAGCATTTGTGTTTAAGGTTGTCTATCTTTATTATATTGTATTTAGTATGTATTATTTTCCTGTAAAACTGCTAATTATACTTAAGTGGAAAATATGTGTGCTCTTTTACATTCATTGAAATGTACTATATAATATTGCTTTTAAGAAATTACTTTTTCCCATTGATTCTGTTAGACCATTTCAGATCATGATCGAAAATCCCTGATTTACTCTTAAAGAGCTATTCATGTAATAACAAGTAGAGTTACCTGAGTATAAATGAATGCCTGTTGAACTTGAGTGACTAAGTTAAATACCGTAGAAGTTAAAAGTACTTTTGAGATGATTTAATCCAACCCCTTCATTTGACTTGAGGAATTGTTCATGACTTGATGTTTGCTCAGGCTAAATGTGGCAGAGTAAGGGTAACTCAAATTTTCTTACTGAGGACAATTCTTGATTTTTGCTGTTTTTCCCTGACTTTGTTTTTTATATGGCTAACTCTACTAAAAAAGCTAAGCTTAAAAAACTTTCAGCCTTAGTTTCCAAGCTATGGATTGAGGCTGGAGATGTGTGTATGTATGTATGTGTCTATCTATCTATCTCAACATCTTAGTCTCTTATGTAGTAGAACTCAGAGTAGATTGATTGCTTTTCTGAAACAGGGTTCTCTGGGTGCTCACCTTAACCTCATACTACAGTTTTGAGTCTTAACTATTTCTGCTTCCCTACTCACTCTTTTTTAATACAGTAATTTTTTTTAAATACAGTATTGAATGTAATAATGTCTTCAGTAGCTTCTTGGAAACTGTGACTTTAAGTGAAAGAACATTTAATGAAACCAGTTTTAGCATAGAATAATCGATATATAAACATGAATAAGTTCTACAGCATATTTCAGGGCACAAAAACATCACCAAACATCTCAGTAAAAACCCCAAACACTTATACTAAACACTGAAATAAATGTGAGCTGCACATACATTTAAGAAAGATGAATAAAAGCAAGTACTTTCCAACATGTTTATTCCAGTTCAGGGTTGTGGGTAGCTGGGGTCTGTCACTGGCAGCTCAGGGTGGTAGGGGGATGAACCCTGCACTGGACGCCCTTCCATTGCAGGGCACACTTACACCCCACTCGCTCAGACTGGGACAGTGTAAACAGGCCGATTCACCTCTTGTGCACATCCCTGAGATGCCGGGGAACCCAAAGTACCCAGAGAAAATCCACCCAAAGTTGGGGAGGACGTGCAAGCTCCATACAGACAGTGACTCAGGCAGGGAATTGATTTTTTTCCCCCCATCAACTTTATAATGAAAGTTTATTTGCAGATCTGTTGTAAGTTATTTATTTATTTTTTTTGAGAGAGTCAGGAAAGTTACATTTACATTTAGTTAAGATAGATATTCCCACTTTGAAATGACATAAAGTGGAGTATTTTCTCCGGATTGGCTTTCAAACTAAACGAATGTTTGCTGTTATCTTTCTTTATCAAAATGTATTGCTTCAATTGAGATGACTAATGTGGTATGACATAGTGCTTAAGAGCATCGACTAGGGTCAGAATGGTTGAGTGTGAATCTCAGCCTGTTCAGTCTTAAGAGTGCTCTCCTGTTTGTGACCTCGAGTCCCTTAATCACTTTATGCCTTATTTTACTTTTATTTAAAACGAAGATTATAATAGCACTGTTGGAAGATTAAAGAAACTAATATTTGCAAAGCACTGAGACCATTTTTTAAAGAACACTTGGCATTTTTGAGGAAAAGGTTAGGGGTAGATCTTAAAAGAAGTTTTGCTGCTGGCCTTCTCCTTTAAAGTTATTGAGTACGGCTTATCTGCTTAACAGCCATCAAAACTGTTTAAATGTTTTACTGCTGTTAGTCACGAGTTAGGCTGGACAAAGGCAGTTTAATTAATGTTTGAAAGAAAGAAGAAAAATCTCTGTAAATGATACTTTCAGATTTAAAACACAGAGTAGGTATATTTATAAAAATCTGTTATTTTCCATTTGTTTACTGTATTTGAGCCCTATATGACTTAATGTAAAAGCATTTGTAGTTTCTGGTCCTAAAATTGTACTGCAATTTTGGGGCGAGTTTTATTCTCTGTTAAGTTTCTGTAGAGATTTAGAGAAGTCATAGTTTTCCCAGTGAATAAATTTATTTTAGGTGCCCATTTCTCAGGCATATGAAGACTAGTACGGTGCCTGCCTTGCTTTTCCTCCCTAATATAACCTAACAAGGTAGAGTTTCTCATTAGGCACCCAGCTTATGTACTTGATATAGGTCACACATTTCATGTATGTAGAAATTCCTATAACATAGATTAGAAATCCACTTGTTAATTTATTTGATACTCTTAAAATAATTTACTTGTAAATAAACAACTATTTACTTTACCCAACTCATTGAATACTGATGACTTAAATTTTTGGAAAATGTTTCAAAATAGATGAAAATATAGCAAACTATGAAATATGTTACTATGTATGTGTTATTTAAATTGTATGTTTAGAAGATATTTATGTTGGGGACACAGCCTATCTATATATGATTAGATGTTGAAGTACAAGAAGAATTGATAGAAAGTTTGATTTTTTTAAGTGATTTGCTTTAACATTTATTGATTTAGTGTAAAAACAGTTTTTAGAAGATTTATACTTTTGATTAAACCATACATTTAAAAATTATGCTTTTTTAAAAGTTGTAAATAATGAAAAATCTTTTTTACATGGCACTAAATAAATCTGTTAGCTTCACACTTATTTTTCTGAATTTCATTATTATTGTCCTCTTTTCACAGCAAAGGACATGGATTTATTACTTTTCTGGAATAGTACTGACATACTAGCAGATGGTCACTTTCCAATTGGTTTGTCTTCAGAAAAGAAATTTACACTGTATAGTAGCAGAGAGAGAGATGTTGTAATGTGTTCCTTAAAACAGCTGAGTGTCACATAAAAGGCTAAATGGCATAACGGTAAACTTGAAATGAATACAGGCCTGTGTGGTTTATAGTTCTGTTTTTTGAATACACCAGGAAGTACTGTTTTCTTAAAACTGTGGACATTATATAACATGGTAGCACTTTGATTCTATTGGATTCTGGTACAATTAGTTCATACCCAAAATTAGCAGATATAAAACATATACATACATTCTGAAAGAAGATACTTCATTTAAAACTATTTAATTAAAACAAATATGTTAGCCGACCAATGAAGTCAATATGAAAATAATTTCTCTGCTTCACTCTTTTATCCACGCCTCCCTCCCGTCAAGGAACGATCTGTCCCTCTGATTAGCTTTGAGACTATTGAATTATTCCCAGTCTAGGACCAGACTGGAAGTGGCAATGTGAGGTTAGAGATGCAGGTGAACAGATTCAGAGTCAGTGTGATTATAAAATATATAAAGAAACTGAACTATTCTTAAAACACAGGGTTATTAATGAGCAAATGGGAAAATTCTAAAAACATTTAGGAGTAAATCTTTTAAGAAACTAGAATCATCACAGTTGAAATGAAAGTAAATAATTTGTTTCAGTCTTTCTCTGCCAGTAAATTGCCACTAAATATGTATCCCTGGGCAGACACTTCAATCTGAGCTATCATTTCTTCATCCAGAGAATTAGACACTCCTAAGTCCTTTTTAAAAAGCTTTGTAACGTGGTTAATTACTCAAGCTAGAATAAAATATTTAAAATGCATTTGTCCAACGTAAATCTGTAATGAAGTACAAGGGAGTTCTTTTAATGACTTTTTCTTAACTGTAGTAAAAATATCAAGTGTTAGAGAAACTCAAATTTAAAACAAGTGAATTGGATTTCCAGTTTTAATTACTAGCATGGTAACAGAAACAAGTCCTATAAATATGCTGAGATTTGTTTGGTTGCTAATTTGAACAAAGGAAATAATGATTCTTGAAGTTATCTCACTGTGTCTAAAGGGATACTCTGATATTTACAATTTTGCCCTTTTTGAAGAGTGATCATTTGATGGGCGCCCTCGTTGGAATGCTTTCTAGCATGTTACTCAAGCATCACATATCATCAGGGGAGTTAATTTGTTAAGCAGTTTGATGTTCCCTGTCTCCTTAAAAGATAAGAAATAACCTTCTCTGATTTGTTCAGAGATGGAAGATTAAGCCAGCCTCAAGTCTTTCTTAACTTAGTGTGTTTTATAGAAAACAATTTTAAGAAACCTTAGTAATACCCCTCAAATTTTGACTTTAAGCAATAATACAATAGCATTTTATAGTCTTTCACATTTTAGTGGTATTACAGCCCAACCCCTCCCCAAACCTCTGACGCCATTTTAAAAAATATTTATTTGAAATACCAGTATACTCAAATTGCATATTATGGGATAACTAGGTTTATAAGTTAAGTGTGAAACTATAATACTATTATGAACTGGTATGGGGATGTGATGGATCCAGGGCTGAAAGTAATGAGTGAAAGAACTTTTTTTGGTAAGCCATTGATTTCTATGTACTTTATTTTATTATTAACCCTATGTTAATATTTACAGTTTTTCTCTCAAATCATTTGTTTTTTTGAAACTGTTCCATATATAGTACAGAGAGAGAGAGAAGGACCCACCTTTGAGATTGCTGCTCCTCTTGGCTGTCGTCCTCTGTGTTGTGTATCTGCTCTTTCTTCAGTTTAAGCTGAGGTCTTCCCTTCTTCATAACGTCCTTTTTCCCCAACTTCATTTCTCACCCATCTTTCCTTACAACCATTTTTTACAGCATATAATCAGTGCCACATAATTAAATATACACACACATACACATAAATATATATACTTATATATATTCTTATGAATTTGTTTCTTTTCTCCCTTGACTGGAAAACTATTCAGGGTGAGGACAGTGTTTTGTCTTAATCTCGTACTGTACTCTATCTGCTTCACAGATTCTGCTAAATTTCCTAAGTGCTGATCAGTGAGTATTTGATTGACCCATTTTTGTTTCTTTTCCCACTACCCATTTTTTTCCTTGAAGGCAAAAACTGCGTAGAGATCTACTCCCTCCCTTTTTTCTTCTTTTAACTGACCTCCCTGCTTTTCTGGTATGGCACTATACATAGGTAGGTGGAGAAGCTGTTAAGTTGTTTAAAATTTGGCAAGTAAACTTGACTCGAAGGAACTGCTGAGCTTAAGCCAATTCACATTATGTAGAATTTGCAAAATGTATTTTCTGATTTTAGGTATTTGAGGAAAGATGTGAAGATAGAAAAATGATGATTTGTGCCATATTATTCTAATTAGAATGAGAGTGTTGATTAAATATCCAAGAATCAGGTTGGTGCTAAATAGGCAGAGGTGATTCCTCCACCCCAATAATCCTTGTGGTTTGTAGAGTTGACTGCTTTCAACTACTATTCAACTAAGAGTTACTGCTTTCTAGCAAACTTACTGAAGGATTTTAGCCAAATATACTACTAATAAAATGTTCCACTTAGATTCTAGGCTTTGGTATTTATCACAGTGAAAGTTAATTTTATCTATAATATTACAGTAAAAAACATTTTTCCTAGTAATAAAATCATGCTTTCTGCTAAGTATGTCCAAGTAGAGTTGTTTATATAGATAATGACAAAGTAACTGTGACAATAGCTTAAAAATTAGAAACACTGTAAACATAAAACAGTTAACTTTATGGTTAGAAGATAATCCTGAGGGAGAGAGTAAAAGCCTTTTGTTTCCATGACATCTTTTAGACTGAAAAATATGGAGTCTGTTTTTACAGCTCACAAATGCTCCACTCTAGTATCTTTCCCCTAGTTCTTGTGGATAATTAAGACCTACTACATCTATTTCATGGAACGCTTCAACTTCTGTCCAGTGTATCTAGATTAATAGAATTGGAAAGATATTACCCTCAACCATTTTGTGTAGGGCTTTATATTCTTTTGTGAAATCCTTGTTGAGAAAACATGTTTTAACCTTCAGTCATATAAAACGTTACTTCTCCACAAATATGTTTTTTGTGAGCTGTCTCCTTGTAGATTATTTTATTTGACACGATTTGTTAGTGGCTAAGATGTATTGACCATAAAATATAGTCCAAAACTTGTCACCTCTTAGTTTTCAAAGTTTTAAATGTTGTAGTCCTATTTCGTTGACAGCATTTTTTCTACTTACAGTCTTTTGTTGACAGCTCAAACTGTCTCTGTTTACTATTATTTGGAATGCAGCTGGCAACAGCAGTTGGTCTGTGAAATCAAAGCACATAATTAACTTCCCCAGCTAAGGTATAGTGTGTTTCGTTGGGAGAGAGAGGGTTTTATAGCTGTAGCGTGAGCACTTACCCATTTTATTTTCCGATGGTGTATTTTATATGAGAACTTAAGCAGAGAATTAATACAAAAGTGTAACATTCTAATACTAGAATACTAAGGTACTACAACAGGTAATTTTGTTTTTGAGTTATTGTTTGGACAAGAAAATTAGATACAGAAATTCACTGTGTCAAATTAACATAGTGGGGCCAATAGGAACATTTGGGATCTTGTTTTCACACCTATTTGTATGAGTAATGAAGCTTTGACATAGATGTTTTGAAGAAATGTAAATACCCTTCTGCTCATCCCATTTTCAAGGACATTTTGCAGTTACTAGTTCAAAAATAAAATAGTCCATACCCTAAAATGATTTGATTTAGGATTTTTTGACTTTATAATGGTGGGAAAAAAATTCACATTCAGCAGAAACTACTTTGAGTTTGATCTTTTCTGGGCTAGCTCTGTGGCACAGTATCTCTTGTGATGCTGGGCATTGGCAGTGAGATGGTACTGCCCACTGTAGGCAGATGGAAGCATTCTGAGCAGGTATAAGGCAGGGTAGGCTAAGTAAACTGTGATGTTCATTTGGTAGGGTAGGTGTGTGAAGTGCGTTGTTGGCTTTGGATACTTTCAGCTTATGATGGGTTTATTAGGACGTAATGTAGATTTACAGTTCATAAAGAAAATTTATAATAATTAAGAAGTAATAATACAAGAATAAACTCTATTTTATGTACTCACAACTGTATACCTACTTTTGTCCTGCCCTATATGTATTGAACAGAGCTAAACACTATGTATACGTTATTTCATACAACAGTCAGAAACTCTTATTAATCAGTGTTATCTTTATAACTAGGTAAGTCATCAGTTCTAGAGAAACGTGGCCTGTGTGTATCCCAGTATTGAGTTCAAGTGAATAAAACAGAAAAGAATAAATATATTGAATCATGGTAGTTGTCTTGCTTTTAAAGAAGATAATTTTGATTTTTACATAGACTTTGTTTGTAAATGTTTGTTTAAAAAAACATTTGTAATATAACTTTTACACCAGTAGTTGAATTGAGTACAGAGAATTTTAAAATTGAGTGATTAAAAAAAGTGTTCTAGAATAATAAAACAAAATGAACTATAAGAGTAGAATGTTATTTTTAATGGAATATAGTTAAGGAAGTCAAAGTAATAAAACATAATGGAATCAATGTATGGAATTAGAGACAAAGTCACCAGTTTGTTTCAGGATTTTATTTTATAATTGTTATTATTGTAAAATGACCAATATAAAATAAATAAAAGAAAGGGGAAAGTTAAGTAAACCATTTTGAGCCAATAACAATATATTTGGCACTGATTGTGCTGTTATACTTAAAATGTTGGTTTATAAATGTTAAATTAATGTTTAAAAATGTAAATATTTGTCTTTGTATCTCTTTTAAACTTCATTTCATCTTTATATTCAAAAGGGATTTTTTAAAAATGAGGTTTTAAGTTGAGATATTAATGGTTACTGGTTCTAATTAGTAAAACTTCCTATAAACACAATTGCTGAGGATGCCAAGGTGCCTTGGTTCTTATTCCTTAGCTGAAGCTTGATAGGAACGTACTGCCGCTTGCTAGTTAATTACTGTCTCCAGATAGAAAGGGAAAGACCTTGAGTTCAGCTTAGTTTGGTCGCATAGGCCTGTTCAGTCCAGCTCAATGCATGTTACATGATTGACTGAGAGAAATAGAAAAGCTACTCTCTCAGTCTCTGACTAGAATGCATGGTGTCAGAAAGGGCAGGATGGGGGAATCACAGCAATTATGGCATAGGCAAAGTAGTTTCCTTGTCTACCAGATTGAGGATTCATTGTGATTTATTATTTACTACTTCAAAACCTAATTCTGTAATTTAATTAAGGATTGGGGTTCCCGTAGTCTTCCCCCACTCCCATTTGAATACCCTGAAATGTACGCTGAAACAATTCCACCCAGACGTTATGCTAAAACAAGGACAAGTGAGGATTACCCTTAGCTCTGTGAAAATCTATACAGGTCATTTCAGGTAACAGTTAACTGAACACTTAGTAAAAGCACTTAGCTTTGACTCCTGTGGGCATTTTCAGAGAAGCATGGCTGTATAACAAGTGCATTTTCCCTTTTTTGTTGAAAGCAAGTTAAAAGTTTGTATCACAATGTATCATTTTAAATATAAAATGTGTATTTTTTAGCAATTATCTGCATAATTATATACCTTTTATATTACCTTCATTATAGTCTTTTAAATTTTGTACTGATCAGATAATTCTTTACCAGAAACCAAAAGTTCAGCATTTTAGAGTGAGTTAAACCATCAGATAATTTTGTATTTCCTGTTTTCTCTTCCCAACTATTTCTCAGATACATTTTTGTGACAGAGAGAGAGAAAGAAACAGATAGAGAGATTGACAGACAGGAAGGGAGAGAGATGAGAAGCATCAATTCTTCGTTATGGCTCCTTAGCTGTCCATTGATTGCTTTCTCATATGTGCCTTTACCCCTCTGGGATACAGCAAAGCGAGTGACCCCTTGCTCAAGCCATTGACCGTGGCATCATGTCTGTGATCCCACGGCAAGACCTTGGGCTTCAAGCCAGTGTGACCTTTGGGCTCAAGCCAACAACTGCAAGGTCATGTCAGTGAACCCGTGCTCAAGCTGAATGAGCCCACACTCAAGCCAGTGACCTTTGGGTATTGAACTGGGGTCCTCTGCATACAGTCCGATGCTTTATCCACTATGCCACCGCCTGGTCAGACTCAGATACTTCTTAACTTTATAGATGATGCTCTAAGTTGGCTACGCATTCTGTATTATTAATAATCAAATGTGACAAGCTTTTTAACATGGAGTTTTTATTTAAACAACAAAAACTGACAAGTAAAAATTTTAAACCTTAACTAAATTTCTATTCAAGATGAATTATTTGCATGTACTCTTTTTAATTAAAATAGCATCTGCTTAGCTCGTTTATACATTCTTTCTGTCAGAATTTCTGCCTGAGGATTCTATTAATGTAAGGGAAACAAGACAGTAATCCCTTGGTAGAAAACTGGTAATGGATTAAAAGACCACACCTCTGAAATTCCAGGAATGTGGCACACTTTCTGAGAAAGATGCACTTAGTGTTGAAGTCCAGAGATATTGAAAAGTGCCCTCTAGCGTAATTAGCCAAAGCTAGACATTCTGAGTATATATTGTTGCTATTTAATAGGGATTATTATTGTTATATTAAATATTATTGAAGTAGAAGCATTACTTTGTCCAGGGTAGAGTTTGGAGTATTCATGGACAGCTTCTGATTTCGTACTGAACCATTTGGAAGAATATGCAAAATGCATCCTGAGACTGTGCAGAACAGTTGCCTATGCAGTATGACCATATTATAGGTGTCTTATAATATGAAGTCTAACATTAACTAAGCTACTTCAGGAACTTTGGGTAACTCCCATAATCATCCTGGATTCTCATTTCTTTATTTTAGGATTTTGACTAGATCAGTGTTTTTCAAATTGTAGATGCCACCCAGTATCAGTTTGTGAAGACAGTATTTAGTGGGTATGAGCAGCACTTAAATGAAAGAGAATAGCAAATATGTACAATACATTATATATCAATAATTTTCTGAAAGTTGTATGTGGACATAATAGATATACTTTGTTTTGCTATAGAGTATTATGCCTGACCAGGCGGTGGCACAGTGGATGGAGCGTTGAACTGGGATGTGGAAGACCCAGGTTCGAGACCCCGAGCTTGCCAGCTTGAGTGCGGGCCCATCTGGCTTGAGCAAAAGCTCGCCAGCTTGGACCCAAGGTCGCTGGCTCCAGCAAGGGGTTACTCGGTCTGCTGAAGGCCCGCGGTCAAGGCACATGTGAGAAAGCAATCAATGAACATCTAAGGTGTTGCAACGACAATGAAAAACTAATGATTGATGCTTCTCACCTCTCTCTTCCTGTCTGTCTGTCCCTATCTATCCCTCTCTCTGACTCTCTCTCTCTGTCTCTGTAAAAATAACAAAAACAAAAAAACAAAAAAAAAATAATACAAAGAAATACTAGGTTGGTTTGCTACATGTTTCTCCCAGCAACAGTAGCTTTATATGAAATTTTAATTGCTTAGATTGTTTTTAGATTGCAATTAAAAAAATTGAACATGTGCAGGTACTTTAAGGAATAAAAAGATAAATAAGAATGCTGCAAGTCTTGATACCCTGAGAGAATAGTACCTATATAAATTGTGAGTATTTCTAAATACTAAGTATGATAATTTAGGCCTGTTTAAAAGTAGTGAGAGCATATAGAACAAATGATTCATTCTGATTGTCAGTCTTAGAAAATACTTCATGATATTTGAATATATTCTTGACAGCTGTGTATGATTAGATTCATTTGGGATACAGAATTGAGAGAAATGAGCCTGGACACCTTACATATAGCTAGAAAGTCAAGAGGCGTTTTATGCCCTACTTAGGTAGGGAGAGCTGTCAATCTCATTAAGTCTGTTAGGATTGGATCTGTTTTTAGAGTGGTTGTTCAGGCTGAGTACAAGACACAGTCAGTGTATGGAGATGGTGAGTAACGGGAGAATTTCAGAAGAGCCACTCACAAAATGATGAGAGTGGAGGCTGTTAGAGTGAGTCATCTTTTCATAAACATAAATTAGTTTGACAGTCTTTTTTTAAAAAAAAATATTTTTTAAGACTATTCATTTTAGAGCAGTGGTTCTTCACCTGGGTTCTATCGAACCCTAGGGGTTCGATGAGTCGGTCTCGGATTCGGAAAAGCCTCTGCTGCAGAGGCCAGAATAAAGTAATACCGTAATTTGTTGTGAGTTCATGCACTTTGTTGGTTTTGTTCTTTGAGCAAGGTGATGATGTTCATGCACAGCTCATTTTGTGCACCAGTAAAAAATATATACCTATGTCTTGAATTTGGAAAAAAAAAATCATTTTATTTATCACTAAAGAAGGGTTCGGTGAATGCGCATATGAAACTGGTGGTTTCGGTACCTCAAAAATGGTTAAGAATCACTGTTTTAGAGAAAGAGAGAAGGGGGGCAGGAAGTATCAATTCCCATATATGCCTTGACTGGGCAAGCCCAGGGTTTCGAACTGGCAACCTCAGCATTCCAGGCCGATGCTTTATCCTCTATACACCACAGGTAAGGCAGTTGGACAGTCTTTATACAGCGCACTAATTGAGTTTAATTGAGTTCCTCAGCCCATGAAATTTCACTTTAGTATTTTGGAAATACTAGACTAGCTTTTGATACCTTTGCAAAATACCCAACTAAATACACGTGAAATATTGAGTGACTGAATTAAGGCTATCCTTGCTGATTAAACAAAAACTGTAGTGAGAAAAAATATTTTCATAGAATACTTTCAAAACTATGCATTTTATATAATGCAGTATATATTTATATATACTTTTAAATGTTTATTTTACTGATTTTAGAGAGGCAAGGAAAGAGCGAAGGAGAGATAGGAACTTCTGTTCTTGTATGTGCCCTGAATGAGCAACCTCTGTGCTTCCGGACGATCTCTAACCAATCAAGCTATCTGGCTGGGCTGTAGTATATTTTTAAAGTGTAAGTTCTTAGAATGAAATAATGGTAGCAGGTTATAAAATGACCTTGAGGTCTTCCTGTCATTTCATATCTGGTCAGATCTTACCTGCTTGAGTTTGTATATTCTCGATACCGGAGGTTTTAAAATGTTGCCTTTCCTGAGCGAGGAGCCTTCCTCAACATCTTTCCTGTCAAGATAGTGTTCTTATTCACCTTCCTCTCACTGTCTGATGTGCTCTCAGTTCATACTTTGAAGACTGAGCTGCTGAAAAGTTGAAACTGCAGAATTCACTTCAGTATACTGTGTTTTTGCTTAGCACATGGTGACTATTCAATACATTTTTCAAAGTGAGAAGAATAAATGAAGTAGAAAATGGAAATATGCAGTAAAAGTAAGGTAATTAATAGGAAAATGAGTTCAGAAGATTATAAATGGAATTATTTCAAGGAATTAAAATTTGATTTAATAACATTTGGACATATGATAAGTTGTGTTGGCGTGTTAATGTATACTTATTAGGTACCCAGTTTTTTAGATGCTGTAATTATAGTTGTGAACAGAATAGAGCTATATATACCCTCATGCAGATTTCCTGTTCCATCTTTAATCAGAAAGCACGTGAGTTCATATTATGCATGATGGTTACCGGGAAGATATGATGAAAAGAATTCCCAGCTGTACCTAAGATAATAGTGGAGTTACTTATTAAAGCTGATTACATGATTTTTATTACTGAAGTTACTAGATTTTTGATACCATGGTGTCTCGTATTTTTGCAGATCGTATAACATATATAACACATTGAATGTGAAAAAGTGAAGAGTAAGAATATTTAGAAATAGTGAATACATCTGATTATTTTGGTTAAGGTAAATCATTAGAGAAATGTGAGACTTAGATATAGGGACCTTGGCAAGATGACAACATCCACATAAAAATATACTCAGCTGTTTTCCATCTTCAAGTACACCCCAACGGATCCTTCTTAAAAGCTTGAACGGTTTAGGAAAACTTTATCTGTGGCTCTCTGTGTAGAAGATCTGTCTTTTGTGTGTATGTGGGGTTTTGTTTGTTTGTTGATATCCACAGAGGCCATACCCATATAAACTTCCATATATGCTTAATTACAAAATAATATGTAGGCAAGCTTTTTCGTCAGAGATAATGAAATGGAATTTTAATAGGGTGGTTAGTTTATTCATCATACTGACTTTATTCTAGACAGTGAAAGCAAAGGTCGCCAAGGCAATAGACCAAGATATAGAACATTTTAGTCTGTTTCCTTTGACACGTGCTGAGGTTTTTTTATAGTTTTTGATCATTTGGTTTGGGTGACCAAAAATGTTGACATCAGAATGTTCAGAGAAAAAGAAAATTGTAATAATGTAATGAGGTTTTCATCATTAAAATGTCTTTTTTTTTTTAAACTAACTTTTGGGTGACTTTGACATTTGGCCCATCTGAATTCCAAATAAAATTGCCCTTTTTATAATACACAAACATGTAAGAATTATATGTTAAAAAATAATAGTTTACAAAATAAGTTTAATATAACCTATAGCGAATCTATGAAAAAACTATTTATATCCCTTTAAATGTGCATTTGATAAATTTAATTTAGATGCCTAGGATTGCATGGTAAAATAGACTAAAAAGGGGTTGAAGTGAAGTAGCCTGAAATCTCAAAACTTAAATGCTGATAGGACTTGACCAGGGTACCATGGTATAGAGGGGCATTAAAGCCTGTCTTCTGATTTCTTTGTTATCAATATGATCTTGGATAAATCGCCACAGCCTTCATTTTCTGAGCTATAAAATTAGCATAAAGTTAAGTGCTCACTATAACCAGGTATTGTACTAGATGCTGGGTATAAAAACAAGAGTAATTATTTATTCCTGCCTTTTCACATAGACACACACAGTTGGCAAATGTACTTTGTGCCCTCAAAGTACAGGGAAGAGAGATGGCACCAATAGAGACTAGCTGATTTCTAATGACTTATAGTTATGATTTCATAATCTGTACATTATCTACATATAATGAGTTACTCAGCTATATCTGGTTGGTAATTTACCAGTGAGACTGTTGCCTCAGTTCCCGGGAGATGAAATCCAGCACTAATGCCCAGTTGTCACGTGCACCACCTGTAAGGAAAGCATGCTGGCAAACGAGCACTTAACTGTGGCCAAGCACTGTCTAGAAGGCTTTACAAGGTAGTAATGTTTTTTATTCTTACAAATTCCTATGAGACATACAAGTTATTTTCCCAACTTTACAAATAGGGAAACTGAAGCTCAGAGTTTTAACTCCGAACAACATCACTCAGCTGGGAAACGGGGGTACCTAAGTTCAAGTCTAGATCTTCTGTGCTGAGTAGTGTGCATTTGCAAGATAGCGTTTGGTTCAGAAGCTCCTAGAAATAACCTTCTTGTCCCAGAAGACCAAGACTTTCAAGATGTATCTGCAGTCAAGAACTGGGTTTTAAAGCACACAGGAAGCAAGCAAGCAAGCAAATTAGCCAGCCTGTGGGAATTAAATGGATACTTTTCTACAAGTTAATGTTGTTGACAAGCTTGCCAGAAAACTGTTGCGGAGTAGAACAGAAACTGGAAACCAAAAGTCTAAGACCAGAGAGATGGAGAGGGCATCTCACTAAAAAATAGGAGTGATTCTTTGTTTCTACAGTCTTGGAGTATCCTTAGCAATATGGATGTGCTGGCTCTGCCGTTTGCCTTTCCAGTAAGAGTCATTGTAGAGAGTAGTGCGTTGCGGGCACCACCGTAACCCCCATGACCCCTCCTTTAATGCTCTTCTTTTGAAAACCTACCATTTGTTATTGTGCTTTTGGGTATCTTAGGCACATGGTTGTGGAAGTGCAAAAGTTATTGTCTCACCTCTGAGTCAAGCCTGCCTTTTAAGTTAGCTTCCTAATAGTTTTACACTGTAAGAGGAAGTGGGCCGGGAGCACAGCATAATGAGAGAATCCCAAATGGGGAGAATGGCATGAAGAAATTTACAAAGGCAGGAATACCTATACTAGGTTTTATAGACTATGAATAAATTATTTAAGACTCAATTCCATAGTGTAAACAGATTAATGTGGTACGTTTTAATGAATTGTATGGAACAAATAAATGGAATTTTCTGCATAGCACCTTGGTGTCACAGGTACCATTTGCTTTGTTTATATGAATAATTTCCTAAAAACAGATCACTCATCGACCTTTCAGTAGACAAGGGCTAACACACTAATGTCAGCAAAGTGTCAGCCATGGGATATACTGGAAAGAAGCCTGGATTTAGTTTGTAGGAGACAGACCTCTGTTTGAGCAAAATACTTCTTTATTGAATGCATGGGTTTTGGCACAGATTATCCAAGGAAAATATATCTCAGATGCAATAAGGGAATTAATTGTGGTGTAGGGAATAGGAATATATGCAGTCTTTGGAAAAACCACCAGGATTTCCCTACCAGTATAGAGTCTGGTTGCTTAGAACCAAGCAGGCAAAGGAAACACTTCAGTTCTCAGGGTGAAAGATGGTGATGGTGTATTTTTTAGATTATATAAAGAGGAACAGGATTTCTGTTAATTCTCTAGGTTGAGTGCCTTTTTGTTCACCACTCACTTTAACCCAAGTTCTGCCCCTAGGTACCTCATACTGGCCAGTTTTTATGAGTTCCCTAATCCCTGATTTCTGAGTCCACTGGTTCCAATTAACTGGTCACTGCTCTGCCACAAAGAGTTTCCACTTCCAGGCTGGCTGGCTTTTCCCCCTCCCCTCCCCTCCCCCTCCCTTCCCACCCCTCCCCTCCCCTCCCCTCCCCTCTCCCTCTTTCTCTTCTTTCACATGTATATTGAAGTTATTTATAATTGTTTTCCATAATTCTCTGGGAACATATACTGAAATCACTAAGTAGTATTTATTACAACATTGTTTATAATACTATATTTACAATATAATTTTTTATTAGTGTTGTCATAGTCTCTACTACCAATTTATTTTTTCAACTACAGTTTGCATTCAATATTACTTTGTATTAGTTTCAGGTGTATAATATAGTGGTCAGACAATCATATACTTTATAAAGTGTCCTCCCTGCTATTTCCATAACATACCTGGTGCCATACATAGTTATTGTAATATTACCGTATTACCTGTCCTGTACTTTACACCCCCATGACTTTTCTGTAACAGCCAACCTATGCTTCTTAATACCTTCACCTATTTCATCTAGTCTGCCAACCTGCCTCCCCTCTGCTAGTCATCAATCTGTTCTCTGTATCTAGGAATCTGTTTCTGTTTTATTTGTTTATATTGATTTTTAAATTCTACATAAAAGTGAAATCATATGGTAATGGTTTTTTAAACCCATTTTCTAGTTTGGTCCTTCACTTTGTCTTATTTTTTTATTAAAGTCTTACATTTTTGGATTATTTAAAAAAATATTTTCTTATAAAATGAATTTGGTAAGGTTCTTTTCAGAAAGATTGTACCAGTTTGTAGACTCAGAAGTATATAAGGCTGGGTGTTGTACAGTGCACAAACAAATCTTTGGTAATTTGATAGAAGAACATTTCACTGAGTCTTAAATTTTGGCTTTCTTTCTTTTTTTTTTTCCTTGCTAATTAAATAGAATTTGTGTATGTTTATTTTCTATTTATATTTATTTTCTTTTTCTGCTTTTTCTTTACCTACTTTGAAATTGTTATCATGACCTGTAGCCAGTTCTCAAATAAAGTACTTAACCTTTATATTATTTATTTAGATAATTTATTTTGGTTTATGTAATTTTCTAAAACACGTCTGTTGTTATTTTCAGTGACGTTCACCTAAACTTTTGTTCTCTTTTATGAAGCACTTGCTTGTTTTTGAGACTCTTATCAAGCCTTCTGTATTTCATTTTGCTTTGAATAATAAAGGTTTTTAAAAAAATCTGGCAACATTCAGCTTTATAAGAGTGAAAATAAAAGTATTTGAAGTTGGGCCCTGGGTGGTTGGCTCAGCGGTTGAGCATCAGCCCGGCGTGTGGAAGTCCTGGGTTTGATTCCCTGTCAGGGTACACAGGAGAAGCACCCATCTGCTTCTTTATCCTCCCCCTCTCCTTTCTCTCAAGCTCTCTCTTCCCCTCCTGCAGCCAAGGCTCCATTGGAGCAAAGTTGGCCTGGGTGCTGAGGATGGCTCCATGGCCTCCACCTCAGGTGCTAAAATGGCTCCGGTTGCAACAGAGCAGCGCCTCAGATGGGCAGAGCATCTCCCTCTAGTGGGCTTCTGGGTGGATCCCGGTCCGGCACATGCGGGAGTCTGTTTCTCTGCCTCCCTGCTTCTCACTTCAGTGGGGAAAAGGTATTTGAGGTTGTACATGACAGTTAAATTGAACTCATCTGAGTACTCTAAGAAGTTGATCACACAGTTACTGAATCCCAAGATTGTAGTTTCTTGTATTTAGAATAAAATCTTCTCTATTTCTGCTCTACTTTTAAAACATTTTTAATGAAGATTCTTATGTTGGTCTTGTCAATATAAATATTGACTCAGATTTTAATTTAAAGTACCAGGGAACGGTCACTAGAGTAGTATGCTAGGGCATTGCAACCCCTGCTTAGTTCCCTTGATGTTCCTTCCAGCCTTTTTCTTGCAACTTATACATTTGACCCTTGAATAACATGGGGGTTAGACGTGTGATCCCCGCACAGGCTAAAGTCGGTATAACTTTTGACTCTCCCTAAACTTAACTACTGAAAGTTTACTTTTGACTGAAAGTCTTGCCAATAACATAAACAGTCAGCTAACATGTATTTTGCATATACACACACACACACACACACACACACACACACACACACACACACAAAGAAAATGTTTTTAAGACAATCATAAGGAACAGAAAAATATATTTTATAGCATTTATTGAAGACATCTGCATGTAAGTGGACCTGTGCAGTTGAAACCTGTGTTATTCAAGGGTCGACTGTCATTTGTTAGGATGTCTGGAACCGGAAGTTGGAACTGCTCTGTGGCCTATGCACTCTGGTCTGTATGGAACAAGTAAGAAGAATGATAGTGGGCTGTCTGTGTGGAGGCAGGGCTTATGCACATGGATTTGCCACCATGCTGTTCCTTAGTTCCATTGATGTTTAGCTTGGAAGTTAAATACAACAAAGGATATAATTTCAACTCTGAAGTAAAGTAGTATTACTTCTTTATATAAGGCAACATTTTATACCTTTACAATGTCAGATTGAAATGATCTCTCTATCCCCTCCCTGCCTCTCTCCCTTGTTTTGGTGACATGGATTTGAAAATAGTTGAGTGTGTTCTTTAGAACCTTGTGTTTTAATTAAAAATTGAAACCTCAGAACACAAAAATAGTTTACACCAAAACTACTTTAAAAGGTCAAAGTCACTATATTGTCATTTAAGGAATTATTTGATTTTTTTTATATCACTTTGGGACGTGGTTTCTGTTTTAACTCATCGTATCACAGTTACTAGGGTGCTTTTATAAGTCACCACTGTGCTTCAGGGAGAACTTTTTCCTCTGAATGGGCTTTTGAGTTTGTGGAAGTGCTGAGATTGCCTCCAACTTGAAAATTGTTAGTTTCTATGGCTTGCTGCAGAGAGTGATGGAGAAATCAGAATGAGCTAAATACATAAATACAAATGGATGAATAAAGAAGCAGTAAATATCTAGGTGGGCTGCCAAAGGTGTCTGTAAGAGAGAACAGTTAGAAATACTGTTTTCTGCTTGGCGGTGATTTTGATTATTTTGAAGTGAAATTCACAAAATGTGTTCACTGCTGCATTTGGTTTCACTCGGTTTGTCACTTTACAGTTTTTGGTCCAGGAGCATTCAGAAATGTTAGCATAGTACAATATTCAATAAAGTAATTTTTTTTTTATTCATTTTAGAGAGGTATGAGAGAGAGAAAGAGAGAGAGAGAGAGAGAGAGAGAGAGAGAAAGGGGGGGAGGAGCTGGAAGCATCAACTCCCATATGTGCCTTGACCAGACCAGTGCAGGGTTTTGAACTGGAGACCTCAGTGTTCCCAGGTCGACGCTTTATCTACTGTGCCACCACAGGTCAGGCTCAATAAAGTAATTTTTAAAATATATTTTTTACTTGGTGAGTTGTTTTGTGTATGTTTTAGAAATTTACCTCTAGCTGTTCATGAGATAAAAAATAACCTTCAATAAAGGAAGAGTCTTATATGTTAGTAGTGACAGCCTAGATTTGGGTTAAAATTTTCATATATGTAGCATTATTTAGAATAACATTTTAAGCATTGTTTAGGTGAAAAGGGGGGAATTTTAAAATTTGTCTTTGATCCTCAGTTATTTGAGGTAGGGAAGTACTTTAGTAAACATTTATTTTTCTTCTAGAACCATGTTGGAAATGCCTTCTAAGCCTTAGCAGAATGCCTTTCTAGCATCTCTGATAAGTATTAGTGTGTTTAGTTAAAACAAAAAACTGTACTAATTTCAAAAACTACTCTTTTGAAGTTTTGGGGAAAGAGTGACTTTTATAGCATAAAAAGAAAGGAAATTTCTCCCTTCTTCAGTAGAAAAAAGATAAAATGACTGATGCTTTTTAAATGATCCCCAAGTATTAGTGTGGGTAACAGTTTGTGAAAAGTCAAGATGTAAGAGTTGAGACTGGTATCAGGCTGTCCTCATCTTTCCTACCTGAAGTGAGCAATAAATACCTCGTGCATATGGAAATCTAAAGCCTTTTACCTTCTATTCGTTTGGATCAGCAGTGGTCGAAGGTGATGACATTTGTTATCCTCTTTGGGATTGAGTGAAATGAGTGGATGTTTTCAGCAGTCTCTGTAGCTAACTCACATACATTCCAGAATTCCTATTCTTATTGTAAATACCTTTAGTGAGGAAACCACTTGTTACACTGGTAACTTCTTCACACCTTTAGATTTTATTGTTGTGAAATAAGATAATTGTCACGGGACACTTTTATTTATACATTGTTATCCTTTTTGTGATTCAATTTAAATATATATACCTTTAAAAATAAAATTTTGAAAAAAATTGTGGTTAATAATTTTTTGTGAATTAAAATTGTTTTCTTGTTTTATATTTCAAGATAATAAAGCATTTTACAAAAAATTTTAGAATCAAAAAGTCTTAGAATCAAATTTTTGACTGATCTAGGAGACCTGCCTGGGGAATACGTTGAGGTCTCCACCCCTAATTAGCTTTATTCATCAGACTAATAGGCAACAGTAAAGGAACAGTGTGCTTTAGCCACTATGGCTTCAGGGGTGAGTCACTGGATACGGAAGTCTCACATTTTTGCATTTTTGTTTTTTATTTAACATCTTTTAAGATAACAAACATTCTGAATTTGGGTGTGGTCAGGAGAGCTAATGGAATGTCTGGGTGAAAAGATTGTGAAAAGTTTATTTTAAATGATCACCACGAAAGTAGAAAGAAATTTATTCCTGAGGATAGGATAAAATTGTTTTTGTTACTTTCTGATTAAAATCTAGTTTTTGTTTTTTCGTCAGTAAATAAATTATGCAGAATTAGTTAAGAATTTTAATTTGATAGTACAATGTAAGTGAATTGAAATTTCTCATTTCTTTTCTTAAAGAATGTTTCCATGGATTTGAGAGAGAGAGAAATATCAGCTCGTTTCATTTAGTTCCGTTTAATTGTGTACTCACTGATTGCTTCTCCTTTGTTTCCTGATCAGGAGTCGAACCCGCGACCTCTGGCACATCAAGTCAGTGCTTTGTCCACTGAGCCAAATGGAAATTGCTTTTTTTTACAGGGACAGAGAGAGAGATAGATAGGGACAGGAATGGAGAGAGATGAGAAGCATCAATCATCAGTTTTTTGTGGCAACACCTTAGTTGTTCATTGATTGTTTTGACCGCGGGCCTTCAGCAGACCCAGCAACCCCTTGCTGGAGCCAGGGACCGTGGGTCCAAGTTGACTAGCTTTTGCTCAAGCCAAATGGGCCCGCGCTCAAGCTGGCGACCTCAGGGTCTCTACCATGGGTCCTCCGCATCCCAGTCCAATGCTCCATCCACTGCACCACCTCCTGGTCAGGCAGAAAATTGCATTTCTGATAGCAACCTCTTACGGTTAAACTGGTTTTAACTAGTTATAAAAAAACAATACATATAAAGAGTATTCTTGCCCTGGCCAGTTAGGTCAGTTGGTTGGAACGTCTCCCTTAAATGCCAAGGTTACAGGTTTGATCCTCATTCTGGGCACGTACGAGAAGCAACCAATGAATGTACAACTAAGTGGAACAACAAATGAATGCTTGTCTTCATAATTAAAGTATCAAATAAAGCGTAAAATAAAATTAAGTTAAATTCATATACTTACCATGTGCCAGGCATTGTGTTGAGAACAGAATACTTGAGTAAATAGGACTCATTTCTTTCTACTGAGCAGCTCAGAGTTCAGTAAGGGAGAAATATATGTGAAGAGAATGTTAGAGCGTGTTGTCTGCTCTCTGATAGAGGGGATCATAGTTGTTCATTCACTTAAGTTACTCACCCATCCATCTATTTATTTAACATTACTTCATGCCCTCTCTCTAGAATAGTACCTTCAGGCACAGAGTAGGTGCTCAATAAATATTTATTGGAAGAAAATACATGGCTTAGACCTGAGCTCAGGTTCTACTTTCTACATTATTAGGGAAAGCTTGACCTGGATTTTGGAGAGTAATTATCACGTAAGAGAAAAGTGTATAAAATATTCTGGGCAGAAGGTACACTTTAAACATATATAGTTACTGAGTAGTAAAGGTGATAGTGTGGATTAATACAAAATTCACTGTTCTATTTATGTTGGTAGAATTTAAGTATTCTGTATTTACAACTTTTAAAATACTTTAATGGCACTTGTGAATTATTAATCAGGGGTTTACAAGTTTTGTAGTGGACATATTAATTTCTTTCTAATAAGGAATTTAATCTCAAAATGTCTTGAAGGACTCATAATGTATATTTTCTCCTTAAAATAGCAAGAGGGTTTCAGAAGTAGTAATATTTGAACCTAAGTACTAATGGCATTCTAAAAGGAAATTTTTTACTTTTTGAGTAGTAAAATGTGTCTAGTGAATCTCAAAGAAACCCTTATTGTTTCTGTAACTGGATTTAATTATGCATTCCTTTTTCAAGCATTTATTGGTAATTTTTTGAGTATTCCAATTTAAATAACAGTATTTCATATATAAATTGATTTTTGCTTAAACCTAAATTCTCTTCTTAGAAAACAATTTGTTTAAAATGCTTCATAATTTTAAATATATCCCAAAATAAAAAGAAACAGCTTGAAAATCAAAAGGACACATAAGCTAAAGCATCACTTAAAGATGGTGAGTTTATTACTGTGTAGTTACATGAGCTTAAATTGAACACTTTATTTCACAAGATCTTTATGTTTCTGTGAGGATTTGATTGGTGTGTCATTGTCATAACCCAGTTTACTCACACTCAGACTCCTACATTTTCAAGGTCAATGTGCTTAAGCTGGAAATAACACAGCATTCTTTCATCTTCATTCTCGGTATGAAAACAAGTTCAAAGGTGAAAGTAGCTCCCCCCTCTACTATCATAATTTAGGCTCTTCACATAATACTGACAGGTTAAAAGGATTATACAGCGTGTTCGTAAAGTCATGGTGCACTTTGACCATGTGACTGGTCAAAAGTGCACCATGACTTTACGGACACACTGTAAATGAATAAAAAAGTTTAGATGGTTTGATAAAGTTATTTCTTAAATGGACTAATAGAGGAAGTAAAACAGGAGCGTGAGACAGCTGCAACCTATAGGAAATAAGGTTTTAACATGCTGTAAACAAAGAAAAATTTGGTATACAAGAAAAGTTTTATTATACAGCATGTCCGTAAAGTCATGGTGCACTTTTGACTTTTGACTGCATGATTTCATACATAGGTGGGACATAAAAACGAGACTATGAGACATGGACAAGAGTGTGGTGGTTACGGGGTGGGGGGAGGGAGGAGAGGGAGGGAGAGGGGGGAGGGGAGGGGCGCAAAGAAAACCAGATAGAAGGTGGCAGAGGAGAATTTGACTTTGGGAGATGGCTATGCAACATAATTGAATGACAAGATAACCTGGAGATGTTTTCTTTGAACATATGTACCCTGATTTATTAATGTCACCCCATTAAAATTAAAAAGAAAAAGTGCACCATGACTTTACGGACACACTGTACATCCTTGAGTTTTTTAAAAGAAAATTTGTTTTGATGAACTCGTGAATATTTAGAGATAAATGAAATAGTTGAACTATTAGTGAAATAATTTATCTTTCATATTTTGTTTTTCTATTCTCTTTAAATTATAATGAAATGGAAACAAGTTTTCTGGAAGCTTGTAAGCTAGAATTCTGCTTGTTTGAAATCATGTCCCCTCCTTATTAATAATTTTTAAATTTCCATTTTATGAAGAATCCTCATTAACATAAATAAACAGGAATAAGTTAGAGATTTCAGACGCTAGCACTGGTAATAGACTTTGGCCTGAGTTAATGTTTCATTAGAGCTTGAAGTCACAGCCCCAGTCCCATAGAGGTCCCTGATAATCAGAAGTCAGGGTGCTTACTGGAACCCTAGATAGCATGATCAGTAGCAGCCATGACAGGGTTTAGTTCAAAGTAATTAAGAAAACGGTACTAGAGAAGTAGAAGGTTTTACATTATAGCTTAGTAAGACTTTTGTAGAAATAAACAGTTTTACAGAAATGTGCAAAAAACAGGCTGAATGGAGATAATGTTAGAAAAGCAAAATGTTCCCGATCAAGTGCTAGAAGTGCACCACAAGTCTAAGCTAATAGCAACATGTACTATTTATTGCTGAGTAGCACATTTTCTTACAAAAATACTCATAAATGATTCAAAAATCCAGTGATAGCATTCCAATTCTGGTCTCACAAATTCCCTCCTGGTAGCAGTTCATCTGTTTATTAGGAGTGATCCCCTGAATGGGAATGATTTCAGTCCTAAGTCACTACACCTGTTGCTGGGATGGATTTATTCCACTCACTAGCCTAAAGCACAGAGAGTTATTGCTTGGCATTTTATAGTGTGAAGGGGAAATAATGTTTTCAAAATAATTTGTTCAGAGTGGAGAAAATGGAGCAAAACAGTTAATTTTACTATAAACACCACTATTTGACAGTATTCACATTTGCACAGCACAAGGCTACAGTATTGATTCTTTGCTCCCAGGGCCTCCCACAAGTTTTTCTTTGATTGGTCAGGGTTGCAAGATGGATTGGATTACACTTTACTTTGGGTTGCTTATTTTTTTCTTTGTTGAACTAGAAATAGGTTGAAAATATAGTTTAGAACAAATGTCATAGTAGTAATATTGTGAGTCAAAGACTTTTTAATTCAGAAATTTCTTTATGTTCATTATGTTGACAGAGCAATTTCATTGAAACACTTGCCCACGGGACACCTTGTTTTCTATTCTGTCCTTCTTCCACTCAGACTAGAAGCACAGAGTTCACCCTAACTGTGCCCTCTACAACAGGAGTCCCCAGGCCTGCTGCTGCTAATTGTCACGATCATTTGGAGAAGCATTAAAATAACATTTAAGATCATGAACCTAGGAACTGAATTACCAGGTTTCAAACCTCGGTGTCATTCTTACTGGATGTGTGACATGGGACGTGTTATTTTCTGTGCCTCAGTTTCTTCCTCTGTAAAACTGTGGAAATAATAATAATGATACCTGTCTCATGCAGTTGTTTTGAGGACTTACAGTCGTTATTTGTAAAAGCTTTTGAGTATTTTCTGGTGAAGATGGGGAGATGAAAGTGGCAAATCCTCTCCTTCCCAAACAAGTATAAAACTGGACAAAATTGTCAACAACAACCATTTTAGAGCTCTGGAAATCAGCTAAAGCCATGTAAAGAACGGGAAGCATTTAATTATGAAAAGTAGGTAGAAGCTCTGGTGTGAACAATGAAAGCTTAAAGCCTTTAAGCCTGGTGCTGCTCTTATTCCACCCCCACCCCCCACTCCTTAGCTATTTATATCATATGATCCTTTCGCTAGGGTAAGGCTGACCTTGAAGTTTAGTGACTTTGCTGTCAGGGAAGGTTGGCCTGATTTGGAGTGGAAGGTGGATACCCATGCCCAGCAGTGCACCAGTGAAAAGTAGTAAACACTGTGGACAGCAGATGAGGAGAACTCAGAGTTCTGCCTGAGGTTGTGGTCCCAGGTTGGGAGACCAGAGCGCCAGTCTGAAAAATAACCTGGAAACATTGGGTATGAAAAAGCCAAAAGTTCTCTCTACTTTCTTGAGAACTGGAAGCTGCACATGTCCAGGAGAAAGATAACCCAGGCTGACTTGAAAATGTTCAGGATTCTGAACCCTCTCCCTAACAAACACTCAGATCAGTCAGCAGAGGCGAGAGACGTTATTATGGGTTCAGGATTTTTGTGAAAAATCTCTGTTCAATCATTGGCTGATCACTATGGTATGCAGAGACAGGGAGGGCCCTAGGAAGCCACGCGAGAGAATAAGAATTAAAAATAACAGCAGTGGTAACAACAATAAGGAGAGAGAGATATAGGAGCTGCACACTATGGGGGAGATCAATTTTGCAGATTTAAACCCAGCCATGATACTAAAAAAGAAATATTACAAGAACAGCAATTCTCAGGGGAAAGAGATCTGAATCAGGTGTTGCTAACAATATATTATTTCAAGTGTCTTGTTTTAAACAACAAAACACTAGAAGATATGCCCAGAAACAGGGAAGTTGACCCATACTCAGGAGAAGAAAAGCATTCGACAGAAACTTCCTCTGACGTGGGTGAAGATGTCGGATTTAGCAGATAGACATTTCAGAGTGGCTATTAAGAATATATCCAAAGATTAAAATAAAACTCTTAGAGAATGAAGGGGAAATAGGATATATAATTTCAGTAGAGAAATGAAAACTATTTTATAAAGAGCTTGGAGAAATTCTTGGCACGTCTTGGCTGTTATATGTCAGTGTGCTGTAAATAAATTCACTTTTTCCTCCACAAATCCTGATATCTTAGCTTCATCTAACCCAGAGATTCTGATTGAATAGGTCTGAATTAGGGCTTCATGTGCCTTTTTGAAAGCACTTACCAGATGACTCTGATGCAAAGCTATCTTTTAGAATCAATCATACAGTCTTGGCAAATTGTTTATAAAAAGTGTTCTTAAAAATACTCAATTTAAATGGTTAAGAATTACTTCATGTTCAAAGAAAGAAAATGTGATTAAGAAATAGTAGCCATACTTGTGATGATTTTTTCCACGTGACTCAGCATAATAAGTCTTTACTGTACACCAAAAAGGGAGCAAATAAATGCTTAGGAATCAGATTTGTTTTACCTTTTTATAAGATTTACTTAGTGAAAATACTGATTTTTAAAAATTAATATTACTTGCAATATTTTTATTTAAACTATGCTTTGCTTCAAAGTTTTATAGGAGGTCACTTGTTTGAATTTCCACACAGCTTTTGGTATAGAAATAAGTGTTCTTTCTGAAACTGAAAATATTTCAATCAAAGCAAATACAATAATTCTAATTTAAGGCAGATTATTTATAAAGGCAGTACAGTCCAGTATCTGGAAATGGAAGAAAGCAATAATATATTTGAAAGGTTGGCCTATTTGCTGTTTGTCTTGACATTCTCCCAGCTCAGTTTCTGTATTTGTCTTTCACTGATGGACCTCTCCACATACTTTTAGTAATCTCTGAAGACCATAAAACTTCGTAGTGAAAATCTACCAAAGCTTGGTTTGCCACTATCCCCTAAGGTTTTGTACTCTAAATTGTGCCCCCTCCTTCTCCAATTATAACTAGAGTTTCATTGGTAGATAAAACGGAGAGGTCAGTCAAGTTAGAGAATTGCTTATTTTTTAAATCATACTAATGTGTAACATGGTACCTTTTGGAGAATTATCTGCATCTTAGCAAGAGGATGCATGTTTATCCAGGTGACTTTCTATTTCACTGAATTAGTGAGAGGCATTCTGCGGTGAAAGTTAAAGAGAACATGGGTTTGGCTTTGGATTGACCTGGATACAACCCAACTCTTCAACTTGGAAGTTTATATCTTAGAACAGTTTACTTCTGAAGATCAGTGTTTTCCAATGAAAAGGAATATAAGGAATAATTCATGTGATGCAGAGTAATTAAAGAATAGAGATAGGAAAAAAAAATCCTGAAATTATTGCTAGTAATTTGTATCAGGAATGCTGTAGATGACAATAGGTTAGCAACTGAAATAAAACAAATGGAGACAATGTAGGAGTTTCAGATACAATGTAGGAGTTTGTGATGCGGTCGCTAACCCAGAGGTAGCACAGCAGCATAGTGAAGGTGTGCTTCTCCTACACCAAGTTCCTGTCCGTTCTCAGCTTTTTCTGCCATTACCCTCTCCTCCTCTACTTAGTGGTTTAAAAATGGTTAAACTTGAAATTTTAATTTTCTATTTTGTTTGGTAATCGGTTTTTATAGTATTCACGAACAGTGATTCTCTATACTCTGCTTAATGCGCGATCCACATAAATTCATAAAGGATTTTTAATTAAGCACTAACGTGTACATTATCTCTCGTTAGTCACACAGGTAGGAAAAAGTAACATCACAGATTTTTCTTTCTTACCCTCCACTCTGTAGATAGACAGGACTCAATTTTAGAGAAATTCCACCCTTCATGGGGTTCCATCCTGCTGGACTTTCTTGGAGCAGTTTTTGCTCCTTTGAATGCCCGTCTGCTGAATCTTGTCAGTTTTAAATAAAGTGTGTATAAATTGAAATAAGTTATCATTGCCACAGTATGTTACTGTCATAAGTGTCTTAGTTATTTGGGGAGAAACTGGTAGGATAAAAGTATTTTTAAGATAAAATGCTACTAACAGGAATTAATATATCTACATTAAATGACAATGTAAGGCCACTGTATAGCAGAGTATTCCATTGCATAAATGAGAAATTTCTTGATCAGTTATTACAGTCTGTATTTGTACAACTTGTCCATATTTATAAATCTATTGATTAAATTTGTCATTTTTCTTTAAATTAGCTGAAAAAAGCCACTTTCTTTTTGATTGTGACTAGATTATCCAGAAAGTATTTTTTGCTCAGTAATTTTAAATTGACTTACAAAGGTGAATAGTTTAGCTAGGGGTATATACATATGCACACACATACATACACATACCCACATCCAGTAAACTCTCAACACATAGTAAAGAACCAAGGATTTAAATAAATGTATGAATGAATAACTTAAAAAACAATTTGTGTGACATCTCTTGAATATAGACCTGAATTATACTACTTGAAAATGCCTTCTTTAATATACTTTATAAATAAGCTAATTTTATGTTATTTTATTTTTCTAAAGGTTTCAGCAGAGCAGCTTTACCATTTGGGTTAGTTAGGCGAGAATTGTCCTGTGAAGGTTATTCTATAGATCTGCGATGTCCCGGCAGTGATGTTATCATGATCGAGAGCGCTAACTATGGTCGGACAGATGACAAGATTTGTGATGCTGATCCGTTTCAAATGGAGAATACAGACTGCTACCTCCCAGATGCCTTCAAAATTATGACTCAAAGGTAAATATTCATGTGTTACTGTCCTATTTTAGCTATTATGTCTAAATTGGTAAAATTATTATAATTCCAATGTGGATGCGGGCAGTCCATATTTCAGCCTGTTTATTAAATTGAGTTAGGGTTTAACCTACAAATGTTGATTTCTACTCTGTAAGTTTTCAGCATTTAAATATTTATCACATATAGAAATTAACATATCAGAAAGAATATATAACATATCTTTTTTAATTTTTTTAATTCATTGAAGGGAAGGAAGACAGAGACAGACTCCCACATGGGCCTTAACCTGGATCCATCCAGCAAGCCCCATCTGGGCTAGTTCTGTCCATCTGGTGTGTTGCTCTGTTGCTCAGCAACTGTGCTATTCTTAGCACCTAAGGCACATCCCACTCAGCCATCCTTAGCACCCAGGGCAAACTCAACTTTAATCAAGTCATGATTGTGGGAGGGGAAGAGAGAGAGAGAGAGAGAGAAAAGAAGGGGGATGGGTGGCGAAGCAGATGGTTGCCTCTCCTATGTGCCCTGACTAGGATTTGAACCTGGCACTTCCACAGGCTGTGCTGACACTCTACCACTGAGCCAACATCATCTGATACTTCAGATGTGATCTTGGTTTTTAGGTCTTCAGAATTTTGAAATACTTTTGTAACATCAAGAATGTTTAAATGTCTGGGTCTGGTAATAATTGTACCTTAATATTTTTAATTAGTAAACTTTATTATTTACAGCAAAAATAGCAGAGAGTACAGAACTGTCATATCCCATCCCTACTTGTGCGCAACCTCCCCAACTGTCAACTCAAAAACCACAGTGGGTTTTTTTTTAAATAGATGAAGCCACAGTGACACATCATTACCACCCTAAATCCGTAGTTTACCTTAGGGTTAACTCTAGATACTGTACAAGATTGGTTTTGACAAGTTTATGACATGTATTCACCATTGTTGTACAGTATTTCCCCTTATACAAGGGGGATACCTTCCAAGATTTCCAGTGGATGCCTGAAACCTGGACAATACCGAACCTTATATGTACTGTGTATTTCCGTGTGTGTGTATCTATCTATCTATCTATCTATCTTTACATTTAAAGGAAACATTTTATACCTTTTTTGTGTGTATCTGAATTGCCAGCATCACTCCTCTTGTGGTTTGGGGACATTAGTAAGTAAAATAAGGGTTATTGGGACATAAGCCCTGAGATGCCACGGCAGTTGATCTGATAGCTGAGAGGCTACTAAGTCGGGTTATATATGCAGTGTGTATCTGCTGGAGAAAGGTCGATTCGTGTCCTGGGTAGAATGGAGCAGGACTGTGTGAGATTCATCACACTACTCAGAGTGGAGTGTGGTTTAAAACATATCAATTGTTTGTTTCTGTAATTCTTTGTGTAATGTTTTTGGACCACAGTTGATTGCAGGTAACTGAATCTGTGGAAAGTGAAAATGTGGACGGGATTGGGGGTCTACTATCACATGTAGAATAGTTTCACTGCCTAAAATTCTCTGTGCCCCACCTATCCATTCCCTCCTCCCTGCTAACCTTGACGACAATCGCTGATACTTATATTGTCTCACTGTTTTGCCTTTTCTAGAATGTCATACATTTGGAAGCATACACTATGTAGCCTTTTCGGATCAGCTTCTTTTGTTTAGGGATAAGCACTAAGCTTCCTCCATGTCTCTTAATAGCTCATTTCTTTTTAGCATTAAATGAGATTCCATAGTCCGGATGTACTACAGTTTGTCTATTCACACACTGAAGAACATCTTGGTTGCTTGAAAGTTTTAGTGATTATGAATAAAGCCACCGTTAACATTTGGTCAGGTTTTTGTGTGCCCATATATTTTCATTTCATTTGGGTAAATACAAGGGAACATGAATACTGGATTATATGGTAAGAATTTATTTAGTTTTGTAAGAAACTGTCGAACTGTCTTTCTGAGTTACTGTACTAGTTTGCATGCCTGCTAGCAAAGAATGAGAGTTTATGTTACTGCACATCCTCACCAGCATGTGTTGCCAGTGTTTCAGATTTGGTTGCGTAATGGTATCTTGTTGTAATTCCCAATCTCCTAATGTTATACAGCGTTGAACAGTTTTCCGTACGCTTGTGTGACATTTGTATATCTTCATTGTTGAGGTGTCTGTTCAGGTCTATTGTTCATTTTTTAATTGGTTGTTTGTTTTCTTATTGTTGAATTTTAAGAGTTCTTCATATATTTTAGATAACAATCCTTTATTAGGTAAGGTTTTTGGAAATATTTCTTCCGAGTCTGGAGTCTGTGGCTTGTCAGCTCATTCTCCTTATTTTAGCTTTAAAAAAACAAAGAGTCCTGACCTGTGGTGGTGCAGTGATACAGTGTTGACCTGTAATGCTGAGGTTGCTGGTTTTAAACCCTGGACTTGCTCGGTCAAGGCACATACCAGAAGCAACTAATTTTAAGTTGATGCTTCCTGCTCCCCCCATCTTCTCTCTCTAAAAAATAAATAAATAAAATCTTAAAATAATTTAACAAAGAAAAAAAATTAAAACAACATTGCAAGTTAAGAAAGCACATAATATGTGCATGTTCTCTCTCCACACACACACACACGCACACACACACACACACGTACGTGTGTGTACACATTAATTTGGGTAACAAACCATAGGTTAATTTTGTGTTTTAAACATTTTTTGGAAAGTGTGTTATAAACTTTATATATATATTATATCTCTTAGTTGATAGTAACTTTCGCTCGTATAGAGAGAATACAAATAACTGCCGATGACAGGTGTTGTCTTTCTTCTCCCTTAACAGAAAGCACCTAACTCTCTAACTCTTGAAATTTTTTTTCTAAATTTTGGTACTCTTAGTATCTGTTTTTCCCACCTAAATTTGGCACTCTTGTCATTTTAATTAGAATTTTCTCATATGTATTAAAATCATGGCTAGTTATGATTGAATAGTGCAGTTGATATTCAACAGTCACGGTTATTTGGAATATAAAGACGCTCTGAAGAAAACCTTAAGTATCACAGCCTGACCTGTGGTGGCACAGTAGATAGAGCATTGACCTGGAATGCTAAGGTCACCAATTCAAGTCACAGACGAGAAGCAGTTATGAGTTGATGCTTCCTGCTACTCCCCCCCCCACCTGTCTCTTTCTCTCTCCTCTCTAAAATGTATAAGTAAAATTGTTTTAAAAATAGTAATATGAAAAAATATATATTTTTAAAAAATTGCTTGACCGGTGGTGGTGCAGGAGATAGAGAATCAAATTGGGATGCTGAGGTCCCAGGTTCAAAGGCCTGAGATCCCTTATCAGGATCCATCTAGCAAGCCCCCTATGCAGCGATATTCTGCCCATGTGGAACAGTTGCTTTGTTGCTCGGCAACCAAGCTATTTTAGTGCCTGAGGCAAGACCAAGGAGCCATCCTCAGTGCCCATGGGGCAACTTACTCTGGGGCCTACTTGCTCCAATTGAGCCATGGCTGCAGGAGGAGAAGAGAGGAAAAAAAGGGAGAGGGAGAGGGGTGGAGAAGCAGATGGTGTCCTCTCCTGTGTGCCCTGACCTGAAATTGAACCTGGGACTTTCCACACTCCTGGCTGATGCTCTACCACTGAGCACACTGGCCAGGGCCTGATCAAGGTATTTTTTAAGAAACCAGAGACCATGTACAATAATTTTGAAGAATTTTTATCTAATGTTTTAATTTTTATTTCTTAAAGGGTAGTTAATAAACAAAAGGCTAAACCTTATTTTTATAAGTGGTACTTTATAGAGGTTTTTAAATTTTAAAACTGAAGTGTCTTATGGACAATTTGAAATCTGGCCAGAGAAGCAAACCATAAAACGTAACTTATCTTCCTTGGAAAATAGATTTGGTCCTACAATAAAATTATAATACAATGATTTGCACATACTATTTCAAAATTTGGGAACTGCCCATGCTTGAGAGACAATAAAGGCAACCATTAATAATTAACCATGTATTGATTCTTTACATGTTGATCTAACGGTTCAATGGAAGTGATAGGATTGGAGAATTTAGAAATAGTACACAGAATAAGTATTGAAATAATTCTGTATAATTTTCTGTTTTTACTAGACTGACAAGTAAGAAGCTGTGGGGGCTGGTAGAAATAAAGAATGAATTTAGAAGAGTTGGCTTTGAGGAATTGTACATCGTATGTCATTTACTTTTGTTTGCATGGTTATAAGTTTTAAATACACCATTGAATATCTAGTAAAATACCTAAGTCTTGTCATACTTGTACATATAAATATAATTACATGTTATAGGAAATATGCAAGGTGGATACCAAGTTTTTTTAAAAAAATATTTTTTTCCTAAAGTGAGAAGTGGGGATGTAGAGAGACACAGTCCCACATGCATCCAACCGGGATCCACTGGCATGCCCACCATGGGGACAATGCTCTGCCCACCTGGCGCTTTGCAACGGAGCCATTCTAGTGCCTTGGGCAGAGGCCATGGAGCCATCCTCAGCGCCTGGGACAACTTTGCTCCAGTAGAGCCTTGGTTGCGGGAAGGGAAGAGAGAGGTAGAGAGAAAGGAGAGGGGGAAGGGTGGAGAAGCAAATGGGCGCTTCTCCTTTGTGCCCGGACTGGGAATCGAACCCGGCACTTTCACATGCTGGGTCGATGCACCAAGTTTTTTTTTAATTGTTTCATTATGTTATAAAAGCAGGGCTGTATTTTTGCTAATATTTTTAAAGGAACTAGAGTTTTGAGGTACTTAAATTTATGAAAGCATACCATTATTTTTTATCCCTTTGTTATAAAAATTCTAATAATCTTTATGTATTAGTGTAAATAAGGGGTTAATTCTAAAACTAGCTATAGAAATACCATTGTTATATTGTTGTATTATACTTGTGGCTTGTAATTATTCAATAACCACAGTGACAATTTACACATGAACACTGTTGACAAGGAAGGTAATGTTAAGATGACTTAAAAGTGAGATTCATAATGGTAGCTTAAAATTACTCCATTCTGTGTATGTAGAATATAAACCTTTAATGCTGTCTGCCATATATTACTATTAAATAGTACAAATAGCTGTGAGAAAAATAGGTAGATAGTATTTTTGCAGCTGAATTACTACAGAATAATTTTTGGATGTACAATACCTGTTCCTCTTTTAATGTAAAAAAAAAGCTTTTAGTATAAATAAAGTGTTATGTTTACCAAACTGCTAATAACTTGGCAAATTTTTTCACTTGTAATCATCAAAATTGTGATATTCAATTTTGTGCCAATAAAGACTTTTTTTTAACGTAGGAAATTTAGCTTTGGAAAACCTAATATCTAAAATTTTTCTATTGTTTGAAAGTCCCGTTTTCTTCCTTTAATGATGGAGATTGGCACAGAATTTTCTATCACTCCAGCAGTTGAGAGGCAAGTAAATAAATACACTTGTAATTCTGAATGTGGTAGTGGTACACGTATTTTTAATCATTCTTCGTTTTCTATTTCCTGATCATTCAAAGTGTGAAACCAAGCCTCTGCCAGTAACTGATCGTGTTCTTGTCTTATAAGTACACCAAATGGCTCAATGTGAAATGTGAGAACTGAAATTCCTTTCTAAAATGATTATACTTTAGAAAATAATCACCATCAGAATTAATGTTTTAGCACTGTTTGAAGACAATAGTAATGGGATAACTTAAAATATGAACTGTTTTAACAGCTTGAACTTATTAAAGACAAAAATAGCCTGACTACTACTCTGAGGTCTTTTATAAATAAGTAAATTAGGAATTGCCCTACAATATTGTGTCTTTGCAGCATTTGGGTACAGTGTAGTTCCAAGATGGCGAACTTATGACACACATGTCAGCACTGACACACGTAGCCATTTTTGATGACATGCCACATACCAGAGAAGTATGGGGCCGCATGCTGAGAAGGACGTTTCATCCTCGGCTCCTGCACGGCCAGGTGCAAGTAGCCGAGGATAAAACATTTGCTGTATGTAGTGTAGACACTGTGCCGGAGGTCTGTAGGCCAAAACAACAGAGCTCCGGCACAGAGCGTCTAGTTCTGGGACTTCCAGTTAGGCCTTTTTTCTCGAAGTGACACACCAACCGAGTTATGCTCAGTATTTTGGCGAATTTTGACACACCAAGCTCAAAAGATTACCCCATCACTGATGTAGTTAGTATCTTAAAGTGACCTGAAAAGAAATGTTTATTTCTGTTTTCAGTATTCAATGTAAGTGGAATGGGCAGGGGTAGTTTCAGTTTTAGAGGCTTTAACTCATACTGTCAATACAAAGAGGTTCTAAAAGTAAAATGTATTGCTCTCAAGAAGATAGTAAAAATACATATCTCAGTTTCTCCACTGGTAGGAAAGGTATATTTTGTGTAAGAGATTTGAAGATAGGTTTGTTTGTTTGGTATTGTAATAGCCCAGGGTAAATAAAGGACTGTCTTAGACTTAGAGAACTAGCCTGGCTCCTTAAAAGCTTTTAGCCAACTTTTTTTTTTTTGCCTCACATATAGACAGCAATTGGCTAGAACCTCATAGCAAAACTATATTAGGGCCTGGCCAGGCAGTGGCACAGTGGATAGAGTGTTGGATTGGGATGTGGAAGACTCAGGTTCGAGACCTCAAGCTCTCCAGCTTGAGCACGGGCCCATCTGGCTTGAGCAAAAGCTCGCCAGCTTGGACCCAAGGTCGTTGGATCCAGCAAGGGGTTGCTCGGTCTGCTGAAGGCCCGCGGTCAAGGCACATGGGAGAAAGTAATCAATGAACAACTATGGTGTTGCAACGGCAACGAAAAACTAATGATTGATGCTTCTCACCTCTCTCCGTTCCTATCTGTCTGTCCCTCTCTCTGACTCTCTGTCCCTGTAAAAAAAAAAAAAAAACTATATTAGGGTTCTTATTAATAAAAGTGAGTATATTTTTGGTTGCTATACTACCCATTAAGCTCCTCTAAGTATATTTGGCAACAAGGTGGCATATAAAAAATAAAATAGTTTACCAAGGAGTTGTTCATACAGATTTCGCACTTAAGGAGTGGCAAAAGGACATATAGATGAAGCAAACATAAACACAGAGTTGGTAGTTGCAGGTGAACAGATACTACCCACAGAGGTTATGTGGTTTGGGCATGCAATAGTTCTAGAGAACACCTGCATTTTGGGGCAAAGGTGAAGTTGCCATCCAGAAAATGGACACAGGAGGATAATGTTTCAAAAGCTAGCAATTAAGTATAACAGAGATACATTCCTTTTTTTTTCTTGTTGATTTAGAAGAAATTTTTATTCTGCTAAGACATCTGAAATAAAAGAATATGTTCCAATTTTCAAGACACCGTTTTTCAGGGTAAAAATCAAGAAGTTGCAGTCAGCCTTGCACAGACTGGAGGAATTAGGGAGTCCACTAGTCACACAGAACCAGGGAATAGATAAATAGATCTAGATTTATAAAGTGGGAGCACAATTCAGGGATTTTTAAATCTAGCCTCAAGAACTTGCATACAATTTGGTGAAATTAAGCTAACTAAGTAAGTGCCAAAACTTTAGAACCTAGATCTTTTCTACAAAGTTTGAGATGATGGAAGTGAGCTCAAATATGTAGGAACCAAATTAATCTACTCCCGTCCTATACTCAATTCAGTAACTTTTCTATCCTTGAATTTCCCATCTATAAATCTATCAACGTCCCACCCTATTGTCTCCAAGCATAATAATTTTATTTTATTTTACATTGTTAACCCAATAGCAGCTCAAGTGGTTACAGTTTCCTGTGTGCATGAGAATTTGAAAAAATGCATTATTGTCTCTAGGGGTGTGTGTGTGTTATTTTTTCTGTCCTATGGTTCTTTATATTACAGTAGATGGAGTGTGAGACTGGAACATGGAGTGTGTACTCCAGCATGCAGTTAGATCAGTGGTTCTTAACCTTTTTTGAGATACCCAACCCACTAGTTTCATATGCGCATTCACTGAACCCTTCTTTAGTGATAAATAAAATATGATTTTTTTTCCAAATTCAAGACATAGGTATATGTTTTTTTACTGGTGCACAAAATGAGCCGTGCTCAAAGAACAAAACCTTGCTCAAAGAACAAAACCAACAAAGTGCATGAACTCACAATAAATTATGGTATTACTTTATTCGGGCCTCTGCGGCAGAGGCTTCTCCGAACCCCTGAGACTGACTCATCGAACCCCTAGGGTTCAATAGAACCCAGGTTAAGTACCACTGAGTTAGAAGTAAGGCAGAAAGAACCATGCATGCCTTAGTTTTGAATAAGCAGAATGAACATTCCCTTTTCCTCTCCACCTCCCTTCACGCCACCCTCCTAGGCAAGTCACATAACTAGGGACCCTTTATGAGAGGGGGGCGGAAAACATAGGCAATTGTTTCTGTTGTAAGTGAATTAGTAAATAACATTAATGAAGCTCCCGAGGAACTTGGGACTTTCTTTCATTACACTTGGGGAATCAACTGTCATTGTAATTAGTATACTTTGTTCACACTGCAGCACATACAGTAGTATCCTTTGATCCACAGGGATGCATTCCAGAGTTCCCAGTTCCCTGAAACTGCAGATAGTACTGAGCACTGTATGTGGTATGTTTTTCCATCTGCATACAGGGGTGGGCAAAAGTTGATTTACAGTTGTGAGTACATGAAACACAGTTTATTCTTATAGTATTATTTATTATTGTATTATTTTTTATATGAACAACTGTAAACCTTCTCTTATCTGCCCCTATACATTCCTATGATAACTTTTAATTTATAAATTAGGCACAGTAAGAGATGAACAATAACTAATAATAAAATATTATAACAATATACTATAATAAAAGCAAATGTGGTCTTCTCTCTCAAAATATCTTACTTTACTGTATGCACCCTTCTTGGGATGATGTGAGATGATAAAACACCATACCTATTCCTGAATCTATATAACCATCCCTTACTTGAAATAGCTTGGAGTCACTCCTTTCAGGGGATCCCTTGCTAAATGCTCAGTGCTTTCTGGAGCAATATGCTGCCATTTGTGTTTATGTCTGCCACCTGCAAATTTAATTTTAACTAAGCACTCACCACACACAGTGGCCATAATCTGGCAGTTTGAGGTGTGACAGTAAAACTGTCACAGATTTCTTTTTCTTTCTTCATAATTTCACAGATAGAAGATTTGTTTTTACCAGAGCAACCTCAGCATATGATATTTTTTCCTTCTCTTCTCATTAAAGTCAAGAGCTTTCACCTCTTCACTTAAAGGAAAAGCTTTATGGCTTCTCTTTGGCATATTTGAATCACCAGCATCACTACTCTTGTGCTTTGGGGCCATTACTAACTAACATAATAGTTACCTAAGCACAGCACTGTGATACCATGACAGTTGGCCTGGATACTAAATGGCTAACAGGTGTGTACAGCGTCAGTACTCGGGCAAAGGAATGGTTCTTGTTCCAGATGGGGCAGAGTGGGACTGTGGGAGATTTTATCACGCTACTCAGAATGGCACACAATTTAAAACTGAAGAATTGTTTATGTCTGGAATTTTTCATTTACTATTTTTGGACTGTGGTTGAGAGCAGGTAACTGAAACCCAGAAAGCGAAACTGCAGATAAGTGGGGGCTACTGTGTACGATTGTCCTCATTAAAAAAAATCTGGGAAAGAGTGGCAACATGATATCCCTCTTTTTATTTTGAGGACCTTTAAAGAGGTTGAATTATTTGCCACAGGGCCTTAAACATCAGACAGTCCATATCTATAACCTCATTAATTAATACCTTATTGGTATGAAAATTTATTCTTAAATAATAAATTGTTAAATAAACATTGTTATCTAGGTTTTTAAAATATGCTTTTGTTATTTTTAAGTATACTAATATGTAAAGTACAGCCACACAAAACCTTTTGATGATGAATATTGGAAGCTTCTTAGAATTTAACCATGAAAATTCATTAAAATGCAGTCACAATTCTGCCAGTGCTTTCTGGCACACTTCATGATTATAGATTTCCGTGTGAGTATGCTCTCCTTGACATACAGCCCTCTCAACTTTTATATTGATCTTTCACTCTTCATAAAGAAGCTTTGTATCCAAGTCAGAGCTGTATGAAAGAGTTTTTTTTTTTAATTTAATTAACTTTTTTGTTTTCTGATTTCTTTTTATAGGTTACCTATCTTTCTAAGATGTTCGCATTCCTTTCTTACTAATGACTTTTTCTTAAAGTAAAAATACTTGCCTAATTTGCATTTTCACCTAATTTGATGTTTTGTAATATTTTATTCAAATGCTTACTGGTCAGGGATATGTCTCTCTTGCTTAGCATATTTCTTTTGTGTATGTATTCATTCTCATAGGAGATAGGCCTGCTATTTCAGAGAAACTAGATTTCTGCCTTTATGCTCTATACCACCAAGTGTATTTATCTATCTTTGGTGTCAGGTTTATCAACCATTTGTCCATTAAGACAAAATTTATCTTGGGGAAAATGAATAACTCAGATGTTACTATCTCCTCATCTCTGTGTGATGTACTTAGGTTATTTTCTGTTAGGTGATGTATTTCCACTAATTCTTTTACTCTTGGCTGAATTGTTATAAGGCTACTAACTGGAATTACAAGCATTTCTCTGTAGCCTAGTGTTGGGAGGCTACTGATATAGACTCTAGAATCTTTGTACAGTAATAAATGATCACTAAAGCTCTAATTAGTATATCTAATTGGATACGTACTTTGCATGTCACTTGCTTATGGACATTTGAAATAAAGCACTTATTATAGAAAGGGATACCTATTGGCAATAATAAACATGAACCATATTAAACAGTCACATTTAGTGTGCAAGAAAGACTAATAAATTATAAATGGATTAGAAGACAAATCATCTAAATATCCTTTACAATCCTGCTTAAATTAGCAAATGTAGAAGAAAGAAATAAGGTCACATTAAAGATTCTGCCCTACAGGGCCTTTATTTCTCCTTTTAAAATGAAAATTAAGTCTTTTTAAATGAAAATAAAATCATTTCTAGTGGTTTTCCTACTCTTATTTATTCTAGCTTTCTCATTTGAGAGATGAGTGTTACAGTGATATTTCAATAGTACATATATTGTCATATACCTTGTAGTTTTTTAGTCACTTAGAACATTCCCTACTACACACAAAATATTGTTTTCTGTTTACAGAGTAAATTTAAATTATGTATGTTGACAGAAATAAAGTCCAATTCATTGTTTTATTACTAATATGTATTACACGATCAAATATTAAATAAGGGGAAACACATTAGGCCTGTTTACAGGAAACTCATTTCAAATACACATTTGAGTGTTTTGTTTTGGACCTAAATGTGATTTATTTTTAGTGCGTGTCAACTTTCTGATGTCATACTACACTACTGTCAGCGTAGAAATAGGGCATACCCACTCAAAGAAAGACAAGTAACATATGATTTTACTCCTGTGTGGAATCTAGTGAACAATATGAACTTTACAAGCAAAACAGACACAGACCCACACATAGAGAGCAAACTGACAACTGTCAGGGGAGAGGGCTGGGTGAGACAGTCATGGTTAGACAGGTGGACGGATTGAGCAAAAAACCTCTCATTTACCCAGACAGCAGTGTGGGGAATGCTTGGGTGGCAGGGTGGAAGAGAATGGGGGAGATGTGGAGGAGGATATGGAGGAGATAAATGGTGACTGACGAAGACTTGTACTGGGGTTGAACACACTATACAGTGTAGAGATGTGTTATAAAATTAGGCACTTGAAATCTGTATAATAAAAAAAAGAAACACGGCTTACGATCATCCTGTTTTTTAAGAGACCATACTTCGAACAAATATAAACACGTTTAATTGCAGTTGTAGAGAATAGAAGTGAAATTTTAGAAATTTAAATCAAAGCATATCACTATTTTTTCCTTTGGATTTTGACCCCCCCCCGCAAATCCTTATAATTAAATGCTACTGAAATATAATATAATGCATATTTTTTGACAGTATAAAAATGAAAAACAAATTATGAATTGTAACTTCATTTAAAAATTTGGGATTATTTTTTATATGTAGTGCAACTTTATATTGTCATATTTATTACTAGGTAATTAATACATGTATTCATTGAAGCTTTGGAATAATTTTACTATCTGGAAATATGCTGTTTATTTAATATATTTTATTATGTAGTACATAATAACGAAATAGCCTTACTTGTGGTGGCACAGTGGATAAAACGTCAATCTGGAATGCTGAGGTCACTGGTTCAAAACCCCAGGCTTTCCTGGTCAAGGCACATATGGGAGTTGATTCTTCCTGCTCCTCCCCCCTTCACTTTCTCTCCCCCCAAAAATAAATAAATAAAATCTAAAATAAAAATAATAAAATACAATTTTGAGTAAAGTTGAGAATTTTCCAATCTTACCTTTTTTAATTTTAATTTTTCAGTTACAGTGTACATTTAGTATTATTTCGTATTAGTTTTAGGTATATATGGTTAGACAGTCATATACTTTACATAATGATCCCCTAATATTTCAAGTATCCACTTGGCACCAGACACAGTTATAGTAAGTAGTATTGACTAGATTTCCTATGTTGTACTTTACCTCCTTGTAACTGTTTTCTAACTACCAATCAATACTTCTTAATTCCTTGACTTTTTTTCATGCCATCCTCCCGACCCCCTTCCCACTGGCAACCTTCAATATGTTCTTTGTATCTATGAGTCTATTTCAGTTTTGTTTCTTCATTTATTTTGTTACTTAGATTCCACAAAGAAGTAGAATCGTATGGCATTTGTCTCTGATTTATTTCCCTTAACATAATACCTTTATTTATTTTTATTTTATTAACGTTTCTAAGTTAAAAAATTATATGTTATTTGGTGGAGAAAGTATCCTTAGTTACCGATTTCTTAGTCAGTGATTTACTACAAACCTTATTTTATTTTCTTACTTGAAATTTAAGAGGCAGAATAGTTTGCCACATCAAAAGCAGAATTGTGAGTCAATATTGTTCATAATGTATTCTGCTAACTAATTTTATTAAATGATAGAAAAAACTGATATTAAATTATTTAAAAACAACTTAAACTGTCACTTATTTTGGGCTTAATAATTATTTTATATATCACATAATAATAGTGCAGCCCTATACCATATTAACCACAGCAGCAATTAAAAAAAATGCCAGTATTGATACTCTAATTTATATATGTCCTCAGAAAATTATTGTAATAATTAGGTTTTTTAAATAGCATTTTATTAATACATATTTATCTGTCTTACAGATTTTAAACACCTGTTTGGTTAAATTTGTTATGTAGTTTTTATATAGTATCTTATAGCCATGTAGTTAGTTTTCAATACTGTTTGCTGTTCTACCGTTAATTTTAGAGGTAGTATCTCTCAGGTATTTCTAGGAAAAATAAATACAAAGGAGTGATTCTGTAATCTTAATATTTGTTTATTTCACATAAATCAGTGAAGTATGTCATTTGATTAATGTACGTCACAGTTTTCCGAATATTTCTTCACATGTTACATGCAGCCAATAAAGATAGTTTTAGAACTCACCTAAACTCATGGCCTTTAAGAGTGTCTGAAGTGAGTCATTCTATGTAAGTTGGCTTGAGATTACAGCACTGGTCTTCCTGTTCTGCAGATAAATGATTGTTATTAAACTCACCTTAATTTGTGAAAACATTACTTTGTATCTATAGATGGGTTTACCATGAAACTAATACATCTGAAATGTCTGAGCCCTTGTCTTGTGCAGGCCCTATCCAAGGCATTGTTAGGTCCCTAACAACATGCTCACAGGGTCATATGTTTTTGTAAAATTTGTTGAATTATGATATGTAAAAGCAATCCTTTAAAGTTTTAATATTATTCTTTGACCTCTATTTTGTTATACTTCCCCCTCATTTATGGTCACTAAGAGTTACCCAAGGCATTTTGGGGTTCTGTTAAGTGGAAGTTCAGCTGGTGGTAAACTCATTTTGAGTTTAGTGGGATATTTTTATGTGGTTTGCAGAAACATGCACAGTTTAGTTATTGCTAGCTATTCTGGTGAAGAAAAATGGCCTCTAGAAATCCTCCTATTACTCATTATACCTCATTACTTACTGATCATGACATAACTGTGTAAGGCCAGGTATCATATTACAGTATCATTGTGTCCTGTGGTACTGAAGTATGTGGAGAAATAATGTTTGAAATGCATGGGGCCAGCAGCTGGTCTGTGAAAAATTCTTTCAGTCATTAAATGTGTAAAATAGTAAGTGGACATTTGTTTCTCACAGATAACTAATCAAAACAGAAGTTGTTTTCTGTATGTTCTTGGTGGAATACATTCAGCAGATGCATAGAGAACGTACTAAATGTGGTGCTCAGAATTATAAACGCACCATCCCGTTCCCCTGTTTAATGACTATCACAGCAGGTCCACAAACATTAGCACCTGTGACATGGTAGATGCATGTTTTATGTATCCCAGACATCAATGATAAACAAATTTTCTAGAGGAAAAGCAAAACTATAGATAGTGACACTATAAAATCGTTAGATGAAGAGACAGTCATAGATTATGGAGTAAAAAAAATTTGTAAGGAAACTACGTATTATAATGAATGTCAGGCAATTAAATTTATTAAAATACTAACTCAAGTTTCTGAGTTTTGTTTCTTGTGATAGTTGTAGGCTTTTAAAAATGTTTTGATTGTTGGGATTTGTCCTTTTTTTCCTAAGTAATACTCACTTTGGGATCTGATTTTCTACTTGTAATTTTCTCATTTTTTTCCCCTAAAGTATTACCTCTAAATTTTAAGTTTTTGACCCCAGAAAACTTAGTAATTTCAGCAAATTGGCACAGTGTTCATAAGACATAAGTTAATGTGTGTGTTTCAGGCCATTTCATTACATCTTTTAAATTTCATTTCATTGTGTCTCCTTTGTAGTCTAAAAATTTAGAAGATTTTGGAGAAGATTGATGATTTAAAATTTAATATAATTTATTAAGGAGCATTAAGTAGATAAAATAATAAAACATTCATTCTATAATATATTTGAGCTAGACAAACCATTTTCACAGTTTATGTTAAATAGTCTTGGTTTGAACCCTTCTTATTATACTATAACTAGATGAAAGGAGTTTTAAACTAAATGAGGTGTTAACAAAGTTTTAAGGAATTATACCAATTGGCTTTGCTTTTATATTTTCCTCTCATTTTTATCATTCTCCATTTTTGGAAGTTTCTTTCAGCCTCAACCCCTACTCCCATGAATGCATCCTTGTGGAGAAAAATATTATTTTAAAGTCTTTTTAGAAATGATATCAGTGGGTTTGGTTTCTAAAAGATCTAAAGTAAAAAAAAAATCTGTTAGTACATCAATGTTTTTTTTTCTTATTACTCTTCGAGCTTGCCAAAGCAGTATAGTTGGAGGAGGCAAGAGAATGTATGCTGATTTTTCTAGGACATTTTATAATTTGGTAACTTTTTTTCCTACATTAAATTATCTTATGACCCAGTGCTAAGATGTTCTCATTGTTAATTCATGGAACTCTGTATTTGTAATTGTAAAGAATGCTTATAAGTAACTTTTGAAATCTAATTATGAGTTGTTATATGAATGAAAAGATACCTTTTAAAATGTTTATAAACATATATTTGAGAGATAATGGTAATTACAAATATATTATCTGATAAGTTGATTTAGAACCTTTATATGTGCATTGCCATTTATTTCAACTCTTGACAAGTAGACCTTTATTAAGCTGTGATGATTACTGAATATGAAATGTAACCAAGATTATTTTTTATTCAAATATAATTTAAATATTCATCAAAGAGAAGTTATGCTTGAGACTGACAGAGACTATTAACATCAAAAAATATAATTAACTGCATTGGGTATCATGAAGCAGAGTTAGCCAAATAGCCCAGAGGTCTAATTGCTCTAGAGTTAGAGAAGCAATGGCTTTATTTTATGCTGTAGCTGTGGAATTAATAGTAATGTGGTTTCCTATGTGGGCCAATTAAAAGCTGCCTGTTAAGGTTGCTTGCTCGATAGGAAACCCATTGAATATCGCTTAGTAAACAGGATTGACATGTCAGTGTGTTCAGGAAGATAAAATACAATAAAAATCATGAAAATGAGTAGTAGTACTAAAAGAACCGTTGCAGTGCTGTGCAGTGAATGTTGGGTATACCCTTCAGATCTCCCCGTTCGATAGGATCAGGCCAGGCCGCTCATTCCCATTCCCCCCAGCTGCCAAGGGAGTTGTCTGCTAATGGGCTCACAGTGGGTCCCGCCCAGGGGCTGCCACGGGCTGAAGGGATCTTAAACTCTGCTCCCTGGAGGCAGCCCCCATCAAATGCCTGAGTACAAAGGCTTGGCCTCCTCATCCTTTGCTGCTTTTTGAGACTTCTCTGAAGGGCCTTCCCAATTTGAGAGCTCCCGCCCTGAGGAATTTGCTAGGCCTTTGTTGCAACCACATTGGACTTCTATCTCACTATACCCGATCCTGCTTTCTCATGGCTTCGCAGATAGTTCTGAAAGCAGTGGATGAGATTTTTGCATCAAAGTCCACTTCCCGCTTTACCCAAGCTAAGGAATATAGTACTATTAAATATAAAAAGGAGTTCTGTCAGTAATATTGGTTACATACGTTACAGGAATCTGGCAATTTAAAACATTTTTAACATTTTGAAAGATTAAATCAGTTTTAAAGGAAAAAGAAATGCCCAATTCAGGTCTAAAAATAGTATTTTACATCCTTAAGTTTATCTTTGTCATGCAGTCTTTTTTCTCTAATAAAGGCAATATTCTGACCTTTGTGGCCTTAGTAAGCTTTCTAGCTGTAAAAAAAGGAAAGCATTCCTGAAAAAGATTTTGCTTTGCTCAGGCTGTAGAGATTTAAAAGTGGGCAGACATTCTAATGGCATTTTGACATTAATGAGGTTGCTGAAATGGAAAAGTTTAGGGTCAGAGATAAGAGGTAGCAAGATCTTCTAGTGTTTCTTTTTCTTCATAATGACCTATCAAATATAGTTAATAAATTTACTGTGTTTTCTAACATAAAATATGTTATTTTATGTGAAAGTATAGTACTTGAAGTACTAGATGCTTTTGGCTAATGAAAATACTTCTAAAACTCTCTAGCTATAAAATATGTAACTTCAAATACATTTTATTCACTTCCAACAATCTCATATTTAGCTGTGACTTTTGTAAGACCTGTAAAATTTTAAAGTAGCTTTATAGATTTTATTATACAATATAATGTAATAAAGTGTGTATTGTATCTTTAAACTGCAATAATAAAGATGTTTTCCTAGCCATTCATATTTAATGTGCTTACCCTGTTTATGTCTGTGGCCTAAGAGTGCATGTTAGCTTTCAGCAGAGCAGGGTTGCTGCTTCACAGCACAAAGCCCCGCACTCCCAAGCCTGTGCATAGTGTTAGTGGTATTTAAAGCCTCTGAGTCTAACCTTTTATAGGTCATGGTGAACTGAGCCTTTCAGACAAGTTACTGATATGAAGCTAATTCAGCTAGGAATACAATATGGAACAGAAGCTTTCTGTCTTCACTGTAATTTTTCAAAAGCTCACACAGACCGCATGAATCAGAAGAGTTTTGATTTGATTTATTATATATTATCGTTATGGAACTCTGTTTAACTTCTGAAAAGTTTATCTTTATTTTTTATTTGCTGGTTTGTGCTAGCAAATAATTATTGAGTTGTATGATGTACAAACTAATGTGCCAAATACTCTACACTTACTTATGAACAACTGATAAAAGTATTTTAAGTTTATAGATTGATGATGTTAAAGGACTTAATACATTTTATGTAAGGCACAGCATTATTTACTGCATGTGGCTCAGAGATTCTGAAAACAAGTGCTAACCCCTCAAAGATAATTTAAACCGGTGAAAAAATATGAGATATGTACAGAACTAATGACGTTGGATCTCTGAGGTCGCACGATAAATCTGCAATAACTGATGGGAGAAGGGAAAATGATAAGCAATGGCCTCGTGTGAAATGTGCTACATGTTGAGGAAAATACTGAGCACAGGTCTGATGAGGGAATTATTCCACTTCTGTCCTCACCCTTCCACACTTTTTATTGCGCGTAGCATCTCATCAACTTTCTTCTTCTGCCGGGGTATTGTGAAGTCTCTTCTTGTACTAAGGAAGAAAAGATTTTTCACAGATTGTGTTCTTTATTTTTCTCAAAAGTATAGAATAATTCTGTGAAATATATGTTAAAAATTGATTTTAACTGTATAATGTCAATATGGAAAATAACACTAGGGTTTTATGCCCTTTATATTAACTCTAAAACAATATGGAGTTCTTTTTATAGCAGAGAACAGTAATACATAATTTAATAGCCATTTGTTTATTTTTCTTTCTGCATAGGTATTGTTTGTATGTGGTATAATTAGAATATTACTCTGCTTTCAAAACCAGGTAGTTCTATACCCAGGATATGTCTTATATTGCTGATAATGTCTTATATTACTGTTTCTAGTGCCAGAGGGATATAAAATGATCATTCCCTTCTTTCCTCTTTCTCCATATCTATCACCCATCTATCTGTTTTTAGATAATTTCTTGCCTTTGTGACTGAGATGCAGCAAGAAGACACTTCCCTTGATCTGCTTTTTACTTTTTTAAAGATCACTTTGAGTAATATGCTGTAGATTGAATGCTTATGAGAAGGTATTCAGTTATCGAGAATGCCATCAGCAGTGCCTTGTTGCTTTCTTATCAGCTACTTCCTGCTGTCAGCCTGGCACTTATTTCAATAGAAAAGGATTTGCATCAAATGTAATGCCTTATTATATACAGCTAACATGAGGTTTTTAATTGTGAAAACACATGAGACTCCTGCAGTGATAGTCAATTTGATAAAAGGATTAGATGATGAATATTTTGTCATGATTAAAGATTAGTTCTGATTTATCAGAAGTAAACTAGTGAAATTTGCCATATATTTTTCGATCAGGTGAGACTCCATTAATTTTGAGAGTGTATGATCCACAAAGTATCCACCTCTTTATAGGTCTTTGATGGATTTGATTATTTATGTTCAGATTCTGGGTATTAAAGATAGTTTTTAGCCTTTGCACCTGCTTTCCTGCTAAAACTATCACAAGAGCCTATGGTTCCTGCTTTTTGCCTTTATTATTTTTCATTTCTTATAGAAGAGTTAGGTAAACATCTATATCAGTGGTTCTTAACCTGGGTTCTATCGAATCCTAGGGGTTCGATGAGTTGGTCTCAGGGGTTTGGAGAAGCCTCTGCCGTGGAGGCCAGAATAAAGTAATACCGTAATTTGTTGTGAGTTCATGCACTTTGTTGGTTTTGTTCTTTGAGCAAGGTAATGTTCATGCACGGCTCATTTTGTGCACCAGTAAAAAAACATATACCTATGTCTTGAATTTGGAAAAAAAAATCCTATTTTATTTATCACTAAGGAAGGGTTCGGTGAATGCGCATATGAAACTGGTGGGTTCAGTACCTCAAAAAAGGTTAAGAACCACTGATCTATATAATATACATGCAATTTTATTAGGGAAATTTCAACTAGTATGCATCAACAGGACCTTTTGAATTATTTCTTCAATGATATAAAAACCTTAATAAAGTATAGAAGAATGAGAAGTCCAATTTAGAAAGTATTTACTAAGTTATTTTTTCTGTAAATAGGACTAGGCATTCCAATAATATCTTTAACAGATCCTCAACTTGAATGTTAAAACTAGAGTCCTAGAAACAGCTAAGAATATTGTATTGTGGAGTTGTGCACCTGAAACCTATATAATTTTATTAGCTAATGTCACCTCAATAAATTAAATACAAATTTAAAATTATTTTAATTTAAAAAAATTAAGTGCATTGTAGGAATCCTATCCTCATACACTATCACTCTTTGGGGGTATTAGGAAAAGAATAGAAAGAAAAGGGAGCTTACAGCTTACTTCTAAATATGGAAAATGCTTGATGAGGTAATAACTAAAATGTAAAATATAAGAAGAGAATATGTAATTGTCAAAATAATTATATATGTAATTTATATAATAAGTGTATATAGCATAGAAATCTACAGTTACTGCCGTAGAGAAGGGACAGAAAGATCACTTCGGGTTTGGATAACCAGGGAAGAATTTAATACTGTTTCTCCAACATAGTGTCTGTGCTGCCTTTTCCTGTTCATTCTCCTTAGCTGATACTTCCTGCAAACAGGTGCACTTGCTTCCCTAATACCCAAGTCCATAACAAGGAGTTGCTTCTCTGCGGCTTGCACAGGGAGCACCAGTGTGAGTTGGGAAACTGCCGTTCCTCACACAGTTAGTTAGCTTTAGTGTCCTGACCTCTGCAAGTGTTCCACCTCAGAGACTTACGGTCCTTCTGATGCCCCTTTGTATTAAGGAAGTAGTTCAGGAAGTGTACACAGTAATTTCAGTGAGAATTTAGTTCAGATGCATCTTTTTAGGTTAGAAAGAACATAACGGAAACAATAGATAACTCTGCTTTATAGGTCACAAAGTTAAAACTAGATAATTAATAGCAAAAGATTTCCGACTTTCAGAATGATTACATAGCACTTTGTTTTCCCTTTGAGCCTTTGGAGAAAATTTTTACACATTTCTCTGTCTTCTGGTATTAATTTATTAATCCATCATATTAAAATACTGCTTTCCTTTTACCAAGGTGTTTTTATACATTTGTTTACAAACGGTGTCACATTTTACTACTAAAATATTTTAAAGTTGGAGGAGGAAAATAGAATCCTTTAAACTAAAACTTATAATAAGAAGAATTCATTTTGGGTAAAGAAAAAATAGGCTTATTTGCCTCTTGTTTAAAAATAAAACCAGAGAACACAGGCACAGAATTTAGTAATTTTAAGAAAAAGTAAAAATTTCTCCAGTCAATTAAATACTTCAAGAAAAAGTTAAATTTTTCTTAAATTATTTTATAGATAGAAAAACAATTAAAGCTATATTACTAGAAGTCTGAGTGGTTTTGTTTCTATGCTTTCAGTTTGATTTGTATAGGAAGTTCTGTGAACGTGGGTTGTGCTGTAGTCAAAGTGTGGTCTGTGGAAGCAGAAATGGTATTAGTTGTCAGTTAGAGTAGAAATTTGTGTTGTGTTATGCAGAGATTTAAAATACTGATGAAATGACACCCCATCACTCAGCTTGGGAGGCAGAAAAAATATTTATGGCATAATTTTCCTGTTTATCAAACTCATATCCAAACCAAGGGAGTAATCTATAAGGTGAATTTAAAATAGCAGCAACAAAAATCTAGTTTACTCAGTTTTGCCCTCTAAAATTCCTTTTAGTAATATAGGTTCTTTTTTGCATTATTTCAAACTCTAATCCTCTGAGCGGGTTACTAACGGTCCAGAAAAGCCATTTGTGGAAAAGAAGAGCCAGAAGGGTGAAAATATTTCTTCACTAAATGATCTTTAAGAAGCAAATAATTACAAAAGGAAAAGATGTTGAATGACCAATCTAAATCTGAGGATAATTAGAAGGAATAGAGTATGAAAATCAAAATGCTTGGCGTGTACAATTCTTATATCATAACAAGATTAATTAAATATTTAGAAACCAAAAATATACTCACAATTTGAAGAAAAGTAACCCATGACAAAAGGGTCTGTAACTTTGCAGATAATTAGCAAGGGTTAGAGGAACAAAAAACATCACAGATTGCTCCAAGACTCTGCAAGGTCATGTATTATTACACTATGTCTTTTATATGTTCTGGTAACAAGTTTCTTGCTAATTTAATCTAACTAGGGCATCCCATAGCGATTTCCTATTTCCCTTGTTAAAAATGTGATAGTTTCTGCCAGTAAAAACTATAGTAGGCTAACATTTTTTAAAATTATTGCTCCTAATTGATACAGGTCAGGATAATTTCTTCTAAATTATTAAAAGCAGAGTTCTTGAAAATTTGGACACAAGGGATATTTTTAAAGTATATCAATATTTTATAGTTTTTTCCCCACTTAAATTATTATTTTTTTCTTTCATTAAGCATTTAGACCTGATGACCCTGTGAATAAAACAGTCACAGTGGCATGCTTTGTAAATAAATAGTTCTTATTTTGCTAATAAATGCAAGCGCATTTATGTTGAATGTGCATTTTTGCAAATAAGAGATTTTGTACTGGATTAATAAAGACTCTGAATGAGTCAAGCCTAATTTGCATTAAACTGACCCTAAGGTCCACTAAAAATGGCAAGAAATTTCAAAGGTTTCTAAAACCTAGAAAACTGTCCTTAGCAAATCAGCATTGCCATTTCAAAATGCTTATTTTGGTAATTAATGTGGAATTTTTGAGGATATTTTTAGGTTTTAAGATGCAAATTTAGCTATAAATATTATAGTATGCACACTTTGTGGTTATTATTCCTTACACAATATTTTACTCTGACACAAATGATTATGGAAGGTGTCACTTTTATGTTATTCCTATTTTCAACATATTGAAAAACAGAATGACAATCTTCTGGGCATAATCTTAATCAAACATTTATTAACTCGCTGTAGGTTACCTTATGTTTATTTGGCTTTCTATTTCTTTTACGTATATGCTTTTTCAGTCATACAGGGTTATGTTTAATATTGATATTGATAGCACAGAAAGATATTTTGTAATTTTGCTTATAGTTATTTAAATAATCATCTTTTTCTATACCTTTTAAAAATACAGTTGCAAAGATTTAATGACAGTTTTAATTTTTAAAAACCAAGATTATATTTAAAAATTTTAAAGAACATCAGTATAGAGGAAATGGAATAGAAATTATATTTTCCAAATTATACACCCATACATGGATCCACATTCAAGCAAATTTTTCTAGAGATGTAATATTTTCCTAGAATTAATACCAAGGGTAACTTTATTTCAATAATTCAATTTTATTTCAGTTATTTTATAGTACTTTAAATAACACAATAGTCTATAATGCTTAGAGAGTTCAATATCCTAACATGCCTACAGAATTAAATACTTTATGATGGATAAAAATCTTCTAGAATACACACATTCTCAAATAAATTATGAGAGCATAGTTACATGACAAATGGAACATTACTATAGAACTCTTCTTTTTTTACCGTATTAATTACACACCATTTAGCTTCCTAATGTTATGTTTACCTTGCAATTAGTTAGGCTCACAAATCATCATTAATAAATATTTAAAGGAAGCAGGATCTACTTTCCTTAGCTCTATCTACAAAAGTTTGGATAGTTTTAAAAAAAGGCATTTAATATCCCATTCTTTTTTTATTTAACAATAAAAAAAATAAAACGTTTGGTTTAACATTCAACTGAGTTTTCCTCTTTAATCTGCGTGGATGATTGTTACCTGAATTTTTATATCCCCATGTTTTATTAGATTACTTTGCTTAAGTAAATTAATTTTGATTGGGACTTACTTTTCATGTTTTAACATCATCTGCTATGTGTATAAAAATTTATTCTAGTTTGAACTAAAAAGGACGGGTTCTGTTGCCTGCAGTACTATGCTCCTAGCTCATTTGGAATCACTAATGTTATAAAGAAGTGATTGGAAGCCAATGATACTTTTTCCTCTTGCCCCTTAAGTAAATCTACCTCCCAAGTGTTATATTATTAGCTTTCATGATACCAAACTATGTCCAAATTGGCAGAATTCTTTGAGAATCAAGTATAGCTGATTGAAGCAGAATTGGATGTCTGATATTTATTTTCTACTAACTGTGCTTATTTACAAGCAGAAATAGCCAAGTTAACTATTCATTATTATTTCATTTATTTAAAAAATAATTACTGAATTCCGATTACATGTCATGCATGTATGTAATCTCGTTAGATAAGAATTTATAGTACCAGTGTTTTCTTTCTTTTTTTTTTTATTCTTTGTGGTAGTGTTTCTAAAAATTTTTAACTTGTGTGGTTGAATAAAATAAATTTATCATTTTTAATAATTTAATAAATTTTAATAACAATTTTTAATTGAGGCTTAAGAATGAATATCATTTCTATATAATTAGTAAGAAGGAATTTGTAGTGCAGTAACTCAAGCGTGCATGTTCTGTTCAGTTAGAAGATATAATTCCTCTTGTGGATGTGTTTTAAACTCTTCAGGGCACTCCTGTCAATGTCCCACCTTATTTTTCGTACTTTGGAAGAGTGTCATTACACGATACCCTAATTGGTACCTTGAAAAACATTTCTATCATCTCCAAAAAGTGAGCAGTTTTAACCTAGACAGAAGGTAACTCAGGAAAGAAACAGACTTATTATGGATAGCATTTTATAGTTGATTTTTTAAAATAACACATGTCACTAAAATGATTGAAGTTGTCTTCATTGAACACACAGACTCAGTAAAGAATTGGACTAATTCTAGACAATGAATCTAAATTTCAGCAAACATTAATTTTTAGTTTCTGTCATGAATATATACTGAGCTCTTCTGTTGAATGCTGTAGTATTTATTCAAGTCTGTAGATTTTGAATTTTTAATCTTCCTTAGAACTGTGGTGAATAATGGCCCCTGGCAGGAGATAATGAAATTTTCTTAATTTATATTTTCAAGCAGAAGCTTCAATTGAAAATGGCATCCTATGGCCTGGAGACATAGCTTTAGTGCCAGTTTTAGGGGAGATGCAATAATAATGTGGTGCCATCGAGACGAGGAATGATGGGACAGTGAAGAAGTAATTTAAGGAAGAAAAGAGAATGTACCAAGGCTTTATTGTAGCATATCTAATGATCTGCTGAAGATACCCATTGGTTTTCGGAGCATGACTGGAGAAACTAATGTTATCTTGCCAGAACAGAAGCCCCTGCTTAATCAGCAGAACAAGACTATTGATTAAAACACCTCTCACAAAAGATTACACATGGAATCTCATCTCCATACTTTGCACTTGGTAAAGTGTAATAATGAGCATAAGATAATCAAAAGAAGAATAAAAGCAGTTTGGTGGGTATCATACAATTCAAGATTAAAGTTGGAAAAGAAACAAATGTACACGAAGAAGTCGGCCTGTTTTTAAAGCTGAGCACAGGAAATCATGCATGGTGTAGGAACCACGAGAGAATAAAAATACTCTGCCCCTTTAAGGTTTGCAAATCTGTGTCCATCTTCTACAAAGGAGTAGTTATTGTGATTAATGATTTTTTGTTTTTCATAATTCATACCTGTTAAGGGATTGCGCAAAGAATTGGCCTATTCTATGTAACTTGAACGAAAAACTTCTGAAGAAGATATTACGTTTTACATTGCCTATGGACTCACAAGTAAGCAGCCGTGCTGGATGGAACTTTCTGATTCTGAAGCCCGTTTCCTTCTGATTCTACAGCCTCTGCTTTTAAAAACTAATCTTCCCAATTAGTAAATGGTTGTGCTTCTGCATAGTTAAGTGATACGCTATATTGTTGATTTTTGTACACTTTATTCTCAGATAATAATAACATGTACATTTTATCTTTCATTTAGATCAGGGGTCCCCAACCTTTTTACACAGGGGGCCAATTCACTATCCCTCACTATCCCTCCGTTGGAGGGCCGGACTATAAAAAATAAACTATAAACAAATCCCTATGCACACTGCACATATCTTATTTTAAAGTAAAAAAACAAAACGGAACAAATACAATATTTAAAATAAAGGACAAGTTAACTTAAATCAACAAACTGACCAGTATTTCAATGGGAGGTATGGGTGCGGATGCATCCTGTGCTCCTCTCACTGACCACCAGTGAAAGAGGTGCCCCTTCCGGAAGTGCGGCAGGAGCCGGATAAATGGCCTCAGGGGGCTGCAGTTTGGGGACCCCTGATTTAAAGTATTAAAAGATTAAGGAAAAGAAACATATTAAGTTTGTTTACATTATATGTATTTCATTAGTGATGAAGCACTACCGTTCCCAAAATAAAAATGTTCCTTTAAAATACTGTACTGCTGTTACTCTGTGCATAGTAATTTCTAAGTAAATTTCATATCTGAATATGTAAATTAGTGATTTTACACATTTATAAAATGTCTTTTCATTAATTACACATTTTTCTTGGCAACATTTATCTTATTTTCAAAAAATGTGTGGTTGCCTTCCTTAAAAGTTAATACTGACACCCAAGGACACTGATTATATCTGAAAGATAAACTACAGTATAGTATTTTAATACTGCATTTTAACTTTTTACCATCTCCTAATTGTGATGGTTGAGAGATTCCTTAGATATTCCTTGAAGTGCTTTTTCCTTACATATTGTGTACAACCTGGACAATATCACTGACTTTAAATAATATACTCTAAATTTTGCTAATAAGGAAATAATATTGCTTGCTATTCCTTTGTGCATAGGAAGTCAGTTAGTAACTATTAATCTCCAAAATTGTTTGGTTATATTTTTTTCAGTTTTTGAGATGTCCTTCATGCTGGAATATTTTTTTTTTTCTTATTTAGAGTGGAAAGACTTAGGGAATGAGTTTCAAAAGTAATTTTAAAAATTCAGTCTTTTTGCACCATTTAAACAGCTTTATGGCCCATAAAGCAGGATTAAGGATTTTCTTTGTTGTAGTTGATGGGTTTTATGATTAAAATGTAAGTTATGAATATTAATGTCAGAAATAATAGTTTTATTCTGGTATTTGAACTTGATAATGTCACAAAGCATTTATTATTGGATTTAATATAGTTACATATGGAATTCTCAGAATTAATGTTTTACTTTATGTATTTTTCAGATTAGTAACAAGAGGAAATATTTAATATGATAGAAAGTTGAAATCTAAAATGATGTGTAGAAATAATATGTAGTTGATATTTTTGATAGTGCTCTTAACCCAGTGATATGAAATAATGATAAGCCTTTTGTCTATACATGCCAACTTTTAGCAATTTTTGAAATGTGGTTAGAATATAAGAATGATTAAATACTTAGAATTGGAGACTAAATATGTGTGTATGTTCACATTTATTTACTAGGTGTTAAATAATACATTAAACTCTAGAGGTTGCTTGGACATTATTTACAAGGGCTGCCCTTATTCCTCTTGAGTTATTTTGAAAAACAATCATATTATTTCTTCCTATAGTTGAGCCACTTTGTTTAAATTTATTTGACTGAATAAGTCAAAGGTTAAATATAGAAGAATTTGCAATGACTATAGTGATCTGTTTTTGTTATTGTTATTTTTAACAATGTTCACCGAGGGAACAGAGTTTATTTTTACAGATTGTGAATGAATATTTATTTCCAGGTTTATTTAGCTTTAGAAAGTTTGATTAGCCAGCAGATTTTTAGGAAAAGATTATATTTTCTCCCTGTTAAAAAATGGACTTGCATGTGATATGTGCATTTCCCTAGAAATTGTACTTATATAGATAGACCTTTTGCATTAGGAATTAATAAATAACTAGACAACTTGCTCAAAATTAGAAACACTAAAACCTTTGATTCTTACAATTTTAAAATAGCAGAGGAAGTAATATTAACATTGTAAACTTTATTATGTAGTTACTGCATAAGTTGTATCTATCACTTAATGATTGTGTTTTACTTGTATTTTATTAAAATTTATAGAGCTTACACCTTTCTCTAACCTAGTGGTTTTTATTAATCAGAATCACCTGCAGATCTAGTTAAAAGGCAGATTTATGGGTACAATCTCCCGATTCTGAAGCTGTTGGTCTTGAGTTGGGCCTGAGAATGCATTTCCAACAAGTTCCCAGTTATGCTGGTGCTCCTGCTCTGAGAACCAACCACATTTTCAAAACCAGTGCTTAAGTATCCTAACTCATCTATGCATCTTTACAAATATGATATAAAATAGGGTCAATATTTTAAAAAGTTGTAGTGTTTGAAATATTTCTAGAATTCATTTTCTTTATGATAAACAATAATTGTATTTCAAGTCTTAATCAAAAGGTCTGCCTATGTTTAATACTATTTTTTTTCTCTTCTGCCTTGTTCTCATTTATATTTAAGTTAATGCTTAACATTTGAGAAAAGTGTGATTTTAACATGATATTACTAAAATATACCTATACTTTGTTAGTACAACCATACCTTTACTAATAAAGATACCTTTTTTTCTCCTTGGGGGAAAAGGGAGAAAATTATACCAGGAATTATGCCCAGGGCTGAGAACAAACAAATTAATGCCTTTCTTTTCTTGGCTTAGTTGTGCCTCCTTGTTTTTGTTACAATGAACACTTGAAACAAAGCAGTTGGTGGGAATTTACTTGGCTTTTGCAGCTAATTGCTTTTTCTTTCCCTAAATACCCCCCCCCCTGCCCCAAGTGAGAAGTGGGGAGGTGGAGAGACAGACACCTACAGGCACTTGACCAGGATCCACCCAGCATGCCCACTAGGGGGTGATGCTCTGCCCATCTGGGCCATTGTTCGGTTGTAATCAGAGCGATTCTAGCACCTGAGACGGTGGCCATGGAGCCATCCTCAGTACCTGGGCCAACTTGGCTCCAATGGATCCGTGGCTGCTGGAGGGGAAGAGAAAGATAGAGAGGAAGTAGAGGGGAAGGGATGGAGAAGCAGATGGGCGCTTCTCCTGTGTGCTCTGCCCAGGAATCAAACCCAGGACTTCCACATGCCAGGCCGATGTCCTATCACTGAGCCCACAGGCCAGGGTCTTTCTCTGTCTTCTTCTTTTTTTTTTTACAGGAACAGAGAGAGGGGGTGGGGGCAGGATAGATAGGGACAGACAGACAGGAATGAAGAGAGATGAGCAGCATCAATCATCAGTTCCTTGCCGTGACACCTTAGTTGTTCATTGATTGTTTTCTCATATGTGCCTTGATTGCGGGCCTTCAGCAGACTGAGTATAACCCTTTGCTTGAGCCAGCGACCTTGGGTCCAAGCTGGTAAGCTTTTGGTCAAGCCAGAGGGGCCCGCACTCAAGCTGGCGACCTCGGGGTCCTAAACCTGGGTCCTCCGCACCCCAGTTCGACGCTCCATCCACTGCGCCATCACCTGGCCAGGCTTTCCCTATCTTCTTAAATGATAGTTTCCAATTTAACAACCTTATCAACAGTGTATTGGTTAAGAAGTTTTCAGATGTTTCTTCGTACAGCTCACATGGGTGTTTCCTTTAATTCATAATTGAATGTACATAGCTTGTATTTTTTATTTCTATTATTTGGTCCTCTAAAAGCTTTGGTTTTCTTTCCCATGATACATGATACTGTTATCAAATCTAATATACTTACGTATTTTATTTCTTGCTGACCCTTAACTATTTTAGCTCCTGAGTATCTTCTATTTTCCTCAAGATTAATTTTTTTAACTTATGTTATATAAAATGAACATTTTTGAAGGCCTTAAAAGGCCGTGCATTCTAGAAATATACATAATTTTACTTGCAGCAACTCTAGTAAGTTTCCTTACCTTTAATTTTACTTAAGAATATAGTTCAAGAATTAACATTACTTTCTGTCTTAATGTGAGTGTTTTGTGCAATGTGATTATTAATTATGGTAATTGCTTTTGACCATTATTTGAACCTGTAATTTTGGTAAGGTTACTAATGCAAAAGATAAGAAAAAGTAAACGAGCAATTATTTTTTTCATTTAAATGGTGTTAGTCTTTTAAAGTATAATGGAAGCAGGAATATCTTATCCCTTGTATACTTCTTGTAAACATACTGTGACATTGAAAAATATAAAATAAAAGAAATAATAAAGACATAGTTATTCTCCTGAACTTCTAGTGGAAAAAAATTGGGTAGTCTTCAGTATACCCTTTATTTTTGAAAAAAACCACACAAAACATATGAATTCCCAAATCCTTCAAGCTGCATCCTTTCTCCCCTTGGTCCAGAGCCCTTCCTGCTTTTTGTACATTTCAACCTTGAGTACAGTTCCCTTTCTCTCCCAGCTTGTTCTTGGTTTTATGGTTTGAGAGAAGGCTTCTGTGGCCAGGGGGATGGTGATAATGAATACAAAAAGTTTACTAATGAATGGAATTATTTTATGGGATTTCTATCATGAATATCTTTTAGATATGTTTTAAAACCATTTTCATTATGGCAGAGTTAGCATTGTTGAGGGGTTATAAAATGTACACTGAGTATGTAAAAGGGATAACTAACTCACCTGAGTTGAGATTACTTTGTTTCTGAAAGGTGTGAGGGTGATATAAAGGGAGGATCCTTGTAGGTAGGAATAGTTACGAGGAAGACAGTAAAAAGAACTTCAGTATTTTATGGGGACCAGGTTGATTGTTGAGAGCTCCTGAGTGATAAAGAAACTTTCAAAAAAGCGACAAACTCTTTTTGCTGTAAAATCCTAACAAAGAAGAACATGAAAAGCATTCATTGAAACATTAGATACTGACCTAACTGAGAAATCCTAAACCCGTCTGCTCTGCTGTTTAAAATTTTAGGTTTTATAAAATTGGTTCTGTGATTCATGTTAAAATAACTTACTTACACTAAAGTGAAAACCATTGGCAAATTTCCTCAAGTGATTGACCCAATTTATGTGAAACACAAAACAATGAGTAAAACATGATGCTGTATAAGAATGTGACAGGGCACCATTTTCATCACCCATGCTCATGGAAATTATTCTGGATGGTATGTTTTTAAAAATTACGTTGTAAACGATTCAAGCTTACTCATGTGATGTCATCATTAGTTTAGTATTTACACAAATAATATTAGTTACAATACATTTAATATTTAAGACATTTTAAATATTATGCCTTGTCCTATAACATTTACCTTTTTGATTTTGTAGAGTTCTCAGGTCTTGCATCTCTTTAAGGAAGAGTCAATCTGGTTTGAGTTGAAATGGCTCTAAGATGCCTGACTTAATTATCCACCCCGTCTGGTATAATTCTTCCACTGCCCTTTAGTTAATTGCTGTGCTAAAAACTGGGCTGCTTTTTCATTTGTTATTTACTAGTATATAATCCAGTTATTTTATACACTGTAGAATATCTGGTATTCAAATTGTTAAATAACTTTTGTTATAATATTTTTCTATTGGCTTTGCCTTCTTAATTTATACATTGTCAGAAAATGTAATTAAAGCCTGCAAAAATTACTTATAAAGGATAGTTTTTGCCTTTACAGAGCTTGCATAAAAAAAAAGATCATTTGGATAAATTCATACAACTTCCAATAGTGATAAATACGACATTCTAGGCATCATGTTAGTGACATTCTTTTTAATGTTACATTTCATGAAATCTTAACTTGGAAGAACTGAGGTCCACAGTCATATCGTATTAATAGTATAAGCACATTTCCCTATCAAAATAGGAAGAGTAAAAACACTGTTTAGATGATGTGTGTCAGACCAGTGCTAAATGGTTTGGAAGTAGCACGTGTTCCATCATTCACGCAGTTCCTAGCCTGGAAAAGTTCTATGGCATGTGAGATTTAAGACTGTGGCAAGTGCTCTGTAACAGAAAGTTTAACCCAAAACTAGATTTAGAGGATAAACTTGAAAACCTGTCCCTTCTTTGTTTTAATATGTTGTCAAACTTTACTTTCAAGCTATTCAATTTGTGATTATATGTTTCTGTTCGGTCATGACACCATTTTTTTGTTGTTGTAATTTTAATTCTTACATTTTGTTTTTCTTTCAGTACATGTTAAATATGTTAAATTTTAGTTAAAAATGTTAGCTGTTTTCTTTTTACTTCAAGCTAAAATGTAGTAACTGACAATATAAAAAAAAAACAAAACAGAGAATATGCCTTTTTTAACTCTTTAATAATGAAGAGCAACCTGATATTCAGTTGAATTTTTTGTTTCGTGGCACTAATTGCTTGAGGAAAAAAAATGAATCTGTTCTCTATTATATTTATTTAGTAGGAACATGCAAATAAATTACAACGTCATACAATTTTGATTATTTTTTTCAGGTGCAACAATCGAACACAGTGTATAGTAGTTACTGGGTCAGATGTATTTCCTGATCCATGTCCTGGAACATACAAATACCTTGAAGTCCAGTATGAATGTGTCCCTTACAGTAAGTATGAAATTGACATTTTTTGCTCTCTGCAGCATTCCTCATTGATGCTGAAAGACTACACATGTGAAAGAAGCATATGTTTATGGCCTACGAAACCATTATGCATGCAGAGCACTAACAGACTCGGGCCTCCAATTAGCTTCATGAAGTGTGGAAGGAAGCCATGGTGTGATGCTGGCCAAGTGTCTGTCTGTGTTCTTAAGTGTTTGGCTTTTAAGGCTAGTGTTTTTCCAGAAAACAAACTTGAATTAGCTATTCAATAGGGCAGATAGAAATCTGTACTTTTGCCCGATACCAGTTGCTGACAAATTGGTTTGGCTCACAGTTTTTGTAAAGAAGGAACTGACTTTGGTTTTAATCGTGAGCTACTTGAATGGCTACCTGCTGTCGTGGTAACTTTAGTGCCTGGGAAAACCTGCCATTGCAGTAACTGAGGCCAGGGCTTTCTCTTTTGTTCCTTTGTCCTCAAGGGAATGTTTCTCCACCAGATTTCAGTGATAGAATCTTAACACTAAATAAAATAGCGATAACAAAACCTTGTACTTGTTTCTATTTTCAGTTGGGCCTAATGTCCATTTTGAGTGAGAACCATAAAGGGCTATTTAGAATTCAATTGGAAATTTCATAAGCAGACTTCAGCTCCTATTCTAGCTCTGTGTCGTTTCCCTCCTAACTTTAACATTCTCACTTCTGAACTGTATTTTGTACTTACATTGTACATTTTAGACAACTAAAAAGTCATTATATTACCTGGTTTTCATAAGCCAGTTAGTTTGGTAGTGTTCTTGTCTCTTTACTTTTTAACCTGAAAATAAAATGTGTCGTGTCACCTCAATTTGTAGGCATTCAAAAGAAAAGTTCTTTAGCAGCAATTTTATTGATTTGAGATAGTTTTGATACTCTTCCCTCCTAAAAAGTTAAAATGGATTCAAACTAAACAATGAATTTACATTTTCCAGAACCTCAAAAACTAGATCACTAGTTCTGATAGAATCATATGTACAAACCGTCATTATTTCTATGACCAAAAGCCTAATTCCAATAAATGCACTATGTCCAATATGGTAGTAATGCATTCTTACATGTCGTGTGCAGGTGCTGTCTCTCGTTTCTGCCCACAGTTTGAGAAATTGGCTTTGTGTTGGATATCAGTTAAAGGCCAAACACAGTTGATCTTTTCCTTTTCATTCCTGCTCTGTGTTCCTGTGTTACTGTGAAATGGATGCTTTTTATGTTTTCAGTATTTTCTATACCATTTGTAGGATTGGAAGCCTACTGAGTGCACTGATCTTTATGTCATTTCTCCCGTGTGTAGTGTTGGTGGCTTAGATTGTCATTCTCCTGTGCCACTAGAGGAACATGGCATTCTTTTGAGCTAACCAAAATTTTGTTCTGTAAAGTCACTTTCACTTGAATGTAGCATGGTTTCTGTCCTCAAATTAGAAAAGGAATACAACATCTATTCCCAAACAGTGGACTCAGTCAGAGCTGCCAAGAATTGTGTCTTTCTGGAGCCTGTTCCTGTAACCTAGTCTATAGACCAAGAGCAGTGTTCAGCAAGTATTATTTTCAGACTCTTAAGTTATTTCTTGCTCTGTTTAAGAAAGGAAAATGTGGATATCTTCTGGAACGTCTAACTTTCAAAATTTTTTACTTTTTCAGTTCTCCAGAAGTATTGTACATTGTGCACTAAACTTGCAAATAGCTATACTCAGAGAAGTATCTTGTTATTTTTAGTTTTTGTTCTTTAAAATAAACTCAGGAATTAATTTGTTGTTACCTTTCTAGATGTTTGCACAAGGCAGAAATAAGTCGCTTTTTTTAAACTACTTCTTGCTAAAGGATTGACATAATTATAATTTCTGTATACTGTTCAGTAGTGACACACTATCAGTTGTACGATTTTTACTAATATTAAAATATAAGGCAAAGAATCTTTTTAGAATGCTCTGATCTTACGTAGGGCTAGGTATTTTTATCTCTTTTCCCTTTTTCCCCCCATTCTTTTGTTTCTTTATGGTTCTGTTAATAATACCCATCCCTTACACTTGTTTTAATAGTGTTATTATACTTGTAATATTTGCATACCCTTTACACTGTACTTAGTTGATAAAAAATTGTCACCATCTGGTAATACTTACTATGTGTCCCTTACCATCTTGCTTTATGCCAGTTTCTATCCAGAGCAAATTGTCTAGAAGCTTATATATCCCAAACTCTTTTCTCCTGTTTTAAAAAGTATTTAGAAATTTTTCATGATGTCTAAAAAATTTTATAATCAATTTACTCAACAGAGTTCATTAGAAATACTGTTTGTTTTACATGTGTTAAGTTCGATATATATTCTCGCCCAGATAATGTCTGTGTCAAAAATATAGATACGGCCCTGGCTGGTTGGCTTAGTGGTAGAGAATTGGCCCAGCATGTGGAAGTTCCAGGTTCAACTTCCAGTCAGGGCACACAGGAGAAGCACCCATCTGCTTCTCCACCCTTCCCCGTCTCCTTCCTCTTTGTCTCTCTCTTCCCCTCTTGCAGCCAAGGCTCCATTGGAGCAAAGTTGGCCATGGCACTGAGGATGGTGGCTCCATGGTCTCTGCCTCAGGCATTAGAATGGCCCTAATTGCAGCAGAGCAATGCCCCAGATGGGCAGGGCATCGCCCCCTAGTGGGCTTGCTGGGTGGATCTCAGTCAGGCGCATGCAGGAGTCTGTCTGCCTACTGCCCCACCCCCACCTTCACCCCCTGCTTCTCACTTAGGGAAAAGTACAAAAAAAATAGATAGATAGATAGATAGATGATAGATAGGAAAAAGTACAAAAAGATAGATAGATAAATAGACAGGGCATCCTTTATCACTAATGGAAGTGTTAGTAGTTGAATACATATGTTTAAAAGATTTCTTAAGGATTTGGTAAGAGAAAGGAGAAAAATCAGATTGAAAATTTATATTCTATGGGCAGAATTTGGTTTTGATTTTTGTACTCTATTTTTAAAGTTATCTTTATAAAAATTATACTTTTAGCTTCAAGTGTTATTTGATAAAAAAATAACTTAGTGTTTGATTATATCATTATTAATGAGTAAACATGAAATTTTTCAAAATGAAATAGTGTGTCACTTCAGATACAGAGTATATAGGCTTTCATTTGTTCGGGTAGTTTCTTGTCTTGCATATCCATGTAGTCCTCTGCTGGTGCTAGTGAGTCATGCATTTATGTTTGTTTGGTCTGCGGAATTGTAAACATTACTATGAATTAATTCATACAATATCTTAGGACAAGTTGCAGTATATATTTGTCATGTGATGAAGAATGCTAACTTCATTATGACTTTATATTCTTCTGGGTTGAGGAATTATAATTGGCTGATTTGACATACCTATCCTTTGGTTTTCATAAAAATCATAATGTAAGGATATTTGTTTTAAATATCCACATATTATTTGATTCATTAATCACCAAAGGTTTTATTTAGTTATTTTTTTATCTTTACATTTAGACATTCTCAGTTTTCATCAATATTATAAATTAGATACAATTTTATTCCATTTATTTTTTAGTATGTTTATCAGTCAAATCATAAATGAAGACTTCTCTATTTAATATTTTGCTCAGTAACTGCACTGTCATTTTAATTTATCAAATGATAAAACCCAGCTAATTAATGGAAATTAATGGAAAACAAAATATACTTTCTACATCGTTTATTGAATTATTTTTGTTTCTGTTTTAAGTACATAACATCTTTTAAAGCATATTATTCTCATCCTTTATGTTTTATTGATTTTATTTCAATAAAATCATTATTTCCTAAAAGAACATAGCTGTATATAGAGTCTGAGCAGTCACAACACTAATGATTTCTCTTATCCTCATTTTCCCACCACGCCCTTCCGTTATTGATTCTAATCAGGTATAATATTGCTCTTCACTAGGAGTAATTTTAGGACTAGTGGTTTATAAAAACTGACTCATGTCAGTAGCACTTAATTTCATCTTTTTACCGGATGCAGTCAGAATTACACCTTATAGAGCAAGTATGTTTCCTGAAAGTAGTTAAAGACATCAAGTTGGATGGGGGAGGTGGTGACTCAATGTGGAAGGAACATGCTATTTTTAAGGCAAAAAATATCTGTGTTATGTTTCTCCCTAAGGTATTTCAGGAGGTCAGTATTTAATCCTGATGAATTATAAAATTTAAAGACTTAATCAAGCCAAGATATTTTAATGAAATGTGCAACTACAGTATCTTTTGAGTAATCAGTTTGGAGATACAGTAGTAGCACACTCCAATGCATTTTAATAAGGAAAGAAGCAGCAGCCTAGACATTAATCTGGACACTTGATGAAATTCAGGCAACATACTTTAAAGTCTACGTACAATCTTAAATAGGGCTTTATGGTTTGTAATTACTAGAATACTACTTACCAGCGAGAATCTCACGTAGCACCCTTCCTTAACCACATAATATATGTCTTTGAACTTCTTGGAGTGAGATTTTTTTTCACATGTAACTTGTACTCATCAGGTTTGTTTTATGAAAGCATTTACCTTTTCTGGGGGTCTGTGGAGTCAAGGTATTTGCTTTGAATGCTTGGTATGAATGTTGTTGCATGCTAGCTTGCTTTCTGTGTAAATTGATGATGGTTGACAATGTTATAATAAGCTAACCATAATTCTTTCTTCCTTTTTCTCCTTGCCTACTGTGCTTGCTTTTTCCTTGTATGTATTTTGCTTACTTTTTTTAATAATCATTATTACAAGCTTGAGATATGTATTATAGTTTAATAAGAATCTTATAAAGTATATATAATTTTTATACTTAAATTTATTAATTATTAGTGGGGAAGAAAGGCACTACCTTACCCCACCCTTCAAAATCTCTATTGGGGTAGGTGGGGGAAATAAATGTATTCCTGTAAAGGAGGCATTGTATTTTTTAATGATTAAGATGCATTTTAGTAGAAATGGAAAATAAAACAATTGAAACATGTACATGCATAGTTATATATATTTTTTGTTGCATGAACATATGTGAAGAAATGTTAAAATGTTGCCATATTAATATTCATTAAATTTAACCTAAGCTCCAAGACTGAGTTGTCCTTTTTATAAATATATTTTGCTGCTGTTATGCTTAACCTAATTTTAGTCAATATAAAAATGAGTTCATGGGATGGTACACACCTGCGCGTGCATTTTTGTCTGGAGCATAAATAAATAACATAGAACTAGACAATAATGCCGAGTGACTTTGGAAAGTCAAGAGTATTGTATACCTTGCATTAGAAAAGAGTGTCATTATTTATTAGGTACACTAAGTGAAGCAACATGCCAACATGCCTCCTTAATTTATTAAAATGATTGATCCATGTTTTCTTTTTATGTAACTTTAGAATCTTTCTCCTGCTAGGTTTTCCTGTTGTGTGTTTCTCTTGATCCAAAGTAGTGCAACTCTTATTCTTTCTATATTTTAGCATCTATTACAAATTCAGTCTAGACTAATAGTCAATTTATTTTAATCTTTTTTCTTTTTTCCTTGCACTCTTTTTATTTTTCTTCCGATGCTTAAAATAGAAGTGGAGCAAAAAGGTAAATAACGTATACAGTCTGAACCCCAGCTCCCTGTTCTGTGCCTTATGGATGTTACCTCCTCCCTTCCCTTCCCCCTCAACACTCCTCACATTAAAATAACCAGCAGGATCTCATAAATGCACCTCCTAAAGAAGTCGACTGTTTACATTGAAATTGTATGACTGCTAAATCTGGTGATGGGATAAAAATTCTGAAGTCGGCGGAGGGGGTGGGGTGGAACTGTCCTTTCCGTGTTTCTTTTTCACCCTTTATCTCTTCTTTCTGACACCCTTGGATATTTTACTATTAAAGTGTCATCTTGCCTGGTTTCCAGAACCCTGTCCATAGCATGCCCTGGTTACAGGGTCTCCCGGTCGCTTCATCACTGCTTTCCTGTATTTACTTTCCTCTGTTCCTAATTGCATTTTCTGATTGTTTTCTTCAATTGAAGCTCCTTTGTTTTCAGTCTAGCTTCTGTAAAAGTTCTGAATAAGCCTTCATATTAGTTTATTTTGTTGTTGTTGTTCTCTTTGCTTTATTTTGGTCTTTTGCTTTTGGGTTTGGGGAGCTCATAAGTGGGCCAGGGAGGGGAGGTTGCAAAGTTTAGATTAAAAGAAAATACTTTGTCCACTGTTAAGCACAATGTTCAGAGTTTTAAAGCATAAATTACCAAATTATCAGGTAAAATCACATAGCAAAGATGTAAATTCTCAGCTCAATTATGAAAGATCTTAAACTTTTAGGTTTATATTTGTGAAAATAAAACCCCAGCCATTTTGTGTGCTGGTGTGTTGATTATGGTAACCTGAGGAATGGGGGGGAGGGTAGTGAGTAGTATTAGTATTAAGGATAAATTTTGGTGAAATAGAATGTTAATGATTTTTTTTTCCTTTTTGACTTATGATCCTTAAAACTTGTGTTTACCTGTGTAATTTGTATTTAACTTGGCTTAATCCTTGTTTTTTTCTCTGTGACTATTAGTTTTTGTGTGCCCTGGGACCTTGAAAGCAATTGTGGACTCACCATGTATATATGAAGCTGAGCAAAAGGCAGGTGCTTGGTGCAAGGACCCTCTTCAGGCTGCAGATAAAATTTATTTCATGCCCTGGACTCCCTATCGTACTGATACTTTAATAGAATATGCTTCTTTAGAAGATTTCCAAAACAGTCGCCAAACAACAACATATAAACTTCCAAATCGAGTAGATGGTACTGGATTTGTGGTATATGATGGTGCAGTCTTCTTTAACAAAGAAAGAACAAGGAATATTGTGAAATTTGACTTGAGGACTAGAATTAAGAGTGGAGAGGCCATAATTAACTATGCCAACTATCATGATACCTCACCGTACAGATGGGGAGGAAAGACTGATATCGACCTAGCAGTTGATGAAAATGGCTTATGGGTCATTTATGCCACTGAGCAGAACAATGGAATGATAGTTATTAGCCAACTGAATCCATACACTCTTCGATTTGAAGCAACCTGGGAGACTGTGTATGACAAACGTGCTGCATCAAATGCTTTTATGATCTGCGGAGTCCTCTATGTGGTCAGGTCAGTTTATCAGGACAATGAGAGTGAAACAGGCAAGAATACAATTGATTACATTTACAATACCCGATTAAACCGAGGAGAATACGTAGATGTCCCCTTCCCCAACAAGTACCAGTATATTGCTGCAGTGGATTACAACCCTAGAGATAACCAACTGTACGTGTGGAACAATAACTTCATTTTACGATATTCTCTGGAGTTTGGTCCACCTGATCCTGCCCAAGGTAAGAATGTTTGTTTGCTAATGTGTTATGTCTTTTGTGAACAGCATACTTGTAAAAGACTTACTAATTTGTTTTTCTGTTGATTTTCTTCTCCTTTTCATAGTTAAAGTTCAAAGGATAAAGTTAGCTTAAGTTAGTCCATTTTTCCCCCTGAATTTCTTCACTTAAATGTTGGCTTCAGAAAATGTAGCATTCTTGTACCAGCTACAAACCTGTTAGGTTTTTTTTGTTTTTTTTTTACCCTACCTGACTTCTGAGGTGATTATAATTCATGTACACACTCTTTTAACTTCTTGGTGCCAGTGGGTAAGAGAAATATGTGGTAGGAAGTCCCAGGAGAATTACTAGGCCTGATATTCAATGCCAGGCATAATAAGTAGTTTGCAGTTTTGGCTTCTGCTCCATGTGCCTGAGAGGTAGTCATCCAACATTTTCCTTAGATCATCATACAAAACTATGCATTTTTATTTCCTGATAAGTTAGTAATGGTTTTAAGTCAATATTTCTGTGACTTTAACTGTCACCCGTGGACTAAAGTGATTCTAAGTGATGATTTATGACGATGTATCTGCTAGCATTTTTTTTTCCTTCTTTCTTTTCCCTCCCTCCCTCCCTCCCTCCCTGCCTTCTTTCCTTCCTCCTTTCTTTTCTTCTTTTAGCATGTGTTCTTTTTAAGTAATGTTATGGAGGTTCATTACTAGAGGAACTAATGCTAAATCTTTTGATACATATTTTAGTTTATCAGGTGAATTTAATTCTTTAGGAAATAATTGTGGAGAGTAAATTAAATGAATATTTTATTAAAACAAGATTACCTCATACAGATGATAAAAGAATACCTATTATGTTATTTAGAGTTGGCATTAATTATGTCTTCTATTTGATCCATATTTGTGTATTAAAGATCTGAATTAATATTTCAATTTACTGACTTAATTGGAATTCTCGCATTATTGAGTGACTTCGAAATTTTAGGAACCAGAATGTTTTTTGGAGTGATTAAATCAATCTCTTCAACAAGGTAGAACAGAAGTAAATATTTTTTTTTCTACAATTAAAGCAGTACACATCCATATAGTTAAACATAATTAGATGTACCCACATATGTTTTAAGATATATTTTGTGTGTATGCGTGTGTTTTATTGAATTTATTAGAGTAACACTAGTTAACATAATTATACTGGTTTCTCTTGCCCAATTCTACAACACATCATCTGTACACCATATTGTGTGTTCACCTCCCCACATCAAGTCCTTCATCCTTTTTGTCCCATACTCTCCTCTACCACTTCCCCTCCTGGCAATAACCACATGGTTACTAAGCTCTGAATATTGTCCTGGGATTGGAATCTCAAAAGCAGAAGTCATCATCTTTTTTTTTTTTTAACTAAAGAACATTTATTTGTTTCTCACTGACTTTATCTTAGGACATAACTAAAACTGTGCCACCAATGGACTGGATTTAGCTCAGCGGTTCCTTGGAGTCAAATTTACTTGTTATAATTATGCCACTACCCACCCCAACTTGAAGAAGGGTTAGTACAGTGAATGTTATAAAGCAGATATGAGCAGTTTTAAAAGGACTTGGAACCAACATTAACTGACAAAAACCTCCTTCTAAATCATAACAATGTTTAAGTAGAAAAGAAAAGGGGGGGGAGGCAATGGGAGCTTCGGATTGAACAAGATCCTCACATTTCATCTAATACATTCAATCCTGGCTACAGTGAACCAAAATGGATACAGGATTCTATTATACAAAACTTCCACTACAGATTGCTGTACACATCTGTGTTCCAAGCCCATCCCCAAACCCCTAATGCTTCCAACACAACTATTTCCCAGCCTGTTGGACCTGCCGACGAAGGAGCACGTAGATCTTCTCTTTAATCCAGTCTTTATTATAAGGCTGGTATGTCTGGGTATCAGCTCGGTAAACAAGACAGCTGAGGTCTGCCAGATCATCAATAAAATCAAACAACTGGCTGATATCGTATGTGATAGAGGGGCTGCTGGGATTCATTCTCTTCAGATGTTCTTCATACATTTTACAAACACCTTCCATGCATTCATTCACTGACTCATAATCGGCATAAGTTCTGCCTTCTGACCTCTTGGTAGGCTGTACCAGCAAAATGGTGTGAGACATCGCGCCAAACTCTTTCACCCAGTCATCATCTTTTGTAGTTGAATTTTTAATTTGAGACCTAGAACACCAAAATAATGTGATGTGATTTTTGTTCATAAAAGCAATAATGACTTGGTCTTACTGCAAGACCCCTTTTTCTCTAATTCATGTATCTCTAGAATTTTTTGCTCACATCTGTGGCAGTTGTGTCCTATTGTTAAATTTTCAACAATTAAGTCTTTACCTTTAGGGCATAAATATCTTTATTGATAGAGTAAGAATTGCTTATTTTTAAATTTAGACATTTTTTTCCTTGAAGCCAGGAATTGGATGTTTTCTATATCTTATTTGTTTTCCTAAAAGCTAGTACCATGCTTCTCCTTTATTTTATAGGTTTATAAAAGGCAAATGTCGGGAATTACCAACATTTGATGACATTGTATTGATACTTGTGGTAACATTTTTGTAACTTCTGTTACCCTTATGGCTGTTCCATTTCTTTTGGATGGTAGTAAATCTCTTCCCCTTCATTAAAAAATAAGAAAAAAAAAGAATTTTTAAAAATGCAAATTTATCATCAGGCACCACCCAAAGAATTATGAATAAAGACCCATTGCTCCATCTACTTCTCACAGAAGTACTCAGTAAATACAAGATGAGTAATGTCATTTCCACATATGGCTAAAATATTCTAGTGAATGATCTGATCCATTTCAGATGAAAAAGTCTTTGATATTTTGGGTGATTATTAGAAAGAGCAGTTACTAGCTTTGAAAATGAGAAATTTAAGATACATTTGGTAACTATATTCCTACAACTGTGTTTTCTAATCCAAAATAGCCATTCCTAAATACTACCAGAAAGTGAAAATTCATATTGGCCCTTTATTAAATCTTTCATGGTAAAAAGTTGTATCTGACCTAAATTTTTCTTGCTGCTGTTTGAATTCTATTCTCTTTGTCTCTTTCCACATAATTTATCTTCTTGTGCTTTTAGAGAGACTCCGGTTTCTCTCATCCAAGGTGTGTGCTAATATCTAGATGGGGCCTTGCAAAACAGTGCTGGCCCATAAATTTAGGTCCAACCAATAAGCCACTGTCAGCTTTCCTGAAGCAAGATCCAAGAAACTGATGGGGCAGCGCTGTTAGAGATCAGGTCTTTGCCTGTCTACAAAGCAGTGATCGACTAGGTTGGCTGAGGTTCACAGTCTTAAAGTACTGGATTTGCTGCACTGTATGTTGCCAAGGTATACATTGTGCTGTGAAATTATTCTTTCCTTTTGATTTCCATTGTGGGCTGCTTCAAAGTATATTAGCTTCAATACCTTTTCCCATTTATAAATCCAAGCCCTTTTATTTCTAACAGCACAAATACATTATTTCTTTGCCTGATCATGGTTTTCAAATAATATTTTCTTTGAATTTTAGCTTTTTGTGATTCTGCATAGTTCATTTGCTCCATTCCCCTACACTAGGTCTGTTTTTTCTTTTATCTTCTTTCTCCCTAAAGTGGGTTTAGGAAAAAACCTATTTTATTCTTGTTTTAACTCTTCTATTTCTTAATCTGAATTGCTTTATGTTTACATAATCTGCCTGTAAATTTATATTTCAAATGTTATTGAAAAATATTGTGTCTTGGGTTTTGACAGCTCCTGAATAATTGATTATGAAATATGTTACTCTAATAATATGAGGGAAGTATTTTTACCATGAAAGTCAGGTTTATTTTTTAGGAAGAGTTTAACATAGAATACATATTTTTTGAAACATCGTCCCACTGATAATGAATACTCTCAATAATAGATGGCCAATATTTTTAAACATTAAATAAGAATAAGTTTAATTAAAATGCTCTTTTGCATTACCAGGCAAAAGTCTAGCTGGAGTTCATTCAGTGAATAATGGGTTAGTTCTTGAACCTGATGATGGAAATACTACCCTTAGCATAAATGGATGTTGTCCTTAAATCTCTTCAGGCAGGAAAAAGCTGGTAATAAATAGCAAGTCATTAGTAAACACTACCATAGTAAATTGAACCATTCTGTCTGTCAAAATCTTTATGGGTTCTATTAAATATGTTTATTAGCATTTTACTAGCATGGTTTCTAGGTCTCTGTACTCAAGTGATAACAGTAGACAAAATGCTAAATCAGTTAATCTAGATCAGGGGTCCCCAAACTACGGCGCACTGGCTCCTGAGGCCATTGATCCAGCCCCTGCCGCACTTCCAGAAGGGGCACCTCTTTCATTGGTGGTCAGTGAGAGGAGCACAGGATGCATCCGCACCCATAGTTCCCATTGAAATACTGGTCAGTTTGTTGATTTACTTGTTCTTTATTTTAAATACTGTATTTGTTCCCGTTTTGTTTTTTTACTTTAAAATAAGATATGTGCACTGTGCATAGGGATTTGTTCATAGTTTTTTTTATAGTCCGACCCTCCATCGGTCTGAGGGACAGTGAACTGGCCCCCTGTGTAAAATGTTTGGGGACCCCTGATCTAGATGCTTGACATGGCATGCTGATAACTGGGATAAAGCTCTGTATAGTAGGATTTATATTGGAATATAATTCTTTCATGAGTTGTTTTGTTTTCTGTTACCATTTATAGAATATTCTAGGATTTTGAACCTCTTGCCACATAAATTTCAGTATGAAACTTAATAGTTTATTGCTCTAGTATCTTCTACTATCCTTCCCACATCTTTTTCTTCTTTTAGACATTTACACAGAATAGTGTCAATAAAATGCTCCAAAATAAGGGCAGGTTGTTTTGTAGGGTGCCATACTTCTCCAGAGTCTATGAAGCTCTTTTACCTAGAAAGGTAAGATTGTAGCATTTAAGAGTATGGTCAAGTGACCTTGAACAAATTGCTTAACCTTCTCTGTGGTTCCGTTTTCTCATCTTTAAAAGGGAGTTAATCATAGTGCTGACTTCCCAAGGTTGTGGTATGTTTTAAATAAGGTGATCTGATGATTCTTCAATGTTGATTGGCATAGTGTCTGGTCCATCAATGCTGAGTAAGTGTCAGCTTTTCTCGTTATCAGATGCCCTGTCTTCATCTGTGGAAAGAAATACTAATCTTTAGAAATGCCTTCACGTTTCTAACTTTAATCTTACAAAATATTGCTTTCCTTGAAGTTGTTAAACTTTGGCCTTGCAAAATCCCAGGAATCATAGTTGTTCTCCAGAAAGATTTAATTTTTGCACGTAAAGTTTACTTTCATGTTTGTTTTCCTTACGTTCCAGTATTTCAGTGATTTGCCTTTGTATATTATGTTGATTCCCTTTGAACTTCTGCTGATGAACAAAAGGTAAAAAGGTATGAAAATTAATCAAAAAACACATGGAAGCTGGAACATTGCATGAAATTGTATACATTTAAATAGAGGTCATTTTATTACCTACCTTCACTCAGTTCTCAATCTTGACTGATGCTTAGCTAACAGATCACTAATTGTAGTATTGTTACTGCAATTTCCAGTGACTAAATATGGCCTAATTAGTACAGTACAGTGTCAAGAGATGTGGAAGATGCTGTAGCGCTAAACTGCGTTGCTCTGCCCTGTTCTGTTTTTGCTCCAATTCTCCACTCCCCTCTAGAACTGGAATCAGCAGCAGTGATTTGACACTTCTGCAAAAGATTGTGATGCTTTTGACAAATGCTAACTGAGAAAGCACTGAAAGCCTGGCTGCATTGTAATCAAAAGAAAATTACAGAGGTTTAACAAGATGTCAGGCGAATGCTTTACAGGAAAAGATAGACGGTTTTGAATAGCTTTCTGCAGCAGCTGGCTGGGCATGATGTTTGACTAATGTACACAGGCATCTCTCATATGATCAATAAATTATGCCCTGGAAATAAAACACGTGTTTAAGAAGTTTCTCTTGGTTTAGGAAGGACAGAGTTGTAGAAAATGTGTAGTGCACTTATCGATAACAAGAAAGTTTGTCACTACTAAAGGTCAGGAAACCAGTTTTTCTGATGAACTTTATATTCTGTCAATAGTGTCTGAATTGTATAAACAGCTGTTAGTGGACTGAGCTTAATAATAGGAACTGGTTTTCTAATAAGTTTTAATGTTCTAGTTTGTTTCTTATGTATAGATAAAGAATAAAATTAATTTATATAAAAATATTCAAAAAATATTTTTAATAATCTGTACTCAATGTAAATTTAAGGCATCATATGTATAAAGTTTTAAGAGCCAATAACTATAAATGTTGATAAAGCTTGAGTGTGATCATCTAATAGATTTTAAATGATAGTATTAAAGTTTTGCTGACAGACTTTTTATTGTTTAAAATAATTAAATGGTAATTAATGAAGGAAACAAAGCTTGTTAATTATTTAACCTCTGGATTTAACAGCTAAAAGTAAAGTTGCAATTCAGAAAGTAACCTTTTAATAGCTTCTTTGTATATTTCTACTTTTAAATGTGTAACTGTAGTTCCTTTTATACTTTGTTAAGGGTCAGTCAGGGTTGTTTTTGAATTAGGCATGATTTGATCTAACCTGTTATCTTCAGAAGAGATTGCATTATAACCTTTTACCAGAACTAGCTGTTTTTCCAAAGACCTGTGTTTTCAAAAGTAAAGAAGCTGAAGCCTCAGATGTTCTCTAACTAAAACAGCACAAGCATGCCCAGCTTACCTTCTGTTTAGATCTAATCAGGCATGCTCCAAAAGCTCTCAGGCAAGAATGGCTGCTGGGTACAAAGATGACACAGTATATAGTGTGTCTGTAAAGTCATGGTGCACTTTTGACCAGTGACTGGGCAAAAGTGCCCCATGACTTTATGGACACACTGTAATTTTCCTGCAAGTTGCAGAGTGGGTGACTTTAAATTTTCTATTATCCTAATTGTATGTAATCTTCAGACTTTTGTAGATACTTTGGATTTGATGGTTTATAGAGTATGAATTTATACAAGAGAATAATTTTTCTGTTATTTGGTAGTGACATAATGCATTTGGTTTGCACATTGAAACTTTACACAAAAGTGTCCATTTCCTGTTAGATGATATATAGTGAAATTATACTTACACTATATATTATCAACTATTTCATTGAGATGTAAACCTAACACAGTTAAAGTCATACAGCAAAATCTATATAATAAAGCCTAAATTGCCTTCGCTTAGCCAACAATATGAATAAAATGAAAGAATTGATGAGATTTATTTTTCCCACCAACTACTGATGTTCTCAGTAATGCTCATTTTGTTGGTTTTGGGATAATTGGAAGGGTGGGCTTTTGTGCGTGCGTGCATGTACACATTCACGTGTGAGCCTGTATGTGGACAAGAGTGTGTTTTTGAGTATTAACATAGTCATCTTTTCTCCATAGTGCCTACCACAGCTGTGACAATAACTTCTTCAACTGAGCTGTTCAAAACCACAGTATCAACCACAAGCACTACTTCACAGAAAGGCCCCCTGAGCACAACTGTAGCTGGATCACAGGAAGGAAGTAAAGGGACAAAACCACCTCCAGCAGTTTCTACAACCAAAATCCCTCCTGTGACAAATATTTTCCCCCTGCCAGAGAGATTTTGCGAAGCATTAGAGACGAGGGAGATAAAGTGGCCTCAGACACAAGGGGGTATGATGGTTGAACGACCATGTCCCAAGGGAACAAGAGGTACTTTCTGTGAAATACTATATATACATTTTAAATTTTACTTCAGGTGGATTCTGAATTACACTGAACTGATTTTCTCTAGGATGGAGATATTTACAATAACAAACTTTATTATTCTTGTTACTTCAGTAATACAGCATCTGGAGACAATTTAAAGGTTTTGGGATTGTAAATATCACTTAAGGTCAGGTCCTCTTAAAGACCTAGGTTACACCTAAGATTTTTGCCCATGGACTCTAGTAAGCCTTCCTCACAGTTATCTTTCTTTTCACAAGTATCATTTTGGATGAGTCCCAAGAATAAATTAAGGGCTTTTATTGTTTGTTTTAATGCCTGCTATTTCTATGCTGACTTTATACTTTCTGTTTATAATCTGCATTTGACCCTACTTTTTGTCACTGATTGTCACACTGCTTCCATTAGCCTGTATTCAAAATTTAACACGCAGGGTAGGATCATCATAGCTGATTTCCCGAGTGCATGCAGAAAAACTGTTTCCATTTCATTGTTTTCTACATCTGTTGTAGGAACTGCCTCGTATCTCTGCATGGTTTCCACTGGAACATGGAACCCTAAGGGCCCTGATCTTAGCAACTGTACCTCACACTGGGTGAATCAGCTGGCTCAGAAGGTTGGTTGGACCCTTTTAATATGATACACATTGGTGATTAAGGGCTTTAACTTCTAACATAAATAATTCAGCTTTGTTTGTTAAAACCAGCTTCATTACTCTTTGTTCAGTATAAAAGTTAAAAAAAATTATGCATAGTTTTGTCTGTAAACTATTTATTCAAAGTTACATATGTTTTGGGGCATGCTGTTTTCTTTGTTAAGCTTTTTAATGAGTACATACTTGCTTAATTTCAATCATATTTAGTTCTGTTTCTTTTGATGTTTGTAAGACAAATAGTGCATTGGCCTAATAAATCAAATATTATGTTTGCAACTGAATCCACAGAATGCAAGCAGATGTTTATATCACATATGATTATGATAAAATAAGTGAAAATATTTACAGTGGAATACAAGTAAAAATATTTAATATAACAGTGGGATGCAGTGACATTTTGGTTTCTCCTTTCTCATCTACCTTTCTGAAGTACAAGCAGTAGATAATAACCCTCAGTTATCATACTGATTACATTCTGATTTAAATTTCTGGATCATTGGAATAAATAAACAGGATTTTTAAATATCATTTTAAGATGGTTACAATGAATGAGAGAGCTGTCTGAAAACTTCTGCAAAGGATTTCTGCCCCCCTCCCCTTGTTTTAAATGTCTGGTTAAGAATTTCTTGTGTATGTTGAGGATCTAAGAACCTTTAATCATCTACAATGTAAAGAAAGTTACTGGTCTCAAGTAGTTGCAGATTTTGACACATTTGCAAATATATTTTTCATCACAACAAAGACACTTAGGAGAAAAGTAAGCTGCCATAAAACTGAACAAGAAATGTTACTGAGATAATAATAAATTTGGCATTTCAGATCAGAAGTGGAGAAAATGCCGCTAGTCTTGCCAATGAACTGGCTAAGCACACCAAAGGGCCGGTGTTTGCCGGGGACGTGAGCTCCTCCGTGAGACTGATGGAGCAGTTGGTGGACATTCTTGATGCACAGCTGCAGGAGCTGAAACCTAGTGAAAAGGATTCAGCTGGCCGGAGTTATAACAAGGTAAGTTGGAATTTTCTGTTCTGTTCAGTGAGGCATTTTGTACTGCAGCTCTGGCTTCTAATACCAGTCAACTGCCAAACCTCTGGCCCCTCTGACATACGCTTAGAAACAAAACTTCTATTTGGGTTCCTGTCCCAAGGAAGAATTACAGTTGAGGAGAGAAGCAATATGGCTTTAACAATAACAACAAAAATGTTTAAAACGTGACAGTGACTTTAGTTGGTGGCAGAGGTCATCTGCCTGTTTTGGTTATTATTCTCACTTTAGAATGCATTATCTGCACTTGGAGAGATTCTGTGTAGAGATTGTGTTCTACAGTGCTCATACTTTGTATACAAGTACAGCCAACTCTTAGGGTTTCAACACAAATGTGACGCAGATAGGAATGTCAGTCACTGAAATACTGTCTTTAATGACAGGTTTTGTGAAAAGGACAAGTGTCCTCTCAGGGAGTATAGTGTATTACTGCTATTAGTTTTTTTGTACTGTGATGAATACTTGGTAGCTAGTTTAACTATGCTGTAAAATAAGTGCTTAGATGAGATTCAGTATGAATGCAAAATCTGTGGCTAATATGGTTTTACAGGGTGAAAAAAATAGGCATTCCCTTTTGACCATATTTTTGCCTTTAGTTTTATCAAGGTACTTTGGATTAGTATACTTAGCAACACAGAGCTAAAAACTAAATACACAATTTTAAATGTCTGGTTAAGAATTTTTGTGGGCAGCCAGGGCAAACCCACGAAAATCCAGAGAACCGTTTATGATACCTAATAAACTCTGGGCTCAGGAACACCTGAGCTTAATTTTTGAGGATTTCTTTGTTCCTCATTTTCAACAGATGAAATCTAACTTCTGATTTTCTTTTCTTTTACTAAAAAGCTCCAAAAACGAGAGAAGACATGCAGGGCTTACCTTAAGGTATCTCTCCTGTGCTGTCACCCTGCTTTCTCCCTTCTTCAGCTACCTACCACGCTCTGTCATCTTGCTGCATGATCCAATGTATTTCAGTCTTTGATAATTATATAATGTGCCCCATATCAGCTGTACAAATGTTGGCTTTTCACAGGTATATTACTCTCAGAATAAGCAAATAATTTATAATAATTTTTGATGTTTTTCCATTTATCTAAACATACAAGAATTTTAATGAAATATCCTCTGAATTGGAAAGTAATCATATAGTCTCTTTGTTTCCTGTTGTCATCTATGTGGATTAAAAAGAACTGGAGTAACACAGCTATGATATATCCTTGGCAGTTTATCATATCAAAGACTGTATAGTCATAACGTATGTGCATGAAAAGTCACTGCTTTCTTATCTGTGGCATACTGTTAAATAAAATAGGCTTTCTCATGAAAATTTTGGGAGTCATTTCTAGAAACAGAAGGGTTACTAGAAATGAAATATAAATAATATGACAGTTTATTGATACATGTTATATGTTGGTTTTTATCAGGCTGATAAGAATAGAAAGCCACTATTAGGCTGAGAATCCTTGTCTGTTCCAGCTGGTTTTTCTCCCTGGTATATCCAAATAATAGGAAGCATGCTGAGGGAGGCTAGCAGTGGAATTATGCTGTGCTAGTTTTGTGTGCTGAGTCAGAATGACAATACCGCATTGCATTTTGTTTCAGTCTGAATTTTAAATGTTCTTTGGAGGGCTAGTTACTTTCTAATCTTACTCATTTGGGGACCATCTCACTAGTAAATTAGACCTTGAAGAATTCTTATACATGTGACAGAATAAGACAAAAGAACTTAGTGGTTTTGTAGAACAGAAAGCTTATTTGAAAGCTGTGGCTTCACCAATATTGGTTGGAAAGGTCTAGAAAAAAGAATGGCATCTCACTAGTTAGTAATAGATATTGTGAGATTTCAGAACTTGACAAGAAAAGGTGATGGGGAAAGTCTGATTTTATGTGGTAATATTCTGAAAGTCCCTTTTTATCGTTTCTAATGGGGCAAAGAAATAACTGCCAAAGAGGATAGAATTTGTCATACTGATATTTTCAGTTGACCTTAAAGCTGATAGTTAATGTGTGAAATGTAATAATTGGTTTGTTGCCCAGAACATATATCTCAGCGGGAAAAGAATAGCCTTTTTTTTCCTTTGGCTGGGAGAGAGACTACTTTAGCAGTATGATTAGGCTAATGATTATTTTGATTCCACTAGAAGAGTACAAATGGTAATAAATAGTGTTTCAAATTAATAAAGCCATATCATTAGTGAGTTATGTGTATACATAGTAAATTTCAGCATGACCTTAATTTCTGACCAGAGTCATATTCAGTAGGTCACAAATGAGTTTCTCTGTTCAGATAAGACTAACAGAACTCCTTAAATGAAAATCAGAAGTTGCACTATGCAAATGAAGCGGTTTCTTGCTTTGTGACAGAGGATCCATTTGTTACTTAGATTAGAGGCTCCAGTCTGTATTTCTTGGTGACTAATGAATCCGGCCTCAACAGACCAATTTCTAGTTAATGGCTGCAGCAGCATCAGTGTGAGCATTTTGACTATTCTATCTCCCAGTAGAGAAAGAAAAAAGCCTTTAACGCCACTTGGAAGTATCTTTACCTGCCAGGAAGGTCGTGGTGGCTCACAGGGTAGACAGAAAGAGGATATTAGGATGAATTAAGCTAATTAATCTTACTCTGACAGTTGCCTCAAACAACTTTCCCCCCTGCTCATTTTAATGTAGTACCTCAAAGTAGCAGTTTTTGTTGTTCTTTATACAATGTATGTTCTTCTTTACTCTGTGATTACCATTTATACATGGGAGCAAAACCATTTATACATGGTAAATGACACGTTATCACTAGGTAAATGGGATAGACTAAATAAACTTAGTGACTTCAGCTATCTAACTAAGACATAGTTAGTATACAGCTATAGTATCTATTATTGCAAGAGCCTGCCTTCAATTGCTTAACTGACTGCATTGTATTTTTATTTAATGTTATTTTGCATAATAATAAACTATAATCCTATATATGTGAATATTTACAACTTGGATGTTTATGAAGACTTGATTCTGCCTTTATTTTTAAGTTATTAGTATAGGCTTTAAATATTTTGATTGTTTTCTAGATTCCTTTAAAAATAGATCATTCTTTAGGAATTGAGGTGTACCCTCACATGCTTTTTAGCTGGACAGGGAATTAAAAGAGTGAAAACGTTCGCATATAATTTACAAAGTTTGAAATCATCTTGGTTTTATTTCCCAGTGGTACTAAGCAGACAGTGTTACAAGTCACAATCTTGGTTATTAAAGTTTGGTCACCTCCCCAAAAAAACAACAACATGTTTTACTTTTCGAACATAACTATGAGGCTACTCCTTGAGCATCAGTGTTTCCTGTTTAGAACATTCAGGACTTGAGATTGAAAGTAGGAGTGAGTGACTGACTGCATGGAACAGTAATACCTCAGGTTAAGATGTGAAGCTGGTTGTAGTTCTTTCCAACAAGCGGAGAAGATTAGATAAATAGGAAAACCATCTTTTTACACTTACTCTTTGTAATCATATATAGTAGTCTACTAGCCTTCAGTTAGTCCTACTTGGAAACGGTCAGATGTGATACAAGTTGACCAGCTATATGTTCTCCAGGTGTTCTTCCATCTTGAATTATGAGTAAATCATCAAGACAGATAAACATTATAATTTTCACCAGTGATTGAAATTCACCTTGGTACTAGAAGCAGTCAAAACTAATGATGGTTTTCTAATGGATGCAGGCAATTGTTGACACAGTGGACAATCTTCTGAGACCTGAAGCTTTGGAATCATGGAAGCACATGAATTCTTCTGAACAAGCACATACTGCAACAATGTTATTGGATACGTTGGAAGAAGGAGCTTTTGTTTTGGCCGACAATCTGGTAGAACCAACCAGAGTCTCAATGCCCACAGAAAATATTGGTAAGTGAATCTGTTGTCACATTTAATTTTGATTGAAGATAGATGTTTAAGAGAATGATGTTTCCATTCTGAATCTATTATTTCCCAGTGCCAAACTTCTCTTTTGTCGAATTATTTTGTGTTAATGAGATAGTATTGATCACATTTCATAACATTAATGCAAAAACCAAAATCTATCCTGTATCTTTTAAAAGTTGGTTTCATGTGTTGTTGTTCTCTTTAAACTAAAAGAAATCATTAAAGGTAAAATGTGTTAGAGTACTTAAATGCCTGAATATAGATTGCTTAAGTAATGAAAGTGCTTGCTATGAACTATGGCAAATGCCATTTGATATAATATGTTCCTAATTAATTTAAATTACTTTCTGGAATGTGTTCTCCCAGTCAGATATTTTGGGCACACAGAATTTGAGCCAAATGTTTATATTAGACACAACTGCCTTCAGGTGAAAATGTGGTCAGTGAACTACATCTTTCATAATGCAGAATATCCATGCTTTATAGATTGTGAAATAGCTGCCGATTGTTTTGAAGCATAAGTTAGAGTGTAAAGGCTGGCAACAAGAGGCAGAAATTAACTCGTGATGATATTTGAAAGAAGTACACTAAGTACAGAAAAACTATATTAATTTAGTCTTGACTGATTTAAAATTGCAAATTAATTGGTGAGTTTGAGTTTAGATAAAGTTTTATAGTATCCTTTAATAAAGTAAAAAAGTTTTCCAAGAATAAATGTAAAAAAAACCCAGACAGGATTGTTTACTACTGTCACCAAAAGAATACATCTAGAGCAGCAGATGCTGAATGCAGCCTTGCTGTGTGGGTTGCCATATCTCATTATCGAATTGTGTCAGCCTAAATCATGGAACTTTATATTTAAAAATGTAAAAAAAGTAAGGTATATAGAAGAAAAAGCCAATCAGATTATGAAACTTGGATTTAAATGTAAAGCTTTATTTAAATAAATGATATTTTAGAAAGAAATAAAGTATTATTAAAGTCATGTTTTTATTTACAGTGCGGTTTTAGAATGATTAATAACTCAATAACTTCAAATTAAATGAAGTCAAAATAATTTGGCTTAATATGATCTGGGATACGAGATATAAGGAATATGATACTTTACCATAGCCTTAGCAGCAGTAATACAAAATGAACAAAGTTTCCCCTTTCTGTCTAATGCTTTTATTTTTGAGGCTAATGTACTCAGTAGTCTAATGAAATTCCTGCGACAGACGACAGACCTTAAATAACTGTTCTTAAATGTTTCCAGTGATATGCCTGTAAGGATAAAGTAATATAGACTTGGTTATCTTAGACTCGATGGATGAGTCATAGAAAGTGTTATCTGAAGTGGCATGTTATGACCTCAGTTTATTTTCTAAGTCAGGTAAAGACTATTTTTTAAGCAACAACAACAAAACTCTAAAATTTCTTCTTCTGTCCAAGAGTCCCAAGAAAATTTGACAGGCCAGGTTGATAGTCTATGCTTGCATTACCCTCACTTTATGCAGAACAACTTTTATTATATATTCAAGATATTTTTACTTCAGTTTGAGACATAGTCTGAACATTTAAATGTCCAGGAATATATTTTCCACAATACCTGTATATTTTAGAGTTCTAAAGGATCATTCTTCATACTTTTTAAATTTTTTTATTTATAATTTCAAAAATAAAATGATGGGTGGGGATTCTTACAGAGTGTAGAACAAACACATTTTTATTAAGTTCTCAAAAATAAGGCCCTGAACTTATCATAGGCATATGCTGATTACCCAAGAATTATCAATGTGAAAGTCATTTTACATATTCTAATATAGATTGCATCTTTTTATCTCAGATGTAAACAATTTGTGGCATATATTATACATGATCAGTCTGAGAAATACTATCAACTTTTTTCTAGTCTTGTTCCCATTTTAGATGGAGAAACTAAACTAGTCCATTATTTTTTTTATGTCATCTCTTTCTTGATGCACTTAAATTTAGGATGTGGTTACAATGTGTTTTGGTTATTAGGGCAATTTGGTGTTTTGCTTTAGTGATTTCTCCTTGAATCCTTAATTTCCTTTATTGTATGGTTTACCCTTATGCATAACCTCATAAAAATGGTATAATTATATCTTCTATAATTATATCCAGTTTAGCATCAAAAAATCAACTTTGAGGTACAGTTTTTCTACAGCCAGAACAGCTGATGTAAATGTACAATTTGATGAGTTTTGGCAAATGTACACCTATATAATCAATAACATGATCAGCATCTCTTACCACCTCAGAAAGATTCCATATACTCCTTTGTAGTCAGTCTCCTTGTACCCCCAGGTCCAGGCAACCATTGGTCTGTTTTTTTGTCACTAGTTTAATTTTGTTTTTCTAGACCTTCAGTTGAATGGAATCATATATTTTTTATCTTGATCCTTTTACTCAGAATAATGTTTTTGAAGTTGGTCCATATTTGTGTGAGCATCAGTAGTTCAATCCTTTTTATTGCAGAGTAGTATTCAATCCGAAGGACATAACCACTGTTAATTCACATATTAGTCGTTTAGATTGTTTCCATTTTTTGACTCGTTATTAAAGCTACATTTTTTCTCTAGGTGGTTGTAACCTAGAGAAAAACCACCTAGGTTTTTCACATTCTAACAGCAAAGAGAGTTCCAGTTGCTCCACATTTTCACTAACATTTAGGATTGTCTTTTAATTATATCCTAGTAAATTATAGTGGCTTCTCTTTATTTCATTTTGCATTTGTGTGATTGCTAAAGTTACATTTTGTTGATAACTATTTAACTTTTCATATATCTATTTTTTTTCATATATCTATTTTTGAAGTGTCTGTTCATATATTTAGCCCATTCTTAACTGGGTTGTTTTTAGTTACAAGTTATAGGATTCTTTATGTATTGCTGAGAAAAATCTTTTGTCGAGTATGTGTATTCTGTTGGTTTTTCCTCAGTATGTGACTTTTTGTATTTTTTCTAAAGTTAGAAGTGGGGAGGTAGTCAGACAGACCCCAGCATGAGTCCTATAAGGGATCCACCCAGCATGCCCACCTGGGGCAATGGTCTGCCCATCTTGGGCGGCACTTGAGGTGGAGGCCATGGAGCCGTCCTAAGCACCGGGGCCAACTTTGCTCCAGTGGAACCTTGACTGCGGGAGGGGACGAGAGAGATAGAGAGAAAGGAGAAGGGGAAGGGTGGAGAAGCAGATGGGCACTTCTCCTGTGTGCCATGACCTGGAATCGAACCCAAGGACTTTCACACGCTGGGCCGACACGCTATCAGTATGTAACTTAAAAATATATATATATTTTTAACAATATTTTGAGAGCAGCAGAGTTTTTAATTTTGATAAAAAGTTATTTCCCAGCTTCAACATCTAAATTAATCCTGTTTCACTTACTCTTCTTGCCATTGTATTATTTTAAATCCTAATATCATATTATTACTGTGAATACTTTAATAAATATCCTATACTTAAAAACACACTGTCATTGTCACACTTTAAAAATTAAGCAGGATACAAACAAGTTCTTGTCATACTTTTGATTGATACATTGTTTTGAGTCTCTTTTAATTTAAAGCCATTTCTCCCTACAGCTTATTTTTTAAAATCTTTTTCATTTTTGTTTAAGAAATTAAGTGAATAATTTGTTTTGTAGAATATTCCACATTCTCTATTTAGTTTATTGCATCGTCATGGTAATCATTTAACCAGGATTGATATATACTGATAATTAGATTAGGAGGCTTGATCAGGTCAGGTTTAATTTTCTCCCCCTAAGAACTTTCTATTGCATCATATTCAAGAACATCTTTGGTTGTTTTTCTTTGTGAACTTATGATTGATTAGGTGGTTTAGATATTATCAGCCTAATTCATCCATTATAAAATTCCGTTTTATTTTCCCAGTGTGGTTAGCAGTCGGACATGATTGTATCTATTACAGTGTGTCCGTAAAGTCATGGTGCACTTTTGACCGGTCAAAAGTGCACCATGACTTTACGGACACATTGTAGTTTAAGCTTAGTTATGTTGTAGTGACAAATACCCCAAAGTCACAGCAACTCACAGGAACAAAGATTTAAACTTCTTCATGCTGCATCACCATTGAGGCTTGGCTTTGGCTCTGCTTCCTGTCATCACAGTCTCAACTCCGATTTCTATTTACCCTGGTACTCAAGTTGATGGAGCCTAGAATATGGTGAGTTTCCTGGCAGAAGTTATAGTTTTCCCTATATGTTGTATTACTTTACTTCCCCTTTCATCTCATTGCAGCAAGTTCTCTGTGATGAATTTGAAAAATAGGACAGAGAAATATATTAAAATCCTATCTACAGCTTTGGCTGTGAGTGAGGCTCTGGGTGGCTCTTCTATGAATCAAGTGTATTCACTCTCAGGAAATCTATTGAACAAGGCATGCATTATTTCAAGCATACAGAAATTGAGAATATCATAAACATCTGTGTTCCAGTTACCCAGCTGAGCCTTATTTTAGTATTTTACCATATTCACTTCAGACTTGGGGGAAAGAAATAGTTTTAGATAATGCATAAATCCCCTGGGACGACTCCTTGCTGGTCAGTTCAAGACAAGAGTAGCCATCATCCTTAAATTATTTGTTAGCATTAGTACACTTAAAATTGTTTTTTGCTTTTTTGTTTTACAGGTAATGTACATGTTAGCATTAGTATGCTTAAACATTTTTTTGTTGTTGTACAGGGAATGTACATTTAACAAATTTTATGTTGTAAAGTTAATGACTTCACACTACAAATGTAATTGTATAATTTTTCTCTACCATGATGATTTTCGTATTTATACATTTTGATATGTGCATCTCCAATTCATTCATCTGATCTAAGAAGATTTCACAATTACTTATTTGTGCCAGTGATAGTTATTTTAGTGGTGTTTATGCTTTTTTTTTTTTTTGCTGATTCCCTAAGGAAAAGTGCAGTGAAAGTTTTTGTATGTCTTCTTGTTCATATATATGTGCCTTCTTGACACACATGCACACACATACTTAGAAATAGAATTTTTGAGTGATAGAGGATGCCTCTCTTCAACTTTGCTAAATACTGCCAAATTCCTTTCTAATATTGTTTTACCATTTTACATTATCACCTGTAATAACATTATTTCCGGTCACTGTCTTCGCTAACACTTTATAATTGACATAAATTTGTCATTTTAATGGGTTTGACTTGATCACATTATTATTTTAATTTGTAGTTCTTTGACAACTTAATACAGTCATTGGGTGTTTAGTTTTATCTCCTATAGATTTGTTGTCTACAGATTTTTCCTGTTCATTCTATTTCTCAGTGGATAATGAATTCTGGACACCAATCCTTGGAGTATTATATAATTTTCAATTTTTTGTGTGTGCCTTCTCTCTTTTACTGTCTATATTATCTTTTGATTTGTAGACTAATGAAATAAAATTTATGATGCATTTGGTATTTTACTTAGGAAGTATTTTTCCTCCTTGGTTCCTACCCAAGAAAAGTTTCTCTACTTTGCAGTTACAAAGATCTTATCTTCTTTTGGAAATGATAAAACTTTGCCATTTTTAAGTTATGTCTTTAATCTACCTGAAACTTATTTTAGTTTATGATGTGAGGGAGAGGACTAATTTGATTTTCTTTTCCATATGAATAATTAGTTGTTCAATACTATCAGTTACACATTAATTTCCTTTCCTCAGTGGTTTATAATGACATCTGTCATATATCAAGTTTATGTACATGTTAGGAGGATGTGTTATACATTGTTGTTTTTGTTTCAGTAATAATAATATCTGGTGAGTTCTTTCAATTCTGCTCCTTAAGGAATTAATTGCCTTGGCTGTTTTATGGCATGTCTTCCCCCATGTGAATTTTTAAATTAGTTTATTAAGTTAAAATATTCAAAAATCTTGTTGGAATTTTTATTCAGTTAGACTGAGTTTATAGATTGATCTTAAAATAAGTGTCACAGATTTACTTATTGTGTTCTCCCAAATAAGACCATAATAAAATCCTCCATTTGTTATTAGGTTTTAATAAAGTTCTTGCCATTTAATTAAAAACTTTTATTAGTAAAGTTTTTTCCAATATTAGCTTGTACTTTTTTTTATTAGGTTTATTCCTTGATAACTTACACTATTGGCTTTTATTGTAAATAAAATAAAATTTTATTAAACTTAATTCTTTTGAAATTACATTATAAAGTCTTTTAATTTTTTAATTTATTTTTAATTGAATTTATTGGGGTACAGATTCAGGTGTGAAACTCGGTAATTCTACATACTGCATCATGTGAAAATTATATATTTTAATTGTTTGTTGCTTGGTCTGTTGGAACACAGTTGACTTTGCTAACTGTAGCCTTGCTGAATTTTTGTTTACTTCTCATAGTATACAGTCTTCCTTAAGACACCAGGTTGTTAATTATATTTCCTGCAAGTAGGAACAGTTTGCTTTTTCATTCCAGTCTTTATTATCTTTTGTTTTTCTTGAATTACGGCATTAGCTGGTCTTTTAATATAATACTAAATAAAATATATGATAGGAATCATCCTGACTTTCCAAGGAAAGCTTCTAGAGTTTTTTCACAATTTTTTGCTGTAAGTTTGGAAAAATAACCCTTATCTAACTAGACCTTTATCTGAGCAAGGAATTTTCTTTTTATTCAAATTATTTTGTCGATTACTTATATTGAATGGGTGTTGAAATTTGTTGAATTCTTTCTGCTATAATTTCTTAATTTTATGAATTGCAGTAATATATTTTGTAATGAATTAACTCCTGTAAGCCTTTTTTAGTTAAATTCAATTTGTTTAGGATGTTGTATTTAGTGTGTATATTTTATTAAATATTCTTGCACTTATATGTTTAGTAGATATGATTTTACTAAATAAGTAAATATGTGTTGAATGAAATTAACTTTTGGTACATGTATATCTGTATTTGGAACATTTCATGAAACTCAAAGTATTTCCTTTTTTCACCTGTCTTCCGTCTTGTTTTAATAATAATTTAAGTACCGTTCAGTGAAGGAAAGAGAGAGGTATATGTTATATGCATACTTTTGTCATTCTTCTTTCCCCTTACCCACGTGGAATCTGATAGGAGGACAAGAGATCATTCTCCAGCTTAATCTTTCTAAGCATAGATCGATAAAAGAAGTATCTTGGCCAGCTCCTGCAGCTTATGGAATTCTAGGAGTTATATACTCTTCATTATAAACTTGTATTTTAGGTGCTTGACATGTGGTCTGATAGCGTATAAAAATATCACTACCCTGACTGGGTAGCTCAGTTAGTTAAGAGTTTTGTCCTGATATGTCAAGGTTGGGGGCTCCACTTCTGGTCAGGGCACATACAGGCATCAACCAGTGAATGTTTAAATAAGCCAAACAACAAATCAATGTTTCTGTATCTCTCTCAAATCAATTTTAAAATATCTGCCAGTGTTATGATTTCATATTTTCAACAAAATTTATATGTATTTTACAAAACAAAATTGTGAAAGATAAAAAGTAAGTTAGTATCCAAGAGTTTTTCTATAATGAAATAAGCTCATTTTGGTAAAAAGAAAGTGAGTGAATTAATTGTGTTGGATATGCGTGTACACAAACACACCACACACACAAATGTAAACATATATTTGTCTAAGTATACAAATAACTATTCAAGGATATATATACACCATTGAATTATTGAGTATGTGTTACCCTTGGTTAGCTGTTTAACTTTTACTGTTAAAGCCCAAATAGTATATACTTTAGGCTTTTCAGTACATGTGGTTTGAGTTACATATATTTAACTGGCATTTTATCACCAAAGCAGCCATAAGACAATATGTAAGTAAGTAAGCATGGCTTTGTTCCAATATAACTTTATTTCCAAAAACAGGTGGCAGGCCAGATTTGGTACACGGGGCCTATTTTGCCCAACTTAAATATGTAAAGATTGATGGTTACTAGTAAGAATTAATGGGGAATTTTAATATCATGCCAGGCATTTTCTCATAAATAAGCTGTGCTGGTCTTACTACTTTTAGAAATTAGAGAAAAATCTATTACTTGCAAAACTAACCTTTGTAGTCTTATATAGTAAAATGTATCATGTACATATAAATAGATGTATACATGCAATAAAGACATTGAAATTTATTCTTCAAAGTTTTACCCTTGACAAGTAAATGGCCACTGAAAAGTTATTTAACATAAGGAGCCAAAAAAATCATTTCGAAATCCTTTTAATGACTTATATGAAACTGAAAGTTTTGAATTACGAATTCATACACTTTCATAGTCATAGTCTAAATGTCTGGAATTAGTTCGGGACAAAAATATAAAGCTATAAAGAAAATGTTTATATAATGCTGTATATATGAAATATATGAAAATGATTATACGAATTTTTTTAGAGTAGTTAAGGCTTAAGAACTTCTTAGAGCAATTTAGTTCATGTTTTGTTGAAATCTAACAGTAAAGTTCTTTAAGTAGATAAAAAGAAATAGTGGTTTTCATGCAATTATCATTTGCTCTTTGTAGTTTAAAGAATAAAATGCCCTTTTATTCCTCCTCCTTTGTTCCTTTGCCTCATCTAGTTCTGGAAGTTGCAGTGCTCAGTACAGAAGGACAGGTCCAAGACTTCAAATTTCCTCTAGGCATCAAAGGCGCAGGCAGTTCAATCCAGCTCTCTGCAAACACTGTCAAACAGAACAGCAGGAATGGTAAGATGGAACCATTTTTTCCGTAAAACCTGTGTTCTAAAGTGCTCAGTATTTGACTCCTAATGTAATAAATACAGCTTAACATTAAAAGCAGATTTATAGTAACACTTGACTTTCCCTCAATAAATTCAATTTAAAGATTTCTTAAGGACTTTTTCCTTTTATTCTTATTTTAATGTATCTTTCTTTTATTTTTATTCAGACACATAGTTCCTGTAAAGTCATTTGACTATTTTTACTTTCCTAGGGCTTGCGAAGTTGGTATTCATCATTTACCGGAGTCTGGGACAGTTTCTCAGCACAGAAAATGCCACCATAAAACTGGGTGCTGACTTTATTGGTCGTAATAGCACCATTGCCGTGAATTCCCATGTCATTTCAGTTTCAATCAATAAAGAATCCAGCCGAGTATACTTGACAGATCCTGTGCTTTTTACCCTGCCACACATTGATGTAAGTTATGTATGTTAATGAAGTGGTTATAATACCAGTGAGGAAGGAAAGCAGAGTTGACTTGCCAGGGATAGGGAAAGGGGGATGCCGGATGGCAGAATGGAAAGTAAGGATCTTTCCATTTGAATTTCAGATGTTGGACTAAGTCAGAGATATAAGTTTTTAAGACTGTGAACATATAATTCAGTGAGGTTGTAATTATTAGAACTTTTTTAAAATTTAATTTTATTATTTTAAGATTTTTTAAAAATCTATTCATTTTAGAGAGGAGAGAGAGAAGGGGGGTGGGGGAGAGGAGCAAGAAGGAAGCATTAACTCCTCCCATATGTGTCTTGATTGGGCAAGCCCAGGATTTCGAACCAGTGACCTCAGTGTTCCAGGTTGACGCTTTATCCACTGTGCCACACAGGCCAGGCGATTATTAGAACTTAAGTGTATTATTTATTTATTTTTTGTATTTTTCCAAAGTGAGAAGTGGGGGGCTAAAGACAGACAGACTCCCTTTAGCGCCCAAATGGGATCCACCTGGCATGCCCATAAGGGGGCGATGCTCTACCCATCTGGGGCGTTGTTCCGCTGCAGCGGGTGCCATTTTAGCACCTGAGGTGGAGACCATGGAACCATCCTCAGCACCTGGGCCAACTTTACTCCAATGGAGCCTTGGCTACAGGAGGGGAAGAGAGAGATAGAAAGGAGAGGGGCAAGGGTAGAGAAACAGGTGTCTGCTTTTCCTGTGTGCCCTGGCCAGGAATTGAACCCGAGACTTCCACACGCTGGGCTAAAGCTCTACCAACTGGCCAGGGCAGAACTTAAATGTATTCTTAATGAAAGCTAATAATGTAATCAAGTGGAAAATGCAAATGACTAATTTGTTTTAGAATGAAAATTAACCTTACCTTAGAAGCAGAATAGCCAAGTATTAACTGTTAGGACTCTCCCTTTTTAGTGTGGCTGATCTTTTTTGGTTTCACTCACTGATCATAGTTGACACAGTTGTCAATCAAGCATTGTGTTTTTAGACATCAGGGATTGAAGAGATATGCCTTAGTATGCAAGTTGGTAGTTAAAGAATTACACTGTGTTGTGGAAAACTACAGAATTTTGGCTATTATGCGTAAAGTAATTAAGGGCCCACAAATAGCCAAGTGGTTCTCCAGAATTGGCAAAAGAAACCAAAATTTGTGTGTCATCTTATAGCTGCTGCAGCTGATTCTCTCTTTTAAGAGCTCTGACATTGCAAACTTGTCAGTGAGAAAACAAAGATGAACCCAACCTGGGAAATGGAGTGTAAAACGCTTGGTCCTTGTAGAATTAATTTCCTTAGAACAAATTCATAGGTCTCATTTTGTCAGGGAAAAAAAAATGATTCTAATATACTATCAATATGTAAAATCATGCAGTGGAAATTGTAATTGCATAAACTGGGTTGTTGGTAAGTTAGAGTGCACTTGAAAGGGTCTTGGACTCTAAAGCCCCTTTTAAGTTAGATATCTGCCTTGTTTAAAAACTTTATAGTCCGAAACATGAAAACTTTAATCTAAATTACCTTTTACACATATTAAACAATTACTATTGCCATCTTAGAGTGTAAAACCCTAATTTTATCTCGTCATTTTATTTCCCAGCCTGACAATTATTTCAATGCAAACTGCTCCTTCTGGAACTACTCAGAGAGAACTATGATGGGGTTTTGGTCTACCCAGGGCTGCAAGCTCGTTGACACTAATAAAACTCGTACAACCTGTGCATGCAGCCACCTAACCAATTTTGCAATTCTCATGGCCCACAGGGAAATGGCAGTAAGTATTTGCATTTCTAATTAGTAGCAGAGAAAAACCTCAGAGATTCAAAACACCTTGTGTAATAGTCCCTTCTTTGGGTTCTAATTGTTACTGAATAGCAAACAATGTAATATGGATGTCTAGTTGTTTCTACTCAGGCCACTTTGACACTATATTTATTGTTGCTTAGAATCATGAGCTTTACAGACTTGTTTTAAGTTCTTTTTAGGGCAGGTGTTTGGCAGAGGTTAGCAATAGGTCATACTAAAGAGAGAGAGCTCTGAAGTTTAATATATCCTCCTCGTCTTGAATATTCGTCTCATTTTACAACTTTTACTTTAAGTTGCCTAATCATTTTGCACACTGGAAAACTGCAGATTTTGAAAGGTCAGAATGGTTTCTAGAATGTTTCTTAGTATTCCTTTTTGTAAATAAGAGAATGGTAGCCAGTAGATAAAACTATTTTAGGAAACATAGCATGAAAGCTGTCAGATCTGTTGTGTACTTGACTCTTTTTGTTTGTTTGTTTATATACAGGGACAGAGAGAGAGTCAGAGAGAGGGATAGATAGGGATAGCCAGACAGGAACAAAGAGAGGTGAGAAGCATCAATCATTAGTTTTTCGTTGCCGTTGCAACACCATAGTTGTTCATTGACTGCTTTCTCACATGTGCCTTGACCACGGGCCTTCAGCAGACCGAGCAACCCCTTGCTGGAGCCAGCGACCTTGGGTCCAAGCTGACTAGCTTTTGCTCAAGCCAGATGGGCCCATGCTCAAGCTGCCGAGCTCAGGGTCTCGAACCTGGGTCTTCCGCATCCCAATCCGATGCTCTATCCACTGCGCCACCGCCTGGTCAGGCTACTTGACTTTTAATATACAAATATAATAGAAAAATCCAAAGAGACAGTTAAAATTTAAAATTTGACTAATGTGTTAGCCTGGAGGTCATTTAAATAGCATTTGTTTTAATCATAAATAAACATCCTTTATTCTTTTATATATTTTCTATATGTTTATGTAGGTATTTCAGTCATTTTGAAATAATTGGACTTTTGCATTACTTTCTAGTAAAACCTACCACTTTCATAGCTCATTCTTTGGTTATAAAAATTGATAATATTGAACTGTTCTGTGATCAAAATTTGTTTTTATTACTGAGCCTTATTTGAACACACATGAAGATTCAGAGAGTTTAGTATTAAAGGATGAGCCATCATACATGAAAGCTGTCTTAACATTTTTTTATATAATGCAGAAATATTAATGTCCCTTATATGTTTTCTATTTTCAGTACAAAGATGGAGTTCACGAATTACTTCTTACAGTCATCACCTGGGTGGGAATTGTCATTTCCCTTGTTTGCCTGGCCATCTGCATCTTCACCTTCTGCTTTTTCCGTGGTCTGCAGAGTGACCGTAATACTATTCACAAGAATCTTTGTATCAACCTTTTCATTGCTGAATTTATTTTTCTAATAGGCATTGATAAGACAGAGTACAAGGTAAGCACCCCTTCAATTTATTGACCTTGGACCTCTAAAATTATTATAACAAGTGTCAGTCCACTCATATGCTGATAATAATATTTGACCTTTTAACAATTTAATTGGCATGGCAATATTGAAAGATAATTTGTAATAGCCCGATCGTTAAGTAAAATTATGAGTTAATTCATTTTTCATATTAAGGTCCGTTGCATTTTTCTAAGTTGTTATTTCAGACACATAATTTGATTAGAAGAATGCTGGGGATACTGAAATGGAAAGATCCCTTTTTTACATTTTAATTTTCTCACATAGTTTCTCAGACCAATGGTAATTTCTTCATATTCTGAGTGCTTTATTCATGAAGTTTCTGTGCTGGGAACAGAACTTAATAATTAGTTAATTTTTCACCCTATATTCGTCTGCACTGTGATGAATTTAAGAATGCTTCACATCTGAGAGGACAATAATGTTAGGTAATTAGAGGCGGGGTATTTCTCATTAATGCAAATTTTAAAAAATCTAGTACTGAAAAAACAATATATTTGAAAACAACTGTTCTAAAGACATATGAAACAGATCACGTGCAAGTAGAAGATTCAGATTTCACGATGGATAATTCTAGAAGTGAAATTAAGGTAGGTTTTCTTATTTCTTAAAATAAAAAAAGGATTTCACTGCAGATAGTAATGTCTTAGAGTGATGAACACCTGGCATTATACTATAAGCATTAAAATCTTAAAATTTGGCAGTTTTTGTAACATTTTTTTACAGAAGCAATATTTAAGTAATGGTGTGTTTTAAAGACAATAGTGATCACTATCAGTGACTGTTTTTACAATTTTGGAGTAGGCTGTTGTCATTTCATGCGTTCTCCTTTGTGTTTTTTTGTTGTTGTTCTTTTCCTTTATAGATTGCATGCCCCATATTTGCAGGACTTCTACACTTCTTCTTTTTGGCTGCTTTTGCTTGGATGTGCTTAGAAGGTGTGCAGCTCTACCTAATGTTAGTTGAAGTTTTTGAAAGTGAATATTCAAGGAAGAAATACTACTATGTTGCTGGTTACTTGTTTCCTGCTACAGTGGTTGGCGTTTCAGCTGCTATTGACTACAAGAGCTATGGAACCAAGAAAGTGTAAGTAATTGCAAGTGACCTGAGTGTTTTTCAAGTGAATAATTTTTTAAAGCCTGTTAGCTGTCAGTGAGGTTCCCTGACAGACTGAAATAGCCTCTGAAAGCTTTATTGGTAAGAGAATGGGCATGCCGTGCACAAATTACAATCAAGTCTTTTGTAATTTTCTAGGTTCAGAGAATTTGTACTCCTGCGAGGCAGATTCTAAATTATGGACTTTCTTTTTAACACAAAAGATTGACCTGAAACAAATTGAAAAAGTAAATAACTTTTTGGCCTTAAAAAGATATTAAGTAAAAATTTATCTGAACTTAAAGCATCTGACAGGTTTAACCGTTCAATTTTGAGCTAGTGCTTCATTAGGTCTCTTTGTGAGGCCCAGCCTGTAGCTAGCTCCCATTCTGAAATGTGACAGTAGCATATTTCTTCCCATATGTTTTTACTTTGATAATATTTTATCAGGCAGTTTGAGAGGATTAAAATCAGTCACTGTCTTTCATTTGTAAAAATACAGATATTTATGGAAAGTGACAGAAGGTAGACACCGCCATGTTTCTAAGGATTTTATTTGCTAGAGGCAAGAATTTGCCATCCAATTCTGTTTATTTTTTTCCTTTGATAAAATTAGTTATATAAAGATTCTTTGGACTAAAGAAAGCTTTTGACTGTACAGATGATGAAAGACAAATAAAAGAAATTCAGCAGGGATTCAGAGTTATATGAACCACTAAGTAAAATCTGTCTTAATAAGTTCATGCATCATTTACTCTAATAATGTATGAGTCTCTGCTTTGATTTTATTTTTCTAGTATTCATCCATTCCCAGTGGAGGTATTAGATTTATGCTGTAAAGTTTGGCAACAGACGTAACGTAAACATTTATTTGTTAGTTATGTGTCATAGGGTTAACCACTTTAGTTCACAGATATATTTGAAAGGCAAAAATTGAAGATAAAAATTTTTAAATGATGAGATAATTTGGAGTATTGAGTTTCAGGTTTTTCTTAGTCAAGTCTGAGACCATAACACTTAAGGATTGGGATGTGGTGGGGTTCATTATTCCCTCATACAAACATCACTATGTTTTTATCAAATTTAAAACCTGAAATGAAAAGCAGTATGTTGAAGTAAATAAATGACTACTTTTTTAGTCAACGCCAATTCAGAATTAATAAAATTATTGTTGCCCATGATGAGTGAATTATAAAAGGCAAATGTAAAGATGGTTTTGTTTGTTAAATTTTTCAATCTCTATTTTTCTTGTGATATTTAGGCTCCATTGGAGCTACTTTAATACATACTGTTTTCTTTTCATAATAGGTGCTGGCTTCATGTTGATAACTATTTTATATGGAGTTTCATTGGACCTGTTACCTTCATTATTCTGGTAAGCAGATTCTTTTTTTACTTTCATGTTAGCTTGCTGCTTTAGCAGTACTATTGAAAAGGGGATAATTTGTTTTATTGTTAATTTATCTTTTCAAAGATTATAAACATGTCTAACTTATGAAGTAAAATTAAGTGGTATATTTTAAATATTAGGCCATTATTGAGAGTTTATACTAATTAGTACTGTTTCTGAAAATCCTGTTCTTCTCTAAAAAGTACTTTTCCTCATTTTTAATTTAGTTCTATAAAAACGTCATGCCATAATATTTGAAAATCTACTTGTATATAAGTTATGTTGGGATGGCATGTTTTGAAACAAGTATGATAATGAGAAAGGAATGATTGATATGTATAGCATATTTTGTTTTTGAGTAGTGGAGTTTTTTTGCTAAGAATTTTAATTCAAAAAGTTATGTCTTCATAATCTATAATATCAGTACTGTACCAATCCTGTATGCATTTAAGAATTAAGTGAAAAGAACATTAGCTTAATATTTAGTATCTTAATTCCCACACAGTAATTTAGTACTTTTAAATAAATGGGCATACCCTAAGTTCCTTTCAGGATAGATTAAAAAATATATTTTTTTCAAATTGCATTTTGCATTCAGTATTATTTTGTATTAGTTTCATAGAACAAATTGATTGCCAGAGGGGAGGGGCTTTGGGGATGAAAAAGGTGAAGAGATTAAGAAGTACAAATTGGTAGTTACAAAATAGTCACAGGGATATAAATTACAGCACAGGGAATATAGACAGTAGTATATGTATAGTGCCAGCTAGGTGCTTTAAATATTGGCAGGACCACTTGGTAAGGTATGTCGTCAGTAATGTGTAGTAAGCTTAGATTAATGAATGAATGATAAATCATACATATTTAGTCTCATTAGAAATAAAATTACTTTCCTAAGGTTTAAAATAACAAATAACTTATTTTAAAATAAATTTGATGTAAGTTAAGTATAGTGACAAGGCATTTTTTAAACTTTGTAATTAATTGTTAGTCAAATATTTGAAATATAGTTAAAATTTAAATATGTAACTAAAATATTTGGATTTCTGTATTTTTTACTTTGTTATAGTTTTAAGTTGTTAGAAATAGGTGTTGCTGATTGTCTTAAGATTAAAAAAGAAATATAAACAAGTTTAAATATTGCCTACATCTTTTTATTACTATTTAAGTGTTCTTTTTTCTTTAAAAATAGACACAAAATAGCCTATTAAGATATTTCTATGGTTAACTAGTGTTTCATAAAGTTATGGGTTTCAGTAGTGCAAGGAAATTTAAAACGACTTTAAGTAGATGTACGTTTGTCATGAAAATGACTGTTTTTTTACATACTTACATAGAGCAAAATGAAAATTTGAGATGAATGCTTGTATGAATCAAACCAGTAAAACACTCTCAAGTGTTCCAGGGAAAGCTGATTTCACATTGCAGTTATTCAATCCCGATGACTGTCCCAGTTTTTGTTCTTGGTTTACTTATGTTAACACAGCCTAATCCTTTCTCAAATGATAAGGCAAACAGAGGTATGATCCTTAAAGACACAGGCCTCTTTTTTCCCTTCAGCCCTTGGTCAAACATACTGAAATTTTGATAATTATAAAGACCGTTTTAGAGCTATTTGGTCTATAAAAGTATCATGTGTTTACTTCTTTCGTACAGCAGTTTTATTTTCTATCTCTAAAAAGAAATACTGACTTTTTAAAGTACAAAAAAACCCATTTCATTTGGCAGAAGAAGTTAATGTTCACGTATACTCAGTTTCTAGTAGGAAAAGGGTAAAGGCCAGTGTATTCTAGTGCCCATTTACCCTGTCATTATTATCCTCTACCAAATCATGTAAGTTGAGACATGGAGGGCTTTGGGGAACAGTGTTCCCAACTTAAAACAAAACAAAACAGCAGGTAGCAATAACAGTAAAGATCCTGAGAGTAATTCCTTTCTTGCAATTGCTTTGCCCTCTAATCGTCCCAGCACAGAGCCCAAGAGTGGAAGAGAGTATAAAACATTACCTTGCGTATAACCTAAATTGAGATATGTATGATACAATTGTAGAATACATGTTTGTTGAATATTAATATATTTATCCTTCTGGTAACACGGGATATTTAATAGTCAAATCAAATACAGATCTCAATAATATAAATTATATAGTATACTACACTTTTAAGGAATCCTCTTATAACAAATTTTTCATTTCCAAATTTTCTGAATTGAAACCGTTTAACTTGGTGGTGTTAAATAAGTGTGCATCTTTAATAGTGTCCTATGAAGAAAAATAACATACTACAGAAGATAAAACTTCCTACTTCTGTATTTCTATTGAATGTCTCGCCCACAGGCCACTAGAGTTATTATATCGATGAGAAAAGTGCTTGTAAGTAATGAGCAGTGGGAAACCATTAGTATGCCTGAAATAGTTTAATGAAAGCTTGGATCATGACACCTCAGGAGCTATTCTTATCATTTGGACAGCTCCATCTGCATCGTTAATAATTAATTCAGTTCAGGAAGAGTTCAGCTCACACACTCATTTAGAAGTCTTCTTCAGAGAACACCTCTCTGGCTGTGAGTCCCTGGGAGAAATCCGTTTCTGCTTGGCTAACAGCAAAGATCTGGAGATACAAGTGCAGTTTTAGAGTTGCGTTTGCCAGGTAGCAAAAGCTCCAGGGAGGACAGAAAGGGTCAGAACATGTGCAGTTCAGTTAGGTTACTTCAGAGTGGTGTTTCTGTTCTTCTGTCTTATCATATCCATGTCAGCACTGCAAGCTGTGGAATAAATTTTAAGCTGCTAAAGCTCAGGCGAATGTGATTCAATTGAACGGGTTGATAACTGCAACACAGACTGTGCATTCCTATCATCTGTGGCACCTTGTCCTGTGTTTGAATTTCTCATGATGAATATGGGTGATGATTAGCTGTGCCATATCATTAAGTAATGATGAATTTTATCAGCAAATTATACTGAAAGATTATTTAAGCAGTATTTATAAAGTTGTTATTTTGGGAGAGGTCAAAGAGTATTGTTTGTCACTGGGAGAGAAGGGATTCCCCATTTGGTGATTTATTCTTTTTAGGTAAATAAGAAAATATTTTCCTTCTGAATATGCTGTCACTCTTTTACATAGAATTCTACGGAGATGTTTTTATACCTGTTTACCTGTGTACACATGCACATGCAAGTTCATGTATACACATATATATACACACACAGAGCATAGTTAAACTGATTAATTCCTGAATGAGTTGCCTCATTTCCAGAATTAATCACCATCACCAGTGTGGGCATTTAGGCTGGTGAGTTGACATACAACATGTAACACAGTCCTATTGACATGTATTTACTGGGGGGTCTGTGTGAATGACTGAGGAATGACATGGACCTACCCAGTTTAGACAGATCTTTGTGTACATAGCTATAACTCATCTTTTTCCTTTCTCACTGATGTGTAAAACCTCAACCTATCCTAAAATACTGTGTTTAAACTCAGTAGTATTTATGTTGGAAAGAAAAAAAGAAGGAACAAGAGGGTGAAAAGGGACTGCAATGGAATTGAAGAGAAATGGGGAAGATTCCTTGTTTGATGTTGTGATTTATTTTTTAAATGCATACCAAATGAAGGAAAATAAATTGGATAAAATAAAAATGAGGAAAAAGAAATTACTTGAGCCGGGGAAACAAAAGCACAAAAGTATATGGCTGAAAAGAGCCTTTATGTCATGGGAAAAATGCAAAGGAGAAAGAACTCGGAATTGCAGCCAGTACTTATTTTAAATTAACACGTTTAGTCTTCAAGTGGCTATTTTGGATGATTGATTTAATCAGAGATGTTTCTGTATGTCTATTGGTTCAGATTTTCAATTGAATTTTAAGAGAACAAGAAAGGATTAGAAGAGAGGGAGGGGGAAATCTGTTGAAATATTTTACTCTACAAAATATGATTCTTATTTGAATATATTATCTCCTGAAAAGATCATAGTAACAATATTTATTCTCTGAAAATAAAAATTAGCATTTACATTTTTAAAGCATTGGAAAAATAAAAGCACTCTAAATTAACACTTAAACTTTTTGTTTACACTTTCAGTATATGTTCTGTTTAATTCCAGAAAATATTTTACTGTCACATAAATTGGTAGTAACATACTAAAATTTTCAGTATTTAAACGATACATATTTTTTCATTTGTCTAAATAAAACAAATATGTATTAGTGAAGTTTTCTTAAATGTGGAGTTTGGGAAAATTACCTTACCCTTTTTTGGCCACCTTGTGTTATTTACATTATATGTCTTAGCATGCCTTCTTTCATAATTACTTTGACTTGAAATGTTGGTATTTTGTCCTATTAAAGATACAATTAAAAAAAAAAAGATACAATTACCTCAACATTTGTCTATCTTTAAATCATATTTCAAAAGCCAACAGTGTTGCATTTAACTATAAATTTCTTAGTATCTAAATATTAGTGCATTGACTTTAATTTTGTCTACAGTTTCTTTAAATTTGGAGAACTCACGGACACTGAAACCATTTGAGTCAAATATCCTTCTGAGGCTTTATGATTATTTTTCTCTTATTTCTAGTTGGTTTAAAGGTAGTATTTGACAAAGGAAATGGAGAATTAGTTATTTTGGCAAGTTGATCAGGTGGAAGCCATCTGACAACCATACCTCTGTTATTTAGGATTTCTTAAAGGCTGTATTTTATGCATTAACTAATTTATTATTCATCATCTGAGTGACTTGTAAATTGGATTACTCTTTATAGCAGTGGAATTCTTTTTAAAATATAAAACTAGTATATCATTTGTTTTGTTTGAAGGCTGAGTTTTTTTTTCCTCCCAGAATAAATCGGTTAATTTTATGTGGAAAGACTATTATTATTATTGTCTACGGAGACAGACCACAGTACACTGAATCTCGGCACTGACATTATAGTAACTAAGTAATCTTGGGCCAGATAATTTAACATCACAGATTAATGAAATGGCAGGCCAGTTATATTTTAAGAGAACATGAAAGGATTACAAGGGGTATGGGGAGGTACTGCTTGCTGCTCGCTCTAGGATAAGACTATAGGTTGCTGTTGCTATACCCCTCATAATTCTTGAACTTTATGTATTGTGACTGTATTGTATTTATAACTAGGAAAAAAAACAGTAAACACATGTATAAGGTTAATGTTAACCGCAGTAGGATAAAGAGAGAGGAAGGGAAAATATATCTAACAGTCTATTGTTTACAGAATTAATGAAATAAATTTTCTTTGGGACATTCTACTTGCTTAGTCCTCAGTCTCAAGACAGAAATGTCTTTGTATTATACTTAATAACTTTAATTCTCTTTTTATGTAGTAGATTTTATTTTTATTAGAAAATGAGTTACTGATTTTTACTTGGTTTTCTTCATTGAAAAATATGCTTGGATGGGTTCACTCCAAAATTTTACATTTTTTACTTATTTTCTTTTCACAGCATAATACTTTATACATCCACATACTTTTCCTCATTTACATTCCTTTTTTTAAAAAAATTGTTTATTAATTTGAAAGAGAGGAGAAGTGGGTGGGGAAAGAGAAAGAGACAGATCAATTGTTTTTCCACTTCTCCATGCATTCATTGGTTGCTCTCTCTCTCTGTATGTCTCCTGACTGGGAATCAACCCCTTGGCATGTTGGGACAATGCTCTAACCAACGGAGCTACCCAGTCAGGGCCTACTACATCACGTTCTTTATTTTGTTATAGTTTATACATTGTAGTGTGTAATAAATTTTTTTTCCCTGGAATAAACTACTACTACTATTACTATTTTATTCCTTAGGTGATAATTAATATGCTTAGAAAATAACACCAAATTGTGGCTGTCTGTGCTTCAGGAAATTGTTCAAGAGAGAGGAGGGTCAGGTGACAATGCTAGGTTCATAAATTTTGAATAAAAGAAATAAATAGTTCCATTAGGACATTCAAAAAGAAGGGTAAAAAGATTTTAAAGAATTTTAACTCTGAATCCATAAAGCAGCCTTTTTTATCTAAGAGTTGTAGTCATTTTTTCTGTTGACATGGGTTTTATTTTGTTCATTTTTAGGATATTTAGAATTCTTGTTTTTAACCATTCTTAAATTTACTAGTTAAGGCTTACTGTTGCACAAAATAAATAATAAGAATACTGTTGCTTTGACTTTAAAAAAATTAGAGGTACACTGTGTCATAATTTAAAAAAAAAGAATTGAATATTTACTCTACTACCAGAAGGATCTCTCTAGTTTCTCAAAGGCCCAAATTGTGCCCTACCCACAATACAGTAAGCACATTCTTGTATGGATCAGTCAAGTCAGTAAATATTTGTGAATAAAAGGTATCACAGTGTAATATTCCTGAAAATGTAACCATATATTTATATTTTGACCAACTGGAATAATTCTCAGACTGTAAAACTAGAAAAGTGTTTTTATAAATGTATTTACTATTTGTCTATACAAGTATTTTAAACAGAGTTTAAAACTGTTGTAAACAGTTTCTTTTGTTTTCAAATAATTAGTATAGAATGCCTTCTTTCTGCCAGCACTAATTATGCCCATTAACCTCATTTTATCCCTTAAGAAGAAATTCTACATCTAAGAGAAATAGGCTCAGTGAATGGAAGTCACTGATAAACAGCCCAGATTAAGCCTTTGCTGCTTTCCTAAACTCATTAGGGAAGGACTTGAAAAATATATTTGGCTTATATCATTTTTCTAATATAAAATCAGAAGTAGTCATGAAGAGCTAAACGATGTTATCATTTTGTCACATGATATTGTGACTTAGTCAAAATGATCATGTTATTGTAACAAAGTTATGTTGATTACCATCAAGAAATTGCTTTCATCCCACATTCAATGGATCGTCTTCTGAATATACCAGTTGGGCTTGCACTGTCTTTAAGTCAGATGAAGCTCACAAAATAATTTTGTTTTGCCTTTTTTCAAGTAATAATCTGAAGCAAATAGAATGTCAAAAAATCCAGGACAAGTCTAGTTTAGTTCTATTTTTACTTCCTAAAACTGGAACCGCTTCCCTTGATCCAGCATTCTGCCAGATTGACTATAGAAGCAAATGTAAATTACAAACCCTCACCTTTTCTTGTCAGTGGTTCATCTTCCCCAGTTTGCTTTCGTCTGCTCCTTGAAGTTTTGCATGGCTGAATGTTTTAGAGAGACTTAGAACAGCCTTTCTTCAGAAAGTAACCTATTTCCATAAAATATAGAGACTAGGAAAAAAGAACTGATGCTTTTAGTAGTTAAATGGCAAATATATGTGTGTATATATTTAAATTTACCTTAATTTATATACAGTAGCTAACATTTTTTATATGTTTTATTTCATTTGATCCTCACAGTTACCTTACAAACAGATTGTGCAAATACCTCATGTATTCAGCCAAAATCAAAAGTTAGACTCTCGACTAGGTCTTAGGGTCTCAAATCCAGCAATCCTTCATTATAAACTACATGATATAAATGCCTTTTCTAAGGAATTTACTTCAGCGTTTCTGTTAGCTGCCTTTTAGGCCCTGGAGTACCTCTAGCTAAAGAAACTAATTTAGGTATCTAATTTATTTAATCATCACCACATGATACTGATTTAATGAGGTTGCAATTTCATGTCAAACGATCTATTAAAAAATCTATCGTACATTGCCAGAGTATTTTATTATTTAGATTTAACTTGATCATTGCATATATAAACTAATATTGAATCATCGCCTACTATGTACTGTGTCATTGATATTTAACTATATTTGCTCATTAAATAAATTTTCAAAAACATTTTTATTCTTTGGTCGTAATGGTCTGATTATTTTTTTATTTGTTATAACAGCTAAATATTATTTTCCTGGTGATCACATTGTGCAAAATGGTGAAGCACTCAAATACTTTGAAACCCGATTCTAGCAGGTTGGAAAACATTAAGTAAGTATTTTAATAATAGTGCTTGACAAACTAAGTGGAAGATATTCTTTACAGGGAATACATGAATAACCTCTATCAGCTGTAGAAATTATTCAGAATGAGGTTTTACTGATCAAGGTTGAGTCTCACTGTGACCATGTCACAGACATTGGTCAAAAATTAGATAATTTCTGTCTTGATCTACAGCCAAGAAATTGTTTCAGTAGCTTTATGGAAATTCCATATCACTGTAGCAGTTTCATTTGAATTTAAAATGCAGTTCAAAATGATGTTCCTGTTTGCATGGCTGATAAGATTATATTAAGTTTGTTTTGTTAAATGACTTTTTTGATTTAAGGATCCTGAGCGGGTTATACTTCTAATCTTGCTTTCCTAAGAGAATATGCTCTATTTCTATTGTTAACTTGGAGAATTATCTGTTGTTTTCATAACTAAATATTTTATTTTATTTTAATGTTGAATAAAAACTGCAATATCCTGTCAATGGACAGACGCTATCCAGTTAACAAACAATTGATAGCTGTTGACTCATAAGTCATCTTATAGAATTATTTTCAATTATTTTTTTTAATATGAGCCTTACTTTAAATTTTAATGAGGTATTTAAGTTGGTTATAATGGGGTTGCAAAAAATAATTTTAATGTAAAAAATGGCAGATCTATATAGTAAGGGTAATTTTTTTAAAAAATTAGATGTGTTAGATAGGTTAGTGCCAGCTTCATTGCATGTTGCATGGTAAGAGAGAGAGCTAATCTTTAGCATCTCTCTCTTTTCTTCCCTTTCCTCTTTCTGTCTTCTCATCTACACCAGTAATTACCGTGTTTGTGATGGCTACTATAATACGGACTTACCTGGGTAAGGTAGAACCCTACATTAACAAATTTATGGCATGATTTATATTTTTTACAAATCTGTCAGTATCATGAATTGCCATTAATTTTTATAATTATTTTGGAATACCTAATTTGCTATAGTATTTTAAAACAATAATATGCCTTTATTTTTTAATTGCTTGCCTCTGCATTTTGACTTTCTTAATTTTGACTAAGTTATAAAATATATAAATGCTTTCTTATTACTTTCTATTTTAATTCTGTCTAATAATTTTGTTTCTCTTTTCTGCTTATAATGCTTTCTAGCTATGAAGATAATAAGCCATTTATCAAGTAAGATCATTAGTTAGACATGGAATGCACTGACTTGAAATTCTTCTCATTCCGTCTTATTTTCTAGTTCTTTTCTCCTTAAGCTATTCATGATGAAATCTCTCCAAAATTATTTTATTTTGAAGTTGTCCTCATGTTTTTGTCCCATTTCAGCCAGGCTTCTCCATGATTTAGTTAATACAACCTGAGGTTCACCTAAGATGAGTTGATCAGAATCTGAAGGTTAGGTGCTGATTATCTGCCATTTAAACTTTCTGTATGTGTCGCATTCTTCAGGGTCATGGGGACACCACAGGAATAAAAATATAGGAGTACATTAATCAAGGACTCCTAATTTCTTATATCAGAATGCACATAAAAGACAAGAAAGTCCTGGGGGATGTTTTACACCTTGTATTTTAATATAGTCTTGATACCTTGTTTATTCTGGAGTAAAAAAAAAAAAAAAAAGGTCTTACCTGCTGTTGCTGTTTTCACTGGAGGCTGCAGTACTAAATGCGAGCGATCATTCTTCCTTGAATGAATGAAAGGTTAAAGCCAAAATGCTGTTGAATTTGAATGTGAACTTAGAGAAAGTCAGCTGCTTCTACTGATAAGTTGATAATTAGTGTGATGATGTGTTCTTCTTGCATGGAACCTATTAATAAAATCCATTTTATTTTTTCAGGTCTTGGGTGCTTGGCGCTTTCGCTCTTCTGTGTCTTCTTGGCCTCACCTGGTCATTTGGGTTGCTTTTTATTAATGAGGAGACGATTGTGATGGCTTATCTCTTCACCATCTTTAATGCTTTCCAGGGAGTGTTCATCTTCATCTTTCACTGTGCTCTCCAAAAGAAAGTAAGTGAAAGCATCGTGGGGTTATGCTTGCTTGTTCTTTTATTGGAAAGAATTGATAAAATAGAGATTTTAAATTGCAACTGGCATATTGTTAAATAGCATTTAATATTATTAATTATAAATTAATTGTAATGCATGTCTGGAAATTCAGGCATCTCATATAAAATATGTTAATAGCAATTATTTTTGGATCTCACTTTGGGAATGTTATAAACTAGGTATTTATATTAAAATTTTCTTCTTTGCTAGTGGAAGGGTTCTATAAAAGTGCTTTTGTACAAAGGATATACAAGATAAAGAAAAGGTTAAATAATCTTGTTATTTGCCTGATAAAAGAAATGCAGTGGTCCAAAATAAAATTGAATTTAAGGATAAATGCCCTTAATTTAAAAGCACCAGACATACAAAATATTAATATTAATGTTACCTTTTGAGTAATTTTATAATAGATCTGAAATCCAATAATTTAATATTTCACATTTTATTAGTTCCAATTTTATATTAAGTGGAGTCAGCAAATATGATTCAAAGTTTAATGTTTGTGTGAAGATGAAATACTTTAACTATATAAACCAGGGAGAATAGTTTAGCACCATTTAAGTTTAAAATTCCCTAGCCTTTTACTAGATATCATCCTTTTTTCTGTCTGTATAGCCAACATAGTCTCTTTATTCTGTTATTACTAGTTGGTCACTTAAATTGAACAGAAAAATAGAACTGTGAAAGTGAAAACTATTATGTTTTCAGCCTTGACAAGATGATAGTGTTGTTACTTCTGTCAGTTTTGAATAAGCTGTAATTTTGAGATAATGACAGTGGAATTTGTGGTACTGACAGATAATGTACATTCACAGCAATATAGGCATTAGGCAGAACCAACACCGACGGTATTATTTGGGTAAAATACCATTCTGATTGCCATTGTCTTGGTTATACAGCATTTCGGAGCTGTTAATAGCCATTAAATGTGCAGACTTTTGTTGTAAAGTATCATGTGTTATTTAATAATACTAAAATTTAACTTTCTAAACATTATTCAGTATAACCTTAGCAATTACTTTGGTTTTTGTATATTTCATATTTTATAAGTGAGCATTTTGTATACCTGTATATGGTCAACATTCTTGCCAAATCATTTTGACATAAAACCTAAATTTTGCCATTATTTTTTCATAGTTATATATATTAATTGAACAAATATTCTGCTATGCTTTTTAATTACAATTACATTTTAAAACATCATGTAACACTTCTTTTGAACATGTTCTACTTAATCTGGATGCATCCTATTGGATGCTGTCAGGATGAATTTTAAGAACATAGTATAAAATGATTTGGTTAAAATTATGGTTCTAACTACTTCAGTAAGCATATTAGGCAAAGAAAATGCTTTGAAAGATCAATCCCATTGTTATTTATTCTAATAGGTATAATTTAATAAAGCTAAGAGAAGGAAAATGCAAGTGCACTTAGATTTAAAAGGTCATCTAGTGACTTTAATTATCTAATTTTTTAAGGAATAATATCAAAAGCATGGTCTTTGCAGGCAGGTACTATGCTCGTACTGAGCATAGAACTTGAGGAGAAGGAGAAACCTTTCAGTGTTTTTTCTAACCTACTCAAAAATATAATTTCCTATGCAACATCTCCTCCTTGTCTGTCTTGTAATTTCAAAGTCTGGCTCTAAGCCACAACGATGCTTGTTTATATGCCAATACAGTTGCAGGGATTCCAGCACTCGCCTCCAGTCCTCAAAATCTTATACCACCTCTCCAGGTGCTCCATTATTTTGTGAGTCTTTGGACTTCACTTTTTATCATTTACTTTAAACTTTCTTTTAGACCTAAGAACTTTTTTGTCTATTCATATATCCAAGCTTCGGGGAAAGTGGAAATTACATGAGTAACTCATTAATGTGAATGGAAATTGCATCAGTAGTTCCCTTGTGTGCTAATGAAGTGAATAGACATCTTAGACTCTCTACACTAAATGTTAAAGCTAGACACATCAGAGAATGAAGAAAATATTCCATCCTAATAAATGGCAGATTGTCAAAGTACTTTTTTCTTTATTCTTGTGCCAAAACAATCTTATCATTAAAAAGAGGTTACCCACAAAATTACACAAACCAGAAAAAGAAACTTATGTATTGACCTACCTACAAGGACATGAAGCATTTAAAACTTAAATGACTGAATTACGAATGGTTGCATGTAATTACGCAAGAGAATTTTTGTCCTATTTTCTTAGTATGAAATAAAAAAATTGGGGTTACTAAGTTTAGAGGTGAAACAAGGCTTTTAAAATATCACTAATGAATTAATAACATTTGCATAATAGGTTATAAAACATTGCTACATAATATATCATATTTTCAAGATTTTAGTAGCCAGTTCAGTGGACAGAGATATTTTTCTGATTACAGCAGTTTCAATTAAACTTGATTTTGTAAGGTCAGGTTATTTTCTCAACGGACAAATGAGAAACTTTTTAGTTGTCTCCACTGCTTATTTAATGAGAGAGGGAGAAGCAAGTATGTTTATATTAATCCCTTGGCCTCCTGGTTGTTCAATGCAGGTACGAAAAGAATATGGCAAGTGCTTCAGACACTCGTATTGCTGCAGCGGCCTCCCAACCGAAAGCCCGCACAGTTCAGTGAAGGCATCGACCACCAGAACCAGTGCTCGGTATTCCTCTGGCACGCAGGTAACAAAAAATCTGACAGCATCTTTAATTAACCTTCTTTATAGAAAGCCCATCGAGACAGGTTCTGTTCAGATACACTAACTGTCTAGATAGCACATACTTGCTTTTTTAGTATTCTGGTTTTAATTTCTTAAGTATTTCTTCAAGGTATTTTTCTTTTAGGTATGAATGTCCAATTTGTGAGAAGTATACTTCTTTGAAAAATATTTCATAATCATTTTATATCCTAAGCTTTTATACAGCACAGTGCTCGTTGTGAGTACTCAACCATTTGTTGAATAATCAGTCATCTCCACGTTTAAAAAAAAGGCAATAAAAGAAAACTTTTGAAGAGTAGAAGATTAAATACCCCTTAGTAGAAAAGCAACAGCGCAGTCTAGACTTTCTTAGTCTTAGATCAGAATCAGCACACATTTTCTTTTAAAAGCCCAACAAATAATCCTACACAGATTGTTAGGGTAAGTCTTTGTGTGTCTCTAATAAGGTAAGCTCGGGGAAACTAACATAACATATGTCTTGCTATTTTATGTTGATAGAGTCGTATAAGAAGGATGTGGAATGACACTGTGAGAAAACAATCTGAATCTTCTTTTATCTCAGGTGACATCAATAGCACTTCAACACTTAATCAAGGTCAGTTACTAGGAAAATTTGAGTTTACAATATAAATTTTGTACCTTTTGCCAATTGACAATAATTTTAGAAAAAATGGGGTATTTTTTTCTCAAATGGGTTTATATCACAAGCTCTTAAACCTGTTGAGTCAACTTTTATCTTTTATTAGAGTACATATAAATTCCTTTTTTAAAATAATGTAATGCAGAAAGTATAATTATAAACTCCACATTAAGACTAAGGCAAGAAAAAGTAATGACTAAAAATATGTTTTGCCACAGATGAAAATGTTTTCCTAGTGAGTACAAATTTATCCTTTAACTGAGATATTTATGAAAGTTTTCTTCTTAAAACATTAATACAGTTAGAATAACTATTACTCACATTAAACAGTGCCACTTTTGTAGTGAAAATTCTTACGTGCAAAGTTTTATTTTACTTTTCTTTTAAAAAGTGTCAAAAACATTTACAGTAAATATTCATAAACAAAAAGCATGAGACTTTAATTTTTTTCTCTTTGAATTACTGTTTTTCATGTTTTACAATTACAACTTTAAGTTTATCATATTATCAATATAATTCTTCCTTACAAAAAGCTGGCAAATAAAATATTTTAGCAAGATAATGACACAAGTACATGTACACACATTTCTGAATACAAGATTATTAAAATTTTAATTTGGTATGGTAAAATCATGTTATTGTGTGTATCTGTGGAAAGGTCATTTATCCAGGTAATTTCAGTTTTGTTGTACTGATTGGTAATATTTATATTTCATCACAATGACATTTTTCATTGTTGACATTGTTTTGATAAGAGTTGATTTAAAATGAATAAAGGAGTATGAATGACATCAAAACCAAGTTGAATTTACAGATATTTTTAGTCAAATTACATTTGCTATGCAAAACATGTTTGATAAGTATTGAAAGGTTTGTAATTTGTCTATTAGAGTAAGTGAAATGTGTTTTTATTCCATTGATCTGTTGTTTTACCTAATTTTTGTTACAATGATTATCAAAAAGAAAAGAAACTATTCAATGATTCATTTTTGAAACCTGGCAAATAAAATTTTTGTTACGTAAAATTTGTGGATGTCTAATAATTCATTATACACAGCTTTTTCTTCCTCAGCATGTGTGCTCTTGCATTTACTAAGAGAAGCTTTGTGCAATGTGTCATACTTTTTATCTGTTTGAAGTTGTTTTTCCTCCTGCTTGTATCAAAGTTGGTATTAACACAGATGTTGTCATGAGGGATAATCCCACACCTGTAAATTTGGAAAGTTTGAGATTCCCTCTTCTGGGCCTCAGGGTTTAGGTTTTTAATATTAAGCAGTAACATCTTGAAACATAATGTTGATCTCTGTGCATTTAATTGCCAGTTTTGTTTAACAGTGATTTTGTATAAATTAGTAAATGTCATCCTCAGCAGGTGTTTACTTGGGGGACTTAGAAAGCACCTGTGAATTACTGAAATTTAACTTCCCTCTACCCTTTTCTCCTTCAAATTAGTAGTTCAAATACAGTCAGAAAATTTCAGCAGAGTTTCCGTTGCCAACTTGTCCACTACCCTTGACGAATACAAAAAGTATTGTACTGCAACTGTAACACTAAAATAAGATAACTGATGGATTTTTCTTTTCTTTTCTTTTCTTTTTTCTTTTTTTCTTTCTGTGCTTTAGGAATGACTGGCAATTACCTACTAACAAACCCTCTTCTTCGACCCCACGGCACTAACAACCCCTATAACACATTGCTCGCTGAAACAGTTGTATGTAATGCCCCTTCAGCTCCTGTATTTAACTCACCAGGTGTGCTTATACTTACGAATACAACTACCTTTCTGTGCTGCTCAACAGAGCTCTGATCTTTGCCCTTTTTCTAGACTACTCAGGTTGCCATGTATTTATTATTACACCCTTAGTCTCTCAATTAAGAAAGAGTGGTATTCACCATGCCAGGCTTCTAAAACTGCACTATATTATAGTAAAAATTCAGTCATGATAGTATTTACCAATAATTATCCATGTTTTTGACACAGGTGGCATAAATCTTAATATATTATTACAGGATTGACATCACCTGGTCCGAGAGCCCATCTTCAAGATTTATATCATTTAGAGGTATCCTATCTATGTAATACACTGTTCAGTTGACTCTAAAGCTTGCCGGCAGAATTTACTTTTGGAATGAATTAGCTAATAAAGATAATTTGGATGCCTAGGCAGAGAAAACTGCATCAAGCATTATTAAAGTAACCAAACTATGGTATAGTGCAGCTTTTTATGGTAGTTTTCTTAAAATAACTTTGAAGATAAGTTAATATTAGTCAGTTTATACCTGTAGTTTTGTTTTTCTTAATCGGGGGAGGGGGAGAGATTATCACTAACCAATTCAGTATTGCTGTGTTTGAATAGCTTATTTTTTTTAAATCATATATAGTTAGCAAAATTTTCAAGATTTTGGTAAAAGTTATCACCTAATTACTGTTAGTGTATAACTATATTTGTGATTGATATTTGCCACCAAATTTAACACAGAACTTTGTTTCTTTTTGTTTTTTCCTTAAAATTCCTTTTTAACGTAACTGCAGCGTCTCTTTTCATTCTCTTGTTTTTCTTACTTTCCTTATGCTTCCCTCTAGCAACCTACAGAGAGACAAGTATGGGAGTAAAACTTAACTTTGCCTATCAAATGTAAATTTTTTCAGCATGATTTTTAACCGGCACAATTAAAACATAACTAGCAGTCATGAAGTAGACTCAGCGGGCAAGTGGTTCACAATTTGCAACTAAAATGTTACCAAATTCAAACAGTTCATCTATCCGTACTGCCTTTTGTCAGTGAGAGAGGTCTGTAGCAAAGGCTGTCCATACTTACGTATACGCAATGCTGAAATAATTTGCTCTTCAAAGCCTGAGGTTCTGTCACCCAGAATGCTTAATAATTGACTTATCATTTCTGCATTCCCACAGTAATCTTGCTACAGGCTGTGGAAAGTCTTCAAGGGAATTACCTGGACTCGGGCAGAAAAAGTTGCCTCTTCAAAACCAGTCAAAGAGGTGCTTAAATCTGCAGTCTATCATAGAAAACACCTTCTAGATTATCCAGTATATGTTTTTATGTTTATTAAGAAACCCACACAAAAAAAAAAAAAAAAAAAGGAAAAGAAGACAAGATTGAACCTCTACAGAGGAAACAAATGCTAGCAAGTGATCCATGTGTCACCTGTAACCTAAAACACTAAGTGTGTTCTGGTGGTGGATCTTCTAAGTGGAGATGTGGTGCAATACGAATTGATGAAACCTCACAAATAACTATTATCACTTCATTTTGTTATATGTGGAACATGATATTAATTGAATTGTCAGTTTTTCACATGTAGACGTTGGATCAGAGTTTTAAAAATAACATGAGTGACCAACAAATATGACCCCTCCATTTTCTCATTTTCTACTAATGATAATTTATCAAACAATTATCATATATTTATTGGTCATGAAATTGAGTTTTCTAGGATAATCTGCAGCTTTAAGAGTGGAGTGAGCACTAAAAAGGGAAATTTCCTTTTTTTTCCAAGAATTAATTTTTTTTCCTAAACTCCTCCAAGCCTTGCATACAATGCAGCAGCCTCACAGTGGTCAGTTTCATTTCAATAACATCATTTCATTCTTCTTTTTTCCAGACCTCTCTGTAGACAAGGGATTTCCCCACCCCCCTAGGATTTTTAGAATGAATAACCTAACTTTCCATCGTGCAGGCCATTTAATTTTCTCTCTTTTTTTTTTTCATTTGCTTGAAAAGCACTGTGATGTCTCAGTTTACATGTTTACGTGTCTGTAGAAAATACAACTCTGATTCAAAGAGAGCATGTTACCATATTTTTTTTCTTCCTAACCCTCTTTTCATATCTTTAGCAGACTTATCCAGTCTTTCATTTCTTTAGAAATAAAAATATATTAGCCAAAGCTGACACCCTTTTCCCATTCCATAGTTAATATTTACCCTTGGTTTAATTTCTGTGACCCATACTTAAGAAATCTCTAACATTTCTGCATTTAACCTCCATGCCCATGGTGTCTGTGGGCCAGTCTCGTACAGTAGACTGCTGGTTCATTCGGTGCTGTCACTGTGACTGATGCAGACTGCAGGGCTGCAGGCCAACACTTTGACCATTAGAAGCCTGGGGCCATTGCTATTAAAGTATTAGTATCCAAAAAATATGTCAAAAATAATTAAATGAAAAAAGTAAAAAGCTGCTATTGCTGGTAATCTAATTTGTTGAACCCTTGCTCTGACTAACTTGCTGAGAAGCTTAGAAATTCTTCATCATGTTACAATAAATCATTTTACTTTCTTTTATATATCAGCTACTCTTAGGCCAGATAGCCTGAGCAGACAGACATGATGTGAGTTGTCCAAAGTGAGTCATTCCACCTGCTGTCTATCGTGTTGTTGGATGGTGCTTGTGGACCCCTGGTCCAGTCAGTGTGAGAGATGGCTGTCTTTGTTTAACATGAATTCTTTGTATCTGTCCATTTTTTTCATTCTTTTTATTTATTCCATCTCCAGAAAAAGGAAATGTTAGATGTTGTTTAACAAGTTGCTTGCCACTTATGTGGGTTTATGTTGTACATTTGCCTTTGGTTTTTGTATGTGACTTACTCCTTTTTTAATTTAGTGTTGTTTAGGACAAATTCTGTTAATTTTATTTTTATAAATCATAGTCTCGTACTTTAAAACGTAATTGTCAGTAATGAATTGCTTTGCATTAACTATGCAAGGGCATGGAGTGAAGTCTTTTTTGGTAAGAGTGTCAAAATTTGACCCCAAATCAATTAACTACAGTCTATCCCAAATTGATCAAGTAATATTCTGTATGCCATCTTTCCTCCCTGGAAAACAGTATGATTCTTTCACGCTTTTTCATATCAGCAAGGGGGCCGCAACTGTTTACAGTTGGGAATGCGGGAAAGCCTGGCACTTTCCAAGTGTTAGCTTTCAAATACAACTTTGTCCTGAACGACATTAAAAAGTTTTGTGCAAAAGAATGAATGACTCTTTCGGAAGGAACAGAGGAAATAATGGAAACCCCGTTTTCTGTTGCAGGACATTCACTGAACAATGCCAGGGATACAAGTGCCATGGATACTCTACCGCTAAATGGTAACTTTAACAACAGCTACTCACTGCGCAAAGGGGACTATAACGAGAGTGTGCAAGTCGTGGACTGTGGACTAAGTCTGAATGATACCGCTTTTGAGAAAATGATCATTTCAGAATTAGTGCACAACAACCTCCGGGGCAGCAGCAAGACTCACAACTTCGAGCTCACACTCCCAGTCAAGCCTGTGATTGGAGGGAGCAGCAGTGAAGATGACGCCATCGTGGCTGACGCGTCATCTTTAATGCACGGTGACAACCCAGGGCTGGAGCTGGAGCTCCACCACAAAGAACTCGAGGCCCCGCTCATTCCTCAGCGGACTCACTCCCTTCTGTACCAGCCCCAAAAGAAAGCGAAGCCCGAGGGGACTGACAGCTACGTCTCGCAGCTGACAGCCGAGGCAGACCACCTGCAGTCCCCCAACAGAGACTCTCTTTACACAAGCATGCCCAACCTTAGAGACTCTCCATATCAGGAGAGCAGCCCCGACATGGAGGAAGACTTGTCTCCCTCCAGGAGGAGCGAGAATGAGGACATTTACTATAAGAGCATGCCGAATCTGGGAGCTGGCCGGCAGCTTCAGATGTGCTACCAGATCAGCAGGGGGAACAGTGACGGGTACATCATCCCCATTAACAAAGAAGGGTGTATTCCAGAAGGAGACGTTAGAGAAGGACAAATGCAGCTCGTGACCAGTCTTTAATAGTGCAGCTAAGGAATTCCAGGGCCACATGCAAGTGTTAATACAGAGAGACTCCATTGGCCCAGTGCAGCTCCCTCCCACTCTGCTGCAAGGGACGGCTCCGATGACCTGTGGTTCCTCCAGTGTACAAAAGATGACTGAACCTTGCAGTTCTGTGAATTTTTATAAAACAGACAAAAAACTTTGTATATACACAGAGTATACTAAAATGAATTATTTGTTACAAAGTAAAGAGATGCCAACCAGGTATTTTAAGATTCTGCTGCTGTTTAGAGAAATTGTGAAACAAGCAAAACAAAACTTTCCAGCCATTTTACTGCAGCAGTTTGCGAACTAAATTTGTAAATATGGCTGCACCATTTTTGTAGGCCTGCATTGTATTATATACAAGACGTAGGCTTTAAAATCCTGTGGGACAAATTTAATGTACCTTACTGTTCCTGACAAGACTTGGAAAAGCAGGAGAGATATTCTGCATCAGTTTGCAGTTCACTGCAAATCTTTTACATTAAGGCAAAGATTGAAAACATGTTTAACCACTAGCAATCAAGCCACAGGCCTTATTTCGTATGTTTCCTCAACTGTACAGTGAACTATTCTCATGAAAAATGGCTAAAGAAATTCTATTTTGTTCTATTGCTAGGGTTAAATAAATACATTTGTGTCCAACTGAAATAGAATTGTCCTTAAAATAATTTTAAAGAGTTTGAAGAAAATATTGTGAAAGCTCTTGGTTGCACATGTTATGAAATGTTTTTTCTTACACTTTGTCATGGTAAGTTCTACCCATTTTCACTTACTTTCCACTACATACAGTGTTCTGCTTTGACAAGTTAGTTTTCTTACATTTAAATTTCTTATTGCCAAAACAACGTATTTGATGAGGGGAAACTCTTTGAAGCCAGTTACGCTATGCCTTGCACAAACGTGGTGAAATCTAGAAAAGATTGTGTGTCACCCCTGTTTATTCTTGAACAGAGGGCAGAGAGGGCACTGGGCACTTCTCACAAGCTTTCTAGTGAACAAAAGGTGCCTCTTCTTTTTTAAAATAAAATAAAACAGATATTACTCTTCCATATTCCTTTTGCCTATATTTAGTAATTAATTTATTTTATGATAAAGTTCTAATGAAAATGTAAATTGTTTCAGCAAAATTCTGCTCCCCCCCCCACCCCTTTGTGTAAACCTGTTAATAATGAGCCCATCACTAATATCCAGTGTAAAGTTTAACACGGTTTGACAGTAAATAAATGTGAATTTTTTTCAAGTAGTGAACATGTGCACTTCTATGTATGATACATAATTGGCTTTAACACACTGGTCTTTTTCCACTCCTCCCTCTTAGATATATTTAGGTCCCTTCGGAATATAACCCACGGTTTTGTGAAAGAATACAGTTAAGTTGCCTAATAGATTTCTATGCTAAAAGAAATATCATGTATTTATATTCTGATTTCCTATTACCCATGATCAAAATTTGGCAGATAAGTTTCAACAAAAATATATATTGAAAGTATTTTTGTTCGTTGGATTGCGCTGGAGCTTAAAAATAACAATGAAAAGAAGGGCTGGAAATTCTACAATCAAATGAGCATCATTAAAAAAATTGATCTTTCAGCAGTATTGAGAAGAAATTCCCCAAACGTAGCTTTACAGTTTGAGGATTATAAGTATCCCTATAGGGAGCTGTAAATGACAATATTTGTTATCATGGAAAGGTTCAAAAATCATTAAATTGAATCTCAACAAATAGATTTTTCCTGTCTGCATTATAAGCGTTTGTACCAAATTCTTCTACAGCCTAGTGGTTCTCACCGGTACTTCCACCAAGTTAGAGATCACTTTATTTTATGTGCACATACTTAGTAGTCCCTGTTGAATTTTTTAAAAGTATTGAGAAAATATTTTCAAGTATATGTTTATATATCTAAATGTGGATATAGTAAGGTAGACACTAGGTAGTACAGGATCAGTATTTAATAGTAGGGTAGCTATGGAGGAGCATACTCACAGGTAGCTAAAACCTAACAAGTTAGAGATTGACTATAAGAAATTATATTCATATTTAAGCATTTAATTCTCTGAGAAGGGTATTCATATTTCTTTGACTAAAATTCTTCAGCCATTGACAAACTTTTATTTGCTAGAAGGGGGTATTATGTAATCAAACATTTAAATTTTCTAGTTTATATTTTTTATTTCCTTTCAAAGCCTGTAACTGTATGCTGTTGCCATGATATGTACTTTCCAGTATACAAACTAAGTAGGGTTGGACTGGGTCAGTAATGGGTTGAAAAAAAAAAAAGCATTGATTTTATGACGAATGCTCTTTCTCTTGAAGCAGTTCTCAAAACTGTGTGATGCAAACAAGTACGTAGTACCTAAATGGTTAATGTGCCCTTTAGATAAAGTAATTTATTATGAGTCTTTATATTAGGGAATACAATTCATTTTTGCCACCAGAAGAAAAAATTGTTTTTAAAATGGATTTTTTTTTCTAAATATATAACTGTTGCCTAAATTTCCTCTAGGCTTCCTTCTAGTACAAGTTAATTTCTAAGCTTAACATTATTAATCTACTGACTGATGCATTAGCCTACTTATTAGCCCAGTAGGTCCTTCGGGTCTTCACAGACTCACCTGAATGTACAATCCCTACATCCTTGATTGTTCCTCTTTGTGATAGTCACAGCTGTGAACTTTTATAAAGTCACATTTATTGTACCTCTTCCCAGGGACAGTTACTGTACTGGTCTGTTGTTAATAATAAGGAATGCTAATTTCCACTTGTTTTAGATGTAGCTTGATACAGGTTAGTCCAGACTGACTTATTTTAACATACGGGCTCGTGTTGGTTCTATTTACAAGAGAAAAGTATAGTGTATACTTATGCATCATCTGTATATATTCATTTTACGGGTTTTAAAGTCATTTATGTGGAAGAGAATTCAGACAAACTTCTGAATTACTTAAATATGCTGTATGCTCCAACTCACATGTATTTGAGGGTAGATACATATAGTATTTTAACCAGTCTAACAACTGATTTTAAAGTAAAGGGACAATTATTTGACAGAAAATCACCATCACTATTCTCCTCTCCAAAACAAAAGCATCATGCACAAATTTATTGCCGTTCAAAAAATACTTCTGTGCATTTGTTATAAGTGCACTTTATGTATGCCCACTTTAGGTATGTATTTAAATGAAAAGGAGACAAGTACTTTTCTATCAAATCAACTTTGAACCTCAGGCTTCAAACTGATCTTTATGATGCTCTCATGGGTAGTGTTTTGTAAAAAAAAAAGAAACCCAAAAAACAAAACTTTACTCACTAAAAATTTTATTGTGGTTATAACCTAAGTAGAAAACTTGAAAGAATGCATACAAGTTGAATTTTTGTAAAGACTACAGCTCTTCGTGTTTCATTGATGCTGAAATTTCCTTTAAAGACAGTTTTTCCTGCAATGTTTTACAAATAAAACTACCTGTGTTCCAGATTATTTCTCTTTCCATGAAATTGTTGCATTAAATCTCAAACATCAGTATGAGAAGGTAACTGACATGCTGAATATACATGATGATTGCTTCCCAAGGAAATAAAAGGCTGCTTTTTGATGAAAGTGCCATATGCCACACTTCCTGCTAGTGAGCTTCGAGTTGATTTTGAGCAGTCCTTAAATAGCAACTGAAAGCAGAATTGAAGGGTGAGTGAATGGTTCTGGGTGTGGAGATTACTACGTGACTACCTTAATTATCATTTGAATGGTAGGGAGTGGGAATTTTCTGTTATGTCACTTTGAGTCTCCCAGTGATCATAGAAACACATTCTGTTAACTAAATGCACCAAGCAAAAAAATGTGAATGTTTAAAGATACCACATTTTTAACTGACCGGCACGTTGTGCATATCACTGATGCTTTTTATTCTAAAACGTATGGGACTGATGGAAACTCCTGGACATTATCCAAGTTCAGTTCAAGGTACTATGGCCATCATGCTTCAAGGCCAGGGTAACGTAACTCTGTCAGAGGGCATTAATAATAAGCTGTAAGTGCACCATGTAATTAGGCTAATTAAGTGTACTGTAAGTGTTTTTCAAAAATTGGCAGCAGACCACCCTCATCTCTTAAGGCGTCTGTGGAGTCTTCTTTCACCCCCTGATGGTATTGTTTACTAAGTGTGCAGTTTCTCGGGGAAAAAAAGTCTTCAGAAGTTAGTTCGATTTATAAAGCACATTTTCGCTGGTAAAATTTTTCTGAATTAATGCATTGTTGGTTATACTGGGTTTTAACTTAATAGATTATTGTTTGAAAGAAGGAATAACAAAACAGGTAACCCAGCACAGTTGAGCTCAACAATATCTTTACCTGCTATAGAAAAAAAATTTTCTGACCCATGATCTCTCACACATTTCTCTATTATGCGCTCACAAAACTAAGGTATTTTTTATCTTAGAAATGTTAAAAGATATAGTTAATCTCAAGCAAACCAGTGTTGAGTGAACATTAGGGACTAGTGATGAATGATCAATTTTTGAATAGTTTATTGAATGTTTTTACATAAGCATTTTTAAATTATATGTCAGAACAAATGAGCTTTTAAAAACCATTTTGGCAGTCACAGCACCATGGCTTTCTTGTTTGATTTTATTAGGCCAAAAAAATGACTGATCTCTTGATACTCTCATAGAAAGGCTGACAGCTACCACACAGACCACCCAGGAACAATAATGATGGATATCAGAGATACTGATGAAAGATTCATTGAATGTTTTTCTGCTGAAATATCAATCTTAATAAATAGATGGCTTTCAAACCAAAACATAGCAGTAGCACACAGTAAGTGTTTTTAACACTATAATAAAGGAGCTTCACAAGGTAATTCCTTAAAGATGCTGCAGACGAGATGATTTTGTCCTGTTTACTAGTTTTACATATTGCAACAAGAATAAAAGGGCTAGATCTTTACCATTTAGCAGATGCTTCACAGGGACCAGGCTTGGTACCACATTATATGTTCATTAGTGGGCATGATCATCTCAACAATACCCTCAGCGGGATGCTCATTATCCACTTTTGCAAATATAAAAAAAAAAAATTTGCTCAAGCTCTCACAGCTGTTGAGCGGCCAACCCACACTAGCATGATGTGCTTTTAGCTCTAGAATTTGAGCATTTAACCAATATGCCACCTCTGGTTTTACTTGGAGTTCCAAGAATATTCCTTGTACTGTACTTCGTAGGCTCTTGACTGGTAGAGAGGGTTTGTTTGGTTGTTTTGAGTCTATTGAGTTGTAAAGCAAAATCAAGTAAAGAAGTGATTATTAAAGAAATAAATGTGTTTCAGAAGAAGACACCTTTGGTAAAGCTAATCTACAGTGTGTTCGTAAAGTCATGGTGCACTTTTGACCGTGTGACCGGTCAAAAGTGCACCATGACTTTACGGACAAACTGTATTTACCTCAGATCTTAGCAGAAGTGGCCCATTAGCTGAGTGGAGTGGAATGTAAAGTTTAATGGTGACTGATTTGCCCCCTTTGGAAAGAACATAAACAAAAGGTAGTCTGTCATGGGTAGTTGTAACAGGGAGAGAAAAAAAAAAGGCTTTGGTTCAGGATGTTGAATTTCTAGTGTCAGCTGACCATTCAAATAACTGGTTTACCCAATCAGCAGTGTGACCAGCAATCACAGAATAATGAGAAACAATTTTCTGGTGTGTGCGTTTTGATTTCCTTCACTACCGAGCACTACAGTGAAAAAGTCATGTGAAAAGTTGAAATATTTGGGTTCCTTAAATTACTTTAAAAGGTAATACCATTTTAAATTTAAATTATGTGTGTGGGGGTTTCAGTATTTAGGGCTTTTCAAGTTCATAATCTAGTCTTGTCTTTAACATTTGTCTAGAGACTGTTTCTTTCGAATTAACAAGGATTTGAACTAAAACACTATTGCATTTTGTTTTTTTCCAAAAATTGACCTGCAGAGTCCTGGAGTCAAGGGCAAACTTGGAAAGGCAAGGTGTTTAAGGGTTCCCTGTGAGTTAAGTTGTTGTACATGTAGTCTACTAAAACAAGTCTTATTCTGATTTATATGATTTATTGCATTAATTCTCAAAATTGTAAGGAACCTGTACCAAAGTGCTTCCACTTAGCCAGCTACAAAGTGGTGGCTGGTAGTTGTAACATAGCTTCATGCTGGACCCCAAGCACTGGAACACTTTTTAATTCTGTCTCCTGGGACAGCCTGCCCAGTAGAGACCCCCTGCACCCCTCAGGGGCTCTGCAGCAGTCAGTCAGGGTCAGAAAGCCACATGCACTGATTTTCGAGGGAACTGCTCATTATGTAGCTAGCCCCGGCGTCACAGAGGGAAGGAAGAGTGCATAAGGAATATGAGTCTGTGTATAGTGGCTGCTGCCCAAGATGGATATCCCACCTTTTCTGGGCCACCGCATCTGAGGACTCCTGAGGACCATCTGAGTCTGGCCTTGTAAGTGTTGATTGCTGTCTTGGCTCCTGCCTGCTTCCCTTAACCTCTTCATCTCTTCTGTTTCTTTCCTCTTCAACCTTTTGGTATTTTTTTTCACTTATTTTTAAAAAATATTATTTGATTTTAAAAATCATTTTAGGTCGCCTGACCAGGCGGTGGCGCAGTGGATGGAGCGTCGGACTGGGATGCGGAAGACCCAGGTTCGAGACTCCGAGACCCCGAGGTCGCCGGCTTGAGCGCGGGCCCATCTGGCTTGAGCAAAAAGCTTGCCAGCTTGGACCCAAGGTCGCTGACTCCAGCAGGGGGTTGCTTGGTCTGTTGAAGGCCCACGGTCAAGGCACGTGTGGGAAAGCAATCAATGAACAACTATGGTGTCACAATGGCAACGAAAAACTAATGATTGATGCTTCTCACCTCTCTCCGTTCCTGTCTGTCTGTCCCTATCTATCTATCCCTCTCTCTGACTCTCTCTCTCTCTGTCCCTGTTAAAAAAAAGAAGAAGAAAAAACCATTTTAGGTCTTAATTATATCTACTTGAATGTGTCATCATTTTTTATTTCATGGATTCAAGTCTTATTTTCTTCCTGGGGCATATACAGGTGTAAAGCCAGTAGCCGCAGCCACTATCAGATCCACCTGGCCCATGCAGGTTCTCATTTGATTTGGACAGTCGGTAATGAAACAACAGAGCCAAAAGCTGGTGGGCCATTATCTTTAATCCTAGCTTTCACCTGGTGGGCAAGTAAAAACACACACTGGGCTCCAAAACCCACTCATTCAGTGCTCACAAAGCTACTGACTTATTCGAGTTTCCTAGAATCAAAGGTTTCTAGCTCACCAGCTTTATTCACCTCTGTTTCCCATCTCCTTCTCCAGCACAAACTCTGCACAAACTGGCTTCTCTTTCAGCACTCCACCATCTTGGCTGCTTCTCTCCTCCACATGGCCTTTCTCTACTCTCCTCTCTAATGCTAATCTCTGGAACTGAGAGAGCAAGCTCCAGGTCTGCCCCACTTTATAGTGTAGATTCAAAACCGTTAATCTAATATACAAACAAGTCTCTGATACAAAGTCACTTATCTGAGGCATAATGGGATTCCTCATGAGTGTGCACCACCCTACATCAGAAAGGGTGGGAAAGGCTTAGTCTTAAAAGTAAGCATTGGGCTATAACGGCTCTGCCTGCTGACAGCTTGTCCCCCACACACTTTAATATAATCACGCCCATCCCAAGCAATCACCTGGGTGATGGGCTTCCACGTGGCCAGCGCCATCTTTAACAAAGTGAGTTTAATATATTTTATCTGCCCAACAACAGGACAGGTCAAAAGTAGGCTTACAGTTGTTCATATGGAAAATAATACAATTATCACTAAATAATAATACAGGAATAAACTTTCACACAGTCAGAACTATAAACCTACTTTGCCCCACCCTGTATTTTAACCTGGATTTCCTTTTTCATCTCATTGTCTTCTCACTTCATACACTTTTTAAAAATACCTCATATAATTTTTTTTTAGTCCTAACTTTTAATCTTTTTTGTAATATGAGCTTGTTTATATTTAAATCTCTCCTAATTCCGCTTTTGAATTTCCTTCTGCCCTTTACATGCTTTAAGAAACAAACAAAAAAATCCCTCTGTTTCTTTTTATTTCTTTTTCTCTTAACTTTTCAACAGTCAACAAGAGTTATGGCCATAGAAATGATGGTGACTTTGAAAAAGATTCTACAGTATTTGAGTCCTCTTTGTAATTCTTAGATATTTATCCCAACTTTAATGTTCATTTCATAAAAGATATTCATATCAATAATTTAATGAAGTACAGGTATTATTATTATGGAAACTTTAGGTTCATATAGACATAGGTTTAAGCCTTTGCTCTCTTGCAGGCAAATTACTTAACCTCTCTCAAATTATTTTCTCCTCCGTAAAATTGGAATCAGCCTACCTTGCCAAGGGTTGCCGTGCAGATTAGAAGTAATGTATGTAAAGTGCCTTAGCACAGCTTTGCACGTGATAGGCACTCAATGGATAGTGGCTTTTTTTCTTTAGGAGGATATTTTGAGTGGCATAAACATCTTGTGACTTGATGTTGCAGAAAAATAATCAGTCATCAGGACTTCAAGTGGATTGTCATTATCTGCTTCAAGCCATGTGGCCCGGATATATCAGTAACACGTCTTAGGAAGAATGTGCCCACAGCCTCCGGGCTCCCCTATACGGGATGGGTGACTCTGGGGAAGGCTCGGCTTCCTGCAGCGATCTAGGTTAATGAGAGCAAAGGGGAGCAGGCCTCTGAGTCTCCTCTGGAATATTAATTTAGCTAATTAAAAAATATCTTCTGCAGAGAAGTGTGTCACTTAGTTTTTTCATTTCTCTACTTTATCTTTTTTTCCTTTTGCCTTCTTGTTTGTTCTTTCCTAAATAGCAGTGGGCAAGTCTCTTGCTTTACTTGTTTGTTTATCTTTCTTAAGCAAATATTGGCTGAGTATCTACTATGGATTTTATGTATAGAAGTAGGTGATGAAACAGAAATAAAGGATGTTCTTGCCCGTGACTTAATAATGGTAATGGCTAACATATGTTACCTACTATTTGCTAAGTTCTGTATTTAAACCCTTCATGAACATAATTACATTGAAAACATTCTAAGTCTTGGAACAATTCTATAACATTTAAACTATTATTACCTGCCTTTCTGAGAGCAGGAGACAGACTTAAGGCGAAGTAACTTGCTGAAACTCCCGTGAGTGGGGAACCCTGGAGCCTAAGTTCCTAAAAACATTGTTATGATAAAACTGACATGACTTGAAACCAAAACCGATTTAAAAGGATAGTTGCAACATGATTAGATAAAGGCTTAACTATTGTGAGATCACAAAGGAGAGAGTGGCTGACTGAAAGGAACACTGTGGCTTTGTTGAGGAGCTAGTGTTGGAGCAAGGTTCTGAAGGGTAAGAAGTTTGCTGGAAGAGCAAAGTACTGAAGGAGAATCTAGGTGGAAAAAAATTGCAAAAAGCAAATGGGCATAAAGAGACAGGAGGTGTTGTGAATGAGAAGTTTAGTGTGACTAGAATAACAACGTGTCTGCTGTAGTGTGGTGGACCAGCAGTCTGGGAGACAGATTGAGGCCCAACAGAGGGGCCTCGAGTAACTCTTGTGTTCTAGAAGCACGGGCTGCTTTTAGCCTGTGTTGGAAGAAGGAAAGCAAATGGGTGTTTAGTTTCTCTTAAGTGCCGTATTTACGCTAGCCTATGCTTAATTTATATTATTTTGTTTAATTCTTATAACCATACAAGGAAGTTATTTTTTATTATTATAATTTTCTTGAAGTATATAAATTATAATGGTAATGTTTGCTGAATTTTCACCAAATAATCGTATGAATGTCACTTGCCCCCAGAATGGGGAAATAAGTATGGAACTCCAGCAGCTCCCTTGTGTCCTCTTCTAGTCACTAAACCCCCAAGACTAACACGACTTGACTTCTAACACTGTATGTAGCTTAGCCTTGCCTGTCTTTGAACTGTGTAAAGTGGAATGTATCAATACATAATATTTTCTGTATGTTTCTTTTCTTCAACATTATACTTGTGAAATTCACTCATGCAGACATAGGCAGATGTCATTCATTCCTTTTCATTGTTGTATAATGTTCCATTTTCACTATATTATGAATTTTTTATCCAGCCTTGAAGCAGTTATTCTCTCTCACAGATAAAACTTGCATAGGTTAAATAACTAGTTTTATAACAAAGTTAGAGAGTAGCAGAACTAAGACTGATCCAGTATCAGCTTCTTCTAAAGCTGGAAGGGCAGTATAATAGGTTTTAAATCATTCAATCTCTAGTCAGCAATAATTTATGGAGTGCCAGGTACCTTTTTAGCTGCTGAAGGCATAGTAAGAAACAAGATTTCCAGCCTCCTAACACACATGTATACATACAGAAAGGTAACTGCAGCTGCCAGTAAGCACCATAAAGAAGGTGGTAATACACAGTCCCAATTTGTAGCAGGTTCTGTGCTTAGTACTTTATCTATATTGCTTTGTGTTATTCTCAGAACAAACCCAGGAGGTAGATCCTATAGCTGTCTTCACAACTATTGTTTTATTGGTGAGGATGCTCACGCATGGTAAAGTGCCCCGCCCATGTCTTGCAGTTGGTAAAGAGAGAGCAGAGATCTACCACAGGCAGTTTAGCTTCCGCTGCTGAAGGGGAAAATAATCACGAATATTGCAGTGACAGGGCTGGTCTAGCTAGGAAGTTGGGAAAAGCCTCCCTGAAGAAAGCTGTCTGAGTTGGAGCCCTAAATAGTGAAGAGGTGTTTGTTGGAAGACCTGGAGGAGAACATCCCAAGCATAAAGAGCAGCAAGGAAAAAGGCTCTGGGTAAGGGATGAACTTGGCATGGGTCCATTTAGAAAGGAGAATAGTGGAGGAAAAGGAGGGCTTAGAACAGATTGGGAGCTATAGAAAGATAGGTTGGAATATCACCAACACAGACTAGGTGTATTTGTACTACATTGCTGTTTCGTAGTCAGCTGCATTGATCTCTTCTTTGGAATAAATGCGGTGATCCATTGAAAGGCTCAAATGACAAGGAAAATAGCAAGTGTTCAAAACTTGGGTTTATTTTTGTTCAGGTTTTCCTATGCCATTCCTACCCTGATGTCTGCTACTTTTTATTATTGAATGCAAATCACCCACTGAGGTTTGGAACAATCATGAAAGCCATATGTAAAGCCAGTAGCCACAGCCACCATCACAGCAGCCTGGCCAATGCAGGTTCACATTAGATTCGGACAGTCAGTAATGAAACAACGGAGCCAAGAAGTGGTGAGCCATCAGCTTTAATTCTAGCTTGCACCCGGCAGGCAAGCAAAAACACACACTGGGCTCCAAAACCCACTCATTCAGTGCTCACAAAGCTACTGACTTATCCGAGTTTCCTAGAATCAAAGGTTCTAGCTCACCAGACTTATTCATCTCTGTTTCCCATCTCCTCCTCTCTACACAAACTCTGCACAAACTGGCTTCTTCCTCAGCACTCTGCCATCTTGGCTGCTTCTCCTGGCCTCCACATGGCCTCACTCTGCTCTCCTACAGCATAGGCTTCTCCTAGAACGTAATCACTCTTCTGCCGGAACAACATGATCTCTCTTCCTATTAAAACCTTTTGGCGCGGCCTGACCTGTGGTGGCGCAGTGGATAAAGCGTCGACCTGGGAACACTGAGGTCGCCAGTTCAAAACCCTGCACTGGTCTGGTCAAGGCACACAGGGGAGTTGATGCTTCCAGCTCCTTCCCCCTTTCTCTCTCTCTCTCTCTCTCTCTCCCTGTGTCTCCTGTCTAAAATGAATAAAATAAAATAAAAATAAAAACCTGTAAAAAAAAAAAAAAAACCTTTTGGCGCGAAAACCCTCCCCCAGCACACTATAATACAATCACACCCATCCCAAGCAGGAAGGGCAACTAATGTTATCACCTGGGCAACGGGCTTCCATGTGGGAAGCACCATCTTTAACAAAATGAGTATAATATATTTTATCTGCCCAACAATCCACCCCTATGCTCACTTTACTACCCACAATCTACACCACCAGCATCCATGTGCAAGGAAATTAGGCATGTTATACAAATTACAACAACATGACAAATCATACAATTTCAAGAATTACAAAGGTACATTTCACCAGTCTCTGAGCACTTTGCCAAAAGTATAAAACGTCCTTGGCCTTCTTTCTAGCCATGGGAAAAGCTTCCTGGGGCAGGAGAAGGGCCTCCAGCAAAGCTGTCCCCCACCCCCATCAGGGTATTATTTCACATTGTCCAATATCCATAAGTCCATTCAACAAAGGAGTCAGGGCCCATTCCGGTAATAGTCCAGGAAATCAATCTACGCACATGGGGCCTTAGCCTCCCCCCTCATTCCTGCCATCATGGCAGGTCTCACACTGTCCTAAAGAGGAGCATGTGGCAGTGGCAGTCAGCAATTCCATCTCTGCTTTGGGTAGCATGATGGCATCCACCCCTATGTCCCAAAGTTGCAGACCTACCAGCAGGCACTCCCTGCCTTTTCAGCTGGGCTCTCATCTTCTGGAGACTGCGGATTGCAACTCCAGCCCAATTCTCCTCATTCTACAAAGAGGAACTGAAAACACCAGCTCTTGCTGCTGGGCTCAAGCCCTGGGCTGCTGCCGCCTTCTGCTCAGCAGGCCTTGCAGCCCTAGCTCTGGCCTCAGCCCCGACCTCCTGCCGTTGTTGGCTCTCCACAATGTTCAGGGCATGCTGCAACTCACGAACGTGTGATTCCTCCAGCTCCGGGGTTAGCATCTGTTTCTTCCAGCTCCTTCCATTGCTCAGTTTGCAGGTCCTGGGCAGCCTTTTCAACAGAGCTCTCGGTTTCCTCATGCATGGCTGTAAAAGTCAGCCAGCCTACCGTCCCCAAAAGGACAGCCATGGGAAACCAAAACAGCATCCAGTGTTCTATTCCACTGCTCAAAGGTGATGGTGACTCCATACTTATCTGTATCAAATCCTGCCAACTATGCCAAATGTAAAGCCAGTAGCCACGGCCACCATCACAGCTGCCTGGTCAATGTAGGTTCACATTAGATTCGGACAGTCAGTAATGAAACAACTGAGCCAAAAACTGGTAGGCCATCATCTTTAATCCTAGCTTGCACTCAGTGGGCAAGTAAAAACACACACTGGGCTCCAAAACCCACTCATTCAGTGCTCACAAAGCTACTGACTTATCTGAGTTTCCTAGAATCAAAGGTTTCTAGCTCACCAGACTTATTCATCTCTGTTTCCCATCTCCTTCTCTCTGCACAAACTCTGTACAAACTGGCTTCTCCTTCAGCACTCAGCCACCTTGGCTGCTTCTTCTGGCCTCCACATGGCCTCACTCTGCTCTCCTACAGCATAGGCTTCTCCTAGAACGTAATCACTCTTCTGCCGGAACAACATGATCTCTCTTCCTATTAAAACCTTTTGGTGCAAAAGCCATCCCCCAACACACATTAATACAATCATGCCCATTCCCAAGCAGGAAGGGCAACTAATGTTATCACCTGGGCAACGGGCTTCCATGTGGGCAGCGCCATCTTTAACAAAGTGAGCATAATATATTCTATCTGCCCAACACCATCTCAGGCCAGAATGTTTCCCACGCTCATGTATGTAGCAGATATGACAAGGGTCAGAGTAAAAGAAGAAGGCAGAAAGAGCAGGAGGCTCAATGAAACTGGACCGGGACACGTCTGAAGTCTAGGATTGCACTGCCCAGAACACAAGAAGTCTGTTCAGGTGCGTGCAAATGAGAAAACTCTCTCTGTTTGAATTCTTACTTTTGAGACAGGAGGCTCTGCATTGTTTCAAGGTGAGACAATGTTATATGCTGCTCATCGGAGGAGCCTGTTCTAATTATATGCCTCCTTGATTATTGTTCTGCAGACTGATTAGAACCATATTCAAAACATTTGTAGATCACAGTTCCTGGACACTTCTATATGTTAGCAAATCAAGTGTGATTTATCCCTGGAATTACTGGTTAGGGACGGCTTCTTTTCTTCAATGCATGTTCTCTCTAGCTTATAATTTTAATTAGTGCTTGCTCCGAGCTCACACTGAGAATAGGGATGTCACTGTAGCACTGATGCGTGGCCTCTGCATGAACACAACTTTCTCTTTCACATTCAGACTCCTTAGTCGATGCTGGCTGTAAGACAGGGGGGACTGCCGAATTAAAGTTATAGTATAACAAGAAATTGGATAGCCCTTCAATTTAGGTGAATTTGAATTAGAATACTGACAGGCAAAGTTGGGTTTGACAGTCCAGGGGTCCTTATCTACCGGTGCCCAATTCTCAGTAAAGATCATCCTCCTTGTGGACTCAACCCAACTATGAGTGACTAGACCCACATGCTGGAGAGACTCTGAGGTCAGTCTTCTCTGCCTCTTGAGGCTTCTTGCAACAATGACTCGCAGTTGTCATTGCTGTGCTACTGTAGCCGCATCTGCTGCTCAGACTGCCCCCTCACCTTCCCTCATCTGCACAGAGACATCATGTCTTCTCCCTTTTTTCTTTTCCATCAAAGGAGGCAAACAGGGGCCTCCATGGACGTCCTTTGTCCTGTGGCCATGGCAAATGTCTGTGTGCAAGGGAAGTACAGTTACTTCTTAACAATGTAAAATAACTATCAGAAAAAGCTGCTTTGAATTTCTGATTAACCCTCTTTCTACCAAAGATAATATTGCATTGTTTTTTAAAAGATCCAGTATCTTGAACAAGATAATTATATTCCTCCTAACACTAGAGTAGAATTCTTCTTCCATGAAATAAAAGAGAGTTACCTATATCAAAAAGACTTAGTTCAAATTTAATCACTCCGTCTCTGAACTTCAAGTGAAATTTAATTACCTCACATTGACGTACCTTGACGAATATACAAACAGCGCCATTGAGAGCAGAAAGTTGAGAATGTGCTAAAGAAAATAAAGAGCTGAGGAGAGTTTGACAGAAGTTTGGAGGCTTCAAGGATGCAGTCTGCTTTGGCAAGTTCAAACTCTTTTCTTTTTAAAAAATGCGATTGGTATTAAAATACAGTACTGCTTGGCAGTGGCAATATGAATATTTAACAGTAACACGTTGGTGCAGTTTAAATGTTCCTGGGCCAGGGTTGAACGAAATTCTGTGAGGAAGATTTACTTTCATGAAGTGAAAAGAGGTGTTTGAAAATGAAGTAGAATATCCTCGAGAATTTTGATCACCCATGAAAACTAAGAGAAGGCTGTTTTATCACAGAATTCAGTTTGATCATCAGAAAACTAGTATAAACTTTGCCCTAAATGAACAGTGTAGGTAAGGGGAGATTTTTCGTAAATAAATTTAATGCTTTGATATTTGTTGTATTAGTCAAATTTCTCCACAGACACAGAGCCAACAGGATATGTACAGATACAGATACAGATAGACATTTATTTTAAGGAATGGCTCACATGACTACGGAGGATGGCAAGTCTCAAACCTGCAAGGTAGGCCGACAACCGGAAATCCAGGAGAGCTGACAATGAATTTAGTCTGAGGGCTGTCAGGCTAAGGAATGTGCTCCGTTTCAGAGAAGGTCAGTCTTTTGATCTATTCAAACCTTCAACTGATTGGATGAGGCCCTCCTACATCATGGAGAGCAATTTGTTTTACTCAAAGTCCACTGATTTAAATGTTAATCCCATTTAAATACACCCTCACAGAAACATCCACAATATTTGACAACATATTTTGGCATCGTGGCCCAGCCAAGTTGACACAGAGAATGGACTGCCTGAAAGAGGTAAAAGGATTAAGAAGCACAGTTTAGTAGGTACAGAATAGCACTGGGAGGTGAAGAACAGCATAGGCAATATCGTATGGTGCCAGTTGGGTACTGGAGATATTGGGGGAGCACTTTATGAAGTGTGGAATTGTCTGACCTCTGTGTTTTACACCTGAAACCAAAACAAAGTAATATAGGAAGTAAACTAGAATGCTCACAAAAATTAGGGGATATTTTATAGCTTCATATTTATTTTGAAATATCCCCTAATTTTTGTGAGCAGTATAATTTAAAATAAGTAATACATTTTTAAAAAAAAATTTTTAAGTTATCTCAGTTGTAATAGATTTTGTGATCTCTCTACATTCAAATATTTGAGGCATTTACAAAATATTATTCTCTTGGCCTTGTTTGGTTTTGCACTTTTAAAATATTTTAAATCTTAGGATCCTTTATATTAGAATCAATATATTCCTTTGCTATGTAATGGACTCTGATTTTAGGAATAAAAAATGTTAATAAACTGATAATTTATGGAGGATGGATAGAAAAACAACTACTCACAATAAAATGAATTCAGTTGAAACAGAGTTCCCACCGCCCTTCCCATTCTTTGCCGTCTCTATGCAACAATTCACTGAGTCTTCATTTCATTCCTTTTCCATGAAGGAAAATAAAAGTAAAACTAGTCTTTATTCAGTGTCTATTATTTACCAGGCCCATGCTAAGTCCTTAAACACATTATTTGAAGTCATGTCTTCGGTAAAGCTTGTCTTCTCCATTTCTGTGACCACTGCCTTAGCATAGGCTCTATGACACCAGACCTGCTCATCCCATGTCCTGGTCTTCACTCCACTCTCCAGTAGTTACTGTATTAAGACCAGGTGTAGTTTTCCCAAGATTTTGCTCCCTTTTTAATACAATTTTGTTTCCCATTGACAGCAAAACCAAATTTTCATTCTTTCAACTCAAAGTTCTCTATGATCTGGCCTCCTCCAAGTCAAGCTATTGGCATGTGCTTCCTACTCCTGCCTCCCCCGGCTAACTAGTACAGCAGGGTCACTCAGAAGCTCATTCTAAGTCGCATCCTTCCTGTGCCTTCATATCTCTGAATTCTGCCCACCATCCTGTCTCTGAAGCTTCTCTGACTTCTAGACACTATGATCTACAATCTGATGGATATTTTCTCCATGGTATCCTTACTTTCTGGCCAAGTTCTTGATGCATTCTAAGAGTATGCATATACATACTGGAACACAGTTTTTGATGCATACACATTAAATATCTGTATATATGGATCATAAAAAGTAAGGAACATCATTTTCTGGCAATGGAAGCCTAGATATCCTGACTGGTCCTTCCAATGAATACACTTAAAATTGCTAAACACAATATTTTTATTATTTCTTTTTATTTATTTATTTTAGAGAGGAGACACAGAGTGAGAGAGAAAGAGAGAGAGAGAGGGAAAGTGGGGAGGAGCTAGAAGCATCAACTCCCAAATGTGCCTTGACCAGACCAGTGCAGGGTTTTGAACTGGCGACTTCAGTGTTCCCAGGTCGACGCTTTATCCACTGCGCCACCACAGGTCAGACCTTAAACACAATATTTTTAAATGTCTTTTAAAATGCATGGGTGAGAGAGTCAGAAAATCAAGCCAAAAACTAAGAGAACGATAGAAATGTTAGAGATAAACTAATGTAAGCAGAACACTGAAAGGAAGTGTTACCTCTTTCCTCAAGAGATTTTCCTGAGGTGCTGGCTGGGTCAGTGGACTGGCCCAGCATGCGGACGTCCTGGGTTCAATCCTCGGTCAGGGCACACAGGAGAAGTGCCCATCTCCTTCTCCTTTCCTCTCTCTCCCCCTTTTCTCTTTCATCCACTCTCATAGCAAGTGGCTCGATTGGTTTGAGCATGGGCCTGGGCACTGAGGATAGCTCTGCTGATTAGAGCATTAGCCTCAGGCGGGAGTTGCCTGTTGGATCCCAGTAGAGGCACATACGGGAGTCTGTCTCACTATCTCCCCTCCTCTCACTTTTTATTTTTTAAAAAAGAGTTTTCCTGATCCTGGGAAATCTGACCTTGGGTTCTCATGGTGTAAAAGCATTGAAACCAGAAGACAAGTCACAGGGGTCTCTCTGTGGAGTCGTAACCTCAGGATGGCTCTCATGTGGGTTTACACCTCAAAATGACATTGGGAAATCTCTAGTCTGCTTCTGTTTTAGAGAGGGCCTGCTTGTATGAACGAACAGTAAAATGTTGACATACCCTAAATATATGTCCCTAGACCACCCAGAATACCCAGGGGTTCTATTATCTAATACTCAAGCCTTACTTTTTTTTAAATTGAATTTCATTTGCGTGACACTGATTAACATAATTATACAGGTTTTAGGTGTCCAATTCCTCCATACATTTCTGTACATCATATTGTGTGTTCACCCCCCAAGTCAAATCTTCGTCCATCACCATTTATCCCCTACATCCATGATGGCGTACCTATGACAAGTGTGTCAGCACTGACAAGCGTAGCCATTTTTGATGACACGTGGCCGCATACCAGAGAAGTATGGGGCTGCACGCCAAGAAGCACGTTTCATCCTCGGTTCCTGCACGGCCAGGTGCAGTAGCCCAGGATAAAACATTCGCTGTGGTGTAGACACTCTGTGCCGGAGGTCTGTAGGCCAAAACAACAGAACTCTGGCACAGAGCGTCTAATTCTGGGACTTCCAGTTAGGCCGTTTCTCTCAAAGTGACACACCACCCGAGTTATGCTTGGTTTTTTGGTGAATTTTGACACACCAAGCTCAAAAGATTGCCCATCACTGCCCTATATACCCTCCTCCACCTCGCCCACCCCAGACATCCCCGCTCTGTTGCCTGTGTCCATGAAGACTTTTTGTCCTTTTTTACTCCCCTCCACCTCCCTCACCCAATACCCTCTCTCCAGCTGTCAGCCTGCTCTCTGTGTGTGAGTCTGTTCCTATTGCTTAGTTCATTTGTTCATTAGATTCCACACGTGAAGAAACTTTTTGAAATTTCTTGAGAACTAAACCCAAATAAAATATCAATTATTTAATCAATCATTAATTTAATCTATCTACAATTAATATAAAATGGACCCAGAAACTAAATGAAAACAGTTTTCCTAAAGCTGAGCCTTGGTCTATATGATACCTTTAATGTATAAAAAGAAATGTCATAAAACTCAAGGAAATATTTTTACTCTTTTGGGGGAAAATATAGACTGAGCCCCTTCTACAGTGACATGCAAAAAACAACAAAACAAAATCATTAAAATTAAAACATTAAATATAGAAACAAAGTTTTAAAGTTAAAAAGTGTAGAGTAAGAGATGTGGATATAGAAAAATTTGCTATCAGAACAGCAGTGAAGGAAAAGACAGTGTAAATATTATTAGATCATGTGAAAACATAAAACTATTCATAAAAATAGTGAAAAAAGAATAAAACAATAACTAATTAAATTATTAAAATATATTCAAGTTTACTCATATCAAACATATACAAATTATTAGCAGAGAGAACTGCTCAGTAAAATAGGCAATTTTAATATCACAGCAAAATGTATAAGGAATCTGAGTTGCTATTCTTATCAAATTTATCAATAATGAAAGCAGAGTTCTTTGTTTTGGCTTTCACAAATTTATGCAAGGTATTTCTGGGTAAGTTCAGTGAGGAGGCACAGAGATAGATTGCGGCAAACCCAAAGAAGATGCTATTTATTTAATCTAAGAAAAAGAGGTCCTTAAAATAGTTATAGAGTTAGTATTATATCAAGAGGGTGCTAAGTGGTTTCATTTCTACAAAAGATAGAAAACTAGGAAATATGCTTTGAGGGATACAGTGCAGGTCTTTTGGATATTGTGAGACACAAATGGTGCAGTGGGTTATGAGAGATGGTTTGAAATCTTTTTGGATGATATTTAAAAACAGAAGAAATTTTCCTCTACACAGGTGCTTCTGTTTTAGATGAGAAGCTCTACTAAAAACCTTCTCAAGGAGCCCTTTGGAGCTGTGATTCCAAATCCATACTTCATGTGATACAGCTTTAAAAGAGCACGTTTTGAATAGATTGCATTGCTCGATAAAACTACCTTTTATGCTCTAGTCTGGAATACTCCTCCAACGCTATGGAGTCCACTCACTCATGGTGCTTGATTTGTTCCAAGATCAAGCGAATGAAGCAAGTTACTTGCTCCACCAAAAGAATTCTCTTTGGGTTGATGAAAACTAGATATTCTCTTGGGGCTTATGTGAAGTGGATTAAATTAGAAAACAATGTGAAGAACGCCTAACCAGAGCCCCATCGTAGGAAACACCTCAGCAAATAAGGCTTGGAACACTAGCAGAAAATATAGTTGAGAACTGGGGTGGGGAAATACATGTATTCTCTATATATTCATAGTTTCACATATTCAAAGCTGGGCTTACATTACGGCTATACGTAATAAAAATTACAAAATTAGTACAGATAATGCTTACCATATGCCAGACACTTACTTAAACTTTTAATAACTGTGAAGAAGGTACTAATTATTCCTTTCTCGAATGAAGAAACTAAGGCACAGAATGGTTGACAGAAAAAGGGAGATGTGAAGGGACTGGGGACAATCAGTTTGGTGAAGAGACCGAGGGCAGATGGTGGGATACTTAGGACGCTGCGACAGAGATTTGTGTTCTAGGTAGGACTTTGTGAGTCTCTGAGAAGAGGCTCGCCACACGTGTGCTTCCAGCATGCTGTCTAGTTCTTATTTCAGTGACAAGTGGTCGCCAGATGTGAGAACTCTTGTCTTGAGATTTTGAAGTAGTTTGGATCTTAGGTAAGAGTCAGATGAGTAGGAATCAAAAGATAGGCTTATTTGAGAGATTACGGAGGAAGGATTACAGGACTTGTTGGTTAATTCTGTGTCCCAGAGAAGAAAAGAGAAGTTGAAGATATTTCTCTTTATTAATTTAATTAAGCAAGTAAAGTTGCTTTTCATGGCTATTATCTGTACATAGTTGACCATACTTTCAGAAATGCATTAATCATCCAGGTTATTAGCTTTCTTAAGTTATTTATTTGTTTATTCCAAAGTTAAATATTCTGCCAAAAACCCAGGTCTCTTAATACATGATAAACAAAGCAAAGCATATTTTTGGAGTTGTGACTAATAAGCAAAGAGATTCAAATCAACCCAGGCAGTTGATGAAATTGATTAGCTCAGTAAATAATTGAATAAATGAATCAAGCTGATAGCTTGACCATCTTTCCTAGATCATGATGGCAAATTCTTCTCAAGTTCAGGAATTCTTGGCCACTTGTTAAAGTCTAATCAGAAGTTCAAATGACAAAAACACCTGTTACAAAACACTAGTCACAGTGTTTAGATGCTTATAACTTCCCAGAAAGAACAGGAATAGAAGAAATCTGAGAACCAGTACTTCCAACTGTACATGCAGGGAAGTAACACCACACAAACTGTCATGAGCGCAAAGCAGAAAGACTCTTTTGCACCCTCTTGCAGTTATTCTGGTTATTCTTGGCATCCTGATCTCTCCACTCATTGTTCACTCTCCTCCCATACTAATCTTCTTACCACTCAATTCGATTTTCTGCCCTTCATTAAGTTCCTGCTCTCCTCCATTCTGGAGACACCTCAATTTTCTTCTAATTGCACGCCTTTATGCTTTCCCCTCTCTGCGTCTAGAGTGTTTCCCCTCCTGGATTTGCCAAATACTTTCCCTTATAGCCTTCAAAGCTCTCTTTCATTTTTCCTTCCTCCCTCTGGCCCATCATAACTAAGTGTGTGTGATATTGAATCTCTCCTATGTACTAACGTGCTGCTTGCTCACTCCACAGAAACCACAACTGCTGAACTCAAAACATAATGTAATACTTATTTAGAATGGGCTTGCTTTTGCTCTAATATCACCCAGGTTGGATCATTCTATTTTGACCACATTAATGTAGTGCGGTCTGAAACGTCGGCATGTAGACATGGGAATGGAATCTATTTAACTCACTTAGAAAAGCACAAGCAGAGCACAATGAGAGTAAATGCCCTACAATATATTTTTTTAATTTTTTCAATTTATTGATGCATTTTTAGAGAGAAAGGGGAGAGAGAGAAGGAGAGGGGGAGCAGGAAGCATCAACTCTCATATGTGCCTTGACCAGGCAAGCCCAGGGTTTTGAACCAGAGACCTCAGCATTTCAAGTCTATGCTTTATCCACTGTGCCACCACAGGTCAGACTGAATGCACTATTATTAAGTTCTGCAATGGGTCCCACTTTGCAACCCTGCTACTGGAAATCAGACTTAGACAGTGTGCAGAGTGGCCACATTGAGGCTATGTGTATTTGTGTTTCATGGTGCAAGGTTTGACCCTTGAGTTCAGAAGTTGCAAGTAAGAAAAATGAAAAAAAAAGATGGAAATCACATGTTTCATGAAACTCTACCTGGTAAGTCTGCCCCTCCTCCCTGTGAGAATGTATTAGCTCCCCCTTTGCCTCGGTTCAGGCTGCTGTCATGATATCTTTTCATACACTCTCTCCTCTGCTTCATTAGCTAATCATAGAGCGGGAGCCGTTCCGCCAGCATGCACTGTTTCTCCTAACTCTGCAAGTAAAGCTAACACTCGCTGCTTAATCACTTTTCTCTCAACAGGTAAGGATAATAAAACAGTGGGGAAAATGACAAAATTTAGTGCACCATTTTCTGTGTTAGGAGTCAGGCACTAACTTTTTCTTTGACATTCAATCACTTACTGTAGCTCAGCAAGAAACCCAGGCAGCTGTGACCTCAGCATCCTCAGTCCTGGAATAGAATAAGCAGCATCCTGCAGGTCAATTCTGGGCTCCCGGTGTTGGCAGTGCCAACTGCGAGATGCCAGTAAAGGATAGAACAAAGTCCTTCGGCTGTCTCTTTTTGTAGGACTTCTATAGTTCCCAGGACCACTGAGGCAAAAATTATGAAATGGAAATGTAGAAGGTCCATTTATTGATGTTATCTACTCCAATGCCCTATTTAAAAATTAAGAAAGCAAAGTCCATGAGGTTGAGTTGACTTTGCTAAGTGACTTTAGAAACTGAGAAATCTGATTCCTGTGACAGATTACTGGTTTAAAGACCAGCCATGGATTCTGGTAAACATTTCAAGCTTTGCTTTTATTATATCCCTGGTAAACACATTTTTTAACGGAAAATATTAACAAGCAGTAGCTGTCCTATGTCTGTAAATTACAAATACATATGTTAGATTGTGGTAGACATTACTAGTGTTTTTCAATGGAGAGTCTCTTTCTAGGATCACTGAAAACTATTCTTACTGGCTTCTTGCAGTTGGGTGAAGGCATATGACTAAAAGTCATGTGTGTTCCTTCTGAAGTGAGACAGTGAATATTTGCACGAGTTTTCTAGCTCTCCCTACTTCTCCCTCTCTCATTTTTGTTGAAAGTGGAGGCAATGGGTTGAGATGGCTAAGTACTGTAATTGAAACAGCCTAGCTCACTTGGTCATCACATGGATGATGGGCTGCTCTGAAGAATTATCTGAAGGAAAAAATAATTCATTATTATTTTTACTATTTTATGAATGTTTATATTTTATTTATTATTTATCTTGCATAAATATAATGTATTATTACTTATGTCAAATAAATTGTGATCTAAGAATAATTTCCTTGACATATAATTTATCTTTTGTAATGCTCTCCCAACCATCTTTTGCCTGCAATTCTGTGGTTCCTCATCAGGGCTGTCTGTGTTTTTGTGATGGCTTTCTCTCTTAGGACAAGATTTCAAGGAGACAGAATCTTTTTTATTTATTTCTTAAGTGAAAGGAGAGGAGACAGTGAGACAGACTCCCACATGCACCCTGACCAGGATCCGAACCGCAACCCTGTCTGGGGCAAATGCTGAACCAACTGAGCCATTGGCTGTGGGAGGGGAAGAGGGAGAAAAGCTGGAGGGGGTAGAGAGAAGCAGATGGTCACTTCTCTTGTGCACCTTGACTGGGAATTGAACCAGGTATGTCTAGATGCCAGGCCGACACTCTATCCACTGAGCCAACCGGCCAGGACCTCATATATATATACTCACAGTAGTGGGGTTTAGTTGATTTGTACCAGTTCAGCAGAACCGATACCTAATATTTTGTTGAGTGTGGTGAACTGGTTGTTAAAATGGCACCTGTAATCAAGGTTCTCTCTAAGGTGGGCGCTTGGGCAGCCGCCCAATGTAAAAATAAAAAATTTACATTCCTTACTCTTTTTTAATGTTCATCGTCGCAGCAGCATATTCTAAGCACTGGTAGTAATGTTCATCCCATCCATAGGTGAAAAAAATTTGTAGGTGAGGAAGCCAATCAAAAGGCAATACGGAAATATCTCAAATAATAGTTTTATTATTTTTTGTAAGGTATTATTTAATATTTTTCCATTAACATTTAAAAACTCTTTCTTATAATCTAGTGTTGTTGTACCTCTTTTATTCTTATTTAAGGATTAAATGGATGAAATAATAAACTACCTTTCAGTATATTTTTTTATACTTAAAACAGTTATTAGGGCAGAGAACCAGTTGTTAAATTATTTGTATCCAACCATTGTATATATATGTATACAATACATATATATTGTATTGTATATATTTGCTTATAAGATGTATGTTATTATACAAAAACATAAGCAGAGAGAAGTAAAAAGAAAAACAACTGATACACACTTTCAATAGCCAGAATTAACTTTATTTAAAGATCTCAAAATTAATTTTACTCTCTCTCCATTTGTCTCTTCCTTTCTCTTATCCTTCCCTCTCCCTCCCTTTCAACTCTTTTCTTCCTCTCTTTCTCTTTTTTCTCTTTCCCATAAAAAATATTTTGCTTTTAACTGGTTTTGTATACTTAACATTATGACTTTTTAAATTGAGAGGCGAGTAGGCAGAGACAGACTCTTGCATGCTCCTAGACCAGGATTCATCTGGTAGCCCTCTACCAGGTGATGCCCTGCCCTTCTGGGCTTCTGCTCTGTAGCTCGGCAACCTAGCAATTTTAGTGCCTGAGACAGGCTATGGACTAACCTCTGTGCCCAGGGCCAACTTTGCTTGAACCATTCTTGAGCCATTCTTGCCATTCTCGAGCCATGGTTGTGGGAGTGAAGGAGGGAGAGGGGTGGAAAAGCAGATGGTGGCTTTTGTGTGCTCTGACTGGAAATTAAACCTGGGACTTCCACACGCCACGTGGATGCTCTTCTGCTGAGCCAACTAGCCAGGATCAGCATTATGATTCTTGATAGTATTTTGAATTTAAGGAAAAATTTTATTTCTACAAATTTCCACTACTTTAGCAATTTCCTCTAGTAATTCTCATAACATTTCTAATGACAGAGTTCCATTTGGACACTTGCACAAACTACACTCAGAGTTTGTTTTGCCTAAGGTCACATAGCCTGACAGCTTAAGAACTTGGTTCCACTGGCTCATACAGGGAGAAGCAATAGTTCAGTTGTCAACTCCTTATCCGCACGGTAAAAGTAGTGACACAGAGGCACTGGCCCTAGTCACATAGGACAAACAGCCCAGGCATGTCCATTCTTTGATGATGCAATGTTAATTTGCCCAGTCATGGTATTGTAAAGTTGCAGGTGTATTATTTTCAGAATTTCAGAGATTCTGAGAATACTACTAAAATTGATAAAATATGCTAATAAAAAAGTCACACACTTAGAAAATTCAGCAAGAGCCACCAGACCAGCAAATAAAAATTATTCAGGGAAACGCTCTAAGTAAAAAAAAAAAAAAATTACTTCAAGAATAAAGGTGGAATAACACATGATCTACTCTGTTTTCCCAGTCCATGGCATTCTGGCCACGGTCTGTACAGACAAGCAGCCTCAGGAGAAAACAGGTCTTCCGTAGGAAAGGCGTAGAGGTGTAATGTGTGACACCTGAGCAGACACACTGGTGACTGGGGCATCGCTTAACTACGAACTACGAGCATGCATGAAAACAAATAAAAACTATTGATGTAATACACTTTTGCCTTTGGAAATTGGGAGACTAATTAAGTTTCTTCACAACTCCCATTAACACCGTCTGCTGTTTGCTATAACTATTCAGTTCCAGTCAGCACCTCGGAGAGATTACTATATGAAAGAAACAATGAGAAACCCCAAAATGTAAGGCAAGAACGTCTATAAAATGAGGTGTGGCAGGGTTTTCAGTGGCCCAGAAACATTTTTGGTGGCCCCCAACATCTATCATTCAATGATTACAAACTACAAAGGTTAATTGCAATTAAATTTTATTTAGTCAGTTCTGTATATCAATGACCCACATTGACTAAATGAAAGCAATTTCGTTAAAACCGGCTGTAAATATAAACATAATCCTGGGTGTATTTCTTAAAGTTCTTGAGCAGCATGTTTTATTGGAGCAAGGGAAGGTCAATTCCAGAAGCACCCATCAAATGCCCATTATTTATTGAGGCTATGGACTAGTAGTAGAAGCATGGGATACATAGTTTCCCCTCAAGGACCTTCTGTTCTCCCTTTTTTTTCTTTATTTTTTGAGGAAACATTGGGTAATAACATTATAGAATGTTTCAAGTGTACAGCATTATAATTCAATATCTGTACACACTATATTATAGCATGCTCACCACCAAAAGTCTACTTTCCAGTCATCACCTTGTATTTGACCACCTTCACCCATTTTGCCCTACCCACACACACCCCTTTTCAAAGGACTTTTGATTAATATTTAATAGAGGTGAAATCACTATGGAGAATATAGTACAAGATATAAGTCCCAAATCAGTGGGAACGTTGGAATACTTTAGAAGCAGGTGAGCAGGACTGGTCAGGAAATCCTATGAGAACAGCAAGATCTGGGTAGTAGTTGGGCTGGTCTTTAAATTATTACTATAGTCCAGAGAAGAAGGATAGCACTGTAGAATGAAGGGCAGAGTAAAAGGTCAAAGGAAAAAATAAGAGGGAAAGGGCATTTGTTTACTCAATTAATTTATCAGATCTTTCTGGAGGGAGGAGTATGTGCCCCACATTCCACCCGGTGCTGGGGGGATGGGTCCGCAGGACAGACATTGTTTCTTTCCTTGTGGAGATTTCAGGTGACCTTCAGGAAGTCATACTGACTGCAGAGTAGGAGGAGCTAACGTCGGAAGAAAAGAGTGGAGGTCAGGAAAAATCCTGTCCTCTCATATTATAGTTCCTCCCCCATCCGCAGCAAGGTGGCACATACCCACATGGTATATAGAAGTCAATATTGACACTGGGAGTAGGCCTACTTGCCAAGGTTCAGCAAAGTAAGTATGTAGAATATACAGCTAAGGTAGAAGGTCATGATCTCATGTGAATTGATTCTCATAAGAACCAGTGGCCCCACTTCAGGTGTGCAATGGTGGTGGAGGTAAAGTAGAAAAGGGCAATTGTTAAAAATATACTTTGTGCAAGGTACTGTGCTGGATTTGTCATCTTTTCAGCAATCTAATTATCAATATGATTTCAACAAAGCTATTATTGCCATCGTATAGATGAAGAAACTGAACCTAGAACCTTCTCCAAAATCATTCTAATTAAAGGGGAAGTTAATACTTGTAACTCAGGCACAATTCGTCCTCTGCTCATTGTCTTACTCTAACCTGCAGTTGCTATTCTGCTATACTGCTGGTGAGAAAAATGAGAGCGTTAGGATCAGAAGCCATTTTGAGAAGGAGTATGATAAATTTAGCAATAGAATTTAGAATCTTATTATCTGTTCTCAGATATGAACTCTAGTGTAAGGCATCTGGGTTAATAATAATAGGTATGTAAGAGGAAATAAAAAGAAAAATTAAAGAAAGACAACCCTAAGGGTGGTAATAATTAAATTTTAACAAGAAAGACCCATGTAGACAGAAACCAATTATATTTAGCAAAATATACCTGTGCCTTTTGAAACGATTTCAAAGTGTGTCTTTACCTTTGAACAAATACGTAGTGGAGGCTATTGATTTGAGTCTTTTTTCATTGCCAAAAACCTTATGTCAGTAGACAGAGTGATGGTCCCCAAATATGCCCATGTCTTAATACCCTAAACCTATGAAAGCAAAAAAGACATTGCAGGTGTGATGAAGGTAAGGATTCTGAGTTGGGGGGGATAGTTTGGATTAGCTGGGCAGGCTCAATGTAATTACAAGGGTCTTGTAAGAGGGTCAAAGTGAAAGAAGGTGATGTGACAATAGAAGCAGAGGAAAAACAAGAGGCATGGCAACATTACGTGGTGCCATGAGACAAGGAATGCAGGTCTCCTCAACAAGCTGGAAAGGACAACAAAACTGGTCCTTCTGTGGAGCCTCCAGAAGAACTGTAACACATGACGACAATCTTCTATGTTCCAAAACTAAGATAATGAAATGTGTTGTTAGCTTTTATTTTTTGGTAATTTGCAGCAGCAGTTGGAAGCTAACATGATGTATGAAATCCTTGGTACAAGGAGCAAATTTGGGGCAAAAATGATATCTGATACAAACTACCTGCAGTTGGGCCAAAGTTTACAGGTTAGGGGCATGGTTCACCATAGGACTGCCCTCACTTTATCTGCAAGCTCAGTGAGGACTAACCAACTGTCTACAAATTCAAGGGCTTCACACTAGCCCCTCAGTTTTGATAATTTGCTAGAAGAACTCATAGAATACAGGAAAGCAGTACGTATATGTAAAGCCTGTGGCCGAGGCCGCCATCACAGCAGCCTGACCCACGCAGGTTCGCATTGGATTCGAACAGTCGGTAATGAAACACAGGAGCCACAAACTGGTGAGCCATCAGCTTTAATCCTAGCTTGCACCCGGCAGGCAAGCAAAAACACACACGGGGCTCCAAAACCCACACATTCAGTGCTCACAAAGCTACTGACTTATCCGAGTTTCCTAGCATCAAAGCTTTCTAGCTCACCAGACTTATTCACCTCTGTTTCCCATCTCCTCCTGCACAAACTCTTAAACTGGCTTCTTCCTCAGCACTCTGCCATCTCGGCTGCTTCTCCTGGCCTTCACGTGGCCTTACTCTGCTCTCCTCTCTATACTAATCTCAGGAACCCAGGAACCGAGAGAGAGCGAGATCTGGCTACCGGTCCGCCCACTTTATAATGTAGAATCCAAACCCTTAATCCAATTATACAAACAAGGAAGTCTGATACAAAGTCACCCATCTGAGGCATAATGGGATTCCTCCCTACATCACCACCCTACATCATCCAATCAATCAAGGGCGTGGAGAAGAGCTTACTCTTAAAGCTAAGCCTTAGGCTATAATGACCTGGCCTGCTTACATTACAGCCTTTCCCCCATATCCATCCCAAGCATAAGGGCAAATAATATCACCTGGGTGATGGGCTTCCATGTGGGCAGCGCCATCTTTAACAAAGTGAGCATACCATATTTTATCTGCCCAACAGTATACAATTGCAGTTTTATTATATCAAAATCAAGACCAGCTAAAGCACCAGATGCACAGCAGGAGGTCTAGGAGGGCCCCAAATGTGAAGCTTCTCCTTTCCTCTCTCTGTAGAGTCAGTGTGCATTACTCTCCTGGCACATTGACGTGTAACAATAGCAGAGTACTGCCCACCAAGGAAGGTCACTCAAACTTTTGTGTCCAGAGTTCTGTTAGGGTCTCATTACAAAACACAAAAATCAATGATTATGTGGTTGAACTCAACCTCTAGTAGCCTTCCTCTCCCCAGTGGTTTGGCTAATAACACATGTCAAAGCCACAATCCTCTAATCACATGGTTGGTCTTTCTGGTATGGCCAGCCCCATCCTGAGTCATCCTGTAGGCACAAACTATCTAGGATCCACTAAGAATTATCTATCTTATTAGCATAAACTCAGTGTAGTCAGGTCCAAACGAATAACAAGGACCCTCTTATCACTTACAACCCTGGTCAGCAAACTGCAGCTCCTGAGCCACATAGACCTCTTTAGCCCCTTGAGTGTGGCTCTTTCTTTTTTTTTTAATTTTTTTTTTAAATTTATTTATTTATTCATTTTAGAGAGGAGACACAGAGTGAGAGAGAGAAATAGAGAAACAGAGAGAGGGGGGAGGAGCTGGAAGCATCAACTCTCATATGTGCCTTGACCAGACCAGTGCAGGGTTTTTTTTGTTTTTTTTTTCCAGTGCAGGGTTTTGAACTGGCGACCTCAATGTTCCCAGGTCGACGCTTTATCCACTGCGCCACCACAGGTCAGGCGAGTGTGGCTCTTTCACAAAATATCACCTGCGGGCGCTACCTTGATAAGGAATGTACCTACCCATATAGTTTAAGTTTCAAGATTTTGGCTCTCAAAAGAAATTTCAATCATTGTACTGTTGATATTTGGCTCTGTTGACTAATGAGTTTGCTGATCACTGAATTCCAAGGATTTAGAGATAACCTCTCAGGAACTAGAGAAAAAGTTGGTCAAGTTCTTTATCACAGAGGACCTTTGTCTAAAATTTCTTCTAAAATACTAAGCCTATGTTGATATAAGGATGAGACAGATGCTGTGTGTAAAGCCAGTAGTCAAGGCTGCCATCATAGCCGCCTGACCCGTGCAGGTTCGCATTGGATTCGGACAGATGGCAATGAAACACAGGAGCCAAAAAACTGGTGAGCCATCAGCTTTAATTCTAGCTTGCACCCGGCGGGCAAGCAAAAACACACACTGGGCTCCAAAACCCACACATTCAGTGCTCACAAAGCTACTGACTTATCCGAGTTTCCTAGCATCAAAGCTTTCCAGCTCACCAGACTTATTCACCTCTGTTCCCCATCTCCTCCTGCACAAACTCTTAACAAACTGGCTTCTTCCTCAGCACTCTGCCATCTTGGCTGCTTCTCCTGGCCTTCACGTGGCCTTACTCTGCTCTCCTCTCTAATACTAACCTCAGGAACTCAGGAACCAAGAGAGAGAGCAAGCTCCTGGTCTGCCCCCGTTTAAAGTATAGAAAATCCAAACCCTTAATCCAATCTGCAGATAAGAAAGTTTCTGATACAAAGCCACCCATCTGAGGCGTAATGGGATTCCTCAGGAGAGTGCACCACCCTACATTATTCAATCAGTCAAGGGTGTGGGGAAGAGCTTACTCTTAAACTAAGTCTTAGGCTATAAGGACCCGGCCTGCCCACAGCCTGTTCCAGAACACACATTAATATCAACAAACTTCCATGTGGGCAGCGCCATCTTTAACAAAGTGAGCATATTATATTTTATCTGCCCAACACTGTGCCTATAGGGTGAGGGGCAATGTTGCACCTCTCCCATGCACGAATAAGAAGTAGAACCAGGATGAATTCTTGAGTTGGGGAGCTCACTGATCTGCCAGCTTTAGCTGGGATTGGCTCAGTGCTCAGGAGGAAAGAGATCAAGTAAAATCTTTGGTAGTTATGATGTGGTCATATAAGGCTAGCCATACCTGCTCTACATTTTAGATGTCAGTCCTTAGAGATAAATGCCTTCTTCACAAGTGTGCTGGGATAGAAAATAAATGCAGCAAAGTTGTCTAGAGGTAATCTACACGAGTGAAAACTGTTGAACTCTCAGGCAAGAGAAAAAAAATGTTACATACTGTTCGGCAGATAAAATGTATTATGCTCACTTTGTTAAAAATGGAGCTGCCCACATGGAAGCCCGTCATCCAGGTGATATTATTTGGCCTTATGCTTGGAATGGGTGTGGGGGAAAGGCTGTAATATAAGCAGGTCGGGTCATTATAGCCTAAGGCTTAGTTTAAGAGTAAGCTCTTCCCCACACCCTTGACTGATTGGATGATGTAGGGTGAGCCCTCTCCTGAGGAATCCCATTATGCCTCAGATGGGTGACTTTGTATCAGAGACTTCCTTGTTTGTATAATTGGATTAAAGGTTTTGAGTCTATACTATAAAATGGGAGAGAGCAGTAGCTTGATCTCTCTCTCTCTCAGTTCCTGGGTTCCTGAGATTAGTATTAGAGAGGAGAGCAGAGTAAGACCACGTGAAGGCCAGGAGAAGCAGCCGAGATGGCAGAGTGCTGAGGAAGAAGCCAGTTTGTTAAGAGTTTGTGCAGGAGGAGATGGGAAACAGAGGTGAATAAATCTGGTGAGCTAGAAACCTTTGATTTTAGGAAACTCGGATAAGTCAGTAGCTTTGTGAGCACTGAATGTGTGGGTTTTGGAGCCCAGTGTGTGTTTTTGCTTGCCCGCCGGGTGCAAGCTAGAATTAAAGCTGATGGCTCACCAGTTCTTGGCTCCTGTGTTTCATTACGATCTGTTCGAATCCAATGTGAACCTGCATGGGTCAGGCGGCTGTGATCCCGGCCCCGACTACTGGCTTTACATATACTAAACCTGACAATCTCAGGGAGGCCAGCATGGCAGGTCCTAGAAACTCAGAGATTGAAAGAACCACATTGGGTGGTCTGAACATAAAAATTCCTAACTAAAAGCGAGTTATGTCCTAGTCCTGTAGTTTCCTTGACACGTGACCATCTTTACCTTAAGTGAGCCTGTCCATTGCTTTTTGGAATCTACAATAAGTTTGCTTTTCCTGGAGCTCTTTCCTTTCAGTCACATGATTACTGCAAATGGGACTTTGCCATTGGATTAGTGTGTCAGTGTGTCCTTGTCCCTGCCCTGCAGTAACAGTGCAGAATTACCACTTAATGGTGGTGAATGTATGAGTAGAAAACTTTGGAATGTGACTGTAGCAGGTTGAAGGGTGGTTCCCAATATATGTGTCTGTGTTCTAACCCCAGGAACCTGTGAATGTGATATTATTTGGAAAAAGGGTCTTTGCAGATATAATTAAGTTAAAGGATCTCTAGATGAAACCATCTAGGAGTATTTGTATAGGCCCTAAATCCAATGACAATTGTCCTTCTAAGGGGCACACAGAGGAGAGATGTGCAGAGATAAAGGCTATGGGCAAATATTGGAATGATGCACCCACAAGCCAAGGAATGCCTGGAGCTACCAGAAGCTAGACGAGGCAAGGAAGGATTCTTCCTCCTCTAGAGCCTTCAAAGGGTGCATGCATTCTGATGCCTTGATTTCAGACTTGTACACTCTAGAACTGTAAGAGAATAAATTTCTGTTACTTTAAGCCATGAAGTTTGTGTTCATTTGTTATGGCAGACTTAGGAACTAATACAGTGACCATATAACTTTACATGTGTATAAGAGATTTTTTACATATTTTCCTTATATTGTAAAGAATATTAATGAATTCGCTCTCACAAATTTCAATGATAGCAACTAACTCTTCAGATTATGGTCATTATAAAGAGTGCAAAGAACACAATGTGTTATTAAAAATGAAAAGTCATAATAATCAAACAAGAAGAATAATTCCATTGTTTAGTTAGTTGTAAAGCCAGTAGTCGAGGCCACTATCACAGCAGCCTGACCCGTGAGGGTTCGCATTGGATTTGGACAGATGGCAATGAAACACAGGAGCCAAGAACTGGTGAGCCATCAGCTTTAATTCTAGCTTGCACCCAGCGGGCAAGCAAAAACATACACTGGGCTCCAAAACCCACACATTCAGTGCTCACAAAGCTACTGACTTATCTGAGTTTCCTAGAATCAAAGGTTTCTAGCTCACCAGACTTATTCACCTCTGTTTCCCATCTCCTCCTGCACAAACTCTTAACAAACTGGCTTCTTCCTCAGCACTCTGCCATCTCGGTTGCTTCTCCTCTCCTCCACATGGCCTTAATCTGCTCTCCTCTCTAATATCAACCTCAGGAACTCAGGAACCAAGAGAGAGATCAAGCTACTGTTCTCTCCCACTTTATAGCAGACTCAAAACCTTTAATTCAATTATACAAACAAGGAAGTCTCTGATACAAAGTCACCCATCTGAGGCATAATGGGATTCCTCCCTACATCACCACCCTACATCATCCAATCAGTCAAGGGTGTGGAGAAGAGCTTACTCTTAAAACAAAGCCTTAAGCTATAACGACCTGGCCTGCTTACATGACAGCTTTTCTCCCACACCCATCCTAAGCATAAGGGCAAATAATATCACCTGGGTGACGGGCTTCCATGTGGGCAGCGCCATCTTTAACAAAGTGAGCATATTATATTTTATCTGCCCAACATTAGTACTACACAAGATGTTACCTTTATAATATCTTAGAGATAAAAACAATCTTTAGTGGCTTTGAATTTAATTCTCAAAGAAATATGTTCTTTTTTTAAAGAAATATATTTTTTAAGTGTCGAATAAGAAGTAGAGATTGTTTATGTATGGATAATGTGTTTACTTTTCAACCTTGAAACCAAAAATGATATTTAAAACTTGTTAAAATTACAGCTTTGCTATTTATAATTAATACTAATCGTAAATATATGAACTAAAAATAAGTACAGTTTTGACAATTATTCAAAAAACTCAAAACAAAACAAATCTGAATAATTAATGCTGCCAAGAACATACGGGTTATTTTGGTTGCCAAATAATTTCAATTCATTATCTACTTGAGTTATGTCTTTTTCTGATTTCTTCTAATTTAATACCTTGATCATTTCTTTTTTCCATTCTAACATAAGCAGTAATTTCCTCCCATGTTCCAAATTTTTGTTTAATGTTATAGGTAAGAGGTTATGAGCTGCTTTCTAGGGAACCTTTAGAACATCACCATGCTATGGATCCAACTGGCAAAAAATGTCAAACTCTATATGCAGATGATAAAAAATAAATTAAGTTAGTAGATAAGCTCCATCTTTGCTCAGTATAAAAAAAATTCTTAGGTCAATATTATATTTAAAATTTTGCAGCAGGAAAAGGTTGGCATAATCTTTTGACAGTGGACACACCTCAGAAAAGAGGCTCAAATGACAGATAAATTTAGGAATACGGACGCTTTGGGAATTTTGTCACTGATGATCCAGACTGCTTTGGGTACATCATCAAACCTTTCCATCTTCCTAGCTTCCAAGATTTTTAAGGCCCTAAGAGTAGAATAAATGTGACAACTGAGTATCAGGGATTGTTGTCATTTACCCCAATCTGACTGTGTAACCCAGTACTGCACACCCACTGCACATACCTCCAGAATACTCTGTTCAGCGGATTGACTTCGTCCTCGCGTTTAACGATCTGTTGTATTTAATAAGGCATCATGGTTCATTTAAAAACTAATCATAAGTACCTAGTTGAATTTTCATTGAAACTATTTTTGACATCAGCAAATGACCAAAATTCTAATAGGGCAAATTAGGCCTTGCATGAAAAGCTTTTTGTGGAAAATCTATGGTATTTCTACTTCCCTAGTACTTTTAATATTTACTCTTAAGCTAGAGTCAGTGAGGTTTTTTTTTTCTTCAGAGAAAATTTTGGTCCTTAGAAGAGAAAGTCTGGACCTCCTCAGTGTCCCAGTCATCCTCAGATATGAGCCAGCGGAGAACAATCCAGTTTGTCACTGGGCTTGCCTTTCACCACCCCAGTTTTCGGAAAGGAGAATGGACCTGGGGGATTTACTGTGTCACATGACTTGTGTGTCTGGGGTACCATGTTCCTACTCTTTCTACATTGTGAACTGTCAAGGTTCAGTGGTGACACTGAGTTCCTTGCCAAGCTTTGGCTTGTGGAATGAGGCACTGGTGCCTCTTGGTGTTCATATCACTTCTTATACTGCTTGGGTGGATCACTTATCACCTGGATCTCAATTATTCCTTTTCATTCCTACCTCTCTCTTTACTCTTGAGCACCTGAGTGCTGGGGCTGTGCCTTCTGTTTATGCTTCCTAGTCATGACTCCCCAGGGATGAACTCAAAACTGAATGCTGAAAGGATGAATAGAATAACTTCTATATTTATGGCAGCAATGTATTAGGGTACATTTTTGACTTGGGCTTTCTTTAAATTTATTTAAAGAATAGCTAAATGAAAACATTTCACTAATTTCTGATATTTGGAAATAATTTTTCTAAAAATCAGTGTAGAACAATGTCCTAAAGTCATGACTTTGGTTTTTTAATATTTTAAATTGCTCAGAAATAGCTAATGCAGTCCTGACTAGGCAGTGGCACAGTGGATAGAGCAACGGACTGGGACCTGGAGGACTCATGTTCAAAACCCCAAGGTTGCCAGCTTAAGCCCAAGGTCACTAGCTTGAGTAAGGGGTCACTCTGTTGTAGCCCCCCTCAAGGCACATATGAGAAAGCAATCAATGAAGAACTAAGGTGTCACAACAAAGAATTGATGCTTCTCATCTCTCTCCCTTCCTGTCTGTCTGTCCCTATCTGTCTCTCTCTCTCTCTCTCTCTCTCTCTCTCACACACACACACACACACACACACACACACACACACACACACACACATACAGAGCGCTAATGTAGCCCTAGCCAGGTAGCTCAGTTGGTTTGAACATCGTCTTGATATGACAAGGTTGTGAGTTCGAACCCTGATCAGGCACATACAAGAATCAACTAATGATTGTATAAATAAGTGGAACAACAAATTGACATCCTTCTTTCTTCCCCTTCCTCTCTTTCTAAAAATCAATAAAAAATTAGCTATTGCCACTCCTTAATTATTTTCAACCAAGAAGGAAGATAATTCTTATACCTGATAAGTTAAAACAAACAAACAACAACCACCTATGTTCACAAACAAGCAAACAGACAAACAAATAAAATATGCTCTTATGCCAGACAGGGAGCACTTCTTTGGAGGCTGAGTCTTGGCAGTCCTCAGGGCCAGTACCGAGTGGTATAATATTTTTAAGTCTGAGGGCAGCCTTCTCACTCCAGGGCCAGCTGAGTGATCTCTTCTTCCCTTTCCCACCGGCCTGCCACACCTCATTGTTGCTCATACTGTTTTGGGAGCCAGAAGATCTCCTTTCTGTCTCTATCAGTCATATCTTAGATCCCTGTCACCATTTATCTTTCCCCATTATCTATTCTACTCTGCCCTTTCTGGCCCCTGCATTCAGGTGTACAGGTGCAAAGCTTTCTGCCTTAGGACTGCTCCTATGTGGCAGGACAAACATCCTCTCTCCTGGCCTGAGCAGGCACTGCAGGTGGCTCTGGATGAATCTCTAGATTGAATCAGATGGAGCCAGAGCTTTAAATGAGCTATCTATTTGCTCGTGGAAATACAATACCCCAATCCACCTATGGCAAAAGTGTCCTAAGAATTTAAGAAATGTTGCTAACATTCTCAAAAATGTTTCCTGAGCTTACTGGAAATGTGCATATGCCTACCTTCCGTCATCTGGAGCATACCATTCTTATCTGCTAATAAGTTTTTAACTCAATTTTTACATTAGACTATATAATATTCTATAGGAAAAAAAGCAGTCCTGACAATATAATTTCAAGGAGACTGCCTCTTTTATGTGACATATGTCTTATCCCTGGGTATAACAGCTACCACTGTGTGAAATCCCCTATATGTCCACTGGTAATTAATTGATAACTACTCTGTGGATGATCTATAAACCTTTTAATAAACTGCATAATTCAATAAAGAGCAATGTGAGTCCAAATCAAGTGGAGGATAGCATTTGTACTTCCTTGTTTCCACGTGCAAGGACCACCAGGTGGGGACTGCTGCCCTCTTCAAGGATGGGGGGTGGTCAGTCCCAGGAAAAAGCAAGAAACAACCAGCTCTCAGCCCTGTTATGGAACTACTTCAAATTAAACTGTGAAAAGCCCAGCCATCTGGGAGCCTGTCCTCTAGCTGGGGTTAGCCTCTGTGGTTGGCACTTGGAACTTTCAGTAATGAAAGACAAATTAGCACATTGCACATACAAACAGGAGAATCGATGAAACTGAGGAGAAGCTGCCACAGGAAAATAATGATTAAACAAGAGATAAAGAACGATGTCCTCAAATATTGGACATTCTCCTCACCCAGCAAAAGTCTCCTTTGTATTATTTTGCTAAAGGAGACCGTAATTTTGATGTTTCATAAAAATTTAAGTGGAGATTTTCCTTTTGTGGTAGACATAAATCTGCTGGAGGAAAGGTTTTATACGCAATTCCAATTTTGTGGTGCTAAGAAAACAAAGAACAGGTGAAGATTTTACTGCAGGTAATTTTGTAAATTATTAAAGGAAAAACCTCCCACAGCCACGCCATAGACATGCTCTCTATCAAAAGCTAAAATAGCAAATCAACAACTCCTTTTCTAGGTATTGTAAGAGACAACGTTCAAATTATAAATGAGAAATAAAACTGCCTAAAAGTATTCACTGGTGCGATGACTGTGTGGTAACAAATATCTCTTTTAAACCGATGCAGAAAAGATCGAAATATCGAAATGTACCTGTAACTGAATATGAAAAGTCAGTGCAATCTAATATATGCAGCACGTACTGACATGTGTGTATGCTAAGGCTTTGCCGAAAACGGTATCTTTGGGATTTTAAATCATTTAAGGGGAATAAAATAGTGCATTACAAATCGGTTTTTAAGAAAGTACAGAATTAGATGTATAATAGGTTCATTCATAAATTTAGGAGGCAAGTTTCAGAAAAAAAATTATTATTATTTTTTAAAATATAATATGTATGCTGCTCAAGGAAGTTCTCTGTCATGTGTGGGAAACAGTATCTGCACTTGGCAGCTCATTAACTTCCTCTGCTCCAAAGAAAGCAAACGAGAACGTGGCATGAAGAAAGATTCTTGAAAGAAGTGGAAAAGCTCTGTAATTGATTGGGTCTTCAACATCTTTATCTTTAGACACCAGAATACATTGTAATAGATTATTCCCCTTGCTTTCTTAGAGAGCCTTATAAGGAAATTATGTCTGAGGCTCATTCTATTGTTATAAATAGTTTAATTTTGAGAGCATGTGTCCTAATTTGGTCAAGAACCTACTGACAGCTATCTAGCAAATGGAGGCATTATTCCTATGATATAAACTTTGATACATCTTATAGGGTTGTTGCAGAATTCTGGAGAAATAGGACATACAATGAGAGAGAGAGTTAAGGGACAGAGAAAAGACAAGGCAGTGAGGGAGAAAGGGAAAGTAGGCAGAGAGGGGTGAAGGGTGTAGAGATGGAGACAGAGAGAGACAGGAAATGGAAAACTCTTCCCAGTGAGCTACTGAGGGTCTAACTGTTATTTCAAGTTTCATTTAACAATCTTTGCTTGCCTAGGTAGCATGCATTGAATATAACTGGTGGCCTGATTCCCATTTTTGATAGTCACATGATTATGACTATATTGTGGGAACAATTTGTGATGCCAATCTGCACCATTCTTCATGTTTGGATTTATTTTAGCAGAAGATGCTAAAATAAAATGGAAAGTGAAAACAAAGCTCATTCTGTATCTTCTAGCCACCCAGCCCCAGAATGATGCTTACTACTCAGTGCTTTACTTAAAAATCACAGTCTGCAGTTCATTAACATGAAATCTATCCAGCACCTGTCTCACCTGATCAGGCTCCTGGGAATCTCAGTGGAGGCTGGCAGTCATGGTGTATAAAGCTTCTCATGAGGATCCCGTATAGCCTGGTGAAACTTGAGTCAACCTGTCTGTGTTTTTTTCCAAGCTAGGGTTACATTCAAAGCATCCTAACTAGGATACTTCACCTCATCCTTTCTTCTCATCACCTGCCAATGCACAGGTAAAACCAAACAATTAAGAGGACGATTCACAGGCTACTCTGGACTATCTATGTGGAGTTGGCTCGAGAGTATATCACAGAGTAGCTAGTGTTACGCTGAAATGGAATTGCTCTATGCACACTTTAGTGGAAGTGGGTTAGAAGCTAGAACTAGAAATGCTACACTGTGTAACATCTGTATAGATAGGTCCTGGTTCCAGAAATGTGGTCATATGTTCTGAGTGACTCCCCCAAAGACAACCCAACACTTGGTAAAATGTCAGGGTACATTGGTAGCAAGACTAGGGGTGCACACTGTACATGCAGAGTAGGTAGGTTCAGTTTTACTATGAGAACGTCAGTCTGCATCATGCTCCATAGTATATTATTTTATTTATTAAATTTCTTACAATGACATTGGTTAATAATCTTATATGAGTTTAAAGTGCACAATTCTATAAAATGTCATCTGTATTTTCTATTGTGTGCTCACCACCTAAAGTCTGGTGTCCCTCTGTCTCCATAAATTTGACCCCTGTTACCCTCTTCATCCACCACACAGTCCCTTTTTTCTCTGTTAACCACCCTTCTGTTAGTGTCTCTCCTTCTTTGATTTTATTTGCTTTTTTCATGCAGATTGCATATTCTACTTCTTTGCATGGAAAAGACTTTGAGAACTTTTTCATGTTCCCATCTTAAAAATAAATAAATAACTTTTGGTCACCAACTTAACCCAACCTGTGAACTCTCTCCCAACTTCTTACACCCTCTTTGAACCTTGTATTCTAGAACTTTCACCTAATTTAAAAATTTCAGGCTAATCTGTCTTTTCCTATGCTGCTCTATCTCTCCGTAAATCCTTTACCTCTTGGCTTCTCTGGCTTCACCTACTCATGTTTAAAGAATTTGGTTTTACATTTCCTGACATCTGTTTTGACCAACCCTCCTTCTCTACTACTCCTTGCCGGTAGCAGACTTCTCAGGATGGAGCTCTGTACTCCCTAAGGCACTCACTATTATCTTAGAAAGATTTGCATTCCCAGCATAAAACCAGAAGTGTAGTAGATGTTCAACAATATAAATAAATGAATAAAAAGTAGTGGAAAGAGCTTAAGTTTGGTCTCAATCAGATCTGTGTGTGAAATCAACTTTATCACTTATTAGCCTTGTGACTTTGGGTGAACTACCTAATGTTTTTTAGTTTCATTATGAGCATTTGTGAAATGGGGCTAATAATAATAGCTGCTTTCTAAGATTGTTGTAATGATTAAATTAGATAAATATATCACGTATCTAGCATATAGTAAGCACTAAGTAAAGCACAGTCCTCTTTTCCCGTGAATACATAAACATATGAATTTTGTTTGCCGGGCAAAGATTGAAATCACCAAGGTCAGTCAGTAGAAGGAAGCATCTACAAACCTGGCATTTTGGTCTTTTCAAGAAATCCTCAGTCTTAGTCTTCCCATTTTCTCATGATTATGTGCAGTGTTTTTGTAATTGAATAAACTTTGGATTTAGTGACTTTTTGTCACGAGGGTTCAGAATAAGCCACCTAAGATGTGCTTCTGTGGTATACAGATTGTTTTGAGCTAAAGGTAATTAGCCACAGGCTCAAGAGAAACTTCTGCCCATAACAAGAGATTATCAGCAATAACCTTTTCAAGACCCCCTCCCCCTGCAAATGGCAGGGCAAACTATTATTTTCAAAGCATCTGCTCTTCTTTTCATCCTGCAAAGACCCTGTGAAGCCCCCAAGGTGCATGACCTCATCCCTAATTCAGACCTTTCTATATTTGAACATCTCTTCAGTGTGGGGTCTCTGATTCTCTCATATATGTGGGGTCCCCATACATATGTATGTATTAAATTTGGTTCTTTCTCTTGCTAATGTGTCACATGTCTATTTGATTACTGGACCAGCCAGGAGAACCTTGAGGGTGGAAGAAAATTTCTTTCTCCCTCTCTAACCTCATTAACACTAAAAACAGATGAGATTGGTCTCCAAATTTCCTAAAATGGTTAGTTAGAAATTAATTTATTTAACAATCTTTAGTCATTTATTTCAAAGAAGATGTTTAATAGTTATGTTTTTAAATTTTACAATTGTCATAATCAATTTTCTTGTCACTTCTACAACTTTTTCTGGAAATCTTCATTATTTGACTGACAGTACTTAGCAGGTAAGAGTAATAAGAAGAAATAATACGTAATACTCAGGCAGGAGCTAGAGTGGGAGTGTTTTGAGAGAAACAGTGAAACAAAAAGAATCTAAGTTTTAAAAAATGTTTTATTCAACAACTAAGGCATCCAAAATATGTGAGAGATTTAATGGGTCATCTTATAGCTGCTGAGAAGAAAAATATAATCTATTCATATATGGCCCTGAATACAGAATAGTAAAGACACCAAGCTTTATAATATTTCAAGCATCTTTAGTTTGTTTTTTAGAAGGGCAGAAATGGGGCTTTATATTGTTCATCTAAAATGGGAAATATTGGAAAATGAGAGTTTGAATAATAATAATAATAAATTCTTGCAATTACAAAGCATCTTTCATCCCAACATCCTCAGGAGTTTGGTATTTTCCCCCAAGGCCCTGTTTAATGCTCGTCATGTGCACGTGACTTATATATAGCACACTGGCATGGCAAATCCAAGGCAAATAGCACTTAACACTGAAAGATTGAGCCACTGCAGCAAGACTAAATGTAAAGCTTGTTCTAGTAAACTCTTCCTTTTTCCTTTATAAAATATAGTTTTTTAGAAGCTCATAGAGCCAGCCAATGCTTCCAGCCTCTTCCCATAGTCAGTGCTCTGCAACTTGGACTAGCCCTTTGCGTTGCCATGATAGGTCAAATTGATTCTTCATTTTTATGCACAATCATGGCCCTTCTCTTTGCTGGCTCACTGGGACGTATATTAATCATTTTTAATAGCCCATTAGGTGTAGTCATCTTCTGTGGCAACCAGGTCTCTATTAATTTCAGAGCCTTTAACTTTATGCAGCATATCCAATAATGCATTACTCTATCTGCTTGGTTAACGAGTGAGCTTGGAGATTACAGTAAAAAACAGTGCCTTTTAAGTTTTCATTACATCATATGCTTTTTGGGAGGTGGAAGGCAATACCCTAAATTATATGTGTTAACTAATCAGAACATAATGGGATCATTATTACAAGTAAATGCCAGTAGATTATTCAAATCAGTGCTGCTAGTCCATCTTCTATGTAACAGATGCAAAGTATGAATAAATATACATATATTACATTCTTGTTTGGGCCTCAGTAAACCTGTTTCTAATAAATAATAGTCTTGCTGCATCTAAATGGCTCCTTTTTTTTGAAACCTGATTCCTGGGCTGCATAATGCTTCGTATATACAAAGAGGACAGGGTATATATTCAACTGGGACATGGTAGTAACGATTCGGTTCTGGAGAGAACTGGCATTTATTGAAGATCGTTATGCCTGGCACATCATCTTAGATACTTGCCACAATGAGAAGTTGGAATTATTCTCAAACTTTGAGATAAGAAACACGTGCCTCAGAGCAGCAAGTGCTCTCCACGTGTGGATGATGTGACCAAGATTATTCAAATAATAAGTTAAGATTAGCTGGACTATTACTTTGTGGTCAAGAAATTTTCTGAAAGTAAATAAACTTAAACCACTTAATTAAAATTTAGAACACTTTGGAGTTTTGCTATACGACTAGCCTGCAATTTCCAGAATGGCAAGAATTTTGTTCCTTTTATTTATCATTGTATCCATGTGCCTACTCAGTATCTGCAAGATTAGATGACTACATTTACATAGAAATAAATAAATAAATAAAAGCCAAATGTTATGGTCATGCCTGTCATCTTACGAATGACCACACATGTAGATGTTTCCTAGGTTGAGCTATGCCTTGATTTTATCCTCTAAGGAGAAATACAGCTCATTTATTATATTGAAAGTATCAAACAAATCAATCTTTATAAATTACCTGAAACACCACCCTTTTTGAGAATATTCAACATGTTTCTGATAAACTGCACACTTGTACAGTTTTGGCTGCATGAATTCAGCAGACGTTGCTCTGTTACTATGCCCGATGGTAGCTTCAATAAAGATGAATAAGACAGTGACCGCATCTCAGTAATTGGCATGACATAATGGAAAACAACTTGATGCTGACATCAGAAAAAAAGCTCTAGAAACCTGTGACTTTTGAGCATATGACTTAGCTTATTCCAGACTTGGTTTTCTTATTTCGCTTATTAACTGTTTACATTATGTATCCTTATTTATTATTATTATTTTTTACAGGGACAGAGAGAGAGTCAGAGAGCGGGATAGATAGGGACAGACAGGAACGGAGAGAGATGAGAAGCATCAATCATTAGTTTTTTGTTGCCGTTGCGACTCCAGCAGACCGAGCAACCCCTTGCTGGAGCCAGCAACCTTGGGTCCAAGCTGGCGAGCTTTTGCTCAAACCAGATGAGCCAGCGCTCAAGCTGGCGAGCTCAGGGTCTCGAACCTGGGTCTTCCGCATCCCAGTCCGCCTGGTCAGGCATGTATCCTTATGTTTTAACGGTATCTGTTGTTAAGCAACATATCTCTGGATTTTGTTTTAATCCATCTAATATTTTTCTTTTGTTTTGAAAGCTTAAGCAATTTATATGGATATGTTTGAATTGTTTCAACTTTTTTTTTTTTTTTTTATATTTTATTATTATTAATTCTAATGGGGTGACATCAATAAATCAGGGTACATATGTACAATGAAAACATCTCCAGGTTATCTTATCATTCAATTGTGTTGCATACCCATCACCAAAAGTCAAATTGTCCTCTGTCACCTTCAATCTGGTTTTCCCTGCGTCCCTCCCCTCCTCCCTATCCCATTCTTCCCTCCCTCCCCCCATCCCATAACCACCACTCTCTTGTCCATGTCTCATACCCTCACTTTCATGTCCCACCTATGTATGTAATCGTGCTGTTCTCAGTTTTTCTTTTTTTCTGATTTACTTATTTCACTCCGTATAATGTTATCAAGGTACATCCATTTTGTTATAAATGATCCGATGTCATCGTTTCTTATGGCTGAGTAGTATTCCATAGTATATATGTACCATAGCTTTTTAATCCACTCGTCTTCTGACGGACACTTGGGCTGTTTCCAGATCTTCGCTATTGTGAACAATGCTGCCACGAACATGGGGGCGCATTTCTTCTTTTCGAACAGTGCTATGGTGTTCTTAGGGTATATTCCTAAAAGTGGGATAGCTGGGTCAAAAGGCAGTTCGATTTTTAATTTTCTGAGGAATCTCCAAACTGTTTTCCACAGTGGCTGCACCAGTCTGCATTCCCACCAGCAGTGCAGAAGGGTTCCCTTTTCTCCACATCCTCGCCAGCACTTATTCTGTGTTGTTTTGCTGATAAGTGCCATTCTGACTGGTGTGAGGTGATATCTCATTGTGGTTTTAATTTGCATTTCTCTAATGATTAGTGATGTTGAGCATTTTTTCATATGCCTATTGGCCATCTGTATGTCCTCTTTGGAGAAATTTCTATTCATTTCTTTTGCCCATTTTTTGATTGGGTTGTTTGTCTTCCTGGTGTTGCTTTTTATAAGTTCTTTATAAATTTTAGTTATTAACCCCTTATCAGATGTGCTGTCGAATATGTTCTCCCATTGTGTGGTTTGTCTTTTTATTCTGTTCCTATTGTCTTTAGCTGTGCAAAAACTTTTTAGTTTGATATAGTCCCATTTGTTTATCTTGCCTTTTATTTCAGTTGCCCATGAAGATAAATCGGCAAATATACCGCTGCTACAGATGTCGGAGAGCTTGCTGCCTATGTTTTCTTCTAAGATGTTTATGGTTTCACGGCTTACATTTAAGTCTTTTATCCATTTTGAGTTTGTTTTTGTGAATGGTGTAAGTTGATGGTCTAGTTTCATTTTTTTGCAGGTAGATGTCCAATTTTCCCAACACCATTTGTTAAAGAGGCTGTCTTTACTCCATTGTATGTTCTTTCCTCCTTTGTCAAATATCAGTTGTCCATAAAGCTGTGGGTTTATTTCTGGGTTCTCTGTTCTGTTCCATTGATCTATGTGCCTGTTCTTATGCCAGTACCAGGCTGTCTTGAGTATAATGGCCTTGTAGTAAACCTTGATATCCGGAAGAGTGATACCTCCTGCTTTATTTTTTCTTTTTAAGATTGCTGAGGCTATTCGTGTTCTTTTTTGGTTCCATATAAATTTTTGGAATATGTGTTCTATATCTTTGAAGTATGTCATTGGTATTTTAATTGGTATTGCATTGAATTTATAAATTGCTTTGGGTAATATAGACATTTTAATGATGTTTATTCTTCCTAGCCATGAGCACGGTATGTGCTTCCACTTGTTTGTATCTTCCTTGATTTCTTTTATCAATGTTCTATAATTTTCTGAGTACAAGTCCTTAACCTCCTTGGTTAAATTTACTCCTAGGTACTTTATTTTTTTGGGTGCAATAGTGAAGGGGATTGTTTCCTTAATTTCTTTTGCTGATATTTCATTGTTGGTGTATAGAAATGCCTCTGATTTCTGAGTATTAATTTTATATCCTGCCACCTTGCTGAATTCATTTATCAGGTCCAGTAGTTTTTTGACTGAGACTTTAGGGTTTTCAATATACAATATCATATCATCTGCAAATAATGACAGTTTTACTTCTTCTTTTCCAATTTGTATGCCTTTTATTTCTTCTTCTTGTCTGATTGCTGTAGCTAGGACTTCCAGAACTATGTTGAATAAGAGTGGTGAAAGTGGGCAACCCTGCCTGGTTCCTGATCTTAAGGGGATTGCTTTTAATCTTTGTCCATTTAGTATGATGTTTGCTGTCGGTTTATCATAGATGGCCTTTATCATGTTAAGGAATGATCCCTGTATTCCCACTTTACTGAGAGTTTTGAGCATGAATGGGTGCTGGATTTTATCAAATGCCTTTTCTGCATCTATTGAAATTATCATGTGATTTTTGTCCTTCCTTTTGTTTATGTGGTGAATCACATTGATTGATTTGCGAATATTGAACCAGCCTTGCCTCTCCAGAATAAATCCCACTTGATCGTGGTGTATGATTTTTTTCATATATTGCTGGATCCGGTTGGCTAATATTTTGTTGAGAATTTTAGCGTCTAAATTCATCAGGGATATAGGCCTATAATTTTCTTTCTTTGTGTTGTCTTTGCCCGGTTTTGGGATCAGAATTATGCTCGCCTCATAAAAGGAGTTTGGAATTCTTCCTTCCTCTTGAATTTTTTGAAATAGCTTCAGGAGAATAGGAGTTAGTTCTTCTTTGAATTTTTGATAGAATTCACTTGTGAAGCCATCAGGCCCAGGACTTTTCTTTTTTGGGAGTTTTTTGATAACTGTTTCTATCTCATTTGCTGTAATTGGTCTGTTTAGGTGTTCTGATTCTTCCAGATTGATTTTTGGAAGGTTATATGATTCAAGAAATTTGTCCATTTCACCAAGATTGTCTAATTTTTTGGCATATAGTTCTTCATAGTATTTTCTTACAATGCTTTGTATTTCTGTTGTGTCAGTTGTTATTTCTCCACTGTCCTTTCTAATTTTATTTATTTGAGTCCTCTCTCTTTTTTTCTTGGTGAGTCTAGTTAAAGGTTCATCAATCTTGTTTACCTTTTCAAAGAACCAGCTTCTTGTTTCATTGATCCTCTGTATTGTTTCCTTAGCCTCTATGTCATTTATTTCTGCTCTGACCTTTATTATTTCCTTTCTTCTACTTGTCTTGGGTTTTATTTGTTGTTGTTTTTCTAGTTCTTTTAGATGCAGGGTCAGGTTGCTTATTTGAGCTTTTTCTAGCTTCTTATGATATGCCTGTAGTGCAATAAACTTCCCTCTCAGAACTGCTTTTGCTGTGTCCCATAAATTTTGAGTTGATGTATGCTCATTATCATTTGTTTCTAGGAACTTTTTTATTTCTTCTTTGATCTCATTGTTAATCCATTCATTATTTAATAACAAGCTATTTAGTTTCCAAGTGTTTGAGTATTTTTCAGTTTTTCTTTTGTGGTTAATTTCTAGTTTCATGGCATTGTGATCAGAGAAAATGCTTGATATGATTTCAATCTTCTTAAATTTATTGAGACCATTTTTGTGTCCTAACATGTGGTCTATCCTAGAAAACGTACCATGAGCGCTTGAGAAGAATGTATATTCTACTGCTTTAGGGTGAAAAGTTCTGAAGATACCTATTAAATCAAGTTGATCTAGTGTCTCCTTTAAGTCTGCTGTTTCTTTATTAATTTTTTTTCTTGAGGATCTATCCAGTGTTGTTAGAGGGGTATTGAAATCCCCTACTATGATAGTATTGCTGTTAATCTCGCCCTTTATATCCATCAAAGTCTGCTTTATGTATGTCGGGGCTCCTATATTTGGTGCATAGATATTTACAATAGTTATATCTTCCTGTTGAATTGTTCCCTTTATCATTATGTAGTGTCCTCTTTTATCTCTTACTACAGCCTTTGTTTTAAAGTCCATTTTGTCTGATATAAGTATTGCTACCCCTGCTTTTTTTTCATTTCCATTTGCATGAAATATTTTTTTCCATCCTTTTACCTTCAGTCTATGAACATCTTTTATTTTAAGGTGTGTCTCTTGTAGACAGCATATGTATGGGTCCTGTTTCTTTATTCATGCAGCTACCCTATGTCTTTTGATTGGATCATTTAATCCATTTACATTTAAGGTTATTATTGATATGTAGTTGTTTATTGCCATTTTATTCTTTAAAGCTGTATTCTTCTTTTGCTCTATTCTTTCCTCTCTTTAAACTGTTCACAAGAGGCCCCTTAGTATCTCTTGCAGAATTGGTTTGGTTTTTATGAATTCCTTGAGGCTTTCTTTTTCTGGGAAGCTCTTTATTTCTCCTTCCATTTTAAACGTTAGCCTTGCTGGATAAAGTAGTCTTGGTTGTAGGTTCTTGTTCTGCATTACTTTGATTATTTCTTGCCATTCCCTTCTGGCCTCAAGTGTTTCTGTTGAGAAGTCCGATGTCATCCTTATGGGGGCTCCTTTGTAGGTGATAGTCTTTTTTTCTCTAGCAGCTTTTAAAATTTTTTCTTTATCCATTAGCTTTGGTATTTTAACTATGATGTGTCTTGGTGTAGATTTTTTTGGGTTTCTCCTTAATGGAGTTCTGTGTGCTTCTTGAATGTGTGGAGTGTTTCCCAGCCTTAATTTAGGAAAGTTTTCTGCTATAATTTGATTGAACAAAGTTTCCATTTCCTGTCCTCTCTCCTCTTCTTCAGGCACCCCTATGATGCGAATGTTGTTTCTCTTCATGTTGTCACAAAGCTCCCTTAGAGTTTCCTCACATTTTTTAAGTCTCTTTTCCTTTTTCTTCTCTGCTTCTGTGCCTTTGTTTATTGTGTCCTCTAACTCGCTTATTCGATCCTCAGCGTCATCCATCCTGCTTTTAATTCCTTCCATTGTGGTCTTCAGTTCTGATACTGTATTTGTCATTTCTGTCTGATTCTTTTTTATTATTTCAATTTCATTTTTTATACTTGTTATCTCTTTATTTAGGTGTTCATAATGACTATCCATTGTTGCTCTAATTTCTTTGAACATCCTAACTATCATTATTCTAAATTCTGCTTCTGGTAATTTGGTTATATCTGGTTCATTCAGGTCCTTCTCTGGGGATTTCTCTTGATTCATTTGGTTAGCTTTCCTCTGCCTGCCCATTTTTTCTGTGTATAAGAAAGTTGTGGCCACTGGAGTCCAGTAGGTGTTGCCTTTGTGTTCTCTAGGTGTGGTCTATCTGCAGGCCCCCCACCCCCTCTGCCGGCGCCTAGGGTGGTTGGGTATGAGCGTTGCCAGCGCCGGCCCACTGTGGCTTTTGCTGTGATTTCTGCCTCTCCTCCGTGGGAGGGGCTGTCACTGAAGCCACAAGTTTAGCACCAAGGGTAGAGGCGAGCACCTTTCCTCAGCTGCGGACCCAGCCTATTTCCGGACTTCCGCCCAGAACCAGCAGTCGGAGCCTGCTCGCTACAGTTCCGCGGGTTAGGCGGGGCTTTTGACGTGCTCTCAGCTGTAAGCTTTTGCCCGTCAGGAGCTTTAGCCCCGCCCTCGAGGCCAGGGCCCTTTGCGCAGGGTCGGAAACCAAGATTTATTGGGGCGGGCGTGTTTGCTGGCTTCCGCCGAGCTGCGTACTTCCGCTTGTCCCGGACTCTACCCCGCCCCCGAGTTTGGAGCCCGCTCGTGCACGTATTAACGCTATCCGGGGTTTCTCCGGCCGGATGGGGATAGCAGCCGTGGGCTCAGCTGCGAGCCTCCGCCTGTCTCGGGGTCCACGCTCGGAGCCCGCTCGCGCACGTATACTGGCCAACCGCGGTTTCTCCGGTGGGGGGCGGACTGCTAGCGTCAGCTCAGCCACGAGCCCCTGCCCGTCCCTGGTCCTAGCCCGGTCCCCGCGGTCAGGGCCGGCTTGCGCAGGGCCTGCCTGTTCCTGGCCTCCCGCTTTGTCCCCATAAGTGGGATTAAAGGCGGGCCCGCAGCTTCCGGACCGCTCTCGCGCTTACCCTCCGACCCTCTGGGCTAGACGGATCTCCCACCGGCTTGGCCTCTGCCCACGCCGACAGAACCGCCTTTCAGCGTCCTGCCGCCCCAAAACCTTAAGCAGCCCTCAGCAGAGTAGGAAGGGACCTAATACTCCACACTGTAGGCCTGGGAGCTCCCTCACTTGTTTCACAGCTCAAAACTGTCCAAACGCCTCTTCTTGGCTCTGGGACTGCAGGCTGGGGCTTGGTTCCTGGGACCCAGGTCCCTCCCTCTCCGCCAAAATCTCCTCCCGCCACACGGGTCTCTCCGGGCTGCCGTTTGCTCCGGGGAGCTGGGCAGCCCTCTTCGCGTTTTCGCTATTCCTACCAGTCTCAATGTGGCTTCTTCTGTGTTCCTTGGTTGAAGAGTCCACTTAGTTTTGTTCAAAGTTTGTTTATCCAGGTGATGGTTCTTAAAATTGAGTTGTAATCCACTTTGGTTCTGGGAGTTGGAAGTTGGTACGTCCGCCTACTCCGTCGCCATCTTGCTCCCCCCCTGTTTCAACTTTTTAATTTTGTGCTTTCTACTTGATCCTTTTTTATGTTCCTTTCAAATAATTAAGCATTTATTATTATTTTTTTGAGCAGTTTAGGTTTATAGCAAAATCAAAAGGAAGATAAGATTTTCCCTTTACTCTCTATCCTCATATAACATGCATGGTCTTCCCTTTTACCAAAATCCCCAACCAGAGTGGTGCATTTGACACAATTGATGAATCTACAGTGGCACAACCTAATCACCCCAGAACCACAGTTTTTGTTACCTTTTCTTCTTAGTATCATACATTCTATGGTTTTGGGCAAATTACAGTGTGTCCGTAAAGTCATGGTGCACTTTTGACCGATGACCGGTCAAAAGTGCACCATGACTTTACGGACACACTGTATATAATGACATGTATCCACTTGTTATTTTTTCTTGCTCCTTTTTTGCCTTATTTTGTATTAGCTGAGTTTCCAACCCTCCTTGCCTTCCTGCAATGTTTCTTCTTTCTTTGAGAATTGAATGGTTTATGTCTAATACTTTAGTGGTTTCACAGTTATTTCAAAATGTATAATTAACTAAGTCTAAAGTTATTTTACCCATCGTTCATGCAACAAAAGGACCTTAGAAAGAATGAACTCTCAACTAGATTCCAATTTACATGCTTCTGTTTCAAAATGTTTTCAACCTACTTTGTTCCTTGGTGTCCCCACCTTCAGCAAATTAATCGTTATCGTTATCATTGTTTTAGATATTGTTGTATTCGCCTGAGTTCCTTAGAAAGCAGTGTGTGAGACAAAGTTTTTTTATTTTTTTTAATTTTTTTTAAAATTTTTTTTTATTATTTATTTTAGAGAGGAGACACAGACTGAGAGAGAGAGAAAGAGAGAGAAAGGGGGAGGAGCTGGAAGCATCAACTCCCATATGTGCCTTGACCAGACCAGTGCAGGGTTTTGAACTGGTGACCTCAGTGTTCCCAGGTTGACGCTTTATCCAGTGTACCACCACAGGTTAGGCGAGACAAAGTTTTAAGCAAGTCATTTATCTGGGAATATCCTACCTGACGGTTGGTGGAGTGAAACAGGGAAGTCAGTACAAAGACAGGTTGTTGAGTTAACCACTATCAGAAGTGACTGGGTGTGTAATCTGTTAGGACCATAGCATTAAATGAGTCTTAGACTGTCCACTTTGGGTAAGATGCAGTGTGTGTGTCTGCATGGCGGTGGCAGGGAGCTGTGTGCATTCTTCATTCGTTCCCAGTTCCCCTTAGTTAGAAGTTTTGGTATCCTTTGAAGCATTAATTACTTGCTAGTCCTGGGTTGACCATAAGCAAGAACTGCCAGGGCAGGAAGTGGAAGGTGCAGTGCAGTCAGGCTGAGCTGTGTGAGACTGATTCAAGTCTGCCTACAATGGCCTGGTGCCACCGTGCCTGAAATCAAAGGTAGGACCAAGAGGATTTGAAGAGGCATGTAAGAAATGTTCAATTCCTTATTTTTTCTTGCTTCTTGGCTAATTTTCTTTTGCCTGAAGAGGATCCTTTGCAGTTTCCCTTAGTGAAGGTCTTTTCCTAGCGAAAGTATCAGTTTTTGTTTTTCTTCCCTGCTCCCCAGTTCCTGAAGGATTGCTTCCATATTGCAAAATAGATAAAACTGTGCTGAAAGTTATTTTCTCTCAAAACATTGAAGATATTATTTCACTGTCTCAGGCTTCTATGGGTGACACAGAGAAGTCAGACATGAGTTGAACTGCCTTGTTTTTATGAAGATGAGCTGCCATTTTTCTCTGGCTGAATTTATACTATTCTCTTTTACTCTGTACTGTACAGTTTCTTCTAACCTATCCAGGTGTCATGTCCTTTTAAGTTTCTGTTTGGGATTTTTTGAACTTTCTGCATCTGGTCATTAGTGTTGCTTCATCAATTCTGGAAATTTCTTAGTCAATATAACTTTGAATATGGTCTCTTTCCAATTTTCTTTATTAATTTCATCTGGACCTTTGATTAGATTGTTTCATGTTTATTTCAGACCATCTGTGTCTATATTTTTTATTACTTTGTTCCTTTATTTATTTATTTATTTATTTATTACTTTGTTTTGTGCATTCTGGATAGATTTGTTTTTTATTTTCCAGTTCACTAAATCTCTCTTTAGTGCTCTCTATTCTTTTGCTTAATCCATCCATTGGTTCTTTTAACTTAAATATTTGTATTTTCTATTTATAGATATTCTATTTTGATTCTTTTTTAAAATATGCTTGATTATTATTTTTAATCTCTCATTCACTAATCCATTTTCATGTTTTTAAATTCAAATGGACCAATGTTATTCATTTTATATCTGTATAAGACTGTCAATCTCTGAAGCTCTTATGGGCCTATTATATCTTATTTTTGTTTTTTCTCTTGATTCCTGTTGATGGTACCTTTTTTTCAGGTATGTTTTGTGGTTTTTCTTTTGTTTGTGTTCTGTGAGTGATCTATTTTCCTTATGCCTTATACTTTAAGAACCAGGTTGAATTTTAATTTCTTTAGCGATAATTTATATTTTTTTCTGGTAGTTCTTGTTGGAACTACCTACTGTGGATCACTTTATATCAAATTAAATTACCGACTTTTATTTATTTATTTTATGATTATATAGGTAACAAATTTAGATTGGTAATCTCTATGTGGGCCAGCTGCATTTACAAACTGTCAGAAAAAGTTTTTGGTTTCCTCCCAGCACAAAGGTCATGGCAAGAAGTTTTCTTTGCTAACTAATAGTATAATGGCATATTTTTATTTCAAGTTTACTCTTATGTTGAGGATCGAGACCATTGGGATTCAGTGCAGGCATAGTTTCCTAGATCTTCCACCTTGAACTATCTCTTATTTTATCTTCTGCCTGCTGCTCACACTGCATCTGTCAAGCAAGAAGCCCAAGATTTCCAAAGCTTGGCAGAAACTTGCGACAAAAGCCAAATTTGGATTCCATTTCACTCCAGGGTCCTGTTACTTTGCTTTTATTTTCACAAATACCCTAATACCATGTCTGTTTAGTAATACATTATAAAAACCTTTTATATTTTATCTAGCATTTGGCTCTTTTATCATGAACTTTTAAGAAACTGGAATACAGTCTTTATAATGTTGTAATAATTGTTGCCTCCCATTTCTTCTTCCCTTACTTCTATTATTTCCCTGTTTTTACTATCTTGTAAAATAAAAAAAAAATGGAAAGAATCTAGTGTCAAGGATTTACACCTGGTGATAGAAAGACATTACATTTTAATGTACTTTTAATCTTTCAGTCACTTACCTTTTACATGTCTTTTTCTGTTATATAAAAACAGAACTTTCTCCTCTCTTGTTTGCTGACATTTGAAAGTTTTTCAATAGGAGACCAATTGCTTTTGGGCATGAATACTACTGAGTCTCATTTTCTACAGGGCTGTGCTGATGGTAAACATAATTTAATATTTTATCTATAATAATAGCTCTTTTCTATTGAACACTTGGTATGCGCCAGGCACCATGCTAAGTATTTTACTCACATAATTTTAAATCTTCAAACCACCTGATTAGGTAAATATATTGCACTCATTTTTTTGATGAAGATGACTCAGACTTAAATGGGTGCGGTAATTTAGCCAAGTTGACACAGTTAGTGAGATTCTCAGTCTGGCGCGTCTGGTCCCCAAACCTGTCTTTCTTTTCCACTGTCCTACACTGTCTCTGTTGAATAACTGGACTTAACAAACCTGCCTCATGATGTTTCCCCTTTGATGACTGCTAACTTTTAAAGGAAAAAAAATTAAAAAGCACTAGTTGTATTCTTAATTTGTAGAAGTTTTATTTTAATTCTTAATCAAATATACTCAGTCTTTCTTTTTAATCTCTCATTAGAAAGAATTGGTGACTTATTTCCAGATTCTAGGTGGAGGCTGGAGGTCTTCAGATAGGATATTGGGCCATATATATACTCACTTTCTGTGCATGTTTCTTCCCACACCTGGATGCTTATTTTACAACTTTTCTGTTTTCAGACTTCCCCAAACCCAAATTTTACTTCCTTCTTTTATTATTGTTATTTTATTTTCAAAGACATGTAATATCATTTCAGTTAGTGTTGATGACATGATCAGATCATAACTGGATCTCCTACTGACATACAAGAGTATATTCCTAATGCCTCATATATTTCAAGCTATAGTAGTAAAGATTTGACGATATAGTGTGTTGTTTGAACATAGCTTCTTCATTAGTAGAGGTATTGTTCTACTTCCCCAATAAAACCCTTTTTGAATGAAAGCCAAGATGGACCAGCCTTGTGCTGAAACCTGCTATATTCACTCCCAAGTGGTTCCAGTGCACTGCTTTTTAAACCAAGCCATTGACTCATGCTCTCTTTTCTCATCAGGCAATGAGGACAATGTCTTGCCTCCCATCTCCTAGAGATGAGAAGGGTTTTAAGCGAGTAGATGGGAAAACCAATTCATGCTTTGAATTTTTATGACAAACTTATAAATCAAGCTACTATAATTATAAAGGAGTTTATTGCATTTTGCAAAGAACAAATTGAAATGAGTAGAAATCATATTTAACACACATAGTTTATATAAATGTGGTATGTATACAACATCTGTATAATGTAGAATAATATAAGGTTGTGGCTCCCGTGCTTTTTATCTTTTAATTGATTTTAGTAAGAGAGATACAGGAGCATAGATCTGTTCTTGTATGTGTCCTGACTGGGGATCAAACCTGTAACCTCTGCACTTCAAGACAATGCTCTAACCAACTGAGCTATCCGGTCAGAGCAATAGCTCCAATGTTTTAAAATAACATTTTCTAAACTGCCTATCGAACAAGTTATTTTCTGTGTTTGAAGGAATGGTTCCACATGAGGAAGACCTACAGAGAGTGAAAGGTGGGAAAGCCTGGGGTTGGACTACAGAGGAACACTGTGGGTACGATACCTGTGCCCTTCGTGTCCTCAGCAATCACAGGCAGAAGTGTGGCACACCTCTCAGGACATGCAGTGATGAGCTGACATGTAGATTTGGCTCTGCAGTGTTGTGCTTGTCTGAGATGTAAGTTATTCATTACTTTGGGAAAAATTAATGGTATATTTATTCTATGGAGTTGGAAACTCAAAGATGATTAAGACACTGTTGTTAGCTTGGGGGAGGACATGACACTAAGTTATAATAACGTGGGGTAGCCAAGCTCTTCACTAAATTATGGACAAAGACTCATAAAAAGAAGGAAGGAAAAAACATCCTATTCCCAGGTAAATGCAGGTTACTATAATTAAAAATTTATTGTCATACTTAAAGGAAAATGCTCTGTTGTTTGGATGTTGTACAGTTGGGTAATTTACCTACCAATCAACCTGCATTTAAATTTTCTTAGTGTCAATGTAGAGAAAACAAAGCAAGCAAAACCAACTACAACCAAAACCCCTCAAAATTCAAACCCAATGTGTGCGGAAGGGAGGAAAGCTCAGTTTCCTGCCCCCACCCCTTTCTCCTCCAGCCTTCCAACCTCTCACATGGTAATTTAATCTGCATAAAGAGGTTGAAATGTGACACTTGTACTCTAAACACAGACTCGGTAACCAAACTGTAAAATGCAGGCATTTGATGCTTTATTGGCATACGTTCTCTGTTGTGTTTCCACAAGGCAACTCCTCTCATTAAAGTGACATTCAACTACATCAAAGAAGAGAAGGAAGCCCTTGACTGTTTGCACACCTTCCTGAAGGCGTCTCCTCCTCTCCATTCCTTTTTCTCAGTTCCATTGAGCTGTCACACTTCTAAGCTTTGCCTCCCTGACCAGACTTCCCCAATCCAGTGGATCATATGAACTTTTTTTTCATTCAAGTGTCTGGCAGGAAATGCATTAAACGAGACTTTATGAAATGTCTGCTAAAAATACCTTTAGTGTGGAGATATTTCAAAGAGGAATAGAAGCTGCTAATTTTAGCCCATTCCCAAGGGAATGTGTTTGCATGGTCCAGGATGGTGACCTAAGACATCTCTTTATAGAGCAGAAGGCAGCAGGGCTGGCTGTGGCCTGAGCACCAGGGTTTTGCCCCACTTGTCACGTGGCCTGGGGTGGGGTGCAGCCATCCCTTCCATGAAAATGACGTAGCTTCTTGTGTTTCTGGCTGGAGCAGACCTTGAACAGGAAGAGCCATTCCAGGATGTAAATAAATGTCCACTTAACAGATATTTATTTTCAGAGGAATCCTTGAGACAGTTCATTGCTTGTCTCCAGAGTCCCGGCGTCTTCTTTCAGCGAGAGCTGGGTGTTTGGATGAACTTTGAAGCTTCCTGAGTTTTGATGTGGTGCTGAAACAGAAGCTTTGATGCTTCAAGCTGCTGACTGGAGAGGAAATGCGAGGTTTAAGGCTTATCAGCAGATGTACAGACCATACAATATCCAAAAACTTCTCCCTCCATACGTTCCTTGATAGCAAAGGGTAGACTAAATATTTACATGAAGTATTCAAGGGCTGGTCCGTGACTCCTGTCACCCCCACTGTCGGGTTTGCACCATACTGAGCTCAAACCAGGCATGGGGAATGTTTTTATCTCTAGGCATTTGTTTCTAGATTTTCCTTACCTAGAATGACCCTTTGCTTTCTTTTTGTCCTGGTGTGTTAGTTTTGTAGGGCTGCTATAACAAAGTACTACAAATTGGGAGGCTTACAAAAACAGGATGTCTCACTGCTCCGGAGGCTAGAAGACTGAGATCAAGGTTTTAGCAGGGCCCTGCCCCCTCTGACACCTGGAGGGGAATTCTTTGCCTTTTCTTCTAGTGGTTTTTTGAACATCTTCAGTGTTTCTTGATTTCTAAATGCTTCATTGAAATTCTCTACCTCACGTGGTGTTCTTCTGGTGTGACTTTCTATCCCTCCCTCTCTGCGAGTCTGACGCTGTGCCTAAATTTCCCATTTGATAGGGAGATAAGTCACACTGGGTAAGGGTCCGCCCTAAAGACCTCACTTTAATTTTGATTATCTCTGTAAGGACTGTATTACCAAGTAAGTTCAAATTTTGAGGTATTGGGAATTAAGACTTCAACATATTTTTTAGGGGGTCACAATTAACTCATACCATCTGGCTAACATCTTTCTCAAGAACTCAGCTAGGAAGCAGTCCTCGTGGTCTTCCAGGCTGAGTTGAAATACGCTCTCTATGAACTTCTTTAGCACTTGTACTTCCCCCCATGATGGGACTTATACTGTGTTGCCTGCTTAACTGCTTGTCTTCCACAATAAATGGTAAACTTCCAGCCAGGGACTGTGTTTTTGTTAACACAGTGCCTGGCACATAGGGGGCACCTGTAAATTTACAGAATCTTTAACATTTACAGTGATATTTTATATTGAAAAAAGAAAACCACCTCTCAATTTGCTAAATAGATGATTTCATCTGAAAAATAACCAACTGGCTATACTTGGCTTTGGTAAGAGGACTTTGCAATGAGTCAGAATCAAACTGAGAACTGAGAAGGGTGGTATGAGCATGCTCCAGCTCTTTTTTAAAAGATGAATTGGACAGGGCTCTGGGACAAGTGTCTCTGTAGTAATGGGGTGTGTGGGACTGAACGATGTTGAGGTAATTAGAGCATGGGGCAGTTAGTCCAAACAGCTGGCTTCTATTCCTGTCTCACCCAGTTTCACTGTGACCTCCGGCAAATCACCTACCTCTGACATTCTGTAAGTGAGCTTTGAAGTGAGGATGGTCATTGTGACCATGTAAACATATAAAATGTGAAGAGGACTAATTTTTAGGTTGGGGTTTCAAGAGATTTTCTTGAAAGTGATTATTTACTTTAAATGTTGAGTATGTTATGAACTGACAAACTGGTAGTGTTAGCTAAAATATAAAAATGATAAAATAATTTGAATGAGTAAAGTCAACTTCAGTAAAGTTAGAATGATATAACCCCACCCCCCGCCACTCTGGTAAATAAAGGCAGATGTGTTGGAAGCAAACTACTTTATAGAAGATATGTGACTCGTCCCAATCTTGTATTTTTCCATTTTGTTTCTTGTTATAGAGAACAGGAAAGTTGAGCATTGGAGAGAGGCGGGATGGGAACCTAAACAGAAGTAGAGAGTTTACGGGAATGAGGGCTGACTATGTCAATCCCTAGGGAATTTTGAAAGAGAAAATAGAATTTGAGGATACATTCTATTAGCTGCATGATATTCAGGGAAAGAGAGCAGAAACTGCTTCGGAATTTTGGTTTATAAGGCTCAGGGTTGGCAACATTGTTGGAAATGGCGTTGGTGGCCAGGATGTTTGAAGTTGTGCTTGTAGAGAAATTTATATTAAATTATAAAATTAAAGTTAGATACTTCAGAAGATGGTGGAATGGTACTAATAGAGATTATAGAAATGTTCCTGAAGCCCCCACTTGCCCTCTTTGACACTCTATAATCTGCCAGTGGGTGCTAGGGCCAATAAAAGGAATATATGCAGCTGAAACACAGATATAAACACAGACATATCCCAAATGAGAACGACGCTCACTCCATTCCTTTGGAGCTTTAAAGCGAAAGGAAATAAATGATACTTGTGGATTTGTACAGCAAGGTTTCTGATTTCCTATCAAACCACAAATCTAGCCAATTGATCCATATATCCAATACAAACATTGACCAAATACTAATTTCTCTGCAGTGTGTTAAGGAGTGTGGGGTTATTTAAAAAGGGAAGCGTAAGAAAATAAGATGCCAAATTCTATAGGAGAAGGAAACAACTGGAGGGTAATAATACAGAAAATGTAAATTTTGTGATAAGTTACAAGAAGGTTGTAGATGTTGTAGCTGGCTATAAAAGAACAGATCTTAAAAAGAAAAAGAACAGATCTTTAACGGGTGGAAGTATATATAGCACATTCTCGAATAATATTGTTTGGTTTAAGGTCATTTTGTTTTAATATTGAAGAGAAAAAAAAATCATCAGTGCCCAACCACGGCCACTGTCTGTAGAAGTTTGTTTGTACTCCCCATGTCTGTGTGAGTTTTCTTCGAGGACTCTGGTTTCCTCCATCAGCCCAAACATGAGCATGTGGGGTGAATTGGCATTATCTATATAGTCCCAGCTGAGTGTGGGTTTGTAGCCTGCGATGGAAGGGTGGCCTGTCCAAGCTGGGGTCCCATCTTGTGCCCTGAGCTGCCAAATATACTCTGGCCACACATGACCTTGAACTGGAATAAGCTGGTTGTAAAAGATGATCTTACTTGTTTTCATTAAGCCTTCTTAAATGTACATATAGCTCTCATTTATGTCAGTATTTAGTATTACAAGCGTTTTGGTCTTTTTTTTTTGGTGATGTGTCTGTGACCAGAAATGTGTTGTAGGACTTTAAGTCTTGTTTCTATTAATTAGCCAATAGTAAAATTGGTTTTGTTATATGTTGATTCCCTTAAAGTCTGTTTCCAAGAACCGGTCGAAGATGTTGAGGGAGAATTTAAATGTATTCAAGATAGTTATGGAAACTATGAGACTTCAGCTGGACCCTGAGGGAGATTTGAATTGACAGAAGGAATGAGGTAGGCCAGGGATGGGAAATACATGTGTTCGGATACTTACTGTCTCCTCTTTGTCCGCGGCAGACATGGTTAATCAATCACCCCATAGCAGATTTTTTTTCCCCTTAGAGAACTATCTACATACTTCTGTTCTTAGATTAATTTAAGTAAATGGTTTATTTCCTATCACATTACAGTTTAATGTAAATGTTAAGCCTTGTTTATCTCTTAGCCTTCTGAGTTAGGCACATGGAAGAGGATCATTGTGGCAACCACAGAGGTGCTCTGCTGATCCTCACTGCAAAAAATAATCATTCAGCTGCAAGGAAGGAGTTAGCTGATACTTTGCTTGAGGATTTGCCTTTGCTGCAGCATTTGACCCTAAATAACACTCTTTGGAGGCAGCCTCCAGCCAATGACTAAGGCCACTGGGGAAACTAAGGCTTGATTTTCTGCTATTTGGACTCAACAAAAGTTTAGGGGATTAAATCGAGTAGGTGGTAAGTTTTCACTGGATCCACCATTTTGTGCTGTCTGATTCCAAGTTGAGCCTTCATTCTTTCATTCTACAAATATTCTCAGCATCAGCAAAGTTTTGGGCTTTGAGACAGATGTTAGAAATTCAAAAACAAATAAAGCTGATCTCTATCTTTGGCAAGGCAGACTCATCAACGTGGATGTAGAAATTGAACTAAAGAGATGAGCAACTTGTGTCAAGACTATTCTTCTTGGTGGCGCACTGAGTTTTGAATCCCCAAGAGTGGTTTTGGTTACCCGTATAAATCTTTAACAGGTACAATAGAACCAGTGCAGTTAAATGCACTGGGGTTCACATTACTTTGTACTAGCTCATATTCCCAGAGGGAATTCTTTGGAATGCTCATCTCTCAGGAGTACTCCAAGGGCTGAACATGTTCAACATACTGAAATAGGTTTCTTGACTGCAGTTGAGCGGGACTCTTTTATATGCCAAGTTACGTTGTGCATTTGCAAGAGCCGAGTAAGAAGTCAATATTTTCTGAACTCATTTGGCTCAGGAACTGTTTTCCAGTACGCAGTTGAGAAATGCTATCCTGCCCAGTTAAATCAATTGATGGTTTATTACTTACTACAATCAATAGCTAACATCCATTCAACATTTTCTATCTGCTAGTCCCTGCGATTCTGTAAAGGAGGCACCATTATTGACCCCAAGTTTCTGATGAAAAATCTAATGTCTGAGAAATAGGCAACTTGCCTTGAACTACACAGCTCTACCCTGCCCCCCTACCTGCACTGTCCTGAACTCACTCTACTGCTTCCCGGTGTCTTTGATGTGTTGAGACCGGTAAGCTTGCCCCTTTGCAAGAGGAGGGACTAAAATTGCCCAAGGACACGGAAAAGCACTTGTGAAAGAATTACAACTGCTGTGCTTACCCGAAGGGACTGTGGGTTTGTGCAGTTCAGTGGGACATATGTGCAAAGCCCTAAAGTCGGTTGGTTTGGATGCTGTTTATTGGGAGGGAAGAGCAGGCCGAGCATCAACACTTCCATCTGGCTGTCTGGCAAAGAGGGGCCCTCCCTTCCATGAATGGGCATATGTAGGGCTAGTTCTCTCTTCTCTCTGAAGCCCCTTCACCGCCATTTGCTGCATTCTCTTTGCTATTCAATCAATGCCCAGCACTCTGTTTCTTGGACCCCAACACATACGTTCAGAAGCTGGCCAGCACAGTAAGAGCAAGGGCTTTAAACTAGGCACCTGAATGTAGATCTTCCTGCCAATTGTTCAAGTGACTTAATCTTTCTAAGCCTCAGTTTTTACTCGAGGGACATGGTGCTATAAACACTATCTCCATTTTAAGATTATTGTAACGATTCAAGAAACTAATATATGTAAAGTATTAAGTACATAGTGGGCACTTAATAAATAGTATCGGCTGTAAAGTCTTATCTCTCCAGCTGTTTCTGAAATTAAACTGTGACCTCTTACACTGAATATTCTCCCAAATCTAAGGGGGAAAATCTAATCTCAGGAACCATGCAGATAGTAGGAAAAGGAGAAAATATTTCACAAGGAGGATGGTGGCCTTTAGATCCTCTCCGAATAAGCCCTGAAGAGCATGACTGCTGAATGTAGCTCTCACCTGGAAGAGGCCCAGCATGGGTTTATTTTGTGATGACTTCAGGCACTGCAGGACCAGGTAATCTGCATATGCTTTGTGGGTTTGCTGGCCACGGGCTTGTGTTTTTTTAGGATTTTCTACTGTCACCTCAATACCTTGCCAGTAATTTGAGTCTTTGAAGAGGCAGACAAAGAGGGTTTGGTAGGCTCTAATGTCTATGCTGTGGCTTTATTTGCCTCTTTCCAGAGATTGAGCATTTGTGTCTATGGGCATAAAATGGATTGCTGCATTGTGCAGCGGAAATGAAAAGGAAACATTCTTTCTCTCCTCTCTGCTCTGCCTGAGATTGGCCGCAAAACGGCCTCGTCTGAGCGGCGGCGTGCCCTGAGTGTGTGGACACGGCAACCGTAATTGCACACTTATCTCTGAGACAAAAAAAATAAATGAAATTGCTATCTAATTTATTCAGACGGCTCTCAGAATGCAGCATTTCATGTACTGATTTGATTTCCAGGAACTAGAAAGTAACTATTGAAGGCTTTGTTAGGAAAATTACTCCCATACAAAGTGAGTCCTCTTTTTCTTTTTCCTAGCCACAGTAACTAATAGCTTAAGATATAAGATAAAAATAACGTATTTTGTAATTAATATTTTAATTTACTAAGATGGGAACTAAATGGTGACTAGACTTCTCTTCCCCTTGATAATAATGAACCAGGCAATTTCAGAAGGAGGAGAGCAGCCAGGAGTCTAATACCTTTGATTAAGAACATCTTTCCACAGTGGCTATTATGTTCCTATTTAACAGAGCAAAACAAAACTCAGACTTATTTTATTTTGGAACTGCAGGGGGTTTTATGGCATCAAAAGAAGAGAAGAAAATGTTTAAGGATAATTAAAGGCAATTTGCCTCCTCAGGTTTTTTCCCTCCTCCTCTCCCCTCTTCCCCTCCTTCTCCTCACAATACTTGCTAATTGCCATTTCAGTGACCTGAGGAGTTTTTTTCTCCCTTCAAGTAACTTGCCTATTTGGCTGCTGTCCACATTTATAATTGACTGCATAAATCAATGAATCTCCATTAGTTCATTAAACAAAATCAGAACATGAGTGAATTCATTTCATCTCTGAAAGAATGACATGAAGTGGTATTAGCATGGGACACCGGAATAGTTTTCTTAGTGTCCCACTGTTTAGGGTGAGATTGGAACTCGAAGCTTTGTTTTCACTGTCTTACCTCTTTAAGTTAAACTTTCACTGTCTCTTCATTTTAAAACTCTCCATTTAGAAATTTTATTTTTTCTTTGAATCTGAGTCCCCCTGGCATGCGTTTAACTGTGTAACTCTTAGGTTGCAAAAAAGTGAATTGGGCTACTCTCAGAAAAGGCGCTGTGAGAAGTTATTCACAGTAGCTTCCCTGGGGACTAAGAAAACATAGTCACCTCCAGGAAATTTCTAACTAAAGTTTTAAGATAACAGAAGCCTGGGTAGGAATTGAGCTCCTAAAAGGCAAAGAGTTTTCATTCAACATTATGTTTCAACTCTGAAAATTGATACCAAATACAGGGACTTTCTGGAAACAGAAGTGATCCAGAAACATTTTCTTTTTGTCATGTTTGTGACTTGCCTTTGCTTGACGTAGTCGGTGCCACCAGACCAGAAGGTGTTTCTTTAAAAAAAAAAAATTTTTTTTTAAAAATTTATTGTGTTGACATGTTTTGACCTCAAACTTGACTCGGGTGTTTTTTAAACTCAGGTGAATTGAACTGAGTGGAACAAAATGTCACACGCTGAATAAGAACAGAAAAGGATGCTGAATTATGTAAAGGATTGGGTTGGGTGTCATGGCAGGGAAACCCACAGTGGCCATGAGTCTAAAATGGGATAGTTGTACTGCTAGTTTGGGGAAGGAGCAGCACAGGAGAAATGCAGCAAAGGGCAATGGTTGCATGCTAATTCTTTGGGAAAAAAGGGATAAATCTCAATCTGTTTAAACATGCGAGTTTCAGAAAAGAAGCAGTTTAATCTCCCCTCCAGATTTGCCTTTCACGAGCAACTCTTCAGTGGCCCCAAACTCATAGTCCCACACGATTTTTCAATCAATGTGGGCACATAGTTTTGGTTTTTAAGCTTTACTTTTTATAGCTTTGCATTTCAACTACATTTTGCACACAGAAACAGTCAAATATTTGCATATGAAGCACATTTGTTCCAAGTTCTAATTTTAGAAGAATTTAAAACAGAATATTAGAGATAAAGAAAGGCTTCGGAAAGTAACACAGAAAAGGGGGTTGGGGAAATCTCTGGAATGCCCAGGGCCAGCCTAACCTCCTTAGATCCTAAGGGTAAGGATGTAAGGCATCACTGTTAGCTTGAACATCTGCAGGGAGAAAGCAGAGCAAACCAGGTTCTAGCTCTGTGCTTCTGCCACCCTTTATTTTGTGCTCTGGGAGATGTTTCAGTCCCTAGAAGCCTATAAACCATTTTATGTCCTAGAAACTACTTAGTTCCTGACTGGTTGAATCAAAGTTAATTCTACTCTGTTTTGCATAAATATTCAAGAAACCGAGACTAGTCAGAATTGAAGGTGAACCTGTGGATTAAAAATTAGGTATTCTTTGAATGATCAACTGCAAATAAAATAAAAAACTGTGAATTTGGGTTAATTGTGAAGTCACATTTATTCTAACTTTGGCATAGCTTTGGAAAAGTAGCTTTATTCAGAGTACCAGACCCATTCTTGCAGACTAGCTACTTTCTTCCCCTCTGCCCCCTTGCCTGCGAGTTGCCTCTTCACTCAGGTCTAGCCACTCTGGCATCTGTCTGCTTCTCCAATATGCCAGGCTCCGTCACACCCAGCCCCAGCGGACACTGTGTCCTCAGCCTAGGGCAGTGGATCTTAACCTGGGTTCTATGGAACCCTAGGGGTTCGATGAGTGGGTCTCAGGGGTTCGGAGAAGCCTCTGCCGCAGAGGTCAGAATAAAGTAATACCGTAATTTGTTGAATTTGTTGTGAGTTCATGCACTTTGTTGGTTTTGTTCTTTGAGCAAGGTGATGTTCATGCACGGCTCATTTTGTGCACCAGTAAAAAAACATATACCTATGTCTTAAATTTGGAAAAAAATATCATATTTTATTTATCACTAAAGAAGGGTTCGGTGAATGCGCATATGAAACTGGTGGGTTCAGTACCTCAGAAAAGGTTAAGGACCACTGACCTAGGGCATTTCTCCTGGATCCCTTCTATCCCCTTTTGGGGTCAGTGCTTGCTCATCTGTCAGGTGACTAATTAATGTGCCTGTGTTTTTGTTTGTTTTATTCTATACTGCCTTGTATTTTTCTTTATAGGATATATAAACATAATTGAAAATCACTTATGCAATTTTTGCTATAATATCAGTCTCTCTTTACAGATTATAAGAGTCATGAAGATAGAGGCTGTAATTATCTTGTTTACCATTGTATAATAATTCTAGGCCATGGTCAGTGCTTGGTAAATTATTATTATGTGAATGAATGTATGAATGGTATTGGACATTATAGGACGAATACTTAACTGCTGAGGCAACTGAAGTGGAATCTACATCTCAGTATTGAGGATGAAAGAGCCTTAGGATTCTAAATGCTAAAAATATAGAAATATGAATATTAAGCATACATTGAGTGGTGGGAAGACAGAGAACAAACAATGTTGACTATCTGATAATCAGGCACAGAATAAAGACCAAGGTTTACCTATAATCATTACATGCCAAGTAATGTAAGGGGACTAGTGGACTGACCCAGTTCAATGCCACAGTATTGAAAGTCCCCACTATAAAAATATGCTATTCATAGAAACCCATGTCCCTCAGTGAAGTAGTTTTTCACCTTCTGACAAGGCTAGGAGTTATGAATTCAGTGTTATCTGCTCACACACAGAGAATGCAGTAGTTCTCATCCTTCTGGGTTTTTCTGATACCTGACATTCCATACGATTCTTCAGGAAACTTTTTTCATAGTGATAGATATATCATGGTACCCTCTATATCTATCATTGCATGTATTTATCTATTTGTTTCCTCCACTGCACCATAAGCTTCTTGATGTTAGTGATTTTCTCATGTGCCTATATAGTTCCATGACTAGATCAGTGCATACCATTAGGTACCTGAGTAGTGTTGGCAAAATTAATGGAATTAAACTAACTTGAATTAAATAAATTTTTTTTTTGCCAAGGAAATGCTTTGATTGGGAAATGGTTTAATATATATTTATATAAGAGTGCCTAGCAGAGTGGATTATGTAGTAAAACTTAATAAGGCCTTGGCCAGTTGGCTCAACCATAGAGTATTGACCCAGTATGTGGAAGTCCCAGGTTTGATTCCTGGTAAGGGCAAACATGAGAAGCGACCATCTGTTTCTTCACCCCTCCCCCTATTGCTTAACTCTCTCCCCCTCCTGCAGTCATGGTTCAATTTCTGCCCATTGGCCCTGGGCACTGAGAATGGCTCCATGGCCTCAGCCTCAGGTGCTAGAAAATGTCTCCAGTTGCAATGGAGCAAGTGTCCCAGATGGGCAGAGCATCATCCTCTAGTGGGCTTGATGGGTGGATCCCAGTTGGGGCACATGAAGAAGTCTGTCTCTGCCTCCCCTCCTCTCACTAAAAACAAAACAAAACAAAACAAAATAAAAAAAACTTAATAAAATTTATTGTTTTACCAATTTTAGCCTTAGATATGTTGGTAATTGATATAAAAATCAGCTCATTGCTACAATGTGAGTTTGCAGAATCTTTCATCAGGAGATTTAGTTTCTTTACCCAACCCATGAATGTTGTCTAGACTTAGAATTTGCTTTGGCCAATAGAATGTGACAGAAAGGATAATGTGCCAGTTCTAAGCTTCGCTCCGCTCTCTTGAAACTTTGAACAATTGCTATGTGAACAAGTCTAGACAGCTATTCCAGCTGAGGTCATCCTAGACCAACTGGTTTCTAGCTGACCTGGCAGCTGACCACAGATTCATTGATTGAACCTAGCCAAGTCCAGAACTATCCAGCTATGCATAACCCAAATCACGGACCTGCAGTATTGTGCGCTAAACAAACTGTTGTTTTATACCATTACATTTCTGGTTATTGTAGAGGAAAAGTTAATGATTATAGATGTGTTACTTTTAATTTGCTAAGTTAAAACAGCTGCTACTATATTTTGCTAAGAAGATGGGTGGTGTGATCTGACCCATGCATACTGCATTCTTTGGAAAGGAGCGTCCTAGAAAGAATGACCTAGTCAGTGGAGGGCTTGAGACATTAGATACTTTGAGTGAGAGTTGGAAAGTGATAAAGGAGAAATCTTCTTTAGGTAAAAAATAGGCAGAGTCCTTGAGGCACCTTATAAAGAGTACAAGCTTCTTCAAAATTCCAAGTGATCTCAGAGGACAGACCAAACATAAAGGTGAGACAACTTAGTGCCTTGACATTCAGGGTAAGCAAGCCATGTCATATACAGTGCTGGGAGGAGCCTATAGGAGTTAATATAATTGTAGTCTATCAATACTGGGGAAGAATAAACATCAAAAGAAAATAATCATAAACCACGGGATAAAAATTAGAAGTGATTTTAAGAAAATAAAGAAATCGAGGAGCAATGCTTATAAGGATGTAAAATGGAACTGGCCCTTCTGGAGTGGAGTTTGGAGGTCTGAATTGAATTCTTATCACTACCCTAATTTGGCTTTAGGTCAGTGAGCTTTAGGTGCCTCAAGTGGAACTGGGTTGCTATGGCTTTATTTCACAGACAGGATCAAATAAGATAACAGACAGAAAAACACAAGTTAATTGTAGAGAGCTAGAACAATGATTCTTAACATCTAAAGTTGATAGTGGAACCTATAACTGGGTAATTTTGGATGTTCAGTTCATGAATTTTCATATGAGAATATTTTTTTAAATCCATGGATTCTGCCATTTATGCCAGCTTTTGCCATTGTCCTTCCTTTCACCTCTCTACAGAGCAATCTTGTTTACTGCAGACAGCAGCAAAGCTTTCTTTTGAAGTTGGAAGGTTCACTCACCTTCTGAGTCAGACTGATGATCTGATACAGTTTCACCCATCTGTGAACATTTCTGCTCTTATATTTCTGGGACTTGATATAGGTCATGAGATGGCAAAAGTATAGTAGAGAATGGATGTGCCTAATGGTATTTTGTTACCCAACCTTTTGAAATTAATTTCATTTTCTTAAAATTTGGGGAAAAAAGACATGGTCTAGATACTTTCTCTTCTGTATTTTTATTCTTGTTAGTTCACTGGCTCCCTCTTCCCGCCTGTTGAGTCATGACGCCTGCTGCTTCAGGAGGAGGGCAGAACCCAGCCAAGAACAAAGGAGACGATGTTCAGGTTCAGAGTTCCCAAACATGCTCTGGAAGCTAATTTAAGAGACAACGGTTTTGAAAAGCCCAGACATTAACTTGTAACACCTAGATTGGTTAGAAGAGAAAGAGAACACTTTGCTTTAAATATTAATTATTCACTTAAAATATTAAGAAGTTAGAGGGCTGAAGGAAGAAAGATTTACTATAAGCCACGGACTATGGAACATAAAGAGTATAACACATAGATAATTTTCTAATATACTGGAAAGAAGAAAACTGGTGGCGAGGAGCCTGGAGAGAAAGTGAGAGAAAAGCAAGATTACTGAGGCCTGAATTGGGGTTGATTTCTGGGCCTCGGGGAAACTGGGCCCCCAGATGGTTTTAGAAATCCCTGATCATAGGGAGCTTGGTTCTCATGTCTTGCCTAAAACTCTGGATGGAGATAATCACCTAAAAGAAAGCATTGTTAGTAAAGCAGAAATTATGGTGTTGTATTTATAGAAGAACGCAGTCTTGAGCTAGCCCAAGTCTCCAAGTCTCCTTCAAATACATAAAGGATATCCAGAAAAATTCCTAAAATTCTTAAATTGGAGCATGTCATGGTATTTGAGAATTACAAAATAGCACATCTTCTAGGTGGTTGCCACAGCTTAACTTGGGAATCATAGATTGAATAGCCCAAAGTAGGAGCTGAATCAGAGTGTCATTGTGCACGTTAGTACTGAGGTGAAAGCTAGAGGCTATGGGCAGAGAAGACTGAGTCGCCTGAAAGCCACCACCTCCATGCTAAGGAATCAGACCTTAAACAGGTATCAGCATAACACACTTTGTTGCAGTGAAACACTGGTTGCTGTTCAGACACCACGCAAGGGCCAGATGTCTCTTCTCTAATGACAGTACAATTCATAAGTCCCTTAGGGTAGGAAAAGGATATTGGCAAAACCCTGGAATATAACTATCCAGATGAGATTGAAAAAGAAAGGTCTAAGTTCACTTGAAATAGGGAGATCCAATGTTTGCTTCTGCCATCATTGGAATGAAGGTTTATAAGTAGGATGAGTCTGGTTACATATCATACAAATTTTGACCCCACAATACCATTATTCAGAGGTGTGGAGGGGCATATATCAATTTGGCTCCCTGATAGGGGTTAATTCTTTTTTTCTTTCTTCCCCATATAAAACCACTCTCTGCAATGCACTATGTGTGTATGTTTACCTCCTGCACTTATTTGTAATCTTTATGATTATAAAGACTTTATCTCATTCTATTTTGTATTCTCAATTGCTGGCCTGGGGTCTGGCACATAGTTATCTCTCAAAAAAATATCAGTTGAATAAATCAGAATAACAAGTTAAATTGTGATTTTTACAAAAAACCCCAACTATCTGTAGAACTCTAAAAATATCTGATGGTTTGGGTTAATAGGATCATCTGACTAATTTGACTAGGCTGTGGAGACATATTCTATTGTTATGGACTTTTTATGTAGAAATTGTTTAATACTCCTAAGAATCCTGTAATGTTGCCTTAATGTTATTGATGAAGAGACCAAATGCTGAAGAGGTTAAGAAACTGACTCACTCAGAGGACCAGCCAGGATATGAGCCTGTGTTTACAGCTAAATACTATATCTGTCTCTAAATGCATATATAAGAGTTTCCTCAAATAGAAGTGGTCAGAGAATTTATATTTGTGAATAGTGACAGGATAGCATTCTCTGTACAGTACATATGATTTCATAAATGTGGATAGATACTTTAAGTATTGTTTTAGTGTTCAACAAATAACAGGAGTTGCTCAGCAATGTGGAAAGAATGACATCTATATTTCTTTGCAATAAAAAGTACTACTGGGAACTTGTTGATGTTGGCTTGTTTGTTCTTTCAGGTGTGGAAAGTTCTAGTGAGATCAGCCAGGGGCCAGAGATGCTTCTGTAATCCCTTTCGTGAGCTTCCTCATACTTGGAAAGTGGCCCTGGGCTCCCACATCTCCCATGGTTCTGGTAGAGCCCTGGCTTTCTCTTCATGGAGTAGGGCCTTTTGGGTGGAGGAAGAAGGAACCAGGACCTGATGAAGGTGGAACTCCCATGCAAGGGCTGCCTGTCTCTGCCCCAGTTCCTCTCAGCATCATTGGAAAAGGACACTAGGTTGGGGTGGGCACTTGGATCATGTGTCTTGTTCACATGTGGGGTGGAGTGAATATCTCTCTCTGAATAAATCCGAAGGCAAGATGTTATTGGAGTGACTGCTCTGCCTTTATGCATGCTGAGTGTGATGGAGATAGCCAGTGGTGAGCAGAGGCTTGGGAATCCCTGTAATATGAAACTGCAGCAGGGACTGTCTAGGGATCTTCAACACAGTTTTGAGATGCTTCTGGCAGTTGAAACTAGCTATTTGGCCGTAATCCATCACAAAGTAGAAAAATGGTCTCTAGTATATGGGGGTTACCCCAGTATGGCTTTTGACTGTGCTGCGCTGGTGGACATGGTATACCTCTAGTTGACTTTCAGGAAGTTTGTCTGTGCCTGTGCCACATTGGCTGTTTTATAATGTTGAATGTCACTCCTGGTCTCAGAAGAATGTTGCCAAAACAGAACTAGTTTAATGAGAATATATTGAGACATAGTCTTTGGTTTACTTCTAAATTTTTTTCCATAATTTTTCTAGTTTCACTGTAGGATGGTAATACACATCAACACTGCCAGAATTAATGATAGTTTCCAGATATATGACCAGCTAAGCCTCCTTTCACTGAGCTCTTGGGGAAACTCCATCCCTAGGAAGCAAGAGGAACATGAAACCATGTGTCACTCTTTTTCCAGGAATGCAAATGTTGGTTATAATAATTTAGAGATTAAATATTGAATATGTGACTGTAGGAAGGCTGTGATTTGTTTCCATTTCTCATTGTGTATGTATATGGCTCCTTTGGAAAGCCATGCAACTTGTTCATTGTTCCATTGTGCAGAATTGTGTCAGTGGGCCATTCAATAAATCATGTCAAGTAGAGCTTACCTTCATAAGCCAATGCTCCACCTGGAGACAATCCCCCAAAATAGAATTTACTTTGTTACACATGATGGGAAGTTTCCAAATCAGTCTTGGCTATTTCCTATTACTTAGGTCCTTTCAACTTTCCCTTAGCTGTTGTAGAAAAGTTGCTCACCAGCATCTAATGCCCTGAACCTTTATGAAAGGGAATATTATTTTAAATTGTGTGAAGGTTTGGGACCTGACTTTTGTTCACCTGTAATACTCAGTATCATGACTGCCTTTTATTTTCCTGCCTACTTGTCATATCCTACTCATTGGAACATAATATTTGTGGCTTGCAGAATCCCAAACCTCACCAAGTGATGGATGTACTGTTGATGATTAATCCACATCTCTATGTATAGTAGTTTGAGTCTATTGCTTTTTGATTGATTTGTGCTGGGGGTTAAATAACTAACTGCTAATGGCTGCTAAGGCTTGATTCTGAACTGTAGTACTTTCCCTAGGTGCTTGGGTCTACATTTTCTTGAACTATTGATGGTCAGATGGGCTATTATTATAGACAGAACAAAAACTTCATATAAACTAAAAATATATAGTCAAGCTAAACATTTTGTCATGACCAGAGAATACTATTTTTGTCTCTCACTCTCTTGGATCTCAGATGCTATTTAATCCTACTCCTTAGTTCTTGGTACACAAATTGGCATCAATACAGTGTAGAAGATTATCTCTTATTTGTTTGTTTCAACTCTATATTTCCTTTGATCTCTACCCTGTCCCACCCCCTCCCCCAGAGCAGAGGCTGCCAGAATGGTGGGTGTTCCGAAGTCTTAGTCTAAGAATCTTACCTTCCATGATCCAAACCTTCAAAAATGACACATGTGGTGGTTTGGATGAGACTCAGCAAATTCTTTTGTCCTTGGATATTTTACTGAAGGGTTTTAGTTTCATTACCATAGGCAGTTATTTTGATGTGCAACATGTTGTTTCATATAGTGTTTAATTGTTCTGTATATACACATTTTTAATTTATGTAAATGATCAGATGATGTATATCTCATTTTGTTTTTCATTTCTTTTTTTTTTTAAAGGATACATTCATGTTGCTATGGCCAAATCTCATCTGTTGTTTCTAATTGCCACATGTGTGTGTTTCTAAATGCTCCATGTTGTATATCTGGTTTATCTACTTTCTTCTTGATGGACACAGGTTGCTTCCAATATTCTCTCCGCCAATCACAACTAATGCTGCATGGAAGTGTCCAAATCCCAATTAAAGGATAGGTTTTCTTCTTTAATGGGTCTTTGTTATGTTTATGGAAAATCAAATTTGTGAGATGAATTTTAGCTTTGTTTCAATTCTTTTTTACCCTGTAAAAAATTCTTTAATATTTTACATAATGCTCCATGGTATAAAGGTTACTTATAGATTACTCATGCCCTTTGCTCAGAATTGATCTGTTTCCTCTTCTTGTTTAAATTTACAATTATCATAGCTTTCTGTTGTGCTCACTGGGTGACCTATGTGTTTGAGATAACAACTCAGTTTGCATTTTCGTCATGGTAACAGTACCATTTCTATAATAATTCAAAATGTAAATTAACAAAGTCCAATACTACAACAGTCAGTGAAAATCTGTAGAATGCTGTCAGTACCACTAAAAAAAATTCTATGCATGACAGAAATAGAATGACTAGATATGTTTTTCACATATTTTTCTTTGTCTTGAAGAACCCATCTGTTAACTATGTCATGGGTGGCTAATCCTATGGTTCAATATTTTCCTACTCTCTAGAATACTAAGAATACATAAACTGAGAATAATAAATGTATCTCTATTTATGAAAAAATTATTTATAATGCTATTTTGGAGAAGAATCCATGAAACTGTGGGACTTTGCCTCACCCAAAGTTATCTCCTGAAGTAGACTGAACACCTGGTATCATATGACCTTCAGCATCTGTGGCGATAGCAGACTGTATTAGGACTATATGCCTGACCAAGGCAACCATATATAGACTTAGCTATGATCTATAAAGGGACTCAAATGACAACTAAATCCCAAACAAGTGCTGGAAAATGATTAACTAAGCCAATTAGATCATCTGCTCAGGGGCACTTGTAATATACAGAGACTCTAAAAATGAAATAGGAAGGAGCAACTGATAGAAAGGGAAATAAAATAGTTAAAAATAAAAAAATAGGTAAATTTCATTTCTGTGTTGTGCAGAAAAAAGACTTCATTTTTTTCCTTAGACCAATTTGAATATTGAGGCAAATTTCTGTGTGTGATTCTGATCCTAGAACATAAACCTTTAAAAAAAATATGATTCTAAATAAAAAGCATATAAAAAACCAAAAAAAAAAAATTGAAAGTGGTAATGGGAATGAAGTAAATTCTAATTTTAGTAATTTTTATTGTGTGTATAAAGAAGTAAAGAGGTTATTGAACCAATTAAAATAATGTATATTAGAGTGCTTGAGTGGCTATAAAGGGAGTGACATATTAATCTCTGCTTGTATCCATGTTTAAAATGAAAAAAATAATTCACAATTTATTTTTCAATACAATAGCTATTGACTCTGCATTTGGGACACCATAATAAGCTAATGGGAGGTAAGAATATTGCCCAAGTTTGAAAGTGGTGGAAGTGTGTGTCACAGACAGTAAAACTTATCAAATAACCATGTACTCCCCTGTATTTTGTAGATGAGTTGTGGTCAATGGCTTGGGGGTAGATAGATGTGGCATGTGTCACCTCCAGATAGGATATTCATGATTGGTTGTGAATTCTTTCTGCTTTCTCTTTGCTTGTCTTAGACACCCTGAAAGTCATGTGTTCAGATTGTGGAGCCAAAAAATAGGATCTGGAAGGGTCTTTATTCACTGCTGGGAAGTGAACTGCCCTGGAGAATATCTAGACTCACAGAGCATTTGTGAGAATGGACAGTAAACTTTTATGTATAGAGCAACTGAAATTCTTGAGGTTGCTTACGACTGCCAGACTCAAACCGGGTGGGATTTGAATCATGGCCAATCTATTTTACTAGAAATCTTATACTCTTCCCACCACATTATATTGGCTTAACCAATATAAAGGTCTCAACTTTGTCATCTTAAAAAACAATGGAGAAGTTGGACTCCACCCTATAGGAATGTTATAACAGCTAAATGAGGTAACCTTTATAATGTAGGTTTTACTTGTACTTATGTGTGATGGGGACAACAGAGCAGGAGACAAGTGTCATTGAAAAGATAGTTTGTCACTCACAGTTCCCAAGAGGAGCAGGTGCATCACATCATTTAGGGCTATACTGGAAAGCACCAGGTTTAGTCAGGTGGCAGAGGGAATGAGGGGGGACACATGGGCAAGAGCCTTCATTATTATTTTAGTGGAAAGAAATGGTCAAGATGGGGTAAGCAGGATTGGGATTGGCTCATATGAATAGTTACAGCAGGCTCTGGGATATAGAAATTGCCTTTAGTCGTACTAGTCCTGGGTGGTTAGGGCAGTAGGGCAGTGAATGAAAGAGCCTAATAAAGGAGGTGGTGGGGTTATAGGCTCTGGATGTGAAAAGGAATTGTTTATGATCTCTAGAGATTGGCAGTCCCTGGGAGGGGCAGTTCCTGTGGAATCAGCCAAAACCCAGATGTCAAAACACCAGGATAAACAACATGCTTAATACTTAAGTGAGTTTCTTGTCCAGAGTGGGCACTGAGATGAAGTCAAAAGCAAGTCGAAAGGAAACAAGTGGGAGACTTAGAAGAACAGGTGGGAGGCATTTACAGAGTTCAATATCAATCTAATTTATCACTAATATAAAAGAGAATTTTCAGAAATGTGCTGTTGATTATGGCACTTCTCTTTTTAAAACCCTAAATTAGTTCACGCTCTTCTCCCTTTTTGTGTCACTCTAATCTCCATGTTTTTCAGAATCAATTCTACTCACATGTTGTCTCAGGAAATGACATTTTTCTCAGAGACCACCCCTCAGTCCCACCCATCTTATCCCTATCCTCTGCCCATAGGTACCCACACATCACTGTTGACCTCACTCCTACCATGGTGTTGGAATTGCATATTTATTTGTCTGTACACTCTCACTGGCCAGGAAGCAAACTGAAACCATTGTAACACTGACATTTTTTGTGTGTGATAACTCATTCAGTGTTTGTCCTGTCTTCAATTGTGGGCTGTCAGAAATATCTATTGTTTTTATTGCTGTAATTCTAGCATGCGGTCCTTGCTCAATACATGTTTGTGAAATGTCTAACAGGTAGGACTTGAATCTGTCTTGTTTTTCATAATGTCAAGACTTTTAAATAGTCTTTGGCCCATTATACAGATGCTCAGTTGAAGTTATTTGAGTAAAAGCAAATAAAAATCCTGTAAGGTACATATTATTAGAAGGACTTTTAAAGGAGAGCAAGTAGATGCCCAATATGCTCAGCAAGATGGAAGCAGAGCTGGAACTCACACTGAATTCTTCTGACTGCAGTGCTTGTTTTCCCTCTATGCCCAGTCTTTGTCTGTGAGTGACAAAGTCTTCTTCATTATATGAACCATATAATTTGAGAACAGCTTGTTAAACTTTCATGTGCACACAAGTCATCTGACAATCCTGAGCAAATGCAGATTCAGAGTCAGGAGGTCCAGGGTGACATTGGAGTTTTTTCTTTTAAGACTTTATTCATTTTAGCCTGACCAGGCGGTGGTGCATTAGATAGAGCATTGGACTGGGATGTGGAGGACTCAGGTTTGAGACTCCAAGGTCACCAGCTTGAGCACGGGCTCATCTTGTTTGAGCAAGGCTCACCAGCTTGAGCCCAAGATTGCTGGCTTGAGCAAGGAGTCACTCAGTCTGCTGTAGCCCCCTGGTCAAAGCACATACAAGAAATCAATCAATGAACAACTAAGAAGCTGCAACAAATAATTGATGTTTCTCATCTCTCTCTTCCTGTCTGTCTGTCCCTATCTGTCCCTCTCTCTGACTCAGTTTCTGCCACACAAGAAAAGACTTTATTCATTTGAGAGAGAGAGAGAGAGAGAGAGAGAGAGAGAAGGGGGTAGGAGCAAGAAGTATTAACTCCCACATGTACCTTGACTGGGCAAGCCTGGGTTTCAAACCTGCGACCTCAGGGTTCCAGGTCAACATTTTATCCATTGTGTCACCACAGATCAGGTGAGATTTTGCTTTCTAATGAGCCCCCCACCCCTACCCCACCCCGGTGATGCCGTGGTGCTGGTACAGTGACCACACTTGGAACAGCAAAGATAAAGATGGCCCTCAGATTAATTTACCTATCATATAGGCTTATAACTGCTACAGAGAAATAAATAAGAAAATTAATCAGTGTAAAGAATTCTTATGATTAAGGAATGGAGTTGTCAAGCAAGATAAGTTGCCAAAATTGATCAAATTCAATAGACAATTGTTCAATTCTCTACCTAATTTTGCTGTTGAGAAGGTTTCTAAATCCAAAACCACACCATTGTTTTTGTTTAGCATCAATAAAAAGTTGAAAACAACAGAATTCTAGTCAAAATGAAGTATGAACTAAAATTTTTGTAATGGACTTCTTGTGTGCTTGTACAGTTGTATTGCGTGTGTACAGTTGCACTGTGTTGGCACGATTGCACTGTGCTGGTACGATTGCATTGTGTTGGTACGATTGCATTGTGTTGGTACAGATGTGTTGCCTGGAAAACAGACTTTGAGATTTGCCAATAAGAGGTTTACTGAGGAGTGAAGGAAGCAAGTTGGGGATAGGGAGAAGGTGACTACCTGGGATGTATTTGCAGTAGAGACATGTCTGATCCAGTTGGGAGATCTGGAACTGAAATGACCTTTGGAATTGTTTTATATCAAGGCAAAATGACAGCGTCTTTATACCCCTGATATCCAGTCATTGGGTGCAGACTGCCATATGTGAGTGGGAGTATAACTTGAGTGGGTGGCTTTCATCATGGGCAATTTACAGAGCTGGATTTGGAATAAATAGTTAGCAGCCCTCATACTCAGATGATAGGGGAAGAGGAGCCTCAGCACAGAGGGGGTTCCACAGCACTGATTATACACCTTGTTCCTAGAGTTCCGGCAGTTCCAATAAATATCTTCAGCACTATCTCTGGGTTTATAAACATTGCTCTGTAGAGTTTCCAGAGAAATAAGCTTTTTAAAATGTAAAGTGCAGAAGTCACTCGAACAGAATGGAGCATGGGAGTGAGTTAAAAGACAAAAGTATTCTACTATCTAGCTATATTAGTTGTTTCCAGACCCTCTAAAATAATTTTGCCTACAGAAGTTTCATTAAACTCACAACATGTTTATTGGGACCCACCCACATATCTGTTCTTTGTACTTTTCTAACTTATTTTTTCTCAGTTTTTAAAATTATAAAGTGTGAAGTTTCAAACAGATAATCTATAAAATCCCAGACAGTTTTAATAAAATACTGATTATATAACTCTGTCTCCTAAATCCCTGCCCTTATCAACTGTCTCAGAGAACAGAAACTTGGCCTAATCCAAAACCAATTTTTTTACCCACAAATATCTATTCCAAAAAGCTAGAAATATCTTAAAAAGACAAGGAAACAATTGAATAAATATGGGGACTTATATATCACAAATCTCTTTTAAACTAAAAAAATTAAATATAAATTCAGTGTACATTCACAGAAAGTCTGAAATATAAAGAAAAGAAAAGATGACTATTTCAATTAATTTGTAAACAATTATATTTTCTAATTTCTATATAACCATAATTATATAATTATGCAGTTTTGCAACCTATTCTTTTCTTTTTTTAAATTAATTAATTTATTTATTCATTTTAGAGAGGAGACACAGAGTGAGAGAAAGAGATAGAGAAAGAGAAAAAGGGGGGAGGAGCTGGAAGCATCAACTTCCATATGTGCCTTGACCAGACCAGTGCAGGGTTTTGAACTGGCGACCTCAGTGTTCCCAGGTCGACGCTTTATCCACTGCGCCACCACAGGTCAGGCTATTCTTTTCATTTAATGTTGGATATCCAAAGCATTCCCACATGTATTGAGTACCCTCTGTAATTAAATTTAAATAGCTGTATATTATTTCAAACAATATAAATTAAAATTTACTTGGTACTTCTAATTTGGAAGGCTTTGCTTGCTGTTATTTCTAAAAATTATTGCTTAATGGATAGAGCTTTGTCTACAACTTTTTCCTAAAATTTGGATGCTGTTTTAGGATAGAACCCCAGAAGTAGAAAATGAAGCAGCTTTCTAGGTCAAGAGAAAGCAGTTAAGATGATCACATCCACATCTTAGAAGAGACTAAGCCTGGAGAGACATTGATTTATCAACAAAGACCACATTCTTATCTACAATAGTTGGAGGATGACATTTATTAATGGCCAGTTCACAATCTTATTCTTATAGAAGTTTCAAGATTGGTGGTATACACCATAAAAAAATTTAATTAAAAAAAAAAAGAAGGAGGGAAGGAAGATAGGAAGAAAGTCCAAAAGAATGAACACACCCTGGATTTTCCTTACACATATACAGGTTTTGTCCATTGGTCTTCCATTCCTTCCCACTTAACTAATGACACTTACCTCATTTTTGGGGAACATAATCAAACAATATCACATTGTACTCTATATTTGCAAAAGTCTGTGTGATGAACAAAGAGGCAGATTATGGAAGTCATTCTACACCTCAGGCAGAATATTATTATTCTAATATGTGGTTTGGAACTGGAGTGTGAAATTCTCCTTCATTGGAGACTTAGAAGAGAATGGAATGTTCTTTCTCATTTGGAAACACAATTTTGGAAGAAGAATGATCTACTTTTCAAAACAAAGCTTCTTCCACTCTTAAAAATTAGAGAAAACTAAACAGAAAGGGCAAATTCTTAAATTTCATGTTGTATTTTTCATTTATCAAAACTCTTTCATGTTCTATTAAACTTTCCTCTTCTCTCCTCCCACCCCCAGAATATCTCTGTTCCTATTTCTCAAATCCCTAATTTTTCTACCTTTTTTAGTTCTATTTGGCAAAGGTGACCAATTAACCTTTGAAAAATAACTTGGGAAAATATCCAAGGTGCCTAGCCATGGATCATTTCATGAATTCTCTATGCTTTTCATTATAAATACCAGGTTGAACCCAGGCCTACTGAGCAATGTCTAAATGCTTTTCTTTGGGCATTGCTCAACCAGAGCATGCACACTCTGAGCGAGATTTAGAAGTGGTATTCAGGGGTACACTATTTTTTCCTCATAAAAAGTCTCGATTCAGGTCAGTGCAAGTCAGTTCTGCTAGAAGTAAAATCAGTATCAGAAAAAATATATATAGTGGTCAACTTGTGCTGCTAGTTTCAAGTGATCATCCAACCATTGACTCCTGTCACTCTGTGGCTCTTGGACAGATAGTGAACTTAAGTGGGCTTAGAACAGCAGGGAGCATGCTTGTGAGTTCTTTTCAGTAACAGCAGATAACTTCCTTTGTGCAGAGCATGTAATCTCTCAGCATTTCAGTTTGCCGCTCTATAAAAATGAGTCCAACAAATATTAACTGACCTTGAAATGATTTGGAAGAGTACTAATAAAAATTATGGAAAGCAAATATCAAGTGCTAGATAAACATTTAAGGATAATTTTCTCCTGTTTAATGGTTTTGAGTTCCTGGGCTTTTCTCTATTTTCTGACCAATCTTTTTCTTCTCCACACCCTCCTTTAATGTCAAGTCAGTGCCTCAGTGAGACCAGCTGAAAGTTTTGTGCTGGAGATACCTGCTCTTCTATAATGGTCTTAGTCTGCAACTTATACTGTGCCCATGTGGGATCTAATTTATTAATGCAAAACTCTCAGGAGTGTGCATTTTCAATAGAGCAAGTAGTATAGGCAAAAGTATTCACAGACTTTGCTACCTGTATGAATAAGTCTAGAAAAAAAACTTGGGACTAGTAATATCACACTTGAAATCACTTGGATCATAGGAAATGCTTGTTTCTGAAACTGCAATTGATTTATTCATTCAACAATTATATATTAAACTTCTATTTGTATTCTTTGCCGTTCAGTTATGTAAATTAAGGATATAGCAATAAAAAAGAGAAATAAAGTTTATGTTCTTATTTGGGAAATGTAGGCATCATCAGGTAAACAAATTATACAACAAATAATGTTAACAAAAGCAGTTAAATGCTATAATACTAGTAAAATAAGGTTGTATGGGACCTTATGAAAAGGAAAGTGACTTACATTGAGTGGTCAAGGAAGGTTCCTTGAGTGGTGGCAGAATAATATGAAAACATAAACCATCAGATGAGAAATTTCCATCTGCTGCCACCACATCTATCCACCTCATGAACTCTGCCCTCCTTCCTGGTGCTATTGATGAACTCCCCCTGCTTGTCTCCCTCACTTGTCAACTGGATTTCCCTCTCTTTTCTACTCAGGGGAATCACATCGTAATTTCTTTTTGCTCTACTGCAAAACCAAAATGTCACTTTCTAATGGTTAGATATATTGCATATTGATACATAAGCATATTGTTATTTTGTCTATCTTAAACAATATTTTCCAGTTACCTCTTCAATTATTCACTCCCTTTCACTGGATATTTCATACAATCTTTTCTCCGTCTTTGCCACTTCACTTTTGGAGCCGCTCCAATCATGTTTTCACCCTCAGTATTTATTGCAGCAGCTCCTATCCAGTTCACTGATAATCATGTTCACAGAGTCAGTGGTTAACTATCTAAACCTGACCCATAAGTAGCAGCAGTCGACAGAGCTGATTGCTCTCCTTCCTGGAATACCAGCTTCACTAGAAATACAGAATACCAACCACATCAGTCAGGATTTCTGCCCACCTCACCGCTTGCAACTTCTCCTGCCCTTTGATAGCTTCCTCTCATCTTCTCTAGATTTTGGAATGTTCTGTAGCTGAGCTCTTACACTTTTTCTCTTCTACATCTATATTCACTGCATAGGTCATTTCATGGTATAAATCCCATCTCTATATTGGTGACTTCCTACTTTATCTCTCCAGTCTGGTTGCCTAAACTCTTTTATCTATATGGTTGCCTGATACATCCAAATGCAAGCCTAATAGCATTTCAACTTAACATGCTCCCAAGATCCCTGTGGCCTGAGAAAATAATTTATCACTTTCAACAAAAGGGGAAACATGGGAGAAGAAATGGTTTATGATAGAAATGAAAACATTCCATTTGGACCACTGTCTTCAGGGTCATTGGTCATTTGGGGAAAAAGTTCAAGTTGGTTAGGGCCAGAGTTAAAGAGTTGAGAATGTTTCTGATTTTCACAGCAGTTCAGCTGTCAGAGATATGACTTTTGTTTTCTGTTGGACATCTCCTGGTGTGATCTTTAAAACATAGACAAGGAGAAAGATTTTACTTACTTTTTTGGTGTGTTCTGATTCTATTTTTGAAATAGCCTGTGTTGTTGAGGGAAGCAATTTATTATAAATAAATTTCCCTATCTTATTTATGTTATACTAAACATTTGTATTATTTAAAAAGTATTATATTATCAAAAAGTATTTGTGCAATCAAAATAACCACTAACATTGTTACAGGTATTGAAATATCAAGACTACGATGCTATATTTAATATTGAAAAGCTTACAATCTTTGAGAAACACTTATAAAGCAAATAGTGTTATAAACAGAACAAATCATAGTAGGTACTTCAGATACTTTACCAGGTGTGATTTGATGTGAATAAATTTTAACTCTAAATACAGTAGTTATAATACATCAGCGGGCAATGGTGTTATATTACTTGAAGGATGTAAAATTTACTATTGTAAGTCAGTTTAACTAAAATATCTCTTGAAATACTTCAACAGAGACAAAGACTGTCTGATATGCCAAATTTAGATATTCTCTTGGTTCATTATAAAAATTAAATTGCTTTTTATTGGTTAGATTGATATTGAACATTATATTCAATTTGAAAATGTCAAGGGGAAATTCAGAAAATCAAACTTGTAAGGCATATATCCCATGTAATTCTAATTAGAGAATTGCTTTGTATCCTAATTTTATCTAGTTCAAAACAAAACAAAGAACATTAACAGTTTCTTGCATGGAAAGATTTAAGGTAAATAAAGAAATGAGAAATTTCTACATAGGTGAGCTTATTCCTTTTAATTAAATATTTTTTTAAAGGAATGAGCCAATTAGAGTGCATTGAGCTTAGAAAAACCAAAACATTTGAATACCACATTTGTGTGTGTTTTTTAAATGCTTCAAGTTCCCCAAGTTTATGAGCCCAGAACAAACACAATTAAAGTCATTGGGGAAAACCGCTTATGGAACTATTTTGAGATGCACTCTTTTAATAAGGCAACAAATGATATATCCAGGAAATAGCCTATGAAGATGTGGTTTTAAGGAGATAAATGGAGAATGAGAAAATGTGGGGATAGAAAAGTTTGTGACCATTGATCAACACATGCATTACTCACATCATTCTTGATACCGAGTCCATGGTTTACATACTGCTCAGAAAAATGAGGGGATATTTTGTAGCTTCATATTCATTTTGAAATATCCCCTCATTTTTCTGAGCAGTATATATACAAAGTCTTGCCCACTTGGCTCAACTGAGAATCACCTGTGAAACCATTTACACTATCTCTTTGGTTTTCTGGTGGAATTCTTGCTGTGGTTGTTTTCTAGGGAATGTGCCTTCTTCTCCCCTCTTTCTACTCCTTCTAGGTCAGTGGTTCTTAACTTTTTTTGAGGTACCGAACCCACCAGTTTCATATGCACATTCACTGAACCCTTCTTTAGTGATAAATAAAATATGATTTTTTTTCTAAATTCAAGACGTAGGTACATGTTTTTTTACTGGTGCACAAAATGAGCCGTGCATGAACATCACCTTGCTCAAAGAACAAAACCAACAAAGTGCATGAACTCACAACAAATTACGGTATTACTTTATTCTGGCCTCCATGGCCAGAGGCTTCTCTGAGACCCCTGAGACCAACTCATCGAACCCCTAGGGTTCGATAGAACCCAGGTTAAGAACCACTGTCTAGGTTTTCTAATGATACTGAGCTCGCCTAGAAATGGTCTCTGTATCTCTGAGCCAGCGACAAGGTCGCTCAACTTTCTCTTGTGATCAGTGTCTCCCTTGGTCCTCATTAGTGACTTCTCATCACTGGGGCTCTCCTGGGGCCTTTACATCTGTTTCAAGCTCCCCTACCTGTCTCAAGAGGGAAGCAGGGAATTTTGATTTGTAAACGGGTGCATTCCATTGAAACCAGAGTGCCTTTCCTAGACATTCTTATCTGTCTCTGAAAATGTGATCAGCACGATAGATGTAAACAAATGAGTTGAACCATTTGCAGTTTCTTCTCTCTGGCTTATCACTTTATGTATAGTTGGCTGACAAATTTGCAGATTTCTACAGAGCTGACACTTTCAGTGGGAAAGGGAGAAGTAAGTCCCAGGTTATGGCTGGCTGGAAGCCCATCGTGGGACAACTGTGACAATACATGTCAGAAATGCATAAAATAAGAGAAGAACATTCTCCGCTCTTGGGTTGTGCTTTTATTGCATTGCCATTTGCCACTCCCATGGTCCCTGTCCCACTTCCGTTTAAAGCTCTTCTTTCTGAAGTAGTGGTTTTCCTCTCATTCGTCTCAGGGAGCCATGGTCAAACATCATAAAACGAGCAAAAAAGCAAACTTTGGGGAATTAAACTGCCTTTAACTGCGAGGGCTAATCAGCAGGGATCCAAGATTTCAAATCTCAGCCGGGAAGTGGCTTCAGATGCTTGGAGCCTGAAGATGAAAAATCCTAACCCTTGGGGTTACTTCAGGTTCCAGCATGTCGGGAGGGAGTTCCCATAAAGTGGAGCCGAGGTCACCGCAGAGAACAGAGGGTTAAAGTGCCGTTACCGGAATTCGGGCTTACCCCACCTCCGTAAGGGAATCCATCTCCAAGTCTCTCCCCTACTGTCTTCCCCCCTGACACCCCCTCCTTCCCGTCCTTGTGACTTTCTTGGTTTAATTGTAAATCATTCCTCCTCTCCTTTTCCATTTGCCTGGTGTCAGTGAAGCGGTTCCAAGTGCCGGGACCGCGGTCCAACAGGAGCGGAAAGCCGCGCTCAGTGCCTGGGAGGACCGCTCGCGCCGGCCCGGGAGCTGGTGACGCTACGGAGCTTGTTAACCTCAAATCCTCTTCGTTTTACATTTTTCTGTGATACATTTTACAGAAACCCACCCTGGGGAGAGAAGGGCCAGTTGCCTCTTTATTACACTGTAGAAGAGCCCACATTAGTGTTCCAGTCTATATATTATGAAATTAAGTGGATACCCTTGGGGTTAATTCCTTGTTGTAATTGTAATGAAAAGAAACAATTTCGAACCTTCCATTTAAGATCTATAACTATTAAAATCCACTAGTCTTAGTGACTCCTGGGGCCAGTGGAGTGCTTCAGTGTGTATGAAAAAGGGCACTCCTACAGTGTCCAATATCAGTAATTTAAAAAATAACAACCTCCAAGTAGGAAGACTAACAAATGAGTTTTCCGTTTAGCCCCTCCCTGCTGTTTACCCATGGTGTGTTATATTCAGCCAACAGTGTGAAGTTATATGCGTATTAATATTATGGGTCTGTGGTCTAGGGTTTTGGTTGGGCCGGAGGAGGCGAAAGGTACAGCACCATGCTCCACAGCAGCGATTTTCAACCTTTGTCTCTCATGGTGCACATAAGCTAATTACTAAAATTCTGCAGCCCACACACACAATATATATATATATATATATATATATATATATATATATATATATATATATATATATATATATATATATATAGCTGATCTGACAACAAAAATAGGTATAATTTTGATTCATTCACACTGGACCGCTGTTGTTGTGTTGGCTGTTGTAGTTATTTTTCTTTTTTCTTTGACAATCTAAGGGATTGCCCTTGACTAAATAGTAAGGTAATATATGTTTTAAAAGTTCACGCGGCACACCCGGTAAAAATCCCTGATCTGCCGAATGAAATTTAGAACGACTCATTGTAAAGCCCAGAGTTGGAAGAACTGGGAAGAGGACCAGGTTTGTGGGAGGAAACCAGCACCTCTGCTTGTTCCCCTGCTGCCTCCAGAGCTTCCTCTACTGATCTGACTGGTTCCAACAAATTCTTTCAACTGCAAAGGGATACATTTTGCTTTATATTATTTAGCCTGCAATAACTTAGTTTATTATTCACGGCCAGAAATGTACCTTGTGCATATGACATCTGATTTAATTTTTTTATTATAGCTATTATAGCCATTAAAACACCACATTTACTAGTGACTAGTGTATTATCATCTGACCCAGTGCAAATCACTGGCTGGTACATGCCCAGGGGACAATGACAATAATTTAAAATAAAAGAAAGGGACATTTCAGTTCATAATAGAGTTAGTGTATAAAAAAGCTGAGACTTCGTGAGGCTCCTAAGGTTTCCGGTGGGAATTCTTTAAATAAACGTGTTTATTCAGTTGTGGCTGACACCGTCATAGCTCTTTTCATTTCTCTTCTTTCACTCGTCATAGTACGCATTGCTTCAGAAGAAAGGAAAAGCAGTTGCATACTTGACAGAAAAAGAGCAAATGAAGAAATAATTGTATTAAAATTTTTTTCTTCTGTACTCTTAAGAAATGTGATGAAAAGTAATAGAGTTTTTTTGTAATACATTGTGTTGCATCGCACAACTTTTTGGGGAAAGTTTTTTTATTTTGGGTCAATAGGCCCTGTTAATTCATGCATCATAGCTCCTGGTGACTCTATATATGTGTATATGCGAGGTGTCTCAGAATGCTCAGGAAAAGTCATTACTCCTCTGCTGTTCTCATGCCATTTGCAAATCTCGTCATTCCCAAATTTGTCTCCTCTATAGTTATTTCAGAATGCCAGCAGAGGGCTGGTAATGGCCCATCATGTTCAAGTCACTGGCTTGTATCCGAACCAGGCAGGTGGTCTGAGTGCAATTAGTGGTCCTGTCTCAATTCAGTTCCCAGCTTTCTCCAGTCCACTCAATCAAAACATTTTGCCAGCCTCATGACTGAACTTCTCACTTGTCCCGAGTTGGCCACTTAGGACGGAAGCTTTTGAGATGCTCTCACATGAATATTACAATAAAAGGGAGAACAGCTTTGCATTGAAGTCTACCTGGGAGTATCTAACCCTTGTTATGCTAGATGATTTTTTATTTTTAATTTTATTTTGAAACGATTGTAAACTTATACAAATTTGCAAAAACTGTACCAGAAGCTCACACATACATTTCACCCAGCTTTTCTTAATATTAAAACTTACATAACCATAGCACAATTATCATAGACAGAAGTTAAAACTGCTATAATACTATTAAATCAATTACAGTTTATTTAAATCTCCAATTCAAGAGTGTTCAAATTTCATCAGTTTTTTTTCCTTGGTGTCTTTTTTTTTTCTTTTTCCAGGATCCAATCCTGGAATATACAATGCATTTAGTTATTTCTTCTTAGTTATTTCCAATCTGTAACAGAGTCTCAGTCTTGTCTTTCAATACCTTGACATTTTTCCAGGGTACTGGTCAGCTATTTTGTAAAATGTCTCTGGAATTGGGTTTGGCTGTTGTTTTATCATTAGATGAAAGTTATGCATTTTTGGCAAGAATACCACAAATGTGATCTGTAAGTCATATGGACGGTACAAGAGACAGCTAAGTCTTATTAGGAGTGACATTGACCAGCATCACTTGGTTAAGATTGTGTTTGCTGGGTTTCTCTATCATAAAGTTTCCATTTGTCCTGCTACAGTAATTTTAACATTCAAAATTTTAAGGTCTTTGCAAGGAGGTATATGCATGTATGTGTATGTCAAGGAGTCATCCTCTCAGTTTCATATTTAAATAAATGACACCTTTTTACAACCTTCAATTTTGCAATCCAGTTAGCATTGAAGAGTCTCAAATACTTGGTGCAAAATCATCCTGGGTGCTGTGATCCTATGACAAGAACTATATGATACTGTAGCATGAGAACAATGCAAGCTTGTGGCATGCACAAGGAGGCAAGTTCATTGTAAACCTGGTCAGTGGCAGATGTTATTGGTCCAGGAAGATGAGTAAAATATGAAGTATAAATTTGAACTCTATTCTTGAGATTAGTTATTTATTTTACTTATGCATATAATATTTTTATGTGTCTGTTTCTCTCATTAGACTGTGAATACCAGGAATTTGCAGATTGCAAACCAATATGATATATAACCTTATTTTCCTTTTGCAATACTCCTTTAATCATGTAATGTAAACATATTCCCAGGTTCCAGAAAATAGAGTGCCAACATCTTGCAGGTTAACTACATTTGCTGAGGACCTGAATAGAGGAGACTAACACTATGAGCCATGGAGGTAATACCAGGAAGCGAAGACCTCTTTCTACTGTTTTGTTTTTGAGGGATCATTACATGATAGGAACTTGTGCTTAGTCTTTTACATATAATATGTAAGATTGGTTCTATTCTCTCTATTTTTCACATATTGAAACTATTGTATCGAAGAGCTTAGTAATTTACATACTAGATGGCAGAGATAGAATTTTATTCTTTGCCTTTTTTTTAACTAGACAGTTTTTAAAATTTATTTTTATTTATTCATTTTAGAGAGGAGACACAGGGTGAGAGAGAGAGAGAAAGAGAGAAAGGGGGGAGGAACTGGAAGCATCAACTCCCATATGTGCCTTGACCAGACCAGTGCAGGGTTTTGAACTGGCGACCTCAGTGTTCCCAGGTCGACACTTTATCCACTGCGCCACCACAGGTCAGGCTATTCTTTGACTTTTAAACCTAACCCTTCCTACCCACTTCTTAAAATTTTAATTTAATCCTTATGGCAAAGAAAAACTGTTTGGATGGTAAAGTTCCCTCTAGCCCAATTCTTTTCCTGATTTTCTCTTACCATCATCTACCTCTATTATCTGTTTTTCTATAGAACAATAAATAGCCTTTGAAGTCTTGGAATGGCAAATCAGAACTGAAGTAAAAGTCGCTATGAATAGATGAAATGGGTTATTAATTGAGAAAGTAAAAGCCCATCAAATAATTTTATTAATATTTTAAAATGATAAAATAAATGAGTGCAATAAAAACACTAAATATTCTTTCTAGAGGTTGTAATGTTTTAAAGAGTCATGTTGGTCTCTTTAAATTACACAGGCCACTTTGGAACTATGAAAAATCTGGAACTGAAGGAGATTCATTATAAATTTAATATTATTGCAATTGATAATTCCTGGGTCAAGGGTAGAAAATATTCTCAGAAATCATAAATTCAGAGAAATTATACTCATGTTGAAGACCTGCATCAGTAGTTATGGAAACTTGTAGAAATAGTCCCAAAGGAGGTTACAACCATAGAATCCTGTAATTATTTTGACTTAAGTTCTATTTATCAGGATAAGAAGAGATTTTCTTCCTCTTGAACTAAGACATTCCCCCCTCAGTCTTCTCTGTTTTTGCAGCAAGTGTACGTATTCTTTGTCAACATGGCGCTATTCACATCCTCAGAGGCCAGCAGTTGGTGAAATCCTTTTAGCCACTGAACAAAGGTTCTCTGAAAGCAGCTAACGGATTAAGTATCAGATCATTTCTGCCTCTGATATTCTGCCAGCTCCACTGTATAGGAAACTTTAGGTACATAAAGGTTGACTTTCATTCATGGTCCCTTTGTGCAGGGCATAATATTTCCATGTATTATTAGAAATTTCATAGTTTACAAATACTAAGTATACAATATTCTACATGCAGTATATCTGATCACTTCTTATTCCCCAGTGTTTTCTTATTTTTTGAAATCTTTAGATCTTCCTAAATTAAACTTTTGATAAATGTATGTTCTTATATTGAATTTTAAACACTATTTATGATTAATCCTCTCCTCTCTTCTCAGGTGTGCTTTCTTAATATAGAAGAATATTATTACTTACAGAGTTTGTAAGGCTAGGACTAATTCAAGATTCTTTGTGCCTGGTCAAGGAATCCAGGAAAATAATGTTTTAATTAGAGCTTGGAATAACTATATGTATTTTGGGAATAACACGTTAATCCAGACAGAATTACTCCTTCAGTCATTCTTGGATGGTTTAATTTCTTTTCTTGATGGTCATCCACTTTTCTCAGGAAATGCTACTAAGTTACTCTCTGTACATTTATAGATAATTCAAAAGAATAACAAGCTCAGAAACTGAGACAAGCCTCATATATAAATTCCCTTAATAAACTCATGATGTGAAACAAAAAAAGCTCAGTAATAAATATCACTGGTTAAATATAAATTGAGAAATTGGAAACTTTTCCATCTGTGCTATAATCTCTGCAAGAATTTGTATATTAAAACGTATCTTCTGAAGTTGTCTCTGAGCACAGTTTGTTTGACCTTTAAATTGACTAATCCATTGACTAAAACCAAGTGGTGGATGATTACCTTTTTCTAAATTGCCTGGCCAACTCAGTCAAACAATATTATATCCATTTACATGCAGACACTACCCAACAAATCTACAAAATAAAGAGAGCTAAGCCCTTCTCCTATGCACATGTGTCTGTATGTGTCAGGAAGCTCCAGAGAAACGGAACCAGTAATATATATTATAAGAAATTGGCTTACACAATTATGAATGCTGGCAAGTTCCAAGATCTGCAGGGTAAGTTGGCATGTTGGTGACTCAGGAGAACCAATGGCGTACTTCTAATGTTTGGAGGTCAGAGACCCAAGAAATGCTGATGGTTTAGTTTGAGTCTGAAGGCAAGAAAAAAGAATTTTGTTACTAGTAGAAGGGTTAGCATGTTTGTTCTACTGAGGCCTTCAACTGCTGGATGTGGCCCACCCACACTTGGGAGGGCAATCTGCTTTGCTCAGTCTACCAATTCAAATGTTAGTCTCATCCAAAAACACCTTCACAGACGCATCCAGGATTATGTGTGAACAGTGACCTGGGCACTCTGAGACCCAGTCAGGTTGACAAAATTAACCAATATAGTCTACAAAAAGCTATTTTAAAGTGTTTGAAAGCATTACATTTTTAACAAGTATGGACTCATTTCCAATAGTCTAGTCAGGCCTGACCAGGTGGTGGCGCAGTGGATAGAGCGTCGGACTGGGATGCGGAAGACCCGGGTTCAAGACCCCGAGGTCGCCAGCATGAGTGCGGGCCCATCTGGCTTGAGCAAAAAGCTCGTCAGCTTGGACCCAAGGTTGCTGGCTCGGTCTGCTGAAGGCCCGCGGTCAAGGCACATGTGAGAGAGCAATCAATGAACAACTATGATGTCACAACGGCAACGAGAAACTAATGATTGATGCTTCTCACCTCTCTCCACTCCTGTCTGTCTGTCCTTGTCTATCCTCCGTCTCTCTGACTCTCTCTCTCTGTCACTGGAAAAAAAATAGTCTATTCAAGGTACCTTTTTTTTTTTTTTTTTCCCCCAGAGAGAGAGAAAGAGGCAAGGAGAGAGAGAGAGACAGGAACAACGAGCTCCTTCTGTATGTGCCCTGACTGGAAATCAAACTGGCAACCTCTGCACACCAGGAAGAGGACTCTCCAACCAACCAAACTATCCAGCCAGGGCTTCATTTTTCTTAGAGAGACAGAGAGAGAAAGGTAGAGTCTGGTAGAGAGAAGGAATGGGGAAGGGAAGCATTCATTTGTTGTTCCACTCATTTGTGCATTCTTTGGTTGCTTCCCTTGTGTGCCCTGACCGGGGATTGAAACTGCACCCTTGTTTTGTGACAACTCTGAACTGACAGAGCTAACTGGCCAGAGCCTTTTGTTTTTTCTTAAAACATTAAAATGCATGACAGGGTTCCTGTAACATCAGTAATTATTGATACAATAAATGTTAAGACATTTGCTTTCCCATTCTACATGAATCTCACAGGGTAACACAGACTTTGCTCTGTTTTACAAAAACCCAGAGGCTAGGTATCTGGAGTCTACAGCCAGTGATACTTCCTAGTTCCAAATTTCTTCTCAGGGTGGCCCTGTATTTTCAATGAGCCACCTTTTCATGTTAACTTGCTCTCTGCTCTCTGGAAGTCCTCTCATCAATTCATGTGGCTGGCCCATTGTCATTCTGTTGGCATCTGAGGAAAGGACACCATACGTGAATGCTGCAGAAATGATGAGTTAGAGGGGTAAGTGTCAGTGAGTCATTGCAGAAAATGCTTCTCCGGTAAGTAGTAAAGAGAAGTGTGTCATTGCACATTATAAACCCACCCACAGCATCAAGACCCAAGCTCTTTAAAGTACACTGGACAGTTTTCAAAAGCAGAGATGAGCTCAGTGGGATTCCTAGGTTATGCATTTGATTTAAAATGAATTTTTGTGGAGAAACAGGAACACTATTTGGTTGTTTTAAAAGAGATACTGAAGAAAATAAATTTTATTTGTAAATGATTAAACTTTTGAGTGTTTTGACTACATTTTCAACATGTTTTTCTTCTATTACCATTCTTCATTAACTTATCTTCTTCCTTAGAGGACTTTATTTTAAAGCATTAAAAACCACAGTCCCATAACTCACTATCCAAACAAAGTTCACTTTTCTTTATGATTTCATTAAAAGTTATTTGTATTGTGTATGTTTATGTATAAATGTTCTAAGAAGTAATATATATTTTAAAAGAATCAATTCTTTATCTGACTCTATTGAAAATTTTCTTCTTCCCTCGAGAAATTTTCTGTTCCATTTTCAATCTTTATCCAATATCAGACATGATGATATGGGAGAACTAGTATTTGTGATAAACAAACAGTTTCTCAGTTTCTTCCACTATTTCAAGTAAATATTAGGTAATCAATCTACTGGTATAGAGGCAAACCAAAATACCTGGCAAGACTCATTCACATGAAGTTGATGAGTGAAGTACAGTGATATAGAATATTATATATGGAAATACATATATAAAATATAAAACATTTTATAAAACATACTTTTGTGGAAAAGCTGTCATATGTGTAGTACCTTTGATTTGGCCTTTGAGATAGATCATGGTCATGGAAATTTAAGTCATTTAAAATAGTCTTTCAGAAAGGATTATGGCAGACCCTATATTCTATTTTTAAGACAGTGCAGTTTGCATGACAGTGATTAAACTCCCCAGGCCTGGTGATGTTTGTATGCTGATGAAGATAGAGAAGTCTGCTAATGCCTCTAAATGAGCAAATGTATTTTAAACAAAACAAATTTCAATTTTGGAACTTTGTACCGGAAGACATCATTGAAAGTGAAAACATATGGCTGTGACTGGCGTATGGTTAAGAACCCTGAAGTTTTAAAATCCTAAAGCGCCTGCATAAACTGAGCTCTGAGAGGGGAAATGAAGGAATTATCCTTTCTTGATACCCAGAGTACTGCACAATCAAGTACATTATGGTGGTTTCATCCCTCCTTGAGAGGGTCATTAGTCTATTTCTCTACAACAATTTTTTTGTTTTTTAGTGTTCCTCACTGTGGAAGGAATACGTAACTATTTATAAGAATCATGTAAGATTGTTTTTCTTAAAATTGTGTTATAAAAATGAATCTCCTCACTGCTTTATTGCTGGATGTGTTTTCAAGATTTTTACATTTTTCATTTTTGTGAAACATTTATTTTCTCTTAGAAAATATTAGCCACTTTACTTGTCCTTTCTTATTAAGGGAAAAAGAACCAAGGTTAAGAGTGGTTTGAAAAAGAGAGCAAATTCCCAAATTATCTCCAGACATAGTGAATTTAACGTTAAATCTACTAGCAAAATCCAGTACCAACTACAACAGGAACAGATTTACCTAGTCTTAACTGAAGATCAATCTCCATAGTTACGATGTAAAAAAATTACTAAAAAGTTTTAAAAATTCTAAATTGGTGGCAAGCCAATAATGAGAGACCTAACTCCTATCATTCTTCTAATTCAGCCCCCAAAATGCTGTTTTCCTTACATAATAGAATCACATTGTGATAAATGCACACGCTCAACAGAATTAGCTTTTTGATGTGAATTTTTGAGGGTTGCTGTGTTATCAAGCGATAGCTAATATGTACATATGTGTATCTGCTATGATGGCCAAGTTATGCTGTAGTAACAATCTCAAATTTTCAGTGACTAAATACATCGAAGTTTATGTCTCTCCCAATGCAAGGCAGCAGGGAACTCTGTTCATTGTAGTCACTCAGCAACCCAGGTTAGGGACGATCTATTTCAACTGTTTCTACTACCATTGTGGCAGGAGGAAGGGAATGCAGTGAATCTAATACTAGCTATTACGTCTTGTGCCTAAAAGTGATGATTTGCCTTCCTCTCACATTTCACTAGACAGAGCAAGTAATAGGATTATGCTTAGTTTCGAAGGGGACAGAACAAGAAATATGGTGCACCGTACTAATGACTCTGAAAGTGTAATATCTGTATATGTGTATGTATGAGCATGAATCTGCTAAGAAAGCAAGCTGGCTTAGGTGAGATAGAATCAGACTTATGATGGAAGTAAGCCATAAACACATTCCACAGATTTTAGAGATTAAACACTTTAGAACAGTTTTAGATTTATAGAAAAATTGTGATGGTTTTATAGAGTTCTCATAGATCCCACTCCCAAGGGCCCGTATTATTACATTTTGACCTTAATATGGATATTAATGATTAAATATTGATACATTATTAACTACAGTTCATACTTGATTTATATTTCCTTAGGTTTTGGCCTACTGCCCTTTTTTTTGTTCCAGAATTCCATCCAGGATGCCACACTACAGTTAGGCATGATGTCTCCTTAGGTTCCTCTTGGCTGTGGCAGTTTCTCAGATTTCCCTTGTTTTCGATGATCTGGACTATTTTGAGGAGTACTGATCAGGTAGTTTGCAGAATGCTCCTCAATAAGAATTTGTCAGCTGTCTTCTCATGATTAGAGAAACACTACAGAAGCAAAGTGGTATGATATTGAGTATATACTATGAGTGTGATTATCACTGTTGATGTTGACCTTGATCACCCAGCAGAGGTACAGTTTACAAGTTCCTCTTTTTACCCTTTCTACACTGTACCTTTGGCAGGAAGTCACTATGAGCAGTCCACACTTACAAAGTGGGGAGTTACGCTACATATATTTCCTTGAAGGTGGTGTTGCTACACCAATTATTTGGAATTCTTTTTCATGAAGATTTGTGTCTTCCCCCATATTTATTTGTTTGTTTATTCATTCAATAATTTATATTAATATAAACTAATGGATATTTATTTTATGCTTTCTGTTATAATCTGATATATTTTTAATTAAAAAATTTAGAGTTGACCCTTGAATAACATAGGTTTGAAGTGTGCAGGACTATTTATATGCAGATTTTTAAAAATCCATTATATTTTCACATTTCCAGCCATAGTTTTCTATTTCCAAATACTAACTGTGGAGTAAACCGTTTTATAACTTTGTAAAGTATAGTATTGTCTAGCCACTATGCTTTCCACCTGAAACTAATACAGAATAATATTGAATGTAAACTGTAACTGAAAAAAAATGCTGTTTTCAATCCGATGTTGGTTGAATCTGTGTATACAAATCACCTGTGAATCACCAACATGCTGACAGTGGAGTATACGCGTATCTTCCACTGTGTGGGCAGCTGTGTTAGGCTTGATCGCTGGTTTACTGGCTGCAAACCCTTTGCCTGAGTGGTACATGAGTGTGTGACTGTCCTTTATTAGGCTATAGGTGCTTGTGCTCAGGGGGAGTGTTGATGGGGGACTGCAGATGGCAGATTGCCTGCCTGCCCCTGTGAGGGGCCATTTTTGCCATTTTTGATGGTTTTTTTTTTTGTCTGGGAAGAGGTTTTCCTCTTCCCGTGTGCTTGTCCACCATTGTTCGGCTGTATTATATATACTGAATGGCCCAACGCTTTCCAGCTCCACAGCTTCTCTACCGTCTGCTGACATTCACTGTGGACCTACCTGACCTTGGCAACCAACAGAGGCGGATTTAACAGCACCCGGTATGTGCCCTGGGCCCTGCCTTCTGAAGGGTCCCGCAAAACACCAACTTTTACACTTTTTTCTAATGACAAGGGGTCCAATATTTTCTTCTGTGTCTGGGGCCTCAACTGACCTTAGCCCACCTCTGGCCACCGCCATTACAGTATTTCTATTCTTTGTCTTATTGCTGCCTCTTTCTTTGTTCTGTTGAACCATGTCATCTGGGGTAGTGAAGCTTAGAGTGTCCGCAGCCTCCTTGCAGACAATGAAGTGGTTTGCTGAGCAGAAGGATGAGGCCGTCTGCTGACCTAGGCAAAGCAAGATGATAATAAGACTCGAACCTTTTCTTTTCTAAGCTACTTATAACTTTCTGTTGTTGTTCAAATTGTTCTAACTTGACCATTGGTTTTCCTGTGTTCTTTTTTAGATACCTGTTGGGAAAAGAGCTCTGTTAGGCTTGCTCACTGGTTTACCAGCTGCAAGCACTTTGCTTGATTAGTGTGTGAGCGCAGAGCAGCACCAAGTGTATCTAGTCTCAGATGTAATGCTGGTGGCCGCAGCCAGGCAGGTCCACATTGGATTTGAGCAGATGGTAGAGGAACTGTGGAGCCAGAAAGTGTTAGGCCGCTTCTTTTTAATAGAGTCTCACAACGGCGGGCAAACAAAGAGGCAGGGAAAACCACTCTCAGGCAAACAGACAACAAAAATGGCCCCTCATAGTGGCTGAAAGGCAATCCGCAATCTGCCACCTGCAAAATGCAGTGCCACGGGCAAGCACCAGTAGCCTTACAGAGACCATATGGGGCAGAGCCACTGGCATTACATCTGGTATAGTTGGCAGGATTCGAATCAGATTATTATGGAGTCACTGACACCCTTGAAAGGTGGGATAATGGAGTGTCTGTTCCATGTGGTTGTCCTTTTGGAGGCTTGGGCTGGGTGTTTTTTTACAACCCGGTGAGCAGAAACTGAGAGCTCTATGCAAGAGGCTGCCTGAGTTCAAGACCTCCAGGATGAGCTGTAGATTGAGCACTGACAGTGGCAGGCACTACAACAGTTGCTGGAAAAAGAGGTTGACCATTTTGGAGAGCTGCAGTGTGAGATGCATGCTGAACACCAATGGTGCCTAGGACTGGAAAGGTCCCTGGAGAAAGAATTACGGGTTCATGAGTTGCAGTTTGCCCTAGAAGCTGAACGTTGGCAGTAACAATTATTAGAGGAACAATTGCAGGTTCAGAAACTTGAGATTCAGCTTCAGGCTGAGAGCTGGCAACTGCAGGAGCCAAAATGGGCTCCAAAGAAAGAGCAGCATCCTATCAACTATGCCAGATGTACTTCTGGTCTCTGCGACCTGTACATAGTCTATGTAAGGCTATGGGTGCTTGCTGTCGGCGGCACGGGGATTGCAAACGGTGGATTGTGGATTTCCTGTCCACCACTGTGAGGAGTCATTGTTGCTATTTGTTTACCTGAGGAGTGGTATTTCCCTACCTGTTTTCTCATTGGCCAAGCAAGACTCTATTAAACGAAAATGGCCCAATGCTTTCTGGCTCCACAGTTCCTCTACTGTCTGAATGGATCCAATGTGGACCTGCCTGGCCGCAGCCACCAGCATTACAATACTGAGAATCACCCATTTAACCTTGAACCCTCTATGGCTAGGATTGGGGAACTTTAATTAAAAGCCCTGAGTGAGTGTCTCTTGGATGCAAACACCAAGAAAGTGTGAGTGGGTGACCTATGTGCAGACACAAAGGAATGCATGTAAATGGGCTTTAGAAAATTAGCCTAGAGGTTCTGGATTGCTCCTTCCTTTGTATTTAATTAGCAAAAGAAAAAGAATGTTCTGACCAAATTAGCCCTTTCTTCACATCAGTAAAAAGTCCATTAGTCATTCTTTCCCCTTGTCTCCTGATCTCCCTCCCTTGTAATCCTGTTACCTCTGTTCTGCTTCTGACAATAAAGCTAAGGGAGAAGGAGATTCAGGGGGTCTCTCTTTGCCTCCCTTGGCAGGCCTCCCCCTCTTCCTCTTGACATCAGTTTGTGTCTTCAGTAGGTTTTTTACATGTGACACTGGTAGTTCCCAGCCGGCTGGAGTACTACACAATAACGTACCCCTATCATTAATTTTTTAGAAAGTGTTTCTTTACTTTCTAGATGGTTTTAAAGATGAATTTATAGAAAGATGAGTTCACAGCCGAAGATTTCCATCTGCTAAAATAACTCCAATTATTTCAATTATATTTTGCTGCCTGATTCTAAAAGGGAAAAGATGAGAAGGGCAGAAAGGGTTAGGTTGGCTAGGGTGGCCGTTGCTGCCCTATAGAAACTATGTGTCCTAGTAGTAGGATTTGTAAGACTGATAACCAAATGGTCTCTTCCACTGTCTAGAATGTTTCCAGGAAAAGGGACCCTAACCTACAGTATTTTTCGCTCTATAAGATGCATTTTCCCCCCACAAATGTGCAGGGGAAAATGCCCGTGCGTCTTATGGAGTAAAAAATATGGTATTTTATTAAATATTTTACACACTATTTGGTTCAGAATATTTTTTTTCTTATTTTTCTCCTTAAAACCCTAGGTTTGTCTTATGGTCAGGTACATCTTATGGAGCGAAAATATGGTATATTGAGACATTGAATGAATTGATGACTTTTTAAAATATAGTATGGAAAGATATATTTTTAATTTAGCTTCTGTATAGGGTATCTCAGCAATTCACTATATTATGCATAATAATGATAATAATTTTTATTTTTGCTCTGGATGGCTAAGGTATTTTAAAAATCATTCTACTTTCTTTTCTTTCTTCTTTATTTTGGCAGATGATACTAGTAGAGTGCATTTTCTTACTCTTTGTTACAAAGAAACTAATTGCTAAAGCTGTCTATATAAATGAAAGACCAGCGGTGGGATTCAGCCAGTTCACACTGATTTGGCAGAACTGATACCTAATTTTTTGTTGAGTTTGGCGAACTGATTGTTAAAATGGCATTTGTAGTCAGGGTTCTCTCTAAGGTGGGTGCCTCGGCAGCTGCCCAATGTAGAAATCACAAATTTACATTCCCTACTCTTTTTAACATTCATTTGCGCAACAGTGTATGCTAAGTGCCTGTAGTAATGTTCATTCCATCCATAGGTGAAAAAAAAATTGCAAGTGAGGACACCAATCAAGAAGCAATATGGAAATCTTAAATAACAATTTTATTGTTTTTGTCAGGTATTAGTAATGTTTTTCATTAATTTAAAACTCTTATAATCTAGTTTTATGTACCTCTTTTACTGTTCTTATTTAAGTACTAAATACATGAAATAATAAACTATTGGTATATATATTTTTGGTATATATATTTTTTGGTATATATATTTTATACGTACTTAAAACGGTCATTAGGACAGAGCACTGGTTGTTAAATTATCTGAATCCCATCACACTATGAAAGACTTTTTATCAAGTATGCACTTCAACTGTGATTTGGTTTTGTTGCCATAACATGGACTGCCATTGTCAGCTTGGGTCGTAAAGCTTTTGGATAGCTGGTAGACAGTAATCACCATCAATCTGGACTAGATGTTTTAATTGTCAGTTCAGACCTTCAGAGCTCCAACTTGCTCTCCATCTGCCAGCAGATCTCCTTAGGCATGAAAACATCACTGCTGTTGCAAGTCATAATTTCTCATGCACAAATATTAGGATTATACCAAAGGGCTCTGAGATAAAGTGACTTTTATTTTAACTGAGAGTAGGGACCCTGAATGGAAATGGTGAAGAATGATGAAAAACTGTGGGGTTTCTTGTTTACAGGCAAAATAGTTCAGAACTACTTCACACTGCAGAGTGCTCTTGGAATTGGATGAGAAGAGACAAGAGCTAGGAATAGACTCTCAGGCCTGCAAACAAACATTTCCGGAGAGATTTATTCTTCCGTTTGTGCTGTAGAAAAGTGCAGGGAGTATGACAGGATGGGCATTATCAGTAGGTTTCTCCCATAGCTGAATCCCACATCATTAAGGGCCTTGGAAATACAAAGCATTTTAAATTGGTTGCTAAGTTGTACGCATAGCCAGCCCAGGGAACAAAGGTTTTGGCCAAATGTGTTCTTCGCGGCATACACTGCCTTGTAAGAGGGTTGATGTTTTCCACACCAGATGAAAATTCTCTGTGACCACTTGTGCCATATGCTATTACCAATCCTCTAGCTCTAGGACCCCTTGAGCCAGTACAAAGACCTCTTTACCACCATTAGAATTCAAAGGACTTGAAAGGCCTCCAGGAGGCACTGTAGAGAGTCTGCAGTTAGAATTAAATATATTTTAGTCGAGGAGAACCAGTTTCACACTGGTCTCTGAGCTTGGAAATCTTAGCCTTTTCTCCCTGGGAGATGGGGTGTTGAAATCAGATTACTGAAGCTGTGTTACATGAATGAGAGCTTAAAAAAAGATTAAAGAAGTTTCAGGCAAAGTTCAGATATATCAGTACTATCTTCCTCAGCATATTGACACAAAGGATTAAATACAGTTTAACAGAAGAGTAGAAAAACAGTTTTAATAGAATTTGGGAACTCAAGGATTGTCCTCTATACTCCTGAAAGCAGAATATTCTAAAGTAAATTGGGAAGTCATTGAAATTGTGTCACCTATAATGACATTTGAAAAACATCCTATTCATTTTGACCTCAGAGAAGTTGGGGGGAGGGGGGCAGGTGAACTCTCTTAGGAACCAATATTTTATTTCATGTTCTTCCCTGACTCGCAATCACACCTGATGTATTAACATCTCCTAGCAGGCTGTTGTTATTAAACACCTCGAGCTGCATTTGAAGTACTGGATCTTTTATATAAAAACACTCTATAAAAGAAATATTTCTAACTGATACTAGTATACTGGGCCAGTGAAATTAAAGCCTTTAATACCCTATATTTGTATGACCAAGAGTTTAAATAAATTTGCTTTCCTCATACTTACTTTTAAAAATTAAATTAAGAGCAAATGACACTTTATGACATTGTACTTTGACGCTCCTTGGTAAAGAGGAAAATGGTCCTCCAAGTGCCTAACATGAGAGCCCCATTAGATTCTGAGGAATGTACTTTTTGACTACTTCAATTTACAGTGTCTTCTCAGTACTCAATTAGCATAATTTGACACAATTATAGGTATAAACATTTTATAGGCAATTGGTAGCAAGAGTATCAAAAAACTGTTGATCCCCATCCACTTATATTGGCAACACTCACCTAGTTCTAGGATGACACTCGAATGAGCAGTGAAATATGCTCCCTACTTTTAATAAAATTCAAAGCGTATTTCATCTTGACACCACATCACAAGTTTGACACTGCGGTTCCTCTCTGTGGAATTTTGAGTCATGGAGACATCCCCTTGCTACATCCCCATTTCAACTAGATGATAATTTGATTCAGACTGTTTCAATACATGCCAATATGTATATCTCCCCTGCAAAATGGAGGCATATCCACAGAGAAAAGGAGGTATAACTGACAGGTCAACATCATTTTTGTGAAGTGGTTCTTTAGGAGTTTAAAAAATACTTAAGTATAACTTATTTTTACCAATTCTCCTTTTCTCATGCTTTATCAACAGGATTTTTTTTTTTTTTTATCAACAGGATTTTTGAGAGTATAAATGTCACCAAACAAAGAAGTTACTTTCAACTATTTTGATAAATTTCTATTTGTAATAAATCACTTAAAAAAATTTCAATCATGGAAGAGGTAGTTTAAGCAGCTGTAAAGCATTTCCAAATCAAATAATATGTAGATTTAGTGAAATCAGCAGCTTCATACAGGTGTTTGGTTTGATGTGCTGTTTCCTAAACAACCAGCCCCGCCCCCCTCTTTTTGATGTGTATTTACCTAAATGCTTGAAGAGGAAAAAAAAAAAGGATAAGTACAAGACAAATGGGAGAAAGAAGCTCAATTATTAGGAAAAAGGGGGCAAATATCATAGATGGGATATTTCTTTAGCTCTATTTCCCTCATTTTTAATCAATTCAAGTTTCCTGGAATTGAGATAAAGTCCATTTGGTTCGGCATCATTTTACCTGTTATTTAGCAGCTCTGATTAAAATGTATGCCTAATAAATATAATTTGATTTTTCTTAATACTACTGAAAATAGAAAATAAGCTCCATGTCAGTTAATGGTGTTTTGGACCAACGTAATTTAAATACAGTATATGAGTCATTCTACTATTTTAATGGTCATTTCTGGTATTTTTGTACTTATTTTTAGAAATTGGTTTTTTAGAGACTTTTTAAAAATGTCTGTACAATCAAATTTGCTAGGGTATTTGTTTATTTTAAATTCATATTACTCAATTTGATATTTGGAATGAAAACATCATTGGTATTGTTTTTATTTAGTATCTCTAAAAGTAAGAGGGGTGAAATAATATCAGTAACATTTCCTCATATCAATACAGTAATGAACAATTTCTGAAGTACTTCAACGTATTATCTTAGTTAATATTCATAGTAACACAAGTAGGGAGAACAGTTATCAGAGTAAGTGAAAATGTTTTTTAATAACTAGGAACTGAAATATGTCTTTAAAATTCTGAACTTATTATTGAATTATATTACATAATATATAACGCCTAAGGTGAGAGCAATCATCATTCCCATTTTACAGATGAAAAAAGTGAGGCTTAGAGTAGTTGGGTAGTTTGATCAAGCTCAAGAGGTGGTGAGTGTCAGAGTTTGAATTTGAACCCAAGTTTCTCTGATCACAAAGGTCAAGATTTTAACCTCTATTCCAACCTGTTTCTTTTGAGAGCATGCTCGCTGAACCCTTTTTTTAAAAAGGAAAACCAGATAGAAGGTGACAGAGGACAATTTGACTTTGGGTAATGGGTATGCAGCATAATTGAATGATAAGATAATCTGGAGATGTTTTCATTGTACATATGTACCTTGATTTATTGGTGTCACCCCATTAAAGGTAATAAAAAAAATAAAAAAAATATTTTTAGAGAAGTTTTAGGTTTACAATAAAATTGAAAGGAACATACATTGACTTCTCATATGCCCCATGCTCCCGTATCTGCATAGCCTCCTCCATTATCAATATCACTCACCAGAATTTTGTATGAAGGATGAACCTCTATTGATACATCATAATCACCCAAAGTCCACAATTTACCTTAGGATTCACTCTTGGACTTGGACATTCTGTGGGTTTAGGGGAAAATATAATGACATATATCCATTATAATGACATCATACAGAGAACTGTCATTGTCCTGAAAATCCTTTATACTTTGCCTATTCATTCCTCATCCCTTAACCTCTGGCCATCAATGATTATTTAGTTGTCTTTATAGTTTTCCATTGTCCAGAGTGTCATATAATTAGAATCATATGTTTTCTTCTGAAATTGGCTTCTTTGACTTAGAAATATGCTTTTAAGTTTCTTTCCTCTGTGTCTTTTCATGGTTCTATCATTGTCTGGATGGACCACAGTTGATTTTATCTATTCACCTTCTGAAGGACTGTTGGGCAGATAAAATATATTATGCTCACTTTGTTAAACATGGCGCTGCCCACATGCAAGTTTTAAGAGTAAGCTTTTCCCCACACCCTTGACTGATTGGATGATGTGGGGTGGTGCAATCTCATGAGGAATCCTCCCATTATGCCTCAGATAAGTGACTTTGTATCAGAGACTTCCTTGTTTGTAGATTGGATTAAAGGTTTGGATTTCTACACTATAAAGTGGGGCAGACCAGGAGCTTGCTGTCTCTCAGTTCCTGAGGTTAGCATTAGAGAGGAGAGCAGAGTAAGGCCACGTGGAGGCCAGGAGAAGCAGCCAAGATGGCAGAGTGCTGAGGTAGAAGCCAATTTGTGCAGAGTTTGTGTAGAGAGAAGGAGATGGGGAACAGGTGAATAAGACTGGTGAGCTAAAAACCTTTGATTCTAGAAAACTCGGATAAGTCAGTAGCTTTGTGAGCACTGAATGTGTGGGTTTTGGAGCCCAGTGTATGTTTTTGCTTGCCCGCCGGGTGCAAGCTAGAATTAAAGCTGATGGCTCACCAGTTCTTGGCTCTGTTGTTTCATTACTGACCGTCCGAATCCAATGCGAACCTGCACTGCCAGGCGGCTGTGATGGTGGCCTTGGCCACTGGTTTTACAAGGATGTAAAGCCAGGAGCCGCCATTGTGGCCATTGACATGCAGCCTTATTCACCTCTGTTTCCCATCTCCTTCTCCAGCATAAACTCTGCTCAAACTGGCTTCTCCCTCAGCACTCCGCCATCTTGGCTGCTTCTCCTCTCCTCCACATGGCCTTAATCTGCTCTCCTCTCTACTGCTAACCTCAGGAACTGAGAGAGCAAGCTATTGGTCTGTCCCACTTTATAGTGTAGAAATTCAAACCCTTAATCCAATCTACAAACAAGAAAGTCTCTGATACAAAGTCACTCATCTGAGGCACAATGGGATTCCTCATGAGAGTGCACCATCCTACATCATCCAATCAGTCAAGGGTGTGGGGAAGAGCTTACTCTTAAAACTAAGCCTTAGGCTATAACGACCCCGGCCTGCTTACATTATAGCCTTTCCCCCACACCCATGCCAAGCATAAGGGGAAATAATATCACCTGGGTGACGGGCTTCCATGTATGTGGGCAGTGCCATCTTTAACAAAGTGAGCATATTATATTTAATCTGCCCAACAAAGGACATCTTGGTTGCTTCCAAGTTTTGGTAGTTATGATAAAGCTTCTATAAACATACATGTACAGGTTTTTCTGTGACCACAAGCTTCCCAATTCCTTTGGTTAAATACCAAGAAACATAATTACTGGATTTTAAGAATATGTTTAGTTTTGAAAGAAACTGCCAAACTGTCTTCTGAAATGATGGTACCATTTTACATTTCCACCAGCAATAAATGAGAGTTTCTGTTGCTTCATATCCCTGTTAGTATTTGGTGGTGTTGGTGTTCTGGATTTTGACCAATCTAATATGACTGTGACTCTCATATTTTAGATAAAGAAACTGAATCTCAGATGGGCAACGAGTTTGGGACAAAATTTCCCTGCCATTTAGTAGAAAAACTAGAGTGCAGCCTTCTTGTTAGATATTGAATGGCTCAGAATTTCTGGAACTACATTGTTCTCTTAATTGTAAAATTCTGTGCATGGATCACTGCTTAGGTGAAGTACGTCCTTAAAGCAAATGTCCTTGATAATTAATGGCAACTAGAGGTGACTTCTTACTTTTGCTTTATGAATGAGATATTTCAGAGCTGACAGGACTATAGCTTGATTGCCCAGCTCAGATAGGATTTGAGCTGGTTGTGATCACTCAGCTGTATGGATCAAATCATGCTTTCTAAATGCTATTCTGTCTTGATGTGCCATCCCTTTACCTACACTGATCAATGGGTTTTTGGATATAAAGATAGGATTGGAAGTGGTTTCTTTGATTTCTTTTGATGATTTCAAAGGTATTAAAGGATACCACCCCTTTTGTGGGCACCTGAGCTAAGGGTAGAGGATGGTGCACATTATGATAGCCAGCCAAAGCCAATCTGACCTTTCTTTGCTGTTTCTTGAATGAGATATAGAAATTGACAGAGGACAAAGTGGGAAGGTTAGAATGCAGAACAATACAGCCCTGACACATTTCAGGAAGATCACAGGGGAGCCAACACTGAGGGAGGAATAGCATCAATAGTCCTTTAAGAATGAAAGGTGACATAGCAAATGAAGGGAAGGAGAACAACAAGAGGGGAGTGAGTTCCTCTCACAGATAAGTGAGATGATCTTATCCCATCTGCGTGTTTTCTGTTGTTGTTTTCTGCAAAAAGTATGTCACAGGACAAAACTGATTTGAGGGTATTAGTAATCATATAATGAGCCAATTTCTGAGTGGAATAAGATAATTTTTGTTACTAAAAATTTTATATCAACAACTTTATGATAGATGGTGGATAGAAATTATGTACTTAAGAGTACTAGTGGTTCTTAACTATTGGTTGGTTGATTGATTTGTTCAGTCATTGAAATCCCTTTTAAAATTCTGGAAAGAGCATGGATTTTTTTTCTCTATGAAAATATATCAATACTGCAATTTTTAAACACATCATCTTAGATTTATAGGCTCCTGAAAGCAATCCCTGAACTGCCGTTAAAAAATTCTTGGTTTAGACAGTCACACCTACTTCTGCTAGGAACTAGCAGTCAGACTGAAAATGCCTGGGAGCTATTAGCGATTTACGTCAGTTGTGGCAATAAAATGCTCATAGCAACCCAAGTTCCTGGAAAGTGTGTGCTCAGCTTAACTGGTCAGTTCATCTTTTAGGCCAGCGATTTTCAACTTTTTCATCTCATGACAGACATGAACTAATTACTAAAATTCTGTGGCACACCAAAAAATGTATTTTTTTTCCACCTGATAAAAAAAGAAAAAAAAAGTTAAAATTTTGATTCATTCACACTGGATGGCTATTGTGGTGTTGGCTGTTGAAAAATTTTTTTTATTTGACAATCTAAAGGAGAAATGATCAGTGTCCCTGACTAAATAGTTCACTATTGCATGTTTTAAAAGTTCTTGTGGCGTGTAAAGCCAGTAGCCGGGGTCAGGATCACAGCCGCCTGACCCATGCTGGTTCGCATTAGATTCGAACAGTCGGTAATGAAACACAGGAGCCAAGAACTGGTGAGCCATCAGCTTTAATTCTAGCTTGCACCCGGCGGGCAAGCAAAAACACACACTGGGCTCCAAAACCCACACATTCAGTGCTCACAAAGCTACTGACTTATCCGAGTTTCCTAGCATCAAAGCTTTCCAGCTCACCAGTCTTATTCACCTCTGTTTCCCATCTCCTCCTGCACAAACTCTTAACAAACTGGCTTCTTCCTCAACACTCTGCCATCTCGGCTGCTTCTCTCCTCCACGTGGCCTTACTCTGCTCTCCTCTCTGATACTAACCGCAGGAACTCAGGAACCAAGAGAGAGAGAGATCAAGCTCCCAGACTGCCCCAGTTTATAGCCTAGAAAATCCAAACCTTTAATCCAATTATACAAACAAGGAAGCCTCTGTATAATGAGATTCCTAAGGAGAGTGCACCACCCTACATTATCCAATCAGTCAAGGGTGTGGGGAAGTGCTTACTCTTAAACTAAGCCTTAGGCTATGACGACCCAGCCTGCCCACAGCCTGTTCCAGAACACACATTAATATCAACGAACTTCCATGTGGGAAGCGCCATCTTTAACAAAGTGAGCATAATATATTTTATCTGCCCAACAGTGAGCATAATATATTTCATCTGCCCAACACTTCTTGAACCTTGATGTGCCTGGGTCTCCCTTGGAATGATGGTAACGTGAAGGTTCTGGTTCTGTATTTCTGGGTGAGTGGGGGTCTGTGTTACTAACAAGCTCCCAGGTGACGCTGCCAACGATGCTCCATGGGCCACACTGTGAACATGCTAGGGTTTTCTTAGAAAGCTAGTAGAACTGTGCTCATCCTTGTGGACACAAACTTCATTTGTGTTTGTCAAATAATTTAGGTTCATTTCCCAGAGAATGCTTGTAAAGCCAGTAGTTACGGCTACCAACAGGGCGGCCTGGCCAGTGCAGGTTCCCATTAGATTCGGACAGATGGTAATGAAACAATAGAGCCAAGAACTGGTGAATCATCATCTTTAATTCTAGCTTGCACCCGGTGGGCAAGTAAAAACACACACTGGGCTCCAAAACCCACTCATTCAGTGCTCACAAAGCTACTGACTTATTCGAGTTTCCTAGAATAAAAGGTTTCTAGCTCACCAGACTTATTCACCTCTGTTCCCCATCTCCCTCTCTCTGCATAAACTGCAGAAACTGGCTTCTGCCTCAGCACTCCACCATCTTGGCTGCTTCTCCTCTCCTCCACGTGGCCTTAATCTGCTCTCCTCTCTAATGCTAACCTCAGAAACCGAGAGAAAACAAGCTCCCAGTCTGCCCCCACTTTATAGTGTAGAATCCAAACCTTTAATACAATCTACAAACAAGAAAGTCTCTGATACAAAATCACTTATCTGAGGCATAATGGGAGGATTCCTGATGAGAGTGCACCACCCCACATTGTCCAATCAGTCAAGGGTGTGGGGAAAAGCTAACACTTAAAACTTGCACGTGTGTAGTGCCATCTTTAACAAAGTGAGCATAATATATTTCATCTGCCCAACAATCCACCCCTATGCTCACTTTACTACCCACAATCTAAACCACTGGCATCCATGTACAAGGAAATTAGGTACATTATACAAATTACAAATACATGACAAATTATACAATTTCAACAATTACAAAGGTACATTTCACCAGTCTCTGAGCACTTTGCCAAAAGCACAAAATGTCCTCGGCCTTCTTTCTTGCCATTTGAAAGGCTTCCCCGGGCAGTGGCAGGGCCTCCAGCAAAGCCACCCTACTCCCATCAGGGTATTTCACATTGTGCATAATTTGTAAGTCCATCCAGCAAAGAGTCAGTGCCCACTCCGGTCATAGTCCAGGAAATCAGTCCACACACATGAAGCTTTTAGCCTCCCCCCTCGTTCCTGCCATCATGGCAAGTCTCACACTGTCCTAAAGAGGAGTATGTGGCAATAGCAGTCAGCATTTCCATCTCTGCTATAGAGAGCATGATGGTATCTACCCCTATGTCCCCAAATCGCAGACCTACTAGGAGTGTAACAGGTCCTCCTTCCAGCTGGGCTCTCATCTTCTGGAGACTGTAGATTGCAACTCCAGACCAATTCTCCTCATCCTCCAAAGAGGAACTGAAAATACCAGCTTCTGCTGCTGGGCTTGAGCCCCAGGCCTCCGCTGCCTTCTGCTCCATGGGCCTTACAGCCCCAACCTCAGCCTCAGCCCTGGCCTCCTGGCCCTGCTGGCTTTCCACAACATTTAGGGAAAGCTGCAACTCACAAACCTCTGATTTCTCCTCCAGTATCTGCTCCATTTCCAGGCAAATCTCGCAAACCTGGTCGGCCTCCTCCTCCAGCTCTTCCTCCAGCTCCAGCATCGGCATCTCTTTCTCCCACGTTTCCTCCAGCTCCTTCCACTGCTTGGTTTGCAGGTCCCAGGAAGCCTCTTCCATAGAACTCTCGGTTTCCTCACACATGGTTGTAAAAGTCAGCCAGCCAACAGTCCCCCAAAAAACACCTATGGGAAACCATAACAGCAGCCAGTCCTCTACTCCACCACTCAAAGGTGGTGGTGGCTCCATTCGATCTGTGTCGAAACCTGCCACAGACTATGCCAAATGTAAAGCCAGTAGTCACTGTCACCAATAGGGCCGCCTGGCCAGTCCAGGTTCCCATTAGATTTGGAAAGATGGTAATGAAACAATGGAGCCAAGAACTGGTGAGCCATCATCTTTAATTCTAGCTTGCACCTGGCGGGCAAGTAAAAACACACTCTGGGCTCCAGAACCCACTCATTCAGTGCTCACAAAGCTACTGACTTATCTGAGTTTCCTAGAATCAAAGGTTTCTAGCTCACCAGACTTATTCACCTCTGTTCCCCATCTCCCTCTCTCCGCATAAACTGCAGAAACTGGCTTCTCCCTCAGCAGTCCACCATCTTGGCTGCTTCTCCTCTCCTCCACATGGCCTTAATCTGCTCTCCTCTCTAATGCTAACCTCAGGAACTGAGAGAAAACAAGCTCCCAGTCTGCCCCCACTTTATAGTGTAGAATCCAAACCTTTAATACAATCTACAAACAAGAAAGTCTCTGATACAAAATCACTTATCTGAGGCATAATGGGAGGATTCCTGATGAGAGTGCACCACCCCACATTATCCAATCAGTCAAGGGTGTGGGGAAAAGCTTACTCTTAAAAGTTGCACGTGGGCAGCACCATCTTTAACAAAGTAAGCATAATATATTTCATTTGCCCAACAAGCTAATTTCTCAATATGAACTCCATAAAAATTTTCGAGCCAAAAGAAAGGAAGAGGAGAATTAGTTTATTTTGAAAATTCTAAATTTTTCAGAAAATTGAAAATCAACTTTTTGAGCCACTTCAGCCAAGGCTAGTGTATGTATAACAGCATCTTCTGTGGCACAGAGTAAGAATGAGAATAGCACAGATACCTGCCCAGTCTTCTCATGAATGTCAGCTAGAGGTAACCAAAGTAAGCTTTCTCTACCTGCATAATAACGCATCATTTACAGATATGTAATGATATAAAAAAGCTTAGCAAATTTTATAACAATGTAGAAGCTATCTCATATTCATTTGTATTTAAAATACAAAAGAATATATATATATATTTCATTGTAACATTTATGTTCTAGTGAACATACTTTTTCACTTTTTTGGGGAACATTTCAAATGAGTTGGTTTAATTCCAGGTGGTACAGTGTTTAGGATAGAACAAAGACTGAAACACACCTTGGCAGGATTCTGGGCTGGGTTTACTCTGACCTCACAGTGAAAGTTGGAATAACTGAGTGAGAAGAACTAAAGAGATGAGCAACTGCATGATTATTATTATTATTTTACAAAAGCTTATTCTTAAGTGAGCAACAGGATCCGAGACAACACTTCATTCTGGCTATAGGTAGCAACAGATGTTATGACAGGAGTGCAGATGTTTAAACAAGAATGGAATTAAGAATCACTATTGCCCCAGGCTCAAGGTACAGCTCACTTTTTCCCAAGTTTCTTAATTCCACCCTGGCCAGGGGCCCTTCTCCTTGGCCTCCGCTTTTAGCTCCTCCAGTTCTTTCCCTCTTTTTGCTTCTGTGCAGGTGCTGTGTTTTCCTCATCCATCTCTTTGTCTTGCTTCTTGGCCCGCTTCAGGGGCTTCTTGCCAACTTTATGGACAGATATAGCAGGTGCCACCTCTTCCCCAGACCCTGTCCTTGTCTTCACATTTAACCATTAGAGTATGTGTTATACTGTACTCCATGTAGTTTTACAGTTGCTGTTGACCAGGTGATGTTGTTGTGTGTACACGTGTAGCTAAATTGTTATTCTTGGTGGCATGGCTGGACAATGGCTACCTCTTGACATTTTTGTCATAACCTATCTAGACTATTTGAGGAAGAAATTTAGTGCAGAATGCATGTCAGTTGCATGACAGAAAAGGCTAAGTACAATTTTAAGAAATGCTGCATCACCAGTGCTCTTGAAGCATAGAGGTTGATATTGGGTAATATGGTATCAATGGCTTTGAGATGAAATGTTATTCAGGAAAGTTGCAGTCTACATGTGCAGTAATTTATCTATCTATCAATCATCTATCTATGTATCTATCTATCATCTATATATCTATTTATTTATTTATTTTTAGGTGAGAGGAGGGGAGATAGAGAGACAGATTACAGGCGCCCTGACCGGGATCTACCCAGTAATCCCTGTCTGGGGCTGACGCTTGAATCAATTGAGCCAATTGAGAGGAAAGGAAATGAGGGAGAGGAGAGAAGCAGATTTTCACTTTTCATGTGTACCCTGACCAGGATCAAACCTGGGACTTCTGCATGCTGGGCTAATGCTCTAGCCATTGAGACAAACTAACAGGGCTTTTACTTTTTTCTTTGTAGAAGTTTTTTAAAGCTGCTCTTAAAATAAATTTTGTGTATGTTTTTCTTTTAACCTGTGGACAAGAATAATGCATGATAAAAACCCATGTGTAATGAGTCTGCAAGAGCTCTTTCACTAAGTATAAAATAAAAATCCTAAGTACTAAGAAAGGATTGTGTCCTCTTTTGATTGCCAGCATTTTGTTTGATATCTTAGAGGAGCATGTTATGACTAATGGCAAAATGATTTGCAGAAATATTGCAGTTTAAAACATACACGTTGAAGAAAAGTTATTGCAGATCATAAAATTATAGATAATAAAATCAAAAGCAAATTCAAAAATTTATGTTTAATCAGTGAAATCAAACAAGACACATGAGGTCTAAGAAAAGAGCGAAGAATAGTAATTTTACAATGAATCAGAAAATCTGGGTGGTAGATGTGTTTTTGAGCAGTAATGTGACCTTGGGCAAGTCATTATAATTCTCTGGATCTCAATTTTCTAACCTATAAAATGATGAGTTTGTCTTAGGTAATCTACAGTGGACTTTCAAGATCTGGATTCTGCATATTTAAAAATGCAGTGGATAAAAGGGTAAGCTTAGCCCTATTTATTGTTTATCCTTCTTATAACCATAGAATTTTGCCTGATGAGCAAATAATCTTGCTTATATTTTGTTTAATCTGAACCAGAGTTCATTTAGCTGAACTCTGTTCAACTCCTATTCAGATGGAGAACAACTGATCAGTCTCTTCTTAACAATTGTATGGGAAGTTGGAAAACTCTAATGAAAATATTCCATGGTTTTCTCCTTACCAGCTAAAATAATCTTAATACTTGCTTCTGAAAAGAATAAATTTACAATTTTGTAACCTCTGTTATATCAGTTTATCCTTGAGTTTCTTTTTTATTTCTTTTCCAAGTGAGAGAAGTGGAGATAGAGAGACAGATTCCTGCATGCATCTGGATAGGCAACTCCCATCTGGGGCTCATACTCTATCCATCTGTGGCCGCTAACAACTGAGCTATTTTTAGTGCCTGAGGAGGAGGTTCCATAAAGCCACTCTCATTGCCAGGGGCTACCATGCTCCAACCAATCGAGCCATGGCTGTGGGAAGAAGGGAGAGAGAGAGAGAGAGAGAAAGAGAGAGAGAGAGATAAAGGGAGGGAGAGAGAGAAAAGGGAGGGGGATGGAGAAGCAGAAGATCACTTTTTCTGTGTGCCCTGACTAGGAAGCAGGACATCCAAATGCTGGGCCGATGCTTTACCACTGAGCCAACCATCCATGGCCACCATTGAGTTTTTCCTGTCCACCAGTCATTCCCCTTTCCAAACAGTGCCCTGATTTCTTTTTGTGTGTGTGTGTGTGTGACAGAGACAGAAAGTGACAAAGACAGAGAGAGGGACAGATAGGGACAGACACACAGGGAGGGAGAGAGATGAGAAGCATCAATTCTTTGTTGTGGCACCTTAGTTCTTCATCAATTGCTTTTTTATATGTACCTTGACCAGAGGGCTACAGCAGACCAAGTGACCCCTTGCTCAAGCTAGTGACCTTGGGCTCAACTGGTGAGCTTTGCTCAAACTAGATTAGCCTGCACTCGAGCTGGCAATCTCGGAGTTTTGAACTGGGACAGGATCTTCCCTGTCCCAGTTTGATTCTCTATCTACTGCGCCACCACCTGGTCAAGCTAATTCTTTTTTCTTTTTTGACAGAGAGAGAATCAGAGAGAGAGAGACAGATAGGGACAGACAGACAAGAAGGAAGAGAGATGAGAAGCATCAGTTCTCTTTTGCAGCTCTTTAGTTGTTCATTAATTGCTTTCTCATATGTGCCTTGACAGGGGCTACAGCAGATTGAGTGACCCCTTGCTCAAGCCAGCAACCTTGGGTTCAAGCCAGCGACCATTGGGTTCAAGCCAGCGACCATGGGGTCATGTCTATGATCCCATGCTCAAGCCAGCAACCCCTTGCTCAAGCTGGTGAGCTTGTGCTCAGGCCGGATGAGCCCATGCTCAAGCTGGTGACCTTGGGGTTTTGAACCTGGGTCCTCCGTGTCCCAGTCTGATGCTCTATCCACTGCTCTACCATCTGGTCAGGCCTGATTTCTTTTTGAAGAATGACCTCACTCACCTCTGCAGTCTTGCTGGGGTTTTGAGTAAGGGTCTCTGCACTTCCATAGCCAACAGGTAGACATTTTCTAACCCATCACATTGTGTGTGTGTGTGTGTGTGTGTGTGTAGGGCTTACAAGAATATGGAAAACAGTGTTCACTCACTCCTATGCAGTATCTTGAAGAGGTCAATGTAGTCCTGTGTCCTTGATGCCCAAAGCTGTCTGGTTCCTGACTGATGCTGAGTTGATTCTAAATCTGCCTCCGATAAAAATTTATGTGGGAGCTCTTGAACTCCACTGTTGACCCTAATCACCCAGCCCTCCAGTGTCTTGAATGAACTGTGGGGAGGATACAGGGACATTTTTAGGATTGCAATGGCTCACCATGCACCACAGAGGTTTCAAACTTCTTGGCCGGTGTCAAATACACATAATATAAAACTAAAACATCTCTATATGCTGTTTTTACTCTTCCTTTAGATTTTCCAAAACCTATCAGTCTATGTGATGGGCTTTAGTTTTGACACAAATTACATCTCCAAATAGAATTATGAAATGCAATTTTTACATTATCCTTCTGTCCATAGTTAAAAGTAATTGTGTTCCTTCCTTGACTGATTACCAAATGTAGTATACAAAAAAATATTCAAGAAAGAAAACCATTAAAAGTCTGTTTCATTGTATTTGGACGTCTTTTTACAAAAGAAGAGAAAACAAACTTTTTATGTGTATGTGCTGTGATGGCTCCATTTATTAATTATAACATTTTGTTAAATTTTTCACAAGCCAAACTGCTGTTCCTTTGGAAACCTATTATACTGCTTCTACTATTTCAGATCTTAGAAACCATTGCTTATTTGAGTGAAAAGAAATATAGAGGTAAAAGACAGAAAACTCTTTAAAAAAACAACTCATGGTTCTCTAAGTTACTTCTCTTGTAAATGCGAACTCTAGAGGATTGAAGATACCTTTTCATGTTGTCCTCATTTTTTCCCTTGCCCCTTCCCAGTGGCTTTCCCTTCTGCCACCTGAGGTTCACAGGAGACATTCTGGTGTGTCTTTAGGATAGCAGTTAATAGTTTAAGTTCTAAAATCACATCTCTTGTGTATGAATACTTTTAGATCAACTAATGATGTGAACTTGGGAAAATTAATCAATGTCTCAAAACTTACGTCTTCACCTATAAAATAGAGTTCACAGGGGTGTATCCCCAACTGATTTTTATGAGGCAAGTGATGTGAAGTTGTTAGCAGAGCACCTGGCACTCTGTTAGACCCTTGATGCTTGTTATTTGTTATGATTAATTTTATTGTATGTTAAGCAATGGACAGATGCAGATACATAAGCAAGGCAGTTTCAAATGAATCATATGGTGTGGTTTGTGTGGTTGGATCGCAGAGGACAGGATGTGAGGCAATAAGACTAGGGAGTTGCTTTTATAGTAAATCTGATAGGACGTTCAAAGGGCTAGATATGATGGGAGGAAACTAATGATTAAAAAGAGGGACAGATGCAAAGAAGAATTAATGGAAAAGCCTTGCTGATAATCAGATGAGGTTATCAAAGGGAAGAGTCATTCCTGAGTGGTGAATAGTTTTAAGAAGAAAGAGGAAACATTTTGCTGAGTACGAGAGAGGCATCCATAGAAATTTCCAACCAAGAGGAGTGGAAGTCAGGTTAAAGCTTGTGAAGGGCTGAACTGAAATCCATGTTAGATCTTTTGTATGAATAAACAAAGCATATCATCTTTTCTCTTCCTATAGGGTACATCCAAAAGTTGTGGGAAAGCAGTGGCTTTTGAAAAACACATAGCCTTCTGGAACCTATTTTCCCCTCTGTAACCATGATGTTGAAGGACTTTTATGGGCCACCTCCCAAATGGAAATGGATATGCAATGTGTGAATTTAGGAATTAGCTGTGTTAAAGTAAGTGTTGAAAGCAGTGGTTCTCAAAGTGTGCGCCAGTATCCACTGGTGTGCCCTAAAAGATTTCCAGGTGCACCCTATGGTATTCCAGAGAAATATGTGCCTGTTGGGGACCAAAAAACCAACACGGTTTTTGGAGTTTAGATATTTGGGGGAACAGAGGTGTGGGAAATTGGCTGTAAACTGACAGTCTGCCCAACCCCCCCCCACCTCACTTGGCTGCTGAGGTTGCAAAAGGCTGTTAAGCTGTTTATCCTACCTCCCATGGTCCCCAGAAAGACTGGAGGCAAGTTTCTTCTATCCTTTGTTTGGTGTAAAGTTAAGATGATATGTATGGTGGGGGTTTTCTGCACTTGGTACAATTCTTGGGTTGCCTTGGAAACATGATCAGAGACCATTGATTTGCTAATGGCTCACTTTGCCCTATAAATAAAGCAAGATGCGGTGGTTTTTGGGCATGCTTTATTATTGCTAGCAGCAATTACAAGGCCCTTTCGACCCCATCTTTTATTTCTTTAAGTGTATTTTTTTAATTCCACATATTTTCTGAATTCCGCACTGTTCCCACTCAGGACCTGGAATTACTAGCTGTGCTGGTTTGTGGCATGTGCCCAGATATAAAAATAAATATAATTACTCTATAATACCATTTCATTACAAAAATACCACTCTTTTTGTTAACATATCATTATTATATTTATTATTAACATCATTATATTATTTATGTTTCTCATAAACACAAGAATGAAAAAACTTAACACATTTGTGCTGGGACCTGATGAATTTATTAAATCTTACTAAGAATGTATCTATATATATAAAAAGATAACTTTATTGTCATTTCTTTATTTTTTAACCTCCTTTTTAACAAATTTTAAAAAGTGTAGCTCAAACATGTAACATAAAATGTTTTTTAATGTCAGAATAAATTTATTTTTTTCATATTTATTTTGTTTAATTACCATAAAAGCATGCTTGGACTTTATATATTTTTCTTTATTATTTGACTTAATTATTATAACATATTTCTCAGAAATTTGGATATAGTGCACTTACAATTATTTGTAGAATTTTAAATGTGCCCCAACTTCAAAAAGTTTAAGAACCACTGGTTTAAAGTGTAATAGTGTTCCTCACTCTTCTCTACAGTTGTCTCAGATCTGATGCAGGGTTCTTAGACATAACCCCCACCCTCCATAAAAACGAAAAAGGAAAAGACAGACAATGAATGCTTAGTCCATCCAGTAGCCTAGTGGTTTTATATGATATATATTATATTATAGAAAAATGAGATTAGCTTCAGAGGAACATATACAAGTGGGTTATTTGTATCAGAAATAAAAACAAGAGGCATAAAAATGCATATACATGAAACCTTTAAAATTGAGATACGTGTGTGTAAACCATTCTCAATACAAGTATGATGATTAAGCATGTAAATTTGGATTGCAAGCACAGACTCCAATTGTTCTTACCTAATCATCCATTATATTTACTGATTTGCATGCTTAGCTAGACAGGTTAAAATATTATCTGGATGTCACTTAAATATCCATGGTTTGTAAGTTTAGAGTTGTTCAGTTTTCTAGCAGGCTTACTGTTTAACATTCTTTGCCCTGCTTACATTTTAATAAACAAAGTGCCTATGGCTTATTTCTCAAGCTTATTTTGCTTTTAATTCTATAGTGCTAAATTTAATACTTTTTTATATACTAATAAAATTTTTATTTTATTTTGCTGATATAATCATTGTGTTGCTTCATGAAAAATCATTATATTTGAATTTATGTCACGGGTTATAGAGTCTGAATAGCCTTTGAACTCAACTAATCTTTAATAGAATATTTTAGATTTAGATATCTTCATTTATAGAATTGCATCTTTCTGCAGTGTGGCATTTGAAATATTGAGGAATAGTTTTATGTTAAAGATTGAATATGAAATTTATATCCCTCTACTAACTTTTATCATCAAATAGTCATTTTGGTATCTGATATCTTCTTTGATTCTGAAATCACATAGGATTGAATACATGGTCATGGGCAGAAAATTTTGGTTGAAGAAATATGTGTTAAAAGTGTGAATGCTGAGAAGGAAGAAACCAACTAAAATTGGTTCCCAGTGGATGACCAGGCTCAAATTTTAAAATACAGTGACTAGCAGACACATCTATACAGAGGTCTCTTATACAAACTGCACTTTAGGAAAAGCTTGTACTAACTACCTGCCTCTACATTGAACTGCCTGCCTACACTGTGTTTCTGCCATCTGAGTTAGCCTATATGAAGGAGTTCCTGAAATCTTATTTTAACCAATGGCCTGAGAATTTCTCCATCCAGATGGAGCTGCACAGCTCTGACCAACCAGAGTGGCTCTATTCTGATGAATCAAACTGCAAGGATTTAGAGTTCTCATTTGTGTAAGGTCAGACCAATCAGAGGCCAGAGGCAAAGATTTCTGTCCACATAAGCCAGCTCCCCATTTGGTTCTGGGAACGCACTTTCCCTTTTCTCCAAAGACTGCCACTCCCTGGCTGAGCTGAAATACTGAAGGTGTGTCAGGGGAGCAGAATGGAGCAGATCAGCACAGGCCAGAGCAGACTGGCCCAGAACAGAACAGACCAAAGCCCAGCAGAGCAGGCCAGCACAGTGCAAAGCAGAGCAGCAAGGAGCAGAGCAGACTGTGTAGCTGGAGAGCGGTCTTGCCCCAGGGTCGCCTCACAGCTGTACTGTAATATTTTTGGGCTGTTTTGCACTGAATAATGTTTCCTTCTTCATTGCATCCCAAATTGTTGCCATTTAATTGGTGCCAATGCCCTTGGTTAACAGAATGGACTTATGATTAGTTGTATAAACAAACAGAAAAAAATCTGAATAGGTTTAAGTAATAGTGTTCTCTTTTAAAGGTTTATGGAAGAAATGCTTTCCTCTTCTTTTCTTTTTGCTGTGCCCACTTGAAGTGTTACTTTAGGAGTTATTTGTACCTTCCTCTTGTTGATCTTGACAGCACTGTGGTCAAGAGCCCAGTCCTGGACTCAGGACTTTGGTTTTAGTACCAGAAATGCTAATCACTAACAAGGAAACATTAAGAATATTTTATAATCCGTGCAAGTTTTAAAACTGCAATAAAAAAAGTTGAAAAAGCAATTCTTTAATGGGTATCTAGCATTTATGCTATAATTCATATGAAGCATTTGGTTTAGCAAGCACATGCTTGTTATTATTATTATTTTTAGAATTGCCATTTCCCCCTTTATATGCCAATATTTCATTAGCATTTTCATGGATCAGGCAAATGGTTCATTTTATTCAAAGGCAAAACTATTATGAGTCCCTCCCCCCCTTTAAAAGTTCTTAGGTGGGAAAAGAGTTAAATTTTTTAAAAGAAAAACTTTAAAAACTCTTGGAAATATTAATTTTGAAAACATTTATGCATACACACACAAAGAAAGAAAATTAATACACTACTTTGGAGTCCAAGTGCAAAACTAATGGTCTATTCTCAGAATTTTTATCAGGTGCTTTTCATAATATACATATTTTAAATCTTACAATAATCTCTAATGTGGGTTTTATAATTATTATTTTATTGATGAGAGAATTAAGACTGGTTGAGGTGAAATATCTTTTCTAAGGTCAAGAACTAAAAATTGTGCATTCTGGGATATATCTATTATACAAAATCTGATTTTTAAAATATTACATAAAGTGGCTTTTTAGTTGTATTTATAGAAAAGCACAAATACTTTTGATAAAAAAAGAAAACCCTCCAAGAATAACAGCTATGTACTCCTAGTTTCTGAAAACTCTAGGTTAAGTATATTTATTGATCCAAAATATTGTGAACTGCGAGTAAAGTAGGGTACATGTGAAAACAATTCTTCATCAATTTTGAGAATATGAACCGTCCTCTGAAGAGGGAAAAAAACACCTTTTCCAAAATTTAACTACTTCCTTTAAGACACACTAGGTTTTTCTTCTTTAGTTTTTTTTATTCACTCACTGAAATGTTATTAGGTTGAATATCACTCAGATAAATAAATAAACCTATTTCTTTCCATTAATTTGCCAACATGTAAAAAGGCTATGGCATTGATTTACTTTCAGCAATCAATTTTCGAGGTGATTTTTCTAGAGGTAGTGCAGCTTTTATTTCTTCTACTCTCTCTGTCAAGTCAATAATCTTTTATTTTCCTGGTCTTGAAATTCCTCCACAGTCAGCCTTGGTGACATGAATTAGATATACTTCTATTATTTGGGTTTAGCAAAAATATTATTAATAAAAAGGTAAAGCAGAAGATGTAAGGAGAAGAAGTTGCTAAATTTTTATTAGGCTCTGCTCTATATTGCATTTAGAAAAAAGGAGAAAATACAGGAAAGTTTATAGTGAAAGTCTCTCAAGGTAAGTTTGATGATCTAAAGAGCAATAGTACATATATTTGTATATAGTAATAGTAATACATTGTAAATAGAAGCAGCAAGTATACATACATAAAATCAGAGCTAGTATGTGGAGAGAAGGAGAGAAGGAAGGAGAGAACAGAATAAAATAAAGACCTGTGTCCTAGAAGCTGGATTTTACGTGCAGAAGTCTTCTTACTTTTATTACCAACTTATGTGTTGGAGTACCACAACAAAATTCTCTGCATGGGTTGCCAATGGACTATTTCAGCAATACAGTATTGCGTACTATTTCACTCGATGTGTGAGTTAGAAAAAATTTTTATTCACTGGCGTAATCCTTTTGCAGCCAAACCACAGATGTTATAAAACTTGGTCAAAAGATGGCACCTTTTAAAATGAGAAAACATCAACTCTGCCAATTTAGTCACTAATATTAACAAGATCGAATCATCACAATATCCAGCTCAGTAGGCCTTTATGTATTGTTGCTATTCAAAATGTCTGGCATTGCAGAAAAAATAAGACTTGTGCAAATAATAATAATAAAACAACAGTTCACTGGAAACTTTTTTTGTGTGTGACAGAGACAGAGAGAGTCAGAGAGAGAGACAGACAGGAAGGGAGAGAGATGAGAAGCATCAATTCTTCGCTGAGGCACCTTAGTTGTTCATTGATTGCTTTTCCATATGTGTCTTGACCAGGGGCTACAGCAGACTGAGTGACCCCTTGCTTGAGCCAGCGACCTTGGTCTGAAGCTAGTGAGCCTTGCTCAAACCAGATGAGCCTGTGCTCAAGCTGGTGACCGCGGGGTCTCGAACCTAGGTCCTCCGCAACCCAGTCCAATGTTCAATCCACTGCACCACCGCCTGGTCAGGTCACTGGAAACATTATATGCCAGAATTTAGCAAATAGTGTCCTTTTTAAATACAACTCTGCATGGAATTTTTCAGGCAAAAAAATGAAGGTTTACAGAATTTAAAGTTAGAAAGTTTCTGACTGAGGGTTTGAGGTCCTGTGTGTCTGGTTTGACAGACCTTTGTTTTCTTGCCTTCTATAGCCAGCTGCTGTAGATAAAATAAAATTGTACTTATATAGATGTAAAATTATACAATAAAAGTCATATATATAAACCCATATCCATATCTGTATCTATACATATAAATACCTAAACCTTATCTATAAATTTTTATCTTTCTGTATCTTTATGTTTTTCTATTTTTGTAACTTCATCTGGGAATCAATGATATTTTAATATGTAAAATAGCTAAAAAATATAGAGTGTAATATGAACAAGTAAGGTACACTCATAATTGAGTAGAATATGAAAAGGAGTAAAAAATGGTATAAATCATTGTTTGCATTTGCCAGAAAAAAAATGTTAATTTGAACTTTGCCTTATTGGAAAAGTGAAGCCACTTGCAAACAGGAGAGAGAAAGGAAGAAACGAACTATGTACAGTATTTTTGGAACACTTAGAATGTTTTCAGCATTGGGATAGACAGCCTAGTTTTACGTGTGCAGTCCTTTTATTACCCCCACTTTACAGTTAAGGACAATGATACTCCAAAGAGATGCACCTAATAACCCGCAACCCAGAGCAGGACCTGAGCCAAGGTCTGTGGGGGATCAAGTGTTATATGCTTTTCACATCACCATGAAATCAACAGTATAGTACTTTGTGAAAACTGGTGTTTGGAAGCAATACTTAGATAAATTGGAAGAGTCAAGAGTTAAGAAATGATGGGACTTTATGAGAATTTAGTAAAGTCAATTGAGAGCTGAGAATAAGAAGCCTGAACTAAGGGTGTGACAATATTATTAGAGGAAAAGAATAACATGATTTTATTTCCCATGAATTTAAGTGGTTCTTAATCTCCAAAATGCTTCTAGTTTGCCAGAAGTTCAAAGGTCACCTTCTATTTTTTGTTCATTTGATATGAGTACATTTTTCTAACTTAATCTTGGGAAGTACAGTGTGTCCGTAAAGTCATGGTGTACTTTTGATGGGTCACCGGTCAAAAGTGCACCATGACTTTACGGACACACTGTACTTACAGATGCTTTCAGACTATCAGATAATTTAAGGGTTCAGAAATAAATAAAGTGGGTATACAGAATTTACTGGGTATGTAACAGGCCAAGCCGACAGAATGGAACACAGAGAGAATAAGTTAGGGCATTCTCACCATGCTGAATTATGCTCAGGGTGGAGAGATGGAATGCCTAGTATTTTTAAATGAGTTCACATGTACTAATTAAATGGCATTATACTGAAGGGTCTTGAGAGTGTTCAGAAATGAAATTGCTGAGCAATTTCCAGTGATTTTACTATTAAGCAATTCAGGGGACTAGAAATCGGCAAACTGGAGACAAGCAAATATCATTCTGAGTTTTAAAAAGGGAAAGAAATGTTTTGCAAACCAGAGTGGCAAGTTTTATTGATCTCTGGCAAGATGAGAATGAACCAGAGGAAGATGGTTTCACACTTCTATAAGAGGAAGTGATGGTCATTAGGACCCCATATGGACTCACTAAGATCAAAGCATGTGAGCATAATGCATTTCATTTTTGAATGGCATTGATTTTCTGGTATAAAAGACCAATGTGGTGACATTTCTCTAGGCATTTCATTCATTTAGTTTCATGATTATTTTACATCTCTCCTGACTACAGATCTGCAAAATTCCATCCTCATTCTTTCCTCTCACTTGTTAACCTTATTTCTTTTTTCACTGAGAAAAATAGAATCTATGAGAGGGAACTTCCGTGTGCTTGTTCCTCCAGAACCTGCCCTCTTTCTGCATCTGTGCTCGCACAGTCTGCCTGCCCCTCCCCTGGGGATGAATTGTTCCACTTCGGTGGAAGTCCATCTCCTCTTTCCTTGCTCTGCCTCTCATTCCTTTTGCTTATTCCAGGCGAGCCCACCAGCAATGCCTCTTCTCTCTGATACCCGAACAAATAAAATTGTCTCTTATTTGTGAATCTACTTCTTGTGATTACTTCATTTATTCCCTTTAGACAAAACCCCTTGAAAGAGTTGCTTGTATTTGCTCTATCTAATTTTCCTTTCTATGTGAATCCACTTTATTTTTTATGTCTTGGTAGCTGCACCCCAGTGAAACTGCTCTTGTTACTATTATCAATACCGATGCCCCGAGGTTTTTATTTAATTAGTCTGAGATACAGCCTGCCTGAGCCGTGTTATTTTTTGTAAGCTGTCCAATTGATTATGAAGTGTAGCCTGGGCCAAGATCTGTTCTAGACCTTCAAAATAAGGATCAGATCTCTCTGAGAGCTCACTCCATCATAGTGCTGGCTACCTCTGAGGGCCTGCCTAAGACAGCCAGATGGCTTCTGTCTTTGGTTGTTCTGTAATAGGGTGATTACTCTGTATTATTCTTTGTAAGAGTTACTGCAGAGTCCCTTTAAATAGGAAGCTTGCAATGCATTTTAAAATAAGATTATAATTTACAAAAACTTGATTCATTCATGAATTTTCTGAAACATAGCTATTGCATTAGACCACGTACATATTTGTTTCTCAGTCTTTTGCAGATGCCTATGTGCCTTTATAAACTAATAATCAGAAAGAATAGGGGGCATATGCAAGTCATTATAACTTTATTTTGTCTTGTGTGAAACATCTTCTTTCAAGTAATTTAAAGCATTTTATATCTTTGTGGGACAATACTTGACATGTTGTATTTTTGAAGTGAAATATTTGCCTAGACTTCTAAAAATTCACAGATGCCTTTAGCCTTTTGCTTGTATGCACAGAAACTTTGGAGGAGTTAAGTGTGATGTACTGATGTGATAGTGGGCAAATTTTTATCTATCCCTTTCTGGGTCTGTCCTACAGAGCTTATCATCCTATCTTCTATTTGCCATGTATTTTCTCAAGATAGACAGTTTGAGCTTTTCACCATATTTACGGCACATAATGATTTTTGAGGTTTATTTGCTCCTATTTCTCTTTTGAGAAAGATTGAGATAACATAGTGTATAGTATTAGGAAGAATGAGCGGAATAGTTGACTTTTCAACATTCCATATAAACTTTGCTGATCTAATCAGCAATAAAATAATCTGAAAAGTGTTACAGGCTTCATAGTAGTGAGAAGAGGTCAGAACTGGGGCTAGACTTGGTTTTCAGTCCAGTTTGGGCACTCCTGAGCCACATATTTTTGAAGGATTCTACCTGTTCCCAGCCTCAACTTCTTCAACTCTAAAAAGCATTTAACTTTTAGGTTATTCCAAAATAACCTAATGTACAAGGATTTTTATAGCTATACCTGGGAAAACAGTAATCTTATCTTTTCATAAGGATTTTATTGTTTAATAAAAAGATGGGAATAATGTTATATTGGCTGTGAATAAACCCTGTTTTAGCGAGTGCTAAAATAAATTAATTTGGTAATTTTTTTAATGAAAATTATCAGAGAAATTAGATTTGTCTTTGAGCACAAACATGAGAGTCAAAAATAACAGTAAATATAATTTTAGTTTCATTCATCTCCTTTCGGAGACTGGGGACAAACTTGGAGCTTTTCCAAGAAACCCAAGTAAACAGAAATGAAATTTTGGAAGATTGACTCAGAGCCAGAATAAGTTAGTATTTCTGTTTAGGACAGTTATTGCAAAGGAATTAAAAAAAATATTTCAAGTAGATACATTTAGGTCTGAAAATAAGGCCAAGTTATTTCAATTGAACTTTTCAGCATTAGGAAGTTAATTTGTATCAATATTAGTCTGTATGAGTGACTGCTAAGGAAATACAGGAAAGGTATTTTGACTAATGAATGACACTTTCTTCCTCACACAGTGTCAATCAATACCTATGGTAACTTAAGTACCAAAAGAAATTCAAATTAACTCCATGTTATTGTTAATATAGTAAAATTAGTAGTTTTTAAAAATTTATGTTTTAAAGCTATAAGCTAAATTTTATAGTTATTTTTAATAAGTTTGAGAACATTTCACAAAAGAGTTATCTTTAGTGGAAGGTAGCCTATTTTAAAGATGTAAATGTAAACCTCATTCATTTATTCAATAAATATTTATTGACTGCATACTATGGTGAGGTGCTTTGTTATATAATTATTTTTTTATTCTTTCTAGCCTTACTTTTGCTCAGTATAAAATATATTTTATTTTTCATTACATTTAATGAAAAATAAATGTGTTTTTGGTTATATGTTAGCATCAAATATGGATATTTTTTCACAATATATTTTCATTTTTTAACTTGTATTTTGAACAATGTATTGACTCATTAGTTTTGTTTGGGCTTCTTTAAAATTATGTTAGACTCACCTGTTCCATTGAGTTCATATATAGCACTGCTCGTATGGAAATAGAAATGTTAGGGCTCTGCAGGGGTCACCTTGAAGCTTGATTGACTCCCAATTACTTCGTCCATGGCAACATTAGAGCTCAATATCCTGTCCTTTGTAAGGATATCCATTAGCAATTGAAAAAGAAATAAAACAGCAGTATAAAAGAGGACTTGGAGCAAAACAGTGTTCTTGAGTTTGTTTGCCTGGTCCAGGTGATATGTATAGTTGACACTACCGATGTTTAATAATCCTGCAGCTAGATAAAGAGGACTAATAAAAACACAAAGTGCCCAGACAATGCAGAACAGGCAAATCCAACTCAATATTTGGTCTATTATTAGTAATAAGATATATAGTTCAAGGTACTTAAAACCTCAACAGCACTGAGATTTGTAGTCATGCAGACCTGGGTTTGAATTCTGTTATCTTGGGGAAGTTACTTTACTTCTGTGAACCACAGAATACTTTGGTAAAATAGAATGATACTTTCTACTTCATACCACAATTATTGAGGATTAAATGAAATGCTGAAAACAAATCGTTTATTGCAGTCTTTATAGTTTTAACATTTATTGGTCAAATCCTATCTTCATTTGTATGTGTTGGCCAATAAGTTTGTAAAATTTGTATTTTTTGAGTTTGCTCATTTTTAGTGTTAAAAAATGGTGCTGGACAAGTGAAATAAAAAACAGGATAAACAAATGGGACCATATCAAACTAAAAAGCTTTTGCACAGCTAAAGACAATATGAACAAAATAAGAAGGTAAACCACACAATGGGAGAACATATTCGACAATATGTCTGATAAGGGGTTAAAAACAAAATTTATAAAGAACTTGTAAAACTCAACACCAGGAAGACAAACAATCCAATCAAAAAATGGGCAAAAGAAATGAATAGACACTTCTCCAAAGAGGACATACAGATGGCCAATAGGCATATAAAAATGCTCAATATCACTAATCATTAGAGAAATGCAAATTAAAACCACAATGAGATACCACCTCACACCAGTCAGAATGGCGCTCATCAACAAAACAACACAGAATAAGTGCTGGCGAGGATGTCGAGAAAAGAGAACCCTTCTGCACTGCTGGTGGGAATGCAGACTGGTGCAGTCACTGTGGAAAACAGTATGGACACTCCTCAAAAAATTAAAAATGGAACTGCCTTTTGACCCAGCTATCCCACTTTTAGGAATATATCCCAGGAACACCACATCAACAAATCAAAAGGAGAAATGCACCCAATGTATATGGCAGCATTGTTTACAATAGCCAATATCTGAAAATAGCCCAAGTGTCCGTCAGTGGATGAGTGGATTAAAAAGCAGTGGTACATATACACAATGGAATACTATAGGGCTATGGAAAAGAAGGAAATATTATTTTTTTGTGACAACATGGATGGACCTGGAAACTGATGTTAAGTGAAATAAGCCGGGCAGAAAAGAAAAATATGATATGACCTCACTCATCTGAGGAATCTGATGAACAATATGAACTGAGGAGTGGAATAAAGACAGAGGCAGGATCAAAGGATCCAGAAGCAAAGTGGACAGAGGAAAAGGGGATGACTGGGTGATAAAATGGGATGAGAGCAGAAAAGAAAATTATGAAGGGAAGGGGCGAGGGCTTTACGGGGAGGTGAACAGTGGGGATGTACTGGGGATCACAGGTGTTGGGCAGATAAAATATAATATGCTCACTTTGTTAAAGATGGTGCTGCCCACATGGAAGCCCGTCACCCAGGTGATATTATTTGCCCTTATTCTTGGGATGGGTGTGGGAGAAAAGCTGTAATGTAAGCAGGCTGGTCGTTATAGCCTAAGGCTTAGTTTTAAGAGTAAGCTTTTCCGCACACTCTTGACTGATTGGATGATGTAGGGTGGTTCACTACTGAGGAATCCCATTATGCCTCAGATGGGTGACTTTGTACCAGAGACTTTCTTGTTTGTAGATTGGATTAAGGGTTTGGATTTCTACAGTATAAAGTGGGGCAGGCCGGGAGCTTGCTCTCTTAGTTCCTGAGATTAGTATATAGAGAGAGGAGAGCAGATTAAGACCACGTGCAGGAGAGGAGAAGCAGTCAAGATGGTAGAGTGCTGAGAGAGAAGCGAGTTTGTGCAGAGTTCGTGCAGGAGGAGATCGGTAACAGAGGTGAATAAGTCTGGTGAGCTGGAAACCTTTGGTTCTAGGAAACTCGGATAAGTCAGTAGCTTTGTGAGCACTGAATGAGTGGGTTTTGGAGCCCAGTGTGTGTTTTTGCTTGCCCGCCAGGTGCAAGCTAGAATTAAAGCTGATGGCCACCAGTTCTTGGCTCCGTTGTCTCATTACCGACTCTCCGAATCCAATACGAACCTGCACGGGTCAGGCAGCTGTGATCCTGACCGCGACTACTGGCTTTACAACAGGGGAGGGGAGAAAGAATTTGGGGGAACAGTAGAATCTATGTAAACACAATAAATTAATAAAAAATAAAAGAAATGGCGCTGGGCAGTGCCAGGTATGTGATCTATGAAATTGCAAATTATCTTCCTGCTTGGGAAGGGCCATTGTCTTGCTAATGTTTGCTGGAGGAGAGAGAAGTCATTTTTTTGCAGAGTTTGTGTAGAGAGAAGGGAGAAGGTGTGCAGATGGGGAACAGAGGTGAGGGGTTTTTGTGAGCTCATTGAGACTGGTGGGGCCTTTGATTCTAGGAGAAACCAGAGAAGATTCTCCTGGTTGTGGAACCGGAGAATGTGTCAGTGGCTTTGGGAGACCTGAGTGAAAGGGAATTTTTTTCTCTGTGTGTTTGCTCTCTGGCCAGTGCGAGACTTGAATAAAGAAATGGCTCACCATTTTTTGGTTCCACTGTTTCTTTACCGTCTGCCCGAATCTAATGAGAACCTGCATGTGAATTGGAGCAATGAAGGTTACTGGTATATATTCTTATTGCTATTATTCAATTTTGGGGGGCACCAGGATCTTACTGTATGTTAGAGGTATAAGGTTAATCGCTGTTTGATGGGAGAGAGAAGAGATAAATTGGTAGTTAGGATCAAAAGTACATGAATCCTACTTAGTTTTATTTCATACATATACAGGTAGTTCCATTATGGAAAGGAGATAATTTCCATTTTTTAAAATCACTTTTCTTGGTAGAACCATGCAAACCTTTATTTAACATTACGATACGTTTTGTACAAAGACAAGATAGTAAAGAGTTTAAAAGCAGAGCTCTGAAATTAGACCGCCTGGATTTCTGTTCTGGTTTTTAGGACTCACTAGCTGCATGACTTCAGGCTGTTTATCCTTCTCAGTTTCTGTTTCCTCAGTTGAAAAAAGGGGATAATAATATTACCTGTTCCTTAAGATTGTTGTATGGTCTAAATGTTAAAATGTACATAAAGTTCTCAGAGCAGTTCTTGTCTCATAGTGAGCACTTTGTAATGTTGGCTATTATTAACGTTATACATCACATACTATATAAATATAGTTAAAGATGTGCATGTATGTATGTGCATTAGAGTGTAGAACAATGAAGTGCTATATCCACAAAATAATATCAGCATTCTATATTTTATATATTCGTCTTTACCAATTTTTAAAAATATATCCAATAACTATTTATGTTTGGTAATATCACATTTAGTCATAGGGATAATAGTGTCAGGAATAAATGACATAATTAAAAACACCACAGGAGCTAAGTTGCTTAGAAAGTTGCAATGCAAATATCTTTTCTAAAAGCCATGCAAATGCACAATGAGAAAGAATGAGGGTATCTTATTTTATTCCCTGGTGGGATTTTATCCACATCAAACACATGACATAACTTTGTACATAGTCAACCTCTGCTGAGACTCCCTTCCTCATCATGCAAGCCTTCCATGGAAAGAAATTGATGTGCACTGATCTTATTTTTAAAGGAGTCAATACATTAGAAGTCTAAGTTAAAAGTAAAGCCTGTCACGTGGTTCTTAGAGATATTTTGGAATATGTCTAGTTTAAAAATACTAATATCAGCACAAACTTGGAACTGTTTACAGATCATTGTGATGTGAAATTTTTATTACATTAAGGTGACCAAATTTTTAAAATGAAAAGAAAGACAAAAATAAATTGAAGAAAACAATATTGTAAATAAAAGAAATATTTTATTCATTGCAACAATAATACACTATAATATAAATGCATAATAAAAACATTTGTTATATTTTATATTGTAATTATGCTTACATGCCTATTGATTTTTAATAATTGTAAGAAAAAAGTATCATTTAGATAATATTATCTAAATGAGTACTTTTCCATTGAATGAATATTTTTTGTCAATGTATCATCTTGTAACAATATATTGAAAATATCTGAACAAGAAATATCCTTCATATTGAATTTTACAGCAAGTACTGCAGCTAGAGTATCAACATTCAATCTCGATTTCTCACTTGTCCAAAAAATCATTAGCAATTGAAAAAACTCTTTCAACTGCTACTTGAGTTCCAGGGCAGCACAATGCAAATTGAACAAGAATAAATAAATTTTCACATAGAATATGTTCATTTTGAAATGGCTGAATATTTCCACCCATTTTTATCAATTTCGATGTGTTCTTTTTCCCATTGTATTAATTTTTCAGAATTTAAATATACATTCAGTTTTCTAATATCTTCAAAGAGACAATTGTCTATTTTGATGTCTGGCATTTCTTTAGATAAAAACTCAAGAAAAGATTCACTATTTGTCCAATATTCTTGCAATGAAGTAAAAAAACCCATTGAAAACTGTTATTTCCCGTGATGTTTGTTTCAGACCATTCTTTGATATATTGAAAACATGTCTGGTAAAAATTCTGCACTTCTTTGATAAACTCTTCTGTTATGCCTGGATTTGATTCCTCTAAGTCTGAAAATTTTCTTTCTTTCTTTCTTTCTTTTTTTTTTAAAGTATCTGTAATCCTAATTCCAGAAATAAACTCTGGTATTGTTTTTTTTTTTTAAATTTCTTTTTATTTTATTCATTTTAGAGAGGAGACACACACACACACACACACACACACACACACACACAGAGAGAGAGAGAGAGAGAGAGAGGGAGAGAGAGAGAAAGAGAGAAAGGGAGGAGGAGCTGGAAGCATCAACTCCCATATGTGCCTTGACCAGACCAGTGCAGGGTTTTGAACTGGCGACCTCAGTGTTCCCAGGTCGACGCTTTATCCACTGCGCCACCACAGGTCAGGCCAAATTTTCTTTTTTTTAATTAAAGGAATAAAATTTTCTTCAGAATGATATTTATATTAAATAAATCTCATTTATTTATAAAATCACTCAAAATAAGACTATCTTCCATAGCTGAAATGTGTTCACCTTCAATCATTTGAATCATTTTGTGAAAAATAGAAGTTTGATTATGTACAAAATACATTAATATCTCAGATAATTTATTATTAAAAACAATTCCAGGATTTTAGGATATTTGTCTAAACTTAAAAAGTAGAATGAAGAGGCTCAAATAATTGTAGAACATGCTCTATATAGTAGGTGTTAGAGCAAGCCATCTAACTTTTGAATATCCTAAAAGTCTTTTGTATTCAACATTTACTTCTTCACAAAATTGTTTTTAAAGTAGCAACATGAATGGTAAAACTACTAAAATGCAAATAAATTGTAGTTATTATTACTTTTACATCAATTGGCATGGCACATGACACTGTGTTGATTGCATTTGACAGAATATGTGCATTACAACCTATTCCTAGTATTTTCTTTTGGAGTAAATCTTGTAATTTTACATACACATTACTCACCCCTTTGCGTCTTCACCCACCAAAATTTGTATTTGTGTTATCAGCCATTAGTGCAAGAACTTTAGATTTCCAATTGTTTTCATTTATTACTCTGTATAGATGGTTTGACAAAATTTCAGAAGTTTTGCCCTCAATGGATTCTAAATTCAAAATTTTTACTTGAATGTCCTTGGTAACATTAAAATATCTTATTATTATTGGATACAATTTAATTTCATTATGATTTGATGCATCAGATAAAATCGTTACAAATGCTGCAGTTTCCAAGTCCTCCCTAAGTATTTTGTGACAGTAATTTTTAAATACTGATTTCAAAATAGCCTCACATTGTGTCCTGGCACATGAAATTTTGCATTGTGGAACTTTCAATAATTTAGTTGTACAATCCATACTATAAAAACTTTGATTGTGAATTATGGTATGAAACGCAAATGTTCCCTCCATTGCAGCCAACTGATTTTCATCTTCAGAATAATTTGAAGTTTTAATAAAACTTCATACTTTACAACTGGAAGTTCATGCATCTAATGATGGCTTATGTTTGTTAGTGGTCAAATGCTTTGTTATCGCTGCTCTGCCCCCAACTGCTGCAAATATTGCAGAAAACAATGGTATCTTTCTTTGATATGAAGAATGAAAATTCCTTTTATAATTTATCATTGAAATGGCATTTTTTGATTTTTTCATCCCTTAAATGAAATTTAAAATTAAAAATAAAATATAGAGCTACAGGAACGATGCAGGCACATTAGGAACTGAAAATGTTACATGATGGTAGGCGAATTTTCCAGAAGCTAAATTAAGAAAACTAAATATCAAACAAAACCACTAATTTGGAGTGTTATTCAGATGTATTTATCATTTTCTAATTAAAAAATGTTTGTTTTATGCAACTATTTATCAAAATGCTTTATTAATAGTATGGTTTGAGGTTAGATTTTCACTTTAAAACTCGAATTTCGGAAAATACTTGTAAATAAAATACGTATTTGGAAATTATTAAATAGATAATGAATTAATAAAATGTGAATTGTGCTTACCTGTCTATGATTGAATATTCATTGAGAAAGAAATAATCATGAGTCTACAATGTCATATGTGCCGCATCGTGTTTCAGTAAGAGGTGCACAAAGCCATTTGCGCGTTCCCGTTTATCAGTATATGGCACATTCTCTCAAGGTCTCCCCTGCGGAGTGCAGGAGTCTCATAATCGCATCTTGCCGCACTGTACTGATCCTTGAAGAATCGTCATGTCAAATATAGGTACGTCAAATCACACGCAATGGATCGACTCTGCATCAATCAAACATGGATATTTACAGATTAGTCTTCCAATATCAAAAGGGAGGACATGTAAGAGGACACATTTTTTTTTAATATATATATTTTATTATTATTAATTCTAATGGGGGGACATCAATAAATCAGGGTGCATATGTACAATGAAAACATCTCCAGGTTATCTTATCATTCAATTGTGTTGCATACCCATCACCAAAAGTCAAATTGTCCTCTGTCACCTTCAATCTGGTTTTCCCTGCGTCCCTCTCCTCCTCCCTATCCCATTCTTCCCTCCCTCCCCCATCCCATAACCACCACTCTCTTGTCCATGTCTCATACCCTCACTTTCATGTCCCACCTATGTATGTAATCGTGCTGTTCTCAGTTTTTCTTTTTTTCTGATTTACTTATTTCACTCCGTATAATGTTATCAAGGTACATCCATTTTGTTATAAATGATCCGATGTCATCGTTTCTTATGGCTGAGTAGTATTCCATAGTATATATGTACCATAGCTTTTTAATCCACTCGTCTTCTGACGGACACTTGGGCTGTTTCCAGATCTTCGCTATTGTGAACAATGCTGCCACGAACATGGGGGCGCATTTCTTCTTTTCGAACAGTGCTATGGTGTTCTTAGGGTATATTCCTAAAAGTGGGATAGCTGGGTCAAAAGGCAGTTCGATTTTTAATTTTCTGAGGAATCTCCAAACTGTTTTCCACAGTGGCTGCACCAGTCTGCATTCCCACCAGCAGTGCAGAAGGGTTCCCTTTTCTCCACATCCTCGCCAGCACTTATTCTGTGTTGTTTTGCTGATAAGTGCCATTCTGACTGGTGTGAGGTGATATCTCATTGTGGTTTTAATTTGCATTTCTCTAATGATTAGTGATGTTGAGCATTTTTTCATATGCCTATTGGCCATCTGTATGTCCTCTTTGGAGAAATTTCTATTCATTTCTTTTGCCCATTTTTTGATTGGGTTGTTTGTCTTCCTGGTGTTGCTTTTTATAAGTTCTTTATAAATTTTAGTTATTAACCCCTTATCAGATGCGCTGTCGAATATGTTCTCCCATTGTGTGGTTTGTCTTTTTATTCTATTCCTATTGTCTTTAGCTGTGCAAAAACTTTTTAGTTTGATATAGTCCCATTTGTTTATCTTGCCTTTTATTTCAGTTGCCCATGAAGATAAATCGGCAAATATACCGCTGCTACAGATGTCGGAGAGCTTGCTGCCTATGTTTTCTTCTAAGATGTTTATGGTTTCACAGCTTACATTTAAGTCTTTTATCCATTTTGAGTTTGTTTTTGTGAATGGTGTAAGTTGATGGTCTAGTTTCATTTTTTTGCAGGTAGATGTCCAATTTTCCCAACACCATTTGTTAAAGAGGCTGTCTTTACTCCATTGTATGTTCTTTCCTCCTTTGTCAAATATCAGTTGTCCATAAAGCTGTGGGTTTATTTCTGGGTTCTCTGTTCTGTTCCATTGATCTATGTGCCTGTTCTTATGCCAGTACCAGGCTGTCTTGATTATAATGGCCTTGTAGTAAACCTTGATATCAGGAAGAGTGATACCTCCTGCTTTATTTTTTCTTTTTAAGATTGCTGAGGCTATTCGTGTTCTTTTTTGGTTCCATATAAATTTTTGGAATATGTGTTCTCTATCTTTGAAGTATGTCATTGGTATTTTAATTGGTATTGCATTGAATTTATAAATTGCTTTGGGTAATATAGACATTTTAATAATGTTTATTCTTCCTAGCCATGAGCACGGTATGTGCTTCCACTTGTTTGTATCTTCCTTGATTTCTTTTATCAATGTTCTATAATTTTCTTAGTACAAGTCCTTAACCTCCTTGGTTAAATTTACTCCTAGGTCCTTTATTTTTTTGGTTGCAATAGTGAAGGGGATTGTTTCCTTAATTTCTTTTGCTGATATTTCAATGTTGGTGTATAGAAATGCCTCTGATTTCTGAGTATTAATTTTATATCCTGCCACCTTGCTGAATTCATTTATAAGGTCCAGTAGTTTTTTGACTGAGATTTTAGGGTTTTCAATATACAATATCATATCATCTGCAAATAATGACAGTTTTACTTCTTCTTTTCCAATTTGTATGCCTTTTATTTCTTCTTCTTGTCTGATTGCTGTAGCTAGGACTTCCAGAACTATGTTGAATAAGAGTGGTGAAAGTGGGCAACCCTGCCTGGTTCCTGATCTTAAGGGGATTGCTTTTAGTCTTTGTCCATTTAGTATGATGTTTGCTGTCGGTTTATCGTAGATGGCCTTTATCATGTTAAGGAATGATCCCTGTATTCCCACTTTACTGAGAGTTTTGAGCATAAATGGGTGCTGGATTTTATCAAATGCCTTTTCTGCATCTATTGAAATTATCATGTGATTTTTGTCCTTCCTTTTGTTTATGTGGTGAATCACATTGATTGATTTGCGAATATTGAACCAGCCTTGCCTCTCCAGAATAAATCCCACTTGATCGTGGTGTATGATTTTTTTCATATATTGCTGGATCCAGTTGGCTAATATTTTGTTGAGAATTTTAGCGTCTAAATTCATCAGGGATATAGGCCTATAATTTTCTTTCTTTGTGTTGTCTTTGCCCGGTTTTGGGATCAGAATTATGCTCGCCTCATAAAAGGAGTTTGGAATTCTTCCTTCCTCTTGAATTTTTTGAAATAGGTTGAGGAGAATAGGAGTTAGTTCTTCTTTAAATTTTTGATAGAATTCACTTGTGAAGCCATCAGGCCCAGGACTTTTCTTTTTTGGGAGTTTTTTGATAACTGTTTCGATCTCATTTGCTGTAATTGGTCTGTTTAGGTGTTCTGATTCTTCCAGATTGATTTTTGGAAGGTTATATGATTCAAGAAATTTGTCCATTTCACCAAGATTGTCTAATTTTTTGGCATATAGTTCTTCATAGTATTTTCTTACAATGCTTTGTATTTCTGTTGTGTCAGTTGTTATTTCTCCACTGTCCTTTCTAATTTTATTTATTTGAGTCCTCTCTCTTTTTTTCTTGGTGAGTCTAGTTAAAGGTTCATCAATCTTGTTTACCTTTTCAAAGAACCAGCTTCTGGTTTCATTGATCCTCTGTATTGTTTCCTTAGCCTCTATGTCATTTATTTCTGCTCTGACCTTTATTATTTTCTTTCTTCTACTTGTCTTGGGTTTTATTTGTTGTTGTTTTTCTAGTTCTTTTAGATGCAGGGTCAGGTTGCTTATTTGAGCTTTTTCTAGCTTCTTATGATATGCCTGTAGTGCAATAAACTTCCCTCTCAGAACTGCTTTTGCTGTGTCCCATAAATTTTGAGTTGATGTATGCTCATTATCATTTGTTTCTAGAAACTTTTTTATTTCTTCTTTGATCTCATTGTTAATCCATTCATTATTTAATAACAAGCTATTTAGTTTCCAAGTGTTTGAGTATTTTTCAGTTTTTCTTTTGTGGTTAATTTCTAGTTTCATGGCATTGTGATCAGAGAAAATGCTTGATATAATTTCAATCTTCTTAAATTTATTGAGACCATTTTTGTGTCCTAACATGTGGTCTATCCTAGAAAACGTACCATGAGCGCTTGAGAAGAATGTATATTCTACTGCTTTAGGGTGAAAAGTTCTGAAGATATCTATTAAATCAAGTTGATCTAGTGTCTACTTTAAGTCTGCTGTTTCTTTATTAATTTTCTTTCTTGAGGATCTATCCAGTGTTGTTAGAGGGGTATTGAAATCCCCTACTATGATAGTATTGCTGTTAATCTCGCCCTTTATATCTATCAAAGTCTGCTTTATGTATGTTGGGGCTCCTATATTTGGTGCATAGATATTTACAATAGTTATATCTTCCTGTTGAATTGTTCCCTTTATTATTATGTAGTGTCCTCTTTTATCTCTTACTACAGCCTTTGTTTTAAAGTCCATTTTGTCTGATATAAGTATTGCTACCCCTGCTTTTTTTTCATTTCCATTTGCATGAAATATTTTTTCCATCCTTTTACCTTCAGTCTATGAGCATCTTTTGTTTTAAGGTGTGTCTCTTGTAGACAGCATATGTATGGGTCCTGTTTCTTTATCCATGCAGCTACCCTATGTCTTTTGATTGGATCATTTAATCCATTTACATTTAAGGTTATTATTGATATGTAGTTGTTTATTGCCATTTTATTCTTTAAAGCTGTATTCTTCTTTTGCTCTATTCATTCCTCCCTTTAAACTGTTCACAAGAGGCCCCTTAGTATCTCTTGCAGAATTGGTTTGGTTTTTATGAATTCCTTCAGGCTTTCTTTTTCTGGGAAGCTCTTTATTTCTCCTTCAATTTTGAACGTTAGCCTTGCTGGATAAAGTAGTCTTGGTTGTAGGTTCTTGTTCTGCATTACTTTGATTATTTCTTGCCATTCCCTTCTGGCCTCAAGTGTTTCTGTTGAGAAGTCCGATGTCATCCTAATGGGGGCTCCTTTGTAGGTGATAGTCTTTTTTTCTCTAGCAGCTTTTAAAATTTTTTCTTTATCCATTAGCTTTGGTATTTTAACTATGATGTGTCTTGGTGTAGATTTTTTTGGGTTTCTCCTTAATGGAGTTCTGTGTGCTTCTTGAATGTGTGGAGTGTTTCCCAGCCTTAATTTAGGAAAGTTTTCTGCTATACTTTGATTGAACAAAGTTTCCATTTCCTGTCCTCTCTCCTCTTCTTCAGGCACCCCTATGATGCGTATGATGCGAATGTTGTTTCTCTTCATGTTGTCACAAAGCTCCCTTAGAGTTTCCTCACATTTTTTAAGTCTCTTTTCCTTTTTCTTCTCTGCTTCTGTGTCTTTGTTTATTGTGTCCTCTAACTCGCTTATTCGATCCTCAGCGTCATCCATCCTGCTTTTAATTCCTTCCATTGTGGTCTTCAGTTCTGATACTGTATTTGTCATTTCTGTCTGATTCTTTTTTATTATTTCAATTTCATTTTTTATACTTGTTATCTCTTTGTTTAGGTGTTCATAATGACTATCCATTGTTGCTGTAATTTCTTTGAACATCCTAACTATCATTATTCTAAATTCTGCTTCTGGTAATTTGGTTATATCTGGTTCATTCAGGTCCTTCTCTGGGGATTTCTCTTGATTCATTTGGTTTGCATTCCTCTGCCTGCCCATTTTTTCTGTGTATAAGCAAGTTGTGGGCACTGGAGTCCAGTAGGTGTTGCCTTTGTGTTCTCTAGGTGTGGTCTATCTGCAGGCCCCCCACCCCCTCTGCCGGTGCCTAGGGTGGTTGGGTATGAGCGTTGCCAGCGCCGGCCCACTGTGGCTTTTGCTGTGATTTCTGCCTCTCCTCCGTGGGAGGGGCTGTGACTGAAGCCACAAGATTAGCACCAAGGGTAGAGGCGAGCACCTTTCCTCAGCTGCGGACCCAGCCTATTTCCGGACTTCCGCCCAGAACCAGCAGTCGGAGCCTGCTCGCTACAGTTCCGCGGGTTAGGCGGGGCTTTTGACGTGCTCTCAGCTGTAAGCTTTTGCCCGTCAGGAGCTTTAGCCCCGCCCTCGAGGCCAGGGCCCTTTGCGCAGGGTCGGAAACCAAGGTTTATTGGGGCCGGCATGTTTGCTGGCTTCCGCCGAGCTGCATACTTCCGCTCGTCCCGGACTCTACCCCGCCCCCGCGTTCGGGGCCCGCTTGTGCACGTATGAATGCTATCCGCGGTTACTCCGGCCAGATGGGGATAATAGCGTGGGCTCAGCTGCGAGCCTCCACTTGTCTCGGGGTCCACCCCATTCCGGCGCTCGGAGCCCGCTCGCGCACGTATACTGGCCAACCGCGGTTTCTCCGGCCCGGGGGTGGGGGGTGGGGGACTGGTAGCGTCAGCTTAGCCACAGCTCCTGCCCGTCCCTGGTCCTAGCCCGGTCCCCACAGTCAGGGCCGGCTTGCGCAGGGCCTGCCCGTTCCTGGCCTTCCGCTTTGTCCCCGTAAGTGGGACCAAAGGTGGGCCCGCAGCTTCCCGACCGCTTTCGCGGTCCCCTAGGAGGACACATTTTGAGGGAGGACAGCACTTATGAAAGAAGGACTATTCTCCTTAAAGGATTGTTGGTCACCTTAAAAAATGTTTCAAAATGACATTTATTTGGTTTATTCCAGGACTATAATATTAATTTGCTCATTCATTCATTAAAAAGTTGTTTATTACATATCAAATATATTAAGCATTATACTAGGCACTGAGGTGCAAAGACTGATAACAGTTACCTGACCTCAAGGGGCTGACAGTTTAATAGGAGACAAAAGGAAATAGAACTTTTAAACAACAGGTACTGTTAGGTTTGTATAGAGAGATTTAGAGGACAGAAGAGAGTTTTTTTAGTTAAGAGCTAGGTGGGTATCACCAAAGTCTTCTTGGTCTTGAATCTTCAGGGGCTAGTCTGAGTAAGCTAGAGGGTATATATGTTGGGCAACGTGACATGGGTAAGTGGTGGAAGTATTCCAGGCAAAAAGAATAGCTTGTGTGAAGGGTCAGAGATGTGCCACAGTGTGAACTGTTTGGGGACCAGTGAATATTCCATGTGGATGGATTATAGGGATGATGTGTTTGCAGAGATAGACCATTGCCTACCCTCAGGCAGGTAGAATCTGGATGCTCTGTGAGACTAGAGGGTAGTGTCAGTGGAGCCTGAGTCAGGAGTAGGCACTGGAATGTCTCTTGCCCATGAGCTACAGCATGCAATGGAAAACAAGGGGCTGTTAAGACCACACTCTGGAGGGAAATGAGAAATTGAAAGCCAGGAGAGCCAATAACCAAGAAGGTAACCAGGCAGTGTTCAGGTGGGAGGCAGGGACTTAAACCAAGAACTCAACATGAGAACAGAGACTCAAAGCTGTGACCTGGGTGGGATGTGGAGCTTGGAGGAATTTCCTGAGCAGCCAGAACACAGCTGCAGCAGATTTTGATAGGGCACTTGCAGCCTCCTGAACTGGTGGGGAGGGAGCTGTTAAGGGCACTGATCTGGCTCAGGCAGAGGGCTTTGAGTTAAACTGATGAGCTTGACCTGAATCCTGAAAGCTTTAGGGAATCATTGCAGGGGTTTAAACAGGGCAATGGCATGATTGGGTTTGCGTTATAAAAAGATCTTGTTGGCTGCTGTGTACAGATGAAGGGAAGTTTGTGAGCCTGAAGGTGCGGAGATCAGCTAGGAGGTTAGGTACAGATGACAGATGCTAGAAGCCTGCTCTAAGATGCTGTAGTGGAAACGGGCAATGGAGGAAACACTCAGGGAGACCTGGAAGGGGAATGGAGAAGATGGGCTAAGGGGAAAAATAGAGGGGGAAGAGAAAAGCCTAGGAATCATCTAATGTTTCTGAATTAGGTACCTGGAGAACCCGACGTGCCATTCCCAGCAGAAGGGGTAGAGGAGCTGCAATGGAAGAGGACTGATTTCAAGGGTATAGGTATTGAGTTGGGGGCACTGCTGAAAAGTTAGATGGAGACAATTTAGAAGGAGAAGTATATAGAAGTCTAAAACTTAGAAAAAAGATCTGGGTTAGAGGTAATGATTTAGGGTTTATTAATATTTTGATAGTAACTGAAACTGTGACAGATTTAAATTAAGTGTATAGAGTAAAAAAGGGAGAGAGCCCTGGTGGGCATTGACATGGGGAGAGGCTGTAGGAAAAGGATTCATGAAATTGAGACAGTGGTGATAGGGAAGCCATGGGTAGAAATAATTTCAAGACCAAGGGAGAGCTGTGAAAGGCTCAGCAGGGTGAGTAATTCACAGTGAATGTAAAGGGCAAGACAACTTTGCCAGCTACTTTACATTTAGTTGCTCATTTAATTCATGTAATAAACCATGGATCGGATGTTATTATTACCCACTGTTACAAAGGAGACTACCAAGGTTTAGTTACTGCCCCACATTATAAAACAAAATAAATATTCAAAATAGTCAAATGCACAGTTTGACTCCTGAGTTCATACACGTATCAATCATCTGTCAGTTCTGAAGACCTAAAAAACAAAACAAAACAAAAAAACAAACAATAAAGCTAAATTACAGTGAGCTGAGGGGGAAATGAAGAAGTAGAAATATGAATGAATACCTCTTTTAAGGAATTTTTATAAAGTAAACTATGAGGTCCTGGCTAGAGGGGTGATGGGGCTGAAAGAAAGTTTTTTTTTAAGAATTGGAAAGATATGAAGTGATTCATACCTTGAGTTAATAAGGAGGTAACAGTGTGAATAAGTATGGATAAATGGGCCCTGGCTGGTGGCTCAGTGGATAGAGCATCAATCTGGCATATGGATGTCCCAGGTTTGATTTCTGGTCCAGGTACACATGAGAAATAAACATCTGCTTCTCCCTCCCCTTTTTTCCCTCTTCCCCTCCCACAACCAGTGGCTTGATTGGTTCAAGCGCGGCCCCAGGCACTGAGGATAGCATGGTTGGTCAGTGTGTAGCAGTCTCATATGCTAAAAATAGCTTGGTGCTAGAGTATTGGCCCCAGATGTGGTTGGTGTGTGGATCCTGGTGAGGGCACATGCAAGAGTCTGCCTCACTGTCTCCCCTCCTCTCATTTAAAAAAAAAAGTATGAATAAATGCTAAAAATGAATCATTGCAGGCATTCAGAATGATGAGGATCAAGAATATAAGTACAGACATTAATAGGGAGCAAATATTTGTTGATCACATACATTGTACTTGGCTTGAGTATGTGGTAAGAAAATAAAGATGTTTAATATATGGTAACTGCCCTCAAAGAACTCAAAGTTGACTTGGAGGCAGATACTAATAACATCATAATATGTTCTGGTATGAAAGGGGCCTCTGATCTGCTGACTTTAAGGGGATGGGAGTGAGAAATTTGGGGGTGAGAGCTCATGTACTGTCACCTTAGCCCATGGTTTTATGCTCCAGTCACATTGGCCTTCTTTTTTAATTCATGAACATGCCAAGGCCTTCTGGTTCCTGGAATTCACACACCTGGTCTTTTCTCATCCTCAAGTCTCAGTTGGGATGTGACTTCTTCAGAGTCCTTTCCCCACCATTATATAGCTAAAGTTACTCTTCTCCACATTTTATCCTCCTCACATCACCCCGTTTACTTCTTTCATGGCTATTTTCACAATTTAAATGTATCTTGCTTGATAATGTATTAGTTTATTGTGCTTCCTTTTCTAGAGGTAAACTACCTGCAAGTAGGCGCTGTCTTGTTTACCATTTTCTCTTCAGTTCTTAAGCTATATACGTGGTACATAGGAGATGGTCAATATACTTTTGAAAAAATGAATGAACAGAAGAAATAAAACTTGGACAGAATCGTTAAGGGTAGCCATTAACTATAGATGAGGTGGAGTTGGTCACTTAGGTAAGTGTGAAAGCATTGCAATGTCATAGAAACATGAACAGATGGTATATGTAAGTAGCAATTGGTTAGTTGGCATGTTGGTACTATCCCATAAAATTGGCTTAGTGGCAGTGGTGGTGAGGGTTGAGGGTATAAGGGGAAGGGTTGGCAAAAGAATGCTACATTTGGGCCTTTAAGGAAAGCCTTGCGTGCCAAGACAAAAAGTCTTTTGACAATGAACAGTTCATTGGAAAACTGAGTTCTGTGGAAATTAGAGCTTAAAAAATCAATTCTGTATATATTTAGCTACTAACATTATGCCTCAACTCTGAATAATTAGAAAATCTTCTGTTTATTAAGCTCTGTCTTGGTGTAGTTATGATCACACAATACAAGCTATTGACCTAAATCCTTTATCAGAAATTAGATTTTTGTGAAAAATCAAGGATTTCTGTTTAGTGTTTATCACATGTTTTCTTGTGATCACTGCCTAGTAATTCAGTGGCCAGAGAATAAAAGCTTTGTCATTTAATAAAGATATCAATATTCATTAAAATAGTAGGGTTGATCTTTGTAGGTATGTTAATGAAAATCTGCAAACTTGTTTAACCAAAGATCAAACAATCTAATTAAATGTTAGTTATTAATAATAATAACCTCATTTTGGGGGGTAAAAATTAGCAAATGGTAGAAACACAACACAGAAAGCAAGCAAGCAACATTCACTGATAAATCATTTTTTTAAAAAAATAATTAATTACTAGATTAGGGAAATAACATTTATGGAGGAAAATAACAGATCATTCAATGGAACTGCCAAAGATCTTTTGAACCTCCAGAGAATTGAAGAAATGAGTTTAATGATCAAAACTAATGTTGGGAGCTAGGATATACTTGCTAATATTTTTGCTAATTTGATAGGTTATTTGAGCTTCTAAATAACAGAATGAAAGCAAGGAAAGGACTATAATGGGAAAAAAGATGAAAATTTACATCACTTTTTGTTGCATTAGTAACCTGAAATTATTTAGATGATAATAGTGTCTTAAGGGGAATTTTAGTAGGACAGTTATCACTAGATATATGTAGTGAGATAATTTTATTTTGCTTCTTTTATTTAGTTATTTTCCTAGAGTAATATATTACTTGATGAAAATAACTTTACATTTTCCAATTACTTACCAAATAAAGTCAAAACCCTAAGTAGTGTCTTTTAACCTTCTAAGCCAATGCAAAGAGTTTAAAATCCATACACTTATCCAAGATCACTTAATAAATGTCTACTCGTTTTGAGTTTAAAGCATAAGGTGTCTTTCCTTTATATGTTAAGATAAGACCATCACTGGATATGTCTTTTCACGTCACCATAAAGATTTAAGAAATTCCTCATGACCATTGCTCCCTGAAGGACACTTGAAAACAAACTCAGTCCTGGTGGGTTTGCTCAGTGGTAGAGCATCAGCCTGGTGTGTGGAAGTTCCAGGTTCAATTCCCCATCAGAGCACACAGGAGAAGCGACCATCTGCTTCACCACACCCCCTACTCTCCGTAAGGTCCTCCTCCTGCAGCCATGACTCATTCAGGCAAGTTGGCCCCTGACCCTGAGGATGGTACCATGGCCTTACCTCAGGCGCTTAAAATAACTGTTGCCAAGCAACGGAGGAACAGCCCAGGAGGAACAGCCCAAGATGGGCACAGCATTGTCCCATAAGAGGCTTGCTGTCTGGATCCCCGGGGTCCATGGGGGAGTCTGCTTCTCTGCCTCCTTGCCTCCCCACCCCTCACTTAATAATAATAATAATAATAATAATAATAATAATAATAATAAAAGAAAGCAAACCCTGCCTGACCTGTGGTGGCTCAGTGGATAAAACGTTGACCTGAAACGCTGAGGTTGCCAATTTGAAAACATGGGCTTGCCTGGTCAAGGCACATATGGGAGTTGATGCTTCCTGCTCCTCCCCTTTTTCTCTCTCTCCTCTCCTCTTTAAAATGAATAAATAAAATCTTAAAAAATATATTAAAGGAAAGAAAAACCATAATAGATAAAGATGGTGATTTTTCAGCTTCTTTTCCTGGGAGAAAGATTATGCACCTAATTCAGGCGTTGCCCAACTTCAGCCTATGGACTAAATCTGGTCTGCTGTGTTTTTGTAAATAAATTGGGTCATGGCTACACCCGTTCATTTATGTACCATTTATGCCTATTTTCATGCTGCAAAAGTAGAGTTGAGTTAATTTTTACGAAGACCATGTGGACTGCAAAGCCTAAAGTTATTCCTATTTGACCCTTTACAGAAAAACTTCACTCACCCTTGCTCTAGTATAAGGTTTCCCTAAATATTTCCATATGACAATAGTTAAAGAGGATTTTAATGGGTGGGATTAGTCAAAGGTCAAATAGTTAAGGAAACACTGGGTTAATCCAATTTAATTTTCTCCTTACTGCAGGATTTTTCAGAGTGATTAATGTACTAATGCACATTAGAGGAAAATATTATATTAGTATTTTATAAATAATATACTTAGGCATTTATAAGTATTAAGTAGTGATAATTTATAATAAAACTACTTATATCTTTGTCGTGTGGACTATGTATGGGATATGTGTTCTGTGAAACACACTTTAAGAAATGCTCAAACACATGTTTTCTTTATAATTTTCTACTTATAAATGCTCTTTATTGCTTGAGAGGACAATTCATTACCTCTTTTCTTCATAGTTTAGCTATCATAAGAACTATTTAACTTAATATAATTTGTACTTGCTCTTACTGTTTCAACATAATCCCAGTATGGATTATTTTCATGTCTGATCTCTCATTTTTAAGGAATATATTTTTCCTTTCTTTTGAACAATTTTAAACTTAACCTGAACATAATGTACATTGAACAGTTATATAAATACATGATTATTTTTTTCTTTTACATTACTATACTTGGAAAATGTTTGAAAGCAATCTGTATAAATTATCTGTTATTTAGTAATTAAACGTGCACATAGCATCCTTTTCACAGTGAACAACCCGAGTTAACAACTTATCTTGATATAGAAGTAATTGTTTACAAAAGAGGAAATAAATGCATATTTATAATATGTTCAATATAATTGTGTTTTTTTTTTTTTTTGGTTAAGTCAGTAGTTCTCAAAGTGTGCGGCCAGGGCACACTGATGTACCCTAGAAGATTTCCAGGTATGCCCTATGGCATTCCAGAGAAATATGTGCCTGTTGGGGATCAAAAACCAACACGGTTTTTGGAGTTTAGAGTTTTAGGGGACAGAAGCGTGGAGAATTGGCTGTAAACTGACAGTCTGCCCAACCCCCACCTCACTTGCCTGATTAGTTTGCAAAAGGCTGTTAAGCTGTGGTGCTGGATTGTTTACACTACCACTCATGTTCCCAGGAAAGACTGGAGGCAAGTTTCTTCTATCCTTTGTTTGGTGTAAAGTTAAGATTTGCTAATGGCCTCACTTTACCCTATAAATAAAGCAGGATGCAGTTTTTGACAGCTTTGTTCTTGTATTTTTGCCACAGCAATTATGGGGCCCTCCAGACCTTGTATTTTCTTAATTCCACACTGTTCACACTCGGGACCTGGAATTACTAGCTGTGCTGGTTCGCGGCATATGCCCAGATATAAATATAAATATAGTTACTCTATTATACCATTTCATTACAGAAATACCACTCTTTTTGTTAACACATCATCATTATTATATTTATTAACACATTGTTATATTATTCTTAGATAAATATACCCAAATAAAATGAATAGATTTCTCAAAAAGAAGCGTGATATTAAAGAATCTGATTCTGTAAGTGAGCAAAAGTGTAAATAAAATAGGACTTGAAGGCTGATAGGCAGAATTTAATTTATAACATTTTCCATCACTTAATAGTGAACAATGCGATTGGATTAGAAATCCATTCATGGAAGCTTCAAGTGATTTTGGTTTAACATTAACAGAAGAGGAGGAACTGGCAGCTATATCCATGGATTGTGGATTGGTGATTAAACATAAGGAATTGTCTCTTGAAACCTTTTGGATTTTTATAAAAGAAAAATATGTGGCAATATCTAAAACAGCTTTGAACATTTTACTACAATTTTCAACATCTTATTTATGTGAATTAGACTTTTCTACCTTCAACACAAGAGTAAAAAGAGAGAAATTCTTCAATGTATTGACAAGAAAATGAGAGTTTTCCTTTCAAATATATGTCCAAACATTGAAGAAATCACTAGGACACATCAGGCTCACATTTCTCATAAACACAAGAATGAAAAAACTTAACACATTCGCACCAGGACCTGCCGAATTTACTAAATCTTACTAAGAATATATCTATATATCTATATATATATATAAAGATTTTTTTTGTCATTTAAAATTTTTTAAGCCCTCTTTTTTACAAATTCTATAAAGCATAAGTCAAAAAATGTAACAAAACATGTTTTTTAATGTCAGAGTAAATTTAATTTTGTTGTATTTATTTTGCTTAATTATCATAAGAACGCTTGGATTTTATGTTTTTTCTTTAATATTTGACTTAATTATTATAACATATTTCTCAGAAATTTGTATATAGTGCGCCCACAATTATTTGTAAGATTTTAAATGTGCCCCGACTTCAAAGAGTTTTAGAACCACTGGGTTAAGTATCAGAGTTAACTTAGATCAATAAAAAGTAGTGAGTGAAGACTGTGTTTGTATATTTCAAATAATCTTATAAAAACCTGGGTTCATGCTTGTTTCAATTTTCTGTCACTCAATAAAAGATAAGCTCTCTCAGAGTAGAAGATACTATGTACTGAAGGTTTACAGTGGGTCCATCCAGAGAGAAGGGGATGACGATAAAGTGGCAAAAAGGAGTAATTAATGTAGATTACACGAACAATGCAGTTTATTTCTAGCGTTACCACACTTTTAGGTCTGTGGGAAATATTTATAGATGGCCGAGTTTGGACAATTCCTGCAGGAGGATTTAGATGGGAAAAGGAATTCAGACAGTATTTCAGCAGCATTGGTCCACAGGTTGGGAATATCATGATGTTATAAATTTAGAATTATTGTTCAGAATGGTAAATGTAAACTCACACCTCTGTCCTTTAGTGGCTATCATTTGCTTTGTGCAGAACTACCTCATCCTTTTGCCTCATTTTTGTTGTATTGGTTTTCCATTGCTGCTATAACAAATTATCACAAATTTACTGACTTAGAACAACACCCACTTATTATCTTACGGTTCTGAAGGTCAGAAGTTTGAGCTAAAATTGCAGTGTCATCACAGCTGCATTTCTTTGGAGGCACTAGGGGAGAATCTGTTCTCACACCTGTTACAGCCTTTAGAGCAGTGGCTCTTAACCTTTTTTGAGGTACCGAACCCACCAGTTTCATATGCGCATTCACCGAACCCTTCTTTAGTGATAAATAAAATATGATTTTTTTCCAAATTCAAGACATAGGTATATGTTTTTTTACTGGTGCACAAAATGAGCCGTGCATGAACATCACCTTGCTCAAAGAACAAAACCAACAAAGTGCATGAACTCACAACAAATTACGCTATTATTTTATTCTGGCCTCAGCAACAGAGGCTTCTCCGAACCCCTGAGACCGACTCATCGAACCCCTAGGGTTCGATAGAACCCAGGTTAAGAACCACTGCTTTAGAGGCTGCTTGTACTGCTTTCTTTGTGATCTCTCTCATTATTTAATTTTTTATTTTCAAGCCAGCAGAATAATGTCTTCAGATCTTCCTCTGACTCTGCTGCTAACTGTCATCATATTTACTTTTCTTACTCTGCTCCTCTTATAAGGACACTTGTGATTATACTTGGCCAACTTGAATAGTCCAATGTAGTCTTCCCATCCTAAAATTCTTAATTTATCTTTGCAAAATTCTTTTTGTCATATAAGAAATTCACCAGTTCTGATTAATAGAATATGGACATCTTTGGTGTGACATTTAGAAAACTGAAATGTAATCTTCAGTGCAAAAATTAATCACCCCCAACACTCTGAATGTATTCCCTCACCTGTACCCTACTACACCAGACTAAGATACGTGTCCCCCAAATGGGATTCTTTAGTAAAACCTTATGTTTTCTCTTACTATAGCACTTATACTGGTAATACATGCCTTTTCACATCCATTTTTCCTAGTAGACTGAATTTCTTTACTGTCATATCTGTAACACCTAATACAGTGACAGGAGGACTATGGATACTCAAAAACTACTTGTTGACATCTTTGAGAATCTTATATATGTCATTATTAAAGAATGCACTGATGACCTAACCAGATGGTGGCACAGTAGATAGAGCATTAGCCTGGGACACAGAGGACCCAGATTCAAAACCCTGAGGTTGCTGGCTTGAGCGCAGGCTTACCATCTTGAGTGTATGGTCACTGGCTTGAGAATGAAATCATAGACGTGACCTCATGGTTGCTGGCTTGAACCCAAAGGTTGCTGGCCTGAAACCCAAGGTCGCTGGCTTGAGCCAAAGGTTGCTGGCTTGAGCAAGGGGTCACTGGCTCAGCTGTAACCCCCTCCCCTGGTCAAGACACATATGAGAAAGCAATCAATGAACAACTAAGGCACCACAAAAAGAATTGATGCTTCTCATCTTTCTCTCTTCCTGTCTGTCTGTCCCTATCTGTCCCTCTCTCTGTCTCTCTCACTAAAAAGAAAAAAAAAATAAAAAGGAATGCACTGATGCTTTCATTTAGGCTGTAATTGTTTAATTGACTTCACCAAAACTCCTCTGACTTGCAATCTTAAATTATCTCCCACCTGACCCATTCTTGAGTGGTTCTACTGTGATTTACGTACCTTCCATGCAGTTTTTGATTTTTACGTAATCATTTTTTCTTTCTTTTCTTTATACCTCTATAACTATTTCTATTAGTCATTTCAAAGATAAATTTTCCTATATTCTTTCAAATTAGTGTTTTAAATTTCTTTGGATAAGTTCCCAGAAGTGGAATTACTGAGCCAGAAAGCAATTCCATTTTTAATTTTTTTAGGTACTTTATACTGCTTTCCACAGTGGCTGCACCAGTCTGCATTCCCACCAACAATGCATGAGGATTTCCTTTTCTCCACATCCTCACACTTGTTGGTTGATTTATTGATGATAACCATTTTGGCAGGTGTGAGATGATATCACATTGTAGTTTTAACTTGCATTTCTGTGAAGACTAGTGACATTCAACATCTTTTCATATGTCTATTGGCTATCTGTATGTCCTCTTTGAAGAAGTGTCTATTCAAGTCCTTTGCCCACTTTTTAACTGGATTGTTTTCTTTTTGGTGTTGAGTTTAATAAATTTTTCATAAATTTTGAATATTAACCCCTTATCAAATGTATCATGGCTAATTGTTCTCCCATTTGGTGAGTTGTCTTTTTATTTTGCTGATAGTTTTCTTTACTGTACAAAACTTTTTAATTTGACAGAGTCCCATTTGCTTGCTTTTGTTGTTGTTTGTTTCTCTTGCCTGAGATGTATCAGAAAAAATACTGCTATGAGAAATGTCTCAGATTTAACTGCCTATTTTTTTATATAGAATTTTTATGGTTTCAAGTCTAACATTTAAGTCTTTGACCCATTTAGAATTTATTCTTGTGTATGGTGTAAGAAGGTGGTCTAGTTTCATCCTTTTTGCATGTATCCATTTAACTTTCTCAATACATTTATTGAATAGACAAAATATCTTTATCCTGTTACATTATCTCCTTGTCAAATATTAATTGACTATAAAGTTGTAAGTTTATTTCCAGGCTCTCTATTCTGTTCCATTGAGCTATATGTCTGTTTTCATGTCAGTACCATACTGTTTTGATTACTGTGGCCTTGTAGTATAGTTTGATATCAGATAGCATGATTCCCCAACTTTGTTCTTCATTTTCAAGATTTCTGTGGCACCCCATGTTCATTTCAGCATTATTTACAATAGCCAATATTTGGAAACAGGCCATGTTTCCATCAGCAGATAAATGGATAAAAAAAAATGTAGTACATTTACACAATGGAATATTACTTGGCTGTAAAAAATAAGTAGATGAAAATCTTATCCTTTGCGACAGAATGGATGGACCTGGAAAGCACTATGCCAAGTGAAATAAGTCAGCCAGAGAAAGAGAAGCACCATATAATCTCATTCATATGTGGAATCTAATGAGCAAAATGAACTAACAAACAAAGTAGAGACAGGTTGACAGCTGTTGGAGGTGGTGGTGGGGGGGTGTGGGGCTATGTGTCCGGGTGGAGGGATTGAACAAAAAAGGACAGAAAAACTTATGGACAGGGACAACAGTGTGGTGATTGCTGGGGGGAGGGGTTAGATGAACGGGAAGTACAGGGGATAAATGATGATGAACGGAGACTTGATTAGGGATGGTGAATACAATGCAGTGTACAGATGATGTGCTTTAGAATTGTCTACCTAAAACTTGTAAAAATTTGTTAACTAGTACCACCCTAATAAAGTCAATAAAAAGAAAAAAATAACTCGTCCTTTACTTACATCTAAACTGTAACTCTTCTGCATGGTTCTACCCTCAAACTTGTCTTTCTCATTGTTTACCATTTCTAGATTATTTACCAAAACCCATACTGTTACTGCCTGCCTCTGGATAAATATATCAACCTGTTCAGCCTCAACTCTTACTCTGAGACATGTGTTCAACTATGTACTGACCTCCTCAGCCTGGAGTACCGTGGAACCTCAGACTCCTCACAGTTGACACACCATAATCATCAGTCATCTTTCCACCCGATTCTGTATATTCCTTTCTATTTGCCTATTCAGATTCAGATTAATGAAGTCAAAATTCATTTTCATTCTACTTCTGCTGCCCCCCACAGTTCAAGTTTTTTGCTTTTTTTTTTTTTTTGGTGATTAAGACTATGATATTGGTAAGAAGCTCCTGGAGTCTATCTTCTCCATGTCTTCTGATTAATCATTCCAAAACACATATTCTTTGTTTTCAAACCACAGAGTCCTCCAGTGGCTCTTCAGTACCTATAGGTAAAGTCCACTGACTTTGCCATATTATGCGAAGTTCATTGCAATCAATGAATGGCATTTTCAGGAGTGTGCAGCAGATTACCTGTGTGGCCTGGGCAGTGGCCCTGACTTAAACATGTAAGTCAGCTCTGGAAAGAGGCTTCTTGGGTTCAAATCCTGGCACTATTACTTATCAGTTGTTTATATTTTGCTAAGTTATTTCATTTTCATTTTCCTTAGTTTCTTTGTCTATAAAATGGGGTTAATAATAATGTTTTCATTAGAAATTTAATAAAGACTAAATCTTACAATTTGGGAAAAGCTCTTTAAAAAGTGTTTGGCAGAGCATCACTGCTCAACAAATATTACATACTATTAATATTATTAGGATTATTCTCTCATTAAAATTTATATCTCTATTATTTTTCTTGTGTGTGACAGAGACAGAGAAAGACAGAGACAGGACAGACAGATGAGAAGCATCAGTTCTTTGTTGCAGCACCTTAGTTGTTCAGTGATTGCTTTATCATATGTGCCTTGACCTGGGGGCTACAGAAGAGCGAGTGACCCCTTGCTCAAGCCAGTGACCTTGGGTTCAAGCTGGTGAGGTGTGCTCAAACCAGATGAGCCCATGCTCAAGCATCGATCTTGGGGTTTCAAACCTGGGTCCACTGCATCCCAGCCCAACACTCTATCCACTACACCACTGACTGGTCAGGCTATATCTATTATTTGTTCTATTTTTACATGTGGTAAGCACCCACTAGTGATGTAGAACTCATGTTTGAGCCTTACAAAGATCTGGATTCACACATTTACCTCTGAAACTTTATACCTTAAGTTTAAAATAGGCAAATTAGTATTTCAGTCACACAGCTCTGTGAGAATTAAATGTGATAGTATATGTCAAGCAATTTTCACAATATTTAATGAATATGGTAAATACACCTACATACTGCTATAATTATCATTTTTTGTATCAGTGCTGTTTTGCACATATAAAATATTTCATGACTCCTAAGTCATTTGCCAATTTTCAATTTAGAGAAAAGCTAGCCTAGCTTGAGAATTCTTAGAGAGGTTGTATCTTTGCATCTTTTTTTTTTCACTTTTATTTTTTATTATTAATTTTAATGAGGTGACACCAATAAATCAGGGTACATATGTACAATGAAAACATCTCCAGATTATCTTATCATTCAATTGTGTTGCATACCCGTCACCCAATGCATCTTTTTTTAAATTTAATTTATTTTTATTATTATTATTATTTTAATTTCTTTTTTTTAATTTATTCATTTTAGAGAGGAGACACAGAGTGAGAGAGAGAGAGAAAGGGGGGAGGAGCTGGAAGCATCAACTCCCATATGTGCCTTGACCAGGCCAGTGCAGGATTTTGAACTGGCGACCTCAGTGTTCCCAGGTCGACGTTTTATCCACTGCGCTACCACAGGTCAGGCTCAATGCATCTTAATTGTAGTTATCTGTAGGAACTATGGGGTCAAATATGAAACCATTTTGAAACTCAATCAATTAATTGTCAAGGTATTAAAACAGAGTAATCAGGTACTTTTTCCATTGGCTGAATCTAGTTTGGTCTTTACCTTTGAATTATTAATCTAAATATTTGTTATTCAGCTTGCTCAACTTCCCATATCAGAACATTTCATTGATAATTACAATCTTTATTTTATAAGTAAAAATATGTTGAAAACCATAGTTTTATTTAAACCAGGCATTGTAGTCGCTGGGAATTATCAATTAATTTGCATGAGTTATTAATCAATGCCTCTTTCACAAACTGTACTATAACTTCCATGAGGCAGAGATTCTATTTGTATTATGTGTTTGGTACTCAGTAAGAGCTCACTAATATTTGTGGAATGAATGAATTTCAATGACCTCTTGTAGCCTTTTTAATTGAACTAAATAAGGCAGAGATTTAAAGTTCATCCTCTATAGTAAATGTTTCCATATATATGATTTGATTTTGCGATCATTATAAATCAGGATTAACAAATTATGACCTATAGGCAGAATCCAGCCTTTTTAAAAATAAGGTTTGTATTAGTTTTATGTTTTAAAATGTTTGAAGAAAACCAATAGAAGAGTGAAATATTATAGGAAAATTATAAGAAATTAAAATATCAGTGTATATAAGTAGTTTTCTTAGATTACAGACATGTTCATTCATTACTATATCATCTGTGACTGATTTTGCCCTAAATGGTGGTTGCATATTTGCAATGAAGATTGTATGGCTCACAAAGCCTAATAAATTGACTATCTATCTCTTTATAGAAACTAATTTTCCAATATCTTTTTAAAATAAAACAAATAGAAAGAATACTATGTAGTTCAACTTGCTTTTAATTTTGAATGAATCAAGATAAATGGCCAGATGCATATTTTAGTTATCTACTTAACTATCAATTATATTTAGATAATTTACTATCAATCATGATTATAAAGCTATAAACTATACTGTTTTTAAACCTAATCTCCCTATGAAGAAATGAACTGGTATATATATATATATACACACACACACACACATTGTTTAATGTCAAATAATTTTTATTTCAGATTTTTTTGTTTTCATATGATTTTATTTATATATACTTAAAATAACACATGTGTGTATATCTATGATTTTTTTAGAATAAAGCATTTAAAACCTATATTCTAAATTTAAACATTTTGAAAATATAATTATCTTACTAATTTCAAAAATAATTTTATACTTTTTTATATATATAAATTCTGGTGTTTCTCTTTATCTTAGCTCTCAAGCTTTACGTCAGTACTTAGCACAATTTGAAAAAGATAAAACTCTGGATAATAATAACACTTTATATTTTGAGAGTATATGGTACTTTTTTTATTTTTAAAAAACTTTTCCATGGATGGTGGAAACTTGATGTGTGTTAATTTAGTCTGTAAGTTCAGGCAAAATGAACTTAGTTAGGGCATGGTATGTTTTATTCTTGGAATTAATATGAGGGCAATTAAAATACAGGTGAAAAAACGTCGAAACCTGCCTTTTTTCTAGTTTATCAATTCCTGTACTAATATCAAGAACTGTTGACATGAATAGATAGAGAGAAGAAGACATTCTGTTCTTTAGTTTTAGTGGTTGAATGGAACACCATAAGTAATTGGAAAGATTTTTTTAAAACTTTGATGAAAGAATTAATCCAATAATGTGGTACTTTAATTCTTTTTGAATAGAGTAAGTAGATACATATTACCTATGTTAAATTTGTAATAAATTTTGTTGGTATCCAGTCATATGCAATTTCTTACTTGCTGAGTGTCTTTCAAGTTATTTCTACCACATTTCAATTTGGGTTGTCTATTTATATTGATTAATCAATATAAATGAACACATATAGACACTTCCTCCTTTTACTAAGAGAAAAGCTGTATAAATATAAATTTTCTCATATTGACTTAGTTTTCTAATACCAATATGTGTACAATAATGCACACAAATCACTGTATATTTCTATGTACTTTTTTTAAAGCTGTAACTGATTTGATAGAGAGAGCAGCTCAGAGAAAAAAGGATTCATGAGTTTAGGCCAGCTCTCTGTGCATCCACAGATATGCAAGAGAAAATCTAAAGATCCCAGTTCATGAGAGAGAAAAAAAGAGAAATTCTCCATCAAAAGAATATAAAGAAATAGATATTGCATAACTTTTAATAATATGTTACTAAGCTAAATGTAATAATTCAACACAGTTAACTATATTTATAAACAACCTACTTTACACTTTTTTTTTTTGGTAGAGGAGGTGAGGGTTCAATAAAGAGTTAGTGGCAATTAATTCTATTTATTTTCAAATGTTATTTAAGAACTGGCTTGCAATATTTAAGAAACCTATGATACTATGTGCCTAATTAACACAAGTTTTAGGTGACATTTCAGTAATTTTAAAGGATAAACTCAGTTAGTAGAACTCATTAAATTCTAAAATTTAAATGGCTTTGCCTCTTCCTTGCATGTGTAGTTTCTCTTGTAAGTACCCTAATATTAGACTGTCTCTTTAATTTTTAAACTGACTTATTAAAAGAAAAGGCTTGAGTGAGAAAAAATCATACAATTACAAAGCCATCCTTTCCACTTACTTTAAAGCTAACAATGTGAACCTAATATTTAATGTTATTAACAATGCCCAAAGTCAAAGGTTTGTGATTAAATAATGAACACAAAAGGACTGCCATATTAAAAACATCATTCAATATTTTTTCTAGAAGAGTACAAATCAAAGACTAGAATTAAAGCTCAAGAGAAATTTTTACTTAAGCATATTTGATTTTTCATTTAGTTCCACTTAACCCTCAGGTTTTTCTCCCTTTTTGATAACCTTTTGCTCTCAGGCCTGCTGTGAAAAGAACAATGAAGCAGCCACAATGTTCCCCAAACTGTGACTTCTGCCTGAGTCATTATCCTTCCGCTTCTTAAGCTTCTACCTCTCTCACCAGGAATTCAGTGGAAAGCATTAAACTCCATGTCTTGTAGAGCAGAATTCAAGAAACACAGGGCCGTCTGTGTATATCTTGCTGTTGAACAGAAAACATTCTCACCATTATACATTAATGAGAATCCTTTACCTGGCCAAGGCTCTTTTCCCACACAATATAAGTAACACGGCAAAGAGCTGAGACTTCCGTGAAATGATTGCTTCTGGTCTGGCCCCTTCTAGCGTAAAAGAAAAAGAGAAACCAGGACAGTTTTCAAGGACTGACTCAGTCAGTGTATCTGCTTGCTGGGCTAGTCAAATCTCTGTGATTTAAAGTTTACAGCTATTAATCAAAAGAAAAAAAAAGGAGAAAATATCCATAGCAGTAATTTAAATTTTAGGATTAAAATTTTGATACTGATTTTTTATCTCTATCCTGCTTTTTTAGTCAGGAGCCAAACTCTTTATTTTCATTTGTTATTTTCCTGCTTCTTTGTCATCTCATTAGCCTGTGAATCCAGAGTAGATTTTTATCTAGGAATCAGGCTTCAATACCAGGAACATCAGTGATTCAATGTGGTAATCAAACCATTATCCAACCCTGCATACTGCCTTCTAATAAACTGGTACTCCCCTTAGGAAAAACAGGGCTTTGATAGGCACTGTTGGTCTTAGATTCTTTGTATAGTATTTATTAGCATACGGAATCATTTATTACTTGATCAGAATCAGAAAGTTATAAATCCAGAACAAAAACTAAAGTTGGAATATGTATTTAACCTGCTTACTTTATCTACTTTGGTATTTTCTTCTCAAAAATGAGTGAAAAGTGTGACTGAGTTTTGGAGTGCTCTGCTATACTCCACAAAAATTACCTAAGTTAACGAATAATGATGCTTCGCTCAGACGCACACTTATTGAGCATCTCCTAGGCAGCAAATACAGAGTCCCTCTGCTAAGAATACACGCAGTCATACTCTTACTGAACCATGGTCAAGGTCAGTATTTTATGAAATCATAGTATAAAAATCATTCATAAGACATGGAAGTTATACTTCAACACCCTCCTCTAATAATAGAAGAGACTGTTCAGATAAGCTGTTTTATTAATATAACTCACATGCCATCTTCTTATTTGCAAGAACTATATTATTTATTTCTGTTAAGATTCATTGGTAGTATATCTAAAAACAAAGAAAAAAATTCTTTTCCTGTATGGCATTCTGCAAAAGCACTAGGTTAGGAATAAAGTGATATGAATTAGTGACCCATAACTGCCACCTACTCCTATGTGATGTTAAGCAAGCAATTAACATCACTCCAGTTCTGAGGTTCCTTGTCTTTCATATGAAGATGTGTAATTTACCTTACAGGGTGGTTGTGAAGAGTTAATGGGAACATGCATGTTACAGCATTTTGCAGACTACAAGGGAACATTTGAATGTGAATTATTTTAAGTGTCTTGGTTGTGAACATGTGAAAGATTCCCAACATTTATGGGTAAAAGTGTTGACTTTTCTGAGATAAGAATGTGTTGAGATGGGAGTGTGTGGCTTTGCCAACTCTGTAACTAGAAACTTAGATTGTGAGCCAAGACTTCTGTCTAAGGGGATGACAAATGTGTCAAAAAGCAGAAACTGCCTAGAAAAGACAAAATATAATGATAATATTTCATTTTACTGTTGATAGAATATCATTTTCATGAAAATTAAATTTATTTCTCTCATGTATTCTGTACTCATAGAGCTGATACTTAGAAAAATCAGGTAGATTCAGAGGATATCATTTGGGACCATAACAACTTAAAAGGAACATGGGAAAGATGGAGAGATATCTAAGGAGACTCATAAATACAATTAAAGGGTTAGAGCATGGGACTTATGGGGAAAAGTTCTGGAATTGTTCAGCTTGTTAAAAATAAGGCTAAATGTAGAAAAGTATGAATGTGTAATATACTAAGGATAAAAGAACATCTGTTTCTTATGTCTAAGAAAAATAAAAAGAAACTAGGCTTAAGCTAGAGGAAAAAAATTTAAATTAGTAACAAGAAAGAATTCCCTGATAGTGAAGATGGTTGGGCTTACAGAACTTGCTAAAATCCTCTTTGCACATATTTGAAAGAGTGTTTTCATTAAAAAAGCACAGTGTAGGTGTTGACTTTCCTAAATGTAGGACAATAGATCAGAGAACATTTTTTTTTTTGGAAGTGAGAAGCAGGGAGGTGGAAACACAGACATCTGCATGCATCTGACCAGGATCCACCCAGCAAGCCCACGAAAGGGTGATGCTCTGTCCATCTGGGTCATTGCTCCATTTCAATCAGAGCCATTCTAGCACCTGAGGTGAGGTCATGGAGCCATCCTCAGTGCCTGGGCCAACTCTGCTCCAATGGAACCTTGGCTGTGTGGAGGGGAAGAGATAGATAGAGAGAAAGGAGAGGGGGAAGATTGGAGAAGCAGATGGGCGTTCTTTTGTGTTCTCTGGCTGGGAATTGAACCTGAGACATCTACACACCCAGCTGATGCTCTACCACTGAGCCAACCAGCCAGGTTAGATCAGAGAACTTTTAAATAACATTTCTAATTTTCTGATTCTTGAGTATTGTCACTGTGGTAAAATAAAAGAATATTGACAAAAACTGTTCAAAATTCAAGGCTGTTTATTTGTATGCAACAAACAGAAAATGCATCTTGATTCCAGTTATCCTATATTGTTTTATTATACAATAAATAAATTGTTACTTGAAATTTTATATTCAGAGAGTTCTAATGAAAGACTCTTTGGAAATTCTTTATGTCTAAATTTTTTCAAATCTGAAGTGACATGGTGTAGGTCACACAAAGTGTAGGAAAGATTGTTAACTACTCATCAAATACTTGTTTCTTCTTTTCCCTGTGCTCGGCTATATTTCCCAACCTCATTTGTACTGATGTGTTACAACATGTTTGAATTTTTAGCCAAAGGAATGTGAATGTAGTGGATGTTATATGTGCCATTTCTGGGTTTCTTTAAAATAGGGTAAACCCACCTCTGCTCTGTTTCCTTTTCTGTCTGCTGCATTATGACCATGATGAGGCCCTACCGGATGGCTAAGCCACAAACTGAAAGGGGTCTGAGTCTCTAAGTTACCATGTGGAAAAATCACCTGCCAGGTAGAAACATCTGTCTTAGTGTGTTATGCAAATGAGAAAGACACTTCTGTTTTATTTGATCATTTTACATTTTTTAGATTTGTTTCTTCAGCAGATTTGAATGAGACATAGAATAGTCAGGCCCATTTTATTGTACTTATTTATTGTCAGATCTTGATCAACTACTTTTCTTTACCTTGATTTCTCTTACACAAAACAATGAGAATAACAAATGCACTTTATTTATTTATTTATTTTACTGATATGAAATGATAAAAGACATTGCATCTTGAACTGTCATTTTATTATTTAACCTAATGCATAAAAAAGATTTTTTTAGTGGTTGAATAATTATGTTAGAAAATATTAATTACAATATGGAGATTTGTAACTCATTTTACTCTATTTCAAAGAAAAACAATGAAGAAAGCTTTAAAATGTAGAGAAGGGCCAAAGATTTACTGCAAAGAATTGTTTACAAATGAATTTTTAAAAAACACCCTGTTGGGGGGTGGGAAGGGGGAAGGAGAGGGAGGGAGAGGGGGGAGGGGTGGAGCACAAAGAAAACCAGATAGAAGGTGAGGGAAGACAATTTGACTTTGGGTGATGGGCAATCAACATAATCAAATGTCAAAATAACCTGGAGATGTTTTCTCTGAACCCTAATTGATTAATGTCACTTCTTAAAAAATTCATAAAAAGAATTTGTTGAAAAGAAAACCAAACCAAAAAAACCCCACCCTGTTAAAAATGTACAGATGTTCTTTAGTATGCATATTAATGGGTATTCATAAGCAAGCTGTACTTATTATGTAAGTTAGAATTTTAAATTTTATTCTTCACTACCAGGGACTAGTAGTACAACTAATACTTTTATGGAGAAAAACCTATTTGCATAGTATTTAACTATGTTTCCGTTAAATTAAAATATAAACTGCAAGAGGTTTAATGAGCTTTCTAATTATTCTTCTTGTCTATGGACATTAGAGATCACAAATATGTGGAGATCAGTGGAACAGATTACTCAGAATGTGTCTTCCATGTCCTACTCTTGAAGAGTCTAAAACCGCTAGTAGAAATTTAATAAATGTACTTCTAAATTTATTTCTAGATAAAGATTTAAGGAAGTAATAAATTGTCGCTTAGTGTCTTCTGGCTCCCTAGCTTTATTTGAAACCAAATCATTCATTCCTTCGGTACTATATGTTATTAGGACCCTGAGCTCTATAGATAAAATACCTGCTATTCTACTGACTGTTGGACCTACAGCAGCATTTCATTCCCTTTTCTGTTCTCAGGCCCTTTGTCTTTCAAACTGAGGCTGATAATAGTATCTACATTACAGAGTGTTACATGGAATAATAACTTAGGGTCTGGTACATAGTTAATAATCAAGAAATCATAACTATTAGTCAAAAATATTTATTGATGATCTGCTATACTAAAAACTGCAATATATTAAAGGTCATTATATGTCATGATGTACTTGACACTTTAAAGTTGTCTCTTTAAATTATAACAACCTCTCTGTGAGATATGTATTATTATGTCAATTCCAGTTGCAGTAACTAATACTGAGAGGTTAAGTAACTTGCCCAAAGTCACACAGTTAGCAAATGGCAAAGCCATAATTTAAATCAGGTATGCTAAAATCCAAAGTGTTGTACATTGAAAAATAAGGGTAGGTGCAAAGATAAAGATGACATATAGTCCAGAAGAATTCAGTTTAGCCATGGGAGGGAGATTAAAAGCATATATCTCGCTAAGTGTTCAAATAAAATTTTCAGTGTTGAGCTGTGAGAAGAAAGCTCATATATTTTTTCATTGCAATTATTGCAAAGTGGTATTTGTATTTCCCTGATATTGGTGGGTTTGAGATTGTTGTTGATGAGATCATTGTTGAGGCTTAATCACTGTCAGGTTTATTGTGTTTCTTGATATTTTTCAATCTGCTTCCCTACCCATTGTCTCATAAGTGTGTATATCTATCTTGGGTGCAAGAAAAACAATGTAGGTTTCTGTGGATGGAAACGAGCAAGGCTATCACTGCTATTGGAGAAGTCACCCAATATGGGCAAGAAGGTCAAGAATGGACTGTTCAGATGCACATAGACTTGTCCATTATCACCCAGAACTGATGTATCATTGGCAACGTATACACTGGGACTAAAGGAAATTCTAGATCAAGGTGACAGTTGTTCTCTACTTGCACACTTGTGGCTATGTATAATCTAAAACTTCCTGTCACTTAATTTAATTTCTCTGCCTGCAGATAAGATAAATTGAGGCATTTATTCAGATAAATTATTTATGGAAGTAAGAAGTGTTAGTGACATTAGTTAACCATAGACTGTAATGTCAGATGAGATCTCAGGAATCATCTAGTGCAGTGTCCTCATAGTGCCAGTGAGGGGACAGACATAGGGAGAGTGGGTGCATTAATCTGGGCACACAGTCTACTGTGTGCAGAGCTGGATTTAGAAGGAAATCTTACCTATTGTGACAGCATGGATGGACCTGGAGAATATTATGTTAAGCAAAGTGAGCTGGTCAGAGAAAGACAAATACCATATGATTTCACTTATGTGGACTCTAATAAACAACAACAAAAAACACCAACAAGCAAAACAGAAACAGACTCATAGATATAAAGAACAGACTGACAGCTGACAGAGGAGAGGGTGTTTGAGGGCTGGTGAAAAAGGTAAAGGGGTTGAGCAAAGAAAAAAAAAGAAAAAAAACCCCTTAGAGACACAGATAACAGTATGGTAATTACCAGAGAAAAAGAAGGTGAGTGGGGAGGTAGAAGAGGACAAAGTGGGGATAAATGGCAATGGAAGAAGACTTGGGGTGGTGAACACACAGGACAATATACAGATTATGCATTATAGAATTGTATACTCGAAACCTATATACTCTTATTAACCAAGTCACCGCAATAAATTCAATGACAAAAAAAAAAAATTAGTTCTTCTCATCTTAAAAAAAATTAGTTCTGCTCACATGCCACATCAAATTAGGCGACAAGTCCAACTATTGGTTCTACTTCATTATTTCTGGCCTCGAAACACTCCTACATTTTAATTCTTTCGGCCCTTGTTTTAGCTGCAACAGGAAGCCACCTGTGTGGTTTACAGAGCGACAGGAAAGCCACTCTGTGTGGGTTACAGAGCAAGGCTAGAATTAGTAACACTTTTGGTTTGATAGCTACCCTGGCAGAAGCCTCATCTTCAGCTGGCATTAGCCATGCGACTCCCCCTCCCGCCGCAGCCAGACTCTCCTCTTGTGCCTCAGAGCTGGGGCCTGCTTCTCGCTTCAATCAGGCCCTGTACTTGATCTTCAATCAGGCCCAGTCTTGGAGAGAAAGTGCTTTTGGGTGGGGGGAGAAGGAAGATGGTGGACAGAAGTGGAAACAAAGTCTCAGGATGTAAAGCTAAGAGGAAGTTTAGAAATCACCTCATCTATCTATCTCACATTACAGAGAATAAAATCCAGTCCTAGATGAGTTGAATGACTTTTGAGGCCATACAGAAAATGGACTAAAATTTGATTCCTGATTTCAAGTAATTTTTTCCTCATACAAGAGCCATAGTAGGTAAATTTATTGAGCACATGCTACATGCCTGGTATTGTACTAATGCATGTATTATATGTTATGTAACATAGTGCGTATTATATAGCACACAAACTATTAAGGAAGGCTTTACTGACAGCTGAGTAAACTGAGGCTTAGCAAGACTAAGTAACTTTCTTAATATTACAAATAGGAAATAAATAAAAGAACCAGGATTCCAGTTGGGCCTTATAAATAGCTATGAAGTATCTGGGACTTTAACTTCCATATTAGCTAACAAGTTGGCCTGCTATAGTTTCATACATGCTGGGAGAAGATTTGAGACTCGGGTTAGAGACAAAGGACTTTATTACACATATTAATAATAGGCGCCATAGTATTAGCATTTTCCTAAGCCTGCGTCTCTACAGAATGGTGATAAGGGGGTCAGGTGTCACTGGCACATGAGGTAAGCTGTGTTTTAAGAGAGAAAAACCTGACTTGAGGCAACACATTATTTTTGTAATGGGCACTAAATATGGCTGACTTTTTTTCTTCTGGAGGGGAAATGCTATCTCGCTCTCCCAAGACTGTTAGCTATTTAAGCATGCTTTCAAAGACAGCTCGGAACAAAGTCCATCAGTGTCACTGCTTGAAAGACATGCAGAAATGTGGAAGACCCTTGGAGAACTGTTTTTCAACATACTCTAACTGGAAAACTCATATTATTAACCACTAGACACATGACCCAGTAGCATTTCAGCCAACAGTAAAACATGATGTTGAAATGGTTTGCTATTGAAATGGCAGCATTTCAATATTATACATTTCAGCTGTTGAAATGCCATTGGTAGTCAGGCCATTGAATCTTGGGATGAATCACACCGTGGAAGGTGCGTATAGGTCCACAGATGCATAATCGTGGCTCATTTTCTACAATTTCTTCTGTCTATGCATTTTGATTCCACACTTAGCAGCTCACTTGAAAGAAGAAAAAAGAAAGAAAACAGAAGAGACTCTAAGCTCAGTTTAAAGAGAAGAGCAGCTCCAGGCTTTACGTTGTTGAGCAAGTGTCCCAGCATGTCGGTCTTGATAGATTATTGCCGAGACACTTAGGGTCTCTTCATAATATCAAAAGAGGTGGTAGCTACCAAGATGGAGAGGGTGGCTTGGTCTCCTAAGTTGAAATAAATTCTGCTTACTCACTGGTGCCCTTGAATAATTTTTGCCTCCATCTCTGGGAGTTTCGTTAGCTTTAAGGTGAGGATGTTCCTTGTTGTCAAACTCCTAGTACAGTACCTGAGCAAGCAGTCACTTAACATTAGTTATTATTACTAATAATAGTAGTAGTTTGGCATGGCTGAAAGTAATACTGAAACATGTTTTTAATAACGGGAAATCCCATAAGAAATATCATTTTGAGTTAAAGTCTGTACAAGGAGGACTTGTAAATTGACAGTTGATTTTTTTAAAAAATTTTTTATTCATTTTAGAGAGGAGAGAGAGAGATAGAGAGAAAGAGAGAAGGGGGAGGAGCAGGAAACATCAACTCTCATATGTACCTTGATCAGGCAGCCCAGGGTTTTGAACTGGCGACCTCAGCATTTCCTGGTCAACACTTGATCCACTGCGCCACCACAGGTCAGGCGACAGTTGATTTTTATTATTTAAAAATGTAGAAATAATATTTGTGTTGATAATGTTAATGCTGCTACCTTTAAATCCCAGAAAGAAACTCAATTTCCTTCATTTATGTGTTCCCTTAAAAATGGAACTCTTTTGTTAAGCCACACTTAGTCCATCTTAAAGTAGCTTTCAATCAAAGAACAGCTTCTCGTTAAGGGAAAAATGATTATTAACATCCTCATTTTGCTTCCTCTCGTGAATTATTTGCATTCAGAAATGTGCATGGCATTAGTTTCAGGATAAATGCAAATATGACAGCGGGATTTCTCACCAAGCTCTTTTTTTCTTATTAGCTCTTTTTATGTACTCCATTTATTATTCCCTCATCATTTTTCACATTGTATTAAAATGTTAGGTTTCTTAAAATAATAATATCTCTTTCATTTGGTAATTGTCTTAGCCCTGTCTACAATAGTCTACATCATACAGGGCCCATCTATAATTTGGAATGGCTTATAACAAGGCTTCATCTTTGCTTAGGGGCTGCCCAGGAATTCGCTATCATGGTAACTGAATCCCCTCTCTCCCACCGAGAATGTGATTACTCCAGGTGAGGTTCAGGGGCTTGCGAAAGAGGGCAGTGGTGTGAGGAAGGCGGCTGCTGTGAGTGCTGGTAGTATATTTACAGTCTGGGGCTTGAAGATAAATTAAGATATTATTCCTCCTCTCAAGCTTTGAAAAGTGTCCATCGCCAATGCTTTTTAAATACAATAGCACACACTGGATTCTTCTCTTGATGCTGTGCAGGCATTTTGTGAGAACGCTTTGTTTGCTGCATCCAGCATCCTCCCTCGAAGGAGTGAATGGATTGGGAGGCTAAGTATTCTTACTCAAAGGGTAGTGGCCACAGAGAGGCTAGAGTGGAATCAGAGAATCAGGGGGATACTTTCCACTGGGGTCTGCCTTGATAAACTGATTATAATTATTTCATTTTCCCTGGTCATAAAAAAAGGTAATAGATCTGACTAATAAAACGAAACTAATAAAATCATTTGATCATTTTGATTCACTGCACTTCACTGTACTAAGCTTCCCTGTTGACTCACAAATTGTTGCTGTCAAATAATTTTATATTTGTTTCTCTTGGAGATGACTTAACGTCTCCTTTTCTCTCCCCTTGTTACTGTCCATCATTTCACTTCTTCCTTCCAGGGAGCCTGGGGATGATTAATGATCATGGCTTAAAGGGAGCTATCCAGTAGATCATACAAACGTGTTTGTTCTTAAAAGGGCATCATGTACAACATGTAGATACTCTAGTAAGGCTGTTACCATAGGATCTGCTTCTTGGAGCATCACAAATTACAAGCTGCAGTAATTGGCTTTTGTACTTTTGTTATGTGATATGTAAATTTTTACTTTGCAGTCTATGAAGTGAGAGAGTACTGATTTGACCATGGTCTGGAAGACAGTAACAAGGGTGAGCATCCCACTCAGAGCTCTGCTGGAACAGGCCTGCTGTTGGCCTAGCTCTCCCACATATTTCATAATACCTACCTCGTATCAGTTTTATTACAGATCCCTTAGTGAATAGTGGGTTAGCATATACTTGCACCATTTGGCAGGTGGGCAAAGGGGGATAGTGTTTCTCACAACTGCTAATGGATTACTGGGCAGTATACCCCGTTCAGCCTAAATTAGGGACTGTTAATTTTGAGTAGTTCTGAAGGCACAGCCCTGCGCTAGGTGCCTTACAGACATTGTTTCGTTACATTTCACAATAATGCCCTGAGGTAGTTCCTGTATCACCTGCATTTATACTAGAGGAAGTTGCAAAGATGGTAATCAGAACCTCTCAACATTTTCATGTCATAGAACACTTATTATATCTCTGTGGCACACTGAGGAAAGCAGATGAGGAAGCTTGGGTGTAGGCCAGACCTGTGATCTATTTGCATTTAATAGGGATTTGGTGAGATTTTTCTTCTCTCTCCTCTTTCACATTCTTTTTGGACTATTTGCATTTCTTCTTTCTGAAATCACCTGTTCATAGGATTGCCCCCCCCCCAAAGAGAAATTCATCTTTTCCCTATTGATTTGTAAAACTGATTTAGGGTATAGAGATGATGACATGACAGACTCTAGATTCAAATTCCCTGGGTTCGCATAAGGGCACTGCTCATACACTTCTGTTCATGTTCCGTCACTTGTTAACTGTGACTAGTGACAAGTTACTTAGCTATCTTTCCCTTAAACTATAATTATAATAAAAGCACCCCTTGGGGTTGTTATGAAATAGTACCTGTAAACCAGTGAGGACAGTGCTCATTATACAAAAAGCACTCACACCATTAATTATTATATCAATCATAAAAAGAAATATTTCAAATATTTTTTCCAATTTACCTTTTCCTCGTTAACTTTATTTGTGAGGTATATCTATATCTATATCTATCTATCCATATACTTTATATATATGTATATATCTCTATCTATCTCTCTATCTATCTCTCTATATATGTATAGAGATAGATAGATATAAAATTTTAGGTGAAGGATGACTTTGAAACAAATCTATAAAAGTTAGAAGCATCTATTAAAAATGCTTCTTTAAAACAGGCATGCAGTTATTAGCAGTGGTAGAATATATGTGTGTAAAAAGACACCCCAACTATTTCAATGACATTTCACTTTCTTCTTTTATCTGTACATTCCAGTGATTCCCTGCAAAAGAGGAAAGCTGCTAGTCTGTGTCACCTTTATCAATTTATTTTTCCAGGTTTTTCTCCCTCTCTGTGTTCTTCTTTTGACAGTTCAAAATGGAGAAAGCATTTTTATTCAGAGGAACCGCAGGGCTCATGAACGTTTGATTTTGATGCCCTCACTGTAAAGTAGCTTTTGCTACAAGGTACTCAATGTTATCACTCAAAACCTTGGCCAATTCTCTTCGAAACCCTGGAGCATGGAGTTCACAGCAACTATTTAACTGCCACCCAAGTAACCATTCAGGGGGACTAAACCAATAGATTGAGAGATGATGTCACCATTGAAGGATGGCCTGTGTATCAGTGTTGTCATGTGTATTATGTGAATGACAGGCTAACACAATTCCTCATCCACAGAGAGTTGGTAAGAAAAATGCATCCAAATGGAACCAGTAAGAATCATCATTCAGTCAGAAGATAAATTGCCATTATTTTTTTAACCTAGTAGAATGGTCTTGTTCTGATGTGTATGTGTGTGTGTGTGTGTGTGTGTGTGTGTGTGTGTGTGTATGTGTGTGTGTGTAAATATATATATTACTTCGAAGGATAACTACTCAATTAAAAACATAGACTTGACAGATTTGTCTTATTGTTTCATAAATCATGCCATAATGATAATTTTTCTATTCAGATTATCTGATGTCTGATGAACTTGAGAGGTCCAAATACCCACCCCTACCCCCCTAGAAGAAGGAACTGAACTGTGAAAAGCATAGATAGCTCAGATCTTGGAAAGTAGTGATCTTGTTGATTTAAATTTTGGTGAAAGAGTTTATTTTTTAGGGCCCTTTTGGAACTTTAAAAGGTATATATCACCCCAATTTCTAATGAAGTACACATAATTTGTAAAATTAATAACTATACACATCAATAAAGAAAACTATATATCCCAAATTTTACATGCCTATAAAGAAAATGACCACATTGGAACATTTTAAAAATACATAAAAAAAAACACAACTAAATATGTTCTTTCAACAAATACAGTGAACCCATGTTTGAGAGCCCAGGAATTTGTCCATGTATTCTCAGTTCTTTAGGTGATTCTGGCATCTATTGATCCAACCCCAGGCCAAACATTCTTTTAAGGCTCATGAATTTGCCAGACAGGAACTGGCAAGGATCTCATTTTATTACCACTTGGCTGGGGACCAGTGTGAAAGGCTATATGGATAAATGTATGACTATATCTACTGTCCATGGCAAAAGGGTAGCTATCATCAGCAAAATTTTGGTTCCCAGGCAATGCCTGTCTTAAACTTATCATGGTACTGTGGCTGATGTTGAAAAGAATATTTGGCTGCTAGTGCACTACCATAGAGTCATTTATATATTAAGAACTTAAGAGAATATTATAATTGCTGAAGTAACTCAAGAAGCATCCATCTGGATTAGTATTAATGTTTTCTGGTATGTGCACATCTAAGTTAAATATAAACAGATCCCTCAATCTCTAAGAGCTTAGTATGAGTGGCATATGCGTAAACAGATCGAAAGATACACAAATGCCAACACCAACCAAAAAAGTAACTTGAAACCAAATATTTACATGATGTACAATTGTTTGCACAATGCTTGAAAAGTGATATTTGACACATGAAATATGCCTATCAGAATATATATTATTGAAGAAGTAATTTAATTAATTTCAATTACTTATAGAGAACTTTCTATGGTAATAGTTTTGCGCTCCTTTCTCTCCAGAATAAGTCTTTATGTTTTGAGGAACTAACATGGCATTTGAGCCATAGTAGATGCTCAGTACAATTTTTTGGTAGAAGGAATGAAGAAAAGCTTTTTGGTCAGGATAATATAGAAGGAATCTCGGGACCTTTGGCCCTCCCTATCTGATGTCATGCCTGTAGAAAAACCTATTGGAAGGAGCCATAGTGAGTCAGAATCATTAATTTTCTTTTGTCTGATTTTACCATTGTTGTGATTTTTAATAGCTTTGTTCCACACCAGTGGGACTATTCAGCGTCAGGTGGGAGTAGTTTGAAGTTTAGTAGGATTGTGTTCAAAAGAAGTGTGGCTAATTGTAATGCCAGGGTTGTCTTGATGATGCTGAGACATTCAACCCAGCCAGACAATAAAGATAGGGAAAAATCTGCACTGTTTGTGCTAGGCTCCTTTCAAAGTCCCTGAAGGGGCAGAGAGAGGAAAGAAGCAAAGGAAAATACCATAAGCACTTGGAAGAATAGAAGGATATCACAACAAGCCAATAAAGAGGCAATCTGACTACGAACAAACAAAATTCCACTCTGCAAAGTGGGCATTTTAAAAATTATGTACTTTAGGATCTAATTTTTCAGTTTCTGCTGCCTGTGAGGTTAAGTGTTCAGTGTTCTGAAAGAAACTGAAGTGCAGTAAACGACAAGCCCTCCCACACCCACAGAGCATGGGACCCGCTTTAAGGTCCTATGGTCTTTGGAGTCAGACCTAAGTTTAAATTCTAGCTTTGTTTGTTACCAGCTATGTGGCTTTGGGCAAGTTACTTAAACTTTTGCTATCCCACTCTCCATTTTTTGAGAAATGGAGATAATAGGGTCTGTTAAACAGGATTTTTCTAAGAATTTGATGTTAAAACTCCCCTTACTCTAGCACCTGCAAGATGTTAGATTTTCTTCCAAAGAAGGAAGTGGAGAATAAGAAGGATCTAATTATTATTATTATTATCTATTTTTCTGAAGTGAGAAGCAGGGAGGCAGAGAGACAGACTTGGCATGAGCCCACCGGGATCCACCCGCATGCCCACCAGAGGGCGATGCTCTGCTCATCTGGGGTGTTGCTCCGTGCTACGGGAGCCATCTTCAACACCTGGGGCCAACTTAGCTCCAATGGAGCCTTGGCTGCAGGAGGAGATGAGAGATAGAGAGAAAGGAGAGGGGGAAGGGTGGAGAAGCAGATGGACGCTTCTCCTATGTGCACTGACCAGGAATTGAACCCAGGACTTTCACATGCCTGGCCAATGCTCAACCACTGAGCCAACTGACCAGGGCCAAGAAGAATCCAATTGTGACAGAAAGAACCAAACACTTAAAATTTCTATAGTTTCAGCAATATAGTGAGGCTCAATAATTAACCAAATCTGAAAATGTAGCCAAAGGATATAATCATGATATTGCACAAATATTTATCTAAATATTGCTACCTGTAGTTTTGTTTATAATAGAGAAAATTACATAGAAATGATATACATGTTCAATATGGGATTGCTTAATTAGACTGGCAAATCCATTTGATGTAATACTAAGTAGTCATTAAAAATATCTTGTAGGAAGTTCTGGGAGTATTCATAGTGAGTCACTTAAAACATGACTAACTAAATTACTATAGAATTCCAGTTTTAAAACTGAGCATATTATAAACCTGAAAAAAAAAAAACCCCAGAAAGCAATACAGCTACATGTTAACGTTGTTATATGGTTGGGGTGATAGTGTATGTGATTTTATTAAATTTTTTGGTCATTTTAATGTCTCCTGATTTTTCAACAATAGTAGTTCTTCATTTATATAAGGCTAGGCAATTTTATAACATCAAATTCTTTAAAAAAATCAGTTTGATGGATCCTTTAAATACTAGTATAATTAATTAATGGCACAGTTCCTTAGGAGTAAAAATATAATATTAAAATAATTATTATGTAGCTTATATTTCTGCATATGTCTCAAGAAAAACAGGTGAATTTGTAGAGTTGACAATGCATATTATGAGGATTTCTACCTTATTTCTGGTTTAAACAGGTATTTTTGTATTATACTTTTCAATAGCCTTAGAATTAACTCTTCTGAATTTTTTCAAGATAAAAAATTTAGATAGAATGCTTTGTTTTCATTTGGTCATTTATGTAGAGGTATTCTTTTGAGCTGTGTTAAAAAGTAGATATTGCTTTTATTTAGAAAATTAAGTACATGTGATATAGAAGCTGTTAGAATACATGCTATTGAATTTGAATTCAGTATAAAATAATAGTGGTCTTTAAAATGCATTAATTTATCCATTCATTCATTTGTTCTTTCATTAATTATATGCTTCCTGTATTAAAATGTGACTAAAGTTTGAAATAGAAACATCTAATAGAACATTTAAATATAGTTTTGAATGTAATAAAATAACCTAAGAACAACATTATTTTTACCAGTCTTTAACCTCATTTTAGACTAATTAAGTCACACAACTGAAAGGAATAAAAGGCTGGCTATGCATTTACTTAAAATTAATTCCATTACTAATCTTGTAATAGTGGACTTTGTTATAAGGAAGTTCTATTAGAATAGTTAATAATTTGGAGAATTTAAGAACCAGATTCCATCATAATACTAAAGTTGTAAGATCTCTGTGTGGGCCTGGAGTTAGCTATATATAGCATTGTTTGTTACTACTGGGTCAGTATGGTGAATACTGTACCAAAAACAGTGTCATCAAAAGCTACTGAATCCACTATATTTAGTTACTTTTTCTAGAATATCTCATAATTTATCTCTACAAAATTACTTTATTAACTCTGAAGTGGACCTGATTTGTCCACTTGCAAGTCTAAAAAGAGAAACATTTTTAAGTTCAGTACACTGGCATAGGCCTTAAGAATAAAGATAGTGATCAAGAATGCACAGCAGCCTGACCTGTGGTGGCACAGTGGATAAAGTGTCGACCTGGGAACACTGAGGTCGCCAGTTCAAAACCCTGCACTGGTCTGGTCAGGGCACATATGGGAGTTGATGCTTCCAGCTCCTCCCCCCTTTCTCTCTTTCTCTCTCTCACTCTGTGTCTCCTCTCTAAAATGAATAAATAAAAAGAAAAAATAAAAAGATCCTTTAAAAAAAAAAAAAAAGAATGCACAGCAAGGAATGTCCACATGGCCTTTGATAAATATCCTATCTCATTATCCTCGGATCACAGATTCCGAAACAGATTTTATGGTGACACATAACTCTGAGTGCAGGTGAGTTCAGTTATCATAAATGTTTTCTACTGGTGTCAGAGTTTCAGTGAACCATTTAATACATTTAAAAATTACTAAATTTTATGTATGCTATATATGCTTAAAATTAATTCCATTACTAATCTTGTAATAATGGACTTTGTTATAAGGAAGTTCTATTAGAATAGTTAATAATTTGGAGAATTTAGTATATGCATATATATATAATAAAAAACATAACATTTATTAAAAATTTAGAGTTTTCTTTTGAATTTTATGAGCAAAATATTTCTATTTGAGAAAAATGGAGAAATATATAGTATAAAAAAGAGAAAAAAATATTAAAGAAAAGAGAATAACCACATAGAGGTAATTCTCTGCTAACATTTTGGCATGTTCCTTTAATCAATAAATATTTCTCTCTCTATGCACAATAAATAAATAAATACACAAAAACAAACATTTATGCACATACTCATTAAATGCATAAAATTGTTAAATAATTCAGAATATTATATATAAAATTATAATTCCTGTTCCATAGCTTTAAATATCACCTCTCTCTCTCTTTTTTTCTTTGTATTTAATGTAGTTTTTATTTAAGGAAATGCTAAGGCAATGTGGAATGATTTTATTTTGTAATTGTTTTCTTTTAAATTTTTGGTCCTTGGGTGGTGTTTTAAAGTGAAATATGGTTACATTGATATTAATCATGATTAATAATGGTTTAGATATTGGAGTTGTGCTTAGAAGGAACTTTGTGTTTACCTATTCTTCGCACTGATGCTATATTCACTCTCTTCTTAAGATAAATTTAAATGTTCTTTTCAAGTGCCCTTAAAATTTTTTCGAATATAAATATTCAAATGGGAATACCATATATTTTTAATACGCTGGTTGTGATGTTCTCTTTACTGAATCCTCTGGTTTCCCACATTCTGGTCTTCTTTTTCCAGTTATAATACAGGGACTTGAGGGTGGACTGTTCCCTCTCCGTCTCCTCCTCTCATTGCCTTAGAGCGAGCACTGACCAGTGCTCAGAAATATCATGTCTTTTTTAACAGGAGCCAAATTTATTTTCTTCCTCTGACTTTCTCCTATATCCTAGACATATATGACCAGTTTGATCTCTCTGCTTGCATATCTAGAGGGCATCTGAAACTTTAACATGTCCAGAGCAGAACTACTGATGTCACACTCTCCTGCCAATGAAACAAACAGCCTGCCTCTGCAGTTGTTTCCTGTCCTTGCCCTGCTAATAAATAGCAACTCCATTCATCTAATTGCTCTGCTCAAGACTTTGGAGTCACCATACCTTTTATGGAACAATTTTTGAATGGCAGTTATATTCCAGGCTCTATTGTAAATGATGGGGATCCATCACACACACACATACACACACACACCCTCTCAAAATAGTTTGTATTTTAGTAACCTTGATTTCTGTCTCAGGCCCCATCATTCCAAATAGCAAAATGTTGATTCTACTTTCATAATATATCTAACTCTGGTCACTTTCTATATCTTTACTCCTTTCCACCTACTGCAAGGCATTTCCATCTTTCTCCTGACCTGCTACATTACCTTCTAACTGGTCTCCTTTACTTCTGTCTTTGCCCCAGCAAAGATTCTGGAGTCAGATTGTGTCATGTTCCAATTTAAAATCTTTTCCATTTCATCTAGAACAGTGGTTCTTAACCTGGGTTCTATCGAACCCTAGGGGTTTGATGAGTCGGTCTCAGGGGTTCGGAGAAGCCTCTGCCATGGAGGCCAGAATAAAGTAATACCGTAATTTGTTGTGAGTTCATGCACTTTGTTGATTTTGTTCTTTAAGCAAGGTGATATTCATGCACGGCTCATTTGTGCACCAGTAAAAAAACATATACCTATGTCTTGAATTTGGAAAAAAAATCATATTTTATTTATCACTAAAGAAGGGTTCGGTGAATGCGCATATGAAACTGGTGGGTTCAGTACCTCAAAAAAGGTTAAGAACCACTGATATAGAATGAAAGGCTAGGTGAAAAAATTTGAAGGATATGACTTATAGGCCCTATATATACAGTCCCTCTCAATTTATTTTCAAAACCAAAATCAAGCTTGATATTCCAGTTGTCTATGGTGGAGGAGGTGGACTGTACTGACACAGAGGTCTGAGTTTTTGATTGACAAATAGCCATTTCATTTTTGACATTTAGACCAATCTGGTTAGATGTGGCCATGGATGCTTTAGGAGAAGAAAAACCCCAAACTGGATCTTTTCAGTAGGAGGAAGGAGATTGATTTGGCATAAAGGCTTTACTCTTAACATTTACCATCCTCTTTTATGTGGCATTGAAGAACTATAAATTCAGATGCTCAAGTATGATTCAATCTATCCATATAAAATTCTTGATTTATATGAATCATGTGTTTCTATTGCCCAGTAGTTATGGGTATCAGCCGCTCCACACCTACCTCATCTGTTATTGTTAACATTAATCAGGTGACCAAGCTTGGCAAGCTACCCGGGCTTTAATCCATAAGTGGAAACAAGAAAAAATAAATCAATTCTTTTTGGTTTATATCTGTGAAATTAAAATACTTCTAGTTTAAAAACTATGCCTGGCCTAAAAGAACTAAGTTTGCCTCACTATCATTTTTTAAATAGAACCATTTGTTACAACTTTCCTGTTAATGTGTGCACCAGTAGCAAATTTCACTTAGTGGTGTTCAGTATTAATTTTAGTAGCTCGCTCAGTGGCTTGCCATACTAAATGGCTATTTGCTGCTTTCTTTCTTTTAAAAAATGGGAGCAATTATTTGTGTTCATGAGAGCGATGGGAGCAACCAAACACTAAAAATAGAAATTATGAAATTAGCCAGAGGCAAATTACAGAGAAAAAACAAGTCCATGAACATTTCCTCCGACTGGCCTGCTGCTGACCTCTCTTTTAGAGTGGACGGGCTATTTACTTGAATGGATGACATATTGAAGAGCTCCCTTCTCTCACCTGGTTCTATGTCCCTTCAGCTCAAAATGCCAATTGAGGGTTTTTTTTGATGCTGCACTTTGGTTCCGGAGACAAACCTATTAGAACCATAGCTAAGAGTAGAAAATGCATTATGTCAGGGCCACCTGTTAAATTTGAGCTATAACCTTTGGACTGGGTGACAATTTTGTGGTTTTTAATTTTACTTTCATGTCTTTGAACTTTAAGCTGCTTCTGTGCAAAGTTACTCTCAATTGATAGATTTAATGCAGGAAAATGTTTTGAATTGGAGAAGTGCTATTTGTTATTACTACCCCAAAAGTGCATATCCAGTCCTCCCCAAAATAGTCAACAACCACAACAAAAATAATCTGATCCACCATTGGAGAAGAGAAAGAGGGAAAAAATAATACATTAGGGAAAAACTCTAAGCAAAATCGTATTTAGTGATCAGATTCTATGTTTTCTTGGCTGCTGTTGCTAAGGCATGTGCAATTATTATCCTTTTTGTATCGGGATGAACACACAGAAGCAAATAGAACTTGCACTTCACGAATGAAATGTAAGAATCATTTGGGTGTAGGTGGAAAGGAAGTGATAGAGTTCAGAAGAACAGATGTTCTAAGAGTTAGTAAAACTTTTCAAAATGAAATTTCATGCCCTCTAATTATTGCATTGCTCTCCTTGTATCCTCATGAGTCAGATCTGTTCAGATTCTGAGGAAATTAAGGAGATGTGCCTTGTGCCCTGACCACAGACAACTTTCAGCCCAAGGCATGTTGACGCTCTCGTCAACTGGTCTTCTACAATGGCAGAGTGCCACCCACAAACATGCCAGAAAAGAGCACTTTCTGGACACATGTTTTGCATTCTTCAAGTATGTTATTAGAATTCCTTCTCTGAACCCGTCCTGCTACGCTATTGTTCTCAAAATAGTGCTCTTTGATTTGTTTGGCTTTGTGTTTGCAATGCCCTAAAACAGATTCCATTTTGTTCTCCAGTGCCAAGTGATATGAGCATGCATTCTCTTTCCATGCAAAATTAGGTTTTCTGCACCAATAGGTTGGGAGCTAAATGCTTCATATTTATTATCTTTAAGGTGCTGTGTTAATGAAAGAATTTTAATCATTGACATTGCTCTGTGAATTATGTATTACAAAACCCCTGCTGGTGAGTTAGACAAAATTAACCTACTGTATGGGGCATTAAAAAAAAAATCACAGCTAATTAGTAAGCCAACAGGAACAAAGAAAATGTAATACAAAGATGTGGAGAGTAAGACACTTAGGGAGGAACACTGACTCCGTTTCAGACGTGGCTCTTTCATTCGGGCGACATTGGTAAAACTGCCTGCCATGGCGGCAATCTCCCTCCAATCTGATCTGTTCCATTAGACTTGAGCATTTTTATGTTTTGTAATTAGTTTTCTAAGCTACAGACTCCTCACTCTTTCAAACTGTGGAAATCAAAGGCTCATAATAGAAAATGGAAGATATTTTTAAATGCTTTTAAATTATTTCCCAAGCGATCTATATAGAGATGTAAGGCAATTCATGGGGATTATAATGGGAAATGATTTCCATCACTTTTTTTCCCCTTGAATCACTCTGTATGCTCATCATATATGCCATATCCATTCCTGTATTTTAAAGTAGCAAAGCTTTGTCCAGGCTTCCTTCCTGACACAATTCCTTGTGGAGCTGACAAAAAGGCAGGCAAGGGTTTAAATTGCAGACCGCTTGCCTCCTTAGCTCCTCCTCCTCGTGCCCACATGCAAGGGCCATGCGTCACTCTGCTGCCGCAGGAGCTGGGAAGAGACAATTGACCCTGAGAGGCTGCCAGAGAGGTGCTCATGCTGGGCCCCATTTGTTTGTAATTGCTCTTTCTAAGTTATAGGTGGAGATAAAGCAACCAAAATGGGACAAGCAGAGGCAAGAGACAACAATAATGTCTATTTCAAATGTTCCCTGCTCACCAGAGGCCCTGAGCATTAAAAAGGATAAGACAATCCAGTGACCTTTTGTTTTCTTCTGGATTATTTCTTTTTATTTTCTTCCTGAGAAGATTTCTCTCCTGGCCTAATGATATCCAAGAGCATTGTCTTTCTGATGAGAATCTGATCCGCTGTTCTTTAAGAAAGTGTGATTAACCTTTCTTCTTCCATCCCCTTAGTTTACTGTTAGAGTCACCTCTGACCCTTGGATGATTTTAAAACAAACTGAGTAATTGGTAAAAATCTTGCCTCTTATAGGAAAAAAAAATGGCCAAGGGATGCACAGCAAGGTGGGGTTTCTGTTTTAAAAGTGACGTAGTAGAGGGTACACGTGTAGAGGGATACACGATGTCACCTGTAGGGTGCGAGCACTTCACGTGGAATTTTGGCTCCTGCGACATCCAACTCTGAGTAGAAGGCATCTCTTTTTATGTTTATCTTTACTGCTTTTTGTGGGGCTTAGAGAACTTAAAGGGTTGTTCTACCTTTCAAGTCAGGTGAGTTTCCTCTTTTATTAGAAGCTCAGTAAAAACAGGTTGGAATATTGTAATAAATTTGTATGTTGATGAGTCTAAGAGCACTCTTCCCACAGCTTTCTGCTTCTATCTTTATTGTTAGAAACAGAACCCTTCACAGCCTCTCCACTGCTCTCTGCCTTGAACCCAACATCTTTTTCACAGTTTATGTCAGTTACCTCAAGAGTTTCGGGGTCCAGGTCACTCCTTTCTGCCATAGTAGTCTAGTCCCCACAAGGCTCACTCACCGGTAACCCGCAGCCTCCGACTCTGAGCCCTTCCAATATGATTCTGTTCCGATAATAGCAAAATACCCTGTGCTCCTGACTTGATCTTCAAATGTTCCCTTCACAGTTGCATTTCATTGGGAATCTGGTTCTGCTCTGAGGTCAACTTTATTTGTGTCCTTGTCCAGTGGGAGCTCTTTTAGTGTCCTCTGAGCCCTGTCCTCACAGGCCAGAAGTGAAATAGGTTCTCTTGCTCCACCTTACCCCTTCCAGATCAGGTGCTTTGCCTCCATTCTAAAAATACCAAATTAAGCCCTGGCTGGCTAGCTCGATTGGTTAGAGCATCATCTCAAAGCACAGGCATTGCCAGTTTGATCCCCAGTCAGGGCACACACAGGAACAGATTGATATTTTTTGTCTCTCTCCTTTCCTCTCTTGTTAAAAATCAATAAATAAATGTTTAAAAAATATATAAAAATACCAAGTTTGATCTCAGTTTGTCAGTTACTTCTTGAATGCTGCCAAACTCACCTGACCTCTGGAGAGTTCCCCTTCTTCATTTGGTGATTCTCACTCCTAGCTCATTGGCACTCTCACCAATATTACCTACAAAGTCATGACTTCACTCATGGTGATTTGAATAAATATGCACAGAGTTGATCTTTCTAACACCAGGATCCTCGGTTCCTTGACCACTTCTCTTCCAGGAATCTTTATGTTCACCTACTTTAGCTTTTTCTTCCTGAGATCCTACTCTTAGAGGCTTGACCTGATCATTGTCAATCACAGCATCTCCCCATAATTCACATTTCCAGCCTCTCATTTTTCCAGGTCTCTCTCTCTTTCCTTCAACTCAGTGATTGTCTGGTACCGCTGTGACCTCTAATGCATTGGGATGATTACTTTGCAGTTTCCTTACCAAACCAATGTCCTCACTGACTTTCTTATGCAGCTTAAATCTCTTTGGGCTTTTACTGTTGCTGGTAAATAAGATCATAATATCATAATGGTGATATATTTCTACTGCATTCACTTTCCCACTTATTTGGGTGATTCACACTTTCTTCTCTCCTGTCTAATCTCATGCATAATATATTAATCTGTACAAGACTCTTGGCCAGTTTATAAACATACTGTGCATATACTTCCAGTCATTCTTGAAAGTTCCTCTACCTTATAGCTGTGTGATTGTGGGCAGAGTGCTTGGCTTCTCTGTGCTGCAGCTTCCTCATGTGATACATATATTATACCTCTGTCATTGAATTGTTTGAGGATTAATTGAAGTTATATTTATAAAGTCCTTAGTTAACTACCTGACACAAAATTGCACAATATTACTATATTTGTTTTCTTTGGGCCAAGAATAAATTTCTACTCATTTTTAAAGTCTAGAACATAATTTTTCTTTCTGATGAATTTGATATGCCTTATTCTACTACTATAGCATTCTGTGCTAGTCTTTTGCAGGACTCATTTCACTGTATTACATTTATTTGTTATATGTCTAGCTTCTCAGCCAAAGTGTCTTTTCCTTGGTAACACTTCATATGTCATATTTAAATTTGTGTCTAAATGCTCTAGCCTAGTGACTGGAAAAATATTTGTGCTAGTTGTATGAATAAAAGAGATAGTTAATATTTTAATATAATATAGTATTTCTTAGTTCTAGATATATTGCCAAAATTGTTCTCAATAAATATATTTTTCTGTGAAGAACTATTTGAAAACAAATATTATAATAGAATTTGAATCCTGCTCAATATCTACATATAATAAATTACATCAAATTAGTTAGATGGTTGAATGGGTATGATCAATTGACTATGTAGTGGCAGAGGTCCCCAAACTACGGCCTGCGGGCCAAATTGCAGCCACCTGAGGCCATTTATTCAGCCCCCACCGCACTTCCGGAAGGGGCACCTCTTTCATTGGTGGTCAGTGTATGGAGTACTGTATGTGGCGGCCCTCCGACGGTCTGAGGGACAGTGAACTGGCCCCCTGTGTAAAAAGTTTGGGGACCCTTAACCAATGGTCAGTGCTGAGGCTAGACTAAGGACCCTGCTGTCTAACACAAGTCCCTGGCGACTAGCACAGTCTTAGGCCTAGGTATGCAGAGATGCCTTTCAGAGGTGAGCTGTTCCCATGGTTTGTTCTGCAACAGATTCCACACTCTAAAAGGCATGAGTTGCTTCCCTGTATAAACTCAACTTCAGACTTTCAATGTGAGAGACATCTTTCTATCTTCCTTTTGGGGGTCGATGGTACTCTTTCCTTGAGAAACTCTCCTGCTTTAGAGTCCTCAAAATCATAACATGCTAGAAATTAAAGGTTTGGTTTGAGCTTGGTTGAAAAAGGAGTATTCTGTTGTTATTCGTTCCGTGCATTTGTCTTGTAAATTTTTATCTTTCTCTTTTTAAGAAGATTAATAGAAGTCATATAAATCAGTGTTATTATACTGCTCACAAAAATTAGGAGATATTTCAAAAATGAATATGAAGTGATAAAAAAGAAGCATTTGATTGTATTTAATTAAACAAGAACATCAGAAAAGCAAATGACAAGTCAAAGAATGATGTTTGGTTATGCAAATGAGATGCAAAACCAACTTTTATTTCATTGGTGAAAATGCACTGTACAAAAGGCTGAAAGTACTGGAGTATCTGCACGTTCCCTGATCCCCTAGTTTTTGTGAGCAGTATATATGCAATTTTATTGAGCAAATGTGAAAAGAGAGGTGTGGGCTGTTTGCCCTCTTGTGAAAGTCAGCCATCCTCAGGTCTGAGGACCATTGTTCTGGAAGCTCACACACTCTCCCTCGCTGTTTTGAATCTTCATCACTCAGGTCCTGACTCATGTAAGACAGAACTACTATTTCAAGTTTATGTTTGGACAGATCACTTTTTTTCAGGGAAGGCGAACAATGAACAAACTGTCTGTAGATGTTGTCACCATGTATAAACAGTTTTGCTGAGGGCATTACAAGGTGCGAAGAACTGTCAGCTGAAAAAAGATCTATTGGTTCTCTGGCTCTCCAGCGTCTGCGAAAGGAGCGGAGCAGCCCGTTGAAACCTCATACCATACAAAATTGTATGAGATTTTTCATAGTTAGCTCACTCCCCTTCCACTTCTGAGTGGGAAACCCCTATAGGGCTTTTCCATCCCCCTCCACATCCAGCCTAAAGGATCATCTGAAACTCTCCTAGGGCACTTCCTAAGGAATTACACAAAGAAATATTGTACAAGTAAAAATGCTAGTAGGGGACCAGGCAAATATCTACATGCGTGTCAGAACTTGAAAAGCTGGAGGAAACTGCTGCCAACACTTGAGTCTATGAGTAAGATTTAAGAAACTGACTGATTCTTACAGTTGATCAGTTAATTTGTTGTGTAACAGTAAAAGCAGGCAAAGTACAAGTGCCACTCTAACACAGCAATCCTTTGTTACTTGTAAAGTAGTGTCTTCTACCTTGAAACCATAATTACTGCATACTGAACTGTAGGCTGACAAAAACACCAGAAGGGCTAACACTGGACAATAGAAATTCAAGGCTACATAGACAGACTTCAGGCCACTGACCTTTACATAAAAAATGAGAATACCATTATTATTAGCAAGTGCTATTGTTTACTGACTGATTTCTAAGTACCAGCCCCTATGCTAAATCAAATACACTTAGTTATCTCATTTAATCCTTTTAAGAATGCTGCAAAATTGCTCTGTTATTACCACTTTACAGGACTGGGAACTGAAACTCACGGAAATTAAATCACTGGCTACAGTCACATAGGGAGTAAGGAAGTGTGATATTGACCCAAAGCCTGCATTATCTTTCTCACTTCCTCTTTCCTAAATCTACAGTTTACAACCTTTTCTCAGAGCTACAGAATACGTGTGCTCTGACCAGGAAACACACTCAGAGAGCCCAAAGCAGCAGGCATACTCATGATATTGTGTCTATGAGATAGTAAATTTTAAAGTTGAACAACATTTGAACCGAACATACGAGGATTGGATGCTGGTCACAAGCCTGGTAATGTGCTAAACTCTGGATGAGAATATGTGCTTGTGGGAGTGAAGAAATTTGGGCTAACCTAGTCCTATTCTCAGTCCTCTGCCAAAGAGCAAAGAATTCAGCTCCCCTTCTGTTCCCAATCATCCAAGAGTATATTTCCCATCTTCAAAGGCCTAAACATTCATTTGGGCGGCTGGATCAGGTGTCGTTGTTTGCCCTCAGTACCATTGGCTTACACCCATTCTTCTGCCCTATTGTCAGTAGCGTCCCCTAGCACCAGAGGCAAATTAAGGTCGCTTGAGGCCCTGGGCACAGAAGAAAATATTAGGCTTCTTACATTAAAAAAAAAAAGGTGTAAAGTTGGAGTTTTGCAGAGCCCTTTAGAAGTAGGGGCCCAGGACGTGTGCCTGGTGTGCCTGCCAATAAATCCACCCGTTGGTCAAGTACGTTTGCAAATTGTGGGGGACAGGCTGTAAGCAGGAAAGGTCGTTATAGCCTAAGGCTTAGTTTTAAGAGTAAGCTTTTCCCCACACCCTTGACTGATTGGATGATGTGGGGTGGTGCACTCTCCTGAGGAATCCCATTGTGCCTCGGATGGGTGGCTTTGTATCAGTGACTTCCTTGTTTGTAGATTGGATTAAAGGTTTTGAATCTACACTATAAAGTGGGGCAGAGGAGCCCATGCAGGAAGAGAGGAGAGAAAGGCCATGTGGAGGAGAGGAAAAGCAGCCAAGATGGCGGAGTGCTGAAGGAGAAGCCAGTTTGTGCAGAGAGAAGGAGATGGGGAACAGAGGTGAATAAGATTGGTGAGGTAGAAACCTTTGATTCTAGGAAATTTGGATAAGTCAGTGACTTTGGGAGCTTTGAATGGAAAGGGAAGTGTTTTCCCACTGTGTGTATTTCTTGCCCGCCTGGTACAAGGTAGGATAAAGATGATGGCCCACCAGTTCTTGGCTCCGTTGTTTCATTACCGTCTGTCCAAATCAAACCTGAACCTGCACAGGCCAGGCGGCTGTGATGGTGGCGGTGGCTACTGGCTTTATACCACCCCTGCGTAGCACTCAGAACTATCCTGGTTTGACTAAGTTGTATAATCACCTTACGTTTAGGTATTTTTTCACTGGTATGGGGAAAGGAAGAGAGAAACTTAAATTGGCCAAGCAATGTTTATTTTAAAGTAATGAGTTTTCCCCTTCCATTGTCTTGCCCCTGGAAGAGAAGGTGGGAAAGAGCATGAGCAGAATGCGAAAGCGCCTAGAGGTGTCCAAGGACCCATGGAGTCCTTGCATAGTCTGCGCACTGGCTCCTCTTCCAGCTCTTCTGGGTGTCACTCTGGGAACTTTTGATGAAATGAAGTTCAAAGTACAGTTTCTTCTAATGAACTACAGAGGCCTCAACATCGACACTGAATCCTTTTCTGAATTTGAAACTCTGGGAGCATCTGTGCTCTTAGAAACGAGCAAGCTAGGAGACATTCCACCCCTTGCACAGAGCAGCTGCCACCACAGCTGGGCTCACACATCCCGCCTGGGTCTCCTGTGCCTGGCAGTGGTGTCAGATGGGAACAGTTGTGGGCATCCGGGGCACCTTTATCCTTCCCTTTCCCTTCTGCCTCTCTGCCCCTACTTCTTCACAAACCTCTAAGAGATCATTTTGGAAGAATGACCAACTTATTTCTCAAGCCAGATGAATATAGGATTTGCACATTTAAAAGTGACCGAAGGACGCAAAACTTAGTTTCAAAATTTAAGAAGAGTCCTGACGCTGCCAAAATGCCACCTTCATTGGAGGCTTAGGCTGAAATGCCAGGATTCTGTCTGTAGCCTGGGTGAGTATTTTGAACTCTATCTAAGTCACCTCTGTGACTGTTTTAATATGCTTTTCTAAAGCTTGGCAGAGTTATATAAATAAAACATCTTCATATTTTTATCTTTGCTCAGCTGTGCTGCAAAGGGGGTAATCGGACCCCACTGTAGGCGCTACGGAAAACACAGCTTAGTTGACAAATTAGTGGTGTTTTGGTGCTAATATTACTAATTCAACATTTGGAGGGGTTGCTCACTTGGGAAAAATAACATGTTCTATAAGTCGCAGTAGAAACTAGGGAGATAGTTAATGGGTGTTGGCTCCACCGCCCAGATTGTTCACAATACTCTTCAAACTGCTGCTGACTTCCTGCCAATAGACGCGGAAGTAATTGTCAACAAGATTTATTGTTACTTTCACGTTTACACAGTGAGAGAGGAAAGGTTGAAAGAGTTCTGTGAAGTTCAGTACTGCCTTCTATTGAACCGTAGCAAGGCGCCCTGATTATCGCTAATGTGTGCCACAGAAAGGGTTTTGCCTCTCTGGAGGCCTTAAAATCATTCTTCTTGTCAGGAACAAATTCCCTCCCCATCCTCAGTCGTTTCTCCTCAGATCAATGATCACCAGTGTGGTTTTTTTTTTCCATGGCCAGTTGTTTTGCACGTGGTGAAGCCGTGGCCTTCGGCTACAGAAATAGGAGTCGAGTAGAGAGTGTGACCAATTAACCCCCAGCCTGTGGAACTAGCCAAACCTAATTCAAGAAACAGAAAGCAGATTTTAATTTCAAAAGGCAAAGGTTGTGCTTGCCAATTGAGAAGCAGGCAGAGAGGGAATGTAGTTGGTTCAAGAACCTAATGAATATTCAGTAGCTTGTATAGTATAATCTGTTCCAACTCTATTATCGGGGTTCCGGCGCCCGATCTCGTCTATTATCGGGGTTCCTGGTTTGTGTGGTCTTATACAGGAGTTTCTCTTTCCTTCATCAGATGGCATCGAGCACTACAGGAGTGAAATTAAGATGATGAGATTGCAATTTCCTGTGAGATGGATAGGTTTTTCTGAGAATGAGGAGCAAACTTAGGAGTGTCAGTGAATACGTTAGCAGAGTGTGGGCTTCCTAAGCCTTGCACATATTTAAAACCACACACACCACTAACACACACAGAAGATTAGCTCTTTCTTGAATTTCAGGATGGCATTTCCAGGCACAAGAAGCACCTGTTGGTAAAATTTCTCTCTTTAATGGAGGCCATCTGGAGAGGAGACAAAAAGGAGGGTGTGAGGACTCTGGTAAGTGGAGAGAGAGCCCCCAGTCCTGACTGAAGCAGCAACTGCTCCGAGGACAGCTAGCAACTGGGGGGGGGGACAAATATATTGGACAAGGAGTCATTTATCTAAGCAGTATTTACTCAGGCAGCAGGCATTTGAAAGGAATGGATTTAGATTATGAAACCTCTTTTTTTTCCTCTGCAGAAAATAGTCATGATGCAGGGAATCTGAAACCTCCTGGCATTCTCCCTTGTCATTTGCACATTTACCATGGTGCTTGTTTTCATATCATTGAGTGTCCCTTGATTACTTTCTGGAGAGGGAGGAGAACAGATATGAAGGGACCTATTACTTTAAATGCCACCTATCAAAATATAGATAAAAGTTTGGCAGAAGCAGTATTGATGAATAATGCTGGTAATATTAGATGTCAGAGTAAAACATAGGACTTGCTGTCCTGAATCGATGAAGTGGCCTATTCAGCTTTGTCTTTTGTATCTTAGAGTGGCACAGACAAGTATTTCCTGGGAGGCCATGGGCTTTGCATGACATGAACCTTGAAATGAAGTGGAAGTAACACCCTCGGAGGATTAATGATTCAGGAACTCATGAACACTTTTGTTGTTTGTATATATTTTTTCTTCCAAGCTCCACACTTTTACTAGAAGATATTCATTGATTTAATTAACAAATATTTGTTAAGCACCTACTCTGTGTTAAGTGCATTGCTCTAGGCACTGAGGAGAGCAGATTAAAAACAGCGGGGAACTAAGGCAAGGAAGGACGCGTTTGTGGTGCGTGGAGAGAGAGATTATAGTTTTAAACTGTGTGGTCAGACAAGACCTCATTTAAAAAGTGGCCTTTGAGTAAAGCCCTAAAAGAAGCGAGGAGTAAGCCAGTTAGAGTTTGGAGGAAGCAGCTCCAGGCTGAAGGGTGAGGAAGTACGAAGCCCCCGGTTAAGGAGCAGGCCTGGCATTTTCAAGGAAGCAGCCAAGAGGCTACAGTGCAGTGGAGAAAGTAGAAGGTAATTGGGGGCCTGTGTAGCATCTTATTGGCCATTATAGGGATTTTGGCTTTTGCTTTAAGTGAAATAAGAAGTGATTAGAAGCTTTTAAGAAAAGAGATGACTTGTTTTAAACAATTCAGTTGCCATTTTGAGAGAAATGTTTGGAGGCAAGATTAGAAGTAGAATGACAAATTAGGAGATACTGAAATAACACAGCAAGAGAGAATGATGGTTTAGACAAGAATGTTAACAGTGGTGGTGATTGGATTCTGAGATATTTTTAAAGTAAGAGGCCAACAGGAGTTGCTGCTATGTTGGATATGGAGCATATATATACTATGAATTGTCCTTAAATCATCTTTTTATAGCTTCTAGGTGCAGATTCAAGTGTGTTTGCTTTTATTTATAGTTTATTTAATTTTGTAAATTTTGGTCATATTTTCCACCAAAGCCTTGACCATTCTAGGCAGAAGGCTTTGGACATTGTTCTTACATGGTAAACTTCTATCCTCTTAGTCATTCTGTCTGCCTTCCTTTTGACCTTCTCCAAGTTCATTATGGTGATGTTTAGGGGGATGCAGTATTCCAGGTGAGTTATACCATGTTTTGAGATGCAAATTCATATTACATCTGCCCAGAAAGAAAAAGTATTACAATGCCATCCTTTTGGTTACGTTCCCTCCTTCCTTTAAGACATAAGCAATGTATCTAAATGTAATACAAATTAGTCAATCTTATACAGATGCCCTATTGGTAGCAAGGGACTGTTTAGAGTGCCCCGCACTTATTTTTTTACTTTATCTTCACAGCCAGTCTCTGAAGCAGGCACCAACAAACAAACTGAGTTTTAGAGCGATCAGATGCCTTGCCTAAGCTAGTGCATTTCAGCTCTGGGATCTGCAACCTATTCTGTGAGCATAACATTCCTGCCCTCATGTTTGGTGTCCTTGGTGAGATAGGTCAACTTGAAGGGTTTATTTGAATCAGCAAACTCTGGGTAAAGCAGATTGTCTCCATCATGTGGATGGGCCTCACCCAATCATGAAAAGCCTGAATGAAACGAGGGGCCCGGCCTCCCTGAGAGGGAGGAATTCTCCAGCAGACGGCCTGTGGAGAGGAACTGCAGCAGAGATTTTCCATGTCTGTGCCTGCCGGTGTTTGGATTAACGGGGCCGTGACTTTCCTGGGTCTCCAGTCTAGTGACCCACACTGTAGATTTTCACCATTTTTATTTGCACAACTGCAAAGGAGAAAGAAGCCATTTTTCTACATCCTAGATTAGTTTGCTAAAAAGAAAATCAGGTAAGCCATAGATAGTTGGTTAATTAGTATAACCAGTAAGTTAGATTGAATATTATCTATCAAATATATAACAAGTAAGTATAAACTACTTCAATAAATAAGTGAAGCATACATCATACCACCAAGACAAACATGATATAACATTGTGGCTTAAGAAGTCACAGTGTCACTGAGGATTGTCTCATAAGCATACTAGTAAGAATTTAATTTCATAATGCTAATACACAGATTAAGTATAAAATTTATAGATAAGAACTCTGAACTCAGCCTTGCTATTAATTCTATCCTTTCAATTTTGATGTGTCAGCCTGGCATGCATTTTGCAGCCTTCTTTTCTAGTCTTTTGAGATGTCAAAGGGTAGACCAGTGTTCCTCCCTATTCTCCACGTATTCTACTCAATAAATCAGTCTTTCATTCTCTCCAAGGTAGTTTATTGAAGTCAATTATTTATTTTTAAAAAATAACTACCATAAGAGCTTTAACCTTGTGTATCAGGCAGAGTTAGATATAGAGCTTATAAACAAACCATAGGGGTTTGAGTCTTTGCTTCTTCACTTCTCCATAATGTGCTATATGTTTAACTGTTGTCCATTTGATATGCCTATGCATTTTTTAAAGGGCTTCTGGAAATATTAAATAAGATAATATATACTGACATAAAGTAGCAGGCAAATTGCAATGATTTAAGAATAATTTGGCTTCTAAAACTATGGACTACTATAAAAATAAGATCACACATGATAGTCTGGTGTCCAAATTTGGTCTGCTGCCTAAGTTTGAAAATAAAGTTTTATCAGAACATAGCAACATCTTTTCATTTGTGGACTGTCTGTCCGTGGAGGCTTTCATGCTTCAAAAGCAAAACTGAGTAGTTGTGGTAGAGACCACTTGGCCTGCAAAACCTAAAATATTTACTATCTATTCCTTTATAGAAAAAGTTTGCTGACCCCTGATAAAACCAAAGTAAGGATCATCCCATTAAGTAAATAGTTGGCTTTCCCTTTCCAATTCATATGAAGAATTCACAATGTTGAAAGTAGAGATTGATATTTGAGAGAAATTCTGGTCCTGTTTCTATAAAAACATCAGGGAAAGATAAAACAATAACAACCAATAAGGAACTAAGTGCCCCCTCCTCATAACTCTGGCATACTAAACTACGTATGCTGCTAGAGATAATAGAACTCCAAGTCCACTAACATTTTGGAGCTTGAGATGAAATTTGGCATCACTAATTTTCAAGTGATTCCAAATGTAACAAGTTGCTTTCTCCCATGCTGATAATGTGTCTCTGCTTGAACTGCATCATTAGTATTCATTAAGGTATTTTTCTGCACAAACTTGTTCCTTAGGGAGGAAGTGAACACTTACAATCTCTTTACAATCCTGAGATTTTAAAAAAGAAGCAGATGAACATAAAGGTCAACAACCCATTTCTTTAGATTCAAATTGGTCCTTTATCTGTTCCTCAGACCCAAAATCTTTCTAACTCCTCCCTTTTTTCTTAATCTACCATAGTTAAACTACAAAACAGCATTTAAGTGCACGAACTTTGTGGCCAAACTCTGGGTTTCAGATCCTGCTTCTGTCACTAACTAGCTGTGTGAACTACGGAAGTCATCTAACCTCTCTAAATCCCAGGCCCTTCATTCATTAAACAGAAATGATAATGGTTTCTTTCCCATATGGTTGTTGAAAGGATTACAGGAGTTAACATATGTAAAGTGCCTTAAAAGTGTTTGGCAAATAGAAAGCATCAAAATGGAATCTGACTTGCTGTTACTACTGTCATGCTGAGCTTTCTTCAGGGACATTTATTCCAAATAGACATACTTCAAGTTGTATTCTTAGATAAGATATAACTCAGATTTTAGTAAAGGAAAATATCACACTCCTTTTAATTATTATGGTTATTTTTCATTCCATGGACTATCCATACAGCAGATATTATTTACCTAATACTGTATCAGATTGATGGTAATCAATAAAAGGAACAACACCCTTGCTCTCAAATACTTTACAGTCTAGTAGAAAAGATAAAATATGCACACAGGAAATAGAGACCAATTCAGCAATAGCCTCATCCTTATTATTTCATCACCCAACTTCTAAGAACACTTACTCTTGCCAGGTACTATACTTGCTGTTTTACATACATTACCCCATGAACTCTTACACACCAATCTTACAGTGATATGTTATTATTCCTGTTTAACACATGAAGACATCGTAGCTCAGTAAAGTTCTATGACTTCCTAAGGTCATATGTACTCTGAATACATAATCATTAAAAATATGATTGCAATATTTCCTCTTCCCTAGATGTCTCAGCAGTATTTTATAAAAAGAATGCTAAGTTTGGTTTAAAGATGATTCCTATTTGTTTGGGTGTGGGTGAGGAATATTAGAAAATGTCAGTGACTTGTGTTCAGTACTTTTCCACAAGTTTGTTAAAAAACTGAATATATTGAGTCAGTTTCAAAATAAGAGATGTGAACTAACATATGAGCACCATGCTTTGGAAGTTAAAAAAATATAAGAGCATGGAAGGCTGGAAAAAACTGGTAGGTAGACTTTGTGAAGGTTTCATTAATGATTTGGGGTAATTATTTTAATTCAGCACCATTGCTTTTTTAATGTTCAAAGACCTGCTCTTGGAGATCAGACATACATTTAAATATACCCCAAAGAGCCTAAAAATGTCACTCTGTTATCCCATGTGGGTATATTTTGCTTTATACAATAGATGTATTTTTAAAATAAATTGAAATATGATATCTTGACATGTAGTGGGTGCTTAATAAATACTAGCTAATAAAAAGAATGAATGAATATATTTACATTGAATTTACATCATAATTTCAGAGCTGCTTTATTTTACTTTCTGATTTATATTTAATTGGTTGTGGCCTTGTCACTCTAACTTTAATTATGTCTGTCCCAACAGATGATATATCAAGTAGTATTAAGTGAATACACACTTAAGTGTTTAGAACTCACTATTCAAATAACTCTAGAGTACATTCTTTGGAAAAGAAATACTCTTGTAAAACAGAACAAAACAAACAAACAAATAAAACAACAAGAACACCTGGATTTATCTAGTCTCTAGCTTCAGTGTTTTTTTTTGTGTTTTATTTTCTTAAAATATATATATTTAAAATACTGAGATAAAATTCAGCAAGCTTGTTATTAAAATGGGAAAAATAGAAAGGCATTTTGTACATGTGCACACAGAGCAACAATTTTCTCAGCTGGAAAAAAATGTGTGTAGGAGAAGATGTGAGATTTTAAGGAATCTACAATCATTTTTGTAATGATATTGGGAATTCTATATAAAATGAAAGCAAAATATTCTCAATTAATCCTTTAGTTCTTTTTTTTCCAGGAGAGCTTTGAGACCCACCCATGTGGGGATCACATGGGACAGCTATTACAATTCAGCTTCCTCAGCCCTGTCCTAGACTTTTAAATAAAATGTTTTGGGGTCAGGCCAGAAAACATATATTTTAAACAATCATACCAGGATATTTTTATACACATTAAAAGTAAGAACAGCTTCTCCAATCCTAAAGAAGTATGAAAAATTGAATAGCCAGATATTAATTTTTCTGGGACTGAGATTTGCATTATATTTACTAATACCAAATCATTATGATACAAAAATGTATATCCAGAACATTAGAATTCCTTTCTGATTAAAATGTTGACACATTGGCTAGTCTATGGGATATTCAGTAAAGAACGAATAGCAAGTGGAAAAGGAATGTAATGACTTATATTCTTCTCTGAAATTTAAAATATTGTCAGTTTTGGATTTACATATTTTACCACTTCTAGGGTAAAGGTGAGAGGGGTAAGGAATGAGAAATTTAATTTTAGCCAGTGACCAAAGTTATAGTCGCTAACTCCTATAAAAGCTGCTATATTTCTTTCCTTAAAGTCAAACATATTTGCTTCTGCTTAATATTTTTATAATAATTATACAATGTTAAAAACATGAAAATGGTTGTAATGCTACCAGTAAGGTCATGGATCAGCATTAGAATGTAGTACCCTTTTTTATAAAACCTGTCTTTGGTGATTCATTTTTTTTCATGGTCAATTTGAATATTTTTTGGCCACTTTTCAAAAGTCAAAAGATGATGATGTTATTTTTATGATTCTATAATGTCATAAGTATTGGGTCCTTATGTTGCATCAGGCTTTCTGCTTTGAATATTATGTCATTTATATATATATATATATATATATATATATATATATATATATATATATATATATATATATATATTTCCAGTGACTCCCTAAAATCAGGTTTTGAAGGCCCTGGCTGGTTTGCTCAGTGGTAGAGTGTTGGCCCAGAATGTGGATGTCCCTGGTTTGATTCAAGTCAGGGCACAGAGGAGAAGCTACCATCTGCTTCTCTACCCCTCACCCTCTCCTTTCTATCTCTCTATCTCACTGTTTACCTCCTGTAGCCATGACTCCGGTGGAGCAAGTTAGCCCCAGGCACTGAGGATGGCTCTATGTCTTCGCCTCAAGCACTAAAATAGCTCAGTTGCGCAGCAACAGAGCAATGACCCAGATGGGTAAAGCATCGCCCCATAAGGGGCTTGCTGGGTGGATTTGGTTCAGGCGCATGTGGGAGTCTATCTCTCTGCCTCCCACCTCTCAATTAAGAAAAAAAGAATCAGCTTTGGAGTAATTATTACTAAGATTTGCAGGTGAAGAAATGGATATTTAGAGAAGTTAACTTGGTCAAGTTCACAGTCAGAGGCAAGATTCTTGGGAGAGGGGAAATTCAGACACAGCTGAGTCTAGAGTGTGAGAGCTTAAAGAAACAACTTGCCATGTTTGATAACCTATTCATATTTTGGTAATGAGAAAGCAGCATGAGACTTTACTGAGCTTAAGTTATAATAAGACCAAAAAATCTCCCCAAACCATCTCCCCTTGTGCTTAATCCCTCTGTTCGCTATTTTCACCTCATTAGTTTCAATGGCCAACATAGAAAACTTGTAATGTTTGACTTACATATTTGATGTCTAACATGCCTGGGCTTTGCAGACACGCACTGGTGCATTTTTGTCATCTAGAGCTATTTGCAGGAAGAATCAAAGACTAGGGCATTGACATTCATCCATGTAAGCTGAGTAGACCATAAATGATTTTTAGGTCTACAGTACATTCGGGAGTCTGAATATGCTAGAAGAGTTTCTGAACTGTGGAAGGCTGAGCTTCATCAAAAGTGACATAATGACTGTGGCACTGGGCCTAGTTCCTCTGTCGTTCCTGCCGTGGACAGGCCCAGTGTTCTATTTCCTGTCACAAAGTTGAGAGGGAGAAAGAAAAAAATCTCTTTTTCAGGAGTGAAGTTTTAAACCAAGAATCTGAGTAATAATCCTGTCATTTTCCCAACTGGCATGAAAAATGGACTGAACTCCAAGGGAGTCAGAAGCCAGTTTGAGAAAGGAAGGATAGAAGAGAGAAGTGAAGAAAGTCCTAAAGATAGACAAACGCAGCATAGCTCTGCACACTGCTAAAAACCAGCTAAGTGTGTAAACTGAAATGAGGCTGCAGATATGTACAATTAAAATGAATATAATTGAGTAAGAGAAGAATTAAAAGTACAATGTCACCCAATGACTAGCCAAATGAAAACACAGAACATATTGTTTGAAAGGGGATTAAACAAAACAAAACAAAACAAAACAAAATTTAAAAACGTTAATGAAAGACCCAAAAGCAGAGTGTTCAGAAAAATAGCAATGGGTACAATGTGGTAGAAGCTTTTAGTGCTTTATTATACAAAATATTGTATGATTTGAAAACTAACAGAATTGAAATGTTGATGGCTTTCCAATGCCATGCAATTGTTAAACCCAAGGTGTCATTTTCTAGGACTAATTTCTGTTCACCAGAGAATGCAAATATCCTATACTGATACTCAGCCAGGACAAAGTTTATCCTTTAGATCATGCAAGATTGCAGCAAACATTCCAGATTGGCAGACATGTTTCTACCAACTTCTCTGACTGGGTAGTAATTAGAAGTTCAGGACTACAGTTTATGGTAAGACCAGGCATGCCTCATTCTGGAGGTTCCAGTGGACTTATTTATGTCTTGGAGATCATTTAAGAAAATAGCTTCCAATGACTTTCTCCCACTACTCAAGGGGCTTGACCTAGGGCAGTCGTTGGCAAACTGTGGCTCATGAGCCACATGTGGCTCTTTGGTCCCTTGAGTGTGGCTCTTCCACAAAATACCATGTGTGGGTGCAAAGGCCAGCTTAGGAATACCCTAATTAAGTTAATAACAATGTAGCTACCTATATAGTTTAAGTTTAAAATATTTGGCTCTCAAAAGAAATTTCAATTGTTGTACTGTTGATATTTGGCTCTGTTGACTAATGAGTTTGCCAACCACTGACCTAGGGGAGCAAAGTTAATAAAACAAAGTTTTCTAGGGAAATTTTTGTTCTTAATAAATATTACTGATTTTTTGGCCAACATTATCTTTACTTGTAAGTGAATTTGTAAGCAAAGTCATGCATATGAAATTGGTTATTATTATTCATGGAGAAGAAAGAGTATGTATTTTTTTAAAAAAATAAATATCTGTAGCTTACACTATAAAATTTTGTGCTTTCCAGAAAAGCTTCTAAATGAAAATAAATTGAGTCATCTATTTATATTTGTTTTATTTTTGTACACTAAGTATAAGGACTATATTTGAGGTTGGGAAGGAATTAACCCAATAATTTGGGCAATTTGCTTTTTGAAACAGACCAGGATAACGTAGCTGCAACATATTTTGCACAAAGATAGGTTAAATGTGCTGAAAGTCATCTGGATGATGAAATATACATTTCTCTAAGTTCCCTCTCAAAAGCCTGGCAAAAGTAAAAAAATTAAAAAAAAAACCACACAGACATAAACACATGAGAAAAAAATAGGAAAGAAGGCAATAGTAGACAATGAATTTTAGGGAGATCAAGTACTAAATACTGAGTCTCACTTAGGCAAGGTGAGAAAAGTATGAACTAAATTAAACACTAGCAGAAGAGAGTACTGAAAAAAGGGATTTAAATTTGCTCTGCAGGACTTGGAGAGGAGGTGACAGCTTCCGTGCCAGGCATGTGAGAGGCATGGAAGTGAACACCAGGGGTTTGCACTCCCTGAGTCCCCTTCCTGACATGGTCCACCTCGGTGGCTCTGATGCTAGCCCTCCAATTTTTCCCCACCACCAGGCCAACCCATGACTGCTACTCATGACTAGAAGTTCAACTTTTTAGAAGTTGAACTAGAGAGTCTAATTTTAGGTATTTCTGACCGAGCTAGGGGTAAGGTCAGGTTAATTGCTGTAAATAGGATGACTGATGGACATCTGCCTTTTGAAAGGTGGGAGAGCCAGTTCTCACACTCCTCTTGTAGAGTGCAGAGAGGCAGACATAACCTCCTACCACAGGTAGGAAACTAGAGAGCTTTCTTCTGAAGAAAGCAGAATGGCCCTAATAGAAAAAGTCATCTTTAAATTTTGACATTACTGAGTTCTTTCAAAAAAATTTAGCTTGTCATTCAGTCACCTTCCAGTAATATTCAATAGTTAGCAAGTCCTACCCTAACACAGAGAACTTCCCATGAGTGTTTTAAGTATCTTAAACATATAAAAATGGACAGGTAAGGTCAACAGATAATGAAAGAAAATCTCTAGCATGAAAAAGACAAAATCAAAATAATCTGTAAAATGAAACTCTAAGGAAACAAAGCAATAGAAAATCACTTTGAAAAAGACTCTATAATAATATTATATAAGAAATTACCTAAGTTATTGTATTTTTGAAGCAAACCAAGATTCTAAAAATAAAAAAAAGAGGCTTAAATATAGTAGTCCGTAAAGTCATGGTGCACTTTTGACCAGTCAAAAGTCAAAAGTGCACCATGACTTTATGGACACATTGTATATAACAGTTAAAACAAAAATTCAATAGGCTGTAAAGATAAAGTTAAGAACATCATCCTGGAATTAGAACAAAAAGATAGAGATAGAAAAAATAAACTAAGAAAAAGAAAAGATCAATAATAAAGATTCAGCAACTAGTTCCAGAAAGAAAGAAAAAAAAAATAGGAGAAGAAAATAACACTGGGAACAATACAGTATTTTGTTGCATCCACAAAAACACTTGTGCTTATCTAATTTGAGTGTGCTGATCTCATTTCTGACATTAGTTTTTCTCTGTAAGCTACAGTTTTTCTGCATTCAAGATTTTAGGTTTTCATCTTATTGTAAAAATTTCAACATTTAGTTTAACATAATGAAGTAGAATGTCTTCTTGGCCATCATCTTTTTGAAAATATAATAATTTTTATAATGCAGTAAATACACTAGTACACTAAAAGATATGATTGCATCAGAATTTGTTTACAATTTTGAAATAGAACATATTAAAAGATTTATTTTAATGATAAAATTTGTGTAAAACTTATGTAAATTCTATTCAGGCAAAAATTTGCATTTGTAGCTCTTGTGTTTGTGTACTTGTTGAGGACAATCTTGTTTGATGCTCCAGCAGTAGTCTGCTCATCACTAACAGCTCCAAGATTATCGGAAACTTATCAAGGTGACTGTTCAGGAAGTGAATCATAACACTCATGTTACATCCAATGTCGCAGAAAGCCAACAGCATCCTTTGAACCAGAAATTCATAGTTTTCTGCCTTTTGTTGTCAAGGAAGTTTTTTGTAACTGCCAAAAAAGACTGCGATGCTGCTTTCTCTTCCTTATGCATCTTCCTGGCAAATTCTTCATCATGCATGAGGGTTTGAATTTGAGGTCCATCGAATACACCTGCTTTTATCTTCTCAAAAGACAAGACAGGAAAAGCAGAAATAATATGTTGAAAGCATTCACTGTGTCTATTCAAAGCCTGAACAAACTGCTTCATTAAGCCAAGTTTGATGTGAAGTGGGGGAAAAATGATCCTGTCTTGATTAACTACATGTTCATTCACAATATTTTGCGTCCCTACTTCCAGAGCTTCACGTTTCGGCCACTCCTTCTGTGTCCAGTGTTTCTTCTGAGCTCAGCTGTCCCACAAACATAGAAAGAAGGATACTTTGTGAAACCTCTCTGGTGTTCTAGCAGGAAATTTACCATTTTAAGATCCACACAAATGATTCAGTTAAGCTCCTCATACTTCAGAAAGTTGAGGGCAATTTTATGTCATTATAATCTTCTCACAGATGAGTTGAATAACCAATTGGAACCACTGCATAAACATTACCATTGAGTAGGAGAACACATTTCAGACTCCATATTGAGCTGTGAATAAATAGACACCATTCTGTTGGACTGTAAGTTGTAACACCTTGCTGGCTGAGAAGACTACTGATATCATGACAGTAAACAAAGGGTTTGTCTTTGGAAAAAATGTCCACAAAAATTTGTTCACGCTTTCTGAAATGGGATACTTTAGCTGACTGGTGAAGTACATTCTTTTCTTGAAGGCTGGGGGCTAATAACTCAGTTGCTTTCTTTGATAGGCCCAAATCTCTTACTAAGTCATTCAATTCGGGTTGTCTAAAGTGCTGAGGGGTTAATGACTGCCTGGTATCAGAAGAAGACCCTTCAGATTCTACAACCATTTCCTCATGCATCTTATCAAAATACACTTGATCACCATGTTCACTTTATTCATCCTTAAAAGAAATCAAACCATTGAAAACAGGAACTGGGAGTGTCTCAGAGTGTGGGATAGATCGTATTGCTGAAGAAATATTAGAATATGTGATCATTTTTTCTTGCCGATGCCCTTTGTATGGATCAGACAGAAAGAACAGTCACTGCTGTGGTCCTTACGTTCACACCAAACCTTGGGGATACCAAAAGGCATTCCTTTGCATTTTCCTTTTGTCCAGTCATAAAGCATTTCCTCACAATTATTACACACAATATGAGGAGCCCAATTCTTGTCTTGATGGCCAAAGGGAACTTGAAAATGGGCAATATATGCACATGTCACAAATAATGAAATATTGCACCTTTGATGTTGAAGTGTGTAACAGACACATATATAACAGAAGGTGTCAGAACTATTCTTATATTTACACCTACTTGAGAAGCCATGATTCAATCTTAAAACTAAATAAGAGGGTGTTTTAATCAGATAATAACTGTTTTTATATTTAAAAACAACTAAAATTATGTAAAAGTGATGTTTGTAAAACATTCATTGCCTTGTGGTTATGTTCAATCCAAGAGTCGTTGCCCTTTAACACCAATTAAAAAACCAAATGCATGCCATTAACTGTATAAAAAAATTAAAATTGCATAAAAAATGGAGCATGCACCAAAAAATAGATTTCAGATTTGGAATCAGTGATGCAGAAGTAAATAGAAACAGTTCTAAAACCTCATGCAACAAAAAAGAAAAAAATATTGTTCCCCAGTGTTATCAACAAAATTGTACAATGACAGATTTTTCATAAAGATATGTCTCCATGTTAAAAGGTACTATCAACTTCCCACAACAATGACTATAAATAAATTTTATGAGGTGAAGAATATTACGGAGGATAGATACAGTTGCCTACTCTTACAAAGCCCAAAATAATAGTGGCTGAAACATGATGAAAATTTATTTTTCTCTTCTGTATCAGCCCAAACATAACCAGCATAACTGCTTCATGGTATTTACATCTCAAGCTCTTTTCTCTTGTGCTGCCATTTTTAAAATATGACTTTCTCCTTTGGTTTAAGATGGCTCTTTAGCTATTGACATCACATCTCTGTTATAGCCAGAAGGAAGAAGAGAAATGAAAAGTGAGGCCATTCCCCTTTCTTCACACAGACCATTTCAGAAGCTATATACATAATTTTTGCTCACATCTACTTGGCCCAAATGTGTCACATGATCACACCAATACAATGGAAGTTGGAAACTGTAGTCTTTAGTTTTGGTTGCCATGTGCCTAATGAAATACTAGAGATCTTATTACTAAATGAAAAAAGATAGACTGGAGGTACTATCAGTCTCTGTCACATTCAGGAATAAAAAAAAGTACCTAGAAACTCACACAAAGAAATAAAAAAAGAATAAACCAACAACTACTTACGTATTAAGAATTAGAAGAAAATGGTCCTCATTAGTAACACTTTAACCTGGAGTAATTCTTTTGATGTATAGATAGGAAAGAACTTCCATCCTGTACAAAAGAAAATAAACTAACAATCAAATGTGACGTTTGAAATAAAGCCATTTTCAAACCTGCAAATTCTCAGAAACAAATGCTTTTCTGTGTATTCTTTCTTAAAAATATACTAAAGGTTATTTCAGCACAGTGATAGAATAAAGTAAAAAAAAATAAATTATAGGATTTAGAAAACAGGGAAATCCCGCATAGGAGAATTACAAACTAAAATCCCTGCTGAGAAGGAAGCCTAGACAATAATAGTCCAGATTGAAGTAGGTCTGAACATAGGATTTTATTTTAAGCCTTAGGAGGATAGAACTCAAGCTGTAATGTAATAAGAGTTTTTATGGTTTACGGGAATAGAGTTCGGAAGGGTGAGAGTTAAAACCCTGCACAAGGGAGAGGTTTGCTGGGAAGAATACTGGAGTTAGAAAATGCTTAGGTTCTTCGGGAATCCATTACTTCATAGGAGGAGGGACAGAAAGATAGCAAGATATAAACCTCAACAAGGCCTAGTAAAAAAAATCTAAAAGAGCATGGACTTGTTTGGAATTCCTGAAAGAGATACAGACATGAGAACAGTAGAAAAGTCAGAATTTTGTTTGTTTAGGCAAACGTAAGATTTGACTCCTTTAAAATTTCTCTCAGATAGATAGAGGGTAGAGTGGAACAGTACATAATTTTCCATGCATCTTTCTGAAGAATGCTGAAGTTTGTTCTGGAGGGTGGGATTTTCTAAATGGCTTGGCAAGGTTAGAATTGCAGTTCTATGTGGTTCAAGGAGACTTCATGGGCAAGGCCTTAAACAGGAATCACAGCCAGACCACAAAAGATATCTTGAGATTTAGTCAACAGGGGCATATGCTCAGTTCCCAGGGCATGTGATTGAGTTCCCTGGGAGCAACCATGGTACCTATCTTAGTAGGGAGAACAGATCCCAAGTTGAGTGAGTCTGAGAGAAGTGTGTGTGTGTGTGTGTGTGTGTGTGTGTGCATGTGTATGTGTGTGTAGAGAGAGAGATAATGAGAAAGACCTAGAAATAACAGATGAACTTTGGTTGGGCAACATGTCCAGTTTATGTATTTACTAATTTTACTATTAAGAATATATTATAATGCTGCATTTTCACAACTTTAGACACAAGCAGTACCATTAATTCTTGGTATTTGACCCAGGAACTCAGTAAAATTACACTCAAGACTGTCTGGATTCAACATTTTAGAAGATGATGCCCATTCTTGTTGTATATCTCTGCTAATTAGTTGAGAAAATGTTTTTACTTGAATGCCGACTAGTGGTTTGTGAAAAATAATATAGATTAGTCTTTATTGGATTTAAGAAAAACAATTTTAAAAGATAGAATGTAATATTTGCTCCAGGTATGAAATATAGGCCATAAAATACTGGAATATAAGACAGTAAAATATTGACCTGAGTATCAAAAACACTGTATTTTTCTGAAGCATTAAAGACCACAAAGCAGTGTTAAGAGTTGTGATTGAAGCACACATTTGAGTAATAAGGGTTTGAAAAGAATAGAATTTAAACTAATAACTCATAGCCTAGGCTTTGATTTGCCAGAAATAGAGAGAAAAATGTTATGATAGAATTTCTCTCTCAGTGGAGACTAAGGAACCCTAAGGTTTTTTATGAGAAGTCTACTTAGTGAGCATTTTTTTTTTTTTTTTGTCTAAAGTGCTTCCAACTCAAACCCCATTGAGATTTGCTCATCAGTAGTTGGTAAGACTTTGGTATATGTATTTTGACAATAGAATGCAATAATAATTATTGTATTATATGTACTTGTAGCAGCCAATAACTATGATATACACGAAGTGAGAAAGAAAGGCAATCATTTTGTGTTTTATTAACTCATTCATTATATGAGGTGACATTGGTTATATCAAGATTGCATAATAGCCCATTCAAAAGTATGAATTTTTTTCATGAGACAGCATGAGTGTGTCATCCCAAAGTAATATGAATGTGAGAGAATATCCATTATAGAATAATAAAAGGAGAATAAAATCATTTTACTAAATGAGACAAGTAGCTGCCAGTTGGTTGTCTGATGAAAGAGCTAATACGTAAGAGTGAGGTTATAGACATGTGTATTAATGGTAAAGATGGCATTTGAGCCTTGTGAGTAGACTTTTGAATATACTAGCTTTGCCTGTCATAGATTCTAATTCTGTTTCTTTCTTTCTTTCTTTCTTTCTTTCTTTCTTTCTTTCTTTCTTTCTTTCTTTCTTTCTTTCTTTCTTTCTTTCTTTCTTTCCTTTCTCTTTCTCTTTCTCTTTCTCTCTCTCTCTCTCTCCCTCCCTCCCTCCCTCCCTCCCTCCCTTCCTTCCTTCCTTCCTTCCTTCCTTCCTTCCTTCCTTCCTTCCTTCCTTCCTTCCTTCCTCTCTCTCTGTCTCTCTTTCTTCTTCCCTCCCTCCCTCCTTCCCTCTATTCTTTCTCCCCTTCTCTTTCTTTCTTTCTTTCTTTCTTTCTTTCTTTCTTTCTTTCTTTCTTTCTTTCTTTCTTTCTTTCTTTCTTTCTTTCTTCTTTCTTTCGAGGAGTGTGGACAGAGAGACTTCCACAAGTGCCCAGAGCAGGATCCACTCAGCAACCCCTGTCTGGGGCCAATGCTTAAATCAACTGAACTATCTTCAGCACCCAGGAACTGACCCGCAAACCAATTGAGCCACTGGCAACAAGAAGCAAAGAGAGAGGGAATGAGAAGAAGGGGAAGAGAAGCATATGGTTGATTTTTATGTGTGCCCTGACCAGCGATTGAACCTGGGACTTCTGCATGCTGGCCCACACTCTATTCACTGACCCAACTGGACAGGGCCTAATTCTGTTTTCATTGTATGATCTTGATTGTTCTTAGCATTTACTCATCTAGGCTATAATGAGCCACAGTTTCTTCATCTCTGAAATAAGGGAGCTGGACAAAATCTCCTCCCACTTTCAAAATATCATTATACTATGATTTTCATTGAAGGAGAGGCTCAGTTAATAACCACATCTTTAAGGATTGGCTGTCTGTTGATCAATTTCAAGAGGGCAATATTTATCTAACAAGACATGCAATGAGAAATTTTTGCAAATGACTGCATAAAGAATATTTGAGAAGAAAGAAGAGAGTCTCAGTGTCCCCAACTGCTGGCTGTGTATAGATATTGGCAATTAGTTGAATCAATTGGCTAACCTTGTCAGTGTTCTACTGTGAAGAGGTCAGTTAGAAAGCTCTTCTTGGATTAAAGAAGCAGGAAAGAGAGGATCTTGTGATAAAGGAAGCTGAGTGATGGAATAAAAACCAGAACGTGAAGAGTATATATATACTTGTGTGTGTATGTGTATATGTACAGGCTGGCAGCCATGTGGCTCTGGACATGTGTGCATTTCCATGTTTCGTCTGAAAGATAAAGAGATACAACTAACGTAAGGTTCTTTGCTTTCCCAATATTAATTAGTCCCTTATCAACCTGTCAATGAACACATTGGCAGTTTTTCTTCTGTTATGGTTTCTGGGGTAAAGACACCCTGTACTTCATGAAATGACTGAGTTATGGGAGGGAAAGAATAAGGAGAGGGGACAGTGTAGAGATTTTGACTGTGAACAGGCCTGGGTGCAAGGTAGATGTTAATAGAGGGAAACTTAAAAGATAGCGGGAGAGATTTAGGAGTGTGTCAACATGAGTGATCGCAGAGCACCAGATCAATACTCATTCTTTCTTTTCCTTCCCTTCCTCTACACTTCCTTCCCTCCCTGCCTTCCTTTGGTCTGATCCTCTCCCCTAACCACCTTTCTCTTCCTCCAATCTCCATTCCTTTCCATTCCCTTCCATTCTCTTCTGTTCTCAGCTGCTGATTTCAGTTGAGAAATGACAAGCCAAACAGTTTGAATATGTCTTCTGCTGAGCTATGCATTTTTTTTTTATCTATAAGCACTTAAATTGCTTTTTGTGAAACCTCAGGTTTCTACAAGATGGTTCTATAGTTTCACATTTAATTTAACTATAAAATATATTTTATTGATTAAAAAGCTGTAACCAAAGCAAAAATGCAAAACAAAAACAACAAACACTAAAATATGCTACTTGCCAATTTTTAGCACATTAGAGACTGTCAAACGTACCTTGTGTACTGGGTTTAACTTGTTTTCATGCAGATTTCAGGCTGTGGTTTCTTTTGCTTATTTATTCATTTATTTAACCTTTCTGCAAACGTGTAATTGATTAAGAAAGAGGGGTTTTTCCCTGGCCTTTCTTTGAATTTAAGCCTGCTCACGTCTGCTTTTGTGAAATTATACAAGTGAGTTCACTAGTTCAGCACATGTGTACTGTGCTTCATTAAATGCCAGGCAAAGCTGGGGCACATCTGCTCAGCTCATGCTCCTATCATGGCTTATGAGACAATTGTGCAATAACAGGTGAACTCTACACATTGCATCATGACCATATTATGCTAACGATAGTGTCAGATGTTATTTGCTGAAATTAAATGCATAGAAGGGTAATTGTTAAAATTGAGTCAAAATAATCGCTGCTCAAACTTGAAATCAGTCACTAATTAAAAACAGGAAATTTCAAAAGAAAATAAAATTTCATGGTTAATACCGTGAAAATTATCAGAATCAGATGACACAAATCAAGTTTATCAGCTCTAAGTATAGTGCCCTCTACACAAAGTCTAATTGTATTTGTAAAATTAAAACTTGCAAAGTTCTTTGTTCTGCAAATTCTGACAAGTTCTGAAATAAAAGATTGGCCATAAAAGTAAGCCTTCCAGCATCTTTTAGTGAAATTTGAATCACCACTTAACATTCTTCAAAAAAGTGTACTTGAAAATGTAAATTCACCAATAAAAAAGTATTTATAGCATCATTTGAAGTTATCACATTGTAAGGACAAAGCACAAGATACTAGGAAAAGACTCATTCAACTCTGTGCTATTGATTTGGCAACAGTCATGGTAGATGAGCAAGCAATGAACATACTTATTGTCATTATCTTAAAATACTGTGTGAAAAGAACACTAAGAAGCTGCTCATGAAGAAATGTTTATTTCAGAAAGCAAATTATGTTAAACCATTCCAATTCATCACTTTCAAGGTATGAATACTGTGCATTGCACCATTTTGTTGGTAAGATAAGAGCATACAAGTAAATACAAAGGATATTTATCTATATATCTGGGTAAAATCTTTAGAGCACATGTGACAGGAAGAAGTGTTTAAGTTTTATGTTTACTTTTAATTTATGCCATCAAAGCAGTTGTCAAAAATGTATTGGGGTTGCAAATAGCATTGATAATTTATGGCTGGAATAACCGTAGGATTTATCATTCATATAAAAGCAGTTGCCGAAATGAGTTAAAATAATATGTTGCAGAGCCAGGCACTTGATATTAAGCAGATTAATGAAAATCTTTCAAAACAGTATTTGGCTTTATGATTGCAATTGTCAAATATTTAAGTTGTCTTCTCAGAACTTTTAGTATTATTTGTGATTATGTAGATGTTGAGTTCCAAAATTTCCTTTTCAATTGAAGTTACTTGGTTCTCTCAAGGCCAAGTGCTGATACAAAGCTTTCAAATAGACAATTTTTTTTTCTCTTCTAAGTAATAGCACCACCAACAAAGCTTCTCCCAAAGCATGATTGTGTTTTGCTTGTGCCTTTAATAAGCTGAAGGAACTCAATATTGACATTTCTAGCCTACCATGTTAATCCTATTAATAACTTATGAAGTTAGCAATAAAATTGAAACTTCAAATTTGTATTCAACATGAAAATGAAAGTAAACTTGATTCTTAATATACTCTGACTATGTGATCAAGATGGATATTGAGATACATGGCATTTTTAAATGACATTATTGACTGTCTCATAATATTTTCAGATATGTATGTCTTATATGCATTCATATTTTATATACATCAATAAAAATTTAAACTTATTGAGAAAATTATCAATTATAATTTTGAAATCTTGTTATTTATACAAATTACAAACAAAAACTGGCACTAATTCTCTGTGAAGTGGATATGTTTTATTGAAGACTTCTGAGATTGCAAAGTGAGATGTTAAAAAAATTCTGTCATCTGTGTCAATAAGGATTTTTCTCTACAACCAAAACAAATGCAGAAATAAATTGGCTATTTATGCTGAAATCAGATTATAATAATCAATTGTAGTGCCTGGATTCAAAGTTTCATGTACAGTCTAATAACTTTATTTTTTCATGGAATGACTTTCTGAGTTAATATTATGAATCCAAATGTAAAATAAATTTACACTAGAATATATTGTATGTTTCTAATATTAGAATGTCTTCCCATGATGTCATTTTCTTTAATTTCATTATTTTTATTACTTTTTCCTCTCATAACTATTCTCCCTTTTGTTTATATTCATTGACCATCTATTAAGATAGTCAATGTTATAGATTCTGGGAATTTAAGGGTGAACAAACAAACAAAAAAAGATCCTGATTACATGAAGTGTACGTTTTCTTAGGAGAAAATAAAATCTCTATTAAATTTTGAAAACTATGACCCTTCCTAGAGTTTCATCTCTACAAGTCAGATACAACTGGAAGATTCCAAATTCTTCTCTTCTAGAGATACATGGCCGTGGAGTAGACCTTCGGGAGAAGTTTGGAACTAAGCAGTGAACAATTTTCGAATAAAAATCTAGAGAGAGCACTAGATATATTTGGTTCAGAGTGAATTGCTTTCTTTTTTATTGATGGTATATATTTTTTTAATTTTTATTTTTTAAATTTATTGTGTTTACATGGATTTAAGTGTTCCACTGAATATAACACCCTCACTTCCCCACCCCATGTCCCTATTTAGACCCCTTTTGCCTCCACCCCCTAACTCTCTCTCCCCTTCCCTCTGGGATTTGCTGTCCTGTTATCTGTATCTCTGTGTTATGTATATTATATATAACTTCACTAATCTCTTCACCTTCTTTGATTCCATCCCCTCATCCCCCTTCCCTCTGACAGCTGTCCCTCTGCTCCCTGTGCCCCTACCTCTGCCTCTATTCCATTCCTCAGTTCACTTTTTTCATTAGATTCCACTTATAAGTGAGATCATATGATACTTGTCTTTCTCTGCCTGGCTTATTAGCATAATAATTTCCAGGTCTATCCATGCCATCGCAAAAGTAAGATTTCCCTTTTTTCATAGTCGTATAGTATTCTGTTGTGTATATGTACCACAGCTTTTAATCCACTTGTCCACTGATGGACACTTGGGTTGTTTCCAGATCTTGGCTATTGTAAACAATGCTGCAATAAACATGGGGGTGCATATCTTCTTTTGAATTAGTGCTATGGTGTTCTTGGGGTATATTCCTAAAAGTGGGATAGCTGGGTCTAAAGGCAGATCCATTTTTAATTTTTTGAGGAATCTCCATACTGTTTTCCACAGTGGCTGCACCAGTCTGCATTCCCACCAGCAGTGCAGGAGGGTTCCCCTTTCTTCACATCCTTGCCAGCACCTATAATGTGTTGTTTTGTTAATGAGTGCCATTCTGACTGGTGTGAGGTGGTATCTCATTGTGGTTTTAATTTGCATTTCTCTGTTGCTCAGAACCTAAACTTAAAAGTCTGAGGTTTTCTATGTGGGGACAGAAGGAAAATAAATAAAACAAAAACTATACAGGCATGCATTGTTTTATTGCACTTTGCTTTATTGAGGTTCACAGACATTGCATTTTTACAAATTGAAGGTAAGACCCTCCACCACCAAATAACTGATGAGTTATTTATTATGATACTCACTTTATTGTCATCTGGAACTGAACCTGTAATATTTCTGAGGTGTGCCTGCATTGTTTGCCAGCTTTCCAGGTGCTTGTGTAACCTAAAGAATATATGTAGTAGTTGAAGTTTGTAGTTTGTAGTAGTTTATAAGTTCTGAACAGGACCTAGAAAAATCGATCAACAAATATTTATTAACTACCAGCACATTCCTAAGTATTCCGTCAGAAATAAGTAAGAAATAGTAAGTATTTTTTTTATTCTTGAGAAGTTTGATAATTAACCCTAAAACAAAACTATTCACTCATCATACCAGACATAAAGAGACACAAGGCTTATGTAAAATGCCATTTAGGATTAAATAAATCAGATGTTTCCTCTCTTAACAATGAATGTAGTCAAAGATGATTCTGATAAAACATAGAATATAATACAGTCATCAAATTAAGACTTTTAAGCAGGGTGCTATTAATGTTAAATCCCACAAGTGTTTAGAAAAAGAAGAAAACAATGTGGGCTGACATAGTTGAAGGAAACTGGAGCTAGGACATCTCTGGGATGCTGGAGCTTGCTTATGCACTCAAGGGTCCGTGCTGCGTATGTCTTTCTTATTCGTGTCGAGTGTCGACATGTTGGCAGCTGAATACTGATCACAATGAAATGTGATTATAACATGGAAAATGGTAAACACTACAAATTAGGTTTTTTTTTTCTTTTTTTGGAGAGTTGCCTGATATACATGTACCAGTATACTTCTTGTTTATTGGGATGCAGGTAGGAGGATAGGTAGTGGTGGGAAGTGATTTCCATCTACTGGGCCCTGCCTCAGGTGCTAAAATAGCTTGGTTGCTAAGCAACTGAACAAGCCCCAGATAGGCAGAGCATCATCCCATAGAGGGCTTGTGGGTGGATCCTGGTTGGGTGCTAGTGACAGTCTATTCTCTGCCTCCCCATCTCTCTTGTAATTAAAGCAAAAAATCACTGCCATAATAGTTACATTTTTTTTCCTGTTCTGAAAACATTTAAGATTGACCCTTTAGTACACTGGTTCTTAACCTGGCTTTTATTGAACCCTAGGGGTTCGATGAGTTGGTCTCAGGGGTTTCAGAGAAGCCTCTTTATTCAGAGGCCAGAATAAAGTAATACCGTAATTTGTTGTGAGTTCATGCACTTTGTTGGTTTTGTTCTCTGAGCAAGGTGATGTTCATGCATGGCTCATTTTGTGCACCAGTAAAAAAAATACCTATGTCTTGAATTTGGAAAAAGAAATCATATTTTATTTATCACTAAAGAAGGGTTCGGTGAATGCGCATATGAAACTGGTGGGTTCGGTACCTCAAAAAAGGTTAAGAACCACTGCTTTAGCAACTCTTCAGTATACAAAATAGTATTGTTAGCTATAGTTACCATGCTGTACATTACATGATCTGAACTTATTTTATAACAGGAAGTTTATATCTTTTGACTTCTTTCATCCATTTTGTTACCCCTCACCCCTGCCTCTGATAATGACTCCAAATATAAGTGAGATCATACAGTTTTGTCTTTCTTAATCTGACCTTATCCACTTAACATGATGCCTTCAAGATTCATCTATGTTGTGGCAAATGACCGGATTCCATTTTTTTATGGTTGAATAATATTCTACTTTACATACACACACACACAGCATATTTTCTTTATCTATTCATCTATTAATGGACACTTAGTTTGCTTTTGAGTATTGGCTACAATAGTATTGTTGCAGTGAATATAGGGATGCATATATCATTCAAGCTAGCATTTTTGTTTCCTTCAGATAAACAGCCAGAAGTGGAATTGCTGGTTCATATGATAGTTCTATTTAAAAATTTTTTTTAGTAACTACCATGCTGTGTTTTATATTGGGTGCATCAATTTACATTCCCACCAGTGGTGCATAAGGGATCCCTTTTTTTTTTTACATTCTCACCAGTACTTATTATTTCTTGTCTTTTTGATAATAACCATTCAAACAGGTGTGAGGTTGTATCTCATTGTGGTTTAGATTTGTATATTCCTCATGATTAGTGATATTAAGCATCTTTTCATGTGCTTGTTTGCCATTTGTATCTTCCTTGGAAAAAACTATTCAGATCCTCTGTCCATTTAAAAATCAGACTTTTAAAATCAAATTGTTTGAATTCTTCACGAATTTTTAATAATAACCACTTATCAGATATGACTTGCAAATATTTTCTCCCATTCAGTAGGTTGGCTAGTTTCCTAACTTTTAAGGAAGGATTTACATTATTTTGTTATCTAGCTTAAAATTTTCTTTTATGTTATAAATATGAAACAACACTCTATTTACCTCCTTAGAGGTTTAGAGAGGCAGGACTAGCACTAATATTGTTGAGATATATGTAGAAGGGAAGGTGGCTACATTTGCCTGACAAAAAACATAAAGGGGGTTTTGTAAGGTTAATGCTGGACATGGCCCTTCCCACATGGTGCCATGGGCATGGGTTTTGACCTTGGGCCATGAAATAAAGGATAGTAAAACTGTAAGGAAGGTTTTACTAAGAAGAGTAGAACTGCGTCACCAGATATGTATCAAGGAGTGACAATACAGAATGGTGCATACCCTTTCCTCCCCCCCCCCCCCCCCCCGCTGACCTGCTTGTTTGCACGTAGACAAAAAGTTTGAGTAACCACCCAGCATAACCCCAATCAGCAAGGCATAGAATTTCACTGATCGGCCAGCATTGGTGCTGCCCCTGCATGTTAGTAACAAAGACTATATCTGCTCCATGTCATTCTTCTTGTGGTTTCTTTTGGATCTCGCAACAATACCAGATCCATTTTCCAGGTCTGGGTGTTAAGGGTTTATAGGACAGTTTTTGAAATAGTTTCTCAAAGTTTGAGCTTGGGTTTGGGCCAAAGTGAGAAATACCTAGAGTAAAACTGTACTAATAATATAGGAGAGTGCTACAGTTTCTATTTTTCTATACAGTCATATTTGTGTGCATGTTTATATTCTGTTGTCACATTTAGGCGTGGTAGACACACTGTAAATCTGGGATCACATTTAAAGGACCAATGGAGCGGTAAAGAATCATTGTGCACATCAGTACAATAATGATAATACTTTTGTTATATCAAACCAAATCATGATTCTTTTTAGCATTCCATTTCCAAGGCTGAGAGGTGAAGTTCATTACCCTTAGGGAATGAGAGAGAATAATTTCTTCCTGGAACCCATAGGTCATTGATGTGCTTTGAATTTCAAGGTTTATTGTTTTTGAAAACAAGGCAGTAATACTGACATCCAGATAATATCAAAAGAGAAGAAAAATTTCCAAATTCTTTTAGTCATTATTTACAAGATCCAAACATAGATTACTCCAGAGTAGAAGATTTTTAAAAAATGTGTCAAGAGTAAATAAAAAGACAAGATATAATAAAAACATAGTCTATTCTTTTCTGTGCTCCTAAATAATGGGAAAAGTAAGACTAAGGTAAAGCAAAGATTTATACTTTGTTTTCTTGTGCTATTCTTGTTGAGTAGAAATTCAAGCAAAGAGTATTAAAGAAATATCTACATATTATTATGAAGCACAGGAACATAGCTGTGAGTGTATGCTTGTGTGTGTGCATGTATGTGTGTGTGTGTGTGTGTGTGTGTACCAACATAACTTTCTTAGGCTTACAAGTAAACATTTTAAACATTTAAGTCAGGGATGAGCAAGTTTTCTTGTTAAAGCTCAATAAATATTTAGGTTTTATTTTTTGCTTATGTGACTTCTCTTACAATTACTCAACTCTGCTGCTTTGGAACCATACAAGCAACTATACATAGACAATATACAATGTGTCCGTAAAGTCATGGTGCATTTTACCTGTGACAGGTCAAAAGTGCACCATGACTTTATGGACACACTGTATAAATGGATGATTATAACCACATTTCAATAAAACTTCATTTGTAAAATCAAATAAAAGTCTGAATTTGGCTCTCAGGCCACAGATCACCAACTTCCATTCCAGGGGATACTTCAGGTGTAGATATTTTCAATACATTGCAAGACTTTCCTGAAAGTGTGTAGGATTGCTTTGAGAACTGGTGGGTCTCTAGAGAACTGAGATCAAGACAGAGAGGCTACAGTTTTTAGAGAATGGTGACTGGAAATCAGTGGCACACAACCCACCAGAATACCAGAATGTCTCAGTTGTCAGTAGTCAGAAGACCAGAGCAGGCATCTAGTCATAGCAACAGCATTCAGAAGATACTAAGGTAGGCGGAGTCTTTTTCACACAGAGGACCTAGAGATCACCTAAACTTGGTCCCCTCTTTGGCCACAAAATATATCCAAACATCATCCTGCCAAGAAGCTGGCAGAGAGGAGGCAATCTAAGAAACTGAGAAGTTACTGAGCAGACTAAGCCATCCCAATGGGATCAAGCTGAATTTACTGGATTATATTATATTTTGTTCTGTACCCTTTGATACTCAGCAGGGAGGGGATAATGATGAGACCTTAGTGATTTATGAGTAAGTTGGTATAAATGAGAGAGATCTAAAGAATCTATTCTCTTTGCACATTTGAGTGTAGTATTAGTCAACTGTTTTCTTACTAACAGTGTGTTAGTGTTGTAAAGCTCTGCTCCCTGTGGCAGACATGATCATACTCATTCTCACCCTATTCTTAATCCCAACCCATACTTTGATATGAGTTGAGGAAGGCATGGATGAGGAAGTATGATTAGAAATATCTTTCACTTATTCCTACTAGCTAATAATATTTTGATGTCCTTTACTGTCTATCTTTAATATTAGAAAGTTATTTTTTTCATATTTCAAATATAAAAGTCTAATGTTGAACACAAATTTTTAAAACATACTTGATTTGGGCTCTGATGCTCACCATTAGGTATCAGTTATTTATTTCTCCGTGATTTTAAGTCATTCCTCTCCCACCAGCCCTTTTCTAATCTGCTGACCCACTCTCCTCAAACCTTAACTAGTTTAGAATCACTGATCTATCTGCACACTTCTCAATCAAGACCAGGTGTTATTGCATAGTAGAAAAATAATTTTTCTATAAAACATACTTTTTATTGAACAAATAATTAATGTTTGGAAATAATTTAATCCCTGTTATGGGTTGCATTATATTTCCCTAAAAAATATTTAAGTTCTATACCCTCGCATCTCTGAATGTGACTTTACCGGAAATAGGGTCTTTGCTAATGGTCAAGTGAAAATGTCATTGTTAGGGTTGGCACTAATCCAGCATGACTGGTTTTCATATAAAAGGGGGACATCTCAATACAGAGATAGATATGTAGAGGGAATATATCACCTACAAGTCAAGGATTGTACAAGACTGCCAGAAGCTAAGAGAGAAGTATGGAAGAGCCTCCCTTGCAGCCCTCAAATGGAAGCAACCCTGATGACAACTTTGTTGTGGACTTTTAGACTCCACATCTGTGATACAATACATTTCTGTTGTTTAAGCCAAACCAATTGTGGTGCTTAGATATGGCAACCCAAGGAAAAAAAATACAATTTCCTTTAATGTTTCTCTTTGAAGAATATTCAAAAGTTTAAGAACCAAAAATTCCACATGAGCACACATGGCTAGGACTTCACCTTAACTCACCCTGTAATTCCAGGCTAACCTTTGCCAAACATCTTCTTGAACATACCAAAATAAGTTTACAAATTTCCACCCATCTCTGGGTAGTAACTCATTCCTAATGACACTCTTATGAAAATGTATATAAATCACAAGTAAAAAGAGTCATCAAATGCCTTCTGTTTTTTTCAGGGCAGGGCCCTTGGTCCTCAATTCCAGCAATGAGGCCCAAGGTAACGCAAGGAACTTCCAACACTGATATTTTTCTTCTCTATGAGATTCTTAGCTTTTCTCCCTGGAAGCCACAAGATGTGTCTTCAGAGGAAAGGAGAAATACAATGTGGGGGATTATTTTGTTAATTTTAAGGCTAGAATTTCAGGCCATCAGGTGAATACCTTCTGTTGAAATTATCCAGGTTGTCTGAGTAGAGATTGCCAAAGAAAACATGAGTATGACAGAATTTAGTTTGGTTCTAAATCTGTGGCACCTGCACTCTTAGAGAGTGATTTGAGGATGAGTTCCTTGCATTGCCAAGTTTCCCATTAGTGTACAAGGCTGGTTTTATGCAATTCTTTAGCATGTACACAAAGGTATTGTGTAAGTGGTTCCATAAGGAACAAGGCATGATTAAAAACATTTGTGAGTCATCGTTAAATATTAGAAATCATTATAATTGGACTAATTTAGGAAATACACAATGATTCCTGAGTTTCCCCTAGAGAACCACATGTACATTAAAATATAAATTTTCAAAAAGTACAAAGGTGACTTTCTCTCATAAAAAATATGAATTCATAATTCAGATTCCTTTAATCCCAGGCCGCACTAAAGAAAGTGTAACATCCACATGTCACGTCGGTCAATTCTTTAGCTTGAGTCAAGTCAATCTTCTCTTGAAACTGAATATAAATCTCTGCATGTGAATTTAGCACTAGCTCATGAAAATTTGGTCCTACCGAGGAACAACTGGACCTTTGCAAATGCCAGTGGAAATGGTTACATCAATCCTAGTAGAAGAAAGGAGTGTAGCAGATGGTAGAAAGGTAAGTTATGGAAGAGTAATATAACAAAATACTTTCAACATATCTTTTTTTATGTAATGTTACCCATGACATGTCTATCAGTAATATTGTCAGAATCTGTAATTAAAGAGATATATAAATTATTATCAGTCACCTCCATGACTCTTATAGCTAGTGGAGTGATGTCTTCATAAAACAATGACACTGATGGTGTCTGCTGTGCAGGAGGCTGCAGAGATGAGGTTTTTTTTTTTTTTCAGTGAGGGAAGATGCTCTGAATTGGATTTCCTTGTAGAACCATTCCTAAATTCGTGGACAGAAAAACTACTGGAGATGAAATGTTCAACTTTGTCATTTTCTCTCCCTACCTTCAGTTTTGCTCTAGGAAATAAAAAATTAAGAACACACGTGGTAAACAAGCCCAGTGTCACAAGCCGGGAGGACCAATGTGGGTTTGTGCTATTCAGCTGGCTTCTCCTTCAGCTTGCCTAAGTAGTTCAACTGCCCCTTTTCAGCGGGCTGCCCACCTCCTGTTCTGGGTGTCGGGACAAAACAAGTTGAGATACATGAAGGCAGTTCAGAGCCTGCCCCTTGTTTTTACCAACTCCTCCCTTACAAGGTGCAATTTTGTAGAGGCACGTAATAGGCTGTTATAAGATAGTAATAGAGTCCCCACAAATTGGGAAAGACATTTTTTATATTCAACTGTTGTTCCTAACTGAAATTGGGATAAGATGTTCAGAATAAAACCTGATTATTTTCAACTTCATTTTTTTCAACAATTTGAGCTAGAATCTGGAATTATAATATACTCTCTCATATCCTATATATATAGGTTAGTCTATTTGGCAAAAGTGGGAGTAAAAAAAATTCTTCCAAATGTGTGGTAACAGTGAAATATGAGTGCTACTATACAGATTTTTACTAACCATTCAAAATGACTTCAGGAAGATGGGATGAGACATAGAGAAAGCCTACTTGAAGGAGTGGCCTCTGAGCAAGGAGTGAGACAGAGTGATGGGCAAAGTGTAACTTTTCATTAGCAAATCCTTTCTGTTTACCGTATTTTTCCATGTATAAGACACACCCTTCTTTGAAAAATTTGGCGGCTAAAAACTGAGTGCGTCTTATTCAGTGGTTGTAGATTTTTTACTTGCATTTCCCACTTTTTCACGATTCCCACTATTTTTTGCACTCGTTGAAGACAGTGATTCATCATCAGACACAGATGAGGACAAGCTAATGGATGGGAGTTTTGACAGTGATGAGGAGTTGTATGAATTTTGTAAGGAATAAAACTTGAGTTCAATAACTTTATATAATACATTTTTTTTCAAATTTTGGGCCCCAAGATTAAGGTGCATCTTATACATGGGAACATCTTATACATGGGGGTAGGTAGATATGGATTTTTCTGGAACGACATTTTTGTTATCACCTTATGGTTGCTTGTAAACATTTTCAATGATAAAGAATCAAATAAGTGAATTTGGAGATTTGTTTACTTTTATTGTAGGGAAAAGGACTGGAGGCAAAAAAGAAAAAGCAACCAACAGTTCACTCATGACTAGTTCTAGCTGAGGACTCAGTTGTGATTAAATTTTATCTGATTTCATACTATGGTATATATACACACCATTAGTGGAAATATATAAAATATATATATATTATATATTTATATATATAATATATATATTAGAGGGTGTGTATATATAAATATATATATTTAGTTGTTTAAATTACTAGTTTAGGTTGTTAATCTAATAACAAAATAATTAGATCATCAAAATTTGATCTTCAACATTTCAGGCTATTTTGAGTTATCTACCAAAACTATATTTAAAAATTACAGATTTTTTTTTTAAAGAATACTTTACGTTTTATTTTTCTTTTAGATTTTATTTATTCACTTTTAGAAAGAAAGAGAAAGAGAGAGAATGGGGGAGGGTAGGAAGCATCAACTCCCATATGTGCCTTGACCAGGCAAGCCCAGATTTCGAACTGGTGACCTCAGCATTCCAGGTTGACGCTTTATCAACTGTGCCACCACAGGTCAGGTGTGTTTTTTTTTTTTAAGATCTTATTTATTGATGTTAGAGAAAAGAGAAAGAGAGAAAAAGAGAGAGAGGAATGGGGAGGAGCAGGAAACATCAACTCATTGTAGTAGTTACTTTTCATATGTGTCTTGATGGGGCAACCCTGGGATTTTAAACCGGAGACCTCAGTGCTCCAGGTCAACGCTCTATCCACAGTGCCACCACAGGTCAGGCTTTCACTTATTTTCAAGGCATTATTTTTATATTTAAGTTTGTGTGTAAAATGTTGGAGATCCACAGATAGCTTAACAATCATTGTGTGTCTCAAACTGATCTTTGTGTGAAGATGCCATTCTTTCTTCTATCTTTATCTTTTCATCCACACTCACATATAAGAACAGATTACCCACAAGTGATTCCAGTGTTTGCTAATTTTGGTGTATAGATTTAAAAATGTTTAACTCCCTGTCCACCTGACTGCAAAATGTTTTGATAATAAAATTCACCACTAACCCCAAAGAAAGGAGAGTTTGAGATTGTCCCATGAATCTGGTATTGAGAACGTTCTTTTGTAGTCTTCCAACTCCCTAGTAAGTTCTGTTTGGTATCATTAAAAATATTAATCCACTGCAATCTGTAATGTCCTTCAAAGGAATTTAAAAATTAATTCTGTTCTTTAAAACCTAAGAACATTGAATGTTATACCTTTTATTATTTAAATATTCACATAAAACTCATGCAATTGAAGAATGAAGTTGTCTACGTTATTTTTTAAAACTAATGTCTCCACATGAATACGTCTTCCTTTGCATAATGCTTTTAAATACTCTTGCCTTTTATGGACCAATTTCTGCCAACACACAATTTGCTTTTAGTGTATGTCCCATGCTGATTGAAAAATTTTGAGCAATCAGAAATAGCTAGCTGATTATAGGGATTTCTATACCCTTCAGCCTCTATTCATGGCTTCCCAGTGTCACTGCCTGTTCATCTTCATATCGCATTATGGCAATTCAGGGCGGCTAAGAGTGAGTATAGTGTATAGTGTAATGGTTAATAAAATGGATTCTGAGGTTTGAAAGACCAATTATAGACATGCTGGTCACTTCATCTTAGGCAAATTATTTAATGTCGGTCTTCCCTCATTTTGTCATCTGTAAAAATGAAGATAATGATAGTATCAATCTCATTGCCATAAGGATTAAGTGAGATATAAGTAAGTGTATTACACATAATCAGCACTCACTAAATGTAAGATATTAATAGATATTGGTTAATCACTAAAAGGATGTTAAAAATTTTGTCCAAAACTAGAATTTTTTTGTTGGAAATATTATCTTACTTTCCTAGTATAATTTATTATTTTATAACTACCATTCTAAATTATTCCATAGCTAGTCCTCATTTCTGGCATTGATGTTTCCGGTTGTAATGTGGAAATCACAATTTGTCACAGCATGTACACCAAGGTAATTGGACTACAAAGGACCTGAGCGGTCTCTGGGGGAAAATGAACATGTGTGTGCTTTTATTTTTATTTTTAGATTCTAAATTCAAATTCCACAATTAGCTTTTCATGTCATGCTTTAGGTTAGCAGAGACTTCCGAGACTGTCTTAGCTCATGAGTTTCTAATAAACCATCCGGCAGGCAATAGAATAGAGTTCTGGGGCAATGGAAGGAATGCTGAGCTTAGATTCCAATTCTAATTAGTCACTTATTGATAGATGGGGAAGTTTGGACAAGTCATTTAAAAATCTCAGAACTTCAGTTTTACATCAATAGATCAGGTGATAATACCTCACAGTGTTGTTTTTAAAAGTAAATAAGGTAATATACATAAAATTAATCAGAATCATATTTGATATCAATAAGAACTTAATATTAGTTAAATCTAAAAAAAGAAATTGTCCACTCTGGTGAGTTGTTTTATCTAAGATTTTACTAGTGACCTGTGAATGCTGTGGTGCTTAGTTGTGTGCAAATACTTTGCTATTCATCTTTTTGGCAGTCAGACTTGACTTGTGTCATTTCTGTGAACACAGATCTGCTTTGGAAAAAGGATATTTGGGTAGCTGCTCAGAGAGTTCTTGTGTTACAAGTCTCTGCTGCTCACTCTGCCATTATAAGAGTCTGCAGACCTGTCTGGAAGCGGTGGAGAAAAAATTTCATCCAGTCTGAATTGCTCTGCCATGCTGGGTAGATTAAAATACATTTAATGTAATTTAAAATTTTTATCAAATCTATGAGGCCTTTGATATAAAAATACATCCAGATATCAAAAAATGATTGTAGATTTCATGAAATATGGTAAATATTAATCTTCAAGAATTTATTCTCTTTGGGAATGGAATATGCTTTGTGATTCAAGTTTTCTCTTTTTTCCTCAATACCAACCTGATGGGCGATTGGTACTTACAAGGATTGGAAACAAATTTTGATAATATTTTAATTTTATAAAATTTTATTTTAGTGAGAAGAGAGAGAGAGATAGAGCAAGAGAAGGGGGGAGGAGCTGGAAGCATCAACTCCCATATGTGCTTTGACTGGGCAGGCCTGGGCAGGGTTTTGAACTGGTGACTTCAGCATTCCAGGTCAACACTTTATCCACTGTGCCACCACAGGTCAGGCTTGACAGATATTTTCAATGACCTGTTGGCAGAGGCCAAAAAATTTACATAAATTCTAAGGCAGCTGTTATAATAGTACATTAGGATCTTTTTTTTTTTTAAAAGACACTATATTTTATAATTTGTTCTATTAAATATAATGGAGTGCAGTGTTTTTATTGAGTTAAAGAATTATATCCTTTAATGGTTTTAAAAATTGATAATACATTTAATAAAAATATATTGGATAAAAATTGACACAGCTTGTGGTTACAATGAGCTGTTTGTATAGTTGTTTAGTATTACTACTAAAGTCTATTGTTGATTATAGTTTTAATGAAATATAGAATTAATTTAATATTATTGTTACCTCTTAGCCAATGTCATAAATGTATGTAAGAACATATATTTTTAACAGCTTCATTTGATATGGATGAAAAATGTATAACTTGTATAGAATCTGGGTCTTAGTTTTATCACTATTTATTGGTTCCAGACCTGAGATTCTTGTTATGTGGAGTTTCTTTTCAATTCTTGATGGAAATTTGAGCTGTGAATGCTTTGCACCTCAAACTTCTCTATTTAATCCCATTTAATCTGAAGTTTACATCTGTAAATTTAAGTGAACATGAAAAACTGGTTTTAGTCTGGAAAACAAATGCATAGGGAATTGGAAATATTTTTGTAGAATTATAAATTAATTTATTAAAAATGATTATATGTAAGCATATATATATATATATATATATACACACACACACACACATATATATGCATGTATACAGTTCAAACATATGTAATATACCTCAAAAACTAAAAATCTTTTTTCAGAAAAATATATTACTAACGGTGCCTTGATATGGAGGCATCCTGTAATATGGGTACAAGGGTTAATGTAATGTACCTACCTTGTCCAGGCATCAAGTCAGAGAGAACTAATTGAAAAATTCCAGCTTTTTGGTGAATTAGTTATGATCTTAGACAAGTCATTTGACCTTTTTGAATCTCAGGTCTCTCATACATAAAAAAATAGTATACACTCTCTTTACAAGTGTGTTGAGATGGTAATTGAGGTAAACTATGTGAAAACAATTCCATGTCTCAGACAAAGTACTTAAACACACTTTTGTTTTATTCTTTCTCAAAATCAGTGTGATGAATGCATTGTTGTGTGAAAGCATCCACATACAAAATTGCAAGTGCGCATACAATGGTTCTTGAATCAAGAACATCAGACAGTAATTCTATGTATATAATATGGGTTTTTAGTTCTCTTTCCCATGTTTTATGTCTCTACAGACAGGAGTTAAGAGGAAACCCCAGACTCTTACCATTCTCCATCTCTCCATCACTCCAGCTTTGTGACTATTACCTGCTCTGAGACCCACATATTGAACCATGTTTGCGCATTGTTTCTGTTTACCCCCCAATAAAAAAAGCCCCAGAATCCCGGCAACCTTTCTTCTCTTACACTCTAACATCCTACATCAGTTCAGAAAATTATGCCACAGGGCCCTCTGGAAATCATGGGCAATTACTCATAAAGTTCTCTGAACATTCATTGTCTTTAAACAGTTGCCTCACCTTGCTCTCTCTGTGGCTAGTTCTGCATCCTTCACCAGTGGGTGTTAATTTTTCTCCCACTCTACTTATACTATATCTGAATGGTCAGTGTCCACCCTGTTTCACATTACTGTTTCTACTCCATTTATCCACCTTTCTTTTTAAATTCTCCCAGCTATAAATCTCATGCCATCTTTTTACCACCACCTTTCTCATACCATTCATTTGCCAATCTCTGGGTCACTCCCCTTCATTACTTAAAGACTCCTGCCTTTTTGCTTCTCAACCAAATGCCATCATACTCTTGGTGACTTTAATATTCTTACAGGTGATCCTTCCGATATGGCAACTTCTCAATTCCTTCACCTCTTTTTTTCAATGATTTTGTCTTCCACCTATTGAAGCCACTCTGAAGTCACATCTTAAAATTTCTTATTGTCTAAAGCCTTTACATAATTTCAAGTTCATGTACCCTACATAATGACCACCACTTTCTGTTTGTTTCAGTACAATTCTTCTAGTGTTTTGACTCTAACAATCAACTGAAATCTATATTTATTGAATCTACTGTTTTTCCTGTTCTTTACATCTCATGCTTTCACTTTCTTTCTTAGACAGCTTACAGTTTATGTTTAATTAATAAAATAATTTTCTTTTATTTTTCCTTAGTTATAATAAGGTTGGCCTGGTAGACTTGGGGAGATGTGTTACTTAATTCTCCTTTGAGAAAAAAATTGTTCAACAGCTAAGAATATGGTTGACAGCATCTAGCTTTTAACTCCTGGGTCTTCTGTGAACTCCTTACAGTTGTTCAGTGACTCCAGCCAATGACTGAGGAAGATAGTGGTACCAAGTTCTAGCCATTTTCACTTAGTGCAGAACTTCTCTAATGGGTTTTGTGTCCCACTGCTGGAGTTTGTCAGTCTGTATCTGGTTCTGCTGGCTTCCTCTTTCCAATCTTGTTTTATCTTTTTTTATTTTAAGGGTATTGTTCTCCAATAACCTTTTGCATCTCAACATCAGACACAATTGGCAAAATTAAAACCTTAGTTCAATTGATTGCTCTGCTAATTTTGTACCTACACTTGGATATTGCTGTAAGTCTTACTTCTAATTAATTATCAAGTAAATAAGTAGACCCTTTGTGCTACCAGACTGTTGTACTAACTTTCCTTGCCCATTTATTATTTGATTCTCCTAGATAATTATTAAATATTCTCTATTTTTCAAATTCCACCTACATATTGATAACTCTCATTCGTATGTCTAGCTCCATTTCCATTCCTAAACTCCATACTCCTTTATCTAACAGATCATCTACCATCCTTACTAGACTATTCAACAAGCACTTCAAACAGGCTCAAATACAACTGATTTCCTCCACCATCTACTTCAAACCTGTTTTCCCTGCTGCAATTTCATTATTCCAATTGATTATGCTTAAATGTCATAGTCATTCTCAATGCTTTATCTTTTTCTATAATTTACATTTAAGTTATTAGCAAGTGTTATAATTTTAGCTCTAAAATATATCCTGAATCTGACCACTTCACACCATGTCTTCTGCTGACACCCTACTCTAAGCCTCTTTCCTGGATTGTTGCAAGTATCTCTTAACTGGTCCCCCTGCTTCAGTCTTTGTGCCTTTTACAGTCCACTCTTAGCACAGAAACCATAGTGATGCTCTAGAAGTGTAAAATATAAGTTAGATCATGACACTTTCTGCGCAACTCCCTTCAGGGGTTCGCACTCAGCATAAGAGCTCATAAAAGCCAATATCCTTAAGAAGGTCTAAGGATTTGACATGATAGGGACACCTGTTACCTATATGACTACTTTCTCTTGCTTTCTATCTCTCACATGAAGTCTTTTCTCTGTTCTTTGAATACCCCCAGAATATTTCACTTTATAGTCTTTATCTCTGCTTGAAATTTTTGGAATTTTCTTCCCTCAGATATTCATAATCCTCACTCTTTAACTTTCTTCTGATCATTGTTAAAATGTGTAACATTGCCGTCCAATTCCTTTCAAATTAATTGCCTTCTCCCTGGTGTACCATATTACATGTTCCTGTTTGGTTTTACTTCATAGGTCTCATCACTATCTAGCACTGGACTATGAGCCCAATGAGGATAGAAATTTTTACCTGTTTTCTTTACTGTGTTATTTGCAATGCACAGAATAGTGATGACATATAGTAGATCTTAAAAAACTTTTGATAAGAGGAGGGAAGATGGCGATGGAGTAGGCAGAAGTACCAACTTCCAACTCCCAGAACCAAAGTGGATTATAACTCAATTTTAAGAACCATCATCTGGATAAACCAACTTTGAACTAAATTAAGTGGACTCTTCAACCAAGGAACACTGCAGAAGACACATTGAGACTGGTAGGAATAGCGAAAATGCGAAGAGGGCTGCCCAGCTCCCCGGAGCAAATGGCAGCCTGGAGAGACCCGCGTGGCGGGAGGAGAGTTTGGCGGAGAGGGAAAGACCTGGGTCCTAGGAACCAAGCCCCACACTGCAGTCCCAGAGGCGTTTGGACAGTATTGAGCTGTGAAGCAAGTGAAGATACTGTTTGTGAAAAAGATAGTTTTCTCAGACCCAAAAATCTTTTCAAAGGGACAGCGCAGAAACCCTCTCTCACACCACACACCCGGGGCTTCGGGGAACTGGGACAGAGGAGAAAAACAGAGAGCGGGAACAAAGAGTGAACTGAAGGCACAGAGACACTCTGAGGGACAGCCACCCCGACCCTTGGGCTAAGTCATTTCCCTAATCGAAAACGAATATTTCCCCTGGAACTAGCAATACCAGCAAAGGGAAACAGGACACTAGCCAAACAAGCTTTCCCGCGGCAATTAGAGCAGAGCTGCTTAGAGGGAGGGAGCTCCCAGGCCTACAGTGTGGAGACTTAGGGCACTTCTATCCCCCTGAGGGTTGCTGAAGGGTGTGGTTGCAGCAGGACGTTGAAACGCGGTCCCGTCGGTGTGGGCGGAGGCACAACTGGTGTGAGCTCGGTCTAGCCTAGCAGGGGCGGAGGGGACACACAAAAGCGGTCCTTTAGCTGCGGGCCTGCCAGCAATCCCTCCTACAGGGAAATAAACGGGCAGAGATCTGCTCTGTGACCCTGCGCAAGCTGGCTCTGACCGCGGGGACGGGGCTAAGACCAGGGACAGGCGAGGGGCTCACAGCTGAGCTCACGCTGCCAACCCCGCCTGGCCGGAGAAACCACGGATTACCATCCTACGTGCCCGAGCTGGCTCGGAACGTGGTGGCGTGGTAGGATCCCGAACAAACAGAAGCTAGCAGCTGAGCTCACGCCAGCAAACATGCCTGGCCCAATAAACAGCGCTTTTGGGTTTTAGACCCTGCGCAAGAGGGCTCTGGCCTTTAGGGAGGGGCTAAATTCTGGACGGGCAAAGGCTAACAGCTGAGAGCACGTCAAAAGCCCCGCCCAACCCGCGAAACTGTGGCGAGTATGCTCTGACTGCAGGGGGCTGGGCGTAAGCTTCCGGAAACGGGCTGGGCCACAGCTGAGCAAAGGTGTTCACCTCTGCCCTGGGTGCTGAGGCTAGTGACTTGAGTGACAGCCCTTCCCACGGAGGAGAGGCGGAAATCACAGCAATAGCTGCAGTGAACCGGCGCTGGCAACGCCCACACCCAACTGCCCTAGGCAGCGGCAGAGGGGGTGGCAGGCCTGCAGACAGAACACACTTAGAGAACACAAAGGCAACACCTACGAGACTCCAGTGGCCACAGCTTGCTTATACACAGATAAAATGGGCAGGCATAGAAATGCAAACCAAATGAATCAAGAGAAATACCCAGAGAAGGACCTGAATGAACCAGATATAACCAAACTACCAGAAGCAGAATTTATAATAATGATAGTTAGGATATTCAAAGAAATTAGAGCAACAATGGATAGTCACTATGAACACCTAAATAAAGAGATAACAAGTATAAAGAACGAAATTGAAATAATAAAAAAGAACCAGACAGAAATGACAAATACAGTATCAGAACTGAAGACCACAATGGAAGGAATTAAAAGGAGGATGAATCACGCTGAGGATTGAATCAGCGAGTTAGAGGACAGAATAAACAAAGTTACAGAAGCAGAGAAAAAAAAGGAAAAGAGACTCAAAAAATGTGAGGAAACGCTAAGGGAGCTCTGTGACAACATGAAGAGAAACAACATTCACATCATAGGGGTGCCTAAAGAAGAGGAAAGAGGACAGAAAATAGAAACTGTGTTCAATCAAATCATAGCAGAAAACTTCCCTAAATTAAGGCTGGAAAACATTCCACATGTTCAAGAAGCACACAGAACTCCATTAAAGAGAAACCCAAAAAGATCTACACCAAGACACATCATAGTTAAAATACCAAAGCTAATAAATAAAGAAAAAATCTTAAAAGCTGCTAGAGAAAAAAAGACTATCACCTACAAAGAAGCCCCCATTAGGATGACATCGGACTTCTCAACTGAAACACTCGAGGCCAGAAGGGAATGGCAAGATATAATCAAAGTAATTCAGAACAAGAACCTACACCCAAGACTACTCTATCCAGCAAGGCTAACATTTAAAATTGAAGGAAAAATAAAGAGCTTTCCAGACAAAGAAAACCACAAGGAATTCATTTAAACCAAACCAATTCTGCAAGAGATTCTATGGGGCCTGGTGTGAACAGTTTAAAGGGAGGAAAGAATATGGAAAAAAAAAAATACAGCTTTAAATAACAAAATGGCAATAAACAACTACATATCAATAATAACCTTAAATGTAAATGGATTAAATGATCCAATCAAAAGACATAAGGTAGCTGCGTGGATAAAGAAACAGGACCCATACATTTGCTGTCTACAAGAGACACACCTTAAAACAAAAGATGCTCATAGACTGAAGATAAAAGGATGAAAAAAAATATTTCATGAAAATGGAAATGAAAAAAAAAGCTGGGGTAGCAGTACGTATATCTGACAAAATGGACTTTAAAACAAAAACTGTAGTAAGAGATAAAGAAGGACACTACATAATGATAAAGGGAACAATTCAACAGGAAGATATAACTATTATAAACATCTATGCACCAAATATAGGAGCCCCGACATTCATAAAGCAGACTTTGATGGATATAAAGGGCGAGATTAACAGCAATACTATCATAGTAGGGGATTTCAATACCCCACTAACAACACTGGATAGATCCTCAAGAAAGAAAATCAATAAAGAAACAGCAGACTTAAAGGATACACTAGATAAACTTGATTTAATAGGTATCTTCAGAACTTTTCACCCTAAAGCAGTAGAATATACATTCTTCTCAAGCGCTCATGGTACGTTTTCTAGGACAGACCACATGTTAGGACACAAAAATGGCCTCAATAAATTTAAGAAGATTGAAATCATATCAAGCATTTTCTCTGATCACAATGCCATGAAACTAGAAATTAACCACAAAAGATAAACCGAAAAATACTCAAACACTTGGAAACTAAATAGCATGATATTAAATAATGAATGGATTAACACTGAGATCAAAGAAGAAATAAAGTTTCTAGAAACAAATGATAATGAGCATACATCAACTCAAAATTTATGGGACACAGCAAAAGCAGTACTGAGAGGGAAGTTCATTGCACTACAGGCAGATCATAAGAAGGTAGAAAAAGCTAAAATAAGCAACCTGACCCTGCAGCTAAAAGAACTAGAAAAACAACAAATAAAACCCAAGACAAGTAGAATGAAGGAAATAATAATGATCAGAGCAGAAATAAATGACATAGAGGCGAAGGAAACAATACAGAGGATCAATGGAACCAGAAGCTGGTTCTTTGAAAAGGTAAACAAGATTGATGAACCTTTAACTAGACTCACCAAGAAAAAAAGAGAGAGGTCTCAAATAAATAAAATTAGAAAGGACAGTGGAAAAATAACAACTGATACAACAGAGATACAAAGCATTGTAAGAAAATACTATGAAGAACTATATGCCAAAAAATTAGACAATCTAGATGAAATGGACAAATTTCTTGAATCATATAAACTTCCAAAAATAAATCTGGAAGAATCAGAACACCTAAACAGACCAATTACAACAGATGAGATCAAAACAGTTATCAAAAAACTCCCAAAAAAGAAAAGTCCTGGACCTGATGGCTTCACAAGTGAATTCTATCAAAAATTCAAAGAGGAACTAACTCCTATCCTCCTCCAGCTGTTTCAAAAAATTCAAGAGGAAGGAAGACTTCCAAACTCCTTTTATGAGGCGAGCATAATTCTGATCCCAAAGCTGGGAAAAGACAACACAAAGAAAGAAAATTATAGGCCTATATCGCTGATGAATTTAGACGCTAAAATACTCAACAAAATATTAGCCAACTGGATCCAGCAATATATGAAAAAAATCATACACCATGATCAAGTGGGATTTATTCTGGAGAGGCAAGGCTGGTTCAATATTCGCAAATCAATCAATGTGATTCATCACATAAACAAAAGGAAGGACAAAAATCACATGATAATTTCAATAGATGCAGAAAAGGCATTTGATAAAATCCAGCACCCATTCATGCTCAAAACTCTCAGAAAGTGGGAATACAAGGAACATTCCTTAACATAATAAAGGCCATCTACGACAAACCCACAGCAAACATCATACTAAATGGACAAAAATTAAAAGCAATCCCCTTCAGATCAGGAACCAGGCAAGGTTGCCCACTTTCACCACTCTTATTCAACATAGTTCTGGAAGTCCTAGCTACAGCAATCAGACAAGAAGGAGAAATAAAAGGCATCCAAATTGGAAAAGAAGAAGTAAAACTGTCACTATTTGCAGATGATACGATATTGTATATAGAAAACCCTAAGTCTCAGTCAAAAAACTACTGGACCTTATAAATGAATTCAGCAAAGTGGCAGGATACAAAATTAATACTCAGAAATCAGAGGCATTTCTATATACAAACAATGAACTGTCAGCAAAAGAAATTAAGGAAACAATCCCCTTCACTATTGCAGCAAAAAAAATAAAATACCTAGGAGTAAATTTAACCAAGGAGGTTAGGACTTGTACTTGGAAAATTATAAGACATTGATAAAAGAAATCAAGAAAGATACAAATAAGTGGAAGCATATACCGTGCTCAGGGCTAGGAAGAATAAACATCATTAAAATGTCTATATTACCCAAAGCAATTTATAAATTCAATGCAATACCAATTAAAATACCAATGACATACTTCAAAGATAGAGAACACATATTCCAAAAATTTATATGGAACCAAAAAAGAACACGAATAGCCTCAGCAATCTTATAAAGAAAAAATAAAGCAGGAGGTATCACTCTTCCAGATATCAAGGTTTACTACAAGGCCATTATACTCAAGACAGCCTGGTACTGGCATAAGAAGAGGCACATTGATAAATGGAACAGAACAGAGAACCCAGAAATAAACCCACACCTTTATGGACAACTGATATTTGACAAAGGAGGAAAGAACATACAATGGAGTAAAGACAGCCTCTTTAACAAATGGTGCTGGGAAAATTGGACATCTATCTGCAAAAAAATGAAACTAGACCATCAACTTACACCATTCACAAAAACAAATTCAAAATGGATAAAAGACTTAAACATAAGCCGTGAAACTATAAGCATCTTAGAAGAAAACATAGGCAGCAAGCTTTCCGACATCTGTAGCAGCAATATATTTGCCGATGTATCTCCACGGGCAAATGAAATAAAAAGCAAGATAAACAAATTGGACTATATCAAACTAAAAAGTTTTTGCACAGCTAAAGACAATAAGAACAGAATAAAAAGACAAACCACACAATGGGAGAACATATTTGACAGCACGTCGGATAAGGGGTTAATAACCAAAATTTATAAAGAACTTATAAAACTCAACACGAGGAAGACAAACAGTCCAATCAAAAAATGGGCAAAAGAAATGAATAGAAATTTCTCCAAAGAAGACATATAGATGGCCAAAAGACATATGAAAAAATGCTCAACATCACTAATCATTAGAGAAATGCAAATCAAAACCACAATGAGATATCACCTCACACCAGACAGAGTGGCACTCATCAGCAAAACAACACAGAACAAGTGCTGGCGAGGATGTGGAGAAAAGGGAACCCTTCTGCACTGCTGGTGGGAATGCAGTCTGGTGCAGACACTATGGAAAACAGTTTGGAGATTCCTCAAAAAATTAAAAGTCAAACTGCCTTTTGACCCGGCTATCCCACTTTTAGGAATATACCCTAAGAACACCATAACACTGTTCGAAAAGAAGAAATGTGCCCCCATGTTCGTGGCAGCATTGTTCACAATAGCAAAGATCTGGAAACAGCCCAAGTGTTCGTCAGAAGACGAGTGGATTAAAAAGCTATGGTACATATATACTATGGAACACTATTCAGCCATAAGAAATGATGACATCGGATCATTTATAACAAAATGGATGTACCTTGATAACATTATACGTAGTGAAATAAGTAAATCAGAAAAAAAGAAAAACTGAGAACAGCATGATTTCATACATAGGTGGGACATAAAAGTGAGACTACGAGACACGGACAAGAGTGTGGTGGTTACGGGATGGGGGGAGGGAGGGGAGGGTGGGATAGGGAGAAGGGGAGGGACACAGGGAAAACCAGATAGAAGGTGACAGAGGACAATTTGACTTTGGGTAATGGGTATGAAGTACAATTGAATGATAAGATAATCTGGAGATGTTTTCATTGTACATATGTACCCTGATTTATTGGTGTCACCCCATTAAAGTTAATAAAAAAAATAAAATAAAATAAAAATTAAGAAAAAAAATAACTTTTGATAAATATTAAAGAATAAATTAATTCTATGTAATTATAGGTTCCCAGCATACTGTTCATAGTTCTGTATTAGAAAAGAAGTTACTGTATGGTTTATGCTCTTGATCTTTTTATTACCTAGAACAGGGTTCCCCAAACTATGTTTCAGGGGCCGCATGCCCCCGAGGCCATTTATCTGGCCCGCCGCATTTCCGGAAGGGATACCTCTTTCCTTGGTGGTCAGGGAGTGGAACTCAGGATGTATCCGCACCCATAGTTCTCATGAAATACTGGTCAGTTTGTTGACTTAATTTTACTTTTTCTTTATTTTAAATATTGTATTTGTTCCCATTTTGTTTTTTTTACTTTAAAATAAGATATGTGCAGCATGCATAGGTATTTGTTCATAGTTTTTTATTTTTTATAGTCCAGCCCTCCAACGGTCTGAGGGACAGTGAAGTGGCCCCTGTGTAAAAGGTTTGGGGACCCCTGACCTAGAGGCACAATGTGATACTGCTTTTATATATACACACATTTATATTTTATTATAGCTCCTACAAACAAGAGTTTGGAAGTTGTAAGTACATTAGAATCACAGGCATATAGTCCACCTTTTATATCACAAAGCAGCACTAATTTTTTTTTGACAGAGACAGAGAGAATCAGAGAGAGAGAGACAGATAGAGACTGACTGATAGGAAGGGAAAGAGATGAGAAGCATCAATTATTATTATTTTTTTTGCTGTACCTTATTGTTCATTTATTGCTTTCTCATATCTGCCTTGACTGGGGGGCTACAGCAGACCAAGAGACCTTTTGCTCAAGCCAGAGATCTTGGGCTCAAGCCAGTGACCCTGCACTTAAGCCGGTGAGCCCATGCTCAAGCTGGATGAGCCTGCACTCAAGCCAGTGACCTTGGGGTTTTGAACCTGGGTCCTCCACATCCCAGTCACATGTTCTATCCACTACACCACAGCCTAGTTTGTCTAAAGCACTTATTTTTTAGTGTCATGCCTTTAGAACTCAGTAGTATTTAATTTAGTCTTTCAATTTATATGACTATTTAATAGTTTCATGTGGGTAATTCTCATATCTAAAATAATAACATTAACAGCCTAGTTAAAATCAAAGCTGTGTTTCTTAATCTAGTCCAACAGGTATTGTAGAATCCAGATTCTTGAGTGTTTGCATTAATTAAAATAATTTTATGTAGTAGCACCTCTGATTAAAACAGGTCTACATAATTAGCTTTCAGAATGGAAGTTTAAACAGAATACAATTCACAAATTTCTTTATTGCACTGTTATCATATATAATTAAGACTACTCAGCCTTTGTCTCCAGCCCAATTCCCTTCTAAACACATGATTCAGACTCACATCTGTATTAACTACTAGATATATCCGTCTGATTGTCCCTTAGCTTCTCAAGCACATAATATAACTCCATCTGCCTATGGTTCCCTTTATTTCTTGGTTCAGTGAATGGCATCTTCATCTAATCAGTTGCCCGAGACAGAAATTGGGTGTGTTCAGGGTGATCTCTATGTGTATGTTCTATGCTAGGTGCTGAGAGTACAATGTTGATTAAGATACAGATCCTATTCTTCAGTAAGTTCTTTCTATCCATTAGGGGAAATCAAGATAAAATTGTCATTTCAATGTATTGTGGTCAATGGTAAGAATAATATAAGAAAAAAACATATTTTTCGATTGCATTAGAAATTTATTGAAAAATTTTCTTTACTGGGTATTAAAAAATGAATCTTAAAGTTGCAATGTTGGCCTGACCTGTGGTGGCACAGTGGATAAAGTGTTGACCTGGGAACACTGAGGTCACCAGTTCAAAACCCTGCACTGGTCTGGTCAAGGCACATATGGGAGTTGATACTTCCAGCTCCTCTCCTCTCCCCCCCCCTCTCTCTCACTCTGTGTCTCCTCTCTAAAATAAATAAATAAAAATTAAAAAAAAAAATTAAGAAATAGCAAATGGCAGAAAATTTATAAAAAAAAAAAGTTGCAATGTTGGAAGAATATATGAAGCAGAGAGAGCAATCAAAGCAAAGACACAGTGAATTACAAAGTTCAGTAATTGAAGTGTGGTATCTTTTTGCATAATAATATTTTACAACATAATAAATACAATGTTTATAGCAGCAAGGGTGGACATGAAGCTGCAGGGGTAGATATGGACAAGGCAATTGAGAGCTTTGCATACCATGCTAAGAAGCCATGGACAATGGGAATCCTTGAAAAATTTTAAATAGAGGAATCTTGATTTTAGACCCACCACTTTATTTGTTGTGGGGTAAATACAATGCAAAATAAGACTTGAGGGAGGAGAATTAGAAGGTTGTTGTTTGTACACAACATAATCAACAGTTCAAATGCTATAGAAATGTTTACCTGAAACCTATGTACTCTTATTGATCAATGTTACTCTATTAAATTTAATTTTCTAAGTAAAATGAAAAAAAATCTGTATCAGTGGAAATAAAAATAGAAAGCAGGTAGTATAAATTAGATATAATCAGGAGAAAATTTTAAGTATTAGATGATTAACTACATGGTGAATGATGAAGAGGAAGGACTTTAAAAGGCAGAAGAAACTCCTTTGTTACTATCTATGAGGACAGTGAGACTTTTAGGTGATGAATCCTGGTTAGGATATGTTGATTTAAAAATGACTGCCAGGTAGCCAACATCATATATGTGTAGCAGTCAAGTGACTATGCAAATCTGAAACTTAGAGGTGAAAAAAAATAATTGTCAAGAATGGAACCCTGAGGGAAAATCTGGATTTAAATAAAATAGAATCCCACAAAGGATATAAAGAAGAAACAGTCAATACATATGGAGAACCAGGAAAAGGACTAAAAAATCTGACTACTCATTGAGAAGCCAGAAGACCTAAATCCTCAAAATAGGTTCACTAAGATGTAGGTTGAGACATGTCTATTGAGTCTAAGATTAGAATTTGCAGATGCGTAGTTTTAATTGTGGGGGTAATAATGAAAGCTAAATGATAATGAATTGTCACATGAAACAGTGTAGAAAAATTAATTTAGGCTATTCATTTTGGAGTCTTGGTTGATAAAGTATATGAGTTTTAGTTTTGGTTGAAAGAGATTCCTATTTATTAGCATCTTGAAGATGAGAAAATCTCATAAGGTCAAATAATTTGTAAAAGAACAACAGATGTGTTACACATAAAATAAAAACTTTGACTCCAAAACCAATTCTTGTTTTAAATAGAATAGATGATTCAACCTCAACGACATAAATAACAAAGTAATTGATAATATCATCACCCTCATATTTCCTCCTTTTCCCACTATATCGAATTTCCTTGCAGCTGTAGTTGAACCTTGATAATTATGGCAACAAAGAAAAGGATGGATTAAAGAGGAGAGGCACTATAGGCAGCAAAAAAGAGTTAAGGGAAAAAGAGATGTTTAAGTTAACTGTAGGGTCTAACTTGGTTGACTGAAACAATGATGATGCTGTTAAAAGGAAAAGGCAGCCCCAGAAAAGGAGCTACCCATTGGGAAATGCAAGAGAAAGGAGTGCGATGGAGTTGTGGTAATGAATTTGTACAGGGTTGATATTCTTAATGTACCCGATAACATTTTTCCCCCCCAGGGACAGAGAGAGAGTCAGAGAGAGGGATAGATAGGGACAGACGGAAAGGAACGGAAAGAGGTGAGAAGCATCAATCATTACTTTTTTGTTGCCGTTGCGACACCTTAGTTGTTCATTGATTGCTTTCTCACATGTACCTTGACCACAGGCCTTCAGCAGACCGAGCAACCCCTTGCTGGAGCCAGCGACCTTGGGTCCAAGCTGATGAGCTTTTGCTCAAGCCAGATGAGCCCTCGCTCAAGCTGGCGACCTTGGGGATCTCGAACCTCAGGGTCTTCCGTATCCCAGTCCGACACTCTATCCACTGTGCTACCACCTGGTCAGGCTACCTGATAACATTTTGAAGAGTTCTGTAAAACAACCAATTTTTATTAGTGAAATAAATTTATTTATTCATTGTTGCACCAACTAAATATAAACAAAAAACTAAATTTTACTAGAAACTCACTAATTAGGGCAAACTTAGTATATTGGTATCACTTGTTATGATTTTAAGTGTTAGATAGTCCTGAAGAGAAAAAATTGCAAATAAAGTGTTTTTCATATATGTTTACTTAAAGAGTTTTTTTTACCCTCCCTCCAACAGCCTTACCCTCTGGTAATCACCATACTGTTGGCTGCTTGTGAGGCTTGTTTTTTATTTATTTATTTTCTTTCTTTCTTAATCCCTTCACCTTTTCTATTCAGCCTCTCTATCCCTCCCCTCTGACAGCTGTCAGTCTCTTTTCTGTATCTATGAATTTGTCTCTATTTTGTTAGTTTAGTTTGTTCATTAGGTTCCTCATGTAAGTGAGAAATCATATGGTATTTGTCTTTCTCTGTCTGGCTTATTTCACTTAGCATAATGTTCTCCAGGTCTGTCTATGCTATTGCAAAGGATAGGATTTCCTTCTTTTTTACAAGTGAGTAGCAATCTATTGTGTTAACATGCCACAGCTTTTTCATCCACTCATCTACTGATGGGCACTTGGTCTGCTTCCAAATCTTGGTGATTGTAAATAATGCTGTAATGAAAGTAGGGGTGCATATATTCTTTTCAATTAGTGTTTCAGGATTCTTCCAATATACTTCCAGAAGTGGAATTGCTGGGTCATAAGGCAGTTCCATTTTTAATTTTTTGAGGTAACTCCACACTGCTTTCCACAGTGTCTGTACCAATTTGCATTCCCACCAACAATATATAAGGTTCCTTTTTCTTCACGTCCTCGCCAACACTTGTCGTTTGTTGATTTATTGATGATAGCCATTCTGACAGGTGTGAGGTGATATCTCATTGTGGTTTTACTTTGCATTTCTCTGATGATTAATGAAAAATTTCTACAAAGTAGTCAGTGGCTTGGTTGAAACCACTGGGGAAGGTTGTATGTTGCCTAGTTTTTCATGGGAAAACCATGTGTCTTCCTCTAGAGAGAGAATTTTGTTATTTTAATATTCATGTTTATCAGAGTCCAGCTATGACGTGAAACTCCTTACCTGAATTGGTTTAGGTGGCAGTGGGAAATTTGTAGAAAATAACTACTGAAAGAATGACAGATAACTAAAACTATATAACTTGCTTGAATCCACTATTGCATCAATACCAATAAGTTAACTTTCAAGTTTAAACCCATTTGTTTTGAATCCTAAACCTTAAACAATAGTTATCTTTTCAAACACTTTTATCTAAAAGATTGAACAGAGCGAGACAACAGAGAAATATACACTGCAATTAAGTTAAAATCATTTAAAAGTCAATACTCTACTTTATGTCAACAGCTCCATTAATAGGTGCTTTAAGAATCACAAAATAGCAAACAACTGAAATATATAGCACTAAGATTAAGAATATTTGATAAATGCATTTTTGGCATTAACTTTAATCAGGGAAAGACCATTTGACTACATGGTTTAAACAAATGAGTTTGAATAAGTCCCAATGTTTTCATTGTCTGCAAACTGTTGATATACCTTAATGGCAAAATCTGTACTTCTGACCTTTATTTCTACTACCCTTAGGATTAAGTTCAAGGCAGTGGCAGAAATCTTTTTTTAAGGCAAAAGCCTGGATTTAGAACATTTTAACTATGTATTTGTCTAGTAGTCTTCCCTAAAAATTGGTATGTGAGCCACCAGTAAAGAAAGGATCAGTATTAATTACAGCAGGTTTAGCTTTCCTGCATATTTCATGAGACATGAGGATAATAGTAGTCTCCTATCTTTGTACTTTTGCATTATGTAAATGATCATCAGGTAGGCAGTATGCCAGGGAAGACTACCCAGCCTTCTACTTCTGCCTGAGGTATATGCGCTTTAATTTGAAATATCTATGTTTAAACTCAAATCCCAGAATAGACTCAAATGAGTCTACTCTGTCTTATGAAATACTTCCTTGTGCCAGTGAGTGGATTTTCACGCTGTGGTGCAGTAAGATGAACTCCAGTTCTACAGCAAGTGTTCCTTAAAGAGATGCTTATGTACTTTGTTTCCTCCTTGGATGCAGCTCTGGCAATGGCCCAGTGAGACTGAGAAAATACTCTCAAATTACCATGGACTGTGATAATTGCTGATTACTGAAATGTCAATGGGTGAGAGGAGAAAAATCCATGTAATGGCAAAGAGATGGTATATAAGAGTGACAGCCACCCTGTCCTAGCATCCAATCTATCAATCTTTATAAACAAAGGACAAATTCAATTAAGCGAAGTAGATGGTTATTTAACAATATGTCAATAAAATATTTCTTTACTGTATAGTAAATAAGGCTTACATTTAACCACAACTTAGTATATTCCAACATTAATACCAGAGCAGTTTGTTTTCATAGCTCGATCTAAACAGCATTTTATGTTGACACTTCTATTGCGTATTTAATGAACTCATATCAAATATGCATGGCAAATAAATACTATGTTCTTGCTAAACCTTTATTCCTTCCCCGCTCTCTTGATCTTTTCAAGTGAAGTAAAGCTCTTTTCACAATATATTTCTCTTCTCTCATAAAAATGCGTATCACAACATTGTAACTAAATCTTACTTCAATATTTTTGCCAGACAGAAATGAGAAATCTAGATCATTATAAGTGCAGACTTGCTGCTGTTTTAAAATGCAGCTCAGACTCTTACCTCAGTTTGCCTCCAAGCAGCTAGTCTACTGAGAAGTACCCTTCTGACAGGAAGGATTAAAGCTTCCTGAAAGTCCTTAATCTGCTGCTTATACGGAAAAGCACTGTAGAAATACATATGATGCTGCCAATCAGAAGCAGAGCCAGCAGTGATAGTTGCTCTTAGCTTCGTATGTATGAAAGGATATAGAAAATGGAGGTTCAATGTGGCTTTATATCTGGGTGTGAGATGAAGGCCTTGTTCATCTTCTCCAAGAATAAGGTAATACTGAAGGTCAGACATTACTGTGGCTGGGTGTGTGTTCACAGTTACAAGGTTGATACAAAAGAGTATTACAAGTGACTTGGATTTCAAGGATTTGACAGGGTCACATAATTGGTAGGTCCTTAAATCTCCTATTTAATCCATACTTAAGTGTAAATAAAAGCTGAACAGTGGAAAGAAATAGATGGACATGTGTATAATGTGTGGCTCCCTTATTTCTGGGAAAGTCATGTTTAGATTGTCTTGCCGCCTCAAGTGTCACTTTCACCGAGGGAACAAAAAATGGCAATTTTGTTCCCAGGTTTTTAGGACTGGCCTGTGGTTCAGCTAAATAGAAAGCAAAATACTGTAATGATTTCTTCTTTTCTCCGCAGACAAATGTGACGATAGAAACTGCTATATAATGTCTGTCTCGCCCAGAGACAGAATGTGTGATCTATCTGTAAGGGTTTTCCTGGTAATTAAAGTTTGAAAAAGATGTGAATTCCTTTATTTATACTGGGTAACGTTGTGACCAGAAATAACAAATGTTTGATTCTTTAGCTCAATGGACTGTGAAATAAATGCTTATTTTTGTTCATCTCTAGTTTTGGGTATTTTTGAAATGCCGCTTTAAAGCTAGCCTTCCTTGTAATTCACTATGGGATGTCTTTATACACTGCTGAAAGTAATACAACTCATTTTGGGTGATTAACATAACCCCAGTATTGTAGGTGTCGTGCTACATTGGTATAGCATTCAAAGAATAGTTGCAGTGTGAGAAAATTGCCTGTATGATTATTTGCAACTAGAAACCTGTGAAATGTAAAATAAAATATTTTACTATATGTAAAATATCAAAGTTACCTAAAATATTAATAGCCAGCACTCTATAAAGCAATTTTGTAGATAGTATGAGGTAGTGAAAATTACTAATTTAAACACAGAATTAGAAAAAGTACAGGTAGGAGTTTAGAGTAAATAATAGACAATCAAAATTTGTTTTGCTCATACTATAGAAGATATTCAAGGGGTAGTGAAGACTGATCAGTTGAGAGGATGCAAAGTTCAATATTTGACCATCCTGAACTTAAATATATGTGAAAGGAAAGCTGATATTTTGGCCACTTCCAAACTGAGGGAAAAAAATACTGTAACCTAGGTAAAATATTATAGTGGAACAAAAGAGCATTTTCAAACCTACTCTGGAAATTTGCTTCAATAGGACACTTGTTTTTATAACTTGCCTTGTGATATTTACCCGTGCTTTAGACATTACTTAATGGGCTATTTCTTAGGCACTTTCTAGGTTGAAAGTCAGTCTCATAGTATTTTGTCATTCTTGCTAGGTTTTTGTTTTGAGTGACATGGTGAATGTACTTCTTTTTCTTTTATTTTGTGTGTGTGACAGACACAGAGAGAAACAGAAGGAGGGACAGATAGGAACTGACAGACAGGAAGGGAGAGAGATGAGAAGTATCAATTCTTAGTTGTGACACTTTAGTTGCTCATTGATTGCATTCTCATATGTGCCCTGACGGGAGGGCTAGAGCAGACAGAGTGACCCTTTGCTCAAGCCAGTGACCTTGGGCTCAAGCTGGTGAGCCTTTCTCAAACCAGATGAGCTCACGCTCAAGCCAGCAACTTCAGGATTTTGAATCTGGTCCTCCATGTCCCAGTCCAATGCTGTATTCACTGCACTACAGCCTAGTCAGGCTGCACTTCTTTTTCTTAAAGTATAGAATTGGTTTTGGGCATAATGCATGGATTCTTAAGCCAAACACATTTCAATTTAGATCTTGTGCCTGCTACTTACCAGCTATGTGATCTTGGTTTAAGTTATTTAACATCATTAACTCTAGTTTACTCATTACAAATAAGGCATAATATCTACCTTAATCTGTTATCAAAGATTCACTCATAAAACTTTCAGAATATTGCTTGGTAAGTAGCAAATATTCTATAAATATATTCATCAATCAAGATGGCAGTTTCAGAAGTGCAAATAGTAATGTTGGCTACCTAAATTTATTGTGCTTCTTTTACTTAATGCTTACTTAATAGAGAAAAAAATTTAAGATAGACATTTAAGTAAAGCATATCATGTTTCTAAATATTTCTAGATGTCTGATGAAAGGCAGGGTATGTTCAGAGTAGGAGAGTAAAGTTAATACAAGATTGGAGCAGGAGAGATTATTAAAGAAAAATAAAAGCAATAGAAACAATAAAAAGAAGGAAGGAAAGATAATAAAAAGAAATCTCAAAAGTGAAGATATTATTAAAACAAATTAAGGAAGTAACATCAGAGCATCAGAAGAATGGCAATGTGAGAGATCCCCTTGGTCTCTCCCCTTGAAGTTACAAGAGTGAAACTGAGTTACCAGATATGTATCAAGGAGGGACAATACAGAACATATACTCTTCTCCCTACCCACTGCTTACCTGCTTACTTGCAGGAAGACAGAAAGTTGTAATTCAGGGCTTAGTTATTTAAACTGCAACTGCACCCAGCAGGGTGCAGAATTTTAATTAACCAGCTGCCATCAGTGCTGCCCTGTATGTAAGTATTAAAGGCTATGTCTGGTCTATATGGTCCTCCTTGTGGTTTCTTTGGGATCTCACCACAACACCAGAACCATTTTCCAGGTCTGGACCTTCTGTGTTACACCTGCCAAGAATAACATATCACCAGAAGATCTCCTTTGCAGAAAACACTCAAGGGGGTTATTCTAGCTGAAACAAAGAATAAAAGGTCAAAAACTACTAGTAAGGTTACTAACAAGCTTATAGCAGAAACATGGATAATTTTTGGAAACAAAAAAATAAGGGGTTGGGAGTAAAGGTCTGAATTTGCAAAGGAAAATGGAGATTAGATGCATTCAAAAGAAAAAGAACTACTGTGTATATGAAACTTTATTTTTCACAAACCTAATAGTAACCACACACAAAAACTCCAAACTGAAAAACATAGTTTAAAAAACAGGAAACAGAGGGAAAAAGTATGGAATACCATCAACAAAAACAACAGTCAGAAACACAAAGGAAAAAGACCAATGTAGGCACAGAACTACCAAAAAATAAAAGATAAAATGACTATAGGAAATCCTTATGCATTAATAATTACCCTAAATGTAAAGGCACAGAATTGCCAATTGGACCAAAAAATAAAACCCAACCATATGTTGCTTTCAGGAGACACATTTAAGCTGCAAAGACAAAGATAGACTTAAAGTGGAAAGGTAGAATGATTCTCTAAGCAAAGCTTCTATAGAAAATCAGATGTAGTCATATTTATATATGACATAATAGATTTTAAGATAACAAAAGTAACAAAAGACAAACAGACATTTTATAATGATAAAGGGAACACTACATCAGAAAAACATAATACTTCTTGATATATATGCACCCAATCAGGGAGCAAAATATAAAGCAACTATTAATAGAACTAAAGAGATATACTCCAGCCCACTGGAAACTACTGGTGTCACGGTGAAAAAACTTACTCAAGACACAAACTTATGTCAAGAGAAAGAGAGAGGAAGGCCTGCTAAGGGAGGCAAAGAGAGACCCCCTGAATCTCCTTCTTCCTTAGCTTTTATTAATCAGAAACAACAGAAGTAATGGGATTACAAGGGAGGGAGGACAGGTGACAATGGGAAGAATGACTAATGGACTTTTTGCTGACGTGGAGAAAGAGCTAATTTGGTCAGAACATTCTTTTTCTTTTGCTAGTTAACAAGCACAAAGGAAGGGGCAATCTAGAACCTCTAGGCTAATTTTCTAAAGCCTGTTCACATGCATTTCTTTGTTTTTGCACAAATGTTGCCCACTCACACTTTCTTGATGTTTGCATGCAGGAGACATTCACACAAGGCTTTTAACTAAAGTTCCTCAATCCAATTCATAGAGGATTCAAGGTTAAGTGAGTGATTCCCTTCAAAGAGAGAAACTGACAAAAACAAAATCATAACTGGACACTTTAATATTCCATTGATAACTCATCCAAACAGAAAACCAATAAAGAAATATCAGCCTTAACACATTAGATCAAAGATATAATTAGCATCCAGAGCCTTTCATCTCAGAACATCAGACTGTACATTCTTCTCCAGTGCACATGAAACACTCAAGGATAGACCATATGTTGGGTCACAAAACTAGCCTCAACAAATTCAAGAAGATTGAAATCATGCAAAGCATATTCTTTGACCACAATGCTTTGAAATTAGAAATCAACTGCAAAAAGAAAGTAAAGAAACCCACAAATATGGAGAATAAACAAGATATTACTAAAAAATGATTAGGTCAAAGAAGAAGTAAAAAGTGAGATGAAAAGATACATAGAGACAAATGAGAATAACAAAAATGACCTATCAAAACTTCTGGGATGCACTGAAAGCAATAATAAAAGGAAAGTTTATATAATTGTAGGCTTATCTCAAGAAACAAGGAAAATCTTAAGTAAACAATCTAACACTACATCTTAAAGAACTAGAAAAAGAAGAACAAGAGCAAGACAAAGTCAGCAGAAAAAAGAAAATAATAAAAATTAGAGTGGAATTGAATGAAAAAGAGAACAAAGACACTTACAAAATATTAATACAACAAAAGAGCTGGTTCTTTAAATAGTTTAATAAGATTCAGAAACCCTTGGCTAGATTTATAAAGAAAAAAAGAGAAAAGACTCATATAAACGAAATCAGAAAAGGAGAAGTGAGCACAAATATCACAGATACACAAAAGATCACACTAAACTACTATGAAAGACTGTATGCCACCAAATTCAATAACCTAAAAGAGACGGATAAGTTCCTAGAAATATAGAACTTTTCTGGACTGATTCATGAAAAATTAGAAAATCTAAATAGACCAATCAACAACACGGAAATGGAAACAATCATAAAAATCCTCCCCCAAATTAAAAGTACAGGGCCAGATGATTTCATTAGTGAATTCTGCCAAACATTTAGAGAAGATTTAATACCTATTCTTCTCAAACTCTTCCAAAAAATTGATGAAGAAGTAATACTTTCTAACATATTTTATGAGGCCAACATAATCCTGATACCAAAACCTGGCAAGGATAACACCAAAAAACCCCAAAACCATGGATCAGTATCTCAGATGAATACAGATACAAAAATCTTAGCAAATAAAATACTAGCAAATAGAATACAATAATACATTAAAAAATAATATAACATGATCAAGTGGGGTTAATCTCAGGGGCACAAGAATGGTCCAACATATTCAAATTGATCAATGTGATACACCATATTAATAAAACAAAGGGTAAAAATAACATAATCATGTTAATAGATGCAAAAAAAAGCATTTGATAAGATACAACCAGAGGCGGATTTAACGGCGGGTGCACTGGCCACATGCCCTGGACCCTGACTTCTGAAAGGCCATGCAAAACTCCAACTTTACACTTCTTTCTAATGACAAGGGGCCCAATGTTTTCTTCTGCTTCTGGGGCATCAATCGACCTTAATCCTCCTCTGGATACAACATCCATTTATGGTTAAAATACTCAAATGGATATAGAAGGAAAGTACATCAACATAATACACAAAATGCATGATAACTTTCAGCTAATATCATACTCCATGGTGAAAAATTGAAAACTTTTTCACCAAAATTAGGAACAAAACAAGGATGCTTGCTTTCACCACTCTTAACTTAATTCTGGAAGACCTTGCCAGAGCAAGCAGGCAAGAGAAAACAATAGAAGGCATCCAATTTTAGAAAAAAGAAGTAAAAGTAATACTTTTTGCAGATGACATGATTCCATATATAGAAAACTATAAAGTCTCCAGCAAAAAACTATTAGAAACAATAAACAAATACAGTAAAGTTGCAGGATACAAAATCAATGTACAACAGTCCACTGCTTTACAGTATACTAATAATAAAATTTCAGAAAAAGAAATAAAAAAAAATTATTTTGCAATTGCAACCAAAAGAATAAAATACCTAGGAATAAACTTAACAAAGATGTGAAGGACCTACATACTGAAAATTATAAATAATTATTAAAAAAGATTGAAAAAGACACAATGAAATAGATATTCCATGTTACGAATCAACATAGTAGTTAAAATGGCTGTATTATCCAAAGCAATATAGAGATTTAATGAAATCCCTATCAAAATCTCAGTGTTTGTTTTTATTGTTATTTATTTATTTATTTTTTACAGAGACAGAGAGAGAGTCAGAGAAAGAAATAGATAGGGACAGACAGACAGGAACAGAGAGAGATGAAAAGCATCAATTGCTAGTTTTTCTCTGCGACACTTTAGTTCATTGGTTGCTTTCTCATATGTGCCTTGACTGTGGGGCCACAGCAGACTGAGTAACCCCTTGCTCAAGCCAGTGACCTTGGATCCAAGCTGGTGAGCTTTGCTCAAACCAGATGAGCCCGCGCTCAAGCTGGCAACCTCTGGGTCTCGAACCTGAGTCCTCTGCATCCCAGTTCAATGCTCTATCCACTGCACCACAGCCTGGTCAGGCCCAGTGTCCTTTTTTAAAGAAATAGCACCAAAAAGCATTATGTTTGTATGGAACCACAAAAGACCTTGAATAGCCAAAGCAATATCAGAAAAAAGAATGCAGGTGAAGTTACCATATTACCTGACTTTAAATTATACTACAGAACTATGGTAATCAAAACAGCATGGTATTGGCAGAAAAACACACACAGAGACCAATGAAACAAAATTGAGAGCCCAGAAATAAAACCATGTGTTTATAGGCATAAAAAATAAAAGTAAATAAAAAATAATTTTTGAGAAAGGAGCTGAAAATACACAATGGAGGATAAAAAGCTCATAAATAAATGGTGCTGGGAAATTTGGAAAGCCACATTGTGAAAGAATTCAACTAGATTAAAGTTAGTCTCCATGTAAAAGAAAATTAATTCAGAATAGGCCTATGACTTAAATATAAGATCTGAAACAATTCATTATATAGAATAAAATATAGGTACTAAAGTTATAGACTTAGGTTGTAGAGAAAGTAAAGGTAAAAATAATGAATGGGATTATGTCAAACTAAAACAGCTTCTTTACAGTAAAAGAAATGGACAGCAAAACAAAAAAGGCAACCAACCAAATGAGAGATAATACTTGCAAGCAGCAGCTCTGACAAGGGGTTAATATCCAAAATATATAGCGTTCTCATACAACTCAACACCAAGCAAACAAACAATCCAATTTAAAAATGAGTGGAGGACCTGAATAGACAATTCTTCCAAGAAGATGTACACAAAGCCAACAGATACATGAAAAGCTGCTGAACTTTACTTTTAGGGAAATAAACATCAAATCTACAATGAGATAACACCTTATACCTGTAGAATGACTGTCATCAACAAGGCAGGTAATAACAAGTGTTGGAGAGGATGTAGAGAAAAAGAAACCCTCATTCACTGCTGGTGGGAGTGTAAACTGGTAGAGCTATTATGGAAAACAGTAGGTTGGTTCTTCAAAATATTAAGAATAGAATTACTATGTGACTCATTAGCCTCTCTTTTGGGTATCTCCCTGAAAAACTTGAAAGCATTTATTCTCAAAGTTATACACACCCTATGTTCATCGCAGCATTATTCATGGTGATCAAGACATGAAGACCATCACAGTGTCCTTCAATAGAGGATGAAATAAAGATGTGATACATATACATTATGGAATACTATTCAACCATAAAAAAGATAAAATACTGGCATTTATGACAACATGGATGGATCTTGAGACTATTATGCTAAGTGAAACAAGTCAGTCAGAAAAAGCTAAGAACCATATGATTTTATTCATATGTGGGATATAAAACTGAGACTGATAGACACAGACAACAGTATAATGGTTACCAAAGAAAAATGGTGGTAGAGTAGTAAAGAGAAATGGGGGCCATGTATGGTTGACAAAAGATGATTTGATTTTTGGCGGTGGGCACATAAAGTAATATACAGATCATGTAATTCAGAAAGAAATGTACAGTTAAAACCTATATGATCAGCCTGACCAGGCGGTGGTGCAGTTTATAGAGCGTCGTACTGGGATGCGGAAGACCCAGGTTCGAGACCCCGAGCTTGCCAGCTTGAGCGCGGGCCCATCTGGCTTGAGCAAAAAAGCTTGCCAGCTTGGATCCAAGGTCGCTGGCTCCAGCAAGGGGTTGCTCAATCTGCTGAAGGCCCGTGGTCAAAGTACATGTGAGAGAGCAATCAATGAACAACTATGGTGTTGCAATGGCAATGAGAAACTAATGATTGATGCTTCTCACCTCTCTCCATTTCTGTCTGTCTGTCCCTATCTATCCCTCTCTCTGACTCTCTCTCTGTCCCTGAAAAAAAAAAAAGTAAAAAAATCCCCCAAAAACCGATATGCTCAGATTCAAAAGTCACTCTAATAAATTATTTAAAAACTAAAGAAAACAACTTAGAATAAAGATGGTGAAGATAATTATAATGATGATTATCATACTATTTTATGAACACTGATGATACACCAGGCTGTATAATAGGCATTATAATTTTGGTTTTAGTTTTTTTTTTTAATTATTGAGTTTTGACCAAAGATCTTATTATTGGCATTAACAAGTAGGGAAATAGGTACAGTAATGTTATGTAACTTGTCCAAGACAAGACACACAATAGTTAGAATGAGTTTAGGGAATATTAGGAAAATCATTTTAAACCCTCGGTAAGAAATGAGATCATGCTATACAACTTAAAGAAACCAGAATATACTCATTGGAAAAAATCACTGTGAAATTCATTGTAAAGTTGAAATGAAACCATACAAAACCACTGCATTATGGTAGAAGTATTGCTATTATAAAATATATATTTATCATTTCATATAGATCATGTATATTATGTGTATATGTTATAACATTTTTCAAATTATTTTTATAGCATAAAGAAGGCACACCTTTAGTTTAATTATTATGTATGTAGTCAGAATTTTTTAATATAAATTGAGTATTAGAAGCATACATACCACTTAATAAAACATGTCAATAAATTAATAAGGTGGAGAACACAATACCTTCCTTTATATTTTGGTATCAACCACTAGTCTTTGTAGGTTGTATTTTGTGCTCAGCATTGTACTAGGACTTTGTGGACACAAAGAGAAAGAACTTGTGATCTGTGTTGTCACTGAGCTCATAGTGTAGCTAGGGACCATGAGTGCATAAAATATTCTTAAAAAATTAAGAAAGCAAGTAATTCTAATAAGTGATGTGGGTCAATTAATGCTGAGAGAAATCAGAAAAAAGCCATGTCACTGGGATATTTGGAGATTAAAAAATGTTAGAAACAAATTTGTAAAAGGTCATATAAATATCACAATAAAAGGACTAAAAGGAGACATCGAAAAAAATAAGAGTAGGGAAGGTCTACCTATGATTAAAAATGTGGAAGTAAAAAAAATTTGCTATATAAAAATAAAAGTCATATGTTAAGTCAATAAAGGTTTTAAGCAGGGTACAATTCAGTGGGCAAAAAAATGATCAATGCAACCAGTATATGAGACAGTGGGTCAATCTCTCAGCTACAGAGAAAGCTTTTAAAAATTGTTATGAGAGGGACAATAACCAAAAGAAACACGGACCCAAGATATGAACTGATAGTTCATTGAAAAGGAAATACAAATTGTTCTTAAGCATATGAAGAGTTGCTTACCCTCATTTATAACAAGAAAATTGTAAAAATGCATTAAAGTACTCTTTTTCAATTATCTACATTAGGAATGGAGTCCCAAATAAACCACATGGATTAGTAAAGAAGGCAGACCTTCAAAGGAATTTTGATGTAATGTCATAGAAAAGAGAAAATAGATGCTGGACAACAAAGCAGAAAAAAAAAATCAACTATCTAGTTCCACGTTATCATTTCATCATCAGTATTTTATTCCATAGGTATTTCTAATGAGGAAGTTATGTATTTTGTAAATCTTCAACATATTTTATAGACTCAAATATATTATAAGACTGGTACTTTCAATGAAGTAAAAGCAATCAAGATGAAGTAACAGAACATAAGATTTATTATCCTCTTTGAAATAACTAAAAAAGTAGACAAAATAAACTAAACTAGTGTTTTCAAGATATTGAACATTAAAAAATTAAGGGACAGGTTATTGCTGTAAGAGAACTTCCAGGTTGCCAGGCAAGGAGGGGAGCCCACGCAGTGCCTGGCAGACTTCCTGAGTTGGCAGGTTAGAAGGGGGGAGAAAGAGTGAGAGTCTAGCAAGATTGAGGTGCACAAATATGAAGCAACAACAAAACAAAAACAAAATATTGCCTCTAGTTATCTGCAGGGAGTCCTCTTTGAATAAATTAGCAGAGTACTGCTTAGCAAATTTGTATGAGAAAATACTAGAAAGTTTTTCCAAGAAAAAAACTGCCTGATAACATTAGAAAGAACAGTACTCAGAGCAAATACCAGGCCAAAAGTATTTCCCAGTTGGACTAGAAAATCACGTAATTCACAGACTTGGATAAATACTCAGAAGGGCTGGTAGAGGGCAAAAATTAGATATAGCTTACTTTGCTTTAGTTTAACAAATTTTAAAAGCAAGACCCAAAAGATCAAACTGTTTCCAAGTTACTCAACTCAATTCTGGAACAAAGCTCAAGAATTTTAGAGGAATATAAAAATATTCAACACCTAACAAGTTATGATTCACAATTTCTGGCATATCAACAAATTACCAGGTATGAAAAGAAGCAAGAAAATAATCCACAATGAGGAGAAAAATGAGTTGATATCTACTGAGCTCTGAAACAGATGTTAAAATTAGCAGACAAGGACATTAGAAAAAAAATGTAAGCATACTCCATATATTAAAAAAGGTAGAGGAAATAGAAAATGTTGTACTGTAAATGGAAGATATAAAAAAGACCAAAAATCACCCTTCTGGAGATGAAAACTACAATGTCTGAGATGAAAAATATACTAAGATTAATGGAGATTACAGTATACAGAAGATTTGTTTTAGAATCATGCACCTGAAACTTGTATTGTTTTGTTGACTAGTATCACCACATAAATTCAATTAAAATTTTTAAAAAGGAAATGACTAGTGAACTTTAAGATCTAACAATAAAGCTATCCAAAATGAAAAACAGAAAGGAAAAGACTCAAATAAAACAACAAACCAGATCATCCAGAAACAGCTTCAAGAAACCTAGTGCAAATGTAACTGGCGTTTCAAAGGAGAGGGGAACTGAAAATAATTGAGAAATAATGGCAAAAATTAAAAAATTTGATGAAAGCTATAAATTCTCAGGTGAAAGATGCTCAATAAACCTCAACTAGCAACTATACAGAGGAACAAAAGGGAAGGACAGCAGGATAACAGCAGGTTTTTCTTCTGAAACAATACAAGTGAGAAGATAGTGGAGCAACATTTCTAAAAAACAAACAAAAAAACCCCAGAACTGTCAAGGAGAAATTATATAACCAGGTTATCTATTTCAGCTTGGAGATGGAGAGACTTGGGAAGAACATTGCAACAAGAAAATGCTGGACAAACTTAAGATTAATGACTTTTCTTCAATTTATCATGGAATTACAGTGGGAAATGTTATGGATAGTGAGACATGTGCAGAGAGAAATATACTGCTCACAAAAATTAGGGGATATTTTAAAATGAATATGAAGCGATAAAAAAGAGCATTTGATGGTTTTTCTTTTTATTAACCAAGAACATCAGAAAAGCAAACGACAAGTCAGAGAGAGTTGTCCGATTATGCAAATGAGATGCAAAACCAACTATTATTTCATTGGTGAAAATGCACTGTACAAAAGGCTGACAGTACTAAAGTACCTGCACGTTCCCTGATCTAGTTTTTGTGAGCGGTGTAGAATCCAAGTATTTACTTTTCTGGGGCAGACAACACTGGCCGTTATAAAAGTTGGTAAGAATGTACAGCTAAATATTAACAAATCACTAAAGTTGGAATGTGGGCTGGGAGTAGAGTAGAAAACTCCTGAGGACTTCAGATATTATAACATTTTCATAATTTTTTGAGCTATTTTTATGCATGTTACTCAGGTGCCAGATCACAGTAGATATTTACAGATAATAAATACTTTTTAACTTTCTTGACTTATATGTTTCTCTTTTATTTTTGGAATACAGCAACAACGAAAAAAGAGAATATACATTTATTTGTTTTAATTAGCATTTCTTTGTGACAAAATTCATACATTTTAGTTTTGTCAATACAGTTTACTCCATTATCTGTAAGAGTAAGAATCATATAACATTTTTATTGAGAGAAATAATTACTATTAAAATAGAGTACATATAAGGTTTTGTAGTTTCTTGCAGAAACTTTACACTTTTGACCAAGTCCCATTATACAACTCCTAATTATGTTTTCAAAAACAAAATATAAAACAAAGTACTCTTCTTTAATAGCAAATTATCTTTTGAAAGGATTTTTTCATGAATAGCAGTATTTCATTTCAATTTGTGGGTGTTATTTCTAAAGAAACACTTAAGTGTCCATTTCTCTACAGGATTTACTAAAACAAACTGACTGCCTGAATGCAGACAGAATATAGTCATTCAGTTCTATATCCTACTAACCGGTAATTATTAAAAGGGTTACCTCATGGCACTGATTTTCTGGGTAAATTTAGTAGATACAATACTACCGCCACTAGGGACTCATTGCACTTCGCACGTGGCATAACCACGAGCTCTAAAGTCAACACGCACCCCAGGCAGACGAAGAAAGAACTCTTTCTCAAATTGCAAGAAATCGGCTTTCTAAAGAAATTACTACAATCATAGCCGAATTGCTATTTCTTTAAGGAATAAAAAAGAAATACATGTGGATAGTGGGAGTCTGTAGTGTTTAGAAAGGGAGATGTGAAATGGCCACTGCAAGATACAGAAAGCCTTCCCTTTGCATCACATTGCTGAATGGAGCACTTGACAGCTACAGATGGGCTCAGGAAAAAAAAAAAAAAAAGTTGAGCTAACTCAGTTCAGAGGGTAGTACAACCTGTGGGCTGTGTACTTTACACACCGAGATCACAGATGTTCAATGCACATTGAGATATTCTTATCGAAGCTCTGTCCTTACTACTTTGTGTGCTTATTTATCAGAGATGACTATTCATTAGAGAAGCAGACACATGTTGGGTCAGAGATAGACTCATTCCATAAATACTAAAACGGAACTTTTCATCCAGAGTGGAGAGCTTAAGCAAAAGCTTGAATCAGTGGGGAATATCCCAAAGCAAGGCTTAAGAGAGAGCCCCGAGGCAGTTCACAGGTCACAGACCTTCAGGTGAGTGAGGACTCACTCAACCCCTCTTCTATTCCTTATTTAAAACATATCAATGAACTTAATGTGAATAAATCAACTCTTTTTCTCTGCTCTAGAAGATCATAAATAGAAAATCAAAGAACTAAAATCAGAGGACTAAGAAGGACTTAGAGAAGGCACAGAGTTTGCCTCCCAGCATAAAATGTTATCTAAGTCTAACAAGGCAAGTAATGAATATTCTTAAAGGTTACTGGTGGTTCACACTGTTCAAATGGATGTCCAACTACCATTTATTAAAAGAAAGAGCTTTCTTTCCCTACTGATACCAGTGGCAGAACCATTCTAACTAGAATAGGTGTTAAATATCAGAAGCCATCAATTCCCTCCCAGAAGTTTGTTTTTGCACATCATAGTAACATTAGACACTGTGATTTAAAATTGTGACTTCTAAATCACTTATCTGTGCCCTTACAGGATAGAGTTTTTAAAGCTACTTTTTACTTTTTTCCACATCCACAAGCAGGGGTAGCTGGGTTCTTTTGAACTATTTTCTCCTTTTTATTCTTTTCTCTCTATGTTTATCCTGGGGTCATAATTTGGAGTTTAAAAAAAAATCTGGTATAATGGAGTGAATCCTGGGCTCCTGTGTGGTCCGAGTGCAGGAGGAGTGAGTAAGCAGTGTCAAGGTAGTGTGGTGGAGGCTGTGATAGTCATGTGCTGCAAATCACTTATGGGCCTAGGAATTCCTATTGCAGAGTCAGGAAAAGTAGCATGGAATTGATTTGCTCAAGAGGAAGGAGATGATGGGATAGCTGAAAAGTTGGTCGTGTTCCACAGAGAGTACACCATAAGCAAAGTTTTGAAGCTGTTAAATAGCTCAGTCTACTCAGTGTTTAGCAATCAGTCTGGCATTGCTGAAGTCTAGAGGAGGAAGCATGGAGCTCCAGAAGATAAGCCTGAAGGTCTTGGCATAGGTCAGAACATGGAAGGACTTATATCATAAAGGGCAGGCTTGTTAGTAAATCTCTGTGTACTCTTTCTTTCTGTGAGAGTAATGCTCGAATCCACAAGCTAGAGGCCCAGAAGGGCTGGAGGAGCTGCTGTGGACATAGTTGCAACTAGAGTGACAGAGATACTGAGACATGACCCCAAGAGGGAAGTCATTCAATAGATTATGTCTCTTTCTATTCTCCCTCAAGCCAGTGCAGTTTAGTATTGCATCACTGCTTTAATATGCTGACAAGGGTCACCAAAGCAGTGCCGCACTTCCCGAACTGCCTTTCTTTGAAGCGAGTCTGAGCAACACAGCAAGTTCCAACATTATTGGGAATTGTCTTGAGTTGCAAAGTCAGGCTTCCTTGATGGTGTGGTGTATTTGGACAGCATTTATACCATTAATAAGAATAAAGATTTTGAAAATGTATTTCTGAGAGTGGAAGTTCAGATGAACTCTTTTTGTGGTTATTTCAGCAGAAATGTTGAAATAACAGGTCTGTTGGTTTCCATCGTGTATTCATGTGCACCTCGGGAGAGTATAAGAAGGAGGCTTTCTCTCAGGCTAAGGAGAGACATGAATAGTAAGAATCTGCAGCACAGTATCAAACCTTGTCTGGATCTTTCCCAAGATCTGCATTTCCCCCAATATAAAGGTCTTTGGTGGTAGTCTGGCTTCAAGGCTGATAATGAAAACAACACTGACTTCTTGTCCTAAAATATATATAAGCAAACAAACAAACAAATTTTTAAAGGAAATAAAGAAATAAAGGAAGAAACCAAGTTTCCAGCCTGAATCCCAGCTCCTTAGAATTCTGTTGAGCCCCACTTCTAGGCCTGGGCTTCTTCTGCCTTAGCACCCAGCCTAAGTTGCCATTGTCTTTTTCCTCTTCTGCTACATGTTGAAAGAATAGTTTTCTTTGTCTTCTTCTGTCCATAAATGTCTAAATCATGACTGGGTAAGAATGTGTTTTCAGGACGATGGAATTAATCTATGTAACTAAATACAGGGTAGGACAGAAAAAGGCTTACATTTGTAAGAACACGAAGCAGTGTTTTTCCTAGTAACAACTGTAAAGCTACTTTGTTCTACCCTGTATTTGTTGCCAGTTAGGCCTATTTCCTAGCTCTATTCTTGCCTAAGTAGAGAGGCTAATACACAGCTATCAGTTCTTTCCCCATATGTATAAACCCCTTCCTGTGAATATTTTCAAACCTCTTTGTGTGTCCAGAAATAATGTGCTGTGTGATGGTGGGTCTGAAAAGGTGAAAGGCTTGGTTTGGAAGGGAAGATGCTCTAGGTCAAAAGCCAGTTAGATACGACTCATTTCACCTTTTACCATGTAAACACCAGGTCAATGAATTTTTTTTTTGAAGTTAAACTAGACTGTACAAAATGATTACATGTGAGATCACATATTAGAGTACCTATTAGCAATTTACACTGATAATTCTGAAGTGGTTATTCTAGCATTGTAGTTTAAGAATCAAATCCTCTTAGGCATCTTTTAATGTCATGTTCTACAATACTTGATTTGTAAAGGGTAAGTTGTTTCTTGTATCATTGTAATTTTCTTATTTCGATATAGAATCAAAGTAAAATCCCTTAATTTTTAAGATTGTGGTTAGTGTCATTAAAATTTATTCAGTTAGCTCCCAGGTTAGTATGTTTGTTAATATGACTTTTCACAAACTAAGTGGTCTGAAAATTACTAATTATATAGTATGACAAAATAAATTTATACATTTGTCACCCAAAAGTATTGTGCTAAAAGCACCATTTTCATTATGAAAAAATCAAAGGTAAATTTTAGGAGAAATGATTGCCTCAATTTCATATAGCTTTCTTCTGTTTGGGGCTTTTATTGCCTATGACAGATATGTGGGTTCGGTAGGACAGTTCTATTGTTTAATTTGATATCGGGATGTTCTAATGTTTTCATCACAACATGTAGTTGTCCCAGATTTCTTTATGCTGATATATTTATATATATAGAGATGCCTCTTTAACATGTCATTCTGCTTAACTCCCCCTCTGCAATTACATTTGCATGAATAATACATCATAACAAAATAGATGTTGTAATGTCACAGGACAGGAATTATGTGAGGTTGTGGCAAAAGATGTAGCTGACGTAATAATAGGAGAGGAAGAGGTTAGAGGATGAGAGAAAGAAAGTTAATGAGTGAAAACCACCGAGAAAGTTGACCTGAAAAAGAAAGAAAGATATTGAGGTTGTAATTCAAGCTTATTGGAAGTGTTTTCTAGTAGAATGGAAACAATCTTCTTGACTGAATGAACCTAGGCTGAAATTACAGCTCTACCCCATAAACACCTCAGCCACTCTCTTCTGCTCCTTCCTTCTAATGACTACATTAAAGTGTTTTTCTTATATGATTGTATGTCTCCTGGCCTCCTGACACACAAAATTGGCCAATTTAGAAGCACTGGGTACCTGATGGTCATCAAAAGGCCATTGTCCCTGAAGTGCTATTCTTACATGTCATACCTTGGCCAATGATTGGTGCAAGGACCAGGCCCTTCCGTGAAAGGTATGAATAGCCACTGTCAAAATGCTGAGGGTCAGCCAATATCCACTGCTGATTTTAAATGTTGTACTTGGTTTTACAAAGGCAGGAGAAACAGGAATTAGCGTCCTGGTCTTCTCGTGTTTTTTCCTTTTTGTCTCTTTACATTTTTCTTACTCATTTTCTGTCTGTTTTCCACAAATATAGAAGAAAAATAATAAATTTTTAGTAATCTGAAAAGTTGGATTAAGTTTAGGAGAAGCGCAAAGTATTAGAGCGGTTACAGTATGTGCTATAAATCTTTGTTCTCTGTCCCGCTCTCCTCAGCTTCTATTTCCTCAGCTTCCTCTCAGCCCCATTACTGCTCTCTCGTCTCCGGCCAGGCGTCCCCCTCTGCAAGGAGGAATGTAACAGATGGCTTCAGGCAAGCATTTGCCATTCACCAGGTTTTTCCTCATCATTCTCTTGCAGCCTTGTCCCAGTGCTCCTGACAACGTGAAGAACTCCCCGGCCAATCATTTCCTGGCATTCCGTTGGTTCCATGGCGAGATCCGAGGGAGCCCATCAGCTTCTGCTAGGCTGATAACCATCATTGCTTCTAATGTGAGCTTCGGCATCTCTCATCACTGCGAGCATCTGTCGGGGAGATAAAAGGGGAGATTTACAAATATATAATCAGCAGATGTATGAAGGCTGTTGAGGCAAAGTAGATTATGAAGGAAGCCTATCCAGGTTGGGGGGTGGGGTCGGGCGGAGGGGGTAAAGTAGCTAAATACGCTGGCTTTTGTGTGATTAGGTCATTACTTACACCTGGAGGCTGTCTCGGTCCCTGAAGGAATACCATGAAGAATATTTGGTAACGAACACATTTGGTTCACAGAGGGGGTTATTCTCAGCCAGATTGGAAAACATTTTCAAATGGAATATTGCCTGCATAAAAGAAGCAGATATTTCAGCTTTGGTGCATAACAGGAGTTCTCTAGTGGATCCTTCTGCATAATGGAGCCGTATACACTGTGATGTCAGAAAAGCATGCATATCCTTTGCCAAATGTTTCTATGTGCATTAGAGAAAATACAGTGTTATTTAATCACTTTCTCCTGGGCCCTAGTGTATTATTAACTCCACAGCCTCAATTGTATTGGAGATTTGCTTATAACTGGGGCGGGTGGGGTGGGGGTAGGGTGGTGGGGGTACTGATGATTAATGGAGAGTTTTTATAAGTCTAGTCCTTTACCTACTTTTTGAAGTTTATCTCTTGTTACTCTTTAGCAGCCTTCCCCTCAATTTTCTACACAAAAAACATGTACAATTTTGTAAAGTTTTAGAATAAATTTTAAAATAATTTTATGTTTGAGGCTTTTCCTTTATCTTATATAAAAAACCCTGATAGATATTATGTCTCTTTCCATAAAACATATTTTATTGATGAATTAATATGTATTCAAAGCTGTGTATGTGTTAGAAGTCATAATTTTCAAGGAAGAGAAAGGGACAGATCATATTCCTGTAGGGATGGAAACAAAAAAAAAATTACTTAGCCTTTGTTTGCAACAAGGAAACCATAGTGTAGTGAACTCTTACCATGGACCCAGTTTTCTAGAAAACTATGCATAATCAAGAAAAGCTCTGTAGGTCACTCTAAGTCTTCAGGATACTGGGAAGTTGCATTAGTTTGTCACTGTCTGACAGAGAGGAATTACCTGCCCACCCTGGCAAGAGATTAAAACTTTAATACTGTAGGGTATTGTATTATTCTAGGCCTTTTTTCTATTCCTTTTCACTCTCCCTGCCCCCATATGCCCTGGTTGTTTTTTTCTTTTCTGCTCTATGGTGAAAATCTAGTGCTTAAAAAAAATTAAATAAATTTTGAGCCTTTTTCGTAGTAAATGGAATATTTCTACAGGCTTAATTTAATAAAATATAAAGCTTTCCTTTCTTTATGTTGGAATGAGAGGAAACAATTAACCTGCATGCTGAATATCATGTTTATAATAAAGCAAAATGACAGTAACTTTTGGTTCAAATGAAATGAATAAAGACACTAAAATAAAAGAAGTATGGAATAATGTCTGTGCTGGCATGAGAGATGCAGGTTTCCTTGGGTTAACATTACCTAAGCTGCTTTAGGACACAGTTACATGTCTTTAATAATTACAAATCTTCTTTCATCTCCAGAGTAAAATGAATAAGAAATTATATGTTTTTCTTCATTGTGTAAAAGGTATATGCATAATCTATATGATAAACATGTGGCAAGCAACTGGCACATCAATAATTCAGTAACTTTGAACAGGGGATACATTGGAGAACGCTGTTCCTCACTTCCCACCTTGCTTTCCCCCTTTTCCATGTGCTGTACTCAATTTGAAATCTAGGGAACTTTTCAAGGTCTATTCTTACTCCTGATAAACAAAACAGAGAAAAATGAAACAAAACTTGCTATCTCATTTTTGAAGTACTATAGTCCTCTTTAGACAAGTTTACGCCCTCTTCTAGAAGAACGATTTTGAAATCTAGATAAAGCTGAATTTGGAGAGGATTTTTCTCTCCCCTCACTTATATCCTAGAAATAGAATTTCCATGAATCATATTGTTTTAAGGGTTTGTAAAAAACACACTTGGTATTGTACCAATTTAATGTTCCAAAGGAAACATTTGCCCTTGAAATTCTTCTAACTTTGCTGCATTTGGATTCAATGAAAGAATTTCTGTCCATAACTTTTGCTCTCTTACAGGATTTTTTTTTTTTTTTTTTTTTTTTTTTTTTTTTTTGTGGTCTGTCTTACGGCATTCTGGGGATAAGAAAGGAAATGAGAATCAATATTTCATTATCAATTTCTGTTCATCACCACCAGCCCTCTGTTCCTTCCCTAACACATTCTCACCCACATGCACAACCTTCTCCTATGAAGGCAGTAGTCAATTCATAGCCCATGCATAATATTGCTAAAGAAAAGAAAAGAAAACCTATTCCGAACAACTATTCATTTTGCAGCCAAACTTTTCTTCAGTTCTTGATGCAAAGAATGCAAATTATAACAATTCTATTTTCTCAGACAGGCAATAGGCAGTAACTAATCACAGTACCATTTTTATATGATGGATATGCCTAATCTGTCTGATAAAAAAGACATTTCAATGCTTAATTTGGACATGTTTTTTGAACATTGAAAATATTAAAAAGATTCAGAAGTTTATAACATTGTAACATCTTATATGTGATCAGTTTTTTTCTTTATATTGGTGAACAGATACTAACAATAACACTTGGAGAACTTTATTATCCTATTCTATGCACATTCAATATGATTATGAGTTTTTCATCATACAAATACAAAAGAGATTTGGCAGGAACAAGCAGCAACATAATTCTAGAAGTAAAATTTCCATTCTATTAATCTGAGATAAGACTAGTTTTTTCCCCCAAATTGCTACACAGCTTGAATTATCTGTTCAGTTTTCTCTGTTTATTCCTTGCACCACTAACCTCAGAATATTAGTAGTTTACATAAATTCACAATCCTATGAAATCTGGGGGGCTGAAAAATCTTTGGATACACTATCCATACAATCAAGTTTGAGCCAATGAAATTTTTGGCTTTCTTAGTAGGTGGTCTCTGTTAGTCTTGGTTAGTGACCTGTGTAAGTTAGAAAGGATGAAAAAGACTCTGGAGACTTATTTAAGGTAAATAATTTTAATAGATCATAAATGTACTAGAAATCTCTCTAATGTGACTTTGAAATCTGTGCTGAAATCCCCTTTCTATATGAAAAACACTTAAAATGAGGCATTTTGATTACTTTAGCAACTAACTCACTTGAAAAGATCTATCCAGCCTGACCAGGCAGTGGCGCAGTGGATAGAGTGTGGGACTGGGACGCGGAGGACCCAGGTTTGAAACCCCGAGGTCGCTGGCTTGAGTGAGGGCTCATCTGTATTGAGCACAGGCTCAGTAGCTTGAACATGGGGTTGCTGGCTTGAGTGCAGGGTCGCTGGATTGAGCAAGGGGTCACTTGGTCTGCTGTAGCCACCCCCCCCCCCACCATCAAGGTACATGTGAGAAAGCAATCAGTAAACAACTAAGGTGCCGCAATAAAGAATTGATGCTTCTCATCTCTTTCCCTTCCTGTCTGTTCCTGTCTGTCCCTCTCTCTGAGTCTCTCTGTCTCTGTCAAAAAAAGAAAAAAGAAAGAAAAGGAAAAGGTATGTTCAATTTTTAATTTTATTTCACTTCAGTGCAGTGAATGACAAGGTTCCAGGATAGTAGCCAATACAGAAAGGTGAAGAGAGTCCGGAATTCCGCCAGAGGGCATTCTCCCTCCTCTCCCATTGCCTCTTTCACACTCTGACACCATTACACAGAATATGCTGAGCCCCATGACATTGGGAGGAGCTTTCAATTATCATTCACTATGTTCCAGTTGCCACATCTCCTTGTTGAGGAATGTGGCATCATCTCACAATCCTCTTTTTGGCCACTACTCCTACTACCATCATGGACAACTTTGACCTCCCAGTGGATAAGACGCCTGACAACTAACTTCAGTGTTGTTTTTTAAAGGTTTCTCCTCTTAACAACCCTCCCCCATGGCCATATCTGGCCTTTCTCAATACCCAGGACACTTCTTTGTAATCCCATCTCCTGACACAGCAATCTATGAGTCCTCAGTTCCTTCTGTTTCTTAATCCCACCCCAAATTGCTCTTCTACCTCATTAATATTGCGTTCTCAGTGCATCTGTCATCATCCCTCCGGCTACAATCTGTTGCAATGATGTAGGACTCTGCAATCCCTATATTTCATACTGGTCATCGGTATCTTTATAAGCACTATGTCATTTTTTAGGAAACTACAGTTTAGGGGATCTATGGATAAAGCTACAAGGTATCTCAATGGGAAAGTAAAAAGGGAACAGAGTGCAGGGCACATAGATGGCTTTAGTATATATAGTTGCTTTTTGGTTGATTCATTTAACAGAGTCATTTAAAAAAACGGGGAAAATTTTTAAAGAAAAATAAGGTGGTTTTCAAGGCAGAATGCTAACTGTCCCAGGGAAGTAAGAGAAGATTAAGAGCAAGAAGAAATAGTTTGTTATTCCCAGCTCACTCAGCGGTAATCCTGGAGAATGCAGGCTCAGGAGAATGAAAAAGACTCAAGTTCATCCCAAAACACGAGAGGCTCACCACTGGGAGAAATATGGCAGCGAGTGGATGGAGAGTTTGGATTCAGTAGGTTTAAGTAAAGATTTACCTGAAGTTAGTCTTGTGGTTTGTATGAATTCATACAGACCAGGAAATCCCATTGGGCACCACAGCAAAGTGACTCTTTCAATCAGTTCCTTCAGGATGGTGACACCAGGGCAGCTTTTATTTATGTAGCCTCTCATCTTGCCAGCTGGCTCTCTGATTGCTCAGGAAGCAGATGAAAGATCATGTGGAATTCACATCCACTCCTAAGCGAGTCAGACCAGAGTATTTCCTCAGCTCCCAGCACATTGGACAAAATGGCCCAAACCTACCTTCCGGGTAGTCTAGAAATTTCTGGGAAGCAGGCACGATATTGAGTTTGTATGTTCTTCTCTGCTACATCAGTGAAGTAGGTCATATTGTCCATTGAGATCTTAAAACTAAAGCATACACGTTAGACTTTACAACTTGTCTTGGACTGTTTTAGTTTTAACTGTTAAGTCTGGAATGAGAAGGTTTCTCCAAGTTAGATGTTGATATGGCCATCTCGTTCTGTTTACTATCATGCCTTTCTCCCTTTGAGAAATTAAGACTGGAAATGGTAATTTTGGAAGACTTGGACCCACAAAATATAGCAACATTTGGCAGCTTCACATAGGTATGATTTGGCATGGGACTTCCAGTTTTCTGGCCTGGGTAGAGACAGGCTAAAAGCTAGCATTGCACCAGGGATGAGAAAGGCAGAAAGAACATAATAAATGGATCAGCAGCACAGGCTCCTTCCGGAAATTCTGAGACTGAAACCCATGGAACTGAAGCCTTACACTTTAGCCCCTCTATTACCTTTTGCAACCTTGCCAAGCCTGCGTCCATTTTGTATCCATGTCAGACTTCATTTCAGTAACCTAAGGGACAAAGGACAGAGCAGGTAGAGAGGGCAAGGCTGTGTCTCTCCTGCTTCCTGTGAGCCAGCAGGTGGTCACTGGCACTGTTTTTTTTTTTTTTTTCAGTCCAGAAATGAAGCTCAGCATCCATATTTCTTTCCTGTACAAGATCTACCACACTTGCTGTTTCTCTCTCCCCGGGTCTCAGAACACCATCAACCATCCAGAGCAAAGCCTTGGAAGCTGCAATAAAAAGGTTTTAAACCTCAGAATGGAAAGCCTGAGGAAGTGCCACCAAAGTCAAGGCAGATTAGTATCAGCCAGTGAAAAAAAAAAAAAGAAAGTTCTGCCTTCCATAAAAGAGGGTACTTGGAAGCCTGCCTTCCGAGGTCCCGCAGATTTCCCAAGGCCCTGTGGACTATAGACAGATGATCTGATAGAATATGATGATCCATGGGCAAGCAGTCAGCAGAGAAAACAATGGTAAGCTCTTGTAAAGCAAAACCAATTCCTCTAGGTGAAAAAGAAGAAAATGTGGATGAAGTCTGTATATAAATAACTTATTGCTCATGGAAGATAGGCTCCCCTCTCTCTCTTTCTCCCCCTCCCTCCCTCTGATCCCCCTTCCCTTTCTTTTCCCTCCTTTCTGTCTCCCTCCTCTGCCATCCTGCCTTCCTTATTTTTTTTCCAATGATTCTAACATGAAGGCCTAATACTATATAAACAAGAATGTACCTGCTCTTGTGGGGGCAGGGGGTGGGGTGGTTTGTGGAAGGAGCCATGTGATGCCGCTGGCCTGGGCCCCCTACCCTCCTCCCTGCACCGGACTGTGCTCAGGTGCAGCACTGGAGAACTCTCGGATTTCAGAGAGCACAATAAGAAAATTATTGATTGGTCCAGGACAAAAGAGTCTAGAATGAAAAGAATCTCACCCATACTGCATTCTGTGTCTGCAGTCTTACCCATTGTGCCTATTGGGGTAATTCCTTGTCCTTTCTGTCTCAGGTTAGTATTTTTCTTAGAGAATTTCACCAAATTCTGAAATATAGTTTAGGCCTTATTTGTTCTCACGAAATGTAAGCTTCCTTTTTAATTCTTTGTTATTATTATAATTATCTGCTTAATATTCAGCTCTACTGTTAGACTTTAAGCTCCATGCAGGTAAGTGGATATATGACTTATTCATCAATTTGTAACTAGCAGCTAACAAAATAGTTGAGAAGTGATGAGAGTTCAGTAAGGATTTATGGGAACAAATGTCATAACGAGAGGAGGCTTCCCATTAGCTTCTTTTTGAGGTCAAATAAAAAGGTTGCATTTCTAATACGCTACTATATTTTCTCAGTTTAAATCTATTAACATTGGGTGATGGGCCAACACTCACATTATTTTTTTGGCATAATAATGGCTTTATGTATTTAGATGATGTTTTTATTAAAGTGCTTTTTCCTTGTGTGGTACCATTTAATCTTCACCTTAACCCTGTGAAGAGTGTAAGCCAGTTACCATTATCTTGTGCAGGAGGAAATGAATAAATCACCTGAGAAGCTATATTTTGCTTTGGCTTCTAAAGATAATTAGTGACAGAATGGAAACAAGAATTAGCACAATGACAATTTTATTTTAAATTACATATATAAGTGTACCCTAACTTAGAGCTTAGTCAATGAGTAGCTAAGGAAACCAAATACATAATACATTCAAATTAAAGTCACTACCATTGACTCAAGTTTTCACTTTAGGCTATGGCTTACCTAACTGAGTAAAAAAATGCCTATTCCTCCAGAAGATTTCTGGCTATCTAGCCAAATTGTCATCTGCATACATTGTTATGTACATGGAAGTATATTTCCCTAGCACTACAAATTCAAGTGTGGTTTTGCAAAACTGGCTTTATGCTAAAGCATGTGACAGTAACAATTGGGACATCTCATTTAACAGTGCCCTCCTAAATACTTGGGCAGAAATAAGATCGAAGTGCTTCCTATGAAATTACTCTGGCAAATGCAACGGTAGCAGCCAAAAGGGTTAAAAACTGAAAATTATTCAGAGGAAGCCTTGCTAAAGGAATTAGTAATGGGATATGGGAACATGCTATCTTCAATTTGTGGGCATGAATCCAGACTCAATTATTAGTAACCCCAAATCTGCTGCATTTGGGAATTTTAGAAGCTCTGGTGGAATAATTTAGAATAGAATGCCTCTGTTTAATGAACTGACATTTTTATTTTTAAAAACAATGTTTTCCATGTGCATGTGTTTGCTTTTTTGATTCCTTTTGCTTATTGTGAAACAGGTACTTTTCATAACTTATTCCTCTGACATTGTTTCATGCTAAAGATCATCTGTTCACAATACATTGAAACTCTAGTTTAAGACTATTTTCCTTTGAAAATATATTCATAATTAAAGCAAATCCTTTCTGACTCTCATCCAAGAAAATTTAATTATTTGAAGACAGTAATTATTTACTGTTCCACACAGTCTTATTTCAAGACAGTTGCAAAGTCTCAGAACTCCAGAAAGGGTGTTATAAGAAAGTGCAATTGGGCCCTGGCTGTTTGGCTCAGTGGTACAGTTCTCTTCCCCTCCTGCAACCATGGCTAAATTGGAGCAAGATGGCCTCGGGCTGTGAGGCCATGGCTTCATGGCCTCCTCCTCCTCAGGAGCTAAGGGCTCAGTTGCTGAGCAATGGAGCAATGCCCCAGATGGGCAGAGAATTTCTCCTAGTGGGTTTGCCCATTGGATCCTGGTCAGGGTGCATGCAGGAGTCTGTCTCTGCCTCCCTTCCTCTCACTGAATAAAAAAAGAAAGAAAGAAAGAAAGAAAGAAAGAAAGAAAGAAAGAAAGAAAGAAAGAAAAGAAGAAAAAAAAAAGTGCAATTTCATGTCTGAAAATACTGTGGCTCCTTCATATCACCAAACTATTCCCCCAAACATATACTATTAGGAGGGAAAATGGTGAATTTGGTCAAAGGAATGATCAGAAAGAGAGCAGGAGAAAAATCAGGTAAGGCCAAGAAAAGAGCTGTTGGCCTTGGCTTTGCCCACCCTGCCTTCCACATACCATCTCTGTTTCAGGTGGAGGCCCTTAAGGGGTCCCTATGATATTGATAGCTCTGGACCAAATAAAGAGGAAATGAGTCAAAGTTGTGTGATGTAATATACTAGAAAAATAGCATGTTTTTTCCCCAGGCCTAGCTGATTCTGAAAAATTACCATTGTAATTGGTGGTTTTATAGATAATATCAAATAATAGACTAAGACAGGCCACAGAGGCTCAACTTTATTGATCGTTAGAAACATCTAGATTAAGTTTAAAGCATGATAGTGGAATTTGGGGACATTTGTAATGTCTCCAATGCCACTCCCTCTGTTGCACCTGTTCATTGGTGAAATAGAGGACTTCACTTAGAAAAACAAGCACCTTCCATGAGCACTTAATTTAGTTGTTTGAAAAAGTAATTGGAGAAAAACAAAGAGATTCTTGTTCAGTCTGAAATTTAAAAGAAACTCTTGCCAACTTTATGAATGATGAGAGTTCCACTTTCCATGTCGAAATTGCTGGCCCTATTGCTGATATCCATAAATTAAGCCGCTGTTTTTTTTTTTTTCTTTTTGCAATTAAGCACACAGTACTCACAATGCACAATAGATTCCTTAGAAGTGTGTCTAATCTGTCTACTCCCATTAAAAAAATACTGGATACAGGATCATAAACAAAGAGTCAGTTACAGTATATCTGTACAAAGCTGGAGAATTGAGTTCCAAGAGGATTTACATTGGGAAAATCCCCAAAGCAATAAAAAGAGACAAGCACAAACGTGTCCACACTCCAAATAGTGAGGCAAAGCCTGCTTCCAAGCCAACATGCTGATTCAAAGGATTGGAAAGCTTGTGTTTAATAAAACATAATTCAAATAGCTGTGTTCATAATACCATGGGTTGCTTATAATTATTGTCTCAATAAGGAGAGACTGCATAACATTATTTTCTAGTGCAATCTGCTTATTTTAAATTTCCACATTCTTGCTATAATGGTATCATTATTTGAAGACCATCAACTAGCTTTGGTGGAGTCTCAGATTACACCTTTAACCAAAGCTATGAGACTCTACCTTCTTTATTATGATAATGATAAACTTTAATCACCATATTGCTCCTTTAAATTTCAGGGTAGCAAGGCCCATCAATATCTTTGTTCAGGTCTAACTACTTATTTAGACAAGAAGTTTACTGCAGTCAGAGTCATCCAGACTGAAGTCACGGCACTCTCTGGTTCACCTTCAACTCAGCATGACAGAACAGGCAGTAACCTGGAGCATTCACTGGGAGATGAGGCTTGGCTGTGCTTAGAAGTAACACCTGTGTTTATCTGTGCTAAGAGGTGCCAGGTACCCCTTTTGTCAAAAATAGCAAAGCTTTCACCAATACACTCATCATTTCTGAAGACGGCTTATGATAACGTTTTGTTTTCCAAAGAATACTTCTTTCTGAAATTTCTATATTTAGTTAGATTTGAATAGAATTAAAGGTGCTCAGGATCAGTTATTCTAGGGCTGAGTCTCTAAACATGAGTGATAGAAGAATTTAAAAATGAGAATCCTCTTAATTATTACAGAGAGAGGGTTCATTTCTTCTTTATCCTCATTTTCTTCCTTTGTTTTCCCCCATGGATCCACATGCTTATTTTTGGTGGCATAATGGCTCATACCCATCCGGAAGCAGACACATCGAAATGCTTTGTTAATGTGGTTGCAGTCCAGGATTTACTTTGGACCTTGAGCTCATTAGGGAAATATTTGACATCTCAACTCCAATTATTTAGTAGTCACCAAGCTGCAAAGGCCACACATAACTGCCTGCAATGGGTTATAATTGGAGAGGATCAGAGTAATGATAGCAGAGAACGGCATTTCTCTTAGTCTCCAAAGACAACAATACCTCAGGTCACGGTTCCTTTCCAAAGTATACCGACGGGGTGGAAAACAATCGAAGTCCTCTCAGGTTCTGCAGATTGGAAATATTATAAAGTCATCTCAGCAAAGTCTTATAAACCACATTTGTCTCTTCTTTCTTTTTCTTTTTTAACTTTGTACGTAAGGTATTCTTTTTATTTTTCCCCCCTGAAAACATGCAGTTATTGAATAGCTGTCTGGTTCTTCCTCTCTTTTGTTCTCTATCTCTTCCTTGTCCACAATCCAGTCTCCAGTCTGCCAAGGTGTTTCATTGCCAAGGGCAGATATGTTTCCCAAGAATTTTGTTTATATAAAGAAACCATTTATTCTCTTATAATATTTCTTTTAAATTAGTTTTTTTCTTCTAGTGTTCTGTAGTTGAACTATTATTATTAAGGTATCAGCTTTCTTTATCTTCCTGAAGGCTTTATTTTATCAATACCTTTTTTACATTTATGGAGGAGTTATTAAGGAAACCTATCAAGGTTTCCATGGGTTTTGTGAAGAAGGTAATGCTTAATTGCAAATGATTAGTTTTTAATTATAAATGTTGATTACAAAAAATTTTAAGAACCTTGTTCATGCTATGTGATTCCAAATATATGACATTCTGGGAAAGGCAACACTATGGAGATAATAAAAAGCTCAGTGGCTGCCAGGGGTATAGTTGGAGGAGGAGAGATGAATGGATAGAGCATAGAAGATTTTTTTTCCATTTAAGTGAGAGGAGGGGAGATAGAGAAACCCCATAGTCTCTGACTGGGTCCACCTAGCAACCCCTGTTTGGGGCCCATGCTTTGCCTATCTGGAGCCCAAGCTTGCAACCAAGCTATTTTTAGCACCTGAGGTAGAGGCAATATGAAGCCATACTCAGTGCCTGGGGCCAACATATCCAGACCAATTGAGCCATGGTTGCAGGAGGGGAAGAAATAGAAAAGAGAAGGAGGAGGGGAAGGGGGGAGAAGCAGATGTTCGCTTCTCTTGTGTGCCCTGACTTGGAATCAAACCTAAGACTTCCACATGCCAGGTTGATACTCTAACACTGAGCTAACTGGCCAGGGCCAGCATAGATTTTTGGGACAGTAAAAATACTCTGTATGATACTATAATGATAGATGTATGTCAATGTACATTTATCCAAACCTGTTAAATGTATGTCAATGTACATTTATCCAAACCTGTTAAATATACATCACTGAGTGGGAACCCTATGTATAGACTTTAGGTGATTCTGATATCAGTTCATTGATATCATTAGGAAGCTGGCTGAAAAAGGAGAATAAAAAAACCTTATCGATACAGATAACAGTGATTATAAGAAGGAAAGGGAAATGGGAGAAGGTAGAAGAGGGTAAAGGGAAAATTATTGGTGATAGAAGGAGACACGGCTTGGGGAGGTGAATATACAATACAATATACAGATGATGTATTATAGAATTGTACATCTGAAACCTATATAATTGTATTACCTAATGTCAGCCCAGTAAATTCAATAAAAAAGTGGGTCTTTAAAAAAATAATACCAGTTCATTCTAGGTAAACCATGTACCATTCTGGTGAATGATGTTGATCATGTGGGAGGTTTCATGTGTGAGGGCAGGGGATACATGGTAATCTCTGTATTTTACCCTCAATTTTATTCTAAACCTAAAACTGCTCTGAAAAAGTTATCTTTAAAAGAAAACTTATTTACTACTAACATTTTGTGGTATTTCTATGTTTTTTCTCCTAACATGCATGACTTTCCATAAAAATGTTTAAGAATTTTCCCTTTTTTAATGGAGAGTATAATAAATTCATGTACCTATTACTCCACTTCAACAGTTATTTCCCATTTGACCAGTCTTCTCACATTTCCTCATTTTTTACCACTATTTACATAGTTGTTCCTCTATTGGTGAATAGTAGATTATTTCTAGTTTTCCCATATTAGCACAAATTCTTTGGAAAACCGATTTTTACATGATATGTCCCTTTGCATTTATTATTTTTTTTCTTTAAGTTCGAAGGTTTTTATTTTTATACATTTGACTCATATTCTTGCTAAATTACTTTTCAAAACCCTTGACCAATTTTTGTTCTCAACCATAATTTTATTTTACATAATTACATATTTACAACATTGTATGTTGAATATGTATTCTTTATTTACATGATTTTTATTTTATTTAAAAACCCTGAACAATTTTGAACCATTTTTATTATAGTTGTGCCGCCCTTTGCCTTGGTTCATTTATTTATATATTTTTAAGTTATTTTTATATGAGATCTCTAGATAATAAGAATATTAACTATTTGATAGGAGTAATGAAGGGAAAAAATTCTATCCTTTTTTTGAAGTGAAAAGCTAATAATGTTAAGACATTTTAAGTCTGTAGATACTTGACTTGCTATGGTTTGAGTAGACCTGGATGAACGTCGTGAATGATTTCATGGCATCAGCCATGTTCTTAGAGGGAATATCCTCTAGGACATTGATGACGAACCTATGACATGCGTGTCAGCACTGACACGCGTAGCCATTTTCAATGACATGTGGCCGCATGCAGCCGCATACCAGAAAAGTATGGGGCTGCATGCTGACAAGGACGTTTCATCCTCGGGTCCTGCACGGCCAGGTGCAGTAGCCGAGGATAAAACATTTGCTGTAGTGTAGACATTCTGTGCAGGAGGTCTGTAGGCCAAAACAACAGAACTCCCACACAGAGCGTTCTGGAACTTCCGGTTAAGCCGTTTTTCTTAAAGTGACACACCACCCGAGCTATGCTTGGTTTGTTGGCGAATTTTGACACACCCATCTCAAAAGATTGATTGCCCATCACTGCTCTAGGATCATCACTAAATCTGTTATTTTTTAAGACTGGAATGCAGAAATATGCGACTATCTGGACAAAGATATAGAAAACTATGACTTTATTGAAAAATTTAACCCTCACTCTTGGAATTGTTATTAAAATGCATTTTTAAAATAATGCATATCCCAAGTAACTATTCTTTAGTTTTTCATACTCTATTTAAGTATAGGTTGGAGCAGGAGGAGTTTTCATAAGAAAGTCTGTGATGGGTGGTTTGTGATTCCAAAAGCTGTTTTAGTATGAGCTATGCTATTATGCCTGGCACCAGTCTGGGACCTGCCTTTGATATTTATGCAATTATTGTTTATAAATGAAAAATGTAGCCTTAGATGATACTCCTGCTACATTTTCTTCTGACAGAAAGAAAAGTAACAGAATAGAAGTTGGAAGAAGAAAAGGTGACAGATAATGTGCTCTGAAGAGCCACATATGGTTAGCATCATGAGAGAGAGCCCTGACTATCTGAAATGTCTAATGTCATTATTGGGAGACAGAGCTCTGCTGAGGACATGCTGTTCTATAAGCTGTAGAATGTGAAAATGTCTGTCTAACTACCAAGCTATGCACATTAATGTATTCAATGGCCATTTCCATCAGCCTCCGGAAAACCTGGCAGAAAAAGTTCAAATGTGTATTTAGTAATAACAAACTTATGAATGCTTTCCCTTCTCCATACTTTAGTATCAAACTTATCTGCTTTTGTTCTGGGTGATGTAGTTCTTCAAGGACCTGCTAGATGATTACAGTTAGCTAAACAGGATTGTAGAATGATATTAGTGGCTCATAATAACTTAATGTGATACACCTCCGGCCTCACCCAATAACAGAGTAGTTTTAACAAGAGTCTTTGATGCCTCAACTCAAGAATATGACTCATGGTAGGAATTTAAGGAACTGTGAAATGCTGATGACGAGAGTGATGATGATAGCAGTGTTCTCAGAATTTTGACGAAGGGTTTATTTCAGTCTTTCACAATTTTTTTTTTTTTTACAAAGAAGGGTGCCTACTTCATCTGAGCCAGTGCTATATATTTGTTTAATATATATATATTTATATATTTAAACTTTATTAGAATAACATATATATGTAAATTTTGTAGAACTTAAAAGTCTTAAAATATCCGTAAAAATTAATTTCAATTTGCTTTTACTCTAGTACATAAAATTTTAAAAAGATGCTGTTATTAATTTACATTAAGTTAGAAAATTGTTTTATTCTCACTTCAGTTCTAAGGCTGGTTCTCTGTATCTATGAAAAGTAGATTTTTATTAAAGTGGAAAAGGATTGATTATTCTGCCAATACCTGGCAATGAAATCTAGGTATGTTCCTTAACTTCTCAGAACTTCAGTTTACTTATCTGCAAAAAAAGGATCAATAGTACCTATCACAGAAGATTGTTTTGAAAATTAATCAAGATAGTTTATGCTATTACACTATGTACATTTTAGTTGACAAAAATATTGGTTAGAACTACAACGTGAGAATTGCAATTTAAAAAGCAAAAGAATTTGGAAATTCTGACACATTGAATGCCTTTTTACTATTTGTTTGCTAGAAATTCTTTCATCAAAGGTGATAAAACAAATACAACTAGATTTGTTAAATATACTTTGTTGCTGACCACTAAAGGGTGCCTTTACTTAGTTCAATGGATTGAAGGCATAGTTTTTAGGGGGTTGCATTTCTTTTATTGTGTTCATTGGAATACTATAAGTTTCTTTTAGTATCTGTCTGTTAGAAGAACAGACTTGCTAACAGATCCTGCGGCAGCTGTGAAGATGAAAGCTGTCAGTAACTTCTCATTAAGTTTTAACCTTCAGTCTAACATGGAGAATGTGTTAGTTAGTCTCTGTGAGGGATGAATGGATGATCCCTCCCAAATGCTGCATTTGAAATGCTTCCTATTGTGAATGGTTAATCTTACTAAGGTCTAATGGAGACTTTCTCAAAAATCACATAGTATTGTAGTTTTTATACTATTATGAAAGGAGGTACTCATTTAAGACAGTATTTGTTCATTTGGCGAAAAAATTAAAAAAAATCACTAACATGAATTTAGAGGAGGGTTTTCTACTAGACGAGTTAATCCATTTTGGGGAGCAAATTATTTCATTATCAACATTTAAAATAATGCTTAAATAAGAAAAATTGAATATTCTACTTTACTTGATCATTTTGTGTGAGTCTTCCTTGATTATTTTGGTTAACTGGCATTAAAACAACTTGTGCAAAGATTTTAACCTTTCAGGTAGATAGAATAGCATTAATTGGATATTCCTCTCAAAGGATTGTGGAATTTTTCTGTCATGATTATGGTTTAATGAGTGTGAAGCCTTTCAGATACTACATGAGTTGCTGTGGTCAGATTATTTTCACTAGGATCCTTGTCATTGAGTGAAATCATCATCACTCAGGTCCTTTAGACCTTGATGGGTAGAAGGCCAGGGGAAGCTTCATAGTGAATGTCCTCAATAGGTGGACTTTTAGGAACCATCTAGACATCAGATATTTATCTGTAGCATACGGTGAAATTCAGTTTTTGCTAGATAATATTTGTTCTACTAGAGATGATCTCTCAACTCTTGAGACTTATTAATGGATGGAGAAATATAATGGTTAAAAACTAAGGGTGTAATCAGATTATGGAGCAAATCTTACCTCCATTACTGAGTCACTAAGTGGCCTTTGGCAAATGACTTACTCTTCTCCATCTCTCTTTTTATGCTTACAAAATAATAATAAAAAATAATTAATACCTCTGAGTGGTTTTAGAATTAAATAAATTCACACGGTTAAGGTACCTTGTAGAATTCTAGACTATAATAACATCCAATAAACCAAAGTTTCTTTATGTATATATTTTTCTTTGAAAACTTTTTTTTCCCATTTAATAATACTCTTCCCTTTCTCCACTATTATGGAATGTGAGAAAGAATATCATTTGGGTTATAATAGAGAATATTTCTCAGATTTTCCTCCCACAGAGAACAAAGAATTTTACAAAAGGACCTTTTTTCTTGGGCCATTATTATCCTCAGTGTCTGACTGACATGGAACAAATGCATGGCCACATTTGAATGCCCCCCTATTTTCTACAGCAACAGTCAAGGTCAGAGTAATACCGTTGGCCATCAAAAAGTATAATCTGTTGGATCTTGAAAGGTTTTAGCTAGAATTTCTTCCTGCTCTCATATAAATCATCCTAATGGCCAGTCTTAAAGCTTGTTATTTTCTCTTCAGACTTTTATTTTTGGTCCTACTTACTGTTAGGGTGCCTTGTCTTGAACTATTTGAGGTTCATTGTTTACTTTCTTCTTCTTTGGAGTGTATTTCTAGCAGGTTATTCTTAGTGGCCTTTTGTTTAATTTCTCAGAGTCCTTCAGTTTCTAAGACAATGATGAATTAAAATTTAATGCTTTATAATTTGGTCCTTTCTGTAATTCCATTTGTGTAGGAGATGGCTCCAACCAGGAGTGGCAGAGCTTTTCAATTTCTGCCTCTGGACCTGCCACAACACTTCAAATGTCTCTCAGACTTTACGAAGAATTCTAAATAAGCCAGCATAGTGATTCCCCCAATGTTGAAGGGTTTGAAATACAAGATTTTAGCCCCTAAAAGGTTGTGCAGGGGAATCACAGGCCAGTGGTAAATGCTGAACTTTCATGGCATGATAATGCTGTTTGACTACTGAGGCTGTTCCTACTTTACCTGCACATCTCCTCATTTTATTTTAGTTTAATAAAATTTAACTTCCTTATCTTTTTTTTTCTTAAGAAGGACTAAATGTTCTTTCTTAAATTTTAAAGACTTATTTCCAGCTATGTGTGACACTAAAGAATGACCAATTTCAAAAGAATTGTAAAATACAATGATTCTTTTCCCTCCTGGACATCCGTGTTAAGAGACATCTAAGCTCAGTATGATATAATAGCACTTTAGGTAGAAGCATACCTTGGAGATATTGTGAGTTTGGTGCTAGGTCACCACAGTAAGGTAAGTGGTAATCTTTTGTGCTGGTGCAGGGTCTTGCCATCACTCTGCAAGCAATGCACAATGTGTGAAGTGCAATAAAGCAAACCTCAATAAAAAAAACTGGTATATGTGTATAGTCGGAGTAGAAACAGTATGGCTCAACCTTAAATTATTTATTTATATTTAAATTTATAATATTTCCCTTCTTTTTCCAAGTGATAGAAACAGAGATAGAGAGACAGACTCCTGTATGCACCCCAACTGGGAACCACTCGGCACCCCCCTGTCTTGGGCCGATGCTCTGCCCATCTGGGGCTGTGCTCTCAATGGAGCTATTTTTAGTGCCTGAGGCAGAGGTTCTATGGAGCCATCCTCAATGCCAGAAGTGGTGAGTTTGAACCAATTAAGCCATGGCTGTGGGAGGGGAAGAGAAAGCAAAAGAGAAAGAAAGGGGAAGGGGAGGAGTGGAGAAGCTGATGGTTTCTTCTTTGACCAAGATTCAATCTGGGGACATTCACAAGCCAGGCCAGGCTGATGCTCTACCACTGAGCCAACAAGCCAGGACCATTATATATATATATATATATATATGGAGAGAGAGAGAGAGAGAGTCAGAGAGAGGAATAGATAGGGACAGACAGACAGGAACAGAGAGAGATGAGAAGAATTAATTATTAGTTTTTTGTTGCCGTTGCAACACCATAGTTGTTCATTGATTGCTTTCTCACATGCGCCTTGACCACAGGCCTTCAGCAGGCTGAGCCACCTTTTGCTGGAGCCGGCAACCTTGGGTCTAAGCTGGCGAGCTTTTGCTCAAGCCAGATGGGCCCACGCTCAAGATGGTGACCTTGGGGTCTCGAACCTGGGTCTTCTGCATCCCAGTTCGATGCTGGTCAGGCTATTTATATTTTTTAAATAATATTTTGAAAATATTATATATTTTTAATAATATTATTTAAATCTATTTAAAAGTTAAATTAATGCCTTTAATAACACTCCATCTTGACTCAGTTTCTTAGATGGTGAAAACGTATTACTTATCAATTACATATTTGGTTTAATATATAAAACCTGTGCTAAAAATTCTGCTTATAGATGCATCTTGTGAGGCCCTTGGTTGACATTAGGGACAATGAAACTCAGAGTGTATAGTTACGATGGTTATCCTGGCAAAGTGGAAACTGTGTGCATGACCATACCATAAAGCACATCTTTTGCATATGAGGTGGATATTATGATTTCTTTGTCGGGACTGTCAGATTAAAACTTTAATCATGAGCATTATGAAGAGTTTCAGAGGTAAGGTACATTTGTGAAATCCTTAGGAACTCTTGCATGAAGTACATCTCTGGGTTCAATGCAGTGCATTTTACTAAAGAATCTACATCAACAGCATTAATTATTTTATAACAAAATCAGTGCAGATTATGAATAAATCAATATTATGTCATAACATTTACATTACAAAAAGTTACTCCAACCTGGAATACAGTAACATCTTTGCATTGTAGGGCTTTTAATTCTAATGGAAGATGGCACAGATATTATGAATAATTAATTCTATGTACTACAGAATAGCTTAAGATTTTTATAATGTCAAAAAAACCCAGAGAATGTTGGGAGAGAATTGTGATTGTGATAGAGATTGTGAGGTTGGAATTAAAACTATCTCAATTGTAATTTGTCTATTTGTGATGTGTGCAAGGTATGAAAAGTTGGCATAAGTGAAGCCATTTTAAAATGGCATCAGGCCAGCCATTTCAGAGGAATTGCATCACACATCTTATACCTGTACTTTTGGAAAGTTTGAACTGGGCAAACTCAAAACCGAGCTTTGAGTTGGCAGTGGCGTAGTGAACATAACGTGCCCTGAGCACGACACTTTATTGGAGCCCCCCTGAGGGCGTAGTATGCTTTTCTTGTTTGTCTTGGAGACCATTTGGTGCCCCTCTGCGAGTGGCGCCAGGGGCATGATAGACCCCCTCGCCTCACCCTCGCTATGCTACTGTGAGTTGGAACAAACTAACATTATCTTACAAGCAACAGTAAAGCTAGCAAGAAAGAAGACCTCCTGATCACAAGGACTGATATAGTCTTTAAAATAAGGAACAGCTATGTATCACTAAAGAGTAATTTAGCTTGTTAACACAAAAAGAGTTTTTTCTTCTATTTATGTAAAAATGTCCCTTCTCTTCCTCATAAAAACTCCTTTCCTTCACCCTACAGGCGAAACATGATTTGGATTTCTGCCTGAATATATGCCTCTAAATTGTAGTTTTTGATTTTAAACAAATACTTGTTGATTCTCACTTTGGCTTTTTATTTTTAAGTAAAAAGAAACTGTGCTTAATTCTTTCACCTACTCTAGAACTGGCACCTTTCCTCCCACTTGATTTCCAAATCTCGACCCAGGTGTTCTAATAAAGTTTCTTTTTATATTGTATAACCACTATCCTAGAATCCATTTTGCAAAGGAGTTTCTAAAGGCCTATAAATTGCTTATGGCATCGGATCATTTACAACAATGTGGGTAGACCTTGATAACATTATACTGAGTGAAATAAGTAAATCAGAAAAAACTGAGAACTATATGATTCCATGCATAGGTGGGACATAAACATGAGACTCAGAGACACAGACAAGAGTGTGGTGTTTATGGAGGGTGAGGAGGAAGGAGAGGGCAGGAGTGGGGGAAGGGAAGGGGAAGGGCACAAAGAAAACCAGATAGAAGGTGACGGAAAACAATTTGACTTCGGGTGATGGGTATGCAACATAATCAAATGTCAAAATAACTTGTAGATGTTTTCTCTGAACATATGTACCCTGATTTATCAATGTCCCCCCATTTAAATGAATTTTAAAAAAGCCTATTAATGGTAACCATTGGTATTGAAATATTCATTTTTGTTCACTGGATTGGTTACTTTTTTTTTAATCTTACCCATTTAATTTTATCATTGTAATTTAAACCTTGATATTATAAAACACAAAAGGACATTTGAAGAGTTCTGTAACCACTGGAATTTAAACAGTAGAAATAGTGATAGCTTTGTAGGTGTAAATTATATACATTAAAATAAAATAATTGCATACTTTTTTGAATATGGAAACTATACAAATGAAATAAATGGCAAAAGGACCTTATAGCCGTATTCTGTTATTGTGGGTTATCAGTTACTTTAGGACGTTAACAAAGATTCTGAATATTTAGACTTTTTTTGCTGTGTTTTATATTTACTTATATTCTAAGTCAAGCTTCTTGACCAAAAGGTTTGATTTAAGAAGGCATTTAACTGTATAGCAAAAGTTTTTCCATCAACAGTTACCACCTTCAAAGAAATCGACATTACAGGGCTGATGCAATCTGCTGGTTTCTTTCTGAACCATGTGCAAAAATTTATATCAACCCTATGGGAAGTCAAACAGGCACCAAAAATGGAACAATTATGCATGTTTCAGTAAAGTATAATGTTAAGTTTTTCCCATCTAAAAATTGATCAATGAAATGAAACATGAACTATAGTTGACTTGGTTTCAGGAAACACTTTTGAGAATTACATTATTGTTCTTGTCTCATCTTCAGTCACGGACAGGGATTTTGTAGGTCACCTTGCTGTTTACTTTGTGGATTTAGGAGAGAAGGAACACAGACAGACTTGCTCAGAATTGGTAATGAACTGTGGTCCTCACTCTTTGCACCTTTCAGGTACAACCAATTCTTTGTATATATCAGCAGATCAAATGAACAGGAAACTTCCAACCATGGCAGAAATGTCACTGTCGCTGTCGTGGATTTCTTCTTGGATAACTTTCTGAGACTTTTCTCTGGGTGAACTGTCATTTTTGGCAGTCTTGTCACACTCAGTATCAAATTGTCATCTTTAAAGAACCTCACCACTCTCAGTATTCCAGATGACTACTACTAGTTTCTGAATGGAACACTTGAATAACCAGCCTTTTATTTCCACCACATTATATAAATATTTCATGAGCTCAGGTCAGGATTCATAGTTACAAACAAGGTGAGCCCATATTTCTGCACTTAAGTAAAGGTATTAGGCTGACAGGAAATGCTGTTGATGCCAAATGAGAAGAACCTGGCCATGATTTCAGTGCTTCCGCTCAGGGTGCTGCCCTGCTCCCAGGAGAGCTGCAGCGCCATGGCCAAACCCAAGCCCACTACATCATGGCGACAGCATGTGGGGACTGCAGGGCTCTGCAGCAGCTCCCTGTCACTGGTTTCAAAATTAATGACTTCACTCCATGTCTACATCTTTCTTTATTTTTAAAAATTAATTATTTTTAAAATGAAATTTATTGAGGTAGCATTGTTAAACAACACTATATAAATCTCAGGTGTACAACACTATAAATCGCTATCTGTATTCTTTCTTGAGTTCTCAACACACAAAGTCTAGTTTCTTTCCATTACCATATATTTGACCCTTTTAACCCAACCCACCCACTATCCTCCTTCCCCTCTGGTGACCAACATTCTTTTGTCTGTATCTGCCAGTTTGTTTTGTTAATTCACTCGTTACTTTTTTGTTTTACAATCCACATTTGAGTAAAATCATATGTTTTTGTCTCTTTCCATTTCCATCTTATTTTACTTAGCATAATACCCTCAAGATCCTTCCATGTTGACATAAATGACAATATTTATTTTTTTCTGACTGAGTAGTATTCCTATATCTATATATATGTATTGCATTATACATACACACTCACATATATATCTCACATCTTTCTTCATCTGTTGATAGACATTTAGGTTGTTTCCATGTCTTGTTTATCGTACATAATGCTGTAGCAATATAGGACTACATATCTTACGAATTAATGTTTTTATGTCTTTCTGGTAAAAATCCAGAAAATGAATTGCTGGATCACTTGATAGTTCTATTCTTAATTTTAAAAGGGGCCTCTAAGCTGTTTTCCATAGTGGCAGCACCAATATATTTTCTCACCAATAGTGTACAGGGTTATCTTTTCTCCATGTCCTCTCTAACACTTGTTATTTCTTGTCTTTTTGATAATAGCCATTTTAACAGGTGCAAGGTGATATTGTGGTTTTGATTTTCAGTTTTTTAATAACTGGTGATGTTGAACACTTTTTCATATGTATGTTGGCCATCTGTATATCTTCATTGGAAAAAGGTTTATTCAGATCCTCCCTCCACTTTTTAATTAAATTGACTTATTTTTGATTGGCTGTTGTTGAGTTATATGACTTGTTTGTATAATTTTTCTATTAACCCTTTATTGGAAATATAATCTAGGTCTTTCTTGAAAAGAAAATAATCTAGGTGGTAATTTTACTTACATCTTATACAATTAGACGCCATTGTAAGCAGAGTGAGTGGCTCAGAGACCAAGATTCTTTACAAAGAATTTTACAGCCTGACCAGGCGGTGGCGCAGTGGATAGAGCGTTGGACTGGGATGCGGAGGACTCAGGTTCGAGACCCCGGGGTCACCAGCCTGAGCATGGGTTCATCTGGCTTGAGCAAAAAAAAAAAGCTCACCAGCTTGGACCCAAGGTCGCTGGCTCCAGCAGGGGGTTACTCGGTCTGCTGAAGGCCCGTGGTCAAGGCACATGTGAGAAAGCAATCAATGAACAACTAAGGTGTCAAAATGAAAAACTGATGATTGATGCTTCTCACCTCTATTCGTTCCTGTCTGTCTGTCCCTCTCTCTGACTCTCTCTCTGTTCCTGTAAAAAAAAAAAAAAGAATTTTACAAATTATACTTGTTTTGTTTTGGAGATCAAAGAAAGGGAACAGTGGTACTTAAAAACTGATCACTAGCCTGACCTGTGGTGGCGCAGTGGATAAAGCGTCGACCTGGGAACACTGAGGTCGCCAGTTCAAAACCCTGCACTGGTTCGGTCAAGGCACATATGGGAGTTGATGCTTCCAGCTCCTCCCCCCTTTCTCTCTTTCTCTCTCTCTCACTCTGTGTCTCCTCTCTAAAATGAATAAAATAAAATAAAATAAAAAAACAAAAAAACTGATCACTAAATGATAGTCTTGTGCAATGTCAGAAAAAGGGAAAACAACCAGGTGTTTCAAATATTTGTTTACAAAAGAATATTACTTGATCTACTATTTTTTCTGCAATGGTTATATATTGCAATCCACTTTATAAGTAAAATAAAACACTCAAAGGCACACATAGGATAAAAATCATTGCTGTCAGCTTTTATATCACTTTCTAGTTTATTTGAGAGTTTGTCCTTTACCTTCACATAGGTCATTTAAGATCTATGACAGGTCAGTAAGTTAATTGACTAAATATAAATGTGTAAAGTTCTACCGCTTCTTAAAAATAGTAAAATTGTAGAAGGCAATAGAATTTACAGTGGTAACAATGAAATGGCTTACTAAAGTGAATCAGGGGGTCGCACCAGATTTTATCTAGCTCTTTAACATATGTTTATCTCTCCTGCTATCTATTTATCTATCTAATGTGTATGTTTACACACAATACATAAATGTTATGCAAAATGTATATAGAAGCAGATGCCTTACAAAGATTAAATGTTATTTTTATATGTCTCTAATGTCTGTGTCTCGTATTAATACAATGGATTGTCAGATTTTTCCATTGTTCCACTTCAAAGCATGCAATTATATTGCTTTAATTGGAAGCACTGATGTGTTTTCACCAAGGATGTTTATTTGTATTCTGACTACTGAGATATAAATATGAGACCATTTGCTATTTTTAGCTTTCTACTAATATGGGTTTTGGAAAAATTTTTTATCTTTATAAACAGACACATTGAGTTATTGTAAGTTCAAAACTATCTGTAGTGGAATCATATAAAAATGATACTAGCTATTGTACTGAAATGAATCTTTATTCACGGGTCATAATAATGCATAGTAGAAAGTATAACAGACAAATCCAGGGACTTGCTGACTTATGTATTACTATAAATCCAAGTAGCATAGATTTTATCCATCAAGCTTTGTATCTATTTGACCAGAAGATTCTTGAATAGTTTGTTATTTTTGATCAGTTTGGTCAACATAAATTTAAAATAACTTTTGATAGTTGTATGTTGCTGGTGAAAATACAGTTTCCTCCAAAATTTTTGAGGATGTAATCTTTCCAAGAATTTTAGTGGAACAACATTTTCATCTTGTCCAGTAATATCAGTACTAATTTATACTAATTCTCAATGAATAGGTATTATATACTTTTTTAAAAAAACCCTGTACATGTCAGCAGGGCTCTGTTGATCAGCATTGCATGGATTCTGCCTTTTTCCAAATCAGAGGCTTCAGTGAGATGAATTCATCAGTTAAGTTAAAGTTGTCTTTACCGTAGACTGTGGTAAGTATCAACTGAGGAAATGCCGTTTATTATTGACTATGTTCCAGGTAACATTTCAAACACTTTACATATATAAATTTAATTGATCTTCATAGCACACATGATGTACATTTGATTAGTTTCCTCATTTTATAGTTGAGGAAACTAATCCCAAGGCAAAGGGAGATGAAGATACTGTGCTCTCATAGCATTGAAGGTACTGTTCTATAATTAACAAAAATATCAGCACAAATAACTAACATATATTGAGCATTCATTAAAAGATGATCATAGCACCAAGATTTCATCTACTTGTTCGCAATGTCTCTATTTAAGGCTAAGAAAAGTTGCATTACCTCTCAGTGCTATATCTAAATGGGAATACAGCCAAAAGAGCTTAAAAAAAAGGACAACAACTGAGGCAATAGTGAAGTGATAATAATTTGTTCATTCATTTATTTATCAACTAATGTATTGTATTTCTGCTGTATACCAGGCACTTTCCTGGGCATGAAGGATACAAAGAATACAAAGATACTAAGGGAGATTATATGACATTATGACAGAACCAAATAAATATGCTCATTATAGATTGTGGTGTATGTTTAGAAAAAGAGAGTAGATGTTAAAATAAGAATACATAAAAAGATTTTTTAAAAATAAAGATTGTCAGAAAAGACTCTAAGGAGATAACTTTTCAAGAGAAACCTAAGAAAGAAGAATAGTCCTATGAAGAGCCAGGAGAAAGATATCAGCAAGAATCTGGTGAAAGCAAGAGCCCAGAATGTTCCAACTTGGGAAAGGCCAGTGTGGCTTAAGCATGGCAGTGAGCATGGGTTATATACATCTGAAAATAGGCTTAAGAGGATAAAGCAGCCAGACCTTACCTTGATAGCAGGGGCAGCTTGACTTACCTAACCACTCTGTCAGTTGCCCTGATGGAGTCCATCAGCACAACACAAACTCAATAGGGTTAACTTTGATCTTGGGTGGAGTGTGTTCCATGGCAGTGACAGGAACCCTAGTCACCAAACATGTCTTATGTGGTTGTCCCAATATTAGATAGTTTACATGTTCTTTTTTCTGATTTAATATTTACAGTCTGGTTAGTAAAATGCATCTACATTTTCTTAGGTAAACAGACAAACAGAAACGGTTCAGAGCAGTGATGTAAGCTACCCAAGCTAATGGTTTCTATATCTCATTCCAGAGCTTGAAGTGTCAATCTGCTTCCTTCTGACAGTGACCAGGCAATATGCAGAGAATGAAATGGACTGATCCCATGTAAAAGTGTCCAATACAGAAGAGCTAGAAAGTTCGAGGAGGATGTGGTGGGTGACTAACAGAAATTTATTGGACCCTGGAGAGGCATGTCCTGTATTAGGCATTTTCTGTGGAAAGCAGATGCTGAAGCATAGAAATCAGGAATCAGAGCTTCTTTGTATCAGAATGGAGGCTTGGAGAGAACAATCATTTCTCTTATTTTTCTCGGGCATATGTCTCTGGACAGTGTTTATTAACAACCATGGGAAAGAGTGGCAGGTAGAAATGAATTATTATCAGTGCAGTTTCCATCAAAGTGGCCTAGACCTCATCCTTAATTTAGGATAACCATTTCTGACCATGCAAAGCTATGACAGACATGAGCATAGCCTGAGGCTCAGAGAATATTTAAGAATATGACATTGGTCTGTGTGCCATGACATTTCTAATAGACCTAAAGAGCTAAGTGAAGATTTCTACTTGGTTTGGGACTAAAAAGATGGAGGCTTTAGATTTTCCACTGATATTAGCATTATTCCCTATGTTTGCATTCGAGTTTCATATGCATTATTAAAAAAAAAAAAATTAGGCCACTGCTTTCTCTCTTCAGATATCTGAGTACTGATATCATATTGTATTAGCTATTTTATGGGAAAAGATGGATTACAAGGCTATGAATTCAAATGGTGATGGATTGCTGCTTTTTGAATCACCGGGATCCTGAATATTAATTTCACATGTGCACATCTTAAACCATAGGTAAGTTGAACAGCAATCTGATGAAAGGTTCCAACTTGTAGTGCTCAGACCTCAGTCTCAGACTCCTTGGAGACATTATAGTTTTCTTTTTCTACTCAACAACCTTCATTTGATATAACTCTTTGGATTATATTTTTCCGTGAAGTTATTTTAATTCAGGAGATTTTTTTTAAATTTAAATGAAAATAGGTATTCCACTTTCAAGGCGTCTGACAACATCAAAAAGTTGTGTAAAGAATGGAAATAAGATATACAGTGAACTTTTTAAAGTTTCTTCTGGGTAAAATACTGTGTAAATTCACTTAATAAGTTCTTATTAATGGATTGACTCTAATGGAAGAAAAGAGGAAAGTAGAGAAAGAAAATTTTTGTGCTATAGTGGTATATTTCCTTTTCTTTCTTTTCTCAAACTAATTTTTTGCAGAATTGTGAACTGAAAAAGTTCTTCGAGAAACTAGTTTCCTAGAATGTCAGCAAGAGAACTTCTATCCAATCAGGGAGTCCAATCAGGGGAAGAAAGTTCAGGATTTGGAATGAACATGTCATCAGAACCTTCCAGTTGCCCAGCACTAACATAAACTAGAGTGGTAGTTTGCAAAGACACACCTAGTAACACAGTGATCTGGGAGATTTCTAGGAAGTTCAGAGATTTGCATGCTAAATTCAGATTCAGTAGGAAAGGGAGGTGGGGGCATTGGGAAGCCATAGAAATCCATGCAATTTTCAAAAGCTTCACAGCAAATGTTGATGAAAAGCAGGTTTTGAAATTACAAAGTAGAGGACTGAACTGTCATTTTGTCATTAGGGAATCTTCTATTTTTCTTATTCAGCAACAGGAAGGAGATAGGCTATGGGGCACCTTGAAGATGAGAGCTCATCCAGGCGCTGAGGAAGAAGGGTTACCTCCCTTTACCCACTACTGTTTCTTTGTTGAATTCTCTTCCTCTTCTTATTAATTTCCCTCTCTTTTAGCCTGCCTAACTCTATCCTGGCTATGTTTACAGATAGTAAAAATAACTTCATTCTATGAGAGATTATAGAAATACTATGAAATTTGAGAAGAAACTGCATTATGTCAACCTATGTTTAAAAATGAAAATGTACTTTTGTGCAATTATTTCCATATTCCTTACTTAATCCATCCCTATTCAGCCTGCATAGGGTAGGGTGAGTCTGTCTCTTTTTCCTAGTTGACAGATTTGTATATCACTAGCCAGCTCTTGTCATTGACTCTCTTCCCTTGAAGCAGAACTTCTGAACCTCCAAATTCTAAATGTAAATGTCTCCTGCTTTCATGAATCCACTGGACTTGAGCTTGAAATTTTAGTACATGCCTCCTACCTTTCTTCCTCAACCATCTCCCACTATGGATCTCAGCAATTTACCATCTCTGGTCTGCTTGACAATAGACTTATGATTGACTTCTTCAGAGACTGCTTTCTTCTGGTAGCCCTGACCATTCTGGGCTTCATCATTACACTAATCTGGAACCTTCCACTATCTCTAGCATAGCCTGTTGATAAATTATTTCTCTTGATTTTGATAAAAACCAATGATATATATTTTTCTTTATTGGAACCTGCTGGCATTATATATAGATCTTTCAATAACACCAGGTTAGCAATCTCCATCTGATATATTTGAGTATCTTAAATTTGTATCACTTAGTTGAATTTGTTTAGTTCAACATATACCTAAGGAAGGCTATTTGTGCAGTGCACTATGCTAGATGGGGTGAATCAAACACAGATAGATACCACATTGTTATTGTATTTGAGTATTTAAATTTTCATTGGATAATAATATAGGTGGTTTTAATACAACATAAGCTATACTATGACAGAATTATGCATAGAGTAGTATCGAAGCACAACTAAAAACACACTAGTGTAGTTCATGGATGTAAGGGGGAGAGGAGATTTCGGGATGAAATGGTACTTGAAATGAGTTTTTAAGGATATGAAAAAGTTAAATAAAAAAAGTGGGAGGTCCTGGCCAGTTGACTCAGTGGTAGAGGGTCGGCCTGGTGTGTGGAAGTCCCGGGTTTGATTCCCAGCCAGGGTACACAGGAGAAGTGACCATCTGCTTCTCCACCCTTCCCCCCCTTTCTCTCTCTCTTTCTCTCTCCCCTTCCTGCAGCCAAGGTCCCATTGGAGCAAAGTTGGCCCGGGCGCTGAGGACAGCTCCATGGCCTCCACCTCAGGCATTAACATGGCTCCGGTTGCAATGGAGCAATGCCCCAGATGGGCAGAGCATCATCTGCTAGTGGGCTTGCCAAATGGGTCTTAGTTGGGCACATGCAGGAATCTGTCTCTGCTTCCCTGCTCTCACTGCAGAAAAATACAAAAAAAAAAAAAAAAAAGGAGGTGGGAGTATTTGGGGCAGAGGTAACATAATCATTAGCATGTAGGTATAAAGGATGGGGTATGGATGGGGATATATTGGAGGGCTACAGCAGGTGAGCTGGAGGAGAAGGTGGGGCTGCCATGAGGAAAGCCGCAAGTTCTACACCAAAGTGCTTGGATATTTTCCCCTCTAGTTTATGGTCTCCTGTTGAGGAGCTTATGCAGGTCAGTGGTTTCATTAGATTTGTGTTTTAGATCAATCAGTATGTCTATTTATAGTGAATAGATTTCAGAACAGTAGTGCTGGAAGCAAGGACACCAGTTAGCACACAATAGCTGTAGCCTAGGACTTTAATTAAAGCAGGAGTTATTAGGATAGAAAAAAACAGAGGATTTGAGAAATATTAATAAGCAAAGTTGTAAGGTTTAGACTGTTTTCTCATTAATTTCTTTTTTCATTATCATTTTTAATTAATTTTAATGGGGTGACATTAATAAATCAGGGTACATATGTTCAAAGAAAACATCTCCAGGTTATCTTGTCATTCAATTATGTTGCATACCCATCACCCAAAGTCAAATTGTCCTCTGTCACCTTCTATCTGGTTTTCTTTGTGACCCTCCCCTCCCCCCTCTCCCTCCCTCTCTTCCCTCCCCCTCATCCCGTAACCACCACACTCTTGTTCATGTCTCATAGTCTCACTTTTATGTCCCACCTATGTATGAAATCATGCTGTTCTCAGTTTATTCTGTTTTACTTATTTCACTCCGTATAATGTTATCAAGGTCCATCCATTTTGTTGTAAATGATCTGATGCCATCATTTCTTATTGCTGAGTAGTATTCCATAGTATATATGTACCAAAGCTTTTTAATCCACTCGTCCTCTGACAGACACTTGGGCTGTTTCCAGATCTTCACTATTGTGAACAATGCTGCCACAAACATGGGGGCGTATTTCTTCTTTTCGAACAGTGCTAAGATGTTCTTAGGGTATATTCCTAAAAGTGGGATAGCTGGGTCAAAGGCAGTTCGATTTTTAATTTTTTGAGGAATCTCCATACTGTTTTTCACAGTGGCTGCACCAGTCTGCATTCCCAGCAGCAGTGCAGTAGGGTTCCCTTTTCTCCACATCCTCGCCAGCACTTGTTCTGTGTTGTTTTGCTGAAGAGTGCCATTCTGACTGGTATGAGGTGATATCTCATTGTGGTTTTAATTTGCACTTCTCTAATGATTAGTGATGTTGAGCATATTTTCGTATGCCTATTGGCCAGAGCTTTATGTCCTTTTTAGAGAAATTTCTATTCATTTCTTTTACCCATTTTTTGATTGGATTGTTTGTCTTCCTGGTGTTGAATTTTATAAGTTCTTTATAAATTTTGGTTATTAACCCCTTATCAGACATGTTGTAGAATATGTTCTCCCATTGTGTGGTTTGTCTTTTTATTCTGCTCTTATTGTCCTTAGCTGTGCAAAAATTTTTTAGTTTGAAATAGTCCCATTTATTTATCTTGCCTTTTATTTCACTTGTCTGTTGAGATAAATCGGCAAATATGTTGCTGCTACATATGTAGGAAAGCTTGCTGCCTATGTTTTCTTCTAAGATGCTTATGGTTTCACGGCTTAAATTTAAGTCATTTATCCACTTTGAGTTTGTTTTTGTGAATAGTATAAGTTGATGGTCTAGTTTCATTTCTTTGCAGGTAGATGTCCAATTTTCCCAATACCATTTGTTAAAGAGGCTGTCTTTACTCCATTGTATGTTCTTTCCTCCTTTGTCAAATATCAGTTGTCCATAAAGGTGTGAGTTTATTTCTGGGTTCTCTGTTCTGTTCCATTGATCTATGTGCCTGTACTTATGCCAGTACCAGGCTGTCTTGAGTACAATGGCCTTGTAGTAAACCTTGATATCCGGAAGAGTGATACCTCCTGCTTTATTTTTTCTTTTTAAGATTGCTGAGGCTATTCGTGTTCTTTTTTGGTTCCATATAAATTTTTGGAATATGTGTTCTATATCTTTAAAGTATGTCATTGAATTTTAATTGGTATTGCATTAAATTTATAAATTGCTTTGGGTAATATAGACATTTTAATGATGTTTATTCTTCCTAACCATGAGCACGGTATATGCTTCCACTTGTTTGTATCTTCCTTGATTTCTTTTATCAATGTTTTATAATTTTCTGAGTATAAGTCCTTAACCTCCTTAGTTAAATTTACTCCTAGGTACTTTATATTTTTAGTTGCAATAGTGAAGGGGATTGTTTCTTTAATTTCTTTTGCTGACATTTCATTGTTGGTATATAAAATGCCTCTGATTTCTGAGTATTAATCTGCCACTTTGCTGAATTCATTTATACAGTCCAGTAGTTTTTTGACTGAGACTTTAGGGTTTTCTATATACAATATCATATCATCTGCAAATAATGACAGTTTTACTTCTTCTTTTCCAATTTGGATACCTTTTATTTTTTCTTCTTGTCTGATTGCTGTAGCTAGGACTTCCAGAACTATGTTGAATGAGAGTGGTGAAAGGGGGCACCCTTGCCTGGTTCCTGATCTTAAGGGTATTGTTTTTAATTTTTGCCCATTAAGTATGATGTTTGCTGTGGGTTTGTCATAGATGGCTTTTATCAAGTTAAGGAATGTTCCCTGTATACCCACTTTACTGAGAGTTTTGAGCATGAATGTGTGCTGAATTTTATCAAATGCCTTTTCTGCATCTATTGAAATTATCATGTGATTTTTGTCCTTCCTTTTGTTTATGTGTCACTTTTGTTTATGAATCACACTGATTGATTTGCAAATATTGAAGCAGGCTTGCCTCTCCAGAATAAATCCTACTTGATCATGGTATATGATTTTATTTTATATATTGCTGGATCCAGTTGGCTAATATTTTGTTGAGAATTATAGCATCTAAATTCATCAGGGATATTGCCCTATAATTTTCTTTCTTTGTGTTGTCTTTGCCCGGTTTTGGGATCAGAATTATGCTCGCCTCATAAATGAAGTTTGGAAGTCTTCCTTCCTCTTGAAATATTTGAAATAGCTTGAGGAAGATAGGAATTAGTTCTTCTTTGAATTTTTGGTAGAATTCACTTGTGAAGCCATCAGGTCCAGGACTTTTCTTTTTTGGGAGGTTTTTGATAACTGTTTTGATCTCATCTGTTGTAATTGGTCTGTTTAGGTGTTCTGATTCTTCCAGATTGATTTTTGGAAGATTATATGATTCATGAAATTTTTCCATTTCACCTAGGTTGTCTAATTTTTTGGCATATAGTTCTTCATAGTATTTTCCTACAATACTTTGTATTTCTGTTGTGTCAGTTGTTATTTCTCCACTGTCCTTTCTAATTTTATTTATTTGAGTCCTTTCTCTTTTTTTCTTGGTGAGTCTAGTTAAAGGTTCATCAATCTTGTTTACCTTTTCAAAGAACCAGCTTCTGATTTCATTGATCCTCTGTATTGTTTCCTTAGCCTCTATGTCATTTATTTCTGCTCTGATCTTTATTATTTCCTTCCTTCCACTGGTCCTGGGCTTTATTTGCTGTTGTTTTTCTAGTTCTTTTAGCTGCAGGGTTAGGTTGCTTATTTGAGCTTTTTCAAGCTTCTTTTGGTATGCCTGTAGTGCAATGAACTTCCCTCTCAGTACTGCTTTTGGTGTGTCCCATAAATTTTGAGTTGATGTATGCTCATTATCATTCGTTTCTAGGAATTTTTTAATTTCTTCTTTGATATCATTGTTAATCCATTCATTATTTAATAACATGCTATTTAGTTTCCAAGTGTTTGTGTATTTTTCAGTTTTTCTTTTCTGGTTAATTTCTAGTTTCATGCCATTGTGATCATAAAAAATGCTTGATATGATTTTAATCTTAAATTTGTTGAGACCATTTTTTTGTCCTAACATGTGGTTTATTCTAGATAATGTACCATGAGCGCTTGAGAAGAATGTATATTCTACTGCTTTAGGGTGAAAAGTTCTGAAGATATCTATTAAATCAAGTTGATCTAGTGTATTTTTTAAGTCTGCTGTTTTTTTATTAATTTTTTTTTTCTTGAGGATCTATCCAGTGATGTTAGTGGGTTATTGAAATTCCCTACTATTATAATATTGCTGTTAATCTCACCCTTTATATCCATCAAAGTCCGCTTTATGTATGTCGGGGCTCCTATATTTGGTGCGTAGATATTTATAATAATTATATCTTCCTGTTGAATGGTTCCCTTTATCATTATGTAGTGTCCTTTATCTTTTACTACAGCGTTTGTTTTAAAGTCCATTTTGTCAGATATAAGTATTGCTACCCTGGCTTTTTTTTCATTTCCATTTGCATGAAATATTTTTTTCCATCCTTTTACCTTCAGTCTATGTGCATCTTTTGTTTTAAGGTGTGTCTCTTGTAGACAGCATATGTATGGGTCCTGTTTCTTTATCCACACAGCTATCCTATGTCTTTTGATTGGATCATTTAATCCATTTACATTTAAGGTTATCATTGATATGTAGTTGTTTATTGCCCTTTTATTCTTTAAAGTTGTATTCTTCTTTTGCTATATTCTTTTCTTCCTTTGAACTGTTCACAACAGGCCCCTTAGTATCTCTTGCAGAATTGGTTTGGTTTTAATGAATTCCTTGAGGCTTTTTTTTTCTGGGAAGCTCTTTATTTCTCCTTCAATTTTAAATGTTAGCCTTGCTGGACAGAGTAGTCTTGGTTGTAGGTTCTTGTTCTGCATTACTTTTAATATATCTTGCCATTCCCTTCTGGCCTCAAGTGTTTCTGTTGAGAAGTCTGATGTCGTCCTTATGGCAGCTCTTTTGTACGTGATAGCCTTATTTTCTCTGGTAGCTTTTAAAATTTTCTCTTTATCCCTTAGCTTTGGTATTTTAACTATGATGTGTCTTGGTGTACATTTCTTTCGTTTCTCTTTAATGCAGTTCTCTGTGCTTCTTGAATGTGTGAAATGTTTTCCAACCTTAATTTAGGAAAGTTTTCTGCTATGATTTGATTGAACAAAGTTTCTATTTCTTGTTCTCTCTCCACTTCTTCAGGAACCCCTATGGTGTGAATCTTATTTCTCTTCATGTTGTCACAGAGCTCCCTTAGAGTTTCTTCAGATTTTTTGAGTCTCTTTTTTCTGCTTTGCATCTGTACCTTTGTTTATTATGTCCTCTAACTCGCTGATTCGATCCTCAGCGTGATTCATCCTGCTTTTAATTCCTTCCATTGTGTTCTTCAGTTCTGATTCTGTATTTGTCATTTCTGTCTGATTCTTTTTATAATTTCAATTTCCTTTTTTATAATTGTTACCTTTTTATTTAGGTGTTCGTAACAACTGTCCATTGTTGCTCTAATTTCTTTGAACATCCTAAGTATCATTATTTTAAATTCTGCATCTGGCAATTTGGTTATATCTGGTTCACTCAGGTCCTTCTTTGGGGATTTCTTTTGATTCATTTGGGTTACATTTCTCTGCCTGCCCATTTTTTCTATGTATAAGAAGGTTGTGGCCACTGGAGTCCAATGGGTGTTGCCTTTCCGTTCACTAGGTGTGGTCTGTCTGCCATCCTGCCACCCCCTCTTTCGCTGCCTAGGGCAGTTGGATTTGGGCGTTGCCAGCGCTGGCCCACTGCGGCTGTTACTGTGATATCCGCCTCTCCTCCGTGGGTGGGGCTGTGTTCTGGTGCCCGGCTCTACAAGCCTCAGCTTGCCTGGGCCTTCACCTCATCCCCACAGGTGGGGTTGCACACTGCCCTGTAGCCACAAGCCTCAGCACCAAGGGTAGATGTGATCACCTTTGCTCAGCTGCAGACCCAACCTGTTGCCGGGCTTCCGCCCAGCCCCCGAGGTCAGAGCCTGCTCGCCATAGTTTCTCCGGTTTGAATGGGGCTGCTCACGTGCACTCAGCTGTGAGCCTCCACCCGTCTGGAGATTTAGCCCCGCCCCCAAGGCCCGGGCTGCCTGTGCAGGATCACAAACCACGGTTTATCGGCCGGCAGTGCTGCTGGTGTGTGCTCAGCTGTGAGCCTCTGCTTATCCGGGGTCTTACCCCGCCCCCACGTTCAGAGCCAACTCACAGACCCAGGACTGCAAACTGTGGTTTCTCAGGCTGGGCAGGGCTGCTGGCGTGCTCTCAGCTGAGCCTCTGCCTGTCCCTGGTCCTAGCCCCGCCCCTGCAGTCAGGGCCGACTTGTGCAGGGTCGCAGAGCAGATCTCTGCCCATTCCTGGCCTCCCGCTTTTCCCCCCACAAGTGGGACTGCAGGCGGGCCCTCAGCTGCTGGACCGCTTTCGCTCATCCCCTCCACCCCTGCTGGGCTAGACCGAGCACACACCGGCTGGGCCTCCACCCCCGCTGACAGAACCGCTTTTCAGCGTCCTACCACCACCGTCCCTCCAGCAAGCTCTCCCTAACACTCCATACAGTAGTCCTGGAAGCTTCCTCCGTCTAAGCAGCCCTGTCTAAGTGCCGTGGGAGAGCATATTTGGCTGGTGTCCTGTCTCCCTTTGCTGGTATTGCTAGTTCCAGGGGAAATATTCGTTTTTGATTAGGGAAGTGACTTAGCCCAGGGGTTAGGGTGGCTGTCCCTCAGAATGTTTCTCCCTGTGCCTTCCAGTCCACACTCTCTTCCCACTGCTCTGGTCCTCTCCTCTGACCCCGTTCCCCAAAGCCCCGGGTGAGTGGTTGTGAGAGAGCTTTTTTGTGCTGTCCCTTTAAGAAGAATCTTTGGTCTGAGAAAACTGTCTCTTCCTCACAAACAATATCCTCACTTGTTTCACAGCTCAATACTGTCCAAACGCCTCTTCTAGGCTCTGGGGCTGCAGACTGGGGCTTTGTTCCTGGGACCCAAGTCCCTCCCTCTCCGCCAAACTCTCCTCCCGCCACACGGGTCTCTATGGGCTGCCGTTTGCTCCGGGGAGCTGGGCAGCCCTCTTTGCATTTTCCCTTTTCCTACCAGTCTCAATGTGGCTTCTTCAGTGTTCCTTGGTTGAAGAGTTCACTTAGTTTAGTTCAAAGTTGGTTTATCCAGATGATGGTTCTTAAAATTAAGTTATAATCCACTTTGTTTCTGGGAGTTGGAAGTTGGTATGTCCGCCTACTTCATCGCCATCTTGCCATCCTCATTAATTTCTTAAAATTAATATTAACTGAGTGCCTGCTTTGTTCCAGGCACCAGACTAAGTGCTTGAATACTTCCATGAACAACGCAGATAGCATCTTTGCCACCATGAAGCTAACATTTTAGTGGGAAAGATGGGCAGTAACAGAAAAGTAAATGTATAATGTACTAAACAGCAGCACTATGGTGGGGAATAGGAAGATAGCAAGTGTGGAGGTAGGATCACCAGATTTAGCCTAAAACATAACAAAAGGCAAAATAAACAGGACATCAAATTGCATTTGAATGTAAGATGAACAATGCATAATAAAATTTAAAAAAATTTTCTTTTATTTTGCCTGACCCGGCAGTGGCGCAGTGGTTAGAGCGTTGGACTGGGAAGACCCAGGTTCGAGACCCCGAGGTCGCCAGCTTGAGCGCGCAGGCCCATCTGGTGTGAGCAAAAGCTCGTCAGTTTGGACCCAAGGTCGCTGGCTCCAGCAAGGGGTGGCTCAGTCTGCTGAAGGCCCGCGGTCAAGGCACATGTGAGAAAGCAATCAATGAACAACTAAGGTATCGTAACGGCAATGAAAAACTAATGATTGATGCTTCTCACCTCTCTCCGTTCCTGTCTGTCTGTCCCTATCTATCCCTCTCTCTGACTCTCTCTCTGTCCCTGTAAAAAATAAAAATCTTTTATTTTATAATTTTTATTATGAAGAGTTTCAAGTATATATATATATATAAATTTAGACAATACTGAACAACATACCCTCATGTCCTTCTCACCCACTCCAACTGGCATGATTTGGTCTTTACATTAAATTTTTTTTTGTTAAAGTATTAAATTTTATTAAATTATTGGGGTGACATTAGTTAATAAAAGTATACGAGCTTTAGGTGTACATTTTATAATATATCATCTGAATATTGCATTGTGTGTCCACCCCCCAAGTCAAAGCTCCCTTTTCACTATCTACCCCCTCTACTCTCCTCCACCTCCTCCATCCCCTTCCCTCCTGCAATCCCCACACTGTTGTTCATGTTTATAAGTTTATATTTTCTTTGCACAATATGCTCAATATCTTTACCTTTTCACTGTTAGTGTATTCCATGCATTTTGGGCAACATACTTACACAAAATAAATTACTCATGTTTATGTAAAATTTCAGTGTAACCAGAAGTCCTGTTTTTTATCTAACAATCCTAGTGTGGTTGGAAGTGCTATTTATAGAGGACGGTGAGTGAAACTTCCTTAATATATGACCTTTGAGTATTGCCCAGAGGAAGTACAGAGCAAGCCATGTTGCTATGTCTGGAAACAACATGCTGACGATGGAACAGCAAGGGCAAAGGCCCGAACTAGAAGCATGAAAGACTCCAAAGAATTCAGGGAGACCAGCGTGCAGGAACGGAAAAGTAATCATAGGGAAATTCTCAGGTGTCCTGGGACTGAAATAAATACAATTATGGGGGCTCCCTTTAAAATAAAATAAAATTACAAAAATTTGGTCTGAGTAAAAATTTAGAATAATAAAATAAATTACAGAAAATGAAAAAACTAAAAACATATAAAATACTGTAAATATTGCAAAATCCAGAGAAATAAACTATTACTTTTATTAATTAACTGCCTGACACACCTCTGTAATATATTTTCTGTACATTTTTTGGCTGTATATATCATTATCTTTTCTTATTATGTAAACAATATAGTAATGTCATTTTCTGTAGCGAAAGATAATTTAGTCTTTCCTTAACCATAGTTGATCAAAATTTGTGCTTTATTTTTGATAACTGAGAAAATTTTCTTTCAGCTAAAGAGTTTTTTAATCCTAATGTCACTAAAGTTTTAGATATTTTTGTTAGAACTTGGAAAAACCTCTGTCATTCTCTGTATATTAACAGCAAGATTTCAGGACATTTAAATTTTTCTGAGGCAGAGATTGATTTAATGTTCTCATTGTCATAGCATATTATAAATTTTACGTTGCATTTATTGATGTCAGTTTCACACTGCATCAGGGGTATATTTCTAAAAGAAGAGCACTATTTTAAGTACTCTTTTGAGAACTGAATCCTGCATGTATGTTTTTACAAAGATTAGCTTCAGACTTCATACATTTCAAACTTTTATTCTCTTCCATGTTGCCACTGCTCAGCCCTCTTCGTGTCTGTTATTGTCATAGCAAATTTTCACCTTGCATTTCAGGTTATGGTATTTGGTGAGCTGGCACAGTAAATAGTAGCAATAAGAACAGAAAAAGGTGTCTAAAAACAGTTTAACAGTACCTGGAAGGGACTGCAAACTATATAAAGAAAACCCTCTAAACATGACCAGGTGATGGTGCAGTGCATAGAGTATCGGACTGGGATGTGGAAGACCCAGGTTTGAAACCCCAAAGTCACCAGCTTGAGCGTAGGCTCATGTGGTTTGAGCAAGGCTCACCAGCTTGAGCTAGAGGTCTCTGGCTTGAGCAAGGTATCACTGTCTGCTGTAGCCCCTTGGCCAAGGCACATATGCGAAAGCAATCAATGAACAACTAAGGTGACACAAGAGAGAACTGATGTTTCTCATCTCTCTCCCTTCCTGTCTGTCTGTCCCTATTTTTTCCTCTCTCTGTCTCTCTTTGTGCCTGTCACAAAAGAAAGCCCTTTAAATCTAAACTCGGTGTATCTTTACATCAGCTTTCCCTACAAATATGATTATAGGCAATCATGAGGAGTAATGTGACAGGCCATACAAATGAGGTCAGAGTAGAAAAGGTTGGTGAACTTAACTGGTTGCAATTAAAATACCTTACTTTTGTAATTTTTACAAATATTAGGATCATGTGAACATATTGCTAGGTCCCCTCCCAGGGACTTTAAAGATGTCCATCTCAGTGAGAGGTCCTTCATGAACTTTATAGTAAATTCACCTCTGCAATGATTCACATCTACATGATTCTCATAAGTAAACATTGGATATTGTTCTAACTAGAATGCTATTTTAAATTTTATTGATTTTATCTTGAACTTTTTAACATAATAACCAAAATTTAGAATCATCTTATAATAAATGATGTCTTACAAATGTTGTTGGCCAGGCAACTTTACAAAATAAGGTTCTCATTACATATGCAAGCACGCACATCAACAAGTGTCAGCCAGCATCATGGGGTACCGGAGCTGTTCTCTAATTGATGTGGCAATGGCTACATTAGTATGACACATATAAAGAACCAATGCTGTGAGAATAAACTAAGGTGGTGAAGTAGATATATTTAGTAATGCTCCCCAAAAGGAAATAAAAAATCTGGCTAGCTGTACATAAGAAAAAACTGGGTTAAGAGACCAACATCAAAGTGTTTCAGTATTTTAAGAATTCTTTTATAAAAACGACACCACCAGCTCTGTTAAAGGTATAAAGAATGACAGTGTCAAAAAAATAGTAAGACTCTGAGTCAAATAAGTGATTTGCAACAGAAAAATTCTGAATTTGAAAAAATTAAGGTATACTTAAAAGAATTTATTTTACTTGTTTTTCAAGTTGACTAAGAATGAGACATAATAAAACCTATGTCTGGTTAATTCTAAAAGATTTCTTTCTGTAAAAAGTATAAGTGGTAAGAAAGTTTGTGTCATACTTTAATTGGAAGTATTTTTCTTTCTTAGTGTTACATAAAATGATAGTGCACCTTAAAATCAATGTTCCTTAGATCAATAAAATACAGTAATTGTATAGAAGATTGGGCAGCATGGCTGCCCGCGTATGTGTGTATGGATTGTAGAGTGGTGAAAATGATGTAGATTCTCATCTGCTTTAGAAGGAAGTCAATATATATTGCCTAAATCTGAAAAACCAAGAAACAGCAATGCAAGTAGTGTATTATTTGGAGATAAACAAGTTTACTTTATTGGTTTGCTAGGGTTGTCATAACAAAATACAACTGACTGAGGAGCTTAAGAACAGAAATTTATTTTCTCATACTTCTGGAGCCTAAAGTCCAAGATGAAGATGCTAGCAAATTTGGTTTTCTCTCAGGTCTTTCTCTTTGATTTGTACATGGCTGTTTTCTCCCAGTATGTTCACACAGTCTCCCATCTGTCTGTCTGTATCCAAATGTCCTGTTCTTATAAAGTCATCAGTCATATTGGATTAGAGCTCACTCTAGGGATCTCATTTAAACCTAATTACTTTTTTAAAGGCCCTATTCCCTAATACAGGCACATTGTGAGATATTAGGGGTTGGGACTTCAATATATGAATTTTAAGGAGACACAATTCATCCCACAATAAATATCAGACAACTCACCTAAATGATTTAAGATTGTTGTTTTTCCACTGAGAAGAAAAATAGGGTATATTGTTGGTTTCTTTACAAATTTTTACTTATTATGTAAAACTTTGATGAAAAACAAATAGAAAAGGAAGAGAGGAAGAGAACAAAGGAGAAATAATGGAGACAGTAAGTAGACTACTCTTCTGGAGAGTGTTTTAAAAAAAGGAACAGAAATATAGCAGTAGCTGGAAAAGTAAGTAGGGATGATTCTTTAGAGTAGTAATTGTGTATACTTAGAGGAATAATAAGGGAGAGAATTGATGATGCATGTAGGTGACTGAGCCCTCTTCTTGAGAAAGGAATGGAGGCTGGGTGGATGGAGACTGGCTAACTTCAGGAAACTCAATGTAGGTGGGTCCTGATGCAGATGAATAAGATGTGGAGGCAGAAGGTATAGAAGATTTTCTGGATTGCTTCTGTTTATTAGTAAAATAATATGCAAAATCATTAGCTGAGAATGAAGACCAGGCATAGGTATTGGTAGTTTGTGGAGAAAGAAAAGTTATAAAATAGGCATTTAGGAGAGAGTGTGAGCTGACTGGCAAAAGGCTGTAGGATTGCTAAGAGCATACCAGAGTTTAGTGGCCATGAATCTAAAATGAAGCCAATCGATATGTGCCAACTGATTACCTACAGAGGGATGAGGAATATTGCTTAACATAAAGTAAGCACCTAGAGTAGCTCCTGAGTTCTTGCCTTGAGCAATAAGTAGATATTGGTGCCATTGAATTGGGCTACAGGTGGAGACACAGCAGCAGATTAGGGATTAGAGATGGCATATATATTTTTTAAGATGTTAAATAAAAAGTGCCTATAGAATATCCAAGTGGTCTGGCGTTCAGCCAGAATTTATATAGGTAAGTTCTGGAAATAAAAGAAATAATCTAGGCTTGATAATATCAGTTCACATCACTAGCACATATAAACACAAATTGAATGCTGATGATAGATTATAGAGCTTGGGATGAGCTTCATAGTTATGTTTGTTGGTTGTAGGATATTTGTGGGGGGCCGAGTTATTTAGGAGGAGGACAGGAGGGATAATCAGGAATGGGGAGGCAAGGGGACCTCTACCATGGGAGACACAGCACAGAGTCTTGTGCATTGTTGAGGATGATGAGTTGTGCCCAAATGTTGACTGAGGGCACAGTGGTACTGAGTGGGTCCACTGATCTGACAGCAGCTCTGTACTTGTGTGGCTTTCATTTCCTCAATGCTTATTATTTTTTAAGAAAAATTTATATAATTTGTTTAGAGAAATTTTTATTGGTGTGAGATGTCAATTGAACAAACACAAAATTGAATATTCCTTCAGCTTTCATTATATATAAAATGTTTCTGATACATAAAAATAGATGTGTGCTAATTGATTGAATGATTAAAAATACAAAATGTCATTACCAGACCTGTTATGTTAAAAAATGTATGAATTCATTATTATTTTATTTTAAAAGAGATGGCTTTTTTAAATGTTTCATTATAGATGTTTAAAAACCTGATGGATAAATACATGTCCTTTAAGGGTCTCAGATTTTTAAATCCACTTTCAGCTCACTTTTTAAACAGATCAGAATTAGAATAAATGTCAATTAGAACAAAATCCAATTTACTTTTCTCGTTTAATTAGAGGAATATTCTAAGATATCAAACAGAGTAATGCAATACAATTAATTGTGCATTACATACTTTATAAAACTGTAATCTTGAAATGTTTCATAGTTAAACAATCTAAAAAACAATTTCAGAAATCAATAATGTCAAGATAATGTTTAGAGAATAAATCAAAGCATTTAATCCAGTGGTTCTTAACCTTTTTTGAGGTACTGAACCCACCAGTTTCATATGCGCATTCACCGAACCCTTCTTTAGTGATAAATGAAATATAATTTTTTTTCCCAAATACAAAACATAGGTATATGTTTCTTTACTGGTGCACAAAATGAGCTGTGCATGAACATCACCTTGCTCAAAGAACAAAACCAACAAAGTGCATGAACTCACAACAAATTACGGTATTACTTTATTCTGGCCTCCATGGCAGAGGCTTCTCTGAACCCCTGAGACCGACTCATCGATCCCCTAGGGTTTGGTAGAACCCAGGTTAAGAACCACTGATTTAATCAAATGTCCACTATCAGAGGAAAAAAGGGTTTAAAGGGAACTATATTAATGAATTTTAATAGTATTCTACATCATAATATATAGTATTATGAAATTGATCAGATTGACTTTGTATGGTAATTTATTTTTCATAGTTTTATTAAATTACATTCAGTGCTTTGTAATCATTTAAAGAAATGTCATTTTCAATGTTATAACATGTTAAATCATTAAATAATTTAATGTACCGGGGTTCATAGAAAATTAGTTTCTTTTATCTTTTACTCCTGAATCTTTAAAATAAGGAGTCTCAGTATATGATTATTAATTTGTATTTTGTCTTTTAAAGATTCCCTTTTAGTAAATTTAGAATACAATACTTTTGCAGATCTAGTAAAATTTTCAACTTTGAAAATCAAAATGTGTGCACTTAATCATGGCTTTCCCATTAATACATGACTTTCTTCTACTTTTTTTCCTCTTGGCAGAAGGACTTGATTCATCCTCCAGGATAGGTGTGCACAACAAGCCCAGAATTGAAGTGGCCTGACATGCCTGGCTGATTTGTTATGTGGCTGTGTTTAATACAAGTTTACATAATCTTATTTACTTACATTAGCTACTTCACTATAATTAGACAGAGATAACCTCTGCTGTATTTTGTATACATCTTTTTTATTTCTTCTTCTAATGTGCCATCTTTGTACTACATACAGGCTCTGTGCATAATTACTAAGTAGACCCTTTCCTTTGCATCTGTATACAGCTAATCATCTAATAAATTTCGGGTTACTCTACATACTCAAATAGCTTTGCTATTGAGAAGGCAGGATTTATAGCAGTTCTGAGCACAAACTTTGGAGGTAGACAATTTGGGTTCACTCTTCCATTTTCTAGTTATGTGATTCTGAGTAAATCACTTAAGCTCTCTAAGCCTCAATTTCTCATGTGTAAAATGAAATACTGATATGTGTAGAATACTCACAGGATTCTCATAAATACAAAATGAATAAACATAGGTGAAACATTTAGCAACATGTTTTGCTTATAATAATTAGAGCTTATATAACCATTATTTTAATTAAGTTCAGTGGGACTAGTTTTTGAGACCTAGTTATTTGTATCCACTTGGTTGTTGTGGGGGATACCAATTGAAGTGTCTTCTTAGCAAGTATTCTATCCCCCTTTATGAGCATGGTCCAGATATTCAGAAGTGCATCATGATATGGCCTCTTTGTTGAGAGTAAACTGGATTAGGGGTAAAACCTAATTTGGTTCATGCCAGTAAAGGTCCCTCGCTAGAAGTTTTCAAACAAAAGCAGGAGAAAGGGCTTTATTGAATCTACCCCAGAAGGTGGAGCTAAAAGATGAGATGCTCAAAAACTACTGTCAGCTCATACAATACCATGTAAAGGGACCAGGTTGCTAATTAGAGAAAATATGGCTAAATGCAGAAAGAAGTTTGTTGAGCATCTACTTGCTAGATGGTGATAAACACTAAGGACACGATGATGACCAGAACCAGACAAGGCTCCTGTTTGTTGGAGTGCATCAGTTAGTGGAGCAGTTAGTGTTGGAGGTAGGCATTGATGGGACTGATTACACAGTAAGTGGTATGAAGGAAGGGATAAAGATATAGTGACAACACTGACTCTTGAGTCAGAAAAGTCTTCTGTAAGCAAATCCCACTTCAGCTGATCTAAAGAATCAGAAGTGGAAATCTAGGCAAAGATGGAGAGGAAAGTGGCCCAAGTAGGATAAGAAAAGCGATGGAAAAATTTAAAGAGGAACTGGAAACATTTAAGAAACTAAAAGAAAGCTAAATGATGGAATGGTGGTTTTTTGGGCAAATTACACCGGGAACAATACAGCTAGTGCTCGATTTACGACCACGATTGGTTCTGACAGACCGGTTGTAACACAATTTGGTCATAAGTAGAGTAGGTTATGTGTACAGTACTGTGAAATGATGTTATAAAAATCTTTAAATTATATTTTATTATAAGTTTCTTCATTATTGTTATATATCATAATTTTCTTTGTTCATTTTATGCCATTTGTATCATCTCTACACCATTTTGTTTCTTACTTTTACATTCGTCAGGTTTATGCTCCAGATGTGGAGCAGTTGTGGCTAGCGATTGTGGTCGTAAAGTCGAATGGTTGTAAGTTGCATAGGTTGTAAATCAGTCAATACCTGTATTTTGTTGCATCCACAAAAACACTTGTTCTTACCAAATTTGAGTATGCTGATCTCAAATCTGACATTAGTTTTTCTCTGTAAGCTACAGCTTTTTTGCAATTCAAAATTTTAGGTTTTCATCTTATTGTGAAATTTTCAATATTTAGTTTAACATAATGAAGTAGAATGTCTTCTTGGGCATCAGCTTTGTGAAAATATAATAATTTATATAATGTAATAAACACACTAATACACTAAAAGATATGATTGCATCAGAATTTATCCACAATTTTGAAATAGAACATATTAAAACACTTATATTAATTATAAAATTTGTGCAAAACTTATGTAAATTCTGTTCAGGCAAAAATTTGCGTTTGTAGCCTTGCGTTTGTATACTTGTTGAGGACAATCTCATTTGATGCTCCAACAGCAGTCTGCTCATCACTAAAAGCTCCAAGATTTTTAGGAAACTTATCAAGGTGACTGTTCAGGAAGTGAATCTTAATGCTCCTGTTACATCCAATGTCGTGGAAAGCCAACAGCATCCTTTGAACCAGAAGTTTATAGTTTTCTGCTTTTTTTGTTGCCAAGGAAGTTCTTTGTAATTGCCACAAAAGACTGCCATGCTGCTTTCTCCTTCTTACCCATCTTCCTGGCAAATTCTTTGTCATGTATAAGAGTTCAAATTTGAGGTCCACTGAATACACCTGCTTTTATCTTCTCAAAAGAAAAGCCAGGAAAAACAGAAATAATATGTTGAAAGCATTCACTTTCTTTATTCAAAGCCTGAACAAACTGCTTCATTAAGCCAAGTTTGATGTGAAGTGGGTTGCAAATGATCCTGTCTCAATTAACTACAGGTTCATTCACAATATTTTGCGTCCCTACTTCCAGAGCTTCAGGTTTTGCCCATTCCTTCTGTGTCCAGTGTTTCTCCCAAGCTCGGCTGTTCACACAGAAAACAAGGATACTTTGTGAAAACTCTCTGTTGTCCATTTTAAGATCTACACAAATAATCCAGTTATGCTCCTCATACTTCAAAAAGTCGAGGACAATTTTTATGTCATTATAATCTTCTCACAGATGATTTGAATAACCAATTGGAACCGCTGCATAAACATTATCATTGTGTAGGAGAACACATTTCAGACTCCATTTAGAGCTCTCAAGAAATAGCTGTCATTCTGTTGGACTGTAAGTGGTAACACCTAGTTGATTGAGAAGACTACTAATATTATGACAGTAAACAAAGTGTTTGTCTTCAGAAAAATAAATCCACAAAAATTAGTTCACGCTTCCTGAAATGAGGTATTTTATCTAACTGGTGAAGTACATTCTTTTCTTGAAGCCTGGAGGCCTCAGCTGCTTTCCTTGATAGACTCAAATATCTTACTAAGTCAATCAATTCGAGTTGGCTAAACTGTTGAGGGATTAATGACTGCTTGGCATCAGAAGAAGACCCTTAAGATTCTACAACCATTTCCTCATGCATCTTATCAAAATACATTTGATCACGATGTTCACTTTCTTTGTCCTTAGAAGAAATAAAACCATTGGAAACTGGAACCGGGAGTGTCACAGAATGTGGTATAGTTCATATTGCTGAAGAAATATTAGGATATGCGGTCATATGCCATTTTCCTTGCCAATGCCCTTTGTATGGATCAGACAGAAATAACAGTCACTGCTGTGGCTCTTAGGTTCATGCCAAACCATGGGAGTACCAAAAGGCATTCCTTTGAGTTTTCCTTTTGTCCATTCACAAAGCATTTCCTCACAATTATGACACACAATATGAGGAGCCCAATTCTTGTCTTGATAGCCAAGGCGAACTTGAAAATAGGCAATATATGCATGTGTCACAAATGATGAAATATTGTGCCTTTGACATTAAAGTGTGTAACAGCCACATATATAACAGAAGGTGTCAGGACTATTCATACATTTATACCTACTCGAAGAAGCCATGATTCAATCTTAAAACAAAATAAGAGGGTGTTTTTATCAGATAGTAATTCTTTACATTTGAAAACAACTACAATTATGTAAAAGTGATGTTTGTAAAACATTTATTGCCTTGTGGTTATTATGTTCAATCCAAGAGTCGTTGCCCTTTAACTCCAATTTAAAAGCCAATGCATGTCATTAACTGTATCAAAAAATTAAAATTGCATAGAAACTGGAGCATTCACCTAAAAATGGACTTCATATTTGGAATCAGCGATGTAGAAATATATAGAAACAGTTCTTAAACCTCATGCAGCAGAAAATGAAAAAATAAATTGTTCCCCAGTGTTAATTTAACCATATTCAGCATCAACTTTACTAAATGCTTAAGGGCATGAAACAAATTATGTAGCAACCTTAGAGTGGTCTGTGCAGACCAAATGAAACAGTACATGTAAAGTGCTTAGCACAATGTGTTTAGCACCCACTAAGTGTTCAATTTGTATTTGCCATCTTTGTGGATAAGAGAGAGCAAGAAGAGACTGAGAGGGAGCCAGGAACAGGAGAGTTTATCTGATTTCTACTTTAAAAAAATTTCCAAGTCTGTAGAGTAGAAAAAAAGTGCCCAGAGACAAGATTACCATATTTCCCCATGTACAAGACACACATTTTTTTCCGGAAAATTTAGGGTCTACAAACTTGGGTGAGTTTTATACAGTGGTTGTTGATTTATTTTTACTTGCATTTCCTGCTCTTTTGCGCTTGTTTTAGCACTCATTGTTAAAGACAGTGATTCATCATTCTACACAGATGAGGACAAGGTAAACAGATGGGAGTTTTGACAGTGATGAGGAGTTGTATGAACTTTATGATGAATGAAACTTGAGTTCAATAACTTTAATACATTTCTTTTTCAAATTTCATGCCTCAAAATTAAGGTGCATCTTATACATGGGAGGGTCTTATACATGGATGAATACGGTATATAGGGAGACAATTGCTACACTACAGGGCTAGGAGATAGCGGCATTGATCTGGGCATGGTGGCAGAGGAGGGGACAGACTTTAGAGTGCTTAGAAAGTGAAATCTAAAACATTGGAGATAAATTGGAAATAAATATAAATGAGGTAAAAGGTATTAGGAGTAGAAAGAAAGTTGTAAGGGATGAGGAGGTGGAAGAACAGGAAATACACATAAGTTCAAAAAGTTATATTGCGGGGTAGTAAGTTTTTTCACCAATATAAGAACAATAGCTAACTGAGCAAAGAACAGAACATGCTTGTGAGCAGTCTGAGAATCCCTGGGAATTTCCATTATAATGTTTTGGAATTTGTTATTTTTTAAATTTATTTACTCTCAAAATAGAAAGACTGTAGGTAATGTTGGTTTTTTTCCACTTAGTCTCCCTCTGAAAAATCAAGTAGCAACACACCCAAAGCACAACATTTAAATAGCTGTTTTGCATGGCTTATATTTAAGTTTCACTCTTTATCAAAACTCTACTGTACTTTGAAATACATTAATGCTGATTTCTAAACACAAAAACATAACTCAGAAAAGTAAACCTTCCTGATAAAGAACACAATAGATCTTGGACTGTTGTATCTCACTAAACAGAGAATCCTCCTGTACTCTATGGAAGTAATAAGCTGAGGGAAAGGAGAATGGGGTCACTCCATGCTCTTCTGTGCTCTTCTGGGAGAGAAAATATTTCATCCCTGTCTATGGAAATGTGAGAACAGATATTAACAGACCTCACACAGCAGACTGATACAGCAAGTTAAAACCAAATACTGGTAATCAACTAAAGTTTCTGGAAAATGAACTTCTAAATCTGCAGGTGCCATGTTTTATTATTAATAAAACAACAAATACATTTGTTGTACTTATTACTATTCTTAATCATTGGGGATATATGCAAATAAAAAACAGTAATCAGCCCTGGCCAGTTGGCTCAGTGGTAGAGTGTCAGCCCAGCATGTAGATGTCCCAGATTCAATTCCCAGTCAGGGCACAGGTAAAGCACCCATCTGTTTCTCCACCCCTCCTCCTCTCGCTTCTCTCTCTCTCCTGCTCCTGCATTCATGACTCAATTGGAGCGAGTTGGCCCCGGGTGCTGAGGATGGCTCCATGGCCTCTGCCTCAGGTGCTAAGAGCTCAGTTGCTAAACAAAGGAGCAACACTTCAGATGGGCAGAACATCACCCCGAGTGGGCCTGCTGGGTGGATCCTGGTCAGGGTGGATGGGGATGTCTGTCTCTGCTTCCCCTCCTCTGACTGAATAAAAAAAATAAACAACAGTAATCAACACAAATTTCAAAAATGAAAACAAAATTATATTTTTAAAAATTTACTGTAATTTTTAAATTACTCATTGGTGAGTAAAGACTAGCTGTAGTAATAAACTATAGTTTTACTAAAATGATAAAATTGTTTGAGGAAACATAAAAAGGAGCAAGATCACACAAGAATCTTTACTTAGGAAAATGAAAAAAGTCTCTAAACTGTGTGCTTATGCTGAATATGAAAATACCTGCTTTTGTTTATTAAAAGCTGTATTTTTAATTGTTTGTTTTGTTTTAGATCATTTGTTAAGATGCCAATTTAAAAAAAATTATCTCTGAAATTAGAATTTTAGAACTCTCATTCATATTGAGACCATGATTTTCTATCATGAAAAGGAATTTTGATTACCATATATATATCAGTATGGTATTAGTTTTCTATTGATACCTTAACAGATTATCACACAGTTTGTGGCTTAAAACAGCACACAGTTCTTGTCAAACAGCACATAGTTGTGTAGTTTGGAAGGCCAGAACAGTCTCACTGTCAATAGAGCTTCGTTCCACATAGGAAGAGCTTCCAGGCTCCATTGTGTTCTTGGGAGGACTCAGTTCCATGCAGTGGTAGGACTGCAGTGACTATTTCCTTGCTGGCTTTTGGCTGGCATGCCTTCTCGTGTGCTGGAGGCCTCACCAGTTTCCTTCACCTTCACAGCCAGCAATGGTGGGGTCAAGTCCTTTTTATGCTTCTCCTGACCTCCGCTTCAGCCTTTCTTCTTCAACTTCTTCTTCCACACATCTTAACTTCGTTTGGAGAACATTCTCTGCTTTTGAAGGCTGTTGAGATGAAAAAATCTGGAAAACAAGATGCTGATAATCTTATTTTAAGATTTGTAATCTTAATATCATCTGCAGTCCCTTTTGCCATGTAACAGTGTTGAGTATTTTAGATTCCAGAGATTAGGATGTAGAAATTTTTTGAGGAACCATTATTCTGCCTCCCACAAATATGTATTCAAATTGTTGTCTGTTTGAATTATTGGAGATTGCATAGAATCTGAGTAGTTTTTAACTAGTAAACAAGGAAAAGTATTAAAACACATGTATTGCATTTCATAAGAAAAGTTGTAAATCATACTTATATTAGCTAACATTGTTTTATTTCTTAAATTACCATCAAATTACACATGTTTGGTAACTCCCTTTGAAGTAAATGAGCAACATTTATTCTCAATAAAGCTTCCATTTTAACTAGGCACATTAAATATCATTAGCACAAATTTATTATAAATTACATTCCAGATTTCATACAGAGCTTATTTACCCGGCACTTGTTATATATGAAAAGTTAACTAAGATAATATTAATATTAGTTTTAGTGAATGCCCTACAGTTAACTAGAATCTACTTAATATTAAAAGTAATTCTTGCTTCCTTTAGTAACATTCACAATGGATAAATATCTAATCCATGTTTGATTTATACTTATTAATCTAACCATTCACATATATATTTATTCTAATATTTGTAATTCAGAAGAATACTTTAAAATAGATGGATTTTAAATTTTAAACTTCTGTGTTTAATGTTATTAAGTATTTTCAAAGGGTATATAAATTCTCTATAATTAGCCAGCTTATCACAATTTTAGAATAAATCTTTTCGTTTGTTTGTTTGTTTTATTTTTTTTTAGAGAGGAGAGAGAAAGAGAGAGAGAGAGAGAGAGAGAGAGAGAGAAAGAGAGAGAGAGAGAGAGAGAGAGAGAAAGAGGGAGGAGCAGGAAGCATTAACTCCCATATGTGCCTTGACCAGACAAGTGCAGGGTTTTGAACCGGCGACCTCAGTGTTCCAGGTGGACGCTTTATCCACTGCGCCACCACAGGTCAGGCAGCTTATCACAATTTTAATGTAACATCCCTTTTAAAATTGTAATTTGGATTTTGGGCAATAGCCCTTGATTCATATTTTATCCAAGATCCATGATCTTGAAGATCCCCTGCAGAGACAGATCTACTCCTAAGAAGGTAAGGAGGGCCTTTCTTTTCTTTCTTTCTTTTTTTTTTGTGAAACTTGGTAATAATTATAATACAGATGACAATCCTTGTCATTCTTTTTAGGCTGCAGTTTTTCAAGGCAGAGTGATGCTCCCTGATCCTTTGTAACCCCTGTTCAAATGTAAATTAGAAGAAGCCTTTTACATTACTGATTCCTGGCATCCATATGCAACACCAGATTGCAAAAAGAAATATTTGTAAGAAGCTATTCTGATATCCATGATACTCATCACTATGACACATTAGTGCTGGAGTCTCCAAACTAGAATTATTTCAATTATCTATTTAAGAGAGAAATAATCTAAAACATAAGACCTTGGTGTCTTTCAGAATGGGTTGAATAACTGGAGAGCAAGTGACTTTTTAGTGTTCTTGGTCTAATTAGATAGTACTTTTGGTCAAAGACGTTATTTTCTCTTTTCTTAAATGCCCTTAACTGAAAGGCAGAAGGGGAACATAAATGGCCTAATATCACCTTTTCACCACAGATTTTAATTCTAAAATTTTTCCATTTTTTAGGTAAATGAGGGGACAATATCATGGGCAGAAGGCAATTATTAGCAACATTCAAGGGCAAAGAAAAAAAGAAAAATATCAAGACCCTTCTCCCAGGCTTTTAATAAAAGGTAAAAAAAAATGGACAAATTAAAAAGAGATTTACTTATGAAAGGAAAAACTTCCTTTCTCTCAATTTTCATGAGTTTTCTACTTAAAAGAAACTGGTAATTCAGGGTCCTATTAATTTAGAACTTGACTGTGAATTTTTTTTTAACAGCAGAAGTGCAATTATTATCACTAAATATCATCATTTGAAAACAAGGAGACCAAGAGAACAGAGCCCTCTTCCCATTGATATTTAATGTATAAAGTCTCGTTGGCATCACTTATACAAGTTGTCACCTAAAATCCTCAGTATTGGAATCCCTCTGCTTTCCCATTTATAACCTGTAAAATTTTCATTCTCTCAGACTAGCTATTTTCAACTGCAAAACACTATCAATATTATTCAATTCATAGGTTTATTTAATAACTAAGTGCAATGATATTTGTGCGTATGTTTATCATCTAAGTGCTTAATAAGTGAAGAAACTATTGTTGCTGTCATATTACTTATTTTATGTGAGACTCCTAGCAAACTGGTGAAATAGACAAGGAAACCATTATTATTATTATTATTATTATCATTTCACAGCTGAAGAAACTAGACTTAGTGTTAGGTGGAGGCTTCCTTGTACTTGATGGATTGTCAATGATAATTTCCACCACTCAGTGCTGCTTCTCAGCCATGCAGTTACCCTTTTTGACATGAAGGAGACATAATTTAGGGTATCTTCTTGATTTTTTTAAGTGAGAGGAGGGGAGATAGAGAGACTCCCACATGTGCCATGACTGGGATCCACCTGGCAACCCCTGTCTGGAACTGATGCTCAAATCAACAGAGCTATTCTCAGAGCCTGAGGCTGATGCATGGACCAATTGAGCCACTGGCTGCAGGAGCGGAAGAGGGAGAAAGGGGGGAGAGAAACAGATGGTTGTCTCTCAGGTGTGCCCTGACTGCAATCAAACCTGGTATGTCCACATGCCTGGTCAATGCTCTAGTCACTGGGCAAACCGGCTAGGGACAATATCTTCTTGATTTGACGATGTTCAGTCACTTATCATGTGCATAGCATACTGCTAAAAATACTGGAGAAAACTGAGAAGCATAATTCCTATATGTGAATCTTGTTCAATAGACATGAGGTCTGTTGTACTTGGTTTCTGGTCCTTCTTGGTTCAGAGAGTTGTCTCAAAAGGGTAATCATGGAGTTGAGGTAATCATATATATATAATGTTGTCGGTAATCTACACTCTCTTACTAAGGACTTAGTACTAAAGCTGGCTTCCTCCTCTATTTGATATTTGGGACAAAATAATCACCTTTCCTTACCCATTATTTTCCCTTTTCTATTTTTTTTCATTGAATAGAGTTCTATTGAAAGAGAGGCAGTTAAACCTGACTTCTTTAATAAATAAATGCATTATTCCTTCTTTTTGTTCATTTTAGTGTCTCTAAAGCAAATCAAATGGTAAGCCTTGAGAGTAAAAATATAAATTATTATTTCCATCTCACTATTAAAATTAGCCATCAGTAGATATGTAGTAACAATACCAATAAATTGAAAGATCATTTGAATTTTTCTTCCTTGATGTAGAAATTAACTAGCATTGGTTGAAGGAAATATAGACTATTTTTTTAATGATAGATCAAATTAAAGGGATTGTAGGTGACTTTATTATAAAGATTTTCTTCTATAGTTTTTATACACTCAAAAAGAGCTAGAGTTATCTTTTGAATGACACAAAGAGATGGTTGAAGTTTCCTGATACCTGAGTGTATACTCTTGGAGCATATAACATGTCCTTGACTTGCCCAGAAAAGACTTTGTGGATAAATCAGAGTGAGAATAAAACAAGTTTCACTCAGGTGGAGAAAAAAGAAGAAAGAGGCCAGGATGCACGCACTTGTGTGAAAGAAGTGGAAAGTACATATCTGAGTAGACCCAGGCCATCTCAAGAGTGAATTGCACAGATGCTGAGTTAGTTCTTGGGGGTTTACGTGTTTTCAAGGGCAGGTTGTCTCCAAGCTTTGTGGTGCCAACTCTGCCTTCTGGTTGGGAGGGAGCCTTGTTCCTAACATGTTCTGATCCAGAAATGTCATGGCATTTATCCCCCTCCTATTTGTAGTGTCAGTTTTCATTATACTGATGGAATAACAAGCTTTGGGGTCAGGCTCTGATCACTTTTTCTGCCATCTTGGAATGATCTGGTTTCTAGCCAGTCCTTGCTATTGACCTCTACAACTACTGCAGGGTTTTTTTCTGCCATAAACTGTTTTTTTCTTTTAAATCTTGCCCTGAGGTGTGGGCTCTGGTGAGAGGCTGTCAGCTTCTACTTCCTCATTTTACTTGTCGAGATTTTTTCCCTAACTTCTTTTAATCCTGCCTCACTGTAACCACATACAGGGTATCCTGGGGTTATGGTAATCTTAACATATAGTGTTTTCAAATTTATGACATTTACTTCCATAAAAAGTTAAAATAATTGAGACGTGTTTTGGCTTAGTGTCTTACTTATGGACTACATGGGTGAACTACCATATTTCCCTATGTATAAAATGCTCCCATGAATAAGACACACCTTAATTTTAGGGCCTGAAATTTGAAAAAAAAATATATTACATAAAATTATTGAACTCAAGTTTTATTAATCATAAAATTCATACAACTTTTCAAGTGGGAAGTGCAAATGAAAGAATCTTCAACCACTGTATAAGACGCACCCAGTTTTTAGGCCCCAAATTTTTTGTAAAAGGGTGCGTCTTATACATGGGGAAATATGGTAGTTTGGTTGAGTTCAGAGGAAAAATACACAGTAACACAGCATATGAGTGAGAGAGTTGATATTCCCCAGTAAGTTTACCTATGCCATTTTGTACAGTTAAAAGTGCAAATGTTCCATATGTGTTGCTTTGTATGGTGAGGTGCTGTCAGATGAGGACCTCATTTAGCTGGTGTAGGGCCAGTAGCCACAGCCACAATCAAAGGACCTGGCCCATGTAGGTTTGCATTTGATTCAAACAGACAGTAATAAAACAATGAAGCCAAGAACTGGTGGGAAATTACCTTTAATCCTAGCTCGCACCCCGGCAAGCGAGTAAATATACACAGCAGGAAAACACTTCCCTTTCCATTGAGGGCTCCCAAAGCCACTGACTCATCCGAGTATTCCTAGAATCAAAGACCCCACCGACCTTATTCACATCTATTTCCCCATCTCCTTCTCTCTGCACAAACTCTGCAAAAATTGGCTTCTCCTTCAGCACTCCACCGTGTTGGCCGCCTCTCCTCTGCAATAATGATGGCAAGAACTGAGGTAGAGAGCCCCCTGGTATGTTTTATTTTATAGTGTAGAAAATTAAAGCCTTTAAATGAATATACAAATAAGGGAGTCTCTGATAAAAAGCCACTTATCTGAGGCGTACATGAGATTCCTCATAAGGGTGCACCACCCTCCATCATGAAACAGTCAAGGGTGTAGGGAAAAGCTTAGTTTTGAGAATATCTGTAAAGCCAGTAGTCGCGGCCACCATCACAGCCACCTGACCTGTGCAGGTTCGCATTAGATTCGAACAGTCGGTAATAAAACAATGGAGCCAAGAACTGGTGAGCCATCAGCTTTAATTCTAGCTTGCACTCAGCAGGCAAGCAAAAACACACACTGGGCTCCAAAACCCACACATTCAGTGCTCACAAAGCTACTGACTTATCTGAGTTTCCGAGAATCAAAGGTTTCTAGCTCACCAGACTTATTCACCTCTGTTTCCCATCTCCTCCTGCACAAACTCTTAACAAACTGGCTTCTTCATCAGCACTCTGCCATCTTGGTTGCTTCTCCTGGCCTCCATGTGGCCTTAATCTGCTCTCCTCTCTTCTAATACTAACCTCAGGAACTCAGGAACCAAGAGAGAGATCAAGCTACTGGTCTCTCCTACTTTATACCATAGAATCAAAACCTTTAATCCAATTATACAAACAAGGAAGTCTGTGTATAATGGGATTCCTCAGGAGAGTGCACCACCCTACATCATCCAATCAGTCAAGGGTGTGGAGAAGAGCTTACTCTTAAAACCAAGCCTTAGGCCATAACGACCCGGCCTGCTTATATTACAGCCTTTCCCCCACACCCATTCCAAGCATAAGGGCAAATAATATCACCTGGGTGATGGGCTTCCATGTGGGCAGCACCATCTTTAACAAAGTGAGCATATTACATTTTATCTGCCCAACAATATCTTAGTATTAAAAGGGTGGAAAAGGCTTAGTCTTGAAACTAAGCCTTAGGCTATAAGGATCCTGCCTGCTTACAGCCTGTCCGCCACGCCCAAGGCAAACTATAAGTGAGCAAACATATACATCATATTTACAAACTTATTTGACCAATAGCTGGAGAAGCAGTTGACTGAAGAGAAAGAGATAGAAGCCCCAAAACACAAAAGATTTACTACCAAGGATTTGGCAGAAGGTTTTCCTGTGGTAGAGGATGGGTGGCAAAATTTCAGGCAGAGGACCCTAGCGATGACAGATTCAGTGAGGTGCACAGAGCTGTTATGGATGCCTTGCAGTGCTATAGGCAGATTTTGGAAGAGAAGAAGTCATCAACCTTCCTGACTAGCCTGGAACAATTCTTTAAGAAGGTAGAGAGACCAGCAACAGATGCTGTACCCTCTATATCAGCTGCTTCTCGAGATGAAACACCTGTAGTACAGGTAGAATCATCTCCAGTATCTCCAGCACTTTCTGCATGTTCTGCTGCCTCTCCAGCTTCCTCCTCCCAATAGGCTGCTCTCTTCCACCTTACAATGTCTCTTCCAGTATGCAAGCCAACCATAGGAGAAAAGGTAAAGAATTTTTTTTACATATTTTTAAATCATTTTTTTCTATTACTACAGTATAGTATATTTATGTTCTTTTCCTTTTTGTGTGGCTTAGTTGTGTTTTTATATTCTAGATTATGATTTTATAACCGTATTAGGATAGGTAAGTGACTTAGGCTAGGGTGTGTTTTGACTTACACCAAAATTCGGATTATGTTACTGTTGTAAGAATGGAACTGTCCTATGACCTTAAGACTCCCTGTATCTAGATTGTAGAGCTGGAAGATATCTCTTAAACCATCCAGTTTAATCTTCATTTAATAAATATGTTATAGGTACTAAACTCATGGACCTTGGCCATAGAGAACAATTTATGAATTTGATCCCAAAGGCAAGGAATGTAAAGGCAAAAATAAATGAATGGGACTATATCAAACTAAAAAGCTTCTGCACAGCAAAAGAAACTGACTCAAAACAAATAGGAAGCCAACTAGATGAGAGATAATATTTGCAAACAACAGCTCCTCTAAGGAGTTAATATCCAAAATATATAAAGAAGTCACAAACAAGCAAACAATCCAACTAAGAAATGGGGAAAGGACCTGAACAGACACTTCTCCCAAGAGGACATACAAATGGCCAACAGGTATATACTCATCTTTACTAGTTATTTGAGAAATACAAATCAAAACTACAACGAGATACCACCTCATACCTGTTAGATCGGTTATTTTCAACAAGACAGGTAATAACAAGTGTTGGAGAGGCTGTGGAGAAAAAAGAACCTTCATTGACTACTGGTGGGAATGCAAATTAGTACAACCATTATGAAAGAAAGAATGGTGGTGACTAAAAATATTAAGAATAGAATTCCCATATAACCCAGAAATTTCTCCACTGGTCATTTACCCCCCAAACTCGAAAACATTGCTATGTAAAGACACATGCAGCCCCATGTTCATTGCAGCATTATTCACAGTGTCCAAGACATGGAAACAACCAAAGTGTCCCTCAATGGAGGATTGGATAAAGAAGATGTGGTATATATATACAATGGAATACTACTCAGCCATAAGAAACCATGACACAGTGACATTTATGATAACATAAATAGACCTTGAGAACATTATACTGAGTGAAATAAATAAATCAAAAAAAGGTAAGAACTGTATGATTTCACACATAGGTGGGATATAAAACTGAGAGTTATGGACACAGATAAAAGCGAAGTGCTTACCAGGGGGAAGAGAACATGGGAAAGGGGGAGGGGACTTGAGTGAGTGGGGAGAGGAGAGCAGGGAGGGTAAGAGTGTATAGAGGGACAAATATAAGGCGATGGAAAATGATTTGACTTTGAGTGATGGGTATACAACCTAATCAACAGTTCAAATGCTTTAGAAATGTTCACCTGAAACCTATGTACTCTTATTGATCAAAGTCACCTTATTAAAGTTAATTTTTTAAGTAAAATTTCCAAAAAGAAATAAAAAAAATAGACACAATAACTTGCCTAATTTTGTGTGGCAAGTTAGTGAAAAGTTCTGAATAAGGACAAATTTAAATTTACAGGAAACCTCATATTTTAGATAAATCTAGGCATTTTGGAAAAAAAAACATAAGAAATAATTGTAAAATTATTTTTGAATGAAAGACAAACTGTTCTAATATAACTCGTCTAAGTGTTAATAATGAATACTACCAGAATGTTAAACCTTGGTTCTTAAGTTCTGGTTTAGATAAAATTCAGAGCAAAGATCGAAATACAAGCAAAACGTTTATTTAGGAAGTCACAGAGATAAAAGAATCGAGCCATGGAGGAAGTGAGCCAGGTGAAGTGCACTGGTTCAGAAAACAAGTTATAGAAGCAAAAGAAAGGCTTTTGTAGCTTGGGAGAAAGAAAACAAAGGTATGTATGCACATTGAGGGAAGAAAGGAGGAAGAAAAGTGTGTGTGGGTCTGCACCTGTGAGGGAAAGGGAGGAAGAGCGAGAGGGTTATCTGGAGGTCTTAGGGCAGGATCTCAATAAAATTATTCATCAGCTTTCCTGGTGTTTTCTCCTCAGGGCTGTGATCTCTACTGATTGGTCAGTGCCAGGGTAGGGGGTCATTAGTCAGTGCAGCTGGTCCTGATGCTAGCTCTGGCAACTCCTCCCCCTTTCTGCTTTTCTGGCTCTGGAGCTGAAACACAGCTGAGGATTTAATGCTTAAGGGAGTGGTCATGCAAGGGAGTTATCTGAAGCTATTCTCTGTTTCCCCTGTTCCTACTCTAAGGGGGTCTAGCACATGACTAGTGACATGCCAGGGGAAGGAAAAGTCAGGGGAAGATTCAAACCTCATGACCAGAGATATGTAAGGGGAGGAAAGGTTTCGCCCTGGGGGTGAGGTTCCACCTTACAATTGTCCTTTGCTAGGCTGTCTGTCTGCCTTGGTGATTTTTCATACCTGGCTTATTTGTTCCTACTCTGCTCATGTCTGTCTAACTACCCACTATATTAGAACAACAGGAACAAACCAACTACTCTTTTTATATCTAAGTGAAGTCTGGCTTTCCCATAATCCAGTTCTTTCAGCTGTATCTCTCCAACATGCCTCTTTATGGTGCATGTCACCTCACAGCTGAAGCAAGTTTATGGGGCACTGCAGCTCCCTGTGTGCTCTTTGTTCAGTGGAGACCAGAGAACTTCAGTCTCAGGGACTGGGAATCCACCAGCTTTCATCAGTCTGAAATGCATTTTAAATCAGTGTCAGGCTGGTTGCAAAATGTATGTCTTCAGCTTCACAGTGACTCCAGCTATCCCACAGTCCTGTGAGTACCTATGCCAATTACATATGCTAAAACACAGGAAATGAGAAAAAACAATAATTTTACATTATGTTTGAGAAAAGAGAGCATAATGCAGAAACAAAACTATGGAATCAAAAACAATAATTCTAATCAATGTCATAGAGAAAAAAATCCTTGTTATATTATCATGGATATAAAGAAAATACATAAATATAGAAGCTTTAGGTGCTGAAATGTCTTACCTAGAGAATGCTGAATATCTTTCATCTTCTTTTGTCTAGTATTTCTGGTGCCATCTTTTCTTTCATACTAATTTTAATGGGGTGACATTAATAAATCAGGGTACATATGTTCAAAGAAAACATCTCCAGGTTATCTTGTCATTCAATTATGTTGCATACCCATCACCCAAAGTCAAATTGTCCTCTGTAACTTCTATCTGGTTTTCTTTGTGCCCCTGACCTCCACTATCTTCCTCCCTCTCCTCCCTCCCCCCACCCCGTAACCACCACACTCTTGTAGATGTCTCATAGTCTCGTTTTTATGTCCCAACTAGGTATGAAATCATTCAGTTTTCAGTATTTTTCTGATTTACTTATTTCACTCCGTATAATGTTATCAAGGTCCATCCATTTTGTTGTAAATGATCCGATGTCATCATTTCTTATGGCTGAGTAGTATTCCATAGTATATATGTACCATAGCTTTTTAATCCACTCGTCCTCTGATGGACACTTGGGCTGTTTCCAGATCTTCGCTATTGTGAACAATGCTGCCACGAACATGGGGGCGCATTTCTTCTTTTCGAACAGTGCTATGGTGTTCTTAGGGTATATTCCTAAAAGTGGGATAGCTGGGTCAAAAGGCAGTTTGATTTTTAATTGTTTGAGAAATCTCCATACTGTTTTCCACAGTGGCTGCACCAGTCTGCATTCCCATCAGCAGTGCAGGAAGGTTCCCTTTTCTCCACATCCTTGCCAGCATTTATTCTGTGTTGTTTTGCTGATGAGCACCATTCTAACTGATGATAGGTGATATCTCATTGTGGTTTTAATTTGCATTTCTCTAATGATTAGTGATGTTGAGCATTTTTTCATATGCCTATTGGCCATCTATATGTTCTCTTTTTAGATGCAGGTTCAAGTTGCTTATTTGAGCTTTTTCTAGCTTTTCTGGTATGCCTGCAGTGCTATGAACTTCCCTCTCAGTACTGTTTTTGTTGTGTCCCATAAATTTTGAGTTGATGTATGCTCATTATTATTTGTTTCTAGAAACCTTTTTATTTCTTCTTTGATCTCATTGTTAATCCATTCGTTATTTAATAACATGCTATTTAGTTTAAAGTGTTTGAGTTTTTTTCAGTTTTTCTTTTGTGGTTAATTTCAAGTTTCATGGCATTGAGATCAGAGAAAATGCTTGATATGATTTCAATCTTCTTAAATTTTTTGAGACCACTTTTGTGTCCTAACATGTGGTCTATCCTAGGAAATGTACTATGAGCGCTTGAAAAGAATGTATATTCTACTGCTTTAGGGTGAAAAGTTCTGAAGATATCTATTAAATCGAGTTAATCTACTGTATCCTTTAAGTCTGCTGTTTCTTTATTAATTTTCTTTCTTGAGGATCTATCCAGTGATGTTAGTGGGTTATTGAAATTCCATAATCTTATAGTATTACTGTTAATCTCACCTTTTATATCATCAAAGTCTGCTTTGTGTATGTCGGGGCTCCTATGTTTGGTGCACAGATATTTATAATAGTTATATCTTCCTGTTCAATTGTTTCCTTTATCATTATGTAGTGTCCTTCTTTATCTCTTACTACAGCCTTTGTTTTAAAGTCCATTTTGTCAGATATAAGTATTGCTACTCTGGCTTTTTTTTCATTTCCATTTGCATGAAATATTATTTTCCATTCTTTTACCTTCAGTCTATGTGCATCTTTTGTTTTAAGGTGTGTCTCTTGTAGACAGCATATGTATGGGTCCTGTTTCTTTATCCACACAGCTACCCTATGTCTTTTGATTGGCTCATTTAATCCATTTACATTTAAGATTATCATTGATATGTAGTTGTTTATTGCCATTTTATTCTTTAAAGCTGTATTCTTCTTTTGCTATAATTTTTCTCCCTTTGAACTGTTCACAAGAGCCCCCTTAGCATCTCTTGCAGAATTGGTTTGGTTTTAATGAATTCCTTGAGGCTTTTTTTTTCTGGGAAGCTCTTTATTTCTCCTTCAATTTTAAACATTAGCCTTGCTGGATAGAGTAGTCTTGGTTGTAGGTTCTTGTTCTGCATTACTTTGATTATATCTTGCCATTCCCTTCTGGCCTCAAGTGTTTCTGTTGAGAAGTCCGATGTCATCCTAATGGGGGCTCCTTTGTAGGTGATAACCTCTTTTTCTCTAGCAGCTTTTAAAATTTTCTCTTTATCACTTAGCTTTGGTATTTTAACTGTGATGTGTCTTGGTGTCGATTTCTTTAGGTTTCTCTTTAATGGAGTTCTCTGTGCTTCTTGAACGTGTGAAACATTTTCCATTCTTAATTTAGGGAAGTTTTCAGCTATGATGTGATTGAACAAAGTTTCTATTCCTTGTTCTTTCTTCTCTTCTTTAGGAACCCCTATGATGCGGATGTTATTTCTCTTCATGTTGTCACAGAGCTCCCTTAGAGTTTCCTTAGATTTTTTGAGTCTTTTTTCTTTATTCTGCTCTGCTTCTGTGCCTTTGTTTATTTTGTCCTCTAACTTGCTGATTCAATCCTCAGTTTCATTTATCCTGCTTTTAATTTCTTCCATTGTGATCTTCAGTTCTGATACTGTATTTGTCATTTCTATCTGATTCCTTTTTATTATTTCAATTTCCTTTTTTATACTTGCTATCTCTTTATTTAGGTGTTCATAATGACTATCCATTGTTGCTCTAAGTTCTTTGAACATCCTAATGATCATTATTTTAAACTCTGCTTCAGGTAGTTTGGTTATATCTGATTCATTCAGGTCCTTCTCTGGGGATATCTCTTGATTTAATTGAGTTGCATTCCTCTGCCTGCCCATTTTGCCTGTGTGTAAGAAGGGTTTGGCTACTGGAGTCCAATGGGTGTTGCCTCTGTGTTCCCTAGATGTGGTCTGTTTGCAGGCCCGCCACCCCTCTGCCGCTGCCTAGGGCGGTTGGGTGTGGGTGTTGCCAGTGCTTGCTGTTGCGGCTCCTGTTGTGGTCTCCGCCTTGCTGCCTCGCCTCTGCAAGAGGTGCTATGATCTTGTGCCAGGCTCTATAAGCCTCAGCCGGTCTCAGCCTTTGCCCCTCTCCCACAGGGGGGACCGTGCATCACACTCGGGCCACAAGCCTGGGCACTAAGGGCAAGGGTGAGCACTTTTGCTCAGCTGCGGGTCCCTGTCAGTCTGTTCCTCTGGCCTGGAGGGACTTCTGGTGCGCACTAAGCTGCAAGCCAGGCTTCCGCCCTGCCCCCGCCACTTTGGCTCCTCAGCTGGGCGGGGCTGCTGCTACATGCTCAGCCGAGAGTGGGGCTTTCACCCCATCTGGTGCCTCTTTTTTCACATTTGAGTTTGGTCTGTCTCTATTAATGTTTGACTGAGTTTGGTCAAACATTAGTATTGGCAAGAAAGTATTTTTGGTTATCACACATAGAGAGCATTGTAATTATTTTCAAGGACTTCTGTCAATGTTATGTTTTTTTCTTTTGACATTTAATATCAGTCACATTTAGGTTACTTTAGAAGCAAGTTGTGCATAATTTTGTTTGTAGCTGTTAGTTTAGGTAGGGTCAATTTTAACATGGAGTACAAAAACAAACATTTTCAGCATATTCTACTTTTTTATTTCTGTAAAGCAGGGGTCCCAAACATTTTACACAGGGGGCCAGTTCACTGTCCCTCAGACCATTGGAGGGCCACCACAGACAGTACTCCATACACTGACCACCAATGAAAGAGGTCCTCCTTCTGGAAGTGCAGCGGGGGCTGGATAAATGGCCTCAGGTGGCCGCAATTTGGCCCATGGGCCATAGTTTGGGGACCTCTGAAAAAGTAAAGAAAGCTGCTGAGGCTCACAAAAATATATGTGAAGTTTATGGTGTTGATTGCATAACAGAAAGCATGTCTCAGAATTGGATTAAAAAATTCTGTTCTGGAGATTTTTCACTCAAAGGTGACCAATGTTCTAGTCGACCTACTGAAGTTGATGATGACCAAATCAAAGCCATAATTGAAGAGAATTGTCATATAACTGTTCGAGAGATTGCAGAGAGGTTAAATGTATTGCACACAACAATTGAAAATCACTTAAAATGTCTTGGACTCTCTAAGAAGCTCGATATTTGGGTTCCACATGAATAGAAAGAGATTCACTTAACACAATGAATCAATATTTGTGAGATGCATCTCAAGTGCAATGAAACTGACTTTTTTTTGAAAAAATCATCACTGGTGATGAAAAATGGGTCATCTACAGTAACATCATTCGAAACGATCATGGTCCAAGCGTGATGAACCAGCACAAACCACATTTAAAGCTAAATTACATCAAAAAAAGGCCATGCTGTCAATTTGGTGGGACTACAAAGGTGTTGTGTATATTGAGCTGCTTCTAAGAAACCAGACAATCAATTCAGATGTTTACTGTCAACAGCTAATGAAAGTAGATGAAACAATCAAAGAAAAATGACCAGAATTGTCAAATCACCAAGGAATTGTGTTCCACCATGATAATGCAAAGCTTCACACATCTTTATTAACTTGTGGGAAATTATTGGAGCTTGATTGGGAAGTATTGTCATATCCCCCATAGACCCCTGACCAGGCACCATCTGATTACCATTTATTTCGAAGTTCGCAAAACTGAATGGTAAAACTTTCACAAATGATTATGACCTTAAATTGCACTTGGTTCAGTTTTTTGCCGATAAGGACTAAAACTTCTAGGAGTGCAGAATCCTGAAGCTGCAAGAAAGATGGCATAAGTTCATTAAATAAAATGGAAAATATATAATTAATTAAAGCTTATTTTTTGTATAAAAAATGAGTTTTATTTCACACTACAAATCCAAAATTACTTTCTTTCCAACCCAATATAGTAAAAACATTATTATACAGAAAATGAAAATAAAATCATTTAGTTGTTAGAACTCAGATTCTGCATAGGATTTTTAAATTACTAGTAAAGAAGTTTTGATTTATTTTTCATATTGAAGCAAGTCTCTTTATTATTTCTAGAATTCAAATATGTTTGGTTTTAATCTCATGTTACTAAGGTAGTCATTAAAGTTGGTACATTTTGTTATTCATTATTTCCCTGATTGGCAATTACCTGACCCAAAGCGGTAAAGTACTCCACGAAGTAGTGTTTATTAGCTATTTGTCTGCATGGACAGTTTTGTTGAATGTGGTTTTGCTACAATGACTAAGTTGGTGGCCTGATAATGTCCATTGCCTAACTGACATTGTTGGGAAGTTGTTGACGATTTGGTTGTGTTGGAAGATGCTTTAATATTGTCCAAAGTTGGGTAGAAAATAAGTTCTGTCTCTAACCAGAAAGGGGGAGGATGGAAAGTAATAAATAACTCAATTAGGAAGAACAAAAAAATGTGACTATCTGAGAAAAAGAGTAGAAGGCAACTTTTAACATGTCCCTGTTGGTTGTTTGGGAGACAAGGGAGCATGTGTAAAGAACAGAGTTTGAAAACAGCAAATCAACATGCAAATGATAGGACCAGAATTCTTGAGCTAAACATTTATCTTTAACACTTCCTTCTGTGGGAACAATGGCAAAGTGCTTAAACTCAGTCTCAGTTACTTAGTTCTAAAATGGGGTTAATGACAGTACCTACCTCAGAGATTCATTGAAAAGATTCCTTGATAAACCATGTCCTGATCCTTAGTCTAGGCATGAACCTCTCTAATTGTTAGCTGTTATTAAATCTCAAGAGTGTGTTATGGTTATTGGGGCAGGGGCTTTAAAGAAAACTGTAAAGCCAGAGCAAAAGGACATGAAATTAATTTTGTCAATAAAAGAGATTTGGTAAGACAAATATATGCTACCATGGCTACAATGTAAAGTTGCTGGAAATAGCTTTGAACAAGTGTGAAATTATAACAGCCAAGTTTAAGTTAGAAGAAAAGTAGAGTTATTATTTTTTAGGTCCAAGTTGATTTACCTAATGGATTTCATATGCAATGTAAGACTATATGCCTCACTTCATTTCCCTGGCTCTGTTTGATGGGGGAGAAAGAGATCTAGTAGAAGGTGACTTGGCAGACAGAGCAGCACAATCTTATACTCGTCTCCAGAGACCCTGGTGAGAAAAGGAGCTGTAGAAGTTATGGAAAGGAGACACAAGTTTCCATCCATTCCTCCTTCGCCAGAAGAAAAATCATGAGGCCATGATTCATTACCAAACCAGGATTATCCTAAAAGGAATTTTAGGTCCCTTTGCTTTGGTGGTTAGACTGTTTGGTAAAGACTAAGTGCTAATACACAGATGCACTTATAACGGTGATAGGTGAGCAGGTTTTCTTATGAGGTGCAGTTTCTATGTTTTAAAAATTGTTATAATCATAACTTTCTCACTGGCAGGTTATAAGAATTACAAGATATCACCCAAACAAAACAAAACAAAACAAAACCAACAAAAAGCCAACTATGTAACATAGTAGTTGTGCTATAATTGTTAATTCTATTTCCTTCACCGATTTCTTCTTCCTGTTGACAGTGTAATAACTTCTTATTTTTCTAGTCTACTTAGTTGATTCACTATTGCTTTTCCTTGGACATTGCACATTTTCTTTGTTTTCTTGGTTCTTTCATGGATTCTCCTTTAAGTTCCCTTTTGTGCTCAGTATCTTCTGTTAGTTCCTCTAGATTAATTTACCCCCTTCTCTGTTTGGCTCTGCTTTAATAATGGATGGTACCAGTGGTCTGTGCTTTATGGCTTTGGGATGTGTTTGACCAGTGGAAAAGGAAAAACAGTGAGTATGAAGAATTTATTTTCTTAGCCCCTTTCAGTGCATTTGGTGCATCAGGTTAGGTGGTCTTCTCCTTTGAGTTCTGTCACCTCATTCAGGTTAACATCTCTGCCTACTTGCCATCAGGCCTAGGGCTAGCTCCCCACTGAGACTACCCCAAGATCTTTATAAATATCTCCCTTTTAAACTCTTCCCTAATTACCCATTTGAATGTACTGTCTCCAGGTAGGATGCAAGGAGGGATACACTGCCTGTTCACTTGGAGTCTATAACTTTTGATCTTATTTCTCTATATTAATATGAGCACCTATCTTACATCTAGAAAGTTTCAAATTTATAAGAAAATCAAAGCACATTTAAATAATATATATCTCAGTAGAGAATGCTTTGGTTTCCAGGTTTCACTGGTCTAATTATTAGGTGCCTGAGTGGGTGAGTTTCTAATCTGTAAATACATTTTTTATGTCTTAATATATAAAATGGAATCTGGCTAACAATATAATGTATATTTTGGAATTTTATATAAAATGGTTTTCTTTCAAGATCTCTTGTTTAGAAATAGTGGCTGATTGTCAATGGACTTTATAAATAAGATGCTATCAAGTATGTATCTTTAGGACAGAACTGCAAGTGAAGTGTCATGCTCTGTGTATATTTGTTTAACTACATATTTATATCACTAAACCAAACATTGGAGAAAAGTATAGGTTATTTTAGTAAGATCTAAATAAAATTGCCATTGTTTTAATTTTTTTTTATTACTTAAAATTCCAAAGATCTGAAATCAACACCTAAGTAAAAATGGCTTAAAGAACATAAAACATACAAAGAAAAGAATTTTATTAGAAATTAAATTTTCTCTGTAATTAGATCTGATGTTCATATTTGAGGAAAATGAAATGGCCTTTAGCAAATACTTTATAAGCATGGTTTTTGTATAAGGAAAGGTAGGTGACATAATGATCAATTATGAGACTGACATACTATTTTCTTTTATCTTTGGCTGCTCCGTTAAAGTTTAAAGTGCTGTGTTATACTATAGCATATATTTTAGGTGTCCTATTAGATGCGTATTTTATTTGCTAATTAGTGTTGGTAGTTTCTCAATTTGTAGCCAATATGGCACTAGGCATGGATCAGAAAGATATCTGGCTTACACTGACATGGACTATCAAAAACTAAAATTCTTACTTAAAAAAAAATTTCTGTGATCTATATTTATTCTCTAGGAAATATAAATGTGAAAACAGAATTGTTTTTTTTTTGAGATAAATAACTGGAGTTTATTGTTCTAGAGGTTCTTTCTTAAATAAGATAATATTTTAAAATAATGTTATGAGTAATAATCTGTTAATAAATAGATTTGTCACCTGGACCTTTTTTGGGCCTGATATTCAGTTAAAGCAGAATTTGACATTCTAGCATATAAAGAACTGTACCTCCTTGCTTGTGTGATGCCACATAATATCAATATAACAAACTTAGAAAACCTTCCATAAAGGTTATCAAAATGCTATTTTTTTAAAAGTACAGTACAGCATATGTAATCTGATACTGGTATTAATCAGTTATATATTATATTAACATAGCATATATATCATATGATACACATACATCTATTTTTTATTCATTTATTTATTCAGCAAATATTTATTGAGTATCTCTGATGTTCTGGGAACTAGAGCTACAACAGTGAGTTCAATATGGTCTTTACCTTCATGAACATTGCCAACAATTAAGCATTTACTGTAGGTATGAGCTATTTTCTACAAAAAGAAAACACAACTATTTAGGTCTGTTTAAAAACAGAAATAGGGAAGTAAAAGAACTATTGTTAATCAAGTCCCTTTTCTTTAAACAGTGTACTGCCTCTCAAAATTGGAAGAACTAATCTCAAATAATTTACAACCAGAACTCAGGATATATTTTATTCATTCCTATTTTGAATTAATATGATATTTGCCTGTTTATAAAAGTTAAACTTCTCTTTTCCTCTGATCTTTAACTTATAATATTAAAAATAGATATCAGCTGCATTGTTAATATTATTGTCACATATAATATTACATGTTTTAATCTTACTTGGATGTCATTAAATAATATCTTTGAGGTATTTCATTTCCACACATATTTATGTTTCCTAGAAATGATGGACTTTTCATGTTGCCAGAAAGAATGGTTTTATTTTCTAAACACCATTATCTGATTGCAAGATGTATATATTATGTATAATTTATAGGTTAAAAAATAATGAATTGATTGAGTAAGCCATTGTCCACTGTCATATGTACAAGTGATGCCCAAACAGGATCTGAACAATGTATGCATGCTGATGTGTTTGCACAGGGCACTTTGGGGAGCATGCTGACCTCCCAAGACAGTGTCAAAGATTTTACTAATTTTACAACCATTATGAAAAGAAATTAGAAAACAATAATGGAAATATAACACATTATAATGTGATAATAAAAATAAAGAAAATAAATTATTAATGGCACAATAAAATGAAAATATGGTAAAAAATGTAATAAAACCAGATACAATATAACCCATTACCATACATTTAAAAAGACATTAAATTGTGACTGTTCCCAGCATGGTCACCCAAGTTGAATATCATGAAATAGCTAATGGTTCACTTGATACTTCCCAAAGTTTAGAGAGCAGCAGGGGTAGAAAAATTCATTTGTCATTTGAGCCCTAATACATGACTAAGAGAATTACATTCTCCTCCACATTCACCAGGCAAAGGCAGGAAGAAGCCTGTGACATTCAACACAAGAATTGAAAGATACACAGCTGTTGGTGAAGGAAAAGAATGTTGTCATTTAGTGTGGGCAGAGAAACAGTATCTTCTGCAAGGGAAGTCAGGATCCAGGCAGGAAGGAATTTCATTCAGATCACATAATACTGACCTTACTGGTCCTGAAAATAGTAGAGAAGTTGTCAACTCGACACAGAGTCTGTATTCTACAGTAGTCGACCCAGTGTTAGTTCTCCCCGTACTTCATCGGAACATTTGCAATACCACAGTGCTATAAGTAGAATTTGGTTATTAAGGGTGACCGTATTTAATTACTTACAAGAAAGGAAGAACAAATTTTCTCTAAAATAATTTTGTTTTACTTACTTGCAAGGTGGTTTTGAAAATTTTTACTGCTAGGGATTAAAAACCACTTACAGAAGATGAAACAAAATAAAAATCTATGTGCCTTTCTTTTTTTCATAGAAGAAAAGTAGACAGGCACCTAGAAGACTATACTGTAAGGAGAGTGGTTCAGTGTATTTATGACCCGGGTAAGGTGGTGAAGAAGGAAAGAAAAGGATGGGGAGAGAGAGGGATAAATTGCAAATCTGCTAGTGACTCAAAACTATTTTGTTTGAGGATAACAACCCAGAACCCAATTTCATATATAAAAAATATTTTTGAAATTATTAAAAGATGTGAAGTGTTTAAATTCCTTGAAAGTGCATTCACTTAAGAAAAATTTGATTGCTTACCTCATTCAGTAGTTGCATTATATTCAATTTCAAATAAGGCAGAATTTTACTCACTGGCCAAAAAATTTCTGTAAAGTTTGTGAGGTACAGAAATCCCTGGAATGTGTTTTACTGTATGCTTTAAATGTAATACGTCAAGTATTAGTGAGGCAAAATTATAAAAATTATTACCCTGTTACCTTCCAATTTTGAAAATGAGTTATCTGTATATTAAGTGCTGGTGCTATAAGTATATAGAGAGAGAGCTTGAATATATGAGTGGGGCACAGAATGAGTACCCTTATTTTCCATTTTCTCTGGTCAGTCTCAGGCATATTACAGATCAATTAACTTTCTAATCCACTAATAAGAATGGTTTCTCACCTGAATGTGCTCAGATGAAAGTCTAAAAATATCCCAATTCAAGATTATAGTGCTTTCTCTTTGCTTCAACTCACAATTTATTGTTGAACTCAAGCGATGCTATTTGGGTGCAACCATTGTGTATTTTATTAAAGGGTGTAACTTTTGTATGTCTTCTTTAAAAAAAAATGAGTCATTTTGTGGTTATATACCTTGTGACATGGGTGAATTAATTCTGAAATGTATAATAAAAATGTTGCACAATGCACTGGACATTTAAGACGCGAGGCAACAGGGAGGGTTAGGTGTGCTGAAATGCAGACGGACCATTTGCTAAAACTCTGCAGTCCCCACCACATGCCAGAGCTAACTTCCCAGAATAAAGTACTTGCATCCATTAAAATAAAATAAAATGGGTGATAATGAACTAAAAGCATGGAATCTTCAAATTAACAGTGTTAAAAGAAATTCTCTTTTCTAGCTATTCTAGAAAAGTAACTTGAAGAAATCATCTGGCGTTCTTTGAAAATATAAGTATTTTAAAAGGAAAAAGGAGAGGAAAACCAGGAGAAAGAAGCTGGGGTCCAGGACTTTTTAAGACTGAAGTTTAGGAGTTAAGCAGTGTCAGTTTTTATTGGTTAATAAGACTGAAGAAATAGATGGCAAGTGTAGATGGTAAAGAGACTATATTCAGGATACAACCCTAACAGCCTTCAAAATGTGTATCTTTTTTATGCCATTTTCTTTCTCTTACTTGGCACTCTCTCAGAGGATTTAGTTCACTCTTCCAATTTTCACTTGTGCCTACATCCTGATGGCATTTAAATAAATATCTCCCTCCCCTATATCCCTCAAAAGCTCCAGTTCTGAATTTCCAAATATTTACTGGACACATATATCCAGATTTTTTTCTGACATCTCAAACCCAACCTGTTTGTTCCTTTCCAATCCCCTCGCCCCCACCCCCATGTCAAAGCTTCTTATGCGTATTATCTTAAATGATGTGCCAATAAACATATAATTACCCAGGTAAAAGTATCAAAGTCAAACTTAACTCCTCTTCCTGTATGGCTCCCTAAATCCAATCCATCAACTATATTTTAATAAAATCTTTTCAATTATATTTTCATAAACATTCAGCAAGCCCACTCCCTCTCTTTTTTTTTTCTGACATGACTCTCAACACCTTTTTCATTTATTTACTAAATAATTTCCATTTAACTCTATTACATCTCTCCCCTTCTTCAGTCTGTGTTCCATGAAACTCCCAGTAATATTTCTTAAACAGACATATCCTTGTTTCCAGCTATTTTATTGCAAAAAGTTTTCATGGTTTTTAAACTCTAAAGAAGTTGTCCAAACTCTTCAGCTTGTACTTATACTCCAGGAACATTGAATTCAGTAATTATCCCATGAGAAAGCCACGATCTCATGCTTCACTATCATGCTCTAGATAGTCCTTCTGCATTACCTTTTTGTCCAATCTCTTCTAACAACACTTCTAAATTTTCTGGTTATTCTTTAATTCCCAAATCAAGTACCACTTCCCCTGTCAGACTTTTTCTGACACTCCCTTACAGAGTTATTTTTCTGTGTTTTCTTAATTTGTTTAATATCTCTGTTAAAACATGTATCAAGCCTGACCAGGTGGTGGTGCAGTGGATAGAGCGTCAAACTGGGATGGAGAAGACCCAGGTTCGAGACCTTGAGGTCCCCAGCTTGAGCGCGGGCCCATCTGGCTTCAGCCAAAAAAAAAAAAAAAATCTCACCAGCTTGGACCCAAGGTCGCTGGCTCCAGCAAGGGGTTGCTCGGTCTGCTGAAGGACTGCGGTCAAGGCACATATGAGAAAGCAATCAATGAACAACTAAGGTGTTGCAACAAAAAACTGATGATTGATGCTTCTCATCTCTCCATTCCTGTCTGTCTGTCCCTATCTATCCCTCGCTATGACTCTCTCTCTCTGTCCCTGTAAAAAATAACAAAAGAAACAAAATAAAAAAACATGTATCAAATTGTGCCTCACCTGTGGTGGTACAGTGAAGAAAACATTGACCTGGAATGCTGAGATCGCTGGTTCAAAACCCCTGGCTTGTCTAGTCAAGTGTTGGGTCAAGGCACTTATGAGAAGCAACTATGTGTAAGGTATTTTTCCTTGCCTCGCCAAGAAAGAAGGAAGGGGGGTGGTCGAGAGCCACAAAGTGTGGAATAATAAGAGGCTTTATTAAATAATACGCATCCCGCCCGAGGATGTTCCCCAGCCCCGGTGACAGAGGCTATGGAAGTCGTGCAAATTAGATTCTGTGAGAGGTATTTAAAGGGGTTCTAGGGGTCCTTTAGGGTTGTCAAGCTAATATGACATGGTGAAATCTCACTGGCTGAGGGGTGGTCAATCTTTTCCCAAGGATTTCTGGGAAGTTTCTTTTTGGCTGCAAGAATGTGGGTGGTCCTAGCAAATTTCCCAGGCCTGGGTTCTCTACATGACCTCCCGCTTAGTCACCGACTCTACATTCCAGCCTTTTTTGGTAAATAGAATAGGGACACCATTTATTTGTCTGTCTACTTCCTGCTGATTAGGGGCATCATGGGGAGGGGAGGTTGGCAGGTGGTGGCTTTGAGGAACACCTGTTTGGCTGTGAGTTGAGAAACTTTGCAGATGCAGTTCTGTAAGAATTTAAAAAAAGAGGAGCAAATATGAGTTATACGCTAATAATTAGAAGATTTAGAATAGGGGCAGCCCAGGTAAGATTGGGTGGCTGCCATCAGGAATCAAGGAGGCAGGAGAGATTCTTGCTTAATTTCTCTCGCAGATGGTTGAGGAGACTGAAGCTTCCTTCATCAGGCCAGTCCTACTGAACAGCACTGCTCCCTGCTTTAGCTCACTCTGGTGGCAGGTTTCTGATGTGGAGGGACGGGATGAAGGAAGAGTGTCTGCAGGGTCCATCCTTTTGGTGAGCTGCAGATGAATAGGGCCCAGTGGTTCTGACTGACAGCGATCCTGCATGGGAACAAATGTGAGGCGAGAGACATGGTTAGAAATGAGGGGAGCATTGATTATGGGGGAGCCCTTGGTAGTAAGGAATGGCAGGAGTAAGTGGGAAGATACTGTTATCTGGATAGTGGCTCCAAGACTGTGTAGAATGTCTCGACCCAGAAGGGGTACAGGGTACGATGGCATAACTAAGAACGGTGGCAAAAAAGGGTATTCCATTTAAACGGCATGTCAGGGGTAGTGTGTGGAGGGTAAAAGAAGGGGTCCTATCCATTCCCATAACTGAGACCTGTGAGGGAATTAGAGGTCTAGATTGTGGTGGCAAAACAGAGAAGGCAGCTCTTATATTCCCAAGAAATGAGATGGACTTACCAGATAGTTGCAGAGTATCCTGGGTTCTCTGAGTCCAGGCAATATTCTACGAGTCTGAGCGATGGGCCCATGCGGCTGGATTGGCCTCCCATTCGGAGGCTTGTCCTCCACATAGAGACATTGAGGATGAGTCTGCTGCCCAAAGGGCAATCGCTCTGCCAGTGATCAGGCTGCTTTCATTTAAAGCAGGGCTCAGTGGGGAGCCACGGGCAGGGTCCCTGTCGGGCACAGTGGTCCTGCTTGCCACACTTAAAGCAAGCTGCTGGTGGGATTCCTTTTTGCGGTCCAGACTTGGGCCGGGTACTTCCTGTGCCTGGGTTTGTCGCGTTACCTTCTGTTGCGGGCCTAGCAAACAGCGTTGGCCATTTCCTACTAGCCACGACCATTGAGAACTTTAAACGCCATGTTCACAGGTCCCAGATAGGGGTCTGGGGGTGAGAATAACAGGAGGAGGAGGACTCCTAGGGATCCCGGCCCTCAGATCCAGCTGGAAACACTGAATTCAGAGGCAGGACAGGGTCAGAACTTCCTGCAAGTAGGTTAAAGTTGGGTGACCTGCAAACCAGTGTAAGAGCCAATGATAGGTGGAGAATGGCCTGACAGAGAAGGGACTTAAGAACACAGTGAAGAAGGGGAAGAGAAAGAGAGACTGGTATTAGCAAGTGAATGAGAAACAAGATTCTGCAAAGGGAGGCTAGGGGGCTCTCTGGAGGGAAGAGACCCGAGTGAAAGAGGTCCGTAGAGGGACAGAGAGGGGTTCTGAGAGAGGGGCGCTCCTGGGGGTCAGGCTAGAGGGAGAGAAAGTTGAGAGTCCATGGAGAAGGAAAAGATAGGTATGGAGGTTTTCACTGGCCAAAAACTGGCCTGCGCAGTGAAACAAGCAGCATAGAAATTAAGGATGGGTGTGAGAATAATTAGAGGCCCTGAATGTAAAGGGATCTCCAAGCAGCTCCCAGCTTTTTCAGTGATAGTTAAATTGGTGAAGGTGTTAAAACTGAAAGTCCCTTCAGGAGGCTACCTGGTCCAATTATCCAGTGGGTTCTGTGGCCCGGACACTGTGGAGAAGAAAAACAGTTTCCTCTTCTTTAGGAAGGGAGTGATTTCAGATAAGGCAACTCCCGGAGTGTTTTGGGATTCCTGTGCCCCCATAGCTGCCCTCAGTCCTCGGAGTGGTCAGAGTTGAGAACTGGCATCCAGCAACTCAAGCTCTGGCCACAGACGAATAGGGAAAGTGGATGTGCTCGGGATGTCTCCAACGGGCACACATGCACTTGGACAGAAAAGGCTTCCCTGACATAGCTACAGTTTCAGACAGGGAGCCTCAGCAGAAAGAACAGAGGGAAGTTTGGAGGCATGGGACTTACTGCACCGTGCGCTGAAGTTGGTGGATGGTTGGAGATCCTGAGATCCTGCTTCTTTCTCAGAGGCAACAGGGAGAGTAGTGGTTCCTTGCGGGCTTCTAAGTCCTTCCCGGGTCCCCGGTTTCAGCACCAAAATGTAAGGTATTTTTCCTTGCCGAGAAAGAAGGAAGGGGGGTGGCCGAGAGTCACCAAGTGTGGATTAATAAGAGGCTTTAAGTAACATGCATCCCAAACGATGATGTTCCCCAGCCCCCTGGACGGAGGCTATGGAAGTTGCCCGAATTAGACTGCATGAGAGGTATTTAAATGGGTTCTAGGGGTCCTTTAGGGTTGTCAAACTAATATGACGTGGTGAAATCTCACTGACTGAGGGGTGGTCAATCATTTCCAAGGATTTCTGGGAAGTTTCTTTTTGGCGCGCAAGAATGTGGGCGGTCCTAGCCAAAGTTCCCGGGCCTGGGTTCCCCATGTGACCTTCCCCCTTAGCCACCACCCTACACTATGGGTTGTTGTTTCCTGCTCCTCCCCCAACCCAACCTTTCTTTTTTTCTCTCCTCTCTCTAAAATCAATAAATAAAATCTTAAAAAACAACCATGTATCAAATTGTATTAAAGGCTGTTTTTGTTTGTGTGATTCTATTTATATCCTTCTCTGCTTCATCATTTCTCTTTGATTTATTCCTTTAATCTTGTTTTTTTTTTTTCTTTTGAGAGACTATAAGATCCTTGCCATCAAGGACCTTTGTATAACTAGTGCCAAGCAGAGAATGAAACACATAACAGGGCCTCAGTAAAGGTATAATGAGTGAACCAAATAATCTTAGAATGAGAGGAAGCCATGAAATAGGAAACTGAGATAATTCCGCATCTACAGCAGACTATGGAATATAAATTGGTTAATAAAAATAAATTAAATAATTTCTTCCTGAAACTGAATTTCATCTGACATTGGAAACCTTCACTATGGGGCCAATCAGTAGGTGCAGTCCTAGGAATAAGTGTGGCAAAATGACAAGAAGAAGAAGAGAATTTAAGTTTATAATGACAAAGTCACCATCCAAGGAATCAAACTAATTAAAGTGAGCATTCTCCACTTGCATAAGTTTCTGGAGAAGTGAGACTATCACGGAAAACCCAGTCTTCACGTATGGTAAGGAATAGAGGGAATGATCTAAGAAAAGAGTCACATGGTTTCCAAATGTTTTGGCAAACAAATGAGGCTATCAGTAAAATCAGTGGCAGAAAAGTCATAAAAAGCTATGCTTTGGATTTGAATTTTTGATGATTGAACTGAATAAATTAATAGGTGGCACAGCAGAATGTGTAATTCAAAGGGAAAGAATGTGCTCTAGGATTCAATTGGAATTAAATATTACTGCTTTCTTGCTTTATCATTTTTTTTCTACAGGACCTTTCCATTAGCATAAAAATATCTTACTCCTCATAAAAATTTTAACTTATTTTTATTTACTTAACTCTTTATCTACCACACCATTTTATTTAGTTTTTTTTAGCGAAACTCCTTGAAAAATTATATTAATTCTCTCTAGTTATTTTTCCATTGTCCCTTGATACCAAGATTTTGCTCCCTTGACTTCACTGAAACTCATCTTTTCAAGTTCACCAAAGACCTTTAAGCTCCTGAATCTAAGTCAAATTCCTTGAGCTCTTTTTAACTAACCTATTGACAAAGTTGATCCTTTGATGCGGCTGATCACTTGAAGATGTTGAATATTTCCTCTTTCTTGAAATACTCTATTCATTTGATTTTTAAGACACCACATTTCATTTGTTTTTCTTCAACTTCACTCACTGATCCTTCCCCATCTGCTATGTTTGTTATTAGTTTCTACTGTAAATCTTTGAGCATGCCAGGGATTAGTCCTTGGTTACGTTCTCTCTCTCTCTTTGATTAAACTATGCTCAATTCTTAGGTTATCTTATCTATTCTTGTGGCTCCCATTGCTATCTATCACTGATAACTACCCAGTGTATAACTTTAGTCTGGCTATCCCTTTTAACTCTAAACTAAATTGTGTACTTTATATTTCAATTTGAAAAGGCAACTGGCACTTCACACGTAATACATCCCAAAGCACATTTCTGATCTTCCTCTTGCACCTACTCCTCTCATAATAGTTCTCATATCATTTAATTATAATTCTATTTTTCAGTTGCTTAGGCTAAAGTTTTGAATAATCCTTAACTCATTTTTTTTTCTCACAACCCACATCTAATCTATTGACTCTAATTTCAAAATAAACCTAAAATCTGACCACCTTTTACCATCCCACTACTATCTTTCTGGTCAAAGCCACAAACATCTTCCATCTGATATGTTGCAGTGGCCGTATAAATGCTTTCTCACCTCATTTCAAACTATTTTCAGAAACACAGTCAGACCAACCTGTGTAAATGACAATAAAGAAAAACTTAATATCCCTGTGTTCCAAAGCTTCAAATAGTACTTTATGCCTCTCATTCCTCTTCTGATTTTGTCTGCTATGACTCTCACACTTTCACTGTGCTTTTCCTTAACCATATTGACATCATTAGTTCCTCCAACATACTAGGAAAACTCCTGCTTCAACACTTTTGTACCTGAGGTTTTCTCTGCCTTAAATGTTAGATCATTGATGAGCAATCCAAAAATTTATGAGTTGGCCTTCCATGAATAACACAGAAATTATTCATATAGAAAGGATAGTTGAAAATAGTAATTTATAATATTGAAAAACTCAGAAGAAAGACTGAAGAATAAAGAGTTGAAGGCAGAGTCATTCCTAGCAAACGAACTTGGAAATATGAGATAAATTAATCAAAGAGAAAATGATTAAAAAAAAAAAGAACCCTTAAGATTGTTAGATTGTTTATCATTGGTGAAATCAAAGCAGAAACAAATCTCCAGAAAGGAATAGGCTAAGATCAGTCTGAAAATGTCATTTTGAATTGCTAGAGTTATTGCTAAATTAACAAAACTTAATTGGTAGAAATTTATTTAAAACAGTAGTTACCTGAGACTTTTTGAAGACAAAAGCATAAGAGCCAATGTGAAAAGGTTAATTGAAGAAACTAGGAGGAGGCCTGTGGGATTAAATTATCATAGAAAGTGGGAAGGCATAATCTTTATAGTGCAGGTAAATAGAGTAAATTAAGAGAGGAAGAGAAAAACTTTCTTTGATATTGAATTTCTTCAAGATAACAAAGAAGCAGTGTTCTGACTGAATTTGGAAATGGAAAACACCACTAAGATTAGTTATTATGGATTGAAGCTATACTATAAAATGGTTGTGAAAGAATTCTAAAATCTTCTTGATGAAACCCCTGGCAGCTTTCAATAATGACCACAAATGTAGAAAATCAAGGAAGAAGAAAAATTTACATGTGCCATAATATATGTTTGGGCTATTTAAAATACACCCATTTCTTGGTGATGGAGGAAGACTTGAATTGGAGTGGGTTAGGATTAGGGTTTATTGTGAACACACACTTAAGTGAACAGAGATGTGTTGTAGAATTGGGTATGTGAAACGTATAATTATGTTATTCAGTATCACCCTAATAAATTAAATTTAAAAATAAGAAAACCTACAGTCTAATTTTGGGATTAAAAAAAAATAAAATGAAGTATACCTATTCTAATTCTAATTGGACAAATACTTTAACCTGGGTAGCTATATTGATGTAAAAAATTGTGGACAGCCTGACCAGGCGGTGGTGTAGTAGATAGAGCATTGGACTGGGATGCGGAGGACCCAGGTTTGAGACCCCAAGGTCGCCAGCTTGAGCGTGGGCTCATTTGGCTTGAGCAAAAAAGCTCACCAGCTTGGACCCAAGGTCACTGGCTCCAGCAAGGGATTGCTTAGTCTGCTGTAGTCCCCCTCTCCCCCCCTTCAAGGCACATATGAGAAAGCAATCAATGAACAACTAAGGTGTCTCAACGAAAAACTGATGATTGATGCTTCTCATCTCTCTTCGTCCCTGTCTGTCTCTGACTCTCTCTCTGTCCCTGTAAAAAAGTTAATAAAGAATTTTGGACAAATAGCACAAAATATATTTTTTCTTCTGTCACATGAAATATCCAACACATGACAGTGATAAAAAAACTTTTTAATCTAAGGTATCCATGTTCAAGCGCCATAAGTCAGTGAGCAGTAATTGACAATGTTCATGATTTATTATTCTATTCTTTTTCTTGGATGACATTGTTAATAGGTTCCTAGCAAGATTAAGAAAATCACACATGCAGTGAAAGAAAGGTAGAATCAGTCACATTTGGCCTCACTGAGCCTTAGTTCATCACATGTAGATTCACTAATTCCCAACATCTATTCATGTTTAAAAAATTCTATCCTGCTTGAAGTATAGAACTTTCCATTGATTCAAACATATAGGAAATATTCCTCAATCAAACAAAAACAAGTAAGCAAGTGACCATTCTTTAATGAGAGAGTAAAGAAATATGATATAGTATGTTTCCTAGACTAAGATAGCATGAGCATTGGTAAAGCTTACCTCACCTCTGTACCTCTACCAGTGGTTCTTAACCATTTTTGAGGTACCAAACCCACCAGTTTCATACGCACATTCACTAAACCCTTCTTTAGTGATAAATAAAATATGATTTTTTTTTCCAAATTCAAGACATAGGTATATGTTTTCTTACTGGTGCACAAAATGAGCCGTGCATGAACATCACCTTGCTCAAAGAACAAAACCAACAAAGTGCATGAACTCACAACAAATTATAGTATTACTTTGTTCTGGCCTCTGTGGCAGAGGCTTCTCCAAACCCCTGAGACCGACTCATTGAACCCCTAGGGTTCGATAGAACCCAGGTTAAGACCACTGCTCTAGACAAAGACTAAAGCCTACTTTGTTCACATGATACAATATCTAGCAACAACCTAAAATTAATCCTGATTCTGAAAATGTTATTATTCTGTTTCTCTGGTTAATACTGAATGACATTTAAGAAAATGCTGTAGAGAAAAGATGCAAGTTCTTTGTTTATAGACATGAATCAATATGATAAATGCTGTCACATTTGCTTTCTAAGTAACCTCTGCAGTGGCTTGAGTGATTATACATTTTGTGCAAATTAGAGATTGTACAATTTGTGCAGACTTGAATACCATAATTCATGACATTATAAATACCAATAGTATCGGTATTCATAATGCAGCACAATGTCTATTGAAAGCCCAACAGAATTTCCAGTAATAATTCTGCATAGCATAAGAACTGTTTCAGAAACTCTTTCTTTGTTGTAAACCAGCTATATCAATTTTAAGATGCGTTTGCTGTTAATAGGGGCCATACTATCCTAGTATGTACAACTACTACAAATTAGAATTCTAATTGTAATCAGTAACATAACTATTGCAACATATTTAAGAAAAATACCATTTAACCTAAACAAAGGGGCATTTTGTTAAAAAATACTGTAACAACCAGCAACAGTAATCCTGTAATTTATTAAATGGAAATCTTATGAGTCGGCTTAGCAATGAAAAGTGTGTCAAGTCAGGAAAAACTGCAGAGGTTGACTTCAGCCTTATCACCTTGTTTTATTCTTTTTGTGGTTTTGAGAAAATGAAATCAGTCCTAGTAGGGAGTAGATCAAAAGGTTAGAGATTGGAGATAGCATCATTCTCTTTCCTGATTAATCTATGAGGGCAATTATAAGAGAACTATAAAGCAAAATTTTTCTTTTTTTCATTTTTTTTGGAAAAAATATGGCATGTTATATAATCACAATCCTTTTGAATGCTATTTTACATGTTGAGATGCCTAAGGTCTCTTACTAATTGGGATACCTTTGCATGAGACTCATGTTGGGATGGCATATCTTGCTGAGGGGACCATGTGGGGTGTAAGGCAGGAAGATACTTTGTACACTTTTATAAATTCTCAGTGCATTTTAAGTTTAGCATAGGTCAATTAACTCCTCCATCTATTATTAAACATTGGTGTCTATTTGTTATTTATGCTTCATATCTGACATTAAAGATTATATGCAAGGTGGTGATTGCATGTCTGCTCCATAAGTATGTATTTTGACCCAGTACCATGGGCAGGGGACCCACAGGGGCAGGACATAGAAATTTTTTGTTCGGCTGTTCAGCTGAAAAGGACTAAATCTAGATAAGGAGAGGGACTGCTCTGTTTCAAAAGTTGTTTAGACCTGGTCTCAGTGGTCTTATCTCGGTATTACAAGGTTTAAAAACATTGGTTTAGATTTAGGAGATCTGGATTCAAATATTACATCCATTATGTAAAAGCTAGACAAATCACTTAATCTGCCTGTGCCTTCATTTTCTCACTTTATTCCTTAGAATTGTTATGAAGGTGAAAGGAGAATATTTATAGAAATGCATTTAATACCATACTCTCATTGAGGAAAAGCTCAGTATGAACCCTGAGGAAGTTCAGTGAACTTCCATTTTCTAAGAAAGATAGACAGATCTAGTTCTGCTAAAATAAAGGCAAAGTTAGAGTACCAGCAGTGCACCAGATTATTCAGCTGTAGAGAGTCTGGTCTTGGGAAGATGGATGGGAATGGCAGAGGCCAAAGTGGGAAGTATAAGCAGATTTTGGAGTCAAACTAGGCAGGGTTATTCAGTAAGTACAAGTTCAAGCCAGGAAGTAAGGCAGATATTGACTAGTAGCCTGGGTACAAATCATAACTGGCACTTACTCGGTGGATTTATAAAGATGCAGAGGTATCACTTGTGATTGAGGATAAGGGCTTTCTACCCTTTGCTCTGGTTATGAGCAGCACTCCTGGGATAGGGAAATTTAAAGGCTAATGGGTTTAGGTTGTGCAGAGAGAAATGGGGTGCTGCCTGCACTGATAATAACAGTAAAGGGAGGTGTACCTTGTGTGGTTTCCTCCGTTCACACAGGTTCAGCGTGGGGCTCAAAATTTTTGTGGATCTTAAGTATTAGTTTTCTGAATTGGGAGAGAATTAATTAATTATGAATTAGAAGCAAGTGACTTCTGGGATTGTCTCAGTGGCCCTGCCTCTTAAGCTTTGTGTGAAGTGGTGATTGGCCACATCTCAGGTAACAGTTTGGCATAAAGCTTGTAGGCTTTGGAGTCAGGTAAAGTTGATTTCAGGTTCAGAATCTACCATTTATTAGCAATAGCCATAGTCAGTTTATTTGGATCTTAATGCATAATGTATAATCTAAGCTATATTTTCCATTTGCTTTGATGGCTCTGTGTACCAGGGACCAACATATTTGTAAAGCTAAATTGTACTTGTCAATACCAACATTATTTAAATATAGTTTTCATTTCAATTAATATTGCTTATTAATGAAAATATGGATTAGTAATAATGACAAGAGTGGGTTTTACAGACACATTTCCTCTCCTATTTTCCTTCTTCCTTCAGAAGTTTTTTAAGCATTCCTATCAGCATAAAACAGGTAGGGATCCCACTGGGCACTGGGTAATCTTTGTGGATAAATGTTACATATCAAAAAAATCTGCTGACTTATCATCTGCTGATAGCCATCCACCTACCTCTCTCACTACTGTGAGAATCACTGGTTGAACCATCAAAAGTTGATTAATAATAAAAAAAGTAGAATCTGCTAGGGTGTTGGAAATAGACTCTCTCATACCTTCTGCAGTTGAGAATTAAACTGGTAAATTTTTTTCTGGAGGGGAGTTTGGCAGATATATGAACAATTTTAAAATTTGGTTATTCTTTGGCCTACTACTTTCACATTTATAAAATTATTGTTAAAAAACAATCAGATAAATGTGCAAATATGGACTACAAAGATGTTCACTGCAGCATTGTTTATAATAGTAAAAAAATTAAAAACTGTCTAAATGGTCAACAAAAGTTATTATTATGGTACTCATATAAAAAAATAATATATATACATTTGAAAATGTTATAAAAACTGTAAAATGATACAGGAAAATATTAATAATGTCAAGCAAATGCAAGCAATAGAAAATGTTAAGGTAACATTCTGTTTTAGTAATAAATATTTGTTTATATATATATAGAAAAACTGCAGGAATGTGTATCAAAATGCACAAGAGTTGTATTTGTGTTATTATTTATGATTTTATTTTCTTCTTAAGTTTTCTGTCATACCATATACATGTTTTAATTTTGTAATCACTAAAGATAATTGCAATTTTGAAAGCATGGCTTTATTCTAGAATTGCAATTTCTATCAGCAAAGACTTTTATCTCTTGTTCATTGCTATATGCCCAATATTTAAAAAAATATCTAATCATAGTAATGGCATAATAAATATCTGTTTAATAAGTGAATGTTCACTGTTCTATACTCTCAAAAATTACCTGAAATCTAGCACCTTCTTAAGACATTTGTGTTGAAATGAATGGGAGCTTAGAATAAGACCCAGGTCACCAAAGGTTTTTTTTTTTTTTTTTTACAGAGACAGAGAGAGAGAGTCAGAGAGAGGATTAGATAGGGACAGACAGAAATGGAGAGAGATGAGAAGCATCAATCATCAGTTTTTCATTGCGACCCCTTAGTTGTTCATTGATTGCTTTCTCATATGTGCCTTGACAGTGGGCCTTCAGCAGACAGAGTTACCCCTTGCTCGAGCCACCAACCTTGGGCCCAAGCTGCTGAGCCTTGCTCAAACCAGATGGGCCCGTGCTTAAGCTGGCAACCTCGGAGTCTTGAACCTGGGTCCTTCGTATCCCAGTCTGACGCTCTCTCCACTGCACCACCACCTGGTCAGGCCAAAGGGTCTTAATGTATATAACAATCACAGAGATTGAAAGTAGCATTTTAATGTTCTAAAATACCCCAATGTAATGTGCTAATGTCTGGTTTATTTTATAGTATTAGTACAGTTTAAGGTGGGGACCAAGTGTCAAAACAAACTAACAAAAATAACAAATTGCTGTTCATAAAAAGTAGTTACCCATTCACTTATTTATTCATTTATTCAACAAAATTAAATGCAAACTTTATGTATTGCAAAACTTGCTGGCGATATAACAGTAAATGTGTAAGTACCTGCAGTTTATATTGATTATATTGTTGATTGCCCAGCATCTCCTGAGTGTTCTTCATATGTTTAAGAATTTTCTCCCTTTATGAGATTTCAATCTCTAAGGTTTAAAACTTTCTTTACAACTAAGCTCAAGAATTTAATCTATATTTCTCCCATTAGGCACTTCTGAGCAAGATTTTGATTAGTAGACATATTTCAGGAAGAAAAAACACTATGCAGAATTCACTTTTCTGGTGAGAGTGACTGGAAGATAGATGTGTTGTATGATTCCAACAGTTGGACCTTGGGATCTGGAGTTTTGAGCAACAATGGAAAACTGTGTCTTATTAGCAAATTTTTTATTTAATTTGGATATTGTCTAGTTGGATAACATCCAATGAATCTTTGGCCTTCCCAAATATCCTGTGAATTGGCTAATGTTGTCCCACAGTATGTTTCGCCGTCTAAGAGGATTAGAACACGTAGTAGAATACTTATGATCTTGTCTTCTATGCCCCCGCAGCTATCCACTCCCATGGCCACATCATTTGGATTTGGCTACCACTGAAATCCAAATTTTAGATGTCTCATTCCTTAATCACCACCTTTTCTTCCAGGCCACTTTTTCAAGTCCTCTAGCTTTAAAAATTCTTTAAATCCTCCGTCCAAATTGTTTTCACTGTTCATTGCTACCACTTGTTTACTCACTTCCCCTTGACTAGTTTATTCTATGGTCCCTTATTATAAAAATTATTTTTATTCACCCTCACACGTTAATGCTTACTATCTCACTTTACATTTAAAACCCCAAATATTAAAAGGTCCCTTAGAATCCTTTAGCCAATATGTCACTGTCCAGTCAACTAACTCTTGATGTTTGAGATGATTTCTGACTGCACCCCTCTCCTCTCTTTTCCATCTATAGAATGCGAGAAAGATTGTACACAGTTGTACCACCAAATGTACTACCCCACTTGTGCCTGCACCTAGGTACTCTGCATTCACCCCTAGAGTAGTGAAACTATTTATCCCAGGTCCACAAAAACGACCTTATGTTTCTGCATCCTGGATCCCACCTTCTCCTCACCTACCAAAAAACATGAGAATTAGCCTTTCTCAATCCCACATCATCAACATTTTCATAGATATTTTTTCATCAGCATGACATATGCTGAAATATATCCTAGTAATAAATATCTATTGACCTTACTTCCCTCTGCAGTGTATTAAACATTCTGTTGCTCTCTGGTATAGAAAACTTCCCCAAAAGAGTTGTGTTTGTAGTTTTCGCTTTCCTGTCTCCGCAGTTTTCCAAGGACAATCTATTACCACCAGTTTTTACTTGGACCACTGTACCATGATATTCTTTCCTATATCTTCCTGTTTCCTCACTGACAATCCTCTATACTCTACTGACACCAGCTAGAGTGAGCTTTTAGAAATAGAAATAGAGTTAAGTCACATTTTGCTCATAATTTCCCAATGTTTTTGTTTTACTAAAATAAAAGCCACAAGTCCTTCCCAAGGTTCACAAGAGCCTGAGTTGGCACCAGGCTACTTTTCTGATCTCATCTTTCTTTTCTCTCATCTTTCCCCCAATCCCTCAGTTCCTCATCTTTTCTTTAAACATTCTAAATAATTTCCTACTTTCAAGCTTGTACATTTACTGTCTTATATATTTACCCCTCTCCATGAGAACAGAAACATGTTGTTTTGATTACTGTTATATACTCAGTGCTTAGATGCATTAAATAAGTAGTTGTGGACATTGAATAAATATTTGTTGAATGAGAGCCTGGGACCCTTTGAGAGAAAAGAGGAGGGAGTATCCTACTCTTTTTAGTAGGTTATTTTCAGAGGAGGTGACTCTGGAACAGGTATTGAGTAATGTGGGCATATGCCAGGCAACAAGTGAATGTGAGAGGAGAGAAAACTGGAAGAGGGAAGTGGTACATTCAAAAGCACAGAGAAATAGAAGTTTTAATTGTAGAGAGAAGACTATTTCCTTTATAGTTAGCCCCTAAAAATGGGTGGAGTAGAAGCTGGGGTGAAGTTTTCAGAGATAGACCATGAATGGTAGACAATATGATAAATATGTTAGGCTTAGTCTTCCAAAGTTTAGTGGTGTAACCTCATGAATACTGTACTATTCTCAAAGTTTTTTTCTTAAATTTTTAAAGAGCTTATTTTACTGAGTATTGGAAAGAAAATAAAACCACTCTATATTGCTGCGGATGAAATGGTGCAGAACTAAAAATCCAATTGCTTAATTTATGTCTTACTTTCTGGAATAACATCTATTACTGCTAGTATTTTTAAACCTCCACCAAGAGGTATAACCTTGTATATAAAGAATGACGTGAACTATGTTTATATGAAGTGACATATTAGAGATCAAATCATTCTTTATTTGATGAAAAGTGTTGGGTTGTGTCAATCTGATTCAAGAATAGTAAAGACTGACAGCTGTCAGAAGGAAAAGCGGTTGGAGGCTGGATAAAAAATGGTGAAGGGATTAAGCAATGGAACAAAAGAGCTCATAGACACAGACAACAGCGTGGTGATTATGGGAAGGAAAGGATGCTGCATTGAGGGTAAAGGGGGGATAAATGGTAATAGACAGAGACTTGACTTGGGGTGGTGTATGTGTAATGCAAGATATAAATGATGTCTTGTAGAATGGTACACCTGAAACCTATGTAATTTAGTTAAGCAATGTCACCATAATAAATTTAATTAAAAAGAATAATAAAGTAATAGGATTTTTATTTATTTATCATAAACAGTAATTCTTAATTCTTTTGACCAATGAAAGCTATGGATAGTCTACCCAGAAAAATATGCAAATAATAAATTTAGAGTAAAATTTTAGAAAGATATTAGATGCTACCCAAGACCATTCATGTCTCCCTCATGTCCATTGGATAAGTTGGTATACCCTTATTTAACACATTTATTCTGTTACATACACATATGGTGTCTAGTAGGTCAAAAAGTTTGAAATAAGTCAACTAAATATTTTCAAAATTAAAGATTTGAGAGAGATTATTAATATGTGGATTTTAAATATATTTGATGTCATTGTTTAACCAATGTGTTTCTGAATGATTGGTAAAAACACTAAATTCTTCAAATATATTTTAAAAGCTTAAAAATAATTCCTCAATTACAAAAACACAAATGGCATAAAATAGATTAATTAATAAAAACATAAGTAGAATTAGGATAGTTATAAATTATTGATAAATTGGTTAAACAAAAAACAGTTAAGTGGAAAGAAGATATATAGTCTCAAATGTTTGAACTACAGACCAAATGAAATGGAGATTTTTATTGGGTGAGATATGTTTGACAACAAGTATTAAAAAGCATAAATTAAATGCTAATTTTAGAGAAAGTTAATTGTTTCAAGTATAAATAGTTCTGATATGGATGGCCCCAGTGTTGAGTAGTTGAACAACTCAGCAGTTTGATACAAAATTAAACTTCTTTTCATTTCAGTATTTCCGCAACTTTGAAAATAGTCTTGGTCCTCTAACCAGTTTCCCTTCTGATTGCAGAATGGCTGCTGCAGTTCTACTAGTCACATCCCAATATGTCAACATCCGAGGAATAAAATGGCAGTACTTTCTTTATGGCTTTTCTTTAAGCCTTCCCCTTAGGCTCAGGAGACCACTTCTTAGGTCTCATTGGCCACAATGGATCATATGCCCATCTGTAAGTCAATCATTTATAGAAGAATGGTTTAACTTTGTTAGAGTTAAATTATTCAGGACTTGTTCTTGAGCTGAGAACTGTTTTCCTTGATGTATAGCTACATGAATAAAGTTGGGGTTCTATTAGCAATAAAGAATGGGGGAATTATGAATAAACAACCATCAATTTCTTGCAAGAGTTGAACAGAAACATGAATGAAAATGATTTTTATAGCAAAATAGGGTTATTTTGAATATGCATCTACAATATTGGCTTCAGTGGGTGATGGAAATAAAATAACATGAGATCATCAGCTTCATACAAATTAATTAATGTGCATATTGAATATAAACTGACCCATCATGATTTTATCAGAAATATGTTAATATTTGAGAGGTATCATGTTGTGGTTACCTTGGGTAAATCATTTAATTTCTCTCACTAATTTCCTCATTTTAAAAATGTAAATATAACAACTTGTTCTGCCTACCTAATAGACTTCCCTTGGGAGCAAAATTTCTTATATATGTAGTTTATTGTGATAAAACACAATTTAAACTTGTTACTTAACAGGAAGAAGGGAGCTATGCAATGAAATTCATGTGTTGAAGAAAAGGTTTCAACTAACTGTCATGGTTTTTCAAGAGTTACACAAATTCATGTAAATTTTTAAAGTCTATTCTCTCAGATTTCAAGCCCTTGACATAAATGGTCTTATTAAATTACTGTCAAGATAGTGTACAAGTGCTACTCTAGTCTTTGTTTAGAAATAATAGTCATTTAGAAATCTTGACTTGCACAATAACCAACAATATATAGATAGTTAGGCTAGAGATAGAATCATTTCTCTTAATATCTGGCTCAGGTTTTTCATAGTATTTGACCATTTTGACATTAGAAAATAAATTCTAAGATTTTTGTCTCGATTTTTATGACCATCTACAGCAATGACTTTAGCATTTATATATATATATATATATTTTATTATTATTAATTCTAATGGGGTGACACCAATAAATCGGGGTACATATGTACAATGAAAACATCTCCAGGTTATCTTATCATTCAATTGTGTTGCATACCCATCACCAAAAGTCAAATTGTCCTCTGTCACCTTCAATCTGGTTTTCCCTGTGTCCCTCCTCTCCTCCCTATCCCACTCATCCCTCCCTCCCCCCATCCCATAACTACCACTCTCTTGTCCATGTCTCTAATTCTCACTTTTATGTCCCACCTATGTATGAAATCATGCTGTTCTCAGGTTTTCCTTTTTTCTGATTTACTTATTTCACTCCGTATAAAGTTATCAAGGTACATCCATTTTGTTATAAATGATCCGATGTCATCGTTTCTTATGGCTGAGTAGTATTCCATAGTATATATGTACCATAGCTTTTTAATCCACTCGTCTTCTGACGGACACTTGGGCTGGTTCCAGATCTTCGCTATTGTGAACAATGCTGCCACGAACATGGGGGCGCATTTCTTCTTTTCGAACAGTGTTATGGTGTTCTTAGGGTATATTCCTAAAAGTGGGATAGCTGGGTCAAAAGGCAGTTCGATTTTTAATTTTCTGAGGAATCTCCAAACTGTTTTCCACAGTGGCTGCACCAGTCTGCATTCCCACCAGCAGTGCAGAAGGGTTCCCTTTTCTCCACATCCTCGCCAGCACTTATTCTGTGTTGTTTTGCTGATGAGTGCCATTCTGACTGGTGTGAGGTGATATCTCATTGTGGTTTTAATTTGCATTTCTCTAATGATTAGTGATGTTGAGCATTTTTTCATATGCCTATTGACCATCTGTATGTCCTCTTTGGAGAAATTTCTATTCATTTCTTTTGCCCATTTTTTGATTGGGTTGTTTGTCTTCCTGGTGTTGAGTTTTATAAGTTCTTTATATTTTAGTTATTAACCCCTTATCAGATGTGCTGTCGAATATGTTCTCCCATTGTGTGGTTTGTCTTTTTATTCTGTTCCTATTGTCTTTAGCTGTGCAAAAACTTTTTAGTTTGATATAGTCCCATTTGTTTATCTTGCCTTTTATTTCAGTTGCCCGTGGAGATAAATCGGCAAATATACTGCTGCTACAGATGTCGGAGAGCTTGCTGCCTATGTTTTCTTCTAAGATGCTTATGGTTTCACGGCTTACATTTAAGTCTTTTATCCATTTTGAGTTTGTTTTTGTGAATGGTGTAAGTTGATGGTCTATTTTCATTTTTTTGCAGGTAGATGTCCAATTTTCCCAACACCATTTGTTAAAGAGGCTGTCTTTACTCCATTGTATGTTCTTTCCTCCTTTGTCAAATATCAGTTGTCCATAAAGCTGTGGGTTTATTTCTGGGTCCTCTGTTCTGTTCCATTGTTCTATGTGCCTGTTCTTATGCCAGTACCAGGCTGTCTTGAGTATAATGGCCTTATAGTAAACCTTGATATCTGGAAGAGTGATACCTCCTGCTTTATTTTTTCTTTTTAAGATTGCTGAGGCTATTCGTGTTCTTTTTTGGTTCCATATAAATTTTTGGAATATGTGTTCTATATCTTTGAAGTATGTCATTGGTATTTTAATTGGTATTGCATTGAATTTATAAATTTCTTTGGGTAATATAGACATTTTAATGATGTTTATTCTTTCTAGCCATGAGCACGGTATGTGCTTTCACTTGTTTGTATCTTCCTTGATTTCTTTTATCAATGTTCTATAATTTTCCGAGTACAAGTCCTTAACCTCCTTGGTTAAATTTACTCCTAGGTACTTTATTTTTTTGGTTGCAATAGTGAAGGGGATTGTTTCCTTAATTTCTTTTGCTGATATTTCATTGTTGGTGTATAGAAATGCCTCTGATTTCTGAGTATTAATTTTATATCCTGCCACCTTGCTGAATTCATTTATAAGGTGCAGTAGTTTTTTGACTGAGACTTTAGGGTTTTCGATATACAATATCATATCATCTGCAAATAATGACAGTTTTACTTCTTCTTTTCCAATTTGAATGCCTTTTATTTCTCCTTCTTGTCTGATTGCTGTAGCTAGGACTTCCAGAACTATGTTGAATAAGAGTGGTGAAAGTGGGCAACCCTGCCTGGTTCCTGATCTTAAGGGGATTGCTTTTAATCTTTGTCCATTTAGTATGATGTTTGCTGTCGGTTTATCGTAGATGGCCTTTATCATGTTAAGGAATGATCCCTGTATTCCCACTTTACTGAGAGTTTTGAGCATGAATGGGTGCTGGATTTTATCAAATGCCTTTTCTGCATCTATTGAAATTATCATGTGATTTTTGTCCTTCCTTTTGTTTATGTGGTGAATCACATTGATTGATTTGCAAATATTGAACCAGCCTTGCCTCTCCAGAATAAATCCCACTTGATCGTGGTGTATGATTTTTTTCATATATTGCTGGATCCGGTTGGCTAATATTTTGTTGAGAATTTTAGCGTCTAAATTCATTAGGGATATAGGCCTATAATTTTCTTTCTTTGTGTTGTCTTTGCCTGGTTTTGGGATCAGAATTATGCTCGCCTCATAAAAGGAGTTTGGAAGTCTTCCTTCCTCTTGAAGTTTTTTAAATAGCTTGAGAAGGATAGGAGTTAGTTCTTCTTTGAATTTTTGATAGAATTCACTTGTGAAGCCATCAGACCCAGGACTTTTCTTTTTTGGGAGTTTTTTGATAACTGTTTCTATCTCATTTGTTGTAATTGGTCTGTTTAGGTGTTCTGATTCTTCCCGATTGATTTTTGGAAGGTTATATGATTCAAGAAATTTGTCCATTTCACCAAGATTGTCTAATTTTTTGGCATATAGTTCTTCATAGTATTTTCTTACAATGCTTTGTATTTCTGTTGTGTCAGTTGTTATTTCTCCACTGTCCTTTCTAATTTTATTTATTTGAGTCCTCTCTCTTTTTTTCTTGGTGAGTCTAGTTAAAGGTTCATCAATCTTGTTTACCTTTTCAAAGAACCAGCTTCTGGTTTCATTGATCCTCTGTATTGTTTCCTTAGTCTCTATGTCATTTATTTCTGCTCTGACCTTTATTATTTCCTTCCTTCTACTTGTCTTGGGTTTTATTTGTTGTTGTTTTTCTAGTTCTTTTAGCTGCAGGGTCAGGTTGCTTATTTTATCTTTTTCTAGCTTCTTATGATATGCCTGTAGTGCAATGTACTTCCCTCTCAGAACTGCTTTTGGTGTGTCCCATAAATTTTGAGTTGATGTATACTCATTATCATTTGTTTCTAGAAACTTTTTTATTTCTTCTTTGATCTAATTGTTAATCCATTCATTATTTAATAACATGCTATTTAGTTTCCAAGTGTTTGAGTATTTTTCAGTTTTTTTTTTTTGTGGTTAATTTCTAGTTTCATGGCATTGTGATCAGAGAAAATACTTGATATTATTTCAATCTTCTTAAATTTATTGAGACCATTTTTGTGTCCTAACATGTGGTCTATCCTAGAAAACGTACCATGAGCACTTGAGAAGAATGTTTATTCTACTGCTTTAGGGTGAAAATTTCTGAAGATATCTATTAAATCAAGTTGATCTAGTGTCTCCTTTAAGTCTGCTGTTTCTTTATTAATTTTCTTTCTTGTGGATCTATCCAGTGTTGTTAGAGGGGTATTGAAATCCCCTACTATGATAGTATTGCTGTTAATCTCGCCCTTTATATCCATCAAAGTATGCTTTATGTATGTCGGGGCTCCTATATTTGGTGCATAGATATTTACAATAGTTATATCTTCCTGTTGAATTGTTCCCTTTATCATTATGTAGTGTCCTTCTTTATCTCTTACTACAGTCTTTGTTTTAAAGTCCATTTTGTCTGATATAAGTATTGCTACCCCTGTTTTTTTTTCATTTCCATTTGCATGAAATATTTTTTTCCATCCTTTTACCTTCAGTCTATGAACATCTTTTGTTTTAAGGTGTGTCTCTTGTAGACAGCATATGTATGGGTCCTGTTTCTTTATCCATGCAGCTACCCTATGTCTTTTGATTGGATCATTTAATCCATTTACATTTAAGGTTTATTGATATGTAGTTGTTTATTGCCATTTTATTCTTTAAAGCTGTATTCTTCTTTTGCTCTATTCATTCCTCCCTCTAAACTGTTCACAAGAGGCCCCTTAGTATCTCTTGCAGAATTGGTTTGGTTTTTATGAATTCCTTCAGGCTTTCTTTTTCTGGGAATCTCTTTATTTCTCCTTCAATTTTAAACGTTAGCCTTGCTGGATAAAGTAGTCTTGGTTGTAGGTTCTTGTTCTGCATTACTCTGATTATTTCTTGCCATTCCCTTCTGGCCTCAAGTGTTTCTGTTGAGAAGTCGGATGTCATCCTTATGGGGGCTCCTTTGTAGGTGATAGCCTTTTTTTCTCTAGCAGCTTTTAAAATTTTTTCTTTATCCATTAGCTTTGGTATTTTAACTATGATGTGTCTTGGTGTAGATCTTTTTGGGTTTCTCTTTAATGGAGTTCTGTGTGCTTCTTGAATGTGTGGAGTGTTTCCCAGCCTTAATTTAGGAAAGTTTTCTGCTATGATTTGATTGAACAAAGTTTCCATTTCCTGTCCTCTCTCCTCTTCTTCAGGCACCCCTATGATGCGAATGTTGTTTCTCTTCAGGTTGTCACAAAGCTCCCTTAGAGTTTCCTCACATTTTTTAAGTTTCTTTTCCTTTTTATTCTCTGTTTCTGTGCCTTTGTTTATTGTGTCCTCTAACTAGCTTATTCGATCCTCAGCGTCATCCATCCTGCTTTTAATTCCTTCCATTGTGGTCTTCAGTTCTGATACTGTATTTGTCATTTCTGTCTGATTCTTTTTTATTATTTCAATTTCATTTTTTATACTTGTTATCTCTTTATTTAGGTGTTCATAATGACTATCCATTGTTGCTCTAATTTCTTTGAACATCCTAACTATCATTATTCTAAATTCTGCTTTTGGTAATTTGGTTATATCTGGTTCATTCAGTTCCATCTCTGGGGATTTCCCTTGATTCATTTGGTTTGCATTCCTCTGCCTGCCCATTTTTTCTGTGTATAAGCAAGTTGTGGCCACTGGAGTCCAGTAGGTGTTGCCTTTGTGTTCTCTAGGTGTGGTCTGTCTGCAGGCCCCCCACCCCCTCTGCCGGTGCCTAGGGTGGTTGGGTTTGAGCGTATTCTGCGCCGGCCCACTGTGGCTTTTGCTGTGATTTCTGCCTCTCCTCCGTGGGAGGGGCTGTCACTGAAGCCACAAGACTTAGCACCAAAGGTAGATGTGAGCACCTTTGCTCAGCTGCGGACCCGGCCTATTTCCGGACTTCCGCCCAGAACCAGCAGTCGGAGCCTGCTCGCTACAGTTCCACAGGTTAGGCGGGGCTTTTGACGTGCTCTCAGCTGTAAGCTTTTGTCCGTCCTGAGCTTTAGCCCCGCCCTCGAGGCCAGGGCCCTTCTGCGCAGGGTCGGAAACCAAGGTTTATTGGGGTGGGCGTGTTTGCTGGCTTCAGCTCAGCTGCGTACTTCCGCTCATCCCGGACTCTACCCCGCCCCCGCATTCGGAGCCCACTCGTGCACGTATGAATGCAATCCGCCGTTTCTCCGGCCGGGTGGGGATAGTAGCGTGAGCTCAGCTGCGAGCTTCCACTTGTCTCGGGGTCTACCCCGTTCCTGCGCTCGGAGCCCGCTCGTGCACGTATACTGGCCAGCCGCGGTGTCTCGGGGGGGGGGAGGGCGGGGGCTGGTAGCGTCAGCTCAGCCACGAGCCCCTGCCCGTCCCTGGTCCTAGCCCGGTCCCGTCGGTCAGGGCCGGCTTGCGCAGGGCCTGCCCGTTCCTGGCCTTCCGCTTTTTCCCCGTAAGTGGGATTAAAGGCGGGCCCGCAGCTTCCGGACCGCTTTCGCGGTCCCCTCCGACCCTCTTGGCTAGACCGATCTCCCACCGGCCTGGCCTCAGCCCACGCCAACAGAACCGCGCCTCAGTGTCCTGTCTCCCCAAACCCTTAAGCAGCCCTCAGCAAAGTAGAAAGGGACCTAATACTCCACACTGTAGGCCTGGGAGCTCCCTCACTTGTTTCACAGCTCAAAACTGTCCAAATGCCTCTTCCAGGCTCTAGGACTGCAGGCTGGGGCTTGGTTCCTGGGACCCAGGTCCCTCCTTCTCCGCCAAACTTTCCTCCTGCCCCGCGGGTCTCTCTGGGCTGCCACTTGCTCCAGGGAGCTGGGCAGCCCTCTTCATGTTTTCGCTATTCCTACCAGTCTCAATGTGGCTTCTTCTGTGTTCCTTGGTTGAAGAGTCCACTTAGTTTAGTTCATAGTTGGTTTATCCAGATGATGGTTCTTCAAATTGAGTTATAATCCACTTTGGTTCTGGGAGTTGGAAGTTGGTACGTCCGTCTACTCCGTCGCCATCTTGCTTCCCCCGACTTTAACATTTTTTGACTGTGAAAGAAAATTTAATTTTATATTATAAACCAGTACATGCGTGCGCGCACGCGCACACACACACACACACACACACTTTGCATCTATCTATACAACACATACATGTGAAACAGATATAAAAGTATTAAAAACAGTACTTATTCTTCTATGTGCAATTAGCTCTGATATTTTCTATTTTGCTAAATATTACCAAAACATCTATTGCAATCTACTAAATTGATTATATAAGTAACCAATATGATGTGACCCATAGTTTGCAGCATACTTTCTATATAAATAGTCAAACAGTGATAATCTAGATATTTTGAGGCTCTCTCATTCTAGCAGAGGTACTACAGATGTGTTTTGTTAACCTGGTCAGTGTTTTCATTGGTTGGCAGTTTGCTTCGTTTTTATTAATCTTAATTTCGCCTCAGAACTACTGAATTGTAGTATCTAGGGTAGGTTCTATGTATATTTTAGAAAATTTTCACAGTTGAGTATACAATTTTTATATATAATTTTTAGCAATTCCATAAAATCCCATGATCTTACAACCATCAATATTCTACTAGACTGGATATATCCATCAACTTTAAGATGTACCAATTTGAACTTGTTTTTTAAATTAATTTTAATGGGGTGACATTAATAAATCAGGGTACATATGTTCAAAGAAAATATCTTCAGGTTATCTTATCATTCAATTATGTTGCATACCCATCACCCAAAGTCAAATTGTCTTCTATCAGCTTTTATCTGGTTTTCTTTGTGCCCCTCCCCTCCCCCTCTCCCTCCTTCTCTTCCCTTCACCCCCCACCCCTCCCCCACCCCCGTAACCACCACACTCTTGTCCATGTCTCTTAGTCTCGTTTTTATGTCCCACCTATGTATGGAATCATACAGTTCTTAGTTTTTTCTGATTTACTTATTTCACTCCATATAATGTTATCAAGATCCATCCATGTTGTTGTAAATGATCCGATGTCGTCATTTCTAATGACTGAGTAGTATACCATAATATATATATAACACGTCGTCTTTTTTCCAGTCATCTATTGAAGGGCTTTTTGGTTGTTTCCATGTCTTGACCACTGTAAACAATGCTGCAATAAACGTAGGGCTGCATGTGTCTTTATGTACCAATGTTTTTGAGTTTTAGGGGTATATACCCAGTAGAGGGATTGCTGGGTCATATGGTAGTTCTATTTTTAGTTTTTTGAGGAAACACCATACTTTCTTACATAATGGTTGTACTACTTTACATTCCCACCAACTGTGGATGAGGGTTCCTTTTCTCCACAGCCTCTCCAACACTTGTTGTTACCTGTCTTATTGATAATAGCTAATCTAACAGGCGTGAGGTGGTATCTCAATGTAGTTTTGATTTGCATTTCTCTAATAGCTAATGAAGATGAGCATCTTTCATATATCTGTTGGCCATTTGTTTTTCTTCCTGGGAGAAGTGTCTGTTTATGTCCTCTTCCTTTTTTTTTTTATTGGATTGTTTGTTTGTTGTTGAGTTTTATGAGTTCTTTGTATATTTTGGATATTAGGCCCTTATCTGAGCTGTTGTTTGAAAATATCATCTCCCATTTAGTTGGCTGTCTGTTTGTTTTGTTGTCAGTTTCTCTTGCTGTGCAAAAACTTATTAGTCTGATGTAGTCCCATTCATTTATCTTTGCCTTCACTTCCCTTGCCTTCAGAGTCAAATTCATAAAAAGCTCTTTAAAACCATGGTCCATGAGTTTAGTACCTATGTTTTTTTCTTTGTACTTTATTTTTTCAGGTCTTATATTTAGGTCTTTGATCCATTTTGAATTAATTTTAGTACAAAGAAACAAACTGTAATTGAATTTCATTCTTTTGCATGTGGCTTTCCAGTTTTCCCAGCACCATTTGTAGAAGAGGCTTTCTTTTCTCCATTGTATGTTGTTGGCTCCTTTATCAAAAATTATTTGACCATACATATGTGGTTTTATTTCTGGACTTTCTATACTGTTCCATTGGTCTGAGTGTCTATTTTTCTGCCAATAACATGCTGTTTTGATTGTTGTGGCTCTATAATATAATTTGAAGTCAGGTATTGTAATGCCTCCAGCTTCATTCTTTTTTTTTAGGATTGCTTTGTCTATTTGGGGTATTTTATAGTTCCTTATAAATTTGATGATCTTTTGTTCCATTTCTTTAAAAAATGTCATTGAAATTTTGATGGGAATTGCATTAAACTTGTATATTACTTTGGGTAATATGGTCATTTTTGATTATATTTATTCTTCTTATCCAAGAACAAGAAATATTTTTTCATTTCATTGTATCTTTTTCGATTTCCCTTAACAATGCTTTGTAGTTTTCGTTATATAGGTCCTTTACATTCTTTGTTATGTTTATTCCTAGGTATTTTATTTTATTTTATTTGCAACCATAAAGGGATTATTTTTTTGAGTTCATTTTCTAATGTTTTGTTGTTGGCATATAGAAAGGTTATGGGCTTTTGTATATTAATTTTGTATTATGCGACCTTACTGTATTGGTTTATTGTTTCTAGTAATCTTTTTGTGGAGTCTTTGGGGTTTTCGATGTATAAGATCATATCATCTGCAAAAAGTGAAACCTTTACTTCTTCTTTTCTGATATAAATGCCTTTTATTTTTTTATCTTGTCTGATTGCTCTGGCTAGAACTTCTAGCACCACGTTAAATAAGAGTGGAGAGGGTGGACAACCCTGTCTTGTTCCTGATTTAAGGGGGACAGTCCTCAGTTTTATGCCATTTAATATGATGTTAGCTGACAGTTTATCATAAATGGCCTTTATCATGTTGAGATATTTTCATTCTATACCCATTTTGTTGAGTGTTTTAAACATAAAATTGTGCTGTATTTTATCGAATCTCTTTTCTGCATCTATTGATAAGATCATGTGGTTTTTGTTCTTTGTTTTGTTGATATGGTGTATTATGTTAACCGTTTTACGTATGTTGAAACATCCTTGAAATTCTGGGATGAATCCCACTTGATTATGATGTATAATTATTTTAATATGTTGTTATATTCGATTTGCTAGTATTTTTTTCGTATTTTAGCATCTGTATTCAATAGAGATATTGGTCTGTGGTTTTCTTTTTTTGTGCATTCCTTGCCAGGTTTCGGTATGAGGGTTATGTTGGCCTCTTAAAATGTGTTTGGAAGTATTGCTTCTTCTTTAAATTAAGATGACTTTGAGTAGAATAGGAACCAAATCTTCTTTGAATGTTTGATAGAATTCACTAATGTAGTTGTCTGGGCCTGGACTTTTATTTTTGGGGAGGTTTTTAATAGTATTTTCTATTTCCTCACTGCTTATTGGTCTGTTTAGGATTTCTTCTTCTTAATGACTCAGTCTAGGAAGATTTTATTGTTCTAAAAATGTATCCATTTCTTCTAGATTGTTGAATTTGGTGGCATATAGTTTTTCATAGTATTTATATATCTAAGATATATGTGGTGATTTCTCCTCTTTCATTTTGGATTTTGTTTATATGAGTCCTTCCTCTTTTTTCCTTGATGAGTCTTGCTAAGGGTTTGTCAATTTTGTCGATCTTTTCAAAGAACCAGCTCCTTGTATTATTTTTTCTATAGTTTTTCCATTCTTTATTTCATTTATTTCCACTCTGATTTTTATTATTTCCTTTCTTCGGCTGGTTTTGGGTTGTCTTTGTTCTTCTTTTTCTAGTTTCTTATGGTGTGAAGTTAAGTGGTTTACTTGGGCTCTCTCTCATTTGTTCATATAGACCTGAAGTGATATAAACTTCCCTTTTATTACTGCTTTCGCTGCATCCCAGAGATTCTGATATGTTGTATTGTTATTTTCATTTGTCTGTATGTATCTTTTGATCTCTGTGCTTATTTCTTCTTTGACCTACTCATTTTTTAAAAGTATGTTGTTTAGTTTCCACATTTTTGTGGGTTTGTTTACCTCTTTTTTCAGTTGAATTCTAGTTTCAAGGCTTTATGATCAGAAAATATGCTTTGTACAATTTCAATTTTTCTGAATTTGCTGATGTTATTTTTGTGGCCCAACATATTGTCGATTCTTGAGAATGTTCCATGTACACTAGAGAAAAATGTGTACTCTGTCACTTTGGGATGAAATGTCCTGTAGATGTCTATCATATTCTATTGCTCTAGTGTTTCATTTACGGCCAATATTTCTTTATTGATTTTCTGTTTGGATGAACAATCTAGAGTCGTCAGCAGTGTATTGAAGTCTCCAAGTATGATTGTATTTTTGTCAGTTTTTGTTTTTAGGTCAGTCAGTAGCTGTCTTATATATTTTGTTGCTCCTTGGTTTGGTGCATATATATTAAGAAGTATTATGTCTTCTTGATTCAGTGTCCCCTTGTTCATTATGAAATGACCATTTTTGTCTCTGATTGCCTTTGTTGTCTTATAGTCAGCATTGTTAGATATGAGTATTGCTACACATGCTTTTTTCTGGATGTTATTTGCTTGGAGTATTGTTTGCCAGCTTTTCACTTTAAATTTGTTTTTATCCTTGTTCCTTAGATGTGTTTCTTGTAGGCAGCATGTAGTTGGATTTTCTTTTTTAATCCATTCTGCTGCTCTGTGTCATTTTATTGGTGAGTTCAATCCATTTACATTTAGTGTAATTATTGACACTTGAAGGTTTCCTATTGCCATTTTATAAATTGCTTTTTGTTAGTTTTGTATCTTTTTTGATTCATCTCTTTTGTTTTTCTATCATTTGTCTTTGTTTGGTTGTAATTCATACTTCTTTCCTTTGTTACTTCCTTTTTCAAGTCATGTGCTTCTGTGGTGGTTTTTTCAGGGGTGGTTACCATTAAGTAATGAAAGGGGTACCTACCATGTTCATGGAAGTATACTATGTTATGAGTGCTTCTGCACTCCATTGTTCCTTGCTACTGTTAATCTTCATCCTCTCCCCTTTATTGTTTTTGTTGTCACAGTTTAAATTTGTTTTTATTGTGCTCTTGTTGGAGCTTTTACTTGTGGTTTTGTTTTGTTTTGTTTTTTTGTATCTGGTTGGAACACCCCCTTTAGTATATCCTAAAGTGAGGTTTTTCTGATGATAAATTTCTTCACCTTTTCTGTGTTAGTGAATGTTTTTATTTCTCCTTTGTATTTGAAGGATAGCTTTTTTAGGTATAGTATTCTTGGTTGGAAGTTGCTCTCTTTCAGAACTTTACATATTGGGGCTCACTCTCTTCTAACTTATAGAGTTTCTGCTTAGAAATCCAATGATAATCTTTGAGGCCTTCCTTTATATGTTGTATTCTTCTTTTCCCTGGCTGCATTGAGAATTTTTTCTTTGTTGTTGGTGTGTGCCAATTTCATTATGATGTGCCTTGGAATAAGTTTGTTGGAGTTAAGGTAACTCGGTGTTCTGTTTGCTTCTTGAATTCGAGGCTTTAGTTCTTTCTACAGGCTTGGCAAGTTCTTGTCTATTATTTGTTTGAATATGTTCTCCATTCCATTTTCTCTCTCTTCTTCTTCTGATATACCTATTATTCTTATGTTACTCTTTTGATGGAGTCAGACAATTCCTGTTGGGCTTTCTCATTTTTTTTTTTAATTCTTGAGTCTCTCTCTTCTCTCTGTTGTGCCTCTAGTTGCCTGTCTTCTATGTCACTAATCCTCTCTTCTATCTGCCCTGTTCTATTAGCTAAGCTTGTTACCTCATTTTTCAGTTCATGAGCTGAGTTTTTCATCTTTGTTTTATTTGTTTTCATAGTTTCACTTTCCTTGGTAATATATTCTTTGTGTTCATTGAGTTGTTTTCTGAGATTTCTAAATTGCCTTTCTGTGTTTTTTTGTATATCTCTGAGTATTTTTAGGATTTCTCTTTTAAATTCTCTGTCATTTAACTCCAAGGTTTCCAATCTATTAAAATTTTTTCTATAGATTTTTTTCTCACATATCTGTGCTACATCCCTGTCCTTTATATCCATGATATTCAATTTCCTTTTTGTTAATGGCATCTGAGGGTGGTTTTGTTAAGAACACTAATGAGAATTAATAAAAAATAAAAAGTAAAATAAAAGAAAAAATAGATAATAAAAGATATTTTAAAAAATTATTTCTTTTTTCCCCTTTCTTCTTTGAGAAAATACCATGAAAAACTGAGAATTATATTGTGTTAAATGGAATAAAAACTACCTATAACAGAGGGCCTGAGTTAAGGAGAAGTAATAAAGGGGAATAAAAGGAAGTAGGGACCCACAAAATGCAAAAAAGGGAAAGAATTTGGATCAAGAATAAAATAATTTGCTTGTAAATGATGGTGGAATGAGAGATAGTGAAAGGGATAAGAAGGAAACAAGAAAAAGAAAAAAAAATACTATTGTATTAAGTGGAACAAAAACTACATAGAATGGAGAGCTGGGGTTGGGGGGAATGCTAATGAGTTAAAAAGCAAAGTAAAAATCACACAAAATGCCACAAAGAAAAAATTTGAATTCAAAATATAATAATTTGTTCGTGAGTGAGGATCAAATGAGAGGAAAAATAAAAGAGAAAAGAAGAAACAAAGAGAGAGGGAGAAAAAAGAAAATGGAGAAAAAGAAAAAGAAGAGAGAGTTAAGGGTTTTGGAGTGTAATTCTCATAAAGAGAAAGAAAAAAGAAAAGAAAACAATGGGAAATGTAACACTTATGGGTAATGTAGTTCAAGATGAAGAGAAAAGAATAAGATGAGTGGAGGATAAAAGAACCCAGGTGGAAGAAAAAAAAATAATAAATAAAGATAAGAAGATGAAAGAAACAAAAAAAAGTGGAAAAAGTTATAAAGATTGTGGATTTTTCTTGATTTTGAGAGGTTATCTTCTTCCTTTTTTCTTCCTCTTCCTCTTCCTGGTTGGTGGCACTGTACCTCAGGCTCTGCCCCTGTGGCACGCTTAGTTAGAGATTTCCAGTTGATGTGTCGCTATGGTGATATCATATACTAGGCCCCAGTCTCTTTAGTAGTTGGGTCTTGTTAGCATTTGCAAGCTCCAACAATGGGAGAGTCCGTTTTCCAGAGCCTCTCTCCTAGTCTCTCCTTCCTGAATTAGCAGCCTGATGATCTAGCTATGAGGTTGCCGCTGCCGCTGCCTGGATAGTAAGAGGCTCAAAGAGCTGGCAAATCCCCACTCTATCTCCACTCAGCACAGCTCTGGGTAAGACTCTTGTCAGTCAGAGCCGCCAGCATAATCAGGCAGGGCTGGGAGCCAATTGCTCTCAAGGTGTCTTTCTATGAGCCTCCAGGTGTGTCCAGTACCTCAGCACTCTGTGGGACCACTCTCCCCAGGCTTTTTGCACTTTGTAACCTGTATTGTCTGGAAAGAAGATGCCCTAGTCGCTGCCTGCAGAACAGAAGGTCTTAAAAGCTGCCAAGTCCCTCTTTTTAGCGCACAGCTCTGAGTATGAAAGCTCTGCTAATCAGAGCCACCAGCTTAAACAGGTAGGGGGGCATGTTGGTTTCTGTTCAGGTGCCTTTCTAAGGTTCCCCAGGTATATCTAGTTAAATTTTCCTTAGCATTCCATGGGATTGCTCTCTGCAGGTTTCTTCCTTGTTAAAAAGCCTACAGCCTAGCCTGTCTAACAGTGTTCCCTGAGGTTTGTTCCTTAGGAATGTGTTTTTCACCCTGTATCAGCTGACAGGAAGTTGACCCCGCCCCTACGTGCAGAGCAAGAGGCACTAAAAAATATCACGTCTCTTGTCTTAGATTGCTGAGCTGAGAGAGACCTTGTCAGCCAGAGCCATGTAAGCCAGTTGGGCGGTGAGCAGACTGTGGGTTAAGCTAATTTCAGCAATTGGATCCGCAGATCTGCTCCAGAGACTGTCTACAAGCTGCCTGCAAGCCCTTTTCCCTAGCACTTCCGTATTTTTCTTTCCCAGGATGCTAGCCTGAATGGCTGGAGGAGACCCACCTGCCTGGAGGAATCCGGGCATAGGGAAGTTCGCTTTAGCGCACTCCCTGCGCTCTGTTGTTGGGAGATCAGGAATTACACCGAGACTCTGGTTGCAGCCCACACAAAAGTCTCTGATCCTGCCCTTTTGTCCTGGAACAGGGGCATATGCCCGGGGCCCTAGGAGGAACCTCTTGCACACTGTCCATACTCACTGACCAGTATATGGCGGGGGTGGGGGGGTGGGGTGGGTAATGGAAGCCGCTGCTCGCCGGCCTTCGCCGGGTCCGGCACCGGCATTAGCTCATGTGGGCTGAGTCGCTGGGGGCACATTCTTTCCCCGGTTTGCACGTCTGTGCCCCAGCCCTGCTCCTTCCATGCCCCCAGCTTTCTCTTTCTCTCAGTTCCAAGTGAAAGCAGCCCTTGCTCAGGTTAGTGAAGAAGGCGGAGTGTTCCATTCACTGTCTTATTTCCTTCAGGGTTGCTTATATATTTAGCCACTTTTTGCCCAATCATACATTTTTGTTCAGTGTGTGGGACTTACAGACACTCCAGGGATTGATTTTTCTTTCTCTGGTTGTAGAACTTGTTGAAATTTTGGGAAGAGTTATTGGGAGCACTCCTCATGGTGCCATTTTTCTGACGTCACCTCTGAACTTAATTTTTAAACAATCTCATTCAGCTTATACTTCTCTTTTCCTCAGTGTCTCTAGCCCCATATATACATATTTTCTTCTGTATTAGTTTCTGGATTCTACATTTCTACTTCAATGGAAGGCATACTGTATACTCAGTTACCACTGAGCTAGTCTCCCTTTTTCTTATTTCTCCTCCACAAATGAATTCCTTATTACTTTACAAATTAGTCTGCTTATTATTTCTGCTCTCCCTGAAGACTCCCTCTTTGCAGGTTTTCTTATCTGTTTGAATTCTCTTTAAATCATTTCTTGATGCTACAAGCCAAAGGGAGCCCCAGAATATTTTTGCTGAAAACGCTGCAATGATTCAGTTTCCCAATGGGATAGGATAAACTTGAACCCATTTTTGGCAGCAAACAAAAAGCAAGATCTTTATGAGCAGGTTTCTAAGTACTACTCCTACTGTGTTTTCTGCAGCTCCATTTCATACCTGTCTTTAATTTGTCATGCTCCCTGTATTACCATGATGTTTCATGCTTCTGTATCATCGTGCATACCTAGACTATTGACAGAGCTCCCACATTTGGCTTCCAGCTCCAGTCTTTTCTTCTTTGAATCTATATTCTGTATACCCTTCCTGATGTTGGAGACATATATGTGTATTCCAATTCTGTCTCTGTCCCTTAACTGTTTTTTGTAATCTTAGACAATTTACCTTCTTGTCCCTTAGATTACTCCTTTGACTTGCAGGAATCTTGCAAGGTTTAGACTTGGAACATATAAATCACACAGCACAATTTCTGGACCTCTACACAGGCCTTTTCTTACTTTTGATTTCACTTTTGCGAAGTTAAACTAGGTGTTTTTTTTTTTTAAACTAGGTGATTTGTATAGCAAAATTAGCATGCTTAAAATTATTTGGATCTAAAAAAATAATATATAAAAATACACATTTAATTTTATATTTATTGAATATCTACTTCATGCCAGATCTGGGAGTATAAATGTGAATAAGCTATTAACCTTTACAATCTATATATTTTTGCATTAATGTCACATTCTAAATTCTAAAACATTTCTTAGTCTATAATGATGATCATGAATTCTATAAAATAATTTGTAGTTCATATATATTTTCTATATATATTTTCATTTTTGGGGGATGATCTCAAAGCCAACAACTTGAAAACTGGCTTAACTTTAGTAAACAAAGCATCACAGTATTTTTAAATGGTCATAAACTGATCAATTTGGAGAGGTAGCTAGTAAACTGTAATATTAACTTTACTCACAATGGGAAAAAAACCTTTGATGATCTATAAAATGCAGTAAACAGAACTTTAATAAAATTTGACAACAATGCCAATATATGCAAGAAAAGAAGAATTATGGAAATGGACCATTCTGCCTTGGAACAGAAATAGGGTTTACAGCTAAGTGAGATTTAAGTGCACCATGGGACAAATTAATCAGAAATATAGATGTGAAATTGGCAGAAATGGCTGCTAGGGTGATGAGAGAAAGCTGCAGGAGCTCACTGGCAGATCTCTCCCCAGTTTTGAGAGTGCTAGAGACAGGGTGGCAGGGGAGAAGCATTTCCTTTTGCAAAGTTCTGGACATTGTCCTAATCTCTTCCTCTTGGGAGACAGTGCAAATAGTACTTTTGGCTTGGGGGGCAATATATATTTCATAGGGCCGGCATACAAAGGCAATATATTTCCTTAGGAAAGAAGGAGAACCAGCCACTGGATTTATCTTAAAGGATAACTAGCAACTAGGGAACTATCCAAGAAACATTACAATACAGTGTGTCCGTAAAGTCATGGTGCACTTTAGACTGGTCACACTGTCAAAAGTGCGCTATGACTTTACGGACACACTGTAGCATAAGTGTTCATAACAGAAGAAACTTTTACGTAGTATCCAGAGAGTTAGAATGAGAAAGAGGACTAGAAAATTAGCAAAGTTAAGTTTTAGTTTTGGTTTTAAGGCAAAACAGTTGGAGTCTAAGAGCTCCACTATTCAGAACTAAACTGCTAAGAAATGTGGTTGGAATCTATGACAGAGAATGCATTAATTTCCAGATGACAAAACCTAAGATGTATTGCTCTAGACTGAGCCTCTGTCAGAACAAGACTGAAAGGATAACCTATTTGATTTTTTCCATCTCCAGCTCTTTTTCACCTCTACTTCCATTATTCCATGAATATACAAGAAAAGGAAATAGAATATTGTTAAAGCTCTGATATGATTTATTGACTCGCTGTATCTTTAAGATAGCACATGTACGTGGTGCTGTTACACTTGATAGCACATTTTTTTTTCATGAATAGTCGTGAATAGCGTAAACAGACTCATAAAGCCTGTTTAAAGTGTCAGCGCCTAAGTTATTGCCAGTGGTGTCTTGGGGCTGCTTTAACTTATACACGTAATTTTTCTTTCTTTCCTTCCCCTTTCTCCTCCCCTTTTTAATTAATAGATTTTCTCACTCATGAGCATTTAACATCACCTTGTTTTCTTGATGCAGTTTCCTTTGGGGTTTCCCCTGTGGATAGCCTAGAAGGACATGGGGGAAGCAGTTTGATGAATCACAGTTTGTTGAAGGCAGTTATGGTTCCAGCGATAGAAAAATGGAATATTTGCAAAATGCCAGAGGTGAAGGAATAGGACACACATGATTAAAGTTGCCATAAAATCAAAGCTGTCAAAGCAACAAAAGCCGTAAAAAAGAAATATTCTGGCAACGTCAGTCTCCCCACACATCCAGGGGTGCCATGAAGCATATTATGGAGGAAAGTCCATTAGGAGTAGGGGAAGAATTTTTTCCCATTGACTATGAAAACATGTGCTGAACTATAAATGTTCTCTGCCCCAGGAATTTTTAGCTTGAGACACCTGGGACTGCAATGTTAAAACACCATTCAGTGCACAAACACTGGCAGCACTGTTTGAGAGAAGAAAGGAAATGGGGAGAGGGAGGATGAGGTAGGAAGGTTGAATGGGGGAAGGAGATTCAAAAGCTGAGACTGGCTCTGGGGAGCAGTGGTAGAGGATCCGGAACCTCGCAGTGAAAAGCAAAAGCACCTGTGTTGTCATTTCAGGAAGATACTATTACCGTGGAGCCGGAAGTATGGAAATGCCCATTTCCTCCCCAGAAGGCACATCTACACGGCAGGTGGACTCTGATGAGTGATAGGTGAAGTGTGTGTTTAGAGAACAAAATGGTAATTATTCCTTACCTGATGAGATCCAAGCTGGTTTGGCAGAACTGGTTGGTTAGGAAGGGAAATGATTTTTAAACCTCATGGAGGAATCTAAATAGTGAGAGCGGTACCAGGAAGGGGCTGCGATGATTGCTCTTGCTGCTCTGGATGGAAAACTGCCTGGTTGTGGGGAGAACTGCTAAGATGAGACGTACGCTCTTAAGTTGTAGTCAGGGTTTGACAAAGAGATCAGAGGAAATGAAGGGGCTAAAAAGAAACAGATTTGGAATTCAGTTAAAACAGAAAAAAACTTGTTACATAGCTCTCTGTATGGAAAATACATACACAATTTTTAAAAATCAAATTATTTCTCTCAGGCTACTACTGGCATAGTTTAAAATCTTTTTGTGATTACATAAATGTATTCCATGACACTCACTAATTTTTGTGCATGCAAAGGGCTTTCTGACACAATGAATCCATGACCTTTTTAAAATAAGGAGTTTATTTTCTTTCTTTACAAGCTTTTTTTTTTTTTTTCAATCTCCAGTAAGAGTGTGATGTGTTCTGAGGGTAAGATACAAAGCAGGAGAAAACTGAAAAGCGTACCTGTATACATGTTCGCCTGGACGAAGACATCCCAGGAGCCTGAGAGGCGGGAAACACTGTGTTGAAAACCAGGTAGGGAGGCCCCAAGTAGACCTCAAAAGTCCCTGGAAGGATTTAACCTTCTCTAAATTATTTCTGTTAGTTGATGTATAAACTTTCCAGGAAGGCTTTTTTACTAACACCCAGAACTAGCTGGGCCCACTTGATTATTCTCAACTCTTAAAAATTGTGGTAAAAAAAAAATACCAGTAATGAACACACTTTTCCTGTAACTGGTTTTATTCTTGGCATTCTTGATGTGGAACTCAAGTATCAAGAGCCTAGCTGCCCACACAACTTTGTCTACACAGCAGTTAGGGAAGAGGATCACCACTTACTAGATGTCTATCTTGGTAAAGTCATCTACATCAGATCTCTTATTTGCAAAACAAAGAAACTGGTGCCAGATATTTCTATAATGTCTCTGCTGATTGAAAACACAATGATTTTAAGTAAATTATCTTTTCTGAGACCTTTTTCTTAGCTGTAAAATAAGAATATTAAAAATATCCCTTCTTTTTTTCCAAGGTTGTTGTAAACCAGCCTGTTGAAAACATTATAATATTATATTTTTATAAAGAATCATCAGCATTGTCACTATTATCTCTTTGTTTTTAACATTTCCCTGTAAATGAAAAGTTCTCTATAGGAACCTGTTTACTTACTTTGAACGCATTATGAGAAAAAAACAGCATGTATTTTTAAATACATTTTTTAAAAGTGTGCTTTAATTTTTTCTTTATAAACATTTGAACTCATTTGCACTTGTGTGATTGTAATCATTTCCATGGTAGCAGATCAGGGTCACACACAAAGGTCTGAGACTTGACTACAGGTTCAAGCAGCAAGAGGAACTGGTTCGTGACCAAATAAGCTCTTATTCAAGGAAAACTGTCGAAAAACACCACTAAGGGAATACAGAAAATAACTGGGGAAGGAAATTACTTTGAAATAAATGTTCTGTTCTTTCAAGTTTGCTCTGCTAGAAAAGAGCCCCTTTGAAGAGACATAATAGAACCATTAGAAGGACCAAACATGAAATATCCATGAAATCTTAAAAGGTTTATTTTATAACCATTTTTCCTAAAGGTGTATGTGGAGTAAAAAGAAACCAAGGAGATGAAATTTGTACTCTTGTACAAATGCACAAAGCTGTTTGATGTAGAACAGTTACTTATGTCTCAATCTATTCCAAATATGCTATCTGATCTGTTCTTTGCCATCTTTCTTGTTATTGCTTATGTATCTTGTGCTACCCATATGTCTAGATATCAAACTAGAGTGCTAGCTTTTCCCTTGACTTGCTTTTATACTAAACTTTTGCAATTACTTTTAGCTCTTCAGTTAGTCACTTGAAGCTTTCCTCAATTTCAGTGAAAGCTTTTGACATAACTTGTTTTTCTTTTATTCATCAGTTATTGAACATCTATGTACCAGGCACTATTTATTTGTTTGTTTAACAAATGTCACTTGTGTGCCTGTCTAGGCCCTGGTAATAAAAGAATGTATAAAATTTATTCCCAGCTTGCAAATTTAGGCATTTTGGTGAAATTTTAAGTCTAAACCATTTGAATATACTAATGGACTACAATGTCTGTCATCTATGAGGAGCAACTAATCCAGTATTGCCTAGGGGCGGGGTCAAGCCTGTTAGATGTATTAATAGTTTCACTAAGACAGAAAAGACTACCAGTGATTAGACTGTCCATTGGAAAAGTGCAGGCAGGATGCAGAAAAGTGTGAGTATGATATTCCTAAGCTTAGAATGAAAGAGGGGTATATTAGTTTTCTATGGCAGCCATAATACTACCACACACTAAGTGGCTTAAACAACAGGAATTTATTTTTTCATAGTTCTGGAGGCTGAATGTTCAAGCTCAAGGTATTATCATGCTTGATTTCTGTAGGGCTCTTCTCTTTGGTTTGCAGATGGTCACCTTCTTAGTGTGTCCTCATGTGACCTTACCTCTGTTTGTGTGCATTCCTCATGTCTCTTCTTTTTCTTATAAAAAACATCAGTCCTATTTAATAAGGGCACCACCCTTAGGACTTCATTTTACCTTAATTATCTTATTAAAAGACCTATCTATAGTCACATCAGAAGTTAGGACTTCAATATAGGAATTGAAAGGGGGCATGATTCTGTCTATAAGAGATAGTAATGGACTTTTATCAGCAGTTCAGTATTGTTTAAATTAAGTCAATGAAATGAAAAGGCAATGGGAAAGATAATGAAATGCTTAAATGTCAGATTGTGCATCTAAATTAATAAAACTTAGGGCACTGGGGAGTCACTGGATAATTCTGTGGGCTACAGTGATCAGATTTACCCTTTGTAAGGATCTTTTGGATGTAAGGTAAAGGATGAATAAAGGCAGGGTCGAGGGCAGAGGTAAAATCAGATGCAGAGAGACTACCAGAGAGTGTGGCAATCAGCCACACCAGACACAATGATGACCTGAACCAGAGGTGGCTACCTTAGGAAAAACTTTAGAAGGTAATATTGATAGAACTTGAGGATCAAGTATGTATAAACAGTGAGGAAGGAAAAGTGGCTCAAGTTGACTTTGCACTATTTGAAGTAACTTAGTAGATAATGAGATGAGAAATACAGGAAAGATATCGAGATTTAGGGATTTAAGCAGGAGCTGATGTGATCAGCTTTGACATGGGAAGTTTAAAACCTGTAGAACATCCAAGTGGAGATGTCTAAGTAAATATATAAGCCTAATTCTCAGAAAAGAGATCTCGAATGAGATTAGTTTGCAATTATTTAGGAATATGGGCAAATTAAGAGAGCTGTAAGAGTAAATAAAATTACCTGATTAAGATGAGAAGAGAGCAAAAAAAAAAAAACCAAAAACAAAATAACCCACTTCTATAGAGGTACAATATAGAATGGTAGAATTAATACAAATAGAAAGGTAGGAAGCATTGTCATTTAAGATATGAGTTGAGAAATAAGAATAAAGAAAAATTTCTTCTTATTGGTGGATATAAGGAACATAATTCCAATAATTATAAATTTCATTCAATGCTTCAGATAATTATCAAATTATATTTGTATTGTGATTTATCAAATTGCATTACAAGCATATATTTTCATTTTCCTTACACGTTTTTATTCTCTTTGATTTAAATATAAGAATTTCAACCTGTGGTTTGATTTTCAGCTTAAGCTCTTTTAAAATCTAATCATTAGTTTGGTTGCAGTAATTTTCTAAGGTTTTCAATTAGTACTAAAATTAAAACCTAAATCCTTATTAACTAGTAAAGCAGTTTTGAAATCTTGCATAATTCCAGTAATACATGCAAATATAGAAAAATTTGACTTTCTAAACATTGTTATTTGTGCTTTGGTTTCAAGTTGTAAAACTTTAATAGCTATATCATATAGCACTATCAGGAGGTGCTAATCCATATTTTTGCCTGAGCTTTTATTCATCATTGCTGTGTCCCATTCATAGTAGTTATTACACGCGCGCACGCGTGCGCACACACACACACACACACACACACACACACACACATACACACACACTGGTATATGTACCTGAGGACATTTACTATGGTTCTCTGGTTGATTTCAAAAAATTGGTGAGACTATCAGAGGAAGAAGAGACCCAAACAGCTGGTAACACTGATTCTTGAGTATCTATTAACTATTTCAAGCACTGGGCTAGGTGCAGTGAATGCTGACAACAGAAGTCAGCAGAACTTAAATGAACCTTATTTTTTCAGAGCTTACAGCACCTTGCGAATGTGCCTGAAAAAAAATGCTCTACAACACTTTCCAATGGTATAAGACTGGAATGGTGCAGCTCTTTTGCTTGCAGCAGTCTCTGGAGCAGGCATTATAACTGGCTTTTAAATTTTATATTCTGCTTGTTGAAGGCAGCTCTTCTGTGCTCCAGATTCTGCCTCACAATAATATAAGAAATGGCTTGGACCAGGATCAGCAGCCATGAAACCATTTGTTGCTGGGCTCAATGGGGCTGGAATAAAAATAGTCCTAGGATTCTCTTTCAGTCATTATTGCTTCCAAATCTCTATTCATGGCCCTGCCTTTCCAGCCACTTGAATATTCAAATAGTCAAGAAGTCAGAAAATATTGAAGCAAGAAGGAAGCAGAAGACAGTTTGGTTTTAGTCAATAAAAAAATGATGGCCCTTTGAACCCTATAAATTGTGCTAAGAATTTTAGGCATCCATTACCCCTTAAATATCAATTTCTACACTTTTTCATTGTTATTTAAGTAAATCAGACTACCATAAGGTAAGCAAAACTGTTGTATGTTATGTACATTACATACTTGTCTTTAAGGAAATATCATGGTGTTGACACAAAATGAGAAAACTTTTAAAATATGTTTTTAAAGCTATAGTTAAACTATTAAATTATATTTACAGGGCTTCTGTTTAGATAAAGTAAAGCCTATATGATTTTATTTTTAAAAATTATGTATTTTTAATTTATTAGGGTGCCATTGTTGGCCAAACCATATAGGTTTCAACTGTATAACTCAATACAATACCATCTACACATTTTGCATTGTTCACCCTCCACCCCAAACAAAATTTCCTTTTGTTCCCATTCTCTGCCCCTTTGCCCCCTTCCCTATCTCCACCACCCCATCCTTGGCTATTGCCACTCTACTGTTTCTATTCATTTGTCACTTATAAACTTTTTAGCCAACTACTTCATTCTTCTTCACCCTGTCCCCACACCTTCCTCATAGCCATCCATCTACTCCATGTGAAAGAACTGTCAACTAAACAAGTAAACATAAAATCACGAATGAAAACTTTCAAATATCAAATGAATGTTTTTATTGTCCATTAATCTTTATATCTGCCATGTATTAGCTTGAAAAAACACAATTAGAAAGTTGAGAAGTACTCAAAAACTGGAAATGCATACTTGATTGTACTGGCCTAAGAATCTCATGATTTTTCCTTAGGGGCTTACCATCATGCTTCAGTACCTTGACAGATCATAGATGTTGGGTTATTATCAAATGATGATAGAAAAGGCTGTCATTTGCATGCTTCCTGAAGAATTCTATCTAGTAATTCTGTTAACATTTGACAAAGTTTTATGACATTAGAACCACCAGTGTGTTGAAATTCAACATTGGCTGAGTTTCTTGCATATGCTTCACATTTAAAGATAACAGTTCTGTTTCCTGACACACAGATTCAAAATAAGTATCTCAAGAAGGAAGAAAAAAAACCACCCCAAACAAAACAGAAACTACAAAAAACATGTTTCAAAATAAAATCAAATGTACAAGGACAAGTACTATACTGGAAAACATTTTAAGGGAGGTGAGGAAGAAAAGAAGAGACTTACATAATCAATAGAAAACAGACTTTTGTATTCAACTTCAAACAATTAATCCTTCCTTTCCTGTCAAGGCAGTACCAAATAAATTTAGAAAGTAAATAAAAATAACTCAAATTTCTCTATGGTTATTTTGTCAACCTCAGAAATTCTAAAATTTATGGTTAAAACTATAACTATCTCACAAATATTAACCTTCCTATAGTTTTTGCAACTTGTTTAAAGGTATATACGTATGTCCAGGAGTCGTTCAATCTTTTGACTAGTCCCTCTTTCTATCCCCATGCAGACACATTTATTTAATCAACATCTGCTTTAAGGTAAACTGGTAAAATTGTTGCAATATGACAACTTCTAAGTATGATTTTATATACATTAGATATCAGGCTAAAAAATAATCAGAATGCTTCCCCTTCTCCCATAGGGTTTTCAGGAAAAAAAACAACAACAAAGAGGGAAATTTTAGATACTGAACCTTTGAAATGGGTCACGTGACCAGAATGTGACACACAAATTCACTTGGCTGAGATATAAAGTAGGCATTCAATGTACTTGTGAATTTTTAAAAATCACTTTTTGTTAAACAAAGGTGGGAAATATTTTCCAAAAACTAGGCAAATTTTTATTTTGTGGAACTTTGAAGAACAAAACAGTAGTAGTTAACTATAGTTAACTAAGGTCCTTTTTATTAAATTCAACCCATTAAAATTGCTCAGAACACGCAGAGAATTTTAATTAGTAAGCTTATCTTTATATTGGCTGAAATAGGGGGGAGACATTGAACTTTATACAATGAATACATAGTTTGTAACCATTAAGTGTTAGGCATTATGATGTTTCTGTAAATGAAGGCAAATGCTGGACACATGATCTGACACTGGATCTTTGTGCATTTTCCATAGTTTGCTGTTTCCAGTATATTACCTGTAATGATAAGTTAATTAATTTTCAGCTTACAAATATTGTTTAATAATTGTGTTCTGAATCCCAAACTTGGAGTTACCAGGTTGAAGTAATAGTTTAGGCTATGGGAAAAAAATGATTGAACATTTGCAACTGTGACTATCATACACAAACTGAAATTTATTAATCCCATCTTTATGAGCCACCAGGAAAAATGCCCCCACCCCACACTGTTTACCAACGTTAGAACTGTAACAAAAAGGCCATTGCACCTTTGAAAGTTCTCATGTGAGAGAGCCCAGTTTCCAGTTTCTATTTTGTACTACTAAGTGGTTTCTAGTGCTTTTAAAATGCTTTCCTTGCAACGGCTGCAACTTAATCTGTGCCTTTCTTGAAACTTTATTTCTAATTAGTTGTTGCCTTCTTAAAGATGAAAGCCCTTTTGCACCTTGAAGGGCAATGTGAACTTAATGAAATATGCTGATAGTAGTTAAAGATGTTTTCTTATATGAGTAAGGGCATTGAAGATTAACCCTGACCTTCTCAGAGAAAAACTGCTATACTATGTTTCAGTTAAGATTATGTATTACTATATTTCTTACAGCTAAACCAGGCACATAATTTCAGGGTGACAGGAGCTGTTTTCTTTGGTCACCTAAACACAAGTTGATTTAAATAGATAGCTTCAAAAATAAATCTTTGGCAGCAATAACAATACCAGGAGAGCATGTGGTATTTTATCAAGGGTCACATGGGTGCAGAGGATCTGCCTACCCATATTTTCTTTGTCTGGAAAAATAATATCCCTTTTAGCAATACCTTCTGAAGTTGCTTGATGTTTCTTGAAGTATCCATAGTGGACAATGTGATGTGCTGCCCAGGTGCCCATATAAGAGACACTTACTGGCCCAGCTGCTGGGGGTGCTGTACAGTGTAGACAGAAAACCTTCAAGAATATCCTTTCAAGATTTCTTCAGCCAAAGAGTGGCCTGCTCAGGCCTGTGCTTTTCCAAGGCAGCCCCCACTAGATGACTGCTACTATGGTTTTAAGGACATGGAGGCCTGGTCCCTTCAGTTCAGCTTGAGGCAATTTTGAAGCTATTCTAATCTGCAGTTGCCTTTGAAAGGATGAAGGAAAAATACAATGGACAGCCACTTAACCATCATTTAAATTTACCCATTTGCCACATTAATTTTTATATATAAATATTTACATATGTGTATCTTTGCAAATATATATCTTTGATGCCTCACTCTGAAATACGTCGACATTTATTTCCAAGATTAAAGACATTCTACTGTATAACCATAATGATATTTTTACTCTCAAGGGATGTAACATTGATACTCTACAATTGTCTAATATACAATCCACATTCTGATTTTCTAGTGTCTTTATAATGTCTTTAATAGCTGTTTTTTCCCACTGAGAATTCATCCAGGGTCATACATTACTTTTATTTCTCTTTAGTCTTCTTTAATCTACAATAGCTTCCCCAATTTTTAAAATGATATAATATTGACATTTTTTAATAGTTCAGGAAAATTAGTTTGGTAGAATATCACATAGTATGGGTTTGTCTGATTGTTTCCTCATAGGTAAATTTATATTCAAGGTTTTTCAAAATGATACTAAATATGAAATGCTGTGTCCTTCTAAGTGCTTTGCATTAAATGATTATGATGGAGGAAGAGAAAGGGGGACAGATAGATGATAGATAAATGATAGTTAGATGATAGATAGGTAGATAGATAGATAGATAGATAGATAGATGATAGAGGATAGATAGGCAGACAGCTCTCTCTATGGACAGCTTGCACCTTTCTCCACCCCTTCCCCCCAGGCACGTTTCTCTTGTCTCTCTCTTTTACCTATACTGCAAGGGCACTTCTTTTGCCTCTGTAACTTGTTTCCTGAGCCTATTTCTTCTATGGCTCATTTCTATCTCTGTGATATATATTTTTTTTTTACAGGGGCAGAGAGAGAGTCAGAAAGAGGGATAGATAGGGACAGGCAGACAGGAATGGAGAGAGATGAGAAGCATCAATCATCAGTTTTTCGTTGCAACACCTTAGTTCTTCATTGATTGCTTTCTCATATGTGCCTTGACCTTGTTGACCTTGGGCCTTCAGCAGATCGAGTAACCCCTTGCCTGATCCAGTGACCTTGGGTCCAAACTGGTGAGCTTTTTTTTTTTTTTTTCAAGCCAGATGAGCCAGCGCTCAAGCTGGCAACCTTAGGGTTTTGAACCTGGGTCCTCCACATCCCAGTCCGATGCTCTATCCACTGTACTACCATCTCTTCAGGCTATCTCTGTGACTTTCTAAATAAACTTTCTCTTATAGTTTGTGCCTTGGTTTTGGATTTTTTCTTTGTCAGAACTCAAGAACCAAAGTTCAATCTGATTCCACTGGTCTCACACCTAATCTTGATTTCACCACCATTATGGTGCTGTGACTCAGATACTCTTAATATGACTTGGATTGTCTTATCATGGCATAGTGACAGAGGATTTTAAGAAAACCCACCCAGGACCACCTAGTAGGCCCAGGACTTTTCTAGGTAATAGCAGGGGTCCCTTGAACCTCACTGGCTACTTGTTTTGTGTCAGATGAACCTGGCTGAGTTTTTCTTGGAATTATGGACCTTCCTGTTTTAAGGTAAGAGGTCCTGATTTTCTTTGAGCTGTTTTTTTGTTTTGCTTAGTTGTTTGGGTAATGTATAGAGTAAAGCAGGACATTTCAGGACAATGGCAAATGTGGTAGTGTTGGTAACAAAATGGCTCCAAGCATTTGACCAGTGGCATCAGCTCAGACTTTGGGTAAGCAACCTTGGTACTTGAGTTTTGGCTAAGAAAGAATTTAGAGCGAAGACTCAAACTATAAGAGAAAGTTTATTTAGAATGTCACAGAGGTAAAAGACATGAGCTGTAGAAGAAATGGGCTCAGAAAACAAGATACAGAGGCCAAAAAGGTGCCCTTTGAGTTTAGGAGAGAGAAAGAGGCACCTGAGGAAAGGAAATGGGAACAGACATGGGTGTGCTCCATAGAAGGAGACCACTGGGTCCTCCATCTTGAGGGCTTTCGTCGGATGTAAAATCACATGAGGTGATTTTGCCTTTTTCTATGTAATGTTGATTACTTAGTTAAGAATAGTGTCGGTTCAGACTTTTTCACTATGAAGTTATATATTACTCTTTAATAAATACATAATCTATTGATAACTTTGTTTCTCCAAATTTTAAGACTTTAGAATTTATGTTCTTGCCGACTTTCTCTAATGGTTTTAGCATCCATTAAAAATCTGTGCCTAAATTTATTTTTACATTGTCATTTGCAAAACAGTAGTTTTCTGTTTTTCCTTCTACATTAGCTGGAATTCTTCCTTAAAAAGAAGCCTTCCTTTTTTCCTTTTCTCTCCTCTGCATTTCTTTTTCCAGAAGGAGGGATTCATGGATTAAAAATAAAAAATCAATGTTATTTATTTAAATTATTTTATTTGTATATATTCAAATTTCCCCAAATTTAGTCAATGGAAAATTCTTAAATATTTTAATGGTTTTTGGACAATTCCTTGCTTTCAGGCACAAAAAGTTATTCTATTTTCTTGACCACATTTGTGATCAGTTATTTCTTCAAATGGTATTTACACACCAAAATCTTGTGCCTTTTGGCTCATTATTACTGAGATTCTATTTCTAGACCATTTCTTTGAGCAGAGCTAGGAAACAAACAAACAAACAAAAACAAAATAAAAATTATGTGTTCTTACAGAGACCGCCCATCCTTTTCTCATACTTTCTTATTTCAGCCAGAACTTTGGTTCCCAGATAACATCACTCTTCTTATCTACCTATTTACCTACCTTCTTCTTTCTCCTTCTTTTTCTCCTCCTCCATTATTATCAAGCAAATGTATGAGAATATGTATCTTTACAATTTCTCTCATTGTTGTATCTTTTAATTTCTTTCATAATGCCTAAACATGTTTTATATATGTAAGGGCAATTTTTATACTTTTTCTCATGAACTATTTGTTTATTCCTTTTACTCTTTTCATTTGAATTCGGTTTTTTCTCCTCAGTTTTTAGGAGTGTTTATATATCAGAAAGTTATCAGTTTATTTGCTATGTATGTTGCAAATGGTCTTTCCTTCTAATTTGCCTTTTGAATTTGCTTTTAATTTCTAAATGTTTTAATAGTAAAAGTACTAATATCGTACTTGAATTGCATCTATATTTTGAAAATCATTAATTATGTTTTCTTCAAGTACTTAGGTGATTTAAATTTTTGATCATTTACATATTGCAATGGTGAATTTTATGTGTTAAGTTGGCTGGGCCATGATGCCCAGATAGTTAGTGAAACATTATTCCAGATGTTTCTGTGAAGGTGTTTTTTGATTAAGATTAACATTTAAATCAATGGACTTGGAGTAAAGCAGATTGCTCTCCATAATGTGGTGGTCCTTGTCAAAGCATTTGAGAGCCTTCATAGAACTCTTTCCATTTGTTCAAGTCTACTTTTGTATCTTTCATTTTCTATTAAGTTTAATCCTAAATATTTAGTTTTTGTGTTGATATTGTGAGGTTTCTCATCAATTAGCTATATTATGTATTATTTCATATACTAATATATAATAGACATATATTAATATATATTTAGATACTAATTTTAATCCTGTCATTTTAATGAATTATTTTCCTATGTGAACCTGTTTTATCATTAAATATCTTTGATCTCCTAGGTATACTGTTATATTATTTATAAACAGATAATTTAATAGTATTTTCCCCCAGTAATTATTATTCTTAATAGTTTTTAGTTTTCTGATTATATTGGCTCTTTTTCTTTTTGCCCTGAATGTAACCTGATTTGGTATTAATTTTGCTAACCCTGTCTTCTTGCATTTGCCTTGTCTGTTTCTATTATGTGATTTTCAATCTTTTTTAAGACCCTTGATTTTGGATTTGTATCTTTTTTAAGCTTTGGTCAACCTGAGACTGCTTTTCTTTTAATGGGCATGCTTAACTTATCTGTATTTCTTGAAGTGATAGATTTGTTTGGGCTAAGTTTTTTCCTAGTTCTTTATGCAATGCTTTCACTTTTATGATTTTTTTGTATTATTATATAGTATATTTTCCTTTAGGCTTGGTCTTCTGTGTACAATTTTTTTGATAAGTTGTTAAGTTGCACCATTATTGTCAGCTCTTTTAGCTGATTTTATTTATACATAATTTTATACACTTACTACTCTCTGTGTCTTTAGGCAGTAACTATTGAATCACTGTTTTGTGCAGTTGCAAAATTCTTATAATTTCTCAAAGTCTTTATTTCCATTTTGAAATTATAAATGAATATAATATTTTTCTTACTTTGTATATTCTGTACCTTTGCATATTTAAATACAATTGTATTTCAATTAATTTTATTTGTTTTTCTTGTCTTTTTTTCCTTTTAAAAGCGAAGCAGAGAGAAACAGACAGAGAGACTGGAACATCAATCCGTCTGTTCCTGTATGTGCCCTGATTTCTTGCATTTGCAAGAAGGGATCAAACTGGCAACCTCTGTGCTTCGGGATGACATTCCAACCAACTGAGCTATCTGGTCAGGGCTTAATTTATTTTTTTAAATTGACTGATTGATTTTTAGAAAGATGAAGAGAGGAAGGGAGAGAGAAGGGAGGGAGGCACTTATTTGTTGTCCAACTCAGTTGTGCACTCCTTGGTAGCTTCCCTGTGTGCCATGACCAGAAAATCGAACCTGCAACCTTGCTGTTTCAGGATGACGCTCTGACTGACTGAGCTGATGGAACAAGGCCACATAATTAGTTTTTAACACATATTTGAATCTTTTGCTATTAAAAATGAAGAAATAAAGTACTTATAATTAATTTTATCTTTTTTCTTCCTTTTGTTTCTCATTATTTGTTACTATATTTTTGCTTTATTTTTGTGGTTTGTGACATTTTTTTACTTTATAGTCATAATTTTATAAGATATTTGGTCTTATTCTTGCAGTTGAACACATTCAATGTCCCAATTAATTATTTTCCCATAGGTTCTCTGTTAATATTTTTGAATTTTCATTATGCTCATGACTATTTTTTTTCTCTTGAGGCATATAGCCATTTTTTGTTTTGTTTTTTAGAAGAATAACAACTTTAACTGTCTATGTTTCAGTGTTGATCACTCTGTATCCATGTTTTCCAGGACAGTGTATAGATCTATACACTATATATAAATCTATATACTTCTGTAGATTATTCTTATTTCTAGGAAATATTCTTGCATTATATATTTGAATATTTTTTATTCTAATTATTGCTACAGCTTTTAAAACTCATGTTTTCTATGTATATTGTACATTTATCTCAATCTTCACCTTCGTTTACTTGTTTTGTTTTTTTAATAGAATGTTTTCCTGGCATTGTGATTGCAGTTTCAACAATTGTTTTTTTCTACTTAACTTGTTTCCTGAGCTCTCTCTGATCCTATTTCTCTGCATCCATCATGTATTTTCCTTAAGCCCTATGGACTTGCTTTGTACACTTTGGCTATTCTATTAATTTAACACATTGTTTGACATTGTCATTGTCTTGGTGTTCATCTGATTGTTGTTTTTAACCTTTATTTTCTGCTTTCTAGTATTTTAAGGAAGATCCTGTAGTGGTTTAGTTTTGTTGTTTAAATTAGTGAAGTTCTTCCTGGCCTTGCTTTTTGCAGAAAATTTGTGTGAGAAAGAAAAGATGGCAGTTCTCTGGGCTGGTAGGAGTTCACTTTGGTACAGAAAGAAACCCAAGAAGCCATGTTGGGCATGTGAAAGATTTATTTTTTCTAGAGCCAATAAAGGTCAATAGTTATATGAGGCACCCAAATCCCAAGTTTCTCTCCTCTAATCTGTTTCCAGTCTTTCCTACCATGAAAATATGTTGTTTGCTTCATTGTGGAATTCCTAATATACCATGTTACCATACAACATTTTTCCATTGGCCTGGGTGTTCCATTTCCTTTTTTATGATCAGAAAAACAATTTACAAATAAGATTATTATTTTGGCTCCATGGATGCACTCCTTGCTGAAGGATAATTATGCTCTGCAGGCTTTCTCATTTGCTGTTTCCCATACCAGTCTGCTCTTTAACTACCTTTAGCAGTTCTTCAGCAAATATTGAGGTTTAGGGTTAGAGTGTTTTGTAATTTTGAAAAGGTAAAAATAATTCTATTTTTAAAGTTATGCTCATTGTCTGTCAGTGATTTCTAAGAGGATATAGAAAAGGACCTAAAAGTACTTTGTGTTATCATTTATGCATATTGTAGGACTAAAATAACATGATGAATCTTAACTAATATAACTAATCAATAAGGATGAAACCGAGATCTTGAACTTATGAATCTGCCATCAGACTCAGAATTTCTCATAGTATGGAGCATAGACTTGGAGAAATAATCTTGTTTTTTTTTGTTTATATGTGAGATATAGTCTACATATGAAAAAATTCTATTTTAACCTTTGCTCTTACAATTTTTTTTATTCCACTTTTCTAATAGTCACCATTTACTTATATCTAACTTCCTAGGATGTGTTGTATCAAATAACAGAAAATCTAATTCAAGATGACTTAAACCACTGGTCCTTGAAATTTAAGAAGACATCAAGATTATTTGTCCAACTCTGGCCAGATAGTTCAGCTGGTTAGAATGGCGTCCCCGTATGCCAAGGTTTGGATTTGATCCCCTGTCAGAGCACATACAAGAGTCAACCAATAAATTCATGAATAAGTAGAATAACAAATCAATGTTTCTCTCTCCTTCTCTCTCATCAGTCAATAAATAAATATTAAAAATAATTACTTGCCCAGGGTTTTTGATTCAGTAGGTTTGGGTTTAATGCTGAGAATTTACATTTCTGACAAGTTCCCAAGTGATGTGGGTGCTGATGGTCTGGGGACCACACTTTGAGAATCATTGGGTTTAATAATTAGATTTATTATTTTGCAGTAAATGATGATAGGATGGCTCAATGGCATATTAATATTATATTTCTACAATAATATTATTTTTTCTTCTCAGAAATATAAATTATCTCCCTGCATAGAGAAAGCTGTTTGTAACACCTTTGGCCACAACAATGTAATGTTCAGAGTCAGAGGTGGGGCAAGGGGGAGTTAATCTCTCTCTTTCAGAGCTACCTCTCCTTGGTAAAATTTAGGCAGAACAATTTTTCTATGCCTATTTACTAACAAGGAAGATGTAGCTTCTATTCATTATTAGACTAGTAGACTAATCAAGACTTACTTCCAGTCTAGATAGAGAAATGAGAACAGAGATTGAAACTCACTGAAAGTGGTGGAGGTTAAATTGCTCAGATGAAGAAAGTGACAGTGCTATGAATTATTGTGTGTACAGGCTTCCTGAAGGCTTTTTACAATTTGGGCCCAGTCTTTCCCAGTTTATTTTCATCTGTTCAGTAGTTAAAATCTAAATGTTAAATGCAGTATTAACACTTCCTTGTTAGTTAGCAAGAACAAAATTGCCTCCATTAATTCTTTTAAATTCACAAATTCTATTATTTGGGCATTTTAGGGGAATGCAAACTCTGCACAACTTTTATACTATAGTGGTGTGTGTTTTCTTCTTCCCTATTTGCCTTAGTTTTGATTTTTCTTTCCTGTTTCTGGAGCAAATATATATATATATATATATTTTTTGATTCTGGAATAAAATGGAATAATGACCTTTCTTCAGATGAAATGTGGAAGTGCTGTTTGGTTGTTGTTCTAGCTGTTTCTTTTCTTCATTTATTTATAAATTCACAACGACCAATTCCCTCCAGATAATTATAACTTGTCTGATGTATAATAAAGGAACCAGAGAATTTTGTAAGGAAGCTCAACATACATGAAATAACTATCATATTTAATGATATTATTTTATGGGCATTTTATTGAATTATACAAGATAAGAAATTTGCTTGATAAAAATGAACATATTCATTTACTTTTTAATCAGATTACTAAACTGAACATTGATGAATCCTAAAAGTCCCTTACATATTTCCTCCTAACCAGCATACCTTCTCTTCGGAACTATAAGTGACATAGATTAGTTTTGTCTAATTTGAACATAATATAAATGGAATCACAGTATAAACTGCTTTGGTTCATACATCTTTTGTTCAATTTTAGGTGTGAGATTGATCCTTCTTTTCTATGTGGCAAAGTGGCTGCACAGATTTGTACACCTAGTAGCATTTGGAAGTTCCAGTAGCTTCAGGGCAGGGCAAAAGTTATATGCTATCTTTCTAATTTTACCAGTTTTGGTGAGTAGGAATAGTGATAATTTTGGTTTTAATTTCTACCTCTCTCATGAATAATGAAGCAAAGTTTTTAATTCCAAGTTTAATATCTTTAATACATAAAAGACTATTCAGATTCTTATTTTTTATTATCAGTTTGGGTAAGTTATGCTTTTATAGTAATCTCTTTCATCCAAATTTTTATGTATGTTAGCTTATAGTCGATATAATAGCTTATTACCTTTTTAATCTCTGTAAATTCTATATTGATGTTTCTTTTTATTCCTAATACTTATTATTTATGTTTGTTTATATTTTTGTTCCTTTTTTTGCTAGGGATTTTCTACTCTATTTGTCTTTTTAAAGGATATAATTAGACTTAGTTTTCTCTTAAAAATGATTTTTTCTATTTGATTAATTTTCACTTTTTTCTCTTTATTTCCTTTTTTTAGAAAACTTCTTTGGGATTAAGTAACTGTTTTTTCTCCTAATTTCTTAATATGTATACATATATAACTTTTTAAATCAACTGTTTTCTTTTTTAATTTGTTTAATGTTTAAATTAGTTTTGATTTTTGAGCTGATTTTTATTTTATTTTATTCATTTTAGAGTGGTGACACAGAGTGAGAGAGAGAGAGAGAAAGAGAGAAAGGGGGGAGGAGCTGGAAGCATCAACTCCCATATGTGCCTTGACCAGACCAGTGCAGGGATTTGAACTGGCGACCTCAGTGTTCCCAGGTCGACGCTTTATCCACTGCGCCACCACAGGTCAGGCTAGTTTTGATTTTTATATAGTTAAAAGTAGTTCTGATTTTTGTTGAAATTTTCTCTTTAACTCTGAATTATTTAGAAGTGGAGTGCTTTAATTTCAAATTATTAGGGATACTCTAGTTCGGTTTTAGTTATTGATTTCTAGCTTAATACTACTGCATTCCAAAAACAAATTATGTATAATGTCAACCCTTTGAAATTTGTTCAATATACTTATGTTCTGACATTTGGTTAATTGTGAAAACACTCTGCAGTTGTGGGATGCAGTGTTCCATATACAAAAGTTATGCCATTTGTGAATCATGTGCAGATTTCCATTTCCTCACTGAGTTTTGTTTGCTTGTCTTATCAAGTTTTAAGAGAGATATATTAAAATCTTCTTTTATAATTGTATATTTTGACCTCTTTCATTCATGAGGTAATGCTTTTAGGTAAGCACAAATTAATATTTTATATAGTCTTGGTAAATGTAACATTTTGTTATTAACAAAGCCTTATAATTACTTTTACTGTAAGAATTTGTGTTCTGCATATGATATTATTAGGCTATAAACTACTTATAAAATATATAAATTAGATGATATTTCACAATTTTCCAGGATTAAATGTAAAGAGATTGTTGTGTTCCAATTCTCTGGTAATTCTCAGTTTGCTGGTCTTTCTGATTGCAGAAGTATTTTAAGTCTTTAATTTGGTAAAACCTCTGTGGTGAATATTTGACTTTAGGAACATCAATTTCAAATCAGATCTGTCATCTCATAAGCATCTGCTCTTAGTCTACTTGGATTGCCATAACAAAGTTCCAGAGATTAGGTACTGTAAACAACAGAAATTTACTTTCTCACAATTCTGGAGCCTGGGAGTCTAAGATAAAGGTATCAGCATGTTTGTTTTCTCCTCAGTCCTCTTAGCTCTTGGCTTAGAGATGGCTGCTTTCTTACTTTGTGCATATATCCCTAATCTTCTTTCTATCCAAATTTCTACCTTGTGTAAGAGCACCATTCAAATTGGATTAGGGCCCATTTTAGCAACTCATTTTAACTTAAATCAAATTTTTACATCCACCACTTAAATTAATAGATAGGAATTTTATTATGTACTTTCTTTGTTATTATATTTTTTATAAACTGGATTATATGATATACGTTTTTATGTAATACTTTTGTAATTTAGAAATATCCTTTCAGCCTAATTTAAAAATTTTATAACATCTTACATCTGGATACGTCATGATACTTTTTCATATTTAGCAACAAATATTCTTTCAGTGATTAACATTTGATATTTACAAATAGAATATGGGTATTTAGAAAGGTTACATATAACACAGTAAAATATTGAAATAGTTCCCTGTATCAAAACATTTAGACAGGCCTAGATAATTTAAATATGTTCTTAAATTTTAGATAGTTTAGAATCCAGCTAATCATTTGTCTTAATTTAAGTCCACTTAATGTAAAAATGAAAACTTTAATTTTTTTCCTGAGGCTGCTATGTCAATTCTAAGTAGAAATGATACCATGTTTAATAATACAGACATCAGATTTGATCTCTTCTTGCCCATAGTCAGGTGGAACAAAAGTAGGTTTACAGTTGTTTTATGAAAAATAATACAATAATTAATAAATAGTAATGTAAGAATAAATTCTGTGTTCTATGTACTCACAAAAATAAACCTACTTATCTTTCATGGTTTATTTTTTTAAACTTAAAATACACCTATACATCTTTTCCCCCCTGTAGTCAGAAAGCGTGCATTGCACTAAAGTTGCTCAATAAATATTTGGTAATTAGTATGTATATTTTGGTTCAGATCAGAGCAGTTCTTTAATTCAAAAAAAATGTACTTGGATTTAACCCTGTGGTTGACCTCTGGGTCTATTAAGTCAATACTACTGTCCAAATGTACAACACTGTGATGCTTTAGTATGGAACCCTGGGACTCCAACCAGGAATTTTTCAATATTGTTACCTAAATTCCAGGTCAGGTACTGAAAATCTAGATCTTTTGGGACTATTCCATTTTTAAGTAAAGTGGTCAGTGTGCACCAAGAACAAATCTAGACTGGGACTACACTATTATTAGTTCGAAGTTCTTATGTTCACCTGCAAGAATCCATCTTGATACTTCTTCCACAATGAAATACTAAACCCCCAGAACTTATCTGCTTGATTACAGCCTTACACCATTGTCTAATCTACATTTTTCTGTGGAAATTAGAAGATGTTTAAGTGAAGATCAAAATGAGAATAGTCTAATTAGGGCTGCATTCAATTACAATCCTACTTTACTTATTTAACATTATTTAGGAGCTCATTTCCTATATTTTGGTTGCTGAAAAATACTAAATTATTTTAATTCTTAATATTATCATTATATTGACAATCCTTTTACAGGTACTATGAATTTCATATGTGTTTATTTAATGACAATTTATTTATTTTATGTATTCCTGTTTTTAGCAGAAAAAATACATTGTCAATAAAGTAGGATAATTACTAATATATATTCCTTGACATTAATGGCCTTCTCTTCCCTGTGGAACATTATTAGTTTTCTCCTAAAACCCCTTTTAATGAATCAAAAGAAAATGGAAGATTTTCATTAATATCTGAGCATATTTTTACCTTAATTTGTTCTGAAGTGCACGTGTCATGAATTGTGAGTTTCTGAACAGAATGGGAAAAAAAGGAAGTTCCGTGCTTTCTTACATAGGTCAAAGGTGGTCACTTTGTGATCTAATAAGTCATGCTGGTGTTATTGACCTTTTCATAAAATGTTTATCCAGGCTCTTTTCTCTTTGTGTTTAACAGTCCCTGGAGACAAGATGTTTATAAATGTAACAATATCAGGTTCATTGACATAATTTTTTCAAAATTATCTAAACCAAACTCATATCATTTGAAAGTTTCATTTGGGTATAAAGAAGAAAGTAAGCACGGATCACTGAGAACTGCACTTTATAGTGTATGATCAGCCAGCTGAGTCACAAATGAAAATAAACAAATGTCATTAACTGGTGTATTTCAGAAAACTATATTAGTACGTAGTTCTGGGGGTTTTGCTTATAAGAAGAATTCTTTATTTAAAATTAAACCTTTCTCCCAATACCAGGAATTACAAAAAAGATATAAGGAACATGTTGAAATGACTTGAGAATATTTAAGACTCAGATAAAATGGCAACACATATATTATTTTACTTTTTAATTTTAATTTGTTTAGTTCCCAAAACATGAGATGCTCATTTAAAAACATAAGAGTTCAAATGAAGCAAAATCTCAAATGAGAAAAGGTTATGGAAACAATAGAAGGGCAGAGTCCATTGTTACTGTGTATTGTGCAACCCACAAATGAAATTACCACTAACGTATCTTATATCCCAAAATGAATTCACGGAATAGCAGAAGACAAGTGATAGTCATTTGTCTGATTTCCTGACTAGAAAGATGAGTGTGAATCCATACCTGGAATCTAATTACAAGCAAACCACTAATAAAACCACGACCTACTTGACAATATGAGAGGAAAAATTGTACAAACAGAAAATTTATGACAGTGATCTACAGCACCGCTGCAATAAAGGAATCTAGTTTGAGTGACACTTCCTGAATAGTAATAAAAAATTAGAAGCCCCTTCAACCACCTGGGATATTATCAATATTTACTTCTTTGGTTGTCAGTTTTATTTCATACCCCCAAACCTCCTTTAAGGAAAAGAAAAGAAATATAGGCTCTCTTCCCTACATAAATTTAAAGCATAAGTCATTAGCCTTTAAGACTTTTTTTATATTTCTGCTCGCAAAGGCAAGGGATTTGCCTTTGTCACTCTTGAGAAAAGTTGTTCTATAGTTAAGAAAGCACTTTTTGAGCCAGACCAGCATATATTTTGATATCAATTTTTCCATATGCTAGAAGATTGTGATCCTATCTGTTTATATAATAATTTTCTAATTTTTAAAGTGAGGATAACAATAATTAGCTAAAGAGGTATTGTGAGAAATAAACTACAGTTAAACTAGATAGTTTATTAACTGTGAAATGCAATGTCTTACAAATAGTTAATACCCATTACATGGTAAATGAAAGAGAGAGAGAGAGAGTGAGAGAGAATTTAATTTTGTTTCTGTGGCAACTTTTCAAACAGCATGGTCCAAACTATCAAAAATATCTAGTCTATTTAAAGCAGAAGTAATGAATTACTTTCTGAAAAGTTACATGTGAAATAATTGTTTTTCTGCATAGAATTCTAATTTATGGCTGGCTTAATTCTGTAGTTTAATTTCACAACTCCATAATTGAAGATTGATCTTTATTTGTTATTGATCATTAATTGATAAAATCCCTGAGAATATTTCCCAACTCTCACTGTGACATATAAAAGCAAAAGTTAACTATACCAGAGAATATTGGAATATTGTGTAAAATAACTGTATAATGCACTGAGTATTTATTTCTTTAAGAGCAGTTCATCACTGGTTAATAATTTTGTTCTTTAATTCCTATGAATTATTTTTCTCCAGGTAGATTTATAAATGTTTGTCTTTCTCCATTTTTAAGGATTTAGACTAAAATCAAAATACTTAAAGAAAACAGCACTGATCTAGAACATCTACATCATTTTAGACATTGGTAGAATTTCAGAAGCCTTTACTGACTGTATCTTACCTTTGGAGAGTATTACCACTTTTTATAATTGATTGCATTTCAGGAGGCTTTACTGAGCATTAATTTTAAAGGATGTGTAAGAAGTAAAAATTTTATCTCTGGTCAGCAACAGATATCTAGAATATTCAAAAGTAGTCTAATTCCACAACCTGAAGCAAAGGCACTTCCTCACATATATGGTGTTTAGCATTTAAAAGTAAAAATGAAACAAAAACAAAGCTACACATGATGCTATGCTCCATGTAAAGATAAAACCATTCCAAAGAACTTTCATGTGGACATGTTAGGTAGCTATACACAATCAGTATATAAACAATCACACTTTTTTTCCCTTCTATATTCTTCATGCTTGGCAAAGACAAGGGAAGAAATATGGAGTGAAAGGGAAGACTTTAAAAGAGGCACAACAAACATTTAAACACGAAAAACTTTCTTGTTTTTTTCAGCCTATCAATTGGTAGAGAAATGATATTAGCAATATTTTCCTCCTTTAAATCTTGAGCTTGTGGTAGACCACGTTATCTGTTATCTTCCCAAATGCATGGAAAAATAAAAATAGGCAGTCAGTTATTTAGACATTTTATTTACAATCACATACACTTTTATTTCAAAGGAAGTTTGGCAATTGACTAGTGAAGTGTTAAATTGTTAAGGGTTACCAACATTTGATATCTTTAAGCAAAATCCCCATGTTCCTAGAACTTAGAAGACCCTAATTTCATGATTCCATAAGAGGTATGGAGGCCACACAATCTCAATAACTTTGGAAATTTCCTATTCTGTATATGTACACAACACTCCTACTCTAGTGGGGAAGGATGCTTCCTCTTCAGTAAATCTTGACTTGATGATGATTTGCAGTTGCTACTTTTTCCGGTAGTAATATATTAGTTGAATTATAATTAGATGTGTCTTTTCAAACTTTTATTTGTTCTGCTGTTCTGTTATCAATTTTATTTTTATTTTGTTTCTCTGTAATTCTTTATTAAAACTAAGAACCTTTTATATTCTCCCACTTCCAAAATTGGAATGTGAAGATGCAAGGAGTAGTATGAAATCCACTGCTCTAAAATTTCTTATTCTTGCTCTAATGTTAGAGGTAAGAAAGTTCTGCAGTGTAGAATGACATAAATCAATCCCAGTTAGAGGGATGTCTAGAGATCTAATCCTTAACTAGGTCTATGTAGATCAGATTGCCCTTCTCTGAAGATGGAGAGATTCTGGAGTTGCCCTACTGGTTGCAACTAATTAAACTAGGGAGAAATCGGACATGTTGGATACAATCAGTTTTTATTGAAATAAATTTTTGTAGCTTAGATTCATAAATATTACTTAGACTTTGTTAATGCTAGTTTGAAAACATGGTATTGATAATTCAGAAAAGCAGAAAAAGTCAACAACTTTATTGTCAGTAGAGTCTGGGTTCTTTACTCTGCTTATCTAAAGTCAGAGAAAATAATCTTAAGAGTTTTGGAAGTATTTACATTTTCGTAAGCACACCCAAATTCTTGCATATACAAAAAATGCTTATAAAAGTGGGTTCAATCTGAACAAGTGATAGCATAGAGGATAGGGCTTTGGACTGGGATACAGAGGACCCAGGTTGAAACCCCGAGGTTGCCAGCTTTAGTGCGGGCTCACCAGTGAGGGAGAGGTCGCTGGCTTTAGCCCAAAGGTCACTGGCTTGAAGCCCAAGTTCACTGGCTTGAGCAAGGGGTCACTCACTCTTCTGGAGCCCCCTAGTCAAGGCACATATAAGAAAGCAATCAATGAACAACTAGGATGCCGCAAGGAAGAGTTGATACTTCTCATTTCTCTCCCTTCCTGTCTGTTTCTATCTGTTTCTCTCTCTGTCCGTCTCTCTCTCTCTCTCTCTCTCTCTGTCACACACACAAAAAAATGGGTTAATTTGTACATACTAGTTATGGCATGGGAACACTGAAAATGGCTAATGGCAATCCATGGGAAGGAAGCATGATCACCTAAGTAACAAACCAAAGTTCTATTTCTACCAGTATTCTTAAGGGGAATATGTTTAAGAAGGTTCTTTTGCCTTTTTAAAAATGTCATTCACAATAGGAGTTCCCACTCAAAAACATATATCCTTTTATCCACAGATGGTTAGTAATAAACCATAAAACATATAAAAACATATATAAACATATATCTTTTTATACCACAGATGGTATAAAAAAGGAAGATAAAGCCTTCTAAATTAGGGAGAAAGTCTTTAGAAGCTTACTTGAGAAGTTGTGTTTTGATTAGGCCAGTGGGATTCAAATAATTTAACAACCAGTTCTCTGCCCTAATGACTGTTTTGAGTATAAAAAAATGATATATAAAAAGGTAGTTGATTATTTCATGCATTTAATACTTAAACAAGAACAATAAAAGAGGCACACAAAACTAGATTATAAGAGTTTTAAAATATTAATGAAAAAATATTAAATAATACTTGAAAAAAACAATAAAACTGTTATTTAAGATATTTACATATTGCTTCTTGATTGGCATCCTCACTTGCAATTTTTCCCCCTATGAATGGGATGAACATTACTATGGGCACTTAGAATACTTTGTTGCACAGATGAAAGTTAAAAAAGAGTAAGGAATGTAAATTTGTGATTTCCAATTAGGTAGCTGCCCAGGCACCCACCTTAGAGAGAAGCCTGATTTCAAGTGCCATTTTAACAACTGGTTTGCCAAACTCACCAAAAATTAGGTATCGGTTCTGCCGAACCAGTGCAAACTGGCTGAATCCCACCACTGGATTAGGCCTAATAGCTATGTATATGGATATTTAATTAAGCATCTATGAATTTGAGGTCATTTGCCTTTGTCTCTGACATAGCATAAACTGATGTAAATTTTGGTATAGCATAGATACAGTAATAGCATATATTGTATATGATACATACACACATGAATATAGATCAGATTGAAGATAACTTTCTATTTTTTTCAATTAAAGATATAAAAAATTTTGCTGTTGTCTTTACTTATAAAATAATACTTGAGAAGTGTCTAGAGAATAGCAACAGAAGAAATACATGCTCTCCTCTTGTCTTAAGGAATAGAAGATTAAATTGACATAAGAAAAGCTCTTTGGCGCAGCCTGATTCAAACTAATTTAAGCAGATGAATTCAGACCACTCAAGATGTACAATTATGAAAATAGGGACACCACAACATGATGAAGAAGATTCCATTTTTTATTCAAATACAATAAAGTATACCTCTCTCCCCACCTTAACAACATTTAGAAACATGATATTTGAAGAAGCACAGCCTGGTGCAGATTGGTAAAACTAACCAGTGAAATTCAAGGAGTTGAATGGAAAAAAAAATTAAAGAAGAAATGAGAGCAACAGAGGGTAATTCTCCAAGGAAAACTGCCTTGTTGAGGATCCTGACAGAATTCGAAGGTTCTCTCTGAGTGTGGGGCCCATGATCGCCAACCATTCAATCACATCTTAATCCGCCACTGCTGAGTTGACCTAGAGCAACATAGATTTTCCTGTACCCCCTGCTAAGAGTCTCATAATCCACTTGCTTTCTTTTGAAGGGTGGAAATCTCAGTAGGATTGGAAAGAAGTCAGGGAAAAGGTGTCAGTGGGGGGCTTGTTTCATTATAATAACAAACCAGCTCTGGTTCAAAGAGAAATCATGTTGAACTCCTTGCTGTCTTGTCCTAGTTGATTCTTTTTATTCTTCTAAATATTTATCTTAATCCCTTTAAACCAAGTCCCTCCCAAAGGAATAACCACATTTCTTCCTTCTATCTGGAAACAACTTTCCTTGTGTGATTCCTCTAGCTGTAGTTGCTATGGGTTTACTCCTCTCACTAGAGAGCTTTTGTTGTTTCTTTTCTTTTTGGCTCTATATTTTATTTTCATTCTAAATGGTTAGCTTGAATTTATTTTCCTTCTTCATTCGGGTCTGAAGAAAGATCTGGGTAAGTAATCTTTAAGACAAACTGAAATAGCTAAGTAGGCTAAATATCTACCTATATTATTAGTATAGATTTTGCTCAAACATTCATACTGTGCTTTTTGCTAATAGCACCTTTGATTTGTCATCCTATGACAATCAAGTAGCAAATTATTCTGGTAGCTTTGCTTATAGGACACTGCCTGGATCAAATTACCTTTCTCTTAAGATAAATGGGATTCTGACCTTGCTATACTGGCCCTAATTTATGAAGTTGTGTAGACATCTGACCTGAGCTGGAACAACCAGACTTGATTGAGAGGAATAACACTTAGAATTAAGATTCAGAGATGCTAGTAGGCTCTGGTAGTATTTGAGCTAAGTAGGAAAACTGCCACTCTGACCTGCCATGTTCTGTGCCTGGTGAAGCAGTGAGAACTGAACGAAAGGGAAATAAAGAAATCTAATATGCAGAGATAAGCAAGAATAATGCAGAGGTCCCTCAAAAAAACACAGAAGAAATAAACTATAAACTTGTTATAGTCACAGTTGACAGTCCTAGTCCTAGTTTCTGGGGAAGTAAGTCCTTTGTATTTCTTAATCTTGGGATCTGTGAGATCGTCCCAGGTCCCTATAATAAATCTACTTTTTAAATTACACTTGTTTAATTGGGTTTCTGTTACACAAAACCAAAAGACTTATGAATAAGATTGTTGGTTTCATGATGGTCAGGAAATAATGTTACCTTTCGCTAGACCAGACAGTAGATACCTAATTCAAGTTTCTCATTTTACACATGACAAAACTAAGGCCTATAAGTAGAGTAATGTGCTCATGGATGAAAAAAAGTATATATATATAAAAAAGGCAAAATCAAGATTAGAAATACAGATGAGTGGTAAGAAGGCTGGCAATTTCCAACACATACTGAAAACTGATTGGGACAGAGCCCTGGAACTGATGTCAGAACACATGAACACTACTTTCTGAAAGACTCACTAGCATTTTACATTTGAGTTTGTTTTTGGAGCCTTGGGTTTTTATCTGTTAATGAGGAGGTTAAGACATATGTTCTATCCTTTTCTTTCTAAGTCCAAAATCATGATTCTAATCAGTGTCTCCAAACACAAAGTGAATCGGGTATCTGAAGTAATTATCTAGAAAATGTGAATATGGATATGGTTGCTCGGGGAGGAAATAAACCAGTGCACACAGGGTGAGTATCCAAGTGTTAAAGTCGAAGCACTGTTTTATAGCTTAAAGCTTCCTACTGAAGTCAATCAGGGGGTCCCCAAAGTGGTAGTTTTACTTTGTGGGTTTTTCATATCAAATCATGTAGTAAACTGATTATGTGTGCAGACAGTGGGTTTGTATTGAGACTGTCTGGAGAGCGTCCAGAATCAGCTATCAGACACATGCCAAAACAGCATTCCCTCTTCCAGATTGTAGGAAAATTGAAAGGTTAACTGTAAATTGATTTGGGCTCCCGGCTCTTTGAAACAATAGAATAAGCTGAAACAAACAACCCAGTCTCTCTCTCTCTCTCTCTTTCTTTTTCTCTCATTGGCCCTTCCTTCCTTCCTTCCTTCCTTCCTTCCTTCCTTCCTTCCTTCCTTCCTTCCTTCCTTCCTTCCTTCCTTCCTTTTTTCACGGCAAATGATGTGTTTGTAAAATGAATTAATGTGACTATGACAGCTTTTCTCATATTTGCTTATGAAAGACAAAGAACAAAGAGATAATTAATTGCAAGTTTTTCATATCCAAAATGTTAAACTCCTGACAACACATAGAATACATGCTCTTGAGCAAATACACGGTCCCAGCACAGCATAAAATTTCCTCTGTAATATACACCATACAGCAGAAAATTCACTCTGTTGGCATACAGAGACAATTCCCAGTGGGTTACATCTCTGTCCGATTTCTTTTTCCTGCCCTTTCCTGAGGGCCTTCTCATCTGTCTCATGCTTTTCCTGTTCTACTGACCAGTCTCATATTTAACTAGTAATACGTTTTTGAGTTACCATATTTAGTAACTTTTCCTCAGGTCACATCCTCCTCATCCCTTTTACTGGTTTGGTATATTTGCCACTTTTCCTTTTTAAAAACTCTTTAGTGTGTACCTTATTGCAATTTCACGATTCAGTTCATCCTGACTTCTCCTCCTATGTCTTCCTCTGTTGATTTGTCTTCTTCTTCTTCCTTTCCCAAATGGTCATTCTTAAAAGTTTTCTCTTGCTCTTTTCTACACCTATTAAATGCTTTGAATGTTTTATAAACTCCTGTGATTTATCTTAAACCATCATTAACTGAAATGTGGCAGAGACTGGGGGTGCATGGGAAAAATAGTTAAAGAGATGTTGGAGGTCAAACATCTCATTCTTGAATTTAAAGTCTTTCAAGGTCTTTCTTTACCTTTCTTTAAATCAAATCTCTTACTACTCTTTACCTTTCCCCTTTTGTAGAATTTTTTTTTGTTCCTCTAATTTGTCTTATGTTTTCACACACACTCCCCTTTCTGTAGTCCTCTCCTTGTCATCTTTGCTTGTAGAAGTCCTATCCATTCTTGAAGAACCAATAAAAACAGATTTTCTATTTATTCTACAAACTTTTTTTAATGCTTAACATTTCCAGACTGTGCACAGTGCTGAGGAAACAAATTCATGACTTGTCTCTACTGAAACAGAAATATGCTATATTATACAATACATAATATTTAATATAGTATGTAATAGTTTTATACTGTAATATATATTATAATAAGAAACTAGGATAGCACTTATCTTAATCAAGCCTGGGACCCCTCTGGAAGTGTTACTCTTAAACATCGTACTGACGGAGAAGTCTACCAGGTAAAACAAAAGTAATTGGTGATTGGGGATTTTTCCATGCAAAAAAATACAGTTAGTCTATAAAACGCACAAATGTGTGAGAGAGCACAGAATGCTAAGAGTATGTTAAGCAGTTTGCTCTAGGCAGAAATGATCTTTTCTTTATTATTATTCATACTACACATAAGGCATTTTTAAAGTGCTCTTGGCATTTTGGCTTTGTCTGTTTTTCTCTAATTCTCAGAAAAGGCAGAGATTATGTCACATGTCATTATGCAAGTTATTCTTCCCAATATAGCAGTGTACCCATAGCAGGTGTTCAATATATGATAAATATTAGTTGAATGAATAAAAAATGGCATGCACTGTGTTAGTTCTCATTCACAGGTTTCATTTTCCCACCAGTCTCCATACATTGAAGAAAAAAAAAAACCCAAAAACTAAAACAAAACAAAAAATCCCTGATCTTTTCACGGGTACCATGTTTTAAAACAAAAGTGTGAAAATACAAGCAAACTTTATAAAAATAAAAGGTGGTAGTTTTATGGGTTTTTTTTAACTTAAAAGGGTGGATCAAAATCCTGTTCTATGGATTTTTACATAGAGCTTTTTGGTTTTTCAGTAAATTTAAGAGTTATGCCGAAATTTAAAAGTTACTGTGACTAGTGTCTTGAAAAGGATAGACAAATCCAGAATTCTCTTAAATGTGGGAATGTTATAATAAAATTTCTATTGCTGGAACATTAGAATTTTATACTTCTAAAGTTCTAAAGGTTAGGAAAGCATAGGAAATTCACAGAGAGAGTTTACCCTGCACCTTTATTCTGTGTCCTTGGCCACTATTTGGATTACCTATAACCCACTTTTGGAGACGTCAGTGCTTACAGAGCTTGTTTTTATGTGTTATGAAAGTGAACAGTCCTCCTACTATTTTGCTTTGTTAGGTGACTGACATTTTCTACTCAGACCAGAAGAACAAAGCATACATAGTTTTTAATGTTGAGCAAGTTTAACCCTTCATGTTCCTTTCTGCTTTCTCTGTTTTAGTTGAACGTCCCAGCTTTTGCTCATCCGAGTCACCATGATAACTTCACTCCCAACTGCTTTGATGCCTCTTCTTTTCTTTATTTTTCAATTTGTCATATTCTTTCCAGACTATTTCCTCAGGTACAGATTGGGTCAAAATATATCTGCTATTTAACATCCATGGATGGCTCCCTAGTTCTTCACAACTGTATTTTCCCAGGCATTCAAGGCCTGGGAAAAGCATCCTATGGCTCTTGTCCTGCTCTTTGGGGAACATAGGTGTAAAGAGATGGCCTCTGTAGAGAGATACATGGTTTGCACTGGCTCTGTCTCTTATTTGTTGAGTGTCTTAAGTTCCTCAATGTGCCAGTGCTTCAATTCCTGCACCTATAAAGCAGGGCTAGTGGAACACACATAGAGGTTTTTCTGTGATGATTGAATTGCTTAATAATGTAAAGTGCATTGAACAAGACCTTGGATATGGTAACTGCTAATTAAGTATTAGAGATCATTATTAGTACCTTCCATTATTACCTATCTTGTAATAATTAAATAAATAATAGAACCAAAAATCTTTGAACTATAATTAAAAACAAAATCTTTAAACTACATTAAAGATCTTAAAGTTTTTATTTTACTCATGATAGAAAAGAAGTCTAAAGAGGTTAAATAAATTTCTTGAGGTCACAAAACTTACTGGCAGAGTGAGGAGCACAGCCCTCTCTTCTGACAAATGTTTTTAAGGCTTTCAGGGTCCTCAGGGCCCCAGTAATTGGTAATTATTGCAACTAACTTTGAAATCAGTAATTCATTTCACAGAGAAAATATATATTAAAAATTTATAAAACCATGAATTGGTAGACAAAAGCACCAAAGAGTAGGAGAAGGATAAAAATGGAAATAAAAATCTGTAAATGATAGTCTTAGACTGTTTTCCTCACATGCATATAGAATCTGAGTGACTAGTGTTATGACTGCCTCATATTTCAAGTCTGAGATGAGAGTGTGTAAGAATCTGAGAAAGTAGAATGCTATTTTAGAGTGTGTCTGTTTTTCAACATCGTATAGCAACTTTTATTGTTGTTTATTTATTTTTTAATTATCCACATATTTCCTGCTCTGCATTTGCAGTTAATCAAGAGTTTATTCTATTGAATTTTTATTGTTCATTAAAAAATCTCTTTTGTGTTATAAATTAAAAGCAATGTGTACAAGCTTGTCACTTTTACTTGTATCTTGTTTGTATTCCAAGTCTAGGTGTGCACTGATCAGCTGCCATCACTCCTTACCCTCTCTGCTAAGTTGTCAAGTTACTACCATCTGTTATTCCATGATTCATATTCTCCAAAATGCTATGATTATCCAAGACTTATGTTGAAGGTACAGTGAATGGCAGGAGGAGGCTACCCTTTCCATTCCAGGTTGTTAACCATTGAGACTCTGACTGTTCAACTAAAGTTCTCCAAATGCTTGACATATTACATTTTTCTTTTTTTTTATTAAAAATTAATCCACACTGATCACATTGGTGTGTTCCTTATAATAATGTTATTCATAACTATGGTAAAGAAGAAATCATTTATGAGTAAAAACAGAGGAAAACTCTCAAATGATAGCTAGAATAAAACTATGAATGTTTAAAGAGAATAACTTTTGTTAAAAGACAATAGAAAATATTTACAGTATACTGGTAGCTTGCAAGTGTCTACTGCATGTCATCTACTTTATCTTTAAGCTTGTAGCAATCCTGCCAGTTTCAGGATTATTACCACAATTTTAGAGACAAGGAACTCAAGCTGAAGGGTCAGTGGTTTATAATGGGTAATGGCTTAAAGCTGGTATTTGCCAGAATCTCAACTTATTTTCAGGTGTGCCTGACTCCAAATTTTGTTCTCTATTCATTGTGGCATACAGTCTCCACATATCTCATGTTCTGTCAAAATTACCTGAGAATAAGTTTGACACCACCATTTGTGCTCTGAGTTACGGACATGTTGACTGTACACATTTCTTTCTACCATTTACCTCATTACCATTAACAAACAAAACATTTTTAAAAACCCTTTTCTTATTCAGAATTATCCTTCTTTCTTTTTATAGTATTTAATAGTTCCAAAATTAAAAAAAATTATAAAAAGAAAAAACATAATTCGGTGAACATATGGCAATATAAACCCTTCCAGGCTATGAAAAATTATTATAAAAAGGAATTAAGCCTGATCAGGTGGTGGCACAGTGGATAGAGTGTTGGACTGGGATGTGGAGGACCCAGGTTCAAGACCCCGAGGTCACCAGCTTGAGCGTGGGCTCATCTGGGTTGAACAAAAGAAAAATCTCACCAACTTGAACCCAAGGTCGCTGGCTCAAGCAAGGGGTTACTCAGTCTGCTGAAGGCCTGTGGTCAAGGCACACATGAGAAAGCAATCAATGAACAACTAAGGTGTCACAATGAAAAACTGATGATTGATACTTCTCACCTCTCTCCTCTCCTGTCTATCTGTCCCTATCTATCCCTCTCTTTGCCTCTCTCTCTGTCCCTGTAAAAATAAAAAAAGGAATTAATAATTTTTAAAAATTATGAACCTAAAATATGCACCTGTGGGTAGCATAAAAGATTGTATTAAGTAGATTGTGCCATATGAAGAAAGCTAAAATATAATAGGTATTGGAATAATCCATAGGAAATGAAAATATCTATGTACTAACACAAGGGTAAGTAGGCTTCAAACGTTGCAATCTTGACTCCAGTTGTTCAAAACCTAAATCTGTATAATCATTATAAATAAGATTTTTCAACTTTTAAATATATAAATAAGTATCTTTAAATTTCTTAAATTAACTTTTCATTAATAAAAGAAAATAGTATCAGGAAGAAAGAGCTAAGGGGAGAATCAAAATTCCTGGCTGTAACTTATATTGGATTTAGGAAAACATACTACAAAACCCTGTGTGATATAATCAGGCTACCTTTGGTTTATGTAAACATCAAGATCAAGATTTGACAGCATAAGTTTATAAAGCAACAAACCAGCTTGTCTAAATCTGATCCCCATGCCCAAAACCAGATGTTTTTATCCATGTCTTTGAGAATCAGGAGAGTTTCATACCAATAAAAAAAAAATGACATCAATTGTACTTTTAGCAAGGAATCTTGAAGTTAAGAAGAAAAAATTATTTAAATTATTCTCTTTTCTGAGTTCAACATAGTGCCCAGTGACAGAGTAGATACTCCATAAATGTGCACTGCGTGAATTAATGAATAATGAACATTTATCATATGTCTGTCACTGTTTCAGAAATTGAGATAAATGAGAAAGATAGTTATTGATTAAAATAGCTAATAGTTCAACTCTAGGGAACAGAAATAAGCCATATTATATAATGCAATGAGCAATATAATAAAGTATTCACAGTATACTAATGAAGAAGAAAATTTAAGTAACTTAACTTGGAGAGGAGTTTGGAATGATTTTTCTGTATTTATCTGAGTCTTTAAAAATGTATAAAATTTAACAAGAGGGAAAAATAAGTGAAAAGGTTTACAGCTAGAGGCAAATATTGTCAGAATTTTTGTAAGACTGGACCATAGGTACCTGTTTATAAATGGCCAGAAGTGAGCTAGAAACATAGTAGTTATATCATAAAATAATTTATATGCTTTTAAAAAAAGGATTTTTATCCTCAATATAACTGAGAAGAGTTGAAAGCTATAAATTCAGGGATCATAATCAGATTTACATACTATGTAGGACATTCTCATGACAGTTTGTGGTGTATGAGTTTAAGCTGTAAGAGGGATGCTTTCGAAAGGACCTCAGAAAAAAATCACGTGTGTTTTTTATGCAAAGGCAGTAGCAGAACATAGAAAGAAAGTGCTAAATTGGTTCCAGCTGTTTAATCTCTATAGGTATTCCCTCCATAAAGAACATGAAAGTTTTTGTTATCAGTTATTGAGATTTTAGGTTCATTTGTTACTCATTTTAAACTAGCACATTCTAATTCTTCAAAAATCAGTATAAGGAGTGGGGTGGCTACTGAAGCAAATAAAAACAATTATAATACATGGAATTAGTTTGACATGGGAGACAGTTTTCAGGTATCAAGGAAACTTATACTGGATACCAAAAGAAAGGCAATCCACCTGATGTGGTGTAAAGCCAATAGCCATGGCCTCCATCACAGCTGCCTGGCCTGTGTAGGCTTGAATTTGATTTGGACAGACGGTAATGAAACAACGAAGCCAAGAACTGGTGGGCCATTAGCTTGAATCCTAGCTTGCACCCAGCAGGCGAGAAATACACACAGTGGGAAAACACTTTCCTTTCCATTCAGGGCTCCCAAAGCTACTGACTTATCCGAGTTTCCTAGAATCAAAGGTTTCTACCTCACCAGTCTTATTCACCTCTGTTCCCCATCTCCTTCTCTCTGCACAAATTCTGCACAAACTGGCTTCTCCTTCAGCACTCTGCCATCTTGGCTGCTTCTCCTCTGCAATTCTGATGGCAGGATTTGAGCAAGAGTGCCCCCGATCTGCCTCATTTTACAGTGTAGAAATTAAAGCCTTTAAGCCAATATACAAGTAAGAAAGTCTCTAATACAAAGCCACTCATCTTAGGCATAAATGCAATTGCTTATAAGAGTGCACCACCCCACATCATGCAACAGTCAAGGGTGTGGGGAGAAGATCTTAGTATGAAAAGCGTGGGAAAGACTTATTCTTAAAATCAAGCCGTAGGCTATAAGGACCTTGCCAGCCTACAGCCTGTCTCCCACACCCAATGCAAACAATAAACGAGCAAACATATATATCATATTTACAAACTTATTTGACTAACATTTGGTGATGGGACTTTGCTAGGATGTTGTTTGGGGTAACAAGGAAGGAAGATAATATACCTATTGCATTTGTAGCTTTAAGGGAAGGAATTGAATATTAGTAAGATAGATAGACTGCTTTGGGTGGCATTTTATAAGACAATAGGAGGAAAAGACTAACTTAGATAATAATTGGTCAGTTTGCAAGTAGAAATAAGGGTATAGAGAGAGTCCAGAAATTAGAAGAGGCAACTCTTTCTAAATCCCAAGCAACAAATCTAAAATTGAGAAATGTTTTAAGCTACAAAGTCTTATTATGACTCAGACTCAATCTAAAATCAAAGATAAAATTAAGGGCATGGTTGCCACATCTATTGTTAAAACTTCTAAATGGATTAAGGTGTGCCTTATAAATCTTTTCAGTTTGAAAAAAAAAATTGGTTTAAGGACATGAAAATAAGGGTATGGCTCTATCACTGAGACCATAGAGAGAATGAGGTAGGTGTCTTGAAGAAAATTTTTAGCGTAGTTGTTTACACATGGAGCTACTGAACAACAACACAAAGACACCAGTTAGAAAGAAACCAGAACCTGGATGAACAGATTTTGTGACTGTAGGCAGGAAGGGGACTAGCAAAACTGCTCAGACCACAGGGGTGGCCTGTTCGTCAATAACTAGAAAGTATGACTGACAAAGATCAGATCTAAGGGCCACAGAAAGTCCTGGGCTAAGGAACCTTTCCCATAATTTAGTTCTAATTAAGACCTACTTCAGGATTGATCAAGGTCTATTGTGTGCCTTTCATTCTTCTCCTTTCTGAATATCTATTATATTCGTTGTGGAAGAAGTAGACAACTTGTCTGTTTCATTTATAGTTCTGTTATAAAGAGAGCCCATGTAGATTTAATGTGAAAACTATTCACATAACTTTAATGTAGAAACTATCATGTGTAGTCAAGAGCTTGATACCATGACTGTATGGAATTTGGAGTCTTCTCCACTGGAGTAAAGATGAACATATTTTCAGGAAACAAGGAGGATGAACCAAATATTTGGTAATCCTGAAGTTTAGATTGCAGTGGACATTGGTGATATTTGTTAAATATTTTAGGTTTTCTTTTCCTCTGAGTACATTTTGGCTACCCACTGATTGCATTGGGCATGTAACTAGGTATATTGCTTTCTGACTCAGTTAATAGGAATGTTTATAGTCTATATTATCAGCCTGGATCCCAGAGCGAAGAGTTAGAGAGCAGAGCTGTCAATCATGGAGGAATTTTAGCATGAATGTGAAATAAACCTTTGTTTTCTAAGTCACTGAGATTTGCAGACTCTTTAATATTGCAGTATAACTTATGCTATCTTGGTCACTAATGTATATATCGATTATATTGCTTTCATTAAGCACATAGAAGCGAACCAACAAATATCTACATGAAAGAATGAATGAAATGATGACACAGTAACTCTACCATTTTCTTTCATTAAAGGAGTTGATATAGTCCTGTGGAATTATGTTTAGAATTATAGGGTTGTTGTTTTTTAAAGCTAATGTTTCTTTTAGATATCAAGTACTTATTAAAAATAGTTTTTAAAGTGATATTTGATACTGTTTTTGAATATTTGAATACAGTTTTGAATTTATTCTTGTTGTACAGATAAAATATATTATGCTCACTTTGTTAAAGATGGCGCTGCCCACATGGAAGACTGTTGCCCAGGTGATGACATTAGTTGCCCTTCCTGCTTGGGATGGGCATGATTGTATTAATGTATGTTGGAGGAGGGCTTTCACACCAAAAGGTTTTAAAAGGAAGAGAGATCACGTTGTTCTGGGAGAAGAGGGATTACGTTCTAGGAGGAGAGCAGAGAAAGGCCAAGTAGAGGCCAGGAGAAGCAGCCAAGATGGTGGAGTGCTGAGGAAGAAGACAGTTTGTGCAGAGTTTGTGCAGGAGAAGGAGATGGGGAACAGAGGTGAATAAAATTGGTGAGCTAAAAGCCTTTAATTCCAGAGAACTCGGATAAGTCAGTAGCTTTGTGAGCACTGAATGAGTGGGTTTTGGAGCCCAGTGTGTGTTTTTACTTGCTCACTGGGTGCAAGCTAGGATTAAACTAATGGCCCACCAGTTCTTGGCTCCATTGTTTCATTACCGACTGTCTGAATCAAATGTGAACCTGCATGGGCCAGGCGGCTGTGATTGTGGCCGTGGCTACTGGCTTTACAATTCTGTTTGAATAAATTATTGTCTTGTGTTTTCTTCTTTTTCTCATTTTTTCTAGAGCATCTGTTTGATAGAAATTAAGACACAGCTAGAATATTGGCTAGAATAGATGGAAAATTTGATTTTAGTGGGCTCAGGAAAGAAGGAACACCAAAGTGAGGCTGCAGCAAAGTCTAGCCAACCAGAAGCTACACCTATGACCATGCGGAAAGGCTCAGTGTGGCTAAAAACAGGGTAGTTCCAGATTAGAGGAGAGAGAACTGATGAGGGATGAAATGGAGAAGTAACAAGGACCACACTTTGGGTTCAGGAGTTTCATATTTATCTAGAGAGCAACGGGAGCCACCAAAAGACTATAAGTGGGGTACAAAGACATGGCATCTTTCAGATTTGCAATTTAGAATGATTGTGCTTATAATATTTGCATATTCAGCACCTCATCTACCTTTCAAGCCCCACCCCTTGAGTTTTATTAAAAACAATTACCTAAGTAAAAACCTGGAGAAGCACTAGAAAGAATTTGCCTTGAATCTGCTTCTTCAGATTAAAATCCATTAAAAGTGCTACTGGAAGTCTCGATCTCTATCTTAATGGTAGCTCTAACCTTGACTCAAAGTCACAGTTAAACAACTTGATATTGTATTATTTCCTCTAATTTTTCAGAAAGTGAGGCATCTGAGCTATCAACAGCTAACCCTTAAGTAATATTGCTCCTTTATTTTGTGTAGTTGTGACACTGATTATGACAATGTAAAGCCTACTTTACGGAGAAGTTTATCTAAAGTGGCAGGGTAAAGGATGTCCCAATAATGTGTTTGCTTCTTTATCATGTTCTAATGTGGAAGCAGAATACTGTAAACTCATTGCAAATCCTCTGTTGTTAGACTGACATTTTACAGATCATTCAGAAATTTTAAATTCAAGATTGTTGTGGTTTGCATTCTATAAAATGTAAAACTTGCCAGAAACTTCTACATGTCAAGTTAATTTGACAATGCATTTAGAAAGCAATTGGTAGAATCTAGACTAAGTCATCTGAAGCTTTATTCATAGAAATAAAATTTCAATAGAATGACATCAATTAATGTGAATACTGGTTCTTGACATATGGGAACTTTGGCTTGGTGCCTTTCAATCCTAAATCCAAACAAAAAGGAGCAGAATGAAGTAAATGTTTGTTTTCCCCCCAGAATTTAGACATTGAAACCTAATTCCCAATGTGATGGCATATGGAGGTGAGAAAGTGATTAGATTATGAGCCCTGATGAATGGGTTTAGTGTCCTAAAAAAGAGACACAAGAGAGCCCTCTTTCCCTTTCTGACAGGTGAGGACACAGCTATCTATGAACCAGGAAGTGGGTCCTTACCAGACACCGGATCTCTATTGGTACCTTGATCTTGAACTTTCCAGCCTCCAGGACTGTGAGAAAAAAATGCTTGCTATTTATAAGCCACCCAGACTATAATAATTTGTTATAGCAGCTTGAACTAAAATAATATTTATTATGGATCCTTGTACATAATGGTAGAAATAAAAGAAAGGAAGAAAAGGAAGGAAGGAAGGAAGGAAGGAAGGAAGGAAGGAAGGAAGGAAGGCATATATTTATGTCACACAACATTAAATAATATAAAGATAGGTTACTTGTCAGAATGGATGAGATGGACAGTCAATTCTGGACAGGCTTGAGTAATGAAGACTACCTGGGGAACTGAGCTATATTCGATGAAGAAAAGTGTGCACCTGCTGTTGACAAATAAGCCTGTCCACTGAGAAGAACACCAAATTTCTACATACTTGTGTCTGGAAAATTCTCATTGTGAACTTGACCTAGTGTGGAGTTGCTGGGCAAGTTTAAGAAAGACCTATTTATGACCTAACCCTAGATGTCCAGTGCAAGGATTAGGGTCTCTGTCTATTGGGCAGATAAAATATATTATGCTCACTTTGTTAAAGATGGCGCTGCCCACTGGAAACCCGTTGCCCAGGTGATGATATTAGTTGCCCTTCTTGCTTGGGATGGGCGTGATTATATTAATGTGTGTTGGGGGACAGGCTTATAGCCTAAGGCTTAGTTTCCTACCCTTTTTGATGTGGGGTGGTACACTCTCATGAGGAATCCCATTTTGCCTCAGATAAGTGACTTGTTATCAGAGACTTCCTTGTTTGTATATTGAATTAAAGGTTTTGAATCTACACTATAAAGTGGGGCAGGCCTGGAGCTTGCTCTCTCTCAGTTCCTGTGATTAGCATTAGAGAGTAGAGCAGATAAAGGCTACGTGGAGGAGAGGAGAAGCAGCCAAGATGGTGGAGTGCTGAGGGAGAAGCCAGTTTGTGCAGAGTTTGTGTAGAGAGAAGGAGATGGGAAACAGAGGTGAATAAGTCTAGTGAGATAGAATCCTTTGATTCTAGGAAACTCGGGTAAGTCAGTAGCCTTGTGAGCACTGAATGAGTGGGTTTTGGAGCCCAGTGTGTGTTTTTACTTGCCCACCGGGTGCAAGCTAGAATTAAAGATGATGGCCCACCAGTTCTTGGCTCCATTGTTTCATTACAATCTGTCCAGATCTAATGTGAACATGCATTGGCCAGGCAGCTGTGATGGTGGGTGGCTGTGGCTACTGGCTTTACACTACCATAATCGGAAGAGCCCTGGACTGAGAGAAGGGACCCGTGTTCTGCTGCTGCCTCTGACGGTATTACTAGGGGTATGCACTTGAACAATATTTAAGCCAGCCAGAGTGCTAGGCTAACAATCTAGATTTTTCTTTTCCTCTTAGCTCTTTCCTCATTCTTTTGAGTTTATATTTTGAGTAAGAGCTTAGAAAAAAAGCACTCTTGGAAGGGGGTGGCATGGTACAAGTGAGCGAATAATCTTCCCTTGTCACCATTAAACTCCTGTATTAGGCACGTCTCCTGTATTGTTTTCCTCCTTAGACCGACATAACCAGCACTTGGCGGCACCAGAGTAGCTTAAGAGACTGAATATGTCTCTTTCTGTTCCACTTAGTGCTGACCTGAATATGGACGTTCAGATGTCGCTGTCCCTTGCACAGTTGCTGGCTTGATTAGCACAGCACAGAGTAAAGAGTACAAGTTCCTGTTTTGCTTCAAGTGTGAGTGATTTAATCAGTCACTTCAGGTGAAATGCAAAGCCACAAATTCAATGGCAGTTGGTGGTGGTGTGGGGAATGAAACCACTGACTTGCTTTTATAAAAGTAGTTTTCTTTGGAGAGGAACCCTTTAATTACTCTTTGCCAGTACCTTGTAGGCCTGCATCCTCATGACAGGTTAAATGACAACATTCTGTTTCCATACCAGGTGAAAACTTCCAAGTCACTTTGATTATCTCACTCCTCTCTGCTGTGACCCTTCATTACTTCTGTGGCCTTTCCTTCTGTTTCACCGGCAGGTGCTTCCACTTGCTTTACCTGCAATTTTCAATTATACTCCCACTCTTTTTCTTTTTTAAATTTTTATTAATTTTTTAATTTATTGTGTTTATATGGATTCAACTGTCCCACTTAATATAACACCCTCACTCCCCACCCCATTCCCCTTTTTATACCCCTTTTGTCCCCCTCCTCCTAACTCCCTCCCCCTTCTCTCTAGGATTTGCTGTCCTGTTATCTGTATCTCTGTGTTATGTATACATAGTTTCACTAATCCCTTTACCTTCTCTGATCCCATCACCTCATCCCCCTTCCCTCTGACAGCTGTCCCCCTGCTCCCTGTGACCCTGCCTCTGCCTCTATTCCATTCTTCAGTCACTTTGTCCATTAGATTCCACATATAAGTGAGGTCATATGATATTTTTCTTTCTTTGCCTGGCTTATTTCACTTAGCATAATAATCTCCAGGTCCACACATACCATTGCAAAATGTAAGATTTCCTTCTTTATCACAGCTGCATAGTATTCCATTGTGTATATGTACCACTGCTTTTTAATCCACTCATCCACTGATGGACACTTGGGCTGTTTCCAGATCTTGGCTATTGTAAACAATGCTGCAATAAACATGGGGGTGCATATCTTCTTTTGAATCAGTGTTTTGGGATTCTTAGGATATATTTCTAAAAATGGGATAGCTGGGTCAAAAGGCAGTTCCATTTTTAATTTTTTGAGGAAATCCCATACAGTTCTCCACAGTAGCTGCACCAGTCTGCATTTCCACCAGCAGTGCAGGAGGGTTCCCTTTTCTCCACACCCTCTTCAGCACTTTTTTCTTTCTTTTATATTTCTCTGATAGAGAGATATAGATACAGCTCACTAATTTCTTTGAAAGCCTGAAAGGAGAAAAACAGCCAAACTTATTGAAATAATTCCTTCAAAAATATTCAAAGCTCACAAATCCAAATCACTCTATTGTAGTGCAACTCTTAAAACAGTAGGGGAATAAAAGTTAGGGCAGAGCTGTTGGGTAGCTAAAAAGTTAGTTCATACCTACTCAATGGGATAAAGAAGAGTTTTAGAAAACTGTGTTTCATGGATATTAAATCAACTGCAGGCTGAGAGTTTAGCAGCAGTTTACTCTGTTCACTTTGTTTTTATCCCTCTCTCACATTTAAACTAACAGAACTCAACACAACTTCATCTGACTTTGGCTCTGTCCCAAGTGGGACTGGGGGAGGTCATTAAACCTTTCGGGGCCTCACTTTCCTAGTTTATAACGTGAGAAAGTTGGGATACACCAGTTCTGGCATGTCTCACAGCTGAAGCATCCTGAGTCTATGATAATTTTTAAGTTGAAAAAATGATCAATTCACAAACTATGATTGTCCCAAAAAGTCCCCAGTAGGACATGGCATGAAAGATTTTGATATAGATCAGCCTTGAGGTAAAAATAATGCATTCTTTAACAACAGATCAACAGCAGTGGTAAAGGTATTTGAGGTTTTCATAATACTTTCCCCTTCTTGAATTCAGTGAACTATCTGTTAAATAACTCTTGGATTGTTCCTTGTTTCATTCTACTTTCATGTAATAGTAGGCTCATAGTAAATTTCACGTTATTTGACTTGCTCTCACAGTACTTTATCACATTGGGGAAAACTGCATGTAGCCTCAACAAATTAAAACCAAATTTGATTTAATCATTTTCATCTGAACAGAAACCATTAGCGTGGCAGGATTTAGAATAAATTCTTTGTTTTGATTATTTGTGTTGAATAAATTTAGCAGATTCCATACCAAATTATTCTTCACATTCTTTTGCCACTCAGGCCCTGATTTGTTTATTAATGATTGAGGTCACTACCTGATTTATGAACAAAAGCATCTGTCTTATTCTCAATACCTCTCATGAAAATTCCTCGTATTTATTGTCTTACAATGAAAGCATTGATGGTCATTACTGTCAAGCAAGCCTCTAAATATTTATAGATTTGATTCATAGAGTATGCAAAGTATAGATTTTATAAAATTTGAGCTCTTTTAAGTGTGCTAGTTATGTTATTTTAATAATAGTTATTGTTTGATGCCCAGAAATCAATTTGGGTATATTGGTTATTGGAATGGATCTAGAGTAGATATTGAAATTTACATTCCTTGAGTACTTATTATATGCCATTTTTTGTGCAAAATGCTATAGGCATATTAAAGTTTTGTATCATCACAGTAATATTGTGAGGTATGTATTTTACTTATGCCTAGTATATAAATGAAGAAACTGAGACCCAAGTAAGTTAAGTTGCATAAGGTTCATAGTCAGTAAATGAAGAATCAGAATGCACTGCTGGGCAATTTTATACTAGAGTACTCATTCTTAACACTTCCACTCTGCTGTTTCTGACCTAGATAATAAGCCTAGCTGCACCATTATAACTCTTGCTAGGTACCAGGAACTCTTTAAAGTTACAAATAAAACCACAATTAATCATGACAATAACCCCATAGGAAGGCACTATTATTCTCTCTATTCTACAGATTAAAAAAAAAGAGAGAGATACAGAAGTTTTTGTTAACTTGCCTTTGTTTAAATTCACGCAGCAAGTAGAGGAACAAGAATCTAATGTTTATCTTCTGAGCTCGTGGTTTTAAATACTTAGTTTTTTTTTAACTTTTCATACTACTGTACATAAGTATTTTATAATTTACTAGTTGTGTGTATTTTCTCATATGTTGAATATAAAATATTTTTTTCACAAGGTTGTTATGACAATTATTAAATATCACTGATATGTTAAAGGATTTGGGAAAGAATAGAATAAGAACATAAATTTGGAGATGTCTTGGTTCCAATCCTGGCACCTTCTCTTCCCAGTTAGGTGACCATGATGAAGTATCTAGCAAACCTTTTCAGGACTCAGTTTATTACTAGTAACAGTGCTTTCTTTCTAAATATTTACCTAAGTTTTCTCCAATCCCAAGACTAAATATCATGTCTACATTGGTAAATCTTACGCTATAGTTTTTTTTTTCCCCCTGCCTGGAACATTCCTCTGAGCTCCAAAGCATATCTACAACTGCCACTAACATTCCTGCTTGACTGTCTAATGGTCATACCAAAGTGAACACTTCAATATTGAGCTATTAATCAAATGTGCTTTGTTCCCCATCAATGCCCTTCTTTTCTACTATCTGACATTGGCTCCTTTCCTAACCTTCCCCATTTAATAAGTGGTACTTCTACTTACTCAGTTGCTCAGACCAAAACACATAAAAAGCTATTCTTGACTCCTCTTTTTTCCTCAGGTACTAATGAGTAAATTCTTTTCCACTTACCTTCAAAATACATAGTGCCTCCAAAGATCACCGTTTCCAATATTACCACTCTTGTCCAAACTCCATTCTTCTTCACTTGGACTACCCAGCCTACTGTCTTTCTGTTGTGACTATTAGACCTTCTGGGGATGTCAAACAAGGATGTCATTTTCTTTCTCACACGTGGACCAAACTCCTTACCTACATGACCTTCCATGATCTGAACCCTGTGTTTCTCTTTGACCTCATCGTCCTTGCTCATTCTAATCTAGCCAGACTGCTCTTCTTGATTTTGCTCAAACACAAAATTTGTTTACTTTTCATGGCTTTTTTTTTCTTCCCCTTGATTTTTGCCTGACTTGTTTCTTAAATTCATTACTGTCTATGCTAAAAATGTTCCTACCTCAAGGAAATTCTCCCTGAAATGTTCGCTATCTTCAGGATCTCCAATGTCCTAACCTTCCCATTCCATCATTTTTAATTTCTTTTCTTAGCATTAACCACTATTCAACATTATTTTATTTATTTAATTTTTTAAATTATAGTTATAAGGTATCTGAAGTCCAGGCCTTTGTCTTGTTCATTGCTGATTATATAACAATTAGAATACAGGTTATCAGAATATATTTGCTAATTTGTATTAATTTCTTATATGATCTTATAAGATCCAATAGAGTAATGTTTTTGGCCCATGGTGATGGCATAGCCTAAAGGCTGTCTAGGAGGAAAATGCCATTTCCTATATCTAGTACTCCTAGCATACTGTCTCATTTGCCAACTTCCACATATTCCCTAGGCTCCTTTGTGACTAGTAATTTTGTTTTTATTCATGGGTTGGCTATTTTCCAGACTTCCAATTTCTAGCTGTGTTGTCTGACTTCCACTCCCATTTGTCCATTTGTCCATGGCATATCAATGGCTGATAAAAATCAACCTTTTGGATGTGGCTCCAGACCTCCTACCTGGAGTATTGATAGCTCTCACAGGCAGCTCCTGCCAAGAATTGCCAGCCCTTCTATTTATCTTTAATCATTGCTCCTTTGACTTCTAGATAGAGAGGGTCAGATGAATCTTAGTCTTATTTCTCAATTAAGAAAAAAAAAATATCTTTCTAAGGGGTGAATATACCTGTCTTTTTCTGCTTTGTGTCTAAACCTCCTTTTCCCTGAAGTCTCTTCCTTTACCAATCCTTTCATAGCTGAAGTAAAATATAGTATTTTATTAGGGTCCCTAATTCCAACAGCATGTGTATTCTGTAATGAGTCTGCTAATTTCCGTTAGTATTTAGGATTATTCTTTATATTGCTTTTTACTACTTATGTGAACTTGGGAAGATCACATAATTTCAGTTTTCTAATCTATAAAACAAAATATATTTATAAAGGTCATATTCTGTGAAGTCAGAAAGATTAGGTTTTAATGCAGATTCTGCCTCTTTCTAGCTAATATTTCATTTTATAAGGATACTACTGTCTTGCTATTTTAAGACCTAAATAAGAAAACATATAAGGTATCAATATGATCATCAAGCTTTCACTTTCACTTCATATATCCATACTCTGGCCCTATTTCTCATTTTTACTCTGGTCCCTAGGAAACAGACAACATAAAACTTGCTAGGCCCTTCCCATTTCTTTTCCAGATTGTTAGATCCTGCTCGTGTATATCCAGCCAACTCTGTCCTTGTTTGTTTTTTTAATTCAATCATCTTGGGTCGTCTCATAACTTAGCAAGAATTTTCTCTGTCTTAAGTCTCTGATTTTGACTCCTTTTCATAGCACTGAATTCATATGTCATTATTCACTCAGCTCATTCTGAAGTTAGCTATATCTTTTGAATTTGGTGGTTTTGAATATTCCCTAACTTTCTCTCTGGCCACAGGGAAAGGTCATATATCAAGTTCTTTCATGACAGCCAGTAAAGCCCAGAATGCCACATGGATGTATCTACATCCTTCTAATATTTAGAAGATATCCAGGAGAGAAGCTATTTTAATTTTAAGTTTGTTTAATATATTATTCTCGTTTGCATTGGTCTATAACATTTTTTAATTGTGTCTATATACATTTGAGAATAGAGTTTTTCTCAGAATTGTAAAGGAAAACTATTGGTAAATTTACCCCTTTGGGTGAGAAACTCAAGGCAATTATCTAACTAATCACTTTGTTTTAAACGTTTAAGATTTCATTAATCATATACTTGCCTTCACTGGAGCAAGAAGCCAAATTGCTGCCCCAGAAAACCACCCCCCGGATGCCTACTTTTCACACCTGGTTTTTCAAAGTTAATTTTCTTTGTGGCTTTAAGGTTGGAACTGTTTAAAAATTATGTCACTGTTAATTACATACAAACCTTATTATGGTTAGTCTGTGAAAAAGGAATTGATGACTATAAAAATGTAGTGTTTATACATAAACATTTTACTTAGAAGTTAGAATTCCTGGAAGATGTGCACAGTCCTTAGAGATGGCTCTGGGGGGTTGAAGTACAAATAAAAACTCAAGCTTCTCTCTCTCTCCATCTTTCTTTCCTTTAGTATCTTTTATATTTAAAATTTGTTCTAATCAGCCCTAAAATCAGTACCCTGTTTTGAGGTACAGTTTGAAAAAAAAATGTTAGAACTTACATGCATAGAATGACTTACAGAAATTTAAATCGAATGAATTTGCTTCAAATTGATGATTTTGATGTAATATAATTGCTATTGTTTACCAAAGGCAATAAGAGTCTAACTCTTGAGTTGAAAATTTCTGCCATGTTTCAATTTGATAAGTTCAGAAACTAAGTGTGTTTAACCTAATATAATTAGATATTTTATCTATAGTTTATCTTCAAACAACAAAATAAATTAATTTATTTTTGTTTGTGGAGGGAATTTTAGGCCTTTGAAAATATTGAGCTTTTAAAATTTGGATTATAAATCACAGTGAATTGCTTGTTTGAGACACTACTATCATTTAAAAACTGCAAAGATAATATTTTCTATCTTGCTGAAGAGATAATATAGAATATGAAGTGCATACCTGCCTTACTAAGTTGGTCAAATTAGCTCCCTATAATTATAAGACTCTTTAAACGTCTCTTTACTTTGACGATACTTTTTCTACTACCTCTCACTTTCATGAGTAAGATAATCTTGTCTTCCTAATGACTAGATTATTTTACATTTGCATTATCCCTTTCATCTGATCTTCTTAAAGTCTGTTTAATTATCCCATTTTACAGATGGAGAATCAAAACACTTAAAGTTTAAATGACTTTCCATTCTCACAGAGTCAGTTACAGCCAGCTGAAGACTCAAGACTGTCTGAAAATTTGCTACATTGATCCAAACACAAAATATTGCTGTCATTCTTGATAAGCTTGAATTTCATGTGGTGTACTTAATAGGGAAAAATGACCCATTGTGTTTTATAAACAGCAGTGCACATTTATTTAATCAGTATTCATTCACAAGAATTATTTGGTTGTCAGTGGAATATTCTTCTGTTACATCTGTCAGAACCACAGCTGTAATATGTGTGAAACAATTAAAACTTGAATCAAGCTGTGTCTCAGAGCATCACAGATCCAGTATCATTTAGGTGGACAGAAAATTAGAAAAAGGAACATATTTTTCAGGGCTGAAATGTGCTCACTCTTCATTCTGGAAATTTTCTGTCATCTCAGGTTTAAGTAGAGTCACATTCTAACTGATAACTTTTTTCCCTCTCTTATCTGAGGAGTATTCTCTACATGTTCATATATTCCCATTCTTTAGGGTAATATTTTGGGGAGAAGATAAAATTTGTTTTTAAATTCCTTATTAAATATTTGAATATTAATTTTGAAAAACAAAAGATGATATGACTGAGTTGGTAGAAAATAGTGATGATGAAAATAAAGACCAAGTAAAAATACCTGGTAATTTTCAGTGATCTAATTTTTAAAGTTACAAAGATTCCAGTGATAGTTACAGTGATAATGTCTCTTGATTCCTATGCCACATCTCAGTTTCTTTATATTTCTGCATTTCTGTGGGGGTTTCACAGCAGTATGTAATAGTTGGCATGCATATTATTTTCCAATCATCTACTTCTTACATATCCTACTACTATGTGATGCTGGGGCTGAGGGTTTTCAAATTATATTTCCCATGATTCTTTGGTCATATTATTAAGAGACAGATGTGGCAGAGCAGAAGGCAAAAAAAAAAAAAAAAAAAAAAAAAAAAAAGGGGGAGAAGCCATTGTTCCTCTTTCTTTCTTTCTCTTTTTCTCTCTCTCAATTCTGACAATATTTCTAGTAGTAAGTAGCTAAATTACTTCCATAATCCTAATTGCTGAGGCAAGCACTCATTCTCCCTGGGTCATGCACAAGGGTTTCTTGTATAAAGTGATCCTGTTGACAGGAATAGGGTCAAAACATAGACTTTCTGTTATTACTGCTGATGGGGTTACTATCCCTGTTTAGAGACTAACTTGGCCATTATCAAAGGCCAACACTGCACCCTCTATGTACTCCCAAACCCAGGAGAGTTATTTTGTCTGATAGAAGTTGTTTAATTAGTTCTCTTCCATCATGAACAGGAAGCACTTTCATGTAACTTGAATAAAAACATTGTGGACATGGATTTGCCTTTGCTGCCCATATCCTGCTGCTATCACTATTGTCTGTTACCTTATTCATCATCATGGTATCTTAGCCGACATTACTTCAGACCAAGGAATTTATTTTACAGTTAAAATGTCTATCTGTAAACTATGGATAAAAAGGGAATGATTAGGGAAGAAACAGAAGAATACAAAAGGAGAAGTTACTATATTTTCAAAAATATTTATATCAAAATAAATAGAAAATAACCACAATACTTAAAAGCCTCATTGATGGTATTTATAACCCTTCTGATTTTACACCATATTTTCTTTGACCTTAGCAGGCATCTCAATTGGTCATGGTTCTTTGCTTTTTGAGTGACTCAAAACTTCAATCCTGAAGAACCTGTGACATTAGTAATCCTACCTGTATCCTACTTGTTGTTGAAGTTTTACATTAACTTTATTTTTATTTTTACATTAACTTCAAAAACTTTTATTTATTAATCTTAGAGAGAGAGAGGAAGGAAGAGAAAAAAAGGGAAAAAGAGAAACATTGATTTGTTGTTTCATTTATTGATGCATTCATTGGTAGATTCTTGTATGTGCCCTGACTGCTCCAACCAACTGAGTTACCCAACCAGGAGTAACATTAACTTTTATCATAAGACATTGGAACATTTAAAGCTACCAAAGATAATCTGTGTTCAAATATGTTCCTCTCTTTCTGTCATTATGTGGAAGCAATGCTATTTCCTATTAATAGAACTAATCATCAGAGTCAGCATACCTACAGCCTTTCGGCCTTTGGTTCACTAACATGAGGAGCCTAAAGTTTCCATTTTGATGAAACCATTGTGTGTGCCCTAGAAGTACATTACTCTTCAGAACTAAGACTTCTAAACAAAATATGCTGAGAGTTTCAAGATTGAGAAGTACATAATTTACTAATAAATAAATAAGACTAAGAGTACAAAGTTAGTACTTCCATTTCTATTCTTTTATTTCCAGACGTGTGGATCTTAGGTATAAATGAAGCCAATAAAATGGTTATTAATTCAGAGCATAGACCACATCCTACAGAACATTGCCCTAGCTCTTAAGGTGTTGTCATCCATTTGGTGCTGTAACTAACTATTTAGGAAGCAATTTCAGCCTTATCAGTGTAGGCTCAGAGGAGAGACCTGGAATGCTGAGGACCTGTTTGAAACCCCTGGCTTGAGCACATGAGCATCAACATGATTTCAAGTTCACTGGCTAGAGCCCAAATGTCACTGACTTGAATCCAAAGTTGCTGGCTTGAGCAAGGGTCACTGGCTCAGCTCAAGCCCACCCACCCACCCCGCCTTATGCACATATGAGAAGCAATCAATGAACAACTAAAGTGAAGCTACTATGAGTTAATACTTCTCATCTTTCTTCTCTCTCTCTCTCTTTCTTAATGTCTCTCTCTCTCTCTAACTCTTTCCCTCTCCCTCAAAGTCAATAATAATAAAAAAAGCCATTTCACCATCTTGTCTGGTTAATTGCTTTAGGTGATGAGAGACATGGCAGGCCATTGAATTTTAAGGACTTCAGCCATTTCCTGCCACACTTTAATTGCTATGAATGAGTTCCTTGTTGATGAGTAATGCTGGGTGAATTCCCAGATGGTGAATGAAGCATTCTGTGAGTCCACAGTGGTGGCTTTGGCAAAAGCATTACAGGCAGGAAGGCAAGTCTATATCCAGATAAGTATTTCAATGAGAACAAAATTCTGACCGTCCTTTCATGGAAACGGTCACATGTAACTGGCGTGACACTGAGTAAATAGCTTGGGGATCTCTACTGTGTGGGGAATGCTGCCATATAGGGGGTCTTGGTGTTGGTCTCTGCTGTTCACCAGGTAGATACTTGGCAGTGGCTATGTCCAGATTGGCCTTGATAAGTAAGAGCTCTTTTATCTGAGCCATGAAGTAGCTTCCATTCTTGACACCATAATACTATTAGGAAGATTGGGAAGATATATGATTGATACACAGGTAATTTTATTTACCTGAGTATTAATACCTTTCTCTGCTAAAGTTGCTTTTTGGTGAGCATTTGTAGGAGACATAAATATCTTAATGCTTTGTGATCAGTCAGAGAAATCTATGCTCATATCTATCCTTCAGACTTTCTTGCCATTAATTTTCCAGTTGTGTTTCTTCCAACTTCCTGACCACTTAGCCATTACTCATATGTCAGTATATATTTATATCTCCTGCCATATCACCTTTCAAGAAAAGTTAACAAGCAGGTATATTACTTGAACTTCTGCTGACTGGTGGATTTACTTTTCTCACTCTTTGAAAGTTACCCTTGAGTGCGGCTGTAATGCTGTAGTCATCCACCTTAAGGCAGTGCCAGCATATCATGCAGAACCATCTATAACCAGGCCGATTTTTTTTTTCTTTTTTCGGTGGTTATAAGAAACCCCCCATGAAGTCATGGGTATAAGTTGAAAGATAAAAAGCAGTGTAGTAGGAAGGGCCTGTGGAAATCTGAGTCACTTGCTCATGTAATTTTATTTTGCTTTTGGGATTTGCTCAAGCTTAGTCTCATATCTAACACTTCTACTTGCTGATAGGGTGCTTGCCCAAATAGCTGGTTGGGTGAGACAGCACTGAGTCTGTAATGGGAAACTCAGACTGCCCTGTAACTTTGTGTGCCATGGCCAAGTGTTGAGATTCTACTGGGTCTTAGTAGGAATTATTAGCCAAGCTGATTTTCAAAGAAAAATAAGTATGTGTAGAGCATAACTTTTCTCCAAAATTCAAGGTCTCTGAACTGTGATCCACCTATAGCAGGCATTACAAAGGCTCAATGCCATATTCCTATTTGCCACGGAGACTTCATAAACCATCAGATCTGCTGGCTATGTGAGATTAAGAGACATGCATAAAAGCCCAAGCAAGCCACATAGAAAGGACCACATGGAGAGAGAGAGAGAGACAAAGAGAGATCCATCTCAGTTTTTCATCCATTCCAAGGCAACACACATGTAGTAAAGCCATCTATGATATTTTATCTGCAACTACCAACTGACTGTAACCTCCTGAGTGACCCTGGCTAATACCGTGTGGAACCACCCAGATGAGCTCTGCCTGAATTCCTGACCTACAGAATTGTGAAAAAATAAAGGTTGTTGTTTTAAGCTACTAAGTGGTGTTCAATATAAAATAAAAATTAAATTGTTTTTTGGCATGTTGATGAATTCCATATCTATATAAAAAACTCCTCATAAAAGTTTTACTCATATAATGTCAAGTAAATCCTGGCTTTTTCTATTTAGTACTACTTTCAAATAGTCTCACTCATTGTGCAATATGTCAGACTGACAACCTGTCTTAATATTTCTTTCAGAATATATACTCTCCCTCAAATCTAGTTTTGAATAACTTAATGGATAGCAAAATGTTTATTTGCTAATAACTTTAAAATGGAATCAATAGTTAAAAATTATCTACAGTAGTATATATTCTTATTTGTTTAAGTAAAGAAAATAAAGTATGATTCAAAATTCAATTTATGATGACTTCTTACATACATAGGAAGAAAAATTACTACAATTCTTCTTGCTTTACTACATGTTTTCAGCAGAAGATCAAAGAAATTCTTATTTTCTCATCATTACCCAGCTATATACTCTCCTCAACCCAATTGTATATTCTAGGCGTTCTAAGTGTATGGTAACTGTTTGTATGAAGGTGGCTTAAAGACACTCCAGATAAGCAGAGCGGCACACTCAGTGAAATTAACTTCATCAAAATTATTATTATGACAGTGTGACCTGCTCACATAAGTTAGCTTAAATAGAATTACTTCATGTTCAAGGCACACAGGTTGCCATGATTTTGCTGTATTGCATCCAACACAGTCTTTATTTATTTAAAAATAAGAATTCTATAAAGTTTTTCTACTATAAAATTATACATTCTTGTGGTAATTAATAAATGAACATTTTTAAAAACTACTATTAACATCTCTATAAACCTTCATTTTTATATCTATTTTGTGCACATAGAATGTGTGTATGTGCACCCTCATATATTCATAGAACTTTATATGCTATATATGCTATTCTATATTTGCTGTTTTACATAAAAATTATTAAGAACTTGTTTCTGTGTCATTGATTAAAAAATGCACATTTTTATTTTAACTTCTGAACAGCATTCTATTGATTAGATCTACTATATTTTGTTAATTGATTAATTATGAATAAAATTTAAGTTGTTTCAAATTTTTCTATTATAAAATAAAACTTATTTCAGTGAACATTGGTACAAACATGCACACATAAATGTATATGTGCATTTGTCCAGCTGTCATCTCAGGGTATATTTTAAGATAAGATATTGTTATTTTATATATATTTAGTGCAGTAATATATATTACCAAATTTCTTACCGAAAACTTGTGCCAATTTATGTACCAGTACCACAAAAATTTTATGAAAATGATAAGTTTTTTTGTTTTTTAGGCAGGACATATACTTAAGTTAAAAAGGTATTAAAATAGAAGGCATTTTAAAACTTTTAAGAACTGAATTGTTTACTTACCTTCCTTCTTTCTTTTAAATTAAGATTTCTTTTAAATGTGAGAATACAATAAATAATCCTATTTTCTAAATTGTGTTAATATGTAGCTATACTGAAATAGATTCAACAGAATTCAAATATCTTACTTCTGTACCTTTCTATTTTTTGGCATTCTATAAGAATTAATAAACTTTTAAAAACATATAATTGCCAAGTTTATTTTCTTGTAAAACTTTATGGTAAATATCTGAAGGTTGGCCATATATTTTACATAATTTAATAATACTCATAGATATGATGAAATTAAATTTCTAAGTCAGCAATAGGTAACTTTTGAGATAAAATTCTTTTCCTAGAGTTGAAACATTATAAAAGGCCTACCATTGTGAAGATGTATACATACTGTGGAAGGAGATAAGTCTGTAGAGAGTAGAAGCATAATAAGAAATACTCCCAAAGACCCAAGAATGAGTAGCAAGGAAAATAAAAAAAAATAGTCATCTTTCAAACTAATCTACAATGTTTGTATGATAAAACAGTAAATTTACCATAAGTTGTAGTAAGGAAAAAGAACTTATTTTTTTGGACAAAGATAAAGACCGATTGTTTTTCACATTTGTGATCGTCATACTCATTCATTACCAACTCCTATTGTTACAATATTTATTGTTTTTCCTTTTCTTCCTCATATAATTTTGTCAAAGCAAAATAACATTCTCAAATTACTGGTTGCTTAATTGAGAATATTTGTTACTATTAACTTGAAAAATTTTATTTTAACAGGAATACTTCAATTGACAAAAATGAGTCACACCTCTCAGTGGGTCTCATCTTGTCAGGCTGTCAAAGCCCTACACTCCCCAGCCTCTTGATGAAACTCTATGTCCTCAGAACCCAAATATTTTTTTGAATGTTGAAAAGAGACTCCTAAGACTGGTGCTTGGTAAGTTGTAATCACCATTTCAAAGAATTTTGTTCATTTGTTTAAATAAGTTTATAGTTTCCAGAAGGCTATCATCCCAAATGGCACATATTTTGAAATACTTAAACATAAGCATAGAAAATTAGAAAGTGCTTGGATGAGGACATGGAGAGAAATAGTCAGGAAGCAAGACAACCCCAGCAAGGACTATGCAGTTTCTTATATCTGTTTCTGTCATTCTCTTTTTTGGTAACTTAGCTTCCTGTCCTTTTTTTCTCTCTCAGTTCTTCCCCCAACTTTATTTTCAATTCTAGTTTTGACTCTATGAGATCTTTCAGCTCTAGAGCTCATAAAATCATAAAGAATACAGTCAGTATTTACATTCATTTTTCTCAAGAAATAAATATGATTAGGCTGACTTCCAAAGTAGAAACTTCCCTGTTGCTGAAAGAATTCAAGCAGAGACAGGTTGGTCATCCGTCAATGTAGTAGAGTTCTAGTTTGGGCATGGAAGATGAACCAGATGACCCCTAATTCCTTCCAGTTCTAAGACTCAAGTAATATATCTTTGCTTAAAACCCTCTCCCTAAAAAATATCTTCCAAAATAAACATCTACATCATTATTCTTTCTTCAACCTCTGTCAGAAAATTTGCGACTGTCATCCTTGAAAAATGATGTAGAACATTCCAGCAATTTCAATTTCTCAAAATGCCAGATGTTATATTATTAATCATATATGTATGTAGACACATATATAAATATATATGTATAAATATTGTATTTACACATGTGTAGTATGAGACATCATTACAGTATTACATAAATTCTTTCAAAGAAAGCACTTTTTAGTGTGAAACATTAACATCACAAATTTGTAAAATTCTACATGTGGTGTATAAGTAATAGTCTAGGCCAGGCGTGGCCAACAGTTTTTGCCCCCGGGCCAGATTAGAAAGAAAACTTTTTTCACGGGCTAGACAAAATATTAACATTAAAAAATGTTAAATACAAAATCAATTCGTTTAAACAAAATTTTATTATGTAATTTGTTTATGAATAAATGTAAGTGAGTGAAAAAATTTTAATATACAATATTATTTTAATAAAAATATAATTACAGCTAGTGCTCGATTTACAACCATGATTGGTTCCGACAGACCAGTAGTAACACGATTTAGTCGTAAGTTGAGTAGGCTATATGTACAGTACTGTGAAATGATGTTATGAAAATCTTTAAGTCATACTTTATCAAATTTTCTTTCATTATTGTTATATATCATCATTTTCTTTGTTCATTTTATGCCATTTTGTTTCTTATTTTTACATTCGTCAGGTTTAAGTAAAACACTGCATTACCAGTACAACTGGTTTAATATTTGCAAAACATACAAAATTACAAAATACAGGTGCATACAAAAAGTGCTCCAAATGCGGAGTAGTCGTGGCTAGCAATTGTGGTCGTAAAGTCAAATGGTCATAAGTTGCATAGGTCGTAAGTCGATCAATACCTGTACATACTGTATAAATATCCAAACTGTATCGCAATCAATTGAAACAATTTTTAGTTAATAGAATGAGCTTGAAGAGATTATATCGCAAATAAAACAATTATTTCATTCTACAAACAGCCTGGACACGTTTTCAGTTGTCAACTGCAGCTATTGTCTATGCTACAATGCCACTTGATTCAGCACACTTGACCACAAAGATAACGAATTGTTTGACCTTGGGTGCACACTACAAACTCCTCCTAAAACAGTGGTTCTTAACCTGGGTTCTATAGAACCCGAGGGGTTCGATGAGTCTGTCTCAGGGGGTTCGGAGAAGCCTCTGCCGCAGAGGCCAGAATAAAGTAATACTGTAATTTGTTGTGAGTTCATGCATTTTGTTGGTTTTGTTCTTTGAGCAAGGTGATGTTCGTGCACGGCTCATTTTGTGCACCAGTAAAAAAAAACATATACCTATGTCTTGAATTTGGAAAAATAAATCATATTTTATTTATCACTAAAGAAGGGTTTGATGATTGCGCATATGAAACTGGTGGGTTCGGTACCTCAAAAAAGGTTAAGAACCACTGTCCTAAAAGAATGTGGGTTTCACATCACTGCTAAACATCAAACAGTTCATATCAAGTACAGAAGAGTACAAAAGTTGTAAATCTTTATAATGAAATTTTTTAAAAAATTAAGAAGTATTGCGAATTCATTCGACCAATTATTGGAAGTTAACCCTAGATTAGTCACACGTGGAATTCTTTTTTTGTGTATCACTTTCTTCTTAAATATCTCGATTTCCAATAATCAAAGACGCTTCTGCTTCTGAGTAGCTGAGATTTTAAAGTAGTGGAGAATATTAAAAATTTAATTGTGAGTCACATAAACTCATTACTCAGGCTGGATCTGGCTCTAAGCACTAAGCATAAAAATGCTGGTGGGACTATATTTTTATCAAAATAAAACTTATTGAATTAAGCAACAGCTGTAGACAAAATAGTGTACCCCCGCTCCCCTCCACACACACAGACACGAGATGTCGTAGTTTCTGAACCTATGGATGTGCTAGTTATGGCAAAATGGATTTTGCAGATGTGACTAAGGATCTTAAGATGGGAAGAATTCATGAATTATCTAGGTGCTCTCAATATAATTAACAAGGGATTTTAAGTGAAAGAAGAGGGTTAAAGTCACACAAAAGTTGCTATGACAAAGAAAACAGTAGGACAAAGAGAGAGATTGAAAAATGCTGTAGTACTGGATTATAAATAGGGAGGCTTAAGAGAAATGCAGGTCAAAGAATAAAGGTGGCCTATAGAAACTAGAAAAAACAAGAAAAAAGATTGTCCTCTAGAGAGGCGAGAAAAATGCAGCCTTGAAAAACCATTTTAATACTTCTGATCCCACCCCAGAACTAAAAAACAATAAAGTTATGTTGTTTGAAACCTATGGTGATTTGTTATAGCAACTAGAGAAACTAATACAAAATTTAGCAAAGTACCATAATAGAAGATCAAAATACAAAAAATGAATTCTACTTCCATATCATTACAATGAACAATTAGGAAATACTTTTTTTAACTACTGGAAAGAACATATACAATATCATAAAGAAATAAATCTAATAAAATATGTATATAGCTAAAAACTATAAAACATTGCCATGTTAGAACCATAGATTTCAGAAGAATAATTGTACAACCTTGAATTAGGCAAAGATTTATTAGCAAAACCACTAACGCAGTAACCATAAGATTTTAATGTTTTTATTTATTTTATTTTTATTTATTTTTATATTTTATTTTTAGTAACCACAAAATTATTATTATTTTTTTTACAAAGGCAGGGAGAGAGAGAGAGAGAGAAACATTGAGCTGCTCCCCTATGTACCTTGAATTGACTCAGCCACCTCCAGGTTCCAGGACATCGCTCCAACTGAACCATCAGCCAAAGCTTAATTGTTTCTATTTATTGATTGACTTAAACAGGGACAGAGAGAAGAAGACAGAGAGAGGGGAGGGAAAAGAGAAGCACTTATTTGTTGTTCCATTCAGTCGTACATTCATTGTTTACTTCATGTGTATGCCTTGACTCAGATTGAACCTACAACCTTGTAGTTTCAGGAAGATGCTCTTAACCAACTGAGCTAACCAGACAGGGCCAACAATTTTAAATTTAAGAAATTTGTAAGGAAGTGGAAACTCAGGCAGGGTTTCTTATTTGCAGTCTGGAGGCAGAATTTCCTCTTTGGGAAATTCTATTTTCCTCTTAAAGCTTTCAATTGACTCGATGAAGCCCACCCACATGAACAAGGGTAATATCTTTTACGTAAAGTAAACTGATTATAGATGTTGATCACATCTACAAAATACCACACAGACATATACAGGTGTGTATTTGTACTCACAAACACAAACACCAAGATTAGTGTTTGATTAGCGGTAGCTAACTGGTTACTATAGTCAAGTTGACACATAAAATTAACCACTACAGACACCAATAAGAAAATGAATAATCAAGCCACAGCTTAGAAAAATGAATTCATATTACATTTTTCTGGGAAAGAATCTTTTTTAAAAAAAAATTTAGCCTGACCAGGCAGTGGTGCAATGGATAGAGTGTTGGACTGGGATGTGGAGGACCCAGGTTTGAAACCTTGAGGTCACCAGCTTGAGCGCGGGCTTATCTGGTTTGAGCAAGGCTCAGCAGCTTGAGCCCAAGGTCATTGGCTTGAGCATCACACTGTGTGCTGTAGGTCCCAGTCAAGGCACATATGAGTGCAATCAATGAACAACTAAGATGCCTCAACTAAGAATTGATGTTTCTCATCTCTCTCCCTTCCTGTCTGTCCCTCTCTCTGACTCTTTCTCTATCTCTGTCAAAAAATTTTTTTAAAGACTTTATTCATTTTAGAGAGGAGAGAGAGAGAGGAGAGAGAGAGAGAGAGAGAGAAGGGAAGGAGGAGTAGGAGTCAACTCTCATATGTGCCTTGAACAGGCAAACCCAGAGTTTTAAACTGGTGACTTCAGCATTCCAGGTCCACACTTTATCCACTGTGCCACCACAGGGCAGGCGAGAAAGAATCTTATTAATAAAGAACTTTTAAGTCAACAAAAAAGAGAAACAACTCAATAAAAATAAGCTAAACACTAAAATAGATAATTCAAAAAAGAAATCTATAAATTAACAAATAAAATGGTGTTCTACATTATTTGTTATAAGGGAAATACAAATTAAAATCATAAAAAGAAACCACTGGGTACCCATTAGATAATCAAAGATCAAAAAGGCTGATAATAACAAGAGTTGGTGAGAATGTAGAGCCATTGGAACTCTCTTGCATGGCTGATGGAAATAAAGAATGAGAAAAGCACTTTAAAAAACTGTTTCATATTAAAATATGTATGTAGCTTATCTGTCAACTATAAATATTACTCTAGGTTTATGCCCATAAGAAATAAAATAAAATGCACAAGACTGTCCATGGCAGCTTTATTCACAATAGTCACTAGGTAGAAAACCCAAATGACCATTTATAGAAGAATGGACAAAAATCTGGATAATAATTTGGATAATATTTGGCAATTTTTAATATTATTTAATAACACAAAAAAATTACTATTGATACACATAGCAACATGGTTGAATCTCAAAACCATGTTGAGTGAAAGAAACCAGACATAGAAGAAAACATACTGAATGATTAAAATTTATATGAATTTCAGGAATAGGCAGATATAATCTATACTGATTTGAACCAAAATGTGATTACCTTGAAGGAATGAACTGTCTAGATGAGTCATGCGGGAACTTTCTCGGGTAAAAAAAAATTATATTTCTTGTTTGGGTGTAAGTTACAATTGTCAAATATACAATTGTCAAAATGCATCAACTTGACTTTTAAGATCTTTATATTTTAATGTTTGTGCATTAGCCCTCAGTAAAAAATAAAAAGGAAGAAAGGAAGCATAACAGCTTCTTGAAGAGACTCTTCTACTGCTTTATAAAAGCAGTTTCCAAAGTCTTAGATTAGAAAGAAAAAGAGAATCTGAAAAAGATGCTGGCTTTTCCCCCAGAGAAAACAGCAGGCTATTTAACACCATCCTTTTACCTCTAGAGACAGAGAGCAGAATAAAATATCATGGAAGTGTTTTTCTCAGAGACAAAACAGAGTATCTTTGTTCTTGAAAAGTATATCTTTTTTCATGCTTTGTATTTTTAACTAATTTTTGTCTTTATATTTAAAATGTATCTCTTGTAAACAGTATACAGGTTTCTTTTTTTCCTTATTTTATTTCATTTTTTTTTTAGGTGAGAGGAGGGGAGATAGATTCCTGCATATATCCTGACCAGGATCCACCTAGCAACCCCTGTCTAGGGCTGATGCTCAGACCAACCAAGCTATCCTCAGCGCCCCAGATTGACAGTTGACCCAACCCAGCCACTGGCTAAAAGAGGGTAAGAGAAAAAGAAGGAGGAGAGGGAGTTGGAGAGAAGCACATGATCATTTCTCCTATGTGCCCTAACCAGAGATTGAACCTGGGACATCTGCATGCTGGGCTGATGTTCTATCCACTGAGGCAACTGGCCAAGGCTGGTTGCTTTTTAAAAATCCAGTGTTACAGTCTCTGCCGTTTAATGGGAATGTTCATTCCATTTACATTTATTTTAATTATTGACAGTTGGATTTCAGTTAAAACTATCGATACTTATTCTATATTGCTCTCATCAGTTCTTTGTTGTTATTCATTTTCTGCCTTTGTTTTAGCAAATCAAATATTACTTAGTATTCTATTTTTTGCCTAAATTGATTTGCTTACTATCCCTATCAGTGTTATTTTTAGTATTTCTCTAAAGATTTGAATATGCACTGTACCTTATCACAGAATACCTTCAAATAATATTTTATTATTTCACAAACAAGGTAAGTACTTTATATCTAAAAAGAAACATAAATCCTAAAATACCAAAATAAAACAAAACCAAAAGAACTTTGTTCTGTATATTTTCTTCTCCCATCTCCTATTTTCTCTCTACTGTCATATATTTGCTTATGTATACACTGTTGTTGTTTTTTATTAGAACTGGCCAATAATCTTTTAAATAAAGTTTTATATTGCCCATATATTCACTCTTTCTGTTGCTTTAGTTTATCTTAGTGATCTGGTCTTTCCTCTGATATTAATTTCCTTTAGCCTAAAAACTTCTTTAAGCTCCATTAGGGCAGTTCTGCTGGGAATTAATCATCTCAACTTCTTTTTAAATATTTTAAACACCGTTTTTCACCTTCATAATTGATGATTTTTTTTCCCCACAGGGACAGAGAAAAAGAGTCAGAGAGAGGGATAGATAGGGACAGACAGACAGAAACAGAGAGAGATGAGAAGCATCAACTCTTCCTTGCAGCATCCTAGTTGTTCGTTGATTGCTTTCTCATATGTGCCTTGACTAGGGGGCTCCAGCAGATTGAGTAACTCTTTGCTCGAGCCAGCGACCTTGGATCCAAGCTGGTGAGCTTTTTTGCTCAAGCCAGATGATCCTGCGCTCAAACTGGCGACCTCAGGGTCTTGAATCTGGGTCCTCCACATCTTGGTCCACTGCACCACAACCTGGTCAGGCGATTTTTTTTTTTTTGATATATAATTTTAGTATGATTTCCTTTGCCCTTTTATTATGTTGCTGAACTTTCTTCTGGCCTCATTGTTTCTGATGTGAAGTCAGCCATAACTTTTTTTTGTTTCTCAGTATGTAATTTATCTGCATTTCTTTTTCGGCTGAATCTTTTTATTTCTTTCTCTTTGATTTGCAGAATTTTGATAATAAAGTGCATAAGAGTAGTTTTCATTTAAATTGATTCTGTTCGGTTTTCACTTTGCTTTTTTGATTCTAGGATTCATGTCTGTAATCAATTTAAAAAAAATTCTCAGTTATCTCTTTCTTAGTCAAATATTCTGCTTCATTTTGTCTCTCTTCCCATCTTAGATTACAATTATTCATATATTAGACCATTTAATATTGTCCCAAAGATCTTATAGTTCTGGTTTTTATTTGTATATTTATAATTGTATTCTAGTTTGAATAACTTATTCTGATCTGTATTCAAGTTCACTGATTATTTATACTGCTATTTCCAGTTGTATGTTTAGCCCACTGACCATACTGTTCATTTCTAATAATGTTTTTCATAGTTCTATTTTATTCTTTTATGTTGTTCTTTCTCCATGCTCATGCATAATTTCTACCTTTCTCCCTAAGGTTCTTTAACATATTTAAATACAAGAACATAAAATTTAAAATCATTGTCTCATAATTCCAACATCTATGTCATTTCTGGGTTCATTTCTATTTTATCTCTTAATTTTCAGTGGCATTTTTGATTCTTTACATCTCATATTTTTTTTTTTTTTTTTTTTACAGGGATAGAGAGAAAGTCAGAGAGAGGGATAGATAGAGACAGACAGACAGGAACAGAAAGAGGTGAGAAGCATCAATCATTAGTTTTTCGTTGCTGTTGAGACACCTTAGTTGTTCATTGATTGCTTTCTCACATGTCCCTTGACCCCGGGCCTTCAGCAGACCGAGCCACCCCTTGCTGGGGCCAGCAACCTTGGGTCCAAGCTGACGAGCTTTTGCTCAAGCCAGATGGGCTCGTGATCAAGCTGGCGAGCTCGGGGTCTCGAACCTGGGTCTTCCGCATCCCAGTCCGACATTCTATCCACTGCGCTACCGCCTGGTCAGGCACATCTCATAATTTTTAAACTTATGCTGTACATTGTGAGTGAATGATTACTGGAGACTAAAGAAAATAATACGTGTTTACCAGAAAAAGTCATGTTTTCTTCTATGAAGAGCAGTGTCCAGTGGTGTCAATCTAATCAGGTAATTGAGCTGGGTTTGGGCTTTGTTGCAGCTTTGGTTAATTCCAGATGACCTGTAGCTTCAAGTGTTTGAAGGACTCCAGAGATTTTGTTACATTCTAGGATCTTCCTGAAAGCTTTTCAAGTTGACCACAGTTTCTCTCTTCTTTCTAGCCAGCTGCTTGTTTTGTTATTCGCTGGTGAATTATCTGTTCACTACAGTTCCACTCTGAACTTTCTTTACCTCAGAATTTTCTCTCTTCACTCTGCTTACTCTGCTCTCTTTTGGAAGACCTCTGCCTTGTACTGAAGCAAAGTTCAGAGTGTCTTAGAGGAATAATTTTCATTTCTCTGGATCTTTCATGGTCTTTTGCAACCAGGGACTTCTCTAGATGAAAGCTCTGAGTGTACCCCAGAGGTATTTCCCAGAGGTATTACACTCAGCCTTGCCACTACCTTAAACTAGGCACTACAAACCAAGCTGGAGGCTCTCTCAGGATTCCTGCCTTACCCCAGCCTTTGGCAAATGACATCTGTGTGTTTGAAGAAGGGTCATGAGAAGGGTTGTCAAACCGAGTCAGACTTGTTCAATGGCTTTTAGTGATTCTGATCCATCACATATGCCTACAGGTGGTCACCACGAAATTTGTTAAAAGTTTGACTGGTTTACCCTTCCCAATTTCTGCCACTTTAACAACATTAAAAGCAGCTGTGTTTCTTTTCTAGAAAATTCATCACTTTTTAGAATTTAGTTTATTTTTGTTTCCTCAGCTCTCATACTGGTTTAAAAATCTCTCCTTTGGAGTTCAACTGGCTCATTGTTAGTGTGGGAAAGATTGTATCTTGCAAGTGCTTATATCCTAACCCAAATGGAAATTCTCTTTTGGTTCCTTTTATATGTCATTAAAAAAAACCAGACAGTTTATTTGAGACTTTACGGGACCATGTCATTTACAGGGTTATTTTATTTCTTCTTTTTATTCTCTAGCTCAGTGGATCTTAACCTTTTTTGAGGTACCGAACCCACCAGTTTCATATGTGCATTCACCGAACCCTTCTTTAGTGATAAATAAAATATGACTTATTTTTCCAAATTCAAGACATAGGTATATGTTTTTTTTTACTGGTGCACAAAATGAGCCGTGCATGAACATCACCTTGCTCAAAGAAAAAAACCAACAAAGTGCATGAACTCACAACAAATTACGGTATTACTTTATTCTGGCCTCCGCGGCAAAGGCTTCTCTGAACCCCTGAGACAGACTCATCGAACCCTTATATATATATATCCCTAATGAGCATGGAGTAATTCTTAAGAAAACAAAATAAACTGTAAGCATGGAGTCCTTGTTCCCATTTATCCCTTAAAAATAATTTAGACAGAGAGGAAGATAGATAGAGAGATGATGATAGATGATGATAGATAGATAGATAGATAGATAGATAAATAGATAGATAAAAACATTAATTTGTTGTACCACCTGTTTATATATTTATTGGATATTTATTGGTTGATTCTTGTATGTGGCCTGACTTAGGATGGAATCCATAACCTTGACATATCAAGATTACACTCTAACCATCTTAGCAAACTGACCAGGGCCCCCAGTTATTTTTGTACATTGTCAGATGTTGTCATCAATTCTATAATCCACAACAGGCTAATAGGAGCATGCAGAGCTTTGCATGTGTAGAAGAGTGTGCAGAACATGAGCAGTTTGTCATACTCAGCATTTACAGGAGATTGGAGATGATCTGCTTTTGAAGAAAAAGGGATACAATTTTCATTGGCAAATGTCTTAAATCTGTGAGCAAAAGCTGTGTACAGAGTCCATGGTAACAAGAAATGGTTTACGTCAGAGAATATGCTGGAATCGAATGAGATGCTTGCAGACCTGTAACTAGAGCAATGCTAGCAAGACCCCTATGATACTTAACACATAAAACAAATTGTAACAATATCCTTAAGATCACCACACAAGTAATAGTGCTATATAAAAAAACTCATAAAAAAGGAAATGTATGGCTACAATAACCATATTAAAACAACTAGAGTTTTCTTTTAAATAACCATACCCATGCTTGGAGGATATTATACTATTTAGTGATTAAGTTCAATAAACAATGTCTGCTAGCTATTTAAGACTGAAGAAGAAAACAAAAGGCCAATTTCTTCCTTTTCTCTGCCTATGGGATAATAATGATCTCAACTGGGGAGTGGAATGAACCAAGGGGTGCAGGGACATGATGGAAGAACAAACTTCTCTTTGATAATTTTTTTTCTAAAGATAAGAAATAAGAATTCCTTTGATAAAAAATAAACACACACACACACACACACAAAAAAAAAAAAAAAAAAATCACAACCAGTAGAGCCACTTAATGGATGAGTAAGAAGATCGTCTAATTTTAAGGAAGTGTACAGTGAAGCATGGCACAATCACAAAACACAACAAATCTTTATCATTTACTGAGTATTTAATCTCATTTCCTTTCTGCTTTTTTAAATTTATTATTGGTGTAGAAAATTTGATCTCTAAGATAAAGATATTTCTGTGCTTCTGGTAGAGAGAGTAAGCAAAATAAATAAACGTGGTTTATTTGCAAGCACAGCTCAAAGATAGTGTATAATAATTGTATTAATTTGCATTTGTAGAGGATGTTGGGGTTTTGAGGGGAGTCATTAATAATGTCCCTCTTCCTTACCCAAGTTTGGAACCATATAAGAAATACAAAAATCATAAGAAGGAAAGAAAATTAAGAGTTTTGTTATTGCTGAAAGCTGAGTTGAGGACATGGAGCATATGTATGGCCACAATGGGTTTGCTATTACTTCATTTTCTAATTAGACCAGTGGTGCTTAACCTGGGTTCTCTCAAACCCTAGGGGTTCGATGAGTCTGTCTCAGGGGTTCAGAGAAGCCTCTGCCGCGGAGGCCAGAATAAAGTAATACCGTAATTTGTTGTGAGTTCATGCACTTTGTTGGTTTTATTTTTTGAGCAAGGTGATGTTCATGCAGGCTCATTTTGTGCACCAGTAAAATAACATATACCTATGTCTTGAATTTGGAAAAAAAAAATCATATTTTATTTATCACTAAAGAAGGGTTTGGTGAATACGCATATGAAACTGGTGGGTTCGGTACCTCAAAAAAGGTTAAGAACCACTGAATTAGACAAACTTACTTCCCAGTCCTGGTGTGGCTGGATGGCTGCAGGTGTACACCCACTGGGCCCTGCAGAGTGTAGCTGGAAATCAGTACATCTTATAAGTGGGTACTTGCGAAAGAGAAATAGGAAAAGATTGAGCAGAGCATAGTCATTTCTTTCTCTCAAGCATCACACCAAATTAAGTCATTCTTTTTTCCTGCATGCAGATGAGTGAGTAGAGGAGAATCCAGGAGTGTTACTCTATCAAAAATTTCTTCTCATGGAAGTGTGGAGGCTCTCAGCAACACAAGTTATTTAACACTCAGAACAATCTTATTAGAAAAAAAAAAATCCCAAAATTTTACATGGGGACATTGAGGCCAAGAGACAAAAAAAAAAAAAAAAAAGCCAAATCAAAAGAGCTATTAAAATATAGAGCTTAGGCTTGGGTTGAAGTGTCTCCTTCTATGTTCTCAAAAAAAACCCAGTAGGTTTTGACTTGTCTGAAGAGAAATCAGTATATCCTGATGGCCCTAATCAACATTTCTAAAATATTCCTAATTGCATTTTTAGAAGCGACACTCCATTTATACCTTCAGAATATATCTTTTGTCTTCATGGACAGCTTTTGATTTTATAACCTATATTAAATAGAGATGGATTATGAAAATCACAGATTGGGGAAAATTCAACTTATTTAATATCAATGGAGAAATGATCTTCGCTCATCTGGATAACTTCATCTAGTAATATTATGATGCAACAGAGTAGAAAGCATGACCTCTTATTAGATTCCATTGCTATTCTTGTGACTCTTAGATCAGTTACACTTTCACAAGCAGCTTTGAAAACTGCAGGTTGCTTCACACAGGTGCCAGGCCCTCTTAAAATTAATGGTGTGGGAAAGCAAAGCACATGACATCCTGTGGGCAGTCTCTCAAGAGACAGGAATGAGGAAGAGTCTAGACTGAGCTAATCTAGCTTATTCCTTTATCAACCTTGCCATGAAGTAGGTTCTATCTCTTCCATTGGGAAAAGTAAGTGATGAAGCCATGGAAGGCCAGAAAATGTACATTATTCAGTGACTTCCTCAAAAAGAATAGAATCATCAAGTATGTATAACAAAGCATGGCTCTGGCCACTCAATGTCCCTACATAAAATATAGCTCTGTTGGTTCACAACTGAAGTTTAAATTCATTGTCTTCTGTAATCTACATTTCTTCCACTCTTATTTTCTAGTTTTATACTATGAGAGTCAAACAAAAGACTGTAGATCTAATTGTTCTTTTTTTGATTAATTAATTAATTTATTCATTTTAGAGAGGAGAGAGAGAGAGAGAGAGAGAGAGAGAGAGAGAGAGAGAAAGGGGGGAGGAGCGGGAAGCTTCAACTGCCATATGTGCCTTGACCAGACAAGTGCAGGGTTTTGAACCGGCGACATCAGCATTCCAGGTCGATGCTTTATCCACTGTGCCACCACAGGTCAGGCCTAATTGTTCTTTTAACATCCCCTGTGCTTTCCTCCATTTGTGACTGTGCCATTATTAACAAATATTAATTGTGTGGCCAATCACTATTTTAGGCATTTGGGATGTATCAGTAAACAAAATGTACAGAAATCCTTGCCATTGTGGATTCTATTTTCTAGTGAGAGATAATAAACAATATATATTGGAAAAAATAAACTTATAGTATTTTAAAAAGTGTTTTATGTGCTATAAAAATAGAGCAGGATAACAAAACCAGAAGTACCAGGGGCATTGTGGAGATGAGAAAACATTTTTAAAATGGTGGTCAAGGTAAGGTTTATTGAAAACTTGACATCTATTATTACTTTCCTAAAGCTTCTATGACAAATCACCACAAATGGTGTGACTTACAACAAGAATTTATTCTTTTATGATTTATTCAACGTCTGATGGCTAGAGTTTAAAATCAAGGCTATACTCTTGCAGTGTTTGGGAGAAAATCCTGGTTTGTCTCTTTTAAATTCTGTTGCTTCTAACTGTGTTTGGCTTTTGAGTGTGTGACTTCTATCTCTGTCTCCACCTTCATGTTTTCCTCCTCTGTTTTTCTTCTCTGTTTTTCTTCCCTCTCTGTATCTCTCTGCTGTGTGTATCTTATATGGACACTTAATATTGGAACAACCAGATAATCCAGGGTGTTCTTATCTCACGTTCCCTAATTTAATTACATCTACAAAGAATCTTTTTCCAATAAGTGTGAATTGATAGGTTTTGAGGATTAGGGTGTAGACATATGCTTTTTGGGGCCACCGTTCAACACACTTAAAACAGGAAAGATTTGGAGTAAGTCAATACTAATACCTGGATGAAGGATGATCCAAGTAGAGGAACATCCAGAGTAAAGTTTTAAGGTGAGAGTGTGACTTTGCATACCCAAAAGACAGCAAAGAGACCAGTATGACTAAAGTGCAGTAAGAACCATCTAAGGTGACAAAGATGAGCAATCAGGGAGACAGGAGAAAACCAAAGCTGCAAATTCTTGAAAGTCAAGTGAAGAAAATGTCAGAAGTAATAGACAATTGTGTTTACTGGTGCTGATGTGTTGATTAAGATAATATCTGATCAACCTAAAGGTCATTAATGACCTTGATAAAAACAGTTTGGTGGAGGAGTGAGAAGCCCAATTGAAGAGAATTCAAATCATACCCATTCTACAATTCCGTCCATGATATCTCCTCTGCCCTATGGTGAAAAAGCCCAGCTTACATGTTTCATAATCCCCTTCCCTGTATGTTCACAAGTTAAAGTTTGAAAATAAAAGGGAAAAGAGAAGGAGAGAACTTTATTCTCAATGACATGTCCAAGAAAGTTACTCTCATCTTACTACATGCATAAAAGTGAATTTAAATATTTTAACCCTTATCTTTCACATTTGTATTGGAGTTACTTGTGAGCTTATTTTATGTCCTTCACCAGATTTTAAGTGTATTATGGATCAAGCTTATTCATCTCTTGAATTCAGCATAGGGCTTAACATAGTGCCATATACAAACTAAGTACTTCTAGGTAAATATTCATTAAGTAAATGAAAGAACTCTAACTTTAGTCATATTATCAGAATTTCTACCGAAAAAAGAGATGTTCTCTAGGCACAAACGATGGCAAACTATTCTTCATTTTCTAATTTCTTCCAGGCAAAACTTTATTGAGAACTTGACTGCAACATTATATTCAACACTTACCTTTAAGGAGAAAAAAGATACTTCGACATGCATAAAAAAAAGAGAGAAGAAATTCATCCTTTTCATTCTACTTCTTGGGTTTTGTCTTACTGAAGTCATAGCATCTAGTCCATTTGCCATTTTTAGTTCCAGAGAGGAATGATGGCACATTTAGCTGACATATAAAATTGCAATAGTTTTACTCACATTGTGCTTCATTATAACAATCAAGACCATTTAGTTATGGTACAATTATTTGCGGTTTTTCATTGTGTGAAGACAGACTGTGATGTAAATGAAGTGATTAGAAGCGGGCCCATGTGGGATGGCTCTGAACCTGTCACAGTGTAATAACTGCCAAACCACGACAGGCAAGACTATTTCCAGCAGACGCAATGACAGCAATGTCTAGGGGACCCCAAAAGAGAGGCAACTGACACTATTTCCATGACACTTAGTTTTTAAATCATAAAATACAAATAATTTTTGACCTGGTATATTCAATCATTTTAAATAAAATAACCTAAATTCTGTTTCCTGTGTTAGTTTTTCTATCCTGTCAGAATAGAAACTTTTTGTATTTTTTGGCAGAGATAGCTCTTTTTCATTCTTTTGCCCATATTCTATTATCTCACAGGCTAACGTGAAAGAAAATACTGAGTGGTTGGCAAGTACTTTTTCTCCATTGTTGATATAACTTATATCTAAACAGTGTCCTGAGAGTCTTCCTCTACCTGGGGTAATGTTGGTAAGCAGGCAGTCCTTTGCATTGGGATGCCTGCACTTTGTTTTTGTATCTTACTGGATTGCTACCTGTCAGCTTTGCACCACGCCCTCTCTGTCTCTTTTCTCTGCTCTTAATATCTCCTCTGCCCTATGGTGGGAAAGCCCAGTTTATACAACTCCCAATCCCCTTCCCTGTATGGTCACAAGTTAAAGTTTGAAAATAAAAAGGTAGAGAGATGGAGAGACCTTTATTCTCAGAAGATTGTGTCTATCAGATGTGGTGGCTTCTCCATCTACAATAGTTCAGAAACTTACTCTTTTTGTAAAGGTGGCCAGATATGGCAGCCTCTCAGACTCCCTTACAGAACCTTTCTTTCCCCACAGTTGTTTTAGTTTCTGAAACTTTTTATGTGAGCTCCGGCATCTCCACCCACCACTGCAGGGCTTCAGGTGGAAGTCCCGAGTGACCGTCTCTACACTCCTCCAGGCACAGCCTTCTAGAAATTCATGTCCCACATCCATGTTACACCCACTTTGTATACTAAGCTCTTGTCTTTCCATAATACCTGCAGCATTTCTCTTTTATATCCCCACAAAAACATAGGCTGACACACTTACTCCATTAACATTTTCTTAGCATCTAGGTTATGCTCTATGCTGAGCTAGACTCTGAGATAGCTAGAACATGGTCCTGCCCTCGAAACCCTGAAAATCTGGTGAGAAGACTGCAAACTGCACACAGGTGCAAATGAGAATATCCAGGAAGTTCCCTAGTGCAGCCAGGGGTGGGAGTGGGCATATAGGGGAGGGGGAACAAGGAGCACCCTCAGGAAGAGGGAATATCTACACTAAGAACAATGACGTGCCTTACTACCCGTTCATCCCATAGCAGAAACATCTCAATTTTCTGAACCAAAATATTCTAAATTGTTTCTCTGAATATGATTTATTTGACATGATTTAAATGTATTTGTCAATAATAACAAATAATAGCCCTTGATCTCAAATCATCTGACCACAGAATTACCTGGGCACTTAACTTTTACTTTAACATGCACAGACTTTTGGATAATTTCTACAGAAAAGGCCAGAGTGTTCTTTTGCCTAGTTGAAAACAATTTAATTTCCTTCTGAGGAATGGCTGAACAGGACGGCTTCCAAGTTCCTTCAGTGACTGAGCATCCCACCGAGGACTGTATCATCAGCATGAAGATGCACACTACACTCAGAGCACTGCCTGGTCAGCTCATTTATAAAGATCATAAGTAAAAGTGGCCCGAGGATTGATCCCTGAGGAACCTCCATAATGACATCCATTTAAATCTGACACGACACGGTTTAATAACACAAGTGGTGTGTGCCCTCTTAAGTAGCGAGCACACCAATTAATTAAGAATGATGCCATACCTAGTCTATTCCATTTATCCAGCAAAGAAGTATGCACTACCAATTAGGAAATAAAATAATGTTTGAAGCAACATTAAGTTATTTATCTAAGAGAAGATCGCTTAACTTGATCTGTAACCCTGAGATAACTATGTACACACCCTCTCCTTCACTGAGCTGTGACTATGTTCACATCTTATTTTACTATGGAAAGAGAAGCATGCTTTTAACTTGGAAATGACCCTTCGACATCACATCCAGAATCTTCTCATTGAAGGCATATTAGACATAATTGCAGTAGATGAAGCTTTGAAGTAATAATCTTGCATGCTCACTTAAATAGTTAATAGGACAATCTAGTTCATTGGTACTTCACAGGAAGTCATTTACACATCTTTACACCACTGAGTGAAATCTAAAATGCTGTCCAATGCCAGCTTTCCTTGCCAATTTATTTTCAGTTGAGGAGCTGCAAATAATTGCTAGTAAAACAACTAAAGTGAAAAACCAACAGAAATTACACTGGCAGTATAAGGTATTGGGGGAAAAGGAGAAGGGAAGAGAAAATAACTTTTTTCTTTTGTATTCAGAACCAGAGAAGTTGACAATGAGAATAAAGGTCCTCTTATCTTAGAAGCTGTGGGAAAGAAAGAGAGGAGGGGAGGAACGTGCTTTGGCATCTCCAGCAGCCTGAGATAATGATGATGATAATGCCACATGATTGTACTTAATGATGTTGAATCAATTTATGATGATGATGATGAGTTTTAACTGGAATCATGTAATGTCCCTTATTAGGAGGAAGATAGACAGAAAGAAAGTGTAAAGAGAAGGAGAAAGGAGAGTAGAAAAGGAAGGTAAAGAAAGAAGGAGAAATGAGGCAAGTAAAGAGGGAGACATATAGCTGAATTAATTCTTTGTTATCAGTTCTACTGAATTTAGTGTTTTCATGATCATTTTAGCATGGGCATTTTTATTCAAGCCCATGTGATACATTTGGCAAAGAAAATATTTTCTAGGAATCATAAGATTGCATTGCATTTATTAGAAACAATTGGGGAAAAAACAAGTAATGTCTTTATCCACTTGCTTTTCCATAGTTAAGTGTCTGGAAATGGGATCAGACTAGAGAATTAAAAAAATAAGCCACCTGGCAGAAATATAGTCAAAATGTTCTCCTTGCAGAAAAGGCCAAATGAACAAATGACTCTTGGCGCGACAGGTCAATGCCAGCCTGGTCAGAGTGAATCTTTTTTATAATATCAGAAACTCTTGTACCCTTAGACACAGCTGCAGCAACCCCTTAGCGGAAGAGGAGGCTCTCTTGAGTGCTTGACATTTGGAAACTGCTTATTTCCTCCAAAACTTCAGCCTTTACAAACAGAAAAGTCCTAGGTTTTCTATAATTACTATCTAGGGCAAGTGTGAATTGGTTATAGATGGCAGAATTGCTTCTGCTGGAGTTGTTTGATATTACAGGGGTTTTAAAAATAATAATGAGGACACTTGTATGAAAGCGCTTTCCACATTAGGATTTCAAAAGGTTTTAAAACCTTAATTGTGTAATTAGGGACCTCACCCACCATTAAGAATGCACCTAATTATCAAACTGCACTAGAAAATTAAGGATAGCTATCTTAATGCCACATAAAGGAAAACCAAGGTGCATAGAGATTGAGAGATTAATGTCGGATGTCTCAATAAACCACTCTGAAATTAAGGTCTCTGGTATCTGACTGCTTGTGATAAACCTGAATTTACAGAAAATCAAAATGTCTGTGATATGGCTGCATATTTTAAGTCTGGATTACTCAAGGTGTGGTCCATAAATCAGAAGCATCTCCACCCCCTGGGCGGTAATAGGAATGCAAAAATTTTAGACCCTGACCCAGACCTACTAAAATCAGTTCCTGGGGAACGGAGCCAAGAAATCTGTGTGAACTGCCCACTCTCCTGGTGACTCCCGGACTCACTAAACTTTGAGAGGTACCGGACCTAATTTAACATGTATTTAACTTACTTCCCTCTTTCTTACTACATTTCTTTTGTGTGTGAATGGCAAGGTTTAATAATATTCCTTAAATACATTTAAGATTCCACTAGATCCTGAATTATTCGTTAGGGTTTGGCAGTTTCATGGAAACATATTCAATATGGTTCATTTTTTCAAGGAATTAGTGTCTGTTTCTGATGTGGCTTTCAGCTGTATGTATGTATATATGATTTGCCCTTTCCCACTGGCCCTGTCACCTTCATTTATTCATGACATGTACCCCTGTAGATCTTCAGAAGTGAGCTAAGTCTGGTCCTTCCCCCACCCCACTGGAGATTCCTCATGATAAACTCCATATTCAACAAGCTTCAGTTTGCCAGTGGCTTCATTACCAATGACTGGCCCACACTTCTCTCTTTGATAGAAGAATGAGATGAGACCTTCCCAAACACAGCTTGATTTTCTTCTCAGTGTGCTTGAGTTCAATCCTTATGTGCGACCTCTAGCTTCCACCTTGCCTCTGTCTTTAGCAGCGGAAGACAGTAATGGACCATCCTGCTGATTCCACAGAATTAGCTATATCTCACTTGCAAAATCTCAGCTAGCATTTCCTTCTTTATTTCTTTATTATGCCTGATTGGCTTGTGTCTTTTTATTTTTCTAAATCACTGTTACCACTAGCATTACTGATTTGATGCCCTCATTGGCCAGCAGAAGAAATGAAAAAGATAACCCCAGAATTTTTGGTGGTGGGTTACTGTCCTGTGGGAGGTCTGTGACTTTTCTTTCCCATTGTCAGGGTCGCTTTGCTGCAGTAAGTCCCTCTTTGGAGATTCTCTTTGGTAAATTTTCAAAGATTCACTCAATAGACTGAAGTTGCCCCTGCTCAATAGAGATTGATTGTGAGAGGCTAATACAGGACAGGAGAAAGATCCCCTGCTGGGAAAGCAATGCCCCACTAAAGGAGGCATGTTGGCTGCTAGGATGTCTCATCGGTGTCCTTTCCCATTTTGATCTCACAGAGGCAAATCCGCAGACCTGTAAGGCTGCTTTTAAATTTCTTTGTCCATGAGACCTTTATCAGTCATTTCACCTCTGTCAGTTTTACATGTATCCGAGTTAACATCTGTCTCTCCTATTTTCCATTAGTTTGTCATATGTCCTCTATTCTCTTTTCTATATTCTTTTGATTTATAACCAAGGAAATATCAAATGGTAATTATTTATATTCTCTTTTTCATGAATGCTTTAAGGAAATAGGATCTACCAGGAGATTTAATGTTTATCTGAGCAGATGGATGAGAATTCATGTGAGAAAAGTAAAAACAGTTTGAATTATGATGTAGAAATAAAAAAGGTATGAGGAGGGCTAAATAAAGCTGGAGGTAGTCCAAAGCTACAAAGAGAGAGTGGAAATGAAGTGGACCTGGATGGGGCTGGGGAGGGAAGGACATTAGAGAGGAAGGGTGTTGAGAGTAGGGTTTTGGTGGGAGAGTAAGAAGATATATTTGCAAACAATACAGAGAAACTTTGAGGAAAATGAAAAATGGTCTGAGGAGATGTTGAGGAAATCTCGTAATTGAATTTACAATGGGTGTGCTCTACTGTTATTCTGTGAAAAGGCATTAAAAAATTTAACTTGCTCTTTAATGCTTTGGACTCAGGTAAACCTATTTCTTGAAGACAATATTGAGAATCTTTTTTATTACATTTCTGTTTAAAATGTCCACTTTCATAGGGATAAAAGTGTAATTTCAAGAAAAAGACATGATATGCAAATGAAATGGAGGATAAGGAAGATTGGTTTCAGTTGTGCTCTTATGCTGTTTACAGTTAATTCTTTCTTGTTTTATTTTCTTTCTAGGTTTTCCCCGGAGGTTGTTTATTCTTAGAATATGCATTAGGTTTAATTCTATTATTAAAAAACAAACAAAAAAACCCCTAACATCACAAGTGCTACCACCTACACTAGCCAAATAATAATAATCTTCATGATTCTTGGGCATTTAGCATCCTTGGTGTCTATGTGAACACGGAGACTTGGAGTTTTGAAATGTTTGTCCCACAGAAGCTAACCTGCAAGTAGGCAGCCAATGAATATCTAGTAATGTTGATAAGAAATGACTTCTTTACAATTTATATGACAATTGACTGTGGATGAAGAAAGGGCCATGTACTAGATAGACCAGACAAGCTCAGAAAAGGCCTGCATGGTGGCCTTACAAATTCAGATACCAAAGTAACCACATAAAATGGTCCGAACATAAAAATTTCTAAGTAAAAGTGAGTCATGTTGAGTAGTCACATCCTAGGCCAGTAGCTACTTTGACAAAGGTCATTCTTTACCGAAGTGAGCCTATTTTCTTTTTGCATCTAAGATAACATAGCACTGAAATGTCAGAGTGATGTTCTTTTCCAGACCCCACGGGGCACACCATCCGACCAAAGCAGGAGACCAAGGAGCCCCTTATTACTGTCTCATCACCCACATACCATCTCTCTATGTATAAATGTGAACTGTTCTGTGTTCACTAATGCCGAAGAAGTATGCGTTTTTTCATTTTACTTTTCATCCAATCCCAGAGATTGCTCTCTCTTGCCACCTTAATCTATCACCAATGGGTTTTTTTGTAACCTTCATTATGTCTCCTCCTTTGATTCTTTTTTTATTTTTTCCCTTGGTATTTAATTACTTATTTATTTCATTAATTTTTGAGAGAGGCAGGGAGAGAGAGAGGCAGGAACATTTCACTGCTTTGGTATGTGCCCTGACCTTGGCAACCTCTGACACTGCAATCAATCAAGCTATCCAGCCAGGGCTTCATTTTTATTGATTTTTAGAAATATAGAGAATGGAAGGGCAAGAGAGGGCAGGGGGAAAAGAAGCATTTTTTGGTCCACTCAATCATGCAATATTTGGTTGCTTCCAGAATGTGGCTTGACTGGGGATCAAACCCACAACTTTGTTGTTTTGTGTCAATGCTCTGAACTGACTGAGATAACTAGGCAGGACCTCCTTTGATTCAAATATATAAAATAAGCTGCAAAACAGCCATTTTTCCAGAGCATTTTCTCAACTGATTGAGATTTTGCTTCTTGGTAATTGTCATTAGTTTGTCTCAAATATACTCTTATTAAACTTTTTCTTAGGCTGAATATTCTTCTATTAACATACCACAAGTAAAAAAATGCTGCTAAAATCATTCCAATAGAGCAATAAACTCCTGGAATTTTGGAAATAGCAGGATGAATGAAAGGACATCTGAGTTCAGTTTGCTTTTTTATAGATTCATTATTTTATATATAGATAGTAGTGTGAAAAAACCATGATTTTGGTAAACTTGTTTATTTTAAATATCTATACTGTAACTCAACAATGTTTTATCTGTGTGCCATGGCAGACAATGGGTGTCCCACAAGAAATTTTAAAACATGAAGTAAATACCTGACTACTTAGTTGGGGCATGTGCCTCTTTACCCTTAGAGTGTCAAATTAAAAAATGACAACAGCCAATACAACAATAGCTTTTCAGTGTGAATAAATCAAAATTAACCCATCCTTTTTGGTCAGCTAGACAAAAAATATTTTTTTTGCTGTGCTGCAGAATTTTAGTAATTGGTGTATGTGACCCATGAGATGAAAAAGGTTGAAAGTCATTGCTATAGATGTTAAATTTTAAATCAATACTTAACCTTGAATTAGTCCCTGACCTATTAATTATTTTGAAATGTATAGAATCCACCAATTCTTTAGTCATTTTTGGCTGATACTGATGCAAATATTTCTAGAGTAGGTTTATTTTTTTTTTTTATTGTTGGCTGACAGTGTTAATGAGATCACATAGTTTAAAACACCCTGATTTGTTCTTACTGTTTTGATAGGTGCTTTGATTGAACTTCTAAATCCTGAGAGTTATTTCTTTTACATAGGGCCATTAAAATTCATAATTTTCTTTCACTTGAACTCAGTGTCCAAGTTACTCTCTATGATACTTATGATACTTTTTTTTTTAAATCCTCTTATATTGTTTTTCACCATTTGTAGCTAGTTTAGACCTGGTAGCAGCCAACAGCAATATATATTGCCCTATTAGTCACTACTCATCAGTAAATAATGATTCAATGGACTAGGTTTAAGGCCCCAAGTCATCTAGAGCAAAAGGAAAACAATGACATCATCTGGCTTGCTTAAATATATTAGAATTATATGTGCTTCATGCTGAAGAAAAAATAATTTTATTTTTTTCAGGTCTGAAAGTTGTCTGCCTTTTGGCTCTGCCTCCCCAGCTCCCTAAATAACCTTGTCAAAGTCATTTAACCTTTTAGTGTTTGTTTTCTCATCTGTAAAATGAGGGTAATTATCCTTACCTATCTCACAGTGATGGTGTTTAGATTAACTAATTAATGATTAGAAAGTGCTACAAAAAAATGTGCAGTATTATTAAGGGAAACCTAAGTATTTTCATTGCCTTTGGGTAAGAGTGCTATTTAGCAGAAATGAGTCCCAACAAGTGTTTGATAGCCTGCTAAGTTGCCAGCTCCTTCCCTGAGGGAAGAACACTGGCCCTGGGACCTTGCCCTTCATTGCTGTTTTATTAGCTGAAGAACACAAAGGTTGCCTATGTAACAAAGAACACTGACAGATTTGAAGAGCTGCAAAGTGATGACAAGATCTGCCACCTCCACCTGAAGAAAAACCATCTTTAAGAACCTGTTCTGAATGCAAAAATCCCTGTGGGATGTAGTAATAATTAGAGATTATAATACACCCTTATACAAAATGAAATCAGGTGTGGGTTTTCTTTACAGGTTAAGAAATATTTGGTTACATCTTTAGATTTTACCTTTTGCCAGGCACACTCATGGTTTCTGGCAGACTCGTCAAGCATAGGATATATAAGGTTTCTCTCATTAAACTTCTTCTGTCAATATTTGCAGCACAATAGGCCTAATTGCCTCTTTCACATTTTTCTGGATACTGGATCTCTTGGCAGTAGAGAATGAGTAAGATTCTTCAGGGTTTTACCGGCTTTCTTTGTTTGTTCATTTTTTTAAAATTATTGATTGATTTTAGAAAAAACAGGAAAGGAGAGAGAGAAACATCATTTTGTTGTTCCACTTATTTATGCATTCAGTGGTTGATTCTTGTATGTGCCCTGACCTGGGTTTAAACCTTCAACCTTGGCATGTAGGGATGATGCTCTAACCAACTGAGCTACCTGACTAGGACTTGCTCTTTCTTCATCTTTTTTTTTCTTTCTTTTTTAATGCTAGCATATTTTTGAATTCTATGCAGACTTTTCTTTACGTTTTTTCTTTTCTTCTTGTGGTCCACTGTGCTGTCAGTAACTGCCCTCCTGCCTCTACTTGTTCTTTATTCCTGTACCCACACTGTCTTTTTAAAACACAAAGCCTATATTGTTTTACTCTTTTGCTTAAATAATAAAATATCTACTAAGTGGCTCCCCTTACCTTTTGGGACAAAGGCCAATATATTGAAGATAATAGCTCAAGTCTTTCCCATCCAAGCTATAATCTACCTTCCAGCATCATCGCCCACAACTCCAGAACTGCTGATCCTAGAACCTTCTACTTGTGGGAACAGGTCTACACAAGGAATGTTTACTCTGAAATGCTCTTTCCTCCTGAGTTATATGTTATTGGCCCACGAGGAATTTCCTTTCATGTCGGTTTTTCTATAAAAACATCATTTTTACTAAAAAAATTCCTTTTCCTTGCAAAATTCATTCTCATTTTTAGGAAAAAAATATTCACTGAACTTCACTTCCTGTCTTCTGTTCTTCTTAAAAGACGTGGTGTTGAGCACTTCCCCTATGTCTCAGCTTCCTGCTTTATTAATTAATGGTGTCAAGGATAATAACTTACCTACTAAACACTTTTGTTATTAGTATTAACTGAAATAAAACCTTTGAAAATGATTTGCAGCATATACAGTATGTATAAGCTACAGAGATGTAAGTTATTATAGTACTGATCATCACTTTGTGTAAATGATTTTGTTAGTGTATAAATGCTTTTTTCTCCTGGTGAAATATATAACCACATTGAAAGAGAAAATTGTTTTATAATTAAGCTTTGTCTTTCCCAGCCCAGCATCTATAAGCACGCCTAGGATAAAGTAGTTGTTTAACAAATATTGGTTGAATGTATGAGAAGATGCAAGCAGGAAAGCGAGATAAAAATTATATGCTTATTTCTAGTTATACAAGGTTGCTTCCCTTCCCTTCTGTTTATTTATTTTTATTTATCCATTTACCAAATACAATATGCAGTGCTACCTGTTAGAGAAAGAAACATTCTGGCATGTCTTTAAAATACGTTCCACTTATCTTGCTACTTATACAGAATAAAGAATGAGTTAAACTTTTTTTATACTTAATCACTCTTAAAATTGTGATGACAACTGTTTTTGTAATTTCTTTATTTTCAGCATGTAATTACTTATAAAAATTACTTGATAAAAAACTTTATACATTGATGGAAAAAATAAATATTTACTTACCATCAAATGTAATAAACAGAACAGGTCTTAACAATGTAGTGAATAAGACGATTTAGGTCTTATGAGAATTGTTGATCTTTTATTTTATTTTTTTATTTTATTCATTTTAGAGAGGAGACAGAGAGAGAGAGAGAGAGAGAGAGAGAGAGAGAGAGAGAGAGAGAGAGAGAAAGGGGGAAGGAGCTGGAAGTATCAACTCCCATATGTGCCTTGACCAGACCAGTGCAGGGTTATGAACTGGCGACCACAGTGTTCCCAGGTCGACGCTTTATCCACTGCGCCACCACAGGCCAGGCTCAGAATTGTTGATCTTGTTCCAATTTTTAGTGGGCAGTGAAAAAAAAAATCTTGGCAATCAACTTTTCAAATTACCAGAGAGGCTAAGAAAAAAAAAATACAACAAAATAGAAACTTTCTTTTGTCTATAGGTTCTATTTATAAGCTTAACCTTCATCATAGCATATAATGTGTTAAATTTTACTTAGTAGCAAATGGGAAAACAGAAAATTCCATGTGCATTACAGATTCCCCCCTCTTCTTCTTCTTTTTCTTCTTTTTTTTTTTTTTTGTAATGTTCTGGGTTTCTTGTAGTACTAACATTTTTTGTATTATCAATTGTGATTAATAATGTTAACATCACTTCATACAGAATATTTTTGCCTTTTAGATAATGGTAGTTTATCCAACCATGGAGCTGATATAAAAAATTCAGGAAACAGGTTTGGCACAAGGGGAAAAGTTACTTGAAAATGTTTCCTAAAAGTTAAGAATTATATTTTACATAATGCAAAATGCTACTGAGTTCACCATTTGTAGGGCTACTGACAAAGCATTTTTTCAAAGATAGAAGAGCAATTTAAACTTTTCATTAAAAGCCTTTTCAATCTCAAATGAATAAAGCCAGCTGTTCTTTTCACTTCCTCTTCTATAGCAGCACATCATAAACACTTAGACCAGAGCTCAGGATGACACCAAAACTGCTTATCCACCACTGCCTCCTTCCCACAAGTGTGATAGAGGAGAGGAGCTGGCAAAAGATGAAGATGTGGTATCTTAATCGGAGCTGTGCCAGTTGTTAGATCTGGAGGAGTTTACCACCTGCAAATAACAAAGCAGTACAGTTTCAAAAGCAATGTTTACAGGGTGGAGAAAGAAAAACAACTGTCCTTTGTGACAGTTGATGCGGGGTGCTGCTCTGTTCCCTAGAGCCTCTGTGAGTACCAAACACTATTACAATTCTAAGGGGACAGAGAAGTCCATTTGTTATCTTCCCTTATCACTCGTCCTTTGTATGTTCTTCCTTCTGTTAGTCTTTCTTAGTAAAAATTTTCCTTTAAGAACCCAGCCCTGCCTGACCAGGTGGTGGCGCAGTGGATAGAGCATTGGACTGGGATGTGGAGGACCCAGGTTTGAAATCCCGAGGTCACCTGCTTGAGCGCGGGCCCATCTGGTTTGAGCAAGGCTTATCAGCTTGAGCCCAAGGTCACTGGCTTGAGCAAGGTGTCACACAATCCGCTCTACCCCCCCCCCCCCCCCCCGTCAAGGCACATATGAGAAATCAATCAATGAACAATTAAGGTGCCGCAATGAAAAATTGATTCTTCTCATCTCTTTCCCTTCCTGTCTGTCTGTCCCTATCTGTGCCCCACCCCCGTCCCTGTCACACACACAAAAAAGAAAAAGAACCCAGCCCTGTTCTTTATAGTGAACTCATCCTTTGCAAGCCTTCAGCTATGACCCATAAGCAGGCAACTCCCAATTTTTTTATTCTCTCAATCCTAGTTTTTCTTCTGGGCTCAAGCCTTGTGTAATTCACTCACTGCCTCTTAGAACTCTTTTCAGTGACTCCTCTGTGCTAAACCATCTAATACCCTGCTGTTCTATGGAATCACCGTGAAACACATCTCAGCTAATGTCACTTCCCTGCTCAAAGCTTCCAGTTTTCTTTATTGCTTAGAGAAGAGGATAAAATGCTTCAAGAGAGGATTCAGAATGTTTCATAATTTGCGTTTTGCTTTTATCCTTCAATCTTATTTTTGTTTTGATAATGTATTGTCTAGGACATTGTTGTCCTATAGAAATATAATATAAGGCAGATACATAACTGTGAATTATTTAGTAGCCACATTAAGATAAAGTAAAAATAAACAGTTTAAATATTTAAGGATCAGTTATTTATATACTTTACATATAATTGGTATATAGATGTAACTTTTTATATTTATATGATCTACTTATATGTGTCTATATTTTTAGTTAAATTACAGTGTGTCCGTAAAGTCATGGTGCACTTTTGACTGGTCAAAAGTGCACCATGACTTTACGGACACACTGTGCAGTTTGTTAAATAAGTATATGGTTCAAATGGTAAAAATCATATAATCAATATAAAAATTAATGATTAGATAATTCCATGGAAGCTAGCTTGAAGATGACCCTTATTGATCTTTGCCAAGATTAAGGGCTCTTGAATATCGTTGTATGATTTCCTCCCACACTGTATCAGGGTTGGTTGGTGTGGCCAATAGAATATAGCAAATGATATGCCACTTCTCAAGCTAGGTTATAATAGGCCTTATGGCTTCTTTTCCTGCTTTCTCTTGGGTCATGCATTCTTAGGGAAGCCAGCTGCTATGTGCTGAGAGCACTCAGGTTGGCCTGCACAGAGCCTTAGGTAGAGAGGAGTTGAGATTTTCTGCCACAAACCAGAGAGGAACTGAGGCATCCTGCCAGATGCCACAGAAATGATCCATTATGGAGCAGGTTGTCCTGCCACTGTCAAACTTCAGGTGACAACAATCCCACCTGACATCTTTACTGCATACTCATGAGAGACCCTGAAGTCAGAGCAAGCCAGCAGATCCACTTCCAAATTTCTGGCCCTCAGAAACTGTCAGATAATAAATATTCATTGTTTTAAGATGAACATTTTGAAGTAATTTGTTATGTAACAGTTTTAAACTAACACAGATTTGGGCACTCACCAGTGAGTGCAGTTTTAACAAAATCCAAAACTGTAGGAGTGCCTTTGGAACCAGGCAGTGGCTAAGAGCTGTAAGATCTTTAAGGGGAGTGTTACTGAAAATTAAAACTTGTTTTTAGAAACATGATATCCTTTCGAGGAGCTGTGTATGAAGTCTCAGAGAAAATTGAGGAAAGTCTTATTATGTGGTATCAAAAAGTTCAGCAACATTGTTGTCTATAATAAGTTGAAAAGTAGAAAATGTGATCTATGAACTGCATAAGCTAGCGAAGGGCATGTCCGGGCAAAGTGGTGAAGATGCCAGCTGGGTTCTTATTGCTTCTTGTAGTAAAATGAGAGGGGAGAGAAATAAACTAAAGGACTGACTGTTGAACAGGGAAGAAAAAGAACTTGGTGTTTTTAAAAATTTCTAGCGAACTCAGTGATTGATGTTAACATTAAATGTTTTGTGAGCAAAGATCAAATTCACGGTATTGTCAAGAAAACATGTTCAAAGATGAAGTTGCAGATGGGATGCAAAATCTTTTAAGACTTCAGAAAGACCATAGGTATCACCTCGGTATGCAGTATAGTTCAATCAGACAAAAGTTCTTCTAAAAGATTTAAAGGTATAACTCCCACAGCCTTTCCAACAGTAGGTCTTAAGGTCTTGTCCCTCAGCCATCTCAGGAGAAACTTAAGATAGAACAGGTCTCATTTTAAAGGGAATTTTCAGTGCAACTGCTGTCTAGTTCATATAATGAACCTTAATAAGAATCACAGGCGATCCACAAAAAATTAAAGGTGATTCTAGTCACAGAAACAGTGCCAGCTTAGACAGAAATGTATAAGATAATACATAATAAAAAGTAACTTTTTAACCATCAGAATTCTACATGCAGGAAAGAAGGCTGAAAAAAAATACAGCTGCAAACACAGTCTTCTTTCTTAGAAAAGGAAGGGTGAGTCAGAGGGTGGATGAGCTCAGAGAGTGGGGCTGAAAGCCGTGGGCAATGATTCCTTGGAAGGGATGAAACTAACTCAAGAGATATCCAAGATTTTCCTGGTTTAATTGCAGAAATTTTGTTGACTATTAAGTTCTCTTCCTCTATTGGAAACAAAATTATCTCTAAGAATTAAATTATGCCTATCTCTTCATTGTGTGTTATGTGTGTAGAGGACATGTAACTTTGTCCATCCTCTTTGGTTCACGAATCTACTGAGAAAGAGGAACTATACCTCAGAAACTGTACATAACAAACTATACCTGCATAGCTTCATATGCACCTATATACTTGATCTACATGACAAGATTCTGAACTTCAAGCCAATGCTGTGATGGAATGAGACTTTGGAGGGATTTGGGAAAGTGTACACATATTTTACATGCTGGAAGAACATAAATAACTTGAAGCCAAAGCGTGCACTATATTTAAACATCTCTTTTCTTCAACAGGTAGAGCAATTCCTCTTTCATTTGAGTGTAAATTTGACTTAAGAACAGTTTCTCATGGATAGAGTAAGGTAGAGATGATATTGTTTCATTTAGGCACTAAGTCTCTCTCTTCACTCACTCACTCTGTGGGAAGCCAACTGCCGTATAATGAAGACTCATATTTATGGGGATGGTTGATGTGGCAAGAGATTAAGGTCTCTGACCAGCAACATCCTGTAAGTAACTGAGGTCTCCTGCCAACAGAAATGTGAGCAATATGCCGGGGAGTGAATCCTCTAGCTTCACTCAAGCCTTCTAATGTCTGCAACCCTGACAGACATCATTATTGAAAACTCATGAACCTTCCTGAGCAAGACTTATTCTCAAACTACTGACCAACCAAAACTTGAGATAATTATTAGTGTTTAAAACTACTAAAATTTTCATCCTGGCCTGTTGGCTCAGTGGTGGAGTATCTGCCTGGCATGTGGATGTCCTAGGTTTGATTCCTAAACAGGGCACCCAAGAGAAGTGACTATCTGCTTCTTCACCCTCCCCCTCCCTACCCTACCTATCACTCTCTTATTCTTCCACAGCCATGGCTCAGTTGAAGTGAGTTGGCCCTGGGAACTAAGGATGGCTCGGTTGTCAAGTAATGAAGCCATAGCTCCAGATGGGCAGAGCACCCCCCCCCCCACACACACACACAAAGAGGGCTTGCTAAGTGGATCCTGGTTGGGGCGCATGCAGGAGTCTGTTTCTCTGCCTCCCCACTTCTCACTTAAAAAAAAGACCTACTAAAATTTTAGGCTAAATTTAATGGCCACCATATTAAACAATGTAGCTGTAGAAGAAACAAATATTTCTACATGAATTTAATATTTTTATAATTTTTACATTTCCCAATATACCGTTTTTTTGCTTTATTTGTTTGTTTAGAATGTCTTTTAACCCCTTCTCCATCTGGCGACAATCTCCTTATTTGTAAGATCTCACCTTTTTATTAAATTTTCTGTGATTTCTTCTACTAACCAACCACTCAGAATTACCTTTTTTTCTTAGCACTGTTTCTATAATTGGTTACATGTATCTCTTTTTATCTAGACTGTGAGAATCTTGAGGGCAAGATATATGCATTTGTGTTTTATTTTTTTTTTTTCATCTTTGAACATGCTTAACTTACTGCTTACCTTAGTGGTTAGTAAGTGCTTAGTAAGTTCTTAATATTTAAAGGTAGACACTAGACAATTATTGGCAATACTGTTGTGGAAGAGATTCTTGTATTGCATGAAAAATTGAATTGTAAATATTCTAACAATTGACAGTATCCTATAAAATGCATCATAAAAAAATGTAGGTCCTACCTGAGGGCATCTAAAAACCTGCCATATTTCTCTCTCCCAAATAATTATGTACAGATTTGTTATGAAAAGCATAAATAATTGAGTGAAGAAGGTTGCCCATTATTCATTGAATTTTACTTCAGTGAAAAAGCCCTATTTCACAATTCCTTTCCTCTATTCCTAAGAAATGGTCCTTGTGTTAGAATAAAGATTTTGCTTTAGGTCTTCCTATCAGCTAAAATCTCTACTAAGCACTTTCAATATTTTATTGTAGATTCTTGAAGCAGAAATATAATAACACAAATCTTAGGTCCATAGAGATTTACTTCTTTTATTTGGCTTATAAGAAAAAGACCTTATTTTTGTTTTCTGTGAGTGGATATTCTTCAAATGCCGGATAATTTATAAGAACAAGTTAAAGACAATGAACCCAATAGTTCAGATATAGGATGACTAAACAGGATGCAGATATTATAACAGTGTTACCAGGGAGCTATCTATTAGTAAATAAATACTTTCTTTTTTAAAATTTTGCAGACAGGAAAGCAGATGGAGGCAGAGATATGAGGCTCAGTCCTGGTAGGTTATTGTTCCAAATAGTAGCATGAAAGTATTATCTCAACACTTGAGCTGTGAGCTGCCTCTCAAGATTATGTGATGACCCACATACTGAACATTTGTGTCTTGCTTTTTATACCTTTTAAAATAGACAATGCATTGCAGTACCAAGATGATTGTGCTGCCTTGGGGGAAGGGGGGTGGTGGGTCATCAAGTAGATTGATTTTCATGGCAATTTTTACTAATAAAGTACAGATTTCAGACCCACCCCCCGCCCCAAGGAAGGATGCCAGAGGGAACACGTCTTGTTCTTGTCGTATTAGTGAATTATAGATATACTAGCGTTCTGGATGACAAAGCTATGAAGCCAGAGGCTGAAAGCTTAGCAATTCGTATTTTTTTTACAATATGCACCCTTAAGAAGGGCTTGTGTTGTTTAAAAGAAATAAGGAGGAAAAATGAGGGATACCTGGGAAAGGTAGCTTTCTTATGTTGGTCTTTAGGGTGGGAGAGTCTGTTCTTTAAATCTGATTTCTTTTTTTCTGCAGTGCTCCTAAGGCTGTCACCCAGTTTCTCATGGAGGGAGTCTGCACAGACTCACAAGGATAGCCCCACAGGAAGGCAGTTTGATAGCTATTTCCGTGTCCACCTGTATTAATGTGTACAAGGGAAATTACTGTGGACTAATGACATACCTTCTTTCCATTTGTAGCCTTTCTGTCAGGTTTTGCTGGGAAAGTTTAAGACAGGTAACTTGCTTTATGAAAACCACCTAAAACTTTTCAAAGTACTCTAAACTCCTAGTGCTTAGAAAATTAAGTTTTCCTTCCACCTAAAAGCTCATGTTAGCTTGTTTCCAAACTAATTCCTACATTCTGTGCTTTTCTCACCAAAACTCTACCGTGGAACTCATGCTAATGTACTTGCTGTTGAAGTTAGGCTGTGATATAGATAATGATAATCTAATAATGATGATTATAATTTCAACAATGAAATCATTGTTTTATATCATTAATATATGAATTTATAATTGAAAAAATAACATTACTATGTAAATTTATGTGACAGAAAAAATTAAAACATTCTTAGATGTATAAAATAAGAGACAATTGACCAAGAATAGCTAGGTTCAATTATTTAGTCATATGAATATTATCAATTTATCTAAATCTATTTATGAAACCCATCTTTATATTAGAGATACTAATACTTTTTTCTAAAGAAACATTTTATGTCATAATTCTTTGCTAACCTGAAAAGTATGGTAAAAATAAATATTATTTATGCTGTTTTTATCCAGACCTTTGAAATTATCAATAATACATAAACTTTCCCTTCAAATGCATAGGTATCTTAAAATCGCCCTCTTATTCTTCCTTTTATAGTAGTTTTTTTTTTTCCTTTCATATATGATCTTGTTTATCTAAAGTGGAGAGTTAGTTTGAAAGAAAAAATTAAACCACTGGAAGACAACCAATGAACACATTAAGGAATAATGACCATGTATCTGCCAGTTAGTGTTCTCTTGAGAGTAAAGAGGTTCTTTGCTAATGTTGAATCTAAAATGATTAAATTAGACTAGAAAGTTCATCAGGTTCCTCCATGTTCTCTGCTAGATTTGTTTTATGATAATTTTAAGCTACCAGATGGCTGTGGCCTTCTATGTCTCCTAGTACCTAATAGGTATTTACTTATTAGTTACTATGATGGTGACCATGGGGTTAATGAGAATGATAGGAAATTCAATATTCCAAAGAGATGGCCCAGTTTAATGCACAATATATCTGATCTTAAAGATCTTAAAGCAGTTATGGTAAGGACCTGAAGGAGCTAGTGAGATCATATAGAGGTTCAGACTAATGGCAAAACATACTGGCTAACTTTTTCATCTCCAAAAAGAATGACTGGATATAATGTTATGCTTTTTAAAAGTACTTGACATCATGCTTACACATAAATACATACAAGCTAGATACATGTCAATTCTTCCATATGAGAATCAGAGGGAAAGTGCACAGTCATGACTCCCCTCTCCCTCTCCAATGCCATCACTATTCTCCCTCATCTTCCCACATGTACCTGAAAAGTAAAAGTCACATTTAAGCCAACTGCTGAGGGGCCAATTCTGGGCTCTGTAGTGAGTTTTGCCTGGTAGTGTGGCGAGAGATGCTGAAACCACTACAAGGCGAATGAAAGCAGGGTGGGCAGAAGGGCTGCTTGACCCTGGTGGCTGCATTCATTGTCTGACAGGTCTCTGGACCCTGAAAACCAAGGATGGCATCTTCAGTTTTGTTCCCCATTTCAATTCAAAGCAGGAAACACAGTTTATCAGATTATATTTAAAAGTTTTTTAGAGTCTTTGTGTAAAGTATACAAATAATCATTTTAAAACACTGCAGAGAGCTAAGGCTTCTGCAAAGTTTATAAGAAAAATATCTAATGTATGTGCATATATATTAATAAATTTAATTCTATATGCTTTATTTAATTATTTATTTATTGAGAAGGGAGAGCAACAAAGAGAAACATGGATCTGCTGTTTCACTCATTTATGCATTTTCATTGGTTGATTCTTGCATGTACCCCAACTAGGGGTCGAACCTGCAACTTCAATATGTTGGGACAACATTCCAACCAACTGAGGTACCCAGCCAGAACAAATTCTATATGCTTTTTTAAAATTGATTTTAATTTATTGTGTTTACATAGATTCTAGTGTCACACCGAATGCACCTCTCCTCCCCTGTATTCCCCTCAACATCTATATATACTTTTAAGAGGTGGTAGAAACCACCTCCTCCTTATTTATTGGTCTCTTCTTTCTGATAGTCTTGTTTTCCAAATTGCCTCCTACAACATTTACAACATACATCTCAACTGTGATTTGGGCTCTTACCAATGAGGATGGCTTCCAGGTTTTATAAATATCTCGCCTCATCTTCTCCTTGTATTTTTACCATTTTAATGCTGTTGTTGGTGGGTAAATAATGATGAAAGGCAGCAGGCAAGTGACCTCTTGTATATTTCTGGAGAAGTAATTAGTGAGTTTGATCCCCCAGAGATGTGGGTGATATATTACAGCATGTAGGTGGTTTGGCACTGCAGGTATTACTCCACCCACACAAGTCTAATCAACTTATGGACTTTAAAGTCGGGGTAAGATGATAACACAACAGCAGATGGGAAAAAATGTGCTTATAAACAATATATGTGTGATTTCAGGGATGACACAGAGAATCTAGAGATATTCATTACGTACTTCAGGTCACACTGACAAGTGATGCTGGCAGTAGATAGATTTCAGTAAAGGCTTTAATGTATATTTCAACAAACACTGATAAGAAGCTCTGAGCTTGGATTTCACAATTAGAAAAACAATTAAATAATGTCAACTAGATATATTCACTCTTCACCTTCCCCTAAGTGTAGCCAGGCCTGACATTATCTCCAGAGACATTTGCTGTGACCAAAAAGCTCATCTGCAGAGAAGTGCATTACTTAGAATAGTCAAAGTAGTAGTACTTATTTCTATGCAAATGTTCCATTTCCTGTTGACAATGTCAAGCTAAATATTTAATTGATCTCATTAAACGTGTTCAGGTATTTTTACATCACAGGCTGTGAATTTAGAATGAGACTATATTGATTAAAGTAAGACACTGGAATAAAAATTCTTCTAACCCTATCAGGGACTCTCATAAATACCTTGGTTGAAACCACTTAGCATTTCTATATCTACAGTTCTCAGGCCAATTTACAAATTATTAACCAGAAATGATGAACAGCATGTCTGACTTGGGTAAGGAAGAGATACTGAGCTCCTATTTCAAAGAAATGTATTTTTTAATCCTATAATGGGAATGAATGGAATGCTAATTCATCCCCACCCCATCTTTCTATCCACTTTCTGGTCTCTGAAGAGTGAATGCAAATGCCTAGCTTGCATTCTTCCAGTACCCATTCAGAGCTTGACTGACATCACTAATTGATCATAGCACTCTTGGCTCTAGCTCAGCTGTGGTGTCAGAATTCTTGTCAGCATAGATTTCTTAAGAAGCCAATCTTAAGAACATTATACTGAGTGAAATAAGTAACCCCCCCCAAAAAAAAACAAAGAAAAAAACCCCCAAACAAAGAACTATATGATTTCACATATAGGTGGGATATAAAACTGAGACTCATGGACATAGATAAAAGTGAAGTGGTTACCAGGGGGAAGGGGGTGTAGGGGACGTGAGTAAAGATGGACAAATATATAGTGACAGAACAATATTTAACTTTGTATTATGGGTACACAACATAATCAACCATTCATATGCTATAGAAATGTTTACCTGAAACCTATGTACTCTTATTCATCAATGTCACTCTGTTTAATTTTTAAAGAAAAAGAAAGTTGCTCTTAATAGTTTAGAATCAGCTCCTGAGAAGAAACCTATTTCAACATTGCCATTTCAACTCTAAACAGACATACTGTTTTCTTAGCTCCTTATAAACTACTGTATTTTTTACTCCATAAAACACACCTGACCATAAGGCACACCTAAGGTTTTAAGGAGGAAAATAAGAAATAAAAATATTCTTAACCAAATGGTGTGTTAAAATATTTAATAAAATACTGTATTTTTCACTCCATAAGACACATGGGCATTTTCCCCTCCACTTTTGAGGGGAAAAAGTGTGTCATATGGAGTGAAAAATACGTTATTCTTAGATTCATATATGTGTGTGCGTGTGTGTATATATATGTATTTTTTTATCTATCTATCTATCTATCTATCTATCTATTTATTTATTTCACAGGGACAGAGAGAGAGAGTCAGAGAGAGGGATAGACAGGGACAGACAGGAGCAGAGAGAGGTGAGGAGCATCAATCATTAGTTTTTCATTGCCGTCGCAACACCTTAGTTGTTCATTGATTGCTTTCTCACATGTGCCTTGACCGCGGGCCTTCAGCAGACCGAGCAACCCCTTGCTGGAGCCAGCGACCTTGGGTCCAAGCTGATGAGCTTTTGCTCAAGCCAGATGGGCCCACGCTCAAGCTGGCGTGCTCGGGGTCTCGAACCTGGGTCTTCCGCATCCCAGTCTGATGCTCTATCCACTGCGCCACCACCTGGTCAGGCTATATATGTATTTTATATATGCTTAGATGCACTCTTTCTTGACTTCGAGATGATAGCAAGCAGATCCCTGTCTTTTTCTTGAATGGAGGATAAGGTTCATGTTGTCTGCCTGTGATTTGATAACCATCCCGTTGGTATTTTCAGACAATTAGTACCCCCCAAAAGTAACATATGTAAAATAAAAAAACAGAGAAAATGCCTATAGACTGCACTTTAGCCAAAGGTTTCTATGGTGCACCATATGCTCATTTCTCCAATGTTCTGCTCTCATTCCTCTTCTCTGAAAAACAAATATCAAACAAGCAACAATCACCCATGTTTTGAGGAACTGGGAGGAAGGGATGGGGAATGGATGAATGAGAGATTGCGACGGACCATCTTAGTTATATTCATCCATCTATCCATTATTTTATTTAGTAACTATTTAATACCTATGATATACTAGCTGTAGTGAGCCTAACAGGAATATAGCAGTGAGCCAAATAGACTTAAAGAGCTTATGGTCAGAAATGGAAAGGAAAAATCAATCAAATGGTGCACAAATATGTAAATATAAATTGCGATAAGGACTACTACAAACAATAGAGATACTGAAAAAGACAGAGCAGAGAACTGATCTAGTCTGGTAGATCAGAAGAGGCTTTTCTGGGGATGTAAGGTTTAGGCTAAACTCTTAAACTCTGAAGACTAAGTAAGATATAATCAGGTGGACGGTAGATGTTGGAAAAATAAGAAGAAACTTGCAGGCAGGGGGAATAATGTTCTAAGTCCTTCAGAAAAGAGGGTATGATACCATTGAAGATCTGAGTGTGAGTAGCGGGCAGAGTGAGGGGAAGATGACAGTAAGTGGTAGAAGATGTTACTAGAAGGCTAAGCAGGGTCTATGTAAAAAATGCAAGGGTTCGTGGATCATGCTGATGGATATAGCTTAAGTGTTTTCTCAACAAAGATCCACACAGTGTTTTGTTTTGTTTGTTTCATTTTGTTTTCAGGGCTTCTTCTTGTTGTCTTTTTTTTTTTTGAGATCACTCCAATTTTGGAGAATAAATCAGTAAAGGATCAGAGTGGCCATGAACAGAAAAGTATAGAAACTATTGTACTTGTCCAAGTGTGTAATATAACAATAGCTTGAACAAAGATAATGGTGATGGAGATGAAGAGAAGTAAACAGATTTGGGAGATATCTAGAAGGGAAAGACAACAGTCATATAAGGTGGTGGCAGTAGAGAGGATAACTGGAAAGTAGGAATCAATGATGAATTTAAAATACTAGTTTTTACCCTTTGAAGACAGAGCACATAGGGGAAAGATTAGGTTTTGAAGTTTTAGGGCATGGACTATGTGTAATTGCTATGCCAGTGAGTTCTCCAAATAGCATTGGCAAATAGTTGGATATATTTATCAGAATCACTAAGTGGTAGAAATGTAAATATGAGGGTCATTAAGATATATCCACTCATTTTCTGATTACTTTCATAAAGATTCATTCAACTCAATTAAGATATATTTCTGTCTACTTTCTCATATACAGGCCCAGTATCCTATTACAGGTGGTTTTTATATTTTGTGCTGATGGACTGGTTTTAAATTATAAGACAAGTAGGGAGGTGGTAAGAGTAGTCGGAGTTTACTAACATGAATGGAGCAAACGTTTTGTGTCAAGTACAGGACTAGTACTTTATACATATTATCTCATTTAATCAACCCCATACTCTGGGGAATATGCATCATTACAAGGGGATAAAGAGGAGGCCCAGAGAAGCAGAAGAACCTAATTGAGATCTTTCAGCAATTAGAGTGTAATTTTAAAGATCTTGCTTTTTTCACTGTGATAAGTTCTCAAGGTTTCAAAACAGCAATGATTGTATGAGAGCATTTAAGATATCCAAATGCATTATTTCAGATATTATCTATTTTTTCTTCTATTTAGAATACCAATAAATTTAATTTAAAAGGAATATCATTAAAAGTCAAATGATATTTTAAATACTTTTGATTTTTGATAACATTTATCAAAATAGCAATGTTAAAATATTTAACCACCAAACTTTTATTGAACACTGTTTACTTAGGAACTTCATGCTAATGCTGTGAAAATATAATATAAACAACTGATATTCCATACCCTCAATTTATTCCTTGTCTAGTAGGAAAGACAGAGAAATATGGTGTGATATTTATCAGTGGTTACCTATATGCCAAACATTGTGCTAATTATTTAAATTTTTTTTTTCAATTCTTATTATATGATTATGAGCGAGGTAGGCATTACATTCTCTGTGTTACAGCTGAGGAACCATTGTAAAATATCGTGCATTTTAAATGTCCTTATTAGTTAAGAATCTAAGAAGGTTTCATATATAGCCTTCCATATGTAGACTATAATTTATACACTTTATGCCTTGTTCTATTTTAATTCAGTGTTACAGATTTGAAAACTGTTTTATATTTATTTCCTTGAAATTAGATATTGCCAAAACATATAAAAATTTTAAATAATTTTTCTTTTATTTGGGGGGGATTAATTTGAAACAAAAGATATTTCAATTTAAATACCTTTTATTCTAAAGTTTAACTATCACTTTTTTTGAGCTATTTGCAAAAAAAGAAATAGCTCTCTTCATATATAGGTTGCCACCATCTACAATGAATTTCTATTTCTTAAATAGAAAGGAAAATATTAGAAAAGGGGCCAAGATTGTTATAATAGCTTACAAATATGTGTTTCATATTTTAAAAGTTGAACATTAATGCTTCATAAAGTCAAGAGTGTTTATACTATTTAATCAGAATCTGAGGTTAAGGGTAGCTTCTAGTTGTCCTTGGCTGTCTTTATCACATATTTAAAATAAAACCTTCCACAAATAAAAGTTCCTGATATTTTAAATTACATGGATAAATATATGGGTATGTCACATCATTCAAAAAGAATTTAGCCTGACTAGTGGTGGTGCAATGAACTGAGTGTTGATCTGGAATGCTGAGGTTGCCAGCTGGAAACCCTCAAGATTGCCAGCTTGAGTGTGGATTCGCCAACTTCCGCATGGGGTGGCTGGCTAGAGTGTGGGATCATGGACACAATTCTAAGGTCACCAGCTTGAGTCCAAAGGTCTCTGGCTTGAAACCCAAGGTTGTTGGCTTGGCCCCAAGGTCACCACCTTGAGCAAGTGGTTGCTGGCTCAGCGTGGTTCCGAGGTCTGATCCCTGGTCAAGGCACATGCAAAAAGCAATCAATGCACAACTGTTGTGAAGTTGATGCTCCTCCCTCTGTCTCCCTTCCTCTCTCCCTTTCTGTCTCCTTCTCTCTTTCTCAAAACAAACAAACAAACAACTAATTTAAACACCTACAAAGAAATTTCATGTGTTTGTGCATTGTAAATTTGTTCATTTGGTACCCTCTAGGTAACAGACACTATACTTAGACAATGTCTACACAAAGATGGTGTGTTTTAATCTGTTTTTAAGAACTTTACAATCTATTGAGGGAGGAACGCAGATAAAACAAATACTCTAATGCTGAAAGCTAAGCAACTGATCAAAGAGAATGACCCAGTTCTGGGTGATATAATGAAAGGAAAGCAGAGAATGTAAGAATAAAGGGAGGGATACTAGAAGAGAGGAAAAGGTGAGAAGAAAGGAGGTAAGATAAGGAGAATGGAACAAAGAGGGAAAAAAAATGTAAAAAAGAAGATAAGAAGGAAAAAAAGATCTACAAAAGAGCAAAGTATTATTCTTAACCCCTCCTTACAAAAAAACATTTATTAAGCTCATTCATGATCATGCCTGATTGTGTTTCTATGTGTGAGTGTCTTTTGGGTGCATACACAGATGTTAAATTAATGTGCTTTAATATATATGTATGCTTAATTTAATTACCACCAGATTGTTTTACAAAATAACTGTGTCATTTTATAACCCAAACAGCAGCAAACACAGTAACAAAATTTCAAGTTCCCACATTTTCATCAGTGCTTTCTATTTTTATACAACTGAGGTAAATTAAATATTTTAAATTTTCTTTTCCCACTGTGTCCCCAGTCTTTCTAAAACTCTATCAATAGTATATTTTAATTTATAATTTTGATTATATATTTCACTGCTAAAAATTTGTTTTTATAATTTCCTTTTTCTTGCTCTATAGACTTATATTTCATATTTCTTTATCTGCATCTAACAGTTGTAATATCTGATGTCCTTGGTGGAATCTAAACCCATTGTTGTTTTATCAAGGTGGGTTGTTGCTTCATGTTCTCAGTAGTCTTTGGTGCTGAGTTCATTGTGCATCTTAATTCATAAGAATACTGTAGACTTAGGAGACACTTTGTTCCACTGAGTATTTTTTATCTCATTCCTTTATATGATGATCATACTGTTACCATAGAATGCAAAACATGGGAGTGTACATGTTAATTCATTTACATTTTGGATATTTTCATAAAAGCTGATTTACTCTGATCTGATCACTTTCAGTGGAAATAAAATTTCAGGAAGTTGTCCAAAATTTTCTGGGAAATACTTAAAAAGGTATTATTGGGAGTTACCTCAAAGACATAAATATAGAACATCAACGTAGATGTGCTATAATCAAAGGGTTTTAGTGTCTTTTGAAAATTGATTCTTGGCTTTGGACAGTTAGCTCAACTGGTAAGAGCATCACCTTGAAACATCAAAGTTGTGGGTTTGATCCCCAGTCAAGACACATACAGAAAGTGGCCAATATGCATAACTGAATGAAATAATAAATGAATACTTGTCTCTCATTCTCTCCCTTCCTCTCCCTCTCCCTCTTTCTCTCACACTATCTCTCTAAAATCAACCAATTACAACAAAAGGTAAAAGAATAATAATAAAAAAAAGAATTGGTTCTTGTGGAAACCAGGTAGTATTGTGGAAAAAAATGTTATCAAAATGGTTGACTTGATCTTTGAAGTAATGTTTTCTATGTTTTATGATAGTTCTTGATCTTAGAGCAACAATGGATGGACACAATGAGCCCCTAAATAAAGAGATAGCAAACATCAAAAATGACATTGAAATAATAAAAAAGAACCAGTCAGAAATGACAAATACAAGATCAGAAATGAAGACTGCACTAGAAGGAATTAATAGCAGGCTGAATGAAGCAGAGGAGCAAATCAGCGATTTAGAGGACAACATAAATGAAAGCACTGAAACAAAGCAGCAAAAAGAAAAGAGGATCAAAATGTGTCAAGAAACTCTAAGAGAGCTCTTTGACAACATGAAGAGAAACAACATTGCATCATATGGGTTCCTGAAGGAGAAGAAAACGGAAAAGGGATAGAGAACCTGATTGAAGAAATCATAGCTGAAAACTTCCCTAAATTGATAAAGGAAAACTCACACGAGTTCAAGAAACACAGGCAGTCCCCTTAAAGAGGAACCCAAAGAGGCCTACACGAAGACACATCATAATTAAAGTTTCAAAGTTAAGAGACAAAGAAATAATACTAAAAGCTACAAGAGAAAAGCAGTTAATTACCTATTGAGGAGCCCCCATAAGGATGACATCTTCTCAATAGTAACACTGGAGACCAGAAGGGATTGGCAAGAAATATTCAAAGTGATGCAAAGCAAGAGCCTACAACCAAAACTTCTTTATTCAGCAATGCTATTGTTTAAAATTGAAGGAGAAATAAAAAGCTTCCCAGACAAGAAAAGAAAAACAAAAACAAAAAACCTGAAGGAGTTCATTATAACCAAACCAGTGCTGCAAGAAATGTTACAGGGCTTGTGTAAAAAGAGCAAAGAAAAAAAATATAGAAAAAGAGGACTGTACATTCAAAGAATAAAATGGCAATAAACAACTACATATCAATAATAATCTTAAATGTAAATGGATTAAAATGCTCCAATCAAAAGACATAGGGTTCTGCATGGATGAGAAAACAGGACCTGCACATATGCTGTCTACAAGAGACCAACCTCAGAACAAAAGATACAAATAGACTAAAAGTAGAGGGATGGAGAAAAGTATTTTAAACAAATGGAAATGTAAAAAAAAAAGGCAGGGGTAGCAATACTTATATCTGACAAAATAGACTTTAAAACAAAGGCTATATAGTAAGGGATAAAGAAGGTCACTACATAATAATAAAAAGAGCAATGCAACAAGAGGATATAATATTGTAAATATCTATGCACCTTGTATAGGAGGACCTAAATATATAAAGCAGATTTTGATGAGCATAAAGGGCGAGATCAACAGCAATACTGTAATAGTAGTAGATTTTAATACCCCACTAACATCAATGGATAGATTCTCCAAACAGAAAATTAACAAAGAAACAGTGGCCTTAAATGACACACTAGATCAACTGTATTTAACAGATATCTTCAGAACCTTTCACCCCCAAGCAGCAGAATATACATTCTTTACAAGTGCTATGGTAAATTCTCTAGGATAGACCACATGTTAGGCCAAAAAATCAGTCTCAATAAATTTAAGAAGATTTAAATTATATCAAGCACCTTCTCTGATCACAACAGCATGAAACTAGAAATCAACTACAATAGAAATATTGAATAACACTCAAACACTTGAAGGCTAAATAGCATGCTATTAAACAATGAATGAGTTTACAATGAGATCAAGGAAGAAATAAATTTTTTTTTTTGAAACAAATGAAAATAAAGATATAACAACTAAAAATTTATAGGGCACATCAAAAGCAGTCCTGTGAGGGAAGTTCATAGCATTACAAGCATACCTTAAGAAGCAAGAAAAAGCTCACATAAACAACTTAACCCTGCAACTAAAAGAATTAGAAAATGGACAACAAATAAAGCCTGGAGGAAGTAGAAGGTAGAAAATAATAAAGATGAGAGTAGAAATTAATGACATAGAGGCTAAAAAACAGCACACAAAATAAACAAAATAAAAAGCTGGTTATTTAAAAGGTAAACAAGATTGATGAACCTTTAAACAGACTCATCGAAAAAAAAAAAAGAAAGAGAGAGGACTCAAATAAATAAAATTAGAAATGAGAATGGAGAAGTAGCAACTGACACAACAGAAATTCAAAGGATTGTAAGAAAATACTATGAAGATATGTATGCCAAAAAATAGTACAACCTAGACAAAATGGATAAATTTCTAGAAACATATAATCTTCCAAAACTCAATCTGCAAGAATCACAAAACCTAAACAGATCAATTACAACAAATGAAATTGAAACAGTTAGCAAAAAAACTCCCAGCAAACAAAAGTCCTGGACCAGATGGCTTCACAGGTGAATTTTACCAAATATTCAAAGAAGAACTAACACCTATCCTTCACAAGCTATTTTAAAGCATTCAAAGGAGGAAAGACTTCCAAGATCTTTTTATGAGGCAAGCATAATATCCATTTCAAATTCAGGTAAAGACACTACAAAGAAAGGAAACTATAGGCCAATATCCCTGATGAACTTAGATGTTAAAATTTTCAACAAAATGTTAGCAAACCTGTTCTAGCAATACATGAAAAAAATCATACATCATGATCAAGTAGGATTTATTTTGGAGAGGCAAGGCTGGTATAGTATTCGCAAATGAATCAATGTGATTCATTACATAAAAAAGGAAGAATAAAAATCACATGATAATATCAATAGATGCAGATAAAGCATTTGATAAAAACCAGCTCCCATTTATGGTCAAAAATCTCAGCAAAATGGGAATACAGAGAACATACCTGAACATGATAAAGGCCATCTATGACAAACCCACAGCCAACATCATACTCAATGGACAAAAATTAAAAGCAATCCCCTTAAGATCAGGAACCAGGCAGGGGTGCCCCCTTTCACCACTCTTATTCAATATAGTACTGGAAGTCCTAGCCACAACAATCAGACAAGAAGAAGAAATAAAAGGCATCCAAAATGGAAAAGAAGTAAAACTGTCATTATTTACTGATGACATGCTATTGTACATAGAAAACCCTAAAGTCTCAGTCAAAAAACTACTAGACTGATAAATCAATTTGGCAAGGTGGCAGGATTTAAAACTAATATTCAGAAATCAGTGGCATTTATATACAGCAACAATAAACTGTCTGAAAGAGAAATTAAGAAAATAATACTCTTCACTATTGCAACAAAAAGATAAAGTACCTAGGAGTAAATTTAACCAAGGAAATGACAGACTTGTACTTGGAAAATTGTAAAACATTGATAAAAGAACTCAAGGAAGATACAAACAAGCAGAAGCATATACCGTGTTTATGAAAATAAAGAATAAACATTAAAATGTCTATATTACCCAAAGCAATTTATAAATTCAATACAATTTCTATTAAAATACTAATGGCATACTTCAAAGACATGGAACAAATATTCTAAAATTTTATATAGAACCAAAAAGGAACATAAATAGCCTCAGCATTCTTGAAAATGAAGAATAATGTGAGTGGTATCACACTTCCTAATATCAAGTTATACTACAAGGCCAATGTACTCAAAACTGCTTGGTACTGGCATAAGAACAGGCACATAGATCAATGGAACAGAGCAGACAACCCAGAAATAAACCCACACCTTTATGGACAATTGATATTTGACAAAGGAGGTAAAAGCATACAATGGAGTAAAGACAGTCTCTTTAATAAATGATGTTGGGAAAATTGGAAAGGTAGATGCAAGAAAATGAAACTAGACCACCAACTTACACCATTCATAAAAATAAACTCAAAATGGATAAAAGACTTAAATGTAAGTCGTGAAACCATAAACATCTTGAAAGAAAACATAGGCAGTAAACTCTCCAATATCTCTCATGGGAATATTTTTGCTTATTTGTCTCCATGGGCAAGGAAATTAAAGACAGGATGAACAGAAAGGACTACATGAAACTAAAATGCTTTTTCATAGTAAAATACACAATGAACAAAATAAAAAGACAACCCACACAATGGGAGAACATATTCGACAATACGTCTGATAAAGGGTTAATACCAAAATTTGTAAAGAACTTGTAAAACTCAACACCAGGAAGGTAAACAATCCAATTAAAAAATGGGCAATAGAACTGAAGAGATACTTCTCCAAAGAGGACATACAGATGGCCACAGGCATATGAAAAAAATGTTCAAATTCATTCATCATCTGAGAAATGCAATGAGATACCACCTCACAACTCATAATGGTGCTCATTAACAAATCAACACAGAATAAGTGCTGGGGAGGGTGTGGAGAAAAGGGAATCTTCCTGCACTCCTGGTGAGAATGCAGACTTTTGCAGCAACTGTGGAAAACAGTATGGCATTTCCTCAAAAAATTAAAAATGGAACTGCCTTTTGACCTAGCTTTCCCACTTTTAGAAATACAACCTATGAATACCAAATCAGTGATTCAAAAGAAGATATGCATCCCCATGTTCATTGCAGCATTGTATACTATAGCCAAGATCTGGAAACAGCCCATGTTTTCTTCAGGGGATGAGTGAATTAAAAAGCAGTGGTACATATACACAATGAAATACTATGAGGCATTGAAAAAGAAGGAAATCTTACCTTTTGGCGATGGCATGGATGGATCTGGAGACTATTATGCTAAGTGAAATAAGTCAGGCAGAGAAAGACAAATATCATATGACCTCACTTATATGTGTAATCTAAGGAACAAAATGAATTGAGGAACAAATTAGAAGCAGAGGTGGGGTCACAGGGATCAAAGGGACAGCTGTCAGAAGAAAGGGGGATGAGGGGATGAGATCAGAAAGGGTGAAGGGATTAGTGAAATTATATATACATAACAGAGATACAGATAGCAGAAAGGCAGGTCCCAGAGGGAAGGGAGTGAAGGGGGGTGTAGATAGGGACATGGGAGAGGGGGGGAGGATGTTGTATTCAGTGGGACACTTGAATCTATGTTAACACAATAAATTAAAATTAATTTTAAAAAAATATACTGATTCCAGTAGCAGAATCAATCCCTTAAACTACAATACCAGTCCCACCTTCTCCAATAAGTCCATCATCTTCTGCATCATCCAAGATTGTTTAAAGTTGTATTTAAATATGTTCAAGCATTTATATGCACAGAAAGGTAAAAATAAATATTATACTAAGACAAAAAAAAAGAAAAAAGAAGAAGAAACATTCAAACCTGTAGGTAATTTTTATGAGTTTATTTGAGCCAAGCTGATGTCAATTGCCAGGAAGCAAAATCTCCATTGATTGAGAGAAATGCTTTGGGAAATGGCAGATTTGCCACTTATTTTATACATCAGAATCAAAGAAGAAGATGTAAGGGCATCACATGAAATACATTGGGAATAGATTTGGAAGGTGGGAGAAAACAAAGCAAGGAAATCTCTGAGACGGATAGAAGATAAAATGGATAGACACCATCTACTTCTCTTACATTGGTTGGTATAGGATAGTCAACCGTGAACAATTAACACAAGAACAATAACAATGAGGGCTTCTGTGGTCTGTGCTCTGGTACAGTGATTGTGCCCTGAGGGGTCTGGAAAATGGAAATTACAAAAGACGTTATAAAGGTATGCTATCCTAGATGCAAAAATGACAATAGGCAGGCTCAGCTAAGGTAAAGGTTGACCTTTGTCAGGGAAGATACCAGGCTAAGTATGACTACCCACAAGGACTTGTTTTTAGATTTTTATTTATTCATTTTAGAGAGGAGAGAGAGAGAGAGAAGGGGAGGAGGATCAGGAAGCATCAACTCCCATATGTGCCTTGACCAGGCGAGCCCAGGGTTTCAAACTGGCAACCTCAGCATTTCAGTTCAACGCTTTATCCACTGCGCCACCACTGGTCAGGCTCAGGACTTCCTTTCAGTCAGAAAGTTTTCGTTTCAGACCATCTTATGTGGTTACTTTAGGTCTCTGAATTTGTCGGGTTCCCATGCAGGCCTCCCCTGAGCTCGTCAGTTTTAGTATTTGGCTTCTTTTTCATCTATAGACTGATACAATACAAACATATTGAATGCCTACATTTATTTAAAAGTATTTCAGAAATTAAAACACAATTATAAGTGCCCATAATAAAAGACTAATAACAATACAAGGACCCCCACAGAAATAAAAAAAAAGAGGATAACTGTAAGCATGTGTTTTTCTCTATTGTGCCATTTGCGACTATCGGGAATTTAAGTGCCTTATATATATTTTGAAAGGTTTGCTTGGATTAAGGCTGGAACAGTTTCTCCTTTTCAGAGTGCTGATGTTCTTGTGACATTAAAGGGAAAATCATGAGCAAGTCTGCTACTAATTCCTAGGATTTGAGCTTAAAGTTAAAAAGGAGAAACTGTAGTAACATTGATAAGTGTGACAGTATAGACATAATGCTTGATTAGTAGAAAGAAGAAAAAAGTGAATTAAAATCTCCCATTTTAGAGTGAGGTAGAAAAAAACATGATAAATTGAAAATAACAGCCAGAACTCAGGACTGTTGAGGAGAAGTTATTTTTTTCTCAGTTGCTACAGTGATTTAAATACCCTCTCCTTTTTTGCATCATCCTATTTCTCTCCAATAGATTGTTGCAGAATGTATTGTGTATCCTAGCCTTCAAACTGGGTTCCCTGATATTACTGCTCACTGAAAAGAAACAGCGTTCCGTGTAGAAGAGATGAGATCATTCTGTGGTAGGTAATTAGACAGACAAGAGCAGAGCAAGGACTATAGGCATAGAGGTCACCAGGGTAGAAAGCTCTAGTTGCTTAGCAATGGGAAAAATTAGGAAAACAGGGACATCACCTCCAGGGGGACCTTTCTTTTCTTAGTTGGTCATGTGGTTTAGACCCCCTGGTTTCATATTGCTGGTCATGGAAGTTGGACCCTCCCCTGATGTCTTTTCCCCTGGCATATCACTAGTCATGTGGTTTTAGACTCCGTTGGAGGCAGATCAAACAAGAGAGCCAGAGAGTAGCACTTAAGCATTAACCCCTAGAGATAACAATTAAGCCTCAGTTTTGTTTCAGCTCCAGGTCCAGAAAAGCAATAAAACCAGACAAAGCGAAGCCATGCCTGACCTCAGGACCAGCTGCATTGACTAATAACCCCCTGCTGGCACCAACCAATTAATGAAGACCACCACCCTTAAAGAACACACCTGGAAAGCTAATGAATATTCTATTAAGGTCCTCCCCTGGGAACTCCCCCAAAATCTCCACCCTTCAAATCCCTTAGAATGAAGGTCCCAGGGTGCTCTCCCTTCTTTTCCTTCCCCCTCCTACTTCTTTTCTTCTTCACAGGTGTGTTGTCCTTGCTTCTCTCTTTCTTCTAAGCTCTAAGGGACCCCAAGCGATTTGCAACCAGGGGAGCAGTGGGCAGCAGAAGCTTGTCCCAAACTAACCTTGAACCTGTCTCCAAGGTTTCCTTTCCTCTGACTTTCTTCCTGCATGGCCAAAAATTCTTCCTTTACTTGCTGCATTTTGTCTTTTGATGAAATGCTTTATATCAAGAAGAAAAGAATCGAGGTCTCATTGCTCCTTTTGTGATGATTCCAAGATTGGGGCAAAAGTTTTCAAGATGAACTTTTAAGTGTGACAGATCAAAGTCACGCCTGTCTACCAACAGGACCAACCCTCTGTACTCAGTAGTACATGCACACATGCAGACACACACAATCTGATCAGGGGTGGGGGTCAAATCATTCCATAAGTAAAAAAAAGTGAAAAGTTTTATTTGTTTCAGTGATAATGTACCAGTTGTGTAGTTTGAGATGATGTTATTCACCTAAAATGTAAAAGTACTTTACTTGCTGAATTGAGGTTCTAAAAATATAAAATTGAGGAAAGGACTTCAAATAAGTCTGAAGTTTTGCCCTAAGAGTGATTCCTTAAGCTACTGACTCTTGCTTCACACAGTTGAGCAGTAAACATTCAGGAATGTCTCTCAGTTGAGCAGTAAACATTCGGGAATGTTTGGGTCTTGTTTCACCCTGGTGATTGTGCTTAGTGATTGGTACACCTGTTAGAATGCCTGACATTCCTGTGGTGAACTTGGGGGTACCTGGAAAGCTTTACCCCTAACTGAACACACTCTTTGTTATTTCTAGCTTTATAAATTTTGCTTCCTAATTTTTTGCACCTCTTATTAAAAGAAATACACTCTGCATTCTCTGAGCAAGCTGGCATCTTCGTCTAGCAATGCATTTTGCCCTTCGCATTCACTGGATTCCCAAATGGACTAAATAGTAGAAGATCAAATTTAGGAGCACAGTTTTAAGGTCAGAGGTGAAAAATAATTCTTGATAATGTATTTTGCACATTACAGTTAGGTACTAAATTCACTGGGCTAAAATTGTATAAAAATCAAAACAAGCAAATAAAAAGAAACTAAAAAATTTGATTCATCTTAGTGCAAAGGTCATCTGGTCCTAAATACTAATTAATTATAGCATGTGAAGTGATATTTATCCTTACAAGTTGCATAAAGAGAGTATTAATTATTATTAAATTGAAAGACATATTTCCAGAAATGTAATATTCAGAAGGTAAAGATGAAAAAGGCCTGTTGGAAAAGAATATCATAAAATTAAGTGACAAAGCCAAAAAACAACAAAGGAACAACAATATATATATATATATATATATATATATATATATATATATATATATATATATATATATATATATATTTTAATTTCTTGCCTTTCTGCATTTCTTTTTCTTTTTTTTTTAAAGAATTTTTTTCCAGATTTCTTTTTCTTTTTTCTTTTCCTTTTATTCATGTTAGAGAGGAGACAGAGAGAGAGAGAGAAAGAGAGAAAGGGGGGAGGAGCTGGAAGCATCAACTCACTCCCATATGTGCCTTGACCAGACCAGTGCAGGGTTTTGAACTGGCGACCTCAGTGTTCCCAGGTCGACGCTTTATCCACTGCGCCACCACAGGTCAGGCAAGGAACAACAATATTTTATGAATGTGAATGCTAATCTATTTAAAAACATTTTGTATAACCGAGACCTAAGAAGAGAGGCAAAGAGAAAAAAAAAAATGAAAAGGGACAACAACAAAAATAGCTATTGAGGATGGGGATGAGGTTTATTTAGCTGAGAGCAAAATGAATTATTTGCTTGAGTATTCCCCAAAGAAGAGGAAGGTAGCATTCAAGAAACTGCATTCTCCTTGGGGGGAAGTGAGATGTTAAAAGGCTTTCCTATCACGCTAGAGCAGATAATTATGCAATTACAACTATTAACTTTGACAGAGCATTAGTTTAAATGCATTACTTACCACAATTCTGAAGGAAGTAACAAATAGTACAATTTTTCATGAATACTTTTGATGACTCATCAAAGACCACATCTCACCACAGGACTGAAGGGTGTTAATGTAGTCTCATGAGAATAGCATGTGCGTGTGTGTGCACACGCATGTGTATATATACATACACACACACTCCTGGAATAAACTATCCTGGAACATCTGAATCTTCTGAAGTCTCTTTTCTCTTTTATAGGCAATTATTGAAGTGTGGTTATACATATTAACCTACCAGTTATCAGAAGACCTTTCAAAAGTAGTCAGTGAGTATCACTTCCAGAATCTCGTAACCTCCTACCTTAATTTTTAAGTGTTGAAACAGAAACAAAAAGAAGTCACCTTGAAAGCTGGTGGAAAGATCCAGTCTAGGATTTAAGTAATTGACAATGACCAAACATTTGGTAATGCATAATTTAGTAATACCAGAGTCAACTTCGAACACTGTCCTTATCACCTTGCTATAAAATCTTTAAATGGATTACTCCTGCATTTTTTAAAATGCATGAAATATTGCTACACTGAATAATAATTTAATACAATAATCACATAGTGCTTATCCCTTCTTTTCCAAATTACACATGTTTTACAGCTCTTACTAAGTCCTGCTAGTATCCATATGAATTATTACTGCTTTGAATAAAGAACTCTAAAAACAATAGTCCTGTTCACTGCACTAGAACCCCAAACACTTTGCTTCTAAAGATTAGCAAATACTCAGTGACAACAATAGCACTACTGTTTTAATTACCCACTCTCATCACATGGTCATGGATATGACTAGCCTAAGTCAGTGTCAAATTTTGGTCACAATGTATCTTAGCAGGAGATCTTAGTGGATCTTAGACCTCTTAAAGTCCTTTACTCTTTCTGACTGTGTCACGAGAATGGGCCATTAGTCTGGATTGAGAATTCAGTTGGATAGGGTCCTGATTTGTTTGTATCTGTATTCTCTCTCAATATTGGTTCACTTATTTATATTAACTTATTGTTAGTTGAAGGAATGGATGAATACAGGATCATTCCAATAAGGTTTCTTTCTGACATTCTCCCTGAGAGAGTTTGCAGTCCTTTTTAAGTAATTTCATGTTGTATAATTGTATCACAATTATTTACAACCCTCTTTGCTATCTGCTAGTTATAAGTCTGCTGTTCCCAAAGTATGGCGCTGCTAGTTCTGGCTTAGCCACATGCTTTGTTAATTATTATATATTCAGTGCCCAGTACATAATAGATACTCAGTAAATGTTTGCTGAATGAATAAATGCATGTGTTCTCCTCTTACCCCTGCCTGCTAATATGTATATACCTCTCAGTAAGAAGTAGAAATAATATACCTCTTCATGCATTATACAATTTTAATATCATTTTGGATATGCAGCCATTATATAATGAGTGGTTAATGGTTGCATCACAGTAATATTTGTGATTTATTTTTTTAATTTTATTTTTATTTTATTTATTTTAGAGAGGAGACACAGAGTGAGAGAGAGAGAAAGAGAAAGGGGGGAGGAGCTGGAAGCATCAACTCCCATATGTGCCTTGACCAGACCAGTGCAGGGTTTTGAACTGGCGACCTCAGTGTTCCCAGGTCAATGCTTTATCCACTGCACCACCACAGGTCAGGCTTGTGATTTATTTTTTATTTTAATTTTCAGACATGCTTCCACATTATTCTTTAGTATCCCTGTGATTTTTGATATCAGCATGAGTTCATTTAGTACATGAGTTGATAAGAAATTCACTGTGACCTAGTAAAAGAAGCACCGTGGCTTTGTATTTAGAAGACCAATGTTGTCTTGGGTTTACTTTGAAGAAATAAGTTAATCTCTCTGAGCTAAGCGCCATCATCTATAAATTGATGGCATTAGAGTGGGATATTTTTAATGTAATCCAACCCTACCAATTCTAAATATAAATTATTCTAGTCCAAATAAACTGAATAAATATTTATTGATTGCTGTGTAATAGCAGTGCACTGGGAGAGATAACTATCAGAGAGAGATAGTCCCTGTGGGAGGTCTACATACTCTTTAGGGCGGTGCTGTGTAACAGAAAGTTCTGTGATGATGAAAATGCTCTATACTATTGAATACAACAGACAGTGAACACATGTGACCATGGAACACTTGAAAAATGGGTAGTACAATAAAAGAATTTAATTTTAATTTTAATCCATTTGAATTTAATAGCCACATGTGGCTTCCAGATACTAGGTCAGACAGTGCAGGATTAAAGAGACAGAGACATGAATAAATAACTGAGACTATAGTAAATTAGAAAACAAGTATAATAAAGGACAAAATGACTAAATTTAAAAGAAATGTCTGCATGTTTAAAAGATATATATTAAACTTAAAAATAAATAAACTGGATTAAAAACAATATATATAAACATTGAAATTTGTTGAGTACTCAAAGTGTTAGTGTAAAAATCTTTTAATAGCGTAAAGGTGACCTTACGTAAGGAATTCTTTAGGAACATCTAAATCTGCTTATAACACAGATTTCTTTTAGCTAAGAATTAGAAAATACTGAGGAACTGAGCAAACGTAATTATGTTTTGTATAACCAGTTTATAAGATTCCAAATGACTGTTATGATTTTATATAACAGTAATGAATACAGGGCTAAAACATTATAAAGGCCAGAATCAAACCAAATTACCATATAGACTCTGACTTAAGCAAATGACAGGGGGAAATGATTGTATAAATGTATAAATATATTAAAGTTCTCACTGTAAAATACTTTGGTAAAAAGAGAATGACAAAGCACATGTGTAGAGACATTTAAGAAAGATGAAGAAGATAGCTGGTCATAGTATGGATTCTAAATCAATCCAAGTTATTTTGACAGACCACAATGAAAGTGAAGCTATGTTTGGAATAGCATACTGTGTGAACTAAGATCACCACATTATTCTTTTGAAAAACCATCATTACAATTAAACAAGTAGGATGGAGGGCAACCAAACAAACTTAAAATTTAAGAGGCTAGAGCATCATGCAAGAAGAATGGTTATCTGGCTTTAGCAAGTATAGTCTTAAGAAAGATGACTAAAAAGAGAACTCTAAGAGGTTTATTGGGAATGTGAGGAAAAGTTGAATTGATGATGACTTGAAATGGAAAAGGTAGAACTGTGAAGTAGGCAACTCCTAATAGTGAGAGTCAATCAGACAATTGAAAAAGCTTGCTAAGGAAGGTTGCTGAAGTACAATTACCAGCTCTGGCCGGTGGCTCAGTGAATAAAGCATTGGCATAGTGTATGGACGTCCTGAGTTTCATTCCTAGTTAGGGCACACAGAAGAAACAACCATCTGCTATTCTTCCCCTCCATATCTCCTTTCTCTTGCTCTTCCCCTCCCACAGAAAGTGGCTCAATTGGTTCAAGCATCAGCCCCTGTCACTGGGAATAGCTCAGTTGGTCCAAGCATTGGCCCCAGATGGGGGTTGCTGGCTGGATCCCAGTCAGGGCTAAGCAGGAGTCTATCTCACTATCTCCCCTCCAAAAAAAGAAAAGTACTATTACTAAAGATATTAAAATGAATTAAATTATAAATTTACCCCTTCCATTGGTAAAACTTTACAAGAAGTTCTGGCACCATAATATTGATAACTACAAACTGAGTAACTAGGTTATAGGTTACATATATAAAAGGACTAAATTTTTAGTTTAGTTTTGCCCTAAACATATGAAGGACAGATATAAAGAGAACATAATAAATTAGAAGGGGCCATTGATACTGGAGTTAAAGACTGATATTTGCATTCTCATTCTGCCTCTACTAACACTCATAACTTGAGTCTAATTGCTTTAAGTTTCTGAATTTGAATCTCCAAAACTGAAATGAGTTTAATGAGACCTACTAATGAAAGCTATTTATGTTTAATAAAATTATATCTTGAAAATGACTAGCACTGTGTCTGGACATTGTTTTGTTTTTTATAAATATGGTCCTCAATTCAGTCAGCTGTAATATACATGTACATTCCAGTCAAAGCAATTCTTTCTGATATTTATTCAGCTATCCTATCTACTACCTTCTAAGAGGCATTCTAGGTATTAGCTTTATAAACGAAGGAAGGAGGCTGTGTTTTTTACCCTCAAGGAATCATTTTCTAGTCAGAGAAATAGACTCACAAATGATACTTAATGTAAGTCAGACCAGAAGAAGGGTTCTAAACAGTTAGGAACAAGTGCTTTGGGAAAAGCGAAAGGCAAGATTAGAAGAAGCAGGATCAAACTCTGTGTAAAATAAGATAATGTCTTCATTATACCTCAGTGTCAGTGTCCCTTTCACTACTTTAGCTTTAAGAGTTTCTTCATTTCTGTCTTTAACATGTATTATTATTTTTTTTTTACAGGGACAGAGAGAGAGTCAGAGGAGGGATAGATAGGGACAGACAGACAGGAACGAAGAGAGGTGAGAAGCATCAATCATCAGTTTTTAGTTGCTGTCGCAACACCTTAGTTGTCCATTGATTGCTTTCTCACATGTGCCTTGACCGCGGGCCTTCAGCAGACCAAGCAACACCTTGCTGGAGCCAGCGACCTTGGGTCCAAGCTGACGAGCTTTTGCTCAAGCCGATGGGCCTGCGCTCAAGTTGGCGAGCTCAGGGTCTCGAACCTGGGTCTTCTGCATCCTAGACTGACTCTCTATCCACTGCGCCACCACCTGGTCATGCTGTCTTTAATGTGTATTTATTTAGCACCTGCTATATTGCACGCTCTGGAACACAATGATGAAGGAGGTATAGTGGAGCCTGCCTTCATTGAGTGTATAAGTTGGTCTAAATTAAGTTGGAGAGCTGTGCCACCCTTCATTACAAGGTGGTCCATACGGGGTGTAATGAATCAAGGGTAAACTTTACAGCATGACCCCCATGTCTTGCAATGTTTACATTAAAAGAAGCCTCAAGAGCCAATCAGCAGAGTGAAAACTTTCATAAAAAGCAATATACAGACTGGAAGGCATGTGTGTGTGGAAATGGTGAGGATCAATCCTTTCTGTTTGGCTTTGCTGCCAGAGTAGGAGGAATTCTGAGTGTAAGGGAGCATATTTAGCTTTAGAATAAAGATGTCTCGAGTTTTCTTTAATACCAGTGGACAGGGTCAGCCTTTTCTCTCATCATGTTACCCTCCTGGTTCAGGACAAGTCTTTTAAAACCTCAGTGCCAGATAAATGTATGTTTAGTAAATTAATATATACACAAATATCTTTCAGTTAAAGGACTTATATTTTTATTCTGAAATGTACATTGCTAGTAATTGACTTTTTAATCATTGTTCTTTTGGTTGAACCTGACATTTTAGTTGCCATCCTCAAAGAAATGGTATTTATGAGGAAATTCAGTCATATTATTGCAAAAAATAACTAAACTTTGAACTTAAATTATATTTCTTCTTCTTCTTCCAGACATCCTCTTAACCTCTTCCATAGATGACAGACTGAAACATTTATGTTGCAAGATGGTATTTCATATTTAAGAGGAAATGCTTTTTTATTTAAAAAAAAATGTATTCCATTGGAAAATCAGGTTCTTTTCTTTGTCTTTTTGTTCAGAAATCCACAAAATGCAGGTAGTGCTAACAGCCATTAGAACTACCTACTGTAGGTAAGACCATATAAGCACTTAGATTTATTTGAAGATAGCTTCATTTAATAAACCACCCAAATTTATGTTAAATATGGACCAAAATTGAAAAGTACTCTAATAAATCATTAATGCTTACATATTTTTTCGCTTAAATATTGGTAATAAATAAGAAGAATCCTGTCACATTCAACAAATGATCAAAAGTGTTGATATTAGATTTTAATCAGAAATCAGATATAGAAATACTAATGTTCAGATACAGATGTTCAGAAATTAGATGCAGAAATACTAATGTTCAGGTACACTCTTGATCCTGGGTGTGTTAATTAAAAATAACCTGAAATTTCAATTTCTAATTGATTTACTGGGTACTGGGTAACCTCCGTAATCTAGATAAACTTTTTTTCTTGTTTTTAGAAGAGTCAACACACATTCTTAGAATTTTCCCCAGGATGGGGCTATAGCACTGCTCTCTTCTTTTCTTTCTTTTTCCTGATATTTTTAAATTAATCTTAGAATAAAATTAAGAGTTTTGCCTGTCTTTTTGATTCCCCTTGAAGAAAGGAGATAATGTCTGACTCAACTTTGGTTTGCTTAGGTTAGGATTCTCTGATGATAAAGCAATGCAAAGTTTTAAATACTTTATGATTTTTTGGTATCATTTATTCCATATATTTGAAAATACAACCACAGTGCTGCAGAAGACAATGAGGACTAGATGTATTGGAAATAATTTCTAGGTTTTAAATAATGTCTTTTTCATTAACTATGATTATTTGTTATGTCTTCAGAAACACTTTTAAACAATGAGACTTCAGGGATAATTTAATATCCCAAATTCAAATTGTGTTTAAATAATGGTTGTTTTACAATGAGTTTGAGGCACAATAAAAATTTTGTATTTAAGAAACACAGGTTTCATCATGCGTTTGCTGATAGACTGTCTATTTGGATGAGTCACAAAACTATTTGATTCTTTTGTTGTCCATCTGTCACAAGGTGAATGACCCGCTTTATTCCTGGATAAAGAAGTAAGTAAACATTTCCTATGTTTTTCAAATGTCAATTTGATCCAAACATTGAATGTCACTGTAAACAAACACAACAAGACAAAGGGTATGGCTTTGTCTTGATGACAGCTGGAAAATACAAAACACAGAAATATTGTTTGTCCTATATGCAGTGTTAAATATTATAGTTGATAAGCATTCATTGAATAGATGTTTTTGCTAGCATTGTGTATACAAAAACAATTTTTAATTTTTAAAAATAAGTGGGGTTTTTGTGCATTAAAATTGCTAACGGAGCATCAATGGTGGATTGACTTTTGATATCTCTTACCTGTAGTGGTGATATATTTACACTGAACCAGTGAATTATCTCCAAAGTTTCAGTGAGGCCTTATTGTGATTGAAATGTTTGAGACAGCTGGCCAGGATTGTTGGAGAAACAATATGTGATTGAAGAACAGATGTCTTCTTCGTTTGAAGTTTACTGGTCTGTTTAGAACTCAACCTTTGACCTTATCCTTATGAGTACTCAGAACGAGTCAAATTAACTGGCCACATTTTCCTGTTTTCATAGCCATCAGAGAATACTCTTAGAGACAGAATGGGATGTAACAGGTGTTATGATTTCTACTTAGGGACTATTGATTGCCTCAAGTTCACTTTTCCTAAGTTACAAGAACATAAAATCTAGTGAAATATCTAGTCCTGGGATATCAGTTACCTTGCATTATGGTCTAGCTAGATAGGCTTATTGTCTTTTAAACTTGTTATAACTGGGTGAGAAATTGTTGTAATTTGATATGTCTTCCATAATGTTTAGATATCATTTTGTGAGATAGATAAAATTAAAATGGCAAAAGCTCTTGATATACCTATGAGATAATAAGATGCTTTAGGTATGGAAAAATATATCCCTCCTTCCATATTGAAATGCAAGAGGAAACAAGTGCCTTTGTCCTAATTCTGAGCTGGAATAATGAGTGATAAAGAAACTTACTTGACAAGGAAACTTACTTGATAAGGCTCAATTACAAAAGCATTATTTTCTGATTTTAGATTTCTTAATAAAATGTTCCCTCTTAAGTGTGATATCATGTAAAAAGAAATTAAGTACCATATTATATGCTGTAAATTGAGTATTTGTGTCCTCCTTAAATTAGTTGTTTTTGAAATCTAATCACCAATATGATGCTATTTGGAGATAAGGCACTTGGGAGAGTGGAGCCCTCATTAATGGGATCAATACCCTTATAAAAAAAAAAACTCCAGAGAGCTCCTTCACCTTTCTGCTATGTAATGACACAGCACAAAGACCAATGCCTATGAACCAGGAAGTGAGCGTCTGCTAGAGTCTTGTTCTTGGACTTCTCAACCTCTAGAACTGTGAGAAACAAATGTTTATTGTTTAAGCTACCCACTCTAAAGCATTTTTGTTAAGTAGCCCAAATAGTGTTTTACACTATATATACATGCCAGGCAACATGGCTTAGAGTTTTCCTTGCCCATTCCAAGGACAGTCATCCAGGTATCATAGTATATTTGCCTTTATACAATTTGATTTATAAAGATCAGGCTGCCAAAGAGATGTTCTCAGAAAAAGAGTTTGCAACTTTATTAGTTACAGCATCTGTTTAACCTTAGTGGGAAAATAACTGTAACCAATATTAGATAACACTTCTGTTTTACATTAATACATACTGTATATTTCATTGAACTTAGAAGTTAACAGTTTAATGTAAGTCATTGAATGCTTTTTTAATTACATGTAAATACAAATAACTCTCCTTTTTTGTAAATATGTATTATCCAGATTGTGAGTATCTTTTTCTTTTTCAGGATCCAATGGTCTACTTCAAAGTATTATTAATTTCCATTGACATGTAATAACCATGGAAGTTTATGCACTTTGATGTCTTTATTTTACTTCTTAGTAAGACCTACTTAGTGTGAAAGACTAAAAATTTCATTATCATGAATATTTTTATAAATGACTAAACTTGTAAATATAATAATAAAAATATTATTCAGTATAAAGGTAAATAATAAAAGAATTTAAAAATTTACTCAATGATAGCTCAAACTATCATTCTTTATTTAATTGTGTTACATGAGCCTGTATAATTTTGAATACATACATTCATTCATTCTTTTGAATAAAGATACTATATAATTTTTTTTTAAATAAGAAAAATTAAGAAGGAAAAGTGATTAAACATATTATTTCTATGAGTGGCACTGAAAGGAATCAATGACCAAAACTTGGGCAAAAAAAAAATATATATAAGCTCTGGCTCTTTGACCTCTTAAAGGTGTCTTAAATAAGTTACTTAACTTCTATAAATTTGAATAATATGTTCTCCTCAATGAGATTGTTGTGAGGATTACATAAAATCATTTATGCAAAGGGCTTAATGGAATCTCTATCACATCATCGCCACTCCCGCCAACTTTCATGTAGGTTTTCAGTGACGGAGAGACTCTGCTAAGTTTTTGGACCCATGTAGAGTCACAAGTGTGTGTGTGTGTGTGTGTGTGTGTGTGTGTGTGTAACTAAGAAGAAGGTAGAAAGGTGATTGGAAATGAGGGAATAATCTCTCTAACTCTGTCTTTCTCACCTTTTTTGTTTTCCTCCCCTGGGGACATTAGACAAAATAGAGAAAATCAAGCTTGGATAAAAACCCAAAGGCTGCTTTATTTGTAATTAGGTAAATAAACAGTATGCTGTAAAACCATTTTAATTTGTTGTCAGGATCATTCAGAATAGCATGAACTTTGAAATAACTGCTATTCCCCAGCTTATTAGATGAGATTTCCCAATTAAAATTAGTCATTTAAACTAAAATACAAAAATATATATAATTTGAGTTAGAAATTGGATCCCAAGCATACCTCAGGTTGCTAAATTGGTTATATAATTTGAAGTGAATGTTACTAAATAGCCGTGAGTTAGCCATAAGTAAGAAATGATCTGTGAACCAGTCTGATTAGTTGTCAACAGCAAAAATGGGAGCAGCTTAGACTATAAAGGAAGTAACCTTTGCAGATGACTTCCTCATATTGACAAGTAGTCTGGACAATTTACAGTTTTTCTCTGAAGCTTCATACATGCTTAGCTCTAGTAAGGGTTTAATGAGATACATCTGATCCTCAAACTTCTTTGCCTCGGAATTGTTCTTCTATTCTAATTAACTAGGTCTTATGGTATTTTTATTTGTTTTCTAGTCTCCTTTTTGGCCTTAATGAAAATGGACAGTATGATAAAATGGCTATTTCCTTTGTGCACATGCGTTCACTGATGTTTGGCAGTTTAACTTGAGCTTCTGGATAAGAAGAGCATGGCACACGGTTGGAGCATGCATTCAGTTCCAGATATCAAAGTTAGTTATAGTTTGACTTTGTGAGATTCTGAAAGCAGCTGTGCTTTGTTGCACTTGCTTAGATCCCAGCAGTGATTTGGTTCTGAGGATTATATATTTGTCTCTTATGTGTCAAAAGTCCTATCCCTTGTGACTTTACAACTCTGTTTTTGTATTTAATGTAAAAGCATGATAGCTTCACATTGATGATTGTCAGCAGTTGCTATTTATCATCTGTCAAAGTTTTTCTCATGGGAAGGCAGAAAATCAAATGGATTATGGCTGTTTTTTTAGTTGCTTCAAGGAATCTTACATGACAAGGAAAAAATATAAAAAAAGAATGGTAAAATGACTCTTTGACAAGTAACTTAGCATTCCGATAAATCTGTGATTTTATGCACATAACAGAACTGTCATTCATCCTGACAAAATAGCGTATTGTAAAGTGTTATGTCAATTTGCTTTTTTGACCTCTAGGCTGCTTTAGCACCTGGCCTGGTAGTTGCATAGTTTTACAGTTACTTGTTTCTGGTGAAACAATAAACTTAGCTGGTTTGATGGTACCTCTGAGGAGTGTGAAAAGGACACAGTTAATGGCTTATTCTCCTTTCAGATATTTCATCTGCTTGTTGAAATTGTCATCAAATTTGGATGACTTATCAAAATTAGGGAAAACAATCTTATTGAAGAGAGATCAGTGAATTTCAGTTATTAATTTTTTTTTTACCTAAAACCGGTATAGATACTAGCTAGGTTACATTTGGATATGTAATTGATAAAGTTGGAAGTGAAATTAACCACACAGAAATTCTGGAATAAGAAACATGTAACCCTTACAAAAACTTATAAAAATGCTAATTGTCTTATAAAAATAACCATCTTTACCAAGAGACATGAAATTTACAATACTGCAAGTTTCCCAGGAAATCTATTATCAACTTTAGATTTTACTTCAGAAATGAACCAAGAGATATGTTTTAGTCCAGGATCTTTCAACCTCAGCAGTATTGACACTTGAGCTGACTAAGTTCTTGTGGGGGCTCTCCTGTGCATTACATGATGCTTTAGCAATAGCCCTGACCTCTTCTCATTAGATACCAGCAGTACTCCTGAAGTTGTGGCAATCAAATATGTATATTTGCGGTGATTACTAAATGACCACTGAAGGCAAAATTGCTTCAGGTTGAGAACCTGTTATAGAGGAATTCATTCATTTTTTTCTAATAGGATTTTGAATGAAACATTTTTTGTCCTAGGACTGCATCCAACACTCTAAATAAAACACATGACTCCAAGTACTCTGAGTTCTAGGTTCAAAGAGTTACCATGAGTTGGAACAAACCACTAATCCTACCATAAATCCATTTGCAATCTATCTCTCTACCTTCAACATCCACTGCTCTTTAAACCAATATAAACAGAGAACTGAGAAATAAATTGTTTTATAGGATTTTAGTATTTATGACAAAATTCTAGGCCCTTGACTCTTCTTGGTAAGCAAAGTTTGCTTTATCCTCCCTTAAGATAAAGAGAAGTTTTCCGAGAGAATACTTCCTAAATGTTGAGGGTGGGTGTGAGTAGTGGAGAATAATTTTTTATTTCTCAACTCTATGTTTGTTTAGCTGCAAAATCCTTAACCCTTCCCTAACGGAGCAGAACATGTTGCAGTGTGCTGGCAGAGCGCTCTGGAAACTTAGACACTTTGGCACATCATCCTTTTCAGTTTTATCTTTTATCATGAAGAAGAAAAAATTACTCTATCTCTTATGTATTCTCTAAAATTTGGTGCCATTTCTGAATATCAAAACCATGCACAATTCTGGTTCAAGGATATTTATAGCTGAAAGGTCAACAGTACTTAAAGATAATCATAGTATCATGTGTCTTCAAAAAACATTGAGGCAAATAAATCCTCTTCTCACCCTAGTGCTCCACAGTCTTCTATGGCTCCACAAGCAGGACAGAGGAGCAGGAAAGAGCTATGGCTTAGTCTGGATAACTGCTTGCCAAGAGATTAAACACCCATCTCAGTAAAGGGTTTAGAAACCTATAACTTGTAGGCAGGTTGCTAGATACTGATGGGGAAATAGAGCAAAGGGAGTCAAACATTATATTTTATAAAACTTGGAAGGCTTGATTCAGTAAGAAGCTTCAGCATTCCATTTAGCTTAATTTGCTAGAAGGCTAAAGTATTCATAGGCTTATTTGCATATTCTAGGAGCCTGTTGTGCCAGGTTTTTCCAATCCTCTCCAGGGTAAAACCAATTCAAATCCAAACTATGGAAGAAGGTGCTTCTGTGCTTCTATTTTAAGGCCTATGTGATGGAAGCCAGAATGCCAGCCACAGAGGCTTGTCAGTTTAGCCTAGAAGAAGGACCTGATTGGTTAGGGGGAGGAACCATAGCAAACCTGAAAATTTTTAAAGAAACTAATTGGCTTGCTTAAAGAAAAGCTAGTCCTCCCCAGCCTAAACATGCAAACACAGGCTTAGCAAAGCTCTCTCTCTTTCTGCTTGGCAACAAGTATGACCCACATGGTCATTCAAGGGACCTCTAAGCAGTAGCCATACTGTGTGGGCTGGCAGCCAGATGGTCTCCCAACCACAGGTCTTGAGCAGCAGCTGGAGTAGACTAAGCTTTAATATGGGCTAAACCATGGTGTAGAATATCTGGACTTCAGTTTTTATACTGGAATTAATGGAGAGAAGACTGAACTTTTTCCTTTATGGGACAGAGATGAGACACCAAATATCTGCAAGCAACCTGCTATTTCAATTCCAAATAAATTTTACTGTAAAAGCCTAAGCTTCTCCAAATGCAGGTCTTTTGAAATGTTTTTCCCTTGACACTGCAACCAAACCACATTTTCAATGGCGATGGAATAGATATCAGAATGACCACATTAGTAGCCTTAGAACAAACCAAAGTAAATCAGATGGAATTAAGGGTCACCACTTCACCACCACATGTGGCCAGGCAGTAGTTTTATTCTATAAAGCTGTCCTTTCCCCAACACCGAAGTAAAAAGCTCCTACAATCTATTAATCATTCGTTAGCCCCAAGCTCAAATTGTTTTCCCAAGTTATGGGAACCATGTCAAGGATGCTGCTTCAGCAACTCTCTATCATTTGCTTTCTATTATAGGGGGGGGGGGAAGAACAGTATTGGTATCTAAGCTCTACAGTACTCTCTCTCTATTTAGAGGTCACTATTTGATAGTTATCTGCTTTCTTCATGACCATATGACATTTATTCAGCAGTTATGTCTCACGGTCATCTGAACTCAGGCATCACTTGATATATAAATAAATCTGAATATGGAAAACTTTTTTTGAAACAGATATTGACTGATTCATTTACCTCTTTCTCTCATTTTTTTTCTCTTTGCTTCTTTTTCAATGGTAATTTTTCTAAGAAAGAAAACCTTTCTTTTTAACCTGTATCTCCACATTTCAGAGGACATAAATACCATTTGAATACCATCTTTCTTCTTTCACTATTTTTTAATCTATTTGCCAAATACTATTTCCTTTTACTTATACTGATTTTACATTACAAAACCCAATAAATCATCTGACAGGAACAGAATTCTCCTTGGAAAGAGGGCAAAAAACTAAGAGTTCAAAGAAGGACAAAACCCTCTTTAGCATATAAAGAAAAAAGAAAGATCAGAAACTGCAGTAAACTAATGATTTTTGTCCAACCACTTTTTCCTTCTGGTGAGGAATTTTGGTCCCTGAAATGGGATGAACAGTATTTAAACATGTGGCCCAGACACACTTCATTTTTAGTCTATTACTCATTTCCGTCTTGTTCTCTTGGGAATTGTATATATCGCCTCTCACATCTTTCTGCAGTCATCTCTGGCTCAGTCATCACAATTGATTTTCATAATCCTGAGAGAAGGCTTATATTTACCTATAATAACAATTGCTAATATTTCTTGAGTAATTATTATGTGTAGGCTATTCAGAGTTTGCGTGTCTCTGTGTGAACTTTTATGTATAACAAGTTTATAGGCAAGTAGATTCAATAAATATAGCTTGATGAATTTTCACAAAATGAACGTACCTATGTTAACCACCACCCTCATCCTGCTTTTTCTTTATTAATGATGTATGGTTACTATTTCCATTGCCAGATGTAGTCTTTATCCTGACTCCAAATGATATTTGCCATTCCCATTGTTCTTTATTCCTTTTTGTGTTTCTCTCTATGGTCATTTTTCTTCTACTTGAATACTTATTGTGAGTCTGCCAAGGAAAATTATCTCAATATTTTTCTTTTTTGTTTGAAGATATTTATTTTCTCTTAACTCTGAAAAATATTTTTAGGTATAAAATTTTACTCTGGCAATTATTTTCTTTCAACACTATAAAGTTATTTTTCTATTGTTTCCTCACTTTATCATTTTTGTTGGGATACTAGTTATCACTTTTATCATTGCTCTTTGGAAAATAACATGCTTTTTTTTTTTGCTACTTTTAATATTTTTCTTTGTCTTTGGTTTTCAACAGTTTCTTTTGTGTTTCTAGGTATGTTTTTATCTTTATCCAGCTTGAAGTTCATTAGCACTCTGTGACTTGACAGTTTTAATTTTGTATGAAACGTAATCAAAATCTTTACAAATATTGCTCATTTTTTTCTCTTTTTTAGTATCTTAATAATACATTAAACCTTTTACCAGTTCTGATATATCTCAAAAGCTCCTTTCTATATTTACAATCTCCCTTTCTGCATTGGTCTTGATAGTTTCTACTAGTAATTCTTAAGTTTAATTAATAATCATTCTTCCATACCTAATAAGCTGTTAAACCTATCTATGGGGTTCTAATTTTACAATATTATATTTTTTCAGTTCTAGAATTTCTATGATGAAATATTTCATCTTGTCATTTATCTTTTTAACCATATTAATTATAGTTCTGTATATCTGTTTTCTCAAATTCCATATTATCTAGAGGTTTATTTTATTGTCTATCTATCTATCTATCTATCTATCTCTATCTATCTACCTATCCCAGAGATGACTACTCAGTCCATTTTTCAGGACACAGCTAGAATAAGTGATCATCATAATCCAGTCAAAATCCCTGGTATCAGGGGACAGGGTTAAAAACTTTGTCAGATTCAGTCTCCTTCTGCCTTATTACTTTTCTTAAGATTTAGGTAGTCTTCAAATGTTTCTAACTGAGAGCCTAAGAGTCTTACTGAAGCATTTTTTAATGACTAATTTTTATTTTTCTATTATCATGATACAATAAAAAACTCTGCTCATCTTTTTAGTTAATTTATCATTGGTTTCCTGTATTCTTTAAAAAATTTTTTATTTATTGATTTTAACAAGAGAGGAATGAAGGGTGACAGAGAGACATAATCATCGAGCTGTTCCTGTATGTGCCTTGACTGGGGATCAAACTTCTGCACTTTGGGATGATGCTATAACCAGCCAAGTTATCTGGCCAGGCCACTATACTCTTTTCTATGCAATACAAAAATTGGCAAATGCATCAAAGAAAAAGTTGTTCAGAGTGTTCATTTTACTCTTCTGCTCCTTCCTTCTCTGTGGGATCAGTTCTCTAATGCCTTTATAGTAGGGATTATTAACTAATCATATAACAAATATTTTTGTTAATTTGATAAAATTTATCAATAGTTTCTCAGAATAATAATTTTAATATATAAAATAAAATAATACAATAATAGGAATTAATTATACTGAAATTTTATTACATACATTTAAATATAAAGTTATATTTGTTCTTTTATTCTTATTAAATAACAATGTCTAGCAGGTTTAACAACTGTTTTAATTTTAAAATGGGATGTATTAATCAGAATTCTCCAGAGAAAAAGAACCAATAGGATGCATATCTATATCTATAATATATATATATATATATATATATATATATATATATATATATATATGTCATCTATCTATCTATCTAGAGAGCTTGCTATAAAAAGAGCAAAGGAAAAAAATCCAGAAAAAGAGAATTATAGATTTAAAAAATAAAACAGGAATAAACAACTACATATCAATAACCTTAAATGTAAATGGATAAAATGTGCCAATCAAAAGACATAGGGTAGCTGCATGGATAAAAAAACAGGACCTATACATATGCTGTCTACAAGAGACTCACCTCAGAACAAAAAATACACATAAACTGAGAGTAAAGGGATGAAAAAAAAATATTTCATGCAAACAGAAAGGAAATAAAAAGCTGACAAAATAAACTTTCAATAAAAAGCTGTAGTAAGAGACAAAGAAGGTAACTACATAATGAAAAAAGGGGCATTGCAACAGGAAGTTATAACTATCATAAATATATATGTGCCTAATATAGGAGCACCTAAATATCTAAAACAGTTTTGATGAAAAAGAAGGGAAAAATCAACAGCAATACTATAATAGTAAGAGATTTTAATACCCCACTAACATCAATGGATAGATCCTCCAGACAGAAAATTAACAAAGAAACAGTGGCCTTAAACGACACACTTGATCAACTGGATTAAATAGATATCTTCAGAACCTTTCATCCTAAAGCGGCAGAATATACATTCTTTTCAAGTGCTCATGGTACATACTCTAGGATAGATCACATGTTAGGACACAAAACAAGTCTTAATAAATTTAAGAAGACTGAAATCATATCAAGCATCTTTCTGATCACAACAGCATAAAACTAGAAATCAACTACAATAGAAAAACTGAAAACATTCGAACAACTGGAGACTAAATAGCATGCTATTAAATAATGAATGGGTTGACAATGAGATCAATGAAGAAATCAAAAACTTTTTTGAAACAAATAAAAATGAACATAGAACAACTCAAAATTTATGGTACACAGCCAAAGCTGTCCTGAGAGGGAAGTTCTTAGCATTACAACCATACCTTAAGAAACAAGGAAAAGTTCAAATTAACAACTTAACCTTGCATTTAAAAGAACTAAAAAAAGAACAGCAAAACAATCCCAGAGGAAGTAGAAGAAAGGAAATAATAAAGATCAGAGTGAAAATAAATGACATAGAGGCAAAATAAAAACAAAAACAAAGAAAACCAAAAAACAGTGCAGAAGATCAATGAAACCAAGAGCTGGTTCTTTGAAAAGGTAAACAAAATTGAAGAACCTTTAACCAGACTAGCCAAAACAAAAAGAGAGAGAGCTCAAATAAATAAAATTAAAAATGAGAGTGGAGAAGTAACAACTGAAACAGCAGAAATTCAGAGGATTGTAAGAAAATACTATGAAGGACTCTATGCCAAAAAATTAGATAACCTAGGTGAAATGGACAAATTCCTTGAAAAATATAATCACTCAAAAATTAATCTGAAAAAATCAGAAAACCTAAACAGACCAATTACAACAAAAGAGATTGAAATAGTTATCAAAAACTCCCAACAAACAAAATTCCTGGGGCTGATGGCCTCACTTGCAAATTTTACCAAATATTCAAAGATGAACTAATTCCTAACGTTCTCAAGCTATTTCAAAAAATTCAAGAGGAGGGATAACTTCTAAATTCCTTTTATGAGTCAAACATAACCCTCATTCTAAAACTAGACAAAGACACTACAAAGAAAAAAAACTATAGAAAAATTTTCCTGATGAACTTAGATGATAAAATTCTCAACAAAATATTAGCAAATTGGATCCAGCAATACATGAAAAAAATGATACATCCTGATCAAGTGGGAGAGGCAAGGCTAGCACAATATTCGCAAATAAATCAACATGATTCATCACATAAATAAAGGATAAAAAACACATGATAATATCAATAGATATAGAAAAAGCATTTGATAAAATCCAGCACCCATTTATGATCAAAACTCTCAGCAAAGTGGGAATACAGGGAACATATCTTAACATGATAAAGGCCATCTATGACAGACACACAGCCAACATCATACTCAATGGGAAAAAATTAAAAGCAATCCCCTTAAGATCAGAAACAAGGCAAGGGTGCCCCTTTCACCACTCTTATTCAACATAGTTCTGAAAGTCCTAGCCACAGAAATAAAAAAGAAGAAGTAAAAGGCATCCAAATATGAAAAGAAGTAAAACTTTCATTATTTGTTAATGACTTAATACTGTACATTGAAAACCCTAAAGTCTCAGTCAAAAAACTACTGGAACTGATAAATGAATTCAGCAATGTGGCAGAATATTAAATAAATATTCAGAAATCAGTGTCATTTATATACACCAACAATAAACTGTCTAAAAGAGAAATTAGAGATACAGTTCCCTTTACTATTACAACCAAAAAAAAAAAAAGTACCTAGGAGTAAATTTAACCAAGGAGGTTAAAGTCCTGTACTTGGAAAATTATAAAACATTGATTAAAAAAAAATAAAGGAAGATACAAACAAGTGGAAACACATACCATGTTCATGAAAAGAAAGAATAAATATCATTAAAATGTGTATACTACCTAAAGCTATATATAAATTCAATGCAATTCCTATTAAAATACCAAGGACATGCTTCAAAGATATAGAACAAATATTCCAAAAATTTATGTGAAACCAAAAAAGAACAAAAATAACCTCAGCAATCTTAAAATGAAGAATAAAGTGGGAGTATCACATTTCCTGATATCAAGGTTTACTACAAGACCATTCTACTCAAAACAGCTTGGTACTGGCATAAAACAGGCATACAGATCAATGGAACAGAACAGAGAACCCAGAAATAAATCCACACCTTTATGGTCAATTGATATTTGACTAGCAGTTCCGAAAAAAATTGGACAAATACATGCAAAAAAATGAAACTAGACCACCAACTTACACCATTCACAAAAATAAACTCAAAATGGATAAAAGACTTGAATGTAAGTCATGAAACCATGATCATCTTGGAAGAAAACATAGGTAGTAAGCTCTCCAACATCTCTTGCAACAGTATATATTTGCTGATTTAACTCCACGGGCAAGTGAAATAAAGGACAGAATGAACAAATGGGACTATATCAAACTAAAAAGCTTTTGCAAAGAAAAAGACAACATGAACAAAATAAAAAGACAACCCTCACAATGGGTAAACATATTCGCCATCATGTCCGATAAGGAGTTAATACCCACATCTACAAAGAACTTGTAAAACTCAACACCAGGAAAGCAAACAATCCAATAATAAATTGGGCAAAAGAACTGAATAGACACTTCTCCAAAGAGGACATACTGATGGCCAAAGGTCATATGAAACAATGTTTAACATCACTAAGCATTAGAGAAATGCAAATTAAAGCCACAATAAGATACCACCTCACACCTATCAGAATGGTGTCATTACATAATAAGTGCTAGCAAGGGTGTGGAAAAAAGGGAACCCTCCTGCACTGCTGATGGGGATGCAGACTGGTGCAGCCACTGTGGAAAACAGTATGGAGATTCCTCAAAAAATTAAAAAGGGAACTGCTTTTGACCCAGCTATTACACGTTTAGGAATATATTCTGAGAATAGCAAATCATTGATTCAAAAAAAGGATTGCACCCCATGTTTATGGCAGCATTGTTTACAATAGCCAAGATCTGGAAACAGCCCAAGTGTCCATCAGTGGATAAGTGGATCAAAAAGCAGTGGTACATATACACAATGAAATACTACACAGCCATGAAAAAGAAAGAAATTTTACCTTTTGTGACAACATGGATAAACCTGGAGTCTATTATGCTAAGCAAAATAATCCAGGCAGAGAAAGAAAAATATCATATGACCTTATTCATATAAGGAATCCGATGAACAATGTGAACTGAGGAACAGAAAGTTTCTCAGAGAGGCAGAGTAGGGGTCAAAGAGTCCAGAGGGAAAGCAGTCAGAGGAAAAGGGGATGAGAGGAGGGGATCAAAGAAAGAAAGACATTAGTGTTAAGTATATACATGAAACACAGAGAAATATAGGGCAGGAGAGTAAATCATGGAGGGAAGGGAGGAAGGTGGTGGGGGGAGGGGGCAAAGGGGGTATCAAGGAGAACACGGAGGGGAGGGAGGGAGACATATTCAAGGGAACACTTGTAACTATGTAAACAGAACAAATTTAAAAAAATAAATATTCACAAGTGTAATAAGTAAAAATATTTGTAGTTTCATTGCTCATAATATCCCATAAAATACTAATACTAATACTAGTGTAATTTTGACTTATATTTATAATTGAATAAAATGCTAAATTTTAGTTTGGGGTGAGTGGAAATGATAGCATAATCGTTTTCCCCATTTGTGTTCACAAACTTAATTCTCTCCACGGATCCCACATTAAGAACCCATGTCATTTTTTTTAATTCAATTCTTTTGGTGGGTTTACTTTTTCTTGTTAAGATCATTGATATGCTATAAGCTATTCCAGCATAGGCAAAATTTCTATATGAATTAACTAATTTAAACTTCACAATAAATCCCATGGGTAAATTTTGTTATTATTCCTAGTTTACATAAAGGAAACTGAGGAATAAGGAGAACCGATAAGACACACATAGCCAGAAATGATTGGAGTAGGATTTAAACTGGGGCTGTCCCTACAGCTGGTACTCTTACTCTAAATAGATCTGATAGCATTAGCATACCTATGGGGTATCAGGCAGAGATTTTGAACTAATGTGAAAAATATTTGCATAATCTACCTTTATTCATCTCAAAAACTTAACTAAAACAGAAAAATTATAAACTGAGTGCCTGTTGATGCTAGAAATAAACTTTATTCCTAGTTTGCTGCTTGTTAAAAAGGGGAATCTCATATTTTGTTTATTAATTAAATAGTGATAACACTTTATGTATTATTTGCAGGGTTCTAGCTGCAGATTGGTACAGGACATTCTCCCTTAACTTTTACCTGACTTCAGTAATGTACTTATAATACTTCTGACTTTATGATATTAGTTTGAGATCCACCAAGATCTGGATTAACTCTGCAGTTTTGTTTTAGGAGTCTTGTATTTACATAAAACTTGTGTTTTACTTCATCTTATCATATTAATTTGAATTAAAATATACCTTAAAAATGTATATGAAGTCCAATGGCAAAACTTCATTGTCAATGTAATCTTATTAAAAACCAGATCCATTTGGTCCAGTATTGCAATGATTTGCTGTACAAAAACATATATTGTTAAAGTAGCTCGTTTTTTTCTTGAAAATTTTAAACGACATAAATACGCAAGTAGTACACAGTGATCTTATTCTTTTCCTTTATACTTCCCAAACTCTCCAGCAGATAGCTTCTTAAAATATTTCTTCCCTTCCTAATCTCCTCTCCACTTTTTTTTTTTCCATTTGTATGACGGTAGAAGAAGAGAAGAATGACTGAACAGTGGAAGTGCTGAGAATTATCATATATTAATAATTTTTATCCAATCACATTTATTATTTCTTGATTTATAACAAACCACAAAAGTTAGAATGAAGCTCCTAGTATTATAGCCTTTTTGTAAGGAATGTTGGTATTCATTTAAAAGTTTTTCTAAAATTATAATTGTATGTATTCTTCAAAAAATTATTTCTGAAAATGTTTTTATAGAATATTACCTATATAATAATAATATTCAAGTTTATTTATTACTATAGTATATGAAACAGCAAGTTGTTGGAAACAAAGTGATGACCACCAATAAGTGGATGATAAATGTTAGACATTTTTGTTTAAGAAGTTAAGGGACTGTATGTGTATGTGTGTGTGTGCGTGTGTGTGTGTATGTATGTATGTATATATTTTTTCTGCATAAAAAAGTTTTTGGGAGTATGCAAGAAAGTGATGAAACTGGTTGCTTCAGAAGAATGAGTGGCTAGGGACAGAGTGGGAGAAAACTTATTGACTATCCTCTTTCTTTCTAATTTAAAGCTTGGAAATACTTTGTCTATCAAAAATTAAAGTTATTTTCAAATATTTCTTGGTTTACAGTCTTTGTACAGTCTTTATTGTCTTCCAAGGCCATGGCACATGCTTCTTTTGTGATTTGTGCTGAAGAGCCCCTTTCTATCTTTATAATTCCTTTTATTAACCAATAAGAAGACTGGGCCAATCATTAGAAAACCAATATGCTATTAGATATCTTAATCTGTGACACTCTAAACAATCAAACTGTGATGTGAGACTTCATCCTACAAACTGAGAAAGTCTTTAATTCCACCAAGCCCTTCTCCTTGGGTTTATGAAAGGCCTATGTGTTTTTCATACCTGTCTTGTGGATAACTTGTCTTCATACCTATCTTGTGGATAACTTGTCATGTCCTTCAGGCATATTTTTTCTGAAATTTGTTCAGAGTACTTCAGATTATCATAATTTAATTGTTGTCTTTTCCAAGTTCTTCTTCAATCTGTATAAAAATTTACTCTAAGTGAATTTAAGTGTCTAAAATCTGAAGTATGGTTCACGTTAGTATGTTGTGTTTAACAAAAATTGGCTAAATACTTAAACAGAAGTACAAACAGAGAGAAATTAGATTGCTAGAAACAGTTATTCTTTGGACTCAATAGGCCTGAAAACAACCTCTGGTTATAGGCCTACTTCTTGTCAGGTTTTCACAAATTGCAGGCAAACCTAACTCTCATTATGAGAATGTCAAAATGTCTCCATGTTTCTGAGTCCAGGTTTTGGACTATGCTAACCCCAAGTCAAGTCTGCTTTCCCCCGTCCCCCATTTAAACACCACTTATTTCATGCCAGTATAGTGTTTTTGCAGGACTAAAACATAGTTACAGACTAGAGAGAGACGTGTGTCTTTCCTGCAAGTGTTTCTGCAAATGGAATTGCAGAATGGGAACAATGCTAAGAGGTAGTCATGGGGCAGTTTTTCCTTAAGGACAGAGCTTGGAAATGCTTGGATGTTCCACATCCCTGAATTTAAGTAGATGTTTGCTTGTATCTTCCAAATGGAATGTATATTATCCCTGTTAATAATGGTGCAGATCTCATATAAAGAATTTCACTAATCATATCACTTAACACAAATCTATAATATATTTGTTCTTACTTTAGTTCCATCACAGTTTTCTACAAGAATCATGGGTGGATATTTTCCTTTCACATGTGAGACTTAAAAGGTCCACTTCTGATTTCTCTCTAAAGCAAAAAAGAAAAACATTGCTCTAAAGGCGAATTGATGTCTTAAACATCAGAAACCAAATACTGCTAGCCAATTTTAAATGGCATGTCTTCTGCAAAAACAAAATCAAACCAAACAAACGCAGGTTTAAAATCAATTAATCAATACAGTTCTTCTGTTTTACTCATTGCACTTGTTAATTTTAGGATAAATCAGCTCTCCTGCTCTCTAATCTGAAGATATGGGCCTGTCTTTTCTCTGCAGCAGTCTTTTCTCAATAGGTCATGTTTCTTCTTTCCTTTAGGATCAGAGTTCTCCATCCTTGGAGATGGACAGTAGAGAAAGAAGATATTTCAAAACTATTTCACAAGAAGACCCCCTCTAGGTCCTCTAAAAAATGTAGAAAACATAAACTATTAGGTACTTCCTGTGCAATGCCATCACATGACCCCTTCTTTCTATATCTGGGTAGTAGATATAGTCCAGTGATCTTTCTGTAAAAAGGTATGATTCCCTCATTATAACACTAATATGCTGACTTGTGTCTTTCATTATTTGTACTACTACTGGACTATGCCTAGTACAGTCTCTTGTTTATAGCAGGCCCATGCTATTTTTAAGAAAATGAATATCCATGGTATAAAAAAGATGATGATGGTTTTTAGCACTAACTTTGGGAATTCTTATTCCATTACTTGGGCTAAAATAAAATATCTAGGTATGTTTATCCAGAGAACAACAACAAAAGCAATATAGAACAAAATAACAAAGTGCAAAGCATAGGCAAAAATGACTAGTTGTAGCGTTGTCAAACATATATATTCTTCATGTTTCAAATGTATGCCAGATGGCTTACAGGGCACAAAAATGCAAGATGATAACACATTGTTTTAAAACATGAGGGAAAAGAAGAGAAATATATAATAATAGTGTCAGAAGGTCTTAGTAACTTTGAGATGTTTCTGGGAGGAAATGAATTGATCTGAGACTTTAAGAAGTAATTTGAAAGTTCAGAGAAGAAAAACAGAAGGAAGCAGAGAACACAAGAAGGGAACACACTAAAAGACTCAGGCGCTATGTTAAAAACAGAATGGAATTAATATATTTAACATGTCAGGGAGTAGGTTTTCTTTTCTTTCTTTCTTTTTTTTTTTTTTTTTTTTGAGTTCTCTTTAAGGAAAAGAAATAAATTTATTAAAAGCCTCTTCATGCCATGCACAAGCAAGACATACTGATGCTCAAACTTCATAAGTTTCCAGGTCTACCTGACTGAACCTGTCCAAATAAGAATCAACACATTTTTGTGGGATACAAAAAGTGAGGCTGAAGAGAACAAATAAGATGGAAAAGACTAAGATTGTAGAATGTTCAATTTAAGAGTTATCAGAAAGCTCCATTAGATCATCATTTTTAAAATTCTTTTTAAATTTTATTGTATTAATTTTAATGGGATGACATTAATAAATCAGGGTACATATGTTCAAAGAAAACATCTCCAGGTTATCTTATCATTCAGTTATGTTGCATACCCATCACCCAAAGTCAAATTGTCTTCTGTCACCTTCTATCTGGTTTGCTTTGTGCCCCTCCCCTCCCCCCTCTCCCTTCCTCGCCTCCCTCCCCCCACCCCGTAACCACCACACTCATGTCCATGTCTCTTAGTCTTTTTTTTATGTCCCACCTATGTATGGAATCATGCAGTTCTTAGTTTTTTCTGATTTACTTATTTCACTCTGTATATTGTTATCAAGGTCCATCCATTTTTTTGTAAATGAACCGATGTCAGTATTTCTTATGGCTGTGTAGTATTTCATGGTATATATGTACCACATCTTCACTATCCAGTCATCTACTGAAGGGCTTTTGGGTTGTTTTCATGTCTTGGCCACTGTGAACAATGCTCCTATGAACATGGGGCTGCATGTGTCTTTACGTACAAATGTTTTTGAGTTATGGGTGTATATACCCAATAGAGGGATTGCTGGGTCATATAGTAGTTCTATTTTTGTGTTTTGAGGAACCACCATACTTTCTTACATAATGGTTGTACTACTTTACATTCCCACCAACAGTGGATGAGGGTTCCTTTTTCTCCACAGCCTCTCCAACATTTGTTATTACCTGTCTTGTTGATAATAGCTAATTTAAAAGGCATGAGGTAGTATCTCATTGTACTTTTGATTTACATTTCTCTAATAGCTAGTGAAGATGAGCATCTTTTCATATATCTGTTGGCCATTTGTATTTCTTCCTTGGAGAAGTGTCTGTTTATGTCCTTTTCCCATTTTTATTTTTGGATTTTTTGTTTGTTGTTGAGTTTTATGAGTTCTTTGTATATTTTGGATATTAGCCCCTTATCTGAGTTGTTTGAAAATATCATCTCCCATTTAGTTGGCTGTCTGTTTATTTTGTTGTCAGTTTCTCTTGCTGTGCAAAAACTTCTTAGTCTGATGTAGTCCCATTCATTTATCTTTACCTTCACTTCCCTTGCCTTTGGAGTCAAATTCATAAAGTGCTCTTTATAAACAAGGTCCATGAGTTTAGTACCTATGTTTTCTTCTATGTAATTTATTGTTTCAGGTCTTATATTTAGGTCCTTGATCCAATTTGAATTAATTTTAGTATAAGGAGAAAAATTGTAATAGAGTTTCATTCTTTTGCATGCGGCTTTCCAGTTTTCCCAGCACCATTTGTTGAAGAGGCTTTCTTTTCTCCATTGTGTGTTGTTGGCTTCTTTATCAAAAATTATTTGACCATATATATGTGGTTTTATTTCTGGACTTTCTATTCTGTTTTATTGGTCTGAGTGTCTATTTTTCTCCAATACCATGCTGTTTTGATTATTGTGGCTCTATAATATAATTTGAAGTCAGGTATTGTAATGCCCCCAGCTTTGTTCTTTTTCCTTAGGATTGCTTTGGCTATTCGGGGTTTTTTATAGTTCCATATAAATCTGATGGGTTTTTTTGTTCCATTTCTTTAAAAAATGACATTGGAATTTTGATTTGAATTGCATTAAACTTGTATATTGCTTTGGGTAATATGGTCATTTTATTTATTTATTTATTTTTTACAGGGACAGAGAGAGAGTCAGAGAGAGGTATAGATAGGGACAGACAGACAGGAACAGAGAGAAATGAGAAGCATCAATCATTAGTTTTTCATTGCCGTTGTGACACCATAGTTGTTCTTTGATTGCTTTCTCACACGTGCCTTGACCACGGGCCTTCAGCAGACCGAGCAACCCCTTGCTGGAGCCAGCGACCTTGGGTCCAAGCTGGCGAGCTTTTGCTCTAGCCAGATGAGCCTGTGCTCGAGCTGGCGAGCTCGGGGTCTCGACCTGGTCCTTCTGCATCCCAGTCTGGCGTTCTATCCACTGTGCCACCACCTGGTCAGGCAATATGGTCATTTTGATTATACTTATTCTTTCTATCGAAGAACAAGGAATATTTTTCCATTTCATTGTATCTTTTTTCATTTACTTAACAATGCTTTGTAGTTTTTATTATATAGTTCCTTTACGTTCTGTTAGATTTATTCCTAGGTATTTTATCTTTTTTGTTGCAAACGTAAAGGGGATTATTTTTTTGAGTTCATTTTCTAATGTTTTGTTGTTGGCATATAGAAATGCTATGGACTTTTATATATTAATTTTGTATCCTGCGACTTTACTATATTGCTTTATTGTTTCTAGTAATCTTTTGTGGAGACTTTGGGGTTTTCGATGTATAGGATCATATCATCTGCAAAAAGTGAAACCTTTAGTTCTTCTGTTCCAATATGGATGCCTTTTATATCTTTGTCTTGTCTGATTGCTCTGGCTAGAACTTCTTTACCTCATTAAATAAGAGTGGAGAGAGTGCACATCCCTGTCTTGTTCTTGATTTAAAGGGCAAAGTCCTCAGTTTTATGCCATTTAATATGATGTTAGCTGATGATTTATCAAAAATGACCTTTATTATGTTGAGATATTTTCCTTCTATACCCATTATGGTGAGTGTTTTAAACATAAAATTATGTTGTATTTTATCAAATGCCTTTTCTGCATCGATTGATAAGATCATGTGTTCTTTTTTCTTTGTTTTGTTGATTTGGTGTATTACGTTAACCGTTTTACGTATGTTGAACCATCCTTGAGATTCTGGGCTGAATCCTACTTGATCATGGTATATTATTTTTTTAATATGTTGTTGTATTCAATTTGCTAGTATTTTGTTTAGTATTTTAGCATCTGTATTCATTAAAGATATTAGTCTGTAGTTTTCTTTTTCTATGCCGTCCTTGCCAGGTTTCAGTATGAGGGTTGTGTTGGCCTCATAAAATGTGTTTGGAAGTATTAGTTCTTCAGTTTTTTGGAAGACTGAGTAGAATAGGAACCAACTCTTCTTTGAATGTTTGATAGAATTCACTAGTATAGCCACCTGGGCCTGGACTTTATTTTTGGGGAGGTTTTTAATAGTATTTTTTATTTCCTCCCCGCTTATTGGTCTGTTGAGGCTTTCTGCTTCTTCACGACTCAGTCTAGGAAGGTTGTATTGTTCTAGGAATTTATCCATTTCTTCTAGATTGTTGAATTTAGTGGCATATAGTTTTTCATAGTGTTCTACAATAATTCTTTGTATATCTATGATATCTGTGGTGATTTCTCCTCTTTCATTCTGGATTTTGTTTATATGAGTCCTTTTTTTTTTTCTTGGTGAGTCTTGCCGAGGGTTTGTCAATTTTGTCGATCTTTCAAAGAACCAGCTTCTTGTTTTATTAATTTTTTCTACAGTTTTTCTGTTCCCTATTTCATTTATTTCTGCTCTGATTTTTTTTTTTAAATTTCTTTTTATTTTATTCATTTTAGAGAGGAGACAGAGAGTGAGAGAGAGAAAGAGAGAAAGGGGGAGGAGCTGGAAGCATCAACTCCCATATGTGCCCTGACCAGACCAGTGCAGGGTTTTGAACTGGCGACCTCAGTGTTCCCAGGTCGTTGTTTTATCCACTGCGCCACCACAGGTCAGGCTCTGCTCTGATTTTTATTATTTCCTTTCTTCGGCTGGTTTTGGGTTGTCTTTGTCCTTATTTTTCTAGTTCCATAGGGTGTAAATTAAGTGGTTTACTTGGGTTCTTTCCTTTTTGTTCATATAGGGCTGAAGTGATATAAACTTCCCTCTTATTACTACTGCTTTTGCTGCATCCCAGAGATTCTGATATGTTGTATTGTCATTTTCATTTCTCTGTATGTATCTTTTGATCTCTGCGCTTATTTCTTCTTTGACCCACTTATTTTTTAAAAGTATGTTGTTTAGTTTCCACATTTTTGTGGGTTTGTTTACCTCTTTTTTGCAGTTGAATTCTAGTTTCAAGGCTTTATGATCAGAAAATATGCTTGGTACAATTTCAATTTTTCTGAATTTGCTGATATTATTTTTGTGGTCCAACATATGATTGATTCTTGAGAATGTTCCATGTACACTAGAGAAAAATATGTACCCTGTCACTTTGGGATTAAATTTCCTGTAGATGTCTATCATATCCAATTGCTCTAGTATTTCGTTTAAGGCCAATATTTCTTTATTGATTTTCTGTTTGGATGAACGATCTGGAGCCGTCAGCAATGTATTGAAGTCTCCAAGTATGATTGTATTTTTGTCAGTTTTTGTTTTTAGGTCAGTCAGTAGCTGTCTTATATATTTTGTTGCTCCTTGGTTTGGTGCATATATATTAAGAAGTGTTATGTTTTCTTCATTCAGTGTCCCCTTGATCATTATGAAATGACCATTTTTGTCTCTGATTACTTTTGCTGTCTTATAGTCAGCATTGTTAGATATGAGTATTGCTACACCTGCTTTTCTTTGGATGTTATTTGCTTGGAGTATTGTTTTTCAGCCTTTCACTTTGAATTTGTTTTTATCCTTGTTGCTTAGATGTGTTTCTTGTAGGCAGCATACACGTGGATTTTCTTTTTCAATCCATTCTGCTACTCTGTGTCTTTTTATTGGTGAGTTCAATTCATTTACATTTAGTGTACTCATTGACACTATTGGGTTTCCTATTGCCATTTTATATATTGCTTTTTGTTGGTTTTGTATCTTGTTTGATAATTCTCTTTTGTTTTTCTGTCATTTGTTTTTGTTTGCTTGTAATCCATACTTCTTTCCTCTGTTACTTTCTTTTTCAAGTCATGTGCTTCTGTGGTAGTTTTTTCAGGGGTGATTACCATTAAGTAATAAAAAGGGTACCTACTATGTTCATGGAAGTACACTATCTTATGAGTGCTTTTGCACTCCATTGTCCTTTGCTACTGTTAATCTTCGTCCTCTCCCCTTTATTGTTTACGTTGTCACAGTTTAAATTTGTTTTTATTGTGCTCTTGGTTGAGCTTTTACTTGTGGTTTTGTTTTGTTTTGTTCTTTGTATCTAGTTGGACAACCCCTTTTAGCATTTCCTGAAGTGAGGGTTTTCTGATGATAAATTTTCTCATCTTTTCTCTATCTGTGAATGTTTTTATTTCTCCTTCATATTTGAAGGATAGCTTTGATGGGTATAGTATTCTTGGTTGGAAGTTCCTCTCTTTCAGAACTTTATATATTGGGGCCCACTCTCCTCTAGCTTGTGGAGTTTCTGTTGAGAATTTGATACTTTATACCTTGTTTTTCAGTGTGTGGGACCCACTGACGCTCCAGGGATCGATTTTTTTGTCTCTGGTTGTAGAACTTGTTGAATTTTTGGGAGAAGTATCGGGAGCACTCCTCAAGGCACCATTTCTCTGACGTCACTCATTTTTAAAATTTTGATCTTATCTATTTAAAAAAAAATCTTGACATTTTGTTAGAAAACACATTTCTTTGAGATACCAAAAAAGAAAAAAAAATGTCAACTTTATTTGTCAGTTGAAGAACCAGGGTAGCAGTCCTAAATTTTCCTGTATAGATCTCTAAGATTCATGGACTATCTCTGAATAAAGTTCCTAGTGAAATATATGGTAGTTCTGAGCACACAGGGGAATGTAATAAGAGACTTGGGTCCTATACCTTTCAGCACATGTCAGTCAAAATCAAAACAAAAGAAAAATTCTAAATAATTTTAACATTTGGTTTAAAAGATATAAGATGGAGAATGTTATCTCTAAGTTATCCAACTTACCCAATAATTATTAGACTGTGAACTATAAAAGCTTTATTAATTGTTCCTCTCAGAGACTCATTAAATAAAATGATTTGAATAAATGTACTATTTCTCCCTATGTGTAACCTTTATCTTCAGACACAATACTCACAATATTTTGTTACTTTTAACACCAGTTTAAATAGTGAAATTTTCATAAAAAACATAATCCCTACTATGGCACAATGTGCAAAGTCTGTTAAAATGTTCATTATCTCATGAATTACACATATGTCTATTTTTGCAATGGGTCTACTTGCCTCTACTGTTTAGTAAACCTACTCTCTCCCTAAGTGAATCATTTAAAGATGCTAGTTTTCACATTTCAGGATAGTGGGGGAAAATACCCAATAGCTTGTCACTGCTTATAGAACCAAACTTAAAAACCATGCAGGCATTTTAAATCTTGAGAAGTTAGGGAGGCATCTGAAGGAATTTGACAATGAATTAGTTTACCAAGAATTAAGTAATAATATCTATATATCAAAATACAGTTGGGGCCACTTCTTGCTAGTCATTATGTGTTAATGTGGTACATGATATGTGTGTGTGTGGGGGGGTGCACGCACGTGTGTGTGTTAATAGTAGCAACAAGGAGAGGTGAAGAGAATGAGAGAACCATTCTATAAGACTCCATTAGGATCGTGTGCCATGTAGGAGAGGTTAAGAGACAAAAGAGAAGTAACATGTTGAGCTTGCAAAACAAGCAAATATGTACTATAGCGTTCTCCATATTATAGTCTTTGTTTTCTGGTATTTGTTCTTCCCTCTTTTAAGGTACCATTTTTTACTACCACTCTGTTTCTCTAGGGTCCCTTCAACTTCTTTCTAGATGCTGTCAGAAAAAAACTAAAAAATGTCTGTTTCTCTTTTTCACAGAAAAATATTGTTTCCAGTCCGTGCCAATTTCATCTTTCACAACCAAAGAGGATTGTTTAGGTATTTCATTAAAAACTATTGAGAAATAAGAAATTAGAAGTAAAAAAAAGTTTATATCTTAAGTCTTCACCTTTAGCAGCATAAAAAGCAAACAGAAATCTTTGAAATGTGAGCCATTTTTACAAACAACTTCTTCTGCCACATGCTATTTTGGAGTTGGGAAGGGCATTTTTTTCCCCAATAAAAATCCTGGGTGTTGAGGCTTTTTTCCCTACCACTGTCCCTATATTCTTACTGTTAGCATACTGCTTGCTACTGTGATTCATAAATACTATATGCATTTTTAGTTTCCAGGCTCTACTTGCACACTGCTATATTTGATGAATAGACTTGTGTTTTTATTGGTTTATAGATTTAACTCTTCAACTCCTCTGTTTCTTGGTATCTCTCTTGTCAGCCCTACACATTCTTTTTCAATAAATACTAAGATCATAGAGGTCTGCCACATGGCTGAGCCAAGAGTATTGATGCTGGGTGACAAAGATAACAGATATGAAGATCTAGGGCTATGTCTGGGTCACCAGGCATGAGACTGTTGTCTCTGCTGAGCTGAAAATTCTGGAATACCATGTGACTCCCCAGCTATGGCATATCTGGAAACATTCTCCTTTCTATATTTTGGGATATAATATCTTTTAAAGTGTTTTTCTTACAGGCTTGCTTATTTATTTATTTGTTTATTTATTGCCATATATGAGAAAATAATTGGTTTGTTTATCAATCTGTCCATAAAGAGTTCATTACTCCATGAAAATCTGCCTTTCATTTTCCATCACAACATTCTTTTCAGGTAATTGTATTACGATTGTCTATTTCATGGGCTAACAATCAGAGAGGTTGAATTACATTGGCTCACAGATAACACTGGTGAGAGAGCTAAGCACAGGTCTGGGTTTCCTGCCTCTGGCTTTTGTGATTGCATAATGTTATAGCATGATGTTAAATTTTATTAGAAATGTTATCTTTATGCTTGTGCATGTCCCTCTGGTTGTCATCTCCAGCCTCAATCTCAACTGGTGTCACCTGACACAATTTATTGAATTGGTCAAAAACTAGAAGTGAGACTGTCTTCTCTGTTTTCTGACTACCCAGACGACAGTAAAACCTTACTGCTTATGAGAGCTCCTGAGAGTTTATGACAATCTGCTCTCCAATCCACTAAGGAAAAGAATCAGGATCAACATTTCAACTATAATTTCTTGTCACTCTTCTTTCTTTTGCATGAAAGGTCTCTTCTAATGAAATGTGAATATAAGATATATGTTTTTTCAAGGTGGTAAAATTGCTTTGAGCTGAAGAGAAAAATAGAACATGATTACTATAAATCATTTACTCTTCTACTACTTTAACCTGCTTTCATCCATTTAAGGGTTTTAACATTCATGTCATTGGACCATTTTTGTCCATCCCATTCAAGAGATTAGTGCTATTAAGCTCATCTCAGAAAGAGATATCTAGAATTTCTGTAATTAGATACAGAAGTATGGCTATCTCCTCTAAGTGTTTTATTTGAACTTCCCACTATCTCTGGCCTTAAATAATCAAAATCAGCAATTTTCAACTGGTATGCTGCAAGAATTTTTAGAACATGCAATACCTGACTCTGCAGTCAAGTGCACTGACCTATTTTCACTTAGATTGTCAAACAAAAAAATGACAACAGTCAACAAAACAATAATCATCAAGTGAGAATGAATAAAAATTATACTCATCTTTGTCAGATTGGCAAAACATATATTTTTAATGTGTCACCTAATTTTAGTAATTAGTTTATGTGTACCATGAGAAGAAAAAAGTTGGAAATCACTGGTCAAAATCAACAAGTATTTTTGAGTTCCAGTGAAGTTCTCAATGCTGTGTGTTGGTACACACACACAGACACACAAAGCATAACACTGTGATTGTCGTTAAGAAATTTACAACCTGGGATGGAGGATAAAATTAAGTAACTTTTAAAACAAAATTTACATAAGGGATTATGCCATAACTCAACTGTAATATGGCAAACTGTGCAAGTGCTTAGATATAGAAAGAAATAAGCAGTAATGAGAATTGGGGGCTGATAGTGATGAGTGAAAAAGAAGAATAACCTCTGTGAAAGCTTCTTATCCGGCACTGGGCTTTTAGTGGTGCCTGGGGAAAAAATGTGCATGCAAAAGGTTGTAGTCAGTCAAGTTCTGTGTTTGAGATCTTGTAGGCTGTGAAAATGGCCGCGGCATATTCCCAATGATCCCAATGTCTGGAACTTGTTTGGAGCGGTATAGCCTCTAAAGACAGACACCCTTCAGAACATTTCATCAGTTCCAAAGTGCTAGTCAGTCTTTTCTCGACAATATTTATTCCTTTGAGAAGGAATAAAGTAAGCAAACACTTAGGATCTTTTTCTCCAACTCTCGTTCTTAATGGCCTTTCCATTTGATGGCAGTACTGACTGAAACTGTCAATATCTTTGAAACAAGAGACTTTTACCATTTGTCAAGCTGTTGTTAAAGAGAGATCTGGTGGACATAATTATTCCTATCCATCACAGCAAAAAAAAAAAAAAAAAGGAAAAAAGAAAAGAGTAAAAGCTACATTTAAAATATCTTTAGAGAATCTAAACATATAATCCTAGAAACTGTCATTTGAGCATTCAAAAGACAGATCGCAGTTCTATAGATGTCCTTCAAAATTTTTGTAAGGCCTCAGAAAAATGTTGGTAGCACACTTCAAAAAATTTAGACCATTTTAGTCAATGGGCTTAACTTCCACTGATGAACTAAAGAGAAGGTTTTAACCTACAGGAATAATACAACCTTTGTACTTCTGATAACACTTTTATCTGAAGAACTCAAGGCACATTAAAGGAAAGATAAGAAATAAGTGGAATTGGAGTAATAATAGCACAGTTAAAGCATGTATAGAAATATTCTATACAGATCAAGGTCAAGAATTTCCAAAGTGGTTACAATAATGTAACTGCATAGTTCCTGATCTTGTACACAAATGTAGTAGGCCCTGCAGATTGCAACAGAAAACTCAGTATAGAAATGGAAACTATAAAATCATTCCCCAGAAGAACTGTCATTCTACAGCTTTTTAGAGACTTATAATACCTTTCAAACACTGGTACATGGCTTCTCTATTCACTGGTGAAGTTAGATATCACTGTCCGAACAGTAAAAATAAAAATATCTGCTCCAGGGTAACATGATATAACACCACAGCCTCCATGAAAGCAATTACATAGAGTTCTGATGAAATTCAGCCACAAAGGATAGAAATGATTTTTCAAAGTTTTCTATGGGCCCTTGTGAAATTGTAATAGACATTATGACTAGAAATGTATGGGTCAAACACTTAGGAAAGACTGTCCACGACTACCCTTGTGGAAATTAAAAATATATTTATTCAAACTTGTATACTTTTTTTCTCCACCAAACACTTACTAACACTTTTTTGGGACACTCAAGGTTTTTTAAAAGCACAGTTTAAGAAGAGTGGTGTGAGGAAAATAAAATTTATCCAGACATTAGAAGATCTGGTTGTGGTGTCAACAAACTAGATGTATGACTATGGATAAAACATTGAGGTTTTCTAAGCCTCAGTTTATTTGCCAATAAAGTGAGGATTTTATAGTAGATAGCATAATCTTTAGTTCTTCTTGGCAATAAAATTCTGTGATTCTATTTGAAGCATTCATTTAGAGCTTAACATCTGTAAATACACCATATGGACCTTATGCTAAATTCACAAGAATTTATAAGAAAGCTGAATTCATAAAAAAAAATCCCCATCAGTATAATGATACAAACCTATCTACTCTCTCTTAGTTCAGGTAAAATTTCTTATTTTTGCAAATGAAGAGTTCATCAATTTCTTTGTTCCCTCATGAACACCTTACTAAGTGTAATTTCTACTTCTATAAAATTATGTAAAAGTTTGGGTAAATGCAATCTCTCGGTGAAAGCACTTTTCATGGAAGACCAACATATTCCATCCAAGGCCTGTCTCCAGCAGTTAACACTCTTTATTCAATTTCTAAGTGTCAGAGCAAAGCTGTTAGCTAACTTATCAGTGGTTTGAGAGCACCCAGTGTTCGTGTTTGCTGGAAAAGCTTCTATAGAACATGGTAATGCTGAAAGACCTTGAGTGTCTTCATTGCCACTTCAACTTGGTCCTCTGTTTAGTCATCCAGGGCTAGAAAATGTGCTCAGAGTTTATGATCAAGAAGAAATTTCACTCTAATGATCATTTGGAGCCACCAAAATGAAAAGCTGTAATAGAAACTTCCAAAAGCATTTCTTGAGACATTTCACTGATCCACTGAGAACAGATCCCAGTGTTTCTGCTCTATTTAGATAACATGTACTCCACTAGGGTGGCCTCTAAACCTGGGTGCACCTCAAATCACCTGAGAATGTTTACAATGCAAATCTAGGTGTCAGCAGAACCTGTTGTATCAGATTGTCTAAAAGGTGAGTCCTGAAATTTTATTTTGTCAAGGTTCTCAGCTAGACTCATCTAGTCTGTCTGGCTCCAAAGTGCAGACTACAGGTACGGAGGCAAAAATAGAGCCGCTTGTCATAGGATGTGACCCTCTTAGAAATAGTTATATTCTTACCTGGCTTACAGAGAAATGTGCAAATCTGAGAGTTGTTTAGGACAACTATTGTCCATTTGTGGCTAGCTGTTGAAATTGTTTATTAGCTAGTTACTGTCATGGCTAATCGTTATAGTTCCTTTTAAATTAAGCACTTTAGGCCATTTGCATAATATTGTTTTGTGGCTATATTGTTAGAGGACATGACAAGCCCAATTTTTCAAAAAGAATATTAAAATCCTTATACATGAGGGTTCAGACCAAAATAGAATTATATATATATATATATAATGGGCCACACTTAAGTCTCTTTGACATTCATGGTTTGTATGTCTTTGTATAACTCATAGGAATCCCTCTGACCCTCAGTATCTTTATCAGTAGAGTAAGAATGGATGGGACAGCCAGGAAGAGAGAGTAAGATAGAGGTGATTATAGATGCTGTTTCAAAAGGAAGGGACAGTAATTATTAATTGAGCACCTAATGTAAAATGCCAGACCCACTTATTGGTACTTCTAAAATATTATCTCATATAATCCTTACAAGAGCACTGCAAAGTGTTTAGTAATATTCTCATTAATATGGACTAACTAATATAATATAATATAGTGAACTAATCAGGAGGTATAGAGATAGCAGATTGGACACAATTATTTACATTCACTACATGGAAATCCTACTCATATGAGATAAAATGGAGTAATATAAAAATAAAAGACAAATATACACAAAGTAATGCAAAGGAAAAATAGACAACTTCTAAGTTTATAAGCAAGTAAGCAAATGGGAGTGTGGTAGTTGACTTAGCAGATTCCAAAAAATTGCATCATAAATCAGCAGTGACAAATTCTAGCAAATAAAACTATTCCTACCACAGAACCTACAAAAAACACAAGAATTGACTACTATAGTTACTTTGAAAAAGTGTATGAGAATGGTGCTAAAATAAAAGGGCTATGGTTTGAAAGTTCACATATGAAGTATTATATCACCTTTATCCATTATACCATTGGGTGCAGTTCAGCAATTGTCCCTCTTCATTCTGACAGAAGACTGGACATTTCTTCTCTGGAAAACATAGAATGGAGATTGTAGCAAAAGATCAGTGTACTCAAGGGTAAGGATATTGTACTAAACATTGTAGGTATTAAAGGGAAGGTTGCATATGAATAGTAGTGGTCCTGTAAGGTTTTTGTACTGCTTGGCTCCCAGAATACTGACAGACCACTATGCTTTAGGTGGAAGATTATAAAGATCTTCTCCATGGAATTTAATGAGCTTAAGAGAGAAAGATATTCTAATGATAATAACATTTGGATTCTTTATCCTACTTGCTCAGCCAGACTACTTTACAATGAGCCCAGCAATAAAGAATCCCAAAAATGGAATTGAACTTCCAATCAGCTGGTAAGTGATCACTTGACCACTTTTCATTATGTGCAGGCAACCAGGAATCTTTAGGCAATGAAAGAAATGCTCTAATATTAGAGCCTAAGACAGAATTATACACAGAGAAGACAAACCCTTTGGAGAAAATTGAGACATTGCAAGAGTCGAAAGATAAAAAAAACCCCTCATAAATAGATATTATAAAATACTGCTTTTATGAAATAAGGACACAATGCTGTAATAGATTTATATTTGAGAATAAAGTGCTATATGGAAATTAATATATGATAGTGAATATTAAAAAGTGGTTCAGAAAGTAAAGCTGAGAAATTCTGCCCTCAAAAAAAAAAAAAAAAAAAAAAAAAGAAAGAAAGAAAATGTGATAAATATAAGAAAGGAAGAAAAAAATAAAGAAAAACCAGGGGAGATAACCATCAAAGAAATAATTAAGAAATTAAGAATATTTGTCAAACTGAAGGATGTGTTCACATTGAGACATTCTGCTGAATAACAAGCATGGAGAGTAAAATGAGATCTGTACTGTGAGCATTGTCATGAAACCTTAGAACATTGTGGAGGGGGATATGCAACAGTGTTCCAGAAACAAGATTTTATAGTAATGACCAAGCAATTAAAATATAATTGAACTTTTCAACAACATTGATAGAATCTATTTTAATGGATAACTGTCTTAAATTTTGAAAGAAAATAAGTACTAAACAAGAATTTTATATCAAAGATATGTCAATAGAATAAGCTATACTAAGATATTAAATAAATATATTTACCTTTTATCTTTAAAAATAACATACTTTTTAGGAAGCCATTTAAGTATATATTACAGAAAAGAGAATGAATAAAAAAGAAAAAAAAAAACAGTGGGTCCAGAGAACATTGGATTTAACTTAAAAGCTAGGTAAAGAGAATTCCCCAGGAAGAGAGTTCCCATGAGAGCTGTTCTCTGTATTTAGACTGGTTTGGATCAGAAGGCTACATAAGTGATTACTGCAAAAATGATGAAGTAGATAGAATAACAAATGTATTCCAATTCATTGAGAGAGATTAAATGATTGGCAGAGAGTTTGAGTTTCAACTAGTGATAGAAAGAAAATTAAGCAAGCTATAAACAGAACAATTATTAATTGCAGGAAAAACAGATTGTGCCAGAAAGAAAAGGACACCACATATCATATGCCTGAGGGGTGAATTGGTTTGCATGTTAAAATAAACATTGAATGTGTCTATTCAAAATTATGTTATGACTACATTAAGAGGATGAAGGATGGAAACTGTACATAAGTTTGGACCCAGGTAGACCACAGAGATTGAACAAGAGTGAGATTCTCATCTTCCATAGTTGGAAGTACATAGCTAATACCTAAATCTGAAGTTAAGTAGTTAAGTGGAAATCTCTCAGAGCAGGTAGCATGGTTGGGAGCTGTTGAAAGGGATGACTGATCCTTTTCAAAACAAGCCTTGTGGAAACATTTGACTCTTAAAACTATGTAATATGTTAATTTGATAAGAAATCATATTAAACAAAAGTCTGTTTCTGAATATTGAGTTTTTCCAGACTAGATATTGTGATTTAGTGATCCTGTGACACAGTCTGATATTTGTTACTGATGCACACCCACAGAAATGCTTTAAATTACTATAGTGTTAATATTTTCATTAGCATTTCTATGTAAGAAATTCTGTGAAAGGGGTTGTGAATTTCTCATATCTTCTATTGCAAAATAATGATTTCATGGAAAAAGTAATATATTTGTGTTTGGTATTGCCAAATATGCTACTTTGTTCTTTAGAGGTGACCTTTCAGAAAAACAATTTTCAAAATGAGGGATCAATTTCCAAGGATTGTTGGCAAAGAACTTTTGGTCAGTTTTTTAAAAAGAAGATTCTGTGGGTGAATCTATGCAAAAAATGTAGGATGTTAAAGGCATGGAATAGCTCTTATTAGTGAGAGAAGGAGAAATTCTGTTTTATGTGCTTAAAATTGTAAAGACCTCATTGAGATTTGGGAAACTGTCCAATAAGACTACAACTTTGTGAGCTGGTTTAAACTTCTTTTTATTATCTTCAGTCACTACTTCTGAGACACTTAAAAAGAAACACCTTTTTTTTTAAAAAAACTATTGGGTTTTTATACTTCCCCCCAGCCTGGTTATATTCCAGTTATATAGCAATGGTGCTTCTAGTACCTTGCAGAAATATAATACTAAAGCTTTGTTTTAGAACTTTCAGTCATTAAAATTCTTATCATGCCACAGTGTGGCTTTTATCACACTGTGACCTACTGGGAGGGCATCACAACTGATCTTGATCCCTGAGTCTAGCCTGCCTCTGGAGGGTTGTTGATTCCATTTTTCGACCTAGAAACTTCAACCATCTTTATTTTGACTGCCCAACTCCCTCCTATTTTTTAGAGTAAAATTCAAGACTCTTTTCACCCACAAATCATTATTAAACCATTCTGGGTATAAACATCTTCTTGTATTGCTTTATAAATTATATTTAGGCTGGGTTGTGATTTCTTATGCCATAGGTATTAGATGTTAATTGCTCAGTGTAGTATTTGGTGTTTAATTATATCTATGTTTGTCTCCAAAACTAAAAGATAAGCTATTTTAGGGGCCATTTCCAATATATATATATTTTTAATTTTTCCATTGATTTGAAAGAGAGAGAGCAGGAGGAAATTGAAAGGGTGGGAGGGAGGGAAAGAGAGAGAGAGAGAGAGTAAAAGAGAGAGACAGAGAGAGAGGGAGAGAGACACATCAATTCTTTTTTCCACTTAGTTGTTCCATTTACTTGTGTACTTATTGATAGCTTCTTGCATAGGCCCTGACTGGGGATAGAACCTATGACCTTGGCACCCAGGATGATGCTTTATCCACTAAATACTTGGCCAAAGCCTCCAATACATATATATTTTTTATTTTATTTTATTTATTTTATTTTTAGTGAGAGGAAGGGAGGCAGAGACAGACTCCTGAATGCACCCTGACCAGAATCCACCCAGCAAGCGCACTAAGGGACAATGCTCTGCCCATTTGGGGCCCTTGCTCCATTGCAACTGCAGCAAGACCTCCAGTATATTTTTATATAACCTTTGTGGTGCCTGCATACAATCAACACTCATTTTTTGTTCATTTAGTTCATCATTAATTAATTAATGTGCCCGGGAAGATCTGGAGACACAATCATGAATAAAAGAGATATTAGTTACTCCAATGGATGTTGTAATTTATTTGGAAATATAAACTTGGATAAGATGATAAAACACATACAATTTCACATAACCTAAATGAGAAATACATGATGTTTTAAGAGCATCTAATGTCAGACTTGTACCAATCTGTTAACTGGGGTAGATTATGTCAGAGTGTATTGGGGTTGAGATTTTTCACAAGGCTATGCCTTATGAAAAGCATAAAGCATAAGACAAAGCCCGTGCACCTAGAGTGCAGTGGGGGGGAAAGGTGAGAAAAAAAGATGGAGTGAGATAAGTTAAAGATGTATCTGGAAATGTAGAGGAAGGTATGAAGGTATGACTATGCAGTGACTCAAAACTATATTAAAATTTTTACTTTTCATGCTAAATACAAGGTACACTCATTGAAATGTTTTACGCATTTGGAACACTATATGATTAGTCTTCCATTTTGAAAAGGTCATTCTAGTTGCAGCATGGATAATAGATTGGAGTGTCTAGAAATGAACTCATGGGGAAAGAAAAGTTAATAATTATTGCAGCCATGCAGGCCAGAGGTAATGTTATCTTGGAATTAGGAGGAGGCAGAGTGAAAGAACAAGAAGTGGAGAAAATTAAGAGATATATATGAAAGAGAATAAACAGGATTATTCTAGATGAAAAGATGTGATAGATGGGAAGTGGGAACAAATATTCTTCAAATTCACATAACTGGAAGTATGGTGTTAACCTTCATTGAGATTAAAAACACTAAATAAAAACCAGGATTTAGAGCTGGCAGGGATGAAATGGAATTTGAAACATATCAATAAAATGTCATAGCAAGGTATATAGTATGAAATACAGATAAAAAATCTAGGTGAAAATAGAAGTCTGCAAGTTTTCTTTATATTGGTGAGTTAAAGCTCATGGAGGAAAGGCAGTCTGGAAGAGGACCTATCACAAAGGGAAGGGAACCTCCAATGGCTGGGAACCAGGAGAAGGACTCAGGAGGAGGGTTATCTCATAGAGACTCAGGAAGGGAAGAGTAGAGAGATGAGAAGAAAATGTGAAGTCAAAGAAGCTGGGGGAAAAGTGTATTTCCAAGAGAATTGTGAAGCCAGTAGTATTAATGCCATAGATCAAGTCTGATAAAGATTTTAAATTAATCATTACACTTAATGGCCTAAGAGTGTCACTGGCAATTTAGCAACAACTAAGATGAGATCAGACAGAAATTTGTTGAGGTAGATGATGAAGCAGAGACAGCATATATCGACAGCTTTTTGAGAAATTTGCTGACAGGGTAGAAAAGAGCCAATAAGAATATATCTAAAAGGGATGGTGAAATCAATTAAAGGAATTTTATTTATGATAAAACTTTATGTAATATGTGAATTGAATCATAAAACTAATGACATTTCATCTCAATTGAATTTATAATGAGAATCACTAAAGCATTGTTTAAAAATTACAAATGAGTCCAGAAATTTTTGCTTTGCTAAATGGACAAGATTTTCAAGGGAGGAAGTCTTGGTATATTGTAAATGGAAATTCAGGCAAAAGTTATGTGTGCTTATATTCATCAAAGTCATAATAATTTCTTATTAATAACAAATATTGAGTAAGTGCTCTTCAAATGGTGTTCTGAAAAAAAAGAAAATTATTTACTTGAGTGCCAATTATTTTGGGGCACTACTGGTATTAGATGAGCAAGCCAAACACACTTCTTGTTATTATTATTTAAAAGTAATAATTGAGGTGTTGGTTAATTTTTATGTGTCAGCTTCACTGGGCCAGGAGTGCCTAGATATTTTGTTAAACATTATTCTGAAAGTGTCTGTGATGGTGTTTTTGGATAGAATTAACATTTACATTTGTAGAATGTATAAACCAGATTATTCTTGCTGACATGGGTGGGCCTTATTCAACTACCTGATGGCCTGAATTAAACAAAAGTCTGATCTGCCCATGAATCTGAACAAATTCTTCTTGCCTGACTTCTTTGAACTGGGACATCATTTCCTCACCTGCCTTTGGACTTGAACTGAGTCTCACATATACCTGCCTTCAAGCTAAAACTTATACCATCAACTTTCTTAATTCTGAAGTTTTTGACTTAGATTGGAACTACAGCACTGGTTCTGCTGGGTCTCAACATGCTTACTACAGTTCTTTGATTTCACAGCCTCCATAATAGTGTAAGTCAGTTCCTTACAATGAATTTCCTTTTCTCTATATACACATGCATCCTATTAATTCCATTTCTCTGGAGAAGCAGATTAATAGAGTGATTTTAAAATTGTTTCAGAAGAAAAGTTAGGGATGTCTCAGAAACATATAGTCCATAATGAAAAACGTAACCCTGTTTTAGGGTTAAGAAAAATTTCTTGACAAAGTGATATTTAAGCTGAGTGATGGGTAGGAGTGAAAGTGACATGAAATGAAGGAGAACCTAAGAGGTGGGAGTAAGGAGAAGTTCAAACATTAAACTGTAACAAAAGTTATTTCTGAATCTGTGTAACTACTCTTACTCATAGGAAATGGCTTAGTGTCACTGGTGTCAGGGAATCCCTTGTTGAAATCTTCTATAGGCTCAGTGCTTTCTGGCACAACATGTTACTGTCCACAGAACACATTTTCTGTTCATGTCTTCCACCCCAAAATTTAATGCCTTTACCATCTTAGCTAAGTGATTATCACACACTGTAACTGTAATTTTGCAGTTTGAGGTGTGACAGCAAAACTTGCATGGGTTTTTTTTTCTTCTATACAATTTCACAGAAGATTTGTTCTTATTGTAGATTTCAGCAACCTCAGCAGACAATTTTTTTCTTTCCTTAATAAATCAAGAACTTACCCTTTTCACTGAAAGAAAGTACTTCACAGCTACTCTTTGTCATATCTGAATTTCCAGCATCACTACTCTTGCGTTTTGGGGTCATTATTAAGTAAAATAACGATTACTTGAATACAAGCACTGTAATACCTTGATAGTCCATCTGATAACCAAGATAGCTGCTGAGTGAGTAATGGGTGGGTAGAGTGTATAGTATGGATATGCTTGACTAAAAGATGATTCACATCCCAGGTGGAACGGAGCAGACAGATTATTATATCATACTGTTCAGATCTGTGTGCAGTTTACATTCATGCATTGTTTATTTCTGGAATTTGCATTTAATATTTTCGGGCTACATTTGACCTTGAGTAACTAAAGTCATGGACAGTAAAACCACAGATAAGGGTGACTACTGTAGCTTTAAGGGTTGACAGTAGAAAATTTAAATATTTTGATTACTATAGAATACTTTCCTAAGTAAATAGTGGCATTTCAATATTAACATCTATAAAATCATATGCTTTAATGCTGGTTCCTTTTATTTGGTCTTTAATAAGTTTTCTAATTGATACTGATGAATGTACATCCTTGAAATATATTTATAGACTTTGCTTATGGAAATTCAAGATGTTGTAAGTGGTTTGGTGATAGAGATGAATAAAAGTTATAAATAATTTGCACTTAAGTGAATCTTCATATAAACTAATCTTCTTAAGAAGCATTTTTTTTCAACCTTTATTTACTTAGTTCATTTGCTTTTATTTTATTTTATCTCTGTCCCTATGCCCTAGATACAAGCCAATAGAGGCTTCACTCCGGTTTAACTTTGCATGCATGTGTTGAATTTTTACACCACAAGTGCCTTTGTAATGCCTAAGAACTAATCACTTTCAGTGAAGATCAACCTTTAGTTCTTGGTAGAAATTATAAAATCCTGAAAGCAGCCATCACTGATATGTGCTACAACTGTTGAAATTAAAAATTGTCTACAGAACATTACACTTCAGTTTGCTGAACTTTTAGCCTTTCATTATATTTGCTTCCCTGAATTTAGCACACAGTGCCTAGTATAAAGTAAATGCTTAATAAATGTTTTCTTTCATATTCTGTCCTAAGTTTGTATTAAGGCTTCAGTGAATAGATGTTGTAGAAAACATAGTGTAAGTATTAGAGACTATACACCAAAGGAGAACAAATTTAGGTGTAGAATTTTAGAATTCAGAAACTTGTCAAGTAAACCTTACCATGAAAATTTCTTGGTGTGAGGGATAATTAAAACAAATGTAGATTTCCTAGAAATAATTAATTAAAGTGATATTTATCATTGTTATATTACATTTTTAAAACCAGTTTTATTTCACTATTTTTTTATTTACTCTTAATTCCCAAACAATAACATTTTACCATTGGTTTTAGCATCCATTACATTACACTAAAGTTATTTATGAGATCTGTGATGTAGTCATTGTACATTATAGGACATGTGATATTAAAAAATAATAATAAAGAGAAACAATAGGAAGTGTCTTATTTTAAAATGATGACTTGATAACAATGTATTTGTGATGTAAAAGTCATTCCAGTAAGCAGAGAAAAACATTTATAGAATTTTTAGCCTTGCACATACTTTCTCCAATATAAATGTTCTTTTCACTCTCTTTTAAGAACTCAGAATAAACTTCTACCTTTCAAACACATGTTACCCTCTGTCAATTATTTCCTTAGGAGGTTGGCCACATACATTTTCTATGGAGCTTTTAGAATTTAAATATAAAAGCTCATATTGTTAGGTTTTTAGCAATGAAGATTAGGAATTCTCTAATGCACCTAGAATTAAAGCTAGAACCCAGAAACCAGTATGATTTAAACTAGAATACTTCTCACTTGATTGAACCATTTACTGGCTACAATTGATGATGAAAAGATTTGCCTCGGTTAAAACTGAGCATTGAAGTTTATTTTACTTTAATAAAGATAGATAACATTAATAAATATTTGTAAAATAAAATATGGGAATTCAAGGCAATAATATTAAAAAATTATTATTTATCAAATGGTTACTATGTAATAGAGAGGCATTTTATAATTGTAATCAGATCGTTTTATTTCTCCCATTCACCACTTTGCTTATGATTCCCAACTCCTCCTACGTCACCTCATCCCACCCACTACACCATCCTGTACAGAAACAATCTGAGGCTAAATGCACCACATAGAAGCATATAACCTAAGACTAGAAAAGGACAAGCATTTCTTTACTTTGTTAGGGAATGCTTTTGGCATTTACTGTTTGTTATTTTCCAGGCTCTGTTAATTATTTACTAGACTGATAATAAATTACAGGAGTAGGTAAGAGTAGTTGTATAATTATGAGTACACAAAACATGAGTTTATTCTTATATTATTATTTATTAATTATTGTATTATTTATTTGTATTACAACTGTAAACCTACTTTTGTCCACCTCTGTATTATCATTTACCAGGTGAAAAAGCTGAGACACAAAAAACTTAATAATCAACAAGATAAGTAATAACAAGTATTGGAGAGGTTGTGGAGAAAAAAGAACTCTCACTCACTCCTGGTGAGAATGTAGACTGATACAGATACAATAGAAAACAACCTGGTGGATCCTCAAAAATTAAGAATAAAGTTAAAATATGACCCAGCAATCTCTCTTCTGGGTATGTACCTGAAAATCTTGAAAACATTTATTTGCAAAGATATATGCACACCTATGTTCATTGCAGCATTATTCATGGAGGCTAAGACATGGAAACAACTAAAGTGTCCTTTGATAGATGATTATATAAAAAAATATGTGGCACATACTATATACTACAGAATACTACTCAGACAAAAGAAAAGATGAAATACTGCCATTTTAGACAACATGGATGAATCTTGAGAATATTTTACTAAGCAAAATAAATCAGTCAGGAAAAGCTAAGAACTATATGATATTACTCATATGTGGGATATAAAACTGAAACTTATAGACACAGACAACAGTATGGCGGTTACCAGGGGGAAGAGAATAGTTTACCAGAGGTGGTGAGAAATAAAGGGAGTCAAATATATGGTGACAAAAGGTTATTTGACTTTGGATGGTGAGCACACAATGTAAAATACAGATAATGAGTCATAAAAAAGCACATTCAAAACCTATATGGTCTTGTTAACAAATGTCACCCAAATAAATTTAATTTAAAAATTTAGAATTAAAATAAAAAAGTTAATAACTAGCTCACATTTATAAAGAACACATTGGTACACCCATCTTTTATATATGAGGAGAGGAATAATGATGGAGGTGGCCTTAAAGATTTAAGCTTTGAATCACAGTGCAATAACTCTGTCTGCTGTTAACTTTGAGATGTTGCGATTTCAGAAAAGAATCCTAAAAACTGGGGATAAGGAAGAAGAAAACAGGCTTATATAGGTATTATTTCATTTAACATTAAAATTACCAGTGAAGTGGCCTGACCTGTGGTGGCGCAGTGGATAAAGCGTCGACCTGGGAACACTGAGGTCACCAGTTCAAAACCCTGCACTGGTCTGGTCAAGGCACATATGGGAGTTGATGCTTCTAGCTCCTCCCCCCTTTCTCTCTTTCTCTCTCTCTCTCTCTCTCTCTCTCTCTCTCTCTCTCTCACACACACACACACACACACACACACACACTCTGTGTCTCCTCTCTAAAATGAATAAATAAAAATAAATTTAAAAAAATGAAAAAAAATTACAAGTGAAGTGTTTATAACATTATTTTCCAGACATATAAATATTCCAAAATTCATAGAAATAAAATTATTTCTTCAAAGTCAAATACCATATAAATGGAATTCCAGAAATTTAAACTGAGATTTATGTAAAGCTCATATCCTTAACTAATGTCAAATATATTTTACTATTGTTAAGTATATTTTCAAATATAGTGATTTACAAAAATATAATAAGAAACTTGGAAATGGGCAGAAGAGATTCCAGGATGACATTTTCAGTGGAGTGTTGGGTTTTGGTCAGCAGATACTGTGGAGTTTTCTTGGTTTTATAAGGACGTGTTTCATTGACTGTCTTTTTCTTCACTAGGCTCTCCAATAGTCTGTAGAAATAATTGTCGAGTTATAGAAAAAGGACAATAAAGTAAATTATTCTTGTTCATAGAAATACAAATAAATAGTGTATAATATTGGTACAATTTATCTCTGCCCTTTGGAAAGAGTTGTCCAAGTATTACATTTTATTGGTCTAAGTAGTAGTCATCGTACTATATACCCTGCAGGCCAATTCCAGGCTGTAGCTTGTTTTTAAAATGGCCTGTGAGCTAAGAATGGCTTCTAAATTTTTAATGAGTTATAAATACACACACATACAAATGCACATGTGCACACAATAAGACTGTGTCAAGACAAAATGTGGCCTGCAAAAAATATTTGCTATTTAACTCTTTACAGAGAAAGCTTACTGACCCCTACATTTCTTAACAAATTTATTTCAGCATTTCCAATTGTTTTTGTATAGATCTCTATATACGAACATATATATGTCAAGGTGTAAATGTGCTGTCTTCACATTCTCCCTTGACTAGTTATAGCACCTTATTTATTTCTTCATTAATTAATATAATAAATTTTTGACATGTAGTCTTATACTGTTATGTTATGATTTTCCTGTTTTGAAAATTAAAATTCAGCACCTCGATGTACATTTATAATTTTTATAATTTATTCAAATAAGAAGAAATTGTATGGGAATTTTACTCAAGCTATAAGAGCCCCTTAATTTAATTAATATAGTACAGAAAATCTGAGGAAAATAATTTACTTCTCAGCATTTTTATGATATGATTTTATTTAATGAAAAATAATTATGTTAAGGCTTAACAGTTAAACAAACAATTCTCCTGATAATATAGTTCCACTGATGAAAAGGAGAATATCATTTTAAAATCAATAATCTTGACTTCTGGCAATTTTGTGTTTATTAATTCAAAACAAAATGTGTACTAATTTAATTTGCAAATTAGAAATAAGAATAAATATAGTAAGTTATTACTCTTTTTTTTTAAATTTTTTTATTTTTATTTTATTCATTTTAGAGAGGAGACACAGAGTGAGAGAGAGAGAGAGAGAGTGAAAGAGAGAGAAAGGGGGGAAGGAGCTGGAAGCTCAACTCCCATATGTGCCTTGACCAGACCAGTGCAGAGTTTTGAACTGGCGACCTCAGTGTTCCCAGGTCGACACTTTATCCACTGCGCCACCACAGGTCAGGCAGTTATTACTCTTATATTTAAGTGTTTCCTTATATACAGTTTTAAACTTATCACAAAATATGGGTAGCCAATATATGGATACATTAAAGTTATTCTGTTTATTATAACCTTGAATTACTTAGCACTAAAACAGAGTGACTACTGGATTTGTGTTTATTATTGTTTTTCAGTGGGTATTTATTTATTTATTTATTTTTAATTTCTTTTTATTTTATTCATTTTAGAGAGGAGACACAGAGTGAGAGAGAGATAGAGAGAGAGAGAGAGAGAGAGAGAGAGAGAGTGAGAAAAGGGGGAGGAGCTAGAAGCATCAACTCCCATATGTGCCTTGACCAGACCAGTGCAGGGTTTTGAACTGGTGACCTTAGTGTTCCCAGGTCGACGCTTTATCCACTGCGCCACCACAGGTCAGGCGGTATTTATTTATTTATTGCAGAAAAGTGAGAGAAAGCAAAATATGTACACCTAAAGTTCAGTTAACTACATGTAAAGTCATGATTTACTGTTTATCTAAATAAAGAATGTACTATCTATTGCCTAAATCAATGATGATCATTTAGATATTGGTGAAATCTTCAATGATCATTTTGTTGGGAACCTGCGACTTTTGCATTATATTAACCTGACTGCCTCTGAGAATCAAGAAAGAAATGGAATAATGATAGTATTTGATTTTTCGATTGTTTTTCATATGCTTATGAAAGACCAAAAAACTTGATAAATTACTACTAAAATAAATTAGTTATAAACTTATAGTGTGAGTTTTCAAGTCTTTTTCTTTAATTATACTGATGAAATTGGTAAGTATAAAATATATAACGTATCATCTCCAAAACCCACTATCATGTTTTAGTACTATTTTCTGTTGTATAAATTGTCATTTTTATGTAACGTTTGTTTTATAACTCAAGTATTTTACACAAGCAGAAATTTATTTTTAACTCAGATTATATTCTCCACATACTATAATATTGTTTGCATTATGTTGTAGTCAAAAGTAGAGTGAAATAAGTTTCCTGCAAACTAAGGATTGAAGATTACAGAAGACAAGAAATCAAACCAGTTATAAAGATTTGTTTAGATTCTCAGTACTGCATCTGTGAAGGACCACATGAGTTAACATTGATCTAGGAAAGAAACAAACACAAACTTAACATCAAAATACCTCTTAGGACAGAAACCAGCAAAATATCGAACATTATTTTTGCCAGTGCTGGAGTATATGTTCCTGAGAAACACAAAATCCTATTATAAGCCACTTACTCATTTATAATTTGTGGCATGAGTACTGACATAAAATATTGAGAAGTTTTCTAATTTACATAGAGAAAAATGTTTCTTATCCACAGGGCAAAATCAAGAGAATTCTGCATGAGAGATAAGGAGGAAGTATTAATGAGGGAGATTGAGTAATTGAGGGAGACATAAATTTCTAAACATTCTATAAATTGTTGATCCCAAGTTAGACATCTCCTCCATTTAAGGTGTCTTTTAGCTTAATATGTTGAGATTAAATATTGAGGTTAAAGAATTAAAATTAAAGTATGAAGCCCAGAAATCACACTGATAAGGCAGCTTTATCTCAGATTAAAAAATTAATAAGGTATATGAAAAGTCTTCCTAAAATGAATTGAAATGTAGCATTTAATTATGAAGTGTCCTTTGTTTCAGATGAATGGCAAAAAAGTAGAACAGTGTGGCGTACAGTAACAAAACAATCAAGGAAAAAGGAAAAGAGGGTTTAATGTGGAATACCAAATTAAAAATATATAGCATATTAATTGAAATTACATTACATCCCTAGTTTGTTTTAAAGTAGTTCATCTTTTATAATGAGAGACAATATAATACAATTCTTTTTTAAGATTATAAAGGGTCTGATTTTTGGTTCTAAGACTGTGGACAGCATTCATCGGGAATATTTAGAATGATTTACAACTGCTTAATGATTCTCCTAATATCCTGTAGAGTACTGGGACTGTAGGTTGAAACTGAGAAAGGAAAATTTAAGGCACTTCCTGACATAGGAAAATATTGGGTTACAAGAATAGTCTTGCAGGAAAAGTGAGTGATAGAAGCTTAATCACCAGGGACATACAAAAGTCAACAGTACTAAAACATTAGAAGTTTTATTTTAGGAAGCAATTTTCCCCTGCTGTGGTGTGTATGTGGACTGAATTGCTTACTTGATGTTTCTTCATCTCTGTTGTGCCTTTTCATGCCTAAATTTGACTACATAAAGCAACATCCTTAACATTAGAGATTTTATAATTGATCCGGTGCTGGCTGACTCTGACATTTGCTCACACATGAAAAATATGAAAACAATTTTAATGCTGCTTTCTTGATAGCTGCCCAGTTAAAACACATCATTTATCTGATGCTCACCACCCCTTAAAATTACAAAATAATTCATAATAATCTGTGACCAAACAGGAAACCATTATATAGAACACAATTTACTTAAGTGAATGGCTTTACATTGAAACTTTTCAGGTACTGTGTGAGTTCATTAAGGCAATTATGCCTTATATTCTGGAAAGACACAACTGACTTAGTCATGGTTAGTGTTAGTGATTTCCTGTGGTGAGGTGTTTATGATAGTAGCATAAACCCAGCATGAAGTTACATTTGCCTGGGGCACTTGTAACTTAAGAGCTTGCTTTTTTGACATTTGTTCATATTCTTCAGGAAGAAAGTATATTTTTGTTGGTTTGTTTGAGCAATCTTTACTTTAAAAAAAGACAGTAGAACTTAAATGGCTTAGCAATATAAGTTACAAATGTGCTTGCCAGGGGAGGTGGAATCTTGCTACCTTTGTTGGAAACAGCCTATTATTTTGTATAACATGCTCCTAATGCTGAAATGATTTAGATTTTCCTTTCCCTTAAGGTGTAGTATTCTCCAAATTGATATTTCTTATCTAGAGCTCAGGAAGTCATGAAAAAAAAATGCTGCTTTGAGAGTCAAGAAATTTGATACAGGTCTGTTTACTGCTCCTACGGTATGAGGAACCTATCGGACATTCGTCTCACTGAGAACCATTAAATAGAAAAGGTACTTCTTTGTATATTAATTGTATCTACTTGAATTATAGGTATATTTGTGTATTGCAATTTATTCAACAAGAAGGCATAGCTCTTGTACGCTCTGTGTAAAATTTTTGATTTTGTAACGAAAACTTTAATGTTTGTACTGACATCTATGTCAAGTACCGGGATATTGCTCATATACTAACAGTGGTGCATACAGGATAAAGGAATCGCCTCGATGAGACCAAACGACAACTTCACTGCGTTGGATGCCTTTGGCAGTTTGTACACGTGGAACACACAGGGGCTTAAGGACTGCTCGTTCTACTTTGTTCAGTTACAGTTGGTTTGAGGGTTGTCTAAATCCTGATAAGTCTGCTTTTCTCATTTATCACAAAAATACTGTCAATTCATATAAATATACATCTTTAGGATAATACTAACTCAAAGTTTAGTGTTCAAGAGTCTGAGCTGGAAAGCAAGGCTGGCTTTTAGTTTTATGTACTTTCCTTTTTTTTTTTTGTATGTCCTTCTGAAAGTGATTTCACTTAATTTGTTTGGACATCTTTTGAGTTTCAAATACCAAGCATAGTAAGGGTGACATTTGGTGATATCAGATGTCATTCTTTATTTACATGTATTGTCTAATCTTAATTTAGATAAGAATACATCAAATTTGGTGGTTCTTTCCATTGGCAAAGTTAAATGTACTAAACCGAACAGTGAAGTTTTAAATAAGCCCTTGACATACTTACAATCTCTGTACTTAAAAGATTATGCACTGTAAATCTTTTGATAGGGGCCAAAATTAAATAACCATGAATTATTCAGTGACAAGCTGAAGGATTCAAGTGTAGATTGGTGCAGGGTACTATTTGTTAAAGCTAAGCAAATAAGAAGGGTTTGGCTCTGTGCCTCCCTGTGTTGTGGGTTGTGACTTTTCAAGCATTCTCAGCCATGCTCTTTCTCTCAACCACCATCGGTGGCAAGCAGTAGAGCAACGCAGTGAGAAAAGCAGCATAGTCTCAGAAACTTTGGGTTTTTGGACCGGACCCAGGGAAATCCCTGGGAAATAACAAAACAGCATTGTTTATATACGAGAAGGAGACCTATTTATAACAGATTTAAAGCACTTAATCCATTTTGCAAAGCATAATTAAGTAAAATAAACACCAAATTGGAAAACAGAAGAGCAAATAAACAAAAAGCACATTCAATACTAGCAGGGTAGTGTGCTTATAACCTATCTTGGGGTAAACATGCTATTATCAGATATTTGTCAATCACAGCACAGTCCACGGAGTCAGACAGACTTGGAATGAATCCGATTTGGCACCTTTCTAGTTGTGTGGACCTGGGAAATTTGCTTAACTGCTCCGAATTTCAGAGTACTCAGGTGCTATTATGGCTAATGACAAAATTATATTGCTAATAGTTATTTCAATGGATGCTACCACCTTTCCTCACATATGCCCTATAGAGGAGTTTGCCATACACACACACACACACACACACACACTTTTTTTGGGGGGAGGTATAATTCTGCTTGTTATTGCCCTCCTTTCAGAAGTCCTTGAAGCAATATGCCTGCTTCTTCTCCCTCTTCCCCATAGCTCTCTTCTTTGATTTTTCTTCTTTCTTTTTTTGATTTTCTCTAAGAAAAGCCACTATTTACAGTACTTCTTAGAGCAGGTTTCTGAAATAACTATCTACATTTAAGTTGTTTTTATAGTATACTGAACTTAAGGCTCTTCTATTCATTCAGTGCATTTACTGATTAATTCACTTACTATTTTATTGAAAGCATACTCTGCAAAATTTTGTACTATGTGCAATAAAAACGGTAAATAGGCATGGGCCATGGTTTGTATTTTAAAAAAGAATGTATAATAAGTAATATAGTAAGGAATGTATAATAATAAATGTAGTAAGGAAAGAAGTATATGAAAAAGTAACTACAATATATGAGTTGATACAATTCACATAAGTATTTACTATAATAATGCTAATAGTTAATGACTAGTGTTGGTTCACTACCTGCCTATATTTTTCTAAAGATTTTGCCTGTATTAACTTATTTAATTTTACCTGTAAGTTGATGAAATTGGTACTATTTTCATCTTTGTTTTACAGATGAAGAGACCGAGGCACAGTGAGGCTAAATCATTTTCTCTGGGTAGACCAATGACATAGAGAGCAGTTCATTAGAAAGAAGTGCCCAATGCCTTGGTTCTGCAGACTCTTGGGCCATCTATCATCCGCACACTAGAACCCTTCGTAGTGTGCCCACTCAAGGAGCACCATTCCAAACTAGAACTGAGTTGGTATAGGTATATTGAGGTTTTTAATTAACTGTAATAAGAGAAAATGACTTTTAATTATAAGTGAGTTGTATGGGTAACATTTCTCAGAGATGGTAACTTCTGAAAAATTACTGAAAGAGCTGACGGAAAAGTTTTTTGGTAGTATTTAATTTTTCTGATAATAAAAGTAATACAAGCACAATGCATAAATTTTAGAATATACTGAAAAGCACAAGAAGAAAATAGAAATCACTGCACACATGTACACTTACATCATACCATCACCATTGTGGTACCTATCCTCTATGCACAAGTATGAATAATTTCTCTCTTTTTATTTTTTTAGTGCTATGGGATATTTCCTAAACATTTCCAGTGCAAAAAAAAAAAAAAAAATGATGTTTACAGTAAGAAAAGACAACTTAACACAATACTTAAAAATATCTTTTCATCTATTAGTTCCACTTTTAAGAAGATTTACACATAGAGAAATCAGAAGTAAAAGTTTTACGTATATAATCTATCTATATTTTTCAAATATATATTTTTCTTATCTCTAATTCTTTTATTAAAATTAGATAATAATATCATTTTATAACCTGTTACAAATTTGTTCGTATAAAATAAATTATGTTGCTACATATTTTTCTCTGACCCAAATATTAGTAGATTTATTATAATGTTTTTAGCTGATAGCATGTTTTAGACTTGTAAACAGAGTTGCAAAGAAGCTGTCTACAAAGGCTGTATTTCCTTCCCATTATATTGAGTCATTGCTGGGAAGTGGCTGTTCAGTCTGGAACTCTATTTCCCAGCATTCCTCTATATCTTGGTGTGGTCATGTAATTGTTTTCTGTTAAAGTAGAATTAGGCAGAAAAGATTTATACCACTTGCAGAATTGACCTTTAATGGACTCCCATCTCCCCCTTCCTTTCCACTTTTTGTCTTTTCATATTCTTGATCTATAGAGAGAGAAGGACTATAAGACATAAGATATGACAGTGACATGTGATGGAACAAACAAGATCTGTTTCACTACATGTCAGGGAACCATCAAACATCATACATAAACCTAAGCAAGTAATAACTTTCATTATAATTTACTAAGATGTGGGAATTCACGTGTTAAACTTCTAATCACACCTTAACTGCTACAGATAATTGCCAAATTTTTATTCTTTTAAATAAAAATTTTTAAAATGCTTAATTGGACCTGACCCGGGGTGGCGCAGTGGATAAAGCGTCGACCTGGGAACACTGAGGTCGCCAGTTCAAAACCCTGCACTGGTCTGGTCAAGGCACATATGGGAGTTGATGCTTCCAGCTCCTCCCTCCTTTCTCTCTTTCTCTCTCTCTCTCTCTCTCTCTCTCTCTCTCTCTCTCTCACTCTGTGTCTCCTCTCTAAAATGAATAAAATAAAAAGAAGTTTAAAATGCTTAATTGGTTTTCTTGTTGTTTTTGTTTTCTTTTAATTCTATGAAAGCAATGCATTTGTATTACAACATGTCTGGTAACATAGAGCTGTATTAAGAAACATTCAGCATTTTTTCCTTTCTCTTGCTCCTCTCTTTTCTCCTAACAAATTCTCCCTTCTATACTCTCACGGTGTTCTATGATCAACATTTGGTCTGTATTTTTTTTTTTAACATTCTTATATATAGTCATTTAGAAAGTATAAAAGCACAAATATTTACTATATTTATTTACATAATTTAAAAAAATTTTAAACATAAAATATTAAAAATAGGCTTCAAAATTTTTTTTCATAAAAGAAAAACTTAGTATTTTAAATAATCTTGGAAAGAAATTATTTTATGCATCTCTAAAGAGTATTTTATTAAAATAAAAGATCAAAAATTGAATTGATGGGTGTTGGGCAGATAAAATATATTATGCTCACTTCGTTAAAGATGGCGCTGCCCACGTGCAAGTCTGTTGATATTAATATGTGTTGAGGGACAGGCAGTGGGCAGGCCAAGTCATTATAGCCCAAGGCTTAGTTTTGGGACTAAGCCTTTCCCACCCTTTTTGATGTAGGGTGGTGCACTCTCATTAGGAATCCCATTATGCCTCAGATGAGTGACTTTGTAACAGAGACTTTCTTGTTTGTAGATTGGATTAAGGGTTTGGATTTCTGCACTATAAAGTGGGACAGACTGGAAGCTTGCTCGCTAGGTTCCTGAGATTAGCATTAGAGAGGAGAGCAGAGAAAGGCCACGTGGAGGAGGCCAGGAGAAGCAGCCAAGATGGTGGAGTGCTGAGTGAGAAGCCAGTTTGTGCAGAGTTTGTGCAGAGAGAAGGAGATGGGGAACAGAGGTGAATACGTCTGGTGAGCTAGAAACCTTTGATGCTAGGAAACTCGGATAAGTCAGTAGCTTTGTGAGCACTGAATGAGTGGGTTTTGGAGCCCTATGTGTGTGTTGCCTAATTGATGTGTTTTGTTTTTCTCATTATTCATCTTTGTTTCTTGGCCTGGTATTTTCTCATAAGAAATGTAAGCCAATTGTTTTTGATATTCCTGGGTAATATATAAGGCTACTCTTAGAACTCAGTCTCTACGGTGGCTGGATAAGTTTACATGATAAAAGCATAGGTACCTGAGAAGTGCGAGGAGTGCCTATGAACACATGTAGTCCCAGTGTCAGAGTTTCTTTTCTGCTTTTGAAGAAATCAAGGGCATAAACAAAGTCATTCAGGTAATAAAACATGAGACGTATTTGGCCACAAGTCCAGGTTGTCAAGGGGCATACTAACAGATAAGCTGAAATCAAAGACAGATGTGGAGAGACTTGAGCATGGCAGAAAAATCACCAACATTTGTATTCTGCTTCACAGTTTTCAAAGTGCTTTGACATGCACTATTTATGTTTATAAAGACACTAAGAAATAGGCATTATCTTTACTTCTCAAGTGAGCCTCAGAAAATTTATGTTCTGTCATTCAACTAGTAAGTAGAATCCTGAGCTTTTCTGGTTTCAAAATCCATGTTTATTCCACTACACTCTCTCATGTCAAAGAGAAATATAATAAAAAATTCCCTTTGTATGAGAAATAATTCATTGATGATGTACTTGATGGACTATAGAGAAGAGATACCAAAGAAGGCCCATCCCTCCTTCTTCTAATCAAGCTGTTGCAACTATCATAATATAGCAATGTGTTTGAGTATGGTCTCTGAACTCTGTAGTCAGAACGCTTAAGTTCACATGCACATTTATCATTTGTAACCTAACTTTGGGCAAGTTACTTTATATTTCTGTGACTTAGTTTCCTTAAACTTATTTACCTAGTACAATTATTTTTCAATTAAATAAGTAAATGCATGTAAAGTGCTTAGGATGATACCCTACCCAGTACATAAAAAATCTCAATAAGTTATAACTATTATTATTTGATAACAACCAACTATAAGGCTGGCCTTTTGTGGAATAATTTACCTAAATTATTTATAACCCTATAAAATATTTATTTCCTCTCTTTTATTTATTTATTTATTTAATTAATTTAAATGGGGAGATATTGATAAATCAGGGTACATATATGTTCAGAGAAAACATTTCCAAGTTATTTTGACATTTGATTATGTTGCATACCCATTACCCAAAGTCAAATTGTTTTCCGTCACCTTCTATCTGGTTTTCTTTGTGCCCTTCCCCTTCGCCTCCTCCACACCCTCCCACTCATTCCTCCTCCCCAACCCCAGTAATCACCACACTCTTGTCCGTGTCTCTGAGTCTCATTTTTATGTCCCAGCTGTGCATGGAATCATATAGTTCTTAGTTTTTTCTGATTTACTTATTTCACTCAGTGTAATGTTATCAAGGTCCATCCATGTTGTTGTAAATGATCCGATGTCATCATTTCTTATGGCTGAGTAGTATTCCATAGTATATATGTACCACATCTTCTTTATCCAGTCATCTATGAAAGGGCTTTTTGGTTGTTTCCATGTCTTGGCCACTGTGAACAATGCTGCAATGAACATAGGGCTGTATGTGTCTTTACGTACCAATGTTTTTGAGTTTTGGGGGCATATTCCCAGTAGAGGGATTGCTGGGTCATATGGTAGCTCTATTTTTAATATTTTGAGAAACCACCATACTTTCTTCCATAATGGTTGTACTACTTTACATTCCCACCAACAGTGGATGAGGGTTCCTTTTTCTCCACAGCCTCTCCAATAGTTGATATTACCTGTCGTGTTGATAATAGCTAATCTAACAGGTGTGAGATGATATCTCATTGTAGTTTTGATTTGTATTTCTCTAATAGCTACTGAAGATGAGCATCTTTTCATATGTCTGTTAGTCATTTGTATTTCTTCCTGGGAGAAGTGTCTGTTCATGTCCTCTTCCCATTTTTTTATTGGATTGTTTGTTTGTTCTGTTGTTGAGTTTTATGAGTTCTTTGTATATTTTGGATATTAGGCCCTTATCTAAGCTGTTGTTTGAAAATATCATCTCCCATTTAGTTGGCTGTCTGTATATTTTGCAGTCAGTTTCTCTTGCTGTGCAAAAACTTATTAGTCTGATGTAGTTTCATTCATTTATCTTTGCCTTTACTTCCCTTGCCTTTGGAGTCAAATTCATAAAGTGCTCTTTATAACCAAGATCCATAAGTTTAGTACCTATGTTTTCTTCTATGTACTTTATTTTTTCAGGTCTTATATTTAGGTCTTTGATACCTTTTGAATTAATTTTAGTACAAGGGGACAAACTGTAGTTGAGTTTTATTCTTTTGCATGTGGCTTTCCAGTTTTCCCAACACCGTTTGTTGAAGAGACTTTCTTTTCTTCATTGTATGTTGTTGGCCCCTTTATTGAAAATTATTTGACCATATATATGTGGTTTTATTTCTGGGCTTTCTATTTTGTTTCATTGGTCTGAGTGTCTATTTTTCTGCCAGTACAATGCTGTTTTGATTGTCGTGGCTCTATAATATAATTTGAAGTCAGGTATTGTAATGCCCCAGCTTTATTCTTTTTCCTTAGGATTACTTTGGCTATTCGGGGTTTTTTATGGTTCCATATAAATCTGATGATTTTTTTTGTTCCATTTCTTTAAAAAATAGCATTGGAATTTTGATGGGAATTGCATTAAATTTGTATATCGCTTTGGGAAATATCATGTCTTCCAGGAACAAGGAATATTTTTTTATTTCATTGTATCTTTTTTGATTTCCCTTAACAATGCTTTGTAGCTTTCATTGTATAGGTCTTTTACATTCTTTATTATGTTTATTCCTAGGTATATAATTTTTTTTTCAGCCATGAAGGGGATTATTTTCTTAAGTTTGTTTTCTAATGTTTCATTGTTGTCATATAAGAAAACAATGGACTTCTGTATATTAATTTTGTATCCTGAGACCTCACTGTATTGGTTTATTGTTTCTAGTAGTCTTTTTGTGGAGTCTTTGGGGTATTTTATGTTTAGGATTATATAATCTGCAAATAGTGAAACCTTCACTTCTTCTTTTTCAATATGAATGCCTTTAATTTCTTTTTCTTGTCTGATTGCTCTAGCTAGAATTTCCAGCACTACGTTGAATAAGAGTGGAGACAGTTGACAACCTTGTCTTGTTCCTGACTAGAGGAAAAGTCCACAGTTTTATGCCATTTAATATGATGTTAGCTGATGGTTTATCATAAATGGCCTTTTTTATGTTGAGATATTTTTCTTCTATACCCATTTTGTTGAGTGTTTTAAACATAAAATTGTGTTGTATTTTATTGAATGCCTTTTCTGCATTCATTGATAGGATCATATGGTATTTGTCCTTTGTTTTGTTGATATGGTGTATTACGTTAACCGTTTTACATATGTTGAACCCTTCTTGTGATTCTGGGATAAATCCCACCTGATCATAATGTATTATTTTTTAATGTGTTGTTATATTCAATTTGCTAGTATTTTGTTTAGTAATTTAGCATCTGTATTCATTAGAGATATTGGTCTGTAGCTTTTTTTGTGTGTTGTCTTTGCCAGGTTCTGGTATGAGGGTTATGTTGGCCTCATAAAATGTGTTTGAAATTAGTGCTTCTTCTTCATTTTTTTTGGAAGACCTTGTGTAGAATAAAAACCAAGTCTTCTTTGAATGTTTGATAGAATTCATTAGTATAGCCGTCTGGCCGTGGACTTTTATTTTTTGCGGAGGTTTTTGAAAGTTGTTTCTATTTCCTCCCTGGTTATGGGTCTGTTTAGGCTTTCTGCTTCATCATGACTCAGTTTAGGAAGGTTACATTGTTCTAGGAATTTATCATTTCTTCTAGATTGTTAAATTTGGTGGCATATAGTTTTTCATAGTATTCTACAATAATTCTTTGTATATCTATGATGTCTGTGGTGATTTATCCTCTTTCATTTTGAATTTTGTTTATCTGAGTCCTTTCTCTTTTTTCCTTAGTGAGTCTTGCCAAGGGCTTGTCAATTTTGTTGATCTTTTCAAAGAACCATCTCTTTGTTTTATTAATTATTTCTATAGTTTTTCTGTTCTCTGTTTTGTTTATTTCTGCTCTGATTTTTATTATTTTCTTTCTTCTACTGTTTTTGGGTTGCCTTTGTTCTTTTTCTAGCTCCTTAAGATGTGAAGTTAAGTGATTTACTTGGGCTCTCTCTTGTTTGTTCATATAGGCCTGTATTGATATGAACTTCCCTCTTATTACTACTTTTGCTGCATCCCAATTTCTGATATGTCGTATTGTTATTTTTATTTGTCTGTATGAAACTTTTGATATCTGCTTTTATTTCTTCTTTGATCCACTCATTTTTTAAAAGTGTGTTGCTTAGTTTCCACATTTTTGTGGGTTTGTATACATCTTTTTTGCAGTGGAATTCTAGTTTCAAGGCTTTATGATCAGAGAATATTCTTGATATAATCTTACTCTTTCTAAATTTGTTGATGTTATTCCTGTGTCACAATATATGGTCAATTTTTAAGAATGTTTCATGTACACTAGAGAAAAATGTATACTCTGGCACTTTGGGATGGAATGTCCTACAGTTGTCTGTCATATTCAATTGTTCTAGTGTTTTATTTAAGGCCAGTATTTCTTTATTGATTTTCTGTTTGGATGAATGATCTAGAGCCGTCAGCAGTGTATTGAGGTTCCCATGTATGATTGTATTTTTGTTGGTTTTTGTTTTTAGGTCAGTCAGTATCTGTCTTATGTATTTTAGTGCTCCTTGGTTTGGTGCATATATATTAAGAAGTGTTATGTCTTCTTGATTCAATGTCCCCTTAATCATTATGAAATGACCATTTTTGTCTCTGATTGCCTTTGTTGTCTTATAATCAGCATTGTTAGATATGAGTATTGCTACACCTGCTTTTTTTTTTTTTTTTTGGATGTTATTTGCTTGGAGTATTGTTTTTCAGCCTTTCAGTTTGAATTTGTTTTTAGTCTTGTATCTTAGATGTGTCTCTTGTAGGCAGTATACAGTTAGATTTTCTTTTTTATTCCATTCTGCTACTCTGTGTCTTTTTATTGGTGAGTTCAATCCATTTACATTTAGTGTAATTATTGACACTGGAGGGTTTCTTATTGCCATTTTATATATTGCTCTCTGATAGTTTTGTATCTTGTTTGATTCTTCTCTTTTGTTTTTTTATCATTTATTTTTGTTTAGTTGTAATCCATACTTCTTCCCTCTGTTGCTTCTTTTTTCAGTCCATGTTCTTTGGTGTTTTTTTCAGGGCTGGTTACCATTAAGTAATGGAAAGGGTACCTATCATGTTCATTGTAGTACGTTATCTCATGTGTGCTTTTGCACTCCATCCTCCTTTGCTGCTGTTAATCTTTGTCCTCTCCCCGTTTTTGTTTTTATTGTCACAGATTAAATTTGTTTTTATTGTATTTTTGATGGAGCTTTTACTTGTTATTTTTGTTTTGTTTTGTTCTTTGTATCTGGTCAGTAAACCCCCTTTTGTATTTCCTGAAGTGGGGTTTTTCTGGTGCTAAATTTCTTCATCTTTTCTGTATTTGTGAATGATTTTATTTCTCCTTCGTATTTGAAGGATAGCTTTGATGTGTATAGTTTTCTTGGCTGGAAGTTTCTCTCTTTCAGAAGTTTAAATATTGGGTCCATTCTCTTCTAGCTTCTACTGAGAAATCTGATGATAATCTAATGGATTTTCCTTTTTATGTTATATTCTTTTCCCTGGTTGCCTTGAAAATATTTTCTTTTTCATTGGTTTGTGCCAGTTTCATTATGATGTGCCTTGGAGTAGGTTTGTTAGTGTTAAGATAACTCGGTGTTCTGTTTACTTCTTGAATTCAAGGCTTTAGTTCTTTACACAGGCTTGGAAAGTTCTCATCTATTATTTGTTTGAATATGTTCTCCATTCCATTTTCTCTCTTCTCCTTCTGATATACCCATTATTCTTATGTTGCTCTTTTTGATGGAGTTAGACAATTTTTGTAGGGTTTTCTCACTTTTTTAAATTTGTGAACTCTCTCCTCTTCTCTCTGTAGTGCCTTTAGTTGCCTGTTTTCTATGTCACTAATTCTCCCCTCTGTCTGGTCTGTTCTGTTAGCCAAGCTTGTTATCTTATTTTTCAGTTAATGCATTGAGTTTTTCATCTGTTTGATTCGTTTTCATAGTTTCAATTTTCTTGGTGATGTATTCTTTATGTTCGTTGAATTGTTTTTTGAGCTCCCTAAATTGCCTTTCTGTACTTTCTTGTATATTCCTACATATTTTTAGGATTTCAATTTTAAATTCTCTGTCATTTAACTCCAGGGTTTCCAAGCTATTAAACTTTTTTCTATAGATTTTTCCTCATCTATCTGAGCTACATCTCTGTCTTTTGTATTCATGATATTCAATTATTTTTCTTAATGGCATTTGAGAGTGGTATTGTTAATAACTCTAATACAAGTAGATAAAGAATAAAAACATACAAATTAAAAAAATAAAAGATAAAATATAATAAAAATTCTTTTATGAGAAAATACGGAGAAAAACTAAAAATTATACTGTGCTAAATGGAACAAACATTACAAAGAATGGAGGGCCCGAGGTGGAGAGAGGTGACAAAGAGGCAAGCAATGAGGTAAGAACCCACAAAATGCTATCAGAAGAAAATTTGAATAAAAAATAAAATAATTTTTTTGTAAATGCAGTCGATTGAGAGATATATCAAAAGAGAAAAGAAGGGGAAAAAATAAATAAAAACCAGTGAAAATGCAAATTCTATTGTATTAAGTAGAACATAAATTACATAGAATGAAGGGCTGTTGTTGAGGGGAATACTAGTGAGATAAACAGCAAAATAAAAAGCACACAATGTGCCACAAAGAAAAAATTTAAATCCAAAATAAAATAGTTTGTTTGTGAGGATTGAATGAGAGAAAAAGTTAACAAGCAAAGAAGAAACCAAAAGAGAGGGAGAAAGAAAGAGAGAGGAGAAAATGAAAAAAAAAAGAATGGAAAATGTAACACCTATGGGAAATGAAGTTCAAAATAGAAAGAAAAGAGTAAAACAAAAAGAGGATTAAAGGACCAAAGTGGAAGAAAAAGAGATACATAAATAAAAAGAAAATATGAAAAACGTTATAAAAACTGTGGATTTTTTCTGGTTTTGAGAGGTTATCTTCTTCCCTTTTCTTCTTTCTCTTTTTGGCCGGTGGCACTGTACCTAAGTTTCTGCTCCTGTTGCACTCTTAGGTAGAGAATTGCAGTTGATGTGTCGCTATGGAGATGTCATAAACTAGGTCTCAGTCCCGTTGGTAGGCAGGGCTTGTCAGCATTTGGAGGCTCTGACAGTGGGAGAATTCATTTTCCCATAGCCTCTTTCCCAGTCTCTCCTTCCTGAACCAGCAGCCTGAGGGACTCTGCTGTAAAGGTGCTGCTGCCACTGCCTGGAGAGCAAGAGGCTCTAAGAGCTGCCAAATCCCCCCACTCTATCCCCACTCAACACAGGGTTCTGGGTAAGGCCTTTTCAGCCCGAGCCGCCAGCATAATCAGGCATGGCTGGGAGCCCATTGCTCCTCAGATGTCTTTCTGAGCCTCCAGGTAAGTCTACTATGCCTGAATGCTTCACAGGTCTACTCACCCCAGGCTTTTTGTACTTTGTAACCTGTATCGCCTGGCAGGAAGATGCCCCCAGTCACTGCCTGCAGAACAAGAGGTCTTAAAAGCTGCCAAATTCCTCCTCCAGATCTTTATAAGGCACAGCTCTGGGTATAAAGGCTCTGCCACCAGCTTAAGCAGGCAGGGGGGCAAGCTGAAATCTGGTCTGGTTCCTTACTAGGGTTCCCTGGGTATGTTAAGTTAAATTTGCTCTTCACAAACTTCTCCCTTATTGGGAAGCCTACAGCCCAGCCTACCAGCTTCTGCAGTGTTCTCTGGGTCTGTTCCATAGGAATGTGTTTTTTACCCTGTATCGGCTGGCAGGAAGTTGCCCCAGCCACTGCCTGTTGAGCGAGAGGCCCTAAGAACTATCAAATCTCTCCTTCGGGTTCTCTTTATTCGCAGACCTTTATTGATGTATGCATATTTTAGATGCTCCTGGGATTGTTTTTCTGTCTCCAGTTGTTGGACTTGTTGAAATTTCAGGGAGAGGTATCGGGAGCCCCCTTCAAGGCACCATTTTTTGATGTCACTCCCCTTCTCTCTTTTAAAGAGAATGAAAAGATCCGAAGAGTCTAACATCCTGCTGTTGACTACTATATTTTCAAACCATCACGTCACATTTTATCTTAATTTTTTTAAAAACATTACATGTCTTCTAGTCTCAACTATGTGGAAAGAAACGAGATGATAGATGGTTCTTTTTTGCCCTTGTACCTGACCACCATGCATAGTTCTGTTGTTTTGCACCTAGAATATTGGAAGTGCTCACTGACTGATTTTTAGTGTGATAATGAAAATGATTTTGGTAATATAACAGATTAAGAAACATGGTGACAGAAAAATTTTGTTTGTGGAAAAAGAAGATACCTTCCAGCCTTCCATCCGGAGTAACAGTTCTACTACCTTATTCCTCAAAAGGAAGCTCTGGCATGGAATTTTTTAGAATCTACCTTGAAATAGTCTACATAGAGTGATTATTCATTACTTTGCTTATTGCTATGTTATGCTCTAAAAAATCCATAATTTGAGGGGAACTAGGGAAGTTTTCTATGAAGCTGAATCAGAATTTTGACCATGCTATTAAAAGGCAATGTGACTAGCATTTGTTTTTACTTTCTATTGCTGACACACCATATTTGGAAAAGAGACTACATCAGGAAGAAAAAGGCATTTATCTCATGTCATTGTTAATGTTGCTTTCTGCACTACATTAGAAACTAAGAGTGAGTCTGAAACAAATGGTTAAGGCAGACAGTTCTGCTTATTTCTAAAGGCAGCTAAACTTATAAGCATGGTAAAATTTCTGCTAATGTCACTCATGACTTTCTAGACTTTCTAAGGTCTTGTGAATCAAGTCAGGGATGTGTTACAGAGAATGTTTTAGATTTTACTAGTACAGCAAGCTTTATTGAGACCTGAGATTGTCTTCAGGACATGTCATCCTAAAGATGACTTTGGATTAAAAGTTTATAAACAGTAAAAAAGCAAACCATGTTGTCTGAGAAAAAGTTCTCTAGAGAATGAGAAAGGCAAGAGCAAAGGCCCTGTGTCAAGAGAGAACTTTTATGTTTTTAGAGCAATAAGGAGACCAATACAAATGAGAGCAGCCAGGGAGGGGAAGATAGTGAGAGATAGGGTCAGGGGGGTAATAAAGGAAATAGGGAGAGAAAAACTAATTTATGCATATTTTTTAGATTATGTAAATTTTATAAACCAGCATAGAAACTTTGATATTTAGTCATAGTGTTATGGAATCTATTAGAGGTTTTGTTTATTGTTTTTTTTCTTTAAGATTTTATTTATTGATTTTAAAGAGAGAGTGAGAGAGTGAGGTCATAGTTGCTTCACTTTAGTTGTTCATTGATTGCTTCTCATATGTGCCTGGACCCAGCAAGCCTGGGGTTTCAAACCTCAGGGCTCCAGTTTGACACTCTATCCCCTCTGCCACTACAGGTCAGGCTCTTAGAGGATTTTAACAAGGGTCATAGAGTTATAATATGATCTCACTTATTTTTATAATAAACTGTTAATTTTAGAATAGTTTTAAATTTATAAAATTTTTGTGATGACTGTACAGAGAATTCACAGATACTCCACACCCAGTTTTCCATATTGTTAACATCTTGCACTTTGTTACCGCTATAATAAATTAGTATTGATTCATTATCAAATAAATTCCATACTTTGTTGATATTTTTTTAGTTTTACCTAATGTTTTGTTGTTGTTCTAAGATACTACATTACATTATAACTCTTTAGTCTCCTCTAGACTCTGTTTCTCAGACTTTCTTATTTTTGATGACCTTGAGAGTGTGAGGAGTACTGGTCTTCTATTCTGTAAAATGTCTTTGAATGTAGATTTGTCTGATGTTCATCGCTAGTTTAAACTAGTCTTATGGAATTTTTGAAGAATACCTGAGAATTAAGTCAAAATAATAAAATATTATATCGGCTGTCAATATGACATTGTTGTTGATGTTTACCTTGATCACCTGACTCAAGAAGGATTTTCTGGTTTCATCATTGTAAGCTTACATTTACTTATTTTCTCTCCCTCTTTTTTTTGGAAGGAAGACACTATCTGCAGTTCACACTTAAGGGGTAGGGAGTTGTGCTCTGAGGGGAGATTATCTGAATAATGTATTTGAAAATCTTTACACTAGAGATTTGTCTATTCTTTATTTATATATTTTTATTTATCCATTTATATAATTCTTTGGTTTATAATTTAATATGACATTGTTTATACTGTTCCTCAAAACGTTCCAGCTTTGTCATTGAGAACTTTTTCAGTTGACTCCTGTTATTTGTGTTCTTGTGTTTAAATATTCTTACTTTTTTATAATAGAAAATGTTTCAGGCTTATCTTGCATGTTTGCTGCCTTAGCTCCAGAATTATACACTTCTCAGGAACTATAGTTCCTTTTATTGAAGAAACCAAGATCTAGTCTCAGGGTGAGCTAGTAGCTGTTGGGCTCTCTTTCAACTAAGCCCTCTCAGCTTATAGAGCAAGCAAATACATATGTACATCACCTATGTTTTCTTTTAAAAAAATATTTTTTATATATTTATTTTAGAGAGGAGAGAGAGAGGGAGAAAAGGGGGGAGGAGCAGGAAACATCAACTCCCTTATGTGCCTTGACCAGGTAGACCCAGGGTTTCAAACTGGCAACCTCAGTGTTTCCAGGTTGACGCTTTATCCACTGCATCACCACAGGTCAGCGCATCACTTATGTCTTAATAAGAGCACACTGGCTTTTGTGTTACCAATAGACTGCAGAAGCAGGAAGACTGATGAGGGTTTTGATCATAATAATGACTATTCTATTCTAATAGTATTCTAATAAAATTCTAACAGTCATTCTAATAGTTTTCTAATAAAATTCAATTATTGATCTCATTAATTACTAATACTCAAGTATCTACTGTCAAAATAGACTCTCTTATACTTTTGCAAGCTATCTAGTCACCAGATATTTGAATGCCTACTTGAAACAAGCTTACTGCTGGGCAGAGAAGAGTGTAGTTTGTGCAAGGCTCAATATATTTCCATTTACACCCATGTCATGCTTATTTATTGGCACCATTGGTATAATTATTATTTTTATTTATTTATTTATTTTTATTTAATTAAATTTTTTTTTACAGTGACAGAGAGGGAGTCAGAGAGAGGGATAGATAGGAACAGACAGACAGGAGAGAAGAGAGATGAGAAGCATCAATCATTAGTTTTTCATTGTGACACTTTAGCTGTTCATTGATTGTTTTCTTATATGTGCCTTGACTGCAGGCCTTCAGCAGACCGAGTATCCCCTTGCTTGAGCCAGCGACCTTGGGTCCAAGCTGGTGAGCTTTTTGATCAAGCCAGATGAGCCCGCGCTCAAGCTAGAGACCTTGGGTCCCGAACCTGGGTCTTCCGCATCCCAGTTCGATGCTCTATCCACTGTGCCACCGCCTGGTCAGGCTCCATTGGTATTATTGAAATCAGTCATGTCAACGATATAGGCCGAAGTGTAAAAAGCGAGGCTTTGGTGGTAGTAGTAGCCACAGAAGAGAAGGTTGCATGGGAGATGCAAATGAAGAGAAAATCTACAAAACTCACACTGGGAAGTAAAGAAAGAAGTTGATCAAAGAGTTCAAACTTCATAGACCATTCTCAAAATAATGACATTCACAAAAACAGTGGATTTCAGAATTAAAATTTATTTGATGGAAGGTTAATGGGTAACATTTTTAAAAATGGAGTTTGTGATAACATGCAAGTTTTTAAGTCTATTTATCATAAGTAGAAATATTAAGTAGTCCTTTTTAAAAAGAATAAAACCTCATTTGGAGATAATAAAGATTTCAATTTTTAAAAACTGTATGCTTTAAAACATCTGGACAATAAACATTTAAAATCTCATAATGCTTTTATACAGTAAACTTTTTTCACTCATTTAATATGTGCATATATAGTAAGAGAATAAGAACTTTATATTTTCAAGCTTCATTCTAACAGCTGATACGCATTGCTGAATATAATTGATACTAGCACTTATTAAGGGTGACCAAGCATATTATAGTTTTTTTCTTTGTCTCCTAGAACTGTTGGAAAACAGAGGGATTGTTAATACTTCGCCCGTTTTGGTCAAGTTTTAGAGTTAACTTATTATGAAAAATAGATTGAGACAATGGAGCTGTCATATGTTACTGTGTTAGTCTCAAAGATCCAGTTAATGTTTAATATTGTTTATATACCTGACATGAAAAGCCCCGGATTGACTTGATAATGCCTAACAGCTGTTAAGATCTGGTACTTTTGTAATGGCTTCAAAGGAAGTGGATCAAAAAAGAATTCTTTAATAGAGTACTTCACACATTAATATCCTTTAGAAGAACCAGTTCAATTGGCTACATTTTGTAGATAAATCCTCAAGCTCACCCGAGAAACTGCTGTAACCTCCTACCATTGTTCAAATGTAACAAGGATCTAAATGAGATCAAGAATGTGTGTACTTTGCCAATTGTACATGCAAATGTATTAATACTCTCAATTCTTGTGACTTCTAAGAATTTTTTCTGTAAAATCATATTAGATAAAAAACTGAATATTACACTTGTGGAGACTTTTACAACTAAAAGGCTTTTCTCTAAGCATTAACTCATTCAATCTTCATAAGAGCCTTATATTACTAGAAATGTAAATACCATTATTTCTGATACTAACAATTATTGGTAATTTAGAAAAATAAGTAATTTATCTCAACCCCAACAGCTAATAAATAAAGGGCCAGGACTAGAATCCAAGTTTTCTAACTTTCAGTCCAATATATTCACCACTAACTGATTATATTAAAATTCAAAACAAATAAGGCCATGCCATATAGTTAATAACCTTGAACTTCAATATTCTCATCTGTGAAATAAAGATAATACTAGCTCTCCTAGGCATTTCACAAATTGTACTTTAATATGAGTTAAATCTCAAACTTTATAAATTAATATTTCACAAAATAGTTTATAGATCATTTATATTTTGAGTGTTTCTTCTTTTTCTATATAGGTCCATTTACAGCCAAATTGGTCATAATCATTTTTAAATTTGACAAAGGTGCATAAGTTTCCATGCTCATGTTTCTTTTGTTTATGTTTTTTTTTTTTTTTTACAGGGACACAGAGAGAGAGTCAGAGAGAGGGATAGATAGGGACAGACAGACAGGAATGAAGAGAGACGAGAAGCATCAATCATCAATTTTTCATTGCGACACCTGAGTTGTTCATTGATTACTTTCTCACATGTGCCTTGACCGCAGGCCTTCAGCAGACTGAGCAACCCCTTGCTCGAGCCAGCGACCTTGGGTCCAAATTGGTGAGCTTTTTGCTCAAGCCAGATGGGCCCGCGCTCAAGCTGGTGACCTCGGGGTCTTGAATCTGGTTCCTTCGCATCCCAGTCCGACTCTCTATCCACTGTGCCACCGCCTGGTCAGGTCATGCTCATGTTCTATATGCAGTAAAGTTCCTCCACTTTAGATTTTACTTCTCATGGTGAGGATACAACTTACAGGAAGAGAGAGTCAGGAAGCATTACCTTGGGTCCAAGGAAAATGAGTGATTGGTTAAGGAGGGCTGTTTTCTGTATTGCAAGTTGTGCCCATTCAGGCTACTTTGCTGGTCTTAGGTAACAAAATATTTTTTAATACTTATGATATTGTGATAACTTTTTTCCTATTGGAGATCTGATAGCTTTGCTTTTCCTTAAAAATCTAAATTTCATTATTTGAAGTCAACCTAAAACTTTCTAAAATTTCTGCAAACTCTTGACCAATCATTGCTCTGGCTCCTAGGTTTTATCTTGTGTCACCCTTAGTACAGAATTTTATCACTTTTGCAGTAAACCTAATTAGTCAAGGCTTTTAGGAAATTTTACTAGAAATGACAGATTGAAGATCTGTGTGTTATTCAAAAAAGTCAGAGAATACTGCTCAGTTTTCTCTCAATCTCTGCTTTTCTCCTCTCTTCCTTTCATGCACCAGTTTTTCTCTTTTTCATCCCTTTCTGGTCTTAAGCATCTTCCATTGTTTCAATTTCTCTTGAGGTCTCAGCCTCTACCCTGATGACTGAATAGAAATTTATCAAAATATTTCTTTCAAACCATCACAGGATTCTCACTGAGAAATTCAGATGGACATTTTTTTCCTCCAGTTTATCTTAGTCCTATCACTAAAATCTCATTTAAGACACACTGAGAGCTTAAAGGAGCACAGGTGCTTTGTAATATATGAACCAGAACAAAACTGAACACACTCGGATGTAGGACATTCCCCCTCCTCCAAACTGGTGATATTAGTTGCACAGAACTGAACAATTACCAGAAGCAGCAGCAATAAAAGACAGCCACCGTGGTCTATTCTAGACCAGTTTTTCCTGGGGTGTGACAACAAGAAATCCAGGGTTTATGAAACCAGCAGGAGTGATGAGGACAACAGCTTTCTTTTCTGGATGTTGGGCTCAGTGCTGATATCAAGAACAGGAGACTCATTGTATCAGTCTTATATGTAACAGGGCCAGAACTGTTATGAGATCTGGTGATTCAGAGTTACAGTGCCAGGAAGTAGAAAGAAGAAAGTTGTTATGGATTAGATAGGGAGATTACATCCGGCAGTAAACACAAGATATTCCCTGGGGAATTCTTGAATGAATCAAGGAGTTTTGTGTATGAGCTGGGGTTTCCATCCATGCTGTGGATGAGCCCTAAACCTGAAAAATGTCATTTTGTCACATTATTTTACTTCTCAGTTAAAGTTAGTCTGAACAAACATGGGCTCCCCTTGCATTGCACCTAAGTAACAATTAACTGAAGACCTCCTGCTCATTTCAATCAAGCCTGTGCTTTATTTCAGTAATCACATGTGGCTTTGAATGTCAATGCCATCTTTTTCTTAAAAGAGTTCAAACTCTACTTGACAGTGGTTTTCTTACCATCTCAGAGCCCTGTTACTTTCATTTAATGCTTATAATTGAAAGAAATATTTTAAGTAATGGAAAAAGCCAGAGGCATGTAAAACATTTTGGAAAGTTTAGTTATATTTTATCACATTGTGTGTCACTATCTCCTTTGTTACTACCTAGATCCTTTTTGAAGATTAGTATTTTAAAATTGACACCAAGAACTTAGAGTAATTATTGTGAAACTAGTAACTGGAGACTAATTATTCAGTTGTTTTTTTTTACAGGGACAGAGAGAGAGTCAGAGAGAGGGTTAGATAGGGACAGACAGGCAGGAACGGAGAGAGGTGAGAAGCATCAATCATCAGTTTTTCATTGCTGTAGTGACACCTTAGTTGTTCATTGATTGCTTTCTCACAGGTGCCTTGACAGCGGGCCTTCAGCAGACCGAGCAACCCCTTGCTGGAGCCAGCGACCTTGGGTCCAAGCTGGTGAGCTTTTGCTCAAGCCAGATGGGCCCACGCTCAACTGGTGACCTCGGCGTCTCGAACCTGGGTCTTCCGCATCCCAGTCTGACGCTCTATCCACTGTGCCACCGCCTGGTCAGGCAATTATTCAGTTTATGAATTATGCCTAGCACTTTTCCCTCCTCAGTAGTTATTTTTCTAACTTTTTTGGCATCATTATTTTATGTATGGCACTCACTGAATATAATAATAATAATCTAATAGCTAACATTTTTGGATATTTATCAGGGTCTGTGTGATTTACATGTCCTATATATTTTAATTCTTAGAGCAATCTTTGAGATTATTGGTTATTGAGATTATATTATTACCTTACTTTGCAGTTTGGATCTAAGAAAGGTGAAATTCTCTAATTTCTCATAGGTAGTAAACACAAATGCTAGGATTTTAAATATGGCTTTTTCTGGTACCAAAGACTTTACTATTGATTACAATGCTATATGCTTCCTCAATTTCAGTAATAGAAAGTAGAAATGCAATTGTGGAGAAATAAACAAAGAAATTGTTTTGCATATTAAAACTGTGGTGCTTTTGTAATTTGCCTACTTAGGTAAATTAGAATTACATTTCCCAGAATTCCTTCCCTAAGGGCTTAGTTCAGAGAATTTCATTCGATTTAGAAAGCAGGACCAGAGGAATAGCCATAGTTCTCTGAAGGCTGGTGTGGTTAGATTCAGTAAGACAGATACAGGTGCTGGCTGATCTAGTTTGCCCTCATTTTCTCCAGTCTCCCTCTAGCTATCCTTTGAGATTGTTTGACATACTGAAGTTCAACAACGACTAGAGTCTAAATATTGGCTGTGGTAATGTGGGCAAGGGGACTGGACAGGGAACAGAGTTTAGGGCATGACCTTATTTTAAAGACCATTTTATAGGACCCTTATTTATTGAAAATAAGATGAAAAGCTTTGGGTGCTGATGGAGCATTGTAAGAATGTTTATATGAACATACTCATATTTTTAAAGGCTCACTCTGGCTTCTACAATGAACAAAACAGAGCACAGGTGAAGCTGGAGACACTACTTATTATGAAGAATGTTCAGCATTTAGATGGTACTTAGAGTCAAAGGACAGGATATAATTACTTAGGGAATGATTATTAATAGAGATGTGAGGAGGTAGGAAAGACAATCCTGGATCAGTCTTATTGTTATGAGGTAGGAAAGACAAACCAGCAAAGGAGACTGATCAAAAGCATTCTGTGAAGTACGAGAACCGAGGGAATATAACATTATGGATGACAAGTTTCCACGAAGGAGAGGGTGATCAGCTTTTTTAAGTTTTGCCAATAAATTGAGTTAGATAAGTAACAAGAATTGTCTGAAATTTAATTAATTGTGTACCACTGTACTACTAAAAAAATCCTAAATTTCCAAAAATATAAGAATGAGTGAGCCTGACCAGGCGGTGGCACAGTGGATAGAGCATCTGACTGGGACGTGAAGGACCCAGGTTTGAAACACTGAGGTTTCCAGCTTGAGCACAAGCTCATCTGGTTTGAGCAAGGCTCACTAGCTTGAACCTAAGGCCGCTGGCTTGACCAAGGGGTCACTCGGTCTGCTGTTGCCACCCCACCCTCCCGTCAAGGTACAGATGAGAAAGCAATCAATGAAGAACTAAGGTGCCGCAACAAAGAATTGATGCTTCTCATGTCTCTCCCTTCCTGTCGGTCTGTCCCTATTTGTCCCTCTCTCTGTCTCTGTAACAAAACAAAAAAAAAACAAAATGTAACGAACACTATAATTACTTCTTTCTGTAAAGCCCTTACCTCACTCTCTGATCAAAACCTCTATTCATCCAGAGATGTGAATTCAGATAGAATATAACTACAAATATTTCCAATTTTCTTTTTTGACAGAGACAGAATAATATATTAATATATAAAGGAAAAAGTTAAATGTAAATAATAACATTTACTATGCTCCTAAGATATGTTAGTTATCTTGCATGCAAGTTGATATTTTGACAGTAAGTTATTCTATATGATTGGTATTATTTATCTAACCACTTAATTTTAACCACATTCTATATTAGGAAATTAGTTCATAGCACTAAGCACCCATACAGGCAAATAAAGAGTAACATATACACTGAAGGCAGAACTGGGATTTGAAACACATCTGACCTCAAGTGTTGGGGACCGAAATATAAATGGGGTATTTTGTAATTTGCATATAACTTAGGGACAGAGGTGCTGGGTCTAACCCCCCAACTCACCTGCCTAGTTAACAAAGAGCTACACCTGATTCTTGCTTGTTCCACCCACATTCTCTGGAAGAGGCTGGAAGCTAGTTTCTTATTGGTATAAAGTTAGATTTGATTGGTAAGGTGGGAGTTGTCTTGGAAACAATTGAACTGCTAATGGACCATGTTTTTTCCCTGAATAAAGATGAATGCGCTTTTGGGAGCCGCCATGTTACGGCTCAGGAACAGTAGAGACTGTTCTCCGTGCCATCCTCCGGAACCCATCTGTATGTATATATCTTTAAGTCTCTGTCTACCATTTATTCAATTCCATACTTTTTCCTGTTCGAGACCCCGGAATAGACATTTTGTGACTGGACTGTGACACTCAAGATTCATGATATTTCTACTATGTTACATTGAATAAATAAATTAACTAAGGAAGGAATAAACCATGCTTTCCCTTCTTGATGTCATTACTAGAGTGGCTATTTATCCTTAGGATGCCTACATACCAGCTCAGCCCCTTAATAAACATGGCGGCAGAATCTTGGTCATTGTCATCATCTGCAAAAGCAGCTGCATTAACCTCCTCCTCATTAAAATCCTAACCTTCATAGACATTTATTCAAAATGCTTTATAATAGATATTTTAAAAAATGTAAAAGATATCAAGCCTCAACTTTTTTTTCCTTGTCAACCAAGCCTGCAATTTAAATATCCTGGACCATTCTGCCTTGCCTCCCAATTCTGCTTCACTTTTATATAGAAATAGGTCAAATTTCTTATATTTGTACTTTTCTCCATATTGGATGCTATAATGAGCCTTCAGGCTGCCCTCAGGAATAAAGACTCATTCCCTCAACTTCTGGAAGGGCTGCCAGCCGAGAAGCCTCTGGTGATAACCTCTTCCATGGATAGGCTAGATATGAAATCAAGAGAGAGTCCTTGTCCACGATCACACCTCTTCCCAGAGTTTCTTGTATGCAGTGATTGATTAAAAACATTAAAAAACAGGGACACATAAAGGTCTTACCTACTCACTTCAACTTGAACAAGCCTGAATGGTTATCACATATTCAGAAATTCTAGGACTGAGAACTGTGTTGAGACTTCATTGTGCCTCATTTTCTCTCTTTGTTTAATTCTGTTTTCCTCCCGTGCCTTCCATAGGGCAGTTCCTAATAAACTTCTTGCTCGTTTATCTCTTTCTCAGAGGCCAGTTCCCAGAGAACTCAATTCTTGACACCTCCGATTAAATGCTTTTCAAAGCATCTTCAGGATATAATTTAGATTTACTAAGAACTAATGGCTGTATTGACCATCCTGTGGTCATAAGATAATAGAAGTCTTTCTGCTCCCCAGAAGTAAATTATGTTTTATTTATTCTGGCCCCCAAAATTAAGGCCATAAAAATCAGTTCTAAGGAGAGAATTACCAAAGACAGGTAAAACTACTTTATATTATCTAAATTTTAAATTACATCATAAGTACTTAATTCAAGGATTATTTGGGTATCAGAATAAAATTAACCCCTTTCCTGCTTTCTTTAGTCAGTACTTAACCAGAGGACAGGTAATTATTCAGAGCCTACTATACACTCAGCAACATCTACTATATTCTTCTTTATTTTCCAGAGGAGTGAAACAAATCTGGTTCATTAAAAGTTGAACTCTTGACTGACCAGGCGGTGGTGCAGTGGATAGAGCATTGGACTGGGATGTGGAGGACCCAGGTTTGAAACCCTGAGGTCGCTGGTTTGAGTGCGGGCTCACCAGCTTGAGCGTGGGGTGGCTGATTTGAGTGTGGGATCGTAGATAAGACCCCAAGGTCGTTGGCTTGAGCCCAAGGTCGCTGGCTTGAGCAAGGGGTCACTCGCTCTGCTGTAGCCCCTGGGTTATGGTACATATGAGAAAACAATCAATAAGCAACTAAAGTGCCACAATGAAGAATTGATGCTTCTCATCTCTCTTCCTATCTGTTTGTCCCTATCTGTCCTTCTCTCTGTCTCTCTCTCTGTCTCTGTTACTGAAAAATAAAAAAGTTGAACTCTCGCTGTAATATATTTACACAAGTTGTTTAAAGTTAAGTTCAGGACAACATTTGCTTTGTATAAACTTAAAGGATCTACATTTCATCAAAACCCTCTTTTCTTCATTAATACTCACTCAAATAGTTTATCTTGATATATAACGATAATTAAAGATATAATTGATATGACACTTACTGAGAGTGACCAACCATTTAATAGACTCCTTCATACTTAAAATTCATATTCCAGTTTGTAGATCACATATTTTCAAAATATATTAAGTTTTATACAATTAACAGTATATATGATTCATATCAAAATGGTGTCACAAGTGAGTGGCATTTTGATGCTCTCATTTCTAAACATAGAGCATGATATACTGACCCTATTACAGGGAATAAATATCAATAAAACAACAGGTGTCTGATAAACAGATATAATTACCAGAAGGATCTGCCTATTTACACATCAGGATTGCTGCCTTTATATATCTTATCCCTTTACATAATTATCAAATAAAAAAGTAATTTGAGAATAAGTAATAGCAATCACACAGAGTACTCCATGGGTAAATATTTTCATCATGGTTGGAAGGCATTACTATGTAATATCTAACAAAGAATCACTCAGAATCTCTAAACAGTGCACTGATACCAAACTGATGTCTGGAAAAACCAATCAGCATCCAGTGAGAGGGTAGTTTTCAAATGATTCTTACATGTTTTTTGTTTTTTTTTTTACTTTAGCAAGTGAAAAAAACCCAAAGCTGTCAGTTTTAAGGTATGGTGGGTTTTTAAAATTTTATCGTTTAGTTTGAAGAGCTTTCCTTTTGTAAAATCAGAAGTCCTTAAAAGAGTGAATTTGGTACTGCAACACGACTTCTTTTGCTTTTCAGGAAAGTATCTCTGTTGTCTTTTTCTTCCAGTGCTGTGATGAGCACACCAAGAGCAGTTTCTTGCTGAGCTGTGCAGCTCCTACAGATGAGAACAGCAGGAGGCCAGGCAGATAGCCAAGACTGAGAGCGGCGGAGCTGAGATCACAGCCAAGGCTGCAGAAGGCCATCTGCTACCTAAAGGCGGAAAAAGGAAGAGGTCTGCTCTGAGTCCTAGGATGCTCTGGAAGCCTGCTGCTTTGGGCACTGGCCGTCAATTGACCTGGGCTTTTATAGACCAGGAAAGACTTTTATTGAGACGCCTGGTTTTGAGTCATAACTTTGCATCATAATAGTTTTGGTAAAACCTCACTGATAGCAATAGCGTACAGGTGTACAGAGACCTCTGGATTGATTGACAAGCCTGTTACTTGCTGCCATACTTTCAGTTCCCTCATTGGATGAGATTTTGGTCGGTTTCTCCCAAAGACATTTTTTTAAAGAAAGAACTCTGTATTGTCCTCTAGGATTAGTGCCACTGTCTTTCAGGCTGAGCAAGATGGAGCATTTCAGTGTCACTCACCAGTCAGTCAAATTGTGACAGAAGGTAGTTCCATCCCATCAGAATCTTGAGGAGGAAAGAAGGGATTCTCAGCAGGAGCTCTCTTTACAGCACTTAACAATTTGTGTCCTGACAGGAAAGAGTGGGAAGGAGCAGGAAATTGGACTTAAGTCACTTCCAGATCAGTACAGAGTTCAATCCTAGCTGGTGTTTGTTTATAAAACAGCTCTCTAAGTAATTCACACTCTGTTTCCCATTTAACCTCTCGGACACAAGACGTTCAGCCTACCAGAGAGATTTTCTGCAGTTGTTCTTAAAGTGCTGAGTTTGACACAGACAGAAAGGAATTTGGGGTCAGAATTACTATTTTAAACTTAGGCCTTTGGGATTTATAAAAGATGTTACCGATATGCTAAAACAGCTGGAAGAGACTTAGAGATCTGTAGTGTAAGCGAAGGTTTCCTTAATTTGTATTACAGGTGAGAAAAAGCAGGCCTGAGAAGGTTGGCTGACTTCCTTTGGCACCTAGAGAACTTGTGATAACATTTTGCAGTCCCTCAGGCAGGAAGCTACTGAAGGAGACAGTAACCCCCTCCAAGCACCCAGACCACTCCAGAGTTGAAGTTGCACTTGATGGGGAGGTCTCCTGTCTCTCCCCATCCCAGCTGAGGGAATTTCAATGTTCACCAGAAAAAAAAGAAAGAGGCAGTCGAAGTCATCAGTCCAATTTTTCTCTATGAGGGTGGAGTGGAGTTGGGATGGGCCGCTGAGCTGCTCTGATGACCCAGAAATTACTTGTATTCATTTCTTTCTTATTAGATCAAAGCATTTCTATTCTAGTTTTTCTATGGCTCTTTTTCAACAGAAGAGATGGGGGAAATGTCTCACAGTTTTGCTAGCAGACTCTCCTTTTCTACTCTCAGTCTTTTATAATCTATCTTGATTCTCAGCCAATACCTTACTTTTTTTTTTGTACTTGGTGCTTTTTAATCACCTAAGGAATCTGACTCAGTGTCCTTCTGTCTGAATCACTGTCTACTCCTCTCTTATCTATGTCTCTGAGGAGAGGGAGGGGCTAGAAATCTTTGTTCCTGTCTTGGCTCCTGCCCCAACAATATAATTTCCTTCTCTCCCAGGTTTTTTGTGGGATGTTATTCATTCTTGACTGGTTTCTTTTCTTTTCCTTAAAAAATATTTTTATGCAACAACAGGAAAATCTCTTAAGAAATTATCTCATTATTACAGCAGTTGTCTCATATACATGTGCACACAAATGCACAGAAATAAGTGTAGGAATGCGCATACTTACATACGCATATGTCAAATAAGATGATGGAAACCTTTTTTAAGGTATTTTTTTAATGTAATAAATACAAGCCAAAAAGAAATGTCAGCATTCAATTGATGCTTTTTAAGAATTTTCCTTCTTGAATGGGCAGGCAATTACGTGATTAAATATTTTCTATTTAGGTCATGTCATACTCAAAGCCCTCTTTGTAACTACCCTTTCCAGGTCTTGGTATAATAGAGGCAAGAATATAGTTATATAGAAAAAAAAATAGCAATCTATTAAAGCTTGATGAAAGTAATTCAAATATAAGAATATTCACCAGAAATTACATATTAATTTGCATTGCAGGTGAGAGAAAGCAGGCCTGAGAAGGTTGGCTGACTTCCCCCAGCACCTAGAGAACTTGTGATAACATTTTGCAGTCCCTCAGGCAGGAAGCTACTGAAGGAGACAGTAACCCCCTCTAATACTGTACTGTAATACAATCTACTAAAGCATGATGAAAGTAATTCAAATACGAAAAATGTAGGTGAAAGGATTAGGAACAAAGCTGGTCCCATTTTAGTACATTTTGATGTGGACCATAGGCTTCCGAATCATAGGCAGATTTCTTTTTGGACAAAACTTTTTTCTGACCAAATTTCAATATTTTTTTTCCTTAGCTTGACCAGATGGTGGCACAGTGGATAGAGCATTGGACTGGGACATGGATGACCCTGGTTTGAAACTCCGAGGTCACCGGCTTGAACACGGTCTCAACAGCTTGATTGCGGGGTGGCTGGTTTGAACGTGGGGTCATAGACATGAGCCCATGGTAGCTGGCTTGAGCACAAGGTGGCTGGCTTTAGCTAGGGGTCACTTGTTCTGCTGTAGCCCCCTGGTCAAGGCACATATGAAAAAGCAGTAACTGAACAATTAAAGAGCTATCCAAAGAATTGATGCTTTCATCTCTCTCTCTTCTTGTCTATCTATCCCTATTTGACCTTTTTTCTGATTCTCTCTCTTTAAAAAATGTTTTTTTCCTTTAAAAGTGATTTTTCTGTTTTCCATTCCATACTCAAATATATTTAGTTTTACCAAATGCCTAAAGTTTCATATAAAATGATCAAATTGACAAACCATAGTCTTCTTTAAATTGGCATTTGTATTTTGCCTGACAGTGCCAGGTATTGGGTTATGTTTGGAAGGTTATGCTGCTTTTTTATTTTCTACAAAAATATGTAAGTGATAAGAAATGCATAGTTAAAAACAGCCATCACAATTAAATATTACTTCCTTCTTGCATTGCTTGCTTACTCTTTTAATTTGTATATTTATCCATAAATCTCAGCATATGTAATTTCAGAAGTAGAAATATAAAGCACAACCCTAATTTCTACTTGTTTCAAAGTGTCAGCATTTATCTTAAACCGAAAAGTGTTTGTGTTAATAGTTTACAGCTCTTTTCCCAGCATATCTTAAGCTTTTATAACACCATTAGTGAGAAAAGGAAGGCAAATATATTCTGAAAAGGGACCAAAGGAACTAAGAATGAAGGAAAAGAAGCAGTACTTTCACATTGCATTATGCAAGAAAATAAGGGCCAGGTTGCTAAAACCTGTGGTATCATACACACACTCAAATCTTTCTATTAGAGGCACAATGTTTCTGAAGCTATGTAAATTTCTAGACCTATTTTATATAACATAGGGGATGATCCTCAAAACAATCACAAAAATAAGAGGAATGCAGAGTATTTCGTGTTCTAACACTGTACCCATCAAGCTTTATCAGATTCCTGTGCAACAGTTATGTCTTCAGCAGTTTTTAATTGATTCATTCATTATAATGTGACTAATTGTCAATTGCATAGTATGTATTAGGACTGTGGTATAAGGTAGGGATATGATGCAGTGTTTCTGCCTTTCAGGAGCTTTCCAAATGGTAGAGGAGATATATATTAGTCAAATAGTCATATGTCAAATTACAAGCTGACAAAATGTTCTTGTGGAAAAAAACATTGTTCTCCTGTGCCTAGATTGAACAAAATGAGGTGATAGGATGACAAAGCATTCCTTGAAGAAATCCTAGTTGAGGCATAATATAAAGAATAGTAAAGTTAACTAGGTAGTGAGAGAGTGATTAGCTGTCCAAAAAAAGAAAAATTGTGGACCTTAGCCCTTTATCAAGAGGAAACATGGCACATGCATGTAACTAAAAAGGGGATCATAATGAAAGACACACAAACAGAAGCGGGATGATGCTAATAAAATGTAAGAATTAAGCAAGTATCTTGCCTATTAGTGAAGTCATTACAGGTATGTGTATGGGGAGCAGGTGGGAGGAGACAGAGAAGCGCAAGATTAGAGAAGAACTAGGTTGGTAATAATAGAGACAGAGAAGAGAGTTCTGATGAAGAATATGAACAAGGCATATTTTTAAAATGTTTATTCTATTATTATTTTTTTTCTTTTAGTGAGAGGAAGGGAGAAAGCAAGAGAGAGACAAGAACATCTGTTCCTATATATGCCCTGACCAGAAATTGAACCAGCAACCTCTGTGCCTCGGGGCGATTCTCTAACCAACTGAGCTATCCGGCCAGGGTGAACAAAACATATTTGGCTGGTCTTGATAGATGGGAGAGAGGGAAGAACAATGGAAAACTTTCAGGTTCCAGGGATGAGAGATTCAGATGTTCAGAAGATAATAAAATATAGATTACATGTGAGAAAGCCAATTCTGAAGGTTATAATGATGACTTCACTTTTTGAAATGGTGTGTTAAAAATGGTTAGCAGACTTTATGATAATGAATCTAAACATCTGGAGAGGCTATGCTGCAAATACTCATTTGGGAATATTAACATATAAGTTCTATTTGAAAGCTTGAAGAATAGATGAGATTTTCTAGTGAAAGTATGTCCAATACTAATAGTAATGTGTCAAGGACAGAATCCTGATGAATACTAACTTTTAAGGAGCAAGAAGAGAAACAGAACCTATGAGGAGATATGAACAAACAGTCTGGGTTTTGTTTTTTTTTTTTTTTTTTTTTTTTACAGGGACAGAGAGAGAGTCAGAGAGAGAGAGATAGATAAGGACAGACAGACAGGAACGGAGAGAGATGAGAAGCATCAATCATCAGTTTTTTGTTGCGACACCTTAGTTGTTCATTGATTGCTTTCTCATATGTGCCTTGACCGCGGGCCTTCAGCAGACCGAGCAACCCCTTGCTGGAGCCAGCTATCTTGGGTCCAAGCTGGCGAGCTTTTACTCAAGCCAGATGAACCCGCCCTCAAGCTGGCAACCTCGGGGTCTCGAACCTGGGTCTTCCACATCCCAGTCTGATTCTCTATCCACTGTGCCACCACCTCATCAGGCCAAACAGACTGATTTTTAAAATAAGGAATAGTAGAAGAGAGTGGTGATGGAGGTCGTGGCAGAGAGGCAAATATAATGAAAATCGTAGCAGAGTTCTCCTTTAAACACGGGGAATTGAGGGATTTGGCACTCAGAAGAGCATTAATGTACAGAATGAAAGAAGTAGAGTGATAAAGACAGAAGTCAGATTGCACTGGATGGAGAAGTGAAGGAGACGTATGAAGGCAGAGAAGACTGGAGACATGAAAGATAAGCGAATGTGTTGGATGCAGGATCAAAGGAGAGTCATGTTGTTAATGATGGGCGTTTGAAATGCACGTGTTAGAAAGGAGCCAATGCAAATCACAAGTTTGCAGTTGTATACAGAAAGGAGATCACTGAAGAAGCAAGGATCTAGAGGAAAATTGAGGGGATCAGGTCAAGAACTCAGAAGGTGGGGTGATCCTGAATGAGAGTGAGTGCATTTGTTTTTTGGGGGCAGAGAAAAGACGTTCAATATGGATTATTGATAGTTTGCTTATCCCTTTTCACTGGGCTCCCTTCCACTAGGCGGGATTTTTCTGCCAGAAAAAACATGTAGATTTCATAATATTCTGTAATACAACACATTACTGGTAGGCAGAAAGGCCAATATGGTGTCATTGAAAGAACATAGAGTATGAACATAATTCACAGTTGAGATCCTGTTTCCTTATCTTTGTGACCATGAAAACATATATTCACAAACATGCGAAAGCATGGTCACACACATGCATATATATGTACACATATTTTTAACTTCAGAGAGCCTTTTTGTTGTTTTCTTGTGGAATAATGATACCTTCCTCAGAATTTTGTAGTTTGGGTTAAACAGAATATATAATATATGTGCCTTTTTATGTCAGCCAGTATTCAATTAGAAAGACAGAAACCCTGCAGGATATTTCCAACAGAAAAAAATTAAAACAAGAAATTGGTTACAAATGTGCTGGGAAAGTTGAGGAGTTAGTAAAGAGATGATTAGGCAACATAAAGATTAGCCATAGAGTAGCCACGACCACATTTACTCCTAGAACAAAATAACAAATTGGCTTAGCTGGAACTACAGGTGGAGGATGACTTAGTACAAAGCAGAACCAAGCAGAGCCTGCTCAGCAGTATCTGGGACTCTGAAGGAGCGGCTGACTCATGAGACCTAGAACAGCAGAGAAGACTCAGGTGCTTTAAGAAATGCCAAGAAGAGGATGCTAGCCTTTTAGCAATGCTTCCCTTTGACCAAATGTACATGGAAGCCAGAGGAAAAGGAATCTTTGGAAATAAAGGTCCCCATGAAACAGCACAACATTAGAAAGACAGAGAAAGCATCTGAGGACAAAACAAACAACTGACAAATCACAGGTATGCTAATTTATCTAAAGACATAGTTGGCACAGAGTAAGCACTTAATACATGTGACACGTTTTTGGTTAGATCTAAGCTGGCACTAGTTAGTTGAAAGGCAAGATAAAACAAAAAGTCAAAGAATCATCTTCGAGTAGCTACTCAAAACAATTGAGTTGACTTTTGACCCCATTTCTTACCACAGAGTTGAGATAGCTTCCGGTTATTGAAATATTTGCAAGACTCATCTCATCACTCAGTGGCAAATGTATTTGAGGGAAAACTTTTCGAGCACTTTAGAAATATTGTAATTATCTCTTAAATTTTACACAAATCACTGGCACTGCCCAACTACTCACATTTTATGCCTAGGAAGTAGGTGACTTCTTCTATTCCTCTTTTTGGCTCTGGTACCTCATGGCTATTAATATAATATCATCACTACCAGCAAAACAGGATGTACTGCTCGGAGGATCTTGTCTTTGAAGTGAAATGAAACCTTAAAGCTTTCATTTGCCTAATGAAAACCTCTGCCAGAAAGTTTTCTCATTTCTGATCACATATGGAGTCTTCTAAACTTACTTTGGCTTGGGACACCAGATGCTGGTCCAGCACGTGGCGTTCTCATGCAAATTCGGAGCAGGTGCCAATTATCAGAACAGGAAACAGACATTCAATCCAAAGAAAATCCCCCTTCTTGGTTATATTAGAAGGCCAGTTCAGTGTTAAATTATAGAAGGATCACTATTAGCTTGTTGCCCTAAGTACCGATGTAGGTAGGTTTTTGTCTTCTCCTTGGCCTATGACTTCCTGGGCACTCGGGCATAAACATTCAGATCTCATAGAAGAAGGCTTTATGTAAATATGAATGTAATTTTCCCTAAATCTAAATGCGGTTTTCATTAAAGAGCAACAGTAGAGCCACACTAATAGCCAGCATAGTATGAAGAAAAATATTCCAAGCAGATCTGAGAAAATGGGCACTGACACAGATGTTTCTGTGTGGGAGCCCCTGCCCACCCTCCCTTTTCTAAATATACAACACTGAATGGTGGCTGTCAGGGTCAGGAGAAGAGGAAGTTCTCAGATGCCAGTGCAAAGCAATAATCTTCAAGTGGATGCCAGGCCGACAGGGATATGGTGTTAGTTACAAGGAAGTCAGGAGGCCAGGTCTGATAGTCAAGGAAAGTTAAAAACAAAATCAGTATGAGGGGAAGGGTCACAAAGGGAAGCAAAATGAGAGTCAGAAGGAAAACATCTGTAGGTATGGCAATAACTAACAGGGAGAGGAAGAGGGAAGAGTACATTCGTTCTTCCCTTTCTGTTGCGTAGGGCATGGTTTTGATATCCTCTCATTTTTCTTAAGACTACTAAGGTGTGCATAGGAGTTATTCTCTCTATATTGAGGGTCACTAAACAAATGTTAACACTCACCTACTGCTTCAGGTCTACATCCTTATCCCTTTTACAAGATGTCCAGATCCCACCAAAAAGTGCAGGGCTATGTGGGCTCACGTGTTTGGCATATTAGATATTAGACAGGGGGGTTCGCTCTCCCTCACACCTCGCCATGCCACCTCAGCATGCCATCAAGTTTTACTCAACTGGATGTGTGTTTGCTTACTTCCAAGAGGAATTTTGGGAAGCGAATACAAGAAGTATTTTGTTGTTTTTTAATCTTTCTCTTGTCCAGAAGTAGAAAAGTGGGTTATATCTTTGTTTCATAGCACATTATCAACTTAAATTCTGTCTTTTTATTTGATTTTAGTTATTTTATTTTTCACCTTTATCCCTTATCCTCAATTTCATCCTTCTACATTCCCATAGATACCTACACTAATATATTTTATTTTAGTCTTTTGATATTAATGTCTCCTTATAAAACAGGTAGAATTATTAGGGTATTTTTAAGTATAAATCACATTGTGCTGTAATTTTTTTTGCTTCTTTTTTTCTCTCACTCCATACTATATTTGTATATTCTGTACATTATGTTATATATACACTTATCCATTTTTAACTGTGACATCATAGTCTGTAGTACTTATCAGTCACATTTTAGTTATCCAATCTTGTATCTATTCTCATATTCATAGGCTGCCTCAAAGTCCTCTGCTTCTGTAAAAACTGTCATGATGAACAATCCCACATATGTGGCCCTAGGGATCAGTGTGAGAAATCTTCTGGCAAATATACCCAGGAGAAGAATGGCTGAGATGAGATGTGGGCTCGACACACACATTATTCCCCTCACTACTGTGAGATTATAAAGCAAATATTTTACAATTCTTTTGGCCATCTGGTTTTCATTTGACCTCCAAACCATACAAAAATCTCCAATCAATACTCCTTAGCCTCATCTCTTACTGTTCCCAAATTTCCTGTGTAAATGTGTTTCTTCCCACCTACTATCTTTTGTAGAACCACATTATGGCTTGCAGACATTCAGTTGCATCAAAAATAAGTCTGTGCTTACTTTAGAAACACTTAAGTTACCTTTATTAGAATTCATATGGATTGAAATACCACAAATGTGATTCTTCAATACTAACTTGATCATTAGATATTTGAATTCACAGCATTTTGAGTCATAGCTATAATCTCAAATGAGGTGTATTTTGTGCTGAGGAATGTGGGTAAAAATTCAAGTTAATTTTAAAGTCCTCCAATTCTTCATGAAATTCTGTGCTGATTCTTATAGTATGAACAGTCACAACCTCTTAAGAAGATCAGATAATGTTGCTTTACTAGCATAGCAAAGGAACAAAAAACATGAAACATGATTCTTTCACAAATGGTTTTAGTAATACAGCTTATATAACTTCTGGAACTCTTTCCCTTTAATGCTCTTCAACTCTTGGCATTGTTTGATGGCAAGAATAAATCTTTCCTTATCTAAGAAGGAAAGCTCTGAAACACAAAGGTGCTCCCTCTTACAGTTTGCCTCCTACCTTACTGGTTGATCCTTCTCAACTGTCTATGCTGGCACCCCCCCACACACACACACACACACACTGGTCTTTTGGGCTCCTGGGCCCTTCTCTTTTTCTGCACCCACTCCTTAGCTTAATGTGACCTTCTTAGAGAGAGCTTTCCTACTAAACCAATCTAAAGTAGTCACATAACCCTCTCTCTCTCCATATATCTCTCTGTGTGTAATATATGTTACACACCCCATGTTATATACGTAAAATATTGTGGCATGCCTTCTCCATAGAATACATATTCTACAAAGTAGAATACTCATCTTCCTTGTCATCCACTATGTTTCTTATACCTAGAACAGTACACTCATTGACTGAATGAATAAATATTGAATAATGGCATAGGGAATTCTAGTGATATGTTTCATAAATCAAGGCAAGGTTATGCTAATAAGACCTGACAAGAGGTAGTACCTAAATGCCATCTCAGATTACAACCCTTTCTTCTCAAAATGCAGTCAAGAGAAGAGTTCACAAAAGTGAGAATGATGCTGGAACCACAACACTTTAATGTCCTCTGTGCTTGTGCTCAAGCCCCAACACAAAGTTCTCCCCTCATTTTCTTAACAAACTCTATTTAATCCTGACCTAAATTTTATTATGGAATCTCAGGAAACTAAGAAGAAGAGAGGGTCAACATTTACTATGTAGGGGAGAAAGGGGCAAGATGGCCAGAACTGCCTTTTATGCTTTAGGCATTACAGGGCAAAGAGAGAGACATGTAAGCAACATCCTTGTGTGGACTTCCAATGGCCTGGGAACCCTCTTATGAATAACTGTGGTCATACATATTTTGACATATGATAAATCAGGTTATTTTTATCCTTCTTGAAGAGATTAAAAAAATGGGGAGGGGGAAGAATAGGTGACCAAAAGGCCCTCCTTCTCACGTGCTTTCATTTAATCTCCTTATTTTACCCAGTACTGATCATTGCTTGTTCTCTGGTTATCACTTTGAAACTGTTGAGGAGAAAAGGTATAGACAGTTTTTTTAAAGCACTCTATAGTATTGAAAGCACTTTTACCGCTAAGTTATATCTTTAGAGTTAACTACACCTTTGTAAAATAGACCAGATAAATTCTAGCATGCCAATTTAAAAGATCAAGAAACTCTTGGTTTTATGCTCAGTAAATTTTGCCACATCCATTAGCCACATAAGAACAAGTTATTATTTTTTTTCCTAATTACATCTTGCATAAAGCAAGTCGACAGGCTATTGGGATCTATACAAAAAAAGGTCTCCTTAATGGGTTAGTTTCTATAGCTAATCTTACTAACTACTTGAGGCTTGGCTATTTGGCTTATACAGATTAAGTCTTCTGAAAAGCCCAAACCCTGATGTAAAGTTCTATTCTCACATTCTTAGGAAATTTTATTAAATCCTAACCTAAAGTTTGTGATGCTTTCATATTCTAGTTCTGATTATTGAATCTCAGAAAACTAAATAGAACAAATAATTAATATTTAAGATACCTTTCTACCATTCTACCATTTTATTTTATCACCAGTGAGAGGCAATTGAGAGGTTCAGAAGAAAATAAAAAGCAATATACAATTGACCCTTGAACAACATGAAAGGGGCATCAACCTCTCACACAGTCAAAAATTCTTAGATAACTTAAGTCTGCCCTCTATATCTATGAATTCCCAACAGCAGATCAAAAATACTTCTGCTTTTCATCCATGGTTGATTGAATCCAAGGATATGAAACCTGGGATACAAAGAACTGACTGTATATTTATTGATTAAAAAAAATTCACATATAAGTGTATCCTTGCAGTTCAAACCCGTGTTGTTCAAGGGTCAACTGTACATTTCTCTTGTCTAGTAAAGAAGGAAGTGTATAAGAGTTTACAGTCTGCCTGACCAGGTGGTGGTGCAGTGGATAGAGCATCAGACTGGGATGCGGAAGACCCAGGTTCGAGACCCTGAGCTCGCCAGCTTGAGCACGGGCCCATCTGGCTTGAGCAAAAAGCTCGTCAGCGGGTCACTGGCTCAAGCAAGTGGTTGCTTGGTTTGCTGAAGGCCCGCAGTCAAGGCACATGTGAGAAAGCAATCAATGCACAACTAAGGTGTTGCGACGGCAACAAAAAACTAATGATTGATGCTTCTCACCTCTCTCCGTTCCTGTCTGTCTGTCCCTATCTATCCCTCTCTCTGACTCTCTCTCTGTCCCTGTAAAGAAAAAAAAAAGTTTATACTCTATATCAGTGATGGGCAACCTTTTTATAAAAACCACCCACTGTTACAGTGCTGGTCAACCTGGTCTCTACCGCCCACAAGTGTGCATTCCAGCTTTCATGGTGGGCCAATCACGCACCATTTGGTTGCTCTGCTACCGCCCACCATGAAAGCTGGAATTCCCACTAGTGGGCGGTAGGGACCAGGTTGACCAGCACTGCAAAAGTGGGCGGTTTTTATAAAATGGTTGCCCATCATTGGTCTATATAGTCATGTCTGGATATTTTAAACCTTACATTTTCTTATATTTGTGCAAAAAATATGAGAAATCATTTAGAAATCTTGCCAACAATTTCTCAGAAAAATCTCAACCTACTTTTTAGTTACATGCACTAAGTTGCTTAATTTTAGTCAAGGATTGAATTTTGCTAGTCTATGTCACATTTCCCAGCTAAAGCTGAAGCTAGGGCAACAGAGAACACGCTTTATCCATGAAGGTGTTACTGTGTGAGGTACCCAATGAATGTTCAATTTATTTAATACTTGTAACAGGTCAAAACTGTTATGATTAATATAGCTATTGACCACAGCCATTTTATATACTGGGTTTTTTTTTCCTTTTTATTGAATTTATTGAGGTGACACTGGTTAACAAAGTTATACAGGTTTCAGGTGCAGATTTCTACAGCGTATCACTCATATACTACTGTATTGTGTATTCACCACTCTAAGTCAAGTCTCCATCTACCACCATTTATGCCCCCTATACCTTCCTCCACCTCCCTTCACCACCCCTCCCTTTGGCAATTACTACACTATTGTTTGTGTTCATGAGTTTTTCTTTTCTTTTTTTCTTTTTTGTTCAGTCTCTCCTCCACCCACACATAGCCCCATGCCCCTCAACAGCTGTCAGCTTGCTCTCTATCTGTGAGTCTGTCTCTATTTTTACTTATTAATTCACTTTGTTCATTAGAATCCACGTATGAGTGAAATCATATGGTCCTTGTCTTTTTCTGACTGGCTTATATCACTTAGCATAAAGCTCTCTAGGTTTAGCTATGCTGGATGCAAAGGGTTTATATAATATTTCAAGTTTGTGTTTGAAGATCTCTAAAAATCACCTAATCTGAGTTTGGGGCCCTTCTAAGAAACCTTGGTTTAGTTTATTGAACCACACAAACAGATTTGCCTAAAATAATAAAGTTTTATTTATGGCTTTTACCTATTCTACTCAATTATACATAAACACAAATGATGTCCCTGGTCAGGTAGCTCATTTAGTTAGCGTGTCATCCCCAAACACCAAAGGGGTGGGTTTGTTCCCCAGTCACGGCACATGCAAGAATCAACATTTATGTATCAATAAGTGCATAAATAAGTAGAACCACAAATTGATGTTTCTTTCTCTATTTCTCCCTCTAAAAATCAATCAATTAAAAATAACAAAATAAACTTGGAAAAATAATAACACAAACTGAATTAATTCTTACTATTCTGACTAAAATAGCTGTACAGAGTGACTACATTTTATATTGGCTTATTGGTGTGTGTGTATGTGTGTGCATAAGTGATATGGTGAATGGTGTTTGCTTTATTGGACACATAGCTGTTCACTTTTATATATGAATAGAGCTCACATATTGCTAGTTATTTACCTTCCAAGTTTTCTCTTATTGATCTGATTAATTTGTAATTTTGTTTAAATCAATTAAACAAATACCTGAAGAAGGCTTTCATTTAATTTCTTCATTAAAAACTACCATAACTGATCTACCTTTAACCAAGGATGCTTTCTTCTGTTCAGTCAGCATCCTCTTTGACTATGCACAGAACTTATAGAAGGACATGCAAGGCACTGCATGGAGGTGAGAAGCTGATGAGAGCAGCTAGTCTTTCCCTACCCTTCTATTTACTATTACATTGTAAGAAAACTACATGTCAGAAAAAAAGTTCTTAAAAATTAAATCATAAGCACTGTTTCTAGTCTAAGAAAAGAATATGAAAGTTCTTTGCACCTGATTATTTTCAGTGAGTAAAACAATAAGCAATGTAGACAACTTATAAGGGAAAAATTATGTCAAATAGTTTTCTCTTGATTTGGAGTTACATTACCTTAAATAAAATGAACATCATATTTTAATGTGTATAGCACAAGGCTGATATATGAAAAGACTAAACAAATATTTATTGAATGTGAATGTGTGGCTTTATTATTATTTATAATCAACTTTCAGCCATCAGGTTTCCAAACAGCAGCTCATCATCCAAACTGTCTACTTGAGGAAGTGTGACTGACCTCACTGCAGTAATATGTTATTTATTTTGGTGCTTTTGCTCCCAAATGCCTTAGAGAATGGACTTTGTGTTTTAATTACAAAGAGAAAGGTCTTCAAGTTGTTCAAATCACCATTACTCAAATCAGAGACCTTCTAGTCTGGGTCTTTTCTGTGTAGACTTCCCTGCTCTTCAAAGTTACTGTGCAAATTCCCTACTCATGCACACAGTGCATACTGTTCTAATGACATGGCTTGGCTTTTGCTACCACAGGGCTCAGTGTAAGAATTTTGTTCCACAAAAGACTATCTCTTACCTGAATCAAGGGCAAGACTTAGGATTGGACACCCTGTTTCCTAGTAACCTCCTAGAAATAAAATGGTTTGGGAAGGGAAATAAAGCCAACATTCACTCATTAAATTCTCTTATAGGCTGTTGAGGTAGAAAGGGTAAATGTTATTATCCCTAATTCACAGGTGAAGAAAATGAGGCTAAAAGAAATTAAGTAATTATATAAAGTCATCTCTCAGCCTATCTATCAGTTAGGCTCCAGGCAAGATAGAGATGGCACACACACACACACACAGACTGGGTAGTTAGGGAGAGTTTAATAAGGGGGCAATTTACAAAGGTGTAGGCAAGGTTTAGAAAAAGTCACAAGGAAGTCTGTGTGTTTGTGTGTGTGTTTGTGTGTGTGTGTGTGTGTGTGTGTGTGTGTATTGAGGCTAGTAAACATGGGAACTGTTTCTCTCGACCTGAAAGCAAAGGGAGGAAAGAGCAGTTCCCGAAACCCAAGACTGGGTCACCCAATAGGCCAAGTGACCTCCAGTACAGGCCACTGCTCAACCCATTATTTGAAGGTAAAGGAATGAAACCCTGGCCCTACTTTTCACCTGCCTCCTATTAGCTGAAGTCAGAGAGAATATGAGCCTAGAGATGTAGCCCATCTAGGCCAGGATCTTGGAATAAGGGGAGCTACCAGCACTGAGTTTGAATTTAGCTCTTTCTATTACATTTTGTCCTCTTGATACAAGTCATGATAGTCTTTGCTGTTAGTCACAATTTTATATTTCCCTTAAGATGGGCAGATGAATCTAGTCACATTTTGCTCCTTCCTTACACAAGTTATAACCATCTGATTTACAGGCCACAAATGGAAATCACAATGATGATAAAGATTGATTTTAATATTTCTGAAGACAATTCTAATTACTTTGTTTCTAGATGGACAAAATAATTATTTCTTTTTTTTCCATATGAAACATAAACCAAAAATTGTTCAGTGATTTATTTAGAAGTTATACCTATTTACTATAAGCCAAATACTGCTTTAGGTCTTTCAGGGACCACAAAAGACTACAATATACAGACGAGCCTTTGAGAAGCTCACAAGTTTAGTTCAAATACTGTATATTATTGTTATAAAAGAAAGTAAAATCAAATCCATTTTCTATTTGATTTGGATCTAAAATTGTTCTGAATAGTAGTATCAGTTATATTTACGTCTTGTGTTAAAGTATGATAATTTGTCTGTGGTCATGTAAGCTTGGAGAAAATGGTAAATGCAAATCTTCAAAAGTATGAAATTATTTCTCAGAATACTTCTTTACCCATGTATGAAATCTTTGAAAACTGGGCTTTCCCTCAAAAATATTATTTGGAAAACTGTGACCATCTGGCCACTTATCATTTCAAATTGGAGGTAAATCTACTTTTCATAGTGTTTTCTAATTTAGATTAGTGTCTTTTACACTGTCTATCTGGTAATTTTTAAACAAAATACAAATGCTTAATACAGTAACAGAACTGGTATTGAAAGGGAGAGTTTAATTTCTAAAAATTTTTTCTCAATATAAGTAATTTTTATTTTTATTTATGATTTGTTGGTATGAATTTTGTTCATCACATTTCTTAAAGTATAATGTGTTTGCATATAATTTTAAGGATTTAAAGGATTGTGTTACTTTTCTTGTGTCTAACTTAATTTATAAAATCTAAGTGATTAGCAATGACTGACTAAGTGTAGTAGTTTTGTAGTCATAAACATATGACTACAGATACACACAAATATATACACACATGTATAATACTTAGGATATAACCTGCTAATACCTTTCACCAGAGTATGGTATTTTTATTGCTTTTCCTTATTTTCTGACCTTCCTCTGGCTCTACACTGCAGCTCCCTGGGGCTGATGTAGAGCCTGAACGTAGGTCTCTAACTGTACATCTATTTTCCTCAAACTGCAAACTCTCAAAGTCAGCTTCACCAAAACTAATGGAAAAAAAGAGCTGGAATTTACTACTGTGAAGCCTTGGCCATTCATTAATTGAAAGTAACCTTGCTAAGGTATTATTAAAGATAATGCACATGGAATGGTGTGAGGTTTTCAAATTACTGGACTTGGAAATAAAGACATGGGATATAATCTCTAGTCTGTCCCAGATGAGCTGTACAGCTTTAGAGAAGTCACTCTGCAGGGCTGCTTGGAGACACGAGGGCATGCCACAAAGCCCCTTCAAATCAGTTCTCTGAAAGTCCCTGTTCCCCATTTATTTAGAGGAGCAACTGAGCTCTGTACAGGGTTTCAGAAGAGAAGGAGGATGACACAGTTTGCAGAGCTGCAAGTCTTCTTTGCATTAAAGGGATTAGTTTTCATAGAGGAAATTTTAGAGGTCCAAAATAATTATTACTACCACTTGGTAGTTTTAATCTTTTCTTCCCACTACTAAAACACTTCAGGCAATTTATTGCCCCCAAAATTCCTTCTATATTTCTACTATACACCTGAGATATTTTCATATAATTTCTTTCATTTTTAAACATTTTCAATGATATTTTAATGCCTATACAATGTCAATATTTGTTTTAGGTTAGTGCTTCCAGAGAACTGACTGGTTGGCTCAAAAGATGCACAGTTCTTCCAATGAAGGTCAGTGTTCTTATCTTCTGGTTAGCATGGTTGGATGAGATCAATAATTACAATCCTGAGAATCAAAATCATCCCAAGAGAATTAAAAACATACACATTCTCTGCTCTACCTCAGACCAACTGAATCAGAAGACTCTTTAAGTGAAGACTCAATACAGATGTTCTTATGAAACCTGTATGTATGATGCAGATACAGCAAGTCTGCAGGCTGTGGTGTGTTATCTCATGGCTAAGTGGTTTGTGATGTCGCTCTGCCTAGAAAGATTGTGACCTGGAAGTGAAAGAGATTAAATAGAATATATGCTGGTTAGATGCATTATCATATTCCACAAGGAGACTTTATTTCTCAACAGCTATGTCATCACAACTTTAAAGAATCCATATAGTGGTCATTATTACTTTCCTTTTACTCAGAACACCAGAGACAGAAAGATACATGCGTATGATTTTTAGCACTGGAAGAGGATATATAGCTCCTGATTTTTAGTACAATAATCTTTAAGTTATAGCAGTTTTAATATGTAGGGCATTAAAAAACGGGGCTTTAAATGTCACTATAAACTCATTAATGCTCCCCCCCCCTTTTCTATAGTAGGCCAAGGGAAAGAAACGATTTCTTCTGGGTATGCTGTGGTTTTCCTGTTTAAATAAGCTTATTAAAATTATCCTCTCTTCTTCCTGCCTAACTAGTCTCTCCTGGTTCTCAGTGGATGAAGTAACGTGTACTACTTAAGATTCATATTTCCTTTCTAAATATGCCTTGAAGGAGCAGGATTAACTTTCTCAGCTTCTTCTTCAGCAGCAAACTTTAATTGGCTGACAGCTTGCTCAGACAAACACATAGCCCCTGAGGGATTTTATGGTGAAAGGAAAGAAAACATGGTCATGGATTCACCACTTCTCAATACGTTCTCCCACAGACTATATATAAAAATAGTACTGCATCATGAAGGCGGAGACAAAGATGTTAGACACTGACCAATAAAATTTTAAAACGAGCCAATATCATTCCGTCTTTTAAAATTTTCTTTTTATTGTCCCATATAAAAAAATATTCTCAGCCTTGTAAATCACAATCACATATGCTATGATCATTTACACAATGCTTTGTTGAATTACTCTAGCCAGAAACCTCACAACTATCTAAGAATGGACCATTCATATACTGCCTTTGTATTTGTCATTATCTGTGTCTTGTTTGCTGGGCACATTGATAATTTCTTCCTCAACTGTATTATATTCCTTTTATCCTATTTAGAAGCAAAAGGTTTTGAGGACTAACTTTCCACCAATGCAACCTCATGTCCATGATCACTGATTCCTTGAGGTTTGAGGTGACTCAGACCTAAACAACCATTGCATAACTTTTCCTGACCATGGGGAGTAATAAAGACATGAAGGGGTGGTTTAATCAGTTCAAAGTCCAAAATTTTCACCAGGAATTTTGGCACTGGTCCACTATTTCCAAATGATTTGGGTTGCAGAAGACTACACAATTGTAGTCATTACATTTTTATGAGTGAATGCATCCTTCAGATGAAGCTGACACGATGGAGAGGTCAGAAACAGAATTCAATGGAAATAGTGACAGAGCCATTTCTATATACAGTTTCTGCAATGATGAAATATATTAAAAATATTATTTATACCTAAGATTTGTTACTTCTATTCTCCATTAAGCCAAGTCAAAGAAAGAGTTTTAACAGGAATACTAAAAAGATAGAAGAAGAGATGTCATAGATTTCACAATGACTTTGGTAAAGTCTCTCATGAAACTTTCAAATCTAATGGCAATATATAGTCTGGGCAAATGATCATTTAAATGTCAAGGTCTTCACTGTCTTGTCACGAGGCTCTGGGATGTTTAAATTTCATGTAACCCACTGAAGTGAAGAAATAGGAAACATATTTAGCAAATTTGCAGATTTAGGTGGGATAGATATTATTTTTGATGACTAAATTATAATTTGACATTATATTTATGATCTAGAAAGGATGAAAAAAGATAAAATTAAACACATATATGTGTAAACTTTTGAATATAAAATGTTTTTTAATATTTTAATGGTATTTGTCTTATTTTTTATTGACTTTATTGGGGTGATATTGGTTAATGAAATTATATGGGTTTCAGGTACACAATTCTATAACACATCATCTTTATATGGCATTGTGTGTTCACCACCCTAAGTCAATTCTCCCTCCAGCACCATCTATTCCCCCTCTACCTCCTTTTACCACCCCCACCTCATTATGATCCTTATGATTTTATTTCTTTGCTTAATTGCTTTACCGTTTTTACCCAGCCCACCTTTCATCTCCCCTCTGACAGCTATCTGTCCTCCATAATTATGGGTCTGTTTCTATTTTGTTTGTTAATTAATTTTGTTCATTAGAGTCTATACATAATTTAAATCATATGGTACTTATATTTCTCTGCCTGGCTTATTTTATTTAGCATAATAATCTCCAGGTCCACCCATGCTGTCACAAAAGGTAATATTTTCTTCTTTTTTACGGCTGAGCAGTATTCCTTTGAAAGAAGTGTTTAAATAAGAATAGATGGGAATAGAAAGACAGTAAGTCAATGAAAAAACCCTGGTTGTTTAGTTGAATACAAACATCATCATATAAATTACCACATAAAAATTAGTTCGTATATGTAAAAAATACTTATAATAACTAGGGCCTTTTAGTCTGGAAAACTGAAGATTTATGGAGTCTAAAATAGTAATTTTTGCACATTTAGTAAAAAAAAATATGTATTTCACACTTGGCTGGAAATGTGACAGATTCTGGAAATGTAAACATGAATAAGATCTGAAGACACAGTTTAGTGAAGGAAAAAAAACACAAGTATAAAATATTAAAGTATGGTAAAATTAGTACTATGAGAAAATAGATATACTACTAGAAATGCAATAGTAATGGAGCCACTAAGTTAATTTTGATAAGAGACTTTAGCCTTTAATTTGAGTGTAGAGGAAATAATACAAGGTTTCTTAGGCAAAGAGAAAATATCCTAAGAAGTTAGATAGTGCCTGACCGGGCAGTGGTGCAGTAGACAGAGTGTAAGGCTAAGAGATATGAACTTTAATTAGCCCTTTATGATTAGACCATGAAGAAAAATCCAGTGGGGAAGAGGGAGGGAACGTTGGAAGGAAACTAGAGACTTATTATTTAAATAAGATAATTGGCTGAGATATAATGTATTAGAATCCTAAATGTATTTATTATGGAGAATAAATGGTTAGGAATAACCAAACCAACATTAAAAATTAAAAGATATTTTTTTTCAACAAAAAGGAAACTTTATTGAGGCCTCAGGGCCATGAGGTTCACATAAGAGGCATTTCTGCTTGCTGTGGAGAATGCGGGGGTTCTATTTTCCCTTCCAGGGGTGCAGGTTGTGGGTGTATTTGCACTTCCTCCAGCAGTTGACTATGCAAGGATGCAGGCAGATCATCTTGTCATGGTTGTACTTCTGGGTGAACTGATGGAGGGAGGGCTCAGTGATGCCTCCCTGCAAAACACCATGTGCAGGGTGGACTCTTTCTGGATGTTGCATTCTGAGAAAATCCTCCATCTGTTTGCCTACAAAGGTCAGACTCAGCTGTCAGGTGGACGGCCTCCTTGTCTAGGATTTTAGCTTTGACATTCGTAGCAGTGGCACTGGGTTCAACCTCCAAGATGATGGTCTTGTCCATCAGGGTCTTTACAAAGTTCATCATCTCTGTGTAAGCTAGGGTGGCTATTTAGGGGGAACTTACCTACATTAATTGAAAAAATATTGACATTTAATATTAAAAGAAGAAAAAGAAATACCAGAAACATATTTAAGCATCTACAAAAAGTTGGTATGTGAAAAAAAGTCAGTATATTTCTTGTATGTGGAAAAGGGAAGTTATTTAACATGTGACAAAGATTTTTGAGATAATTAAATGTTTAGGGAAAATTAAATTAGAACTCAATGTCATTTGTCTAAATAAATTCAAATGATGCAACAATTTAAATACAAAAGTATGAAATCTTAAAACAACTAAAAATATATTTAATTAGTTCAAAGTAAAGAAGAATTTTATGAGCAAAAATTCCAAAGGATGAAAAAAACCATATAAGAAACAATTGATGTATTTGGTTCATTAAAGAAGAAGAAAGAGAAGAAGAAGAAGAGGGAAATCAGTAGACATCTGCTCTAGTTTTCTTGCTACTATATCTGTCAGCACTCAAACCTTCTTCTGTGTTTCTCATTTCATTAAATTACATTCCCATCTACCTAGTTACTAACATCCAACCCTTATAAGTCACCCTTGACTCTTTTCTTTTTCCTATTTCTCCACATCTAGTCTATCAGCAACAATTATCTACTTTACCAAAGTAGATTCCAGATTCATCCACTTCTCTCTGTTTCTTCTGCTCTTCTTTTAAAATAAGAAAACCATGACTCAGATTCCTGTAATTGCTTCCTAAGGGCTTTCCTTGCTACCACACTTAGTGCATTAAGATCCATTCTCCAATAGCAGTCAGGGTGTTTAAAAAGCGACAGTGATATTCATCATTCACTTACCTAATGTTCACTGAGAACCCCCTATGCTCCAGATCTATTCTGAGAGGTGCGGCTAAGTCAGTATGGCAAACAATCACAATATCTACTCTCATGGAACTGAAATTCCACTGGGGACATCGGCAGGGGAAGAAAAATCACAAATTAATGAAGTAGTGTTTTGGAAGGTAAGTACCATGGAGAAGTACAAGGCACAAAAGAGATAAAGATTGACTGCCTAGGAAGTCATCTTGTGCAGTTGTGTACTTTGTGCACTGCATAGAAGCCTGGTAGATGGGAAAAGAAAGATGAAAATCCCAGGGAGATGATTTTTCTACTTCTTGTACCCAGATGGTACTCATTTTTAAAATATATCTGACCATAGTGTGTATCTTTTTCTCATTTACTAAAAAACACAGTTCAGACCATATAGGTGGTTCCATTTTAAGGGGATCACTACTGACACATATGTTAAGAACACAGTGGAAAGGTGAAAGTAGGGATATAATTTAAGAGATTATTGTAAAATTCCAGGTGAAGAGTTACCATAGCTTGAACAGAGTATGATGATAGAGGTTCTAAGAAGTGATCAGATTCTGGATATATTTTGAAGACAGGGAAAATAAAATTTTCTGTTGGATTGCATGTGGGAACTTTCAAATCTAACCTCTTATTCAAATTTAATACCTTACTCAATTTGAGCCTTCCAACCTTTTGGATAGCATCTTCATCCATTCTCCTGGATGCTCACAAAATTTCAATTATATTGCTTTTTTTTTCTTACCCTTTAAGAGTCCAAGTTCATTTTCAATCCAAGGCCTTAGCACTTGCTGTTTTCTAATATGAAACTCCCTTTCTTTAGATCTTTGCTTGGCTTACTTATTTTCACCAGTCACTAAGCTCAAATGTCACCTGTGTAGAGAAGCCATCTCTGACCATACTATATAAAATATCCTCCCTAGACACCCATTACCGTTTTACTGATTTATTCTCTGTCTTGCTAGAATGTAAGATCCATGCCATTAAGAACATTATCTTGATTTAAAACAATGCCCAAGGTATACTAGCCATTGGAAAATATTTGTACTTATTGATTTGAACTACCACAGAGCCTACAGATATTTACTTAGAACTTTCATTGTTCTTCATGTTTATGACTACTGCGCAGAAATAAAAACTTCTCACCTTTTGAAAAGAAATTTAATGCTAATGAAGTAGATTTATGTTGCACAAAGTTGTGCAAGGATGGAAGTTTCTTATCTTTCTTCATTCCATTTTCTCTGGATGAGTATAAAGCATATTAGGGTGATAATTGTATCTGCTCATTTTAAATTTTCAGGCACTGCATTTTCTTACACTAACCTTGGAAATTATTTTATATTGATAATGCTCAATTATGTCAGAGATTATAAAAAATTAGAAGAATAAAGATAAAGGAAGCTTACATTTATCAGAGGCAATCATGCAGAATGAATATATTAGTTGTATGCCAATAATACAATATTTTTTATCACATACAGAGCATCAGTTATGTACAAGAAGGGAACATAATTGTCTATTTATAAGTCCTGCCTAGGAGTACTTTAATTCTATTGCCAAGTTGCTAGAAATTCAATTGATGCAGTGCAAATTAATGGTCAATGCTAATAACACAAAGTTCAAGATATTTAGATCTAAGACAGAGGTTTTTAAAAATAACATTTCAATTATTAGTTCTCTTGGTGATCTTTAATAGAAAAAGATAAAATAGTTATAATTCTAAATCCCTGGTTAGATTCCAATTATCCTATTGTGCCTATGTAAAGGCATTTTAGAGATTTGCAGTGAATTTTTAAATGTAAATATTTTAGATATTTCAAATTCTATCTAACTGATATATAGGAAACAATTTCAAATAATAAGCTATTCTTTAGATAACTACAGTAAAATAGACAGTTTGGGTATATTTCTTTCTGTTTTGTTCTCAAAATAACAAAGCCCAACTGAGACTATCAGATTATTGAAAAACAACTCCTGAGCCAACAATCATTAGAAATGAGAGGTTTAGACTGCTTCCAGTAAACCCAAGGTGAAAAAAGCAACTAAAAAATAGACTTAAGTTTATCTTCAATAGATTTCAACTGACACTCTACAAATACTTTGCAAAGTTTGTATGAGTGTGCAAAGAGAAAAGGAAAGGTGAGAACATAAGAAACCATGTCAGTCTGAGATAAATTTATGCTGTAGTCATCTAAATGTGATTCTAAGTGTGGTCCTCTATACTAAAGTCAAATACTCTATTTATTGAATCAATGAAATTGCTCTTCAGACACCACATTAGCGAGAAAGCTTACCTAACACCCAGGTTGGAGGAGCATGTCCTGAGTTTTCTTCTATGTCCACCATATTCTACTGGAGTTAACTATTCACAAATCACTCTTGCTCAGTTTACTCTGAGTTTATCAAGGGCAGGAGCTGTCCTATTTATGTATTCTTGGTGCCTACCAAAGTGCCTGACATGGAGTAGGCACTCAAAAATTATAACAAACTGAATTGATGCGATAAAAGGGTTAGTTTTATAAATTTAACATGTTTGTTTTGGTTTTAAATACTTTTTCAAAAATGAAAATAGATAGGGAGCTTGGAAAAAAATGTCAAAATTTAGGTACACTTCTAGAACATATTTTATATTCTAGTATTTTTGGTGTGGGGTAGTCTAGTTCTGCAAATTTTATTAAAAATATATTTTTGATGTTATTGAAATATTTTTAGTTCAAAATTTGTAAGGTCTCTGAACTGTAACTATTTGTTCTATCTCATTACTGAAATGGCTTCAGTATAGAATTTTGTTTTCCTTTATTTTTAATAATTTGCAAAGAGAATAGGAACTGTTTTGTTACAAATCTTATAATAATAGAAAATGCACAGAAGATACTTTATTCCCAGAATTTTATTGTATAAATGCAAAATCTGACAACAAATGAAAGTCTTAATAAGATATGCTTTAGTGTTTACGTACACTATACTAATTCTATGAGTATTGCTAGAGCAAGGTGGGCACGGTCTTGGAAAAAAAGGATCTCTTTAATCATTTGTCATAGCCTATCATCCAAATCTAGTCTGGCGACTGCTCTTCCATTGTGCACCTTCAGCCCCCCATTGAGTTTGATATGATATCAGTGCTACTTCTCACGGAGCACTGCATCATTCTCGTGAGTTTCTAGAGCCAACTATGGTCTTGTAAGTCTCCCATAAAGCTCTACAAAGCAGCAGCTACTATTGAACAAAATGCATTGTACATCCAGTGTCCCTGAAGAATGACTGCAGAAGCAAACTTCTTCTGGAGAGCCGCATGCCATTGAAATACAATCTGCACCTTGTGGCAAAAGTTGCAAAAAGTCAGTACTTGATGAGGGAGAACTTTTAAAATCCTTGAAACAGCAGAGTGGCTAAAGGCTATTTGTTGAATTTGCAATAAAATGTAATCCAGTGTAATATGCAGGTAGTTACCAACTATAGAAAGCCAGCTGTGATACTATTGAACAACATCCCTCCCTCCCACCAAATGAGCTGTTAAGGGAACAAACAGAATTTGTGAAGGACTAATAAGAACTTTTAAAAAAACTCTTCAGAAAAGGTTATCGTCAGAGTTATTCCAGAAGCTGTAACAATCATAGAAATCTTAGTGATTCTACAATATGCCTTTCAAATACTTAATTGTAGATTTGGGAGATGCTCAAAAAGAAAAGGCTGTTGTGTGCTAAAAGAAACTTTGGTAGGAAAACATAAAATTATACAAACTTATTTATTTTAAAAATCAGAGACAAGTATTTTGTTAAAAATATTGTAATTTGTGTTTTGATTAACTATGCTACTACCATCTGTAACATTCTACTTTCTGGAATCTAGCTGCTTTAATTTGAAGTTGATGTTAGTTCACTACCCAGATTTTTTACACATAACATTCCTTTGTCTGTAGTTATGATGGGTTTCTGGATAATATATCATTATTCCACACAAATGATATAAGAAATGTGCTCTTCCTTCAAATGCCCAGTGCTCTCAGAGGCAGAGTAGATTCAGTGAGGGTTTGAAAGCAGTACAAATAAATAAAAGATAAAAGAAATCTAAGGGGTTATTTTTGTTTGTTTTTTTTTTGTTTTTATATTTTTCTGAAGTGAGAAATGGGGATGCAAAGAGACAGACTCCTGAATGCACCCTATAAGAATCCACCCGGCAAGCCCTCTATAAGGTGATGCTCTGCCCATCTGGGGTGTTGCTCTGTTGCAACAGGAGCCATAGTAGTGCCTGAGGCAGACGGCATAGTGCTATCTTCAGCACCTAGGCCAATTTTGCTCCAATGGAATCTTGGCTGTGGGAGGGGAAGAGCAAGATAAAAGGGAAAAAGAGGAGAAAGGGTGAAGAAGCAGATGGGCACTTATCCTGTGTGCCCTGACTGGGAATCAAATCCTGCACTTACGGTAGGCCGGACCAGTGCTTTATCACTGAGCAAACAGGCCAGGGCAAGAAAATCTTAGTTTTTAAAATTACATGTTATTTATTTATTTATTTATTTATTTAAATGGGGTGACATTGATAAATCAGGGTGCATATGTTCAGAGAAAACATCTCCAGGTTATTTTGGCATTTGATTATGTTGCATACCCATCACTCAAAGTCAAATTGTCCTTTATCACCTTCTATCTGCTTTTCTTTGTGCCCCTCGCCTCCCCCACACCCTCCCTCTCCTTCCAGCCCCCTACACAGTAACCACCACACTCTTGTCTGTGTCTCTGAGTCTCATTTTTATGTACCACCTATGCATGGAATCAAATAGTTCTTAGGTTTTTTTTATTTACTTATTTATTTTATTTATTATACTCAGTATAATGTTATCAAGGTCCATCCATGTTGTTGTAAATGATCCGATGTCCTCATTTCTTATGACTCAGTAGTATTCCATAGTATATATGTACCACATCTTCTTTATCTAGTCATCTATTGAAGGGCTTTTTGGTTGTTTCCATGTCTTGGCCACTGTGAACAATGTTGCAATGAACATGAGGCTGCATGGCATGTGTCTTTACATAGCAATGTTTTTGAGTTTTGGGGATATATACCCAGTTGAGGGATTGCTGGGTCATATGGTAGCTCTATTTTTAATTTTTGAGGAACCAGCATACTTTCTTCCATAATGGTTATACTACTTTACATTCCCACCAACAGTGGATGAGGGTTCCTTTTTCTCCACAGCCTCTCTAACACTTATTATTATCTGTCGTGTTGATAATAGCTAATCTAACAAGTGTTAGGTGGTATCTCATTGTAGTTTTGATTTGCATTTCTCTAATAGCTAATGAAGATGAGTATCTTTTCAAATATCTGTTGGCCATTTGTATTTCTTCCTGGGAGAAGTGTCTGTTCATGTCCTCTTCCCATTTTTTTATTGGATTGTTTGTTTTTTGTTGTTGAGTTTTATGAGTTCTTTGTATATTTTAGATATTAGGCCCTTATCTGAGCTGTTGTTTGAAAATATCATCTCCTATTTAATTGGCTGTCTGTTTGTTCTGCTGTCAGTTTCTCTTGCTGTGCAAAAGCTTCTTACTCTGATGTAGTCCCATTCATTTATCTTTGCCTTCACTTCCCTTGCCTTTGGAGTCAAGTTCATAAAGTGCTCTTTACAACCAAGATCCATGAGTTTAGTACCTATGTTTTCTTCTATGTAATTTAATCTTTCAGGTCTTACATTTAGGTCTTTGATCCATTATGAATTAATTTTAACAAGGGGACAAACTGTAGTCAAGTTTCATTCTTTTGCATGTGGCTTTCCAGTTTTCCCAGCACCATTTGTTGAAGAGGCTTTCTTTTCTCCATTGTGTGTTGTTGGCACCTTTATCGAAAATTATTTGACCATATATATGTGGTTTTATTTCTGGGCTTTCTATTCTGTTCCATTGGTCTATATGTCTATTTTTCTGCCAGTACCATGCTGTTTTGATTGTCGTGACTCTATAATATAATTTGAAGTCTTGTATTGTAATGCCCCCAGCTTCATTCTTTTTCCTTAGGATTGCTTTGGCTATTCGGGTTTTTTTATAGTTCCATATAAATCTGATGGTTTTTTTCTTCCATTTCTTTAAAAAATGACATTGGAATTTTGATGGGAATTGCATGAAATTTGTATATTTCTTTAGGTAATATTGTCATTTTGACTATGTTAATTCTTCCTATTCAGGAACTAGGAATATCTTTTTATTTCATTATATCTTTTTTGATTTCCCTTATCAATGGTTTGTAGTTTTCATTTAATAGGTCCTTTACATTCTTTGTTATGTTTATTCCTAGGTACTTCATTTTTTTTGTTGCAACCATGAAGGAGATTATTTTTTTGAGTTTGTTTTCTGATGTTTTATTGTTGGCATACAGGAAGGCAATGGACTATGTATATTAATTTTGTATCCTGCGACCTTACTGTATTGGTTTATTGTTTCTAGTAGTCTTTTTGAGGAGTCTTTGGAGATTTCGATGTCTGGGATCATATCATCTGCAAAAAATAAAATGTTTACTTCTTCTTATTCAATATGAATGCCTTTTATTTCTTTTTCTTGTCTTATTGCTCTGGCTTGAACTTCCAGCATGACATTAAATAAGAGTGGAGAGAATGGACAACCTTGTCTTGTTCCTGATTTTAGGAGAAAAGTCCTCAGTTTTATGACATTTAATATAATGTTAGCTGATGGTTTATCATAAATGGCGTTTATTTTGTTGAGATATTTTCCTTCTATACCCATTTTGTTGAGTGATTTAAACATAAAATTGTTTTGTATTTTATCGAATGCCTTTTCTCCATGTATTGATAGGATCATATGGTTTTTGTCCTTTGTTTTGTTGATATGATGTATTACATTAACCATTTTATATATGTTGAACCCTCGTGATTCTAGAATGAATCCCACTTGATCATGATGTATTATTTTTTAATGTGTTTTTGTATTTGATTTGCTAGTATTTTGTTTAGTATTTTAGCATCTGTATTAATTAGTGTTAATGGTCTGTAGTTTTCTTTTTGTGTGTTGTCCTTCCTAGGTTTTGGTATGAGAGTTATGTTGACCTCATAAAATGTGTTTGGCAGTATTGCTTCTTCTTCAATTTTTTGGAAGACTTTGAGTAGAATAGGAACCAAGTCTTCTTTGAATGTTTGGTAGAATTCACTAATATAGCCATCTAGTCCTGGACTTTTATTTTTGGGCATGTTTTTGATAGTTGTTTCTATTCCTCCCTGCTTATGGGTCTGTTTAGGCTTTCTGCTTCATCATGATTCAGTTTAGGAAGATTGTATTGTTCTAGAAATTTATCCATTTCTTTTAGATTGTTCAATTTGGTGGCATATAGTTTTTCATAGTATTCTACAATAATTCTTTGTATATTTATGATATCTGTGGTGATTTCTTCTCTTTCATTTTGGATATATTTTTATTTGAGGCCTTTTTTTTTCATTAGTGAGTCTTGCCAAGTACTTGTAAATTTTGTTGATCTTTTCAAAAAATCAGCTCTTTGTTTCATTAATTTTTTCTATAGTTTTTCTTTTCTCTATTTCATTTATTTCTGCTTTGATTTTTATTATTTCCTTTCTTCTGGTTTTGGGTTGCCTTTGTTCTTTTTCTAGTTCCTTAAGATATGAAGTTAAGTGGTTTACTTGGGCTCTCTCTTGTTTGTTCATATATGCCTGTAGTGACATGAACTTCCTTCTTATTACTGCTTTTGCTGCATCCCAGAGATTCTGATATGTTGTATTGTTATTTTTGTTTGCCTGTCTGCAACTTTCTTTCTCTGCTTTTATTTCTTCTTTGACCCACTCATTTTTTAAAATTATGTTGGTTAGTTTCCCCCTTTTGGTTGATTTGTTTACCTCTTTTTTTGCAGTAGAATTCTAGTTTCAAGGCTTTATGATTGAAGAATATACTTGGTATAATATCAATCTTTCAGAATTTGTTGATGTTATTTTTGTGGCCCAACATATGATCAATTCCTGAGAATGTTTTATGTACACTAGAGTAAAATTAAACTTAGATGCTATGGAATGAAACATCCTGTAGATGCTTATCATATCTAATTGTTCTAGTGTTTTGTTTAAGGCCAATATTTTTTTTATTGATTTTTTGTTTGTATGAATAATCTAGAGTCATCAACCATGTATTGAGGTCTCCAAGTATGATTGTATTTTTGTCAGTTTCTGTTTTTAGGTCACTCAGTAGCTGTCTTATATATTTTAGTGCTCCCTAGTTTGGTGCATATATATTAAGTGTTATGTCTTCTTGATTCAGTGTCCCCTTTATCATTATGAAATGACCTTTTTCATCTCTGATTATCTTTCCTGACTGTTGTCAGCATTGTTAGATATGAGTATTGCTACACCTGCTTTTTTATGTTATTTGCTTGGAGTATTGTTTTCCAGCTTCCACTTTGAATTTGTTTTTAGTCTTGTAGCTTAAATGTGTTTCTTGTAGGCAGCATACAGTTAGATTTTATTTTTTAATCCATTCTGCTATTCTATGTCTTTTTATAGGTGAGTTCAATCCATTTACATTTAGTGTAATTATTGACATTTGAAGGTTTCCTATTGCCATTTTATATATTGCATTCTGATAGTTTTGTATCTTCTTTGATTTTTTTTTTTAACAGGGACAGAGAGAAAGTTAGAGAGAGGGATAGATAGGGACAGACAGACAGGAACAAAGAGAGGTGAGAAGCATCAATCATTAGTTTTTCATTGCTGTTGCAACACTTTATTGTTCAATGATTGCTTTCTCACATGTTCCTTGACCATGGGCCTTCAGCAGACTGAGCAATCCCTTCCTGGAGCCAGCGACTTTGGGTCCATGCTGGCTAGCTTTTGCTGAAGCCAGATGGGCCTACTCACAAGCTGGCAAGCTTGGGGTCTCAAACCTGGGTCTTCTGCATCCCAGTCTGATGCTCTATCCACTGCGGAAGTGCCTGGTCAGGCATTCTTTGATTCTTCTCTTTTTTTCCATCATTTTTTAAATATATTTTATTACTATTAATTCTAATGGGGTGACACCAATAAGTCAGGGTACATATGTACAATGAAAACATCTCCAGGTTATCTTATCATTCAATTGTGTTGCATACCCATCACCAAAAGTCAAATTGTCCTCTGTCACCTTCTATCTGGTTTTCCCTGTGTCCCTCCTCTCCTCCCTATCCCACCCTCTCCTCCCTCCCCCCATTCTGTAACGACCACTCTCTTGTCTATGTCTCTTATTCTCAGTTTTATGTCGCACCTATGTATGAAATCATGTTGTTCTCAGCTTTATTTTTTTTGATTTACTTATTTCACTCCGTATAATGTTATCATGGTACATCCATTTTGTTATAAATGATCCGATGTCATCATTTCTTATGGCTGAGTAGTATTCCATAGTATATATGTACCATAGCTTTTTAATCCACTCGTCTTCTGAAAGACACTTGGGCTGGTTCCAAATTTTCGCTATTGTGAACAATGCTGCCACGAACATAGAGGCGCATTTTTTCTTTTCGAACAGTTATAAGGTGTTCTAAGGGTATATTTCTATAAGTGGGATAGCTGGGTCAAAAGGCAGCTCGATTTTTAATTTTCTGAGAAATATCCAAACTGTTTTCCATAGTGGCTGCACTAGTCTACAATCCCACTAGCAGTGTAGAAGGGTTCCCTTTTCTCCACATCCTCGCCAGCACTTATTCTGTGTTGTTTTGCTAAGATGTGCCAGTCTGACTGGTGTGAGGTGATATCTCATCGTGGTTTTAATTTGCATTTCTCTAATGATTAGTGATGTTGAGCATTTTTTCATATGCCTATTGGCCATCTGTATGTCATCTTTGGAGAAATTTCTATTCATTTCTATCCATTTTTTGATTGGATTGTTTGTCTTCCTGGTGTTGAGTTTTATAAGTTCTTTATAAATTTTAGTTATTAACCCCTTATCAGATGTGCTGTCGAATATGTTCTCCCATTGTGTAGTTTGTCTTTTTATTCTGTTCTTATTGTCTTTAGCTGTGCATAAACTTTTTAGTTTGATATAGTTTCATTTGTTTATCTTGCCTTTTATATCATTTGCCAGTGGAGATAAATCGGCAAATATACTGCTGCTACAGATGTCGGAGAGCTTGCTGCCTGTGTTTTCTTCTAAGATGCTTATGGTTTCACGGCTTACATTTAAGTCTTTTATCCATTTTGAGTTTGTTTTTGTGAATGGTGTAAGTTGATAGTCTAGTTTCATTTTTTTTGCAGGTAGATGTCCAATTTTCCCAACACCATTTGTTAAAGAGGCTGTCTTTACTCCATTGTATGTCCAGTCCTCCTTTGTCAAATATCAGTTGTCCATAAAGGTGTGGGTTTATTTCTGGGTTCTCTGTTCTGTTCCATTGATCTATGTGCCTGTTCTTATGCCAGTACCAGGCTGTCTTGAGTATAATGGCCTTATAGTAAACCTTGATATCTGGAAGAGTGATACCTCCTGCTTTATTTTTTTCTTTATAAGATTTCTGAGGCTATTCGTGTTCTTTTTTGGTTCCATATAAATTTTTGGAATATGTGTTCTATATCATTGAAGTATGTCATTGGTATTTTAATTGATATTGCATTGAATTTATAAATTGCTTTGGGTAATATAGACATTTTAATGATGTTTATTCTTCCTAGCCATGAGCACGGTATATGCTTCCACTTATTTGTATCTTCCTTGATTTCTTTTATCAATGTTTTATAATTTTCCGAGTAAAAGTCCTTAAGCTCCTTGGTTAAATTTACTCCTTGGTACTTTATTTTTTTGGCTGTAATAGTGAAGGGGATTGTTTCCTTAAATTCTTTTGCTGAGAGTTCATTGTTGGTATATAGAAATACCTCTGATTTCTGAGTATTAATTATATATCCTGCCACCTTGCTGAATTCATTTATAAGGTCCAGTAGTTTTTTGACTGAGACTTTAGGGTTTCCAATGTACAATATCATATCATCTGCAAATAGTGGCAGTTTTACTTTTTCTTTTCCAATTTGTATGCCTTTTATTTCTTCTTCTTGTCTATTTGCTATAGCTAGGTCTTCCAGAACTATGTTGAATAAGAGTGATGACAGGGAGCATCCCTGCCTGGTTCCTGATCTTAAGGGGATTGCTTTTAATTTTTGTCTATTTAGTATGATGCTTGCTGTGGGTTTGTCGTAGATGGCCTTTATCATGTTAAGGAATGTTCCCTGAATTCCCACTTTACTGAGATTTTTGAGCATGAATGGGTGCTGGATTTTATCAAATGCCTTTTCTGCATCTATTGAAATTATCATGTGATTTTTGTCCTTCCTTTTGTTTCTGTGATGAATCACATTGATTGATTTGCAAATATTGAACCAGCCTTGCCTCTCCAGAATAAATCCCACTTGATCGTGGTGTATGATTTTTTTCATATATTGCTGGATCCGGTAGGCTAATATTTTGTTGAGAATTTTAGCGTCTAAATTCATCAGGGATATTGGCCTATAATTTTCTTTCTTTGTGTTGTCTTTGCCCAGGTTTGGGATCAGAATTATGCTCGCTTCATAAAAGAAGTTTGGAAGTCTTCTTTCCTCTTGAAATTTTTGAAATAACTTGAAGAGGATAGGAGTTAGTTCTTCTTTGAATATTTGATAGAATTTCTTGTGAAGCCATCAGGCCCATGACTTTTCTTTTTTAGGAGTTTTTTGATAACTGTTTCGATCTCATTTGTTGTAAATGGTCTGTTTAGGTGTTCTGTTCTTGCAGATTGATTTTTGGAAGGTTATATGATTCAAGAAATTTGTCCATTTCACCAAGATTGTCTAATTTTTTGGCATATAGTTCTTCATAGTATTTTCTTACAATGCTTTGTATTTCTGTTGTGTCAGTTGTTATTTCTCCACTGTCCTTTCTAATTTTATTTATTTGAGTCCTCTCTCTTTTTTTCTTGGTGAGTCTAGTTAAAGGTTCATCAATCTTGTTTACCTTTTCAAAGTACCAGCTTCTGGTATCATTGATCCTCTCTATTGTTTTTTTCGCCTCTATGTCATTTATTTCTGCTCTGATCTTTATTATTTCCTTCTTTCTACTTGTCTTGGGTTTTATTTGTTGTTGTTTTTCTAGTTCTTTTAGATGCAGGGTCAGGTTGCTTTTTTGAGCTTTTTCTAGCTTCTTATGATATGCCTGTAGTGCAATAAACTTCCCTCTCAGAACTGCTTTTGCTGTGTCCCATAAATTTTGAGTTGATGTATGCTCATTATCATTTGTTTCTAGAAACTTTTTTATTTCTTCTTTGATCTCATTGTTAATCCATTCATTATTTAATATCATGCTATTTAGTTTCCAAGTGTTTGAGTATTTTTCAGTTTTTCTTTTGTGGTTAATTTCTAGTTTCATGGCATTGTGATCAGAGAAAATGCTTGATATGATTTCAATCTTCTTAAATTTATTGAGACCATTTTTGTGTCCTAACATGTGGTCTATTCTAGAAAACGTACCATAAGCGCTTAAGAAAAATGTATATTCTACTGTTTTAGGGTGGAAAGTTCTGAAGATATCTATTAAATCAAGTTGATCTAGTGTCTCCTTTAAGTCTGCTGTCTCTTTATTAATTTTCTTTCTTGAGGATCTATCCAGTGTTGTTAGAGGGGTATTGAAATCCCCTACTATGATAGGATTGCTGTTAATGTCGCCCTTTATATCCATCAAAGTCTGCTTTATGTATGTCGGGGCTTCTATAGTTGGTGCATAGATATTTATAATAGTTATATCTTCCTGTTGAATTGTTCCCTTTATCATTATGTAGTGTCCTTCTTTATCTCTTACTACAGCCTTTGTTTTAAAGTCTATTTTGTCAGATAGAAGTATTGCTACCCCGGCTTTTTTTTCATTTCCATTTGCATGAAATATTTTTTTCCATCCTTTTACCTTCAGTCTATGTGCATCTTTTGTTTTGAGCTGTGTCTCTTGTAGACAGCATATGTATGAGTCCTGTTTCTTTATCCATGCAGCTACCCTATGTCTTTTGATTGGATCATTTAATCCATTTACATTTAACGTTATTATTGATATGTAGTTGTTTATTGCCATTTTATTCTTTAAAGCTGTATTCTTCTTTTGCTATATTCTTTCCTCCCTTTAAACTGTTCACAACAGGCCCCTTAGTATCTCTTGCAGAATTGGTTTGGTTTTTAAGAATTCCTTGAGGTTTTCTTTTTCTGGGAAGCTCTTTATTTTTCCTTCAATTTTAAACGTTAGCCTTGTTGGATAAAGTAGTCTTGGTTGTAGGTTCTTGTTCTGCATTACTTTGATTATTTCTTGCCATTCCCTTCTGGCCTCAAATATTTCTGTTGAGAATTCCGATGTCATCCTTATGGGGTCTCCTTTATAGGTGTTAGCCTTTTTTTTCCCTACCAGCTTTTAAAATATTTTCTTTATCCATTAGCTTTGGTATTTTAACTATGATGTGTCTTGGTGTAGATCTTTTTGGGTTTCTCTTTAATGGAGTTCTGTGTGCTTCTTGAACGTGTGGAGTGTTTCCCCGCCTTAATTTAGCAAAGTTTTCTGCTATGATTTGATTGAACAAAGTTTCCATTTCCTGTCCTCTCTCCTCTTCTTCAGGTACCCCTATGATACGAATTTTGTTTCTCTTCAGGTTGTCACATATCTCCCTTAGAGTTTCCTCACAATTTTTGAGTCTCTTTTCCTTTTTCTTCTCTGCTTCTGTGCCTTTGTTTATTGTGTCCTCTAACTCGCTTATTCGATCTTCAGCGTGATTCATCATGCTTTTAATTCCTTCCACTGTGGTCTTCAGTTCTGATACTGTATTTGTCATTTCTGTCTGATTCTTTTTTATTATTTCAATTTTGTTTTTTATACTTGTTATCTCTTTATTTAGGTGTTCATAATGACTATCCATTGTTGCTCTAATTTCTTTGAACATCCTGACTATCATTATTCTAAATTCTGTTTCTGGTAATTTGGTTATATCTGGTTCATTTAGGTTCTTCTCTGGGGATTTCTCTTGATTCATTTGGTTTGCATTCCTCTGCCTGCCCATTTTGTCTGTGTATAAGCAAGTTGTGGCCACTGGAGTCCAGTAGGTGTTCCCTTTGTGTTCTTTAGGTGTGGTCTGTCTACAGGCCCCCCACCCCCTTGCTGGTGCCTAAGGTGGTTGGGTATGGGCGTTGCCAGAGCCGGCCCACTGTGGCTTTTGCTGTGATTTCCGCCTCTCCTCTGCGGGAGGGGCTGTCACTGAAGCTACAAGCCTCAGGACCAAGGATAGAAGTGAGCACATTTACTCAGCTGCCGACCAGCCTATATCCGGACTTCAGCCCAGAATCAGCAGTCGGAGCCTGCTCGCTACAGTTTCATGGGTTGGGCGGGGCTTTTGACGTGCTCTCAGCTGTTAGCCTTTGCCTGTCCGGAGCTTTAGCCCCGCCCTCGAGGCCAGGGTCCTTCTGCGCAGGGTCGGAATCCAAGGTTTATTGGGGCGGGCATGTTATCTGACTTCCGCTCAGCTGCGGACTTCTGCTTGTCCCAGACTCTACCCCGCCCCCACGTTCAGAGCCCGCTGGTGCACGTTGGATGGCAAATCACGGTTTCTCCGGCTGGTCGGGGATATTAGCATGGGCTCAGCTGCGAGCTTCCACTTGTCTCGGGATCTACACCGTCTTCGCGCTCAGAGCCCGCTCGCGCAAGCAGAATGGCTAACCGTGGTTTCTCCGGCCGGGCGGGGCTGGTGGCGTGAGCTCAGCCATGAGCCCCTGCCCGTCCCTGGTCCTAGCCCGGTCCCCGCGGTCAGGACCGGCTTGTGTAGGGTCGCAGAGCTGATTTCTGCTCGTTCCTGGCCTCCCGCTTTGTCCCCACAGGTTGGACTACAGGTGGCCCACAGCTTCCGGACCGCTTTCGCGCGTCCCCTCCGACCCTGATGGGCTAGACGGAGCTCATACCGTCTTGGCCTCCGCCCACGCCGACTGAACCGCGTTTCAGCGTCCTGCCGCCCACGATAGCCTTCAGCAACCCTCAGCAGAGTAGGATGGGACCTAATACTCCACACTGTAGGCCTGGGAGCTCCCTCACTTGTTTCACAACTCAAAACTGTCCAAACGCCTCTTCTAGGCTATGGGACTGCAGGCTGGGGCTTGGTTCCTGGGACCCAGGTCCCTTCCTCTCTGCCAAACTCTCCTGCCGCCACGCGGGTCTCTCCGGGGTGCCGTTTGCTCCGGGGAGCTGGGCAGCCCTCTTAGCATTTTCGCTATTCCTACCAGTCTCATTGTGGCTTCTTCTGTGTTCCTTGGTTGAAGAGTCCACTTAGTTTTGTTCAAAGTTGGTTTATCCAGGTGATGGTTCTTAAAATTGAGTTATATCTACTTTGGTTCTGGGAGTTGGAAGTTGGTATGTCCGCCTACTCCGTCACCATCTTACTCCCTCTGGGGGTTTTTTGATAACAGTTTCGATCTCATTTGTTGTAATTGCTCTGTTTAGGTGTTCTGATTCTTCCAGATTGATTTTTGGGAGGTTATATGATTCAAGAAATTTGTCCATTACACCAAGATTGTCTAATTTTTTTGGCATATAGTTCTTCATAGTATTTTCTTACAATGCTTTGTATTTCTCTTGTGTCAGTTGTTATTTTTCCACTGTCCTTTCTAATTTTATTTATTTCAGTCCTCTCTCCTTTTTTCTTGGTGAGTCTAGTTAAAGGTTCAACAAACTTGTTTACCTTTTCAAAGAATCAGTTTCTGGTTTCATTAATACTGTGTATCATTTCCTTAGCCTCTATGTCATTTATTTCCGCTCTGATCTTTATTATTTCCTTCCTTCTACTTGTCTTGGGTTTTATTTGTTGTTGTTTTTCTAGTTCTTTTAGATGCAGGGTCAGGTTGCTTTTTTGAGCTTTTTCTAGCTTCTTATGATATGCCTGTAGTGCAATAAACTTCCCTCTCAGAACTGCTTTTGCTGTGTCCCATAAATTTTGAGTTGATGTATGCTCATTATCATTTGTTTCTAGAAACGTGTTTATTTCTTCTTTGATCTCATTGTTAATTCATTTATTATTTAATATCATGCTATTTAGTTTCCAAGTGTTTGAGTATTTTTCAGTTTTTCTTTTGTGGTTAATATCTAGTTTTATGGCATTGTGATCAGAGAAAATGCTTGATATGATTTCAATCTTCTTAAATTATTGAGACCATTATTGTGTCCTAACATGTGGTCTATCCTAGAAAACGTACCATGAGCGCTTGAGAAGAATGTATATTCTACTGCTTTAGGGTGAAAAGTTCTGAAGATATCTATTAAATCAAGTTGATCTAGTGTATCCTCTAAGTCTGCTGTTTCTTTATTAATTTTCTTTCTTGAGGATCTATACAGTGTTGTTAGAGGGGTATTGAAATCCCCTACTATGATAGTATTGCTGTTAATCTCGCCCTTTATATTCATCATAGTCTGCTTTATATATGTCGGGGCTCCTATATTTGTTGCATAGATATTTATAATAGATATGTCTTCCTTTTGAATTGTTCCCTTTATCATTATGTAGTGTCCTTCTTTATCTCTTACTACAGCCTTTGTTTTAAAGTCTATTTTGTCAGATATAAGTACTGCTACCCCAGCTCTTTTTTCATTTCTATTTGCATAATATATTTTTGTCCATCCTTTTACTTTCAGTCTATGTGCATCTTTTTTTTTAAGGTGTGTCTCTTGTAGACAGCATATGTATGGGTCCTGTTTCTTTATCCATGCAGCTACCCTATGTCTTTTGATTGGATCATTTAATCCATTAACATTTAATGTTATTATTGATATGTAGTTGTTTATTGCCATTTTATTCTTTAAAGCTGTATTCTTCTTTTGCTCTATTCTTTCCTCCCTTTAAACTGTTCACAACAGGCCCCTTAGTATCTCTTGCAGAATTGGTTTGGTTTTCATGAATTCCTTCAGGCTTTCTTTTTTTGGGAAGCTCTTTATTTCTCCTTCAATTTTAAACGTTAGCCTTGTTGGATAAAGTAGTCTTGGTTGTAGGTTCTTGTTCTGCATTACTTTGATTATATCTTGCCATTCCCTTCTGGCCTCAAGTGTTTCTGTTGAGAATTTCGATGTCATCCTTATGGGGGCTCCTTTATAGGTGATAGCCTTTTTTTCCCTAGCAGCTTTTAATATTTTTTCTTTATCCATTAGCTTTGGTATTTTAACTATGATGTGTCTTGGTGTAGATCTTTTTGGGTTTCTCTTTAATGGAGTTCTGTGTGGTTCTTGAATGTGTGAAGTGTTTCTCAGCCTTAATTTAGGGAAGTTTTCTGCTATGATTTGATTGAACAAAGTTTCCATTTCCTGTCCTCTCTCCTCTTCTTCAGGCACCCCTATGATACGAATGTTGTTTCTCTTCTTGTTGTCACAGAGCTCCCTTAGAATTTCCTCACATTTTTTGAGTCTCTTTTTCTTTTTCTTCTCTGCATTTGTGCCTTTGTTTATTGTGTCCTCTAACTCGCTGATTTGATCCTCAGTGTGATTCATCCTGCTTTTAATTCCTTCCATTGTGGTCTTCAGTTCTGATACTGTATTTGTCATTTCTGTCTGATTCTTTTTTATTATTTCAATTTTGTTTTTTATACTTGTTATCTCTTTATTTAGGTGTTCATAATGACTATCCATTGTTGCTCTAATTTCTTTGAACATCCTAACTATCATTATTCTAAATTCTGTTTCTGGTAATTTGGTCATATCTGGTTCATTCAGGTCCTTCTCTGGGGATTTCTCTTGATTCATTTGGTTTGCATTTCTCTGCCTGCCCATTTTGTCTGTGTATAAGCATGTTGTGGCCACGGGAGTCCAGTAGGTGTTGCCTTTGTGTTCTCTAGCTGTGGTCTGTCTGCAGGCCCACCACCCTTTCTGCCGCTGCCTTGGGCTGTTGGGTGTGGGCATTGCCATACCCACTGTGGCTTTTGCTGTGATTTCTGTCTCTCCTCCATGGGAGGGGCTATCACTCAAGCCACAAGCCTCAGCACCAAGGGTAGAGGTGAGCACCTTTGCTCAGCTGTGGACCCAGCCTGTATCAGGACTTCCGCCCAGAACCCGCAGTCAGAGCCTGCTCGCCACAGTTTCACAGGTTGGGCGGGGCTTTTGACGTGCTCTCAGCTGTGAGCCTTTGCCTGTCCGGAGCTTTAGCCCCGCCCTCGAGGCCAGGGCCCTTCTGCGCAGGGTCGCAAACCAAGGTTTATTGGGCCGAGCGTGTTTGTTGGCTTCCGCTCAGCTGCGGATTTTCACTCATCAGGTACTTTACCCCGACCCCGCGTTCGGAGCCCGCTCGTGCATGTAAGATGGCAAACTGTGGTTTCTCCGGCCGTGCGGGGAGAGTAGCGTGGGCTCAGCTGAGAGCTTCCACTTGTCTCAGGGTCTACCCTGTCCCCGCGCTCGGAGTCTGCTCGCGCACATAGAATGGCAAACCGCGGTTTCTCCGGCCGGGCGGGGTTGGTAGCGTGAGCTCAGCCGCAAGCCCCCCACCCGTTCCTGGTCCTAGCCCTGTCCCCGCGGTCAGGGCCGGCTTGCGCAGGGTCTCAGAGCAGATCTCTGCCCGTTCCATGCCTCCCGCTTTGTCCCTGCAGGTGGGTTTACAGGCGGTCCGCACCTTCCGGACCGCTTTCGCGTGTCCCCTCCGCCCCTGCTGGGCTAGACTGAGCTCACACCAGCTTGGCCTCCGCCCACGCTGACAGAACCGCGTTTCAGCGTCCTGCCACCACCATACCCTTCAGCATCCCTCAGCAGAGTAGGATAGGACCTATTACTCCACACTGTAGGCCTGGGAGTTCCCTCACTTGTTTCACAGCTCAAAACTGTCCAAACACCTCTTCTAGGCTCTGGGACTGCAGGCTGGGGCTTGCTTCCTGGGACCCAGGTCCCTCCTTCTCCACCAAATTCTCCTCCTGCCACGCGGTTCTCTTTGGGCTGCCGTTTGCTCCGGGAACTGGGCAGCCCTCTTCGCGTTTTCACTATTCCTACCAGTCTCAATGTGGCTTCTTCTGTGTTCCTTGGTTGAAGAGTCCACTTAGTTTAGTTCAAAGTTGGTTTATCCAGATGATGGTTCTTAAAATTGAGTTATAATCCGCTTTGGTTCTGGGAGTTGGAAGTTGGTACGTCCATCTACTCGGTCGCCATCTTGCCTCAGATCATTTGTTTTTCTTTGGTGTAATTCATGCTTTTTTTCTCTGTTGCTTCTGTTTTCAAGCCATGTGCTTCTGTGGTATTTTTTTTTTTTTTTTTTTTTTTTTTTTTGCTTTTGTGGTATTTTTTTAAGGGTGGTTACCATTAATTAATGGAAATGTTATTTATCATGTTCACTGTAACACATTATCTCATGAGTGCTTCTGCATTCCACCTTCCTTTGCTATTGTTAATCTTTGTCCTCTCCTTTTTTTTGTTTTTGTTGTCACAGATTATATTTGATTTTATTGTATTCTTTTTTTTTTTAAGTTTTTTTTTTTAATTTTATTTTTATTCATTCATTTTAGAGAGGAGACACAGAGTGAGAGAGAGAGAGAGAGAGAGAGAGAGAAAGGGGGGAGGAGCTAGAAGCATCAACTCCCATATGTGCCTTGACCAGACCAGTGCAGGGTTTTGAACTGGTGACCTCAGTGTTCCCAGGTCGACGCTTTATCCACTGCGCCACCACAGGTCAGGCGTGATCTTATTGTATTCTTGATGGAGCTTCGTCTTTTGGTTTTGTTTTGTTCTTGTATCTGGTCAGAAAACCTCCTTTTTATTTTGTGACGTGGGGGTTTTCTGGTGATAAATTTTCTCATTTTTTTCTGTATCTGTGAATGTTTTTATTTCTTCTTCATATTTGTAGGATAGTTTTGATTGGTATAGTATTCTTGGCTGGAAGTTTCTCTCTTTCAGAACTTTAAGTATTGGGTCCGCTCTCTTCTAGCTTGTAGAGTTTCTGCTGAGAAATATGATGATAATCTTATGGGCCTTCCTTTATATGTTGTATTTTTCTTTTCCCTGACTGCCTTGAGAATTATTTCTTTGTCATTAGTTTGTGCCAATTTCATTATGATGTGCCTTGGAGTAGATTTCTTAGGGTTAAAATAACTCGGTGTTCTTTTTGCTTCTTAAATTTGAGGTTTTAGTTCTTTCCACAGGCTTGGGATGTTCTCATCTATTATTTGTTTGAATATGTTCTCCATTCCATTTTCTCTCTCTTTCCCTTCTGATATAACCATTATTCTATGTTGCACTTTCTTATGGAGTCAGACAATTTCTGTAGGGATTTCTCCTTTTTATTTTAATTTGTGAGTCTCTCTTCTCTTTTCTCTGTAGTGCCTCTAGTTGCCTGTCTTCTATGTCACTAATAATCTCCTCTATCTGTCCCGTTTTATTAGCTAAGCTTGTTATCTTATTTTCAGTTCATGAATTGAGTTTTTCATCTCCGTTTGATTCATTTTCATAGTTTCATTTTACTTGGTGATATATTCTTTCTGTTTGTGGAATTGTCTTTTGAGTTCCCTAAATTCCCTTTCTGTGCTTTCCTGTATATCCCTGAGTATTTTTAGAATTTCTATTTTAAATTCTCTGTCATTTAACTCCAACGTCTCCAAGCTATTAAAATTTTTTTCTATAGATTTTTCCTCATCTCTATGAGCTACATCTCTGTCTTTTGTAAACATGATATTTGATCAATTTTTCCTTAATGAAATTTGAGAGTGGTATTGTTAATAACACTAAAAAGAGTTTACAAATAATAAAAAGAGTAAAGATAAAAGAAGTAAATAATTTTTTTTGAGAAAATACAGTGAAAAACTGAAAATTATATTGTTCTAAATGGAACAATAACTACATAGAACGAAGGGCATGAGTTGAGGAGAAGAGACAAAATGGCAAAAACAAGGTATAAATCCACAAAATACTACAAGAAAAAAATTTGGATCATGAATAAAATAATTTGTTTGTGAATGATGGTCAAATGAGAAACACAGTGAATGAGAGAGGAAGAAAATAAAGTAAAAATATACAGTGAAAGATGCAATTTCTATTATATTAAGTGGAACAAAAACTAAATAGAATTTAGAGCCAGCATTGAGGGCAATGCTAATGAGATAAACAGTGAAGTAAGAAGCACACAAAATGCCCCCCACACAAAACAAATTGAATCCAAAAAAATAATAATTTGTTTGTGAGTGAGGATCATATGAGAGAAAAAGTGAAAGAAAAAAGAAGAAACCAGAAGAGAGGGAGATATAAAAAGAGAAAAGAAAACAAAAAGGAGAGAGTTAAGGTTTTTGGAATGTAACCAGAAAGAGAGAGAGAGATAAAAGAATGGAAAATGTAACATCTATGGGTAATGAAGTTCAAAAAAAAAAGGAAAATAAAAAAGAATAATATGGGAAGAGGATAAAAGGACCAAGTTGGAAGAAAAAAAGATACAAAAAGAAAATAAAATGGAAAAATTTATAAAGACTGTGGATTTTTTCTGGTTTTGAGAGGTTATCTTCTTCCTTTTTTTTCTTTCTCTCTCTTTTTGGCCAGTGGCACTGTACCCCAGGTTCTGCCCCTGTGGCACTCTTAGGTAGAGATTTGCCGTTGGTGTGTCATTATGGCAATGATATAAACTAGGCCTCAGTCCCATTGGTAGGCAGGGCTTGTTAGCATTTGCAGGTTTTGACAGTGGGAGAGTCCGTTTTCCTGAAGCCTCTCCCCCAATCTCTTTTTTCTGAACCAGCAGTCTGGGGACCCAGCTGTGAAGTTGCTGCTGCCACTGCCTGGAGAGCAAGAGGATCTAAGAACTGCCCAAACCACCCTCTATCCCCACTCAACTCAGGGTTCTGGGTAAGGCCTTGTCAGCCCGAGCCACCAGCATATCAGTCAGGGTTGGGAGCCGATTGCTCCTCAGGTTTCTTTCTTTGAGCCTCCAGCTGTGTCTAGTATGCCTTAGTGCTTCACGGGACTACTCACCCCAGGCTTTTTGCACTTTGAAACCTGTATCAGCTGGCAGGAAGATGCCCCAGTCACTGCATGCAGAATAAGAGGTCTTAAAAGCTGCCAAGTCCCTCTTCCAGATCCTTTTAAAGCACAGCCCTGGGTATAAAATTCTGCTGACCAGAACTACCAGCTTAAGCAGTCAGGGGGGCAAGCTGACTTCTGGTCAGGTTCCTTTCTAAGGTTCCTCGGTATGTCTAGTTAAATTTGCCTTAGCAGTCCATGGGTCTGCTCTTCACAGGCTTCTCTCTTGTTGGGTAGCCTACAGCCCAGCCCACCTAACTTCTGCAGTGTTCTCTGAGGTCTGTTCCACAGAAATGTGTTTTTTACTCTGTATCGCTGGCAGGAAGTTGCCCCAGCCACTGCCTGCTGAGCGAAAGGCTCTAAGAACTCTCAAGCCCCTCCTCCAGGTTCTCTTAATTCATAGACATGGGAAAGAAGACCTTGTCAGCCAGAGCTGCTGCTAGCGTAAACCAGCCAGCCAATGAGAAGACTGCAGGTTAGGTTCCTTTCAGTGATCTGTGGGTCTGCTCTCCATAGGCTGTTTGCAAGCTGCCTGCGTGCCATTCCCACAGCACTTTCGTAGTTTTCTTGTTAGCCTGTATGGCTGAGGGAGGTGCCCTGCCTGGAGAGGTCCGGGGACAGGGAAGACAGCTTTCATGCACTCCACGGCACTGTTGTTAAGGGAGCAGGAATTATACAGAGGTTCTGGCTGCAGCTCACACAGAGAGCCACTGCTGACAGTCTCCAACCCAGCCCCTTTGGGGGACATGGGCACCCACACCCGAGGTGCTAGAAGAAACCACTGGTACACTGTCCATACTCACTGATCTGGAGACTGGGGGTAAATAAAACCCACTCCACAGGCAAGCCACTCGCCCACCTCTGCTGGGTTTTGCTGCTGGTTTTAGCTCCATGTAGGTTGAGCTGCAAGCACACTCTCTCCTCGGCTTGAAAAAAAGTTTCCTCGGGTCAGTGAGGTAGGCGGAATACTCCGTTCTCCATCCTATTTTCTTCAGAGAGGTTTTTAAGCCACCTTTTCACCCAATCGTACCTTTGTTTGATGTATGTGTATTTCAGATGTTCCTGGGATTGTTTTTCTGTCTCTAGTTGTTGAATTTGTTGAAATTTCAGGGAGACATATTGGAAGCCTTCCTCCTGGTGCCATTTCTCTGACATCACATGTTGATTTTAAAAAATTAGTAAAGGATAGTGATTCAAATAAAATGTTAAAAAATGTTCTAGTGCCTCTGGTGTGCATAATTTCTGTTTTTAAATGTAATCTCCAAGCAATGAATACATCGTTTAGTTCTACCACTGAGAATACACAGCAGAGCCCTTTTAAACCTTTAAATTGAATAATGTTGGCCCTGGCCTTTTTGCTTAGTTGGTTAAGAGCATTGTTCAGAAACAATAAGGTAGCGGGTTTGATCCCCAATAAAGACACTTACGGGAAGCAATCAATCATTGCATGACTGAGTGAAACAACTGAAGAATGCTGTTCCCACTCCCCTCTAATTCTTCCCTTCTCTGTCTCTAAAAATATTTTAAAAATATTTAAGCTCAGGTAGCTCAGTTGATTGGAGCACTGTCCTAGAGCACAGAAGTAGCCGGATCAATTCTCCAGTCAGGGCACATATAGGAGCAGAGCATCTCAATGTTCCTGTTCTTTTCTCTCTGCTACTCAGGAAGAAAGAAAGAAAGAAAGAAAGAAAGAAAGAAAGAAAGAAAGAAAGAAAGAAAGAAAGGAAGGAAGGAAGGAAGAAAGTTGTCTTTGTCTTAACTAATTGATCACTGGTTAATTTGTTAAATTTGGGAGATTTTATTAAAATGCATGATATTTATTGAAGTAAAAATTGAATGCAGGAGTTCTGGATTTGGAACATTCTTTGATATAGGAAATGTAAATTAAAGAAGGCTCAAGGTGTGGAACTCTAATAATTTGGACATGGTTTCTCTGGCCAAGGGAGAACAGTCGGAAAATAAAGTTGGTTTGGATGGGGGATAAACTCAGTGAGGGCACGTGGGATTTGATATTTGGATGGGATTTTCAAATTTAAATATCTTGAAGGCATTTGAAATATGAACCTAAGAATGAGTATAGAAAATAGAAGTGGCAATCAGAGTTGCTATTTATTAGTATAGACATGAAAGTCAGAACCCTAAGGAAAAAAAGAACTCTCTCAGTTGGATAGGAATTTATTCTTTTATATGATATAGAATGTGCTCAATTACAGAATATAATAAAGAGAAAAATAAGAAATATTACAGACAGAAAAACTTGTAGTTGCTCTGAAAACCACTCAGAAGAAAAGGTTTAAGGAAAAGAGGGCCATTATCAGATACCAAAGATGAAATTAGTGAAATAAAGAGAGAAAGAAATAAGAATAATCAAATGTGTATATAATATTCAAGAATCTTTCAGTATATGGTAGGTATTTTTCTTCTTTCAAACACAAACTACTAAGTAAAAGTCACCAATTGCTAAGAACAGATGTCTTTTATAGAAGAGATACAGAAAAAAAATGCTACTTTTTATGATTTTTGCATTGACCTGTTAAAAAGAGTACAGTTTTTGACATTTATTCGTAAATCTTTTAACATAAGTCTTACATTTATTGAAGTGCTTACACTAACAGATAATCCTAACAACTAGGTTTAAATGTTATTTGAAACTGACAACTTTTTAAACACTTTTATTTTTTTTAAAAAATGAAAGTGACTGGTAAAATTGATATTACCAGTGCATAGACATGATTTTATGAGTTGAATTTGCCCAGTCTCTTAAAGGAGTAATTTAATTTAAGATTTTACTTGAAAACATAGTGAATAGGTTGTTGGATTTATATTAAAAGAACTTTCAAGAAGGCATGGTTTCAGATATGTCTAAATTTCTTAAAAATGAGACCAACTGATGATATTTTATAGATGATACCTATTTTCACCAAAATTTTTCATTTCTATCAGCTTTTTCCCATGTCATACTGGCTTTTATATCATTGTTCATTATCATTAACTCATACTACCATTGTTTTTACTGTAATTTTAGAAAAATAAGAAATTTTAGCAGTTAGTTTTGGTTTCTGACATTAAGAATAAGATAAAACAGAAGTAATTTTTCTCCAATATTTTCTTCTACACATCTTCTCCAAAGAAGATGCAAGTTCTCCTTAATTAAATCAGTGTATTATAATGTATATTAGTATGCATGTTCATTTTAATTTTTTGACACTCTGAGGTTGTTCTTCCATTGTAATGTTATTCAAAAAGCTCAGTAACTCTCAAGCATTAGTCAGAAATTGTGTTTCCAAGTGAATTGATGCATACCTTAATACATTCCATTTGACTACCAACCTCTTGAGAAATATCATGTCTTTCATTTATGTAAGCTTAAAGGCATACCACTGTCTAGTTGATATACAATAGTCACTCAACATTTGCTGAGTAAATTAATGGAGTACTACATTATATGTTATAAAGATATACAGGGGATTCTCGGGTTATCACAGTCTAGACATATTATACAACATTTCAAGTTTATGACACTCCCATAAAAACTTTAAAAAATTGAGATGTGAGTATTTTGGTGTATACCTTTAGCATCATACTTATGGACTATGTGGGCGAACTAGTTTGGTTGTGCTCAGCAAAAGAATACACAGTAATGCAGCATATGACTGAGGGAGTTGGCATCCCCCAGTACTCTTACCAATGCCATTTTGAACTATTAAAAATGCAAATGTTCTGCCTGTCTTGTTTTGTTTGGCGACTCTTTGGCCCTTATCATGGCTCCTAAATGAAGTCAGAGTCTTCAGATGGTAGTGCTTCAAAGAAGAGGAAAGCCATCATGATGAATGTCACAGAGCTGCTGGCATCACATGGAGAGAGGCTTTTTGCTGAGGACCTCACTCAGCCAGCGAAGCAGCTGACTGAAGAGGAAGAGATAGAAACCCCAGAACCCAAGAGATTTACTACCAAGGGTTTGGCACAAGGTTTTTCTATGGTAGAGGTTGGGTTGGCAAACTTTCAGGCTGAAGACCCCAGCAATGTCAGATTCAGACTACGGGGCTGTTATGGATGCCTTGCAATGCTATAGGCAGATTTTGTAAGAGAAGAAGTCATCAACCTTCCAGACTAGCCTGGAACAAATCTTTAAGAAGGTAGAGAGACCTGCAACAGATCTTGTATGCTCTACATCAGCTGCTTCTCAAGATGAAACACCTATAGTGCAGGTAGAATCTTCTCCAGCATTTCCTGCATGTTCCTGAGGCAATCCTGGTTCATCTGATCCAGTATCTCCAGCACTTTCTTCAGGTTCTCCTGCCTTTTCAGCTTCTTCCTCCCAACAGGTCACTCTCTCCCACCTTGCAATGCCCCTTCCAGTGTGCAAGCCAACCACAGGAATAAAGGTAAGCAATAATTTTTTTACACTTATTTCTTTATCACTATTTTTGTAACTACAGTACAGTATATTTTATGTCTTTTTCCTTTTTCTGAGGCTTAGCTGTATTTTTATGTTCTAGATTATAATTTTACAACAGTGTTAAGATAGGTAAGTGACTTAGTCTAAGGTGTATTTTTACTTAACAAAATTCAGGTTATGTCACTGTCGTAGAAATGGAACTGTGTTGTAACCTGAGGAACCCTGTATTTATATATAATCCATATATTTATATATAAGTACATATAATTCCAGCACTATGGTAAACTTTAATAAATGTTTATTGAATTTAAATATTTTTTTTAAAATATTGCAACACTTTTTTTTCTTACTTCTCTAACCAAGTTACCTACCCCCGGCCTACAACACAATATATATTTTCTTAATTTAATTTCTAAGTATTATTTTTTAAAAATATTAAGATGATATTCCATTTAATTTGTTTAATTCACTTTATCTGAATCAATTTGTAAAAACTGACTATAATATTTATGGACCTCTGAAGACAAACCAGTAGCCAAGGGTAGTAAGGTATCAAGAAAAGATTAGCCAAGACATCATACTATAGTCTCTGATCTTCTAGGAAGAATATTTTACTCCTTTGGTCCTCAGTTTCCCCACCTGGACACATGAGGAGATTGTATATGTTCTTCTCAACTCTATTATTGCAGCAAATCTTAAGAAATAATAATAATAATAAAAACAGTAAATTCTCAGTAGAAACTTTGTCCATAAAGCTTAATAAAAGCTGAATTTAACTACTACTGGTGTTTCATAGACCCAGTACTTATTTTATTTTATTTTTATTCGTTAAGTAGAAAAGTTTTGGACACAATCTAATCTGAAACACTCTTAATAATTTAGCCAGCATATATTTGATAAATGACTTATGTTTCTAACACTAATTATGGCCAGAGGCAATGTTATGGGTGATTGTTTCAGATCTGAAAACAAATCAGATAATATGTAACTTTCAAATAGGTTTATGTTTTCAAAAATAATGCATTACTTTTAAAGTTCTATCTTTTATGCAAATTGGAATGTGGCAATTTATATTTGGTCTGATCTCTCTAAATAGAGGTCTCATAATACAAGTGAGCATAGTGTTCAGAGAGAATTACCAATCTTATATAGTTGTCTAGCACTTTCAACTTTCTCAATTTGCTTTCACACTTATTAATTCATTTTATTTTCTCAAAAGGACATGAGCATGACCAGATGGTGGCGCAGTGGATGGAGTGTCAAACTGGGACGTGGAGGACCCAGGTTTGAGACCCCGAGGTTGCCAGCTTGAGAATGGGCTCACGGGCTCATCTGGTTTGAGCAAGGCTCACCAGCTTAAGCCCAAGTTTGCTGGCTTGAGCAAGGGGTCACTCGGTCTGCTGTAGGCCCCTGGTCAGGGCACATGTGAGAAGGCAATCAATGAACAACTAGGGTGCTGCAGTGAGGAATTGGTGCTTCTCGTCTGTCTCCCTTCCTTTCTGTCTGTCCCTATCTGTTCCAATCTCTGTCTCTGTTATATATATTAAAAAAAAAAGGGACATGAGAGGTAAACAGAGCAAGTATTAATTTCACTGTTTATAGGATGAGGAGAGGAGGCAAAGTACATATGAATAATGGCTCTGAATCAAGCAGGGAATGGAACCTCTTTTGATCTGTAGACCTCCAGTGCTGGGTCTTCAGCATTAATTGCAACTGAAATCACTCCAATGTGAGAGTCTAGTGCTTGTGGAACTAATGTAGATGGAGGGGTCAGAAAGAAGAATATAAGGAGGCATTGAAAAACATAAGACTCTTTTAAGAATTTCTAGAAATAAGAGAGGTCCAACAGTCACTGAGGAGGCATAAGGTCTTTGTGCTGTGGGCATTAATATTTGATGTCTTCATCTGTATACATAGAGGAGAAAACTTGGAAAATATCCTTGGTGACAAATCTATTTATCTTCAATTGATTAACTATAAGAGCAATTCTCTCTTTTTATAGCTATATGGATACTTTTCACCTAGAATTTTTTAAAGGAAATAACAAACACATTTATCCTGAGTACTCTCTTTTTTGCCATACCCAAAGAATATAATCAGTTTAACCAAGGTTGACAGCAGCACAGTGGGTCTTGGCCATCCAAAATTTTAGAGTTGGCTATGGAATCAGTTCCTAGAGGTTGCTTATGTAAAAGCTCATGGCAACAGCAGTCCATGAACTTTACACTTCATTGTGCAAAAACCTATTTGGAAATGTTAAGCCTTTGGCAAGATATAAGATCACTAAATCATCCTTGCATGGTTTAGAAATCCTTGTTCATGAACAGAACCAATAACAACACAATGTGCCATATTTTCAGCAGTGAAACTGTGTTCCATTAAAGGAAATAACCATGTCCATATCCTGCAGGGAGCTACATTTAAGTTTCTATCACATAAAATGAAATGTCAAGAGTTTCAACAATTTTACTGATAAAATATTTAGGATGGGGGAGGAGCAATTAGCATTTTTAAAATTCAGAAGAGATGTTAATCTTACAATATTTTCTTTTATTATCAGCTTAATAATTAGAATTTGTTTTTAAATATTTGTAAATGCACATGATGTATGTTGTACAAATATCTGTCCTATACAACCATCTGGAGAAATGAAAAGAACAAAGGACTTTAGGATCACGCATACCGGGTTTTGATTATGGCTTTATGTCATCATTGGTCAGGTCAGATTTTTGAGCGCTTAGGATAAATCAGGTACTTTTCCAGCTAACAAAATTACTAGATGAGCACAAAGAGAAACACTGTTTAGAGGGGGAGATAAACTTGAATCAGAATAATCCCATAAATCATCTTATCATTGAAATGTGAAAAATGATTTGATGTTTAATTACAGGCCAATATAAACAGGAGACCCAATAGCCACAGAAATTCAGTGGACTGGAGAAGTTTGCAAGATAAAATAAAGGATGTCTAATTAAATTTGAATTTCAGATAAATAGTAATTTTTAGTATGTCTCAAATATTGCATGATAAAAATATGCATTAAAATTTCATATATTACAATATATAGAGAGAGTGGTGAACAAAAGCAAGTTTACAGTTGTTCACACAGAAAATAATACAAAAATTAAATCTGTTTTGTGTACTCCCAACTGTAAATCTACTTTTGCTCACCCCGTATATCATCTCTGTCCTTCCCCAATTTGCTAACCCTAGGAAGGGAGTGCTTATCTCTAGACCTATAGACCTGTAAGGAGAGTCAGGAAAGGCCTTTATGAAGAAGAAACATTTAAACCAACCCTAAGGGATGAATGGCCATTAGCACAGAAACAAGGAAGGCAGAAGAATATTCCAAGTGTGCAAAGTACCAGATAGAAAAAAGCACTTGTTGACTTCCACGGGCAACTAGAAGGATAAAGCATGGAAGCCCAGCGCGCTGGAGGGGGAAGCTCTAGGGCGGGGGAGGCTGGTGGGAGGGGGGAGCTGGTGGGAGGGGGAATCCTGTGGGAAGAGGGTAGAAAAGGCAAGTGAGGCCAAATCACTCAAGACTTTTTCTAACCTAGCATGTCTCACCTTTTACCTCTCCACCTCAGCTTTTGTAAGTGCATACTAAGATAATGCTAATGACCGAGGGCAGGAGTGTATGCACCATAATGGGTGTGGAGCTGACATGGAATGAACATTTGTTATTTCTCATATTGTTCACGCTAGAGGTAACGCATCTTATTACTTATGAAGACTTTGTTTTGTTTCATGTAAGATGTTTTTAACTAGCTTTCATTTTCCCCAGTTTAAGCATTGACTTTAAAGATATCTGTTCTTGCTTTTGTTAAGTTGCCTCGTGTATTACAATATTAAATCTGCAGTTAAGAGCAATTTGCCAGTGGGTATCTACAAATCCTGGAAATGATTATTTTGGGGTTCCCTACTTTCTCTTAGAAAAATATGTATCTCATTCACTAATACCAGCCCCAAATATTTCTCCTCTTTATTTTCTTTTTAAATTATATAAAGAATTTTAAATGCTTTGTTTTTCAGAGATTATTTTGTAGACCACTCTGAAATGTGTTCTACGGTTTTAAGCTAAAATGACATCACTTTGGAGGGGAGATGTTTCCAATATCCTGATCTCCTCTCCTCCGCGCTCACCACCCCAGAGACAACTTCTGTCTGGTGCTCCCACAGCTGGTTCTGAGTGAGCACGTCAGCCTGGGAGTGGCAGCGCCAGGCCCGAAGTCTCAGTGATGAATGTCAGCGCAGCAGCCGCGGTCTCTCTGCCAGACAGGAGGCTAACAGGCAAACGGCAGGGAGCTCACAGTCTTGGAGGGGCTTGTTAGACACAGTTCAAAATTCTCGTGAGCATCTCTCTGCCGCTCCACAGAGCAGCTGCAGCTGCAACAGTGGGAGTCTTCACACTGATTTTTCAAAAGCTCCCCCTCCAGAATTTAATGTCATATTACACTGTTAAAAGCCACGCATTGCAGAATACTGTGATCCATCATACTCCCTGCTCATCATTTGCTGCAAAGTTGCTAATTTGGCCATAGAATAGTCCACTTATCAGAATGAGTTTTCTCTCATTCTCTTCTTTTTCTGAGACTCTTGTCAACTTACTGCATTCAGAACTTTTCTGTAGACACAATCGCAGTCCTTGCTATTCCCCAATGTAGTTATCAGCCACTTTAAATTATTTTACACTAAAAGGCAAATTATTCTCTGGGGAACAAAAGTCTAAGAATTTAACTTAGACAAGAGTGATTTACTTATAAAAACATTACATCCACTGAATAAGGTTAAAACATGTTCACTTGTCCAACAATTAAGTTTTGAGGACCTGCCATGAGTCTGTTCTAGACACTAGAGCTAAAACAGTGGCAGGACATAGTCTCTGTCCTTATGTAGCTTGCATTTTGCTAGAGAAACAGATCAAAGTTTTATAAAACAATAATACATACAACATAATTTCAGATAGCAGTAATTACTATGTATTAAATTAAAGAGATAAGGAAACACTGGTGGGGGCAGTTAGAGGGAGCAGCTATTTCTGATAGGGTAGCCAGAGAGAAGCCCTCCATTATTTATGGTAAGATCAAAAAGCATGAATGTGTCAGGGGTGCACACAAATTTGGAATTTTGGAAGGTGACATTAAAAAATGTATGTGTAATATTGGGTGTGCAGCTGATGCTAAATAAACATTTGTTGACTAGTTCTCATAATGTTCATGCTATCTCTATGAGGGTAAATGATATTCTAGGTATAAGGACAGCAAATGTGAGGCATTGTGAAAGTTGAATTTTCTGGGAAACAGACAGAGAAAGAAGTTAGTGTGCAAAAGTTTTATTAGTGAGCCCTCTTAAGAATAATGCCAACAGAAGAGAAGAGAAGGAAGGTTTGGCAGAGGGAGAAGTTGAGCCACAATGAAGTCTTAGTTGGAGCTTCAGCTGACCATACAAGGAGTTCTAATGATGCAGTAATCCTTCAGTGCTGTTGTGCATTAAGGCAAGAGATGTCGGCCCTTATGTCCCCTTGTGGCTCAGCCATTTCTTGTGGGCTGTCTCAGGAGAAGATGTGACTCTGTGGGGCAAGGTAATTCCTTTCGGCCTAGAGAATACCCAGAGGTGGATTAAGGTCAGTTGAGGCCTAGGCACAGAAGGAAATATTGGGCCCCTTAAAAAAAGAGAGAGAGAGACAGGGAAAATAAAAATACATGTTAACCATACTTTTAAATAAATAAAAGATATTATGTACTATTAATGTTAAAATTGCACATATGAAACCAAACTTGATGTCATTAGAAAAAAGATTAAAGTTGGGGTTTTGCTGGGCCCTTCAGAAGTTGGGGCCCAGGGCATGTGCCCAGTGCACCCTTAAATCTGCTTCTGCCAATACCCTAAAAAGATTGGCAGCTGAGGCTGGTTGATCAGTAGTACTTCCAGCATCTGGGTGCTAGAAGATAATTCTCCATGGATCTTTTCTTTTTTTAATTTTTTTTACAGGGACAGAGAGAGAGAGTCAGAGAGAGGGATACATAGGGACAGACAGACAGGAACGGAGAGAGATGAGAAGCATCAATCATCAGTTTTTTGTTGTGACACCTTAGTTATTCATTGATTACTTTCTCACATGTGCCTTGACCGCGGGCCTTCAGCAAACCGAGCAACCCCTTGCTGGAGCCAGCGACCTTGGACTCAATCTGGGGAGCCTTGCTCAAACCAGATGAGCCCACACTCAAGCTGGCAACCTCAGGGTCTTTAACTTGGGTCCTTTGGCATCCCAGTTCGATGTTCTATCCACTGCGCCACTGCCTGGTCAGGCTCCGTGGATCTTTTATATACCTTTATGAGAAGAAGCACTTTATTTCTCTAACCAATCCTTCGGGATCTGAGCAGCACAGCACAGATTCCACCCTGAGGAGTAAGCAATCAAATATCACTTTGAGAACCGGGTTCCATCTATGGCCATATCACCCTGAATACACCCAATCTCTTCTGATCTCGGAAGCTAAGCAGGGTCAGACCTGTTTAGTACTTGAATGGGAGAACCAAATTTCTTCTAATCAAACTTTCAAGTTCTATGTATATCAATTAATTCTACATAATTTATGCCTTAAATTCCTTAATTTTATAAGATGAAGATCTTGACCTACCAGATATGAACCACTAAGTAAGTGATCTATTAATTCAATTAAGCAAATGTCTTTTGAATTGCTTAAGTAAGTGTCTTCAAAGAGCTTAAAATCTACTGGAAGAAGTAGACACCAATGCAAGTCACTATAATGTACAGTCAGTATCAAGAGAACTAAGGCATAACCAAAAATGTTTTTTGAAATATAAGGCAATAAAGATACTATTAAATGAAAGGAAATAATAAGTAAAGGAAATGCTAAAATGCAAAAGATATCCCCAAAGTAAAATTTTGACACATTGGAATGGGAGGAAGTCTTTCAAGTTGAGTCAAACAAGAGAGCTGGCCTGTAAGTATGGAAGGTGGGGTGAATAGGGAGGAAATTTTTGGAGGAACGTTGTTAAAGATAAGATGGAAAAAATAATCCATACTTAGAATGTTGAAGACCTTGAATGTATTACTGACAAATTCAGACTTGATTCTCTAGGTTAGTGTCTCAAAATAGGGCACGTGGGGCCCTGGCATTAGGACGGCACCCTGATCTCATACTTTCTGAATCTGAATCTCTAATGACCTGAAATCGAAAGATTTTGGATATTCTTATGATAGAGGATCTCTACCTAAGAAAATGGAAAATCACGGAAAACTCTGTTATCTTCCTTTTTCTGTAGGATTTGTGTAAAGAAGTTTTCACACTTAAAGTATATGACTGAAACATTTCAGGAATTAGTGACCTCAGTGTATTTCATTTGAAACAATAAATTAGTAATTTAGTATACTTATATTTTATTCACCTATTTCCATTAATGCAAACAGTCCAAGAGAACTTTCTCCTCTTGTCAAAAAACTCACTTTTATAAGATGCTCATAGATTGTTGTCAGTCCTGCTGATATTCTCTACTTATTGAGACATTTTTCTTTCTTCAGATCATAAGAATCATTTTACACAGAATTCAAGAAGCTTCTTTAGGGCCCTTGGAGACTTGTTTTCTGAGTTGCAGTTATAGCAGGAAGTATATTTTTTTGTTTATGATCTATAAATACCCTCCCAAGTCTCTGATAGGCTTTATATCCCTTAACAATCAGTCTAATCTCTTATCTTCTACTTGTAAGTCAGCCCAATCACTTAAATTTTTTCCCTAAAAGCTTTTTTCCCTTGCTTCAATCATAAGTACTTATATTTTGCCTGCTTCATTTTAGAAATCCCTTGTTAATATTTTCTTTCAACTTGGTCTTCTTTTTCTTAAAACCTTGTGTCAAAGCCATGCACACTAATGGTGAAGTGATGTATTTTATAACACAAATCAGATTCCTCATCTTTTCACTTAGTAGAAGTAGAATCATCCCTATAGTAATGCAAATATTATAGTTTAAGTAACAATGCTTCTCTTTCCTTGTTTTCCCTCCTGCCATGCATATCTAATATTTTTATGTCTATTCTTATATTTTCACCCCAGTTTTCCTCTGTAGTAGAAGAAATTAATACTCTCTTTTTTCAATATATTCAAACATGGATGCTAGTAAGATTAAGGAATTTTCCCCAAAGCCATGCAGTAAGGCATTGGGTGAAAAGGCAGAAATCAGGGAGCTATAGCACCTTCCCTGGCTGTGAAGGTCCAGAAGTTCCAAAATTATTAAGTGGTTACTTCTAGTTGCTCTCCTAATTTTTGAAGGATGGACCAACCTTTACCAGTTCCAAGATGCAAAAAAATAATAATAATAAATTTAAAGAAAAATGTTTTAAAAAATTAAACAAAAGGAAGGTCAGAATTGAGCTTTCAAAAATTTAAAATGTGGATATAAAATGTGAGAGAAATTGGTTGATTTTATTTCTAATGAAACATTTATAATAGAGAATTATTGGATCCTCTATACCTGATAAGGATGTGGATGCAAGAAAATGAAACTTTAAAAAATGTGATGTGCTATGTTTTCCTTTTGTTGTATTTCAAACTTCATGTTAGCCCATTTGGAAAGCAACTGATTGCTGGTGTAGGAGGTGTGTGATTATGATGCTGTTCTGAATCTGGGCCATGTGGATCTCTGGACTCATAGTTGTTAAAAAGTCAACACGAAGCAACTCTAAGCAAACAGGCCTTGCTTCTTAGAAAAAGAGAAAAGTGTCTGCACCAATTTCCCCAGAAAAATGATAGAATTGATTTGTTATTGAGGCATAAGAAATGAGTCTTCAGAAGGTGGGTGTTTTAGTTTAGACTTAGTCTCGAGTACAACAGCTGGGGCTGCCTGGGCAAAGCAGTTGTGCCGGGTCGTAAGGATGGAGCCACATGGCCAGAGTAGAGGGTGCAATCATCCACAGTATTAACAGTAACAGTATGGCCTGTTCAACTGGGATATGAAACTTTCTTGAGCAGAGAGGAATCAGGTTGGTGGGAAGGGGGCGAGTCAGAAATCTAGCTGTTATATTGTTGGAGAGTCAGACATAGGTAATTGGTTCTGTTGCCATTGTCGGTGTTACTCATGAGCTCTTGATTGTCCTTTCTCAAGCATAACCTGTGATACATATAACAATCTATACTGCCAAACAAAGCGTACTTCTGTGATTCTCTTGCATTTTTTCTGCTAGCCTTACGTCTCTGTTCCCCTTGATGCTAATCAAATATCTAGAAGCATTCTCTATGGATGAAGATTCTTCTCCCTTGATTTCTCTCTTTCCCTTACTACTGTAGCCAAGCCCAAGAGCAAGTGCTGATGATTTTGTCATTAGACTGCAGATAAAATATGTTCACTACTGTGCCACCACATTTCCCTCTGACATGAACTACTACATAGCCTGAGATTGCTCTTCTGGTGAACAAGGTAAATCCCCACATAGTGTGGTTGCAAAATAATAATAATAATAATGAGAGAAGGTCATATGGGCCAGCTCCATCTAAAGTTGTGTTTGTTATTTTAAAAGCATGAGAATATAATTCTCATTTTATATTTTAATCTTGCAAGCTTGGTTAATGCAAATCTGCCTTTCAGATATATATATATATATTATTTTAGTTATTTGACCAGGTAACTTTGCATGATAGGTGTTCAGATTACTTGATTGCTTCTTCATGTTTACTTCAAAGAGCTCCTGCAAATCACTTCCTTCTTTTCAAAGATAATTGGTTGAATTTCAAATGATAGTAAAATGTTATTAGACTGGACTCTGTGTAATATTGCCCGTTTCTGATTTAGTGGTGCTAATAGTTGGCTCACTTGCAGTGAAAACTACAACTTTATCTGAACTTAATATGCCTTTGTATTATAAGGAACCATTCATTTGTAATGGCTATTATTTTCATTAAGTTTCAAAATTTTCAAATCAATATGAGGGTTTTCATCAGCCATTATGAAAAATCTCATTATCCTTATTTTACTTTATAATATTTTATTTTCATTTGAATTTGCCTTTCTTAATCCAGTTGCTTCATATAGCATTTTAAGAATTTCTTAAAATCACTCTGATTTTATGTAGTAATTACATTACACTTTGTGTATATGTTAGTGCTTGTTCCATCTGGTTAGAAATTGCTACTTAGCTTAAAATATACAATTATATTTATATGTCTTAACATTACTTTGAAATGGTTTCCCTGCAATATTCTCTAAGAAAAGAATTAAAAACTTGGTGACTTATTCAATTTTAGTTTGAACTGTTTCACTTGTTCTTGATGTATATATAATATATACAGTGAGTCCTCAATGTCATTGATAGGTTCTTGGAAACTTCAACCTTAAGCAAAATACTGTATAATGAAACAAATTTTAACATGGGTCAATTAATATAAACAGGAGTTAATTTTTTATGGCATATTTCTGTTCACAAGACATCACCAAATATCTAAATAGAAACACCAAATACTTTTAATCTTAAGTATTAAAATACATGTTGGCTCTGGCAAGTTGGCACAGTGTTGGCCTGGCATATGGATGACCCGGGTTCGATTCCTAGCTAGGGCATACAAGAGAAGCTACCATCTGCTTCTCTCTCCCTTCTCTCCTTCTTCCTCTTCCACTGATTCAACTGGTTCCAGTATTGGGGTTGCTGAGGATAGCTCCGTTGGTCCCATTGTGTCAGCCTCAGGTGCTAAAAATAGCGTGGTTGATTCGAATATTAGCCTAGAGGCTGGATGTATTCTGATTGGGACACATGCAGGAGTCTGTCTCACTATCTTCCCTCCATTCACTTAAAAAGAAAAAAAGAAAAAAAACATATGAAGTATGCATACATTTAAGAAAGACTAATAAAGTAAGTAACATAATTATTTCAAACTGTTTATTCTAATTCAGGGTCGAGCATGACCAGAACCTGTCCCGGCAGCTCAGAGCACAAGGTGGTACCCTGGACAGGATGCCCTTCCATAGGGCATACTCACATCCATACCCACACTCACTCAGGCTGGGGATAATGTAGTCAGGCCAGCTAGCCTCATGTGCATATCTTTGGGGTGTGGGATAAAAAAGAGTCCACAGAGAAAACCCATGCAGGCAAACTGCACACAGACAACAGCCCTGCACCAGAATAGATATTTTTATCTTATAGACATTATAATGAAATAATGTCGAATGAAAGGACATTATTTAAAGAACTGCTGTATAACTAATTATAATTATATCAGTATAATATTGGTTTTTGGAAACTGCTTCTTATCTCTATTATTTTAGAGTATTGGTTTTTTATTCAAGACTTTGATAAAAGTTTTAGTTAAACCACACAAGAACTTATTGATTTAATTGGTCATATATATATATGGTATACATACATATACATATATATATATATGTTGATATTGATGTAGCTTAGATAATATAAGGTAAAATGACTTTTTAATAGAGCATGGCATTTAAGAGACCTAGCTTAAGGCTGATTTTTTTACATGAGTAATTATTAACTTTTTAATTTCTTTACCTTTGTAATACTTTGGAAAAAATAGTTAATAATGCCACCTATTTAAAATGACTATAAGGTTCGTAATACCTTGCCTATTTACTTATGGAAATCCTCTATGTATAAATTGTATGCTTCTATTGTCACTTCTATATTATTGAAATACAACAGCAATAGTATGTTCAATTTATTTAACACACTATCTCTAAGGAATCAGAACTATTTTATGTAATCTTAACTTTTTAACATTGTTATGAAGGACAGGCTGAAATAAGTAGTATTTATTTTCATCTTTATTTTATATTTAAAAATCTTGTTTAAAATGGTGACTTAGTTTTTCCCAAATTAAAAAAAAATCAAACTGGTTGAGTTGCAAGGAGAGAGAACATTGGGCTCAGGTTCTCAAATCTTCAACCAGAATATAAACTTCAACTTTGTACAAGTCACTAAAGGTTCATGTAAGTGTGAAATATAATACAAATATTGATTTCTATGCATATGTATATATGTGTACATATATATCTCATTCCATTATTTTTAAAATATTCTAAAAGCAATAATGTTCAGAAAGCTTATTATCATTGTTATAAAATATAAACATTCTCTCTTTCACCTATCTGTGTATGTCTATTAACGTAGGTATGTCTTCAAGTTAACTTCAAATTCTTAAAACTTCTGCAACTCAGTGAAGAGCCACTATGTGCAAAAAGCTTATTAATTTTATGGGAAAATTATTATGTAGTCCATTTGGACAAAATTCCCCAATAATATTTTGCAGATATAAAAATATATATATATTTTTTAGTTAAAGCAAATATATGTATTTTTAGTTAAAGAGAAAAGGGACCTGTCATGATATGAGCAGTGTTTTAGAAAGACTAATCTGGCAGCTGGGTAAATGATGGGTGGGTTGGGAGCAGGGAGACTGAAGGCATCAAAGTGAGTTGGGGTGGTTAGAAATGGATCAGGTCCTAACAGGAGAGTGGTGATTGTGCTTTTTAGTTATTGTTCAAGTCAGTCGTGCAGACCTTGACAGTTTATATGGGAAGAGTATAGGTTGTCTAATTTAGTGCTAATCTCTAGATCAGAGACTTTCAAACATTTTTTTAAAAAAATCCATAATAATAAATATATTTTGTGTCATGACTCCCTGCATGTGTGTGCACACACATATACACAGTTGAAATAAAATTTTGACAACATATTTGTCTTATCTGTACAACGTTATTCTATTCTATTATTTATTTCAGTTAAACAATACCAATCACAATACTTTACCTGATTTAGAACCTACTTTTGAGTCATATCTCACAATTTGAAAAAAACTGCTTTAGATTCAGTCCCAGTATTTGAGATTTAAGTAATTCACATATACCTCTAGCTTATAGTATTCCTAAACTTTAACTACTACTATTGCAGCTTGGACAGGTTTCATTCCACAATTAAATTGTGGACAAAATACTATTTTTAAAATTTTCTTAGATCAACTTAATTTTAAATGCTGGGCCTCCATTCCACTAAAAAGTGCAAACTTAGCTTTATTCAATCGTTGCTTTTTCTCCATTTCTGAGATACATCGAGGCCAAGAGTACAGGACATTTGTAAATAGCCACATTGAGATAAGGAAATTTGTCGTATTATCCATTATCTGTCCTTAAAACAAACAAACCTCTGATAACAACTTCAATGAAAAATGAAAAAAATTTTTTTCAGGGAAAAGTATAAATTAGATACACCTAAAATGTCTACAATATTTTAATATAAAATGAATATATAATTACTTTCAAGAAACTCTATTCTTTGACCATGGCCTCATGTACCTGTCACTCCTTCTCTTTTTATAGTTTGAAACTTACATATATATGTTTCAAGTTTACTTTTAATTACAGTTTACATTCAGTACCATTTTGTGTTAGTTTCTTATGTACAGCATGGTGGCTAGACAATCATATACTTTACAGAGTGTTCTTCTTAATATTTTCAGTATCCACCTACACCATATATAGTTATTACAATATTATTGACTATATCCAAGTGGGCGGTTTTTATAAAAAGTTTGACTACCCCTGCTCGATGCTATATTTTACATCCTATGACTATTTTGTAACTACCAATTATATATATAAATATATAATTATATATATATAATTATATATACTAATATATACATCATTATATATTTAAATAGCATATTATAATATACCACAGTGTTTTTTTTTGTATTTTTTTTGTTTTTTTTTTATATATATATTTTATTATTATTAATTCTAATGGGGTGACATCAATAAATCAGGGTACATATGTACAATGAAATCATCTCCAGGTTATCTTATCATTCAATTGTGTTGCATACCCATCACCAAAAGTCAAATTGTCCTCTGTCACCTTCAATCTGGTTTTCCCTGCATCCCTCCCCTCCTCCCTATCCCACTCTTTCCTCCCACCCCCCTTCCCATAACCACCACTCTCTTGTCCATGTCTCATACCCTCACTTTCATGTCCCACCTATGTATGTAATCGTGCTGTTCTCAGTTTTTCTTTTTCTCTGATTTACTTATTTCACTCCGTATAATGTTATCAAGGTACATCCATTTTGTTATAAATGATCCGATGTCATCGTTTCTTATGGCTGAGTAGTATTCCATAGTATATATGTACCATAGCTTTTTAATCCACTTGTCTTCTGACGGACACTTCCGCTGGTTCCAGATCTTCGCTATTGTGAACAATGCTGCCACGAACATGGGGGCGCATTTCTTCTTTGGAACAGTGCTATGGTGTTCTTAGGGTATATTCCTAAAGGTGGGATAGCTGGGTCAAAAGGCAGTTCGATTTTTAATTTTCTGAGGAATCTCCAAACTGTTTTCCACAGTGGCTGCACCAGTCTGCATTCCCACCAGCAGTGCAGAAGGGTTCCCTTTTCTCCACATCCTCGCCAGCACTTATTGGGTGTTGTTTTGCTGATAAGTGCCATTCTGACTGGTGTGAGGTGATATCTCATTGTGGTTTTAATTTGCATTTCTCTAATGATTAGTGATGTTGAGCATTTTTTCATATGCCTATTGGCCATCTGTATGTCCTCTTTGGATAAATTTCTATTCATTTCTTTTGCCCATTTTTTGATTGGGTTGTTTGTCTTCCTGGTGTTGCGTTTTATAAGTTCTTTATAAATTTTAGTTATTAACCCCTTATCAGATGTGCTGTCGAATATGTTCTCCCATTGTGTGGTTTGTCTTTTTATTCTGTTCCTATTGTCTTTAGCTGTGCAAAAACTTTTTAGTTTGATATAGTCCCATTTGTTTATCTTGCCTTTTATTTCAGTTGCCCATGAAGATAAATCGGCAAATATACCGCTGCTACAGATGTCGGAGAGCTTGCTGCCTATGTTTTCTTCTAAGATGCTTATGGTTTCATGGCTTACATTTAAGTCTTTTATCCATTTTGAGTTTGTTTTTGTGAATGGTGTAAGTTGATGCTCTAGTTTCATTTTTTTGCAGGTAGATGTCCAATTTTCCCAACACCATTTGTTAAAGAGGCTGTCTTTACTCCATTGTATGTTCTTTCCTCCTTTGTCAAATATCAGTTGTCCATAAAGGTGTGGGTTTATTTCTGGGTTCTTTGTTCTGTTCCATTGATCTATGTGCCTGTTCTTATGCCAGTACCAGGCTGTCTTGAGTATAATGGCCTTGTAGTAAACCTTGATATCAGGAAGAGTGATACCTCCTGCTTTATTTTTTCTTTTTAAGATTGCTGAGGCTATACGTGTTCTCTTTTGGTTCCATATAAATTTTTGGAATATGTGTTCTATATCTTTGAAGTATGTCATTGGTATTTTAATTGGTATTGCATTGAATTTATAAATTGCTTTGGGTAATATAGACATTTTAATGATGTTTATTCTTCCTAGCCATGAGCACGGTATGTGCTTCCACTTGTTTGTATCTTCCTTGATTTCTTTTATCAATGTTCTATAATTTTCCGAGTACAAGTCCTTAACCTCCTTGGTTAAATTTACTCCTAGGTACTTTATTTTTTTGGCTGCAATAGTGAAGGGGATTGTTTCCTTAATTTCTTTTGCTGATATTTCATTGTTGGTGTATAGAAATGCCTCTGATTTCTGAGTATTAATTTTATATCCTGCCACCTTGCTGAAATCATTTATAAGGTCCAGTAGTTTTTTGACTGAGACTTTAGGGTTTTCAATATACAATATCATATCATCTGCAAATAATGACAGTTTTACTTCTTCTTTTCCAATTTGTATGCCTTTTATGTCTTCTTCTTGTCTGATTGCTGTAGCTAGGACTTCCAGAACTATGTTGAATAAGAGTGGTGAAAGTGGGCAACCCTGCCTGGTTCCTGATCGTAAGGGGATTGCTTTTAATCTTTGTCCATTTAGTATGATGTTTGCTGTCTGTTTATCGTAGATGGCCTTTATCATGTTAAGGAATGATCCCTGTATTCCCACTTTACTGAGAGTTTTGAGCATGAATGGGTGCTGGATTTTATCAAATGCCTTTTCTGCATCTATTGAAATTGTCATGTGATTTTTGTCCTTCCTTTTGTTTATGTGGTGAATCACATTGATTGATTTGCGAATATTAAACCAGCCTTGCCTCTCCAGAAAAAATCCCACTTGATCGTGGTGTATGATTTTTTTCATATATTGCTGGATCCGGTTGGCTAATATTTTGTTAAGAATTTTAGCATCTAAATTCATCAGGGATATAGGCCTATAATTTTCTTTCTTTGTGTTGTCTTTGCCCGGTTTTGGGATCAGAATTATGCTCGCCTCATAAAAGGAGTTTGGAAGTCTTCCTTCCTCTTGAATTTTTTGAAATAGCTTGAGGAGAATAGGAGTTAGTTCTTCTTTGAATTTTTGATAGAATTCACTTGTGAAGCCATCAGGCCCAGGACTTTTCTTTTTTGGGAGTTTTTTGATAACTGTTTCGATCTCATTTGCTGTAATTGGTTTGTTTAGGTGTTCTGATTCTTCCAGATTGATTTTTGGAAGGTTATATGATTCAAGAAATTTGTCCATTTCACCAAGATTGTCTAATTTTTTGGCATATAGTTCTTCATAGTATTTTCTTACAATGCTTTGTATTTCTGTTGTGTCAGTTGTTATTTCTCCACTGTCCTTTCTAATTTTATTTATTTGAGTCCTCTCTCTTTTTTTCTTGGTGAGTCTAGTTAAAGGTTCATCAATCTTGTTTACCTTTTCAAAGAACCAGCTTCTGGTTTCCTTGATCATCTGTATTGTTTCCTTAGCCTCTATGTCATTTATTTCTGCTCTGACCTTTATTATTTTCTTCCTTCTACTTGTCTTGGGTTTTATTTGTTGTTGTTTTTCTAGTTTTTTTGGATGCAGGGTCAGGTTGCTTATTTGAGCTTTTTCTAGCTTCTTATGATATGCCTGTAGTGCAATAAACTTCCCTCTCAGAACTGCTTTTGCTGTGTCCCATAAATTTTGAGTTGATGTATGCTCATTATCATTTGTTTCTAGAAACTTTTTTATTTCTTCTTTGATCTCATTGTTAATCCATTCATTATTTAATAACATGCTATTTAGTTTCCAAGTGTTTGAGTATTTTTCAGTTTTTCTTTTGTGGTTAATTTCTAGTTTCATGGCATTGTGATCAGAGAAAATGCTTGATATGATTTCAATCTTCTTAAATTTATTGAGACCATTTTTGTGTCCTAACATGTGGTCTATCCTAGAAAACGTACCATGAGCGCTTGAGAAGAATGTATATTCTACTGCTTTAGGGTGAAAAGTTCTGAAGATATCTATTAAATCAAGTTGATCTAGTGTCTCCTTTAAGTCTGCTGTTTCTTTATTAATTTTCTTTCTTGAGGATCTATCCAGTGTTGTTGGAGGGGTATTGAAATCCCCTACTATGATAGTATTGCTGTTAATCTCGCCCTTTATATCCATCAAAGTCTGCTTTATGTATGTCGGGGCTCCTATATTTGGTGCATAGATATTTACAATAGTTATATCTTCCTGTTGAATTGTTCCCTTTATCAGTATGTAGTGTCCTCCTTTATCTCTTACTACAGCCTTTGTTTTAAAGTCCATTTTGTCTGATATAAGTATTGCTACCCCTGCTTTTTGTTCATTTCCATTTGCATGAAATATTTTTTTCCATCCTTTTACCTTCAGTCTATGAGCATCTTTTGTTTTAAGGTGTGTCTCTTGTAGACAGCATATGTATGGGTCCTGTTTCTTTATCCATGCAGCTACCCTATGTCTTTTGATTGGATCATTTAATCCATTTACATTTAAGGTTATTATTGATATGTAGTTGTTTATTGCCATTTTATTCTTTAAAGCTGTATTCTTCTTTTGCTCTATTCATTCCTCCCTTTAAACTGTTCACAAGAGGCCCCTTAGTATCTCTTGCAGAATTGGTTTGGTTTTTATGAATTCCTTCAGGCTTTCTTTTTTTGGGAAGCTCTTTATTTCTCCTTCAATTTTAAACGTTAGCCTTGTTGGATAAAGTAGTCTTGGTTGTAGGTTCTTGTTCTGCATTACTTTGATTATTTCCTGCCATTCCCTTCTGGCCTCAAGTGTTTCTGTTGAGAAGTCCGATGTCATCCTTATGGGGGCTCCTTTGTAGGCGATAGTCTTTCTTTCTCTAGCAGCTTTTAAAATTTTTTCTTTATCCATTAGCTTTGGTATTTTAACTATGATGTGTCTTGGTGTAGATCTTTTTGGGTTTCTCCTTAATGGAGTTCTGTGTGCTTCTTGAATGTGTAGAGTGTTTCCCAGCCTTAATTTAGGAAAGTTTTCTGCTATAATTTGATTGAACAAAGTTTCCATTTCCTGTCCTCTCTCCTCTTCTTCAGGCACCCCTATGATGCGAATGTTGTTTCTCTTCATGTTGTCACAAAGCTCCCTTAGAGTTTCCTCACATTTTTTAAGTCTCTTTTCCTTTTTCTTCTCTGCTTCTGTGCCTTTGTTTATTGTGTCCTCTAACTCGCTTATTCGATCCTCAGCGTCATCCATCCTGCTTTTAATTCCTTCCATTGTGGTCTTCAGTTCTGATACTGTATTTTTCATTTCTGTCTGATTCTTTTTTATTATTTCAATTTCATTTTTTATACTTGTTATCTCTTTATTTAGGTGTTCATAATGACTATCCATTGTTGCTCTAATTTCTTTGAACATCCTAACTATCATTATTCTAAATTCTGCTTCTGGGAATTTGGTTATATCTGGTTCATTCAGTTCCATCTCTGGGGATTTCCCTTGATTCATTTGGTTTGCATTCCTCTGCCTGCCCATTTTTTCTGTGTATAAGCAAGTTGTGGCCACTGGAGTCCAGTAGGTGTTGCCTTTGTGTTCTCTAGGTGTGGTCTGTCTGCAGGCCCCCCTCCCCCTCTGCCGGTGCCTAGGGTGGTTGGGTTTGAGCGTTGCCAGCGCCGGCCCACTGTGGCTTTTGCTGTGATTTCTGCCTCTCCTCCGTGGGAGGGGCTGTGACTGAGGCCACAAGATTAGCACCAAGGGTAGAGGTGAGCACCTTTCCTCAGCTGCGGACCCAGCCTATTTCCGGACTTCCGCCCAGAACCAGCAGTCGGAGCCTGCTCGCTACAGTTCCGCGGGTTAGGCGGGGCTTTTGACGTGCTCTCAGCTGTAAGCTTTTGCCCGTCCGGAGCTTTAACCCCGCCCTGGAGGCCCGGGCCCTTCTGCGCAGGGTCGGAAACCAAGGTTTATTGGGGCGGGTGTGTTTGCTGGCTTCCGCTGAGCTGCGTACTTCCGCTCGTCCCGGACTCCACCCCGCCCCCGCGTTCGGAGCCTGCTCGTGCACGTATGAATGCTATCCGGGGTTTCTTCGGCCGGATGGGGACAGCAGCGTGGGCTCAGCTGCGAGCCTCCACTTGTCTCGTGGTCCACTCCGTTCCTGCGCTCGGAGCCCGCTCGCGCACGTATACTGGCCTACCGCGGTTTCTCCGGCCGGGGGGGGGGGGGGGACTGGTATCGTCAGCTCAGCCACGAGCCCCTGCCCGTCCCTGGTCCCAGCCCGGTCCCTGCGGTCAGGGCCGGCTTGCGCAGGGCCTGCTCGTTCCTGGCCTCCCGCTTTGTCCCCGTAAGTGGGATTAAAGGCGGGCCCGCAGCTTCCGGACCACTTTCGCGGTCCCCTCTGACCCTCTGGGCTAGACCGATCTCCCACCGGCTTGGCCTCTGCCCACGCCAACAGAACCGCCTTTCAGCGTTCTGCCGCCCCAAAACCCCAAGCAGCCCTCAGCAGAGTAGGAAGGGACTTAATACTCCACACTGTAGGCCTGGGAGCTCCCTCACTTGTTTCACAGATCAATACTGTCCAATCGCCTCTTCTAGGCTCTAGGACTGGAGGCTGGGGCTTGGTTCCTGGGACCCAGGTCCCTCCCTTTCCGCCAAACTCTCCTCCCGCCACACGGGTCTCTCCGGGCTGCCGTTTGCTCCGGGGAGCTGGGCAGCCCTCTTCGCGTTTTCGCTATTCCTACCAGTCTCAATGTGGCTTCTTCTGTGTTCCTTGGTTGAAGAGTCCACTTAGTTTTGTTCAAAGTTGGTTTATTCAGGTGATGGTTCTTAAAATTGAGTTGTAATCCACTTTGGTTCTGGGAGTTGGAAGTTGGTACGTCCGCCTACTCCGTCGTCATCTTGCTCCTCTCTATACCACAGTGTTTTTATTCACACATCTATTGATGGGCACTTGAGTTGCTTCCATATACTGGTTATTGTAAATAATGTTGCAATAAAAATAGTGGAACATATATTTTTTTCAGATTAGTGTTATGGGTTTCTTCAGAAACATACCCAGAAGTAGAATCTCTGAATCATAAGGCAGATCCATTTTTAATTTTGAAGACTCTCTATATTGTTTTCTGTAGTCATTGCACCAATCTTCAACAGTGCATAAAGGTTTCTTTTTCTCCACATCCTCACCAGTACTTGTTTGTTGATTTATTGATGATAGCCGCTCTACATGTGTGAGGTGATATCTCATTGTGTTTTTAATTTGCATTTCTCTGATGATTAATGATGTTGAGCATCTTCTCATATGACCTTTGGCCATCCTTATGCCCTCTTTGGAGAAATGTCCTTTCAGGTTCTCTGCCAATGTTTTAATCAAATTTGTTTTCTTAGTGTTGAGTTGTATGACCAGTATATTTTTCATATGGCATAATAAAAAATATGAAGCTGTCATCCATAAGTGAATGTTATGTAATTCCTTTGTTACTATTCTTGCCTTGACTCCCACTATATTATTTCCCACCCAATCTGACACCTCTTTTTAAAAAGATAGTGATAAAATGCCTATTATTGCTAATAAACATTAAATCCAGGACCTCTCATCTCCCAAAGCTCTGATGGTGCCAGCTGGGGAGTGGGAGGACTTCATATCAGATACATCAAACAACAGAGAGTCATGCTTGATGTGAAACAAAATGTTGACTATATTACTTAAAGAGATACTTAGAATGCATTAAGCTTTATTATTTAATTTGTATATTAAATGATATTGGGGTACATTATTGACTGATATCTGTTTGAACAAGTTTCTAAAATATAATTTGAATTTTCCTAATTTGAGAAAATGTTTTCAGTATAGGGTTCTAGTGTATTATCTTTCAAAGAAAGTATATTTTAATTTTATTTTGGGGAAAAAAGATGACAAAGTCCCCAGAGAAAGACAACTCAAATATGATTGTGTTCTCAAAATTAAGAAAAGGTCAAATACTGTACTAAATTATTTTTTCTGTCACTTGAAAAATTTTATCTTTGAGGTTATTAAATGTGTTAATAATAAAAAAAATTGTTTTATGTTTTTATAGCTGCTCAATATTCCCATGCTTCTTTTCTAACTTCTATCATTTGATCTTTGTAAACATTTATGAGATAGATAGGCAGAGAAAGCATTAATATGACCCATTTTCAGTTGAGGAGATCCCAGCTCAAAGAAGCTAGATCAGAAAAGATCTACCGAAGGTTACTGAGTTTACAAGTATTGAGCCTAGAACCTCAAATCAGGCCTTTTAATTCTAAACCAATACTCTTTTTATTTATAACCTGCAGACAGGTATGAACTCGGGGTGGCCAAGAGCATCCACTCTGCATGCCAACCCTGATAAAATAGAAAGTGTGCTTGGGAGGAGTCCTGAAGGACACAGAGAAGACAGCCAGGTGAGAACAGGGCTTTTTGGTGGACAACCACATATCTAAAGGCCCAGTGATAGAAGACTATAATGGTTTTCAAAGAGCTCTAAATATTTCCCATTATTTAAACTAAAAATAATTCTTTGGTTTTAATTATTTGCTTTGCCTTCTAACTCTTTAATGGAAAATCCTCCTCTAATGATGCCAGGCTTCTCTGAGCCTCATCATGGCTTACTGCAGCTAGGTCTCCACAGTCATGTCAAGCCTCTGGATCATTTACTCAGAGTCACTGCCAGGTTCACCTGATGCCAGTCACCCAGGGATGTGTCTTTCTAGAATTTGTTCTGGATAATTAGAGAAAGGCTTCATCAAGCCTAGTGATTGATTAAGAAATATTTTCTGATTGCATATCAAAATTCTGAGCAGAATAAATAAGCTTGTTTTAGTAATGAAGTTCAAAATGTTGATATTTAATTAAAAGATTTTAGAGATTTTCTTTATATTTTTCATTAGTAATTATGACAGTTGTACCTTTAATGAAAATTAATAGAATGGTAACAGTAATTTTATTAACTTAGCCAACATTATTTTGCCCTTACTATATTTTATAGACTTTTTGAAAAATTTATATGAATTATCAATTACCTGTAATCCTTACAAAAACTTATTTATCTCCATTTCATAAATAAAGAAAATTACTATTAAAAATATGAACTAACTTAACAAATTCACAGAGCTACTAAGAGATGGTACAGGGTTGCAAATCCATGTCTTTCTGTTCCGGATATAAGAACAATTTAGCCATTGTCTCTTGTATCACTGCTGCTTAACTTTGAATGTGAAAAGAGGAAAACAGAGAAGAAAAAGAGTGCATACACACAGCTGTTCCAACACATTTTCCATAAAGAAAAATATCTTAGAATATAAAAAAAAGTAGTTTTTGCTTGATACATGTTTATTAGTACCAGTAATCAAGTAATTCTGGTTGTAGTGTGTTCAGTCCATTCTGACAATAATTTTCTTCGATACATTTAATTATAATGTTTCCATTTCATATTTGGACCCAAGAGTTGTTTTATAATCCTGCTCACAAATTAGTCTTTTAAACCATATTTGCCTTAAGAACATGCTGGAACTTTGGTAAGAACTTTCATCAGAAAAAAAAAAAAAACAAAAAAAAACCTCTTCCAATTTGGCTTGATTTCTGTAAAGAAGACTCAGCTACAGAAGCTCTCAGACTCCTGGCTTTTCTAAGCCTTGGTTTTGTTTTAACATCAATAGCTATTAATATGGTTTCTTTTGTTTTCCAGAATATTACCTGATAGATTACCAATGAAGCAAATATCTATTGAACATCAAACTTCTCCCTACAAACAACATCCTCTGCTATATGTAGGGTTATTCTGATTGACTGGGATATATCCAAGAGCTATAATTACTCAGAATTGCTCACAACTACACCAAGACAGAAAACAAGGTTTTCAATGGATGATTACCAGATGGTGACCTGAGAGATTTTTGGCCATATTTTAATCTTGAGCAGAAAGATACTCAAGAAATGGAACACGTTTCCAAGAAAGTTCTGTATTCTTGTCTTGAAATAAGCATACTGATTTGGAGTATTATAATGATGTAAGTGAAGTACTTAATAAAGTACTTATTGCGAAGTGATCCAAAGTGCACCTCATTACATTTCATTATTTCAAATAAACCACTTGAATTATTAACTACTAACCTTTTGGGAAACTTTATGCAATATTGTCTCTATAGAAATATTAAAACTATGATTGTTTTGATTGATCTACTGATATAACTGTAAAAATAAACCACTTCACTATTTTACTATTTTCTTTAGCTTTTGGAAATGGCTCAGGTCTGAGTTCTATTAATGTTAACAATACCATGCAATTTTAATAAACCATACTTCGGTACTAAAATTAAGTGCTTTCTGAAAATAAGTTATTATAAGGTAGATGGATTTCCTCTGCTGAGATGTTAGCTTACTTTGACCTGAGAATTCCTCTGTACCATAATTAAAGAGTAGAGCCATGAAAACTAAGAAGACCACTGGCATACTGGCATAGAAAAAGAAAATACATTCCTTCAGGATTGCTAGTATTTGGTCTAGGGCTTATCCAACAAGCTGTTTTCCAAGTGTTTATTAAATCAAGCAAACCATTGTTTTTCACATGTCTTACTGCTTCTAGAATCAAATCAATTCAAAATAGGTGAGGAAGGGAAGTGTATAAATCATAATTTACATTGAGAAATTGATTACTTTCCCCAAATAAAACCATGCACTCTGCCAGAGTGCAGGAACATCAAAGCAACTATGAACAATGAGAATGAAAACAGAGGTTTTAAAATGGAAATTGAACTTTTTAATGCTTTGCTTATGGTGCATAAGATGTCACTATGGATAAAGCCAGTCTCCCTTCCCAATTTTTCACATCAGGATAAATTAGTAATTTTGTTAATTTTTATTGCTCCTTTGAGTAACTCTATTTAGATTTTCTTACCATGTAAACTTTCAAAGATATTTGAGACTTTTAAGAAAAAATCAAGAAACTTTAAATTAGTGCTGGATTTTTATTTGGTTCAGATATTTCTTAATAAAAATGCCTAATTCTATGGTATATAGACACACTAACTTAAGCCAGCAACAGGCCATTATGTAGTCTGTGTAACCCTGAAGAGTCAGGTGTGTTCTTCACGCCTATACTTTTTTACTTGTCCTTGTAATTTGCAATATATAAATAAGTTGTATAATCTAGATTCCAAATTAATATTGGATACTTATATCTGATCATCATTGTTGTTCTTAAGTTGTTGCTTAACTATAAATTAAGCAAGATTTTTTTCTATTTGCAGACATTTTTTGAACTTTACTTTTTATAATTAATGATTTAAAATATAACTTGTAAAATCTCATGTGGTGGAAAATTATTTAAGTATTTCATATTTTGAATAAATACTAGTGCATCATTTATCTTGGCATTTGAAAAAAAATTGTTGCCATGATGCATTTTGGTAAAATAGTGTCTTCCACATTTTATAACAGAAACGGTTAAAGACAAATATTCATGTTTTAAAGATTATATTATAAATTTGGGCACATTTCCTATCAATTTACATAGAAAATTGAAAATCTAGTCACTACTTGAGTGGCTTTTAGTCAAGAAAATGCATGGGTAATATATAAGCTACATTTTGTAATTCTATTTGCATAATATTTTTAATTTGGTCTGCCTAGGTATATCAAATACATAGCAGAAGAATTTTTTAAGAGTATGTTGGCATTTGAAAATACATCATAAAAGAGATTAATCTTCTCTCATGATAATCCAAGTAGATATATATTATTTCATTTAGTTTTAGTATTCTCATTCTAAGGACTTTGATTTGTCATGGAAAATCAGGTGTGATTCTGCATAATGCCTATATAGCTTTTATTTTCCTCTCAAATACACTCTCATCAGCTCTGTGCTCAATGAGAAGGACTGTATAGTCTCTACCAAATGGCCCCCTTACCCACTGTTTTCTGTTTGTTTAAGTAAATGAGTCTTCAGAAAGAGATCAGAGGGACGCAGCAGAGTGAGGTACTCTGCTTTCTCTCTGTGGTTTGCAAAGCACTGGCTTCATCCTTCATCCTGACAGACAGCCCTCTCCTCATGGCATTCCCTCTCCATTTCTAAAAGTGCAGCCTCTCTTTGCTCCTTGAGGAGTACATATAATAAAAACACCTAGTGCTATGAGAACCAGGGTATTACAGTATATTTTGTGATTTCTCACATCCTATTCTCACCTTTGAAAATGGTCCCTTTATTACGCACTCCATAAATTATATAATTTGAGTATGTCACATATTTCCTGTCAGTAACCAGACACACACACTCAAGCAGAAGGTGATAGAAGAAACTTGAGTCTCTTGTAATGTGTCTCCACAGACTGGATAGTTTCTTCTCTAAGAAATTGATGAATATTCGTTTTAGGATTTCCTCTCTCAACTCTATGGCCCCTTCTTCTTAGGCACTGATGACTTTTTCTAGTTTTTCTTTCATGGTTATTGTTTTTTTTCGGCCTTTACCAATGAATTAAGTCCAGCTCAAATTTATCCTCTTCCAGAGAGTCTTACTCATTGTTCTCCATCAATGTGAGTTCTGCTCCTTCATGGCTCTCTGTTTACAACACCACCTAGAAGCTATTTCACTCCCTAGAGTATTAGAGCTAAGTTTTCACGTGTAGGTTTCTTGAAACCAAATGATTTCAACAAACACATATTGAATATCAGACAAGGGGTTGTGCTCATTTCATGAGAACGAGGATGTGAAAAAGAATAAAAGGTAGTAACTTGGAGATTCACCATTTCTATGTACTCACTTTAAAAAGAAGGCTGTCAGTACCCAGCTCTTAGATTGTTTGATAGTATTTTTCTCCAAACACAAGTGTAATCACATTTCTATATCACTCCTTTAGCCACTACCTACTATCTACTCCCACTAAACACATTCACATAAAACTTTTGAGGTGACTCCTGTTTCCAAAATAAATTTAGATTCTAGAATATCTTATAGAAAGAAAGAAAAAAGAAGAAAGGATTCTAGCATATCCAGGTCTAGTTTTATCCTACCATCATCTACACTATCAACTCCTCACCCTTTTTGATTACTCAGCATTGCATTCTGTGGCTGGTACCTCTCAAGTTGTGCACATTTCTTTATTCTTATCTTGCCCTTTATGGTCATTATTCATATGTTAAAAGAAGGGTGTTCCTGTCAAGTCTAGCCCAAATGCCAACTTTCCCACCAAATCTTAAAACTCCCATGAATGGTAATTCATTACCAGAGTTTTCCTTTCATCAGAATTAATGACATGCTTGCAATCTTCTCAGTGAGATTCTAACTTCCCTAGGTGAAAGAATTAAGCTTACATATTTTTACTTGTAGACTCATGGTGTCTTGTAGAGGGACTCCTTGTACATGTATTTTGAACTCAGTAAATATTTCTAAAATGACTCACTAGTGCTGTAATTAAACTTAGTACAATCTTTCTTCAGATGTTAGCAGTAACTTAGCTCTGCAGCATGAGAGATAAATATAATTAGGTAATTTTAACCTTATTGTCTTTATTTAAAGTAAAAATTGCACTACATTGGTTTCTGAATCTGAGAAAAGACTCAGTTTGGTTCCTATTTCTTCTCTTGCTACATAGAATTACCTTCAGAACCTGTAAAAGACAAGTTATACAGCATTATCCATTTTACTCCTTTAGAATTTTTCTTTCCCTTTCAAAGAAAGCTTCCAAAAATTATCGGCCTGCTTTATAAAATAATTATGTATATAATTAAAAATCTAAAAAGTAGAAATTACTTGAAGAAGATGCAAATATTCACAATTTATAAAATAAAGAATTGGCGTTGGCCCAATTATTAAATTTTAAAAGTATTAAAGGGGCTTTTTTTTAACATCCAAAAATGTTCTTTTTTTTTCTTTTCAAAAATAAATCTCCAAAGCTACCTATAGATTTATTGAAATATTTATGATAAAACGAAATCCAGAAGCTTTATGATGGTGGCATCAGAAAGAGGTTGAGTGATAGATATGATCTGATTCTTAGGGTGAATTATTAAAAACATATTCTTCTTTACAGATCAAGAATTGAAAGATCAAGCAGCACGGTTCAAAAGTTGAAAGAGATCGGATAAAAGATGGGTTGTGCAGAAGAACCCAAGGAAGAGATGAAACAGCTGGTGAGATGGTCACTGAATTTTATTGCACCCAGTATGTATGAGCCAGAACTAACATTTTTATAAAGAGTCCAATCTTATGTGTTATTATTAACAAATATTACATTTATAATTATTTCATATAAATAAAACAGATAAGTGCTTAATACTCCTCCTAAAAAATAAATATCTAATACTTTTGAGCATTACCAAAAGCCACATTTATTATTTTATTTAATCCACAGCGGATCTCCAGAGGAAGACACTGTTATTACCTCTCTTTTGTAATAGAGAAACTAGAGAAAGAATTTGTAGTTTACCTAAAGTCACCATAAACATTGGACATGAGGTCGCAGTCTACCTTCTCCTGGTGAGCCAGCCTCCCTGTCCTTTATGAGTGCTGGGTATGAAAACAGTCATCATCGTCTCAGAAGTATTCAATACTATTAATATATTTTTCTTGAAATACACTCTTACCTTGGTTTTGAGTCACCACACACAACTCTTTGTGCTCCTACTTCTCTTTCCTTTTCTTTGCTCTCACCTTTAGTAGTTCTTCCTAAAGCTGGCTTTTCAAGGGCATTCATAAGCCCTCACCCTGAAGTCTTTTTCTCACTCTATACTCTTTTCCAAAGGTGATCTCATCTACACATATGGATTCAAGTATATCTATATTATAATGATTCTCAAATTTATTTCTTTTGTTCAATTATTTCCTATGAGCTTCAGACTCTAATAGCTAATTAGGTCATCTACATCTCCATGTGGAAGCCTCACCTTTTCTTCAACATCTTCAAAATTGAATTCATGATCTTCCCCATGAACCTGTTCTTCTTCCAGACTCATTTATCTAATTAGGTCATCTACATCTGCACTTGGATATTTTATCTTCATCTTCAACACTTTCCATACTGAATTGTTGGTCTTCCCAACTTTATGTTTTTTATTCTTTTCATTGCTGTTAACCAATCTTCCATTTATTTATATTTTTCCTGTATTCCTTCAGCTGGACTTTATTAGCATATCCCATCAAATCTTGCATACCTTTCATATGCTTTTTTTTTTTAATGTCTAGAATTCACCCAGTCCATTTAAACTAAGCCTTTTACTACAGCTGGTACTCTGAAACAGAAGAAACTACCTCTTACAATAGTTTTGAATGCTTTGTGCACTAATACAAGTAAAGTGTTTAGAGTGAGCCTGTGGCCTCTGGTAACACTGAGGATAAAATGTTGACCTACAATGCTGAGGTTGCTGGTTCATAACCCTGGGCTTGCCTGGTCAAGGCACATATGACAGTTGATGCTGCCTGCTCCTTTCCTTCTCTCTCTCTCTCTTTCTAAAGTAAATAAATAAAATCTAAAAAAAAAAAAATAACAAGTCTGCCATGTAATGAATGTTCAGTAATTATTAGCTATGCTATTATTAAGGACTTATTAAATGTGTCAGAGACTGTTGGTTCTTAGCCAATAGTCATTTCCCTTTTTCTTGAGTGCAAAGTCAGTGTGTGGTTGTATTCCCCATACCCACACACAGTTAGTTATGGCTATGTGTATAGTTCTTGCTAAAGGAAAGTACAGACATATTGTTTTCAACTTAAAGCAGGCTTTACCTACTCCATATACTTTCCGCTTGCCTACCACTGGAGCATAGATGATAATAAGAAGTTAGGGGACAGAAGATTTACAAAGAAGAAGCTTGAGTCTCTGAATCACCATCTGTTGAAGAGATAATTGTTGTCCAGGAGTAGCCAACATGTACCATTATGTAAGTAAGAAATAAACTTTTATTACATTGGATCTATTACACTGGGACACAATTTATTTTTCATTTTCTGTTGCATGAGGTTTTAGAACTTTTTCTATATATTTATGCATCACTGATTCAAAATATAACATTTGTTTTTCAGTGCGTGCTATAGTTTTTATGCAATTTTAATTCCTTTTTGTTGCAGTTAATGGCATGCATTGGTTTTTAAATTGGAGTTAAAGGGTAATGACTCTTGAATTGAACATAACCACAAGGCAATTAATGTTTTACAAACATCACTTTTACATAATTGTAGTTGTTTTTAAATGAAATAAATTATTATCTGAAAAAACACCCTCTATTTTGTTTTAAGATTGAATCATGCCTTCTTCGAGTAGGTGTAAATGTAAGAATAGTCCTAACACCTTCTGTTATATATGTGGCTGTTACACACTTCAATGTCAAAGGAGCAATATTTCATATTTGTGGCATGTACATATATTGCCTATTTGCAAGTTTCCCTTGGTGATCAAGAAAAAAATTGGGCTCCTCATATTGTGTGTCATAATTGTGAAGAAATGCTTTGTGACTGGACAAAAGGAAAACGCAAAGAAATGCCTTTTGGTATTCCCAAGGTTTGGTCTGAACCTAAGGACCACAGCAGTGACTGTTATTACTATCTGATTTATTCAAAGGGCATCGGCAAGAAAAAATGGCATATGATTGCATATCCTAATATTTTTTTCAGCAATATGACATATCCCACACTCTGAGACACTCCTGGTTCCAGTTTTCAATGGTTTTATTTCTTCTAAGGATGAAGAAAGTGAACTTGGTGATCAAGTTCATTTTGATAAGATGCATGATGTAATGGTTGTAGAATCTGAAGGGTCTTCTTCTGATGCCAAGCAGTCATTAACCCCTCAGCAGTTTAGCCAACCCAAATTGAATGACTTAGTAAGAGAATTGGACCTTTCAAAGAAAGCAGCTGAGTTCTTAGCCTCGAGTATTCAAGAAAAGAATGTATTTGACCAGTTAGCTAAAGTATCTCATTTCAGAAAGCGTGAACAAATTTTTGTGGACTTTTTTTCCCAAGACAAACATTTTGTTTACTGTCATGATATCAGTAGTCTTCTCAGCCAGATAGTTGTTACCACTTACAGTACAACAGAATGGCGGCTATTTCTTGACAGCTCTAAATGCAGTCTGAAATGTGTTCTTCTACAGAATGGTAATGTTTATGCAGTGATTTCAATTGGTTATTCAACTCATCTGCGAGAAGATAATAATGACATAAGAATTATCCTCAACTTTCGGAAGTATGAGGAGCATAACTGGATCATTTGTGTGGATCTTAAAATGATAAATTTCCTGGTAGGACAACAGAGAAGTTTCACAAAGTATCCTTGCTTTCTGTGTTTGTGGGACAGCCGAGCTGGTAGAAACACTGGACACAGAAGGAGTGGCCAAAACATGAAGCTCTGAAAGTAGGGATGTAAAATATTGTGAATGAGCCTGTAGTTAATTGAGACAGGATCGTTTTTCTCCCACTTCACATACAACTTGGCTTAATGAAGCAGTTTGTTTAGGCCTTGAATAGAGAAAGTGAATGCTTTCAACATATTATTTCTGCTTTTCCTGCCTTGTTTTTTGAGAAGATAAAAACAGGTGTATTCAATGGACCTCAAATTTGAACCCTCATACGTGACGAAGAATTTTCCAGGTAGATAAATAAGGAGGAGAAAGAAGCATGGCAGTCTTTTGTAGCAGTTACAAAAAACTTCCTTGGCAACAAAAAAGCAGAAAACTATGAGCTTCTGGTTCAAAGGATGCTGTTGGGTTTCCACGACATTGGATGTAACATGAGCTTTAAGATTCACTTCCTGGACAGTCACCTTGATAAGTTTACAGAAAATCTTGGAGCTGTTAGTGATGATCAGATTACTGCTGCAGCATCAAATGAGATTGTCCTCAACAAGAACACAAACGCAAGAGCTACAAACACATATTTTTGCCTGAATAGAATTTACATAAGTTTTGTGCAAATTTTATGGTTACAATAAGTGTTTTAATATGTCCTATTTTGAAACTGTAGACAAATTTTGATGCAATAATATAATTTAGTGTATTAGAGTTTTTACTGCATTATATAGATTATTATATTTTCACAAAGATGATGCTCAAGAAGAGATTCTATTTCATTATGTTAAACTAAATGTTGAAAATTTTACCATTACATTAAAACATAATATCTTGAATTGCAAATAACTGTAGCTTTTTGAGAAAAACTAATGTCAGATTTGATATCAGCACACTTGAATTAGGTAAGAACAAGTATTTTTGTGGAGGCAACAAAAAAATTTGTTTTCCAGTGTTATATATTGATATTTGAAGAGTACTTAGTGCTATGGCCTATCTTCACCTAAGAAAATGTAGTGGAGGAAAATAATTCTAAGTAATTAAAAAAAACCATTTATCACAGGGAAACAGATAGGATCCTTTTTCTCAATTTGTTAATAAATGTATGGTGAAAAGACACTGTATGCTATGTATTCACAATAGACATTTATAATAAACTGAAATATGGAAACTTCTGTACAGATAACTAGAGGGTTTCTCAAATGTATTTGACCCAAGAATATCTTTTTTATAGTAATTCTATAAACTGACTAATGTCCTGAAGACATTATTTTTTTAATTCACTTTAGAGAAAGAAAGAAATAAAGGAAGAAGGAAGAAAGGAAGAAAGGGTGGGGAGAAGAGCAGGAAAGCTCAAGTTTGGTGGTATGTGCCTTGACTGGGCAAGGCCAATGGTCTGAACCTGTGACCTCAGTATTCCAGGTTGATGTTTTATTTACACTGTGCCACCACTGGTCAGGCCTGAAGACATTATTTTGCAGGCATAAATTTGGATGATATGGGGGAATAACTATGTATTTTAAATACTCTAGGTTAGAATATAAATGGACAAAGTCTTTTCAGAAGTTAATTTTGTTATGTCTATTAAAAACTTTAAAATAGCAATTCCACTTCTTTGAATATCTCTTAAAAATTAGACACTCATAGAAACATGAATAGAAAGGTTGTCAGTGTTATTATACTAAAAAAATACTGGAAAATACTTATATTCTCTCAATAGAGTAGTGGTAAGGTAACTTATATTTGATTCATACTCTATTATATACTATAGTTATTAGAAATGAATATAGTATAGATCAAAGAAAATGTAAACTTCAAATGGGCTTACATAACTCAGGGATTTTTTTTTTTTCCTTCTTTGAGTTATCTCTAGCAAGTAGAAAAAAGTTTGGTATATTATAGCTGTTTAGGAAATATTTGGTAAATAAATTAATTGAATATGCATTTTATGCAAATAATCTATGATATATTCTTAAGTAAAAAACAACTAAATTCCAGGATAAATTGTAGGGCAAGACCTAATGACTATGCAAAGAAACAAACATAGAAGTAAAGAAACAGAATTTTAGCTGTTAAACTGTGACCAGAGGGTACTTGTGAAGTGTAGAATAAGAGTAGTGAGGATTAAATACAGAGCTTTAGTTAGACTTCATGTAGTTAACTGTTACTTGTCTCATTTAGAAAAAGCATATATTCATGCATAATTTTAAAATATATAAGCATAGGTCATTTAAATTTTTTTTTAAATTAACTTTATTGGAGTGACACTGGATAACATAGTTATATATGTTTCTGTTGCCCAATTTTGAAACTCATCTCTGTATAACGTATTGTGTGTTCAGCCCCCCCCAATTCAAGTCTTTGTCCATCACCATTTATTCCCCCTGTACCCTCCTCTAACACCCCACATCCAGCAATTTTGGGTCATTTAAAAATCTTTTGAAATAATAATATAAATAAGGAATTTATAATTTGAAGAAGGAATAGTAATATTAGCTAAAACCTACTGAATATTGCTCATGTGGCAAATACTGTTTAAATATTTCAAATATATTAATTCACATATTCTTGACTCATTTAATCCTATTAAAGAAGTATTGGTATTATTGTCATTTTACTGATAAAGACACTGAGAATAAGGTACTTTTCTGGAGTACAGAACATATTTTTGGTGTAAAGAACTCAAAATACAAACTTAGGCAATCAAGCTTCAGAACCTGCGATCTTAACCAAACCTGTTAGTGCTGTGTTTGAATAAAATCAATATTTGGAGCCAGTGAGGACTTGTTTGAAATAATGAGAAAGAAGAAAGGGACAATAGGCCTATGAGAGTTGATAGCAATTCTTGAAATTAAATGTTGAAATGTTTAGATGGCCTTCTTAATCAGCAGAGAAATGTAACAATAAGCTTCTTTAAAGGTGCTGATTTTTTTTTTTTTTTAACAAGGGGAATGGAGTATAGAGTGCCTAGAAGATAATAAAGTCATGCCATTCTGGTTAATGTATTCTGGTTAATTTTAATGTATGAGTAAGGGAAATGAATAGAAACAAAATATTCCAAAATCCATTACTGAAAACAAAGGTGGCCACATTTGGCAGTAGATCATCACAGCTTAGTTGGATAGAGATCAAAAATGACCCAATTGTGTTTGCAGTAAAGTTGCTATTAATCAAATGGTGAGATTCAGAAAGATTGTTTCTTCAGTAAAGCTGAGGTCATCTGGTCCCCTAGCCAGACCTAATTCACATTCCAGACCCAACGTGCACGTGAACACCTCTGAAATGTTACTCATATTTTTTTGTCTGTGAATTCTCCATCTCCCGCTGAACCAACACATTCTTACGCATGTTTCAAGGTCAAACTCAAGAGCTATCTTTTCTATAGACTCTCCCTTGAATATCCACTCAGGAAAAGAGAAGCTATTCCCTCTTCTGTGATTTTTTTAAAAATCTAGTTGTATTGGTTCCTTGTTTTTCAAAGACAAGCATGGTATCAGAAAGGTAATTATTTATAAAATAATAATTAACTTCATGAATTTTCATATATTTAACTAAGCTTTAGCTTATTAAAAAATTAAGATGTCTTACAAATTTAATAACAAAATCAAAACATTCTAGTAAAGGTTTAAATATTTTATGGTGTGCACTTTGCTAAGTGTGTGTGTGTGTGTGTGTGTACATGTTTCTCATTTCACTGCTGACCCATCTAACTTTGTCATTATACAGTTGAAGAAACTAAGCCTAAAACAGGTCAACTTGACCAAGATCAAGCAAGAAATAACTCTCACTCAAAGTCAAACTTCAAGGTTTGACTGAAAAACTTATGGATTCATATGGTAAAAATTGGAAGTTATGGGAAAGATAAAGAAAGGTAACATATATGTAAGAAAAAGTCTGCTGATGAGAGTGATGTGATCCCTACCAGAAGTCTAGCAAAACATTATGATGACTCTGGCACATGCTGTATACTAGTTCAAAATTCCATGACAGTATATCTAAATAAATCAGGAATAAACTAATGACTAATGGTTACAACAACACTATAATATTTCTTGTATTTATACTGAATGTTAGAATCATTTCATCCAGTACATAATTTTATTTCTTATATTTATTCAGAAACTTGCCTTTATTTTGTCCAAGGGTAGACAAATTGCTTAAATAACTTTAGACATTATTTCCAGATTGAAAAAATATAATAGAAACTCTAGCTGTAACGTACTAGAAAAATGATATTCTGTGACTATTAACCAATAGTCTGGAAATACATCCTAAGAATCAGTCATGTGATGCTGATATATTCCAGACAACTTCCTATGTAGAAGTTGTCATTGATTTTGTAGGAGAAAATATTCTTAAGAAGACTTGACTGATATACATTTTTCTAAATACCAGTCATAGCCAAGATCAGATTATCTTACCTACCGATATTTCTTATTTAGATAGAAAGCCTATCTGAATAATGAACAGGATGAAGAAAAAAACTGTCTAGGACTTGGACCCTTTAATTATCCTCCTACAACATATTCTAAGGTATTCAGAAACTATTACTAATTTGCTTATTTGATGACTGAAACAATATGGATTCTGCAATAAGAGGGTTTTTTTTTAATTACCACAAGTTAACTGGAAATGCTTCAAATAATTTGAGGTGACTCCTCCCCAGGTCGGTTGGGTGGTGCATCTTTCTCATATTTATGTAAAAATTGATCATGAACAGCTGGTGTTGTACTTTTTCTAATAGAGTGTGTGCTTAAAAAAAAAACTAGACAGTGTACTTACTAGAGAAGATAGTGGCTGACCTGATACAACAATAAAAACATTTATTTTGGTCATTTTACTAAGCACTAAATATTTTGTAGGTTTTCTGCTGAGCTACCAAAAAAACTTGGGGTCTTATATTAAATTTTGCCTTTGGACATTATTACATTGAAAATAATCCAAATATTTTGTTTATATTGGAAGGATTCCGTGAGACATAGTTAACCGTGAATAGAATTTAAAACAATAACTCTGGAAAAGAACCATTCCCTTTGGTCAGAGGCTATTGTGTCAGCAGTTATGCCCAGTCAATCAAAAAGAAGAAAGAGAGAGAGAGAGAACACTAGCTGTGAGAATGGAGCTGTCAAATTGATTGACTAGATAGCAACACAAAATTTGAAATAGTTTATGTTGTAAGGTAAATACTCAATTTTTATCTTAACATTGGGGAAATAAAAAACTAAATATAACAACTTGGAGATCCTATGTAAGTGTCATTATTGAGAAATAGTGGGAAAAAACCCCAATTACTTTTGCATAACATTGCAAAGTAACAGAAATTTGTCTAATGACACTGTTTCATACTGTAGAGACCTTTCAAGAAGAGTTTATGACTAAATTTCAGAACTGCATATATCTTTATAGTGATTCAAGCAAGTGCCTTATCAAACCCACAAATCTTGTTTTGGTTACAAAAGAAATGTGTTTTAAGTATTTAGTTAAACTCTAAGAAAATGTTTTAAACTCTAACAGTGGAGCACTAGAGAACATTTTTTCACCTATTGATCAGAAGAATAAGACTGAAAACAATAGTACATACAATTTATTTAATATGTATTCAATTTACTTTTTTAAAATTTTATTTATTCATTTCAGAGAGGAGAGAGAGAGAGAGAGAGAGAGAGAGAGAGAGAGAGAAGAGAAGGAGCAGGAAGCATCAACTTCCATATGTGCCTTGACCAGGCAAGCCCAGGGTTTCGAACAGGCGGCCTCAGCATTCCAGGTCGGCGCTTTATCCACTGCGCCACCACAGGTCAGGCTTGATTTACTTTTGTTGCAAATTATTGTCTGGTTTCTTGTGTAGTGCCTCCATTTGACTTTTCTAGCATTGCTAAGAAATAAATCATGAAAGATATTGTGTTGGTAAGCACCTGATGACTCTCATTTTTAGCAACAGTGCTGCTGCAGGCAATTAGTCAACAAAAAGTTTAGTGAACTGATATTTTTCTAAAATTAAAATTTCTTCATACTCTTCTTTTCATAGCTTAGCATACCATGCATTTCATATATTTTGAATTTGGCCTATACTGTATATAGAGTTTGATTAACTTATATTTTGAAAATTTAATTAAAATGAGCTATCTCATTGCATTATCCATTGCTTTATTTTTTATATCAAACATTTTCATTTTTTATTTAGCCATTTAAATTAAATAGAAAATAGTCCTCATTTAGCTTATTTTGTTCTTCTGAATTATTAATACTTTTCTTTATTTTGAACATTATATAAACTTATAATTTTGGTTTCAAGTTAACTTCTATATATAAAATACACAACTTTATTCTCATTTTTAATTTTTTCCATTTGCTCAAAATGCCACCTAAAACAAATATTTTTCTATTTTTTGTTTTTCATGTTCTGTTTATATTTCACTATATTTATAAAAATATTTAAAGAGTACACACATCCTTTCTTTTTTATTATATGGTTTAGTATATTATTTTCTCAAGCAAACATGCTTGTTATTGTTACATCATCACCCCAATTGATGTCAATATGACAACTGAATATGTCAACCCATGTTCAGTCATCCACATTAGAAAGAAGCTAAAATTTTAAGTTTCTAATTTATACTTACTGTTGAAAAAATGGTTACTGAACATACAAAAAGATCTCTTCGTCAAAATAAGTTAAAAAATAATACTTTAACATTTCAAATGCATTTTTTATTCTGATTTGTGGAATATCATGTTTTGTCAAATTTACTACTTGCATTTATTTTCTGGAAGAGCAAAAGTTTTATACTGGCAATCATTTAGTATCTGATAGAAATTTATTTATTGTAACTATGTAGTCTTTTTTTAAACCATTGGACACTCTATTAAATAAATATATATATTATATTAGAATTGTTGCATTATATGTAATTATAATTATATACAGTTATCAAATATGATTTATCTCAGCAGTTGCTTATTCTATAAAAACTATTGCTATTTTCAAAACTTTGTAGAGTTACTTAAAAGTGCTGGATTTCATATGGAAAGTTTTGCCAACTACCCTATTCTTTGAATGCGATGTGGTGTCGTGAAGTCTTGAAAATGAAAAAAAGGCCTGTCTCTGCTAGTTAACTTTGTGATCTTGAATAAAATTTATTCTTTCCCATTTTATAAGATGAAAAGTTTGGCTTAAATTACTTCAAAGCTCTTGATAGCTCTAAAACTTTGATGGCATAGCAATTTTACTGGTATTTTTAAAGATTTTCGATAAAACACCAACTTTTGGGAAAATCTTAAAAGCATGCATGTTAAAACATGCACAAGGCATTTGTGGTCTGCAGGAGCATAATGTAAGCAAACTATTTTATAAACTCAGAGGCAGATTTAACGGCGAGTACATTGGGCGCATGCCCAGGGCCTCAACTTCTGAAGGTCCTCACAAAACCCCAATTTTAGACATTTTTCTAATGACACCAAGTTTGGTTTCACATGTGCAATTTTAACATGAATAGTACATAATATCTTTTATTTATTTAAAAATATGGTTAGCATGTATTTTTATTTTCCCTGTCTCTCTCTTTTTTAAAGGAGCCCAATATTTTCTTCTGCTCTCGGGGTCTCAACCAACCTTAATCTGCCTCTGGGCAAACTGTAGCATACTTCACTTTGTCACCATGGCATTTTAAATTAGTATTTTATATTAGATTGATAAATATAATTATTTTACTCTGTAATTTTATGCAGTGATCAATGATTCTTTAAACTTTGTGAGGACTTTATAGTTTATAGTATGAAACTCTAATTAACCAAATAACGTTACCAAATTATTCTGTCTTCGCTCCGAAACTCATGTTGGCTGCTCTTGATTAGAAATGGAGATAAAATTAATTGCCTGAGTTTTGATAGGGATTTTCAAAAGCTTAGTAGATTTTATTAGCTAATCTAAACAATGTCGACGTGAGACAATTAACCTCTTTTTTCTTCTTCTCCTCGGCCCGCTTTGTTCTTTGCAATCTGGGTTTGGAATAGTGGATTGACAGGTGAACACTGGAGCCAGAAGAACTGGTGCTTTTTCTTTCACAAAGTCCTTGTTCTTTTAAGGTTGGCTGATATTCTAATAATAAGGAAAAATTCAGCGTTTCATGTCCCAAGAGCATGAACTTCCTGCCCTGCTTTGACTCAGGCAAAGAACATCTCCCGGCCCAGCATCCTCTGGCAGGGTTTAAGTATTCTTACAATTTACATCACATGGCCTGCCCTGCAGCCTCTTCTCCAGTACCACACCATGATTAATAAGTGCACAGATGGGGGAAAAAAAAAAAAGGCTGCCAGTGCCTTGAAGTGAAATCTCAAAACATCATAACATATCACTCTGAAAGCACCATAATAAAAACAGGTATTCAGGTCTGAGGAAATAAGAGAAGTCGAACACCACAAAGACTGGGCAAAGGATCTTTAGTTCGACGTCTCAGCAGTCAGCTTTGGCATGTGAGTGTAAAAGAGGGTGGGACAACTTCTGCTTTGAATATTTCACCAATTGAGTCCCCTGGCTGTCTTCCCAGAGTCTATGAGTATCATAGACCCCTAATGAAGGCTTCATTGCATTCTTTTGAACTGATTCCTGTCAAAGAAGCATAGCAGAAACAAAAACACTACTGTGATTTCAGAAATCACAATTGTTAACTTTGAAAAGAAATCTTGGTATGTAGGTTAGAATGCTGTCCCTGTGATTCAAGTAGTAGACTGATGGATTTACTGGAAGGATCTCTAACAAATAAAGTGACAAGGGAAAAACACTGCTCTTTGTCTGGGTACCTATCTTAGAAAAGTAGAGATGGGTTTAAATATCATAATGCCACATTAAATATTTGCAAGCATTTGCTTGTTGCAGGGGATTTCATAGAAAAGTGGAAAGGCAAAGGTGTGAAAAAGAAAAGTTAACAATTTTTATTCTATCCATTAATTAAATAGGATTGAAATATGCGAAGAACAAAAAAATATATAAATTTTTTACATGTAAAAAATGTAAAAGGTTTTGATATCTTTTGAAAAATATCAGGTAAACCAAGCAATCTTATTTAGAAAATCTGTAACATTTGTTCTCAATAGTACGTTGTAATATCTCAGAAAAATATTGACATTTAACTTGCATATTTTTATTTTTTTTTCTGGCAGAGACAGAGAGAGTCAGAGACAGGGACAGATAAGGATGGACAGACAGACAGGAAGGGAGAAAGATGAGAAACATCAATTCTTCATTGCGTTTCCTTAGTTGTTCATTGATTTTTCATATGTGCCTTGACCGAAGGGCTACAGCAGACTGAGTGACCCCTTGCTTGAGCCAGCGACCTTGGGCTCAAGCTGGTGAGCCTTGCTCAAATCCAGTGAGCCCGCACTCAAGCTGGCGACCTTGGGGTCTCAAACCCGGGTCCACTGCGTCCCAGTCCGACGCTCTATCCACTGCGCCACCGTCTGGTCAGGCTAACTTGATGTTTTTAATTTGAAATGACCTTAAGAAGTAATAAATAGCTTCCTAGAATACATTCTTATTCCAGATTTCTCCCTCAGAGGCTAATTGTTGATGGGATTATTAGCCTCCTTCCCCATTTTAAGACTTCTCTTAATCTATTTTAGAGTATAGGACTAAATTGTCTTATCATGTCCACCCTTTACTGATAAACCTGCTATACTTAATATTTTTTAAATGTATTATATGTGGCAGGAGTTATTATTTGATAGAAATTACCAAATTTACAAGTAAATTGCAGATTTCTAGTTCTGCCCTAGGGTAAACTAGATCTATGCTCTGTGACTCAGTTCCTCCACCTTTATACATTTAAGCAGGTCATTAAAACAACTTTATAATGACCCCATGTAATGCCAACTTAGTCTCAAATAGAGCTTTACTTTTAGGGTGAATGTATGAGTAGGCAGACTCAGTCCTCTGCTCTCTACTCTGAATACACTATTTCTTTTTTAAGGAAAAAATCTAAATAAATATTCTTTCCAACAAGTCTATGCATCATTTCATATATCTCTCTAAACCAATACTCTTTGTTAATGATCAATTAACTGCTTATCTTCTCCACAGTAGGCATGAGCTCAATAATAAGGACCAGTGTCTCTCTCAGTTTCTTTTATTTGTAGATGCTCAGACCACTCCTGTCACAATATGGACTCTCAATAAATGCTTGTTCAAATACATGAATAATGGAATGAATGCATGTAATGATGCTTACAACAACCCAGGCCAAACCTGTAAATGGCCAACTTGTTTTGGTAGGCTGCTTTCTTCTCTTTTTTTACACCTGTGTTTATATTAAGATTCATATTGTTATAAAACTAGGGTGCAAATCATAATACTCAACAGTATTACAGAGATGCATCTATTTTGAAATTAAAGAAAAAAACAAATTGGGATGGAAAGCTTTCTCAGGTAAGTGTAGGGCTATTTAAAAAAAGAAAATAAGTTTGCTATTATCGCAGACTTATTAATGTTTGCAGTTGTCCTGATTATTCTAACGCAAACCAAATGGCATTTAATTTGGGAGAAATAGCTCTGGACGTGCAATCTAAAGAGGCAAGAAATGGAACAGACTTTCTTTATGCAGTGTTTGGGATGTGGTTAAATTATTTTAGGATGTTCAACAGTGTAGTGCAAATTCAAATCCTGTGGGCAAGGCTAAACAAGCAATGCTAGGCAGCTTAGCCACTTAATCTTTTGGTGTTCAGTCTGTTGGGTCTGAGCTGTGAAATGGTTCCTGTGGCTTTCATGTGGAAAATGAGAATGTTCTGTAACGGCTGATGTGGGAATAAAGAAGTAAATACAAGGAAAGTCTTACAAGCTCTTAATATTAACTGCACTAAGTAAGTGTAACTAACTGCATTAAGTTATTGATTTATCAGGGCTTGACCAAATGCTATTTCCCTTTGTCCTTTTTGGGGACAAGGACAAAATGTACAAGGTAGTTAAATGAGCCAGTTGTTAACTGGGTTATTGGTGAATATACTGATTATTCTTCTAGCTGCCTTGGAGAATGTCCAAGGGGCCACTTGAAATACCTAGAAAACTGACTAGGACTTATTGATCCTGATCATCTTATTATTAAACTATCAATAATATATATATATTTTAGAAATGCAAAGTTTTATTTACATAATTAATGAAGTACTCTAGTACCATTTGGAATGACATCCCAAATTTCAATGAGATGTCCCATTACATTTTATTTTCCCTTCTAAAATATTACTGAGTCACTTGAACTCTAGTTTGTAATGGTGGGAAAGAAGCATAGCTGGTTTTACAAGGCTAAGTGAAATCGACTATTAACGGGTAAATCAACAGTGCATCGATTGCTGTTTAGGGATAAAGTTTAATGTGATATATTTAGGACATGCAAATGACACTTTAATTTCAGTCACATTTGGGTGGGTTCCAGACCCTGTTAAAACTGACAATGAAAGCAACTTTATTTACTTAGAGATGAGAGGGTTATTCCAGGGGTCTTCTTTATAATGGCCAGACTCAAAGGAGCTGTAGTATGCCCTCTCTCAAGTTGGTGATTAGACTTTTGGACCATTTTAAGGAATGCAGAGGGGGTTTCTTTCTAAGTTTCTAAGGCTTTCAAGCACAAATCCCAATTGTGAGCTTCACCACACTTGAATTCTGATTACCTTTTCAGTCACTAATTACCCAGGAATCAGGTTATAGGCAAGCATTGTTAACAACAAGACCAGAAAATAGTGTATATAGTTTCCTATCTGAATATGAGATTACCTTCAGTATGTGATCATTGCAAACATAAAATATTTAAAATATTTGGTGTGCCACATATACTGAACTCTTCTTCTCCAAAAACAAAGAAAAGCAAAACAAAAACAAGCAAAATAATCCCCAAATGAACTAAACCAAATAAAAAACACACAGACAAAAATGATTCAGCTCCCAACCTTACTCTCATAAAAAATCTTGAAGGAACATTGTAGAAGAGTTGGAAATTATCTAGTCAATATTTTTAAAGAATATTTTAATATTGTATTATGATTAGACAATCATCTCTGGCCATTTAACTGATTATTAATGCTGATTTTCTCAGTAACAGCAATGAATAAAGTAAATGTATCCTCTTTCTCTCACTACCAGCTTTTTCTCAGTCACATACAAATATACTGTTATATCTCTTAACTTAAAATAAATTAACAAAGTTTCCATCCACCCCACTTACTTTCAAATTACTACCTCTTTCTTATCTGTTTTTCTTTTTTTTTTGCAAAATTCTTACGAGAATATCTATTATGGTTGCTCCAATTTCTCTTCTTCCATTTCTTCTTAATCTCACTTCTTCAGATTTTTGGCCTCCACCACTGCAACCAAAGTGTTCATGTCATGGTCAACACTGACTTCTATAATGTTAAATCCAATAGTCACTCCTGAATCAGGCAATCTGTTTCCTGATCTCCATGTTCTTCCCAACTTGCTGGTTGATTCTTCTCTATCTCATTGTGGTGTGCTCCCCATGTCCCTAAACTCTTAAAGCTGTGTTTGTATAGCCTCTCTTTTCTATTAGCACTTAACTATCTTTATTGAACTCACCAAGTGTCATGGGTTTTAATATTACATATATGCTCAGAACTCTCAAGTACTTAACTGCAGCCTTCACCACTTCCATGAGTTCTGGACTCATGATTCAGTGACCTACTTGGCCAAGGGTCAAAGAAAGTCTATCAGAAGTAGGATATGATTTGCATAGACCAGGTGCAAATTGAAAATGTGTAATACCTTGTTAAGAAAATACTTAAGTATTTTAAGGTGACAGAATAGCATTAAACTAGAGCTCTTCTGAGCACAGAGGTTTTGCAGCTCCACAGGTTGCACACTTATGAACTCTCAAGGTGTTGGCGATGGACTATGTTGGCATAGGGTACATGGGAATGATGAGTGCCAAGGTGATATGAGTGGGATGCTGTCAGTCTACTACACATTTATACGAATTCACTTACGTTTCAACAACAATTCTGGTTATTTCTTTTAATTGGATGAGTAGAAGTGAAATTATAAAATAAAAGCATATAAAGATATTTATGTATCTTGACATCAATTGCTAAACTCTATCCAGGAAAATTACTCAAATATACATAAAAATAGCTGTTTATTGTACCTTTACTAATTATTCTTTTTTACTTATATAAATTTGATGGTGTCAAAAATGATATTTTAAATTTGTTTATACTGTACATTGGTTTTACTTAAAATGATGTGGAAAATATTTGCATGTATGTTTGAACATTTGCATTTTGTATCTAAAATTCACATAGAAATGCAAAGGACCAAAGAATGCAAAAACAATTTTGACAAAGATAACATTTTCAAAATTATATTACTTGATTTTAATACTATAGAGTTACATTAATCTAGATTGGTATTTTCATAAAATCAGCATCAATGGAAAGGATGAATATTTAGAAATCGAGCCACACATTTATGGTCAATGAATATTTAGCAGAAGTGTCAAAGCAGTAAAATGGAAATAGAATAAACTTTTCAACAAATGATGCTGGAGCTATTCTATATACATATGCAAAGAAACAGAAACAACTGAACTCTAAGCTTAGACCATACTGAAAAATTAACACAAAATTGATCATGATGCTGAAACAAGATAGAAAACTATAAAACATTTAGAAGAAAACAAGGAAGTTTAGAGACCTTGTATTAGGCAATGATTTTTTAATAGAATTTAGAAAAGATAAACTATAAAATTAAAGAATGAATAAGATGGACTTTATCAAAATTTAATATAATAACTTTTAATCTTCAAAAGATCTTGTTAATCAAATTAAAAGTCAAGTTGTAAACTAAGGGAAGTATTTTGCATAGTTTGTATTCTGATAAATTTTTTTCCATCCTTGGGTATTTATTGAAGACAAGTGAAAGTATATGCCAACATAGACTTGCACCCAAATCCTCAAAGCAACTTTTTCCTAACAGCCAAATAACTGAAAACAATCCAAATGTCCAACAAAACACCTATTGAATGACTAAGCAGATTGTTGTATATCCACACAATGACATGCTACTGGTCATTAAAATGGATACTGATAAGGCCATAACATAGATGAATCTCAAAGCAATATGCTAATTTTAAGGAAGCAGACACAAAAGAATATATACTATATGATTTTAAATACATAGCAAGTTATTTTAGCAGCATTATCTTTTCTATTGGTTTGTGGAGATTTTATGCTCTGTTAATTTTGTGAGTTTTTAAAGTTTATTTCAAGACAATTTTTTTATTGCTCACTGCCAGTATATGTGCCAATAATGCTTCTTTAATTATGTAACTTTGTATAGGTCCTAATGCCTTTTACATCAAAGCTTCTTTTGAGAGTCTTCTTTTATCAAATTTTCTGAGTCATAAGAGTTTTGGCTTTCAGAAAAGACAATTTTACCAAGTTAAAAAAATAAAAACATGGTAATGATAAACAACTGCCTCCAAATTATTTCTCAATTGAAATTATCACAAACTGAAGATTACTTTAGAAGAATTAAGATCTGTAAAGTAATAAGTTCTGTAATTATATCATACAATTTCTTTCTCCATTTAACTGGGTGTACTTTTATGTTTTCAAAGTAAATTGTTAATTAGTATATATGCATATACTCATTTATATATGTAAATTGCAGTAGTATATAGAAATGTACATATATATGTGTGTACACCAAATGCTTTGAATTTAGATTATTCATATAATTTTTTTTTTAATTTTGTTGAAAATTTTTATTACATTTTCAAATGATTATTAAGAATATTCTTGATTTTCATATATTGATTTTTGTCCCAGGTAATTCTGTATATTCTCTAGTTGGTTCTAACTAAGATATTTATTGTTTATTCTAATATGTCATTTTATTTTTATTTCTTCCTTTTCAATCATCATTATTTTTGTTACCAAAATTATTGCATTGTCAAAACATTTAGAACTTTGGTCTTATTCTTGATTTTATAAGAATTTAATAATATACAATTTTTCAGAGATTAGAGAAAGATATAAAGAAGACTGAGTATCATGCTAGGTAAGTGTTAGAAGTGGGTGATAGCTTTGACCCAATATCATTTTATCAATGAGCTAGAAGTGTTCCTGCAGTCCCTGGCATTGATGACGACAATACCATAGATATGGAGAGGTTGCTTTCACTTTAGCTTTCTACTGAAGATAAAACAAGGAATGAAAAAAATGCATATGAAATTGAGGGGTAGCATATACTTTGTGAGAATGTATGTCTCTGCAATGTTTACCCAGCTCATCAGAGTAAAGAGTTGGCCCCTTGGAGAAGTCCAGAAGTCGAGGCTTATAAATTGGGGTGAAGTGAATCATGGACAGAGAAAAAGCAAACATATAAGTACTCTAAAGTTCATTCTGTTGCCACATAAAAAGATTCTCTCTACACTACCATTATTTATTCCCAAATTCAATTTTTTCATGTACTAATAATCTTACTTGGGTTTTCAGTGCCATAGATCTGGCCTTGGTTTGCCACAAGGAATTATTAAAACTCTCATATGTTAGTTAATATATTTATATAATGTATGATAATGTGTTTTTTTAAACTAAATGAAAGTTTTATTCTTTCATTTACTTATTGGTTTCTAGAATGAGAAGAAGCGAGAGAGAGATACAGCAATTTGTTGTTTCACTTATTTATATATTCATTGGTTGATTCTTGTATGTGCCCTTACCAGGGATGAAATCTGAAACCTTGGCATAGCTGAAGAATGCTCTATCTAACTAACTGATCTACCAGTCCAGGGTAAGCCTTTTATTCTTTATTTTTATTTTATTTTATTCATTTTAGAGAGGAGACATAGAGTGAGAGAGGGAGAGAGAGAGAGAAAGAGAGAAAGGGGGAGGAGCTGGAAGTATCAACTCCCATATGTGCCTTGACCAGACCAGAGCAGGGTTTTGAACTGGGGATCTCAGTGTTCCCAGGTCGATGCTTTATCCACTGCGCCACCACAGGTCAGGCAAACCTTTTATTCTTGATATAGTACTTACCTCTTTAGGGTGGATATTATTTAACTTATAATCCAAATATTTTATTAAGAGTTTTGCAATAAAGTATTTTATTTTAAGTTTGTTAAGATTTTTCTGTTTAGGATTAGTTTCCTCTGGGCCAAAAATTAGCATTAGGGTTTTTCTAGTTTCTGAAATAATTTGTAGTTTTTCATTTTATTTGTACTCTGAAATAGATGCTAGGATATGGAATGCTGATTTCTTAGAAAACTGAAACTTTCTGATCCAGGAACACGTTTATACATATTTTTTGATAATATTCTTAGTTTCTTGTATGGCTATTTATCTTTTTAAGCAATTTGCTTTTTTGAATATATATATTTTTTATAAAATTAATCTATGAAAAATTTCAAATTTTTAACATGTTTTCCAAATCAAAACGTACAATGTAAAAATATAGCTTCATATATGTTGCCATAGTTTCTTTTTTTATGTTACTAAATTTTATTTTGTATTTTCCAGTTTTTTAATTTGTTTTCTTATTCATTGTTTCTTCTGCCTTGTTTTTTCTTTCAATTTGATTGTTGTTTCCATGTTTTTAATTGACTTATAAATATTAATTTTAATTACATTGTTTAATAAGCAAAATATTAGTGTTTTGCTTCTGAGTACAAATTTGAGAATATCCATAACTTTTATTGCCAAAAGGTGTATTCTCATTCTTTTCTACATAGCACATCATTAATTATATTTTTAATCTAAAAATATTTTTAACTCAACTGCTATTAGAAAAGTTTTGAACTTCCATCATATATATATATATATATATATATATATATATATATATATATATATATATATGTAATGTTTTAATTTCTGTTTTCATTGCACAGCAATTCTAACATATAATCTGTATATTTCTAGCTTGTAGAAATTTTTGTTTGCTCTAGCCTATGAGTAATTATTATAAATGATCCATGGACCCTTGAAACGAAGATATAATCTCTGCAATCTTTAACTGAAAAATGGATTAATTACTTACTTGCTCATCAAAGCACCTTTCTACCTAAAAGTCCACTTCTTCTAGTATTATTTTTTACTAATTAATTTTTACCCAATATTATCTATATATGTCCTTTTCTTTCTTAACCGTAAAATTTCTGATTATCAGCTATAAACAGGCACTTTTTGTGTATTTGAGCCTGAGCCCTCAAGAGAATCTATATCCATAGGAATAACTTATTGAATATGTCTATCCCTTTATCATTCAAATAATAAGGGGCACAGAAACAAGAACAGAGATCAGATATCAAAATTATATGGAATTATCTTTAGTTTGTCTACAGCATCTATTTTCCAAAAACAGAAATGCAATACCATGTGTCATTTAATAGAAAGGTAACATTTATGATTTTAGAAATTCCAATAAGAACTTAAGTTAAAAACAATTTCTTCACAATACCTTGCAACTAAAAAAGTGAAATACAACAGAAAGTATTAATGAGACACATCTTTATATTTTCAGTGTGTCAATTGAGTCTCGTAGAAATACTGGAAAGTTGACAGGCTTGGCAAGTGTTTTTATCCTGTCATATCACCTACAAAACTGATCTCATTAATTATATAGAACAATACCAATAAGAACAAAATAGTAAATGAAAAATAAAGCTTTTTTCCTTTTCTTTAAGTTGTCTTGTGCCATCAGCTATTTTCAGTAGCTGGTTAAATAGTTACAATACTACTTTGACCAATGATGAGATGGTGAAAACCCAAATTTAGACCATTCAGACTGTAGCTTAGTAAAGAGACAGTACTTGTCCAACATAATCTTCATATCTATGCACTCAGACAGAGGTTTGCTTTTTTTAGTTTTATGCTATAGAACAATACTGTAACTGTTAGTAAAAGCTCCTGCTGCTACTTCTGAGGTAGCTCTGTTGTAGTTTAAAAAAGGGGAAAAAAAAAAAAAAAGCTTTAGACCTAAAAGGCAGGTTTGAAATTTAGTTCTGACACCAACAGTTTTACATTGAGAAAGTCATTTAACCTTTAAGTTCCTGTTATGTTATTTGTAATATGAGAAACTTGTAGTAAGAAAAACTAAAATTTAATGAGAAGCACTTCTTTTCTAGACACAATGTCTGAAACTTGTTGTACATTGTCCTGTGTAATCTACATAGTAATCCAAGCATTGTGTGATGATAGCCTGTTTAAAGATTTAAAAAACTATAAAAAAATAAACACCAAACCCAAGGTCACACAGTTACTAAGGAGGTAGATCTAAACCGGTGTCTGACTTTGAAACCATACCTTTTTCTCTAAAAGGTGTAATAAATTATTTCTGGGTTTATTATCATCATTTCATCAATTAAACTCATTGTGTTAGGCTCAAAAGTGCAGTAATATATCTTTAAATTTTATCCTCTGATAAGATTCTATTCTCTGATATCCTATAACATAGATATTTGACGATCTCCCAGGAAAAGTACTAAATAAATCTAAACTATTGGCAATATTATTACTTAATAACATTCATGTACCATGGAAATAATTGTAATAATAGTTAAAGTGAAACTGACAAAGTAAATAGTTTGGAACCTATTAAATTTCTGGTCTGGAAGATATTTCCTGGACAGTGGAGTTCCAAATAGCTCTTATATATTATATTCCAAGTTCCTATGGGTTTAACTTGAAACTTAAGACAGTAGTAGATTTGATAGTCAAATGATGCACAGTTCCTCTAAGATATTGATTTTAAAACTTTTAAATTTAAATAAAAACATCTATGAATTTATTTTCTAGGGACAATGGAATAATGCTAGTGCATTTGCCATTCTTCTGTTAATAGCTAGAAAAAAATGAAAAGATATATGAAAAAAAGAGTGCTAGAATTTGTAAGTATGCTAATAAATAGGAAGAAATAATTTTTCTATGTTTGCTTCTCTTAAGAGATAATTGACTTTTGAAGACAAAGATATCAATGCATCTTATCTATTAATGTAATATTTTTATAACAAACAGAAAAATATCAAACATAAAAGAAAATAGGATGGTAAAAACAGAAGCATATTATTGTGAGTTTCTTATATATATGTGACATGGTTTAAGATTGCTTGAGGAAAGGCTGTAAAGGTACAGTTCATATTGTAAACAATAGAACAACCAGTATGATTAAAAATAAAGACAATGAGCCAATAGAGGAGACCTACTAGAACACTAAAAAATGCTTAGTTAAATCAAAAGAGGTAAAGAACGAAATAAAAAGGATAATAAATAAGACATATAGGAAATGAATATTAAAAAATAAGACAAAACCAAATGTATTGATAATTTTATTGAATATAAATGGTTTAAACACTTGAATTAAAAGCCAATGATTTTCAAATTGAGTCTAAACACTATTCTCCTATATGCTTTTATAAGAAATTATTCAAAATATAGTGATTGATAAAAGGAATAAAGGTAAAATGATATACTATATAAAATTAATTATAAAAAATTAAAATGACTATTTTAATGTCAGTCAAAAGAGATTTCAATGCAGAAAATGTTAAAAGAATAAATATGTCAAAGACTTGTAAAGGTACATTTCATTATGGTAAAGTGGCCAGTTTATTAAGAAGACAAACAGTTCTAAGTTTGTATGCAACTAATTAGATTTCAGCCTGACCAGGCGGTGGTGCAGTGGATAGAGCATCAGTCTGGGATGTGGAAGACCCAGGTTTGAGACCCTGAGCTCGCCAGCTTGAGCGTGGGCCCATCTGGCTTGAGCAAAAGCTCGCCAGCTTGGACCCAAGGTCGCTGACTCCAGCAAGGGGTTGCTCGGTTTGCTGAAGGCCCACGGTCAAGACACATGAGAGAAAGCAATCAATGAACAACCAAGTTGTTGCGACGGCAACAAAAAACTAATGATTGATGCTTCTCACCTCTCTCCATTCCTGTCTGTCTGTCCCTATCTATCTATCTCTCTCTTACTCTCTCTCTCTGTCCCTGTAAAAAAATAATATTAAAAAAACCCCAAAAGATTTCAAAATAATAAATACACCCTTACAGAATTAAAAGTGAAATAGACACAAATATAGTAAGAGAATATAACACCTTTCAGTAATTTATAATACGAATAGAATAAAAACTAAAAGGAATATAGTATACTTGAACGATACCATTAACTAGTTCAACTAAATTGAAAGTTATACAACAGTACACACATTAAGTGCAAAATACTCAAATTTTAATCAAGGATACATAGAATGTTCACCACGATAGACTATATTTGGGACCATAAAACAAGTCTCAATAAATGTAAAAGGCTTGACAAAGTAAATGCGGTTTATAATCTCTGACCACATTTGGATTAAATCAGAAATTTCTAATAGTAATATAATGAAACAACAAACTTTTAAATAAATGATGGGCAGATAAATAATTCTGAAAAGATTAGGAAATATTTCGACTGAATAAAATGAAAACACAGGATGCAACTATGTTAAAGAGGAATTTGGAACTTTAATACTTGCATAAGAAAGTTTAAAATCAGTGTTTAAGCTTCCACTTAGGAAGGTTAAAATGAAAAGCAAATTATATTCAAGATAAGTAAAGTAAGAAAATAAAAAAGATAAAAGCAGAAAGCAATGAAATAAATAATGGATAGAATGAAAGAAAATCAATAAAACAAGAAACAGAATTATTAAAATGATTATTAAAATAGATAAACAAGAGAGGGGTTAGGAAAAGAATTATTTAAAAGATTAATAAAATGGATAAACAAGAGAGTGGTTGGGAAAGGAACACATATTAGAAATAAATAAGAAGCCATAACTAGAATCACTAACTTTAAAAGGGAATAATAAAAGTGAACTGCTGTTAATATAGCCTATGGCTTAAAAGAAAAGGCTATTTTCTTTGAAAAAAAATTAAAACAAACAAAAGAAAAATAGAGTATCAGAATCTTTTACTTATTAAATCATTGTATTATAATTAAAGTGAGTTCTTAAATTATATACAAAATATTGTAATAAAATTTAAAATATTGTATTATAGTTATGATATCACATAAGAATATATCAGGCACAGGTGGCTCCACTGGTAAACTCTATGGATCACTTAAGGAGGAAATGATAACAATCTTGGGCAAACTTTTTCAGAAAATATAAAAGAAACATACTAGAACTCATTTTCTAAAGCCAGCATTACCCTAACATCAAATCCAGAAAGAGACATTACATAAGAGGAGGAAATAGAAGAGAAAAGGGAACAGATCTGTATCCTCTAGAACCAAGATAAAAAAATCCTTATCAAATTGAATTCAGCAGTATATGAAAAAGATAATAAATCATGACCAACTGAGATTTATCCCGGAAATGCAAAGCTGGTTCAACGTTCAAAAATTAATCATTGTAACTTAGCACAATAGACTTAATAAGAAAATCCATATGATCTTCTCAATAGAAGCAGGAAATCATTTGACAAAATTCAATACCTACTTCAAATAAAACTCTCAGCAAACGAAAAACAGAAGTAAACATTCTTAACTTGATGATAAATACAAATAAACCTGTAGATAACATCTTAATATGGAAACTTCAGAAATATGTAGGAGAAGCAATTTTAATGTAATCTGTAGCTCAACTCAGGGATTGTCTAATCAGTGACCTGGGTCTTAAACCTTCTCCAATATGGCAGCTGAATGCCCAGCTTTCAATCAACCACAGAATCTTAACTAAGAGAAAACTTTCTCCTGTTCTTGGTACAGTAAAGATCTTTTTATTGCCTAAGTGCATGCATTATATGACACCTAGCCAGCCTCACCAGTATAAATACCCTCAACAAGAAAAGGGCAGGGTCTTCACCGATAGCACAGAAGATGTGTGCAGTCCTTTACCCTACAAGAGCTATCAGGGGAAATCACTGGCCATGGGATATGAGCACATACTACACATGTTGAGCTTGCTTTGGCTAGTCTCTTCTTTTTCTAAGTAAACCTTGTGCTTACCAGTGTTCATGTGTTGAGTCCTCCTTCCAACTCCAAATCTGTAGAAGATGCATTGGTCTCCTACTTACAGAGACTGGCATTCTTATGTTCTTTGGTATCCTTCATGTGGGGGGGAATACTTACTTGGGATTGGTAACTGGTCTTTTGCCCTTAAGATTAGGAAAAAGTCAATGATGTCAGCTCTCACTATTTCTATTAAACACTATCCTGGTAATTTTAATTAGCACAGGAAAAGGAAATAAAAGTGATTAGATAGAAAGGAACAAGAAACTATGTATTTTCAAAGACAGTATGATTGTAAATATAAAAAATAGTGAGGAATAACCACCAAAACTATTACAACTGATTAGTGAATTTTGAAAGTTGGCAAGATACAAAATAAATAAACACACAGAAATTGATTTGCTATATACTATTAACAAACACTTGTGAATAAAATTTAAAAAATATTGCTATGATAAGATCAAAGCTATAAAATAATTTAGCATAAATTTAACAAATAATGTTTAAGACCTGTACATTAACAACTACAAAAAAGAGAAATTAAGAATGACCTAACTTCCCATGGAATAGAGCACTCAATGTTGTTAAAATGTCAATCTCAAATAGATCTACATATTCAGCTTTATACAAAACAAAATCCCAGCAGGTTGTACTGTAGATTTTTGATAATCTAATTATATAATTTATATGGAAATTTAAAGGACTTAAAAGAAGCAAAACTTCTTTTTAAAAGGAACAAAGATGTTGGACCTACACTACATATAAAGGACAGTAATCATGATAATTTAGCATTGGCATACAGTGGATAGGTTGATGAAAAAAAGATAGTTTAGAAATAGGCTCATACATATATGTTCAATTTATCTTCAGCAGAAATTCTAAAGTAGTTCAGTAGAAGAAAAAATATCTTTGCAACAATAGGTGCTTGAAACTGGATATCAATATGGAAAAGAATAATAACCTCAACTCTTACCTCACACTAAATAGAAAATTAATTGAAACTGATTCACAAACCTCAATGTAAATGCCAGAGCTACCAATTCTCTGAAAGAAAATGTATAAGAAAATCTTTGCAAAATTTGGATTAGCAAATATTTCTCACAAGGACATAAAGGGCACTAAGTATAAAGAAAAAGTAAATTTGACTTCATAATAATTAAAAACTGCTCTTCAAAAGACACCATCAAAGAAAGGTCAAATCTCACTCTAGGAGAAATAGTTTACAATATATATTCTGTGGGACTGAATAATAAGAAAAAGTCAAACACTAAAAAAAATAAGTAAAATATTTGCACAGACAATATAAAAAGCAGAAATAAGAGTGGCAGATTAGAGTATTAAAGGTATTCTAATATCATTAGTAGTTGGAGAAATTCAAATCAACTCCACAATACTAAATCATCACACATACCAGAATGGCTAAAATTAAAAATGACCTAGCAATTTCACTTCTAGTTAAGTATACAAGAGAAATGATAACATATGACCATAAAACATTATAGTACCTTTACCATTAGAATCAAAAACTGAAAATGATTCAATTATGTAATAGTAGGTGAATTTTTAAATATATCAATTCATACAATGGAATAACATACATTATTAACGAAATTCATCCATTATTTAAAAATGCATAAACTTTTTCAAAAGATTAATTGATAAACCATGACACATCCATACAACGAAATATTACTCATCAGTAAAAGCTAAGCTGTTGACAAATGAAACACATAGAAAAACCTTGAATGCATATTGTTAAGCGAAACAAAGCATTCTTAAAAGGCTTCATACTCTATGAGTCCAAAAATATAATATTATGGAAAAGATTAAACTACGAGGACAGTAAACGGGTCAGAGAAGAGCCAGAGAGAATGAAAGATGTATTGGTAGGACACAGGAGATTGATATTACAAAGAAACTATTCTCTATAATACAGTAATGGAGGGTGCATACTATACATTTGTCAAAACCGTAAGAATATAGAACACAGTGAACCCTAATATAGATGAGGGGCTTTAGTTACTAATCATTTATCAATATTGGTTCACCAACTGAAACAAATCAGTGGTACCCCACTGATACTGGATGTTAATACTGAGAGAAGTAGGGGATAGGGCAGGTCAGGGAAGAGAAGGGTAAACTATTATGTTGTAAAAACAATGCCAGAAAAAAGGAGGACATAGTCTATAATTTTATTTATATAAAGTTTATAAAAGGCAAACCTACATTCCAGGGGAAAAAAATCAGTTACTGATTGCCTATGACTGGCTAGTCACCTGGTGTGTGTGTGGGGGGGGGGGGGGGTTACCTGCAACAACAGAGAACATTTTTTTGAAAATGTTCTGTATCTTGATGGAGTAATGTTTACAAGGGTATATGCATTTGTCAAATTTCTTTAAACTCTATATTTTAAAAATGGGTGCGCTGTAAAATGTAAATTATACCATTAAACTTGATTTACACAATAAGCCGATATACAAACCATTCACTCAATAAACAAACAGACAAAAACTTCACCTAGGTCTTTAAAACCATGGCTGTCATATCCGGCTCACTCTTTCTGAATGCTTTGTAAAATTCTAAGTCAATAAACCATAATAAGTAAGTATCAAAGATATGAAATCCCAAAGGAAAAATATCTTTTCAGTTGGTCATAGGCATACTTGATATGGTTAGACACATTTTTGCAAGTTTATTCTTAGATAAAAACAAATTAAAGAGCAAATTATATTGATGTTTTCAGAGGTGTCAGGACAATCATTCAATTATTCATTCAGTATTTATTAACCACTCATTCTATGGCAAGCAAAGAGATTCATACACTTTTTCCTTAAGAACTCAAGAGACAGAGGGTGAGAAAAATGAGTAAACAAATTGCTCTAATCCAGCATTTTCAGTTGGTGTTGCGGCAGGCACACTGGTTTGCCACAAGATTTTTAAAATATGTAATACTTGACTATTTAGTCACAGGCACTGACTTTCTTTTTCCTCAGATTGCTAAAAAAAAATGACAAAAATCAGCAAAACAATTGCTGTCCAGTAAGAATGAATCAAAATTATACCTAATTTTTATCAGATTAGTAAAAAATATAGTTTTTTGTGTTTGCCATAGAATTTTAGTAATTAGTTTAAGTGTGCCATGAGTTTAAAAAGTTTGAATATAACTGCTATAATTCGATGTGATAAATAAGCCTTCTTCATAAATGATAAAGAGCAAGTATGGAAAACATGCAGACATTTTCATGTATGATTTTCTACTCTTTTCAAAGTATTATTCTCAAAAAAATTACATTTCCTGGGATAGAGATATGGGACTTCAGCAAAATTTTGTTAAGTTAAGAAGGCATTGTGTTAAGTGATATAAATTTTTAATTTTTTTAATTTTTTATTTTTTTACAGGGACAGAGAGAAAGTCAGAGAGAGGGATAGATAGAGACAGACAGACAGGAACAGAGAGAGTTGAGAAGCAATAATCATTAGTTTTCGTTGCCATTGTGACACCATAATTGTTCATTGATTGCTTTCTCACATGTGCCTTGATCGCAGGCCTTCAGCAGACCAAGCAACACCTTGCTGGAGCCAGCGACCTTGGGTCCAAGCTGAAGAGCTTTCTGCTCAAGCCAGATGGGCCCGCGATCAAGCTGGCTAGCTCGCGGTCTCGAACCTGGGCCCTTCCGCATCCCATTTCGACGCTCTATCCACTGCGCCACCACCTGGTCAGGCATAAATTTTTTTATCACTTGAAAATCTCAAAGATTTAACTTGTTTGAATAAAATGTTCACATGATATCTAGATATCTGTATTAGTACTAATACTTAGAACTCGTTTTAAGTTTTTGAGTTTTATTGAATAGACATAAAAATAAAATTTGTCAAAAACTTATGTATGATACATAATAAATCTCTCTTGTTGGTTCTTTTGATAACTGTATTTATAATTCTGTCTGTAACTATGGCTATGTTGGTAGCTACAGATTGTCTGGGTGTCTTATAGCCAGCAAGTTAGCTCCTCCTCTTATTAATTAGACTTAAAATATGTTGAAGTTTTCATGTTCTGAATTTTCCCCTTAATCATTGGAAAATTTCTGTGCTAAGAAGTTCCTCTCTTCCCTGGCATACATACTAAATGAAGACTTCCTGCTATATTTGGCGCTTTAAATGATACGAGAGGTGCATGTGTGTGTTTGTGTGTATGTGTGTACATGTGTGTTGTCCTTACACATTGTTGTACTTCATATAACAAAATGTTATTTTATGCCGTAATGATCAAATTGAAAGATCCATCGTGGACCGGAAAAGTAGATCACTGGATTAACCAGGGATTGAACCTGTATTTCAAAAATTGATCCCAGTCTGCAATTGACTTGGTTCATCAGATTTCTTCCACCTATCATCCTCAGAAAGTGTGAATGTAATCAAATTATACTACAGGTTATAAAATTATAAAATTGAAAGAATTTTTTAAACCTAGTGTTTGATACAAATCTTTAAAAACTCTTACTTACTGGTAGGTGAAGCAGTTCAGGCTCTGTGACTGAGAAACCAGGTGTGCATTTCAAAAGACCCAAAATAAAATTTATTAAAAAAATGTTAACAAAAAAATGCATAGATATGAAGAAGAAACCATTTCTTAGGCATTATCTAAGTTCTAAAATTAAAAAAAAACCCTGTCACTTTGAATGATAGGATCATTTATTGTAACATTCCCCCTGAGGTCACTCAGGAGCCACAAATCATGTTAGGTGTATACTTTCTAGTAACTTCTCATGTCATAAGTGACATTCAAGAGATGAAAAATGAGAGCAGTTGCCAGGTGGGAATGTGGAAGGGAAACTGTTAGTATCTTGCCTCTCTAGCTAAAAGGCAATGCATCCTGGTTTCAGGTGATTGCTGAGTTATCATTTAGTACTTGCAGCACTAACATGTTTTAGGTCTTTGGTTTTATTTGTTTTTCCTATGTGTTTATACATTTTTGGGCCTAAATCTCATAAATTGTCAGTTCTTAGAGGAAATCACTTAAGTGTTGACCTTAATGGGTGTTAGTCTTTATAAGGACATTAGATATCTTACTCATTTGAATGTATGTTTCAGTCATACTACTGCTTTATCACTACATCCTTTATTGTGTTATTTAAAAAAATAAACCAAAGGCATTGTACAAAATATAATTCAATTATCAAAATAAAAAATTAACATTAGTAGAATATTAGTATCTAAACTAAAATTCAAATTAAATTTTGTGAATAGTAGCATTGTTGTTCTTTATAGCAAAATTATTTTCTCTAATTTAGTAACAAATTAGAATTAGACCAGGGCTGTTATATTTAATTGTCAAGTGTTTTTAATCTGGACCACTTTTTCTGCATTTATTGGCTTGTGTATATTTCATAGTAATGACATTTTTGAAGTGTACAGATCATTTATTTTGTAGAATGTTGCTCAATTTGGCTATGAATAGTGTTTCATTATAATTAGATTCAGGATATACATTATTTGCTAAAATATAATAGAAATGATACATACTTCTCTGGGCATCATATCAGAAGGAATGTAACATCCAGTTACTCCATTATTAGTGTCATTAATGTTAGACACTTGGTTAGAGTGGTGTCTACCAGCAGTGGTGGGATTCAAATAATTTAACAATCGGTTCTCTGCCCTAACAACCATTTTAAGTATAAAGAAATTATATACTGAAACGTAGTTTATTATTTCATGCATTTAATAGTTAAATAAGAACAATAAAAGAGTTACATAAAACTAGATTATGTTACAAGAAAAAATTTTAAAATATAAAATAATATCTGACAACAAAATAACAATAAAACTGTTATTTAAGATATTTCCAGTGATAGCTTGTCACCCCTTGTTGTTTGGTGCTTTTTATCATTACATTATATTTTTTTATTGGAATAACAAATGGCGATGGAATTAAAAGGTATAATACCTTTCATTAATGGTATAATGAGTTTTATGAATTGAATAAATAAATATTACAAGCATAGTTCTGTCAAATTTTTTCCATCTATGGATGGAATGAACATCTCTGCAGTTGCTTAGAGTATGCTGTTGCACAGATGAACATTAAAGAAAAGTAAAAACTGTAAATTTGCAATTTCCATACTGGGTGGTTACTCAGGCCTTAGAGAGAACCCTAATTACAAGTGCCATCTTAACAACTGGTTCACCAAACTTAACAAAAAATCAGGTATCAGTTCTGCCAAACCAGTGTGAACCAGCTGAATGACACCACTCTCTACCAGGTTTTCTCCAATATTGACTTACTACTCTTTTCTTTGTTTTTAATATGGATCTTCTGGAGCAATACTTTGGAATTTTATAACTTCTCATTGTCCATCAAAGTTTCTTTCACTAATTTTAGCATCCATTTATGATTTTTTCTGCTTGAAACAGTTATTACCATGATGGTTGCCAATTAGTATTTTTTTTAATTCTATCATTTTTTTTTTATTTTATTACATGACATTTTACTTTAAGGAAGAGCTGTTCTTCCCTTCACCGCTTTAATTATTTATATCAGTTTTGTCTTAGGAATTCCTGTTTTACTCTATGAGTTGTAATATGTTGTAAACATTATTTACTTTGATGCTTAAAATAATGCAGGTCTTTTGAACAACTAAAAAATACACTACAAATTTCTACAATACCAATTAAAAAGAGATAGAGGGCAAAAATAAGCCACATTAGAATGAAAGAAGGCATAACAAGAAAAAGAAAACAAGGGAAAAATACTGTGAACAATTTTTGACAACTTTGACAAGTCAAGTAAAATGAAAATTTCCTAAAACAAATTACTAAGCTGAGCCTGACCAGGCAGTGGCGCAGTGGATAGAACGTCAGACTGGGATGCGGAAGACCCAGGTTCGAGACCCTGAAGTTGCCAGCTTGAGCGTGGGCCTATCTGGCTCGAGCAAAAGCTTGCCAGCTTGGACCCAAGGTCGCTGGCTCCAGCAAGGGGTTGCTCGGTCTGCTGAAGGCCCGGGGTCAAGGCACCTGTGAGAAAGCAATCAATGAACAACTAAGGTGTCGCAACGGCAATGAAAAACTAATGATTGATGCCTCTCATTTCTCTTTGTTCCTGTCTGTCTGTCCCTATCTATCCCTCTCTCTGACTCTCTCTCTGTCCCTGTAAAAAAAAAAAGAAAAAGAAATTACTAAGCTGAATGAAGAAGATACAGAAAAACTTAGTGAACTTGTAACTATTGAATAAACTAAAGCATTAAATCAAAATCTAACTTTAAAATTAAGCTTATCTGAGAGATATAAACCTATAATTGTAATTAAGACCCTTTGATATTGGCACAGAGAGAGGGAAGCCAAACTTAGAGCCTTAAAACTGAGTAGATTAAATAAGGTTGACTAGCATACATTGTGGAAAAGTCAGCATTTTGAATTAGACAAGATGGCTTGGAGCCCTATGCAACCTCAGGCAAACCACAGGTTCATGTTCTCCAGTTTCTTCATTATGAAATAGAAAATATAACCCCATGTGCAATCTTCTTGTATGTATTGAGTGAAAGTGTTAGCCAAAAAATAAGTACTTACTAAAGTCTTAAATAAGTATTGGTACTGTTCCCTTTCAACTCAGATAACTGCACATTAAAAAGAAGAATGCTAGATTAAAGGGAAGATAGGTAGGGAAAAAGAGGGCAATTCATATCTATGACATAGTTGGGTTTTTTTACTTATCTGGGTTTTTTTTTCCTTTTTATGTTTTAAGTGATACTGAGTTTAAAAAGTAAAAATTGGCAAAGTAAAATCTAGATCTGGTCTGTAAGAATACAACCAATTTTCTCTCTGTCCTTTTACATTTCTTCCACCCTGCCTCCTATCCTTCCTTTCTTCCTTTTCTTATTTTTTTCTTTCAACTAAGAGTGATTGCTATAATTTTCATTAAAACCACGCAGCAAGTCATGTTATAAAAGCATGCCTCAGGCAAGGGACTGAGGGACTCTGAGAAGTCTCATAGGCATAGTACAATTCAGGAAGCTGCTTTATTGCCGATTTCTTTGCTTGTTAAAATATTCCCAGTCCATAGTTGGGATAATGACTTGCAATGACTATTTTAATTAATTACTTTTTTTGTTTGGATTTTTAAAAGTATGTCTTTTGTTTTAAAAGCCCCAAGACATTAGCAGGTTTTTAAAATAAAATCATTAATTAAATATTCTAAACAACTACAGTAACATAAGTAAAATGAAGAGGAAAAATTGAGCTTTCAGAAAAAAACATTATACTCCATAGACAAACTATTCTGTGCATTAAGAACAAGATCAGAACCTGCCAGCTTGTTTAAAATTCAATACTGGACACCTAGAACTGTTTCACAGAAGCTTAGGCAATAACGTTAGATTTCTGAGCTATTCAGCAATCCTAAGGTCCTGAGAATGCCAGCTATTCACATGCCACTATTTTGACGGAGTTAGAGAGACCCTGAATTAACCTTATAAAGATATTCCTATTTCTTCATGACAGGAATTGATTTGACATCTTGTGACTTACCATTATCTGCTTTGTGAGTGTTACAGCTTTGGGAACTTTTTCTAACAAGCTGAAGCAAAGATTTTTCAGAATATATCCAAATTATATGCAGTAACATTTGCTTTTGTGAATAGTAGGTTTGGCATTTCTGCCAGGCAGTTTAATATGCCATGGTGAGATTAATGAGGTAACATCTAATAAGTTCATCGTTATTATTATTATGTTTCTCTCTGGGTTAAAAAAATAAAAACTGGAATAATGACTCAACAATGTATCACCACAATTTTTTTCACATTTATTCACCTTCCCATTTTCATTGCTGTTAATTTCCCCTTTCCCTTTGACTCCCACCCAATACATAAAGAATGAGAGGGGGAAAAAAGGGAACTGCATTAGTTTTATACTTATTATATACAAAGAATTGTGCTCCTTTCACCATTGTTATCTTAGTCAATGCTTAAAACAACCTTATGAGATAGTTCATACAGCTCTTTGTAAGGTCGGTGGATAATAGGCAAAGGTCACGTGAGGAACTCATACCTAGGAACTTTGGCTAAAGCCACCCACAACCAAGCGCGCCAAAAGAAACTTCCCAGAAGTCCTTGGGAAAAGAGTGACCATCTGTTAGCCAGTGAGATTTCGCCATGTCATAATAGCTCTCCCATCCTACAGAACCTATAAATATCTCCCACACAGATCATCCCATGTGACTTCTCTGGTCTCTGTCCCTGGGGCCAGAGAACATCATCTGGGTGGCATGATGCTAAATAAAGCCTTCACTATACCACACTTTGTGGCTATGGCCCCCTCCTTCTTTCTCAGTGGGGAAAAATACCTTACATTCCTTATTACCAATGAAACAAATAAGACTCAGAGAGGTTATGTCACTCTACAGTACCACACAGCCAATAATCAGAGCAGTGGGAATCTGCATCCCAGATTATGAGAATGCAAAACCTAAAAAAATATTTATTACAGTCACTCATTTTACACCCCTTATCTATCATGCAATTTTGTATACTGTCTCAAATAGTTAAATATTATGGATCTTATTTTCTTACTTTGAACATCAAATACTTTAAGCAGAGAACAGTAACTCATAATTCCTAGAATCCTGGCCACTTTACTCTCTAATGGTAAACTTTTCAGATGAATAACATCTTCATTTGAAAGATGAGAAGAAAGAGATAGAAAAAATGTACTTATTGAAGTTTATACAGGTGGTAAATGTTGGAGCCAGACTTGATTATTTAACTCTCATGTATTGTACTGCCTCCCCTATATAAAACAGCAGAGAGATAGTTTAAACAGTGGCCAAGAACTTTAATTTCCATTTCCACTAACATAATTTTAATTATCATTTTCCTGATAAGATATAGATCATGGCATCTAGGTGGGGTGTCTGAGTTACTGCTGCCTAAGACACACACTGAACATCAAAATGCAAGATTTCTCTGCTATAATTAAGCTCATGCTTGAAGCTAAAAGTGCACTGAAAATTCAAGTAAGCCTATCTAAAAGAAAAGAGGTACATGAAAATTAACTCTATATAAATTCATTAGATGCCAGAAACAAAGTTTCATATTTTAGATTTTAAAATTGTTACCAGAATATTATTATCTCAACATAGATCAATCAAATGGAAGCAAGTTTAACCTTTCCGATAATAATATAAATATGTGAAAAATATTTTTAAGGTTATTCGCAATAAAAATAATTATATATACATTATAAATGTAAAAGGTTTTATAAGCCAAGTAAAGACACTAAAAAGAAAGAAAACTATAAGTCCATATCCCTGATGAACATAGATGCTAAAATTCTCAACAAAATAATAGCAAACCAGATCCAGCAATACATTAAAAATATTATACATCATGACCAAGTGGGATCTATTCCGAGGAGGCAAGGCTGGTACAATATTCACAAATCAATAAATGTGATTCATCACATAAACAAAAGGAAGGATAAATCACATGCTATATCAATAGATGCAGAAAGAGGATTTGATAAAATCCAGCACCCAAAACTCTCAGCAAAGTGGAAATACAGGGAACATACCTCAGCATAATAAAGTCCATCTATGACAAGCTCACTGCCAACATCATACTCAATGGGCAAAAATTAAAAACAATCTCCTTAAGATTAGGAACAAGGCATTTTACCTCTTATTCAACATAGTTCTGAAAGTTCTAGCTACAGCAAACAGACAAGAAGAAGAAATAAAAGGCATCCAAATTGGAAAAAAAAAGAAGTAACAATGATCATTATTTGCTGATGACTTGATACTGTACATAGAAAACCTTAACTTCTCAGTCAAAATACTACTAGACCTGATAAATGAATTCAGCAAGGTGGCGGGATAAAAAATTAATATTCAGAAATTGGTGGCATTTTTATACCAAAACAATAAAGTGTCTGAAAGAGAAATTAAGGAAACAATTCTCTTCACTATTGCAACCAAAAAAGTAAAGTACCTAGGAGCGAATTTAATCAAGGAAGACTTGTACACAGATAACTGTAAGACATTGAAAAAATAACTCAAAGAAAATACAAACAAGTGAAAGCATATATTGTGTTCATGAATAGAAAAAATAAATATTATTAAACTGTCTGTACTACCCAAAGAAATATATAAATTCAATGCAATTTCTATCAAAAAAAATGGCATAGAACAAATATTCCAAAAATTTTTATTGAACCAAAAAGAACATGAATAGCCTCAGCAATCTTGAAAATGAAGAATAAAGTGGGAGGAATCACACTTCCTAATATCAAGTTATATTACAAGGCCATTGTACTCAAAACAGCCTGGTACTGGCATAAGAACAGGCATACAGGTCAATGAAAGAAAACAGAGAACCCAGAAACAAACCCACACCTTTATGGTCAATTGATATTTGTAAAAGGAGGTAAGAGCATACAACAGAGTAAAGACAATCTCTTTAATAAATGGTGTTGGGAAAATTGGACAGGAACATGCAAAAAAAAAAAGAAACTAGACCACCAATTTACACCATTCACAAAAATAAATTCAAAATGGATAAAAGACTTAAATGGATGTCGCGAAACCATAAACATCTTGGAAGAAAACATAGGCAGTAAACTCTCTGATATCTCTTCTAGCAATATTTTTGCCTATTTATCTCCACTGGCAAGTGAAATAAAGGACAAGGTAAACAAATGGGACTATATCAAACTAAAAAATTTGTGCACAGCAAAATACACCATGAACAAAATAAAAAGACAATTTACACAATGGGAGAACATATTTTCCAATATGTCTGATATGGGATTAGTAACCAAAATTTATAAAGAACTTCTAAAACTCAGCACCAGGAAGGTAAACCATCCAATTAAAATATGGGCAAAGGAACTGAATAGAAACTTCTCCAAAGAGGACATACAAATGGCAATAGGCATATGAAAAATGTTTAACATTACTAGTCATAGGAGAAATGCAAATTAAAACCACAATGAGATATCACCTCACACCAGTCAGAATGGCGCTCATCAGCAAAACAACACAGAACAAGTGCTGGCGAGGATGTGGAGAAAAGGGAACCCTCCTGCACTGCTGGTGGGGATGCAGACTGGTGCAGCCACTGTGGAAAACAGTATGGAGATTCCTCACAATATTAAAAATGTAACTGCCTTTTGACCCAGCTATTCCACTTTTAGAAATATATCCTAAAAATACTAAATCACTGATTCAAAAGAAGATATGCACTCCCATGTTTATTGCAGCATTGCTTACAATAGTCAAAATCTGGAAACAGCTCAAGTGTCCATCAGGGGACGAATGAATTAAAGAGCAGTGGTACATATACACAATGGAATATTATACAGCTATAAAAAGAAGGAAATTTTACCTATTGCAGCAGCATGGATGGATCTGGAGATTATTATGCTAAGTGAAATAAGCCAGGCAGAGAAAAAAAACAATCATATGATCTCACTTATATGTGGAATCTAATGAACAAAGTGACTGAGGAACAGAATAGAGGCAGAGGCAGGGTCACAGGGAACAAAGGGACAGCTGTCAGAGGGAAGGGAGATGAAGGGATGGAATCAGAGAAGGTGAAGGGAATAGTGAAATTATGTATATTTAACACATAGATATGGATAACAGGGCAGCGAATCCCACAGAGAAGGGGGGAGGGAGCTATGACTAAGGGGGCAAAAGGGGTGTAATGGAAAAAACAAGGGTGGGGGGTTAAGGGTATTATATTGAGTGGGACACTTGAATCCATGTTAACACAATAAATTAGAATTTTAGAAAATTTAAAAAATGTAAAAGGAATCATCATTTACTCAAGAGCTTCAATAGCTAAGGACTATTAATATTTTGGTGAGTTTTTTTCTCTTTTTATCTATGTTCAATATTTTTTGGTTTATTTATTTATTTTATTATCTACACTTAACAAGGTGACAAAGAAAATGTTAGTAATTGCAAATTACATTAGGTGTGTCTGTAATCATTAAATTGTGAATAACATACACACATAAGCTATGAGTAGTTGAAAACTGTTAGCTATTTCAGCAAAGAAACCTCTTGTGTCATTGAAAAGCAAATGAAATTGTGACATATGTCTGTTATATTACTTTCATTTTACTAATTAAAGTGTTAACCAGCATTCAAATACTTGTTTGGCAATTTATAGTGGTGAAGTTACACTGAACGATTGTTTTGTTTCATGCTTTTTCAGTTAGTGTTCTAACAAATGGGTTTCCTTCTTTGTTTAGCTATTTGTGGCTTCATAACAAATGACCTCAAAACCTAGTAGTTGTTAAACAATAAAAATGTGTTTTCTCAAAATCTCTGAGGTCAAGAATTTTTTGTGTAGTTTGGTGGTTCTTGCTCTGGGATCCCTCCTGAGGTTGCAGTCAAGGTGTTGGCCAGGACTGAGGTCATTTGACAACTTCAGTGAGCCCAGCCCACTGACAGCTGTGGGCAAGAAGCCTCAGCTCCTCACTCGCTACTAGAAGGAGGCCTCAGTCTCTCCTTACGTGAATCTTTCTGCAGGGTTGCTTAAGTGTCCTCATGGCATTTCAGTTGGCCTCCCCCAGGGTAATCAAAGAGTATAAAGAAGCTGCAGTATCTTTTATGACAAGCCTCACAAGTCACACTCCAATAGTTCTGCACTCTTTTTGGTTCCATTGGGTTAGCCCTGTTAGACATGGGATGGGCCTATACAAGTATAAATGCCAGCATGCAGAGATCATTGTGGCTTAAATTGGCAGCTGGATATCACACTATTAACAATTTTTAAAATACTTTAATGTGGTGGCATAGAGAAGTGCTCTTGTTTTTCAAGAAATGGCTTCTTAAGCCCACAGCTGAAAACCAAGGTGGGTACATACAAGCCATTTTAGGTTCAAGGAATACCCAAGCTTTGAAAAGAAACTCTTGTTCCCTTGAGTCCTATGGGGATTGTTATTTTTCACAGCTGGCGCCACTGCTTCCTAGACCCATCCCCATTATTTCTCAGGACCATTGCCTGCATTATTCCCCAAGGGACTGCCAACAGTGGGCACCAAATTGGAGATCGAGTGGGACCCTCGTTCTGGGGCCCGTTGGGTCTCAGCTGATCTCTGCGAGTGCTTAGGAAAAAACAAACAGAGAAGAGAAAGGGATGGCACGTCCTGTCTCTCTTCTCCCTGTTGTAACCCTCACAAGACAAGGAAAATGTGTTCAAGAAGAGGAAGTGTGTGCGTGTGAAAGTAAATCAGCATCTATACATGGGTGCCCTTTGGACGTGTTCAGTGAAATCACAAACGTTATCCAAGTGTCTTGTATCAACACGCATTGGCACTTACTTTGGGAAAGAGGAGCACATCTGTCATCTGTTGCTTTAAAATCTCCGAATGAAACTTCTCGGACTGTAAGGGTACGGAAAGAGAAACAGAGAGAATGTATAAATAAACATGACAGTAAGAAAATCTTTTCCCCTTGCTTCCTTTTCAGCAAATCTCTTGGCAACTCTGAACGGCACGCAAAAAGCAGTCATCATGATATCTCTTGCAGATATATTATCTTTGATTGAATTCATAACCTTGCGTGGATCAAAGAAATCATAGAATTCTATGTTTATTGTTTCAGAGAGAGCTAAAGGGTCAAGGTCACTTAGCAAATAACATGTACTGATGATTATAACTAATTTCAGTCAAAATTGTGGACTTGTTAAAGGTATCCCATTGGAGGTAAGGTTCTAATAAGGGACAGTGTGAAATAGAGTCCTGAATCTTAAAGTCAGGGCCTTCGTATTTAAACTTTTGCATTTCTGAAACAAGATGTCTGACGATAACATGGTTGTTTCATGTTTCAAAATTGGACTATGCTTTGTTATCAAAATGTTGCTATATGCATATCAGACACTCAATAAGTCTCCAGAAACGACTTTCACTCTAGAAATCCAACAGAGTTTAATGGTCACAAAACAATTGGGAATCTATAAAGGCAAATCATGAAACATTGAAATCAGTTGTTTTTTTTATTCAATTTTTTCCCTTTGATTTTAATTTTGTTTGCAGTTTTACTACATTAAAATGTACAATGGTATTTTCCTAAGCGTAATAATAACAATTGCAATCACTAATATGATGCCGACTATATGCTAAGCATTGTTGTAATTGCTTTACCTATGTTATCTCATTTAATCCCCCAAAGCCTCGTGATTTATTAGCACTATGTATAGAATAAAACAACTGAAGCATAGAGTGATTAAGTTGCCCAAGATTGCACAACTGCTAAGGAGGAAGCTAGCATTCAAAAGAGGGTAGAGTCTGGGCCCAGAATCCACGTTGTTAAGTATCACCGTTAGGCTGCCTCCTCATTACAGAAAATGTAACTCATAGCAAACGTATAGCGTTCTTGGACCCAAATTATGTGATAACAGGCAAAGGGCTCATAGTGGCTGTAAAGCCAGTAGTCGTGGCCACAATCACAGCCGCCTGGCCAATGCAGGTTCGCATTGGATTCGAACAGTCAGTAACGAAACAATGGAGCCAAGAACTGGTGAGCCATCAGCTTTAATTCTAGTTTGCACCCGGCGGGCAAGCAAAAACACACACTGGGCTCCAAAACCCACACATTCAGTGCTCACATAGCTACTGACTTATCTGAGTTTCCTAGAATCAAAGGTTTCTAGCTCACCAGACTTATTCACCTCTGTTCCCCATCTCCTCCAGCACAAACTCTTAACAAACTGGCTTCTTCATCAGCACTCTGCCATCTTGACTGCTTCTCCTGGCCTTCACGTGGCCTTAATCTGCTCTCCTCTCTAATACTAACCTCAGGAACTCAGGAACCAAGAGAGAGATCAAACTACTGGTCTCTCCCACTTTATAGCATAGACTCAAAACCTTTAATCCAATTATACAAACAAGGAAGTCTCTGTATAATGGGATTCCTCAGGAGAGTGCACCACCCCACATCATCTAATCAGTCAAGGGTGTGGGGAAGAGCTTACTCTTAAACTAAGCTTTAGGCTACAATGACCCGGCCTGCCCACAGCCTGTTCCAGAACACACATTAATATCAACGAACTTCCATGTGGGCAGCGCCATCTTTAACAAAGTGAGCATAATATATTTTATCTGCCCAACAGTGGCCATATATTAAATGCCTTACTTTTCCATACTTACAATATTTAGAAACACTTTGGACAAAAATTAAATTTGCTACTTTAGGCAAATAGTGATGCATAGAAGCATAATGTTTTCATCTTAGGGACCAGCATCCATAATGTAGCTATCCTCTGTTATTCTCCCGACTACCCCTTGACCTCGTACATAAGGTTTAGTATAGAGGAAAAGAATTCTTCAACCAAAAATAGCTCATACTTTCTGTTGTATCCTTTTGTACAAAGTCACTAATTTGAAGATAAATGCCTTTTTTGTTTTTGTCTCTGCAGCCTAAGGAAATGTCAGTACCAAACTGGTTGGATTTGTCTTCCCTCAGACTCTGAGCTTGCAAATGAGGGCAAATATACAAATCATTACATTTAAGAGAAGACAGATCTCTTATCAGTGTCAGAAAAAAATTGAAACTAAAAGCTCATAAAAATGCTAATGATCCTATCTTCCCCAAATGCTCTGGTTTAGTACAAAGTTTCTTTTTGATAACAGCAGATAATGCTCTCTTCCTTCTTGCCTGCTAATATCCATTTCTCAGTGTGAACATGGAGCAAATAACATAAATCTATAAAAAGATACTCAGAATTCACTTCCAAATATAATACTTGGAGAATAATGCAATTGTTGAGCAAAGTAGCATGCTTTCCTCATTAGCAGTGAACTCCGACGTGAATGTGCCTCTGTCCCAGCTCTTCCCCCACCCCCATTACTGCTCCTCTCAGCAGCGGTGGTGTGAGCCTGCCCAGCACGGGCTGCAGGGTAGCGGCCAGTCTCCGTGCCACTGCATCAGTTCTCATCCTCTGCTTGCATTACAGTTCCTTGCAGTCAGTCCTTAAAGAACAGCCAGGGAGAACTGTTTTTTTCTAGTTGTGTGGCTGTCGTCACCCCTGTAGCGAGAAGCCTGAGCTCCCTGAAGTGAATAGTAAATAGAGGCTGCTCAAGGAGGCTACCACACCCATTGAGGAGAAACCTACAGCCTGGTCGTTTACATACAGACTAGTTATAAAAGTTGTTTGAGTAATAGCCCATTGACTGAAATCGAAAAGACCTACTTCCATTGACCAAAATTGAAAAATGTAATGCAAAATAGTCAAAAGCGCATAATTTAACTCTGAAGCTAGGGAAAGTCATGAGATAATTTTTATGGATTCTTAGCAATAAGTCTTTTTCTTAGATTACAGGCACTGTCATGTTCCAGAAGAAAGAGAAATTTACTAATTCGTAATTAGCCTATTTTTTTTAACGTAACTCCCAAAAGTGATATCAGAAAACCAGAATGACCTCATCTATTTTTCAGCCAGGTGATAAAATGAAGTACCTACTTACCAAACAATGAAAAGCTCCTGTTTGAGGATTTTGACCTGTTTTCATCCAGGAATTAAATCTGTTCGCTACACTTTAAAAGGCTATGAAAATGTAATGGCAAAGTCATAATTATATAACACATTTTGTGATATTTCATTGCAAAATTGAGTACAGAATTCTATTATATTTGAACTTAATATTTTTGCTTCTGGTAAATTTTTGATTAAAAATAGGACATGCTGCAAAACAATATAGTAACTGAAAAGTCTGATTGTTGTTTCATTGTGGGCCCAACAGATCATTTGTGAACTTAATCAAAAAAGCTTTCTTTGAATATACGATTATCATTTTTGGAACCTCCTTTTTGTTTCTTTACCCTGTTTCTAAATCAGAAAAATAATGAATCAAGGAAGACTTATTGACTTGACTTAGTTAACATGGTCCTAAATAAAATTATGTTGTATTTTTATATTTCCAAGTTTTAAGACAAATGCAACAAGCTCCTAAAATAAAACCTAGTAGAAACACGTTTCTATAACTGGAATTTGTTTGTTGGAACAAGTATGTTTTCTATAGTCAACACTTAGGACTTTATAAATTGCCACATTCCACCCCAACCCCTGTCTTTTGACTGAGTTTGTGACTTTCTTGTTCTATTTGAGCTGCCAGATTATATTTTTCCCATTTCTCTGTTCTTTCCTAATTTTCTAAAGACTTTCTTCATTTCTTTGTGGGTGACACAAAGCAGAGCTTGTTTACTTGCTCTGTGATTGACCCAGACTTATATGTTGGGCAGGCATCTGGGGAAATTAAAAATAGAGTTGAAGAGACTTGAAAAAAAATTGTTTTGAATGCTATTATTGTATCCTCTGGATGGATTTGTCATGAAGTCAGTTGGCCTTAGTTCATAAACTTACCTGGTTATAGGATTCCACAACAGAACAAAACAAAATAGCAATCTATAGCTTCCATTTACAACAGTGGTTCTTAACCTGGGTTCTATCGAACCCTAGGGGTTTGATGAGTCGGTCTCTGGGGTTTGGAGAAGCCTCTGCTGCGGAGGCCAGAATAAAGTAATACTGTAATTTGTTGTGAGTTCATACACTTTGTTGGTTTTGTTCTTTGAGCAAGGTGATGTTCATGCACGGCTCATTTTGTGCACCAGTAAAAAAACATATACCTATGTCTTGAATTTGGGGAAAAAAATCATATTTTATTTATCACTAAAGAAGGGTTTGGTGAATGCTCATATGAAACTGGTGGGTTCTGTACCTCAAAAATGGTTAAGAACCATTGATTTAGAATGTATGTTATGTTTTTGAAGTAAGAGGATTCTCAGTAAGAACTGCCACAGAGTCTAACTTGCAGTCAGGCAGAAGAGGCATCAGCTGGCTGCTGTTCAATCTATTCAGTGAAAGACCAGCTAGCTGCATTATGGTCCCAAAAATCTCAGACCCCTGACATCTTGACTTCTACTTCATGACAAAGCTAAAGTTAGATTCACATTATTGTACATTCCGGGATTCCCGGCCCAAAGAAATTGGGTGATATAATATAATAAATATTTGTTATTTTGAGCAGCTGGGTTTGGGGATAATTTGCTACACAGCAATAGGTAGCCAAGAACTGTTGCTTGGATTGTGGGAAAGGTGTTTAGTTCCTGGCTATGGGAGTTGGCAGAACAGTGTTGTAAGCCACCAAGTAAGGGGGCTGAGCCCAGGACGACAATCACTGCAAAAGAGAAACAGAGTCACTGATCTAGCTTCAAAACCCCTGGTGGAACCAATATACACCTGTTGCTAAATTAGGAAATTAAACCTGTTAACTTTGTAAACATCTAACTATGAAGCTACACAGATATCAAGCGACAGGGCCATTCATTCAATCTCAGTTCTGTTTAACTTTAAAGATCACACCATTCAACTGGCATAGCTTCCAATAATTGTTAGCATTTACTGAGTTGTAATATGTGCCCACTACAATATCACCTCTCTCTTTCTCTAAAAGCAAACAAACAAAAAAGTCCTTTAATTTTAAAATCCTCTGCAAGTTAGGTATTACTTCTGAAAATAACTAAGTAAGCGTAAAGGACCTTTTGAGAATGCGAATATTAACATGGAAAAAAATAATTTTAGGACTGCAGCTCATTTTTCAAACTCTCTGCTAAGAATACCTTCTAGCTATATACTTACTTTGATTTGTCTTCCAATTAAAACATCTCGTGTTACAGTTAACAGGTTTATCAGAAGGATTTTTTTCTGTTTCTAAATCATTCACGCTGCTCCTAGTTTTCATTAACTTGAATAATGAAGCATTATCTGGTTGCCTTCTTTGTAAACAAAACTCTGAGAAAAGAAAGCAAACCTTTTAGATGTATCTAAGAACATTTAGACTGGAAACTAAAGATACCATGACTTACTATCGAAGCATCAGCGGGATATTCTTCATACCAGGAAATTGGTGATCAGTGCTGAAATACACAATATAAGAGAAAGACTTATACATGAATAGAAAGCATGACTGCTACTGACATTTTATTTTATAACATATTGGCCATTCAAGTGTAATTGTTTAGCACTGGAATTTAGGGAAGACATAGGGCATTTTATAAGGTTATTTTAAGGAACAGAGATTAAGCATATCTTCTATCCCATCAAATTTTTCTGAAAGCTCTGTCTCTATTGAAAACAGGAAACTGTAAATGTTCAAGTTAAAAGAGATGTAAAATGAAAAAGATCCCCTGTATTTATTTTATAGGGGGCTGCTTCAATTTCCTCTCAGTGTGGAGATATCCCTTTGCAGTGCAACACACGTACACACGCGCGCACACACCAACGCACACACTAACATACACACATTTCTTATTCTTATTCCTTTTTCTTCTAACTTCTGAAGTACTTGGCTCTATCCACCCCCCCCCCAAATACACAATAAAGAGGTTCTCATAAATTGTCAACACCTGCAGCACATTTTCTCTATGGTCAAATGGGTATCTACTCTGAGTGGGGAAATAGATCAATCCCCTAGCTTGCCAGACTTGAACATTTATTTGCCATTAACCTAGTTTCCTTAATTTCAGTGTCTAAGGATTAGATACTTTGAGTATCAATATTCTTTCAATATTCTTTTTCTCTTCTAATGTAAAAGTGACCTTCTGCCTTTAAAATTGTCTTCCTTGTACAGTAAATAATGGATTCATGCAAGCTTAAACTTTAAACGTCAGAGGCACATGTGATAGAAGCAAAAATAAGAGGTTTGAAAAGAATACTAGTGGTATTCCCACATTCAGGCTTTGAAATCATCAATGTTAATTCTGATTTAGGTTTCAACCTGATATTACAAGTTGTTAAACATTCTTGATTGCTATAGAAGCAGTCTAACTACCTAACTCTTCATTCTGTTCCCAAACTCATCCAAAGAATGTGTTTTTGAAGAGTCAATTGTTACTCATGGTTTGCTTAGCTATTAGTACCACTGAAGTTATCAAAATGTTAAGTTGGCTGAAACCTTAATAACTGTACTGATGGATAAGAGTAACATATTTTGGGCCAGTTAAGGATAATGAAACCTTTTTCCAAAGGAGAAAATGAAACATTAGTTCAAGAAGAGATAACATAATAAAAGAATATACCAAATATAACTTCTGATGACACATTAAGAGACAAACATAATGATTAAAGAGGCCATGGATGCTGATGACATCATAAAGTTATTATCAGTGACTCAGGTAGAAGTTAATCTTTGATTTCTAAACTTTTCTCCAAATTTTTGTAACAATGTATACTCTTTTACATACCCCTCTGCAAATGAGAATTGCTCACATCCCAAAGTAGCCCTGCCAATATGCTTTGTTAAAACTCTGGACTCAAAAATGCTAATTCAAAAGATTCAAAACTTTGCAGCAGTTCTATAACTAGCCTGTCCTCTCATTTTACAAATTAGATAAACACTATTTCAAATTAACTAAACTGCTGTGATAGGATTTAAAATTAGCATTATTTATTTTGAAACAAAACTCTATTTTGGAACTTAAAATTTGTCTAATTCATTCATATGTTGACACTTCTTCACACTCTTCTATGCTTTGTTCATATCACAATATTATTTCTGGGCATATCTGAGTCCACTCCAATATATTGTAAGCTTCTTTATATGTTGGTGATCTTTGCATCCTCAATTGTCACCAATAGAACACTTTATGCTGAAAATTATAGCAGAGTCCAAAATATTATAGTTGATATAATCAGCTTTATAATTGTAAAGCAGAAGTTGTAATTCTGTTTTTACTGCAGCAGTATAAACATCACATGCTTTCTATCAAGATAGAAAGCTAAAAAAATTATAAAAGTTCTATAGAACTTTCTTATATGTGCAATATATTGTGCCCAGGTCTCACAATGGTCACATTAAATATGTTATTTATAAATAATGATGATGATAATGATAGAGATAGATAGATAGATAATACTTACAAAGCATTTATTATATGCCAGGTAATGACAAAGTGCTTTAAAAAGCAGTTCTCTGACAACTCCATGAAGAAGATATGATTATATTCATTTACCAAATGAACACATTGAGGCACAGAGAAGTTGAAGACATTTTCAAGGTAACACAGGTAACAAACTCAGGACACTGGATACGATCCCACAAAATCTAACTCGAAAGTCTGTGTACTGAAACACTGCATACATTATTTGAAAATAAAATAGACAAGACCTACTGGTATCATCTCTTCTGCTCATTAGCTTCTTAGTTGTTAAGTGTCAGATGGTTATTGCCCCTTAACTGCATGAAGAATGTTTATAAGGCAGAATAGAGTTAGAATAGGAGAAATATCCTTACCATTGACTTTTGTATTCTACATAAACATAAATACAGATATCTAAGATTTTTTCCTTTTATATTTATTGATTGATTTTCAAGAGACAGAGAGAGTAAAGGTGAGGGAGAGGGAGAGAAAGAGAAAGAGAGAGAGAGAGAGAGAAGCATTCATTTGTTGTTCCACATAGTTATGCATTCATTAGTTGCTTCTTGTATGTACCTTAACCAGGGTTCAAACCTGCAACCTTGATGTCATGAGAGCACACTCTAACCTGGTGGTTTTCAACTTTTTTACATTTGGGGACCAGGGAAAATAGAATTATTTTGGAGTCCACTAAGACAAAAATTACCCTGAACATAAACAAATTTGACTAAGACACTGGGTCTCTAATCATCATACAACATCAGGACGATTAACTCTTTAATGGAAAATAACAAAATTTCTGGTAGACCAGTCCACAGACCAGTGATTGAAAAACTCTGCTCTAACCAATAGGATTAACCTGCCAGGGCCAGATTTTTTTATTTTTATTTTTGTTGTTGTTGTTATAGGAAAAAAGTCTTGCGTTTGGTAGAGATTAAGTACAATAAAAGAATGTTTCATCAGAAGACTGACAAAAAAGCTTTGCCTCTTGGTGTAAAACTTTTTTTATCTCTTATTATTTCCCAACATGCAATTTAAAACTTATCTATGTGTTTAATATTAAAATCTAGTTTCCAAGGAAGACAGAGGACACAATTGTATTCTTTTGCTGAAAGGAGCCTGAGAAGAATGAATGCCCATTTGGGGCAACTAACTCCTCCCAAGGTTTCTGTATTTCTCTATATAAAAAAGAGAGAGTGAGACTACAAACAATCAGGCAAGCAAGCAAGCAAACAATGAGACAACAAAAACACATTTCATATATTTAACTCGTTTCAGTCAAGACTAACCCTTAGTAGATACAGAGAATCTGGCTCTAGATTCAGGCTAAACAGATTCAATAGATTGTACTTTTGGTGTCCTCATTGTTTGCAAGGTGAGCAAAAGTTAGTTAAGCTATTAGACCCATTTGTTTGGCTTAAATGTGTTTATGATCCTGGCAGGATAGCACATTGTATAGTGTGTACTTTCTTTGTATCCTAAATCAATTAATCTATTAAGCAAAACCCAGTGATTTACCTGCTGCTGTTAATAAACTGAGTGGTCACATAAGCATTGCGTGAAGTATGCTCCTAGAAGAAGCTGATCCTTTCTGCAGGATGTCATATTAAGAGAGGAGCATGTAAGAGCATACCTCTATTTCATACAGTATCTGGCATTCACCCCAAGTGGCCACATGACGCCATATTTATAGGAAGCATGATGTTGTCTTACCAAGTGATTTATAAACTCCATCAGGATTTAGGCAGGAAATATCCTCTAATACAGGAAAAGCAAATACAAACTTTTAAATTGATTTTATAACACATTGTAAAATAATACCTTCTATTTATCCATTCAACAGTGGTTCAGGTACTGGGAATAGAATAATGAACAATGGTCAACTAACCATAACTTCTAATCTCAAACTGTTTCAAAATGAACCACAGACTCAGACTATAATAGTATCTGCATTTGTTTTCTATTTTTCTAAATATTCAACACATAAAATGTATTTAAGTAGACAGAGTAGACATCTTACAGGCATTGTGTTGGATCTGCTACGTACATTATTTTATGGCTTCACATAAGCATTTATTATATGTTTTATTACCTTTATTTTACAAATCAGAAAAATCATGTTCAATAAGGTAAAGTGACCTTTCTATAAAATTGTTGAGACTGTTCTATAAAATATTTGAAGACCAGAGGCTTCAAATACCATGTTTATTTCCATTCAATTTACACATAGCAATAATATCAATGCTCAAATATTTCCGTGTATTGAGGCTAAAGTAAAGCTCATTATTTTGTTGTAGTTTATCAGAAGTGTTTTTCTAAATAAACTTCTTCTTGGCATTGCCAATCACAGTTATGCCTAAAAACTCTGCATTAGATTTTCTTGACCTTCTTTAACATCTTACACTTCACTATCACATTCCGTTTTCAAACGGAGATTTCCATTTTTATGCAGAACCCCAAAGCACCAGAGAATAGATTCTGGCTGATAGTGAATAGAATTTTTGTTCATCATCTGCTGACATTTAGAAGTCAGAGCTTGCATCTTTCCTTTAATAGTGTAAATTTAAATTACACCATTTCTTGCCATGAGAAAAAAAAGAACTGAATCAAGTCCTTTAAACTGAAACTATATTTTTAGGTTTCCCAGGTCCATAACATAGCCTAATAAGGCAGGAATTAACTTTTAGATCAACCTCCTTGTTATGTCCCTAAAGGCAGTCCTCAGATTCTATTGATTTTTTCCCCATATCACTTTTCCATGGGCTGTATTTTCAATAAAACTCCTTTGGATTCACAAAGGTGCCAGAATCGTCTTTCCTTTCTATTAGACCTTATTTTTCCTCCAAATGATGTTCAGGAGAATGATAATACTGGACTCAGTTTCTGAGGACTTGCCAAAAAATTTTGAGAAAGAATGTGACAGTCTAGGCATACAATCACTTCCACATGTCCTAGCTCTGAAACTGAGGGAAGTAAGTGCCAATCCCAGTTGCCTTATCTTAATATTCAGTGAGCCCGGGAGGTTGCAGACAAATTTACTTTTGATGCAGGCACTGTCATACATCACTACAATTTCTCAGCCCCTTCATCACACTTGCTCAAGGCTGTACTGAGATAGCCAGAACAGCTGTTTCACTCTATATACTGAGCTCGCTCATAAAAGGATCTGTCTTCGACATTAGGGCACTCAAAGCTTAATGTAGAGTTTCTTAAGCCAGCAGTTTGGTAGGAGATAATATTTTAGTTGCTATGGCCATATTATTAATTCTTACAAAGTTTAATTGCATGATTCTGTTCTAATCTTTAGGAAAATAAAATGATTAATGGTATTGGTTTACTTAATCTATAGCTGCACCCCCATATATCCTCCTGGTTCAGCTTCTATAATAGTAGTATCCTTGCTTCCCTTGCATGCTCAGACAGCAGAGAATATAGTCATCACTCAATTTTGCCTTTTGAGGATGAACATAAGAGTAAACTACATTGAATAAAATAACATACTTTAGTAGGCAAAATTTGCACAGTGCATAATCAATTTTGAGGACACATTTTACACTTCTATTAATAATTTTGCACTTTACTTCTATCAATAATAATATAATTTTTGATTCTAACTGAGCAACTCATAAACTTAGTTTTTCATCTCAATACTTAAAAAATCTCTATGTGTCAATGTTGGCACACTCGAGCTTTGCTAAAATGCACCACCATATATATTTTTACTGTTCTCTTTCAGGGTAAAATTACATGCATTCCCAGAGCTTACTGCATTGCAAAATGCTCATCTTTCTATGCATAAGACTATAAAGAGAAATTTATTTTGCTGAATATGTCATAAACTCATTTGGTAGTTTATAGCTGATTAAATTTGTACCTTTACATAATTATTAAAACCTAAGATGCATACTCTCTACTTTGCCATATGGAACAAATATATGCCCTTAATATTAAAGACTTAATCAAGTTAGATTTACTTGAAATAAATATCCTGGAAAGCTGTTCTTAAGAGAATGAACATCGCTTGAAGACAAGTGAATATTTTAAGTTCATCTCAACTGAAGCTGCATGTCTTTCTGGGTCAAAGGAAAAAATTAGAAAAATGTGTTTCTTCTTAAATTGAGATTATACTTTAAGAGTGGTTCTCTATCTTGGGGATAACAGAAAACCTCATTGGACAGTGACAAGATCTGAGGTCCCTTAGGAGGGCATGGTAGCCTTACTACCAGTATGGACAACTGCTGCTGAATACTTGCTCCTCTCCTCTGCGTTGGATCAAGGCTCTTTAAAAAGCTCTTGATTTTGAAAAATACAAGAAATTATTTTACATATGTTTTGAAAACTCTTTGTATGACAGCAGAGGACAAATTAAAGATAGTGAAACAAAGAAAGATTACTTAGAATGTAGGGTTACAGTTGTTACAGTTTGAAGTGAGGTAGTGGGGGTGAAAATGGAAAGGGGTATAAAGGTGTGAAGAGAAGTAGTAACTATAGAAACTGAAAAAGTAGACAAGCTTAAAATTCTTAGCAGTCAAAGGAATGTGGGTTTGCCAATCTCTGAGAAGGTCATAGGGTACCATTTGCTCTGGTCTTAAAACTTGAAAGTTCAGAAACCTCACATTACCAAGTCCCCAACCACTACATTAATATAGGGAATGATTTCATTGTCCTTGAAAACTCTAACACTGAAAGCAGTCATATGATCTGCTGTTTTCTTCATGGGACTCCTCAAGCAAAATGCAAAGCAAGCCATACTAAGAATTTCTTCCTCTCTTTCTTCCTCTCTCTTTCACTCCCTCCCTTCATTCCTTTTTTCCTTCCTTCATCTTTTTCTCTCATTTTCTGTCTTGAAAAGAAAATCATTGTTCGAATTGAAATAGAATTCCATTTCCCTATAAATATTTTCTCAGTGAGAATATCAAATTGTCATGAGCAAGAAAACATCCCTGAAAGGAGTCACTCACATACATTTCTGTCTTTCCACAATACCAGATTTATGAAGGGAGATTTCCCAATAAGCCAATAGAGTAATATTGAGGTTATACACAGAGAGGAGGAGCTTATGAGATGTGAGCAGAGCAATCATCCTGCACAAAGTCCTGTTCAATGTGGCATCTGCAGTTGGAGTGGTGAGTGAATGCCTCAAACCAGGCAGCTGCAGGGGTCACACATGTCTGGTAAAGTGGAAGTCCAACAAGGCTCCATGAATGACCCACGGTGCAGTAAGCCCAGGTGTTGACTGATGGGAGCTCTGATTTCTTATCATCCACTATGGGTATGCCCCACTCATATCCTTGTCCGGATAGAATCCTTATCTGAGTGTTAAGACTTGTGGTTTGGGCATTTCAGGTCTCTCCTAATGGCATTCTCATTATACTCCTTACCTCAGTCTTGATATAGCACTTGACATAACTGCCATGGTTTATAGTAACTCCATACTGAATTGTCAAAAGGTGTCCAAAAAGTCTATTCTGCTCAAAAAATAGTCAGACTATTACCTCATTAATATGGATTCAAAACCAAAAGAATTATATCAAGTGCTTATTGACATTAGCCATTGAATTGATTAATACATTAATCTCACAGTAAGATGATAGTGCCAAAAGATCTAGATGTCCAAGGATCTTGTGGACAGCCCTTGGATGGGCATTTTCAATATATACCTTAAATGATTCAATTCTTTCTAGGTTTGATAGGATGTAATCCAAATGGCACAAAGATTATATAGGTGACTAGGAACACTTACAGATCTTGGGGATGTTCTTCTTAAAAAGACTCTTCTTATCTCTGATTTGACCCAAAATGTGTCTCAGAGGCCAATCTTATTTATCTACTTTCTATGTTCTTGAGGAAGGCCTCTCAGCAATAGCCATGTAATTGGTTCAAAGTACAGGGATTACAGCTAAGTAAGAGTAAAGAAAGAGCAAGATTTTAAGTTGACTCCAGAGTTTTTATTCTGAGAAAATTACCACTGAGTTGGGAGACATTAAAAGAAAAATTACTTATCCAAAAATGTATGCATTCAAAATGTCAGCATGTAAATTTTAGTGTTTCTAAGATATCAATGATATAGATTTAATATGATAGTTAAAAATGGCTCTGAAAATGCAGTGTCTTTAGAATAAGAGTATATGGTTTATATTTTCTCCAAATATGTAATTGATTGGGTCCTACATAGTTGAGAAAGATTTGAAGTGGTTATATTTATTTTCAAATTACCTGTACAAAGACAATTGTTTGATTCAGGTTACATGAGAGAGACTTAGGGGAGAATGTCAACTCCCAGGGATCTATTTCAAGCCCTGGTGATCCATGGTCAAATTTTGTTTTATTTACATAGTGCTTAAGAACTTTGTATTTGATTTCTTTTAGATTAGGTGTATAACTTGCAGGTTGCAATAGTTCCTCCTATTTATGTGTGTTTTTTTCATACAAGGTTTATTTTATTCATTTTAGTTTGCTGCTTGGCTCCTGAAGCTATTAAATATTATGATCATGGGAACAAGGAGACAGGAAAACACAAAACAACACTAAATATTTTAGCAGATAAAGAGGAGCTGCAGAAAGTGATTGTGAATCCTAAGAGGAACAGCAGATGGATATTTTCCATTAGACCCAAAGGAACAGAGAAAGATGAGGAAAACATATATTTCAGCAGAAAAGTGAATACAATGAAAACTAACTTCAGAGAAAGTTGTTAGGAAGATATTGTTGAAACTTGAGATAAATTTCTGAATTTATTCAAGGCAGAATTCAGATTTTAGAAAGCTGAATAATGAATACAAAAGGGGTGACTAGAAAGAGTGAGTGTAGATGAGCAACTTCAAGAATAACTAAACACATTTACACAGTATTTCACTCACACTTTACATTTTTATCTATATACTTAATTTTCCACTCAGGTTGATGTCTCACTAAGAACTCAAAGGAAATATATCCTAAATTTAATTTTTAATTTTTCATGTCAAGGGTATCATTGAAAAAAACCTGCTCCCAGTTACTTGAAACTCCCTTTCCAATTGAACAGATCAAACAATGAGTGGAACAGCCATTGGGAGAAGAGAGGACACTTACAATACCAGAATTAGTTGGTTGTGGAGCTTAAAACAAACAAACATAAACAAATAAATAAAAAACTCTCCAAAGTGGCTCACATGGAAAGCAGTATCCTCCAGGAGCAGCCAAGTATTGGAAAAAACAAACAAACAAACAAACAAACAAAAACCCCAGAACATTGTAGAAGAATTTAAGAGTGTGCTATAGTTTAATGATGCTGTTAACTTACAGATAGTGGAAGAGTGGATTTAAATTATTATATATACTCAATGAAGTATGTGGATACACTTCTGCACAATCACCATATATTAACAATGATCTTGGACAATGTACTTAACGTACTTAAACCTCAAAATTTTCATTGTAAAATTGGGGTCAAAAGTGAGCTGCCTCAGAGTTTTATTTCCTTTTTGGGGAGAGAGCTTACATGTATATAAAGTTATAAAAATATCATTGGTTATATAAAGAGTGACGGCCTTTCAATAAATTTTACCAGTTATTTTCTTTGATATCTGAATAGTTCTCAGAACTTAACTCTATCAGTCACACATCTTTCTTTCAATTTCTCCAAATCTGATTATACATTTTTGCATTGTGACATTTGCATTTACCATGTCTCCCAATATAATTTAAGTTCTTAGAGAACAAAGATTTTATGTCTTTGTGACATTTATTACTTAGCCCACACTAATGTTTTCTATCAACTGTTTTATTAATAACATATTTCAGTATCCTCTGCAAAAATTTGGGAATTCTCTATTTCCCCCCTTTTGTAATATTCACCTTGTAAGCTCTCTGCCTTGCATAGTATTAGACATATATTAAATATTATATGTGTCTGTTCTATATTTCTATACTATATTTAGTGAATAATTGTTGGTGGTGGTAATGATGATTATTTTTAAGATCTACATATTGTTGGCATCTAGGAGAGCATAGAAAATGGGTAAAGAGGAGACAGATATGTCTGGAAGAAATTAAAGGAATAATCTACTACAATATGGTCCCATTTTGTTAATTAAAAAGGAGTAAATGATATGAAGTAAAAAGTTATTTTAGATGTGATGTGACATTTTTCATTATTTGAAAAACCCCATTCTCTATAGGCATATGCTGTTTTTCATGGCAGAATAATGGCTTCAGACATAGGGATCTCTTTTAAAGATAGCTCCTCAAATTTAGAGTAGTTTTGTCTCAGTAATATCTGCCTTTTACACTTTTCCTAATCTTGAAAAGCATGATATCACCTTGACCCACAAATTTTCTGTCTTTTCTTTGAACCAAGTGGTCAGAGCAGTCCTGTTCCTACAGTTGGAGAAGCTGAGTGTTGCCTGCTTGTGAGGTGGTTTATCAGCCCTGGTCGCGGTGATACCTAAGCACGGTGTTCTCTCCAGACAGCAGCTAAGGAAGGCTAACATGATAAATCCATTATAATAACATGCTTTCTGAGGAAAGGGGATTACAGGTAATTTTCTTTTATTCCCTAGTAACAATATTTTAATACAGTGCTGAGACAGTAGTTGAAAGTCAAATACCTCATTGAATTAACGTGAAATACAGATGAATTACCTTATTCCTTGTTCAAGGCTTTGGAAACGTGAAAGTTTGTTTTCGGTGAGGAGTTCAATAAGTAGTTTTTTGAGCAGAAGATATACTTCAATATCTAGAAAGCACATTCCCCCCCAGGCATGATTTAATATAAACAATTGTAAATTCCATAAAATTCTTGTTAATAGGGTTTTGAGAAAAAAATATCTGAAAATGTCCACATACTTTAGAAAATACACACTTCATTGAGAATATACTTGCACTTGCAATCGCAAATTTGTGGAGACTATCATTGAATTTCTTGATCTGAGGCAAGACTAGAGGCATTTAGAAATACTGTAGCTGAGATGCGGGTCTGCTCTCCATTAGCACGTATTTTTGCTGCATTGCCCACTGATTGGTGACTGGCTGCTCTTAAGACAGTTTTTTCTCTCAGTCATCTCTTTTTTTATTGCCCTATAGTCATTATATAGAATGATTCTAGATTGATAATTAGACAAATTATCCTGCTGATTATCACAGATAAACAATCTAAATTTTATGAAATTCTTTCTATAGTCATTCACATATGTGAACCCCTGATAACCACTCAGTAAAGGCTGCATGGTACACTAGGAGGATTGATGGACCAGAAGCCATATCCAACTTGTCTACACCCAAAGAATGTCCCTTATCCTTTTGGACTTTGACATTTTAAGTTAAAACTTTGGAAAGCCTAGATTAAATAACATTTATGGTCCAGACCAGCTCTAAAATCCTATGTTTTACACACACACATATATATACACACACACATATATATATACACACACACACTCAACTAGCTACCAGATAGTAGCTTGTTTAGAGTATAGCTTGTATGTCTCCAGCACACAGAAAATGATCAATAAGTATTTGTTGAATAATTGAAAGGAACCTGCACATGTGTATTTTGTTAAATAGAAGAGCTTACTAAGATCCTCAAAACAACTGGTTTCCTTCAAGTCCTGTTTGTAGGCCTCAATGCTGTGTGCACATTTCAGATCTGCTACAAGGAGGAATGTTGATATAATAAGCCCTGAAAATGAGGTTCTAATGGAAAACCAATGGACTGTTAAGTAGAGTGGTGTTAGTTTTATCTCCTCTAAGGGTTCATTTATAATGAATAGCTGATTAGCACCATGTTGTGATTAAAGAGAGGTAGAAACCTTCTACATTAACCCCTGTTGAGGATTTGCATTCAATGCTGAATTGTTTTGGAGCCCAGCTTTGTATTACTTCTGACTATGCTGAGTGAGTAGAAAACTGAAATAATGTGGTTTTCATAGGAATTTACTCAGCTCATCTTTCATAACAATGTCAACACATAGTGTTTTACTGTTGGGATCTCAAAAGTAAATATAGCATGATATCGAATTTTTAAAACAAAATAGCAGAAAATCAGGCTGAATAAAAAGGTCTTCATACCTAACTAAAATTAAGCAAGTCAAACAATATCACCTGCCTTCAGAGGACAGTTAACATTTGACACAGTGTAAGAAAGCATAGCCTGATCACACTGTAGAATCCCAGAGGAGAAAATATTGACATCATAGTTTGGCAAAAGAGCATCTGCAATTTTGCAGGAATGGTGACACATCTTAGCTGCTGGTAGAGCTTAACTTAACTGGACCAAGACTTCTGAGTACAAAATGTCTCTTTCTAAATTTCAAAGAGACAAAAATGAGGAGAAATAGGGTTATCCAAATGTATGGGCAAACTTTTTTCACTTCTGCTTGTGAATTCCAGCATAAATAAGAAAGCCAATAGAAACTGATCAAAGTGGAACTGAAGCCAGATGGTGACACAGAGGAGGGAAGACTCCTCAGCTGGCACTCACTACTACCCAACAATGCCATGAGGATAATGCAGAGAGCTGTTGGAAAGAGAAATGCTGCTTTTCTCTCTGTCAAATGCAATTCCAATCATGGCTGACTTATGGCATATTATGGTTTTGTGAAATTTCCAATATATTACTTATATGGATTTATAAATTGCTTCATTTCCTTATAAAACATAAAAACATGTATTAAAATTTTACTAAACTTATCTCTAACATGGGATAATAAGTATTACTAATATTTATACTCATCACTTTTCTTAATCACCAGAGACAGAACAACAGCTGGGGATTGCTTTAATCTACAAGATATTATGTTAGATACAAATGCAAGATCTTCTAAATCATTTCATCAGTTTCCAAAACCAGAATATAAAAGTGAGTTATTATCTACCACTCTATCTTTGAATGATCAAAACTTTACAAATGGTCAACATTCAGCCATTAAGCAAAATTATAATAAACAAAAGTATATGATAAAAGGATTTCTGCGTATCCTGATTATTCCATAGTCATGATGGAATTTCCCCAAGGATAAATGAGTGTATTTTATCATTTTCCCAGTGTTCTCTAGTATTAGATATCTACATCTCTGGTGTTAGAAATTAGGTTTGAAACCAGTAGAATTGTTGAAGCTTTAGTGGTAGAAATTCAGAAGCAACACAGATATGATGTCTACTGATACATTTTTCTTTAAAAATAATTAATAGTGCCCCCAAGTGGGTGGTCTTTAATTGTTATAATTTCTTTATGCAAATAAAAATTATCACTGATTACAGACCACATACTTGGAGAAATATAGGGAGAGTCAAAATCCAAGAATGTGCATCATTTTCCCATTACCACATAAAGGTCTGATCCTGTATTACTATTGTTGTGAAACGTATGCCCATTGAAGATAGTTGGGTAATTGTTTAAGTCCAGTAATACAAAATTGAGCACTCGACATTCTATTCTTAGGTGCAAGAAATGAAGGTTAGAGCTTAAAGTATTTATAATAAATTGAAAGAACTCTTAAGGAAATGAAAATGTCATGAATCACCCACACTACTATGATTCACAGGAGTTCAGCTAGGTTTTATTGGCATTCAGGATACTCTGCAAGATTCAGTTAAGTTACCTTGCTTGTAACCCCTCTGCTACTCTTAGCTGTTATTCCTTACATTGTTTGATTATGTGCTTCAAGCATACGTTTCTATGATTCTTGATGCAACTGGATTCTATTAACATTCAATCATTTAGCCTTTCACCAAATGTTTGTTGAGTACTCACTCTTATGCTAAATAAGAGAATTTGAGAAAGCAAGACAGACACAATCTCTAATCCTTTGAAACCCAGAACCTGGTGAAGAAGAGAAGTATCTAAATGCAAGTCCACATTTATGATAATGCTATGAAAAGGCAGACAATAGATTGATGGTTACCAGAAAGGAAAGATTTAGAGGGAGAGTGACCTCCATAAAGAAAGTCAATAGTATGGTGACAAATGAAAACTAGACTTTTGGTGGTGAGCACGATATAATATATACAGATGTCAAATTATAATGGTGCATGTCTGAAACAAATATAATGTTATAAAGCAATATTTCCTAGTTATTTTTAGAGTCTATGTTATAAAGAAAGTATAGGCTTCTATGAGAGCAACAGGTACTTTTAACCTTGTGTTTTCTATTTATTTGTGCTTCCTATTATCTCATGGTTCTTGTTTAGTCCTTCTTATTTTAGATTCTGCTTGTTAACTAGGAATCATTATTCAGTCAGAGAGCAATTGATTGATTGATTAAATTTGGTTTTTATCAAATTAGAGCATCTGTATGGGAAGAGCAAATATTGTCAGAATGTCTCAAAGCCAGTAAATGCCTATAAGATTGCTGACCTTATAAACGTCACTTATTCGTTTGTGTTCAAGTTGAAAGGAAACGATTTATAAGAAATTTCATGGAAGCACTATAGGTGTAGAAAGGATTCTGAATCTTCCATTTAAAACAGAATGTTCTCTTGTGTGACCTAGCTGATGTTGAAATAAAAGCATCTTGTTCTTGTAATGATTGGCTATTTCTGGAAAATCCCCTTACAGACTATTTAAGTCAAGATCCACTCAGTAGACAAAAACACACCTCTAATTTAAATAGAAAACATTTAAAATTAAGAGTTATTAAATTAGTAAAGTAATCAACTATTGAGAGGAGTTAAAAGAATCCCAAAGAATATAAGGACAGCAGTGTTAGGAAGCTGCGCTAGTCCCTGCAACACCCTTTACTACCACTGTGCTGCTAGCAGAGGAGAGAAGTTGACAGGATTCAGTTCTCGCATCATGAATCGTGAGATGAACAGTATATTTAAAGTTCAGAAGCAATAGATTGATAACAAGCTAATAAGCAGACACTTCTAATTTTAGCTTTCTTTGTCACCATATTTTTTAATTATCTTGATGAGTTTTGTGATCTTCTGATGAAAATCAGTCTTTATTTTATTTCACCTACATCTAGAGAAATGGTTTATTTGAATATTATTTATTCAATATCATCGTGTCTGAAAACTACTCTATATAATAATACATAATGATGAATCCAACTTTTATATATTATACATGCTGGTATGTGAATTTGTGAGATGAATATAGCTTCAGAAAATTTGAGAATTCAATTTAATTCAATAGTTTCATTACCTACTATGTGAAAATCTCTTTATAAAGATGGGATTATTTAAAGATGAACCTGTTATCCTAATTGTATTGATTCATATAAAAATCACTTCCAGACAATACAAATCTGTGTATGTAATTGTATTCAGTCTCTTACTAATGGTGTTTGGCCCCTTACCATGAGTCACGTAAGTTATTATAGTTACAAAATATTGTGGCATTAAGGAGTACTTCTAAAGATCTTAGAGATTCTTTGTAAAAATTTTTAAGTTGTGCTTTTTTTATGACAGAGACAGAGAGAGAGACAGATAGGGACAGACAGACAGGAAGGGAGAAAGAGGAGAAGCATCGATTCTTTGTTGTGGCACCTTAGGAGCTCATTACTTTCTCATATGTGCCTTGACCCGGGGGAGAGGGGTGGCTGACTACAGAAGAGTGAGTGACCCCTTGCTCAAGCCAGGAACCTTGGGTTCAAGCTGGTGAGCCTTGTTCAAACCAGATGAGCCCACACTCAAGCCCGCAACTTCGAGGTTTCAAAACTGGGTCCCTCACGTCCCAATCCGACACCTGATTTACTGTGCCACCACCTGGTCAGGCTAAGTGGTGCTTTAAAATATAAAGTTTTTCTTCATTAGTTAAATTTGGGGGATAGACAATAAGCAGTGAAGACGAGATAGCAACCTGAGCAAGGAACTGAAGAGAGTTATAAGAATTATTCCGTTTATTATTTTCAAACCATAATCAGCCTTCAGTATCTTTTGTCTAAATAGATTCCCTTGCTCTCATTCTTTTTAGGTTTTCTATACACTACAGTTAGATTAATCTTTGCATAAAAATTTTAGATTGCACTGTTGTTGCTCAATACTTCAACACCTTTAAACCTCTGCCTATTGAATTAAGAAGAAAAAAATTCCTCCTCTTTTTCAAGTCCCTCCATGGTAAAACCTCAAGCTCACTATTCAATTTGCTATCTCACAACTTTCCAATGTTCAACTAATTTACCTAAAATACCATTTTTATGTGCACTACTTCACCTAAAACACCCTTCAAAACTACTCCACGAAGAAATGCTAAACATTTTTCCAATTCCACCATAAAAGTTAACTTTTCCCTGATGACATATTTTTATCTTCCCAGACATGAAGTTTGTTTTCTGAACCCTGACAAGAATAAAGGTAAGAGTAAAAGATGGTGTGGTAAGATCGACGATGAGGCTGAATTATTTCAAATCTCAAATATAGTAATGAGATCTCTGGAAAAGTTACAAGGCTACATAATATAAGATGTCTGGTCAAAATATCTGCAACTAGAAAGGACCATATGTTATATCAGGAAGATGCCATTACTCAAGAGGAAGGTACATCCCAAATCCCCCAAAATCAAACACAAAAAAAAGAAAAAGAAGTGTTTCTTGGATCAGAGGAATAACCCATGCTTTCTATTATTATTCTTGGATTTTTCTAGAAGTGAACAGCTATTCCCTTCATATCAACTTCAAAGGTCAGGAACATGCCTCCACAATATCCTGGATTCCCTTATAAAACTTCAGTAGAAAGAAAGTGAGAAGCAGATTTATTGTCTATCTAGAGTTGTCTGATTATTTATACCTCTTCATTCTTCCAGGGCTTCAATGAATAGTAAATTTGCAGTTGGCTACTAGGCTTATACTTCAGATGCTATAAATCAAGACCGAAAGATCCCACATTTTAGTTCTATAACAATCTAATGTTGGCAGTCATGTAGTCTCTTCTTTAAGCAGGCTGTTTTCATTATCCAAATGAAAAACTTACTATGAATATTAAATTACAAGTTAGATTCAAAATGTGTGTACACCCAAATTGGAATAGGAGAATAAAATGCTATGAAATACCACTTCTCATTTTACTATTTTTTCCTCAGGGTTACCTGTTTTCCTTGACACATTGTTGAAATGCAGCATCTAAGCAAGCAAGATTCCTTTTTCCTGAAACCACTCCTTTTGAAATAAAGACTGCTGTGTCACAACAGAATTAGATGGCTCTGTGGTCCCTGATGACTTGTTGTGGATGAAGCATTCTATATACCTCTCACTTCCTTACCTTTCTAGAGAGTTGGGCTTATTGAAGTATAACTGATTTTTCTTTATAATATGTCAAACTGGTATTTTATTGATGTTGGTAGTGGTGTAATGTCATAATGCTTTTGATGCAATTTTACACTATAGTAGAAATCTGAAGGGAGAGTTGCTAGCTTGACAATTCTTTATTTTAATTTTTTTTTTTTACAGGGACAGAGAGAGAGAGAGATAAACAAGGACAGACAGACAGAAACAGAGAGAGGTGAGAAACATCAATCATTAGTTTTTTGTTGCCATCGCAACACCTTAGTTGTTCATTGATTGCTTTCTCACATGTGCCTTGACCGCAGGCCTTCAGCAGACTGAGCCCACCCTTGCTAGAGCCAGAGACCTTGGGTCCAAGCTCAACCCAGATGGGCCCGTGCTCAAGCTGGCAAGCTCGGGGTCTCGAACCTGGGTCTTCCACATCCCAGTCCGACGCTCTATCCACTGCACCACCGCCTGGTCAGGCTATTTTAATTTTTTAAATATAAACTTAATATTGGTTCCATTCCTTTGGTACTTTATTGAGCAACATATTATATCACTAATAAAATAACCTTTTTGAACTTTTTGCTGATTAGCCTTTGTACAATTTAATCTTGCTCTGAAGAAACTATAATCAGTCATTTAAAGCAAATTATCACAAACTCCAAAGTAATAACCCCCCCAAAAGATGGTATTTTTATTTTTGATTTTATAGGATAATTCATCTCACTCTTTATTTTACTTATTAGGACTTAAAAACTAAGAACATTTTACTATTTAGATTATAAATTAATGTCAATTATAGTGAATAACCCTTACACTGTTTATTGAAAATATCGATTTTCTTCAAACTTCTAAAAGCTTAAATTGTTCCATGTTAAAAAGCAGTAATTATTTCAACTCAGTTGAAAGCTGCTTTAGGTTTACAGTTGCATGGAAAGTTTCTGATGTAAATTCACCACCAACAAAGAATGGGGTAGTTCAAAGTAAGAACAGTTAACTGCTTAACAATCAACTTAAAAGATCGGGCTTTCAAAGGACACGCACAGACATTTATTGTCTCCAAGACTGGCATCACACAAGTGAGACCAGCTTTTCATTCTTTTGCTTTTCACTCTGGGCACCTTTGACTATGAAGACCATTCATCACAGTCACCATTGTCTGGCACTTTAGAGATCTCACTACCTAAGGGAGCAGCAGGAGACTGGTTTAGAAGAAGAAACAGTTCCAAAATTATTTTTTAAAGAATGTGAGCCATTTAAAATTCTTTGTATTTTGACTTTTTCTATATTAGTAACAATGTCAGTCACACTATTGTCGATGTGCTCTGAATACATACTTATTAGGGGGCAGCTAAGACATTAGAAGCCATAACTCTTAAGGTTGGCCTCCTTTTTATTCTTTTACCAAAAGGCTGGGACTAAAAGGCACGAGGATAGCTTTAGTTTTGCTGGGCTCCATAGCTTCTGAAATTGATGGGCTAGCTGAGGCCAGAGAATAAGGTGCAAGGAAGTCTGGTACTAAGATATCTGGTCTCTTCATAATTTTGTAATGATCAAAGTTTGAGTTTCAGCAGAAAATTTTAATGGATGATACCTTATTAATGGCACTTTAAAATACAGACTTTATTTCTAAAGATGAGTCTATATAGTAGGCAGGAAAAAACAACTCTCAAGCCAAAGTATCTATATATCTTTTGTAGGGTTTCAATAGCTATTTTATAATATTTCTTGATTTTTCTGATAGATTAGGCTGGGAATAGAAGATATAGCTATTTTATGATAATACTTTTTTTCAAGGTCAATGGGAAAACGGCTTTCCTCCTTTAACATGGAAAACAGAACAATGAGTATAATGCAGGGATTTATTCAGAATTGTTGGATCATAAAATTAATCTTGAAATTGTCTGTGGTCCAGGAGGTACAAACTGGATTAAGAGCCAGAAGGCCTGGGTTTTACCCTCTGTATAGTCTTACTTGTGGCAAAAGTTCAAAGTTTTGTTTTCTTGGCTTGCAGGATCAACTGAAAGTTTTAAAATCTGTATCAAGTATATAATCACTCAACCTTTGCTTTGCTTTGGTTCTACATAAATCTGACCTAACCAGAGATAAATGAGATTGGTAATAGATTCCAGCTTCCTTTTAGCAAACATACTGTTGAGAGTAACTACACATGATGTGCAACTCTATGGGGGAAGTTATCTTTGAACAGCTGCATCTCCCTGTTTTATATTCATTTTGGAATTTTTTATTCAAAGCACTTCCCACAATTGTACTTGAAATTTAAAAACTTTGCATTTATCTATTTGTGTCTGATTTTCTCACCCGGCACTGCATTCTAAGATGCAAAGAATTATATCAGTCTTACTCTCCACTGTACTTAAAACAGTTTCTAAGATATAATATGAGGACTTAATAAGCATTTGTTTTATGAACAAATTAATAAATAGTAAATTTTAACAAAAAAAATTTATAGTCCCAATTGACTTAGCTTTGGGATATGAAAAAAGGAGGAAAATATAAATGGGAAAAGAGAAGGAAATGTTGAGCAATCTTTCCTTTAAATTCATCAATAAAAATGATAAATTTATCACTAAGGTCATTTTATAAACTTTTGTTTTAATTGATAAAAAGACTAAGGACACAGAAAATTTACTGAACCAACTCCTTACAACTTCTGTGACTAGACCAGAATGGATCACTATGTGTGTAATTGCCTGTGCATTAATTTCACAATTATGAAATAGTGACTACTCGATGAAATTTACAATGCTACAAAAAATATGGAAGATAGAAGCTATTTCATTATTTTTATCTTGTTTAAGTAAGAGAAAATATGTTTAGGACTAATATTAAAATGGACTAGATATGTTGTAAACAAACATGGCTGTGCTAGAACAGAATGGTAATTAAGTAAGAACACAGAGGCTGCCTTTTCCATTTGAACATTTTAAAATAAAGATGTTTTAATATTTGATAGATATGGACTTCAGAACTTGAAATAAAAGAGAAAATTATATTTGCTTCTCATCTTTTATTTTTATACATTTTTTCAAGGCCTTCATGACTTGTTATTTCTCAAGGTTAACATATTCAAACTAAAATTCCCACCAAGTATTTGATTTATTGAAGCCCATGAAGCCTCATACATAGTGGGATTGCTCAACCTCTTCTGGTGTACATTTTCAAAGGAAGGGTGGCAAAGCAAAGCAGAAATTGTGTCTCCTTTGTCAATGTGAATGCCAGCTCTCTGGGCAGAATATTTAGTTTCCAAGATGGATATGCAATTGACACTGGATAGAACACATTGAAATTCTTTTAACCTCCTACAAAATAATCAGACCACATTGTGTTGTTAACTTACTTTTTTATCTAAATTAACTGAAGGCATTGCAATTCAGCGTCTGGTAACAGATATCAGAATTCCATGTGTCAAAATGGGATTGAAAATAATTGCTGTGCTACTAATGAATTAAACCAATTAAGCACACTATGCGATACAAACCCAGCAAAAAAGTAGAATATTATAAAAGAACTTAATTTATTCTAATATGATACATATTTTTAAATCAATATTAAATTTAAAATTGAGAGACATTATAAGAAATATGTAATACTTACTTTGTTCATTAGATACCACATTAAATAAACAAACAAAAAACATAGAAACAGACCCAGATACAGGAAGGCTGGGTGAAAAATGTAAAGAGATTAGGAAAAAACAACAACTCATAAACATGGACAACAGTGCAGTGATTGCCAGAGGGAAGGCGGGTGGGGGAGGTAGAAGGTAAATGAAGGATAAATGATGATGAAAGGACACTTGACTGAGTGGTGGGCACACAATACAATATACAAATGATGTGCTATAGAATTGTACACCCAAAACCTATATAATTTTATTAACCAATATCACCCCAATAAATTCAATTAAAGAAAAAAGAAAAACATAGTGAAATGAACATCTTCCAAAGCAGAAAAAACAAAACAAAAAGCAACGTTAATAGAATTCATTTGGTATATAGAAATGTGAAAAAAAAAAGTTCAAGCCCTATATCAAGTCATTTAGCATCATATTTTTGTTTTCATCTCTTAATACCACTGTTTTAAAAGCATGAGTCTTTGTTATAATATTTTATAAAGTAAATTATTATTCTGAATGCACATAATTTTCAGATAAATAACATTTATTACTTAAGAACTGCAGCTTTAAGTAATGAAATTTTTGAGAAATTTTTGAAATTTTTGACCTTTTATTAATTATATTTAAAATAATATTTCTTATCTTTGAGATTCTAAAGTATAAATAATGTACTTGTTCTATAGGTATTAATATTAAAGAACATATAAGAACTATCAGAAATACTAAATCTTAAGAAATAAACTATATTTTTGTGACATATATTAAAATTTTAGATGTTAAACAAATTTACCACTTTGGTATATATATAATTGATTTCAAATACAGCATCAGCATGTTAGGGAGTTATCCATTGTCAAGGGTACTGCTATATGATACTAATTTATTTGTCTTTTTAGAAACATTTATATTATTCTAGAGTTTGCAAAAACCCTCAAGGTTCCCAAGTCCAATACTCTCCTAACATGAAACCTAGAGCTTACACTTTCTAATAAAGCCAATCTTATTTACTCTAACTAATGAGGAGACTATTCTTTAATGTTATAAGAGCAACAAATTGGATCATTCAACTACATGGAAAAGCAGATATATCTACTAGAATTCTCCTTTGAGAAACCTATTTTTACACATTATCTGATCGTTTTTTTATCCATTTGATTTCCTTGGCTGAATTGCCTCCTAATTAATTTTCCTTGATCTGACCACATTTATTCAGGTTTTTTATAACCTAACCTTCAAGACGGTTACTGGTTACTCGCAATGGCAGTCAACCTGGTCCCTATCACCCACTAGTGGGTGTTCCAGCTTTCATGGTGGGCGGTAGCAGAGCAACCAAAGTATAAATAAAAAAATAGATTTAACTATAGTAAGTTGTTTTATAAAGATTTATTCTGCCAAACTTAGAGAAGATCTGACATAAAGTACTTGGTAAGTAATTATTATTATATGCTTTAACTTGCTATAACTCTGCTTTATAAATTTTATAAAGTTACTTCCCTACTTTATAAATCACCATTACTGTGGAACCAGTGGGTGGTTAGAAAATTTTACTACTAACAGAGATACAAAAGTGTGTGGTAGGTATAAAAAGGTTGACTACCCATGCTCCAGAGTGTACGATGCGTGCTTCGTCAAGCTGCATTTTGTCCATCATTATTTTATATAGTTTACATAATGAGAAAAATGACCAGTTTTTATTTTTCTAATATAAAATTAAATATAAAGTTTATTGAATAATGCCACTAAATTAAATCAAGTTTCCTTTGGGATATATTGCATTTTTTTTTATAAGCTTGATATTCTCTTAGAGGATAAAGGCAACAGTGAATTCAAGGTTATATAATCTGCTGAAAAACTGACCCCCACATACAAATATGCCTGTTGTGTAATAAACAGAGGAAGGCAGGGTTACCATCCTCTTGTGAGCTTATTCCAGAACTCCTGTAATAACCTCACCTGTAAATGTGATTAACAGAAGAACTAGCTTGAGTAGCTGTAAAATTTCCTTACAAACATGCAGAAAAGTAATGCTTAAAATTCCAAAGTTCCAAATTAGAAACATAATTCTTATCAACTTTGCCTGAAAAGAAAACATATAGAGCAAATACCATCATTAGCCAGCATGGCTGTAGGCCCATGTCAATATTGAATTCTTAGAAGAAAAATCTCTTGGGAAAAGTTAAACTTAAAATTTACAACTAGATAACTAAATGTAATAAACTTCTATAATGAATGACTGAATATAAGCTAACTAAATATTTAAAAGCTCTTATCTTAATTTTTATGGTAATGATCTTTATAATTTTGGACATTTTATTCAGAAAGAAGCAAAAAGCAGTGATAATTACTTTATTACACATGATAGTGTCTCCATTGTTGTGGCAGCAACGAGCTTCCCAAACTATTTTACAGCTCTCTTCCCATGAGAATCAACCCTATTAACTCCCCTGTAAAATCTTCCCTGTTCCTTCAGATAGTCATCAGATGCATCTCTTCTGCCTCCAACTGGAGAAAGTTCTCTGCTTTGAATTGTTTGTCTGATTAGATTGTGCCCAGCTAATTTGAAAAGAATCTCCATATTTTAATTACATGTGCAAAGTCACTTCTGACATAAAATTTAACATATTCATAGGTCTCAGAGAGTAGGCCTTGGAAATATTTGGAGGGAGTATGTACATTCTGCATATTAGAATTTTGTATTCTTATTAGATCTTCAATTCTCCCCTATCCATTTTATATTTTTCACTCTAAATCATAAGGCATTTTGCCACCATGTAACACTTGATTTTAGGGTCGATTAGCTAAATACTGAATCGGAAGGTGAGTGAGATGTTACTACTTGAGAGAGATTCTGAATTTGGGAACCCAATACCACAGCCTCTTTTCTCTCCCAAGAACACACTGCTTAGAACTAGTTTCCTTCTTTCTTATTCTTGTTCCTTATGAACCATACCATACTATAATCCAGACTACCTTGGCTTCATGTTTGATTAACTCTGAGTTTAAAATGTGTCTTCACTTTAGATATTGCAGAGAATATTTTTCTTCCGTTTTATAAGTACTCTTTCGTATTAACTCATAAGAATGAGCATGAGCAATTTAAAATGTGTGAACCCCAATTGATTTGAACTATAATTTGTTTTCCGAAGTGCAGAAGAATAAATGGGATGTGAAGAGAGGTATTTTCATAGAGTTTACTAAAAGAGAATATGTTCAGTTAAATCACAACCTCAAGATTCGTTTCACTCTTAAAAGAGGCAACAACTCCATCTCAAAATACAATGCCGGTGTGTGCTCAGGCTAAGGTACTAAAACACATCCATTTAAAATAAAATCATAACAGTCTCCAGAGCTGCATCTGATCACATTCACTTCTCACCAAACCATAGTGTTGTGTACAGAGTGCAGCAGTGATGTAATGTAAAGTATGTCGAGAGTATTTGTTAAGATACCATTGGGGGCCAATGCTTTATAGCAACTGCGATCCTTTCCTGGTGAGCTCGGTTTTAAAAATGATTTCTCATCCACTCAGACAGGTTCTTTTGCTGAAAGTCTCCAAAGACTATTTTATTATTCTACCTTTTCAATGACTTTCCATAAAGGAATGCAAGATGTGAATCTGGCATTTAATACGTACCATTTAAAGCACTTACCAATGATACATTAGTCATTTCATCTAGTGTCCCTGTGAGGTGGGTGAGTGAATAATTACAGATGACCTTCAGACAAGTGAGGATCCAATGTAGCCTTGAAGGCTTCTCAGTATGAGGTGTTTATTTCTGATGGGTGAATAAGCACTGAGTCATCAGTATGACCTTTGAGAGATTATTAAGTATTTGTAACTAAAATAAATCTATTTTTCTTAGTCATGATAATGTGTTACTCCTCTTATCCGTAATGCTGGATTTTTTATATTTATTTTTATTTCAAGATTCATCAGGTAATGGGTATATTTTTCCTTTAGGAAAGAATAGAGAGTGAAGCAATTAGAAGGAACAAAGCTTAATAAAAACTTACAAAACCAAGAAATTTCAAAAAGTTGAGGAAAAATATTGATTTCTGTTCTCTAATCCAAAGTTAATTTTTTTAAAAAATACATCATTTCCAGAAAGTTGTAAATGTTTAACCCTGGTTTATAAAATTAAACAGTTCAATTGCCTCGAGGGAATAATTTATGCTGTTGGTTCTATATTAAATCTGTTAGATCTTAGGCAGTATACAGAAAAATACTTTTCATCCATCTTCGTTTTTTTGATACCCAATATGGAAGAAGTGTTTAACAAAGATTTATTGTATAATGATGTCAAATTTTTTAAATTATTTTTTGTTTTCAATAATATCTCTCTCTCTCTCTCTCTCTCTCTCTCTCTCTCTATATATATATATATATATATATATATATATATATATATATATATTTCAAAGTGATGGGAAAGGTGAGTTTCCTAGTCCATCCAGAGGGCAAAAATAGGGGGATTCTCTGCCTTAGATACTCTTTCAGGTTGAATCACATCTAAGAAAGCAAAACAATCCAGGCAGTAAGGGGTTCAGTGCTCAAATTGAGGACCTCTACCAATACATGTCTTTCTTGTTTATGCAAACATAAAAAATTGTAAGAAATATACCCCCACTAATTTATTTATTTTCTTTGTTTTCTCATTATTCTATTGTGTCAACTGTATTCTTTTTTTCCTTTAGAATATATTTCTTATTACTTTATTTCATAGCATTTTTCCACTGGTCATTCAATTAACATGAGACTCCATGATGACAATCTTTCATCTTTACCAGGCTACATGTTCTTTTTTATTAGACACACAGAGAACTAGATAGGCATAAAAAATATAGATCAATTGAGCTGTGAAACTTAAAAAGCATTCACTTTTCTCATTTTCTATCTTTTCATTCTCCTCATGCTTTTTCTTCTTATTTATGTTTTTAATGCCATCTTTAATTTTGTTTTTCTGTTCTTTAGAAATAATCAGTAGCTTGTTATTTTTATGCTCTGTTTACAAGGCCAATGTCTACTTCATAGTAAGTTTAAATAGTTATGCCAAGCTGAACAATCCTTGGTAATCACTTTTAGCAGGTGGTTAAGGACTTTTAAGTGGAATCAGCATGGTGTTTCTATAAATTTCTTTACTGTAGCAAGACCTGGTAAAACTTTCCAAGTAAGCCAAGACAAACTTGTAATCTGATGATCAATAATTGCAAAACTAAGAGAAGTTAATGAGTCGCTTCACTAAGAAATTGTATCGTTTATTAACAGGGTTGACAATGTTACTAAAATTGTCTTTCTATCCTTTCTGAAATAGTTTGACTGCTAAGAACCACTACAAAAGTTGACAGGAAGAGCCTTTATCATTTCACCTGGAGGATACTTACAAAGTTAGTTTTTTTAATCAATAAAGTATCTTATTTACGTATTTATTCACTCAATAAATATTTATTGAGCTACTAGTATGTTCTAGGCCATTGTGCAAAGAACTAAAAAACACAAAGGAAAAGCTGATTGATACTAACTCAAGAAAGAATGGACTTAAAAAAGACTAGCCAAGAATATTGCCTCATCCTGGTACTACCTTACCCAAAGTGTACTCGCGTAAGGCCCAATATATCTTTGGATTTCAATGACCTCATGTGCACAATGAAGGTATGAATGATAACAGAAACAATAGCTAAATTTATTGAGCACTTTCTGTTTGGCAGGCATGGTTCTATGAACTTCACTTAAATAAACTGAATGATTTTTCCAATCAATCTATGAGACAGGCATGATTAGTAAGCTAAATTTATCTTTGGAGAGATTTATGCCCAACAAAGTTAAGTAATTTGGGTAAAGTCACCCAGTAGTAATTGGTAGACAAAATAATACTACTGATATTTTTCTTCTATGAGACCTATGTGCAAACTCTTGCAGTAATAATTTCCACATTTGCTTACTGAGAAAGCACCAAAAAAAATTGACCTTGCCTTGGCCAGATAGCTCAGTAGTTTACAGTGTTACCTGGAAGTACAGAGGTTGCTGGTTCAATCCCAGGTCAGGACACATACAAGAATAAAAGGATGTTTCTGTCCCATGCTTTCTCTGTCTCTTTCCCTTTCTCTCTTTAAAATTAATAAACAATTTTAAATAAATATATATTTTTAAAAGTTGACCAAGCTGAATATAAAATAAAATTGTGGGGTTTTTTTACAGCAAATTTATTGTTTACATATATTTTTTCTTTTAAAAAAGCTCATCTAAACATGCTTCGTTTAGTTTTCATGGAATCCATGAACTTGCAGGGAATACAGCATACTTTCTGAAGTCAAATATTTAAATTCTCTCAAATATCTTACATTGAAGTTGATGCAAGACACAGGATGACTAAATTGAGAATGGTTGGCACACGCAAAGTGGGTACTCCATGGAGAACGTTTATTGCTTTAAAAGATTTTAAAAATACTATATTGTTAAAAGATTTCAAAGGCCCTCTTCAGTTACTTGATTGTATCATTTCTCAAGCTCCACATTTACCACACTAAGATTTGCTAAGTGAGAGATTTGTAAATTTATTAATGAATGTCAAATTAAATAGGAAAGCTATATAAATTTGAGAAGAACTCCCTCTCACTACATAAGGTCCTCATTGGTAATACAGAACAGGTGAATTGTGAAATTAATGAGGACTGAATGTTTCAGTGCTGCTATCACTTTTGCTTTCACCACTGCTCTGCATTAACCGGGAAATCTAGTTACCTAATGATGCTATTTTTTTTATCAGTCTAATATAAAAACAATTAGATATGTGTCTCTATTACTATTACTCATGATTAAAATAAAAGAAAATCTTCAGAATACCAATAAGCACATTTATACTTACTTAAACTTGAATTTTATTATATATATAAGAATTTGTGACTAATGGAATAACTATTTGAGTAATAAAAGATATTTTAAATGCAACATGACACATTTAAGTGGGATCTTTTCGAGCAAATAATCAATGTCAGTGTACATAAAAACATTACATAGTGGGTTTGGATGGGGTTAATTGGCAATTCTGATATTTGACATTTCAAAGTCTGTAACTTCAGTTTAATAATGCTTATATTTGTAATGCACTTTTACACTTCACAATTCATAAAGTATGTTACATGAATGGATTTTTTGTTCCTTAAAAAAAGCACTTAAGTACAGTAAGGCATGAATCATACTTTCATTTTCAAGATGAGTCAACTAATGTTGGAAATGTAATAGGCCATGCTCAAGCTCACACAGGTAGAAAGTGGCATAGCCAAGAAATAGAGTCTAGGTTTTCATATTACAAAGTTCATCGTTGTTACATTAGGGCACACTCATTCCTCCCAAAATAAGTAAAATCATTGTTTATCAAATGAAGATCCAAAGGACATTTTTCTTGACTTGTTTTTTTATTTAAGGCTACAATATTATTTTATTTTTCTCTGTTGTTCCTTCATATCCACTTCATTTCATTTTATAATTTGAACTACTCCTATAATATACCAAATAATACTAAATCACCTGAAGAAAGAATTGTTGATTCTAGGATATTCACAGGGTTGAATTCAGTCAACTCAGTCTCTGTGTAGAATGTGTAGAAGCTTAGCATCTGAGTTTACTGGAATCTCAACACACTGAGACAAATAAATTATCAGAGAAGCTGGTGTGTTGTATATCTTTTCTGCTTTGAAGTTTTCTTAAAAGTAAAATAAGAATTATAATGATATTTACCTTAGATAATTGTATGATAATTAAATAAATCAATAATATGAAACTCATATTAATGGTGCACAATAAACACTATCAATATCAGCCATTATTAACTATTATTAATAAATGTTACAATAATATCATGTTTTAACTGGTGCTTTATTTAGTTCAAGTTTTTTTTTTAATATCACACACATTTATTAAACTTCCATTTATTTTCTTTTAAAGATCTTCACAATATTGTTTAAAGGTTGAGGTTCTCAAATAGCAAAGCCAATTTTTTTTAATATTAAATAATCTCTAGGGTTTGAGTTCAGAAAAGAGGACCAGAGCTACAAATCCTGAGTGTGTTTTGAAGTTACATATTTTTTATACATTTTGACCCAGGAGTATCCTGGCAGTATCAGACTAAACAGAGAATACTCTCTTGCTTCAATAATTGGCACTTGAGGATAATAGTTACATTAATCATGCTGTAGGAAATATAGTATATAAACTTAACATGAAGAAAGCACTTAAGAAAAGAATTCTTTTAATATTAATAATCTCTTATATTCATATTAATAATAGTAACACGTTCCTCACCATGTATCAATACAAATAAGTAACTATATCTGAGGAACTAAAATTTTTCCTCAATCTATGACTGTTCCTTACATATTCACAACCGAGATACTAGTCTTTAGGAAACTGAGAATTTATTATTGCTTATTCATTTTAAAGTAGTATGTCTCTTTTAAATAATATTTAATTAAAATAGACAATAGATTTATTGATGGGTATTTTTAAAGAGATGAAGGGAAAGAATAAAGAAGAAAGGGTAGGAGAAAGAACAAATTCAAATTCTTTTAATTATAATTAATAGATAAAGAAAATCCTTGACCTGGTTTGAGAAAATTAAAAAATAAACTTTTTTAAATGCTCAAGTGTCTCATACAACTGAAAAACATAAATATATTTGGGTCTTGAAGACAATAGGGCAAATGTAGAAATGCCATAAAAAATATTTTTCCTTATTTTGTTAATGTTGAAAACAAGGATGTTAACAGTTACTGTAATTTACATCTTAGATGTAGAATCAATCATCCCACAAAAATAACATGATTCCCTTCATTCAATGATTCAATTTCCAGGGAACAGAATCACTAGTCCAGGTTCGGTCAGACTAGAATCTCTCCTATTCACTCTGATTGGGGTGAAAAAGGAAAGGAGATGGAGTCACCACTAATTGCACTTGTTCTAATCATGGGACAATGAAAGAGAACAGTTGCTGGAAGAGGGGCACCTGTCAGACAGTCCCATAGTATTCCACTGAAATTCACTTATTTAATATTTATATAACGTAATATTTACTGAGTAACATCTATGTGCCACACAGTGTTCTAGATGCTGGGCAAACAACAATTAAAATAAATACATTCAATCTACGGAAAGCTTGCATTATTCTTAATTAAAAAAATTTTTTTGAAAACTTTATCATAACCACTCTCGTTATTTTATATTTATCTACAAAATATGCTTTCTTTTTTTTAGGCTTAGAGCTAAAATTACTTTTCATTCTATTCAGTCCACACATAGTAGGATTGGATTTTGAATGATCTACTGCTACTCTCTTGGTCAACAGCTAAACTATGCCAGAAATTCCCACGTTTCAACATCAGTCGTTTTTACCTACTTTTTCTCTCTTAGATTTCTTTACCGTTTTTTTTTTTTTTTAAAAAAAGATATTTCCATGTTTTTTTTTTATTTAATAAAGAACAGGCAGCCTAATTTGGTAATAATCTATAAGTTTCTATAAACTGGTTTTGTAACCTGAGAAGCCTCAAATGCCAGAACTTCTGATAAGTTCATGACTGCTTACTGGGAATTTTGGCTAAACTTCTGGGTCCTACTAGCAGGCTCAGGAACAGTTAGCAGGCTGGTAGAGTGAAGTAACACCCAGGAGGGTGGGGGAATACCTATTTTTAACCCTCGAGGAAAAAGATCTAGAACCTCTTGTATTGAGTAGAGAGAGAATGCAGTCGTCAAACTCCAACAAGCATGACCCAACAATGGCAGGCACTATGTAGTGTCTTGGAACATAAAGGCTTTAGTAACAGATATGAAACAGTTTGGAAATAGCACTCCATCAATACAAAGACAAGGGATGAGATCACAGTTCAACCAGGACTAACCAGAGAGTACAACTGTCTGTAAAAAATTTTCCTTTGATTTCTTTCACTGGACAAGTGGACATCCAATGACTAAACTCTTATTTAAAAAACTGATGACCTATTGAAAAGAAGAATAAAGAATGTCATTGCTAACTACTCATTATTAATAATTTGTTAACATTAAAAATGTTCAGCATCAAGGGAAAAATTTTCCTAAACAGAATTTTGAACTATGTACTAAGGAAGACACTGATAATCTTGCCAAATTACTCATTTTGAAAGTGCCTGATGTTAATATAAAATTAGAACTGAGTAATTTCTATATTAAATACATGATAGCATAAAAATATAAAATATCTCAGAGAGACAAATATTGCCATTGTTCATGTTCATAATGTGGGCTAGTAAATATATTGAAATGGATTGTCTTATATTTTGCTAAATTATCTTAATTTTAGGGCGATATAAGATTAAACATATAATACATAGGACACTCATTTTAAAAAATAATACAATAAGAGTGCTACACGGAGCTAAATATTTTTTACTTTATTGGCAATATTTCCATCTTTATATACAATGTATTTCAACACTACACATTATTTTGCATAAAGAGAGAGAATTAGAAACTTATAAATTACATAATACTTTGTACATTGAAGATACTCAGTAAATTTATCTTTAAAAATGCATTCAGTTCTATAACAAGCATTTGTACACACTAGGTACTTTTTGACCCAAATATTCTTGAAAGTGAAGGTATTTTACATATCAGTATTTCTGCATTCTGAATCTAGCCAAAAGATTGTCTACTTAATATCATCAGCATCAGACCCATGAAGTATGTGTTTTCTCCATTTGGTATTTCTGTGTTTTTTCTATAAGCAGAATACTGTAACATAAACACAACTCTCATTGTATTAGAAATGAGGTTGTCACAATCATTCTAGTTCATATCCAGGTATATTAAAAATAGGGCTGTTCACAAGGTAAGCAACAGAGAAATTACATTTTTTAGAATCAGGTCCCCTGCACAATTTCCAAGTGATGTAGCATCAACATCAGACAAGGAGTTTGATGTGATGACAGTGTGTTTACAAATATATTAAGGGTGGAATTTTCAGCACCTTGAGTGGGATTTGAGATGCATTTCTTGCTTATCCTAACAGTGGATGCTTGTCTATAGTTGTGTCTCTTGACAATATGTTGAAAATGAGTCCAGTGTTTATTTCTTTTCCCTCTTTGGTTTAAACTACACATTCTTTCCATATACAAAAACTTATTTGGCTGATATTTTAAGTGTTAAAAAGCCACAGTAATTAAATATTAAAGAATGGATGTTCCAGAAAGGATGTCATGCATACAAAAAGCTTCAATGAGGAGTCAATTTTGAATACTGAGAAACCCCAAATGAAATACAATATAAATTACAGTGGCTGATCAAAACCAACATGTATTCTGCAAGCCATTCAACAATTTCTCTATCTCATAGCCTGAAACTAAAATCATTATGTTTTTTTCTAAGTCTAGTCCCAGTTGTCATATTTTTGATGGGTTATCATTAGTGAGATATTATTTTATCTAACATGCTATTTTGATATTTTATACAATTGTTTTATTTTAAACATTTTGCACTTGGCAATGTGTATTATACAGTAATTAGTTCAAGGATTGCAGTTTTCTAAAAAGATAATAAATGAGGTCAAGTCCTTGGTAATCTTTTACAGAAAAATTTTCTTAAATCATTTTTATTTTAATAATAGACAGTTTTAAGGACCTTTATGGGACATTATGGTAATTCTAAAGTAGATGTAGCATAGACAGCTTTTCTGTACTAATGGAAATATTCTTGTTTTGACTTTATCTTAGGTTAACTGATACTGTTGCCTTTCTCCATGTAGTCAATTTCCTTTACATGGCTGTGGCTCTATATCAAGATCCAGAAAAAGAATCAAAGAAAAATATGTTTATCCACCTTAACAGTAACAAATACTCTTTTTCTTTCACCTCACTTAATTTTTCTAGTCTTGCTGAAAAAAAATAGAAAGAGTACTAAAGAAAATTTTCAGCAAAAAAAATATTAGAAACCTGACTAATATAGAATTAAAATTTTGATTTGAAGCTTTAGTAGTTTATTTTGAAAAATTATCATTTATTTGGGACCAACTTGTAATGCTGAATGGGAGAAAGAGGAGAAATAAAGAATTTTGAAAGTATTAGATGAATTTTAAGATGAAGTGGAAATTAATAAACATAATAAACATAAACAGATAGAACATAAAATGGCTAAATAGGAAACAAGAAGAGTAGAAAAATGATGTTATGTCCTGAGTAATGGTGCCTTTGGGGGAACTTTTTATTCTGCTTGGTGTTCATAGGCCTGAATTAGGGCTTTTCTTTTTCTGTACCAATGGGCAAAATAATTATCGTTGTCCTTTTGTTGTTGCTGTTATGATTTTTCTCTTGAACCAGACAGACTGAGGTTTAGATCTTAGAACTTTCTACTTAGTGTGTAACTTTGGGTAAGTAAGCAAATCCCCTTAATGCTTACATTTCTCATTGTTATTAGAAGCTAAGGATACTTACCTTGAAGAAATATTGGGAAGAAAGAGACGTAAGATGTAGTTAACGCTGGGCACATCTTAAAGACTAACAGAAGGGAGCTACGTGGCTGCAGCAGTTGCTACGGTGGATGGATACTGAAGGGAGGACTGAGAATGCAACCTCATCACAGGCTCCTATGCCCAGTCAAATCAGAAAATATTGATCATTGGTGCAATCCTGGTCCTGGTTAGGAAAATAGACTGGCAGAGGGCATTGACATGGGTCAAAAGATGATATCCAATGGTGCTACTAACTTGTGCCTGGAGAGCCAATGAGATCTTAAACGCCTAGGAAACTTGAATACTTGGAGCACAGGTTGCCAAGGAGACAGGTGAGCCTTTGGAGCACAGTGGGTACATATCACCAGAGAGCTCAAAGGCAATAGAGTACACAACCTGGTGAGCGTCAGCAAAGGCAGTGCATTGCAGAATTAGCAGCAAAACTTTCCCCACTCATACAGACGATGTAAGATGCCTAAAAAACCTTTCATCATCTGCTCCAGCTTACTTTAGTAATTCTCATGTGGAGTCCTTACCATCTTTCTCTGTGAGCTCCAATCACATAGGCTCTCTTTAAGTAACCTTTTTTTCTCTTTCTTTTGAGAGCAAGAGAGAGAAGTAGGGAGAGAGAGACAGAAACATCGAGCTCCTGTAATGAGCCCTGACCAGGGATTGAACTGGCAACCTCTGCACTCTGGAACAATGCTTCAACCCTCTAAGCTATCCTGTCAGGGCTTAATTTCTCTTAATTTATTTTGATTTATTGTTTCTGAGAGACAGAGAGGGGAAGAAAGAGAGAGGGGAGGAAGAAGGTAAGCATTCATTCGTTCCATCCAGTCATGCATTTATTGTCTGCTTCCTGTGTGTTCCCTGACCAGGGATTGAACCTTCAACCTTCTTGTTTCTAGACAATGCTCTTAAACAACTGAAATAATGGGCAAGGCTTTAAGTAACTTTAAGTATCATAAGACCTATACTTAAGGCATCTGTTTATGGTGCACTTTCAAATATCTACTGACCATCTCTTAGGGAATTCTTATCTGTTTAAACCCCTAATCCCTGACAAAATAATATCTTATAACCATGTACTCTTCCTTCTTGACAGGGATAGTAATTTAGTTAAAAGACCAAGTATTTAATTAGTGATTTAAAGTTTCTTAAGCTCCTTTTTTTGAGGGGAGAGACTTTGTCTATCATTTTCAGTGCTAATATAATCAGTATCAAGAATGGCAGTTTGCATAAGATGAGAAAGTAATATGTATTTATTACATGATTAAATGAATAATAATCAAACAAACAGACTTAAGAGTCTGAAATCAAAGACTAAAAGCTTTAACAGCAACAGTAGATGAAGATCAGAAATATCCTCACCTGAAGCAGGAGAAAGGGGGAAAAGGTCCTGAATGGTGAATTAAATAAAAACTCCACCAGTCTGTTCAATGCTAGGGGTCTTTCAATCTATTAGTAAATATTCTGAAGCTTGAAAGTCCTGTACTAGACTTAGGCTCACAATAAATTAGATAAGTAGAATCTGTACATAGTTTGTCCTTATATTGTTTGCTTCCTTTCAACTAATATTTCTTGATGATTGCAAAATTCTGATTCAAATAATTGTTAGTTATAATAAAAACAGACATCTGAACTCTGTAGAGCCACCTTATTAGTCATATCTTTGAAAATAATTGTGCTTAATATTAATGCCAGGTATTGAGTATTTTTTTTTATTTTTCTCACTTAATTCTATTAACCCTCTAAGATAAGTAGTATTATTTCAATTATGCAGATGCAGACATTGAAGTTCAAAGAGGCTAAATAATTTGTCTGAAGTTATACAGCTGTTAAGGGTCTGAATTGAAATTTGAACCTAGCTGTAGGTTATTGCAAAACTTGTGATCTTAACCTCGTGCTCTACTACACAATATAACTGGCACAGGACTACATTTATTGTTTTATCAGTTTGGTCATGATCTTACAAAATGGCACGCAAATGACAATTTTTTTTCTATATGTCAGAAAACCTGACTCTTACAGACTCACTTTAAGAGTCTACCTAACAAGTGAAGGTTTTACCTATGAGACATTCTTTTTCATTATTGCTGTCACTTTTAAAGTAAATAAAATGAAAGAAAGTATATAAACAGTTTGAACTAGGTAAAATAGCTTGTAAGGAAATAGATTTTCTATCAGTAGATTTGGAACTAAACTGGTGGATTTTTAAAGATGTTAACAGATTGCACTAAACTTGGTACTTTACTAGGCGAGAGTAAATCTATTGTAAAAAGAAAAATCTAAGGCAAAACCTAAGACATGTTAGTTATATTTCAATTTATTTTTTTCTGTCTTCTTCTTGTCTTAGTAGTCTGGTTTCTTTCATGTCAATTATACTTTGTCTGCTTCTGTTCTTTCTCTTGAATTCAATACAAATAATTTTCAAAATGACACACTCCTGTGTCTCTTTCTAGAATAATGACTTCCCAGGTCAAGCTTCCATGTTTACAGACTTGGCCTGTCTCCAGGGCCCAACTTATACATTATTATGAGTGTATGAAGTATGCTTCTTCCTGCCAAATACTGAATATAGATGATGCTAATAATTACTCATGCTTAAAATTATATCACTTCAAAGAATACTACATTTTGCATGTATCTCTTGCTTATGATCAACTAGAGAATAAATAATACTCTTACTTCTGCAGTAATGTTTTAGACAAAAATAAAGGAGTGAATTTCTGAAATAGCTCTTTTATACTCATCAATTAAAAAAAATCTTTTACTGGAAAAGTTTACATAAAATAAAATATACAAATTCTTACAAAAAATTTAAGAAGAGTTTTGACAAATGTACATGCTTAAGTAACCCATACTCTCCTTAAGAAATATTTGTCACCCAGAAAGTACCTCCATATTTCTACTCTGTCAACCTAGTCCAAGTCCCCAAAGCAAAAACTGCTGATTCTTTTCAAAACTTAAATAGCAATACCATAGTAAGTACTCTTCTGTATCTAGCTTGCTTCATGCAGCATAATATTTGTAAAATTCATTCATGGTGTGACTCATAATACTAGTTCATTAATTTTTATTGCTAAATAACATTCCATTGTATGTATATCAAAAATTGTTTTCCATCTTCTGATACTGAGATTTAAATTGTTTTCAATTTGGAACTATTAAGAATAAAGCTTATATGAACATTCAAGACTTAGAAAATATATGTTGTCATTTTTCTTGAATAAATGCTTAAATGTGGAATTGTTGGGGGTTTTTATTTATATATGAGAAACAACTAAAATGTGCTAAATTCTTAGTAACTGTGTGTAAGTGTTCTGGTATTTAACACATCCTTTCAACCCTGGGATAGTCAGTCTTTTCATTATAGCCATTCTAGCAGGTGCTCAGTGGTTTTTCACTGTGGTTTTAATTTGCATTTCCCTGGTGTCTGATTATGCCAAAGACTTATTATATACTTACTGACTAGTTATATATATTTCTTTTGAAGTATTTATTTTAGTCTTCTGTATATTTTTCTTAATTGTGTTGTTTTATTTTTATTAAAGGAATTCTTTATACATTCTCAACATAAATTCTTAGATATCTGCAGTTTGAAAATATTTTCTACCAGCCTATGGCTTGCTTATTTAGTTTCTTAGTGTGTTTTGATGAGGAATTTTCAATTTTAATTCCTTTTTATTTCTCTATGATTATTGCTTACTATGTTCTACTTATGAAATATTTGCCTTGTTTCCAAATATTTCATAAAGTACTCTCTTTAAGTTTTATTCTAAAATCATTATAATTTATGTTTTTCTTATTTTTTGTTTGAATAAGATATTACACTTGGCAGTGGGTTGTATGGGTTCCTAATGGCAGTTTTTATCAATGAACCTTGTACCCCTTAGGGGTACTATATGAATAATACCAGACGCCATTTTTCTCTCATCTTTCTGATCTGGAAGAAAAGATTTAGATAAATAATGTGCATGAGTTAGACCAGGGGTCCCCAAACTTTTTACACAGGGAGCCAGTTCACTGTCCCTCAGACCGTTGGAGGGCTGGACTATAAAAAAAAAAAAAATGAACAAATCCCTATGCACACTGCACATATCTTATTTTAAAGTAAAAAAACAAATACAATATTTAAAATAAAGAGCAAGTAAATTTAAATCAACAAACTGACCAGTATTTCAATGGGAACTATGGGTGCGGATGTATCCTGTGCTCCTCTCACTGACCACCAATGAAAGAGGTGCCCCTTCCGGAAGTGCAGCGGGGGCCAGATAAATGGCCTCAGGGGGCCGCATGTGGCCCGCGGGCCTACGTTTGGGGACCCCTGGTTAGACTCTAGTCAGAAAGGAGAAACAACCAGACAGAGAGATTTTAATTAGGTAGTTATGAGAATGTTGCAAGTACTAGAAGAATAAAAGAGGGGAAGGTATGTTTACCTCAAGATTAGTGGTTATGGAAGCCAGAGTTGGGGAAGGAAAAGGGAAGCAGAGAATTCCCAGCACCTGAGATCTCTGTGGAAGTTATTGTTCTTAGAGACAAAAAACCAAGAGTTACCCTCCAACACCTCTGCTATTGCATCTGTATCTTTCTGATTCTCCTCTGCTGCTGCTGCTGATGCCATTGGAAACAAGAAAGATGAAGGAAATTATTCCTTCTTCCTCCTTACTTCCAAAGTTCCACTAGTGCTTTTCATGGGTATAACCCAGGGGTAGTCAACCTTTTTATACCTACCGTCCACTTTTGTATCTCTGTTAGTAGTAAAATTTTCTAATCACCCTCTGGTTCCACAGTAATGGTAATTTATAAAGCAGGGAAGTAACTTTACTTTATAAAATTTAATTCTTTTTTTAATTTTTTTTATTTAATTCATTTTAGAGAGGAGACACAGAGAGAGAGTGAGAGTGAGAGAGAGAGAGAGAGAGAGAGAGAGAGAGAAAGGGGGGAGGAGCTGGAAGCATCAACTCCCATATGTGCCTTGACCAGACCAGTGCAGGATTTTGAACTGGCGACCTCAGTGTTTCCAGGTTGACGCTTTATCCACTGTGCCACCACAGGTCAGGCCACTTTATAAAATTTATAAAGCAGAGTTACAGCAAGTTAAACCATATAATAATAATTAGTTACCAAGTACTTTATGTTGGATTTTTATTGTTTGGCAGAATAAATCTTTATAAAACAACTTACTATAGTTAAATCTATCTTTTTATTTATACTTTGGTTGCTCTGCTACTGCCCACCATGAAAGCTGGAATGCCCACTAGTGGGCAGTAGGGACCAGGTTGACCACCACTGGTATAACCTATACAAAAGCTAGTTATTAAGCATATCTAGGGCCTGACCAGGTGCTGGCACAGTGGGTAGAGCATCAGACTGGATGCGAAAGTCCCAGGTTTGAGTCCCTGAGCTCGCCAGCTTGAGCGCAGGCCCATCTGGCTTGAGCAAAAAGCTCGTCAGCTTGGACCCAGGGTCACTGGCTCCAGCAAGGGGTTGCTCGGTCAGCTGAAGGCCCGCAGTCAAGGCACATGTAAGAAAGCAATCAATGAACAACTAAGGTGTTGCGACGGCAACGAAAAACTAATGATTGACGCTTCTCACCTCTTTCCATTCTGTTTGTCTGTCTCTCTCTCTGACTCTCTCTCTGTCCCTGTAAAAAAAAAAAAAAAAAAAAAAAAAAAGAATATCTAGAAAATATAATCTGTGAGTTTAAAGCTACAAAAATATAGAACAGAACATATAAAGCCAGGAATTTAGCTTAAAGCACAGAAATAATTGACTAGCATGTTAATTAAATAGTTTTTCATTAAATAGCATCTCATTAAATAGGATTTTAGGCTGTAGGATTATAAAAGTTTACACTCTTCATATTAATGTAGATGAACACTGAGCAATATGCATTTGTTTGAGACCTTCCCATCACATCCTTAAGACGTTACACAATCTGTTCAGGTTATAAACCAAACGGAAACTTCAGTAGAATACTATTCTTAAACTAACTCCTCCAGCAAATTATAAATTAGGACATAAAGAGAGAGCCATCTGCTGAGGAAGTCCTGAGCAAGCAGGTTCTCAAGGTCCACTCTTGTCTGTATTCACAGATCCAGGGTTTATCTGGAGTTTGAGGTCATTAACTGCTGAGTGGAACACTCTCACAGCCTGATGTAGCCAGAAAACATTTGTGGAAGAGAACAACTACACCACAAAGAGCTCTTTCCATATAATTGCTTGAGTAGCACAAACAATAGGGGTGAATCAATTAAAAACATTTTGGGGAGGACGAGCACTCCAGAATGGTGACATGAGGAGCTCTGTAAACTGTCTCTACAGAAAAACAACTATAATGAATAAGAATAAAAAAACAAACCAGAATAAAGTCTCTGGAGATTTTAAAAATAAAACTGAGGTATATTGATTTAAGAAAATCTACTAAATCTCACTATGAGTGTTGATAGTTTATGGAAGTCCAGTCATGGCCAGCTTCTTTCCCCCCAGTCAATTCAGTGTGATGGAAGTCTTACAGCAAGCACAGATAAAGACTTGGGGTACCCTAAGGAGGCTGACTTTATTTGGAAATAGAGTGTAGGAAGTTCAGCCTAAAGACACTGTCAAAACAATGGATATTTTTGCTAAGAAGAACCCTCCTGGGGGCCTAACCAAGCCTCAGAGACAAATGTTAAACACAACTGCCACAAAGACATCAGGCATTAATTTAATCAACTGGGGAATAATTTATGCTCAACATTGTTATAAATAAGAGACCATTTAGTCAAAGAGGACTAACATCTGGGCATGATGTTGATATAGAAAGATCAGTCAGAAATTTACAGAAGGATAAGGGAGATTAGAGCAAAGCAAAGTTGAAGAGCTCAGATAAAAGCAGTGATCCCTGGGGTGGAAAAAAAGGGGTCAAGGTGACTGTGCATGCCCAAGACTGCACCCCTTGAGGAACAATACAAGCTGTATACTGCAGAAGAAACAGATTTCAATGAACAGAGCCCTAAAATACATAGAGCAATAACTGATAAAATTGAACAGAGAAACAGATAATTCAGGTATAATAGGTGAACACTTCAATATCTCATTTTCAATAGGGATAGAATAAGTAGACAGAAGATAAAGATACATAAGACTTGACCAGCACTATAAACCAAGGAGACTTAACAAACATCTCTAGGACATTGTACCCAACAAAAGCTATATATATATATTTATATCAAGTTAAAAATATGAAAGACTCTATAGGACAGAGCATATACTAAGCCATAAACCAAACTTCAGTAAGTATTAAAGGATAAAAATTATACAAAATATACTATCTAATCATGAGAAAAATAAAATTACAAAGAAATTGCAAGAGAAAATTTAGGTAATTCACAAATATGTGAAATTAAACAGCACACTGTTAATTTAATAATGGATCAAAGATAAATTATAAGAGACATTAGAAAATATTTTGAGATTATGAAAATGAAGAAACAAAATAGCAGTACTTATGTGATGCAGCTAAATCAGGGATTAAAGTTGCAAAGTATAGCCAGAAATACCTTTATTAAGAAAAGAATATCTTAAATCAAAAACTTAATCTTTTACTTTAATAAATTTAACAACAGTTTGGTGATTACCATGGAGACAGGAGAGTGGAGGCAAATAAAAGAGGGTAAAAAAGGGATAAATGGCGATTAAAGGATACTTATACAAGATACAAGTGATGTAATATAGAACTGAACACCTGAATCCTAGATAAGTTTATTAACTAATTTTTCCCTATAAAATTTACTAAAATTTTTTAAAAATGTAAAGAATAAAATAAACCTGATATAGGCAAGATATAGAAGTTAATAAAGGTCAAATCAAGGATTAAAGAAAAAAATCAATAAAACCAAAATTTACTGTTTATAAAATAATACCCAACAAAACTGACAAAAAGTTTAAGAAGAATAATCAAGAAAAAAGAGACTATAAGCAAATTATTATGATCAAGAATGAAAGATAAGACTGCACTATCAATATAGAAATGAAAGAATTGTAATGAAATACTATTAAAAGTTATCATATAATCCCCAGCAATTCCACTCATGTTTATATACACAAGAAAAGTGAAAGTATATAAATACACAAAATCTTGTATGTGAATCTTCTTAGCAGCATTATTTATAATTGCCAAAAATAGAAGCCTCCTATATATCTGAGAAATGTATAAACAAATTGTGACGTATTCATAAAATGAAATATTATTCATCAATAAGGAGTGAAGTACTGATACATGTTACAATATAGATGAAACTTGAAAATATTATGCTAAAAAAGAAGCCAGTCACAAAAGACAACATATCATATTATCTTCATTTGAAATGTCCAACATAGATATATGCATAAAGACAGAAAATAGATCAAGGTATAAAATTTTAATAAAGCTGACAAAAATGTTCTATAATTTTGTAGTGGTTATAGTTGAAAAATCTATGAATATATTAAAAGCTGTTGACTTGTACACTTAAACAGATGAATATTCAGGTAATAACCACTTGGGAAAATTTCATTTGATTCTCAAATGTTGCAATGCATTTCCGGTCTTTTATCATTGGGATGCGGAAGACCCAAGTTCTAGACCCCGAGTTCGCCAGTTTGAGCGCGGGCCCATCTGGCTTGAGCAAAGCTGCCAGCTTGGACCCAAGGTCGTTGGCTCCAGCAAGGGGTTGCTCAGTCTGCTGTAGGCCCGCGGTCAAGGCACATGTGAGAAAGCAATCAATGAACTAAGGTGTCACAACGGCAATAAAAAACTAATGATTGATGCTTCTCATCTCTCTTCGTTCCTGTCTGTCTGTCCCTATCTATCCCTCTCTGACTCTCTTTCTGTCCCTGTAAAAAAAAAAAAAAAAAAAAAAGTTTATAAGGCCTATCATCATGATAAGCATTTTACATGTATATTTTTACTTAATCTCACTTAGTAACCGCAGCAATTTCATGAAGTAAGTATGCTAGTATTCCTTCTTTGTAGACAATATAACAAAAAATGAGAAAAATTAAAATCATTGATCAAATTTATATCATTATTATGTTTCACAGCCAAATTATTTTTTTTTTACCCACCATGTTATATTACTTCCTCTACCCCCATCAAATATAAGATCTAACTGCTTCTAATGATAAAGTGTTAACACCATTGGGTTTTGTGCACAATTTCTATTCTTCTTTGGGAAATATTAAAATTCTAGACTAATATAGTATTACTAGTATCACAAGGGGATTTTAGCTGGAAAGTAGTAAGTTTGTAATATTAAATAACAGAGATTACTTGTTAGCTCTAAGTTTTTGGCATAAAGGTAAGCATAATAAGACGTAGTTAGGCTAATTCACAGTGCTCTATGTTTTATCTTTCTTTTCAAACATGAAAACTTGTCAAAAGAGATTCATTTCTAAAATGTCTTTATGGATTCCTCGTTATTTCTGTCATGTGTGCATATGTTGTAAACATACAGATAACAATATTGAATTCAAATAAAAAGAAGAAATCAATCCTAGTTAGTGACAATCAATAAAATAAGGAATGATGAGAAGTTAATCAACAGATTACATTATGTACTCTTTTAAGTTCATACACAATATGCTTTAAGTTTACCATTAAGTGGGATTACTAATTTATAACTAACCAATGCTTTACATATATAAATGCAAGATGATGCTCAAATAAGACAGAATAAATCTTTATAGAAAATAAAAAGCAATGGTTCAAAAAGTGATGTTTTATCCAAAGTCACAGAACCAAGCAGAGATGGGACTAGAGCTAGAATCCAAGTCTGTTTCCCAGCTCAGTTACAATGCTGCTGCCTCCCAGTTAATCCTTTTGACTCAGAACATTCATTTAATATGGATATACATCTTTATTTATACTTGACAAAGTAGGAAAAATATTGTTATCAAACATTAGAGTAAAAGGAATGTTGGCTAGTCATCATTTTAAGAAGATTTATAAATTTTGTCCTAGTTGGTCTTCTATTTATTTAATCATTGCTTTCCTCCCTATTTCTCTAGAGAACAATTTGTTCCTGGCTCTCTGTCTGTAGCCCCAAAGTACAGAAGTTTATTTAGTGATAGTCTATAATTAAAGACTACAGTTAAAGATTGGGGGGACTGGATGTTTTAAGAGATTACTGGGGTAATAAAAAACAAGATGATAAAAACCTAAAAAATAATATTCTCACAGATATAAAACAAAAACTTCACTTAAAAATAAACTTTGAAATTTAAAAGTAACACTCTGCTCTTTCTATCAAAAATATGGCAATTTTAAAAATTGTCAAATAGGTCAGGGCAACAGTTACTCTTATAGCATGACAATATTACTCATTAAATTCTTGGAGCAGAGAGAATATTATCAGGAAAAACTGTTTATGTTACACATTAGGGTCTCTTGGCACTAACTCTGGCTGCCTTTGGCATCTGTCTCAATTTACAGAATCAACTACGAAATGACATCATAAACTCTATTTTCTAGAATTTCTAAACTATAGAACATTACTTTGGTTGCTACTTTCCACTTGTTGATGTATTGTTTTATATTTTGCAAGTTTTGTCTCCCTAACTTGATTATTTTTCTTTCTTCTTAATCTGAATATGGCTAATTGATAATCACAAATTGGTAGAATATACCTCTGATATTACCTAATCTTAGAATCTGATGATAAATATGTTACCTTGAGTCTAATCCAATGAGAACAGGTCTGGAATAAACATTTTAGTCAAAAAAGACATTTTGGCAAGCTTCCACCACTCTGTATTTAAGGTAATCAGTGACTTTCCCAAAAGGAAGAAGCATAGACATTCATTTATTCATATATTTATTTGTTGCATTATCCTTTATCCAAACCAGTAAAGTTAAAATAAAGAAGGGCTTATATTTCTTGACCTGCTTTTTACCTTCACCTTTATTAATGTCAAAATAAAGATGAATATCAACAGAAAATGTGTATGGTGTTTTTTTTGAACTTGCGAGACAAGTTATATATATATATATATATATATATATATATATATATATATATATATATATATATATATATATAATATGTGACTTATACATGCAATATAATTTTAATTTCTATAAAAGTAATAAATATTCATTATAAAAAATTTTGGAAAATATAGAAACTTATTTTTAAGCATCTGTACTTTACTACTTTCATTCTCTGGCATAAATATATAAATATCTGAATAAGATTATATGTTTACTCTGCCATGCTTATTATAACCAACTGGAATTGTACTACTTGCCACAGAGTCAAAATAATATAAAGATCATTTTCTAGCAGAGCAGCCAATTAACATGATGAGAAGTCTAAGGGTGGCATAAAGCTTGATCTTTATGAATTTGAAGTGGCATGTTCAGTTTCGACAGATTAATTAAAACAACCAGGTACATTTTGTTATCATATTCGATTCACATCTTCCAGTATTAAAGTTGTATTAGGTTTATAAAATGAGGAATTAATCCATAGAGGTGCTAATTAAATGTAAATAAAAGCTATTATGAACTTCTCAATTGAACTCAATAGGTATTATTATATTAAATAAAAGTGGTGTCAATCAGATACCCAGGTGCATGATTTCTCTTAATTTTCATCTTTAGATTTCTCAAAGAACCATTATTAAGCAGACAAATTTAATTAACTGTTCATAAAAAGGTTTGGTGACCATTTTCTTGGACTGTGTGGAACATGTTGCAATATAGCTACTTATTGCCTCAAAATAAAGATTTGTTTCATTAATAAAATGACTTTGGACTATCATTTATATCAAACTGTTTTGTTCATCCCGGTAATTCTTTGAGTCAGAGAGAGAGATAGATAGGGATAGACAGACAGGAACGGAGAGAGGTGAGAAGCATCAATCATTAGTTTTTCGCTGCCGTCACAACACCTTAGCTGTTCATTGATTGCTTTCTCACATGTGCCTTGACCGCGGGCCTTCAGCAGACCAAGCAACTCCTTGCTGGAGCCAGTGACCTTGGGTCCAAGCTGGTGAGCTTTGCTCAAGCCAGATGGGCCCACGCTCAAGCTGGCGACCTCGGGGTCTCAAACCTGGGTCTTCCGCATCCCAGTCCGACGCTCTACCCACTGCACCACTGCCTGGTCAGGCCATCCCAGTAATTCTTGGGGTATAATTTCACTTGTGGCTCTTTTCCAGGGAAGTATATGTACATGTTTCAGTTTGTAAATGTATGCTATGAAATATGCTCATAATTTTCTTTCTCATTCAATTTAGTTCAAATGTATTTAAGTGTCTATAGACATTTAAATAAATCTTCCATATTGATTTAATAAGTAAGCAATGCTGAATTCCATGAAAAGAAAAACAAAAAGATTTAAATGGTAGAATTCTAATCTTGAAAATGAGCCCTTCTAAAAATATTTTTGAAATATGATTAATAATTATTAGCTCAGGCTGATTATTATAACTTGTTGTTCTTTGGAAAGATGTAAAATCACAGTTACAATATTTGTGTTCTGACATTAACTATTGTATATTCCTTATATACAGTATACATAATATACAATAGGCATATTGTTGATTATGTTAGATGCATTTGAGAAATTTAAGTTTTCAGCCCATATATCTAGACACAAATTCTTAAATATTTTGTGACTTCTTGACTAAACTACAACCATTTTAGTTATTTGCTGGTGTCAGTCTGGTTAAAAGGTTCTTTAAATTTAATTAACTGCGTAACTTTCACATTTTTATATTAATGATTTAACTCTCAAATAATGTTATTGTAAACTTATGCGTCTAAATATTGCTAATACCTACTAATTTTGTAAGTTTTCAGCAAATGTTTATTAGATTAAATGAAACTTGTAAGATACAGATTAAATTATATATTCTCAAGAATAGTTTAAGTTTTAGATAATAAGATTTAAACACACACACAAAAATAAGGAGCAATTCTGATGCAAATTAAATCCAATATATTACTAAAAAATTGAAAGCATTATGTAACTCTACAAACAAAGAAGAAATTGTATCTTTGTACCACTTTGTTTTCTCCCTCAAAAAGCAGAATTAATTTTCTATATGTCCTAATCTATCACTTTTCAGAACTGAAATTATAACATCATGTCTTGTTATTGAAACAACATATAAAAAGATAAGCAAATACTAAGTTAATTCTTTATGGAATAATTCATTTAAGTTGTAATTTATGTTAAATTTACCAATGTTTTGAAAGTTCATGCATAATAATAATTTTGCCTTGAATATTATTTGACTAGTGTGTGTTTATCAGGTCAATGATACCAATAAAAAATTCTGAAATAATTTTTCTGTTACATACTCCAAAGCATATTTCTCAGTAAAATAAACTAACAGGTCAAATTATTTTTCCAAGCTGTATAAATTTTTCAATTAGATTTTAAGCCAAAGAAAACTATCAATAGCTTGTCTCTAAATCCAAGGACCAAGATTTTGGCTCACTCCTTAGGCAAGACATAAGGTCTGGTATGCTGTTTGCTCCATAATGTCTTTTTTTCCTAAGCTTATTGATGAGAGCTCAGGCAACTAAGGAGATTTCTCACTCAACAGCAATTCTAAAATTAGATAATTTTCAAAATGATAACAATGTTTTATCAAAGATGTTAGACAGCATTTATAGTGGAAAGCGGATTATTTCTAGGTCAATTGAATCTAGGTACAAACTCTGTTCTTGCTATTTATTAGGGAGAAAAGTTCAAGCAAGTTGTTCAACCTCCTCTGGACTATAACAGTAGCAACTACTATTTAAGATGATAACATATAGCTGCCTGTGATGGTGCCTGGGGTACAAAGGAAGATTGATAAATGGTATCCATATCCTTATTCAATCAATGTATAAAATTTTTTTAATGTTTTGAAGAAGGAAAAGAAGGTCATAGTTACATGCATATATTATTTAAAAAAACTTCACAATATGCACTATTAATTCATTAAGAAGATATGACATTAGTTAATATTTCTATATCTAACATAAAGCACCTAAATATATAAAGTACACATAATAGATCAGAAAGGAGAAATCCCAATACAATAATAGTAGAAAACTTTAATACCCACTTTCAACAATAACTATTATTAGGACAGAAAATATATGTTAGATCAGAGAAGCCTAACAAATATTTACAAAACATTCTACCTAAAGCAGCGGAATATGTTCTCTTAAGTACATATAGATAAATCAAAGGTTAGGCTGCAAACAGGTCTTAATAAATACTGTAGAAGATTGGAATCCTATTAAGCATTTTTTCCAATTACAATGATATGAAATTAGAAATCAATTTTAAGAACAAAACTGGAAATATCACAAATATGTGGAGTTTAAATAACAGGCTCTTGAACAACCAATGGGTCAAAGAAGAAATCAAAATAAAAAATGTTTAAATCTTAAAAAAAATAAAAAGGAAAACACAACACATAAAACCAGTGAGGAGTAGCAAAGTAGTTCAAAGGAAACTTTAGAGCAATAAATTCCTACATTAAGAAAAAAGAAATATCAAATAAAACCTAACTTTACATACAAAAGAACTGGATGAACAAACTCAGACTAAAGTTAGTAAAAAAGAAAATATAACAAAGATCAAAGCAGAAATGAAATAGACACTAAAAAGACAATAAAAAAGACCAATAAACTAAACACTGTGTTTTTTTAAAGTGTATAAAAATAGACAAATCTTTATCTAGACTTACCAAGAAATAAGACAGGACATAAATAAATATAATAAGAAATGCAAGGGCAGACATTACAACTGATACCACAGAAATACATAAGATTTTAAAAGACTAATATAAACAGTTACAAGCTAACAAATTGGACAACCTAGAAATAAATGGATACAGTCCTAGAAATATACAACCTACTAAAACCGAATCATGAAGAAAGAAAAAATCTGAACAGAGCCATTATTATAAGTAGATTAAATCAGTAGTCAAAAGCATTCCAAAAAGAAATGTCTAGGAACAGATGGATTCCCTGGTAAACTCTATAAAACATTTAAAGAATAGCCTGACCTGTGGTGGCGCAGTGGATAAAGCATCGACCTGGGAACACTGAGGTCGCCAGTTCAAAACCCTGCACTGGTCTGGTCAAGGCACATATGGGAGTTGAGCTTCCAGCTCCTCCCCTCTTTCCCTCTCTCTCTCTCTCTCACTCTGTGTCTCCTCTCTAAAATGAATAAAATAAAAAAAATTAAAAAAAAAAAAAACATTTAAAGAATAATTAATAGCAATCCTCAAACTCTTTTTAAAAACTGAAGAGTAGAGAATACTACAAAACTCATTTTATAAAACCAACATCATCCTGCTACTAGAACCAGAAAAAGACATATACACACAAAAAATACTATAAGCCAATAACCCTGATAAATATAAATGAAAATATTCTCAGCAAAATATTAGCAATGCACTCTATTCTAGATGTGTTTTTAAATCAAATTAATTAAAGGGTATTTATTATATCTTAGTTTGTTTGCAGCACACAAAAATGAGAAGAGACCATGATAAATCCTGATACTTAAAAAAAATATTAAGAGATATTATCACTGTTACTGTGAGAGTTTTTTGGGGGAGTGTATATATATATATATATATATATATATATATATATATATATATATATATATATATATATAAGAAAAAGGTCCCTATATTGATTTTAATTTATTTCCATTAATCATGGTTTTATATTAATCGAAGCAGTTCTATATTAATAGTCTAATGCCAATATAAATTATTCTGATGCCAAATTAAGAAGTGCTTTTAGCAATTTGTAACATTTTTATATTAATAATAACTTGTTGAAATTTAAAATAAGGAAGCTTCACCATGTAAAAATACATACAGCAGTAAACAGGGATTTTCCCTCGTGAATTAAGTAAAATATTACTTCAAAAATTCCATATTTTTATTTTTGCTTTTCTTTTAAGATTTTAAGTTTCTTTCCTTTTTGTCCAGTATCTTCAACAATTCCTACAGAAAAATAAAACACCAAAAAATGTCTATTGATCTATTGTGATTAATATCAATCAAGATAAAAACATACTAAAACTTCTTTTAATTTTGAAAGAATAGTTGGACTTTTTAATAATTTATAAAACTGGTATGTTTCTATTAATGATTAGTTTAATACTTTGAAAAATTATCGCATCCTAAGGGCTAAGTTACACTGAAATATAAGAGCAAAATATATATATTTTTTAGTTCAAGGATAAAAAGGAGATTTAGTAATGTCATAATAAGTGAGACGATATAAATATTTTAGGCAAATAAAATTATTATTTTTTCTAAGAAACAATTTTTTTTTACAAAGTCTTTGGCAATGTAGTGTGTTGGTGAGCTGAGTGGTTTGGAGTTCAATTTAACTGGTTCAGGTTATTATCTTGCATGGTGACATTGTTTAAGTTATTATATGGCAATACTTCAGTTATATCATTTGTTAAATTATAATAATCATATTATTGTATCAATATCACTCAATTATTTTGAAGATTGAGTGGAAAACACTTCCAATATGAATTACATAGTACATATGAATTATTATTATTTATCTATAAGATTACAACTATTTACAAAAGAATTTAGAAAGCTAATAACAAAAGAGTCTTTGAAATATAGCTATTTTGAAACTCCTGTTTGTGTAGAAAATTTACATAATCTCTGGGGAATAAATACTTCAAGAATGTTTAGAAAAGAGATTGTAAAACATCTCCCATTGCTTTTTATTTTCTTTCGGTGGTAAATGAGGACAATACTTAAATTGTGAGGTGTTATAAGGATTAAATGACCATTATATGTAGGGAAAAGGAAAGAAAGTAAAGTGAAGGAAGAAAGAAGTAAGGAAGAAAGGAAAGAAAAATAAAAGGAAGAAAGGAAGGACAGAAGAAGTAAAAGAGGAAGAAAGAAAGAAAGAAAAAAAAAAGACGGAAGAGAGGGAAAGAAGGAAAGAAAACAGGAGAAATCAAAAGAGACTACCCGAAGGAGGTATTTCTTAACAAGAAAAAGAAACCTGACCGTTTTAGACTTTCAGGCTTTAAAAGAAGCTGCGAGTACAGAGCGCCTTGCATCGTAATCTATCCAGTTATACCTAAGAGGAGCGCTATCTTTTTATCGTTGTTCTCCCCACACACACTTTGCCTACATCTTAGCTAATGTGACTTTAATTGATTTCTACAAGAATGGAAGATAAAGGATAGAAAAAACAACTGCCCGTTATTAAGTGAGGAGGTTTTTAAAAGTGATGATTCCAAGTTAAATGGGGTGAGTGATATTTTTGGGATACCCCTCTCAGCAGGCTGAGGTCTGCATGTATAATATCTCACCGTGTGGCATTATTTATTCCTTTTATTTCATACATTTTTACAGTTGTCTTTAAGGATTATAGTATATTTTTGTTAGAATATTAACCTTTCTTCATTTTTTAATTTAAGGTGGAATTCTTTCTTTTTTTTTTACAAGGACAGAGAGAGTCAGAGAGCGATAGATAGGGACAGACAGACAGGAACTGAGAGAGATGAAAAGCATCGATCAGCAGTTTTTTGTGGCGACACCTTAGTTGTTCATTGATTGCTTTCCCATATGTACCTTGACCGCGGGCCTTCAGCAGACTGATTAACCCCGTGCTTGAGCCAGGGACCTTGGGTGCAAGCTGGTGTGCTTTTTGCTCAAACCAGATGAGCCCACACTCAAGCTGGTGACCTCAGGGTCTCGAACCTGGGTCCTCTACATCCTGGTCCGATGCTCTAACCACTGCACCACTGCCTGGTTAGGCAAAGGTGAATCTTAATGTTCACAGAAATGTATTGGAAAGTACACACATTTTCTGAGCAGTATCATCTACGATAAGTGTAGAATTTGCACTTATCTCATGGACTCAAGTGAATGTTGAAGCAACAGGTGACCTCACAGGAGAGCTATGAGACTCTTGGATGAAATATCTACAAAGAAAAATTCTGGGTGGTGATAGAAGGTTGCATAATGGAATTGATTGCAAATGATGTTTGTAAATAGGGAATGGTGTTTGCATTGTTTAACATCTGGAAAAATTTACTCAATTTTTAAAATAGTGCTCAATAAGCATGGTAAAGACACTAACCAATCAGTATATATACCTAAACCATTAGGTCAGACACACAACCAATCAGAACAAATTCTGCCCATATCAGAGCATATTGGGCAGGTGCAAACCCTGCAGCTAGAAGGAAAGATTCCATGCTTATTTCATCTACCCCATGAGGCTGAGAGCATCCTGAGGCCAATGAGACTAAGCCAATTTCACATAACCTGTACTACATCTACTCTGTAATCCCAAGGAAAACTAGAGATACTGTATCTTTTACATGATTAATAACTACACCATTAATAATCTGATGAAAATTATTAATCTGTTTTTCAAAAAAGTACACACTGCACAATGTTACTTACACTATTAGGGAATTTAAAAATGTTAGAGTCAGACAGCCCTGGGTTCATATCTTTATTTTTTTTAATTTCTTTTTATTTATTTATTTTAGAGAGGAGACACATACACACACAGAGAGAGAGAGAGAGAGAAAGGGGGGAGGAGCTAGAAGCATCAACTCCCATATGTGCCTTGGCCAGACCAGTGTAGGGTTTTGAACTGGCGACCTCAGTGTTCCCAGGTTGACGCTTTATCCACTGTGCCACCACAGGTCAGGCCTCATATCTTAATGTTGCTTCTAATTTACCTTTGTGATCTTGAGCAAGTCACTAAGCTCTCCCAGTTACTTTCTTTCTTATCTGTAATAGAAGATATTTTAACCTAACCTTTAGAGCTGTTAAAGGGATAATGTGAGATAGTTTCTATCTTCCTTACTCTATCCAAACTCTCACATATAAATGAGAAAATGTCTGTATTTTTTTAAAAAGTCATTTATTGGTGTCTGATGAAGCAAAACGGGTACTTCTTTTCTTCAATGTATTTTACATGAAATTTTTTTAGAATATATATATTCCTTTTATATAATTTCTTCTCCTTTTATAGCATTGTATCACTAAAAATAAACAAATAATAGAATTGGATTGTTACATTGATAGGAGTAGAAGGGAATGTGAGAATCATATGTTTTGCAGCTTTTGGTTGGCCAAACATATGAGAAAAAATTAGTCATGCAAGTTATAATGTAGCTGTCTTCATGTATACAATTCCCATTTAACTTCTTCTTTAGAAGCTAAGACATGTATCTTTCTGACTGATAACCTACTACATGAGTAAACAGTTAGTGAGACGAGATAATATGGACACGCAATATTGACCTTGAAAATAATGAAAAGTATAACTGAGGGAGTTTATCAACATACTTTAGATATATTTCTTATACTTTAGTATTTTCTGAAACAGATTTACTATCTTTATATTTCTTGTTACCCAAAGCTCTCAGCTCATGGAAAGGGCAGACGTCCAATCTCTTCCCAACAACTCCTTGAATTTGGGTTCTCTGCTGGTTTACAACTGCTATTTATTCTCTATTTCTCTGACATATTCTTTTGTTATCTCAAGAAACCCACACACAGCCCTCCCTTTTCAGACTTCACTATTACATATTTTATGGATTGTGCACAAAAGAACCAGCATTGTACTTAAAATGATGTGTTCATTATAGTTTATTTGAAAATCTCTGTGTTTATTTGAAAATCTCCATGTTTGAAAATCATCAGAAGTTTACTGTACAGCCTAGTCTGCTGGCCTTGTAATATGTAAACTCCTTTTGCATGTTGTTCCACACTGATGAAAACAGGATTACTGCATTTTAACATTACATTAATTCAGTGGTTCTTAACCTGGGTTCTATCGAACCCTAGGGGTTCGATGAGTCAGTCTCAGGGGTTTGGAGAAGCCTCTGCCATGGAGGCCAGAATAAAATAATACTGTAATTTGTTGTGAGTTCATGCACTTTGTTGGTTTTGTTCTTTGAGCAAGGTGATGTTCATGCACGGCTCATTTTGTGCACCAGTAAAAAAACATATACCTATGTCTTGAATTTGGAAAAAAAACATATTTTATTTATCACTAAAGAAGGGTTCGGTGAATGCACATATGAAACTGGTGGGTTCAGTACCTCAAAAAAGGTTAAGAACCACTGCATTAACTTATGTCTTCCTTAATTTCTTATTCTTAATTCAAATATGTCAATAGGAATGATTTCAGTTTCACATGCTTAGTGGTTTCCTGGGAGCCAGTAAACTAAGCTGGAGGTTTAATCAGGCTACTTTGGCTATTATTACAGGCTATGAAAGTCTGAATGGCCCTACTTAGTTTCAGTAGAGCTTCTTCTAGGCTTGAAGCCTTTGAATGTCCTTGAGGTGCAGCTTCACCTGAAAAGAAAGATGGCTGACCTTGAGAGCACATCAAATTCAGAGAGTTCACTCATGTTTCCAAAGGATTCCAAATCATTCAACAGTTTCTCTTTGCCTAACAGGTGAAATTTGTTCTTTCTAATGCATGATACTTGAGTCTTCAGATACTGGCCCAATGCAGTTCAACATTTGCATTCAGATTCAATGCAGCTTGGATTTTGCATTCGACATTTCAAACCTATGAAAATACTTGAGGATAGAGGCTATAGAAAAACAGACAAAATTCATGCCCTCATGGAGCTCACATCCTCATGGGTGGAAGTGGATAATGCCCATATAAGTAAATATATAGGATGACCCATGGCGACACCTGCTGTGAAGAAAATGTAAGCGGGTTGAAAGAGATGGTGGGGTATTATATGATGTGGTCAGAGACCTGGCAGAAAAGAATAAATGAGACATGTGACTATCTCTTGGAAGGGTGTTCCAGGCCAAGGAAGCTAGAGATGCATAGGTCACGAGGTGGAAGGCTGTTGGGAGGGTTTGAAAAACAAAGGCAGCCAACAACTCTAGGCAGAGTGGTCAGAATGTCACCTAAAGTGAAGGACTGGAGATTTGAAGGGCCTGAGAAACAATTCCAGGTCTTTTATTTTATTCTTGCATTTCTAAAATTTATTATTATTTTATTTTATTCTGGGATATTATTCTGTAGTATTTATTCTTTGGTTTTATAATAGGAATCATGGAGTTTGGCAATTCAGTGATATTTTTGAACTAATATTTTATAAGGATCTCTTTAATACCATGTGAAATGGAGTTTAAGAGACAAGTACAAAAGCTTAGAGAACAATTAGTCTATTACAAAGGTCTGGGGGAGAGTCGAAAGCAGACTGATAGCTCAGGATTGGCAGAAAACTGGGAAATATTTTAGTTGCATGCATCTTTGGCTAGAAATGTTGTTTTAAACTGTTGCTATCTCCTTCCCTTAAACCTTGACATAGGTACATCACTTTCGCATGGTCTTCCCTGATGTTCTAACTTGGTGCTGCAAATTTTGCTGTGTTTGTTTAGTCCTTTATGGGTGCTCTATCCCACAGTATTTACCACATTGCCTTATATATTTGTGTATGTGTCTGTCTTCCTAGAGTATCAGCTTCACAAAAATATTGTGTTTGTATAAAAAATTTTTTGATTCCTTATACTTAAGACAAAGTTTAGATATTCATTAAGCACTCTATATATACTTAACAGATGAGTGAATACTTCCAAAATGTAAAATAAAAAAATATTTGAAATGACTTTCTAATCCATAAACAGAAAGCCACAGTTGCTTAGGAAAGGAATATCCAACCCCATTCTTAGAAATTTATAACATACCAAAGCACTGCTGGTGAGAATATAAACTGGTATAGCCATTAGGAAAGAAAGTATGATGGTTCTTTAAAAAATTAAGAATAGAACTACCATATGACCCAGCAATCTCTCTACTGGGTATCTACCACCAAAAGTCGAAAACACTGGTAAAGACATGTGCACATCCATGTTCATAGCAGCACTATTTACAGTGGCCAAGACATTGAAACAACCAAAGTGTCACTCCATAGAGGATTGGACAAGAAAGATGTGGTACATATATACAATTGAAGACTACTCAGCCATAAGAAATGATGACAAATTGCCATTTACGACAACATGAATGCACCTTGAGAACATTATACTGAGTGAAATAATTAACTCAGAAAAAAACTAATAACTATATGATTTCACACCTGTGGGGAGATATAAAAATGAGACTCATGGAAGTGAAATGGTACCAGCCAGAAGTTGGGGAGGGAGGGAGGAGGGGGTTAAAGAAGGACAAATATATGGTGACAGAAAATGATTTGACTTTAGGTGAGGAGTACACAACACAATTAATGGTTCAAATGCTATAGAAATATTTACCTGAAACCCATGTGTTGTTATTGATCAATGGAACCCCAATAAATTTAATTTTCTAAATAAAATTTAAAATATAAAAAGAGGCTATTTGTTATTTGGCCGAACATAGAATATAATCTAGTGTCCCTCTTCATAGGCCACAATAAAAATAAATTCTAAAAGGAATAAGGTGATATGTCATTTTGTGAAGATTCAGAGGAAGTTCTTACTTGAGTTCACATAAAGTTGTCTTGCTACAGAAAGAATAAAGGGAATGTCTTCAATTCTTGCCTACTGAGGCCAGACATTAGGGATGAGCAAGGTAGTCAGTTAGGGCACTGAAGCATCTCATAAGGCAGTTCTCCAGGTGTATAGATGATGGCTTCATGGTATAGGTACAGTTTTTGTGTTTTGTCTGTTTTAATAATTGGGTTACCATTTGTGAATTAGAGGAATGCAGTCATAGGCATTTAACTACTTGTTTCCACAACCTCATACAACCTCATTGAGTATCTGAGCTGAGTGTTAAAATACTCAGAAAATTTATAATTAGTGAATGATCAAACTCAAAAGAGTACTACTTAAAGAATTGACATTAACTACGGACTCCATCACTTTCAACACTCCAGACGTTTGAGAGACATCATTGATGACAGACTTCTCACAATATGTGAATAGTAAGAGGCTTTGAGAGTTAACTAAAACCTGTATAAAGCTGAAAAATATGGTGTCAGAATGGAACAATGGGCTGAATATAACATGTTGGAAATTATTTGGGATAATAAAAAAACCCTACTTTTAGATTGTAAAACACAGATGTAAAAGATGGGAAAAAATAAGAGCAATCTGTAAGAAAGCTTTTTAGGAGCATCTTGAGTATAAACTTGTCAAGTAGTCAAGATTGTAATTCAGCTGCCAAGAATGCTAATTTGATCTTAAGCTACATGATGAAAATACAATGTCCAGAAAAGAAATAATATTTCCTTTTTACCATGTACTGAAAGGGATTACATAGGGAGTGTTATATTGCATTAGGCATTACCTTTCAGGAGAAAAACAAAGTGGAACACATTCGTAGGAGGGCAGTTAGAATGAAGAACAAATCCAAACAAGGTTACCAGAAAATTAGTAAAAGAAACTAGAAATTTTTAACCTGGAGAAAAAACAAAAGCCTGATGGGGTGTAAAATAGAGCATGGGACATGATGTAGAAGAGGAATTACAGGATTCTGAAAGAATCATTAGAACAGACACCAAAACAGTAAGTTAAAAAACAGTAATTTCAGATAAATAAAGTGAATAACGGAAAAATATTTAGAAATATTTATATTTTAATGGGCTACTTCATAAAGTAATGATTATATATTTATTGGAAATATTCAAATAATATATTATTATTATTATTAATTTGATATTTAGCCAAGAACAGGGAAGTGAAAAGGAGAAACACATCTTAGATTATAGGTAGGATTGGACTTCTAAGATTTCTTCTGACTCTAATGTTTTATGATATTGTTCTTGTAATTTTATTATAATAAAATTATTTTTTCACTAGTAATTGGGGTGGGTTTCTAGAGTAGTGCAGGCAATTTTAACAATAATAGCACTAATGATACAATTATTATTATTTGTAGGTTCAGACACAATATTTTATATTTTTTCCAATTCTTTTTTTAAATTAATTAATTTACATTTAATTTGTTGACATGACATGGTTCACCAGATTATACAGATTTCAAGTGTCCCACTGAATATAATACTATCTACACACCACATTGTGCACCCTCTGCCCCAAACAAAGTTTCTTTCCGTCCCCATGTCTCTCGCCATTGCTCCCTTCTGCTTACCATTCTCCCTTTCCCTCTGGCTATTGCTACCCTGATTTATCTATCTACATGTCATATATATATATATATATATATATATATATATATATATATATATAAACACACATATATAAAACATATTATATATATGTATATATATGTGTGTGTATATATATATATATATACACACACACACACACACACACACACATATATATATATATATATATATATATATATATATATATATATATATATATATATAAATGTTTTTGGCTAATATGTTCACCTTCTTTCATCTAGTCTCCTCACTCTCTTCTCTCTGACAGTCATCCATGTGTTCCATGCATCCAGCCTCTGTTTTTATTTTGTTCACCAGTTTATTGTGTTCATTAGATTCTACATACAAGTGCAATCATATGGTGTTTGTCTTTCTCTATCTTATTTCACTTAGCATAATAATCTCCAGGTCCATCAATGCTGTTGCAAAAAGTTAAGATTTCTTCCTTTTACGGCTGCTTAGTATTCCATTGTATATATGTACCACAGATTTTTTATCCACTCATTCAGTCATGTATACTTGATCTGTTTCCAGATCTTGACTATTATAAATAACAGTGCAATGAACATAAGGGTGTATATATTCTTTTGAATTATTGTTTTGAGATTCTTAGAATATATTCCCAGGAGTAGGATCATGGGTCAAATAGCAGATCCACTTTCAATGTTTTGAGATCATTCCATACTGTTTACCACAGTGGTTCCACCAGTCTGCATTCCCACTTACAGCACACAAAGCTTCCCTTTTGTCCATATCTTCGCCAGCACTTCTTGTTTGTTGATTGACATTGTTTAAGTCTTATTACTACCTTATAAAATAAGCTAGATGAGACAGCCAGGTCCAGCCCTTACTGTATAACCATTTTATTTATCTTTAGGCCATGTAAGTTTATTTTTAATCATATGTGTTTATAGAACCAAACAAGCAAAATATCCTCTTCAAACAATAACAGTAACGGCTAACATGTACATGGTACTTCAATGTGCTACACATTATATCAAATAATACATAGCTCCATTTTATAGATAATGAAACTGAACCACATAGAGTAACATGATCAGATATTTCAAAAGTGGGAAAACTTCAACTCATGGCAGTCTGGCTTTACTGATTACACTGGGGAACAATTTTTTGATTTCCTGGTGCATGAGGTTTTAAAACTATTTCTATATATATGTGAATCACTGATTCCAAATCTAAAATCATTGTTTCGGTGCATGCTCGAGTTTTTATGCAGTTTTAATTTCTTTTTGTTACAGTTAATGGCATGTATTGGTTTTTAAATTGAAATTAAAGGGCAACGACTCTTGGACTAAACATAACAACAAGGCAATTAATGTTTTACAAACATCACTTTTACATAATTGTAGTTAGTTTTAAATGTAATAAATTATTATCTGATAAAAACACCCTCTTATTTGCTTTTAAAATTAAATCATAGCTTTTTTGAGTAAGCATAAATGTAAGAATATTCTTGATACCTTCTGTTATATATGTCGCTGTTACACACTTCTATGTCAAAGGCAAAATATTTCATCATTTGTGACACGTGCATATATTGCCTATTTTCAAGTTCCCCTTGGCGATAAAGACAAGAATTGAGTTCTTCATATTGTGTGTCATAATTGTGAGAAAATGCTTTGAGACTGGACAAAAGGAAAATGCAAAAAAATGCCTTTTGTATTCCCATGGTTTGGCGTGAACCTAAGGACCACAGCAGTGACTGTTCTTTCTTTTTGATCCATATAAAGGGCATAGGCAAGAAAAAATTGGCATATGATTTCATATCCTAATATGAACTATTTCACACTCTGAGACACTCCTGGTTCCAGTTTTCAATAGTTTTTATTTCTTCTTAGGATGAAGAAAGTGAACATAATGATCAAGTGCATTTTGATAAGATGTATGAGGAAATGGTTGTAAAGTCTGAAGGGTCTTCTTCTGATGCCAAGCAGTCATTAACTCCTCAGCAGTTTAGCCAACCCAAATTGAATGACTTAGTAGAAGAGTTGGGCCTATCAAAGAAAGCAGCTGAGTACTTAGCTTCCAGGCTTTAAGAAAAGAATGTACTTCACAGGTCAGCTAAAGTATTCCGTTTCAGGAAGCATGAACAAATTTTTGTGGACTTTTTTCCCAAAGACAAACACTTTGTTTATTGTCATGATATCAGTAGTCTTCTTAGCCAGCTAGGTGTTACCACTTACAGTCCAACAGAATGGCGGCTATTTCCTGACAGCTCTAAACAGTCTGAAATGTGTTCTCCTACACAACAGAAATGTTTATGCAGCATTTCCAATTGATTATTCAACTCATCTGTGAGAAGATTATAATGACATAAAAATTATCCTTGACTTTCTGAAGTATGAGGAGCATAACTGGATCATTTGTGTGGATCTTAAAATGGTAAATTTTCTGCTAGGACAACAGAGAGGTTTCATGAAGTATTCTTTCTTTCTGTGTTTGAGGAACAGACAATCTTGGGAGAAACACTGGATACAGAAGGAGGGGCTGAAACATGAAGCTCTGGAAGTAGGGATGCAAAATATTGTGAATGAACCTGTAGTTAATCGAGACAGGACCATTTATCCCCCACTTCACATCAAACTTGGCTTAATGAAACAGTGTGTTCATGCTTTGAATAGACACAGTGAATGCTTTCAACATATTATTTCTACTTTTCCTGCCTTGTGTTTCGAGAAGATAAAAGCAGGTGTATTCGATGGACCTCAAATTCAGACCTTCATACGTGACAAAGAATTTGCCAGGATGATGTATAAGGAGGAGAAAGCAGCATGGCAGTCTTTTGTGGCAGCTACAAAGAACTTCCTTGGCAACAAAAAAGCAGAAAACTCAGACGGCAAGATGGCGATAGAGTAGGTGGACGTACCAACTTCCAACTCCCGGAACCAAAGTGGATTATAACTTAATTTTAAGAACCATCATCTGGATAAACCAACTTCGAACTAAACTAAGTGGATTCTTCAACCAAGGAACACTGAAGAAGTCACATTGAGACTGGTAGGAAAAGCAAAAATGCAGAAAGGGCTGCCAAGCTCCCTGGAGCGAACAGCAGCCCTGAGAGACTTGAGTGGCGGGAGGAGAGTTTAGCAGAGAGGGAGAGACCTAGGTCCCAGGAAAAAAGCCCCAGCCTGCAGCCCCAACGCCTAGAAGAGTCACTTGGATAGTATTGAGCTGTGAAACAAGTGAGGATACTGTTTCTGAGAGAGACAGTTTTCTCAGACACAGGATTCTTCTTAAAGGGACAGCTCAGAAAACCTCTCTCACAGCCACTCACCAGGGGCTCCAGGGAACGGGGACAGAAGAGAGGACCAGAGCAGTGGGGAGAGAGTGTGTACTGGAAGGCACAGGGAGAAACACTCTGAGGAACAGCTACCCTAACACCTGGGCTGAGTCATTTCCCTAATTGAAAATGAATATTTCCCCTGGAACTAGCAATACCAGTAAAGGGAGACAGGACACCAGCCAAACAAGCTCTCCTGCGGCACTAAGAGTAGAGCTGCTTAGATGGAGGGAGCTTCCAGGAGTACAGTATGAAGTGTTAGGGTCTGAGCTGCATGCCCCTACACACACTGCTGAAGGCTTGCAGGAGGGACAGTGGCAGCAAGACGCTGAACTGCGGTTCTGTCAGCGGGGGCAGAAGCCCAGCCGGTGTGAGCTCGGTCTAGCCCAGCAGGGGTGGAGGGGACGCATGAAAGCGGTCGGGCAGCTGCGGGCCTGCCTGCAGCCACACCTGTGGGGGGAAAGTGGGAGTCCAGGAATGGGCAGAAATCTGCTGCTGAACAGGGGCGATAGGTGCACAACATCACCTGGCCTCCCGGTTTGCAACCCTGAGTGAACCGGCCCTGACCACGGGGGTGGGGCTTAAACCCGGGAGAGGCGGAGGTTCACAGCTGAATGCATGCCAGCAGCCCCATCCGACACAAGAAATTGCCTCGAGCAGGCTCTGACAGCTGGGGTTGGGCAAAAGCCCAGGAATAGGCTGGGTGAGAAGCTGAGCAAAGGTGCTCACCCCTACCCTTGGACTTAGGCTTGTGGCTTGAGTGTGGTGTGCAACCCCATTGTGGGGGCGAGGCGAAGGCCCAGACAGGCTGAGGTTTGTAGAGCCGGGCACCCAAACACAGCTGCTCCCACGGAGAAGAGGCAGAAATCACAGCAACAGCCGCAGTGGGCCAGTGTTACAATGCCCATACCCAACCACCCTAGGCAGTGGCAGAGGAGGTGGCGGGCCTGCAGACAGACCACACCAAGTGAACAAAGAGGCAACACCCATTGGACTTCAGTGGCCACACCCTTCTTATACACAGACAAAATGGGCAGGCAGAGAAATGCAAAACAAATAATCAAGAGAAATCCTCAAGAAGGACCTGAATGAAACAAATATAACCAAATAACCAGATGCAGAGTTTAAAATATTGATACTTAGGATGTTCAAAGAGATTAGAGCAACAATGGATAGTCATTACGAACACATAAATAAAGAGATAACAAGTATAAAAAAATTGAAATAATAAAAAAGAATCAGACAGAAATGACAAATACAGTAACAGAACTAAAGATCACAATGGAAGGAATTAAAAGCAGGATGGATGAAGCTGAAGATCGAATCAGCGAGTTAGAGGACAAAATAAAAAAAGACAAAGAAGCAGAGCAGAAAGAAAAAGAAAAGAGACTCAAAAAATCTGACGAAACTCTAAGAGAACTCTGTGACAACATGAAGAGAAATAACATCTGCATCATAGGAGTTCCAGAAGATGAAGAGGACAAAAAAAGGGACAGAAATTTTGTTCAATCAAATCCTAGCTGAAAACTTCTCTAAATTAAGGCTGGAAAACATTTCACATGTTCAAGAAGCACACAGAAATCCATTAAAGAGAAACCCAAAGAAATCTACACCAAGACACATCATAGTTAATATACCAAAGCTAAGGGATAAAGAGAAAATTTTTAAAGCTGCTAGAGAAAAAAAGGCTATCATCTACAAAGGAGCCCCCATAAGGATGACATCTGACTTCTCAACAGAAACACTTGAGGCCAGAGGGAATGAAAAGATATATTCAAAGTAAAGCAGAACAAGAACCTACAACCAAGACTACTCTATCCAGCAAGGCTAATGTTTAAAATTGAAGGAGAAATAAAGAATTTCCCAGACAAAAAAACACGCAAGGAATTTATTAAAACCAAACCAATTCTGCAAGAGACGCTAGGGGCCCTGTTGTGAACAGTTCAAAGGGGGGAAAGAATATAGCAAAAGAAGAATACAGCTTTAAAAAATAAAATGGCAATAAACAACTACATATCAATAATAACCTTAAATGTAAATGGATTAACTGATCCATTCAAAAGATATAGGGTAGTTGCATGGATAAAGAATCAGGACCCATACATATACTGTCTATAAAAGACACACCTTAAAACAAAAGAAGCACACAGAATGAAGGTAAAAAAATGGAAAAAAAAGTATTTCATGCAAATTGAAAAAAAAAAAAAGCCGGGGTAGCAATACTTATATCTGACAAAATGGACTTTTAAACAAAGGTTGTAGTAAGAAATAAAGAAGGACACTACATAATGATAAAGGGAACAATTAAACAGGAAGATATAACTATTATAAATATCTACGCACCAAACATAGGAGCCCCGACATACATAAAACAGACTTTGAGCCTGACCTGCGGTGGCGCAGTGAATAAAGCGTCGACCTGGGAACACTGAGGTCACCAGTTCAAAACCATGCACTGGTCTGGTCAAGGCACATATGGGAGTTGATGCTTCCAGATCCCCTTTCTCTCTTTCTCTTCCTCTCTCTCTCTCTCTATCTCTCTCTCTCTCTCACTCTTTGTCTCCTCTCTAAAATGAATAAAATAAAAAAAAACGTTTTTTTAAAAAAACAGACTTTGATGGATATAAAGGGCGAGATTAATAGCAATACTATAATAGTAGGGGATTTCAATACCCCACTAACATCACTGGATAGATCCAAGAAAGAAAATTAATAGAGAAACAGTGGATTTAAAGGATACACTAGATCAACTCGATTTAATAAATATCTTCAGAACTTTTTACCCTAAAGCAGTAGAATATACATTCTTCTCAAGTGCTCACGGTACATTCTCTAGGATAGACCACATGTTAGGACACAAAAATGGTCTCAACAAATTTAAGTAGATTGAAATCATATCAAGCATTTTCTCTGATCAGAATGCCATGAAACTAGAAATTAACCACAAAAGAAAAACTGAAAAATACTCAAACACTTGAAAACTAAATAGCATGTTATTAATAATAAATGGATTAACAATGAGATCAAAGAAGAAATAAAAATGTTTCCAGAAACAAATGAAAATGAGCATACATCAACTCAAAATTTATGGGACACAGCAAAAGAAGTACTGAGAGGGAAGTTCATTGCACTACAGGCATACAATAAGAAACTAGAAAAAGCTCAAATAAGAAACCTGACCCTGCATCTAAAAGAACTAAACAAACAACAGCAAATAAAGCCTAGTACCAGTAGAAGGAAGGAAATAATAAAGATCAGAGCAGAAATAAATGACATAGAGGCGAAGGAAACAATACAGAGGATAAATGAAACCAGGAGCTGGTTCTTTGAAAAGGTAAACAAGATTGATGAACCTTTAACTAGACTCACCAAGAAAAAAAGAGAGAGGACTCAAATAAATAAAATTAGAAATGAGAGTGGAGAAATAACGACTGACACAACAGAAATACAAAGTATTGTATGAAAATACTATGAAGAATTCTATGCCAAAACATTAGACTACCAAGATGAAATGGACAAATTTCTTAAATCATATAATCTTCCAAAAATCAATCTGGAAGAATCAGAACACCTAAACAGACCAATTACAAAAAATGAGATCGAAACAGTTATCAAAAACTCCCCCCACAAAAAAGTCCAGGGCCTGATGGCTCCACAAGTGAATTCTACCAAAAATTCAAAGAAGAACTAATTCCTATCCTCCTCAAGCTACTTCAAAATATCCAAGAAGAAGGAAGACTTCCAAACTCCTTTTATGAGGCGAGCATAATTCTGATTCCAAAGCCGGGCAAAGACAACATAAAGAAAGGAAATTACAGGACAATATACCTGATGAACTTAGACGCTAAAATTCTCAACAAAATATTAGCCAACCGGATCCAGCAGTATATGAAAAAATTAATACACCATGATCAAGTGGGATTTTTCTCGGAGAGGCAAGGCTGGTTCAATATTCACAAATCAATCAATGTGATTCATCACATAAACAAAAGAAAGGGCAAAAATCACATAATAATTTTAATAGATGCAGAAAAAACATTTGATAAAATGCAGTACCCATTCATGCTCAAAACTCTCAGTAAAGTGAGAATACAGGGAAAATTCTTTAACATGATAAAGGCCATCTATGACAAACCCACAGCAAACATCATACTAAATGGGCAAAAATTAAAAGCAATCTCCTTAAGATCAGGAACCAGGCAGGGGTGCTCCCTATCACCACTCTTATTCAACATAGTTCTGGAATTCCTAGCTACAGTAATCAGACAAGAAGAAAAGATAAAAGGCATCCAAATAGGAAAAGAAGAAGTAAAACTGTCATTATTTGCAGATGATATAATATTGTATATGGAAAACCCTAAAATCTCAGTCAAAAAACTACTGGACCTAATAAGTGAATTCAGCAAAGTGGCAGGATATAAAATTAATACTCAGAAATCAGAGCCATTTGTATATACCAACAATGAACTGTCAGCAAAAGATATTAAGAAAAAAATTTCCTTCACTATTGCAACAAAAAAAAAAATAAAGTACCTAGGAGTAAATTTAACCAAGGAGGTTAAGGACTTGTACTCGGAAAATTATAAAACATTGATAAAAGAAATCAAGGAAGATACAAACAAGTGGAAGCATATACCGTGTTCATGGATAGTAAGAATAAACATCATTAAAATGTCTATATTACCAAAAACAATTTAAAATTTTAATACAATAACAATTAAAATACCAATGACATACTTCAAATATATAAAACACATATTCCAAAATTTTATATAAAACCAAAAGAGAACACGAATAGCCTCAGCAATTTTGTAAAGAAAAAATAAAGCAGGAGGTATCACTCTTCCAGATATCAAGGTTTACTACAAGGCCATTTGTCCTCCAGACAGCCTGGTACTGGCATAAGAACAGGCACATAGATCAATGGAACAGAACAGAGAACCCAGAAATAAACCCACAGCTTTATGGACAACTGATATTTGACAAAGGAGGAAAGAACATACAATGGAGTAAATTCAGCCTCTTTAACAAATGGTTTTGGGAAAATTGGACATCTACCTGCAAAAAAATGAAACTAGACCATCAACTTACACCATTCACAAAAACAAACTCAAAATGGATAAAAGACTTAAACGTAAGCCGTGAAACCATAAGTATCTTAGAAGAAAACATAGGCAGCAAACACTCCGACATCTGTGGCAGCAATATATTTGCCGATTTATCTCCACTGCAAATGAAATAAAAGGCAAGATAAACTAATGGGACTATATCAAACTAAAAAGTTTTTGCACAGCTAAAGACAATAAGAACAGATTAAAAAAAGAAAAAGCACACAATGGGAGAACATATTCGACAGCACATATGATAAGGGGTTAATAACTAAAATTTATAAAGAACTTATAAAACTCAACACCAGGAAGACAAACAACCCAATCAAAAAATGGGCAAAAGAAATGAATAGAAATTTCTCCAAAGAGGACATACAGATGGCCAATAGGCATATGAAAAAATGTTCAACATCACTAATCATTAGAGAAATGCAAATTAAAACCATAATGAGATATCACATCACACCAGTCAGAATGGCGCTCATCAGCAAAACAACACAGAATAAGTACTGGTGAGGATGTGGAGAAAAGGGAACCCTCCTGCATTGCTGGTGGGAATGCAGACTGGTGCAGCCACTGTGGAAAACAGTTTGGAGATTCCTCAAAAAATTAAAAATCGAACTGCCTTTTGACCCAGCTATCCCACTTTTAGGAATATACCCTAAGAACACCATAGCACTGTTCGAAAAGAAGAAATGTGCCCCCATGTTTGTGGCAGCATTGTTCACAATAGCGAAGATCTGGAAACAGACAGCCCAAGTGTTCATTAGAGGACGAATGGATTAAAAAGCTTTGGTACATATATACTATGGAATACTACTCAGCCATAAGAAATGATGACATCGGATCATTTACAACAAATTGGATGGACCTTGATAACATTATACGGAGTGAAATAAGTAAATCAGAAAAAGAAACTGAGAACAGCATGATTTCATACATAGGTGGGACATAAAAATGAAACTATGAGACATGGACAAGAGTGTGGGGGTTACGGGGTGGGGGAATGGATGATAGAAATGGAGAGGGTTGAGGGGAGGGGCACAAAGAAAACCAGATAGAAGGTGACAGAGGACAATTTGACTTTGGGTGATGGGTATGCAACATAATTGAATGATAAGATAACCTGGAGATGTTTTCTTTGAACATATGTACCCTGATTTATTAATGTCACCCCATTAAAATTAATTTAAAAAAATTAAAAAGGCAGAAAACTATGAACTTCTGTTTCAAAGAATGCTGTTTGATTTTTGCGACATTGGATATAACATAAGCATTAAGATTTACTTTCTGAATAGTCACCTTTATGAGATTCCCAAAAATCTTGGAGCTGTTAGGGATGAGCAGGGAGAATGCTTTCATCAAGATCTGAAGACGATGGAATAGCATTATCAGGGGCGATGGGACAGAAATATGATGGCAGATTACTGTTGGAACATCCAACGAGATTGTCCACAAGTACACAAACGCAAGAGCTACAAATGCAAATTTTTTCCTGAATAGAATTTAAATAAGTTTTGTGCAAATTTTATGATTAAAATAAGTGTTTTAATATTTTCTATTTTGAAATTATAGAAAATTCTGATGCAACCATATCTTTTAGTGTATTAGTGTATTTACTGCATTATATAACTTATTATATTTTCACAAAGATGATGTCCAAGAAGACATTCTACTTCATTATGTTAAACTAAATGTTGAAAATTTTACAATAAGATTTAAACCTAAAATGTTGAATTGCAAAAAAAACTGTAGCTTACAGAGAAAAACCAATGTCAGATTTGAGATCAGCACACTCGAATTAGGTAAGAGTAAGTGTTTTTGTGGATGCAGCAAAAATTTTGTCCCCTGGTGTTATATATGTTTATCCTTCATTCTAAACTTTTTATATAACCAAAAGTGTCTTCTTATGTTTAGTGAAAAATATATTTTTACTGTAATAATACACAAAGCAACAAAAACTGGACCAATGTGTCTAGTGACCTCAATCTGTTAGTGATTAGGTTGTATCTCCCCACTTCTAGGCACTAAACATCAACAACGAGATGTTTTCAGATTTAGTGATAGATAGTAAACTCAGAGATTGTGCTATTAGAGCAATTGTGCTATTAACTGTTTTATAATTCCTGGTGACTCTGTCTCTCCATTTAGTTTTATAGTGTCTACAGAAATGTTAGATAGCCACTTCAACTGATACCTGGCCATTTATATGCTGGTCAGCTCATGCATGTGATTAATTTTAAGCAAGCAAAGAGGAAGCATTGCAGTTATCAATTGGCAGATGCTTGGACAACAGGGAAAGACTAGGATTAACCATTTCTAATGCCTAGTTTCAAATGTCGAGGTTAATTTGAGGATGAACATTATTCAAACAAACTTCTTCAGGGACATACTACCTGGACTGGCTCCAAGCCTCACACAAGCAGAGTCCAGGCAGTTTTGGCAGCAAACTACAAGGTTGACCTACAATCCTTTGCTGTTAGTGATCATGGTCTTTCACAAGCTAACGTTGCCAAGCTAATCGTGCCATGCCAAAGTGCAAGTATTGGAAAAATATCCACCGGGTTTCCCATTGAACAGTCTTTATGGTATAGTAAGTGAGGGGCCTTTAAAAACGTCTATTGGCAGATCAGCTTTCTCTCGGTCCTCCTCAAAATAACAAATCCAAAGAGGCTCTTTAAAATTGCAAGCCTAAGATATTTGAAAAAGTTCTTCAATGTGCTCAGAGTTACCTGCTTTCGCTGGCTGCTGAGTTCAGCTACATCTCAGGAGTATCCTAGAGAAGAAATGTTTCTCTCGCCCATGATCTTAATTTGGAAATGATTAACAGAGTGAGACTGGAGACCACAGTGGCTCTACTGCAGTTAAAAAGTTCAGTTCTTAGAATAAAGATTTCATTAGAACCATAAGGTTTGGATACAGATCTGTCACTTTAAAATATGCTTGCTTGCCTGCTTCCCTCTGATGGGTCTTTCTTTGAAAGGCTTCTGTCTCTGAGCAGCAGAGAAGCAGAGCCCCCACAAGCATATATAAAAGAGACAAGTCTGAATATTTAGTGTGAATGGAATCACTGTATCCTAAACCCCAGTGTAAATCTGGGAGTAGATATGAGGTGTTCTGTCAATCTAAGCTTTCAACTGAAATTGTCACAGGGAATTACCCAGAATGCCAACCTTTTTTGGTGGAAAAGACTGTAGCAAGATCAGGGAAGTCTGAGGTAAGCCATTTTTATCCATGAACCATTGGCCAGTAGAGTCTACCTCCAAAATATTGAAGGTGCCAAGTTAAATTGACCATGATTGGTTTAGCATGGAAATAGTGTCTTATTTGTGTTATTTCATTACGACATACTCGGCTTAGATGCATTATTGAATTTTACAAAAAACAAATTATGGAAAAAATAAAATCTTTATATAGGTTATATGTGAATTTCCTGAAAGAGGTAACATATTCCTGATAACTGGAAAAATAACCCAAGACCTATCTGGTGTCATTACAGATTTCCTTTTGAGTGCCTGTGTTTGAGGGAAGGAAGTATCATAAAAGCCTATCCTAGGTAATCATGCTCCAAGATATACTTCTTAGTATTCCCATGTATGAATGGTTCTGCATTTGGCTGACATCTGCTCAGTCTTTGCTATATGTGAAATAAAAAGGAACGGTAATGGAGAAAGAAAAAAATTCAGAAATTATCAGTATATATGTTTTAAAACTTCTTTTTAACACATAGAAAAGGAAATGAACTTTTTTAAAAATTTATTTTAATTTATTGTGTTTACATAGATTCAACTGACCCACCGAATATATCTGTCCCCACCCTTGTGTTCCCCTTGATACACCCTTTACCCCCTCTCATCAACACCTTCCCCCCTTCCCTCCAGGATTTGCTGTTTTGCTCTCTATAATGTTGTGTTATGTATTTATAATTTCACTAAACTCTTTCTCTTCTCTAATTTTATCTTCTCATCCTCTTTCCCTCTGACTGCTTTCCCTCTGGTTCCTTTGATCACGCCTCTGCCTCTATTCCATTCTTCAGTTTACATTGTTCATTAGATTTCTCAAATGAGTGAGGTCATATAATATTTTTCTTTCTCTGCCTGGCTTATTTCACTTAGCATAATAGTCTCCAGGTCCATCCGTGTTTTCAGAAAAGATAAAATTTCCTTCTTTTTCACAGCTGTGTAATATTCCATTGTGTATATGTACCACTGCTTTTTAATCCACTTGTCCCCTGATGAACACTTGGGCTGTTTCCAGATCTTGGCTATTGTATACAATGCTGCAATGAACATGGGGGTGCATTTCTTCTTTTGAGTCAGATATTTGTTATTCATAGGATATATTCCTAAAACTGGAATAGCTGGGTCAAAAGGAAGTTCCATTTTTATTTTTTTGAGGAATCTCCATACTGTTTTCCACAGTGGCTGCACCAGTCTGCATTCCCACCAGCACTGCAGAAGGGTTCCCTTTTCTCCACATCCTCGTCAGCACTTATTATGTGTTGTTTTGCTGATGAGAGCAATTCTGACTGGTGTGAGGTGATATCTCATTGTGGTTTTAATTTGCATTTCTCTAATGATTAGTGATGTTGAGCATTTTTTCATATGCCTATTGGCTATCTGTATTTCCTCTTTGGAGAAGTGTCTATTCATTTCTTTTGACCATTTTTTGATTGGATTGTTTACCTTCCTGGTGTTGAGTTTTACAAGTTCTTTATAAATTTTGGTTATTAACCCCTTATCAGACGTGTTGTCAAATATGTTCTCCCATTGTATGCTTTGTCTTTTTATTTTGTTTGTGGTGTCTTTAGTTGTGCAAAACCTTTTTAGCTTGATATAGTTCCATTTGTTCATACTGTGCTTTAATTTCACTTGACCGTGGAGATAAATCAGCAAATATATTGCTGAGAGAGATGCTGGAGAGATCACTGCATATGCTTTCTTCCAAGATGATTATGATTTCACAACATACATTTTAAGTCTTTTATCCATTTTGAGTTTTGTTGTTTTTTTTTTTTTTTGTATGGTGTGTCAGGTCTAGTTTCATTATTTTGCAGGTAGCTGTCCAGTTTTCCCAATACCAATTTTAAAGAGACTGTCTTTACTCCATTTTATGCTCTTACCTCCTTTGTCAAATATCAGTTGTCCATATAAGTGTGGGTTTTTTGCTGGGTTCTCTGTTCTGTTCCATTGATCTATATGCCTGTTCTTATGCCAGTACCAAGCTGTTTTGAGTACAATGGCCCTGTAGTATAACTTCCTATCAGGAAGGGTGATACCTCCCACTTTATTCTTCTTTTTCAAGATTGATCAGGCTATTCGTGTCATTTTTGGTTCCATATAAATTTTTGGAATATATGTTCTATATCTTTGAAGCATGACATTGGTATTTTAATAGGAATTGCATTGGATTTATAGATTGCTATGGGTAATATAAACATTTTAATGATGTTTATTCTTACTATCCATGAACACGGTATATGCTTCCACTTGTTTGTATCTTCCTTGATTTATTTTGTCAATGTTTTATAATTTTCCAAGTACAAACCTTTAACCTCCTTGGCTAAATTTACTAAAGGTATTTTTGTTGTTGTTCTTTCAATAGTGAAGGGGGTTGTTTTCTTAATTTCTCTTTCAGACAGTTCATTGCTGGTGTCTAAAAATGCCACTGATTTCTCAACATTAATTTTATATTCTGCCACCTTGCTGAATTTGTTTATCAGGTCCATTAGTTTTTTGACTGAGACTTCAGGGTTTTCTATGTACAGTATCATGTCATCAGCAAATAATGATAGTTTTATTTCTCCTTTTCCTTTTATTTCTTCTTCTTATCTTATTGTTGTGGCTAGGACTTCTAGAACTATGTTGAATAAGAGTGGTGAAAGGGGGCACCCCTTCCTTTTTCCTCATCTTAAGAGGATTGCTTTTAATTTTTGCCCATTGAGTATGATGTTGGCTGTGGGTCTGTCATAGATGGACTTTATCATGTTGAGGTATGTTCCCTGTATTCCCACTTTGCTGAGAGTTTTGATCTTAAATGGGTGGTAGATTTTATCAATGCTTTTTCTGCATCTATTGATATTATCATGTGATTTTTGTCCTTCCTTTTGTTTATATGATGAATCACATTGATTGATTTGAGAATATTGTACCATCCTTGCCTCCCCAGAATAAATCCAACTTGATCATGATTTATGATTTTTTTCCATGTATTGCTGGATCCAGTTTGCTAATATTTTGTGAGAATTTTAGCATCTAAATTTATCAAAAATATTGGCCTGTAATTTTCTTTACTTGTAGTGTCTTTGCTAGGTTTTTGAATGAGGATTATGTTTGCTACATAAAAAAAGTTTGGAAGTTTTCCCTTCTATTGAATTTTTTGAAATAGCTTGAGAAGGATAGGAGTTAGTTATTCTTTAAATATTTGGTAGAATTTGCCTGTGAAGCCATATGGCCCAGGGCTTTGGTTGTTGTGATTTTTCTGATAACTCTTTCAATCCCATTTGTAGTAATTGGTCTATTTACATTTTCTGATTCTTCAGATTGAATTTTGGAAGATTATATGTTTCAAGGATTTTGTCCATTTCACCTAGGTTGTGTAATTTTTTGGCATACAGTTCTTCATAGTATTTTCTTACAATCTTTTGTGTTTTAGCTGTGTCAGTTGTTACTTCTCCACTCTCTCATTTCTAATTTTATTTATTTGAGCCCTCTCTCTATCTCTCTCTCTCTTTTTTGTTGCTACTCTAGTTAAAGGTTCATCAACCTTGTTTACCTTTTCAAAGAACCAGCTCTTGGTTTTATTGATCTTCTGTTTTGTTTTGTTTTTCTAGCCTCTATGTCATTTATTTCTGTTCTGATCTTTCATTTCCTTCCTTCTATTTCCTCTGGGCTTTAGTTGTTGTTCTTTTTTTAGTTATGTTAGATGCAAGGTTAAGTTGTTTATGTGAGTTTTCTATTGCTTCTTAAGATATGCCTGTAATGCTATGAACTTTCCTCTCAGGACTGCTTTTGCTGTGTCCCATAAATATTGAGTTATTGTATGCTTATTTTCATTTGTTTCTAGGAAATTTTTTATTTCTTCTTTGTTCTCATTGTTAACCTGTTAATTATTTAATAACATGCTATTTAGTCTCCAAATGTTTTTCAATTTTTCTACTGTAGTTGATTTCTAGTTTTGTGCCATTGTGATCAGAGAATATGCTTGATATGATTTCAATCTTCTTAAATTTATTGTGACTCGTTTTATGTCCTAACAAGTGGTCTACCCTAGAGAATGTACCATGAGCACTTGCAAAGAATGTATATTCTGCTGCTTTGGGGGGACAGGTTCTGAAGATATCTATTAAATCCAGTTGATCTAATGTGTCCTTTAGGGCTGTTGTTTCTTTGTTACTTTTCTGTCTGGAGGATCTATTTATTGATGTTAGTGGGGTATTAAAATATCATACTATTATAGTATTGCTGTTGATCTTGCCCTTTATTTCCATCAAAATCTGCTTTATATATTTAGGTGCTTCTATAATAGGTGCGTAGATATTTATAATGCTTATATCTTCCTGCTGAATTGCTCTCTTTATCATTATGTAGTGATTTTCTTTATCCCTTACTATAGTCTTTGTTTTAAAGACTATTTTGTCAGATATAAGTATTGCTACCCCAGTTATTTTTATTTCCGTTGGCATGAAATATTTTTTTTCCATTTCTTCATTTTCTGTCTATGTGTATTTTTTGTTTTGAAGTGGGTCTCTTGTAGACAGCATATGTATGGGTCCTGTTTCCTTAACCATGAAGCTACTCAATGTCTTTTGATTGGAGTATTTAATCCATTTACATTTAAGGTTATTATGGATATGTAATTGTTTATTGCCATTTTATTTTTTATATCTACATTTCTCTTTTTCTAGATTTTTTCTCCTTTGTTCTGTTTACAAAGAACCCCTTAACATTTGTTACAGAATTGGCTTGGTTGTAATGAATTCCTTGAGTTGTTTTTTTGTTTTGTTGTTTTGTTTGTTTGTTTGTTTGTTTGGTCTGGGATGCTTTTTATATCTCCTTCAATTTTAAATAATAGTTTTGCTGAATAATAGTTTTGTAGGCTCTTATTTTGTATTACTTTGAATATTTCTTGCCATTCCCTTCTGGCCTCCAGTGTTTCTGTTTAAAAGGCAAATGTCATCCTCATGGGGACTCCTCTGTAGGTAATTGACTGCTTTTCTCTTGCAGCTTTTAATATTCTTTTTTTATCTTTTAATTTTGGTGTTTTGATTATGAAATGCATCTTGGTATAAGCCTCTTTTGGTTCCTCTTTAATGGGACTCTCTGTGCTTCTTGAACTTGTGTGAATTTTTCCTTTACTAATTTAGGGAAGTTTTCAGCTATGATTATTCAATCAGGTTCTCTAAGCTTTGTTTTTTCTCTTCTCATTCAGGAACCCCTATGACGTAGATTGTTGGGCAGATAAAATATAATATGCTAACTTTGTTAAAGATGGTGCTGCCCACATGGAAGCCCAACACTCAGGTAATATTATTTGTTCTTATGCTTGGGATGGGTGTGGGGGAAAGACTGTAATGTCAGCAGGCTGGGTCATTATAGCCTAAGGCTTAGTTTTAAGAGTAAGCCTTTCCCCACACCCTTGACTGATTGGATGATGTAGGGTGGTGCACTCTCCTGAGGAATCCCATTATGTCTCAGATGGGTGACTTTGTATCAGAGACTTCCTTGTTTGTATAATTGATTAAAGGTTTTGATTCTACAGTATAAAGTGGGGCAGGCCGGGAGCTTGCTCTTTTGGTTCCTGAGGTATTAGAGAGGAGAGCAGATTAAGGCCACGTGGAGGCCAGGAGAAGCAGTCAAGATGGTAGAGTGCTGAGAGAGAAGCGAGTTTGTGCATGAGGAGATGGGAAACAGCAGTTAATAAGTCTGGTGAGCTAGAAACCTTTGATTCTAGGAAACTCGGATAAGTCAGTAGCTTTGTGAGCACTGAATGAGTGGGTTTGGAGCCCAGTGTGTGTTATAGCTTGCCCACCGGGTGCAAGGTAGAATTAAAACTGATGGCTCACCAGTTCTTGGCTCCATTGTTTCATTACTGACTGTTCGAATCTAATGCGAACCTGAATGGGTCAGGCGGCTGTGATGGTGGCTTGGCCCTGGCTACTGGCTTTACATTTGGTGTAGTCTGTGGCAGGATTCGATGCAGATCAGCATGGAGCCACCACCACCTTTGAGCAGTGGAGTAGAGAACTGGCTGATGTTATGGTTTCCTATAGCTCTTTTTTGGGGGACTGTAGGCTGGCTGACTTTTACAGTCATGTGTGAGGAAACTAAGAGCTCTATGGAAGAGGCTGCTCAGGAGCTGCAGGCCGAGCAGTGGAAGGAGCTGGAGCAAACATGAGAGAAAGAGATGCCAACCCTGGAGCTAGAGGAAGCGCTGGAGGAGGAGGCTGACCAGGTTTGCAAGATTTGCCTGGAAATGGAGCAGACGCTGGAGAAGGAATCAAAGGTTCGTGAGTTAGAGATTGCCCTGGATATTGTGGAGAGCCAGCAGCGGCATGAGGCCGGGTCTGGGGCTGGAGCCAGAGCTATGGCCGGGGCTGGAGCTGCAAGGCCCATGGGACAGAAGGCAGCGGTGGCCCAGAGCTCAAGCCCAGCAGCAGGAGCTGATGTTTTCAGTTCCTCTTTGGAGGATGAGGAGAATCTGGCTGGAGTTGGAATTCGCAGTCTCCAGAAGGTGAGAGCCCAGCAGCAAGGAGTAGCTACGCTCTTAGTAGGTCTGCGATTTGGGGACATAGGGGTGGATTCCATCATGCTCCCCAGAGCAGAGATGTAAATGCTGACTGTCATTGCCACATACTTCCCTTTAGGACAGTGTGAGAACTGCCATTATGGCAGGAATGAGGGGGGAGGCTAACACCCCATGTGCATGGACTGATTTCCTGGACTACCACCGGAGTGAGCACTGGCTCCTTTGTTGAATGGACTTATGGATTTTGGACTATGTAAATACCCTGATGGGGGTGGGGGTGGCTTTGATGGAGGCCCTCCCCCTGACCCGGAAGCCTTTCCAATGGCAAGAAAGAAGGCCGAGGACATTTTTCACTTTTGGCAAAGTGCTCAGAGACTGGTGAAATGTGTGTACCTTTGTAATTGTTGAAACTGTATGATTTGTGCTATTGCTATTGTAATTTGTATAATGTGCCTGATTTCCTTGTACAGGAATGCCAGTGGTGTAAATTGTGGGTAGTAAAGTGAGCATAGGGGTGGATTGTTGGGCAGATAAAATATATTATGCTCACTTTGTTAAAGATGGAGCTGCCCACATGAAAGCCCATCACCCAGGTGATATTATTTGCCCTTATGCTTGGGATGGGTGTGGGGAAAAGGCTGTAATGTAAGCAGACCAGGTCATTATGGCCTAAGGCTTGGTTTTAAGCGTAAGCTTTTCCCCACATCCTTGACTGATTGGATGAAGTAGGGTTGTGCACTCCTGAGGAATCCCATTATGCCTCAGATGGGTGACTTTGTACCAGAGACTTCCTTGTTTGTAGATTAGATTAAGGGTTTGGATTTTTACAGTATAAAGTGGGGCAGGCTGGGAGCTTGCTCTCTTGGTTCCTGAAGTATTAGAAAGAAGAGCAGATTAAGGCCACGTGGAGAGGAGAAGCAGCCAAGATGGCAGAGTGCTGAGGAAGAAAGCAGTTTGAGCAGAGTTTGTGCTGGAGGAGATGGGGAACAGAGGTGAATAAGTCTGGTGAGCTAGAAACCTTTGATTCTAGGAAACTTGGATAAGTCAGTAGCTTAGTGAGCACTGAATGAGTGGGTTTTGGAGTCCAGTGTGTGTTTTTGCTTGCCCACCGGGTACAAGCTAGAATTAAAGCTGATGGCTCACCAGATCTTGGCTCCATTGTTTCATTACTGACTGTTCGAATCTATTGCGAACCTGCACGGGTCAGGCGGCTGTGATGGTGGCCTTGGCTCCGGCTACTGACTTTACAGGCTTCCATATGGGCAGCTCCATCTTTAACAAAGAGCATAATATATTATATCTGCCCAACAACTGCTTACCACACAATTTTAATTAGAAGTCACCAAAGCATCCTACAACTTGGTATGTTTAAAACTAAATTCATTTTTCTTCTCCCAAATGTCTGGTCCCCTGGTTCCTGTTTTATCCACTGTAAAGCCAGTAGCCAGGGCCACCATCACAGCCGTCTGGCTCATGCAGGTTCACATTGGATTTGGACACTCAGTAATGAGACACCGGAGCCAAGAACTGGTGAGCCATCAGCTTTAATTCTAGCTTGCACCCAGCAGGCAAGCAAAAACATACACTGAGCTCCAAAACCCACACATTCAGTGCTCACAAAGCTACTGACAATAAAGAATTTCCTCAATAATAGTTAATAGCTAACATATGTCCATTTGGTCAACTTATTTGAATAATTAATCAATAATTTAAAGAAATAAACTTTTTTTTTTCTTTCAGTGTAGACAGAGCCTCTAACATGGAACTATGAGCTGGAACTTTTTGATTATCAAATGGGTTTTATAAAGGGAAGGAGAGATAGCCATCAATGACTGTTTAATTAAATGATACAATGTGAATTAGAGTGAAGTTTCAGTTTTGGCAAGAAACTTTAAATTCTATGTTCTAAGGAAACCATATTTCTTGTTTTTTTAGGTATCTTCAACAGTGTCAAAGATTTTTAGTTACAAATATTGCAATTATTTAAAATTTTTGCCTTTCTTCTTTCTGGTTCTGAACAATAAATACTAATTTTACAATTCTTTTTTCTTTTAGAAAGTTCTGTTTGTGTTTCTATTCATAATAAAATCAATATCATACTATTAAATTATTTCAATTTCTGAGTCATTTTATAAGAATAAATGTAAATGATTCTGGATTGAGATATATAATTGTTTTCTTTATAAAAATGATATTATTAAGATATAAGACATTTTAAAATCATGAAACTTAAAACTCCATTCTCAGAAGGTAAAAACCGTATTTCTACTCTGATGCATATATGTCTCTGCCTCAAGAAAACTTTGCAGCATCAAGGTGTTAAAAATCTTCTTTGCAAATATTTTATTAATTACTATTTTAGACTTTAATGATAGGATATACTTGCAATGATTTTCAGTGAGGCAAAATAACATGCAACCATCTCATATTATGGCTAGAGGTACCACTGTGTATTTCCAGCTGTGCATAAAGCTTCCCACAATTTCAACAATAATGTACATTGATAATACATAGGTTTTATACTACTTAGTAAAATGGCTTTTCATGAAAAGTTGGGTAGAGAAAATATGACATTTGAATAAAGTTTTGCATCTTGAACAAGTAATAAAAATAAAATTAAAGGTTACCTTTCTAAAGTCATGATTGATAACAAACACTCAGTTTAATTGCATTTTATAGGTTAGGTAAGCAGTTTAAATTAAAAAGTGACCTACAAAACTATGCAGTCTTGAAAAGAAATCAAAATTAATAGGTTTTCTTTGCCACTTTAAGAAAACTGATGGGATTTTAAATTTCTCTAGATTTGAGAAATTAAAAGAATATATTTTGCAGGGCCTTTATATGAAACAAGCCTGAGTATTCGTTTTTCTTGGAATAATGTTTCCATTATGACTACTAAAACATTCCCTTGGATTTTGCAACATGTTTAAAATATAGTTTATTTAAATCAATTATATTTTAAAACACTATAGAGGGTATCTAAAGAATAGTTTGTAAAATGCACCCTCCTCTCTATAGATTCTCTACAATTAAGAATTCCTCCAGGAAATCACCTTGTTACCCCAATTAGGATAGCTAGTGACACTTCTATAACCGAGACAACTGTATACAATTTCAGTTGTCTGCTGTGGAGCTGTAGATAATCCAAAATTGAATATATTATTTATATTATAATTTTTGTTTTGTTTTTAAATGTATATTTTATTGATTTTAGAGAGACAGAGAGCGAGAGGAAGGGATAGAGAAAAGGACAGGAACATAAATTTGTTCCTGTATGTTCTCTGATGGAGGAGCAAACCAGCAACCTCTGTGTCTCAGGACAGTGCTCTGACCAATAGAACTATCTGGCCAGGATTGTTATGTTTTGCTTAGACTAGTCTTAAACTGAACTTGTGTACCTAATAGAACATCTACAGTTTTAAAGAGAGATAACCTGAAGTGAGTTAAATAATAGTATATCTCTATATAAATAATGTATATAAAATATGTGAAGGAAATATATATTTAGTTTTTCAGTCTCTCACACTCATACAAATCTCATTTTCATTTCATTGCCAATACCCAGTTTCACTTGTTCACTTAGTGAACATGTTTGGGCATTTAGATAAAACTGGCTTTCCTTAAAGGTCCCTCTCTCAAAAGCTCTTTTATTACAAATGAATGAAACAGTTGAGAATGCTAGAGGTTTTAAATTTAAACTATTGTGCTTGTAAAGTAAGACATGTTCTAAATTATTTGCCTGAAAAATTCTTTAGTTCCCAGTCAATATAAGTATGAAAATGGAGTCTACTTAGACTTTCCTCTCTAGTCATACATTTTAAGAAGCACACATATATACACATATATTAAACAAAAATTAAATTTCTTATTAAGCCATTAAATTATTTTATTTAATTTGTCTGATTTCTTTCAAGTTGTTGTATTGGACAGTTGTTGTATTTAATTAGTCTTAAAACTAATTAAAGCACACTATACCTAAAATTTTCCATGTGTGTCGAAAACAAATGTGCATATACAATAATGTAAATATTACTATAGAGTTGAGTAATTTGTGGGCAAAATATTTTTCTACTTAAAATAAATGCCATGGTCATTTATTTATGTATTTAATACAGATTAGTGTATAAATCAAAACTTTATATACTAAATTTTATTTTAATATACAGTAACAATTCAATATTTAAAGTCATCTATGGCAAAAATGCTTAAATTCTCTTGTGTCTTGAACAAGTCACATTGTGAATTATCTTTTTGTACCTTTGAAATTTTGTGTTGAGTACATTTTTAAAGTGAAGCATTTTTGTGTGAAATGATAAAAGTAATTTCACTTAGTAAGAGTACTACTTGACTTTAAAAATATTCAGATCTGTTCCAAGATTTCCCCAAAGAAATTTAATCTACTGAATTTTCTGAAAGACTGGGAAAAAGAAATAGAGCTTTATAAAACATTTTATTTTGTATTTAGTATAGCAAAGAAGATAGAATTTTAGCTTTATTTAAAATATAAAATTAAAAATTTTTTTAAGAGTGAGAAAGTAAATATTTGCCTGCAAGTTTGCAGGTTTTAGTTAATAATTTTATGCTAAATATTAAACTGCTTTTAAGAGACATCCCCCCTCATTTCTCCAAAGTAGAAACAATCCCTAAAATATGCAATCATCCTTGCCCTGTTTGTTTACCTTTCTTGTCACAAAATGATCTCCCATAATTGGCTCCATATATAGCAGAAATTAGTATATGGAAAGTTAATTCATTCAGGTTTCTATTATAGTCTAATCTATTTGAATAGATTAAGGGTATATTCATTCTTAGTGTGGACATTTACTCTACATAATCCACACTACTATCTCTGAAATAGCCATTTTTTTTTAACACGTGATTTCAAAGTTTCTTAAACTTGAGTTTGCATGATAAGAAGAAATGGCTCCATTATGCCATTAAACAATTTTTAGAAGTCTGTTAACAAGTACTTAGGTGAAATTATATTTTATACATTCTCAAATTTGCAATTATATTATGCTAATTTTTGAGTTTTTAGATAATGCTAATTTTTATATATTTACAGAACATTCAGATATTAAACTAAAATGATTATTAAAGAGCATAAGCAGTATTTATGGCAAATAAATTTTATAGTGCAGTATAGTTTTATGATATTTTCAATTTTTAGAAAACAACCTTACAGAAATGAATAAATTTTAATACACAATTATATTTATTAAAATATAAATTAAAATAATTTTATGTAAGAAAAATGGACCAAGGGAAAAATTCCTGCATAAATAATTCCTTTTAGTATATTACATATTCTCTTATAACACTTTTTATCATACACTATTTTATACTGGAAATCATTTTATATAAACATGTAATTTATTTTCTTTTTAATGACTCTATAATACTTCATTGCATGCATTTTACTAATTTTCTACTAATAAACATTTGGGCTATGTATATTTGCTAAAATGTTATCAAAATAATGCACTAAATATTCTTGTATGTATGCATTTTGTATGAATACTTTCCAAAAGTCTTTATTTAATTATCTTAAAAACTCAGAAAATAAAATACATGATATTTTTCTCTATAGATGAGATAGTTAATTGGAACTCAATCAAGTTAAATAACTTTTCCATATATACGTATTTAATAGAAAGAAATACAGACTCAAAGCTCTCATATTCAAAAAGAGAAAGCTCTCTTTTCTTTTCTTTCTTTCTTTTTTTTTTTTTTTACCAGAAAAAGAAACAAAACAAAAAGCCGAAGGCAGGATAAAGGCTATATAGCTACTAAAAAAGTTGTACAATACAGTATTACCAGTTTGTATGATAGCTGAATTGTTTTAACTCTTAGTACTCCAATATGGTTACATTATATTTATTATTGATGGAGGTCTAATTTAGTATGCATACTTAATAAATATTAAATAATGAAGAATATACTTCTGCATATATAAGATTAGAAATTGTAAAAAAAAGAAATAATTTTCACTTTTCAAGCCATTATTATTCATATTGGAAGTACACAGAAAGGAGAAATAATTATCAAAAACTCCATTAGTTAGAAGTACTCTAATCTCATTTAGTGCTCATGTATTTTCTTCTGGGAAATGTTTCTTCATTGTATTTCTAGGATTTACATTTTCAAATATTTTTCTTACTATATTTTTGAATAGTATAACGATTGCTGCTTAAACCTAATCTCCATGAATAATTTAATTGTAGTAATTTACACCTCTGAAATACAAAAATAATTTTTTTTTATTAATTTACTCTTCATTAAATAGAAGCTTTCATTTCACTGGAAGAACATCAGTTATATTTGGAAATATATAAAGCTTTTTGCTTTGACAACTGCCAGAGCCACCATATTCAAAAGCTTGATGATCTACTACTAAATTTGAAAGGGAAAACAACAACAAAAAATTTACAAGCACATTACAGAAAGATGTCAGAATTTCCCAGAAGAGGTAGATGTGACTGAATAGTTTAAATGCACTGTCATGAAACTCTAGACTTAATGCAAACGAGTAAACTCATGAATTGAAATGAAGTAACACTTCTTTAAGGATGCAAATGAAAAAGAAAACATCAAAATAATGAAATCTGCCATTATTTTCTTCACTGAGAAAATTCTTCACCATATCACAAAAACAGGCCTGGATCTTTGGAAAACAGTGAAAGAAAAAAGGCATTTGATGTGGAAATGGCTACTGAGATTTCCCCCAAGACACTCCAGTTAGTATTTTAATAACCATATAGAAAGACTACTGTAATTAGTTATATTCGTTACACATAGTTAAATATTCATTAAATCAGAGTGTACTGTAGAAGAAAAACAAATTTATTTTCAAAAGCATTGTAGAAGTCAATGTCACTGTTTGATTATCTCCGTAGATTGAATAATTCCTTTGTCTGAATATACATGTGTGTCCATAAAATAGTCTATAAATAGTCTATCAAATATGCTTCTCTGATGTTTTAGAACTGTATTTTCATATATCCATAGATATTGTCAAATTGAAGTTTAGCCATTTCTCAAGAACTATTTTTTTAAGTGAGAATAGGAGAAATGAAGAGACCGACTCCCACATGATCCCAACCAGGATCCATAGGCCATTCATCTGAGGCCGATGCTCTTGCCCATTTGTGGCTTCTTACAACCAAGCTATTTTTAGGACCAGAAAAGAGGCTCTATGAAGCCATCCTTGGTGCCAGGAGCCAAAGTACTTGAATCAATCCAGCTATGGCTATGGGAGGGGAAAAGAGAGGGGGGTGAGGAGAAGCAGATGGTCACTTCTCCTGTGTGCCCTGACAAGGGAGACATGCCCTGGGACATCCACATGCCAAGCCAACACTCTACCACTGAGCCAAGCGGTCAGGGCCAGAAGTATTTTTAATACAAAGGTAATTTGTGTGTATTATTGAGAATTTGGAAATCATAGGGAGTTACAAAGAAAGAAATTAAAATATACAAAATGCCATCACTTATGCATAACCATCTTTAATAAGCTGATGGATTTTCTCCCAGCACTTGTTATTAGCTATCAAATGTAGTGTTAAACTGAATTAGAATACTATGTAAGATTGTTATAATATAGAAAGAGTGTAATATAACACAACCACATAAAATTTTCATTTAAACATTTATTTGTTTATGACTCAGTTTCTATTTCCTTAGGGTAGTTATCTGATATCAGTTTTAAGGAAGAAAGGCTAAAAGTAAATGCATATGGAATGGGGTAAAGGTGTGGAATGCAGTCTTGTGGTTGGTTCATAATACTTATTAGCTATGTTCTTTGTCATTCTGAAGCAATGACTCTTTCTTGTATTTTTTTTTTATTTTTGTTTGTTGGTTGGTTTTATTTAGCAACAATAAATATACTGTGCCCATATTTTCTAACACATGGTTCATCTGACCAGCTGCATTAATTTATCTTTCGAATACTTCTTCAAATGCAGATTTGAAGATCCACCCAACATTCACTGTGAAAATGGAATAGGACCATCAATTGCACTTTTAACAAGCTCCCTGGATGTTCTTACATGATATAAAGTTTGGGAAGCCCAATAAATTTAATAAAAAGAAAGAAAAAAAAACCTGAAAATATCTTTGAGGTGGCTGTGACTATTCTTCATTAATGAAAGAAATCTAGAGGTTGAGGCTTTTTTTATTATTATTATTCTCTTTTTTGACTCAGAACACATGAAAGAACTCATACAGATTTGCTTTGAATCCCAGATCCACAACTATGTGACCTTGGACAAATTTCTCTGAATTCTTATCCATCCAAGTAAATATGACAATACTGGCGATATCTACTTAAATGACATTTTTTTTAAGAATCAAGTAAGATATCATATTTGAATATTTGTGGTACAAAACCAAACATAAACAAATGTTAGTCTCCTTCATTAGAAGCAAGAGAGAGTTTTAAAGATTAGCCAGACTTATCTACATTTCTTTTCATGGAGGAAGTAAGGCTCAGAGAAAATGTGATTGCAGAAAACATCAGTAGAACAGTCTGTCATTCAAAAATTATGGTTGAATTAATTTACGTTGAGTCAAAATAAAGTAAAATATGAGATTAGAAAGAAGGTCACACACACACACACACACACACACACACACACACACACAATGTTTTACATAGACACGACTGCACAATTGCTAGGCAGTGGCAGGCATAATGTTTGTAAAGTACCTGTGTGATAACCTGAATGACATTTATTTTATGGGTAGGTGTTCAGCTATGAACCACTTGTTACATACATGAGACTATACCTTAAAGATGAGCCCTAGGGGTGACAGTCAGAAATGTACTGCCACATTTGATCTAAGGTCATGTTTCTTTCAGCCTACTGAGTTAGGGACTGTATGTGACAGGGCTGCTACAGCAGACCCCATCCTGGGAGGCCTTAAACTCCTTTGTCCTCTGACTTTGGCTTGAGGAGCCCCCTACTGGCCGTGCTGAACATTCCTTATACTGTACGGCCATTGAGGATGCTGACTAACCTTTCTTTACCTGTTCTTTCATATGAAGGTGAACCTACATTGCAGTCTGACAGCTCTCCCAGCTTTTTGTAGCTCCTTTCTCATTTTCTCTCACAAACATTTCCCCGAATATGGTCCTGGTCAATTAATCTCATATTGGCATTTGTTTCAATTTTGTTAAAAAATTTGTTTTCTGTAATCTCCCACTTCAGCTCATTCAATTAGAACATAACTTTCTCCATGCCAAAAAACTTAACTAACAAATCTTTATATTTACTATATTTAAGATAAAGCATATTAAGATTCATTAATTCAGTCAGTCAGTCAAAAAATACTACATGTGATGGTTTCCACTACAAGAATGTGGTTGATAGTGAATAGATACAGGAGTAAACTATATAAATTCATTGCCATTATGAAATTCACAGCAATGTGCTTTAATAATTGTTAGGACAAATGGAGCATATATGTAAATATATGTAGTATGTAGGTAGAAACTGGTGAGAAAATGTAGTCTAGTCATAAACAAACTGTAAGCTCAATAATATAAACATGGATAGATTCAAGTGAAAGAGGGCTAAGGAGAAGATAATAAAGAATACAGAGGTGGGGATATGGAGCCACGTAATGATTGTTCAGTTTTTCATGGAGTCAATAAATTTTCATGTGCACTGGACATGCCTACAGACTAAATACACAATTGTATACTTATGAAAAGTTTTTTTTCTCTCTATGTATAATGATGTTACAACTAATGATACCAATTAATGGTGGGAATTTTATTAATATGCATAATCTTAATAGATTCTTCAAACAACTATTATTGTATGGGGAAAATAATTATTCTGACATTTAAAAGAGAACCTTTCCCAAAAGTTAAAATATATTGGAATATGCTATGAATTCAAGATATAAGAAAACAAAAAAAAATGTGTATATACAAGTATAACATCCAGGAGAAAATTAAATTTGAATTGGGCCCTTAGAAATGACTGACTTTTAGTCTGGAAACAGAAAAGATAAATGGACACTGTACATGGAAGAAAAATGTATAAATTTTGAGCCCTTACTTAGTGCTTTGTGATATTCCAAGTATTTTATGTTATGACTTGTGTATTTATTGTAACATCATTATGAGTTTAATAGTAATATGTGGGTTCTAGAAAAACAGAGTAAAGCTTAGAGAGATGAATTAACATGTTCAAGATAATACACCTACTAAATGTTGGAAGGAGATACGGCTGAGGTGAGTATTAGCACACACGTCTCACATCTACCCTAGCCATTCCCAAGTATTTGGGATTATATAATTTATTTCTAATTTGGTCTCTAAGAGGACCTTTGTTTCTTAGGATAGAGTTTACAAGATTATCCTCATTCTAGATATTCATTTTAAAAACTTTTGTGGCTCTGTATACAGAGATAAAGCATGTATAACCTGCGATTGTGGGTGGTTTACAGCATCCCTTCATTCAAGACACAAGCACCCCACCATAATGACTTATTTCCATGTAGAAAAAATATGGTAAGTATGCAGACTATAGGGCAATAAGTACACCAGATGCATAAATACATAATATAACCTATGATATCAGAAAGAAAAGATGACTTCTACAGGGGAAGAAGGGAAAACTTTATAAAGTGGCAGTAGTTTTAAAACCCAACAATAACCCAGAAGTAAGATTTACCAGTAGGACCTCAAGTACATGGTGCAGAGTTTCTTTTTTATGAAAGTCATAGAGAATTTTTTAGGGCATGAGGTAACCTTTTAGGAATAGACTACAATAACAAAGATATGTTGATGTAATAAATAAACGAAACCAAAACAAAACAAAATCAGTTTGGATCTAAATGATTTTCTACATTAAAATTTTACAATTTTTCTTTCCAGGAAAACACTTTTTTGAGTACCTTTCATTTTAAAAGTCTAACTTTCATTACTTGTTTCAGCAGTTTGTAAGCAGGAGCTTGTCAGATTGCTCAGATTGGGCTGAGTTCCTCCAAACAGGACCATCCTTTAATCCATCACTGAGTCAGTCAACAGCATTTTCTAAGTGACCCACATGTGGAGAGCAAGATCTGAAAGAGTATTGTAAAAGAATCAAGAAGCCCAGGGCTGCTTTGCGGAGCTTATGACCCTATGAAGTCACAAAGTAGACCTATAAAATTATAAACTCGAGTGACAGAAACATCTGCCAGATGGAAGTTCACAGCTGCAGAGAGACATTTAGTAAGTGTTTAGTATTCAGGGAAGTGGACAGGAAGAAGTTTAGGGTGATGGAAACTCTAAAAGAAGCCCAATGGGGTTAGTTTGAAGATGCTTTATAAGGGAATGGATTTTTTGGCTGGTTTATAGGAAACTATCTGGCTGCATAAAACTTTCTTTTTTGTGGTACTCCCCAGGTGAACTCTCTGTTAAATTAGTGTGATTATGATTGTCTTAATTTCTTTTTGTCCTTCATTTTCTTTAGGGAACAGTCTGGTCAGGACTATGCTGACTGAATATCTCTTCTCAGAGAACTGAATGTGACAGAGTTATCCTCTATTCTAATACTAGAATTCCTAAAACTCTAATACAGTCTCCTTCTGTCTTACCGCAGCCTGGTCTCATTACAACACCAGGGCCAAGTCTCTTGTCTTCTTACCTTCAATCCCTAGCAATACAAGTCATTCAAATATCTCTCCTATCCTTAAAGATTTCCAGAAGGGATTTTAATAATAATAATAATAAAGATCAGTACTGTAGTGGATTTGTATTGTGTCAATTTAACTGACCTGGAACTACATTTCTTATAATTTTCTGGGTGTGTGCATGGGATGTGGATGGGAAATGTAAAGCAGCAGCCATATATATTTCACATTAGGAAGTTTGGTGGCAGGGCATAAAACTGTTTGCAACTCAGATTACATTCTTACAAATCTCCTGGCTTACCCAGTCAGTGTGGTGCAGCAGCTGTGCCTGCAGTGTCCAACTCTCACCTGCTCATTCTTCAGTTTCTCTGAATCCTGGACCAGGTGCCTGCTTGCCTCTGTGGAAAAATGGGCCAACTTCTTCTGTAAGACATCAACATCACTGAAGGTACAATCTTGAGGAGGTGAGGAGAACAAAGGTTTTCATCTCAAGGCTTGGGTTCTAGCTCACTTTTGTGGGTTGGAATTTGTGCTTGCGGCTACTTAGTTCATATTTACATTTCCTCACTAACTGCAGCCTTTGCATCAAATGTAAAGACAATAGCTTCTCATAAACTGTTCAACAAGCTACCACTTGTTCTCTTAATAAATCCGAATCCATATGTATATGTATATATGAGGATATATACATACCCAATATGTATATTTATATGTTGTATATATATTTACACATGTACACACGTGTGTATATATATATATATTTGTATGTATATATACAGTAAGTACTCACTTAACATCATGGACAGGTTCTGCAACTTTAAGTGAAACCAATTTTGCAATAGACTAATTAAAATAAATAATTGTTTAGTTCCTATAATATATCATCCAGGTTATACCAAAATGAAATGACATAAAATGAAACAACAATATTCGAGGACCTGGTGTATTTACTTTGGTTCAAGTTCTTTTAATCTGTTAGCTGGTTTCCTACTTGCCAAAACATTATTTTCTTAGCCTGGCAGAGAGAAATTAGACGAGATCTGCACTCTCTGTGCCTGGCTCTTTTTCCTTTCTTCAGCCTGAGCTCATTGGTTCTTTCCCTAGAGATGTCCCCAATCTCTGTACAGTTCTTTCGAATGACCTCTGTTCTCTTACATCACAGAAGTTTTCATAATTTAAATTGTATATAAATATAAATTGAATTTACTTGTTTAATGTTAGTTTTCTACCAATCTTAGATGATAAGCCACAAAAGGATAAAAATCACGTTTTGTGTACACCCATTCACCAGAACCTAACTCGATGCCTGAGGTCTATATGTTAAGTGTCCAATATTATTTTTACTGAATGAATACTTATGTCATGTCATCCCCTTCCTTCACTATCCTTTCTCTATTTATTACTATTGATCCAGTAAATGCATCCATTAATGTACATAGAGATGGGTGTTATACATCTTCATTCCAGACCAATAATTGCCCTTTTTAAGTGTAGAACTTGGAACTTATTAATTTCCAAAGAAGTTTCTCCTCCATCCTTATATAAAATCCACTTCCTTTGGTATCATACTGTCTAGGTAAAGCCCTTTTAACTCTACTCATTCTATTCTTCTCCAGACCATATGTTTATTCCCAATATTACTTCATCATGTTTTTCTATGTTCATTTATATATGTATTTGTTCAAAAGATATTTGTTGAGTACTTATGATGTGCCAGATCCTGTGATTGAGTAATGAGGGCCTGGATTTCCTTATTCTCCTGGATTTGGAAGAAAATCTTTAGTTGTTTCCATTGAATCCAATCAAGGACAGGTGGTGGGAGCTTTCCCATCCATATCCCTACTACCTTCTCTGGCCAAATAAAGTCCCTCTTACTGATTCTGATGCTTACAGGTATTAGAAGCTTTGGAAGTGGGTGGGAGTGGGATATGTGAATGAGCTGGGGAAGTTTTGAAGCACACATGCCCATGAAACATTAAAGAGATGCTCTGCAGTTCACTGTCACCGTGTGCTTCACCAGCAAGCCACAAGATACTACCCTACTTCCTTAGCCCTAGGCACAGCTATTCTTCAGTTGTGCTTTCTAGTGATTGTGTAACCCAACTCTTCATCAATTTTCTTCCTAATCTGCTAAATAATATTACTGAACTATGTTTTTTCATTTGCAAAATGGTTTTATTGGTTGTCTTTTTACTAAAAATCCCTACTTACTTTTACAAATCATGAGTCTTTATTTCCAAAATTATGTATTCTTTACTGAAATGAGCTTCAAGAGCTTAATTTTAAGGTTAAAGCTAAATATTGATTTTTTTTCTCTTTGCAAAATAATTATCACAACACACGTGGGTGGTTCTGTCTCATTAGGAAGAAAGTCATGGCAAAGGAACTCTAAGAATGACAATTAACTTATTTCAATATACGGTGTCACCATGTTCCAGTTGGTGAGTTGTGCCATGAGTCCCTCTAAGGTTGAAGAACATGAATTAGTGCTAACAAAAATCTTCGTGGTTGTATGAACTTTTCTTGCACACTCAGCTTCCTAAATGAGAGAGCAGAGTTCAGGATGAATTAGGATTCAGTTTTTTCCTTGATAATTAGGCCTGAGGATAAGTACTCGTGGTTTAGGAGTGATAGAGTGATTTAAGTGGTAATCTATGCAATCCAAGATAAATAAAAAGTTAGAGGGGCCCAAGACCAAACAAAATACCTGAGAATAAATGAAGCAATCAATAGACTGAATTTTTCATGGATCTAAGAGAATGTTAGTGGGCATGATAGAATGAGAAAGGGAATGAATGTCAAAGAACTTAGAAATAATGGTTTATATGTCTGACAAGAACAATTCTGGGTTCTAAGGTGGTGGTTATGAATTTGAATGAATAAAATAGAGTAGAGAAAATGGTTACTGTAGTTCATGAGATAAACTATGAAGTTAAGATGTGTAATTATAATTGCTTACTTAATTTTCTTACTATTCAGCTCTAATTTCTGTGAAGAGAGGTATCATGCCAGTCTTACTCACCACAATATCCTAGTTCTCAGCACACTGTTTAATGTAGGGTTGTCAATAAAAATTTTGTTAACACAATAAATGAAAGAATCATTGACATAAGCATTAAAGACAACTAATAGCCAATATTTTAACAATACTTGAATATGGTCATGAAAAAACATACTTTTTCTTGCCATTATGACTTGCAAGCTCTTTGTTTTTTAACAGTAAAATAAATCTGTCCAAACATCATATTGATAGATTATATTAATCATTTGGGTCTCAGCTTAGTCATTAATACTTACAGTAAGTCTTTCTCTTCCTACCATGTTTTAGTTAGATGTATTTGCATTTTCATAGAACTTGAACTTTCTCTAATCTTAGATTTACTTTAATCTAATTCCTTATTTTTTCTTCTTTAATTATCTGCATTTTTCAAGAGAAATCTCAGGCACAGAAAAGACCATGTCTTATTCATCATCACTTTTTTTCTCTCATTCTTTTATAAGAAACAAAACAAGTAGTTATATTTCCTTATCTCCCAATGGAAAAATAAATTGAGCTTATTATATTGCTTATTTTTGGTGAGAAAACATGGATATAAATTCTTAAACACTGTACATGAGAGAGTAAATTAATGCAATAGTTGTGGAAATCAATTGGCATTATCAAGCAATATTTAAAGTGAAAATATTGTTTAACTCCCTTGAAAATTCCATGGAAGAAGATACCCTTCAAATATATTAACATTAGCAAAACAAGTGCAACATAGAGAACGTTGCAAGCTTTTATGAGTATTGGAAACAATGTGAACATTTTAAATACCCATCAACAAAGGACTAGGTACGTAATTATTATGTATCCAAATAATGCTTTTCCATGCAAACATTTAAGTGAAATCAGTAGATAAAGATATTTAGCTGTGGAAAGTCTTAGGGATGCTGAAAGTCTGTTTCAGTAGGTCCCACCCCTGCACTTCAGCTCCAACCACACACAGGCTGTGATCTTCAAGAGGCTGAACCCCTGCAGTTGCTCAAGGTCCTCTTGTGTCGAGAGCTCCTTTAGATGAATCAACTCCTCATCAACTGGTTCAATGAGCAGGGTCAGTACATGGCAACCAATGGCATTGACTTCCCAACTCAAGCAATGCAGATCAATCTCTGGGAAACAATTTTTATTTTTATTTTCTGTTGCATGAGGTTTTAGAACTTTTTCTATATATTTAAGCATCACTGATTCAAAATCTGAAATCCGTTTTTTAGTGCATGCTCTAGTTTTTATGCATTTTTAATTTCTTTTTGTTACAGTTAATGGCATGCATTGGTTTTTAAATAGAAGTTAAAGAGCAACAACTCTTGCAATGAACATAACCACAAGGCAATTAATGTTTTGCAAACATTACTTTAACATAATTGTAGTTGTTTTTAAATGTAAAAAATTATCTGATAAAAAACACCCTCTTATTTTGTTTTAAGATTGAATTATGGCTTCTTTGAGTAGGAGTAAATGTAAGAATAGTTCTGACACCTTCTGTTATATATATGGCTGTTACACACTTCAACATCAAAGGTGCAATATTTCAACATTTGTGACACGTGCATATATTGCCTATTTTCAAGTTCCCCTTGGCAATCAAGACAAGAATAGGGCTCCTCATATTGTGTGTCATAATTGTGAGGAAATGCTTCATGAATGAACAAAAGGAAAATGCAAAGAAATGCCTTTTGGTATTCCCATGGTTTGGAGTGAACCTAAGGACCACAGCAGTGACTGTTACTTCTGTGTGATCCATACAAAGGGCATCAGCAAGAAAAAACGACATATGATCACATATCCTAATATTCCTTCAGCAATAGGACCTATCCCACACTCTGAGACACTCCTGGTTCCAGTTTTCAATGGTTTTATTTTTTCTAAGGACAAAGAGAGTGAACATGGTGATCAAGTGTATTTTGATAAGATGCACGAGGAAATGGTTGTAGAATCTGAAGGGTCTTCTTCTGATGTCAAGCAGTCATTAACCCCTCAGCAGTTTAGCCAACCCGAATGGAATGACTTAGTGAGAGATTTCGCCTATCAAAAGAAACAGCTGAGTTCTTAGCCTCCAGGCTTCAAGAAAAGAATGTACTTCACCGGTCAGCTAAAGTATCCCGTTTCAGGAAGCGTGAATAAATTTTTGTGGACTTTTTTTCTAAAGACAAACACTTTCTTTACTGTCATGATATCAATAGTCTTCTCAGCCAGCTAGGTGTTACCACTTACAGTCCAACAGAATGGCAGCAATTTCTTGACAGCTCTAAATGGAGTCTGAAATGTGTTCTCCTACACAATGATAATGTTTATGCAGCGGTTTCAATAGGTTATTCAGCCCATCTGTGAGAAGATTATAATGACATAAAAATTATCCTCGACTTTCTGAAGTATGAGGAACATAACTGGATCATTTGTGTGGATCTTAAAATGGTAAATTTCCTGCTAGGACAATAGAGAGGTTTCACGAAGTATCCTTTCTTTCTGTGTTTGTGGGACAGCCAATCTCGGGAGAAACACTGGACATAGAAGGAGGGGCCAAAACATGAAGCTCTGGAAGTAGGGATGCAAAATATTGTGAATGAGCCTGTAGTTAATCGAGACAGGATCATCCTCCCCCCACACTTCACATCAAACTTGGTTTAATGAAGCAGTTTGTTCAGGCTTTGAATAGACACAATGAATGCTTTCAACATATTATTTCTGCTTTTTCTGCCTTGTCTTTCAAGAAGATAAAAAATAGGTGTATTCAATGGACCTCAAATTCGAAACCTCAATTGTGACAAAGAATTTGCCAGGAATATGAATAAGCAGGAGAAAGCAGCATGGCAATCTTTTGTGGCAGTTACAAAGAACTTCCTTGGCAAAAAAAAAAAAAAAAAAAACAACAAAAACAGAAAACTATGAATTTCTGGTTCAAAGGATGCTGTTGTCTTTCCGTGATATTGGATGTAACATGAGCATTAAGATGCACTTTCTTGATAAGTTTCAAAAAAATCTTGAAGCTGTTAGTGCTGAGTAGGGAGAACAGTTTCATCAAGATCTGTAGACAATAGAAGAGCATTATCAGGGGCGATGAGACAGAAATATGATGGCAGACTACTGCTGGAGCATCAAACAAGATTGTCCTCAACAAGTACACAAACACAAGAGCTACAAATGCAAATTTTTGCTTGAAGAGAATTTAAATAAGTTTTGTGCATTAAAATAAGTGTTTTAATATGTTCTATTTCAGAATTGTAGACAAATTTTGATGCAATCATATCTTTTAGTGTATTTACTGCATTATATAAAATATTATATTTTTACAAAGATGATGCCCAAGAAGACATTCTACTTCATTATGTTAAACTAAATGTTGAAAATTTTACAATAAGGTCAAAACGTAAAATCTTGAATTGCAAAAAAACCTATAGCTTACAGAGATAAACTAATGTCAGATTTGAGATCAGCACACTTGAATTAAGTAAGAACAAGTGTTTTTGTGGATGCAACAAAAATTTTCTTCCCCAGACAGCAACTGTGCAGGTCTCTCCACAGAGGCTGATGAATGGTATGGATGGAAAAGAACCAAAAACTGAACCTGGCAAGCTCAGAGGATTCCTGGATGATGGCCATACAAAAACTCAGAGACCTAAAGTAACCACACAGGATGGTCTAAAATTAAAACTTCCTAACTAAAAACAGTTCATAGTGGGTAGTCATGTTTTTCTCTAACAAAAGTTTATGTTTACCTTAACTGAGCCTGTTGGTTGTCTTCTGCATCTACAGTGACTACCTGCTAACATGCTTTTGAAATATAAGAGCAATCTTCTTTTTCTGTCCCTTCATGGTGCAGCTGCCCAACAGAGCAGAAAACAACAAATCTCTTATTATTATTATTATTAGCACATTAATTGTTAACCATCTTATAACTGCCTATGTAAAAGAAGTTTAAATTTATGTATTTTTACATTTTATTCAAACCCAAAAATGTCCCTCCCCTCTGCTTTTCTTTCTCCTGCTTCTTTAATCTATCACCAATGGATTTCATGTAACCCCCTTATGTCTTCTCCTTTGATTCTGTTGCATAAAATAAGTAGTAAAGCTGCCATTTTCCGGAGCATTTTCTCAATCCACTGAGATTTTGCTTCCCAGCAATTGTCGACAGTTTGGCTTAAATAAACTCACAGATTTTTTTTTTTAAACTGAGATTCTGAAAATTATTTCATGGTTACATGAAAAGTAAAAGAGTAAGTGTGTGCATGGAAAAATCATTTAAAAAAACTATTTGTTGATTTTAGAGAGAAAGGAAGGGAGAGAGATACAGAAACATCGAACTCTTCCTGTGTGTTCCCTGACTAGGGATAAAACCGCAACCATTGTGTCTTTGGGCAACGATCTCACAAACTGTGCCATCTGGCCAGAACTGGAGACGTCTCTTTTTTTTTCTTTTTTAAGAAATAAATAAAAATTCTTGTTTTTATTTTATAATACTCTTTCCTGTTTGATTTTTTTAAACCTGCAATCATTTGTTCATTTTAATTCCCTCAGATTTTACAAGAGATTTATATCTACATCTGTACCTATGTTATTCAATTCTTCTTTGGCCTTTAGAACTTTCATTCAGTGCAGCAAATATTTCTAGTCTTTGCCATTTGCTTCAAAGTTGATCCCTAACCTCCTCATCAACTGCTGATTTTGTCCCTAGTTCATCAAGAAAAGAGGGGTAATCAGAGTCCAAATGCATTTACCTTAAATATTACTCCCACATGCTGTTGGTATTAAGAAGAACACTCATCTTTTTCTCTAGTCTTAGAACAGAGGCCCTCCCGCTGCTCAAGGCTGTGCTTTGGATCTAATCTATCTCATTAACTACTTCCTCTCTCTCTCTCTCTCTTCTCATTGGATCTGTGCCCTTACACTACAAGCATGTTCCAGTCTCTTCCTTCCTAAAGAAAATATATATACGATTAACAAATAATCTTCTTCTGACCTTGAGTCAGTAACTCTTTTCTGAGCCAAAAGTAGAAGATACATGCCAACTCGATTTTCCTGATTAATAGTGATTTTTCAATTCACTGACATATGGTTTTAGTTATCAACACTCCACTGAAACTTTTCTTGAAATATCAGGAAAGCATAATTTCAAAATTGAAAGGAAGAAATCCAGCCCTTATCCATGTTCTTCCTACCATACTGAACACTGTTTACCATTTACCTCTACTTGAAAAACTCTACTACTCTGTTAGCTTCAATTACTCTTGGATTTCTGACCATTCTTACTCAGTTTTTAATAGGTCCTGTCTCTTTGACCAACTCTTCAGATATAAAGTACAAGATGGTAAACATTATATTTCTTTAGATCCATGTACTGTATAAAAAGGATTTGAAATCATTATTTAATACTTCAAAATGTTTTAACTTCATGGAAAAATTTGGAATTTACAATTTTTCTTGAGAAATCAAAAAATATAGTAGTAACACTGTGTCCGCATATCCCCATGCCAAATGTTAGTAGGACTGTATATAAACATTTTCACTTTGCAGAAGTCATGCACTATTTCTCATCAATTCTGGCTTGCAAACAACCTATTACCCGCTTTATGTTACTTGTCTTTATTCTATAAACCAGATAACTAAATATTTCAATTACAATATCAGTTTTAGCATTTCTCCATATGCAATATTTTTACAAATAAATTGTATTCCAATAGTATATTTCAATTTCTAGTTCTTCTTTATTCTTTGACACATACACATTTTTTATTGTCGTGCATATTTCACCTATTTCTATGTCCTTTTTAATGAACTTTATGACTTTAAAATGTCTTTATTTGTTTTTGAATGATTTTAATGATGTTTTTAATAGAATCTTCCTCCAATTGGTCCATTATCTGACAGTAGTGGTCTAAATGTTCTGTTTATCCTATCTACTGACTTTCTGTCATGACTGAATATTTTTCATACATTGTATGACTTTGATATTTACACATATCTCCAATGTGGAGAAGTGCTCATCTTCTTCTCCACTCCTCCCCACATTGCTTCTTTCTCTCTCTCTCTCTCTCTCTCTTTCTTCTCCTTCCCTCCTACAGCCATTGCTTGATTGGAGCAAGTTGACCCTAGGTGCTGAGGATGGCTTCATGGCCTCCATCTCAGGTGCTAAAAATGGCTCCGGTTACAATCAAGCAAAGGCCCAGATGAGCAGAGCATTGCCCCCTAGAAGGCTTGCTGGGTGGATCCCAGTTGGGGTGCATGCGGAAGCCTGTCACTGGCTCCATTCCTCTCACTAAATAAATTAAAAAAAGATAATAAAAATGTTAGTTTGAATTTATTTAGACTTACAGAATAATGTCAAGATAATACATCGAATTCTCTTACATTCTTCATCCAGCTTTCTCTAACATCTTTTTTTTTTTTTTAACAGGGACAAAGTGAGAGTCAGAGAGAGGGACAGATAGGGACAGACAGACAGGAATGCAGAGAGATGAGAAGCATCAATCATTAGTTTTCGTTGCCGTTGTGATACCATAGTTGTTCATTGATTGCTTTATCACATGTGCCTTGACCACGGGCCTTCAGCAGGCCGAGTAACCCCTTGCTGGAGCCAGTGACCTTGGGTCCAAGCTGGCGAGCTTTTGCTCAAGCCAGATGGCCCTGTGCTCAAGCCAGCGAGCTCAGGGTCTCGAACCTAGGTCTTCCGCATCCCAGTCCGACACTATCCACTGCGCCACCGCCTGGTCAGGCCATCCAGCTTTCTCTAATGTAACATGTCATATAACCATGGTAAGCTTTAGAAAATTAAGAATTTAACGTTTGTATAATCTTACTAACTAAGCTACATTCTTTTATTTTCTTTTTCTTTTTTAGGTGAGAGGAGGGACGACAGTGAGACAGACTTCTGAATGCCCCTGACCAGGATCCACCCAGCAACCCCATTTGGGGCCAATGCTCAAGTACCGAGATATTTTTAGTGCCTGAGGCCAATGCTTGAACTGGAGCCACTGTCTGCAGGCGAGGTAGAGAAGAAGGAGAAGGAGAGGGTAGAATCAGATGGTTGTTTCTCCTGTGTGTCCTGACTGGGATTCAAACTGGGATGTCCATGCATTGGGCCGACATTCTATTCACTGAACCGCCGGCCAGGGCCTTAGGTACATTCTTTATTTATATTTTACTGGTTCTTCTACTAATGTTCTTAGTCTTTTCCAAGATCTAACAGAAGATCTCACATTGCATGTACTGGCCATGTCACATTAGTCTTCTGTAGTCTGACATTTCTTCAGTCTCTCCTTGTTTTTCATTACCATTACATGTGAAAAGAATGAGTCACTTATTTTGTAGAATGTCCCTCAATCAGTATTTTTTTGCTGTTTTCTCATGATTAGATTGACGTTATGGATTGAATAAGTAATGCCACAGAAATGCTCCACCATTCTCAGTGCATCCTATTAGGGTGTATGTGATGTTGATATGTCTTATTACTTATGACATTAATACTGATTACTTATTTAAGGTACTATTTGCCAGGTTTTTCCAATATAAAGTTAGGATGATGAATATTTTTAAATGTGGTTTTCTCATCTCTGAAGATAATTTTTTCTTTGCAATGTTACATAATGAATTATATTAATATTTTTTTCTAATATTAAACCACTTTTGCATCCCTGGAATAAAGTTTACTAGGTCATAAGTCAGTAGCTCTTGTTAACTGCTTTGCCATGAAATAATCACAAACATTTTTTGGTACACTAGATTTTCAAGGTCAATACCCACCCCATTAGCAATTATTGCAATTCTGTTATGTAAAATAATATAACTTGGAAATCTATTTTAGCAAAATATTAATATAAAATGTATAATAAGCAAATGAATAAGGTTCAGTTTCTTTCACTATCAACCCTTTCTCATTGTGAAACTCTCACTTATCCCTCCAGTTACTGATGTGGCATACCTCACATCTTATCTGGATCCAGGTGGGAGGAGTAGTACAGGCAAACTTTGTATTACATGTTAGTGAGGCTTAATATAATCCTACAACTCACTTCTCAAAACTCTTCTGTAGCTCATAAGCTTTCTTGAACTTGGATCCACAGCATACTTTATGAGGCTGTCCAAAATAGGTCTTTTATTGCTTTATCAGTCTCTTCTCCCATTGTTTCTAGTTTTAGTTTCTCATAGTCTTCGAAAAGCATCATGCTAGTCAACAATATCTTTCTAAGTCACTGTCTCTCTCTAGAATGCCTTGCCCTTCTTGATTCACTTCACTCACCCTTCCTCATTCTGCAGCACTCAGTTCTGCTGTCATTGCCTCAGCACATCCACAGGTTATCATATTGTGAAGATGCTTCAGTTCTGCCATCATAGCCTCAGCACATCCACAGGTTATCACATTATGAAGATGCTTTTTTAAAAAAATTTTTTGCTGTTGCCTGGCTTTCTCACCTGATTCTAAGACCCTAGAGGGCCAGGCTTGTATTTTATTCATGGTTTCATATCTAGATACCAGTATACTCCTGATGCATAAATAGTCGACATTTAATAAATGTTTGTTGAATGGAATTGTGTTCAATTAGATACTTAATAAAGGTCTGTGGATTTGATGTTGTTTGATATAACATGGCTTTTAAGAAACCACCAAATGACTGGAAAGGAAGTACCCCTCAAATAAGGAATATTTCTGGCATTCCTTTTCACTAACATTTGCCTTTAATTGACTAATTTAAAGCCTTCCTCGGGCTGGTTATTTGCTCCAGAAAAGGCAAGTCCCTTGACAGCCAGATACCTTTTAATTTCATTTTCTGACTCTAGGGGAAAAGCGAAAGCTCTTTATTTATGAACCTTACAAAACATTCTTATAACATTTGATGCACAAATATTGATCCAGGAAGGTGTTACCTCCTGTGGTTACCCTGTGGGTTTCCACTTTGAATTGCCAGGGAACTCACACTGAAATAGGAAAGTAATGTCATGTTATACGTCCTTTTTCTAATACTTAGCCCTGAAAGTCATGTATTTTTTTACACTCCCAATAACATCTGCAGACATATAATGTCAGGAAAATAGAACAATGTACTTTAAGAAAACTTTTGCCTTTTTTGAAAACATTTTTTTTTAGTTGTCAGAAGAAAAGTTAGCTGATAAATCCATACATAATTAATGACTAAGTTTTAAATTAGAAAATCATTATATTTGTTAATAAAGAATTTTTTAGTGATTGAATGACCCATTATTTCTTCCTTACAAAATAATGCTTTGTTCTTACAATCTGTGTATTTAGCTGAGAAAATATATAAGACATGTTCACAGACAGGAATAAAAATAGCAAGATATTTCATTTTTTTATTTTTTGCATATATTCATTTGACAACTACTTGGCCTTTGACCAGTCACAAGAGAGTCCAACTACTTTAAATTTGTTTCTAGCTAAAAATTATTTGACTATTTGTAGTAATATCGGGATAAAATTAAGAAATGTTGTAATTATGCTTACTGTAAATTCAGATATAGTTGCCACATGCTAGAATGAGTCTATCCAATGAACTAATTTCAGACAATAAAATGCAGATATCGACACAACTTCAAATATCCAGTTGCATAAGTGGCTAAATGTTGTGAAGGATAGTGGTCAACAGTTAGTAGTAGCCAAGAATGTAATTCACCTGTCCAGAAGTGTTTCATCCTACTAAGAGTCATGAATCAATGAATTCCGTAAACTCCTTCCCTCTGAGGCAAGCGATAAGGCCTGGATCACTGGTTGAAAACTACAGGGAAAAGATTTTGACTCAATATAAGAAAATCCTGATTACCAAACCTGAAAGAGGATAGGTTTGATTTGAGAAGGAATAAAATCCATTCACTAGAAGAGAAAAATAGCTTGATATATGCTACTCAGAATTCATCAGATAGCAAGGGATTTTAGTAGAACTGTGGTTCTTAATTTTCTTCATCTCTCGACCACTTAAATCAGTTTATAACATTACCACATATATTCCATAGAACATTTGGTGATATATGTTATAGCTACTGGCATTTGCTATATTGCAAAATATAAGAAAAATAAGTTAAAATATATATGCATTTATTTAAACATAACAATAATAAAAATAAGTATTTTTGAAATAATATCAATATATTTTTTCAAACTACTGAAAAGAGTGGCATTGCTTTACATTTTGCAAATCTCTTTAATATCTTGTTTAATAGAAGACAGCTGCAGTCTCATACCTGTTTCTGCATTCAATCTATTGCACTACCACATGTATTGTAGCCTCTGGAAAGCTCCACTGCACACTTGTAAAGGACTTAGAGTAAAAAAGGCAAATAACTCTTGGTATTATTATAAAAACACTTTGACTTCACAAATAGCCTGAAATGATTAATGCAACCTCAAGGGTTCTGAGAAGGACCTTTGCGTTTAAAGATCTCAAAGGTTTTTCCAGACATCTGATTAAATTCCTAGTAAATTATCCTCCTTCTACTTTAAATTTCTAACCAAAATAATATATGATTATCTTATTTATTAAAAAAAAAAGTATACATAAATATAAGGTTGGTTAACTTTGGTTGTTTTTTAAACCCTCTTGGTTTTTATAAACTGTGGATTTAGCAGTGAATATTTTAAAAATGTATATAAATACATGGCTGCATATAAACATTTAAAGTCTGTGCAGTTGATTATGCCCCGCTCCAATACCCTGAGTTACATTTCTGTCTTCAGAATTGGTTAGAGATATGGCCTTATAAAAGTCAGTTAATCTCAGACACTACAGAGCTCATGTAGTTGTTGGTAGGATAAAAAAAATTATGATAATTTCTTTAATTCATATTATTTCTGTTTCTTCAAAAATACAATTATTTTGTAATTACTTTAGCTAGGTTTTCTCTTTGCATTTGTATCTTGTTACTTTTGATGTATTTTCCAAATGGCCAGTGAATGTTTAAGCAGAGAGTGACATAGCTTTAATGTGTCTGGCACAAGGATATATATATATTTCAAATGCTTTACTTCTTACAGAAGCTATCATTAAAATTCAAAGTACATTTACTTTCTTCACTGAGCCCCTTCAGGGCAGGGACTTTGTTTACTTTATGTACTATCATATTCCCTGGAACAAACTAATGCCTGGTTCCTAGTAAGTGTTAATTCTGTAGTTGATATGAGTAATTAAATGGTAAATTGGTAAAAAAATTCTTTCTTAAATCTCTGTAACTGGTAAGTTCTCAAATTTTTATCCTGAAGTTTTCTAAATATATATAATTACTATGGCTAATTTTAAAATAGCATATCTTAATAGTGTATTAGTGCAAGAGGGACTTTACAAGATACCTATTTTCTCAGTTTAAATTTTATCTTTATAATAACCCTGATAAATGGTCATTCATTTCCCTGTTGAAAACTAATTAGTGGGGAACTCCCTCTTTATAAAGCAGCTCATCCAACTTCATAAAATTGTCTTTGCTATGCTGAAATTTATTCTTCTCTATTTTCATTTATTTTTACTTTTTTAATTTTAATTTTTAACTTATTGTATTGACATGGTTTCTAGTTTCCCCCTCTATATATCACCCTCTACCCACCCCATAGTGTTCCATGCCCTATGCAAAGACTCTTTCCACCCACATTTCCATCTCTTATATTTCCACCCCCCTTCTTTCTAGGAATTGTTACCCTTTTGTCTGTATCCGTGTGTTATGTATATATAATTTAGCTAACCCCTCCACCTTCTTTAATCTCATCCCCTCTACCTCTTTCCCTCTGATAGCTGTCCATGTGTTCTCTGTGACCTTAACTCTGTTTTTATTTTGTTCCTCAGTTTATTGTATTCATTAAATTTCACATATAATTGAGATCATATGGTATTTGTCTTTCTCTGCCTGGTTTATTTTATTTAGCTAGCATAATAATCTCCAAGTTCACACATGATGTTGCAAAAGGTAAGATTTTCTTTCTTTTTTTTCATGGTTACATCGTATTTCATTATGTAAATGTACCACAGCTTTTTTATCCACTTGTCCACTGACAGACACTGTCCAGATATTGGATATTGTAAACAATGCTGCAATGTACATGGGGGTGCATATCTTCCTTTGAATTACTGTTGTAAGATTTTTAGGATATATTCCTAAAAGTGGGATAGCTGAGTCTTAAGGCAGTTCCATTTAAATTTTTTTTTAGAAAATGCCATATTATTTTCCACAGTGGCTGCATGAGTCTGTATTCCCAGGAGCAGTGCAGGAGGGCTCCCTTTTCTCCACACCTTCACCAGCATTTTCTGTTTGTTGATTTGCTAAGTCTCTTGTGTGACTTTTCCTTCATCAATTTAAGAAAGTTTTCAGCTACAATTTCTTCAAACAAGTTCTTTATCCCCTGTTTGTTCTCTTCTCCTTCAGGAATTCTTATGATGCGGATGTTTTTTCTCTTCATGTTATCACAGAGGTCTCCTAGACTTCCCTCAGACTTTTTGAGCCTCTTTACTTTGCTGCTCTGCTTCTGTGCTTATGTTTATCTTGTCTTCTAAATCACTGATGCGACCCTCTGCTTCATCTAACCTGCTATTGATTCTTTCTAGTGCCGCCTTCATTTCAGATATTATATTTGCAATTTCTGGCTGGTTCTTTTTTATGGTTTCAATGTCCCTTTTAATGCTTACTAAGTTCTCATTGTCCACTCTTACACTAGGATACTTGAGCATCCTAATAACCATATTTTTAAACTCGCCATGTCATAGTTTAATTACTTCCATTTAATTTAATTATTTTGGGGGGGGGATTTCTTTTGTTGATTCATTTGGGTCATATTTCTTTGTTTACCCATTTTGTGTGTGTACTAGGTAGCTCTATTCTCATTCCCAAATTTGTTGTGATGTCTTTATAAGGAAGGTGGGCTCAGTGGTACTAACATCTAGGCCACCTCAGCTCCTTGCTCTAGAAATGGCTCTAATGGAATATATTTATCTTCCTGTTGTATAGAATTTTTGAATGCTGTTGGTCCTTTTGTGGGTGGAGTTAACCCTTCAGGCTGGCTGGCTATCAGGGTCAACCTTGATCACATGTATTAGGTGCTGTGCAGTTTCTGTCCAATGGGTACAGTTATTCTCAGCAGAATCTGGGCTCCACTCAACTCCTTTAGGCGTGCTGCCTTTGTGCCTAGTTGAGCCTAGCATTGGTGTGGTCTGCTGGTTGTGCTGGTTCTGGGTCCTCCTGGGTAAGGTTCCGGTATGGATTGATGTCAGACATTGTTTGTAACCCGCCATGGGCTACCTGTCTGGAGCTACTGCTCTGTTCACTATCTGTGTGTTTGCTTTCTGTGCCTGCATATGTGTGGGAGGAACCAACTTGTGTATAAGAATCAGATTCCTTCTGCTTAAAGATGACAGCAGCTTCCCAACAGGGCCCAAATTCCTTAAAATTTGCCTTCATTTTTCATCTACTCCATCTCCTCTTGCAGCTGGCTGATCTTCCTGCAGAATCTTCTATAGAAAGACTGTAGAGTGGGCTCAGACTGGCTGCACCCTACCGATTCCTCTATAGGTTGAAAGCTTAGAGTTAGAGCAGCTGAGGTCAGGATGACAACATTAGTGGGACCCCCTGCTTCTGGTGTCTTTTGGTTAGGAGTTCAGTACAGGAAAAGTGGCCCCTATTCTAGAGCTTAATTCCTCAGACACTGCTGGATACTCCAATTCAATTTCTTCCCAGTGAGGTGAGCAGCAGGTTCAGATTGAGTGAAGCCAACAGTCTCCTTTGCAAAAGATCTTCTAGCTGGTAAGCCCCTGGCCTCAGGGAGGAAGATTGAAAGTGTCTTCCACTGGGGCAATTGCAGTATTGGAAACTGTTTCAGCACAGCGGTTCTCGTGGCCATCCCCCATCGTGTTTCCCTCTGAGGCTGCCAATGTTATATTATACTCTTCATGCCATTCCAGTCCTCTATACCCTCCCACCTCCACACACTGGAGCCCTGGGTAAGTGTTTGTGAACAAGATTTTCTGTGTGGGCCATCTAAGGTAGAACCTGCATCTCAAAGAGCTCCCGTCTCTTTCTTGCAGACAGAAACCTCAGCTCTTTAAACTGCCAAATGCTGTATGGGCACCTTTTCCAGGTTTTGGGCTCTAGGCTGGGGCACCTGGCCTGGGACTCAGGAACCTCCCCTCTCACATTGAACCTCTCGCAGTGAGAGTCCCACCAGACCCTCCACCACTGCTCGCTCCTGGGTGCAGGGCAGCCCTTTCTTATCTCCACCCTTTCTTCTGGTCTTGATGTGGCTTCTGTGACTCCTTGGTTATGGACTCCCCTTCATTTAGTCTGAAGTTGGGTTTTGGGGATAACTATTCTTAAATTTAATTATAATTCCAGTTTGGTCCTGGGAGGTGGCAATTGGAACGTCTGCCTACTCCATCGCCATTTTGGAATCTTCTTCTCTGTTTTCTAATGCCCAAATCTTAATTCCCCATATTTTCAGCTCTCTGCAATTCTTTAGCAGATAGAGCATTACAAATGTAACCCCCAAGCTCAAATTAACTATCCTAAATTCATGAAAATACTTGCTGCTTGGTTATTTCTTATGTGTCTATGTTGCTTCTCAGCAACCATAACAGAGGCAGAGTGAGCTATTCATGTTTTCCATGTCAAAGGTGAGACAGCTTCCTGAACTGCTTTGTGGCCACTACTGCACTCCTGGGGTATTTTCCCTGATTTTTCATTCATTGCCAATATTATCCAATTGTAAAAACTGGATACATATAAGTTTAAAGAAAAATGTGAAAAAAATATCAACCTAGACATTTTTAATTCTACCTATGTCTTAAATAGGCAAAGTCAGCATTCTTGCTCTAAATTTCTATTTAGTGGAGGAACATACATGTACAAAATATAACTGTATGTTCATGGCAAACTTTGAGAAATAATGCAATAGATAAAAACAAAATGACAGAAAAAGACAAAAGCTTAATTAATGGAAAGATAAAATGAAAAAGTTTATGAGCCCGACAAGGTAGTGGCACAGTGGATAGAGCATCGGATTAGGATGCAGAGGACCTAGGTTCAAAACCCCAAGGTCACTGGCTTGAGTGCGGGCTCATCTGTTTTAAGCAAAGCTCACCAGCTTGAGCCCAAGGTCACTGGTTTGAGCAAAGGGTCACTCAGTCTGTTGTAACCCCTCGGTCATGGCACATATGAGAAAGCAGTCAGTGAACAACTAAGGTGCCGCAATGAAGAATTGATACTTCTCATCTCTCTCTCTTCCTGCCTGTCTGTCCCTATCTGTCCCTCTCTCTGTCTCTGTCACATATACCACACACACAAAAGAAAAAGTTTATGAATTACAAGAACTCTTGGAAGTAGGTATTAACGTCAAAAGAATAGTAATATTGATTAAAATAGGTATTTTTGGCTATCTACTTAATAAATCAATAAATTTTCATCTTTATAAAACTGCTTGTATAGGCTGACATGTTGGCTTCTTCTTCCTTCCTATATCTTTAAGTATTTCATTCATTTTGACTTCTATATCACTTAATTCTTCTAATCCCTCTCTTTCATAATAGCAACTCTATCACTTGAGCAGAAGAATTGTCTTGTTTTAGCAGTTTGAGTGACCTGATCACAACTTCTTCACACTATGATATTTAGCGGTATCAATAGTATCTTCTAGAGTATCTTCATTTTCTGAGTTTTCAGCCAAGGAATTGATGCATACAAATTAAATGACATTAGTTACAATATGTGCAACAAATAGATTGTTACTGATATAAATAATTTAAGACTAAATTAATTTTATTTTAGGGAGCAGATGAGACTATGACATTGTGTAAGCCCATGATTGATATTTAGCCATCTCTTCTCTCTGGCATATCATGCTACTGAATATATGCCCTAATCCTTTCTAATTCAATTCATTAAGTTACCTGGCACCCAATTAGTCAGCCAGAGTAAAAGTCACAGTCTGTTTGGAGTCTCTAGTTCATTAATAGGGCTCATATCCACTCAGTTGATTAACAAGATATATCTGTAATGGGCATTTGGGGATAAAAATCATACAACAAATCAAAGGAAACAATCTGAAATAATATGTTGTCCAAGGATAGAATTAATTAACTGGGATTTGGTTCACAAGTAGCAAGACATCCAATTGCTTGCTTATTGCCCATCATAATCAGTTGTATATATGTGATTCTATCTTATAACATCAGTTTGACAAACTGGTAATGTAACTTTAGCAAATGACTCATTATTTTTTCCTTATCCCTTCCTTGCCTTATAGGTGATATAAACAACTCTCTTGTAAATTGCGAAAATTAATATTTATCAATAAAAATATAAAATTATGTGATCATTGAAATATTTTAAAAACAATAGCTTGTGAATTATGGTTATCCAAGCCAAGTATCTAAAATCCTTAAGTCATTAGTTTATCAGCAAAAATAATTTTCTTTCTAATTAAGTAAAGTGAACTTATTTTAGATTAAAAATTTGAAATCATGTATATCTTTAAAGTTCTCAGGTTTGAAACATGTCTTCTTTTCTGAGCAAGTGGATGATAAAGTTATAGTTGTATTTTCTTTTTACCATTTACAATTACACATAGCAATACATTTCTTCATCTAGATATCCTAGAGCTGTTTTAGTGAAACTGTTTCAAATAAACCAATCAATGTGCTGTGTGTAATAAAGGTACTAATTTTAGTATAAAAGAGCTTTTCTAATATCCTTCATAAATTTTCTTAAACCATAAAAAGTAACATTAATATAATAAGATGGAATTTATTGCCAGATCATTGCAGAAGCAGAATGTGTTTCTGGAAATTGAATATTTATCTAGAGCTAAGTATAGTTGGAATTTGTATATGTCTACCCGGTATAACAAGAACTGGACATTTAGCCAATACATGGCTTATTTGCTTAAGCTAGATAACTAATCTAAAAAATGCAGGTTCCTTGATGTCCTTTTTAGCTTGCATGTCTGCACTTATTCCATTATGGGAGAACTGCCAAACCTCTACTTCATTTGGGGCTGTGGAGAAAGCCCTAAGAAAAATGTATGGGAGTTATTTTGTTGTGAGTTTTTAATCTTTTAAGTTTTCCACTGCAACTTGTTTCATTAAAATGGGAGAAACCTGTCAGGGAGCTGCCTCTGTAGTTTGTATTATTTCTTTAGATTTGGTGATCTGCTTTATGTATAGAATTCCCCCCATGACAGTTTATTGTGCTTTCTAAGCCACAGCTTTTCTGGCCATGTTTTGAATTTGCAATGACATTGTTTTGTTTTGGTTTAATTTGACATCTAATGTATGTTTTAGATTAGTGTGATTCTCACTTAAGGTAATATTTAATAATAGCCTGAGAATTTAAAAGATTTTCCACCAAGCATCTATAGAACAGTTCCTGGAAATGCCAATTTATGCCTTAAGAAAAATATTACTTACTCTTTCAGTATTGGCTAATATGTTCTTTAAAAAAATGAATATTTTACCCAGAGGCAGAATCTGTCCTTTTCCTTAGTGAAAAGTTATTTTCAACTTTTCCCTTTGATCAAATTCATAAATACTTTAAATATGGATCAGTTTTTGTATGGTAATATTATTCTCAGGAATATAAATATGATGCTTCACTTGGTGACATTTTCTTTGGGAGCAGAGCATTGTGGCATGACAAATGAAACTTTCTGGCCATTTTGACTTCTTTATACTCATTTGCTTTCTATTGTTCAAGATTTGAACTAAAACTAAACTTGTCTTTTTAAATTGTCATTTTCCCTAGGTACAAATTCAGGCTCTTTTAGATATTGGAAGTACACAAATAATGGCCTGATTGTGTTCAAAAACACTGTTTTATAATAAAAGTTTAAAATTTAATAATAATTTAGACAATTATCAGCTTTACATTTTTTAACTCTTCAGGGGAAAGTAAACTAAAATATAGAGACAGATATCAGATGATTAATTCAAAGTCACAGAGGGAAGCAAGAATGGGAATTGTATATCCTTAATAGTCTTCCAATCTTAATGAGCCTTTTCAATAGCTGTGACTGGTGGACTTTATTACTAAACACAGTATATGTTGCAAATTATTCCAGAACTTGAAATTTGAAATGAAATATAATGTACTTTAAGCATGGTCTCTATTTTCAATAAAATTATAAGCCAATGGGTAAAGGAAGATACACACAGATGTTATTCCATTTATGGACTATCAAATTCTTTATTCAGATGATTCTAAAAACTGAGGAATTCAAAATGCAGGAGGTGGTATCATCTATCCTTTTAGGGCTTTTACCCTGAAAGATAATATGCTTTAGTAAAAGAGATACCATGTAACAATTAAATTGGAAGAATACAATAGGTGCTATGAGAAAATAAGTTGCAAGTTGAAAAATGAAAGAATGATCTGTATGTAGCATTAGCATTTTGTCTATATCTTATCAAAATTTTAATTTTGTGCATTTCTAGATGGAATGTTTACTGATGGTGTGGCCCACACTTCATATTATGCTGTATCTTCCATAAAATCTATGTGCCTATCTATCTTTGATATCTGCAATGAGGACTTCAAATAAGTTTAACAACTCCAAATGTGAAAACATTCTCCAGAAAACATGTTTGCCACTGGAAGCAAATGCAAACAATGCCACACATTTTCTATTCAGTGACTCACTCCCATATGTTGATCACCCACATTAAAATAATTCACAACCCAGAAAAATTCCACATTTCATAAAATAAAGATATTATTCTCATTTTCAGATAACCAAAACTTAAATGTTATATTACTGAGTGTGCACTTAAGAGATTGTCAGTGAACTTTTGATTATTAAACTGATATACTTTTCTAAAGGCCATATGTTCAGGGATTACTTTTATAATAAATTAAAAGAAAAGTATAATGGCCAGAAACCTGTATAATTATGTTAACTAGTGTCACCCTAACAAATTCAATTTAAAAAAAATGGAACAAAAAGTATAATTGAAATATGAAGCACAGTGATAGATTTAATTAGCATTACTGACTAGTTTAAAATATTTTTATTCTTCAATTTATTTTACCTTTAAATCCTCTAAAATTCCAGGCACTTATTATCGAACAGTATTGTTACCTGGCTTTCTCTCACAATATTGGAAATCCAGCTGTTCTTGGGCCTGGTTAAAAAAAGATCTGGCTTTAATACCTTAGCCTGACTTCAAGCTCAGATTTGCCATTAACTGTATGATTTTAAATGTAAAACTTAACCTTAAGGAACTTTACTTCTTTATCTGTAAAATGTGGACAGTAACAATGACCTTATAGAATTATTGTAAACATTAAATGAGGTGACATAGGAAGAGGTCACAATTGCAAACCTGCCCATAATGATTGGTATTTTCCCCCTGGTGCTCCAGCTATGATATTATAAAGAGCACACTCAATTGAAGAGGTCTGGGTATGCCATCCAATTTAAGCAATGTTTCACAATGTTCAAAAGGCAGCATTGTCTTTCTTTGTCTGACACAAAGTAGGTACTCAGTAAATGTTTTGAAGGTGGGTACCCCTTAGTGTTCTGTATTTACCAGCAAATTGATTGTACTAGAACTACAAAAATAACAAACAATATTGTATACAACTTTAGAAATTTTGCAAATAAATTGGATATATGTTATTTTATCTTCCAAAGTCAATGACTAAATTCTAAAGTTGGAGTGATTTTCTTTTCAAACTGTGGACCTTTGTAGGGCAATCCTTCCCTCCGTAAAAACTAATGCTGTTTAAGATGGCACTGAAAACTGCTCATTGCTTTGACTTTTCTTTGAAGCACTGAATTTTGACCGTTAATCTTTATAACCTGATAAAGTCAAATGAAAGAAAGACTTTTCTTTCTAAATATCTACCAGAGGGTGGCCATGTTACTAACCATGTCATAAGATCGTCGTCTTGTTATTGGAATCGTACAGGGTCTAAACCCAACATCAACGCAGCCAGCTTAAGGGATAAGAATCACAATCCCAAATTGAGAGATAGGAGAAAAAGATTCAGAGAGGGAAATTTATGCTACTTTAAGAGGAGGAACTGAGAATCAAATCTAAGTCTGCCTAATTCTATAGGCCATGCACTGTGTACCATACGCCATTGTATTTTATAATCAAGACAAACAAACTGGTGAATTTCTGTTCCAGGGCATTTTGCTTTTGAAGACTGCGCTCTCTCTGACAGAACTGCTATTGTGGCAGCTCATTATAATTGCGTAAGAGTCTCGGCTCTCAGCTTTACGACTTAGTACTCTTATTGTGATAATGACTGTATTTTCCAAGATGTGGTGTCGGTTGAACAAGTTTTGCTAAACTGAAAGGGCGAAGGTGATAACTTAATACCATCTATTTCTGAAACAACTGTGAGAAGAAAAGGAAAATCTGTATCTAATACAAGTTCAAATGAATTGAGACGGTAAATTACGTTCTAATTTATTTACCACTGCATCTTGAATGAGGTCATTCCCAGAAAAATTGTTGGAAAAAGAAACAATTTAACGCCTAACTGCGGATGATAAGCTTTTCTTTCTTGATTTTAGAGACAACTTAGGGAAAGGGGAAAAATCCATGAATCCTCAAGTGACAAAGTAGAGCTTACTGGTTTTAATCATTAACAACTTCTGGAAAAATACAAAATCATCATGTGGCACATGATGTTGTGCAAACTTTGGCATTATATTTAAAGTACATTAAATAGAATATAAAATCTTCCATGTTTCCAGATTGAGGAGTCATGTCTTATCTCAACATCCAGTTATTTGTAACTTTCCACTGGACTGATCAGGGAGAATAAAAAAACTGAAGGAATTTCCTGAATAAAAAAGAACAAATGGCAACTATATTATGATACCAAACGTGAAAAATAATTAACCTAATAGGAGTTTTGTTATTGTGAAAGATGAAAAAATATCAGTCTTGCTTTGAGCACGTTGGTAAAATTTTATTTGAATTAGTAATTTCCTGGAACTCTGCATTTACATATAGAACATATTAAAAGTCAAAATAGAACTTCACACAATGACTTAAACATGGAGAACCCTCAATAAATAATTATCAAATAAATGAAAGACTAAAAAACAATTCACTGAATCTTTCTTATCTTTTTATTAAGAAATACATTTCAGACTATATTATGTGTTTCTGATGAGCTCTTTTTTTTCCATGGGGCGTGTTTTGAATGTTTTTCTCTCTTTTGTGGCAGAGAGATCATTTTAATTTGTTCTGTTTTGTTTTGTGTCTGAAGTTTGCACATGTTGAACATCTGGATGTCGTACCATCAAAGTCAGTTGACACAGCAAGCCAATAGACACTATTTTTGCTCATAACCAAATGAGATGCATGATTGCCTTTTATCAAGCTTCTTAACTCTGTGAGAAGAATCAGTTTCTGATCAATAAATAACAAATCATCTGTTTCATAAATCAGACCTGTCAAAGCAAAGCGGTGTCTTGTTCTGGGTTTACTATTCTGTGTTTTTTCCGCCCTGGTAGCACCTGGTTAATAAAAAAAAACACTTTTTATACACTTGACAGTTGTTTGGATATTCTATTTCAGCACTGTTTAAGTTTACTAGCTATTTAGTCCTATTATCTTTCCTCCCCTTTCTTCCTCCTTCTATACCTCTGAACAGAGATTCTCATCTCACATGAAGGGAAAAGAACTTGAGTGGAGTGAACAAAATGTGTGTAAACGGGCATTTGTTTGTTTGATACTTGTTTAGGTTGATATTTGCTAAAATTACTGTATTTCTTCTAGTTTTTTATAGTTTCTGTTGTGTGATTATTAATTTGCTGATATATATATAAAATTTTTTATTATAAATCAAGGGTTAAAAATGTGTAAATCCATCTCATAATTTTCTTTCTTTCATATTTATTCCTCTGTAAATAATAATAATATTAACAACTAACATTTACTAATACCTTCTTGCCAGTCAGTGTTCTTGGTTCTCAATATTAAATGGACCTCTTTTAAGCTTTATAAAAATCTTTTGAAACTGGTGCTATTATTACCTTTATTTAAAAGATGAGAAACAGAAGTTAAATTACTTGTTCAATGGCCAAACCTTTGGGGGTGCAGTGGATAAAGCGGCAATCTTAATGCTGAGGTCGCTGATTCAAATCCCTGGGTTTGCTTGGTCAAGGCACATTTGGGAGTTGATGCTTCCTCCTCTCTCTCTCTCTCTCTCTCTCTCTCTCTCTCATTTTTCTTACTAAAATAAATAAATATATTTTTAAAATTACTTGTTTAAGTTAGTGTATATAGTGTTAGAATTCAGAAAGTCAAATTCCAGAGCCCACACTCCAAATTGTTCTCTCTTCATATTCACTTTTTTTTTATCTTGCCTCTCATTCTTTCTAACTCAGATTCAATACTTCCTCCAATACTTAGATTATTTCCTTAAAGAAACAATTTCATTCATTCTAAATGTGCCCAGTTTCTTCAGGCTTTATGTATAAATAACACCAAACTAAATATTACTCTTGACTTGTTCCTTAGTTTACCTATGCATGAATTCTGACATACTGTGCTGTCAGTTTTGTTTTTTCTTGTTTGTTTGTTTTTTGAGCAATAACTACATTTATTAACTACTTCAGTAATCTCAAAGCACTGAGTAGAGAGTAACTCATTGAATGAGATTAATACAGGTTTTTGTGACATTTGTATTTTCTGTTACTACTATGAGAGATTCTGAATATTATGGGTAGGTTGGTTCTTTCACAGTGTGTAATTTCTGGAATATTGAGTTTTTTTATAGTCCATATGCCAGATCTTTTAAACCTTTATTGCATTAGGGCTATAGTAATAAGTTCTTAAATAAAATTATTTTAATGGCAATAATTCAATAATTGAGATTGGAATGTGATGAAATGCCAACCCATATCACTTAATGTCCAGTATTCCAAATGTTTGAAATTATGCACCATGACATAAGAAGAGATAAGCTTTTCTTCCCTTTTCCCTTCTTTAAAGTTATTGCATTCATTTTTCAGCCTTATATTAAAAATTTTAAGGATGACAATTGGGTATCTTGCTTTCGTGATTTGTTATTATGGACCATGTAAAGCCAGTGGCCGAGGCCACCATCACAGCCGCCTGGCCTATGCAGGTTCTCATTAGATTTGGACAGTCGGTAATGAAACAATGGAGACAAGAACTGGTGGGCCATTATCTTTAATCCTGGCTTGCACCCAGCGGGCAAATAAAAACACACACTGGGCTCTAAAACTCACTCAGTGCTCACAGAGCTACTGACTTATCCGAGTTTCCTAAATCAAGGGTTTCTAGCTCACCAGACTTATTCACCTCTGTTGCCCATCTTCTTCTCCAGCACAAACTCTGCTCAAACTGGCTTCTCTCTCAGCACTCTGCCATCTTGGCTGCTTCTCCTGGCCTCCTCCACGTGGCCTTTCTCTGCTCTCCTCTCTAAAGCTAATCTCAGGAACCGAGAGAAAGCAAGCTCCAGGTCTGCCCCACTTTATAGTGTAGAAATCCAAACCTTTAATCCAATCTACAAACAAGAAAGTCTCTGATACAAAGTCACTTATCTGAAGCATAATGGGAGGATTCCTCACGAGAGTACACCACCCTGCATCATCCAATCAGTCAAGGGTGTGGGGAAAAGTTTACTCTTAAAACACTTGCATGTGGGCAGCATCATCTTTAACAAAGTGAGCATAATAAACTTTATCTGCCCAACAGACCACAAGTAAAACTCTTGTAAAAATTCCAGAAGGGAGAGGGAATCTTGTTTCTTTTTTTGTTTCTCTAGGATATCTATCTTTTGTTTTTCTTCTGTCTAGTACATCTCTACCCATTTCTCATTTCATTTCTTTCCAAAACCCCTTGCAAGAGAGACACAGAGAAAAAAAGACTAGAATCATAAATTTGGATAAGATCATTTATTCAGCTGTGTAACTTTGGACAAGTTACTTAAGTTTATTTTGCCTCAGTTTCCCTTTTCTCAAATGAGAGTTATGATATCTAACTACAGGGGTTATAACAATCATCAGGCAAACTTATATTTTTAAAGCCTTTACATCATAAACTGCCACACTGTAATTGCTGTCGAGGTGTTCACTAAATGAATAGGTAATGTTAACTTTTGTTGAGAATTTATTCAATGTCTTCTATGCACTTATAAATTAAGCTCCATAATGCCACTACACGGTAGGTGTAAAAGCATAAATCTGAAAAGGAACTTAAAAGATTTCTGTTTTTTTCACAGCCATTTCCACACTCCAGGACTTCCACTACACAATTAAAAAGTTATTTTTCTAAGGATATGGAACAAATCCTATTTCATCAATAGTTTTATCTGCTCTTTTACATCAAAACACATGTTTCTGTACGTTAGGGTATTTGTTGCCTACGAATCTTGATTTCCTCGATGTCATTTTTGAGGCCAGAGCTCATAAAGGCTTTGGGATTAAACATTATATATTCCATGAATTCTGACAGGCTGTTAATTGCACTTGGCATATGCCTCTTGTCTTGTTAGCTTTCTGATTCAGCATCATTGCTATTGTATGTCCTTTTTCTCTTTAATTGAATTCATCTTTGGAGACAACACATCACAACTATTTCCTGATACTTGTTGTATCCTTTGAACTTAATTTACTTCTTATTAAATTTGGCTTCTGCTTCATTCACTCCATTCATTGGCTTTCCAAGTGATAAGTCACTTTAAACAACATTACATGCACTATGCTAGGATAATCAAAATTGGTAGTTTCCCCTTTTAAGTCATAGAATGGTTCACATATATTTATATTTAATTTGGAAAACTTCAGCATTAAAGCTGATCCCAAATGACATTCACAGAACAGTCTCACACAAATGACTCATGGCAGGTGCATAAATGTGCACTTTCCTCATCCAGTTCAATGTGCCAGAACCTATTTTTCTTATCACTTATAGTGATGCTTTTCTACCAAGCCAATTTTTTCAGTATATATTCATTTAGTCAGAGAATGAAAGAGTCCCCTGAATTATCTGGCTCAATGTTTTTCAAAGGAAAATACATTATACTTACCTCAAGTATATTATACATGTTTTATCTACATTTGAAAATTTTAAAACATCTCATTAATCCTTGTAAGCTATAAAGGGGCATGTTGTTACCACATTCCAGTTGGTTAAGGCATGGCCAACTTAATGCTTATAAAACCAGATTTTGCATATTGAAAATTTTTTATGGTAGTCTAGATCCAATAAAGATGCTAGAGTTTGGATCACATTCTGAAAGAAGAATATAATAAAACTAAGAATTTAAAGTTAGAACTAGAGATCAAAGCAAGATCATGTAAAATACCAAAATTGATCATTCTTTTAATCTTTATTTCTTGGTGTGGGTTGGGGTAGGAGGGGTTGTTCATCTTAAAAACTGAAACTACCTTTCTTGGTATTTAAAATTCCTTGTATATTTTATTGCTGCTTTCTCCTTGCCACAAAAACTCAAAGTTCTCCTGATTTCTTTTCTACTTTTACCATAAAAAACTTCAAAATACCCCAAAGTATGAAGAATAATTTGATAAATGATGGTATCTCAATAGTAGGTTTTGTAGAGTATTAATACTGGTCATATTTTCTCCAGATCTTCTTAAAGATAAAGCATTACAGATATATTTGGAAAGTTCATATGCATACTTTTGCGATTCCATTTTGCCTTCCTTTTTCCAACATACCCACCTTCCTGAATTTGGTGTATACCATTTCTGCATGTACGTTTCTACATTTTATCATATATTCGTGTAGCCATAATAATGCATATTGTTGATTTGCATGTTCTCAAATTTAAATAAATCATATCTCACTATATGTATTATTTTAGAAATTAAGTTTATTTCTTATTCAGCTTTGTATTTATGAAATTTATCCATGTGGATATTTCTTCTGATTTGTTCTGTGTAATACCTTATAATATTTAATCACATGTATTTGTCACAATTTACTTATCATTTTTCTTTTGAAGGATAGGTGTTTCATATCTTGACCTTTTGTATACAATGTTATAATAAATGGTCTTGTTTGTGTTTTCTTATAGAAATGTTGCCTGATCTGGTGGTGGGGCAGCGGATAGAGTGTCGGACTAGGACCCAGAGGACCCAGAATTGAAACCCTGAGGTCACCTGCTTGAGCGTGGGCTCACATGCTTGAGCATGGGGTCACTGGCTTGAGTATGGGATCATAGACATGACCCCATGGTCACAGGCTAGAGTGCAAGGTCACTGGCATGAGCAAAGGGTCATTCACTCTGGTGTAGCCCCCCAATCAAGACACATATGAGAAAGCAATCAATGAACAACTATGGTACTGCAATGAAGAATTAATGCTTTTCATCTCTCTCCTTTCTATCTGCCTGTCTCTATATGTCTCTCTCGCAGGAAAAAGAATAAGAAAATGCTACTCTGAGTTTTCTAAGAGTGAAGTAATTGGGTTGACGTGGATACTCTAATTTTTCTTCAGATTATCAAATTCTTTACTACTATGGCTCTATCCACTTACATGTCTACTCCTGGGTATATAAGCCTGTTTTTCAAATCCTCTCCATCTGATCTGTCTTTTTTTCCAAGATCATGAACATAATGTTGTACTTTTAAATTTACATCTCTCTAATGACAAGAAAAGTCAACATTATCTGTGAAATGCCCTTCAAATTCTTTGCCCATTTTTTTAGATTAGATGTCTTTTGTTTTTGATTTATAGAAGTGCTTTATATGTTCTGGATATTGTGCCTTTGTTTGTCATATGATGTTGAAATATTTTCTCCCAGGCTATATCTATGTTTATGGTGCGGTGCACTAACATCACTTTTCTTTTTGTTACTATTGTTTTTTTAAAAGTAGACAAATAGACCAACTATTTTTCCTTTATAGCTGTGGCTTATGACTCATTTTAAAATCCTTCTATAATACCTGTTTAAAAGATATCTTCCTAGGTTATTCTAAAAGTTAAAAATTTTGCATTTTGCTTTACAATTAAAATTATTTTTTTCTGTATGGTATGTAGCACGATAAATAATATATCACAATCATTTGCTAAATAGTTGCAGCTTTCTCCTGTGCCATTTTCATCATATATGTAGGTTTTGTAAGTGCAAACTTCTAGCATCTGTTAAAGTTACTGGTCTGCCCATCTATCTCGGAATAAATAGCACACAGTCTTAATTTTTAAAGACTTAAAATTTTTAGTTACCTGTAAGGAATTCACTTTATTATAAATAAAAATAATTTTGTTGTTCTTTATTTTTGTTGCTTAGTATATATATATTCTAGAATTGTCTTATAAAGTTTCATGAAAAATCTGTAGAAATTATGATTGGGAATACATTAATTTATAAACTAAGTTGAACAAATTTGATATCTTTAAAAAAAATAATTTTCCATTCACTGACTGGAAATATCTTCATATATTTAGATGTTTTTTAATCTTATTTGATAAAGAAAAATGTATTTTAGAATTAGTCTTAGATATAAATTTCATTGATTTATAAAAGTAACTTTTTTCTAAGAGTTCTTATCTTTTTATAGAAAGTATAGGAATGCTATTGATATGCATTTGCTAATTTTGCCAAATTTACTTGTTAGATTTATTTATTTGTCTATCGACTCTCTAAGATTTTCTTAGTAACCAGTCAAGCCAAATGAAAAGATATTTTTGTTTGTTTGTTTTCTTTTCCAATTATCATATTTTTCTCCATTTTCTTTATTTTTGCATTGGCTGGGACATAGATATAAGTTCACCAGAAAGGATAATAGTGCATATTACTTAGGATTTTAATAGGATCACTTTTAAATTTTATGTTTAAAAGGGAATTTGGAAATGATTACCTTTAGAAGTTGATGATCATTTCTGATAATAATCCCGATCTTGGAATTGTTTTCCTACAGCTTGTATTGTGATATCTTTAGTATATGGTGAATGGAAATTGTGACTTTTACCAAGGCCAGTTAGAAATCTGTGTGACTATCCTAATTTTTATTAATTTTAATGGGGTGACATTAATAAATCAGGGTACATATGCTCAAAGAAAACATGTCCAGGTTATCTTATCATTCAATTATACTGCATACCCATCACCCAAAGTCAAATTGTCCTCTGTCACCTTTTATCTAGTTTTCTTTGTACCCCTCCTCTCCCCCCCCTCTATCTCTATCCTCTCTTCCCCCAACCCGTAACCACCACATTCTTGTTCATGTCTCATAGTCTCGCTCTTATGACCCACCTATGTATGAAATCATGCTGTTCTCAGTTTTTTTCTGATTTACTAATTTCACTTCGTATAATGTTATCAAGATTCATTCATTTTGTTGTAAATGAACCGATGTCATCATTTCTTATGGCTGAGCAATATTCCATAGTATATATGTACCAAAGCTTTTTAATCCACTCGTCCTTTGACGGACACGTGGGCTGTTTCCAGATCTTCGCTATTGTGAACAATGCTGCCACAAACATGGGGGCGCATTTCTTCTTTTCAAACAGTGCTATGGTCTTCTTAGGGTATATTCCTAAAAGTGGAATAACTGGGTCAAAAGGTAGTTTGATTTTTAATTTTTTGAGGAATGTTCATACTGTTTTCCACAGTGGCTGCACCAGTCTGCATTCCCACCATCAGTGCAGGAGGGTTCCCCTTTCTCCACATCCTCGCCAGCCCCTATAATGTGTTGTTTTGTTAATGAGCGCCATTCTGACTGGTGTGAGGTGGTATCTCGTTGTGGTTTTAATTTGCATTTCTCTAATGATTAGTGATCTTGAGCATTTTTTCATCTGCCTATTGGCCATCTTTATGTCCTCTTTGGAGAAGTGGCTATTCATTTCTTTTGCCCATTTTTTGATTGGATTGTTTGTCTTCCTGGTGTTGAGTTTTATAAGTTCTTTATAAATTTTGGTTATTAACCCCTTATCAGACGTGTTGTCGAATATGTTCTCCCATTGTGTGGTTTGTCTTTTTATTCTGTTCTTATTGTCTTTAGCTGTGCAAAAGCTTTTTAGTTTGATATAGTCTCATTTGTTTATCTTGCCTTTTATTTCATTTGCCGATGGAGATAAGTCAGAAAATATATTGCTGCTACAGATGTTGGATTGCTTGCTACCTATGTTTTCTTCTAACATGCTTATGGTTTCATGCTTACATTTAGGTCTTTTATCCATTTTGAGTTTGTTTTTGTGCATGGTGAAAGTTGATGGTCTAGTTTCATTTCTTTGCAGGTAGATGTCCAATTTTCCCAAAACCATTTGTTAAAGAGGCTGAATTTACTCCATTGTATGTTCTTTCCTCCTTTGTCAAATATCAGTTGTCCATAAAGGTGTGGGTTTATTTCTGGGTTCTCTGTTCTGTTCCATTGATCTATGTGCCTGTTCTTATGCCAGTACCAGGCTGTCTTGAGTATAATGGCCTTGTAGTGAACCTTGATATCCGGAAGAGTGATACCTCCTGCTTTATTTTTTCTTTTTAAGATTGCTGAGGCTATTCGTGTTCTTTTTTGGTTCCATATAAATTTTTGGAATATGTGTTCTATATCTTTGAAGTATGTCATTGGTGTTTTAATTGGTATTGCATTGAATTTATAAATTGCTTTGGGTACTATAGACATTTTAAAGATGTTCATTCTTCCTAACCATGAGCACGGTATATGCTTCCACTTGTTTGTATCTTTCTTGATTTCTTTTATCAATGTTTTATAATTTTCCGAGTAGAAGTCCTTAACCTCCTTGGTTAAATTGACTCCTAGGTACTTTATTTTTTTGGTTTCCTTAATTTCTTTTGCTGACACTTCATTTTGGTATATAAAAATGCCTGATTTCTGAGTATTAATTTTATGTCCTGCCACCTTGCTGAATTCATTTATTGGGTCCTGTAGTTTTTTGATTGAGACTTTAGGGTTTTCCATATACAATATCATGACATGTGCAAATAATGACAGTTTTGCTTCTTCTTTTTCAATTTGGATGCTTTTTTTTTCTTATTTTTGTCTGATTGCTGTAGCTAGGACTTCCAGAACTATGTTGAATAAGAGTGGTGAAAGGGGGCACCCCTGCCTGGTTCCTGATCTTAAGGGGATTGCTTTTAATTTTTGCCCATTTAGTATGATGTTTGCTGTGGGTTTGTCATAGATGGCCTTTATCATGTTAAGGAATGTTCCCTGTATTCCCACTTTACTGAGAGTTTTGAGCATGAATAGGTGCTGGATTTTATCAAATGCTTTTTCTGCATCTATTGAAATTATCATGTGATATTTGTCCTTCCTTCTGTTTATGTGATGATTCACATTGATTGATTTGCAAATATTGAACCAGCCTTGCCTCTCCAGAATAAATCCCACTTGAGCATGGTGTATTATTTTTTTCATATATTGCTGGATCTGGTTGGCTAATATTTTATTGAGAATTTTAGCGTCTAAATTCATCAGGGATATTGGCCTATAATTTTCTTTCTTTGTGTTGTCTTTGCCAGGTTTTAAGATCAGAATTATGCTCGCTTCATAAAAGGAGTTTGGAAGTCTTCCTTCTTCTTGAATTTTTTGAAATAGCTTTAGGAGGATAGGAGTTAGTTCTTCTTTGAATTTTTGATAGAATTCACTTGTGAAGCCATCAGGCCCAGGACTTTTCTTTGTTGGGAGTTTTTTGATAACTGTTTCAATCATATTTGTTGTAATTGGTCTGTTCAGGTGTTCTGATTCTTCCTGATTGATTTTTGGAAGATTATATGATTCAGGAAATTTGTCCATTTCACCTAGGTTTCCTAATTTTTTGGTATAGAGTTCTTCATAGTATTTTCTTACAATACGTTGTATTTCTGTTGTGTCAGTTGTTATTTCTCCACTCTCATTTCTAATTTTATTTATTTGAGTCCTCTCTCTTTTTTTCTTGGTGAGTCTAGTTAAAGGTTCATCAATCTTGTTTACTTTTACAAAGAACCAGCTCCTGGTTTCATTGATCCTCTATATTGTTTCCTTAGCCTCTGCTCTGATCTTTATTATTTCCTTCCATCTACTGGTCCTGGGCTTTATTTGCTGTTGTTTCTCTAGTTCTTTTAGATGCAGGATCAGGTTGCTTATTTGAGCTTTTCCTAGCTTCTTTTGTATGCCTGTAGTGCAATGAACTTTCCTCTCAGTACTGCTATTTCTGTGTCCCATAAATTTTGAGTTGATCCATGCTCATTTTCATTCATTTCTAGAAACTTTTTTATTTCTTCTTTGATCTCATTGTTAATCCATTCATTATTTAATAACATGCTATTTAGTTTCCAATTGTTTGAGTATTTTTTCAGTTTTTCTTTTGTGGTTAATTTCTAGTTTCATGACATTGTGATCAGAGAAAATGCTTGATATGATTTCAATCTTCTTAAATTCGTTGAGACCATTTTTGTGTCCTAACATGTGGTCTATTCTAGAAAATATACCATGAGTGCTTGAGAAGAATGTATATTCTACTGCTTTAGGGCGAAAAGTTCTGAAGATATCTATTAAATTGAGTTGATCTAGTGTATTCTTTAAGTCTGCTGTTTCTCTATTTTCTTTCTTGAGGATCTATCCAGTGATGTTAGTGGAGTATTGAAATCCCCTACTATTATAGTATTGCTGTTAATCTCACCCTTTATATCCATCAAAGTCTGCTTTATGTATGTCGGGGCTCCTATGTTTGGTGCGTAGGTATTTATAATAGTTATATCTATCTGTTGAATTGTTCCTTTTATCATTATATAGTGTCCTTCTTTATCTCTTACTACAGCCTTTGTTTTAAAGTCCATTTTGTCAGATATAAGTATTGCTACCCCGGCTTTTATTTCATTTCCATTTGCATGAAATATATTTTTCCATTCTTTTACCTTCAGTCTGTGTGCATCTTTTGTTGTAAAGTGTGTCTCTTGTAGACAGCATATGTATGGGGCCTGTTTCTTTATACATACAGCTACCCTATGTCTTTTGATTGGATCATTTAATCCATTCACATTTAAGGTTATTATTAATATGTAGTTGTTTATTGCCATTTTATTCTTTAAAGCTGTATTCTTCTTTTGCTATATTCTTTCCCCCCTTGGAACCGCTCACAACAGGCTTCTTAGCGTCTCTTGCAGAATTAATTTGGTTTTAATGAATACCTTGAGTCTTTTTTTGTTTGGGAAGCTCTTTATTTCTCCTTCAATTTTAAACATTAGCCTTGCTGGATAGAGTAGTCTTGGTTGTAGGTTCTTGTTCTGCATTACTTTGAATATATCTTGCCATTCCCTTCTGGCCTCAAGTGTTTCTGTTGAGAATTTCGATGTCATTCTTATGGGGGATCCTTTGTGGTTGATAGCCTTTTTTTTCTCTAGCAGCTTTTAAATTTTCTCATTATCCCTTAGCTTTGGTATTTTAACTATGATGTGTCTTGGTGTAGATTTGGATTTCTCTTTAATGGAGTTCTCTGTGCCTCTTGAACGTGTGAAACATTTTCCAGCCTTAATTTTGGGAAGTTTTCTGCTATGATTTGATTGAACAAAGTTTCTATTTCTTGTTCTCTCTCCTCTTCTTCTGGAACCCCTATGATACGGATGTTATTTCTCTTCATGTTGTCACAGAGCTCCCTTAGATTTTCCTCACATTTTTTGAGTCTCTTTTCTTTTTTCAGCTCTGCTTCTGTGCCTTTGTTTATTGTGTCCTCTAACTCGCTTATTCGATCCTCAGTGTGATTCATCTTGCTTTTAATTCCTTCCATTGTGGTCTTCAGTTCTTATACTGTATTTGTCATTTCTGTCTGATTCATTTTTATTATTTCAATTTCTTTTTTTATACTTGTTATCTCTTTTTTAAAGTGTTTGTTACGACTATCCATTGTTGCTCTAATCTCTTTGAACATCCTAGCTATCATTATTTTAAACTCTGCATCCAGTAATTTGGTTATATCTGGTTCATTCAGGTCCTTCTCTGGGGATTTCTCTTTATTCATTTGTGTTGCATTTCTATGCCTGCCTATTTTTTTGTTATAAGAAGGGTGGGGCCACTGGAGTCCAATGGGTGTTGCCTTTCTGTTATCTAGGTGTGGTCTGTCAGCAGGCCTGCCACCCCCTCTGCCACTGCCTAGGGCGGTTGGGTATGGGCGTTGCCAGCACCGGCCCACTGCGGCTATTGATTTCCACCTCTCCTCCGCGTGGGGAGAGCTGTGTTTTGGTGCCTGGCTCTACAAGCCTCAGCCTTTCTGGGCCTTCGCCTTGCCCCCACAGGTGAGGTTGCACACTGCACTCAAGCCACAAGCCTCAGCACTAAGGGTAAACATGAGTACCTTTGCTCAGCTGCGGACCCAGCCTGTTCCCGGGCTTCTGCCCAGCCTTCACGGTCAGAGCCTGCTCGCCACAGTTTCTTGGGCTGGGAGGGGCTGCTGGTATGTGCTCAGTTGCGAGCCTCCACCTGTCCCTGGTTCTAGCCCCACCCCTAAGGTCAGGGCCGGCTTGCGCAGGGTCGCAGAGCAGATCTCTACCCATTCCTGGCCTCCCGATTTTCCTCCGCAGGTGGGGATGCAGGCGGGCCCGCAGCTGCCAGACTGCTTTCGCGTGTCCCCTCCACCCCTGCTGAGCTCGACCGAGCTCACACTGGCTGGCCCTCCGCTCCCACCGACAGAACTGCGTTTCAGCATCTCGCCACCACCGTTCCTCCAGCCAGCCCTCAGCAATGTGGGTAGGGGCACTGCAGCTCAGACCCTAACATTCCATACTGTAGTCCTGGAAGCTCCCTCCATATAAGCAGCTCTGCTCTAAGTGCCACAGGAGAGCTTGTTTGGCTGGTGTCCTGTCTCCCTTTGCTGGTATTGCTAGTTCCAGGGGAAATATTCATTTTTGATTAAGGAAGTGACTCAGCCCAAGGGTTAGGGTGGCTGTCCCTCAGAGTGTTTCTCCCTGTGTCTTCTAGTCCACACTCTCTTCCTGCTGCTCTGGTCTTCTCCTCTGTCCCCATTCCCCAGAGCCCCGGGTGAGTGGTTGTGAGAGAGGTTTTCTTTGCTGTCCCTTTAAAAAGAATCTTGGGTCTGAGAAAACTGTTTCTTTCTCTAAAACAGTATTATCACTTGTTTCACAGCTCAATACTGTCCAAACACCTCTTCTAGGCTCTGGGGCTGCAGGCTGGGGCTTTGTTCCTGGGAGCCAGGTCCCTCCCTCTCCCCCAAACTCTCCTTCTGCCACGTGGGTCTCTCTGCGCTGCCATTCGCTCCGGGAGCTTGGCAGCCCTCTTCGCGTTTTTGCTTTTCCTACCAGTCTCAATGTGACTTCTTCAGTGTTCCTTGGTTGAAGAGTCCACTTAGTTTAGTTCAAAGTTGGTTTATCCAGATGATGGTTCTTAAAATTAAGTTATAATCCACTTTGGTTCTGTGAGTTGGAAGTTGGTACGTCCGCTACTTCATCGCCATCTTGTCGTCCACCTCTCTTTGTTCCTGTCTGTCTGTCCCTATCTATCTCTCTCTCTGAATCTCTCTCTGTCCCTGTCTCACGACGGTCTAAACCCAGATCACATTCCCTATTAGTGGGTGAACAATCCAATGCTTGGTGAATTCTGCTTCACAATGATAGGAAGAGCCGACATCGAAGGATCAAAAAGCTATGTCGCTATGAATGCGTAGCTGCCATAAGCCAGTTATCCATGTGGTGACTTTTCTGATACCTCCTGCTTGAAACCCAAAAGATCAGGATTGTGAGCCCCACTTTCACGGTCTGTGTTCGTAATGAAAATCAAGATCAAGTGAGTTTTTGCCCTTCTGCTCTACAGGAGGTTTCTGTCCTCCCTGAGCTCACCTTAGGACAGCTGTGTTATCATTTGACAAGTGTACCATCCCAATCAAACTCTCCACCTGGCACTGTACCCTGAGCGAGTCACGCCCAGACAGCACGACCAAGCTGGAGCTTGGTGCCAGAAGTGAGATTCCTTCGGGGCTCGCCCAGCACATCCCCCACCCACCCACCACGCGCGCCTCACCAAGTCAGTCTCTGTGACTATTTTAAATTATACTAATAGTCTGGCATTGTGTTAAGCCATTATGCCTCTAAGAACACATAGAGCAGTTGATACCATAATAAAATTTTACTTGTGTACAAATGGTAGCTTACAAGGTTAAGTGGCTTGGCTTTGGACACATATTATGTGATGAACTTAGAACTCAAACTGTGTTACAAACACAGAACCAAACCATACTTTACACCACAAATATGTCTGCTGCATAACTAACTTTTCTTTTGCTGTATAATGCTAAGTTATTAATGTTTGATCCTTGTCTTCCCAAATTGAGCAATTACTTTCCTTTCATGCTCTTTTCTCCAGTTTCTTTTGCAGGTCATTAAATGATAATTTCTGTTCTCTCAGAAAATGAACTGATGGCAGTGATTTAGGATATTAGAGAGACCCGAACTTTTATGACACTTTTCCCTTTCCTGTTATTTTTGTTTTGTTTTATTCTTTATTTTTCTGAAGTGAGAAGCAGGAAGGCAGAGAGACAGACTCCCAAATGCACCCAGCCAGGATCCACCAGGCATGCCCAACAGGGGGTGATGTTCTGCCTATCTGGGGCCTTGTTCCATTGCAACTGGAGCCATTCTAGCCCGGGTTGGAGGCCATGGAGCCATCCTTAGCACCCAGACCAACTTTGCTCCAATGGAGCCTTTGCTGCAGGAGGGGAAGAGAGACACAGAAAGAAAGAGGAGAGGGAAGGGTGGAGAAGCAAATGTGCGCCTTTCTTGTGTGCCCTGGCCGGGAATCGAACCCAGGACTTCCACATGCCGGGCCGATGTTCTACCACTGAACCAGCTGGCCAAGGTCCCCTTTTCTGCCTTTTTATCCTAAAGAATTTAGAAATCTAAAGAAAATGGATGCCTATAACTCTTTCTTTGCATCTAGATTATTCTTATGCCTTATTGATAAAAATGCATTTCTTTTTCTAAAAGTCTAGTTTTTCTACCTTATGGTTTTCAACCCATTTTTCATGTTTAGCTCTAAAATTAATAGATTTCTCTATTCAACATATCTGCCAAATTAGACAGTTCACTTTCTATAAAGAATTCCTACATTTAGCAATCTCCATATCTTACCATCTGAATAGTCCCATATTTATGAAACATTCTTACCTTTCTTGTTTGAATATCAAAATTTATCAATCTTACAAGAATCTTATAAGACCCAGTGAAATATGACACCCTCAGTGAAAATGTCTGGTGTCACAAAACTTGCATCCTAAAGCAATCTTCTCCAATTAATACTTCATTAACATTTCACTTAAGGATCCTATTCAATTTTGCCCAGTGTTGATCAGTCGCTGTGCTTATCCCCCTTTGTTACTAAGTAAAAGAACCAGCTTTCATAGGACAGAACAACTACACCAAGCTTTTCTTATTTTAGCAGTTTTATCAATATATTATACCATTAACTTTACTCATTTAAAGTGTACATATAATGACTTTATTTTAGCATATTCTTTGAATGTGCAAGCAGCACAAAAACCTATTTTTGGAACATTTTATCACACCAAGAAGAAGCTTCATGTCTATTAACAATCGTTCCCTATTTCCCCAATTGCCAAGATCCAGGCAATTACTAACATATTTTCTCTATATATAAATTTTCCCATTCATGATATTTCATATAAATGGAATTATATAATATGCAGCCATTTTTTTCCACTTAGTATAATATCTTCAAAGGTCATCTGTGTCTTAGCAGGTATGAGTATTTCATTCATTTTCACTGACAAATAATATTTCATTGTATAGATATACAACAATAATTTGTTTATTCACTATTGATAGAAATTTTGTTTGTTTTAACCCTTTGGCTATTATGAATTGCCAGTATGAACATTTGTGCAAAAGCATTGTATAGCTACACACTTTCATTTTATTCAAGTATATATTTAAAAGTGGAATTGTTCCTGACCAGGCAGTAGTGCAGTGGATAGAGCATCAGACCGGGGACACAAAGGGCCCAGGTTTGAAACCCTGAGATCGTCAGCTTGAGTGTGGGCTCATTTGGTTTGAGTCCAACGCTCACCAGCTTGAGTCCAAGGTTGCTGGCTTGAGCAAGGGGTCACTCGGTCTGCTGTAGCTCCCCCATCCCCCAGTCAAGGCACATATGAGAAAGCAATCAATGAACAACTAAGGTGATGCAACAAAGAATTGATGCTTCTCATCTCTCTCCCTTTCTGTCTGTCCCTGTCTGTTTCTTTCTCGACTCTCACTCTGTCTCTGTCAAAAAAAGCAAAAAAATAAAAAATAAATAAAAGTGGAATTGCAGGATCACGTTTAAAAGTGAGACTGTGCTTGACCTCTGTAGTGAATAAGGTGTCAACCTGGAATGCTGAGGTCGCCAGTTTGAGATCCCGGGCTTGCTGGGTTAAGGCACATAACAGAAACAACTGTGAGTTGATACTTACTGCTCCTCCTTCCTGCTTGCCTTTGTTGCTTTCTCTCCTCTCCCTAAAATCAATAAATAAAATCTTTAAAAGAAAAGAGGAATTGCAAGATCACATGGCAACTTTATGTTTACCATTCTGAGGAACTGCTAAACAATTCTCTTAAGTGGCTGCCAAATTTTACAATCTCACTAGCAATGTATTAGAGTTCTAATTTCTCCTCATTCTCCACATTTGTTTTGTTTTGTTTAAAGTAATCTTCTTATGAGTGTGAAATGGTATGTCATTTTTTTTTAGAATTTTTTTTTAATTTTTAATTTTATTTTATTCATTTTAGAGAGGAGACACAGAGTGAGAGAGAGAGAGAGAGAGAGAGAAAGGGGGAGGAGCTGGAAGCATCAACTCCCATATGTGCCTTGACCAGAGCAGTGTAGGGTTTTGAACTGGCGACCTCAGTGTTCCCAGGTCGACGCTTTATCCACTGCACCACCACAGGTCAGGTGGTATGTCATTTTTTGATTTGTATTTCAATAATAAATAATAATGTTGAAGATTTTTTTCATGTGGTTCCTGGCAATTTATATATCTTCTTCAGAAAAATGTCTTTTGATATATTTACTCATTTATTAATTTGGTAATTTGTCTTTTAATATTAAAATTTTCATTACTGAATATATATAAAATAATATAGAAAGTGTTCTTTGTATATCTTAAATACATGTCACTTATTAAATATATAATTTGTAAATATTTTCTCATTCTATGAGTTGTTTATTTAGCTTTTTTATTGTAACCATTAAAGAACAGAAATATTTAATTCTGATAAAAATCAGTTATTCTATTTTTGTTCCGTCTCTTGCACTTTCGGTGTCATATCTAAGAAAACATTAGTTACCTTAGGTCATAAAGTTTTACCCCTGTTTTCTCTAACATTTCTTTTATAGTTTTAGCTTTTACATGTATTTTGATCATTTATTTTTAATTCAGTGTTATGTATGACATAAAGTAGGAGTAGAAATAAATTTTTTGTATGTATATAACCAGTTGTCCTGGCACTATTTATTGAAAAAACTAATCTTTCTGCATTCAAATGTCTTCAGATCATTGTCAAAACTCAATTCATCATAAATGGGAAAGTTTATTTCTGAACTTTAAGTTCTGTTTCATTGATCTTTATATATCTTCTTAGGCTAGTATCACTATGTGGTAATTACTGTTAATTTTTAGTAAGTTTTTAAATTGGAAGCAGCCTAGGCAACTACCACGTTAATATTTGCTGAATGCTCTCTGAAAACCTGTTGGGGGTAGGTCTTTTCTGTAAAGGAAGTTCCCAATGAGAAAAATAATGACCACACACTACAAATGGGACTTTAACAGGAAGAGGTCAGATAGGTCAAATGGTGGCAATACTTTAGGGATGGACCTATCTGAGGTCCAAACCTGGTTTTCTCCTTCTGATATGTGCAAAGTATCTGGTTTTGACAGCTATTATGGTTGCAAAGCTGCTGCTTTTTTTTTTTTCTTTTTTACAGGGATAGAGAGAGAATCAGAGAGAGGGATAGATAGGGACAGACAGACAGGAACGGAGAGATGTGAGAAGCATCAATCATTAGTTTCTCGTTGCCATTGAGACACCATAGTTGTTCATTGATTGCTTTCTCACATGTGCCTTGACCGGGGGCCTTCAGCAGACTGAGCAACCCCTTGCTGAAGCCAGCGACCTTGGATCCAAGCTGATGAGCTTTTGCTCAAGCCAGATGAGTCTACACTCAAGCTGGCGAGCCTGGGGTCTCAAACCTGGGTCTTCCGCATCCCAGTCCGATGCTCAATCCACTGCTCCACCGCCTGGTCAGGCAAGGCTGCTGTTTTTTAAGAGGTCTACAGACCCTGGATGGGAAGAGATAAAATTATAACGCCAGGAACCCTGTTGCCCTTACCAAAAGTCAGCAGTTTTTCTTGAATAAACACTCCTCATATTTCACAGATCTTTGGCTCATTTCCAGAGTTTGAAAAAGTTGGTTTTCATCATTTTTTTGCCAATATTTCAATTATTATTTTAGGAAGGGATTTATGGAGGATCTTGCTTCAGCATTCCAGAAGTGCTATCTCCAACTCTAGGGTTATAAGAATATAAAGATATTTTTTAACTTAACTCTTCAGAATGGGAACTGACCAATCTAAAAAGCATCTGCTCAGATACTAACAATGCATAAAAGTATAACAGCAGAGTCACAGCCTTTAGGAAACTTAATATTTAATTGGCATAAATATAAATAGCAATCATTAAATACTAATGTAAGGTCATATGTGCCATGTCAAAAAAAAATTCAGCCTGACTAGGCGTTGGTGCAGTGGATAGAGCGTCTGACTGGGATGCGGAAGACCCAGATTTGAGACCCCGAGCTTGCCAGCTTGAGCATGGGCCCATCTGGCTTGAGCAAAAGCTCGGCAGCTTGAACTCAAGGTCGCTGACTCCAGCAAGGGGTGGCTTGGTCTGCTGAAGGCCCCCGGTCAAGGCACATGTGAGAAAGCAATCAATGAACAACTAAGGTGTTGCGACGGCAATGAAAAACTCATGATTGATGGTTCTCACCTCTCTCCGTTCCTGTCTGTTTGTCCCTATCTCTCTCTCTCTCTGACTCTCTCTCTGTCCCTGTAAAAATAAATAAATAAATAAATAAAAACGATACATCCCCAGTTTTGTGTGGTTATACTGGACTAACATGGCTACTGAAGTACAGGTTATGCCAGTGTTTTTCAGGGCAAAAGCCGATCAAGATCCAAGATAGATTTAGAAGAAAATATTGTAAATGTCGTGAAACACCTGCGGGAAACGATCACCTTGTTGTTAGCATCAAGACACCATAGCCGTATGAAGTGTTAACAACAGATTTGGCTCTGTATGGAACTCATCACTACAAGCATTCTGAATAAATATTTGTGAATTTATGCACTAAGCCATATAATTTTACCTCACTTACTTTATTGTTTCTAGTTTGTAATGTAACTCCCTCTGGGTAGCCCAGAGAACATCAGGAAGTGTAACAGCAATTTTCAATGAAAATCACAAAGGTATTTTGTTTCAGGTCACAGAGCCAGATTTTGCTAAGTAGGTTAGAATTCTGGTCTAATGTTATTATTCTTAGATATAATGCTGGACTATTTTACAGTGAAAAAAATAAACAAGACACAGGTATTAGTTACATAAAAATAATTTAAAATATTTCAGTAAATATTAATTTTTCTACAGCCTAATTTGCCATATTTTAAAAATGGCCAGCTTCTTATGTTTGTTCCAACTTCTTTTCATGTACAATCATTTCTTTAAAAAAATTATTTCTTAAATAAAATATATATTTTTAAAGTTTTTTGGTCAATCAATAGACAAAAAATTGTTCAAATGTGTATATTTTAAAGAGTTGAATGCTAGATAATTCTGCTCAAAATGGTTATTTAATTAAAATTAATCAAAACTAATAGTAACCAAATAATTGGTCTTTATTCTATGTTGATGAATCATATACCTGTTTTGCTAAAATTGATCACATATTGAATATTCAGTTCTGAATTTTGTTTCTTTAATTGTTTTAGAATTTATCATTAATGATCTTGAAAGCATTTGGTGATAGCTTTGAATTCTGACATATAAACTAATAATGTTCATGAAGTGATAATATTACAGAATTTTGTAATTCAAGAGTTTTTAGAGATTATATAATCTAATTTACTCATATCATATGGAAAGCCCTGCTGCCTGAAGAACTTATGAGACATGCCCAAGATCACACAGTGCACAGCGTTTCCAGGCCAAAACCCAGTTCTTCTGTTTCTGTAATGCTCAAATACATCCTCACAATATGCTTGTTTTCCAAAATAATTCATTTGTCTGTTAGTATCGTAATTGGAAAAACTCAAAGCTGGAGTGCTTAAATAATAGTGGTTCTTTTTAATTTAAGAAGTCTGAAATTAGCTTGGAAATGTTGAAAAACTCTGTACAATTGCAGTTAAAAAAATTCAAATGGTTAGTGGCAAAAGTAGGCTGCATAATCCTTTGAGTGTATGACACTTTCAATTATTTAAAAGATTAAAGTGATGTCTGGACAACATTTGCTTATTACTAAATGGTTGAGAGAATAATGGTCTCCAATGCATTAATTCCCAGAACATTTGAATATGCTACTTTACAAAGCATAGGAGACATTGCAGATATAAGTAATGTTAAATAGCATGACATGGAGAGATTTTCCTGGATTATGCAGGTGGGCCTAATCTTTCCACATACATCCTTAAAAGCAGGAACCTTTCATGACTGCAGAAAACCAGAACTATAGCAGAATGCGAAGAACTTAAGCTGTTGCTAACTTTAAAAATGGAGAAAGGGGCCACAAGCCAAGGATTGCAGGTGACCACTAGGAGCTGGTAAAAGCAAAGAAATAGGTTTTCTCTTACAGTTTTCAGGAAGAAACCCAGCTCTGCAGCTACCTTTTTCTTAGTTCACTAAGAGCTGTGTCAGACTTCTGACGTATAAAACTATGAAAGCGTAAATTTGTTTGTGTTAAGCCATATGTTCATGGTGATATGTCACAGCAGCACTTGAAAATTAATACATACCACAAGTCCCCATTTTATTTACATGGCAGGTATACTGATTCATTATATTTGTTCCAGATGTAATTCTCTTTATCAAATGAGAAACACTCCTTTGAAACCTAATTTCAAAATAATGTAGAAATGGAAAAATAACATAATTGCTATTGCAACAGGAGTAATTTACAAATCTGTTAGTTTAAATAGGACCAAAAATAAATGTATACAGTTTAAGGTTAGAATAGAAATAATAATATAATCAAGAAGGCTTGGGGAATATGAAGAAATATGAGTTTTAACTTTCTGCTTTATTCCAGGTTTTTACAGAAAGTTCTGATAAACTAGGGCCAAAAGCAGTGAAACTTTGTACATCAACCATTGGACTACAGAAGAAAACATGGTGTGCTCTTGACCCCATTCTTCATAGGCCACTTGAGTTGGGACTGGTGCACATGACTTGCTCTGAGTTGTTGACTCAGAATACATTCAAAGTTGGACAGGGTCAGGGCAATATTCTTAGCTTTTAAGAGGTGACATTTCCAAGTGTTTGAGTATGAAGATCATTTTGTTTGAAGAGAAAATTTATGCATTTCAAATTATTCATACTTCAATGAAAACTCATATTTTTATAGAGATGTATACAGTTATAAAATATATGGATGTTGTGAAATCTGCTAATGAGATTATGAGATTTCTCTCTCTACTCTTGTTTAACAAGGGGAATAAACAGTGCACAACTATACTGACTCATCCCTTAAGCGGGTATTGCTATGGCACTGTGCCAAGCTATTGACTTCCTTCGGTCTCTTTTGTGTGTGTGTGTGTGTGTGTGTTTGTGCAACAGAGACAGAGAGAGGGACAGACAGACAGGAAGGAAGAGATATGAGAAGCATTAATTATTCATTGCATCACCTTAGTTGTTCATTGATTGTTTTCTCATATGTGCCTTGACTGAGGAGGGGGGTTACAGCAGAGCAATTGACCCCTTGCTCAAGCCAGTGACCTTGGGCTCAAGCTGGTGAGCTATGCTTAAACCAGATGAGCCTGCACTCAAGCTGGAGACCTTGGGGTTTTGAACCTGGGTTCTCTGCATCCCAGTCCAACGCTCTACCCACTGTGCAACTGCCTGGTCAGGCCTTCAGTCTCTTTTGATCTATTTTTCTACTTTTCTTGTAACCTTTATGAACAGGTGAGTTGTGTGTGGAAATTTAGTTTATTGCCAAATCAATGTCATTGAGTACGTTAAGTGATCTCTCAAATATCATATGAAAAGGAGGAATCAAAGAGCATCATTACCATAGTTGTTGTATATATCATGTTTAAGAGTAATTACATTGATCTCAGTTTTAATGCAAAATTGAATGTGGCTAAAAGTTATTATTTAAACCACAAAACTGTCAATATTACAAAATTGGGATATTTGCATTGCTTTTTTTTCCTACCCAATATCTACAATAATACTTCAAAAACTAATTTTTTACCAAAGGGTCACAAATATCTTTATAAATATTTATCTTCATATCTCACTTTCTATCTAGTATCTTTAACATATGCAAACGGTGAAATTGAGGCATTGATTTAATATTAAGTTATAATAGTGAGTTGGAGGCTGGGCTAAAATATGAAATGACTCAATACTTAAATCTAATACAGCAATTGACATATTTACAAAGAGATTTTGCCACAAAAATGGGTTTTAAAGTTGTGCTTATTCATTTTTAATTTGCTTTCTCTTTTATTTACATGCAGAGTGGAGATCTATTGGGCTCTCAAACATTTACCTACCCAAGGCAGATGAGAAAGAGGAGCTTGACTAACATTCTAAGTAGAATGTGGGGATTTGGAACATAAGAAGGGATAAAACGTGCTTGGCAATTTGAAGAAACCATGCTTTTTATTTTCAAAATTTAAACGGTCACTTTCCTTCCACTCTTCAGCACTCTACACACTTTCTATGCAGCAAGGTCTAAAACATCAGCACAGACCACACAATCACAGCATGCATCCCCGGTGTTTACTGTTCTCCTATCCGAGAAATTGGTCGCTTGGGGGCATTTGATCACCAAAATGTCCAAATAGATATATAGCTGTTTTCCAACTGCTATTGTGATGTATTCATCAAATGACACTGAAATTGAGTGCTTTTATGGAGAGAAAGTTTGATATGGTTATGATATAATGACTAGGATTTTCTGGAAACATGCTTATCATGTAATTTCAGATTCACTTATTTTGGTGTTTTGATGGGGTTTGTTTTGTTGTGTTTTGGGGTTATGTTTGTTAGTTTTTTGCTTTCATTTACTTAGGAGAGGGGCCCCATCAGTATATGGAACAAAAGATGTCAAGTAGAACTATGTAGAAAACTTCTTAGGTTTTGCCTATTCTAGGTTTGTTTTTATTCTTTTGTTTTTGTTTGGTCATGTTTGGTTCTAAATAGATTCTTCTCTTTACCGGTTTTAGTTTAGTTTGGTAATGTTGCCATGATTAGTATACTAATTTAAATTTCAATTGAAATCCTTCAATTCTCCTATCTTGTAGGTTTTTATCTTTTTTAAGTATAATTCTGCTTTTCTTGTCCAAATTTGCTACGTGAAAGAAACTGTACCTAAAAAAACTAGTTTAGCATTCATCAACTTCCTGTTTACACACTTTTATGAAGAGCTTTCTATTTTCTAAGCACTGAAGATAAATGCTGCACTGTTTTTGTCCTCTGGCTCTTTGTAGTAATCACCTGTTGATCACTAAAAAGATTAATAAGGCATGGAAGTAAAATAAGCAATATTTTCTCCAAATTTATTTCTTAAAATAAATTGATAAACCAGAAGCCAGTGTTTCTTTTTCTTGCATGGGTGAGAACTTGCTCTCTCAAAGAATAACGAGTTATAATGAAAAGAAAGAATATTTCATTCTTATTGTTATAAACAGTCAAATCTGAAATTCCTGTATGTCACAGACTATTATGAAAGAGGTGCTAGGACATTTTTTAATGGTTTAGTCACCAAACATATGGTATTTTATTAGTCTTCGTACTGCACACAACTCAAGTTAACATTTTATGAGGTTCAAGCAAACTAATGGGCAAGAGTTCAAGGAACGGTGCAAGTGTGAGTACCCAAATACTTTCATTACCAAAATTGGAAAAGTTATTGAGAGTGAAGTGCTCTCTACCAATAAAGTCAAAGTAACCCAATTCCTGTTAAAAATTGATCTATGAAGAATTTCCACTAATAAGATAAGTAATCAAAATATTATGCTATGCTTATTATCTTGTGTTCAGGTGTTAGACCACACCTTGGGAAATCAAACTACCATACTTACTAGAAGTTCTATCATCATTTACTATGATGATTTCACCATAAATATGTTTTCACTTATGTCAGGTTAAATGTCAATGGGCAAAGGTGTGCAGCAAAACTGTCAGCTTTTAGTTTCAGGTCACAGTGTGCCTTTGGAAATGGAGCATGAAATGCAGAATTATTTTTTCCCTCTAAAATCCCTTTATAATATGGAAATAAATAAATGAAGGCACAAGAGAGATTTTTCAAGATGCTATTGGTAGTCACTAAATGTGTAAATAATGTTTATGTTTTGAGAAGGTGGCTATCACTCACTCAATTTCCATTAAAATAAATCTCAGTAATTTGGACATCTCCGATATGGGAAGATATTTTTAGTTTAAATTATCTATGCGATTACTTTGATTCTAAATTTTACTTGAGGGCCTCAACCTGACTTTTGTGACTGAAAATATTATTACTAAAATATAACAAGGGAACATTGGGCATTTCTATGGCTGCCGTGGAGGTTTTTATTGTAGGTTTCTAGGAGTAGATAACTAAGTTTAGTACTTTACTTATAAAAGACTTCAGGCTAAAATTTCAAAAATGGTCTTTAACTACTTGACTGAATATTCAGACCTGTTCCAGCAATACTTTATACATATATATGCAGAATTTCCTTCTACTCTACAAATGTGGTAATGAGATTCTTTTAATATTTCTGTATTTGAATATCTGTCAATGAATTTACATGTGTCTTTATATGTTTAGTTAGTGTGACCTATTTCTAATAGCAAAATAAACCTTGGTTTTTGTTTTATCACACTTCTCCGGCTAGTCTTATTCTGAGGTAGGAATACTGTGATTCTTTTCTTCCCAGATTTGCTGTAAAAAACGTTTGTTGGAGACAAAAGTGTAGTCTGGCAAATTTTTCCCACAGTCTTATCATACTCTTACTATTTCCATAAATCTTTGAAAGTGGGTTCTACTCCAATATTCATGCTCTTAGCATCCTGGAAGAAGTTAAAGAATTCTCAGTGCCACCATTTAATTCTGTAAATGTGATCTTTAACATATTTTTTAAAATAATTTATTAGAAAATTAAATTCATTGTGGTAAGATTGATCAATAAGAGTATAGAACATAGGTTTCAGATGAACATTTCTATAGTATTGAATTGTTGATTGTGTTATGTCCCCATCACCTAAGTCAAATTATTTTCTGTTACCATGTATTTGACCCTCTTTACTCCCCTCTTTCCAACACCCCTTTCCCCAATTTCTTCTCCCTGGTAACCACTTTACTTTTATCTATGTTTGTGAACTCTTAGTAAAGCTTACAAGAACATATCTTCTGGAGAACGTCAGACATATACCATATATCTTATTACTGATTATCTGGTTTTAATGTTGTTTAACCTTTCATTTTGGCCAAAACATTTCAATTTGGGGGGAGGAGAGAGAATGCTTTAATAGGAATGTAGACATGGGTACATTTCTTTAGATTAAAATTTCTCATGATGTAAAAATTACAGAGCTGAATATAAGGCACACTGGGACAGTCATCAGTAAGTTAGTCTCTTTTCTTCTTTCAAACTGATATTCCTTAAATACTTGCTCACTGAAAAGTTAGAACAATGGTTGAATTCTGTGTAAAGAATTAGTGCAAAGGAGGAATAACAATAGAATCTGCTCCATTGCGCAAACTTTAACCATGGTTCCACTTTTGCATACCCCATTCTTGAAAGCACTGCAGAGGGCTAATCAAGAATTTCTTCCCACAACATAAAATGCTATTCTTAAGAGAACTCTGTGAAATAGAATTTTCTCCATCTTCCTAATGTTATCTTAGCATTTTCAACCCATATAAGTTGGTCCACAAAGGCAGTTGGCCACATTTCTTGTCTCTTAATTAGCTTGTGGCAATATAACAAATTAAGAAAGCACATAGTTTAGAATCAGGCAGGCTTTGGTTAAAAACTATAGTCTTCCATATAATAGATGATTTAATCTTAGAAAATTTCTAAACTTTAGTAGTCTTATGCTATCACATGTAGAGAAATCCTTAGTAAGGTTTTTATGGAGAGATGGTTCCATTCAGCAATTGATGACAAGACTAAGGAGAGACATGGAACACCATGCCATGCCTTAGTACAGGAAATTGAGTAGTTCTAGATTGAGGGAAGCAAGAGTGAGGTGGGAAAATAATATTTACTGGGGGAAAAATTCAGGCAGTAAAATAATAGCCTGATTACAGACCCAATCATAGAAGAGTTAGTCTTGGAGTGAATGTAATTTTGAAAGTCTTACTTTTTCAAACTGAGGAATAGAGAATGATATACTAAAGGGTAGAGGAAGGGAGAGAGGATAATATAATAGAATAAGTACAAGAAGATTTTTCCAACCAAGGTAAAGGGAGGAACAAGTTGCTGATAAGAGCAAATCTCAGTTAAGACTGATCCAACACTGGGCAAATAAATTTTATGTAAAAAGCAACAGCACTTAATCTAACCTAAATGGGTAGGTCACACACATGATCATTTTCCCTATACAGAGGCACAAATGGTTCCCAACCCCAAATTTAAATGAGTTATAATCAGGACAACCAGTGGTTTTATTTAATTAGTCAAAATGAGCCTTGTTTTCTTATTTTTTTCCAAAATCAAAAATGTTTCAATGTCAATATCTTAGTGAAAGAAAATTTATTTTGGACCCATTGAACCCATGATATAATTGAATATAGGCTTAGACCTGAGAACAACACTTAGGAGTTAAGGGCTTATAGCTTAGTGGCCACACACTAATCAATTGGCCAAGGCATGAGCCAATGCATGGATGCCGGTCCCTGTAAGTAGTTGTAGTCATGGATCATCTGGTAAAACAAGAATGTTGGGAAAGGACTGTAAAAGGGCAATATTTTTTAGAAAATAGGCCGAGAAAGAGGTCATAAATGGAAAGAAAGAGAAACTTGAGAGGAAATATTTTAATATTAGAAAAATATTTAACTCAATAAATAACATTATGCATGACTTAATGAGCAATATTGTAGAAGTTTTAAACATTAAAATATGAAGGGTTTTAATGTCACTACATAGAATTAAGCCACTATTAATAGTTTGGGTACTCATGTTTTGTTTAATTAAAAAAAAGTACTAAGAATATTACAGTGAACTAAACTTGCATGGTCAAGCATAGTTCTAGGACCATAACCTACCCAAAATACCTCTGCAAAATATGTGCAGAAAATTTAAAAAAATAATAATTGAGATAGCATGGATTGCTGATTCGAAGCCTGAAGTGTCTTCATTAACCCAAGACATGAAAATGAAGAAACCAGTCATACAAAGGGATAAAAAAGCCTGGCAAAAGTGTTTGCAACAGTTAATGCAATTGCCCTAAAGTTTTTTGAAATCTAGACATTAAAAAGAGGCTTATGAAACAGAAATAAATATGTGTGCATATGTGCATTTCAAAATTCATTATATACATAATTCTTATTATTTTGATATTACCAAATAGGATGAGAGAAGCTGTGGGGCCTTGAGTATGTAAATTAACTTAAAAAACACATTTAGCAGTATAAAATGCACATTCATTTGAGAATTTACTGAGATAATATATTTCCAGTGCAGTGATTGAGCTTAGCATTCAATAAATCTTAAGTTATAAACCCTATAGTTCTTTATACATGCTACAAACGTAACAAGCCACTTTTAAAGTGGGGGATAACATTGTAGCACATTAGTAATCTTGTGCTTAATGTTTACATTTTCTTACTAATATTCAAAAGACAAGTTTGCCTACACATACATATATGTTTAAGCATGAATGAAATGTTTGAAATTGCAGCCTGTTTCCGTGATCTCCTTGTGATTCCCTTGTCCCACTTTTCCACTCTAATTTTTTCCTGCAGTAAGTTTCCAATGTTTTCCATCTATATCATTGTTTCTCTCTCTTTCTTAGAATGTAACTTTTTAAATGTTTTTATTGAATTTATTGGGAGTGACTTTAGTTAATAAAATTATATAGGTTTCAGGTGTACAATAGAATGTAACTTATGGCCCTGGCCACTGACTCAGTGGAGCGAGCATTGGTCCAGTGTATGGACATTCAGGGTTTGACTCATGGTCAGGATACACAGAAGAAGCTACCATCTGCTTCTCTCCACCTCCCTCTCCCCATTTCTCCCTCTTACTGTCCTCTAGCCAGTTAGCTTGATTGGTTCAAGCATAGCCCTGGGTGCTGAGTATTGCTTGGTTGGTCCAAGAGTCAACCTCAGTTGCTAAAAATAGCTCAGTTGATTTGAGCATCGGCCCCAGACAGCGGTTGCCAGGTGAATTCCTGTTGGGGTGCATGCAGAAGTCTGCCTCACTATCACCCCTCCTCTCACCTAAAAAAATGTAACTTTCATAAAGGCTGAGATCAATATTTTATTCACTGATATACCTAAAATAGGATCTGGCACTTAATATTGTACAATACATATGTTTTAAATATTAAATAAATAATAATAATTTTTAAAACTCACATTGAAAAATAAACAATCCAATTAGAAAATAGACAAGAGACATGGACAGACATTCTACTGCAAAGAATACACATATGGTAAATAAGCATATTAAAATATCTTTAACAAAATTAAATTTGCAGTTATCTACTACTGCACACTTATCACAAAGGCTAAAATAAAAAAATAGTGAGAACACCAACTCTTTCGGGAAAGAATATGGAAAAACTGGATCACTCATTCATTGCTGTTAGGAATTTCAAATGTTAAAACCACTCTGGAAATCATTTTGGCAGTATCTTAGAAACTAAATATGAAACTACAACATGACCCAACAATTGTACTCCTGGGTATATATCCCAAAGAAATGAAAAGTTCTGTTTTCACAAAAATCTGTACACAGATGTTTAAAGAAGCTTAATTCATAATAGCCCAAAACTAGAAATAAACCAGATATTCTTAGTGAAAAGTGAATGGTTAAAGAAACTGTGGAATAATCATATCATGGAATACTTCTCAGTAATTAGGATTAATGAACTATTAATATACACAACAATCTGAATGACTCCCCAGAGAATTATGCTGCATAAGAAATAAAATCAATTCCAAAATATTATATACAGTATGACTTCATTTATATAGCATTCTTAAAAATGACTGAATTATAGTAATGGAGAACAGATTGGTGGCAGTCAGGGGTTAGGAAGGAGGATAGAAGTGGTATAGTCAGTAAAAAAAAATGTGAGAGATTTTTGTAATAATGGAAATATTCTGTATCTTGATTGTATCAATATTAAAATCCTGGTTTTGATATTGCGCTATAGTTGTGCAAGATGTTACCATTGGGAGAAGCTGGATAATAAGTAGGGGAGTTTTATTCATAGTACTTATTACAACTACATGTAAATCTACAATTATCTACAAATAAAAGTTTAATTAAAAAAATTAATATGGGATGAAGAATATTTTTTAAAGGTTAGTATTTATGCAACATCTCTCATGAGACAGGCAACATTCTACATGTGTTAGTTACATCTGAACCAGTGGCTCTTAACCTTTTTTGAGGTACCGAACCCACCAGTTTCATATGCTCATTCACTGAACCCTTCTTTAGTGATAAATAAAATATGATTTTTTTTCCAAATTCAAGACATAGGTATATGTTTTTTTTACTGGTGCACAAAATGAGCCATGCATGAACATCACTTTGCTCAAAGAACAAAACCAACAAAATGCATAAACTCACAACAAATTACGGTATTACTTTATTCTGGCCTCCACAGCAGAGGCTTCTCCGAACCCCTGAGACTGACCCATCTAACCCTCAGTGTTCGATAAAACCCAGGTTAAGAACCACTGATCTGAACTCATTTCATTCTTGAAATGATCCTGTAAGTCAGGTAACTCTTACTTTCTCTATTTATAAATAATGAACTGAGCATTAAGTAATTTGTATAAGGTCACGGAGCACTTACATGATGAAATAAGTTTTGTTTTGTTTTTCTTTAATTTCAAAGAAATTAAAAAGTAGAGAGAATAATAGTATGAACTCATCATCTGGTTTCAATAATTACCCATTCACAAGCAGTCTTGTTTTATCCAAATCCCTACACTCTCACCATTCTCTGGCTTATTTTGAAGCAAATTCCCATAGCATATTATTTAACTATAAATATTTTAGAGACTAGCTTTAAGAGATAAGAACCCTTTTAAAAACATAACCCCAATATTTTTATCACACCTATAAAAATAAATAATAATTCCTTGATATTATCTAATATCCTGCACAGATGTTTTAACCCAAGCCATATGACTTCAGAATATTTTAACTAACAGATCTTCTTGGATGAAAGTATATAAATATAATACCTTATAGTCACCTAGGGCTAGAAAACAAAATGAACAATGGGTCTTATGGCAAATAGTATGGCCTTACACATCACCTTACATAAAAATAACTTTAATTTATGTTACTTTATTGACAAGCTAGGGTATAATTCAATCCTGTTCTGCTCCTTGATTCCTTATGCAGTTCCATCTACAATTATTTTTCTAGTTAGATTAAAATACATTTTTAAAATTAAAATACTTTTTTAGATAATTACTTCTCTTTCTCTCTCTTTAGTGTATGCTAGTGCACAAGAGAGAGACAGACAGACAGAAGAGATAGACAGACAGGAAGGGAGAGAGATGAGAAGCATCAACTCATAGTTGCGGTACCTTTGTTATTCATTTATTGCTTTCTTACATGTGCCTTGACAGTGGGTCATCAGCCAACTCAGTGACCACTTGCTCAAGCCAGCAACCTTGAGCTTCAGGCCAGTGAGCTTTGGGCTCAAGCCATCAACCATGGGGTCAGTCTGCAATCCCATGCTCAAGTCAATGACCCCATGCTGAAGCTGGTGGGCTTGCACTCGGGTTGGTGAGCCTGCACTCAGGTTGAATGAGCCTGAGCTTAAGCCAGCAACCTTGGAGTTTCAAACTTGAATCCTCAGCATCCCAGACTAATGCTCTATCCACTGTGCCACTGACTGGCCAGGTTATTTTTCTTCTTAAGTCATTTCTTTCAGTTCTCTTTGTTGTCTGCCTTTTTAGAGTCCATGCTGCTCCCTAATTATTGATCTTAAAATATGTCACTCCAGTATTTTGTTTTCCTATCAGACTTAGATCACTGCTAAACCTCCTTATCTTTACATGCTAAATAAACCAGGTAAATATCTGGTATACTTGCACATAAAAGACTGAAATTTTGAAAATTGATGTCCTCATATTTTGGTATATATTCAAGTTTACACAGTCAGAAATAGTACCATAATCTGAAAAAACAACAATTAAAAGAAAAAGAAACTTTCATACTTATATGCTTTAAGACACAATATATTATTAAGAAAGTAAAAATAACACATGGTTTAACCACATTTTTAGAAACTGAGGTTCACATTGTCAAAGAGATTGACTAACTTCCTGGGAGACAGAACTAAGAATTCTGAGACTGAGCACAGAGTTTTAAAGCATATTCTTAAAAACAAATTAAATTTTTTACATGGTAATAGTAATAGAAAACATTAAAATACAATTCAAAGTAAAAGAGAAATTGATAGTTAAGATTTAAATATGGTTTAATTGAGCTGTACTCAGAAGTTTAGAATATTTCCTACAGTCCAATAATTTTATGTGCTGTTAAAGCCAATATCTATGTTCTATTAAAGCCAACCAATGAGCTGAATTTAGAGTGTCCTCTATACTTAACATTTCTTTAAAATGAGAGTTTCAGGTAGCTACAATTCCTTGTCCAAAGGTTTGACCTGTATAATATATAATTTCTAGTGTTAACTCATACCTTTTTAAGCTATTAATTTAGATATAAGAGAGTTTGAGTAATTTTTGTACTTATATATTAAACAAAATGATTATTAAATTATGATCTAGCTAAGCAAATGTATACTATCTTGGGTTCAACAAATTTAGCTGAGATTTTTTTTTTCTAGGGAATTCAAGAGACATAATCCATTGCTAATCGCTCTGATTATGACTTGTCTAACCTCTAACTCCCCATGACTTCTCCAAGTTTATTTTCAATTTAAGACACCAAACTAGTGAAATTTATCCTTTTGATAAGGATTTCTAGAATATCTTTATGAGTTAAATATGTTTTGTTTGTTTGAACTATGAGCCCTCATACTAAATGAGGTTGAGGAGTTGACACTTTTATCTTAAACTCTATCTATTTGCATAATTATGCTTTAAACATGTTTGTCTCTGGGCATTTAAAGCTTTCAATATTAAGCTTTATTGGTTCTTTTGATTAATTTCCTATTGCATTTCTATGCTAATATTATAAAGATTTGGTAATCAGCAAGTACTAGTTCAAATAATGCCAGGAGTAAGAAATAAAATTTATCCTCATGCTTGAAACAATTAAATGCAGAATCAAACATATAAAACAAGATTGAAGTCATCAGCATCTGGCAAAGAAGGACAATAGTTCTTGAGAAATTTTGAAACAAATTAGTGCTATAAGTGCCCTGGCTTGCTGTTCACAGAAAGTTTCCAGACTGTGGTGCAAGGGCAGGAAAGCCCCATGTGTCTTCCTGAACTGAGACGACAAAGCTGGAGAACAGGAAAAACAGAGCAGTGAAGTTACAGGACTGAGTGCCAGATACAAAAGGGCTGCACAGAGAGTAACTCCGCAGATGTGCAGGTTTCCTTCTGGATGGGTCACTTGCGAACTGATAAGTACGATTGTGTGAAGAAAATACCTTAGGATGGAAAGGAATTACTCAGAAAGATTAAGATAACAGTGCCACCCACCTCATACAATTCCAGAAATTTCCTACAATCGGTGCAGAAAAACCTCATAATTTAGAAGGTATTGATAGAAATGCTAGGAAAGGTCATACCTTCTCAGTATGGAAGCTGAGTATTAATTAACCTAGATTAAGCTCAGTTGTAGTCCCACCTGAAAACAAGACCTAAAAGGATAAGATTAATTCCAAGTAATTTAACCATATTCCAAAGAAAGCTCAAATATGAACAGAAACAGGGTAAAATTCTTAGTGGCTATTATCCAATTAGACCAAGAGGATTGCAAACAAAAGAACTGTATAATAAGGAGGAATAATCTATCAATCAAAGCCAACCTAAAGAATAAACCTAATATCTTTTAGTCAACAATGATATTAAAACACACTATGTATTCCATACATTTAAAAGTTAGATAAAGATATAAAAAATATTAACAACAGATCAAACTTTGTAAATCTTTTATTTCTAAAATAAAAATTACACTGTATGGGATTAATGGCAGCTTGCAGAAGAAAACATTAGTGACTTGAAAACATAGCATTAGAAATGATTCAAAATGAAACAGAGAAAGACTGATAAAAATTAACAGCATTAGTGAAATCTGGATAACTACAAGTCATCAACTATATGAATCAAAAGTCCCCAAAGTAAGTAAGAGGGAAAATATACTTAAAGAACTAGTTGCTAGAAATTTTTCAAATTGTATGAAGATTATAAACTCATAAATATCTAAGAGGCCCAGAAATACACAAACACTAAACATGGAGAAACAAACTTATATCACATCACATCATAAAAAAATTGTTTAAAATCTGTGGTAAAAAGAAAATTGTAAAAAATATGGAGGACAAAGATATTACTTACTGAGAAACAAGGATAAGGAAGACAAGAGGTTTGTTGTGGGAAACAGTGCAAGCTAAAAATCAGTGGAGCGACATCATTATTAAATTTAAAGAAAACTTAACTTAGAATTCTTTATTTAGCAAAAAAAAAAAACCTTGCAAAAAATGAAGATATAAGCTTTTTTAAGACATATGAAAATTGAAAAAATTTATCCTCTACACTATAATGTGATATATATATATATGACTATATAACTGAATAATTTTAATTAACTTTGATGATGCAAAAGTACACATGTAAGCATTTCAGAGTTGGCTGTTAGAAGCTGTCTGAAAAATAGATAAGACTTTAATACTGTATTTTTCAATATGCAGTCAAAAGATGCATATAGCCTAGGAAAGAGGGAATAAAACTAAGGTCATATTATTTATAGATGCAAAGATGATTTAATCAATTTAGCTAAATTAAAAATGGAGACATACCTATACCAAGACAAGGACGGGGAAGAAGACTAAACATAAGCGAAATTCATTGCAAGTAAGAGGTAAATTTATTATTTGTCTAAAATTGACAGTCTAGGAAAAGAGGTACAGAAATATTAAGGCTCTGACCAATTAGTTCAGTCAATTAAGAGTATCATCCTGAAACAACAGGTTGAGGGTTTGATCCCCTATTAGTACACACACGGGGAGCAAGCAATGGATGCACAACTGAGTGGAATAACAAATGCTTTCCTTTCCTCCCCACTTCTCTCTATCTCTTTTAAGAAATTAATAAAAATTAAGACAGATGCTCAGTTGGTTGGAACATCATCCCAGAGCAAGAAAGTTGCCAGTTTGATTTCCCAGTCAGGGCACATACAGGAGTAGCTCAATGTTTCTGTATCCTCTCCCTTTCTCTGTCTCAAAAAATAATAAATATTATTTTCATTGTTTTCCCCATACAGTAAAAATAAGGGGAAAGAGATTGGTTGGGGAGTAAAAATTGGTGGATTATTTTTTTGTACAGGTGATTTTTCCTTTGCCCAATAGTAGAATTTTAAAAATGAGCATGCAATCTGAAACCATGCTATCTTAATAACAAATGGGGAAATTACAATTGTTTCATGACATTTAAAATTTTTGGCCTTTCACTTTCTGTTATCATCAAATAGGAAATTTTAAAAATAAAGTAAAACTAATATTTACTTTTTATGCTATAAATTAATACATCAGAAACATTATAAATTAAAGTGTTTTATCTTTGTAAAAAATGTTATTATAAGTTTGCATTCTCATCATACAATTTACAAAGCAAGTCCTTTTTCATGTCTTAAAAATATCATGCTTCAAATTTGGATTAGTTCCTAACATTTTATCCAATGTGTTTTTCAATGTCATGAAATATCTTTGAGAGTTCTTTAATGTAAAAGTTTTTCCTCGAGCCACGTACTCTGGGACATCTTCGTGTTTCACATTAAAATCATTTTCTCATTGATGTCAGTAAGTTCAACTTCACGAAGTTCCATGGCTGCATATCCAGAGATTCCAAAATGGCAGCACTGTCAACATGATCAGCTATTTCTTTTATAACTCCACTTACATTCAGTTTTATTTTCACTGTCAGTATTTTCACTGTTTGGATCTTTACTGCATGTTCATTTTTGTGCCAATTGCCTCTTTCAGTTCCCCATATTCGTATAATGCCATGTGGGTTTATCACTGGGCGACAAAAAAGCAACATATCTAGCAGCTTTTCTGTATACGTGTATGTGAAATGAATAGCACATGAGATTGGGCGTGTACAGGGAGGTTTGGCAATAGGCTGTGGACTGAAAAACAGATGAGCAGTGATCAATCACAGATTTTGAAAGAAGTAATGTGAATGGTCACTGATTATAATGTGCATCTTATATTTCTGTAGCAATTTATGGACTGAAGAGTCAGCAGCTTATTTTGTATTTATGCAATTACTCATAGTATACTATAGTAACTGAATTTTGAACTATGTTGCTGAGGAACTGGCTTTATTTAAGTAAATGTGGTAAACAAAATTTGTATATTCTGGATCTGTGCAAAGCAAGAGCTACCTGTGATTGTCTTTTTCTTTAATTGTATGTTTATTCATTTATTTTTATGTTATTTTCTTTTTTCTTTCAGTTTTATGGAGATATGTTTGATACACAACACTGCATAAAAATAAGGTATACAACATAATGACTTGACTTATATATATTGTGAAATGATTACCACAGTGAGTTTAGTTATTAGCCATATGTTTATTAGCTTTGAGGTTCATGAAGGCAAGGACTATATCTCTTTTACTCACTAATGTTTTCCTAGCCCTTAGCACCTCAGAAACATATTGTAGTATCTCAGTAAATAGTTTTGAATTAATAGGAAAATAAAATTTGTGTTTTCAGGAGGAAAGGTACCTATTGACTCGTGTGAATATTCTTAGAGGCATTACAGTGGTTAAAAGTGTGACTCCCAAAGATAAATAAATATAAGGAAATGAAATTCTGGATGAAAATTGCAGCTCAGTCATTTTCTAGCTATACAATCTGGGCAAATCACTTCACTATCCCGTGCCTCAGTTTTCTCATTTATAGAAAGCGCATAGTAATAATTCCTATTTCATAGAATGCTGTGAATATTAAACAAGTTTATATACATACACAAAACAATTTGACAATGACAAAATAGTAGCCACTATAAAAATGGTAGTAATTATACTGGAGTTTAGATTTTTTAGATCAATAGTAATATATATTGCTACCAATAAATAGTCACTATCTACTTTCATGCGCAAAGTTACAAAATTACTACTGGAAACACAATGAAAATACTAAGGAAAAATCAGTTGGTATTCCTGAAATGATGATGATGATTTTGGTGAAGTAAAAACTAGAAGTATTTGTTGTATATAGTTGAATTTTAAATATCATCCTAAAAACTGGAACCTGACATTAAACTTAATACCAAACATGCTTGTATCTTTTGATATTTTCAGGGAAAAGGTGTAATCTTCTTTTTTTGGTGATAGAAGATTATTTCCAGAGCTTCCTGTAGAATAACTGAATAAGAAAGTAGCACTGTGGATTATTTTTTCTAAAAAGAAAGAAACAAATGTCAGACTTCTGTTTTAATTAAGCAATTAATTAAAATGTTATATAGAAAAAAAACATTAAAAAAGTTCAATTGTGTAATTTAATTTTAATTGAATGAAATAAGTCAGTGAAGACTAGCTGCTGTTTCATGAGTCCTTTCATAAGGCCAAGAATGGATTTCGACAGCAGAGACAGGGGATAGCACTGAGTTTAATTCTATTTAATTAGCATTGTCCAACCTTTCTCAACAGCAAAGCAATACTTTTATTAAATAAAACCAAAAGTGCAATGAATTTTGGTCCAAAGTAATGAAAATGTGATCTCTAAAAATAAGTATTTCCCGAGAGTGGATTCTGCATGAATCCAAAGGGTATCTTTAAAAATTTTAAAAGTAACTATATCATTTCCAGTTACTCCAGGATTATAGAAGCAGATATATTTCTGCTGCCTACCTCTACCACAGGTGAAATACACATTCTTTAGCAAAATTAAAAAGATTTTACCACTAAACCAATCTATGGCCATAACCAGCTACTTATTTATTATTTGTATTTTAAAGTAAACCTTTTATTGAAATATAAGTTGAAGATTATTTATGTATAGATAACTAGATTTTCACAACGTTAGCACACAAAAGTAATCAGTGTCAAGATAAAGAAATAAAACATCCTCCTACTCAGTCACAATTGCTCCCTTTGCAAGGGCAACTGCTATTCTGACTTCTAACACCACAGGTTACGTTTGTTGTTTCTGAATTTATATAAACTGGACCATACAGTGTGTATTCTGTTGGATCTGCTTTCTTTTGCCCACAATTGTAGTTATGAGGTCTTTTATGTTATTGTATAAATTCAAAATTATTTCTTGCTATTGTCTATTATTTTCATGCCCCATGATATCTCCACATTAATATTGATGGACATTTTGGTGATTTTCAGTTTTGCAATATTAGGAATAGCACTGCTAGGAACATTCTTGTTCAAATCATTTTGTGAACAAATATGTAGAATTCTGCTGGATATATACTTAGGAATAGAACCTCTGGCTATATACATATCCAGCTGTCTTTGATACTTTCAGAGAATTTTCTGAAGCAGTTAGAATACCTTACATTGTATACGAGTTGGATTGTTCCACATTCTAGTCAACACGGAGAATGCAGGTGTTCCATTTTAGCTATTCCGTTAGGTGTGTGCTTCCTTCTCTGAACCCAAAGGACAAAGTCTCACTCTTGAGGAAAATTTGCTAAGAGCAGAGTTCAAATAGTTCAAATAGAGAATGAAAGAACATTTAGAAGTAAGACAAGTTTTAGATAACTGAAGAGAGGGAACCTGTTAATGGTCCTGAGAGACTGATCTCAGAAAGTATCTTCAGAATAAATACAACATACATAAATGGAGAGAACCATCTTGTAGTGCAAGACCTGCAGATTGAGGAATGACATCGCTGGAACCAGACAGCCTTCTGGACCCAAGCTTAGCTCTCAGAGATAACATTACACAGAGGTTGCTTATTGTAATTATATTTTACATGAGTCTACCCTCTTAAAAACTTTTAGTTGTACAAGGTGGTATTGTTAACTGTAGGCACAATGTTATACAACAGATCTCTATAAATTTTTCATCTTGTATAACTGAAATTTCAAACTCATTGAAGAGCAACTTATCATTGCTCCTTTACTTCAGCCCCTACTCTCAGTTTATTAGAGTTTAATTATTTTAGAAATCAGATGTTATTTTCAAGATCCTCATGGTAACAGAAGAGGGCACTATAAAGGTTGAAAACTTATCTTGGCCCATTTCCTAGCCCTTTCTCTCCAACTCCCAAAAATCTGTTTCTATTAGTTTAGGAAACTCATTATTTAAACATAGGCAATATTTAGGTGTGTGAAAAAATGTAATTGACATTGAATTGGTCAATATGTTTCAATATATCGGTTATTTAACTCCTACAAATACACATATTTAATATAGAGTACTAATTTTATATTCATCTTTTGATACATCATACATTTGAAAATATTTTTCTGTGGTTTTCACTATAGATAGCTAATACATAGCAACATATTCATTCAACTTTAAAGAGAAACATGCCTCTGGAATTTATTTTCTATAATTTCTGCAATAATTAATACCACCTTATTTGACAGCACACTCACCCAAATTATAGTTTATAGATTGAGCATTTCTAATAATCAAGTAATGCCACAATTTTCCATAGCAGTCTCATTCAAGATGGAGATTTACATACTTTAATAAAAGTTTTTTGTTGAGTTTTATTACTTGCAGTTAAAATCTTATTCATTTGTCATCATTACAATTTTCATTTTATTAAATCAAATATCTACATCAAAATAATTTATGCTGTGACTAAATATCTCAAGTAAAGACAGTGGGATATGATAAAAAATGTCTTCTCTTTTTGCTTCTTCCTCTTAATGAATCACATAATAATTACTCAGAAGGAAATTTAAGATAAATTGTTGTAAGACAATTCATTACTTTTTTTTAGATAATTAGCAGAAATTCTGTCATCTTTATGAGGGGTTTGCTTGACCATTATGAATCTAATATGATAATGACATTCAAATGAAATACTTATTTTTGTAGGATTTAAAAGATGAAAGGTGGTGCAATTTTGTTTAATTGACTGGCTCTTGTCATAAGATATTAGGTGAAGGAGGGTGTTATTTCTTAAAATAGTATTTTATATAAGAAAAATTGAGAAGACAATATGTGATTAAATGAAAACTATAAGCACCTTCAAAAATTAGATTCTATTTCAACTTTTAATACAAAAAGTTATCTTTCAGTAAAATGAAATTCTTTGCCTAGAGGCTTCTGAATTGTCTATCTCCACCAATGAAAATAAAAGATTCATTGAGTGACAACCTTTTAAGAGTTATAAAACTTTTCATCTTAAATCTGAGTAAAATATAACAATATGAATTTATTATTAATTTCTGAGAAAAAACCAACAAAGTTGTTCCTAGTTTTGTCCACTGAAAGCTAATCTTGTAAAAATGATAACATGCAGCCTTTATAATGTCTCGGAACACCACAGCCAACAAAAGGGAACAGGAATCCTTAGAGAAACAGGTTACCCAGACACGAAGCAAAAATTCTACTATATTAAATGAAATAAGCAAATCATAAAAAGCTAAAAACTATATGATTTCAGAAATAGGTGGGATATAAAACTGGGACTCATGGACATAGAAGTGAAGTGGTTACCTGGGGGAGAAGGGTAAAGAGGAACATATATATGGTGACAGAAAATGATTTGACTTTGGGTGATGGGCACACAAGGCATTCAACAGTTCAGATGCTATAGAGATGTTTACCTGAAACTTATGTACTCCTATTGATCAATGTCACCCATTAAATTTAATTTCTAAATAAAAAAATGAGCCGAAAAAATTTCATTCAACCAAGGGAAAGGGAGCTAAGCTCTCTAAGGATTTTTGAAAGGTTCTAGAAGCCAACTTGAAAAGCAGAACAATTAGACCATTGAAAGAGCAAGGACTGCAATGGATTTAAACATCAAATACATGTTAAAATTCCTGAGTTTATAATGATGCTGAAAGCAAAACAAATTTTCACTTCAGTCCCCTGTCTCAGGGAATCAACCCATGGTTCTGCAAACACAAATACAGGGTAAGAATCAAGGATCCCACTTATCTTTCCTGAACAAACTTATTTTTATATAAGCAAACAAACAAATTATTAAGGAATGTTTTCTTTTCAAAAAAATTCTGTAAATGCAGAAATAATGAAAGAATTAAAAGATTATCATTTATAACAACCAGTGAATTAATAGATTATAGGCAATAATCATCAATGACTTCTAAAACCATAAAATAAAGGTCAATGAGAAACTTTATAAGGAGCAGATCAGGTTGAAACCATTTGAATCCAGTCATCAATATTAGCATTGTTAAAAGACACTTTGTCTCCCAGCATAATGCAACAGGTAGTATAAAATACTATTCATAAATTAGGTTTGAAATTAAAAATGGAGAGCAGCTACTTTTGATTCTTTTGTTCATCACTATATTCCAACATCGAGTATAATATCTGACACATAATAGATGCTGAATAAGTGTTTATTGAATGAATAAATGAATGGATGGAGGAATGATTGAAAGGAAACACAGAGCATTGTTAAAACTAATAACACAAAGTTATTTAGTTTCTGTCACTGATGAATTTATGCAAGCCACAACATCATGCATCAAATTGAATACTTTAAAATAACATGCAAATAAAAGCTATAAATAAGGTTTTTATAATTGTTAAGTTCTCATGTACTTTAGTTTTGTCTTGATTCTCTAATGAAATAAATAAGGAATACATTTTTTATTTATAATTTTTTATTATAAGCACCATTTAACATATTGAAGTATTATAGATATTTATATCTTCCTTTGGCCCATCAGTGATGTCATATTGATGTCCTTGGAGAAAGCTGATTGCCCCAAAGATTTCTTTTCCCAATGTTTTGTTGAATTGAAATTATATTCCCTTAGTAAATTGCAAGGCTGCTCAAAATTGACTTGGGGCATTGTAAGAACCATAAAGCTTTCAAGGGACTTTGTAAAATCTTAGTATCTCCTGAAGGAAAACCACGTCAGACATATTATACTGTTATTGTGGGGTTTGTTCTAATTCAATTTTAAATAAAAAAGAAAGTATTATTTCCCAAAGAGTCACTGTTACTTTTCCCTAAGATTAATTCTAGAAATAATGCAACTGAAATTAGATTAACTAACATAACTAAAATACTACAAAATTTGACACATTTTACTTAGAGTACTTATTATTATATAGTTTTATGTCACATTTGCATATAGCAATAATCTCTGATTCTGTTGTTAGAACACCGGCACACTAAAACAATTTTTAAATTAAAGTGATTAAATTTCATCATACTATATTATAAATATTTTTATTGATTCATATTTACTGTTACATTACATCAATAATAGTATCTTTATATTTGCAAAGATTAAAGTCAACATTTTAATTGTTTATAAACTCAAATTGGTTTCAGCTTCTTTCTCTTTCCTTTTATTTGGCCCTAAAATAAAAATTAAAATAAAAATTTTAATTATACCAAATTGAAATGTATAAGTAAAAGAATACCAAAATATATTATATTCCAGCCTTATTTATCATACGTTTTACAGGCTCTAACTTAATATTATGTATTATATGCAAGGAGAATATAAAGCTAAAGAGAAAAAATGTTCCCTTTGATTATAAATGACTAAGTGCCAGAACCAAGGATTAAACTTAGGTATGTCTCTACAATCCTTATAGTATACCTCACATTGCTCATTTTACTGACAATTGGGAACCCCAACTAGTCTTCTTTCAGTCTTTCAATCATGCTAGCCACCATCCTGCTTTGCTCAAGCTGGTCTCTGGGTCAGGACGTTTGTTCCCATTCTAGCAGTCTGTAGCACATCTTCTCATCTGAGAGAAGCCTTCCCGACCACACGGCCAGGCCTTGGACCTCTTGGCCCCATACTATTTATTGCCTCTGTTTGTTCTGTTCATAGCACTTTTCATCATTTGTAGCTTTATAATTTTTTTTAGTTGTTGTCTGTCTACTCCTTTGGACTCAAACCTCCCCCAGGGAAGGGCTCAGGTATGTTTCTTCACCATTGTCATTGAGTACCTTGCATGTGGCCATCCAAAGATTATCTAAAAGAATTTAATGAAAGACTGATATCCCTCCCACATTTTGCATGTTATTTTAAAACTAAGGATCATGGAAATTATATAAATGATTCTATTTTCTTCTAATTATCAAGTTTCAAATATTAAAAAGTTTAAAGCCAGTTATCTTCCTTTCTCTCTCTCTCTCTCTTTCTTTCCATCTTTCTTTCTTTCTTTCCTTCCCTCCTTCCTTCCTTCCCTCCATCTTTCCTTCCCTCCCTCCCTCCCTCCCTCCCTCCTTCTTTCCTTCCTTCCTTCCTTCCTTCCTTCCTTCCTTCCTTCCTTCCTTCCTTCCTTCCTTCCTACCTTCCTTCCTTCCTTCTTTCTTTCTTTCTTTCTTTCTTTCCTTCCTTTCTTTCTGGGGAGCATATCTATACCCGACATGTAGCTTCTCATAAATGCTAATTAAATAATTAAAGGATTTAATAAATTTCTATAAATAAATGAAAAGAGGCTGTCAGGGAATGGTAACAAGACAGATGCTCAAGAACTCAGGATAAACCTCAAATTAGACATAGTCGCGAATAACTGCTGCTGTGATGGTGTGGGCCTGCCGTGATGGCTTTCAAATTCACTCTGCTTAAATAATTCAATAAGGCAGAGCAACTGTGCAGTGGCTCTACCTTATATACTAATAGCAGTTCCTTTTTCTACTGTTGTGTACTTAGACAAATACTCCTCAGGTATGGTTCTGAGTGGTCCAATTAAAGCACACAACACAAACTTCCATGGAGAGAAAACCAAAGTGAAGTCTATGGCACTTCTCATTAGGCCCTTTGCCTAATTTTCATTAGGTCTGTTGGTTCTCTCTCATTAGGCCCACTGCCTGGTTTTCATGAGTCTCACTGTCTAAGATTCATTAGGCCTATTGCCTGAGTTTTATTAGGTACATTACCTGATTCTTATTAGGACTAGTGCCTGATTTCTTTTGGACCCTCAGAACATGAGGCCAGCACTTAACCTCATGACTAGCCCATTGGCTGTTGACTGTCGACTGTCGTTTTTCACTCGAGTGACAGCCAGAAGTCACAAATTCCTTATGCCTGATGAGAGGTACAGGTGAAGAGAGATTTTCATAACAAAAGAAATTTTGAAACCTAGGTTTCCTCCCATTCATTCAAATTTATTAGCATTTTTAGTTTGAAGTTGATATAACATTATCTTTTCCAAAGAATGCATATTTGCCACATAAAAGAATCTTTTCAATAGAATAATTTTTTTTAAAAAATTGCCACTCATCTGACATCATTTGAATTAGAACAAAAATAATTTAAATGATATTATTAGGTTAATTAGTTTATTTTCTATTACATTTATTTTTTATACATTGTAAAATCAGTGACCTTTGTCACTATGTATCTTTTGTAGCTACAAAAGAATATAGTTTAATATCATTAATTTATTCACATGCAAGCTGGATTGATTGAGTCAAGCCATTTCAATCCAAATTCAATGTATCTATAAATAGAAAGCAGTATATTACACACATAAACTTTTATGCTTTTCTAGAAATGCTATTCTACAAAACTTACATAATAGCAGCCAGCAACAAAATAGGTTTTTATTTAATATAAAGCAACATTTTATGTATTCTTAGAATAAGTTTAATGTTTTAAACACTTTAAAAATTCTCTATTTTTTAAGATAAAAGAAAGCATGTAGTGTGTACAAACAGCATGTACATTACATATATACATGCGTATGTAAGTATGAAAAGTATGGCATACTTTTTATTATACATATACACATATATTTCATAGATAAATGAATTTAGGTTATAATTTTTAGGTGTCACTAATGTCAAAACTTATATAAAAATATTTATACACTTAGAAAAGGCTTTGAATTCAAAGTCAGCATTTTAAATTGTTTAAAGTTAAGGACTACTTAGTAACATTAAAAAATAATATTGAAATTTGGAATCTGTCCACTTGAATATTTGTAAAAAATATTGTTATTCATTTTTACTATGAGGACGTTAATATTTCCTTGACAACCTCTAAGATTTTGCATTTCATGAAATTTTATGTATTCAAAGGATAAAATTGTTTCTATTTATTTTAACAGTAATAAGTACAATAAATAGATAAATAAATATATTTTCATATATATATTAAAAATAATACATTGCCATGATTTCTGATTCAGTATCAGCAATTAGCCCCAAATTCTTGGCTAATGCACATTTGAATTATCTTTTATTTTAGTTCAGGCAACATGATGAGATAACAGCTTCTAATTTCCAACTATTATTCTCAAATATTTTAGGCAGTGTGCTGACAGAACAGAGGGAGCATATTAAATATTGGATAGGATGTTCACCTGACCAGATCTGGAGGTACAATTCCTATTCAAAACCCATATCGTACACACTCACTGCTAAATCTGTCCTAGACCTTGAGAGCTTTGATCTTGAATTTGTCACTTTATTAATCACTTACATGTGGGAATCTGACAGCCAATAACATTCTCTCTTGACAGTAGTGTTTAGATGAACTGTTCATTAAACATTTGGTCTAGGAATTATGACAGACATGTTGGTTTGAAAGACATATTTTGAGGAAATGTTTTATTGGGAAGACTCATGCGTCACCCATGTCCACATGCATTGGTTTATTTCTTGTCAAAACATTAACTTGCCAACACATAGTCACAGCCTTCTCTGGATTAAGTTGTATTTAAGCACTCTAGAAAAATAAGCACTCTCCTTCAAATTCTTCTGGGAAGGAAATACTAAAAATGGGGTAATAACCTACTGATGTTGTCTTTGACACCCACATTGAACTGCATATTGTACGCTTCATGGTTGTGTTGATTTAAAGAGGGCATTCTGAAATAATTAGGCCCTTTTATTTATTTACAAAGAGTTTAAAGAAACCAAACCACATTCCTTAAAAACACCTTCACCCGCCTGACCAGGCGGTGGCGCAGTGGATAGAGCATTGGACTGGGATGCAGAAGACCCAGGTTCGAGACCCCGAGCTCGTCAGCTTGAGCGCTGGCCCATCTGGCTTGAGCAAAAGCTCACCAGCTTGGACCCAAGGTTGCTGGCTCCAGCAAGGAGTTGCTCGGTCTGCTGAGGGTCCGCGGTCAAGGCACATGTGAGAAAGCAATCAATGAACAACTCTGGTGTCACAACGGCAAGGAGAAACTAATGATTGATGCTTCTCGCCTCTCTCCATTCCTGTCTGTCTGTCCCTATCTATCCCTCTCTCTGACTCTCTCTCTCTGTCTCTGTAAAAAACAAAAAACAAAAAAACACCTTCACCCTACATAGACAAGTGTGATTAGTTTCATTTGCTTTTTGGAAATTTGTCTCCTCCAGTATGTGTCAGCGTTTCTGTTTTATTTTTATTTTATTTATTTTTTGTTTCTATAACACTGTAACAGATCGGATATTATTTTTTTGTGAAATTTAGCCCTAACTCCAGAATAATTTGAGATATTTAGAAAAAATCTGAAAATCAACATATTAAAAGGAAAAAGTGCCTCTCACTCTACAGTTCTTATAGCCAAATATAGTACCTGTTAACATCAAGTCCCCATACATTCTAGAAAGACTTTTTGTTTAATTTATTAATTAGTTTTTAAATATTGGTCACAGCACCATATTCAAGGAAGTTGGCTACTGGGTCAGGAAATTCTTTGCACCAGTCAGCCACCAAAATCAGAGGTCAAATCAATTGATTGAAATGCCAGTGAGCAGAGATTAGATAATGTGGTTAAGAGGTGGCCCCATTGTCTCCAGGTGCACCTTGTTAGGACTAATTACACTGAAAGGCAGGTTATTCATAGTTCATATAAAGCAGCTGAGTTCATGGATCATCCCACAAAAGGCTTTTTACCTGTTTCTGACTCTCAGGGAATTATTTCAGGATGTAGACAACATTTTAAAAAACAAGAGAAGAAAAAGAAAAAAATAATAATCAAGACTGATTCATCTGCTTAGACGTCCAGAGGTTGGAGATGAACTGGAGCTCTAACAAAAAGCATTCCTCTTTCTCTCTGCTCAACACATGGGAGCACAACTTCAGCCTTGAACTGAGATCATGCCCAGATGGCTTTGAAAATGAGATGGTTTCATAGTTGTTTTTCTGCTGGGAAACTTTGAAACATTGATTGAGGCAAGTAATTCTATTCTAATTTTTATTATGTCAAATGTATTTTTAAAATGAATAAAATAAATTATTCTATCTCCTCTCCTTCTTACCCAATGTCTCAATGTCTATTTTTTGGAACACATCCCTAGTTCTATTTCTTTTCTTTTTTTTTTCATATGTCTAATTCTGCTTACCCGCCCCTTCTCACTATGTCCTTGTTGATTCCACCTCTCACAAGTCATAAATGGAGCCTTTTCCCTGATTCTGTATTTTAGACATTGTTTCATTATCTCAAACTTTGCCATCTGCCAGGATTTCCTATTTTCATTATTCAGTTCTACTTGTATACTTGAACATATTACTGTCACCTCTGTCTACTGTGTGGTTGTAATGGATATATATCTAAATCCTTTTCATTAAGAAGTTGAAAGAACAAAGGAACATTCTAGGAAAAAAGAAAGCAAGCAAAATCACAATTTATTTTTTGTTAGTTCCCCTAATGCAATCCTTTCTCTTTTTTTCCCCCCTATAAGATTTAAATATGCTCTCTATCATTATATTCCTGTTACTAAATATAATGCCAGTGGCCCAGGCCAAGCAGGTTCACATTGGATCTGGGTAGATGATAGAGGAACTACAGAGCTGGAAAGCGTAAGGCCATTCCCATTTATTAGATTCTTCCAATTGCAGATGAGAAAACAGGCAGGGAAGACTGCTTCTCACAGGGCTGGCCAGGCCAGTGATAAGGAAAATGGCCCCTCACAGTTGTGGGCAAGTGTTCCGCCCAAGGTGAAATACCTCTAGCCTTATATAGGATACACACACGTGGCTCAGCCATGTGCTCACACACTAATCATGCAAAGTGCAAGCAAGCAAATCTAACACAGATGTTTTCTGAACACCAAAAATCCTTATTTCTTCCTTATTCTTTCCATGAATATATATTGCTCACAAAAATTAGAAGATATTTTATTGCTTCATCTCTTGCTATATTCTGGAAGAGGGATCTCTTTCTTGGTTTAGCCCAAGAGTACTTTCATTGTGTCCCTTTCAACAATTCCTGTTCTCATGATAGATTATCTGTTTACTTGTAACTTCCATTTTAGTTTCTAAACAACCTATTGGTGATTTTACATTAGTTTGTAGGTGGCATTCAGTATCTGACTTATACTGGCTCATTCTAAGGTTTTGAATAATTCTAAAAATTTCCTTTTCAATTTTGACCAGAGCTGTTTGGAAATGTTAAGAGAAGTTTTGGCCCAGTCACAATAGTCACTCAAGAATAACCAAAAATTCAGCAAATATTTGTTGTCCACTGTGCCAAGCTTTATGATAGATGCTAAGTGAGTGCTGAATAACATAGAGGATGGTATTTTTGTAGTCAGGAAGCTTACAATTTTTATTAAAAGTATGACAACGCTACCAGAATCTTTGAAAATTATAAATACAATATATGTATTTTCACATTTAAAATATTTATAGACAAATATCAGTTGTTTAATATATAATAAAATAAAATCACACCTCATTAAATCTAATATAAAAATGTGTTTTCTAAAATGTGTATTTTACATGAATGAGTCAGTGTTACATACGTGGCGTATTCCTTTCACAGAAACATCCTTCAGGCTGTAGAATTGGAGAGAAATTTCTCTTAATTTCCTCAATTCTAGAATACTAGATTAACTTTAGGAACCCTGAGTTAGATCATTTGGCCAATTAAAACTCACCCTCTTTAAAACTAGGTACAAAAGTGTCTTTATCAATGGGTGGCTTAAATAGGGTTGTGTAAAGACTTAATTCATGGTGTCCAAGGCATTCGGTGGAAGCTCCTCACTGTAGTTGGCTTAAGTTACAACTTTAATATTGTCTTTTGAGCGTGCCTTTTTTGTTCCTTATTAAAAGAAAAAATGCAAGAAAAATATGTCATTGAGATTGATTATAATTGCCAGCTGTTATGATCTCAATGGAAGTATTAGAGCCCCTGCCTAAGGTGCATTGAAGAGTGCCAAACCTCAGAGCAACTCTGCTCATCCTAGAAAGCACCGTGGCCTGTAGTGAAAGCTGCAATTTAAACATCTCCCGGAGACCCATTATTTGCAAATCATTGACACAACAAACTGTAACAACCCTGGTCCTCCTTGTCAATGCATGCTTAGGGAGCTTTTCATCCGCAGAACCTTGCATGCTCAATAACTTTCCATACTAAAAATCCTTATGAAATTTCTGAAGAAAATAAGCAACTGCGCATGGGCCAGAATCTCCTTTAAATGTGAAAAGAGAAAATTACAATCGACTAGACTGGCTGGTAGCATCATATACAGGAGAGAATCCTCACAAGTCAAAAGTAAGTTTGCATGTTACCATATTGCTTAAAATAAAGCCAATTCATTATTTGATTTTCTAGCAATAAAATTCATCTGAGACATCTCAGTTGGCACTCCCTCTCCTTTGTCTTCCTGTTGAGATCTTAAAAATAAACTAATGGTTCCTCTAAACTTGAGGAGAGGAAAAGATCGCTCTGGATTGTCAACTTTATTGCCAAATTTAATCATGCAGAGAATTTTCACAGCTGAGATATTGACTTTTAAAACAAAAGATATGTAGTATAAACATAGAAACAGGTTTAACTGTTAGTAGCCACTGCAGGGAGATTGTTCTTCAAAGAGAAATATATTTGGGTTTGAGTCCTTTAATGCCTGATACAGATGAAGTATTTTAAAAAGCTAATTTGGTGAATCTTAGTTTATTAGTAGAGCTGATAATATTTCTAAATGTGCTGTCATTGAGAATTTTTCCAAAATTTACAATCAGGAGAAATGTATTCTTTAGGATAACATGGGAGTAAAAGTTATCATTGACTGAAAATAGACACTTAGCTCCATATTGGAAGAAACCAGTAGTGTGATACATGACTAGGTCTTGAAGAGAATAGAATAAAGTCCAAGACATGTTACCAAAATGACTGAAAAAAAGGTCAGGCTTCAAAAGGATATACCCCAGAATAGTACAAGAAAGAGATGTTAATTTAAATTCTACAAATATTTCTTCTTAGACCTACTATGGGCCAGTATTTTCATTCACATATGATAATGGATTTATCTCATCCCACAATTCTAGATCTGGGGTATTATTATTCCTGTGCTAGCAATTAAGAACTGAAACTATGAAACTGTGAAATTAGTGATTTGCCCACAGTCATACTATCACCATGTAGCCATGCTACGACTCCATGTCGCCTCCTGACTTTACTTCTTATTTTCAACAAACCATTTTAATGTGCATATAACATTAACTTCTGTGTTAGTGTAGTAATTACAGTGTCATCTTATTATTTTATTATCATTATTTACTATTATTTTATCTTTGTCTTGTTGGCACATACAGATTTTCCCAAGATTTTTGTATCTACTATCTCCTTTCAGTACCTAAAAAAACCACTCAGAAGATAAGGTAGGGATTGCTATCTCCATTTTTACAAAAACAACAAAAAGACCTACACATAGGTGGGGTAAGTCATTAATCAAATACTGGGTAAAGACTCTGGTTTCTTAGTTGTAAGCTCTTTTATTGGGACAGTAAAAGATAAAGATACAGTTTACATCTATAACTATAGATAACATAGAATTATAGATGGCAGTGGTTTTCTTTGGGGGTTATTTTGCCTCCCAGGGAACAATGTCTGAAGAAATTATTGTCTTCTCTGGGAAGAAGAGGATCCACTGGCATCTAGAGGGCAAAGACCAATTATGCTGCTAAACATCTGAAAAGGCACAGCAAGGCCTCTCATTAACAACTGTTTGGCTCTAAATTTTACAAGAGCCAAGATTGAAAAGTCTTGTTACAGAAGATATAGCTATAGATGCTTAGAGTTAATAGAGCTATAGAGGACACAGCTGTAGATGTAGGTAGATATAAATATACAGATAGAGATATAGATACAGCTGTGAACATAGCTAGACATAGACAGACATGAATTTAAACATAGATGGTATATAGATATACATCTTAGGTTTTTGTTCTGTTCGCTCTGAACAGATAGAATCAACTTTAATAGAAGTTTATCTTTTACTGGTCTTCTAGAGTAATCAACTTTTCTCTTTATTCTTTCTTTCCACCCTGCCCCACATTTATTGGGATTTAAATAAAATGTAACATTTTATAAGTTTAAGGTAGGTGCGATGATTTGAAACCTTTTTATATTGCAAAATTATCACCACAATGAGTTTAGTTAATACATCCATATTTTTTTTTACCATTTTTTTATAGTGAGAACTTTTTTTTTTTTTTATATATTTTATTATTGTTAATTCTAATGGGGTGACATCAATAAATCAGGGTACATATGTACAATGAAAACATCTCCAGGTTATCTTATCATTCAATTGTGTTGCATACCCATCACCAAAAGTCAAATTGTCCTCTGTCACCTTCAATCTGGTTTTCCCTGCGTCCCTCCCCTCCTCCCTATCCCACTCTTCCCTCCCTCCCCCCCTCCCATAACCACCACAATCTTGTCCATGTCTCATACCCTCACTTTCATGTCCCACCTATGTATGTAATCGTGCTGTTCTCAGTTTTTCTTTTTTTCTGATTTACTTATTTCACTCCGTATAATGTTATCAAGGTACATCCATTTTGTTATAAATGATCCGATGTCATCGTTTCTTATGGCTGAGTAGTATTCCATAGTATATATGTACCATAGCTTTTTAATCCACTCGTCTTCTGACGGACACTTGGGCTGTTTCCAGATCTTCGCTATTGTGAACAATGCTGCCACGAACATGGGGGCGCATTTCTTCTTTTCGAACAGTGCTATGGTGTTCTTAGGGTATATTCCTAAAAGTGGGATAGCTGGGTCAAAAGGCAGTTCGATTTTTAATTTTCTGAGGAATCTCCAAACTGTTTTCCACAGTGGCTGCACCAGTCTGCATTCCCACCAGCAGTGCAGAAGGGTTCCCTTTTCTCCACATCCTCGCCAGCACTTATTCTGTGTTGTTTTGCTGATAAGTGCCATTCTGACTGGTGTGAGGTGATATCTCATTGTGGTTTTAATTTGCATTTCTCTAATGATTAGTGATGTTGAGCATTTTTTCATATGCCTATTGGCCATCTGTATGTCCTCTTTGGAGAAATTTCTATTCATTTCTTTTGCCCATTTTTTGATTGGGTTGTTTGTCTTCCTGGTGTTGCTTTTTATAAGTTCTTTATAAATTTTAGTTATTAACCCCTTATCAGATGTGCTGTCAAATATGTTCTCCCATTGTGTGGTTTGTCTTTTTATTCTGTTCCTATTGTCTTTAGCTGTGCAAAAACTTTTTAGTTTGATATAGTCCCATTTGTTTATCTTGCCTTTTATTTCAGTTGCCCATGAAGATAAATCGGCAAATATACCGCTGCTACAGATGTCGGAGAGCTTGCTGCCTATGTTTTCTTCTAAGATGTTTATGGTTTCACGGCTTACATTTAAGTCTTTTATCCATTTTGAGTTTGTTTTTGTGAATGGTGTAAGTTGATGGTCTAGTTTAATTTTTTTGCAGGTAGATGTCCAATTTTCCCAACACCATTTGTTAAAGAGGCTGTCTTTACTCCATTGTATGTTCTTTCCTCCTTTGTCAAATATCAGTTGTCCATAAAGCTGTGGGTTTATTTCTGGGTTCTCTGTTCTGTTCCATTGATCTATGTGCCTGTTCTTATGCCAGTACCAGGCTGTCTTGAGTATAATGGCCTTGTAGTAAACCTTGATATCAGGAAGAGTGATACCTCCTGCTTTATTTTTTCTTTTTAAGATTGCTGAGGCTATTCGTGTTCTTTTTTGGTTCCATATAAATTTTTGGAATATGTGTTCTATATCTTTGAAGTATGTCATTGGTATTTTAATTGGTATTGCATTGAATTTATAAATTGCTTTGGGTAATATAGACATTTTAATGATGTTTATTCTTCCTAGCCATGAGCACGGTATGTGCTTCCACTTGTTTGTATCTTCCTTGATTTCTTTTATCAATGTTCTATAATTTTCTGAGTACAAGTCCTTAACCTCCTTGGTTAAATTTACTCCTAGGTACTTAATTTTTTTGGCTGCAATAGTGAAGGGGATTGTTTCCTTAATTTCTTTTGCTGATATTTCATTGTTGGTGTATAGAAATGCCTCTGATTTCTGAGTATTAATTTTATATCCTGCCACCTTGCTGAATTCATTTATAAGGTCCAGTAGTTTTTTGACTGAGACTTTAGGGTTTTCAATATACAATATCATATCATCTGCAAATAATGACAGTTTTACTTCTTCTTTTCCAATTTGTATGCCTTTTATTTCTTCTTCTTGTCTGATTGCTGTAGCTAGGACTTCCAGAACTATGTTGAATAAGAGTGGTGAAAGTGGGCAACCCTGCCTGGTTCCTGATCTTAAGGGGATTGCTTTTAATCTTTGTCCATTTAGTATGATGTTTGCTGTCGGTTTATCATAGATGGCCTTTATCATGTTAAGGAATGATCCCTGTATTCCCACTTTACTGAGAGTTTTGAGTATGAATGGGTGCTGGATTTTATCAAATGCCTTTTCTGCATCTATTGAAATTATCATGTGATTTTTGTCCTTCCTTTTGTTTATGTGGTGAATCACATTGATTGATTTGCGAATATTGAACCAGCCTTGCCTCTCCAGGATAAATCCCACTTGATCGTGGTGTATGATTTTTTTCATATATTGCTGGATCCGGTTGGCTAATATTTTGTTGAGAATTTTAGCGTCTAAATACATCAGGGATATAGGCCTATAATTTTCTTTCTTTGTGTTGTCTTTGCCCGGTTTTGGGATCAGAATTATGCTCGCCTCATAAAAGGAGTTTGGAATTCTTCCTTCCTCTTGAATTTTTTGAAATAGCTTGAGGAGAATAGGAGTTAGTTCTTCTTTGAATTTTTGATAGAATTCACTTGTGAAGCCATCAGGCCCAGGACTTTTCTTTTTTGGGAGTTTTTTGATAACTGTTTCGATCTCATTTGCTGTAATTGGTCTGTTTAGGTGTTCTGATTCTTCCAGATTGATTTTTGGAAGGTTATATGATTCAAGAAATTTGTCCATTTCACCAAGATTGTCTAATTTTTTGGCATATAGTTCTTCATAGTATTTTCTTACAATGCTTTGTATTTCTGTTGTGTCAGTTGTTATTTCTCCACTGTCCTTTCTAATTTTATTTATTTGAGTCCTCTCTCTTTTTTTCTTGGTGAGTCTAGTTAAAGGTTCATCAATCTTGTTTACCTTTTCAAAGAACCAGCTTCTTGTTTCATTGATCCTCTGTATTGTTTCCTTAGCCTCTATGTCATTTATTTCTGCTCTGACCTTTATTATTTCCTTTCTTCTACTTGTCTTGGGTTTTATTTGTTGTTGTTTTTCCAGTTCTTTTAGATGCAGGGTCAAGTTGCTTATTTGAGCTTTTTCTAGCTTCTTATGATATGCCTGTAGTGCAATAAACTTCCCTCTCAGAACTGCTTTTGCTGTGTCCCATAAATTTTGAGTTGATGTATAATCATTATCATTTGTTTCTAGAAACTTTTTTATTTCTTCTTTGATCTCATTGTTAATCCATTCATTATTTAATAACAAGCTATTTAGTTTCCAAGTGTTTGAGTATTTTTCAGTTTTTCTTTTGTGGTTAATTTCTAGTTTCATGGCATTGTGATCAGAGAAAATGCTTGATATGATTTCAATCTTCTTAAATTTATTGAGACCATTTTTGTGTCCTAACATGTGGTCTATCCTAGAAAACGTACAATGAGCGCTTGAGAAGAATGTATATTCTACTGCTTTAGGGTGAAAAGTTCTGAAGATATCTATTAAATCAAGTTGATCTAGTGTATCCTTTAAGTCTGCTGTTTCTTTATTAATTTTCTTTCTTGAGGATCTATCCAGTGTTGTTAGAGGGGTATTGAAATCCCCTACTATGATAGTATTGCTGTTAATCTCGCCCTTTATATCCATCAAAGTCTGCTTTATGTATGTCGGGGCTCCTATATTTGGTGCATAGATATTTATAATAGTTATATCTTCCTGTTGAATTGTTCCCTTTATCATTATGTAGTGTCCTCTTTTATCTCTTACTACAGCCTTTGTTTTAAAGTCCATTTTGTCTGATATAAGTATTGCTACCCCTGCTTTTTTTTCATTTCCATTTGCATGAAATATTTTTTTCCATCCTTTTACCTTCAGTCTATGAACATCTTTTATTTTAAGGTGTCTCTCTTGTAGACAGCATATGTATGGGTCCTGTTTCTTTATCCATGCAGCTACCCTATGTCTTTTGATTGGATCATTTAATCCATTTACATTTAAGGTTATTATTGATATGTAGTTGTTTATTGCCATTTTATTCTTTAAAGCTGTATTCTTCTTTTGCTCTATTCTTTCCTCCCTTTAAACTGTTCACAAGAGGCCCCTTAGTATCTCTTGCAGAATTGGTTTGGTTTTTATGAATTCCTTCAGGCTTTCTTTTTCTGGGAAGCTCTTTATTTCTCCTTCAATTTTAAACGTTAGCCTTGCTGGATAAAGTAGTCTTGGTTGTAGGTTCTTGTTCTGCATTACTTTGATTATTTCTTGCCATTCCCTTCTGGCCTCAAGTGTTTCTGTTGAGAAGTCCGATGTCATCCTTATGGGGGCTCCTTTGTAGGTGATAGTCTTTTTTTCTCTAGCAGCTTTTAAAATTTTTTCTTTATCCATTAGCTTTGGTATTTTAACTATGATGTGTCTTGGTGTAGATTTTTTTGGGTTTCTCCTTAATGGAGTTCTGTGTGCTTCTTGAATGTGTGGAGTGTTTCCCAGCCTTAATTTAGGAAAGTTTTCTGCTATAATTTGATTGAACAAAGTTTCCATTTCCTGTCCTCTCTCCTCTTCTTCAGGCACCCCTATGATGCAAATGTTGTTTCTCTTCATGTTGTCACAAAGCTCCCTTAGAGTTTCCTCACATTTTTTAAGTCTCTTTTCCTTTTTCTTCTCTGCTTCTGTGCCTTTGTTTATTGTGTCCTCTAACTCGCTTATTCTATCCTCAGCGTCATCCATCCTGCTTTTAATTCCTTCCATTGTGGTCTTCAGTTCTGATACTGTATTTGTCATTTCTGTCTGATTCTTTTTTATTATTTCAATTTCATTTTTTATACTTGTTATCTCTTTATTTAGGTGTTCATAATGACTATCCATTGTTGCTCTAATTTCTTTGAACATCCTAACTATCATTATTCTAAATTGTGCTTCTGGTAATTTGGTTATATCTGGTTCATTCAGGTCCTTCTCTGGGGATTTCTCTTGATTCATTTGGTTTGCATTCCTCTGCCTGCCCATTTTTTCTGTGTATAAGCAAGTTGTGGCCACTGGAGTCCAGTAGGTGTTGCCTTTGTGTTCTCTAGGTGTGGTCTATCTGCAGGCCCCCCCACCCCCTCTGCCGGCGCCTAGGGTGGTTGGGTATGAGCGTTGCCAGCGCCGGCCCACTGTGGCTTTTGCTGTGATTTCTGCCTCTCCTCCGTGGGAGGGGCTGTCACTGAAGCCACAAGATTAGCACCAAGGGTAGAGGCGAGCACCTTTCCTCAGCTGCGGACCCAGCCTATTTCCGGACTTCCGCCCAGAACCAGCAGTCGGAGCCTGCTCGCTACAGTTCCGCGGGTTAGGCGGGGCTTTTGACGTGCTCTCAGCTGTAAGCTTTTGCCCGTCAGGAGCTTTAGCCCCGCCCTCGAGGCCAGGGCCCTTTGCGCAGGGTCGGAAACCAAGATTTATTGGGGCGGGCGTGTTTGCTGGCTTCCGCCGAGCTGCGTACTTCCGCTCGTCCCGGACTCTACCCCGCCCCCGCGTTCGGAGCCCGCTCGTGCACGTATTAACGCTATCCGGGGTTTCTCCAGCCGGATGGGGATAGCAGCCGTGGGCTCAGCTGTGAGCCTCCGCCTGTCTCGGGGTCCACCCCGTTCCCGCGCTCGGAGCCCGCTCGCGCACGTATACTGGCCAACCGCGGTTTCTCCGGCGGGCGGCGGGGGCGGGGGGCCGACTGGTAGCGTCAGCTCAGCCACGAGCCCCTGCCCGTCCCTGGTCCTATCCCGGTCCCCGCGGTCAGGGCCGGCTTGCGCAGGGCCTGCCTGTTCCTGGCCTCCCGCTTTGTCCCCGTAAGTGGGATTAAAGGCGGGCCCGCAGCTTCCGGACCGCTCTCGCGCTTCCCCTCCGACCCTCTGGGCTAGACGGATCTCCCACCGGCTTGGCCTCTGCCCACGCCGACAGAACCGCCTTTCAGCGTCCTGCCGCCCCAAAACCTTAAGCAGCCCTCAGCAGAGTAGGAAGGGACCTAATACTCCACACTGTAGGCCTGGGAGCTCCCTCACTTGTTTCACAGCTCAATACTGTCCAAACGCCTCTTCTTGGCTCTGGGACTGCAGGCTGGGGCTTGGTTCCTGGGACCCAGGTCCCTCCCTCTCCGCCAAAATCTCCTCCCGCCCCGCGGGTCTCTCCGGGCTGCCGTTTGCTCCGGGGAGCTGGGCAGCCCTCTTCGCGTTTTCGCTGTTCCTACCAGTCTCAATGTGGCTTCTTCTGTGTTCCTTGGTTGAAGAGTCCACTTAGTTTTGTTCAAAGTTGGTTTATCCAGGTGATGGTTCTTAAAATTGAGTTGTAATCCACTTTGGTTCTGGGACTTGGAAGTTGGTACGTCCGCCTACTCCGTCGCCATCTTGCTCCCCCCCTATAGTGAGAACTTTTAAGATCTACTCTTTTAGCAAAATTTACATAGTATTGTTAACTATGGTCACTATACTGTATGTTGGACTCCCAGTATTTATTCATTTTATGACTAGTAATTTGTACCCATGGAACACCTTAATCCATTTCTCCTACCCACACACCCTTCCCCCTTCACTCAGTCTTAGCAACCACCATCTGTCTGTATTTGCTTCTATCAATTCAATTTTTTAAGTTTTATGTATAAATGAGTATTTATCTTTCTTGCCTGATTTAACTTAACATAATCCCTTAAGATCGGTCCATGTTATTGCAAATGGCAATATTTAATCTTTATTATGGCAGAGTAACATTACACTGTATATATATACATATATATATATATATATATATATATATATATATATATGTATATATACACACACACACGCACTGTATATGGTGACGCTTACTAATTTGTTCAGATAAATTGATTTGATCCACTTTGTAATATTGTATGTTAAAAATCACAAATAAGCCCTATATACATAATTTGGTTGGTTAGAACATCGTCCTGATATTCAAAGGTTGTGGATTTGCTCCTCAGTCAGGACACCAAAAAAATAAATAAAAATAAAATAAAAAGTTACCAACAAGATTGTGAATTTGATGATTTCCTTTTATAATTTTTTCCTTTTTCTTAATAAAATTCAGATAATGCTATTAGGGCACATTATACTTTTTTATATATTACAGTTTGTGGTTCCCTAATTTTATGCAATTTTTTTTATTGCTTTAAATACTACTTTATTTGAAAGCAATATTTAGGCAGCTTCTTTTTCTTAGTGTTCGACGAGTATTTTTATTTTTATTTCTTTATTTTTCCCCTTTCCAGGTAGAGGGTTTTTTAGTTGTAAAATAAGTATATGTCGCATAAAAGTGGATACTATATTTTTAAACAATGAATAATTTTGTTCTTTCAATAAGTAAGTTTGATTTTTTACATTATTTTTAGATGATACTTGGATGTTTAATAACTACTGCTTTGTTCTTTCAGTCTACTAACTATTTTATTTCCTCCTTCTCTTCTTCCTCTTCAAATCTTTCTCTTCCTCCTATCCTTTCCTGTCTTCTTGCGATTGATGAAGTTATTTTTATTAATCCCCTGATTTTCTTTATTACTTAAAAACTAAACATTATACATTTGGTCTTTTAATGAGTAACCTAATTGTTTGATCATGTTAAGAATTTCTTACAGAATGTAACATTGATAATACCCCACACACATTCACTGGGCCAGAAGGTGCTTAGCTCAATTCTTCCTTGTCCCCAAGCTTTCCTTTTGTCCTCAAGTCTCCCAAGTCCTGTAGAGTCCTATACAGCTGTAGTGCTGGGCCACAATCTACACCTTCAAGCTTCGGGCTCTGTTCCCTAATGAGGCGTAGGACTCCACTGGTTCTTGGTATTCAGTAAATGCCTAATTCCCAGGACCACTGTATAATTCTGGTCTTAAAGATAAGGAGACATGGGACTTCTGCCTTGTTTTCTGTGTCATTTCTAGTCCATTTAGGACTGAGGAGGATGCATCCCAGTATGAATTCCTTGTGCCATCTTGCTTAATATCCCCATTTTATTTTGCTGACTTAAATAAGGTTGCTGTTAATCTTTTAGAAGAAACTAGTTTACACTTAATTTATTATAGAGCACAATGAGAGACCCACATTGAGGATGAAGCACACAACTAAATAACTGTTTGGGAGCCACTTAGATTCTTGCTAGTAGCTGAGAAAGGGATAAGAATGCTGGAGGAGCTATGACACAGCTGCAGAATAACAAGCAATTGCTTTTGGGGATGATAAAGAAGTAGTAATGGGGCAGCAGTGACCCTGTACTGAATGGAGAAATAAATCAACAGGATATTTAGAACCTAGGACAGAATGCAGTAGTGCAAAAAAATAATTTTCTTCCCTTTAAAAGTAATTTTACATGTAACACTATTACTACGGTGTACCAACTTGGAGAAAATAGCTATGGTTTTTGAACTAGAAGGATCTGTGAATCATTTTGATGTTTCTTTTATTTTTTATATGCTACTTTTAGATGTAGTATAACTTGTTATAAAATAAATGTGTCTACTGACTTTGATTTACCAAAACAACAATAATAATGATAATAAGCACATATGCAAATAAGAGGGGCCATATTTCAAGAAATATTATTTCCTTTTAAAAATGCAGAAACTAAGTGGGGTTAAGAATTAGAAAAGAGGGAGCTTGAGAAAATTTTCTATATTAAGAGTCTGGATCTTATTAATTTCACAGCCCAAGAAAGTTCTTCCATTTGGGAGTTATATATTTTATTATTGAGTTGAAACAGTGTGAAGGTAGATCATATTACAAAATATATTTTAAAACTTTTTCCCATGCTCAAGATCACATATTCCTCCCTAAAATTATAAAATGAACTTCATGCTTACAGAAGATGGCAAACTGATTGCCCATGAGAAATCTGCTTTCTATTTGTTGAACAGGTCTAATATAACCATCTTGGTCTCTAATCCCTTACTTAGAAACATTTTCCAATGTTGGATTCAAATACATTCAGAGGTCAGGTGAACTCAAACAAAACATATGATTAATTATCAGAAACTGCTGCTCATCCATGGCAGAATGTGTTCATCATGACAATAGTACAGCTGGTATAGCAAGGCTCAGTGAATGTTTTCTGGAAATGGCCAGAGAGCAAATAATTTTGGCTTTCTAGGCCACATGGTGTCTTTTGAAAACTACTCAACTCTGTCATTATAGCATAAAAGTGACCATAGACAATACATAATAAATAGGCAAGACTGGGTTTTAAAAAAATATTATTTATAAAATTAGGTGTCAGGATGGGTTTGTCCTGCGAGTTTTACTTTGCTGACCCTTACCTTATAGCGCCAGTGGATCACAAAATAAGGCATTGTGTGTCTTTAGGCAGATAAGTCTATCATTACACCATTCCATTAGTTATGAAACTGGTAACAGTTTTCCCACCTTCTAATACAAATACTAGTAAACAACCTAGTCATGATTTCCAATTGCTACCATTTTGAGAAAAATCCAGAAGGTAATACTTTTTAAATGGTTCACACCATGTCCTCTGTGGCCTCTCCAATATTAGTTCGAACACTTTCTGTTTAAAATGTCCCCTTTATCCAGATTTACAGAGTCTGAAGTAATGTAGAAAACTCACAATATTAACTGATGGGAGAATCCAATACAAATAATTTAGATCCCAAAGTCACTACATTGTCCTAAAATTTCATGGTTTGACTATCTACATATTTCTAAATACACAATAATCGCCAGCTTTATTTTGTGCTTACTACTACATCATGTATTTTATACTTATCAAAGGAGAGAATCAATATAATTGTTCGAATAATTTGTCTACTGAACCATGGTCCAGTGTGGTTACACAGATTTACCTCTGACCAATAAAAGAATCACCACAAATTGTCCAAATATTTGACCAGAGGGCATCAGAATATATTAAAAATGCCAGCTTAACTAAATAAGCATTGAAGTTTCAGCCAGTTAAATGTATATACAGCAGAAAATGGCAGCTTATTACCAGGTGATATACCTCCAAATGCTCATACTCATCTATCTCCCCTATATACCAGCTATCAAATAAATAATGCATTTTTAAGATTTTAAGCCCTGGCTGGTTGGCTCACTGCATAGAACCTCGGCCTGGTGTGCAGATGTCCTGGGTTCAATCCCCAGTCAGGACACACAAGAGAAGTGGCCATCCGCTTCTCTTCCCCTCCCTCTCCCCTTCTCTTGTTCTCTCCCTCTCTCAGCCAGTGGCTTGATTGGTCCAAGCATTAGCCTCAGGCACTGAGGATAGATCAGTTGACTCAAGCACTGACCCCAAACAAGGGCTGCTGGGTGGATCACAGTCAGGGCGCATGTAGGAGTCTGTCTCTCTGTCTCCCCTCCTCTCACTTAAAAAATAAAAAGATTTTAAAATATGATAGAACATGCTTCCTGCTCCTCCCCTCATCTCTCTCTCTCTTACACTTTCTCCCCCTCTCTCTTTGTCTCCCCCCATCTCTGTCTCCCCATCTCTCTAAAAAATGAATAAATAAAATTTAAAAATATATGATAGAATATAAAGTATGATTTTAAAATTATGCATATTAAGTTATAAAACAGTTTTATTTTTCTATGATACTTGCTATTACAGTTTGTATTGTTTTATTTTTCTCTTTAATTTTTGTATAATTTACATAACATTGTGTTAGTTTTAAGTGTACAATGTAACAATTTGATACTTGCATATATTGCAAAATGATTGCCTGTCAGTCAAATTAATATGTCGCCATACATAATTTTAATTTTTTTCTTGTTATGACAACTTTCAAGATCTGCTTCTTTAGCTGTTTCAAATATGCAATACAGTATTATTAACCATGCTATACATTACACTGTTGTGATTTATTCATTTTACAACTGAAAGTTTGTAGTACTTCTTGATCCCCTACACTAATTTTGCCCAGACCCACCTCCTACCGCAGATAACCGATGATTTGTTCTCTATATTAAGGAGCTAAGAATTTTTTGGTTTGGGTTTTTTGTTTTTGTTTTTAACTTTACTTATCATAATGCCCTAAAGATTTGTATTACACATAACAAGATTTCATCCTTTTTATGGCTGAATAATATTCCATTTTATATATACCAAAATTTCTTTATTCACTTATTCATCAATACACACTTAGGTTGGTTTCATGTCGTGGCTATTATAAATAATTCTGAAAGAAACAAAAGGTACATATATCTTTATAAATTATATTTGTTTGGGGGGAGTAAATTCCAGAAGTGCAATTGCTGAATCATGTGGTGTTTCTAGTTTTGATTTTTTGAGGAACCTCTGATTTCCACAGTGATTGCACCAATCTGCATTTCCACCAACAGTGCACAAGGGTCACCTTTTCTTCACATTCTCACCAGCATTTTTCTCTGCTTGTCTTTTTGATAATGCAATTCTAACAGATGTGTAGTAATATCTTATTGTGTCTATACTTGCATTTTCCTGACTACTAGTGATGCTGAGTAGCTTTTCATGTTTGTTGGTAATCTATCTATCTATCTATATCTATATATATCTATATATATATATATATATATATATTTTAAAAATATCTAATCATATATTCGGCCCCTATTTAATCAGATTTCTTTCTATTAAATTGTGAGTTTTGTAATATATTTTGGATATTAACTCCTTATCAGGAACATGGCTTGCAAATATATTCTCCCATTTAATAGGTTGCCTTTTCAGTTCTGTTGATAATGTCTTTTGCTGCTCAGAAGCTTTCTAGTTTAATATAATCTCACTTATTTGTTTTTCCTTATGCAAGATATGAAAAGATAAAATATAAAGTCTGACATTCATGTCTTCTTAGTCTAACTCAGTCAACATGGTTCTACTTTGGGATGTTGCAAAGACAGGGCTCAGGGATTGAAACACCCTTTTCATATACTACCCATCCTTCTCACAATGTGCTTCTGCTACAAAAGGGAACTGTATTCTTTAAAAGAAAAATAAAATGACCAAGATTAGTAAAAATTTAGGGGAAATCAGAAATTTTGCTTTAACGGCAGCAACATAAAAATTGTTCTTTATAATCAAACTTATTTAGAAAATATAACAATGGGTTTTTTAACAGAAAATATTATAATATTTAATCACTGGTTTCTATTTTCCTTAATCTTACATAGATTTTGCTGCATTATGATAACCCCACTTTAAAAAGAAAGATTACAAAAGTACAATTATTCAGACAACTTAAGTCCAAAACATATTTTTATTAAAGCTATATAAGCCAAACTATTTAAAAATAACCTGGGATCCCTTATGATCACCACAATATATTTAAGAGTTGCTATTCCACCTAAAGAAAACACGAGCTTTTTATTTTCACAAACATCAATAGATATCATATAAAATACATAAAATGAACTGTACACTTGGCAAAACACCTTGGGAAATAAGGTGATTATATGGATGGTTAATAACCACCCATACTCCTTAACATTAATCATTGATGTTCCAGGTAAATTAAAACCTCATTTTGCTGTAGCTAGGTAAAAATCTCTGTGTTACTATTCAGACAACAGATCAAGAATGTGGCTTGCTGTGATTCTACAGATTTTATTAAGCTGATTTTATTGGCTTTACAATCAGGTTAATAAAGAAATTTGTCTACAGTGCATTAAAAAACACCAACTTTGACATAATTTATTGTTATATATTGTGGTTTATCTTTTTATACAGATAGACCTGCACATCATAACCATTATTTTATAGATACAGCTATATCTATAGCTATATAAATATTGTATTCAAAACTGTGAATGAACTGTTAGAATCTACTGTCCCTTTTTTAAAAATAACTTTTTTTTTTTAGGTGGAAGGATTGAAGATAATGTGGCAGACCCTTGCATATACCCTGATTGGGATCCACCCAGTAACCCTATTTATGGCCAATGCTCGAGTACTGAGATATTTTTAGCACCTAAGGCTGATATACTCCAATGGAGCTATCCTCAGTGCCCAGGGCCATACTCAAATCAATCAAGTCCAGGGCCATACTAAAACCAATTAACCAATCAGGCATTGGGAGAATAAGAGAGGGGAGATGTAGAGGAAGATGGGTAGAAGCAGATGGTTGCTTCTCCTGTGTGCCCTGACTGGGAACTAAATCGGGATGTCCATATACCAGGCCAATGCTCTATCCACTGAACCACTACTCAGGGCCACATTTTTTTTTTTTAATTAGGGCTCTGCCTATAGTAAAAACTTTATATCTCAGCCTGAAATTATAGTTAGATATTGCCACATACTTACTTGCATTCTGTCCAATTAATAAGAAGAGCTTTACTATAACAACTTTTTAAAAAGAAGCTTGTGCCTTTGTTTCTCTTTCAGAACCTGGAGCAGCCAGCTATCCTACCATAATTGTACAAGATTGAAAGCTATACAACAGAGGGCACTGATCCCTGACAATGGAAAAACCACAGCGGCCCAGGGCTGATGATGTCTAGAGCTTTATGTGGAACAGAAATAAGATTCTGTCCTCTTTAAGTCACTATTTTAAGGTCATACTTATATACATACATGCAAACACATATCATTGGGAACATACTCTAAAGAATGTTTTGTAATCACTGTAGATGAAATATGAGTGCATTTTTACTCTCTGAATAATGCAATCACCCTTACTAAAGTAATTACTGCTAACAGTAGATGTGTAGTCATGGCTCCTATAGGGTCGATTAACCTCAATGCCTTTGCGGGAGGTGCTGGATAACACAAGAGTTAACATGTTTGCGTTCCCTTGGGTCTTGATACCCACTTGTAATTCAGAGTCCTTGCCAATACTCTGTCATTTCTTTGAAGGCCTCTTCCATTTTCTTTTCTTCTGAACACCTTTTTTGTTGTTGTTATCTTTCTTCTGGTCTTTACTTTAAAAATACTTCTTTTTCAAGCCCACCCTAAATTTAAATCAAATGTGCTTGCTAATTTGATCCTATGGTAGCCTGTATTTCCTCTAAAATAGTAAAAGCTAGAATATAGTTACATTGCTTCTTCACACTCACCACACAAAGCTCCCTAATTAAGGCAGAAAACGTGTCATACATAAAGTAAAGCCTTACTAAATATTATTGGATAAATTAATGGTTATATTTAACTCTTTTATTATTTAAGCTCTTGCTACCATACCTGAAAATAAGACTTTATTACAGAATACTCTGCTGCTGCTTTTATAGCTTTCCTTAGCTACCTCTTAGAATATCATTTCAAAGATTTTAACTTCTTTTTCCTACTGAACCTTAAGTGCATCTGTTTCTCAACTTCCCAAACAACAAGCCACTAAAGTTAATTATACTAATTTATGGATTTTTTGTTAAACATAAAGATAAAAATAAAAACTGGGGAATAAATCAAAATATCCAACTACAGTTCAATATGTTGAATTGTGTGAATGAGCAACTCACCTGATTCTCAGCATCTAACAGATCAAGTGATCAGTGACAGCAGTGTGATAAGGCATACAGAAGAAAATATAAAAAAAATACATCAGTCTCATTATTTAAAGGAAAAAAGGAAGTTTCTCAAGAAACTTTTCTGGTCCTGATTTCTGAGAAAGACTTCTCACATGGGACCTGTTATAGATGACAATGTACATGTAGTAGGCAATATCATCTAAATTGTGTGGAAAGAACAGAAATTAAATTTATATAGTTATTCTAATCACTACGTTTGATAAAATTGAAAGGTGTAACAATGGAATAAAATTCAGTGGAAGTGACTGGTGTCTAATTTGATCAAAAAAGAACATTTGATTTTCCAAAGAGCTGTATGTGTAGCAGGCACCTTCCAGATCTCCCTTGACATAAGCTTTAAGGGACTGTTGCTAAGAGCCAAATAGCAATTAGTTCAAGGTTTTGCTATAGGACAAACCTTTCTGCTCTGGGGCACCTACTTTATACTGAGGAATTGATGTTCGTACATAGGAACACATTGGTCTCTTCACCCTGGCGGGTAAACAGTTAATTGATAGCCTTCTTCTGTTGGGGCACCCTTAGAAGACAGGGTACTCACAGATTCTCTGCAAGTGGTTTGCTTTCATGAGTGGGAGAGCTTTGGTCATTCCCCAACAAAGATAAATAACTCCAAACTCGAATGCCACTAATTATGTTCTTGATGCTCAAATAAAATCATTTGCCCTTTAAAACATGCAAAGATTTTCTGTCAGTTTGCGACCATGTGAGCTGCATTTTAGAAGTAAATCAACGTATTGTACTGTGCAAAGTATGCTTTAGTACTTAATGGATTTTACACAATATAGTTCACATTTCAACAATGATAGAGAAGTAAAGTAAATATTAATCTCCCTAGCCAATTAATCTAAACAGAATTGTCACCCTAAAGTAAATGAATTTTTATACAGCTGTGTTACCCTGTGTCAAAGAAACAGCATAAACAAAATCTGCAATTATGGATTTGGCAATGTGTCAGGCATCTCAGATACAGGGCCTTTCTCATTAAAAAAAAAGAAAAAATTTCTTCTAGATCCAAATTATTTTAAATTTGATACTAGCCTAAACACAAAGCTAAGCACCAAATAATGTTAGCAAAATTAGTGTTACCTGCCCAAGAGAAAGACAGTGGGAAATGTACCTAGAAACTTAGTAAGCACCTCTCTTTTTTTTATTAGCTTGAAGCTAGGCTATAATGGGCATTGGTATTTATGCCTCTGTCCTGAATGTGGCTGGAAGTAGCCTGCAATTACAAATCGAAGTAATCTGTGATCAGTAGGAAGCAGCAGGCATAAGTAAGGAGTACCGAGAAATGTATGCCAAGAACTTTAAAAATTAGGAGAGGGTATAGAGATAGTAGAATATGTTTACAAATTATTAAATCATATTTTAATTGACTCTTCATGATTTTATTATGCTATGAATTTAATACATTGTACTAGTTTCCTAGAGCTGCTGAAATACCATAGCCCAAATTTATTATCTTATCCAACTTAAACTTAAAAAAATTATTTACCTTAAAAAGGACACAAATATATTTAGTTTTAGTTGAAGTATAATTGACATAGAGCAGTATATTAGTTTCAGGTATATACCATAATGACATAATATTTGTAAATATGGTGAAATGTTCACCTCATTAAGTCTGGTTAACATCCATCACTTGACACAATTTATAATATTTTTTTTCTCATGCTGATAAATTTTAAGATTTACTATCTTAGCAACTTTCATATCCACAATACAGTATTTTTAAGTATAGTCGTCATGTTGTGCATTGCATCTCATGACACTTATTTTATAACTGGAAGTCTGTGACTCTTGACTTCCATCATCATTTGGCTCATCCCCACTTCCACCTACTTCTGGCAACCACTGTCTGTTCTCAGAATTTATGAGTTTTGTTTGTTTGTTTGGTGGGTCTTGTTTGCATTTGGTTTTTTAGATTCCATGTATAAGTGAGATCATACAGTATTGTCTTTTGCACTAAGCATAATACTCTGCAGAGGTCCATCCATGTTGTTGCAAATGGTAAGATTTCATTCTTCTTGTGGCTGAGTAATATGGTTGAGTTAATTCTTGGCTTTTGTAAATAATGCTTCAATGAATATGGAGGTGAATATACTTTTTAAGTGAGAGCTTTTATTTTCCTCAGATAAATACCCAGGAGTGGAAATGCTGGATTATATGGTAGTTTTATTTTTAATTTTTTGAGGAACCTTCATACTGTTTCTCATAGTGGCTGCACCAATTTATTGTACATTCACAGTGCACAGGGTTACCTTTCTTCACATCCTCATAAACACTTATTATATTACTTGTCTTTTTGATAATGGTTAATTTAACAGGTGTGAGATAATGTCTCATTATGGTTTTGATTTGCATTTCCCTGATGATTACTGATGTTGAGCATCTTTTCATGTGTCTGTTGGCCATCTGCATGTCTTTTTGGAAAACCATCTATTCAGATCTCCTGCCCAGTTTTAACTGGATTGTCTGTTTCTTTTTTCTTTTTTTGATATTGAGTTGTATGAGTTCTTCATATATTTTGTATATTAACTCTTCATCAGGTATATAGTTTGCAAATACTTTCTCCCATTCAATAAATTGCTTTTTCATTGTGTTGATGGTTTCCTCTGTTGTGCAGAAACTTTCTAGTTTGATGTAGCCCCACTTGATGATTTTTAATTTTGCTGACTTCTCTTTTGGTGTCAAATCCAGAAAGTGATCACCAAGAGTATTGTCAATGAATTTGTTGCCTATGTTTTCTTCTAGGAGTTTTATGATTTCAGAACTGATATCCAAGTTTTTAATTCACTTTGAGTTAATATTTGTATATGGTATAAGATAGTGATCTAGTTTCATTCTTTTGCATGTGGCCATTCAGTTTTCCCAACACCATTTATTTAAAAGGCTGTCCTTTACTCAATATATAGTCTTAGCTCCTTTGCCATAAATTAATTGACCACGCAAATGTGGGTTTATTTCTGAGCTATTCATTCTGTTCCAATCATACATATGTTTTTATAATAATACCGTACTGTTTTCATTACTATAGCTTTGCAATATAATTTGAAATCAGACAACATGATGCCTCTAGGTTAGATCTTCTACAAGACTGCTTTGGTTATTTGGGGATTATTTGTGATTCCACACACATTTTAAAATTGTTTGTTCTAATTCTGTGAAAAATGCAACTGGAATCTTAATCGAGATTGCATTTATTCATTAGATTGTTTTGGGTACTAAGGATATTTTAACACTATTAATTCTTCCAAACAATGGTCACAGATTATGTATTCATTTATTTCTGTTTCCTTCAATTTTTTTAGCAATGTCTTATAGTTTGAGTGTACATATTTTTCACTTACTTAGTTAAATTTATTTCTAGGTATTTAATTTAATTTATGCAATTATAAATGGGATTGTTTTATTTTCTTTTCTAATATTTTGTCTTTAGTAAATACAGATATGTCAGATTTCTGCATGTTAATTTTGTTTTCTGCAACTTTACTGAATTCATTTATAGTTTCTAACAGTTTTCTTTTTGTGGAGTATTATGGATTACATGATTTTATATATATATATATAATCATGTCCTCTGTAAGTACAGACACTTATAATTATTTATTTTTAATTTGTAAACTTTTTTATTTTTGTTTTCCTAATTGCTCTGCCTAAAACTTCCAACGCTATTGTTGAATAAAAGTGATTAGAGTGGGTATCCTTGTTTTGCTTCTGATCTTAGAGGAAATGCATTTATCTCTTTATCATGAAGTATGATGTTAGCCTGTCATTATGTTAGTTTTCATTATAGTCTTGATTATAATTAGATTTATTTTATACTCACTGTGTTGAGAATTTTTATCAAAAATTATTGTTGAATAATGTCAATTTTTAGCAACTATTAAAATGATCGTATAATTTTTATCTTTATTTTGTTAATGAATGTGCAACACATTGATTGATTTGTGGATGTTAAACAATTCTTGCAGCCCTATAATAAATTCTACTTGTTCATAGAAGATACTTTTAATGTATTGTTGAATTTGGTTTGCTAATATTTTGTTGAGTATTTTTGCTTCTATGTTTCTCAGGGATATTGGTTTGGTGACTTTCTTAGATTGCATGGTTAGATTCTTTTCTCATTATCTTTTGTGTATGTACTATAAGTTTCTGCTTTGTAATTACTATGAAGATCACATACAGAAAATTATATTTTTAACAGTTTACTTCAAGTTGATAAGAACTTAAGTTTGGAAGCATTCTAAAGTTTATGTTTTGCTTCCCCCAAGCCTCATGTTTTATACTTTTGATGTCACATTTTACACCTTGCCATCTTAAGTATTCTTTAATTAATTATTGTAGTTATAATTATTTTTACTAATTTTGTCATTTCACCATCATACTAATTTTATAATTCCCTACCTTGATTTACATTTACTTTCACCAGTGAGATTTATAATTTACTACTTTGATTATACATTTACCTTTACCAGTTAGATTTATACTTTTATGTTTTCTTATTAATAATGAGCAGCCCTTATTTTCAGCTTAAGAAAATCTCTTTAACATTTCTTTTACAGCCTGACCTGCAATGACACAGTGGACAAAGCATCAACCTGGAATGCTGAGGTCATTGGTTCAAAACCCCATGGTGCCTGGTCAAGACACATATGGGAGTTGATGCTTCCTGCTCCTCCTTCTCTCTCTCTCCTCTCTCTAAAAATGATTAAATAAAATCTAAAACAAAACAAAACATTTCTTTTACAACTGTTTTTAGTGATGATGAACTCCTTTAGCTTCTGATATTTTCTGAGCAAAAATTGGCTGGAAAAAAAGTATGCTTTTTTAAAAATTAATTAACAATTTTAATTTAGTGATAGGAGGGGAGGCAGAGACAGACTTCTGCATGTGCCCCAACCAGGATCCACCCAGCAAGCCCACTAGGGGTGATGCTCTGCCCATCTGGGGCACTTGCTTCATTGTAACCAGAGCCATTTTTAGTGCTTAAAGTGAAAGCCTTGGAGCCATCCTCAGTACCCAGGGCCAACTTGCCAGTCAAGCCTTGGCTGCAGAAAAGGAGGAGAAAAAAGAGACAAAGAGAACAGAAAGAAGTGAGAGGAGGAGGAGGGCTGGGGAAGCAGATGAGTGCTTCTCCTGTGTGCCCTGACTGGGAATCAAACCTGGGACATCCACACGCTGGGCTAATGCTCTACCACTGAGCCAACCAGCCAGGGCTTATGGGAAAAAAGTATTCTTGGTTGAAAGCGTTTTAACATTTTGAATATATCATGCTAGTTTTTCTGACCTGTAAAGTTTCTGCTCAAAAATCTGCTAATAATCTTATGGCAGTTCCCTGGTATATAACAAATTATTTTTCTCTTGCTATATTTAAGATTCTCTTCTTGTCTTTAAATGTTGATATTCAATTATAATATATCTTGCTGTGGATCTTTTGTGGATCACTTTGGGTTTATCTTATTTGGAACTTTCTGTGCTTCCTATATCTGTATGTTGCTTCTTTCCTTCAGCGAGTTAAGTTTTCAGCCATGATTTCTTCAAATAAATTTTCTGCCCTTTTCTCTCTCTCTTTTTCTTCTGAGACTCCAATAATGTAAACTTTAGTTCACTTGAAGTCATCCCATAAGTACTTTAAATTATTGCTTTAAAAAAAATTAACTTTTCTGATTGGGTGAGTTCCCTTGCCTTATTTATTTTTTTATTTTTTACAGGAACAGAGAGAGAGTCAGCGAGAGGAATAGATAGGGATAGACAGACAGGAACGAAGAGAAGTGAGAAGCATCAATCATCAGTTTTTTGTTGCTGTTGTGACACCATAGTTGTTCATTGATTGCTTTCTCACATGTGCCTTGACCGCGGGCCTTCAGCAGACAGAGCAACCCCGTTGCTGGAGCCAGCGACCTTGGTCCAACCTGGCGAGCTTTTGCTCAAGCCAGATAGGCCCACGCTCAAGGTGGCGAGCTCAAGGTCTCAAAACTGGGTCTTCCGCATCGTAGTCCGATGCTCTATCCACTGCGCCACCGCCTGGTCAGGCCCCTGGTCTTATTTTTTGAACTCACTGATTCTTCTGCTTCATTTACTCTGCGCTTAATCCCCTTTCATGTAATTTTCAATTAAGTTATTGTATTCTTCAGTTCTGTGACTTCTGTTTTAGTTGTGAGTATGTAAAATACAAAGTTTGTGTATTGTTATTTATTTACTATTTTATTATTTTTTAAATTTTTTTTTAAATTTTATTTATTGACTTTACAGAGAGAGGAGGGGAGAGAACAAGAAGTAGCAAGTCATAGTTGCTTCACTTTAGTTGTTCCTTGATTGCTTGTTGTATGTGCCTTCACCGGGCAAGCCCAGGGTTTTGAACCAGCGACCTCAGCATTCCAAATCAATGCTTTATCCACTGCGCCACCACAGGTCAGGCTATTTTATTATTTTTATAGAAAATTGTAAACCTATTTTTGCCCCACCTAGTATTTTCTCTTTGTTGAAGTTCTCATTATGTTCATCCATTTTCTTTCCTGAGTTTGATGAGCATCTTTATGACTATTACTAAATATTTTTTCAGGTAAATTATTTATCTTTGTTTCACTAAGATTTTTTTCTGAGGTTTATCTTTGTTGTTCTTTGGAATATATGTCTTGTGTCTTTATTTTGCTTCACTCTTTGTGTTGGTATCCATGTGTCAGATGAAACCGCAACCTCTCTCAGTCTTGAAGGGTTTGCTTTGTGTGGGATATAAATCTTATTGTTCAACCCTACCCTAGCTTTTGTTTCTTTCACACCTTAGTGATTTCCAAGAAGTATATTTTATTTTTAATAGCTTCTAGGAGTTGAGGGTGTTCCAAGACCAGTCAGTGTCTCAACAGGGTAGATCTCAGTTAGCACCTAGATTCAGGCTGATTAGAAACCAGACCCTCAGACCAGAGAGTTTTTAATATATATATTAGTCCGGGTGGTTGCATGTGTAAGACCTACTGAACCCAGAGCCAGGTGATCTGGATGTGTCCCCTGATCAGTACTTCCAAAAATTAGCACTCCAGACCCATGTATAAGTTCCTTTCAGAAAATACTGTTGAGCTGCAGTGGACCAAGAGAGCACACAGATGGCTCCTCCAGGCTACGCTCCCTGGACACCTCCCTAGCCTCTAAATGTATGCCAAACTTAAAGCCTGTTCCTACTGCTAACATTCCAACACTAGCAAGTAGACCTCTTTCACAGAAAGACTAAAAGTCTGTTTTAATATACTATCTGTGTAGTGCCCTGAGGATGGTTGCCTGCACAAAACTGTTTTGTGTTTTATTCCCAGTTTTTACAGTCCTGTGGGATCCAAGAATACAAGCCCCTCTGACCATCAGAGACAGGTGATCAAGGAGCATGCTTTCAGCAGCAACATTAAAAAACAGAGACTAGACATGAACAATAGGGTCCTAGACACTTACAAGAGTCCCCCTCTGAGAGATGCTGGTGCTCTGGAAATCAACAGAGGGAAAGTGTGAAGATTGTGCCAGTATTCCTAGGACTCAGAAAGGTTTATAGTCAGCCCTTATGTGTGTGTTTAATTACAAGCTTGCCCCTCAGGCTGCATCTATGATGATAAGCTAACAAGCCTCTTTTACAGAAAGATTGAACTCTTGAGTCTGTTGCTTCTTGCTATGTCCTGGGGGTGGTAGCTGTTTAAGAACTTCTCTGTTGGTTACAGTCCTTGAGGACTCATAGTATAAACACCACTGGTCACTAGACTCAGAAGATGTAAATATTTTTTTCTGATCACAGCTGCAACAATCAGGGCACCAGACAAGGGGAAGATACCAGCAAGCTGGAATAAGGCAGAGAGAGAGCACTGAGTGTGTCCAATAGCCTCTATTCCCTGAGAGTATTGCCATAAGCTTCTAGAAACCAAACCTCCTAGACAAGCAGGTAGGCCTTTTTCTCAGAAAAGCTGGGGGTGTGTTTCATCCTGGTACTTGTGTAGTGCCCTGGAAGTGATAGTCTGCCAAGAACTGTCTCTTCATTTTTACAATTTGATGGGACCCAGGAACACAAGCACCCTGCCCTCCGACCCCACTGCTTCCAGAGCCAGGAGATTAAAAGATGTTCTTTGCATGGCAACTGCAGAAAACCAAGTCATTAGACATAAAAACTCAGACACCAGACCTGTGTACCATCGATGCCTCCCTTTGGGAGACACTGGCTCTCTGGAGCACAGCAGAGGGAGTGCATGGAGGTAGCCTTCATCCGCTGGGGTGAGGCAGAGGGGGAGATCAAAGACAGCACTGACAGAAACAAAAGAAGGAAAGAGAAAAGGAAAAAGGAAAAGAGAAAGAAAAATAAAGAAAGAGAAAAAAGGGAGCAGGGAGAAGATGGAGCCTGCCATTTTTAGTAAGGCAGAGAGAGAGATAGGGAGATCAGAAAGTTGGTGCCCCCCACAAGCCTCCAAACCCAGAGAATATCCCAGCAGGCCCCCAACTCTGGGACCCACGCTTTAAAATTATGAAATGAGTTTCACTCACATAAATTGTGGGTGTTCCTCAAAGAGTTGCTTCTGCTCTGGGTTCTCAGGTGGTCTGTTTGCCAGCTCAAGAGCTGTACCTCAGTTTGCAAAAACCAGGGGATTTGGGAACCAGCCCCATTGGTTTTTAAAGACAGATGTTTTGAAGGCTCTTTTCTCAGTTGCCAATCTTAAAAGTTGGAGTGTCTAGCCTTAACCAGATGGCTCAGTGTATAGAGCACCGTCCTGCTGTGCTCAGGTCAAGGGTTAGATATTCAGTCGGGGCAGTCAATGAGTACACAACTAAATGGAACAATGAAGTGGAACAAGTTGATGCTTCTTGTTCTCTCTTTCACTCTCACAAATCAATGGAATTTTTTTTTTTAATTTTAAATTGGGGTGCCCCAAGTGTGGTGCAAATTCTTTGCTCCTCAAGCAGAAGCTCCAAGTTTTGAGTTTCCTACCAATTTTGAGTCACTGCACTGGGTATGGAGTTTATAGCGAGGTATTTGTTTCTATGTAGTTTCTCTCTTGCTTGCCAGTTTTTAATTAGTTCATTTTTTTTTTCCCTAGAAGAAATTGTTTCATATATAGTTGTAGATTAAGGGTGTCCATAGGGATAAGTAAGTTCAGGCTCTTTCTCTGTTGCCATTTTAAGCCAGAACTAAAAGTCCTCAAATTTGTTATCTTAAAATTCTGGAGGTCAGAAGTCCAACACCAGACTCACTAACCTAATTAAAATCAAGTGTCAGGCCCTGGCTGGTTGGCTCAGTGGTAGAACATTAGCCTGTTGTGTGGAAGTCCCGGGTTCAATTCCCAGTCAGGACACATAGGAGAAGAAACCATCTGCTTCTCGACCCCTCCCCCTCTCACTTCTCTCTCTCTCTCTCTTCTTTTCCCCTTCCTGCAGCCATGGCTCGATTAGAGTGAGTTGGCCCTGGGCACTGAGAATGGGTCCGTGGCATTCACCTCAGGTGTTAAAAAATGGCTCTGGTTGCAAATGAAGCATGGGTCCCAGATGCGTAGAGCATCGCCCCCTAGTGGGCTTGCTGGGTGGATCACTGTCAGGGCACATACAGGAGTCTGTCTCTGCCTCCTCTCCTCTCACTCCTCTCACTGAAAAAAAAAAAAAAAAAAAAATCAAGTGTCAGGAGAGCTACATTATTTCTGGAGGCCGTAGAAAAGAATCCATTTTCTTGCCTTTTCCCAGCTCCTACAGGCCACCCACATTCCCGGCTTCATGGCCACAGTCCTTGATCTTCAAAGCCAGACTCTATTTCTCTGGTTCTTTTTCTTCTGCCTCCCTCTTCCACTAATATAAGGACCCTTGTGATTATTTTGGGCACACCTGAATAATACAGGCTCATCATCCCATCTCAAGATTAGCTCATTAGTAACTTTAATTCCAACCACAGCCTTAATTCCCCTTTGCCTAAATTAACGAATATATTTACAGATTCTGGGTATTAGAACACGGATTTCTTTATGGGAGAAAGGGAGGAGTCATTATTCTGCCTCCCACACATATTATGTGCTTAACACATATTTCTATTAAATCTCTTTACTCCTTAAAAACCTATTATTGTTTCATTTCTTTTAACAAAATATCATTTCACCCTTTACATACGTAGTATATCTGTCCTCACCTATATTCTCAAACCCACAAAGTCTAGGCCTAGTTACAGCAGATTACTCATTCCTACAAACAGATGCTGCAGTTTCAAGGCTTTGTCTTTTGAATTTGCTGCAGACTGCCCTTCCTCACCCTTAGAAGAAGCCCAAAGGCTATCAGTACTGCTCCCATTTATTTTTGTCCTGTTTACATCACGCATGTGTCAATGTGTGACCACTAAGTGTATGACTGTCCCCTCCGTACACGGAGAGCTGCCAAAGGACAGGTGTTGCCCAAAGTTGACCTTCCCCTCTCCAAAGTAACACAATCTCTGGGTTTTGTGTGCAAACCAGGCCCATATTGCAGAATATTCTTCATTCATGAGCCATCCTTCAGAGGAAATGTATACATTTTGTCACAAATGGGAAGCCAAACTACACAGTCAGGTGTCACACCGTCTCAGTGGTCCTCCCCCTCCCTCCTGATAGAGACTTAGCAGAGATCAGGCCAAATGATAGCGCTGACGTGAGTTCCATGAACAGCCCAGAGACTGCAGAGAGCTAGGAGAATGAGCTGGCCAAGAGGAGTGGACAGAAGAATGGAAAGGAACATGAGCAAAAAGCAGCTCCCGAAAATACAGAGTTAGAAGAAGGAAACGTACTTATCCATATATCTTGGTTCATGGGAAACAGGGGACGATTCTGAACTAAACCAGGATGAGGAAAATAAGGCAAATATTTCATCTGTCTACCAGATGGACATATTAATATTAACCTTTTATTCAGGAAATTCTATTGCTTTCATATAAAAGAGATCTTTAGTTATTTTAAGATCATGATTGCATACCTTTGAGGCGTGTTTGAAAGAAAAGGAAGTGAGAGTGGAAGGAATGAGCCTTTAATGTTTAGTTTTAACAAACTGGAAAAACATTTATATTTGTGCCCAAAACATTGAATCAGGACCAGCTATAGAATTTGTGAGGTCCAGTAAAAAAGGAAAATCTGGAACACTTGTTCAATAATTATTAAGAATTTCAGGATACATTAAACCAAACGTGGGACCCTTCCAAGTTCATGGCCTGTGCAACTGCAGATTACATGACCGGGAAGCCAGTCTTGCATCAACCTTTGATTTTCAACTAAAATTACCCAGAATAACAAAAGATTTTATTAGAGTTCAAGAATATTGCCTTACATTTTTTTTCATACTTAAAGACTGAAGCAAAGCATGATACCTATCAAATAGTCAGTTTCTTTTTTTCTCTTTTAGATTGAAGTAGAAAGAAAACTTCTTCCAATACCATCTGACTATACAGAATGCACACAAATTTTGGAGCCCAAATGAGTGGGTTCAAATCTCATCTCTTAAACTGGCTTCTATTTTGTAAAAGTATAAAAATGGTATTTACATCATAGGTCTTGGTGGGGATTAAATGAAGTAATATCTGTAAAGTGTTACAACAGTTTCTGGCCTACAGTAAGGATTATTTAAATCTTAGTTATTATTTATTGTTTCTGATTACAAAAAGAAGATCCAAGAGTTAAATGATTTGCTTACCATCTCATAGGTAGGAAGTAACAGGGAATAAATGTTTCACTAAGTGGAATTCTTTCCATGATAGCAATATAATCAAGTGGTTCACTTAATAAAATTGCTTTTAAATAAAAAACATATTTATTTAGTGAGAAGAAGGGAGGAAGAGACAGACTCTCGCATGTGCTTTGACCAGGATCCACCTGGCAAGCCCATTGGGGGAATGCTCTGCCCATCTGGGGCCCTTGCTCAGTTGCAACTGGAGCCATTTTTTTAGCCCCTGAGGTGAGGTCATGGAGGTATCCTCAGTGCCCAGGGCCAACTTGCTTCAATCAAGTCATGACTGCAGAAGAGGAGGAGAAGGAAGAGACAGACAGAGACAGAGAGAAGCAAGAGGGGGAAGGGTGGAGAAGCAGATGGGTTTTTTTCCTGTGTGCCCTGACTGGAAATCGAACTTGGGACTTCCACATGCCAAGCCTATGCTCTACCGCTGAACCAACTGGCCAGGGCCAGAAAACAGATTCAAAAGAAAAAAGAACCCATCTGTGGGAATTCATAATTTAAACTCAAACTTAACTCTATTTCTTTCTTCATTCAATCTGTCAGCATGTATTTATTGAGTGTCCCTTTTGTGCAACATACTGTACTAGACCTTCTTTCACACAAAAAGCAGAAAAGCTATGTGTAATCAGCAGATAGTTTAGTAGGTAGAATTCGGTTACCTATAATACCAGATTCTATGAGCCATTGTATGAAGGGTCTGCAGAGTTTAAGGGCAGAAGGGAGGGAAAAGTCTGACTTCATTGATTAGAATATTTATCTAGAAGAAAATAACATATGGGCCGGGTCTCCATGAAGCATGGGTAGAATTTGAATAGCAAACACCAGCATGGGAGAGTACTCCAGAGGGTACAGCATTAAGGAAAACAAGGAGCTGGGAAATATAGTATTTCAAAGTTACACTTTTTAATTTTACTTTGTTCCAGACAAAACTTAAAATATTCAGTGAGGACACATAAATTGCAACAAGGTAGTATGATTAACAATTATACTGAAGAACCATTCAAGTTTTTTTGTTGTTGTTGTTGAGTTTAGGTTGCTAACAGTAAGAAACAAAGTTGGAAAAGTAAATTGGTATCAGAATGTAGTGGGTTTGAAATGCTGAAAGAAGACAATTTTATTTTATTCATAAACAGTCAGGAGCCACAGAAATTGTGTGAGCAAGCGTTAAGAGGATATTAATCAGGCACTTGAAAGAGCACCCAAGGCAGCAGGTGTGTTGAAATGTTGGGTAAAAAATATGAAGGAGAGGACTAATTGCAGGAAGGAAATCTAGACAGGGAGTGAAAACATTTTGTGATAAGATTGTAAAAGTAGAAATGGGAAGGAAGAGAAAGATGTGAGAGATAAGAATAGAAGCATTCAAGAAAAAAATGTTTTTTAATTAAAGCAGGAACAGAAAGACGTGTGTAGAGTAAGTAGGGTTCATTTCATTTTTGTTTGTTTTAAGATAGATTTAAATTCTCCAGGTACTTGCTTCTAGTTATAACTACATCCTCTCCAGCATGGATCTAAGGGATGAGGGGGAGGCAGACAAGTAGTCAGACTCCCTCTTTATTTAAGTAGAAATGAAGGATTTTTTGGGGGGGCGGGGGGGTGGATACAGATGTGTGCATTCAATAAATCTCAGCAGAGCTGTTCCAGTGAGATTCACAGCCCAGGAATTGGACTGAAGACATGAAAATAATTCAGTTTGGCACTAGCTTTAAAGAACCTTTCAACTGAGAATGCCGAATACATGCAACTTTCAATTAACCATGCTAACCAGCCATTGCATATTGTATAACACATCAGCTTACTTTAATATGTGATTTTGAAAGGTTTATGGTTATGCCACAAATATTTAAAAGTAAGGCAAACTTGAATATATGACAATGCCTCATTTCTCCGATTAAAATATTTTTAGGAATAATGTACAAACTTTGAGGCATGTACATTAAATAATCTGAGGACTACTTATATTTCAGAACTGTTTATAGAAGTTTAAATTTAAATATTTTAGAAAACCATGTGTATTTATAAAATGTTCGCACGCTTGAATTTTATGGAATAATTTTATCAAACCGTTCATATCATCTGCAATATTAATGACTTTGCCATCACCAAAGTTTCCTTTTGAGCATCTTCCTCAGTTTTCTAGAGCACAGCTTCTGTCAAAGTTGTTTTAATTCATTTTGAATTCATATATGATGCCATCACTAGAAATATTATCTCTAGTTGCAAGTATTTAAAAACCATTCTACTATATCCTAAAGATAAATGTTTTTATCATTTTTACAATTTTATAGTTTTTTTAAAAAATTATTTTAGGAGGCTTTTATTGGCCCTGGTAGGGTTGTTCAATGGATAAAGTGTCAACCCAGTGTGCCAGAGAGAGTTTGCTGGCTTGGTCTTGGTCAGGCCATGGACACAAAGCAATCAATAAATAAATACACAACAAAATGGAACAACTAAGTGAAACAGTTGATGTTTCTCTCTCTCTCTATCTATCTTAAGTAAATAGAAATGTTTTATTAAACAAAGCCATTTTTTTTTACGGTGAGATCCAAACTTACAAATGTGAGATAATTTGTCCAAGAATAGCTAAATAATATGCCTCTTTTTTTTTTACTGATTCTGTCACATGGTATCTATAAACATCCCAAACTAGCATTCTAAAGTTATCTCAGGCTAATTTTCAAAATAAAATAACTTAGAGATCACTCCTTAATATGACAGATTTTGTCAGAACTCAAAATATTATGATTCATCTTTCTCAGTATATGGATTTTTCAGTGAGAAAAAAAAACAGCTTCTATTTGGTGGTAGATGGTAATTGAGTAAGAATGTGTCTAATATTTTGCAAATTTTACTTGTTAAGCTCTAAAATGAAACCAAAACATAACTCTGTTGACCTTAGCTTTTCAAATTGCCTTTCTCTTGGTTCCTGTTTACTAGCTGACCCTCTAGTATGGAACAGAGAAAGAAATCATCCTCTCTGTTGTATGGGAATCACTCACAGTACCAGCTACATAATTTGTGGGGCCTAGTGCAAAGTGAAAATAACATTACTAAGATTTTCAAGACAATAACAGCACAAGTAAGTGAAGTACTGAACCCTGTTCAACTGCAAAGTTGCAAGCTCACATACCCTGTAGCCAGAAGCAATGACTAATCCTCCTATCCTGTGCCTGAAGATAGTTCTAGAGACTTAGTGAAGTGAGGAAGTTTAAATGCATTGACAACTTTCAAAGGTTGCACATGTGTAAAGGAACATTCCATCCCTAAAGGATTCAACAAACCTACCCAAATTATCCAGTTGATATTTGTTGTATTTCTTTCATTGGGTTTATAAGCTGCAGCTGGTGAAAAGATAGAAGGAGAGACAGAGAGTGGGAGAGAACGCACATTTTTTAAAATTAAGTATAGAAGTTAGTTTCAGCACGTATTTCAAATTTCACAATTATGGGTACTTGAAAGTCTTCTGAGAAGGAATATAAAGAATTGTTATCCTTCATTTGTATGAAGTACTAGAAGTCTAGAAAACCAATTTTCCTATGGATGCAAACCATATCATTTATTTCTAGGTAAATGGTAGTTATTTTTCAGGGTTTTATTTCTACAAAATCACATATATCTTTTTATTAGAAACTTTATATTTGATGTGAAATAATTCCCATTAGAAATCTAGTCATTGAAATTATAGAGGGTTTTCACAAATGGAACAAAAGTCATTGCTGTCACTTCAGAAAAGAAGTCCTTTCAGCTGAGGAAGAATCAGATGAACGTTTCCTGTTCCATGTAGAAGTAACAAGGAGGCATGAATTCAAATATGAACAAACAAAGTGGGAAGTGTGATAGGTATAACAGGCTCAGTTCCTCTGGTGGATTATCTTTGGGAAACTATCAGCTTACACCATTTAAAATTAAAAGTTGAAAAAAACTATTCATTGGAACATGTGAACCTATTTTATACAGTTATTTGACTAAATGTTTTTACCAAAAGCTTACAATACCCTATTAAAAAATATAATATTTTGAAAGAAACATGTTGCCAAAATATGATACTGATACTTCCCTTGTTGTCATGGTGGGTTAGCAGTTAGTTTATTGGGAAAATCAGGGTGACCTTCTGGAAAAAAAAGTTGAATTTAACCGACTATAACTAAAAGAAGGGTGTGTCTGAATCAAAATTGTGAGATCTTGTGAAACTATAAACAACTGTACGCAATGTGGTAGAATTTTTATTTTAAAATAGTTCAGAAGTTCAGACAGACAATAATTTGGATCAACACTGTGGTAAACATCCCTTCAAATGAATGCTTTTTTAAAATCTTGTACTCTCTAGTTTACAGGAGCAGTGCCCAAACATGCAGAAACAATCTGGTGGAGCAGAAAATAATGACAGATGAGACAGGCCTCGTGAAAGGACAGGCTCCAGAGCCACCCAAATCCAGGCTCTGGGCCCATAGGTGCTTTCCCTTTCTGTTTGAGCCTTGTTTTCGTCTTCTGAAAAACAGAGATAATAATCATCATAGAAATTAGAGATAACCATGCTCTGTCTCAATGATTTCATGTCATGAATTGCTTTCACATTGCAGCACATCAGAAATCAAGACATGTCTTACAGATGATGATAACTTAGAGTGAAGAAAATACAGCATATTAAATTCCTGGCACTGGGAGGGTCTCACGCTTTAATTAACTTTGTATTATTTCTTTTCATCTTTAGTTTCCATATTCTCATGCATTTTCAATGTGTCACCCACACAATAAAGATTTTCAAGGTTTTTACATCAGACTCAACTTCTAATCTGAATTTGAACGTAGAGTATAAATATCCCCAGCTAGATGATGAGGAATTTGTTTATATGCCCACATATAGGTTATCTAACATGAGTAATGGGGAGAATGCCTTCTACATAGAGTCATTGCGATGATCCTATGAGAAAAGTTATGTGGTAAATGTACCTAGCAGACTGCTGAAAAATGACTGGGAAAATGCAATGAAAATGTGTGCTCTTTGGAAACTGACAGACTTACTTTCAAAGCCAAGCAATCCATTCACTAGGTTTGTCAATTTGAATGGCATTAACTTTCTTTATCTGAATTTCTCAGTTTTATTTTCTCATTTATGGAATGGGAATACTAATAAAATTAGCACAGATTCACTTATTAAATAAATTCAAAAATACATTAATGATATGTTATAGTTTTATTCATTTTAAATTATACATGCTTAAGTATGTAAAATATATATGACAAAAATATATTACATATTTAACATTATAAAATATATTATATATATATATGATGCATAACACATACATTTTGTGGTTTATTGAACACCTACCACACATCACTTTTGTAGGCCCTAGAGATTCAGACATAATGCATGTCAAATTCTTGGCTTTATAAACATCTTGTGCCTCCATCTCCATTTCCTCATCTGTGAAGAGTGCAATATTACCTACATTAAAGGATTGTTCTAGTGAGCTAATATGTATAAGTGCTTGGAAGAGTGGCCAGCAGAGAATAAGGTTTAATAATAAATAATAGCTGTTATCTTTATTATCAATTCTCATGTTGTATTATGTAGTGGTCAAGGCATAGGCTCTGGAACCAAACTAGCTGGGTTAAAGTTGCAGGTCCACCATCTCCCAGCTGTGTGATCTTGGACTATGACTTAACCTCTCTGGGCTTTTGCTTATATAAAATGGAGATAATAATACCCAACTCACTTCATAGTAGTTAGTTACAAGAATTAAATATTGTGAGATTTGTGTAGCATTTAATGTCTGGCATGTAATGAACTCTATAGAAATATTTGCCAGTCAGATTAATAAAATTGCGCTTCCATTTATATGAATTTCTAGAACAGGCAAAACTTAGCTATTGTAATAGAAACCAGATCAGTGATTGCCAATGGTGGGTGATGGGAGTGGGTTTGTTACAAAAGGTTAGGAAGGAAATTTTTGGAGGGAAGGAAATATTTTATATCTTGATTGGGATAGCAGTTATATAGGCATTTGGCAAAATTCATCAAATTGTGTTCTTAGAAATGGGTGCATTTTATTACATGTATAATATACTTCAAGGAAGTTAAAAAAATAACCTTATTATCAAAATATGCTTTTTCCAGCAGTATGTAGACTAAAATTAAAGTGATCAGGAAAAGAATGTGCTCTTGTATAAGATCCATAAGGCAGCCATATTTTGGATGAGGTCGTTGAATGCGTGTTAAGGAAAAGGACTCTGAAATCTGGTGGACTAATGTATAGACTAAGATACTTATTAAGTATGTAATAAAAGAAAAAACATTGCTTCTATAAAATAAATGAGACAAGTGAAAAATATGCCCTCAGGCCTGTCACATCACTCTTCTGAACATTAGTTTCCTCCTTTGTGAGTTAGGGGAATTGGGTCATTCTTGAGGCCTTTCACTTCTGAAATTCTTTGGATCTACGACTTAGATATACCAAGGTAGTTAGACAGCAATAAACCTGGAAATACTTTCTTCTTCCTATTCTTCCTTTTCTAAAACTTTCACTCTACAGGGGCAATTCAATTTATTTGGAGACACAGAGTGAGAGAGAGAAAGAAAGAGAGAAAGGGGGGAGGAGCTGGAAGCATCAACTCCCATATGTGCCTTGACCAGACCAGTGCAGGGTTTTGAACTGGTGATCTCAGTGTTCCCAGGTCAACGCTTTATCCACTGCTCCACCACAGGTCAGGCTACAGGGGCAATTTAAATGAAGAAAGATGGCATTATTTTGTTTTGAGTCATCACTTGGAAAACCTATAGAGGTAAAAGCTTTATTTCTAAATTGGTATTTTTTAGTATTTCTTAAAACTGCTGTTGTCTGTGAATATGATGTCTGATTCACTGAGGTTTAATTTGCTTTGCAGGTCTTCAAAAAATAACCTACACAGCAGTATCATTAGATTCCTCAAATTCCATTTGACGTAGCACTCATTATCAAAAGGTTAATGCAAGAAATAAAGTATGCCTCACATGCCATTACTCCACATTTGAGTGATGGGAAGTGAGCTAGTGTTTATTCTAAAGACAACTTATTTCAGCTTGAAAAGTGTCAGAAGAAGCACACTGCCCAAATATTTAGAAGCTATTTGATAATAGTATTTTGCTATCGTACACTTAATTTATATTTACACACAAAACTAATTTTTTTAAAAAAATCTGTGTATGGTATATGTAATAAAGTTGATTTTGCAACCATACATACAGGTGGTTGCTTTCTTCAACCTGCACAAAAGCTTTTGTTTACCTTTTTATAAAGATGAGCTTTTTAGAAATGTGTAATACAGGTTTTTGCTCAGATATTTAAGACAATTATGAAAAAATGTGTCCCTTGGTGTGTCATTATAACTATTTCTTACTATGGTGCAATATAAATGAGAAATTTTTGAAGGGTACAGCCTCGTACACAAGACCATAAATACATACTGAGCACTCTCTTTTTCCTTAATAGTTCCAATTACCTCATTAATATTTGTTTAGATGTAGCAAGCAGAGAATATACTTTGTAACATCTGTTTGTTGAACGGGATTTTCACTGAATCACAATTGGCCACTAATAGCTTCAACAAAGAAAATTATGAGAAGATTGTTTCTAAAGCACAAATGTTTTTTGGCTGCTGTTTTCCAGCAGTGAATATGCTGTTAGGGAAAAAAAAAGAAAGAAATAAACATTAAAGAGAGAAACACTGTAGTCTCCCTGGCTGTGTATATCACATATTCTACGAATGAGGACATCATTTTGTAACTGGATAGCTAAACAACTGCTTACATGATCGATAAAGAACATTATCTTAAATCATAGCATGAATTCCCAATATCATACATAAAATCAATAAAACACACAAAGAACAGGACTGATATTTTCTACTAAAACATTGCCTGCTGCTTTGGAAAATAATATTTAGTAGGTTGGATTTTTTGCTGTTGTTGTTTTACTAATTATGAGCTCAGTGGCAGTTTATTTTGCAGTAAATCTGCTGGTGTGAGATTAAACCTGTTATTGAACAGAATTTTGAATCTACTGCAAGGCACTCATCACTGCTGGAGAGTGAACATTGCTGTTATCTCATTTAAAAGTTGGCCAGCAAAGCAGCCCATTTGTTTAAAATGCAATTAAGCTGGTGTCTTGAAGAGAAATTAGCAAGGAGTACTTCATTTTGGAGGCATAAGAGGTCTGTTCGTAGACACATTAATCCTGCGATTTGGGACATCATTGCATGTGGGACTCTGTTCCGAGAGGCTGTTCGGCACAAAAGGGGAAAACTGGTTGAGAAGAAGGGTCAGCTCTGCGCTTGATCAAAAGGAATCACGCTCACATCCTGAACCCCCAGCACAGCCTTGCATTTCATAACACCAACTGCAGAAATTAAAAAGCAAGTGCAATGTGTGTTGCTGCAGAATGAATAAAAGAGGTCAGCCATTTTTTGCATAAATATACATAGGAAACAACTTGTTTTCTAGAAGGAAATATACAGGGTGGGGCAAAAGTAGGTTTACAGCTGTTTGTATGGAAAATAATACAGTAATTAATAAAAGTACAATAATAAACTCTGTTTCACATACTCACAACTGTAAGCATACTTTTGCCTCACCCTATATATTAATTTCACTGCTGGATACTTGTTTTTAAAATGCGCAATATTGAGTCAGTTTTAATTTCACGATGCAATGATTACTACCCAAACAATGGATGAAAATTTGTCATGAAATTTCGCAGAAAATCAATTACATGAAACAGAAAACTTTTTATTGAACCTGCACACTTTCAGATTTCTTCTGTGAATGCTGTTTCTCATTGTAGGAAAAAGGAATGTGTTTCTTAGTATTATTAAGTGTAGTATTTTGCAATACAAAAATAAAGATTTCAGTTTGCAAAAAGCAAAGGAATTTAGTGTTCTATTTATTTCTTCTGGTACTACAATAATACACTATAGCATGAGATTAAAAAAATAAAGCAGAAATTTGAAGTAATTACTTAAAGGTGTCAAGCAAAAAACAATTTAAATTATGGTATTCTTTCACAGAAAAAGCAGAAATTTGTGGAGTCTGAAATATCAGGTGTTTATCCTGACTTCTGTATGACTTTTCCAAAAACGGCTGGCGTTAGGATATTTGTGTACTATAAAAATTAAATAAGTGCCTATTTCTCCAGCCACCCCTGTTCATTTTGGATTATATTACCAAAGGTAGAGAAATAAGCAGCTCATTTTAATATTTTGATTAACCTATATACTGAAGGAGTGCACACAGTGAAATTTCAGCTCTGCCAAGCTCTCATTTGACTCAGCGTTACTGGCACATTAAACCCATCAAAGCCAGAATTGTTTTTAAAACAGTTTTGCTGCAAATCTTTCTAAAATATACCCTGTCAATTTTATCAGACTATAGTAGCTCACTTTCATCACTTCCTATGACTCAGGATCATTATTATAAAATATCCGTTGTTAGGATGAACTCTCCCTCTCTCTCTCTCTCTCTCTCTCTCTCACACACACACACACACACACACACCATTATTATAAAATATCCGTTGTTAGGATGAACTCTCTCTCTCTCTCTCTCTCTCTCTCTCTCTCTCTCTCTCTCACACACACACACACACACACACACACACACCAGATCATTATTATAAAATATCTGTTGTTAGGATGAACTCTCTCTCTCTCTCTCTCTCTCTCACACACACACACACACACACACACCAGAAACAGCTAGTGTTTTCAAGGGCACTAGGTTGAAGTGCCCCAAGCAAATTTAATAAAATCCTACTCAAGATGCTCAAGATGCTGATATTATAACTGTTTCAACAATAGTTCCAATTATCAGCTAACCTGGCTAAGCTCCCTGAAGGCAGGGGTGGGCTGCATTTATCTTTGTTGACCTTACACTAACCACAGCACCAGGATAATTTTGACTCAATATAACTGATATTTGTTATCACACTGTAAAAATGTAGGCTGTTCTTTATTCTTCGCTTTCAGTGCTAATGAATAACACCCATCAAATCTGAACTTCTACAAACCTTCGGTAATTTATTTCTTCTTTTGTTGTTATTATTGCCATTGTTTTCTTTAGATGACCACCCTTTCAGGGCTTCCACAAAGTAAGTGGAGAATTTATTTCTTCACTTGCTAACCAAAGTGTAATCACCTCTCTTTTCTCTCCTCACTTACAACTTTGCTACATGGAATATAAATTTCTGCTTCTCCTTGAAAGATTTTATTTCTTAATTCAAACAACATCGAGTATAAATATAATCTAAATTACCCACAATATTAAAAATGCAATTTTTAACAAGGTTAATTTGTATTTCTTTGCCCATGTGTGAGTTTAGACTTTTTCTTCCTTTAAAAAAAAATCCTTTAATCAACTATTAATTTAATAGTCAGTTATATTGTATGTCTTGTAAATATAGTTTTGTTATTTTTGTACATTTTCTACAAAGTTCTTAGTAATTTTTCTAATTCTTGATGATCTTTATATGTTAAGAATTTAAGATTAAGAATATGAACTCTGTCATAGTTTTTGAAAATATGTGGATCAATTTGCTTTATCTTGCTGAATTCAGTTTGAATTTAGAAGTTCAAGTTTCAAATTGTGTCATAATTATATCTATTCCTTTGCTATTTCTTTTTATGTTAAGAAATCAGAAAAATAGTACAAATATTATCTTCTAGTTCTTCACGATTGGAATTTTTATATTTAACATTTTGTTCCACTTGGAAGGTTTTTTCATAAATTGCCTGGAATCAGAAACTGAATGTATTTTTATCCAAATACCCAACCAATCACCCAAGTTTATTTTTTTGAATATATTTTTTTCTTGTCACAGATTTGTTATGCCTCTTTTATCATAGTATTATTGATGGTCCATTACTGGACAACTTGCAGTCACCTAGGAACCATATTTAAAAGAAGATGGGACAGTGATCATGAGACATAGGGAAAAAATGAAGATACACATACCTAAAACTTAGAGTATTAGAGTTTGCTTTGAGATACTGACCTGCTCCAAGTATTCCATAGAGCTTTCTGTGAGGTTTTATCAGCATCTCTTCAGCAGTGTAAATAATGTGACAAACCTCTGCTACTCTATTCAATAATGTTTCATTAAGAAAGTTAGTGGACAATCAAAATATGAGAAGTGTGTTGAAAAATATCTATCAATTACAAGGCAAGCTTTTAGTTCATACTTACACTGTGGGAATGTTTGTTATCCAAAATATTATTGCCTTGTATCCCACAAGCAAAGAAAGATATTTGCAATGCATTCATCTGACAGGATCATATCTAACAATCAATGAGATAAAAATAGACAACTTAATAAGAAAATGAGAAAAAAATTGAATGTACACTTCAATAAAGAAGATATATAAGTGACTAATGTTTATATGACAAGGTGCTAGATTTCACTAGTCATTAGAAAATACATATTAAAACATCAATAAGATACATTATCATCCATCAGAATTCCTAAAAATAAAATAATTACTAAGTATCTGTTTGGTGAGGTTATTAAGAAGCTGCAACTCTTGTATCTAACTGCGGAGTATAAATTAGCATAACCACTTAGATAACTGTGTTTAGTAGATGAATATCTACTAAAGCTGAAAAAAGAACATCCTATGACCCGGAAATTATACTACTGGATATGTACCCATAACAAATGCATTTTTACAATCAGTAAAAGACATATACATACTAGAATATTCATAGCTTTTCATAGTAGCTGTACACTGAGAACAACCAAAGGTCCACCAGCAGTAGGATGATAAATGTATCACAGGATATATTCAGAGAATGGAATACTATGCAGCAATGTCTCTGAAAATTAGTGTGTATCAGAATCTTCTGAGGGCTTTTAAAAATACAGACAGGCGGGCCACGCCCCCACAGTTTCTGATTCAGTAGGGCAAGGTGGGGGTTCAAGAATTTGCTCAGAAATTTGCATTTTTCATGAGTTTCTACAATGCTGATACTAATGATCTGAGGACACATTTTGAGAGTCACTGTGACACATAATGAGGATGAACAACCTACAGCTACCACAACAGTGTGTACAAATCTCACAAACCTGATGTTGAGCACAAGGAGCCAGGCCAATATTGATACAAGGGCTAAAACCAGGCAAAACAGATCCATGGTGTTACAAGTCAGGATAGTGATTCCACTTGGAGGGGTATTAGTAATAGACAGGAGGCCAGAGGAGTCCTTTGGGGTGCAAATGGTTAGATAGATACATAGATAGATACATAGAAAGAAAGAGAGATAGATAGATGATATATAGATAATAGATAAATTTCCACAGACATTTTATATATATATATAGTATAGACATTATATATATATATATATGTCATCTCTATAGGTCAAGAAAAAATATAATTGAAATATAAAAAAATCAAAATAATACACACCTGTCTTCCAGATGAAATGAAATTATTATGATGTTGATGAGTTCTAGAGTACATGCTCATATAATTGTTAGATTTTAAACCTCAGCCAAGGATCTATGGCTCTTCGTGAGAAAGTACCGAGTGCTGCAATAATACCTCCCTGCTCCTGTCCCAGGTGTGCTCAGGTAAAAGCCACTCCAAATGTTCCCGGAGCTCCAAACACAAGGTGCCGGCTCCTTGTCAGCTTTCATGTAGCTCACCTACAGGCTTGCTGAGCGCCTGCCAGTGGCAGTCTCCTACAGCAGCTTCAAAAGGAAAAGAAGAATTGAGAGAAGAAAAGAAGGAAGCCAGAAAAGAAAGAAAAAAGAAGAAAATACTCCAAGAATAAAGAAGAACATGCCTTCCAGCTGAGGCAGGACAGAAAGCCCCCTCTTAATGGGTGAGTAAGCAGAGAGCACATTCTCGAAGAGAGAAGAGAGAAGGGATACATTTTATTGCTCTTTTTGCCTTTTCCTTAGCGGGAATGCCTTAATTTTGGCACAAACTAGACACTGAAGACGGTTTAAAAAAGGGCTCCTAGGAGTTTATCACCCTTTATGTTTTGCTGCTATTGTTTCCCTCTCAGGGTCATTTCTCTTCAAAGCCAGGTTAACAAGACAAAGTAGATCTTTTACAAGGTTAAAGTTGCTTTCACAGGGGCAAAAAAAACCCTTCCATAAAGACCCTAAATCCTCTCCATCCACTCTCCCCTGATGCTCAGTGTTTCTCACTGGCCTGAAGGTCAATGCCGCCAGCTCCGGAGACAGCGTCACTTTAATCCATCACCAGTCTCTGTAGGGCTCCTTTCATTTGTTTTTTTCAAAGCTGGCCTTATCAGACCTGGTAGTTATAATAGGCTACCTTATGAAAGGAAACTTGCCTGTTTGTTTACATGATAACGTTTTATCCCAAAAACATTGGTTTAAAATCTAAAACATTAAAGCAGAAAATAGAAGGAAAACAATATGAACGTCTCTTTTCTGCTTATTTTCTGTGTGTAAGCTAGTGGTGCTGTTCATCAGCATTTTCTGTAGGAACATTGGTTCTCTTCACTGCCAGAATATACTGACAAAGAGGGGAGTGGAAGAAAAGCATAGAAGTAATAGTAACGGTGATTGTCAACTTCACATGCTGATGTTCAGAAATCCAGAGACCAAACTTACCATTAACAGGTGTAAACTATGAGAAAGAATGAATTCTTTTTAAATGCGTAGCTATAAATTCTTTGCAAACAGACCCATAGTATTGTACTGGATGCTATGGAGAGATGAGGAGTGAGGGGCAGGAAAAAAAGGTTAAAGAAAAATAAATAAATGAAAGGCAATATCTCTTCCCTTTAAAGTACTGCCTAACAGCAAGCAATTAAGAAACTGAAAGAACAGGATTCCCAAGATTAAGAGACACAGAGGAGATAATATGAGAAGATAAAAATGTACCTATATTAAAATAGACACCCAAGAGGGCTTCCTTGAGATCTTGAGGATACTGACTGGTTCAAATTTATCTTGTTTAAAAATGACATTTACTTATCAATCAAATAATCTATGAAACTATTCTCTTATCTGTCTTTGCATTGTTCAGAGCTATTTTTTTCATATTCTTTCTCTAATTATTCAAATAGTTTTAAACATTTTCAGAACTAGGATATAACTTCTTTCATTTATTTATTGTTAGTATTTTACCTCACCATCCCATTTTCCCCCCAAAGAAAATTAGCTAAAAGCAATCATATGGATTACAAAGACATGTGCAGAAAAATAAAATAAAAATTGCTAAGCAAGAAAAATGGAGAAAGAAAAATTAAGAAAAGGAAGAGTAATATAGATCAAGGATAAAGTTAGTGACTGAAATCAGTGCCATAAGATGTTACAGAATTGGGAAAAGAAGGCTGAAAATTTGGTCTGTGTTTCCTAAGATACTGTTCAAAAAGAGAAACACAATCTGCCCTTCACACAGCAGCTGTGTGTTCTTTTCAGAATACAGATTTAATCATGTCAAACTTTCCCCACATGCTTAAAACCTTCAATGACTTCCAATCTCCACTGTCACTTCTCCCCTGACCTCACAAATGGATCAAATCCTGAATCTATGCCCTAATGGCACAGTGGAACTCTTCCTTTTTATAATGTTATTGATGAGAGAGAGAGAGAGAAAGAGAGAGAAATAATTATTTGTTGTGCTACTTATTTATGCATTCATTGGTTGATTCTTGTATGTGCCCTGACCTTGGTGCATCAGGACAATGCTCTAACCAACTGAGCTGCCTGGCAATGGCCTGAGACTCTTCTTAACAGAACATATTATAGGTTCTTTTAAACATTTTTATAAGATATTTTATTTTATTCCTTTCTCACTAATTTTACTCTACGTTCCATGAGGTTTGGGACCATGACACCTTGTGTTAGTCAGTGTATGCCTCATGCTTGTCGCAGTGATGAACCTGTAGCAAAAACTAAGTTTTATAATGCTTTCAGGGTACGTTTTACCCTCAATCCTGAAGTTCAGTCAAATACACTAACATAAGGTGACCAGATTTTAAAATGATAAAGTGGGACATCATTGACCGGGGGTGGGGGGTTCTTGATTAAAAATTTGGTCTATATGGAGCAAAATAATTTTTCATAGAATGCAAAAATAGTATTGTAATATATTTTTGAAAATTTTTACATAAGTACAATTTACAAATATAATACATTAAAAATTATGTATAGTATTATTTTATTCTTTGGCATATTTCTCATTTGAGTGAATTGTTTTAGTAAATTGCTATAGTTGTTTAAAAGGTCATGAAATTTTTCACAAGAATTTGTTAAATTATATTTCACACAAAATGGCTTTCAAAGTCTCAACACTTAATTGTGATTTTTCTGATGTCCACACTTTATTTACCGTAGAAAAAAACGCGTTCAGTCGCAGCATTAGTTCCTGGTAAAGACAGAGCGTATTCCACAATTTTTAGTGTATTATTGTATGGAACATGGTTTGTTTCCAAATGATGAAATATTTCTCAGCATTTGTTCTCTATTGTGATTTTGGCTGATGCCCAAGATTTAACCTTTCCCTTATCTATATATATATATTTAATAATGATAGCTCATTAAAAGATCATTTTCAGAAATATTACTATAAGGGAAATTTTGAGTGAGTCAGAGGGATCAGGTTACATGGTCCCGAAACTGATGCTGGAGCTGCACGAGTGGTCGCGCACACTCCCCACCTGGACTCATCCTTGTGGCGGCCGCGCTCCCTGCGTCTTGACCTGCCACCCGCTGGAGACCGAGGGCTTGTGCGCAAGCCCGGAGCCACACGCCGGCATCCAGGACGTGGGCCTATGGGTAGTTAGGGGACTTGACAGCCGCCGCCCCAGCAGGTACATCCCACCCAAAGTTCTTTTGTTTTGGGGCCCTGCACAGGGCAGCCAGCTCTTGCGGCAGTACGGGTGTTTCCAGGTCGAGTTGGGGTCTCCCCGCCCAAAACCGTATATTCCATTCCCATTCTTCCGCCGTTCCCTAGCTTTTCGTGCATTCTTTCCAAAAATCAGGACTTTTTAAAAACACTGCAGGACGCAGGACAAATTGTTAAAATTCGGGACCGTCCCACCGAAAGTGGGACGTCTGCTCACCTTACAACTAACAGCATTATTAAGACTCAATTGGCAAAATTTGTAGAGGTCCTCCAAATATGTTGGACAAAGTATTGCTATTGGTCCTTTTAAATGTTAGATCTACTCCCTTGGGAACTCTGAAACTCTCTTTCTTTGAGATAGTCATAGGAATCCCAGTGCACCTGGGCCCTGTCACTTTTGAGCTGCTTCTGATAAAAGGGATATACTCGACACTATAAAGCTCTAATTGCTTCTATCAAAATTAACCATGTTCTGAAAGACCAATCCTTTCACAGTGCTCTAGTATGATAAATATCTTAAGCAACATACTTTCTAACTTGCAGATTCTACGTGTTGAAAAAGATACCTCCAGAAAACTCTCTTCCAGCTTGCTGAAAAGGCTAAGCACTACTGCTAACCAACACTGTGCTGCCCAAACTCTAAGAAGAGGACTCCTGAACTCATGTGCTACAGCGAGAGAAAGCACTCAGTGCTGACTGGACCTGCACACCTGTGGTGCCCCTAAAGGTAAAGATTTTCCAAAACTGACACACATGACAGCTGATGAGACAGATTTCCCAGCACGTTCAGACAAGTCTAGTTAGAAGATTTACAATCCACCAAAATCTGTCTTTCACAGACTATTACCTGACTCTGGATTCTCATTCAAACTTACAGTCTCTGAATTTACAACCTACAGACATTATTGATAAGATATTCTCTTCCAAACAGTTTCTTCCAAGATAACAGTGCTGTGTAATTTCTTTGTTTTATTCCTGCATTGTGTCTTCCCAATGCGCTGGTTAACCTCTTTCCGTGCTGAGTGAGCCTTTGTCATATTTACAATTCTAAGATACAGCCTTTAGATCGGAAATACCTGAGAGATACTCCTCCTCCCTACTTGTGACGCAAACTTAAACACGATGGGTTTCCAGTCGGCGCTTTTCCTTTGGCGAAAGAACATACACCCAGGAAAGGTCTTTCACAAGGCTTCTCAATCCAGGAAAACCTGACTGTTGATCTGTAATGGTTATGGAGAAGGATCTTGAAGAAAAGTAGCAATATAAAAATTAACAAACAAACCTCATTTAAAATGGAGTTGGGGAGGAAACTAGAAGAACAAACTCTCATGCATTTGTCACTCAATACACAATACTGACCCCAACAGGAAGAGGTGTACCCTGCATCTCAGACAGAAGGTGATATTCCTTTATAGTGACACTACCTCCTCAGCAGGTGGAGGAAAAGATTTCCCCCTTGCTCAGTAACAGCTCAGCCAATCGAAGAAGCCATAACTCAGCTCAAGAAAAGTCACTGTGCTTCAAAGTTTCAGTTTCTTCCAATGAATTCTTTGTTTACAACAGTTTCTCCCAAGTCCATAAAAGACTTATTTATTCCTCTTATGTATTTCTCTGGACTTGTGCATAGTTCACTATTAGAGCGAATGTCCCACTTTGCAATTCTTTGGTCTTCCCAAATTAACCCATTCTACTGAAGAAATATATGAGTGTCTATTTGTTTAAAGTCAACAAAAGCAAGCCTCTGTGAGGAATATAGAGGGGATGAGGAGGGTCCACTAATATTTCATCCATATTCTTTGTGCAGCATATTAGCCAATTTAATAGAAAATTGAAGTAAAATGTATTTTTATACAAATCCAGAGTCATTATTACACTTGTCTTTGAAAGCAGACTAGATACTTTAGTTCAGCTTGTTCAAGGTCATCTAAAGCCAGAAGGACTCACACGATTTTTCAGATTTATAGCTTCTGGGAATCTGGATCAGTATAAAAATACATTTACTTCAATTTTCTACTACAGTTTTCTAGGTTCTGAGAGTGTCACAGCTAGAAGCTCTCTTGAACGTAAAGCAGGGAGCTAGCAGAGAATCAGATACAGCTGTGGCAGTAGGAACCCTGAGAAGCAAAGCTTTGGTGCCGAGCTAAAGTGGCTTCACAACTGAGTTTGACACTGAGAAAGGGATGTCACCACTGGTATTGTCTCAGCTCAGACTGCCCCTGGAGGCCCAGGAAGGACGCTGTGCAATATGAGGCCAGGATGGAATGGAAATACCTTTGTTCTGTGGTAACACCGAAATTCTAGGAATTTTGTACAATTCAGTGGAGGGAACAGAAATCCTGGAATGAGTAATATTAGAGTTCTTGAAGTGATGAGTCAGCTTTTTCTTTTACTTCAATGTTGTAATATTTGTTATACAAAGAAACCCCAGGGATGCAAGATATTTCTTGAGGCTGGAAAAACACAGCCCAAGCCTTTTCATAGTAGAATAATTGGTGCTAGAATTAATTTGGTGTATTTCGGCATCAGAAGAGAGTTAGTTGGAAGATGTAGCCCAAACTGCAAGTTAGAAGAAACAAAAGTCAAAGTAAAATTTAGCTGTAATTAATTGATATAGTTATTTAAGATAGGGAAGTACTTCATTTTACTCAAGTGTTTGTATTTTTAATTAATTGTTAAACAGAAATTTATAATTAGAATATGTAGTCTGGTATTTAATAAAGTATAACTTTCCAACTTAAACTCTTTAATTTACAGTAAGTAGAAAGAGAACAGCTTTCTAAGTGGTCTCCTTGCCATGTTCTTTCCCCCACCTCCTACCACTATCTTGCTCAACACAAAAGCCAGAATGAGCTGATTAAATGAGAATAAAATCACAGACTCCTCTGTTCAAAACCCGCTAACATCTTCTTTTTCACTCAGAACAAGAGTCTTACAGTGGCCTGGAAGGCTTACAATGGACTTCACATACACACTATTTCTCTGATCTCATCTTCTGCTACTCCCCTCTTAATTACTTGGGTCCTACTGGACACCTTGCTATTCTATACACAGTTCAATTATGCTCTCACCTTAGAGTCTTTGTACTTCCTTTTCCCTCTGCCTGCTCTTCTGACGGATATCCTCCTGGCTTGCTCTCTCAAATTTAATTTGGGTCTTTACTCAAACACCACCTTATCAGTAAGGCTATACTTTAGTACCTGCTATAAACAGAACCAAACTTCCACCCTCATGCTTTCTTGTTTCCCCGTCTCATCATTCTTCACAGTATTAACCACCTCTGACACACCAGAAATGCACTTAGTTATTGTTTGCCTCCCTCACTGCTACATTACGCAGGATCAGATTACTGTCTACACCTCCATTCTCACCTCCCAGTTCTCAGTTTCAGTTCTTCTGGCCTTCTTCAGAGTCTCGCAAAATACCACTTTCTTTTTGATCTCCAGACTTCTCCTGTTTCTCTCTATGCCTGGATGCTCCTCTTTGGGTCCTTTCCTTGATTAGTCCCTACTTATGCATTAGAGCTGAGCTTAAATGCGAGTTTGTCACAGAATCTTTTCCTGATCAACCCCACTGTGTTCAATATAATATCTTGCCTATGTTTTTCATGGTACTGTACACCCCACAATTTCCATCAATGAATTATCTTAGGAACTTCTGTTTTAATGCTACAAGAACACAAATTCTGTAAGGGTTTGCCTTGTTCACCAATGTTGCTCCAAAGACTAGCGAATGCTGGCACACAGTGAGTATTTGAAATAAATATATTGAATCAATAACTGAAGGAAGTGTATTTTGATTTAAAAAGAAATTATAGTAAATCGGTCCCTGCCTTATGTCCTAATGTCTGCAACATGGTTCAAGTGGAGTGGGTGGTTTCTTGCCCTTTAACAGTGGGAAGGTCCAGGTTCTTAAAAGTTGCCTGGCAAGGAACCAGATTCTTAAAAGAAAATATGCATATTCCAGACCAAAAAACCTTCATCAACAACAAATACTTGCTTCATACGCTAGGGAAACAGGAGGATTGTTTTAATTTCTAGAGATTTTCACCATACCTATAGAAACTAGAAGTTACTGAAGTTAAATCAGAAGAAAACAGTCATGTGGCTAGAATACCTAGGAACAATCTCCAGGATGCTGGTAGCTGACCCCCAAGATTTCTCCCTGGGTGCCATTACCTTAATGAGTTTACTTACGATAATCCTTTATCTTAAAAATATGAAAATGAGATTTTATGAGTAGCTATAGACATAGAGGCAAACTTACCATAACTAGATTCACCAGAAACTAATAGGTGAACTAGAAAGCCAAATAATTAATTTATAAACATGGGCTATTACTTTTGGTGACTATGGGGCTTACATTTCCTATTCAGGGACTTGATTTTTCCAACGTATATCTGGTAAGATGTATTATTAAATCCAAGGGCTGTTCAGTAATTTCAGAATCAGTACAGAAAGTGAACAAAAGCCTTGAAGACGGCTCATCCTTAAGAAGCCTGGTGCAATCCAGGAGACAAGAAGAGACCAGGGTGCTCACGACCTACTGGTCTCTTCTTGTCTCCTGGATTGCACAAGCGGTTGGACTTCTGAAGCCAATTTGCTACACGGCTGGCTGCTCTGTTTAGATGGTATCTGCCGACTACAGATGTCACAATTTTACTAATTAAGTGATAGTCTAGTATGTTCCCATGGAACTAGAAAACATTTTACTAACTGTCGTTTTCAAGTCATTTAATTCTCACAGGGCCACATCATTCCATTTTCTCTAGGTACTCGGGGAGATCTCATTGCTTCACCTTAAAGGCTGGGGATTACATGGAAATAAATTACTCTCACCCCCTCCTAATACAGTGCAAATGTGTATAACTCACTACCTACAACAAGGGTATTTCTAAAAGCTACTGTTCTATATTAACATTTTCCTACTTTAACACGCAAAACTGCTCAGATGCCTCCTTCTTCGTCTTGAATAAGAGCTGACAGAGACTCCAGGTTGCAGCCAGGAAGGCAGAGGTGTGGCCCAGAGCCAGAAGCACACACTGAATCTCTAGGGACACATTCAGTTTATTCCATAGAAATGAGACTTTTCTCATTGTTTCTTTGAAATGGGAAAGGATGAGCTGGCAAAGCGTGAGTGCGTCACCTGTGATTGTGTGTATTGTGCGGTCACTTCCCTGCTGCCACTTGGCTCACCGAGCACCTTCTCCTCGTCCCAATGGCCAGGCTGCCATCCGATGAAAATAAACCCCCGAGTCAATATCACAGCCCTGCCAAGCAGGGCTGGACTGGTGCTAAATGTTAAGGCCTCTTTTAGACCAGTGGGAGTCCCACATCTGATAGCGGATTTGGTCAAGGAAACAGCCTGCGGATTCCTCCCGGGTTAGCTCTGGGCTATTCCTCTTTCGGATGAATGCTATCTCAATGGGCACTGAAACACCACACAGAGCCTCTGCCTCTGCCCTTTAAGTGGAGCCTCCTGAGTCGGAATGAATAGCTCTCAGCTGAAATTGCCAATGGATAAAAGCTTTCTTTATAAATGGTCCTTCGATAAAAAGTTTTGGAATTCTTAGAATTATAACCCTTCAGCCAAATCCCATTATGTTCTGTTCCTGACTTTGAAATATTGGAAACTACGGAGGGTAAAGCCATTCTAGACAGAAGAAAGGAGAAGTTTGCTCTGGAGGGGAGAAAAATGACTTAGTGTTCTATCTTTGCAAAAAAAAGAAAATCTAGTTTTTATAAAAGAGGTATCTATGAAATAAAAGCAACTCTCAGGGGGAAAGTTTAGAAGCTGCTGTGATTGTGAACTTGGCTGGGATGGAAGCCTCCCCATGAAGCAGGTGTCTAGACCCTGTTGTCGTGCTCCGGAAAAGCCTCTGCCCCGCTCTGAGTTACAAAATCAGGCAGTTAGCAATTAGACAGTGTTAGGAGCTGTTTCTCACTGTTCCTCTCAAAGTAACCTTAATAATTTCTCCTATTCTGGCTACAGGCAGTTTACTGTCCATTTTCCCCCGTTATTTACCATTTTATTAAGTGTTTCCTTGAATTCTATCTTCAGAGAGTTTAATAGACATTAATCAGGTAATTATCACATTACTGTAAGAAAATTCACTACCAGTGTCAGATGCCAGATGAAGAAAATGGGAGCATAGAAAGGTAAAGTGGATTGCCCAAATTCACTTATGCCAGTAACCAGAGCAGAAGGGTAAACACTCTTTATATGTAATTCCTTGTCTGTGGTGAACCCTGGGAATGAGTGACCACTTTAAATTTTCAACTTGAGTGATATATATATATATATATATATATATATATATATATATATATATATATATATTTTGCCCACATTTGTTATTTAGTTTCTCTTCATTTTTCAGATAAGAGTTTTTCAGAGGCGTGTGTTTGGTGTTCAGAATAAGTGTGCTCCAGCCATCACATTCAGAACAACGCCCATTTAGAAATCACTGCTGGACAGGACAAGTATTATCCCAAAAAACAATGCCAAGACACCCCCTCATGTATAATTCTTTTTACTTATCTGCATTGCAAACATGCATACAGGTCTGAAACCCACTTTTACAAGAAAAGTACACACAGAAAATATTTGCAGATGTTTTAATCCTAGGCCACTACTCTCTTGACTCTAATTACACTGAGTTAAAGCTAAAGGGAAGATTCTGATATTAATTCAAAACAAAAAACTAGAGCTCTTAGTTCCCAACCCAATCAGTTTGTAATATTTTCAACAAATACACTGCAAAGAAAATTTATCCTCCAGGTATTTCTCAACCCCTTTTACTTTCTTTGGAAAATTTAATGAGTTCATGGAGTTGGAGTTGGCTAGTAAATTATAATTCTAAGAGAACTACAAATACTACTAGTCAACAATATCTTTTAAAGAAATAGCAAGTTAAGCTTTCTCATGATGCTTTCCCTTTTCTGTACTTAATGCCTATTTTTAACTTAGTCAGAAAAAATAAACAAGGAATTATAATAGTTAGAAGATAAAGATCTTCAGTAAACCAAGGTGGGTACTATCTTAAAATCCTTTTGACTTCCTTACTCTCCTGACTTGTTGGTACTCCAAATAGCTCCTATAAAGAATAACATGGATTTAAAATAAAATTTGGAATTAAATCTATTAAAGTAAGGTTAATTAAAATTGAAAATAAGTTTATTGCCTTGGCCATGTGGCTCAGGGGGTAAAGCATCGTCTCAGCACACTTAAATCACAGGTTCAATTTGCAATGAGGGCAATCATTGAGTGTATAACTAAATGGGACAATAAAGTGGAACAGTGAGTTGATGCTTCTCTCTCTCTCTCTCTCTCTCTCTCTCTCTCAGATCAATGGAAATATTTTTTTTTAAAAAGAAAGAAAATAAGTTTATTATTTTTTATCTAAAAATAATCACAGAGTACATAAGCCTGAGACAGAGTAGTGGATAAGACCTAATTAATCTAAGCTCGTTTGTGGACATGCCTTTAATTTTGATAGCTAAAGATGAGTCCTGGATAACTAGTAGGTAGAAGAGAGAGGCAGGACAGAGAGAAGAAGTATTCCAAAAGGAGGAAGCAACATGCTTAATGATCAGAAGAAGTAAGGAAGAAGAACATGAGAATAGAAGACAGTCATTGTTGTTTATCTACTCAGTGTGAGTAGGTGGGTGAAGACAGAGACACGAAGCCAGATTGGAAAAAGAGCTGGGAGCCAGAGCAAGAAGGGATTTGCAGTTGTTCATCCTAGCCACGACCCACATAGATAGGGAGAAAGAGTAGGTGACCTCATTTCTTTCCATTCATGTGTGAAACTAAATAAGATATTCAGAAGAATGCACAATTCATTCTTCAGTGAATATTTAAGCAATATGAAGAATCAATTAGTTTGCAGAGTGATGGAGATTCAAAAGTGGTTTTCTTAGTCCATTTAAAATAAAACAAGTCAATCTTAGATGTGTCAGAAGCCACAGTCTAGAAATACAGACAGCAGATTCCTTGGCCCATCACAACCTTGTGCTAGTACTTCCTCACCCGTATTCACCATCAAGGGTCTAAAACCAAAGTATTAGGTCTCCAAAATTAGTTATTTGTCATGCTCGGCTTAGATTGAGGCTTTGCAGTCTTTGTGTGAGGGGACTCAGACTGTCCTTCAATTGAATGTTCTAGACTGGGTACTGGCTCAAGCTGGGTAAGGGATTATGATTTTTTTACTACAGTGCTTAACATAAGTCTTGCTCTTACCTATTCTTGTTATATTTCTGGTGTATTAATCAAACAATATCTTTGTTGACTGCCCAGCTGTCTTAGCTTTAAGAATCATGGTCTATTTTCATTGCCACTGATCCTTGCTGGCTTCGTGGGCATGTAATGTAAGAGGGCTCCATGCTCAGAAGGTTCCCATATTGGTTCAATGCTTGGCTGTCGCAATCCTAAATTTTTAGTAATTTTGAACAAGGGGTCTGAATTTTTACATTGCAGTGGGCCCTGCAAATTATGCAGCCAAAATACTTAACCTGGCCTTGATGATTGTGTGATTTACCCAGTCTCTGCTGTTCCAGGAACCTATAATCCCCATTGATTCTAGGGAGTCCATAACAGCATCTGTGATAGCTCACACTGGCCTATACGAGATAGCTATTCTAAGCTTCTCAGCTCTGTGAATGCCTCACAACTTCATATTTCTTATTGCTTTAGTGAAGGGAGTGTACTCTAAGCTTTACCAGAAAACATAATTATCTGGTGGGTTTTCAGGTCTACTATAGTAAATCCATGCTTGTATGCTGCAGCTCCCAGAGCCTTTGAAATCCTTCCTCAATACTCTTCTAAGGCAGCCCAAACATATCCACCTCTCTTACCATAGCCACCATTTTTATTTAAGCTTCATATTAGGACTGCCTCTGAATGTTCTTGCCAGGACATTAAATACAGAGTCATAGGACATTGTCCCCATATTAGTAAGTATCTCCTAGCCAGCCTCAGATTTGCTCCCCATTTCTAGTCCAGAACCACCCAAATCCATTTTCTCAAGCATATTCCAGTGCCATTTGCAACATGTTAGACAAATCCTTTAGATTTTTTTATTGAATAACTCCCTTCTTCTCGTAATATAGTTAATACTTCCCCAGTGGAATCCTGATGAGACTTGTCTTTAGTTATTGCTCTAAAGGCAATGAAGATAGCAGGCACAGATGTTGCAGAAGTCCAGCATCTTCTTGCAAGGAGATCACCTCAAGTACAGCCTATAGGTGTGTTCTCCAGGTGAAAGAAAGCTGCTCTTTCCCAGTACGTGAGGCATGCATGTCAACCCAAAGAGTTCCTAAAATTCTGGAGGTTCTAGTTTTTTAGTGTAGCAATACAGATTCTTCACCTGAGGTTTTAGGATCCCTATGAATACCCTAATCAAGTATATGAAGCTGACAATGACTGTTTGTTTGATTGCTTGGTTGGATTTTTGGAGGGTGTTTTTTATTTTATTTTTTTTTAATTTACTATTCTCCTAATCAAATCCTGGTCATCGTTTTCAGAACAGTCTCTCCTCCAAAAACAAGGATTTGGGTTTCTTTAAATGCAGCATACACTCTGGGCTTTCATAGCATGCTTTAGACTAATAGCTAGCTTACTGAAATCTTTGTTTTCATCCTTCAGAGCTCTGATGGCAGTTAACAAAAACTAGCTCTGCCAGAATTTTTATAATCATTACTTTTTGCTGTATCTCTGAAATACATAAAACAGGGCATTCCTTTTTATCTGTAACTCATCTTACTATAGGTGGGTGTCTTAATATTTCTGTGCTATAACATTCCAGGCATTATCACCACCCCACACATCAATGGCACTGATGTCCTTATTCTCTGCAGCCAGTGAAAGAACCAATTCCAGAATTCACATTCTAAGAATCTGTTTCCTTAGGACTACTTTCAGTATCAATTGTTTTCACTTCACCCTTCAGAAGCAAATTTCTAAATAGGACTCAGCTTCAAGTAGTTCATTTGTAAGAGTGATACCATGAAACTGTAGGAGGGTAAAGAAGTGATGCAGAGAAGGCAGAGAAGCCAATCAAAAGTGTTATCCAGGTCAGCAAACTTAATCAAGCTGGGAAACTATGGGAGACAGTGTGCAACATGTTTCTCAAAGTTATCCCACCTGGAAGCTGGGCAAGCAGAAATATTCATCTACTCCCTCAGTGTTCACCAGTCTGGTACATTATTTCCCTGGCACTTGTGTCCTGTTCCATTTCTGCCCCATACACACATACACGATGACCACTACCACCAATGGCCCAAGAAACTCTCAGGCAAAGAGCATTAAATTCTCACAGCTGTAAATGAGGCCTAGCAGACACAGAAATAATAGCTCTCAGGAGTACATGGGGAGGGCACTGTACATTTTTACTTCAGTTATCTTTTATTCAATATAAAGCCTTAAGGCTCTATCTTCATTCAATGTCTCTCAAGCCTGATCTCTCCACTACTCTTTTTTAATTAAATTTAATTTTCTTAAAAATTTAATTGAATTTATTGAGGTAACACTGGTTAATATAATTATAGTTTTCAGGTGCCCACTTCTACCACACATTTCTATATTTTTGGTGGTGGTGGTGGAGGATGTCTACTGCTCTTAATTATACATCTAGAGTTCTAGCCACATAGCTCTCTCTCTTTGCCTGGTACTTCTCCACTTCTGATCCTTTGTATTATTTCAGCCACTTGTAGTAAAATTCTTTTCTTCTCTTGGCATATGCTTAAGTCTTCTCTGTTATTTAAATACAGACCATATACCTAATTCTTCAGTCTTCAAATTTAGAACTCAATTCAAGAAGCAGTTATGGAAAACTTCCAATGTGACAAAATGCCTTGCTATGTATAAGTGGTTGTAACTATGGGACCAATAACAAGGATGGAGAAAGTAATAAATGTAAAAGAGTGAAAGGAATCAAATTTGAAATGCATCTTAAAAGCTGGGTAGTAGTTCATAAGGTAGAAAAGTGAGAAATGGTATGCCAGTGAGATAAAAGAGTAATTGAACTCATGGCTTTCTGAATGAGCCAAGATTTCCAGGAGTCTAAATTATAGAACAAGAGGATAATCATGATGGGGGAGTCAGCTACACAAGTTATAGGGAGTAGGTTTTGTAGGACCTTGTAGTAATATGGAATAATGACTTTATTACATAAGAAAAAAGACATGTTTTAATTAGATAAGTAAGAACCATACCCATATTTTAGAGATTATTGGGGATAAATGAAGTGGATAGAAAGGTTAATTCAGATACTATTGTAATACTTGTTAGCATAAAGGTGGGATAATAAGCAGGAGATGAGTATTAGAGATGATTTGTAAGAAAATCACTTTAGGACAGAATTTGTAAATTCCATGTGGGTGGCCAAGCATCTCAATTTGGACATTGCTATATCCGTAACATATATGACAATTTCAGGTGCATAGCAGTTGAATGAATAAATGAAATGGTCAGTCTCTCCTACAAATTTCAGAGTAGTCATTATGCCACCTATTGATACTGAATTTGTATTATAATAACTTTTAAACATCTATATCCCTTCCTATAGTGCTTGCCAACATATTGGCAAACAGAAAAAATAATCACATTTATTCAGCACACCAGGTAAATAAACTAGAGAGGATTAGGAACCTCTTGCAAGTCTTAGTGGAAATAGCCTTATTTTTTTTCTTTATGATATAAATACACACAAAGTTAGGAAAAATATAAATATTGAATTTGTATAAATTTACAAATGAAATGTTTTCAAATTTTTTTAAGTTTATGAACATCAGCATATGCCTTTCTCTTAGTCCTCAAAACAGAGGACAGGGAACTCTGTCCTAATGAAGAAAAAAGCGGTGACTCATCATGCTTGGTAATCTCAACAGTACTCCATACAAGGACCTATAATGCAGTGAAGAAAGCAAAGTGGTCAGATGTGGAAGGACAAGACTTGTTTTCTAACATTTTTACTTCTTACAATTATTCTATTTTAGTTTAAATACTCAACATATTTTTAGTCTAGAATTTCTCTTTTAAAATAAACTATTACCTTAATATAGAATAAATAAGACATATGCATACATTCTTTGTGGTTTGCAAAATTTGATGTTATGAGACTCCCTGCATTTGTCAAGTGCACACATAAATGGGATTTTGTAATTAGAGAGTTTACCTTGCAGCTACTGTGAACTTTGAGACAATGATTAAATTGAAAGTACAAAATGCTCTAATCATTGAAAATTAGTTGACTTGGATTTTTTAATGTCTTGTTTTAACTCATCGCCCTGATTGCAGACATTTATTTTTTTGAGATATAAAAAATCAAATATTTTAATACATATGTAAAAAGACATATGAATTGATTAATATGTAATTTCATTTGTTCAACAAATACAGTGTGTCCATAAAGTCATGGTGCACTTTTGACCGGTCGACCAGTCAAAAGTGCACCATGACTTTACGGACACACTGCATTTGTTGGCAGTGTGTCTTATGTGTTTAACTCTGATTTAGGCCCAAGAGATAAAGCAGTCAATAAGACACTAAAGATGTTTGTCCCGTGAAGTGTGTATATGTGCTGCAAATGTGTGTCTCTGTCTGATGTTTATACAGACCATAGAGATGGAAAATATTACATTGCTGTATTTACTTAGAACCCACCATTCAAATACATAAAATTGCAAGGATATATTTTTACCCATCTTGATTATGCTATTTTTCAAAGAAAAAAAACCCCTTAAAATAGCAAAACACTATAGTAATAATTATGCTCTATCAACAAGTAATTTGGAGGAAATGAATAAGGTGGACAGAGGAGACTAAGCAAGCAGGGTGATGAATGAGCTGATGTTAAAATTTCTGGCAAGAACATAGGTCATACTAAGCACAAAGGGGAGATTCATTTTCATACATGAAAATGTGGCATCTCCATTCATAAGAACTGCTCCCTGCATTTCCTGTATTACAAAGCTATTAGCTTCTATTAAAATAAAAATTAAATTCTCATGCTGGAAGAAGCTTATAGAATTAATTATGATTATATGTGAAGGGAAAAGAAGAGGTATTTCCATGGGGCTGCAAATGGATGAGGAAATGAATAGCATGAAAGAAATGTCTCCATTTGGGGTTTGTAAAAGATTTTCCAGGAGGAACTATTCAGATACTTTAGAGATAGGGTAAGTTTGGTTTTTATATATAAGTAAATATCCTCAGATAATTTCATGTAAATTTTAAAAATAACTGCATGTTTTCCTCTACCATCCCACAATTCTTTGGGTGTTTCCAACAGGACACCCTCCCTAAGGGGATTTGTGAGCGGGGTGTGGAAATTTTTCTGATGGAATGACCCCAGAGGATCATGCTTCACAATGAAATGAAAATGAACTCTCTAAGTGGCGTTCAATCAAATAAGAAAAAATGAAACGAAAATGTATGACACAAAGTATTATAGATAGCACACAGAGATTTCTAAAACGAACTCTAAAATCATCAAGGGCCATATCTGAATGCTGATTACAAAAATTTGTTTCCTTTATCCATATTCACATGTTTACGGGTTGCTCCTTCACTCTTCTCCTTCTTTATTTGTTTGCCAGAATGATCAACTAATCATAAACAATGGAGGGAATGACAGTTTAAAAGCAATAAAGCAAAAAAAAAAAAAAATCACAAAAAGAGGAATTGAAATCAAAAGATGAATGTCTATAATATAGTGCAGGGCAGGGGGTAATCCAGGCTGACTCGATCAGGCACAAGGCAATGAGAGTCACTTTATTAAAGTCTTAAAAAAGTCTTTGGGGCCTTAGACACAAAGAAGTCACCAGAGGCCTGAATGTGTTATATATCGTTACTCTAGAATTGAGTCTCTCACCAATAGGCTGTGGCATATTAAAAACACAGACTTTGGCCTAGTTGCCATGTTATTTTGCTGAAAGGTGTATAAAACTCTTACGTGACACACACTAGACGAAAACAGGATCATCGTGATGTTCATATCATACCATGTCCACAGTAATCTCTAGTTACAGTGTGAATTCTGCAAGTACTTTGTAAAGGTGAAATTAATTTTCATAACTTAATAAGGTACACAAAACCTTAGCGTGTAAGAATGCTCAAGCCTCTCATAGTGCAGACTTCAAGTATGAACAAAAATTACTCAAGGTTTTAGGAAGGTCTCCAATCCTTAGAACAAACACCCCATGAGACCTTTAATGTCATCACAAAGCAAAGGAGTCTAAGTTTATAAGTTCTCATCTGAAACACCCTAACACAGTGAAGTACGGACATGCTGATTGATTTATCTCTTCTGGAAGAATGAAAGGTTGCGTTGGACCCAGGGAGATTTTAACCTGTGATCCTAGAGAATCTTCCAGAGCTTCAAACCTGAAGTTTGATGTGTAACCTACTGGTTTAAAGGGACTACATATTAGTACTGTAGAGTTTGACATAGTGGGTGGGTACATCAGACATCAGAAAGAGCAATAGTCAGCAAGACACCTATATTCCCTGTTCTAATCATAAAAAGAGGATCTTTCCAAGAGCTACCACAAGGAGAATTTCGATATGCACTGAGTAAGAGCAAGTTATGTTGTTGGAATTTTTCTTCATGGAGCTTCCGCCTTAGTTTAGAAAATGGGCTCAATTATTTCTAAGAATGCAATTTCTTATTTTATTAATGAACTATTTGAGATGGATGTTATGGTCAACTTTGTATAATGTCATTATTGAATATACAGCATTCTTAAGTTCATTTTACAATGATCTTATCTATCTTGATTTAATTAATATCTCACTATTATAGTTCATTATTACATGGATTCAGGCAGAGAAATTGCATTCCTTGAAACATAACTCAGCATATTAAGTGATGCTTGGTGGACTGCTATATCCTTGGTTCTTCTTAAGGGGAGCATTCACAAGGGATACTCACAACCATCATCATTCCACACTGCCTGTTCCACCAACAGGCCAATGTCCCACAGTAGACTAGATTTTCTTACATTTTTCTTTTCCCGTTTTTGAGCCAAACCTTCCTGGGTATATTATTTTTCAGACTTTATGCTGGTATGCTATTTCCTTTTATAAAGGGAAAAGTGGAAGAAAGAAATCATTTTCAGAGGACAAAAGACAGGATCAATGAAATATGATATAAATCTCAGTATAATCAACACTTTTCTAACCAGAAGCAGTATTAATTTTTGTGAGTATACACTAGTTAAACTTTATATTTTTCAATCAAGTCACTATTATCGATTTCTGACCAAATGACTAAATCTGCTTTGGAGTTAATTTAACTTGGGCTTGCCAAAGCAAGCAGACAGCTAAAAAAAGAGAGAGAGAGAAAAAAAAAACAATAAATAAAATCTGAATATTTTTCTTTTTACAATCACATTATCTTTATGTTTATTTTTAATTTCTTTCTTTGTTATTTTTATGCCTCCCTTTTTACCATTGTACTCCCTTTCTCAAGAAAACGGTCTATGTTTAAAATATTGGCTTTGGTATTGGTATTAATACCAGAAAGAACTTTAAATTACTAAAATTTAACGCTGAACAAATATACACTAAAAACTAGTGTTTCTAATCTGAAATTCAAATTAAACTGTGAGTTCTGAATTTTTATTTACTAAATTTGGCAATCTTTACTATGCTCAAACATATAATAGTGAATTGTATGACCTGAAATATGTTATTTCTGATAATGCAATTTTCTATTGGGTATTCATCTGTAACTTGAATAAACTGTTGCTTTAGATTTTAATTATACAAAATATTTTTTAACTATTGGTACTTATCTTGATGACTACTCATTTATGGTTGTTAGTTTTATAAATCTTAAATACTTTGGTAGTAAGGACTGTTATTTTGATCCTGTGTCCATGTCTGTTTGGCCTTTATGATAAAATGCAAGTTTGCATTCTTACAGTACCAGGCCAAATGGAACTAGAGCCATAGAAAATGTTTCAGGAGTACAAAGACTCTGGCTTTCTCAAAATTTCTCTTCAGTTCTTCTACCATTAGCAAAATAGTGTTGTTTTTTTTTTAAAGGGGAAAGGACTGTCATAGATGCCAAAGATATGAATAGACCCAAACCTCAGAAAGAAGGTGAAATTGGGAGGTAGAAGCCTATTCCTTGTGTTTCCAGAGAAAGAAGAAACCTACCAAGAAAGGCTCCTGATTGTTAATGAAGCCTAGCAGTTGTTTCTACAAAGGGGCTTCTCATGCAAACTGCGATTCAAGGAGAAGCGTGCTCTAAACTACCTGTCTCCTGCACTGAATTGCCTGCTTGCACTGTTTTCCTACTGTCTAAGCCAATCTTATAAAGGAGAACCTGGAATTGTATTTCAACCAATAGGACTGAGACCTTCCCTGTCCAATTAGAGTTGTGCAGCTATATTCACCACCTGAATCTTAACTGACCAGTCAGGTCTATTCTGACCAATCGGGACCAATCAAACTTCAAAAATTTAGAGTCCTTATTTACATAAGGATGGCTTAATTAGAGACTGGAGCAGGGATCATCTGCTTGTATAAGACAGTACTCCTCTGGCTCAGAGAGCACCCTTTCCCTTTATGCTGAAAGACTGAAGACATCTCTCTGGAGCAAGGCAGAGCAGAGCACTGCAGAGCAAAATAGATCAGCCAGACCTAGAGCTGTCTACTTGGAGTGGGTCTTGCCTTGTTGTCGTCTCTCCCCAGAGCCGCCTCCCAGCCTTGATGTTCCACAGACACACCATCTAGTAATTGGGCTGTAACGCTATTGAGAACTGTTCCACAGTCATGCTGTTCTCACAGCCAGTCTGTGTCACAATTGAGCTGTTGGAACTAAATAAAGTTTCCTTCTTCACTGCACCCCAAATTGGAGATTGCTGTTGGGGTTGAACTGGTGCCAACAACCATCAATTGACAATTTTACTCTTCCTTGATTTTTGGCTTCAGTCTTTTCCTTACAGGCTCTTCTCCACAATTCGGGCACATGACGAAACAGTGGCCGTCCAAAATTCTAAGTTCAATGTACAGGTGCATTCATAATTAAAGCCTTCATTTTAGTTCTAATTCCCTAAGAATAAAAAAATACTGCTGCCCCATCACGTAACAGATAAAAATCTCTGTGCTAGTAAGCTACGATCGGGGTGGCGTCATTGGCTAGATGCCTGACTGATGGTAGCTAACTCTTACATGGACAGTAGCACCTGTAGAAAAGTCCAGCCATTACTGTGTGGCTGGAAAGAGAAAGATAACCCGGTAGGTAGCCATTACAAATATCAAGAAGTTTATAAGTAAAGGGAGATTCAAGACAAATTCTATGACTTAAGATGAGATCAGGCTTGGGTAGGTTGATGAAGCTTTTTGAGCATCTGGGAATAAGGGTACAGCAAGCACAGATGAAGACAACACCAACAAAAACCTGTGGGACACCAGAAATCTTAGAGACACTGACCATTCCAGCCACTGGCAAAGGTTATATTTTAAATCCTGTTTCCCAGTGTTTTCTTTTATTATCAACCAGAAATTTCAATTTAGTAGACATGTTTTATAATTTTGTGTAAAAAATCCCCAAATACACACACAAAAAAGTTAATATGGAAAAGACACTATGCTAAGTGCTTGAACTTTGTTTTATTTTTTAAAGGGAGATATGTAGTGTGTAGAATTGTATTTTTAGAGTCAACTATTTGTTCGTGGCATTGTTAGTTGTGAAAGTTTTATTTGTTTAATACCACATTAAAGTTTTTTTAATGATAATAATAATAAAATAAAAAACCTAGCTATTACTTCCTTAGTTTATTGAGAAGTAGAACATGGTATTTTTATTTCATTAAACTTTCGTGGAGATTTTGGTACTTTTAGATCCAGTACTCACGTGAAGTTACAATTTAAAACCTTAAAGAGTCTGCTATCTCCAATGTCTTACCAATTCTTAGTTGAACTTTCATTAATAGCCAATGGCAGTAATAACAGGTAAGTGAAAGAGACTGAATGGAAATCTTTAAGGTTTGACTACTCTTGAAATAAAATTTAAGTTTGTGTAGGCAATCCAAATGTATTTAATGATAACCATACCATGTACCAAGTATTGTTCTAAGGACTCCTTACCTAGAACATTTCAGTATTAACTGAAATAATACCTCATTTAATGCTTTGATGTAGATGTAATTATTATTTCAATCTATAAGATGAAGAAAATGAGGCACAGAAAAGTTAGGAGATATTCCGAAACACACATCTTGCAAGTGGTGAAGCCAGGGCTTAATTCCGAGCAGTCTAGCTGTGGTCCTGGCCCGTTATACCTATTGCCTGCTCTATCTTACCTAAGAGGCTAGCTGCTAGCACATGGACTGAATCATAAGCACAGTATTTTTAAACAGCAAGAGCTAAGTATGAATATGGATGTACATGCTCCAAAATAGGCATTAAGCTCAATTGTTTTAAATGTCTGATGTATCCATGTTAACAACACACTTCTCCCTTCACGTTTTTTATCTTTAAATAAATATTTATGATATTAAAGTGTAGCACCAAAAAAATCTGTAAACATACTATAATTATGACAGAATATATTCAAACTTTATCTTTAAGAAATCATACAAAGAAAAGGGTAGAAATAATTTTAACAGGATTTACAAACATTTACTTAAAGTAAAAATCAGAGAAACATTATATTACAGCCAGCTAATAGCAGTTCTTATAAAAAGCTGCTTTCCCAATTTTATTTCTCTTTAATTAAGGGCTTATGATATTTATGCTAATAAAAGTATCTGTTATATGACTGGGAGATTTTTTTTTAACATGAAAAATTATATGGTCTGACACTTTTCCAAGAAATAATCACTTTAAAAATGGTAAAAAAAAAAAAAAATCCTGGTAATTAAAAATAACATAAAATAAAACTGTTCTTTATTTTGGCAATAGCCTCAAAATCATCAATTATATTTTAAGTTCACTCTACATGATAGAATTATCTTGGAATAAGTTTGTTTGTATTATTACATAATTTTTATAAACTTAAAACTCCCTCCCACCTCCCCCAACCCTTAATAAAACAGGCAAATATACATCTCAATAGCAGATTAAGGCTCTTTGGTAGCTAAACCTAATTAAAATGGCAACAATCCAATGGTTTCTTTACCAGGGAGCAAGGACATCTGTAAAGGATAAAAAGATACCAAGCATTTTGATGCATTTGTTTCCAGTGTTTAAATGTGGCAACAGAAAACAGGGATTGACATTGGCTAAGCTACAAGCAACATTTGAGTTAGATGTTAAAAAGAGCACAAGAAATCAAAGCAGTTGGATGAGTTTTTATTTCAGGTTGTTATTTTGACTGCTAATTCCACCTATGAATTTTCAGTAACGCTGAATTTCCCAAAATGTGTCCCAGAATATTATAGACCCTCTTGCAAATTTCTTATATAAAGAGAAGTTCTGCAGGAAAGAAACTGGTTTAACTTAATTAACCCAGCATTTTCCAAATTCGTTGACCATGAAATACTTTTCTTTCTTTTCTCCTTCTCAGTATCAACTCTATTTTCCTTTGAGCATCATTTGGGGAGAGTTGCTCTACCATACCATTATCCGACTTTTTAGCATGTCACCATCAAGTCTCAAATATTAAGTGGTTTTTGTGTCCTGAAATTATTTCACAGAGGCAAATATATTCTGTGTATCAAGATGTCAATCCAAGTTCCAAGATAGAGAAATTATGAGAGAAGAAATACAACTTTACATGCCACTGATGGGAAATGCATTTATAAAAACTGCTAGTTTGTGTTCAATTGACAGGTGTAAATTCCCTGCTCCCACATTTCCAATTATTGACTGAAAACATTTTGAGGCTCCAGATCACACTAATTTTAGATTCATTTCATAGCTATCCTAATAATTAGTAGTGTACCTAGAATATTGGAATCTACCAATAAATATTTACTGAATCAAAATAAATAATTCCGATTTCCTCATATTCTGTAATATAGTAGCTAAACTGGCCCTGACTTTTTTCTTTTTAAAGTGTGCTCGCTCGTGATGGGATTTAACGACAGTTAAACTAACAATGAATTCAAATAAACAAATGATATAGGCTGTACACAGATTCAAGCATCTTTTAAATTCTTAATTTGATTTATGTATATATGTTGATGAAAGAACATCCAAACTTACAACAAAGTTTTACAAAAGTTTATTTGGGCCAAATTTTTTAAAACATACCCAGAAGCAAGATATCAATGGATTGAGAAAAAACTCCAGAGAATGGCAGTTGTGCAGTTCCTATTTTGCATTTAATATCAAACGAGGAAACATAAGAAAGGTGCATGAAATCTATTGGTGGTAGATTAAGGTGCTGGCAGGAGAAAGCAAAGTGAAGAAATCTCTACGATTAGATACAAAGCAGAATGGAGGAACTCCTTTTACCTTGGTGGGTACAAGATAGTTAATAATAATCTATAGACACAGAGATGATATAAGGGGGAACAAGATAAAATGAGGTGTTCTGTTGTCTTGCCCTATGGTGGTCTTGTGCTCTGGTACCTGCGGTTGTGCTTTCAAGGGGTTTAGAAAAGAAAATTTCTCTGACATTTCAAAGAAATGTTCTCCTAGAAGCATAAGAAAAATGAACAGGACTCAGGAAGCTGTAGATGAGGAACAAGACTACCTAGTATGACCATCCCAGGTAGGAATTTGTGGTCAGACCATCCTGTGTGGTTAGCTTCGGTAACTGAGCTTGCCAAGACTGCCATGTGAACCCACAGAGTTAGTAACATTTACTACAGATCTCCATTTTCTTCATACATAGTGGGATTGGGAGAACTAACAGTTGCTTTATTTTACAAACAATAAGATGTAGTTTGCAAATGACTATATCGACTACATCCATTGAATTTTCTTCTACTTTTATCATTTTAAAACCCCAAGAATTTTAAAACCATGAGAGAAAGATAAGATACTACTGGGGGCCTTATTCCTTAGGGGCAAATATTTCAGATGAACAAACTTTGCTTAGCAGAAATATTTCAAAACAAAAGTTTGTTTGTTTTCAGGTTATGTTTTCCACCTGCCATGTGACACAATGTGAACTGATAGAAGGTTATAAGTGCAGAATTGGGAAAAGGTTTTCTTTTACACAATATATAGCTTGTGCCTCCAGCTGATTAAATTCTGACATGCAGATAAATATGTTTTTTAATGTACTCACATTTTTTCTCTGTAAGAAACATTTATTTTAGACACCATTATGAAAATAAAATAACATTTAGCATTTGATCAATGCTAAAGGAAAAAGTAGTTCAGTAAAATAATCTAAAGCCATCTTCTAAAATTTCTTAGAACTTGATGTTTTGATGTATATCTAACAGTTAAAATAGTTGGTCATGTTTTTACATACCTCTGACTATAAACCAGCATAGCAGGACAGAATTCTAAGCTCCAACTAATCACTATAAATGGAAAACAAATAATCAACTGTTTGAGTACTTGCCAGGTTAGTAATAAGTTACACTTATTTATAATCAGAGTTTTTCAAATAGTTTAAGTATATAATTCAAAAATTTTCCATTTTCAGTTTAAATATTTAATAAAAAACTATTTATTTACACTTTTTTTTTAATTTGACTTTTATAAATTAACAGTTTTACCTATTTGTTAAACAAAATCATGGTGCATTAGAATTTTTTTATACATACATGTACATGCCAAAGTTTAATGATTAGCTTTTGATTATGAAAACAGAAAATATTCTAGGTATATCAAATAGAACAATATTTAATATAGGGGATAGCACTAGAGCTACTCAGCATTCCTACTTTTTTTTCTCAAAGATACTAGGCAAGGGTTACCTGTGGAAGTATGGCATCTTGGGAAAAGGAGTCAAAGTAGTCTAGAGGCAGCCACTGATGACAGTTCACACAAGGGGCACATTAAAACAGCATGTTGAAGTAGAATAGCAAGAATGTCCCAGCAAAGGGAGCCTATGAGAAGTTGATGAGTTGGAGCAAAACAGTCTTACATGCCCAGTGATTAGCTACATTGAGGAAATTGAATATCTAAGCAAATATCTTGAGAGTAATGGGAACAGGATTCTCACTGAAAGAGAAGCAAGGTACAGATATGGAAATAAAAAAAGCTAAAATAAATTCTGTATTGATAAATTTAAATTGGAGCTTTTGTTTTAAACTAATGTTTTTTTTAATATAGTTAGAGGAGCAAAAGCAGTCCTGAGAGGGAAGTTCATAGCATTACAGGTATACCTTAAGAAGCTAGAAAAAGTTCAAATAAACAACTTAACCCTGTATCTAAAAGAACTAGAATAAGAACAGCAAGTAAAGCCCAGAGGAAGTAGAAGAAAGGAAATAATAAAAATCAAAGTGGAAATAAATGACATAGAGACTAAAAAAAAAAAAAATAGAGAGAATCAATGAAGCCTAGAGCTGGTTCCTTGAAAAGGTAAACAAGATAGATGAACCTTTAACCAGACTCACTGAAAATAAAAAGAGGACTCAAATAAATAAAATTAGAAATGAGAGTGGAGAAGTAACAACTGACACAGCAAAAATACAAAGGATTGCAAGAAAATACTATGAAGAACTGTATGCCAAAATATTAGACAACATAGATTACAAACTCTTTGAAAAATATAATCTCTCAAAAATTAAGCGGGAAGAATCAGGAAACCAAACCAAAACAGACCAATTACAACAAATGAGCTCGAAACAGTTATTAAAAAACTCCCAACAAACAAAAGCCCTGGGCCAGATGGCTTCACAGGCAAATTCTACCAAACATTCAAAGAAGAACTAATTTCTATCCTTCTCAATCATTTCAAAAACTTCAAGAAGCAGAAAGACTTCCAAGCTCCTTCTATGAGGTGAGCATAATTCTGATTCCAAAACCATACAAAGACAATACAAAGAAAGAAAACTATAGGCCAATATCCTTGATGAATTTAGATGCTAAAATTCTCAAAACAAAATATTAGAAAACTGGATCCAGCAATGCATGAAAAAAAATCATACATCATGATCAAGTGGGATTTATCCTGGGAGGCAAGGCCGGTACAATTTTTACAATTCAATCAATGTGATTCATCACATAAAGAAAAGAAAGGAGAAAAACCACATGATAATGTCAATAGATGCAGAAAAAGCATTTGATAAAATACAGCACCCATTTATGATCAAAACTCTCAGCAAAGTGGGAATACAGGGAACATACCTTAACATGATAAAGGCCATCTATGACAGACCCACAGCCAACATCATACTCAATGAACAAAAGTTAAAAGGAATCCACTTAATGACATCGGATCATTTACAACAAAATGAATGGACCTTGATAACATTATACGGAGTGAAATAAGTAAAAAAAAAACCAAAAACTGAGAACAGCATGATTTCATACATAGGTGGGACATAAAAGTGAGACTATGAGACATGGGCAAGAGTGTGGTGGTTACAGGGTGGAGGGAGGGAGGAGAAGGAGGGAGAGGGTGGAGGGGAGGGGCACAAAGAAAACCAGATAGAAGGTGACAGAGGACAATTTGACTTTGGGTGATGGGTATGCAACATAATTGAATGATAAGATAACCTGAAGATGTTTCCTCTGAACATATGTACTCTGATTTATTAATGTCACCCCATTAAAATTAATAATAAAAGAACGGAATCCACTTAAGATCAGGAACAAGGCAGGGGTGCACCCTTTCACCACTCTTATTCTGGAAGTCCTAGCCACAGCAACCAGACAAGAATGAGAAATAAATGGCATCCAAATTGGAAAAGAAGAAGTAAAACTATCATTATTTGCTGATGATATGATACTGTACATAGGAAACTCTAAAGTCGCAGTCTAAAAACTACTGAACCTGATAAATGAATTCAGCAAGGTGGCAGGATATAAAATTAATACTCAGAAATCAGAAGCATTTTTATACACCAACAATGATCTGTCTGAAAGAGAAATTAAGAAAACAATCCCCTTCATTATTGAAAAAAAAAAAATAAAGTACCTAGGAGTAAATTTAACCAAGGAGGTTAAAGACTTGTACTCGGAAAACTATAAAACATTGTTAAAAGAAATCAAGGAAGATACAAACAAGTGGAAGCATATATCATGTTCATGGTAAGGAAGAATAAGCATCACTAAAATGTCTATATTACCCAAAGAAATTTATACATTCAATGTAATTCCTATTAAAATACCAATGACATACTTCAAAGATATAGAACAAATATTCAAAAAGTTCATATGAAATCAAAAAAGAACATGAATAGCCTCAACAATCTTGAAAAAGAAGAATAAAGTGAGTGGTATCACCCTTCCTAATATGAAGTTATACTACAAGGCCATTGTGTTCAAAACAGCTTGGTACTGGCATAAAAATAGGAACATAGATCATGGAACTGAACAGAGAACCCAGAAATAAACCTGCACCTTTATGAACCATTGATATTTGACAAAGGAGGTAATAGCATACAATGGAGTAAAGACCATCTTTTTAACAAATGGTGTTGGGAAAATTGAACACACCACACCTGCACACACACTATTTCCAACACAATCATTTAACATAAACTCTTTGAGGACAGGTTCTGGAGCACAATGAATGTAGAGAATAGATATTAAACAGTGGTCATTAAATAAATAAGTGAGTACAAGAATGAGTGAAGAAGTGAAAAACAAAATAAATGGAGCCATTTTAAAATGGATTTGGAGCTGCCATTTTATGCCTTCTACATTTTATGCCTCAAACCTTGAAAAGTTAAAATAGTGAAAGATAAGCTTTACCTGCACTACCTGCAATAAAATGAAACTATACCAACAACTTACACCATTCACAAAAATAAACTCAAAATGAATAAAAGACTTAAATGTAAATTGTGAAACCATAAGCATAGGAGAAAACATAGGAAATAAGCTCTCTGACATCACTTGCAGCAATATATTTGCTGATTTATCTCCACGGGCAAGGGAAATAAAGAACAGGATAAACAAATGGAACTATATCAAACTAAAAAGCTGTTGCACAGCTAAAGACAATATGAACAAAATAAAAGGACAAACCACACAATGGGAGAACATATTAAACAATACATCTGATAAGGGGTTAATAACCTTAATTTATAAGGAACTTGTAAAACAACACCTGGAAGATAAACAATTCAATCAAAGAATGGAAAAAAGAAATAAATAGACACTTCTCCAAAGAGGACATACAGATGGCCAGTAGGCATATGAAAAAATGCTCAACATCACTAACCATTAGAGAAATGCGAATTAAAACCACAATGAGATATCACCTCACACCAGTCAGAATGGCGCTCATCTGACAGCAAAACAACACAGAACAAGTGCTGGTAAGAATGTGGAGAAAACGGAACCCTCCTGCACTGCTGGTGGGAATGCAGACTGGTGCAGCCACTGTGGAAAACAGTATGGAGATTCCTCAAAAAATTAAAAATTGACTGCCTTTTGACCTACCCATCTCACTTTTAGAAATATATCCCAAGACCACCACATCAATGATTCAAAAGAAGAAATGCACCCCCATGTTTATGGCAGCATTGTTTACAATAGCCAAAATCTAGAAACAGCCCAAGTGCCCGTCAGTGGACGAGTGAATTAAAAAATGGTGGTACATATACACAATGGAATACTATGGGGCCATGAAAAAGAAAGAAATCTTACTTTTTGAGACAACATGGATGGACCTGGAAACTATTATGCTAAGTGAAATAAGCCAGGCAGAGAAAGAAAAATATCATATGACCTCACTCATTTGAGGAATTCAATGAACAATTTGAAGTGAGGAATGGAATAGAGACAGAGGCAGGATCAATGGGTCCAGAGGGAAAGCGAACAGAGGGAAAGGGGATGATAGGAAGAGATAAGAAAAGGGAAAGAGATTGGTGAAATTATACACACATAACACAACATTATAGAGAGCAGAAAAGCTAATCCTGGACAGAAAGGGGGAGGGTGTTGCAGGGAGAAAAAAAAGGGGGATGTTGTGGGGAACACGGGGGAGGGGCAAATGCATTCAGCAGACATTAGAATCTATGTAAACACAATAAATTAAAATTTAAAAAAAAGAATAGGATACAAAAAATATATAGATAGATACAAAAGATAGATGATTGATAGATGATAGATGATAGATAGATAGATGATAGATAACTGATCAGCAAACAGATGATAGATATAAAAATAAAGACATAAATGACTAAATGTGAGTTTGTGTTTATATAGTTTCTAGCCCTGCCCAAAACAATTCTCTGAATATAACACCCAGTATCAATGAGCACTCCCAGCACCCAGACCTTTGTTTCTAAATATAACTACTAAAATGAATGAGGGCTCTTAAAGAAAGAAAAGATTCTAGGACTGGATTTGGAAAACTACAAAAAGTGCCTAGTAATAATGAAGTATGTAAATAAATAATGAACTACTCAAAGAATAAAAAGTTTTGAAGGCAAATCAAAAGGACCAAGAAGCCAGATTGAAAGGGCTTTTACTGGTCAAATATAGGAAGTATAAGCCTCAAAATAAATAATGATAGTAATGGGTTGTAATTTTCGGAATAAAATAGAATTCTTTGAATTCATATGGATAAATAATTGGGGAAGAGAAAAAAGTATTTCTTACAGTAATGTCAACCAATAAATAAGGAAGAAATGATTAAATCATAAAATCTCATTTTGTGATCATTACATTACTAATTTAAACCTGAAATATCAATGAGTTCTAAAACTATTGGCTGAAAGTGGAATGAAAAAAGGGATATTTATTTAATCTCAAATATTTTCTTAGGAAATATTTATCATTTACAAAATAAAAAGATAATAAAAACAATTGTACAGTGGAGAATCCTCATATTCACAATCTTAATCAACTGATCAAAATTTAAGCCACCCATAATGGGACAAATCAATATTGTATGCTACCAACCAGGATATAATGAGAACACAGCATCACTTATGCGTTATTCCTGCCAAAAATGCACAACCTGGGTTTAATCATAAAGAGACATCAGACAAATCTAATTGAAGAACCTTCTACAAAATTGCTGCCCTATAATCTTCAAAAACATCAAGATCAAGAAAATGAAAGATAAAACTCTGCTCCAGAAAGAAAGAGACTAGGAAGACAACCAGATGCAGTACCTAACTCTTTTATCATAAAATACATCAATAGGGATATTGTTGAAGCTTGAACAGGATATTTAGGTGAAAATTATGTATGGGTTTGTTATACTATTTTTTACAACTTTCTGGTAGTTGGAAACTGTTTCAAAATAGAATTTTTTTTTTTTTTTAAGTAATAGAAAGACTAAAGAGTGTATGCCAGGTGAAGATACTAATAATTCTCACCTTGCAACTAAGCATTCAGGGAATTTGAAAGTTGAAGCAGCTTCAAACAATTGCCAGTGATGATCACAGTTGCTTCCAGAAATGAGACAGATTTAAAACTAAACCTATAGAAGCTGTTGTAATATTCCACATGTGAAAATTCACACATCTGTCAACCACTGCCAGAGAAGCAATAATCTGGCTTCTGATTTTCTTTTCTCCCAAATGTCTTGTGAGTGATCATTTTTAGACAAACTAACCTGGAATACTGCTGGCAATGGCTATTGGGAAATGTAGTTTCCACACTTCTCTGGTATGTATAGAAAGTGAATCATGCCAACAATTTGGCATACAAAGCGTAACAAATGAATTCAATTAACATAAGATTGACTGCTTTTTGTTACTTGTTGATAAACATAGTTTTGAAGTTTGAAGGTAAACTCACAATAATTAATTGTTCAATAAGTCAAGTTTTTTGTTTTGTTTTGCTTTTTTTGTGTTTAGTAAATGGCAGGTTCAATTATAAGGGTTGGGAAATTAATGGTCAAAAAAGCAGGAAAGGTTTTAGACTTCTTCCAGTTTTCAGTTTATTTCTGGCATAAGTGGCCTAAGAAGACACAGTAAGCAAGTTAGTTAAAAGGAAAACACCAAATACAGACAGGTACAGTAGTCTCCATTTACTGTTGTAACCATGCAGAAACTCCATTTCTTTAACATGACGCTTTCTCCTTTCAGTTCCTCCACTTAGGACATCAGATTCTGGTCAGCATCAAACTATCTTAAGAACAAAGCCTCAGGTTTGTTGACTACAGAGACAAGTATTTTGATCAAGCTAAAAATAACATCTTGACTTCAGCAGTGTTTTAGAATCAGAACCATGAAAGTAAAATGACCCATGGACCACACCCTCATGAAACCAGACAGAACAATGACTTGGCTGACATCAGGACCTGATACAATGAACTACTTCCTACCCTGGCCCCAACTAATCAGTTGAGCCCGCGATGCCAATTTCTTTAGCCACCATGATTAATGATTTTTTCCTCTATATAATTCATTTCCTGAAAGCCATAGGGGAGCCAGGTCTCTGAGGGCTAGCTTACTTGTGACTTTGGACACACTATCATTTCTTCAACAAATAAACCCTTACTTTCTTGGCTTTAGACTTCTGATAGTGTTTGATTGTACAATGATGTACACGGGCAAACAAGCCCCTTTAGTCTGGAAATATAGTCTTTCCTTCTGCAGTTTTGGTTACCCAAGATCAACTGTGGTCTGAAAATATTAAATAAAAATTCCAGAAATAAACAGTTTAAAATTAACTGCCATTTTGAGTATCATAAAGATGCTTATATATTTTTACATTTTTAAGATTGGTAATTTTTACATTTAATTCATTAATTTTATGCTTTTTCAATTGTGCTCATAAATTGAATATAAAAGTAAGAAATCATTATATTCACATTATTATGACCCTTGCCATTTTTCATTTCTCTTCTTCTCCCCCTTCATCTCCTTTCTTTCTCTCCCTCTTCCTTCTCTATCCTTTTATTTCCTTCCCCAAGTTCTATTCTTTCTTTTTTCTTGTGAGAGAGAAAAAGAGAGGGGCGAGGGAGAGACAGACAGACAAAAAGGGAGAGTGATGGGAGAGAGATGAGAAGCATCAACTCATAGTTGCCGCGTCTTAGATGTTCATTGGTTGCTTTCTCATAAGTGCCTTGATGGGGTGGGGTAGGGGGGTGTCTCCAGCTGAGTCAGTGACCCTTTGCTCAAAGCAGCAACTTGGGCTTCAAGAAAGCTACCTTTGTGCTCTGGCCAGAGACCATGGGGTCATGTCTGTGATCCCACGCTCAAGTCGGCAACCCTGTGCTCAAGTTGGCAAGTCCGCACTCAAGCCGGCAACCTCAGGGTTTCAAACCTGGGTCTTCAGCATACCAAGCTGACACTCTACCCACTGTGCCACTACCTGGTCAGGCATTCATCCATTTCTTAAACAGCATTTTTTTGTGCCAAAATATTGTGGCAGGTGTTGAGGAATAGTGGTATATATTGTCCATTACATTGATAGGTGATATGCATTATGTTTCTTATCTAATATTTTGATATTCTAAAATTTCTGATTCTTTTACTCATCCATATCAATGCATTTTCTATTTTATTATGCTCCTAATTTTGTATAATATCAGTTTATTAGTCTCTTCTTTCCCTCCTGCCCCAATTTATTTCTCCATGGTGACTTCTGAAGCCCTCTAACTTCTTCTACTAATCTAGGGCTGTGAACTATCAATGATTCTGGAAAATCCCTTCATAAGTCCGATGATGTAGACCTGCCTTTTATTGGGCCTAGAACTTCATTATTTATTTCATTCCTTACTATGCTGCAACATATCTTTCATTAAGTTTCTGAGAAAGTATGCACAGAAAACAAATGTCTGAAAAGTCCTTTTGTCTTTTTGCATGATATGATTCACTATAGAATTTCTAGATTTAAAATTATTCTTCCTCATAATTTTAAAGGTATTTCTCCATTATTCTCTAGTATGTGGTGTTACTTATGATGGCCAACAGCAATGTAACTTTTGCCCTTTATTTAAAAAATATTTTGTTTCATTTCTTTCTTCTTTCCCTCTTTCTTCCTTTTGTATTTACCTCCTGAAAATTTCAGAGGTCTCTATTTTTAGTGTCCTGAAATTTGACAATAATATATTTAGTTCATTTTACAGTTTTAAATTTTATTATTTATTACTATAATTTTATATGGGATCAGTAGGCCCAAGTGTTTCTTCTATTTGGGGATGATTTCATTCAATATTTACATAATAATTAGATTTCTTCTATTTGTGTTATAAGTTTGAATTTTTTAAATTCATTTTAGAGAGGAGACACAGAGAGAGAGAGAGAGAAAGAAAGAAAGAAAGGGGGGAGGAGCTGGAAGCATCAACTCCCATATGTGCCTTGACCAGACCAGTGCAGGGTTTTGAACTGGCGACCTAAGTGTTCCCCGGTCGACGCTTTATCCACTGAGCCACCACAGGTCAGGCCAAGTTTGAAATTTTTAATACTTGGATATAGACATTTTAACAGAATATTATGTCTCTATATTTCCCACTTTCTTGTCAATTTATTTTAAATTTTTAACTGATTTTATCTACTTACTATTTTTATAATTTTATGGACATATCTTGGCAGTTAGTCACAATTTTAATTTCTAAGATTTTTTTATGTCCTTTTTCATAGCTTTATTTTCCTTTTGTGGATATAATACCCTAACTATCTCAGAGAATGTTAGAGATTTATTTTTTAAGTTCCATTTCTGAAGGAGAGATTTAGGGTGGAACCTGGTTGGGGCACATGCGGAAGTCTGTCTCTCTATCTTCCCTCCTCTCACTTAAAAAAAGAAATAAATGAAGCTTGGTGAGATTGTTCGGAAATATTGTGCACATTGGTGGGCTTGTGCCTTGGCATGCTGCACTACAAAGGCTGTGATGTGACCTTTAGTTCACAGTACATGAAGTGCTTTCTTTCTGGATGATCAGCTCTAATAAGAGATTCATTTTCCCCTGACAAGTAGTATAATTGTATTTGTGTGTTAAAGAGAGAACGAGACAGACTGAGCTGTGGGGTAAAGAAGTAAAGAACTCATTTGTTCTATTAACTGGGTTTTTTACTTAAAACCCATCTCAGCCTCAACTCATACCCCTGCTCTCACTCCTGTGTCTGAAGCCTGACTGGAGTTCTGGGGTTCCACTGGGCAACAAGTGTGCACTCCACACGGATTCCTGAGCATACTCCGGCTCCTGCTGCCTCTCTGCTTCACGAGCCCTTAGCCTCCATCAGCCCACCTCCCACTTTGCTGAAATATATAGAAAATTTCCTTCAGCTGCTGTGGGCCTCTGTGTTCTTTGGTTGTGGTGAAATGATCTCTTTAAAAATTCTTTGCTAGCATTATAATAGACACTGGGGTCAATGAAAAGAAACTATACTCATGTTACTTTCACCTTCATGATCTGAACGGTAAGCTCTAGTACTTTCCCCCACCCCTTTTTATTGACATAACTGGGATGACACTGGTTAACAAAATTATACAGGTTTCAGGTACATAATTATATAACATATCACATGTACACTGTATTCTCTGTTCTTCACACCAAGTCAGTCTCCATCCATCACCATTTATCTCCTTTTTACCCTCCTCTACCTTTTTCTATATCCCCCACATCGTTCACCACAATGTTGTTCTATCCTTGAGGTTTTTTCTCTTTTTTTTCTCCCTTTTTTTCTGCTCAAAATTTTTAATTTTACTGGAGGAGTATAATTTCCTTCAGTTCTGTAGGCAAAAGAGAATTTAATATTGTTAATACTTTATATTTCAGACTTTTTATATGTAATTTGGAAAATTCTTTAATGATTTACATTTAAAAATCATATAAAGTCTAGCCTGACCTGTGGTGGCGCAGTGGATAAAGCGTCTGCCTGGGAACACTGAGGTCGCCTGTTCAAAACCCTGCACTGTCTGGTCAAGGCTCATATGGGAGTTGATGCTTCCAGCTCCTCCCCCCTTTCTCTCTCTCTCTCTCTCTCTCTCACTCACTCTCACTCTCCCTCTGTGTCTCCTCTCTAAAATGAATAAAATAAAAATAAATCATATAAAGTCCATAATTTTATGCATAGACTTTAAACTATTAAAAATAATAAAAATAACATTTAATGTTTATTATTCTGTATTGTAGACTATTCACTCTAACTCTCTTTTTTTTTTTAAAGTGAGAGGTAAGAATCAACTCATAGTTGCAGCACTTTAGTTGTTCATTGATTGCTTCTCATACATGCCTTGACCAGAGGGCTCCAGCCATCCAGTGACCCCTTGCTCAAGCTAAGGACTTTGGGCTCCAAGCCAGCGACCATAGGGTCATGTTGATGATCTCATGCTCAAGCCAGCCACCCGCACTCAAGCAGGATGAACCTGCGCTCCAGTCAGCAAACTTGGGGTTTCAAACTTGAGACTTCAACATCCCAGGTCAATGCTCTATCCACTGCACCACCCACCTGTCAGGCCCACTCTACCTGATTCTTGAGCCATCTTGCAAATAAAGATAGTGTTTCAAGTCACAATCACTAGGAAGAGCAGAAAATCAGTCATGCTTGGTATTATTTATAAGATGTACCGAAAAAAGAAATTCCCCCAACAAATCTCTCCTTATATTTCATTGGCTCAACAAATCTCTTGTCACATCACAGGAACATGCTCACACGAAGAGGGGCGGTACTGCCCTAATTTGCATAAGTGAGTAAAATCCTACCTCTGTAACCAGGCATGAACTTCCATGGCATCACAAAGGCTGCATAAGGAAGAGAAGGTGCCTGACAAATTTGAAAGTCTTTTAAGAAAGGAGAAGCTGGATCATGAATACTAAAAGGGCAACAACAACATCCATTATAACTACAACCTATTTATATCAATGAATCAGTGTATAACAAAATATTCAAGTCACCATACCATGGAGGGACTTGACAAATATTAGTGAGTAAACCACAATAATGATATTTATGTTGAGATGATAAGCACAGAGAGTCAGCCATGAGCAAGGTAAAGGAGAGACTTACAAGCCATTTTGGGAAATGTGGATGTTAGTTTTATGTATAGGAAATTGTTAAAGCATTTTAGATAGGACAGTGACTTAATACATATTACCTTTTAAGAATATCACTCAGGGTAGCTGTTTGGTAACTAGACTGGTGAGAACAGTGCTAGAGACTCAGAGACCATTTAGAATGCTCTATTTCCTGCCTTCAGAGTATTGTAGCTATAAATCCTTCATCTTTGTCCTATTTTGAATATTAACGGCCAAAATATAAACCAGGATAGTGTGGATTATGAAGCTGACTGTTAAACAACAATCGTTCTTTTTTAACTTAACTTTCCTTAGGCCAAAAATTATATCACTGCCATCTAATTTGCTTCAGGAAATATTTTAGAAATTATATACCATTTCTCCTTGCTTCTATTTCTTTGAATATAATCTGTTATATGAATGATGTTTAGATCTACAATATAATTAGTTCACATACAGTATAAGATTCACATACATTCTATTTTCTGTAAAATTTTTGTCAAAATTATTTACAAATTTATTTACACTTCTAAACTTAGGCATTCTTTTATACTTGTGCAAAGTTTCCGGGCAATGTTTAGTTGAATATAGTTCTGTACTAACAAAATTCATAAACAAATTTAAATTATATCTGCCTTTAATTATAAAAGATTTTTTTTAACTTCTACTGTGAACTTCACCCATTTTATCTAATCCACATTATTTTTCAAAGTACATTGCTTAAATTCCTGTAGTATTACTACAAGCAGGCATTTTGATTTCTGAAAAGATTATTTAAAATTTAGATTTGGCATTGGTCAAAAAACAAAACAAACACTGTGATTCTATTGGATATTATAATACAGCATCTAATGACTGCAGAAATTTAACCAATCACACAGGATGACAGGAGAAAAACACTCAGGCAGAAATTTTATGTCAAAACCATTGAGAGAGAGAAAAAAAAGTACTGCAAATCAATGTCTTCCTCATATGGATTTTATTCTGATTAGCCCATGCAAACTTTATGCTGCCACATAACCAAAAAAACAGAAAAAATATTATAGTTTTTTGTAAATTACTGTCAGAAACTTCTACAGTGAGCCTGGTAATATAATACTAGGCCTGTCTGACAGTCTAGAACACAGAGAGCTGTCAACCCAAGAGCAGGCCAGGGATGATTGTTAGGAGCTTTGGTCCTCCTATTTGCCTAATAGAGAGCCTTGTGCTCAGCATTTCCTGAAGCAAAATAAGACAGATGAAATCTCTGGGCACTTCATTGCTGCTGCCTCTCAAAGATTTCCTGTCAAAATGGGCCTATAAGGGGAGAAAGGTTTTCAATAACATTTTTTTTTTCACCTGGCAGGATTTCCAGCCTTGCTATGAAGAGAGTTTGAAGGCGCTGTCTTTGTTAAAGGAAAGAATAAGAAGAGGAAGAGGAGAAAAGGCTGCCAAACTACCAGATCTAGTTGTGTTTAAAAATAAAAAAGCAATAGAGAATATGGCTCATATTACCATAGCATATACCAAAAAAAAAAAAAAAAAATTTTGATTGACATTGCATTCCTATTTTAGGTTTTTTTTTTCCCTCCCCTCAAATGAATGAGTGACCTTGATGTTCTTACTTCTCAACTGAAATACAGAAGCATGTTTGCTGTCAGTCATTTCCATAACTCTTTTAGGAGCTTGGGTAGCAGGTGAGGAGCTCAAGTCCCATTTTTGCTAAAGGGATGTTTGCCAATCTGCCTTTCCCCTTGTTAATGCTTTACTCCTTTACTTCTGCCATCTTGTCAGTCAATCAGCCAGTCAGCCCACAAATATCCAATACTCTCTGAAAAAAGAGTGCTCTGCCCTCAAAGCCCTTTTGTTTCATTAAGAGATACCACTGTAATGAGGACAGTTGTTCTAGAAAAGTCCATTCGCATGCACATCTTTTCTAGTAGCAGCAAAATGTCAGGAACCACATCTTTAGCTAGCCAGTCTATGCTCCCAAAGAGAAGCTGTTTTTTGTCATTGTTTAGGATGGTTCAGGTACAATAACCACCTTTCTATTTCTCCCTTCATACTGTCTTCCTCTGAATGAATCACAGGTAAAATACTCTAAATAAAATGAATAACACACACACAAACTGATGAACTAAGAATAATGAGAAATGTTCTCAAAGTTTTCTTAAATTGTATTCCCAGCATAGGTTTTGAGGCTGATTTGTCCAGATATCTTCAATGTTTTGTTAACTGACATAATTTTTGCAAAATGAGAACAGAGACCTAATATAGAAGAATAATGCAAAACCAAGACAACCAACAATAAAATCCCTACTGTCTGTAGGTATTTGATACAAGGGCACCCAGGGCAGGAACCCGAGGATAATATAGCACAGAACAAAAAATATTATATTATGTTGGCCACATTTTGTTTTCTATAATCTGAACACGTTATACATTTAATAGCATTTTAATCAAATTTATGTACTAAAAATGGGGTACATAAATAGTGCCTTTGTTTTCTGGAAGATTTATTTATAAGAGACACCTTATTTAATCAAATAAATTAGGTAAGTGAGATGTTACCATATGTTGAAATAAACCATATTCCATATAGGTATATTTATTTCATAATACTTATTATGGTGCATTTCTTTTTCTTTAGTGAAGGTCTAGAAATTTTTGGGTCAAAACATTATAGTTTTAATAGGTAAGTTAACCAAATGGGTAACAACAACAACAAAAGAAGTTTCTCTAAGAAAGCAGTTGCAGCTATAGGAGACTAATTGACATAAAGCCTTTTTAAAAGGGAAGTTCCTGAGTGGGGGAGCTGACTCTTATAACAGAAGCAGCTTTCAATCAAAGATTTTCATTTTTTCCTCAGAATGAGGTGCAGATATGAAGCAAGGAAGGGCAGAAAATACATGGTCATAAGTTAAGGATAAAAGAATATCATGGAATCTTTATGGCAGTGCAGGGACACAAGCAAAATTAGGACTTAAATTATGTATAGATGTGTGAGCAAACATGTATGATTCTTTGTTTGTTTGTTTAGAAAAGACTAAGGTCATGATGAAATAATTTATGGAAACTGAAGGCCAATTCCTTTTTTAACAAATCACTATAGTAATGTCTGCATATAACAAACTTTTATCAGGAGCTAACAGTCAAGTACCTTTTATTATTATCTATTAAAGCCAAATACAATAAAACAAAAGTAACCAAAAACAATACTAGACAGTGTCTGGAAGTGGTAATAGTGTTTGAGACCTGAGCAAAAGAGACACCATGAAAGGGAGCGAACAGTCAACAAAATTTAATAAGCTGAGTTCACAGAAAATTGCAGACTCAGGCAATATTCTGGGTGACCCTAAATTCTCTTCAAAGATAGAATAGTGTGGAAATCAGACATATTCAGAAGTTTATTTGAGTATTAGAAACTGAGAGATATAAAGCTATTGAAGATAATCACAGAAGAATTTTTAATGAACTGAAATTATGATGACTGTCTCCTTGGCTGTTGATTCTCCTTTTTTATAAGGAAGATGCTTTAATACGTACACATTTTCTTCAATTTTGATCACTGCATGGGCTACCTTTGACATTCTTTATGAATCATTGTTCAACCAGTCATATTGAAGAGGCTCAGATGCATACATGAAACAGCACAAAAGTTAGTGTGGTACCTAGTGGTGGGATTCAGCCAGTTTGTACTGGTTTGGCAGAACCAATACCTAATTTTTTGTTGAGTTTGGTGAACTGGTTGTTAAAATGGCACTTGTAATCAGGGTTCTCTCTAAGGTGGCCACCTGGGCTGCCACCCAATGTGGAAATCACAGATTTATATTCCTTACTCTTGTTTAAAGTTCATCTGTGCAACAGCGTATCCTAAGTGCCCATAGTAACAAACATTCATTCCGTCCATAAGTGAAAAAAATTGCAAATAAGGACACCAATCAAGAAGTAGTGTGGAAATATCTTAATAGTGTTATTGTTTTTTGTCAGGTGTTATTTAATATTTTTCATTGATATTTTAAAATTCTAATAATATAATCTAGTTTTGTGTACTTCTTTTATTGTTCTTATTTAAGTATTAAATGCATGAAATAATAAACTACCTTTTTAGTATATTGTTTTTTTGTACTTAAAACGATCATTAGGGCAGAGAACTGGTTGTTAAATTATTTGAATGCAACCACTGGTGGTATCCAAGTTAAATCAAAAGATCAGAAAGAGAATATCAATCCTTCAATCCACTTGTATCCCTTAATTCTGAGTATAAAAATAATTGTTAAGAACTTTGTGATATATCTAACCTTTGTCCATTTGTCTGTTGTAATTATAAGCATAGGAACAAATCTGCCACAGTGAATCGATAAAACTTTGTAAGTGAGACTGGGTAAAAAGAGAAGTAACAAAATCTCCTGTTTTATTCAATGGAGATATTTTCTTCCACAGCTAATGGCTCAGATATTGAGAACAAAAGCAGAAGAAAGATTTGGCTTTGCTTTCTGTATTTTGGTGCCACATTCTGCTACCCACTGCTATTCCTAGAGTTAATGAAATATCAAAATCAGGCTAGTGGAAGTGCTGCAAATTTGGCGTGTAATGAAACAAAAGACTCTAAAACGCATATGCTTCTACTTTCATACATAGAGAAGACAATAAAAAATAAAAGAACAAATTACACTTTGTATCATGGGATATGAAACAATTACATGAGGAGGAAGGTGGAGAATGTAAGACTCAATGGACCCTTTAATGAATAGTAGCAAAATATCTACTCAAACAAATGGCATTCTTTATACCTTAATGATAGAAAAACAGCCTGCTTCCATTCAAACTTTTGTAAAAAGATCTTTATAGATTTTTCCTCTACTGACTTAATGTCAACTTTTGGAATTAATCGACTTTCATCAGGGGACGAGTGCACGCATCACAACAGCTTTTATATTTTTCCAATCGTCACTTCATCTGGGACTGAGTTCATCCTAGGGAGTTTCCACATTCATCTGACATCAATTATCCCAGCTCCTGCTGATACCCAATTCATGTCATAATAATTAACTTATACTATTACAACCAAGTTTTATAATTAACATTTTATTTGTCAAAAATTTTTTTCTTGTGGACATAGTTTAAGATATAGACTCTTACTATCTTTCAAAAGCTCTCCTATTTCATAACCAATAGTAAAAATTAGTCTCAATTTAAAATTCAAATGACCATGCAATTTAACTTTTTGTTCAGATTATTTTGTTTTAATAATGAAAAAAAATTAAAAAATGGATTTCTCAAAACAACCAGTTGCTTTTACATTTGAAAATTAAAAAAAAAAAATCATTACTAGTCCATATTTTCTAATAGAAAATTGTAAACCCGGCATCATAATCTTAATTTTCACCTTTAATTTTGAAGAATTTCAGAAGCAGATGTTTGACCAATATGTAATTCATAAGAAAGGTACATAAATCAAAAAGAAATAAGACTGCAATGTCTATAAAATACATACTTACTCATTATTAAGTAAGCATGGAAAGAAATGATTGAACTCAAAAGTTAAGCCAAACAGAATTTGTATAAGATCCTACCACCTATAAAAAAAAAGATTTTATATATATGTATACATAACACACATTAAAATGTGGCTAATATCGCCTGACCAGGCGGTGGCACAGTGGATAGAGCGTAGGACTGGGATGCGGCGGACCCAGGTTTGAGACCCTGAGGTCGCCAGCTTGAGCACAGGCTCATCTGTCTTGAGCAAAGCTCACCAGCTTGGACCCAAGGTCGCTGGCTCCAGCAAGGGGTTACTCGGTCTGCTGAAGGCCCGCTGTCAAGGCACATATGAGAAAGCAATCAATGAACAACTAAAGTGTCGCAACAAAAAACTGATGATTGATGCTTCTCATCTCTCCATTCCTGTCTGTCTGTCCCTATCTATCCCTCTCTCTGACTCTCTGTCTTGAAAAACAAAACAAAACATGGCTAATATCATTCATATAATTCCCTCATTAATCTCCTAAGATACACAATAACATTTTAAAAAATATATTAAAAGTAATGACTCTTCTAGGCTGAATCAAGTAGATGATTAATAATAAATTTGACAATGGCCTATGTCTGACAACTTGAAAGAATTTTCCATTATATATTGATAACTTTATTTGACCTTAGGATAACTATTTAAAAACAAACCTGTTTAAAAAACATTCTAATTTTGAGTGAACAGCATCCTTCACATCCTAAATATATCTTTTAAATATCGATTGAGGTCACATACAAGCTAAAATGACTATTCTTTACAAAAGACATGGGAAGTTTTCTTCTCTTATCTGTGTTAAAATATATAATTAAGCCAACGTGTTTTATTAGCCAAAGAATTTATTTTATTTCCCAATTCTAAAATCCGTCAATTATATTTATTTCTGTATCAATAAGTTGTTTGATAAATGATTAATATCTTGTACTTTTTATAGTTGTTATTTCTTATAAAAGTAAATAGAAAATCACAGGTGCAATTAAAATGTATTAGAAAATAAAAAAAATAAAACTCTAGTCTGCCTTCCCAGGGACCAAGCGATAACATTAATTCTGGTTTTATATTTATATAACATTTTATCATTTAAGTAGTATTTTTGGATGTATTATCTCACAGAAAAACATAATGTATTACATAGAAGTAAGAAAAATGAAATTAAAATAAGAAAAGGAATGTGCCTAAGATTTTCTAGCTCAAAATAGCATATCAGGGAATCAAATACAGATCTCATTTCAAACTTATATCATCATGGTTCTTTAGAGAATGCAGAATGTACAAACACATTGCCCAACGACAAGTGGTATAGAAACAGAAAACTTGATGTTCTCAGGAGTACATTTGCTTATGGATCTCAGGTATTGGAAATAATTTATTCTGATTAGTTCTTTGAATATATGGATAAAATTTTAGAATCTACATCATGATTTCTTGTTCTAGCCTCCTTGCTGCATTGCTGCTTCTACTGATTCTTCACTCCCATCTACAAGGAATTCAGTAGATATACAGTCCATGGGGAAAAAAACACACAAAAGACCTTCGTTGTCCTATTTTCTCCAAGTAGATAAGAACACCAGGGAATATCCTAGAACAGAACCAATTACTTAGACAATATCAAACTATGAAGTCCACAGTGACGATCTGACACTGGAACGTATAAGTCTGCTCCAGCTGAAACTCATGACTCAAATATGCAACTTGAGTCTCTAGACAGACACCTAATGACACCAATTGATATTCACACAGGAGCCCAGACTGTTACATATGCTCACTGCAAATTTTGCTTCAGGGGAAAATGGAGGACCATTTAAGTCACTCCTTCTGTGCACTGAACTGTCGACTCACAGAAATGCCACATTAATCTTAGGGAAACACTCTGAGAAGCTCACTTGAATGGTGAATGAATGTAAATGTCCCAAATTATTAAATATTTATTTCATCAAACCTGACAACAAGGATGTTATTGACTTTGTGCTCAGGTCACCCGCACACTCTCATTTATTATATAGTATTTCTGATGGCCTTAATCCCCCACTCTGTAAATGATGTATTCTTCTTCCCCTTGAACAGATAATTAAATATACTATTTTTGGACACATATTAGGTTTGTCATAAGTAATAAAATTTTTGCTGCATAAATCATCTTTTTAAGAACATCTGAATTTTCATACTTAAATTTATATAATATAGTAGATACATTCACATTTAGCTAATATTTTAAAGCACTGTCCCCTGTAAACATGCAGCTGAAACTAAACACAGAGAGAAGTAGAGCAGCCTCAGAAGAGCCTCAGAAGCGTTAAACACACCCTAACCACTGAGCCCCGTCTTCAGTGCTAAGAATCGGACACGTAAACTCCATATAGTTCATGGAACCTGCAAGGCAAAACAAAACAAAAGAATAACAATAGAAACAAAACTTAAACTAGTCCTTTATAACAGGTTTGTAAAATCTGATTCTAAAATATTCCTTTTAATGGAAGTTTAATTTTGTAGACTTTGAGAAATTTGACATATTTTTCCTTCCTTAAAAACAAGTAGGACGAAAGAAATGATAGAAAGAAAGCATTTACGAGGTGGGTTTTCCAATCCTTATAATTAAACAGTAATTTTCTTCAGATTTTAAATGTTCCCATCAATAGCAAGATTGTAGACAGATGATACAGCTAAATCACTGCTGATAGACAATTAGTTGAGTCTGTTGTCTCAAGCCAAGATCGGCTGTCTACTATTTTTGTAATCAAATTCCTCAGTATCCTCAGTATTCAATATAGCAGGCCTGAGTTTTGTAGTTAATGCTATAAAGCAGACTTGAATAAATACAAATAGCTTAATCATCTTTTTCAGTCATACCCTCCCACAGCGGCTTATGCGATTAGGAAAATATTACATCTCATGTACTGAATAGTGAATACAGCAGATTGTTAATCGTTATATTTGTACGGTTTACATAAAAATATTTAAATTCAAGAGTACTATTAGATTTCTTTCAAAGACTATTAATACATGAACAATATCAAATAAAAATTGTCATATCTTATGGCTATTGATCTGTTTATAGTGTTGCCTTAGAGAATTGTTATGTGACAAAAATTCAGGTGCAACAAATGTTGCAGAAATAAACTGTTGAAGAAAAGTATATATATGTGTATTTTTATAACCATATGTACACAAATATGCATACATAAAACAAATTTGATAGAGTTTACACATTCCAAGGAAAAGACATATTAACATATATATGAAAATATAATTCTACATTCAAATAAAAATGTGATATTAAAATGTATACAAAAATACTTCTAATAAAGCCTTTTTTATAAAATGCATTGTGAACTATATTTTATCTGTATTTTACACCAATGTAATATTGATTTCCTACAAAAACACATTAAATAAAAGATTTATGAGGAGTGTAGCAAATCTCATTTGGCCAACAAACTGTAACTCTTTTGTGTCTGCTTTATGAACAGGAGCGAAAATGGTAATGCTCCACGTATTTCAATAATTTATCAGAAATTTACAAATGGCCATCATTTAAAAATAATTAAGAGAATAAGAATAATAATGGTTGATTAATAACAAAATAATAAGGATTTATTTAACTCCCTCACATATAACAAAAATATATGTGTATATATTTATGTACGTCCTTATCTACCGATATAAAGAGATGTGTGTTTGCACTTTCAAAAATGAGTTTACAAATAATAAAGGAGGAAATTAATAGGCAAAGAATATGGCTTTTGAAATAAAATAGGTTTTTGAGACATATCAAGGAACAGCAATTACTTAAAAAAAACAAAACAGAGCAGCTTGAGTCTGATTGAAGTGGCTACACACTGTGCAAGCAAAGGGTACAGGAGTCTGGAGTAAGTGTAGGCAGAACGCAGGGAAAGCAGGACTGCGAACACAGCAACCATTCTCCTTTTATCTCTATAAGCTCCATCCTCCCTCTTTCTCCTTCCCCAATTGTGACCCTGAATTTAGGACAACAATCAGGAGATTTCTGTTGAAGCTGTTCTTCTTTCCCCTGATCTATTCTTTCACATAATTAACTGCATGACTTATTTGTCCTCTGATTTTATCTGAGGGCCGGCAAATTTCACTAATTCCTTGCAGTTACCACATATCCACGTTAAAGAAGTATTTAATTCCCCAGATGAAAAGCAAACATTCAGAGTATGCATAAGTAAGGCTGAAATCCTAGAAAGTTAATAACACTTGTCACTCCTGTAGCACCTTTCAGCCAATAATTTTGGTACCCTTAAAAAGCAAAAGCTTATATTCTCATTTTGCTACAACTGAAATACAGAAAGGTTAAGTGAGTTGTTTGTTTATTTATTTGTGATTTATTTATTCTGGCCTAGCAAAGTCAGTAATGGAGCTGGGAATAGGAGACACAGTTTTTGATTCTTTATTCTCTTTTAGACCACTCACCTTGCTTAAATGCTCACAGTGGAGGCTGGTGACATTTACTTTCATAAGTCAGACATCATATTATTGAACTGACATAGCTGCCCTTTGCTTAGAAATAGTTAGAAAAGTCAAGGGCACTGCTTCAGAGCTCCGAGGTTCGAGCAAAGTGACTTTAAACAATTATTGCTCACAAAATTATGGAGTTAACCGAGATATTTATGCAGTGAGTCCCCACTATGATGTCACTAATCCTGGTAAAATTTACTGTAGACCATGTGACAGGCATTGTGCTGAGTGCATGGGCTCATTAACTCAATTAAGCCACAATAATAGCCTTATCCACAGGTACTATTATTATTCAAACTTTCAGAAAAGAAAACTGAGGAATAGAAAAGTAATTTACTCAAATCACACATCCCATGTGGAGTAAGTGGTGGGGCCAGGAGGATATGAGGCACAGCTGACCCCAGAGCCAGCGATATTTCTTACAGAGTATCGCTGCCTTATTTCTTGCATCCCGGAGTCACATAAAAGAATTAATAGTAGATAAAATGTTTAGTACCTAATCAAAATAAATTGCTAACCTAAATATCGGTCAGTCCATCAAGCTGCTTAGAAGCACTCTTTATTTCTAAATATAAATATAATATAATCACAAAACAATACCAATAAAAAAATAACATACAAAATACAGAGTTCCAAATACTGAATGGAAGAAATAAAGAAAAGAGGGGTAAAAAAAAAGTGTCTGGCTATATACTTTTAATTTACTGCAACATTGTCTTTGGGAAAAGACTGTACAGAAAATGTTTTGACAAGGCATCTTGCATTCCAAATAAATGCACTTTTTTTTTAACTAAAAAGGTCACAAAAATAAGTAAAATAAAAAGGTTACTTAACTACTGAAGAGTCCATTTAAAGCCAATGTAAAAAAATGAAATTCTGAAAAAGTTCTTTGAAAATAAAATGTATTAATTTTGTAACGTTTTTAAAAAAATAAAGTCAAATCAATATTATCAGACAGTACCCAAGTGTCAGTTATATACAAGAAAGATATAAAATACCTAAGTTTAAAAGAATATATTTATTCAACTACAAATAAGAAAGTAAAATTTTAAATAAAGTATTATGTGGTGTGGTAAAAAGAACCCTGACCTATTCAATTAGGATGTGGTTTCAAACTTGGGCCCAACCAGAGACTGCCCTGACCTTAAGTCAGTTATTGCTGACCTTTAATTTTCTAACCTCTAAAATAGGGACGTTCCTATTTCACAGTAATGTTATGGAAATTAAGGGGATCATTGACTTCATGAAGGAAAGTCTTATATTTGTTTTGTTCACCACTTTTTAACATCTACCCTAGCATAATACCTGGCTTATTATAGAAACTAAATAAATATTTATTGAAAAAATGAAACTAGCATATCAACCTATTATATGGCATATATATACCCAGTACATGCTCTTAAATTTTTAAGCTTCATTATTAATATTATTGGTATGAATAATATATATGCAAAAACTAAGAGGTCAGAGATGTACCCTGTCTGGGAGCTAAGAAGTTAGTCTGTGACATTTCATGAGTTTGAGTGGAAGATATGAGACTCCCAATTGAGATACAAAGAGCAGTTTATTTATTATAGCAATAGTCAGAGGCCTATAGTGCCAGTATCACCATTTTTGTACTGGTTGCGTAAGATCCACATTCCTCAAAACAACACCAAGAGAGCTAAATAATACCTGTAAAACCAATGGAGAATATTATAGGAGAGAATGATCAGTAAACATGACTGCTCTTTGCTCTAGCAGGAGACATTCTCTCTACCTTCCAAGACTGAAAGATTTGATTTGTAGAGAGATATTTTCCATGTCACTTGAGGTTGTTCTACAAGCATCCAGTGCCTCACTCACAAGTGGAGAAGCATGGAAGACTTCCTGGAGAACTGTCATTCAAAAGGATAAAATACATTGAAATGTGATTGGAATGTGATTTTCAATTATAAAACAACAGTCTAGAAAATTACATAAAATTATTCTTTTTTTCCCAGAGAGTTTAATGGTCAATTCAATTTGCAGATGCCTTAGTATCTAGACTCATCTATTTATTTTTAATTTTACCATTCGGTAAGAACATAAAGATTAGTCACAAAGTCAGAACTATGGTTCCTTTTGAACGCTATTCTGAACAAAGATAACAAAGATTTTATGAAAGAATTTTTATCTATTAAAAACTCAAGAATTGTGTTTTTACAGGATTCTATGCATTCAGAGGGAGAGAGCAGTCATGTATTTCTGTATTGAAAATAGATAGACAGTGGAGGAACCTCACAGGCAGCAACACGACAGTGATACACTTGTGGCAGTTCCTGCCAACAGCATTCTCAGAGGATTTTCCTCTGTTTCACACTTGTCACTGCTACTTCTCAAAAGAAGTGCTTTACAATCACTGTATTCGCTTCTTCACTATTCATTCTTTCACTCCTTAATCACTTAATGTCAGATGTCAGTACCAATGGCTCAAAAGAAACCCATAAATATCAACCAATAAACTTTCAACAAATTCAATGACTTTTCTTAAGTCTTCTTTTCCTTGTGCTTTGCGTATCAGTGTGTCCTTTATGAAAGTCTATACCTTTCTAATTCTATGCTTAGTTCTGCTCCAGAATCTCTCAGACAGATTTCAGCTTTCTCTTACATGGTTCTTAAATGTTAGTTCTCTTTTGGGTCCTTTGTCCTTTTCTTTCTCTATGTTTTCTCTCTTGATGACCTAATGGTTTTTAAGCTCCGGCTTTATATAGATGGTATCAAAAAGTATACCTCTATTTCTAAATTTTCTATTGATTTAGTATCCCATTTTCAGACCTCTGCCAGAATCTCCCACCTGAATGTCATAATGATATCTCATACGCAACATATTTATAATCTAACTTCAGTTAGCTGACCAAATCAGTTCCTGCACATGACTACTTAATTGTTTCTAAGTGCTCCGTTAAGAACTGTGATGACATTGCTTCTCCCGTGGCATGATACCTCTTTAACATCATGTCACCATCACTCTGGGTTTGAGTCCTATGACCCATTCTTTGATAAACACAGAAAGCTCTTGACAGATTTTCTTGTATTGAAGCTTCCTCTACTTGCTCAATATATCCATCCTGTTTCTGTTCTTTCCCTCTAGGCAGAGCTACTGCCAACAATTTTGTAATTTGCTCACTGAACAAATCCAGAACCCTTAGTCAGGTATCAAGTTCTATTCAACAATGTTTAATGAACTAAGAATAATGTAGTAAATGGTGCCTATTTGGAGTGGACACACAAGGAAGAAGAATGAAGTAGCATCAGACAATACATTGAAGTATTATTACAAACAATGAAATATAAAACAAGTGTAGTATTCATGAGAAGTGATACTACAGAATATAAGTACCCTTAGCTTCTACTACCCTCCCCCATATACTTGAAGTTGGCACCAAGCTGTATTGCTTGAGAGCTATTAAACTTTTGTCCTTCCCCTCTCAAAATATAGTAGTTATGTGTTTCTTATATGACCTTATCTTTTCTTTTTCTTTGCACAACCTTTTGAAATTCTTCTTATTCCTTGAGGTCCAGCTTAAATGTCATTGCTCTGGAATCCATCTTGATTATCTTTGCCATTCTCAAAACAATTAGAGGTCTTTGTACAATGTTTATGGTACTCACACTTACCACACTGTACCATAGTTATGTATACACATGGTAACTGCCCCTGCTGTATAAGAAAGAGCTGAGGGACAGTACCATAATTTAATATAGTATTAAATTCTGACATGCCTAAAATATTAGCTAGTTCATAGTAGACTTTCAATATTTGTTTAATGAATGAATGAATTAATAAAACACCCTTAAGGTCCAGGGTGTTTTCTTTGGCAATGACTAGAAAACTCATACAAGCTGCTACTTTATAGAAAGGCAGTCATGGCTGATGTTGTTGGGAGACTGACCCTCTGCTGGCAAAGAAGTTAACAAGGTATTATGGTAGGCAGCAGTTCCATATGGAAACTCTCCATCAGGCAGTACCCCAAATCTCCCACAGAGCAGTTAGAAAAGAGGTCAATTTCCCAATGGATTGGGGAAAATAATTTACAAACAAATTTCACTAGAACAGAGGTACCCAGGGCATGATATTATCACCTTCTTGGGAATTCAGTATTTCTAGAAAAGATATCATCAAAAATCAATCACTCAAGAGTTCTGCTATTACCATATCATTCTAGTAAATGCTATTTATAGAAACAGTAAAATAGAGTTTTGTTAGGTCTCCAGATATTCCTCTCCTGAATCAGGAGCCTCCAATTTTCTAAGCTCATTAAAGTACTCTATAATTTTATGCCTATAACACACTGTTCTATATGTGGTTTAAAACAATCATAAGATTTAGCATGTTGCATCTTCAAAGCTCTTTGCACACATTAAGTAATTATCCACATAACAACCTGGTGATACAGGTGTTATTATTCCCATTTTATAGATAAAGATATTAAGATACTAGAGATCTAATAATTTTCCTAAGGTTGTATAGTAGACCAGAAATGAAAATAGAAAATAATTTTTTGACTCTTTGTGCTGATTTCAAGCTGTAAAATGGTATTGGATATCCGACTTTTCTCTATATACATACTTTATAATATCTAAATGGGTATGTATTGAATTATGTAAGGGTCTTACAAAATAAACATCCCTACTATTTAATAATAATGTAGGTGTGTCCATATTATGCTTTCTGCATGTGAGATAACAAAAATAAATATCATCTCAATATGTTTGGGAAATATGTACCAACTATATAATTCTACTTAATAATCTGTTCCTCTTAAAGGTATAAATAACATCCACACTGTTAGTATGCTCACAATGAGATGATTAGGAACAAAATGGCTGGTTTAAAAAGAAATTCTTAGTACGTTCATTTTGTGCTGTAGTACCTCACCGAAATGGGGAGGACATGATAATCCTGTACCTCCTGCAAAATCAATTACATTTTAGTTCAAGATTCTCAGTGGCTGAAACAGGATATTATTTTATGTCCTGAACAATATGTTGTTCCAGTTACTAAGGAAACCAGTAGCAAAAAATAAGTTTATAATGATGCATTCTCAAGAAATTGACTACAATGTCAGTCTCTGGGGTATCATTACAAAGTGCTATTTGCATTTAAATTTCTTATAACCCTTAAGCAACTGATTTGTTTGTTTATAAGCATGAGTATGCACTTTTAGCTCTTAAAAATTTTTTAAATATCTAACCAATGTGTTAATATTTAACAATTTAGAGAGCTTTAACATCGATTTCTCTTGCTGAATTATTATGTGTGGATTGCGCTTTCATGGGTTTCTAATGAGACCCCCATTAAAGCCTCTGCGCATAATATGCTCCTCACTAATAAAAGCCGCACATTCTGTTTCATACATGGCAACAAACAAAGTCATGTTGACTTATACTGTTGCATGTCACAAATAACAAGATTCTACAGAAATCAATACATCTATTTTGCACACAAGATTTCTGTAGTCTACGGTTATTCAAGGCAAACTCCAAGTTCCTCAGGGAAGGCGAGGAAAACTCCAGATTTTTCCTGACAGACATCATTTGCCTCTTTTGTTAAAATGAAACAACAAATATTCTGTTGAGTTACTGATACTTTTGTAGTTAAAAACTCTCCTGACAAACTACTCTACTGACCAGAGATGACAGCCTTGACATGCTGCCAGTGCCTTAGAATATACAAAAATGCTGCAAGAGCTGATCAGATCAAGTGCGGCCATAGAGAAAGAAAGGGAGTGATGGGGACAGAACAGAGACACAGATTCCAGCCATTTTCCCTCAGTGAAATCAACATCCATCCATTCATTGTCCCTCCAGAAGTCTTTTCTAGCAGTAGCCTTTGTTTTAAGGTTTTACACTTAGAACTATGTAATTATTTCTGTATAAAAAGCATTTCTAAGTTTCCAAATTTGTTCTCTATTTAGTGAAATAAAGCCATACAAATGGCACAAAATGAGACTTTGCTAACCAAGTCACTATTATGACTAAACAACCATATACACACTTTCCCCCAAGAACGCGAAAACTAAATAGAAGCTGCAAGGTTTCTGTCCGAAACTTCAGGCAACTGCAAACACAGCCCTTGACAATAAAACAAGTTTAACAAGAAATGTTCTAACTTTAGAAAGTATGGCCACTGATTTAGATTAGATTGTTTGTTGTTGTTTAGGTTTGTATTTTATTTGCAAAATTTATTTTACCACAGTAATTGTAAGCCAGTCTTTTGCTTACTCATTTTTCCCTAACTCCAACTCAACTCGGTCAGCATCAGCGTGCAGGGTGAATACATTGATCTGAAGAATAGGAAATTGTGAAAGGTAAGAACAGAGATCAAGCTTTCCTGGGAGTCTCGGAAAGCAGCACACTGGAAGCTAATTTTGTGCAAGGTTTTTTCTGCTTCCTAACAATATGCCATCAGCCTGACCTGGCGGATCCCCTTCAATTGATGCAAGAAAGTAATTAAGTCTCGAGGCTCATCACAACCTGTGTAATCTCATGTGCAAAGATTTCGCTTCAAGTCAAACAGCTTTTAGTTTTATGACAAAGACTCCTGTAATGTAGGGTTAACAATTAAAGGCCGGCAGTATGTTTCTCTCATGGGTCCTGATGTTCACTCAAGTGCTACAATCTCCAATCTTATTTGAAAGGAGACTGGTTTAAAGCCAGACCTATTTTTTCTTTCCCTTTTTTATTTTCTTGTCTTATCTGTTTTCTTCATCTTCTGTTTTTTAGGTAGGCCTCTCTCTGCTTCATTTGTTTAGTCATCTTTTGTTCCTTATGCCCTTTGTTTTTGTTATACTTGGTCTCCATCCTTAGAAAATGTTAGATATTTCTTCCCTGGCAAGAGACACATAACAAAAATCATATCCTAGGACAGTGTGTGTGGATCGTTTCCTGGTGAAGTTTCAAAATATTGGAAATAAAATGTATCATTGGCAGATTTAAGGAGATCAACTTGAGTATCAATAGGATATCAGATCAGTGGAGCTCCCAGACAGAGTAAATAACATTACACATCATTTTGTAGACACTCTGGGTCTCTTCCGTGAATTTTCTCACAGGTTTGCCTCCACGTGGAAGATGTGTCCTCCTCAATGAACACAGACCAGAAAGAAAGGCTGATCTTCCTATCTCCCTTACAATATAGGTTGCCTTGTTTCTTCTTTGTCCATGTTGTCCATCTGTTTGCAGTCTGTCTTGAACCCACAGTATAATATCTCAGTGCATGTTTTTAAAACTAGATTTTAAAATGCATATTATTTGTTTGGGGAGCAATAGCATGATGCTATTATAAAGACTGATTTAATCAATATGCTCAAAATCATGTGTAAAGCATTTCAGGGATGGGGGAGCAGGGTGACGGTGAGTTCAGACAGAATCCTTCTAGGACAGGGGTCCCCAAACTACGGCCTGCGGGCCGCATGCAGCCTCCTGAAACCATTTATCCGGCCCTTGCCGCACTTCCGGAAGGGGCACCTCTTTCACTGGTGGTCAGTGAGAGGAGCACAGGATGCATCCGCACCCATAGTTCCCATTGAAATACTGGTTAGTTTGTTGATTTAAATTTACTTGTTCTTTATTTTAAATATTGTATTTGTTCCAGTTTTGTTTTTCTACTTTAAAATAAGATATGTGCAGTGTGCATAGGGATTTGTTCATAGTTTTTTTTATAGTCCGGCCCTCTAATGGTCTGAGGGACAGTGAACTTGCCCCCTGTGTAAAAAGTTTGGGGACCCCTGTTCTAGGAGCAAAGATCAGTGGCCTTCTGGCAAGTCTAATAAACAACAATATCAACAAAAAACTAGAGAACATCACATAATTCACAAAGGCAACATTTTAAAAGCTTAAGTATAGAACAATTATTTTGTGGGTTTTTTTAAGGCAGACTCTTAGAATAAGAAAGAATACATAAATCTTCTCACCGATTTGGATCATAAAAGCTTCCTTTACATAAACTTTAAAAAATGTGTTACTGTTACATTTTTACTGTTTTGGAAGAACAGGATTAAAACAGCTGAAATGGGGAAAAAATGGCAAATACAATTCAGAATGTGATTAAAGATGTGCCCTTCTTTTCCTGGCATTTTATTGTTGAATGCAGCATCCTGAATGAAATGAAGTGTGTTCCTGCATGTGGCAGTGCAGACAGCCCTGCAGCATAAGTTACCAGATAGTCTTTAGCCTCTCCTGGAAATTAGCTGCGATATTTTTGTTCTCTATAAATCCCTGCTACATTTTCTGGCACTTGTTTTGGACAAGGGCAGAGCACGGGGTCGCTTTGAAGAAGAGATGGCTGTAAATGAAACATGAGAAGCTCCACGCAGTGCCGGCTCTCGCATTTTCCCCCTTTGCACTGCAGTCAGAATTCTCCGATTTGCATACATAATTGCAGGAGTTAAAGGTGCTAGTACAATAATCACAACACAAACTCGAGATGCAGATGGAGAGCACTGGGGTGGCAGCAGTTGGCCTCTTGACTCAGATGCTTCCCCTGAGTAATGGAAAGGGTCCTTGCTTCTCATCTGTTTTCATCAAATTCTTTCACCTTAACTCTGTTTCAAAGTCATAAAAAAAATCTTCTATCTTAACCTTGGCATGAGGTCAAGAGAAAAGACTTTAGAGAGGGTGCATTTATAGGTTTTTATCTTCAGTCTCAGGGGACTGTTACATTCTCCAGCCTGCTGTACCTTTTGAAGTTTCACAGAAGTTCTATGCTCTTTCTAGGTAAAATTTCCTTTTTTTTCTTTCAAAGAACCCAAGCTGATTAGTTAGCAACTTTTTTCTTTTTAACTATTTCATCTGGTGCAAGTGGCTTAAGCTATATTATTTCTTATCAGCTCTTCTCTTCATAATAACAAAATCACCTTTCGTACAAATTTACCTCTGCGATCTTTAATATTGATATATTTTGTATTTCTGGTAAACTTGAATACTGTGATAGAGAGTCACAGAGAATTTGCATAGATGGGTCAATTTAGTCTTGTTTAAAATAAATGTGTCAGAGAGGAGTCTCTGTTTTCATTTTCACATATAAAAAGGTTTTATCAGTTTAACTGTTATAACAGTTGGAAGCAAGGTATTTTTGAAGAAACGTACATTGTTATCCTAACAGTGATTTGGCCATATTTCAAATGTGACTATTTTGCATGAGATGTAATATTTATATTAATTTTTATTTGAACAGTTTTGTTTCATCATGCTTGAAGTGTGAGAAAAAAGAAAGTGATATTCCTCTTATAATTAATTGTGAACGACATATGATTGTACTCCACTGTATCACATTCTAGACAGTGTGGGTTTCTGAACAGCAGCTCAATGTGTTCTTGGATAAAAAAACTGAAGTTAGGGCGTTATCTCTCTGTACAATCTGTCTCTACTCACCCACTCTCGCTCTGACACAAGACTAGAACCTGTCTTTTACGATAATAAATTATGACCAGGAGCCAAGCTTCTATATGACTTCATAAAATAACTGAATAAGGAAAAAATAGAAATTAACTTTCAATGCCATGAAAACATTAATGGTCTAAAAAACCAACTTATAAACGCTACTAAAGTGGACTATTACCAAACAAAAATATGTACAACTCAATATATGCTTAATTTGAATATAATAAAGCAATAAAATAAAAGAATCATTTGTTATCTCAAAATAACAAAGAAGGCTCCCATAGCAATTATGGTTTCAAATTTGATTTTGGGTAAGTGTCCAAAAACAACAAGGAAGTTTCACAAAAATTGTACCAACAAGAAACAGAGAGGAAAAAACACCTTTAAGAGCTTTTGGTTTGTGAAACTGAACTGTGTGGTCCTTCAAAAGATTCATGAAAATGCAACTGAGGAAAATAATGAAAGGAGAAACATTTTAATCTTGTCAGCTAACCCCACTGTGGGACTTCCCTCAATTTTCTCTCCTGACACAAAACCGGGCAAAATTTAAGTTTACTATCCTAGCCAGGAACTAGTAAATGCTGCCAAGTAGGAAGAGAAAAATAGCTACAACTCCTGCTTCTGACATAATTAGGCACTAGGCAACCTCACTGAAGTCCACTCTAGTCTGCAACTATCCACACTGACTCATCTTGTCTTCACACTTGGAAATGGAGCAAATTATATTGTGGAGCTATCTTTCAACTAACAATAAGATTTTTCTCAAGGAAGTGGGTATTTATTTTGAGCCTTAAAAATGCTTCCTTTTCCTACTGCTAAAACAAAACAAAACAAAGACCACAGAAAAATGTTTCTTTCCTTTAACTTCTTACATTTTATCCAGACCTCCAAAAGAGGATTGAACCATTTTATTTTAGATGGTTGGCAGTGTCTATCTACTTTAGCAAATGTGAACTGTTTAAGAATGCATGAGGTTGTGATAGAGGCAAGTGATTCAGCGCACAGGCCACGAATGGTATTATGGGCACCCCACTTCACTTAGTTATGTGACCCTGGATATGGTGGGAACCTGCAACCTTGACGAATCAGGACAATGCTCGAACCAACTGAGCTAACCAGTCAAGGTCAAGAGTGAGTGGTTTTTATTTCTCTGGTTTGTTTTGATTTATTTATTTCACTTAATTTTCATGTTCAACCAGTTTATATATAAATACAAAGTAAAATATATAACTAGATAATATATTTTATATTATATAAATATAATAAAAATTTCAAATATATTACAAAAATTATTACTAAGGTAATTATTGAATGAAAATAAATTTTAATTAAAATATACAACTCAAATGTCACCAAGAGTTAGTTAATGTTTTAGTATATTATAAACTGGATATAATGATATAAAATTAAATTAATGATAATCTTTAAAACCTAGAAAAAAAATGTCTTATTTTTTTTCTGACACTGAATGTGATCAGTTTAGAATTGTTCTCTTTAGACCAATTTGAGATTATCAGACAACACTGTAATGTCGTTTTTATTAGGTGGGTAAGTAAGAGATTAAAAGTATAACCAATGCATTGCAGAATTTCTTATACTAGGATTTAATGACAATACCCTGTCCAAAAGATTGCATGGGACTGACAAAAAAAAAAAAATTGAGAATAGATTCATAGACTATGGAAATGGACAATAAATTAGAAAATCTAATTTTAATCTAATGTGGAAGAAGAGAAAACCTAGGTCCAGAGGGGTTAAGGTTAGCTTTAGTTCTTAGCTAATTAAGAAGAAAGCAGGAGCAGGATGAGACCCTAATCTCAGGTTTCACACCATCAGTTTCAGAAAAAGAAACAGAAAGTTTAAAATGTAATTTCTGTCCATTTAAAAACATTAGAGTTTGAATAAATATAAAAGTAGAAAGGTTATAGAAAATACTAAAATTTATCAGAAAATCTTGGTGTAATAGTATATCTTAAATTGACCTTTATTTCAATGGATATTTTTATTGCTTAGTAGAACATTTCTGCTAGAATGTTCATGTATTTATTAATATTTTGATGTATTTTATTATTTGTATCACTGAAAAGAAAACTTTCATTGTTTTATATCAGTTTATAGCTTTCTATTTAATTTTTTAGCTGTCATCAGTTTTTTAATTTAAATTTTTGTTTAAATAAAAATTCTGCCTTTTCATGAAATAATTGTTATATGTTAACCTTGATGTTTTTAAAACCCTGCTTTCATAAAAAAACCCAACATAAGTGGTAAATCCACAGTACTTGTTAATATTGGTGCTTAGAATTATAATAACCTTGAAATTCTAATAAACAAGATTCAAATCATGGTTATGAAGAAAAACAAAGTTATTTACTGGTAGGGAATAATAAAAACACCACTTTTGAAACATGTCTAGAAGGTAAATTATACTACTTAGTAGTTTTTTATTTTATAAACCTTTAAGTATACCCGTAGATAAAGCAGACACTATACATTGCTTTCTTTCTAATATGGAGATGTTGAATGCTTTTATTATAATTTATTTTTGTTGATGTATTTTAGTATTTAGCACATTCTACACAACAACTACATTTCTTTTATTTGGACTTCAGAAATCTTAAAACTGTGGCCTAAAAATGGAGCAGTCTTATTTGAATTAAATGAGAGTTTTTTAAGCAGTTCGACACAATGTCACCTCTTTTCTTCATAGAGAGCCCCCATGGCTGTTGATGTGTGTTAACCATATAGCATAGATTCAAATAATTATTATACAATAAATAGTGAGAACCTTGGCCTTTGTTTGAATCTTCTGCCCAACTTCTTACATGTTGGCCTCCATCTTATTTGTCTATCACACCAAAATCAGAACAGACCGTGGTTATTAATTGACATTAAGATAAGGTGAGGCCTGGATACTGTATTAGTAGTTGGCATGTGTACGTGTGATAGCGTCACATAGCACCTCCGCTCCAAGAACACAGAATATTTACTGGAGTACACAGCAACAAGCCAGAGAGTACCTTACTTCCTACGTCTGAACATTTGACCGAACTTAAGAAACAACACCCCAGCAACCTTGTCATTTCAATTTTCCACACTTTTGTCTGTATGTGTTTTATGTCTCAACAAAGACTTATCTCCCCAACCCACTGCCACAGGATAATTCTCTGTAACAAAGCTCAGTCTCAATCTCCAACCAAAGGAAAAAAGGGCAAATCCCCAAAGAGAAAAGTAACGGTCACAGCCATTTCTATGGGTCCCAATCTCACAGACCAAGGAGGAATCAATGACAGTTCATCACTACCATAAACCAGCAGAATATGCCCCACAGGGATTGGAGGTTCTATAAGGAGATTTTGTATGAAGAATATCTTTCTGAGCCCTCCAACAGAGAGAAGCATTTTTTACAAGTAAGGAAGCTGTGTTGGCACAACAGACAACATTTTCAAGCTGGGAGGAGATGCTAATAGCCACCAGTGTGAAAATGTTGGTGTCTGTCACACACAGGGCTTCCTAACCATTCCTCTTCCCTCTGTCTTTTGTATAATAATGTTGGCAGACAGAAAGAATACAGCGTTGTGGAGGCAGTTTTGCTATAATCACTAAAACATGTAAAACATCAAGAGCCCCGAAAAATATTTAACCTATTTTCCTTTCCTAGTAAGCATTAGAATGCATTTAGGCAGCCAAGTGAGAAAAACGGGGGTGGGGAGAAAAAGTGGTTGTTGGCCATGATACGGAATCATTCTTGAAACTGCACCTGGAACATCATGGCCCATTTCTCCCATATGATTCTTTTAATAAAATAAAACTTTATTTTATGTAGTATCTTTATGCCAAAATGCATCCCCAAATACTTTACAGACTTAAATAATGTATTTAATACAACTGCCGCATGGTGTCATGTTGTCCCGGATCACTAGGAGTCTTGAATTAATACACTATAATGATCTGTCCCTAGAGGGAGCTGGAAGTGCCTAGTTGCCGGGCAGATTATGATAAGGGCTTTGGGGTAGCATAATTAAGGGGAGGTGCTTGATAGCTGGCATTCCTCAGAGATACTAATTTTTTGTTCTCTATTTTAAAAATCTGTAACACAATATTCTGTGGGCCAACTACAAACCAGAGAAAAATTTCCAATCTGAACAAACATCTAGACATTTGCTTTTGAGAGGTGGAGAGACGTTAGATGATGAGGATGATGATGTTGATGATGATATGTATGAAAAGGTTGACTCTGAGTTAACCCCTTGTAGCAACTTGCAAAAAAAAAAAAAAAAAAAAAGGCCTGGCTCATTCATCTAAACATCTTTAATATAAATGAATACAATGACTCTGATCCCAACATGGAACTATTCCAGGCAGTTTCTATTACACGTAACATGTGACCTTCTAAACCTCCCAGTCCCTCGTGTATAGCATATTCCAACTAATATAGGGGCTTTTGTCTCTTTACATATGCTTTGCTGTCTTTCTAAGATAAAAGCCAACTTTTGAAGTGCAAAATAAATGTGTTAAAGGGCTTTTAAACTAAACTCACAATGATATAATCACTTAAAGGAGTTGATGTAATCATTACAAGCAATTAGTCTTTGCCAAAGATTGAAAAATGAGTTCTAAAAGAGGAGAGCTAGCTCTGAAGCTTGTATCTTGCTTCATAAAGAGGGACAAAAAAATTCCTCTTACATATTTCTGTATAAATTGTTCCACTGCCTAATTGGGCATGGGAGCAGGACAGAATTTATGGCTCAGAGTTCTCCTTGGCCACAGGTGTGGAGTGGGGTTGGGTGTTAACAAGCTGATTTTGGTCTGGAACCCAGTCTCAGCATCTCATTGCTAGCAGTTGGAGCGATGTCACACATTCTCGGGCAGCAGAATGTGCACGTCTCCTTGCCACAAAGATTAGCCACAGCCTGTGATGCTGGGACTTTGCTGGAAGGAAGACGACAGAAGCTCCACTGCTGTGTTATTATATGGGATCTATTATGTTTTTACATTTTTCAAAAATCTTTAAGCTAGATCTTTGACATTCAACTGTATATAAAGACATGTGCCACCTGATGAGAAGCTTTGATGTGCATTTTGAGGATTAAATAATCTAGATAGAAGGCAATGTGTTTCCAGCCAAGAAGAAAACTATGGAGAAAATTTTGCCTCCTGCAGCTAAGCTCTGTTGGCAGTCAATACCTTTTAGCTTACCCTCTATATTTGATTTCATACATATTTACAGACTATTTTTCCTCATACTGCTAATTCTTTTGAGACCAAATTAAGAACAAAGATAGCAGGAACAGGCTTCATCAAATAAAAATGTAAATATGCTGCATCTCATTTGTGCTTGAAAAAATTTTACTTAAATATTTTTTAGTGAAGTGGAATAGTCTGGCTATATCATTATTATCAGCAATTGAAAAAGTAATAGCCTGACGAGTCAATGTAAGCCATGGAGGGGCACTAAGTTATACATTCTGGAAATATGGCCTACTTTAGAATAAGATTTTTCTGTAACTTTCAAAAATAAAATGATAATAGTGTGGATATACAGAGTCAATGACAACTGTTATGACTTGTCTTTATTTTATGCTATATCAAATGAAGAACTATTGGCTTAGACTACTGGTATTTTACAAAGTAGTGTTGACATACTATTTTTAAGTAAATGAATGGAATATAAGTTCTGGCTCTTTTTTTTTTTTTTTACCTATTTATGTAATTTATTATACATCAGTTTTGAAGAATAGTAAGAGGAAGCTCCAGATAGTCACAGAGTAATTAGACTTTGCTTAATTTTATTCCTTCTGATTCGATCAAAAGTATTACATTATATCCGCAGCAGTAGCCAAAGCAAAGAATCATGCTAGCTGCATCAAACATGCTAGTAATTAAATAATACAATAAGAAAGAAACCTTTTTGTAAGACTTTCAAAGAAAACAATTATAAAGCTTAGTCAGAAATTAGCTTGCATTTCTTTAGGTGTTGAAAAAACATCATTTATACTTTTCCTAATAACTCTTATTTGTCTTTCTTTTAAAAGAACCATTTAGTAAATTTCAAAATGAGGCTCTTTTTCCTGGTTATGGGCTGAAATTTTATATTTAGACTAAATGCATTTCTTAAAACAGCATTTAGAGCAGGTCAGTATAATATGTCCACTGCCAGGGTTATAAACCTAATCCTCTGCCATCACTCCCACAGCTTATGTATTTATTTATTTTGCCAAAGTTATTCTTAATAAAGGGTGGAGGAGGGGAGTAGTGAAAAACAGAAGCTCTCTTCTGTCACTGGATGTTTTACATTTTCTTTTTGTACAAACATTTGCCTAAAATACTAACTGTTCAACTCATTCATGTTTTGTCCTTAATGACTTTAGCATGAAGGGGATAGCTAGTCAACCTTCAAGAATTAAAGAGAAAGCCTAAAATACGTTGATTGACTGCTATATTCAAAACCTGAATGATTCCATGGCATCTATGGCTATTGGAGGGCGTATAGTTCACACACAATGAACTCTTGCTATAAAGCAAGGAAGAAAGACTGTTGTATTGAGAAGAAAAGAAAAAGAGAGTAAAGATTGACCTCTAAGAGAAAGTGTTTCTTACTAAATACTTTCTTTGTGTGTGTGCCAGAATGACTGTCCTCTATAGCTATGCAGATGAAATCTGCTCTTGCTAATCGACAGGAAAACTTTAAATATCTCATCTCAAAGTACAAGAATAATGAAACGAGCACTTCTCATCTACAATATTATAATCAAAAGAGTTTGAAAATATTTTCCATAACTATGAAAGTGATTTATACAAATAAATGTCTCAAAATCTCAGAGGTTTCACCAAAGTAATTAAAGGTGTAACTTTTACATTTATTTTGCAATTCATGTCTCTGGAGGCTAATTTAGGGTACTTTTTACACAACAATATTAATTTATTTCTTTGTGTTACATCTTACATGATTTAAAATTAACATCTACAGTGTCCTTGCTTTCAAATGTAGATTTTGCCTTTCCAACTTCTGCTAGATAGAAGAGGGTGTATAAAATGCCTTCACACTCCAACACACACTATTTTCACGGATCCATTCATTATTACACACTCACAATTGTAACCCACAAAGACACTAACTTTTCAATGCTATAGAGGCATCATCTATAGGTTTTCAGGGTGGCCCAGATTTGGAATAAATATTCCCTTCAGAAACCTTAAAATTCTTGAGACTATTATCTTAAATCCAAGTACACTGAATATTATTTACTTGTTTGAAATCGGTAGATAGGATTACTCACACGTCAGGCTTTTTGAATATTGATTAAATCATATTCTAGCTATGTTAACTGGATATAAACTCAACATTAAGATATTACAAAAGGAAAACAGTGGTCAAAATTAACACAACATTCTTCTGTGTGCTAGATAACTTATTTCAGCCAACAGTCTTACCGATTGCTTCCTGAGTTGCTTCCTGAGTTGCGTAGAAGTGTCCCATTCTTGCTGGACTTTTGTTGCCTTCTGGAAGCCTCCCTCTTGGCCCTCAGATTCCAAGTAACCTACTTAGCATACCCTTTGCATGTAAAAAGGGATGTACACTGTAACCTGAGGCCAAGCCCACCTTAATTAACATTTCAAATCAGAGACTCTAAGCAGATATTTTGCAGAAGTATAAAAAGAAAAAGAAACTGGCAGGGTAGGATAAAGCCAAGCCTGTGGAGGCCTAATTTACTGAGCATTATTAAACAAAGATTTCCTAAAGAGACAGCAAAGAGAGAAATGGATTTCTATGTAGAATAATGAGAATTAAGAAACTAAGTTCAAGTCTTTTAAAATGGGAATAACTGTACCTGATTTTATTCTCCTAAATAGGTTAGATCACAGTGAGAAACTACACGAGCACCTAATGGGAGTGACTTAGGGTGTTTTGGATACATACTCACCTCTCCTTCCCTGTAAAACCTTATCTTAATCCTTTAAATTCTTAAGAAATTTGTCTATAGATTTTTTTATTATTATTACATAGAAACAGGATGCTTGGAATTACTGAGTGGATTGAATCAGGGTAGACATGCTAATTGGACCAATCAAGTTCCCAAGTTTGTTTGCTTGTTTAACTTTAACCATTTTATTCTGCAATTTTATTTGTCTGGGGGTATTCTAGGATCCATTAAGTTGTGTTAGTCCTTTGATGATCATTGACAAGCTAAATAGGATGGAAATAGTAAGTATAATTAATTAATACAGCTTGTTATTGTACAACCAAAACCAATCAAATGTACATTATTTTTTTTATTGGTGTAACATATGTTTTGGAGGCAGGTGGAATATCAATGATACATAAATAAGTAAATAAAGTACTTGTCTCTGCAGAATTGGACCTACTTAATGTTTCCATCCCAGTATGGTGTGCCTACAGTCATAAACCCAGTCACCACCCAAGAGAATAGCCATGGAAATAGGTTTTAATTATTCAGTTCCTATAAAAAATTTAGTTGCCCCAAAGTATCTCCCAGTCCATATTCTTATAATCATAATTCTAACAATCTATATAGATTTTTAACCAGTGCCAAAATTATGAATATACAGTGTCTTTGGTAGTGGCTGGCTTCAAAGAAGGAAGTGGTACCTTTTCTATTCACACAATTACGATGACAACACTGATAACTCATTCACCACCTTTGTTATTCTGCTGGGATCTAATAACTTCAGAGAATCCTTGTGACAGTTGGGGCAGCTGAATGTTCTTCAGCTCACCTTCTGGAGAAATGTGAACAGACAGATTTCTGTAGAAAGCAAAAGTGCGTATCTTTCCACCCTTGTGCCTGGAAGCAGTATCTTAGTATATCTAAGGACAAGATATTAGAACTAGAAATTCTTTTCCCCAGATTTCCAAGGTGAAAGAAGAGCAAGACTCCAGGTGTGATGCATACGTGGAACACACACTTTTTGCTCTTTTAAAATCTACAGCTGACACCATCAGTGGTTCACAATCTTTTCTGCATGAGTAAGACATGGCCTCAAAATTCCGTATTCCAGTCAGTATTTTCCAAATTCCAGACAGACCCATAATCTTCTCATATCTGTTCCTCCCAGTATTAAGAAAAAGTTATTTACTGAGTACTTTTCTTTTCTTTTTGTATTTTTCCAAAGTGAGAAGGGGGTTGGGGGCAGGCAGACAGACTCCCGCTAGCGCCAGACTCCCGCTAGCGCCATTCCATCCGGAATGCCCACCAGGGGGCAATGTTGACCCTCTGAGAAGTTGCTCCACTGCAGTCAGAGCTACGCCAGAGCCTGAGGCAGAGGCCATGGAGCTGTCCTCAGCGCCTGGGCCAACTTTGTTCCAATGGAGCCTTGTCTGGGGGAGGGGAAGAAAGAGATAGAGAGGTAGGAGAGGGGGAAGGGTGGAGAAGCAGATGGGTGCTTCTCTTGTGTGCCCTGGCCAGGAATAGAACCTGGGACTTCCACACGCTGGGCAGATGGTGTACTGGCCAGGGCCGAGTAATTTTCTTTCAGTAGATAATGTTTTACTTAATTGTATTCTAGAAAAAAAATGCATATTGTTCTATAATATAAAACCATTGGTTTGACATGCTAGTTAGGTTTTTCTACTATATGTCAAATAAGTGGTTATTAAAATATAAAATGTCAATCTATATTCTAGCTAATAAATACCAAAAGTAAAATGGGAAATATTGCTCTACATACATACATAGTGATCAATTAATGGAGACAGGTATGAAAAAACTCACTTTTTTTTTATTCTAGAAAACATATCCACGGAGGTGGGGGTACATCCCACACTTAAATTTAAATTAATAAATTAATTAAATAAATATTTATTGTGTCTCTCTAGATCTGAAGGAGAAACAAGCAGGAAAGGTGTCAGATCCTAGAAAGAGCTGAGATAAGCTCTAGCCATTATTGGAGAGAAGCAATGGACTGAAGGTAACCCAGCAGAGGAAATTAAACCTCAAAACTCCGTTCTCACTTTTGTTGTGATATTGATAGTGTAGTCAACCTTTTTATACCTACTGCCCACTTCTGTATCTTGGTTAGTAGTAAAATTTTCTAACCACCCACCGATTTCACAGTAATGGTGATTTATAAAGTAGGGAAGTAAATTTACTTTATAAAATTTATAAAGCAGAGTTATAGCATGTTAAAGCATATAATAATAATTACTTACCAAGTACTTTATGTCGGATTTTTGCTAAGTTTGGCAAAATAAATCTTTATAAAACAACTTACTATATAGTTAAATCTATCTTTTTATTTATACTTTGGTTGCTTCGCTACCGCCCACTATGAAAGCTGGAACACCCACTAATGGGTGGTAGGGACCAGGTTGACTACCACTGGGTCAGGGTCTTCATGTAGCAGGAGCTGACTGAAAGCCATGACAAGACAGCCCATTGATATAGTTCTTATGGATCAGTCTCTAGGATACAGGGCAGGTGTTGGGCAAATAAGTTTGTAAAATGTGATTTTTATGTTCACTTTGTTAAAAATGGCTGCTGCTCACGTAATGCTGCTGCCACATGATACTGATAATTATTTTTCTGCTTGGGAAGGGGTTTGTTATGCTAATGTGTGCTGGAGGAGGGATTGCCACCCAGAAAAGTTTTAAAAGAAGGAGGAGTTAGGAAGCCATTTTGGCAAAGGCCACATTGTTGAAGAAAAGAAAGCAACCAAGATGGCGGGATGCTGAAGGAGAAGCCAGTTTGTGCAGAGAGAAGGAGATGGGGAACAGAGGTGAGTGAGCTAGTGGGGCCTTTGATTCTAAGAAAACTGGGAGAAAGTCAGTGGCTTTGTGAGCCCTGAATGGAAAGGGAAGTGTTCTCCTGCTGTGTATATTTACTTGCCTGCCCATGCGAGGCTAGAATAAAGTTATGGCCCACCAGTTTTTGGCTCTGCAGTTTCACTACCATCTATCCAAATCTAATGCTAACCTGCATGTGCTTGGCAGCTGTGATGGCCATGGCTACTGAGCTTACAGCAAGGTTTTAGGGTTCTGAGGTAGATATCTAGTACGGTTTAGCATTATTCTAGGAGCTAGAAATAGAATGTGGGATATGGCATAGAGCCTATAGTTTTGTTGTTAGAGAGAGGAATAAACAAGCACGTGCATTGAGTATGTACATTGTGCATGAAAATAAGCAACTAACCAGCCTAGGAAACTTAATAAATCTCTTCAGGAGGTAAAATTTAAAGGAAATTGTCCTCAAGACATAGGTGCTATACAGTTCAAGGGGAGAGGTAGGCACGAAATATTTTCCCAAAGAATGAAGATCACATTATGCACAGAAACTATACAGTATTTAGTACCGCTGGGAAGACTGTGAAGGAAGGAGAGAGGCAGAGGTTATAAAGAAAGCTGGAGAGAAAATCAGGGAATATATAGAAGTTTAAATCTCATTTTTAGATGTATTTAACTCTGAGAGTAGCGGAGAGCCACTGGAACTTTTCAGAGAGGAGAGAGAGAGATAGTGAAATTATGATATTTATGTTTTACAATATTGTCCTAGTTAAATAGAGGCATAAATGGCATCAAGAACAATAAAAAAGCCCAATGTTTTAATAAAATAAGTGGCAATAGAGTGCAGAAATGAAATTATTCCAGTGGAGTGGATTTGCAGAGCTATTGAAGAAGTGCTAACAACAGGTTTAGATGATTTGTGAAGAATGAGTAAGAATGACTCCTCACCCCTGCTAACCCGAACCTCATCAAATCAATTAAGCTTGGAGACAGATAAAAATATTCATTAAAAAAGTTAATTACATGTGGTTTCTACATATGGAATACTTTTTCCAATTTCCTTTTCATGAGAAAATTACGGGTGTCGTCTGAGGTAGGTGGCAGGGAGAACTGATTTAAAAGTATAATAAAAAGTCAGTCTTAAATTTTTATTAAAATATTTAAAATTATTAAGAGGGGTAAAAGTACCTGGAAAAGTCAAAATATTCTTATACAATACTTATAATAGGTTGGATCATACAAAAAACAATTGGTAATAATTATTGCCCTGGGGCTGAATATAGAACATTTCAAATTTACTAGAATTCTATTTTAAATAAATCACTAAATAACAAAGCAAATTAATGATTATTTTCATGTTTGGTAGTAAAAAAAAAAACCCCAAAAGAGAGGAAAATATAAGCTACACCATTTATAAATGTCTTTCCCATTCTCTTTTGCTGAATAAAACAACCTTATGAGATGTGCTGATTCTTCAAGGGAAAAGGTTTCTATATTTTAGAAGTAAACAATTTACTCTAAATATGAAGGGAAGACAAAACATTGAAACAACACAGAAAGTGATATAAACTGTACCGAAGAGTAAAGAAATTAAGATTACTTCTTTAGTATTTCTGTATATTAGTATAATGCATTAAAGCAATGTTAACTTCACTTTAAAAATAAGGAAGCTGATATTCTGAGAGATTAAACAACTTGTTCAAAATTAATTGATAATTAAATCAGCAGAACTGAGACTTTTTTTAAAAGTTTTTTTTAAAGACTTTATTCAATTTTCAGAGGAGAGAGAGAGAAGGAAGGGGGAGGAGCAGGAAGCATCAACTCCTATATGTGCCTTGACCAGGCAAGCCCAGGGTTTCAAACTGGCGACCTCATTGTAGAACTGAGACTTGAATCCAGGAAATCAGAACTTTGTAGGGCTCATTTAGGAATATCACATTGCTTTTTAACCTCAAGAGTATATGAAAGTGTTGTTACTAAATTTGTTAATTAACATAATTGTTTATTAATTAGCAGGTAATTGTCAGTAATGCAGGTCATGTTTTAAAATTCTTCTTAAGAATTTTTAAACCTCAAGATTTCAAGCATCCCAGTTATGTGCTATATGTTGTTTGTTATAAGAGTGAGGGATCTTGTGTATTACATTTTTTAAAGTGGCAGTTAGAGCTCAGGAGTATATAGCAATTGCCTTATAAGCCAAAGCATAAAACCAGCAATTTTGGAAACCAACAATGTGACTGTGTGGAAATCACTTTAGCTATTAAAAACATGTTATTTAGCTCTTTGTCAAATTTTTAAGGGCAGTGTATTAGTCAGGATTCACCACAGAAACAAACCTAATAGAATATATATATTCTGCTCACAAAAATTAGAGCATATTTTATAACCCCATATTTATTTTGAAATACAGTATTCCCTAATTTTTGTGATCAGTATATATGCAGGATTTGGAAGTACTGATAGCAAATAACAGGATTTAAAAAAAAAAATTATGCTAGGAAGAAAGAAACTATTTCTATTGCTTAAAAAGCTAGTGAAGCCATGGCTTGTTGCTTCAGTGGATAGAGCATCAGCCTAGTGTGCAGATGTTGTGGGTTTGCTTCCGGATCAGGGCACACATGAGAAGTGACCATTTGCTTCTCCACCTTCATCCCTCCCCCTTTTCTCTTTCTTCCCCTCTCATAGCCAGTGACTCAGTTGATTTGAATATCAGAGAGGGGTTGCAGGTGGGAGTCTGTCTCTATCTCCTCTCCTCTCATTTAAATAAACAAACAAACAAATAGATACACAAACAAAATAAAATTTTAAAAGCTAGAGAAAAGCCCTGGCTGGGTAGCTCTCAGTTGGTTAGAGCATAGTTCCTACACATCAAGGTTGTGGACTAGATTAAGGTGACCAGATTTTAAAATTGATAAAGTGGGACACCATTGACAGGGGTGAGGTGGGGTGGGTGGGGGGTGGGGGGTGAGGGGGTGAGTTCTTGATTAAAAATTTGGTCTATATGGAGCAAAATAATTTTCATAGAATGCAAAAATAGTATTGTAATATATTTTTTAAAATTTCAACATAAGTACAATTTATAAATATAATACATGAAAAAATTATGTATAGTATTATTTTATTCTTTGGCATATTATTCATTTGAGTGAATTATTTTAGTAGATTGCTGTCGTTGTTTAAAAAGTCATGAAAATTTTCACAAGAATTTGTTAAATTATATTTCACACAAAATGGCTTTCAAAGTCTCAACACTTAATTGTGATTTTTCTGATGTCCACACTTTATTTACCGTAGAAAAAACACATTCAGTTGCAGCATTAGTTCCTGGTAAAGACAGCATATTCCACAATTTTTATTATTGTATGGAACATGGTTTGTTTCCAAATGATGAAATATTTCTAAGCATTTGTTCTCTATTGTGATTTTTGCTGATACCCAATATTTAACCTTTTTCTTATCAGTCTATTTTTTAAATAATGATACCTCATTAAAAAGATCATTTTTGGAAATTTACTATATGGGAAATTTTGAGTGAGTCAGTTGAGTTACACGGTTCCGGAACCGATGCCGGAGCTGCACGAGTGGGCAGGAGCAGGCAGGGCAGCACCGCTCATGCACTCTGCAGCTGTGCTCCCTATGCCCAGCTCCTCTGCCCGCTGGAGACCTAGTGGCTTGCGCCTCGTGGAGCCCGGAGCCTCACACCAGCGGCCAGGACACAGACCTATGGGTAGTTAGGGGACTTGACAGCCACCACCCCAGCAGGTACGTCCGGACTAAACCATATATTCCCTTCCCGTTTTCCCACAGTTCCCTAGCTTTTCGTGCACTTTCCAAAAATCGAGACTTTTTTAAAATGCCATGAGAAGCAGGACAAATTGTTAAAAATTGGGACTGTCCCGCCAAAAGCAGGACGTCTGTCACCTTAGGCTAGATCCCTGATTAGGGCACAATACATGAGTCAACCAATGAATGCATAAATAAGTGGAACAACAAATTGATGTTTTCCCTTCTTCTCTCAAAATCAATCAATCAAGGTTTTTTTTTCTAAAATAAAAGCTAGTGAAGATCACACCTAGTATTTAATTTAGCTATCTGATTAAAATGTTTTTTGATCACCTACTAAATATTAGGTACTACATACTTATCCCCAGATAAGGAAATTACAAGCGAAGGACCATGACCTAATATAGAAAGTATATATTTCTGAGTCAAACCAGGACTTAATGTATAACATTTATTATTGCTAATCTCATATTCTTTATTGTGAAGGGACTAATTTTAATTAAACTCAGATAGTGGTCTATGAAGAGAACCCACACATGAGTTGCACAGTGTAGAGCATACACACCTTTACCAAGTGATCTGGAGAATCACCTACGAAGAGAATCATATTCATTCTTCCTATTTCTACTCTTCTCTAATCTTCCATGCATATGATAACTGTTTTTAAAAATCTGGCCAGGCTGTTTTCTAGATTTTTGTGATACAAAATTAACGAAGTGGGTAAGGAAGAGGAGTTTGAAAAGGATTTTATTTTTATTTATATATATTTTTTTACAGGGACAGAGAGAGAGTTAGAGAGAGGGATAGATAGGGACAGACAGGAACAGAGAAAGATGAGAAGCATCAATCATTAGATTTTCGTTGCCGTTGCGACACCTTAGTTGTTCATTGATTGCTTTCTCACACATGCCTTGACCGCGGGCCTTCAGCAGACGGAGCAACCCTTTGCTGGAGCCAGCAACTTTGAGTCCAAGCTGGCGAGCTTTTGCTCAAGCCAGATGGGCCCATGCTCAAGCTGGAGAGCTCAGGGTCTCCAACCTGGTTCTTCTGCATCCCAGTCCGATGCTCTATCCACTGTGCCACCACCTGGTCAGGTGAGGAAGAGGAGGTTGAATAGGAGATATAAAAAGGACTTAGCAAAGCCAGTTAGGTCAATATTCATCTAATAGAGTGGGACAATTTCGGCAAAATTAATTATTCAGTACAAGAAAATAGGAGAAAGACAGAGGAGAAGTGCTGCAGAAGGTCAGAATCTGAAGCCACTTTAATGTCCTTAGAGATATAGGATTTAAGAATCAAACCTATGTTTGCCAGTTTGGTGATGAGTCATTAATTATGACATTACCCTAGCACTAACACATGTCGATCAATCCTTTAATACATTTGTCAGTATTGTAATCTGAGGTTTTTGAAGATAAACTTCAGCATTCAGCTGTGCCCCAGATTAAAATTATTACTCCATTTCCAAGGCAAGAACTATTTTTACCATGACTGCCCAACTATTGGATCAATGGTACAAATAAGTAGGATTGACCAGCTCAAAACACAAGGATTATTATAATAAGATAAGAAAACAAAACAAGACACTGAACCAAAAAACTTTAAAATAAAAGTTGTGTAATTAGGAGAAAGAATTTTTCTAGGCTAGATGTACCAGCCAGAGCATCAAAGTTATCCAATAAAATGTGACTTGATTAATTTACAGAAATCTTTCAGTCTTCCATCTCACTCTCAAGTTGCAAATTGAATTATATTTTATCTTAACATCCACAGACACCCAGTTTCTAAAGGATTATTTTTAGAATACCTATAGGTACAAATAATAGTGCTGCTTATAGTTAAAGTAGTTCAAATAGTTAAAAGCTATTGCTGGTTTCGAACAAGATATAGGTAAGACTATAAGACTAAAGATAAGGTTATATTTTTCTTGGATACAGTAAATTCTTTTCCAAAAATTGGGAGGAAAATTATGGAAATAATGTGCCAAGGATCAGGGTAAATAACTTTTTGCCATGATTGGATACCTCAATATGATACAAAAATGCAAAATATATGAGCGCTTATAATAAGAGAACGTTTTAATGAGAATTTATAAGGTGGGGGCCCTAAGGGGCTGAATATGGATCTCAATCTATCTGACAAGCATTTCTATGAAGAAAGCCCGATTTCATTAGACTGTATAGAAATTCTACAATATATACAATGACTACGATCAAAATAAAAAGTTCATAACACTATTACCAATAAGGGAAAAAATTGTTTGTGTATATGTTTGTGCTCAGACCAAATAATTACTATGGTGCCATCTACCAGGTCTAGAGCAGGGCTGGAGGCCCTGGGAAATCCAAACTGAGTTTACGCTCAGTATATATAACCAAGGATTACTAAATCATCTTTCTCTCTCTCTCTCTCCATTTTCTTCTTTGTCTCTCTGAAAAGCCATGTGAGTTCTTGCTATTAATGAATATATTCGTGACTGAGAACTAAAGAGAGGTTAACTGACAGTCCAGTGGGGACTGGGATTCAGCAGTGACATGAGAAGCTGGGAAAGCCTGAAGCACAGAAAGAGATGAGGGTGTGCACCATCCACATAGACACTGCTAGCAAGAGGTCTTGCCTGACATTTCTGGCAACATGAACATGAGCATCTACTTTTTATATTGCAATTATAATTGAAATAAAATTTACAAATAGAAATAAATCTACATCATTACTAGAAACATCTGTGTCTGGTTAAATTGATGTTGACCAAGCATAGAAGCCTGTCTACAGGTTTGAGGATTTTTTTTTTTTTTTACAGGGACAGAGAGAGAGAGTCAGAGAGAGGGACAGATAGGAACAGACAGGAATGGAAAGAGGTGAGAAGCATCAATCATTAGTTTTTCGTTGCCATCGCAACACCTTAGTGGTTCATTGATTGCTTTCTCACATGTGCCTTGAACCTGGGCCTTCAGCAGACCAAGCAACCCCTTGCTGGAGCCAGCGACCTTGGGTCCAAGCTGGTGAGCTTTTGCTCAAGCCAGATGGGCCCGCACTCAAGCTGGCGAGCTCGGGGTCTCGAACCTGGGTCTTCCGCATCCCAGTCTGACGCTCTGTCCACTGCACCACCACCTGGTCAGGCAGATTTGAGGAGTTTTTGCAAGATACAGTACATATGGGAAAATATTTCTGTGACACAATAATAATAAATATTTGATCTTTGTCCCAGTCTCCTGACACTGAAAGTTCTAAAACCCTTGGAACTTCCTGAGTGATAGGTGCGAAATGAGTATCTTTTATTATTCATATTAAACTTTTTTCAAACATACCTGAGTGTATGTTAATTTGTGACACTTCTTGGTCCCCTAGATAGTTTCACAATGGGGGGCTGGTTGACAGAGGCACCAACAATGTGATGAAAGATTTGGAATTTTCAGCTCTCTCTCCTAAACTCTGGGGAGGAGGAGGGACTGGAGATTCAGTTAATCACCAATGACCAATGATTTAATCAATTATGCCTATGTAGTGGAACCTCCAGAAAATCCTAAATAAAGGAGTCTGGGGAGTGTATGGGTTGGTAAACACACCTATGTGCTGATAAGGTGTCAAAGCCCAAACTTTATAGGGACAGAAACTCCTGCACTTGAGATCTTTCTAGACCTTGTTTCATATACTCTTTATCTGACTGTTACTTTGTATGCTTTATAATGAACTGGTAATAATAAGTAAGGTGTTTCCTTGGGTCCAATGAACCTTTACTGTAAATTATCAAATATGAGAGGGGTCTTGGGAACTCCTGATTTGTATCAAGTTGGACAGAAATGTGGGTGACTTGGGAATCCATAATTTGCAACTAGTGTCTGAAATTTAGGAGAAAATCTTATGAATGAATTCTTATCCTCTGTGGTCAGTGCTAATGCAGTAGTTAGTATCAGAATTTAATTAAACTGTAGGACACACCAAGTTGATGTCCACAGATAATTGCTTGGTGTGGAAAACCCTCACATTTGATGTCAGTAATGTAGTAAACAGAGAAACAGTAAAAAAAAAAAAAAAATTAATTAATTATATTATAATAAATTGTTTAAAGGCCAGTCATCTGGAATGTAATAAAATTAAATCCTATATTGTATTACATTATAAATTGAATTATTGTTCATAAAAGTCTTGAAAATATAAAATAATATTATTCTGCAAAATAATCTAGGAGATTACACATAATAATCCAGGTTTGGGGATGTCCTGCTTCCTGAAACTGAAAATGTAGAAGCTGTAAACAAAAGAAAGGCATATTTGACTATAAAAAACTATTTTTCAAATCTTTGCATGGCAAGTGATACCAAAAATAAAATTGATAGGCAAATACATAAATTTAAAAAGATCATAATGCCGATTAAAATAAAAGGATTGTATCTGTAATATACAAAGATGTTTACAAATTCACTAGATAGGGCTAAAAATTTCTTTAATAAGTAAGCTGATGATGTCAAGAGATAATTCAGATGAGCAAATCAAAATGACCAATAAACATATAAAGCTGCCCAAACACAGTAGTCTAAAAAAATCAGGAAGTATTAACAAAATAGCATCATTTACACCTAACAGAAAAATATATTAAATCAGCCAACAATGTATTATCAGTGGGTATGAGGAAAATATCTTATTATAGCCTTTAAAACAATCAAGCAACCTTTATTTGTGCATGTACTTTTTGACATTGTACTCTCACTCCTAAAAATCTGTTCCTTTGAAGGAAAACAAAAATTACATAAGGCTTTATGTACCTAGATGTCAAGAGCATTGTGTGTCATGGAGAAAAAACATAAATACAATTGTATTTGATCTAATTATAAAGACACAATTGAGGAATATTCTGCATTCTAGTACAATTGATCTAAACTCTTCAAAAAATTCAATGTTCTGAAAGACAAAATTGAATAGGGAAATATTCAAAATTTAAGGGTAACATAGATACAGGACAACTAAATATAAGTCAGGATACTTGATTGGATCCTAGATGGAAAACAAAGCTAAAAAGGATATGTTAGGCAGATAAAATATATTGTGCTCACTTTGTTAAAGATGGTGCTGCCCACATGGAAGCCCATCACCCAGGTGATATTAGTTGCCCTTATGCTTGGGATGGGCGTAATTATATTATTGGATGTGGGGGACAGGCTGTAAGCAGGCAGAGTCCTTATAGCCCAAGGTTAGTTTTAAGGGTAAGCTTTTCCTCACACCCTTGACTGATTGGATCATGTGAGGTGGTGCACTCTCATGAGGAATTTTCCCATTATGCCTCAGATAAGTGACTTTGTATCAGAGACTTACTTGTTTATAGATTGGATTAAAGGTTTGGATTTCTACACTATAAAGTGGGGCAGACCGGGAGCTTGCTCTCTCTCGGTTCCTGGGATTAGCAGTAGAGAGGAGAGCAGAGAAAGGCCACGAGGAGGAGGCCAGAATAAGCAACCAAGATGGCAGAGTGCTGAGGAAGAAGCCAGAGTTTGTGCAGAGAGAATGAGATGGGGAACAGAGGTGATTAAGTCTGGTGAGCTAGAAACCTTTGATGCTAGGAAACTCGGATAAGTCCGTAGTTTTGTGAGCACTGAACGATTGGGTTTTGGAGCCCAGTGTGTGTTTTTGTTTGCCCGCTGGGTGCAAGCTAGAATTAAAGCTGATGGCTCACCAGTTCTTGGTTCTGTTGTTTCATTACCGACTGTCCGAATCTAATGTGAACCTGCATGAGCCTGCTGTGATGGTGGCCTTGGCCCCTAGCTTTACAGGATATAAGTGGGAAAATGGAGGGCATTTGCATGAGAATTTTTTCAGATAACTGTAATAATGCTAAATATCCTAGGTATGATCAAGGTTACATTGGAGGTTATCCTTATTCTTAGATACATACTGAAATATTTAGGCCTAAAGTATAATAATGATAACAACTCTCAAATGATTCAGTTAAACGTTAAAAATTGGTTAATATAGGAGATAGATAGGTGTTTATTCTATTATTCTCACTACTGTTCTATGAGTTTAATATTGTCCAAAATGAAAAAAAAAAAATAAAGAATTGAAACATTTATTAAGAAATTGCCATCAAACAAAACAAAATCTCTTCAACAAAACAAAATAAAACCTTGAGTTGGTTTAAAACTGCAATAGAAGGACAGAGTTGGTTTCTAACCCTTGGGAAACTGCAGGATTTCTCCCTGAGATCATGAAAAATGTGGTCCCATTATGCAAGAGAGAAGAAGAGAGCGATGGTGGACATAACTCTTAGCCCCTGCTTTTTGCTTCACCTGTGAATCCTATCTGTACAAACAGTGAGATTTCTTTTAATATTCTCTATACTGTGGTAAAAAGTGAAATATACACTCTAGACTCACACAGTGTCCACTTCTAACCGCCTCTATTTGGGTGAATTAAAAACTGATCTTGAGCCAATCAAGCCTCTCCTGGTGATATTTGAGACTAATCATAGTGACCATGCCAACCAGTGAGGAAAAAGGAAAGAAAGCAACAGCAAACAGTAAATCTTACTAGTGCTTACCCGTATTGCTATAAAAATCTTTTCAAAATAACCAAGTTAACCCTCAATTTAATGACTTTGTACCCTTTGAAAAATGAGATAATTCATTTGGAAATTCACTAGACATTCTTTGAGGAAATGGGTACTATATATGTATATATTGATTGACACCTGGTACATCTGAGATACTGCATACCAAATTTTAGCCTGCAGAAAATTTTTACCAAGAAGTTATAAACCTCTGAAAATAGAGGTTAATAGGAAATGCTGAAACATCCTTAATGACAAGGTTGCTACGGCAACAATATACGCTTACCACTAGCATCAAATATCTGCTGCATTTAAGGCTTCTTGTCTCTTTTGATAAGTTTTTCCCGAGTAAAATAAAAGCATCAATTGACTTGCTTGGGAAGCCCCTTCTCCCTGTGTCACAGAATTGGTGGCTTCTGTGTAATTAGGTGAGCTAATCAGATGGGAAGAATAAGATAGAAAAAAACAGAGTATGCCCAAAGCACCATTTTCCATTGTAACTGGGTCACTGTAACCCAGGGCATTATGAGTAACACTTTTAAGAAGCAAGACCAAGGCTGGGGGAAAAAAATGAAACAGCTGAATTAGCATGCAAAAAGTAATCATGCATAGTCATTTTTTTTTTCCCCCTTGGGAAGGGCTCAAACAATAGGCCAGACACATTTTTATGAGATTTTTAAAAATCCATTTTTAGTAATTCTCAAACACTGGTTCACAGACTGTGGCCCACGGTGCTCCTCCAGGTAGGTGGTCAGCAGCCTAGTCCCTGGTGTGACTGATATTTCTCATGTGAATATGTGGTCCTTCTGTGTCTAACAACTATTAATAATGTACTTATTTTATGTAATCAAAACCAGCCATTCCTTTATTGGCACCCCATCCAAAACTCATCATTCCTCTTGTTAAGTCCAGAGGGGGTTCCAGCCAATGCAAATAGAATGGGCATGGACTACCCAGTCTAAAGTGTTTTCTCTTTATATTTATACCTGGTTGGAATGGGTCATTTTAGAATAATACAAACACATGGCCATGGGTTTTTAACATTTTGTCTACATTTAGTCATCTCAAAGGCATTAGAAAAAGTGAAGCAATTCTCATTTTATAAGTGATGAAAATGTAAAAGCAAATATCAAATTGTTCTCTTCAGGCCCAGAATAATGGATTTAAAACACACAGTCTGAATTCTTGAGGTCTCCTCTCCAAGGGCAGACATACTGCACTGAGTCCAATTCTTAGGCCTGTCTCCCTCACTTTTAGGGACTTCTAAGCAAACACATATGAAATGATAAGCTCGAGGAGGGAGTGAAGGGTGAGTGGCTCTACTCACCTGCGACGGAATGAGCATGGGAGGCCATGACCAACAACGTGCCTAGGTAGAGATTAGGCCTTCATACGAAAATAGCTTTAAATGAAGCTTATGATCAGCTTCATGAATAAGGTTGGTAAACACAGAAACAAGGGTTATTTTTTCCTGACCACTGTCAGGGTTCATGTTGGGCATACTAGACTATGTGATTAAAATTCATCTAGGTCAGTGGTTCTTAACGTTTTTTGAGGTACCGAATCCACCAGTTTCATATGCGCACTCACCGAACCCTTCTTTAGTGATAAATAAAATATGATTTTTTCCCCCAAATTCAAGACATAGGTATATGTTTTTTTACTGGTGCACAAAATGAGCCATGCATGAACATCACCTTGCTCAAAGAACAAAACCAACAAAGTGCATGAACTCACAACAAATTACAGTATTACTTTATTCTGGCCTCTGCAGCAGAGGCTTCTCCGAACCCCTGAGACCAACTCATCAAACCCCTAGGGTTCGATAGAACCCAGGTTAAGAACCACTGATCTAGGTGTTTGGCGGCAGACACTGCAGTAGTTCACCAAAATCTACTCTTTTATCTTTAAATACTGTGATGATATTATACCTTCTAGCTTCCCTTACAGCTAACTAGGTTCTAGCACTTATACTTGAGTGGAAATGATACATGCATTTCTAGGTCTGAGCCTAAGGACACTGGTGTGCACCCCTTCATGCTTTATCCCTCCTCTGACCAGCTGAGCATGAGTCAGCTTGAACCGTGAAGGTAAGGACAATATTCCAGGGGATTGTAGAGCAACAGCATGAAAGAAATCAGTGTCTCTGAATGAACACGTGGTTTAGACCTTTACCTGTAACATGCCTGCTTACCTGAGGTCTATTATGAGAAAGAGGATTATCTATTATTTTCTATAAGCAATGTTATTTTTTGGTCTTTTTTTTTTACAGCAGCTTAGTCCTACTTTAATATTCTTTCCAGTTGTAGAATTTCTATCATACAATAGAACTGGCTCTTGCTTATTTCTATTTTTTTAGTGCCCATTTTAGCCACTGAATTTCAGCCTTTATAACTACAAAACAATGTCTCCAAAATCAAGTGTTATATATATATATTTTAATGAATGTCTAGAATGATGGAATTGTGAGCATGTGGGAATGACATTAAATGGTTGGTATTGCTTACATCTTGGAGGCCAAGCATAGTCCAATGTGAGTTTGATCAATTAGGGAAATTGGCAGGAAAACCTAGAGGAAAGTGAAATAGGGCAAGAGCAACATGTGACAATCAGGAGCCAGGAACAAAACGCAGAGATGAAAGGTAGGGTCTGTCTAGATAGGCACTACTGCAACAGAAAGTCTGCCCTACTTGCAAACCTAAGAATAAATACCAGTCTGCACAATAGTGCTGTTATTTAAAAGGCTAACATATTAACAGGAGTATGACTCACCAAGTCCAGGAAGCAATGTTTCCTCTGTACAGACAGTGGTAAAGACCTTATTAAAGGATGTGTCTAGTTTTGTTCTTCACACTTTAAGAGGAATGTAGCAAAACTGGAGAGAGTCCAGCAAAGAGTAACAAAAATGATAAAGAGCTGTGAAAATAGAATCTGAGAGGAAAGGTTAATAACTAGGGCTGTTTGGGCTAAAGGAACAAGAAAGCTAAAGGGTGACTTAATATCTGTTTAAGTATCTGCCAGGTTCTTGTAATGAACTTGCTGACTAGCCGGTCCACATGGAACTAATGAGAGAGTAAGGGGGACATTTACACTGCAGCCTTAGATCTGTATTAGATATAAAGAAACATTTAATGGGGAGAAAAATAGTTGTTGGACACAGAGGCAGTTTATGAAGAAATTTGGTGTAAATACTTTTTCTTTAAGATGTCTAAGAATGCAATACAGTGGAATTTACTTGATATTAGAGTCAGGAAGGTGACAAGGCTGAGCCAGCTAAGGAGCTAGGTCCTTTTTGCCTTCCAAAGAGATAAATGAAGAAAGGCTTACTGGGTGTCTTTTATAAAGCTGCTGCCATGGGGGGAAAAATGTTTATCCATTAAACTCACTTCCATTTTCAACCCCAGTCTTGTGTGTGGGATTTGGGTGAAAAAAGAAACAGTGGAAGGTAATTTTAAAATACGATCCACAGACCTTTGGGGTATAGCCGAGACATTTTTTGAAGCCTGCAAGGTCAAAACAGTTTTTACATAAACACTAAGATGTTATTTGTCATTTCTACTGTAATAATTTTTGCACCTGTAATGTGAAAACCATGGGGGGGTGGAAGCCATCGGTTTTCTGGCAAGAATTAAGGCAGTGGTATCAGACTATAACAGTGGGCATTGTATTCTTCACTGACAGGTACTCAACGTAAAGAAAAAAGTAAAATGAAGTTTTCAAAAATGCCAATTTCACTAAAAATTATTGATGTTAATGATAAGAATTATTAATTTCATTAAGCCTTACCCTCCACTGTGCCTCCTTTTAACACTGTGTTTAGTCTGACAAAATGGAAGTTAGCAAAGGGAAATTCCGCTGCTCACTGAAGCCTGTGGTTGCCTCAGAGGAAAGAGCCAGCATGAAAACCTGCTGCATTCTCTATGAACATCATTTTTACTTAGATCAATTGGCAGACAAACTTAGTTATTCATGCTCAGGTATTTGGTAGACATTTTATCAAAAATTAATCAGACAAACTTGTCACTTCAAGAAAAATATACAATATATTTTGGCAGTGATAAAGATTGAGTTTTCAAGTCAAGAAGAAATTTAGAATTCTAATTTCAAAAACGAGAATTTGGGAACAAATTTATATTTGGATAGCTTCCCAATACATAAACATTTTGCTCATGAGATGGGTGGGGGTATTCATAAGTGTGATTTTTATTGAGTAAGAAAATGTGTCAACATTTAGAAACTCTACATTACTCTATGAATAAATATTTTACAAACCTCTAATGCAAAATGTTACAAAATCATGCCTGGGTAAAGATCCATTCGAAATGCAAATTAATCCAATAATTTTAATAGAATAGCATATAAATAGTTTAAAATATCGTTTCAGAGTCCACTTTGCAACTAACCTTAAGAAATTAAACATTTGTCAAGCTATGGCATAATATCAAAGAATATCCACAGTTGTTTATTAAAATATCCCTTATTTTTGAACTACGTATTTGCTTGAAGCCAAGTTTTCTTTACATACTTCTAAAGAATATATTGCAGAAGATTGAATATAAAAGTAGAAAAGATTCTTCAGCTACTTCCCTTATCTTTCTGGTATAGCACCAACTATTTACATGGTCCCTGGTTAAGTAAATATCTGACAGATAGCCTGGCTAAGTAAATATCTGACAGATAAAAAGGTAGTTATCTTACCGGGTGTGTATAGATAAAGAATGGCATGAAGGGAGAATACTAATTCATTTATCAAATACTCTATTTAGCCCGATCAAGTGGTGGCACAGTGGATGGAGCATTGATTTGGGACACTGAGGACCCAGGTTCAAAACCCTTAACCCTACTGGCTTAAGCATAAGATCATAGACATGACCCCATGGTCATTGGCTTAAACCCAAAGTTTGCTAGTGTTGGGCAGATAAAATATATTATGCTCACTTTGTTAAAGATGGCACTACCCACATGGAAGCCCATCACCCAGGTGATATTATATGCCCTTATGCTTGGGATGGGTAGGGGGGAAAGGCTGTAATGTAAGCAGGCTGGGTTGTTATAGCCTAAGGCTTAATTTTAAGAGTAAGCTTTTCCCCACACCCTTGACTGATTGGATGATGTGGGGTGGTGCACTCTCCTGAGGAATCCCATTATGCCTCAGATGGGTGAGGCAGTATCAGAGACTTTTTTGTTTGTAGATTGGATTAAGCGTTTGGATTTCTACACTATAAAGTGGGACAGACCAGTAGCTTGCTTGCTCTTGGTTTCTGAGGTTAGTATTAGAGACGAGAGCAGATTAAAGCCACATGAAGGCCAGGAGAAGCAGCCAAGATGGCAGAGTGCTGAGGGAGAAGCCAGTTTGTGCAGATTGTGCTGGAGAAGAAGATGGGGAACAGAGGTGGATAAGTCTGGTGAGCTAGAAACCTCTGATTCTAGGAAACTCGGATAAGTCAGTAGCTTTGTGAGCACTGAATGTGTGGGTTTTGGAGCCCAGTGTGTGTTTTTGCTTGCCCGCCGGGTGCAAGTTAGAATTAAAGCTGATGGTTCACCAGTTCTTGGCTCCGTTGCTTCATTACCGACTGTCCGAATCTAATGTGAACCTGCACAGATCAGACGGCTGAGATGGTGCCCCTGACTACTGGCTTTACAGCTGGCTTGAGCCCCGGGTCTCTGGCTTGAGCAAGATGTCACTGGCTCAACTGGAGTACCCTGGTCAAGGTCAAAGCACATATGAGAAGCAATCTGTGAACAACTAAAGTAGCGCAACTATGAGCTGAGGTTTCTCATCTCTCTCCTTTTCAATCTTCCCCCCACCCCTTGTGTGCTTAAGACAAAAAGTACTTTGTTTACCTATGATATCCAATTGGCTGCAGCCACTTTTCTTTTCTATCATGAGATTCCCAGGCATATCACATTCCTGAGAACAAAATAGCATATCATGGAGTTTGTGAGGTTGTATAGCATTCTCAGTACAATTCACATTCCATCCACAGGCAAATTTAACAAGGCAAACCACTTTACAAATAGAGAGGGTCAAATTCTCCAGTTATCACAGATCTTGTAGGTAATATTAGGTGCTGGATAATAACTAGATGTGTCTTTGTTTCAAAGTTTCTGTGGATTCTGCATATTTTCTCCTCTTGTAGCTGTAGAAGTTGACTGAGTTAATATAAGTCTGGTTATATGGACAAAGGTGAATGTAAAACATTTGGGAGTCTGATTTTGGTCTTTAAGCTTTACATAGAGAGTATCTGATTTTAAGGCTGTTTGGTGAAAATGTCTTCCCAATTACTTTTCAACATCTGATAATAATGGATGTGGTAGAACAGGTTTCCAAGGAAACAGAGTCTGAAATGGAGAGTTGCATGCAGATGCTTTATTTATCGGGAACAAAAGGGATTAGGTGAAAGAGAGAAAGAAGAATGGGCAGGGGGAGAAATTTCAAGAGTGGCCTCAGGCAATTCCATGGGAATGTCTGGAGTTGGGATGGCCCTTCAGAATTGCCTTGAATTAAGGAAAGAGGGCCAGGCCTCTGAACCTGGAGTCTATCAATAGGCTGCCTCCAGGAAAGAGGTTGTAATCATAGGTAAGAGCAGAAATGAACTCAGCCATGAGGGTACAGTGGCTAACAATGTTCCTGCCATCAGATCCTGAAGGATCTGGGTGACACATGACAGCATCCATTATAATGGGCATTCTGTACTCTGACATTTGTATTTTCTTATAGATTAAGTGGGCTAACACTGCAAACCTGGACTTACATTTTCTTAAAAGTTTTTCTATCTAATGTAATATCAGTTATTGTCTATACTAGCAACAGGGAGGGAAATGAGTATCATAAGATACATGGAAACAAAAGAGAAATTAGAAAAAGTCTGGACCCTGGCCAGTTGGCTCAGTAGTAAAGTGCTGGTCCCACGTGTAGCAGTCCCGGGTTTGATTCTTGTTCAGGGCATACAGGAGAAGTGACCATCTGGTTCTGCAACCATTCCCCTCCCCCTTCTCTCTCTCACACTCTCTTGCTCTCTTTTTCTCCCACAGCCATGGCTCGAATGGTTCGAACAAGTTGATCCCTGGTGCTGAAGATGGCTCCATGGCCTCCCCTTAGGGCTATAATAGCTCAGTTGCTGAGCAACGGAGCAGGGACTTCAGATGGGCAGAGTATCACCTAGTTGGGAGTGTGCCTGGTGGATCCCAGTCCAGGGATATGTGGGAGTCTGTCTCTGACTCCCTGCCTCTCACTTAATAAAAATAAAATTAAAAAAAAGGAAAAGAAAATGTCTCCTAGAAAAAGATCTCTGAAATTGAAACAAAGTCCAGTTTCACATGCTGATTTGAGGAAGCTAAAAGGAGAATAATTTATTTTTTGAGTGTTGGGCAGATAAAATATATTATGCTCACTTTGTTAAAGATGGCGCTGCCCACATGGAAGCCCGTCACCCAGGTAATATTATTTGCCCTTGTGCTTGGGATGGGTGTGGGGGAAAGGCTGTAATGTAAGCAGGCCAGGTTGTTATGACCTAAGGCTTGGCTTTAAGAGTAAGCTCTTCCCCACACCCTTGACTGATTGGATAATGTAGGGTAGTGCACTCTCCTGAGAAATCTCATTATACAGAGATTTCCTTGTTTGTATAATTGGATTAAAGGTTTGGATTATCTATGCTATAAAATGGGAGAGACCAGTAGCTTGAGCTCTCTCGGTTCCTGCTATCCCCATTGCAGGGGCCTCCCTGATCCCTTGACCTCCATGGGAAAAGCTGGTTTTCTGCTTCTCCCTTGTCTTCTCTTGTGGCTTGCCTGTATTGGTGAGACACCAATAAACAGAATGGCCTACCATCCTCCGACTCTGCCATTTCTTCACCGTCAGCCCGAATCCAATGGGAACCAGCATGTGAATGGCCACGATGGCGGCTCCTGGCCTTACATTGAGATAGACTAATATTCAAACTATAGCTCCAAAATGTCTATTGATACTGTGACATCATAAAAATTCCACAATTTATATTTGACTTTTGCCATTTCATGAGTTTTTTCTTGGGTAATTTCATAATTTTTTGGAATATATAATATTATAGAAGATAGGCTTATAATTGAAATGTTCTTTTTAACTGTTTTATTTAAAATGTAGTCATAAGTAATGGTCAAATAGGTTTTTCTTAGTATATGGGTAATCATGCTGTACTGGATATTATTAATACTTCTTTGGGCATCAGATATTTGAAAGGACTTGGAGACAGAGCATTAAAAAAAGAAATTAGTGAATCTGATAAGATGTTTTGCTTAGTTACTTTTATTCTGCTAAATCCATTGCTCAGACTGCATGTGGCCATCTTATCTTCTTTTTGCCCATTTAAAATAGTCTTTGTTGCCATTTAAAATTTTTTTTAATTGAAGTATACTATACATGCAGAAAGGATATTATACATATATTTTTATTAAAGCATATTATACATGCAGAAAATATAGTATATTGTACACACAGAAAGGTAGTTATACCACACATGCACAGTTTTATCAATTTCTTGAATCTAGAAACATTCATATGTACAAGCCTTTTGTACCTTTTTAAATCAGATGTCATATGTGTCAGTATTATTTTGTTTGGAGGGGCAAAAGCCATCAAATATAATTTATCTTGGCCACCTTCCCTACTTCTTCTTACCTCTGGGTAGAGGTAAATGGCTAGTAGTCTCGGGTTTTATAAGGAGAAGAGTAAGGAATTCCTTGGACAGGATAAAAGTTAAGAAGAGTAAAAATAACAACTGGACAGATGTTGGGCAGATAAAATATATTATGCTCACTTTGTTAAAGATGGAACTGCCCACATGGAAGCCCATCACCCAGGTGATATTATTTGCCCTTATGCTTGGGATGGGTGTGGGGGAAAGGCTGTAATGTAAGCAGGCCAGGTCGTTATGGCCTAAGGCTTGGTTTTAAGAGTAAGCTTTTCCCCACACCCTTGACTGATTGGATGATGTGGGGTGGTGCACTCTTCTGAGGAATCCCATTATGCCTCAGATGGGTGACTTTGTATCGGAGACTTCCTTGTCTGTAGATTGGATTAAGGGTTTGGATTTCTACAGAATACAGTGAGGCAGGCCGGGAGCTTGCTCTCTTGGTTCCTGAGGTATAGAGAGGAGAGCAGATTAAGACCACGTGGAGGCCAGGAGAAGCAGCCAAGATGGCAGAGTGCTGAGGGAGAAACCAGTTTGTGCGGAGTTTGAGCTGGAGGAGATGGGGAACAGAAGTGAATAAGTCTGGTGAGCTAGAAACCTCTGATTCTAGGAAACTCGGATAAGTCAGTAGCTTTGTGAGCACTGAATGTGTGGGTTTTGGAGCCTAGTGTGTGTTTTTGTTTGCCCGCCGGGTGCAAGCTAGAATTAAAGCTGATGGCTCACCAGTTCTTGGCTCCGTTGTTTCATTACCAACTGTTCGAATCTAATGCGAACCTGCACGGGTCAGACGGCTGTTATAGTGGCATCGAATACTGGCTTTACAACAGATTAAAGAGGAATTTGATAACCCCAGGATGCAAATATATTGTCATGAAAAAGACTTGAAAAAGAATGAGTGAAGAGGTATTTATTTTAATCTGTTTGAATAGTCCTAGAAAAAGTAATTTTGGACTTAAATGTGATACATATTACAGAAATGGAACCAATAGAACATGCCAACTATTAGCTGTAAGGTGCAGAGGAGAATAAGGAGGCAAACAGGGCTCTAGAGTTGGATGCTAGGTTTTAGAATGTAATAGAGAATTTCAAGACTGTCGATAATAGTAATTGTTTTACAAGAACAAAAAAGAGAGACCAAAAGACATCCTGGGATTTATTTATTGGAGCAGAAAGCAGATCTCAAGGGGGTGAGTTGGTGGTAGGAATGTAGAAACAGTAAGTGTAAACTCTCCCCATTCAAGCAATTTTTCAAGAGAAATCCAGGGAGTGCCTAAACCAGGGGGGGAAAAAAAGAAAGAAAAGAAAAACAACCTGTTATGGGGATATGTAGATAACTGATGTGATAAAGTCTTAGGGAAAGAGGGAAGGCTTGGCTAGATGAAAAGCTTAACACAGGAGAGAATAGCACTTGCCTATGGAATCAGAAAGAAAAAGTTGAGCTATTAGATGAAGAAAAAAAGAAAAAAGAAGAGGAAGAATCAATCATTGGCCTTATTTTTTTTTCTAAGAAGTGGGCGATGGCCTCCGATAAGAATCTAAAAGTAAGAAGAAATCTTGGACTTGATACCTTAGGAAATACAAAGAACTGTAAATCATGAACGAGAACAAGTACTGTCAAGCAACAATGAGTGCTCAGCTGACTTCAGAGAGCTCAGAACTGTAGTGGAAACAGTCAACCTGGCTTTGTGACTTTATTAGGCAATGTGTGGCAGCCTGGGACTGGGAGCTGAGAAGGCAAATGATGGTATTTACCCATTCTTGGGGATTGAAACGGCAGCTCCGGGGCAAGTGAGTGTGAAAATCTAATAAAATGGCTGACCCTAGTGTCAAGGCTGGTTAGGCAAGCAAATGAGGCCAGAAGAAGGACTGATGAACTGAGACAACAGTGAGCTACCAAGGGACAGCGAGGGTAGGAGGGATAATGAGACTGAGGAATAGGTTTCATTAGAAGTGAAGAGATAAGAGATTTCTAATGATAGGAGTGTTTGGTCAGAGATTATTGTAGCTTTGATTCAGATCATGTTAGAAGAGAAAAAGAAGGAACGAGCATGACAATGCTAGAACCTGAGCTTAGGGGTGGGATTGGCCTTGACCAAAGCTTGTTATTGTTATAGTTGTTTGTTTTAAAGCCGACTTTATATAAGTCTTTGCGAATGCCATCCTTAGGAATCTATATCTGAATGGTCTGACAATTCTTGTCTGCAACCATTTTTCAAATTAATAAAACTTTACACCTTCAGAAACAAGGTCACTTTTATAAACAAGGATCTTCTTAATCCTCACAGAAAACCAGAGTTACTTTCTTTTTTACAATAATGAACCTGTGGGACAGAGTAGTTTAGTAATTTACCTGAGGTCACAAAGAGGCTAAAAGTTAGTAAAGGGGAAACTTGGGCAAGCCATCTGACTCCAAGGTTAGGGTTCCTTCAAGTTTGGTGCCCTGGGTCATAGTTAGATTGTGTTATCTGCCTTCCATTAATAATGCTTCAGTAGTTTCTCTAATCTTTGAGACCTGTGGACATGTGGTAATTTTAAGCTAATTTTCACAGCTGACTTAATCCTAGTTCAAAGATGAAGACAAGTTTAATTATGCTTTCACATTTTGCAAAAATAATTGTCAATCTGTATTAAATAAACAGAAGCGGTATCAATTTTCAGGCATGATTATTTGAGCGCATAAACTTTTATCTTAACAATTACTTGAAAGCAGATAAAATAAGAATTAAAAGAAAGTATTTACATATAAGGAACAACTTGACTGACGTTAATATTGCAGACGCAATATTGACACCACTATTAGGGTTTTTCTCATTTGGAGAGAGTGGCAACAGTGCACGGCAAGAATCAGGTCTGCCTACCTCTACTTGTCACGGTTGTGGCAAATTATAGAGGAGGGTGCAGATTCCCATCTATGCTGTGATAGGATATAAACTCTATTCTTTGTCAAACTAACTGGGCTTCCTGTCTACAACACAAAGGGTAGATTGAGAAATAGTTATGGACACAAGAGGCTGATGGTAAGAGACACAATGACTTTTGTTTTGAGATTCAAATCTTGAGAGTTTGAAGATTTCCCTAAACCATGTTTTCACAAAGAATATTGTGCTGAAACTATCCTAACTTTGGTTTGTTTGTTAGTACGTGTAAAGCCAGTAGCTGCTGCCACAATCACAGCTGCCGGACCCGTGCAGGTTCGCATTAGATTCGGACAGTCGGTAATGAAACACAGGAGCCAAAAACTGGTGAGCCATAAGCTTTAATTCCAGCTTGCACCCGCCGGGCAAACAAAAACACACACTGGGCTCCAAAACCCACACATTCAGTGCCCACAAAGCTACTGACTTATCTGAGTTTCCTAGAATCAAAGGTTTCTAGCTCACCAGACTTATTCAACTCTGTTTCCCATCTCCTCCTGCACAAACTCTTAACAAACTGGCTTCTTCCTCAGCACTCTGCCATCTTGGCTGCCTCCTCTCCTCCACGTGGCCTTACTCTGCTCTCCTCTCTATACTTCAGGAACCCCGGAACCAAGAGAGAGCAAGCTACTAGTCTCTCCCACTTTTTAGCATAGACTCAAAAACTTTAATCCAATTATACAAACAAGGAAGTCTGTGTATAATGGGATTTCTCAGGAGAGTGCACCACCCTACATCATCCAATCAGTCAAGGGTGTGGGGAAGAGCTTACTCTTAAACTAAGCCTTAGGCTATGACGACCCGGCCTGCCCACAGCCTGTTCCAGAACACACATTAATATCAACAAACTTCCATGTGGGCAGCGCCATCTTTAACAAAGTGAGCATAATATATTTTATCTGCCCAACAGTACAATAAAGCTGTATAAGATTATTGTCCTAGCTTGGGCACCAAATGATTGCTAGATGTTCCAGGAATGGTATGTGACACTGATGAGTAACCATTTAAAAAAAAAGTGACTGAAGACAGATGACTTTACAAATGTTATCATAACCTTGGCAAACAGAAAGATCCTGATTAAGAAAATGATGGTAAGTGAGTAGTCTTTTCCAGGTCTTGGTGAGGTCTGATAAATTATCTTTAGTAACCAGAATATTAATGTTAGTTCTTTCCTTTGCCTTGTCTTACACATTCTTCTAGCTTATTAATAATTCTTTCCCTCTGCTGGATAGTGAAAAAATTTCTTCACTAAATCTTATTTTTTAAATGTTGCTCATTTTTTATTTTGTGGGCATGTCAATATTGTAGATTAAAAACAAGTCAAATTGCTTAATTGAACTCTCTGAAAGACATCTTCAAGGTCTTAGCATTATACTCTCACTGCTCTCCCTCAGTAGTATCTAGAACATTTATAGTAATAAGAGAAAATGCTGTAGAGAGATTAGCATGATTAAAATGTAATGGAAAACCATAGGGAACATGGAAAGTAAATATATATAACATATATATTAATGTGAAGCATGAGATTGGGAAGAATCAATAATATGTGAAGAATGAGTGGTATAAAGCCTACTAAACCAAAGTAGTAGTAACTAGTCAGGTAATTAATGATGAATTTCATGGAAAATTTAATGGATCATTTTGTTCAGCAGCAGCTTGGAAAATTTTATATACTTAACAGAAAATTGTCATTACTATTTATTCACACTTATGGAAGTAAAGAGTAGTAAATTTGCTTTTCAGTAAAGTTTCAACTTCTTCTTCTCTTCTTGAACTCTCTGTTTGCCTGGGTGACAAAATCTAGAGTGGACAAATTACCCCATTGAATTGGAACATATAATTTAAAAGTATATCAACTTAATTAGAATTGGTGTTACTTCTCTGGGCCTCACTTATTGATAGGGAGCATTGGACTTGTTAATCTTTGTCCTTCCAACATTAAAGCTGAATTACTTTTTTATTCCAATTGTCCTCACTTAACCCATGTGGCAAGAGAATGGAGCAACTTCTTAGAAGCAAAGATACAGGTGCTTTGGTCGTTAGTAATTTAGTCTATTCAGGGCACCTGTCTGGATAAAACAAGAATTTTCCTGATTTAAATTATTCCATAATCTTGTAATAATCTTTGTAGCCCTCAAAAGATCTATATGTTTTACAATTTCTGGGCTTATTGGTCTCATGAAAAATTAGGGGTTTATGTTAGATGATGTCCAAATCTACAATTTTTAAAATGCTCGAGTCTGGAAAAGAGCTTTTTTTAAAAAAGCTGGTTTCAACCACATTCAGTTTTATAGTTTTGTTTTGTTTTTGTTGTTGTTGTTATTCTGTCCTTTAAACAAGAGAATTATGTAAGTTAATATTTAGGTTTTTGTAACATGATAATTTCAGTCAACCATCAATTGCTTTTGATTATTTAATCATGGAATGATAACTACCAAACAACTTAGTGTTTTTTATTCCATTTTTTCTGAATAATTTGAAAACCTATAATTAGTTTTAGAACCAAACAAAATACCAAAATCTAAAATTAAAAAAAGTTAAATTAAGGAAATTATATTATATATCATGTTAGGGGCCCAATAAATTTCCTTTTTCATTTAAAACTGAAGAAAATCATTTTGAAAAGTAAATACTTAAGAAAGCAAAAAAATATATGTTGGTATGTTTATATTCTGTTAATAATAGCCTGACCTGTGGTGGCGCAGTGGATAAAGCGTCGACCTGGGAACACTGAGGTTGCCAGTTCAAAACCCTGCACTGGTCTGGTCAAGGCACATATGGGAGTTGATGCTTCTAGCTCTTCCCCCCTTTCTCTCTCTCTCTCTCTCTCTCTCTCTCTCTCACTCTGTGTCTCCTCTCTAAAATAAATAAATAAAAATAAATTAAAAAAAAATAATAATAAATCATATTGTGTGTACAAGTAATCTGAGTTTTCATTTAGGTAGCTATCAGCTTAATGACATATAAAAATATAGTTAAATACATTCAGAACTGTATTCTCTTTGGCATTTTTATAGGAAAACTGTTTGTTAAAAATAATTCTAATGCTTACAATAACTAAAATTAGGGACATAGTCTCCTGAAAAGGAGAATGCCAATAGTAAAGAATAATATTTTCTCAGTAGTCTGGGAAATTCTGTATTAACTTATAAATTCATGTAACATCCAATAGTGATAAAATGAGTTTGATGATTATATCATATTGAACAAAAGAGAAAATTAAAATCATTTAAACAAGAGTTTTCTGTCCAAATACTATTGATAATTTTAAAATATTTGTTAATTTGTAAATATTAATACTTTAGCAAAATAATTTTAAAACTAAATTTTCAAAGGTTTGAAGTTTAGTTTTTATAGATTAACTTATTTAATTTTGTAATTGAGTGTTTTAAAATGCATAGCTATTGGTTCTTCCCTTTTAGCATGTTACGACTTACTTTTTGTTTAAAAACTCAAATGATAATTAAGGATTTCAAAGACAGTTGTTAAATTACAAATTATAATTAATGTTTGAGATTTTTTTTTTTACTATAACAAAAGAGCCATAGGTTAGTATTATGTACTTTTTCTGATAAGTATATCTAAACTCATTATACATACAGATGACAGTTATTGATCTGTACACAGTGATATATAAAAATATGATATTATATATAAAATATGTACAGAACATATACACATATGTATATTGAACTTGAGGGTTTTTTTAAGTTAAATTGTTTCATTTATTATATCTGCTATTATTGTTACTGTAGCTTGCTTCATACCGAATTGTAACAATGGGCCATCGGTTTTACAGAAAGTGAAGAAAGGTAGGAAGGCTGTTTTAATTCTTCCCAAACCTGGCCAGAGGGATAATTCACACCTTTCCATTCTCTGAAGCAGGTGTAGTGCTTTTATTAACTTGACCAGCAGAAAGACATCATCCTTGGTCACGTGTCAGATAACCAAAATCTTCTTGGGGTTCTTCAGCTTCACTTTGGTTCCAACACTGATTCTAGCCTGTTGGAACATTGCTAGAAAAGTGAGTGAAATCTTGTCTTGTGATGCAGACTCCAATGTGATGATTCTAACCCAGAAAGATAACGTTTAAATGGAACGGGTGGGAAGTAACAGAACTAGACCAATTCTAAATCTTTTTTCTGTTGCCAGTTTGATCAAAATATTGACGTCCCAAGATATTGATGCATACCCTGGCTTTCCCACAGGGGTGATTGCAGGTGTTCCTGCAGAAGAATCCATCATGGCCAGGAGTGCAGGGTTAGTGGCCCTGTCTTCTTAGACCATAGAAATGGAATATTTGCATCTTCCCATCTGGAAATGAAGTCTGAAACTTGGTCCCATGTTTATAATACTTTTCCAAGAACTCATTCCCCAGGATCTTTCCACATGCTGTCACAGAATTGCAACAAGCAATGGATAAGATTCTTTAATGCCATTGAAAATTAAGTTGTTTTTCTACAATTTCCTCTTTTTTTAGGAACATCCAGAGAAAGTTGATAAGAATTGTTGTAAAGTCCTTGATTCATCTTCAGAGAAGCTGTCTATTCATATGTTACTCTTGCTAGATGTTTGGCCGTTTCTTTCTCTTGTTTTCTTTGCAAGGCCCTCTCCTTTGATTCGAGTCTATCAGCTTCAGTTCCCTGGGCTGTGTGAGGGTCGATACAGATTGATTTATCTTCAGAGTTTGGGGTTTTTCTTTTTTCCTCACTGATGTAGTTAATCAGATCTTGGTAATAACTACAACAGGGAGGGTATTCTATTGGTTCAGAGCTACTGCTGTGAAAATAAGCATCCAGGTAGTGAAGAAAGGTTCTTAGATCGCTTCCTCAATTCACACTTGGGCAGCATCTCCTCTTCTTCCAGTTCACAAAAAGTATTTAGTTTTGGCTCTTCTGGAATAATTATTCATTTTTTAGTATTCTTTTTATTGAATATATCTTAAAGCCAACTTTCTTCTGTTTGGACTGATATTGGGGTTCTTGGATGCGAACTGTGATAGTCCATCCTATCTAAATTTATTTCAGATGTCTCCTAAATGTTTGAAATATATTAGAAAGACTTTTCTGGGATGAGATGTAGATGGTGGAGGCGGAGCCCGTACTCACCTTGGTTTGTAAGAGAGTGTCGTTGGGGCTCGTCTGGGTGAGCGTCGTGGGAGTCTCACTGAGCCTAGTCATCGGACTCAGGCTGGGACTCTGGACGCTGGTTAAGTGGGAGCGAAGGGACTTCACGTCGTCCTCATTGCTCTCACTGGTGTCCATTATCTCCCAGAAGTTCATAGCAGCCTGTGCTCTAACCCAAAATGATATAAAAACATCGTCGTCTTCTGCACCTCAAGTCAACTAGGCCTAAGCAAATGATAGCATTTATTTAACTTCTGTATCACAGTAAGAACTGCAAGACTCTGTCTTACATCAACTGAATGCAAATCAATTATTTTTATTAAGCTAAGCCCTCACTAGATTGATGGACTTCTCATCAGTGAACGCCCCATGGACCTACCCTCCTTTGCCTCTGCTTTCTTCTCCTGTTCAGCTTCTACCATCTCTTCTTCCTCGACCCCTGTCGGCATCTCTTCTTCCTCCTTCTCCTCTGGTCTCCTGACTGAGGCTATGATTCGAGTGCAAGTTGGCCATGGTGAGCGGAAGCTAGGCCTGCACCACTGCTAGCACAGTGGCGGCCTCATGGGTCGGGATCTGGTGGCACGGGTCCTATAGAGTTTTCAGGAATTAATTTATATATTATGAAACTGTAAATAAATTTGAAAATATTCAGTATCCATAACTACAGTATAATTAATTTTTATAAGCACTAAAATATTATTAAAACACTATAAAATGTTAAAGATAGGTGAATGTGTTATATATATGACTAATCAGTCTAGAATTATTTTTACTTAATCTTTATAGCATAACTTTTAAAATGTCAGTTTTCAGATATTTTATTTTAATGCATTTGCTGTCTCTGAATGACATTTCAACATAGATCATTGCACTGACAATAAAAACTAGTTGGAGCCATTAATATCAATTTAGCAATCGTGGTGTTGCTTCAGCTAGCAGCAAACTTCTGACGGACCAAGCATCAATGTCTTCCTACTAATCTATTAAAATGAAATGCTTCAAAAAGATATTAAATAAGGATGTGCCCTTTGGTGTATATTCAGCACTTTGTGGAGTCTTATAAACTATACATAAGATAGTCAAGATTTTTACTTGGTAATATTTCATTTTTGTATGATTGCTAATCACTACAAACGAGCATGTGCTACCACAACACCATGTAGTGGTAGATTGTTCATTTATGTATGATATAAAAAGCTCTAAACATGAGGAAAGCTTCCACAAATGTGACTTTTCTCATTCTTTTGTGTTCAGTTTGTGGTGCCTGGTTCCTGTGTGAAATGATTTTCAAGTTTTCAAATGAAAGCATTAAAGAAACAAAATATTTACACCCATCTAACTTGTGATTCCTTTATAGCTAGATATAATACAGATGCTAAGTCACTGGTCTGAAAGAGCTTCCACAAATCTATAATAAAATAATGAAATTAGTGAGCTGTGTTTAGATCAGAGACCCCTGGTTGCCAACTCCTAAGAACTCAGGGAATTCAGAACCACAGAAGGATCATTTGGACTCCATTTGGCAGAGACGTCAGACACTCGCTGCTCTTGGGAACATCCTTTTCCAATAACATTTATAGCTCTAGATGGAAGCGAAAAGCACCATATGTTAAGAGTTTCCTGCAAAGCTTCCTGGTAAGAAAGGAAATAAATTCAACTTGTCACATCTGCTCGTGGACCAGTCGAGTAGGATTTTATCACAGCCTTAAGTGGTTTACAAAACTGTCCTGTTATTGACTAAAGGAGCTTTACATTTCATGTTTTTTCAAACTGATGTTCATAATCTAAATCATTAATAAACTATTTTTCTTCTTTTGACTTAAGCAGCATGCATCATCATTTGCTTCTAAGTAAGGAGAATTCTTCAAGCAATTCCACTAAGAATCATATTCCCATAGTACAGTCTCCATAGCCCTTCATGGCTTAACTGCTAGAATGCCTATGGGTCTCTATTCTACCTCTGTTCCGACCCATGGGTCCTTACATTTTGCTTATTTTAGTATGGGAATTGCATTTAATCAGGCTAAATTGATTATCCACCATTCTTAAAAGTCCCGCCTGGCTTAAACCATGGCAAAGACCCATAGGGTCAGAAAAGATTTTCCTGCAAGAGCCCTGGGTAATCACAGGAAAGGCGTTAAAACTTGCATTGTGAGCCACAAGTTTCCCCACAAATTGATTCATCTTTTTACCCTCACAATTAAAAACAAAAGTTAGAACCACTATGAGCATTTCAGTTTTCTCTCATAAACAAAATTCTTCTTAGTTTGCAAAACTACTGAAGATATTACATTCCCTTTGCCTAATTAAGCATAAGTTATATTGATAGCACTTGTTCTCAACTAAAAGTAAGTTTTTGATTTACCAACTCATAGTTTTATACACATGTCTTTTGTAAAAAATGATAAAACTTATTAACAAATTTCCTGTCATTTTGAAAGTCAAAGATGTTTTTTAAGTAAAAATTATGAGCTTCAGACAAGTCTAATTATGTGAGCAATCACATAGGAAGTAAATGTAGTAGGATTTCTGAGAGTCATATGATGAAATGTTCAGCATTTATTTGTTTGCATACACACATCATTTCTACAGGTGAATTATAAAACAAAAAATAAACAAATCAGGACAAAGGAAAATAAAGCAGAATAATATGACAGAAGAGAACAATTTAACACATGAGGCCTATAAATTTATGAATGCAGGCTGTGTATTCTGCTGATTTTGATAGTAACCAAAACTAAACAGTTTAATGATTCACATTCCTTTCCATAGGAGAAAAAGATTGTCAAAAGATTTTTCCACCAATGAGGCCTAGGAGAAATTTCTCTGAGGATCTCCAAAGAATGCTAAATGATAGAGTCAATTGCATCTCAATACCCTCCCTGAAAAAAGCATACGAGTATGTATTGGCATATTTCATTGAGCTAGTTCCTGTAATATCACTCAGTGTAACTCGTATTAAAGTGCAGTTTATACAAAACGATTCTACCGGTGCATTGCACAGTTCCGGAATGCTGTTCACATAGGTGGTACTGAAGCAGGAAGCAAACACATCAACTGTTATAATAGAAGAAAGAAGCTGGTTTCATCAATATGACAATGATCAATAATATCTTTCATGGGTCCTTTTCACAATGGCTATTGAACTTCCTACTGTCATCAGTCATTAGACACAAATATATATAAAATATGCATATATAGTTTAGTGAGAGGAGGGGAGGCAGAGAGACAGACTCCCACATGAGCCCTGATAGGGATCCAACAGGCAAGCCCACTAGGGGGCGATGCTCTGTCCATCTGGGGCCATTGCTCTGTTGCAACTGGAACCACTTTTTAGCACCTGAGGTGGAGGCCATGGAGCCATCCTCAGTACCAGAAGTTAGCTTGCTCGAGCCAATCCATCCAAGGCTGAAGGAGGGGAGGAAGAGGAGGAGAAATAGAGATAGATAGAGAGAGAGAGAGAGAGAAGCAAGAAGGGGAGGGGTAGAGAAGCAGATGGGTGCTTCTTCTATGTGCCCTGATCAGAATTGAACCTAGGACATCCACACAACAGGCCGACACTCTACCATTGAGCCAACTAGACAGGGCCAACTAAAATATATTTTACAAAAGAAACTCTGAGACATTAATAATCATGTACCTATGCTCACTAAACTTCTATGGGTGTGCCTGAAACTGCTCTCTCTACATTTTTTTTCTCCTTTATTATTTAGTAATAGAACCTGCAGACTGTATTTCCCATTTTCTTGTACAACCAGGTGTGGCCTCCCTAATTAACAGGATGAATGCAGAAGTAATATGTGTAACTTCTTATTAATCTCTTTAAATACGTTTGCCACTGACTTTCTCTTTCCCTCTTTTCCTGCTGGCTGGGAAATGGTGATGGCAGGATTACTGTGAAAGCCAGCTGCTAAAAACGGTGGGTTGTCCCACCTACCTTGCATTGCTTACCTGTGGATGGTTAAGGGAAAGAGAAATAAAACTGTCTTATTTCACACCATCTTTTGGGTATTTTTAAAATTAAGCACTTCAGTCTAATACAACATCAATGGTATCATCATCTGTGTTTCTATTTCTGTGGCTCTGAACTAGAGAATTGGAAAGAAGAAAACTGTAAAGGAAGAAAGGAAGGAACAGGAGGGAGAGAGAAGAGAGGGAGGGAGGGGAAAAGGATATCGACTCTATTTGAATAGATAATCATATGGGCAAAGATTTGTTGACTTAAACAGGCATGAATCTGAGCATTTGACCCATAGCAATAAAAGAATTTTAGGCAGAGCACTGAATTTGCTGTCAGTATTATCTGCATTCAAATCTTGATCCCAACATTTCCCTGCCTTTTCAACCATAGACAGTGGCTGAAACTTCTCAGGCTTATTATCATCTTTAGTGTGAGCATGAGTATTAAAAAAAATTTAGCTATCATTTACTCTATAATGGTTCCTAGTCTAAGTGTTTTCCATATGTTATTCTAATTCACCCTTTTTGAAAGCTGAGTATTAGAAACTAATATTATTCACGTACTGTACCTGTAGAAACTGAGGCAAATTGCCTGAAGTCAAAGCCGGTGAGTGGCAGAGCAAGCTTTTGGCACCAATATCCTTGGTCTTTCAGAGATAAAAAGTACTTTCTAAATGAGATGATCTTTAAAGTAGTAGTGCCAGGCTTGGCTGTCTGTTGTTATGTATCTATAATTCCTTTTTAATAGCAGCTTTCTGATATAAAAAGTAGCACTTATAAATCATAATGTTATTAGAAAATGCACAATAGCACAAAAGGCAATTAAAAGTTGCTCATACTTCCTTCACTCATAATTGCTGCTAACATATGCACGCAGACTTCTTTTAGTATCAGATGTTCCTACTTGCTTTTATCACTTGACAACACATAACCCAAGTGCCAGCCGTTCCCTTCCCTCCTATCCTGGCCTAAACAAAAATCACTTCTAATTTATAATCCATGCCATGAGGAAGGATATTTCCCTTTGCTGATTTTGTCTAAGCAGTCCTTTGGAACCACATTCTGACCACACTTCTCCAAAATTCTTAACCGGTTTGCCCCTCACTTTTTCTTTCTGGCTTCTGTTGGTGTCCCGGGACACATTTTTCCTCCAGAATGTTGCTCCTACCCCCAAAACCAGTGGCTAGATTTATGTAAGGCAGACTGTACCTTCCCGTCCTTTACTTTGTATTTATTTATTCTAAAACATCTCAATTCAAGCCTGTATATTTGACTTTCTAATGTGTTAAGATAACTAAAGGTAATAACAACAAAAGGAAGGAACTGTAGAAAGTGTTTAGTCATTTTACTTTCCTATAATTTAAAGAAGAAGCACTGAAAAAGTTAGTGCTTTCCTTGGATTCCTGGGTATTCTCCAGTTTCTGATCTTGTTTTCCTAAACCCCAGCCTGTGAGAATCTGTGAATGTGCAAAAAAAAAAAAAAAAAAAAAAAGAAAAAGAAAAAAAATGAGGGTATGATGTCACTACATTCTCCAGGGAATGTTATGAGGATTAAATTAATCAATATGGGCAACACAATATCTCACATACGGAGGATGTTATAAATGCTGTTAGTAATGTTGCTATTGTAGAATCAGGAACTAATCTTAGTTTCCTATCTTGTACAAAATCATCTCTCTAACACTGGAGAAACTACTTTTTATTATTTGGCAGAACAACATTAGATACTTTTGTTTATATATATATCTTGCCTTTCAAAGTCTGACTGGGCAGCCTTCTGGGAATAAGAAACATGGCACTATTCAGTCATATACCTGTTAAGCATACTCAAGTTGGAGAAAGTTAAGCTAAACCTTGTAGATTTAGGCTAGATTGAAATGATAACTTCTGAGACAATGTGGGCAGGACTCCAAGCTAGTTTTCTTCTTTTCACTTGTACAGAGTGAACATTTTCCACATGACTAAATATTCCTGTAAAATTCAATTTTGATTATAGATATGATCAAGAAAACTCTTGACCAGAATCTTCTTACTTTCATAAAGAAATCAGATTTTCAGAAAGCTTTAGAAAGAAGCACTGTCTCACAAAATGATCCACTTCTATTGCTCAACACACTTCATATGAGCTGAGAGTAGATAATTCTTTAAATAAACTGGAGACCTAACTTAGAACGCTATTATACTTGAGGTAGAATAATTGTATGTGTAAACACTCAGGTAACTGGTCATTTCAATTCAACAATATAGCAAAAATATCTTGAGGACCTACTGTGTGCTAAGTCTTTTGTAACTGAACATAGAAATATTAAACAGACTTCATTCCTGCTTGTTGGTCAAATAAGTTTGTGAATATGATATATATGTTTACTCCCTTATAGTTTGTATTGGGTGTGGGAGACAGGCCGTAAGCAAGTCGGGTCATTATAGCCAAGACTAAGCCTTTCCCACCCTTTTTGATGTAGGGTGGTGCACTCTCATGAGGAATCCCATTATGCCTCAGATGAGTGACTTTGTATCATAGACTTTCTTGTTTGTAGATTGGATTAAGGTTTTGGATTTTCTACACTATAAAGTGGGGCAGACTGGGAGCTTGCGCTCTCAGTTCCTGCTATCACCATTGCAAGGGCCTCCCTGATCCCTTGCCCTCCATAGGAAAAGCTGGTTTTCTGCTTTCCCTTGTCTTCTCTTGTGACTTGCCTGTCTTGGTGAGACACCAATAAACGGAATGGCCTACCATCCTCCGACTCTGCCGTTTCTTCACCGTCTGCCCGAATCCAATGGGAACCTGCATGTGAATGGCCACGATGGCGGCTCCTGGCCTTACCCTGCTCCTAGGTTGTACCTGGAGGAATGCAAAGAAAAGACTCAAATCAGGGGGATAATGAGTTTTACGAGGGTATCAACCAAGTCATTCTGGTTAAACTTTATCACCAATTTAGATGTTACTGAACACAAGGAAAGCAGAAGGAAAAGTTTAGATTGTCTTGAGACAATCTGTTTCATTTACCAAGTGCTGAAAAATAAGAGGCAGACAGATTGGTTAACATGGAATGATCAGGAAGTAAGTGATGAATCATTTGAAGGGAGCAGTGAAATTTATAAAACCTGGGAAATAAAGCAGGTGAAGAAAAAGTAGGTCCTATAAGCTTGGTTATAGACCATTTCTCAAAGTAAAAAAAAATACTTACACAGTTTTATTTTATTTTATTTGTTTATTTTTTTTCTACAGAAACAGAGAGAGAGTCAGAGAAAGTGACAGAAAGGGACAGACAGAGAGGAACAAAGAGAGATGAGAAACATCAACCATCAGTTTTTTGTTGCGACACCTTAGTTGTTCATTGATTGCCTTCTCACATGTGCCTTGACCACGGGCCTCCAGCAGACCGAGTAACCCCTTGCTCGATCCAGCGACCTTGGGTCCAAGCTGGTGAACCTTGCTCAAACCAGAGGAGCTCGCACTCAAGCTGGCGACCTCGGGGTCTTGAACCTGAGTCCTCCGCATCCCAGTCTGACGCTCCATCCACTGTGCCCCCGGTCAGGCTTAAACTGTTTTTACTGAGAAAAATTCTATGAGTGATTCATCAACCAGATGTCAGTAACACCATGACTATATAGCAGCACCATCTACTGTATTATTTGTGGATGTGTGTGAATAAACATTACCTATTTCTATGCTCCAAAGTTACGCATACTTTCTATAAGAAAGTTCTACAGTATTTAAATTCTTCCGCAAAACACTAATGAAATTTAATAAAAATAAAAAAGTTTACATTATCAATGATATCTCACCCTTGTCCAGTGGAAAGCTCTAGTTCAAAGAAGCAGCAGTTTGCATTAGTTTCCTGTTACTTCAGTATTTGTGTGTGAATTAGTTTCTGCTCCGTTCTCTCCTGTATTTCATTGGTTCATCTTAATATCATTTCAGAAAAAAAAAATAGTTTAAGCGAAGCCTAGGGGTCTTTCAGAAGACAGAAAGTATAACCGTCAAATACAAAGCTTGCCAATAGGCATGAACGGGTTACCAAGTTGACTTTTTCTTTTTGTTTGCCAGTTGTGAAGATGTTAGAGCTGAAGCAATTTTTGCAAAAAACATACCATCTATGACTATGTGTAAATATAAACAAAGTACTTAGCTAGCTATGTTTACATATTTGTCTGTAGGTATATGATACTTCCCCCAACCCCTGGATGCTTTTCACCTTAAAAATAGCAGTTTCATATGTTCCTTTCAATACCTTAATAAAACCAACAATGTAGATTCTAAAAGCAACAGTATTCCAAAGTGACAAAATATGGCTAAATAAATACATGATGTCATCAAATTTAGAAAGACAATAGTTAATATTTATTAGATTACATATGTATGCTAAGATGTTTATGACATACCAGGTACTATTTAACTGCTTTGTATATATTAACTCATTCAATCCTCCTAATAACTCTTTGAGTGGGATATATTAGTGTCACTATTTCATAGGTGCTAAAAACTTAGACATAAAGAATGGGAGTTACTACTACAAAAGGCTAAGCTATTAAATCCCCAGATTTCTCCCTCACACTATCTATTCTTAATACTGTGTTAAGATATGTTCTTACATCTGACCAGTATAAGATTGACATAATGCTGATCTGGGGGTGAGCATTCCAAGAGGGGTTCTTGGAAAGGAAATAGCTTTAAATTGGCCAAGCTGGTGTTCCACTACCCACTCTTTGTCATTCTTTTTTAGATACTAGCTTTACATCACAGTCTTTGTATAGGAGACCTCCCAACCCTGGCCTTGTCCTGCCACACCTCCTCTTCTGGTATAAAAAGGATACCTGGAGTGATTGCCTGACTGTAAGAACAAAAGATTGCTTTTAAAAAAAAATTCAAAGCTGAGCTAAACAATAACGTATTTCTGAATATACCACCTTTCTCTCAGTGCCTCTAGAGGGGGAAGAATCACTCACATGTTGGTTGTCAGCATTTACGTTTTCCCTTTGAACTACTTGGAATGTCAGGCCCATTAAGAAATAATGTGTTCACTCAAGAAACAATCAACATAATTGAACATTGTCCTCAGGTAAGAGTGTATTAATTTTTTTTCTCTTTCTTGCAGAAATGTGGATGGAAACCACATCCATTCTGCTACAGAGTAAAAAGAAATCAGTTTAAATCTATCACAAAATAAATAAACACTTCAGGAATACAAAATTAGGAAATCATATCATGAGAGCAAGCAGGAGACTCACAACCCAGGGTTTATCACTGATCATTTATCTAGTTCTTCTTTTCCTGCTTTATAGTAATACAAAAGAAGAACCATGCAGGTCAAACCTTACTGAAATGAGTATCATTATCCCAAAACACATGTTTAACTGGAAGAGAAAAAATTATAAGTGGGATTAGTATTTCAGAACTTCAGATTCAATGACAGTAAATAAAAAGTGTGTAAAATTTTTTAAACTCTATGGTAAATGGATTTTAATTAAACATTAACCAGGTGTCTACTGGGCTATACGAGCTGGCTATGGTGGTCAAATAGAAGTATGACTTATGGATACCTTGAGCGCTGATGACACATACCTAATCATGATGGGCTCCATTATGTGACCAGTGCCTTCAATCTTATCTTATTTAACTTCACAACAGCTCTATGCTGTCTAATTGAAGGTGCATGAAGTTGAAAGAACTTGTTCAAATCTCTATAGCTGTGAAATTGCAGACAGGCACACGTGTACCCTTTGTCGATCTCAGTTTCTTCAGCAGTTAAATGAGTATAAAAATCTGATCTTTCATCGATCTGTGAAGATTAAATGAAAAATAAAGGAAAGACCTGGAGTATAGTAAATGCTGAACAAATGTTAGTTATTATTTCTAAGTTTTCTAAATTTCTTATTTTTATCTAAGTTTGATGGAAAGGAAATGAAAATGAATGCTATAATGCATACACATGTGTTAATCTGTATATAAGAAGAAAGGTATTCTCTTAATACCTGGAGTGTTTGGGCAGTTTATTTCAAGAGTGTACTATGACATGGAAGAGCAGGGGGTATTTACGCTTCAGCATTGTTGTCACTTGGACGAGTCCTCGTGTCATCAATAAGGGGATGCTCACCAGGTTTAATCAGAGTATTAAAAACCTGATCCTAAATAGTTTGCCTTATTCCATTCATTCTTTGCAAAAATAGCTTTTGGTTTGGCTAATTTGCCATTATCCACTAGTGGGTGGATGACTAAGCTAATGTGCTTTGGTGATAGTTGTTCTGCATGTGTACAAATGGTTGATTCTGACTATTGCAACAACCTTTTGTGCAATTAAATATTTCCAGGGCTATAGGATGGGTTTTACTCATAATAAAGAAAAAGTTACAATAAATATGTATTTTTTCAAAACCGTGTATGCACATGAACACACACACAGAGGCCATTTTCTTCATTAGGGAGCTATGTAACTGGCAGAAATGTTGAGGCTTCTTGTTATTTAGGAAGGGAGGGAGATCAAGCCTTGGACTACAAGTAACATTTCAGGTAGATATGGGTAGGGAAGGGATTCAAATAATTTCTGGGGACCTGCACAGAGGCAACATGTAGTGTCAAGGATATAAATATATCCAAATTCATTTTACCTATTTGTTTTTATCTTACTTAAAAACACTATTAAAGACACTTTGTTATTACAGCAGAAAAACTATCTTCAACATGTAATAATAGAATCTCTTAAGGTCAAGAAAACCCATTTAGTAAACGATTGATGAATGGCTTGAAAACATTAATACAGCTTCTTCTTCTTCTTTTTTTTTTTATAGGGACAGAGAGAGAGAGTCAGAGAGAGGGATAGATAGGGACAGACATGAGCGGAGAGAGGTGAGAAGCATCAGTCATTAGTTTTTCATTGCCGTTGTGACACCTCAGTTGTTCATTGATTGCTTTCTCACATGTGCCTTGACCGTGGGCCTTCAGCAGACTGAGCAACCCCTTGCTGGAGCCAGAGACCTTGGGTCCAAGCTGGCGAGCTTTTGCTCAAGCCAGATGGGCCCACGCTCAAGCCAGATGGGCCAGCACTCAAGCTGGCGAGCTCAGGGTCTCAAACCTGGGTCTTCCGCATCCCAGTCCGATGCTCTATCCACTGCGTCACCGACTGGTCAGACATTAATACAGCTTCTTATACATGTTTAATATATTCAAAGAGAGTGATGTATTCACTGGGACAACTAGCTGTTCTGATTTAAAATATAATATGCTTTACTTTCTTAATTGCAAGATCATTTGATGATCACTTCTATTAAGCAACCACTGAACTCCTGGGTGACCCTCTCAGGAGTTCCTGACCATGAGGAAATTCTTGAGCAGTGGGAAAGACATGGGCCTGGAGTGGCCAACAACCTGTGGAAACATTTACAAAAGCATTCAGCATTCCCTAAGGGTCTGAAAGCAAATGGATATTTCACTGCTACAATGAAAAGAAACATTTCAATTTGGATGTGTTTGCTTGTGAAACAAATGTTTACAACAGAAACCTCTATTTGGGTTGTTAGAACCCGGTCAAACAAAGTATGTATTTACTGAAGAATCAAGCACGCTCCTCATTGGAAGCATTGCCTCTTTGGGGACAGGCTATATCAGCAGGATAATGTGCTGGATAACAAAAAGGAAACGGAGCTACACAGTTTTAAAGTAACAGGCGATATGTTTAACACCAGCTCTGCCAAAATGATTTTCCCATGAAGTGTGTATTGGTTAGGATTAAAATACAGAGAAACCCCGAATATGCGGATTTAAACAAAATAAAAGTTTATTTCCTCTCTTGTAACAATTTAGGTGTAGGAAGTCCAGGCCATGGTGTCAGGCACGAGATCCCTCAGCTTTGGCTTCAGAACCTATAACATTTAATTTCTAGAGCGTGGTCCTAGACGGCTGCTCTGGCAGCTCTGCCTTCAAGCCAGTTTAAAGAGGAGGAGATTTGAGGGAGGACTTACTTCTTCCCTTTAGAGCAGTGGTTCTCAACTGAAGGTGATTTTGGCCCTTCCGCAGGAGAAATGTTTGCTTGTCACAACATGGTGGCAGGGAAGGGGGAGAAGGGTGGTACTTGGGACATCTAAACATCCTACTATGAACAGAACAACCCTCCTATCCCTGATAAAGATGAATTATCAGGCCTAGTATGTCAGTATTGCTAACTTTGAGAAGTCATGCAACAAACTGAAAGCTTCTTATTGGCACACTTTTGCAGGATATGGAAGCTAGCCAAGGATTACTTCCACCACACTCCAGCTGTGTTTCCAGAAAATCACCTGGCATGAAAGAGCACCATCATTGGCAGAGACCACCACTGGTCCCCAGTGTCTGTCCTCTTCTTCTTGTATGTTAACAGAATTTAAACCTGGCCAGGCTAAAATATTTTAAGATTGCTTTCAATTGTGACAACCAACAATGTGTCCAGCCACTGGCAAATATCCCCTTGGGACATTCTATTAAATATTTCTCAGCTGGATGTCTTTGGACAAGTTAATTGAACCTTTGAAATTTCAGTTTCCTCAAAAGTAATAATATGCACGATACTTGTTTCTCAAAGTTACTGTGGTAGGCAGAATTTTAAGACATCCTTCAAGATTGACGCCCTTGGTGTACACCAGTGCTAGTCAACCTGGTCCCTACCGTCCACTAGTGGGCGTTCCAGCTTTCATGGTGGGCAGTAGCAGAGCAACCAAACTATAAATAAAAAGATAGATTTAACTCTAGTACGTTGTTTTATAAAGATTTATTCTGCCAAAGTTAGCGAAAATCTGACATAAAGTACTTGGTAAGTAATTATTATTATATGCTTTAACTTACTGTAACTCTGCTTTATAAATTTTATAAAGTAAAGTTACTTTCCTACTTTATATAAATCACCATTATTGTGGAACCGGTGGGCAGTTAAAAAATTTTACTACTAACCGAGATACAAAAGTGGGCGGTAGGTATAAAAAGGTTGACTACCCCTGGTGTACACACACCTCATCCCAGATAGTCAATCAAACACTAATCTATGTACATCTATCAAGGGATTTTAAAGATGTAATTAAAGTCCCAAATCAGTTGACTAAATAAAGAAAATTGTGCTTGCTGGTCCTAATATAATCAGATGAGCCTGTAAATACAGTGAGATTTTTCCTGGCTGGAGAGTTATTTGCTGGAGAGTCATTTGAAGTATGAGAAGGATTCAGTGTAAAGGAGAGTCTCCAATGGTTGTTTTGAATATGAAGGGGCCATATCCTGAGGAATGTGGGCACCTCTTGGAGAGAGGAGGGGCTCCAGCTGACAGCCAGCAAGGAAATGGAGAACTTAGTCCTGTAGCAGTGAATTCTGCCAGTCATCTGATCTGGGAAGGGAACATTGATCTTTAAGTGAGAACACAGCCCATCTGACACTTTTAGTTTTGTGTTGGGCAAATGAGTTTGTAAAATTTATGTTATTTGAGTTTGCTCACTTTTATTGTTAAAAATGGCACTGGGCAGCACCAGGTACATGATCTGTGAAATTGCTAATTACCTTCGTGCTTGGGAAGGACCATTGTAATGCTAATGTGTGCTAGAGGAGAGGTTTTGGCCCCTGAAAGTTTAAAAAGAAGAGAAAGAGAAGAAGAAGAAGGAAGCCATTTTTGCAGCGTGAGAGCAGAGAGAAGGAAATGGGGAACAGAAGTGAGGACTTTTACAAGCTCCGTTGAGACTGGTGGGACCTTTGATTCTGTGAAAAACCAGAGAAGATTCTTTTGGTTGTGGAACTGGAGAATGTGTCAGTAGCTTTGTGACCTCTGAGTGAAAGGGAAGTGCTTTTCCCTGTATGTTTGCTCATCAGCCAATATCAGCCTTGAATAAAGGAATGGCCCACCATTTTTTTGGCTCCACTGTTTTTTTTACCATCTGCCTGAATTTACTAAGAACCTGCATGTGAATGGCCATGACAGCTGCGACTACTGGCCATACATCTTGAAAGACTCAAGCAGAGAACCCAGTCACTCCACGCCTGGACTTCTGACCTACAGAACTCTGAGCGAAGAAGTCAGTATTGTTCTAAGCTCCTAAGGTTGTGGTAATTTGTTACACAGCAATAGAAATCTAATAGAGTTATTACAAAGACTAATTGTGATAATAGCAGTTATTTTTAAGTGAACGTTATTATGTTTCAGAAAACTAGCTCCGCATTTAAAAAAAAAAATTATTGTCTGACTGCTGGTGGCAGAGTGTCTACCTGGAACGCTGAGGTCCTGGGTTTGAAACTCAAGGTCATTGGCTTGAGCATAGGCTCATCTGGCTTGAGTGTAGGCTCACCAGTGTAAGTGTGGGGTTGCTGGCTTGAGTGTGGGATCATAGACATGACCCATGGTCACTGGCTTAAGCAAGGAATCATTGGCTGAGCTGCGCCCTCCCCCTCTCCCGGGTCAAGGCATGTATGAAAAACAACCAATGAACAACTAAAGTACTGCAACTACAAGTTGATGTTTTTTGTCTCTTTTCCTTTTTGTCTGTCTGTCTCTCTTGCTAAAATATATATGTATTTATATTTTTCAATAACTTACAAAGTAGGCATTATTTCCCCACTTTACAGATGCAGCAACTAAGGCCTAGCAAACTCATAAAATTTGCTTAATATCTCACAGAAAAAACTAGTTAAACTGGAATTCCAATCACACCTCTATGTCTTTTCTTCATTGTCTTACTTTGTTAAATATAAAGGTAGAGAAAAAGGCATCCTAATTTCACTCATTTTGCTATATATCTACCATGACTGACTCATTGGTTAGCAAACTTTCTGAGAGACAGTAGACATACAATCATCACTGTGCAAATGCACGATGCTGAGCTTTAGTTTTAGAGTTCATGATAGTGGCTAACCTAAGGCAAGTCTTACTTTCCAGCTTTACGGCAACTTTCCTTCCTTATTTACTTGGCTGACAGCTTTTTCCTTTTATGCTGTTTGTAGTCAGCAGTGAAGTCTTTTGAAACCCACCTATTCCTTGTCTTTTTTTTTTTTAAGTTTTCTGGACTTGCTATATATATCAAGGAAAACAATACCAGAAACCACCTATCTAAATGTTTACCTAAAATAATAGTATTTTTTTTTTTTTTTACAGGGACAGAGAGAGAGAGAGTCAGAGAGAGGGATAGATAGGAACAGAAAGACAGGAACAAAGAGAGGTGAGAAGCATCAATCATCAGTTTTTCATTGCCATTGCAACACCTTAGTTGTTCATTGATTGCTTTCTCACATGTGCCTTGACTGCGGGCCTTCAGTAGACCGAGCAACCCCTTGCTGGAGCCAGTGACCTTGGGTCCAAGCTGGCGAGCTTTTTGCTCAAGCCATATGGGCCCACGCTCAAGCTGGCGACCTTGGGGTCTCGAATCTGGGTCTTCCGCATCCCAGTCTGACGCTCTATCCACTGCACCACCGCCTGGTCAGGCAATAATAGTAATTTTGATAACTGTCATTTATAAGCATTTATCATGTGCCAGGCACAGTGCTAAGTGCAGGGTGGTACATAATCCTCACAGAACCCTATGATGCAACATTATTAACTATGCTAGTCTTAGGAAAGAAGAAATGGTCTCAAATAGGTTCAGCACCATGCACAAGCAAACTTGTAAGTTGGTAGCGAAGAAAAAATCAAATCCATGTTCTTTTACACTCTGTGTTCCTCATTCCACAGTATATATTGTTCTTAATCATGAAATCTCACAAGGGTTCTCCAATTCTGTCCGTGAAATAACTTTCTTGAGGTGTTTCCAGATGAGTCCAGAACCTTAAAACCTGGTACTTGCTATTTACCAAATATGGAATTTGTTTTTATATACTATCAACATATACCCTTCTGTTTATGTACTTCATTGTTCAACAGGATTCATCTTGAGTACTACTGCTGGTTTATTATATGCCATGAGTGAGCCTTATGGTTGATATGTGTCTGCTGGTGATGACTTTTGTTGCTTTATCCATGTTCTTTCATCCAAATCCTTAAAGGCTAAGGCACTTCAATACAGCTGGTACAGATTAGGTATATTGTAAGGCAGAACGCTGAAAACAGATTCCCACATGCTATCTGTAAGGGCTAGGCAGATGTGCCCATACACATCTGGAGAGCCACTGTAATATAAGAGCCTACCATTTGGTAAAGGTAACAGATGGCCACGTTAGCAAATGTGAACAGAGTTAAGTGTAAGACTAGGAATAAGACAACCACCATTACAATAAAAACATAGAAAGGAAGAAGAGCACCTGACATATTAAAACACATTACAAAATGAGAAAACTGGGGGAAATGGTGACATAGCAGGATAAGACTTTTTTAAAATGTTAAATAAAGAGATAGATTCAACAATGCCCTGATTGTCTCAGTAGTTAAAAACTGTCAGAATTGTGGTTAGTTAAATCTGGTTAATTTGCTACACTTGGTAGTGGAACTGGTGCTAAAGGTTGTCATAGTCAACATTTGGTATGGTATGTCCTGGGGGCACTTTCATCATTATTATTGAGTAAATGACATTAACAGAAGAGATGGACAGGCCTGTCTTGACTCATTTCAGGGAATCCCACTGCCTTTTAAGGGATCCTGCCAACCTCAGCTTTTCTTCAATTAAAAAGGAAAGTGCTGAAGGTAGATTTAAGAAGAATTGGGTTAATATGCTGGTACAGATTCCTTTTTTTAAAGTATGGCTATCATGTGGTTAAGTTCCCTTTGGTGCTCTGTAATAGATTCTCTCAACACCTTTGATTCTTCCAAGAAGTTTTCAACAAATGATTGATAGTAGGATCTGCCCCTATAAAAGAGACAGATATCAGAGCTGGGATGGAGAGCCATTAAGTGGCAGGATAAATGTAGAAGGAAAGCAGAAAGTCCACACCACAGTGGAAACTTGGTTTTGCTCTAAGTCATTGGCATAGAGCTCTTCTGCTGTGTCTTGACATTCTATTTAGTCTTAAAGCAAGAACTTCACAGTCATTTCTTTTTTTCAGGTTGAGTTGACATTGAGGAAGCAAGCTGCTCTAGTTGGAGTCAAACCAGACAACCTGCCCATTCTGCTAATTAAATTTTGAGATCTGTGTTAAGACAGTCTGAGCTGGAAGTTTATTCATCTCTGCTCAGATGCCAAATCCATTGGCCTAGATGTATACTGAACCTAATCAAATAAATTAGCAAAATGACTATGTCGTGGACATTTCCAAAATGTATATCTTGTGGTTACACTCAGTTGGGGACTCTTATTTCTAACTGATTGATTAAACTTGTCTAGTTACATGAATTGTTCTAATTACTGAGTTTTCCCAGAATTAAATACTCTTAAGTTAAATCAACTAACATTTAACAAACGGGAGCTACTTTTTCTGCTTCTCTCCCTAAAAGCCCTCCATAGAATTAACAGTTAGGTGCTAATTGCAAATGATTAAGTGCTCACCAGTCTTGAAGTCCTTTCTTTAATATTAATGAGATAGATTAACATGGAACATGTCTTCTATTAATATTATAAATGGAAGCCTGCATGGATCACTGAGTGCTGTTTTGTATTATAAGGAGCACTTAATTTCAAGGAATAAAAACGTACACTCCTAAAATGCATCACCCTTTCAGTTGGGAAATAAAGTTACTGAGGGTAATGTTTAAATATCATTAATTTAGAGCAACCATGTAGCATTTTAGCAATAACCACCATAACAAACTTTTACGTAAGACTTCTTTCATTCATCTCTGTGAGTAGGCATAGCGCATTAAACCAGAGTGGAGTTTAAATTATTCCATAATGTATAGATACATGCAGAAATACCCACCATTTCATAGTACTAAAAGAAATTACTTGGCAGTTTAGAACTGAATTTCCTTGCAAGACCACCACTTTCTTATTTTAAAAGAATGCTAATTGATTTTCTTTGCCTGTTTAAAAACAAGAAACTCACTGCTTTTTCTTTCTTTGAAAAACAGACTTAAGTAATAATCACTTTTTCCTTCTAATTTTTTCTAAGATACTTATGAAAGATTAATGCTTATACTTCATACATTGCCATTTTAGAATCTGCCATAACAAGCTAAATCAACATTGTGTGTATTTTTTTATTGTGTACTGTACTTGTTAAATAGCACTTATCAAAATGAACAATTTTTAACTAATAAGCTTTATGAAGTAAAATGGAATGATGCTCATCCTACAATGTTGATCTATCTTGTTATGGTAGATTCTAAAACAGCAATATATGAAGTATAAGCTTTTATAATACCTAAATGCAAAACATTTCTTTAAGATCATGGTGATGTAGGGTGGTCAGCAATGGGGGATGGTCATGTGAGGAACTCAGACTCGGAACCGCCCACAAAACCAAGCGCGCCAAAAAGAAACTTCCCAAAGATCCTTGGGAAAAGAGCGACTGTCGATCAACCAGTGAGATTTCACCACATCATAATTGCTCGCCTACCCTAGAGGACCCCTTTAAATACCTCTCAATTTGTTTAATTCATGTAATTCCCCTAGCCTCTGACCCCAGGGTTAGGGGACCTCATCAGGTGGGATGCACGGTACTTAATAAAGCCTTTGCTATTCCACACTTTGTGGCTTTCGGCCCCTTCTCTTCCTTCTTTCTCAGCAGGGTAAAATACCTTACATTTGGTGCCAAAAGCCAGGAAAAAGTTGAAAGTCCACAAGGGACTGCTCCTCTCTCTCCTTCCCTTCCGAGAATGAAGCAGGATCTCAGGACCTCTAACCGTCCACCCACTTCGGCGCATGGTGCGGTAAGTCCCGTGCCTCCAAACTTCCCTCAGTTCTTTCCACTGAGACTCCCTGTCTGAAACCATAGCTATGTCAGGGAAGTCTTTTTCATCTGAGTACGTGTGTGCCTGTGGAGACGTCCCAAGCACATCCACTTTTCCTATCTGTCCGTGGACAGAGCTTGAGTTTTGGGACACCAGTTCTCAACTCTGACTACTCTGAGGACTGAGGGCAGCCATGGGGACACAGGAATCCCAAAACACTCCGGGAGTTGCCTTATCCAAAATCTCTTCCACCCTAAAGAAGAGGAAACTGTTCTTCTTCTCCGCTGTGGCCAGGCCACAGAACCCACTGGATAATCAGACCAGGTAGCCTCCTGAAGGGACTTTCGGTTTTAACACCTTCAATTTAACTATCGCTGAAAAAGCTGGGAGCTTGGAGATCCCTTTACATTAAGGGCCTCTAATTATTCTCATGCCTCTACTTAATCTCTGTGCCGCCTGTTCAACTGCACAGGCCGTTTTTGGCCAGAGAACCCTCTGCTTCTAATTCTTCCTTCTCTGCGGACTCCCAACTTTTTCTCTCTCCTGCCTGACCCCCAAGGGTACCCCACTCTCTGATCCCTCTGTGGACCTCTTCTGCTCCAGTCACTTCCTTCCAGAAAGCCCCCTCCCCTCCCTTTGCAGAATCTTGTTCTCATTCACTTGCAAATACCAGTCTCTCTTTCTCCTCCCCTGCCGGCCAGGGGCCCCTCCTTTCTCCACTGCATTCTTAAAACCCTCCTGTCAGGCCATCCTCCGCCTACCATTGGCTCTTACACTGGTTTGCAGGACGCTCAACTCCAATCTGTTTGCAGGAAGTTCTGACCATGTCCTGCCGCTGGCTCCAGCGTTTCCGGCTGGATCTGAGTGCCGGGCTCCCTAGGACCCCTCCTCCTTTTATTCTCAATGGCCAGACCCCTATCCAGAACCTGTGAACATGGCATTTAAAGTTTTCAATGTTCATGGCTATTAGGAAATGGCCAAGGCTGTTTGCTAAACCCACATGCAGCAGAAGGTATCACTCCAAACCTAGGCACAGGAAGTACCCGGCCCAAGTCTGGACCACAAAAAGGAATCCTACCAGAAGCTTGCTTTAAGTGTGACAAGCAGGACCACTGTGCCCAACAGGGACCCTGCCCGTGGCTGCCCACTGAGTCTTGCCCTAACTGCAAGCAACCCGGTCACTGGTGGAGTGATTGCCCCCTCTGGACAGCAGGCACATCTTTGACATCTCTATGTGGAGGATAAGCCACCCAAATGGGAGGCCAATCCAGTCACGTGGGCATATAGCTCAAACTCCTAGGACAGGACCTGGACTGGGAGAACCCAGGGTATGCTGCAACTACTGGGTAAGTCCATCTCATTTCTTGTGGACACGGAAGCTGCCTTCTCTGTTTTGCCACCACACTCTAGACCTCTAATTCCCTTGGTTTATGGGAATAGATAGGACCCCTTTTCTTCCCCTTCGCACTCCACCCCTGACATGCAGTTTGAATGGAATCCCTTTTTTTGCACTCCTTCTTAGTTATGCCATCATGCCCTGTACCCCTTCTGGGTTGAGACATTTTACACAGTCTCGGAGCCACTATCCAGCTGACAGCATCTTCCCACTTACTCCTGCCATTCTTCACTACCAAGGGCTTCCCCATAATCAATGCTACCCTCATTTCTAACTATGTCTCTTGCCTCAAGCTTGCTCCCATGCAGGAATGCTGTTAGTCAGAACCACTGGGCCCTACTCGTCTGTGGTTCACCAAAAGGTTGGGCCCTGCAGACCCTCCTGTTGCTCCTGTCCCTCCCACTAGGCACCTGCCACCAGAGTGAGCTGTAGTAGGGAGCAATGCTGTTCAGTAATACTGACCTGATGAAAGAAGCTTCTATCTCCTCAACCGCCCGCAAGAAAATTAAGCAAGAATCTCTCATCCTACAACCTGCTTAACTCCTGATGGCAGCCACTCATTCTTACCTGGGCTGCCCCTATCTTAAATTTTCTTCTAATTATCAGCATATAACTCATATTAGCTTCTCTTTTTTTTAAATTCTTACAGAACCGCATCTGTGAAGTTTCTCAACTCATGGCCAAACAGATGTTCCTCCTGACACCCCTCAAAGCTACCACCTGCTGTCCTCCCCTTCCCACAATGCCCCTAAGCAGCAGGAAGTAGCCAGATGAAAAAACAGCGCCCCTATTCTATTTAACAAAAATGGTTGGAATGCAGGGTGGTCAATAATGGGGGATGGTCACGTGAGACCCAGAACTTCAACTAGAACTGCCCACACAACCAAGCACGCCATAAAGAAACTTCCCTGAGGTCCTTGGGAGAAGAGTGACTGTCTGTCAGCCAGTGAGATTTCACCACGTCATAATTGCTTGCCTGTCCTAGAGGACCCCTTTAAATACCTCTCACTTGGTTTAATTCATGCTACTCCCCTAACCTCTGTCCCCGGGGCTAGGGGACATCTTTAGGGGGATGTGCAGTACTTAATAAAGCTTTTTATTATTCCACACTTTGTGGCTCCCAGCCCCCCTTCCTTCTTTCTTTGCAGGGAAAAATACCTTACAGGTGAAATCTGAAAAATTATCATTTCAGCTCTTTTGTAAGTTGCAAGAATTCGCAGTAAAACAAACAAAAGTTTATGCATTTAAATCAAATTAGAGCCTGTTTTAACGCAATGTATACCGCAGTTTGGTTAAGGACTTGACACTCTGAATTCAACTTCTAGTTTGCCCTTACTCGTTGAAATTAAAACTATGTATTTAACTCATTTATTATTTTCCCTACATAAACATGTTGATAACCAAATAATACCATGTGTTGACTACTTATATACTTATAGTAACAGAGCTGATACTTGTGTTTATGATTTTATATGTTAAAAGTGATTATAAGTAATATAGAATTTCTCAAATCATAGAAAAAATAAAAATAGCTAATACCTTACATTTGATCTTACATATATTTGGTTTAATCCAGAATATACATTATGTATTGGCCACATATATTTTTTATAAATATGTTCAGGTGTTGTGATTGTTTATAATTATCTCAAATTTTATCTATATAATGTCATAATGTAAAGTAGTTGTGATACATTATCTAGCAAAAAAATGTACTTGAAATATCTGGTGTCTAAGATATTGACAAATATTCTTATAAATTCTGCAATATAATATTTTCAAAATAAATTCATGAAAATTGTGGTAGGCAGAATTCTAAGGTAGATGCTTCTTGATGTACAGACGCTCTATAATTTTCTCCCCTTCCATGTGAGCATGACCAGTGAGTATGGTACAATACCATTCTCAGAATTATATAATTTATCAGTTGAATTGGAAGTATATTAAGGAGATTTTCTTGGGTAGGTCTGATTTAATCATATGAACCTTTTATCAATAGGTGAAATGCCAAGAGAGTCTCTTCTTCCACTTGAGAAGAAAGCAAACAGCTGTGTTGTGAAAGACGGGACAACAAGGCAAGAATTTAAGGGTACCCTCTAGGAAGTGAGAATGGAAGTAAAACTTGGTTTAAAATTTTTAATTTTTATATTTTTAAGACTTTATTTACTCATTTTAGAGAGAAGAGAGAGGGAGAGAGAGAAAGGGAAGCAGGAAACATCAACTCCCATATGTGGTTTGACCAGGCATCCCAGGGTTTGAACCAGTGACCTCAGAGTTCCAGGTCAATGCTTTATCCACTGCACCACCACATTTCAGTCCTGAACTTAGTTTTAAGGGCATCAGCAGACACATACCAAAGAAACCAAGAGCCTTAGTCATAAAACCACAGAAAAATAAATTTTACCAACAACCTGTGAGTTTGGAAGAGGGCCCCAAGTTTTAGATTACATTATAGCTTGGGTAACACCTTGAATTTAAACTGTAAAATACTCAGTGCAAGACCCAGTTACCCTGCCTGGACCTGCTAATTCACAGAAACTATGAAATAATAACTGTGGGGTTTTATTTGTGCCACTGAAGTTTATGCTAATTTTTTAGCAGCAAAAGAAAACTAATACCAAAAGGAATCTAGTTTGATCTATGCAGAATAAATATAACTGAGAACAGTCACTCTTCTCATTTAATGAAATCTGGCTGCACACTTATAATAGCCCAGAAAACATGGTATCATTCATGGCAAGTGAAAAAATAATGAAGTCTCAAGTAATATTGCTAATTAAATAGGAACACAAGAGTTTCATAATTTTGTTTCCTTCTGTCCTTCTGATAGATGCTATCTATCATCATTGACAATGACACCGCCAATCATTCTTGGATGACTCTGCAAGAAATTTTCTAAGCGTATCTCAGAATTCTCTTCACTGCTCACAGGATTCAGACTCACAGGAGGTGCTACATTTTCTCCAGATTGCAGAAATTGCAGTGGTCCATAGAGCACTGGGAAAATGTTGGATTGATTGTCTTCTGTGGTTGCCTAGGCTCTTCTGACAATGGATTCTGTTCTCAAAACCCTGGACAAGGCATAATAATCTACAGCTATTTCTTGTGTGTCACCTCCTGAAGGTCAACATCAGAAAACATTGAATGTGTTTCAGACAAAAATGCTGAACATCAATGATATTTCTCCCTGCTTCCCCTTGTTTAGAGGTGTTCTGCTTGGCAAAATACTCAACCATATGGATATCTGTATTTAAAAGTTCTTGGGAGTCTAGAGCTGAGAATCATTTCATGGACTGTAAAGTCACTGGGTACATAACGTGGTGAGCCAGTATTTGGAGAGAATGGCTAAGGAATGTCTGCCACTTTCTTTTTTTCTTTTTCTTTTCCCTTCTTTGTCTCTGAATTCAGAATATCCAAGTTAAGCCAAAATAAAATGTGTGATGAAAGCAAGAATTATTCAATATAAAATTTTTGCTGTGCACACTAATAAAGCAACAGCCATTGCAGTGCAACAATGGAAACTTAGCCACAATACCTACAGTACCCACACTCAATTTCAGAGACACAGAGGCTCCTGTTTAAGAATTCTTACAGTTGATATAATTTCTTCTCTTCTAAACTGTCATATTATCTTGAAGAGTCAAGAGCTACAGCAGAAGCCATGTGATAAACCATTCCCAATCAATCTCCGAGAGAACTACAGTCTCCCTAGTGAACTACCTTTATGCTGTTTCAGACAATACGCAGGAGAATATGGTTTTGTGACAGGTTAGTTAAAAGGCTGGGGCAGCATTAAGACCTTAATGAATCTAGATTTTTCTTTCTCTGCTGAGAAAACAATAGTCAGAGCCAGAGGTTCTTATCATTATAAATGTTTATTATATACTTACTTATAACTTCTGTATTTTTCTACCATATATTTAAATCTGAAAGATAAAAATGGTATATTAAGTTCAGTGTTGATCTTAAAAGGTCCCTGGAATAAAAGGCCCAAGTTTAAGGATCAGGTCCAACTCTTCTTGGCAACTTACACTTTCTAAATGCCAGCGGCCTCATTATAAATAAATAAATAAATAAATAAATAGATAAATAAATAAATAAATAAAAAGAATGCTTGCAGTATGGTGTTTATCTCATGAAATGATTGTAAGACTCAAGTCTGTGCCTGCTGATTTCTGCTTTCTTTCTGATCCAGTCTCTGCTCTTTATTTGCTCCTCTGCATTGCAGAAAACTGCAAATTACATGCTTCCTTACTTTCTGACTCTTGCATAGTTTCAGCCAATGGGAAGCAGTTTTAGAAAAGTCAATACTGTAAATTATGCAAAAACCTGACTATTTCTCCTCCTCTCTTTCTTCTTTAGGTAGCATGTCTCTCTGGGGCTCTTCCTAGGTACCAACCTGCACCAGTCAGCCATTTCCTTGTTGGTCTCAACTCTGGTAGAACAGTTTTCACTAAGTTTGCATTCCCACCAGAAGGGCCCTCTTCTGGGCTCTGGTAATATCATCTAGTCCTGTTGTTTCTATTGCCCTTGAAGTAGCAGCATTTAGATTTTGCCCACCTTTTAGTTGCTTCACCATCTCTTACATGGCTTTTCCATTGTCCTATCAGCTACACACTCATTTCACTGTATTCAATTATCTTCATTGTGAAAGACTAAGAGAAGTTTCGGTTTCTTGGCTGGACCTGAACTGACGCTTATGGGAAAACACTATAAAGATGATAAATATTCTGTAATGTAGAGTATTAGTACTGTAGTCACTTGAATGATTAAGTCATGTATTTCAAAGGTGATATATTTAATTAATCTGCCATTTTGGCACTCTCTCATGATTACCTCCCCTTCTAGATGTGGATAATCAATAATCTATGCTATAAAATATCTCTGAAATTATATGTATAAAAATAGAGTATTTGGTTTCTGTCTTATACACAGAGATAGGCAAAATATGTTTACTGTTGTGAGTAGATAAAATTTTTAACTATTTTCTTTTAGATTTTTTTAAAAAAATTATTCATTTTAGAGAGAGGAGACAGAGAGAGAGAAGGTAGAGGAGCAGAAAGCATCAACTCCCATATGTGCCTTGATTAGGCAAACTCAGGGTTTTGAACCAGCGACCTCAGCATTCCAGGTTGATGCTTTGACCACTGTGCCACTGCAGGTCAGGTTAGTTTGTTCTTGTATCATTATCTATTAATTATTGTATTATTTTTTTTGTATTATCCATATGAATAACTATGAACCTACTTTTGCTCATCCCTGTATGCTCTTATTCATGGAAAACATAGACTTAGAGTTGGAATATTTTAGAATGTATTTGGGTATCTTAATTCAAATTTATTTCAGAGTAAAGCAGTAGGAATGGAGACAATTTCTTTTTAACCACCTATCCTGCTTTATGTTAAAGAATGTATCAATCCTCAGGGAGAGACTAGCACAAGCAAGCAAAAGGAAACATTAAGAAGAAATACTAAGGTGGCTTATGTTGCCCAGAAACAAACTTCTATGGTTTATTTTTGCACCGGCGTGTATCCTTCACTTACCTACTATGAAAGTTCAGAAGTTAGTTGCTTGTCATGGGCATGAATAGTAACATATTTACTTGGATAAAGAAATAAAGATAGTTTTTTTGTGTTAGAAATTAAATCTGAACTGGCTGATTGATTTGAAAATGAATACTGCCTCTAATTTATACAAATAAGGTTGTATAATGGGCATTGTCCATAAATTGAATGAACTAAATCTGCAACTCCAAGCTTTTGATGAAATTGTATTTAAAACAGTGATGACATAAAAGCATTTTTAAATTTTTCTTAACTTTATATATATGAAATCAAAGAAGTTGCCTCTAAGTGAAAAAGGAACAGGTCTAATTAAGTTTTTTGAGAAGTGTTAGTAAACCTTTTCCTGAAACAAAGAAAATAAAGGATTCTAATGACTAGAAAACATGAATGTATTAAATCATTTTGGACATTCAAGAAAACTGAAGAAAGACCTAATTAGGTTACTAGCTGGTAAATAATTAAAAATGATGATAGATTACAACATGATTTTTGATATGTAATTTAGAAAATGTTTTTAAAAATTCAGGAGTGTTGACATGGCAAAACTTCTATTCACATCTCCTTATTTATAAGAACAAATTTTCTCAGCAGATACATTTTTAAAGCAAACAAACAAAAAATAGAAATAAAACTGTTACTGATTCCACTAACATTTACCAGTAAATTGTATTCTTTTATAACATATAAACTATTAAAAATGATTATCTCTTTCATTAAGAAATTGTTTCTAATAAAATTTACTTATACTTAACAGCTATTAATACATGGCTTTGATCAACTGTATAATATTAGCTCAAAGGGATTGTGTAATATTAAGTCAAAATTAGAGTTAAAGAAAATTTAATAAAAATAAAAATTTTAGTTCACATTTATAGTTTTGAGACAGGGAAGACAAGTATAAAATATGTTACATTAAAACATAGTCTGTATGTTTATTGAAATAAAAATATGAATCCAAGAGGTAAAAAAAATAATATAAAATTTCTGACTTAGAGAAAAGTTTGCTTTTGTAAATAAAAAAATATTCCTTATTTTATTGAACTTAGAGAAAGAGAGACAGAGACAAGAACTTTGATCTGTCCCTGTATGTGCCCTGACCAGGAATTGAACCAGCAACCTCTGTACTTCAGGACAATTGTCTAACCAACTGAGCCATCTGGCCAGAGATGCTTTTATAACTTTTAAAATGAATTTGTTTGGTGTCAGAGTGCTATGATATTTAGGTATTTTAGGATACTTTGCACAAAATGGCCCAGCTTTTTTATTTAATAAATGTTCATTCTTACAACATACTATGTTGTATTCTATGCAACCAATTAACATGATGAATATCTTTTAGTTGGTATATAAGCAAAACATTTTGAAGACCTATCCACACTGTGTTTCTTCTCTGAGCTATGATTGTATTCATTCTGTTTATGTGTGTCTGAGCACATCAATGTATCTCATCTTACATCAACTGATTTTTCCTTCTTCCTCAGTCCTGTCTCCATCTGGATGAGCTATGTGTTTGAGAGTATGGTCTCTTATTGCATAATGTGGCTTCAATATACCTTTAATAGGTGAGTTATCTAAAAACAAATAAAAAACTCATATACAGAAATATCTCTTGAGTTCTCGCTATCTTTCTAGCTTCAGTGTACCTTAATTTTGGCCATTTCTCCCCTTTTGCAGCTGATTTAAATTTTCATAGCCCTCATATCCCCCTTTACAATCTCTTAATCCTTTCTCGTTCAAAGCATTTGAATTTAGGTTTAGTATTGGATGATTACCAAGTGAGTCATTTGGATTATGAAAAATAAACCTAGATCAATTTCTTTTATTTCTCCACTACATTGTTTCAAGCCTGTTTCAATTCTCCCCTCCCCTCCTTTCTTTAATGAAGGTATTATTCTGGCACACTTCCCAATTGATGAGAGATCTCCAGAAAAGAGTGTTAAATTAAAAATATCAGTTACTGGCTTACCTCTTAATGAAGCAGCTGGCTTAAGAAGCTTTAGATTTAAATTATCTGCCCCGGCACTATTATGCTGTCTTAGTGAGGCAGCTCACTGACTTCCCTGTGAGTAATTGGCTGAAACTGAAAGTCTGAGGCACCTCCATTAACAGATTGATTACAGACATTATTGGTGCTGGAAGGGGCAGTTCTTTTAGGCAAATTCAGGTTCAGTGCTTTGAACAGTATTAAGACTGAAATTTATAAGATGAGTATTAAATTAATTTACACTGGAGCTTTTATTAGTGATCACAGAATCAGTGGCCAACCTGATCTGATGAATGGTCTCATTATGATCTTCGGTAGATCAAAGATGGTTCTATTTACATGATTAAATTTCCAGGGTGCCCATTTATTCTTCTGCCATGAGTAGTACTAGTACCATCATGTCTTTCATTTTTTTAAAGAGTGATTTCTTATTTATATACAGAAATTGTTGTAGGTCAATATACTATCATTCTATTGTTCTTATGGCTTAGGAAACAGAAGCAGATCATTTCATCCTCTCATGTATCATCACTAGTAGATCCAGAAGTCTGGACATATTTGGAAAAAAAATAGTATACTATATGCCAATATATTAACTAACATATGTGTTTTAGTTTGACTCTTAAAACATTAAATTTATCAATTTTTAAATTTCTTTCCCTGAAAAAAAAGTGAAGATTAGATTAGTTAATCCCCATATTTCCTTCCCATTTTAATAGTTTATATTGTCAAATTCTCATTTAGTGCTAGAAATAATGTGTACCTAGAGCTAGAAAATAAGGACTACAAAATAATCATGTGTATATTATTTGAAAAGAAACTAATATTTAATATTATAATATTTTACTGATATATATTGACCACAATATATCACTTGTGGTCATCATGCTAGATAGACAAAGAGATATCTCGCCTGACCAGGCAGTGGCGCAATGGATAGAGCGTCGGACTGGGATGCGGAAGACCCAGGTTCGAGACCCTGAGGTTGCCGACTTGAGCACGGGCCCATATGGCTTGAGCAAAAGCTTGTCAGCTTGGACCCAAGGTTGCTGACTCCAGCAAGGGATTGCTTGGTCTCCTGAAGGCCCGCAGTCAAGGCACATGTGAGAAAGCAATCAATGAACAACTATGGTGTCGCAACGGCAACAAAAAACTAATGATTGATGCTTCTCACCTCTCTCCATTCCTGTCTGTCTGTCCCTATCTATCCCTCTCCCTGACTCTCTCTCTGTCCCTGTGAAAATAAAAATAAAAAAAGAGATATCTTTATTTTACAGGCTTCACAAAACTAAGCAAAATTCAAGTCTCAGAAAGTCTAAATGACTCATTTAAAGTTATAGGGTACACATTAAAGTATTTATCAGTCAGTTGTCACTGATACTAAGTTTTCAACTACCTTTTTAAATGCTTGGTTCACTACGTTAAATAATGTAATTCTTATTTTTAAACATCTTAGGATTTGGTTGGAGGAGCAAGACTGACACACACACCAAACAAAAGAGAGAATACTGGAGTACGCAAACTAATAAAACACTAAAAATGTCATAGGTTAGTTTTTTTACAGGGACAGAGAGAGAGTCAGAGAGAGGGATAGATAGGAACAGACAGACAGGGATGGAGAGAGGTGAGAAGCATCAATCATTAGTTTTTCATTGCCATTACAACACCTTAGTTGTTCATTGATTGCTTTCTCACATGTGCCTTGACCGCGGGCCTTCAGCAGACTGAGCAACCCCTTGCTGGAGCCAGCAACTTTGGGTCCAAACTGGTGAGCTTTTGCTCCAGCCAGATGGCCCCGCGCTCAAGCTGGTGAGCTCGGGGTCTCAAACCTGGGTCTTCCGCATCCTAGTCCGATGCTCTATCCACTGTACCACCACCTGGTCAGGCATCATAGGTTACTTTTTACACAATAAAACTACTTTATTTTTCAACTTTTATATAGTAAATTTTCAGTTATATCACCTCTTGACACGCATTAAAACAATAAAATAGATATCAGTATTGTTATTGTTTAACCATTTTATAAATGAGTACAGAGAGAGACTATCAAAGGAGTTTCTTCTAGGTCACACTAAGTGTGCACTTGGGCCAGAGTGAAACAGAGAATTTTATTACAGGAGAATAAAGGAATGGGCCACGTAGGCCATTACCTTGTGACTGGTATTACCAATGGCAACCTAATATCCGTAATGATAAATAAGATGCCTTAAATAGATAAACACCATAAAACCACAGAGCTCCTGAGCATAAAATCATGTCAGAAATACTTTCTTTGTACTGTTTCTCCTCACTTCTTGAGACCTTTCAATTAGTTTATCTGAAAGTCTAAGGCAGGTGTGAATTGCAAGCCATAATCTATTAGGTTACAACTATGAGGTCCCTTCAAAATTATAATAAAAGAAGATCATGTGGTCCTATGAATTTCATCCTTAATGCAGTTAAAGATATATCAAACATACATTTTAGTGTATCAAACATACATTTATTAAAGCTCAATTTGTACAGAGGAAACCTATTTCCTAGTTATAGAGCCGAGAGTTTTTAGAACTAAAAGAGACTTTAGAGATACATCACCTAATCTGCTCTTTTTATTTTTATAGAGATAGAAATGGAATCCCAGAGAGACTGTGTGTAGTCTAGGGTCGCACAGATGGTTCACGGTAAACTTAAGATGCCAACGATGATCTTTAAAATTTAAATGCTTTAAACTCAGTTCATCAAAACTATTAGTTTCTGCAGATGATAAAGTTCTGTGCTCTGTGCCATGGTGATGGAGCATCACCATGCCTTCCTGTGTGTTTAAAGCATTGAGCAGTTTGGGTCTCGATTTCTTTGGAAGTGTAAAGGTGACTTAGCCACAGACACTGAGGATCATGGAAAGAAAGGCAGAATTTCAAAAATATTTTAGGAATAAATTATTAAAACAAAAAAATAAATTAGAAAAAGGGTTACATATTGCCTTTTCTAAGATTTTTCAAAAACCACAGTATCTCTGATCAGAGACAATATAGATTTTTAGTTGTACTGTACATTAATTATACACTTATTTATTGACTACCTACTCTGTGTTTAGCATTGTTTTAGACACTGGATTTACAACATTGAACAAAACTATACCTTAGCTTTAATGAAGCGTTCTTGGAAGACAGTAATTTGGGAAAAAGAGGGAGTGGAGAATATTTAGGGAAAAGATAAAAGAACAAGATAAGACGACAGCACCATCTAAATACATACCACCCCTGTTTGATTTTTCTGACATTTCTTTAATAATGGCATGAAATTTATTGAGCACTTACCATGTTCCAGTCCATTATAAGTGCTTTACATTTATTACTTGATTAAATCCTCATAGCCATTCAATTGGCCCAATGAAGTAGATAATTTTATTAACTCAATTTTGCAGATGAGGAAAGAGGTACAGAGAGATTAAGTTACTTGCCCTGTAAGAAAGTCTTCGCAAATGCAGAAACCAGAACTCAAATTTAGGCAACTTGAATACAGAACCCATGTTTTCCATGGCAAGTCTCAAAGCACCTACTCAATTCTAAGGTTTTTTGTGAAGAACTCTGTAGGACTACAATAGTTATTATCACGGAATTTGGGAAAGCTCTTAAATTCTCAAACACAAAGCAAGAGCAGTTGGGTTAGATAATCTCTAAGGTTCCTCAGAACTCTTAACATATTTTGACCTTGTGATTTCATTTAGGTCAAGTCAAATCTACAAGATCCAGAGCTGCTGACTACTAGAAAGTATTATATAGGGAATGTACAGTATCCTATACTGAAGCTATCTTTGCTTATACTCTAAAAACTTTCACGAAGTCTGAAATTGCTCTGGTTCATTTGCTTCTTCGAATCAAGGCATTTCCTATCTCAAGTATTCAAATTAATTATCAAGATATTAAGTCAGCTGGCTCCTAAGGGGTCTGATTGTGAGTGCATTCAAAGGGAACAGAGACAAAGAAAGATCCAGATTTAGCAAGCCATAGTAAAGTAAACGGTCTAGCTAGCCATATCACTGGTAACCTGGGAACAGGGTATAATGCCTTTAAACGAGTGGTAGTTGTCAGACACTATTTTTGCCTGATGATTTTGCCTTCACATATGCACAGCTTCCTCACTCACTTGATTTTCTTTTCTTCTCATTCTTCCTCATATCCCCAATTCCAATGGAGAGCAGAAGGCAAGCAATCAATGTACTAAACAAGCAGTCCGTGAGTGGGGAAGACTAGGCTGGACACAATAGAAATTAAGAGACTAATTCACAGGAGAATCTATGTTCTTAAGATTATTAAAAAAGAGATATAATGCTTACCTTCAATAAATGTTGGAGCAGTGGAAAGAAAGAATTACAAAGGTGATTTAAACTAATAGGACAAACGAAGCAAACACTGCACTGTGCACTTCCCCTCCTGTTAGGAACCTGATCAGGTCATTAAGTGGCTACACCTTTCCCTAAGGTATAGTCATCATCAACACCTTTGCTTACCTCAGTCAGCCTAGTGCCCCTGCTGCTCAGAATATTAATGATGTTGTGAACTTATTTAGTATAAGGGTGGCTTAATGTGCATTTATTACATTATCCATCAGTTGTATGTTGCCCTTAGCAACTGGCATAAAGTTATCTCTAATCCACTGCTAATTTTATATCTGTCTTTGTTGGGTCAGCTTTGCTGATTTCTTTGCCTCATATTACTTTCAGGGTTATAACTCATGGCAGTGCTCCAGGAGTCACCACCTTGTAACTGTAACAACAAGCACTAATTGCAATAAAACAATGACCTTTGGGTGCTTAGGATCATTATAGAGGTCTTTTGTGCCCTTTTTCCCCCTTGAGGTGTTATTTTGGTAATATGGTCTAGTGTAGATAAAGAGCACAAATCAACCCTGTATAAAATTCTTTATTCAGAAAATTCTACACATGAATGCTAATATATTATTCTGAGTTCTTTTTCTCTTTATGAGTGGAAAACTGTTTTGGGAGTTTTGAAACAGGCATCTGAAACAGGATAGAAAACTACATATTTTTCCTGGCTGTCTTAAAAAACAAAATAAAATAGCTTGTAGACCAAATTAACACAAAAAATAATAGAAATTTGGCAGTCTGATCATCTTGAAAAAAATGTTATTTTCTTTTCTAGGGTTGAAATTTGTGATTTACTTGTAAAGCTTATAGTAAATAGTTATATTTTAGCTTTATTTTTATATTTTTAAAAATTTATTTATTTAGTTATTTGTTTGACGAGATTTGTAGCAGAATGGGTAGATAGGGATGAAACTGTAAAATCTGTGTAAGAGAACATCACTCAATTTCACAATTTAACTTCTCTGCATCTTTTTCCATCTGTAAAGTGAGATTAGATAGCTGATCTCTTAGGTCCTGCTTGGACTTATATATGAATGAGTGACATTTTTTTTTCCTTTTTTCCTTCTCACTGATTTGCTTTGGTGAAATGTTCTATATTCCATCACATAAGGAAAATTAGTTTTGGCATAAAACAATGTGAGCCACTTGATGCTAATGATATTATAAGATTAAAAATAATGCATGCTTATAAGGTTTTATAGATAGCTCAGCTTTGATAATAATTCTAATGTGTAACAGTAACTACTTTTTTTTTTACCAGCATTATTTCTTTTGTTATTTTAATTTTCTATCTGTACAATATGTTTGCCACCAAAAGTCTAGTTTCCTTCCTTTACCACACATTTGACCCCATTTACCTATTTTTGTCTTCCTCCCACCACCCTTCTCCTCTGACAACCACCAATCTGTTATCCATATCTATGAATTTGTTTTGTTTCACTTGTTATTTTTTTCCTTTACTTTGTTTTACAGTCCACATGTGAGTAAAATCATAATTTTTGTCTTTTCTGTTTGACTTGTTTCACTTAGCATAATCTCCTTAAAATCCATGTTCTTGCAAATGGCAATTATTTCTTTTTTTTTTATAGTAAGTAGTATTGCATTGTGTGTCATCTTTATCAATTCTTCAGTTGAAGGACATAGTTTTTTTCCCCCATATTTTGACTATGATTGCAAGTATCCAAGGCATACATATATTTTTTCAAATTTGTGTTTTCATATTTTTTTGGTAAATACCCTGAAGTGGAATAGCTGAATCATATGGTACATCTATTGTTAACTTTTTTGAGGAATCTCCAACTTGTTTTTTATGGTGGTTGCACCAATTTACAGTCCTACCAACAATGTAAGAGTGTTTCTCTTTTCTGCACTGCCTCTCCAACATTTATTTATTTTCTCTTCTTTTCTTTTCCTTTTCTTTGCTTTGTTTTCCTTTCCTTTCCTTTCTTTCCTTCCTTTTCTTTTCTTTGATAATAGCCATTCTAACAGGTATGGGTAATATCTCATTGTAGTTTAATTTGCATTTTTCTAACAATTTGTGATGTTGAACATTTGTCAAGTGCCTTTTGGCTATCTATATGTCTTCTTGGAAAAATCTCTTCAGATCCTCTGCTCATTTTTTAATAAGGTTGTTTTATTTTCTTGTTGTTTTTGAGTTGTATGAATTGTTTATATATTTTGGATATTAACCCCTTTAAAAAATATCATTTGCAAATAATCTTTTCTCACTTAGGTAGTTGTTTTTTCATTTTGTTGATGACTTCCTTTGCTGTAAAGAAACTTTAAGTTTGATATAGTCCAATTGACTTATTTTTGTTTTTCTTTCTTTGCTGTTGAAGTCAAATTCACAAAAATATTCCTAAGAATGATGCCCAGGAGCTGAGGTCTATGTTTCTTCTCTGTATGTTATGATATCAGGTCTTAACTCAGGTCTTTAATCCATTTTGAGTTCATTTTTGTGTGTGCTGTCAGATATCACAATGTATAGTCTAGTATCATTCTTCTGCATGTGGCTGTCCAGTTTTTACAACATCACTTATTGAACAAATTGTTCTTTCCTTATTTTATGTTCCTGACTCCTTTGTTATAAAATATGATATAAATATGTGTGGGTTTATTCCTGGGCTTTCAATTCTGCTCCATTAGTCTCTGTGTCTATATTTCTGTCAATAACATACTATCTTGATTATTATAGCTTTATAATATACTTTGAAACCAGGGGGTATGATATTTCTAGTTTTGTGTTCCACCCTGCCCTAAGGTTTACTTTGGTTATTTGCTATCTTTTGGGTTCCATAAAAATTTTAGGGTTTTTTTTGTTCTATTTCTGTGACAAATGCCATTAGAATTTTGGTAGGGATTATATTGAATCTTTAGATTGTGTTGGGTAATGTGTACATATTATCAATATCAATTCTTTCAATTTATGAGCACAGGCTATCTTTCCATTTCTTTGTTTCTTCTTTGACATTATTTTTTTCCCTTAATGACATTAGACAAAAAACAAATTAGATTTTTTACTAGGTAGGCTACTTTCTGACTAAATAGAATATTCTGCCAAAATATTTCTGGCACATATGTGCTGAATAGTTCATCTTAAGTGGCAATTAGACATCTTTATTTATTATCTCTGACCATTAATATACTTTATAAGCATGCAGTAGAAATTTCTGTAATTAAATTAAACAATATCTCACCCCATTTTTGGCTTAAACTAGTCAGTTTACTATTATACATTAAATATATATTTTGGCATAAGAAGTTTTACTAAAACTCCTTAAAGAATTTATGTTCCTTGACTCTCATCTGCATTCTTTGACCCCTATAGTAAAGCCTTAAGACAAGTTTTAGTTGCTTTATGAATCTTATTTTGCATGTTTCTGCATAGATTTGCATGTTAAATTAAAGGGACTTTAATTCCAAGGTTTGTGATGCGGCATTCAATTAATAAATTCAGGCAAATTATTCCAATTATATTCAAAACTAGTATTCAAAGCTGACATTTGAGATTCAACTTGAATATCTTCATAGCTTTTGTCTCTTGCCATTTCAGTCCTGAATAAAAATCTAAAAATAATGTGAAGAAAATTCTATGACCTGATAGAACTTAGAATCAAAACTCCCTGTATAGAGAATTCCAGAGATAATCAGCCCAAGTCTTTACAATGGTCTACAAGAACCTATATGTAATCTCTTCTCAACTTTTACCTTGTTAATCTCTACTGTAGACTGAATTATGTCCCCTGACCCTGACCCAATTTATATGTTGAAGCTCTAACCATTAATGTGACTGTATTTGGAAATAGGGCTTTAGGAGGTAATTAGGGTAAAATGAGGCCATAAGGGTGGAGTCCTAGGATTGGTGACTTTATAAGAAGAAGAAGAAGAAGAGAGAGAGACTTCTTTCTTTATCTAAGCATGCATGAAGCAAGAAAAGATTATGTGAGCACACAGTGAGAAGTTAACTGTCTCTGTCTGAGTCAAGGAGAGAGCTTTCATTAGAAACCACCTTTGCTGGACCTTAGTTTGGAACTTCTGCCTTCCAGAACTGTAAGAAAATACATTTCTGTTGTTTAAGCCATCCTGTCTGGGGTATTTTCTTTTTTTATGGTAGCCCAAGGAGAACTAAAAAAATCTCATCTTCTTATCTCATACTTGTTTACTCCAATCTAGAAGCATTGTGCTCTCTACTGTTCCCTTGCATGCTATGTATGCTTCTGTCTTAAAGATGTAGTGCTAGCTATTTCTTCTGCCAAGAATTCTTTTCTGTTGGTATTCAGCATGGTTAATTTGATTAGAATCTCCAAAACTTTGACCATATGTCACTTTCTCAATGAGGCCTTCCCAAACTCACCTATTTATTACTACAACCTGCAATCACAACAGCCTTGGTCACCTTAAACCCCTTTACACTGTTTTACATTTTACCTTTTAATGTCTATACCATCACCTTCTATCAAGCATTTATTTATATCTATTATTTATTGTCTATCCTTTTCTGTTTTGTTCTCTGCTGTATTTCAACTATGTAGAGTAGTACCTGTACACAATAAATACTTAATAAACTTTTGGTCAATGAATAAACAAATGTTTACAAAGAAACATATTTCTTGGTAATGTTCCTCACAGCCTTTATGGCACTTAGATCTAGCACTATGAATTGCATTCATTCACTTTTTATTTATTCATTCATCTCCACAGCAATATTTCCTAAACACTGTTAGGCACTGCTGAGAATTAGGAATAGAAGGTGAGAAAGACAGACACAGTTTATGTTCTCACATAATTTAGATCTCCATGGGATCATAAAGATCATCCTGTCTAATGCTTTTTTTAAAGTTAAATTTCAGAAGAGGAGCCTTTAATCAAACAAATTTATATGAGATTTTAGGTAAAACATAAATCAACACTGCTTAAATTAAAGACAAAGAAGGTAGTAAAAAATTTAACATTGGTTTGGAAATCATCGATAATTCTTATTATTTAAAGCTTGAATTCATGGAGGACATGAATGAGTTGAATGATTGTTGGTTCCTGTAAAGGAAATCAAAAACATATTAGGGCATCTGGGTTTTAAGGTCATGATCTCTTTGCTCTATTATACTAAATTTGCACACTCTCTCAGGCACTGATTTTATAAGCTATTTTAAGTCATCTAGAAATTTAAAGAAATTATTTTTTAATGCCATTTATTATTAAAGTATTCAATCACAACTATCATGTTTAGGATTCTGTCAACTGATGTGTGTAAACCTGGTGTTTCCTGTAATAGTCACAAACTGCATGCAGAATTTATAATTTTATATTTTTATAGTATTTTTCTCTCTAATTTTCTAGAATCCTGAACAACAGGGTTTGCATGTCCCCAAAGTACATTCTTACAATGTGACAAATTTACTGCTAAGTCTAAAGAGGAAGGGCAGCAATGACCTTGACCATTTTCTCTGTTCTGGCAGCAAGAACTAAAAATAATCTCTGTCCTTTGTAGGAATTTAGTTCTAAAGACACTTGTTGTTAAGAGTATCTCAAAAGTTCTATGTCTTATGACATTTTACTATTCAAAGTATACACTTTATATGAGTTAAGAGATAACCTGTGTTCACTTGTTTAATTTCTATATTTATAAAATTCAAGAAATAACAACTTATTTATTTCAATAATTGTATTACTTAAAATTCTCTATTATGTAATATTCTATTATAAGTACATACCATAAAATATGGAAAAATATAGAAAATATTAATAAAAAATATCTTTGGTGCAGAAAAGATAATATATATTTATTAGATTTGATATTACCTCTATATCACCTCTGCCTATTAGCTGAATAGTTTCTACTAAAACAGCCCTGGTGATAAAGACCTCAATGTCACAGAAAAAATTTATTTGATATTTAGACTGTTCTGGTGGTCAGAAAATTCTTCCTTATATTACTCCAAAATTAACCTCACTGTAACTACCTAAGATGACAGATTGAAGAGTGATTTTCTTTACCTCTGAGTCTCTTCTTACTAGGCTAAACATTTCTCAGACCTTTTGATTTTAATTTTTGTAAGCTACCCCCTCCCATTTTAGAATATTTAATATCTTAATCACTCCTTTTTGAATCGGATATTTTAGGATTTATTGGTTTCTCTTAAAATGTGATGCCTAAAAGACTAATACTTTTCTTAATTTAACTTCTTGTCTTCATCATAACCGGCTTCGGATTCATATTGGCCTTCTTTGAACTTTCTAACTCCTGTTTTCCTTTCATATAATTTTCTCTTTTATTGAGTAATTTCTTCTCTGATAAGAGAATTTTTAAAGTTCTTTTATCTTTTCAAGACACTTAAGGAGTTTTAATTTAAAATATAAGTTTCCTGACTAATCAACTTCATGGTTACCAGAACCAAGAGAGTAGTTCTGGTAATCAATATATACATCAAGCTAAAAAATTAATCATAGAAATCTGATTTCTCTGGTAGCTTCCTGATTAAGTGTTGGGCCAACAGGAACAAACCATTCATAAAAGGGGCTAGATTCTCTAAGAGTCTTTCTCTTTTTTTCTTTCTTTTTTTCTCAGCTCTCCAGAAATCTAGTAGTTTTTTTTTCTTCCAGAGGACTTAGGCAATCAATTGACAATTTTCAGAAAAATACCAGCTTCATCCAGTTTTCCTTAAAATGTCGGCTTTCTCTAGAATATCAGCCTCTGCACATACTTTTGTCTGTTCCTGAACAGCATTTCTTGAGACTAGTCACTTAGTTAACACCTTTTCATGGATTTCTCAATGTTCTACTCAGCTGTTAACATTTATAAGAAGACTTTTGAACCCATCAATCATAAACCCCAGATCAGTTTAATGGTATTTACCCTGTGCACCAATCTATCATGGAACGTGTGATAGTACTGTACAGTAATTTCTGGTGCGCTTGTCTACAACTGATACTAGGTATTTACCTCTTTGAAGAGGTAACACTCATTTATTTAACATCTATACAATGCCAGATTAAAGACATTCAATGATTATTTGTTATATTGATGGAAGAACAAACTAATGAATGACATTTTATTATTCTTTATTATAAATGTGTCATAAATATGACATTATATTAAAATATATAATACAGTAAAAAAAGTATTTAAAAGGATTTCCATTTAGCTGCCATATAACTAAAGAAAGAATATGACTAGTCATGAGAACTTTTCAATTAAATTCTCTTTTCCCAGCAAATTTATTTTCTACATATTATTTTAATCACTCTCTTGTTTTTTCTTTTATTTTTATTGACTATGATTTAAACACTAAGTAATATAGGGATTAGTTAGTCTGAGTTGAAATAAATATAAGTGGAACATTATTACGTGTATTTTTCTGTGACTTATTTAGTTCATAATTTTTAAAAACTGTGCATTGATACACATAGCTAAAATTAATTTTATACTAATATATAATATTCTATTTTATGAATATTAAAAATATATATTTATTTTAAATAATACATTTAAAATAAAGTGCTTGACACTTTAACTCTTTCTATGATTTTTACTATATTAAACAAAGCTACTATTACTGTAGAAAAAAGTTGCCATGATTCATACAAGAACTTATATTGCATATAGCAAAGTATACATTCTGTGTAGTGAATTTATAAATAGCCAACTTTAGTAGGTGATGCCAAACTGTTTCTAAATGGTTGTACAATTATACACATTCCCTGGACAAGTGAGAATTTGTGTTAATCCATACTCTAACCTATATTAATGTTGTCCAGCTTTCAATTTTCCCCCATTCTCATTTTTTTGAAAAGATATGAGGATGGTTTTAATTTGAATTTTCCTGATTACTAACCAAGTGGAACATATTATTGTAAGATTAAGAATGTTTTGTTTACCCTTCTGTTAAATGCTTATTCATTATTTTGTCCAATTTTTTGCTGGACTGTTTGTCTTTTTCTTCCAGATATTAAATCTTTGTATACTATATATATATCATAAATGTTTTTGCAAGTAGTCTTTTAATATTTTATAGTTTTCTATTCACATTTAAGTCTTTAATCTACCTAGAATTGATTTTTGTACATCTGTGAGTTATGATCCAATTTCATTTTTTACGTGCAACCAATTATCTCAGGATAAATTATTAAAAATATATTTTAAAATGATATTTTCCAATGTGATCTATAAGGTTTACATTGTCATAAATCAAGTTTCCATATATGCACAGGTCTGTTCTGAGCTCTCTCTCCTGTTCCATTTGAACATTTGTTTAGCAATTTGTCACTATATTGTCTTATTATCTTAGTTTTATGATAACTCTCAATATCTATATTTCTTCTTTATATCTTCATTCGATCTTCTTTGCTTCCCCCCCTGCCAGAATTATCTAAACTATTCTTGATCATGTCTCAGTCTTCAAGGAAAATTTTAGATTCAGCTCATTAATTCTGTACAAATTTATGTTGGAGTTTTGGTTGGAATTGCATTGAACTTCAGAAAATTTTATATTTTTGTAATATGGAGTTTTCCAATTATAAACATCGACTATATTTCAATTTAATTAGATATTTAAAATGTATTTCAATAATATCTTATACTTACAGTAAAAGTTTGCATTGGTCCTGGTCAGTTGGATCAGTGGTAGAGTGTTGGCCCAGACTGTGGATGTCCTGGGTTGGATTCCTGGTCAGGGCACACAGGAGAAGCAACCATCTGCTTCTCGACCCCTCCCTCACCCTCTCTCTCTCTCTCTCCTCCTCCTGCAAGCAACTTGGTCTCCTACACTGAGAATGACTCCCTGGCCTCTGCCTCAGGTGCTAAAAAATAGCTGGGTTGGCATAACAGAGCAATGGCCCAGATGGGCAAAGCATGCCCTCAGGGCACTTGTAGAGTGGGTCCCAGTCCTATGCATGCAGGAGTCTGTTAATCTGCCTCCTCTCCTCTCAATAATTAAAAAAAAAAGTTTGCATTTTGTTGGATTTATTGTTTAGCACTTTAAGATTTTCATGTTATTTAAAGCGGATGTTTCATATTTGAACTATATTACCTAAGATATTGTTGCTGTTGGATATGATTTAATATATTTCTATATTAACTTTGGATTGAACAACCTTGTCAGATTTTCTTATTAATTCTAATAATTGATATGTAGATTCTTATAGAATTTCTATGTTGACTATATTATCTACAAATGTATCTTCCTTTATAATATGTACATATTTTACTTTTTCATATCATATGCTTTTTAAGACTCTTAATTAAGAAATAAACTAGATATAAAATATGTACCATTTTTTCTATACATATTTATGCATGTGAATACAATACATGCACATATACATTATATGTAATTAATATATATCCTCTATTATATATATAGTTAGATATGTGCATACACGTTACATATATACATATGTACTTACATAAACATATGTAATTTAAATATCCAATTATGACTCATTCAGAAGCATTTAGAATATCTGCCATATTATTGAAAACATGTCAACTTATATTTCTAAAATAACATATTGATATATCATAATCTAAAAGGTCAATAGTTGTTAGCTGAGTTACATCAATTAGTTGACCATAAAAGAAGAAAATAGTTGAATTGCTATTAGAACTTGCTCATTGTTTTAAAGCCAAGCAAGACAAACTATTTCCAAAATTTGACCTTACCAAGTATTTCTTTTCATAATACTCAATAACAATAATTACTTAAATTTGCATAGAAGTATCTGCATATGCCACTTTGATACCCTTGCTTATTCTTTGGAACGGTTAGGTCAACTCTACCTTCATCTCACATATAAAACAGTCATTAAATGACTCACCAACACCAGGAAGAAAGAGAGGGATAAACCTAGGCTAGCCATCCAGGTGCTTGAAGTGCAGGGCATTTCCTATTTCAACAGTGCTTGCACTCCAAAAAAAAGAAATTTCTAACTTCTGTGTTTACAACTAACTTTTTTTTTGGTATAAACAATTAATTGTTATATAAAATAATCCTCTCATCGAATGATAAGAAAGTACAACACCACTATAAGTTACAATTGCAAAGTGGACTTGTGAAGTGTGAAATGTTTTCAGCACAGCACTTAATTCAAATGCTTCAATTTCCAACTCATCAGCTTCTTTTAGCCCCATATGCAATATTGAGCTACCTTTTATTTCCCTGTATGCTGTGTAGCTTCAAAGAGGGCAGTTTGATCACCAGTCTATTAGATACATATGCACATCAAAAATAGACAAGAATTTCAGAAAAGAAAAAAACATGTCCTTATGATCCGAGAGCAAAGGTCACTCACTCAAAGACAATATACTGTACATGTGTTATTTATATGCCACCATTTTTTTACTGCCCTTCAATGAAAAACATCTTGTTACCATAGCAACTGCCATATTGAATGCTATCTTTGAGGCTACTACAACATTGCAATAGACACACAGAAAGACACTCCTATACTTAAGTCCTTTCCAAGTCTGTCATTTTAGGAAGTTTAAAGAAAAATAACAAATATGTGTTTCCTTCTGCTTTACAATCACTTGATTTTGCTTGAAACTATTTTGTCATTAATTTTTAACTAATAAAGAGAATATTGGCACTTATAGTTCACTGTGTGTTAGAGGGAGAAACAGCCAACTAAGAAGTTTAATAGAAAATGAATTATGATCTGGCAGTTATGGCTGTATCACATCTATTTGTTTTTACATTGAGAAGTTCATATCCTGTCACAGCAGTGACATCTCACTGAGCCATGATGTGCTGTGAAACATATGTGTTTTCATTCTTTAATACAGAGTGGAGACATGCATCATATCTTCTGTTTAATCCTCATCTTGCAATAATTGTCATCAAGTCCCACTGATAAGACATAGCTTGACCTGTAAAAGCATAGTAGAAATGTGTTGTCTATAAAATTCTATTTTAGTCAAATGAACCATATTTAGAGCTAGCAGTGGAAAATTCTATTATAAAATTAACTAATTTTAATTGAGTGTTTCTGATATGCCAGTACTTTAGTCATTATCTATTTTAACCTTCAATTGATTTAATACAATTGATGGTATTATGCTATGTTTTTGTTGGTAAAACTGAGGTTTACAAGTTTAAATAATTTCTCCAAGCAAGTGGCAAATGTGGATCTCGTATGCATATCATTCTAGCTCCAAAACAAAATTTACTTTTGTGTTGAGTTCTCGCTAGATAGGCTGGTAAAACTCTTTAAAAAGTAAAAAGAAACTCTTTTGTATTGTGTTTTAATAAAAATTTCTTGTTTTAAAAAGATCTGAAATATTTTAGAAGAAAAACCTTGTTATTTCATGACAATGAAATGCCAAAATCAAGTACTTACAGTATAAACTGTACTCCAATAGATAACATATCTCATTTTGTTCCACATGCTCCTCTGTCATTTAAGACCGTTTTCTGTAATTCTTATGTAGTTAATTTAAAAATTATAATGGTCATGACAATAGGCTCATACTGTCTAATATAATTTTAGGTGGTCTTGGATATTGCTTTTTTAATATTTGCCATTACAACACAAACAACAAAGTTTCTGACATGAGATTGAATAGAGTTTATTGTCAAATCAACAAAATGGAACCTGTAAAGCCAGTATCCAAGGCCACCATCACAGCGACCTGGCTCATGCAGGTTCTCATTAGATTCGGACAGTCGGTAATGAAACAACGGAGCCAAGAACTGGTGAGCCATCAGCTTTAATTCTAGCTTGCACCCGGCAGGCAAGTAAAAACACACACTGGACTCCAAAACCCACTCATTCAGTGCTCACAGAGCTACTGACTTATTCGAGTTTCCTAGAATCAAAAGGTTTCTAGCTCACCAGACTTATTCACCTCTGTTTCCCATCTCCTTCTCTCTACACAAACTCTGCATAAACTAGATACTTCCTCAGCATTCCGCTATCTTGGCTGCTTCTCCTCTCCTCCACATGCCCTTAATCTGTTCTCCTCTCTAATGCTAACCTCGGGAACTGAGCGAGCAAGTTCCTGGTCTGCCACACTTTATAGTGTAGATTCAAAGCCTTTAATCCAATCTACACACAAGGAACTCTCTGATACAAAGTTACTTATCTGAGGCATAATGGGAGTGCACCACCCTACATCATTCAATCAGTCAAGGGTGTGGGGAAAAGCTTACTCTTAAAACTTGCACGTGGGCAACGCAATCTTTAACAAAGTGAGCATAATATATTTCATCTGCCCAACAATCCACCCCTATGCTCACTTTATTACCACAGTCTACACCATTGGCATTCATGTACAAGGAAATTAGGTACATTACACAAATTACAACAACATGACAAATCATACAATTTCAACAAAGGTACATTTCACCAGTCTCTGAGCACTTTGCTAAAAGCGCAAAATGAAATGTCCTCATCCTTCTTCTCTGCCATTTGAAAGTCTTCCTGGGACAGGGTGAGGGCCTCCATCAAAGCCACCACACACCCCTATCAGGATATTTCACATTGCCCAAAATTCATAAGTCAATTCAACAAAGAACCTGTAACCATCTGGTCATAGTCCAGGAAATCAGTCCACACACATGGGGTATTAGCCGCCCCCCTCATTCCTGCCATCATGGCAGGTCTCACACTGTCCTAAAGAGAAGCATGTGGCAATGGCAGTCAGCATTTCCATCTCTGCTCTGGGGAGCATGATGGCATCCACCTCTATGCCGCAAATTCGCAGACCTACCAGGAGTGTAGCAGGTCTACCTTCCAGGTGGGCCCTCATCTTCTGGAGACTGCAGATTGCAACTCCAGCCCAATACTCTTCATCCTCTGAAGAGGAGCTGGAAACATCAGCTTCTGCTGCTGCGTTAGAGCCCTGGGCAACTGCTCAGCAGCCCTTGCAGCTCCAGCCCTGGCCTCAGCCTCGACCTCCCGCTGCTGCTGGCTCTCCACAATGTCCAGGGCAATCTGCAACTCACGAGCCTGTGATTCCTTCTCTGGCGGCTGCTCCATTTCCAGGTGAATCTCACAAACCTGGTTGGCCTCCACCTCCAGCACTTCCTCCAGCTCCAGGGTCAGCATCTCTTTCTCCCATGTTTCCTCCAGCTCCTTCCACTGCTCGGGTTGCAAGTCCTGGGCAGTTTCTACCATAGAGCTCTCGGTGTCCTCACACATGGCTGTAAATGTCAGCCATCCTACAGTCCCCCCAAAAACAGCTGTGGGTAACCATAACAGCAACCAGTCCTCTACTCCATTGCTAAAAGGTGGTGGTGGTTCCATGTCGATCTGAATTGAATCCTGCCGACTACGCATGCAGGTTCAAGTTGGATTCAGACAATCGATAATTAAACAATGGAGCCAAGAACTGGTGAGCCATCAGCTTTAATTCTAGCTTGCACCCAGCGGGCAAGCAAAAACACACACTGGGCTCCAAAATCCACTAATTCAATGCTTACAGAGCTACTGACTTATCCGAGTTTCCTAGAATCAAAAGGATTCTAGCTCACCAGACTTATTCACCTCTGTTTCCCATCTCCTTCTCTCTAAACAAACTGTGCACAAACTGCCTTCTTCCTCAGCATTCTGCCATCTTGGCTGCCTCTCCTCTTCTCCACATGGCCTTAATCTACTCTCCTCTCTAATGCTAACCTCAGGAACTGAGCAAGCAAGCTCCTGGTCTGCCACACTTTATAGTGTATATTCAAAGCCTTTAATCCAATCTACACACAAGGAACTCTCTGATACAAAGTTACTTATCTCAGGCATAATGGGAAGATTCCTCATGAGAGTGCACCACCCTACATCATCCAATCAAAGGGTATGGGGAAAAGCTTACTCTTAAAACTAAGCCTTGGGCTATAACGACCCTGCCTGTTTACAGCCTGTCCCCCACACACAATAATATAATTATGCCCATCCCAAACATAAGGGCAACTAATATCACTTGGGCAACGGGCTTCCCTGTGGGCAGCGCCATCTTCAACAAAGTAAGCATAATATATTTCATCTGCCCAACAATCCACCCCTATGCTCACTTTACTACCTACAATCTACACCACCGGCATCCCTGTACAAGAAAATTAGGTACATTACACAAAATACAATTACATAACAAATCATACAATTTCAACAATTACAGAGGTACACTTCACCATTCTCTGAGCACTTTGCCAAAAGTGAAAAATGTCCTCGGCCTTCTCTCTTGCCTTTTGAAAGGTTTCTGGGTCAGAGGGAGGCCTCCAGCAAAGCCACCCCCCACTCCCATCAGGGTATTTCACATTGTCCGAAATTCATAAGTCAATTCAACAAATGAGCCAGTGCTCACTCGGCCATAGTTCAGGAAATCAGTTCATGCACATGAGGTGTTAGCCTCCCCCTCATTCCTGCCATCATGGCAGGTCTCACACTGTCCTAAAGAGAAGCATGTGGTAATGGCAGTCAGCATTTCCATCTCTGCTCTGGGGAGCATAATGGCATCCACCCCTATGTCCCAAAATCACAGACCTACCATCAGCTTAGCAGGAACTCCCTGCCATTCCAGTGGCCACTCAGGGATGCATGCCTGGCTCCTGGGATGTCTGTTTATCTTCCCACCACAGCTGCCACCATTTACCTTCTGGAATCTGTGAATCACAACTCCAGCCCAATTCTCCTCATCCTCCAAAGAAGAACTGAAAACACCAGCTCCTGCTCCTGGGCTTGAGCCCCAAGCCACTGCTGCCTTCTGCTCAGCAGGCCTTGCAGCTCCAGCCCCGGTCTCAGCCTCGTCCTACCGCCACTGTTGGCTCTCCACAATGTCCAGGGCAATCTGCTACTCACAAACCTGTGATTCCTTCTCCAGCAGCTGTTCCATTTCCAGGCAAATCTCACAAACCTGGTTGACCTCCTCCTCCAGCGCTTCCTCCAGCTTCAGGGTAAGCATCTGTTTCTCCCACATTTCCTTCAGCTCCTTCCACTGCTCAGTTTGCAGGTCCTGGGCAGCCTCTTCCACAGAATTCTCGGTTTCCTCACACATGGCTGTAAAAGTCAGCCAGTGTAATACTATCAAAAGGACAGACATGGGAAACCATAACAGCAGCTAGTCTTCGACCATGCACCTCAAGGGTACCAGCTCCATACTGATCTGTACCAAATCCTGCTGACTACGCCAAAATGTAAAGCCAGTTGTTGCAGCCAAGGCAACCATCACAGCCGTCTGGCCCATGCATGTTTGCATTAGATTCAGACAGTCGGTAATGAAACACCGGAACCAAGAACTGGTGAGCCATCAGCTTTAGTTCTAGCTTGCACCCGGCAGGCAAGCAAAAAAAGATACAATGGGCTCCAAAACCCACTCATTCAGTGCTCACAAAACTACTGACTTCTCTGAGTTTCCTAGAATCAAAGGTTTCTAGCTCACCAGACTTACTCAGAAAACGAAGAGAGAGTAAGCTCCCGGTCTGCTCCACTTTATAGCGTAGATTGAAAACCTTTAATTCAATCTAGAAACAAGAAAATCTCTGATACAAAGTCACTTAACTGAGACATACTGGGAGGATTCCTCATGAGAGTGCACCACCCTACATCATCCAATCAGTCAAGGGTGTGGGGAAAAGCTTACTCTTAAAACTAAGCCTTGGGCTATAATGACCCTGCCTGCTTACAGCCTGCCCCCCCCCCAATAATATAATTACACCCATCCCAAGCATAAGGGCAACTAATATCACCTGGGCAACGGGCTTCCCTGTGGGCAGCACCATCTTTAACAAAGTGAGCACAATATATTTCATCTGCCCAACAGTTCTCCATCTCCTCCTGCACACACTCTGCACAAACTGGCTTCTTCCTCAGCACTCCGCCATCTTGGCTGCTTCTCCTCTCCTCCATGTGGCCTTAATTAGCTCTCCTCTCCAATACTCACCTCAGGAACTGAGAGAGAGCAAGCTCCCGGTCTGCCCCACTTTATAGCATAGATTCGAAACCTTTAATCCAATTTACAAACAAGGAAGTTTCTGATACAAAGTCACTTATCTGAGACATACTGTGAGGATTCCTCAGGAGAGTGCACCACCCCACATCATCCAATCAGTTAAGGGTGTAGAAAAAATCTTACTCTTAAAACTTGCACGTGGGCCGCACCATCTTTAACAAAGTGAGCATAATAATTTTGTCTGCCCAACAGAACCCAAGTGTAAAGCCAATAGTTGCGGCCACCATCTCAGCCACCTGGCTCGTGCAGGTTCTCATTTGATTCGGACAGTCAGTAGTGAAACAACAAAGCCAAGAACTGGTGAGCCATCAGCTTTAATTCTAGCTTGCACCCGGCAGTCAAGTAAAAATACACACTGGGCTCCAAAACCCACTCATTTAGTGCTCACAAAGCTACTGACATCCGAGTTTACTAGAATCAAAGGTTTCTAGCTCACCAGACTTATTAACCTTTGTTCCCCATCTCCTTCTCCAGCACAAACTCTGCTCACACTGGCCTCTTCCTCAGCACTTCACCATCTTGGCTGCTTCTCCTCTCCTCCATGTGGCCTTAATCTGCTCTCCTTTCTAATGCTAACCTCAGAAACTGAGAGAGCAAGCTGCTGGCCTGCCCCACTTTATAGTGTAGAATCCAAACCTTTAATCCAATCTACAAACAAGAAAGTCTCTGATACAAAGCCACCCATCTGAGGCATAATGGGAGAATTCCTCAGGAGAGTGCACCACCCTACATCATCCAATCAGTCAAGGGTGTTGGGAAAAGCTTTCTCTTAAAACTAAGCCTTGGGCTATAACAACTCAGCCTGTCCCCCACACCCAATAATATAATTATGCCCATCTCAAGCATAAGGGCAACTAATATCAACTGGGTGATGGGCTTCCATGTGGGCAGCGCCATCTTTAACAAAGTGAGCATAATATATTTTATGTGCCCAACACCAAGGATCTGCTTTATTACCTCACCAGCTTTCAAGAGATGCCAACTCTGAGATGTATTTTGGTATGGAACACACTGTAAAACCAATTCAATGTCTAACAGTGGAACATCTGTTTGCATAAGCTATCTTCTATAAATTGCAATTGTAAAACATTAATAACACTTAATTACAAATACAGATATAGGGGAGTCAGGAAATGAGACAGTTGAAATTCACCAGGTCATATCTGCAGGGGATAAGCTCCCTCTGATTACAAATAGACAATTAAAACTTTTGAGCTGAAAATGATGTAAAGCCCAAAAATAGTGCTTCATGTATTTCAAATTCTTTTTTTAAATCTATTTATGTGACCCTAACAATCCACTGATTAAATTATTTTCATTTCATATTCAAAACCTAAGTAGACAACCCAACTCGAGGTCTAGCCTAAATTAAAATGTATAAATTACCTAACAATAGCCCTGGCCAGATAGCTCAGCTGGTTGGAGCATCATGCTGAAGCACAGAACTTGCCAAGGCAAACCCTGGTAAGGGCACAAACAGGGACAGATCGATGTTCCTGTCTCTCATTCTCTTCTTTCCTCTCTCTAAAATCAATAATTTTTTTTTTTTTTTTTACAGGAACAGAGAGAGAGAGTCAGAGAGAGGGATAGATAGGGACAGACAGACAGGAACAGAGAGAGGTGAGAAGCATCAATCATTAGTTTCTCATTGCCGTTGCAACACCATAGTTGTTCATTGATTGCTTTCTCACATGTACCTTCAGCAGACCGAGCAACCCCTTGCTGGAACCAGCAACCTTGGGTTTAAGCTGGTGAGTTTTTGCTCAAGCCAGATGGACCCGCACTCAAGCTGGCGAGCTCGGGGTCTTGAACCTAGGTCTTCCGCATCCCAATCCGACGCTCTATCCACTGCGCCACCGCCTGGTCAGGCAATATTTTAAAAATTAATAATAAAAAATATAAAGAAAATGATTACAATATTTTGCGTTCTTACTTGGTGTCTCATATGTGACTATATGCCTGCCACATATATTATTCCTTTTTCTCATAATAATTTTTCTAACTAAAACAGGCACAGAAAAGGTAGTAGATTTGCTCACAGTTATCCAGCCAAGTAAGATATCTAGTTGGAATTGGAATCAAGTATTAGAAATTTCAGTGAACCTTCTCTCTCTCTTTTTTAATAGTTTTATATAGAAAATCAACTTAAACGGGGTGACATTGGTCAACTATAGCACATAGATTTAGAGAAAACATCTCCAGATCATTTTGACATTCGATTATGTTGCATACTCATCACCCAAAGTCAAATCATCCTCTTTCACTCTTCATTTGGTTTTCTTTATGCCCCTCCCCCACCTACCCCTCCCTCTACCTCCTGCCACTCCTCCCTTCCCCTCCCTCCACCCCCTCCCACTCCTCTTTTCCCCTCCCTCTTCCCCCTCCCATTCCTCCCTTACCCTCCCTCCACCTGCTCCCTTTCCCTCCCTCCACCCTTTCCCACTCCTCCCTTCCCCTCCCTCTACCCCCTCCTACTACTCCCTTCCCCTCCCCGTGGTAACCACAGCACTCTTATCTATGTCCATAAGTCTAAATTTTTTGTCCCACCTATGTATGCAATCATACAGTTCTTAGTTTTTTCTGATTTACTTATTTCACTCAGTATAATATTATCAAGGTCTATCCATGTTGTTGTAAATGATCCAATGTCATCATTTCTTATGGCTGAGTAGTATTCCATAGTATATATGTACCACATCTTCTTTATCCAATCTTCTATTGATGGGCTTCTTGGTTGTTTCCATGTCTTGGCCACTGTGAACAATGCTGCAATGAACATGGGGCTACATGTGTCTTTATGTACCAAAGATTTTGAGTTTTGGGGGTATATACCCAGTAGAGGGATTGCTGGGTCATATGGTAGTTTTATTCTTAATTTTCTGAGGAACCACCATACTTTCTTCCATAATGCTTGTACTGTTTTACATTCCCACCAACAGTGAATGAGGTGAACCTTCTCGTTTTGATAATAAACTATTTTTTAAAAGAATACAATCTGTCCTAAATTTGTTTGTTTTCTTTTCTTTTAAAATTTTATGCTTTTAAAAATAAAAATATTACTTTACAAATATCTGTTTAAGCACATATTAAATACTTTTATAAATCAGTTAAATAACCGTTCGGCAGATAAAATATAATATGCTCACTTTGTTAAAGATGGTGCTGCCCTCATGGAAGCCAGTCACCCAGGTGATATTATTTGCCCTTATGCTTGTGATGGCTGTGGGGGAAAAGCTGTAATGTAGGCAGGCCAGGTCATATAGCCTAAGGCTTAGTTTAAGAGTAAGCTCTTCCCCACACCCTTGACTGATTAGATGATGTAGGGTGGTGATGTAGGGAGGAATCCCATTATGCCTCAGATGGGTGGCTTTGTATCAGAGACTTTCTTGTATGTATGATTGGATTAAAGGTTTGGATTATCTATGCTATAAAGTGGGCGGACGGGTAGCTAGATCTCTCTCTCTCTCTCTCTCTCTCTCTCGGTTCCTGGGTTCCTGAGATTAGTATTAGAGAGGAGAGCAGAGTAAGGCCACGTGAAGGCCAGGAGGTAGCCAAGATGGTGGAGTGCTGAGGAAGAAGCCAGTTTAAGAGTTTGTGCAGGAGGAGATGGGAAACAGAGGTGAATAAGTCTGGTGAGCTAGAAACCTTTGATTCTAGGAAACTCGGATAAGTCAGTTGCTTTGTGAGCACTGAATGTGAGGGTTTTGGAGCCCAGTGTGTGTTTTTGCTTGCCCGCCAGGTGCAAGCTAGAATTAAAGCTGATGGCTCACCAATTCTTGGCTCCTGTGTTTCATTACCGACTGTTCGAATCCAATGCGAACCTGCACTGGCCAGGCTGCTGTGATAGTGGCCTTGACTACTGGTTTTACAATAACAATAACTGAAAATGTTTATTACCAAAATGTTAATCTTTCAGGAATCATTAAGTAACTCAAAGAAATTAGAAATTTTGTTTTGATGACATATTGAAGAAAATATTTCATCTCTTCTATTGGGCAGATGAAATATATAATGCCGACTTTGTTAAAGATGGCGCTGCCCACGTGCAAGTTTTAAGAGTCAGCTTTTCCCCACACCCTTGACTGATTGGATGATGTAGGGTGTTGCACTCATGAGGAATCCTCCTATTATGCCTCAGATATGTGACTGTATCAGAGACTTCCTTGTTTGTAGATTGGATTAAAGGTTTTGAATCTACGATAAAAAGTGGGGCAGACTGGGAGCTTGCTCTCTTGGTTCCTGAGGTTAGTATAGATAGGAGAGCAGAGTAAGGCCACATGGAGGTCAGGAGAAGCAGCCAAGATGGCGGAGTGCTGAGGAAGAAGCCAGTTTGTGCCGAGTGTGTGCAGGAGCAGAAGGGGAACAGAGGTGAATAAGTCCGGTGAGCTAGAAACCTTTGATTCTAGGAAACTTGGATAAGTCAGTAGCTTAGTGAGCACTGAATGAGTGGGTTTTGGAGCCCAGTGTGTGTTTTTGCTTGCCCACCAGGTGCAAGCTAGAATTAAAGATGATGGCCCACCAGCTTTTCGCTCTGTTGTTTCATTACCGACTGTCCGAATCTAATGCGAACCTGCACTGGCCAGACGGCTGTGATGGTGGCCTTGGCCACTGACTTTACATCTTCTATACTTAAAGAATAAACTGGTATAATGGTTCTAATAATTTAAGTAAAATAAAATAAATTAACTTTCTAGCAGCCATCTATCTATTTCAGAATAATACGTATGTACTTTTGATATAAATTATTTAAACTATTGTTTCTACATTGCTTTGCAAACATAAACAAGCAAAATTACACTTAAAGACTAGCTTTGAAACTTCTAAATAAAGTAGTTTAGCATAAATACTTAGACTAAGATATTTTCTTATTATTATATTTTTTTTTTGCTAGAGAAAGACAGGAAGGGAGAGAGATGAGAAGCATCAACTAATAGTTGTGGTACTTTAGATGTTCATTTATTGCTTCTTATATGTGCCTTGACCAGATGGCTCCAGCTAAGCCAGTGACTTTTTGTTCAAGCCAACAACCTTGAGCTCAAGCCAGCGACCTTGGGCTTCAAGCCAATGACCTTTGGGTTCAAGCCTGGGATGATGGGGTCATGTCTATGATCCCATGCTCACGCTGGTTACCCTGCAGTCAAACTGATGAGCCTACACTCAAGCTGGATGAGCCCACAGTCAAGCCAGAAACCTCAGGTTTCAAACCTGGGTCCTTGGGATCCCACGTTCATACTCTATTCACTGTGCCACCACTGATCAGGCTGATTAGGATGATTGTCAGTGATTTGTGTTTGTCAAGACATTTGCAAGTGCGTAGTCAGAACCAGTCTGATTTCCTTGAGCACCTGCGCAAAGTAGTGGAATGAGGCCTTTTTTATTCTAATTGCATTAGTTTATTTTTGGAAGGTGTTCTTAGAGAGCTGGCACATAAAGATATATATATATATATATATATATACATATCCAAACACAATGTTCCATTTAAGTGTAGGTTATGCTTGAGTTTCTTTTTAACTGAGTAAGTGATGTAAATAGTTACTTGATACACTGGCACATTTATAAAACATTTTTATTATTAAATATTAGCAAATATGCAAAAACTGCCACACAATGTGCTCAATGTCATGCATGCATATATACTTTAGTTTACTCCCCAAAATTTTTCTACATAGTTTCTCTTTAGTTTGTTACTGCACAACAATACTTGGGTAAATACCCAGTATTTGTGACCGTAAATAGAGGAAAATGCTAAGATATTTGTAAATAGAAGATAATAATAGATACATATATATTTTGTGAAAGTTTAATAATAAGAATGTATCATTTGAGAGATTAATGTGTGTTAACATCTTTGAAGACTATAATTAAGCAAAAGTTTCCTTTCATTCTTTGTGAAATCCTCTGTTAATTTTTCTTGGAAATCATTGATTGCCTGTTATTAGTCAAAACATAAAAGGCTAGACAGATGGCTTAATGTCACAAAGTTATTGGCTCATAAAACTAGATTTTTATTACTAAGTTTCAGATGGAAAGAGGAAAAGCTGTGAATAATAAATATAAAACAAAAACATGTATATTAGATCAGACTATTCTCCAGTATTAAAAATATGGCACTGAAAGTTTTGAGTGAACGATTTGTAAGGATAAGGGAATCAGATGTGAATATGTCTGAATAAATCGAATCCCAGTTGTAGAGTGAGACACAGATGCTTGTTGTTCACAGCTCTGAGTACTCCACCAACCTAACCCACTGCCCATGTGAAATGATGTACGGGAATATTCTGAGTGCTGAACTATTCTGGAAAATGTTTTCTAAGCTTATTACAGGGAAATAATCAGAATGATATAAACAAGTCTTTAGGTTTAAAATGCCTTTTATTTTATACAAATTTTTGAATATTTTCAAAAAGTAATAAATAGTTGTTAAATTTATATTATTGTATATTCACTTCTGTATATGTATTTCCAAAATGTAAAAAAAAATGTTATAAAAACAACTATATATTACTGTGATTATTTTCCTGTTAACAAGCTTTGTAAAGAACTTTTCATAATAATCTAATGTTCAATATATTTCTCTACATCCTTTAGCATTGTAAATTGGTTTAAAATGCCAACACGTCATGCACAACAAAGCAACAACAACAACAAAAACCCACTTCCACCCTTTAAATGATCTGCCATTTATCTTCTTGCCATATATGTTGAGTTATTTGAGGTGGAAAGGGAGCACATTGGATTGGTTATTTCCCAGTCTTTCTTGGTGAATTGTTCTTGCATTTGCTTAAAGAAGAATAAAATAAAAAAGTAACAGCAAGAAAGAGAATGTCATTGTACGCACTTGATTTTTGAAATTCTAAATTTTCTATATTTGTGGTTTGCAAGGAAACTGATATAATAAATGCATTTTTCTTTTCCTTTTTTTTTGTTACCCTATTTTAAGACATTTTGATCTGTCTCCTGAAATTCCAATAAAATTAAATTTCTTATGTTTGGTGTAGTATGTTCCAACCCAATTTTCTCGGAATCTGAGAATAATTGTTTTCATTCTCTCACTCTCTTTTTAAAGACCATTCTTCTTAGCTTCCATTTGAAAATATTTGATGTCATCTTTCTTTATTTCCTAATCATGGAACTTAACTACAATTTTTAACCCTTGATCTTTTCCCCTTGACTTCCCCTTAAGTTATCTCACAGTTGAACATGAGTCAGACACAAGTGTACGGGAAGTAGAATGAATGCATGGAAGAAAGTGGCTTTCCTGGTAAGGAACAGGCATGTGAAAGCTTCCAGAACTTCCTTTCCAACCCTTATGCTTTTTGATGATTGGAATAGCATGGGTAGTGGAAACAGATGCTGTCAGATCTACATTTTTTGGCTCAGGATAAAATGAGCAAAGGCTAAAGAGAGTCATGCTGTTTTGCAAACTGACATACACACTTCATCTTTCCCAGATTTATCTGGGTAAAAGAGCAAATTACCAGGCTTGACAGTGGTATGGATGCCACTATCCTGTTAGTTAGAGGAGCATAGAAAATCAAGAATAGAAAACCAGCTAGATTGTCAGTTTACAACTAGCAGAGTCAGCCATCTCTACTATGTCCTACAGCTACTTTTAAAATTCTCTTTCTGTGAATTTTAAATCTGCATTCAGAACACATTTCTAAAACGCCTTTGGTTGCTATTGCTGCCCCTTGTGTAATGAAAGAGATTTTTGAGAACTAGCACAGGTGGTAGGGAAATCCAAGTTTCATTCTGAGTTCCGTCCTTGATTATTTTTGTGTCCTTGAATGAATCATTTTTAACTTCTTAGTTTCTCCACTCGCATAACCAGTATATTGTTGTACTATGACTCATTCTGCTTATCTCATATAAGTGTGAACTGAATGCTGTGTATTACTTTGCACTGGAGAATACCTAATTAATTAAGGTTCCTCTGTGGCTGATAAGCCTTCTCATTAACTATATGATAGACATGATTGGCTGTTAGCTGTCAGATGTTGTATCAGTAACCGGGTAATGATAGCAATTAAAATTATTTAGTTATGAAGGACTATTTTCAAACAAGCCCAGCAAAGATCTGATCTGTTGAAAGATGCTGAAAGAATAAAGAGACAATGTCTCTCAGGGTACAAGCTGTGACATCACTCCTTTCGGTGCCCTTGGTTCACCAAGATACAACTATCAGAATCAAAAGAGTGAAGACTTTTTTTTTTTTAAATTTATAAGCCTTGCTTCAGCTCTTCAGCTCCACCTACTATAGCACCTCATGAATTAATAAGGTTTCTATTTTGTTTGTTAGTTTATTTTGTTCATTATATTTCATATACGAGTAAAATTATATGGCTGCTTGTTTTTCTCTGACTGGCTTATTTCACTTACCTTGATGTATTATAGAATTGTACACCTGAAACCTATAGAATTGTATTAACCAATGTCACCCCAATAAATACAATACAAAATAGTTAAAAATAATTGAACAATAGTATTTAGACTAGGATTAATTGGCTGGCTCCTCACGGGATAAAATAATCTAAAAGGGGCATGTTATTGGTAAGAAGATTTGTTTCTGTCATTCTTTTGCTTGGTTTTGTTATGAGATGTGAGCACAAATGCTTCAAAAAATCTGACTCTATTTGCCCAGCTTTACTGTTACTTTAGTGGCTTGCCACCTGCTACTTCAGTTTGGGGTCTGCATTCCGAGCTTGGAAATGAAGTGCAAGCAGTGGGAGAGACACATCAGGAGCAAAGTCAAGATGGCAAGAATACCTGTGTTTAATTTGAACAAAAACTGAGAAAAGCAATAACAGAGAGAAGAGCTTTAGTTAGATGAGTTTAGGAAACATATTTGCAAAAGAGTTCCCTAGAATATTAAATCAAATGAAAAACTGTCAGTCTCCATGAAAACATTATTATATTTAATTTTTTACTAAGATTTGAAGTTGCATATAATGAATCACCAAAATGGAATATGAAAACACAACCCCTTCATCCTCACTATTCTGTTGCATTGCTCCAGAAGGCAATATTCTTGTGATATCCCAAACGAATAGCCTTTGTTAAACGGAGTGCAGTATTTATGGTGTTTAGGGATTCTACTAAAATACAAGACTGATATTCATATCTTTACTTTTTAACTTTTTGTTTTTTCTTGAAATGCCCTTTGAAATGTCTTTCATTGAATTAAGAGTGAGAAACAGTCTATTGCTAAATTACACAGATCATCAAGATCTAAGATAGAAGGAGCTTTGTTGTTAGACAAAGTCATCATAGAAACAAATATATTATTAATCATCAGTAGTTTTCAAATTAATTTATTAAACTTCCTTGAAATACATTTTTGTAAAATATAGTGTCACAATGAAGCCAGTTAAGCGGAAGTTTTCCATTGTAGGTTTTGGTGAAAATTAGTCTCCAAGAAAAATATTTGAGCTAATTTTCCCTTTCTTATAATTTGCATTTAAAAATTTATTGTATTTTATAATTATTACTCCTGAGTAAGCTTAAGCAACTCACTAATAAAACTAATGGTATACCACAAAATGCAATTAAAACTGTTTAAGTAATAGGATGACCATTAAAGCTTCCTTTGGAGGAAGAGCAAGTGCCCAGCAGTGAGGGTGATTGTTGAGTGCATGAAAAATTTAATTTGGCTAATTAATGACCTGGTTTTGACAGGCAGTTACTTAGGTTATGAGAGTCCTGTAGTTTCTATATCATTCTTTAAAAAATAAATAGTGTAATATAGGAACTATTAAAAGAAGGTTTATTCAGATGGCAAATTACAAGGACATTATTGTTCCTCTGAGCCTGTGCTAGCTGAGGCTTCTTCCGTCTGTATGCTTGAGGCAGAAGGCCCTTCCTGCCAACCTCTTACGGCTCCCATTTTCTGTTTAGACAGCCAGCTGTGTGACAGTAAATGCCATCTTTATTGAATCAAGAACCTGAGTGCTTTATCCAAAATACATAAGATTAATTAAAATTCCGAGATTTGAAGACAAAAAAACAAAAGGTCAAATTGTGAGAGTTGGAGAAACATACATCTTCAGGCAAACTCTTATTGTTTTTGGCATGAAGATTGCTGAGGGCATGTGAAGGGGACCTCTGTGAAACTATAATGAAAATCCACAGTGACAACTCTGGCAACAACAACAACAAAACTCTTTAAATGTCCTCTTGAGTTTCTGTGAGTCTTCCATAACTTCTTGGCTCACTCCTTCAGTCTGAAGTCCAGTGCTAAAGATGCTCTTTGTCAGGGAACCTGATCTTTTATTTAATTGGTAGCATGGGGCAGAAGAACAGGAGTGTTCCTTTCCGCTTAATTTGGCTACCTATTAAGGTGATGGCTGTGAATGTCCAGGCTGGAAGGAGGAAGCCGAGATGTGTGAAAGCATGATGACTGCACACCAACAAGAAGCTCCTCATGCTGTTAGAACACAGGAGAGCAGCCTTGTGTCCCTGAGCCTACTGTGGAATCAACAGGAAATGGCCTTGCAGCACTGGAAAATGTAAATCTTTGCATAGTATTATTAAGCAAGAAAATCTGCAGCAGATAACATGGTGTAATAGTACAATGTGTCCATAAAGTCATGGTGCACTTTTGACTGGTCACAGGAAAGCAACAAAAGACGATAGAAATGTGAAATCTGCACCAAATAAAAGGAAAACCCTCCCAGTTTCTGTAGGATGATGTGGCAGCATGTGCGCATGCACAGATGATGACGTAACACCATGTATACAGCGGAGCAGCCCACGGCCATGCCAGTTGAGTTGTGGATGGTACAGAGGAAAGTTCAGTGTGTTCCGTGGCTTGCTAAATTCAAATCCGTGACCAAAGTGCAATGTGAATATCGGTGCATTTATAACGAAGCTCCACCACATAGGAATAACATTACTCAGTGGGATAAGCAGTTGAAGGAAACTGGCAGTTTGGTGGAGAAACCCTGTCCTGGTAGGCCATCAGTCAGTGACGAGTCTGTAGAGGCTATGTGGGATAGCTACCTAAGGAGCCCTAAAAAATCTGTGCATGCGTGTGCTCGACAATTACACCTAAGCAAGACTACAGTTCATAAGGTGTTAAAGAAACGTCTCTGTTTTACAGGGTACAAATTGCGGCTGTTGCACACTATCAAACCGGTGGATAGACCCACACGATGCACTTTTGCTACATATATGCTTCATGAGATCGACAATGATGCAAGATTTTTGCAGAAGATTGTGTTTAGCGATGAGGCGACCTTCCATATCTGTGGACATGTTCATCGCCATAACGTCCGAATATGGGCTGCTGAACATCCTCATGCCTACACTGAGTACAAACATAACACCCCTAAAGTGAACGTGTGGTGTGGCCTGATGCATGATAAGGTGATAGGCCCATTTTGCTTTGCGGAGCAGTCTGTGACAGCAAATACCTATCTTGACATGTTGGAATTGTATGCAGTGCCACAATTTCCAGAAGGTGTCATCTTTCAACAGGATGATACTCCTCCACACTACGCCACCATTGTTCGTGAGTTTCTGGATAGAACATCCCCCCGGAGGTGGATAGGCAGGGATTCTGTCAAGCCATAGCCATCACGATCCCCGGATCTGACGCCCTTAGACTTTTACTTTTGGGGTTATGTGAAGCAACATGTGTACATTGAACATATTAACGACATTAATCGCTTAAAACAGAGAATCACAGACGTTATTCACTCTGTTACACCAGACGTCCTTACCCATGTGTGGCAAAAACTTCACTATCGTTTGGATGTGTGTAGGGCAACAAATGGAGCCCACATCAAACTGCACTGAATAGGTATGAAACTGAGAGAGTTTTCCTTTTATTTGGTGCAGATTTCACATTTCTATCATCTTTCGCTGCTTTCCTGTGACCGGTCAAAAGTGCACCATGACTTTAAGGACACACTGTATTTATCTGTTTACTGTCACTATCCAGTGAGTTTTATGTGTTATTATTATCAGTGTGGAAGAACATGTAGAGATTCTTTGGGTGGTGGTCATGCAGAATTTTTCTGGGTTCTTAATGAGATACCTTCATGCATAATGATTTCCACTTTTTAGAAAAATAATTTGTGTTAATAGAACACACACACGCCAATTGAAATGTATACTGCATCATTGCTACTTAATCTAATAGGAAATTGATGCTTTTCTCGAAAATCATCAAACAATACAAAAAATATTTTTTGAGCATTTATTCGCACCACTCTCCATTTGCATTTAAAAACTGTCTTTTATCCGGCAGCCCTGAAGCTGGTTAGGGACCGCTGCTTTTGCACTTACCTAGCACTGTAGAGATAGAATAAAATCCTTTGAAGTCTACTTGCTTTCCCCCACAGAGCTTCATATATTTGGACACACATTTGACGTGTGAAACACAAGCATTGTATTAAGAGGAAAAGCTGCTTTTTTTTCCCTTTTGTACAGAATTTGTTCAAACTTGTCTCTACACATCTGTATGTATTGTATATGAATACAGCTTCTTTCATGAAATCCCATAAGGTGTTTCTGCGATGAGCAACACTCATTTAACAAGTGCACTCTGCCATGCAGGTGGGACCTGCCAGGAGCAACGGCACGCCTGAAACGGAAATGTTGTTTAATGAATATTTATTGTTATGAATATTCATTAAATTAACATCTTTATGGCCGGCCTCAGGCTTTGTAACTTGTATGGCAGAAAAGTGGTTAAGTTTCCAAAGTAGTCTTGAAGCCCTTTGAGGCTCAGATAAGTATAAAATTACCAATATTGTATAAGTTCTTTTCTGGAATGAAAATAGCTCTTGAAATATTCAGAAGTGGTTCTATTTTGGATCAAAGCCTTTGGTTTTTGGATCATGGTAAGAAGTGACCTGACACTTGATCTCAGATTTTTTTAGTACAATCTCCCCAGCAGAATGCTTTTTGTCATTGGCTCAGAGTGTTTTTTCATTTTCTCAGTCTTCATGCTTACTCTACAAAGCCTACGTATCATCCTTTTTGGCATGGATTATGGTACCACCTTACTTCTCCAGGCCTATCTGAAAGCAGGCTTGCTATCCTCCAACCGATTTAGAAGAGCATGATCTCTTTAAAAGACCCTTTTGATTGTGTAACCTCCCTGCTTGAAATCTGTCAGAGATTTAGCATTGTCTTCACCCTCAAATCCAGGTCTGCACAGTAGATCTAGACCTGACTTTTTTTAGCATTAATTCTCACCAGTTCCAACTCTGAATTTTAGGTGCCAGACATTTTGAAAAGTCACTCACGCTAACTCTGTAAGCCTTGTGACATGCTTTACTTCTGGTTTAGGAACTGGTTCTCTGTACCCTAACTCTTAAATCTGGTTTAACTCCTACTTATCTTTTGGATATTGCTGTATGCCTCATTTCCCTTGGAAACACTTTCCGGATCTTTAAAGACTGGTGTAAATGTCTGTTCTCTGTGCTCTCATATTTTCCCGGTTTACTCCTATTTTAGAACTCACCACACTGCACTGAAATTCCTCTTCAGTCTTCTCCATAGATTTTATTGTCTCCTTGCAAGTTACAATCGCATCACGTCCACTAACAAAACCCCAGCACCCAAGTCACTGCCTAAACACATAATCTGTGTCTTGTGCATATGTACATTTGCTAAAGTAAATCCAATCAACATGCTTGATTTTGTCAGAAGCCTTACTTAAACGGCTTGCCCTACCCAGTGTCATGCTAAGCTGTTCAGGTCGATGGCAGGAAGCATTGGTAAAAACATAATTTTACATCTAAAGTTTGGTCTGTGGAAAATCTTGTTCAGAAGCAGAAACACAGTTCTGTTCTATAGTATGTAAAACACAAGTTATCAACAATAACAAAACATCTAAATTAGCTGTAGCAAAAGAGATATGTTTATTAAAAGAATATAGAGGTAGATTATGAAAAATACTGGAAGGCATATGTTGACCCTCAATCTGCAAGAAATTTGGAACTGGAAAGTAAAATTGGAACCAGAAACCAGAAAGGACTATCTGCATCTCATATTTGCCTCTCTGTGCATTTCTGTTGCAGACTTCTCCCTCTGCTTCTGAGACCACATGGCAGATGCCTGAGTTAACATCACTCCATTCAAACACATAAGCCCAGACTAAATTAGAATTTCTTCTGCTCAATTTCTATGGAAAATATATTGCTCTACCTCAGGGACAAATATGTAAACAAGGTTACCAAAGGCTTATTTCAGAAGGTGAATGGATCATTGAGAGAGTTCCTTGTGAGTTGAGAAATTAATCCAAAAATGTAATTTCTAAGAATAATATTGCCCAATTTAGTGACACAGAAACCACCTACAACCATTTCCAACCAAGCTCATATTGTGAATGCAAAGCGTGTTTTTTCTTGTTTGGTTCATGTAGAAAATTCTCTACATGAATTCTAATCACATCTCATCTGCAATCATGAAACTACAGAAAATATCATTAGCTTTTTCTACTATAAGTGAGGCTATCTTAGATATGATGTTTGGACCCAAGCAATTCCTACCTGCTTCTCTCGCTAGAGCAGTGGTTCTTAACCTTTATTGTGGTACCGAACCCACCAGTTTCATATGTGCATTCACTGAACCCTTCTTTAGTGATAAATAAAATATGATTTTTTTTTCCAAATTTAAGACATAGGTATATGTTTTTTTTACTGGTGCACAAAATGAGTCGTGCATGAACATCACCTCGCTCAAAGAACAAAACTAACAAAGTGCATGAACTCACAACAAATTACGGTATTACTTTATTCTGACCTCCAGAGCAGAGGCTTCTCTGAACCCCTGAGAACCCCTGAGACTGACTCATCAAACCCCTAGGGTTCGATAGAACCCAGGTTAAGAATCACTGCATTAGAGCTACAGACATGTCCATTCAGATCTGTCTTAGTAATATTGAGGTTTACAGCTTAGGGACTTTTTTCCACTAGATGTAACTGTGTCTTGACATCATTGTAATCCTATTAGACTGGTTCTCTTGTTGTATTAGACATTTTATCTAGGGTTGATTTCTCAGCTATTTTGTTTCTTCACTTTTATCCAATATGTTTAAATGTGGGCAATTTTTCTAATCACAGAATCAAAGAAATTACTCTAAATCTATTAGTTGCCACATTTCAAACCTTTGCTCTCTGTGTCCTGTTTGCTGTGTTACAACTTCAACTGCAGCTGCAGAAAATCCGTAATCGAGATTTTGGAGGGAAAATATTGATACATTTTTAAAAATAAGAAATATGCCATATTCAGCCTTGGTTTTCTTCCTTTAAGCTTTGAGTTCACTAAGATCCCCATAATTGCTGTTCCTATACAGGGCTCATCTATTAGCTTGGAGGCCTGGTATGAGCTGCAGTGGAACTTTCTGTTAATCTTCTTGGAATGGGATACTCCACGCTGTTCACCATCTTCTGTCTTCCTTCATGACTCCTTTACTTCCCCACGTCCCTGCACGGGACAAATAAGGCCTCTGTGAATAGACTTTCTGTTTTAGCTTCAAGAAAATCAAATCATTCCAGTGTTACTGAACCAAATTGCAAATGTAAGAACTTCCTTACTCTAAGTAACTGCATCAGAGACACCAGACCTTGTTCCTGTCTGAAAACTTCTACCTCAGGCTCTTCTGGGCAAGGCTGACCCGATTTTTAGTTGTTTATGGTTTCCCTGTGGAGATGAGCCTCACTACTTTAATGTTTGACAAATCTCTACAACACAGGGCTCCAGCTACAGCATTTTCTCTAATCAGAATGATGTCGTAAACTACTTCCAAAGTGACATTTTCTTTGTAGGATGGTCTGCTTCTGCCTTCTGTGATTCTGCTAAGACTGGGCACTCTCCTGGATCAGAGCCTTTCATAAGTGACTGAGACTGTAGGACTTTATGTACTGAAGGGCTTTCAAGAGAAAAAGAAAGTAGACATTCCTTGATGAATCTAAAGTTTAGAACTTGGACCAAAGAGTAAATGTTATTAAGAGGCAGGAAAAACTGAATAATAGATTAGGTGTGTCTAACAGAAAAACAGACTTGGCTCTCTTTCATTGTGATGGATCAAGATGGATGAACGTTATTTAGAGGGAAAGTGGGAATTACCAAATTCATAACCTGATTGAGGTAGAACACTTTTAAAGCTTTGTAGTTTTTGGATTTTAATGATTTTATCTTAAGTTGTTTCTATTTCCCTGTCTTCCTCCTTTTCTTCTTTTTCTGTTTCCTCCTTTCCTCCCTCCCTTCTTCCTTTCTTTCTTTTCTTTCCTCTTTCTTTTCCTTTTTTAAAAAAATAAATTTAATTGTTTGAAATTAAATTTTACTCAAAAGTAGTCCAGTTGCTTCAAGATTAGCAGCGGGAGTTAGGGTTGAATCTCTTTATTTCCCACTTTGCTTTTTCAAGAAGTCAAAATAAACTTAGAAAAAAGGATGCTTCTCTTCTCAGAACAGAAGATTTTACTTCCAAGATTTTGCTTAGTTTTAATATGTATAGCCAGTGGAAGAAAGCACATCAGTTTTTGAACTCCAGGGCTGTCAAGCATCTTTCACAACCCCAGTGCTGAGGTTTGACGTCAGTTTTCACCACCTCATCACAGCTGAAAAGATGAACAATTACCTTTAAGATCGTTCATGGTCTAAGAAGCATTTACCCCCAAGTGTGGCTGTGCTTTTCCTCATGGAAATTCAGATTAGTAAATGATTTTCAAGCTTCCCACTAAGTGCTAGCACAAAACCTGCTTACTGAAGAGCTACTATTTTAGAAGTTGGCTTTCCACCAAATTAATGGAAATTCAAAAAATACATTCTGTCAATGTGTTTTGCTTTTCACTGCTCAGCTTCTACTCACAGATCAGGCCACTTAAATGAGATCAGAGCACTTACTGTGACTTCCCAAGGGTGATATGCTAGTCCCTGAGCATTTGAAAGTTGATCTTTTTTGTACCAAGACACCTGGGTAATTTATCTGAGAGAAATCTATGACCTTAGGAGTAATGATTTATTTGTGGAATAGCAGAGCAGTGGTGATCAAGCACTGTTAAACAAAGATCATTTGGTATTTATTTATCTTTGTGTTTTTCTCCCTGAAAGAGGGTAAATACAGTTTGTTTGCCAAACACATTCTGTTGATCTGTAGAACCAAAGAGCTCTGCAAAAACAGTCCCTTTGTAGTGCATTTTGCCAATATGGAGTACGTGGAACAGAGATATGGCCATCTATTGTTTATATTCCATTATTTCTAGCCCCAAATTAAAATACATACAATAACTATTTCACCAATACTTTAAAAATCCTTTTTATGAGGTTAATAATTGCTTTGTATTTACTGTGATATATCAATCTTCTGTTTGGGGAAAACAAACATACAGCTTATGATCTATATTTGCAAATTTCAGCGTAACATCTCTGTTAGAAGTCTTACAAGCATCTCATCCTTGTTATATCTAAAACTGAACTCATGATCTCCTCAAATTGGCCACTTTTCTAAACTTCTCCATTCAAATAAATGGCAGTTGTTGTTCTTATTACATATTTTCTGAATAAGAATGAACTTCTATTCACAACGTTTAATATAATGTATAAATATTTATATTTATGTGGTTATTTTTTAGTTCTAGTTTAGGTTATAAACTCTGTGAGAGTGCTAGCCTGGAACACAGTAGGCTCTCAATGAAAGTTTTCTAAATAAATAGTATAAATAAGAAGTCATTTCATAATTTATTAACTATTAATCAATAGTCATTATCTATGGCTCATTCAACTTGTTAAACTAATTTAACAAAAATGCAGTTATCTCTAACACATCCTTAATAAACACAGAAACTCATTCTAGGATATTATAGCTCTTCTTTTAAAAAAGATTAGCAGCCAGAGGAATTCCAATAATTTCCATTTGTTCTGTCCAAATAAAATAGGTAATAATCTCAAGTGTTATGTGGTAATTCTTAAAGTTACCAGGCTTATCCATTCTTTTATTTATTTATTTATTTATTTATTTATTTATTTATTTATTTATTTATATTTCATTAATTTTAATGGGGTGACATTAATAAATCAGGGTACATATGTTCAAAGAAAACATCTCTAGGTTATCTTGTCATTCAATTATGTTGCATACCCATCACCCAAAGTCAAATTGTCCTCTGTCACCTTCTATCTGCTTTTCTTTGTGCCCCTCCTCTCCCACCTCTCCCTCCCTCTTCTCCCTCCCCCCACCCGGTAACCACCATACTCTTGTTCATGTCTCATAGTCACGTTTATGTCCCCCCTATTAATGAAATCATGCAGTTCTCAGGTTTTTTTTCTATTTTACTTCTGTAAAGCCAGTATCTAAGGCGTCTGCTCCATTTCCAGGCGAATCTTGGAAACCTGATCGGCCTCCTCCTCCAGTGCTTCCTCCAGCTCCAGGGTAGGCATCTCTTTCTCCCACGTTTCCTCCAGCTCCTTCCACTGCTCGATTTGGAGGTCCCAGGCAGCCTCTTCCATAGAGCTCCCGGTTTTCTCACACATGGCTATAAAAGTCAGCCATCCTACAGTGTCCAGAACGACAGCCATAGGGAACCATAACAGCAGCCAGTCCTCTACTTCACCACTCAAAGGTGGTGGCAGTTCCATATCGATCTGTATCTAATCATGCCAAATGTATGGCCATGAGTCGATGTCATTATCACAGCTGCTTGGCCAGTGCAGGTTCGCATTAGATCCGACAGTCAGTAATGAAAAAATGGAGACAAGAACTGGTGAGCCATCAGCTTTAATTCTAGCTTTCACGTGGTGGGCCAGTAAAAACACAGACTGGGCTCCAAAACCCACTTATTTAGTGCTCACAAAGTTACTGACTTATCTGAGTTTCCTAGCATTAAAGGCTCCCCAGACGTATTCACCTCTGTTCCCCATCTCCTGGTCTCTGCACAAACTCTGCACAAACTGGCTTCTTCTCAGCACTCCACCATCTTGGCTGCTCCTCCTCTCCTCCACATGGCCTTAATCTGCTCTCCTCTCTAACACTAACCTCAGGAACCAACAGAGAGCAAGCTCCCATTATGCCCCACTTTATAGCATAGATTCAAAACCTTAAATCCAATCTATAAAGAAGAAAGTCTCTGATACAAAGTCAATTATCTGAGACATACTGGGAGGATTCCTCATGAGAGTGCACCACCCTACATCACCCAATCTGTCAAGGGTGTGGGGAAAAGCTTACTCTTAAAACTTGCACGAGGGCAATGCCACCTTTAACAAAGTGAGTATAATATATTTTATCTTCCCAACACACTCTGTATAATGTTATCAAGGTCCATCCATTTTGTTGTAAATGATCCGATGTCATCATTTCTTATGGCTGAGTAGTATTCCATTGTGTACATGTACGAAAGCTTTTTAATCCACTCATCCTCTGACGAACACTTGGGCTGTTTCCAGATCTTTGCTATTGTGAACAATGCTGCCACGAACATGGGGGCGCATTTCTTCTTTTCGAACAGTGCTATGGTGTTCTTAGGGTATATTCCTAAAAGTGGGAGAGCCGGGTCAAAAGGCAGTTCACTTTTAATTTTTTGAGGAATCTCCATACTGTTTTCCACAGTGGCTGCACCAGTCTGCATTCCCACCAGCAGTGCAGGAGGGTTCCCTTTTCTCCACGTCCTTGCCAGCACATATTCTGTGTTGTTTTGCTGATGAGCACCATTCTGACTGGTGTGAGGTGATATCTCATTGTGGTTTTAATTCGCATTTCTCTAATGATTAGTGATGTTGAGCATTTTTTCATATGCCTATTGGCCAACTGTATGTCCTCTTTGGAGAAATTGCTATTCATTTCTTCTGCCCATTTTTTGATTGGATTGTTTGTCTTTCTGTAGTTGAGTTTTATAAGTTCTTTATAAATTTTGGTTATTAACCCCTTATCAGACATGTTGTCGAATATGTTCTCCCATTGTGTGGTTTGTCTTTTTATTCTGTTCTTATTGTCTTTAGCTGTGCTAAAACTTTTTAGTTTGATATAGTCCCATTTGTTTATCCTGCCTCTTATTTCATTTGCCCGTGGAGATAAATTGGCAAATATATTGCTGCGAGAGATGTCGGAGAGCTTACTGCCTATGTTTTCTTCTAAGATGCTATGGTTTCAGGGTTTACATTTAAGTCTTTTATCCATTTTGAGTTTGTTTTTATAAATGGTGTAAGTTGATGGTCTAGTTTCATTTTTTTGCAGGTAGATGTCCAATTTTCCCAACACCATTTGTTAAAGAGGCTGTCTTTACTCCATTGTATGCTCTTTCCTCCTTTGTCAAATATCAGTTGTCCATAAAGATGTGGGTTTATTTCTGGGTTCTCTGTTCTGTTCCATTGATCTATGTGCCTGTTCTTATGCCAGTACCAGGCTGTCTTGAGTACAATGGCCTTGTAGTATACCTTGATATCCTGAAGAGTGATACCTCCTGCTTTATTTTTTCTTTTTAAGATTGCTGAGGGTATTCATGTTATTTTTTGGTTTCAAATAAATTTTTGGAATATGTGTTCTATACCTTTGAAGTATGTCATTGGTATTGCATTGAATTTATAAATTGCTTTGGGTAATATAGACATTTTAATGATGTTTATTCTTCTTAACCATGAGCATGGTATATGCTTTCACTTGTTTGTATTTTTCTTGATTTCTTTTATCAATGTTTTATAATTTTCCAAGTACAAATACTTGGTTAAATTTATTACCTCCTTGGTTAAATTTATTCATAGGTACTTTATATTTTTGGTTGCAATAGTGAAGAGAATTATTTCCTTAATTTCTTTTGCTGACAGTTCATTGTTGGTATATAAATATGTCTCTGATTTGTGAGTATTAATTTTATATCCTGCCACCTTGCTGAAATTATTTATCAGGTCCAGTAGTTTTTTGACTGAGACTTTAGGATTTTCTATATACAATATCATATCATCTGCAAATAATGACAATTTTGCTTCTTCTTTTCCAATTTGGATGCCTTTTATTTCTTCTTCTTGTCTGATTGCTGTAGCTAAGACTTCCAGAACTGTGTTGAATAAGAGTGGTGAAAGGGGGCACCCCTGCCTGGTTCCTGATCTTAAGGAGATAGCTTTTAATTTTTGCCCATTTAGTATGATGTTTGCTGTGGGTTTGTCGTAGATGGCCTCTATCATGTTAAGGAATGTTTTCTGTATTCCCACTTTACTGAGAGTTTTGATCATGAATTGGTACTGGATTTTATCAAATGTTTTTTCTGCATCTATTGAAATTATCATGTGATTTTTGTCCTTCCTTTTGTTTATGTGATGAATCACATTTATTGATTTGCGAATATTGAACCAGGCTTGCCTCTCCAAAATAAATCGCACTTGATCATTGTATATGATTTTTTTTCATATATTGCTGGATCCGGTTTGCTAATATTTTGTTGAAAATTTTAGCATCTAAATTCATCAGGGATATTGGCCTATAATTTTCTTTCTTTGTGGTGTCTTTGATAGTTTCGGGATCGGAATTATGCTCGTCTCATAAAAAGAGTTTGGAAGTCTTTCTTCCTCTTGATTTTTTTTTTCCTCTTGAATTTTTTGAAATAGCTTGAGGAGGATAGGAGTTAGTTCTTCTTTTAACTTTTGATAGAATTCACCTGTGAAGCCATCAGGCCCAGGACTTTTCTTTGTTGGGAGTTTTTTGATAACTGTTTCTATCTCCTTTGTTGTAATTGGTCTGTTTAGGTGTTCTGATTCTTCCAGATTGATTTTTGGAAGATTATATGATTCAAGAAATATGTCCATTATACCTAGGTTTCCTAAATTTTTTGGCATAGAGTTTTCCATACTATTTTCTTACAATACTTTGTATTTCTGTTGTGTCAGTTGTTATTTCTCCACTGTCCTTTCTAATTTTATTTATTTGAGTCCTCTCTCTTTTTTTCTTGGTGAGTCTAGTTAAAGGTTCATCAATCTTGTTTACCTTTTCAAAGAATGAGCTCCTCATTTCATTTATCCTCTGTATTGTTTCCTTAGCCTCTATATCATTTATTTCCACTCTGATCTTTATTATTTCCTTCTTTCTACTAGACCTGGGCTTTATTTGCTGTTGTTTTTCTAGTTCTTTTAGATGCACGGTCAAGTTGCTTATTTGAGCTTTTTCTAGCTTCTCATGGTATGCCTGTAGTGCTATGAACTTCCCTCTCAGTACTGCTTCTTCTGTGTCCCATAAATTTTGAGTTGATGTATGCTCATTATCATTTGTTTCTAGAAACTTTTTTATTTCTTCTTTGATCTCATTGTTAATCCATTCATTATTTAATATCATGCTATTTAGTTTCCAAGTGTTTTAGTATTTTTCAGGGTTTTTTTTGTAGTTAATTTCTAGTTTCATGGCATTGTGATCAGGGAAAATGCTTGATATTATTTCAATCTTCTTAAATTTATTGAGACCATTTTTTGTGTCCTAACATGTGGTCTATCCTAGAAAACGTACAATGAGCGCTTGAGAAGAATGTATATTCTACTGCTTTAGGGTGAAAAGTTCTGAAGATATCTATTAAATCAAGTTGATCTAGTGTCTCCTTTAAGTCTGCTGTTTCTTTATTAATTTTATTTCTTGAGGATTTATCCAGTGATGTTAGTGGGGTATTGAAATCCCCTACTATTATAGTATTTCTGTGAATCTTGCCCTTTATATCCATCAAAGTCTGCTTTATGTATGTCGGGGCTCCTATATTTGGTGCGTAGATATTTATAATGGTTATATCTTCCTTTTGAATTGTTCCCTTTATCATTATGTAGTGTCTTTTTTTATCTCTTACTATAGCCTTTGTTTTAAAGTTCATTTTGTCAGATATAAGTATTGCTACTCTGGCTTATTTTCATTTCCATTTGCATGAAATATTATTTTCCATCCTTTTACCTTCAGTCTATGTGCATCTTTTGTTTTAAGGTGTGTCTCTTGTAGACATCATATGTATAGGTCCTGTTTCTTATCCACGCAGCTACCCTATGTCTTTTGATTGAATCATTTAACCCATTTACATTTAAGGTTGTTATTGATATGTAGTTGTTTATTGCCATTTTATTCTTTAAAACTGTATTCTTCTTTTGCTATATTCTTTTCCCTCTTTGAACTGTTCACAATAGGCCCCTTAGCATCTCTTGATAAATTTTTTGGGTTTTAATGAATTCCTTGAGCGTTTTTCTGTCAGGGAAGCTCTTCATTTTTCTTTCAATTTTAAACGTTAGCCTTGCTGGATAGAGTAGTCTTGGTTGTAGGTTCTTGTTCTGCATTACTTTGAATATATCTTGCCATTCCCTTCTGTCCTCAAGTGTTTCTGTTGAGAAGTCAGATTTCATCCTTATGGGGGCTCCTTTGTAATTGATAGCCTTTTTTTCTCTAGCAGCTTTTAGAATTTTCTCTTTATCCCTTAGCTTTGGTATTTTAACTATGATGTGTGTTGGTGTAGATTTCTTTGGGTTTCTCTTTAATGAAGTTCTCTGTGCCTCTTGAACATGTGAAACGTTTTTCAGCCTTAATTTAAAGAATTTTCAGCTATGATTTGATTGAACAAAGTCTCTATGCCTTGTTCTTTCTCTACATCTTCAGGAAACCCTATGATGCATATGTTAGTTCTCTTAATGTTGTCACAGAGCTCCCTTAGAGTTTCCTCACATTTTTTGAGTCTCTTTTCTTTTTTCTGCTCTGCTTCTGTACCTTTGTTTATTGTGTTCTCTACTCGCTGATTCGATCCTCAGCATCATCCATCCTGCTTTTAATTTCTTCCATTGTGATCTTCAGTTCTGATACTGTATTTGTCATTTCTGTCTGATTCTTTTTTATTATTTCAATTTCCTTTTTTATACTTGTTATCTCTTTATTTAGGTGTTCGTAATGACTATCCATTGTTGCTCTAAGCTCTTTGAACATCCTAACTATCATTATTTTAAACTCTGCATCCGGTAATTTGGTTATATCTGGTTCATTCAGGTCCTTCTCTGAGGATTTCTCTTGATTCATTTGGGTTGCATTTCTCTGCCTGCCCATTTTGTCTGTGTATAAGAAGGGTGTGGCCACTGGAGTACAATGGGTGTTGCCTCTGTGTTCCCTAGATGTTGTCTGTCTACAGACCCACCACCGCCTCTGCTGCTGCCTAGGGCAGTTGGGATGGGCGTTGCTGGTGCCGGCCCACTGTGGCTGTTGCGGTGATTTCGGCCTCTCCTCCAGGGAGGGGCTGTGTTCTCGTGGCCGCCTCTACAAGCCTCAACCTGCCTGGGTCTTTGCCTTGCCCCCACAGGTGGGATTGCACGCTGCACTCAAGCCACAATCCTCAGCACCAAGGGTAGGAGTAAGCAACTTTGCTCAGCTGTATACCCCGCCTGTTCCCAGGCTTCCTCCCAGCCCCAGTGGTCAGAGCCAGCTAGCACCAGATCACAAACTGCGGTTTCTCGGGCCTGGAGGGGCTGCTGGTGTTTTCTCAGCTGTGAGCCTCCACCTGTCCCGGGATTTAGCCCCACCCCCGCAGTCAGGGCCAGCATGCGCAGGGTCACAAACTTCATAGGCCAGTTGATTTTGTGTGCCCACAGGGCCCTGCTCAGTGGCAGATCTCTGCCCATCCCTGGCCTCCTGCTTTTCCCCCGCAGGTGGGATTGCAGGCGGGCCCGCAGCTGCTGAACCACTTTCATGCGTCCCCTCCACCTCTGCTGGGCTAGAATGAGCTCATGCCTGCTGGGCCTCCGCCCTGCCGACAGAACCGTGTTTCCGCGTCTCGCCATCACTGTCCCTTCAGCAAGCCCTCAGCAGTGTAGGTAGGGGTACTGCAGCTCAGACCCTAACACTCCATACTGTAGTCCTGGAAGTTCCCTTCATCTAAGGAGGTCTTCTCTAAGTGCCACGGGAGAGCTTGTTTGGCTCCTGTCTTGTCTCCCTTCCTGGTATTGCTAGTTCTAGGGGAAATATTTGTTTTTAATTTGGGAAGTGACTCAGCCCAGGGGATAGGGTGGGTGTCTCTCAGAGTGTTTCTTTCTATGCCTTCCAGTCCACACTCTGTTTCCACTGCTCTGGTCCTCTCCTTTGTCCCCGTTCCCGGGAGCCCCGGGTGAGTGGTTGTGACAGGGGTTTTCTGCACTGTCCCTTTAAGAAGAATCCCGGGTCTGAGAAATATTTCTCTTTCTCACAAACAGTATCCTCACTTGTTTCACAGCTCAATACTGTCCAAACGCCTCTTATAGGCTCTGGGGTTGCAGGCTGGGGCTTTGTTCCTGGAACCCAGGTCCCTTCTTCTCCGCTAAACTCTCTTCCCGCCACACAAGTCTGCTGTTTGCTTGAGGGAGCTGGGCAGCCCTTTCCACGTTTTCGCTTTTCCTAACAGTCTCAATGTGGCTTCTTCAGTGTTCCTTGGTTGAAGAGTCCACTTAGTTTAGTTCAGCGTTGTTTTATCCAGATGATGGTTCTTAAAATTAAGTTATAATCCACTTTGGTTCCAGGAGTTGGAAGTTGGTACCTCTGCCTACTCCATCGCCATCTTGCCTTCCCAGGCTTATCCATTGTAATTCTGATTGAAACTCACTGAATTCTGGCTTCAAATCAAAGAGAAAACAACAGATGACACATTCACCTTCCTCTGACCACATGAATCTGGTTAGAGAGGTTCCACCAGACCAGTGAAATAATAATAGCAAAATTAAAAATAGCACCTAATATTTATTAAATGCTTACTGTGATGTATTATACTAAATTATTTGGATTTTATTTTGGATTTTTATACCAGCATTCTGTAGTAGCAGTGATATGGGTCACATGAGTCTCAGTTCACATAGGAAGACATTGAGGTCCTTGATTGAAGCAATTGTTATAGAGTCACAGAGCTAATAATTAATAGAGCCTTAATTTTAACCTAGAGAATCTTTCTACCAAATTAGTTCATGCTAGTCTCCTGCCTTTCAATTGGTGGAATATTATCCATCCACATTTGTTTCCACATTGGTAACTAAAAATACCTTGCCATTCCTGGTGAACCCTTGCTAGTCCCTATGATTTTTTTCTGCTTCACAGCTAAGACCTCATTTGATGTGATCTACACAAGACTTGTCCTTCTTCTAGCTGGAAAGGATGAATTTGCTATTGAATGCAGAAAATATTTGGGAGAGGAAGAATTGGAGTATAGGAAAGAAAGAGAAAGAGAACAAGGGAAAGAAAAATAATATCTTTTCTGAGAAAAACTGGTATAAATATAAATTTGAAAACAATCATTTTTCATATGTTTCTTTACTTTCAGTGTCTCAAAAGAAAAGGTAAATAGTTTTGTTTATCTGTACATGTATTTGAAAAAAGTCTTGATGGTATGAAAGAAAGACAAAAAGGGAGCTGAAGACATTAGTAAGAAATTTGAAATTAGTTACTTTGGGGATAAGTTTAGATAAGAAAGGAAGTGGAGGCAAGGTCTGGTAGACAATGGAATCATGGAAAAAAATCAAGTCTGAAGAAAAATGCACTTCTGAAGTTTGGACTTGGGTAAGAGGCTATTTTATCTTTTTAGGTTACCAATTACTTTGGTAGAGAAATTACTAGCCACCAAGAATTCCAATGTAAAAGACAAATATTTTTATATTATAGTTCTGTTATGTCATTTTTTTTTCATTTATACATTTATGAAAATCCATTGTAAAAAATGAGAAAAAAAATGGGCAAATAAAATAAAAAATGCAAACGTCATACATAACACAATGTTTTTATTCTTTTTTATGTATATAAATCCTCTTGGAATATATAACATGTGTCTTTCTAGTCAATATTTTGTAAACTGAAGAACGTATCTTAAAATGTTTTCAATGTCAAGAAATTCTCATAAACAAGAAATTTAATGGTTGCACTATGCCATAATATCTTAAAATAGTCTCCTAATGTTGATCATTTAAATTATAATTTTTACCATTATACGCAATACTGTGCTCAATTACATAAATCTTAGTACATTGGCCATTATTTTCTCATAACAGATTCCTAGAAATGGGATTACTAGTTCAAAAGGTAGAACACTTTTAGACTGTATATATTGCTAAATCGCTTTCAGAAAATCTGTGTCAATTTTTTTCTTCTCAAGTCACTTATGAATACTCATATCACCACACTCCTGCAATCAATTTTATCATTATAATTTTTTAAGTTACAAAGTAACTATTTTTTGTTTTAATATACATAAAGTTGACTGTTATAGAAGTTAAACCTATTTTTATGTTTCTTGATCATCTATACTTCTTTGACTTGTCCATGTTCTTAGCCAGCATTTTTATAAGAATGTTTAAATTCTTCATTGATTGCAAAGGGTTATTTACCCATTAAGAATATGCATTCTGCCTGACTAGTTGGTGGTGCATTGGATAGAGCATCAGAATGGAACATGGAGGACCCAGATTCAAAACTCTGAAGTTGCCAGCTTGAGTGAGGGTCACTGGCTTGAGTGTGGGATCATAAACATGACTCCATGGTCACTGGCTTGAGTCCAAAGGTCACTGGCTTGAGCCCAAGGTTGCTTGCTGGCTTGAGCAAGGGGTCACTCGCTCTTATGTAGCCCCTTGGTCAAGGTACATATGAAAAAACAATCAATGAACAACTAAGGAGACTAAAGAGCTGCAGTGAAGAATTGATGCTTCTCACCTCTCTCCCTTCCTGTGTATCTGTCCCTCTCTCTGCCTCTGTCTCTGTATCTGTCACACACACACACAGAAAATATGCATTCTTTGTCATGTTTGCTGGAAATATGTATTTTTTTCTGTTGCCATTTGTTTCTAATTATATATATATATATATATATATATATATATATATATATATATATATATATATATTTGTCTCTTCAGACAATAAAAAAGCTTTAGACAATCACATTTACTGACCTCATTTCTGTGGTTATTTGCTTTTGTGCTTAAAATCTCAGTTAAATATCCATTTATGTCTTTTAACTTTACATTTTATTTGTAATTTTATTTTAAAAATTATAGTTATATTAAATTAATTTTTGTAATTTTCAAAATAAAACAATATCATTATGATAGCTTCTCCTCCATTTCCTTCCCATCTCCCAGACCTAAGAGCAACTTTTTTTATCTCTCTTTTTCAACTGATAGCTGCTATGTCTCTGAATGTGTTTTTTATTCTTTATTGGTTTACTAATTTTATATATTATCTATTAACTATCTAATGACAAATGAATGTTTATCTTTGAATAAAATCTTAGCTTTTATTACCTCATCTGTTTAATATATTTCATTGCTATTTTTAGTAGAATAATAAAGGATATTTACATTGTGATGTTGTGGGCATTGGTCTACGCCAAGACAAGTCATGTATATAAGTGCATTTCCTTTGCTTGATGTTTTTTTTCCAAGAGTTTCTAATGATTTTTATTTACTTATGTCTTTCTTATGTTGAATTCTGTGTATTTCCTTCATGCTCATAGGATCAGGACATCATTTTTCTCTAAATTACTCTCTTACAAATTAACTCTTCCAATCCAAAAAAGTGCTTCTGGGCTTCTTGCAAAGCTTTCTATCATCTTGGACTTCTTTTAATGACTTTCTGAGATGAGTGGTCTTTCTTCTTGAACCATTCTTTGTTATGCTATTATTAGTTTCTTATTGCTACTGTAACAAATTATTATAAAATTAGAAGTTTGAAATAACATAATTTATTTTTTATAGTTCTGATGAGTTAGCAGGACTGCTTTCCTTCCAGAGTCTGTAGGAACGATCTGTTCCCTTGCCTTTTCCTGCTTTCAGTGGCCTCCTCTTTCACCTTCAAATGTAGCAAGCAGCGCAGCATCTTCAAAACTCTTTCTCTCCCCTGCCTTGCTCCTGCAAAATTGTGATTACATTGGGCCCACCTCAGTAATCTCCCCATCCCAAGATTCTTAGCTTAATCACAACTGCCAAGTCCCTCTTCCCAGGCCATCTAAGTAACAGATTTAGAGGTTCCTGGAATTAAGGCATAGACATTTTTGGAAGAGGGGAGTTAGTCATATAAGAGAGTTATGTTTTATTTTATGTTTACTTTCATTTTTTAGATATATATTAAAAAGTTCTTAAACAAATGTGGATAGACCATAAATTTTTATTCTGTATCTCTGAAAATGTCCATAATCTATAATTTTTGTACTGAGATGTGATATAGTTCAAAGAATTGTCTTCCATTTTATGTTAATTGGGTTTTAATTATTTTTTTTGGGGGGTTGAATTCTTACTCTTCTACTTACTACTTCTGTGCTTTTGAGCAAGTTAATAAAGCTTTCTTTGCTTCAGTTTCTTTATCTATAAAATGGGTATTAATAATATCTACTCATAGAATTGTTGAAGATTAAATGAATCATTCAAATATTTCCTATGACAATACTAGTTATTAGCAAATTAAAAATTGTAAATAAGCTGGCTAGACTGAACATTATTATTTTTCAAAATTTTAAATTTATTCTTTCATAGTTTTACGGTCTACTATTTCTATTGAGAACTCTATTGCCATTCTGATTCATGTTGTTGATATGTTCTGCCACATGAAAGGTTTAAACTCCTGTCTTTGTACTTAATGTTATGAAGCTTAAAAATACCTGGCTATAAAGGGATCATTTTTAAAATTAATTTAGTAAAATATTACTCAATATAAGTTTTGAGTTTCTTATCAATGCTCAGAAATTCTTTTGTTTCTTCTTTTTCTTTGCTTTATGGACTTTCTAGATTCTTATTTCTCCAATGGTAGTCCTTCAGTATTAACCCTCTATTGCTCTTTTCTGTCAGATTTTTCAGCAGCAGTGTTCTTTCTAAGATTAAAAAAAAAATCAACTTAAATTTTTTCAGAGAATATTTTAATGTTAATATCTTCTTAGTATTCCATGATTTTTTTTTCATTGAATTTGTAGGGTTCTTAATTTGGGTTCTCTGAGAAGTAGATGTCAGGGTAAAAACAAATACATGAGATTTGTTGGAGAAACACTTGTGAAGAAAAAAGTGGAGGAAGCCATGTTAGGTAGGGGTATCACACCTTCACATTGTGAGGTAGATCTGAATACCGTGATGGAGAAAGTGAAGTATAGAGGGCAGGGGAAGCAGTCTTAGATGGCTGTGTAGTTTTAAGAGAGCTTTGGCCATGCCAATGGGGAGTTCTTGATCAAAAAATACACTTCATTTTTTTAACTTTAGTTTTTAGTTTTGTTTTGACATGGTTCTAGAGAAGGTACACTTTAAAAAGAGTCCTGAATCTCATAGGATAGGATATACATTGAACCCCCTCCATCCCCCCACCCCTACTGTATCATTCATTAAGTAGAAGCAGCCTGTGGATGGTGTTTCATTAGTGCAAACATGATGAGTCCACTGGAGTAGCAGCTGAGATCAATCAATTATGCTTCCTGAAAAAGGAGGTCTGGCAGTGCCTTTTCATTGTCACCATTTTCCTTCCTATGTATTTCACACACTTATAGGATGGAAAGCAGTTCCTCCATGGTTCCTATAAGACTTTCTTCTTGAAGAAAAACAGAAGATGAGAATTAGGGGGATAAATTGCAGCCTTCATTGTATAGGTAGTCTCAGGACTACAATTGATATTCATACCTGTCCTCTCCCACTATCCATTCTAAATTGTCTTCTCTATTATTTCATCTATTATTTCAAGATGGCAGCTCACTTCATGGGGTGACCCAGACCTTTAATTCTGTTGAGTCTGAGTTCTAGATAGCTGTTGTAGTTTGTGCTGCTATAACAAATTACCATAGACTGAGTGGCTTAAACAACAAACATTTGTTTCTCATACTTATAGAGGCTAAAGTTAGAGATTAGGGTGTTAGCATGGTTAGGTTCTAGAGAGGGTCTTCTTCCAGGCTGCAGATGATTGACTTTGCCTTGTATCTTCATCACATAGTGGAAAAAAAATCTAGCTCTTCAGTGTCTTTTATAAGGACACTTAACCCATTCATGAGGATTCCACCCTCATGACCTAATTACTTCTCAAATAACCCACATCCTAACACTATAACATTGGGGATTAGATTTTATGTTTATGGTTTTATATGTATTGTTTACCTTTTATTATGGGCTTTGAAGCCTCTCTAATGTCATTTTGATGTCCTGTTCAACACAGTAGTAATTTAAGTAAGCATTTTGTTGATACTCTTCTTTCAAAATTCTCAAAGTGAGTGTTGTGTGTGTATGTGCATGTGTGTGTTGGGTGTGTATATACACTTTATGTTTTTGAAAATTATTTGTTACATTTATGTTGTTTCAAAAATATAACCTGAGAATTTATTCTCTGTGGCTTTATTCTTTGTGTTATTTTAAATTTTAGTAGCCTAATGCAGAGAATTTGAGTTTCTAAGTAAAATAATATGAAGGATTTTCAATTTATTTATCTATTTATTATTAAGTGAGAAGAGAAGAGACATTGAGACAATCTCCCACATGAGCCCCAACTGGAATCCACCCAGCATCCCCTGCCTGGGGTTAATGCTCTAAGCAACTGAGCTATCCTCAGCACCTGGAGCCGATGCTTGGACAAATAGAACTACTGGCTTCAGGGGAGGAAGAGAGAGAGAACAGGGAGAAAAGCATATGGTCACTTCTTTTGTGTGCCCTAATAGGAAATAAAACCTGGGACATACATATGCTGGGCTGATGTTCTATCCACTGAGCAAACTGGCCAAGGCTGAAAAAAATTTCAATTATGAAAACTTGTACTAGACTCCTTAGCAGTTTCTTAAAGGCTTGTCTCAACATATTTCAGTCCACACTGATTATTATAACTTAAACAAAACTAAAACAAATGAGTTAAAGATTAAAACTACATTTTAACATGTTTATATGTGAAAAATAACATTATGTTTATAGATATTATAATATCATCTTATCATTTAAACTGTTTTTTGGGGGCATTCAAGTTTGTGTGTGTGACTGTGTGTGCGTGGTGTTTATCTATTTTTAAGTCTAATTCTAAGTGGTGTTTTTTCCCTTAAGGAAATAACCTTTTATCTGAATTATTGTTATAATTATTTTCTAGTTTGACATTATACTTTTAATTGACATTTTAGAGTTTTCAACAATCGAGTAATTGGAACATATATGCCATCAAATATCAAATCAATCTGAGTTTATAATTTTAAAATACTTTCTCTATTCTAATAAAGAAATAGAAATACATTTAGGACTTTTACTTCCCTCCCTCCTTCCCTCCCTCTCTCCTTCTCTTTCCCTCCCTCCCTCCTTCTCTCCCTCTCTCCCTGCTTCCTCTCCTTTCTTCTTTCCTTCTTTCCTTTTTCCTTTCTCCATCACCTTTAGATCACTCAGTAAAGTAAGTGTACTTCAAACATGCCAAACATGCCAGAGACCACTATCTTTTATTCAGTAAAGGAGATTGTGGAATTTATTGGAAAAATAAAGCATGTTGAAAATGCTACACTATCCCCAGAGATTTGACCAAGATTGTATAAACCAAAAGGAGTTATTAAGGATTCTTATTCATAGATGTTAATGTTACTGGTTGCATGGATGATGGAGCAGAAGTTTAACATAACAAAAATGATATTCTGGGAAGGCTACGCTAGTAAGGAAAAGTCATGCCTAAAAATCACTGACATCTTTTGATTTCTTTTCCTAATGTAAATAATAGAGCATAGTATTTCATCATAGAGCAAAACAAGGCTATTTTAAAACTGGTCAGAGATCTCTTCATTATTCACTCATTTGGTAAATATTTTGTCTTTACAATATGGTCAGTATATCTACTCTGTATCAGTGTTACAAATATGAATATAACCTATTTTGCTTTTAAGGAGTGGCTGGTTAGAGTGGACACTGTGTACATTGATAAATTATAACACAACCAAGTAACTATTAAGAAAATTACAAACAATTTATTATGAGATTACAAAGGAAGAAATAACTAAATCAAATGCAGGAATTAAGGTCTATTCTAAAGAGAAGGCAATGTTTCAAACGGATCTTAAAAAGCGAGTCATGGAAGCAGATCTTTTTATTGGCCAGTGACAGATCTCCTGGTGGATTTTGAGGTGAAAAATTTCCATGAGGAGTGAATGTAAAAGCCACTCTGTGAGCATGTTACTTAATGCACTGAGAGTAAATGGAAGGTAAAGACACAGAAAAGGTGACAACCAAATACTGTTTCAGAAACTTTAATTGGCCTAATTGGTGGTGTCACAGTAGATAAAATGTAGACCTGGAACGCTGAGGTTACTGGTTTGAAACACCAGGCTTGCCCTATTGAGGAACCTGCGAGAAGCGACTACAAGTTGAAGCTTTCCTCCCCCACCCTTTTGTTCTCTTTTTCTTCTTTCTAAAAATCAATAAATAAAATTTTTAAAAATATAAATTTTGGGTTTTTTTTAGTAAAATAAGAAGAAGGGCGGTAGCCACGTCTTGAAGCCCCTCTCATATTCATGAACAAAGTCTGCATTGCTTGCTGTTCTTCTCATGGCCACATTCCCAGTAGAGTTGTTAACAGAATAAAAGTTTTGTTAGGCAACCTCTATGGTTTGGACAAGAAGCAAACAAATAAAACTACACTCTGCAGTTTTTCTCAAAAACATGGAAAACATTGAGACCTTGTAAGAGTCATATTTAAATCCAACTTCTGTAGTTGAACCCTACTATGTGTCAAAAGCTTTCCTGCATTCTTCCCTTATATATTTTATATTAATTAACACAGAATCATGAATTTTCACAAAAAAAAATCTCTCAAACATGGAATATTTTTTCTGTGGCATAACAATTGCTTAGACATATACAATAGCATAAAATGTATGATACTTAAGACAATTTAACTTCCAGACATTTTTTTAAAATTCATTTTAGAGAGGAGAGAAAGAGAGAAAGGGGGGAGGAGCTGGAAGCATCAACTCCCATATGCGCCTTGACCAGACAAGTCCTGGGTCTCGAACCGGCAACCTCAGTGTTCCCAGGTTGATGCTTTATCCATTGCGCCACCACAGGTCAGGCCAGACATTTTGTTCTAAAGCTGTTGTAGCAAGCATTTTGTTTGGAAATAGCTGTATTTTGCTATTCCCGTTGAGAAGTTCATTGCTTAAGCAAAATTAAGACTAAGAGAAATCTCTGTCTCTCTCATCTCTCTCTCTCTCTGTCACACACACACACACACACACACACACACACACACACACACACACACCTTTCAACTAAAGATCATTTAGCTTCAAAATAAATGATAGGAATTTTCAGAGTGGAGACCACATATTCTTTCAATACCTGCTTGTGTGGACCTTCTCGGAAGTTGTATAGGATTGGTTTGTTGGCCAAATGCAGCTCAGACGATGAAGAAACAGCAAGTGGAAAGCCTTCACTAGCTCCTCAAAGCTGAAATTACTTTATATCAAGTTTAAATTAAAGTAAAGGAGAATGGTGCAATATATTTTCCTCTGCTTCATTTCTTTTACATTGCCTTCTCCTAGGCAATTTGTTATGTAGAAGGGTGATGTGTTTATACATTTTGGAACTAAGCAGTCATAAAACTGTATAGGCACAGCTTGAAACCACCATCCACAAATTAGAAAGTTCCCCTAGATTTGCCCATTTTATAAACACTTTATGGAAAAAAAGAGAAAGAAAAATCAAACAAAACCCCAGGAAGGTGGTTTAGGTGTCCCCTCCCACTCTCCTCCCAATATAACTCCCAAATAGTTTATCTGATAATTATACACTACTGAAATATGATGCAAAGTTATGTAAATACTATTTTCATCATACAATGAAAAATCTTAAAAATTGCCTTCAGCAGTATCAGCTGAAATTTAATAGACTATGTATTTTTGAAATGAAAACCCAAATATATTTTATTCTTTATATTAAAAAGAAATGACTAATTGAAAATGGCATCTGTAAACACATTTTTTGTTTTGTTTCTAAAATAGTTTTCTTGCTGTGAACTAAAGATTTTAGAAGTCGTTAGTGGTCAAAAGTAAAATTTTTCTACCCCAAACCTCTCTGATGATATTCTGTACTTTCTAAACAATCATCTTGCTACTTGACCCATGTAATTTCAGAAAATATGCTGAACATTGGTAGATTGGACACAGATTCTAATGCTTGGTTTTCGATGTACTCCCAGATTAAGATAGAAAGTCATTTGCATCAAAAAATGTAAAATAAACAAAGCATAAGGCATTGCATGTTGAAAATGTAACTCCTTCAACAAAACAATGAATAACTTATTTACGTGCGACAGCAGTTATTTACTCAAGATTGCTGCCTCACCAATGTAGGCACTGAAATAATATTAAATACAACAGTATTAACTGCTACTTTTGTTTTAGATCAAAAGGAATTTAAAAACGTGAAAACTTGAAATAAATATACAAGTAAAAGAGATACATATTCTAGTGCTGTTATTACAGGCTATGTTGAACAAGTTTAAAGACCCAATGTTCAGCTAGGACACATGCTTCATATAAGAGATATTCCATATTTTGCATATTGCCAAATTTTGTCATCTAGCCCATCTATCAACAAATGACAAACTGAATTATGGTAATAGGAGAGAATGATTGTGAATGCTGGTAAAAAACTAAATGATGGTAAATAAGATTGATTTTAATATGCTACTCTCTTGAGATTTAAATAGACTCCAAAATTAGACTATGTGCTCAGCACATTGTAACTATTTAATAAATATCTGTTGAATGAATGGATAAAGTTTATTTATTGCAAAAAATGCCTAAATGCTCTCCAAGGGAAGAATAGTACTGCCTAGCACAGCTGACCTCAAGTTTCATTTCATAGGAAATTGAGCATGCTTTTAACAGAAACTGAATGTTCTCTAGAAGTTTGGGTTGTAGGTAGATTGATAACCACCTTTGATGCTCAGCAGGGAACTCATAAATAGTTAAGCATATGCAAATTACTTGAGAGAAGTTGGTCTTCATTTGTGGTTTCAGGTCAGACTAATGATTTTCTCTTTCAAACACAACCAAATGGATGTGTCAAAAGAGGTAAAATTCTTAATGGGAGAGGACATAAATAGTTTCTAACCTGCTGCTAAGGTTACAAATGTCACTGGTAGTTGTCATTATAATAGAGCAGAGGGTCCTTCATTATTTCAAATGCATTTCTATATCCACAGGTAGTCAGATAAGTGACCATTACCACATGTACCAAAAGGACAAACAGATGGTGTTCAGATCATTCATTTTTTGTGTGTGTCTTAACAGGATTCAAGCATTTTGGAAGTCATTCAGAGTCATGTGTTTTTTATCAACTTATGTCGAAACATTTACATACATTGAACCCTTGCCCTTTCACTCCTGGCTTTGTTTCCTCCACCTCCCCTTTATTATATCCCAAGTGTGCAAGTGTAAAAGTGAACAATAGACCTTGTCCCAGGGTGACTGAGAAATCTTCTATTGAGATTCCAAGTGAGCATTTTTCTATGCATCTTCTGGTCTTCCAGGAACTGCTGGGCATGATCAATAGCCCAATCAGAATCACATGAAAAGATCCTTTCCCTCCTACTTGACTTTGCCACATCCAACAGTTTTGCCACAGGGTTTGAAGTGAGGGTGATGGGCACATTGACAGAACATAACCAAATCACCCTGCTGCAGCTGATGCAGAACATCGCCACAGTGGTCTTCCAGCAGTTTCAAACAGATTGTACCCACAATCCAAATAGGCAAAGAATAGAGCCAAGGAAACAAACTGGCTGAGCAGAGCCCAGTTAGGGCCATTTTGTTGTTGCCTGATCATATAGAGAAAGTCAGTGGGCTGTATAGATAAACTCATTATAAATGGTTTCTTCCCAGTCTGTTGCAATTACCTCATTACAGTCCACCATAGAGCAGGTGGTACACTTATTTGGCTCAGCCAAAACCAGCTGCTACAACCTGTGATTTGGAATCTTTCCAGATATTGCTGAGAATTATAAGCTAGGCCATGATAGCTCTGATAGAGGGGAATATCAAATTATTTTAGAATTGATAAAGCGTTTTAATCTGAAACTCTCTCCCATTCAACCCTCAACAGCACACATCCAAATAAAGTTGATCAGAGTGCCCTAAATTGACCTGTTACACAGAGTGTCGTTGAACCATAAGGTTTTTTTTTAATCTAAATGGAATGTCTTCCTTTTCATTCTAACCACATTTTTATCTCAGTCTATACCTTACTTTATTCTTCCTGTTAATTACATAGCTTGACTAAAAATTTTGTAGATTTAGCATCTATCTATGAGTTCAGTTATCCCCTGCTAAATCCAATTTCAACATTCAACTACATCATAGTCCATTTCCATTTGGCCTTACCAAGCCAAGAAAGGGCTATTTGGATCAGCTTTAGAGATAAACTGGTTCATTTAATATTTATGTCCTAGAGAAATTAAGCTACATGAATGACATGATCAATAAATAGGCACTGAGCTATTATTTCAATATATGACAAAATTTAGCACAAATCAGAAACAAACAAACAAGCAAACAATATCTATACAGAAGTTTACTTACGTCAGTAATCTGGGATGTTTGAACTAATGCACTATATGAAAAGCATTAAAGAAGCCCACAGCTATGAGTAAATCAAAATATGTGAAATATCCTCACACAGTTTTTGTTGCCACAGGATTTTGTTTTAGATTTTCCAAACTTTTGTCATAATTAGCATTTTTTGATGTTGCATCTCTGCTTATGTGAAAGTATATTACTGTGTCATTTAAAACGGGTACCCTAAAGCTTGGTTGAATCATTGGTGCATTTCTGGCTTCAAACCTTCCCGGTTAAAAGTCTATATTTATTCATTACCAAGTTACTAAGACTTAGAAATGCACTTTTCAATGGAAAGATCTTAGACACTCAAATTTTGTTAGGTCTTAACTGAAAGTTTTCTCATGGGATGTAATATAGATAAGGACTTTACTTACACAAATTCCTCATGTTAACAGTTCTGTAGTGTTGCTTCAGAGAAAGGGTACTGAGATTTACATAATAAATGCATTTTTGTTTTGTTTAGTGTTATATTATTATGGAGTACAGCAACTTTGAACTAATAGTAGTTTGAAATCTCCCTCCTCATCAACAAGCATACTTTCTTACTTTCCTATTTTTTTTTAAAAGGACTCAATAGGAAAAGAATGGTTTCACACAACAAGAATCTATTTAACTGGATAATGATCTTTCTCGTTTTGTCTAGACACAGTTACCAGTGTTTGAGGGTGTCTACAACAATTCCAGAATGCTTCATTTCCTTACAGCTGTTGTGGGCTCCACTTGTGATATAAAGGTGAAGAGTAGTACCACCTATGAAGGTATCTTCAAGACTCTGAGCTCAAAGTTTGAATTGGTGGTAGACGCTATGCACCGGAAAGCATCTGAGCCAGGAGGTGGCCCTTGTAGGGAAGACATTGTGGACACTGTGATGTTTAAGCCAAGTGATGTCATGCTTGTTCACTTCCAAAATGTTGACTTCAATTATGCCACTAAAGACAAGTTCACTGATTTGGCCATTGCCATGAACTCAAAGGTGAATGGGGAACACAAAGAGAAATTGCTTGGTTTGGGCAAGATCCTGAAAGATCTTTATTTGAACATAATATAAATATTTACCTAGGAAAGACCACCCTCTCCCTCCAGATACTGCCCTAAAATGTGATTTAGAGCTCTTAGCTATGGAGAAGATGCTGATTCAGATTTTACTAGAACTGAGAGTGGAAATGTTAATATTAGATCTTATTGCGCCTGTAGAAATTATCGGAAGGTGGACAGACCTGCTATTGGATTGAAAAAGGCACTTAGTCCAAATATTTTACTGATTCTTCATTCATTCATTGATATATTTAATAATATTTATTAAGCACTATCTATGTGCCAGTCATACTACCAACTGCTAGAGTTAAACAGTAAAACAAGAGTGACATAGCCCATTCCTTCAAATTACACATGTATTTTTTCTATTTTTACTTCTTACTTGGTTATCACATATAGATCCATTCAGGTTCTATCTGTGGCTTCATTATCAATCTCAGTTCTTGCCCTGCCTATTATTCTACCTTCACTCTATTTTTCTTTAAAACATGCAATTTATCCAAAAAATACAAGAAAAAGAATTGAAATCAAAACATACAAAAAATTATAATCCTCAAATCCCAAATTTAAGCATTCATTTTTCCCAAATGAGTTAATGTTCTTTTTCTCAGTCAAATGATTTCTTCAAATACTGCCAAGTACATTGTACATTGGAAGGACAAATTTGATTTAAGAAGTACCCAACTATTCTTAAATGTCATTCCACATAGTAGCAATTATACTGCTTGTTACTATGCATTAAACTCACCGAGACCAACATGGTTAGCCATGAATTTTTAAGAAATCCATTTTCATAAATATTTAGTTAAAAGTTATTTAACATTACTTAAGGGGATCTAATGAATGTAAATAAAACACTAAAATAATAATAAATAAATATATTGATAATTTAAAGGTAGATCCTGAAAGATCATTATTTGAACATAATATAAATATTTGCCTAGGAAATATATTAATCAACTGACAAGTAAAAGAAGCAGTTAAGTCATTAAGGTGGTTCAATAATTGGTTAATGTAAAAATTTAATATTGTAAAAAGTTTTTGATAACATAAACATTTATAGCTTTCTTATGTGTGACCAATAAAAAGAGCAAAAAGATAGTAGGAAAATGTAATAGAAAAACTTACTGCACCATTAAAACGAAGCTATATATAATAACTTCATAAAACTTAAGATTATAAAAGAATATTTACATAAATATAAAATAAAGCAATCATTTTTTTGTGGGGGAGATTCAATATTATAAAAATTCCCATTTTTCAAATTATTTTATAATTTTAACTCAATAGAAAGTTGTATAACACCATATGAAACAATTCTAAACATTTTTCCTGTGTCATTTCAAAGAATAAACATTCAAGAATAGCAAGAAAAAAACAGAATAGCAAGAAATTTTGACAATAATATAGAAAGTTGTGTCACAGATATTAAAACATGTTTTATAGCTAGAGAAGTTAAAAGAGTTTTTATCAGTGAGAAAAGAGACACAGAAATCATGGTACAGAACAGAATCACAATAGATTGAATTTGATTTTTCAAGTTAGTTGAGAAAAGACGCATTCTTTAATAAGCAATAATTAATTACATGACTATTTCTTAGAGAAAAAATATCTCCATCATAGCATACACAAAACTAAATTGCAGATAGATTAATGTTTATATAAAATAAAAGCAAAAAAATACATTTTTATAATATTGAGGAGCATAACACCAAATTTAGAAGTTGTTTTTTAAAAAAGCAAATTTTCCTCTAAACATTTTGAAACACTTTTGCATGAGGCAACTATATTACAAATAAAGTTAAAAGAGAATTTATTTGTGGTAATTATCTATTGTAGTTGTCAAACACTTAATGTCTTTATTACATCTCACTGCTTAGAGATATAAAATAAAACATCCCAATAAAAATGAAAAAACTGTATGAAAAGGAAGAGAAATTTTAGAGAATTTTAGAGAAATAAATGACCATTAAACATAAAAAAATATGCTTAACCTTACTAATATTCAGAGAAACACAAATGAAAATAACAATGATACAGTTTATTAACAGTACAGTAACTAAGAAAAGATTTTTAAAAAAGTAGTCATTCTCCTAAGGGAGCTCTGGCTGAACTATCTTTCCTTGGTTGATATTTTCTTTATACTAAAATGTATGCATGTATGTTTTTATCCAGTGATTCTCATTGTCGAACTTTATACAACAGATACCCAAGTGAGTTGGCAAAGGGCATTAATTACAGCAATGTGGCAAAACTGAAAAAATTAGAAGAAATCCAAATACCCATTCATAAGGGATAAGCTAGATAGATTTATACCTCCATAAAAGATAATGTAATAAAACCATTATAAAGAATGTACTCTTTATCTTCTAAAATTGAAAGATGACTTAAATGAACAGCACGTAATGAAGCCAGGTAAAGCCAAAAACATCCTAACTGAATCCTTTCTGAATTTCTGATGAACAGAACTTTGAGGATAAAAAAATCAAGGGGTTTTAAGCCACCAAGTCTTGGGATGGTTTGTTATATGTAGCTCTGGAAACCCAAAACAGCCACCAGGACAGAATGAGAACAATCTGCCTATTGAGTATATAAATGGAATGATGAGATTAGCCTGACTATACTGTGGAGGAAAAAAATAGGATATATAGTGTGGGGCAAAACATTAGGGTCTGGAAAACCAGGCAAAAAACACTCTGTTTTTTGAGAAGAGAGACAGTTGTTATATAGCTAAATCTCAATATTACCATTTTAGAGAAAGAAAGAGGGAATTCTATTCTCCCATCTGGCTGTCTCAGCTACAGATCCTTTCTTCCCAGAGAGAGAGGAAAAAGAATTTCATTGAGAGAGTTAGTCTCAGCAAGGACAGTAAAAACTTCTGTGCTGCGTCTGCCAGAGGATCAGAGAGCTCTCACATCAAGCAGTTGGACCAGATGACCTCTGGGAGTCTTTCTGATCCTTTATTTCTCTAGAAAGAAGAGCTTTCTTTTCCTAAATTATTTCTCAGTTGGCCTAGCCAGAGCCCTCGACATCTTGCTAACTGTCTGTGGATGCTTTTAGTTTGTCAATGGCCTTTTTAAGAGAGACATCTGGAACTAGGCACCATATATGCCTGACATGTGGCCTGCATAGGGTGGAGGGCACAGTCACTCAAATAATTCCAGTCCTTTTGCATGCCATGTTCCCAAAAATGTCTAAACAATGGACAACATTAACAAAAATAACTGAATATTAATTAAATTGTTAAATATTGATAGCAATAGGGAATACAGAGGCTAAGAAAATAGTGTATTTTAGATACACTTGAAAAATGGCTTTATTATAAAGATTGGTTGTCCTGCGTATATTAGCTTGTTGGTAATCATTCTATTTTTCTGTTGTAGTATTCAAACAGCATTCTTCCTGGCAACTTTATCTTTTCACCTGCATCAGATTATCTCACACCTTGCACAATAAAGTAACTTTATGCATAGCCCTAAATTTTCCTCACTCCTCTGAAAAATGATTTTGAGTTAGTCAGGGTCTCTTCTAGTTCTCTCCTCCACCTTCAACTTCATCTAAATTCTGTCCCATTGTGCCCTAAAGCTTGCTCTGCAATCACTCCCCTGCTACCTCAGTTTTGCCCTTTGCATTGACATACTCAACTACACTTACAAATGCATTTTCTAACCCACTCAAGAAATTTGTTTTATCAGATATCCATGTTTTTTATCTTTCTTTCTCCTGGACTGAAATCTGTCCCTTGGTTTACAAGTATGCATCTCAGACCTGATTAAACAGTTCTTCAAAACACTAGATATTTGTTATCTGGGCTTATAAATTTATTCTCTAAAAACATTTAAAATACTTCTTTTGTTTGCTAGACCAAAAAAGAATAAACAAAACCATGCCTGGAACTCTGTTAATGTTGGTGAGAGCACTCAGGTGAATGGACTGCCTTCTATAGAATGCTTTTCAAATAGAACATTAGTTAAGTAAACTTTCTATGTGGAATAAGAGAAATGAGATTTTTGAGCTCTTTAATTTCACAGAATACTATCTTAATAGGGTTATTACTATTTATTTACTTAGTATCTGAGTCATTGAAAAGTACCACTATAAACACTTTAAAAATAAACAAATAGAAAAGAAAAACGACCTGGTAGTCCCACCTCTACAACAGGTAAGTTAACAAAGCAGTGTGGAATCCACTCATTTTATATGTAAGTTTCCTCAAGCCCACACACAAGTTTGCTAGCATCAAACCACATTTGAGAAGAAAAGAAGGCTCTTATTAAGCAACTGGTGCAAGCTTCATCAGAAATAGCAATTTTCAGCTCAGCCTGACCAGGCGGTGGCGAAGTGGATAGAGCATTGGACCGGGATGCAGAGGACCTATGATAGAAACTTGGAGGTCGCTGGCTTGTCATGGGTTCATCCAGCCTAAGGGCTTGAGTGTGGGTTCACCAGCTTGAGCGCAGGGTTGCTGGCTTGTGTGTGGGATCATAGATATGATGCCATGGTCACTGGCTTGAGCCCACAGGTTGCTGGCTCGAGCAAGGGGTCACTTGCTCTGCTGGAGCCCCTCTCAAGGCACATATGAGGGAACAATGAATGAACAACTAAGGAGGTGCAACAAAGAATTGATGCTTCTCATCTGTTTCCCTTCCTGTCTGTCTGTCCCTATCTATTCCCCTCCCTCTGTGTGTGTGTGTGTGTGTGTGTGTGTCACAAAGAAAGAAAGAAAAGAAATATCAATTTTCAGTCTTTTTTCCAATATTCTTATGCTATAAAACTCATGGTTAATATGCAGCTGGTTAAGGCAATATTATCAAAGTGAATTTGAGAGGCAAATTTAATTATTATTATCACTATCAAAATATTTTGCACTTATTGGAATAAAGAATAGCATAACTGTACAAAATCACTTAAATGTGCTCTTTCTTCCATCTATAAGAATGTATTGTATTTATAAAAACAATGACATAAATGGACATTTGAGACATACTTTTAATTAATACATAATTTATTTAAATTAGTTAAAAATTTTTAACAAGTGAAGGGCTATTAATTTAATTATTTTCTTAGCATGAATAATTCATAAAAACTGTGGATGAAAAGATAAGATTATTGATAGAAATAGTAGGAAGAGGTAGATAATATGTGTGACTAAGAGTAACTTACTGAAAAATGTCTAAAGAAAATTAAAATAACATGATTCTTGAGAACTTATGAACATAAGAATTCACATTTTTTGGATATATGTGGTAAAAAATTTAGAACCACTGCAATAAAGAAGTTTCAAATACTGTTTTTACAAATGTAATTCTTTGAACTAAATAGCTAAATTGCAACAGAATTCAATATTCTGTATAAAATAAGAATCTATTATGTACTCAATTGCATGTGGACATGAGAGGAGCTAACAGTTTGAAAGTCATTAAAATGTTGAATACCAAAATATTGTAAATAAGCACCTGGAAGAAAGAGAAACTCCTTTCCACCATTGTATTGTATTAGCTGCCATTTATTTGGTGTTCCTTAATGAACAGGGTAAAGTACAGGGTAGCCCTGTACTTAATTATCCTGGTTTATTTGCATTTATTTTAAAGTTCTCTTTCTATCCTTAATTCTGCATGTACAATAATCAATGTTATGTCTAGATAAGCATTAGGAGTCAGAACATGTAAAGCTGACTATTCTGTAATCTAGCTTGTTAGGCTTTTTGAGGATTTACTGTTTAAGCATAGAACAACTCTTCAGCAAAATGCAGGAAGAATGTAAATAACATATAAGGACTTGCACTCATACACAATAGATATAAGAAGAATGGTACAACAGCAGAGTTGAAATGTGCTTTTTGCCAAAGTCAGCATAATATTATTAATATTTTTATAGATAGTCCCTCACCATTTCCGATCTCTAAATTTTCTCCATTGTGTGGGTGTGTACACATGCATACACATGCACAACCATCAAGCCACTTGCTGTACTGGTTTGCTAGAAAAACATTTTGGGTCCTGAACTTGAATATAATGAGAGAGAGAACAATGGGGATGATGAGATTTACAACACGAGGACTATCCAGCATGGACCTGTGATGAACAGGACAGATCTTAAGGAGCTTGTAGCACCAGGTGTCTGATCCTGATGGAAGCAATCCAGTAATATCTGGAACTTTGAATTAAACTCTAAACCATAAGTCTTCATGAAAATAACCTTCAGCAGAAAGTAGAAATTTCATTGTCTTCAATTTTTTTTTTACTGATTCACTCTGTAACTCTGAGTAAATCACTCAACTAGATTTCTGGCCTATCTCACTCACAGGGTTTTGACTCCTATTTGTCATTACTCCCTACATCCACTGAGTCACTTTGTGCTGTCAGTTGTTCTGACATTTTATATTCAGTGACGGTAAGGCCTCCACATTACATACAAAGTGGCAGTAATAATAGGCAATTAAATGATAAAATGAAGAAAAGTGAGACAAAGATGCCTTAATTCCCATTAAAAATTATTCAGATGTATAAACCAACAGAAAAAGCTTCAATTAATTATAACCACAGAAACATTTTATCACACATACATCGGGCTTAGTTTGGAAGGTGGGGTATGTCCTTTCAAATAAATCAGAATATGACTTTGTTCATTCATTCATTCAACTAACTACCATATTTTTTTGCTCCATAAGATGCAATTTTTTCCCCAAAAAGTGGAGGGGAAAATGCCCATGCATCTTATGGAGTGAAAAATATGGTATTTTATTAAATACTTTAACACACCATTTGGTCCAGAATATATTTTTCTTATTTTCATTCTTAAAACCATAAGTGTGTCTTATGGTCAGGTGTGTCTTATGAAGTGAAAAATATGGTAATTTATTTAGTATTCTCTATGTGTTAACCCCTCTTTATTCTTGGGAATATTCATGGAATGGAACAAGAAGTTTTGACTTCACAGTTATTATATTCAAGAGAAGGGAAAGAGAAAATAAATAAAATGCATAGTAAGTAAGTAAATTATTTAGTGTATTCATAGGTAATAAGTGCTATGGAAAAAGAAAAGAAAAAGTGAATTCAGGTGATCAAGATTACCAGGATTTGGGAAAGGAAATTAAACTACCGTATTAAATGTTGAGATTCTAGTAGCATCATTAAGAAGGTGACATTTGGGCAGAAATTCAAAGAAACTTAGAGAATTAGCCATCTATATATGGAGAGGAAATATTCTAAACAGAGAACATAGTTAGAGCAAATTCCTTGAGGTAAGAAGTATGTTCATCATGTTTAAAGAAAGAAAGGAGACCTTATAGCTATACAGGGTTGAGGGGAACAATATTAGAAGATGAATTTAGAGATAACTGGATTCAGCTGTAGGGGTGAGGTCTATTTAATATGTTTAAGAATTTTTTTCTAGTCTGCATGAAAATGGAGTCATTGAATAGAGGATGATATGATTTATCTGAAATGTGAACATCATCACTCTGGCTGCTGTGTTAAGAATAGACTGTAAGAAGACAAAAGTGGAAACCAATGAGGAGGCTATTACAGTAATTCAAGTGATAAATGGTGATAGTCTATCCACACTAGATGGTAGCTGTGTGGATGAGGAGAAGTGATGAAATTCTGGATCTATATTAGGATTTACTGATAGCATGGATGCAGAGTATAAAAAAAAGAGAAGAGTCAAGGATAACTTATTTATTTTTATTATTTCCCCCAGCAAAATGATGGTTGGAGTTTCCATCAATTGATATGTGAAAAGTTGTGTGCAACTGGAGTACCCTTGTTTATTTTAGAGCATATTGATTTTGAGATGTTTATTAGACATTCAAGTGGATAATTAAATAAACAGATACAAATATTATATTTTGGATAGCGGTCTGAGCTAGAGATAAAATGTTGTGAGTAGTTGCCATATGTGTTATATATAAGTCCGTGTGATTGAGATCTCCAAAGATATGAATGGAGAAAGTAAGGAGAAGATTCAGGACAAGGCTCTGGGATCCTCTAAAGTTAAGGGATTGGTGAGAAGAAGAGAATCCAATAAGCAGACTGAGAAAGAGAAAGCATTGAAGAAGAACAAAAGACAAGAAAATGGGTGGTATAAAATTTGAATGAGAAAAATATACCAAGGAAGTGATGTGCTGCTGGGAGAGGCCATTGGATTCACCAATGTGATCAGGGTAAACATGGTGAGAGTAGTTCTGATTGAGTGGTGGAGGCAAAAACTCAACTTAAGTGGGTTTAAAAGAGAATGGGAGGCCCTGGCTGATTGGCTCAGCGGTAAAGTGTCAGCCTGGCGTGTGGAAGTCCCAGGTTTGATTCTCTGTCAGGTCACACAAGAAAAGCCACCATCTGCTTCTCCACTCCTCCCCTTCCCTATTTCTCTCTCTTTGTCCCGTCCCTCAGACATGACTTGGTTCGTGCAAAGTTGGCCCCTGGTGCTGAAGATAGCTCCATGGCATCACCTCAGACACTAAAATAGCTTGGTTGCCAAGCAATGGAGCAGTAGTTCAGACAGGCAGAGCATCCCCTGTTAGGGTTTTTTTCCCAGTAGATCTTGGTTGGGGTGCATGCAGAAGTCTGTCTCTGACTCCTGTCTCTCACTGAATTAAAAAATAAAATAAAATAAATTTTAAATAAAAGAGAATGGGTGAGAGAATTAAAACTACAAGAATAGATAATGCCTTCAGAGTTTTTCTATAAATACAACCAAACAATAGACAGATAAATGACAGAATGAGAATTTCTTTAGGAATTTAGACATATTTGTATGTATGTATACTGATTTTAGTTGCTCAGAAGAAAAAGAGGAAGATATCAGTATAGGAGAACAAATGAAGAATTGTTGGAGTAATGCTTTCAAGGAATTCCTATAATCATGTCCTTAAGAAGAAATGGGATTTATGCAAAAGTAGAGGGATTAGATTCAAATAGAAGTGAGATGAAAACACATTGCTTATTCTCTAAAGCAGTTTCTACTCAATTTACACCCATGGATATTATGGAGTGGTCAAACACCTCCTAAGAAAATATAATGTGTCTCTATATATTAAGGAATATGATTTCTATTATGGTTGTGAGGATAGTATTGAAAAATATTGTACAGTCAGAAAAAAGCAAACTGTTGACTGGATTAGGTTCTCCATCTCCAGAAAACCTTTGCCAACAATAGGAAAATGGAAATTAAAACAAACTTTATATACTTTAAACTATTTGTATTTTTATAATAATTTCTTATCTTTAACAGTATTGCATGGGAAAAGGTCTTTAAAACTAATTTATCATGCTTTAAATCCATGGATTACATTCCATTTTCTCTACCAACTAATTGAGTTTGGGCTGTCAAAAGGGCCTCTAATTAAACTATTAACATCTAGAAAGACCATCTTTTTAAGAGTGAGGACCAGTTCTTGAATATAGGCCTCAGAATAGTTTCACTGTATACGGCTGCTTACTGAATATTACATTGTGAAAAGACATTTCCCTGGTATTTAGGTTTTTTTCAGTTCTTTTGTTCTTGTATTCTGTGCTTCTAGTCTGTTTTGACTGTAATCCATTAATGAAAATATGGCCAATTTAATTTTCTTAAATTAGTAGTGCTTTGTTCATGTCCCAATTTGTCTCCTTAAAAACCTTTTGTAATTCACCATTTTGGGGAGAATTAAAGCCAAATTCTCTATATTCTGTAGCCTTGTCTCCATTGTCACTATCCTTTAGTGCCGTTATATCTTATTACAGTAGCCTGAAAATGATACCTATCCTTACTATACCGTATATCACTGTATGTAATTTTTTTTTTTACATTTACCACTTTATCAGTTATCTACAGCTATATTTATACTGTCTAACTGACTGCTGGTCAGATAGGATTGGGCCTTAGTAGAGACAACTGGGTAACTATATCTGCTCACATTTCTTCATTCAGTAGAGTAGCCTAAACATCTCATAATAAAGGAAAAGAAGGTAACAACACACAAATATCTTTTCAAGCCACTGGTTGTATACAGTTTGCTACTGCCTTGCTGACCAAAGAAAACTATATGGGGAACTCAGTCAGTAAGGCAGGTAGTAGAAGAAAGGCATGGCTTCAGGGAGGTGTAGTAGATTGGGGCCATTAATACAATCAATTGATCGACTACAAAGACCTAAATTCTTCTTCTGTACTATATGATCTCTAGATAAAGATTTATCTCACACTGACACCTTCTCTCAAATTGTCTAGACACCACTTCCTTTGCCTCATCCCTTTAGCCTAATTTATTCCCATTTATCTATTATTTTAGTTCAAATATCAATTTGGACAGGAAAATTTTTTTGACCTTCTGGCATATCGAAGCATTCTTTGTCATTACCTGTCATCGAACCATGTTTCTGTCATAGTGTACTTGACTGAGGTTGAATTATTAATGTAATTATTCAATCAACTTCTGAGTCCCCATTTAACTAATACCTTTTAAAAACAGGAACTTTGACATCTCTTGTGCAACACCTAGTATTCAGTATTGTTCATGGGACATAATAAATATTTGATAAATATTTCTTGAATGACATTACTTATGCTGATTGAATTTCCTAATTATTTTTCCTTTTGTTTTACTTCAAACAATATTACCCATTTTGTAAGAGTTAAGACATTTTTAAAGTTCTATTTATTGACTTATTTTAGAGAGAGAAAGAGAAAAAGTGCATGAGAGAGAAACATTGATTTGTGTTCCATTTATTTGTGCATTCATAAGTTGATTCCTGTACGTGCCCTGTCCGGGGATTGAACCCACACCTTGGCTTATTGGGATGATACTCTAACCAACTGAACTACCCAGTCAGGTCTCAACATTTTTAAAAAATGCCTAACTCTTGTTTCTTATTCCATGGACTTAATGCAATGACTATTCTTTTTTGTTTATTCTCTTAAGACTTTCAGATAGACTTGGCTCCTAAATTCCAGGTCTCTAAGCAGTGGTCCCTTTATTAACTAGCACAAATGAAGTGAAATGTAAGTAAGATATTAATTGTCATCCCTCAGGCCACACCTTCCTCACTCTACTGTAGTCTTTGAGAAGAGAGCAATAATGTGCAAATTGATGTTGTGAATTTTTCAAAGACATATCTGCTTCAGTCAATAGAAAATTAGATTTGGCATTTGTAAATGTGAGGTAAATGAACTGTGGGTTCTTGCATGAGTCATTTGCCTCTTTAGGCCTCAGTCTTATATCTATAATATTTAGAGACAATATAAAGTCAAATGAGGTCTAACATTCTTTGTAGCTCTAAAAAAATTTCCAAGGATTACTTTGGCATGTACAAATAGCATTTCTTCCCTATGTTGGTTAAATGCCTGATTTCTGTATTAGACTGTGATTTCTTTAGAGCATAAGAATCATGTCTTCTTGCTGGCACTTGGCACAATTAGGTATTGAAATTTTTTTATTACTTCAATTTTCATTTGTGCTTGTACTTTTAAGGCACATATTTTCAAAGAACTCTCTTGTGTGGAGGCTATTGCCTTAGGTATAAGTTAGACACATTGGAGATTCCAACTGGGAGCTGTTAGCACTATTCATTAGTCCTTTCTTGAGTATGATAAAGTTATACCGAATAAGTGTTTTGACATGCTAATTTGAGAAACACATGCAAATCTAAAATGCAAAAATATAGAGAGCATTTTGTATTTACAATCTTGCCTTTTGGAATCACAGGTTGGAGGAGATGGCCTTAAAATCAAGTTTCATATTATTTAACATATACTGGGTTGACATGGAAATGTTAATTTCAGATTGTGAGAGTTCCCATTATTGAAGCCATCCACTGATAACTACATTGAAGTAATGTCAAAGAATCCCAAGAGTGTGGCAGTGAAAAAAGAGTTTATTATGGAAAAACTAATGGACCATTTTCTGTAGCTGCTCCTGCTGGTGCTGCTACAATGGGTAACATACAGCAAGCAAAATACTCTTCTCATATGTTAAACCACACAGTTCTACCCCAGGGAAATAGAGTGGGCTTCATCTCTGTCAAATATGTTTGATTGTTTTGGGATATTTTCTCTCCTTTACTTTTTTTACTATCAGTGTTTTTATTTTAATAAAAGTATTTTATAGCATTAAAAAAAAACCAATTTCAATTCTATCTCTTTTTTATTAATAACTTTGTTAGAAATTGACTTAAATGACTTTCCTATGGCCACTATCTTGTTATAATCCAGAGGTCACTACAATTTTGCCTTGAGGGTGTCAGGCTAATGAATCCAGTGCTTCAGTGCTTATGCCAGTAAAGATGACCGTGTCCTTGTATTGTAAGCTGAGTATGCACTATGTTTTAACTTGTTCAAAAAAAGGGGGGGGGAGTGTTTGGTCATGGCCAATTTTTGCTTTTTGCTATATGCATGGGAAGTTACGTGAGTTTGCAAAAGTTTATGGTTCTTCATGTGTTTTCTATTAGTTGTACATGTATTTTCAGAAAATAATTTCTTCAGTAGACCATTTTAGCCTTAATTATTGCAAGATAATAAAGAGTTAAAAAATATGAAATCTTTCAGACCCTGAAAATATAAACTCAATGAGTATTATTTTTCTAAACATTGCATAGTTCCTTGCGGATGTGCAGGGGGAAATGCATCATGATGCAGAAAACTGCCATTTGTAACCCTACAGAGTGTGAATTGGAACAGCAATTCTCTGCTGAAACTATATCTGTTCCATTCTATGCCTGCTCCATGGACTGTTCCAGATTCTTAAAGAGCAATCAGTGAATCCATTTTAACCTATTAGATTAGGAAGCTCAGGTCCCTTTTTATAAAACAAAAAGTTACTTTTTAAAAATCTTTGTTTTCTTAGGAGGAAAGGAAGACTTGATCATTTCTACCTCTAATTTACTTCATCTGACAACTCTAACTCCAGCGGTTACCCCTGCAGGGTAATACAGCACATAAAATCCATAAAATTTATTGTTGATTAATTTTTAACCCAGTCTTCATTGGAGAACGTTGGAAATTGTTCCAAAAGTATAAGAACTCAAAGGTTGTTTTAGAATATCATTAAAAATTGAGATTGATGTATGTGTTATTGGTAACTCGCTATTAACAATTTTAATTTGTGAAAGTTATTTTTCTCTCAAGTTCAGCCAACACAGAATGAAGGAATCATTTGCTTTTGCAGTGTTAATTATGTATTTTTTCTGCAGTTCTTTTATGATTGCTTCTGGGTTCAATTCCATAGAATACGTATCTAACTTGTGTTTCTTTGTCTTAATTCTGTTTTTCGTCTCCATGGAACACAGTATTTGACAAAACTGCAGAGGAAAGAAAATCTTACTACCAGATTTTCCACTTGAGCTAAAAATTAAGTCAAGTTTAAACTGAAAATTTCTTAATCAAAGTTGTCAGCTTACATATGGTCACTAGATTTGTTTTTTGTTTTTTTTGTTTTTTTTTTTTTTACAGAGACAGAGAGAGAGTAAGAGAGAGGGATAGATAGGGACAGACAGACAGGAACGGAGAGAGATGAGAAGCATCAATCATCAGTTTTTTGTTGCCGTTGCGACACCTTAGTTGTTCATTGATCGCTTTCTCACATGTGCCTTGACTGTGGGCCTTCAGCAGACCAAGTAACCCCTTGCTGGAGCCAGCGACCTTGGGTCCAAGCTGGCTAGCTTTTGCTCAAGCCAGATGGGCCCGCGCTCAAGCTGGTGACCTCAGGGTTTGAACCGACGTCCTTCCACATCCTGGTCCAATGCTCTATCTACTGCGCCACCGCCTGGTCAGGCTGGTCACTAGGTTTTATGTAGTCAAGTGTATCTATATGAAATATAAAGAGGAAGTTTAGGGTTCAGTTATATGCCTGGAAAACTCTTTGGATCACAGATAATTCTCAATTACTTTATGCAAATAATAATAATAATGATAATAATAATAATATAAAGAACCATTACTACCTTTTATTGAATGCTAATTATAGTACCATTGTGCTAAGTGGTTAATTTAAAGTGGGATTTGAGACTACAGTTATTTACATTTTACGTTAATTCAGAGACAGAAAGTCCCAGGTAATGTAGCCTTTAAGTTGTTTAAAGTGGAAGTTAATATCAGACCCATCTCCTTAAAGATCTGTAGTCCTAATCGTTCTGCAATTCTATTTCTCATTTAAATCACAGTGATGCTTTTATCTAATAATAACACTGTAATTCAAAAAGCTTCTAAACTCATAACTTTGTATAATTTTGTAATGAATTTCCTCTGAGGGCTTCTCTGAATGTAGTTTCTGCCATGAGGGAGGATCAAACTAAGTTGGTTGTATACATGACAAGTACGTTTGGCCAGTCACTATTTATCTTCATATTGTCTTACTTTGAAATAACGCTTCAGGATTCTCCCTGAATAGAAGTCAGTTGGTTAAATCTTAGAATCCATCTTCATAAACTGTTTTCTGCACTTTGAACCCGTGGTAAATGCATAACTAAGTGATCAGACATCCTCTGTAGGTTGACCGGCTAGGAAAATTATGTGCCTTTAGCTGTGCCTTCCTGGAATCTTGGGCACAGGGAAAGAAGGCAGAGCTCAAGCTGATACCATTACATTAGTAAATTGTGCAACATCTCAGTCCTGACACAAACTTTATAAGGATAAAGTCTCTCCCTACATTCCCAAGCCTCCAAATTCAGTTCCTTTTACCCACCTAAACAAACTATATATACTAAGTAGCAACTGAGTCATTTTCAGATTGAATGAAAACTGTCAGCCCTCAAATACATTGTCATTTCTTTTTAAGCAACAATTATGAAACTTATCTTCCCCGGGTGAACTCTAGCCCAGTCATGATTTATAAGAGTTACAGCTCAGGTAAGGTGTAAATGAGGAAGTTTGCAAAATGACAGTGGAATAGTGAGAAAAAAAAAACATTAGAATGTCTCATTATATTTATTTTACCTCAATAGTGAAAGCTTTTATTTGGGGGTATATTTCATAAAATAAATAATATGTAAATATAGTGGTATATTTATATAATTATACATAAATAAAATACAAGTACTGGGAATTTTCATTCAAAAATGATTGAAGACTAGTGGTTTATAATACTATTAAGCTAAAAAAAATTAGGTGGAAAGTATGTGTTCACTCATTCTGATACTACAAATCCATATGTATTGATTATCCAAAATTACATACATTTTATATTGTAAAGTGGAAGCTAAACATCTTGATTATACACACTAGTTTTCAATCAATAAGTAAAAGCAAAAACTATAAAGGTAAGCCTGTAAGCTCTCTTTTGGGACAATGAAAATTGTCTATTTAAATGCTATTAATCATGAGGGACAAGGTTAGGGAGTGGAAGAGGCATGTTACATCTCAGAACAGAATTTCACAGCAAGCGCTTCTGAGGGTTTCTAGTTATGCTGCAAGAAGAGAAGGATTTGTTAAACAGGTTTCTTTACAAGAAGATTTCTTGGAGCTATTAATAGAGGCTCATAATATGCACTGTGAATCTCCAGTGGCAGAGAATATTGTGCAAACTTTGTTGACCAAAGTATCGTGTCTTTGAGAAGTACTTTACAGAACTGGGCTGCCATTGAATGTACTTGAAAAATATTGGCTAAAAGTGTTTTTTTTCTCTGAAGTTTATTCCTAGAACCCAATCTTCCACCTATTAAATTAGTGTCCATCCTAGTTCAAGTTTATTCCCCTTTAATGTAGGTTTTACCAACAGTCAGCATATTCTTTTTCTTTTGTAACTCATTCCTCTTACACTTAATAAATATGTACTGATTACATTTCACTTCTCCAGAAAATTGTAAACCTGCATGGTCTTTGTCCTAATAGAATTCAATCCATTAAGGAGAAATATTATACATATAATTACTTATCATTGTTACAAATAAAGAATTGTTAACAGGTATTGCACGGACACTGGGCTTAATTCTGTGGGTTAGCGAAACAGTTATGAAGAAGTGATATCTTTGCTGAGATGTGGAAGAAGAGTTATAAGTGGACATGTGAAGAGCAAGAGAGTTCCTGGTAGAGGACACAAGTGTTCACATGCTCTGACACGGGATAGATCTGGTTTTAGTCACTGGCCTTAGATAGAAGGCCAATGTGGCTAGAACAGAGTGGGTGAGGTAGACTGCAGTGTGGAATGAGGTGGGAAAGTTATAGGAACCAGATTATACAAGGCCTGGGTGGCTACAGCAAGGCTTTGGAGTTTTCATCAGGAGCAACTGAAAATTATAAAAAGGTTTTAAGTAGGGAGTGACAAAATCCAAGTTGTCTTTAAAGTGATCACTCTGGATGTTGTGTGGATAATAAATTGTTGTGTGGATAAGGAGTCAAAAAAGAGTCATTTCTATATTCTTCTAGGCAAACCGCAAAAGGAGAGATATTCTCCCTATGCAGAAACATTCAAGCATCTATGACAGTGCTTGATATATGCTAGAAACCCTTAAGTAGCTTTTGAATAAAGGAATTTAAGTATATATTAGATTAAGACCTTATTTTAGAAATTCAGGCAAAAGATGTTAGTATGCTGGACTTTAAGTTGACAGAGTGGAGAATCTGAGACACATGACAGAGATGGTTGGTTTGGGTAGAAATGGGACTTTGTGGTATTGGAAGGTGACGAGCCACTGATTGGAAGAAGTCTATTCTAAACACAATTTTTGTGATTAATGATTGGCTTGATCTTTTGCTACTTTTTGAAATACGTTTGACTTTGGGTGATGGGTATACAACGTAATCAACAGTTCAAATGCTATAGAAATGTTTACCTGAAACCTATGTACTCTTATTGATCAATGTCACTCCGTTAAATTTAATTTTCTAAATAATAAGAAATAAGAAAATAAATATGTGCACCTCATTGCAAAACAATTTTTGTTGAAATATTAGCTATTAGTCAGACATTGATTGTACATATTTTAGAGACATAGGGATTCCTTGCAGCTCAAATGCATCTCAAATCATAGGCAGCTGTCTATTTATATAAACTTAAATAACAGTGCTTAGTGATTTACCAATTACTGATTATTAAAAGTGTTTAGTCACTTTTTTGTTCTAGTTCATTTGAACATTAAATGTGTCAAAATTCAGACAACCATTCATCTAATTTTAAGTATTTTATTTATTACTTTAAGTAAATATAAATGTTTTTAGATTTTTATCTTTGTTTCATTTTTTCCAATTTTATTAGGTGTAATTGATAACAAAAAATTTCAGGTATTTAGGTTGTGTAACATGATTTTTAAAAAGATGTATAGTGTGATGATTTAGTATGTGTACATGTTGTAAAATGATTACTACAGTCAAGTAAGTTAACATATACATTACCTCCCATAGTTACTTTTCGGTGTGAGTGGTAAGAACACTGCCTATGAGTTTGACTATTTTAGATTTCATATATAAGTGAGCTCATAGAGAATTTGTCTCTCTGTGTCTGGTTTATTTCCCTGAGCTTAATGCCCATAATGGCCATGTCCTCCAGGCACACTTATATTGCTTCACATGGCAGAATTTTCTTCTTTCTTCTTTGGCTGAATAATATGTCATTATATAATCGTTATTTATGGCATCTATCACTTTATGAAATACATTTCTTAAATAATAAGACTTGAAATTTGAAATTACTTCATGAATCATGGCTGCAGAATGGATGTTGTATTAGCCGGTATGAAAACAACATTAAACTCATTGTACATCACCATCATACCACAATATGTATATGTGTTTGTATGTGTGTGCGTAATTCTAAAAACATATCTAAATTATATATATAAATTTATATATGTAAATTATATATATAAAACACACACATTTTCTTTACCTTTTATCTGTCAATGGGCACTTAGGTTGTTTCCTTACATATTGACTGTTGTGAAGAATGCTGCAATGAACATAGGCATGCAGATATATCTTCCAGATACTGATCTTATTTTTTTTATATATATACCCAGAAGTGAAATTGCTAGATATAGTTTTAATTTTCGAGGAACCTGCGTACTGTTTTCTATATAGTCTGCACTGATTTACATTCACACCAACAATGTTCAGGCTTTTCTTTGCTCCGTATCCTTGCCAACACTTGCTGTGTCTTGTCTTTTATTTAAATGCCATGAGTAATATTTTATTGTGGTTTTTACCTGCATTTCCCTGATAATTAATGATGTATAGGTTTATTTTAACCTATTATGTTGCTTAGTCTATGTATCTAATTTTTATGTTGGTACCTTGTTGTTTTGACAACTGTAGTTCTATAATATGGTTTGAAATAAAAAAGTGTGATGTCTTTAATATTTTTCTTTCTCAAGATACTGTGGTTATTCAGGGTCTTTTGTGTTTTGTTGTTGTTTTTATAAGTTTAGGGTTTTTTTTATTTTTGTGGAAAATGCCACTGAAACCTTGTCACCTCCTTAAATTTATACCCAAGTGTTTTACTCTTTTTGATGCGATGTAAAATAGGATTGTTTTTTTCTTTATTTTGGGGATAGTTTATTAGTAGTATATCAAAATGCAAGAACTTTGTATATTGATTTTGCATTTTGTAACATTACTAAAATTATTTATTCTTTATAAAAAGTTTTTTGTGGAGTTTTTAGGATTTTTCTATATAAGCTTATGCCATCTGAAAACAGACAATTTACAATTTTTAACTCATTGGGATAAATCTATGTAATTCTGAAGAAACATCTTAAATACTATTTATAATACAAATTTTTATAGTCTATAAATTTTAGGCAAACAATGAATGCCATTTTAAATGATGTCTCATTTTAAAGGGTACCTGTTATGGGTCGATTGTGTACCCCCGAAATTCTTATCTTAAAATCCTAAACTCCATTACCTACAAATGTGGTTTTATTTGGAAATAGAGGCTTTAAAAAGATAATCAAACTATGGTGAGACCATACAACAGGCCCTTATCGAAGATGATAGGTGTCCTTATAAAAAGGGAAATTTAGAAATAGATAAATACATAGGGAGAAAACCCTGTTAACATAAAGAAAGAGATCTCCAAGGCAAAAAGAAAAGCCTGTAAGAAGTTCTTCTTTAGAAGAAACTAACCCTGCTAATTAATGTTCTGGTTCCTTTGTCTGGCCTTCAGAACATTAAACATAAATTTTAGCTTGCAGTATTTTGTTACAGCAGCTCCAGCAAATGAATGCAGTATTTATAATAGAACAACTTTGTGAAGAAGTTAACTATTAACTCTTGTTTGTGTTTCCTATTCTAGTTTAATCTGCCAAACCTAACAACACATGTTCGTTGCTACTAAGCACAGTGATAGTTCTGGTCATTGACAATGACATAAAAATTGCATTTAAATGGCATTTTATAGTTGGAAAAGTATTGGCTAAACTAGAATAGCAATCACAACTTTAGCCAATACTTGTTTACCACTTTATTATTGTTAGAAATAGAACAAAAAGTAAAATGAATAGTTTTATGGTGAGAAGTAGGTTGTCTCTTTGTGTGCTTGTTCAAAATAAATATTATTGATAAGGTCCCTTGAGCATTAGTTTGAGAGAGTGAAAATGTTATACAAATCATCAGCATTTTCCTTTTCATTTTTTTAAAATTTTATTTAGAATATTAATTTTAACAGTGACATTGATCAATAAGAGTACATAGGTTTCAGGTGAACATTTCTATAGCATTTGAACTGTTGATTATGTTGTATACCCATCACCCAAAGTCAAATCACTTTCCATCATCTTATATTTGTTCCTTTTTATCCCCTTCCCATCTCTACTTTCCCTTTTCCTTGCTAACTACTTCACTTTTATCTATGTGTATAAGTCTCAGTTTTATATTCCACCTTTGTATGAAATCATACAGTTCTTAGCTTTTTCTGATTCACTTATTTCACTCAGAATAATATTCTCAAGGTCCATTCATGTTGTTGTAAATGCCACTATGTTATCATTTCTTATGGCTCAGTAGTATTCCATTGTATATATGTACCACATCTTCTTTATCTAATCCTCTATCGAGAGACACTTTAATTGTTTCCATGTGTTGGCCACTGTGAAAAAGCTGCAATGAACATGGGGGTGCATGTGTCTTTACGTACCAATGTTTTTGAGTTTTGGGGGTAGATACCCAGTAGAGGGATTGCTGGGTCATATGGTAGCTCTATTCTTATTTTTTGAGGAACCACCATACTTTCTTCCATAATGGTTGTACTAATTTGCATTCCCACTAGCAGTGAATGAGAGTTCTTTTTTTCTCCACAGCCTCTCCAGCACTTGTTATTTACTGACTTTCTTCCAATCTCAGTTCCTGTTCTAGGAACTCAGTGCTATGTAGCCTCTAAATGCCCTGCAGTCTGTGGTGTTATCTTTTTCCTTCTGTGTAAATGATGCAGCTGTGAAATGGTGGATGGAGCAGGCTTGCTGGCACCAAAGTCAATCCAAACAGAGAAAAATGGTGAGCTTTTTTTGAGTTAGGTGGCCTTAGATGTTGTTTCTACAATAAAAGTTTTTTCTTAGATGTTGTTTCTACAATAAAAGTTTCACTTCTGAACACCACCCCTCTCCACTGCCATCCTGATAACATTCACTGGGGTCGAAGCAGTTTATTTAGTAGGAGGGCAGGAGGTGTAAGACCCCACTCACTCGTGGGCATCTATGTAGTTGGTGGGCAGGCAGGGGGCAACGCTATTTTGTGGGCAACCTCAGCCAAGCTTGGCTCAGAAGAGCCTAGCTGTTATCTACAGAAAGCCAGTAGCCCAATGCTCACTGCTGCCACTTTAGAGCCTAGTCTGGTTGTGAGGTCAGTATCACCATCAAGTATGGGCTCCCAAAACCAAATATTTGAGGTAGGAAAACAAGACTGCCTAGCTCGTGACAGCCCCAACAATGATCCTCAAAGGTTAATCTTGGCCTCCGGCCCTACCTAAGGAGAAAAGAAACCCCTACAGCCCCAGAGAAGAGAGGCCCAGCCTTTTGCTTTTCTTCTATTTGACTATGAATTTACCTGCTTCCTCTTATTTAGATAGAAACCTTCTTTTCATGATGAAAGAGCCACCACTTTTAAACGTATTTAAATATTTGTTGGCTGAAGTGACTGTAAATAACTACTTAAATAGATTTCTTCATATTATTTTATTTGAGGATATAAAATTTAAGTAATATATATATATATATTTATTTATATTTTGCAAGAGAGTGAGAAAGGGACAGACAGGAAGTGAGAGAGATGAGAAGTATCAGCTGGTAGTTGTGACACCTTAGTTGTTCATCGATTGCTTTCTCACTTGTGCCTTGACTGGTGGGGCTGGGGGTGGAGTTTCCAGCCTAGCTAATGACCCCTTGCTCAAGTCAGTGATCTTGGGCTCAATCAGCAACCTTGGGCTCAAGCCAGTGACTTTTGGACTCAAGCCAGCGACCGTGAGTTTGTGTCTATAATCCCATGCTCAAGCCGGTGACCTGGCGCTCAATCTCATGTCCTGGAGCTCAAGCCAGAGGAGCCTGCACTCAAGCCAGTGACCTTGAGATTTTGAACCTGGGTCCTCAGCATGCCAGGTAAATGTTCTATCCACTGTGCCATTACCCGATCAGAATGAAATTTAAATAATATTATTACATCACAATTTAAGGGTTATTTTGAAATTAATGCTCTTAAACTCTCCAAAGTCTAACAATATGCAAATTATATTTGTATTTCCCCTGAGTATTTTTTTTTCTAAATCAGAAGTTTAAATATTTTTTAAAAATTAGTTTTTGTACTTTGTTAAAATATTGTCAATGCAGATACTACAGAAAGCTAGATCTAAAGTTTAGTTTTTGAAATAGAAACTTATTGATCTCTTTTCATCATTTTCAGGAATAGAACAGATAAATTCTGTCATGTTTATCACAAATCTATTACATATTTATCAATTACCTAGATTAACAGTGCATATGATGAAAATTGCCAACAAAATTAAAGACATAATTTTTATTCTAACAGACAAAATAAATTTTATAGATTAAGTTGAACCTGGGTTAACGTAAAAAATGCATATGTGTGCATAGTTTTGAGCTGAGCCAAGGAATAGCATAAAGCTAGATATAAAAGCCATGATGAGTATATTTTAAGTGATAAGCAGACTTGTCTGATTAGAACACATGTTTGATGTTGATGTGACTGGAGTTACCTTAGAATAATGCACGCCCCACATGCCAGTATTGAAGTTGGACCTGAGGCAGGTGAATCAGATGGTCTTATTACAGAGGCTCTAGAGTTCCACAGCTTGCCTTCTACACTGTTTGTTGCAATCCATGTTTTGCCCAGCATTTTTTATAGCATGTATCACTCTACAAAACACTGTTAAAAAACACTGCTATTTAAATTGTTTTTCTAAAATGCTTATATGTTTAATGAATGGTCTTGTATCAATAAGTTGAATAAATTGTGACCTTAGCAATTGTTTACTGTATCTCACTTTTCTTATATGGGTATGGTGATTATGATGATGATATTAATATAAATAATACTAGCCATATAGTGATATTATTATGCTTCCATATAGATGCACCTAGCACAGTGCTTTGCACATAAATAAGAATTTAATACATTTAGACATTGTTTTTTTTTTTTTTTTTTTTACAGGGACAGAGAGAGAGTCAGAGAGAGGGATAGATAGGGTCAGACAGACAGGAACAGAGAGAGGTGAGAAGCATCAATCATTAGTTTTTCATTGCTGTTGCAACACCTTAGTTGTTCATTGCTTTCTCACATGTGCCTTGACCGCGGGCATTCAGCAGACTGAGCAACCCCTTGCTGGAGCCAGCAACCTTGAGTCCAAGCTGGCGAGCTTTTGTTCAAGCCAGATGGGCCCATGCTCAAGCTGGCGAGCTCAAGGTCTCGAACCTGGGTCTTCTGTATCCCAGTCCAATGCTCTATTCACTGCTCCACTGCCTGGTCAGGCTAGACATTGTTTTTCTTATTGTAGATTCTTGCATTAAAACTGACTTGAGAAAAACAGTCTTGAAGATTTATTTTAGGGTTTTGATTATTTGCAATTTGTTCATAAAAACGTTTAAACCTCAGGAATACAGTAAGATCATAGTCCTTGCCTTCAAGGTACAAAGCATTTATTTGAAATTAGACACAAGTATAAAAGCAACAAATGAATTATATGATCTAGGATATACCAAAGCATATAGAAAGAAAGCAATACCAGTTAAAGCAAGAACAAAATGTAGAAAAAGCTTCAGGAAGGGCTTCTTAGGGGAAGAGGGGATTTGTGTTTGGTATTGGAGAATAGGGCTAATGTGAATCCATGAAAAGAAGCATTCCATGGGAAAGTCTGTTAAATGCCTTTGGCATGTCCATGTGATAAAGGTGAGGCAGGTATTGATGTAAAGCAAATAATACAGACATGGAAATAACCAAAAAGCCCTTCAATAGATGACTGGGTAAAGATGATGTGGTATATATATACTATGGAATACTACTCAGCCATAAGAAATGATGACATCGGATCATTTACAACAACATGGAAGGACCTAGATAACATTATACTGAGTGAAATAAGAAAATCAGAAAAAAACTAAGAACTATATGATTCTATACATAGATGGGACATAAAAAGAGACTCAGAGACACGGACAGAGTGTGGTGGTTACTGTGGGGGGGGGTGAGAAGGAGAGAGAGGTCGGGGGGAGGGGAGGGGCACAAAGAAAACCAGATAGAAGGTGACAGAAAACAATTTGACTTCGGGTGATGGGTATGCAACATTATCAAATGTCAAAATAACCTGGAGATGTTTTCTCTGAACATATGTACCCTGATTTATCAATGTCACCCCATTAAAATTAATAAAAAGATTATTTGTATTAAAAAACAAATAAAATAAAGTGGTATTGTGATAATAATAAACTTACATACGTAAGATAGTAAGTCCTTTAGTAACACATGAAGGATCCTGTCTTCAGTCACTCAGGCTATTGCAATGGAATTCTAAAGACTGGGTAGCTTATAAACAAATGAAAGTTCAAGATAACAATACTAGCTGATTCAGTGTCCAGCGAGGATCATCCTGGTTCAGAGATGGCTGTCTTTTTGTTGTGTCTTCACTTGGCAGAAGAAGTGAGGGAGCAGTCTTAGATATCTGTTTAGGACCTAAGTTTTGTGACATGAGAGCAGCAATGGAATCAATGGGTCAACAAACAGTGACCAAGAGTCATCTGAGCGGTTGGAAGAGAATAAAGATAAGAAACAGAGGACCTGGAACAGAATACATTTGAGAAGATGATGATCAACACTGTCAAATGCCTCTGAGACATCCAGAAAGCTGAATAGAGATAATCAGAAGGAAGTAATTACTTATTTTAGAAAAGGAGACTTAAGCAGTATAATTGGTATACAGGATGTGGAATTCAGATAAGGAAAATGTTTGAGCAAGAATTGCAATTTTCATAAATGTGTTTTCGTCATGTCTACAACTTCAAAAATGAAAAAAAGAATGTTCACAAATATAAGTATCTTATCTGCAGCTTTTCTTGTTTTTGTTTTTGTATGCTGCTACTGTGTTCAAAAGGCTGAGCTTGTCACTTCAAGTTCAGTTATTAAAAAAAAAATTTGGAGTTTGGGGACTCCCAAAATGAGATTTTTATTCCCTCATCAGTCACTGCTAAAGATTTCAGAGTTAAGAATTCCCTTATAAACCTCATTTCTCTTGTAGATAATTCTGCTGTTGGACGTGTTTTCCTATGTAAAGCTCTAAAAAAGACTTTGCAGGTGAGTTCTGCACAAACGTTGGGAGCAGCATTTCCCAAAATGTGCTCCATGGAACACTAGAGCCATAGGCTGCTAATGATACTAAATTTAAAAAGTTGTCCAATCAAATGTATTTTTGAAATGCAGGTTAAGACAAACTCAAACAGCTTTCCTTACTGCAGGACTTTAGAATCTATACTCCGCACAGTGTGAATTATCTCGAGAAGTATTTATAGTTGCAGCTGTTTCCTAAACATTTTCTTTGGATCAAGAAATCGTTTTCTCATGAAACTCACTTTGGGGCATACTAACTTAGATATATTTTATCTATCATTTTCCAGCTCCTTTTTCCTCAAACTAAATGTTGCATTGTATTTATTGCCTTTGTATTGTAATACCAAAAAAATCCACAACCACTAACAACAACAATAATAATATATATAAATCAACTACAGGGTTTCCTTAGTCCCACACTCCTTCCCTCTCTTCCTTCCTCTCTTCCTTTCTTTCTCGATATGTTTCCTCTAATTAGGAGATTGTTCAATGGGCTTTTCAATTCTTATTTAAAATAAAGAACATGTACCAATGCACTAAATTTTAATTAATAGCTATACATGAAAAAATAATAAAATAATTCTTGGGAAAGTTCATTAACAGAATTCATGAGAATGAAATATCTACATTTCTTTATTTTTAGTTTTCACATTCTAAAAATTGAAGGGCTCTAAATTTCTTTGAAAACATATCAGGGTTTGAGGTGCTGTCGTGCATCAAATTCTTTAGTAAAATTGGGATAGTGAATACGCTTTTAACTTGAATGCTAAGCGTTGCTGTGACTATCTCATAGCTCTTTAATCAGATCTTGATGGCAATAGATCTCCGCATGTGTTTCATGAGGAGCGCATATGTCCTTAGCGAGCACATGTATGATGACTCTGCATTACATCACCGCCACCCACCTTCATTTATGTTCTGGAGCAAGGCAAGCTCTACCAAGTGTTTTCAATTTTTATTCTGCTCTAGTCTCATAGAGACATTTCCCAGGAATGCTCTTATCTCATCCATTATGACATTTTTCTTTTTCTACTTTGTTCCTCTGCCCTTCACTGAAGTTGTCCAATCAGCCCCTCACACTCCAAGTCAGCTTCAGATATATGTTGCCTTCTGTGACATTCCTCACCCCTTCTCCTGTTTCTGTGTCAGTTTCCTTAGGGCCCAGAGGCCACCATCTTGTTTCATGTTGAACTTGCTTTTGTTTCCTGTGTTTGGTTGACAGCTTTTACCCACTGCTCAGTGCTTTCTTTTTTAGGGGCACATTTGTTCTTCTAGCTTTTTTAAGCCACTGCAAAGAAACATTGACATTATCTTTTGGAATACATTAGATAGTTTTTTAGAAAGCCACTACTTTATAAAATTTCCCAAATTCCAGGGTAAATTGACCGCTTAGACGTCTGCATTTCTGTCATTGGAAATTCTTGCTCTGCTGGTGCAGCAGCAGAACTCTGGAATGCCTGGGCAGAGACTGTGACTATCTTCTCTGTGTTGTGATGGAACTAACCACTGCTCATGCGAAACCTTCTCTTTAGAGTCACCTTACCCTTAAAGAGCTCCCTACTTTTTCCTTGCTCCTATTGTCATCCCCTGAAATAAAAGAAAGAACACCTCCATCCATAATTGGACAGGTGCTTCAGGTAGAGTGGGTTAGACTAAAACCACAGGATGACTGAAATACATGTTCCACAAGCACAGTGATTGAGATACAAAAAAAGGCAACTTTAAGAGTGTTATTAAAATCACTGGCAATACTATGCATAACAATTTACACAGAACTCATGAAGCTGCTTGTTTAATTAATGAGTTTCATCTATAGTAAATGACTTGGTGCAACCAAGGTGGCTCTAATCAAATGGTGGACAGATGAGTTCTGTGGGTAGAGCTTATTTCATTAATTTACTACTGTTTATGGTTCATAGTTAATGGACAATTGATATTATTTGTGACAAGACTAAATAAAATAAGTAAAGGAAAGTAAGTTGTGCGCGGTACTGCAGAGATCAATCACAGCCGGCATGCCGGGAGACGAAGCCTCCAGCAGCAGCACTTAGCACACTTCATTGGATTCCCATTCGTCAGCCTCTGTGCCAGTGGCTCAAAAACAATGCAAAGGTAAAGGAACACAAAACTATGATTTACAGCACTGGAAAACAGTCCTACCCAAATAAATCAAGGTTCTGCTTTAGTTCAGGCACTGGTTTATTCATAATTCAGGGCTTTTACAATCAAACCTCACATTGTAAACAAATCCAACCAAACACACACCTGCACTAGGAGATAGGCATGATACTATGTGCACAGAGAGAACCAAAGTGATTTAAAAATAACTGCAGCTTTTCAGGTGCATTGAAAAAGGAACTGGGCGGCACATTTTAAAAGACCTCCCTGGTTTAAGCACATCATCTTGTTCCGTTCTGCTCACATTGTTAGCCCAGGAGAAGTCACATTCACATTCACTATATGTAAATTGAAATGTTTAACCAGACCGTGTGTGTGTGTGTGTGTGTGTGTGTGTGTGTGTGTGTGTGTGTGTGTGTAGCTTTGTTTAAACTCCTGGGAAGAATATTGTTAAAGTTCATTCTTTATCTAAAATTTTTAAGAATTGAGCTAGGGCTGTGATAAAGGGAAAGTAGAAGGATAAGTGAGGGGTAAGTGAATCTATTAAATGCGGTCTTCTGTAAAATAATATAATACATATTCATTCCAAGTTTAACAGATTATAGCTGCCACATTGCTACTAAGGATCTTTTCACCTGATGCAAACTAAATATAATAAAGGATGAAACGGAAGGGTTTCTGTCACAAAGAAATCTCTCTTTAGTAAATAGTGGTGGTTGCGTGATACAAAAATAATTTTATGTTGATTTTTTTTAGGAATAGTAGACAAAAGTAGGGAAGGAAATACATAATTGAAAACAAAGAAACAAAGCCTGACCAGGCGGTGGCGCAATGCATAGAGCGTCAGACTGGGACGCAGAGGACCCAGGTTCCAAACCCCAAGCTCGCCAGCTTGAGCGTGGGCTCATTGGGTTTGAGCACGGCTCACCACCTTGAGCCCAAGGTCGCTGGCTCGAGCAAGGGGCCACTCGGTCTGCTGTAGCCCCCTTGGTCAAAGGAACCGCAACCAAGAATTGGTGTTTCTCATCTCTTACCTTCCTGTCTGTCCCTGTCTGTCCTTCTTTCTGACAAAAAAAAGAAAAACAAAAATTTAATGTAATAAGAATTCAGAACTAGAATGAACTTTACGTATTTATTTTGAGAGAGGCGAGGAAAGAGAGAAACATCAAGCGGCTCCTGTATGTGTCCTGACCAGGGAATCGAAACAGCAACCTTAGAAAGGACTTTATAGATCATTTAAAAGTCCAGTTATTGCTTTCAAAAAAAAAAAAAATTCTGGAGGTAAAACAAATGCATTAGACAAAATCACACCATGGATTGATCCAATCTTGTTTTTTGGTTCCAAATTAGGTGAATATTCTGTTAGTATTCATCTAGATAAAGTACTGATCACAAATGAATTTCAGATTCTTATAAAAGTTTAAGCAAACATATATTGAGATGTTTATTTTCTACAGATTTATTGTTATGTGCAATGAATATAAAAGGAGAAATATTGCACCATCTTGCATATTCTCTGTGTGTGTACATGTGTGTATCCTGGACTTTTAACTTTAGTTTATTTTTTAAGTAAACCTATTACAATGTTTTATTTGCCTTTATCATATTTAAACATTTTTTCCAGAAAGCATTTAGTGTGGTTCTCAACCTGGAAGTGGCCTCGTTAAGATTATTTTAAGTACCGTTGTTTTTTAAGTACGGCTTTTGTTCTTACTGCTTTTGAATTGTGACCTGAGAAAGAGGCATTGCACTGATGTTTTGTCTATTTAGTACCAAGTCCCCAAAGATTATGGATGTACTGTGTTTCTTCTAATAAGCTGCAAAGCACCTAACTGTCTTGGAGGCATTGGAAGTCAAGTACAGAGTGTTTGTATATATATAACATCTTTCCTGGGAAATAATATATGTGATTTTTTGCCTCAGTATTTGTACTGAAAATACTTATATTGTTTTATTGAACATTAATATTTTATCCCTGTCCCATAGGTATTGCAAGTTACTGAATTTACACCATCATACTGCCTGAAGATGAGTGAGATTATATACATTGTTGAGGTTTAAATAGGTGTTTGCCTAATAGCAGTGTTTTCCATAGGAAACAAGTTTCCAGAAGGAAAGCAGAAACAGTTGGGTTTTAATTCTATTACTATTGAAATTGCACTTTTTTTTTGTTAATGATTGAATACATCAGAATTTCAGTGGTGTATTCTTAGCATTTTCTCCTATATATTCTATTTGCTATAGGAAAGCGCCGGCATCTTGAGAAATCACCCACTTGATAGTCATAAAGTATAGTCTGCAAAATTAAGTTGTTGATTGTGGGCTAAAAATAACCAATAAACAAACAAGATCTCCTTGAATATTTGGACCCCTGGTTGGAACTCTTCCATACCCTTGAAGGGTTTTGACTATAGAACACCTTGAAAAACAATTCCTCAACAATCCTAACTCACAAAAAGGAAGCTGTTTTCTCTCTTTCTGATTAGCTTGACTGTGGTTTTTCCTGGGGATTAAATAAACTCACTCACTTCCCAAATCCCTTTCAGAGATTAAAGGCCTCTCTTGCCCTTTGTAGCTTTCAGTACTAGCCCTTGACTCCCAGGTAGGGGGCTTTAGTTGGCCGGAACTGAACACAGAAATGAAACCCAAGTAATATGAAGGCTTCATGTGGTACTGCTAGAAAAGAAAATTCTGAACAATTCCTCCTTGCTCATGTTTTCCTTACCTGTTACAAGCCATTTATTTTTATAACATCTGTAATGAAGTGACCTGAAGAAGTGATTTTAATCTGGGCTGTGGTGAACTAAGGAAAGAAAAAGAAAGATGGAATTTTGGAGGCTTTAGTAACTACCAAGTAAATAAAAGGAATAAAAAAAATAAATTTTCACTGGAAAGATAAGTTATTTAAAAACTCTTCTAAGTAAAATATTATAATGCATGAGGGGAAAAAAATCTAATTGAGTACTCTTTCCACCGTAATTGATTTGACAAATATGCATTCAACCTTGTGACACCTGCAAGCTTAATTTATTTGTCTTTTGAACATTCAAATTCTGCCATTGCTATACATATTTGTGCTTCAAAATTTATTTTGTAATTTAATAAATTCCATTGATCTATGTTAAAATTTCCCCCCAAATTTACAATCATTATACATTTTGGTATATTGACTGAAAGACTGCATAATAAATTCTGTTCTTTCTCATATTTATCTGATACTAAAGTTTGGGGGGGGTAAGTTTTCTTTCTAAACATGTTCGTAGATTATTTCCTTGTTTGGCAAGGAAAGGGATTTTACCATCATTTGGGAAAATTCTGAAGTCAAGCTGTGAAACTGAACAAATTTTCATCAGCAAAACTTGAGTTTGAAGAGCATGTGTTTCCCCTTTGGTAACAGGAGGTAGATAAGAAACAGAACTGGGGAGTTAAAGTCTTCATTATTCTTTCCTGTGTAACTCTTCAAATGCAAGGCAAAGAAAGGAGAGGAATGCTAGCTGCAATGCCCAAAGCAACATCTCTACAAATGAGTGATAGGACTCAGAGAAGCAAACCAGGTGTCCATCCCCTTGATCTTAACACACAACATTTGTATATACAACAGACAAGGAGAGACAAGCCAAGAAAGAACAGCTCACTGGGGAAAATGAAGAAAGAAAATAAAGAGTAAAGACTCTTGAGAGGCTGCTAAGGCTCGTGGTGTGTTTACACAGGCGTGCTGAGCAATAAATCCAAGATCGTATTTTCATAAAGGAAATAGCGTAATTGGCTATTTCCTTAAGTCATGTAAGCTCAGCCCAAAGGGTGCATTTTTGGGGATAACAATACCTTAAGTTTTTATAGCACTTTACATCATCTTATTTAATCTTACCTGATCCACACAACAAATCTGTAAGATAGGTTACAGTTAACTCAAGAAGAACTTAATGCTCAAAGAGGTTAAATCATTTTCTCATGGGCTAGAATTAGGTTGCCAGTTTGTTGCTATATTTATTTTTTTATTCCATGAACCAAGAAGATTCACACTAAAAAGTAAAATGCCACAGACATATTGTTCTTAAAAAAAAAGATAAATGAAAAAAGTTACCTAGCTTGCAATGAAGAAAACATCTTTTGTAAAAATTGATATTATAAACTTAAATGAATGTATAAAAAATTAGGATGAATGCTCTTTCTAGTGCTTATGCCCATAGGGATCAGATTGTCAGTTCAGTGGTTCTTGTTTTATAAATATACAGCAACTTTGAGGTCTCACTGCTCAAACATATTATTCATGACTATCCTTTCACTCTTGGGTGCTGACATTACGCTGTCGAACTTAACTTTTGTGTGAGAAGCAAAATCAACAATATCCCCATCATTACCGTAAAAAACATTTTGGGAGGCCCAATCTGTGCACCTGTTGTTTTGCAAAGTGGGTTACCAGACGTGATTCTTGTCCCTTGGGATATTAAAGACAAAGAAAGACAACCTAAAGGACATACAGACAACTAAACAAGCAATGAGACATGTACACAGGCACATATGTGCTAGCTCCTATTTGCATATGGAAATGTCGACTTTGTAGATCCAAGTTAATGGTGTTTTGCTTTTGTCAATCTATTATGAGTTGTCAGCTATTAAAATCCAGCCCCGAGTGGTGTCTCAGTGCAGTGACTTGCCTGATCCTGCTGTTCTGTTGTGTAGGTTAAGATCTCAAAATCCTGTTGAGCTGCAGGGAATTCTTAGCTTATAAAGACTGCATTCAGGGTCACTGGTATTTCAAGAAACAGCTCAGCCAAGACATCGATTCTTTCCCTAAATTTTTAAAAGTTAGTTTAACTGGTCCATAAAGTTATCTATTGGCCCCCTTTCATAAGGTAGAGTTTAAGGAATCTATATGAATTAAAAAATGAAGCTTAAAGCAATTCCTATTTAAACTTTGATACAAGGCTTTAGACAAAATATCTTCCTTCTTTTTTAGTTTTCAGTACCATAAGAAGAAGCTTTATTCCTACCTTAATCATATCAAAAATGTGCTAAGCTTCATGGAATCATTGGATGCATAAATATAGGTGGAAGCAAGAATATGGGAAGATTGTAAATCTTTATTTAATGCTTTTTTTTAATGTGGTACCTATGCAAAAAAATTGAATAGGTGCTGTACATATATAGTCACATTTAATGTTAACAATTGTTGCATGGGATAGAAGCTATATTACCTCCTCTCCCCCATAATACTGATGAGAAAACTCTAAATGCGTTGACAAATACAATGAGTAAGAATTTGCAACAGTATTCACACTGCAATTTATTTGGCTCCAAAGTTTATATATACCATAATTCTAAAAGGATGCATTCTTAAAATTCCTTAAGTTTTTGTTTATTTTTCTTATTTTTAACTTCTTTTCTTCAAAACAAAATATAAAAAGTAAAAATAGTATACCTCCTTGTGGAGGAACTGAACACTGAGTCCTGTAAGGGTAGTGTGCACTAGACACCCCTCCCTGAACCACTTCAAATCCTCTGGGCCACGTCGCTTCCCTCATCATCTAGTTGTACATAGGCTATGACCAGATTCACACAGGTGAACCTGGCAATGTCTTGCTTAAACCCTGACCCTGCACCATGGTAGGCCCTCTATGCAAGTCACAGGGGCAACTCGGTCCAATGGGGAGGTCAATGTCCATGAGGTCACACTTAATAGCTGGAGAACAAGAACCAATGGACAAAATAATCTCCCTCTTTTTTTTTTTAAGTTTTTTTTTTAAATTTTTATTTTATTAATTTTAGAGAGGAGGCAGAGAGAGAGAGAGAGAGAGAGAGAGAGAGAGAGAGAGAGAGAGAGGAGGAGCTGGAAGCATCAACTCCCATATGTGCCTTGACCAGACCAGTGCAGGGTTTTGAACTGGCGACCTCAGTGTTCCCAGGTCGATGCTTTATCCACTATGCCACCACAGGTCAGGCTCTCCCTCTTATTTTTTAAGTGAATGATTCCAAGACGCATTTTGTAAGTCTCCTTAGAAAATAGGGCAAGATAAAACACCATTTGCCTGTGATACTGCCCAATCATTTAATTCTTGGTTTGGCTTTTCCATCATCCCTGTTTTACTTCACTGTTTCTCTCGCCTGGTCCTTGGAACCATGTCCTTAATAAATACATGCATGCTCTTTTCCCAAGCCCTTTATGCAGTGTATTTTAAGCTATGACACAGAAACTGTGTATTAATTGTTATCATATGGGCATTTCCTAATAATATGTCTGACAGAGCATATATACAATCATAATAAACTGAAATTTTGTGTTTTTGTTGTTATTGTGTGTGTGTGTATTTTAACATTGCTGAATAAAAGCTTGGGTTAAAGGAAGTTAAGAAATTGTTATTTTTCACAGTTGAGAAACTGTAATGATGTTTAGCTGTTGCCATGGATGTGTGGCCTGGGAGGCTGAATAAATCGAGCAAGGTTGAATCTATCATGGTCATTTCTAGGGGTATTATTAAGCAGGCACGCACAGCCAGGAAAAGTAACTTTGAATTCCCTTGATGCTAAGATCAATGTAGCCAGCATTACTGTTTTCTAAATATAAGAGCAATATTCCAATTACTGAACTTTTTAATACAATTTTTATCAATCATTCTTCCCCCCCCACCCCTCACAAAGTGAGCACTGTAGTAAATATCTTGCTTTTTTTTTATATGTATAATTATTTTTGAATAACAGAATAGCTCCTATTTAAATTGAAATAAACCCAGTTTATTGGTCCATATCCAATTTGTCATCAGGTGGGTATCAATCTTTAAAAATAGAATCATAATTACAATTAATTAAAACAATTTAAGACTTTGTAAGCAAGCCAAACGCTGATGAGTAGTTGAAATTGAACCCTTTCCCCCTGCTACTTCCTGATCAATGTGTCAATGCCTCCAGGCTTTCTGAAAATAATGTGTTATAGTGTCAAGGATTATACTGGGCTCCCTTCAAGAGCAATAAATCCACTTAAAAATATGTAAATGTGTTTTACTTACCATTGACCTGGAGGTGAAATGTTCTATATCAAGTTACTAACAGTCTGAGCTACCCATTCTTTTATTCTGATATTAATTAAAACGAGCTGAAAAATGGGCTCTGTGAGATTGTAAACAATGTATGTTTTTCTGTACTTATCCCTCTTTTTAAAATTTTCATCACCATAATCTAAAACTTCTCACCTTAAATTGTCCTCTGTAAAAAGACCTGTAATTGATTCTCTGATCCTTGGAGTTAGAGTAACCATCTAACTGCGCAGCACCCACAGCTCCCAATCCCCCAAATCGGCAGCAGCCTATTACTGCCCAGAGTATAAAATTCAAACTTTTTTGTTACCTTATTCAACATTTTTGTTACCTTACCAAACATTTATCCTGTAATTAATCTGACCTCTAGGGAAAAAAGAATAATTTCTTTTACTAACTATAAAATGTCTTCTAATTGTATTGTGCTATAATGGTCAATCCCATTTTCTTCATTTTCCTGGTCTTTTGAAAACTGTGTAGCCAAGAAACACCTTTTCACTAGGTTTTCTTTTTAATATTTTTAGGTATTTCTCAAATTATAGTTGATATACAATCTTATCATAGTTTCAGGTGTACAACATAGTAATTCAACATTTATATACCTTACGAAATGATCACAATAAGCCTAGTTCCCATCTGTCATTTCACACAGTTATTACAGGAAGTCCCTGGATTACAAACAGGATAGGTTCTGTAGGTTTATTCTTAAGTTGAATGTGTATGTAAGTTGAAACAGGTACATTTACCTATTAAATGAAACTTAGTCAGATGTTTGTCTTAACATAGTATTTATTTATTTTAACCTTCTGTGTATGTAAATACTTAAACATCTTCAAACCCACAGAACCTATCTCACTGTAACCCAGGGTTTGCCTGCACATGTTATTGACTATATTCACTATGTTGTACATTATAACAAGCCCTGTGACTTATTTTATAACTATCAGTTTGTACTTCTTATTTCCCTTTCTCTTTTCTACCCTTACCCCTACCCTTTACTCTGTGTGTGTGTGTGTGTGTGTGTGTGTGTGTGTGTGTGTGTGTGTGTGTGTGTTCCTCCTATGCTGGGTACCCAAACAGTCTTTTATTGATTGAATAGAGAATTACATCCCAGTGCATTGTTTAGATGTTGTCCCACAAATTTTGCCTTTCAGATACAATGAATTTGATGAGGAAATTAACACATTTCATATATGGTTACCCTGAAACTCTACATTTTGTTCTTTCCCATCACTGTTTGCAATTATGAATTTGGTTTCTGTCTGACTTCTTTACTAGAACATACACCCTTCTTATAGGCAGTGTGTCTATTTTTGCTGATCACAATAGTACCCTTTATATGTTGTCATATACCAGTTCTCAGAAAATTATTTAAAAAAAAATAAATAAATGTATAAGTTAAGTCATGAAATATACCTGGAACATAACTGAGCTAAATAAATGTTGGTGCCTTCTGTCTTCTACGTTCTGTTGTGTATTGAAGATGAAAGTGTGTAGGTAGATAGCAATAGCATAAAAAATTTTTATCACTTCTTTTTAACGTATCAGTATGCTTCATTTTAGTTATGGGAAAATAAGAAAATAAGGATAAATATCTGAAAGATCAAAACAAATGTACAAGACCTTCAAAACATTGTTTTCGGTATTAATTAGATTTGATTTTGAAAACAATCCTTAATAGTGTAACTGAGCCAATCTGAGTTCTTTTGTAATTAGTAACATGCATAGCAATTACATCTCATACAAGTTAATGTAAGGATAAATACAATATTTTTTCACTGTGGCAGAGGTTTGAAAATTGTGGCCCCATAGAACCGCAAAGCTCTGACTCTGGTGCTAAAAATAGCTAGGTTGCAAGCATGGCCCCAGGTGGAAGTTGTGGGGTGGATCCTGATCAGGGTGCATGTGGGAGTCTATCTCTATCTCCAATCCTCTCACTTAGAAAAGAAGAGAGAGAGAAAAAAATAAAGCTGTATAATTCTAGTATGGTAAATACTAGATCATAAAATAATATGTCTAGTTAAATAAATATTGTCTCATTCCACAATGTAACAACTCTACTGCTTTTCTAAGTCTTCTCCTACCTGGCCAAGTTGAGAAACCACAGCTTTAACAAAAATGAACCATGTTTGTTAAAGCAATTACTATACAGATAGCTGCAATATTCAGGGAGAGGAAGAAAAAAGAGAGAGAAAAGAAAGAGATGACTCTTATACATAGACAAATAACAGTACAAACAGTGATATTAAATGTGAGTGAATGACAGAGAATGGCAATAGAATTTAGTAGAATAAGACAGCACTCTAGGGTAGGGTGGCCAGGAAGGGCATTCTGAGAATGGGCTGAAGCTGGTTTTTTAGCTTAAAAGTTAGCTTTAGCTTAAGAATTCAGAAGAGCAATGTGAAGTAGTTCAGTGAAGGGGAGCAGCAGAGTAAAAAGAAGCTCAAAAAATGAGTTTATAAAAACATAGCTTGCCTGACCTGTGGTGGCGCAGTGGATAAAGCGTCGACCTGGTAACACTAAGGTCGCCAGTTCAAAACCCTGCACTGGTCTGGTCAAGGCACATATGGGAGTTGATGCTTCCAGCTCCTCCCCCCTTTCTCTCTTTCTCTCTCTCTTTCTCACTCTGTGTCTCCTCTCTAAAATGAATAAAATAAAAATAAAATAAATTTAAAAACATAGCTTCATGAAGGTAGATTATTAATATATGCAAAATCATTACATACCAAACTGAATGAAAAGCATATTGGCAAATGGAATTTGAAAACACCACATTTTAAATTATATATATATTGTTTAATATATAGTGTATACAAATCATGAGATTGTAAGAGACAAATCCTTAGAGAGGGACAATACTTTCTTCTCTGATAATATCCTGTGTGCATTGAGTCTAACTGTCCCTGTCCAGAACTCAGCAATAATCCTTAATTAAATTAAGTCAATTAGCATACTTTCTCCCTTGGCAACAGTGATTTGTTTAAGAGATAGATAGATGACTCAAGTCAGGCCAGTCATGATAAAAAAAAAAATTTTTTTTCATGCATTTTGAGTGAGTTTTTGAGGAAGCAAGATATTTTTTTCTCTTGTTGGATGTAAACCAGGAATCATTGTTTGCCTTGGACCTTTAGAACCATAGAAGTCAAGGGGACCAATACTGAAGAATATGTCTAAAAAATGGAAAGAGAAAAAGAATGGGGTCTGGTCACATCATAAGTGGTGTCAAGCTTTTCTGACACCAGATCTACTCCTAGATTGTGCAGGTATGTGAATTAATAAATGTGCCCCAACTTTTCCTTCTCCTATTTATGAAAACTCTTATTTGACCCACTGTCTTGAATCATCAGGAATCATGTTAGTCTCTATCTTTCCTTGGCTTGTGTCATATTTACACTAGCTATTATAGCTTATGGTGTAAATAGAGATTTTTCTTCTATTGCTGTATATTGCAAGTTTTGTGAGGCAGCGTATTTTTGTTTTTTTAAATTTATTGGTTTTTCTTACTAATTAATACCATATCTCAAAATGATAATCTACTGATTACTATCTTTCATAGTATGGAACTAAAGCTCAGGATTTGAAAATGAAGATTATTGGTTGTAGTTCTGGTTTTGCTCTTTACCTGTGTAAGTTTGGGTAAGTATCTAATTCCTCTAAGCTTCACTCGTATCAGTATAACAATGGAGAGAGTAGAACTGACCTCATCAAGTTACTGTGAAAAGTATATGCAATGATATATACAAACTGCTGAGTTCTTAGCAGTTTGGTACAAGGTAGGTTTTTTTCTTTGTTTTTCACTATTAAGTGAATCTTCAAATGAGTGGATTAACAAATAAATGATAGAATAATTGACATTAATAAGGAAGAGAATAACTTACACAGGAAAATGAGGAAGAGAGAAAGACAACAAAATAACTTCTGGTAAACTTATTTCCTATAGTTGTATAAAATAATGCTAACTGAGAAAAATATGTAAGGGAAATGTTGCTGACCTTTGGGGATGAGAAGAAAAGCAGATCAGGAAATGTTTAGCAAGATAATAGAATATGCAAAATGGTAGAAACATTGCTCAAGAGGGTTTTCAATTACTCTGACTGGAATAATGACAGGATTGCAAAAATGAAGTACATATTGTTAGCAGTGGTATAGGGCAGCCTTTTCCATACATTTATGAAGCAGACAATGAGTTCAGAGGCTATTTTGGAGTGAGTTCTAAGAATTAAACCAATGGTAATGAATGAGACTGAATTGGGCAAATAGCTAGGGTTTAACATTCACCATATAAATTGTTGTAATCACCCTGAGCCAGAAAAGCCAGGCTTTAAGAAAGAGTTTAGATTTTGAAAACCAGACTTTGAAGAGATATGTAAAGCCAAAATGTGACTGAAATAAGTTATCTGTCAACAGAATTCAACACTGAAAATGTGTGAAGTTTTTAAGGATCACTGGAAAGCGTTACATCAGTGTACTGTCTTACCAACCCTATCTTCTTCTTGCATTTTTTTTTAATTAAATGGAAGTTACACAATGGGAAATCAATAGTTTGTTGTTCCAAACATTGCATTCACCTTGGGGCACAATATTCATGTAATTCAAGTGAGAGATTCTTTTGAAGGGAAGCTGAGAAAGGCTAGAGAAACATTGAGACAGAACAAAAAGAATAACCTCCCAGTGTAGTGTTGTCTTTCCAAGTGGAAGTCAAAAATTTGAAAAACAGAGGCCCTTACTGAAGCTGACATTGTATGGATTTAATTTATGTCCTAAACTTAAGAGAATTCCTGCCTTAGAGCTATGAACACACACAAGCTTTGTAAGAAAGAAACATTTTAAGAGAGAGGTGTGCTCCATTCTGCATGCTGCATTCCAGGTATCACCCAATGTCAGAGACTCATTGCCCTTGACCACCCTGGTATGTGTTTCCCTGATAGATCTCTCATGAGCATCTTTGTAAGCAAGGCTATGCAGAAGGAAACTTAGAGTTTTTAGTTTCTGAAATAGCAATAGAGTCCAGGGGTACATAGCAAATTATTTAAGAAATTCTATTGAAGTTTCCCATTCTAAAATATCTCATTCACTTGTTCATCTTTCCAAGTGTGGTAGGCAGTTAGGCAGACATAAGAAGAGCAAGGACTAAAGGCCAGGCACAAAGGCCACCAAAGTGGAGAGCTGAAGTTGCCTAACAATGGGCAATACTGGGAAAATAAAGACCTGTCCCGAGGGTACCCTTTCTTCTCCTAGCTGGTCATGTAGTTCATACCCTCCCCTGGCTTGTTGCTAGTCATGTAGTAGGTCTCCTTGGAGAAGGAATAAGGGGCTGAAGAATGGCCTTTACAATCCCATGAGGGCCCTTGCAAACCACTCCCTTAGAGCATTAACCCCTAATGATAACTCTAGGCCTCAGCTGTGTTTTAACTCCAGGCCCAGAAAAGCAGAAAAACCAGACAAGTGATACAATGGCTGACCTCAGGACCAGGTGGAATGACTAATGACCCCTTACCCTACCAACCAGTAGAGACCACAACCCTGAAACAACACACCTAGAAAGCTGATGAATATCTATTGAAACCATCCCCTGGGACCTCCCCTAAAATACCCATCATTTAAAGCCCTTAGGACAAAGGACCCAGAGTGCTCTCCCTCTCTGGAGCAAGCCTGCACCTTTCCCATCATCCCCGCATTTTGTCCAGGCACATTAACTTTATGTTTCTCTCTCGTAAGATCCAAGGCACCTTCTTAGTCTCTGTAACTTGTTTCCTGAGTCTATTTCTTCTACAACTCATGTCTACTACTGTGACTTTCCAAATAAACTTTCTCTTATAATTTGAGTCTTGGCTTGAAAATCTTTCTTAGAAGAAACTCAAATACCACGGTTACTGAACCAAGGTCCAATCACTGGTAACATTCTGGTCCCATTCTCACTGTGAACACATGTATTTAATCATTCAATAATTATTTCTTGAGTGACTTCTATAGTTTGGATACTTTTATTGCTTCCATCAGATTACACTTGAAATTCCACATAGAAACACATTGCTTTGAATCCTGTTTAATTTTCAATAGTTCTCCCTTAAAGAAAAATATCTCTGAAAAGGCATCTTATTAGTAGATGCTTATTTTTCACAATAACTAGTTCTGAGTAAATGGGTGGAGCATATTTTTTCTTAAAGAGTCTATACCAGGGGTGCTCATTACGTCGATCACGAAGGAAGTGTGGGTAGATCTCATGACATTAAAAAGACATTTGTGTTTTGATTGGCATACAGGGTAGCCAATCTGACATCTGAACTTTTTGACACCCTATGCATGTGCATTATACCGTGCTAACTTGTTCAGTTACATTGCTGTGTAGTTAACCTTCAATTTATTTAAACTAAATACAACAAAGGGTATAGAAATGAGTGCCGTAGCTGGTCCGAGTAAGAAGCCTAAAACCTACCACTTTCATACAGAATGGGAGGGGATTTTTTTCACTATGTCATATTCTAAGTGCGTTTGCCTCATCTGTCTGTGTGCCATTGCTATTCCAAAGAAGGGAAATGTGGAGCGGCTTTTTCGGACTGTTCATAAATACTATGACATTGACTTTCCTCTGAAAAGAGAGCTGAGAAGGAGAAAGGTGAAAGAAGAATATACAATATTAAATAGTAATAATAGTAACTTAAATAATGATAATATAGAAGAAATAAATTTATGTTTTGCATTCTTATTGTAGGTAGATCATTTTGACTTGGTCATCTTATAAGTAGCTTGCAAGCTGAAAAAGTGTGGGCACCCCTGGTCTATACTTAATCATAACTGCAATGGGTGGATTTTTGCATTAAGACATATTGATTAGCTGGTTGGATAGCAAGAAGAATCATGGTTACTTGTGGGCTGGCTAAAATCTCAAATTTACAAAAGTGAAACAAACAAATAAGAAATTCAAATTCTATGATTAGCTAGACAAAGAATGGACACAAATGAACAGTGAGAAGATGAGACACCAGGGGACAGAGAAATAGGAGGGAGAACACCAAATACAACATTTTACTAAGAGTTTGCTCCTATCAAGGTTCTTAATAAGCCTGACCAGGCGGTGGCGCAGTGGATAGAACGTTGGACTGGGATGCGGAAGACCCAGGTTTCAGACCCTGAGCTCGCCAGCTTGAGCGCGGGCCCATCTGGCTTGAGTAAAAGCTCATCAGCTTGGATCCAAGGTCACTGGCTTGAGCAAGGGGTTGCTCTGTCTGCTGAAGGCCTGCGGTCAAGGCACATGTGAGAAAGCAATCAATGAACAACTAAGGTGTTGCGACGGCAACGAAAAACTAATGATTGATGCTTCTCACCTCTTTCCATTCCTGTCTGTCTGTCCCTATCTATCCCTCTCTCTGACTCTCTCTCTGCTCCTGTAAAAAAAAAAAAAAAAAAGATTCTTAATAATATAAATTTGTAAGAAGAAAAGAATAACCAAAATACTTTCTATTTGTCATTTATTTTGAATCCCACAATATCTCTGTGAGATTGGTGCCAATATCAGATCCATAGAAAATTTAATGGTGAAGACTTGGATCCCAAGTCTTTAAAACTTAATCCAGCCACTAACTGTTCATGTATTTCTTGGCTTCTAAGGGCTTTCAGGGCAACATTTACTACAAGCAAAGACACACATTTTATTTATAACCCAAGTTTATGCCCCATATCTGGGGTTGATATATTGCCCTAATGAGGTTAAAACCCATAAGGTTTTTGAGGATCCATATCTCCTCTTTATAGCCTGATTCTGATGGTGCCTTGAAAATTCTGTTTCTTGTATTTTTATTTAGTTTTAATCTAGTTTCTCTCTTTTTGAAAATCTACTTATTTTTAATTCATTGTATTGACATGGTTCACCAAACTATACAGGTTTCAAGTGTACAACTCAATATAAGACAATCTACATACCATATAGTACATCCCCCAGCCCAAGCAAAGTTTCTTTCTGTCCTCATTTTCCCCTTCTCTCTTACCTTCACCCCCTTTCCCTCTGGCTACTGCTACCCTGTTGTCTGTGTCTACATATTATGTATATATGTTTTTTTGGCTAATCCCTTCACTTTCTTTCATCCAGTCCCCTCACAACCTGTCCCTCTGACAGCTGTCTATCTGGTCCATGTGTCCATGCCTCTGTTTTATTTTGTTCGTTAGTTTATTGTGTTCATTAGATTCCACATATAAGTGAGATCATATGATATTTATTTTTTTCTTACTGGTTTGTTTACTTAGCATAATAATTTTTAGGTCCATCCATGCTGTCATAAAAAGTAATTTTTTATATGACCATATAGTATTGTACTGTGCAAATGTACCACAGGTTTTTTTACTCACTCATTCACTAAAAAGCTTTTGTATACCAAAAGAAACCAGCAAAACAAAGTAAAAAGACTTCCCACTGAATGGGAGAACCTATTCACTGATACAAACGACAAGGGGTTAATAACCAGATTTATAGAGGACTTACAAAACTCAACACCAAGAAGACAAACAATCTAATTAAAAAATTGGCAAAGGACTTGAATAGACACTTCTCCAAGGATGACATACAGGTGACCAATAGGAATATGGAAAAATGTTCAATGTCACTAATCATCAGAAAGATGTAAATTAAAAGCACAATGAGGTATCACCTCACACCTGTCAGATGGCTATCATCAATAAATCAACAAACAAGTCCTGGAAAGGATATGGATAAAATAGAAGCTTAATTTCTCTTTTTGATATATGTGGGGCAGGGGGGAGAGATCCCAAATCCCCGCTGCTGACCTAGCCATGTAAGCCATAGTATATATAAAAGTGGGAAGAAAAGATGTTATCTAGATCTATTATGCTGAGTTTAATTAGCTCATAAAAACAGTCTTCATAAGTATCATAGTGCATGTGTTGAGAATTCTGTTTTATTCTTCAGGATTTTTTCTAAACAGTCTGGGGGCAGTAATAACATTAGACTGCCAAGAAAGTCTGACTCTGCTCAGTAGAATGTGTGATCAATAAATGAAAAACTGAGGCTCAGAGAGGTGAAATAGGTTGGTCAATGTCACACAACTAACCAGTTATTAGTACCTAGGACTCTGACTTCAAACCTAGTACTTTTACACAAAAATTAATACATTAAAAGAAAGGCATAGTGAGTATTTTTTTGTGAATTTTAAGGGTGAATTCTAATGTCTCTCAAGGAATGCATAATAAGATCATTCCATAAAATGTTTATTTATAGCATTGCTCATCATTCTAGAATGTAAAGAATCTTAATAGTTTCTAATCTGTATAACTTCCGATGTTTATTGTACTCCTGTGGTGTACCAGACACTGACATACAACTTTACATGAGTCATTTCGTTTTAATCCTGTATTTAATAATACTTCACTTCTACCCATCATACATATAAAATTGAAATTTGGAAGGAGCTCAGCAGATTAGGACTAACCTCTGCTCAGGAGCTCTCCTATATTAAGTAGATTATTTTTGCCATAACTTGCTAGTTCCCCAGCAGCCTGTGACATTAATAAGGCTCTCAAAAATCCCACTACATTAAAACCAAAATCTAAATCAACAAAATTTCATAAATATTTTCTCTGAATTATTCCACAAACTTTAGTAAAAGCAAGAAGAGTCACTAATAATCAGAATTTCAAATATATACACAAAGCGCATTTCAAGGTAAATGTGAGAGCAAACTTCCACCAGTATTTTTTTTTTCTTTAAAGAGACAGAGAGAGGGATAGATAGGGACAGAGAGACAGGAACAAAGAGAGATGAGAATCATCAATCATCAGTTTTTCATTTTGACACCTTAGTTGTTCATTGATTGCTTTCTCATATGTGCCTTGACCTCGGGCCTTCAGCAGACCGAGTAACCCCTTGCTCGAGCCAGTGACCTTGGACTCAAGCTGGTGAGCTTTTGCTCAAACCAGACGGACCTGTACTCAAGCTGGTGACCTTGGGGTCTTGAACCTGGTTCCTCCACATCCCAGTCCAATGCTCTATCCACTGCGCCACCGCCTGGTCACGTTCCACCAGTATTTTACTATTTGCCAGTAGAATAGCAGACATTGTGTTATGCGGAAAGAGAAACAATGCTTAACAAAGTTCACAATTTTATAACGTTTTCTGAGAATAAAGAAGTCAATAAGATTCGGTAAATACAATTAAAAAACATGATAATTATGTGATATATCATAGTAATTTAAAAGAATGAGGATGTCTTTAACTATGGAAAGAAGTATATTTAAAAACATTTTTTCAGCAAAATAGTATATTTCTGTAAACTTACATTGTGCACAGTGCAATGGTGTGTTATTGTTAATGAAGTTTTATGTGTATGTGTGTGTGTAAAAAATTAGGACTGGATTTGAAATATGTAAATCAAATTCATGATAATAGTTTGCTCAGGGCTGGAGGCAAATAGACTAGGTATAGAGATGAAAGTGGACTCCACACAGAAGAAAACACTAGAAGGAAATAAAATTAAATATTATCTATCAGTGTGGTTCAATTTGTTAACGTCTTCCTCACCCTTCTGTGAGTATGTATTAGTACATTTTTCAAACTAAAAAGTCAGGAAACCATAGACTATGAGAAGAACCTATAAGGTTGAGTCCTTCCTAAATGGGCAGGTTAGGAAAATCTGCAGAAAAAGTGATGCTTACCTTGAGATTTAACAAATGATAACAATGTTCCTAATATAGAAAAAGGAAATGTATTTCAGGTAAAGAAATAGCATGTTCAAAAGCCTAGAATGAGATAATACCCAAGTTTAGGCTTAAAATATTGGAAAAATGAGAGAAGAGAGGCATCAAGGACTTGTGGGAAATGGACTTGAATCCATAGAAAACTGTTCAGTGGTTTAAGAGGCCTAGGATTGCTTGCCACTTGGCCTTGTTCTTGGCCACACTCACTACAAAGGTTGAGCACAGGGTCTCTGTGCTGGGTGTTGTAGGCCTGGATAGCACCTGTGAGTAAGAGGAGAAGTTTGGGCTGTGTTTCAGCTGATGTTAATACTAGACTATTTCTCCTACTGTTAGAATGAGTTTAGCAATATATGAAGGAATGCTTCTTTCTGTACATAAATATAATTCAGTACTTTAAAATAATATATTTATTTTTTGCTTTTTCTTTAAAGATTTTATTTATTTATTTTTAGAGAGACAGGAGAGAGAGAGAGAGAATGGGGGAGGAGCAGGAAGCATAAACTCCCATATGTGCCTTGACCAGGCAAGCCCAGGGTTTTGAACTGGCAACCTCAGCATTCCAGGTCAAAGCTTTGTCCACTGCACCACCACAGGTCAGGCTTTATTTTTTGCTTTTTAATTCATTGTAAATACCCTCTCTTCCACCCACAAATTGTGATATTGATATAACTCTACACTAGACCCTGACTCACCTGTGACAAAATAATAATTTGAGTGATAATTGCTTGGAGTTAAAGACTTAGTTTTTGACCTTAGGACAGATCCAAACTCACTGGCCCACTTCTGGTGCCAAAACCATCATGTAATAATTCAAGTTCTTCAAACTGATGCACAGAACTTGAATTATCTGAGAATACTTGCTAACATTTTGAGAAGTGGTTTACTAAAATCACTGATTTAAAGAAAGTTCTAATTGCTATGGAGATATCACTCAGATTTAGAATATTGGCTTTATAGAGTTAATATAATAACTTGAAATCATTTTCCAAAAAACAAATTAATAGGTTCATTGAGTACTTCCCCCTGGTCTAAGCTGGTAAAATTCTTTCTAATAAGGTTCAGGCCCATCTCCTTATATTAGTATGTGCTGTAAAACTATCAAGGAAATTTTGGATTGGGATCAAAGGTTTGTTTTCAGGAATGAGCCAAAATTAAACTAAAAGCCAAGATTTCTGCCTGAGCAATACTCAAGAACATTTGATAATCATTGTTCCAGAATATCACTTAGCATAGAGTCAAATGTAGCCACCCACTTTTCCTCTATATCCTCTCAACACTTCTAACACCCCAACTGTCATTTCTTCCACACCAAGAAATTCTTTAATCCTCAGTGAATACAGATGAGGTGTCCTATAATTTAACCCTATTCTGACACTGCCTGTCTGACACTGAACCGCAGATCTTATAATTTAAGACCTTAGTCTCACAGACTGTCCCTCATTTCAGATACCAATCATAAGTCCCAGATATCACCTGTAGTTCTGACTAACAGACTATAAACTGGGGTGCCCACAACCCCCAACTTGGGTTCACTAATTTCCTAGAAGGTTAGGTAACTGATGAAAACAATTTGCTTACCAAACTGCAGTTTATTATAAGAGGATAGAACTCAGGAACAGCCGGCTGGAAGAGATGCATAGGTGCATAGGGCAAGGCATGGGTAAAGGGGTATAGAGCTTCCGTGCTGTTCCAGGTGCTCTTCACCCATGCCACCAGTACCTCTTTGTGTTTAGCAACTGAAAGCTCTCTGAAGTCTAGAGTTTTTATAGAGGTTTAGTTACTGAGAGAAACCATTGGTTCTTGGTGATTGAACTCCTGTCCTCTGCCCTCCCTAGAGGTCCGGCAGCAGAGCTGAAGGTTCCAACCCTTTAACCACGCTTGATTCCTCAGGCAACCAGCCCCATTCTCCAAGAATCACCTTGTTAGCATAAACTCAGGTAAGATTGAAAGGGGCTTATTATTAATAGTAAAAGATGTTTCCATTTTCTCTATTCTCAGAAATTCCAAAGGGTTTTTAAGAGTTCTGTGCAAGAAACCAAGGAAGAAAACCAAACACACACACACACACACACACACACACACACACACTTATTATTAGATCACAGTATCACAGGAGTTTTAAGAACAGCAAGCTCACTGAATACATATTGTTGTGTAAATAGAATGTTGAAAGATGGAAGTTAGCCAAAACATTTTATCTCTACATTTTTTTTAACTTTGAATTTTATAACTGAAAACCTCAAAATATCAAGTCAGTACAACTTTTTCACTTAATAGCTGTTAATTTCTTCCCAGGGACAATTATGATCTCACCAGAAAGTGTGTTGTGTGACCATTGATGTTGAGAGGTCAGAAGTTCATACGATTTTTTTCTATTATGGTTCAAAATGTACAAGTCAACAAACCAAAGATAATTATATCCTTCAACTCTCTATGTATTTTCTTAGGTTAAAATTTTTAAATTGTCATTTTACTAAGTTTTGATTTAAACATTGAAATGTAAGTATCTAAGTCATCTTATGAAGTATTTCTCTTGAGACTATAGAAGAGCATGTTTATCTGTCTATTGAGAGTTGGCAGAGAAAAGTAGCCCAACTGAGAAATATGGAGCCAGGCTAGTTTGGCTTTAGTTCTGCTTCTGCCCCTTAATAGCTATGTGGCTTTGAATAAGTTACTTGACCTTTTAAATTCTTGATTGTTTAGGTGCAAATTTAGGAAAATAAAGTAACAGTAATATCTCCTCCCCATAGTATTGTAATGATAATTAGTTACTACATGCAAATTCCTTAAAATATACAGAAAGTAGTAATAGAAGTATTTGATGTATAATCTTATATTGGATCTCTTTTAGATATATGTATACACCTAAAAATTTATATATTCAAAATTTACCTATACCACTAAATGACAACTATATCCCTTAATCTAGTAGATTAAGTAATGACTTTAATGTCTCGATTTCCCTCAACTTTCTGCCTACAGGTCTTTTAAAATCTGACTTTACCATTCATCCATCAAGAGGTTGAGTTGATTTCCTTTTCCTGAGTCTTAGCTGGTTCTGCAACCTGCTTTGATGAAAAGAATGTGACAGAAGTGACACAGTGTGACCTCTCAGCTTAGACCGTAAGAGGGCTCATATCATCCAAATTTACTTTCTTTGAAACATGTCACCATGTAGAGAGGCTTGAAATGAATGACTGAATGATCAGTGACTGTGCACAGAGAGAGGTCACAAGATGGAAAACCAATGTGCTCCGCAGACAGCCGGCACCAAGTCCTCAGACATAAGAGTGAGAGCTTCCTGGATTTTCTCACCTTTGTCAAGCCATCTCTACTGACACCATGTGAAGCAAAAATGGACAATCTCTTCTTCACCATGGATAAATTCTTGGCACAAAAAGGTTTGAGCAATACAAATATTTTGACTATTGTTTTAACAACTAAGTTTTGGGATACTTTGTTTATAGATAACTAAAATTATCACTAAGTACTATCAATTATACCTTTGAATATTTATCAAATTCATTTATTCCTTTTCATCTCTGCTACTCTCCAAGGTCATGTCATTATCTCTGCCAACTACTATGGCAATATATCTTAACTGGCATTCTGATTTCTTGTTCCAGCCTGCAATAGTATGTTCCCTGTTGTATAATAAAACAATTAAAAAAATACAAATACAATTATGTTACATCTCTTAAAGTATGTATGTGGGGCTTATACTCCTAAATGTGGCTTATAAAATGCTTTACAAACTGGCTCTTCTTCTTTTTGCTGGTTTTTTTGTTTGTTTGTTTGTTTTTACTTCTATGCTTTGACTATAAAACTTCACAAAAAGGTTAGCATCTGTTCTTCTCTAAATAAAATCTTACTCATCACTCAGTTCTAAGTTTGGAAGTATTAGTTTTAATACTTCATCTTGTTCTTATCATGTCTCTAAGAAAGGATTCCTCATCACTGAAGGCTGGACTAGGAGCCTTTTCTGCTTCGTCCTATGGTTACCCAAGATTCACTCTATTAGGATACATTCTTCCGTAATAAAACTTTCTTTTTATTTGCCAATTTTTACCCAATCCTAATAGTTTGAGAGCAGCTGCTGTTTTCCTTAATGTTGTATCTTCAGTGATTACCTTGGTACTTAACAGCTAGTAAAGTTCAGTAAACATTTATTAAATGAAGAGCTGTTATTACACCACTTTTTAGACAATGTAACAATTATTCTACAATACCCTAGAAAAAATGGCCATTTTTAGAATTTTTTAGAACTTAGAAAGCTGCGCATTTGTTTGTATTGGGCAGGGGCAATATAGGGATAATACCAACCCATCTCAGGCCGCTCGCAGCCTTTGACAAAGGAGATGTGCCAGTCGGGGACCTCAGATTCCTCACTTTTGTACTGGTGCAATATGCCTAAAATATTCTGTCTTGCAACTCAGTACATTAAGTATGGATTAAATATACCACAACATAATAAAGGTCAGCATGACAAGTCCACAGCTAACACAGAAGTGAAAAGCTGCAAGCTTTTCCTCTAAAATTAGTATGTTTCTTCTTGCGACTTCTATTCACTACACTACTGGGAGTTACTGCCGGGCGGGGGCATCCAAATTGGTAAGGACAAAGAAAAATTGTCTCTGTTTGCAAATGACAGAATCTTATATGTGGAAAACCCTAAACTCCACAGAAAAATGATTAGAACTAATACATTCAATAATGTTTCAGGATACAAAAAGCATGCAAAACTAAGTAATATTTCTATACATTAACATTCAGAACTATTCAGAAAGGAACAATTGCATTTACAATAGAATCAAAAACAATAAAATACTTAGGAATAAATTAATTTCGGGAGATAAGAGATCTATACAAAGAAACTATAAGACATCGATAACGGAAACTGAAGAATGAAGAAGACTCAGATCAATGAAAGATATCTGTGTTTTTAGATTTGAAAAATTAATATTATTAAAATATTCATACTACCCAAAGTGGTCTACATAACTGAGTGCAGTTCTTATCAAAATCCCAAAGGATTTTCCACACACAAAAAAAAATTTGAAAATTCAAGTATAAAGTTGAAGCTAGTATACTTCCTAGTTTTAAATCACATCATAAAAATCTAGTAATCAAAACAGTCTGATAGTTGCATAAAAACAGATAAAGAACAATAGAAATAGATGAAAAGTCCAGAAATAACCCATGCATATGCAATCAACTAATATTTCACAAGATAAACAAAAATACAAAATAGGGAAAAGATAGTTTCTTTAATGGATGGTATTGGAAATGATGTTAGAAAATAAACATGTGGAATAATAAAATTGAGGTCTGATATTACCCTATTCACAAAATATTAAATAAAGATTTAAATTGAAGACTTAAAACTGTAAAACTCTTTGAAGAAAAGAAACAATAAAATAATTCCTTGGCGTTCATCTTGGCAATGATAGTTTAGATATAATGCTATAAGCACAAGGAACAAAAGTAAGACTAGGCTAGTTGGACTCCATCAAACCAAATAGCTTTTGTGCATCAAAAGAAACAATAAAATGAAATCAAGCAACCTATGGAATGAACAAAATATTAACATATCATATATCTGATAAGGAATTAATATCTAAAATATACAATGGACTCATACAACTAAATAGAAAAAAAATACAAACAATCCAATTAAAAATAGCAAATGATCTGAAAAGACTTTTATCCAAAGAAGTTACACAAACAGCCAGCAGGCATATGTAAAAGCGCTTAACTACACTATTATCAGTAAAATACAAATTAAAACCACAATGAGATATCACCTCACACCCTTTCTAATGGCTACTACTAAAAGGCAAATACAAGTGTTTTTGAGGCTATGGAAGAAAGGGAAGCCTTGCACACTGCTGGTGGGAATAGAAATTGGTGTAGCTATTATGAGAAACAGTAGTGAGGTTTCTCAAAGAATTAAAAACTGAATGTCATATCATCTAGTAATCCCCATCTTGAGTATATATCTAAAGAAAACACAATTTGTATCTCAAAATGACACGTGCTTTCCAAATATATTTCAATATTTTCACAGTAACCAAACACAAAATAACTTGTGTCCATAACAGATGAGTGGATAGATAAAATTTGTACACAAATATTATTCAGCTGTAAGAAACAAGAAAGTCCTACCTTTTGTGACAAAATAAATCAACTTGGAAGGTTTTATGTTCAGTGAAATAAGCCAGTAATAGAGGGGTAAATACTGTATATATGAAATCCAAACACACAACAAAAATATCAAACGAAACCGAAGATTAGTGGTTGGCAGGGGCTGTAGATGGAAAAATGGGGAGATGTTTATCAAAAGTCATAAACTTCCAGCCTGACCTGTGGTGGCACAGTGGATAAAGCATCAACCTGGAACACTGAGGTTTCCGGTTCAAAACCCAGGGCTTTGGCTGGTCAAGGCACATATGGGAGTTGATGCTTCCAGCTCCTCCCACCTCCATCTCTCTTCTCTAAAATGAATAAATAAATAAAAATAATTTAAAAATATTATAAACTTTCAGTTATAAGATAAATTACTTCTAAGGATCTATTGTACAGCATGATGTTACAGTTAATAATACTCTACTACAGGGATGCCCACACTTTTTCAGCTTGCAAGCTACTTATAAGATGACCAAGTCAAAATGATCTACCTACAATAAAAATGCAAAACATAAATTTATTTCTTCTATATTATCATTATTTAAGTTACTATTATTACTATTTAATATTGTGTATTCTCCTTTCACCTTTCTCCTTCTCAGCTCTCTTTTCAGAGGAAAGTCAATGTCATAGTTTTTATGAACAGTCCAAAAAAGCCGCTCCACATTTCCCTTCTTTGGAATAGCAATGGCACACAGACAGATGAGGCAAACGCACTTAGAATATGACATAGTGAAAAAAATCCCCTCCCATTCTGTATGAAAGTGGTAGGTTTTAGGCTTCTTACTCGGACCAGCTACGGCACTCATTTCTATACCCTTTGTTGTATTTAGTTTAAATAAATTGAAGGTTAACTACACAGCAATGTAACTGAACAAGTTAGCGCAGTTTAATGCACATGCGTAGGATGTCAAAAGTTCAGACATCAGATTGGCTACCCTGTATGCCAATCAGAAGACAAATGTCTTTTTAATGTCGTGCGATGTACCCACACTTCCTTTGCCATCGACCAGTAGATCGCGATTGACGTATTGAGCACCCTGGCTCTACTAGATACTTGAATTTGCTAAAGCGTATTATGTCACTTATAAGGTAAAGAGAACTATGAAGACAAATAAACCATGGACAGGTATGGTTGAGAAATATGTTTAGGAGAGGAACTTTCAGTTTTTAATCTGGTAGTTAATAAAAGGAGACATTTGGATAAGGTCTAAAGGAGGTGAGGAACTAAGCCTAGTGGGTATCTTGGGAAAGAGAAAAGAGCAAATGTAAAGCATAAGCATGTTAGGTACACGCTCATGGCAAGTCAAAACAAGTCAAACAATATATTTGGAAAATATACATATATATATTATTTGGGGTGAATTAGATATGTACATTTAAATACATAGAGATATTCTGAAGGGAAGCACATTTTACACAAATACTGATTATCTCTGTAGAAGGAACTGTGTGAGGGCTATGCTATGCACATGTGTGCATGTGTGAGATGGAGGATGATGTATAAAGGAGATTTCACATTTTTTTTCACATGCTGCAATTTTATTCTAATTTAAGAGTGTACTTGTATAGTGCTGATATAATAAATAAAATTATATTGTGGGGAAGATGTTTGGAAAACATCAAAGCAAAAAACATATCAGCTAACATAAGCGCTTATTCTAGCTGTCATACATTTGCACGCCCGCACATTTTAAAGTTTTCAAAGAAACATGGTCTTTAACATTTTCTATAATACTTTTACCAACAGCAAGATGAAATTCATTCATAAGTATAAAGATATAGATGTATAACTGCATGTCTTTAAAAAAAACACTTGAAATAAGTGTCTAAGGAGTCAACTTGAATTGTTCCAAAGAGATTCATAGTTTGCCTTCATTGAAAATGTAGTATTTTCTCCAGATCATACATTAAACTTGTAGATCAATAATTCACCCTGACATAAGCTACTTGTGCTTATGGATTTACTACACATTAAGCAGGGCAAAAGGGCAGAAGACTAGGAAACTACACACATCTTGAATTATGTGTGAATACAAGCTGATAAATTTTTAAAAACTCATTCGGCAATGTGAGTCATATTTAGATCAATATAGTTTGAAAACTTGAAGGATAAATGCTTAAAATCCAATTGTTTAAAAAGATTGAGTGAATCTAGGGAAAAGTGAAGTAGAAAGATAAAAACCTATCAAATGACACATGAGTTGTTTGTTCTAACATTTATAAATCTACTTTTAGTAGAATAAGATTACCAAAAAAAGTATATATATATAAATTAGTAGAAAATTGGACATGATAAAGAAAATAATAATTTTTTTTTATAAAATAAAATTGAAAGCTTGTTTTTTTTCTTCCTTTATATATTTTGAAAAGTGATTGACATACAATACTGTATAATTTAAGATATACAGTATGATTTACATGTACCGTGAAGTAATGACCACAATGGGTTTAGTGACCATCTATCATCTCATACAGATACAATACAAAGAAAAGAAAAAAATTCTGCTGTAATGAGAGCTCTTAGGATCCACTCTCTTAAGAGTTTTCCTATATACTCACCGAGCAGCGGTAGTACTGGCATCCTGCTGTACGTTACATCTCTAGTACTTACTGAAAACTGAAAATCTGTGCCTTTTGACCACCTTGCTTTTAGTTTCCCGTCTCCCTAACCTACATTTTTTTTTGAAAACGCAAAGCTGATTTCTTTTTCTATGAATATGGTGTTTTAAAATATTTTATTAATATTATTAAATTCTACATATAAATGAAATCATATGGATAGTTTTTTCTCCGTCTGACATTTCAATTCACATAATGCTTTCAATAGCCATCCATTTTGTCACAAATGGTAGGATTTTGTCATTTTTTATGGCTGAATAATATTCTAATGTGTGTGTGTGTTTTGTGTGTGTGTGTGTGTGTGTGTGTGTGTGTGTGTTATACCACAACTTATTTATCCATTCATCAGTCAACGGACACTTATGATGTTCTCATATTGGCTTTTTGTGAGGAAAGCTCTTCTTCTAGTAATTCTAAATTGGAAAATTTTAGAAAAAGTCTTTTATTGACCCAACCCAAGACCAATCACTACAGCTGGGGAGGAGAGTATATAAGAGTTCTCATTCTCAAACATAATGGCGCAGGGGGGAATCTGAAGAGCATTTCAGATTCCATTAGATCCCTGGGCAGACAAAATACCAGATGCCCACTTCTGTCTTAGAGTGTCCAGACAGCAAAAGAATAATGAGACTGGGACTTTTTCATCTTTGTTTTCTGATGAAAACTAACTCTTCCAGAACACTTTACAATTTTTAAAGTATTATTTTGGGGTGAGTTCTGTTGAATTCTCAAACTGTCCTCTTATGTTACTATCCCCATTTTCCAAAGGTGCAAACTTTACAAAGTACAGTTGTATAGGAGGTTGTGTCTTTCCCCCACATAAGTGGAAGGAAGTATTCAAATCTCAGTCTTTTAAGCTCCAACCCCAAGTTTTCTTTGACAACAACGTGAGCCAAGGAATACCTATTGCTAGCAACCCCCTAGATGCTAATGAGAGATTAGATATTTTTTATTGCTAGTGATACTTCATATATACAGAAAAACCACTAAAATACTAGCAACATTTTATTTTTACCATCAAGACAGAAGAAGTAACAGAAAATAAAAAATAAAGGAGAGGATGAGAAGGAGAATGCAAAGAGTAAATAACCAGCTTAGACTTTCTCATAATAATAATCACAACACTGTTTGGAGAAGTTGCATTAACTATTGCACATAAATTACTGTATCAAATGCCACAATAACATAGAGAAGAAAAAATGATATTTTCTTTATATTTTGCAGATGAGCTTTAGGGAAGTGAAAAAATGTTTTCATATAAACAGTAACTGTTGGGGTTGCATCTAAATGTCAAATCATAAGCCTTTTGCCTCAAGAGTTGTAACCCTGGTTGTTGATATTTTATTGCTATTTCTCTGATTTAAAAATTTTTTACATTAGAATCTTGAGTCTGTGAAAATCTCAAATGAGGTTCATGGCAGCACCTTATGTGGGTAACCTAAAGGTTAGATAAAGTTTAATGAAACTTTTTGTATGTACATGTTTCTGGGGTGAAGGTTCTTAACTTTCACCCAATCATCCAAAACTCTACAATATATCTCACACTAAGAAGCTTAGGAACCAGTCTCCTGTGCTTTAAAGTTCAGTTCTGTTAAAGTTAGGTACATATGGTGTGATTGAGGGCCCACTGTGCTAGCATGATACTTGAGCACTGGGAGCATCAGTCCCCATTTTCAGCAATCACAGCCAAGGAAACACTAGACATACAATATCATTCCCTTTGTATCTTTTAAAACTTCGACCATACTTGTTGGTGCTATTTATCTTTATATAATTATATTCTATACCCAGACCAGTCTTATTTACAAATTTTCTGAGCTGCAACTCAAATACCACCACCTCATTGCTCAGTGTGCCCACACATGGGCTGTTTCTTCAGTCTGCTCCTGGAACACAAATAGCTTTTAAGAGATTTATGGTCTCCAAATAGCTCTTTTTACAGTGTTCACTTTAGATTTAGTGCCCATGAGGGTCCACACATGTGATCCATGAGGATTTCAAGTGGGCATCAAGAACAAGGATGGGCTGAGCAGGTCAGTGAGAAAAAAGGACACCAGGCAGTGTGTCTGTTGATTGCTACAGAGTGGCAGCAGCAGGCATTGCTGGAGAGAGGTTGGAAGAAAGCATCCAGTTGCGCCTTAGCTTCTCAGGAGGTCAGGAGGTGCGCTCTCGGTATTAAGGATGACAGAAGTTGTTGAAATGTACAAAGGAGTCAGTGCCTGGGTGGTGGTGGGGTCTGGCAATGGCGGGACACTGCTGTCACAGCAGCTTGAAGTCTGATTAAAGTGCAAATGTCAAGTTGAAGAATCTCTTCACAAGAACAGTACCGTAATAGCAATACATCGTAGCTGTTTGGGCTATTCATTTTCAAAATAGAGCCTGTTATCCAACAAAAAATAGGGCAACCTGATAGAACAGACAGAGTGCCTTTTAAGACAGAAAATATCAATAGATAAGATCATACCTTTAGTGAAAAAGGGCGAAGGAATTCTGAGCAGCAAGTATTTGAAAAGTACTATTCCAGCCCCTTCTTTTTTAGTTCAATATTGCACCACCACATTCAATACAAAATTCAGCACAGTATTAGATTTCAAAGTCTGGCCATACTAAAGTCACCTAAAAGGCAAAGAGGCCAAGTCTTTCATCACCCTCATTGTGAATGTGACAGACTTTCAAAGGAAAAACTGCCTTCTTTTTCTGATTGTTCATTCCCATTTTACAAAGATGTGTCAGAACCAGCCTGTGCTTCTGTCCTCAGACTCACTGCTTCCACCAACTGAATCTATTTACGCCCCTGCTTTTACATGGAGGCCTGAGTCTAGACTTCCTGGGGACCAGGAAGCTTCAGTTGGAGGGAAGGAATTAAGACTCTTCTGGGCTGAGGCAGATGGTTTGCTGCATACCAAAGATTTTTGCTTTTGTTGCTACAGCCTCTTTCTTTACTTAATTGTTTGGTCCCTTGGTCCCAAGACAGGTAAGAAAATCAGAATAATAGAATACAAAAAAATGAAATTTAAGGTTAGGAAGACAAATTCTAAATCTGGCTTATTTACGACTAACCAGATGAGTCTGGCAAACTTCTATAGGCTCTTAGATCCCCACTTTCTTCTTTCCATAATAATATTAGTGCATGCTTAGTTTTGAGGGGCAGAAGAAATTATATATGTAACACACCCAGCATAGAGCCTCTTACACAATGGTTTTGCTCACATGGCTGTGCCTTCCCTTTCTCTTTCCCTCTCTGTTCTAACATGTAGCCTCGTTTTTGTCTGCTTGCTTGACTCTTGTCTTATATGTGCTCTCCCGGTCCCATAGGCTTGTTCACTGCTTTTGTCCAAACCTAAAACTCTTGCTTATAGTTATACTCAGGATAGCACTTTGATGCTGCCTGGATTACCGCTTTAGAGTGTGTGTTGGCTATTAGATTTGATGTGGGAAGCATAACTGGCTAATAACTCAGCTACTGTTCACTGCAGCCATCCACCGCTGTGTCTAGGCCAACTAGAGGCCAAGACTTACTTCCCATAAGGTGTTCACCAGCAATGACTGAGCACAGTAGCTGTACTCAGATGGTTGACATTTTGTGTCAACATAAAAAGGTATTTATTTAATAACACTGGGGAACAAATTTTTTGTTGCATTCACAAAAACACTTGTTCTTACCTAATTCGGGTGTGCTGATCTCAAATCTGACATTAGTTTTTCTCTGTAAGCTACAGTTTTTTGCAATTTAAGATTTTAGGTTTTCATCTTATTGTAAAATTTTCAATATTTAGTTTAACATAATGAAGTAGAATGTCTTCTTGGGCATCATCTTTGTGAAAATATAATAATTTATATAATGCAGTAAATACACTAAAAGATATGATTGCATCAGAATTTGTCTACAATTTTGAAAAAGAACATATTAAAACACTTATTTTAATCATAAAATATGTGCAAAACTTATTTAAATTCTATTCAGGCAAAAATTTGTGTTTCTAGCTCTTGTGTTTGTGTACTTGTTGAGGACAATCTCTTTTGATGCTGCAGCAGTAGTCTACCATCATGTTTCTGTCCCATTGCCCCTGATAACGCTCTTGCATCATCTTCAGACCTTGTTGAAAGCATTCTCCCTGCTCATCACTAACAGCTCCAAGATATTCGGGGAACTTATCAAGGTCATTGTTCAGGAAGTGAATCTTAACACTCATGTTACATCCAATGTTGAGGAAAGCCAACAGCATCCTTTGAACCACAAGTTCATAGTTTTCAGCTGCCGAGCAAGTTTTTTGTAATTGCCACAAAAGACTGCCATGCTGCTTTCTCCTCCTTATTCATCTTCCTGGCAAATTCTTCATCAAGTATGAAGGTTTGAATTTGAGGTCCATCAAATACACCTGCTTTTATCTTCTCGAAAGACAAGGCAGGAAAAGCAGAAATAATATGTTGAAAGCATTCACTTTCTCTATTCAAAACCTGAGCAAACTGCTTCATTAAGCCAAGTTGGATGTGAAGTGGGGGAAAAATGATCCGGTCATGATAAACTAAAGGTTCATTCACAATATTTTGCATTCCTACATCCAGAGCTTCACGTTTTGGCCACTCCTGCTGTGTCCAGTGTTTCTCCCAAGGTCGGCTATCCCACAAACACAGAAAGCAAGGATACTTTGTGAAACCTCTCTGTTGTCCTAGCAGGAAATTTACCATTTTAAGATCCACACAAATAATCTAGTTATGTTCCTCATACTTCAGAGAGTTGAGAACAATTTTTATGTCATTATACTCTTCTCGCAGATGAGTTGAATAACCAATTGGAACCGCTGCATAAACATTACCATTGTGTAGGAGAACACATTTCAGACTCTGTTTACAGCTGTCAAGAAATAGCTGCCATTCTGTTGGATTGTAAGTGGTAACAGCAAGCTGGCTGAGAAGACTACTGTTATGACAGTAAACAAAGCATTTGTCTTTGGGAAAAAAGTCCACCAAAATTTGTTCACCCTTCTTAAAATGGGATATTTTAGCTGACCGGTAAAGGACATTCTTTTCTTGAAGCTTGGAGGCTAATAACTCAGCTACTTTCTTTGATAGGTCCAAATCTCTTACTAAGTCATTCAATTCGGGCTGGTTAAACTTCTGAGGGGTTAATGACTTCTTGGCATCAGAAGACCCTTCATTTCCTCATGCATCTTATTAAAATATACTTGCTCTCTATGTTCACTTTCTTCATCCTTAGAAGAAATAAAACCATTGAAAACCGGAACCGGGAGTGTCTAAGAGTGTGGGAAGGGTTGTACTGCTGAAGGAATATTAGGATATGTGATCATATGCTGTTTTTTCTTGCCGATGCCCTTTGTATGGATCAGACAGAAATAACAGTCACTGCTGTGGTCCTTAGGTTCACACCAAACCATGGAAATACCAAAAGGCATTCCTGTGTATTTTCCTCTTGTCCAGTCACAAAGCATTTCCTCACAATTATTACACACAATATGAGGAGCTCAATTCTTGTCTTGATCGCCAAGGAGAACTTGAAAATAAGCAATATATGCACATGTCACAAATGATGAAATATTGCACCTTTGACGTTGAAGTGTGTAACAGCCACACATATAACAGAAGGTGTCAGGACTATTCTTACATTTCCGCCTACTCGAAGAAGCCATGATTCAATCTTAAAACAAAATAAGAGGGTGTTTTTATCAGATAATAATTTTTTACATTTAAAAACAACTACAATTATGTAAAAGTGATATTTTTAAAACATTAATTGCCTTGTGGTTATGTTTAATCCAAGACTCGTTGCCCTTTAACTGTAATTTAAAAACCAATGCATACCATTAACTGTAAAAAAAGAAATTAAAATTGCATGAAATCTAGAGCATGCAACAAAAAATGGATTTCAGATTTGGATTCAGCGATGCAGAAATATATAGAAACAGTTCTAAAACCTCATGGACCAGAAATGAAAAATATAAAATTGTTCCCCAGTGTAATCAAACATTATTCTAGATGTTTTCGTGAAGGTATTCTTCAGATTAAAGTAACCTTTAAATCAATTGACATTGTGTAAAGCAGGTTATCTTTCAAAGTATGACTTAGAAAACCTTACCAGAAAAAAGACTGACCTTCCTGGAAGAGGAGAGAATTCTGCCAGAAGATAGCCTTTAAGCTCAAACTGCATCTTTTCCCAGTCTGCTGGCTCACCCTGCAGACTGTGGGCTTTCCAACCCTCCTCGATCACATGAACCAATTCCTTTAAATCAGTGGTTCTTAACCTGGGTTCTAAGGAACCCTAGGGGTTCGATGAGTCGGTCTCAAGGGTTTGGAGAAGCCTCTGCCATGGAGGCCAGAATAAAGTAATACCGTAATTTGTTGTGAGTTCATGCACTTTGTTGGTTTTGTTTTTTGAGCAAGGTGATGTTCATGCACAGCTCATTTTGTGCACCAGTAAAAAAAACATATACCTATGTCTTGAATTTGGAAAAAAAATCATATTTTATTTATCACTAAAGAAGGGTTCGGTGAATGAGCATATAAAACTGGTGGATTTGGTACCTCAGAAAAGGTTAAGAACCACTGCTTTAAATCTTTCTATTTTTGCCTGACCAGGCAGTGGCACAGTAGATACAGCATTGAACTAGGATGCGGAGGACTCAGGTTTGAAACACTGAAGTCACTGGTTTGAGCATGGGGTTGCTGTCTTAACATGAGATCACAGACATGAACCTATGGTCACTAGCTTGAGCCCAAAGGTCATTGACTTGAAGCCCAAGGTCGCTGGCTTGAGCAAGGGGTCCTCACTCTGCTGGAACCCCTAGGTCAAGGTACATATGAGAAGGTAGTCAGTGAACAACTAAGGTGCCACAACGAAGAATTGATGATTCTCATCTCTCTCCCTTCCTATCTGTCTGTTCCTCTCTCTGACTCTCTCTGTGTCTCAGTCCAAGTAAAAGTTTTTCTTTTTCTCTATCTCCATTTATACAGATCTATATTTTTACTTATATTATATATATAAATGTATATATTCCATTGATTCTGTAGATAAATGTGTATATGCACATCTTCTTGGTTCTGTATACAAGTGTTTGTGTGTGTTTGAGGTAGGTAATTTCCAAGAAAGGAGCTAAGGTCAATTTTTTGAGTATCTTGTGTCTTGTAGGGAATGGGCCAGGGGCAGAGCAGGGAACAAACTAGAAACATTTTCTTTGACAAAGAAGTGGTGACCAAACTGTTTTTTATGGGCTAATAAGAAGACATGTATCAAAATGCATAGCAAAGTGCCTGGCACACAATTGTTAATAATGACGAATGACTTCCAATTTACTTCTCTCCTTCATTTTCCTTCTCTGATCTCATCCCCTCACCTTTCATTGCTGTTTGATGGCTGCAGTATGAGTTAAATAGACATTTGCTGGGGGTGGTGGGGCAAATAGACCAAAGGAAGAAAATCATCGCTTCCATTGCTTAACTCTCCCCACTGCCCCACAGCATGCATGCTTAAATTATCAAGTGCTTTCTGAGTACTCTCTAGAAGTAAATTATATTACTAAACACTGTGGAGTCAAGGGGAAATGATACAAAGATAAGAAAGATAAAATCCCTGCTTTGTAGGAATTCTAACCTAGAGACAGACACATATATTAGTACAGATACAAGAGAGGCTGTGAAAACTGCTTTAGAATACACCTTCTCACACCGTCTCTAATAGGATCTCATGGAGGACGTTTAATCTCAGCGGACCCCTGTGAATGTGTGTAACCTGTTGGACACCTTGCTCTGTAGTTGGTCTCCAGCTCAATGACATTCCAGGCAGGAAGCTCTTAATGTTAACTGCGAATTACAAAAATATCTTCCCTTATTCTTATTTAAATTTTGTGTTATCAACTTTGACTCTCCTCCTAATATTATGGAAAAGGGAGAATAGAAGTACTCAACTAGACTTATTGTTTTAACTTTTCATTTTTTACACTCTTCTAGCAAATTTTCTCCTACTTTCTCTTTTTTTTCAAATGAAAAAAATTCTGACCTTTCTGTCACTTCTCACACACTTCTAATCATTGCACTTGCCAACTATTGCAGACCTTCCCACAGTCTTTCTGCCATGAATAGATATTGAGATGTTCATAATGATAGCTAGACCTTTCTCCTGAAAAGTTGTAGTTAATTCAAAATCTATCAGTGTGCATCAGTAGCTTAAATTATTTCTTATAATATGAAGTGCTGTTCCCTTGTTTTGGCTCAATTTTATCAGACATCATATTTTTCAAATACTTATTGTTTTGTTGGTTTCTTTGGGAGTTCTTCAAAGTGTTCCCCATTTCTGACTAAAATAATTCTCTGTTACCAGCAGTTTTTGCAACCTCATTATTTAGAAGGCTTGCCAGATTGACTTGTGTTAACACATACAAGAAATCTGGCTCTCATACCATTCCCTGGGGCCCCTTCCTATTAACCCCTTTTCAGGCTAACAGCGTCATTTATTCTGACCTTTCATTTTTATTGCTATCCATTTTTTTTTAACTTTAAGTCTTTACAAGACAAAATTTTACCTCTTACCTCTTGGGTCCTACATAAAGCTGAAATGGATCCTAAATGTCTTCTGGTTAGGGGCTTGATCAAACAACCTTTGAATGTGTAAATATTTAATGCCCACTGCTTCTCCATGCTTCACTATTTTGTTAACTCTTTCAAAAATTCAAAATACACTAGAGAAACATGACTTATCCAGACCGAGGCTGCATATACTGCCCACCTGAGTGCTTTATAACCCTCAGTAATAATGTTATCATCTATTTTTTTTTTCATTCTAAAGGTAACACTCATTGGTAAGTAATTCCTCAGGTAACACCAAGCTCACTATTTAAAAATGGGCACTTCTGCTTGTTTGTCCAGACAAATAGGCACTTAATGGAAATTTAGACCAAATAACGTAAAACTTATTTTCTCTCTGATGTAGTCAACCATCAGCTTAAAACACTTTAGTGCATGTCAGAGCAAAAAGAAAGCCTTTGTTCAACTATTAAATGAGCATTGTGTATTTTGCTCTCCTGAAAGGAATATTAAGCTAGATTTAGTTTAGATATAAGGAAAAATTCCCTGACAGACCTCTTTAACCCCAAAGTGGATGGGGCTGTAAATTTTCCTTTCTCCAGAAATCTCAGAAAATAGAATAAGGAGCCTGACCGGTGGTATAGTGGATAAAGCGTCGATCTGGAATGCTGAAGTAGTCAGTTTGAAACCCGAGGCTTGACTGGTCAAGGCACATGTGAGAGTTGATGCTCTTTGCTCCTCGCCCCCTTCTTTTTCTCTCTCTCTTTCCTCTCTAAAATAAATAAATTAAAATAAATTTTTAAAAATAAAGAAAATAGAATAAATCCTCATTGTTCATGTGTGGCTTCCTTACCATCTTTTTGAAAAGGGAAGCCACCTTTCGGTCTCATTTTATGATTTTGTTTTTGAGCTCAACATATCATAGGAGGAAAAATGAGAAAAACTTGCCGAATATCTCACAGGGCAAATTGAATGACAGCAGCTGTCAGAGAGTACAAGCAAGTTAAAAAATGTTAAATGAAAACTGAAGTGCCCTCAAGGTGACCCAACTAAATTTGCTGAAAGGATGAGAGGTATTGACAAAACTAATCAACAAAGGCAATCACCTGAACACACACTAAGTGGTCCAGGTGCAGTGCTGCAGAAGAACCCTTCACCCAGACAAGGGGGGCTCAAATGGATGACAATCAGAGGTGAGGAGAAACACCTGAAAGGGGAGTGGACATGAAGTAGGAACAAGACAGGACAAGTGGCAAAGATTGCTCTTTCTCTTTCTTTTTTTTTTTTTTTTACTTCTGGTAATTCAAGTTTATAACAGGACTGTATGTATGTTCATAACAAGGAATGCTTTTATCTGCTCAGTGCATTCAGGTAGGGCGATGGACACAGGAACTCTCAGTAAAAACCAAAGTTAAAGGGTGATCTTTCTGGAATGTATATTTGATTGTGGCATTGCCTTGATCAAAATATTTTGATGGCTTTTCATTGATCTTTGAAAGAAAAACAATGGATTAATAGTGTGATTATTTATTTTATCCGGGCTGAGCTATAAAATTTGTTGAGCACATTGTTCAAAGAGCAGGAAAATAAAAAGGCCATAAAAGGTACTAAAATGTAAAATTTGTCTTTTCCCCCCATTCTTTCCTCTATCTGCCATGGTGTTTTTTACTTATTATTTAATGTTTTTACCTCACACATGGAGACATTTGCATTCTCAGGTGTCAGCTCTCTTCATGGGCCTGCTACCCTGAACCACATTGGAGAGGCAGCCCTTCCGTGACTGCCACCTCTGCACTTGATCACGGGTCAGGGTTGGACAGCAGGCTTGTAACGTGCACTGTGCCATAGCCCACCCCAAGCTGCTAGGGGCAATCGGCTGACCTTCTCTGAGAGCAAAGATAGCTCAGTCAATGGGCAGTGGCAGGGAGAGAGGCCTGGTGGCATTAGTACCAAGAGTGGGCAGAGAAACAGGCAGCCAAAAATCATCCAGGAAGGTGAGGGGTGGATCATGTGAAACCTGAGTCTCCAGGCCTCTCTTTTCCAACTCCTATTCCATTGTCCCATCAGCTTCACATTCAAAATGCTAATTCAAAAACAATATTAGGAATTCCAAGCTAAGATTCTCTTTTTTAAATATCAAGCATTTATATATTTTTCGGGGTGAGGGAGGGTCTCCTCACATCAGTTTGTTCCACCATGTTGCTGGCGATGTGGCCTCTTTCTTTACCATGGCACCATTCTCTATCTCTTAACTCCCTGTGCTACAGCCAGGCTGACCTTCAATTTCTTTCCTTCACTCTACTTCCCCTGCTCCTGATCCTCACCATTACCTCAGCAGGGGATACATCATTAACTTCTAATCATCCTATTAATCTGAGTTCAAATGTCACTTCCTCAGGGAAGTTGCTGACCCCCACCGGGTCCCATGGTCACAGGTTCCTATTTTGCCATGCACATTTCCTTCCACTGAACTTGTCATCATTTTCAGGGATGTATTTCAGTGATTAATATCTGCTATTACCACTAAACTAATAATGTATTATGGTTTAGGATACTAAATAGGATTTCTCCTTTGGCTAGAAGCTTAGGGGAGGGGAAATAGTGACTAGGACTCAAGACTGTGAATAAAAGTGTTCAGCCTACATTGGAGCTCTGTCAGAGCAGACTCAACCCAGAAAATCAGAGTATGCCAGCTACCACGTGCTTCGTATTTTTAGAAATCCACTATAGTGTAATCTGCATGGTTGTCTTGACCTAGCCAACATTTCTCACTACCAAATAACTCTTCAAGGTAGAGATAGTACATAAATTTTTCTTACCCTCTTGTCCTAGCCTTGTCTTTTACATGCATTCTCTTGTTTCATTTTCATAAACAATATTAGAGGATAAGGAGAACTTAAATTCTGTTTCTCGTTACTATGAGCATTAACTAATGTAACCTGTAAAATGTGAACTTCTAGAAGTTGAAATTACTGTATTTCAAGTAGATAGACCATATTATCATTCACATCACTAATACAATGAGTTTGTTGAAAGGAAAGAGAATACGTAGCATCCACTGCTAAAACCTAGAAATGATGAAAGACAACTCTGTGTGTTAAAAAAGGAGGCACAGCATATTTTTTTAATAAAGGAAGTTCTATATTGTTTTAAGTGTTTGCTTAAAAATGCATTAGCTTTTGACAAAGGTTAGATTGGGATGGTTTGTGTGGTTGCATACTGTGGTCCACATAGTGTTGGACTTCACAAACTAGTAACATTTTAAGCAACAATAAAATACACATTTCTTAGCAACACTATTTTATAAAAGAAAAGTCTTGTCTTTAACATCAGAAAGGAAGAAAAAACATAATCTCAGAGTAAAACAGAGTTATTTAATTTGAATAACTGTACTTTACAAAAAAATCCCTTTATGCCTGACCAGGCGGTGGTGCAGTGGATAGAGCGTCGGACTGGGATGCGGAAGACCCAGGTTCAAGACCTCGAGCTCGCTAGCTTGAGCGCGGGCCCATCTGGCTTGAGCAAAAGCTCGCCAGCTTGGACCCAAGGTCGCTGGCTCCAGCAAGGGGTTGCTCGGTCTGCTGAAGGCCCGCGGTCAAGGCACATGTGAGAAAGCAACCAATGAACAACTATGGTGTCGCAATGGCAATGAAAAACTAATGATTGATGCTTCTTACCTCTCTCCATTTCTGTCTGTCTGACCCTATCTATCCCTCTCTCTGACTCTCTCTCCATCCCTGTAAATATAAATATATATATATATATATATATATATATATATATATATATATATATATTACAAAATAATTTCTTCATTTTCTTTTTTGTTATTATTATTTCTCCATAGCCTGGTGAAAACTTCATTGATAATATTTAGAACCAATAGTACAGAAAAGGAATTTGAATCCCATGTGGCTCAGACAAAGGATCGTAAAGGTTAAATGTGAAGAGTCATTCCCACTGAAGATCAATCAGAAAGATGAATCATTTTCTGGTTTTATATGGGATTCGATTTGCACAGAGCTTTTCAGGAATGCACTATACAAAGAGAGGCAGTGCTGCATCTTTCTTACGTGTGTCCCCATCGGCAATGGAGGAGCATGGATATGGAGATGCCGATTACCTTAGTCTAGGATGGCATGATATGTCCTTCTTAATTCCTTTTCAGAAAGCTTGTTATGAGTGCCATGTTGTCACCATCTCCTAACTCACACATTCCTGAGCTCTAGATGGACAATGTTGAGTGACATCAGGGCTCTTTGGTGCTTTCTTCAGAGCTGGTTATTTTCAGCTGCATTCTTCACGTTTGTCAACATGTTCCCTTCAGCGTTCCCTATCATAATAGATCTCTCTGAAAGTGACTCAAAATGTTCATGAAAAATGCCCTCACGAAATTATATCAACACTCTTTAAAATAAATGCTGTCTTGAATGGTTAATGTATTTCCAGAAATATTCTAAAATAATTGTCTTCACACCCCTATTTCCTTATTTGATATCGAAGTGCTTTGTCACAGGGCCTGCTGCACTTGTGTCCTGTGCTTCGGAAAGAGAGCCTTATTACTCGCTGAGCATCACAGTGATACTGCCTTTCAGTTAGGGAGGGCAGCACTTCCGCTTAGGACCCCAACCTTCCCCGATATCTCAGTAAGTGACATTTCTACTTCCAGGCCAGGAGGGTAGCTTTGGCCCCATAACACTGAATGGACTCAGTGCATCTGAATAACATGAGTCTATGAAGGGGAGAATGGAATGCACAATGCTATCAGTGTCCTTCCCTCTCAACACAGTGAGTACTGATGCCGGAGCCAGCCACGGCAGGGGCCACGGAGGGCAGGCAGTCCAGGGGATGAGAAGAACCTTTGCAAATTTCCTTCTTAGCCTTTAAATCCCTAAGACATAGAGAGGTCTAGAGTGAAAATTAGTAGTTTATGAGTCCAAAGTCCACTTAGGGGAGCAGGATTTAGTGAAAAACAAACAAACAAACAAACAAAAAACCTAATTTGAATGGTATTTTTTCATCCTGAAATTCCACTATCATATTTTTGTCTTATTCTCTTTTCTATTTTTAAATAATGCATTTAATTAGCCACTTGATAATAATCTAAGCTAAAAAGAAATAATGTAATTAATTGAAAAAAGCATCTCTGTTTCCAGTGACTACCTTCAGACACTGTACTGTTGCTACCGGAGATGTGTGTCATGGGTAGAACAGTTCTATGAGAAGCTCTTGTATGATAACTGTATGGTTTCAAATTTTATAGCTCACCATTTATCTATATGTTTCTCTGTGTGTGCATATATACATTATGTATATGTATAATACATATGAGTAGATTAACATTAAAATGTATACACCTGTGTATATATGCACACGTATATCATACACACATATATAATCTCTTAATGTCTTTATAAGATTAAAATTTTTATATAAAATATGCAATAAATTTTGCCTTTAAGTCCAAGTGAAATTTTGCTGACAGCCATTTGGTAGCTTGTTTATTCCCTGCCTGATATTATATAGCTCTACTTGGATTATTTTCCTACATTTGGTGTTTTTTTTAAAAAATGTTTTATTTTATTCATTTTAGAGAGGAGACACAGAGAGACAGAGAGAGAGAAGGGAGGAGCTGGAAGCATCAACTCCCATATGTGCCTTGACCGAACCAGTGCAGGGTTTTGAACTGGCGACCTCAGTATTCCCAGGTCGAAGGCTTTATCCACTGCGCCACCACAGGTCAGGCCCTAGATTTGGTGTTTATGAAACTAGTTTTCTGTAATGCTTTGGTGAAAAACTTGAAGCAAAATATTATTCCTTTTCTAATCTCAATAGATAACAGTTGGCTTTATATAGATACTTTAGACATAAAGATACAATATTATTTATATATAAACATGGGGCAAACATTAATTTTGGAAAAAGATCTTGGTAATTCATAAAAGAGTTGGAACTCTGGTTCAATATTCTGATATTGTTTCTATATTTAAAATAATTATGAAAACCTATTTCATATTAGGCCTATCTATCTTAGGGTGAATTAAGCTGGAAGGTCAGCTAAAGTTATATTGGTAAGTAATTTTCTCTGATACTTCACTGAAAAAATTATTTAGAAGATATTATTTTAAGTTATCTCTTATAACTGAATGTCAGAAATTTGGCAATGTTGTTAGGGAGCAGAAGGTGCCTGACTTTGGACTGCTTAATTAAGGTATTCCTACACTAACTTCTGCTTCTATAAAATATGTATTGAGTCTTTTTCTCAGAAAACTTCCAGTTGAGTTGGGAAAGAGGGCAAAATCAACAGGTGTTTATTATGCAGAGCAGTTAAAGTCAACTCAAATTAAGAGCCACTTAATTCTTTGGTGGGATTAGGGGAAAATGCCCAGGGTCCTATCTCAGTCTATAAAAAGAATAGGGGTTAACTAGGAGAAAACAAGACCACTGGTATTCATTGGAGTTCTTTAAGGGCAACTGCTTTCATGATAGGTATTAATATTCTCATTTTTCCAATGAGGAAATTAAAACTTGAAAAAGACATGCAGTTCTTCCAAGATAGATGCAAAATTAGAGTCTGGGTCTGAGTCACTCTAAAACTCATACCGTTATCTCTTCTTATTAATTCTTACTATGCCAAAAATCTCTATTTAAAAAGGCAATATTTAATGCCATAATTCATTCCCTGAACTATATGCCTATATGCAGTTCTTGAATGTTCTGTGCTGTACTATCACTGCACTCATAGCTATGACAGATACATGTATGCTCGGCAAGTTGTAACAAAAATAATAAAGAAATAAATTTACAAGGTGCATGTTGTACTTTGATGATGTCAATTTGTTTTCTTTCTCAAACGCTGCTAATGTCACCATCATGTCTACTGCCAGAGGCATTTCTGTATAACCTGTCTGCTGCCATGCTCATTTAGAGAAGAAAACCTATCACAACAATAGGATGGAAATACCCTCTCCCTTCTCACTATGAGATTCATTTCAAAATAGCTGTTTGTTTTGTTCTAATTATAATTGAATTAGTCTTTGTCATCTATCAGTGTCTGTATTTCACACTCTGAGATTGGTTGATATCTCATATTCATTTTGGGCATAGTAATGGTACCAAATGACACACATAATTGCTTTGCTTAGAGCTAAGTTGTTTCACTCAGGGAGGGACCTCACCAGTGCTTCTGCAGATTCAAGGTGCTTATCTCCAGCTCTCAAGCAAACTCAGGGGAGGAAATGAACAACCTACCCTGGAAGCACGGGGCATCAGAAGTTACAGTGGTAAAGGCTGACTGAAAGGGTCAAGCCCTGAAATGCACATGTTGGCAAAGGAAGAGGCTAGTTCCCCAGGATTCCTTGATTCCTGACTTAGGAGGTCTGGGAATACAACCCAACTCACAAGTATATTCAAGATTAATTCTGTGTAGCTGTACAAAGATAGGGAGAAATGAAGAGAAGAAAGGAAATAGCATGTATGATGGCCCCATACCATATATGGCATGCTCTGTACTGGGCATTTTGCATACATTGTTGAGTCTTCTGTTAGAACAGGACTATTTGGTCCATTTTTATTGTTCAGAGGTTCAGGAATTGGCCAAGGTCACATGTCATAGCACATCTATTTTTCCCATTTGAGGTGTCTCATGCAAACTGCTTCTTTTGGTAGATGGTAGGCAGGCAACATGCAGAGGAAGACAAAATAGCCAAACATGTGCTCAAGAAATCCTCCCATCTCCTTCATCCTACTTTACTAGCTATCTCCATGCCACTTGCTCATTTCAAACTCTGCCAACCTGACCTAGCTTGTGGCTCCTATTTCTAGCCCTAAAAAGAATTAAACAATTCTGAAATTCTACTCACTAGTCACTGAACTTGGGATTTATATTAAGATGAAATGTGTTTCAGGTGCTCAGTAGAGGAGACAATCTCCAACTGCTGTTCTTAGGTTGTTACCAAGTACAGCAAGGAGAATCTGCCAACTAATGTTCAGTCCCTATCCATGAATAGATAGATCTCTGTCCTGAGCCTACAGTCCTATACCAGGGCTGCGCTAGATGATGGGGAAGCTGACAAGGGCCTTCTTTTTCCTACTTGAGGCGGAGCTCAAGCACTTAACCTGACCACATTCTGGTGCTCCTTTTAATTGCTCAGGACTAAAGAGAGTCACCATCCAAGCAATTTGCAGCACAAACCCTCAGTGCTAACCACTCTAACAGAAAATCAGCAAAAATGGGTTGAAGAAAATTCAAGGAGTTGCTTTCAATCCAGGATCTCTAAACATGAAAAATGTTTTCTGTGTTTCTGAAAATGATACATGGGAAAAGTCACATGCATAAACAGGTTGTATTTATTGATTTTACTGTAGTTAATATTAGTATTGTAGAAAGTCATAGTTTCAACTGATCACAATCTCCTCTTTCTCTTCTTTTCTCCTTCTTTCTGTCTTAGTGCTTCTAAGAAAAAGAACACAATTACAAAACACACGTTTTAAAATGCTAGTGTCTGTGGGCACTATCCAGGCTGTCCTTCCAGCCTACAGACCAGTGGAGATGATACACATTTATTTTTACTGGGGCAATTCTAGCCTCCTCTGCTCTTGTGTGTCTCTGAAAATTTAATGCTTTTTTAAAAATTAATTTTAATGAGGTGACACCAATAAATCAGGGTACGTATGTTCAAAGAAAACATCCCCAGGTTATCTTATTCAATTATGTTGCATACCCATCACCCAAAGTTAAATTGTCCTCTGTCACCTTCTATTTGGTTTTTCCTGTGCCCCTCCTTTTCCCCCTATCCCACCCTCCCCTCCCACCCCCCACCTCATAACCACCACACTCTTGTCCATGTTTCATAGTCTCATTTTTATGTCCCACCTATGTATGAAATCATGCTGTTCTCAGTTTTATTCTGTTTTACTTATTTCACTCCATATAATGCTTTTTTTATTTTTATTATTTTACTATCTACTTAAAAAATAAATAGCCTCACTCCTTCTGAATGTTAAACAAGTTATTCCTTCATTTTAAGTTCTGCCTTACTACCTAATGATCTCAGTCGAATTCACTTATGCTCAGGGTGAATTCTGCCTTAGTGGTCCCTGAAATAAGTCTCCTATTTAAATCCATCCCCAAGTGTAAAAAGGTTGACAACCACTGCATATATGGTAATAAATAAATAAATATAATAAATAAAAAAGAAAAAGAAACAATGACACCCAAGGAGTCTGGTTATGGTTTTCTTCTTAAAATGCCCAAAGAACTTGAGAAAAGTAGCTTGGGAAATTACTATGCATCTGGAACTTTGCCAGGTGGTAAGAACCCAGAAATAAAAGGTCAAAGCCCACAGTTATGTGAGAAAAATAGATTTGAAAGACAGCATCATAATATTCTGTAACAATACTTATTAGCACATTGCAAAGTACTGTCTAATGGTTGTGCTTTACAAAAGACTGAGAAGTCAGGAAAAGCTTTACAGAATATTTCTTGTGTGATAAAATATAATATATGTGCATTGGGGCTGCAGGAATACACTACATTGAAGAATAAACAGAGTAGATTCTGAAGTAGAGTCTTTAGAGAAGAAAGAAAAATAAGGAGGTTATTGAAAACCATCAAACTACAAGGCAACTTGCCTTCTACCTTTAGGAACAGATAGGTGTTTAGAAACATAGTTTCAGGGTGAGATAGCAGTTTAAGGAGAGAGATGTCATTGCTTGCATACAATGTGGTTTCCTAGAAGTGAGAAGAGAGAAAGTATCTGCCTGAGTGGAGCTGTGAAGTTTTCTGCTTGGCTCCAGATGTGTTCTGACTTGAACAATAGACTGCAAAGATGTTTCATATCAGGGGTTTAGGATATAGAGTTTTCTAGCAAGAATCAAGAGGCTGAGTATAGTGTCTGGTTTGAGTATCAAGATAAGAGTGGTCAGATGGAGACTAATGATGTGTACAAAGTAGCTATTCGGGCTCCGCTTCATGTTTCAAAGCAGTGTGAGGCCATGGGACATTAAGAGGAAGGGAGAATAGAAAAGGCAGAAAAGAGAACAGCTTACTTTTTGTAATGTACTGCAAAGTGTTTTCTGTGCTATGATTCTAGGAAAGTAGTCAGACAGTAGGCAGATCTATTCAGAGATCTTGAAATTAAGGTGATATATCAAACGAAGTCCAAAAGAGAACATGAGGCATAATTTCACCTGTGGCTTGCACCTGTAATCCCTATGTCATCAGTAAGAACTCTCTTTCCCATGAGTCATAATTTGGTCTCAAAATGCTTCTCTGCCCAGCAATACAATCAGCCATTAACAATTCATTGTTATTGATATGAAGGACAAAAATCTCATTGAGCTCTCTCCAACTTAGCTAACAATTCATGAAAATTGGAATGAACCCACTTTGCTGTCTTTAACTTAAAATGTGCCTTGCAGGAGAAACTATTTATTTTCATTTTCTATTCCATTTCCTTTTGCAGTCATTTTTGTAACAAAAGATTATTCTCCAAACTATTTTCTACTGATACCATGTTTTCACCTGTGAAAGTAACTATGAGTGTTTGTGGGTACTCACTTATTTTAGGCAGAATTGACCAAGTAGATAGTAAAGTGGATAGTGAGCTTTAAAAAGAAACTCATTTATTTTACATTCTCCTCAGTGCCTGTCCTCATTCAGAGTACACAGCAGATACATAAAAAATACCTGTTAACTTAGTTGAATTTCAAACCTTTCATATATGCTAGTATAATTTACCTAAAGAATGTCATGGCCGTTAGAAGGGCTAATTAGATACAATAATTTGACTGACCTATGCTGGTTCTGAAGTACTTAGTTGTAATAATATTGTTTTTGCAAGATGGATATTTTACTGTTGAGCCTGTCTGGTTTGAGAGGCTCACTGTTTTATGGTCTGTATGTGGTGATCATTTGGATGTAATGATCAAATGGGGGTTGCCCAAATTGATCGTTATAACAGGATTCCACTGTAATCACATTTCCGTAAATGATACTCAAATTCACTAGGGAAATCAACAACCCCTTGGTGTGCCTACTTCCAGCACTGATTATAAGTTCAGGTTCTATAGCACTTTCTAAACAAAAGGTAATTAAAAATTCACAACCCATAGTTAAACAAAAATGAAAACGCAATTTTGTGTTCTAGATTCAAAAGTGCCGCTCGCTCTTTGCAGACATCAGAAGACGATTCAATTTGGAAGAATAGGCAGAAATTCGGATTTTGTACAAATTAATGCATATGCATTATCAAGACAATAAAGAGTAAGCTTGTTGCATTTGGTCACGAGTTTAAATCCTAGCTCCATTGTTTTATACCTATGTCATCTTGGGTAAGTTATTAGATCTCTCTGAGCTGCCGTTTCCCCATTTTTAAAATAGCACTACTATGGTTTCTGCCTCACCAGTTTTCTGAGATGATTATATGAACTGTTGTTTGTGAAGTGCTGAGCACAGTGCCGGCTGGGACGTTACAAGGTACTCAACACACCTTACCTATTATTGTTGCCGTTTAGGCTTTCTTTTTCAATCCAGACACTTTTCCCCTAGTGACACCATATGAAACAATATTATTTGTTTATTGTGCCTTTGTAAGAGTCAAATATCCCCAACCCCATATATGCCAATAGTTGGCATCTTTAGATAATTAAATCTTTTGTTCTGGAAATCTTTGGCTTTGCCTCCATGTCTCAGACATATTTGATCGTATTCATTTTTAGGCAGTGAGTTTTCTACCTCATCAGGTTAATTAGAATATTTCATCAACTTCAGATTCTTACTGTCTATGGCACCTATCACTGTAAGTGTGCAGAAGGTCATGGGATGATTCCAAATGCACATCCCCATAGTGCCTTCCCTCAAAAGATGCAAGAGGAGTCATTTTTGCATCCATCTAAATACCATTACACCATCAAAATAACATTTAAGATGATATACCAGATTTTGAAATTCTTTCAAATGCCAGGAATTACTTCTAAAACATTGTGTTTTAGTTCAGAAATTACCCTACTTGGGGGAGATTCAGCCAAAAAAAATTATCCTCTCTAAATAAAAACATGGGTAAATGTGTCTTCCTTTGCCACCCATGTAGTCAATGCTGCATCATCAAAATTTATTGGTGAGTTTTGTTACACAATTCAAGTGTCAATAAAGCTACATGCAAAGATAAAGAAAGGATGGACTTGCCAGTGCTCCTGTAGACCACCTTTTTGTTTTAAAGAAACATTCAAAAACTTGTCCCAACAGTAATTAGAGTGAGAAAAGTAAAACCTCAGCCCAGACAGAACTTGTAGTTTCTATTTTTTCTTAAATTATTACCTCTGAATTAGTTTAAGAATAAGAAAAAAATGGGAGACTGACTCTCTAAAACAATGACCTCTCACACTGTGGGAACTCATATCGTTGGGTTACCTGGACACATACATTTGATTAGTTTTGTTAAATGAGAATAACTGGGAAATACCTTATTATTTCTATTGTTTACAGTTTTCTTTTTATGACATATCTTTTCCTTTTGAGGTTTTTTTTTCAGTTTTTTTCATAAACCTTGGGTTATTTGTTTTTATTTTTGACTTCCTAATAATCTATATTTTTGTTATTTCTCAAGTGATTCTGTCATTTTATTTACTTTTATAAAACCAACACTGTTTCTAAAAACTAGCTTATTTATATATCTGACTAATATATTTTATAATAATAAATAAATAAAATCCATAATGATCAATTCATAGAATAAATTCTCCATTCTAGACCATAAGTCAATCATTCAACAACTGCTTATTAAATATCTTCTATGTCCCCTGCTTTGTGCTAAGTATTAAAATTATAATAGATCAAGCAGGAAGTAATTGTACAAAAATGACAAGGAAGTATGCTATTAGTTGAACTGTGCTAGTTTCTTTGATCAAAGATTGTAGGTATACAGTTGTCTTAAATCTCGCTTTTGATACATCCTGCCACTGAACAAAATATTAGCATTAGTCTTGTCCTTTGGGCTCAATATAATTGGTGAGATCTCTATAAATTCTCCAGCATATTTTTATTGATATTATCTCCTTAAGGTGAACATTTAAGGCAATCCACCAACTAGTAGAATACAGGTAATATCAAAGTGTTTGATCATGGAATATTTATATCACATGAATCTCATATATTATACATTATAATACATTATAAAGTGTATTGCAACAAATTTAAAAAATTTAAACCTTGTTTGATTGCCATTAATTTACATAAAAAAACTATTATTTTTCACTGTCAAATATGCCTGGAAATGACATTAGATTTCTTAGCTAATTCTTCATGCTATCTGCTCTCAACTACCCTTGCCCCATCTCAAACCTAGATTATTTTCCCCCCACCTGAGTCAAATTTTGTACTGTTTCCTTGATCTTTGCTTGGGTTTATCATCATATAGAAACCTTTACTCTTTTATTGATTAAATCCAGGCTTTCAAAATAAAACACAGATGGAAACGGGGTTTTATTCTGTTCTGACCCTTTCTCTCTCTGTCAATTTCCTGCTGAAATTATCATGGTGAGATTATGAAGGGAGTCCTGGTACATCTGCAGATCTAGGCTTAATTTAGAAGATATTGGAAGGGAGTATAATTGTTTAAACAGTGTGATTATACAAGGTGGTGGAGAAGATTAGGAGCAAGCCAACTTGGAAATATGCTTTGCCTTCCTTTTCAAGTTCAAGAGAATGCCAATGAGGGTGATAGGATATAAAAATGTAGGAGTATTCTCTCAGCACAAGGAAGAAAGGGACTGTTCTAGTCAATGCACAACATTCAGTTTTAGGAAAAACTTACATTATGCATGGTAGTAGGTGGCACAATAGTAGTACCTCTGCAGTGCTGGCAGAAGATAGCCTGTCTTCATTTGCACCTGGGAATCAAGAAGCGTCCTTCATTCACCATTTAAAAGAAAGTTCCATGATTTACAATGTATTTGATCTATGGTTTATTTGGATCATTGCAAAACAATTCACTGTGTCGTCACTGATCTCTAATCCCCCACTGCTTGATAGACATTAAACGTGGGCCAGTTCAAACATGACCAACCAAAGAAGCATCACAATCAATTTAAACTGATAAAATTGATCACAGGAGGGAAGCCAAGTCAAAGAACCAGCTTAGTGGTTCTGTGCAAGTAGAACTATTGGAATAACCAAAATAATTAAATAAAATAAAACTTGACTACAAATAAGATCAAGTTTTTTGAAAAGATATGATTAAAGCATAAAACTGTATTTCTGAAATGAAATAAGACATTATATTATTTTAAAATTTGCAAGAGAAATTAATAAAATATTATAATTCAGAATCAACTTAGTCTTCATTTATTCATTTGCTCAATAAAAAGAAATCATTTAGAATCTATTGTTTATCAGGCACGATGTATTTAACAAGATATAAGACAGATGGCAACTCCCCTAAGAAATTTCATTCAAGTGAAGGAGACAAGAAGTAAACAAGGGACTGCAGAATGATAAGTTGTATGAAATGTTATAAAGACAATAAAAAAAGGCCCAAAGATTGGAAATAAAAGGCAAGGTATAGACTACTTCTTATAGAGTGGCAGGAAAATCTTTTCTGTGGAAGTGATAGCACAGTCTCAGAGAACTGGAGGAATTTATCAAATGAATATCACCCCAGTCACAGGAAACTATGCCTAAAAACCTTGAGACAAGAAGGATCTCATATGTCCTATGAACTATCAGCAGGCCAGTGCAGTTAGAAAATAGTGAATATGATAAAGTAGGAGAGGTAGGAAGGGCAGATCAGGCAGGGATTTATAAATTTTATATCAGTTCAACTTTTAGGCTACAAAACAGTAAACATCTTAGGTTGGATCACAACATGATAACATTGTAATTATTTAAAGGTAATTCTGGCAGCTCTGCGGAGAATAAGTAGAGGGGTTAATGGTATGAGAATGCAAGTGGGCAGGTTATTCAGAAGCTAATGCATAGTGCAATGTGTATGTGATGATGTTGGATTGAACAAGGTGCGGCCTTGAGACAGTAGTAGGAGAGCAGATACACGATACCTTTTGGAAGCAATGCCAATTATATATGCTGATGTCATTGGTGATGTAAATATGGGGATCAAATATGATTCTTAGGAGTCTGGTTTAAAAAATGGTTATGTGAGGATGATATTTAATGAGATTGAAAAGATGGGTAAAAGAAAACATTTGAGGGAGGGGTTCAAGGTCAAGAATTCAGTTCTGACTATGCTGAGAGGCAAATGAGACATCAGAATGGAGATACTGAATAAGTAGAGATGAACCTAGGATGCAAAGGAGATAGGCAGATAAAGAGAGAAAATAAGAAGTTACCAACCTTTTGATAGTATTTGAAGTCAGGAAATAAATGGGATGGCTCAAAGAGCAAGAGAGAGAGAGAGAGAGAGAGAGAGAAGTAGAGAGAGAAAGAGGGGGAGAGAGAGAGAGAAAATGTGGACATAATATATGAGAACAGTTTTGGTGTGGAAGAGAGCAGAAAACTGGGCAAGAATCAGAGAATTTTGCAAGATCAAATGAAATTGATCACTTTATAAGATAAAAATATTAAATTCTATTTACGGAATGTTATGGGTCAGGTACTACAGCAATTGTTTCATATTAATAAATTATTTAATCTTAACAAAACCAAGAGGTAATTACTAGTATTTATCCTATAGAGATTAAAAAAATAAGATTTGTAACAAATTTAACTATATTATCCAGGGTCACATGGTTAAAAATTAAAAGAGCTGAGCTTTGAATCTCCATAGCTCGACTCCAGAACCACATGTTATATTCCTTACTCCCAAAGAATGTTTGTATATAAGTGCATAAATAAGGACTAATTAATGATAATGTAAAAGAAATAACATTATGGGTGGTAATAGGATGTATAGCACAAATAAACCATTTTATTATTACAATTAAGGTAAAAACAAAGAAAATGGGTACAGGAAGTTGCTTGCAGATTTTGTGGTAGAAAAGGAGCATCATGATAATGTTTTCAATGTTTTGTCAACATTCTTTTCTAGCTTCATTTTCTTCTTCTCTTTAAACATTTCTACAACAAACTTCTGTTATTACAAACACTCTTCTTTTTGTTGAAAAGGTGAAGACAATCTCTTTGGTAACTTTTGTACTCAGAAAAGTATGGTGAGTTGCCTTCCTTGAGAGAAAACAGGGAAGGAATATGACAGCTTTTAAAGAAAGACAACATGGTAGGAACTAATTATCTTGAAAGATCAAATTTAAGAAATAAGCACCAATGCAGAAAAAGTATACAAACAAATGGAAAATATGAGCAAAAAAATATGAGATATAGAAGAGAAATCTGGGATACTGAATGTGTGAATAATATAATTACTAGCAGCCAAAAGGAAACAGATGAAAAATAATAACCAAAGAAATATTAGAATATAGTTCACTGAACAGGGAAAAAAAATTCTGAAAGAACTATTGAGTTCTAGGCATAGTTAATAAGAAATACAAACTTATTGTGATAAAATGTTTAAACTTCAAAGTTATAGAAAAAAGGGCTCAATAGAAACCAGAGATGATGGAATAATATTTTCAAAATGTTAAAAGAAAAGAACTATCTATATTTGTAAATCTAATAAAGCTATTTTTAATTAATAAAGATAAAAATAGATATACTCACAGAAACAAAAAGAAGAGTGTTTGCAATAACAGAAGCTTGTTGTAGGAAACGTTTAAAGGAAAGAAGAAAATGAAACCAGAAAAGAATGTTGACAAGCATAGTAGTGTGTGCACACCACCCTATTTCTGGGATGAGGTGACTGCAGTCAGCTGGAGGTCATGTTACAGGTTCTGACTAATGAGCGGTGGGAGGTAGGGACATGTGGGACTGGTGGCCCATATAATTCCAGAGTAGCCTCACAATATGATGTGATCTTCATCTACTTGGATCCCTGACTGATTTTAAAAAGAAATGGTTCCATTAACCTTCACGCAACTTTTGCTGTAGGTGAGAAATAAATTTTTGGTGGTTAACCCACTGAGATTTCAGGGTTTATTTATTGTCTCAGCATAACTTGCTTATTCTGACTAATAATAAAAAGCCCAAATTAAGAAAATAATGAGCAAAGATATCAGTAAACTTGTAGGGAAATATGAACAAACATTATTGATTTGTCTGTATTAATAGATTTAAAAAAGAAAATGTTTACTATGAAGTTTTAAAATATCAGAACTGCCCTGGCTGGTTAGCTCAATCCTGAAACTAACAAGGTTGTGAGTTCAATCCTTGGTCAGGCACACATGGGAAGCAATTAGTGAATGAACGACTGAGTGGAAAAACAAAGTTTCCCTTTCCTCCTCCCTCCCTTCCTCTCTCTGTCTCTATCAATAACTTAAAAAATTAAGCCCTGGCCAGATGGTTCAGTTGATTAGAGCATTGTCCCAGAGCACAGAGGTTGCCAATTCAATACCCCGGTCAAGGCACATAAAGGAGCAGCTTGATGTTCCTGTCTCTGACTGATAAAAAAAAGAAAAAGAAAAAAAATTAAAAATATATATCAGAACTAATGTATATTATAGTCAATCAACAACATACACTGTCTTTTCTTCCTGGCATTGAGCTCTGTCATTTGTGGCCACATGACTAAGAGGGTCTCCATTACCTTTCCCCTAGCAACTACTGAAAATGAAGATAATTTGCAAAATGACCTTAGAACTCACATTTTTTTGAATGGTGGAGCTACAGGCTGCAAGTAGCACAAATCCTGAGTCACTGTTTGAAGTGACTACCAATACATTTTCTGAACTTTCACCTGAGTAAGGAACAAACTTTTGTTATATTAATTCACTAAGATTTTTGTGTTTTATCAAATAAGACTATTAAAGAATATTTGATATTTTTAAAAAGTTCAGGTCACTTACAAAATTGACCGTATTCCAGTTTATAAAGGAAGTCATAAAGAATTTCAGAAAAAGAAGTGTCAGAATATTTTCTGTGACAAAGCACAATTAAATTGGAAATCAATAAAAATGTTAATTCTAATAAGGTATTTGTGAAATAAAAAGTGAGATTCATATATAACTGCTGGATCAGAGAATAAATATTATAAAATTTTTAAACACTCAGATCTAAAAGATAATGAAATTAAAATGTGTCAAAACTTTTGCAATGCAGCTAAAGAAGTAACTAAAGGAAATTTATAGTTTTGAATGTTCTTATTTTTTTTTAAAAAGCTGAAAATTAAAAAAAAAACTAAGGATCTAACTTAAGGTAAGAAAGAAACAAGAAGTAGAAACAAGCATAGTAGGAAAATATAAAATAATAAGAACAGAAATAAATTGATATGGAAAACCAAATTTAAAGAAAATTATGATCATCTTTCTTTTTACAAGAAAAGAATTGGAGGCATAGAGAAACTTAATAAAATCCAAAGGGAATCATTTTAAAACTAATAAACAAAACTAGTAAAAATAATTAAGAAAAAATTATAGAAGACACAATAAATAAAAATAGGAATGAAAAATCGGTCAGAACTACAGCTACGATAATAATTCTAACGTGACCGTTCATGAAAATCAGCAGCAACAACACATGTTTTTCACGTCAGTATTTGGTCCAACTTCAAACACAGCATTTTGGAAGCTGAAGAGTTTATGCCTATTTCAACATTATGTCTGACATCCCTGGAATTCTGCATTATCTATGCTTATGTGAGTACATAACTTTCTGTCATAAGTAATCACTGTAACTATGTTAATAGGAACAAGGTATATCATTTGAATTTATTGTTCAATGATATCCACATATTCACTTTAAAAATTTGGCAAACATTTTAGATATAACTTGAAAGAAAAATCTCCAAGTTTTATACTGTAAATTATATCAGTAAACTGAAGTATAAATGTTGAAAGAATCATTAAAAGAACTAAATAACTGCAATAGTGATGCTTGTGAGCACTTACTTTTATGTACTATATGCTTATCAAGAACTAGACATACAGGAGAAAAGTGATATTAACATACAGTATGTTGGCTACATAGTTTTATAAAGAAGAGTTTATTCTTTTTTCACTTCTCAGCTATTCATAAATTTATATAATAATACAAAACAGAGTAACAGAGTGTAGATATTATAATAATTTTAATCGGGGCAGAATTATTTAATGTGCTAGGGGTGACTAGTATTTTTTCAAGTCTTCTGAGAAATAATGTCTGCAATGATATAACAGAAACAATGTTAGTCACCTTGCACTGTTGTTACAAATACTTGATATAATGTATGTAAAGTGTCAAGCACATAGTAGGTTTTCAATTAATGTTATTGTCAGAGTTAAGAAGTGTCGGTCCTCTCAGACCAATCGAAGCCTTTGCTTTCCATTTAATAATGGCACCTGCAATACCCTCAGGAAGATTAAATAAGATAGGGGAGAAGAAGGTCCATGCCTGCTACAAAATAAGTGCTCATTAAGACTGGCTATCCAAATCCTAACGCTGCCTTTCTACATATACATATACACAGAGACAGAGACACAGAGAGAATGCCAATACTAAAATGAGCTCATTTGATGGCCTTTTCTAAACATTAAAGTTGACAAAAAAAGATAAGAATCTATGATCAGTTCTGAAACCACTTTTTATTCTGAACAAAAATACTCTTCATGATGATTCAGAGAACAGTCTATTTGTCTTACAAAATGTCATTACCATTTCTCTTTCAGAAAAATGAAACCATCCTTTCCGGGAAGGAAGTGGGTGTTAATACACATCTTCCACCGTGCTGCTCACATTTTACAGCTTTCTGCAATTCCGTCTCTTAATCTTCACTCTCAGTATTCAGATTCACCCATAGTGTAATTATACGTTCTTCAAGAGAAATGATGAGAGTGGGAATACTCTGAAACGGTACCTTGTTTCATCAGATAAAACAGTATTTCCTATTTCCTATATTTAAGGATGAAAAGTTGGAGCATGCAGTTCCCATCACTCCTCACTCAGAAAGAGTGCAGAGCCCTGCTGACTGGAGATCATCAAATCTCATCTGTGACCTGAATCAGGACACACGCACTGTCAAGTTCTAAGATTTTAAATGCAGGTGAGCTTTGTAGTTCTATTTTACGTATAAAGCTCACTTGCAAATTCAAAGTAGTTTCACAGAATTATCTTCTTTGACCCTCTCAGGCACTATAGGTATTATTACCTTTGTGCTATAGAAAGAAAAAAGATATCTATTCGCAGAAGTAGGTGCCTTTCTCAAACCCACTTTATGAGTAGATAGCAGGGCCAGACTGGGCATTCTGAAATCTCTTCTCCTTTATAATAGTTTTCAAAACTTATCATGGATGTGCTTTCAGAGAGTTGTGACCTTGAGCTTTTGCAATTTGGTGTAATTTGGGTTTGAGTCTCGGCTCTTCCTTTGACTACTTATGTGACTATAAGCAAGATATTTAAACTCTTTAAAAATTAATTTTCTCATTTGTAAAATGGGGTCAATAATTGGGCATTTTTAGTTATGAAAAACTCAGTGATACAATATTTTCAAAATACTCAGTTTTTAAAACCTCAATGTTAGCTCTAATAAGTCTCATAAGAAAACTTGTATTCTGCTGTCTTTTATAAATAATTCTTCATCTGCATAGGAAATACTCAGTATATGATACCAATTTCTAGTGAATAAGATAGTTCTAAGAATAAAAAAATCAATCTTTGCTATTTGTAAAAATGGAATAAATTTCTTTTCCTGGGACTCATAAAAAAATGAAACACTTATCAAGTTGCACTTCAAATAATATAGGTTTTTCATGCTCTCAAAAAGGCATATTTTCACAAGCAAATGAGGCAAAATATGCATTTTATCATTCTGAAAACCCAAGCGGGACAGGTATAGTGAAGGCTCAGAAATATACATTTTTTTCTTAAATCATGAAAATAGTTTCTTCAAGACCATATCTATTTTATCTGTAAATCTAGGGAAGTTTTCTTATATAAAATCCCAATCCAAGAAAAAAAAAATAGGGCTTTATATCACTATAGAACTTAGTATATAGTTGTTTTTCATTCATTTTGGACTGTCTTGTCAAAATGACTTGATATTTTGGTATCAGGTAGACAGACACAGCTTCAGGGAAGGCAAGAAAGAGATTACATTAGTTCAGAGAGAAACTGGACAGGCAGAGATTTATTTGGGTAATTGGCTCAAATATTTTGCATTAGTGTTTTTTTGTTTTTGTTTTTTTTTAGTTTCCTTTATGCCTGTATTTTTAATGTTAATATGACACATACTGACAATGTCGGGAAGAATGCAGTGCAGGCATACTTTATTTTATTGCACTTCACTTTATTGCTCTTTACAGATAATTGCATTCTTTTGCAAATTGAAAGTTTGTGGCAACCCTGTGTTGAGTATGTCTATTGGAACCATTATTTTTCTCTACAGCATTTGTTCACTTCATGCCTGTGTCACATTTTTGAAATGCTCTCAATATTTAATACTTTTTAATTATTATTATCTTTTTAGTGATCTATGAGCAGTAATAGTTGATAGTCTTAATGTGTTCTCAGAAGCAGTAACAGGAATAAAAGATACTTATTATTTCCAAGAATCGAAGAATGAGCCTTTGTCCTTGTTAGAATGTTAGTTTTTCACTAAATGAGCTCAAAAGGAATAAATTCAAAATAAAGACACAAAACAGGTATTGATCCTATATCAGACTTTTTTTTTTTTTTTGCTGGAGAGTTGAAGAAGCTGTGGAAGAGTATTATTACCAAGTGATGACTTCAGATGGCATCAGTAATGATTCTACTTCTCTGGAATATCATATGAACAATATGCATCATCACTGAGCTGAGATCACAATGAAAAGAATCATTGAATCACCACTCATCAAATGGCTCTCAGAGCCAATAATTTTTATTTTAAATGTAAATGAATGAAAAACATATGGAAAGAGATTTAGTTCAGAGTGACTGAAGGCCCATGGGAGAGTGCCAAGAAAAACAAGATCATCTTCATGCATTGTATTCCAAGAATCTCTGGTTTCAGGTTTCGTAGTTTCTAGGAGATTTCTCTGCCTAGTGATATACACAGGGAGTCCTGTTGTTTCCATTATACTGTATCATGGGAGTCTTTTAATAAGTTTGTGCAGTTTGGTTTAAAATATTTTGCAAAGCAAAGATCCTGGAATGTCTTGGAGGAGATTTTTATGATTAGACACTGTCATGAGTGGCCCAACAAGTGAAAAAACGTTCTCCCTCTGAATTGGGACAGGTAGGAGGAGTGAGACCAGCAGGGCTGCCTTGGATTTCTAAGGGTCTTGGTTTTTCTACCTCATTTCTGTGCGGTAGCAAACTATTTAGACGTTCTTCTCCTACTTTGCCTCTCTTAATGTTCTGTTTCCCTTCTGACTGAGTTAAGGTTCTTTGGGTTAAATATAATAACACAAATCAAACTGAGCCAGTGCAAGCAGAGAGGAAATAAATGAAAAAACCAAGATGAGAAAAAGCCTTAAAGAGTGTGTCACACTCAATTCTTCTGTCTTCTGTCTTTGGTCTTCTTAGCACGTGTTCTTCATTTAGGAATCTCCACTGTTCAACTATCTTCATCTCTTTGTATAGTGGAAAGACAAAGAGTCATTTATAAATCTAAAATGACTGACTGCCTATCAGCTTTAATTATAAATTTCTGATGGGAATAATCTGATTGGCCTAGCTTTAAACAGAAGAACTTCCCACCAGTCCACTTGCCATTTTATGGTCAGTGTTGTGGGGTCATAAGTGACACACCCAGTTATCATATCTATAGTATGGAGTGGAGGTGTGGAAAGCAGTTATAAAAGAATGAAGACTGAGTTTATCAGTTCTCTTGAAAGTTGTCTTTTATATTTTATTTTTTATTACCATGGAAGAGATATTAACATAGACAGAAATATTCTCTATCACTTTATTTTGAAACTCCAGTCTTTCCCCCAACCCCAAAACACTACTTCTTGTTTTTGATTTATTTTTATTTTTAGAGAGAGAGAGAAAGGAGGGAGAAGAGAGAGAGAGAAAAACATTGATTTGTTGTTTCACCCATTCATGCATTCATTTATTGATTTCTGTATGTGCCTTGATAGGGGATTGAACCCACAACCTTGCCATGTTAGGGAAATGGTCTAACCAACTAAGCTGCTCGGCCAGGGTTGATTTTGCTTTTAATATGCCCACACCAAACCAAGAGTGATACAGAGAAAAGTTTTGAAAAAAATTTGCAGCTGAATAGGTGTGAGTGAACAATTATGATTATTTAGTTATTCTGCCTCCTAGTTTTCTCTTAGTCTTCTAAGTACACCTAAAGGTCACACTTTTGTTTGGCTCATTCTAACCATGGAAGAGTATAGAAAAAGTTGAGAGAGAGGGCAAGGCAAGAATGCCTCCAACTCAATATATGATTTATGAGACACAAGCTTTAAACAAAGGATGTTCTAATGATAAGACCAACAAAATTGTGAGAGATTTTAAGATGATTTGTTATGCCTTTATTTCTAAAACTGACTTGTATTACCAAGTCAGATTTCCATATGATGCTCTCTTCTTAAAAAGAATAATTAAAGTCATCATCAAAAACAATAAACACATGTAATTCAAATGTGTAGGGTGCAGAACTATGCCTTTATAATGTACAAGGCATTTCAAAAGTTGGTTTTTATAAAACATTGCATATAGGTTACAAGGTAGATGTAGGCATTAGGGTGCCTGAACTCTAGTTCCATATTCTTTTCCAACAGTGTGACTGGGACACATTTTCAACCTTTTCACCTTGGATTTTTAAAAATGTTTAGATGTGAGTAATAAAATCCACTGTATAAGATTGTTGTAAAGATTAAAACTGGAATCTCTTACTCCCTAGTATACAGCACACATTTGACAAATATTAGTTATTATTTTTTCTTTTAATCTTTACAACTCTGTAGCAAACATAAGCCAGTGAGCTAGGCAATATGTTGTCAATTCTGAAAATAAAGGAACATATTGTAAATTGTACATGGTTACATAGATGTCCTGCTACTGCTTAAGCCTCTTTAGTTACATTTAATGACAGAAATCAAATTGCTTTGTGTGAACAAACATTTAAAACAAAGGGGTAGGGTTGACTTCAAATTGAGGACTAAAAGGCCTTAGCAGCTAGGGCAGATGGGGCAGGCTGGCCATCGCCCATGTTTATTCTCCAGTTCTTACTTAGTTGTAAAAATATGGCTTTCAGCAGGGCTCAGCTGCACTCAGAACAAAGACCACGTTTTCTAGTCTTCCTTGCTAGTATGTATGGTCCATTAGTCAATAAATGTTAGCAAATGTGCCTAGTGTTAACCACCAGTGAGTTTTCTTCAAGGGAAGGGGTCACTCCTATTTTCTTTCCATTGTCTGTGATGAAAACACAATGGCTGGAACTCATCCAGTTTCTTGGATCATGAGATGACCTCAGGATCTGAAGTCTTGAGCAGTGAGACAGAATGAACCTAGATCCCTGGTGATTTGGTCCATCACATCAGACTTAGATTACATTTATTATTATTTTTTTATGGGTAAGAGAAAAATCTATTATTTGAGTTAAGCCATAATGATTTGGGGATATTTTGATACTTGCAAACAAATTTAACCCTAAATAGTTTTAACAGGATTTTCCAAACACAAAAATGTACTGATTGTCTGTGATAGGCTAAGTATTGTATACACTTTGAAGTCATAATAGTGTCAGATATTCTGGAGGAATATTTCTGCTAGCTAAGAATAAAATACACACACATTAAAGGAGACAAATTATGATACAACCATCACACAAAGATGGCAGATATACTAGCACTATACGCTAGGGTGTGTGTGTGTGTGTGTGTGTGTGTGTGTGTGTGTAAAACGTATAAGCAGGGAAGTGGCAGAGCATAGACAATGCTCCAGACGTGCTTTCCTAGAGGTCTGCTCAGCCTCATTGTGTCTAGGTTAGAAGTAACACAGTGAGTATTCCAAAAACCAGAGACCTATGTAATGCGCTTTATAGAGTCAGGCTGGAGAACAGTGAAGGTCCCTGAATAAAGCAGTTAGAGAGGAAAGACTTCAGAACTGAGCTGCCTCTATCAACCTATACTGCATGACTGTATAACCTCCCGGCTAAGTTATTTATATTAACTGACCAATTTACTTTTCCAGGGTCAGGTGAGACCATCGTACGCTCTGCATAAGAAGAGCCTGCTTGCGTGTGTTTCTCCATAGTTTTAAAAGGAGCACTATGAGAAATGGCATGAACAATAGTGAGGTGGGGGAAGAAGGTTGGACCAAACTAAAATGGAGAAGCTGAACCAAGTGTTATATAGGTTTGTGTAATAAAAATATATAAACCTCACCTATTTTTTTTTTGGCCAATTATTAACTCATTTAACCTTCACAATGGCTTCATGAGGTAAGTACCACTATTATTTCCCATTTCTGAAATGAGAAAATGAACACAGAGATATTGATAGCTGTATAAGATCACACACATTGTGTGTACCGGAGTCTAAACTAGAACCAAAGCAGCCAGGTACAAGAGGTCTCTGTTCTATGCTGCCTCTCTGTGAGGCCATCCCCCAATTAGGAAAGCAGCCAACATTAAGTGATATGAGGATTGTATGCAGAGCTATGCTAAATGCTCTGTATACATTATTTCACTTAATCCTCAGTAACCCCAGGAAGTAGGTGTGCTCTTTAACCCCATTTTATAGATGAGTAAAACACTGATCAGAGATATTAAATTAATCATCCCAGGGTCCAACAGCTTTAAAATGAAAGAGCTGAGATGCCAACACAAGTCTTGCAGGCTACAGAGTATGTGCTGATAAACACCACATTATACTGCAAAGTGTACAAGATGGATGAAGAGGAGAGGAAAGGGGACATTAATGTAATTCTACCTGGTGGAGAAAGGAAGTTGAATCTAAACAAGGGAGAACCTTGGGCAATGAGCACACATACCTTCCTGTACCATTAATGCAATAATTTAGTTTTCTCTCTCAAAAGGGTATGTTTCATTCATTGGTATAAATATAATCATAAATTGCATGACATGGGAAAGTGTATGTAAGGAGGGGGCTTAAACTGCAGGAGAGCTAAAATTCACAAAGACCCCTTCGGAAGTTTAGCTTGGGGGCCCCAGAATTTAAATTTATACCCCCCAGCTGGCTTGGAAAAATATAAAAGCCAAATGGCCAACTTAGCCTTGGAATCCTTATATTGCCCTCCAAGAAGGATATGTTCTGATTGAGTGTTGAGCACAGCAGGAAATATCATTACAGACCTGGAATCCAGATTTCTACCAGAAAATGTGAAGCATCTGGCAGTTTTGAAAGGTAATCTTTCCAGATTTACTTTCACATAAACTATACTCCACTACAGCACCAGAAATCATGGGGGAAGATTGTTTTTAATATAGTGGTCCAGAGAACAGCACGAGGGAAACTTAAACTAAGACAGCATTTTATCTCCCCATCTTGAATATCAGAAATAGCACCCCCTAGCCCTTACTTATTATAGGAAAGGTGGGCTCACTTGGATAGTCTTGAGACATTTCCCCATGTCTCCTATGGAGTACATTAATTTCCAGGGAGTTCTGTGAGGCGCCTCTTTTCTGAAGCAATTGGCCATTGATTACCCATTAGCTTGGTGGTTGTTATCTTTTCTACAGGAAGCTAACTAAAGTTTCAAATTATATTCAACAACTTTGCTATGAGCACAGCACTGAGTTCCTTTTTTAATTGTTTGAAAGATGGATTTCTGGTTCTTTTTTTAATTCTTTTTTTTTTTTGAGTTTTAAAAAATTACATGTCCAGTGTTAAATCTGTGTTGATTGAAGGGAAACACATCGTTTATTAATTCTTTTCTTTTTTTTGTTTAATTCTTGTTTTCAGAAATAAATGCGAATTGAGCTATACCTAAACAATTGAGGAAACATTTTCATAGCTTTCATGGCACTCCCAACATCTCGTAGATAATTTCTGTCAGCACAAGACCTATCATCAACAGCAGGTCAAAATATAGGTTGATCTTGGAGGTGAAGGTAAACAGAAACTAGAGTAAAACAAGACAATTTGAGAAATGTTCAGCGATCAATGTTCTCCACACCATGAAATGGAAACAAGAGAGTTAAAAAAAAGGGACATCTTAGAAATCGTCATTTATAGCAGCATGCACAATGTGAGATGTTTGAACTGCTTGCAGAATATAAAAGTCTAGCTGAAAATGTACATTATCTAGATTGTTAGACAATACTGTGTTATTGTTTTTCTAAAAGCAGAGCATGAATTTGGGTCTAATTATAATGAAAGCAAATGTGTAAAGAAAAGTTTATTTCCTACTGTTGTTAGTCTATAATTGATAGGGTGACAAATAATTGCACTGCTATTGTTTATGGTAGATAAGTAACTTCAGTAGAAATCTTGCCCTACATGGCAACCAAACAGCTGTTTATCATTGGCCTAATTATCAAGTTAATGAGATGCTAATTTCTATATTCATAAGGCATGCATGAACAAGTACTAGTGTATGCAAAACAGGGTTTAGTGACAAACTTAATAAATAAAATAGGAAGGTATTGGTAAATAAACAAATGGTTTTAACATCTAAGACTTGACTCACCGGAAAACTGTACAGTTCCAGGATGCATGCCCAGCCGTCTCCTGTCTTTCCTGCATGTACCGTGCTGACAGCAGACTTCTTCGTAGTCTTGAGTCAGCTCCTGCTGTGTCTATAGAACTCCTATTATAGTTGCTCAATGGGAGCAGAATCAAACACACTGTGTAGATTTATGGATAGTTGTTTCAATCCTTGTGGGACTGCGGTGCCAGGCTTCCAATTTCCCCAACACAAGATGAAATGCCCCTTTCTAGGAAATTAATATCATCATGAAAACCCTCCAATAAACACTATAGCGAAACATGCTTTTTCCCTTATCCCAATCATCGGTGTCTCTGTGGGTAAAATATGTCTAACAACCCGATTTACGGTTTCCATATTGACATGGAAAGAAAAACTGTTATTTAAAATAATAATAATAATGATGATAAGAATAGTAATAATAACACTCAAATAGTTAAACCAAGTAGTAAAGCACAAGACAATTTTCAAAATTTGTCTTTAAGGTCTGGAGTATCAGGAAGGAAAATGGTTTGGGGTTCTATTTGAAGTAGAATTTGAAATTTTTGAAGTAGTTATAAAATGTTGACTTGGGGTGCCTCCTTTCTGTCAGAGAATATAGGCCATAAAGAGTGCTCTTTGGGAGCAACTGATTTACCACCATGAGATAAGGCACCTTGAGGACCTAGTCACACCTTTCTGGTTTGTATAATATCACACACAAGAAAAGTGGTGCATTCAAAAGGCTGCTTTGCCCTCAGCACAGAGTAACTGATCCTGAAATTCAAACTTTCTTCATTCATTTTTCAGAATGCAGCCACAGGTATGGCGTGTTGATCAGTTTACAGTTAAAAATAAGGGGAAGACTGGGGAAGATGGCACAAGAAAATGGATGATCTGTCTTTTTAATCAATCCTGAGGTGTGGAGTGATGTCAAATTCAGAGTTGTATCATTGTTCCTTTCTTAAACCGAAACCCTACATTTGCTTGAGGTAAAAGTGAATGACAGTATAAATGTCTGCAGTGTGCAAACAGGTTATAATATGCTCCCAATCAGATTATGAATCTCTGTTAGTGAAAGTAACCAAGTGGGACCAGGTAACCAGTAACCGAGGAACAGGTGGTTCTTTCATTCTAATGACATTATTATTAATGGTATTTCTACCTTGCATTTTATATTTATCACATGTTGATTTGTGGGACTTTTACAGTAAACTGAGAGTACAGACTGCAATAAGTCAATACCATTTTATAGGGACAGTTACTGAAGCCCAAGTTATGAGATTGTGATGAAGCTGGGATCAGAACACTGCAAATTTGCTCTTTCTCTTTTCCTTTCTACTTCAGTAATCAAGCTGAAAAATTATTAGGGTGTTTAACATGGAATGTTTTGCAAATTTGCTTGTAACAAACAAAACAGAAAAGTGTCTGATGTCTGACATGATTATAAAATCGGATGTTTTGATTTTTCTATAATACACACTAGTAATTAGTCTCATGTGTCCCCAGGGGATAAGAATAGAATTTACTGTTTAAAACCAGAATTCTCTGCTGTGAATGGAATACTTCATTTTCTAATATAACTTTTACACTATCATTAAGAACAGATTTAAGAATCTTTCAGGGATTCCTAGTCATTCACTTCAACAAACCTCTCTAGAGAACTCATTACATAATAGGAATCCCTGCAAGGTCACGTCCCCATGTGTAGTAGAAGACTGGGGTCGTTTTCCAGGCAATTCAGCAAACAGTACAGTAGAAATTACACAGCTAAGCCCATTATATTGATTAAATGCAGATAATTCTAAAATAATTTGATTCTGTTAGATTGCATCAAAATTGCCTTAATGAATTGTTACAAAAAAGTTTTAATTCTAATTGTTTCTTTAGACTCAGGACTACTAGTAGCAGTGATTTGCAGAAATAAAGCAGAGTTAATGAATGTTGAGGTGAGCTGGACACCCAGGCAGCAGTGGGCTAGTCGAAGTTCTCAGAAAAGTCTGCATTGCATGTAGTTTGTCCAAAACCCAGCTTGTAATGACGAATATTCGACTTTCTCAAGCAGGGTCTCCAAGAGAGGGATTCAAGCAGCTTTGTTTTTAATAAACTTCATAGGTAAATGTGACGTTTACTAAAGACTGAAAAGCCCTAGATAGGTCTTCAAACAACATGAAGCTAGACTGTTCATCTCATGAAGTTCTGAATATCTGAAAAAGTACTCTTGACCTAATTAATGAAACAGAAGAAACTCGAGAAAGTACCATAAAATCGGATATAAGGAGCAAAAAATAAGATGCATTTAAGCAAATGGAGGTGTCTTAGGTCAAAGCTCTGTGATAACCAAAATCAGAATAGCAGTTAGGAACAAAGAAACTTCCCCAAATCAAGCACAACAAAGTAAAAAGAATGTCCACAGGGCCTTTGCAGAACTGAGTATGTATAAAAACCACTATGTTTCATCAAGCTGAGTCTAACACAAGCTGCCTGATTTCTTCAGATTAAGATGTGCTTTATTCATATTTGCATATCTAGAAAATCAAGATGTCCCTCACATTTGGTGCATGTTGCCACTTTTATACTTTTCCAGAGGTCCTGAATTGAACTCTTATTTCTCTTTCTTCCAGGAAAGCTTTTGTATTTGTTTTTGCCAGTCACCCAAGGGCACTACCAGGCCAAGGTCATTTCAAACTAAATCCTATCCTGAGGATTTTTGGACCACGTTAGCACTAGGAATTCAGACTGAACACCTGCAAAAATGATAGATTGTAGTTCAGATTTCTACAGGAAATATATTTTCCCCTTCCTCCATCTAGTGTTAACATTGAAACATACAAGGTTTCTTAACTGTCCTTCCCTAAATGTTGGGTTTAATTCTTACTTATCCCTACAGTGAGAATTTAAGATGGTTTTGTAAAAATCAGCCATTAGAATCCCAGAGTGTGTGTGCCTCTTCCTCTCTCCCTCTATCTATCTATCTATCTATCTATCTATCTATCTATCTATCTATCTATCTATCTATCTATCTATCTATCATCGTCATCATTATCTATCTACCTATCATCTATCTATCATCTATTTATCTATCTATCTATCATTTATCTATCTATCTATCATTTATCAATCTTATCTATCTTTGCTCTAGTAGAACATTAAATAATATTGCATCTTATGAACAAGATCATTTTGTATGTAATAAAACACAGGTTCATTCTATTGATATTGTCTAAAATTCACAGCTTGAGTCTAAAGGGACTATTAATAATGGAAATGGCTATGTTTGTCTAGAGAAAATTGTAGCTTAAAAAGAAGTTCAGGTCTTGACAACTACTTTTGATTCTGTAGTGTTATGGAAATTGAGATATGACACTAAGATTTCATAGTCCACTTTAGATCCTTTTAGTATCATTTGCCACATTTGTAGACTCACTGTGAAGTAATTTCTCTTCTTTCTTAGTGCAGAGAGCAGCATATATTAGGTGCTCATCTAATGTCTACTGAACTCTATGTCTTAAGCTATGTTTCTCTAAACCAGTGGTTCTTAACCTGGGCTGTATCAAATCCTAGGGGTTTGATGAGTCGCTCTCAGGGGTTCGGAGAAGCGTCTGCTGCGGAGGCCAGAATAAAGTAATACCGTAATTTGTTGTGAGTTCATGCACTTTGTTGGTTTTGTTCTTTGAGCAAGGTGATGTTCATGCACGGCTCATTTTCTGCACCAGTAAAAAAACATATACCTATGTCTTGAATTTGGAAAAAAATAATATTTTATTTATCACTAAAGAAAGGTTCAGTGAATGCGCATATGAAACTGGTGGGTTTGGTACCTCAAAAAAGGTTAAGAACCACTGCTCTAAACCATACTCGAGTTGGCTTATCTCTCAAAACAGAAACTCATCCAGCCTCACACTGGTTTCTGAGATCTGTCTGGCAACCACTGCTGGGCAACTTTAGGAAATAACACGTAGTTTCTGAGTAAATATGTTAATAACATTCATAACATTTGCAGATTTAAAATAAAATGTTGTTCTCTTATTTTTGATACACCTGCTAAGATTGGATGGATTTCTCTCTTCTGTTTTTCCCCTAATGGAATTGTTGTTATACATTCTCACTTTAACCAAAACCAGTTTGTTTTTATTAAGAGCAGAAAATTCATTTTAACTGATGATTGATTGGTGATTCTCTGGCTTAGCTCATGATACCCCTCCCTCAATAAGACTACCCAACTTTCTGTGGAGTGCTCAAGAGTGCAAGCTGCATTTTTTTTTTTTTTTTTACTCAGTCTGTTATTACTCTATTGCCACCCAAACTTTGACTCCAGGTTTTTCCCCCCTCAAAACATAAATTTCACATTTATCTTTTCTTTTATTATTTTCATGACTTTTATGAGGTGAGGACCACATAAAAATTCTGTGACCCTGCAGCTGACTCCTAAAACAAATACTTTGAAGTGCCCTTGGCTCCACCCACTTCTTCCCCAGCTGCCAGCCCACTGGAGCATGGGAGAAAGGATGAAGAGCAGAAGAGCCTTGTTCCAATTCTCAACAAAGCAAATTGAGAAGGAATGATTAACAGTATCATTAACTTTGTATAGCTCCAGTTTCTTAAGGAAACAGTGTCTTAGTCTGTTCAGGCTGCTGTAACAAAATACCACAGCCTGAGCAGTTTATAAATAACAGAAGTTTATCTCTCACAGTTCTGAAGGCTGGATGTCTGAGATCAGGGTGCCAGTATGGTTGAGCAAGGGCTCTCTTCTAAATTGCAGACTTCCTGTTGTGTCCTCACATGCCATTAGGGGCTAGGGAGGTCTTGGAATCTCTTAAGAGCTTTAATCCCATTAATGAGGGCTCCACCCTTATGACCAAATTACTGCCCAAGGCTTTACCTTCTAACACTATTACATTTTGCAGCTGAAATTTCAACATAAGTTTGTGGTGGACAAAAACATTCAGACCATAGCAATAGCAATTTTATTATGTTAGATAAACTCAATCTTTTCTTCCAGTTCCAACATGGAAAATATCAGTTGTGCCTGACCAGGCGGGGGCGCAGTGGATAGATCGTTGGACTGGGATGCGGAAGACCCAGGGTTCGAGACCCCGAGCTCGCCAGCTTGAGCGCAGGATCATCTGGCTTGAGCAAAAGCTCGCCAGCTTGGACCCAAGGTCGCTGACTCCAGCAAGGGGTGGCTCGGTCTGCTGAAGGCCCACGATAAAGGCACATATAGGAAGGCAATCAATGAACAACTAAGGTGTCGCAACGAAAAACTGATGATTGATGCTTCTCATCTCTCTCCGTTTCTGTCCCTTTCTGTCCCTCTCTCTTACGTTCTCTCTGTCCCTGGAAAAAATAAAAATAATTAAAAAAAGAAAATATCAGTTGTATTTTTTTAAATTCTTCCAGTCACCTAAAACATAACATAACCCTTTCCTTCCTTTTTTTCTTCCTTTTTTTTCATTTCCTTCTCCCTTTTTTCTTTCCTTTTTACTTCCTTCATTTTTTCCATTATCTTTTCTTCTCCTTTCTTTCTTTTTTGCCTACCTTCCTCCCTTCCTTTTACTTATTTGTGGGGGCTTTTGCCACACATTTCATGATTTGAACTAATTGCATATCAGTTTTGAGTAATGGTGATCATAAATCACTGATTGTCATCTTTAACTATATATCACACTTTCTACAAAAGGCAAGTATGTCAAAGCATATTTGCCCATGGTCATCACTTCCCAAACTCCACAGTCTCTGTCTGGTCTTATAATGAAGTGAAACAAGAAACACATGTTTATATGGTGCATTTGGTTTTTCTAGGACAGTAATTGTGCTGATAAATTGATATATTTTACAGCAACAACTAAACTAACATTTTTATTGTGCTCATAACTAGTTTATCAGTCACACTCAAAATATTTTATATGAATTTTCTCATTTAATTCTGTGAAGCAGATACTTTATTCCAAATTTTATTTTGAAGAAAACTTAAGTAGCATTGTCAAACTCACACAATACTAAGTTTGGGTTACTATCTTGATATAAGTGTCGTGATATTGGAAAATTATTGTCAAATAAGTTTAAAATTGTGCAAGTAAATACACAGAAGTACTTTTTTTGTAACAAAGGGAATGTTTAAGATAAAGAAAATGTTGCAAGATGTATAAACCTTAAGATACTAATAAAAATAGATCCATTCTATCAGCTGCATCATTTTGTCTTTAGAATTAGGAAAAATTTTCTGGCTGTGTAAGCTGATTATAGATCTTTAGGAGAATTTGTAATCTATTAAGGTTTGTAGTTTATTCAGGAGGCACATTTGTTTATTCAAAGCCTATTTTTAAGAATGCCTTCTATTTAGAGAAATTCTTCACCAGGCATAATTATTAAGATACATACCCTGGTTGGTTGGCTTGGTGGTAGAGCATTGGCCCAGTGTGTGGATGTCCAGTGCTCAATTCCTGGTCAGGGCACATAGGAGAAGCACCCATCTGCTTCTCCACACTCCACCTCTTGCTTGTCTCTCTTTCTTCCTTTCCTGCAGCCATAACTCAACTAGAGTGACTTGGCCTTGGGCACTGAGAATGGCTCCATGGCCTCTGCCTCAGGTGCTAAGAGGAGCTCGGTTGTTGAGCAATGGAGCAACACCCCAGATGGGCAGAGCATTGCCCCCTAGTGAGTTTGCCTGGTGGATCTGGTTGGGGAACATGCAGATGTCTGTCTCTTTGCTTCTTCTCCTGTCACTAAATTTTAAAAAAGAAAGAAAGAAAAAAAAGAGATATACTGTTTATTCCAGTGAATGCTAATTTATCCTTGACTCAGTAGTTACTAGGTTTTTAAACTACTTTGCTCATTGCCATATTATTCCTTCTTCCTATGGGTAGTCCATGGAATCTATTTTAATTTCTTCAGCAGTTTTTACCTAAGCAGTTTTTCAGTCCCTGGGGCAAATACAATAAATAGCAGTGCCATGTTGACCTCTGTTCATCACAGACTGAGGAACTAATTCTTTTGTATTTTTCTTTCAGTCTTTTCCTATTCATCTTTCCTACAACACATTCATCACCAAGTCCTTGAAACCTTAAACTCTTGAACAATCCTGCATTTCTAAAGCAAACTATCCATGTGTTTTCCATCATATATTTCCTTTTGTGTAGTTCTATCCTGAAGATTTAGTCAGAATACACAACCCCAACAAACACAGGGCAGCTTTCTCTGCTCTACAAGTACTTTAAGGATGAAACAAGAGGTGTCTCCATCCAGGCTTTCCCAATACTCTTCATGATCCCAGTTCCTTGTTCTTTGGCTAAGTGTTCATGAGGCCTCACAATTAGCTCCACCTACATTAGTGAATTGATCTCTCTATTATCTCTTATTTATGCCAATCAATGTTTCCCATGGTTAATGACAAAACAGGAACTAAGGCTATAAAATGACATTGAGATGATATACCCCTCCATGTACTTTACACACGTATTTTGTTGAATTATGGAACTGTGTGGCTACTTGGTTGCTAAAAAGACTTTCTGTTAATGTTCTATTATTTTTTATTTATATCTTCTTTTCCAAGTTGAAAGGAGGGGAGATAGAGAGACAGATTCCTACATGCACCCCAACTGGGATCTACCTGGTAACCCTTGTCTGGGGCCAATACTCTGCCCATCTAGGGGTATGCTCACAACTGAACTATTTTTAGTGCCTGAGGCAAAGGCTCCATTCTCAGCGTCTAGGGCTGATGAGCTTAAACCAATCGATCCATGGCTGCAGAAGCAGAAGATAAAGGGAAAAAGAGAGAGAGAAGGAGAGGGTTGGAGAAACAGATGGCCACTTCTTTTGTGTGTCCTGACCAGGAATTGAACCCAGGACATCCACACGCTGGGCCAATATTCTACCACTAAGCCAACTAGCCAGGGCCTGTTAATGCTCTTTTAAAGCATCATGTTAAAGTCATGGCCTATCCCTCTCTTATTTCAGCAACTTTTAGATATTTCCATGGACTAGTGATTCCTCAGTTCTTCAACCACTTAAAATTATTTCACCAATGATGAGCATGTTGTTACATGGTCCTGTTCCTCAGTCTTCCTATATCACTTATACTTTACTTGATATATAAATTTTACTGGGGAACAAAATTTTTGTTGCACCCACAAAAACACTTGTTCTTACCTAATTCGAGTGTGCTGATATCAAATCTGACATTAGTTTTGCTCTGTAAGCTACAGTATTTTTGCAATTCAAGATTTTAGGTTTTCATCTTATTGTAAAATTTTCAACATTTATTTTAACATAATGAAGTAGAATGTCTTCTTGGGCATCATCTTTGTGAAAATATAATAATTTATATAATGCAGTAAATACACTAAAAGATATGATTGCATCACAATTTGTCTACAGTTTTGAAATAGAACATATTAAAACACTTATTTTAATCATAAAATTTGTGCAAAACTTATTTAAATTCTATTCAGGCAAAATTTGCGTTTGTAGCTCTTGTGTTTGTGTACTTGCTGAGGACAATCTTCTTTGATGCTCCAGCAGTATTCTGCCATTATATTTCTGTCCCATCGCCCCTGATAATGCTCTTCCACCATCTTCAGATCTTGATGAAAGCATTCTCAATCTTAACGCTCATGTTACATCCAATGTCGTGGAAAGCCAACAGCATCCTTTGAACCACAAGTTTATAGTTTTCTGCTTTGTCGTTGCCAAGGAAGTTCTTTATAACTGCCACAAAAGACTGCCATGCTGCTTTCTCTTCCTTATTCATCTTCCTGGCAAATTCTTTGTCACATGTTAGGGTTCAAATTTGAGGTCCATTGAATATACCTGCGTTTATCTTCTCAAAAGACACGTCAGGAAAAGCAGAAATAATATGTTGAAAGCATTCACTTTCTCTATTCAAAGCCTGAACAAACTGCTTCATTAAGCCAAGTTTGACGTTAGTGGGGGGAAAATGATCCTGTCTCGATTAACTACTGGTTCATTTATAATATTTTGCATTCCTACTTCCAGAGCTTCACGTTTTGGACACTCCTGCTGTGTCCAGTGTTTCTCCCGAGCTCGGCTATCCCACAAACACAGAAAGCAAGTATACTTTGTGAAACCTCTCTGTTGTCTTAGCAGGAAATTTACCACTTTAAGATCCATACAAATGATTCAGTTATGCTCCTCATACATCAGTAAGTTGAGAACAATTTTTATGCCATTATAATTTTCTCTCAGATGAGTTGAATAACCACTTGGAACCGCTGCATAAACATTACCATTGTGTAGGAGAACACATTTCAGCCTCTGTTTACAGCTGTCAAGAAATAGCCATCATTCTGTTGGACTGTAAGTGGTAGTACCTAGCTGGCTGAGAACACTACTGATATCATGACAGTAAACAAAATGTTTGTCTTTGGAAAAAAGTCCACAAAACTTTGTTCACACTTCCTGAAATGGGATACTTTAGATGACTGGTGAAGTACATTCTTTTCTTGAAGCCTGGAGGCTAATAACTCAGCTGCATTCTTTAATAGGCCCAAATCTCTTACTAAGTCATTCAATTTGGGTTGGTTCAACTGCTGAGGGGTTAATGACTGCCTGGCATCAGAAGAAGACCCTTCAGATTCTACAACCATTTCCTCATGCATCTTATCAAAATATACTTGATTATCATGTTCACTTTCTTCATCCTTGGAAGAAATAATACCATTGAAAACTGGAACCGGGAGTGTCTCAGAGTATGGGATAGGTCGTATTGCTGAAGAAATATTAGGATATACGATCATATGCCGTTTTTTCTTACCGATGCCCTTTGTATTGATCAGTCATTGCTGTGGTCTTTAGGTTCATGCCAAACACTGGGAATACCAAAAGGCATTTTTTTGCATTTTCCTTTTGTCCAGTCACAAAGCATTTCTTCACAATTATGACACACAATATGAGGAGCCCAATTTTTGTCTTGATGGCCAAGGGGAACTTGAAAATAAGCAATATTTGCACGTGTCACAAATGATAAAATATTGCACCTTTGACTTTGAAATATGTAACAGCCTTATATATAACAGTGGGTGTCAGGACTATTCTTACATTTATGTCTACTTGAAGAAGCCATGATTCAATCTTAAAACAAAATAAGAGGGTGTTTTTATCAGATCATAATTTTTTACATTTAAAAACAACTACAATTATGTAAAAGTGATGTTTGTAAAACATTAATTGCCTTGTGGTTATGTTAAATCCAAGAGTCGTTGCCCGTTAACTCCAATTTAAAAACCAAGTCATGCCATTAACTGTAACAAAAAGAAATTAAAATTGCATGAAACTAGAGCATGCACGAAAAAGTGGATTTCAGGTTTGGAACCAGTGATGCAGAAACATATAGGAAAAGTTCTAAAATGTCAAACAACAGATAATGAAAAAAGAAATTGTTCCCCAGTGTCTTTAATAAAATTACAAACTGAAGAATTAAGCAAACCCCCAAAACAGAAAACTGTTTTCTTATTTCTAGATGTAATTACATTCCTTTATTACAAAATTCTAATACAATGACAATAAACATAAGAAAAGTGAGTAATGTTTTGTTGGACTCTAATAAACAAAAGTTTTTAAAATTTAAATTTACTGAAACAAAATAATACATTAAAATTTTTTTCTATGACTTTTATTTATTTATTTTTAATTTTATTTAAAAAATTAAATTTAACAGGGTTACACTGATCAATTAGAGTTTATAGGTTTCAAGTAAATTTTCTAAAGCATTTGAACTCTTTGTGTTATATACCCATTATCAAAGTAAAATAATTTTCCATTACCTTATATTGTTTCTCTTTACACCCTCCTCCCCCTTCCACACATCCCCCTCTCCCACATCCTCTTCCCTGACATCTTCCTCCCCTTGGTATCCATTTCCATGAGTCTCAGTTTTATGACCACTTATGTGTGAAATAATAATAATTTCTATGTGTAATAAATATATATCTCTATATAGCCATGGCAGGTTGGCTCAGCCATAGAACATTGGCTTAGATTGTGGAAGTACTGGGTTCGATTCTCAGTCAGGGCACACAGGAGAAGCACCCATCTGCTTCTCCCCCATCCCCCTTTCCTTTCTCTCTATCTCTCTCTTTCCCTCCCACAGCCAAGGCTTCATTGGAGCAAAGTTGGCCTGGGTGCTGAGGATGGCTCCATGGCCTCCACCTTCAGGTGCTAGAATGACTCCAATCGCAACAGAGCAATGCCCCAGATTGGCGAAGCATCACCCTTGGTGCGCATGCTGGGTACATCCTGGTCGGGTGCATGTGGGAATCTGACTGCCTCTCTGTTTTCTTACCTCAGGAAAATAAAAAATAATAAAAATAAAAAATAATATATATATATATCCATATAATATAATAAATGATTAATAAGTATTTGTTTCATGGATGAACTAGAATTTCTAAGGAGATACTCTTAGCAAAAGCAAACAAACAAACAGGTGAACAAAACAACTAAAAAGTAAGTTCAAGTGAGAAAGAAACCCCACCACTCATGGGTGATTTGTTATGGAAAGGGAAGTGTGAAGAAAATGGGTGGAGAGACTCCTGGAGGGGTCATTGCCTGAGATTTGCAGAGGAGTTGATGAGTGGAAAGTACACTTAGGGGGAAGGGGTGGCACTGGTGGACAAGGGGCTAGGTAGAATGAATAGATGCAATTGCAGTGAGAAAAAAGGTTTTCAAGGGAATATTAGAAAATTTTCCTACAAGCACAATTAAGTGAAATTTTTATATGACCCCTCAAAAAAACTCATAAAAAATATTAATTATTCTTTTAGGATTTTGAAAGTCAATCCTTTTAACTTTGAAGCAACACCACTCTGAGACTTGCCTCAAAGTAGCTCAGTTACTAGGTTCCTGAAAGATCTAATTCATTCCCTCCACCGCTTACCTCTCACATTTATTGCAACACAGATAGACTGTCAACTCTCTGAGGACAATGTATTAGCTGTCATATATTAGGGTTCAGAAATTGACTCTGTTTTTCAAGTTGGGTTGAGGTTGAAAAAAGGCTGGTTCTGGTAGAGTCTGTATCACTTTAATAGGACCAATCCTGGAAGAGTGACCCACTGGCATTTTTCCTGGGAAAGATGAACCAGGGTGAGCACAGGCTACCTAGGTAAACTCAAACTCAAATTGTATTAAATGTGAATAAAACGGATCAGTGATGGAGTCCAAAGTGAAAGAGATGCTAGTGTCAGCAGGTGGAAAGACTGTGCACTTGGATGACACACAGAAGTTTCCAATGTAGCTGACAACAGGAAGGCTGGATTTGCTAGCTGGGTTTCAGGGGCAGGTCTGCAAAAGCAAAGAGAGTTCTAATTGGTTCTTGGTTGTAATTCACTGATATCAACTAACCCTGGAACACCATTCTCAGAAAATGTGTGGGAACAAGAAAATTGTGATGTTGCTGCTCACCATCATCCTACGAAGGATGCTGCACCACTGTAGCCCGATGGATTCTGAATCACTGCTGCTTCTGTGGACGTTTACTTCAAATGCCCTGGCAGGAGTCAAATGGGACAAGCTTAAACCACATGTGATTTTTCCCTTAAATATTTTTTATTTTTATAATTTTATTTATTTATTCATTTTAGAGAGAAGTGGGGGGAGGAGCAGGAAGCATCAACTTTCATATGTGCCTGACCAAGTAAATCCAGGGTTTCAAACAAGAACCTCAGTGCTCCAGGTCGATGCTTTATTCACTGTGCCATTGCAAGTCATGCCTTCTTTTTATTTTTAAAATAGAAAATACATTTTTTCTCCTTGGATGATCTTCTGGGACCCAACATCCATAAAGTTTTAAACAGTGACAAATTCCATAAGTATGTAGAATTGCAGTTGTTAAAAAAAATCACAGCATTGATTAAGAAGATGATATGATTACTAGATCTTTTAGCAAAACTTGAAAAAGATGGAACCCCATTATCAAAACAGGGCATGTGGACTAGACTGGAACAGGGGAGTCAGATAGACCCAGTTGACACTGAGTCAAGGCTGATCTAGTACATATAATTCTGGATATGGGTCTTAATCTGGAGATGTATACCATCTCCTGTCGTATGGATGTAGGACTATGCTATGAAGACTTGCAAATTTAGAGACAGAGAGGTACTCTAGGACAACAGCTCTGAGCAGATCAGAGTCCAGAGGCATCTCTGACCTCATATCAAAAACGGTGCATGCTGGAAACAGCAAAATAGCAGAATAAGATTTAGCAACACAAGAAATGTTTAGGCTCTCAAAACAGAGATTGGGAGTCAGCATGTTTCTTGTCTTTTACTTTACCCCTTAAGGAAATAGGGGGTAAAGTAAAAATAACTCTGCTTCCTTAAGTTAAGGGGATGGGGCTTCAGTCCTTAGGATCTACTGACAGAGACTATTGCCACACTGTGGCCCCTTGAAGCATTTCATCTGGTTTCCGAGTATTTCACTGTTGCAATGACAAGTGAAAGTGGTGCCCTGTGTGAGGATCAGGAACCAAACGACAGTTTTGCTAATCTGAGTAGTCATTGTCGCCTTGACAAGTGGTGTCTAATGTGGGGTACAAACCCACTGTCCTGAGATTAAGAGTCTCATGCTCTACTGATTGAGCTAGCTGGGAATGGGAACCAAATAACAGGTTTGCTTCTCTGAGTAGTCATTATTACTGTGACATATGAAACTTTTCACTTTGGAACTCGAGAATATTGTTGATCTTTTTGGTTCCCAATCACAAGCAGTAATGATAGAGACTGTAATATAGGGTTTAGTAGAGCATCATTGGCATTTTAACAAATGCTATTATAAGTTATATCCAATCTACATTGGCAAAGTGAAGTGGCAGTTTGGAAACATTATACAGATGAATTACTTTGTTTTGTGTTAACTCATGTAAGCACATTAATTCTCAGGTTACCTGTAGGTATTATAGTGCTGACCAACTGCTAAATTGTTCTGTGATTGGTGGACTTCAAAAAGATTTGTGGAAGAAAACAAACCTTGAAATGTAATGTTGATATTGACTGGACACCACCATTCACATTTTACTGAAAAAAATACATTGACTTTACGTTGGCTGGAGTTTTAATAGCTCTAAATCCCCTCCAGGTCTCCCACATTCCTTGGCTAGATGTCAGGGCCTGAGTTGACCACTAGCCAGATCTGGGCCTCTGATGTTTGGCAACATTCAGGCTGTTTGCAAGTCTGTTCTCCCAGGTGCATTCCTTTCCTCTGTGCCTAGGGATGCCAAGGGATGCTAAAGGTATTGTTATGACAGCATAAGATTTCTTGTCACAAGAATAAAATTCAGTGAACTTTTATAACAACAGCTGCTCTCCTATAACTGGGAGAAATAATTCTCCAGGTAATCACAAAAGAAAAAAAGGAAAAGGGATAAAAGAAGAAATAGAAACAAATATATTATATTCAGGAAAAGAATCAATGAGGCAGGAAGGAGGGCTAAGACCAGCATTTATTGTGTTTTGACTACGGTTTCAAGGTTCCCATTAAACCATGGAATAAGAGAAATCCAAGCAGTCAGATGTGCACGTCACAGCCAAGAAATGCTGTCATCTTCAACACTGCCAGCTCTCCTTGTCTCCAGAGCCAAAATTGTAGAAGTGATTTTCTAGTCTGAAAATCTAAAGATGTATTGCTGAAAAGCATATTGGGTATTTCACAATGTTTGATAGCTGATGATTGTGTAATGGAAAAAAGAAAAAAAAACATAACACTTTTACATTTCTGCTAGATGGTGTAAGTCGATTAGGGAGAGAAAGTCTTTTAAAAAAAAAAACGCGGCGAGAACCTGAAAGTGATGACTGTGGACATCTTTATGGAGCCAGAAATTATAACAACAAAGAGAAAGTATGTAATAAAATTCCCTTGTTATTTCAGAAATTTTGGCTGTGAGATGAAGTCTTGTTGCAAAAATGATCAGGGAAGTTTGAATTCTTCTGAACCCTTTTGGAGAAACAATGAAAATTTCCATTTCCTCCTAGACAGGCAACAGGCTGCAAGTAAGTCATTGATACTGAGATATCTGACTCTAACATCAGGACTGATATGGACAGCTTTGGATTCACACAAAGGAATCACATATTCTACTAGCAGAAAAAACACGCATCCATGAACACTAACATAAATTTTCAAATAGTTGCAAATGTTGTCTGCCTAAAGAAATTCTCTTCTGTTTGAAGCATGTCTACTATATGCCAGTCATCATGGTGTTCTTATGTTTCACGCTGTGTGAGCTGCCTGCTCCCAGTAAAAACCAGTGCAGATGAATCTATAGGTCCTCAGGGTCCCAAAAAATAATGGTTGATGTACCTTTTCTAAGTGTAAAACCCTGTTGATGCAAGACTTCAGTGATATGAGAGAGGTTGTTTAATGGTAGAAAATGTCAGTCAGTTAATTAGGAAGCCTGCTTATTGCTTGGACCCTGATGTTCCTTTTCAGGGCTGTCAGTTCTATAATTAATTTCTAAATATTTGACTAGTTCATGGAGGCCAAGTGACTGCCATTATGTCTTTCATTATTGTTAGTTTCCCAGATTTCATTCCTCTCTATTTCCTGTGTTTGGTCCTTTCTTTACTACCAGAATGTTACCGGGCAATAAGCTAGATAGTACCTTCACCCATTTTTGAAAGTAAATTCTACATTGAAAAACAGCCTTATTGACCATGGCTGGTGGCACCGTGGATAGAGCATTAGCTGGTATATGGACACCCAGGTTTCATTCCTAGTCAGGACACACAGGAGAAGCAACCATCTGTTCCTCCCCTCCCCTTCCCTCTTCCTCTCCCATAACCAGTGGCTTGATTGGTTCGAGTGTGGCCCTGGGCACTAAGGATAGCTCCATTGGAGCTCATCAGCCTCAGGCACTAAAAATAGCTCAGTACTGGAGCATCAGCTCCAGATGGGGTTGCCAGGTATATCCCAGTTGGGGCACATGCAAGAATTTGCCTCACTGTCTCTGTATTTTTCACCTAAAGAATAAGAAGGAGGAGAAGAAGAAGAAGAAGAAGAAGAAGAAGAAGAAAAACACCCTAATTTATCAAGCTTTTTTTAACCCATCTCTATATCATTATAATAAAAATTCAATTGCTATAATTCCTGAGTTTGTATTCATTCATAATTTTCCAAGATAACATGGATTCTCCTTAAAATCAAATTAGCTGCAATTTGAAAGGTGAGTGTTATATTTATTTTCTTTTATCACATTTTTCCCCATTCTCTATAGCCTACATTTACTTGGTCCTAAAATCAAGTGTATGTGTTTATTATAGTGAAGTCATCCATTTATATCTAGTTTTTAATTTTAGAGTGATGTCTCATTCCACTGAAATAAATTATATATGATGGTATAAAATAAAGCACCAACAGACTTATTTGCTAGCTATTACTCTTCTCAAAGTTTCTCTACAAATGTTTCTATAAATTCCCCAGGAATTCCCAGCCCGGAGAGACCCGCGCAGCCGGAGGAGAGTTTGGCAGAGAGGGAGGGACCTGGGTCCCAGGAACCAAGCCCCAGCCTACAGTCCCAGAGCCTAGAAGAGGCGTTTGGACAGTTTTGAGCTATGAAATAAGTGAGGGAGCTCCCAGGCCTACAGTGTGGAGTATTAGGTCCGTTCCTACTCTGCTGAGGGTTGCTGAAGGGTTTGGTGGCGGCAGGATGCTGAAACGCGGTTCTGTCGGCGTGGGTGGAGGCCAAGCCGGTGTGAGCTCAATCTAGCCCTGCAGGGTCGGAGGGGACGCGTGAAAGCGGCCCGGAAGCTGCGGGCCCGCCTGTGATCCCACCTACAGGGACAAAGCAGGAGGCCAGGAAAGGTCAGAAATCTGCTCTGCGACCCTGCACAAGCCAGTCCTGACTGCGGGGACCGGGCTAGGACCAGGGACAGGCGGGGAGCTTGTGGCTGAGCTCATGCTACCAGCCCCGCCCAGCCGGAGAAACCACGGTGTGCCATTCTACGTGCACAAGCGGGCTCTGAGCGCAGAGACAGGAAGACCCTGAGACAAGTGGAAGCTCGCAGCTGAGCCCACGCTACTATCCCCGCCCGGCCGGAGAAACCGTGATTTGCCATCCTACGTGCACGAGCGGGCTCTGAATGTGGGGGCGGGGTAGAGTCCCGGATGAGCAGAAGTTCGCAGCTGAGCAGAAGCCAGCAAACACGGCCGGCCCAATAAACCTTGGTTTCCGACCCTGTGCAGAAGGGCCATGGCCTCGAGGGCGAAGCTAAAGCTCCAGAAGGGCAAAGGCTCACAGCTGAGAGCACGTCAAAAGCCACGCCCAACCCGCTAAACTGGCGAGCAGGCTCTGACTGAGGGTTCTGGGCAGAAGTCTGGATACAGGCTGGGTCCCCAGCTGAGCAAAGGTGATCACCTCTACCCTTGGTGCTGAGGATTGTGGCTTGAGTGACAGCCCCTCCCACGGAGGAGAGGCAGAAATCACAGCAAAAGCCACAGTGGGCTGGCACTGGCAATGCCCATACCCAACCGCCCTAGGCAGCAGCAGAGGGGGTGGCGGGCCTGTAGACAGACCACACCTAGAGAACACAGAGGCAACACCTACTGGACTCCAGTGGCCACAACTTGCTTATACACAGACAAAATGGGCAGGCAGAGGAATGGAAACCAAATAAATCAAGAGAAATCCCCAGAGAAGGACCTGAATGAACCAGATATAACCAAATTACCAGAAGCAGAATTTAGAATAATGATAGTTAGGATGTTCAAAGAAATTAGAGCAACAATGGATAGTCATTATGAACACCTTAATAAAGAGATAACAAGTATAAAAAACGAAATTGAAATAATAAAAAAGAATCAGACAGAAATGACAAATACAGTATCAGAACTGAAGACCACAATGGAAGGAATTAAAAGCAGGATGAATCACGCTGAGGAGCGAATCAGCGAGTTAGAAGACACAATAAACAAAGGCACAGAAGCAGAGAAGAAAAAGGAAAAGAGACTCAAAAAATGTGAGGAAACTCTAAGGGAGCTCTGTGACAACCTGAAGAGAAACAACATTCACATCATAGGGGTACGTGAAGAAGAGGAGAAAGGACAAGAAATGGAACTTTGTTCAATCAAATCATAGCAGAAAACTTTCCTAAATTAAGGCTGGGAAAGACTCCACATGTTCAAGAAGCACACAGAACTCCAATAAAGAGAAACCCAAAAATATCTACACCAACACATCATAGTTAAAACACCAAAGCTAATGGATAAAGAAAAAATTTTTAAACCTACTAGAGAAAAAAAGGCTATCACCTACAAAGGAGCCCCCATAAGGATGACATCGAACTTCTCAACAGAAACACTTGAGGACAGAAGGGAATGGCAAGATATAATCAAAGTAATGCAGAACCAGAACCTACAACCAAGACTACTCTATCCAGCAAGGCTAACGTTTAAAATTGAAGGAGAAATAAAGAGCTTCCCAGAAAAAGAAAGCCTCAAGGAATTCATAAAAACCAAACCAATCCTGCAAGAGATACTAAGGGGCCTGTTGTGAACAGTTTAAAGGGAGAAAAGAATAGAGCAAAAGAAGAATACAGCTTTAAAGAATAAAATGGCAATAAACAACTACATATCAATAATAACCTTAAATGTAAATGGATTAAATGATCCAATCAAAAGACATAGGGTAGCTGCATGGATAAAGAAACAGGATCCATACATATGCTGTCTACAAGAGACATATCTTAAAACAAAAGATGCACATAGACTGAAGGTAAAAGGATGGAAAAAAATATTTCATGCAAATGGAAATGAAAAAAAAGCCCGGGTAGCAATACTTATATCTGACATAATGGACTTTAAACCAAAGGCTGTAGTAAGAGATAAAGAAGGACACTACATAATGATAAAAGGAACAATTAAACAGGAAGATATAACTATTATAAATATCTATGCACCAAATATAGGAGCCCCGACATACATAAAGCAGACTTTGATGGATATAAAGGGCGAGATTAACAGCAATACTATCATAGTAGGAGATTTCAATACCCCTCTAACAACACTGGATAGATCCTCAAGAAAGAAAATTAATAAAGAAACAGCAGACTTAAAGGAGACACTAGATCAACTTGATTTAATAGATATCTTCAGAACTTTTCACCCTAAAGCAGTAGAATATACATTCTTCTCAAGTGCTCATGGTACGTTTTCTAGGATAGACCACATGTTAGGACACAAAAATGGTCTCAATAAATTTAAGAAGATTGAAATCATATCAAGCATTTTCTCTGATCACAATGCCATGAAACTAGAAATTAACCACAAAAGAAAAACTGAAAAATACTCAAACACTTGGAAACTAAATAGCATGTTATTAAATAATGAATGGATTAACAATGAGATCAAAGAAGAAATAAAAAAGTTTCTAAAAACAAATGATAATGAGCATACATCAACTCAAAATTTATGGGACACAGCAAAAGCAGTTCTGAGAGGGAAGTTTATTGCACTACAAGCATATAAGAAGCTAGAAAAAGCTCAAATAAGCAATCTGACCCTGCATCTAAAAGAACTAAAAAAACAACAACAAATAAAACCCAAGAGAAGTAGAAGGAAGGAAATAATAAAGATCAGAGCAGAAATAAATGACATAGAGGCTAAGGAAACAATACAGAGGATCAATGAAACCAGAAGCTGGTTCTTTGAAAAGGTAAACAAGATCGATGAACCTTTAACTAGACTCACCAATAGAAAAAGAGAAAGGACTCAAATAAATAAAATTAGAAAGGACAGTGGAGAAATAACAACTGACACAAGAGAAATACAAAGCATTGTAGGAAAATACTATGAAGAACTATATGCCAAAAAATTAGACAATCTTGGTGAAATGGACAAATTTCTTGAATCATATAACCTTCCAAAAATCAATCTGGAAGAATCAGAACACCTAAACAAACCAATTACAACAAATAAGATCGAAACAGTTATCAAAAAACTCCCCCCCCAAAAAATGTCCTGGGCCTGATGGCTTCACAAGTGAATTCTATCAAAAATTCAAAGAAGAACTAACTCCTATCCTCCTCAAGCTATTTCAAAAAATTCAAGAGAAAGGAAGACTTCCAAACTCCTTTTATGAGGCGAGCATAATTCTGATCCCAAAACCGGGCAAAGACAACACAAAGAAAGAAAATTATAGGCCTATATCCCTGATGAATTTAGACGCTAAAATTCTCAACAAAATATTAGCCAACCGGATCCAGCAATATATGAAAAAAATCATACACCATAATCAAGTGGGATTTATTCTAGAGAGGCAAGGCTGGTTCAATATTCGCAAATCAATCAATGTGATTCATCACATAAACAAAAGGAAGGACAAAAATCACATGATAATTTCAATAGATGCAGAAAAGGCATTTGTAAAATTCAGCACCCATGCATGCTCAAAACTCTCAGTAAAGTGTAAATACAGGGATCATTCCTTAACATGATAAAGGCCATCTACGACAAACCCACAGCAAACATCATACTAAATGGACAAAAATTAAAAGCAATCCCCTTAAGATCAGGAACCAGGCAGGGATGCCCCCTATCACCACTCTTATTCAACATAGTTCTGGAAGTCCTAGCTACAGCAATATGACAAGAAGAAGAAATAAAAGGCATCCAAATTGGAAAAGAAGAAGTAAAACTGTCACTATTTGCAGATGATATGATATTGTATATTGAAAACCCTAAAGTCTCAGTCAAAAAACTACCGGACCTTATAAATGAATTCAGCAAGGTGGCAGGATATAAAATTAATACTCAGAAATCAGAGGCATTTCTATATACCAACAATGAACTGTCAGCAAAAGAAATTAAGGAAACAATCCCCTTCACTATTGCAGCCAAAAAAATAAAGTACCTAGGAGTAAATTTAACCAAGGAGGTTAAGGACTTGTACTCGGAAAATTATAAAACATTGAAAAAAGAAATCAAGAAAGATACAAACAAGTGGAAGCATATACCATGCTCATGGCTAGGAAGAATAAACATCATTAAAATGTCTATATTACCCAAAGCAATTTATAAATTCAATGCAATACCAATTAAAATACCAATGACATACTTCAAAGATATAGAACACATATTCCAAAAATTTATATGGAACCAAAAATGAACACGAATAGCCTCAACAATCTTAAAAACAAAAAATAAAGCAGGAGGTATCACTCTTCCAGATATCAAGGTTTACTATAAGGCCATTATACTCAAGACAGCCTGGTACTGGCATAAGAACAGGCACATAGATCAATGGAACAGAACAGAGGACCCAGAAATAAACCCACAGCTTTATGGACAACTGATATTTGACAAAGGAGAAAAGAACATACAATGGAGTAAAGACAGCCTCTTTAACAAATGGTGTTGGGAAAATTGGACATCTACCTGCAAAAAAACAAAACTAGACCATCAACTTACACCATTCACAAAAACAAACTCAAAATGGATAAAAGACTTAAATGTAATTCATGAAACCATAAGCATCTTAGAAGAAAACATGGGCAGCAAGCTCTCCGACATTTGTAGCTGCAGTATATTTGCTGATTTATCTCCACGGGTAAATGAAATAAAAGGCAAGATAAACAAATGGGACTATATCAAACTAAAAAGTTTTAGCACAGCTAAAGACAATAAGAACAGAATATAAAGACAAAACCACACAATGGGAGAACATATTCGACAGCACATCTGATAAGGGGTTAATAACTAAAATTTATAAAGAACTTATAAAACTCAACACTAGGAAGACAAACAATCCAAACAAAAAATGGGCAAAAGAAATGAATAGATATTTCTCCAAAGAGGACATACAGATGGCCAAAAGACATATGAAAAAATGCTCAACATCACTAATCATTAGAGAAATGCAAATTAAAACCACAATGAGATATCACCTCACACCAGTCAGAATGGCACTTATCAGCAAAACAACACAGAATAAGTGCTGGCGAGGATGTGGAGAAAAGGGAACCCTTCTGCACTGCTGGTGGGAATGCAGACCGGTGCAGCCACTGTGAAAACAGTTTGGAGATTCCTCAGAAAATTAAAAATCGAACTGCCTTTTGACCCAGCTATCCCACTTATAGGAATATACCCTAAGAACACCATAGCACTGTTCGAAAAGAAGAAATGCGCCCCCATGTTTGTGGCAGCATTGTTCACGATAGCGAAGATCTGGAAACAGCCCAAGTGTCCGTCAGAAGACGAGTGGATTAAAAAGCTCTGGTACATATATACTATGGAACACTACTCAGTCATAAGAAATGATGACATCGGATCATTTATAACAAAATGGATGTACTTTGATAACATTATACGGAGTGAAATAAGTAAATCAGAAAATAAAAACTGAGAACAGCATAATTACATACATAGGTGGGACATAAAAGTGAGAATATGAGAAATGTACAAGAGAGTGGTGGTTATGGGATGGGGGAGGGAGGGAAGAGTAGGATAGGGAGGAGGGGAGGGACACAGGGAAAACCAGATAGAAGGTGACAGAGGACAATTTGACTTTTGGTGACGGGTATGCAACACAACTGAATGATAAGATAACCTGGAGATGTTTTCATTGTACATATGTACCCTGATTTATAGGTGTCACCCCATTAGAATTAATAATAATACAATATATATATAAAAAATAAAAAAATAAAATAAAAAAAGAATTCCCCAGGAATTCCTTAAAAATCTCAGGAACAGACACTTCATATCTTTCATATAGGAATCCTTCTTGGTCTACACCCTCCCATTTTTTGATGCTGATGAGATTAAAAGAAGGTCACTCACTCCAAATGAATCAGTGATTATTTTGCTACTTTCTTTATGGCCATGTGAATCTCAAGATTAGAGAGACATGGTTCTCCAGTTTTAATAATATCTCCAATGGCAGCAAGTTGAATGAGGAAGGAAGGAGTAGGGACATCTAGCCAGTGAAATTAGATGCATGTAATGCCACCTCTGAGTTAATGATTATAGGGAGAGAGGAAAGTGTGCCTTGAGGAGCGTCTGAAAAGTTCAATTCGGAACATTTCTTTGTGTTATACCCTTATAAAATAACCAGTCAGCAGTTGATAATACACAAATATATGTTAGAAAACTAGTGTGGTCTAGATATACAGCTGTGAAAGTTATCAAGGTATAAATAGTAATTACAGTTATGAGAGTGGACAATTTAACCCCTGGAGTCTATAATAAGAGATTCTCTCAGACAAAAGATCGTCAGCAGTTAAGGAACATGTATGGATTGATAATGTGAAAGAATTCTGTGCAATATCCAAGAGAAATAAGAGAAAAATTAACAGAAAAAGAGAACTTGGTCATTCATGGGACGTGGGGACAAACACATGAGCAGTTGAAAATGATTCTGAAGTTTAGAATATGGGATACCAGTTTCTGTGAATTGTAAATGTATGCAAGTTTATTTGCACAGTTAAATTCCAGTTTAACAAGAAGCAATATGGGGGAAAAGTTTGCAATAATAAAACTATTTCAAAGACTAGGCCAATGGCCTTGAGCATTAGAGCCTTGTTGATCTCATTACAACAAAATTCTCTACAATGAATTATTTAGTATAATGACTTTTCCAAGTCTTTGTCTATAGAGTAATTCTTTACTTATAATGTAAAAATCATAAGAATACAAACTGTTCCATGAAAGTTGATTTAAGTTAAAAAAATTCATTCTTTGGAGTCATAGTGGTTTACCCAATGTGAAATGTGTTGTGCTCTGCTGGAGACTGAAGGTGGACTCTGGGGTGTGCATTTAAATGGAACTAATGAATTTCCTCTGTGCAGTCCAGCCTGGGGAGAAATGGAGAAGACTGTTTAATAAAGCATGCAGTAAAATTGCCCTCTCTGGCTCTCCAGATTAGAATAGTGGAGCATGGCATTATTATTCCCTTTTTTCTCTAAGTCTATTCTTGTTTTTCTGTTACTGTAATTTCTTACACTCTCACCGTCTCGTTTTCTTTACTGCCCTCTGTCTCTTCCTTCTTCTTCCTTCAGGCCTGTTTGCATCCTTCCTTCTCTACCTCTTCCCCTCCATCCCTGCCTTCTTTCCTGTTCTTTAATTAAGGCTAGTATCCCAGCGATGAGCTGAGGAGATGCTCGCTGCATGCACATCTTTCCCCACACACATTCACAGAAGCCCTCACAGTACTCCCTCTTCTGCTAAGCCCCTGCTGCCTTCATAAAGAAGACCTCGACTTTATATAAAGAAACTAGGTGCATTTCTACCTTTATTGTTTTTGTTTATTTGTTTATTGCTTGGGTTTATTTTTTTCCGGAGAACTCTGTGCTTTCTGCTTTTGAGTTGACTCTGGGGAGAGCAGAGGCAATTTACCAATTCCGACTTTCTTTGTTCTGACTATGTATCAAGTTCAGAGCAAGGCTGGGTGTTGCAATTCTCTCTGAAAGAGCCTTTCCATAAGATACGGAAGAGGTGGCCTACTTGGTTACAACTGGGGGTAGAAACCAGGGGGATGCATTTTAGCAATCTACCTTTATAATTAGCTCTTCAGGTAATCACAATGCACACCAAAACCAGAAAACTTTACTCTAAAATTATTATGAACTTTGGGATGAGAGAAATGTTTAATTGCAAGAAAAACGATCACCTAAGCTGCTTCTTCCTACTCTACTGGCCATCAGAATCAGTTCATAATAAGATTGTAAACTTCCTGAGGTCAGGAATTTTGCCCTTTATTTCTGTGTGGCTTAGACAGGCAACCTGAAAGGAGTGTGGTCATGGAAGTGGGAAACACCTGAGTTTCAACTCCACAATGTCTCACCATGGGTAGGTTCTTTATCCTCCCCAAACCTCATTTCACTTATGCAGTAGAAATATAATACTCAATTGCAACATAATTGTGAACATCAAGTGTGCTAGTTAATTAGTATAAAATGCAATGGGTATATAAAGCATATGGTAGAGGACAGGCTGTGAAGCTGGAATTGTCAAAATTTTATTGCTTCCACCTTTGGCCTCTACGAAACTTCATTTCCCCATTTGTAAAATGGCAATTTTATGTATCAGTTTTGTGTGTGTGTGTGTGTGTGTGTGTGTGTGTGTGTGTGTGTGAGAGAGAGAGAGAGAGAGAGAGAGACAGGGACAGGGAGAGAGACAGAGACAGACAGACAGGAAGGGAGGGAAATGAGAAGCATCAATTTTTTGTTGCAGCTCCTTATTGTTCATTCATTGCTTTCTCATATGTGCCTTGACGAGGGGGCTACAGTAAACGGAGTGACCTTTGTTCAGGCCAGCGATCTTGGACTTGAAGCCAGTGAGCTCTGGACTCAAGCCAGCAACCTTGGGCTTCAAGCCAGCAACCTTTGGCCTCCAGCCAGTGACCATGGGGGTCATGTCTATGATCCCACGCTCAAGCCAGTGACCCCGGGCTCAAGCTGGTGAGCCTGCGCTTAAGCCAGCAACTTCGGGGTTTCGAACCTAGGTCCTCTGCATCCCAGTCCAATGCTTTATGCACTGCACAATCGCCTGGTCAGGCTCGTATCACATTTTAATGAGAAGATAACAAGAGGAAATATGTGAAAACACCTATTGTAGCTTTGCTGGCAATGCATGGTTACTATTACCCTATTGGCTGAATTTCCTGATAATCAGTAAATCAAATTAGATCCTAGATCCATCACATAGTTTCTGAGTGTCTCATACATACAAATCCCTCTGGTAGGTATACTTCTAGGTTCAAAATGAAAGTCACAGAGTTCCTCAACTCAAGGAACTCACAGTCTAGTGAGTGACACGAGTAAGTACATACATACTCTGGAAGAAGGTAACCTCCGCTCTGTAATGCTCACTGAGCAGCTCCAGATTAAAGTCTACAAGAGCTGTTTTGGAGAAACAAGAAGTTAATTCTGACTTGGAGATGAAACATCTCTGCTTAATGCTGGTTGATTTCAACAGGAAAAATAAAGTTAAAGAAAGTCTTATCTCTGCTCATTTAGCCTGCTTCAGAGGGCTCCAATTACTCAGGAAAGAAAAGGAGCAAAATACAGCAGAACCTGATTAAATGGAACGTGTCAAATTTGGATAATGAGATTTTCTTGTTATTTCTGTTTTTAATACCAAAATGTCCATGTTTTGCTGTTGCTATTCCTATTTTTAATAATGCTTATTCACACAGTTCTTATTGAATTAATATAGATTCAACAATGGGTGGGCAATATAGTAAATACGCATGATTAATAATATATAATTTTTTACTTCAATGAATCTATTTTTTTGTAGATTAAAAGAGACATTAACAAAAAATAACAAAGCAACACAAGAAGGTCTGTAAGTAGCTAGAAAAAGTGAATTTTATAAGGATTAGTAGATGAGAGAAATATTTTGGATTGTAACAAATTAATAGAATTGAATCTAAATACATTGTATCAGAGATGCCATAAAGAAGGAAGTATTTCAAAACTATCAAGAAGTTGCCATTATACAGATAGGTTGGAATTTGTAGAGATGAAAAGCAAGGGGAAAAATCAGCAATTTTTATAGTATCTAAGAATGTCACAACATTTCTTAGATGATTAAATTCCAAAATTCTCATTTTGAAGGACACCATTATCGATTAAAATTTTATGACACAAGTACAACATAGCCTACTGGTTAGAATAATGAGATTAGGAGGGCAAGTAATTGACAATTACTCTCTTTGGGGTCTTGGACAACTTATTTAAGCTTTATAAACCGAGGTTTCCTTAGCTGTCATGTGATAATAATAGCATGATGTTTTTTTTTTAACTGTGAGCAAGAGATGAGGTAAGCAAAGTATTTGGCACAGAGCAGAGCCTGGAACATGGTAAGCATTCAGCAACTCTTCACAACCATTACTATTATCAGAAGGATGATTATCAGAGCATGGACAGAAGTTGTAGAACTTATACAGGCCATTTGACATGCCTAGCCAATTTATTTATCATGAATTCTAGGTATACACTTCTTTTGTTTTCCAATTTATTCTAGTTTTGAGTGAATTACTAGGTGCTGGTTTCCTAAGATTTTAAGATGGTGCAGTGAATACTGTCAATGCTGTGCTTGCCCACGTCCTTTGGGCTTACCGAGGAGGACCCCACAAAGTTTCCATGTTAAGTTTACTGTTCCCGGTATTTCTCAGGCCACAGGTGAAAACTTGGCTTGCATGGATAGGCCAGAAGTGCAAGCCCAGGAGCAACCTCAAGTAATAAGAAAAAGGAATTTGTAAGCCAGAACCCCAGTTTCTTCTCCTTTTGTGAACAACTCTGAGTTGTGTTCCAGAAATTCTATCAGATGACCTCCAATGCGAATAGACTTCAGAAAAGAATTACCTGCTTAAATGAAGTTTTCATAAATCTATCTTCTCTAACTTCCTCAGTCCCACACTTGGCTTCCTGTGCCACTTATCAATTTATGACCTCTGTTTCCAATCTACCATTTCTCCCCCCGTTCTGTGACCATGGACACGGGCCCTTTGGAACTTCTTTAGCAGCTGGCACAAGGTTAAGCTGTTGCATAGCGGCTGCTGGAGAGACACACGAAGGAGGAAGGGCGTTTCTCCTCATTTCAGCCCGTGTCTCTATGTAGCCGAAGCAGCACTGGAAGCTTCTACAGGCCCAGCAGTCGCTGTCTGGGAACAGCCTCTCTGTGCACATCTTCAGGTGGTTTTGAAGCAAAGCGCCTCTCGCCCAGCACTTCAGAAATGATTCCATGGCAGCCCACAGAGCGTCTTCACAGTGAGGTGATGGTGGCACCACACGTCCCTGGGAACGGCTCCCCTTAACATGTCTTCATAGCCTCTGAGAGCTCATGGAGCCAGAACTGCATCCTCTTCAATAAGATCTGATCATAGCCCTGGAGAGGGGTGGAGGTTGGGAGTGGGGTGGTGAGCGCGCAATTATGCATGATGAAGTGGTGGAGTTCCTTTACCAGGGGTGGCACTCTATCTCAGATTTTGGGATAGTGGATGCTCTTTATATTTGCTATCTCTATATTTTTAGTTCTCTTTACTCCTTACTAGATTATTCGGTTACTCCAAACTCATTTTATAGTTAATTCTTCTTTATATGAAGCCTTCTATGCTCACATTTCTGTGTGAGTCCTGTCTCCTGACTTGACTGAGACTTGTATGCTTCCCAACTAAACTATTTGAATCTGAATCTTTCTCTTGGGGTTTGCTTTCGAGGTGATACAAAATGAAAATCCTACTTATGGTAGACACATTAGAAAGCAGACTTTCAATATGACAATGTAAAGTTGAATTTCTTTCTGATCAGTTGGAAACGGATGCTACTTGTAATGCTGGTGACCAAGGCCAGGCAGGTTCACATTGGATTCGGGCAGACAGTAGAGAAACTCTGCAGCCAGAAAGCATCTGGCCATACCAATTTACTGGAGGCTTGCAAGGACAGGCGGGCAAATAAACAGCAAAAGAGAAGAGCTAATAAACAAAGGAAATACACCCATAGCCTTACATAGGCTATGCACACGTGCCTCTGCTACGTGCTCACACACTAATCAAGCAAAGTGCTTGCAGCCAGCAAACCCGCAAGCAAGCCTAACACAGCTGTCCCACACAACTTTTGATCGAAAATAGAACGTCCTACCCCAGACATGCTGCAACATCACAATTACACAAATTCTCATTTATGATGGGTTGGGATGAAAAATAGGGAAGCTAAAGCTCTGGCTTTTAATGGCTCTAGCACACTGGTTTTCAAAGTGTGATCCCTGGACCATAAGCATTAACATCCTGTGCAAACTTGGTGGAAATGCCTGTTCTTGGGTCCTTTCCTAGACTAACTGAATTAGAAACTCAGGAATAGAGGTCCTAAAATCTGTTTTATGAAGCTAAGTGATTATAACGCAGTGTAAAGTTTAAGAGCCAACATTCTAAAACTTGAAAGATGTGTGTATAAATCGAAGAATTGTGAAGCAGATGGACTTTCATAGCTGACATAAAAAGCCTTGAACAAAAAAAATGACAGCCCAGGGTCAGCCAACTATTAACTTAGGGTTGGAAAGGCAGAAGGGCTTTCATGGCAGAATCTGAGATCCTCCTCTGCACTTAGATGATGGATGTGCTGACCACTGGGCCGATTTGACCATTAGAGAGGTGTAATTACAAACGAATTTAAATTCACAGCTCCAGAAAATCTATGCCAAAGTCAGAGCAATGATATGGAAGAAGTGAGATGTTACGGCATAGGATGAGCCTTTTAATGGGTAAATATGCTTGAGAACATTCAACCCAACATCCTCCCTCAGGATTGCCAGAGGAAAGCATTGTTCTCCTTACTGGAAAACATAGAAAGGTCTCATACGAGGTCAGTGCCTGGCAGACTATGTTTGCCCTCCTCCAGCCCTATACTTGCCTCCCTCTGATAATTGTAAATCAATAAGATCTAAGATCAAGTCTTATCCGGGCCTAAATGGGGAAGGTTTGTCCTTTGTATGAATTATTTACCAAAACTTTGAAGACTATTTATAACATGGAAAGAAAGGCAGGAAATAGGAGATCATTTATAAGAATGATTCTAAAGTAGCCCTGGCCAGTTGGCTCACTGGTAGAGCGTAGGCCCTGCATGTAGATGTCCAGGATTTGATTCCCAGTCAGGGCACACAGGAGAAGCAGCCATCTATTTCTCCACCCCTCCCCCTCACCTTTCTCTCTATCTCTCTCTTTCTCTCCCACAGCCAAGCTCCATTGGAACAAAGTTGGCGCAGGTGCTGTTGATGGCTCCATGGCCTCCACCTCAGGCACTAGAAGGACTCCAGTTGCAACAGAGCAAGGCCTCAGATGGGCAGAGCATCGCTCCCTAATGGGGTTGCCAGGTGGATACTAGTAGGGCACATAAGGGAGTCTGTTTCTCTGCCTCCCCACTTCTCACTTCAAAAAATATATATATATATACATATATATATATGTATATATATATGTAATATATATATATGTATATATATTATATATACATATATATATTATATATACATATAAATGATTTTAGCAGACGTCTTCAAACTTTTTATAAAAACGGCCCACTTTTACAGTGCTGGTCTACCTGGTCCCTACCGCCCACTAGTGGGCGTTCCAGCTTTCATGGTGGGCCAATCGCGATGCCGTCTGGTTGCTCCACTACTGCCCATCATGAAAGCTGGAACGCCCACTAGTGGGCGGTAGGGACCAGGTAGACCAGCACTGTAAAAGTGGGCCGTTTTTATAAAAAGTTTGAAGACGTCTGTCTAGACTGTTACACTGAGAAAGGTTCAGAATATAAGGCAATACAAGAGAGACTGGTTAAAAATACAGCAATTTTCTGTGACTCTGAAATCAGTATCCTCATAAAGACCCATAATGGTGTCTTGAAGCTTAGAGGCACAGAGAGACTGCATAAGTGAGGGTGAAATGCCAGAATTATTGGCAGAGTGTTGAGAAAGGGGATAAGAGGTTAAAGATGGGAACATATAAGAGTGAACATTAAGTGTATAACCCTTGGTGTCCTGCATAACAACCCACTAGAAAGTTCCCACAGCAAAGGAGATGCTGAACAACCACTGAATGATTTAACCAGCAGATGTCACCTGGCTCTGTCCTTAGACCTGCGGCTGCTCACAGACCTATAAGCAAGTTTCCATGGTGGGAAAGTGGAGGCTATGCATAGACCCTACTGCTTGCATTCCCTTTTGAGAAGCCTGATGAGCAGCAGTGACCAATTCTGACTTCCTCATAGGGTACCGTTCCTAATGAGAATAACTAGCTACTGGGTAAGAAGGTAACTACTTTAAAGTCTTTGGAAAAAAACAACCTAGACCAGTAAAAGTATAGGCCAGGGGTGATTGGGTCCAGAATGTTTAGTGGAAAAAGGAGATGATGAGCATCTATCACTGCTTTGGAATCAGTTGTAGCCATGGGAATTGTACAAACTTTGTCCATCAACTTTCCTATTGTGGGAAATAAATCTTAGAATACAGAAGATTTTCTTTTATTATTATTTTATTTATTCATTTTAGAGAGGCAGGGGGGAGATAGAAAGAGAGAGAGAGAGAGAGAGAGAGAGAGAGAGAGAGAGAAAGGCAGGGTTGGGGGAGGAGCAGGAAGCATCAACTCCCATCTGTGCCTTGACTGGGGCAAGCCCCGGGTTTTGAACTAGTGATGCTTTATCCGCTGGACCACCGCAGATCAGGCTGCAAAATATCTTAAGTGTAAGATTTAGGAATCTATACTTTCTTCCTGAAGAAATTATTTTAAAAAACAGATGGTAAAGTAATATAAGGTAATTAATGATAACAGCCTTTACTGCCCCTCCATAAAGTAAGCCCACATACATTCACATACATGTATATATACCAATAGTATGACAAAATGTCAGAGACTAAAATGTAAAGAATCAACCTACTGGGTAACCTTTTCCTGAATAATTACATTAATTTTCTTTTATTTTCTATAACCATTTCACCAGAGTACAAAAAATCACAAATTTTAGGGCTCCTAGTTAAAACATTGTTAATTTTGTCGAGTGCTTACTCTGTTCTAATCTCAAAGCTAACACATTAATAGCATTATGTTTTTTAATACCTAAAATAGTCCTGTGAATTAAATACTAATACCGTCTCTATTTTGCTGAAAGAAAACTGAAGTGAGGCTTGTAACAAGGTCAGGAATTCACCCCCAGTTCTACCTACCACTGAAGTCTATCTTCTTAATCACTGTGCTGTATTTGTCATCATATTTTTTCCCAAAAGAGGTGGTGAGAAAACATGGCACTTAAGTAGTTTTCTTCTAATTGTCTCTGTTGTCTTTTGAAGTGGCAAGTGTCAGACTGTGAGCACTGGTACTTTGATTTTAAAAGGGTCATAGAGGAAGCCGTATTTCTCTTATTCCATCTGCAGAGTTTCAGGTAATTGCTGATAATCCAAATTGAGGTTCGTAACTACTGCAGTTTTTATTAATGATTAAATGAAGTATAATAAACATAAATTTAGCTGTCATAGGTGTTTGAGGAGTTATGAAAGATCTTATATTGCTTCTAAAGTAAAGTATCTACAATACAATATTGCAAACCAAAATATTTTTTTAAAAGGCTTAGGGTTAGAAGTAGGAAAATGTTTCAATGTATCATGGTAGAGTTATATTTGTAATAAGAGAGCTGCCAACTTCATAGTTAAGCTGCCCATATAGTGTATATCAAAGCTGAGAAGTATCTTATTTTAAATTGCTTTTTAAAACTGCCAAATTTTTGTAGGTTTATACACAAGATCTACCCAAATGTGTTCTTTCCATCTCTATTTCCAACAACAGGAATATTAATCTCTGATTGCCTACATAATTATGGGAGTAGGAGTAGTTATCTGGAGTGTGGCACTAATTTTTAATTTTTTATCCTACCTAAAAACAAGTTTCTATTTTTTACAATTCTTTTATTTACTTCATAATAGGACTACAGAGAGCAAGGACACATAGATTCATAAGGTATTTGTAATAGTCAACCATATTCTGATAAATGCTTTTGTACGTTTTTTTTTTTAATTTTATATCCATGACCCTCAAGTAGACACCATGCTGACCATAATCTCTCTCCCATTATCCCTCAAAGAAATATTATACATTTTCAATCTATTTTCTCAGTTAGAAACTGGTTGGTGCTTTTGAGAATTATAGTTCATATACTTTAACCACATAGAAGTTGTCTACTTTGATACATATTAATAGCTTTTTACAATAAATATTTATTTGTTATTTACATTTCAATTATGGTAGTGGCTTTTCTGAGTCTTTGAGATTTCAAACATTAACTCAAGAATCAGACTGATCTTATCAATTAGACCAAACTTACAAATGATGTATGTTTTTATTGTTAGATAAAGTGCTCTGCTATAGAGTAATTGTAGATAGAAAAACAATTTCAAAAGATAATCTTCAAGCTTGAGATCTTAAGGAAGAAAGATCTATCTAGCAAAAAAAAAATGGTGAAGGGATATTTTATTTTCATCACTGATGTGCAAAGTGTGTGAAAGTTGTCACTTTTTTCCTTACAACAACAACAAAAAGATGAACAAACTAAAAAAAAAAAGTCAATGATTTTTCTTTGACCCACAAGAGAACCAAGATTTCAGCGCAAATTGACCCCTAATATCTGGAGAGACCTGAACAAAGAGTAACAGCCAAGACCTGCTATCTACACCAAAAGCCATTTGAGCCATAAATTGGTATGAACACTTAAAGATGATTATAACAGTTTTCTGGAGACTGAGTTTGAACTAGCTTGAGAGTGAGAAACTATTTGAGGCTACAGTGTTGGGTGGTGCACTTTTGTGCATTTTATCACCCATTATACTCCAAGATTCACACAATGATGGTTCAAGAAAGACACAATTTTGCCTTGTTAGGTGAATAAAATTAATTATTGTTAAATATAGATAAAAATTCCTCCATAACAAAGACCAACTGTTCAGGCAAAAAGACTTTTCCAGATTCTTATCTTAACAGAATAAAGGTAATTTCACCCATTTGACCCTACTCCAATTTTTGTTTCACCTAAAGAGAAAAAAATAGCTTCAACTAGAAAAAGTACTTGTGAAGTAACAACCCAGTGACACAGAACCTCTAAGACTTATATTTCATTAGAAGATTGTAGAATACTTGGCCCTACACACAGCAGATCATCATGCCAAGAGTGTACCAATATAATACAACTGATTATAACTAATACAGTTGAAAGATACAGCTTGTCTCTAAAAATACATACTAAGGACATCCAAAGTCAAGAGGGAGATAAAGATAAAAACACTCTAGGAATCTGAAGGATCTGGAATATACAGCTATGGAAAATTTTCATGTATGTTCCTAGCCAGATTAAAATAAATCATTTTACTAAGGCTCTATTTACCTCACATTTTATTGTTTAATACAACATCTCTAGCTTTCAACAAAAGTTTACAAAGGATTCAATAAAGCTAGGGAAAAACTATCTGCAGACAGAAAGGAAGCATCAGAAACAACATCAGATATTGATATATATATTTTGGAATTACTAGAAAGGGTATTTAAAATAGTTATGATTTATAAGTTAAAAGCTCTAATAGAAAAGGTTGATAAATTGAATGAAAATAAGAGTAATATAAACAAAGAGACAGAAAAATTTAAGAAAAAAATAAAAAAAAGTGTTAGTAAAACATTATAACACAAATAAAGAATGACTTTGACAGGCTCATCAGTAGACTGAAAATGGCCAAGGAAAGAATCAGTGTGCTTGAAGACATGCAACAGAAATTTCCCGAAATGAAAAACAAAGGAAAAAAAATACTAACTGAAAAAAAAGAAAATATTCAAGATTTGTAGAATAATTTCAAAAGATATAACGTGTCTAATTAGAAACCAAGAGAAGAAGAAAGAGAAAGTATAAAAATATTTGAAGTAATGGCTAAACATTTCTAAAATTAATGGTGTATATCAAGTCACAGATAGAGGAAACTCAAATAACAATAAGTAGAACGAACAATAAGATATCTGTATTTTGGTACATGTCTATCATATTAAAAAGACAAAACCCAAAGACAAAAAGATAATCCTGAAATGAGCCAAAGGAGGTGGGGGAAACACCTTCCCTGGGAGTATGAGGATAAAAATTACAATGGACTTTTCATAAGAAGCAATGGAAATAAGAAGACAGTGGAGTGAAATACTTAAAGTGTTAAGAGGGGAAAAAACACAACAACCTAGAATTCTATACTCAATGAAATTATCTTTTAAAAATGAAAGAAAACTAAAACCTTCCTCCAACATACAAAAACTGAGGGAATCATGACAGAAAACTCACTATCCAACAAATGTTAAAAGAAAATTTTTATAAATGCTGACCTACACAAACAAGGAAAAACTTCAGAGATAGAACACATAGAGGCAAAATAAATATTTTATTTTTCTTAATCTTAGGTTATCTAAAAGATAACTGTATTAACAGTAGTAATAATGTATTAGATGCTTACAACACATGGTTAAGTAAAATGAATGACAATATCTTAAGGGATGAGGAAATAGAATTGAGAATATGCTGCTATAAGATACCTATATTACATATGATTTGGTATATTGTTATTTGCAGATAGAGTACTAGTTCTGGCACAACCACTCAAAAATTTTAAATAAATATAATTGATATCCTAAGAAAAGAGATAACAAATACTCTTATTAAATATAAAATTAAACAAAAGAATTCAGATGGATAGGGGCAAAAAAAAAACCAAAAAAAAAAAAAAATGCAACAAATAGGAAACAGTTACAAACATGGAAGATATTAATTCGTGTCTATGATATCAATGCATGTTTCCGAGCAATTTTAAGTCAGTGATCAAGCAATCTTTGTCCATAAAGAGACAAATAGTAAATATTTTAGGCTTTGTGTGCCATGTGAACTCCATCAAAAAAAAGAAAGAAAGAAAGAAAGAAAGAAAGAAAGAAAGAAAGAAAGAAAGAAAGAAAGAAAGAAAGAAAGAAAATGCAGTCCCAGATAATGCAGGAGGAAGCAAGTTTGGCAGTGGCAATAAAACCTTGTATATAGACACTGAAATTTCAATTTCATATAATTTTCACATTTCATAAACTTTTTTCTTCATTTAATTTTTTTTCAATCATTTTAAAAATAAAAACCATTCTTAGTTTGGTAACCATACAAAAACAAGTGGAGGACCAGATTTGGTATTGGAGATAGTTTGTAGAGCACTGTTCTAGGCTATCTTTCTTAATAGAATTCCGTGTGTGTGTGTGTGTGTGTGTGTGTGTGGGTGGGTGGGTGTGTGTGTGTGTGTGTGGCATCCAGTATAGGGCACTTGTCCCATAATTAATCTCCATTGATTTTAGACTTACTTATATGGCTGAGCAAGTCAGTTATTTGACATCAATAAGAAGGAAAATAAGGGGAGTTTACTATATGAGCCCACAGATTCCTTATTTTAATGTATCTTTTCTTCTCTACAAACCATCCTTACCAAAACCTCATTCTACAAATAAATATATATTGAAGACTTGGAAGATATAGAGGAAATTCCATTTATTGTTATTCTTTAGGGACACAGTTTCTTATATTTTACCCTTGTCTTGCTTGGTATTAACTATAAGAATGTGTATTATAGAATAAAAGGTTTCACATATGACCCAGACAACATGTCAGAGAGTTAGACTCAACTTAAAGTGTATGGTTACACAAGAAAATACTTAAGCTTCTAATAAAAGTAACCTGGGGTTACCTTGAACTTCTAATTTCATTATTAAATTGTGTATTTTAACTGACTTTATTAAAAATAAGGCTCAGAAATGCAATACGTTCTTTACTTTCTTGAAATTAACAGTTTCCTATTGAATTATGACAGTAAAGGTATGTGGTAAAATAATCACAGGAGATTCCAAGATGGCTGCAGAGTAGATGGAAGCTACACTCACCTATTCCCAGTCCCAAACTGGTTTACAGCTAAATCATAGAGCACTCAACCTGAATAACAAATAAGGGCTATCTGAACTTAAATATTATAACCAAGGATTTACAGAAGGGGCCACATAGAGACTGGTATGAAAGTTGGAGATGTGGAAACGACTGACCCCACAACCATGTGCAGAGGCTAAGAAGCCAAAGGGATATCTCACTAAACAACTCTCTCCTCTGAGGAGCATGGGTTCTCAATCCCGTCCCCAGCCCAGAGAAACAGAGATGGAAAGAGGAGCCCACTAAACATCAGGTGGTGAAAATCCCTGGGGATTCAGTTTTCCTAGGAGAGAAGGGAGTCAGCTAGAGACCCAGACGCCACCTTCCCAGGATAGAGCACTCCTATGGTGATAGCACCAGTCTGGGACTGTCCAGCTTGATCTTCTAACTAGTGACAACACCACTCTACCATAATCAGGTACCCCAGAGTGGTCTGCTGCTGCACCCAGCACAGACCTTTCGGGTTCTCTTTTTCTGAAAAAGCTCCTGGCAGAGACTCAGACAGTGACTGAACCAAGTAGTTCTGAAAAGGGGACTATGCTACCACATCTCGAGCCTAAGGTTGGTATACCCCACCCACCTGTCACATAACTTGGCCTGCCGGGCTGAGTACAGTCCCTTGGGGGTATTTGAGACCTGCTCAGAGTTGAAACTTTCAGAGCACACCTTTCCTTCCTCAGAGGCTCTTGACAGGGAAGAGAAAGAAGTGCCTGCAACCTCCTACAGGTTTGCTGACACCACCCCCAGTGGAAGACTGTTTGACCTGTCCTCCCAAATCCTGGTGGGCCTGTCCTGACAAGCTTATCTCTCCAGGAGAAAGGGAGTGCTGCTTGGAGCTGGGAAATTCAGAGTGAATCTCCCTAAGAAGCAACTGTGTGGGACCAGAACAAAGTGTTTGGCCCCCTCCTGCAGACTAGACTGCACCCCCCCTTCAATGGGAGACTCTTTCAATCTGTCATATGGGCCCCAGTGGCTCTGCCCTGCTGAATTTGCTCCTGCAGAGAGAAGGCTGGTTGCAGTGAGCTTAAACCTGCCAACGTGCTCATTCTGGGGGAGCTAGAGTTGGAAACTCTGGAGAAGACCAAGTCGCTCTGGAGTAGGGGCCACTTTTCTTTCATTGAGTGCCTGACCACATGGCTCCCAAGTAGGAGCAGGCAAGGAAAATAAAAGAAAAACAAAATAAACAAATGGGATGAGATCAAACCAGAAAGTTTTCATACAGCAAAATAAACCAAAAATAAAAAGAAATGAAAAGGAACATATTTGCCAATGATGCAGCTATTGAGGGTTTAACTTTCAAATTTTTTAAAGAATTTATACAACTCAACACCAAGAAAACAAACAACCCAATTAAAAAATGAGCAAAGGACCTGAATAAACAATTCTCTAGAAGACATACAGATGGCCAATAGACATGTAAAAAAAATGATCAATAGCACTAATTATCAGAGAATACAAATTAAAACTACAATGAGATGTTACTTCACACCTGCCCAAATGGTTAACACCAATAAGTAAACAAATAACAAGTGCTGTTGAGGACATGGAGAAAAGGAAACCCTTGTGCATTGTTGATGGGAACACAGATGGTGCAACCACTTTGGAAAACAGTCTTTTTTTTCAAAAACTTAATAATGGAACTGCCTTTAAACTCAACAATTCCACTTCTGGGATATATACAAAGAAACCTGAAACATCAATTTGAAAGAATATATGAACCCCAATGTTTATTGCAGCATTATTTATAATAGCACATATCTGGAATCAGCTTAAGTGCCCACCAGGAAGCGAGTGGATAAAAACCACGCTGTGCTATATTTACCCAGTGGAATACTACTCAGTCATAAAAAGGAGAAGGATATGTCACCTTTTGCAGCAGCATGGGTGGACCTGGAGATTATTATGCTAAGTGAAATAAGCCAGGCAGAGAAATGCAAATACCATAAAATCTCACTTCTATGTAAAATCTAATAAAATAAACTGACAAACAAAATAGAAACAGAGGCATGAATACAGCTGTCAGAGGAGATGGGGGTTGTGATAGCCAGAAGGAAAGGGGGAGGAGGGCTGGTAGACATTGACAAAGGGGGAATAAATGCGGACAGAAAGAGACTGCTTTGGGGATGGGCACATAATGCAGTATGCAGATAAATGTTTTATTGAGTTGTGCAATTGAAACCTGTTTGGTTTTATGTGTTAGTGTCACTCCAATAAATTCAAATAAAACAAAATCAAACACATAAATGGTCCACATATAATTTGTGATGCACAGAAAACCTAGTATTAAATATTAACTTCTGTGCTTCTAGACTTTATAAAACATAATCTTGATGAAATAACATCATTTAATATGAATAATAATGTGTACTTTAGCTTGTGGTTCTCAACTATATGTCTAAATGAGAAAGGATATTAAAATGTTATATGTTTATAATACAGTAACATAAGAAATTTGGAGACTACAACTAGAAAGAGAACTTTTAAAATATGCACTTCGGTGGGACAAAAGCTAACTTGACTTTCTGTGATAGATCGTATTGTTAAAAATGTTTGCTCTCCCTCCCTTTGGGAGTATTCCACTTCCTATTTCCATAGATGTCAGTCTAGGCTACACGACTTGCTTTTGCCAATGAAATGTTAGGATGTGAGAAGAGGTAAAAACAAAGGCATGGTTAACCAAAATCTCTTTCCCTTCTCCTAGTATGATGATAGACAATATTAGCCAGGATTCCGGAGTAAAAATGACAAGGAATAGGTCAATGGCTGCCTCTCAACTGACGTATAATGTGGGAAGATGTGAAACTACTTTTGCTGTTGTAAGCCAAAATAATATTGGGTTTGTTATTACAGCCTAACCTAGCCTATATGTACTGAAACACTTTCCACAAGTTAAAAGAGGACTTACCATTGTTTTTGTTTGTTTGTTTGTTCGACTCAGTGTTATGGATACTATATAAAGGTCTACTGAAGGGCTCACCTGGTTAACAATTAATAGCATGCCCATTCTACAATGGTACAGCCTCATAATTTGTTCAGTCAGAGCATGAAAATCTTGACTAAAATGAGCAAATAAGTGTACCCTTTCCATGGAGTAACCTATGCATTTCCTGAAGACAATTAAAGCAGTTAATCAAAAAATGAATCCATACTAGAGAATCAAAAGTACATATAGCTAAGTGACAAAGGCATCTAAAACATAATCATATCAACTAGAATACAATCAAGTTTCTAATATCAATTTCCTATTTTTGTCACTAGACATTCCTCTGTTGTTTTTTATTTGTTAATACAGGCTAGATATCACTCAGCCTTTCATTATTCAAGCTCTGTAGAAATTTTTCACTGTGAATGTTATGATTGTCTATAAGTTTCAATACTGGTATGCTACCTTCCACCACCACCACCCCCCTTTTATTTTATTCACAGAAAGCACTGCAGCTCTCTATTTAGAATTGCTCAAAGTGAACTTTAAATTTAATGATTATCATCTATATTGAAGGTTTTTCCCTTTCCAAATGGCCTTGAATTTGCCAGATGCTAGTTCTTATCATGGAAAAATAACTTCTTTTTTAATAGACTGAACCTCTGCTTAATAATAAAGGTGATGATGATGATGATAATGGCTGCCATTTATTTAGACTCCATAAAGCTCTAGGAATGATTTTTATAAGAATTAGCTCACTTAAGACTCAGAAAAGCCATATAAAATAGTTATTTTTACTTTACATTTAAGTAAACTGACAAGAAAAGTTGCTTACATAGGATCATAAAATAAATTTTGAAGTCCATTTCTTTTCTACTAAGCTACATTGTCTCCTAAGACTATTCTATGGGTCTGTCAGTCATCTATCTGCATTCTGCCTTGTATACTATAGCAAGAGGAACACTCTAATTAGAATGCTTCTTTGAGAGAAAAATATTCTTTGGTATCTGAACTAAAAAATATTACTTTCCCTGGGCAGAAACATGCCCATCATAGCATTTCTTGGATAGAACCATTAAACACCCTCCTGACTACATCAGCCTCAAGTGTGTTGTCATGCAGTATAATGCAAGATGAACTGTGCCTGTCAGCAGGCCTGATGAAGTGAGGAATGGGCAGAAATGAAGCTAGTCAGAGTTAAGTGTTGGCTTTCAGGGAGGAAGTGGCAACTCAGCTCAATTTTAGTCAATTGTGTATTTTTAATAAGATTATCTTTGGTGAGGGAGGTAAACAATCTCTGGGCAAAGTTATAGAGCTATGCTTCTAACACCATTAAACTGGGTTGAAGGTAATCCCAAGGTATTGACTGGATTTGTGAAGATCAGTATTCAATATACTATGAAAGGAGCCAGGAAGATGTATGCCAAGTGAGATTCTGACCAAGAGAGTGGGGCAGGTAAATTGAACCTTACCCAATAAACTAAACCTAGGGTTAACAGTGAAGGCTAAAACTCAGTAGACATCGGAAACCAGTGACCCACACTCCATGCACACAATAGCTGGTTTAGAGCCATGAGACTAAGCTTAGGGTGTGTATGAGTCAACAACCTTGATTAGAAAAGATTCAGAATTTATGATGGCATGTATCTGTAGGCTGAATATTTTATTTAGGAATTTTAAATCAGTGTTTTGCTGTCTGTGTGATATGAGCAAGTTACTTAGTTACTCTGTGACTTGATTTCTTCAATTGTAAAATCTTAATTCTCACCTCATGAGTTTCTCATGTTAATTATGATATATAAAGTGTTTTCTATTGGCTACAGTAGTGCAAAACTAATGGAGGGGGTTACACTTCACTAGTACACGGGAAATTCGGTTATGGGACCAAATAACCTCAATTAAATCTTGAATACCAAGAAGTTATTAGAAGTTAAATTACTAGAAGGCACTTCTTGAAACTAGAACAAGCTCAAGGAAACTAAATAGAATTCTTTCTCTAACACCATCATCTCACAATTATCATCCTAGTTTGAGTCCAACAGTACCATCTGTGAACTGGATATATTTACATACATAACATGACTTGAATGATTTTATTATTTTTACCCTCATGCTTGTATATCTTTTCACTTTTCAAAAGTAATTTATAGAAACACATCACCATATGCATCCAAGATAAAAAATCTCCATTTCCTTCACGTTAATGTCTAATTGATTTCCAAAATCATTCTACAGTTATAATATTTATTACATCTATTCTCTTTTATTTATTTAACAGTGACTTTCTAATTATCATCTCTGTTGTCTGTTATATTTTGTTACTACTTATTTGATCTCTTTGTTTCTAAATCACTTTCTTATAATCAAACATGTCTGTCATTTTAAACCTATAAAAACACAAATAATCAAGAATTTCTCTTACCTAAACATCAATAATTTTTTATTTCTTTTTTAAAATTGTTTTTTTTTAATTTTTAAAATTTATTATGTTAACATAGATTCAAGTGTCCCACTCCATATAACACCCTCATTCTCCCCAACAACATGCCCCCATTTCACCCCTCTTGCCCACTCCCCCTAACTTCCTCTCCCCATTCCTTTTGGGATTTGCTGTCCTGTTATCTATATCTATGTTTTATGTATATATAATTTCACTTATCTCTTCACCTTATCTGATCCCATCCCCTTATTAATCCTTCCCTCTGACAGCTGTCGCTCTGCTCCCTGTGACCCCACCTTTGCCTTTATTCCATTCCTCAGTTCACTGTGTTCATTAGATTCTACTTATAACAGAGATCATATGATATTTGTCTTTCTCTGACTGGCATACTTTACTTAACATAATAATTTTCAGGTCCATTCATGCCATTGCAAAAGGTAAGATTTCTTTCTTTTTCATGGCGACATAGTATTCCATTATGTATATGTACCACAACTTTTTAATCCACTTGTCCACTGATGGACACTTGGGCTGTTTCCAGATCTTGGCTATTGTAAACAATGCTGCAATAAAAATGGGGGTGCATATCTTCTTTTCAATCAGTACTTTGAGATTCTTAGGATATATTCCTAAAAGTGGGATAGATGGGTCAAAAGGCAGTTTCATTTTTAATTTTGTGAGAAAATTCCAGACTATTTTTCACAATGTCTGCACAAGTCTGCATTCCCACCAGCAGTGCAGGAGGGTTCTCTTTTCTCCACATCCTCGCCAGCATTTGTTGTGTGTTGATTTGTTAATGAAAGCCATTCTGACAAATGTGAGGTGATATCTCATTGTGGTTTTAATTTGCATTTCTCTGATGATTAGTGATGTTGAACTTTTTTTCACATGCTTATTAGCCATCTGTACGTCCTCTTTGAAGAAGTGTCTATTCAGCCCTTTGTCCATTTTCAATTGGATTGTTTACCTTCCTGTTGTTGAGTTTTGGAAGTTCTTTACAAATTTTGGTTATAACCCCTTATCAGACATATTGGCAAATATGTTCTCCCATTGTGTGTGTTGTTTTTTTATTTTGTTAATGGTATCTTTTGCTGTGCAAAAGCTTTCTAGTTTGATATAGCCCCATTTGTTAATTTTGTCCTTATTTCATTACCTCTGGAGATATATTGGCAAAAATGTGCTGTAAGAGCTATCAGAGTTTACTGCTTATGTTTTCTTCCAATATTGTTATGGTTTCGCAACTTACATTTAAGTCTTTTATCCATTTTAAGTTTATTTTTGTGAATGAAATAAGTTGATGGTCTAGTTTCATTTTTTTGTTTGTACCTATTCAATTTTCCCAACCATTTATTAAAGAGACTGTCTTAACTCCATTGTATACTTTTGCCTCTTTTGTCAAATATGAATTGACCCTAAAGGCATGGGTTTATTTCTGGGTTCTCTGTTCTGTACCATTGATCTGTATGCTTGTTCTAATGCCAATACCAAACTGTTTTGATTACAATGGCCTTGTAACATAACTTGATATAAAGAAGTATGATACCTCCCACTTCTTCATTTTCAAAATTGCTGAAGCTATTTGGGTTCTTTTTTGGTTCCATATAAACTTTTGGAATATTTGTTCTATATTTTTGAAGTATGCCATTGGTATTTTAATAGGAATTGCTTTGAATCTATAGATTGCTTTGGGTAATATAGACATTTTAATGATATTTATTCCTCCTATCCATGAACACAGTATATGCTTCCATTAGTTTGTATCTTCCTTGATTTCTTTTATCATTGTTTTATAATTTTCTGAGTACAAGTCCTTAACCGCCTTGGATAAATTTACTCCTAGGTATTTTAATGTTTTTGTTGTTGCAATAGTGAAGGGGATTGTTTCCTTAATTTCTCTTTCAGATGTTTATTGTTGGTGTATAAAAATGCCTCTGATTTCTGTATATTGATTTTATATCCTGCCACCTTGCTGAATTTATTTACCAAAGTCTAGTAGTATTTTGACTGAGATTTCAGGGTTTTCTATGTACAGTATTATGTCATCAGCAATTAATGATAGTTTTACTTCTTCTTTTCCAGTTTAGATGCCTTTTATTTTTCTACTTGTCTGATTGTTGTGGCTAGGACTATGTTGAATAAGAGTGGTGAAAGGGAAAACCCCTGTCTCATTCCTGATCTAAGCAGGATTGCTTTTAATTTTTGCCCATTGAGTATGATTTGGCTGTCATATTGTCATATATGACCTTTATTATATTGAGTTATGTTCCCTGTATTCCCACTTTGCTGAGAGTTTTGATCATAAATTCATGCTGAATTTTATCAAATGTCTTTTCTTTTGTACCTGGTGATATGATCATGTGATTTTTATACTTCATTTTGTTTATGTAATGAATCACATTTATCAATTTGCAAGTATTATACCAGCCTTGCCTCCCCAGAATAAATGCCACTTTTTATTTAAGATTTTATTTATTCATTTTAAAGAAAGGAGACAAAGGGAAAGAGAGAGACAGAACGACAGAGAAGGGAGGGAGGAGCAGAAAGCATCAACTCCCATATGTGCCTTGACCAGGGAAACCTGCAGTTTCGAACCGGCAACCTCAGTGTTCCAGCTCGATGCTTTTATCTACTGTGCCACCACAGGTCATGCTAAATGCCACTTGATTATAGTGTATGGTCTTTTTAATGTATTGCTGATTACAATATATAAATATTTTGTTGAGAATTTTAGCATCTATGTTCATTAGGGATATTGGCTTAAAGTTTCATTCTTTGTAGTGTCCTTACCTGGGTTTATTTTTTTCAGGGACAGAGAGAGAGCCAGAGAGAGGGATAGATAAGGACAGACAGAAAGGAACGAAGAGAGGTGAGAAGCATCAATCATTAGTTTTCCGTTGCCGTTGCGACATCTTAGTTGTTCATTGATTGCTTCCTCACATGTGCCTTGACCGTGGGCCTTCAGCAGACTGAGCAACCCCTTGCTGGAGCCAGCGACCTTGGGTCCAAGCTGGCGAACTTTTGCTCAAGGCAGGTGGGCCCGCACTCAAACTGGCGACCTTGGGGTCTTGAACCTGGGTCTCCCACATCCCAGTCCGATGCTCTATCTTGTCCTCTAAATTGCTGATTTGATCCTCTGCTTCATCCAGACAGCTGGTAATTCCTTCTAGTGCAGTCTTCATTTCTGATATTATATTTGTAATTTCTGACTAGTTCTTTCTTATGATTTTAATATCCTTTTTTATGTTTGCTATCTCTGTTTAAGTTCTCATTGTGATCACCCATTGTTGCTCTAACATCTTTGAGCATCCTAAAAATCATTATTTTAAACTCTGCATCTGGTAGTTTGGTTACTTCCATTTCATCTAGTTCTTTTTCTGGGGATTTCTTTTGTTGATTCATTTGGGTCATATTTCTTTGTCTGCCCATTTTATCTCTGTATTAGGTAGTGTAGTCTGACTAAAATTTTTATAGTGTCTTTATGAGGAAGATGGATTCTGTGGTACTGACTATCAGACCACCTGATTTTCTTGCTCTAGGAATGCTTCTTGAGGGTAGTATTTACCCTCCTGTTGTATGTGAGTATAGAATGCAGTTGGTCCTTTTATAGTTGCAGTTATCTCATCAGGCTAGCTGGCTCTAAGGTCAACCTTGATCATATGTATTAGACACTGTGCAGTGTCTGTCCTGTTGGGTGTATTTGTTTCCTGAAGTGTGTGGTGCCCGCTAGATTCCTCCTTTTGATGTGCTGCTTGTGTAGCTAGCTGAGTCTAGCATTGGTGCTGTCTGCCATCCACTATTAGTTGTGTTGATTCTGGGTCTTGTGTTGGCATCAGTCATTGTTTGTAACCTGCTGTGGGTTACCTATCTGGAACTACTGCTCTGTTTGCAGGTTGTGTCTGTGTTTTCTGTGCCTGGGAGTGTGAAAGGAGCCAACCTGTATATAAGTATCAGCCTTCTCCTTCTTAGCTATTACTGTAGCTCTGTAAAAGCCCCAAGCTCTGTAATATTTGCCTCTACTTTTTCAGCTGCTCCACCTTCTCTTGTAGCTGCCTGGTTTTCCAATAACCTCTTCTCTAGAAAGACTGTGGTGTGGGCTCAGATTGGCTTCACCCCACAAACCCCTCTACATGTTGCAAGCTTGATGGATTAGAGCAGCTGAGGTTGGGAATACAATGTTAGTGGGACTCCCTACTTTAGGGGTTTCTTGATCAAAAGCTAAGTACAAGGAAAGTATCCAGTATTCCAAAGTCTAATTCCTCAGACACTGCTGGATGCTCCAATTCTATTTCTCCCCAGCAAAGTGAGCAGCAGGTTCAGGTTGGGTGGGGCCGACAGTCCCCTCTGCAGAAGTTCTTCCAGCTGGTAAGGCCCTGATCTTAGGGAAGAAGACTGAGAGAGTCCTCCCCTGGGGCTGACTGTACCAACCCCCAGAAAGTGGCTAAGCCCCTTGACCAGACCCAATAATAGGCTCACGGAGAATTTCTGTGCTGTAAGCCTCTCTCCCTTCCCCCTGTAGAACCTATCCAGTGGGGCAGAATATCCAGCACTGCAGCTGACTGTGAAGCTCCACCATGTCCAATATGTATGAGCCTTTTTGCTGGTGTTGACCACAGTGAGTGGAACTCACCTCAGCTGGGCCCTGTGTGATGAGCCCTCCCTTAGGACATGCTACCAGTAAGGGTTGTTCAATCCAGAACCAATGGTCTGCACACTGGATGTGCCAGCCCTAGGCCTCCCTGGAAGGAACCTGGTGAAGACCAGTGGGGGACACTGACCATGACTGGCCCTCAGCAACCTTCTTGGAACTATAAGCAATCCAGAGTTTGTGGTTGCCTCTGCTGGGCTCAGGTGCACATAGAAACATCAACCTGCACACCTAAGGCCTGTGGGATAGTTTGCTTAAAAGGCCAAGGTTCCCTGAGTTCCACCTCCTTCAGCCTCTGTCTGCTGGCTGCTCTTTGGGCTTGGCCATTGAAAAAACCTCTGGTAAGGTCTAGAGCCTGGGACAATTCAAAGATTAGGAAGGGTCATGGGAGTTCCCTCACTCCTCAGGCCAAGGTGTCTGTTTGTCCAGACTTTTATCACAGACCTCAGTAGGGTGTGGCCACCAGGAGTGCGGTGGATTGGGCCTCTGAGACCCAGAGATTTGGTCTGCCCACAGTCTGGAAAGTTTCACTGAGTCTCTTGTAAAACTATAGCACCAGTTATAGACTTGGGAGCATGTGGGGGAAAGCTTTGGCCTCCACACCAGAAAACTGAGTCACTAATGTGCCTCCTGCTTTCTGGCTGACTTCTAAAACTGGCTCAGTCTCTACAAGGTGGGGCAGGAGAATTTTTAAGGGCAGGGCAGTTGATTACCTCCAGGCTTATGCCACTCGGAGGGGACTGCTCCACCCAGGAAAGATGATGACTGTGTTATTGAAGAATGACTCAACACAGGGGTTCCAATAGCTGTCTCCCACGGTGTATCTCCCTGGGCCACCAACACCACATTTTTGTCATGCAACTCTAGACCTCTCAGCCCTCCATTCACTGGAGCCCCAGGTAAGTGGCTGTGAATGAGATTTGCTGTGCTGTCCTTTAAGATAGAGCCTGCATCTCTGAGACCTTCATCTCTTTTTTGCAGACAAAAACCTTGGCTCTTTTCACTGCCAAATGCTGTGTGGGCACCTCTTCTAGGCTCTGGGGCTCCGGCTCTGGGGCTGAGGAACTTCTACTCTCAGGGTGACTCCCCCCCCCACTTCAATGAGAGTCTCTCTGGACCATCAGCCGCTGCTTGCTCCTGGAAGGGGGCTGTCCCTTCCATGTCTCCACCCTTCCTACCAGTCTAGCTGTGGCTTCTTCTGTGATCTCTGGTTATAGACTCCTTTTAGTCCAAAATTGGTTTTTCCAGATGATTGTTCTTAAATTAAGTTGTAATGCTATTTGGTCCTGTCAGGTGGCAGTTGGAACATCCACCTACTTCATTGCCAATTTGAAATCTAATTCTTAATTTCTTATAGAATAAAGTATATATAGAATATAGTAATTATGATCTTGGCCTCAATATATAGTTTTACTCTTTTCTTCATTTTATTTCCAAGCAAACTTTTTTACTCTTTTCTTTATTTTATTTTTAAGCAAACTCTTCTTTTTCTAAGCACAATTTATCTTTTCTGTTTCTGATTCTGCTCAAGCTATTCTATCTCTCAGTACCAAATTTCCTTCAGATCTTAATGATTCTTCAAGATCCAAATGAAATTATTTTATTTCTAGATCTCTTAATGACCCTCATTGTTTTAGTGTGAATTATAGTTAAGCATGTTCATAGTCTATTTACCTGAAATATATAAACTTCTTAAAAAGAACTCTTGGAACTTTTTACTTTACAAAATACATTCCTTTTTGAACTAAATGGGTGCTCAGTAAATGTTGAACTAATAAGTAAATGAATAAACAAATATGCAAAATCAGAATATGGGAAGTGACATTATGATAAAGACTTCTGAAAAAATTGCTAATTTTGAGGGGAAGTGTTTCTTTTTTTTTTTTTTTTTAGGGAGAGAAAGAGAGAGACAGAGAGAGAGAGGAATAGACAGGGACAAACACACAGAAAGGGAAAGAGATAAGAAGCATTAACTCATAGTTGTAGCACTTTAGTTATTCACTGATTGCTTTCGGAGGAGAAATATTTTAAAGATGATTTTTTAGGTCACAGCTTTATATTGTATTATTCACTTGCCTGAGCATATTCTTTATCACATAAACTTTTCTCTATGTATTAAGACATAGTTTTAAATATTTATCTAAAAACATGTATTGTTTTGTTTTCTTATCAAGTATTAATTCTTTTTTTTTCTGACACCTACACATCAAGTACCTTCATCAGTTTTAGAGGAAATCAAATATTTTCAGGAAAAAGAAATGTGATTCCCTGAACTAAGTTTTTCTTAAATATATATATATATATAAATGTATTTTTTATCTGGATAGTGTGAGTGTTTTTGTTTAGAAATACTGGAAATGTGAATTTAGGAATGAGTAGGAAGGAAGTATGTTTAATTAGCATATGTATGCTAACATCTGCTGAATAAAGCACTGAGAATGCTCAGAATATCATACCCTTCAAAACATGTGAAGGAAAGGAAAGGAAATGAAGAAAAAATGGAGATGTGGGAAGGGTAAAAATGGAAGCCTTAAATCATCCATAGTTTTTTGCAGAAAATCTTATGTTTTTTTGAATAGTTCTCTACAGAGCTAACCTCATTATTTGCATTCAATAGATGGCAAAGAATAATAATTTCCATACCATAATTTGTACTATACAATTAATCTTTGACATATAGTCATCCCAAACCCAATAACTGGGGAAATATCAGGGGCTTTGTATTTAAGCACTTCCATATTTAAACATGTGATCTACCTGAGTAAGGTAATAATTCCTAACCATATCATTATCATTTATCTTTTCTCTCTCTCTCTCTTTTTTTAAATTAATTTTAATGGGGCAACATTGATAAATCAGGGCATATATGCTTCAAGAAAATATTTCCAGGTTATTTTGACATTTGATTATACTGCGTACCCATCACCCAAAGTCAAATTGTCCTCTGTCACCTTCTATCTGGTTTTATTTGTGCCCCTCTGCTCTCCTTATTCCCTCCCTCTCCTCCCCCCCCCCCGGGTAGATAGTACACTCTTGTCCATGTTTCTGAGTCTCATTTTTATGTCCCATCTATGTATGGAATCATATAGTTCTTAGTTTTTTCTGATTTACTTACTCCATTCAGTATAATGTTATCAAGGTCCATCCATGTTGTTATAAATGATCCAATGTCATCATTTGTTATGGCTGAGTAGTATTCCATAGTATATATGTACCAAAGCTTTTTAATCCACTCATCCTCTGACGGACACTTGGGCTGTTTCCAGATCTTCGCTATTGTGAACAATGCTGCCATAAACATAGGGGAGCATTTCTTCTTTTTGAATAGTGCTATGGTATTCTTGGGGTATATTCCTAAAAGTGGAATAACTGGGTCAAAAAGCAGTTTGATTTTTAATTTTTTGAGAAATTTTTATACTGTTTGCCACAGTGACTGCACCAGTCTGCATTCCCACCAGCAGTGCAGGAGGGTTCCCTTTTCTCTACATCCTCGCCAGCACTTATTCTGAGTTGTTTTGCTGATGAGCGCCATTCTAACTGGTATGAGGTAATATCTCATTGTGGTTTTTATCTGCATTTCTCTAATGATTAGTGATGTTGAGCACTTTTTCATATGTCTATTGGCCGGCCATCTGTATGTCCTCTTTGGAGAAATTTCTATTCACTTCTTTTGCCCATTTTTTTGATTGGATTATTGTCTTCCTGGTGTTGAGTTTTATAAGTTCTTTATAAATTATGGTTATTAACCCCTTATCAGACATATTGTTAAATATGTTCTCCCATTGTGTGGTTTGTCTTTTTATTGCTGGATAGAGTTGTCTCAGTTGTAGGTTCTTGTTCTGCATTACTTTGAGTATATCTTGCCATTCTCTTCTTGTCTCAAATGTTTCTGTTGAGAATTCGGATGTCATCCTTATGGGAGCTCCTTTGTAGGTGATAGCCTTTTTTTCTCTAGAAGCTTTTAAAGTTTTCTCTTTATAACTTAGCTTTGGTATTTTAACTCTGATGTGTCTTGGTGTAGATTTCTTTGGGTTTCTCTTTAATGGAGTTATCTGTGCCTCTTGAACATGTGAAACATTTTCCAGCCTTAATTTAGGAACGTTTTCAGCTATGATTTGATTGAACTAAGTTTCTATCCCTTGTTCTTTCTCTTTTTCTTCAGGAACCCCTATGATGTCGATGTTATTTCTCTTCATGTTGTCATAGAGTTCCCCTAGAGTTTCCTCAGATATTTTGAGTCTCTTTTCTTTTTACAGCTCTGCTTCTGTGCCTTTGTTTATTTTGTCCTATAACTTGCTGATTCGATCCTCAGCTTCATCCCTCCTGCTTTTAATTCCTTCCATTGTGTTCTTCAATTCTGATACTGCATTTGTCATTTCTGTCTGATTCTTTTTTATTATTTCCATTTCCTTTCTTATACTTGCTATCTCTTTATTTAGGTGTTTGTAATGACTACCCATTGTCTCTCTAAGCTCTTTGAACATCCTAACTATCATTATTTTAAACTCTGCATCAGGTAGTTTGGTTATATCTGATTCATTCAGGTCCTTCTCTGGGAATTTCTCTTGATTCATTTGGGTTGCATTTCTCTGCCTGCCCATTTTGTCTGTGTGTAAGAAGGATTAGGCTACTGGAGTCCAATGGGTGTTGCCTCTGTGTTCCCTAGGTGTGGCCTTTCTGCAGGCCTACCACCCCCTCTGCCGCTGCGTGAGGTGGTTAGGTATGGGTGTTGCTGGCTCTGGCAGCTGCAGCTGCTGCTGCGATTTCCGCTTCACCTCCTTGGGAGGGGTTGTATTCTCGTCCCAGGCTCTATAAGCCTCAGCCGGTCTTGGCCTTTGCCCCTCTCCCACAAGTGGGATTGCGCACCACACTCGGTCCACAAGCCTGGACTCCAAGGGCAAGGGTGAGCACTTTTGCTCAGCTGCGGGTCCCTGTCAGCCTGTTCCTCCGGCTGGGAGGGGCTTCTGGTGTGCACTCAGCTGCAAGCCAGGCTTCCATCCCGCCCCTCCAACTTCGGCTTCTTGGATAGGCAGGGCTGCTGCTAAATGCTCAGCTGTGAGCCAGGCTTCCACCCCACCCCCGCTAACCTCAGCTCCTCAGCCAGGCTGTTGGCGCACACTTAACTTTAAGCCTGGGCTTCTGCCCTAGCTCCACAGGCATAGCCGGTTTGGGAAGGGCTTCAAGCCTCTGAGGCTGGATGAGGCTCCACGCCCACTCACCCTTACCCAATGGCAGATCTCTGCTTATTCCGGGCTTCTGCTTTTCCCCCACAGGTGGGGTCGCAGGTGGGCCCGCAGCCGCCGAACCACTTTTGTGCGTCCCCTCTGCCCCCACTGGACTAGACTGAACTCATGCCAGCCTGTTTGGCTGGTGTCCTGCTTCCCCTTGCTGGTTCCAGGGGAAATATTGTTTCAGATTTGTGGAGTGACTTAGCCCAGGGTTTAGGGTGGCTGTCCCTCAAAGCTTTTCTCCCTGTGTCTTCCAGACCGCACTCTCTTCCCACTACTTTAGTCCTCTCCTCTCTCCCTGTCTCCCGGAGTCCCAGGTGAGTGGTTGTGAGAGAGGTTTTCTGTGCTGTCCCTTTAAGAAGAATCCTGGGTCTGAGACAACTGTCTCTTTCTCACAAACAGTATCCTAACCTGTTTCACAGCTAAATACTGTCCATACGCCTCTTCTGGGCTCTGGGGCTGCAGACTGAGGCTTGTTCCTGGGACCCAAGTCCTTACCCTTCTGCTTGCCTCTCTTCCGGCCACATGAGTCTCTCCGGGCTGCCTTTGTCTCTGGGGATTTGGGCAGCCCTTTCCGCATTTTCACTTTTCCTACCAGTCTCAATGTGGCTTCTTCAGTGTTCCCTGGTTGAAGAGTCCTCTCAGTCCAGTTCAACGTTGGTTTATCCAGATGATGGTTCTTAAAATCAAGTTATAATCCACTTTGGTTCTGGGAGTTGGAAGTTGGTACATCTGCTTACTCCATCGCCATCTTGCCCCCCGCCCCCCATTATCATTTATCTTAAGAGAAGTAGTTTCTTGTAACTTCACACAATGTGAGATTTTAGACATGATATAGTAGGAAAAATAAAACTATCTTTAAATTAGTTCTGCTAATCTTAAAATTAGTTCTATATGAATTAGAACCACCTAAAATTTAGTTCTGCTAATTTTTGAGATGTTAAGAACAAATGGTACTCTTATTTGATGGTAAAATTTAGATAAGCATTCTTATATAGCCTCATTTATTTATATAGTAATTACAGTATTTATTGAACATTTGCTATCTGCAGAGTATAAGACAACAGACAAAACAGATTTGCTTCTTACCCACCTGAAACTTAAATTTAAATAAGGAAAAGACGAAGGAAAAAGAGAAGAAAAGAGACTGATGGGGAAGGTAACAGAGAATAACCATGTTTGTAAAACCATGGCTTTACTATAGATAGAGTGATCAGAGAAGGCAGAAGGGTCATGTGGGGCTTGAAGTATCAGAAAGAGCCAACCTTTGCAAGAAAAAAAGTAGAGAAAGAAGAATTACAGACAAAGAGAAAAACAAATGGAGGATCTCATAAAAGAAAACATTTTGTAGCACAAAACATGAAAGGAGGCTAGTGTGTCTGTGTCCTGCGGAACACGAGGGAAAGTAATATATGGCAGAGATGGGGACAGAGGCAGGAGGTAGCATATGCAAGGCCTCACAGGTCCAGGAAGTGAGTTCGTTTTTTCTGAGTTCAGTGTGAAGCTACAAAACTGCTTTAAACAAGTTATGAAAATTATTACTGCTCTGGTTGTTGTGGAGAGAATGGATTGAAAATGGTAAAAGGTGGACATCTGAACATAGATAGGTTTTGGTAGTAATCCAGCAACAAGATGATGAGGGTTTAGGGTTGAAGGTAGAGATAAAAAACAGTAAACGGATTTAAGTCATACAGGGCTACAAGTGACAGCAATTGTTAATGGATGATATATGGGGAAGATGCATAAAGAAAAGATAAAAATCAAACATTCCTCCCAGGCTTTTAGCTAGAAGAATTTGTTGTATAATGGCCCCAATTTATGAGATAGAAAAGATTCAGAGATAAATTTTTATTGTCCTTCTAAATATATGAATTTTGATATGTGAGCTATACAGACTCCAAATAAGTAGGAGAATGAAGCTTTTAGCTTTTTAAGACAAGCTCAAAAGATAGCTGATGATATAAATTTGGAATATTTTCAGTGGGTCTCCATAACTTAGTGACACAAAGAAGAGTAGATGCTTGTCAAAAATATCAAAATAGTTAGTAAAGTAAAAAATTAGGGGATGTAGAATCATGGATTCTAAAGGAAGACATTGGAAGAAACCTTATGGTCCACTTTGTCAAAAGTTGCCAAAAAGTAGCACGTGATGAAACAAAGATATTTCCACTAGGTTGTAGTTTATTTTTTATTAGTCAGCATCATTGGAAAATTAACACATTTTTCTAAGATATCTAACTGGCTGTCTTTAATCCAATGCAAAATGATGACCTACTGCAATTCTTATTCATTCCTTTGATCAGTAAATGATTGGTGTTACAAGCTGGTTAGGCATTCTTGGAAATACGTTTTTGTCTTCCCCTAATTTTTATTGCAGCCTGAACTTTATATATATATATATATAATTTGATACCAGTATTTTTATGAATAGTTTAACTTATACCATAAACTCCAGAGCAATAACTTTCTAGATCTTAATTGCACTTCAACTTCTTCTCACAGTTAACAATCATCCCAGCCTCCTATCATTTTCCTTGAGAGTAGCATTACATAAACTTCTCTTTCTCCTACTGCTGATATAGGCAGAAAGTCACAGTTAGATTGGGATAGACTTGGAAAAATAGAATCATTAAATTAAAGTCTAGTAAAAGTCATGCTGTTTTTTCTAAACCCATAATGTAAAGGAGCTCCTCTGAAACAGGAAAAAGAGAGGTGATCAGAGGGGATAAAACAAGTAAACAGACAAAACAAACTAGTGGTTTCATTAAACACCTTGTTCTAATTTTTCTTTTTATAGCTTGAACTTTTCAATCATTTATTTATGGAGATTAAGTGATTGATCTAAAGTCATTGCAATGGCTATAGGTAGAATCTTATATAGTGGCCTATAAGCAAGCATCATATCATGAGTTGTGGCACAAAGTGTTACTTTGAGGGTATAGACTCATTTCTATGTGTATCAGTGCATTGTTTATAAGGCATGGTATTTTTTAGGGCTTGGCCCTTCCCATCATACGTGACCCACATGTTGGCACAGCTTTCCAATGGTTTTACTACATGCATATCCTACATGTTACTCTCAGGCATGTTATTAGATCCAAATTACTTATATTGGGGGAAAGTTCTGTGTTTTATACATTATGAAGGGAAAAATATTCTTCTGTCTACCTGCTTGTGAAAATATTATGCACGTGATAAAATGGTCTCCAATTCTAAATACTTATCATGCAGATCTTGACACGAAGTGTAGAGTTGTGCCCTCACAATGATACTCATCACTTAACTGGGTAAGAAGATTTATATGAAAGCATTCTCACCTAGAGGTCACATTAAGAACTGAGCAGGATAGAGAAGATGCTAGTATAAGTGGGAAAGCTCCTGTGATGAAATGTTCAAATATGATAGTAGGAAAAAATAAGGTTTTTAAATACTTTTCCTATTATTTTGTTATTATTCTTTTTTTTTTCTTTTTACAGGGACAGAGAGAGAGTCAGAGAGAGGGATAGACAGGGACAGACAGACAGAAATGGAAAGAGGTGAGAAGCATCAGTCATTAGTTTTTTGTTGCTGTCGCAACACCTTAGTTATTCATTGATTACTTTCTCACATGTGCCTTGACCGCGGGACTTCAGCAGACCGAGCAACCCCTTGCTGGAGCCAGCGACCTTGGGTCCAAGCTGACGAGCTTTTGCTCAAGCCAGATGGGCCCGCGCTCAAGCTGGCGAGCTCATGGTCTCGAACCTGGATCTTCCGCATCCCAGTCCAATGCTCTATCCACTGCGCCACTGCCTGGTCAGGCGTTATCATTATTCTTAATTGTTAAATTGGAACCATTATTTTGAAAATCATCCTGATCTTAATTACCATTTAAAAAAATAAAAGGCCATTTATGTACTTACTTAAGGTGATACAACTTAAGTTTGCTATTTTCTCCCCTCCCCTCTCTCCTTGACACATAATACTTGGACAAAAGCATTATAAAGTGTTGATTTAAAATAAAAAGAACAGGTGGAGACTATGATTGTGTTTTGTTCTTTTTTCCCCCTAGAGAAGTTTGCACGTGTGCTTGTTAGCAAAATGCAGCCTGTTGTGCTCACTTTCTGAAAGAGAATTGGAAAACTGAGATAAAAAGAACAGCATCAAAGCACATACTGCCACTACTCCCAGCACCACCAGCAAGCTCACTTCAGCTCCATTATGTACTGACTATATTTAAAGAAAAAAGTGAAAGTCCCACCGTATTATATTGTAAGGATCTTGTTCAATGGTTTAAGGAAAGAACTAAAGAGATTTTTTAAGCCCATATTTTTGTCTTTTAAAAAGAATTCTGTTCAAATGGATTATTTTTGTGCTATTTGTTTTATAGACATTTCTAGGTACTATTGCATATTTCCAGAGAGTAATTTAAATGGCCATCTTACAATTGATAGGCTCAAGCAGAGCTTCTTACATTTTAACATATACTTGACTTATTGATGATTGCTTCGAAGTCTGATGCGATAAAATATATAAAATGCAGGCTGTGAACTAACCTTGAGGGCAAATGTAAGACTCAAATATTCTCCCGGACCGGAGACACTTGTTCCTACACCTCTCAGCCTGAGCACAGCCACTCTTCCCAGGGATCCAGGGAGAAGATGATGGTTCACCTGCAGCATCTTAACCAGCCTGAGCCCAGCAGGGGAGTGAGGAGAGCCATGTCAAAGGTCACGTTCAGCCTGGAACGTTGAGAAGTCTGGGATGACACATTACTGACCAGGGCAGTGTTTTGACTGCCATGTCTCAGATCAGTAGTGTAGGGGTTGTGAGGACACATTTTGTAGCTTTGCAAAGCATCTAGCAACAGAAAGTTCTACAGTGCTTGAGACCAATGTGAAGGAAAGTGCTTAAGGAATGACTCAAAAGAAAAAGAAAAACTAAACAGTGTATATCCACACATACACTGGAAAGAAAAATAAAATGATTCAGTTGGTCTGGGGGTGGAGCCTGATATTCTGCATTTCTAACAAGTTCTAAAGTGAGTAACAAAGAATTGATAGATACTAATGAGATCACCTCCTACTTATTCTCTGAGCAAAGCACATGTATGGTGTATATATCCATAAAAAAGAAGGTTGGAAACTCAAATATATATATATACAAGCTTTAAAGTAATAAAACTCTTTTTATTGCTTTATGTGGGTTAGTTAAAAACTTTGACAAATTTCAGTTACAAAATATACTTTGGATTTACTATTATAATTATTTCTTTTCATTTGTATGAATTTTATTTTTCCAAAAGTAAACACAAGTTTGTGGTTGTTCCTAGAAAAAAAAATTATTTTATAGTAAGAAGTTGTTGGCTATTTCTGTGCCTAAATTGCTCTAATTTGTGGTGTCTTTCTTAATCAATAGTGTTCCCCTTGTCAAACTTATGTTTTGAGGCTTCCCAAATGATTAATCTGATTATATAACAAGAGGGTAGAAACTTAGGGCCGACCACTTATAATTGTAACATATATCTACCTTATTTAGTAAGTTAGAAGCAAAAGGGATAAACCAGTGATTTTCCACAAAAGATGGAGTGGTGGTAGCCATGGTAGGGATCAGAATCATATGGAAAACTCTTTAAAATTATACATTTTTTCTCCCCAGTCATCCTTCCAAATACTAAAATCTCCTGGTGAGAACATGGCTATTTTAATTTGAAAACAATAATGCAGGTGGTTCTGATTTGGCACCTTCATCTCCCAAAACTAATAGCTGCTGAAATAAATTAATGACGTGTGTAGGTCCACCTTTTATTTTTCATTTTAAAGGCAAAGCTGTAAAATTTTTAAACTATTTTGTATATTTCTATTTTTTTGTATAGTTAAATAATACTAAGTGTTAGAAAATTTCTCACAAACTAAGGAGCTAACTAAAAAGAATCACACAAAAGCAGATATCATTACATTGGCCAGTGGTTCTCCACTCTGGCTGTAACCTTGGAATAACTTGGGAGAATAAAAAGAAACAAACAAACAGAAACAAAGGAACAACAAGGAAAAAGAAAAACAAGACATGATTACCACTCCAAACCAATTAGATAAAAATCTGTATGTCTGAAGTCTGGTTTCATTATTTGTAAAAGTGTTATGGTAATTATATGAACCAGAGCTGAGAGCCATTGTTATAGGCCAATGGTTGATAAACTCTTTGTTTATTGAGTAATCTAGAGCAACTTATTTCTGTATTACTAACCTTTGAATATCCGAGTAATACATTATAGGAATTTTCAATTTTTCTCATGAAATGCTTCAATATTCATTTCTTCCTGATTGTATAAGTAATTATGATAATAAGTAATTATGATATCATGGGGCATGTATTTACTCAACTCAATAGATTTCTCAAGGTACATAGACTTGCCTGACCTCAATTTAATGAATTTAGTATTAATGGCAATTGCATGTCTAGTATACTATTAGATCCTTTTACTCAATGAACAATATGCACAGTTTTGCTGTTTCTTTCTTTTTTTGTTTCCAATCAGTTATATGTTTTTAAAAAGTTCACATAAAGCCTGACCAGGTGGATAGAGTGTCAGACTGGGACACAGTGGACCCAGGTTTGAAACCTCGAGTTTGTCAGCTTGAATGCGGACTCATCTGGTTTGATCACGGGCTTACCGGCTTGAGCGCGGGGTTGCTGGATTGAGCGTGGAATCATAGACATGAACGCATGGTTGCTGGCTTGAAGGCAAAGGTCACTGGTTTGAGCAAGGGGTCACTTGCCCTGCTGTAGTCCGCCCCCCCCCCCCGTCAGGGCACATATGAGAAAGCAATCAATAACAACTAAGGAGATACAACAAAGAATTTATGCTTCTCATCTGTCTCCCTTTCTGCCTCTCTGCCCCTATCTGTTCCTCTCTCTGTCTCTGTCATATATACACACACACACACAAAAAAAAAAAAAATTAAAAGAAATAAATAAAAAGCTCACATAAGAAAATAAATCATGAGCTGGGGGATAAGGGGGAAGAATAAAAAAAGTGAATGTGTTAAAAAGTACAAATTGCCAGTTACAAAAATAGTCACAGGAACTTAAACTACAGCATAGGAGAATACAGTCAATAATATTGTAAGAATTATGTACTATACCAGATGGGTACTAGACATACTGGGGTGATCACTTCATAAACTATGTAAATGTCTAATCACTGTGTTGTACACTGAAACTAATATAATATTTTATGTCACCTGTAATTGAAAAATAAATAAATAATTTAAAAAATTTCTGGAAGACCTAGAAGAAAGAATTCCCAGATCACCTTCATTCACTTATCCTCTTGACTTCTTCAGTGAAAGCTTAAACATTTTATTTTTGTTAATCACTTATAATTTATATGAAGTCAAAAATCCCTTTTCAGTGTATAGTATTGAAAGACAATATTTCATAGGTTCTCACATTTCTGCATTTCTTGAGGGCAGAGGAACTGATCACCTTTTGTTTGGTGCCATCTTTCAAGGATGTTTGAACAGTAAGCAGCCTTTGAAGATTGTATTGCCCACTGGAACAAAGTGAAGGGATTATATGAGTCACCAAGTGAGACATATGAGATTATATGCGTCACTCTTGAGATAGTATGGGCAGGCTCGTAAAATACCCACAGAAATCAAGGGAAAAATGTTACTTCAGCCTTCCACTACCACCATGAGACCCAACAACCCCTTATGAAATTGCTTAGAGATTAAAGTCAGCATGTGCCTCCCTGGGCATTATATTTGGTCCTTTATAATGGCTAAGCCACGGATCAACCTGGTTTGAGTGAGGTAAAACCAACAGGCTGTGTTGGAAGCTGTCCAGGAAGCTGTGGCACACTGTCTGGGGCTCCACTGCTCTAATGACCCATTTAAGTTGGAAATCTCTGTGACTAATGACTTTGCCAATTATAGTCTCTGTCAAAGGAAGGCAACCTCTACCAAGGGCAGCCCATTAAGGTCTGGATTTGCTGCCTTTGTGACAGTTACCACCTTTTCTGAGAGGCAACTATTATCTCACTATAGTGCTCTTATCAAATCTGAACTGACCCATGGAGGCCTCATGATGACACTTCTGCCTGTATTCCCATTTGCGTATATAGCAACTTGGACTCAACTAATAAAGTGGGAAGGCCCCAGCCAGCCTGTGTTGTACATGGTATAGTCAAGAACCCAGCTAGCCTCAGAAGCATCTTGGCTTTTTTCTTTTTAATTTTAATTTTATTTTTTTATAGGGACAGAGAGAGAGTCAGAGAGAGGGATAGATAGGGACAGACAGACAGGAACAAAGAGAGGTGAGAAGCATCAATCATTAGTTTTTTGTTGCCGTCGCAACACCATAGTTGTCCATTGATTGCTTTCTCACATGTGCCTTGACTGCGGGCCTTCAGCAGACCGAGCAACCCCTTGCTGGAGCCAGTGACCTTGGGTCCAAGCTGGAGAGCTTTTGCTCAAGCCAGATGGGCCCGCACTCAAGCTGGCGAGCTCGGGGTCTTGAACCTGGGTCTTCTGTATCCCAGTTTGATGCTCTATCCACTGTACCACCACCTGGTCAGGCAAAGAGGCAACTTGGCTTTACAGTAACAAGTGATAGCACTTTCTCTCTGAGAAAATTAATCTTACATTTTTCCATTTAAAGAAAGCAAATGACTCCACAGAGGTTTCCTAAAAGCCTGGGCGAGTTCACTATTGGTCAGCTATGCCAGGACCTAATATCCACTGGGCTGCAGCAGCCATTCAACTTCTATATCAGCTGTGCATAATCAACATTGGATGTGGTCATTCCACTCCATACGCAGAATTCAGAACCATTCTTACAGCTTTTCTGGCCACTATTTCCTTCAATGAATTTGGCTATATTTTCACTGACTTGTTGATAATGGTCGAGCAGTTATAGAAGAATTACTAACTGACAAGTTAAGCACCCTTATGGGAGCTGTGAACTACAGAAATAAGCCATGACTACAGATCAAACTCTATAGGTTGCTCATATTCATGATAAGATCCCACTTTTCAATAAGACTGAGTAGAATGAAACTGCTGATCAAGTCTGTATCACTTGAGGTGCCATTGTTGCCCTGATGGCTCATCACACTACCAGACATGGCGACATACCTTTTATCACAGACTGAAAACGTAGTAAAATATTTTATGTCTCTGGTGTAGAAAACCAATGCATGTCAGAATTGTGACTCCTGACAAAGTTGACCTGTATGCTCATAGTGAGAGAGACCACATTGCATGAGGCATAGTATCCACTTATTCCTGGCAAATTGACTAAATCAGAACCTTTTACAGCTTTTATGGACTATTCGTGTTTCCTCAGTGCTGTCAACACTTTTTCAGGTCACTGTGTTGCTTTTCTATACAATTAGCTATCTTTGGCCACACTACCATGTCCCCTGGTCTTAATCTGTGTTTGCTGCTTTCCAAGTCAGTTGCAATCTGATAATTTACCCAGCAAAGCTGATGAAACTAGGTGCTCTGTATCATCCACAGGTTTCTGACAAGTTTGAATGTTAAAAGGATCTTTTCAAAATTAACTTAGAAGTATTTATGACTTACTTTCTTCACTTCTTTCTTAAGAAGGTAGTTTAGTCACTAAATGTGGCTGTCCTCAGAAGAGGATCATCTCCCAAGGACACTTCTTAGGTAATAATCAGGGGGGAAAGAGTAGGGACTATATAAACCTATTTTGATAATCCTGTATTTTGTCCTGACCATTACTGGGCATGATTCTTTTCTTTTCCTTGGTACAATCCTGTTTGTTACACTTTCAGACTGACACCCTGGCCAGAAGAAGCTCTAGGTGATTCAAACTTAATTTGGGTCAGCTACCTAGATTCTCCTGTTAAATTGACATGGTTCCATATCATAAAGCTAATGACTATATTGTTTATGATACTTCTCTCTCAGGTCCCCTACAGCAGTTCACACGTACCAAGAGTGGGAGATACAGCCTGACCTGTGGTGGCGCAGTGGATAGAGCATCGACCTGGAACACTGAGGCCGCTGGTTCAAAACCCTACACTTGTCTGGTCAAAGCACATATGGGAGTTGATGCTTCCTGCTCCTCCCCCTTTCTCTCTCTCTTTCTTTCTCCTCTCTAAAATGAATAAACAAAAACAAAATTTTAAAAAAAAGAGCGGGAGATACAATGTATCTTGGTCATATAAAAATGTTCCTTGCTACTTGTACTTTGTCCTTCTGGAAAAAAGACTGGGTAAAAATTAGAAGATTTTGAGAAAAATAATAAAGTTGTAATTTCTGAAATAGAAAGTGCCAATTTTGGAGTGGAAGAGGGAAAGCAACCGTGGCAACTGTACAGGGAACAACTCAGACCCCAGGAGTTACAAAGGAGAGAACAATATTTAGGATTGTTCTTTAGAATCATCCCTGACAATTAACTCATGAAAAGACCTTGATGAGACCTTCCCAAGCTTTTGTAAGCACCTTCAGCATAATTGACTGCTGGGTCTGTCACCCCGTGGTCAGATGGCTTTGATGCAATTTAATCACCAGACTTCTTACCTTAATGAGTATTGCAAACCAAACATGTTGCCCCATGCATTTCCCACATGAAACTCTTGTTATCTTTCTCACCTTTCTTATTATTGCCACCACACAGTCATTCCACAAGGTGGAAAATGCCAACTGGCTGGTGACATAGACAAATATAAGAGGTTGGAATTAGTGTCCTCGGATAGTCCATCCAAAAATAAGGACTGGTTTCAATTATTTAAGTTGAACTCTAGGAATCCTAAACTTTACCAGGCAGCCGATCAGGAAGCTAACTTGGAGGAATTAGAGTTGACTAACTGGAGTATGCTTTAAATTTGACACCTCTAAAAATCTGTAGTAAAGAAGTGTTACAGAGATAAATTATGTTTATACTATTGATCACATGGCATTTCAGTCTTTAAATGCCTTCTGAATTATTAGAGATTGTACTATGTAAGGTCTCTAGAGCATAATTTTCTGTTCTAATTTTTAGAAAATGAATAATACATTTTAATGTGAATATGATACTTTTATGTTTAAACATGACAAAGAATAGAGATATGCTATATGCTGTATTTTAAAGGATTTGTTAAAGGATTTTTATTTATTTTTATTTTTTACAGGGACAGAGAGAGAGTCAGAGAGAGAGAGAGAGAGATAGGGACAGACAGACAGGAACGGAGAGAAGTGAGAAACATCAATCATAAGTTTTTTGTTGCCGTCGCAACACCTTAGTTGTTCATTGATTGCTTTCTCACATGTGCCTTGACTGCGAGCCTTCAGCAGACTGAGCCACCCCTTGCTGGAGCCAGTGACCTTGGGTCCAAGCTGACGAGCTTTTTGCTCAAGCCAGATGGGCCCGCGCTCAAGCTGGCGAGCTCGGGGTCTTGAACCTGGGTCTTCCGCATCCCAGTTCGATGCTCAATCCACTGCGCCACCACCTGGTCAGGCACTATATGCTGTATTTTAAAATTGATTTTAAGTACATATTCTCATAGCTTTTTAAATTATTTTTAAATGTGGTTATTAGCATATCTTAAAATATCCAAGAGTAAGAAATAAAATTCCCCCAAATACTCAGATTCTTTGTACTTATTTATAGTAGTATTGCATGAGTGGGGTTTGGGGGAGGTACAACATTCAATGAGAAAAATTATAAGCAATCTCTTTTTGTTGTTTTTTTTCTAAATTAAAAACTTCTTTCAAGGCACTGAAGATATTTTAATAACTTTAACTTTACTTTCTCTGTGAAGTGGTTAATCAGCAAGGTCTTCCAAGTGTAATTTAATGAAATGCAAAAAAAAAGTAGTTAAAGAATTTATTAAGCCTCATATTTTAAAGTCTTTACAAAAAACTCTTGTTGGACTAACTGGCTCAAATGAGTAAGGCTGAGACATAGTAAACTGTATAAAATATATATCACTTTTTTGAAATTAAAATATAAAAATGCCAGAACTTAAAATTTTTTAGTCATGGGTATCACTTGCAACTTGCACTTATAGAATGGGTGGCAGCAAAGAATTAGGCATAGAGATTATTTTTAAAGAGCAGGACAAAATGAGATCCCCTGTGAGCACTTAGAGTTTGCTGTCTCTTAAGGCATTGTCACTATACTCCTCAGCACATTATCCAGTGATACACTGATTAATGTATAGCAAATTACATCAAGAAGGCTAGTATGTTTTGGAAATAGCCTGCAGTTAAAAATCAGTCCTCTGATCTCAAACCTGAATGAAGAATAAAAATGAGTGTGACACACAAACTTCTTAATGAGACTTTAAAATCTGTAGAATCCTTAGCAAGTTTATCCTCATCTTTTAGTAGCCATGCTTAACATTAAATCAAGTGATAGTAAGCATTCTTTAATTTACAAATACTCGTTAACAAATATTTCACTAAGCTCCTACTATGTTCAGGGTCTATTATAGGCAGTTGACATGTCCTCTCACCTTATTCTCATAAAAACTTATGAAAAAGTACTATTACTATGTCCATTTTAAAAATGAGAAAAATGGAAAAAGGGATGTTATGACTGTGCCATGGGTCACCAGTGTGTGAGTTGGGTTGACTGGCAGTCTGATGATAAATCCTACTTGAAGATTTGAGCCATTGAGCTTGTATTTAACCTACTTATCATGATATGAATATGAATACATATAGTTATCCTCATTTTATAGATAAGAATTAGGGGCTTGAAATTATAAAATAACCTGGCTGGTTTTGGATTCAAACAAACTTTGATTTTAATCTCAGTGCTATATATCTGTGTGACTCATCACATTAATTAACTATCCAGCTTCAAGATCCTCACTTTAAAATACTTAAGCTTATGTACCTAGGACGGCAATTTTAAGCATTAGAAATAGTGAATGTTCAAAAGGCCAATTACAGTTTCCTACACATAAATACATCTAATATTTGGGAATTATTGTAAGCTTGCCAAGGTGTTCTATAATAGCTCTTCTAGATGTGATTTGGATATATAATCACTCTTAAGTATTTCTACTATAGCACTTTAATTCCAAAACTTACCCCAGATATTGAATTTATCAAAAGTTAACTCCACTGGAATCAATAAATGTAGATATTGGGAAGAAAAAAAAGAAGTCTGTTTAGGTATACTCAAATTTAAGACTATAGCAAGCATCATGGACAAAATGTTTAAAAGGGTATTTTCATGCAACCTGAATATGTATGGCTTTAGGCAATAATCAAAAGAACAACTCCTGTTTGACAATCAGCAGCTAAAGAGTACAGCGTGACTTTCTGCAAAGATCTGGCATACTCCTGCGACTAGACACCCAGAGTTACAAACAAAATATTTTAAAATATTACCTTTTAATTTAAATAAATCAAGGCTTAGTTTTTAAGTGTGTGCAATGTGGAGGGTACTATTGGTCATACAATTGAATTTAATATATTCCTTTCTAAGCCCTTGTAATAAAAATGAGTTTATTGTGTAATTATTTTAAGAAACGCAGAAGAACACAACATATTAATTCTACTTCCTCAATTTACCTACACCACTTTCACAAGCATTTAATCCTAATCCATCCTGAAGGTTGACCAGATAGTCAATAAATATATTGTAGTAAGTTTCTTCTCTTGTAATGTCAGAACACTGAGGTGAAGCAATCCCTAAGACTGCCCCTTCTGATCTCTCAATCCCCCACCACTTCTGAAGGCCTACTCAAGTCAGAAATACCCACCTTTATATTTTTCCTTTTATTATTAGTGTGTAGTTTTAGTGGGAAAAAGAGATGAGCTAACAGTTCTAAAATGATCCTTATCTAGGAAAGAACATGTCTACACACATGGATGTCTGCCTCATGAAAATTCTATGTTGGGGTTTGTCATCACAGTCTTGTAATAATATTAATTGCAAGCATTGTCTTTGGTGTGTGTGTTTCCCTTTGTCAAATTTATTTCCCTTTGTGGTGTAAAGATGACAACTTTAGGAACTATTGGAGTGTTCCAAGTCTTTTTGAACCAAATACTCTATTAATATCTATATTTTAAGGCTTTGCTAAAAGCTGTACAAAAAATTAGAATTTCACAAAGCTATCTTGAATTTCATTCAAAACTGGGTCAGCTACCTTCAACATAAGAATATGTCATTGTCACATAATCACATGTGGTAGAGAGTAAGGGCAAAACTATTACATGATTCAAAATTATTATGTTGGGAACAAGAGAAATAGAAACTCCTCACAGGGATGTTGGCTTTTTTGTAACTAACTCTCACTTCATTACCTTAAGTGTTCATATTTAGTGACTAAAAGTCCTTATTTTCTGTTCCTGATGTGAGGGTGCCTTAGAATCAGAAGACAATGTAACCTAATATATGAAATCTGAACAAAACTAAGCACAATTTTCCTGAGATTATAGCTTTAAATGTTTCCTTTTTAAAAACATAAAAAAATTAAGTAAAAAGTTACAAATCTTAAATGCTTTTATACTGTTATTTCTTTAGGTATAATTACAGCCTCAAATCTTTTTATTTGTCATCAATTATCTCTATGTGTATTGTTATCACCCAATTTGACCATTACATACTTTAATCTGTATCAAATCATATTTTGTGGCCAAGTTTCCTGTGCTTTACCATCAGGCTATATTTTTACACTAAAAAATACAACAATTACTTGCTATATTTGAATTTAGAGAATTATTCTAGTAACTTCTTGTTACAAACTGAAATAATTATTACTGGGTTGTACCTTCATTTTTTTTCATGAGACAGAAGCAATTGTATACAAAAAGATAATAAAATATCAATTCTGGAATTTGGAAACTAACTCTAGACTTCCTGTTTACCCTACTTCTTGTCCGCCAGTCAAAATACAGTGCAGTGGGTGGGATACGGGGGTGTATATGAGGCCTAAGTGACAGACATTTACCCAGGCATCAAATATCTCTCTTTCTACATAACCTTTAATTGCTTTAACTCACAGTGGGCTTGGTCAAAGTGATGAACAAGTTCACATTATGGGCATGACAAAGTAAACTGGCATCTTGCCCAAACTGGATGGCCAACCATCTGTAAGCTGGCAAAGAAGGAGTTTAGCCTCTTCTGAAATAAGTTTCTTGGTCTCTCCTTATTAGAGGGACTCCAAATCAAATCACACTGATCCATCAGTCAAGTGAAGTTAGAAACCTGCTTTTGTAGGCATTAGGTCTATTTATGTATAATGCACATATCTTCTTTCAGAAAAATGTAGGATTATACTGCTCTACCTGCCTTAAAATTAGACATAGCCAAGGACTTTCTTTGAACAATGAAATATGAGCAAAGATAATGTATGTCCTTCCCAGGTAGAAGCCTCATGAGCCAATTCATGATATCTCACTCTACTCCTTACAACCACGATTGTGGCATTGACTGTGGCACTACTGTTTTGAGATGGAGCATCTGTGAGGTGGGGCCCCCTTGAGTTGCTTTGATAATCAAATCCCTCTTACTGGGCTGCTTTGTTCCTGTAACCTGACAAATGTGCCAGAACACTAAGTTTTTGGAGTTGTTTGTTACCACAGCAAAACCTACCAAATTTTAATGAATGCACATGCCATCCTTTATTTAGGAAGGTAGATTTTACTTAATACTATTCTCAGTCACCTTTGAAACTTAATGTATATCATAAAGTTATAAAAAATAAAAAAGTGGTTCTCGAGAAACTATATAGTTGATGATCTAACCAACTGCAGAATAGCAGATCATTTTCTACTTGATTTTATTAAAATACGCACGCAAATTATAGCAAAGTCCTAAATATAGTTTAGCAACCCAGCAAAGTCTATAAATTGCTAGTGAAAGCAATCTTCAGAAAATGACTTCTGAATGTTTCCACGCATTCTACAGAGAAAATTTGCTTAACAAAATTTATATAAGTGTTTTAAGTAGAAATTTAAATTTACTTCACATAGAAAAAAAAGGTCAATTATAATTTTGTCTTTTTTCTGTATTTGTAAAGACTGGGGAACAGAGGTTGAAGTTAAAAATATTGTCATTATACAACCAGAATGTTTTCCTTGATTCTTTTCAGAAAGAAAACATGTTTTCTGGTGTTTGGCACAATTTAGTCCACTCACTGAACCCCTGAAACACAGTTCACCCTTTCAATCTCAGTTTCTTCTTTGATGAAAAGGCCAATGGTATTCACTATAATAGGACTATAAGAGTTCGTTGCCATTATTTTTGTTGGCTAAGAGGTAAGTGTTAAGAAATATATCATTTCAAGTTTCAAAATATGGGAGATCAATGCTTAGTGATACAGTTTTCTTCCTATCTTTCTGTGAAATACTACCCAGTGAAATTTTGATTTTTTAGCTTAGATGATTGTTAAAAACTAAAGTTGTATATAAACATTTCTATATAATCCTAATCCAATTCCTATTATCATTTGATGAAATAGTGAGTGAATGATATTTTTTAAAAAATTGGAGCCTGACCCTCAATAAACAACTTAGATTCCTATGGTCATAAATCAAATAGAAATTTATTCTTTCATCTGGTAGCTTCTGCACAGTTCTCTCTCTTCTTTCCTGACAATCCTACATTCCAGATTTATATTCCTTCATGCAGAAATAAGAAAATCGTTTAGTGTGCCCACTTTCTCAATAAGTCTGGGAGCAACTGTAAAAACAGGAGATCCATTTTGAACTCATATCCCAACTGGATCCTCATCATTTCTAAGTGTTGAGCAAAAAGTGTTTTACTTAAGTTGCTCTCCATCTTAAATATTTGAGTCAAAAATTTTGTGGCTGACAACAGTCATTGCTTGGGCATTTGTATGGAATATGAAGGAGAAGGAAACATTTCTGAGAGCCTACTATGTATTGAGATTAATTTTTTAACATTGTTGCTTTTGAACCTTACAATTCAATAACTTGGGTATTATTACCCCAGTTTTTCAAATGACGACTGGGGTTAGAGAGATAGATGTAATTAACTAGATTTGCTTAACTAATGCTTTTCAGAATGCAGGCGGAATATTAGGTCTCTTTCAGGCCCAAACTCTTGATCTTATTAGGGCACCAAGCTGCCATCTTTTAAGGGAATTACAACTTAAATAAACCAAGCAGCTTAACCTCTGGGAACCTCAGTTTCCTCTTTCAGAACATGATGATAATAATACCTTAAAACATTTGGAAAAGGAAGTGGAAGAACATTACAAGTAGGGTTAATAATACAATTTTAAAATGCTCATAGGGTATTCAGAGAGATAAGAGTAAAGCAATATGACTGAAGAGAAGTGTTTGTGGGGAGATGCAGTAGGACACAAGCTTTCAGGTGAAGAGGGCCCACAAGTTTTACAGTTTTGAATTTGAGAATGGTGTATCTTAATATGAAGGAAATAATGAATACTTATTTGTTGTTGAATATAAAATGGTAAATGGATGGAAAATCCAAGCTTAATCTGGAAAGTGCATTTTAAGAGCATTAATTCTTCAAGTATCTGCTGTTAGTATTGAGGGCTCATTGCTCAGAATGTGTACTGAGAATTGAGAGACATACAAGTTCTGGTTCTTCCACTAAGTAATAAAGAGCTAGCATTACCTCATAGTATATTATTTTCATTATTTATAAAAATGATGATATCGAAATAGGTAGTTCTCTCCTACTTTGTGACTCTAAAGATGCAAGGAGTAAAGCATTTAGGATCATGGGTCGTTGGAGACAAACATAATAACTCAACTAGAGTCTTCTTTCTTCCATGCTCCATATTTTAGCTCTCTTAGAAAAATAATAAATCTCTTTAAACCTCAGTTTTAATGATTATAGGATGAGGATAATAATAACACATTCCTCATAGTATTGTTGAAATTTACAATAAGATGGCGTTCTAAACGTAAGCAATGCAAGTTAGATGTGATTATGGTGAGTAATGCACTCAGGCATTCCACAAAGAAGAGATCTGAGAGTGGTATCATTTCTTTCTAAGTATGACAAATAAGTAAGCTGTTTTCAGCATTCTACCCTCTAGAATGAGAGATTGGGTCTACTGTGAACTACAAAGACATGCGGCTAAGAGTATTTTATATTCTTGGGTTTCCTCTTCCCCTTTATTCCCCAGCACATGAACTCATACCTTTTGGAATCTGTTTGCATTTTTACTGTTAGGATTATAAGCTGATTTACGGTTTGCAGTGGAGTGCTGAAGGCAGAAAGGCAGTGGTGGGGACCCTTTTCAACATCACATCTAAGGAAGAGGAACATGCTGAGTGTCAACCAGCCCACCATGGGAGAGGAAAAAAGTTACTAAGGAGTTTTAATATTAAAAAGAACAAAAAGTCAGTTAAAAATCATTAAAATGCTTTAAAAAATTCACAATACCAATTCAAAGCTCAGTTGAGGACTAGCAAAGGGAAAAGAGCATACCGTATCTCCAGCATCTGGACTAGAACTAGTGCATGCAATGCATATCTGTCACTGACAGCTTTCTGTGCTATTTTTAATTCAGTCTAATTATTCATGTCTTCTCCTCTCCTGCAAGGATAAGAATCAGTTAGAATGTGGGTAACAATAATGAAACTACCTTTTGGAGAACCCCTTTTCGTATTATTTTAGAAGACAACCATAAAGTCCTATAAATGATAGCCCCCATAAATGTCATCCTGGATGATTCAGTTGATATCAACAAGCAGAGGTTGGGTGGGCTGTCATAGATATTGGCACTGAATATGGCATATGACATCAAAATCATGGCTTTGTAAACACTTCCTTCTCTGCATGCAGATTTAATTATCTTGCACTCCAGAGAAGAGCAAAACTGAGGCCAACATCATTTCAAAGGAAAGAAAAATGTGTTCCTATTTTTATAGCCTTATAAAAGCAAGAAAATGTCTGAACAGAAGAAAAAAAAATAGTCTTGATGAAGAATGCAATGTGCCCGATCCCAAACTTATTCAAGATGTCATTCTTGGACAGAATTCTATGCTCTCAGCATTAGACGGGCTGGTTAAGCACAGGCAGGTTCTACATAGAATGTCATCTGAACATGATATTGATGGATCATTTTTACAAACAGGTTGGACTGCAATGAAAAGCCTTGTGAATGTGCTAAGACCATTTTAACAGGTCACTGGAGACTAAAGTGCCTGAAGGAGAGGATCTAAGCCAAGTCATATGAACAGTTCATAATATATGAATAATGAAGCACTTCAGAAAAAATACAACATATATATAAAATGAAGATATTCCCAAAGTCATTTCTTGTGTCACTAATATTTTTGAAAACTCTTCTAGCTGCAACCTGATTAGGTGTTTCAGGATCTGCAATATGTTTTCTTCATAACACTCATCCCCAGTTCTTTCTTTTTCCCTCTTTATTTTTTTCAAATCACATAAAACTTGTTTCCATTGTACTAAAGCAGGTAAAAGTCTTGTCTGTAGTAAGCATGAGACAATATAATGAATTAACTCAAAGTAGAAACATTCCATGCTCACATGGAACTAGAATGGTTGGAGCCTTTCAAAGGCAATAGTGAAAGTAGAAACATGAGCTGAAAAAAAATCAGCTTTCTTCCAAATGATGTAACATGTAATTCTTGCCAACAGATTCCACACAGTTTCATTGTTAAACATGTGACTCACACCAGAAGATACTGGTGTGAAGATACATGTCCTACTCAACCACCTGCACAACTATATGATTTTCCTCTGAGCATTATATTAAAATTTGAGTCTCTTAAAATATATTCTGAGGTGGCTAATGGGGAAGGTCAGGTGGGAAACTCAGACCCTGGGAACATTGGCTAGGGCCGCCCACACAACCCAGCGTGCCAAAAGAAAGTTCCCAGAGGACCTTGGGAAAAGACTGTCCGTCAGCCAGTGAGATTTCACTACTCATAACTATTCGCCTACCCTAGAGGACCCCTTTAAATATCTATCACACAGAGGACTCGCCTAGCCTCTGAACCCCCGGGGCTGGGGGACATTGTTGGGTGGGATGTGCGATACTTAATAAAGCCGCTTATTATTTCCGCACTTTGTGGATCCCGGCCCCCCTCCTGTTCCTTCTTTCTCAGCGGGAAAAATACCTTATATATATTATCATACATTATATGCCTGTTTACTAGTGAATCATCATTTAAATCAACTTTTAGAAAGAGGAATTTTTGGTTGGGCACAGCCAGCTCATGACTTATAAATTTCAGAGAAGTGAACTTAAACTGGATTTATTGAAGTTACAGGTGACTACTTAAGTAAAATGACTGTTTAGAGCGCATTCAAACAAAATAAAGAACAGGGTAACATTATTAGTCAAATATACACTCCAGTTATTGTTACTGACAAATGTCTTTGATAACGTCATAGAAAGAAAAAGTTTGTTGATTTACAAAATAAGACAAGATTTCCATAGACCTTCTTGGTAAACCTCATTAAGATATTTAAAAACCTATGACTTTGATTTTAGGTTCACTAAATATTAAACATTGCTGTTTACCAACCTTGACAGTATTCCTTTGCATAATGAAGAGTTAATTTTATCTATTTATAGAAAATTTTACAATTGCCAAGTCACATTCTTATACATCTAATTTATGCTCACAGAATTTTTATGAAGTAGGCAGGGCAAATGAACCCTCAGGGGCAAGGACAGCATTCAATTTATATTTGCATCACTGATGCCAAACACATAGGATGTGCTTAATAGTATTTCTTTAAAAAAATGGTTGAATTATCTCCTTTTAAACAATAACAAGACCAAGGCTCAGTGAGGTTCAGTAACAGTCTCAAGATCTGTAATTAAAACCTATCATTAAGGCTGGACTTGAGGGTTTCTAATTATTACTTGTGAGCTCTGTCCTCCAAATAATTTGTTATACACTATCTCCAGTTATATCACATGTCCTACCTCACAATATTCAATTCCAAACTTTCAAAAACAATCTAAGACTTAGAATAAAATTGGAGAAAAATTATTTGCTCTTTTATTATGAAACTTCAACACTGCACTGTATTTTAAGGATAAAAAATTATTATAATAATGAAATACTCATTATACTTCCCTTTCAGATTATTCATCCTTCAAAGGAGAAAATTGTGGCTCAGGAATAATGGTTAGACTTTAAGAACTTAAACTTTCTATTGTTTGATAATAATGATGTTGACTATTAATGAGATGTGTATTTTACTCATCACTTTTACATACATCACTTCCTAGATCCATTTAGTAACTACATATATTTCCATTTTATAAATATAGAAATGGTGGTCTGTCTCTAAAAAGCATTATCTCCAACACTGGACATTCATCCATTGTAACTCCTATTTTGAAAAATGACTCTTAAACATTGTTGTACTTGTCTGTCATTCTCATGTCACTGGGAATTTTGGAGTTATTAAGACACTTTCTCAAGAACATAGGGAAATGCAGAGTATGTTCATATGAAACTGAGCAATGATAATTTGTATTTTTGATGGAGTTCTGGAGAATTGTGAGATTAGGAGAGAAGACAAGAGCTACCGAAAGACCTGAAATTAAGCTATCTCCATCCTTTTTTATATAAATATTTGCACAATTAGAAATTAATTTGGATTAGCAGACTCCTCTTTTCAAAAGCAAACATCCTAAGGAGATCAAATCTGTAAGTCATAGTGACAATTATTTTAATAATCACATGAATATCAAGCTGAAAAGTAATTCTGAAAATGGGAGCTTGCTGGGTAGGGAAGAAGAGGTCATATGGAAGCATGAAGGATATAAAGCCCTGGTGGGAAGGCAAGAACTTTGTACAGCTAGGAAACATTAGGAGGGCATTGAATATTTAGAAGGCAGAGGCAGAGCATTAGGTGAAAGGGTTGTTGCATACTAGAGGCAAATTATGCCCCTGAGCCTAGGTAGCAACCAATGTCTTACTGAAAATTATCTTGTGTACATGGCTGTTAATTCAAGTAACTGAGTTCCAAATGATTTTTAAGGCTACAAATATATATCTACCGAAGTCAACTCAATCTCTGGAGTACATACTGGCTTAATCCTGCATAAATCACTGTCTCATAAAAACCTGTGTTATCCTAATTAGTCACTACAGTGCAAACACACACACACACACACACACACACACACACACACACACACACACACGAGAAAGATGAGAAGAGCTAGGTTTCTGATACGTGCCTATTCTAATGAAGATTTTAAAACATCTAACACACCTCCTCTTAAATCCTTTCCATTTTGTCTTTCTCAACTTCCTTTCTCATTCATTTATTCAACTACTATTTTTTTATGCTCAAATTATCATCAAAGCATTGTGCTGAATTTTAGAGATATTCAAATGAATCAACAGATCTCTGCATTCAAGGAGCTCAAATTCCAGTGTGATACTCCAACAGGAATATACACAGGATGGCATGGGGACAGGAAGAGAGAGAAGTGCTTTATTTAGCCTGGAGTGTTAGGAAACACAGGAGGACATGTGAGTTGAGTCTTCTTTTCAAGTATGATTCAAATTTCTGCTAGTTATCACCTCTGTTGTTTGTGAGTATCCATTAAAGTTCTTACTAAATTCAAATTCTCTCTCCAGGAAAAGTCCTACAGAGGCTGATCTATCTAAGTGCCATTTAATTACTGAATTTTAGCCATCAAGCCATTGAAGCATTTTAGAAAAATTTGCAGCCATTTTCTCAAAGATTATGCCTCTGATGAAGGTGTATGTGCAATTATAATACTGGTCAAAACACTGTTTTGATAAAATATTTTGATGTTTTAAGTTGGAATTATCCAAAATTTTAAATATAGTTAGTTCTCACCTTTCAAGTTCATTTATATATACTTTTATTTCTCTAGCTGACTTTTGGAATTCTTTAGTGATTATGTAAAAATACGAGCTTGGTATGATGACTTAGGTGATGAAAAACCAACAGCATGATTTTGAAGACTTTCCATTTTTCTTACAGGTACCGCACTTGATAGAAATATTAAAAAAGACATGCTTTGCCCTTTACGTGCTCAGTTTCAGGTCATTTAATATTTGAAAGAGCTTTTAGTGTGCTTGTTTAAGAAGACCAGTTTGCGACTCTGTCACCTATTAGATTTAGAAACCATCATCAGCCTAGTCTAAGCCTTGCTTAGACACATTATTAAGACTTCACTTCCAAAGTCATGTTTATGTAGGAAAAAAAGTGAACACATAGAATTGTTTTGCCACTAGTATGTCAGTAAAGTAAAGAAGAAAAAGACTGGTGATAATCTCATGGGGTTTTGGTAACAATGGGACAAAGCATATGAAAAAGATGAGGAAGACAAGAGGGTGCTAGATGTTTGCCAGACTGAAAAATTTTCTGCAACAGGCCCTAAATTAAAAAAAAAAATAGAAACTTCCTAGGTGACTAATGTCATCATAATAAACAATTAGAGGAGGGTAACAAGCTGGAGAGTGCATTCTTATTGAAATAGCACACATCAGTCATTAGGGCTTTCAAGAGATAAGAGAAACTATTGACATCCTTGAGGAGAGCAGCTGAAATTACACAGTCACTCCACACTCTTTATACATTTGTCACTAGTGGATGTAAATATTTATGGTTCAGATAACAAACGACTTACCTTATTTGGTGATTTGAGGCGCTGGTGCATTTTTAGGGTCACCGGAATGGTGTTAGGTTTCTGCTGAGATCTGGGCTGGATTAAGGCAAGGGAGTCATAGCAGCTGCAAATGAAAATGTGTCATAACCCATCCCACCCCCATAATCCTCCTGTTCTCACACATGCCCTCAAACCAACCCCCACCAAAAGAAAAAAAAAAAAAAGATGAAGAAAATCTGTGCCTTGGTTTGTAAGGGAAATAATCTTTCCAATAACGGGAATTTAAGAAAATGTGGAGTGCAGAGAGGGAGCTAAACTATGCACGGCCTGAGTGCATAAAATTAAAACACACCAGTCTCATCTGTGGAACAGCATGGTGCTCTGGCAGTTCATAAGCAAATGTCTAATAATATTTATAGTTCAGCTAAAGAAGGAATTAATAAAGAAAAGTGGGTTGTTCTGGAAGAGATCAATCTGGTCTGTTCTCCCAGATGTGGATCTGAGGATTAGGCAGCATTGACTCACCTAAGGTCCCCTAGAGTGCAGGGAGACCACGTGAAGAAGTGCAGGGCCGTAGGTGGGGGAGCTGGAAGGAGATTCCATTGACCTGCTTTTCTATACTTGGACAAATTTTGGTGCTGCTGGTAAGGTGGACAGTGGTTGTTCTTTTAAAAAGTGTTTCTGATTACCTGTTCTCCAACTGGGATCCTCAGCTGCAATTACCACATAAGCACAAGAATGCTCAGCAAACATCTATTTAAAGTGAATGGGCTTATATATATATATATATATATATATATATATATATATATATATATATATATATATATATATACATAAACTGCATGTATTGAAAGTGTACAAAATTATGTAGACTACTTAACAGGAACACTCTGCTCCTTTGTAATATTTGTACTTGATGGTGTTTTACTCAGAAAATATTGTCAAACCAGCTCTGATTTTGTTTTAAAACATCGCATTAAAGTACATAAATTAAAAAAGAAACCGACATAATATTATGTTAGATTAAAAAAGTAAAATGAATGATCTTTTATAAGGTAGAACTTATACCAAGCAGGTTATAATTACAGAGTATTAGAAACTTTTCCTCTTAGATTTTGGGTCTCATAATTTCTTTTTTTAGAACTGTTCAAACTTAAGTGAATTTTGAACCCTGAAGTGAACTCCATCACTGTGCATTGCACTTAAATTTGCCCTGAGTCTGTCTTGATGAGAAGTTTTCCCCGTTGTCAGTTCCTAGGTTTGAAAAGGAGAGTCCATAACTGTGAACTGATAGACTGTATGATCAAGGCACTTTGCTGCCACTAGTTAAAGAAAAATGTCCACAAAGTCTTCTTTTATAAAGAAGAAAATATAGGTAGAAGTTAACATGTAAAACAAAGTAGGAAATGATGATAATTTTTACTTAATGAATTCTTATCTGCAACCAGAGATCCACCCTTATATGCACCTCTTTCCTACCCAGCACAGCGTTATCACACCAGAAAGCAAAGTCACAGTGGCCCTGGTGATGCTCTCTCCAGGCCCTCCTATGTGGCAGTCCTTGCCCCAAATCCCCCTTCAAGGAAAACTTGTCCCAGCTGCCAAGGTTACTGTTGGCAAGCAAGCTTTAGTTGGCAGCTGCTTTAGACATGGCTTTAGCTTCAGAGGACTTCCTTGCCCAAGGTCCTGCCCTTATGGGAGTAGCCTACATCAAATGACTCATGATTTATATAAATGCCATGTGTTTTCAACTGACCCAAAGTAAAGCAACAACAACAGGTTGTTGTTGTTTCTCTGTAAGGTTGGTTATGGTAGAGTTTGTCATCCGGCCAGGATCACAACTAACTACTCCTTCTGCCAGATCAAACGGCCTCCCCTTCTTCCATTGATAGGTGCCAATTCAACTCAATGTCCGTCTCATTTTTCTTTTTAGAGAATCCAACCCATGACATGTGGTAACAGATTGGTTATGATTTTGACTCCAGCATAAGAGAGAAAACAGAATTCTGCTGATTTGCATGCTCGGTGGAACCATTATTTGCTTCTAAATTCCTTTATCAATAAGTGAGGCAATGAATGACTATCCCTATAAATCAAGGAGAGGTCACTGATGATTGAAAATACCATAAGAGAATTCTTAACTTTAATTTCTTATTTTTTTTAAACCAGGAGCTGATGAGTTTCCATTTTTTATTTTTTTTATTTTATTATTTTTTTTTCATTTTTTATTTTTTTAAAGTGGAGCCTCTCTATATAACTAAACTCAGCCACATAAGATTTGGTAAATATGGTAAGATTCATAATAATTAAGAATATACACAGAGGTTTTTGCTTGACAATTTTGGGATGCTCGTTTATTCCACCTTGCCTTTGGATGTGTTCTCTGCATTTCTTTATCTCAAATGTTAGAATCAATCATAGCTCATAGAATGAATGACTGAAGAGACTCTAAATCACTGACTAAACATGATCAACTCTATTCCTCAGTTTATTTAGGTCCTAAATGCCCTAATATCAAAGTGATTCAGTCTTTGGTTTGTTTTCTTGAGAATGAATTACAATTACATAACCTTTAAAGAGCAGGAATAAATGCCCTACCCATAAATTCCAAATTTTGTTTCTGAAATTCTAGTTCATTTATTGCATTCCATTCTGGCTATAATCTACCTATAGAGTTTCCTGCAGATTGCTTTTTACATGACTGCTTAATGACTTAAATCTTGAATTTGATTGGAAACTTTGGATAAAATATTCCTTAAAAGCCTTAAATAACCTGCCAATTACCTTCCCCCTTATATTAACATCTGCCTTTTTCCTGACCTGGGAGTTGGAGTGGTATGGATTTGGACATCTTTTCCAATTTGCATCACATTTAGCTGAGTCTTTGCTCAGGCCAGAACATACCAAAGTCATCTTGGTGTCCACGGATAGAAAATTATTAATAATACATCAAACCCAAGATAAGAAAGATGTCCTGATATATTAATGAAAAAGTGATACCATAACTCAACTAGACTAACATAATTAAGGCATGGCTTTGACCATTAAGAGGTTGTATTAACACATTTCTTCTGAATGATTCAATTTCCTTAAAATTATAACCAAGATTCCCAACCAGGAAGTTGGAGCCATATACCTTGCAACTAGATATCTAATAATCCAAAATCTGTGTTTATCTCTGTTGGAAAAGACAGTTTCATGTTCATGGTTTTTTAGCCCCCACTCAGCCTTGGGCCTGGAACACTTCTTTACCTAGGGATAAAGATCCTACATATCTTATTCCAGGCTTGTTATTTTGTGTGGGAATATATTTTTCTGTTTCATGCCCATTGTGTGCCTCCTAATTATACTTAAGCATGTGCATCACATCATGCCTAGCCAACCCCACTACTATATCTATCTTCCATGCAAGTGGATTGGGCCATTCCACTGAAGATCCACAAGGTTGCATGTAAATAAGTTGCACTGCATGAGCTGCCAGGAGAGAGCCACTAGCCATGTGGGATCAATACCAACTATTAAAACTGATTTTCCTGTCTCTACTCAAAGTAAAATGTTGTCCCATCTAGTGCTTGACTGAGTTGTGTTTTTCTTGGCAATGTAATACCAAGTTGCAATGGGCAGATGCATTTAGAGTTTTTCCCTGGGATTGGTAACTGATGCATGGTACTCTCCTAAACAATCCCCCACAAAATCTTTCATACTCATTCAAAGATACAAATTCAAAGATTCTAAAACTACTAGTCATACAAAATCAATTCTTTATAAAACTTTGGAAAACTAAATAAGAAATATCAAATAGAGAAACTGATTTAATTTTAGATATATATAAAATACAAAATACATATAAAATAAGTATATATATATATATATATATATATATATATATATATATATATATATATATATTCACCAGTTTTGTACCTAAGGCTCTATTTATAATTAAGTTTAAGTAATTTTATAACAAAATTATATCTATCAGCCATCAACTTTCTCTGTAGCAAAAATTAGTTGGTATCAGACAGGAGAACTTTTGCTATATTTCTCTTCACAAGAAAAAGTTAGCAGATTTTAGGTTTCTATATTTACTCCTGGAGGGCAGAGCAGGTGATGATATCAGTCAAGAACAATTGTTTCCCAAAAGCCAAGAAACTTTCATTCTTGTCCTCAATGGCCTGATAGTGTTGTAGAATAAAATTTCTATTTCTAATCATAAATAATTCTTAAGAAAAAAAAGAAAAGAACAATAATTTGATAAGATTAATAGGGTTGTGCCTGATCAGTTGGTGGCGTAGAAGATACAGAGGACCCAAGTTTGAAACCCCAAGGTCCCCAGTTTGAGCACGGGGTCTCTGTCTTAAGTGAGGGATCATAGACATGACCTCATGGTAACTGGCTTGAGCCCAAAGGTCATTATCTTGAAGCCCATGGTCGCTGGCTTGAACATAAGGTCACTGGCTTCAGCAAGGAGTCATTTGCTCTGCTTAGCCCCCCCACCACCACCGCTTTGGTCAAGGCACATATGAGAAAGGAATCACTTAACAACTAAGAAGCTGCAATGAAGAATTGATGCTTCTCATCTCTCTCCCTTCCTGTCTGTCTGTCTTTATCTGTACCTCTCTCTGTCTATGTAAAAAAAAAAAAAAAAAAAAAAAAAAACAAGAAAGAAGAAAGAAAGAAAGAGAGAGAGAGAGAAAGAAAAGAAGGAAGAAAGGAAGAGGAAGGAAGGAAGGAAGGAAGGAAGGAAGGAAGGAAGGAAGGAAGGAAGGAAGGAAGGAAAGAAGGAAGGAAGGAAGGAAAGAAGGAAGAAAAGATTAGTAGGGTTGTACAGAAAACCACTTTTAAACTCATCTACCATTTTTTATAGCACAGGCTTCTCCTCCCCTTCCCGGTCATCAACCCCTGCCCCCATTACTGATTTGATCAAGCACAAAGAAGAAACAGATTCATATTCAATTGGCCTGCCCTGGTTGAAAATATTCAGGGGGAAAAAAGAGGTCAAGACTGTAGCAAAGTTCTCTTCATTAAAAAGATGTAATAAGCAGAACATAAACACTGTGTGATTGCTAAAAGCATGAAATAATATTCACATTGATAGGAACTTAGCATTAAAAAAAAGAGTTTCATTAAGTAGAAATGAGAAAGTTTAGTGACCCTTACCACATCTAAGGATATTCCCAGAATTTAGCAAAAAGATGCAAAAAATGTATAAATTAAGGGGATGTTTTCAAGATTGCTTCCTAAAATGATTATGGCAATTACAGACGCAATCTGGCAGAAGGGCCATAGATCTTGCCACCAAACCAAGATTCATCCCATTGGTCACCTCTGTGCCCCATATTTTTTTCTTTTTTCTTTTTAAAAAATGAGCGTATGTTCCTCTTTTGGTTACATCCATCAAACCTTATTCTCAGACCTTCGGCATCCCGTTGCTGTACTTGACTAAATGGAGTCTTAACCCCTTTTATCTTTCTGGAATTATATCATCTGGCTAGACATCCCTTGTTCTGCCTGGAGTCTTAGTGGCTGGCTCATTGCTTATATTTTTTTCATTAACCTTTTACTATCATCAATATTGACAGAAGAATGTGTTTATAACAGAATGACATTATTTTAAAATGTAAAATATACTTATTTTCTCTCAAGTTCAAACTTTGCTATTCCAGGAAGGAATGTGAGCTATCAGGGAGCCTTGAGCTCAATGGCTTAAAGTAAAATTTAAATATGCTGGTTTCCTTCACACAGAAGCAATGACGTATGAGGAGTCTTCCTAAAATACACTCCAATTTGGAGAACATATATATATATTTATACATAAAAAGTCCTTAGGCATTTAATTTTTGTAGTCAAGTAAATCTATGGCAATATGAAGATGACACTAGCATCTTGAGAATTAAAATCTAAAATAAATTTCTGACACAAAACTTCAATGCAGTAGTTAAAAAATCTTTCTTTATTCGCTCTCTAGGTGTAAGTTTGCTAACAGTTAAAAGAACAGCCTTAGCTTCTGCTTCATTTTTTATTTGGAATTCTTGCAACTCTGTCACTGAACATCTTGAATTTGTTTTGCATGTCATCAGCTGTAGTAGATGAAGATTTTTTTTATCCTTTATTAACTATATAATCAAAGTCTCAGGCCCTGCATGATTCTTTAAAATGTGTGGCTTTCAGATCAGCAGTGCCCCATTTCAAGAAGGAAATTGCTTTCAGACAGTGTTATTCAAAGAGTCTTGTTTCCATTTTATCTTTTATTTAATGCTGCCGAGTCATCTAGGGCCTGTGTCATTTAGTTCACAAGGGTTCCAATTATTTGATAGGTAGCCACTGACATTTTTCTTTCTTGTTTTCTCATTTGCTAAGCACAAGTAAAAAATAATGTTCATTAAAAATTAGGTGCCTACTTAGTGATTGGGGTTTGCACACGGGCCACACAAATTTTTCTGTAAAGCGAATAAGAAGAGGATCTCTCCGAAATGAAGAGTTCTGCAGAATTACCCAGGGATACTGGCAGCCATGGCTCAATCACCTACATTATCATTTCTTAATCCGCTGATGACTGATATAGGATAATAGCAACCTAATATTCCTAGTATTTGACCAAGGACTCTAGGTTTTAACCCTTTGAGTAGTGAGTTATTTTCATGCTCACTGATCCCTGGGAGTGAGTTTTTTTTTAAATAAAATTAGTTCCAGTTGCAGTTTTATTAACTTAAAATCATGTTTGTTTAATAATCAATTTATGGAAAGAAGAAGAACATACATTTGCCTGTTTTAAATGTTGCCTTACACATTTTTAAAATAAATTGATCGTACTCTGGATGGCCAGGAGGCACGAGAATGTACATGAACGTTCATACTCAAAGGGTTAATTCTTAACAGGAGAGTAAAATTAAACTGTTTTATTTGTTTGTTTGTTTGTTTTTATCACATGGCTGATGTTCTTATTGCCCTGGCTCAATCAACCTCAGACAGCCACTGGTTACAAAAGCCAACCTCAGAGTCTGCTGAGTTATGAAATGATCATTCTCTAAGACTAGAAAATCTTCCGTAAAATGTTGAAGAATGTCTCTGCATTTTGCCTACCCCTCCCCGTGTCTAGCCCCTAGTGATGATAACGTTTTTAACTTCCTAATATGAGATCAAGTGCTGTACTTTATACCGTTTATTTAGTTCTTGTCCCATAAAGTAGGACATACCATTTGTACCTTTCAGATAAAGAAATTGAGGTGTGAGAAGTCAAGTAACTTGCATAAATGTATATATACTTTAATTAGAACCCAGGATTAGCACCAGAAAGTCAAGGCTACAAAAGCTAAGCTCAGCAAGTGTCCCATTGCATTTTTTATGTATCCTCATCTATTTATCTAAACATTTGAGAAAACTTACATTCTTGTGAAATGTGTTATCACACTAGAAATATCCATAACACCTTGAAGTGAGAAATAACTTGAAATCCTTTTGTAATTCCTGCACTCAAGGATTATTCTCTTGATATTTTATTTATTCTCATCCAGAATTTGCATTCTCTTTCTCTCACTCAATCTCCTACTTTTAAATTTAACATTATATTATAGCCTTTTCTGTTATTACATATAATAGTCTTCAAAAACCTGAGCTTAACAGTAACACAACAGTCCATTAAGTAGCCACATTTGACATGGAAATAAGACCCTTTCCTTTCAGGAAGCACTTGTTCCTTCCCACACACTCCAGGTATGAGCACAGAAGTCAAACTGGGTCAATTAAAAAACCAAACGTTTTACTCACTTTTTTTTTTAAATCTGAGATAAGCAGTAAATTCCAAATGATTCTATGTACACTCTCAAAAAGTTTTGCTAAAGTTATTATGATTCTATGTGAATTCTCAAAAAGTTTTGTTAAAGTTATTGAAAAGAGACACCATCTGTTGATGTCCCTATTTTGATCCCTAAGCTTAGGGTTACTGAAGGGAGAAGGGGGCTGGCTAACCCTGAGAAGAGCTGGTTGAAACACTGAGAGCTACGTTCCTCATTCCTCATTCCGTTGTGTGACACATAGACTTACCTGCTGGCTGATTTAACCTTCAACGTTTAACTTATATGAGACAATCAAATTTTGATTTTTTTTTGAATAAATAACAAAGGTAAAGTCTATGAAATAAGAGCATGTTTGCATAGCTGAAGAGCAGCAGAGAGGCCAGTGTGGTGCACAAGGCAAGGAGGATGGAGAGAGATAGGCAGAGAGAGCTAGCAAGGGCCAAGTCACAGAGGGTGCTTAAACGTCTTTTAAAGGAATTTGGCCTTTACTCCAAGTAAGAGAGGAGTCAGTCACTAGAGGTTTCTGCGCAGAGAAATGACATGACCTGACACATGCTTAAAAAGATGACTCTGATCATTTTGTTGGGAATAACCTGGGGAGGTAGTGCTGGGAGATAAAAAAAAAAAAAAAAAGCTATTTCAGCAATCGGGAGAGGCCATTACATCTTTACCGGGCATTTTGGCCTGGATCATAGCACTGTCCCTGCAGTTTTCTGCCCCTGAAGGGCTCCTGGGTGCAGACATGGGTGGGAAAGTCTGTGATTGGGTAGAAATGAGCCCTGTGTACTAAATTTCAGTGTGGAGCCCTCGGTATCTGTGACGGTCTGCACTCTGCCTATGAGTATCTCTGTGGTGCAGGTAATGTGGAATTAAAAAGCAAATAAAAACCTCTATGACACATTAAGAGAGATATCTTCAATTAGAAAAGAAAAAATGTTTCTAGTGCTTTGTGAATATAGGGCTCTACAACTTCTCCTTGGACCAGGCCCCACCAATCATGTGGCCAGCTTCTGTCTAGAAAGTTCATTTCAATAGCATAAAGAATGAGTGGATAGTTAAGGTGTAAAAAGTTGAGAACGGACCATTCTCAAGTAAAGAAAGATCTTGAAGGGAGACTAGTATACTTTTTAATGTATCCTTGTTTGGGGAGGATGGGTTATCTGAACATTGTTGAATGTCAATGGGCAGGAGTCAGTGAAGGAGAGATAATAAGAGAAGGAAGTAATAAATGAAAGAGCAAAGCACCAGGGAGGCAAGAGAAGATGGAAGGGTCTTACAACATCAGGCTCCTTCAGGCAGAATTTTGAGATAATCTAACATGTAAATGACCAGTGGAGAGTTGGCTGAGCATCTTTCATCAGAAAGTGCTAAGCATTTCCTGTGGGGGCTTGACGGACTGGAACCAGGAAAATCTCATAAAATGGATGTTAGGGTTTGAAAAAGAAGTAAAGGTAGTCACATCTTGAAGACTAAGAGTAGATGAGTAGAGAATATATATGTGATGTGACTATAATATTCAGTCATTGAAAAAGGCAAGATTATCTTAAGAGAAAATCAGCACAGTAAGTGAACAGGAGCTGAGAGAGAGAAGACATGTTTTAGATGAATCAGAGTACTTCTAGTCAGTGGCCAGGCTTCGCTTGAGGAGAGATGTGCCATATGCTTTGCACATAATAAACATAGGCAAAAACCTGTTGAACAAACCCCAGATCATGCCGCCCCATCCTGGATCACCATCAAACTCTTTCCTGTGACTGCGTAAGACTAAGATGTGTGGTATGAGTAGAGACCCAGGGCTGTCAATTGGCATGGCTGAATATTCCAGAGTTCTGCTTATTTCTCTGCGTTCAAATTTTAAAACTCCTATATTTATAATCTCTCTTTCAATTATTGCAAACCTCTCATGATTCCTCAAAAACATGGTGTGGTTTTATTACTCTTACTCCTTCCTTTGTATATGCTTTCTCTGCTTCCCATAATTGGTCCCTAGCTTCAAGAGCTCCTACTGGGATCAAGGTCCAAATCCAGTTTCTGTGAAACCTTTCTTGACATCGTTTTGCATAGACACATTGTCACAGTATTTTATACATCTCTCCATAATGAAAACATTGACATATTTTAATTAGACTTTATATTTCTTCTTTCCCTTCCAGTGAGAGTTCCTAATGAGAGAGAAAGCAATATGATAACCCTAATATAAAACAAGTCATGAAGTAAGTGCTCAATAATTGTTTGCAGACTGAACAATTAATTAGCTAAGTGAAAATTCCATCAGTAATATGCAAGAGAATAAAGCTCAAAAGGGAAATGGTAGGGAGGAAGCACAGTGATATAGGAGCAGCAGTTGGCATTTGTTGTAATTGTCACTCAATATTCATTTTTCTTTTCTCCTTCGAACAGAAACATTTTTAAAAGTACCTATCCCTCCCCATGTCCTTTCCATGCTGCCAACTCTATCCCAAACTTTACTGGGTGTGAAAAAGAAAGCCTGAGTCCAATGCACAGCTGGCAGCCATCTTAGAGGGAAATCCTGGGAGGAAAGTAGGGGAGGATCTGGTCACATTGTTAAAGCAGCCTCTCTGAAGCCAGCCTTTCTTCTGAACTCTTTGATGAATTCTTAACTGCTTAATGTATTTTGTTTGGGGTGTTCTATTTTCTATAGCCCAATAGTTCTTATACCTGTGTCAGTTGTGCTGCTCAGTTTTACAGCATTTGGAGTCACAGAGAATCATGCCTATCGAGATGTCAAGTAATACATTTGAGTAAGTGGAAGTAAGTCTTAGTTAACTGTAAAATGCCGTGACCATGATTGCAACAGTCTTTTGGTCATTCTGCAGCTTTACTCTCAGTGTTGAACAGCTTAGGGGTAAGACTGATTCCTTCTGCCTGTGTTAACAGGATTTCTGAGTTCTGGCCCTTACTATTCTCAGACCCAATCCAATGTCATGTTCAGAACTTGTACCTTTTTATTATATGGACTGTTTTCATGTGTTTCAAGACAGGGAGAACCTTGAACATGTGTATGTCCATGTGCATGTGTGTGTGTGTGTAATAAAAGAGAGATGTATGTTCACATTTCCCATGCCTAAACATTTCAGAATAACCACTCCCTCCAAAAATCAAAGCACCACATGGATCCCAGTAAAGTTTACATGAATAAAACTGATTCACAGCTTCCAAATCTTCAAATGAACTTCGTTTAAACAAAGAATAGAGTACGTGCACGCTGACTGGCTCTTTGTTGCTGAGTGGATCACCTTTCCCAGACTCCGCATCTTGTATCCATTACCATGTCATATTTTGTAGACTGCCACCCCGCCTGTCTGCGCTGTTAACCTTTCCTGCCCGTTCGTGCTGAAACAAAGCCAAGGCTGGTTCGCAGTTCTTCCCCTTCAGTGACTTTCACTTTACTCCTAACACCCACAACTAACTCCTCCTTTCCCTGTCATTTTCCTGAAGCTCCTGGCTCCTCTCTCACAGCAAAACCAAAGTCACAGGCTTAAGGGTATTATTTGTGGCATTTCAGAAGGGAGAAGAGAGCTGCAAATGTTTTTATTCTTTTTTCCCTGTCCCCCAGGAGAGACACTGCTACAACCTTTGAAACAGTAAATAAACTTGAACTCGTAAGTGTTGAAAGGCTCTTTGGCTAGTCACAGACGCATGCTCCCTGGCACAAACTCCAAATGTTTGCTTAGGGGAAGGTTCAACTATCTCCTCAGGCAAGTCCTGAGTAACTCACTGCTGTGAGAGCCCTTTTTCTCCTCCCTCTGCAGAAACTGTCTTTCTAGATGTAATAACCTTTGACCTAGAAGGAAACATAACATCAGTCCCTTCTGAAAGGGTCCTTGAAAGTCTCCTTGTTGCAAGGAATGCCTAATAGCCTTGTTCAGTGTGATCGACAGCCATTTTGCCATCATACTTTTAATACCGCTTGTCTAAAAGTGGTATCAGGTTTTTTTCTGATGAAAATTGGCATATCCTAAGTTGGCAGATTCTTAACATTTTAAAAAAAGAGGAAAATTAAGAAGTGTATTAAGAGGAACTCTGATCTCCATCCTCTTCAAAATGTTATTGTAGTCATTCTCACTTTTCCAAACATTGTCACACATCCATTATGTTGTCACAGATCAGTGTACAATTGACAGAGAATAAGATTGAGACAGTCCATCAATCTAATGTCACACCATGTAATAAAAGTCTACAGAAACCCTGTCAATGCAGCTATACCGCCAGATACCATTCCAAAGTGCTGATTGGTGTAAAATGTTCTAAACACTATAAATAGGTAAGATGTCCTAAGGAAAATCTGATTCTTAGTGGTATTGAAAAGAGAAAATAGCAGAAATTACAGATTATTACCAATGGAAATAAGGCCAGAAGGCACAAACATGGGGAGATGGGTCTAGGGAGATAAATGAAAAGGTGATAACCCCATGTCAGACTATCTTTCTGATTCACTATTTAAAATGGTATGTGTGCTTAAGGCCTTTCTGAGTACATGAAAAAATTGCAATCTTCATTGAAAGTGCAAGAATTTTAAAATCTGATCTGTCCAGTTCAATCTTTGTGTAGTTGACAAAAAGCTGAGGCACAATTATGTTGTTTATCTACTAATTTCTTAAAAATGTGATTATATAAAAGTATCAGAGTACCAGTCCTGCATTGAGCCATTACTCTGACCCTTTCTTATGAATGGCTTCTTCATCCTTTCAAAATGAATTCTCTGAGGTATTTTTGTTTGTTCATTCATCTGTTTATAATCATAGTTAAGTCATTGTTGACTTTGGTGCACTTTGAAAATCGTCTAAGAAATTATTGTTCTTATAAAAACATAATTTGACATTTGTGTGAAGACCCACAGAGTTTCTGTTAACTGATGTGTGACGCCATTTTGAATGCCTTGGCGATGGTTTGAGGAACTGTTGGTGATGTCACGGCTGTACAAAACCTTAGCTTCCAGGGTCTGGAACCAACAATGAGGCTTTTACATTATCAGAACTTTTGATTCAAGTACACTAATATAGATATCATCTGTAAAACAATTTAAATACATGATTAATAATTTGTTTAGACTCATTTTATAAAAGACAGGTTATATTTTAAAATTAGGTAATGTATCAGTCAGGGTATTTTAGAAAAACAGACAATAGTATATTTTCTAAAGAATTTTTACGTGATTATGCAGGCTGGTATACCCACAATTTGTAAAGCAAACTGGCAGACTTGAAATTCAAGCAGCAGCAGTTAATGCTGCAATATTGAGACAGAATTTCTTAAACAAGTAACCTCAGTTCTTACTCTTAGGATCTGAAAATGATCACATGAGGCTCACTTACATTATTGTGTTGTCTTCTTTAAGTCAACTGATAATAAATACAGTATTAGTAAATTTATGAAATACCTTCACAACAACACTTACATTACTTTTTTGATAAAATAACTGGGTAGTATTGGCTAGCCAAGTTCAAGTTTATTTACTGTTTCAAAGGTTGTACACATTAAACAAAACTTCACAGGTAACGAGGAGGATACTATTTTAGGTTGTGGCATTACCTAAAAGCCTTCCTTGCCTAAGGGTACATCTATGGAGCTACCTCTGGTTTCTGCTTTTATATCATTTCTGAAAAGGGAGCTAAATGACTCATTAACTTGGCTATAGTTTATCACAAACTGTTGATTTACCAAACAGAGCTGAAGACTTTGAGATAGTCATTTTTTCAAACTTTTATTAAGCTTTATTATAAATTACAAAGTAAAATTTGTTTTATTATGTTAAAAATAGAGACATTTCTGGAAAAATTCTCTATCTTTGCATTGATGCATTGTCTCAATTTACAAATATTTGATGATTAATTTCTTACTATTGTTGATCATATATGTGTGTGTGTGTGTATTGTTGATTATATATATACACAGTGATGCCTTGGTTTTCATCAGTAATCCGTCTGAAAACAATCGGCGAAATCCAAAACCGAAGAAAACTGAGGCAATTATTTCCATATGAATCAATGTAAATCCAATTACTGTATGCAGTAATCACTTACATGTAATTGTAGTATCAGCACTCGCAATAAGTAAAAAAGCACAGAAACACTAGAAAGCAATGAAATTGTTTGGCTAGACACATGGGGTGATGCTTTCACAAGGAGAAACCACGCCACACGGAGCAGGAAAACGCATGGGTCACCCTGTTTTCACAAAATTAGCAGCAAGGTCACGTGGGCACACAGACAAAACCTGAGACAATTTTTTTTTTTTCTGAGACAAATTTTTTGTGGAATAAATTGACAGAAACTGAAACCCAAGGTAACCAAAGTCAATAAAAACTGAGGTATTACTGTGTGTGTGTGTGTGTGTGTGTACACATACATGTATGGTATTTTCCCTGCCGAGGAAGAAAGAAGGACGTAGCCATGATGTGTGGAATAGCAAAAGCTTTATTTAGTAGAGTGCATCCTAGACGAGGTTCTCTGGTCTGCAAGGCGGGCCAGAGAAGTTGCGCTGCTTCCCCTGTTAGGGGATAATTTATAGCATCGGTAGGGTGGTCGGGTTGATATAATGTGACAAAATTTCATTGGCTGACAGACAGTCATTCTTTTTCAAAGGGCTCCTGTAAAGTTTCTTTAGGTTTTCATGGATGTGGGTGATTCCAGCCAAAGTTCCCGGGCCTGGTTCCTCATGTGACCTTCCCCCATTGCCAACTGAACTCACAACACATACATCTATCTATCTATCTATCTCTATATCTATCTATCTATCTATCTATATAGATAGATAGATAGATAGATGATAGATAGATAGATAGATAGATAGATAGATAGATAGATAGATAGATAGATAATATACCCATGCATACATGCTGAGACAAGTGTGGTAAAGATGTTTTCTTATGTTTTTAGTTTGTTATAAAATAGGATTATAAAAAGATAATTTTTTATTTTACGTTTTCACTTAATCTTGCATACATTCTCTAAGTCATTGTATTGTAAATAGCTATATGATATTACACAAATAGGTGGATTATATTATTTCAACTGTTTTCTTAGTTGGTGGAAGCTTAGTGTGTATCAGTTTTATTTCACCCTAACAAGCAACACTGCAGTGTACGTGCTTGCATGCATTCCCTTACATATGTATTGACATGAATTTCATTTTGTTATTATTTTGGTAGGACTGATTGTACAAAGTGAAATTCCTGATTCAAAGGTGAAGAGATTTTTAAATTGTAATTAACATTACAGGTTCTAAAATAATTTTTACTTAATCTTCAATAAAAATGTGTTTAATCCTGTTTTTTCTACATCCCTGTGAGATTTAATGTTCTTGAATTTTTGTCAGTCTGATAGCCGATGTTGGTCAAATATGATGTATATGTTTGCTCACTTATAGTTTGTATTGAGTGTGGGAGACAGGCTGTAAGCTGGTAAGGTCCTTATAGCCTAAGGCTGTTTTTAGACTAAGTCTCTCCCACCCTTTTAATACTAATATCTTTTGAACATCCTTCTAATACTAAGATCTTCTCAAAACTAAGTTTTTCCCCACACCCTTGACTGTTGCATGATGTGGGGTGGTGCACTCTTATGAGAAATCCCATTTCTGCCTCAGATAAGCAGCTTTATATCAGAGACTTCCTTATTTGTATATTGGCTTAAAGGCTTTAATTTTTGCACTATAAAATAAGGCAAACTGAGGGCTCTCTCTCTCTCAGTTCCTGCCATCAGCATTACAGAGGAGAGGCAGCCAAGATGGCGCAGTGCTGAAGGAGAAGCCAGTTTGTACAGAGTTTTTGCAGAGAGGAGATGGGGAACAAAGGTGAATAAGGCTGGTGGGGCCTTTGGTTCTAGGAAAACTTGGGTGAGTCAGTGGCTTTGGGAACCCTGAACAGAAAGGCAAGTGTTTTCCCACTGTGTATATTTTTTGGGTGTGAGCTAGGATTAAAGGTAATGGCCCACCAGTTCTTGGCTTCCTTGTTTCATTACCAACTGTATGAATCAAATGCAATCCTGCGCAGGCCAGGTGGCTCTAATGGTGGCCATGGCTACTGGCTTTACAGCTGAAAAATAATTTATCATGAAATAATTTACATTTATTTGACTTATATTAAGATTAGGTGTATTTTATGTCTGTTATGTACTGTCATTTTTTTGACACAACATTCTTAAAAGTAAGCATATACAAAGATCTAAGTCAGAGTCAACAATGAAAGTGTTCATGAAAGATAGGAACGATAAGATATAACATAATTATGTCAAATAATATGCAATGCCTTTGTAAGAAGGAAAAACTTTCCTTCTACTCTGTTACGTTCATTTACGAGGATTATGAAACAACAAATGATAGAGTAATAGTAGAAAAGGCATGCACATTTAATTAAAATATATAGTTTTATATGTACAAGGGCTAGACAAAAAAAAAAAAAAGAAAGGAATACCCAGAAAAGTGATTAGACTTTGAAGCTTATTGTTGGACAAACAAGTGTGTTAGTCTTGCTAGCCTTGTACTTTACCCAATGGGTACTTACCTTCAGTGTGGCAGAATGTAGATTGAAGATTGCCTGCCTCCATTGGGAGAGACTACTGTTTGCTGGAGAAGGAGTTCCCCCCACCCCACCTGTTTTTGGTTGTGAGTGCTGACAAAGAGAGAGAGAGAGAGAGAGAGAGAGAGAGAGAAGCAGTTTTCTCTGCCTGTTTGTTCATCCACAGTTGTGAAACTCTAATAAACGGGTTGGCCCACAATATTCCATCTCCACAGTTTGCTGTCTGCCGGATTCCAGTGTGAGCCTGCATGTCCTCGGCTACCAGCCTTACACTTATAAACCATTTTAACAATTGATGATAAATTATGAAAAAGTAACTATACAAAAGAAAGGGAGCACTGGAGCTTTAGGGTGGAAAAGTGTGGGATATAATATGGGAGACTAATGGAAAATGAAGGTAATTTTAGTAAGATTTGTCTGTGCACGCATTTTGGACATCAACTTTTTATCTTCTTCATGACCATAACGTCATCCAGAAAGGGGATTTGGTCAGTACTCAATTTTTAAAAATTTTTGCTTTTAGTCAGAAAAGGGAAAATCTAATAAGATTTCTCTCTGGAGCTCAATTGATTCTCAACTGTCTTCAGCTTAGAATCATCCATATGCTATGCCACATTTTGGGATAGTAAACATATTTATAATTGTTTTTATTTAACCTTTATTAGTCTTATTTTGGAAAAACAGAATCATGAAAACTTTGGATTTGTTTTGTTTTTGTGTGTTGACAGTTTGTTTAGAATTGGATTTTAAGCCTCAGGCTTCTCTTATTGACATTTATGCACATTTCTTTGCTATCAGCTTCAATTCCCATATCCATAAATATAAGAGATTAAAACCTACCTCAGAATATTGAACTGTCGCACACATGCATGTGTGCACACCTATATACTATTCACATGGAAGTCTCCTACCTACAGCAAATTGTTTTTGTTGTTGTTGTTTTTGTTTTTTTTTACAGGGACAGAGAGAGAGTCAGAGTGAGGGATAGATAGGGACAGACAGACAGGAACGAAGAGAGGTGAGAAGCATCAATCATTAGTTTTTCGTTGCCATTGCTACACTTTAGTTGTTCATTGATTGCTTTCTCACATGTGCCTTGACTGCGGGCCTTCAGCAGACCGAGCCACCCCTTGCTGGAGCCAGCGACCTTGGGTCCAAGCTGGTGAGCTTTTTGCTCAAGCCAGATGTGCCCACGCTCAAGCTGGCGAGCTCGGGGTCTCAAACCTGGGTCTCCCGCATCCCAGTCTGATGCTCTATCCACTGCGCCACTGCCTGGTCAGGCAGCAAATTGTTTTTAATGTAGTAAATTTGATTTGATTATTGTGCTTTGTATTTAGAAAATTTTACTTCACACCATTTAAAAAACATTTTCCACTCCACTATTCTTTTCTTGATGCTCATTCACATTGACTAAGAGATGGGCAGGGATATAAAAAAAGGGATAAACTGAGACGTAGAGAAGTTAAATGACTAGGCCAAACCCACACACATAGTATGTGTGTATCAGGTCATTTGATTCTGGATCCAGTTTTTCTGTTGTTTCATATTTGGGTCTATATGCTGTTCTCTTGGATACTTTCATTATGATAATACATTTCTTTATACTTTTTTAAACATGTTTGTCCCAATGAATATATGGTATTGTACCAAATATGTGAGTTTCTACTGAATAGAAATTAATGTATAGAGACCGTTATGTTACAAACAAAAGTGAAATCAGATGTAAAAGTCATTATATACACTCTGTTCTGGAGAGAGACATTTATCAATAGAGAGATAAGTGTAGATATCTCTGTGTATGTAGGCATTCATGTGTGCTTGTGTGTAAAAGAATATGCGCATGCTCTCTGTGTACTGTGGGGGCATTTGGGGTGTTTATGAGTAATGCTACAGAAACTAAGATAAATCAGCCATGATCCCTGTTCTTCAGAGACAAATACACATATAAAAAGTGCCCTGTGTGGAGGGTTGGGCTACCTTGCCTCTCTAGTCTCCAATTTGACTTCCCTTAACCCAGTGGCATAAGAAGTATGATAGAGCCCTGGCTGGTTATCTCAGTCAGTTAAGAGCGTCTTCCTGAAATGATAAGTTTGCAGGTTTAGTCCTAGTAAGGGCACACATAGGAAACAACCAATGAATTCACCACTGAGTGGAACAACGAATGAATGCTTCTATTCTCCTCACCTCTCTCTGCCTCCTTTCTCTCTCCCTTCTGCTTTTTGTTTTAATCAATCAATCAACCAATATAAGCTCTGGCTGGATAGCTCAGTTGATTGGAGCATCGTCCTGGAGTGTGGAGGGTGCCGGTTCGTTTCCCTAGTCAGAGCACATGTAGGCACAGCATAATGTCCATGTTGCTGAGACTGTAGGGAGGGTCTCCATAGTCCAGTGAGGGGCAATCTTTTGAGCATGGTGTGTCAAAATTCACCAAAAAACTGAGCATAACTCGGGTGGTGTGTCACTTTGAGAAAAACGGTCTAACCGGAAGTCCCAGAACTAGACGCTCTGTGCTGGAGTTCTGTTGTTTTGGCCTACAGACCTCCGGCACAGAGTGTCTACGCTACAGCAAATGTTTTATCCATGGCTACTGCACCTGGCCGTGCAGGAGCCGAGGTTGAAACGTCCTTCTCGGCATGCATCCCATACTTCTCTACGCGTGTCAGTTATGGCATGCGTGTCATAGGTTCACCATCATGGCTCCAGTCTCACCACCAGGGATAGAGAAGGGGAAGACTTCCTGAAGAGAAAACATTTGTGTTGGATGAGATATAATGGGTAGGTGGGGGAGTGGAAAAATGATATTCTAGTCACAGAAGCACAATACACTGCTGAATCAATTCTAATGTTTATTTAAGAATACCAGATAGAAGTAGAAATTTGAAATCCAAGAGGGTTAAAGACCAGTAAGTATATTAAATGATTTTTTTCAATATACTGAGAAGGAAATAATTCCAATTTTAAGATAAAGTTCTTACAAGAATGTCAGGAAGAACAAGCCTCATGAGCTGCAGTGTATGCCAGGAAGGCTCTCTCTAGACAGGGACTTTTTCTGCATACTTTTCCCTCCCTTCTCTCATTTATCAATCCTGCTCTCACCACTTGCCTGAGGGGCTGCAGTGCATCTGATAAGCACATCCCCAGAAAGGTGCTAATGACTGATAAGGCTAAATGACTCCTCCCAGGAGTGTTTGTACTTGAACAGAATGGGATGCCTTGCCCTGGAGTCTCAAACTAAAATGCCTAAGGAGTAAGTCACAAATAAGAGTGAAGTGATTAAGAATTTGTGCTTCTAAATTCTCTTCAAATGTCAGTTTATTTTATATTCCCACTTTAGTTAAGCCATGTCCTCAGAGAAATGTTTATTTATTTGTTTTATTCTCCAATAAACAAGAAGCACAACTTGGAGACCTGTCACCTGAAACTCAGTGCTGGTGTCTAGTACTATGGAGAGGCTGGGTGAGTACACACCTGTTCCCACTGCCACTCACCTCCAGCTTTTCTCTACCAAGCTGGACTACTGTTCTGTGTTGCAAAATGTTCGGATTGTTTTCCAAAAGAAGACAAACAGCTAGGTTTTAATGTAAGTTACTCTGTTTTTATTCATTGGCTGAAATGTTTAAAACACAAACTATGCAAAATAAAATGCATAAATGCAAGGCAAGTATGACCCGTAGCTGACAATTTATAATCTTTCTTAATTTAAAGACATCAAATTACGGCAATTTTAGATGCATTAATAGAACTTGATAGTATTGTATGGACATACTAGGACTGCTCATTCATAACCTTCATGCAAATGAGAAGGGACCCCTTCTTCAAGGTATTTTACTTCCATATATCAGAAAATTAGAATGAACTTACTTTGTGGGATATGAGATGTTGATATCATCTGTCAGAAAATCATTAAGAGTATAAATCTGTGGCAGCTACAATACAAATGGTAACTGCTAAGGCTGTGCAATGTTGTTCAACCTGGACAACAATATGCAATGACCCTGAAAAATAATGTCTCAGCTCTTTGACTCTTGCAGAGCAGGACTGACTCCTCCAGAAAAAAGTTTAACAATTTAGTTCTTCTTGATGTCCTCTCCTTGATACTAATACTGAGCATCGCTTTTGATGGCTCTGCTGAGCTAACCATGAATTTTTGAGACATTAATAGTTAAGTAAATAAACATGGCATTTTGAACAATCATAAAATCATCAGGCTATTTATTAGTCTCATAGGGCTGCTGTGTCAACCAATGTACCACAGCCAGAGTAGTTTAAACAATAGAATTTCCTTGTCTCACCCTTCTGGAGATCATTGTCTCAGCAGGATTGGGTTTTCCCTAGAACTGTGATGGAGCACCTGTTCAATCCTTTTCTTATGTTTGTTGGTTTGCTGAAAATCTTTGGCATTCCTCGGCATGTACATACATCAACCTGACCTCAGCCTTCATCTTTACATGGTATTCTCTATGCATTTATATCTGTACCCAAATTTCTCCCTTTTAAAAGACATCAGTCGTATTGAATTAGGGCCCATTGTAGCAGTAATATAAATTTATAGTAATTAAATATACAAAAATAGAGAAAAACACGGAAGATATATAAAAATAATTAGGATATAATATTAAAAGCAATTAAGAAAATTAAATAAAGTTATGCCACCTGGATTGGAATTAATATAGTGGGAACAGATATGATAAACAGACTCTGCCTTTAGCGCAAGGCTCAGTTAGTGTGTGTGTGCAGTTACATATAAATAAGAAGTGGCTTGATGTCATAACTCTGTGGGTTGACTTAGGAGGTTCCCCCCAGGAACATTTTAAAAGTGGCTTGATGTGACATTTCAGTAGATTAACATAAAAAGGGCTCCCTGCGAGGAACTCCCAAAAAGGTGGTTTGAGATGTTAATCTTATAGATTGACACCTGTTAGAAGGCCAGAAAAGGTACTCAAACTAAGCCCCCCACCGTGAGGTAGTCACCTAGACTGACCAAGGACAGCTGAGAGAATCATGTCTATAAGGGGGCCCCCTTAAGATGTACCCTTGTACGCCAAAAATTTGTGAGTAATCAACTGCCTGTGTGATTCTTGCAACTAACTTGTGTGTCTGTCGTGTCTTTCCTCCGGTGGCCGTTGGTGTCAGCACTGATAAGTAGAATCCTGATTGCTGCCTCAAGAGTAGTCTCAAAGAGGCTGCCAGCCCTGCTGATAAGCAGGAGGGTCCCACTATGCCTGGAAGTCAAATCCAGGATGCCTGATCAGTGTAGAGCTTGGGCTCTACCCGGACACCCATACTAATGACTTCGTCTTAACCCGATAACATGTGAAAACCTTATTTCCAAGTAAGGTCACATTCTGACATAGTGGGGGTTAGGACTTCCACAAATGAATTTTGACAGGATACAGTTTACTCTATAACAGAGTATATCCAAAGTCATCAGATTTTAAATTTTATCACCTAATGTCAAAAAACATGCAGATGACTTTATTCAAGCTCTAGTTTTATAATATTTATAATATCAAGCTCTAGTTTTATAATCTAGTTTTATAATATTTATTTGTATATGCTAAATATCTAAAATATGTATATTGTCAGCTATTTTCAAAATAAAAATATGATACATTTTGAGCTAAATCTTTCTATCCTTACCTTAGAACAACTGAATTTATTGTATTTGTGGAATGTGAATGTGTGAGAGAGAAAGACAGAGAGAGAACACATTTGCATTCATAGCCTCAGCAGCTCTTCACATTATATTAATCTAAACTACTCACATTGTGAAATCCCGTTCATTCTGATAGCTTATAGAGTAATTGCCTGCCAGTATTCCTTTTTTTTGTAATTTAATTTTAACTGTAAGGAAAGCCTTTTTTAATTCTCTCAAATGCCCAATAATTCAGTGTTGAAGGTATCATTTCAGTGTGCTGTATAATCTCAGGCAAAGCAAATAATGAAATGTAGCATGTCAGCATGAAAAGGACCATTCTGAATCTTGATCTAAATCTCTACTGCTTGGATTATCCAGTCTATATAAGGAAATATTTGGAATGTCCATTCAGCACAAGATGTTTAGATATCAGCATTGGTGGTGGAGTAAGTGATGTTACTAGTTCAATTTACAGATGGGCACTTATTTGTGAAAAATAATGTTATGTATGGAATGCAAAGAGAAAGAGCAGTGAACGAAGAGTAAGAGACTGATAAGATCTAGTCTCACCATACCCCAATTTTGCCTCCTAGATTTGCTTCCCTCCAATCATTTATCCTTCCATTCATCCATCCATCCATCCATCCATCCATCCATCCATCCATCCATCCATCCATCCAGTCATCCATCCATTCGTTCATCTTTACCTAGACTGGGTTAGGTGCTAAGAAAATAGTGGTGAGACATAGAATATATCAAATTAAACAGGCATTAGAAACAAAAGTTTTTGCCTGACCAAGGCGGTGGTGCAGTGGATAGACCATCAGACTGGGATGTGGAGGACCCAGGTTCCAGACCCCGAGCTCACCAGCTTGAGCGCAGGCCCATCTGGCTTGAGCAAAAGCTCACACCTGGGACCCAAGGTCGCTGTCTCCAGTAAGGGGTTGCTTGGTCTGCTGAAGGCTCGTGGGCAAGGCACATGTGAGAAAGCAATCAATGAACAACTGAGGTGTCGTAATGGCAACAAAAAATAATGATTGATGCTTCTCACCTACCTCCGTTCCAGTCTGTCTGTCCCTATCTATCCCTCTCTCTGACTCTCTCTCTGTCCCTGAAAAGAAAAATTTAATACAGATTAATGAAGGTTATAATAAAAAAAATATGCTGTGAATACACAGCAGGTTAAGCTGTTACATTAAGACTTGAAAATGCAATGATAAAAACCACATACAAATGGCTAGAAATAAGTACTTTGGGCTGGTGGAACAATATGTGGCTTCCACTTTGAGTCTTTGGTGGCTGCTTTGGTTCTTATGACATTTTCATTAAAAAGGAGGGGAAAGTTTTAACAAGATTTTTATTTTTAAGAGATTAATATTTGAATAAGATTGGAAGATGAATCGGGGAAGCCTGAATGGAGCTGGAGATACTAGTCAAGCAGCTTTGCAGTAATCCAAGTAGAGTGTTTGTGGCTAGACTATGGCAATAGTTCCAGTAATTGAGTTAGGTGGCCATAAGCAATATGAGCTATAAGAAATTGGGTTTAGTGATAATTGGATATTGGTTCTAAGGAACAGGAAAGAGTCATGAAAGTTTCTTTATCTCCTGACTGAGCAACTACATAGTGAGAGCTGTTCAATAAACTGCAGAAATTTAGAATACAAACACCTCCAAAGGGAAAGAAATAATAAAAGATTTTAGTTTCAAATCATTGACTTTCGGGTACTTTGAGACATTTAAGCAGCTATTTCAGAAGGCTTTTGGGAGAATTGTAAGAGGCACAGAAGATAAGTCTAGGTAGGAAATGTAGATCTTGGAGACCTCAGAGTGAATAAAATTTCTCTTGGATAACAGGCAAAAGAGAGGGCATAGCAATAGCTATAAAGAACATCATCATTTAGGAAGATTTCAAAAGATATTGGAAAGAAGAGAACCTAGGGAGATAGGAGAAAAACTAGGTAAGGCCATAGATGGCAATTAAAAGAAAGTAGTGTACTGTATCAAATGTTATTACAGAAGATAGTCCTCAAGTACACTATGGATGAATTGGGAACAAGTGGCTTTAAGGATAAGAATTGAAATGTGCCCAAGAAATTTGTGAAATATGTCCAAGGTGCATAAGGAGAATAGTTTGGTTATAACCATATTAGCATTGGTTGAACACTGAGAAAGTGTTGAGGAAATCATTGTGGCCGTCTGGTTCAATTATTTAACTTAAGTATGAGTGTAAAGAGAAGGAAATGCACAAGGAAAAGCAAGAGAAGGGGGTTTATAATAAAGTTTTTCTGTTTGTTTTAATGTTTGGGCTTAATTTTGAGAAAGTTTCCATGAGATAAGGATGTGTTGAGATTACATAAAACTATAACAAGTCTCTGAGCTCTGGCTCATACATACTAATTCCTTTGTTTTAAATATTTTTCTCCTTACCTTTACTTTCTGCCTAGCCTATTTCACATAAAAATAGGCAAAAAAAATTATTTTCAAAGGTGACACAGTAGTTCAGAACATCCCTAGATTACTTTTATGTTGATCAAGTAATAATACTAACATTGAGCGATTAATAATTTGTTAGGCATTGTGCAAAACACTTTTTAAGTACTACTTCCTTTCATTTTAATTTTTTAAAGTGAGAAACAGAGACAGAGAGACTGACAGGAAGGGAGAGAAATGAGAAATATCAACTTGTAGTTGTGGCACTTCAGCTGTTCATTGATTGCTTCTCATATGTGCCTAGACCGAGGGGAAAGGGTGCCAGTTGAACCTTGAGTTTAAGCCAGTGACCATGCAATTATGTTGATAATTCCACACTCAAGCTGGCAATCTGCGCTCAACCTGGTGAGCCTGTGCTGAAGCCAGTGACATCAGGGTTTCATTGTGACTTTAGCATCCTAGGTCAACACTGTATCCACTGTCCCATACCGGTCAGGCTCCTTTAATCTTTTAATCATCATAGCAATCATGAAGTAGTTTGTGTGTGTGTTTTCATTTTGTTTGTTCGTTTGTTTATTTTATTTTTTTTTCTTTAGCGAGAGATGAAGGGGGAGAGAAGAGGAGAGAGGAAGAGATTGATTTTTTTGCTTCTATTTATGCCATCATTAGTTGATTCTTATATGTGCCCTGACAGGGGGTTCAAGTTCACAATCTCAGCATGTCAGGAGGGTGCACTAACCAATTGAGCTACCTGGCCAGGATAAGTTTTTTCTTTTTCTTTTTAACTTTATTTTACAGTTCAGAAATTGCTGAAGCTCATGCAACTGAGTAAGTGGTGGACCAAAATTTGAGCCCAAGTAGTCTAACTAAAAAACCTGGATTACCATGCAAATTAGAATTATGAATTGTTCATTTTCAAGTATTATGTTTACATCGAGTTTGATTTTTGTTCAAAGACAGCTTTTACACTTAGAATGGAAAACATTTCTTCAAGTAGAATATTCCTGTTTTTCTTTAGTTGTCTTTTAATGAGATGGAACTAAAATAAAAATAGGCTATTGTATGTGCATGATAAAAGTTTACAGTTAAAAACAACATATATTGACAACAGTTATATTCTGGCCATTTCAAACATATATTCTGACCATTTCCAAACAAAACCAGAAGGCTTTAAACAGTCGTCTTCTTGAACATTTCAAGTTTCTGAACAGTCATAACAAGAAAAATGTATTTTCTTCATTATATTATTAGCTGAGAATTGGTGCTTACACAGTTAGAATTATTTAAAATTTTGAGGGCCTATATGTGATATATTGCAAAAATTATGACTGAAAATCTTTAAAGAGACAATGAGACACCCATTTTAGAAAATTGAGAGTAAACTCTGACACATATTGCCCAGGCAATTAGGAGTTATTCTTTATCAAAAAAGAAGGTGAGTAAATAATGAAATGATGAAAAACATAGAAAGAGACAGAATACAAACTGCTTTCCAAAAGGTTCAATTTTAAAAGTTACAACTATAGTGTAATGTGAAATAAGCAAGGCAGAAAGTGGAGGTAAGGAGAAAAATATTTAAAACAAAGGAAATAGTATGTATGAGCAAGAGCTCAGAGACTTGTTATAGTTCTATGTAATCTCAACACATCCTTATCTCATGGAAACTTTCTCAAAATTAAGCCCAAACATTAAAACAAACAGAAAAACTTTATTATAAACCCCCTTCTCTTGCTACTTCCTTATGCATTTCCTTCTCTTTACACTCATACTTAAATTAAATAGTTGAACCAGACGGCCACAATGATTTCCTCAACACTTTCTCAGTGTTCAATCAATGCTAATATGGTTATAACCAAACTATTCTCCTTATGCACCTTGGACATATTTCACAAATTTCTTGGGCACATTTCAATTCTTATCCTTAAAGCCACTTGTTCCCAATTCATCCATAGTGTACTTGAGGACTATCTTCTGTAATAATATTTGATACAGTACACTACTTTCTTTTAATTGCCATCTATGGCCTTACCTAGTTTTTCTCCTACCTCCCTGGGTTCTCTTCTTTCTAATATCTATTGAAATCTTCCTAAATGATGATGTTCTTTATAGCGATTGCTATGCCCTCTTTTGCCTGTTATCCAAGAGAAATTTTATTCACTCTGAGGTCTCCAAGATCTACATTTTCTATCTAGACTTATCTTCTGTGCCTCTTACAATTCTCCCAAAAGCCTTCTGAAATAGCTGCTTAAATGTCTCAAAGTACCCCAAAGTCAATGATTTGAAACTAAAATCTTTTATTATTTCTTTCCCTTTGGAGGTGTTTGTATTCTAAATTTCTGCAGTTTATTAAACAGCTCTTACTATGTAGTTGCTCAGTCCGGAGATGAAGTAACTTTCATGACTCTTTCCTGTTCCTTAGAACCAATATCCAATTATCACTAAGCCCAATTTTTTACAGCTCATATTGCTTATGTGGGGGCTGAAAATTGAATCAGTGACAGACAGTTGTGGGAGGGATGATATATTTTTATATATTTGTGTATTTTGTTCTTGAACTATGAGAATTTCTTTCCTCTTCAAAAAATTATTTAAGAAACAAATGAAGGCACAAATAATCCTAAAACATTACTAGATTACTTTTATGAACTATACCATTGTTGATATGATTTAATTATATATATTTCAATTGGTCTTATTAAAACAAATATAATTCATTTAAAATTATTTTCATTGCATTTAAATAATATATGGCAGACAGGTATTTGTCAAAGCCTCAATACCTTCAAACACCAAGGTAGTGGGGGTTTCTTTTGACAATATTTTATTTTTTAATTAAGCAAGGTGTCCTTTGGAACAGCTATGATACAAACATTTACAGACCTTTTTTCACTCCTCTGTGCAAAGTGGAAGAAATGAATAATGGACATAGGGAATTAAAATGAGAGTTTTTGAATTACTTAAAATGACATTCAGCAATACCAGGCGGACCTCCTTGGAAATATGCAGAAAAATTAAGTCTTCTTAATAGGAATGGGGAACAGGACAAGAAACAAGAACTCTTTTATTTAGACATAATGATAACAGTATTCCTTCTAGATTTGATTCCTTGGTAAAACAGATCTTCTTGTTATGTGGAGGAGAAATTATTCTAATAATTAATATAGCAGATTGATATAAATAAGAAAAAGATGTCATTGTCATTGCTTTTATAACTTTTTCTCCTAAAATATAACATGGAAAGAATACAGAGGAGAATATAAAAACCTTTATAATGAGTATATGATGGGATCATAAGATAAAATTTTAACTCCCAAATGCCATCAATTTTTAGATAGCACTCTAATTTGCAATACTACTGCTAACCTAATATTGGGTCTGTTTCAAGGCCATCAGTGCATTTATCTCCTAAAGAATCAAGATAATTTACTTTCAAATAAAAAAGGGGATGCAAATTAGACTTTAGTCTGGTGATTATTGAACGCATTTAATAAAAATAAATTATAGAATTTATAGAATGTGTAATGATACATGGCACAAGGAAGAAATGATGGGTAGAATAACATACTGACATGTTATTTTTAATTTTTTTTCTTAAAATGAGAAATCATTTTGAGAAAAGGGTTAAATCAAAGAATAATTTTAAGTAGTTAGTAAGTTCTTGCAGAGCACAGATGTATACTATAAACACACACACATACATGTTTCTAAATGTTTCTATCTTAGCTGTCCCAAAGGACACTTTGTTTAATTAAAAAATAAAATATTGTCAAAAGAAACCCCCACTCTCTTGGTGTTTGAAGGTATTTAGGCTTTGACAAATACCTGTCTGCCATATATTATTTAAATGCAATGAAAATAATTTTAAATGAATTATATTTGTTTTAATAAGACCAACTGAAATACATATAATTAAATCATATCAACAATGGTATAATTCATAAAAGTAATTTAGTAATGTTTTAGGATTATTTGTGCCTTCATTTGTTTCTTAAATAATTTTTTGAAGAGGAAAGAAATTCTCATAGTTCAAGAACAAAATATACAAATATATAAAAATATATCATCCTTCCCACAACTCTCTGTCACTGATTCAATTTGCAGCCCCCACCCCCATTTCACTTTGGTTTATTAGTTATTAGTTTCTTTTGTATTATTCAAGAGTATATATACATATATATACACACACACACACACACATACAATAAAATATAAATACACAGAGGTGGTCAAAGTAAGTTCACAGTACGTTTACTTGCTATACTTGCTTGAGTATAACAAATAGGCTACAAATATCTGTAAATAATAAAGGCAGTCAATTTGAGTACTTAAGAGATTACACTTAAGTACACTGTGCCATTGTGCCACTCTTTTGAGTTAATAAAGCTATTGTATTAATCATAACCTATATGTTTTTTTCTATATGAACAACTCTAATCCCACTTTTCCCACCCTGCATACTATCTTTCGTCTTTCTTTCTTTTTTGCTCAGTAGTATTTTCTGTTTCTTTTTATTCACTCCATATCTGTTATTATTTTCCCCAAGCAAAATAATTTTTTGTTTTTTTAATTTCTTGCTTAGTTCATGCATGATATATCTATATTGTAAACTTTTTCGAGAACCGGCCTCCATATGTTTGTATATATGTATGTATGTATGTATGTATGTATGCATGTATGTGTATATTCTTCTGCTTTTCTATTATCTAACTCAGTGATTTTCAAGTGGTGTGCTGCAAGAATTTTTAAAACATGCACTACCTGACTATTTAGACAGGGGCACTGACCTCTTTTCCCATAGATTGTCAAAGGAAAAAAATGACAAGAGCCAACAAAATGGACATTCAGTTGAACAAATCAAAATTATACCCCCTTTTTTTTTAGATTGGTAAAATACATATTTTTTGGAGTGATGTAGAATTTTGGTAATTAGTTTATGTGTGTCATGAGATGAAAAGGTTGAAAATTGCTTAAGCTAATTTATTTAATTCTGTTATATCTTTTTATTAGTTTTCTATTTCCATGTAACAAAATATAATAAATTTAGCAGCTTAAAGCAAAACTAATATCACATAGTTATATAGAAAAATCCAGAAGCATTTTACTCAGTTCTCTGTTTAAGGTGTCACAGGCTGAAGTCAAGGGGTCTGCTAGACTGAACTGTGCTCTTTTCTGGAGGCTCTGGGATATGTTAACAGAATTTAGTTCTTTAAGGTTGTAGGACTGAGGTCCTCGTTTGCTTATTTTCTGTTGGCCAGAGGTCAGATTCAACTCCTAGAGGACAGTCTAAAGACGTCACAGGTGGCTCCTACCATTTTCAACAGTAGTAACAACACATAGAAATATTCTTATGCTTTGACTCTCTCTGAATTTCCCACCTGCTATCAAATAGAGAAAATTCTGTTTTTAGAGATCTCACAGTGTGATTAGGACAGATACACCCAGATAGCTCACTTTTGATTAATTCAAAGTTAACTGATTAATCTACTAAGTACATTTGCAAAAATAATAATAATAATTCTTTGATATATAATATAACATAATCACACTATGATATCTCATTATAATACAATCTCAGGGTATAGGACAGAAAAGCTTAGGAGGTCATTTTAGAATTCTGTCTGCAATAATATTTATCATTTCCTTAACTTCTTTTCATTTATTGTTATTTAAAAAAAAATTTTGAGTACTAAATTTACTTGCTTTTACTGTTTTGTTTTCTTTCTCATTAATGTTCATTTTTATGACTATGAGTTTTCTTCTGAAAGCACTTTTAATAATATCACACATATTTGAATGTGTAATAATTAAAATTTTTTCATATAATTCATTAATGTTATTTTATAATTATTTTACTATAATTGTTATAGAAATACTTTTTAAATATACAAGCTTAACATCTTTTAAATTTTTTAAAAATAATTTCTAAGTGTGTTTTTTGTTTTGCATTGTGATGGGACAAATTTGTTACATCATAATAAAGTGTTATTTTTATTATATATTTTTATAGAAATTTATTGATTATATATTGGACAACAAAAAAATAAAATAAAAAAATACTTCAATTAATTTGTACCTTCAGGGAGAGAGAGGATGCAAGAATTTATTTTCTTGAGACAGACATAGACTTCATACAAGTCTGTAAGAAGAATTAAGATAAAACTTTTAATGAATTCTTAACAGTATAAAAATGATGTAGTGTAAAAATATCCAAAAGTCCTTAAGGCTGCACCTAGAGAAATTTTTAGCCACTGGCAAGATCACTGATTTTATTGACCCTAGTGAAGCAATCCATGAGAAACATTTGGGGTAGGGTAAGATATATGAGAAAACCTCCACTGGTTTTCAAGCTGGAAGGAAGATAAGAGCAGGTATAGTAGAAAAGGCATGAGTTCTGCTGGTATTCTATTTCTTTATATCAGCTATGGCACAAAAGTTAACCTGTGAGGGAAGGGTATAAAACACAGGAAAGGATCCACTGCATCTAGGAATAGGAAATGAAAAATAAAAATCTATGCACAGGGAGAGAGAGGAAACACATTGGGATCCTAGACCATTATAGATATATCTTGTAGAAAAGAGTCAAGATTAGTGATAAGGTCCCAGTCACTGAGACCAATGACATATACCTGCCTAAGACTCAAGCTAAATCAGACCAACAAAGAACATTTCCTCATTTCACAGTAAAGGATGAATGAGGTGGTTCTATTTTTATGTTAAAATACTATGGATCCACAGGGCCTGTGGTGGCTCAATGGATGGAACATCAACCTGGAATGCTGAGCTTGCTGGTTCGAAATGCTGGGCTTGCCTGATCAGGGTACATATGAGAATCAGCTACTATGAGTTGATGCTTCCTGCTTCTCCTCTCTTTCCTTCTGTCTCTCCCTCTCTTTCTTCTCTCCAAAAATCAATAAGTTAAAAAATACTATGTATCATTGTTTCTGTTTCACTGCATAATGTGTTCAGCTCACAATATATAGTTGTTATAAGAAACACAAGAAAGCAAGAAAAAAAATGCTTTCAAGAGGCAAAGCTATCAATAAAACACTTTGATATGACAATAATAATGGAACTATCAAACAGAATTCATAATTATGATTAACATATTTATTGAGTGGAAAAGGTGAACAAAATGCATTACTAGATAGGTATCTTCAGCAGAAAGAGGAAACTTTAAGGAATTTAATGTAAGTGATACACAAAAAACCACAGTAACAAAGAAGAAAATTGCCTTCAAAATCCTTGAATAGCTGAGGAAAGTAAACATAAAGTTAAAAAATTAGTCAAAAAACACTAATAGAAAAAGAAATTTAAAAAGGGACAGAGTTCTCTGAATCTATGAGTCTGTTTTTATTTTGTTTTTTAGCTTATTTTGTTCATTAGATTCCACATATAAGTGAGATCATATGATACTTGTCTTTCTCCAACTGGCTTATTTCACTTAGCATAATACTCTCCAGGTGAGACAACAGACTGACAGCTCTCAGAGGAGAGGGGTATTGGGGGACTAGGTGAAAATGTAAAGGCATTAAAAAAGGAAAAATAACTTTCAGACACACACATACAAATACACACTCACAGAAAGGAACAGAGTATATAAGAACTGTGAGATTATGTAAAATAATCTAAAATCAGCATGATTAGTATTTCCCCAGAAGAAAAAAGAGGGAATGCTAAAAAATATATTTCGAGAGATAATGTTCAAGAATTTTCCTGTTTAATGAAATACTAATCCAAGACATTCAGAGAACAAGCAAGATAAGTAACAAAGCAAAATGATGACAAAAACAGAAACACCTAGGCCAGTGGTTCTTAACTTTTTTTGAGGTACCGAACCCACCAGTTTCATATGCGCATTCACCAAACCCTTCTTTAGTGATAAATAAAATATGATTTTTTTTTCCAAATTCAAGACATAGGTATATGTTTCTTTACTGGTGCACCACATGAGCCGTGCATGAACATCACCTTGCTCAAAGAACAAAACCAACAAAGTGCATGAACTCACAACAAATTAGAGTATTACTTTATTCTGGCCCCGCAGCAGAGGCTTCTCTGAACCCCTGAGACTGACTCATTGAACCCCTAGGGTTCGATAGAACCCAGGTTAAGAACCACTGACCTAGGGATATCATATTGAAACTGTTGTGTTGGTAGAGCGCAGAGCATTTACCTGGCAGCTGTGGGCTGTTGCTATGCTGTGAGAACACTCCAACAGGTTAAGCCCTCCCTGGCACATCCCAGAGGGAGCTCACCCACCGTAAGAAAGTGACCCAGAGTCAACCAGGAAGCTCTCTGACCTTTTCAGCAATTGGCTACACTGTAACACCCTATACGCTGAAACTGTGTATATAAGCTAGCTTACTTCCTGAATAAAGCAGATCTGTGTCATTGAATCTGGTCTCCGAAGTCGGGTCTCTGTGTCTCTGTCATCCTCACCCCTGGTGGGCCTTGTCTACACTGTTGAAAACCCAAAACATAAAGATAACTTATTGAAGATAACCCATACAAAGAAACAGAAAAGAATTACAGCAAATTTCTGTACAGAAAACATGAAAGTCAAGAGAAAGATGGATTTATAATATTAAAATCTTAAAGAAATAAAACTTCAACCCAAAATTCAATACATAAAAAACACTTTTTAAAAAAAACATAAACAAAATTTTTTCAGAAACACAAAATTAGTTTATTGTCAGTAAATCACCAAACAGAAAATTTTCAGGATGATTTCAGGCAAAAGAAATACAACATCAGTCATAAACTTGAACCTAAGTTAAGTTAAGCAAAAGTAAAAAAAAAGAAATGCATAAAAAGAAGTAAATAATAAAGCTGATATTTTTTAATTTCCAATCACTCTAAAAAATAGCTACCTAAAACAAATGAATAGCAAAAAATTGACTTTTATGACAAGCATAAGAGTACATTGTATGACAACATTAGAAAAAAATAAAAGAAAAAGATTGGAAATAAATATTAGTAAGATCATTATACATAAACTAGTATAATAGTCTTTAAAGGAACACAAATTCATTAAATGTATATTGCAAACCTTTAGGAGAATCACTATTTTAAATAAAAATTTAATTTTGTATGTAAAATAAATGCTAAAATAACCAATTGATATAAAAGAAAGCAGAAAATTGGGGAAATAAATAATAAATAAAAAAATATAAAATAGCAAAATGGTAAATAGTAATTCAATTACATTGATAATTATATTAAATATAAGAAGTCTAAATAAATATTAAAAGATAAAGATCATCAGACTAAATAAAAAAAAAGACAACTATAAGTTGTCTACAGAAAATTTATTTTAAAGATAGAACATAAATAGGTTAAATGGAAAAAGATGGAAAAATTATATTATGCGAACACTCATGGAGCTGGAGTGACTGTATTATTAGATAATATCATTATTGCATAATGTTAAGCAGATCAATTCATAAAGAAGACATAACATTCCTAAACACATATCCACACAATAGCAGATCTAGAAAACACATCTAACAAAAACTGATAAAACTTACTGTACAAATAAACAGATCCACACTTACAATTGAAAACTTCAACACCTCTTTCTCAGGAATTGATAAAATAAGGAGAGAGAAAATTAGTAAAAAAACATAAAAGACCAGAGAAACATTGTCAACCTGTTGATATACCTAACTGACATTTTTAGAATCCACAGCAGAGTAAGCATTTTATGTGCAAATGAAATATTTACCAAGGCAGACCATATCATGGGCCACATAACAATCCTTAAATTTTTTTTAATTAAAATCACCCATATTATGATGTCAAATTTTCCAAAAGTAAACTAAAAATTTGACCAAATTCTATTAAAAATCCCAGCTGCTATCTTTTTTCCCAAGTGAGAGGAGGGGAGATAGAGAGACAGACTCCTACATGTGCCATGACTAAGATCCACCTGACAACCCATGTCTAGAGCCAATGCTCTGCCTATCTGGAGCCATGCTCATAACTGAGCTATTTTTAGTGCTTAAGGGGATGCTCCCCAGAACCATCTTTAGTGCCCAGGGCCAATGTACTCAAACCAATCGAGCCATGGCTGCGGGAAGAGAAGAGAGATAGAGATGGGGTAGGGTTGGAGAAGCAGGTGGTCACCTCTCCTGTGTGCCTTGACTGAAATTGAACCCAGGATGTCTACAAGTTGGATTGACACTCACTGAGCCAGCCTGCCAGGGCCAACAAGCTGATTTAAAATTTTTGTGAAAAGCTCAGAAAACTAAAATTGCCAAAGTGAATGTAAACTGGAAGGACATGGTTGAAGGATCCATACTACCTAATATAAGAATTTATTATAAAGCTACAGTGATCAGGACAATGTAGTCCTGAAAAGGATGCACCTATAGATAAATATATGAGAATAGTGAGTACAGAAATAGACTCAAACAAAGTCTATTGATTTTTCAACGAAAATGAAGAGATGATAATCCAATAAAAATGCTGAAGAAATTAAATATCTTTATGCATAAAATAATTAACTATCCATAAAACAAATTAACAAAATGGATTGTGCTCCTAACTCTAAAACTAAAAATTATAAAAAAGTCTACAGAATAACATAGGACAATGTTTATGTGATCTTGAGTTATAAAAATACGAGGTGAGCAAAAGTAGGTTTACAATTGCATTGTGATATTCTTTTGTGTTAATAAAGCTATTGTACTAATTACAAACTGCAAGTCTTTTTCAATAATAGCAGTTGTAAACTTAACTTTTTCCACTACATTTTTATCATTAAAAATACAATGCATAAAGAAAAAAATTGACAAATTGACTTCCTTAAAATCAGTAACTTCTGTTCTTTAAAAAGCACTGTTGAGCCTGACCTGTGGTGGCACAGTGGATAAATTATTGATTTGGAATGCTGATGTCACTTGTTCAAAACCCTAGACCTACCTGGTCAAGGCACATATGGGAGTTGATGCTTCCTGCTCCTCCCCCTTCTCTCTCTATCTCTCTCTCCCCTCTATAAAAGGGAAAAAAAAGCATTGTTGAAAAGACTAGTCACAAATTGGGACAAAATATTTGCATATCATTTATTTGATAAGAGACTTGTAACCAGATTTTGTTAAGTATTCTAAAATCTCACTTAAAGAAACAAACAACCTAATTTTTAAAAAAGGGACAAAATATTTGAACAATTCAAAGATGCTATATAAATGGTAAGTAAACAAAAGAAAAGATGCTTTATATAGCAGAAAATAAGAAAATGCAACTACCACAAAAATGAAATATCACTGTACCCATATCAGAGAGACTTAAAACAAAACAAACAAGTCCAACAACACCAAGTGTTGATGAGAGCAGTAGTGCTGAAACCCTCATTCATTTCTGGTGGTGATGCGAAATGGCTCAAACACTTTAGAAATAATTCTAACATTTCTTATAAAGATACAAGTATACTTAGCATATGACTCAGCAATTTCACCTTTTTAATTATTTACTTAAGTGATATAAAAATGTATGTTCATACACAAAACTTTACATTAGTGTTTTGTAGCTGCTTTATTCATAATTGTCAAATAATTGAAAACTACTCAAATGTTCCTTAATCAAGGTTATGGATAAACAAACTGGGATATAAATCATGCCGTGGAATATTATTCAGAAATAAAAGAGACTGTTGATATACAAAATGACGTGAATGGATCTCAAGTGAATTATGCTAAATAAAGGTAGCCAGACTCAAAAGGCTACACACTAAATTATTTCATTTAATGACATTCTGTAAAAGGTAGAGGTGTAGGAACAGAAAATATCAATGGCTTCCAAGGGCTGGAGTTGTCAGAAATGGTTGACTACAAAGGAGGATTGTGTGAGTGTGTGAGTGTGTGTGTGTGTGTGTAACTTGTTTTTTGTTTTGATATACTGGTTTTTACCCATCTGCATGCATTTGTCAAAAGAAAGAACTGTAAAATAAAAAAGTTACCTTTTTCTGTATGGGAATTGTATCTTAATAAAAATGGAAGCAATTCTTGTTATTATACAAGATACAGTCTATTTTTATCTTTTTTTTTCTTTATGCTAAACTATGCATTTAGCTCTTTAGCTGTTTCTGGGAACTCTGCATATATTTTGAAGTCAGTAGGGTCCCAGTAGAGCCCAAGCTCTACATCGATCAGGTGTCCCTGACTCAACTTCCCCGTGCAGTGGGACCCTCCTGCTTATCAGCAGGGCTGGCAGCCCCTTTGAGACTACTCTTGAGGTGGCTATGAGGATACTACTGTTAAGTGCCACCGGAGGGAAGACACGACCAACACACAAATTAGTTTCAATAATCACACAGGCAGTTTATTACTCACAAATCCTTTTGGCTTGCCTGGGTACAGCTTAAGGGGTCCCGCCGGCGTGCTCCTCTCGGCTGGCTTTGGTCAGAGCTCAGAGCAGCGTGGAGACAGTCCACTTCAACATTGGAGTCTGGGCAACTACTGCAGCATGGGGTCCCTCAGCTTTAGTACCTTTTCTGGCCAACACCTTCTAACAGGTGTCGAACCACCTTTCTAGGAGAATCTCCTTTTTTGGGGGGGAGAATCTCCTTTACGTCAATCTATTGAAATGCTTACATCAAACCACTTTTTAAGATGGTCTTATTTACGTCAGTTTACAAAGTTAATGTAATTAACACCAAGCTACTTCTTATCTAGATAACTTCACACACATACTAACTGGGCCCTTTTTGAAAGTCAGAGTCTGTTTATCACATTACAGAGTTTTGGCACTAAGCCACTATATGAATTCCTATCCAAATGGCATAACTTTATTTAATTTTAATAATTATTTTAATATCCTTTTAGTTACTTTTATATATCTTCCATATTTTTATATTTCTATATATTTAATTACTATAACCTTATATTACTACAACAAGTAGGTTGTATGCTTCTTAGGTTTTCCGAAAATAAATTTTATATATTTTTTCATTATTGTTTCTATATAATTTCTAAGAGGAAAAGAGAAATGATGCTGTTTTATAGTCATACTCGGAATTGTAGTCTAGTAAAATTAATATATCTTTTCAGATGTGGAGGGCTAAACCTCTAAAATGCTGAGGTTCAATTATACTATTACTGTCAGATTCCCATAGCTCAAAGAAATTCACTTACTTCATTTTTCAAAACTGATCCCAACAAAACTATGAATATTGTACAATGACTTTTAGTTGAACAGCAAAACTAAAACAATCTGAAGGCGGAAATAAATATCTTGTAGAAATTTTCTGTTATAACATCTTGGAGGTAAACATTCTCCTCTGTTTCTCTATCTCATTGCATTCTTCTTTCAGTCAAAAATTAGGTTTGAAAAATATATTTTTCTTACCTCCAGTTTCTTGGATTATTTATTGCTGTTTTTTTGCTTTTCTAGGTATCTAGCTTAAAGCAGTTATACCAGAAATATGCTTACCTTCTTCTTAATCCTCTAGTTTTCTTAGAGGATTTGGTATAACATTGAAATGTCATTGGCAATATCTATTCTCAGGGACCTGGCCCTGCTTTTGAAACCAACAGTAGGTTAGGCAGTTCTCTGAAGAATGTAGGCACTACTCCAGGCTATTATTTTGAATAATCTGCTCTGGTGCTGGAACACTCATGCAAGGTGTTGAATGTCTTAAAATATGTGATGCTCCATGAGCGCCTGCAGCACCTCAGGGTAAAAACTGAGCCCCGTCTAAGAATGAATGAGGGAGCCTTTGTGTTTTTCTCAACGTTCAGTCAGGTGTGTTGGCATTTACACATACCTATGTGATGTAGCTTTCAGAGGCAGATAAAACTCTTTGATGATTATACATTTCTACTGTACAAATATTCATCACCTTGTTGAGATGGGTTGCTCTAATTGTTATGTTGTTTCTTCCTCTCTCACATTATCTTGTTTTATGGGAGAGGTGATTTTTATAAAGCTATAATTGCGTTACATTAAATTTTGCAAATATGCACCCAAATCAAAGGAAATTGCAGTGTGCTCTTATGTTTAAAGTAAAAATACACATTGATGTCTAAGGAAGAAAACCAACAAGATAACTTTGAAAGAGAATCCAATATCAATGCATTCTTGAAATGAATAATTGTCATAGCTAGATTGTATTATTAAATTTTTTTTGTATTATTAAATTGAAGAAATTTGCAAAAAATTCTGATAAAAATATGATTAAAATATGCATGAGGGAAGTTGGGGGCATTGGTGCATGAGTGGAGGAAGAAGTCAACATGTATACAGGAAAGAAGTAAAATAACCACATCAAATGAAACATGAAAAGAAATAAGGAAGTATTTTTATACTTTCAGCAAGTTGAATTTTAGTAATGTAGCCATATATTAAGCAACACATTGCACATTGATTACATAAAAGACTGAAACTCATGTTGAAGAGTATTTTTTTAAGATGTAAAGCTATTGTCCGGTCCTTGAGGCAATACCCAACTAATGAAGGAAAATGACAGAAATAACCAAACTTAGCACAGAGTGGGAGCAATGTTTTTAAGAAACAAAAGTGCAAAGATGCTTTATTTGTGCTCAGTGGATATTTCAGAATATTTCTAGAAAGTGAGATTTTACCAGGGTACTTAAAAGATCTGATACCACCTATCTTTTAATGCATACTGTAAATCATTGTTCCCAGTCATTTTCCATTCCAGCCCTTCCAAACTTGTTTCCGTGTCTAACTGCACTAGCTCTCTCTACCCCAGAGGTTATCTCACACAGGTAGTTCATCTGCTTAGGAGATTATTACTTCTCTACCATTTTACTTTAACCCATGGCTTTTGTGAAGATGAATAAGTATATATACATATTGAACTTGGAACAGTATTGGCACATAGGAAGAGCTCAGTCAATGTTCACTATTACTACTAATAATATTATAACCAGTGTTGAATGTATTTCAATGTCAGAGTCATATTTATTCTTAATGGTTGATGTTTCCAAATGCCTAAAAACAGGTGCATGTGTGAGGGGTGGGTGGGACAATGCTAGAGGCAAGTATATTGAAGAAAATAGAAAAAAACTTAGAAAGCAAGTATAAATAAGAAAATCATAGTCGTTAATGTTTGTAGCATAGATTTTGTATAACAGGCTTTAAAGGCATAATTATATCACATCACTGTACTATGACTGACATTTATTTTATAAATTCAAGTTACCTTGAACTATGTAGTTCAGGAGCCTAGATTACAAATAACCTAATAAAAAAATGCTTTCTTCGCCTGACCTGTGGTGGTGCAGTGGATAAAGCGTCGACTTGGGAACACTGAGGTCGCCAGTTCAAAACCCTGCACTGGTTCAGTCAAGGCACATATGGGAGTTGATGCTTCCAGCTCCTCCCCCCTTTCTCTCTCTCTCTCTTTCTCTCTCTCACTCTGTGTCTCCTCTCTAAAATGAATAAAATAAAAAGAAATTTTAAAAAATGCTTTCTTCTTAATGAAAAAAATTAAAAAACAATTTAGCAATAGAGAATATTAATTTCATTTAACTGAGAAATTGATCTTTTCTGACTTTCTTCCTCCCTGCAAAATAGAAAACATAGCTTATGCCTAATGTAAAGCCTAGAAAAGTGTCAAGTCTAAATCCATAAAAGTTTCAGTCGAAGAGATTGAATTTAAAAAAACCTTAGTCTAATATTTAGGTTTGAAAACCTAAATATAGATATGCTATGAAAATAAATTAATATGTGAAAATTGATAACATTAAGTTAATAAAATATTTTAAATGATTATTCATAATTGCTTGGATCATAAGAATGAAAACAGGTTATCACACAACTTCTATAAGCAGTCACATTTTCGCTATGCTTCAGTAAATATAAAATGTGAAAAATACATCAGAGAGGACAATAGGTTATACTTGAATAGACTTCTAATATAATTTTGTTTTATTTTTATTTATTTATATTTTTTTATGACTGTCTTACTAAATTTGTAGAACTTTGAGAAAGAAGCATAACTGTGTTTGGAATGTAAAGTTATAACATTTTAAAAATGAAACACTAAATCATCACTATATTCTGCTGGTTGTTTGGTCAGAAAAATGTTTAAAAATTCAATTGCACAAACACTTAAAATTAGTACAATATTTATTTACTTCAGTAACAAAAGTTTAAGTCCTTCATAGCAAGTACCAGATCTGGTGCTAGGTGCTGAAGATTCAGGATTGAGAGAACATTATCTACTTTTAAGGAAATTAAATTCAGAGATACCAAAGATTATGCCATAATAAAATCAAGATGGAAGTAGCTAGAGAAAGAGAGAGAGAGAGAATAAATAAGAGTTTTAAGAACACAGAGGAAGAAGCTGTTAATTATGTCTGGTAGGACAATGGAAGTTCTAAGAAGAATTGCAATCTGCACCAGTTCTTTGGTAAGATTTTGTCTGGTGAAGTATAGAAGTATAATTCAAGCTCAGAAAACAAAAGAAAAACTTTGAGACAATCAAAGAACAAAATTTTGTATATTCTAATATATAATTCCTAGGGAAGTAGCCCACACTCAAAGGGAGAAAATTACACAAAAATCTGCTCTTAAACTTCTTTCTTCCTCTTTCTTTCTTTGAGTGTGGGCAGGGACTGTGACTTGCTTCTAACCAATAGGATATGGCAAAGATGAGGTGAACATGCAAACTAAGCTGGTAATATAAAAATTGAAAAGAAAATGATAAATTCAGGGGTGATAGCCTCTATTTTGTTTTAATGTGAGATATGTGATCATAATCAACTTCAAGTCTCAAAAGTTATTTATGGATAAAAGAGAAAAATATAGAAACTCATGAGTTACAAATTCTTATTTGTAACTGTAAGTTATTTAAAAACTAATAGTTTCCTTAGATCTCTAAATTTAGAGATATAAGTCCTATATCACCAATTAAATTAAGTTTTTGATAACACTGGACAATTGCTGAAGAGCAAGAGCTTCCCTTTTTAGCATTAGCATTGGTACAATCTTATCATCTTTTTGCCTGATATTTTGATCAGAAAAAAGCACAAAGCCCTTCAGAAAGAGAAGTTATATTCCAAATGATAGCTTTTACCTCATCAAGGAGCTGCTAGTACCTACCTGATTAGAATTTACTTATAAGCAAGAAAGACATTTTAAAATCTAAATCATATACTTTTAAATATTTTCTGTTTACTATATTCACATAAAAAATCTACATTCATTGAACAAATAATTATTAAAATCTATTTTATGCCAGGCACTGTGATTAGATACTGGGTCTCTATCAATAAATAAAAATCATTCCATTTTAAAGATACTTTAGAACATCTACACATTAAGGAAACTTTTTTAAACATACCACAATTTAGTGTAAGAGTGGGAACACAATATAAACAATAAATATATCTGAGACATACTGTCAATAAAGAATTGGAATTATGAAGAAAAATAAAGCAGAGAAAATACCTGGGAGTGTCATTTTAGTCACAGTGATTAGGAAATTCTTTCCCTGTGGAGGGTTATTTGGGGTCAGAGATTTACATGAAGGGAGAGAGTGAGCAATCAAATGTATTTGAGAAGAAATTTGAAGGAAGTTGATAAAACTGTGCCAGGCAGAAAAGGGCAGATGCAAAGGTCTTGAAATAGGAGTCTGCTTGACTCATTTAAAGAAAAGCTAGAAAGCTAGTGGAGAGAACAGTGTCAGAATCAAAGGAGTGGGATTAAAGGGGATAAACATACCAGATTACACACATAATATAGTCCATAGTTTAAAAATATGAGTTTTATTCAAAATCAGATGGGAAGTCAATGAAAGTTTTAATCATAAAAAGGACCACTGAGGGTACTTGTGGATGATAGATTATAATAAATCAGAATATAAACAAGACCAGTTAGTAAACTATTGCAGTAGTTGAGGTTAAGTTAAAAAGCAAAAAACAAAAATACGATGACTATTCTAAGATAGTAGAGAAGAAGGAAGTGCTAATTAGTTGTGTATCAGATACGTTTGCTAAAATAAAATTAGAATAATTTCAATTTTTTAATGTGAGCATCAGAAAAATAGATTATAAAAACCAAAGAAAGAACAAGTTTGATAGAAAAAATGAGATTTTTGTTTTTGTTTTTGTTTTGGAGGTCTTTAGTTAGAAATATTGATTGTACAATTGAATATATGAGTCTCAAATTCAAATTGACACCAAAGATATAGCATTTGGAATCTTTAATGTTGACATGGTATTTAAAAACTTGGCACTAGGTGAGATTATCAGCAAATGAGTATACAAAAGAATGGATCTGAAGACTAAGCAAGAACACTTCAATTATTAGAAGCAGGGAAAAAAATAAAACAGAGTGGTGAGTGTTATGAATTGAATTGTGTTCCCTCAAAAGACATTGAAATCCTTGACCCCTGTACCTGTGAATGTGCTCTTACTTGGTAAATAAGGTCTTTGATGTTGTAATCAATTTCAGATGAGGTTATTAGAGTAACGTGACCAGACATCCCGCTTTTGGTGGGACAGTCCCGATTTTTAAAAATTTGTCCCGTGTCCTTTGGCGTTTTAAAAAAAGTCTTGATTTTTGGAAAGAATGCACAAAAAGCTAGGGAATGGCAGGAGAACGGGAAGGGAATATACAGTTTTTGGCGGGGAGACCCCGCCTCAACCTAGAAGGGCCTACACTGCCGCAAGAGCTAGCTGCCCTGTGCAGGGCCCTGAAACAAAGAACTTGGGGCGGGAGATACCTGCTGGGTGGCGGTTGTCAAGTCCCCTAACTACCCATAGGCCCGTGTCTTGGATGCTGGCGTGCAATTCCGGGCTCAGCGGGCGGCGGGGCTGGACACGGGGAGCATTCGTGCAGCTCCGGCATTGGTTTCGGGACCATGTAACCCGATCCCTCTGACTCACTCAAAATTTCCCATATAGTAATATTTCCAAAAATGCTCTTATAATGAGGTATCATTATTAAAGAAATAGATTGATAAGGAAAAGGTTAAATCTTGGGCAGCAGCAAAAATCATAATAGAGAACAAATGGTTAGAAATATTTCATCATTTTGAAACAAACCATGTTCCATACAATAATGCACTAAAAATTGTGGAATACACGCTGTCTTTACCAGAAACTAATGCTACGACTGAACGCGTATTTTCTATGGTAAATAAAGTGTGGACGTCAAAAAGATCACAATTAAGTGTTGAGACTTTGAAAGCCATTTTATGTGTGAAATATAATTTAACAAATTCTTGTGAAAAATTTCATGACCTTTTAAACAACGACAACAATCTACTAAAAAAATTTAACTCAAATGAGAAATATGCCAAAGAATAAAATAATACTATACATAATAATTTTTAATGTATTATATTTGTAAATTGTACTTACGTTGAAATTAAAAATATATATATTACAATACTATTTTTGCATTCTATGCAAATTTGTTTTGCTCCATATAGACCAAATTTTTCATCAAGAAGCTCCCCCCTCCCTGTCAATGGTGTCCCACTTTACCAATTTTAAAATTTGGTCACTTTACAGTAGAGTATACATTGAATATGACTGGTGTCCTTAGAGGAAGAGAAGATACACAGAGAATTCCATATGAAGGCACAGATACACGAGGGGAGAATGCTATGTGATGATGGAGGCAGAGGTCAAAATGCCATCATAGAGAAACACACAGCCAAGAAAAGCCAAGGGTTGCTGGCAAACCACCAGAAGTAGAAAGGAGTTTCCCCTCGGAGTTTTAGAGGGGCACAATTGTATCAATACATGAATTTTAGGACTTCTAGCTTCCAGGAGTGTGAGACAAAAAATTTCTATTGTTCTAAGTCACTTAGTTTGTGGTACTTTGTTTTGTCAGCCCTAAGAATATAACAGAGTTAGTAAGGGAGAAGAAATAATTAAGAAAAGGTAGTTTTCTGGAAGATTACTAAGAAAGTGTTTCAAGCAAGAGGGAACAATGTGTGAAATTATGATAAGAGAGCAAGCGAGATAAAGATGAGAATTTACCTTTGAGAGTCCCCATGAACTTTCATCTGCATACTGCTCAGTGCATGTGAGGATACTACTTGAGTCCAGAGAAAGAATTACCTGAAAAGATAAAAAGGAAAAATCTTTAGAGTCACAGAGGGACAGGAATAGTGCTGCTTCTATCAGTCAGAATTGGAAAACTTATGATTCCTGGGGCATCAAATAGAATGCTCAGAAGATTTTTTGCCTAACCCATGGGGCAAAATTAACGCTAGACTAAATACTGCTCCATTATCATTACACAAAGCTTTCAAGTGAGACCCATATAACTTAAATGCATCCCAGAATGAAACCCAAAAATATTTATAGAAATACAAACATATCCAGGACCTAGCAAGGAAAAATTCACACATATTTTTCATCCTTCCAAAAATTTAACAGAAATGCAAAGATGTAGACATGTACGACCCATTATGAGTGGAGGGAAGAATAACAAGGAGCTTTAAAAAAGCTTTTGTGGACAAGATTTGTTCATTATTATACTGGTAGTCCTGATGTGATAGGTGCATACTTAGGTCAGAGTGTATCAAATTGTACACTTTCCGTGCAGTGTTCGCCATCTCATTTACATTGCAATAGAGCTGTTATTGAAAATACCTGATCTTCCTGAATAAAAGAGAGAATGAAAACTGAGGAAGGGAAAAGAGTACTTTTCTGTAAAGAGCAATAATAGAATGAGGCAGTGGTTAGAGGAAGAGATAGGATGAAGAAAAGTTTTACGTGTTTTCCCTGTGTCAGAGAAATAACAGTATTTAAAACCTAAAGTGTATAGGAGTTAGTGATCAAGTGGACATAAGAGATGAGGATGAATTGGATAATGAAGATAATATCAAATTAGAAACAGACAAATTTGGGTTGGATTTATTGTTGTGGCCTTTAGTTGCTATGTGATCCTGTGCAAACTACTTATATCCAATGACTGTCAATTTCTTCACCTGGAAAATGAGGATAATAGCAATATCCACTTTGTAGCATATTTAGAATGTTAAAATTGTGTGTATGTAATAGAGACAGCCAGTGAACTCCACCGAGGTTTAAAACATAATTAACTTTTTGCGTTTGCTTCCTCTGGGCTGTGTAGACAGTGAAAAAGATATTCTTTGCAGTAATTTAGCAAGCTTGTCTTACATAAACAAGCCTGACAGCTTACCAATTTTGTAATATTGTTATTTTCATTCAAATCTCTCTACTTTGCTAATTGCATTCAAATGAACTGTTTTAGAAAAGTATTTTATATTTACTATTTGGAGAAAAGTTGGAGAACAAAAAATACATATTTTTTTGATCTTTCAAAAAAGAACATACACCAACTATATGACATTCTAATAACGACAAAACTATGGAGACAGCAGAAACATCAGTAGTTGCCAAGAACTGAAGGGAGAACAGGATAACTTGGCACAGCACAGAGGACTTTTAGGGCAGTGAAATTACTCTGGATGATACTGCAGGAAAGGCAAAATTCTATCTCTATACTCATAGGGTTTGGGACTGAGAGTTAAATTGATGTGAGACAGATTAACAAAGAAAAGCATACAAATTTATATAAGCCTTATGTACCACGGGAGTCACCATAAGAAGGTACATCCAAAGAAATGACAAAACACACATACTTTTATATTGGGTTGAACAAAGAGAGGCAGTTGTAACTAAACTATACAGAGAGATAAAAGGAAGATAAGATTGTTTTAATGAGGTCAATTTGTACTGTATTCTCTTGACTTTGACTCCCACTGAAGAATATTTCTTTTCTCCTGGTCAATTAAGGGAGGCCATCTTTCACATGGGAATTTATATCTCTTGTTTTCAGAAAGAAAAAGGAAACTAGAATGCCCATCTCAACATCTGCTGTTTTTCAAGTGTCTTTAAATTAAAATAATTCTCCAAAATGGCCCCTTCAGTACTACAATGGCAAATTCACGTCATTATACATTTGTCCAAACCCATAGAAGGTACACCAATAGTCAACCCTAATGTTAACTCTGGACTTTGAGTGATAATGATGTGTCAATGTGGGTTAATCAGTTGTAACAAATGCACCAATATTCTGTTGGGGATGCTTGTCATGGGGAGGGGTGTGCATATGCATGCTTAGGGGTTATGAAAAATCTCTGTACTGTCCTTTCAATTTTACTGTGAACTTAAAATCACTCTAAAATATGGATATTTGGTAGACCATATAGCAATAAATTATAATACTGATATTTTATCAATGTATATTTTGTTTACAATAATTTTATATCATAATCTATATAATGTTTCAAACAGGCATTGTTGGTCCATGATATATATTAACTTATTTACTGCTCAGCAGTCCTACAGGCAGGCACTATTATTATCTTCATTTAGAGATGAGGAAACTAAGGCACAGAAACACTGAACTACTTTTTCCAGGTCAGATGGCTGGTAAATTTAGTAGTTTGGCTCTAATATACATGTATTTCACTACTATTTTATTACCAATCTTTCGGTGACTTTTATGAAATTGCTGTGAAATAATGGAAAGATATCCCAGAGATGAGACTGTCACAGAAGACCTTAACCATATAAAAAGAAAGGAAAGAGAAGTTTGCACTTATTATTAATGATTTGGAACATTTTTTGAATACAACTCATGTTCTTATTTCAACAACATCTGTCACTGCATCTATTTTTGCTTACTTTTAAACAACTCTAATTTTTTCATCATTTTAAAATCCTCAGCTATATAGATTAAGTATTTTTCTCAAATCTATATAGAAAACCTGGACAAATAAAGTAGTAGATTCATTCAAATAAAACTTTCACTTTAGGTGGGAGCAATTTAAACTGTCCTTTGGAAGGTATACAATTTAAATATTGGTATTATCCATGGAATCACTTCATTTATACATAGTGGACTTAATTTAGGGTTTCATGACATTTGTAAAAAATTAAAATCTAACATATTTTCAGTTGTGAAAACTACATCAATAAAAAACCAAAGCCACTGGGGAAAAATTCAATCTTCTACTAAATATGCAAATCAATCCTTCAAAGAGTATTTGTGTCTGTGACTTTTTATGAAATTGTAAGTTTCATAACTTTTGGGAGAAATTCAATAGTCAACCACTCTGCATAGCATTGGTATGCTAGGACATCAAAAGAAAAATGGATATCATGCTTTATTTCCAACAGGAAAATTATTGTGCACAACTATTCATAGTTCAAACACTTTAAAAAATAGTACGTATTTAATATTTAAAGAAAATGCTAGTCCAGATACTGCAGGTTTTCTCATGCATTATTTACCTTTAGGAAACATAAAGAACTAGAATATAAAAAAATATATAAAAATAGTAAAAGACCTCACTACCTTACAAAAGTTTTGTTTTGATAATATCCTAGTAGATCATAAGATGCCGAAATACATATAATAATGTGTCAAAATAAGTCTTCATTATAACCAAAACAAATAGAATTTCATGTATGTTATAGACAGAGGTGGATTAAGGTCAGTTGAGGCCCCGGACGCAGAAGAAAATGTTAACCCCTTAAAACAAGGGACAGGGAAAATAAAAATACATGTTAACCATATTTTTAAATAAATAAAAAATACTATGTACTATTAATGTTAAAATTGCACATATGAAACCAACCTTGGTGTCATTAGAAAGAAATGTAATGAAAAAAGATTTTGCAGGGCCCTTCAGAAGTCAGGGTTCAGGGCACGCATCTGGTACGCTCGCCTTTAGATCCGTCTCTGGTCATAGAGATGAGCAAGCTTTCCCCACCTCCCTTCTAGGTTCTTTGGCTGCTGTAATAATTGAATTGACATAAGGGAAATTAACAAGAAAGAAACAAAATTGATTTCATACAAATGGGAGCCCATAAAAATATGAGACTGCTCAACGTGACCAAAATAGGAAGCTTTTCTATTTTTTTAGACAAGGAAACAATAAATTTGTGAAAAATTGCCAAAACAAAGGGGTTTGGGCTAAAGATAACCAATTAATGAAGTAACAGCACTTGTTTATATGGCCTTTTCAACCCAGAATTTTCATTCACTGGCATAGCGATGTCTTTCATTCTCCTGGTATAGGGAGGGTACCTTTAAATGGTAGATTTATTTATTGCTTTCAGGGGAACAAAGAATGGTCTGAGTGTCCTTTTTATACCAGATGTTTTTTTAAGTAACTTTATCTCATAATAATCTATATGTTAAAATGGTATATTTGGGGGTGCCATCTTCTTCTCGCTTGCAATGCCTTGTGTCTCGGCACATTTAAAATGTAGTCTTGGCATTTAAACTTATCATTGAGTTCCAAGTCAAACTCAGGAAATTTGGGATTGCATTGTGAAGTGAAAAATCTTGGCAATTTCTCAGGTAATTCGAAGCAATGTAACCATTTTCTCTTCCGCAATTTAGGGAAATACTAACCAGCAAATAATTTCTTATTTCATATTGGGTCAATGATGGAACTGCAAATAAACCCAGGGCTCAGAATAAATTCTAGAAAGATCATTGTTTCTATATTACTCACAATGATTATAGAAACCATTTTTTTCATTGTTGAAACAGCTTTATATTTTAGGTTTTTAAGATTATGTTTACCAACCCCAATTGGCAACTGGGTTTTAAAACAGTCAAAAACTATAAAAACAGTTGGATAATAAAAGAAGATAGAAAATTTTGTTTTGGAGCATCTCATTTCTATAACTTACCGATCATATTCCAGATCCACTACTCCTTCTACTTTTCTTGAATATCTAACTTTTTTATATCATCATTTTTCCTTTTTTCATCCTCATTAACACATCATTAACTCTGGAATTTAATCTGAAATCCATCCTTTGTTCTCCACTCTCAAACTTATAAAGACTATATGACAGATATATAGTGAAAACTGGGTCTTTTTGTTTCTCTCTCAAAGGGAACACTTAAAACTGCTGTTTCTGTAATCACCATCAAACACTTTCTCTTGCCTCCCCTGGCAGGGACCTAGAGCATAAGACATCATAGGAAAATATGCTGTGAATGTTTTACGAGTGTGTTTTTACTTAACCAGGAAGTCTGGAAAGAGGAGAATGACCTAACCTGTCACATTTTCTTTATGAGAACATCTTCCTGGTGATCTATGGCTTCATGAAGTAGACAGAGTGTCAAAGTTGCCCTTGAATCCCGGTTCAAGAAATGCTACCAACATATATTCTTTCTTGTCACACATTTTAATGAACTTGTAGTTTGTCAAGCCAATGTCATTACTTTGAATTGGATTTGTGATTATTTCACAAAAAGGTATATATGCCTGTATATGATAAACATAAGCACCTGGCTTTGATTTTCATTATTATATTTTAATTCTTGAAAGAATGCTTAAAATGGCCTTTGTTGACTATTCCTTCCTTGCTTCCTTCCTTCTTTTCTTCCTTTCTTCTTTCTTTCCACTTTAAAAATTATTTCTTCTAGATGACAAAACAAAAAATTACTAGAAAGACTAGATAAGAATGATCCTGAAACTTTGAAAAAAAGAATAAAAACAAAAAGAAATACTCCCCATCCAAACACCCATTTTTTTTTTTCTGGAACCTCAGGGGAACTAGTTAAAACCATTGTTAGGCAGCCTGTTTTTTTATTTCACATTGGGTTAGAACTGTATTCATGTTACTGAGATACTGTGGTAAAATTCTAAAATGACTAGCCTTTTATTGTATACCTCTGATTTAATTAATATAGCTAATATTTTAGATATATTTATAGTAATTAATTATATAAAATGTATTTTTTGAGATAGACATGTTTTTATAATTCTATGACCTTTTTTAGGCAATTTGCTTTGTTTTGTTTTTAATCTTTATATTTTACTGCCTTGGAGTTTACTTTGAAATTGTACACACCAATATTCTCACAGAATATCTGTTCTACTTTATCATTCTACAAAAACAGCTATATTTTTTCACCACTTCCCTTGAGAGACTGTACTTGAATGCACTAGCAATGAGATTGTCAGAGAAATTATGTTCAGAGCTAGAAGGATGAAAAAATGGTATATTATACATTAACATACACAACTGTGTGTGAGCAGATAAGCTTATTCTCACAGAAATGCATAAAGATATGACTTTTTCTATTTAATTCTAGTTATAACTCTATTAACTATAATGTAAATATCTACTTTATAGCTTAGAATCTATCCCTGTAGATATTTTTCTTTTTTCATTTTGGAGAGATTTAAAGTACTTTTAAGATTCCTTTATTTATTTCTATATGATGTTATGTGTTCATTACTTTTCCCTTGAATGTTTATTTTAGATATTTAGGTAAATGAAATAGTCTCTAGAAAAGTGGGAAGCCAAGGGAGTGTGATACAGCTCAGGATCCGAGTCATGCTACTGAAGGAATATCATATTTCTGACCCAGGTTCTTCTATGTCTTTGGCATTGGTCTCCTTTTCCTTCATGACTCATTGTGAATTCATCTGTAATACTCTGTCATCTATTAGTCTTTCAGTTCTTACTGTGTTCCAAGCCTATACATTCTTGATTTCATCCCATATTCCCAGACCAGGGTTTCTTACTCTATAGTGAATATACGGTCCCATTTATACCTGCTCCAACTTTTTGTTTCCAGGTCTTTTTTGCTTCTTGCTTTGTTTGTCTTATTTTATTTTCTGAGAACAGGAACCATGTATTTCATTAGATTTTTAAAGACATGCCAAAGATACTGAGAGGTCATCTTAGGTAACAGTTAAGAACTTTGTAACAACCCTTAGTGATTGTAGGCACAGCTCCACCCTCTAGTGCTGTCTTTTTCACACATTAGGATAGAGAGAATTTGTGGTCTGCCCATTGTAGATCACAAGCCTGATAAGGGTAATTTCTGATTCAGGAATCTTACTTGGAAAGAGTTAGTATAATCTACACAATTAAAATTTAAATTAAAAATAGATCTGATTACTTGGGATTTTAATTGAGCAAATTTCTCCCTTTATAATAATAATAAAAATATTGAAATTTTTGAATTCTTAGGTAATAATAAGTGGCTTAATAGAGGGGTGGCCAGGGAGTGTGGGTGGTCTTCTCAGCAGTACTAATACAATGGATATTAGATAAATCATTTAATCTTGATATTCCTTATTTACCTTGCCTTAAAATGGAAATGCTAAGAGATTCACTAATTCCTTTGCAAGGTTACTGCGAGACTAAATAGAAGAAAAAGCTAAAACATGTATATGCAATTCATATATGTATAGATGTGTGTGCAACATCCCAGTCTTGTATGGGAATAAGGCAAATATACCCTATAGCACTCCCTGAACAAATCTGTTGGCCAATGCCTGATATTGAATATTCATATACAATATAATATTTCCATTTAAGCTGAGGGGAGACTATCTGAGCCTTCCTAACACAGAATTTCCCCTTCCGTGTTTTAGTCTTTGCCTTGGTAAATAAGTGGCTATCCATTAAGATAGAAAAAAATGTATTCATTTTGTAGTTTGATGAATTGAAGCTTTTATTTCTGCACTACCATTTACTAAACCTGGATATGTGGGAAGTTAGTAGGTCCCTTACACATGACAGTGTTCTTTATATTTTTAAAGAAGCCAATTATAAATTAATTTTCTAACATCAGTTTCATGCTCTTATAGGTCTCTTGCTTGATTTTTCTTTTATTCCACTTTCAACCACTAATTATAGTATTGTCTTGAAATTATTAATATTTTACCATTTCTATCATCATCTATAAGCATTATCAAAATGCTTATAATTTAATTCTTTAATGGAGAAAAATACTCTAGGATCTTCTGAACATTCTGAAGATGACTTTCTTCTCTTACAGATACTTATAAATACCTCAAAGACTTCAAAGTACCCAGTAAAGATTGTTTTTAAAACTCAAAGTAAAGAAAAGCTGTATCTTCACAATTTTACTTCATCCCAGTTTTTGTCCTTTTCATTTTCCTCTTCTTGTTTAGCTAACAACTATTCTTTGGGGAAATTGTATCCATTTAAACACTTACAAAATTTAATTTTAAGTTTCATTTTGTTTACAATAACTTATTGAATGGTCCTGAAATTGAATCTATTTTTGTAGAGTATTCAGAAATAACATTCATGCAAATGACTTCAGTTTATCTTGTAAAAAAGTCTATGAAACAAAAAAATCTCTCCTATATGATTTTGGCTTAGTAATCCTCAGAGCATAGATAGACCACAGAGACTTGGTAAATTTAAAGGTAAAGGAATTGAAAGGATATCTGGCAGATATGGCTTCCTTCCTTCCTCATTTTCTCACTTCCATTTTTTCTTTCTGAATTATTTAGGTATAGTGTCGTAACACCTACAACTTTTCTTCAGTGGATTCCAGAAAAAAACTAAAAGAGAAAACTAAGCAAACATAGCAAATATTAACAATCAGTGAATGAACATTTATATTTATTATACTATTATTTCAGCTTTGGGTTTGCAATTTTTCAAGACATAAATTAAAAATATGTATGTATACCTCATCCCTAAAATAAACAAGGTACTTTGCTGACCCTGGAAGAATTAGTGTTGAACTATAAAGATGAAGCCCCTTCCTTTGTGAAGGTTACAGTACTGTGCAGGTGATAGGCATTAAACCAATATTTACACAATTTTTAAAATCGATGTTGGTAAGTGTGATGGATGAGTCTGCTGTATACGTATATAAGATCCATGTGGATGTCGGTATCTGCTGGGCCAGTCCAGCACTTGAAACCTTTGGCAGGGTGATTATTCAGCTTCAGAGCCTTTATTCCAGGGTCAGTCCACAGACCACCCCCCCCAAAAAAAACTGCCTTACCTGACCCTTATCTCTTTTTTCCTCATTCTTTTCTGCCCACATTCACCTTGCCATAATAGGATCTATATCCTACTTTTGCCTATCACCAAAAGTAATTTCAACACTACTAGCAATTTAAGTACAAGATGTCAGGAAACAATCTCTTGGACTCTGGAGCTTGTAAGTTTTAGACTCAAATGGAAACCTCTCTTGGATACATATGATTAGTGCAAGATGAATAAATGCAATACATACAACTTTAGGGTCACTTCTCTGAAAGGAAGTTGCTTGATTTCAATTCCTTTATTTCTCTTTCCAAAGACTGGAATGGAAGTTGGTGAAAGTCAGTTTTCACTGTTTCAACAACACTGCGTGACCTTCTGAAGTAGAGTTATTTCTTCACTTGGACCATGCTCTTACATCTGTACATTGCAAAATAAGATTTCCTTTTGATTGAACTGCTCTGGTGTTAGGTTTCTTTGTTATAGTAAAATTGGTCTATATTCTAATTACAGTAAGTCTCTGAGTTACAAACATCCAACTTAGCTACAACTTGTATTTACAAACTGGGCGCCATGAGGGTTATTGGTAATCAATTGCAGTTGAACATTAATGAAAATGAAATCATTGAATTATTCAACTCCCATAGCAAAGAACTAACCAATGAAGACTTTATGAAACTAGAGCAGTAGATGATAGCATTTAGAGAAGAAAATAGGGAACTAGAAACTCCAGAACCAAGAAGTTTTCTACAAAAAATTAGCTGATGTTTGTTTTTTCCTGGAAGCAGAAATGGAAAGGTTACAGGAGTAAGATCCTAATACAGAGAGGCTTACCAAAGTTTGCTCTACAATTACCAAAAACTTGAGATGCTACATTTATGATGAGAAAGAGAAAAACTCTGTACAAACCCCCTGATACCTACTTCCAGAAACTGACTCCAGCTGCGGAATCAAACCCTGACTCTAACACCAGTCCTATCTTTTCTAACAAGTCCATTGTCCTCTGCAACAACCAAGATTGTATTTGAAGATGTTTAAGTATTTATATTCACAGAAAGCTAAAATTAAATACTATGTTAAGCCAAACATCTGCCTAAGTTGCATTTAATAGGTAAATGTACCTGTTCCAACTTACATACAAATTCAACTTATGAACAAACCTACAGAACCTATCTTGTTCATAACCTGAGGACTGACTGTAATGTACACCTTAACTAAAAATGTAGCAATTATAACCCATTTGTCTTTTGTTTTTAAGTTCTTTTTGTCTGTTTGTTTGTTTTTTATAGCGAGAGAGACACAGAGAGAGAGAAAGAGAGAGAAGAAGAAGGAAAAGAGATGAGAAGCACCAATTGGTAGTTGCAGCACCTTAGTTGTTTATGGATTGCTTCTCATATGTGTCTTGAACAGGGATTTCAGCCCAGCCAGTGGGTGGGCCCTTGCTCAAGTCAATGACCTTGGGCTCAAGACAGCAACCTTTGGGCTCAAGCCAGTGACCACGAGTCATGTCTATGATCCCAAGCCCAAGATGATAACCCCACACTCAAGCTGGTGACCTCAGGGTTTCAAACCTGGTTCCTCAGCATTCTAGGTGCGCTTCCTATTCACTGCACTACCACTGGGTCATGCTGTTCTTAAGTTTTCTTTCCTCCTACCTTAGTTCGTGTCTTTGTGACTGTTGCTGGTTGAACTACTGAAGGAGTCACAGACTTGGTCTCTAGACTTTCTGACTCCCTTATCTCTGCCTCATCCTTCACACTTCCTCCAGTTTATCTTTCTAAAGCCCAGGTTGCATTAGTATTACTATTCTCCTCCAGGACATTCACATTGTTTATTCATTAGCTGGAGAATAAAATCCAAACCTTAAGCTTGGCATTAAAAGTGCTACTACAACTTTTTGCTTTATCTTGTATGTTATGTCCAGTTGTGTTTGTTGAGAAAGGAACATCTTCCCCAACGTTTTTACTCATCAAAATTTTAATAACCCTTGAAATTCTAATTCTAATAACGTTGGCGTGAATTCCACCTATTAAGAAAAACCCTTCCTCACTTCCTCTGATTTAATTTACAATTCTTATACTATTTACACAAAGTTTTCCATTATACTGTTCAGAGTATATTATTCAGTCAAATATTATAATTTCCTTATATCTATCTAGGCCACTAGAATATAAACTCCTTGAGGATATGCACTGTGTTTTCTTTTTCTGTATCATTTTCATTGTTATCACCCATAAAAACTTGCATATTTTTTTTCACATCAGAGGTAGAAAAATTGTTTATTGAGTTGAAATCGCTTGAAAAAGGTTAAACTCTAATTCTTTTTTGGATTTGAATGATTACTGCTGGAAGCCAAGATACTCACAGAGAATGGGGAGAGAGAGAGAGAATAAGAAAGAATTATTTCATAAACTCTCCCCACCAAAATTGTGTTTTAGTTTATTTACTTTAAGCAAGACATGATTTCTATTTTCTAATGCAAAGAAATCTTGAATATATTATAATAAAATGATAAGGTTTTCTGAACATCAAAGAATTCTTACAAAATAACTTTTGGATGAGTGAAGTCAAAAGAATCAGAAACATACAAATTAAGTTTCCCTAGAGAGACATGGCTAAAAAAAAGGAGAAGAAACATGTTGAAAATTATATAGAGTTCACTACTTTGAGGAAAGTTTTCAGAAAACAAAACACTAAAGTTTAATAATATGGTACAATTGAACTATAATGACAAATTATCCAAACATTTTTTCCTCGCTATTCTCACTAAATGTAAACTATGTCCTAAATGACGGGGTTTTCTTTAGAATGCTCGTTTGACTTGGTGGCCTCAGTTATTGATCATATTTTACCATGAAATGCTAGTGAGGGCTTTTATTTAGCAAGTATTCATGGGATAATTGAATTTCCAAATAATATCTCAATTAATTTGAACAACAAGCCCTACACTTTCCAGATGGCTGGGTTTTTCTTGGCCTTCCAGTCCACATTGTTCCCTGTACCTTACGTTGCTTCATCATGTTCTTGCATATCCTGAAACTCCTTCTAACCTCAGGGATTATGATAAGGAGAAAAAAGAAAACTTACCGATTCCAAAAGTCTCACCATAGCTTTGGGAAAGAAAAACAATAATTTAGTCATTTCTGAATATTGTTGTAGGTCTAACTCCAAACAGATTTCACTAAATTGTGATTAGTTGATCAATGTGTAATAATTATAACATCCACTCATAGAACATCTTTCTTATGTCAAGTATTATGCCAAATAGTTTAAATTCCTAACCTCAATTCTTAGAATAACCACATAATGTTATTTCCACTTTATAGATGGAGAAATAAAAACTCTGAAAGATTAAGCCAAAAACTCATGGGAACCCAGCTAGCAGAGGTAGAAATTGAATCCATATCTTATACTGTTTACTATGTGTTTATATCACTTTTACTTGGAAAGCTAAACCCATAAATCATTAATGATAAAAATACTACCACAATATTAACTCTCATGCATATCCAGTTGCAATAGTATATACAATTAAATTATCAAGAGAAATCATTTTCCCTTGGGAAACTTTTTGTTTACCCAGGTCAGTAATTTTGTAACATTAAAGTGATATCAAACTAAGACCCCAAAATGCCTAGAAATTTATATGTTAGCATTGTGCTAAAATGAGTAAAAAATCCACCAACCTATTACTTAGTTTTATTTCTCACCCAGACAAATGGAAACATTATCTATAGACAGGAAATCTCAGGCAACATTTAGCTACTTTATCTTGGTTAATCCATGCAATGGAGTGAGATTTGTTAAGCAATAACACATGACATGCAGCATGTTACACTGTGATAAGGCCATGCTTAAACTGTTTGGTAATGCATGACCATCCACCGCCATGGGATATTATCATTTTTAATAGTGGGAGTTCTGGAATTAGCCACTGATATCTTGATACCCTCCACCTCTGAGAATTAAAAGAATCAGACATGAGTCAAGAACAAGCTTTTTGGTTCTTTACCTTTTATCAATTTTAAATATTTTGAGTTGGCAATATAGTCATAAAGTCCCCAAATAAAAATGACATGAAAAGATATACAATAAAAAGTCTTGATCTCTCTCTGCCATCTTTTCTGCTCACAATACTTATCTGATGGCCATCATTTCTACTAGCTTCTTCAGAGAAAATTCATGTTTTCTCTCTTCTTTACATGAATAGCAGCACAGTATCCACACTATTTTGTACTTTGCTTTAACATATAATTATATGTCTTTAAGATCTTTACAGATATTTTGACAGCTTTTTAATATTATAACATTTAGATAATTCTATAGTTATTTAATCAAAATTTCAATGTGAGCTAGAAAGACATTTGTGTGAAAAGAAAGCATTATATAATGACCACCAAACATAATATTTCTCTATTTTCTATCCATTTTCCAGGGGTCAGGAGTCACATGATTAGATTTGGCTAAATAATATATGATTGAAGAGATGTGTGTTATGTCCAGTCAAAGTAGTAAAAAACTCATATGCAATTTTTAAAAGATTTTATTTACTTATTGATTTTAGAGAAAGAGGAAAGAAGAGAGAAAGAATGAGAAGGAAACATTAATTTGTTGTTCCACCCACTCATGCATTCATTGCTTGATTCCTGTATGTGCCCTGACAGGGATGGAACCCACACCTCAGTGTATCCAGACAATATTTTAACTGAGTTACCTGGCCCCAGCTCATATGGGATTCTTGATTCTCTCTCCCACTATACAGTGAACAAGAAGGTGAGATGTTCACAATGTTACAAGTGCAAAGATAAGGATCTTCACCAGTCCACATATTTGGGCAAATTTTGCTGCACAGCTCTCTGCACACTACAGCGAGCACATATTGCTTTGTTAGGCTACTATGATTTGGAACTTATTTTTATACTGTATATCATACATCTCAAACTAGAGGAATTTTTTTACATTATTTCATGGTTGAGAAGTCCTTACATTTTTGTGTGAAAATTTCAAGTGTATGTGCATTTTTTTCCCCTCTGGGGAGCCATTAGGAATCATTAGATGGTTATAAAGTGTCTAGACTCTAAAATAAGTTAACTGTGATCTATCTGGCCTAACCCCTTATTTTACAGATAATAAAAAGAGCCCCAATGAGATTGGGGTGTTGCTCGGAGTTCTGCCTAGGCCCCATCATGGCTCAGTTTAGGATAGTCTAGTCATATTAACCACAGCTCCAAATGGAGCCAGCTTTTGTTCCTAACTTCATCAATATGTATCTTCTCTTTGTACCCATGAGCAATCTCACAAACTTTTTTCCTCGTGTACTTGATCACATATGACATCTTCAAAGTTGTCTTCAACTCATCTGTTCAAACACACAAGCCAAAAATTTAGAAGGTAGCCTTGAGCTCTCATTTCACCCTCCTCCCCTCTCCCTAAAAAATATTTTTACTACATCCAAACAAACCACCTAAAAATCCTATCAAGAGTGTGTTCAAAATACATTCTCAAACTGATCACCTGGCACCATTTTATCACTCTCATCACAATTCAAATGTCTGTCTTCTTGGACAATACTGGCAGCCCCTTTGCAGCTCTCTCTGCTCCTATTTTAACATCCTCTGGACTTATTGTGAGGAAAGCAGAAGGTTAATTTGTTTGTTGGTAATGTTGTTGTTTTTTAGTCAAAACCTCTTAATGGCTTCTTATCACACTTTGAAAAAAAACTTTTATTTCTCTTTCTTTTCCAAGTGAGAGGAGGGAGATAGAATGACAGACTCCCATATGCATCCTGACTGGGCTTCCCCCTGGCAACACCCATCTGGGGCTGATGCTCTGCTCACATGGGGCCATGCTCACAACCAAATTATTTTTAGTTAAAATATAATTGCTTGTTCTATATCCACAACCAAATTATTTTTAGTGCTTGAGGTTCCATGAAGCCATCCTCAATGTCCAAGGCCGATGTACTCGAACCAATCGAGCCATGGCTGTGAGAGGAGAGGAGAGAGAGAGAGAGAGAGAGAGAGAGAGAGAGAGAGAGAGAGAGAGAGAAAAGGGAGAGGAGGGGTGGAGAAACAGATGGTCATTTCTTCTGTGTGCCCTGACTGGGAATTGCACCCAGGACATCCACACATGGGGCCAATGTTCTACCACTGAGTCAACCAGTGAGGGCCTCAAAAAACTTATTTTTAATGGCAGCCTAAATGGTTCTTCCCAATGGCCTAGGCTACACAGCTGGCTTTATCAACTAGACAATGCTTCCTATGGATGTATAACTGTCCTTACCATTCACATATCTGCTCAAAGGTCAGCTCCAGAAGAGGCCTACCCTGACAATTTGTAGGAATAGTCCTTGCTTCTACAATGCTCTATTCATTTAAACTATTTTTTAAGTTCAAATTAACATTTAATTTTAAAAATATGCTTCTTTGTTTGTAGTCTATCTGACTCCCATGAGGTCAGGGATCTGGTCTGCTTTCCTCAAAGCTGAATCATATAGCACCTAGAATACTAGTTGGCTCTCATTAGCACTTAACATTTTTAAATCCATCAATAAATATCCATTCTCCAACCATTATATAAACTGTTTTGTTGAGAATTGCCTTTACTTTTGTTATATCAGCTGAGCATTCCCTACTTTCAGGGTCCTAGACTTTAGTGATTCGGCTACTTCTTGCCTCTTCTGATCTATTCTGCTTTCTGACCCTAACAGAAGTTGCAGCTACAATATTGACCTTTTGTCTCTTAACAGAGGAAGCAGTATTATGTGAGCAAACACTCTACCCAGGGATTTGGAACTCATCCTACATCTACTTTCAATTCTAATACTAATGTTGGAAAAATGAACTTGGATAAGGCATTTAATGTCCCTGAATCTCAGTTTCATAATCTGTGAAATGAGTATGATAAAAATGATAATGGTGATATGCTCCCTTTGAAACTGTTCACTCTTCCCACACACATACATAGCTTGTATTTCATTAATATACACAAATTAAAGGACACAATTTTTGTTTATATACACCATCAAACACAACACATTGCCAGTGTAAAAGAATATTATTATTGTTTTTTGTTGTGTGAAACTATAGTTCACTTCCCTGATTGGATTTTCTGGGTGTTTCCTATCAGCACTACTTAGAGTGTCAATAAGGAAACTTAGGGCTAAGCTTTTATAGCTTTATATTATTTGCTTCAAAACATTATGAGGGTATTTAGAGGCCTCTTGTAAGTTAAAATATTATTGCTTGTTCTATATCCAGATTTTATGGACATCAGAGAGCTTCTTTTCCTACCATGAAAAATGTGACACCATTTAGCAAGAATATAATCCCATGGAGCCAAAATTTTTAAACTTCTATCAATTTTTCACTAATTGGTGTTAGCAGATAACATCATTAGGTGTAGAAACATTGCTTTACTTCCTTTAAGTGGCCAGTGCCTACAAAAAAATGAGCTGATATTAATATAGCACATAATATATTTTTTATCCTAGTCAATTCTGTAATAGCCCTTAACTTCATTGTATCTGTGCATTTTACATAAATGTATGCGTCATGCTTAAACAACAGGCTGCAGAAGACCCTCTTCAGAAGCATCATGAACAAGTAGGTAAACTTGCTGAAGCACTTCAAATCACATACCGTATAAAAAGCAGTAAATTGTTTCCTTAGTAGTTTTGACAACATTGCCTCTGAACATAATTGAATGTCATTCATTTATATGTTTTCAAATAAGTTCCCAGTGACATTACACCTGGGAATGTGTATACTTGGTTGTCTGTTTATACCAAAGAGCCGGACATATGGCCTGTGGCCTCTATTTGGCCCCAGAGCTGTTGCAAAGTTCTCCTACCAGTTTTCAGCCAGTCTGCCCATCACTGTGAATCAGCTCTGTCAGACACAGGGCTTCCCATCAATAAACAACAAAAGTGCAACTTTCCCAGCTGCCAGCTCACAGGGCCTCACAGCGCTGAGATAGCAGGTCCTGGATGAAAGCAAGAGAATGTCACATGCTGTCTAAATGAGAGAAGAACAGCTAAGACAAGGGGAAAGAGAAATGTTATAATGAAACCTGCAAAGGGAAGAGATCTAGAAAAGAGGAAATAAAAGACCCTGTTGCATGGAATTCAGGAAGTATGAATTTTAGTACCTATCTACTCTAGAAGGACCGCGTGATAGTAGACAAATCTCTCACTGCATTGCCTTCGTTTCCTTTTCTGGAAAGTGAGAGTTAACTACTTTATGAACTTTTATATTCACCAAGAAACATTTTAATTTTCTTTGTCAGGTCTTATATTTTAAAAGATGTCTGTTAAACTGTATTAATTAATTTGTTTTCCAATTATTATTAAAGAAATATACAGCTACTAATTAAAATTTCTGACCAGCATGATTACTGACACATTGTTGGTATAATCCCAGAAAAAATTATATATATATATATAATTTGAATTTTTATACATAGAAAACCTTGTAGTATAAAAAATACCTTAGAATGAAAAATAATGCTATATTGATATTTTCCCCTGTAAACATACTTTTAGGTGTTCCTTTCAACAAATATTAAATAAAAACTATGCTGGACACTGTCAATGTTTGTACTAAAAAACAAAAACAGTTCTTGAAAAATTTCCAAAGTGGTAGAGAAACCAGCAAAAACAAACAAACAAAAAAGTCAGATGTAGCAAAGATGGAAATAAAATCATAGAGCTAAAAATTAAATATAGTTTCAAGAGAAGGCCTATCATTTAATAGCCTCATTAAAAAGGAAACAAAGAACAGCACCAATAAAAAACTTTATTTTTGAGAATCACTTACCATGAGGTGACATTTTTTGATATTGCTTACCCAAAGTGTGCTATATAGAATGAAAACCCTGGGACATGCTCAAAAAATAGCCTTCCAGGCTTAATTTTGCTTGACAAACACACTATTTTCTATCCCACTATTAAATTTTTATAATGCATATTTACATATTTAAGGATCTAAAAAGTTCTTACAGTAAAGAAACATATTTCACTTGGTTTAATATAGATTTTTCTCAGATATTTGACTGAGAAATCTTCTTTTACCGAATACACACACACTAAGAAAATAAATCATAAATTAAGGCACTCTAAAATTTTTTTTTTTTGGTGTATGATGGAAATACTTAAGATTCTCTTTACAAATTTCAAACATATAATAAAGTATCATTAACTATAATCACCGTGCTGCACATTAGATCTCCAGATCTTACTCATCTTGCAAAACTGGCTCTGGCACTTTGGGAATAGATTGTATTGAGGACAAAGAGCAGGTGGGTGCAGAAAGACCAGTTAGGAGGTCATTACTGTAATCCAAGAAAGAGATAATGGAACACAAACCAGAGTAGTGAAGATGGAAAATAAAATTTAAAAACTGGTCAGATTGGGGACACCTAATAGCTTGTTTATATGCTGGTGAAAATGATCCAGGAGAGATGGGCACAGATGGTGTTGCAGGAGAGAAGAGGGAATTGATGGAACATATTTTTGGGTAAACAGGAGCTGCTGAAATCTAGAATACATGTGGGGATATAGCTCTAGATTGTAGTACACATACTGCAGCTCTCACAACAAGATAAATAGCAGAGAATGTGGGTTCATATGTTGGTAAGTGGGCAGATATGATGGTGGGGATCTAAGATGTTCTCTCTTTTAGAATTTCAATTTTCTTCATTAAGTTGAATGTATAGTCATCAGCTGAGGGTGAAGAAAGGGGAAGAGGTGTTGTAAATATAAAAAAGGAAGAGAAAATGGGAAATTAAAATAGAAGAGTGGAGAAATTAATAAAATAGGAAATTGTATGATTCCCTGATTAGCATTAAGAGAACTCATTAGGTTTGTAGTTATCAATTTAAATTGAGATGAGTAAGGACGGCTGTGTATTTTTCTCCATGTATGTTTAGTTGAAGAATTGTAGGCATAGAGAATGGTCATTTGAATTGAACTAAGTTATGGTCTTGCAGAAAATGTAAAAATACTAAGAATCATGCATTTAAGGGTATAAATCAGAAAATAATTATAAAGATTATGCAAGAAATTTAAGTCGGATAAGAGGAATTATGAGAGCATCAAAGGTTAAAGGTGCATGAAAAGTTGGTTGAAGCAATTGTTTGGATTTAGATTATTGTTGTTTGGAACTAGAAAAAATACATTAAAATGATGGTGGTCAGAGAGGGGCACATGCAAGTGAAATTATGGAGAGGTTGTAGTTTTTGACAATGACATGATTGAGCATCTATGACAGGTGGGTGTCAAGAGCATTGGAAGATAGAATTCAAAGCTCAGATAATTTAGGGTGCCAGAAGAATTATCTCCTGAAATATTAAAATTACCAAAACATGAAAACAGGTTTTGTGTCAGAGAGAAAGGGAAAACAGGAGCTAAAAATCAAGAAACCAATAAGATAAGTTTGGGAACATAAGGGAAGCAGTTACAATGAGGGATACTAGATGAAACAACTAGATCACATGAATTTCAAAAAGAGGAAATTTGGGGGAGGAGGAAAGATAAATGGTTTGAAAGAGGCAAAGAAGAATAATAAAAAGCACCTGCCCAACTCCAGGTCTAATAAGAGAGAGGTTGTGGGAGTAAAATCAACGGTCATCTGACAGGTTTAGAGGAATACCAGAGTCTTTGGGAGAGAGCCAAGTTTTCATTAAATAGAGAGAGAAAATTAAACAATAGAAAAGTTGTTGTAGATGTAAAAAATTATTCTAAGGATCAAGTGAAAATTCCGGAGAACACAATAAAGGCTGTGGAAAGAGGGAAAGGTATAAGAGGAGGGTATAAATATGAGGTGTACAGAGCATTATGGGGATTATGGTTTGGGAAGTGAGAGATGCCTTGGAAACTGTTGGGATAAAAGATAAAAAAAAATTAATTCTAGTTGATCAAAGCACATGAAGACGGCATGCCTATAAGCATGGGTTAGTAGGAACTTGATCCCAGTCAGTGGACACAAAAATACCCTGGGGATTTGTTCACTTGAAAAACAAATATTCATTGAGCACCTACTATACATATCATACAGTACTGTAGGTGCTAAAGATTCAGATCTGACCAAAACACAGTTTCTATCTTAGGAAATTTACATCAAAAATTAAAAAGCGACAGGTCCTGGCAGGGTAACTCAGTCAGTTAGAGTATCATCCTGAAATGCCAAGGTTGTGGGCTCAATCTGAGGTCAGGGAAGATACACAAAGCAATCAATGAATGCACAACTAAGTGGAACAAATAATGAATGCTTCTCTCTCTCCCTTCTCTTTGTTTCTCTGAAATCAATCAACAAGATACAAATTAATAAAAGCAACAGAGGACAAATAAATAAATGGATAAAAAGAACTAAAATAATAATAAACTAGGTTATGGGGATAAAGAGTAACACGAATGTTGTTTTATATAACATATTTAGGAAAGACCTTTTTGAGATGGTAAGAGTTGATTAAAGTATTTGAATAAAATGAAGTGAGTTTTCCAAATAACTGGGGAAGAGAGTTCCAGACAAAACTAATATCAAATGGTAAGACCCCATGAAATGACAGCATTTAGTGTGTTTAATGACCGCAAAAACAGCGTGACAGATTTTCAAAAGGAGATAATGGAAAGACTAATAGGAAATCACAGGAGGTTTGGAGCCCCAACCAGGATCTTGGTTCAAATGTATGAAGTGTGTGTGTGTGTGTGTGTGTGTGTGTGTGTGTGTGTGTGTGTGTGTGTATGTGTAAGATATTCAAAAGTTATATTCATTTCTAAAACATATTTAATAGACCTTAAATATCCTTCAACAATACACTAATTTACACCATTTTAACGATATAAGATTGATCATTTCTACAACACTTAAAAAAATCAAACTAATACTGGTCTTCATAAATTTACATAATTTAAGGACAGCTATTATCACAGGTCTTTTTTAAAAATAGGTATTTAACATGTTTTTGGCTATTTGTTTATTATTTGTGTTTAATTTTGTCCATTATTTTATCATTTTATTTTTAAATTATATTTTCTTGTAGGAGCTCTCTATTGATGTAGGTATTAAGACTTTATCTATGATGTATGTTGCAAATACACTCTTCCAGTCTGTCACTTACATTATAATTTTTTTGTGTTGCCTTCTAGTATAAATAAACAGTTAAAATTTATATATCATTAACCTTGTTAATCTTTTTTTTGTTGTTTCTTGATATTCTATATACTCAAGAAGCCTTTTTCTAAAGAATATATATAAGTATTATTGCACATTTTCTTCACATGTTTATAATTTTTACCTAATTCATAATCCATCATTTTTTATTCTTGTTATACCATTTGAACATTTTGTAACACTTTTCAAATTAGGAATGAGCTGTGGAAGTGAATACATTAGATATTGCTTACAGGGTGTCAGGCACTGTTCTAGGTTCTTTACATACATTAACTGATTAAAAGCTCTTTGTCTCTCTCTCTCTCACTTCAGTAATGTTCCCAAGGTCAAAACACTGGTTAATATTATGACTGGTATTTAAAATCAGGAAGTCTGGCGCCAAAGTCACAACTATATGCTACTCTCTACCGGGCACTTACATTGTGCCTGCTGAAGTCAGGGAGGTTATAATGTTGGAGTTGAGGTTTCAACTGAGTGTCGAGAAATAAATAGATTTTTTTTAATATGAGTTGTTTTTATTAATTTTAATGGAATGACATTGATAAATCAGGGTACATATGTTCAGAGAAAACATCTCCAGGTGTCAAATTTTTGACATTTGATTATGTTGCATACCTATCACCCAAAGTCAAATTGTCTTCTGTCACCTTCTATCTGGTTTTCTTTGTGCCCCTCCACTCCCCCACACTCTCCCTCTCCTTTCTCTACCCCACCCCACCCCGGTAGCCAACACACTCTTGATTATGTCTCTGAGTCTCATTTTTATGTTTTATCTATGTATGAAATCATATAGTCCTTAGTTTTTTCTGATTTATTTATTTCACTCCGTATAATGTTATCAAGGTTCATCCATGTTGTTGTAAATGACCCGACGTCATCATTTCTTATGACTCAGTAGTATTCCATTGTATATATGTACCAAAGGTTTTTAATCTACTCATCTACTGACGGACACTTGGCTGTTTCCAGATCTTCACTATTGTGAATAATGCTGCCATAAATATGGGGGCGCATTTCTCCTTTTGGAACAGTGCTATGTGTTCTTAGGGTATATTTCTAAAAGTGGGATAGCTAGGTCAAAAGGCAGTTTGATTTTTAATTTTTTTTTTTTTTTTTTTACAGGGACAGAGAGAGAGTCAGAGAGAGGGATAGTTAGAAACAGACAGACAGGAATGGAGAGAGATGAGAAGCATCAGTCATTAGTTTTTCACTTCCGTTGCAACACCTTAGTTGTTCATTGATTGCTTTCTCACATGTGCCTTGACCGTGGGCCTTCAGCAGACCAAGCAAGCCCTTGCTGGAGCCATTGACCTTGAGTCCAAGCTGGCGAGCTTTTGCTCAAGCCAGATGGGCCTGCGTTCAGGCTGGCAACCTCAGGGTCTCGAACTTGGGTCTTCCACATCCCAGTCTGACGCTCTATCCACTGTGCCACCACCTGGTCAGGCTCATTTTTAATTTTTTGAGGAATCTTCATACTGTTTTCAACAGTGGCTGCACCAGTCTGCATTCCCACCAGCAGTGCAGGAGGGTTCCCTAGAATTTTGACCAAAGAACATATAAAGAGCTGGTGCAATAACACAGCCCTGTAAGTTGGTGATATCTTTGAGTTTGGAGAGAAGTTCATTGCCACAGGTGTATCAGATACATGGGATGAAGAGCAGAAGTTGAAATGAGAAAATAAAATTTTTATTAAATGGTTTGGGTACCACAGTAAAGGTCAGGATTTTACTCTGAAGGAGAAGAAGCCACTTGGCTGTTGTGGATGTCGAGTATAGAAGTTAACAGCAGCTTCCTATTCTGACTATCAATATCTAGCCCTCTGAAATTAGGTTAGTTACCAAAATTAGCTAATCCTTGGTAGACTCATCTCTTAAATGAAAATTTAAAAAATAGAGTTGCTTTAAATTTTTATATAAACAATGAATGTTCACAATTTAGCCCAAAGTCTGGCAAGTATTAGTCATGCAATACTTTCAACTCTTATTATTACTAGTCAAAGTAAACTTTGATGAGAGACAGTGAGCAATCAATCAAATCCAAAAGATTGATGCAAGTGTCTTGTAAGTGGTTGCAGGCACCGATGTTTGTTTTATTGAATTTATTGGGATATATTGGTTTGCAAAACCATACAGGTTTCAAGTGTACAAATCAATATAACATCTTCTACACACTGCATTGTGCGCCCATCACCCCAAGCAAAGTTTCTTTCCATTCCTCTTTTTCCCCACTTTGTCCACCTCACATACCTAATCCGTTTTACCTTCTTTCTGCTGGCCCCCCAACCCCCATCCCCTCTGATAGATGTCCATCTGTTCCATGTATCCATGCCTCTGGTTCTTTTGTTCATCAGTTTATTGTGTTTATTAGATTCCACATATAAGCGAGATCATATGGTATTTGTCTTTCTCTGACTGACTTATTGTACTTAACATAATAATCTCCAAGTACATTCAAGCTGTCACAAAAGGTAAAATTTTCTTTTTTTTTTTTATGTCCAGTTAGTATTCTATTGTATAGATGTACCTTAGCTTTTTTTATTATTATTCATTTTAGAGAGGAGACACAGACTGAGAGAGAGAAAGAGAGAAAGGGGGGAGGAGCTGGAAGCATCAACTCCCATATGTGCCTTGACCAGACCAGTGCAGGGTTTTGAACTGGCGATCTCAGTGTTCCCAGGTCGACGCTTTATCCACCGCGCCACCACAGGTCAGGGCGTACCTTAGCTTTTTTATCCACTCATCTACTAATGGGCACTTGGGCTGCTTCAAAACCTTGGCTATTGTAAATAACACTAGGATGAACATAAGGGTACACATATTATTTTGAATTAGTGTTTTGGGTTTCTCCAGAAAAAGTGCCAGAAATTGGATCACTGGGTCAGAAGGCAGTCCCATTTTTAATTTTTTGAGGAAACTCCATACTGTTTTCCACAGTGGCTGCTCAAGTCTTCATTTGTACCAATAGTGCATGAGGGTTTCCTTTTCTTCACACCCTCACCAGCACTGGTTGTTTGTTGATTTATTGATGATAGCCATTCTGACAGTCGTGAGGTGATGATAACTCACTGTGGTTGTAATCTGCATCTCCCTGGTGAATAGTGATGTAGAACAATTTTTCATGTCTATTGGCCACCTGCACTCTTTGGAAAAGTTTCTATTCAATTTATTTGCCCTTTTTTTTATTGGTGTCTTCTTGGTGTTGAGTTATATAAGTTCTTCATATAACTTAGAAATTAACTCCTTATCAGATATATTATTGGCAAATATGTTCTCCCATTCAGTGAGGTCCCTTTTCATTCTGTTTATAGTTCTTTTGCTGCAGCACAGATTTTTGCTAGCCATTTGAATTCAGAAAATGAGAAAAGAAAAATATAGATGACTTTGATATTTTCAGGTTTGGAGACTACGTATTTATAGGTAAAACTGAGGTTAAAATAAAAAAGGAGGAAGAGCTAAAAAGAAAAAATGCTCAATTTTTTAGAGACATTAAAGTGAGATACTTGATGTCTATTTAGCCAGAAATATTGCTATATTTGAGTATATACAGAAGTCTGCCTATATTCTGACCATCTCTATGTTAATAACAATTAGTAAGTCAGTTTATAAAACATTGTAACTACTGGAAATCATAATTAGTCATTATTTCCATGTTTTATCAGTGTAATAAAAATTATAAAATATCTAATAATGACTTTGAGAAACTGTAATAGTTTAAAGTGCCTTCTGAATCACCAAAGATGAAATTATATAGAATATAACTTTATTGTTCAATGTGTTATTGTATTTTAATTACATGAAAGTAGGAAAATCACAAATGTTATGGGTATGAAAAAAAATACTTTCCCCTTTTGGGGACAATCTCAATTTTAAATTTATTTATGTATTCTATAAGCTGTTTATTTCAAATAAATAAATAAAAACATTTATAGAGTTTATCCTTTGGAAGCTAAGTACCTCTGTCCAGAGCACAGACCATAATGTCTACAGCTGGTGGCAGCAGGAAATGAACCTAAGGAGACGAGTAAAGTAGGGTCATCAATGCAACATTAAGGTAATGGGTGCTCTCCCCAGATGAAGACAAACTGGTCTGTGTTTGACTGTAAAAATCTAGTTGATTATGCAAAGATTTTCTACTCTTGTGCTATACTAGAACAAATTAAATTTATGATGCTGTTATGTTTCCACCTTTATTATATTTGACTGCTGATACAGTGTTTTCAGAATGCCAGATTAGGGTTTCCAAATTAGAGTTTAAAAACCTTCTTCCAACCTGAGGAAATTAATTTTACAAGCACCTAAAGCATCTTACACTTTAAAAAGACACCTGCTTTCTCATGGTAAATATATGACTTCAGGATAATTTAAAGAGCCTTTGAGAAGTTAAAAAAAAATTCAGCGAAATCTTCTAATAAAAATAGACAAGATGCTCAGGGGATTCAAAGTAGGTTAAGATATCAAAATATAAATGCCATTTGAAAGGGATTTTGGTACTAAATTTAAGATTTTAGCAACTTGACACTGATAAATCTTGCTGCAGGGTTCCTAAATCTGATGAGAACACCTGTTAGTGATGCCCAAATGCTTGAATTAAAATGTAATTTTGATATTTCAGTTATTAGATTAAAATCAGAAACCTTTAAACACATAGTAATTTATGTAAGATTCTTTTTGTTGGGGACTTTTAAAGCATAGATTGACTCAGTTTGATTCTGGAAAGTTTTTAAATTGAAGACTTTAAGTGGATGTGCTTTGACCATATGATACAATTTTATTCCATATCAAATGGAAAAATCAAAAGTAAAGTATGATATCACGCTGTTAAAACATAATGAGAAGATTTAAAAATTATTTTAAATAAACTCTTAAATGGAAATATTCATAGAGGATAAAAATATTCAGATGATGTGGTTTGACCTTTAGAGTCACATAAGAAAGATGAGTCCAATTCATTATTCATCTAGTATTGCCTATTTTAAAATAATAGAGGCTTCAAGTGCTTTATATAAAACTATTAGAAAGATCTGTGCACAACCCAGCCTCCATAATGTACTTGAGTATGGCAAAAAATAACTGTAAATTGAGTAATCCAGATAATATGTAACACTACTATAAAGCTATATTTTTTTCTTTTAGAGGGCATCTTTGAGAAATATCTCTTTTTAAAAAATTATTTTAATGGGGTGACATTAATAAATCAGGTTACATATGTTCAAAGAAAACATCTCCAGATTATTTTGTCATTCAATTATGTTGCATACCCATCACCCAAAGTCAAATTGTCCTCTGTCACCTTCTATCTGATTTTTCCTGTGCCCCTCCCCTCCTCCCTATCCCACCCTCTCCTCCCTCCCCCCACCCCATAACCACCACACTCTTGTCCATGTCTCATAGTCTCGTTTTTATGTCCCACCTATGTATGAAATCATGCAGTTCTCAGTTTCTCTTTGTTTTACTTATTTCACTCCGTATAATGTTATCAAGGTCCATCCATTTTGTTGTAGATGATCCGATGTCATCATTTCTTATGGCTGAGTAGTATTCCATAGTATATATGTACCAAAGCTTTTTTTTTAATTGACTGAAACAATTAAAGTAGTAGAGAATACTTCTATAACTTAGAGATAGATAAAAAACCTCTCTTTGCTCAATCCTTGCTTCAGTATTATTTAGAATGTTAGGGGTGGATATAGGGAACATTCTTCTCTTATATTAAACTTTTATTAATTGCCTTATATTAAAATATATTATACCTGTTAAAATAAATAATATAAAAAATCTCCAAATTGAAGCCTAGGAAAACTTTATCAAAATTAAACTTATAATTATCATTTTTTCAGAGCTATCCACATGGAAAATTTACTAGACATTAGGGTAATAAATATAAGCTCCTTCTAAGTAAAAAGATTTATTTTATTTGCAATTTGAGTTTTCAAAAATTGATAAAATAGGGCACACATTTATTTTACAGACATTGAAGCTTTAGTTTTGTTTTTCTATTATAATGTATGTGTTGGACAGTAGGACAAAGCATTGATAAGTGACTTAGCAGGTTCTCTTGAACAAAACAGCTGGACAAAGAGAGAGAAGTGAGCTAAATTTTGGGGGTGAATATTTTGGAGTAAATTATAAAGCAGTGCTCTTATAATAATGTATGTAAATTAAAAATAGATCAGCAAAGAATGACTAAAATTAATCAATTTTCAAATACTTTTTATGACTTTTAAACCTAACTTATTGCTCACTCTTGAAAGAGGAAACATATGAGTACTTGTGTTGGAAACACCTAAGAACAGCAAAGTGTTAACGCTTATCAAACCAACCTAAAGTGGCTTTCCATGACTATGGTATACTCTACATTGAACTAGGTTCCTGACCATAGTATTTCTGTTTTTTGTTTGTTTGGTATTTTTCCCCTAAAGGGCTCTGCTTAATTTTAGAGACTTTTCTTTCTACTATGTGTATTATTTTTAATTTTATTGAAGTAAATAAAATAAAGTGAAATAACATAATATATGCTCACTGCAGTACTATGCAACAATGAATCTTTGCAATTTAAACTAAATGAGTATAAAAGAAAAGATGTTAACTGAATCAATGATTGGCAGGTAGTGCCTCCATGTGCTATTTCAAATTTATCTTCACTCTGCTTTGCACGAAAGTCCTCTTCGAAGTGTGAAAGCCAATCTTACAGATGTCTAATAAAGAAAGAGAAGACAGTTTTAAAGTCAAAGGAAATTCTAGGACCACCTATATATCACTAAAGCAAGTGTTATAAAGTGTTATGAACAGAAAGATAAAGGGCAATTAACCTATTAAGATTAAATGAATAGCTTGACCAGGTGGTGGCGCAGTGGATAGAGCGTCGGACTGGGATGCGGAAGACCCAGGTTCCAGACCCCGAGCTCACCAGCTTGCGCGCGCGGGCCCATCTGGCTTGAGCAAAAGCTCGCCAGCTTGGACCCCAGGTCGCTGGTTCCAGCAAGGGGTGGCTCAGTCTGCTGAAGGCCCGCCGTCAAGGCACATGGAGAAAGCAATCAATGAACAACTAAGGTGTCGCAAGGCAACGAAAAACTAATGATTGATGCTTCTCGTCTCTCTCCGTTCCTGTCTGTCTGTCTCTATCTATCCCTCTCTCTGACTCTCTCTTTCTCTGTCCCTGTAAAAAAATTAAAAAAAATAATAAGATTAAAAGAATAAGCTAAGGGGAAGTTAGCAAATAATTTTATGTTTTGTAGTGAATTCTACTCAGAGTTCTTAGGATAATGTACATAGATTCAACTTCAGTCAGCAAAGCATGAGTAAAAATAGTTTTTAAATATTTTTCATAGAGCTTTCAGTTTACATTTAAGCACATCTTCTGCTGCATTGGTTTTGTAAACCCAGAATGATTATTATTTTTTTATTGTCTTCATGAAAGGGTAGAAAAAGAAACAAATTTGTTTTGTAATTGACCAGTTTTCATAGAGGTGGAACAAACTTTCAGAAATACTTTAATTTTAGCTAAATTGATCCATGTTAATTTGGAAATAACTACAGAACATATACAAATTATACACAGAAAATGTACATTGTAAAGATTTGCACAATTATAAGAACTTACAAGAATCAAGCTCCATTTGCTAAGAATAAAATGCTAATAACTATGAATTCCACTTATACTTTAAAAAGTTAACTACGTAAAAAGTGTCACTTTCTTATTCAGCATATTATCTGCCTGAGTGTCTTCAAGACATATCTTCTGGCTCCTCTTTCAAAATTTACACTTTCCTTAGCTACACTGTGATATTACAGCCATGGAAGATTGAGCTAGCGTGCTTCCATTCTACTCATGCATCATAAACCCGGCTGTCAGTAAAGTGCTAATTGCAGAAACTTTATTACTTGAGGCGATATTGAACCAGAGAGAACACAGTTGGATTTTTCATATTCCAAACTTTGCAGTGAGCAATTAGGGGAAAAAACAAACAACCCTTTTCCTTTTTGTTTTAATTTGTAAGCTAAGCAAAAGTGAAATGGATATCACTGGCAGTAAAATAGAAACTTAAAATGTTGTCTTCCCAGGTGATTTCTGTAACTTAGTATAAAAGTATCCCATTAACCCTTTCTTTTCAAAATGCATGTTTTATACATTAATAGCATTTCTAACTTTACAACATAATTGAATATCCTTAATGGAGAAAGAGAACGGTACCCCATTTGGTGATTCTGTCCTTCAAATTTTTTTGGAGGGAAGCATACTTCAAAGATGTGCATTACATATGCTTTCTAAATTTATACATTTCATATGGGATTTGATATATTTAAAGCACATTTTAAACATTATTTCAGAAAACAGGTTTAGAAGTAGCACAGGAATTTCATTTAGAAATACAAAAAGAGATGAGATAGTTTAATGTAAAATTTATTGGAATAAGTGCACAGAAGGTTGACTGGGACTACTTCTAGGGTGAATTGTGTAGGTGGTGATTGGAAAAACCAGCATATAAAATTCCATGCAAAATCCTTTGGGAGATTTAATGTTTGCTAAAGATATGAGAGGGACTTGAAAATCATACTTAATATCTGCAGAAAAGAAAACAAACCTGTACCAGGATATTAAGGAGGAGAAATAATTAGGGACATGAAGGTGGAAAGGACAGATTAGAGGAAAACAAGCATGCTGTCATCTTACAAAATGACTGCACACGGATTTTATTTTTAAATAGTGAATTTAGAACCCTGGCTATGTGGTTCAGTGGATAGTGCAGCATCCTGGGATGGTGAGGTTGCAGGTTTGATCCCCGTCAGAACACATAAGAAGCAATCAATGACTACACTACTAAATGAAACAGCTAAGTGGAATGGTGAATTGATGCTCTTCTGTCCCTCTTTTTCTCTCTCCCCCCATCTCTCTTTCTTCTTCTCTCTCTCAAATCGATAGAAAAAAATTAAATCAAACATAGTGCCATTTAGAAAGAGTAAAAGTTTAATAGAATTAAACCTGAAAATTAAGCGGGCAATATAAATTAGAAGGACACTGACTTAGGAAATAAACTGTGCAAGATCTTGAAAATGTCCGCAAACCATGCTAAAGTCTTTCAAATTTATCAGAAGAGCTATAGGAAGTCATATAGAGTTTTGCATAGGAATTGACATGATCAGATTCATATTTTTGAAAAGTCAGTCTTGCTGCAGTCAGGAGAATTGCCTGAAGGGAGACAAGACTGAAAAGTTGGGAACCACTTAGAAAGTTGTTGCAGCAATCCACATAGGTTATGATCTCAGGCTCAGCTGGGTAATAGCAGGAGGAAAGAACAGATGGATTTGAAAGATATTTAGGAGAGGGAATCAACAGGATAAATGAGAGTGAGAGAGAGAAGATTCAGATGTGGGACTTAGGTTTCTGGACACGACAATGGTGTTACCATTTGCTGGAAAACAGGAAGAGGTATAATAGTAAAAATGATTTCAGTTGTAAACCATTTAAACTAACCTTTCTTATGATACACATGTAATCAATGTGGTTGAAATACTGAGTTATGGGATACAGACCAAGTTGTCAAGGAAGTGAAAATTTGGAGGTGATAATAAATAAGCCCAAAAGACAGGACTCAACAACTGGAAATATCAGTTACCTGAGCAAGCATAGGGTGAATGACCATAGGAGATCTAGATTGGTAGGAGGTTATGCTCAGAATATGATGTCTATAAATTTATAAATTCAAAAGAGAACAATTCCTGGTATTGACAAGTACATGGTGGCTGTGCTTAAATGGAGTTGAGGTGAGAGTCTTAGGAAAAGAGACAATAGAAACTCAGTATTATGCTTCCATTTCCCCAGTCTTACGCTGAGATTTGACTTGGAACTAAAGGGATTCATATTTAAAAGTCTTTGGCTGGTGACCTGGTTGCATCTATTCACGAAGAAAATGGTATCCTTACTGAATAAAAGAATAATAGCCTACCTACAATAAATCAGCAGCAATACCAGCTTGAAATTATAGACATGAACTAAATTTATAATAATGTAATTAACATACTCACCCCACTATTGGACTGAGTTCAAATTAATAAAAATTTAGTGAAAATATGGTGGCATAGATAAAATCAAAATGTGTGAATAGCTAAGCACTTGAAAAGCTAATGGAAAAGGATTGATTATTGACTGGTAAAGATTTGGGAAGCCTTATAAAAAAGATGAAACTGGATCTGAACTTTAGAAGATGGGTTAAGTTTTAAACTAGAAAGCCTATATTATCTACTAATTAAATATTTAATGGGTTTAAGTTCAGATCCTACGTCTGCCTCTTTCTGGCTGTAAGCCTCTGATCAAATTCTATAGTCTTTCAGAATGTAATGAAAAGTAAGTATATTAATATTCTTATTTACAAAGGTAACTAATTCTTAAAATGCTTTTGCCTTATAATATCTGATTAAAGTGAAAGCACTGAAGTAGTATCAAAAATATAAAGATTATAGAATACAGAGATTATGTAGAGAAAAATTTCTGTCTTTAAGAAGTAAACATAATTTTTGTTGTGAAAAAAATTTTCAAATAGAATTATAAAAATAATTATTGCATGCCAACTATTGGGAAAATTATGCTATCAAAATATACTAAAAGATAGACTATTAATGTTGAACAATAATTGTGTGTGTTTTTTTATTATTTATTAGTGTATAGAGAATTGTTTTTTCTTATCCACTTGAAGTTAAGTGGCTATGTGATTAGTTTTGGCCCAGAGAATGTGAATGAAAATATCTCCTGGCACAAAACATTTAATTACTTGTGCTTGATTCCCCAATCTCTTCTCTTCCATGGCAAACCTCTATACCTTGTGTTGAGATAGAATCATCAAAAAATGTTACAACATTCATTATCTTAGTAATTTAAGTCAATGACCTCTGGCCTAACAGTATGAAACAAAAGGAAGAACCAAAATTTGAGGATTATTTGTCATGCCAACATAATTTAAACTATACTAACTGATCCAGACTATAAAGTTGTCTATCACAAACAAAATAGATTTAAAAATATATAGTTTACCTTTTATCTAGGACTGGACAGATACAGAATATTGATAAATCAAGAAGAAAATAGTATAGTTGAGCTATATAAGAATTGGTCACAAATATATGAAAAGATGCTCGACTTCACTTGCTATTAGAGAAATGCAAACCAAAACTGCAATGAGCTATCTATCACCTCACACCTTTTAGAATGGCTATTATCAACAAGACAAGTAATAACTAGTATTGGAAAGTCTGTAGAGAAAAACAAACCCTCACTCAGTGCTGGTGGAAATACCACTATAGAAAAAATACCACTATAGTGGTATTGCCACTATAGAAAACAGTATGGAGGTCCCTAAACAAATTAAGAATATCTTACCATAGACCCAGAGACACTTCTTCTGGTATCTACTAGAAAAATTTGAAAACATTTATTCGCAAACATATTTGAGCCCCTGTATTCATTGCAGCATTATTCATGGTGGCCAAGACATGGAAACAACTGAAATATGCTTTGATAGAAAATTGGATTAAAAAGATGTGGTGCATATATACAGTGTAATACTACTCAATTATAGGAAATAATAATATAGTTCCATTTATGACAACATGGATGGACCTTGAGAGTGTTAGGCAAAGCAAAATAAGTCAGATTGATAAAGTTAAAAACCATATGATTTTACTCATATGTGGGATATATGACTAAAGTGAAAGCACTGTAGAATATGTAAACCATATTCTACAAAAGTCTTAGTATTATTTTATACCTTAATAAGTACAAGAATAGTGGAAATTATATAACCTTTTCTGATGATTCAGATTATTGTGATGCGTAATGGTCATCATTCTGATAATCAATTCTCATTGTGGGAAATAAAGATATAAATTTAGAACAACAGGTATATCTTTGGCCATGGTCAGGTTGCTCAGTTGGTTAGAGCATTGTGCCCATAGGTCAAGGTTGTGGGTTCAATCCTCATCAGGGCATGTAGAAGAAGCAACTAATGAATGCACTAACGAATGCACACCTAACTAGAACAATGAATTCATACTTCTTTCTTTCCACATCCGCCCTCTAAAATCAATCAATAAAACATTTTTTAAAGAATATATTGGACTGAAGTAACCTAGAATATGACCCCAAAAATATTATTTTAATTATTAAATAAGTTTTTATGCTTGGTTTATATCAACCAATTTGCCTCTACCATAAAAGCAAAGGACTAAAAAAAAATTATGTTATAGGCCTATAATAATTGACATAGTAAGTTGAAAAAATGTAACCTTTCATAAATTATGTAGTTATTTCTAAATCTTTATTTATTATGTTAATATATAAATTATTCTATCTGGGTCTCGTAGTAGGAGTCAGCTCTCAGAACTTGTGCAATTGGTTTACTTTCTGCTCAAGACTAAGCTACATAGATTAGTTTCTAATCTACATGAGTGGTGTCATTTTTAAGGCAAAATATTAAAAGTTATTTTTTTAAGCAAAGAAAACTTGCTTATGGAAGATCAAGATTTTTAGTTTTTGAAGAAATATTGTTTTTAAATTTTATTTTTAAACACAGCATTGCAAAACTTGTTTTCTAATAATGAATATGTTACTAATAAAGTACCTCAAATGGGAAAATGACAATATATATTCAGTGAAAAAAATGAGTTTTTATTGTTTGGGAAGATTCAACATAAATATATAATTTATGCACTAAGGGCAGGTCATATGGTTATGAACACAGATATGAAAGCACTTTTTGCTTTCCAAATTTAGTCCTACTAATAATCAGAAGGTCATACATTGTGATGTATTTTATAACACATTTAATATTTTCTTCACACTGGGAAAATATTTCTACATTTTATATCAGGAGAGGTGTTAAATTTACTTACATGAAGTTTGGTGTGAAATGCATATGTCTTTGCTAAGTTTGTCTACATTAAAGAACTGTTTGCTTTATTTGAAACAGACATTAAAATCCCAGAAAAAAAAATAAAATTTAAAAAACATTTTACCAAGTACAGCAAAAAGTCTGACAAATATATATTCTGGTGCTATAATTAGGAGTCATTTTAAATAATGAAGGTTTTACTCCTGACTACTTCTATTTTTTAATATTCCCATCCCTAGAAAAAATCCACTGGGCAAAACTTTTACAAGAATGACCTATGTACACAAGCATTCTGTAAGGCAAAGGAAAGCTTCCTGGGACTAAACTATCCTCCTCCAAGTATGTGAAGATTCTTCTTAAATTTGTTCCTTTTAATTGAGCATTATTATAAAATCTTCATCGATCTCACAAGTAGCTAGTGCTTTCATGAAAAGACCATAAATATACAATTAAGTCTGGATATAGAAAGCTGAAAAAACTAATCTAATGGTATCTCCATATATTAAAGACACTAACAAACCTCATTTTCCTTTAGGAACTTTATCATAAAATATGTAGAAGAGAATACTTTAAAAACAGTTCAGAAATTTAATTTATAATTTCCCCAAATACCATGTTACTTCTACTGTCCATGCATTTGTTCTTGCTGTTTCCATTTCAAAATATTTGCATTTCTCACCTTGAGGATCCATGTTCTGAGCATATTCTCCTCATCTTTGCCCTTGAGTGAAAACCACCGCCCCCCCTCCATCTTCAACTATTGCAATACCATCTCTGTAGTTTCTCTGCTTTTGTTCTTGTTCTTAATTCTCTTTTCACATTCTATCCGGACGGATCTTTTAATAATATCACACAACTATTTAACAAGTCCTCCTTCCTCCACCCAGGAGCATCTAGTAACACTTAATGAAACCCACAGCTTTTACCAGCTCCCAGGAGACTGTAACCTGGCCACTCTCCATTCCTCCAAATCCACCTCTTGCTCTTCCTCAAACCCAGCAAATTCTATCCTTCTTCCTTATATAATTTTCTCACCGTAACTTGACAAGTCTTAATCATATTAAGTTTATGAACAACTTCATATCCATGAAGAGGTCTTCCTTGGGATTTGTCCAAAAATAGCAAATAACTGCCTGACCTGTGGTGGAGCAGTGGATAAAGCATCCACCTGGAATGATGAGGTTGCTGGTTCAAAACCCCAGGCTTGCCTGGTCAAGGCACATATGGAAGTTGATGCTTCCTGCCCCTCCCCCTTCTCTCTCTCTCTGCCCTCTTTCCAAAATAAATAAATATAAAATTCTAAAATAGTAGATAACCTCCTCACTGTCTATTCTTTTTGCCTGCTTTTATTTTCTTCACAGCACTTACTATTTATTGAAATTATATTATTTAGTTTTGTTTCTATTATTTGGACTGGATATGTGCTCTAACCATAGCTATTTTTAAAATCTATCTGCTGCTTTTCCCCTAGAACTTAGAAGAGCATGTGGCACAGATTATGGTCTCAGGATATAGTTCTTGAATTGAAAACAAGAACTAAATTAAGGGTCTCTAATTTCTATCCAATTGCCCATCACCACAACATATAGCACTTAAGCAGATATGATTTTTTCCCTTCTTTATCCTAATTTGGTATAAAAAATAACATTGATTAAGTACTCACTTTGAGCTAGGTAATGTCTAAGACTTTCACATATATTGTCTTATATTAACTCACAATCATCCTGTTAATAATATTATTAATAATATTAATAATTATTATTATTCTTTGCCCAGTATCCAACAGTGAGCAAGTGGCAGAGTTAGGATTCAACCCTAGGTAGTCTCACTCCAGAATTAGACTTTAAAACTATTGTGTTACATTATGTCTTTTAGGAAAATCATCATAGTATTTCACAATAATTATTTGCATATTAGTATCACTATACTGTGAGCTCTCCTGGGGAAAACTATTCAAACACAGAACAAGCCTAATGGTAGTAACTGAAAGGGTAAATGAATTACCTATACTTAGGCAGCAACAAATGAACTCATACCCCCTCCCCCCCAAAAAAAACAAATGCATTTTTGTCATACTGTCAGAATTGCCTGATTCTGATCAATGAGAACAATGACAGAATAATAGTTTACTTGAGGAACAGACAGACCTTCTATCACAGAAGTTTGCGAATAAATAGTAACCATGAATCCCTTCAGTCTATAAAAATTTGTAAACCTACATATGAACAAAAGAATTCCGAAAATGTTCTAAAAAATTTAGACATCAAACATTACTAAGAGCATTTGGAGAAGCTAGAAAAATTCTGATTCCATATTGGTGACTTTTTTAAACTTTTTTTGAGTAATTGGTTTTGAGGATACATATAGTATAACTTGATTTATTAATGAACTCCAGATCTATGTCATAAATTTCCACACTTAGCCTTCACTGACCTTAACGTGATGCAGTAGAGAGAGAAGCGTCGAAGAATGCAGGAATAGGTAAACGGGCAAAAGTATGCACTCTGTGTCTGAACAACTAAAGGAAAAACGTGTCTATTGTATGTCTCAGGAGTCTTTGTATGTGTCAGAGATGCCTCAGATCAGATATGACAAAAAGATTTGTTGGCTGAAATAACTTAGCTTAGGGGAAGTGCAGTGTCACTCTCTGATCTGAGGAGTATGAACCAGATAATCAAATGCTATCAGTATTCTTACAGAGTTTTATGTTTATTTTTCTCAATAAATGTGATTTTTGTCCACTAACAAAAGGAGGAGAATTATTGAGTTAAATACCAGGAAAATTACATTAAAAAATCATCTTTTTCATAATAGTGGCTCTAACCAAAATTCAAAAGCAGTTCATTAATTTCATCAGCCTAGTGGAAAAGAATGTCTTTAAAAGAACATACTTTAGGTAAAATTTTTATTAAATAATTTTGATTGAAATGATGTTATATTGATATAGTCATTGGTATTTAATTAATTTAGAACTTTCATCCTAATGCCTCAACCAGAAATATGTATTAATCGCAGTATATATACAGTAGGGAACTAATTTCTAGATATAAAACAATACTAGAAAGTTGGACAAGAGAAATAGATTTCCCCTCTAGGACGGTGCATTTTAAAGTACCTGTGGTGAAAAATTAGGTTTTTGGTGTTTTCTTTTCTCCTGTAGTAGATCAAGTAACAATATTTTTTATTTTAAAAGATGTGCATTACTACAAAAATAAAATAAAAAGTTTAAATGATTTATTTTTAAATACAATAAACATAAAATTACATTTCAATAAATATAACCACAAGAAATATTATATTTATGAATTAATATTCAGTTAAATTTTTATTATTTTGTATCTTTACCCATAAAATAAATTAGTCTGCATGGTACTCTGTCATTTTTATTTGGTTCTGTTTATTTAATGTTTGTTAGGAGTTGGTAGCAGCATCATATTAGCTTCATAAAATGAATTGCAAAATTTCTCTTATTTCTCTGTACCTTGAAAGAAATTGAAAAACAAAGGAATTGTGTCTTCTTAAAAGTTTGTACAAACTCCTTTATGAAAAACCATCTGGGTAATGAACTAATTTGGAAAAAAATTTAGTCAATTTAATAATATAACTTAAAACAAAAGTTTACTATTTCACTGAACGTTTATATTTCACGAGCATTATATCACGTACATAATTAATCTGAATAAATATTTTTGCTGTGTCTGAGGGTCTATCTCCTTTCATATGCCTAATGTTTTAAATTACTATTTCCCCATGAATATCTTTATCAATTTTATTAAAGTTTTCAAATAACTTGTTTAGATATGTTTTTATTTCTAACATTATTTATTAAGTGTTGGGTAAACAATTTTTTTTTAAGTTTTCTGGTTTGTAGTGGAGCAGTGCCATGTGTGTATAGTCTATGGAAGGCTGTGGGTGCTTGCCCTCAGGGCTGCAGATTGCAAATTGTCTGATTGGGAGGGGCCATTGTTTGCTATTGCTTGCTAGAGAAGGGCTTTTCCTCCCAGCCAGCTGTGGCTGAAGAGTGCAGAGAGAGAGAATGCAGAAAGAGAGAGAGAGAGAGAGAGAGAGAAGAAAGAGAGAGAGCTAGGGGGCTTGGGAGTCCCAAGATTCCAGCCAGGCCTGTTTGACTGAGCCCTGCTGAGGCTGGTAGGGGCCTGTGAGTCTAGGTGAGTACGGAATGCTGTGGGACTTGGGAGCCCTGCCTTTTTGCACATCTGCCATTACAAGACTCTAATAAATAAAATGGTCCACTGTTGGGCAAATAAGATTGTAAAATGTGATTTTTACATTTGCTCACTTTTATTGTTAAAAATGGCTGCTGCCTAGGTGTGATCTGTGAAACTGCTAATTACTTTCCTGCTTGGAAGGGCCAGTGTTATGCTAATGTTACTGGAGGAAGGGTTTTCATGCCAAGAAAAGTTTGCGAGGAAGAAGGAAGAAGAAGCAGCCAAGAAGGCAGGGTGCTGAAGGAGAAGCCAGTTTGTGCAGAGATGAGAAGGGAGAAAGTGTGCAGATGGGGAACCAGAGGTGACTGAGACTGGTGGGGGGCCTTTGATTCTAGGAAAACCAGTATGTGTTAGTAGCTTTGTGAGCACTGAATGAGTGGGTTTTAGAGCCCTGTGTTTTTATTCGCCTGCCGGGAGGAGGCTAGAATAAAGAAATGGCCCACCGGGTTTTGGCTCCGCAGTTTCATTACGGTCTGTCCGAATTGACTAAGAACCTGCATGGGCCTGACTGTGATGGCCACAGTTACTAGCCATACACCCACCATTTTCTGGCTCCACAGCTCCTTTATTGTCTGCCCAAATTCAATGCAAATCTGCATGGCCATGACTACAGCGGCCACTGGCCTTACATTGTTGTGGCATATTTATTACTTCTTTTCTACTGATTCTTAGGGATTATTTTAATATATTTTACTATCTCTATATTACTATTTATTGCTGCAAAACAAATACAACAAACTTTGCAGCTTAAAGCCACACCCACTTATTAGTTCCCCAGAGGTCAGAAGACTGGCCTGACATTGCTGGGTGTTTTACTGAGGGTATTATAATAAAGCTGTTCGGCAGATAAAATATAATATGCTCACTTTGTTAAAGATGGCGCTGCCCACATGGAAGTTCGTTGATATTAATGTGTGTTCTGGAACAGGCTGTGGGCAGGCTGGGTCATTATAGCCTAAGGCTTAGTTTAAGAGTAAGCTCTTCTCCACACCCTTAACTGATTGGATGATGTAGGATGGTGATGTAGGGAGGAATCCCATTATGCCTCAGATGGGTGACTTTGTATCAGAGACTTCCTTGTTTGTATAATTGGATTAAAGGTTTTGAGTCTGCTATAAAGTGGGAGAGAACAGTAGCTTGATCTCTCTCTTGGTGCTTGGTTCCTGAGGTATTAGAGAGGAGAGCAGATTAAGGCCATGTGGAGAGGAGAAGCAGCCAAGATGGTGGAGTGCTGAGGAAGAAGCCAGTTTGTTAAGGGTTTGTGCAGGAGGAGATGGGAAACAGAGGTGAATAAGTCTGGTGAGCTAGAAACTTTTGATTCTAGGAAACTCGGATAAGTCAGTAGCTTTGTGAGCACTGAATGTGTGGGTTTTGGAGCCCAGTGTGTGATTTTGCTTGCCTGCCGGGTGCAAGCTAGAATTAAAGCTGATGGCTCACCAGTTCTTGGCTCCGGTGTTTCATTGCCATCTGTTTGAATTTAATGTGAACCTGCGTGGGTCAGGCTACAGTGATGGGTGCCTTGGCCACAGGCCTTACAAAAGCTAAATCAACATGTTGGTCAGGCTGAGGCTTCTCTGGAGACTGAGGAAAAATCTGCTTTCAAGCTCATTCTTATCAGCCTAATTAATTTCATTGCTGTCACTGGACTGAGTGGGGTTCCCATGACCTGTTTGGCTATTATCAGGTGGCTGCTCTCAGCTTCTAGAGACCACTCACATTCTCTGCCATGTGGCCTTCCATCTCCATACCTGCAACAGTGTATTAAAACATTCAACATCACTATCATTAGAGAAATGCAATTTAAAACCACAATGAGATATCACCTCACACCAGTCAGAATGGCGCTCATTAACAAAACAACACAGAGTAAGTGCTGGTGAGGATGTGGAGAAAAGGGATCCCTCCTGCACTGCTGGTGGGAATGCAGACTGCTGCAGCCACTGTGGAAAACAGTATGGAGATTCCTCAAAAAAAATAAAACTGCCTTTTGACCCAGCCATCCCACTTTTAGGAATATATTCTAAGAACATCAAATCACTGATTCAAAAGAAGAAATGCACCCCCATGTTTATGGCAGCATTGTTTACAATAGCCAAGATCTGGAAACAGCCCGTGTCCATCGTTGGATGAGTAGATTAAACAGCTGTGGTACATATATACAATGGAATGCTATGGGGCCATAAAAAAGAAGGAAATCATACCTTTTGCGACAACATGGATTGACCTGGAAACTATTATGTTAAGTGAAATAAGCCAGACAGAGAAAGAAAAATATCATATGACCTCATTTATTTGAGGAATCCAATGAACAATGTGAACTGAGGAACAGAGTAGAGGCAGAGGCAGGATCAAAGAGACCGGAGGGAAAGCAGACAGAAGGAAAGGGGATGAGAGAATGGGATCAGAGAAGGGAAAGAGATTAGTGAAATTATATACAGTGGTACCTTGAGATATGAGTTTAATTTGTCTGTAATTGAGCTCATAAGTAGTCAACTCGTATATAAAACAAATTTTTCCATTTAAAATAACTGAAATAGATTTAATCCTTTACAGCCCTGTGAAGCACCTTTAAACCATGCTAAATTATGAAAAGACATGTTTTTAATTAAGAAACACACATCTATACTTTACCAATGCATAACAAAATATATTAAATAAAAGAAAAAAGTGTTATTTAGTACTATATTCTTACCTTGGAGACAGATGAGTGCAGCAAATGGAGGTGAATGGCGGAGGAGGAGGGAGGGAGGAAGGGATGCAGGTACTGTAGACAAGTAAACTAAAACTGCACTTTCTTAACACTAAATGTAAACTAAAACTGCATTTTCTTTACTTAAAATGAAACCACAAAAACTTAATTGTAAAAAAATGCACGACTCGTATCTCGGAATTTTGCTAGGATCTCAAACAAAAATATGGATTGAGTTGCAGCTCATATCTTAAAAAATTCGTATGTTGGTCTGCTCATATCTCAAGGTACCACTGTTTACATAATATAGCATTATAGAGAGCAGAAAAGCAAATCCTTGAGGGAAGGGGGGGGTGTTAGGGGAAGGACGCATGGGGGATGTTGAGGGGAACACAAGGGTGGGAAGGATGTATTTGGTGGGACACTTGAATCTATGTAAACATAATAAATTTAAATCAATAAAAATAAATAAAAAACAAACAAACAAAAAACAAGCTTCCCATTCTCTGGAGCTCCAACCTCTTGTCTCTTTCTTCTAGGTTATATTTAAAGAGATCGTATGATTAGGGCAGGCACACCATGGTATGTTCCTATCTTGTGGTTAACTGGTTTGAGACCTTAATTACATTTCCTAAATGCTTCACACCAGCATCTAAATTAATATTTGACTGAATAACAGAAAATGCATATGTATACCAGTAGGTAACAAAATTTTTTCTACTTCATCTCTATGAGTAGAATATTTGTTCAGTTACTTTGCATGTGTAAATTTTACAAAGTACATATTTGTCTGTGTTCTCTACTTTTCGGTATATTATGACTTGAGAAGTTGATTTCCTCTTTTATTCAAGAGTTAGGTTACTATTTTTGGATCTTATGTGTGTCAATGTGTTTCTTAAGTAATGTTTTTGCAATTAAAGTTTCTTTTTATTTCACTGAAATAAGATAAAGGGAATTCATATGACTTATTTTGTTTCTTTTGGGAATTTTCAAGATGAGATGCAATTAATATTTATAAATGCCTTATGAATATTTAAAAAGTGAATATATTTTCTATCTAGGACCTAACTATTAATTATATTATTCAATTTCTCAATTTTATTATTTGACTATGAATTATTTGATCATCACAAAGTTTAAAAAAATAACTATAATTTTCCATTTATTTTTTTATTTTGCATGCTCTTGCTTAATATACTTTAGTGATATATTATTTACCTATTTTATTTATAGTTATCGTGCTGAACATCTCCAAAACTTATAAGTAGAAGTTTGTACCTTTTAGTCACTTTCACCATTTCTGCTATTACAGTATCTCCACTTCTGGCAACCACCAATCTGTTCTCTGTACTCAGTTTTGTTTTCTTGTTTGACTCCCTATGTAAATGACATCACACAGTATTTGTCTTTGTCTGATTTATTTCACTAAGCATAATGCTTCTATGTCGTGGCAAATGGCAGAATTTTCTCCCTTTTGTGGCTCAATAATATTTTAGTGTGTGTGTGTGTGTGTGTGTGTGTGTGTGTTTAGGTTATACCTTATTTAGCCGTTCATCTAGTATCTAGTAATGGACACAGGTGGTTTTTTTAAATTTTTTTATTTTTATTTATTCATTTTAGAGAGGAGACACAGAGTGAGAGAGAGAGAGAGAGAGAGAGAGAGAGAGAGAGAAAGGGGGGAGGAGCTGGAAGCATCAACTCCCATATGTGCCTTGACCAGGCCAGTGCAGGGTTTTGAACTGGTGACCTCAGTGTTCCCAGGTCGACGCTTTAACCACTGCGCCACCACAGGTCAGGCTGGACACAGGTTTTTGTTGTGTCTTGGCAATTGTAATGTTACAATCAACCAGTAATCATGGGGGTGTAGATATCTATTTGACTTATTGTTTTCCTTTTCTTTGGATATATACCAGAAGTAGAATTGATACAGTGCCTGACCTGTGGTGATGCAGTGGATAAAGCATTGACCTGGAACACTGAGATCACTGGTTCAAAACCCTGGGCTTGTCCGGTAAAGGCACATATGGGGGTTGATGCTTTCTATTTCCTCCCTTCTCTCACTCCCTTCTCTCTAAAATAAATATATAAAATCTTTCAAAAGAAAAAAGGAATATATATGGTGGTTCTACTTTTAATTTTTTGAGGAACCTCCATACTGTTTTTCATAGTGGCTGCAGCAATTTTTATTTCCACTAATAATGCATAGGGTTTCTTTTTCTCCTCATCCTTGCCAACACTTGTTATCTCTTACGTTTTGATGTTAGTCATTCTAACAGGTACATGGTGATATCTTGTTTTGATTTCAATTTTTATTTCTTTGATGATTAGTGATGTTGAGCACCTTTTCACCTACCCATTTGTCATTTGTATGTCTTGTTGGAGTAATGTTTATTCAATTTCTCTTCCCATTTTTACTGATTATTGGTTTTATTGCTACTAAATTGCATAAATGTCACAAAGACAATGACTTCTTAGAGACCACTGGCATGCTCTGAGGGACATAGAGGAGACTGTCTTACAATCCCCTATAGAGGTTTCATGAGACGGTCTTGACCCCCAGTCCTTACAGGTATTTATTGATATACACAAATAGAAACAGGGACAAGAATGAGGAAGTCAGGAAGCACAGAAGAGAATGAGAAGACAGAGAGGAAGTCAGGAAGTTGGGAACTTCTTTAGAGCAGATTAAAGGCCATGTGAAGTAGCTCAAATGTCCCTACTTATTGATTAATCAGAATTGCAAATTCTATCCCAATTGTGCTGTGTTCTGGACAGTACTTCATTCAGTACTCTTGTCAGTAAAGTCACTGTGGCCTTTGCCTTAGAGCACTAAACCCTGTTCCTGTTTTATTTTCCTAGTCATGGCCTCTACATATAAGTTTGGTTTTTTTTTTTGTATTTTTGTATACACTGACACCTTATTAGATAAATAATTTACAAATATTTTTCCCAATTTATAAGTTGCCTTTTCAATTTGTTGATGGTCTCCTTTGCTGAGCAACAGTTTTTAGTTAGATGTAGTCCCAATTGCTTATTTATTATTATTATTGTTTTGGAATAGCAAAAGCTTTATTTAGTAGAGCATATCCCGGAGAAGGTTCTCTGGTTCACTAAACGGGCCAAAGAAGTCACACGGATTTTTCCGCTTGGGGCTAATTTATAGGTTCGGTAGGGTGATTGCGAGTTGATATGACGTGGTGAAATTTCATTGGCTGACAGATGGTCCTTCTTTTTCTTTCTTTTTTTTAAAATCAATTTAATGGGGTGACATTGATCATTCAAGGTACATAGGTTCAGAGAAAACATCTCCAGGTTATTTTGACATTTGATTATGTTGCATACCCATCACACAAAGTCATATAGTTTTCCGTCACCATCTATCTGGTTTTTGGGATGTTGCTAATAAGGGATGGTCACGAGATTTCACCACGTCATAACTACTCACCCACTGTAGTGGACCCCTTTAAATACCTCTCAAATTAGGGTGACTTGCCTAGCCTCTGAACACCAGGACTGAAGGACATCGTCTGGTGGGATGCATAGTACTTAATAAAGCCTTTGCTATTACCACACTTTGTGGCTCCCAGCCCTTCTGTTCCTTCTTTCTTGGTGGGGAAAAATACCTTACATTTTGGTGCCGAAACCCCGGAGGAAGTCAAAAGACCGCTGGGGCCGCTCCTCTCCCCGTCCCCTCCAAGAAAGAAGCAGGCTCTCAGGATCTCCAACCATCCACTGACTTTGGCGGGTGGTGCGGTAAGTCCCATGCCTCCAAACCTTCCCCTCAGTTCTTTCTGCTGAGACTCCTTGTCTGAAACCGAAGCTACGTCAGGGAAGCCTTTTCCATCTGAGTGCATGTGTGCCCTGGGGATGTCCGAGCACATCCACTTTCCTTATCTGTTTGTAGCCAGAGCTTGAGTTTTGGGATGCCAGTTCTCATCTCTGATCACCCCGAGAAATGAGGCTGGCTGTGGGGGCACAGGAATCCCAAAACACTCCGGGAGTTGCCTTATCCAAAATCTCTCCCTCCCTAAAGAAGAGGAAACTGTTTCTTTTCTCTGCTGTGACCAGGCCACAGAACCCACTGGATAATCGGACTGGGTAGCCTCCTGAAGGGACTTTCGGTTTTAACACTCTCACCAATTTAACTATTGCCGAGGTGGTTGGGAGATTAGAAATCCCTTTACATTCAGGGCCTCTAATTATTTGTGCGCCCGTCCTTAATCTCTGTGCCGCCTGTTACACTGCGCAGACCTTTTTTTTGGCCAGAGAAAACCCTCCGCTTGTAATTTTTTCTTCCCTGCAGACTCTCAACTTTTTCTCTCTCCTGCCTGACTCCCAAGGGCGCCCATCTCTTGCCCCACTCATTGTTCCCTCTGTAGATCTCTTTTGCTCTGGTCTCTTCTCTCCAGAGAGACTCCTCCCCCTCCCTTTGCTAAATACTGTTTCCCTTTCACTTGCAAATACCAGTCTCTCTCTTCCCTTGCTGGCCAGCGGCTCCTCCTTTCTACACTGTGTTCTTAAGTCCCTCCTCCGTCAGGCCATTCTCAACCTGTCATTGGCTCTTACATTGGTTTGCAGGATGCCCACTCCAACCTGCTTGCAGAAAGTTGTGACCCTGTCTTGCTGCTGTATCCAGCATTTCCAGCTGGATCTGAGGGCCAGGCTCCCTAGGAGCCCTCCTCCTTTTATTCTCAACATCCAAACCCCTATCCGGGACCTGTGAACATGGCATTTAACGTTTTCAATGGTCACAACTAGTAGGAAACAGGCCAAGACTGTTAGCTAGGCCCACATACAGCAGAAGGTGATGCTCCAAACTTAGGCACAGAAAGTACCCAGCCCAGGTCTGGACCGCAAAGAGGAATCCCATCAGCAGCTTGCTTTAAGTGTAGCAATCAGGACCACTGTGCCAGACAGGGCCCCTGCCCGGCTTCCCACTGAGCCTTCCCTAACTGCAAGCAACCCAATCATTGGCAGAGCGATTGCCCCTTTGGGCAGCAGGCTCATCCTCAACACCTCTACATGGAGAACAAAGCAGCTACGTGGGCACATCGCTCAAACTCCTAGGACACAGCCTGGACTCAGAGAACCCAGGGTATGCTGCAACTATTGGGATCGTTGGCAGTTTGGAACCACTGAACCTTACTCATCTGTGGCTCACAAAGAGGTTGGGCCCTGCAGACCCTCCTGTTGCCTACCATGAACCTGCCACGAGAGTGAGCTGAAGCAGGGAGCAATGGTGTTCAGTAGGACTGGCCTGATGAAAGAAGCTTCAATCTCCTCAACCATCTGCAAGAAAATTAAGCAAGAATCTCTCCTCCTACAACTCACTTAACTCCTAATGGTAGCCACCCATTCTCACCTAGGCTACCCCTATCCTAAATCTTCTAATTATCAACATATAACTCATATTTGTTCTTCTCTTTTTAAAATTCTTACAGAAGCGCATCTGTGAAGTTTCTCAACTCACAGCCAAACTGATGTTCCTCCTGACACCCCTCAAAGTCACCACCAACTGACCTCCCCTCCCCACGATGCCCCTAATCAGCAGGAAGTAGTCAGACAAATAAACAACACTCCTTTTCTATTTAACAAAAAAAGCCTAGAATGTGGGGTGGCTAATGGGAGACGGTCAGGTGAGGAACTCAGACCCCTGGGAACTTTAGCTAGGGCCACCCATACAACCAAGCATGCCAAAAGAAAGTTCCAAGAGGACCTTGGGAGAAAATTGACTGTCAGCTAGCCAGTGAGATTTCACCATGTCATAACTACTCGCTCACCTTAGAGGACCCCTTTAAATACCTCTCACACAGTCAAATTAGGGTGATTCGCCTAGCCTCTGAACCCCAGGGCTGGGGAACATCATCACTCAGGATGAGTGGTACTTAATAAAGCCTTTGCTATTACTACACTTTGTGGCTCCCAGCCCTCCTGTTCCTTCTTTCTCAGCTGGGAAAAATACCTTACATTTTCCTTGTGCCCCTCCTCTCTCCCTACCCCCTCCCTTCCACACCCCCTTCTCGTAACCACCACACGCTTGTCCATGTCCCTGAGTCTCATTTTTATGTCTCACCTATGTATGGAATCATGACCGGTGACCGGTGAAAAGTGCACCATGACTTTACGGACACACTGTAGTTCTTACTTTTTTCTGATTTACTTATTTCACTCAGTATAATGTTATCAAGGTCCATCCATGTTGTTGTAAATTATCCGATGTCATCATTTCTTATGGCTCAGTAGTATTCCATAATATATATGTACCACATCTTCTTTATCCAGTCATCTATTGAAGGGCTTTTTTGTTGTTTTCATGTCTTGGCCACTGTGTACAATGCTGCAATGAACATGGGGCTGCATGTGCCTTTACGTACCAGTGTTTTTGAGTTATGGGGGTATGTTCCCAGTAGAGGGATTGCTTGGTCTTATGGTAGATCTATTTTTAATTTTTTGAAGGACCACTATACTTTCTTCCATAATGGTTGTACTACTTTACATTCCCACCAACAGTGGATGAGGGTTTCTTTTACTCCACAGACTCTCCAACACTTGTTATTATCTGTCTTGTTGATAATAGCTAATCTAACAGGTATGAGGTGGTATCTCATTGTAGTTTTGATATACATTTCTCTAATAGCTAATGAAGATGGGCATCTTTTCATATATTGGTTGGCCATTTGCATTTCTTCCTGGGAGAAGTGTCTGTTCATGTCCTCTTCCCATTTTTTATTGGATTATGTGCTTGTTTGTTGTTGCGTTTTATGAGTTCTTTGTATATTTTGGATATTCGGCCCTTATCTGTGCGGTCGTTTGAAAATATCATCTCCTACTTACTTGGTTGTCTATTTGTTTTATTGTCAGTTTCTTTTGCTGTGCAAAAGCTTCTTAGTCTGATGTAGTCCCATTCATTTATCTTTGCCTTTACTTCCCTTGCCTTTGGAGTCAAATTCATAAAGTGCTCTTTGTAACCAAGGTCCATGATTTTAGTACCTATGTTTTCTTCTATGTAATTTATTGTTTCAGGTCTTATATTTATGTCTTTGATTCATTTTCAAGGGGACAAACTGTACTCGAGTTTCATTCTTTTGCATGTGGCTTTCCAGTTTTCCCATCACAATTTGTTGAAGAGGCTTTCTTTTCTCCATTGTGTGTTGTTGGCCCCTTTATCAAAAATTATTTGAGCATATACATGTGGTTTCATTTATGGGCTTTCTATTCTCTTCCATTGGTCTGAGTGGCTATTTTTCTGCCAATACCATGCTGTTTTGATTATTGTGGCTCTATAATATAATTTGAAGTCAGGTATTATAATGCCCCCACCTTTGTTCTTTTTCCTTAGGATTGCCCTGGCTATTTGAGGTTTTTTATAGTTCCACATAAACTTGATGATTTTTTGTCCCATTTCTTTAAAAAATGACATTGGAATTTTGATGGGAATACATTATATTTGTATATTGCTTTGGGTAATATAGTCATTTTGACTATATTAATTCTTACTATCCAAGAACAAGGAATACTTTTCCATTTCATTATATCTTCTTAAATTTCCCTTAACAATGCTTTATAGTTTTTATTGTATAGGTCCTTTACATTCCTTGTTATTTTTATTCCTAGGTATTTTATTCTTTTTGTTGTACCCATGAAGGGAATTTTTTTTGTTTTTTCCTGAGCTTGTTTTTTGATGTTTCATTTTTAGCATATAGAAAGGCAATGAACTTTTGTATATTAATTTTGTATCCTGCGACCTTACTGTATTGGTTTATTGTTTCTAGTAGTCTTTTTGTGGAGTCTTTAGAGTTTTCTATGTACAGGATCATATCATCTTCAAAAAGTGAAACATATACTTCTTCTTTTCCAAAATGGATGCCTTTTATTTCTTTCTGTTGTCTGACTGCTCTGGCTAGAACTTCCAGTACTATTTTGAATAAGAGTGGAGACAGTGGAAAACCTTGTCTTGTTCCTGATTTTAGAGAAAAATTATCTTTTTATGCCATTTAATATGATGTTAGCTGATGGTTTATCATAGATGGCCTTTATTATGTTGTGATATTTTTCTTCTATTTTCATTTTGTTAAGTGTTTTAAACATAAAATAATGTTGTATTTTATCGAGTGTCTTTTCCAAATCTATTGATAGGATCATATGGGTTTTGTTCTTTGTTTTGTAGATATGATGTATTATGTTAACTGTTTTACGTATGTTGAACCATCCTTGTGATTCTGGGATAAATCCCACTTGATCATGATAAGTTATTTTTTTAATGTGTTGTATTCTATTTGCTAGTATTTTGTTTAGTATTTTAGCATCTGTATTTATTAGAGATATTGGTCTGTAGTTTTTTTTGTGTGTGTTGTCCTTGCCAGGTTTTGGTATGAGGGTTATGTTGGCCTCATAAAATGTGGTTGGCAGTATAGCTTTTTCTTTAATTTTTTGGAAAATTTTGAGTAGAATAGGAACCAAATCTTTTTTGAATGTTTGATAAAATTCACTAGTATAGCCATCTGGCCCTGAACTTTTATTTTTGGGGAGGTTTTAAATAGTTGTTTCTATTTCTTCCCTGTTTATGGGCCTGTTTAGTCTTTCTGCTTCTTCATGACTCAGTGTAGAAAGATTGTATTGTTCTAGGAATTTATCCATTTCTTCTATATTGTTAAATTTGGTGGCATATAATTTTTCATAGTATTCTACAATAATTCTTTGTATATCCATGATATCTGTGGTGATTTCTCCTCTTTCATTTTAGATTTTGTTTATGAGTCCTTTCTCTTTTTTCCTTGATGAGTCTTGCCAAGGGTTTGTCAATTTTGTTGATCTTTTCAAAGAACCAGCTCCTTGTTTTATTAATTTTTCTATAGTTTTTCTGTTCTCTATTTCATTTATTTCAGCTCTGATTTTTATTATTTCCTTTCTTCTGTTGGTTTTGGGTTGTCTTTGTTCTTTTTCTAGTTTCTTAAGATGTGAAGTTAAGTGATTTACTTGGCACTCTCTTGTTTGTTTATATAGGCCTGTAGTGATATAAACTTCCCTCTTATTACTGCTTTTGCTGCATTCCAGAGATTCTAATATGTTGTATTGTTATTTTTGTTTGTATGTATGTATCTTTTGGTCTTTGAGCTTATTTATTCTTTGACCCACTCAATTTTTAAAAGTACGTTGTTTAGTTTCCACATTTTGGTGGGGGGGTTACCTCTTTTTTGCAGTTAAATTTTAGTTTCAAGGCTTTCTGATAAGAAAATATTCTTGTTATAATTTCAATCTTTCTGAATTTCTTGTTGTTAGTTTTGTGGCCAAACATATATGGTCAATTCTTAAGAATGTCCTATGTACACTAGAGAAAAATGTATACTCTGGCACTTTGGGATGAAACGTTCTATAGATGTATATATCATATCCAATTGTTCTAGTGTTTCATTTAAGGCCAATATTTCTTTATTGATTTTTTGTTTGGATGAACAATCTAGAGCCATCAGCAGCGTATTGAGGTCTCTAAGTATTATTGTATTTTTGTCAGTTTTTTTTTTTAGGTCAGTCAGTAGCTGTCTTATATATTTTGGTGCTCCTTGGTTTGATGCATATATATTAAGAAGTGTTATGTCTTCTTCATTAAATGTCGTCCCCTTTATCATTATGAAATAATCGTTTATTGTCTCTGATTACCTTTGCTGTCTTGTAGTCAGCATTGTTAGATATAAGTATTGCTACACCTTTTTTTTTTTGGATGTTATTTGCTTGGAGTATTGTTTTCCAACCTTTCACTTTGAGTTTGTTTTTATCCTTGTATCTTAGATGTATTCCTTGTGGGCAGCATACAGTTCAATTTTCTGATTTATCCATTCTGTTACTCTGTGTCTTTTTATTGGTGAGTTCAATTCATTTATGTTTAGCATAATTATTGACATTTGAGGGTTTTCTATTGCCATTTTATATATTGCTTTCTGATAGTTTTGTATCTTGTTTGGTTCTTCTCTTTTATTTTTTTATCATTTTTTTTTTGTTTGGTTTTAATCCATACATTTTTTCTCTATTACTTCCTTTTTCAAGCCATGTACTTCTGTGTTGTTTTTTTCAGGGGTGGTTACTATTAAGTAATGGAAAGCATACATATCATGTTCATTGTAGTACATTATCTCAGGAGTGCTTTTGCACTCCATCATCCTTTGCTACTGTTAACCTTTGCCCTCTCCCCTTTTCTGTTTCTTTGTCACAGATTAATCTTTATTGCGATCTTTTTTTTTTTTTTTTTTTTTTTTTACAGGGACAGAGAGAGAGTCAGAGAGAGGGATAGATAGGGACAGACAGACAGGAACAGAGAGAGATGAGAACCATCAATCATTAGTTTTTTGTTGCCGTCGTGACACCTTAGTTGTTCATTGATTGCTTTCTAACATGTGCCTTGACCGTGGGCCTTCAGCAGACCGAGTAACCCCTTGCTGGAGTCAGCGACCTTGGGCCAAGCTGACGAGCTTTTGCTCAAGGCAGATGGGCCCACACTCAAACTGGAGAGCTCAGGGTCTCGAACCTGGGTCTTCCGCATCCCAGTCCAACACTCTATCCACTGCACCACCGCCTGGTCAGGCTTTACTGCGATCTTGATGAAGCTTTTACTTGTAGTTTTGTTTTTTGTGTCTGGTCGAAGAAAACCCTTTAGTATTTTCTAAAGTGGTGGTTTTCTGGAGATAAATTCCTCATCTTTTCTGTATCTGTGAATATTTTTATTTCTCCTTCATATTTGAAGGATAGCTTTTATGGGTATAGTATTATTGGCTGGAAGTTCCTCTCTTTCAGAACTTTAAATATTGGGGTCCACTCTCTTCTACCTTGTAGTTTCTGCTGAAAAATATGTTGATAATCTAATGGGTCTTCCTTTATATGTTATATTCTTCTATTCCCTTATTGCCTTGAAAATTTTTTCTTTGTCATTGGTTTGTGCCACTTTTATTATGATGTGCCTTGAAGTAGATTTGCTAGGGTTAAGATAACTCGGTGTTCTGTTTGCCTCTGAAATTTGAGGTTTTAGTTCTTTCCACAGGCTTGGGACATTCTCATCTATTATTTGTTTGAATATGTTCTCCATTCCATTTTCTCTCTTTTCTCCTTCTGATATACCTATTATTCTTATGTTGCTATTTTTGACGAAATCAGACAATTCCTGTAGGGCTATCTCATTTTTTTTTTCCAATTTGTGAGTCTCTCTCCTCTTTCCTTTGTACTGCCTCTAGTTGCCTGTTTGCTATGTCACTAATTCTCCATTCTATCTGGCCTGTTCTATTGGCTAAGCTTGTTACCTTTTTTTTTTAGTTCATGAATTGAGTTTTTAATCTCTGTTTGATTCATTTTTATAGTTTCACTTTCCTTGGTGAAATATTCTTTCTGTTCATTGAATTGTTTTTTAAGCTCCCTAAATTGCTTTTCTGTGCTTTCTTGTATATCCCTGAGTATTTTTAGGACTTTAATTTTAAATTCTCTGTCATTTAACTTCAAGGTTTCTAAGCTATTAAAATTTTTTCTGTAGATTTTTCCTCATATATCTGAGCTACCTCTCTGTCTTTTGTATCCATGATATTCAATTTCTTTTTATTTAATGGCATTTTAAAGTGATATTGTTAATAACACTAATAAGAGGTGTTAAAATTTTTTTAATTTGAGAAAATGCAGTGAAAAACTGAAAATTCTATTGTGCTAAGTGGAACAAAAATATGTATAACAGAGGGCCTGGGTTGGGGGAATGACAAAGAGGTAAAAAGCAAGGCAAGAACCCACAAAAAGAATTTGGATGAAGAATAAAATAATTTGTTTGTAAATGACAGTCGAATGAGAGATATAGTGTAAGAGAAAAGAAAAAAAATACAGTGAAAACTAAAAATTCTATTGTAATAAGTGGCACAAAAACTATAGAATGGAGAGCTGGAGTTGGGGAAAATGCTAAAGAGATGAAAAGCGAAGTAAAAAGCACACAAAAAGGCACACACAAAAATATTTAATCTAGAATAAAATAATTTTTTTGTGGGTGAGATTTGAATAAGAGAAAAAGTGAGAGAAAATTGAAAGAGAAAAGAAGCAAAAAGAGAGGAAAAAATTGAGTTAAGGTTTTTGGAATGTAACACTCAGAGGAAAAAAAGAAAAGAATGGAATATGTAACACCTATGGGTAATAAAGTTCAAGATGAAAAGAAAAGAATAAAACAAAAAGAGGATAAAATGACCAAGGTGGAAGGAAAAAAAAAGATAAAAAATACAAGAAAGAAAATGGAAAAAGTAATAATGACTATGGATATTTCCTGGCTTTGAGAAGTTATCTTCTTCCTTTTTCTTTTTTATCTCTTTTTGGACGGTGGCACTGTACCTAGGTTCTGCCCCTGTGGCACTCTTAGGCAGAGATTTGCTGTTGTGTCATTATAGTGATGACATAAACTAGGCCTCAGTCCCATTGGTAGGTGGGGTTTGTTAGCGTTTGCAGATTCCAAAAATGGGAGAGTTTATTTTCCCAGAGCCTTTCTCCAAATCTCTTCTTTCTGAACCAGCAGCCTGGGGACCCAGCTGTGAAGTTGCCCCAGCCACTGCCTGAAGAGCAAGAGGCTCTAAGAGCTGCCAAATTCCCCCTCTATCTCAACTCAGCGCAGGGTTCTGGGTAAGCCTTTGTCAGCCAGAGCCACCAGCATAATCAGGCAAGGCTGGGAGCCAAATACCTTTGAGGTGTCTTTTTATGAGCCTCCGGGCATGTCTAGTATGCCTCAACACTCTGCAGGTTTGCTCTCCAGAGGCTGTCTGCAAGCTGCCTGCTTGCCCTTCCCTCCCCCACTTTTGCAGTTCTCTTCCCCAGGAGTGTGCTTTGTTTGCCTGTATGGCTGGTGGAGGTGCCATGCCCAGACAGGTCCAGGTGTAGGGAAGCCAATTTTTGTGCACTTCCCACGTGCTGTTGTTTGGTAAGCTGGGATTTTTCAGAAACTTGGTCACTGCCCACACAGAGGGCCACTACTGATAGTCTTCAACCCAGCCCTTCCATCCAGGAATGCAGGCATCCATGCCCGAAGCACTGGGTGGATCCACTCGCACAGTGCCCGCGCTCACCAACTGGGATACCAAAAGTAAATAAGGCAACTGTTCACCCACCTCTGCCAGGGTCTGCCGCTGGTGTTAGCTCCACATGGGCTGAGCTGCGGGCATATCGTCTCCTCGGCTTGAACATCTGTGCACTAGCCCACTTTTTCTCTCAGCCCCACCCCTCCCTTCCTCTCAGTTCCAAATGAAAGCAGCCCTTCCGCAGGTCAGAGAGGAAAGCAGAATACTCCATTTTCCGTCTTATTTCCTTCAGAGTGGATTATATATTCAGCCACTTTTTCACTCAATCATACCTTTGTTTGATGTATGTGTATTTCAGATGCTCCTGAAACTATTTTTCTGTCTCTAGTTGTTGAATTTGTTGAAGTTTAAGGAAGAGGTATTGGGAGCACTCCTCATGGCGCCATTTCTCTGATGTCATTTCTGGTCCTTTTTCAAAGGGATATTTTTGTTTTTATTGTTTATACTTTGGTTTCAAATTCAAATAATCATTGCCAAGACTGATGCAAAGAAGTTAATTATCAATGTACAGTATTTTTCTGGTATTTTTATGGTTTCAGGTCTGTATTTAAGTGTCTAATTCATTTTGAGGCAATTTTGTGTATGGTATAAGAGACAAGTTTAGTTTGGTCATTTGCATATGACTTTCCAACTTTTCCAATGTTATTCATTAAAAGAACAACTTTTTCCCATCATATGCTCTTGACTCTTTTGTCTTTAATTAGTTGACCTTATATACATGGGCTTATTTCTGAGGTACCTGATGTATGCCATAGATCTACATGTCTGGTTTAGTGCTAATAAGAAAACCTCATTTAATCGCACTTTACTTTATTGCAGTTTACAAATATTACATTTTTATAACATCAGAGCAATACCCTCTACCAGGAAAATAATTACAACTTACTAAAGACCAAAATAATTAGCATTTTTAACAATAAAGTATCTTTAATTAAGATATGTACATTTTTATACATAATGCTATTATTGTCCACTTACTAGACAATAATAGAATAAATATAACTTTTATATGATGGCATTGGGAAATCCCCAAAATGTATCACTTCATTGTAAAATTCACTATATTATGGTGGTTTAGAAACAAATGTGCAATATCTTTAAGGTATACCTGTACTGTTTTGATTACTATATCTTTGTAATATAGTTTCAAGGCAGAATATATATTATCTTTAGTCTTGTTCTTTCTCATAATTGCTTTGGCTATTTGGGGTGTTTTAAGTGCTATACAAATTTCAGAATCTTTTATTTCTATTTCAGTGAAAAATGCTTTTAGAATTTTATAGGGTTTGCATTAAATCTGTAGATCATTTTGGGTAGTATGAACATTTAACAATATTAATCCTTCCAATCCATGAGCACAGCATACCTTTCTTATTTTTGTCTACTTTAATTCTTTTTATCAGTGTCGTATAGTTTTAAGTGTGCAGATTACCTTTCTGGCTTAATTTATTCCTAAATATTATATTCACTTTGATGCAATTGTAAATAAGATTTTTTTCTTGATTTCTCTTTTTGATAGTTTGTTGTTACTGAATAAAATGCAAGTGATTTTTGTATATTGATTTTGTGTTCTGCAACTTAATTGAATTTCTACTGAGTCTAATAGCTTTCTGATGAAGTCTTTAGGGTTTTCTGTATATAATATCATTTCATCTGCAAATAGAGAAGTTTTACAGTTTCCTTTCTAATGTCAATCTCTTTCTTTTTCTTGCCTACTTGTTCTGGAACTTTCATCACTATATTGAATAAAAGTGTTTAAAGTGGACATCTTTTTCTTATTGTGATGCTAGAGGAAAAGATTTCAATTTTTTACTGTTGAATATAATGTTAGCTGTGGGATTATCATATATGGCCTTTTCTATATTACCTTAATACCATTTGGTTGAGTTGTTTTATTTTTATCATAAATGAATGTTAAATTTTGTCAAATATTTTCTCTGCATCTATGGAGATGATCATATAATTTTTATTATTCATTTTGTTAATGTGGTGTACTATACTGCTTCACTGATGTTGAACTATCCTTACATCATTGGAATAAAGTGTACTTGACCATGGTGTACGATTATTTTAAAGTATTGTTGAATTTAGTTTGTTAATATTATGTTGAGGATTTTTGCACCTATGTTCATCAGAGACAGAGGATTATAATTTTCTTTTTTTGTAGTGTCCTTTTATGATTTCGATACCAGGGTAACACTGGCCTTGTAAAATAAGTTTTGGATTGTTCCTTCTTCTATTATTTTTTGTCAGAACTTGAAAAGGTTTCGTATTAATTCTTCTTAGAATGTTTGGTGGAATTTACCAGTGAAGTCACCTGTTCTTGCACTTCTCTTTGCTGGGAGATTTTTGATTAATGATTCAATCTCCTTTTATTAGTCTGTTTAGATTTTCTCCTTTATGATTCAGACTTAGTGAATATTTCTAGGAATTTATCCATTTTTTCTAAGTTGTCTAATTGGCATGTAATTATAAGAGTCTCTAATTATCCTTCTTACTACTTTGGTATCAGTTATAATGTCACCTATTTTATTTCTGATTTTACTTATTTGTGTCTTCTCTTCTTATCTTGATAAATCTAACTAAAGGTGTGTCAATTTTGTTTATCTTTAAGAAAAACACCTCTTGGTTTATTGATATCTTTTTTATTGTTTATTTGGTCTCATTTTTATTTATTCTTTCTCTGATCTTTGTTTTTTCTTTTCCTCTACTAATTTTTTGTTCAGTTTTTTTCTTTTTCTAGGTCCCTGAGGTATAAAGTTAGTTTGCTTATTTAAGCTCTTTCCTTTTCCTTTTTTTTTGGTAGGCATTTATTGCCATAAATTTTCCTCTTAGAAATGGTTTTGCTACATCCCCTAAGTTTTGATATATATTTTTTTCATTTGTTTGTATATACTTCTTTACTTCTCTTTTGGTCGCTTCTTTGACGCATTGGTTTTTTAGGTGCATGCTGTTTAATCGCCATATATTTGTGATTTTTTTCAGTGTTTTTCTTATAATTGATATTAGTTTTATATCATTGTAATCAGAAAAGGAGTTTAGTATAATTCCAATCTTTTGAATTTTATTGATTTGTCTTAAAAACAAAACAAACCACCTCACATTGAAATTGAAAGAAAAAGACACTCTTACCATCAATATCATCCCTGGTACAGCAACATACAATTGGGAGGAAACTCCCAATTCCTAGCTTCTCCCTGGAAAGTGAAGGGTTTAGATCCAACATCAAGTTCCCAAAATTTTAAAATCTCTACCTGAGGGATGGCCTCTCAAAACACCCAGCTCTTAAAGCCAACAGGACTGGTTCCACAAGAACCACAAGTCTATAGCAAACAAAGACTCGCTGTGACTATCCCACAAGGGCTCAGCACAAAGACAGCAGACAGAATCACTCATTCCCCAGTCTTTTCCTGAAGAAGCGTATTTGCATCTCTTAAAAACTTTAGCTGAAGTTAAAGTTTCTGATATAACACACATCTGGGGGTCTACTGAAATCCTCTCTGGAGACCAGAAGGCCAGCCCACACCAACTTTAGGCTTTCCCTCTGCCCCTCTCCAGTTTCCTGGTATCTCCTTGAAAATAGCTTGTACATGCATCTGGTTGCAGGGCTTTGTGGCTGTCACTGAGAGGGTGAACCTCTTGTTATTCTCATTCTGGTGGCCATCAGGTCCTGTGGTCATAGCTTCAATGGAACTACAGCAAGCAAATAAACAGTTTTAACCACCTATCTCCCCAAGGGCCCAGTGAACAGGTGGAAGTCAGAGCTATTATAGGTATTCTCTCTAAAATGATTACTCAGAATATTATAGCGAAGAAAATGGGCTGGAAATAGATAAAACCAGAGAGTACTAAGGCATTTAGACAACTTATGAAGCTTTTCTAACTATCTAGGCCAGAAATTATGTCTCTATAAAATAAGTTAATGTCAATAAAAGTAGGCTGAAAAGAATTTCAGAGATGAGAAAAAGGTAGATTGAGTATGAGTGAGAGAAAGATATCCAAGGTGATTGTTTAGTTTTGATTGTTCCACTGGATAAATTCATGTTATTCACAGAGAGCATTAAGATAGAGAAAAAGTAAATTTGTCAAGGGCAATTGCTAATGACTTCATTTTAGGATTTGGGATGACTGCAGAATATGTAAATAGAAACCCCTCCAATTCATAAATATATGTGCATATTTTTACTTACATAGGGAAACTGGGATGTAGAGAGAGACTTGGGCATTGTCAGACTCTCTTTGTAATTAAAGTAGAGAAGGAGAACTCGTACTATATTATAGAGAGTTGATATTTAAGAAGTGTAACCAAGAAAATAAATATTTTCTAGGTGAAAAGCTTTATAGATGTTTTATTCTGTAGTTTTCTCTCTGCTAATAAAGTGACCCTAGAAGTAAAGAGTATTTTTAGTGGATGTTACATCTTTTTGTAGATAAAAGAACACTTACTCTAGAATCTCCAAAAGCTCTCAAGCTGCCATTCATATATATATAGTTCCCAAGGACCTTGTAACTTTCATGACTTTAATAATGTGCGTACTTTAATAAAGTTGTTGTCAACTCAATCTTACTTAATTTCTTCTTTTATACTAAATACTGTGGAATGCTTTCTTCACCATCCTGAAATTAAATGGAAAGATAATACCTATACACATAATTATATATACACACACAAATACAATGCCTTAAATTTGGGATAGAGGAGGAATGAAGACCAAGTATAATAACATTATTACGTCTCAATGTAAATGCTCAGACATAATACTAGAAAACATATGAAATAATGAGAGACCCTCCAATGCCACATAAGTGACCCATGCCCCTTTGTAGAGGATAGCAACCTCCTTTTACCTAAAAGCTTTGCAGAAGCCTCTACTGAGATGGATACTTCCTAAAATAATAATGCCCTTCTTTAAGATTGCCTTTAATCACCTCTTATCATTTCTAGACTAATTGCTAGTATAATGTTTAATAAACTATTATATTGCCTCTAGGAGAAAAGAGATTATTCCCTCACTATCACTATAATATCTTATAAATGTGTACTGCTAGAATACCAAGAATGGATTTTGTATGTGCCAGATAAATGCAGGGAGTGTTGGGTGTATACAGAATATGAGACTGTAAAAGGAAGAGTTTGTAGACATTAATTACAATCTAGTGACTTCACATTCATCATACTTGCAAAAAACACCTAAAGCTCATCCTAACTTGCTACTAGATGGCTGCCTAAAGTTTGGGGAAATGTTCACTTCCAGTAAATGAATGGAGATGCAGAAGATGACGTGGCAGAGTACTGTGGAAGGGCTCAAAATGTTGAGAGGTTGGCATGGTAGAATGAATGTATTTATTGTCTGAATTATTTTCCCCCAAACAGCCAGACAATTATTTAGCAAATCAATAAGAGGTGGGTTAGTGAGGATGGCACCAGCTTTGTGTCATTCCTAAATCAGGGTCAGTGGAGGAGAGAGTACTCTGGAGTTGGGTTCCCTAGAGTCAACAGGGATTATAGGATTTGGGCACAGCACAGGCCACTGGCAGAATTAAACATCAGAGGAAAAGTATAGGTATATATAGCTGACAAAATATAGCAAAACTGGAATGGCAAACAAGTTTGTGTCTTGTATTATTTAATTATCTATGATTTTTTAGGTAAAATTTAATTTAGATCCACATTCATAAAACCTAACCACCTGTCAGTTTATTAAAATCATACTCTGATATTATATGTTTCTGAAAAGGGAATCAATAGAAATCACTTGTAATAATTATGCAATAAAACAAATTATTGGCATTTCTTGGAAAGGTGAGCATTAAAACTTGTAATAAAAATTTCATAAGCAAATACTGTATATTGATCCTCATTTCTAAATCAGAGTGGCACTTAGAAAATACTCATAGCTATTTCAACTTTTAACTTATTATTTTAATATAATATAATTTTTATTCTCTTCAATTTTATTTTTTAACAGGGACAGAGAGAGAGTCAAAGAGAGGGATAGATAGGGACAGACAGACAGGAATGGAGAGAGGTGAGAAGCATCAATCATTAGTTATTCGCTGCCGTCGCAACACCTTAGTTGTTCATTGATTGCTTTCTCACATGTGTCTTGACCGCTGGTCTTCAGCAGACGAAGCAACCCCTTGCTGGAGCCAGCGACCTTGGGTCCAAGCTGATGAGCTTTTGCTCAAGCCAGATGGGCCCGCGCTCAAGCAGGCGAGCTTGGGGTCTCGAACCTGGGTCTTCTGCATCCCAGTCCGACGCTCTATTCACTGCGCCACTGCCTGGTCAGGATCTTCAAAATTTTTTATAGTGATATTTCATGCTTCTCTTTACTTGAGAAAAAACTATGTGTGAGAGTTGGTGTGCAAGGGTATCACATATTGTTCACTAAAGGATCAAATTGGAACATATTCTAGTAAAAAATTTGTGTAATGAGCCATCCCACTGCCTTTTGGGGTGTTTCTTGCCTGGGAGCCACTTTATGCCAAAAGGAGTGATTTCCTGGCATTTTAGCTCTTAATATTCCCCCATCCTGCTTAAGTGGCTGTATTTAAATGAAGCTTAAGTACACCAGAACTTGTGGAAGCATTAGCAGTCAAATGGGCCAATGCTTTCTGTTTTTCAACGAGTATATCTGAATGGTAGATGGCATGCATGTGTATTCATGTGTCCCCCCATTGAGCACTCTTGTATTTTTTTCAGGGTATAAAAATATATATATATTGTCAGGTTTCCTTAATAGTTTTAGCTGATTAATAAATCTGTTCTTTTAAAGTGATTTTTTTTTCATTTTATACTGATATACATATATTCTGTAAAATCAGAAAACATATTTTAAGCTTAGAAATACTACTCATATTCTCACCACCTGATAGTAAATCAAGTGTTTTTTATACCCCCTTCTGCTATATTTATATATTTTCTTTTTACAGTGAATATACAATTTGAAATCCTTCCTTTTCTCTTCTGAAAATGACATGCACTTTTTCCAAGAGGTAACACTTCTTAAACAATATTTAATGGCTTCTTAAGAGCTCACTGAATGTATACATTATATATTACTTAATTAGGATTTTTTTTTTAATTTTTTTTTAATTTCTTTTTATTTTATTCATTTTTAGAGAGGAGACAGAGAGAGAGAGAGAGAGAGAGAGAGAGAGAGAGAGAGAGAGAAAGGAGGGAGGAGCTGGAAGCATCAACTCCCATATGTGCCTTGACCAGACCAGTGCAGGGTTTTGAACCGGCGACCTCAGTGTTCCCAGGTCGACGCTTTATCCACTGCGCCACCACAGGTCAGGCTTAATTAGGATTTTATCTTAAACAATTAGGTTGTGTATTAGTCTGGGTTCTCCAGAGAAACAGAACTCAAAAGAGAGATACATGATAGATAGATAGGTAGATAGATACAAATATAGTATAAGAAATTGCCTTATGTTGTGCAAAGTTTGTAAAATTTGTGTTATTTGGCTTTGCTCACTTTATTGTTAAAAATAGCTGCTGCCTACATAAATGGTGCTGCTAGGTGAAACTGCTAAGTACCTTCCTGCTTGGAAAGGGGCTTTGTTGTGCTAATGTTGCTGGAGGAGGAGTTTTCATGCCAAGAAAAGTTTTGCAGAGAGGAAGAAAAAAAGGCCAAGAAGGCAGGGTGCTGAAGGAGCAGCCAGTTTGTGCAGAGATGAGAAGGGAGAAGATGTGCAGATGGGGAACCAGAGGTGGCTGAGACTGGTGGGGGGCCTTTGGTTCTAGGAAAACTCAGAGAAGATTCTTCTGGTTGAGCAACCAGAGAATGTGTGAGTGGGTTTTGGTGTCCTGTGTGTTTGTATTTACTCACTGGTCAGGTGTGAGGCTAGAATAAAGGAATGACCCACCATTTTTTAGCTCCAGTGTTTCATTACTGTCTGTCTGAATCTAATGGGAACCTACAGATGCCTGGCTGTGATGGCCGCAGCTACTGGCCTTACAGCTCAATAGTTATGAAGACTGAAATGTCACCCAATCTGTAGTTATTAAGCTGGAGACCCAGGTGAGCTGATGGTGTAAATTTTAGTCCTAGTTCAAAGGTCTGAAAACTATGAGCACTGATGGTATAAGTTCCAGTCCAGGGATAGGAAAATATTGATGTCCTGGTTCAACAATCAGGTAGAGAGAATGAGAATTATTTCTCTCTGTACATTTCTTTTTCTATTCAGGATGATATCTGCTCACACTGGGAAGGGCAATGTGCTTTACTCAGTCTACCCACTCAAATGCTAATCTCATCTGGGAACACACAGCACACAGAGAAATAATCTTTCTTTTTTAAGTGAGAGGAGAGAAGAGGAGATAGAGAGAAAGGCTCTCACATGTGCCCTTACTGAAATTCACTTGGCAACTCCCCTCTGGGGCCAATGCTCAAATCAATCAAGCTATCCTCTGTATCTGAGGCTGATGCTTAAACCAATTGAGCCACTGATGGTTGTTTCTCAATTGTGCCCTGACTGGGAATCTAACCCAGGACTTTTGCATGCTGGGCTGATACTCTATCCACTAAGCCAAGTAGCCAGGGCCAATATATATATATATATATATATATATATATATATATATATATATGGAGAGAGAGAGAGAGAGAGTCAGAGAGAGGGACAGGTAGGGGCAGAGAGATAGCAAAGGAGAGAGATGAGAAGCATCAATTCTTTGTTGCAGCAGCTTAGTTGTTCATTGATTGCTTTCTCATATGTGCCTTGATGGGGGAAAGGGTGGTGGCTGGCTACAGAAGAGTGAGTGACCCCATGTTCAAGCCAGAGACCTTGGGTTTAAGCCAGCAACCTCGGGCTTCAAGCTAATGACCATAGTCATGTCTATGATTCCATGCTTAAGCCAGTAACCCCCACACTCAAGCTGGTGAATCCGTGCTCAAGCCAGATGAGCGCACACTCAAGCTATCGATCTCAGGGTTTCGAACCTGGGTCCTCTGCATCCCAGTCCAATGCTCTACCCATTGCACCACCATCTGGTCAGGCGAGAAATAATTTTTAATCAAATATTGGAAATTCCATGGATTAGTCAAATTGACACATAAAATAAATCATTGCAGGGTTTTTTTTTATACTTATTATTAAGGACAATTCTGTCATAAGTATTTATGCCAATTTTATTTTTTGTTTTATTTTTTTAAGAATGTATAATTAATTCCTGGCCCTGGCCGGTTTGCTCAGTGGTAGAGCATCAGCCAGTGTATGGATGTTCTGGGTTCAATTCCCAGTCAGGGCACATAGGAGAAGTAACCATCTGCTTCTCCATCCCTCCTCCTCTCCCTTCTATGTAACTCTTTCTTCCCCTCCTGCAGCCAAGGCTCCATTGGAGGAAGTTTGCTCGGGCACTGAGGATGGCTCCATGGCATTGTCTCAGGTGCTAGAATGGCTCTGGTTGCAATGGAGCAAAACCCCAAATGGGCAGAGCATCATCCCCTAGTGGGCTTGCCTGGTTGATCTCAGTTGGTCACATGTGGAGTCTGTCTCTCTGCCTCCCCACTTCTCCCTTAAGAAAAATATTTTTAAAAAGAATACATAATTAATTTTTAATAATATGTTTCCAGAATAAATTATCAGATTGCGTAAGTATTTTATAATTTTCATCATTGTTCCAAATTGTTTCTGAGATTTTATCACATTATACTTGACCACAAATTTATCATTTTGTACTATAGTTTAACATACTTAATTTACATAGAATTAGAATTTATATTGGAATGTATTTGCCTTTTCCACACCAAATGGAATATTACTCATATATTCAATAACTAACCACTTGTTTATTCTCTTTAAAGGTCAGGTCATACCAACTGGTCAGGTCAACCAATACCATTGGTTGCTTACCTACTGAGATGACAGGACTTCAACTGATACCTGAAATTTTTATTGTTATTAATGTTAATACTTTCTTACTCTGACCTTATTAATTGTATTGTTACCCTCATATTTTTTAATGTTTTTAATTTTATGTACTTCAAAGTTATTATTTTTAATGATTTTGTTTTTTGATTTTACAGAAAGAGGAGGGGGTGAGGAACAAGAAGTAGTTGCTTCACTCTAGCTGTTCACTGGTTGCTTGCTGTATGTGTCTTGACCAGGCAAGCCCAGGGTTTTGAACTGGTGATCTCAGTGTTCCAGGTCAGTGCTCTATCCACTATGCCCCGACAGGCCAGGCCAACCTATTTTCATTATATTAAGTTTATAAAAATCTTGTTAGCTCAATAGATTTAATAAATTAATATTTTTATTTTCTCCCATATTTCTCTGTCACTGGTATATTTTTAAATATTTTTCTGTCAGTAGATAGCATCTCATCTTGCTGGGTTGGGAATAAGACTCCAGTTTTGTTATAGGGTCAACTGAAACTACTCTAATGGTATAACCACTTCTAGGGTTGATAGCAGAAAAGAAATTCCTGTCTGTCTCTCATTAAAGCTCTCACTATTTTTAAGGAAGCTTATATGGCATCCTAGGGCAGGAGGTAAAGATCCAGCAGAAAATTGAGGAAACTTCAGGTGATAGAGAAATAAAGGCACAAGAATGCTATAAGGGGGTACAACCGAAAGGCTGTAGCATGACAGAGTAATATCATATTGTGAATTAAAGTGGAATGAATTAGCATTTCTAAAACATTTGAAAATAAATTTAGAAACATTTGTTTACTTAGTCTAATTATGTAGAAGTACGAGAATTAGCGAGAAAGAACAATATTGTCTCTTCCGATATATACTTAACAAAGTTAGGAAGTTGTGAGGTTGAACATTTCTCATGCTGCTAAAGCCCTTTTCACCTAAGTAATTTCATGGCATCTATAACCCTGCCTTCCATTGGCAAAGTACAATGATAGTAAGGAGGATGGGTGGACTGTCTCACTTTACATGAAAGAACCAGGTAAAGTTCAGGCAGATACTTGGAAGAAATGCAGAATTTCCTAAGGTGGGTGAGAGGCGGGGTAGAGAGCAGTGAATTTTAGACAAACTGACGTGTACAAAGGAATACTGGTGTGAAACAGCATGCTGCCTTTAAAAATTTTAGATATTTATTTCAATTGCATTTAATTTCAGCATTTATGCTTTTATTGTCCTACTATACTTCTAAAACGAATTTCTAGGCTAAGAAATCTTACATAAACACCAAAATAAAGCCATATTGGTATTAAGTATAAACCATGAGATCTCAAAGTCAATACAAACAGGAGATTTGATGTGAGTGTTTTATACATATTTCAGTTATTAACACATCGTGAGATAGATACAATTCATCACTCATAACTGTTTTCCTTGTACAGACGCCAGCGGAGCGGCAGTTATCTCTGCAGCCCGTTAACGTCGACCTGCCTGCTGGTTGTCACCGATATACCGTCTACTTTTCATGAAACGAAAATCCCCAACTGTTTAGGAAATTCAAATAGAACTTCTAAATATTTCACTCGTAGCTTTTGGTAGTAAATTACCCAACATATTTCACTCAGGTCAGACTCCCTAGCTTTACATTTGAAAGACTGTGATTTAACTCTTGACAAGGGAAATATGGAACTATTCAAAGCCAAAGTCTGTGAATATGATAAAGGACGAAAAGGAAATAGATGAAGTCATGCACTAACCAGCTGAGGAGGAAAGGATGCCAAGTAGGGGAGACACAACAGCACGAAGCAAAGTGGCTTCATTAGTAGGCTGCAAAGTACCAGAATGCACACCAGACCCCACTTGGTTCCAAACCAAACACAACCAGAGCTTGCCACTGTTGACTGTAAGTAGCAGCTGCCTAATTGCTAGAAAGCAGATACTGGAGCAGTTGTTGAGATTTGCAAATGCAAATCAGCTTCCTCACAAATGCATTTGTGTCACAGCTACCAGGGCTTCTGGCTGAGTTGCACAATGATTGTGATATTTAGCCATTACTGTAATTGAACTTTATAAAGTAATTAGTAGTAGCAAACAGGTATTTAAATAGCAGTTACTCAGGTGATAGTCAAATCACAATTTTATAAAACATAAAGACCTCTATTATGGTGGTTCTACCTCCCAACTTAATAACCAGATTAGTCTAGTCCCAACAATAATTCATTTTAAAATGATAATTTGTCACAAAAATATTTTTCCTGTAAATATTTATTCAGCACCCTATATATTAAGTATTCATGATAGAAAAATAATTTTTTTTCTATAGTTGTTTATTTGTTGCTGAAACTAAAATAATTCATACAATAAAGAGCTTAGGGAAAATGATAAATGTTCAAACTCACAATTCCCTAATTTTGCTAAATGTATATCTAACGAGACAATATTATATTACTCAACTCTCTGAAATGTAACGATCAAAATATAGTAGTGATATATTCTGACTAGACAAAATTTCTTATTTGACAGTCTGCTACTATGAAAATACATTTCATTAAAAGTATAATTAAATTTACTAAATATGTAACTGTGGTAGGGGTTATACATACATGAGCAGAGTAAGGACTATCAGCCAGGCACAGAAGGCCACCAGGGCAGAAAGCCCCAGGTGCTTAGCAATGGGAAAAACTGGGAAAATAAGGATCTCTTACCTCCTTTAGCTGTTCATGCACCTTAGACCCCCTGGTTTCATAGCATTGGTCATGAAATTCGGACCTCATCTTTCCTCCCCTGGTATATAGCTGGTCATGTGGTTTTAGACTCCCTTAGAGGACAAATAAACAAGAAAGCCGTATAATAGAACTTAAGTATTAACCCCTATAGATAACACCTAGGCCTCAGTTGTGTTTCAACTCCAACCCCAGACAAGCAGCAAAACTAGACAAAGAGAAGCCATGGTTGACCTCAGGACCAACTGCATTGACCAATGATCCCTTGCTGGCACCAAACAATCAATGACCACCATGACCTTAAAAGACACACCTGGATTGCTAATACATATTCTACTGAGCTCTTCCTCTGGGACCTCCCCTAAAATCCCCATCCTTAAAATCCCTTAGGACTGAGGTCCCAGAGTGCTCTCCCTTCTAGGCCTACACCAGCTCCTTTCCCTTTGCCCTTCTCTTTTTCTCCCCCCGCCCCCCAGGCACATTGCCCTTGTCCCTTTCTTTCCCCTAAGCTTTAAGGGAACACAGGAGATTTGCAGCCAGGAGAGCAGTGGGCAGCAGCAGCTGGAACCTATCTACAAGGTCCCCTCTAACTCTGACTTTGTTCCTGCACAGTCAGAAATTCTTCCTCCACTTGCTGCATTTTGTCTCTTGACTGAATTCTTTCTCTCAAGTAGATGAGAATCGAGGTCTCGTTGCTTCCCCTGTAACATACGATCCTATTAGCTGACAGAAACTGTGCTGAGAGAAGACTCTACAAAAATGGAGACTTAGTTTTTCTTTCTGGGGAACAGTCTAATGGGAGAAGGACCAGCAAAAAGGCACAAAATACAGGGTGGGGCATAAGTAGGTTTACAGTTGTGAGGATACAAAAGAGTTTATTTTTATAGTATTTACTATTGTATATTTTGATTAGTGTTAGGATAGGAGCTGTGATAGGGACTCAAATGAGGTGTTCAGTAAAGTTTCCTAAAGAACAGGAATTTTCTTAGTTGGGTCTTCCCAGAAGCAGGCCTTGAGATAAGAAATTGATTATAATTAGTTTATTGAAGAGGTAATCCCAGGAAACACCAGCAGGAGAGTGAGGAAGTAAGACATGGAAGGTATAGAATCAATTAAAAGTGTATTATCGCCTGGCTTGGGGTGGCACAGTGGTTGGAGCCTCGACCTGGGACACTAAGGTCCCTGATTCAAAACCCTGGTCAAAGCCCATATGGGATTTGATGCTTTCTGCTCCTCCCTCTATCTTTTTCCCTTCTCTGTCTGTCTTTCTCTCTTTCTTCTCTAAAATGAATAAATAAAAATATTTCAAAAAATTAAAAAGAAAGTGTATTATCAAGCAAGTTTCCACCTGGGTAACTGAAGCTTAATCCAATAGGGGGAATCTGGGAAATGGTATAGAATATGTCTCAGGCTTGTCTCACTCAAGGGGAGAGAGTTAACATATTTTATACGACCCATCATAAGTGGTTGAGGTCTGCTCATTAGGATGCTAATTCTCCAATACGTATAGCCTGCAAAGGGAGAGAAAAAAACCTCAGGGAAAAAAAATCAAGCACAGACATATATACTAACTGATCTTTCTGGGAAGGTATATGACTATAGAGTTCATTTTACTTTAATCCAAAAAATTTTAACTACAATGGAAACTCCAGTTTTTTCCTATTTATCCTGTTACACATATTATTTCCCACTTTACCTTAATAAGATAGTGAGGTCAATCATGGAAATTATTCAGTTCCACATATCCCCAATGTCTCTTCCTTTCTTTTCTTTTTCCATACTTATCTGGAATATTCCAACCTTGGTTAAATCTAAACTTTTTCCTACTTTGCATCTAAACCTAACAGTGGACTGTGGTTGAATAAAAATACTTTACTCCACTGACTGCTGTCAGATAAATTCACATATAATGGTGAAAAACAACAAAAACATTTGTATGTAGAGCTACACTTGGACTCTTGGTGCAGAGACATTATAAAATGAAAAGAACCTTTGGATCCCCAAACTTATTCAAGCAAGAAACAAGGCTGAGGAAACAAGTTAGCTTAAACCAGTGGTTCTTAACCTGGGTTCTATCGAACCCTAGGGGTTTGATGAGTCAGTCTCAGGGGTTCAGAGAAGCCTCTGCCGCAGAGGCCAGAATAAAGTAATACCATAATTTGTTGTGAGTTCATGCACTTTGTTAGTTTTGTTCTTTGAGCAAGGTGATATTCATGCACGACTCATTTTGTGCACTAGTAAGAAAACATATACCTATGTCTTGAATTTGAAAAAAAAAAATCATATTTTATTTATCACTAAAGAAGGGTTCGGTGAATGCGCATATGAAACTGGTGGGTTCAGTACCTCAAAAAAGGTTAAGAACCACTGGCTTAAACACAGCCTACATATAATGAACAAGGAAGCATAACTCAGGGAGCTGAAGCAAGAGTCCTGAAGGCAGACCCAACAATAGTCACAGGCAGAAGGACAATAACCTAAGTAAGAAACTGGCAACATCTGCCCAGCTGGGTTACAGCGCTGCTGTGCACCACTAACTGTGTTCCTTTCTTTTCCCCTTTTCAAATGATAGTGCTTATCCCAGGCTTGTCTCCCCACTATGATGTGTTGTTATGTTATGTTTAATGGGAGATGGTGTGGATAATTTTTCTCCTTACTTCGTTAAGCTTCAGATTGAACAGAATGGTTTTCAAGGAGCTGCATACCCAAAGAATTGTATCACAGATCTCATGCCCCCTCAGCCCTGATTTAAATATGATCCTGGACCTCAAGCCTGAACCCAATGCCACAAATAAGACTTTCATAGAATCCCAGGAAAAGGTGTATTTTGCACATAGGAAAAACATAAGTAATTTTTAGCAGAAGGGTATACAGCAGTAATTTTAAAACACATCTGCGTGTACTTTGACACTATCTCCATCATCACGTGTCGTGGTATTAGTATCTATTCCCTTAAACTTGTGAGGGGCACAGTGACCGCCCTTACAAATATACCTTAGTGGAAGTGAATCTCTGACTCCTGATTCTAGGTGACAAAAGGCCATATGACTTTGGTTTCTTTTATAACACTTGCTATGGGAATCTATAGCTGCCATGTAAGAAATCTGGCTATACTAAGAGTGTCATGTGAAGGGACCATAAGGGCTGAGAAAAATAGATAATAGATAGAGATAGAGATAGAGATAGAGATAGAGAACCATATGAGAAGTTACAAGCCAGAACTTGCTAGTTGAAATAGTGAATTTCTAGATTCAAGAGAAAATTCAATGAGTGTTACTTTCTTAAATCACTTGTACTAGTTTGCTAGGACTAACATAACCAAATACCACAAACTGGATGGAAACAACAGATATTTATTTTCGCACAGTTCTATAAACTAGAAATATGAGATCAGTTGTCAGCAGGGTTGCTTTCTTCTAAAGCCTCTCTCTGTGGCTTCTTTCTTCATCTTCACCTCTTAATCTCCTTTTCTATGGACACTTGTTTTATTGGTTTAAGGCCCACACATACGGCCTCATTTTATTGTAATTGCCTCTTTAAATGCCCTGTCTCCAAATGTAATCACATTTGAGGTCCTGGGTATTACTATTCAACATATGAATCTGGGGATGAGGAGCAATTTATCGCATAACAGGACAATTTGGGGGTTTCTTCTTATGCATCAGTCAGTAACTAAGACACTACCTTGTTTTCTGATTATATCCTAACATTGTTTCTGTTACTCTTTAACAAGCTCCTCACTCATTTGTCTTTTCTACCCACTTTTTAACTGCTTTAGGGCTAAGACTTCTCTTTTCATTTCTGTAGCCACCATGCATGGCGCAAATTTCACAATCAAAACAGTCCTGGCACATAGTAGGTCTTCAGTAAGCAACTGATGATTAAATGCTAGGCCTTACAATTTCCTGCCTTATTTCCGCCTCTCTCCACCACTTACACTACATGTCAACAAGTCTGAACCATGTGTTCTTTCTTCATCACATTTCAAAGTTTTGTAATCTTGGCTATGAATAGATGGGTAAATAAGCAGAGACTTACTACTTTTTGGATATTTTTTCTTGACCTCTTGTAATAACCTAAGATAATTATTACTTCTGATAAGCTCTCTCACACCATTTTATACTTTGGTACTCATCTTATTATATAATTCATTCACATGTGAACTTTCTCTTTCCGAGTTCTTAGGTTTTAAACTGTTATGAGTAGGAAGTATTTCATGCTCATATTTACACTTTCTCAAGTCTTCAGGACAATATTTTGTACATAGAAGATCCTCAAGAATATATTAAACTACATTAAATTGATTAAAAACGCAGAGCAAACAACAAATAAATATGTTCCTGGCTAGCTATATTTCTAGTACATAGAATAAGAAACACTGGTTAAATTGTTGTTATGTTACATAATCAAGAGTCAACTAAAGTACCCGTAAACATACAAGTTGCTCGGTCTAACACACTCTTTTTTTTAAGTCCCAGAAAGTATAAAAATCACTTAATTGGCACCCTGATAAATAATTCTCTAATTGTTATAATTACCAAGAGGCAGACACAGTGTAATGTATTTAAGTGATTCAAACCAATTGGCCCATGGAACATCTTTAAAGTGTTATTTACATGCTTATTTACACTAGTTTACTACATACATCAACATCCAGCTCCAAATACTTTAAAATATTCTTTTTCTCTAGATCTATGACTAAGAAAAAGAATATTATAAGTTTTTTGATGGTTTTTATTCATTTGGAACAAGATTGGAAATTTAGCAAACCAAGGCAGACTTTTTTCAACTAGAATTCATCAGAGCTATGCTTGAAAATACTTTGTTTTTATTAAGAGTTGGGTAATAAAACTTGAATAAATGATTATTTTCATCACAAATCAAAATATTTGAAGCACTGTCTTTTTGTATTCTTATCCATCTCTACCATCTTCTCTATAGTCTTCTAGATGTAGTCTCATGAAGAAAAAGCAAAGAATTATAAGGGTAGTATCTCTTTTTTCTTTCCTTTCTTTAGCAAGAAAGATGGATGTTTTACTCATAAAAGTTATGAGGTGGAACAAATGCTATTCCATTTCATTTTTCACTTTTGATATAATATAAATTTCAATGAAAACCTTAGAGATTCATAAGAAAGAAAATAAAAATGCAAGTCCTCAATAAGAATTTTTCTTCAGAAGAGCATCATTATTTTAAAGTTTTCAGAAATTTGATTGTCCTATCTCTAACCTTTTGATCTGATAATGTAATAGTGATTAAAACATTTCTAAACAAATCTGTTAAAATAATAAAAGAGCTAAGAACTTTAAAAAAATGTAGAAGCTATGCAATTGACAATGGTTTTGAATATTGTTTTCCTTGAATAAATTTGTTTGACTGCAACTGAGCCTTTGGTGTAGCTCACACTTCCCTTCTCTCTGAAAAATATTTTCTATAAATTGCCTTAAATTTATGTGGAAATTAAAATTAAATATGTTGATTCTAATTGCTCAACATTCATTTCAATTTTTTAATTATTGATTTACATGTGAATTTGTACCCTCTATCATTATATGAATGTTTATTGTTGATAACCAATAAACAGTCTGACTTCTTTCTCTCAGATAGCCTCCATTACATTTACTGTGTTGATCATCTTCTTCTGGCATTCCAGCCTTCTTTAATCCTGATTCTTAGATTGAAATTTAGTTGTGGATATAACATAATATCCTATGCCAGAAATTTGCCATTATAAGCTTATGAATGTTTAGCTCATGTTGGTTAGAGAAGGACATACTTCCTTAGTTTGTACTTATAAGGGTTAGATTTTTGACATTCTTAAAGAAATCTGAAGTGATCATTTTTAATTGTGATAATCAAAATTCTGAGTATTTTATATCTGTGAAAAGTTAATCTTTTACATTTTTTTCTCTCTTAGCTTTTCTAGCTTCTTAAGGTATGCTTTGTAATGCTATAAACTTCCCTCTCAGGACTGCTTTTGCTGCTTTCCACAGATTTTGAGTTTTTGTATGCTCATTTTTATTTGTTTCAAGGAAATGTTTTATTTCTTCCTTGATCTCATTGTTGACACAGTCATTGTTTAATAACATGCTGTTTAGTTTCCAAGTGTTTGAGTGTTTTTTAGTTTTCCTATTGTAGTTGATTTCTAGTTTCATGCCATGTGGTCAGAGAAGATGCTTGATATGGTTTCAATCTTCTTAAATTTGTTGAGAATCGTTTTATGCCCAAATATGTGGTCTATCCTAGAGAATGTACCATGAGCATTTGAAAAGAATCTATATTCTGCTGCTTTAGGATGGAAGGTTCTGAAGATATCTGTTAAATTCAGTTGATCTAGTGTATCCCTTAATTCTGTTGTTTCTATGTTTATTTTCTTTCTTGAGGATCTATCCCATGGGTCCTCAAACAACAGCCCATGGGCCACATGCGGCCCCCTGAGGCCATTTATCCAGCCCCCGCCGCACTTCCAGAAGAGGCATCTCTTTCATTGGTGGTCAGTCAGAGGAGCACAGGATGCATCCACACCCATAGTTCCCATTGAAATACTGGTCAGTCTGTTGATTTAAATTTACTTGTTCTTTATTTTAAATATTGTATTTGTTCCCGTTTTGTTTTTATACTTTAAAATAAGATATGTGCAGTGTACATAGGGATTTGTTCAGTTTTTTATTGTTATAGTCTGGTCCTCCAATGGTCTGAGGGACAGTGAACTGGCCCCCTGTGTAAAACCTTTGGGGACCCCTGATCTATTCATTGATGTTAGTGGCATATTGAAATCCCCTACTTATTATAGTATTGCAGTTGATCTCTCCCTTTATGTCCATCAAAATCTGCTTTATATATTTAGGTGCTCCTATATTAGGTGCATATATATTTATAATGGTTATATCTTCCTTTTGGATTGCTTCCTTTATCATTATATAGTGACCTTCTTTATCCCTTACTACAGTCTTTGTTCTAAAGTCTATTTTGTCAGATATAAGTATTGCTACCCCAGCTTCTTTTCATTTCCATTTGCATAAAATATTTTTTCCATCCTTTCACTTTGAGTCTACGTGTATCTTTTGTTTTGAGGTGTGTCTCCTCTACACAGCTTATATACGGGTCCTGTTTTCTTATCCATTCAGCTACCCTATGTCTTTTGATTGGAGCATTTAATCCATTTACATTTAAGGTTATTATTGATATATAGTTGTTTATTGCCATGTTATTCTTTAAAGTTATATTCCTCTTTTACCATATTCTTTTCCCCCTTTATGCTGTTTACAACAGGCCCCTTAACATTTCTTGCAGCATTGGTTTGGTTGTAATGAATTCCTTGAGATTTTTGTGTGTGTGTGTCTGGAAAGCTTTTTATTTCTTCTTCAATTTTAACGTTAGCCTTGCTAGATAAAGTAGTCTTGTTTGTAGGCTCTTGTTGTGCATTACTTTGAATATGACTTGCCATTCCTTTCTGGGCTCAAGTGTTTCTGTTGAGAAGTCAAATGTTATTTTTATGGGGGCTCCTTTGTAGGTGATAGCCTTTTTTAATCTAACAGCTTTTAGTATTTTCTCTTTATCTCTCATCTTTGGTATTTTAATTATGATATGTCTTGGTGTAGATTTTTTGGGGTTTCTCTTTAATAGAATTCTCTGTTCTTCTTGAACTTGTGTGACTTTTTCCAGTATCAATTTAGGGAAGTTTTCAGCTATGATTTCACTGAACAAAGTCTCTAACCCTTGTTCTTTCTCTTCCTCTTCAGGAACCCCTATTATGTGGATGTTGTTTCTCTTTAGGTTGTCACAGAGCTCTCTTAGAGTTTCCTCAGATTTTCTCAATCTCTTCTTTTTGCTGTTCTGCTTCTGCTTCCGTGCTTTCACTTTTCTTGTCTTCTATGTCACTGATTCAATCCTTTGCTTCATCCAGCCTGCTTTTAATTCCTTCCAGTGTAGTCTTCATTTCTGATATTGTGTTTGTCATTTCTGTCTGGTTCTTCTTTATTATTTCTGTGTCCTTTTTAATGCTTTCAATTTCTTTATTGAAGTGTTCATTAAGTTCATCCATTGTAGCTTTGAGATACTTAAGCATCCTAAAAATTATTATTTTATACTCTGCATCTGGTAATTTGATTACTTCCGATTTGTCCAAGACTTTATCAGAAGATTAATCTTGTTGATGCATATGACTTATGCTTCTCTGCCTACTCATTATTCTCCATGGCTTATAGGCTTCTTCCAGCTGTGATTTCCTTACCTAGTAGATCCTCTTTGAAGTCTTAATTTGTTTGTTTTCTTAACTCAGTGGTAGTCTTATTTACTAATCTCAGCAGGGGGCTTATTTGAAGCTGTATTCAGGAATAGGGTGGATGTAACTTGAGACTCTGAAGGCCCCATCTGCCAGCTTCTCTCTGGGGGTGGAGTGCTTTCTCCTTTCAGTAGGGGAAGATGTATCTCAGATCTCCATGGAGACCTGAGTTACTGCCCCTCCTCCCCACTTCCTGTTTTCAGCTGTGTCTTGTTGCTCTGATTGGAACTGGAAAGCTTTCTAGAGGTGGGTCACCTAGAACCACTTTAGGCTTGTGCTTTGTTTTATGATTCAACCCCTCCCCCAGCTATGGTCACCCCACACTGGATGAGTCAGCTTCTCAGGTCATTCAATGCATTCCTCTGCCCATCACTGTCTCTCTCTTCCCACTTTCCTTTTGGAAGACAAGCCAGCCCTCTCAGCACACCTCGTTCTCAGGTCCTCAGGCAAGTGGCTGTGAGCAATATTTTCTGCTCTTATCCTTGTAATGAGAGCTCTTCTGGGCTCTCAGTCTCACCTCACCTTCACTCCTGGAAGCAGAGGAACCCCCACCAATGTGGCTTAGAGCTCCCTACAAGGTTCAGTATGGCTTCTTTGCTCTTTAGTTTTTGAGACCTGTTCTTTTAATCCAAAGTTGGTTTTTCACACTGATTGTTCCTGAATTAATTTGTAATCCAGTTTGGTAGTGTGATCTGGAAGTCTGTGTGTCTGCCTATTCTGCTGCCATCTTGGTTCCACTTTATCTCTCTTAGATGTAGAAATTTTATTTATATGTCACTGCATTTCACTTTAATCTGTGTTCTGAAATGGTTCTTCTTCCAGATTTTGTATGTTTCGTGATAAACTGGGATTCTGTATGTAGGTCTATCACAGACAATGCTATATATTACTCAGAAAAATGAAGATAATTTGAATGCCATCACACCACCCAGAGGAAAAGCATATTTGTTTATATAAAATTCAGTCACAAACAGTAAATAGAAAATCTTTTATTTATATCAAACAAGAACAGAACATGACCAAAATACATGGTTCTGTAGTAATAAATCTTTGGCAAAAGATGATCAGTTTTCAACTTGGTATCTGCTACTAAACTTCTCCAACCTTAAGGTTTTTCAAAATGTTCAAGTTTCAAAAATGTTTCTTTATGTTTGTACATATAAATAAAGAAAAATAAAGAGCATAGAAAATATACTTTAAGTCATATTTAAGGAAAATTTTTGGAATTGGGTAAATATTACATGCAATATAAATATAAATTACAAATTACACTTAATTGTGAGAGAATTCATAGAATCTTTTAGAAATTATCATTTTAAAAATTAATATTTTGATAATCAACATTGAAACAATGCAAAACTTATTACCACCTTGAATTTTTGTCTTTGTTGCTGCATATTCAGAGAGCAGTCTAAAGATGAAGATAGAGGTAATTATAATGATCATAACAAAAGATATTTGTTGAGTTCTTACTATTTGCCAGTCACTATATTTAACACATTGCCTACATTTTTCTCATTATGTTTTACATAGATAATATGTTCAACTAACTTTAACAGATAAGGGAAATGTAAAAGTCTCTATCTTACCCTTTTTTTTTGAATTTTTGAAGCAGGCACTATGGTTAAAATTGTTACCCTTAGATGTATCTTATTCACTCAAAAATATTCTTAAAAATTTTTAAATTATACTGTTATGCTTTTAAGTTACTTTTAATATATTCATTAGATCCTTGGGATTTTGTCAATGACTACATATTCTTTTCAATGCATTTGTATTCATTGGTAATATTTTATATTGAAATCCAGAAGACAAGAAGCTGATGACAAAAGTCACTCTTATCCAATCAGTCCTAATAGAAAAGTTAATTGTAGATATACCTTTAAATTAGCTAATAGGATAACGTATTTAGCCGATGTTGTTAATTTAATTAAACAACAACAAAAGTAAACTAAATTACTATATCCTAACTATAGAAAAATAGACAAACTCAATAAAACTATATAATTCAATCAGAAATTAAGATTTTAAAAATCCCTATCAACAATTTAGATCAAATCAAAAGTAATAAGTAAAATGCCTTTAATTGCATTAACTACTCCTAAATTTCAGTAGCTAAATCTCAGATGGATTTTTTTAGGTCGGAGGAGGGGAGATAGTGAGGCAGACTCCTGCATGTGCTTTGACCTAGATCCACCGAGCAAACCTATCTTGGGCCAATGCTCGAGTACTAAGCTATTTTTAGCACCTAAGGCCAATGTGCTCTAATTGAGCCATCCTAAGCACTCAGGCTACACCTGAACCAATCAAGCCACTGGCTATAGAAGAGGAAGAGAGAGATAAGGGAGAGTGGGAGGAGGTGAGAAGCAGGTAGTTGCTTCTTCCATGTGCCCTAACGAGGAATTGAACCTGGGACGTCCATATGCCAGGCTGATGCTCTATCCACTGAGCCACTATCCAGGGTCTCAGATGTCATTTTAATTAATATAAAATTATTATTAGAACATATAAAGTCAAAACAATGCTGAAATAGAATAAATTTGTGCCAATCAGCTTTCTTGGACACATTTTTAAATTTTATGAAGTCTTGAGATAGATATATAAAATCTCCTGATGTGTGCTCTTGTGTGTGTGGATATGTGTTGCTTTTAGAGACTATGTCTTTGTGTTGGAGATGTCAGTTTAATCTGCCTGCCTTACCTAATTCTTTCTCATATAACTTGTCTTCTTCAAACTTAGAAGAAATATTCAACATACCAGGCAACCCCACCTCAGTGGCTCTAGGTAATTACACTGGAGTAGATATTGTATCCAAGAAGATCCATTCAATAGTCAATCAACCTAACCAGGTGGTGGTACAGAGGATAGAGCGTCAGACTGGGACACGGAGGACCCAGGTTTGAAACCCTGAAGTCACCGACTTGAGTGCAGGTTCACCAGCTTGAGTGCAGGGTTGCTGGCTTGAGAAAGGGGTCACTTGTTCTGCTGCAGCCTCCCAGTCAAGGTACATATAAGAAAGCAATCAATGAACAACTAAGGCAGTGGTTCTTAACCTGGGTTCTATCGAACCCTAAGGGTTCGATGAGTCGGTCTCAGGGGTTCGGAGAAGCCTCTGCTGCGGACGCTAGAATAAAGTAATACCATAATTTGTTGTGAGTTCATGCACTTTGTTGGTTTTGTTCTTTGAGCAAGGTGATGTTCATGCACGGCTCATTTTGTACACCAGTAAAAAAACATATACCTATGTCTTGAATTTGGAAAAAAAGATCATATTTTATTTATCACTAAAGAAGGGTTCGATGAATGCGCATATGAAACTGGTGGGTTCGGTACCTCAATAAAGGTTAAGAACCACTGAACTAAGGAACCTAAAGGAGCCACAAAGAAAATTTAATGCTTCTCATCTCTCTCTTTTTCTGTCTCTCTCTCTGTCTGTCTCTCTCTATCTCTATCTCTGTCACCAAAAACAAAAAAGAAACAAAAAATAAAACACACAAAAAACTAGTCAATCAGATTTCTCCTCAGCTACCTGAAATCAGAAACAGAAACTGTGGTCAGAAGGCAAAGGACTCTGGACTGAACAAGTTATATAAACATTTGGCCAATTAGCAAATTAAAGCCACTCTCAAAGTTATGAATAAACAGAGTGGGCAGAAAAAACTCAATTGCAGACACAAAAAAGATGGAACAGATGCTAAGAAGCAAGAGATCTTTTGGTCTGAAAGATGAGAGGCTAATATAGCTATTTTAAAATGTTATTTCTGATGAGTTCACATTCCACTTCTTCCAAATCCTTTTAAAAACTTCCTATGGTTCTTTTAGTTGGAATCTGTTGAATAGATGTTTATTCTTAACAATCAAAATAATTTGATTAAAACAACACTTTGTTTTTTGTTTTATTTTCTTTATCTGTCTTTGTTCTTTTATTTTATTTAATTATTTGTGTTTATATAGATTCTAGGGTCACCCCAAGTGCATCCTCCCTCCCCCATATTCCCCTCAACATCTCTCTTGCCTCCTCCCTACAGCATCCTTCCCCCTTCCTTTCAGGCTTGTTCCATCTTATCATCCCTTTTTCCTCTGTCCTCTTTTCCTCTGGTCCCTTTGATCCCTCCTCTGTCTCTATTATGTTCTTCAGTTTACATTGTTCCTCGGAATTCTCAAATGAGCGAGGTCATATGATTTTTTTTTTCTCTGCCTGGCTTATTTTCTTATTTTACTCAACATAATAGTTTCCAAGTCCCTCCATATTGTTGCAAAAGGTAATATTTTCTTTTTTTTCATAGCCCCATAGTATTCCATTGTATATATGTACCACTGCTTTTTAATCCACTCGTCCACTGACGGACATTTGGTCTGTTTCCATATCTTCACTATTGTGAACAATGCTGCCATAAACATGGGCTGCATTTCTTTTTTTTTTCAGTAGGTGATTTGGTGTCTTTGGGATATATTTCTATAAGTGGAATAACAAGGGCAGTTTCATTTCTAATATTTTGAGGAATCTCCATACAGTTTTCCACAGTAATTGCATTAGTCTGCATTCCCACCAGCAGAGAGGGTTCTCCTTTCTCCACATCCTCGCCAGCACCTATAATGTGTTGTTTTGTTAATGAGCGCCAGCCATTCTGACTGGTGTGAGGTGATATCTCATTGTGGTTTTAGTTTGCATTTCTCTAATGATTAGTGATGTTGAACATTTTTCATCTGTCTATTGGCCATCTGCATTTCCTCTTTGGAGAAGTGTCTATTCACTTCTTTTGCCCAATTTTTTTTATTGAATTGTTTGTCTTCCTGGTGTTGAGTTTTACAATTTTGGTTATTAACCCCTTATTAGACGTATTGTCGAATATGTTCTCCCATTGTGTAGTTTGTCTTTTTATTCTGTTTATATTGTCGTTAGCTGTACAAAAGCTTTTTAGTTTGATATAGTCCCATTTGTTTATCCTGTCTTTTATTTCACTTGCCCGTGGAGATAAATCAGCAAATATATTGCTGCGAGTGATGTCGAAGAATTTATTGCCTATGTTTTCTTCTAGGATGCTTATGGTTTTACGACTTACATTTAGATCTTTTATCCATTTTGAGTTTATTTTTGTGAATGTTATTTCTGATGAGTTCACATTCTACTTCTTCCAAATCTTTTTTAAAAATTCCAGTGGTTCTTTTAGTTGGAATCTGTTGAATGGATGTTTATTCTTAACAATCAAAATAATTTGATTAAAACAATACTTTGTTTTTTGTTTTATTTTTATTAGATACATTTTTCATCGTGGCAAAAACCTTAGTATATCAGACCCAAGTTATATTTATAAATGTATAACCTATTATTTTCTATTAGAAATGACAAATATGTGCTATAAAACAGGTGGCAGAGTTTCTTTTGGAAAAGAAAGAAAATATACTGATGGTGTTTAAGTGTAAAAGGAGAGACATCCAAGGCATGCTGGCTCGGGCGACAGCATGGCCGCAGCCAGAGGGAACAGAAGGTGGGGTCATGACCATGGGAAGTATTGTCAGGGCAGTGTCTCAAGCAAGATGAAGTGTGCGTGTGCGTGTGTCTGTGTGCTTGCATACACAGGTGCACGTACACATGTTTTCACACATAATAAACTTCTTAGTAAAATAATTATATTTTTGAAGTCAGTGACCATTTTATTTTCTTATAATTACCAGTGTCTTGAATAGAGATAAGTCCATATTAGAAGACAAACAACTGAATCCAAGTGTTGTCTTACTATAATAACCTTGGGCAAATCATTTAACTTGGATTACATTGTAAAGGTCTTGTCTAGCCATAATAAACTACAGGTCCAGTGTGTCTGGACTAAATGAAAGAATGAATGAATGAATGAATGTTTTCCTAAGACTTGTTAGTATCTGTATGAAATTAACAACTAACCCTCAAAGCAAAATCTAGTGACTTATTCCCTCCACCCCAAAATATTGATTTCTTGATTACATTCTATGTGAGCTGCAGATAACTGTTAGTCTGCTCCATGGGTTTTCTTCATTATGGGATCCAGGCCAAAGTACAAGCTCCTTGCTGGAATATTGCTGATGAAATACAGAACCATTTGATTATGCCCTAAATTACCCTCAGCAATGTCCCACATTACTTCACTCACATGTCACTAGCCAAAGTCAGTAGCATAGCCAAACCTGCCTTAGTGAGGTGAAGATGGAAACCTCTCACAAGAACTACTACTGCAGATCATATGGGAATGGTGACACACAGGACATTTCTTGATGGGGTGTTGCTTCCTGGGAGTAGCTCCTCAGCCCTTTATTTATGATGGCTCTTGGATTTTATTTCCATAGGGGCATTTTTTTTTTTAAAAAAACAGTTTTTATCCTTGGTTGTATCTGAAGAAAATATTAAAGAATATATTCTCCTTGGGGGCTCAGAATATTTTTCAGTCTGTTTTATGCCTATAGAAGTTTGGATCCCAGATGGGGTTACCAGATAAAATATAAGACTTTCAGTTAAATTTGAATTATGATAAACCACAAATATTTTAGTATAGGCATTTCCCAAATAATGTAAGGGACATTGCCATTGTAAAAAAAAATTATTTGTTTATCTGAAATTCAAATTTGACTAGGCATCATGTATTTTTATTTACTAACTGGCAACACTAATACACGATGGGAATTTTAAGTCTCAGATAAAGATTATTAAATTTAGGGTGCTGGTGCAATACTTTTGAAAACATGACAAGATTTTCATCTATTATTTTCAGTCAGTTCCAGCATCTATAGACAAAACCTTCCCTCCTCCTCACTACCACTCCCAAGATGCATTTCTTGCTAGATTGACCTGGCAATATTTTAATCTTGTCAAGATTCCAAGGGAATGTCTCACTCTGTCTCTTCTCGCTAAGATCTTTTACCTAATTGGAGGGTTTCTGGAGGGCCACATTAATCACTTTTGAGTTTTATCAACAGATTTTAGCTCTACCTTCCCCAATGTCTTTGTCATGAGGTGGAGTATTAATTGGCCTCTGTTATTAAAATATCCTAATGTTTCATTTTACTGGGGGAAGTAAAAAAAAAAAAAAGTATACCATTTATCTCTGTTAATAAACTGGCCAACTCACTCTACCACAGTACTAAATTATTTTTTCAAATAAACTTTTAAATTTAGAGTACTTTTAGATTTACATCAATATTTTACATTAGCATAGTTTGTCACAATTAGTGAACCAATATTAATACAGTATTATTAACTAAAGACCATATTTTATTTAGGTTTCCATCGTTTTCTTCTAATGGATTCCACTAGGATATTAAACTACATTTATTTGTAGGCCCTGGCCAGTTTGCTGAGTCAATTAAGAGTGTTGTCCCAAAACAATAAGTTTGTTGAGGGTTTGATCAGTGGTGGGATTCAGCCACTTCTCACTGATTTGGCAACTGATACCTTTTTTGTGTTGTTGAGTTCAGCAAACCAGCTGTTAAAATGGCACTTGTAATCAGGCTTCTCTCTAAGGTGGGTGCCTGGGCAGCTGCCCAATGTGGAAATCACAAATTTACAGAGTTCTCATTCTTTTTTAAAATTAATGTTCATCTGCACAGCCGCATATTCTAAGCACCCATAGTAATGATCATTCTGTCAGTAGGTAAAAAAATTGCAAGTGAGGATGCCAATCAAGAAGCAATACAGAAATATCTTAAGTAACAGTTTTATTGTTTGTTTTTTTTTTGTCAGGTATTATTTAACATTTTTCCATTAATATTTTAAAACTCTTATAATCTAGTTTTGTGTACATCTTTTATTATTCTTATTTAAGTATTAAATGCATAATAAACTACATTTCAGTATATCTTTTTTTTTTTTTCAGTATATCTTTTTTTATACTTAAAATCCTCATTCGGGCAGAGAACCAGTTGTTAGATTATTTGAATCCCACCATTGGGTTCAATCCCTGGTCAGGTCAGGGCACACAAGGGAAGCAACCAATATATGCACGACTGGGTGGAACAAAAAAAAAGAAGGTTCCTCTCCCCTCTCCTCTTCCTTCCTTTCTCTGTCTAAAAAGAAAAGAAAGAAAAGAAAAATTATGCCTTGGCTGATAACTTTCTTGGTTGGAACATCATCCTGGAGTGTAGTGTGGAAGTTGCTGGTTTGATTCACAGTCCAGGCACATACAGGAGCAGCTCAATGTTCCGGTCCCTCTCCCCTCCCCCTCTCTCTCTAAAAAAAAAATACATTTGCTTGTGTTTCCTCAGGCTCCTTTGTTTGGGACAGTTTCTCAGACTTTATTTTTAAAGATATTGACAGTTTTGAGGAATACTATTTTAAGAAGGTATTTTGTGGGTGTTTTTTGGAAAAGGCCACCGATGTAAAGCATCATTCTCATCACTTGACATCAAGGATATATACTGTCACTAGGACTGAACTTTTGATGTTAGTCTTAAACACCTGGCTGAGGTAGCATCTGCCAGGCTTTTCATGTAAAGGAACAGTATTCGCCTATCCCATACTTTATAAGAAAGCCAATATGTGAAGTCTACTTTTATGTTCTATATCCTCTAGGGGAAATACTTATTTAAAATACTAATCATTTTTAATGAGAGATTTGTCTATTTTTCCATTTATTTAATTTTTAAACTATTTATTAAAATCAATATATATTTGTTCAATATGCTGGAAAGGCTTGTTTCATTATGACCTCTTCTTTGTGTGCACACAGGAAGAGAGACAGAGCTCTCTGGTGTCTCTTCTTATGAATTCTATTTGACCAGGACTCTACTCTCATGACCTCATTTAATACTAACCTATCAATGCCCCACCTCTAAATACCATCAGATTGAGGTAGGACTTCAACATATAAATCTTGGGAGCTCACATATTTAGTCAAAATAGAACTCGATATTTATTTTAAATGCTACAGGCGATTCCTCTTTATTTTCTGCCCCAGTCCTAGAATAAGCCCTTTCTCTAAGGTCTGGTTTCTTTCATTTTTTATTTATTTTAAATTAAAAATATAAAATGTTTCACATATTTGCATGTAATCTTTGCACAGGAGTTATACTAATCTTCTTGGTATCATTTTGTTTTCAGTATATATGCTGCCAATGTCAGCACTGACTACTTTTATTGCAAATGGTATTAGAAGCCAAGACCTGGGTACTAGGAGAGCTCACTATTAGTGATCTGTTGCTGCTTCCAGACTCTCTCATCTGACAGAGCTATGGTGCTTGTGTGTGTGTGTGTGTGTGTGTGTGTGTGTACCCTAATTCATGAATATACACCTGTATATATATATTTCCAAGCTAAATATATGTTCATACTGATATTTCCAACTCTAATTTATTACCATATGGATATTCTAACCATTCCCCTTGCTTATTTTCAAACTTTTATTCCAACAGTGAGAACTTTAAACTCTGATACCATGTAAAACGGTTTCAGTACTGTTAACCCAAACTTATGTGCGAAAAAATTTTATCAGAAAGGTTATATTTCCTTTTGACTTTAGTGTTACAAACTGGACTTATTTCTAAAATTACTTAGGTCAGGAATTTTTATTCCAACACCCCATTCAGTAAAGTTATTTCAAACATTTGTAACACATTTAGATTTTTTTGTCACAGTATGCATTCCATCTTGGATTATTCAACCTCTTAAGTTGTAGGCTTTATGCTATACAGTTTTATGAGTTTTGAAATAACTTAATGTTTTGTATTCATCCTTATAGTATTATATAGAACATTTTCACCAACAAAAAATCTCCTGTCTGTCTAATTAAAAATAAAGTTGAGCCTCTTTTTATTTGCTTATTGGCCATCTGGATGTCTTTTTTAGTGGTTGTATGTTTAGATCCCTTGTTCATTTCTAAACCTGTGGTTTGTTTCCTTGCTGTAGATTTTTAAGGGTTATTTGGATACAGGCCCTTTATTAAATATACATTTTGCAAATATTTTTTTCCATTCTATAGTTTGTATTTCCACTCTCTTAATAGCAATTCATTTGTAGAGCAGAAACATTTAATTTTAATAAAGTGCATTTTATAACTGTTTTTTACCCCATGAATCATGCTTTGGTAATGAATATTTAAAAGCTAATTACCAAAACCTAGGTGACAGATTTTCTCCTGTTTTCTTCTCAACTTTACATTTAGGTCGAGGATTCATTTGGTGTCCTTTATGGGAGGATGTCTAGGTTTCTCTTCTCCTTTATTTTCCTCTTCCCCTTCTTCCTCCTCCTGTTCTTCTCCTTCTTCGCCTATGACCAATTGTTCTAGATCCACATACTGAAAAAATTATTCTGTCTTCATGGATTTACCTTTGCATCTTTGTTAAAATTCAGTAATCTTTGTGTGGGTGTATATCTGGATTTTCCACTCTGTTTCATTGATCTGTGTGGTTATTCTTTCACCAGGAGCACATTGTACTAATTATTGTAACTTAATAGTTAATACTTAATTGAGTCTGAGAAGAAAATAAGAGTTTTGAAATACCAAGGTCCATTGCTTTTCAGAAACAGCATATAGTAGCTGAGTTTGTTTATTCTATGTCCACTGATACATTTGAATTCCTAGAACCTTACATATAGATTCTTACTTATAGGATAACCTCATACTGAAGAAGTGATAGATGGTAGATATAACTCCAGACTAAGGTGCAGTATACTTCAGTTACCACTTACATGTTTAGGTGCTTGGTGAGAGACTCTTACCTCCTCTCTGTCTCTGCTTTCTCTAAGGTGAGGGAATTGGATTTAATTCTAAAATTACAAAGAAATGATTGAAATTTTACAACTTGGTTTTTTTCAGAATAGATTAAAGAGATAAATACAATTACCAAATAATTTTGGTCTGTATACACTGTATCCGTAAAGTCATGGTGCACTTTTGTCCTGTGACCGGTCAAAAGTGCAACATGGTTTTACGGACACACTGTATTTTACACACAAATAAAATTTGAGTAACAAAATCATAGGAGTATTAAACATCTAAAACTGCATGAAAAATATCTGAGAGAAATGTTAATCATACAAGTATCTAAATGCCTAGTGGCCTAGATGCCCATCATCAAAACAATGATTAAATTAACACTATTTCTGAACATTAGCCATATGACTAGGATAGAACTGGGGTAGTTATTTCTTACATCTAGCTTGAAAATATGCCAAATTTGTGTTTATAAACAATCTTCATTAAGCCTGACAGGCACCATTGACTCTGAGTTAAATCTCTAATTCTGGACATCTAAGGCTTCTGTCCTCTTTTTCTTCATCTCTTATTGTTTTCATGATAAAAGAAATTAAAATTTTATTTGTTGTGCATTTGGTGTACCACTTCCCTTCCTGCTCATCTGTGCTTATAAGATTTTACTTTGCTTGTATAAGTGTTCATGAGGCCTCAATTCTGAACAGCTGTGAAGAGGGCTGGGTAACTATTTGTAAACACCACCCAACGATCCCTGACAGCAATAGCTGTCTTGCAGAATACTGAAGTGTTGTTTTATTAGGAATGATAATGAGGCTGTCTTGTCCAAGGGTCTGGCTATTACACCAATACTGAACATTATCATTTAGTTGTGTGGTGTACAATAATTAGACATTTTTTTAGGAGGTTGTATTGACAGTGGGGGGAGGGGGAATGGTAGGTACAGCTCTGGCTTTTACTAAAATAACTCAAACTTATACCATTTTTGAGCTATCTAATTACCTGCTTTAGTTAAGTTTGAAAAAAATACAAAAGTTTACATTGTACATTTATCTTTTTTTATGAGTAAAACAACATTTAATTATATGAATAATATACTATTTATATATTATAGTTTATACCATACAGTATATTAGCTATCTAATATATATTTTATATATATAAAGTATTTGTGTAGAATACTTTATTATGAAGACACATACATTTCTCCTATGTGGTCACAGAGCTTAGAAATAACAATTGCTTTTATTGTGTCAGTTACAGGTTTGCTGTAAGGACACTCTTAATAATGGTTTTTTTTTAGCAGAGATAATCACTACTGAAAAAGGACCTGGCACCTATTAGGACATCAATAAATTATTGTTGAATAAATGCATGAAAAGTTATCAAGACTTTCACTTTTTTTCCGGAGAGCATGTATCTTATTAAGTTGATAGGATGCAAATAAAATCCACACTTTCTCATTGCGATTCAAAGTCTGTTCTGCTCTCATTTTAATGCATATAGTTTCATATATCAATATATTTATTTCACTAAAATTATTTTGTAAATTTTTATATATACTTTGTGCACAATTTTCATGAAGTGTGCACTATGTTGATGTATATGTTGTTGCTCATGTGAATGAGACATATTTTTAAATTTTATTATTTAACTGGTTATGTTAATAATGGTAGGAATAAAACTATAATGTCACTTACACCAAGCTCTCTAATTTATTAAAAATCTTTTTGACTGCTTAGTATGTGCAAGGAACAATGCTAGGTATTGGAATAAGTGGTGAGAAATAAAGAAAATCTCCCTTCAAGGAGCATTTATTCTACATGAATCAATAACCTTCTCTTGAAAAAGAGAAGAATGAAAATATTCTAGTTGAGACTGTTAGGATACCACTGTCTCATGATACTCTTGCATTTTAAACCTGTTGCTAGCAGAGGCACTGACTGCCTTTGTCCTCAACTGTCAGTCACCAATGTTACATAGTAAATAGCCGTGGCAAGTACAGAGAATGTTTCAATATAGAGCAAAGGGCAGATTTGCTTACAGTTTTAGAATATATAGTGTCTCCCTTGGCAGCAAAAGGCAGACATGCTCACTGACTATTATAAAAGTTAGCTTGTCTAAGCTCAGGGTGGCTCAGGTAACGCATTGCATGTGTGTTACTTGACCCTTTTTGCATCACCCTGTGGGAGTTGGGCTCAGAGAACAAAAGCAAATAGCTACTGCTATTACCATGAATAATAAAGGTCTTTGTCCCTAACCCAGGAATATCATGTCTTCAATTAGCTTTCATAAAACTGTGGCAGGCTAATTTAAAAATAGAGTGAAATATCAGATCCTTCATAACTCTTGACAGCAACATGAAGATAAGTAGGACATAGCCAAGCCACAGTAGGACAGGGGTGGTTATATTAAAGAGAGCATTGCAAGGAAAGGACCATCATACCCTTGGTTTACTCAGTATTGTGGAAACAAACTTAGGGTGGAGAATATTAATTGGAAAGACACAAAATTAAACAGGTAATAATAGTCTAATTTATTGAGTGCTCACTATGCTCAAAGCACTTTTAATGACTTGTCTTATTTACTTTTGAACAACCTATTACATAGATAAAATAGCTATTTCCATTATATAGACAAAGAAACAAAGGCAGAAAAAGGATGAGTAACTTGTTCAAGTTCTCACAATATGCTCTCACAATATCAAGATTCAAACCCAAACCAGGTAAACTCCAGAGCCCATGGCTCTTACCACTGGACCATATACCTGGAAAAGGTCTTGGGTTTAGGCTCTATGCTCTATGATAAAGGCTTTGTGAAGCACAATAAGTATAGCAAGCTTTATGCCAGAAGGTAGGGAAATGACCAGTTCAATGGTAAAGTATAAAGAAGTACAAATTGGTAGTTACAAAATAGTTATGGGTATATAAAGTATAACATAGGGAATATAGTCAATAATATTCTAATTACTATGTATGATGTCAGATGAGTATAAGATTTATTGGGACAACCACTTGGCAAGTTGTGTAATGTAAATGTACAATCACTGGGGTATAGACCTGAAACTAATATAATAATCTATGTCAACTGTAATTGAAAACAATAATTAAAAATAATAAGTAACTTTACAAATATGTTGATATAGAGAATATGTACCACAAAAAATTATTTGGGGAAGTGTGAACATTACTTGATAAATCCAGTTTCCTCTGAACCAAAGCTTCTGAAATCCATATTCCTGCTCTCAGAGATAAATATTATTAAAACATTTTTGATGTAATAAAATTGCCTTAATTGAGGTCAGCTGGTAGGCAAGGTTGATAACATTTGCCCAAACCCTTCTCAGAAAAATTTACCATAAAAGAGAAAAGAACCTGGGCGAAGAATCAGGCATCAGGAGTAGGGTCCAAGTGACGGTATAAAACTGGCATTCTTCCTGACCCAGTCACTGCAGCCATATGGGTAGACTCTTAATAAAATATATGTATGTGTGCGTATGTGTATGTACATATATGTGTGTCAGATTTGTAGGATGTATTTGCCATGGCAAAAGTTATAAAACTGTCAGTCCAACTTCTTTTATATTGGCTTTGTAGTTGAATATAAGATAAAACTCCTAGAGCTTGAAATATGATGTCCTACTATTTTATAAGTAATGTTATTGGTCTTTGGCTATCAGCGCAGGTACTAGTGCAACATGGTTACTTCTCAGATAGCTGCACTGCTTCAGCTGAATAACTTTTTGTCATATCTTTTTTAAGTTGGGGACATTAAAAAACAAATAGCCTGGCCAGGTGGTGGCGCAGTGGATGGAGTGTCGGACTGGGATGCAGAGGACCCAGATTTGGGACCCCGAGGTCGCCAGCTTGAGTGTGGGCTCATCGGGCTTGAGCAAAGAGCTCATCAGCTTGAACCCAAGGTCGCTGGCTGGAGTGAGGGGTTACTTGGTCTGCTGAAGGCCCACAGTCAAGGCACATGTGAGAGGGCAATCAATGAACAATAAAGGTGTTGCAACAAAAAACTGGTGATTGATGCTTTTCATCTCTCTTCATTCCTGTCTGTTCCTACCTATCCCTCTCTCTGACTCTCTCTCTGTCCCTATAAAAAAAAAAAAACAAAAAACAAAGAAAACAAACTTCAGCTTGCACATGAAATCTAGATTTCTTATTGTTTTTAGCAGCCATGAATGAAGCAATAGAACAGAATAACAGGACTCTTTTTCTTTTTAAGTTCTGACCAGACTTTTGTTTTTTCTCTTCTTTGAAATGACAGGTTTTTTTAGATTCTTTTTCTTAAATTTCTCTTTATTTATTCATTTTAGAGAGGAGACACAGAGTGAGAGAGAGAAAGAGAGAAAGGGGGGAGGAGCTGGAAGCATCAACTCCCATATGTGCCTTGACCAGGCCAGTGCAGAGTTTTGCACTGGCAACCTCAGTGTTCCCAGGTTGATGCTTTATCCACTGCGCCACCACAGGTCAGGCTGAAATGACAGTTTTAAAAAAGTTTTTTGAATAGAGTTAAGAAGCCAAGGTTCTGATTTAATCAATTAATTTTAATCTAATTAAAATATTTGATTTAATTGATTCATTCAATTGCATGTGATTAAATTTATTTAATTTTTATTTTATTTAAAATTATGCAATTTAATTTTATATCATTTATCTTTTAGAGACATATTGTGAATGAAATTTAATATTGGAGTGATGTCAGAGAAATGGCAGTGTGATACTTCTGATTTCTCCTCTTAAAATTTCAACAAATTGAACAACTATAATGCAGCAAAGAAAATAAAGCTGAACTTGCAGCGATTGCTTAACATCTGCACAAGAAATGGACTGAAGGTGAGCCGTGCTGAAAAGAGAGTTGGATGATAAAACACTTTCATGGTGGAATCTGGAAAGGAAAAAAGGCAGAGGACGGAATGTTTCTTTCTTCTTTCTAGACTGAGGGATGGAGTTTTATTCTGAACCAGGAAAGGTGAAGAGTTAAAGGGCATGGAGGAAGGAGCTGGACTAAGGTGGGCACAACCAGGCACAGGGTTACTGAGGACTTCCCACGTCACTTGGCTTGTGTTCAGTTGGCGTGGGACCCATGCTCAGCCTGCAGTACTGTTTCAATCAGCATGTGCTGAGCCCTAAGTGTTTGGCTCTTGTGGCACAGGGTGTGTGCACCATCAGTGCACACTGGGCCCATGGTGCCTGATTCACAACAAGGCACATGCTCCATCAATAGGCACTTAGCTGAAGGAGATCAGCCCATGTGGTGCTGTGCATGCTACAGTACTCAAGCGCACTCACCATAGCTGGCCCTCTACCAGTGACCCACACTCTGTGCAGTGTCAGGAAAGACCAAAGTGCACCTCTCCAGCCTCCAAGGTCCCACTGCCCTCCCTTTGCCATATGAAGAGGGGTGGTGGTAGGTCCCACACAGCTGACTTTCTGGGGCCACTCTCTCCCCTGAGAGGTAAAACTGCTCTGCATCTGATCCCCTGGTCTGCTGATATGTGGGGAAGAACCACTGGAAACCTGAAACTGCCACTGCTAAAGCCATAAAGCTGAAACTGTAAAGCCCTCGCAGCACACCCTACCCACCAATACAACTGTAGCCCTGTTTACATCACTACAACAGCAGAGTACAGTCCAAGATTTCACAGAGCCAAAACCTGTAGTACAGCAACACCTACTGAAAAAAATTTTTCTTGGTAGGGTTTTTAACAATACCACTTTCAAAAGCCATCAAGGAAGAAGAAATCAAACATCATGGATACACAAGACAAAAACAAAGTTCAAATAGATAATGAAAAATCTCCAGAAAAAAATCTCAATTACATGGAGACTTTGGAGTTAAATGACAGAGAATTAAAAATTGAAGTTTAAAAAAAATCTCAATGAGTTGAGGAAAAACACTGATAGGCAATTAAATAAGCTCAAAAAACAAAGTGATGAACAATAAGAATACTTTACCAAGGAGACTGAAACTTTAAAAAAGAACCAAACAGAGATGAAGAACTTAACACATGAACGGAAAAATGAGGTAACAAGATTAGTTATTAGAACAAGCCAGAGAGAGGAGAGAATCAGTGACCTCAAAGACAGGTAACTAGAAAGACTACAGAAAGAGGAGAAGAGCCTGACCTGTGGTGGCGCAGTGGATAAAGCATCGACCTGGGAACACTGAGGTCACCAGTTCAAAACCCTGTACTGGTCTGGTCAAGGCACATACGGGAGTTGATGCTTCCAGCTCCTCCCCCCTTTCTCTCTCTCTCCCTCTCTCTTTCTTTCTCTCTCTCTCTCTGTCTCCTTTCTAAAATGAATTTTAAAAAAAGAAATAATTTAGAAAAAAATATTAAAAAAAAAAAAAGAGGAGAAGAGAGACTAATGATTTAAAAACTGAGAGAGCTCTACAAGAATTGTCTGACTCCATCAGAAAAAGCAATATAAGAATAATGGTATAGACCCTGGCTGGCTGGCTCACTGGTAGAGTGTCTGTCCAGCATGTGGTGGCTGGCTGGCTCATTGGTGGAGCATCAGTCCAGCGTGTGGAAGTCCTGGGTTAGATTACTGGCCAGGACACACGGGAGAAGTGTCTATCTGCTTATCTACCCTTCCCCTTCTCTTTCCTCTCTATCTTTCTCTACATACACCTCCTGAAGCCAAGGCTCCAGTGGAACAAAGTTGGCCTGGGTGCTGAGGATGGTTCCATGGCTTCTGCCTCAGGCACCAGAATGGCTCCAGTTGCAACAGACCAATGCCCCAAATGGGCAGCGTATCGCCCCCTGGTGGCTTTCCAGGTGGACCCCAGTTGGGTGCATGCGAGAGTCTGTCTCTCTGCCTCCCTGCTTCTCACTTTAGAAAAATACAAAAAGAAAAAAAATAGTAATGGTTATATCAGAAGAAGAAGAGAGGGAAAAGGGAATGGAAAACATATTTAAACAAATTAAGGATGAAAACTTCCTAAACCTGTAGAAAGAGTTAGAGCCTCGAATCCAAGAAGCAAACAGAAACAGGGAGCACCAAAATATGTAAGACACGTTACTAACTGATCTATAAGTAGAAACAGACAAAAACATATTAATACTTGGCGATCTCAATGCACCATTGATGGCTCTAGATTGATCATCCAAATAGAAAATAAAGAAATATCTACCTTAAATGACACACTATACCAAATGAACATAATAGACTTTTATAGGACATTTCATCTCAGGACTTCAGAGTACACATTATTCTCCAGTGTACATGAAACATTCTTAAGAATAGATAGTCTGTTGGGCCACAAAACTAACATCAACAAATTCAGAAAGATTGAAATTATACCAAGCATATTCTCTGACCATAAGGCTTTGAAACTAGAATCCAACTGCAAAAAGAAGTAAACATATCCACAAAAATGTGAAAATTAACATACTTGTTAAAAAATTACTGGGTCAAAGAAGAAATAAAAGAAGATATCAAAAGATATATACAGATGAAAATGACAATATGACATATCAAAATTTCTGGGATACAACATAAGCAGTAATAAGAGGGAAGATTATATCATTACAGATATATATTAAGAAACAAGAGAAATCCCAAATAAATAACTTAGCATCACAGCTTATGTAACTAGAAAAGGAAGAACAAAGGCAACCCAAATTAGCAGAAGAAAGAAAATAGTAAAAATTAGAGCAGATATAAATGAAACAGAGAACAGAAAATCTATAGAAAAAATTAATACAATACAATGAAGAGCTGGTTCTTTGAAAAGATCAGTAAAATTTATAAACCTCTGGCTAGACTCACTAAGGAAAAAAGAGAAAGGACTCACAATCTGAAATGAAAGAGGAGAAACTACCGCAGATATCTTAGATATACAAAGGGTCATTATAGAATACATTGAAACAGTATATAACAACACATTCAACAATCTAGAAGAAATAAATTCCTAGAACTACAATGTTCCTAGACTGAGTCACAAAGAAGTGGAAATCCTAAATAGATCCATAGCAGGGAGGAAATGTAAACAGCTATAAAAAACCTCCCCAAAAATAAAAGTCCAGAACCAGATGGCTATACCAGTGAATTACACCGAACATTTACAGGAGAGTTGGTCGATACTCTTCTCAAAGTCTTCCAAAAAAAAAAAAAAAACCAGAAGCAATACTCCTTAACACATTTTGTGAGGCTAACATAACCTTCATACCTAAATCTGGCAAGGACAACAGAAAAAAAAAAAAAGAAAACTACAGACCAATATTTCTAATGAATACAGATGCAAAATTCCTAAACAAAATACTAGCAAATTGAATACAACAACCCATTTTAAAATAATATATCATGGTCAAGTGGTGATTCATTCCAGGAGCTCAAGGATAGTTTAGTATACATAAATCAATTAATGTTATACACCATATCAACCAAACAGAGAACAAAAATCATGATCCAATCAACAGATGCAGAGAAGGCATTCAATAAGATACAACATTCTTTTATGTTTAAAACACTCGATAAAGACCATATATGACAAACCATCAGCTAATATCACACTAAATGGCAAAACCAAAAGCTTTTCCTCTAAAATTAGGAACAAGACAAGGTTGCCCACACTCTCCATTCCTATTCAACATAGTGCTGGAACTTTCAGCCAGAGCAATCAGAAAAGAGAAGAAAATAAAAGTCATTCAGATTAGAAAAATGAATTAAAGGTTTTACATTTTTCAGATCACAAGATCCTGTATATAGAAAACTCCAAAGACTTCACAGAAAGACTAATAGACACAATAAACCAATACAGGAAGATCACAGGATACAAAATTAATAATAATACAGAAGTCTATAGCTTTTATATATGCCAGCAATGAAACTTCAGAAAATGAACTTAAGAATAATAATAATCCCTTTTACAATTGTAACAAAAAATAAAATACCTAGAAATAAACTTAACAAAGAATGTAAAGGATCTATATACTGTAATGTACAAAGCATTATTAAAGGAAATGGAAAAAGACAGAATGAAATGAAAATATATTCTATGCTCATGAATTGGAAGAATCAGTATAGTTCAAATGGCTATATTACCCAAAGCAATATACTAATTTAATGCAATTCCCATCAAAATTCAATGCCATATTTTTAATTAAGGAAACTGAACAAAATTCACCAGGTTTGCATGGAAACATAAAAAAACAACAAAAAAAAACCCCCAAAAAAACACCTCAAATAACCGAAGCACTCCTGAGAAAAAAGAACAAAGCTAGAAGTATTGCAATACCTGACTTCAACTTATACTACAGAGCCACAATAATCAAAACAGCATGGTACTAGAAAAAATAGACACACAGACAAGTGGAACAAAATTGAGAGCCCAGAAATAAAACCACATATATATAGAAAAATCATCTTTGACAAAGGAGGCAAAAATACACAATGAAAAAAAGAAAGCCTCTTCCATAAATGGTGCTGGGAAAATTGGAAAGCCACATACAAAAGAATCAAACTTGACTACAGTTTGTCCCCCTGCACAAAAATTAATTCAAAATAGATCAAAGACCTAAATATAAGACTTGAAACAATAAAGTACATAAAAGAAAACATAGGCACTAAACTCACGAACTTTGACTGTAGAGAACAATTTATGAATATGACCCCAAAGGCAAGGGAAGTAAAGGCAAAAATAAATGATTGGGATCATATCAAACTAAAAAGCTTCTTCACTGCAAAAGAAACTGACAACAAAATGGGAGATGATATTTGCAAACAACATCTGTGATAAGGGGTTAATATTGAAAATATATAAAGAACTCACAATGCTCAGCAACAAACAAGCAAACAATCCAATTAAAAAATGGGAAGAGGACCTGAATAGATACTTCTCCCAAGATGCCATACAAATGGCCAACAGATATATGAAAAAATGCACATCTTTACTCGATATTTGAGAAAAGCAAATCAAAACTACAATGAAATACCACTTCATATCTGTTAGATTAGCTATTATCAATAAGACAGGTAATGACAAGTGTTGGAGATGCTGTGGAGAAAAAGAAACCCTCATTCACTGCTGATGGGAATGTTAATTGGTATAACCATTATGGAAGAAAGTATGGTGGTTCTTCAAAAAACTAAGAATAGAATTACTATATGACCCAGTAATCCCTATAATGGGTATCTATCCCGAAAACATTGGTACTTAAAGACATATGCAACTCCATGTTCATCATAGCATTATTCATAGTGGCCAAGACATGAAAACAACCAAAGTGTCCCTTAGTAGAGGATTGGATAAAGAAGATGTGGTATGTGTGTGTATATGCAGTGTGTCCGTAAAGTCATGGTGCACTTTTGACCATGTGACCCGTCAAAAGTGCACCATGACTTTACAGACACACTGTATATACATACACAATAGAATACTACTCAGTCATATGAAATGATGACATAGAGTCATTTATGACAACATGGGTGGATCTTGAGAACATTATACTGAGTGAAATAAGTAAATCAAAATAAGCTAAAATGGTGGTCAAAAATTAAGAATATATCAAAACCTAAACAAAAAATTAAAAAAATTATTGTAGAATAAATAGAAACATTAACATAAAAAACTTTCAAAGTGTAAGATAACCTGGAGATGTTCCCATTGTACATATGTACCCTGATTTATTGGTGTCACCCCATTAGAATTAATAATATATATAAAACTTTCAAAGTGAAGGTTAGGGTTTAAGTTCAAATTATTTAAAAATTTCAAACAACCAGTGCTTTCAATTTTATTTATTTTCTATATAAATTCTATTTAAGTTATTGCAGAGAACTATGAAATCAGCTGAACATTGATAGAAACATATGTCAAAGGTAGATAATACTGATAACAAAGAAAACCTCAAGTTCATTTTTTAGTACACAATCCAAAATAAAATTAAATCTTAATTAGGAATTAAAATCTACCAGTATTTTCTTAGAATTCAGCACTGAGTCAGTGAAAGTTTTTCAGGAAAAAAACAACAACACAGTTTAAACATTAAATATAATGATTAATTATAGAATACATTTATTTTATTTTTTATGAAATTTATTGGGGTGACATTAATAGAATGATTTGATTTTAAGGACCCACTATCATTCATCATGTCAACAAGTTAAAATACAATAGAATATATACATATTTTTATAATAAATATTATAGTTAAGATATAGGCTAAGTTATACAATCTCAAAATAACACCAAAAAGATGCAAGGTACACTGATTAAAATATTGTGCACTGAGAAATATAAACTGGGTAGATCACTGATGGTGAAATATTTTTAAATCCTAGAGAACAGAGATAAATAAAAAATAAATCCTTAGAAATGTGATCTCTAACTGGAAAAAGTTATTAATTTATAATCCCAAAGGGCTTTGTTTGTTTCTTTTTATTTTAATCATAAATAATTTGGTAAAATGTCTTGAGACATTATCTTGAGAATTTCAGGGGAAAAAATAAGTATAAAAGGTCTTAAGCCCACAAGTTTAAAAAGGTAAATTCTATAGAAAATAATATTTTGTTATGTATACTTAAGAATTCCTCATTAACATATCCCACTTACTTTTTAAGAAAATAGAAGTGTAAGTTTGTAGAAATGCTAAGAGGAATACAATACTGAACATTTATAAATTTTTGCTTTACCCCTTTTCCTTTAAGAAAAAAAAAGGATGGAATATAAATTTCACTCTCAACCCTGATGCATGTGAGAAATGAATCCATGCTTATGTTAAAGCAGTTTGCTCCCTCAACCAAAGGATAAATGGAAGATGGGCTCAGGATTCAAGCTAGGGCACTTAGTTTTCTGTTTAGTAAATTGAAAAAGAGCAATGGTGGCCAAGCCCCAGTAAAAGCTGGATTCTTGGAGGAGAACTGGAAAACCTAGAGAGCTCAACACAGCTCTCATACTTTTCTTTTTGTAGAGTAGGAGATAGAGAAAAATGGTTCTTAAAATAAGAACTGATAAAAGACATGAAGAGTAAGATAGGAAATGTAGACGAAGTTTGTCATAGCATATTGAGCCCTGGTGCCAGGCGATGCTAGGCTCAGATACAGTTTCTCCTTTCCTAGAGAGATTTCCCAGAATCCTTATATTTTATTATCTATTATTTGTGAGGTGGAAAATAGGTTTATTGCTTATGAAATTTTGAATTATTTTTTATTACCTTTAAACTATAATCTCCCTCACTTCCCATCCATTAAATCAAATATGTCATGATTCAGAATAAATTGTGATATCAACTATATAACAAAGATATTACATATTTCTGATGAATTTATTTGGTGTACCAAAAAAATGGTAGTTTTAAAATATAGGCTTAGACCAGTGGTTCTTAACCTTTTTTGAGGTACCGAACCCACCAGTTTCATATGTGCAATCACCGAACCCTTCTTTAGTGATAAATAAAATATAATTTTTTTTCCAAATTCAAGACATAGGTATATTTTTTTACTGGTGCACAAAATGAGCCATGCATTACCTTGCTCAAAGAACAAAACCAACAAAGTACATGAACTCACAACAAATTACGGTATTACTTTATTCTGGCCTCTGCGGCAGAGGCTTATCCGGAACCCCTGAGACTGACTCATCAAACCCCTAGGGTTCGATAGAACCCAGGTTAAGAACCACTGGCTTAGACTGATCAGGTGGTGGCACAGTGGATAGAGCAGGGGTCACCAAACTGCGGCCGCCTGAGGCCATTTATCCGCCCCCACCTCCTGCACTTCTGGAAGGGGCACCTCTTTCATTGGCGGTCAGTGAGAGGAGCACAGGATGCATCCACACCCATTGTTCTCATTGAAATACTGGTCAGTTTGCTGATTTAAATTTACTTGTTCTTTATTTTAAATATTGTATTTGTTCTCGTTTTGTTTTTTTTACTTTAAAATAAGATATTTGTTCATAGTTCATAGGGATTTGTTCATAGTTTTTGTTATAGTCTGGCCCTCCAATGGTCTGAGGGACAGTGAACTGGCCCCCTGTGTAAAATGTTTGGGGACCCCTAGGATAGAGCATCAGACTGGGACGTGGAGGATCCTGTTTGAAACCTCAAGGTCTCCGGCCTGAGCGTGGGCTCATCTGATTTGAGCACAGTTCACCAGCTTGAGCCCAAGGTCTCTGGCTTGAGCTAGGGGTCACACGTTCTGCTGTAGTCCCCTTGTGAAGGCACAAATTGGAAAGCAATCAATGAATAACTAAGGTGCCGCAAAGAAGAATGGATGCTTCTCATTCTCTCTCCCTTTCTTTCTGTTTGTCCCTATCTGTCTCTCTCTCTGTCTCTTAAATTAAAAATAAAATAATAAAATATAGGCTTAAATAAAAGACAAAAGAATTTATAAATTCCAATTTTTCTTACATTTTAAAAACAAATTTTGTAGAACTGAAAATTTTGTTTTATTATACAGAATACAGATAGAATGAAAACAACCAGGGGATACTACAGAGAGAACACATCTGAGTCTTTAAAATGAATAGGATAAGAAAGAAAGAGAAAGAGAGCAGCAAAATTCAGATCCTTGTGCCTTGAATTCTCTGTTCTATTTTAATGTACTTCATTTTAGAATAAATCTCAAGATGAAGACTGGGTATTGATAGAGAAACCCAGCTACATATGTGTGCGTAGGTGGGGGAGAGGGGTGATGATGAAGGAAAAGAAGCCTGCGCCCCCCCCACCCACCCACCCGTTGCAACTAACCAGGAAGCCAGTTGGTTGAATGTCCCACAACAGCACTGGACACACAGCTGAGTTGTGATGACTAAAGAGCCACAGACGACCTCTCACCCTTGATTCCTCAACCCTGCACCTATGGCAGGAAATGTCTCAAAGTCATAATGTGCCCCCAGCAGAAAATAGAGACATTAGGGTGGAGTTCTTAAGGGAGGTGTCTGGGGTCAAATAAAAATTATGGCTGAGATTCCTCAGAGCAGTTTTGGCGGGAAAGGTTAAGGCAAGGCCACACTAGAACAGTCCAGCCTGTCTGTGGAAGAACAGGCACATGTAGGCACTAACTATGTGAAGAAAACAAAATAAAGCATAACAACTTTCATCAGTCACAGATACAAAAGTAGATGACAGCAGGATGAACAATAACCAAATGGGGCAAGGGACATCCTAGTGAAGGCCACTATTCATATGAGATTTTCTGACACTTCATTCTATGTCCAGGAAGCATGTTGGTTAGGGTGAAAAAAAGGACAGAAGTAATGCCAAATTTTAAAATGAAAAAGATGTTACCTTTAAATGACATATTTAAAATCCCATTTATCTTAGTCCCTCTTATCACTATTAAAAAAAAATCTAAGCTTCAGAAAAACAACATAAAAATAGTTTCTGTTAAAGAAAAACATTAACTTTTATTTTCATATATGAGTTTAGCATATGTGAAGTTTACCCATAGGGTCTATACTGGAAATACAATATTTTTCTCTCCATAAGACAGATGGGCATTCCCCCCTCCACTTTTGGGGGGAAAAGTACGTCTTATGGAGCAAAAAATACGATATATAGTTTTCTTACTTAAATTGGAGTTCTAACGCCAACCCTGAGCAGATGAACCAGAAGCTGGTTTTTAGTGCTGAGTTTATTCCTATACTAGAAGGGGTGATCTCACATCTGTGATAACTGATAGAATGAGGGTGACCACACCTATACTTCCATTACTTAGCAGCATGACCATCCTTATCTAATTAAGTGTTGGATATATGTCGACATCTGTTTTGTTCTGTAGAAGATAATCACAAATACCCTTTGCTCACCATTGGTTGAAGACTGTTAGCAATCAGCCCAATGAGTTTAGTATAGACAATTCTTACTTGTAAACAGTTGACTGAATTAAATAACTTTGAAAATTGCAATGCCAATTTGGATACCTATTTACTTCATTCGAAATGGTTTCATAGTACTGAAATGAGGAATGCTCTGAAGAGAAAAAGAATGTAAGTAGAATATACTTAGGCAAGTGGTTTATATTGTGCAATAAATTGCTCCCCAATGAATGCCCTAAGGTGGCTGAAAATGCACACATCACACACTACCACGGTGTGCATGTGCTGGCAGTCTTGGTGAAGAAGCAATGGACCGCATTCTTTTTAAGCTCTACCTCCATCCTTCAAGACAAGTGGAGGGCAGAGTTAAGGAGCAATCACAGGTCCATGTAAATGGAAAAAGAAAGTGAGGGCAAAGACTTTCTATTCTGAAGGTCAGTTTGGTCTTGCTGAGTCAGGTAGGACCTAGCTACCCATCTCTATTGCAGAACAAGATTCTCACGGTAAGACTCTGCAAACTGCAGGTCCTTAAGAAGTAGGTTCTACAATGTTCGGTAATAGCCACTGTAATAGAAGCAACTCCTTTCTTAAGATGCTTGGGGTATTTTGATTAATTGAGGTCTCTTAAATCAATTATCTCAACAAGTCCCCTAAATTTTCAAATAGCAGTTTAGACAGTTTTTCTTTCCTTATCTGCCTTGAGTGACTGTGTTGGGCCAAATCGGATACTTATTTCACCAAATTGCCTTCTTCCCCTTCAAAAACTTGACATGTAAATTGGGAGCCCTGGGAGACAATCTCTTTCACAATTGATTTCATTATGTCTTTGCTATTAATGATGTTTATAGGGTGTGGAACATTAAATCATGACCCTGTAGGATTCTGGAACTTTTGCTCAGCCAAAATGTCATTTTATTTTCTTTTTTAGGGTTGCACGTTTTTATATACTGTGTAGGATTTGGTAGTAGACTGTAATTAAACTATAGTTACTGAGACTAACTTTATAAGCAATTAGATGTATTTGCTTTATTTCGTTGCTCCTTTACAGAGAATATGTGCTGGCTTTGTGAAATCACTAAGATGTATTCCTCTGCCCCCATTTTTCTTTTTGTTCCTGCTCAGTGCAAAGAGAATGCACAGCATTCTGCAGTGTTTTGTCCTCTTATTGTTTGAAAGATCGGCCTCACATTCCACTAGAGAAATTGAATAAGTAAAGGAACGTAAAGTACTATTTAAGCATCTCTCCATGTTCCCTTCATCTTTTATTTCTTTCCCACTGTATAACCTTTCTACCTTTCCTACAATTTCACTCCTTTTATGTCACACACAAAGCTGAAAATAGGCAGGGCTCAAAGGCCTAGAACATCTTATACTCCCTCCAGAATTCAAGAGATTTGATTATGACATAACCTTCTGTATATTTTTCACATTAAAAATAAATAAGAAAACAAACCCAAGGTAGAATTTAGAGTTCAAATAACAAAGAATTTGGCACTTACAGTTATCAAGATATTGTCACAATTGAGCCAAGTACCTTCTTTCCAAATTATTCATTTTTTAGTCCCATTCTTTAAAACATCCACATACATGATTGGTGTATTGTAAAACCTACATACTCTTGAGAAAGGGCATTGATGAAAATCATTAAATATTGTTTCATCAATAATTATGTGGTTTCTATACCTGGTGATGGAGATAGCTGAAAGAACATCTTCATTATTATATTTTTTTCCAAAACATTTCTTGTGGTTTTAAAAATTATAAATCAATATTCCTGCGCTACTATGATCCCAAGGAGCTTTATGAAAAATACATAGATGCACACACACAAATACAGATACACACACCAGTTTACATATTACATGCTATTAAGGGAAGATGGTGATAGAAGTCTCTGGGATTCCTACCTCTCTTGATTCCCCACAGCAACCTAGCTTTTGGATCAGTCAAAACCCCATAGAGACATAGGCAAGAGTTCACATCTTTTATGCTGGACCTCCTCGGGATACACTAATTTGCTACAGCTGCGCCCATGCCCATTCACTCCTAGGTTTCTGGCAAGCCTGACCTTGATGGTTGACAGGTGTGTGGAAGCTACTGGCTCAGGGGGGAACAAAATTAACCCTATTTCTGCCAGAGCCCTCTTTTTTTGCCTGAATGGAGATAATTGTCACTTCTCAGCATGATCAACTAATGTGAATTTTTGAATCAGTCAAAGAACATTCTGGTCCTAAAAGCCTTGAGACACAGAGTTATAATTAGAGATATTACCTAGAGTGGGAGAGGTGAAGATAGGCAACAGCTGGTTGAGTGCCATGCCAGTAGGTCCTTTAACTTTCTTAGAAAATATCTAGAATGCTCTGGCTCACTTTGAGAAGAGGAAGAAGCCATTGCTCTGTTCTTTTGGTACATTTGCCCTCTTTGCAAAAAAGACTGGGGTCTTGTAAATATTTTAAAGAATGGATTCATTTTGAAATAGTACATTCTTTTTCTTTCTTTTGTATTTTTTTGAAGTGAGAAGCAGGGAGGCAGAGAAACAGACTCCTGCATGCTCTTGACTGGAATCCACCCAGCAAGCCCTCTTGGGGGCGATGCTTTTCCCATCCAGGGTGTTGCTCCATTGAAACTGGAGTCATTCTAGCACCTGAGGAGGAGGCAATGGAGCCATCCTCAGCACCTGAGCCAACTTTTGCTCCAGTGGAGCCTTGGCTGTGGGAGAGGAAGAGAAAGAGAGAAAGGAGAGGGGGAAGGGTGGAGAAGCAGATGGATGCCTCTCCTATGTACACTGGCCGGGAATCGAACCCAGGACTTCCATATGCCGGGCCAACACTCTACCGCTGAGCTAGCTGGCCAAGACTGAAATGGTACATTATTTTTATCACTTTAATTATTTGATTTGTTTTCTGCTTGGTGCACAGTCAGATGTAAACTAAAATGGCTTGTGCTGGTAGTGGGCCATCGTAAAATGTTCAAATGACAGTGGGAAATGGATTTCGTGATGAAGGGAAGCATTAATAAAAGCTTATCTCATATTTACCCTTTTAAGTTGGCCCTGTAGGAGTTGTTTAACTACCCCATTGGCAGTGGTGGGTTGATACATTGGTTGTGAAATGTTCTTTGTCTCTAGGTGGTAGTGTTGGAGCTTAGAGGTATCTACATTTTTCTGATCTGGTTTAGTATGTCATTGTAGTTTCATTTAAACTGTTTATCACTTTATGATCTAGTAAAACCTTAAGTCTCTGCCCCCACAAAGAAAATATTGTTGTATGTTTAAGAAAATGCAACATTGCTTCCCACAAAGCTGAGTAATATAGATGCTCAACACACTAAATTATTCTACCTGTGGCTTCAACAGACACAAGTAGCTAGGGATTTTCTCTTTTTAATTTAGAAAGAAAAATAACCAAGGCAAAATCAAAGTACTTAAAATACAAATTTCCTGAACTGCCCCCAATTCAACTGTACATTTGAGATACCCAAGGAAGTGCACTAAATAACGTTTATAGCTCACTTGGGAGTCTTTCGGTTGAGTCAGAGAGTAAGAAAAGATTCATGCGGTTCAGCTGTCTAAGAGTATTCAGCATGAGAAACCAGTGCAGAGTGAAGGCTCCCCGAGGATGACCTATCTTATTCCCACTGTTGTGTCTTCTTAATGCTTGTCTTCTCACCCTCAACAGCATGACAGGTGCTGTGCCCAAAGCATCTGCAAAGGCTGTTAGTAGAAGACGGGATCTTTTATAGACACTCAAATGTCCTCTTTAGAGGATTCAGTTGATACCGCTATATATCTGATCTTTGGAAGAATTCTATTTCACTGTTTCTGGTTTTAAATCTTGAGATTTCCTCTGGTGGAAGGTGAAGGGAATTTACATCTATTCACCTCTTAGCGTGGGCCATGTCATTGATTTCATAAAGTTATGAATCATTTGGTTTTTCACAACCAGTCTAGAAAGTATAGAGTTTTACCTTAATTTTGTTGATGGGAAAAAATATATCACCATGAGAGGTTTAATTCCTGCTCTGAGAATTCCAATATTTATCCTGGTTTGTCTGGGACCAAGACGGTCTTCTCTCTTGGGCACCAAGTTTCCTCCTCTGGGAGAAACTCTTTAAATTGTCATTAGAAATGTATAATGTGGTAAGTCTGAAAGTTTTTTTTAGGTCACCGTTTTTTTTGCTTGTTTGTTTTTTTAATTTTTGATTTGAGATATATATATATATATATATATATATATATATATATATATATATATATATATATATTCCCTGACCTGGATCAAACCCTCAGCCTTGGCATATCAGGATGACACTTTAACCAACTGAGCTACCCAGCCAGGATGGGTAGTTCAACAATTCTTCTTCATTGAACACAGATGCAAATGAAGACCTCTAGAGAGAAAGGACTAACCTCAAATCACACAGTTCCTTTTGCTTTTTGAGTTTACGTGATGTATGCTTCTTTAATCAGGTTTTTTTAAGTATAATTTTTGTATAATTTACTTGGTCTTTGACTACATCAGTGTAGTCACCATCATAATCAAGATATAGAAAATTTCCATCACCCTAAGACTTCCCTTTTACTCCTTTGCTGTCCTTCAATTTCCCTACACTTACTCCTCATGTCACTGAAATGCTTTGTCAGCGCAGATTAATTTTGCCTGATTTAGACTTTTTGTTGTATATATGGTCATACAGTGCACAACTTCTTTAGCTCACCATAATACTTTTTATATTCATTCAGGTACTGGGGTATCAGTACAGTCCTTTTTTTTAATTGCTGATTATCATTTCATTATATTGATATATATATTTTGTTCCATTTACTCGGGATGTTTACAGTATTTTTGCCAATTGAAAATAAAGCTTCTATGAGCGTTTATGTACAGTGCATTTCATTATCCTTAGCTGAATACTTAGGAGTAGAATTACTGAGTTGTATAGTAAGAAATTGTCAAACTGATTGCTAAAGTGTTAATCAATTTAAGATTTCTATCAGTAAGGTATGAAACTTCCAGTTGCTTTACATCCTTGTCAACACCTGGTATTTTCAGTATTTAAAATTTTAGCCATTTTAGTGGATATATAACAATATCTCATGCTTTTCCTTTTTATTTCCTTGAGGCCTAATAGTATTAGTGAGTATTTTTTTTTCTTGTGCTCATTGACCATTTATGTGTCTTCTTTGATGAAATCAGTTAAAATCTGTTGCCCATTTTAGAAAAAAATCTGGATTCTAATTTTCTTTATGAGTTTTAAAAATGCTTTTTAGATCCTGGATGTTAGCCCATTGTCAGATATGTCCAGTGCAAATATGTTTATCTAGTCTTTAGTCTACCTTTTAATATATATATATATTTTTAATGACTGTCTTCATAGAATAGAAGTGTTGAAGTGTTACTTTTGGTGATATCAAATTTATCAGTTCTTTTTATTTATGAGGTTTTTTTTTTTTCATTCTATCTAAGAAATATTTACCTAAATAAAGTCACAGCAATTTATTCTATTTTTTTTCTGGAAATGTAGGTTTCTGAGTTCATTTTTTGTTCTTGTTTTCATTAATGCTATGAGTTAAGAGTTAAAGTTAATTTTTATTCATAGGTATATCTTTTTTTTGAAAACATTATCCTTTCCCCATTAAATAACTGAAATATTTTGTCACCTTTTAAAAGTTTTTAAAAACCTAGTGACTATTAATGCATTTGTTCATTTCTGCACTCTATTTTGTTCCATTGATCTACATGTTTCTCCTTACACCAGTACTATAAATGTCTTCTTTTTTCCAGAGTGAAAACATTGGTATATTTGTATTATGCAAAGAGAAATACAGGCATAAATCCTTAAAACAGAAGGTAGCGCCTGACCAGGCGGTGATGCAGGGGATAGAGCATCAGACTGGGATGCGGAGGACGCAGGTTCGAGACCCCGAGGTCGTCAGCTTGAGCGCAGGCTCATCTGGCTTGAGCAAAGCTCACCAGCTTGGACCCAAGGTCGCTGGCTCAAGCAAGGGGTTACTCGGTCTGCTGAAGGCCCACGGTCAAGGCACATATGAGAAAGCAATCAATAAACAACTAAGGTGTCACAATGAAAAACTGATGATTGGTGCTTCTCATCTCTCTCCGTTCCTGTCTGTCTGTCCCTGTCTATACCTCTTTCTGTCCCTGTAAAATAAAAAATAAAAAAAAAAAACCCAGAAGGTACATTAATCAAAATGTAGTGTTATGAGCAAAAATTATACAGTACTTACAGAATTTAGTCTTTCCATGTAAGAGTAAATAAAAGGTATCTAACAAAGAAATATTATTTAAAATTATAGTTCTTACTATCAATTTAAAATAACCATCAGTAGAAGGACATAGCTTAACCTGGCAAACATTTTAAGGAAACACTTTGTCTCCTGGAAGTAGAGTGTCATTATGTGCCATTCATTTATACCATGAACAAAAGAACAATTTTCAAATTGGAAATTAGTTTCATAAGCCAAAATAAAACTGGCTCCTCAATGCACAAACTGTTACCACAAAATTAGTTTAATTTTTATTGGCAAAAAATAGATAAACAGTTTTGATTTAGAACCCTGCTTGTCAAAGTCCCCCCCCCCTTCAATTCAGTGAACCTCAATCAGTACACACAAAAGTAAGCAATATTGTATTTTCTCCACACCTCTTTTAAAAGTTACAGTTTTACAGAAATGTTTCCAGTCAAGATTGGTATAATATAGAGAGCAGCTGTCACTGGCCTGTACTTTCTAGTAGTATAAAGTAACATAGAAAACAAATCTTACTTGTTACTGCTTTAAAAAGGACTGCCTTGCTAGCTACTCCCATAGCTGCTCTTTAAATTTAATCTCAGTACTGAACAAAGTTTTCAACACTTCCAAGGAACAGAACATTACAACTTTCCCGATGGCTGGCAATGCAGAGGGAACATAAGACGACCATTCCACCCCTCTCTCCTTCTTCCAACAGAAGACCCTCGAGAAATAGAACTTGTGAAGTCCCCAAGGGTCCACTACTTCACTGAAAAATATAATGCCAGTTGAGGTGGTCAGAAACAGCTTCTGTAGAAAATTGGCCATGGTCTTTAAGAAACGTTGCATGAAGAAAATTAGTTTAGCCTTTACTTTCAAAAATAATCACATTGAATAAAAGACTTTGGTGCTAATACAAAGATTCCAGAGCCTATTTTCATGATGAAAATATATTTAGGAGGACAAATGAGCAGAGCTGGCCAAAGGGAAGGGGAGAGCTGGAAATGGAGCCCTTCTTCCCCCCTGAAAGGAGTCTGTATAGTGCAGATGCTAATCCACTTTGAGTCATTTTGACAGCAGCTTAGAAAATAAACAGGGAGGCAGAGAAGAAGACGTGACTGAAGGGAAAGGCTGGGTTTGGGTGTACGTGGCAGGAGAGCCCTTACAAAACCAAGGCGTTTTGAGTCACAGGGGAGGGTCACCTGGGTGGCTAGGGGCTCTGGCAGCAAGGCGACAGGGTCTTGAAGCAGTCTCTCAGCTCCCTGGAGAAGAGGAAGCATACAACAAGGTCGATGCTGGCCTGTGCAAAGGTCAGCAACACGGAGAATGTCAGGTAGTCTGGGGGATGGTGCCAGGCCTCACCGAGACCTGCCTGCAACTGGCCATGACCCAAGCGGCAGGAAGAGCAGCGTCACGGCGTAAAATATCTTGCATACCCTATTCTCTTCTCGGGCTCCATCTCCTTGAGCATGAGTAGGCAGTGCCGTGTGGCTGAGCCCCTGGGGCTGGATGCCCATGAGCGCTGGCATTGTGGGGCCATGGCCAAAGCCAGCTATCCCCTTGGCGGCTGCCTGGACAGTGGCTCCGGACAGTGCAAAGTCCAGTCGTGGCTGAAAACAGCACGAGGTGCACAGGCCTCATCTTGCAGTGGTTGTGGCTGAAGAAGAGCAGGTGAAGGTAGGTGACATGCATGCTGCCCACGGCCAACAGCAGCGGGAAGCCGAGTGCACTGGGGGCACTGTGGGGCCTCTGCTCCAGGGTGCAAGGTGCATCCTCGTCATAGCTGCTGCGGCTGCAGCAGACCAGCACCGGTGAGAAGGCCGTGGCCAGCCCTGACACAGACGCGGGGCGAAGCACACATCAGCCTTAGAGGGTGGTGCGTGAGGGCGGTCAGCTGGTGATGCCCACACCCAGCAGCAGGAAAGCAAAGTGGAAGCAGCTTTTTAGAAAATACTAGTTAGGTAGTATAATCCTTTTATCTCTCTCTCTCTCTCCCTCTCCCTCTCTCCTTCCTTCCTTCCTTCCTTCCTTCCTTCCTTCCTTCCTTCCTTCCTTCCTTCCTTCCTTCCTTCCTTCCTTCCTTCCTTCCTTCCTTCCTTCTCTCCCTTCCTTCCTTCTTTCCTTCCTTCCTTCCTTCTCTCTATCCCTCTTTCTTTCTCTCTCTTCCTTCCTTCCTTTCTTCCTTCCTTTCTTTCTTTCTTTCTTTCTTTCTTTCTCTCTCTCTTTCATTTTTTTAAATTGTTTCAACTATTTTTACATTAATTCCAGATATTTCTTCATTGCTAATGTAATCATTTTAAGCAGCACACCTAGGGAAACATTAAGCTTTATTAAGCTTTATCTGTATGCCACACATTTTGATAAGTTATGTAATTTTCTTTAGTTTCAATTAATTTTGTAAAATTATCTTTTGCAAAGATGTTGTTTAACTTTAAAATGCTTGTTGATCTTTCTACATCTATTTTTGTTTTTTATTTCTAATGTATTTAAGAGACTATGTTTTGCATTATTTAAATCTAAGTTTCTTGACTTTTTTTTTTTTAAGTCTATTATCTACTTGGAGAATGTTCTATGTGGACTGAAGACAATGTGGGTTCTCCTGTTCTTTGGTAGAATATTTTTTTGTAGACCTATCAGTTGCAATAGGTTTGGTTGATGGTATTTTTCAACCTAACTTTATCTTTACTTATTTTTCTTTTTTGTTTCATGCTATCAATTCCTGAGACAGGAGTGTTGAAATCTGCAACTATAATTATGGATAAGTTTGTTTCTTCTTTCATATTTATCAATATTTGCTTCATCCACTTTGAGGCTTTGTTATTAGATGCATATATATTTAGGCACCTAAAAAGATTTTTAATCTTCTTTGATTAAATAAACATTTATAATAATAAAATTTTCCTTGCATTGTCTACTCGAATGTTACTACAGTCATTCCAACAGTCTTATACTTAGTGTTTACATAATATATCTTTTACTATCTGTTAATAGGAAACTGTTTCTCTTTATTTAAAGTAGATTTTTTATATAAATGTATAGTTGGCTCTTTTTTATATATAATCTGAAGATATCTGCCTTTTATTTGGAGGGTTTGGATCATTTACATTTAAAGGAATTATATTTGAATAGATAGAATTTCTATCTATTGAATGTTTATTAGCCCATTTTCTCTCATATCTTGCCTTTTTGGGTGGGGTTATTTTAATGGGGTGACATTAATAAATCAGGGTACATATGTTCAAAGAAAACATCTCCAGGTTATCTTATCATTAAATTATGTTGCATACCCATCACCCAAAGTCAAATTGTCCTCTGTCACCTTCTATCTGGTTTTCCCTGTGCCCCTCCCCTCCTTCCTATCCCACCCTCTCCTCCCTCCCCCCACCCCGTAACCACCACTCTCTTGTCCATGTCTCATAGTCTCACTTTTATGTCCCACCTATGTAAGAAATCATGCTGTTCTCAGTTTTTTTTCTTATTTACTTATTTCACTCCGTATAATGTTATCAAGGTCCATCCATTTTGTTGTAAATGATCCGATGTCTCATTTCTTATGGCTGAGTAGTATTCCATAGTATATATGTACCATAGCTTTTTAATCCACTCGTCCTCTGACGGACACTTGGGCTGTTTCCAGATCTTTGCTATTGTGAACAATGCTGCCACGAACATGGGGGCGCATTTCTTCTTTGCGAACAGTGCTATGGTGTTCTTAGGGTATATTCCTATAAGTGGGATAGCTGGGTCAAAAGGCAGTTTGACTTTTAATTTTTTGAGGAATCTCTATACTGTTTTCCACAGTGGCTGCACCAGTCTGCATTCCCACCAGCAGTTCCCTTTTCTCCACATCCTCGCCAGCATTTATTCTGTGTTGTTTCGCTGATGAGTGCCAATCTGACTGGTGTGAGGTGATATCTCATTGTGGTTTTAATTTGCATTTCTCAAATGATTAGTGATGTTGAGCATTTTTTCATATGCCTATTGGCCATCTGTATGTCTTCTTTGGAGGAATTTTTATTCATTTCTTTTGCCCATTTTTTGATTGGATTGTTTGTTTTGACTTATTTTAATTCAATACATTTCTTATGATTCTATTTTATCTCCACTAGTGGCTTATAAGTTTGACTTGTGTGTGTATGTGTGTGCTTACTCTAGAATATGAAATATTTATCTTTATCAATTCTACCTTCAGAAAATTTTATATCACTTCACGCACACACACACACACACACACACACACACAACTTAACAATTGTTTGCTTCCTTGTGCTTTTGCTTTTAGCAACAGATTTAGTACCTCCAGGCTGAAAGCTATGCTTATCACAGGGCTCACTTATTCATTTGCCTTGTATTGGGACTTCCAGTTATATTTTTTTGCTTTCCAATGTTTAAAATATGCTTTCATGTTTTTTTAGTGTCCTAATACTTTGCAATGAAGGTGAAAATCAGTCCTATAAGTTATGCCTTCACAAATGTACTTTTTCCATATCATCCAGCATTTGTGTTCCTTGGTAGTTACTCAAAGAAATTGAAAATATATTTCCCTACAAAAATCTGCACACAATTTTTATTTATTTTATTTTATTTTTTTATTCATTTTTTTTTTAGAGAGGAGACACAGAGTGAGAGAGAGAGAGTGAGAAAGAGAGAAAGGGGGGAGGAGCTGGAAGCATCAACTCCCATATGTGCCTTGACCAAACCAGTGCAGGGTTTTGAACTGGCGACCTCAGTGTTCCCAGGTCGACGGCTTTATCCACTGCGCCACCACAGGTCAGGCTGCACACAATTTTTATAGCATCTTTATTCTTCATTGCCAAAATGCGTATGCAACAAAGATGTCTAATGTAATAGCAAAACTACATAAAGACATCATAAGAAAATTACAGACCAATATGTTTCATGAGTAATGATGCAAAAATCCTCAAAATATTAGCTAGTCAAATCTATCAAGAATTGTATACCGCCTGACCAGGCAGTGTCGTAGTGGTTAGAGCATCGGACTCGGATGCGAAAGACCCAGGTTTGAGACTCCGAGCTTGCCAGCTTGAGCAAAAGCTTGTCAGCTTGGACCCAAGGTCGCTGGCTCCAGCAAGGGGTTACTCGGTCTGCTGAAGGCCCACGGTCAAGGCACATGTGATAAAGCAATCAATGAACAACTATGGTGTCGCAACGGCAACAAAAAACTAATGATTGATGCTTCTCACCTCTCTCCATTCCTGTCTGTCTGTCCCTATCTATCCCTCTCTCTGACTCTCTCTGTGTCCCTGTAAAAAAAAAAAAAAAAGAATTGTATACCATAATTCAGTGGGATTTATCCCAGACATGCAAGACCTATTTAACACTTAAAAATCAATTAATGTAATACATAATATTAACAGACTAGAAAAAAAATCACATGATCATATCGAGATAAAAAAAAGACATTTGACAAAATCTAAAACTCTTTAATAATAAAAACTCAATAAACTTAAAATTGATGAGTTTTCTAAACTTACTAATGACTACCTAAAAGAACCTATATCTACCATCCTACTTAATGGTAATAAACCTAAAGCTTTCCTACTAAGATCAGATACAAGGCAAGATGTCTTCTATTAGCACTCCTTGTAGACATTATACTGGAAGGTAAGTAATGCACTAGTACAAGAAAAAATAATAATAAAATGCATACAGATTGAGAAAAAAACCCATAAAATTGTCATTGTTCATAGATGACAGTCATCTTATAGAAAATTCAAAAGAACTAACAAAAAATCTCTTAGAACTAATAAACAATTCTAACAAGTTTACAAGATTAATATACAAAAGTCATCACTTCCCTATACAATAGCAGTAAACAAATAGAATTTGAAATTAAAATGATAGTACTGTTTATATTAGCACCCCAGGAATGAAATATTTAGTGGTAAATCTATGAAATATGTAGAAGATATATATGAAAGAAGTACAGAGTTCTGATGAATGAAATCGAAGAAGTAAATAAATGAAGAGATAATCCATGTATGAATAAGAAGACTCGGTATTGTACAGATGTCAGTACTTCTTAATTTATAGATCTAATGCACCGCAATAAAAATCCCAAGTTGTTTGTAGATGTCAACAAACTGATTCAAATATTTTTATGAAAAGGAAAATGAACCAGAATAGCCAACACAGTATCGAAGAAGAACAAAGCTGGAGGACTGGTGTTACCTGACTTCAAGAGTTACTAAAAATCTATAGTAATCAAGACAGGATTATTGATCTAAGAATAGACAAATAAATCAGTAAACAGAATAAAGATCCCTGAAAGAGACCTATATAAATATAGTCAATTAATCGTTAACAAACAAACAAAAAAAAAAACAAAGAATAAAATGGTGCAGAGACAGTCTTTTCAATAAACAGTACTGGAACAATTAATTGGACACCCACATTTACAAAGAAAAATGTATCTGTACAGAGACTTTACACTCTTCACATAATTTTAACTCAAATGAAATAACAATTAAATGTAAAACACCAAACTATGAGACTATATGACATTCCAAAAAAGGCAAAAGAAGACAGTAAAAAAAAAAAAAAAAAGTGGTGTGGTTACCATGGGTTGGGAATATGTATGTGAGGGATGAATAAGAAGAGCACAGAATAATTTTAGGGCAGTGAAAATATTCTGTATGCTATTATAATAATGAATACATGTCACATGTCACTATACATTTGTTCAAACCCATAGTATGCACAACACCAAGAGTGGACTCTCAGGTAAATTATGGACTTGGGTGGTTATGGTGTGTCAATGTAGCTTCGCCTATAGTAACAAATGTACCATCCTAGTGAGTGATGTTGATAATGGAGAAGGCTATGCATGTGTGGGAACAGATGGCATATGGCAAATCTCTATATGATTCTCTGAATTTTTCTGTTAAAAAAGTATGAATATAATAACAATGACAAAAACCCAATTATATAATAAAGAATAAAGAATGTATGTGATTAGCTGGCTAACATAACTGAAAGTTCCAATGGATAGATTTCATTTGTCTTGATTTAGATGATCATTATCACCATCAAGTATCCAATTTAATTTTGATTCCCTGTTTTCTACAGTGTAAGAGTTGCCCCAACATTAACTTCTTTCATGGTGTCAAAATAATGGACAGGTTTCATATCTTTATACTACATCTTTCAGAAAGACACAAAACCTAGCAATAAGTATCTGTCTGTAAAATCTAAAAATCTTATTTTCTATATGGCCATAGTATAATTCTTTAATGTTAAATCAACTTGATGTCTGAATTTGATCATACATCCATTCTAAAAATTTGCTATAGACAAATAAATGCTGCATATAAATTGGAATAGACTTTTTAAGTGCCCAAATCAAGCATAATGTTAAGTGGCATGGGGTTACCTCAATAGTGTTAGACCTATCAAGAATCAACCCTGGAGTTTGGAGTAATTACCCTCCCCCAAATCCATGCCTTTTAACAGCATGGAAGAGTGAGTCATGGGGATAAAATATGTGGGAATTTATAACTAGAGCTAGAAATGACAAATTATAACATTTCTCAGCAAAAATCCGTTGAAATTAGAGTTGCCAGATTCACCAAGTAAAAATATGACTCTCAGTTAAATTAGAATTTAGATAAATAATGAGAAATTTTTAGTATATGTCCTCAAACACTGTACTTGAAATCCTTATGTTAAACTTCAATACATGAATGATTGTTTCAAAATATTAAAAAATGTGGACAATAACTTTTATGAAAAACAATATAAAAAGATAAGACTGGCTGCAATTTTTAGGTAATTAGTTCAGCAAATGACCATGCATGTATCCAAAATTCTGTGAAAGTTTTAAGAAAGAAAATCAGTTCAACACTACTGCTGTCAATTAGTAGAATATTTCTTAAGTCCTGCAGGTCTCTCTCTGACTCTTTAATGATTGCTGAATCTGGCCTGTCTGTACTGTTTCATTTTAGGAGGAAGCTAGCTGCCCCTAGTATCTCAAAAGGGCAAGTTCTATTGTTGCAGGTATTCAAGGTCTCATGTTCCTAGCTGCTTGCCTGGATAAATAAAGCTCTCAAACTCAACTTCAGAATTAGAAAGTCCATTTGACGCTCAATCTAAGAATTTCCTTTTAACTTAGCTTTTACTCATAGTAAAGGTGATATTATATTTCAGCCCAACCCACCACTTCCTTTCTTCTCTGGACTTGAACAACTTGACAAGGAAGATTTTTGTTTGTTTTTTTAATATGAAGAGAGTGCTTTTTATATGCCCTGCTTAGAAACCTCAACCAAAATTATGCCTATGCTGTGCTTGCAGTATATGCTACATGTTTACATAATTATACAAATTTTGGAGTCTTATATTTGGAGTTTTGGGAATAAAGCTTGAAGTTTAAGGGATGATATGAAACACAACAGTCTCCACTTTAAATTATTACAGTAAATAAGTTGTACATAATACTTGAACATAAAAATGGAAAGTGTTTCTAAATATATACAAAAATGGCTAAATTATGTGAATTACTCTGAGAAATCAAAAAAGAAATAGCACTGAAGGTTGGATTAATAAAGAGAATAGTAGAAATATAGTATAATAATTCAAAAGTATCGATTCTGGAGATATTTACCGAGTTTGTGTCCTTATTCATATTTTGGAGCTCTGTCTAAAAGCCCCCTAAATGGCCCTCTCAACCAAAGGCAAGCCATGCTGCTAAAAGTGTAATGATTTCAGGTGGACGATGAGCATGGAAGACTTTGTGGGAAGCTTGATACAGCTAATCATATGCTATAAATTTGAAATATCACCTTGAGTGGGTTTTAGTTTCATTATCACCCTGATGTTAAATGCAAATGAATAGTTGTGTTTCAGAATTAACAAAGCAAGTACAGGTATGGAATGATCCAGAAGGTTCTAAGGACATTACATTCTAGACATGGGCCTCATGAGATCAGAACATGTCTCAGAAGTGAGAACCTTTAAAATAAAGCTACTTGGTGAGAAGTTTTACAAAACAAGCTACACTATGCATCTCTGGGTCTAACACGGATCACATATCAAAGCTTCATGACCAAATTAATATGTAGCTATCCTCCTCCCTGAGGTCTTTCCCTTGGTTTTATTATTAGTGACAATATTGTAAGAGTGGTGTGAAATGGCCAATTCACACATGTGCCACATTTTGCACACTGCCTGAACCTGCTGGAACATGATTTTCCCAAGAATGATGACAGTAATAAACATCTTCTGGCAGAGGCTTGCAAAATCTGCACCCGTTATAGTCACTCAGTAATAGCCCATCAAATTCTTTGAGAACTGCAGGAGAAAAACAATGCGTAGAGTTGTGCATAAATTAAAGCTAGCAATGCCAGCTTGGTGGAACTCGCCTTCTTACACTCGGGAGCAACTGTGGAGCAATTAAAAAATAAACAAAGCCGTAACATGTGGGTGCAGCCAACAGTCATTAGAGAAGGTGTTCTCTGCTGGAGATCAAACCATTATCCAGCACTGCTAAGTCCATACCCTCTTTGATCTGTGAAAACATTCGGAGTAATCTACATAATCTTTCCTGGTGTTTTCCTTCCAAAAGTAGCGCCAATTGGAATAAAGGAGGGGGAAAATGTTCATCTTGATTTCCCTTTGTGTGAAGGATCACTGTTCTGTAGGAGATGTGATACACACAAGAACATTCCTGATTTCCTTGTTTACATCAAGGATTCAAGTCTGAGCTCTGTCGTTTTCATGGGTTAACAATTCAGAAACGCTCTTTATTTTATCTAAGTACAAAGAAATAAAATAATCTAATATGCCAAAATATATTTTCAAAGAACTCACAAAAGTATTAATTCATAGGGTATCTGGAAAAATATTTTAGAATTGGCCCTGGTCATTTGGCTCAGTGGTAGAGCATCAGCCCAGTTGTGGATGTCTCAGGTTTGATTCTCAGTCAAGGCACACAGGAAAAGTGCCCATCTGCTTCTCCACCCCTCCCCCTCTCATTTCTCTCTCTCCCTCTTTTTTTTTTTCTCTCTTTTTTCCCCTTCTACAGCCATGGCTCAATTGGAGCAAGTTGGCCCTGAGTGGTGAGAATGGTTCCATGGCCTGTGCCTTAGGCACTAAAAGCTTGGTTGCTAAGCAATGGAGCAACACCCCAGATGGGCAGAGCATCACCCTCTAGTGGGCTTGCAGGGTGGATCCCTGTCAGAGTGCATGCAGGAGTCTGTCTTTCTGCTTCCCCTCTTCTTGCTGAATAAAAAAAAGAGAGAGAGAAAGAGAGAGAGAAAGAAAGAAAAGAAAAATATTTCAGAATCACTTTTGCAGTCCTACTCACTGTAAGGAGGACTTATTAGAATATTTGAAATCAAAAACATAATCAGATTTATGGTCAGCTTTCCATATTTATTCTAGCAATTGAAATTTTTGTCCCATACTTATTTGAAAATTTTTAGGTGGAAACAACGGGTACCCCAGTTTTCTGTGTGTTCTAGAGTAATGCCCAGTAGTTGGTGCAGTGTGGCTGCATTAACATACCCCTCAAATAGTGAGACTGCAGTTGGTGAATTGACCCCAGTTCCAGAGGCAATTTTAATTGGTTGGTGTAAATCGACTCACTTACCAGAGAGTGCTGTAATAAAAGACGTGACCAATTCTGGCTAATAAGCCATGCAGTAAGGTTTATGAGAAGTTCTTGGGGGTGTTTTGGAAGGAGTAGGAAAGGCTTTCTTTCTCCCTCATAGTTGTGGATGAAGAAATATATAACCTCTATCTCTTTCGCCATCTGTCTTAAATCTTGGAGATGTAAGAGTTGGGATGAAGGCAGTGAGAAGGCTGTTGAGCTGCTGGATCCACCAACACAAACCCTGTCCACCTGATTTCCTCTTACATGAGCTAGCAAATGACCTACTCTTTAAATGTCTTTGTTTCAGATTTTGTTACTTTGAGAGATGGTCCAACAGATTAAAAAACCTGACAAAATTTTCTTTCTAAAAAAGGCTAGTACCTTGTGGGGTGGAGGGTTGCAGGTGTTCAGACAGTAAGCATATGGGCCAGAATAACACTTGTGCCAAAGAAGTAGGCCCTTTGGACAGTCAGAGAATTATGAAGTAGAAAAGACAGAATCTTCCCCTCAGTGAACAGACTACACCTGTAAGAATTCCAGCTCTGCCACCTGTGAGAAGCCTAGGCCCTTGCCAAACATTTCTGCAGTTTTCTTGATATTCACTTCCTCAATGTTTTTTCTCTATATTCCTTTTCCTGATTCTGCAGGTGCCATTTTTAATCATAGCCCATCCACCTTACTATGTGTGTGCACACACAGAGCATTCTGGAGTGCTAATTGTCTAGATTATTTGGAGGATCAGAGAAAGGGAACATAAATTCTCCCTTGCATCAATACCTACACATACCACTCATGTCTTTTCTTATGTTCTTTACCATTCTACCCCCAAAGCACACAAGTGAATTTTCCTTACAAAAACAGGTCTCTTCCCACAAGGGTGCCTCTTCCAGATGCAAAGAAAAAGTCCCCATTAAACGGTTGCCGTGCTTTTTTTTCAGTTTGTCAGGAATTTGGCTTAGTTATAAAAGAAACAGACTTAGGATATTGCACCTACAAATTAGTATTCCCAAATAATAGGACCAGAAACATTTCTTTAATCAGCACAGCTCTCAACTCTCAATGGAACTAAGGTTCTACCCAGCCCCTAGCCAAGAAGAATGCTTCACAGACAGCAGGAGTTTACATGTGAATAAGGCCATGATCTGGGACAGAAAAGAGGTACAAATCAATGGTTTTAGAAGCAGAAAGATCTTTGGATCAGAAATAGAGGAAAAGGTTTATACAAACATTAATCTACAAATCCCAGGATAGGAGGTAGTTCTTGTGTTAAGCTCTTTTGTCTCTTGTGATAGATTTCCTGGTGGAGGGCAGGATGTCAGAGTTCATGGCTGGCCCAGAGAAGGAAGACCGTTGGGAAAAAAATCTCATGTTGTTTATAGACACTTGCTATTATTAGATGCGTTCTGCTGCAAAACAAAAATGCTTCAATTTCTCTTCCAATGTAATTCACTTCTGTTCTAGATATCAATTATCTCAAAAGCAAACAAACAAAACTGTTAAGACCATCACTTGAAATTCAGCACTTCACAGGTCTTTCTTTTCAGTAACTGATCATGAAAAAACTGATTTGTAATCAGAACATCAGCTTGAGAAGAAGCAATCTCACACTTCTGGGCCAGTTCTTTATTCTTTATAAAGCGCTGAACTATATACCACAATAATGGTAGAGAGTACTGCTGTCTAATAACATTCTGGCATATATAGAGTGAACACATATACAATTGTGATCACTAATTCTCAAAAAGAGAAATATAATTAACAGTCTGCAATGATAGGAGAACACAACTGGACACCAAGGAATCTATGGTCTTGTTTTGACTCCATGACTTTAAATTTTACCTTTGCTAAGAGGCCCTAGTTTTCTCATTGGGAAAATGAGAAAATTGGATGCTCTTTCAGTAATGTAACTCACAATTACTTTTAAGGGAGAGTAGGAGGAGATAGACAGACTCTCTCATGTGTCCAGACTGGGATCCACCCAGCAACATCTGTGTGGGTTCTGAGGCAGATGCAAAGACCAACCGAGTCACTAGCTGTGGAAAGGAAAGAGGGAGAAAAGGGGGTGAGGGAGGGAGAGAGTAATAGATGGTCACTTCTCATGTGTGCCCTGACCAGGATCAAACCTAGGACATCTACATGCCAGGCTGATGCTCTATTCACTGAGCAAACCAGCCAGGGCATAACTCACAATTTTAAATTATTAAATCTGATTGAAAAGAGTCTGAAGACACAAATCAAGGTACTAATCTTTTTGCTCTCAGATTCCTCATCTGTACTCCTACATTATTGCAGAATACCATCAATAGATGTATACATATCAGTGCTGGGGCTCTATTTTAGAGAACCAACCATGTAACCTCTTCAACTTCTGCCCCACTGTTGTCTTTGCCTGCTGCATAGAAACTCATTAGTTCAAGTTGATTTAATTCTGTTAAGGTAGACACTTGACTTGTCCTGGCCATTCAAGTATTTGCATCCACTGGTACAGGAATAGATATATGAAGCAGGCAGGCTAAACTAATTAAAAGTCTGAGCACTTTTTTTGGATTTACTTAGAAACACCTTTTATTCTGAGATTGTGAAAAAGAGAAAAAAAATGACTTCAGTTTTCCAGTGGACATGTTACCACAGCTTGGAGTGACACTTCAAGAATGAAGATAGGGGGAAGGGAACAGAGTTAAAAGAGAAAGAGAGAGAGGATTTTCTTTTGAATCCCTAAATTCAAATACTTGAAACCAATATATATTTTGATTCATAAGCCAATAAATTCCTTTTATAAGATACAAATTTTCTTTAGATGTCTATCACTAAATATGCAAAACATAAACTAACATAGTACCTTATAAATTTATTTAAAATTTGTAATGAGATAAAGCATGCAAAAGATCTTTTTAAAATGCAAACAACTGAGATTCCAAGATGGCAGCAGAGAAGGCAGATAGATGCAGAGACTGCCAGCTCACACCACCAAACAGGATTACAAATTAATCTAGGAACAATCATCATGAAAAACCAACTTTGGACAAAAAGAACAGGTTTCAAAAACCACGGAGCACAGAAGAATCCACACTGATCCTAGTAGGGAGTGCGGGGACATGGTGGGAGATCCTCTGTTCCCAGGAACAGAGGAAGGCTAAGACTGAGAATGCAGAAGGGCTCTCATTACAAGGAGAGAAACTCTGAGAGGTGGGGGCCCTCAGTCTCAGAACTGAATATCCAGCCTACTAATCCAGGGATGGGAGGAGAAAGGCAGAAAGCATTGAGCAGGAAGAAGAGTGAAAGTTCTGTATGTGGGAAGTGGTGGGGGTGCCTTAAAGTGACAGAGCAAAAAATATTGCTCATAGCCACTTGCCTGGGTCTCCAGGGACTAGGAGGGGTGAGAGGACATGAGGAAAGTGGGGAGCGTGAGACAAACAGTGACAGGGAGAGGAATCACTGGGCTGACCTGAGAAACTGACTCCAGTGCAAAGGCAGCCATAGCTGGGGGAGGGGTTGATCCATCCACACAGCATAAGCCTAAAGTGGTTCCAAAAAGCTCTCCAGCTCCAGTCAGTGTGAAAGAAACAGTGGAAAGCAGGAAGAAAGGGGAGGGGCAGGTCTCCAGGGAGATATTAGATACACTCCCTCTACTGATACCGAGAACGTGCCCCACACCCGGAAAGCAGATGGCAGAACATGCCTTCAGATTCTCAGAGGTCACACCCACTGAGTTCCAGTATACAGTTTCAAATAAGCCCCTGCTGAGATCAGTAAACAAGCTCCATGCTGAGTTAAGTAAACAAAGCAGACAAATTAAGACTTTAAAGTGGCTCTATTAGTTAAGGAGACCACAACTGGAACAAGTCTGCAAGCCACACACAGAAACAATAAGAAGACAGAGTAATTTAAGTCATATGGATCAACAAGAAAAATTCCCAGAAAAAGATCTGGATAAAATGGAAGGAATCAAATTACTGGATGCAGAGTATAAAATAATGATTGTTAGGATGCTTAAGAATCTTAAAATTACAATGGGTGCACTTAATGAACACCTAAATAAAGGAAATTGTAAACATCAAAAAGGACAAGAAAATCATAAAAAACCAGACAGAAATGACAAACACAGTATCAGAAATAAAGACTACACTAGAAGGAATTAAAAGCAGGCTGGATGAAGCAGAGGATCAAATCAGTGACTTAGAGGACAAGATAAGTAAAAGCAGGGTAGCAGAACAGCAAAAAGAAGAAAGGATCAAAAAGTGTGAGGAAACTCTAAGAGAGATCTGTGACAACATGAAGAGAAACAATATCCACATAATAGGGGTTCCTGAAGGAGAAGAGGAAGAACAAGGGATAGAAAACCTGATTGAAGAAATTATAGCTGAAAATTTTCCTAAATTGATGCAGGAAAGAGTCACACAGTTTCAAGAAGCAGTGAGAACCCAAAGAGACTTTCACCAAGACACATCATAATCAAAATACCAAGTCTAAATAATAAAGAAGTAATACTAAAAGCTGCAAGAGAAAAACAGTCAATCACCTACAAAAGACCCCCCCACACACATAAGGATGACATTTGATTTTTCAACAAAAATACTTGAGACCAGAAGGGGATGGCAGGAAATATTCAAACTAAAGCAGAACAAGAGCTTACAACCAAGACTTCTTTATTCAGCAAGGCTATCATTTAAAATTGAAGGAGAAATAAAAAGCTTCTCTGACAAAAAGAAAATAAACTCAAGAAATTTATCACAACTAAACCAAGGCTGAAAGAAATGTTAAGGAGCCAGCTGTAGACAGAACAGAACAGGGAAGAAATCTAGTAAAAGTGGAATGTAGTTTTAAAGAAAAAAAGGCAATAAAAGACTACATATCAATAATAATCTTAAATGTAAATGGATTAAATTTTCATTCAAAAGACATAGGGTAGCTGAGTAGATAAAAGAACAGACCCATACATATGCTGTCTACAGAAAACCCACCTCAAAACAAAAGATACACATAGACTGAAAATAAAAGGATGGAAAAAATATTTCATGCAAATGGAAACGAAAAATGCTGGGGTAGCCATGCTTACATCAGACAAAATAGACTTTAAAACCAAGGTTATATAGTAAGGGATAAAGAAGGACACTACATAATGATAAAGGAAGCAATTCAACAGGAAGAGATAACCATTATAAATATCTATGCACCTAATATAGGAGCACCTAACTATATAAAGCAGACTTTGATGAACATAGAGGGAGAGATCAACAGCAATACTATAATAGTAGGAGATTTCAATACCCCACTAACATCAGTGGATAGATTCTGAAGAAAAATAATAAAGAAACATCAGAATTAAGAGACACACTAGATCAACTGGATTTAATAGATATCTTCAGAACCTTTTATCCTAAAGCAGCAGAAAATACATTCTTTTCAAGTGCTCATGGTGCAATCTCTAAGATAGACCACATATTAGAGCATAAAATGAGTCTCAACAAATTTAAAAAGATTGAAACCATATCAAGCATTTTCTCTAATCACAATAGCATGAAACTAGAAATCAACTACAATAGAAAAACTAAAAAACACTCAAACACTTGGAAACTAAACAGCATGTTATTAAATAACAAATGAGTCAACAATGAGATCAAAGGAGAAATAAAAATTTTGTTGAAACAAATGAAAATGAGCATACAACAACTCAAAATATATGGAACACAGCAAAAGCAGTACAGAGAGGGAAGTTTATAGCATTACAGGTATATCTTAAGAAGCTAGAAAAGCTCAAATAAACAACTTAACTCTGCAACTAAGAGAACTAGAAAAAGAACAGCAAGTAAAGCCCAGAGGAAGTAGAAGGAAGTAAGTAATAAACATCAGAGCTAAAATAAATGACATAGAGAATAAAAAAAATACAGAGGATCAAGAGCTGGTTCTTTGAAAAGGTAAACAAGATCGACTAACCCTTAGACTCACCATGAAAAGAAGAGACAGGACTCAAATAAAAAAATTGGAAATGAGAGTGAAGAAGTAACAACTGACACAGCAGAAATATTAACTAGTGTAAGAAAATATTGTGAAGAACTGTATGCCAAAAACTTCGACAACCTAGGTGAAATGGACAATTCCTTGAAAAATATAATCTTTCAAAAATCAATCTGGACGAATCAGAAAACCTAAATAGACTGATTACAACAAGTGAGATTGAAACAGTTATCAAAAATATTGCAACAAACAAAAGTCCTGGGCCAGATGGTTTCACAGGTGAATTCTACCAAACATTAAAAGAAGAACTAACTCTTACCCTCCTCAAGCTATTTCAAAAAATTCAAGAGGAGGAAAAACTTCCAAGCTCCTTTTATGAGATAAGCACAATTGTGATTCCAAAAACAGGCAAAGACAACACAAAGAAAGAAAACTATAGGCCAATATCTCTGATGAATTTAGATGCTAAAATTCTCAACAAAATATTAGCAATCTGGATCCAGCAATACATGAAAAAAATTATAAATCATGATCAAGTGGGATTTATTCTGAGGAGGGAAGGCTGGTACAATATTTGCAAATTAATCAATGTGATTCATCACATAAACAAAAGGAAGGACAAAAACCACATGATAATATTAACAGATGCAGAGAAAGCACTTGATAAAGTCCAGCACCCATTTATGACCAAAACTCTCAGCAAAGTGGAAATACAGGGAACATACCTCAACATAATAAAGGGCATCTATTACAAACCCACAACCAACATCATACTCAATGGGCAAAAGTTAAAAGCAATCCTCTTAAGATCAGGAACCAGGCAGGGGTGCCACCTTTCACCACTCGTATTCAACATAGTTGTGGAAGTCCTAGCTACAGCAATTAGACAAGAAGAAGAAATAAAATACATCCAAATTGGAAAAGAAGAAGTAAAACTATCTTTATTTGCTGATGATATGATACTATATATAGAAAACCCTAAAGTTGCAGTCAAAAAACTACTGGACCTGATAAATGATAAATCAGCAAGGTAGCAGGATATAAAATTAATACTCAGAAATTATAGGCATTTTTATACACCAACACCAACAATGATCTGTCTGAAAGAGAAATTAAGGAAACTATCCCCTTCACTATTGCAACAAAAAGAATAAAGTACCTATGAGTAAATTTAACCAAGGAGGTTAAAGACTCATACTTGAAAAATCACAAAACATTGATAAAAGATATCAAGGAGGTACAAACAAGTGGAAGCACATACCATGTTCATGGTTAGGAAGAATAAACATCACTAAAATGTCCATATTACCCAAAGCAATTTAAAATTCAATGCAATTTCTGTTAAAATACCAATGACATTCTTCAAAGATATAAAACAAATATTCCAAAAATTCATATGGAACCAAAAAAGAACATGATTAGCCTCAGCATTTTTGAAAAAAAAAAGAATAAAATGGGAGGTATCACACTTCCTGATATCAAGTTATACTACAAGGCCATTGTACTCAGAACAGCTTGGTATTGGCATAAGAACAGGCATACAGATCAATGGAACAGAACAGAGAACCCAGAAATAAACCCACACCTTTATGGACAATTGATATTTGACAAAGGTAGTAATAGCATAAAATGGAGTAAAGACAGTCCGTTTAACAGATGATGTTGAAAAATTGGACAGCTACCTGCAAAAAAATGGAATGACCACAAGCTTACACCTTCACAAAAATAAACTCAAAATGGATAAAAGACTTAAACGTAGGTCGTGAAACCATAAGCAGCCTAGAAGAAAACATAGGCAATAAGCTCTCCAACATCACTTGCAGCAATATATTTGCTGATTTATCTCCACGAGCAAGGGAAATAAAGAACAGGATAAACAGATGGGACTATATCAAACTATATCAAACTAAAGACAATATGAACAAAATAAAAAGGCAAACCACACAATGGGAGAACATATTTGACAATACATCTATCTGATAAGGAGTTAATAACCAAAATTTATAAAGAACTTGTAAAACTCAACACCAGGAAGATAAACAATACAATAAAAAAATGGACAAAAGGAATGAATACACACTTCTCCAAAGAGAACATACAGATGGCCAATAGTCAAATGAGAAAATGCCCAACATCACTAATCATTAGAGAAATATAAATTAAAACCACAATGAGATATCACCTCACACCTGTCAGAATGGCACTCATTAACAAAACAACACATAATAAGTGCTGGCGAGGATGTGGAGAAAAGGGAACCCTCCTGCACTGCTGGTGGGAATGCAGACTGGTGCAGCCACTGTGGAAAACAGTATGGAGATTCCTCAAACAATTAAAAATGAAACTGCCTTTTGACCCAGCTATCCCACTTTTAGGAATATATTCCAAGAACACCAAATCAGTGATTCAAAAGGAGAAATGCACCGCCATGTTTATGGCAGCGTTGTTTAAAATAGCCAAGATCTGGAAACAGCCCAAGTGCCCGTCAGTGGACAAGTAGATTAAAAAGCAGGGGTACATATACACAATGGAATACTATGGGGCCATGAAAAAGAGGGAAATCTTACCTTTTGCGACAACATGGACAAACCTGGAAACTATTATGCTAAGTGAAATAAGCCAGGCAGAGAAAGAAAAATATCATATGACCTCACTCATTTGAGGCATCAAATTAACAATTTGAACTGAGGAACAGAATAAAGAGAGAGGTGGGATCAAAGCGTCCAGAGAGAAAATGGACAGAAGGAAAGGGGATGATAGATGGGATGGGAGGAGAAAAACAAATTCTGGAGGGAAGGAGGGAGAGCATTACAGGAGGATGGCAAAGGGGATGTTGTGGGGTACATGGGGGTGGGGGATTAAGGGCATTTGGGGGACACTAGGATCTATGTAAACACAATAAATTAAAATTAAATTATATTTAAAAATAAATAAATAAAATGCAAGCAACTTGGCAAATATGTTACACAATTATTATTTTTATTTTCATTTCTACAATAAAATATATAAAAATACTCTTATTTAAGGATAAAATACTGTGTTGTCATTATTATTCGGATAAACATAATCTTAACTATAAAGCATTTAATTTCATGCGCCCTTATCCTTTCTGCTTTAGAAGAACTTACTTGATTTACTTCATGGTCAAGAAGCCTGCTTCATATCTATAGATTTGTTTCTATAATATCTGACTGTTGAAAAGAATGTAGGACTATATACCCTTTTCCTTACAATACAATTTTTACTGTCTTTTGCTAAAGTTTTTTATAATACTTTGACTTTTAAAATAAAAATGCTAAACGCCAAGAATTAGTATTCTAGTGATTTACTAAGAATAAAAATAGAGATTTGGTGAGGTATGCTAAGTCTACAAGATTTTAAATAGGGTATGAAATCAGTAATCCACAAATTCTGGACTAACCCACTTCAATAAAGAGAAGTTCTAGTGCCTAGTTTGCAAAATGATTATATGGTTAAATGCAGGATTAAATTTTCTTTCAATTATAAGACTGAGTCTGGAAAATGCTTTAAGGGAATGAAGAAAAAAATCCTGCAAGAAGTACATTTGGTTTAAAGTGATTTAAATATGCTTCTTAATTGCTGGGGGCTATTTTGCTTTTCATCTAATTATTGTCTGAATTACTGAAGCTCAACTCATCTGATAAAATAGGTGAGCTTAGTGGTAATGAAGTCAGATAATGTCTTATCTGAGTGTCAAGCTAAGCATCAAATGGGCAGTGTGTTTAACTCTTAGTAAAGAGTTACTAATATTTTCATCCATGCTACATCTCTCAAGCCAATTCATTAGAATAAGGAAAGTTTTAGAAATGGGAAAGCACTTGAGAAGCTGTGCCTTTAACTAATAAAATTGCTCATTATTTAAATAAAGGTAATTAAAAGTGTAATGCTCTGGAACTATTAGACACAGTACTCAAAACTAGAGGATTTTTGTTTTGTGAGAATGCCAATGCCTTAAGAAGGCATAGTCTTTACAATGAGAATCCCATAGATACTTTTAAAGAGCTGGAGATTAACTCATTTAAATAAACAGTCATTTTATGCCTTTTTCACCAGGGAAGCCAGCATTTCCTTGGGGTTTTTGAATTAGGGAGTTCCACACCAAGGCTCTGTAAATTAGCTATGTGGGCATTCAGATTATCAAAACCTTCACCTCAGCAGGCAACCCCACATGGGCAAAAATCAAAGAAATCTTGTGAATATAGCAGTCTTTTTGCCTAGAGTGCTTTGGTTATGCATTGCACCTGTCTTTTCAAAACACAAACTATCTGAAATCATTATTTGTTTGATTCTAATGAGTAACATGTATTGGAAGGCCAGGCACAGCTGCACTGTGTTTCAGGTGTTCATTCTTACAGAGGAATTTTTATACACACTGGTATTGTAACATGTGAAATGTGAAAAGTTAAACAACTGTTCACTACAAGTTTAAGGGCAGGTTTATGTAAAACAAAAAGATATTTTCAATGAAATATACAAATGTACTGGCTCTTCCATGTTTTTTTATGAACTCAAGCAAAATTATATTCACATATGAAAAACAGCCAATTTCATTTCAACCCTCCCCCCCCCTTTCAACATATGGTAAATATTTCCTTGGTTTCTAAATCTAGCGCAGTTCCAAATACACTTGGGGAAGAAGTGTAAGTTACCATACTTCCATCTAATTTTTCTCAGGAAATTTGTAAGATGTAAGTTTTACAGAATGGATGAGTTTTATTAAAAATATGAGTCTTTATCCCTATAATGTTTAAAAGCCTGTGAAATTACAGGCAGTCAAAAAGAAACTTATAGAAAGAGACATGGACCCTATATGATATTACTTGTGCTGAAACCCCTGATAACAAACCTAGATTTAGTGCCTGACCTAATTTATGTTTCAATCTCTTCCAGAAATATAATTTTAGTCAACCTTCTGGAATTTTCTGGTCAACAACACAGAGGTATGGGCCTCTTCATCCTCCTCTAGCTCCCCAGACAGAAGAGGCAATCTGCATGATAAAAGCCTTTGTCATTGTCATTCTCAACACCCCCCGCCCAAAAGAAGATATATTGGCCTAAAAATAATCTTTTTTTCCTTTGTTTTATAGCTCTCTTGCCCCATCTGTCTTCCTATAAAAACTTTCCATTTTGAAGAACCCCTCCAAGCTCCCTTAAAGTTGTTATATGGACACCACCCAATTCATAAACGGCTTAATAAAGGCAATTACATCTCCAAATTTACTCAGTTGAATTTGTTTTTTTAACAAAACATGGTATTTGCTGACTTTCTGTCAACAACAAATTTTCCCTTCTTTATGTATGTTTCTTCAGTCAAGCATTCATTTTTACTAGCAGTGGAACATGAGAAAGAAATTGACTATCCTGGATTTCTGGGCCAGCAGGCTTGTTAATTAGAGGAGTCTCTTGAGTCACACATTCTACTTTATCATGTCTGTTTTTGTTTTTCTATCAAAAACCAAACCACACAAAGCAAGTTTCTACAATATTTTCTAAAATGATCACTTCCTTATATATCTATAGATATGTCTTCTTCCTGGGTTGATTTAGCAATCTTATCTGTTTACTGTTTTCTAAATGCATCAGTTCTATTTTGTGCTAAAACAAACAAAAAGAACAAGAAAACAATGCCTTTGTGCTACATACTACTTTTAACTACAGGGGTGAGTTGCTCTGGGCCTGACAGGTCGTGAAGAGTTAGTAGATGACTGGGTTTTCCCATCTTGGAGCTCAGCCTGATACCTAGCATATTTAAATAGGGAAATTGCCATTGACTTTGTAATCCCTTGTGTGACACTTGTTCTGTGAACAGATAAGGGGGAAGTAAGTCAAGTACAGCATTTGTCAGGAAGTCTCCACTGTCTCTTTGTCCCCAAAGGCAGGAACTGTCAACATTTGTGACTTCAAGTTAGCCCGTGTTCTGATATTATTGTGCACATTCCCACAGGGGATTCTTTGGAAGGACTTTTGCATTTATGTGAAAGGAAATATTTCAGCTCCTTTTCATAAGCAGCGATTGCCCAAGACAAAGTCACTTTCTGTTACATGAGCTGAAGTTGAAGGACATAAACATATTATAATATGTTTTGGCATAAAAAAATCACCGATTAAGGTTCTTTTCACAGCTGATTGAACAAAATGAAGAACAGAATGAGGACTTATATTCTGAAACTTGTTGCTCATGTAAACTCATGTTTTCTATTTTAGAATTTGTTGAAGGCATAGCGTCTGCTTTGGGAATAAGCCCCATTAATCAGGTTATTCCTCTTGGTATATTCTGAAGTAGCTACTTTTGGTGATTAAACTTCACATATTATATTAGGTAACAGAGCATGCTGTTAACAGCATGCTATCACTAAAGGCAAAAGAAAGCATTCATTTTAGATAAGGCAGGTTAATACATGTCAGCTCTAACACTGCTGTCTGAAATCAAGATAAGAGTAAGCTACAGAACACCATCAATAATAGCAAACTTTTGCTAAGTACCTACTATATGATTGGTACTATATGACATATTAAGAAAATTTATATTATGTTTTAGTTATCCTCTTATATCTCATAAGCTGTATAAAACAGCAAACAATACAAGGCAGTAAATATATGTGTCTTGCAATGGTTGAGGACATATGAATCCCATTTAAGAGTCAAAACAACTGAGGTCCTTGCCAGTTAAATGGTTTGATCAGGGATGTAAAATCTATAAGAAGTCTGAACAGAGCTGTTTATTCTATCTTTTGTATAATGAAAAGCTAGGCAAAGAATCAGTTTTGAGATCTTCAATCCATCAGATACCTTAGAACTTGGGCACAAGACTTCCAGTTTTATTCTTCTGGGACTAGTATTATGTGTATTCACGATCTTCAGCCTGACCAGGCGGTGGCACAGTGGATAGAGCATCGGACTGGGATGCGGAAGACCCAGGTTCGAGACCCCGAGCTCACCAGCTTGAGCGCGGGCCCATCTGGTTTGAGCAAAAGCTCGACAGCTTGGACCCAAGGTCACTGGCTCCAGCAAGGGGTGGCTCGGTTTTCTGAAGGCCCGCGGTCAAGGCACCTGTGAGAAAGCAATCAATGACACAACGGCAATGAAAAACTAATGATTGATGCTTCTCACCTCTCTCCGTTCCTGTCTGTCTGTCCCTATCTATCCCTCTCTCTGCCCCTGTAAAATAAATAAATAAAACATTTTAAAAAGATCTTCAGAGAATTATTTAGCTGATACCTCCAAATAATGCATTTTAAGCTAGCATTAATTTTTAAATAGTACACTTCACTAGATTTTCTCCACTGTGTTATGTGAAAGACATAACACAACCTTAGTGACCCCATTTCAGCTATAAAAGATTCAGGAACATAGAGCCTCACTGACTTTCTTGCTCAGTGATTCATTTTTTAAATCTATTTTTTCTGAACAAGAGGTCTGTCCTAAATTAAATAAAACTCTTCCTTTAGTTAATATTCCATTCTATTTTTCCAATAAATAACTGTATGAAAAATCATTTAAAGAGAAAATACCTTCTCTTGAAGGAAACAGTTCCAGAGCACTTTTTATGAGCTTTCACTAGCAGCTCAACTTGAAACTGTGAGGAAAATAACCTAAACCATATCCGTGTAATAAAAAGAGACCTCGAGGGAAGCACAACCTCTTAGTTCTCTCTTCATACCACTTGTGGTGGGTGTGGAATTGAAGAAAATTGTGGTTTCAACAGAATTCAAACATTATTGTATCAGATCTGAAAACATTTATTCATTAAGACTAAAATAAAGGAAAATGTTTTGAAAAATAACAGCTAGTAATTTAAGTCTGACTGGGCTAGATCTAAACTCGAGTTCTGGCCATTTTCAAGTATGTTATCATGAGTATTTACCATGACAACATCTGCATAGCATTACCTACTCACTTCTGAGTATTTAATGTAGGTACTCTTAAGAAACATGTTCCTTGTGGTCTGTTACATATATTTTTTAAGACCACATTAAAAGAATCAGAAGTGGAAAAGATGTTTCCAAAAACTAAAGCATGGGCAATTCTCATATGGATTTTTTAAAAAATGTTCAGTATTTACTTTAATAACCAGAGACTATATTATAAAATGTCTGTAGAAAACTTAAGTGAATAAAAAAAATCACAAAGTTTAACAGTTTTAACAGCGTGTTATATTTTGGGAAATGATGCAATGAAATGAACTCCTATGAATATAGATAGTAAGGGGAATGGGAAAAAATGTGCATCTCTTCATCATTTAATAGAGTTCTGGCATTTTCTTATGAAACCGCTGTGTAAAAGAAAGTTTTTCTGTGCACATGCAAGTGAAAGGAAAGCATGTCAATAACACAGTTTTTTTTTAATGTTAAAGCAAAAAGTAACCAAAACCTGAAGGACTAATACTGAAATTAGCATAATAGTGTTTCATTTAAAAATAATGTGATATAAATAATCTGAAAAATCAAAGCTTCCAGGATTTCATGTGCTTAAAGTAAAATGGATAAGATGGTAAACAGACGTATTTATCAGGTGGAAAGAACAATTGAATGAAGGTACTAAAAAGACAAAAATAATGCTGTTTTCTTAATACTTTGAAACTTCCTTATTAGAAAGCAGTTCATTGTGGGAGGAGTGCTGTTTCATTTATGGAATAGCAATTCAAACCATTCTCTTCCACTGTTCATATATGTCACTGAAAGAGATTTCCGTAGTGAGAGTATTTTATTAATAAACATTTTTAAAACAATGTTGAGGGTCTCTTACATGTAACTAACTGGAACCATGCTTTTGCCAAGGTTTTAGGGAAACCCGGCCTTTGAGTTGTCCAGGCTTGACATGTCATTGCAGAGACACATCACCTTTCATTATGTTGTCATTTTGCATCCCTTGGCATTTCACTGACACACTGCAGACTCTTGTTCCACTTTTTTGTGTGTGCTTCTTTCCATGGTCTGCATTAAAGGCTCCAAGACCCAACAACTTTTGCAAGAATCGATAGCAATTTTTTAGTGAAAAATCACCTCTTTATTTGACTAACTAAAATATAAGCCTTTGGTTCTTAGTTTATGGGGAAAAATTTACTTGGGATGCTCTCAGCTCATTTGAATCACCAACAGCCCTGTATTTCCAAATGTAAAATAGAGAGTCAAATATGCGGAAATGATGAAACATGTTAAAATAAAAGTAATAAAAGCCTATTTCCAAGTAGGTTATAAAGACTAGGTTAAAAGAGAAAAAAGAAAGAGTCTCATTGTAAAAAATACAGTGCTTTTGTGATTATAGAAGTTACTCATTTTCATAGTAGGAAACTTTGGCAAGAAAAGGAAGTCAGCAAAATGAAGACAAATCATGGATAATCCCACCATTCAAAAATAAGCCCTACCATTTGGTTCATTACTATCTATATCCAGAGTAATATGAACATGGAATGCATGTACATAAATGCATCATAGAGTATAAAGAACCATTTTCAAACATGGAATTATAACATTTCTCCATTCATTAGGTAGTCTTACACAATATTATTTTAATGCATTCTTATGGTTTTATTATGTGGTTATGATAGAATTTATTTTCTTAAGATAAATTCCCAGAAGACTAGCCTATGCCTAGACTGATATTGCCAAACTCCATCCAGGTTTTGATACTTCTTTCTTCAGTATACTCTCAAAAGCAGTGTTTCAAAGTGTGTGTTTTCCCAATTCTTCACTAACATTAGGCATTATCATTTGTTATAATTTTTGTCATCCTGATATGTGAAAATATCATTAAATTCCATTTTAATTGATATTTCTTGATAGCTGGTAAACTAAGATCTTTTGTTATATGTCTTGGGTCATTTGTAATTTCTTCTGCCTTAAAAAAATAAGCATTTTTATTTAAAAAGCCCAGGACACTTTTCTAGAACTTATTTTAATGCAAAAAGGTCAGTTAAATTATTTTTGTAACTAGATTATTTCTAATTAAAGCATTTCACACCTAGAACCCACTTGGGAAAGTATGAAGTCTCTACTTCAAGTAATAATCCATCCCACTGTCACCCAAATAGTTCTTAACTATTTGAACATGGAAAGTCATCCATTATCCTATTAGGAGAAACTATCTGTAGCCTCAGGACAAAAATAAAACCAGAATTATTCAGTGTGCTTCAATCATAAGTTCTGTCTCTTTTTTCCTTCAATTTTTATGGTCTGTCACTATCGTCCTTTCTCCATGGCTTTGTTTCGCATTCTCTCCAAGCTTTCTTTATTTATTTCTACTTTAATTTCAGATTTCTGGAGTCCTATGAGGTAACTTCAAAGTCTTGCTTTCTTACACAGAGAGACTTTGGAATCATTTCTCCCTTAAGTTTTGCTTCTTGTTCCCATCAAGAGCAACAAAGACAATGGAGAAGGAGTGATTACATTTAGTCTTGATATAGAGAAATACCCTACTTAAGGAGTAGATTATTTAAAAATATTTATTTTTTCTGAAATAATAAAATATTTGCTGCAGCCTTTGTTGTGTGCTAGACACTTTTATGCATTATTTTATTTCATACACAAAATAATGCTGTGAGATTAATGTTATTTCATTTTAGAAATGAGAAAACTGAGGACAGAGATAGAAAATGAAACTCAAAGTTTTCTTTACTGAAGAATAAAAAAAAATAATGTATGTGAAAGTGTGTGTGTGTGCGGCACATAATTAAAACTGAAATATATTTGTAACAGTGTTAAACTCTCTGCCAGGAAAACAAAACAAAGCAAGGCAAAACAAAACAAAATAATTTTTGTCATCTTTAACATTGTTCTTTTTGTCTTTTTTTTCCCTTAAAAACCTTTATTCACTTCTTTAAGTTGTTTCATAGATATATCAAAAAAAAGTCATCCATTCAAGACTAGTCCTAGTCCATTTAAGTACTGTCCCAAGGGTAGAATCCATGGGTGAAACTTATCATATGTATATTCAAGGTATATGCTAATAATCATGCCAAAGCATTTAGGATTGTTTAATGAACACTGCCTGCTTTGGAAAATAGTTTAAAGATATTTATCAAATAGTTTATTTTACTGATCCTTAATAAAAGAAGTATGTAATTAAACATACACAAAATTTTAAAGTCTACAAACTACTTCCATATAACTAGTGTCATTTAATTCTAAAAGTTCAGGCAGACAGAAAATATCTTTTTTCCCCAGTTGAAAAAACTTAAATACTACAAAAATAAAGTGCCTTGGTGAAGGCTTAAGACAGCTTAAGATTTGCAAATCTCAGATTTGAAATAAGGTATTTTGGACTGAAATTAAAGATAATACCTTCACTTGTCCTATGCCTCCTTATCCATTCATTCTATGCTTCATTCATCCATTTATTCATGTGTCCAGAGAATATATGTTGTACACATGTTATGTGTCAAGATCTTAGGAAGCTTGGAGAGTCAGAGATGTGAAACACTCAGTCTCTACTTTCCTGAACTTAGAATGTTATTAATAATTTATGTGTCGAAATCAAACTAGATGATAACACAATTTATGTTGCAGAAGTGTCCCTGACGTGGAAGAATAAAAGAAGGAGGAAATCTGCTTGTCTGAGGAAAGAAACATATCTTTAGGACTGAGTCTCATTTTATTTATTTTTTATTTTTTACAGTTTTACTGAATAAAAGAACTTTATTTTGGATGTAATAAAGAGCGGAAATCATGCTTAACTTTGGTGAAATATTCTCCTAGGTCACTCAGCCATGCTTTTGTCTTTGTCCCTCTGCATCCAAGAAGATTGATGAGCTTTGTCAGAACCACCTTTACATTTTTTTAAATTAATTGTGTTTACATAGGTTCTAGGGTTGCCCTAAATGCATCGCCCCTCCCCCTTATTTCCTTCAAGATCTACCTTGCCCCCGTCCCGACAGCATCCTCCCTTTTCCCTTCAGGTTGATCACATCCTATCATCCACTTTTCCTCTGTCCTCTTTTCCTCTGTTCCCTTTGATCCCTCCTCTGTCTCAATTCCGTTCCTCAGTTCTCAGTGTTCCTTGGTTTCCTCAAATGATTGAGGTCATATGATGGTTTTCTTTCTCTGCCTGGCTTATTTTACTTAACATAATAGTTTCCAGGTCCATCCATGTTGTTGCAAAAGGTAATATTTCCTTCTTTTTCATGGACCCATAGTATTTCATTGTATACATGTACCACTGCTTTTTAATCCACTCATCCACTGACGGACACTTGGGCTGTTTCTGGATCTTCGCTATTGTGAACAATGCTGCCATAAACATTGGGGTGCATTTTTTTTTCCAGTAAGTGATATGGTGTTCTTGGGATATATTCCTAAAAGTGGGATGTTTGGGTCAAAAGGCAGATCCATTTTTAATTTTTTGAGAAATCTCCATACTGTTTTCCACAGAGGCTGCTCCAGTCTGCATTCCCACCAGCAGTGCAGGAGGGTTCCCTTTTCTCCACATCCTCGCCAGCACCTATCATGTGTTGTTTTTTTAATGAGTGCCATTCTGACTGGTGTGAGATGGTATCTTATTGTGGTTTTAATTTGCATTTCTCTAATGATTAGTGATGTTGAGCATTTTCTCATTTGCCTATTGGCCATTGGTATGTCCTCTTTGGAGAAGTGTCTATTCATTTCTTTTGCCCATTATTTTTTATAGAATTGTTTGCCTTCCTGGTGTTGAGTTTTACAACTTCTTCATAAATTTTGGTTATTAACCCCTTATCAGACGTATTGTCGAACATGCTTTCCCATTGATTGGTTTGTCTTTTTATTCTGTTCATATTGTCTTTAGCTGTACAAAAGCTTTTTAGTTTGATATGGTCCCATTTATTTATCCTGTTTTTTATTTCACTTGCCTGTGGCGATAAATCAGCAAATACATTTCTGCAAGAGATGTCGGTGAGCTTACTGCCTATGTTTTCTTCTAAGATGCTTATGGTTTCATGACATACATTTAAGTCTTTTATTCATTTTGAGTTTATTTTTGTGAATGGTGTAAGTTGGTGGTCTAGGAAACAATCTCCTTCATTTTTGCAACAACAAAAAAATAAAGTACTTAGGAGAAAATTTAACCAAGGAGGTTAAAGACTTGTACTCTGAGAATTATAAAACATTAATAAAAGAAATCAAGGAAGATACAAACAAGTGGAAGCATATGCTGTGTTCATGGTTAGGAAGAATAAACATAATTAAGATGTCTATATTGCCCAAAGCAATCTATAAATTCAATGCAATACCAATTAAAATGCCAATGACATACTTCAAAGTTATTGAACACATATTCCAAAAATTTATATGGAACCAAAAAAAGAACATGAATAGCCTCAGAAATCTTGAAAAAGAAGAATAAAGTGTGAGGTATCACACTTTCTGCCTGACTTGGCAGTGGCGCAGTGGATACAGTATCGGACTGAGATGCGGAAGAACCCAGGTTGCCAGCTTGAGTGTGGGATCATCTGGTTTGAGCTAAAGCTCACGAGCCTGGACCAGAGGTCGCTGGCTCCAGCAAGGGGTTAGGTTACTCGATCTGCTGAAGGCCCGTGGTCAAGGCACATATGAGAAAGCAATCAATGAACAACTAAAATGTCACAACAGCAACAAAAAACTGATGATTGATGCTTCTCATCTCTCTCCGTTCCTGTCTGTCTGTCCCTACATATCCCTCTCTCTGACTCTCTCTCTCTGTAAAAAAAAAAAAGTGTTATGTATCACACATTCTGATATCAAGTTATACTACAAGGCCATTGTACTCAAAACAGCTTGATACTAGCATAAGAACAGGCATATAAAACAAGGAACAGAACAGAGAACCCAGAAATAAACCCACACCTTTATGGACAACTGATATTTGACAAAGGAGGTAAGAGCATTCAATGGAGTAAAGACAGCTTATTTAAAAAATGGTGTTGGAAAAATTGGACAGCTACCTGCAAAAAAAAATGAGTCTCTTTTTAAAGGATTAGAATAGTTTATCTTTTAATAGGATAAGGAAGAATATTCCTAGTAGAACCAACAGCATATGCAAAGTCATCATCAAAAGAACTGATAGGGAATCTATAGAAGAATGAAGCTACAACTTGGGCTAAATAGAAGGGAGTGAGAGGAATGATATACAAGAATTTACAGATATAGTAGAGCCAAATCATATAGTTTCCACATGCCAACATGTATCTATCAGTTGACCAAATTGCACAATGTAGCATGTGTGGGGGTATTGGAGGGAGAAAGAACTATAACAGTTTTTAAACACCCATATCCATCATCTTTGAATAATGAACCTACTTTACTCTTTGTCATGCTTTGTGATTGGTACTATTACTCTCATTTGCAGTTGAGAAAATCGAGGCTTAGAGAGGTTAAAAAACACATCCAAAGTTACCCTGCTTACAAATCACAACACTGGGATTAAAACTTGGGGATATTTAAAACCATAACTCATCTTTGTACTGCACTATTAAAGATATTTTATGGAAAAGTGTGATGAATTAAATATGTGCTACGTAAAGATAATTTGCAACATTTTAAGAAAATAGAATTGGAGAAGATTATTGTCAAATCCAGGGGAGAGGAGAAATTATGCTTTCCTAATAATGCCATCAAAAGTTATAAATTTTCTTGAATTTTATTTTTCTGACTCAGATCACATATAAATAGTCCATATTTACAGACAGTTATTATTGTCATTTTTACTTTAGTTCTGGTTTTTTTGAGTATGGTGTTAAAGTTAGAATTATATCTGAATTGAACAAAGAAGCATTCCCAGTAATATTTTTCTCACTCTCTCTCTTCCTTGGCTAATTTCATTCTTCCTTAGAGCTGACTGGGTACTGTTGGTTTTCAGCACTTTCACTATAATGTACAAAGTTGTGGTTTTCTTTCCATTTATCTTGGCTGGGTTTTAAATCTCCTGTATCCATGGTTTAAATTTTTAATTATATTTAGAAATATTTCAACCATTATTTTTTCTGTATATATTTTTCTCTGCCCCATTATCTCTCTTTTTTTCTCCTGGGACTCTAATTGCATATATGTTAAATAGATCTATATGGTATTATCAAGTAACTGAAGCTCTGCTTATAATTTCTTTTTTATCTTTCTGATATCTATTCATCAGTTGAATGTCTACTGATGCATCTTCAAGTTCATTAATTATTTTTCTTGCAGTGTCCAATCTGCTTTTAATCTCCAGGGATAAATTACTTTTATTTCACATATTGCAAGTTTCATTTATAGAATTTCCACTTGCTATTTTATAACTTTCCATATGCTTCAGAATTTATGTCCTTATCCATCATATATATTTTTTCTATAGTTTATTTAATATATTTAATAGTTATTCTAAAGTTCTCATCTGCTAATCACAACATCTGTGATTGTTTTTGCAAGGTTTTCTCTAATGTTTTTCTACTCAAATACATTATAAACTTTAAAAATGAAGGGATCGTGACTGTCTGGTTTTCTTCTTCATCCAGAGAAAAATACCTATTATGCATCTGTTGAGTGAGGGAATGAACAAAACATCAGACCACCTAAGAACCACTAGTTTTGCAAGAACAATGACATAAAAATTGCTCATAAATGCACTTGTAGTAAAATTTTGAACCAAGCTCAAAGTATAAAGATGGTTCCATTGATATATATATCTTTCACTACCAAAGCTATATAATATTGGAAATCATTTTACTCAAACTAATTTTAATTTTTCATAGTTGATCCTAATATGAAAGGAATTTTTGGCTAAGAGTACCATAGATAAAGCAAGAGTGAAGCAAGAAAAGTCTCTCAATTTTTTTTTTTTTATTTTGTAATTTCCTCAAGCTTGGGAAAGAGTAGACATTATTTTTATGATTCATTTTTAATAACCTTCCGCAATATTTTTTAATGGTATAAATTCCTTGTAATTCATCAGTAATAGACTATTAAGGTTAAGACCATGCAAATGCAATTTAGGCAATTATTCTCATTCCCTCTCTATATGTCTCTTTTTCCTTCTCTTGCTTTTTCTCTCCCAAACTGAACTAACTCAGCTGGGCATACAAAGCAGTACAAATCTGAGTGAAAAGTCATTTAATGTACTAAATCCTGGAAGTTAGCTACTTTCTTTAAATCCACTGAGAATTTAACCTGATTGACAGATTTCAGAGTTCCAAGTCAAATGCCATGTGGAAGTCAACAACACTTTGAGATATTCTCATAAATCTACCAGTATATGGAATAAAATGTACCAAGTGGAGTCCAATCACAAATCTTCAGCATCATTTTTTTAATGATACTATAATTTAGGAACATTTGAACAAAAGATATGAAGTTGGTAAATGACTATATCCATACCCATACATATTATCAACTCAAGGAAGATAATGCTTCCCACTACTTTTATTTTAGCACACAGACTTTCTGTCTGAGAATCTTAAAAAATACGAGTATGTTTTGTTTTTTCTTCATTTGAGTAGGTGTAGTTAATATTTATAGAATATCAACAATACAGTTTGGATCTCTGCATAATTAAAGGTACCATTTGTGTTAATAAAATAATATGAAAAAGGGCTACATTATACAAAGCATAAATATGTTGAAGTATTTGGTCTTATGTCAGGTAAGCTTATCTATAAAGAAATGGGTGCCTGCTATACCTATCAAAATATTTTTTCTGTGACTTTGAGCTATTAAACTTTATACCCATTTATAATATTACTGAGAAATAGCAAACACCATCATAATGGCCCACCAGTGAATACTTGTAGCTTTAACTGATCTGCAAATAGAAGCATATGCAAATGGGAAAGGTTTTACAAACACACACATACCCACACACACAAATGAAACAATAAAGTATTCTCTCGGTCTAGTTTAAATGTCAACCAACCTAAAAAATAAAAAACACTGGAGAAATTTTCTCCAACATGTGTCATTAGTATCAAAGGCAGCAATTGTGATAATGTGAAATCCACAGGACTTTTAGTCAGACTACCCAGATTAAATTCTAGCTTCACGCTATTGGGCTGATCACTTAACATCTCTGAGCCTTGATTTTCTAATCTCTAATGTCTAGATAAATAAGTCATACATCACACATTAGTGTGAGGACTACACAAGAGTTACATAGTTACTTTTTATTTTTTAATGTCTACTGCTGTTGACAAATATTTATTTCACTTTCTCCTCCTGTCTGACAAAATTGTGAAGATCAAGTAAGTTTGCATGTGCTTTATTTAATTGAGATAAATAAAGCTGTTTTTCTTATTTGTATATTCAAAAATATTTTATACTTGTTTCTACCTAAGACCAAATGACTGAATTATAATTCACCTTAAATTTGGAAGATAGATCAGGCTGAATTGCCAGAGCATCTACTGAGAGAGTGAGCTAATTTTGAGACAATCATGAATACCTGGAGTAGCATCTGAAATTGTCATGTTCACTGAGAGTCCCAAGAAGTGCTCTTCTTACAGACATGCAAAATAAGCAAATGTCTCCATTTGATCTTAGAAATATGATGCAATTCCTTCATTTCCACAAACAGGTAGATTCTAAAGTGACTTCCATTCCACTAAGAGATTTAATTTATCGTAGTTAGCAGAGGGGTCATAGATCACATGTAGGAAATCACTTGGTAAGCCATTATTCTCTCAACAAATGAGAATGATTGTCATCATCATCACCACCATTACATTGATTGGATCCACATTCCCAGCAATTTACTTTTGGCAGAGCAAATAGTTAAATTTCAGTCACACTAAACCGTCAGGTACAAGACAGGAGAAATAAAAATTACTTTTATTTTCTGCTTTGGGATCATAGGGTAAGACATGCGAGTTGAAATGTAAAAGTAGTTAGAAGAGAAAGAAACAGTGCTACCAATAGATAACATTTGTTTAAAATGTACCAGATACTAAAATAAAAATATCAAATGTATTTCACTTATTTAAGAACTTAGTTAAAGATGACTCAATTAACATATTTATAAAGACTTTATGGAAGAATTCTGAGAAACTAACATTCTATTCTTCCTGATAGTGGAAATGAAGCCTGAATTTCTTTATTTGTTGTGAGCCTATAAAATACTCTATCCTGAGAACAATGCTGACACATTAATTAAAACTGAACCAATAAAGTCATAGAGATGCTGTGGCATAGCTCTGAATTAGGTACATCTGAAACCTACCATACACTCTTATTTCTCTATAACTTTAAGTCATTATTATTTGCATTTTTGTGATGCTTAAATTATAAATACATATAAATAACATAATACCTAGCCCACTCTCTTTAAAACTTTGTCAAAAGCTTGTATATACCTGCCCTGCTGAAATCCATTCATAATCTTTTACATAACAAAATATTGAGCCATTCAAAGAGTGACACAATTTGTATGTGAGAGAAAACAACATAAATAAGTAAATATTTGAGAAAGTTTTCTTTTTTCACTGAACTCAAATCTACTTAGGAAATGTGATAGTTAACTTTATGTGCCAATTTGACTGGGACACAGGTGTCTTGACATTTGGTCAAATATTTTTGTGGGTGCATATGGAAAGGTGTTTTTATGTAAGATTAACATTTGAATCTGCAGATTGAGTAAAGCAGGTTACCTTGCAATGAGATTTAGCCTCATCCAATTGAAGACTTGAATAGAACAAAAAAGCTAAGAGAAAATTCCTTCTGCCTGACTGCCTACACCTGGGACATCAGTTTTTTGCTGTCTTCGGACTCAAACTAAACCATCTGCTCTCCATGGGTCCTAAGCCTTCAGACCTTCAGACTAGAACCTACATCACTGTCTCTCCTGATCTTCCTTCAGGCCTTCTCGCTTGGAGTGGAACTACAGCATCAGCTTTCCTAAAGCTACAACTGGTGGACTGCAAATCTCAGGACTACTCAGCCTCCATAATCATGGGAGCTAATTTCTTATAATAAATCTGCTTATGTATAAGCAGGAAAACCTGGAGAAGGTGTTACTCTTGAAAGATCAAAGAATTCTGGGTGAGATTCACACTCAGTTTTGACACTTTCTCTCAAAGCATTATGGCCCATGAAGGGATAGAGCTCAAACAGAAAGCAGCACGTTTATTAGGATGGAAAATCAAATGTTTGAGTTCACAGCTCTCAGAACATAGTAAATTGAGAGGGGAATAAACAAGACCATTTCAAAGAGTTGTGAATGATATAAAGAAAATAACATCATAACTAGGGTGACTAAAGAAAATGTGAAGGAGATATTAAATGGGATTGCTTAAGCAAGCTCCTCCAAGGGATGATATTTGAGCTCAGAACTGAATTATAGAGGGCTAGTCCTAAAAGGATCTGTAAACAGAACATCCAGATGACAGAAAAGCAAGCCCACAATCAGGAAGAGACTTGGTACGTTCCTGAAACACAAAGCTACTGCTTGGAAAACAGGAGGGAGATGCTGGAAATAAAGGTTTGAACATGCAAAAGGTCATGTAGGCTATGTTTGATACGCATTTAAAATTTTTTTGGAGTATGATCTGCAACCACTGGAAACTTTTAAGCATAAAAGTGATAGAATCTGATTCAAGTTTGTTTTCCAGGTTTGTTTTATTTTAATGTCTTTTCAGATTGGTTGATAAAGACTTGTAGGGTTTGGAACAGAAAGTAAATGAGTAGATCTTGAAGTAGTTCCAAAAACAAACAATGATGGTTTGCAACTGATGGGAGCAGTGGGAATAGATAGGGTCGGGGAATGTTGTGGAGGTCAAACCTTTAGAACTGATGGATTGAAAAGAAAAGAAAAATCAAAGATGACTCCCAAAGATTTGCTTGGAGGATGAGCACATTGGTATAGAGGAGCTGAAATAAATGTTTTAGTACTGAGATACTTACTAGCCATTCTAAAAAAATTATTGAGGCAAGGGGTGGGTTGAGCAAAGACATTCAAATATAAGACAGAACCAATGGTAAAAAACATGGGGAGTTTAAAATCATGAAGTTAGGTAATATCAATACAGGGAAGAGTTGAGCTATCATTATGAGTATCATTGGATTTTTCTGGGTTTCTCACATCTGATTCATTGAGGTATTATTTCACAAAAAGTAGCAAATTCAGGTCACCATACCTTTGACAATCTAAATTGTCCAAATTCTTTATGTATGTAAACTCAATCAGTGATAACCAGGTGGTAGAGTTACTTTATATAACTAGTATTTTTTTAATGCTATAATTTTTAGAAGAAAGGAAAAGGAATTACTGTGTTAAATCCTTGTTTGGAGCCATAAAATGGTACACCTGGTTGTGTAGAGATGTTACTAACTGGCATTTTCACTAAATGACTTAATCCTGTTTATTAATTTTAGAAAATAGGTTGTCATAAAATATGTAGTAATTTGGAGAATTTCTGTAATGACTACTTTAAATATTTTCTAAATTGTTATTTCCATGACTGTTCCCTTGGAGCTGTTAGTGTCTATTAGTTAGTACTTGTTCAAGTGTTCTAAAATAAGCAGTGTACACCCAATGTTAAGTGTAATGAAAATTTGACACATTTCATTTCAGAGGAATCATGACCCCTTCTCACATATTTTTAAAGATTGAAGACTATTGTGATTTTTTCCCAGTATACAGAAAGATATATATTTCATTTCTGGAGAGAAACCTCCAAGCATTTTGAGCAAGAAAGAAATGATGAAGATGATGTTGATAATGATCATGATAGTGATGGTGGTGGTTATGGTGGTTATGATGTTACTGTCACTGATTGTAGTGGTAAGAGGGAGTCCTGGTGAAGATGGTGATCACAACCTATCTTCATTGACATACTACTATATTCCAAGAATTAGACTAGGAGCTTGAACTATATTATCACAACTCTGCAAAATGCATATTTACTCATTTTAACAATAAAGAAAACAGTCCTTGGCCAGTTGGCTCAGAGGTAGAGTGTCATCCTGGCATGTGGAAGTCCCAGGTTCGATTCCCAGTCAAGGCACACAGGAGAAACAAACATATTCTTCTTCATCCCTTTTCTTCTTTCTTGTCTCTCTTTTTCCCTCCTGCCGTGGCTCGAATGGGTTAGAGCAAGTTGGCCCTGTGTGCTGAGGATGGCTTCATGGCCTCACCTCAGGTGCTAAAATAGCTCAGTTCCTAAGCAATGGAACAGTGCCCCAAATGGGCAGAACATCGCCCCCTAGGGGACTTGCCAGGTGGATCCTGGTAGGGGTGCATGCAGGAATCTGTCTCTCTGCCTCCTACCTCTCACTTAATTAAAAAAGAAAGAAAACAAACATGAAGCACACACAATTTCCTGCTCAAATTTATTTGTCTGGTAAAACTAAGATTCAAATCTTGATCTATCTAACTCCAAGGCATTTATTCTTTCCACTTTATTATCTTGTACATCAGTTTATTGGAGTTTTCTACCTTTATACCAGTCACTCTTCTACATTTGAAAACCAATAATGATAATTCTTAAGTCAAATGTACATGTATAAATTCCCAAGGATATAGCACCAATTGCTATAAAATTCAAAGGAAATCTGGTTTCACAAATTGTAGCAGAGGCCCTAACTATATCTCTTATGGCCTCACCATTTTAAAGTCTTTGTGGACATCCAGTTGCCTGGAGGTATTAACACATCTGATTACTATTGTTAAAATGTAATCTCCTCCCCTTCCCAACCAACGATGGATTTTGTATACAAATCCTCTAGCTGTTCAACTCCTGGATTTAGCTAACTCTGAGGCACCTGCCCTATAGCTTGCCTAGCACTTCTACTTAAGATTACCCTCCAGTTTGCCCCAGTGGTAACTTGCTTGAAAATGTAGCCTTAATCTTCTGCTTACCCTTTCCTGCCTCACTTCTTCACTTTCCTAACCATGTTTTCTGAGACCACCTGCCAAATACTCAACTGCTTTTCAAATCCTAGCCTCAGGGTCTGTTTCTGAGGAAACTCAAATTAATCATGGGTTCTTTCTTTTTAACTAGAATTCTTATTTATCATATATATATATATATATTTATGCTTTAATTCTGATATAAAAATTTTGGATCATTTATTGAGAATATATGGCAAAGAGAATACATAAGCAAATTGTACACAATCTTGTATCCACCCTGGTAATCTCCCTTTACCTTTAATAAAATTGAGCTTCTTACCATGTTCACTGTCTATTAGATCTGGGACTGCTTTACTTTCCAAGTAAAGTTCATTTGTATTTTTACCACTAATGGTGCAATGCCTAGAATTCTCTATATTTTTCCAATGTGAAGTCCTTTATGTGCAATAAACAAAGAGTCTAGGGCACAATAGAATCTTACATTTTGTCATGGTTGCTATAACACTTCTGACCTCAGATCAGAATTTTGAGAGCACAGGGCTGCTCCTAAACATGTGAGGTTGAGTTATTCTGTTTACTTGACACTTTTGACAGAAGAAAGAGTGTTTCATCCTAAAGGACTCATTTCTGTAGAGGTTTGATATACACAGTGTAACACTTACACATAATTCTGTATACTTTGGGTTTACCTTCACCCTTGTTTTTTTTTTTTAAATCATTATCATTTGGGTTATAAATTAGCTAATGGAATGTTTATTATTTTATTTAGAGTAGTAGACAATGACTTGTTTACACTAAGCTCATTTTGAGCTGCTGTATAATTGAATAATTTTCTTTTCTGAATGTAAGTTTCCTTGAAAGTATTATTGGAGAAAATGCATCTGCAGAATTTGCTTTTTGTAACTCCCTTCTTAATTTACGAACACAAGAAAATTTTGTTCTTTTAACACATTTTGGCTTTGGTTCTTTTTTATTTAACTCTGAATCAAATAGAGATGATAATTACTAGACTATTTAATGTGCCATATGAATTTCTTATGTACCTTACTCTGTGAAAATTCACATGCATGATCTAACCACAGGAAGAAGTAAACATTTCTTTGGAATCTTGAAAGTAACCTATCCAAACCTTGACCAAAAAAACTTTTATATCATTTGGACATATTCAAATATAAAAGGTTAGTCAGACCACTCACTAACACATGAAAAGAGATGGCCATTTCTCTCATCTTAGCGTTGGAAATTTTTTCTGAATTGACGTTTCCAACATCTAAAATATAGCTACCATCACATTCACCATCATATTGTACTCTGTGCTGAAAGCATAAATTGTACAAAACTTGCTCTTCAATAGCTATAAAAAGGAAGGGGAAATACAGAGGTAACAAGAACCTTTGCTATAAAAGAAGTCTACTAAACAAGAGGAGATCAAGAGATCCTAGTATTGCTAAATGGTCCTGTTTTTTGTAAATTTATGTCAAGAGACCAAGAGGCTTAAGAAAACAACAGGAAAACTTTGTTTTATATGAAGAAAACTACTCATGTAGCTTTTGACATGCCTTGAAGGGGAGGATGGAATAGGAAGAACTAGCATCAAATTTAGCTCCGGGCTTTATCACTTACCAGCTGTGCAACTATTTAAACACTTGACCCTTGGATTTCTCAACTGTACAATGGAGGATAAGCAACTTTCTTAGCCTACCCACACAGAGATTTTGAAAGAAATAAATGGAATAATATACAGGGAAAGCACTGTGTGTGTTATAAAACTACATGTAATAATTAAAATGACTTAATTTTATTGACATTCTTTCTAGTGTTTCACATATAGTTTAATTGACCCTTGAAGAACATGAGTTTGAACTGCAGATTTTTTTCAATAAATACTATAAATGTATTTTCACTTTCTTACTATTTTCTTAATATTACTTTTTATTCAACTTACTTTATTGTAAGAATATAGCGTATAATACATATAACATACAAAATATGTGTTAACTGACTGTTATCAGTAAGGCTTCTGGTCAACACTAGGCTATTAGTAGTTAGGTTTTCGGAGAGTGTAAAGTTATACATGAATTTCAATGGCACAGGGGGTCAGCAACACTACATTTCATCTCCCGCATTGTTCAAGGGTTAAATATATCTCATTAAATCCTCACAGCAAAGTTTAGAGAAGGTACTAATATTATTTTCATATTTATTTAAGTAAATTAAATATAATTTCAAAGAAAATAGAATATAGCAGAGAAAATTTAAACACAAACAATTGAATTCTTAAGACTATACTATAAAACAATGAAACTCAAAGGGTGCTATATCAACTGAGGCATGTCTATAACAAGATAAGTGCAGAAATTAAAATAAATATATGAAAACTTTTATAGCTATTTGATATTGTCTCATTCAAGTAAATGACCTTTTACAGTAATTTGGTTATTGTATTTTACAAAATATTGGGTTACAATTGGTCAGAATAAACAACTTGTCTTTCATCACAGATGGTTCAAGAAACTTTGCTCTAAGTCACTATATAGGTACATTATATAATTGTAATTATTTTATTTGAGAAGTGTGGACAACTTATAGAATAACCTTGCTATAAAATTACAGGATAGGTTTTATAAATAACTACATCTAATTTAAGCTAAGAAATATGTTTATGAGTACTATGAAAATAAACAATAATTCATGAAACTAAAACCAGGTCTTTGATATCAGTCTTCCTGGTCTAAGCAAGTATTTTCTTTATATTCTTCTCTTACTCTATGCTGAACATTAAATAGGGCACAATCAGAACACATTCTTCTTCAAAAAAATTTTTTTCAATATAGAGACAGTAAGAAGAGGTGATAGGAGTTTGACCTCTAGAAGAAAATAACTTATATTTGCCAAATATTCTCCAAATAACTAAAGGAGAAGAAATTGAATAATTGTTGTTGTAAATTCTGTATTTAATCAATAATAGAACAAATAAAAAATATCTTTATCATGTTTAGATATTTCATAGCAATGTTGAAATTACATCGAAATCATATTTTTCTTCATGAAATAGTTTCTAGGTTTGACTTGTTAAAGATAGTTGTTGGTATTACGTTTTTTTTAAAAAGTTTTTATATTAATCAGTTTACCTCATTTCCTTAAATATTTGGCTTTTTCTTTGATTTTTGTCCAAAACTTTTCTCATCAAACTTCCATCTTAAAGAAAGAGCTTCTCAAAAAGCAAGAAATTCCAGGAATTATTTAAAATATACACTCTTAGTTACATGTGTAACCCATTGTTCACGTCTTATAGGGCACTTACATGAAAACTCTGCTTATGTTTAGAAACTGAACTCAAACACATATTTGATGAGGAATATAGAATTTAATTTCCCAGGAACAACAAAGGGACATGAAAACAATAATGGATTAGAAATAAATATTAGAACTTATGCAGTAAGTTACATTTGGACATTTTGATCTAAGAATAAATGTCTCTGCACAGGATATAGAAATTTAATGAACATTCATTTATTTTGTTTCTCTTCTAAAGACATATAGTCTTGCTCAGCACAAAAGTCAATACATCAGCTTGGGATCTCAGAGATGGTAAATTCTACTTCCAAGTGTTTCATTAATTCAATTTATGGCCTCAAAAGTTCCTCTAAAACCTATGGTGCCTCAGTTTCTTTTCTTATCACATGCAGATGTCTGAATAACTAACTCATATTTCCTTTAAGAAAAAAAGAGTATAGAATATCTGAGATCAATAAAAATTGGTATATAAATGTATTAGTGAGTTGTAAGATGTATTAGATTTCAATGGGAGTGTAAAGCCAATAGCCACGGCCACCATCACAGCCACCTGGCCCGTGCAGGTTCGCATTTGATTCGGACAATGGAGCCAAGAACTGGTGGGTCATTATGTTTTAATCCTAGCTTGCACCCAGCGAGCAAGAAATACACACAGTGGGAAAACACTTTCCTTTCCATTTAGGGCTCCCAAAGCCACTGACTTATCCAAGTTTCCTAGAATCAAAGGTTTCTAGCTCACCAGCCTTATTCACCTCTGTTCCCCATCTCCTCTCTGCACAAACTCTGCACAAACTGGCTTCTCTTTCAGCACTTTGCCATCTTGGCTGCTTCTCCTCTCCCCCACATGGCCTTTCTCTGCTCTTCTGCAGCATGTGCTCCTCTGCCCCATTTTATAATGTAGAAATCAAAATCTTTAGTCCAATACACAAACAAGGAAGTCTCTGATACAAAGTTACTTAGGGTGAGAAGGCTTAGTCTTAAAACTAAGCCTTAGGCTATAACGACTCTGCCTGCTTACAGCCTGTCTCAAACATCCAATGCAAACTATAAGAGAGCAAACATATATATCATATTTATTTACAAACTTATTCGACCAACAGGGAGTATATAACAGAAACCAATATAGATTATTGTAAGGTGCTTAATACAGGATTTGACATACCTTATAACTTACTGTTTTTTATTGTCATCATTATTACTATAATAAAAATTGAGAATCAAAGGAACAGGATTTGTATGAGTCTTATAGGGAAGGCAATTTAGTCTATGGAGTAGACCTTATACAATTATAGAAGAAGCTGGAAGAGCTAATGTTTGGACGGGGAGCTGGAGGCTTGGAGAAAGGGTCATGAGATAGCTAATTAAAAAAACAAGAATATCAACCCACCAAAGCTAGAAGAGTTAGATCCAACAAATAAAACTACAGGATACCTAGTTAAATGAAAATTTCAGATAAACAACAAGCAATTTTTTTAGATTAAGCATGTCCTTGCAGTAAACGACTTTGGGTGTGAAGATAAAGCATCAAGATAATCCTTCAACCTATTCAGGACTACTCTCCTATCCTCTATTACGGTAAATTAGAGTGTTTTCAATCTAGTCAACACTTGCAGTCTTGGGGACATAGATTAAAAAAAATGTTGTTTATCTAAAATTTAAATTTAAATGAGGGTCTTGTATTTTACCTGGCAACCCTAACCTATGAAGGGAAAGTTCTTTTATTTTTTTTAATTTTAATGGGGTGACACCAATAAATCAGGGTACATATGTTCAAAGAAAACATCTCCAGGTTATCTTATCATTCAATTATGTTGCATACCCATCACCCAAAGTCAAATTGTCCTTTGTCACCTTCTATCTGATTTTCCCTGTGCCCCTCCCCTCCTCCCTATCCCACCCTCTCCTCCCTCCCCCCACCCCATAACCACCACACTCTTGTCCATGTCTCATAGTTTCACTTTTATGTCCCACCTATGTATGAAATCATGCTGTTCTCAGTTATTTTCTGTTTTAGTTATTTCACTCCATATAATGTTATCAAGGTCCATCCATTTTGTTGTAAATGATCTGATGTCATCATTTCTTATGGCTGCATAGTATTCCATAGTATATATGTACCAAAGCTTTTTAATCCACTCATCTTTTGACGGACACTTGTACTGTTTCCAGATCTTCGCTATTGTGAACAATGCTGCCACAAACATTGGGGCGCATTTCTTCTTCTCGAACAGTGCTATGGTGTTCTTAGGGTATATTCCTAAAAGTGGGATAGCTGGGTCAAAAGGCAGTTCGATTTTTAATTTTTTGAGGAATCTCCAAACTGTTTTCCACAGTGGCTGCACCAGTCTGCATTCCCACCAGCAGTGCTGGAGGGTTCCCTTTTCTCCACACCCTCGCCAGCTGAAGGGAAAGTTCTTAGCAAGGTGTATGAGAGAGTGTCTTCTCTGTGTAGATCTCACATTAGCATTTGGGAGTAAGCCTGGAGTTGTTCTTGATCAACAGTCTGAAATTGCTAAGAACTAAAGAGGAAAGAAGAAATAGGAGCCCACCCCTGCATCTGTCTATTACTACAGCTAACTAAAACAGCTTTCAAAGGATAATGGCTGCTGCTTTATATCCATCCTCTGAATTTTATGCAAGTGTCTTTTTTAGTCAACTGTGACTCAGAACTATATAAAGAAGGGGAGTCTATAAACTAGATCCCAGCTTAACCAAACAGACACAGTACAAATCATTGCATTGATGACGGTGTTTTCTCAAGGGAAGTTAATCTTTCATGGGGAAGTTCTGATAGGCCTAAAGAAAGGTTTTATTTTACCTAGCATGTGGTAAACTAAGTCAGTATGAGACAGAGTTCAAGTCATTGATGTAGTAGATTCATATTATGTCAAAGTCATAGGTTTCACTTTCTTAATGTAGAAATGCTAGAGTAAAAGGTAACAATATTTGTAAGATAAATTAACAGTTTATAAGGCAAAATATCTATTACAAAATTTTTCTCCAGAAAGGTTTTACAAATTATACACCCACCAACTCAGCGATGAAAAAATATCAAATTTCTCACCCACACCCACCCTAAGAATTATCATTACAAATTAGATTTCTTCCATGTTCATCTATGCTGCCACAAAAGGGAAAATTTCCTTCTTTATTTTAATGCTAAGTGAAATAAACCAGTCAGAGAAAAACAAGGGCCACATGATTTCACTTTTATATGGAATCCAATGAACAAAATAAACTAACAAACAAAATAGAAACAGACTCATAGATAATGAAGAGCAGACTAACAGTTGTCAGAGGAGATAGGGGTTGGAGGGATCAGAGAAAAAGGTGAAGGGATTAAGCAAAGAAAAAACTTTACAGACACAGACAACAGTGTGGGGATTCCAGGAGGGGAAGGTGGATGGAAGGGAGTATGGTTCCAGGCTGTGGAAATTAAGTGAATATCACAATAAGGTCAGTCACACAAAATTGTGTGACTTTTATATCCCAGTGCATATAAAAGTTATGTTTAACCTATTGTTAAGTCATGAAGTGTACAGCAGCACTATGTATAAAAAACAGTGTACACATCTTAATTTTAGAAAACATTTTATGGTTAAAAACTCCTAACTATCATCTTAGCTTTCAACAAGTCATAACCTTTTTTTCTGGTGGAGGGTGCATGTTGCATAGATGCTGATGACAGCTGACTGATCAGGGTGTGGCTGCTGAAGGTTGGAGTGGCCTTGTCAATTACGTACTTAAAATAAGAAAATAATGCCTGTCACATTAATTGACTCCTCTTTCATGAATGATTTGTCTGTAGCATACCATGCTGTTTGGATAGGACATTGCCTACAGTAGAATTTCTTTCAAAATTGGAGTCAATACTCTCAAACCCTGTCACTGTTGTATCAACTAAGTTTATGTAATATTCTAAATCCTTTGTTACTGTTTCAACAATCTTCACACCATCTTCTTGAGGAGTATGCAGCATCTTAAAAACTCCTTTTTTGCTCATTCATAAAAAGAAACTCTTCATCTGTTAAAGTTTTATGAGGAGATTGCAGCAATTCAATGACATCATTAGATTCCATTGCTATTTCTACCACATTGGCAGTTACTTCCTCCCGTGAAATCCTGAAACCCTAAAACTCATCCACGAAGATTAGAAGCAACTTCTTGAATACTCCTGTTAGTGTTGATATTTTGACCTCTTCCCATGCATTCCAATGTTCTTAATGGCATCTAGAATGGTAAATACGGTACTTCCCAGATTTTCAATGTGCTTTTCCCAGACCAATTAGAGGAATTACTATGGCATTCCTCTAATTGATAGATAGAAAGATAACATGTATTTTCTAAATCATAAGACTTGATTGTCAAAATTAACTTTTACCCACGGGCTACAAAATAGATGTTGTGTTAGAAGGCATAAAAACATTAATGTCATACGCATCTCTATCACAGCATATACATCTACATCATGGGTAACAAGGTACATCATCAATGAGTAATAATTTTTTGAAAGTAATCTTTTTTTCTGAGCACTAGGTCTCAACAGTGTGTTTCAAATATTCAGTATTCAGTAAACCACATTGTAAACAGATGTGCTGTCATCCAGGCTTTGTTGTCATATTTATAGAGCACAGGCAGAGTGGATTTAGTATCTCTTAAGAGCTCTAGGACTTTCAGAATGGAAAATAAACACTTTAATTTAAAGTCACCAGCTGCATTAGTCCCTAACAAGAGAATCAGCCTGCCCTTTGAAGCTTTGAAGCCAAGAATTGACTTCTTGTTGGATATGAAAATCCTACCTGGCATCTTCTTCTAATATAACGCTATTTTGTATACATTGTAAATCTGTTATTTAGTGTATCCACCTTTATTATCTTAGCTCCATCTTCTGGATAACTTGCTGTGGCTTCTACATCAGCACTTGCTGCTTCACCTTGCACTTTTTTGCTAAGGCAATTGCTTTTTTCCCCCTTAAACCTCTTGAACTCACCTCTAATAACTTCACCTTTTCTTCTGCAACTTCCTTTGCTTTCTCAGTCCTCATAGAATTGAAGAGAGTTACGGCCTTGCTCTGGATTAGACTTTGGCTTAAGGGAATGTTGTGGATAGTTTGATCTTCTACCCAGATCACTAAAACTTTCTACATATGAGTAATAAGGGTGTTTTACTTTATCCCACATGCATTCACTGGATAAGCCCTATTCATTTCATTCAAAGACTTTTCTTTTGCATTCACAACTTGGCTAAGAGTTAGGCACAAGAGGCCTAGCTTTTGGCATATCCGGGCTTTTGACGTGCCTTTCTCACCAAGCTTAATCATTTCTTGCTCTTGATTTAAAATGAGAGATGTGCAACTCTTCCTTTTATTTGCACACTTAGAAGCCATTGGCAGGTTATTAACTGGCCTAATTTTAACATTTTTGTGTCTCAGGGAATAAGGAAAAGAGGGAAAGAAATAGAGCAGTCAGTTGCTATATCAGTCAGAAAACACAACATTTATTGATTATGTTTGCCATCTTATAGGGGCACAGTTCGTGGTACCCCAAAACAGGATTTCACGGGAGGAAGTAACTGCCAATGTGGTAGAAATAGCAATGGAATCTAATGATTTTTAATACTAGCATCAAAAATCACTGATCACAGATCACCATTGTAAATATAATTATATAAAAGTTTGAAACATTATGAAATTTGTTAAAATATGACACAGAGATATGAATTGAGCAACTGCTGTTGGATAAATGGTGCTGATAGACTTGCTCAATGTACAGTTGCCACAAACCTTCAATTTGTAAAAATAAAAACATAGTATCTGTTAAGGATAAAGTGAAGCACAATAAAATAAATTATTTCTGTATTTAGGAGATGGCAGAAAAGCAATACTGTTAAAGAAAAGAAGAAGAAATAATTCCTCAGGTAAGAAACTGTTCTGTAATACATTGTGTTATTTTTCCAAAAATCTAGGAAATACTGCTAAATTTATTTCCTATATACTTCCTACCCCAAATCTAAATTAATTACTATTCTTATATATGCAATATCTTAAAATGTTCTTTTTGTAGTATGTATGTATGTATGTATTCTGGTCACTAATTCTTGTATGTGTATGTGGTGAGGGGAAGGTTTATTTCCTAAACCACCATGCCAATTTTGTCCATACTACAATTCAATCCCTTTATAAAACTGTCTATATAAAGAGAGCATTAGATCCCACAGGTTAAGATCTCAGTCCTCCAAGACTTCTTCACCCACATTCAGACTCCAGTAAAAAATCCCAGATTGTTACCTGGTCTTCTGATCATATGGTTATAAATCAAAGGTTCCAATGACACCCATTCTTGGATTTGATTAATTTTCTAGAGCTGCAGATAACTCAGAAAAACACTATACTTACTAGATGATTGATAATTCATTTATTATAAAAAGATATAACTCAAGAACAGCCAGATGTAAGAGATGCATACAGCACAACAAATTACACTACAGAGCTATGATAATCAAAACAGCATGGCATTACCCCCCCCCAAAAGAAATGCTCATCAATGGAACAGATTTAAGAGCCCAGAAATAAAGCCACATGTATATGGGTAAATAATTTTTGACGTAGGAGTCAAAAAACACATAATGGAGGGAAAAAAAGACTCTTCAATATATGGTACTGAAAAATTGAAAAACCACATGCAAAAGAATGAAAACTAGATTACAGTTTGTCCCCATATACAAAAATTAATTCAAAATGGACCAAAGACCTAATATAAGATTTGAAACAATGAATAACATAGGATAAAACATAAGTACTGAACTTGTGGACCTTGGTTGCAGAGAATGTTTTATCAATTTGACCCCAAAAACAAGAGAAGTAAAGGCAAAAATAAATGAATGTGACTCTATCAAACCAAAAAGCTTCTGCACAGCAAAAGAAAAGACAACAAAACAAAAAGACAGCTAACTGAATGAGAGATGATATTTGCAAGCAACAGCTCTGGCAAGATGTTAAACTATATTACAGCACGTGGGGACTGTCAGAGCTGAATCTTCCAAAGGCATCCAGTGTGGGTCTACATTGGCATTGGAACTGTGGAGATGAGGAAGGAAAACCTGCCTCCTCTAGTGTCCCGGTGCCCACCTGTATGCAGCTTCAGCTGTAGGCTGCATGGTACTAGTGGGATGGGGTGCTCCTGCTTGGGGCTTCCAGCCTGAGCGGTCGCTTGTTGGACTTGCTCCCTCTGGCTTTTCAAGGACCTTTGTGCCACCCCCAATGAAGGCTTCTTCTGTTCTGGAGTCCAGAGGGAGGCCAGAGTGGCTGACCTCACTTGATGGGGAGACAGACAGTAGTGGGATTCAGCTAGTTTGCACCAGCTCAGCAGAACCGATGTCTAATTTTTTGTTGAGCTCAGCAACTGGTAGTTAAAATGACACTTGTAATCAGGGTTTTTTCTAAGGTGGGCACCTTGGCAGCCGCCCAATGTGGAAATCACAAATTTACATTTCTTACTTTTTTTTAACATTCATCTGTGCAACAGCGTATTCTAAATGCCCATAATAATGTTCATTCTGTCCATAGGTGAAAAAAGTTGATGGAACTATGCTTGTAATATTTATTTATTCATTTTATTAAACTTATTATACCTTTGATGAAATACTATACTTTGATTCCTCGCATTTTCAGTAAAGAAACATATAACGTAAAGAGAAAAAGTGCCAAACAACCAGGGGGTGATAACTTGTATTGTTTTTTGTCAGGTATTATTTAATAGTTTTCTATTAACATTTTAAAATTCTTTCTTACACTCTAGTTCTGTGTACCGCTTCTATTGTTCTTATTTAAGTATTAAATGCATGAAATAATAAGCTTTCAGAATACAATTTTTTTATACTTAAAACAGTCATTAGGGCAGAAAATCAATTGTTAAATGATTTGAATCCTACCGCTGGAGACAGAGGTATTTCAGTGGCTTTCCATTCAGGTACTGTTGAATTGTGGGAGCCCTCTGGGAATGAGACACTCATTGTCAGCGAGTTCTGCAAGTATGAGCACTATGACATAGAGTGCACAGTCAGTGTTGTGAGCTCTGGCACACAAGCTGTCAATGACAGCAAAGACTTCTGCATGAAGGTTTGAAACCTTGCTCAACAGATGGGACTGAATTCATATCATGCTCACTCTGAGCAGGTCACCTGTGTTGCTGCATCTCCCCACAGGACTCTGTGTTATCTTTTCCGCAGTGAGGACAGTAGAATTTTACTTTGGGACACTTGCTTCTCCAGCTAGCATCACAGATGAGCTACAGCGCCTTTGGTCTCCTTCCTCCCTCACCAGCTTGGAATCCTCAGCAGAGCGACGTCTTTGTCTTTGGTGATAAGAATGGGACTGCCTACCTTGTGGACACCGAGAGTGCAATCCCAGTGTGTCACTGTCCTCCCCAGCAGTGCTCCCCTCCTGGCCTGTCCCACGGCTCCCTCGCTGTGCTGGACTTGGGCCCTACCCAGTTGTGTAGAAGCCGAACCCACAGGACTTTGTGACCGATGCTACTTGGCCTCTGCTCAGTCACTCCCTCCTTAACCACAGTGGGCTGGAACTGTCAGGCCATCCACCACGTGGTGCCCACAGAACCTCTCCCAGCCCCCAACCTAACAGTGTGGCCCAGCAGATTGGATTTAAGAAAAATAACAAAAACAAAAACAAATGACTCAGAAGTAGCCACACCCTTCCCGCTTCCCTCTTAGAGTGAGACCACACGGACCCTTATGGGGTGCACTCAGGAGGATCTGGGAGGCTATTAGGCTTGTCTCTCATTCTGGTGATGGATGGAGTCTGGGATCCTGTTGTCATAGAGAAGAAAAACTTTCAGGAAGATGGATATGTATGTATGTCTGAGTGTGTGTGTGTATGTGTTTGTGTGTGTGTGTGTGTGTAGTTTTTGGTGGGTTAATGAAAAATCCATCCCACATCATTCTGGAGGCCTACCCTCCCCCCTGAAAAAGAGATCACTAACGGATTTTAGGTTTCCGTTGTAGCTGTACAAGAGGAATTGGCCATGTCTGGATGAGGTATGTGGACATTCTTGGATTTTAGGAAGCAGTTTATTTACTACTCATAGACTTATAGAACTTAATTCACCTTTAACAGGGGCAGTGCTTCCATTCACAAAAATCCAGCCCCGCTCACCCTGAAGAAGAGCCAGGTCACTCACCACAGATTCGCACTTCCTCTTGCATCCTCTTGCCATTAAACTGAGTCAGAAACTCATTTTCTGACTGAATAAAGAGTGTGGTGACCGTGTGATGCCTCCCCACCTTCCATGGAGCTGTGTATATGAGAGAGGAGTGCTATTCTGTCACAGACGCCATAGAAAAAAGCTTGAGGGATGGTGGGACCTTAGAGGCATTTCAGTTAAATTAAACACTGCCATAGACTTGCAGAGAAATGTCTGCCACTTTTCTTACATGAAAATAGCCTGAGGCCTGACCTTTCCTGCCCCTGGGCCCCTGTCTGTGGATGTGAGAAGTCTGAATACTGCTTCTGTGGTCTCTGAACATTTTAAATTGCTGCATCAGAGAGAGAATCAGAAATACTGGCTTGTAAAATAAAAAGTTTAGGCTTTGCTGCCCTGTCTTTTGAAAAAAGTAAAATAAAATATATTACAAATACAAAATAATTTTGAAGCTTTGGCATGAGGAATAAATGAATGTTTAAAATGGTACTAGAGATAAGTTAGACCAAACAATGACAAAGAGAAGAAAATAGACTCAAGCATGATTGGCTTGACTTTATGATAATGATGTCATTACAAATTAGAGAGGACAGAAATAATAAAAGTAAAGCTGGGCCTTAACTTCATTCTTTAAAACAGAATAAATTTTGATGGATGAAATATTTAAAGTAAACATAAAAGATCTATAAAAATATCACTGTGAACATATTTATAATTTTGAAATGAGAAAAGCCTCTTTAAATTGGACATAAAGCCTAGAGACCTTAATGAAAAATAAAAAAGATAGTTAACATTATCCAAAAAGTTACCATAAACAAAGTCAAAAGGCCAACAGCAAACTGGAAAATAATTTTGTGACATATGCAGCAGATAAACAGTAAATTTTCTTCACTTTTAAAATTCATATAGAAAATTCTGAAGATTGTGTAGCTACAAACAGGCAGCATATGGAAAGGAAATATAAATGTGTAATAACATATGAAGGGGTATTGACCTTCACTCATATAACTATATAAAATAATTCATTTATTCAGCAAAAGTTATTGAGTACCTCTTCTGTACATTGAGAAAATAGTTATTAACACAATAAACACAAATGTTAGCCTTAATGGTGCTTACATTCTAATGAGCAAACTATAGACAATAAGTCAAGTAAATTAGTAGAACACAGATGAGGATTGAGTTCTATGGAGAAAATAGGAAAAAGGCAATAGAATGTGAATTCTAACAGAAGGCAGAAAGACTGCTATTTTAAACATGGCAGCCTTGTTTAAAGGTGGCTTCCAATAAAGGTAACAGTAGAGTACGAGATGTCAAAATTTCACACCCAATAGAAGTATGTATTTGTGAAGCACCAACATGTATGAGAATGTCTATAGAATTATTATTTGTAATAGTAAACAACTTGAAACAACTCAAGTGTATCAGCACTAGAATAAAGGCTAATTTTAGTATATTCACACAGGAGAATTATCTACAAGAATGAATCTTAATCTATTCTAATTGCCATAAAGCAATGTGTTGGCATCTCAATGACATAATGAGAAAAAAATGTCAGCTATGAGAAACCTATATTATATGGTTCTATTTATATCAATATTGGAGTAAGCAGAACTTAAAGATGTTTAGAAGTTAGGATAGTAGTTACATTTGGGAGAGAATGCACATAGAAATGTGCAGGGAATATTTCTTGGCCTGAGTAGTGGTCATGTAATTGTATTTTATGGGATAATTTACTGAACTGTTCAATTGAAATTTATGCAATTTTCTTTATGTAGTTTATATTTAAATTTCAAGAAAAAGAAAGTATTTCTGGATATTTAGGTTCTTCTATTATTCTTGAGGTATAAAAATTGAAGCATGATATATGTAGGCATTTTTATCTTATTTTTTTAATTTAATTTATTTTATTTTATTCATTTTTTAGAGAGGAGACACAGAGAGAGAGAGAGAGAGAGAGAGAGAGAAAGAGAGAAAGGGGGGAGGAGCTGGAAGCATCAACTCCCATATGTGCCTTGACCAGACCAGTGCAGGGTCTTGAACTGACGACCTCAGTGTTCCCAGGTCGACACCCTATCCACTGCGCCACCACAGGTCACGCGGCATTTTTATCCTTTTATTAAATTTTTTTACTGCTCTGTGAGCAATTTGATCTGTACATTTGGGCCTTTCTTAGGCCAAAAACTTCTCCAATGTTTTTCCTTCCTTCTTTAATTAGCAATATTACATTTTTCATGGACATCTTGTCTCTGGTCTTGAACATCCACTATATTTTACATAGTCCAGATATTTTAGATATCTGTAATTAGCAAAAAATAAAATCATCCTATTTAAGCAATGGAAATATTGGATTTTTTTTTACTGAAAATGCTTTGCCTGTACTGATTAATATACCATATAACCATTATACCTTTTTAAAAAATATTTCAGCAAGTAATGTGTACAATTTATTTCTGTTTACTGTCATAATTATTTTGAAATTGCAGTGTTTATTCATAATTGTTATTATCTACTTTCTTGTATTGTGAATATTTTTATGTGCTCCATGTAATGTTTCTCTAAGATATAAAGTATATATATTTTAACAGGAAATGCTCTTGCCTCCCTTTACTGAATACCTATTAAAATGTTTTTAGTTTTTCCAAGTGAGAGGAAGGGACATAGAGAAATACTCTCCCATATTTGCCTCATCCAGGATCCACCTGGCAATCTTATCTGAGTTTTATGTTCTGCCCATCTGGGGCCATACTCAAAACTGAGCTATTTTTAGTGCCTGAGGCAGTGGCTCCATGGAATCATCCTCAGCTCCTGGGGCCGGTGCGCTTGAACCGATCAAGCCATGGCTGTGGGAGGAGAAGAGAGAGAAAGAGAAAGGATGGGGAGGGGGTGGAGAAGCAGATGGTTGTTTCTCCTATGTGCCCTGACTGAGAATGAAACCTGGGACATCCACATGCTAGGCTGACGCTCTACCACTGAACCAACTGTGCAGGGCCTAGAATTTTCAAACATGCTAAAAGAGCTAGTAGATCTAAATTTACACCAAATATTAAGTTATGCAACAACCTGAGAGGAAAGAGGCCAAGTAGAGTGTAGTTCCAGCAGAGGAGCATTTTTGATGCTCCTTCCCTTTAATGTTTAGTAAAACACCTTCACCAGAGGTCACATTTAGGCATCCAGTTCCTGTTTGGCAGAGCAGATTTATGCTGTGTCTGTGCTCAGTCCTACCTGGTGCCCATTGCGTCAGAGAGAAACCCATGTTGTGCTAGCAACATTTCTTACTTCCCTACTGAGATTTGTGCTTTGTAAAACTGCCAATAAAACTTTCCTTTATTGCTGTTTTTATTTTTTTAATATTTATGTTTATTAAAAGAATGCATGCACATGTGAATAAATCACATAATAAGGATAGCCTGTGCCTTATTATTTGATTTCTATCCCTTCCTACCTGTTCCAGTGTAAAACCTTAGTCCCACTCCCCAGGAGCAAACTGTTTTACCTTCTATTTCTTCAAAAACTAAATAATATATGTCTGTCTCTTAATTTAAACGTTTCAAATAAGTATTGATTGGTTTCCTAAAATGAAAGAAAAGGTCTTGCTTAGTAAACCTTTAACCTCATTCACTTCTCAATGCTTGTTGTGATTCTTCTATTTTCTATTAAATAGAAGTATTTGAAATATTTGTGTCCCTATATTTTTTTCTACAGTCTCTATGCCCTTTCACTTCCCATTGTGCATTAGCTATTATTTTAAATTTATGCTGGGTCTTTAATTAATATTTACATTCATTCTGCATCTACAGGTAAGAGTAATACAATTTATCCATGGGTTGACTAAAGTTGAAAATCATTTAAACACTATATTACTGTGAATAAGTGCTAAGATTACATTCCCTTTCTTCTGTGAACAATATTACAATTTCTGAGCCACTTAGAAGAGAATATTAGAAGCATTGAAACAAAGTTATTTTTTTCCTTTTATTTAGTGAGAGGAGGGGAGGCAGAGACAGAATCCCACATACGCCCCAAACGGGATCCACCTGGCAAGCCTACTAGGGCCGATGCTCTGCTCATCTGGGGTGTTGCTCTGTTGCTTAATCACCAAGTTCATCTTAGTGCCTGAGGTGGGGGGCCATGGAGCCATCCTCAGCACCCAGGGCCCACTCACTTTAATTGAGCCATGGCTGCAGGAGGGGAAGAAAGAAAGAGAGAGAAGTAAGAGGGAAATGGGTGGAGAAGCAGATGGGGGCTTCTCCTGTGTCTCCTGACCAGAAATTGAACCCAGGACATCCACACACTGAGCTGACACTCTATCACTGAGTCAACTGGCCAGGGCCGAGATTTCTTTTCTTCTATTTAAACAATTACTTGAGTTAATTGTTTATATACAATTATTTATTTTAGAATTTCATATTACCTTTTATCTTGAATAACAAGTTTAATTATACCTCATGTTTAGTCCATCCTGTTAATCACACAGTACCTTACAAGCAACCTTTTCTCTTCAGAGACTCCCTCCCAGAACCCACCATTTTCCTATTACACACTCTAGGTCTTTAGGCCTGATAGGACATTATCATCCTGAGATATTTCTTCATTGATCTGTTTTCCTGTTTGTGTGTTCTTTATTTCTTACTTTGTGAGAATACAAACTCAGCTAACTTTACAAAATGAGACATGGAAGCTATGGTTTGCTCATTAGATGGTATGGGACATGGTTGCCTCCTCATTGTCCATTCTTTTCTTATTTACAAAAAGAGTCTCAATCATTTTTTGTGATCCCAAAGGAAGACTCAATCTTGAAGCTAGGTGGTTTTAATAATTAAGAAGCCATTGTTGAGTATAATTTCACTTCTTTTTTATTTGTTTATTTATTTTAACTGAGAGAAGGGCAGACAGTGAGACAGACTTCCACAAGCATCCCAACTGGGACTCACCTGGCAACTCCCGTCTCAGGCTGATGTTCAAATCAACCAAGCTATTCTTAGCACCTGAGCCTGATGCTTGGACCTACTGAGCTATCCTCAGCACCTGGAGCCAACGCTCAAACCAATAAAGTCACCACTGGTTGCAGGAGGGGAAAAGAAAGATAAAGGGGAGAAAAAGGGGGGAAAAAGCAGATGGCCACTTCTCATGTGTACCCTGACTGAGGATCAAACCCTGGATATCCTCACACCAGGCCAAAGCTTTATCCAGTGAGCAAACAAGCCAGAGTTGGGTGTAATTTCAGAAAATACTCCTTAGTTAGGTGAAATAGCTGTTAAGTACTCCACCAACCAACAAAAATCTACTTTTAACTGAATTATAGAAGTGATGATAGGAACTCCAGTAGCCATTTAAAACATGCGGTAATTTTGAGACTGAAAGTCATACACTGAGAAAAGCACAACAAATTATACTGTAGAGCTATGATAATCAAACATCAGGTATTACAAACATATAAAACAACTACAGACCAATGAAACAGCATTAAAAGCCCAGAAATAAAACCATGTGTATATGGGCAAATAATTTTTGACAAAGGAACCAAAAAACACATAATGGAGAAAAGAAAGGCTCTTCAATAAATGGTGCTTAGAAAATTGGAAAGCCACATGCAAAAGGAATGAAAAAACTAAATTAGAGTGTGTCCCAGGTATAAAAATTAATTCAAAATAGATCAAAGACCTAAATATAAGATTTGAAACAATGAGTAACATAGAAGAAAACATATGGACCTCAGCCATAGAGAACACTTTATCAATTTGATCCCAAAGGGAAGAGAAATAAAGGCAAAAATAAATGAATGGAACTATATCAAACCAAAAAAACTTCTGCACAGCAAAAGAAACTAACAACCAGACAAAAAGGCAACAACTGAATGAGAAATGATATTTCAAACAACAGCTCCTACAGGGGGTTTATATCCAAAATATATAAAAACCTGTGCAAATTAACACCAAACAAACAATCCAATTAAAAAATGGGCAGAGGACTTAGACACCCTTCCCAAAAAGACATACAAATGGCCAAGAGATATATCAAAAGATGTTTGATTTCACTATTAAAAAGTGCAAATCAAAACTACAATGAGATAGTACCCTACACATGAGAATGACTATTTTTAGCAAGACAGATAATAAGTGTTGGAGAGGTTGTGTAGAAAAAGGAACCCTCATTCACTGCTGGTGGGAATGTAAACTGGTACACCACTATTATGAAAAGTATTGGAGGCTCTGTAAAAAATTAAGAATAATGTTACCATATGAACCAACAACCCTTCTTTTGAGTATCTAACTGAAAAACTCGGAACATTTATTCACAAAGATATGTGCACCTATATCTTCATTGCAGCATCATTATTCACAGTGGCCAAGACATGGAAACAACCAGTGTCTTTTGATAGAGGCCTGGGTAAAGAGGATGTGGTACATATATACTGTGTAATACTACTCACACATAAGAAAAGATGAAATACTACCATTTGCAGCAATGTTGATGGACCTTAAGAATATGATGCTAACTGAAATAAGGCAGCCAGAAAAAGCTAAGAACCATATGATTTCAATCGTATGTGAGTTATAAAACTGAAACTAATAAAAACAGACAAGATAGTGGTTATCAGGAACTGAGGTGTGGGTAGTAAAGGGTAAAGAGGGCCAAATATATTGTGGTGAAAGATGATTTGACTTTGGGTTGTGGGAACACAAGATAATATACTGATCATGTAGCATAGAAATGTACACTTGTAAACTATATGATCATATTAACCAATGTCACCCCAATAAATTTAATTTAAAAAAACAAAAAAATAGAAGAAACCCTGAATTTTTTTGATGTTATAGAACTTCTAACAAACATGGTTACTATATATTATATATCATGTATTACTCACATACTGACAATATTATATATTACTTAAAAATATGACTAGGGCTACAAATATATTTTACATGGAAGAGCAAAAAAGAGAAAAACTTACATTCTATTTGAGCAACTGTTATTTCTGATCTCAGTTGTTTGCTACTAAATAAAATTATATATTTATAATATTGGTAAAGTTTCTAGGCTCTTAAACATTTTAAAATATCTCAATTCTCCCTCCCACAGCCAGCGGTTTGATTGGTTCGAGTATGGGCCCGGGACACTGAGGATAGCTCAGCTGGTCTAAGCATTGTCCTCAGGTGCTGAGGATAGCTCAGCTGATTGAGCGTCAGCCTCAGACAGGGGTTGCTGGGTGGATCCCAGTAGGGCACATGTGGGAGTCTGTCTCTCTTTCTACCCTCCTCTCATTTAAAAGAAAAAAAATCTCAATTCTGTCATATTTGGTTAATATATTTTGTGATTATAAAATTCAAGGTTGAAATTTTTTTTCTCTTTAAGTTCTATTGGCATTTCTTATCTTCTAACATTCAGTTTTACTGCTGAAAATTCTGATACAAATCTAATTTATAACTGTGGACAATTCTTTTGCTTTCTGGAAAAAAAAATTAAGATTCTTTAGTTTTTCTTGTTCTAAAACTTTAGAAGAAGGTGTCTGAATGTGGACTTGTTTTTTCTTTCATTCTTTGATTTTTTTAAGTGGTAATGCATCATCCTATACTAGATTCAGTTTTTAAATGGAGCTGATTTATGATAGTGAAGGAGAATCTACGTAGGATGTTCCTTTAGAATTTCTCTTACCTCCAGACTCATTTTTTTTATCAATAAACTTTCCATCTTATGTATTATTATTTTTACAGGGACAGAGAGAGAGAGAGTCAGAGAGAGGAATAGATAGGGACAGACAGGAACGGAGAGAGATGAGAAGCATCAATCATTAGTTTTTTGTTGCTGTTGCAACACCGTAGTTGTTCATTGATTGCTTTTTCACATGTGCCTCGACCGTGGGCCTTCAGCAGACAGAGCAACCCCTTGCTGGAGCCAATGACCTTGGGTCCAAGTGGCGAGCTTTTTGCTCAAGCCAGATGGGCCCGTACCCAAGCTGGCGAGCTCGGAGTCTTGAACCTGGGTCTTCCTCATCCCAGTCCGATGCTCTATCCACTGCGCCACCACCTGGTCAGGCTCCATTCTATGTATTAAATCATGCTGTAAAGATATTAACTCACTTAATTGAAATACTCAGGGTTAGCCAGAGCTTAGACATGGCTCTGTTTTAGGCAGAGGCGTGTTTAATGGCGGGCGTACCAGCTGCACACCCTGGGCCCCGACCTCTGAAGGGCCCCGCAAAACCCCAACTTTATAATTTTTTCTAATAACACCAAGTTTGGTTTCATATGTGCAATTCTAACATTAATAGTATACAATTTTTTATTTATTTAAAAATATGGTTAACATTTATTTTTATTTTCTGTCTCTCTCTTTTTTTTAAGGAGCCCAATATTTTCTTTTGCACCCGGGGCTCCAGCTGACCTTAATCTACCTCCGGTTCTAGACTTAGATGTTCTCAGTCTTCAAACTCTATATCTCTTGCATCAGTTTTCTTCTTTGAATTTTCTCTCTGCTTGACTCTAGCAGCTCCAGGATTCCATCAGTCCAAAGTCACGTCTGGAAGAAAAGGGTTTCCCAGAACTGAGTCATACCTGCCTGCCTTAGTATATTTGCCATTTCTGTTACAATCTCTGATACACATTGTAGTTCACAGGCTTTGAACATGAACCAATCATGGCTGGCGAGGGGATGCAATGCTCTGACTGCACACTCTAAAACCAAAAGTGACAAGTTGTTAGTTACACTGGAAACACATTTTCCCCTTCTTTCCTTACAACCCTTGGATTTTTGTTGGCCTTGTGGCTTCATCTCCCATGCTTCCTTGTAACTAGATGTGTGCTTGTGGCTGTGTTCTGGTCAACAGCAAGTAAGAAGTAGTAAATTTCACTTCAGGGAAGGGAACTTAAAGGTACAGATGGATGGTAGAGCAACAAAAATGATGAATCTTAGACCTGTAACACCAAAAGACATACGTATTGCCAGTTCTGGTCTCTCTTTAATCTTAATTTACATGAAAAACAAACTTCAACGTTGTTTTAGCTGTTATCTTGAGTGTTCATTCACAACTAAATTCAGTTTTTTTTTAATACAGATACTGTCGATACTGTCAGCTCCATTCCAACCACATGAACTAACGATGAACATTAAGTGGTTCACTAAATGAAGCTGCTAAATTCACTTTCAAAGTATGGGCAAATATTGATGGTTAAGAAATACAAAAGAAGAACATGCAAGGTGCACAGATAGGATCAGGAGTGAGGGATTCCACACTTAACTTTTGATGAAGCAGATGCCTTATAGTGGGAGGAATTGTGTGTCAGTCCATCACTCCAGCATTCAGTTGACCCCATCTGTATGCACTTAGTAGATTCTCCGTGACTTGTGTGCAATAAGGAAGGCACCCTTTTCTAGTTTCCAGCACACGTGCCAGCTTTTCTTTATTTTAATACTGTTTGTCATTATAAATTAAATTTCAGCCCATACCATAACCATTACCTGGAATTCTACAAAACATTTTCCCATAAACTTTATAAAGCAATTAAATTATTAAAACCGATTATACTGTTTAAAATACGAGGCTTTAGAAACCTGTCAGGTATTTTGATATATATAATACTTTGAGGAACTTCTTTCTCTTTTAGTTTCCTTAGGGTATAGTAGTTATCTTGAAAATGTTTGAATTTGGGGAAATGGCAGCTACATTTAATTAAAAAAAAATATTCTTATTTAGAAAACTAGAATAAAAAATTTTCACTATCTTTCAGATTATTTTTTAAAAAATGTGTATGTTTCTTATGATAAATCATGAAACTGAAAACAAATTAAAAATGATACTTATAAAGACAAACCTGGAAATAGACTAGGAGGGCAATTAAGAAAGCAGGAAATTATGAGCTTTCTAGCTCACCATTTGTGTACCGTATGAGTCATTAGAAAACCTGAGATGCTTCACATTCTTGCCACTGTGTGTCATGGCCAAAATCAAACCCCTCCAACCATCCACTCTTATCCATGAGCATAACCCCCATACTGTTCTAAGCTGCCATTTTTCAACCTACAATCCTAGGTCTCTCACAACTCTGTAATCTGTCCCTTTGAGATCCCTATTCTGAAGCAGATAAATTTTCCCACATTCTCAGTTTTCATTGGCTTTTCCCCTCGCCTTTCCACAACCCTACTCCACTCCTCCCATGTTCACACCATCTTTCCTTCACTGCACTCATGTCTTCTCTCTTAATTCTGCATTTGTTCTTTGAGCTTCTGGATAAAATGATTGGCTCCCTGATTCTCTTCTAATTATTCAGCCACTCTAGTCTCTTTTTTATCCTTTGAACTTAAAACTCATCGCCCCTCACTTTAATCAAGATACAACTAAGCCTCATATTTTCAATGCAGTTATCCCCAGTTTTTTGTTGAACAAACCTAGAACACACTATCTTTCAAGAAATTTGCTTGTGAAAACTGGAGGAGAAAAATCACATCTCTGCAAATGGATGCCACTGAAAATTTGAGGCTTCCAAGCATACATCCTTCCCAGTGACTTTATCCCCATTCCCACAGCACCTATGCCATATCATTATAATAGGGTCCTGTGTACCATTCCCTTCCACCCACTTTAGGGGTAAATGGAGCCTATAATATGGAAACTAGATCTGTGTTCTGCCTCCGAAACCACAGTCATCTGTATCTGCAAACATCTCTCCCTCCTCTTCTCTGTCACAGAAGTGGTGCCTACATTGCTCCATAGTGTCCAGTGTCCTTCCTGTTTCCCCCTGAACACTCTAGGCCTTGGATTTATCAGCTACTTCCTCCTCTAGTGTTCCCAATTATTTTCTTGTCTCCTGGCATTTCTTGTTAATGTTAAAACATATTCAGATGTTTCCTATATTAGAACAAAGAAAGAAGTTGCTTCTGACCTGTGTGCTTATCTTTTCACGCTCTTTCCTCCTTTGCCTTACACCCTAGTTTTTTGAATTGTTGAGTACTCACTGTCTCCACTTTCTTAGCTCCCATTTACTTCACCTCCCTGATTTACCATTCGTTTGCCCCTCCATAAACACTGTTCTCACCAAGGTCCTCAGTGACCTCTGATCTGAAATACAGCTATTTCCTTCCTTATTGTTTTTGACTCCTAAATAATTACCTATTATTTCCTCCTTCTTGAAACTCTGCTCATTAGACTGATGCAAAAATTTTATTTTTTCTAGCAATTCTCTTACCACTTTCCTCCGTTTCCTAGTTGATTTCCCTCCCTCTATGTTTATCTCTTTGAATTTGAGGCTAGAAGTCCTTTTTTATTTTTTCTCTTATAACTTTAAACCACTGGTTCCTAATTACTTTAAGATTCTGTTAAAAGCCAGGGATAGGCCAGGAAAACAAATAAATGCAATGGTTCTCCCAGGTGTCCACACTCATTCTAATTTTTCCAAGAACTACTTACATGCTGTTTACTTCACATTGGTATCTCCAGCCAGAATCTCTGCCTTCCTCTGTGACATTCTCCCACACATTTCCTACTCACTGTGTCCAAGAGGAAACTCATCATTTTTCCCCCTAAACCCAAAATTGATTCTATTCTTACCACTAGAGCTAAGGGTCTATGAGCAAAATGACCTTGTATATTTTCTTATTGCTCTGTCTCTAGCACCCAGAATAGTACTTGACCTGCTATAGGCACTCAGTGAATTCTGGTTGATTAAAGGAATCAAAATGTCTTACCTGAAAGAGCAAGTTTACTTACCAAACACTTGGCCTACTGGAAAGTCTACTTCCTCTCCACAACATTGAATCATTTAGACTCTAACTTCTCAATTTCATTTTATTTTTCTATAGTATGTAATGGCCTAATTCCCTTTGGCCTCACTTTCTCTGATCCATTCTCCTTAATAATGTAAGAGACATCCTTGTAGAGTCCAAATATGTTTATGTTCCTCCCTTAATTTTTCTAGTGAGTCCTCACGGTTTTTCAATTAAAGTCTAAACTTCAAAAACATGCCTTTAATGGTTTAGTTTTTCCTTTCCTTTCCATCCATCCTTAACTGCCTTCTACTGACATGGATTCCATGCCTGACCTTGCCACATCAACAACCAATCTTGCTTCTCTGGATCCTCAGACTCAGGCCACATTGCTCATGGCTCTCTGCCTGGAATATTAACACATCTATTCCTTATGCAGGTCTCAGCTGTGAACTCACTTCCTCTGCCTTTTCTGTGGCTGCTCCCGTTTTCTCCCCCTCTAGTCTGGAATAAAAACCCTTCCTAATGCTTCCAAAGCACCTTGTTCTTGCCCTTTGCCTAACATCTATCACACCTGATTTAATTAGTTATGACAGTCATTCCTCCTTACCCTCTTCTAAAAGGTAAGTTTCTTGATGTCAAAAACTACGCTTATTCATGTTTGCTTTCTCATGTTTAGTATAGTGCTCAATAAATATACACAGAGCAAATTAATCCCATCTCTTTCGGCTTTTGTTCTCTGTATGGTCCGATTGTCCCAGATGAAACACTCTATGTTTTGGATTAGTTCTTACACTTTACTGTCACTTTCCAAATAAGCCTGGGTCATGTAAGATTTACTTAATGCAGGAAATGAATAGAATAAATGTGTATATAGATTGCATGCCATGGTAATTAAATCATTAGTGTTGAAGACTGGTATTGAGATGAGAGCACAATCACATATGTTTTTATTTGTCAGAAGCAATAAGTAACAATGAAACCTAGTAATTATAGGCTGTGGATAAAAAAAGAGTTTTCCGGGTGGTCTTCTATAAATCTTGAAGAAAAGGAAGCAAAACACCGTTCGTCAGTATTTTTCCTGACCTCTTTAGTAAATATAATGCTGACTTTCTGGTACCCTATGCTGCTTTTCAGAATTGAAATGGAAGTATTTTTGCCTGTATGATACTATTGTTTCAGACATTCATCAGCATATTTTTTTTACCACATTTTGATTTTCTCTGCTATGTTCTCATCCTTCTCCTTCTCTGTCATCCAGTCACCGCCACATAGCACTAACAGACACAGACTGGCCTCTTCCAGCCTAATTCACCTCCACAGCAGTTGGCCTCCTGCCACATCCTTGTGCCCCACCTCCAACAAATAATGCCAGATTCACTTGGCAAATATTTATGTGAAAATGTAATACATATTTTTTTAATTTTTCTTTTTATTTTATTCATTTTAGAGAGGAGACACAGAGTGAGAGAGAGAGAGAAAGAGAGAAAGGGGGGAGGAGCTGGAAGCATCAACTCCCATATGTGCCTTGACCAGACCAGTGCAGGGTTTTGAACTGGCGACCTCAGTGTTCCCAGGTCAACGCTTTATCCACTGTGCCAACACAGGTCAGGCGAAAATGTAATACATATTTATTTCCACTTTTTTTTTTTAAATTTGGTAAATGCTGCACACATTTGTTACAAAATACCAATATTGGTAATGTTATTTTGGTATTGCATAAAATTAATAGTGAATTAGTGTTGTCATTTTATGCAGTATTAAAATAGACAACCCTCAAATAGTAGTTATTATTGTATCCATAGAGGTATATTCTATTGTAGGATCTACAGCCAGAAAGAAGCAGCCCACCACATCCAAACTCACTAATGCAGTTGATTAAATACTTAACCTTAAGATATATTCTTTTATAGTTATAGAAATATTTTTTCCTCCATCCAGGACTCCCTTAAAATTAATATTTAATATTCTTATTTTTTAAATTAGGAAATTTGTTTTAATATGTCAATTTGTGTGGGTGAAAGGAAAATTTTTTATCAAGGAAATATATAAACAGGAAGCAAAGGAACTTTTCCATTTGGGGCACAGAAAGCATTAGAAATATACTCTTAAGACTGTGCAGACACAAGAACACTATTTTCAATAAACATGAATTTAGGGTACAATAACCTAAACCGAGTGTAATCTTAAGCATTGTAAACCTCTTCCCACTGAGATGAGAGAATGTTCTCCTTTCAAATCTCTAAAACATGGCTTTCTCTTTATAGCAGGAAAGGTTATAACTCTGACTACATATCACCATTTGACTTTAAGGATCACCAAAGCACAGGGTGTGGGCTGAGTAGTATAAAATTCTTTCACTCATTGTGAAGGCAGAGTCTGCTCCAGGCCTACTCTGTGATTTAACAATTTCTGGCTTAATACAATATAAATCACATATGACATCTCTTCTAAGACTGCAGCATCAGGGAGTGAGTTTGGGCCCCGAGGAGAGTTGTAAGGGGAGCAGAAAGTTCTGAGCTGTGGACCTGAGCAGCTGTTTGGTGGTGGCAGCAGCAGCTGTTGCAAAGAAATGCCTTTCTTTGCAATGTGCTTCTCTTGCTGTCCTGTCCCCTCTTTTTGTCAATAGCCAGTCAACATTTATTGATTGTGCAGAGGCTAAGGGCTAATTCTGCTGTGTAAGCTTATCCATCTGCCCCTCTTCTTTTGGCCTTCATTGTCTCTCTGGGGCTTTATTTTGTTTTTATAATCATCTTTCTATCAGCCTGCTTCTTCTCACCATATGGCAATTCTGATATATATCTTGTTTTGTTGGAGGGGAAATGTGAGACAACGGGCGAGATGAGAGTCTCTAAGGCAAAAAAGGATTTAGAACACTAATCACAGGAGTGGATGGTTTAATAAATGCTTTCTTCAGCATGATTCTAATCACTTTACTATTAAACTTTTGTTTTTAATAAACAAGAAAGACTGACTTCCATAATACAAATGGCTGCAACCAATGTCTCCAATTCTGTCTTACTTGTCAACTTTGAACAATTCAGTTCGGCCCCTTCCCGTACTACTCCAATAAAATTGTTTTGTTTTGTTTTGTTTTTTGCCAAATCACAAACAACTTCCATGTAACAGACAAAAGAGTATTTTTCTAATCTCATCTTACTAGACTTTTCAGCAACATTCAGCTCACTCAGGACTACCCACTTCTTTTTCCATGAAATATCACATGGCCCCATGACTTCACACTCTCCTGGACGCCCCCATGCACATACACACATACCCCTAATGACACCTTCTCTTTCTCCTTCCACAGTGATTTGCCTCTACCTGACCAATAAGCATTTCTCCTGGGCATCCTCTCCTCTTTTCTTTAGTTATTCCTGGCTCTACTTGACCTTACCCAGCTTCATGGCTTTAAATACCATCAATTGGGTTACAATTTTCAAACTTCCAACTCTAGCTAAGATTCTACTTTCTGAACACCAGACTTTCTATTGGACTGATTTCTTGACAGCTCTGCTTGGATTTAACTTGTCTAAAACCAAGCTCAAACAACCCCAACCACTTTGTCTCATCCTGAGTGAACCATTTCCCCACAATTGTGCACGTCGGAAATGCAGGATTCCTTTTTGGTTTACTTGCCTTCAGTTCCTATGTAAAATGCTTCAGTAGTAGGTCACTTTAATCTCCCATGTACATTATTCATTCACTTTTATTTTTTCACTTCTCATTGTTACCACTCTAGTCTATATACTGTCTTCTTTGGCCTGGAATATGGCAATAATATTTGAAGTTGTCTCTTACTCTTACCACTCTATTTTGTTATCTATAAAACATCTTTATAGGCTTTTAAATTTTAAACCCTGAGAATGTCACTATCTAATTTAAAATCCTTTAGAGATTTCCCATAGTGTGTGTAATAAAATGCACTCTCCTTCACTCAACTCCAAGTTCCTAAGTAATCTGGCCTTGCTGGCCATGTATAAGACACACCTTAATTTTGAAGCCTAAAATTTGAAAAAAAAAAATGTATTACATAAAGTTATTGAACTCAAGTTTTATTCATCATAAAATTCATTCTACTCTTCATCACTGTCAAAACTCCCATCCATTAGCTTGTCCTCATCTGTGTCTGATGACAAATCACTGTCTTCATATAGCACCTCTTCCTCAGTTCCATCTATGGCATTTGAAATGCCACAACCACTGTATAAGATGCGCCCAGGTTTTAGATCCCAAATTTTTTGAAAAAGGCGTGCCTTATACATGGGGAAATATGGTACCTTGTGGTCCATACTCAGCCTCAGTATACTCCCTTGCTGGTCTTCACATGTGTTTTTGCTTCCACCTAGAAAGATCTTTCTTCAACTCTTCAAATTCAGGTTTCTTCTCATCTTCCAGGTATCATCTGAAGTGTCTGTTTCCCAGACAGACCTTTCCTTGAATTATATTACAATGAAATCTAAATTATATTCTTATCCACCCCTTTCTAGTCTACATCATATTATCACATTTTTTCCTTTGTAGAACTTACCACAACGTGTTCATAGATGCTTTTTTTGTTTGTTTGTTTGTTTGAGGCCTGACCAGCTTTTGATATGTGAGCTACATGAAGTTTGAGGTCCCTATCAGTTTTTTGTTAGTTTTTTGTCATATGTGTGTTTTAGCAATCACATGTTTAATCAATAAACTAGTGCTTAAGAGTTCACCTAGCAACAAAACATTTGTAGTTTCTATGTCCAAAGTCATTGAAGACAGACAGATAGGCCAAAAATTGTTTTAACTCTAATAATCTATATAGAGTATGGATGATAAACCAGTTTTAGGTCACAGGATAAGTTAGAATATCTGGTAAAAATTATAGAGTAATTTGAGACTAAAGGAAAATCAAAGCAGAGAGAGAAAATAGAAAAGAAAGAACTGTTATATTGGCAACTCTGGGGACTGAACTAAAAATAAAAGAGATACAGCAATTCACAGAAAATCAAACTCAAGAAATCAGAAAAATTAGGGTTGGGCATATTTTAATATACTGGGACATCAAACCAAGTGTTTCAGGATGGACATAAAACACCACTTTTGAAATAGTGCCAACAATCCTGCTCAAAATCAATTTAATCAGGTTGTTAAACCCAAGACGTACATTCAATTTAGATCAAGGTAGATCAAAATTAGGGAGAGTCCCTGGGAATGCTTTGGAGGAAGTACCATGAGTGAAAAAAGTCTCACCTCTCCAGATGGGGATCTGTTTTGAATTCCTGTAAATGCCAGGGCAATGGAAGAATTCAAAATGTTGTGGTGATTGTTGTGGTAGACTCACTAATACCCAGTCCTCATAGTCCAGCAGTCTGGGGTTGAGTCCAGCTCAGATGGCAGGCCCTCATTTGCTTAAACAAGAAATGCTCATTCCTCAAGTTCTCACACCTACACCACAAGGATTAGCTAAAGGGAAAAACATGTGACTATATTCAGGTCAATCAAATGCAAGTGGAAAGTTTGAGGTATGCTGAGAATTGCTTCCTGATTAGGAAATGAAGAACACAGGAAGAGATAATACTTTTCTTCTAAATTTTGCAGTGTCCAGATGTGAGGTTAGAAAATGGCTACCACCTTAGGATAAAGCCAGCATTCAAGGAGGTCAAAGCCAAGGAAATTAAAAGGAAAAAGAGACTCATCATCAGAGAAGCCAACCTCGAATCACACCCTCCTTAGACTCCCAGTTAGGAATGCAGTAAATATCTTTGTATATTTAGCCCGTTTCAGTTTGGCATTCTCTTATTTACTGTATAAGAACCTTAACTGATGAAATGTTCAAGAAATATAAGCATCAGAAGGAAAAAAACACCAGTCAGGCTTCTTATGAAATCAGCTTTTGGAAGGAGGTGGGACGATCTATTGCCATCCCACACTTCAGTCTTCAAACCACAATGTAAAAAAGGCTATTGGAGGCTGCCAGCCTCATCTCCCACTGTCCCAGCTGGAGTAGAGCTAGGATGGGACAAGCATTGACAGTGTTTTTTCTTTTAACCTGAACAGTTGCTGTACGGGAGAACAATAACACTTTCTTACTCAACATTGCAATGACATTTTTTTTTGTTTCTTATTTTTGTAAATGAAAAGAAGACAAACAAAAAAATAAAAGTTAGACTACATTCATTATTTCTCAGCATTATTTGTCATCGGTTAATTTTCAAACATGTCAATAATGCTAATCATCATTATAATAACAATAGAACATGGTAGTCACTCAATAGCAGTAGAAACATGGACAATAATGGGAAACATTTGCATAGGCCTTACTATGTGCTGAGCACTCTTAAAGTCATTTGTGTTATGTTACTTCCTTCAAACTGCACATTAAGTAGCTACTTATTAGTCTCCCAACATTACTGACAAAGAAATCAAAACATAAGAAGGGTACGTGACTGTCCAATGTCATGCTGCCATAAGTGGAAGAACCCGTTTTAAAACTTAAAATCCAGCTCTAACAGCTAGAGCTTTTAAGCATTAACTAAAACCCCAAAATATTGTGGGGCTATAAACTGAAGATAATGAAAATTTTATTTTGCTTTCATGGACTTACAGTTTGTCATTTTTTTTAAGCACGGCAATAAAAATGCTTGCTTCCATTTTTAAATATAGTGGAAACCATGCATATATCACGTCATGCCTTCATCAATATTTTGGGGACTGTTAGTGGTTTCAGACTGATTGCATATTCAATGTATTTTACATTTATGCTGCCCAAAACCACTTTTGATTTTTAATCTACATTAAAATAAAAAAGAAACATATACCACAAGAAGCATTATATCATTTATTACTAATTTTATCCCCTAAGAGAATGAGATATGTTTCATTTAATGTTTTAATTACTGAAACAAAAACAAACCCTCACGTTTCATGATTCCAAAGACATATGAAGCAGTTTTTTCCACATGAGACCTAAAGCTTCAATAAGAATCAGTAAAGAGGAGATTGTTTCCTGGGTCTGCCTAATGCATGACTAAATTATTATACAACAAAAAGAAAAATTCAAGAAAGCCCCTTGTGTTACAGTATGAGCATCTAGACTGTAAAATATCAAATATGAGCTATTTCATATGCTAACAGGACTAGTATATCATTCAGATTAACCTAGAACAGTAGAGAGGTTGAAGACTTTTGGACCTAAGTGAAGAAAAGTAATGCATTAAAACCCCTTAAGCTTTCCTTCAGACATTTTGAATATGACATCTCTGTCATCTTGGAGAGTGGATATAACTGCAATTCCCTCAGCTTCAGTAAGCATTTAAATATGTTGGTTTTCTGCTCCCAGGGGTTTCCAAGCTGCTCTGCCAAATCTGTTAGTGTAGAAGATTGAAGGCAAGAAGAAAAATTTAAAAGACTTTGAGAGCAAGTCTGAGATGGAGAAGAAAAGACAGACATAAGAGTGGGAGCGATGAAAGATCAATGCAGCATCACCTACAAGAATGGAGGCATTCTCATACAAAGAAATAAAATGGAAATGCTCCTTAAATTGCAAAAAAGATGCTAGTCATTGGCATAGATCCCAAGAGAAGAGATTTTACTTAATGACACTACTTCACAATACCAACCCTCCATTGATGAGTATTAGAATGATACATATTTTAAAGCCCAGAGAGGTTTTACAAGTGTAAGAACATTTAGAGATAATTTGTGATTTGTGAAGAAGTATTTGTAAAGAATTAATTAATACTAATTTCTTTAACACTCTTGGCTGTGGCATTAACAGCCTCTCTGTCCAATTACCATAAATAATATATCTTATATAAAGCCAAACATTGACTTTTTATCTGACTTCTCATGTCTGAATCTATCTACCCACTTCTGCTGAAGAAATGTAATTGCTACTCTTATAGTGAAAGGAGCTCATGAGTCAGATTCAGAAGCTAAAGATTTTAATCCCGTCACAGCCACTTTTAACTATTTGATTTAGTTGGTCACTTACTTTTATGAAACATCAGTTTTTCTTATTTGAAAAATAGCCTACCTCCTTCACAGTGTTGAGGAGAAGAGGTTCTGAAATAAATATGTAAAGTGTCATCGTTTCTTCCTTTCTTTTTTCCAAACTTTGAAAACAATCCTGATCTTAGAGTAGCAAACATGGGGAGAGTGACCTATTTTTATAGTACCTTCCATGCAATCAGTGTAATTATTTTGTCAAAAGCTTCTATTTAATCATCAAAATAACCATTAAAGTAGCAATTATTATTTTTATATTATATATTAGAAAATTAATATTCAAAAAGTTGTATTAATTAGGTCATTTATTTATTTAACAGTATTTGCTGAGTGCTCCCCGTATTCTAGACTGTAAGTTAAGGGCCATGGACATAAAAAAGTCTGTGCTAGGGTTTCTATACTTTAGAAGTCCCATCTAGTAAGAGAGAAAATCAACACAACAATGTCCATATACTCTTAATGGCCAAGGCCAGTATAGCAAAAACTCTACAGCTTTTCTTACTATGACATGCTGACCCTTACTTCAGTAACAGGCTATCAACCTAACTTTCACTCACTCTTACAGTCTGGGATCTATAGTATAGATCCTGTTGTGTTCTCTTAGGACTTACCCTGTCTTTGAAGGTATATCTTCTCAGGATAATATACCTCCCAGATCACAGTGTTACACCTCCCAGACAACACATCACTTGTTTTCATCTTTTTCTTTGGTCTTATCCACTTGATGCAAATATGCATCGAGAACTTTCTTTTTTTTTTTTTTTTTTGCATCGAGAACTTTCTATGTGACAGGCCTTATACTATGCTCTGAGGATAAAATATATCCATGAGGATAAAAGATAATAAATATATTTTTTTATAAATTGCTGCTCCTAAGGCCCTGGCTGGTTATCTCAGTTGGTTAAGAGGGTTGTCCCAAAATGACAAGGTTGCGGGTTTGATTCCCAGTCAGGTCACACATAAGAGGCAGGCAAAGCATAAGTGAAACAACAAGTGAATGCTTCCATTTCCTCTCCCCTCTCTCTCCCTTACTCTCTCTGTTTTTCTAAAAATCAATAAAAATTAAGCTCTTTACAGAGAGCTCAGTGGGTTGGACTGTTTTTCTGGAGCAGGAAGGTTGTCAGTTTGATTCCCCGGTCAGAGCACATACAGCAGTCGCTTGATGTCCTTGTTTCTCTCTCCATGCCCCTCTCCTCTCAATTAGAATATAATAAGGAGACTGTCACTGAATAAGTAAGAGTAGAGTACTGTAGATGCTGGGATAGAGGCCTGTAAAAGATGAAATGAAACATTAATAAAACATATTCTGTATTATCTGCTTGGTATCAATCTGGGTTGAGGTAAAAGATAGAGGTTTGAGTTTCAACATGTTGTGACTGAGTTGATGTGGCAGAGGGAAGGGTTGTGCTGGGTGGATATTTAGACCTTTAACTCAGGAGAAACATCTTGCTTAGAGATACAGGTATATATTTTTAGGGTCAAGTGTATATACATGTCATTTGAAGCAATGTAAAGCTGCATTACCCAGGGTGAATGTCTAGACTGAAAAGGGAAAGCACCCAAGGAAGGCAGAAATTGGAGGAAGAATAGAGATAAAGAGGAGGAAGAGTGAACGCAGACCTAGCAGTCATCTTTGTAGAAGGCGTTCTTATTTATGATTGAGAGGGTAGACTTTATTAATCTTCACATCCTTGAGAGCAGCTTTATAACAGAACTGCATACCATGAAATACTTGAATAAAATTTACTCACAATACTCTTAAGAAAACTTACTGAATTGGCATTTTAATTAGAAAATTTTATAAGGTTTTTATTAAAACAAATGAAGAAAGAATAGATGAATGAGATAAAATGCCCTTCATGGATGAATGGATAAAGAAAATGTGTGTGTCAAACACACACACACACACACACACGACTATTATTCAACCAAGAGACAGAAAGGAATTCTACTATTGGTGACAATATGGATGAAAATTATGTTAAGTGAAATAAGCTAGGCAGAAAAAGACAAATACTTTATAGTATCACCTGCGTCTGACTCTAAAACAAATAAATAAAAGCTTTGGGTGAGCCTTGGCTGGCTGGCTTACTGGTAGAGCATCAGCCCAGAGTACGGAAGTCCCAGGTTTGATTCCTGGCCAGTGCACACAAGAGAACCAACCATCTGCTTCTCCACCCTTCCATCTATCTCTCCTTCCTTTCTATCTCTCTCTTCCCCTCCCACAGCCAAGAGCATCGCCCCCTGGTGGGTTTGCCACATGGATCCCGGTTGGTCACATGCAGGAGTCTGTTTCTCCGCCTTTCCACTTCTCACTTAAGAAAAATACAAAAAAAAAAAAAAAGCTTTGGGGACATAGAGAATGAAACAGTAATTGCCAGGAGCTGGGGGCAGGAAGAGGATAGAGGATAATTAGTGATTAGGTCAAAGGGTTATAAGAATAATTTATGAGAATCTAATGTACAGCATAGTAATTATAATTAGTAATACAGTTTTATATATTCAAAAGTCACTGAGTATATCTTAAGCATTCACACCACACACAAAAAAAGAGAAAGATGACTATGTGATGTGATGGATGTGTTAATTATCTTGATCTTGGTAATCATCAGTGTATTTATATTGTAAATAATCACTATGTACCCTTTAAAGATATATAATTGTATTTTCAATAATTTCTCAAAAATGTTTAAAAAAATAAATTCACAAAGTTAGAGCCCCAACACATGTCTTAATGTTCCTTATGAGTTTAGTTTATGTGCTAAGTAGTGATATTTTATCTCAAGGTGGTATTTTCAATGTTTTAGAAGTATTATTAGATTCAGCAAACTATATAATTCTATAGCTGTTATCATTTTATCACCTTCCTCATACAATTAACCTTTTTAAAAAACCATCAGCATATTATAATAATATAGTGATCACTGATCTATTTGATTCTATTCTCAATTTATTTTGAATACATGTGCTAATCTTAAAAGAAAAAAATTCATAGTATTTCTTGTCTTTAGTAATTAAAACAAATAATCTAATGAATATATAGAGATAGATAGATATAGATATAGATATAGATATAGATATATTTTTAAAAAAACTTATTCCTCTGGGATAAAAATGTTCTTGTTTCAACCTTTTAACCTGGCTTTTTAGAAAGAATTATAGAAAAGAGGCTGGTAGGTGCTTTAAGGTTTACTTAACTAGCCATTCTTAGAATATGATACTCAGATAATAAGTAACAAGGCGTACTTTTAGGGGAGTTGTGAGATGAAGCACAGTTTGTGGTCAAAATATGGTTGAAAATCCCTTTGTTAAAGTAAATTAAAGAGACTTCTACAATCTAGGACTTCTCAGAGCCTTGAATGTATTTGCTTTCATGGCAAATACTTTAGAAAAAACCTACTTTAAGTGCATTGATTAAAGAATCTAAAAATACATGTGGCGAAACAGAAGAGATCAACATGAATGTGAGTGACAGGGTGTGCAATGGTTAGGATGACTGCATCATTCAAGTCAGGAAAAACAAAATTCTTCAATGGAATAAAAACCTAGCTCAGTTGTGCAGCAGGAGAAAATGTATCTGCTTTGAAAATAGTCTACTTCTGACTTTCTGGGAAATCACTACTTGCTTATCAAAATGTCTCTTGGTCTCCACTATTTATTTCAAAGTAGGAAGTCCTGGTTTCTTGTTTGCCATCATATTTCCAGTATAGAGAATGGTGTTTGTCATGGAGAAAATGCTGAACAATAATTTATCAAATAGACTAAAAACAGTATATCAATGTTATAGAACCATAATAACAAGAGTTATATCATTTTGAGACTGCAATGGTTGGGCCACATACAGAAACCAAGATTTCCAGGTGTTTCCTATCCTTGTCTCTATTTTAAGAGATTACACCTAAGGGGTTCCCCACAGGAAAACTTTGCACAGCCTTGGCAACCTGCCATTGCATGTGAAGGCACAGTTGAGGGTGGTTACTAGTGAGGAAACAATAGAAGTTGAAAGGAGGCTTACTGTCTTTTGTGCTGTGTCTTCTTGCTTATTAATGAATGTTTATCATAAACTTAACCACAATACTTAGATTTTTATATTAAAAATGCTTCACATTAGTAAAGTAGTTTTCAATTTTCTTCTAAACTAGCTCCCTTAATTCTGTAAAATGTGACATTTAGCCCATTGCAAAAAGGGGAAAAAATTAAGCAGATCAGATGAATGATTTTGGCCAAGGTTACAAAATTATTTTATGGAAGACCTAATATTAGAACACAGCTCTACGAACCTTTATTCCTTACAATGTACAGAAGAGTAACACTAATTCCATCTGTTTGCAAAACTCTTTGACTTGTAATAGAATGGAACATTTTTTAAAAATTAATTTCTATAAGAAAAAAATGTTGATATGACTAATTCTCCAAAATAATAAAACAATCATATGGCCACATAAAACTCATCAAAAAGACTGGGAGAAAAGAAGATCAAAGATGCTTATGTAAGGACAAGACAGAAACCTAGCTTCAGAATTCAGAGCTTTGGTGAGTTCTATCATTTTGCTTGCCATTCATAAAATCTTAAGCATTTTCTCTCTACTTTTTGATGTATAATATTCAATAAATTATAATGTAATATAAGTGGATAATGCTTGTCATAGACCCTAAGCACAGAAAAAAAATTGTAGCATGTAGACAGCGCTACCGCCTGCGTGTCCAGATGATCTCAGAAAAGAAAAGAGAAATGACTATACAGTTGGAACAATTTTCACTCCTTTTCTTCCAGGTTAATTAAAATAGAAGAATTTTCCCCTTCTTTTCCATTCTAAAATCAAAAGTAATGACTAGATTTATTGCCAGGAAATAGAGATATATTTCCTTTTTCAATAGATTTATAAATTTCATGATAAAGATATATAATATATAATATAAAATACATAATAGACATAAAAGAAATGAGGGACCCTGATGTGACTTCCTGGGAAGGAATATTTTCCCAGTGTATTGAGATTTTTGAATCATAGGTGGAGCTAAATTTTCACTACTGACCTACTTCTTAAGCTAATACATACCAGCACAGAGTAGGCATAAGAATACCATAATTAAAAAATTCATAAGTTCTTTAAAGTTGTACCTTTCAACAGATGAATACAAAAATATTCACAAACTACTTAGCTAGTGAATTGTGAGATACTAACAGAAAAAGAAAATCAAAGGCAACATATTTTCAAAGGATTGGCTTTGTACAAACACTTGCTCAACTGAACACTGAGTCATTTCTGAGAACATCCTGTAGAGTGCACGTCTCCCTTATCAAAAAGAAAGGATTGGTTTATCACATGCCACCATGAGGTGGGATCAAGAACCAGAATGTTTAAATAAGAGGACATGCAGAAAATGGATAGTAGAATAACAGGACAAGAGTAGCGATATGATCTAGTAAGTCACTGACACAGCGGGGAATGATAAATAACACAAAAATAATAGTTGTCTGGTGTATTATTTATAACTTCATCTATACGTGTGGTATTCCAGAATGGGCATTCAGTTCATCATTATTAATTTCTTGTGTCTTTTTAAAGCTTCTATGTAAAAAATCCTGTTAATATTTGTTTAAGAAATGTATTATTTATTAAAGGAAGGGTAGATCTAGTCAACATTTGTTATTTTTGTCCTAAGACCCTGAGTGAAAAATCACATAAGCATATCACTTAGACTAGAGAATGATGTCTACACAGAGTCTATCATTTGAGTGACTTCACTCCAAAGTCTGTGAAGCTGGGAACTGTGAAATATCACAGACTCTACTTCATCATCAAGGCACTGTGCCACAGGGAAGCGGGGAACCATAACCGTCAGTCGTACACTCCTTAACTTAGCTCTGTCTCTATGGGAACATCACTGGTAATCTGATATTTGTTATATGCATAAGAAGAGAAGATAAATACTTTGTCTATCATCTAGGACTACAGAGACTAAAACAATGCATGTGACTAGTACTATTTTTCTTATTATTAACATAAAAACTCCTAAAATCACTCTTTATAGTTTAAAATTACCTTCAATACTTTATCTCATTTAATTTTCACAACCTTCTGAAGATTTTATTGTCTCTATTTTTTAAATAAAGAAATGAAGCTGAAGAGATTAGTATATATATGTATATATGTGTGTGTATCATATATATATGTTATATATATGATACACACATATATAATATCATATATATATATATATATATATATATATATATATATATATATATGTTGTATGATCAGGAAATGAAGTACCAGGACTAAAATTCTAATTTTCTGGGGTTCCATACCACTATCTGCTATACAAAGTCATTTCATCATAGATATTTTTGATTCATTCTACTCTACAGAGTCAACAAGGAATGCTAGTCATTCCCTAGCTACTTGAATAAATCTAGCATAGGAGAAATCTTCACTTATTAGGAAAATTTATTTATTTTTTTCCAAATCAGAGGAGAGGAGATAGACAGACTCCCACATGTGCTCTGACAGGGATTCACCCAGCAACCCCTGCCTGGGGCAAATGCTCTGCCCATCTGGGGCCATGCTTGCAACTGAGCTATTTTTGCTCTTGAGGCAGACGCTGCACAGAGCCATCCTCAGCTCCCAGGGTGATTCTTTAAAACCAATCAACAAATTGAGCTTTGGCTGTGGGAGGGGAAGAGAGAGAGGGGTAGGGGGAAGGATGGAGAAGGGTCATTTCTCCTCTGTGCCTTGAGCAGCAATCGAACCCAGGACATCCATACACTGTGCTGATGCTCTACCGCTGATGCAACCAGCCAGAATGTATTCTCTTTTTCAATACTTTCATTTTTAGATAGGTCTTCATCAGAATCCCAAACCCACCTTTTTATAACTTCTATTTATTATTTTTCTATTTCTGTTCTCTAAAAACATGCAAAATAAATAAAATTCCTTTTCAATGGAATGACTTTTAAGTTACTTCATAGTCTTGTCTGTTTTATAGAAACTAATTCTTTCTAAAATACTCAATTTTTAGTTCCTATTTTCCTTGTTGTCATTATTTTTCCAACTCTGGAAATACATTAACTGTCAAAGATACCTTTTTTTCTTATGTCTAATGCTTATAAAATTACATTTGATTTTATGATTATTTATCTATGTTTTCTATTAGATTATTCACTTCTGGGGAGGTGTTCATGACAATCCAATGACGGTTGTTTGCTTTCCTGGAAACTAACAGATTTGGTACATAAAAATCCTTAATATATAACATGTCAAACTAATAAACTAAATGTCAATTGAATTTAACACTGTTCAGCAGTATCCCAAAAGTTAATATTTAATAATAGAAACTCTAGAGTAAAATGATATGACAAAAGGTTTCTGATGTGCAAATTAAGGGGAGACACAAACCTCCAAAGCTGATGGCAAGAGCTGAAGAAATTTTAAAACAGAGGTGACAGGTCATCAGTTATTCAATCTAGAATTAAAAAGATAAGTATGCTTCCATATAAGACAGAAGTAGTAATAGATTAATTCACCTTTGGACCATGTTTTGAAAGGTTTTAGACATCACAAAAGGTCAGGATGAAACTGAGCTCAAAAGGGTTCAAGTAACTTATCAATTTCAAATAAAAGCTACTCATAGTGCCTAGTTTTCAACTTATATGTGTCTTGTTCAAACTCCTTGCCTCTTCTGCTGTCTCATATTATCACACTGAAAATCAAAGAGGAACATATTTCTGTGAACAAGGAAAAATTTGCAAGAATAAAATCACTCCTTTAGTCCAAGTCAATGAGGGAGATTTCAAATCTATTTTTTTGCCTTACTATGATAACAATAACAATGGTGGCCAGAAAAATTTGTAAGCAGAAAAGTTGAATGGTTATATCTGCAATTTAGGATATGAACCTGGAAGCTAAGAAAACCACTAAGTATTTCCATCTGTTTCAAGGAAAATTTATGAACACCTGAACAAGAGCACTGACATTCCAAAGAGGGATAGTAACGATAACTGGCACAAACAGAAAAGGAAGCAGGAGTTTTAAGGCTCTATATGAAATTGTCATATAGATTAGAAACACATCAAATGACAGAAGAACTCTTTAAATCTATTTTCATACTCATTTAAGAAATATTTATTAAATTTTATTATAGATATGCTTCCTGTCCTCATGTAGCTAACAGTCTAATGGGGGAGGGGTTTACAATTTAATAAGAATGAAAATAAAGTAGAACCAGTTTGAAACAGAATCAGCTTCACAGATATGCAGCCAGTGTGGTCACGCAGAAAGACCCATATGCTCAGGAGGGCCATGCTCTTGAAGCTCAGAGTCCTGCATGAACTGTCTTAAAATGTTTTATAAACAGGCATAATCTTTTTATGCTTGAATTTGTGATTTGTACATTAAATTAATTGGGAAAATGAAGATGTGTCAACTCATGCCCAGTGTGATTTCTCACTCCCTTCCCCTCCTCTGCAAAAGGGTTCTTAGCTCCCTGCTTCTTTCCCCTTAGTGCTCCAATCACTGCTACCCGGCATGGGGGTAGTACCTGCATCAGTCTCTTAATGGCTGTGGGGACGTGTGTTTACCTTCATCTTCAGGGAGTGCCTGTGCATGAGCAAGAGAGTAGACTTTATGCAAACCTCAGGTATGTAGGCAGAAGGAAAGTGTGTGTGTGTGTGTGTATGCGTGTGTGTGTGAGCAGCTTGAGTCTCTGCTGTCTTGGGCTGACAGTGCTATACTAGGTTAAGCTGTCTCACATCTATCATCCATCAAGAGTGTCCCAGGATAGAGGTTGTACTTATTTGGTGGTCAACTGTCCACCATGTGTGGAGATGGTAGCCCATGAGAAAAGGAGATTTACTGCTCCTTCTGCAACTAGGGCCATACCTTTTCACTTTGCCCTGCAAATGTTGTAGCAGGTCCTGGTCACAAAGAAGCTGAAGTTGGGGATACTCTGTAAGTACACAACCCAGCAGTGGTGTGGAAGCCTGCAGGTGCTCTCTGGCATTTAACCTGAGACTCTAAAGATAGTGAAGAGTTTACTCGTGCAAGAAAAAGGCTGAAGAAAGTTCCAAAAAGAGGAAATAGCATGTGAAGGTTCACAGTCAAATCAGAGCACATAAAGTATTCCAGGAACTAAGAAGGTTGAGTGTGATGGGAGTGGGAACAGTTAGAGCAAAATGGAGGGCAAAATCACAGTGACAGCGAGGAAGGTAGCAGGGTTTGGGAAGTAACATTGATAAAATTAAAAATGCTTTTCCTCCCAGTGTTTGCTACTCTCAATACAAATCTTAACTTCCCTGTACCTGTAGAGGTAATTTTTTACCTTAAGTAAACGACCTTACAGTATTTTTTGTACAATATCATTCTATTGGAATTAGCCCATTGTTCTCCCTTTGTCAAATGTAGATCCTGAATTCTCATCACAGAGCACTGAGTCCTTCTCCCTCAGATCTGTGCAGATGGGTCTTCTGAAGAAAAAGGCACATCAGGAAGTAATGTCAACACACACACACAATTGTTGTTGCTTCATCACTACCATCTACTGAGAGAAATACTGTGTCTGTTCCACCCAACCTCTCCCTGGAAGTCTGTGCTGTGTGAAAAGCAAGTGAATGGACCCCAAGAGTACTTTAAAAAGCCTCTCAGACTTGCATCAGAGCACACTTTACAGAAATGGCATGAAGTTGATTTTTTTTTCTTTTAGTACGGACTTTTTTTATTACATTGACATTTAGTTTATTAGAGCTAAGTTTACAAGACCAGCTATGAAGAGCTTTTACCTAAATCAGTTGCCATTTTATATAGATAAGATGAGAAAATGCTAAAGAAATATGGCTTTTCCCCTTATTCAAAATAAAATAATATCAATTCTTTACCACTGGGAAGTATATATACTTAACTTAGACTTTCAGAGAAACAGGAATGCCTGAAATAACCAGAATCTAGACTAAAAGCTGTGTATTTTATTTATCCAAATTGTTAGTTTATCTTCTTTTTCCTTGATGTTTTTTTTGAAAAATGAGAAAGAATATACTTCTATTTATAGACTTTTAAGAATATAATAAAAAAATAGTAAGTAAGACTATTATGGATCTATATGGGACAGAAATAATAAAGATATATATATAAATTTTAAGAGTCATGTCCAGTAAATGCCAATGGTTTAGTACCCATTAGCTGCCATAAAACAAAACAAAACAAAGCAAAACAAAAAACAGAGAGAGAGAAAGAGCTAAATTTTGTGGCAATTTTACTATGCACCAGGCAAGTTTATATTGTTTTTCCAATTTAATACTCACATCATTCCAATAAGGTAGGTATTATATCTCCCAGTTTACACCCTAATGCAACTGAGTTCCAAAGGGTTCAAGTAACTTGCCAATTTCAAATAATAGATACTGATAGAGCCTAGTCTTAAACTTAGATGTGTTTTGTTCAAACTCCTTACCTCTTCTTCTGTCTCATATTAACACACTGAAAATAAAATAGAAGAGTTCTGTGAACAGGGAATAATTTGCTAGAATAAAGCTATTTCTTTAGTCTAAGTCAATGAGGAAGATTTCAAATCTTTTTTTTTTTTTTTTTTGCCTTACTGTGATAATAATTTGCTGGACAGTATTTAACTATCCATATAAATATCTTATTTTTGGTTATCCCATTCTGTGCCAGTCATATCTACCATACAAAAATATGGTGAAGGTCATCAATAAAGATAAGAACAATCTCCATTTATTGAGTGTCGGCCATCATGTTAGGATCTATAGTATTTGTAATTATATCAGTCCTAAAAGCGACAGTACCGTGGAAGGAACTCAATACTGCTACCAGGGATAAAAAGGGAATGGCAAGGGGGTTGAAAAGAGGAAAGAATTAGAAAGTGAACAAGGCAAGAACAGTCTAAGGTCAAGCATACCTTTTAAAAGATGTATGAAAGTATGGTGTAAATAATGTCAAGTAGAATTTAATATTTAAAAAATCAAAATTGCAATAGCAACAGTTTCAAAAGCATAATCCTTAAATGTGCACATATTTCTTATTGAATCCACCTTGTGAAGCACACCCAATCCAAACTTTCTTGTCTCTCAACCAAGCAATCACTGCAAGTTGTTTATCTGCCGCAAATGCTCAATGATTTTAAAAAGAAAGAAAGAAAGAAAGAAAGAAAGAAAGAAAGAAAGAAAGAAAGAAAGAAAGAAAGAAAGAAAGAAAGAAAGAAAGAAAAGCTGAATGAAAAAGTGCCATAGCAGAGTATGTGCTTCAGCACAATGGGTATTGCTGCTTACTATTGGCTGTGTTCTGGCGATGAAGGGAAGCAGTTGAAGGAAAATCACAGTAGGCAAAGACACCTGTGTGTTGAAAGAAAACTTCCAGAGATCAAGCTAAATATATATTTTCATGTTATTTGTATTACATGTTCCCAATTTAAGTCATAGGTTTCTTGGTAGCTTGCATGTCAAGATGCTCTGCAAATTTTGTTAATCACAAATAGAATGAAATAGAGGGGTATGAAATTCATTTTGAAAAGAACAAGAGAGGAATTTGCTTTTGCATAGCTATGAACTTGGTTCAGGGCTTTATATAGTAGCCATAGGGATGAAAAAAATTTCAAAAGTGGGAATTTGTAAATTGTACAAATATAAGTGTTCAAAGATATACAAGATTTGAAGTGGAAGATACATGATCGTGTATAATTTCCTCAGTGAGAGGAAATATCAGATTTATGAATATACTACACTCTATCCACATCCATAAGAAAAATTTGAAAAATAAACATTATTTTGTGTCATGGTTTATCTTCTACATATAATAAAAAAATGGTTGGAAGGATATTTTAATTGTATAGCTAAAAAAGAATAGGAGAAAATTTAGTTAGGGAATAAAACCCAAAGCGTTATATGTAAACATATTTCATTGTAAACAAAGCCAAGAATATAGGTATAAAGACTGTCTTAATTTTTCACTGGTTGAAATGAGTAGTTTAATACACTCTTTCCAAACCTCAGCATCTTCATCTTCAATGTAAGAGGGTAAAATTTGGTGATCTCTAAGTTCATTTTCAATATATATATATATATATATATATATATATATATATATATATATATATATATATATATATATATACTGAGTAGTAGTCTATAATGTCTTAAAAGAAATGGAAGTCGCCTGACCTGTGGTGGCGCAGTGGATAAAGCGCACTGGTCTGGTCAAGGCACATATGGGAGTTGATGCTTCCAGCTCCTCCCCCCTTTCTCTCTCTCTCTCTCTCTCTCTCTCTCTCTCACTCTGTGTCTCCTCTCTAAAAATGAATAAAATTTAAAAAAAAATTTTTTTAAAGAAATGGAAGTAGACCAGTAAGGTTGACAAGATATATTTAAGAGAATTAGTCTTGTCCTCTATAAAGAAAAAAATTTGACTTTTAAAATAACACTAGAACAGCAATTTTTAACATTTTTTTTCTTTCTCATGCCATTTATGAACTACTAAATTTTGCAGCATGCCAAAAACATTATTTTTCCAATCTGACAAAAATAAGCATAATTTTTATTGATTTACAAATAATAATAATAGGAATTCATTATCCTTTTTGCTTGAAAGTGACTTTTAGAATTACCAGGCACCTATACTTATATATAAGGATTTCTGGTACCAAGAATTAACCAATTAGATGCAACTTTATTATGTGTCATTATCATAAACCTATATGTTTATGATTCAAGACAGGATGGCATTATTATTGTTTTGTTGTCATTTATTTTATGTGACAGTCTAAAGAAAAAGAGGTCAATCAATGCCCCTGACTAAATAGTCAGGTATTGCATTTAAAAATATTTTTTTTGCAGCACACAGGTTGAAAGTCACTGGACTCAAATAATGATTGATATTAATTTTTACAAAAGTTGAAAATTTGGTGTATGTATATAGAGAATGAGTAAATTGCTGTTATAATAGGGATGATTTACATTATGATATGAGGGTGATACAGAGGAGGGACTATTTTCTGTCTCTTCAAGTAGTCAAAAGCTTAATTGAACATGTTTAAGAAAGTGAAAATAAAAGTTTCAAGGCAAAATCTCCGGTACAGACTATTAATTGCAGAATCCCAATAGTTATGATCATCTTCTTTTTAATAACCAAGTCTGAATTGTATTTGATTAACAAACAGAATACTATACTAACCATCACCCTTTGGAGCAAGATGAGATTATATGTCTAAATCCTGAGATATGAGCTTATGATTTCTAGATGGTCTTTTGAAAAGGTTGCTTAAAGGAAGCCAACTTACTCTAAATGAAGAAATACTATTTTATTCTTCTCCATCTCCTTCTGCTACTACGGAAGTTATGGCTTGAGCTACAGCAGCCATTTTAGACTATGAATTGGCCTCAAAAAAGGAAGCCCCATGCTGAAAAGAGAGTAGCAGAAAGAAAATAGACAAGTTCCTAATAACATCTTGAGGCCACCAAAGTAGGCTTAGATGATTTATTATCAATTTCTTTCTTTTACATGAAAGATTAAGCCTCTTCGTTTCCACTGTAAGTTATTTTTTTCAGTTATATGCATTCAAAACTAGTCCAACTGATTTAATACCTAGAAGTTATGTGTTTCAAATAATAGAAACAAAAATGTGGCACTGGATTGAAGGCAGAGCCGGGTAGGTGCTAATGAAAGCTGAAAACCTCAGGACCACTATTATATTCCAACAAAGTATTTAGTCAAATCATCACCTACCATACATTGAAAGGCCAACCATATGCTGACAAAGGCTATATATAGTATTAGGAGAAATAGTACAATATGTGCTGAATGTTGGTATGTGCTGTCAGCAAAATCCTAAAAGAATGATGAATTCAAGATGGAACTAGTTGGCCAGTCTGAGAGTTAAGATGGTCAGACATGAATCTTTGCTAAGAGAGACACTCTGCCTGTAATCTGAGATCTCAGTGGACTGAGTCTGATAATTTGAAAACTCTCAGGTTTAAAAAAGCCAACTGTTAATACCCCAAACTGAAGCAGTTAAAAAAAGTATCTGCAAATTCCAGGTTTAGCAATAAATATGACTGGTGCCACACCACACAAAAATTGTGAGCCTGCTGGCAAAGATAGTGCATTATTTCACATGTCTTCAGTGTAGCAGACAGCAAGCTGAGAATTATTCAGATGAGTAGAGCACAAGGGTCTATAAATAAAAGACCATAGTCCTCGAGCTTAAAAATTCCATCTATCTAACATCTTTGGCTATGTTTACTCACTTGGAAATGACCAAAAGGCAACTATGCTGTAAGTGATATATTTTTTAGGGTAAGTTACTGTCCAAAAACAACCCATTGGATTCTGAACCCATACTAACAAGAAGTGTTTTGCTTTGTATGTGTGATCCTAAGGAAAGACAAACTCCTCAACACCTACCTCAGATGTGGACACATATTAATGGAAAAGGAGGAATCTCTCAATGGTCAAAGTCAGGGACCAACAAATAAAATAGACAAGTGAGCTTTTACTAAAAGCAGAACCTGGAGCTACATGCTGAGCAAATGAAGGAGCTCCCTCCAAACCAGGACAGGAAGCCATCAGCATTTCTGCTCAGTAAGATCTGATGATTGTTGTACACCTGAGAGATTATTCATGTCTTTATATTACTTCTTAACTAGTATTAACTAAATATTTAACTATGGAAAGCCAAATCAAGACCCTAAGAAGAAGCATGCAGCAGAGCATTCAGAGAGATGAAGTATGAGCAGAATGTGGTAACTGTAGGGGAGACATCAGGGGTTCTCTGCTTGAAGAGGAAGAAGTGGATGCATAGACATTGGGTGTCTTAAGGATCAGACTATATAAAGCTGTAGTGAATTGCATACTTGTTCTCAATTTTTCACTCTGTCTTGGGCAGTGGAGTAGAAAAAACAGAATATACTTGTGACTAGTGTTGGCCAGTAGAAAGCAAGAAGAGTGTACATGAGCAGAGCTTTAAGCAAGCTTTCATGGGTCTTTGTGTCTCCCTGTCAGAAAGGGATGATACATTTCAGTGCAAGGAGAATGAGGAATGTGGAACAGACCCAAAGTCAATGACAAAGGCTGGGCCCAAGGCCAGGCAGCCTAAAACAGAAATGTCCCCACTGACCTACAGTACAGGCACATGACTGAGAAAAATCAATGCTTGTTTTTATAAACCATTGTATTTCAAGGTGTTTTGTTATGCAGTGTCATGGCATGTAAAGCAGTCAGATGGATTCCAACTGCTATAGCTGAAAAACAGAAATTTTGAGGATATCGTCAACAGATATGATGACTAAAGAAATAGAAAACTAAAAGTGAGAAAACCATAAACAAACTTTTGAAAACCTAAAAACAACTGAAAGAAGAAAAATTGAGAAATTTCTAGAAACCTCTTAGGGTGGTAAGGATAACTGGAGCAGTGAGCCTAAGAAATAAAATTCAGACAGAGCAGGAAAATGTATAAAAAGAAACCACAAATGATCGAAGAGCTTTTTTATTTTGTTGTGGAGTTTTTTTAATGGAACTATTTCAAAAGTAAAAATTACATAGAGAAAAGTACAAAGTTGTTCATTTCCATAATGAAACTGATCAAAAGCAAAAATATGAATTGCTCTGAAAATGGACACAGTGTGATTATATTTTTGTAGTGTGGGGTACCCACATTTTTAAAGAATTTCGGAGAAAGGCAAAATGTCCTGAAAATGGAAACAGACCTGTAAATAGGACTATTAAATGAGGCAAAACAGAAAAGGCTAATTATTCTTTTTAGAAAAATAACACATTAAATGAAGCAGAAAGGAATATTGAATGAGGTCCTTAAAAAAAGTCAGGAAAGTATTACATAGAATAATTGCAACAGCCTTTTCTCCATGTAACACGGAAATTGATGGATTTGAGAGTAGGATATTAAAAAAGATCTTTAAGAGTCTGCAGGAAATAGAAGAGCTAGGACAAAGCATGGATGTCATGTAGAATATTTTATGACAAACTGCTGGCCTGAGCCAATAATTCTTGGGCTGGAGAAGAAATTGTTGCTCTGCAGAAAACTGGGTGGGGATGAGGGTGGAAGGAGAAACTGAAATACAGTTTCTAAATAGATTTCAAAGGAATACTTGAGGGACACAGAGAAAACTAGCTAAATATATTATTTTTCAAAGAGTGTTTTCTACATAAAAAGAAAACAGAAAAAGAAGAATAATAAATCATGAGTGCGGTAATAAAAAGTATGGTAGGTCATGAATGTGTAAGAGTAAAGAGAACTGGCCCTACATGTGAAAAACACTTTATAGAAAAGAGAACTGTCAAACAAATGGGAAAAAAGCAGCAAAATGGGAATATATAGTTTATATGGTTTACAGAAGGAATGTAATGGTTGTAAAGGTACCAATGAATTAATTGAAGAATGTGATTGAAATACGCTCATAAGCAAAAGCAATGACTTAATTGTATAATGCGATTGAAATACGCCCATAGGCAAAACTTACAAATACTTGCAGTAATTTGAAAAGCATTTTAGGATCAAATAATATGTATTATAAAAGTTTCATGAAAAGTATAAAACTTTCTACAAATAGAAGTAATTAATGGTTGCAAATGTTAAGAGTTACTGTTCCTCCTGGGTGAATAATATAGAAATACTATTCAATTCAACTTAATGTTTATTTAGTCTCTACGATGTACTAAGCAAATGTCAGGCTCTGGGGGGATACATCAATAATGAAAACAGACATATATATCATCTATTTCAAGACAGACAACGGGCTTAAAGAGAATATTAGCAGCTGTCCAAATGGAGGACTATGTTGTCTTCCTGGAGGCAGCCACCATTAAGTTTGTGAACTCTCCAGACATACATATACATAAAAGTATATGTGTGTGTTTATGTCTATGTATGTATGGGTATGTAACATATAATGATACATATATGGCTATGTGTTGATATATACACATAGCCATATATGTATATTTTTAATCTTACACAACTGAGGCTATATTAAACACACTATTCATGGTCTTGTGATTTTATCTTAGCACTAATTTGGAGATAGCTCTATACCAGAATATAAAGAGCTACCTCCTTTTTCTTAATAGCATATTTTATTGAATCACTGTGCCATAATTTATCAAATCATTAGCCTTTAATGAACATTTATGCAATTTCCAGTTCTTCCTATTGCATACAATGTGTATACATAGTGTGCTTTATACATGAGTTAGTAAATCTGTCAAACAAATTTCTGGAAGTGAAATTTCTGTCAAATGGCAAGTAAATTTTTAATTTTGATAAGTATTGCCAAATAGCCTTCAAAGTGATATATCCATTTGTATTCTGATTAGCAGTGCACAAGTGCTTTCATCCTTGTGCCTTCTGCCAATGCCATTTATTATCAAACCTTTCGATCCTTCCAAATCTGGTAGCAAGAAAGATATTTCATTGTAGTTAGAATTGTGTTGGTCTTATGATGAGAAAACACAGGTGTATTTCTACATATTAAGAAGTATTTTGTGTCCCCCTTTCTGTGAATTATCAGCCCATATTCCTGGCCTAATTTTCTACTGTTTTTAAAATCCATGTGTTGGAGGTGATGAGCCCATTGTCATATGTCTTGTAAGTATTTTTCAGTTTACCATATTTCCCTTATGTATAACATGCATCCTTTTACAAAAAAATTGGGGCCTACAATTGGGTGCATCTTATACAGTAGTTGTAGATTTTTTACTTGAATTTCCCACTTTTTCACGCTTGTTTTTGTGCTCATTATTGAAGAAAGTGATTCGTCATCACACACAAATGAGGACAAGCTAATGGATGGGGCTTTTGATAGCGATGAAGATTTGTATGAATTTTATGATGAATAAAACTTGAGTTCAGCCTGACCAGGTGGTGATGCAGTGGATAGAGCATCGGACTGGGATGCGGAAGACCCAGGTTCAAGACCCCGAGGTCGCCAGCTTGAGCGTGGGCCCATCTGGCTTGAGCAAAAGCTCGCCAGCTTGGACCCAAGGTCACTGGCTCCAGCAAGGGCTTGCTCGGTCTGCTGAAGGCCCACAGTCAAGGCACATTTGAGAAATCAATCAATGAACAACTATGGTGTCGCAATGGCAACAAAAAACTAATGATTGATGCTTCTCACCTCTCTCCATTTCTGTTTGTCTGTTCCTATCTATCCCTCTGTCTGACTCTCTCTGTGTTCCTGTATATATAAAAAAAAAAAAAAAAAACAGCAAAAAACTTGAGTTCAATAACTTTATGTAATACATGTTTTCAAATTCCAGGTCCCTAAATTAAGGTGCATCTTATACATGGGGAAATATGGTATAATTTTTTAAATTTTTAAAACAATTTTATTTAGAAAATTAACTTTAACGGTGACATTGATCAATAAGAGAACATAGGTTTCAGGTGAACATTTCTATAGCACTTGAACTGTTGATTATGTTGTATACCCAACCAAAGTCAAATCATTTTCCGTCATCTTATATTTGTCCTTCTTTATCCCTCTCCCACCATCTCTCCCCCTCCCACTCCCTTACATCACCCTCTCTCTAGTAACCAATTCACTTTTATCTATGTCTATCAGTCTCAGTTTTATATCCCACCTATGTTTTTGAGTTTTGGGGGTAAATACCCAGTAGAAAAATTGCTGGGTCATATGGTAATTTTATTCTTAATTTTTTGAGGAATCACTATACTTTCTTCCATAATGGTTGTACCAATTTGCATTCCCATCAACAGTGAATAAGGGTTCCTTTTTCTCCACAGCCTCTCCAATAATTGTCATGACCTGTCTTGTTGATAATAGCCTGTCTAACAGGTGTGGAGTGGTACCTCATTGTAGTTTTTATTTGCATTCCTCAAATAGCTAGTGAGATGACCATTTTTTTATGTATCTGTTGGCCATTTGTATATCATCTTGGGAGAAGTGTCTGTTCAGATCATCTTCCCATTTTTTAATTGGATTGTTTGTTTGTTACTGAGCTTTGTGAATTATTTATATATTTGAGATATTAATCCCTTATTAGAGCTGTTGTTTGTAAATATCATTTCTCATTTAGTTGGCTGCCTATTTATTTTGTTGTCAGTTTCTTTTGCAGTGCAGAAGAAGCTTTGTAGTTTGATATAGCCCCATTGTTTATTTTTACCTTTACTTCCCTTGCCTTTGGGGTCAAATTCATAAAATGTTCTCTATGGCCAAAGTCCTAGAACTTACTGCCTATGCTTTCTTCTATGTAATTTATTCTTTCAGATCTTATAATTAGGTGTTTGATCCATTTTGAAATATTTTTGTGAATGGGGACAAACTGTAGTCAAGTTTCATTCTTTTCCATTTGGCTTTCCAATTTTTTGAGCACCATTTAATAAAGAGGCTTTCTTTTCTCCATTGAGTATTTTTGGCTCCTTTGTCAAAGACAACTTGTTCATATATATGTGGTTTTATTTCTGGGCTCTCAATTCTGTGCCATTTGTCTGTATGTCTGTTTTTCTACCAATACCATACTATTTTGATTATCGTGACTCTAGTATAATTTGAAGTCGGATAGTGTGATACCTTTGCTTCATTTATTTTCCTCTGATTGCTTTGGCTATTTGGGTATTTTTATAGTTCCATACAAACCTGGTTATTTCTGTTCTATTTCTTTCAAAAATAAAATTGGAATTTTTACAGAGATTGCATTAAATTAGTATATTGCTTTGGGTAATATGGGCATTTTATCTGTGTTGATTTTTCCAATCAACAACCATGGAATATTTTCCCATTTCATTGTGTCTTTTACAATTTCTTTCAATAATGTTTTGCAATTTTCAGTATATAGGACCTTCACATCTTTTGTTAAGTTTATTCTTAAGTATTTTATTTTTTTGTTGCAATTATAAAAGGAATTGTTTTTCTTAGTTCATTTTCTGACGTTTCATCATTAGTGTAGAGAAAAGCAATAGACTTTTGTATAGTGATTTTGTATCCTGCTGTTTTACTGTATTGATTTATTGTTTCTAATTTTTTTTTTTTTTGGTAGAGTCTGGGGTTTTCTATATACAAGATCACGTCATCTGCAAAAAGTGATACTTTTACTTCTTCTTTCCCAATATGGATTCTTTTTGTTTCTTTCTCTTGCCTGATTGCTCTGGCTAGAACTTCTATAACTATACTGAATAAGAGTGAAGAGACTGGGCAACCTTGTCTTGTTTCTTATTTTAGAGGAAAAACTTTCAGTTTTCACCATTTAGTATGTTATTGGCTGATGGTTTGTCATATATGCCTTTTATTATGTTGAGGTACTTTCCTTCTGTTCTGATTTTACTGAGTGGTTTAAACATAAAGGGATGTATCTTATCGAATGCCTTTTCTGCATCTGTTGATAAGATCCTATGAGTTTTGTTCTTTGTTTTGTTGATGTGGTGTATTATGTTGATTTATATCCATATGTTGAACTATCTTTGTGCTCCTGAAATAAATCCCATTTGATTGTGATGTATCATTATTTTAATGTATTGTTATATTTGATTTGCTAGTATTTTGTTTAGGATTTTTGCACCTGTATTTATTAGAGATATTGGTCTGTAGTTTTCTTTTTGTGTGTTGTCCGTGCCAGGTTTTCATATGAAGGTTATGTTGGCCTCATACAAAGTTTTGGGGAGTATTGCTTTCTCTTTTTTTGGAAGACTTTGAGAAGAATAGGTACCAAATCTTCTTTGAATGTTTGGTAGAATTCACAAGTTTAGCCATCTGGCCCTGGACTATTGTTTTTTGGGAGTTTTTTGATAATTGCTTTTATTTCCTTCCTGGTTTATAGGTCTATTTAGCTTTTCTACTTCTTTATGACTCAGTCTAAGAAGATTGTATAGTTCTAGGAATTTATGCATTTCCTCTAGGTTGTTGAATTTGGTGACATATAGTCTTTCATAATGTTCTACTATGACCCTTTATATATCTATTATGTCTGTAGTAATTTCTCTTCTTTCATTTCAAATTTATTTTATATAAGTCCTTCCTCTTTTTTCCTTAGTGAGTCTAGCCCAGTGTTTGTCAATTTTATTGATCTTTTCAAAGAACCATCTCTTCGTTGTATTAATTTTTTCTATAGTTTTTTGTTCTCTATTTCATTTAATTCTGCTCTAATTTTTACTATTTCATTTCTTCTGCTGACTTTGGATTGCCTTTGTTCTTCTTTTTCTAGTTTCTTAAGATGTGATGTCAGGTTGTTTACATCAGCTTTCTTGTTTCTTGATGTAAACCTGTAATAATATAAACTTCTCTTTTATTATTGCTTTTTATTATTATATTATTACTGCTTTTGTTTTATTCCAGAAATTATGTTATATTGTGTTGTCATTTTCATTTGTCTGTATATATTTTTTTTATCTCTGCTTTTATTTCTTCTTTGATCCAATCATTTTTTAAAAGTATGCTGTTTAATTTTCACATTTTTTTTGGCTTTCTTTTCTTCCTTTTTATAATTGAATTCTAACTTCAAAGCTTTATGGTCAGAAAATATGTTTGGTATATTTTCAATCTTCCTGAATTTGTTGACATACAGTCTATAATTGAGTATGTTCCATGCACTTTGGGATGAAATATCCTATAAATGTTTAGTATGTTCATTTGGTCCAGTGTGTCATTTAAAACCAATATTTCTTTATTGATTTTCTGTTTGGATGATCTATCTAAAGCTGTCAATGGTGTACTGAAATCCCTGAGTATTACTGTGCTTTTCTCTCCTTCTATTTTTAGATCAGTTAGTAGATATCTTATATATTGGTGCTCCCTGGTTTGTTGCAGAGATATTAAGAAGTGTTATATCTTCTTGATACAATGTCCCCTTTATCATTATAAAATGTCCATCTTTGTCTCTGGTTACCTTTGTTGTCTTGAAGTCAGCATTGTCAGATATTAGTATGGCTATACTTGCTTTCCAACCTTTTACTTCGAATCTTCTTTTGTCCTTGCAGCCTAGATGTGTCCCTTGAAACCAGCATATGGTTGGGTTTTGTTTTTTGATCGATTCTGCTACTCTGTGCTTCTTTTTTGGTGAGTCCAGTCCATTTATATTTAGGGTAATTATTGACACAAAAATTTCCTCTAGCCATTTTATGTTTTGTGTTTTGTTTTGGTAGCTTTTGGTCGTGTTTGGTTTTTTTCTGTTTTGTTAGTTGTTTTTCTTAGGTGGTATTCCACATTTCTTTCTCCTGTTTCTTTATTTTTTCAAGTTATGTGTTTCAGTGGTAGCTTTTTTGTGGCTCTTTACCATTAGGTTATTAAAAGAAAAATGTTCAAGTGTACAAAAGGCCTTTGTCTTATGAATGCTTCTGCACTCCATCCTCCTTTGCTACTGCAGATCTTTATCCTCTCCCCTTCTGTTATTGTCATAGATTATTCTTGTTTTTATTTTGACCTCGTTGGAGCTTTTATTTGTAGTTTTTATTTGTTTTATTCTTTGTGTCTGGTCAAATAATCCTCTTGAGTATTTCCTGAAGTGGGTGTTTTCTGGTGATAAATTTCCTCAGCTTCTCTATGTCTGTAAAAGTTTTACTTTTCCTTCATATTTGAAGGACAACTTTGATGGACATAGTATCCTTGGCTGTTAATTTCTCTCTTTCAGTACTTTGAATGCTTGGGTCCACTCTTTAATGGCTTGTAGATTTTCTGCTGAGAAGTCTGATGATAACCTAATGGGTTTATTTTATATGTGATGTTTTTCTTTCCCCTAGCTTCCTTGAGAATTCTTTATTTGTCATTGATTTTTGACAATTTTATTACAGTGTGCCTTGGAGTAGGTCTGTTTGGGTTATGGTAACTTGGTGTTCTGTTTGCTTCTTGGATTTGAGGTTCTAACTCTTTCCACAGGCTTGGAATGATTTTTGATCTTTTATTAATTTTAATTTATTGTGTTAACATGGATTTAAGTGTCACACTCAATATAACTCTCTCATCCCAACCCCATTGTCCTGCATTACTCCTTTTTTCCCCTAACCCCCTAACACTCTCCCCCTCCCTACTGGGATTTGCTGTCCTATTATCTGTATCTGTGTACTATGTATATATAATTTCACTAATTGCTTCACTTTCTCCGATCCCATCCTCATATCCCCCTTCCCTCTGACACCTGTCCTGTGACCCCCACCTTTGCCTCTATTTTGTTTCTCAGTTCACTTTGTTCATTAGATTCCACTTATAAGTGAGATCATATAATATTTGTCTTTTTCTGCCTGGCTTATTTCACTTAGCACAATAATCTCCAGGTCCATCCATGGCATTGCAAAAGGTAAGATTTCCTTTTTTTTATGGCAGCATAATATACATAATATTGTGTATAAGTACCACAGCTTTTTAATCCACTTGTCCACTGACAGACACTTGAGTTGTTTCCAGATCTTGGCTATTGTAAACAATGCTGCAATAAACATGGTGGGGGTGCGCATATCTTCTCTTGAATCAGTGATTTGCTATTTTTAGGATATATTCTTAAAAGTGGGATAGCTGAGTCAAAAGGCAGTTCCATTTTTAATTTTTTAAGGAAATGTCATACTGTTTTCCTTAGCGGCTGCACAAGTCTGCATTCTTACCAGGAATGCCAAAGGGTTCCCTATTCTCCACACATTTGCCCACACTTATTGTATGTGCATTAGTTAATGAGCGCCATTTGGACAAGTTGTGAAGTGATATCTCATTGTGGTTTTAATTTGCATTTCTCTGATGATTAGTGACATTGAACATTTTTTCATATGCCCATTGGCCATTTGTATGTCCTCTTTGGAGAAGTGTCTATTCAGTTCTTTTGCCCATTTTTTAATTGGATTGTTTACTTTCTGGTGTTGAATTTTAAAAGTTCTTTGTAAATTTTGGTTATTAACCCTTTATGAGATATATTGGTGAATATGTTCTCCCATTGTGTGGGTTGTCTTTTTATTCTGCTCATGGTGTATTTTGCTGTGCAAAAGCTTTTTAGTTTGTTATAGTCTCATTTGTTTAATTTGTTCTTTATTTCATTTGACAGGCTTGGAAAGTTTTCATCAATTATTTGTTTAAATAAGTTTTCCACTCCCTTTTTTCTCTTGTCTTTTGATATACCCATTATTCTTATATTGCTCTTTCTAATGGAGTCAGGCAATTTTTGTAGAGCTCTCTCAGTTTTTTATAAATTCATTAGTCTCTCTCCTCTACTCTCTGTAGCATCTTTAGTTGTCTGTCTTCAATGTCACTGATTATTTTCTCTATCTGGCTTGTTCTATTAGCTAAACTTGCTACCTCAGTCTTTAATTCATGTACTGAGATCTTCATCTCTGTTTTTAAAGTTTCAGTCTCCTTTGTGAGGTATTTGTTTTGTTCCTTAATATTTTTTCTGAGCTCATTAAGTTGCCTGTTGGTGTCTTCTTACACCTCACTGAGTATTTTCAGAACTTCAGTTTTGAATTCTCTATCATTTAACTCCAAGGATTTTATGTAGTTGAGATTTTTTCTTGGAGATTTTTTATTTTCTTTCTGAACTACATGTTTTTCTTGTGTAGTCACAGTCTTCAATTTCTTCTTCCTTGATGGCATTTGAAAGTGGTATTGTTAAGAACCCTAACAAAAAAAAAAACACTAAAAACATAAAAATTAAAATTAAAAACTAAAATAAAGATATAAAAATTTAATAATTATGACAAAAAACACAGTAAAAAAGATCAAAAACAAACAAAATATCAAAAAAACATACCCATAAAAATAAAAAATATAAAAATAAAAAAAATGAAAATCAAAGGAGAAATAGCAAAAAAAGAATAAGAAAAAAAGGAAAATTAATTTTGGTTTTGAGAGGTTTCTTCTAGTAGGTGTCAGTATATTGCAAGTTTTAACTCTGTGAAGTACCTGGCTGTCCTCCACTGAAATGTTACTTTTGCAATGATGTAGGTGGAGCCATAAATACATTAGTGCAGTGGTTCTCAAAGTGTGCTCTCTAAAAGATTTCCAGGTGTGCCCTATGGTATTCCAGAGAAATATGTGTCTGTTGCAGACCAAAAAACCAACAGGGTTTTTGGAGTTTAGATTTTGTGGGGACAGATGTGTGGGAAATTAGCTGTAAGCTGACAGTCTGCCCAACCCCCCCCACCTCACTTGCCCGATTAGGTTTCAAAAGGCTGTTAAGCTGTGGTGCTGGATTGTTTACACTATCCCTCATGTTCCCCAGAAAAACTGGAGACAAGTTTCTTCTATCCTTTGTTTGGTGTAAAGTGAAGATGATATGTATGGTGGGAGTTTTCTGCACTCAACACACTTAAGAGTAAAAAGAAAGAAATTCTTTAATGTATTGATGAGGAAATGAGAGTTTACCTTTCAAATATATGCCCAAACATTGAAGGAATCATAGGACACATCAGGCTCATGTTTCTCATAAACAAAAGAATGAAAAAACTTAACACATTTGCACCAGGAACTGCCAAATTTACTAAATCTTACTAAGAATGTATTTATATATATAAAAAATATAACTTTTTGTAGTTTTTTAAAAAGTTTTAACCCTCTTTTATACAAATTCTAAAAAGCATAACTCAAAAAATGTAATAGAAAAATGTTTTTAATGTCAGAATAAATTTAATTTTGTTGTATTTATTTTAATTACCATAAAAGCACACATGGGGTTTATATTTTTTCTTTAATATTTGACTTAATTATTATAAAATATTTCTCAGAAATTTGTATATAGTGCACCTACAATTATTTGTAGAATTTTAAATGCACCTTGACTTCAAAAAGTTTGAGAACCACTGCATTAGTGGGTGGGATGGGTTGTGAGGGTTTATGGCTTTGGATTTACAGCTTCTGCTTTCCAGTTTTATGGCTCTAGCAATGGCTATGTCAGGCCTCAGGTGCTCCTCCTCACATCTCATCTGACCCGGGAGCCAGATGTGGAACACCTCTGTTCTCCAGAGGAGTACATTGCTCTAGAAAGCAAGCTGTGGGGTTTGTCTCTGCCACTCTCCAGACCATGAGGTGAAGGAGGTAGGATCTAGGAGGCTGGGGGGCTGCACTTCAGCTTTCTCTGTCTCTGCCGAGTGTAGGCTGCAGGCAGACTGCAGTTACACTGATTGTGACCCTGTGCTCTGGTAGTTTTGTTTTATCTCTCCCTCTGCCCCTCCATCTCACTAGTTTTCCCAGCAGAAGGAGACCCAGTCACTATGATTCTTTTGTCTCTGTACCCCTCAGATAAAATCTAAACAGCTTCCATCTTCCCCATAGTCCAACAGAGAAAAAAGAAACAACAGCCACTCCAGGTTTGTCTCCTCTCCTCTCCAGAGCCATGAATGCTTTTTATCTTTCAACCCCCTTTTTCCCTCAATTTTACCTTTTGTCTATTTGATAAGTGGATCTTTCCAGCACAACTGCAAGCCCAGCCGGGATTCCTTCACTGCATTATAGTTGTTCAATTTGTTGAAATTTCAAGTGAAGAGATCAGGAGTATCTCTCACACTGCCATTACTCTGACCTATTTTTTTTTCAATTTTACTTCTCATCATTAACCATGGTGACATTTTAATAAACTTTTTATATTGAGATTATGATAGGATTATATTTAGTTATATAAAAAATACAGAGACATTCTAGATGTCCTTCACTTAATATTCCTCACTGGTAACATTTTCTATAACCTAGTACAATATCACGAAAACTGACCCTGATATAATTTATTCAGGTTTTACCTGTACTTGTGTGTGTGTTTAGTTCTATACAATTTTATCATTGTAGATTTGTGTGAACACCACTGCACTCAAGGCACAATACAATTCTGTCTCTAGGACAGACCTGCTAACCTTTTTAATTCACAGCCACCTTCCTCCTTCTGCCCCTTTCTAACCTCTGAAGTCCACAAATCTGTTCTCCAGTTGTATAATATTGATATTTCCAAAATGTTATATAAGTAAAACCCTACAGTATGAAAATTTTTGAGAATGCCTTTTTTTTTCACTCAGCACAACAGTCTTGAGATCCTTCCAAGTGTGTTGCAATAGTTCATTCCTTTGTATTGCTAAATAATATTCCATGGTTAGGATTTTTAACAGTTTCTTTTAACCACTTACTCATTAAAGGACATGTGGGTTGTTCTGGGTGCTATTACAAATAAAGCTGATATGAGCAATTTTGTTCAGGTTTTTGCATGAACGTAATTCTCCATTTTCTTCTGGGAAAAATGCTTAACCATGCTAATGGGTGAGTCATATGGTAAGCATATGTTTAGTTTTGTAGAAAATTATCATATATTTATCCAGAGTGGCTATACCATTTCTCATTCCTATCAGCAATGTATAACTGATACAACTTTTTGGCATGTCTGCCAGTACCATTTGGTGTCACATTTTTATTGTAGCATCCTAATAATTACCTAGTGATATCTCATTGTGGTTTTAATTTGCATCTTTCTAATGCCCAATAAGCTTGATCATCTTTTCATATGTTTATTAATATTTCTGTATCCTCTTCAGCAAAATTCTTTTCATCTCTTTTAAACATTTTCTAATTTGATTTATTCACTGTCATATTTTGAGTGTTCTTTTTATGTTCTAGGTACTACTTCTTTTTGAATATGTGATTGCCAAATATTTTTCCCAACATGTAGCTGTTTTTTGATACCCTCACAGGGTCTTTCACAGAATAAATACTTATAATTTTGATCTAATTTATCTTATTGTTCTTTTATAAATCATGCTTTTGTGGTCAAGTCTAAGAACACACTGCCAATCTATACATGCTGAAATTTTTCTTCTATAATCTATCTGGAAGTTTTATTAGTTTTATGTTTTATACTTTATTCTCTGATCTATTTTGAGTTATATTTTGTATAAGTTATTTACATTCAATTTTTGCCTATGGAGGTTGTAAGGCCAGTCACTGGTCACGGTCATGCAGATTCACATTGGATTCGGGTAGACAGTAAAGGAACTGTGGAATGGAGGATGATGGGCCATTCCATTTATAAGAGTCTCTCAATGACAGACAAGCACACAGGCAAAAAAGAACCACTTCGCCCTCTCTCCAGGCTCCCAAGCCAAAAATAGGTCAGGGGAAAAACCCTTTCTCTGGCAAACAATAGTAAAACAATAACCTCTCCCAATGGTGGTAAGTAATTTGCAATTTACAATCTGGTGCCCTCAGGGCAAGCACCTGTAGCCTTATATGAACTATATACACACAGTGCTGCCCCGTGCTCATGCACCAATCAGGCAAAGTACAAGTGAGTCAGCCCAACACACTTGTTTGCCCAACAGAGGTCCAATAGCTCCATTGGAAAGTCATCCTTTTTTCATTGAATTGCTTTCGCACCTCTGTCACAAATCAATCAGGCATATTTATATGTTCCCACTGTGGGTTATCTGTTCTGCCCAAATGATCTATGTATCTGTTCCTCTGTCAATATCACACCATTTTAGCTACTCTATTTATATAATACAACTAAATTCTCCAGTGGCATTCTTTTGAAAAATGTTTTTTAGCTATTATAGTTCTTTCACAATTTCATATAAATTTTTGAATGATCTTCTCTCCATTTACAAAGCATTGCTAGGATGTTTATAGGAATTGTGTTGAACTTGTAGGTCAATATTGGCAGAAAAGATATCTGGATTACATTGCGTCTTCCCTTCCTTAGCATAGTATATCTCTCTAGGCCCTCTCTGATTTCTTTCATCAGCAATTTAATTTTTTCAGCATACCTATTCTGTACATATACGTTTTCTTAAGTTTATAATTATTTCATTATATTTGGGGTCCTATGTCATTTGGAGTAAATAGAACTAAACTTTTAATCATTTTACAAATATGTATTATTTTCTTTCTTTTTTTCAAGTGAGAGGAAGGGAGATAGAGAGACAGACTCTTGCAGATGCCCCAACCCAGCAACCCTCATCGAGGGCCAATTCTCTGCCCATCTGAGACCATACTCACAACTAAGCTATTTTTAGTGCCTGAGGTGAAGCTTCCAGCCATCCTCAGAACCCAGGATCAATGCACTTGAATCAATGAAGCTATGACTGCAAGAAGAGAAGAAAGAGAGAGAGAAAGAGATGGGAGAGGGGGAGGGGTGGAGAAGCAGATGGTCTCTTCTCTGTGTGTTCTGACCAAGAATCAAACTCAGGACATCCACACACTGGTCCATCACTACCACTGAGCCAAATGGCCAGGGCCTCACATATGTATTATTAATATATAAAAATAAAATTTATTTTAATGTTGGTCTTATATCCTTAAACCATGCTGAACTCATTTTAGTTCTAAAAGTAATTTAAACAATTCTTTATATTCCTTATAGTTTTACACCTAGTTAACCATGCAAATAAAGACAGTTTTATAATTTTATTTTATACCTGTATACCTTTTATTTATTTTTCTTGCCTTATTGCACAGGTTAGAACTTCCAGCACAATGCTGAATAAGAGTGGTAAGATAGAAATGAATATTCTTGACTTATGCTTCTACTCTTAGAGGGAAAGCATTCAGTCTTTCATTATTATTTGTGATAGTAGTAAGGCTTTTTTAGATGCTCTTTATCAAGTTAGGGTAGCTCACTTCTATTCCTAACTTGTTGAGAGTTTTGATAATGAATTGGTGTTGCATTTTCTCAAATACTTTCATTACATAAATTGATATGATCATATGATATTTGAATATTTGAAATTATTACCTGTTTTTTTATGATTCTGCATTTTGTGTTTATCTTAAATTTAATAGAAATATTTCTAGTGTTTCATCAGTAAAGATGATAGTGGCTTGTGTTCTTTTTTTTTTTTTTTTTTTTTTAGTTAAGATTTGTTTATTTTTTTTATATATATATATTTTATTATTATTAATTCTAATGGGGTGACATCAATAAATCAGGGTACATATGTACAATGAAAACATCTCCAGGTTATCTTATCATTCAATTGTGTTGCATACCCATCACCAAAAGTCAAATTGTCCTCTGTCACCTTCAATCTGGTTTTCCCTGCGTCCCTCCCCTCCTCCCTATCCCATTCTTCCCTCCCTCCCCCCATCCCATAACCACCACTCTCTTGTCCATGTCTCATACCCTCACTTTCATGTCCCACCTATGTATGTAATCGTGCTGTTCTCAGTTTTTCTTTTTTTCTGATTTACTTATTTCACTCCGTATAATGTTATCAAGGTACATCCATTTTGTTATAAATGATCCGATGTCATCGTTTCTTATGGCTGAGTAGTATTCCATAGTATATATGTACCATAGCTTTTTAATCCACTCGTCTTCTGACGGACACTTGGGCTGGTTCCAGATCTTCGCTATTGTGAACAATGCTGCCACGAACATGGGGGCGCATTTCTTCTTTTCGAACAGTGCTATGGTGTTCTTAGGGTATATTCCTAAAAGTGGGATAGCTGGGTCAAAGGGCAGTTCGATTTTTAATTTTCTGAGGAATCTCCAAACTGTTTTCCACAGTGGCTGCACCAGTCTGCATTCCCACCAGCAGTGCAGAAGGGTTCCCTTTTCTCCACATCCTCGCCAGCACTTATTCTGTGTTGTTTTGCTGATAAGTGCCATTCTGACTGGTGTGAGGTGATATCTCATTGTGGTTTTAATTTGCATTTCTCTAATGATTAGTGATGTTGAGCATTTTTTCATATGCCTATTGGCCATCTGTATGTCCTCTTTGGAGAAATTTCTATTCATTTCTTTTGCCCATTTTTTGATTGGGTTGTTTGTCTTCCTGGTGTTGAGTTTTATAAGTTCTTTATAAATTTTAGTTATTAACCCCTTATCAGATGTGCTGCCGAATATGTTCTCCCATTGTGTGGTTTGTCTTTTTATTCTGTTCCTATTGTCTTTAGCTGTGCAAAAACTTTTTAGTTTGATATAGTCCCATTTGTTTATCTTGCCTTTTATTTCAGTTGCCCATGAAGATAAATCGGCAAATATACCGCTGCTACAGATGTCGGAGAGCTTGCTGCCTATGTTTTCTTCTAAGATGTTTATGGTTTCACGGCTTACATTTAAGTCTTTTATCCATTTTGAGTTTGTTTTTGTGAATGGTGTAAGTTGATGGTCTAGTTTCATTTTTTTGCAGGTAGATGTCCAATTTTCCCAACACCATTTGTTAAAGAGGCTGTCTTTACTCCATTGTATGTTCTTTCCTCCTTTGTCAAATATCAGTTGTCCATAAAGCTGTGGGTTTATTTCTGGGACCTCTGTTCTGTTCCATTGATCTATGTGCCTGTTCTTATGCCAGTACCAGGCTGTCTTGAGTATAATGGCCTTGTAGTAAACCTTGATATCAGGAAGAGTGATACCTCCTGCTTTATTTTTTCTTTTTAAGATTGCTGAGGCTATTCGTGTTCTTTTTTGGTTCCATATAAATTTTTGGAATATGTGTTCTATATCTTTGAAGTATGTCATTGGTATTTTAATTGGTATTGCATTGAATTTATAAATTGCTTTGGGTAATATAGACATTTTAATGATGTTTATTCTTCCTAGCCATGAGCACGGTATGTGCTTCCACTTGTTTGTATCTTCCTTGATTTCTTTTATCAATGTTCTATAATTTTCTGAGTACAAGTCCTTAACCTCCTTGGTTAAATTTACTCCTAGGTACTTTATTTTTTTGGCTGCAATAGTGAAGGGGATTGTTTCCTTAATTTCTTTTGCTGATATTTCACTGTTGGTGTATAGAAATGCCTCTGATTTCTGAGTATTAATTTTATATCCTGCCACCTTGCTGAATTCATTTATCAGGTCCAGTAGTTTTTTGACTGAGACTTTAGGGTTTTCAATATACAATATCATATCATCTGCAAATAATGACAGTTTTACTTCTTCTTTTCCAATTTGTATGCCTTTTATTTCTTCTTCTTGTCTGATTGCTGTAGCTAGGACTTCCAGAACTATGTTGAATAAGAGTGGTGAAAGTGGGCAACCCTGCCTGGTTCCTGATCTTATGGGGATTGCTTTTAATCTTTGTCCATTTAGTATGATGTTTGCTGTCGGTTTATCATAGATGGCCTTTTTCATGTTAAGGAATGATCCCTGTATTCCCAATTTACTGAGAGTTTTGAGCATGAATGGGTGCTGGATTTTATCAAATGCCTTTTCTGCATCTATTGAAATTATCATGTGATTTTTGTCCTTCCTTTTGTTTATGTGGTGAATCACATTGATTGATTTGCGAATATTGAACCAGCCTTGCCTCTCCAGAATAAATCCCACTTGATCGTGGTGTATGATTTTTTTCATATATTGCTGGATCCGGTTGGCTAATATTTTGTTGAGAATTTTAGCATCTAAATTCATCAGGGATATAGGCCTATAATTTTCTTTCTTTGTGTTGTCTTTGCCCGGTTTTGGGATCAGAATTATGCTCGCCTCATAAAAGGAGTTTGGAATTCTTCCTTCCTCTTGAATTTTTTGAAATAGCTTGAGGAGAATAGGAGTTAGTTCTTCTTTGAATTTTTGATAGAATTCACTTGTGAAGCCATCAGGCCCAGGACTTTTCTTTTTTGGGAGTTTTTTGATAACTGTTTCGATCTCATTTGCTGTAATTGGTCTGTTTAGGTGTTCTGATTCTTCCAGATTGATTTTTGGAAGGTTATATGATTCAAGAAATGTGTCCATTTCACCAAGATTGTCTAATTTTTTGGCATATAGTTCTTCATAGTATTTTCTTACAATGCTTTGTATTTCTGTTGTGTCAGTTGTTATTTCTCCACTGTCCTTTCTAATTTTATTTATTTGAGTCCTCTCTCTTTTTTTCTTGGTGAGTCTAGTTAAAGGTTCATCAATCTTGTTTACCTTTTCAAAGAACCAGCTTCTTGTTTCATTGATCCTCTGTATTGTTTCCTTAGCCTCTATGTCATTTATTTCTGCTCTGACCTTTATTATTTCCTTTCTTCTACTTGTCTTGGGTTTTATTTGTTGTTGTTTTTCTAGTTCTTTTAGATGCAGGGTCAAGTTACTTATTTGAGCTTTTTCTAGCTTCTTATGATATGCCTGTAGTGCAATAAACTTCCCTCTCAGAACTGCTTTTGCTGTGTCCCATAAATTTTGAGTTGATGTATGCTCATTATCATTTGTTTCTAGAAACTTTTTTATTTCTTCTTTGATCTCATTGTTAATCCATTCATTATTTAATAACAAGCTATTTAGTTTCCAAGTGTTTGAGTATTTTTCAGTTTTTCTTTTGTGGTTAATTTCTAGTTTCATGGCATTGTGATCAGAGAAAATGCTTGATATGATTTCAATCTTCTTAAATTTATTGAGACCATTTTTGTGTCCTAACATGTGGTCTATCCTAGAAAACGTACCATGAGCGCTTGAGAAGAATGTATATTCTACTGCTTTAGGGTGAAAAGTTGTGAAGATATCTATTAAATCAAGTTGATCTAGTGTCTCCTTTAAGTCTGCTGTTTCTTTATTAATTTTCTTTCTTGAGGATCTATCCAGTGCTGTTAGAGGGGTATTGAAATCCCCTACTATGATAGTATTGCTGTTAATCTCGCCCTTTATATCCATCAAAGTCTGCTTTATGTATGTCGGGGCTCCTATATTTGGTGCATAGATATTTACAATAGTTATATCTTCCTGTTGAATTGTTCCCTTTATCATTATGTAGTACCCTTCTTTATCTCTTACTACAGCCTTTGTTTTAAAGTCCATTTTGTCTGATATAAGTATTGCTACCCCTGCCTTTTTTTCATTTCCATTTGCATGAAATATTTTTTTCCATCCTTTTACCTTCAGTCTATGAACATCTTTTATTTTAAGGTGTGTCTCTTGTAGACAGCATATGTATGGGTCCTGTTTCTTTATCCATGCAGCTACCCTATGTCTTTTGATTGGATCATTTAATCCATTTACATTTAAGGTTTTTATTGATATGTAGTTGTTTATTGCCATTTTATTCTTTAAAGCTGTATTCTTCTTTTGCTCTATTCTTTCCTCCCTTTAAACTGTTCACAAGAGGCCCCTTAGTATCTCTTGCAGAATTGGTTTGCTTTTTATGAATTCCTTGAGGCTTTCTTTTTCTGGGAAGCTCTTTATTTCTCCTTCAATTTTAAACGTTAGCCTTGCTGGATAAAGTAGTCTTGGTTGTAGGTTCTTGTTCTGCATTACTTTGATTATTTCTTGCCATTCCCTTCTGGCCTCAAGTGTTTCTGTTGAGAAGTCTGATGTCATCCTTATGGGGGCTCCTTTGTATGTGATAGTCTTTTTTTCTCTAGCAGCTTTTAAAATTTTTTCTTTATCCATTAGCTTTGGTATTTTAACTATGATGTGTCTTGGTGTAGATTTTTTTGGGTTTCTCCTTAATGGAGTTCTGTGTGCTTCTTGAATGTGTGGAGTGTTTCCCAGCCTTAATTTAGGAAAGTTTTCTGCTATGATTTGATTGAACAAAGTTTCCATTTCCTGTCCTTTCTCCTCTTCTTCAGGCACCCCTATGATGCGAATGTTGTTTCTCTTCATGTTGTCACAAAGCTCCCTTAGAGTTTCCTCACAGTTTTTAAGTCTCTTTTCCTTTTTCTTCTCTGCTTCTGTGCCTTTGTTTATTGTGTCCTCTAACTCGCTTATCCGATCCTCAGCGTCATCCATCCTGCTTTTAATTCCTTCCATTGTGGTCTTCAGTTCTGATACTGTATTTGTCATTTCTGTCTGATTCTTTTTTATTATTTCAATTTAATTTTTTATACTTGTTATCTCTTTATTTAGGTGTTCATAATGACTATCCATTGTTGCTCTAATTTCTTTGAACATCCTAACTATCATTATTCTAAATTCTGCTTCTGGTAATTTGGTTATATCTGGTTCATTCAGGTCCTTCTCTGGGGATTTCTCTTGATTCATTTGGTTTGCATTCCTCTGCCTGCCCATTTTTTCTGTGTATAAGCAAGTTGTGGCCACTGGAGTCCAGTAGGTGTTGCCTTTGTGTTCTCTAGGTGTGGTCTATCTGCAGGCCCCCCACCCCCTCTGCCGGCGCCTAGGGTGGTTGGGTATGAGCGTTGCCAGCGCCGGCCCACTGTGGCTTTTGCTGTGATTTCTGCCTCTCCTCCGTGGGAGGGGCTGTGACTGAAGCCACAAGATTAGCACCAAGGGTAGAGGTGAGCACCTTTCCTCAGCTGCGGACCCAGCCTATTTCCGGACATCCGCCCAGAACCAGCAGTCGGAGCCTGCTCGCTACAGTTCCGCGGGTTAGGCGTGGCTTTTGACGTGCTCTCAGCTGTAAGCTTTTGCCCGTCAGGAGCTTTAGCCCCGCCCTCGAGGCCAGGGCCCTTTGCGCAGGGTCGGAAACAAAGATTTATTGGGGCGGGAGTGTTTGCTGGCTTCCGCCGAGCTGCGTACTTCCGCTCGTCCCGGACTCTACCCCGCCCCCGCGTTCGGAGCCCGCTCGTGCACGTATTAACGCTATCCGGGGTTTCTCCAGCCGGATGGGGATAGCAGCCGTGGGCTCAGCTGCGAGCCTCCGCCTGTCTCGGGGTCCACCCCGTTCCCGCGCCTGGAGCCCGCTCGCGCACGTATACTGGCCAACCGCGGTTTCTCCGGCAGGCGGCGGGGGGGGGGGGGCGGACTGGTAGCGTCAGCTCAGCCACGAGCCCCTGCCCGTCCCTGGTCCTAGCCCGGTCCCCGCGATCAGGGCCGGCTTGCGCAGGGCCTGCCTGTTCCTGGCCTCCCGCTTTGTCCCCGTAAGTGGGATTAAAGGCGGGCCCGCAGCTTCCGGACCGCTCTCGCGCTTACCCTCCGACCCTCTGTGCTAGACCGATCTCCCACCGGCTTGGCCTCTGCCCACGCCGACAGAACCGCCTTTCAGCGTCCTGCCGCCCCAAAACCTTAAGCAGCCCTCAGCAGAGTAGGAAGGGACCTAATACTCCACACTGTAGGCCTGGGAGCTCCCTCACTTGTTTCACAGCTCAAAACTGTCCAAACGCCTCTTCTTGGCTCTGGGACTGCAGGCTGGGGCTTGGTTCCTGGGACCCAGGTCCCTCCCTCTCCACCAAAATCTCCTCCCGCCACACGGGTCTCTCCGGGCTGCCGTTTGCTCCGGGGAGCTGGGCAGCCCTCTTCGCGTTTTCGCTATTCCTACCAATCTCAATGTGGCTTCTTCTGTGTTCCTTGGTTGAAGAGTCCACTTAGTTTTGTTCAAAGTTGGTTTATCCAGGTGATGGTTCTTAAAATTGAGTTGTAATCCACTTTGGTTCTGGGAGTTGGAAGTTGGTACGTCCGCCTACTCCGTCGCCATCTTGCTCCTCCTGGCTTGTGTTTTTATGTGTTATACATGTCTGTGCACTCAAGAACTTTTTGTATATCAACTAATATTTTATTTTAGTTTATTTTAAAAATAAACTTTTAATAGATAATAAATTTTGTTATATATGTTTTCTTAATATATATAAGTAACTAATTACCCCTTCAATTATTTACAAATATTTCCCATTATTGAATTCTTCCATTTCTAGAGAAACCATTTTTGGTTATGATATTATGATATATAATTCTACTGAAGTGCTTTTGGATTCTATTAGCCCATGGAGTTAGTAGGATCTCTGAGGCATTATTCATATGTGTTGTTTGTTAGTTTTGAGTGTGTGTGTGCTTTATTTGCCAAGGCTTCCTTAGTATCAAGGTTATGGTGGTTTCACAGAAGAAATTTGGAAACTACTTTTTGTTCACGCTCCCTCAGACTCCTGCTCTGACTCTTTCCCCTTTCCACATCTAATATTTTCCTTCTCCTTGATGTTATTATAAAATTCGTCTGTGATTCTGTCTAATTTGGTGCCCTATGAGGGAATAATCAACCTCTTTAGATTCTCTGAATCCTCTGGTATCATATTTGGTCATTTATATTTTCTCAGAAATAATTTATTTTATTCAGGTTGTAAAAATTATTTCTATAAAGTTCAGACATCTACCATTTTATGATTCTGTATCTGTGATTATATAGCCATTCTCTTTTAAATGTATGTTTTAATTGATTTTAGAGGGAGAGGAAGGAAAAGAGAGAGAGAAACATTGATTTGTTGTTCTACTTATTTATGCATTCATCAGTTACTTCTAGTATGTGCTCTGACTAGGGATGGAAGCCGAAACCTTGGCATATGGGAGCGGTGTTCTAACTAACCGAGCTACCAGGCCACAGCAATACCCATTTTCAGTTTGTATTTTATCTGGCTTTCTCTTTTTATTTTCATAATTAATTTACATAATAGATAACTCTATTTCTTTGTTAAAATGAGTTTTTCATACCAAAGATCCAGCTCTCAGCTTTATGTATATTTAATTATATTTCTATTTTTAATAGTAATTTACTATAGTTCCAGCTTATTGTCTTAACCTATATACCTTCATTAATTCTTTTTTCTTCTTATTAAGTACTTTCATGGAACTTTATTGTACTTATACTAAAATTTTAATTCATTTATTTACTCATTTAGTAAGATGGGTACTTAGTGCAAAATATTTTACTTTGATCATTGGAACTACATCTATTTTATAAGATCTAAAGAGTTATAAAGTTTTATAATTAATATTCCTACTTATTCTACAACATAAATTTTTACTTTTTACCCCAGTGTTATTTTAATATGCATTTTAATCTCTATGTGGTTTAGGGTTTGTTTTTTATATTTTATTGTGCTTTAAAATGTAATAAGTATAATATCTACTTAGTAAAATTTATTGAGGTTTTCTTTGTGGCATGAAACATGATCAACCCATAAATTTTCAATGGCAATTGGAAAAAGACTGACTTCTAATTGCACATTTAAATTTTGTTGTTTATTAAGAATAATTATTTTAATCATGTTTTTGATTTCCTTTAAACATTACATAATGTTAGTTTAATACATCTGTCAGTAGCTGAGAGAGGTTGATTATGTGTCCTCCTATTATCATATTTCTTCCCACTGCTTACTGTATACTTGCCAAATTTTTAACCTTTTGAATTTTGATGCTATAGTATATAGCTTATGAAGATTTCATAAAAAATCTTAATTGTTGATTTTGATCTTTTTATTATTAAATGACTTTTCTTTGATAGTTTAAGGTGTTTTTTTTCAAATAGACCTCATATCATTTTAATTACAGTACATGACCCTTACTTGCTTCCAGTTTGCATTTGTTAATTTCTATCTTACATTCAACACTTATTTTAGCTTTAGGTGAATATTAAATATAACAGTTATGTTACTTTTTGATCATAGTTAGGATGTCTTAATAAATTATTTTATCCCACTTATATTTACTCATATAATAATTACTCCTGGCATTTTATTTCATGTCATACTTTGCATAGTTTAATGTTATTTATTTGTTACTTTTAAATTTTATTTTTGCTGTATGTCTATTTTGCTTGTATATGTATGTTTTAATTTGGAAAGGATATTCTCTGCTTCTAGATATTTCAGCAGTTACATTGATTATATATTTTAGAGACTATAGTTTTAAAATTATTTTTGAATTGCAAGGGAAGAGTTTTCTCATAATTACCATGTCTTTTATGACATAATATTTTTGACATGATCTTACATTTTTCTATTTTTTTCTCTCCCAGAACTTTTCATACATCTCTAGTGTGCTTCCTTCTTATCTTCATTATTTTTATTTTTCCCAAAGCCAGCAATGCATTAGAGGGTAATGTTATAAAAGAGAGCCAGTGTCGTGAGTTGTATACTCACGGTGCTTAAATTCAGATCTCTTGTCTTCAAATATCTCCCGGAGAAGACCTCTCTTAGGCCTCTGATTCTTCCCTGGATTAGCATGTACTGTCTATGTTTCACAGTAAAATATGCCATCAGCTTTTGAGTAGTGATTTGAAGTGTGTGTTAATTTTGTGTACCAAATAATCAACTAAAAGATTGCTTGCCATCACGTTTTCCCTTCCATTCACTCAGGCTGACTGCTCCTTTTTTCACTAAATTTCACCTTCCCTGTTATTCCGTTCTGCCTAACAGAGGGTATGGCCCAACAGCCCACAAAGTGACTGAGCCCTTGCTGTTCCAAATAAAAGGTCACTAACTTGACCTTTCAGAAAGTGCAACTTGTCCTTGGATAATTCTGCCTGGTTCCTGCATACATGAAAGCACCCACCTCTTGCTGTTTTCCTCATTTCACTCACATAGAAATTCCATGACACTTTGGCAGACTCCAAGTTTTCATTTCTGCATCTTTGTTCTGTGTTTTGGTTTTAAGTTAGTTTTAAAGAACAGGGCAGAAATGTCTTTACTCTTAATTGCTCCTTGTGTTCTTTAATAAATTTTAGAGTTAAAAACAGAGCCAGGACAATTAAATTTCCATGCTGCTATCACTAGAAGCTGCAGTTTTTTGTGTAATCAGAAGGTTTCTGTATTTTTAGAAAGTTCCATGCACTTCTAGGAAAATATTACCATCTTCTTCGTAAATCTGAAATAGATAGCCCTGTGTCGTGCATAGACTTTTACTCAACAATCTGTGAGTCTACACCAACAATTCATAGGGCTGCACAGTGTTCTCTCTACCCTTTTCTAAAAGTCTTCTAAATTATATTTTCTTGTGTGGTTATAAATAAATAACGTTTCTCCTTAGAGTTTGTATTAGAACATTTGCTATGCATTTGGTTTTCAATCATAATCCCTAAAATCCTGAGACAAACAAGTCGCTTATACTGTATAGAAAATATCAGCTTGGAATTACTGCTCTAGGAAATAGTGTTTATTCTTGTGGCTTCATTTTAATATACAGAAGAATTTAATAATGCCACAATCCCCTATAGTTCTAGTAATACTAAATTAAGCAGTGTGAAACTCCTACTTTTATCTGAACTCCCATGTCTGATCTATCATTTAGAGCTATTTAGTTCACCTGGCTAAATATTTATTTGTTTACCCTTCGCCTATTGACTAGCTCCCAAACCCTCCTGATGAGGTGATTTCCTAACAGCAGAAAATGATACTGCATTCCTCACCTGTAGCAGGTGGTCCCCAAGTGGCCGTCCATCTTCTGTTGTGATCTCTACTGTGAACTGTAAATCATGTCAGGAAGTGACAGCCTTTGAGGCAGTGTGATCTATCATCATTGTGAGTCACCAGTCATAACACGCACACACTTGATCCATCCTATGTGCAAGTGATGGATTTGGTCAAAAGATTGCCATTTCACATTTTGAAAACATAAACCGATATGAGTTCATAATGAAATATTTTAACCCGTGATCTCACGTAGATGGCATTATGTCATCTCTCCTGAAATTCAGCTGCCAAAAAAAAATAAAAAGTTTGAAGAAGAGGTTCATGTCAGACTAGATAAAACTGTCCCATAAATACTGATTCTGACTCTCTGGCAGCCGTGTGTGTGTGTGTGTGTGTACACATACAAAATGTATATACACATATAGATATACATAATATACATATATATATTAGTTCATTATTCCACAAACATTTTGAGCGCTTATTTTATTTCATGCCAACCACTGTGCTAGGTTCTAAAGATAACTTAAAATCATAATAATAATAAACTTAGAGTCTAAAGAAGGAGGCAAATGCACAAATAATTAGTTATATAAACATATATTGTTTTATATTTAGAGATATTATGGAAGAATTAGGAGGAATAATTCATTTTGAGGTCAGGTGGTTGGTGGTATAACATGAAGACCAAGGTCAGTTTCTTTGGAGATGTGGTATGAACTGAAGTTTAATGAGTAGGTAAGGAGAATGCTTGGTAAAGGAGTTGGGGTGGGTGGATATTAGGAGTAACACATCATGTACAAGTTAATGAGTAAAGTCATAGATTCAAGAAACAGCCTAGAATGGGCAAGGATATACCAAGAAAACTATAAGTGTTTATTTAGTGATATAGAGACCAGGAGACGTGAGTAGAGAAGAAGTAGGCAGGAGGCAGAAGTCAGTAGCATCTTGCAAACAGTATGAAGGAAGCCAAGCTGGACCTTGGGTTCAGGAGCTTCTGAAGAGCTTGCTGTTATTGTCACTGAATTATGTTTGTTTCTTTCGTCCTTTTAGATAGTTTTCCATTTTTAACTTTCTCTCCAAGAATCTCTACTTTTACTTTTTTAAAAATATTTTTCTTAATGTACTTTTTATGTTTTTAACTTAAAATAAGACTGGTTTTTAGAGCATTTTGGGTTCAGAACAAAATTAAAGGGAAGATGCAGAGAATTTCCATATGTCCCTATCTCTAAAGATACATAGTTTCTCCCTTGTTTGTTTTTTAATCATTTTATTAAGATAAAACTTACATACTTTTAAATTCACTAGTTTTAAGTGTATAATTTAATAATTTTTATTAAATTTATAGAGTTGTACAATTATCAACACAATCTTATTTTTAGAACATTTTATCACCCTCAAATATTCCTCAAGCCCATTTATAGTCACTCCACATCCCTGCAGCCAGGCCCAGGAAAACACTAGTCTGTTCTCTATATTTCTGGAGTTTCCATTTGGGGATATTTCACATAAATGGAATCCTGCAACATGTAGTCATATCCAGTTAGCTTCTTTCAGTTAGCATGAGGTTTTGAAGTTCACCCATGCTAAAACATGTGTCAGCAGTTTATTTTTCTGTATTGTTAAGTAGTATTCCATGGTATAGATATACATAATTTGTTTATCTATTCACTAGTTAATGTACATTTGGATTGTTATCATTTTTGGTCATTATGAATAATGTTGCTATAAACATCCACATCCATGTCTTTGCATAGGCATGTTTTTATTTTTCTTGGGTAGATACTAAGAAGTAAATTCCTGGGTCATATGGAAGATTTATGCTTAGCTTTTCAAGAAACTGCCAAGCCATTTTTCAAAGTAACAATACTATTTTACATTCCTACCAGCAATGTATGATGGTTTCAATTCTTTCCTGGAGAGTTTAAATTCTGTGAATGCTGTGGCTAGGTTTATGCCTTAAATAAATATATCTGGTGGTTATTAGAAGTGAGACTGTAAAAAAAGTGACCACTTAGAAAGCTGCTTCAATAATCTAGGTGACAGCTACCAAGACCTTTAACTAGACTAGTGGTGGTGATTGGAATGAAGAAGATGGATCTTAGAAGAACAACTCTACTGATAAGAAAAAGTCATTTGCTTCTTTAAAGTGTGGAGCTTTGGGAATGTGACTCATTGAGATGTCAGGACATGGGAGATACCTACCCAGCCAGCCACCTTAACTGAAAAAGAGACTTTGGGTGATTAAGCTTATTGTCATGATATCTAAAATGTTTAGCACTAACAAATGTAGCCCAAACTTTCCAACAACATTTATATCTTTACTGTGCCATTTTTTATTGTTTCACTAACTGCATAATAGGCACAGAAATGCACATCCATTGAGCATTTCTCTTGCTACAGCTAGGCTGCCTATCATGAACTGATCATTAAACATTATAATGGTCTCTTGGACTGTGACAGGGGGCCCTGGCTCCCTTGATGGTTGGACACATCATTTGTGGACAATACTATAAAAGACCCTTATGGGGGGAGAGGGGGGACAGCACCTGTGGCAGCCCTCTTGCACTGGGAAGCTGCTCTCTTTTAGTTGCAGAGATGCACCAAGGACATTTTCTTCAATGGACATAGCCATGGACTATATAGGCTTTCCCATCTACCATGAAGTAGAGAGTTAGAAGTGGTCTTCTAATTGACACTCTGGGCAAAGTGCTGAGGGAGACATTGTGAAGGGCACCTTTGTAATTATTTTGTAACTTATGCTGTTGCTAGAGTCTCTGTTTGTTTCATGTTGTATATAGATTGTGAAGTGAGCGACCCTAAAGGGGTGGAATGTGGAGCAACTGTGTTAGCCTTGCTCTCTGGTTTACCGGCTGCAAGCACTTTGCCTCATTGGTGCATGAGCATGTGGCTGCACCGTGTGTGTGTGTCAATGTAAGGCTACAGGTGCTTGTGCTCAGAGGGATTATGGGTGGCAGATTGCTGGCCCGTCACTGTGAGGGGCCAATCTTGCTGTTTTCTTTGCCTGAGAAGTGGTTTTCCCCTGCCTGTGTGCTTGTCCATCATTGTGAGACTTTATTAAATGGAATGGCCCAATGCTTTTTGGCTCTGCAGTTTCTCTACAATCTGCCTGAATCCAGTGTGAGCCTACATGGCCTTGGCCATCAGCATTACACATTAAATTAACATTCCAGTGAAAAAACATTTGACAGTAGTCATAAGCCTTATTAACAGTCTTTTCCAATGTTCACCTCCAAACAGCCATGTCACATTGTTGTAATGTGAGTCTAACTGAAAGATGAGATGATAAAGACAATATGATATTTGTACACACTGAAAATGAGCAGTTAGTCAAAAATACCTGCCACCCAAATTAGACAAGTTTGAAGTCATAATTTGCAATCATACAACAACCTGTAACATATAACATATAAACAAGAACATGTAAGAACAACAAATATGAATACTTGGGGAGATTAATTAATATTTTATTTAGATTATAATCTATTAGGTTTTGTCATTTGCTTTGTTAAATTCTCTCCGTGAGGGACTAATTACGTTATTGCCTTATCTAGAACATAATTTTAATAGCTTGTGCACCTAACTTAATTTTCTCTAATATTCATGAACATCTATGTTTTGCATATTTGAGGGTTTTTTTAATATAATGAAGATTAGAGATTTGCATATGTTCTGGCATGTGTGAACCTTTTTGAGAGTAAAATTACACCCTTAAATGAGCAAATAAATCAGAGCCACAGGATTTGCTTATATTGGATCTTGCAACTGATAGCATTTTAATTGCTTAGAATTTTTTTTTGAATAAAGCCAATGATTAGAACAGAAAACTGAAGGCCAGACCTTATTTTATCTCTGTACTCAACAGAATATTTGCAATACAAAAATCAGAAAAGTACACAATTGTTCAGTTTCTTTCATTTTAAATCAGTATTTATTCATTTTAAACAGATAGTCTAAATATTAAAGTGGAGACTAGGAACTGGTATTACTAATTAAAAAATAAAAAATTCAGTTAGCTGTTCAATTATTTACCAATACCTAAGGTATTTGTTGCACTATTGGCACAATTTCAGTGACTTAATTCTGGAGCTTATCTCTCTGAAGATCATAATAATCAAATCATTTAGAAGGGAGCAAGTAAAGGAAAACCCAAATATACATATAAGGTTAAAATAATAAGTCATAAATATAGTGTTCACAAAATTTAGTGAACAAAATGTTAATAACCATACTATCTAAATCAATATGAAAAACATGCCATAAATAATATGAAAAAGAGATTGGGCTATAGACAATATGCAAATATTTAATAAATATGTAAAATATTAAAATCACAATTAAAGAAATATGAATTAAAGTATGAGTGTGATAAAATATTAGCTCACCAAATTAGCAAAGTTTTTAATCATATTTTTTATTGTGGTCTAAGGTATACAATAGACATTCTCACATCCTTTGAGTGAGATGGCAATTTAGTATAATCTTTCTAAAAAGCAATTTTAAAATACATATCAATAAAGTTAAAAAATATATATATTTATTATTTTTATTTTTTATTATTTTGACAGAGACAGAAAGAGAGTCAGACAGAGGGACAGATAGAATGTATCTGTCTAAATACATTTGTCTATTAATGTATATAACTTTAAATTTACAAAATTAAAAATCAGCAAAAACATCTCAAAATGTCACTTATTATTTATTCAAAAGTTTTTGACAATAAAAATGTATAACTATTTCACAATACAAGAGATGTTTACAAAAAAGTATTAAGTTAAAATGATGTTGCAAGTAGGGGAAGTTTTGGAGGGTTATCAAGTCATAAAGGAAATGACAGTAATTAACTAGTCAGTATAATCCAAGCAGTAAATATAAATTAATTTGATTTACTTTAAAAAATATGTGAACTTTTAAGAATTTTCTATTATTTAATCAAACCTTTAGTTTTGATTAAACAAACTAAACAGCCAAGTTTACTTAATTCTGAAGAACCACCAGTGGCACTATCATGGAAAGATATCTATGTAATCACTGTTGAAATATTACTATGACATATTTAAAAATTATTAACTTTATACAAGTGTTTATGACAATATTTGCCTGACTTATAATTTGACTTATTTTGGCATTTTCTTATATGTCAGACAGAATACAAAAGACACTTTTGATCTTACGGACTATAATCACTAAGGTAGTACAAATACATTCTTTAGATAGTCCCCGAAAACTAGTTAGATAAAGCTCAAAGCCTTGCTGGCTTGATTTTTATCTGTACAACATGGAAACAATTAAATAAAAAATATATTAAAATAAATGGTTAATAGAGGTAGGTGAAAAAGTCAGACTACCTGGAATGAAATTATACTCAAACACTATTAATAGTATAATTTAAAACGAGTTATTTACCTTCTCCATTTTTCAGTTTCCTCATCAGTAAACTGGTAATGATAATTGTAGCTACTTTAAAGGAAGATTGTTTTGAAGATTCTATAAGTAATAAAATGTAAAGCCCATAAAAGAGTGCCTGGGATGTGGTAAGAACTCAATTAAAAATACTCACATTAATTATTGAGTTCTTAATCTACATATTTCTTCCTCAGCAAATATTCCTGAGTGAATTGTCTATACTAATTAATATCTTTATGCATTCAATGAGCATTTGGTAAACATTTAATAATATTTGTTATTCTTAATTTTGAAGGCAGATGTTTGTCTAAGGTTTGAAAAACCAAAGGACAATGCAACTAATTCTGACCTAAATAAAATAAGGCATAATTTCATAATGAAGAGAAGGACCATGTAGCAAAAAAAAAAGTACAAGAAAGTACCAGGTGCATTAAGAGCACAAAGTTGGGCTTCAGATCTAGGTAGGTAATTGGGATTAGGGAGGGTTGGTTTTTAGAATGTTCATCAGAGGCTTAGATTTGAAGAATGTATAGGATTGTCTTGGAAAATAAAGTGAAAAAGACATATGCAAAAGGAATTGTTATGTATGATATTTAAGAAAATGGGTGAGGACATAGAGCATACCTTCAAGCTCGGGGATGGCAAAGCCTCTCTGCCCAAGCAGAGGAATGAGCTCCTTCGTCAGCTGATATGGCTGTGATTTGGCTCCAAAGGAGGTTTCTACTTATCCATTGTCCTCTATTCCCACATAAAGAGAAAAGAATGTAGAAGTTTTGTGTGGGTTGTTTGGGAGATTTTTTTGTTTTTTGAAAATCAATTTTCTGTGGTTGGGGTTTGGTATAAGCACTGAGCTAACAACAAGCCTCCATTTGTGAGGTTTGGAGATCCCTTGATTATACAACTTACTGATGATTTTAGACAACTACTAGGTTGTTTGTACTTCTGTGACTCCCGGGTTAGTGATCAAACTTAAGAGTTTTTCATAAGTCAAAATCTATGAGGCCCTGGTTGGTTTGTTCAGTGGCTAGAGCTTGACCGGCATATGCATGTGCTGGGTTCGATTCTTGGTCAGGGCATACAGGAGAAGCGACCATCTGCTTTTCTCTGCCTCCCTCTCCTCCTTCTCTCCCTCTTCCCTTCCCGCAGCCAGTGGCTCAGTTGGTCCGAGTGTCAGCCTTAAGTGCTAAGGATAGCTCGGTTGATTTGAGCATCTGACCCACATGGGAGTTGCTGAGTGGATCCCGGTAGGGGTGCATGCAGGAGTTTATCTCTCTGTGTCCCCTCCTCTCGCTTAAGAAAATCAATGAACCTAAGTGCTATCTTGTATCTGCTTTGGGGTGGGGGATACTAAGCAAAGGCAGCAATGTAAAGCACTATTAATCAATGTTCCCACTTGCCACTACTATACATGAGTGAATTTCTTTCTTTCCCATTAGTAATAATAATTTTTATTTATCAACCAGAAAATACACAGCAGGAGGTTTGTGGTAGAATACTGGGTAGGCAGTTGGTCTTATCACCTTCTTTAGCTCCTTTTTGTTCCCAAATATATCTACCACCACATCTCTTTGCTCCTGCTGAGGTTCACAGCAATTTTAGAAAGAAGAGAGAGCCAGATTTTCCATTTAACAAGAGAAATCATTAGCAAACATTTAAGCTTGTTGAACTACTAACCAAAATTATAAATGACCCCCCTTGGGAAGGTTGAATAGCCTTACTTCTTTACTTCCGCATGAGCCAACTCAGATGAAATATTTTCTTTTCATAGAATTATGTTGAAGACAACACAGAGAAGCCTACTTACTTCAACTTCCTAACATTTTTTATATCAAGTATGCTGACATTCCAGTTTCATTAGCACATGGTTAATTCACAAAGCACATCAGGTAGTAGGTTGATTGAAGCCTTTGCTATATTTTAAGTCGTCTGTTAGTGTCTCTGGGAGAGGAACTTAATTGCCCTCCACCTACCTCTACTCAAGCAACAACTTGTTAGATACCAGTACGTGTAACACTCTACTTGCAGTTACCATGATTTAGAGTTTTAGCATGATTTAGAGTTCTTTGATTGCAAGCCAAAGAAACCAATTCTAGGTAAATTTTTAAAATTTATTTTAACTCAGAGAGTCTAAGGAAAAACAAAATAGGGTTTATGGAGTAGAGGAACCAGGGCTGAGTCATAGATATCAGTCAGGATCGTATGTACAGTATCTTCTGAACTCTGGTATTGGAATGTTTTCCTTTTTAGCATGATGTTTCCATGTGCCAATTCAATCAAGATTGAAATACCTGGGAGAAAAATATTTAAGTAATGTGACTATCTTTGAAGCAATCATCATTACCTGACAAGGATGAGCATAACAACTGTCATCAAATGATCAACCAGGTGTGAAAGTGTGTGTGTCTGTATGTGTGTGTGTGTGTGTTTGTGCATGTGTGTGTGCGTGTTAGAGGACAGGGAGCACAGGAGATGGGGTTCTCACAGATAAGAGAGATCTGTTTCCAGATAAAGCAATAGGCACTTGGGTATCTTTCCTAAAATAATTTTCATCTTTTCTTCTATTACAGCACTCTTTATTTTCTTTTTTTCTCTTTGATTACTTTTTTTCAATTTCCTCTTCTTTCATATGACACATTTTTTTATGAGAATTTTTTTTTGGCTATTTTTTCCCACTCTGTATAGTGAGACAAAAAGACAAAAGTAACTCTCACTACAGCTCAATTAAGATCTGATTTTAATAATTCTCAAAGTTTCATCTTAGTACTGACCATCTCTTTGTTGATTTCCTAATCTACCTTTCAGGTTCCTATAAACTTGGCTATGTAAATTGCCTACAAGCATCTCAAACTCAACATATTGAAAACATCACTCATTTTTCCTCATTGAAATCTTGATCTTTCTTTCATATTTCTTAATACAGTGAAAGTAATTACCATCAGTCTTCTCCATCTCAGAAGCCTGAAGATGATCCTACGCTCTTTGTCTTCACTCACCACCTTTGAAAGAGATTGGCCATTATGTACATTAATTCTGTCAAATAAAAATGCTTGAATATATTTTAGTTTGACTAGGCTGCCTGTTTACCCTAGTTTACCCCAAACAGTCCCCATTTATACCTATTATCTAACATAGTTGTCATTGTGTACCCTTTTACTCTAAAAATTATTTTAGTTTGGATAATACATTTACTAAGTTAAATAGCCACCTTACCAATTAGCTAATTCCACTGTCCACTCCTCACTACCTTAATGTAAAATTCCTCATAATATTTCCCTGTTCACAATTTGGTTTCTACTTACCTTTCCAGCTTAATTTCCTGCCACACTTCTACCTGGAGGATGCATTCTATCTGCCCTATGCTATTTACAACTCCTTCAGTACATTCTTTAAGCTTCAGATCAAGTGCTGCTTTCTCTGTGGAAGACCTTTTTCTCTAACCCACTAAAAATCCTCTACCATCAATTCTCAGATGGTTAGGCATTCCTGGAATTATTGCCTGCATCTTCTTTATTTAACACTTATGGCAATAAATTGTAACTTTTCAGTTATTTGTCTACCAATTGCCGTCCCTATGTGGTAGCCACTATGTAGACAAAAATTATGTTGCATCCCCTTTTTTTGTATGTAAATATTTATTACAAAACCAAACAAAAAATGATATAGCAAAACACATATTTATTTTCTGCAACCTCTCCTAAAGTAATGCTATACCTTGACTAAAATCAGAATAATATAGCTTAGCATATCTTCATAACTAGTTACTCTTATTTCTCTTGGATAGTTTTATTTATAAATTTTATCTTAGTTGCATCTGTCTTCTATTTTTGCAGTAAAGTTGAGTAAATGAGAATCGCTTTTTGATTGATTAACAATCCAAATTTAAATATTGCAATTGGCTTTACGGCCCTGTTCCTGCTCTACTTTGAGAAAGTCAGACTATATATGTATTTTTGCTTATGAACATTTTAAATGTAATAAATGAAAGAGAGGTTAAAAATCATTGCATGATAAGAAAATATGTTTTTAGTGTACAAAATAGTTTTCTAAGCATTTCAGGTTTGTTTTAATTTAAAGAGGGGCTTAGACATTAAAAAACATGATTTTTGAAGGCCAGGAAACCCTAATAGTCTAATGTGTGTATACTAGTACAAATTATGAAGGGTCAAAAGTCACATGCCACTTTTCAGGTAGAATGCTGGTGCAAATTATCTTAAGCTTAGAGGTGGACCAGGACCACCTGATGGTGGAAATGGCTGAGGTTTACAGAGTTGAGAAGGTGATCCATATCGAATAGGTGGTGGTATAGGCCCCCGCATAGGGGACCCTATGAGGGGCACCTCTGGAAAAGAAGGGGTCCTTCTGCAGACATATTCACATTGTTTTGATGCATCACTTTATAAGGAGAAGGGTTTCTTGGGCTGCTATTTATCATGGAATCTGCACCACAGTCTGGAGCAAATTCACTTCTGAGCACATCTCTTCAACTGAGCTGCTTAGCATAGAGAGGTCCCGTAAGTGAGTCTTTCAGGGGGTGGTGGGTCAAAGCCGTTCTGGCCCCAGGGGACTTTTTTCTGGGCATTGGTTCTACAATCACAGGTTCTTGCAGCATTGCCATCTTTGGGGTTAATTCTATTAATGTGTGTCTCAAGTTGACTGCTTCCATTTTCTCTTCAGCCATAATTCTTTTTATAGCACAAACTTTGAGCCAGTTACCAGAGATTGGTTATGAAGTAAAAAAATTTGTAAGTTTCTTCAAGTGTCTTTTAAGTGCCTCATACTATAGCTTTTTTCACAATTCAATGTTTGATATCCGAAGTTGGGCCCAATCAAAGAATTTAAACTTCATCTTAAGTCCTTCAATAAAACGGTTTAAGATATACACGTGATTGAAATGTATATTAGAACAGAAGAGTGTAACCAGGCAGTGGCGCAGTGGATAGAGCATCGGACTGGGATGCGGAGAACCCAGGTTCAAAACCCCGAGGTTGCCAGCTTGAACACGGGCTAATCTGATTTGAGCAAGGCTCACCAGCTTGAGCCCAAGTTTGCTGGCTTGAGCAAGGGGTCACTTGGTCTGCTGTAGCCCCCTACCCTGGTCAAGGCACCTATGAGAAAGCAATAAATGAACAACAAAGGTGCCACAATAAAGAATTAATGCTTCTCATCTCTCTCCCTTCCTGTCTGTCCTTATCTGTCCCTCTCCATGTCTCTCTCTGTCTCTGTCACCAAAAAAAAAAAAAAAAAAAACAACAAAAAAACCCAAAAAACAGAAGAGGAACATGAGAATAATTCAAAAAAGAAAAAAGGAAAGACTTTTTTAAGATCTTATGTGAGGAATCCCACAAAAGTATATTTTTAGATTTCTTTCTTAGAAAAATCAGAAAATTCCACATAAAGTTACTTTAGCAATAAGCAAAAATTTATTATTTTACATAATTAGAAGTCTGGAGGTAAAGTGATATGAGGATTGGATAATTCAGTGATGTATTGACATCGTCAATGACCTAATGTCTTTTTCTATTATCTGTCATTCTCAATAAGTTGTTTTGCATTTTATGGACCCAAGATGGCTACAAAATGTAGAGGAGCATAAAATGGAATCTTTCCTTCTGTGTACCCCTTTAATGGACTCTATCCAGATGGCTCCCAGCTGATGTCTGTTCTCAATCTATTTGCCAGAACTATATGATCAGATTAATCCTTAACTGTCCAGGAGAATAAACTTGCCCTGGTTCTTTTGGCTAATTATAATTTACTTCCTGGAGCTAAGGAGAATGAAGAAATCTATGACTATAAGATACCTGAACAAAATTGTTATTTTTAATTAAGAAGAAAGTGGGAAATGGTGGTTATGCAAACAACAGTATCTTCCATATTTCCTATTCATTGTATGTTATAAAACAGTCTCTTTGATCAAAGCTAAACAGGCTTAGAACCACACCAATCAAGATGCAGCTATGTGAAGAGTTATATTTCTAAGCATGGAAAATCCATTGCTGGCAATGACTGTGGGCACAGTATATAAAAAAATATTATAGGATATGTAATAGAACAATTTATGTTTAAAGGCAGACTGTTCCTTATATTAATTATTATCTGACAGTTACTAAGTCTCCTTTCTTTATATTTAAGATGGGGATACTGGGATAAAAATTCATTGCAGTGACACAGTATATTGTTGTATAAAAGTGTGATTACTTGTGCCTTTCCTTTATGACATTGTAAGCTCATTATAATGATGAATATAACTTCTTTGGAATGTTTCTGATAGCTAGTCTAACAGGAGAGTTGATTCCCAACAAGTATAGTAATGACTGAAGAATTGTGTTATAAAAATATGTACTAAAACCTGTTGCATAGTATTTAGCAAGCAATAGGCATTTAATTATTAGATCAGCAGTGATGATTTGACTCTTTTGACAAAACTAATTGCTAATTATATTTAATTAGTGCTAATTAGAATGGCAGGCTATTGGAAAGCACTCAACATGTTAAAATAATACACCTAGAATCAAGGCCTACTCCTTTCACAGGTGTTTTAGCCTGAAAATCACTTTCTCATCCTGACTCTCACTTTCCTCACTTGTAAAATGGGTACCACATTACCTATATCATAGTGGTGCTATGGTGATGTGATGGCTAAATATTTCTTATAGTTACTAAGTGATTCTATGGTTTCTTCAATAAAATTATGTACTGAGACTCTGTGTACTAATGATATATTGAGAATCACCAAAAGTATCTGTTGTTTCCTAACCAGTTAATAACTTACTAATTATCTGTGATCTTATATAATTTGATTCATATATTCCAATAATTTTTGCACAAGTTTATTTGAAACCTATTGACCCTGGCCAGTTGACTCAGTGGACAGAGCGTCAGCTTGGTGTGCCAAACATCCAGGTTTGATTCCTGGTCAGGGCACAGAAGAAAAGTGACCATCTACTTCTCTCTGCCTCCCTCTTCTCCTTCTCTTTCTTTTTCTCTCTCATAGCCAGTGGCTCGATTGGTTCAAGTGTCATTCCAGGAGCTGAAGACAGCTTGGTTGATTTGAGCATCGGCTCCAGACGTGGGTTGCCTGGTGGATCCCCATCATGGTGCATACGGGAGTCTGTTTCACTATCTCCCCTCTTCTCATTTAAAAAAAAAAAAAACCCATTATAATACCATGAGTTAACATTTATTGAGTAGTTGCTTTGCAATAGACTGGTTTTCTAAGTTTCCCAGGCATTAATTCATGGAAATACTATTTTATTCCATTTCTCAGATGACAAAACTGAGTTTTACATAAGACAAAATGATCTCCCATGATTATACAGTTCATAAAAAGCCAAAAGCAGGTTTTATACCCAAGTTTGCCTGATTCTAGAACTGGGTTGGTTATCTATTGAATTATGAGACCATTCAAGTAAAGTTTGCATGTCTGGGTAATGTCAAAATGGCATGAAAAGCAATCAGGTAATAGACCATTTTTGGCTTTCTTAGTGAGGTAGTAATTAAACACTTCAGCTGGCAATTTCTTCTTGCTGTGGTATATAATACTATTTGATAAAGCACACATTAAAACTAATCTACTTTCATTGTTAAGAAATGATCTCCATTTAATACCTGATTATAACATATTGTTCTTGTCATTTTAAAAAGTGGCCATTAAGTTTAACTTACTTATAAGACAAAAGTGGTATTTTAATTTACAACTAAAAACTAATAAAATCACTGAAGGTTTCATAGTAAAAGCAAAACCTTTGGGAGATGATTCAGAGTTTCCCATGTCTAGTACATAAAGTAATATGATTACCACTCAACAGAGAAAGTACAAAATAGTAGTCATCAGGAAAAGATGTAACCACAAAAATTACAGTGTAAATGTTCTGATAATATAGATACATATTACACTATGAAAATAATTCAGTAGAGTACACTGGTCATCTCAGTCTCTAGTGAATTTTTCTTATGTTTTCACTTTATTGAAACAATAAGTATTTTAACTAGGAGACTGTGTTCAGTTGGTCCTATGAGCCAGGACCGACTCTGTACTACTTGAAACATAGTCATTACTTGGTACCTGTTTGCTGAAAGAACAAATGACTGGGTGAAGATACAGAGAATACAAAATTTCTCCTTCTTTTGAAGAATTCATAGTCCATTTGGACACAACCTACATTAAAATAATAATAAAATAGGGTGTAGGTATGAATGTTTATCAGTGGTAGTCAACCTGGTCCCTACTGCCCACTAGTGGGTGTTCCAGCTTTCATGGTGGGCGGTAGCAGAGCAAGCAAAGTATAAATAAAATGATAGATTTAACTATAGTAAGTTGTTTTATAAAAATTTATTCTGCCAAATTTAGCGAAAATCAGACATAAAGTACTCGCTAAGTAATTATTATTATATGCTTTAACTTGCTGTAACTCTGCTTTATAAATTTTATAAAGTAAAGTTTCTTCCCTACTTTATAAATCACCATTACTGTGGAACCAGTGGGCGGTTAGAAAATTTTACTACTAACAGAGATACAAAAGTGGGCCGTAGGTATAAAATGGTTGACTACCCCTGGTTTAGATGATCTACAAAGTGAAATTTTGGACTAAAGCAACTGATGAAAACTATTGCATGAATCAAAGACCTCAATGGCAGGATAATACTCAGAAGGCTTGTTATCTGCTTATAATAGAACCTCTTCTACTAAGGGAGGAAGTAGGAACACACTGCACAGAAACATAAAGAAAGTAGAAATTAATGGTGAGGCAAAGTTCACTTGGCCCATGGTCCCTGAGCTAAGAATCATTTCAAAATTCTGAAAAATTGAGCACAGTCATAAGTACCTTGCTTCAAAATTTTAAAGTGTGCATCAAAAAATAAGCTATTTCTGACCTGTGGTGGCACAGTGGATAAAGCATAGACCTGGAATGCTGAGGTTGCTGGTTCAAAACCCTAGGCTTACCTGGTCAAGGCACATACGGGAGTTGATGCTTCCTGCTCCTCCCCCTCTCCTCTCTCTCCCTTTCTATCTACTCGCTCTCTCTAAAAATGAATAAATAAAATCTAAAAAAAAAAATAATAAGCTATTTCAACCCAGTCTTTAAAATTCTACCCATCTCTGGCTTCATGAAAACTGTGTCAGCCAACTGCAGAGTTACAGTTCAATATGCATCAGATTGGGTAAAACAGTACCCAAGGTACAGAGGTGCAGAAAGGCTTAGTTATTGCTAGTTAAGGGAGTTGACAATCATGAATAAAAGTTGCTCTTAGTGCAACATAGAATTGTAATCAATGTCATTGTCATTTGAACCACATTGTTTGCAGTATAATCAATTGTGAAACCAACATAATTCAAAAACTAAATTAGAAAAACAGATGCTTTCTTTGTTTGGAAATTTTAGTTCTATCTAGCCATATTGTATATCTTTTTTTTTTTCTTACTTACACCACAGAGAAAGAAAAATCACAGAGCATAATACAAAAATGCAGAAACATATTTAGCAAATTTGTGGATTTCATAAGACATTTATAAACTTTGGATTTACAAACAATTTCAAAGGCTTTTGAAAATATTTATAAACACAAGAGTCTCTATAATGCTACATATAATTATCTAGGCCTTTCAAAAGCATATTTCAGAGATGGAGTTTATGCAGAGTATCAAGTTTCTTATTTGGGTTTTGTGTAGGAGACAGTGAACAATTTATTTTTCAATCTCTGTCTCCACTGATGCTCATGATTAAGCTAAATACATTGGTACAGTGAATGAAAAGAGATTTTCTTGTGCATAATTTCTAAATTGACTTGTGACATTAGGAATTCAGTCTATACAGAAAGGAAAGGATTTATTTCCTCAGTGCACTAAAATCCAAACATTTTTTTCCCGCTACAGTCTAAATTATTTTTAATGAATTAGGAAGTTCACTTTTTTATGTTTAGTTCTTTTTTTAAGAGGTTTTATTTACTTATCAATTTTAGAGAGTAGTGAAAGAGAGAAAGAGAGAGTGAGAGAGAGGAGTGGGGGAGGAGCAGGAAGCATCAACTCCCATATGTGCCTTGACTAGGCAAGTCTAGGGTTTGAAACTGGCGACTTCTGCATTCCAAGTTGGTGCTTTATCCATTGTGCCACCACAAGTTTGGCCAGGAAGTCCACTTTTAATGATTCTTAACTACCAGGCTTCCTATGATTTAAAAACTCATGTCTTTAACATTGCATGAAATCAGTGGCTTTATGTATTCAAGAACAGCTTCAGAAATGGTCTTATATACAATGCTGACTTGTACAGAAAATATTTTCTAGAAATATTGATACTTTTTAAAGTACTCTACCAATGTATCACACACACACACACACACACACACACACACACACACACACACACACACACTCTTCCCTCATAAGTGCTAAGGAGAAAAATCATACTTGTGTTTATAATGTTAATTTTAGGCAATCAAAAGCATAAACAATAAAATATGTTTTACTACATCTATGACACATCACTGTAGTATAAATTTGAGAATTGAAGTTTTGTTTTTAATCTAAAAGTCTGAAGCACTTCTATGTTGTTTATATAAACATTTTACTTCCAGTAACTTTAAGAAGAAGTAAAAAACCTCATCTGGATTTCAGTTCACAAAGCTCTTGATAAAACATTAGACCTCTTTGAGATTAGGGTATACATGAATCAGAACCACAAGATATAAATTTTCTGTTTCTTACAAATGAGATAAACTGATGTACTTGAATTATAGGACCATTAACAAGACCTTGGAAACCTCAGTCTGCTTTCCTAAGAGCCTTTTCTTAACATAGGAATGAGCTCAGGTGACAGGGAGGGAGGCTTTTTGGAAATAACTTGGGTTTTGTAATCTGCATACTTCCTGGTAGGGCAGAGAAGTACCTGTATGTACTATATATATAAACTCTTCACCAAATGATCTTTCTGGATCTATTTTCTTATCCATAATTTGGATAAAATAATGCATTTTTATGAGATTGTTTTAATGATTTCATGGCATCCAACATGCAGAATTACTGTTATAGAATATATGCTCAATAATTACAAATTTCTCTTTCATCTTCCTGTCTTCATTTTTTTCTGGGATTTTCTTATTTCCATGAAGTAAAATAAGAGATAAAAATTTAAACTGTATCATGAGAGTAAATAAAATAAAAGATACTTTATTTTACCTCATTACAAGGTGAGTGAAGTAAAATGCAGATAGTAATACTACTATATCATTTTATACAATGTAGTCACTTGATCCACAGATTTAAATTCTATAAATTCAGCTGTATTTGGCAAAAGGAAATAATAAACAAGTCAAGGAGAAATTAAAGAACAATTTAATAATCACAGAATATCCTTGCCACTATTTAAGTAAAGGACTATAAATGTCCTAACAAGCCAAAGATGAACACATGATTTGGCTCTCCATTGAGTCATGGCTCACCATTGAGAGAAGCATGATTTTGACATTTAAAAATACTAATTTTAGTACACATGCCCCTTAAATTCATGTCACCCACCCATTTTATCTGAAATTCAACCAAGGAAACAATCATCTGTTTTAATGCTAAAGGAAAATACTGGCTCACAAGTATTCAAAATGACCTAAGGACCTTTCTCTAGATTTTTTTTTCTCAGTGACTTTAGAGCTGAAATGTTTAATTTGTCACTGTGCTATTAGATTAAAGTACATAACAGAAGAAAACATTGTGCTATTATTAAAGAGTGTATAAAAATGGAAAATGCTATACAAGTCACATATTCAATAACAATAAGTAATCATGTTCAAATGATTACTTATTGTTATTGAATAAAGAGGATGGAAGAGAATATCTACTGATGAGTGGCCAAATTTGTGCAGTTAAAGAAATATGTTTAGATTTTGGGTTAGGGAATTAAAATTGAAGGGGACTGTAGATATTAAAAGTAAATATTCACAGGCCTGACCTGTGGTGGCGCAGTGGATAAAGTGTCGACCTGGGAACACTGAGGTCGCCAGTTCAAAACCCTGCACTGCTCTGGTCAAGGCACATATGGGAGTTGATGCTTCTAGCTCCTCCCCCCTTTCTCTCTTTCTCTCTCTCTCTTTCTCTCTCACTCTGTGTCTCCTCTCTAAAATAATAAAAATAAAAAATTAAAAAGACCTTTGTAAAAAAAAATGTAAATATTCACAAAAATGTTGAATTTAATTAGAAAAATGCTAATTAAGAAATTTCTGAAGCAAAATTCAAATGTATTTCCTACATTTCTAAGGCAATAGGAAAGTAAAATAATGAGTTTCAGAATGAATGTTCAAAGAGGAAAACATAGAAAAATACTTGGAAAATATGATAACCAAACAAATCATTCCATATATGCATATGAACACTCACATAGCAATTACTCAAGTTTCAGAACTAAATTAGCTACAATGACAATAAGTAATAGTGACAAAAGATAACACTATTTGAGTAGACCAAAGGTTAATTGAGGTACTTGAACTCAATAATCACTCTTTGGGATCTCAAGACTGAAGAGAGAGCTTTCTTTAAAGTTTGTTATCTGAAGAATCAGATAATCCCTTTGCTTTTCCTGAGAGCTGGGAACCATGTTGCAATTTAAGGCAAATGTCTTTCTGGCTGCCATAACAAAAATTGCATAATTTGGTGGCTTAAAAACAGGTATTTATTTCTCATAGCTCTGTAGACTGGGAAGACCAAGATTAAGATGCCAGCAAATTTAATGTCTGGTGAGAACAGCCTTCCAAGTTTATAGACTGTAAAGCCTGTGGCCAGGGTCAGGATCACAGCTGCCCGGCCCATGCAGGTTCGCATTAGATTCGAACAGTCGGTAATGAAACACCGGAGCCAAGAACTGGTGAGCCATCAGCTTTAATTCTAGCTTGCACCCAGCGGGCAAGCAAAAACACACACTGGGCTCCAAAACCCACACATTCAGTGCTCACAAAGCTACTGACTTGTCCAAGTTTCCTAGAATCAAAGGTTTCTAGCTCACCAGACTTATTCACCTCTGTTCCCCATCTCCTCCTGCACAAACTCTTAACAAACTGGCTTCTTCCTCAGCACTCTGCCATCTTGGCTGCTTCTCCTGGCCTCCATGTGGCCTTACTCTGCTCTCCTCTCTGATACCTCAGGAACCAAGAGAGAGCTCAAGCTACTGGTCTCTCCCACTTTATACCGTAGAATCAAAACCTTTAATCCAATTATACAAACAAGGAAGTCTCTGTATAATGGGATTCCTCAGGAGAGAGCACCACCCTACATCATCCAATCAGTCAAGGGTGTGGAGAAGAACTTACTCTTAAAACCAAGCCTTAGGCCATAACGACCTGGCCTGCTTACATTACAGCCTTTTCCCCACACCCATCCCAAGCATAAGGGCAAATAATATCACCTGGGTGACGGGCTTCCATGTGGGCAGCGCCATCTTTAACAAAGTGAGCATATTATATTTTATCTGCCCAACAATCCACCCCTATGCTCACTTTACTACCCACAATTTATACCACTGGCATTCCTCCTGTACAAGGAAATTAGGCACATTACACAAATTACAATTACAAAGGTACATTTCACCAGTCTCTAAGCACTTTGCCAAAAGTGCAAAATGTCCTAAGCCTTCTTTCTAGCCATGGGAAAAGCTTCCCATGGCAGGAGGGCCTCCAGCAAAGCCATCCTCACCCCCATCAGGATATTTCACATTGTCCAGAATCCATAAGTCCATTCAACAAAGGAGCCTGTGCTCATCTGGTCATAGTCCAGGAAATCAGTCCACACACATGGGGTGTTAACCTCCCCCCTCATTCCTGCCATCATGGCAGGTCTCAAACTGTCCTAAAGAGAAGCATGTGGCAATGGTAGTCAGCATTTCCATCTCTGCTCCAGAGAGCAGATGGCATCCACCCCTATGTCCCCAAATTGCAGACCTACCAGGAGCTTGGCAGGCACTCCCTGCCGTTTCAGCTGGGCTCTCATCTTCTGGAGACTGCTGATTGCAACTCCAGCTGGATTCTCCTCATCCTCCAAAGAGGAACTGGAAACATCAGCTCCCGCCGCTGGGCTTGAGCTCCGGGCCACTGCTGCCTTCTGCTCAGCAGGCTTTGCAGCTCCAACTCCAGCCTCAGCCCCGGCCTCATGCCAATGATGGCTCTCCACACATCCAGGGCAATCTGCAACTCACGAACCTGTGATTCCTCCTCCATCAGCTGCTCCATTTCCAGGCGAATCTCATGAACCTGGTCATCCTCCTCCTGTGCTTGCTTCAGCTCCAGGGTCAGCATCTCTTTCTCCCACATTTCCTCCAGCTCCAGAGTCGGCATCTCTTTCTCCCAAGTTTCCTCCAGCTCCTTCGGCTGCTCGGTTTGCAGGCTCCGGGCAGCCTCCTCCATAGAGCTCTTGGTTTCCTCACGCATGGCTGTAAAATCAGCCAGCCAACAGTCCCCCAAAAAACAGCTATAGGGAACCATAAGAGCAGTCAGTCCTCTACTCCACTGCTCAAAGGTGGTGGTGGCTCCATGCCGATCTGTATCGAATCCTGCCACAGACTATGCCAAATGTAAAGCCAGTAGTCGAGGCCATTATCACAGCAGCCTGACAATCATCTTCTCGTTGTTGTTCCCACATGATCGAAGGAGTTAGGGAGCCCTCTGGGGTCTCTTTTATAAGGTCACTATCCATTAATAAGGGCTTCACACTCCTGACCTAAACACTTCCTAAAGTTCTCATTTCTAAATATCTGCAGGTTAGATCAGGTTTTAACATATATATTTGGAGCAGGAGACACATTCAGTTTATAATAATTATTAATCTTTGAATTCTAGTAGCATAGTCTCTAGACAGTTGCAAATTAGATAGTAGCTGGAATCATTTTCAAAGTATAACTCCTTAATTTTTATTTAAAATACAAAAGGAAAGGGGATGTCTCATTGTTTACTAAGAATAATGTTAGCCAGCCAGTCATAGAATACTGTAGTAATCCCAGGAAAATTAAAAGCATACTGTCTTTCAATGCACATTTAAGTCTAAATTTTAAACTGAGATGTAAGTATGTAGACTCAAAAGAGGAGGAGCCAGCACCCCTCTCCAATGACTTATTCATGCAGAACAGAAAGACCAAAAGAAGAGTATGGAACCCCAGATAACAACTCGGCCATTTCATGTATTTTAAGGCTGGGATTCTGCAAGAGAAATGAGCTTGCAGTAAAGAGCTTCTGTACAAAAGGGTACCATGGAACAGATAGGTATATCTTAGACTTTTGCTTAATATATTGCAATGATAGGCTAAGATAGCTGGTCAAAGAATAAGTGGTATAAGAACTGTCTAGGTTGAAAGTAAAATGTAGGGGAAGAAATAAAAGAAATCATTAAATTTAGTTATTATAAAAAACAAAAAAATGTGAGTAAGAAAGGTAAAAGCGGAGAAGATGTCAGGTCACTCATAAGAAGAAGCAAATGAGAAAAGAGGTTATAATCAATACTAAAGATCAATCAACACTATAATACTAAGTTTTGGGTAATCACCAGAGTAACCTTATAATCTTAGTGGGAAAAGGTAAATAGTTATTATAAATATTTAATCAGTATGTCACATGTTTTTAGCTTAGAATCTAGAACTGAAAGAGCTTATCTTAATGAAAAGTCCACAGAATTATAAAAAGTGAGATAGATCTGTATGTTCATAAAATATGAACTTTTGGGGAAATCTGTGAATCAGAGAAATGGTTGAAACCTGACAGCATCTTATTGGAAGCAAAGAAAATGAGGCATACAAGTAATATTTATATATGTAGGATAATTAAAATCGTTCATGCAGAGGAAACAGAAAATGCATTATTGGCATATATCACAAAACACATAGACAACAAAATATGGTGAGCTTTGGTTATGTGGATTTATCAGTTTTCTATTGCTGTGCAACAAACTACCACAAACTACTAAATCAGGCATAATGTTACTTATGTTCATTGTTCTCTGTTCAGGGCCCTACCATGCTAAAATCTAGGTGTTAGTCTAACTTTTCATCTCAACTATTTAAAAAGAGTCTACTCCCAAGATTATTCAGGTGTTTGCCAAATTCAGATGCTTTTGGTTTTGTGACTGCAGCCCTATTTCTTTGCTGGCTATCAGCCAATGGCTGCTCTCAGCTCCAAAATGTCCCTTAATATTCCATGCCACATGGTCCCCCCTCCAGCTTCAAGCCAGGAAGAATTCTGAATTTTTCTCCTGCTTTAAAACTTTGACTTACTGGTTTGGGAGCAGGCAGAGAAAACTTTATTTTTCAACTTTTCAAGGGTTTGTTTGATCATGTCAGGGCTATCCTATCTTAAGGTCAGCTATATCATAAGTTAATCTAATTATGTGAGTAAAATCTACCATATTCATAGTCCCAGGGGCTGTTCATGAAATGAACATGTGAGGGTCAGAAAATCCTGGAGCCACCTTGGAATTCTGCCCACCACACTAATCATCTATTATAGTCATTCTTAGCGAAAGCAGAGCAAGTAACCTTGACTCCATGGTAACTTACTGACTACTCCATAGGGGAGGTGATAGTCTCCCTCTGCTCTGCTCTGTTCTAGCCCTTTGGGATATTGTATCCGTCGCTTGTGCTGCCCTTAAGTGGGGTGGCAGTGAACTGAAGTATGTTCAGAAATGAAGAATGTTTTTGAAACTGTGGTGTAGAAGGAATGAGTCAAGGACTGAGGCTGTGTAACTAACAGGAGAGGAGTCATAGAGACAAATTGTTTCTTTGACTTAAAACACTTAGGATATTGCAACAGGTCAATATTCACTGTGTGCTTTTACAGTACATGGTAACAATGAATAGATGAAAGCAACAAGGAAGCAATACCCGTTCAATACAAGAAATAGCTTACTAATACAATCATATTTTCTCAAAAAATCTCTGAGTATTTGTACAGAGGGTGCCTAGTTGCTTTATTAGAGACTTTATTCTTTGGGATACAAGTAAATAGAATTAAGAGAAAAAATAGATTTATGGTCAAAATCATGTAGGAAAGACTAGATTGAGGAAATAAACAATGCTTGCCTCTTACTTGGAGTTTTCTCAAAGGCTTTATTATGGTCTGTGACTCTCCAATGAAAGGGTGAACATGCCACATTCTCTAAATTAATTGAACACCAAACTTTTTATTCCATTGGACTCTTGGGACTACTGTTTTCTAAACCTTGCTTGCTAAACTGCTGTGTTATAGGAAATTCATGAATTAACATGTGCTTTGAAATAACCCCTGCAGTGTCTTCTGTGACTTCCTGACACTTTCGAGTACTTCTCAGACTGGATCATCTTTACCAATGTGAGCTGTGTATATACCACAACCACTGTAGAAAATTAATAATGTCTATTTAAATGCTTATGGGAATTACCTGGATTATACATATTTCCGTAGAAAGCAGTTGAAAAACAGGGCTTGGAACCTTGCCTCCTCAAAGCCTAAGCTACAAGGAATTGAAAAAAGATCACCTGCTCGAAATAAATTGTGAGATGCTAGTTTCAAATTTAAAAATAGTTATTAGTAATAAAGGTAGAAAAAATAAGAAATCATTATGATCCACTACTCTTGGTCAATAACTCAGAAAAAAAATACCTCAATTTTTCTGATTTGTTAGTGTTTGGAAACTGGTGCACTTTACCAACTCAGTCAGGCACTGCGTCTTTGTGGTATTGATGTCTATGTTGATGAAGTTTATTGCCATAAAAATATTAAAGGTTTTCTGCACTGTTTCTTTCATGATCACTCAATAAGTCTGTTTTCCTCCTAGATAGCACTGTGACCAAATGAAACTACAACTATCCATATAGCTAGTTAAATATTTCTTGTACTGAATCCCCAGAGATTCATGTTAGAAAATGCTACAGTCCAATAAATTCAGCAGGTGTCGTCATTTTACAATTTTTGTTAAAAATCTTGAAGAGAAAATATAACTGACTTTTCATATCCTAGTACACCAGAAGTAGATTTCAGTAGAAAGAGAATTGTAAAGGGCTTTCTCTGAAGAAATCTCACAATTGCTGAGCTAAAAAGTGTTCTTGCATATCCTTATTTTCAGCTTTGTAGGGAAAGAGAACTAGGACCAAGGAGGTAGCCTTGATGCCACCAGAGCCAGCCCTGCTCTTAGTGCACTTGTTTGTATTAAATTTATTCTCATGATTTCTTTCTATTACTCATTGTCCTCATTATCTTTTGTGTGTATGTCAATTATTGTACCACAAATGTGATGAATTGATTTCGCAATACTCTCATCATGCTTTTCTTCACAGTCATATGTCCAAGATCGACATATGTAATTAAAATATCATTTCTAGTAGTGAATCTAGAATTCTCTAACCATATGTTCTCCATATGTAAATATCTTCACTGAATTTGAATTTGCCCACTACTTTCAATTCTACATCTATGGAAAACCCATTATCTAAAATGAAATTTTAGACCAATTTTCAACACACAGAAAAACTCAATGCTAAGTTTTTTATTTGTGTATGTGTGTGTGTGTGTGTGTGTGTATGTGTGTGTGTGTGTGTGTGTGTGTGTGTGTAAATGCTGTGGAACTCTGTCATTCTCTACAGAAGTTTCTATCATATTCAGAAAGGAACAAGGTTACCAACCCATTAATTTTAGTGAAGAAACAATTTCCCTTTTAATCTAGGCCTGTCTTTTGGATAGCATCAATGTCTGTCATGTAGGTTCTCATTTGGGATGCTAAATTTTAATATTCTTCCTGTTAATTATTATAGGTTTGGGGAAGGAGGAGTAAAGAGGTCTATTAATAAGAAAGTGCCAAATAGAACTTAATTTAAAAAAGAACTTGACACCAATACAATATCCTTAAATACAGAACATCTCCATTTATCTAAAGACAGGTAATATCTGTGTGAAAATCTTACATTAACCCACAAATGTCCTTCATCCTGTGTTGAGAAGCACCAGCCCTCAGGGTGGGGAAAAGCTTAACCTCCCAGGTCCATTCAATTCTTGGCCTATAGGCGGAGATTGCCACCTCGGGAGCCAATTAGTGCCAAATATGTGGTGTTTTTTTTTATGTAAGAAAATCTCCCCTAAGAACTGGACTGAGATGAGCCATCAAATGATAGTGATTTTCAGTCACTAATGATCTGGGATTTAAATAGAGACTTTTAATTGAGTTACCAAGCAACCTGCAAATATTTTGGTGATACCTGCTGAGTCAATTGGGTAGTTTGCAACCCACTCTTCTCTGATTATGTTATCTTTGATATGAGTGCATTACATGTTTTAAATGATCCACGTGGGTTTTCTCCTTTGTCATTAGCCAAGAAAAGACAGCATGAGTCTTTTGTTCTTTCCCTCCATTATATTTCCATATGTCCAAAAACGGTTAAAAAAGGGGTGGCGATAGATGATAGATAGATAGATAGATAGATAGATAGATAGATAGATAGATAGATAGATATAGATATAGATATATTGATATACTGATATGTATGTATGCATGTATTCATTAAACCCTCTTCTGTGGCCACGGCTTCTCCTAAGTGAAATAAGACCTCATGAAATAAGAAAGCTTGTAAAGTATTGCTTTATAAATCAAAATTCCAGTTAATTAACAAAGCCAGAATTTTGTGTTTCTTTCTTAGATCTGTTTTTAAAACACAAAGCATGAAATGTTAAGGATATTGTTATTATGGTTTTTGTTCCACTAGTGGGTTATTTTCAAAGAAAACTTGTAGAGAGAAATAAATTCTGCCTTTCATTGTTTCCAGATGCCTCTGTCAGTCCCTGTGGCCAAACATATTAACTTTTTTCTGACTGCTACTGTCATTTTCTTCAGTCCTTCCTGCTCAACCACCCCACATGCACCTCCCTCAGTTCCTTAAACTGTATCCTTCAGTTGTCTTGTCCCATTTGGGGGTTTGCTTTATTTTTCCCAGTGTTGCTGTTCTGCTGTTCTGGTTTTTAGGTAACATTTCATGTTGCCTTTCAACTTGCACTTCTCTAAGTACAAGGCGGTTCTTCGGAACGACTGCTTGCCCCTGCAGTGTGTGTGCTGTCACGCACCCCCAGTGGATGAAGCAGTGGCCAGGCCTTTGCTCCTCCCAGCTTTTCTTCCAGCAGCAGCTTTGCCGTTCTCCTCAGTCACTTGTTTGAACACTATTTGAGAGGGCATTCCTAACAGAATGTGTGCTCTGTTTGCCTGGCTTTGTGCTTCTTTGAGCACCTTTCCATCTCCCTTTGAGAGCTAGCCCTCACAAGAAATAACATAAGGAGACCTAACATTTCTATTCTTAGTACTATTCCAAATGCAAAGTCAAGCAAATGATAACAAATCCTAGTGCTGTTTCAAAGATCACAGAGCCCTATTGAATTTTACAAATGAGGAACCTGAGGCTAACCTGTGAACAGGCTGACCAATGTCACTTACATAGAATGAATGGCTGAGAATTAACCCTGTCTATTAATTCCTAACCATGTAGTCTGTGTGGTGTCTGTTGTTTGATCACTGTATTCCTCACCCAGTTTCATTTGACACAGGTGGTCAAAAATAGTAGTCAAAGTGGTAGGGGATTCGACATATTTTAGATGAAGACATTTCACCCATAAAACACAAAATAAAGGATAATATTATTGAGAAGAACAATTGCAATGGAGAGAATGGGGGGAAAGTCATAAGAAACATATTTTAGTTATGAGTTGAAGAAAAGAACATCCCATGCTATTGTGTATGGTATACCTGTGAATTAGTGCCTTCCTACCTGCCAAAGTGTCAAACACACACACACAAAAAACTAAAAGGATACTCAAAAATAGGATAATTAAAAAATTATCATACTAAGAAATTAGGGGTTGATAAAATATCTTTCTGTTGTTTCTGAAAATAGCACTGAAGCTTGGAAAAGTATCTAGTGAAATCCCATCAGTTTATCTTAATAAACTTTTCAAATGTTGTTTTTATGTTGCACTCCTTTAAAAATAATCTTTATTTTGAGCTGAATGATCAGCTGGACTCCCAGTAAGAGCCTCTGCAAAGATAACTGTTAAACCTGAGGTTGCCAAAGTGTGAGATGCGATTTTGGATGAAATTTTTTCATTTTTATTGTTTTTTCCCTTCTTTCTTTTCTCTGACCAGCCTGAAGCATGGTACAGGCCAGGCAGCAAACTAAGTGCTCACAATAAAGCAATATTCTAATTATCCTTCTTTTAGTCAGAGTTTCTTTTGACAGGTGTCAACTAGATTTAAAATGGCTGAGTGCTGGGTTTTCTTTCTTTTTTTGTTGTTATTTTTTTCTACATTGTCATTCCTTGAAGTAGGGTTAAATGCTGACATCCCTTTGTGCTTAACTAGAGATAACTATCAAAGAAATGTATAAATTACTGCTCCAGTCACACCAACACTTAAGAGGCACTTCTGCTTCTAATGACAAAATGCACACTTGACCTTGGCTACTTTATTGTGAACAGAGTTGTGAAGTTTGGTTTATGAAATCTCAGGTTTCCACATAATTCCTGTTCATTCTTTCAGGTACTTTTACAAGTGGGGTATCCTAGTCAATTATTCTATCTTTTTATCTTTTCATGAATAAATTACAGAGTTCTGCTTCTTATCAAAGAAAATGTTCGACTCAGGGAACACAAAATATTTTTTAGACCATAAATTATTCTTAAAGAAAATCTTAGATGAGTTGGTTATGCTCTGTGTTGTGTATATCTGTGTGTGTTGTGTGTGTGTGTGAGAGAGAGAGAAAGAAAATGTGTCTGCCTGGTGGCATTGGTTTCATCCAAATGGTTATAGACAGATTTTTAGATGGTCGTTGTATCTGACAGTCCTTAAAGCAAACTAGCCTAAAAAAACAATCAAGCACCCACCAAAAAATGCTGTTTGTGACTCCTTGACAACTGTGAATGACAAAGTAAGCCCGGCTCTTCTCCTATGGTATTTTCTTCTTGCTTATTGGTGCAAAATGTGATTTTGTGGTGGAAGGCTGGAAAATGACCCCTTGTAATGATGGAATTTACATAAATAAATGCTGATGGCACAAAGCAGATAATATGCTGTGGGTATCATCACAATAAGTTGTCTCCTACTGACACAGAGTCTAAGTTGGAAGCACACAATTATGCAAATCAAACTAATGCCAGTTGCTCATTACTGTCATGGTGGTAAAGGCAAAAACATATCCTCTGTAGACAGCTCGAGGCTGGGCCACAAGCCAAAATGTTTGGTTTTGCTGACAGAGTAACTGAGTCAACAAAAATAGGATATAAACGTAATACATCAGAGGGACTCCACATCAGGGCAGACCTGAAGCTTAATGGACTGTGAATCCCATCACTGTGCAGAGAGTTCTTTCACTGGTACTGACCCATAATAGGTCTTCTTCCACAGTTGCCAATTCTGTAGAAATAGATTACAGAAGCAATTTTGGTGGGGGGGACCTGAAATCCCTGCAAGACATTCTATTAGCTTTTCCTAAAACAGATGATTTGACATTTATAAATACTTAAATAATGTCATCTATCCCATGTTTAAACACTCTCAAGAATACTTGAAAGGACTTGCTGCTGTTTGATCCACATTGTCCTGAGCTCTCATTGTGGCACTAGAGATGTTTTCAAACAATAGAACGTTCATTTGCCACACTAATAGCTTTCTTAATTTTTAACAAATAGAATCACAATTATAAGGAGAATATTTAACCCTAGAGAGTAGATAATGGCTCTATTTTTCACACAGTAACCTGTAGTAAATGTGACCCTGGTGTAGAGCAATGGTTGCTGATCTAACCATTTAATCCATCTCTTTCCTGAAGGGCATCACTTCTGTGGTGAACTGATACCATGAAAGGCTTAGATACTTCACCCTCATGATAACCACATCTTTTCCCATGAGACTTTGCAGTCCTCCCCATTAATAAAGGAGCATATTTTCTTGCTACCTGGTGCTGAGGTTAGTCATGTGACTTGCTTTGGCCAATGAAATGTAAGCAGATATACCAGAAGCACATTTCTACATCTATTTATACTATTCAGCCTCTGTCTGGGAAGAACATGTCGTCTTGCTTGCTGGAGGGAAGAAAACACATGGAAGATAGCTGAGTTGTCCTGTGAAGGCCAGTCTAGATCACCAAGGATCAGACACCTGAGTAACCTCAGACCAGAAACACCTAACTGAGCCCAGCATAAATCATAGATTACAGATAAAGAGGTACCTAATGTTTCAATCCCTGGTTTTTATTCTATTTGTTAAGCAGTGTTATTACATTAATGTATTACTGGTGAGTTTTTACAAAGTTCAACAACATTAAAATATGCAAGATAAATATACTATGTGAACAATAAAAAAGAGATTATTGAAAGCAGGTAACTCAGTTTGTTAGAGTGGTGTCTCGATACACCGAAGTTGTGGGTTCTATCTCCAATCAGGGCACATACAAGAATCAACCAATGAATGCATAAATAAATGGAACAACAAATCCATCTTTCTCTCTCTATCTCCCTCTTCCTTCCTTTCTCTCTAAAATCAATGAAGAAAATATAAAGAAAAAGAGATTATTGAGTCACCAGATTTAATGTATAAACATACAGGAAAATTCAAATCAAAAGGACAATGAGATACTACTTTACACCGGCTTGCATGACTATATAATCAAAGACAGACAACAGGGAAAATGCAAACAAATTAGAGCCCTTATATGTTGCTGGTAGGAGAGTAAAATGGTGCAGCCACTCTAAAAAACAACTTAGTAGTTCATTGAAATTTTGATTATAACAATTCCACTTCTTAATATATATCCAAAAGAAAAAAAAATCTAGGTCCATAAAAAGCCTTGTACTCAAATGTTCATATAATGGCCCAAAACACAACTCAAATGGGCATCCACTAATGAATGTAAACAAATTTTGGCATATCGATACAATAAAGTATTATTCTACAATCAATAAGAATTAAGTACAGTGTGTCCATAAAGTCATGGTGCACTTTTGACGGGTCACAGGAAAGCAACAAAAGACAATAGACTGACCAGGTGGTGGCGCAGTGGATAGAGTGTCGGACTGGGATGCAGAAGACCCAGGTTTGAGACCCCAAGGTCACCAGCTTGAGCACAGGCTCATCTGGCTTGAGCAAAAGCTCGCCAGCGTAGACCCAAGGTCGCTGGCTCCAGCAAGGGGTGTCTCAGTCTGCTGAAGGCCCCTAGTCAAGGCACATGTGAGAAAGCAATCAATGAACACTAAGGTGTCATAACGGCAATGAAAAACCAATGATTGATGCTTCTCACCTCTCTCTGTTCCTGTCTGTCTGTCCCTGTCTATCCCTCTCTCTGACTCTCTCTCTATCCCTGTAAAATAATAAATAAAAAAAAGTTAAAAAAAAAGGACAATAGAAATGTGAAATCTGCACCAGATTAAAGGAAAACCCTCCCAGTTTCTGTAGGATGATGTGGTAGCATGTGCGCATGCGCAGATGATGACATAACACCGTGTATACAGCGGAGCAGCCCACAGCTATGCCAGTCGAGATGTGGACAGTATATAAGAAAATTCAGTGTGTTCTGTAGCTCTCTAAACTTGAATCCATGACCAAAGTGCAACGTAAATATCAGCACATTTATAACGAAGCGCCACCACATAGGAATAACATTACTCGGTGGGATAAGCAGTTGAAGGATACCGGCAGTTTGGTGGAGAAACCCCGTTCTGGTAGGCCATCAGTCAGTGAAGAGTCTGTAGAGGCTATACAGTATAGCTACCTAAGGAGCCCTAAAAAATCTGTGCATGCGTGTGCTCGACAATTACACCTAAGCAAGACTACAGTTCATAAGGTGTTAAAAAAATGTCTCTTGTTTTACGGAGTACCAATTGCGGCTGTTGCACTCTATCAAACCGGTGGATAGACCCACACGATGCGCGTTTGCTACAGATATGCTTCATGAGATCGACAATGATGCAAAGACTTTTGCAGAAGATTGTGTTTAGCAATGAGGCGACCTTCCATATCTGTAGACATGTTCATTGCCAAAGTGTTTGAATATGGGCTGCTGAACATCCTCATGCCTGCGTTGAGTACGAACGTAACACCCCTAAAGTGAATGTGCGGTGTGGCCTGATGCATGATAAGGTGATAGGCCCATTTTTTTTCATGGAGCAGTCTGTGATGGCAAACACCTATCTTGACATGTTGGAATTGTATGCAGTGCCACAATTTCCAGAAGGTGTCATCTTTCAACAGGACGATGCTCCTCCACATTACGCCACCATTGTTCGTGAGTTTCTGGATAGAACATTTCCCGGCGGTGGATAGGCAGGGGTTCTGTCAAGCCATGGCCACCACAATCCCCGGATCTAATTCCCTTAGACTTTTACTTTTGGGGTTATGTGAAGCCACATGTGTACATTGAATGTATCAATGACATTAATCACTTAAAACAGAGAATCACAGACGTTATTCATTCTGTTATACCAGACATCTTTACCTGTGTGTGGCAAGAACTTCACTATCGTTTGGATGTGCGTAGGGCAACAAATGGAGCCCACATTGAACTGCACTGAATAAGTATGAAACTGGGAGAGTTTTCTTTTTATTTGGTGCAGATTTCACATTTCTATCATCTTTTGTTGCTTTCCTGTGACCGGTCAAAAGTGCACCATGTCTTTACAGACACACTGTATTGGTCTAGGTGACAACATATGGGCCTTGAGAACATTATACTATGTGAAAGAAGCCTGTCACAAAAGACCACATACTGATTATTTTATTTACAAAAATGTCCGCAATAGGTCTGGCCTGTGGTGGCTAAATAGATTGTCAACCTGGAATGCTGAGGTTACTAGATCAAAACCTTAGGTTTGCCTGGTCAAAGCAGATATGAGAAGCAACTATGAGTTGATGCTTCTTGCTCCTCCCCTCTTCCACCTCTCTTTCTTTCTGCTCTTTCTAAAATCAGTAAATAAAATTAAAAGTAACAATAAGTAAATCTAGATAGAAGTTGCCTAGAACTGGAATAGGGTTTGTGGGTGGGGTGTTGTGGGGCATAGGGTATAACTGCTAATTAAGAACAAAGATTTCTTTGGAGGTAATAGAAATGTAAAATTAGGCCATGGGGTTGATTGCACAATTCCGTGAATATACTAAAACACATTTGATTGTAAACTTTATTTTTTGTTGAATTTATTGGGATTACAATGGTTAATAAAATTTACAGTTTTCAAAAGTATTGACTGTAAACTTTAAACAGTGATTTATATGTTATGTAAATTATATCTTAATTGAGCTGTTTAAAAAATACATAAACACATATCCCACCTCTGACCAAAGCATAAATAGCTTGCTTTTTATTTTATCCTCTTTTTCTATCTCTCAAATTCCTGGACTTTCATAATTTTTTTTATTTGATTAAAATGTTGGTATTGATTGCAAGATGTTTATGGCCAATATGAAACTCTTCATATTGTTTTTATTTTTTAAACCACATGACTACTTACTATACTTAACATTTTAAAAATGAAATAATGGAGAATTTTTTATGCTCAGTACGAGATACCGGTTTGCACAGAGCTCTGGTGCTGCCTTTCCTTATCTTGTGTTCTGTGATACTCATGCTCCACTTGCTCTTAAAACTGATCTGTGAAGAAGAAAAGTACCACTTGCCATTTCTCAGGGTTTGCACACGGGGGCCAGCTTCAGCGAGAGCACTGCCGCCACTGGCGGGCTCAAAGCAGCTCCCGGCAATGATTGCTGCCTTTCTTCAAGCAGCGGGTTTGCGTTGGTAACTTGTTTTTCTCGTAAAACTGAGTAAATGGATAGTGTGCAACATACTTACCTGTCCCGCCTCCTTGGGCAGTCCTCCTCACCCAAGAGCCTTTCATCCCCCTCTCTCACACCCACAGGGACCACTGTCTTCATTAAGGCCTGCATATTTCTGTCCTAATTTTCACTTTTCCCAGAGTGCTCACAGATTTCTGGTTTTTCATTCCTCTTGTCCACCCTCCTACCTGACACAGGAATGATGGTTGTGAAGTGGATAGCCTGATTATTTAATGTCCTTCCCCCACAATATCATTGGCTTCTTTTTTCTCCTGAGAAAATTAAATTTTCTTAGTGTAATTTGTAAAGGCCTTTATGATCTGACAATTATGTGACATCTTGCGAGCCTTCCTCTTTGACGTAGTAACCTGCTTGCTGTTCTTCCTCATGGCTTTAAGTAAGTGTGCCCTTGTCTTTGTGGCTGGTAGAGGGAGAGAAATTTAAAATGACAATACATACCTATGCTGGGGGTGAGCATGGGGAGTTGCTTTTCAAGGGATATAAAGTTTCAACCACGCAAAGCTAAAAGGTCCAAGTTACCTGCTGTATAACATTGTAATTATATTTACAATACTGAACCCTACACTTTAAAATGTATTAAGAGGCAGGATCTTATGTTTGTTTCACATCAATAAAAAATAAATATATCAATATTTATATAGACACAGATATATCTTCACTGCCCTCTCTTCAGCTGATGAGCCCCTGCTTGTCCTCTGGAAATCCCTTGGGTGCTGCCTCTGCCAGGGAGCCTTTCCCAAACACATCTGAGCCGAGCCCCTGCTGCCATTCTTCCAGAAGCACTGTGGGTACATACCACGCAGCACTGTAGTTTCTAAGGGTTTTCTTACAAACTCAGTTTAGAGCAGAGTATTACCAGTCTGTACAATGCCTTTCTTTTGTCACTGTCACTCTTTAATTCATTCTTCATTTATTTATTCCAGTGGTTCTTAACCTTTTTTTTTTTTTTTTGGTTCTTAACCTTTTTTGAGGTAACAAACCCACCAGTTTCATATGCGCATTCACCAAACCCTTCTTTAGTGATAAATAAAATATGATGTTTTTTTCCAAATTCAAGACACAGGTATATGTCTTTTACTGGTGCACAAAATGAGCCGTGCATGAACATCACCTTGCTCAAAGAACAAAACCAACAAAGTGCATGAACTCACAACAAATTACGGTATTACTTTATTCTGGCCTCCGCGGCAGAGGCTTCTCCGAACCCCTGAGACTGACTCATCGAACCCCTAGGGTTCCATAGAACCCAGGTTAAGAACCACTGGTTTATTCATTTATCCCTTTGTCCCCATGTCCTCTGGTCACTTTTCCCCCCATAGATATCTGTTGTAATATGTTCTTTGGATCCATAAATGTGTATGATTTCTTAATTTTAGGAAAGTCTTTATAAAAATAGTTTGGTCATATCTGTATGTCTTTTTTATAATTGCCATTATACTTGTCTGTTTCTGCCACCAGATCGTAAGTTACCTGATGGCAAAACAACAGCTACTGTCCAACCTGACACCTCGCAGTGTGTCTGATACACAGCAGGAACTCATTGTTTGTTCAACCTGTGTAAAGACAATAAATTAATGATGGAAAACACCTAAATTATAGTTGGATTTTAATGACTTTTGGTGGACTTTTCAAGTTTCATATCTCTTGTCAATAATCTAACCATAAGAACTCACAAGGAGAGTTAAAATCTTAAAATATGAAAGCATTTGTATTCTCAGCATGTTATGCTACCCGTTTCTTCATTCTTCAAGGTGTTGCTTCAGCACTATCTCCCTACTGATGCTAGGAGATATTACAGACCACAGTGGCTTAAATGTTTGGCAGGTTTCTACTTCTTTCTCAGAATGGTTGATGATTAATAGCCGAAGGGATCAACTGCAGAGAGACTTGAGGTTTCTAACCAACCCAAAGCTAGTTCCCTCATTCCCATCACCCACTAGAGGACTGCAAAGACATTTCCCTTGACTTTGAACCATTGCTTGGTTTTATAGTCTGCTTGCCTGTGGTTTAGAAACGGAGCATGTCAGCACTGCTTTTTACTGCTGCAGTGTACATAGCAGCAAATGTGTTTTGTTCTCTCCTTTCAAAAGTAAAGATTGCATTTTAAAATCACTCTCTCCCCTAGGGAGCCACTCACTCCTAACTCTCTGACAGGCCACAAGGACCTCACAATTAAGAAAGATCTCCAGAAATGTGAGTTTGTAAAGAAGCTACTAGAAAACCACCCAGACATGTAACGACTCAGATACGTGCCTGGCTTCTGTCAGGAGAGATGTGTGTCTGAATTTTCAGGCTCATAATAGACATGTGCAGCTAACTGACTTTTATCTAGCTTCTGTCATATTGATCTATCAGTGAATCTATAATAGAAGATGGGAGCCTGGAACAGTAAAAAGTAATAACCATTGAGATGTATAGCCCGAGCAAAAATGTAGTTTCATGGGGACACTTACCGCAAAGAACTGTAGATTCATGTCAAGGGGGCATAAGTATCCCCTTCAAAGCCAGCTGTTAAAAACACCTAGTGCACAGATGACCTACCTTCAGAATATGATATGTTTCTGTATTGATTTTCAGAGTTTCAAAACAATAGGAAATGGCCAAGTGAAAGTTTCTTTGCAGAGCACTGAAAGTAATTTACCTTCTTTCTTTGATTTCAACCTCAGATTTTGTTTTATGGTTCAAAGTACAAGTGCTTATTTTTAAAAATTCATTTCTAACTTATAGTAGAAAGCAGCACTGGAGACCAATGCAGTGTGGGGCAAGAAATGAGCCACGAAATGAAACAAAACAAACCCCCAAATGGCATTAATGGAGTTCGTGATAAGGGAAGCTTGTCTCTTAAGTACAGGCCCATTGATGGGAGGGCAGGGTTTTACCATAATCAGAGCATTCTGAAGGAGAAATGAAAGAACCTCTAAAATGATCAATATTGTGGTTTTGAAGTCATCTGCTGTGGCTTCTGAGAGTCCATCTTCTGTATATCTCTTTGCATGAGAATAATAGCGTATTAAAAAATAAAACTGGATTCCTAGAACAAAAAAGAACCAGTTCACTTCAAAGTGCAAATTGGTACCCTTTGAATGTGATTAATGTGCAACACGAGCTAAACATGGGGTAATGTGAACGCTGGACGATTCCTCCCTAGGCTTTCTTTTAGAGATCACGTAATGTCTTTTCCATGTATTTGCTCCACATAGTATAATGAGATGCAGGGAAACAAATTTCAGCTTATCCAATGCTGAAATTTGATGTTTCTCCTACTGTTTTCTTTATTGTTGGCTTGGGAAAAGTTTTCAGTCTGAATTCTGACAGGAAAAAGATAGCACACTCAAAAAACATGACTTAAGATGGGGGTGGGGTGAGGGTGTCATATTGAGTGGGACACTTCAATCCATGTTAAAACAAGAAATTAAAATTAATAAAAAAATTTTAAAAACGTGACTAAACAGAGTTTTAAAAAAGATATAAAGGGTGGGCAGGGTTAAGGAGGGTGAAGAAGGCCTTCTGGAGCCTCTCATTCACCATCAAGGCTGAAATGACAAGAAAGATGAATGGTAATGGAGCAGGGTGAGAAGGGAGGGGCACCCTAAGAACCTGTGGCCAGTAAGAGAGGAACCCAGACACCTCCAGCCTATGAACCAAGGGGAAGGAGCCAAGGGAACAAACACTCAGATCTTTCTTTTCTCATGTCCTCTGGTTTCCTGTGAGGGTCTATCGCTGGCGGAGTCGTACTGAAAGCCAGAGGAAAAGAGACTTAGTTCCACAGACCCCTCACATCAGCCTCCTGGGACACTGGGAAAGGGAAGAAAGTTGGAGAAGGATCTCAAGGGGAAAATGGTAAATACCAATCACAGGGGTACATGGAGCATGTTTTATTTTAGGTGTATGTTCTATCTTATAGAATTGTCAATGTGATTGGCAGCTCTTCAGTTGCAGTAGACATGGAAAGTGTTACCTTTGTGCTGTCTGTCACACATCCTGACCAAGGTAAGTGGGTTATTTGGCTTTGGGAGTTAGGAGTACAAAATAGTATCTATAAGCATTGGGCAGACTGTTAAGATCTTGAGAAACAGAAGCTAAGCAAATTAAAACAAAAGAGTACAAAAGAGATGGGAATTTGTTAACTTCTGCCTTCCACTTCAAATACAGCATTACTCCAAGTAAAAATACTGTGATAATGTTCTCAGGAGCCATAGGAATGACTAACCTCTTCCTCACCTCCCCCCCCAAAAAAACCCATAAAAATTCTTTGATTTGAACTATGAAAATATTCTTCTAGTTTATAAGACAAACAACAGGAAACAGAATTTTACTTTAAAAACATTTAATCATGGACTGCATTTTATTAAAATGTATTGTATCCATAAAAGGAGAAATATCAGTGTCATATGTTTGCCAGAACAAGGTTGAAATGTATATGAACTCTAAGCTATTTTTTCTAAATCACACTCTTATAAGGAGAGCATTTATTATAAATATTTGAATCTGTTAGCTATTAGTTATGGGCCAGGTTATTTTTGTTTTGTGTATTTATTTTTTTCATTCTTAGATGTTTTCATTGTGACTTCTGCAATCAAATGGTTGGGGTTGGAAGATTAGAAAAACATGATCACACTTAAAATACACAACGTTATCTATTTTCATTAAGAAAGTGACAATCTGGGCCACAAAATTTACATTTTATACAGAATCCAGGTCTTATGTTTACACATATTAGTTGTGTTTTAAAAGACAAATGTAATAGCTATTTCCCTATGTAGATAAATTATCTATTTCTCCATTATCCACCTATCTAGGAATCTAAGTTTATAAAAATCCAAGTGCAAAAAGTAGCTTACTTGCCGAATTCTCTCTATAAATTGCCAGTCTCTGGAGAAATATTTATAGTTCTTAAGTCCATTAGGATGGTTGGTTCTCACTTCAGATAAAATGATAAGTGTATGTTGCCCAAGTTTGCTTTGTTTTCTTTCTTAGTGCTCTATCTCATCAAAGACAACATTTAAAGCTTGAATATTTTGCAAACAACTTCTAATGGCTTAAATTGTCTTTTTATTTCTTTTCTTTAGTAAAGATAATGGTAAGTAAAAAATGTAGTTAAAGGCTTCTCTCAAAGTATGTTGATATTTTGGTTCCATTAAAACAATATAATAATGTGTGTCCACATGTTAGCTGTAAGAAGGAGCACAGTCTCTAGAGTAGTCAAAATATATGTGAAGGACTCATTTCAACATACGACTGTACACATACAAACAAACACACGCGTGTGCGCACACACACATGTCCTAAATGGGAGGAGATTATGATGAAAAGGAATGAGACTGAAACCAGAGAATTTATATTCAAATCCTGAATCAGCCACATACAGCTCTTCTACCCCTTACTCCACCTCTTCTCTAACCACTCCCCCAAATCCTGTGCTCTCATCCATAATTAATATGTTTATAATTCTCTGCATTCTTTTTATGTCCATCTATCATTACTCATTTGCTTTCTGCTTGTTGTTGCCCTAATTTCACCTGTCATTTGAGTTAATTAATTTGTCCCTTTTTTCAAGACTCAGCTTAATTTTCTCTTGCTCCAGTATCTCTTCCTGAATTCCTGCTAGCTGAGCCAGGTGACCCCACCTCTGGCCTATTTTAGTCACTGCACATACCACAGTGCTTACCCCGTCGTTGTGTGATTGCCTATTACCTTGCCTGTCTTCCCCATTGGATAAAAACTCCTTGAAGGACATAGGCAGCATCATATTTATCTTTGTATGTTCAACACCTGAATAACATGTGGCACATTGCAAAATTTCAGTTAGATTTTGGTGAATGAATGAACCTTGAGCTCATTCTCTTTAACTCTTAACTCAGTCTCATTACACCTTTCGTTACTATCATTCCAAAGCTAAATGAGGGAGAATAAAACTCCGACGTTTCCCATAACATGTCAAAGTAAGAAGTAGAAAAAAAATGCAGCATAAATTGAATGGTAAGTTACCTGACACTAAAGATCATTATTTTCCTATCATGCATGGCTTTTTCACCCACCAGGAAAATTTCCAAGCCTCTGTTCGTCAAAGAAATGAGGCAAAGAAAACTAGTCCACAGGGTTTATAAAAGGAACAAGGAAAGTCATGTCAGTAAATAATATGGAACAGAGTAACAGAAAAATCTAGTGCCTTTGCTTTTAGGGAGTAATCTATGTTCAATACAGAGAAGATGCAAATTTTAAGGGTTACCTAGCCACATCACCTTCTCCCACTCCACACTAAATCTTGTCTTTAGAACTTGCTAGGCTCTCTCTAGTCATGTTAAATTAGTTTCTCTTAGTGTGTGTAATAAACACGGTTGCACTCCTTGAGTTTCTATATACCAAAATGGACAAGAAAAGGATAGTAGCAGTAGCATATGAAAAGCATCGGAGGCTCAGGAAGACTGCTCATTCTATTAGTCTGTAAAATGTCATCAGCCTACAGTTTAAAGAGAGAACGACACAGGAAGAGTAAAGTTCAATTGCCCTCTAATTAGCAGAGTGAAAGCTGTTTGTATATAACAATAGATACCTGTTTTTACAGTTTAGTAGTTGAGCTGAACAATTCAAATGGAGAGCAGCTACTTGGATTAGAAAGCACTTTGGGGCCCTGGCCGGTTGGCTCAGCAGTAAAGCATGGGCCCAGTGTGTGGAAGTTCTGGGTTTGATTCTCAGCCTGGACACACAGAAGTGCCCATCTGCTTCTCCACCCTCCCCCCTCTCCTTCCTCTCTGTCTCTCTCTTCCCCTCCCGCAGCCAAGGCATCCAGTGGATAAAAGTTGGTCCAGGTGCTGAGGACGGCTCCATGGCCTCCACCTCAGGCACTAGAATGGCTCTGACAGAAACGGAGCAACTCCTCAGATGGGCAGAGCACCGTCCCCTGTTGGGCATGCCAGGTGGATTCCAGTCTGGCGCATGCAGGAGTCTGTGACTGCCTCCTACTTCTAACTTCAGAAAAATACAAAAAAAAAAAAAAAAAAAAAAAAGCACTTCAGGGACAAGTCTGTCTGTACAATTTCAGACTGTTTTATGGGACAAATATTGAGTTTAGAAAAGTTCTTCACCCATTGAAAAGTAAGAGAAAAAGAAGAATCCACCAAGCATGTATTACTACTCATAGATGTCAATAAATAATAAAATACAAGACAATCTAGAGAAATTAGTGCAATCAGCAGATTTTTACAAAAACAATTTAGGAGCCAATTGTATTTTTTCAAAGGTCTGATGCAAGGAGGTACTTTAAAAACTCAAAATACATTATTCCATATGAGTATATGTCACATGTAGTGACAATTTAATTTCTAAAATCTCTGACTGGATTCTAAACACAATTTTCAAACAGGATACTTTGGGAGCTGAGCTGAGGTATGGAGAAGCAAATTATCCTAGGGAGAAGCAAAATATCATCTTCTCTCTTCCCCCCCACCCCCTGATCCTCATGTCTATAACTTAGAGGAACAAAATGGAAATTTCAAGGGCAGGGTCCTTGGATTGAAAGCAAAATTCCGGGCTGGGGCTCTGACATGAGAAGGAATCAATTGAAGTCGAGTGGTTAGTTAGCAATGAGTGTCAGGAGGTGCTTCCTTTTTCACAATGTATTTCTCAGTACTTTTTGCCTGATTCTTGGTCATTTTCTATCTCTTATATCCAAATTTCTAGCCAGCTCAAATCGGCTGGCCTTGAATATCACTTTCTCTACTAAATTCCTTCCTTCTTAACCGATATTTTGTGGTTGAACAGATGAATCCCAGATGTGAGAAGTACAGTTCACATACACAGAGAATGAAGCCCTGGCTCATTAAAAGAAAGACACTGTTCCTTCCAGGCTCTGAATGCCAAGATAGCATTTTCTGGACTTGAGAGGGAATAGGGAACTTTAACAAAAGCCAAAAGGAAACTTCCTGGGTCATCAGAAAAGTCATAACAAGAGAATACCATTTCATACCCCTCCATGTTCCAAGTGTTTGCTTTAGGACTTGCCCTCCTCCTAGTCATCTCCCACATCACCTGTTTCAAGACTTAGTTAGACCAACTGTTGACACTCCTATACCACTCATCTCATTCAGAAAGGCTGGCACAAACAACGCAGTAGTGGAACCTCTACATCTTCCATGAGGGTTGCGTTGAGCTAGAAGGGTTAAGAGGAAGGCAAAATGGGGACATGCTAAGCATTCACTCAGGATGTGGTTACAGTATTCAAGAGGGGGGAGATTAACCCTGAAGTTACTTTAGGAAGTAAGTGCTACCATATGCTGCAGCCATTATCAATTTGGTAACAACTGAGAATGGTCTGAGCTTGTTACTCCAATTATAAACAACTCATTCCCAGTTCGGGTGGGAAATCTCAAGAGCTTACTAGCTGCTCTATTGCCACTTAGAGCTGCTCCTGCTCAGAGCATCCCTGAAGTGCTGACTTTTCACTTGCTGGCTAGGAGAACATCCTCAATGTGTGGTCTTAAGGGTAAAGCTTCTCTCTTTCTTTGCCTCTTCTTTCTTAATAAAACTCAATTATTTAAAAGTGAGAAAACAGGTGACTAAGAAGACATAAACAAAAGGAATCATCACAAACAACATGTTTTTCACTGACAAACAAGCTTCATTTTAATTCCCCAATTTTCTGGAATGCAGAGACTTTGTCATAAAATAACCAAACCACCCAATGAAGGTAAACAGTAAACTTTTCAATATCACAGCATGCTCTGAGATGAAAATGTGTGAGAGAAGGAATTTACATGCCAGGCTTGGATGTAACAGATTCCCAAATAAAAGTCTGGTGAATGACTAATTCTTTTCTCGGTGATTAAAAACAGACACCTTAAAAATATTTTATAAGGCTCATAACTATTTCCTCTATGTGTTTAACTCCATTGTCTCATTTACATGCTATCTGTTTATTCAGGGATCTTTTGTTGGGAGGACTTGGCCAGATATATCTGAGCTAAGACCAAAGTCATAACATCGAAATATATATTAATTCTGCTGACAGTGAGAAAACACCAGAGCACTCATAACCCTAATTATTGGATAAGGGCAATGGCCAATATCAAAGAGGAAGGGCTGAATGAGATTAGAGGTTTGATAAAAAGTGATCAAACCCACAGATGTGTCTATTACTGCATCAGTTTTTAATGCTTCGGGTGAATACATATGGCTTTCTGAATTAAGGAGATAATGAGTTGTTTTAATATTTCATGTCACTCATGTAGGCCTACTCACAAGTTATTTTTCCTTCTGTAGAATCTACTGAATTTCTATGAAAGAAAACTCTGATGCTTGGAACAATAATAGCAGAAACCAAAATTTTGTGCTTTGTTCTTTTACAGGCCTTGTCAAGCCCCAGGAACAGGTGCTTTAAATTAGCCTGCCAAAGGCCAGCAGGGCCTGGCTTTATTACACTTTGGTAAATAACAGTCACTGTTGTCATCAGAGTTTTCTACACTTCCGGAAAATGTCACTAGCCACATGTCAGCAGGGTTCTTTGTCTAATTTCTACAGCAAGGTGGCAAGAAGGTTATTAGAAGAAATAGCAAATTTAAAGTTTTATTAGCAGTAAACTGCAAAAGCTAATGATGATGCCAATACTAGATAAAATCATTGTCACAGTTAATTCTGAACTCTTTATTTCAAGCTTAATAATAGGAAACTCAATGGAAAGGATATTACACGGCCCATATCACTCATGAGTGCCGCAGGCCTGAGTAACTTGTTATTTTGCTCATGAGTGAAATAAAATGCAGATTATACTGGCTGCTATCAGGGGCATTGTTTTAATTGAGGGTGTATGCATGGCGATGAGGGGAACTCTGAATAGGTTTTCATTTTTGTAAGCGTTATAGGAACACTGTGCTCATTTATGACAGTGCCTGGGCACATCACCTTTCTATCATTATTATTTTTGTGCTTTAAAGGTATCTTCTGTTTCAGCTCTAGAGAAATGAAAGCAAGCTGGACAGGAGAAGAAGGTAGGATTGGGTGGTTCGCACCAGCATTGCCACAGAAGTGCTTCTCCAGCACTCTCGTCCCTTTGTCTCCAGCCCCTCCATCCACCGAGGCAAACAATGGAATATTTGTGTTGCTCTGCCTGTCTCATCCCAACCCTGTGTGCCGGCACACAAAAAGCCTTCTACTCTGACACACACGCCCAGGCCAGGAATAAATAATACACGGTGCACTCTCCTATGTTTCATATTTAGGAAGAAAATAGGCGTTTCCAGGAATCAACATCACATGGGATTTTGTGTTTGTTGTTGTTTTTAATAGTATGTTGCTCTTTTCTTTGAAACAAGCAGAAGTGATTTCTGATCCTGTGCCATAAATCATCCAAATGTGTAGCCCTGTGCGTCGCGTGCATCCCTGCTTTGAGGGGCACCTTGCATTGACTTGGCAGGGCCCGTCGGTGATTACGCAGCTCTAACTTCAGGCTGCAGTGTATGCAGATGATTATTTTTCAGTGGGTTCTAGTTTCTTTGATTGGAGTTGAAATTCTAAGACGTTTACAGCCACAATCTTTGTGGTTCTTTAAGTTTCAATATTCTTTTTGAAGTGTTTGCCTGACGATGTATGGTCAGAGCTGCCTAGCATTCAATTTCTGAGCAATTATCACTCCATGGAAAATTGACTTTATCTAGGAACAGAGAGCTAAAATAATTAAGATTGTAGCCAGCCTTCCTCACAAAGTTAAAGACACAGATTAGGACAGTGAAAAGCACTCAAATATCTGCATTAGCTTTTAGGTTTGTAAAATATACTAAATCTGAATTCAAGATTTTAGCAGCTGTAAATGACTTACTCGTTAGCAGGTGAAATTAGCTCCCAAATTACAGTCTTGATTGGTTCAATAATTCTGTTAAACTAGGGGGGAGATGAGTTTCATTTTTAATCACTTCCTCACTGCTGTTTCTCTGCATCATATTTTGGTCTGCAGGCTCTGTTTTTTAAATGGCATTTCCTTTTGCCAAAGCACCAAGCTGTGAATTTATTGAGAGATGTTTGTGTTCAAAATAAGATGATGCCATCACTAATAAGTCCCATTAGTGTCAGGAAAAATGAAACACTATATTCCTAAATTGTAAATAAACAGTCCAAAATTCCCGAGATTATTAATACCAGAAACACAAAGTGCAGGGCCATGAGAACTTGTAAATACGCACCACTCCAGCAGATTCACATGGACACTGATACACTCCTGCTCATCTCCATTTATTTCCTGTTCACACACACCATTTTTATGTTTGACAATGAATATGGTATTATGACCTAAAAATCCTTTTTTTATTTAAGAAAAAAAAAAACAGAAAGGATGTCAGCCAGTTAAATATGATATTAGGATTTCATCTTTTGTTTTGCAGCCACAAATTTAAGAGAAGCATCAGTTCCATCCAAAGACATTTTTAATGAATTGTCACACCTAATTTTGCATGGATGCCATGATGTCTGGCTTGCTTCAATACGGAGTCCCTTGGGACCTGTAGAGCTTTTGAATGGTTGTGAGAAATTGTCTCATACCATGGATTATAGACTTGTCTTCTATGATAGCCAGTTCTCTACTCTACATAAACCAGATTTGGCTCTGGAAGTCCTTTTACTATTCTTGGTTATTTTTGGTGATTTATTAACACATCGAATTATACTGATAATCATGTTAACACAAATAGCAAACATGTTAATGATATTTTCAGAAGGATAACTTCTGTGACTTTTCCATGATTGCTTAGATATTGTGCTTTAAAATCTTTGATAACTTAAAGTAGTAGTCCTGATCTTTAAGGCACTTTTTGAATCTTAATTGCACATGATTTGTTTCAAAACCAAGTCCTTCTGGATTCCTTACTATGACACAAGACTCACTTACTGAATGAGTAATATGCAAACTTCCTTAATGTGTACATATTAGTAACTTTTCTCTAAGAACATAGTTTCACTGCAGGGAAACAGCAGTGACCAAAACCAACCAAGTATCAGCTCCAGTGGAGTTTACATTGCAGCAAGAAGATACAACACAGCATAGAGTTTGTTGGTTGATAATAAACGTCATGGAGAAAAACAAAGTAAAAAAGAGGTCACAGTCAGGGAGAACCTCTCTGAAAATGTGGCGTGTGAGCCAAGGGTTCTGAAGGAATGAGGAAGCAAGCCATGGGGCTGGGGGTTGGGAGGGGATGTTCTAGGCAGAGAGAAAAGCAAATTCAAAAGCCCAAGATAAAAGCCACTTTGGAGTGTTTTAAGAACAGTGGGGTCAATGTGGCTGAAGCTGAATAAGGAAGGAAAGGAGAGCTACAGCTGAGGAGGTCAGAGATACAGTGGTGATAGGGTATGTGTGTGGAGGGTCCACTGAATGGCTTTTACCCCAATTCATATGGGGAGCTGCCAATGGATTTAAGTAGAACAGTAACATGATCTGCCTAATGACTTAGAAAGGAGCAACAGAGTTACCTTGAATATAGATTATTGGCAGTGAGAATGGAAGTAAAGGCACTAGTTTAAAAGCTTTTGAAATAATTCAGATAAGAGATAAATGCAGGCTTGTATCATTTGTGAAGGTAGAATGAAGAAGTTGGATTCTGGATAGACTTAGAAATTGTGTAGACAAGATTTGTTGGTAAACTGGATTTTAAAAATGTGAGAGAAAGTCAAAGATGATTCCAAGTTTTTAATCTGAGCAAATGAAAGGATAGAGTTGCCATTTACTAAATGGAGAAATAAATTGGGAGAAGCCGAGTTTGGTTGGGTAGTTGGGTCAAAAGTTTGGACACTAGACCTCTAAGAGGAGGGCTGAGTAAACAATTATATGTAGGAGTCTATAGGCCAAGCAGGTCCTCACCAGAGATATCTTAAGCCATGAGACTCTAAGGTCATGAATATAGATGAAAAGAAGTCCAAAGACTTAGGTCCTAACCATTTAGAGTACAAGGAGATAAGTGAATGCAACAAATGGGACTAAGAAGTGGTCCATTAGGAGGGAAGGAATCCAGGAGAGTAAAGTGTCCTACAAGAAGAAAATAATGAAAAAATAAATGGTGATAATAAAAGGTATATACTTATTTACTTTAAAAAATTATTCATTCATTCCCCCAAAACATGGCATTTTAACATATCAGTGAATATATTTAAATGTATTTAAACAAAAATTCTACTTTGGAAAATAAAGTATTTGATTTGTATACTCAATTATTGAAACAAGAAATGACAATAACATCTCTTTATTTAGAATAGTGTCATGAGCATTCAAAAGTTTGTCCCAATTTTGTTCAGATTCCAAAATTAGTTTTCAAATTTCTTTAATCTTTTTCTTTTCTTTTTATTTTTTTTACAGGTAAAGAGAGAGTCAGAGCGAGGGATAGATAGGGACAGACAGACAGGAACGAGGAGAGGTGAGAAGCATCCATCATTAGTTTTTCGTTGCTGTGGCAACACCTTAGTTGTTCATTGATTGCTTTCTGCATGTGCCTTGACCGCGGGCCTTCAGCAGACCGAGCAAGCCCTTGCTGGAGCCAGCGACCTTGGGTCCAAGCTGGCGAGCTTTTGCTCAAGCCAGATGGGCCCACGCTTAAGTTGGCGAGATCGGGGTCTCGAACCTGGGTCTTCTGCATCCCAGTCTGACACTCTATCCACTGCACCACTGCCTGGTCAGGCTCCTTAATCTTTTTTTTATAGTGTTATAGAGGTGAACATCAGTCAAACACAATCACATAAATGTATGCTCACATTGGGATACTCAGGTATATTTTTTAATGCTTGGCATTAAAAACTCCAGTTTTAAGATTCTTGTTAACTATTATTTTTTGTTTGTTCTTAGTTTAGATTCCCTCATGCTGAAGGTCTCATCTTTGGAATTCCTACTCCTGGCATGATTTGTGGGAGCCTGAACTTTGCAATATATAGACCACAAGAAACATTTTGTGATTTTTGGCTTTATTTACTACCTATAATTTTATGCATCAATTTTGGAGTTGTGTCAGTACCCTTATAACTCAAAGTGTCACCAAATAAAAACCAATTTTATCTAAGAGAGAATTTATATTTCATCTGGTTTTAGTTTTACTGGGGCATGGATGTGAGTAGAAGGATAAAGTGGGAGAAAATAATTTGGCAGCTATCCTATTAGTTTAATTCCAGATTAAAACCAACAGCATAAATCAGAACCCAGATTGAGTCTCTGGGAAGCCCATCTTTAAGGCACTTCTCCCATTATAGAAGTCCTCTGTTGAACTTCCTCCTCCCTAAGTTTCCCAAGGGCATGTTGTCTTGTTTTACAAGGCAAATTATGTATTCCCACAGTTTGTCACTAATTTATTCCACTTATTGGTAGCAGAGTTTAAATGGCAAGAAAAGTAGACAAATGAGGAGCATCGTACAACAGAGACTTACAGAACTGCCTATGCGTAGTCTGTCCCTCTGTTCTTAGGTCCTCTGACCCTTGTACTTCTCCTTTGCCTTGACTGCTTTTCAATAGTACTATTCCAAGTCTCTAAGCTCCATGGAAACTCAAGTCCTGTATGCGGTTATATCCTCAGTACCTGGCCCTACACAAGGCATAATCAGATACTTGCTGAAAGAAAGAGTGAGAGGCTCACGCTACCTCAGTAAAAAGCATCAGGAAAAAAATTTGAAGAAGGATAACAAAGTATAAATATAGCCAAAGTCACAATTGTAACAATTTTTACAACTCTATAAAATTAAACATTTCCTGGAAAATAGATTAATGAATAGATCTCATATAGTCTATAAGTAGTAGAATTCACAATACTGTACTCAGTGGAAGTGAAGTCACCAGATAGAAAATGAACAGATATTTGAGTAGCCAAAGTGTGGAATAGAAATTAGCTTCATAAGAGATCATAAAGATGGTTGCTCTAGAAAGTGTCAAATAATTTACACATGTTCTGATGAGAGTCAGCTTACTCACCCTTACCTTATTTTATCCAATAATAGTGGCTCACATCTTATTCATAGACTGAATAAAAAGAATAATATGAGAACTGGTTCAACAAAGAACTTCCCTGCTACTAATAATACATGATAGGGTCAAGGTCCTCACAAGTTTTACAGACTCTTTTCAAGAAAGTAAGCTTATGCCCCTCTAAGTGATCAGGATTAAGTTTCCCTTGCAGTACAATGTTTTTAGGCTAACAGATAACAGAAGTTCTGAGACTGAAGGGAGACACAGAATGAGAGGAGGCAAATGGTGTAATGTGACCCATATATAGGTGTGAGAGTCCTATTCCCTGAAGGGTCTCAGCTCTCCAATGCCTTTTCATTGCTACCCACATGGCCAAAATCTACAGCAGACTGTATCAGAGAGTGCTGTGCTAGCAAGTTTGATGGGAGATGGAAGAGAATGAGGGAATAAAGAAGTGAAATGTGGATTAATTGGATAGGTGATAGAAAGGTAGACAGATAGATAAGCAGGCTTATTTCTCCCATAAACACTACATTATCTTGAGTTCTTCATGATCATCTCCCATGCATGACTATGGGAGGTCAGCATTATTATTCCCATTTATAAATGAGAGCCCAGAGATGATAAATATGTTAGTATATACACTAAAAGCTTCTATTCCATCTGGCCCAATAGGCTCTATAAGCTTCCTTCTTATTATGTTCTTTGTTATTCATTCTGCACCAGTCATACTAGCCACACTGCTGCTCTTCAAATATGTCAGGTAAACTTTCACAGGGTCTTTGAACGTATTGTTCCATTTCCTTTAATGTTCTCCTATTAATTATTCACATGGCTATTCTTTATCCTTATGTCTCTCCTCAAATGTCATCAATTTCTCTTTTCCTCTTGATATACTGTACCCCATTCCCTACTATATTTTTCTTCAGAAGTCAGTTACCATCATTTCCCATATCTCCCCTCTCCCTCAGGAAAATAAAGAATAAAGCCCATGACTGGAGCTTGAATGTGTTAATTTATTTTTGGAAGTAAAGCAAAAATCAGAAATGGGAAAATGAAGGGATAAAATGGGAAAAAAGGAAAATAATATATATCGGTGCGTAATCAAATTGGTGACTAGTGTGGGTAATTAGGGCTTAATATCATTAAGAACCCTCTAGAGAGCCTTGTATAATAAGCTCAAAACTATCTACCTGAGTAATACATAGGCTCTTATTAGAGTGTGCTTAATTAGTCCCATAGGTAGTCCACACAGAATAGCCTGGGGCAAAAGTTGGGACTAGGTGCCAGCAGGTTACACCGTCAATCAGCTTGTTGCTGTATCAATGGATGCAATAAAAAGTTTGAATGAGAAAATGTAAGGGGGCACATAAGAGATTTCTGACAAAGACTGCCTCTTGCATCACTTAGACCAGTGGTTCTTAACCTGGGTTGTATAGAACCCTAGGGGTTCGATGAGTCGGTCTCAGGGGTTCGGAGAAGCCTCTGCCGCGGAGGCCAGAATAAAGTAATACCGTAATTTGTTGTGAGTTCATGCACTTTGTTGGTTTTGTTCTTTGAACAAGGTGATGTTCATGCACGACTCATTTTGTGCACCAGTAGAAAAACATATACCTATGTCTTGAATTTGGAAAAAAACATCATATTTTATTTATCACTAAAGAAGAGTTCGGTGAATGCGCATATGAAACTGGTGGGTCCGGGACCTCAAAAAAGGTTAAGAACCACTGACTTAGACTTTTCACAGAGACTTCAAGGTAGTGACAATTTCTACAATAGACTCAATACTGTATTAAAAAAAATTAGTGGAAAAAGCTAGAGTCCCTGTTGTTGCAACTGGTTTCTGGGCAACAACTGACTTAACCATTATTTTCCTCCACACATACCCATTCTGTGTTTCCCCCATTCGTGCTCACCACGCCAGTTGGTCTACATTCATTTGTCTGGTGGGCTGACCCAGACCTTCAGCCCCAAGACATGAGAGTGTTTAATTACTATACTCTGGTCAGCTCATTGTCTTTACAATCGTCCACTTTCTGTTATTACTTGGAAGGCGCCAGTGAAGTGCCTGGGTTCTAAATATGACCTCCAATGGCTCGATTTTGCAGCAGCAATCATAGCTGCTCATGGTAATCAGGTTCAATTCATTCCACCAACATAATGAATGTCTTCTCTGCCTTCGGCGCCACTTGCATGAAAAGCCAACAATGACCAAGCGGTAGTCATAGTTTCAAGGCTGTGAAACACTTACTATTTGAAGTACCTAGTGAAGTGCCTTTCTGCCCCCATGGAAACCAGACTCTGAAGCCAGCTTAGCCTACATTGTGGGCATGGGAATCACAGACTCCACAAGTAAGTCACTCTGTGTGATAACAAAGGGGTCATTCTACTTCTTGGTTCCTGGACCCATATAGTCTGGCTTTTGGGGTTACAGCACTATACACTGACCATCAAATTGGTTTATATGCACATCCAGAAGTAGTACATTTCAACCTTACAGGGTGTTGTCCCTAAATTTAGGCATTAGCTAAACCTTTAATATGCCTTTCCATCATTCTCTCAGGCAGAAGCACTGTTGGAGGGTAAAAACTATGTCTTTTCATCATTATACTTCCAGAACATAATTAGTACCTGGCACATATTAGGCATGTCATACATATCTCTGAATGAATGAATACATGAATACATGAATGAATACATGAATAAATGAATGGATGAATTAATCTCTAGGAACATTAAAAATCACAAAACAAAAAGATTAAAAAAAAACATTATAAACTAGTATCTTGTATGACTAATATGTGAAGAATGATCTCTTAGATAAATATATAATCAGTACTAATCTCATTTAAAAAATTGAAAAATTAAACAATTTGCTTTTATAATGTATGTAGAATTAATCTTAGTGTAACCAACATATTTATTTACTTTAGTATACCAACAAATCATAAACTTAACAATATAAAACTACAGATTCACTTATTCTTCTTTTTTCCTAAATACTAATGAATTTCATTTATGAAAACCTCATTAAGAAACATTATGTTCAAGAATAAATTGCCAAAGCCCTATTCTACCAAATTAAATGTGTGATGAATTATTTAAAATGACATTTATTGCATCAATTTTTAAAAAGAAAGCTGTTAATATAACTTAGTAGCACCAAACCTTGTTCTCTTTGCTTTTCTCCAACAATTGACAGGGGTGTGCAAGAGTAGGTTTACAGGTGGAATACAGATAAATAATACAATAATTATAAATTGTACTCAGAACTGTAGACTTACTTGTGCCCCCTTGTACTTTGCTTGCTCCTGCTAATACATCAGATGATAATACCTATGGACTAAAGTAAAGTTTTGCAGAATTAAAAGGGAAGCTGTAAGTGTGTAATATTTTATACTAATTTCAGTGTAACACGTTTCATTGGATTTCCTCCCAGAGGAACTTCAGGTGGTAGAGAAAAACGTCAGTATAATCTAATTTCAAGGGAAGTCGGTTTTTATTAATCATGGGTCAGTCATCAAGCTAAGTGCTGAAAAAAATTAGAGGTCTATTTTTATTCATTTATTAATTATGAATTACTAATAAATAATGAAACCTATTTACCTACCCTACTTTTTGAAGCTTCCTTTTAGCTAACATGGGGATATATATTAGTCTCTATACTATTTCACCAGCAGCCAAATTTCATAGGGTTGAAAAGAGTTTGTATGAAGTCTTAGATTCTTAGAAGAGAAAGATCTAAGGTTTATATGCAAATATAAAAATAGCCTATTCTATAACATACCTGTCACAAATATAAGAAATTCCTAAAACTCATTTTAATCATTTCTCCCCTCTTTAAGGTCCAAATTCAATTCTTCTACTCAAATGAGCAGCATGGAGAATCCAATCAGATAACATGAAGCCGTTCCCTTCCCTCCTGCCACTTTCTCACCTTTGAAACCAGTTATATCTAACTTAGAGTGTTATATTCCCGATTAATGAAGTTAGCCACACAATGTTTAAAATGTGACTTCAGTTTGACTATAAGATTGTTAATATTATTGAAAAGATAATTTAAAAATTAGTTATAACAATAAAATAATTTAAGATACTAACACCCTTTCTGAAACAGGAAAACAGTTACAAAACTGGGTGCTTTATGTTAACTCAGGGCCACCTAATGTCATGAAATGGCAATATTAATATTTCTTGGCTCTTGTAAGACACTAGTGTTATTCTGCTCACCTTTTTGAAAAATAGTCAAGTTTCTAATACAGACTACTTCAAAGAAGATATCAATGAAAATAGGGAACTTGGAAGAATGGAGAAATTCTGAGGTCCAATACATATAATAAACTCAGTTTCTTCACCTGATCAAAGTGACTTCCCTTGGTAGAGTCCCAAAATGTACTATTGCCTCAAATAACCAAAAAACTTTTAAAGTTATGAAGGATAACTCCCATTTTTTTACCTTCCCCTTCAGTTCCAAATAAGCATGCTTTTCTAACTTCACTAATTAAGAAATATTTGTCCTTTAAAAATTTTATATTCACTCCAAAAACCAGTGATATGGTAACAATCCGAGAAGGATGCTACTCTAAAGCTAATTACAGCATCAATGATCAGCTGTCTTCAACTCTCACAAGTTCTCAAGGATTCTTTTTTTTTACTGTCACAGGATACTTAATGCAAAATTTATAGAATCAGCCCTAGTAAATTTGAATTCTAGAAGTTTCTAGCCCCCTTTTTAAATATACACCTGAAGTCCTTCTTTACATTTTAAAATAACAGAAACGGAATATCAATTCTAAGTTTTACTATAGGTCTTCTCTCGAAGGGCTTCTTGCAAAGAATTCACATGTTGCTGTAGTAGCTCAAATGAGAGATTTTAGATTTCTCTGCCTGGTCAATTATAAGACCATTACCTTACCACAGAACACATGCTCTTGACTTTGCAAAGGTCTGTGTTGCAGCTTATTGGGCTTTGAAGAACCTCAGCCTTTTTTGTAGCTGGGGCTTTTTCTCCTCTTGTGTGTTCCAGGACCTGGGCTGTTTTACATTCATCTCCATTCATCGGTTTCAGTTGACATTTGTGGACTGGAAACATAATGTGTCAGAAGATAGCTGTAGCTTCCTACTGTGTTAGTTATTGTTTCCTTTGTCAGGAGGTGAGTGAGCACAAAGATTTTCCAATTGCTCTGATTTTCAGACAGATTCAGATCTACTGAGCCATCACTGATGCACACGCCTATACCATTTAGAAACACTTGATATAGATTTCAGAAGTGATTTCTGAGTTCAGTCCTATACAAATAAAGGTACTCTCATTTATCCTTATTTCCAGAAGAGGAATATATTTCATATTGTCTCCTTGGTTTACTCCCATTCTGTATAAAAGGAATAGAGGAAGTGCTTTTAAAAAGCTGCTCATCTGGGCTCAAAACAGCAGCTCACCTTTTTTGCTAAAGGCAAAACATTATCATGATCAACAGAATCTGTCTCTTGGGATTCAGTTCTGCAGTCCTTTCTTGGGTAAAATTCCCACCAGAATTAAAATTAAGTCCTCAGTGAGCACTTAAATTACATTACAATATTCAGCTTTATAATTTCCACCAAGGCTTTGCCAAAGGCATTGAATGATTTATAATAAACTTGAAAACCTCAATCCCCTCTTCCCAGGGTGTCTTCAATTATTTCTTTGACGAAGTCTGCTCTTGATTCCTTGCTGAACTGAAGTAATAAGGGTTTTAGGGCCTTCATATGTTTCCTCAAACTTTGTCTTTTTAACTTCAGAATGTCTGCAGGTGAAATATCTTTGAGTGGATCTTTTTAAATGTACCTCTTATAAAAGTATAGTTAAATATTATTTTACTCCAATAGAATTTGCATGTGTAAATATAAATTTCCCATAATATTATTTTAATTATAAAAGTTGTATTATTCGAAATTACTCAAATTCCTTATAATTCAGCTGAAGAGTTCACTTATTTAGTTAAAAAATAAGTTCTAATAAAATCTCATATTGTTTTCTATTTCATTCCCTTGTCACATAGATGTAACATAGCATTGGCTATAGTGAGAACTAGAAGCATGAGTATGGGTAGATTGTAGAATTTAAAAGTTTGATTGGTCTCATCATAAGGAGAAACTAAGTTCTGGGAAAATTGAGAGACCTATCCAAAGTCACACATTTTATTAAGAACAATGCAGGTCTTACCTTTTGTTTAGGATTCTGGATTTAGAGAAATTTGACATTAAAAATTGCATATTCTACTTAGTAGCTATATCCTTGTATAAGTCAAGGTATATAATTCTATGTGGCTCGGCTACGAGTAAGTCACTGAGCTTCAAAATTCTTAATCATTAAAAATGGATATACTTCTCTTCTAAGATGTTTAAGAGAAATAAAAATTACATATGTAGAAATTCTAATCCAAAATAGGCATTAAATGAAATAGTAAAGATTATAATTATTAGTAATTTATACAACTAAACTACATCACCTTTTGGACTTTTCTCTGTGATTTATTCTTACATAATTTTTAGAATATTTCCCTATAGCACAATCACAGTATGACTCCTTTTACTTTGAAACTCTCAATGACTTTCTATCATCAATCAAATTAAGTTTAAATGTTTACCCTATCACACAAGGCCCCAACTCACTTTTCATTTTTTTTCAACTATTGTTTATTAAAGATAGGAACTATGTGTTATTCTCTAGTGTAGTACTTTTACAAAGAGAAGGTACTACAGAAAAATGCTAATTGAATACCTTAAAATATAATAGGCAAAACCCATCAAAGCAGCACGGAAAAACATATACAAAAAAAGCAAAATCAACATTGAAAAACATGTAAGAGTATTTGCACTGTCATCATGCAATGATGTAAAATGTTCAAAAGTAGAAAAATATTTCCCAAGTGTATTTATTTGAATGAACGTGTCTTCCAACATACTTAAAAAATGGGAGATGTGGTGAATTTAAAAGATAAATTTACTGAAAGAATTTGATTAAGTATTAGTCCTATGTACGTTTTAATGGTCACAAACTGCCACTTAAAAATACATTCATTGATTTATTATTATTTATGTCATATATTTTGAACATTAATGTTAGTATGTGTGTAAATGTATATGGTAAAAAAGAGAATCACATGAATAACAAAATGCACTTTAACTTTAGAGAATAATTTCTTATTACTGGTACTTAGAACCTTCAAAATTATAGAGCATTCCAGTCCTTCAATAATGTCATTATCGTCTAGATACACTAGACAATAAACTCCAGGGCAAGAAGCATTTTTCTCAACAAAAATTGATTCCCAGAAAACAGGCTTTTTAAATAAATCAAACTGGGTTTCAAAATGGAGACCAGCCTTCATTAAATCTTAACTCCAAAATGGAAATTTATAAGTTAAATGTAAAAGCAGTAAAATTTCACATGAAGACAGAGCAAAGAGAGGGAAAACAGCGTGGAAGAAAAAGGAAATGGGAGAAAGATATTTAGATGGGACCCACAGTTCATCACCTGCATGCAGAAAATGGATTCTATCTTTTCAAGAAGTGGGAAATCAACTAACCCCCTTTGAAGAGAGTCTCCACCTTCTAATGTCCCCACCACTGATGAAAGGGTTACTGCATGCAATTACTCAAAGAAACAGTGAGTTTAGATTTCTTCCTGACATCCCCCTTTTTTTTTCTTTTCTTTTGCTGTTTCTTTTTCTCTTTTAATTGAACTAGAGTATCTCTGCACCCTGGGAGAAGTTGGGTATTAACTTTTTTAGCTTATTAAGGTACCATTTAGGAAATCACTGAAATGCTTTAGCACATAGCCCAGAAGTCAGCTACTGGGAGAATCAGAATCAATGTATTTTGTGCCTCTGAAATTTGGGAAGCAACAAAAGAATGCTTCTGTTGTAAACATGTGAAGTCCACATTTCACATCATCCTATAGGCACAGAAGTTCCTTTTTGCTGAACTCAAACTGGATAATTCAATTACAAAGTCATTAGACCCCCTTGTAAGATAATTCAGGGGAGTTCCTGTTTTTATTAAAAGCCTTTGTTGTGTGTGTGTGTGTGTGTGTGTGTGTGTGTGTGTGTGTGTGCATGTGTGTGTGTGTGTGTGTGTTCATCCAACATATATATATATATATATATATATATATATATATATATATATATATATATATATATATATATATTCTGGCCTCTAGCACTCAGTTTACAAGGTTTCTAATTAAGCTCCAGAGAGGATTATATAGTTCACTGAACTGAGTTACTGTGTTACAACTGGGAAAGAAGAGGCTCTTCTATTTTATCAGAAAAATAAACACTTTAGTTTTATTTCCTCTGCCACACATGTTATCTCTTGGTCCTGTCACAACATTTTTTATAGGTTTTTATTTCAAAGAATTACCTTGAGATTACTGTCAACACAGGCCTGAGGAAAGTCTCCACACAGAATATAGCAGGTGGCTTTGCCTTCTAAAAAACTCACTCTAGTCAATGTAATATCATATAATGTCATTGAAATAATCATCCATAATTTAAGAAAACAGAGGGGTTTTCGACATTATGTACTTTGGCCAATAATTTGCGGAAAGAAAAATGTTTAACAGTTACAAAAGCACAATTCGCCAACTTGATTCTTAACTCAAATTTTTAACCTTTCAAATTGCTTCAGAAACTCACTGGATTCTGTTCTTTATAACATCAGTAGGCAAAATGCAAAGTGCTAGGTCACAATTCCTAACTGGACAAGAAAATGCTCCTCAGAACAGAAAGGGTGTTCCCAGTCTTCTGCAAGGAGAAAACACTGTAGTTATTCAACTCAAGTAAATGCTTCATAACCATGGAATTAAATATTTCTGAGGAGTTCATTCCTGAGCTTTCTGGGTTGAATTAGGATATTCTCAGAACTCCACTTCATGTCACCCACATGTCTTAAAAACTGGTGCCTTCTGCTCAGCTGCATGTTTTGTTTCCAGACATGCCGGATGTCTATGCAATAAGCACTCGGAGAGTTCAAAGAGACACAGCACATTCTGTGCTTTCTCTTCCCACCATTCCATGTAAACACCATTAATAACCAAACCGCTCTTAAGCCAAAAGGCTCTGATAGCTTGACTTCAGTCTGTTAATTGTTTGCACTTGCTCTCTGCCTTTATTGTGCTTAGTAGAACCATCGATCTGGGGCCAAATCCAGCCACTTGCCCCCACATGTTTCTACAGGAGCATAGATACTGACCGTGTCTGAAAGAAACATGCCTGTCACCCCCATCTTTTTACCTTACTGCCACAAGCCCCTTTCCCTTTGAGTACACACAGTCAGAAATTAAACAAACAAATCTTCAGAGTCTACCACTTATCAGGCATTGGAGTTGATACCAGGCAATGTCAGTAAACAAGAAGAAAGACAAAAATTCATGCTTCCAAGGAACTTACATTCTGATGGGGACAAATGCAGAGATAAATAAGTAAATAAACAAGCGGGTTAAACAAATAAACAAATTTGGAGAGTAATAAGCTAGGAAAGAAACCACAGGATAACGTGATAGAGAGTGACTTGGGAATAGGCAACAGCAGATGGGGAGCTCATGGAAGGCCTCTCTGAGCAGATGGCATTTTAGCTGAAACATGAAGGAAAAGAAGAATCTGGACAGCCTAGACGCCAGATGAAAAGGTTTCAAAAGAGGAGGCAATAAGAACAAAGCCCCAAGGAGTGTTAGAGCAATCCAGAGAAGACTAGCAGGATAGAAGTGTATAAATACTCATGAATTGGAGAAAATTGTGAAGCACAAACAATTCTAAGCCTGTGAAAGTTCCTTATAATTCTTGCATATTTCCTTTACGCATATTACTGTCAAGTTCTTTGTAATAATTTTCTACCAAATGAGATTTCTTGGTTGCAAACTTACTTTTTGCAACTTATTTGCAAGGTTGGTTAACTTCTCTTTTACTGTTCTTTACTAGGATAATAACAATCATCCTGTACGACTACTATAAAACTACTATGTAGGGCAGACCTTACCTAGTTCTTACTCAAGAGCCATTCTCCTCTTCCTTCAATCATAATTTGCTTGTGACAGCAATGTGGTCTCCTTAAAAAAATAAGCATGCACACATGCATACACACATACATTGAACTCCACTTTCAGCCTCCCTTTCAGCTAGAAAGCTGCACACTACATTTTTCCTTACAATGTGGTTCTGGGAGGTAAGCAGACATCTTGTGGCTCTGAGGTAACTATGAGAATAAAGTGGAAAGTTTACAAGAGTTTGAGTCACTAATGCCATCATGGAGCTACTATATGATCCTTGGACACCCTTCTAACCTCTTGTTGAGGAAAATAAACCCCCACATATTTAAATTATTGTAAAGCACTAAATGTGAAGTGCCACAAAACAGAAAATATATATTGCACTATAATATCATCATCATCTACATAACTCAGGTGCTTTAACAAAGTATTTATTTATAGAATAGGACATATGGAGGATAAGAAGTCCTAGGTTCAGATAGTTCAAAGTCAAGGTATAAAGGATATTGAAAATTATTGAATATGAAATATTTTTATTTTTATAACACATCCAGTAGCGATGTAATACCACAATAAGTATACATGCTGTCATGTCTAAATATCTAGACTTCTAAGATTTCAAGGTGAAATATTATTCATTTCTTGACTTAGGATCCTGCCAGGAAAGAATAAGGAAAGATATTCTGTTCTGGTGTTTTCTTTCACTAATGACAGTAGCACCTGGCATCACTTTTATTTTACAAAAAAATAATAAACACTTTTGCAGATATCTAAGTAATTGGAAGTTCTCTTAGGGATTTGAGGAGAGCAAGTAGATTGACCTAGCCTGCAGACATACAAGGGAGGGGGTGTCCGAGAACTAAACTTGGAGCACGGCAAGTCTGAGAAGGAACTGCCAAAAAAGGAGAAGTTTTCAACAAAAACAAATGTCTGCTGCTCAAATGTCTGCTGTCAGTGTACTCCATCTCTCACTGGACACTCCCAAAAGGCATCTTTAGTAATCCATAGACAGAGGTATCAACAATAACAGTTGTATATATTAATAACGCAATATTTCACCAAACTTACAATAGTGAAACAATAATTACTAGTTGCTTTGATGAAGCACCATATGCCCAGATCATGTAGTACAACACACATACTTTATCTTTCATCTTTACATCGCTTTATAAAATGACCAATAATTTTGAAAATAAATTGACATTATGGCATGCACAGGAGAAATTCAAATGCATTTTAAAATGTCCTCTATATTGCATTGACCAGATACTATGTAATCAAATTGCTCTTATATACTGCCTACTTTGAATTATTGATTAATGTGTGTAGACACTTGTTTCTTCAAACTGCATAACCACATGTGTGGTAATTTTTCACATTGGTTTTTCAGGCACCGCCAGGCTCTGTTTATCTAAGATATATCAGATACACTCAATATGATCAGATGTAGTGGATGCACTTACCCAAGGGTGTACCCACTCTTTTTCATATTGCTCCAGGTTTCTGCCTAGAAATATAAGAATTCTGATAAATTCTATTCTACACAGTTCCCTTTAAATATATACATATGTATACTTATGAGGAAATGTAATTATATACACTGCTGTTGTATGCCTAATATGTCCATTTTGACTAGCTATCTCCAAAAACGTTATTCCAAGTTCTCCCTTAAAATTTTATACATCTAATGTTTAGAAAACATTTCAAACTATCTTCTATCATCACATATTTCAAACTTCGTTTCTCTACCACCTACCCAAATATCTTTTATTGTTGAACTCTGCAGTTCATGTTCATATCACATAATCTACACCCCAGCACCTTTCTGTTGGGATGCCAGGTAAATTGTATAGTGGGCAGTAGGAACATTCTTGGAAGGCATTCAAACCCAGACTAACAATATTTAATTATACTTGGAAGCAACTAAAAAATTAAATTAAATTTCAACTCAACTTCCTCTAGCAAAAAGAGAGAAATATTTTTTTAAAAAACAAACTATTGCCACTCTAATCCTATCTGAATGAAGGAAAGTATGACAGAGCGGAGGAACCAGTGGTTAAAATATATTATTTTTACTAAATCCACAGCAATCTATGATTGGGTCAATTTATTACTAGAGCCCCTTAAAAGAGGCTAGTGCAAGCAAGGGGTTCTAAAACTTAGGTTGCTTTATAGCAAATCTGCTTCAAGTCTTAAATTGCATATGTATTAAGAGGAAGAAATAAGGGCTGCTATATTATCTCTCCAGGCACATGGTGCTTTTAGCCAAACCTGCACCTTTGCACTCACCACTGACCAGGTACAATCAGTGATGTCCAGTTTTGAGGCTGGTATATCAGAATATATATCCAAGACTTAGTAATGATTTGAGTCTCTAGAGTACCCAGGAAAATAGAGACCTCTTACTGTTCCTCATAGAAACACCCATTTTAATGCCAGAACATTGATGGCAGGGGAAGGAGGCAGGAGGGAAATAGGAATAATTCTTTATGACTCTCTAACAAATAACAAATGCCAATGTCAACAGTTACTGTTTATTGGGCACTTCCCCTGTGCTGGTACTGCCATCTCATTCAATTCATGAAGCAACTCTTTGAAGTAAGGACTTATTATGTCCATTTTTAAGTCAGATTTATTAAAGTATAATTTATTTACCCTTTTAGTAAATAAAACCTTAAGATCAAGTCACATGAATCCAACTTTGTACTTCTTTTTCAAAATTGTTTGGCTACTCTTGGCGTTTTGTTTTTCCATATAAAATTTTAAATCAGCCTGAAAAGTTCTAATAAAAAGCCTTCTGAGATTTTGATTGGGATTGCACTAATTTCCTAGATGAATTTGGGGAAAATTAATATTTTAAAACTATGGAGACTTCAAAATCATGAACATATATATCTCTTTATTTGGATCTTCTTTAAATTCTCTCAACAACATTTTGTTATTTTTACCACACAAATTTTCCAGTTATATTGTTAGACATTTCCCTAAGTATTTTGTGTTTTTGAAGGAAAGAGGATAAGAAGTATTACCTTTCCCTTCCCAGGGATCTTATGACTTTTACTTTATTTGAGAGAAACGTAAAGATGTCCCATTGAGGGGAGTTCAGTTAGTTGTTCTCTCTTCCCTGAGTATTTTTTGTGAGCACCAGTGGGAGCCTGGGAAAAACACTTTTGAGAAAGTACAGACTCCACTTGTATTTGGAACTCCTGGAGATTTTACTGTCATACTAACTCATACTTGGCCTTTAAAAATGTGTTAAAATTTTGGCTATTTTCTCCTTTCCTGCTGTTACTGGCAGTCACCTCTTCCTTCCATGTTCTTCCAAAGGTGAAACAGTTGATTTGTTTCATTTCTCTTTCAAGTGGGTATTTCAGCCTTTGGAAATCAAATTATGTGAAAAAGTCTCACCTCTCTAATGATCTTAAGAAAAATAATGCTTTCATTGTTTTGTGGGTATTTTTGCTTTCATTGGTTTTTAAAATTCTTATTGTTATAGTGAAATGACATTCTCTTGCATCTTTCAACATTTTAAGCAAAAGATTAGTCAACCAGACTATTTTATATGAGAAATCTGAGTCTTGGAAAGGCCAAGTAACTTGCCCGATATTATAGATCCATTAAATATCATGGCCAAAACTTAAACTCAAGTTTTTCTGAAATAAAAGTTTATTGTGTTAAACATCACACTAAAATGCATTCTGTAGGAGCATTTCATCAAAAGACCATATTTTAGCTCTCTGCATGATTCTAGTTAGACCCAAATGTTCTCCTTTTTATTGTAAAGGAGAACTTGAAATAATGCTACATAATTATCTGATGAGTCTTGAAGGCTGCTACCCCACATAAGTTTAAAATTAAAAAAAAAATTTTAAGTGAGTATGACTGGAAAATTCCTACCCTTCTTTACTTTGTAAAGTCACAATGTTCAGTATTTCTTCCATTATTAAATAGGGTTGGATCATTTTAAAAATGTATGCTATTTGTTACCTTTTAGAAATTCTTAGGCAAACCCAATGAAAACATCATGTGACCACAAGAGCTTGGACTTGAAAGAGGGGGATAACTTCAAGGCAGAAGGATTTTGCATCAAATTGGGAAAGGGGGTCAAGAGGCAACTTAGACTGATTAACCAGCATAAGCAACCCAAGGGAATTTGGCTCTCCACAAATTACCCAGGAGGAACCAATACTGATTCCAGAAAAGGTATCAAATTTGAAGACAGAAGCAAAGACAGAAACTGAAACACATACAACAATTCAGGAACGAGAATAGAATTAGATTTTTGAAAGAGGTGGGCATGTCATTTGGTAGAGAACATCAAAGATACACTTGTGTTCTCTTTTGGTCATCTGTAGATGTCATTTTTGTAGCTTAGAAAATCTCTGGAAGTCTGACATGTGACCAAATGGCCCTCACATCTTGGCAAATATACACTTGTATAGTATATTTTACTTTATAAACCACTTACTTATGCTATCTTATTTGAAATTCATGGCAATTCTATGTAACAGATGAAAACAATGAGATGAAATATTCAGAATATTTCAGAATATATAATCATATGTGTTCTCATAGATCATGACACAGAGTTATGCTATAACCTTTATCATCTGAATATGCATAAGTTTGTGTGTATATTTACTTGCAATGTATACACAGAGTGATATACATTCTCTACGACTAGAATATTTATAAATGTGACAAGTTAGAAAAATCACAAAAAGAAACATTAATAAATCATTCCATGTCGCAAATTGCAATATGATGAAAGGGAAGACTTTCTAAAAGGAAGAATTCTCTCCAAGGTTCAAGAAACAAATTTTCACATGTTGCTGATAAAAGCAAAAGGTGGTACTGCTTTTAGAAGCATAAATCAAAACCTTCCCACCAAGAGTTGCAACTATTTTCAGGTTTTACTAAGGTAAAAATTATCTTCAAACTCATTACTTAGAAGATTAATAAGATTAGATAAAAGAAGAAAGACCTACATGTGACAAGTAAAAGGCATTGCTGAATGCTTGAAGCATATTTTTCCTAAGCACTTAAGAATTTACCTATATTGTCCATTAAACTGCATTTATGGGTTTGTGAGTCTGTTTTCCCTAGTAAATTATGACTTTTGTGAAGTCAGAGACTGGAAAAGATTTACTTTTTATATTCTAAGTGTATAGCAAAGTGCCTAGACATAGTACTGTACTTCTCCATGTATAAGACGCACCCCTTTTTGAAAATTTTGGGGTCTAAAAACTGGGTGCACCTTATACAGTGGTTGTAGATATTTTTACTGGTATTTCCTACTTTTTTGCGCTTGTTTTTCACTCATTGTTGAAGATGGTGATTCATCATCAGACACAGATGAAGACAAGTTTATGGATGGGAGTTTTGACAGTGATGAGGAGTCATATGAACTGTATGATGAATAAAACTGAGTTCAACAACTTTATGTAATACATTTTTTTTTTCAAATTTTGGGCCCGAAAATTAAGGTGCGTCTTATACATGGAGCGTCTTATACATTGGGTGAATAAGGAAATAGTGTCACTATTATATATATCATATATGTGTATATATATGCACACACAAATATATGCAATGTGTAAACAAAAATATATACTTATATAACAGCACCCATACAATTCCATGTATATAATTTCATATTTATTTATTCCATATATATGTGTATACACATACACATTTCTGTATATATTATGGAACATTCATGAGTATATGTATCTATGTTCCTACATAAGTATGCTTTTATGTATGTGTGTATGTATAGTCATTTCATCTTTAAATTTTTCAAAATCATGTTTTTAAAATCAAGTAAGCTTCAGTCAAACTGAACTATAAAAGTGAGAATGACTGCTATTAGTCTTGGCTTATGAGAGTCACTATTGAATCTGATGCATAGCCTCTCAGACCTAATACAGTACTAATGACTTTACAGGTATCTGCCACTTTGCATTGCCTGATCACTCTTGGAACCACAAGTGATTGAAAGTTATTAGAAACTTATTATCAATATGCTCTCCTGAAACTACAAGAAGTCCAAGCTGGCAATTGGCTAAAATCACTACCTGATATAACGTGCTCGGTGAGCCTGGCTAGTGTCCCTGCTTCCTTGAAGCCAGACACTTCCCCAGCGATGATATCCTTGTACCGACTGATGTAGTCTGCGATTTGACTGAGGGCTTGTTCTGATTCACAGACAAGTGTTAAATGAAGTCTGTCTGAAATAAAAAGTGGATGCAATTTTATTCTCATTCATTCATTCATTTCCTCATCCTCAAACACTGAGCATCTGCATTCCACAGGTACTGCATCAGGCACTGGGGGGCACAAAGGTTAAAAAAAAAGCACTTTTTTCAACTTTAAGTTGTATAAGGTACTTTCAGAGTGGGGTTGTACATGTTCCAAAAAGATGTATAATGGCCTGAAACCCAAGTGATTTGACTTAATAATTTTGGCCATCAAACATCCAGTTTAGACATTAAACTGAAAAGCTCTGCATAGCAAAGAAAGCCATCAACAAAAAAGGCAGCCTACTAAATGAGAGAAAATATTTGCAAATCGTATATCTGATAAGGGGCTAGTACCCAAAATAGATAAAGAACTCATACAAGTTAATAATGAAAAAGGAAAAAGGGTCCCGTTAAAAAACAGGAGGAGGACCTAATTAGATATACTGTATTTCAAAAGAAGATATACATATGATCAACTGGTACATGAAAAGGTGCTCAATGTCATTAATTATTAGGGAAATGCAAATCCAAATGACAGTGAGATGTCACTTCTCATTTCTCAGAATGGCTATTATCAAAAAAGCAAGAAATAACAAGTGTTAGCAAAGTAGTAGAGAAAGGGAACTCTTGTGTAGTGTCGGTAGAGTAAAAATTGATGCAACAATGGTGGAAAACTGTATGAATATTTAAAAAAAATAAAAATAGAACTATTATGTGATCTTGAAATTAATTGTTTGGGTACATCCAGAGGAAATAAAATCACTATCTTGAAACAATATCAGCGTTGCTATTTTTATTGCACCATTATTTACAGTAGTCAAGACCTGGAAGCAACCTGAGTGTGTATACACTAAATAATACAGAATATTATTTAGCCATGAAAAAGAAAAAAACTTGACATTTGTTACAACATGGATGAACTTTGAGAGTATTATGCTATGTACAATAAGTCAAATACCATATGATCTCACTTATATGTGGTATCTATCCCCTTTCAAAACAAACTAAAACACTGAACTCAAAGACACAAAGAACAGATAGGTAGTTTCCAGAGGTGGGCAAAATGGATAAAGTGGGTCAAAAGATACACACATTTAGTTATAAAATAATTAAAATCATAGAAATGTCATGTATAATATGGTGATGATAATCAATAATACTATAATGTATATTTGAAAGTTGTTAAGATAGTAAATCTTAAAAGTTCTCATCACAAGAATAAAAAGTATTATATATGGTGATAGATCTTAACTAGACTATTTTGGTGATCATTTCTCAGTGTATACCTATATTGAATTATTATTTTATACACTGAAATTAAATAATTTTATATGTCAATTATTTCTAAAAATAATCCAATTTGAAAAATGAACCTGAACACAAATATATGACATTTAATGACAAAAAATAATAAATGCTTACAATTATTATTAAAGAACTATTTCATCTTTAGAATACTCCGAGTGATCTGAGTTCAGAGGTGATGTGGGCATGCTTCCACTATGACTATGCACATCGGAATCAGTACTCAGCTGCATATTGACAACAGTACATTTTATTTCCTTTATGTTTAAGCTAATTCCAGAACTCTAAGGCTGAGACGTGACATAAGTACACTATAAATGAGGTGCTAATGAGATGGAAATTCTCCAGGTTGCTTTTGAGTCTCAATCTGCCTCAGTGTGGACCTGTCTAAAATATCTAAGAGCTGAGAATCATTTTGGAAGGATCCCAACCTCTAGCATCTGAAAATATAGCTGGGAATTCCTTTCCAACAATCTTGTGGGTTATTTTGGCACTTTGGTTTATAATCCTAGCAGGACCCCATCTGAAGTCTCAAGCTTATAAAAGAAGAATGAATGGTCAGTGTAAATAAGCCAAACTTGAGAAACTTCAAACCTTGAGCAACAGGCCATTTCTGTTAATCTATCTAGTCTATACTGGTTTAGCTCATTCTGGCCAGAACAGCTTTTCTGCAATAACTCCTTTGCAAATAAAACACTTTCTTTTTCAGCATGCAAAGGATCTTTCTCTCTGATGGCTGTGGTGCACCGTACTGCATTAAAATTAAACTATTTGGATATGTTTTATGTCTGAATACTGATAAAAGTATGACGTAGTCTGTATTATCCTTAATCAAAGGTTACTTTTATTTGTAGATTTTAAGGGCAACTAAATTTTTTACTTGACAGGTCCCAATCGTTCTAGTTGGCATACCTGCACATTTTTGTTGTATCTGGGATCAGGCATAAATCAAGTGATTTTTCACAGACAAATAAAAATGGTAGAGTAATATATTTCCTGGAATTTAACACTTTATGTTCAGGAGGTCACATATGCCAAGTTGCTTATTTATACTCCTCTTAAAGTTTAAGTCTGTGGGCAGGAGACAAGAAGCAATGTGACTTACTATATCAATGAAGAATATATTGTCCTTTTTCTTATGTACATAAAATTAGCAGTATTACAACAGCAGATCAAACAAGAATATCATTAGAAATAACATTGGCCATTTCTTGGAAATGTGCTTGTTTTATGATTCTTTTTTTTTTTTTACTACAATCATCAGTTTTAAATGCTGTGATTTATTGAATCTTTTTTTTTAATGCAGAAGAGAGAGATAGTGTGCACCAGTTTTTGACACGCTTGCTGACACCTCCCAGCCTGACCTTGCGGTTCAGTTGGGACCAGTGTAGCCTAAGCAGAGCTGATGCATGTCACTTCCAAGCTGAGGCATGCCTAGGGTCCCTCATGCCCCCTCTAGCCCTCTCTCTCCCCACCAAAAATGACCTCAGAGGCCACATATTCCAGATGGTGATTGTAAAATGAAGATAGCCATTTGACCCACATTTTACTATGACATTAGGCAAGAGATTGACACTTTTCCAACTTTCTACATGAAGGACTATAAGGAGAATAAAGATCGGTATAAACATAATTTTATAGGACAATTAATTAATTTATATAATGCGAATATATTGAGTTCCTAACATGTAACTAAGTATTAAACTTTTTTTTCTACATTGTCTTCTTTTTACATTGACCCCATTTAAAAATGCACTATGTTCTCCAGCTCATGATACTAAAGCTCCAAAAAGCTTTGACTTGCTCAAGGCATATAGCTAGAAAGGAAATAAGTCAGGATTTGAATACAGATGTCTGAACTCAGCATCTTGATTTTTCTTCTCTGAAAAGTACCTTACAAACCTACCCTGATCATATTCCACAAAAACCTCAGATCATTTTTATCCCAGGGTTCTGGTTTCTCTCCTTAAAAACATATCCCCTTTTAAATGCATCTGGAATTTATAGGTGAAGTGCTGGCAAATTAATAAAGGAAATTATATCAGTGACCTAAGAAGGGCAGGCCAGGGGTCATGGGAAACTGTGTGGAAGCAAGAGAACCCCTGTCGCTTTACTGCAACCCACATACAGTAACGTACTGCGTCGTTTAGAGCCCTTACCTGGTGGCCAAACCAGCTACCAGCAATAATAAGGAAGAAACCAGAAGGAAGGGCTTCCCTCCCTTCCACGTGGAGGAGTCCAGCTGCGTGGCCAGGATCTCCTAAACGCAAACTGGAGATGAAGCTCCTTTTATTTTCTATGAACAGAACAATGTTGACCTGGCATAATGCAGTCATGTGTCTTGTTTTTGCATTCAGAATATTGTCTTTTCATAGTCCTTCAGAATATGTTAAGGCTGGTTCACTACATAGCACCAGTCATGGTTTAAATTTCAAAGCATTAGATAAAAATGACCTTACACTACATTTGTAGATGTCATTCTCAAGCATCCCAATGTAGTTTCCATGGGAACTAATGTACATCAAAGGAGAAAGAGACTGTAAAACCAAATTTCAGTTGCTGCCTCCTCTTCCTTTGGGAAAACCAAAACGAACCTCATGTCAAGTGCTAATGAAATGAGACTCTGCATTTTGAATGTGAATGCAACTTTTTCTCTTAAAAATCTAATCTTTGGTATTACACACATGCTTATGCAAAAATTTTTCAAAGATTTCTCCCGTAATACTGTATCTATAAATTGTATTCAGAGCCTCAGCTGGCACATGTATCAATTTAAGAGAAGGGTCATTATCATCCATTGTCATTATTATTTTAAACTTGTTTCATAATTTTTTATTATTATATAAATTAACAGTTTGTTGGGTATCCACTTTACACCAGGCACTCAAACGGAGCGGTGACTAGACATTTGTAGTCACTATCACATCAGCTCATGTATCAAGATTGTGTTTTATTGGTATATGCATAGTGTCTTTCAGAGCAATATGAGACAGTGTTATGTGAGTATCTATTATTAATTTCCTATCACAAAAGAGCAACTACCAAACAGCACAGTTAATAGGAGCAAGTGCTCCTATTATATCAAAACTCATCACCACACTTACAGGACACAAGAATCTGATTCTGTCTCACAGGGCTCACCTAAATTGTAAAATAAATTAAACACTTTAATGTTGGGGGTGGTTGGAAAGAGGCAGTGATATATTACATTCCCAATTGTAACTGAGTATAGCTATATACAATGTATCTCTAACTCATAGAAAATTAAGTAGAAAAAATTGGTTAAAGAGGAAAATCTTTGGTTACCAGAGCTGAAAAAAAATTTGATCATGTGATAGAAAATGTCAATTATATTAATAGCTTCAAAAAGAAGATTTTCTCCAGACTGGAAGTTACTCTAATCTTACTAAAAAGCTAAGAAATAATTTTATTACCATCAACATAATTTCATCCTCATTCAACACATCTCTATTGATAAATTATTTAGGCTAAGCACTTGGTGTACACTTGAGGGGTAGAGCAGTGAACAAGTCAGATAAAACTCTAATGTCTGTGCCACTTACAGTTGAGCCAAGTAAGAAAATGAAAATACCAGGGGACTAGGGGCAGAGACCAGGGGGTCTAAAGTTATTCATGGGGCAGCAGAGGTTAATAGACTCAAGAACAGCTAGAATCTGAGAAAGGATAAACTAGGACTAGAAACACAGTAATGGATATCTTTTTTCTTAAATGAAAACTGAGCAAATGGTCTAATCAGAAAATGTTCTGCCAAGAAATGATTCAATAAGAACTGACATGGCATAGAGACTATTATAAAATGCAAGTGAGGACCAATAAGCAATATAAAGCAGAATGATGAAAGAGGATTCAGGAGGAAAACCTTTCCCTTAGCCACAAAGGGCCACAGTTTTGACCATTTGCTATGATGATGTGCAAACTAAAAAAATCACATTGGATACTATTTGTGGTCCAATGCATGTCTTGTACGCACTTGCAGGTAACAACTAATATACTATATAGGATGTGGGAGGGGGCAATCATTTTTAAACAATACCTTTTGTTGTCAGTATAAAGATTCAAACTTTAAAAATTAAAATCAAATCCTTTTATATATAGATATACAGATATAATTTAATATTATTAATTTTTGGACAGAGAAGAATTAACATGCCATTAGAGAGGACTTTGGATTCAATTTATGCCTCGTTTACCTAGTGTAAGGTTATTGTAGGTAAGTCAATTAACTTTTTAGAGCCATAGAGTCTTCATCTTTAAAACGAAGATGATAATTACACCTATGTCACAGACTTGTTTTGAAAATTAAAGTTAATATATGCAAAACATATTGAATAAAGAAGTCAGTAATACATTAGAGGATATTTATCCTCCCCCTTTCCTTTCACTTCATGTGGAATAGCTCCCTGGCCTTTCTCTTTACTCCCGCGCATACTGAGACAGTGGTGGGGCCAGCACAGGGCAGAAGGGAGTAATGTAACTGACTAAAGAGCCTGGGCAGAATAGGGCACACCTGGCTTTCTTGTTTGGAGCTAGGTGTCAGCAAAGACATCATGTTCTCAGCTGTGTCAGGGCCTGGGTAGAAAAGCTTTGTCATGGTCTGAAATATTGGAAGGCCCTTTTTGCCAAACATCTAAGTCATGCTCTCTCACAATATTATCAGAAATAAATCTTAAGGTTTAAGTTTTGTCTATCTGATCACTATATTGAATTTTGGTTTTAATCTCTGGTGGAAAAGAAAAGGTTATTTACTAAACCTCAGAACCTCATATTACTCACATAATATAATTCTGGTTCAACAGGTGACTAATGTAAAGAAAAGTACTAATAGTTATGAAGATAACAGCCAATAAATATTAACCATATAATTATTTTAGTCACTGCTCTAAGGATTCTTTTTAATTTCATTCTCACAATAACTATAAATTAGAAACTCATATTTTTCATAGATGAAGACATTAAAAAACAGTGCAGTTAAATAAAGAACTCAGCTTCATATACCTCCTATTTGAATCAGGTTTGTTCCAGAACCTGCTTCCTTAACTATTATATTAAAAATGTCTGAATGAGATAGTCATGGTAACACATTTCTTGCAAGTTTATACAACTGATGAAGAGCAAAAGAAAAAAGAAAAGATTTAAAAAATTAATTTCCAAATAGTTTGTCTTCTCTGAAATAGATTTTTCAACAATATTTATTCATAGATAATAGGTACCAGGTATTGGGAAATTCAGACCCAAGAAGATAATGGCACAATGTGACAACTTCTATAGTAGCAGGATAAACAAAAGATTATGAAAAAACATAGGATATATTGATTCATTCTTAGGAGAAAATGGGGCTGGGTGAACAAAATCAAGAAAATACCATATTGCCCTGTGTATAAGATACTCTCATGTATAAGACACACCTTAATTTTGGGGCTTGAAATTTGAAAAAAAAGTGTATTACATAAAGTTATTGAACTCAAGTTTTATTCATCATAAAGTTCATACAAATCCTCATCACTGTCAAAATGCCCATCCATTAGCTTGTCCTCATCTGTGTCTGATGACAAATCACTGTCTTCAACAATGAGCGCAAAAACAAGAGCAAATAAAGCAGGAAATGCAAGTAAAAAACCAACAACCACTCTATAAGATGCACCCAGTTTTAGACCCCAAAGTTTTTGAAAAGGGTGATCTTATACCTGGGGAAATACAGTATACAGGGTTTGAATGTTCTAACAGTTATAAAGTTATGTCTATACTGTCAATGGTAGAGGAAGTGGGAAAAAACAACAACAGTGAAAAGGAATGTGAACCGAAGATGAGATGGGGCTAATATGCAATTCTAATGCTTTTATCTAAAATAAATGTTGAACTGACAGTTTTTTTAAAAAAATCACTTCAAATGATCTGGTACATGTTTTAGAAAGCTAACCAGGCAGTACAAGGAGGATGGATGAGGGAAAGGAAACACTGGTGGCAGGGAAATCCATTAGGATATTGATTCTCATGAGTTGAGACATGCCCCCCAGAAACATATATCGAAGCCCTAGACTCCAGTGCCTGTAACTGTGACCTTATTTGGAAATAGAGTTTTTCTAGAAATGACTAAAATGGGATTATTAGGGTTGGCCCTAATCTAATATGACTATTGTTCTTATGCAAAAAGGGAAAGGGAAAGACGTGGGAGAATGCTTCATGAGAACTGAGGCAGCAATTGGAGTTATGCAGAGGCAAGCCACGGCAGGCCAATGACTGTCACCAGAGGCAGGTTTAACGGTGGGTGCACAGGTGCATCCTGGGCCCTGACTTCTGAAGGGCCCCACAAAACCCCAACTTTACACTTTTTTCTAATGTAAGGGGTCCAATATTTTCTTCTGCCCCCAAGGCCTCCACCAACCTTAATCTACCTCTGACTGTCACTAACACCAGAAGATAATATATAGAAAGGCATGGTACAGATTTTCTCCTAGAGCAGTGATGGGCAATCTCTGAGCTTGGTGTGTCAAAATTCACCAAAAAACTGAGCATAACTCGGGTGGTGTGTCACCTAACTGGAAGTCCCAGAACTAGACGCTCTGTGCCGGAGTTCTGTTATTTTGGCCTACAGACCTCTGGCACAGAGTGTCTACACTACAGCAAATGTTTTATCCTCGGCTACTGCACCTGGCCATGCAGGAGTTAGGGTGAAACGTCCTTCTCAGCATGCGACCCCATACTTCTCTGGTATGTGGCTGCGTGTCATCGAAAATGGCTACGCATGTCAGTAATGACACGCGTGTCATAGGTTCACCATAACGGTCCTAGACTCTTTAGAGGAAGCAGGGTCCTGCTGACACCTTGATTTCTAACTTTTAAGTTCCATAACTATAAGAAAATAAATTGCTGCTATTTTAAGCACCCAGCTCATAGTATTTTTTTATAATGATCACCCTAGGAAACTAATACAATATAAGAATACTTTAGTCAAGAAGCAGTGACCACCACTTCAAGTAGTGGCCATGAAAAATGGAGAGTAGGAGTTGTGTGGTGTGCCACAGTTAGGCTTGTTATAGGATGAACAAAGCAATAAGTAGAAACAGAATTACTATGGGAGCCACATGGAATCCCACAAATGGTAATAGAATGTGTCCCTGAATTTTGATGATCCTTTTCTATAGCCCTCCTAACCTATTTCTAGGTGCCATAGAGAAATGAGTTATTAAGAAGGAAGAACTTTTGGGAGCTCAAGTTCTTCTGCCAGCTAGTCCAGCACTACCAGACCTGGAAGTCGGCCAGTCTTGGGTGCTTAAGAGAGAGACTGCAGGACTCAGATCTCTGGTCATCAACCAGGGGTCCTAGACATGGTGATTGGTATTGGTTTGATTTTACCATCCTCCCATATTTCTCCAAAAATTTTAATAAGTTGTGTTGAAGAATTTATTGAAAGTGAGAAACCAGACACAGTATTACCTAAGCTACTCATTCTAGAAGTTGGGAAGTAAGAGAAAGAAGAGAAATTGGAAAGTTGCTCAGGTGCGAGGCCAGTGAATCAGAGAGAAAAAGCCCCAAAGCAACAGAACAAAGCTTCAACAAAGAGAAATTGTTACTTGGAGAGACGGCCTTTTGTTCTTTGCCCTATCACTGGTCAGAAGACAGGGAGAAAACCCGAGCCTGAGACAACAGTCTGTTAAGTGCTCTTGAGAAGGCCTATCGAGATCAGCCACAAAGGCAGACCACTAGAGAGAAAAAGAAATAAAGAGAGGTTTGGAGAGGAGAAATAAGGATGGTGGGAAATAATTTTTTAAGCCAAAAGTATCAAAGACCAGAAGTGCCTCTGGAAGAAAGCATAGCAGGTTATTAGGGAGAAAGGGCTGTTAAAGTCTTTGAAGCTCTGACTACTTTGGAAGGCCTTCCAAGACAACGATTGCATTCACCGACAGGTAGAGAAGCTTCCCTGTCTATTACTGCTCAGGATCAGAAACCACTGGCCGCTTTGTGATATCTGAAGGGAAAATGACTTCAAGCTTCTTAAAAACGTTCCCCAAAAGCATTCTTTTAGTTTCCCTTTCTGATAGTTCATTATTGATGTATACAAATGCAACTGATCTCTGTATGTTTATTTTGCAACCTGCTGACTTTACTGAATTCATTGATCAGTTTCAGCAATTTTCTAGTGCAGTCTTAAGAGTTCTATATATACAGAATCATGTTATCTGCAAATAATGACAGGTTTACTTTTCCCTTACAATTTGGATGCCTTTTATTTCATGTCTAGTTCTTGTGGCTAAGACTTCCAGTACTATACTGAATAAGAGTGGTGAAAGCAGATACCCCTTCTTGTTCCTAATCTTAAGGAATATGCTTGTAATTTTTGCCCATTGATTATGATGTTGGCTACATTATAGTAAGTCTAGTTAACATCCATCACCATGTTTACTTTAAAAGGGTTTTTTTTTTTTGTATTTTTCTAAAGTGAGAAGTGGGGACACAGAGAGACAGATTCCTGCATGTGCCAGACCGGGATCTACCCCACATGCCCACTAGGGGGCAATGCTCTATCCATCTGGGGCATTGCTCCATTGTAACCAGAGCCATTCTAGTGCCTGAGGTGGAGGCCATCCTCAATTCCCTGGGCCAACTTAGCTCCAATGAAGCCTTGGCTGTGGGAGGGGAAGAGAAAGACAGAGAGAAAGGAGAGGGGGAAGGGTGGAGAAGCAGATGGGCACTTCTCCTGTGTGCTCAGGCCAGGAATAGAACCCAAGACTTCCACACACCAGGTCAACGCTTTACTGCTGAGCAAACTGACCAGGGCCAAAAAAGTTATTTTTTAAGATGAGACCTTTTAAGATCTATTCTTTCATCAGCTTTCAAATATTCAATATAGTACTGTTACCTGTAGTCACTATGCTGTACATTACATCGCCATGACTAAATTACTTCATAACTGGAAGTTTGTACCTTTTGATCACCTTCACCTATTTTACCCACCTTCATCTCTTTATTTGCAACTTATGAGAATTTGAGTATGTTTCTTTTTGTCTCTGAGTCTCATTTTTTCCATTAACAAAAACAGAGATAACACTGGTACTTTGTGTGTGATGAAAACTATGAAAAGTAAGCTCCATTACCCTCCATTGTGCTGAGCATGGTGCTTCAGCACAGGAAGTATTCAGCGCATGCTTCATGAATGAATGAATAAAACCCTTACCATCAATGTTGAACAATGAACATTTTGTTGTATATCACTTTATAGTATTTATTTTTTCTGCATATGTGCTTTTCTTGTCAGTCAAGCTAGACTGTATGCACTCTGAGAGCAAACCACATGCTTTTTTACTTCTTCATTTACCCCAGTGCACTGAACAGGGATGTGTAACTAACACCTCCATGAATGAGCACTCACTGTGGCCAGACATTGCATTAAGTATGTGATCTTCATAGTCATTCTGTGTAGGGAGTACTAATATGAATTCCAGTTTTCAAAATAAAACTGTACCTTATACAGAGATGAAGTGGTTCTCCAATTGTCACATAATTCACCCATACCAAATCATAAATAAAATCGACCTCTATTTATCCCCAAACTCTTGAGCTTAACCACCATGCATACTGACTCCCTAAAACCTTGACTGATGAGCAATTTGACAATGCCAGGGCCCATCAAGACCTGCATTAGGAAAGAAAATTCCTGCATCTGTGGTCCTGATCTGTTTGGCAGATGGGCTCAGTCAATCACCAAGTTCAGAGCTTTTTGGTAGGTCCCTTCTTATAGAAACTCAGGCACAGCTCACAGAACCAAGAGATAGAGAAGACACAAAAAGAGGTTGTGTGTGGCCTGCCAGGACATCGAGACAGAACACTTAGAAGTTTCCTTTGTCTTCTCAGTATATTGCGAGTTCAGCATTATCTGTGCTTCGTAACCTTTAACTGATCCATTGTGAAAATTTAGTGCCCAGTAGCACTCAAAATTTCTGATTTCATACCTGTTGTGAAGTGACCTTGTGGCGGTCTCCTTGTGACCTAAAGCTCACAGTGGAGAAGGCATGGCTCCTAATCTGCAGAATTGCTTTTAATACTTCCTGCAAGCTGTTATTGGTGTCTTTATTTAAACTGTATTCTTCATTTCAGTGTCTATGTTTAGCAGATATATAAAGAGCAAATGGGTTTAATGGCCTGAAGTGGCAAAGCAATGATCTGTGGCCTCTTTAGAGCAACAACAACAAAAAAAAAATCAAATGACCGTGGAGACTTCCTGTTTCCTGGTGACTAGGAGCCAAATTTCTTTTACCTTTTTGTGAGACAAGGAGAAATTCATGCCCACTCTGTATGCTTTGAATTCTTCCTTTGAAAGTCACTTTCTGCTAATAAAGCATGACAGAGTGGGGATGGAGCAGTACCTTAATAGGCAATGCAGAGAATCCTCTCATTTTCTGATTTGTGCTTGGTGCAGACCACATTCTCTTTAGGGGTACTGGAGGGTTTTGATTAAATTAAATAGATGTCTTCCTGATCTGGGCATCTGCCTAGTCCAGGAACCATGCATTCAGCATACCAAAAAATATTGCGGGCGCCAGTAGATCCATCTCATAATCACAACCTTCTGCTTTCAGTGGACTTCTCATCCCTCACTCCTGCCTCAGCCTTCCCATAGACAGCCCTGGCTCTGATGCCTGGTTCTTTCTCTTACTATAGGATCTCAAGTAAGATATTTGACTTTCCAAGTTTTAGGTCTTTATCTGAAGGAGACATTGACAGTACTAACCTGATGGATATATTGTGAAGAGTGAGAACTAAGTATATAAAATTCTTTGGTCAATAACTGAATACTAATGAGTATCTGGGTTATTTTCCCTTGGCTATCAACTCTGCATTTCTTTTCAAAGAAAGCCAGAATAGGCTCTCAGAAGCAATTCTTACCTTGTTCATAATAGAATCAAAGTATTCATAATAGAATCAAGGGAAAACATTATTCATCAACTATGTAGTATAAACTCTCCTTGTGTCCTCCTGAATCAGTCATGAGCACTAAAATTACCTTTCTTCACTTTTCTAATTTTACCATAACTGTAATGGGAACAACAAAAAAAAATGGTACTTCTCCAATAGCTGTATCATATGCCTAAATAATCTTTTAAGTATGATTCTTTCCTCCTTCCTTTTATTCCTTTCATAAACAACACACGTCCCAAGCATGGAGCAAAAGAACTTCCTTTTGATTCTGCCCCCTAATCTCCTATGTATAATTCATAAATGTAAAAACTCATCTAAAGCCAACCAACAATGAGGGTCCCACCACCTCTGATGGCCCTGACTGTCCTAGACTGTCCTGAGCCATGCTCCTTTTGAGTATCTCCCACTGGGAGGTACAGGGACCTATTATGACCATTTTACCTTGGACCCACATTACTGCACCAAGGTGTGTGTGTGTTTGTGTGTGTGTGTGTGTGTGTGTGTGTGTGTGACTTTTTAATTATTGCAGTTATTTTTGAGTATTTTAATTTATAAAATTCCCCATTCTCAGCTCTGCCCTACTTCAAAACAGATGCTTGGTTATTAAGGAGTGGGGTTCAGATATGCTGGTATATTCACAAGTGTTTCTTCAACTATTTTTGATGCCCAAAAAATTCAATGCCATTTGAATTCACAAATGCTTTTAATTATCATTCAAATTTAGTATCAACCCTTAAGTAACTACTTTATCTTCACCCTGACCATGGCAGAGTGCTACTGGCATTTTGGATGGGAACAAGGGATGTTAAATATTTTACCATGAGAACATTAAGAATAAAAACAGTCATGTCCCAATGTCAGCACTCCCTTTGTTGAGAAAATTAAAATTATTTATTTATTCTCTGTTTCCTAATAAAAATTAACATATCTGAGTATCTCACTTAATCAGCATTCTTTATTTAAACTCAAATTCAAATTCAAGTATTGACTCCTGAACACCTATAGCTATTAAACACTTTCTCATTCAATATCATCTTTAACCTCCTAAAGAACTCTTTGCAAGCTTGTTGTCATCTCCCTTACCGGTGGGGGGAACTGCAGGTTAGAGAGCAAAAGATTCAGACCCACATTCTCATAATGAGTCAGCACAATTTTATCACCTTATGCTGCTTCTATGAAGTTAGTTTTATAACATTAGTGAGATTACTAAAAATGTTCAAGGTTTGTTCTCCCAAACAAAAGAGGGCAGTGCGAAGAAAAATAGAGTAAGAAAAACATAATGAAAAAATAAAAGGTGGAGTACTTTGAGTCTGTATATAAAAAAGCCTTTGAAAAATGCTTATGGGAATTTGTAGCTATGTTGACATCACAACTTTAATTCAAACTCATCCTTTTATGTATTTTTTCATATTTATTTGAATTAAAAGCTTAAACTTAAATCTATTAAACTTTTATGCAGTCCTTATCTATTTGGCCCACTGGAATACTGCTGAGTAATGTGACATTCACACAGTTACCACTGTGTCCACTTACATGGTTTAAAATGTATTCTCAATAGCTAAAGTGTCCTCGTGACTCTTTGAAGCTTAGCTATCCTGTTTCAGAGGGCCTTTCACTCGGGCTTTCAAACCACTTTACAGACATCTCTTTATACTTCTTTATTTTATAAATTGGGAAATAGATCAAACAGAAGTTAAGTGGCATATGGGGGTCAATAGCAGATTACTGAAAAAAACAGGGAAAGGCATTACCCTGGACTCACCTATAGTTCTCACTCAGATAATCTGACATTTCTTCAGAAGGCGGAGATAGTGTATGACTGTCGGAGGCAGATTAAAAAGATTATTTTTTCATGAGGCTGTCTCAAGAAGATTTACAATTAACTGTGATTCAGCTGACATCCCTTTTCCCCCTGGCCCAAAATATCTATATTAAAATCAGATTGACTGCTTATCTTTTCTTTCTGTTTGTTAAAGATGCTAGAAATATGATGATAAAAATATTGAAGTTTAGGATGCAATGTAAGTTCCTATATTCAAGTTCTTGATACAATGATTTTGTAAGGAAACAAATAACCAAAATATTTTTGTAGCATTTTTGATAAAGGAATGATCTTTACTGGTAGCCATCTCTCCACTACTGACTTACAAAAAATATTAAGAAAGTGATCCCCATTTTTAAATTATTCATAAAAACCTTAATGACATTAAGTAAATATCACTATTGATAAAGATTCACATAGACATCTGTCTATTGCAATTCCAGTGTTAGAAGTGGAATTTTCTAGATCAGGGATCTGCAAACTATAGCCCTAAGACCAAATCCAACTTATACTTGTGTAAATAAAGTTTTATTGGAATACAGTCTCCTTGCTCATTCATTTGTATATTGTTTGTGGTTGCCTTCATGGGACAACAGCAGAAATGAATAATTGGGACAGAGTCTATAATTATGATTTATAAAATTTAAAATATTTACAAGCTAATCATTTACAGAAAAAAATGTTGTCAACAACTATTCTAGAACAAATAATATATCAATCCTGGCAGGTATGAATAGTAACCTTGACTATCTCATAGAACTCATGAAGTTTCATTTCCAAGGTCCCAAGCAAAACTTTCTAAAAGTCTTTACATAAAGCCACACACTTTGAAATCGGACATATAAAATGTTTTCTTCTTCTCTAAACAGGGTCATTTTGTACATTTCAAGCCAATATTGCAGATGATGACAATTTTGCTGAAAGACCACTCTATGAGTGTCAGGGGAAACAAGCTACTAGGAACATATTTGAGGATCTCAATTTTCCATACTTTGCTCTAATTACTAGAGTACTGTAGATGCATATCTCTAATTTATAGTCTGCCAAGTCAAGATTTCTGAATTTCTTGGCATGAGTTTGGTCTTACAGTATTACTTTGATTGTGGCTTCTTATATCTGGCATAAATATATTCCCTTTGTGCATAATCTTTTTAGATGCAGTACAGGAAAAAGCATGACTTTTTTTTCTCTCTCGCCTTTTTCTTTAGGAGAAGCAGCTGTGAAGTCATAATTATGTTCACTTCCCACTGGCAACTGCAAGCCCTTTATTTTTATATATTTGGAACTCACCAAGAATAAAGTCCATTCTCTCTTTGAGGGGCTGTTCTGCCATTCCATCTAGGATTTCAGTTTGCCAATCCTTACAACACCTATTGTTATATATAGCATTGTGCCCTTAAAAAGGGAGAGCTTATCCAAAGAGGTGAGAAAAAACCCTCAAAAGATTATGAAAAAAAATTAACATCATCTCTAAAATACAGCAACAAATTTTCTGGCTTTTAAAAACTTATAATTATTATTGTTGGTTAATTGGTGCCATAGATTACGCAATACTGACATGTAATTTTCTAACACAGAGCTTTTTATCATGATCCACTGTGTAGTAGATTTAGGGACTTTTTATTTTATTTTTACACATTGAAGAACAAAGGGCAAAGGCCTTGAAACATGCAAGGATTTAGATAATGACTTGCATCCTAAATTTAGAACACATATCAGACAAACAGAATGATTCATGATAGGAATTTGTGAGCCTACAAAGACAAGTTATTGGGACTTTTGTTTATAAATAAGCCAACTTCTCTTGGCTTAGACCTGGATGCAAGCCAGAAACATTAATGAACATCTCTTCTGCTTCACACAGACTTTCAAAGAGGCCAGAACCAGGGTACCTTATTTATGTTTTATGGGAAGATGTAGTTAATGTTTGTAAATCCATTTGGATAACAACATTGATTTTAATAGGCTGATAGATGTAGTTCTCTTTTAATGTCCATTATAGTAATGATCACCTAGAGCCTATGAAAAATTCAATGTTTACTTGTTGATTAGTCTGTATTTTATTCATAAGTGCAATTACTTCTACACCAAAATTTTTAGGAGTCACTAGTCTCTCCTCAAAAAGTAACCCTATTTGTTTGAGAATGTGAACAAACTATAGATTTATGATTCTGGCCTTATATTTTGTCCTGAAAAGCAACCCTGGGTTTGACATTTAGTGTCTCTTTGACTATCCAGCCTGTAAAGAAATGCTTCTGAGGGTGAGACTGATATTTGTCTCAGACTCTATTGTTTAAATAGCTGGGCTCTTTTTGCACCAGCACATATGAAGTTCAGAAAGAAATATTGGAAGCCCAAATGAAGGCTTTAGTACTTTCATCAACATAGATCTCACGCCCTAGTCTGGATAGGATTGATGGTAATTATGCAAAGAAAAATGTAACAGAGAATTTGGGAATGAACTCAAAAGGTCTACAAAGCAAATGAACTCTAAAGGTCTACAAAGCAAATGTAGACCTTTAGAGCACCTGAGATGCGTTTCTTTTTTGAATCTTATTTCTTAAAAATAATAACACACAGAGAGATGAATTCATGGACTTTATATTCAATAATTTATAACTTTTGATGTTTGTTTCTAATTTCCTTTCAGGTAGAGTGGCTCGCTAGTTCTTTGGAATTATTTCATAATTAAGCAGACTTTTGGGTGCATCATATATAACCACCAAATCTAAGACCATGTATCCTACAGCTTTTTCTTTTTTAACATTGTAACATAAAATCTCAGGTTTTATTGAGATTTAACATTTTCTTAGTTAAAAGAACAGTGAAATATGGAAAGTGTCCATTTTAACCCCCCAAAAATAACCTCTGACCCTGATAATGACCCAGATGATATTTAGTCACAGCACCACGACCACCCATAATGGCTGATAGATTAGCCATGCCATGGTGGATTTCACCTAAACTTAACAGACACAACAGAAGGCAAATAAAGACATAAGCAAAAATAATAGTAAATAAACAAAATAAATAAATGCAATCATAAAAAAATAAATTACTAAAGTAGGGAGAACACAAAGCAATAAAGCATCAATTACCCATACAAATTACATTACATTATTTATACTTCTATTTTAGTTTTCACTAAAATGGAAGTTATAAATGTTTGAGATGCAGTCACTGGGTAAAATTTATGACTAGGAATGTTATATGGTAATACACATGATCACCTGCTTTCCAATCTCTGAAGTCCCCTTCAATTTGTCCATTGATTTATTCAACAAGTCTCCATCAAAAGTCATTCATGATTCAGGTTTTGAGTTCCTCTGTTTAGGAATTAAAAACTATACAAATAAAAGATCAAGTTGGGCCTGACCAGGCAGTGGCGCAGTGGATAGAGCGTTGGACTGGGATATGGAAGACCCAGTTTCAAGACCCCACGGTTGCCAGCTTGAGCGCGGGCCCACCTGGCTTGAGCAAAAGCTCGCCAGCTTGGACCCAAGGTCGCTGGCTCCAGCAAGGGATTGCTCAGTCTGCTGAAGGCCTGCGGTCAAGGCACAAGTGAGAAAGCAATCAATGAACAACTAAGGTGTTGCGACGGCAACAAAAAACTAATGATTGATGCTTCTCACCTCTCTCCGTTCCTGTCTGTCTGTCCCTATCTATCCCTCTCTCTGACTCTCTCTCTGTCCCTGTAAAAAAATAATAATAATAAAAATAAAATAAAATTTAAAAAGATCAAGTTGGAAAATAAGCATTGTAATTATTGTTATCCTGTAAATGTTCTATTTTTATTAAGATAAAAGGTTGTGTTTCCTTTCAGACACAGATGGGCTCCTCTATATATTTTTAATTTTCACAAAACATTCTGGAATGTTTTGTGGGAGGACAGAATTTATCTTCATGCTAACTTCAAAGAGTCAGGTATGTACCTCAATTTTCATTTATTCCCATTACAACTATGTTAGGAATCCATAGACTAATATAAACTTTCAAATATTCTGAGATTTTATGAACAAATCCATATCTACCTTGTTCATTGCCCCTATAATATGCCAAACACAAACTGTTTTATTTTTACTTAAATTTCACAAATGAAGGGAACACCAAAAAGCAAGTTCACAAAGACTTTTACAACAATTTGTAAATAATCTTGCCAGAACCTGATGAACTCTCGTATCTTCTTATTTTGCTATTATTTGTTTAAGAATATAATCATATTGGATTGTGTCTTCACTTTATAAACTATCTCAGAACTTTATTGTTTAGTGTTTGGAAAGATGCTGTTAAAAGAAAATCAAATGTTTCCGAAATAAAACAGACACTGTAATTGCATGAGTGGAAGTGTGTTATGGCCGAAGGGCCCACATTTTGGTGTGTAACCCAGTCAATTTATGTTGGTATATGTATATTCCTTGGCTATAGAGGCAGATTGTAACAGAAACAATATTTTTCTTTTGTCTATAATACAATTAGTTCAGCTGTCATTAAAAACAAGCCTACAGCCTGACCAGGCGGTGGCACAGTAAATAGAGCGTCGGACTGGGATGTGGAAGACCCAAGTTTGAGACCCCGAGGTCGCCAGCTTGAGCGTGGGCTCATCAGGCTTGAGCAAAGCTAGCCAGCTAGGACCCAAGGTCGCTGGCTCCAGCAAGGGGTTGCTTGGTCTGCTGAAGACCCGCTGTCAAGGCACATATGAGAAAGCAATCAATGAACAACTAAGGTGTCGCAATGAGAAACTGATGATTGATGCTTCTCATTTCTCTTTGTTCCTGTCTATCTGTTCCTAACTATCCCTCTCTCTGTACCTGTAAAAAACCAACCAAACAAACAAACAAACGGAGAATCAAGAGAAAAATTTAACAAAGAAGTTATACCTTAACTATAAATCTAGTATGGGGTAAAATGTTTCTGTTAAAAAAGGGCCAATTTTTTAAAAAGGGCCAGAATAGTCTTTAAGATACATTAAATTGGAACAATATTAAGAGTGAGCAAAAATCACTCATCAAATAAACATTGCATGTCAGGTATATCCAATGTCACCAAATATTATGTGCTAAAATCTTTGAGAAGAGATTAGACATGAGGAAAACAGACTTAAACTAAGAACCCTGTCTATAGTCATTTGTGAAGTAAACATACACCAATAACTATTACAGCTAAAATTTTCTTTCTTTTACATTTCATTTATATTACTTTTTAAAATATTTTATTGAATGTCTTGGGTGACATTGGTTAATAAAATTATACAGGTTGCAGGTGCATACTGCATTGTGTGTTCACCACTTCAAGTCTCATTCAGTTACCATCTATCACCCATCTACACTTCTCCAGCTAAAATTTTTTATTAAATATCAGGTGTTTTTTATTCTAAATATTAGGACAAATAAGAGAAGAGGTGGAGATATAAAGCCAGAAGGAAAAATAAAACAAAGAAAAACACATGGACATGGACAACAGTGTGGACATTGCTGGCGGGGCTAGGGGAGTGGAGCAGTGTCGGGGTGATAAATGCGGATGGACCAAGACTTGACTCAGGGGTGATGAACCAAACTGGGATCCTCAAACTTGTATAATAATGTTAACCAGTGTCACCCCAATAAAATTTAATACAAAAAAAGAGAGAACTTAATTTAAAGAGAGCCTGTCTCCAGTCCAAAGTCACTCCTGATCTGGTCCTTTAATCTCTTTGACATGCCCCTTGTCTCCAGAAAAAGAGTGATAGGCTTTTCCTTTGGTCTATCTTTGGCAAAAGTGTCAAGTACTCAGATTAGAGTGTACTTGTTGCCAGCTTCTTTTTCTGTGTTTCTTTCTCCCTCACACTCTAAACTAACTTTCCACTAACAGGTGGATGTGACTCAGAGAAAGTAAAGATACATTACATTTCTTTCACCCAGTATTGGGGAATAAATTCAGACCACAGCAGTTGTTTACTGTGTACCTACCAAAGGTAAGAGAGCAAGGGGCTGGGGCTTCAACGAGGACAAACACAGTTCATTCTCCTGAGCAAATGTGCAATCTCAGGATGGGTCAGAGCTGAGCAGAAAGCCCAAGGTGACTTGCTATCATTTAAGTACTACAGATAACATACTCTTAGGGCAGAGAGGAAGGAATAATCCCCCCAAAATGGGATAAAAATGGATGAGAGGTACTGAGGCAAATTTCTTGGCACTATAGCATTTGAACTGACCTGGAAGGAGGATCAGAAAGGATTTCAACTGAAAGGAAGCAAAGGCGGAGGAAACCACATGAGCCAATGCAGAAACATTATTAAAGTCTTAGCTTTTTATATCTCATGTGATCTTTGGCAATGGAAGAATGAGTAGATAAGGTAATAAACACAGTATTGGTGATCAAGACATAGTGTTCTGGGAGTGAATGTTCTGCCTTCAATTACTAACAGTGTGGCCTGGACTAAAAGGATTAACTCCGTTCTGTAAAATCACCAACTAGGCAACGAGGACAAGAACATTTACACCTTCGGTGCATTTTTTTTATAGTGACATTGATAAAAGTTAAGTGTCTAGTTTTCCTTTAAACAACATTCTTCTGGTAATTGACACGTGACAAGTGCACAATTAAGTGATTTAAATGTGGGATTTTTCTGTATTATTATTTCTATCAATAATAATTATATAAAAGTTATAAAACTAATTATTTCTCCCCAAAAATCAGAAAGAGAAAATTTAAAAATAAAACAAAGTTTTAAACAGAAAATATCATTCATAGAATTTTAAACTCAGGTATCTGATGGAAAAAGAATTTAGGAGAAAAATTTTTTTTTTTGATTTAATATATATTTTATTATTATTAATTCTAATGGGGTGACACCAATAAATCAGGGTACATATGTACAATGAAAACATCTCCAGGTTATCTTATCATTCAATTGTGTTGCATACCCGTCACCAAAAGTCAAATTGTCCTCTGTCACCTTCAATCTGGTTTTCCCTGTGTCCCTCCCCTCCTCCCTATCCCACTCTTCCCTCCCTCCCCCCATATCATAACCAACACTCTCTTGTCCATGTCTCATACCCTCACTTTCATGTCTCACCTATGTATGTAATCGTGCTGTTCTCAGTTTTTCTTTTTTTCTGATTTACTTATTTCACTCCGTATAATGTTATCAAGGTATATCCATTTTGTTATAAATGTTCCGATGTCATCGTTTCTTATGGCTGAGTAGTATTCCATAGTATATATGTACCATAGCTTTTTAATCCACTCGTCTTCTGACGGACACTTGGGCTGGTTCCAGATCTTCGCTATTGTGAACAATGCTGCCACAAACATGGGGGCGCATTTCTTCTTTTCGAACAGTGCTATGGTGTTCATAGGGTATATTCCTAAAAGTGGGATAGCTGGGTCAAAAGGCAGTTCAATTTTTAATTTTCTGAGGAATCTCCAAACTGTTTTCCACTTTCCACAGTGGCTGCACCAGTCTGCATTCCCACCAGCAGTGCAGAAGGGTTCCCTTTTCTCCACATCCTCGCCAGCACTTATTCTGTGTTGTTTTGCTGATAAGTGCCATTCTGATTGGTGTGAGGTGATATCTCATTGTGGTTTTAATTTGCATTTCTCTAATGATTAGTTATGTTGAGCATTTTTTCATATGCCTGTTGGCCATATGTATGTCCTCTTTGGAGAAATTTCTATTCATTTCTTTTGCCCATTTTTTGATTGGGTTGTTTGTCTTCCTGGTGTTGCATTTTATAAGTTCTTTATAAATTTTAGTTATTAACCCCTTATCAGATGTGCTGTCGAATATATTCTCCCATTGTGTGGTTTGTCTTTTTATTCTGTTCCTATTGTCTTTAACTGTGCAAAAACTTTTTAGTTTGATATAGTCCCATTTGTTTATCTTGCCTTTTATTTCAGTTGCCCGTGGAGATAAATCGGCAAATATACCGCTGCTACAGATGTCGGAGAGCTTGCTGCCTATGTTTTCTTCTAAGATGCTTATGGTTTCACGGCTTACATTTAAGTCTTTTATCCATTTTGAGTTTGTTTTTGTGAATGGTGTAAGTTGATGGTCTAGTTTCATTTTTTTGCAGGTAGATGTCCAATTTTCCCAACACCATTTGTTAAAGAGGCTGTCTTTACTCCATTGTATGTTCTTTCCTCCTTTGTCAAATATCAGTTGTCCATAAAGCTGTGGGTTTATTTCTGGGTTCTCTGTTCTGTTCCATTGATCTATGTGCCTGTTCTTATGCCAGTACCAGGCTGTCTTGAGTATAAAGGCCTTATAGTAAACCTTGATATCAGAAGAGTGATACCTCCTGCTTTATTTTTTCTTTTTAAGATTGCTGAGGCTATTCGTGTTCTTTTTTGTTTCCATATAAATTTTTGGAATATGTGTTCTATATCTTTGAAGTATGTCATTGGTATTTTAATTGGTATTGCATTGAATTTATAAATTGCTTTAGGTGATATAGACATTTTAATGATGTTTATTCTTCCTAGCCATGAGCACGGTATATGCTTCCACCTGTTTGTATCTTCCTTGATTTCTTTTATCAATGTTCTATAATTTTCCGAGTACAAGTCCTTAACCTCCTTGGTTAAATTTACTCCTAGGTATTTTATTTTTTTGGCTGCAATAGTGAAGGGGATTGTTTCCTTAATTTCTTTTGCTGATATTTCATTGTTGGTGTATAGAAATGCCTCTGATTTCTGAGTATTAATTTTATATCCTGCCACCTTGCTGAAATCATTTATAAGGTCCAGTAGTTTTTTGACTGAGACTTTAGGGTTTTCAATATACAATATCATATCATCTGCAAATAATGACAGTTTTAATTCTTCTTTTCCAATTTGGATGCCTTTTATTTCTTCTTCTTGTCTGATTGCTGTAGCTAGGACTTCCAGAACTATGTTGAATAATAGTGGTGAAAGTGGGCAACCCTGCCTCGTTCCTGATCTTAAGGAGATTGCTTTTAATCTTTGTCCATTTAATATGATGTTTGCTGTCGGTTTATCGTCGATGGCCTTTATCATGTTAAGGAATGATCCCTGTATTCCCACTTTACTGAGAGTTTTGAGCATGAATGGGTGCTGGATTTTATCAGATGCCTTTTCTGCATCTATTGAAATTATCATGTGATTTTTGTCCTTCCTTTTGTTTATGTGGTGAATCACATTGATTGATTTGCGAATATTGAACCAGCCTTGCCTCTCCAGAATAAATCCCACTTGATCGTGGTGTATGATTTTTTTCATATATTGCTGGATCCGGTTGGCTAATATTTTGTTGAGAATTTTAGCGTCTAAATTCATCAGGGATATAGGCCTATAATTTTCTTTCTTTGTGTTGTCTTTGCCCGGTTTTGGGATCAGAATTATGCTCGCCTCATAAAAGGAGTTTGGAAGTCTTCCTTCCTCTTGAATTTTTTGAAATAGCTTGAGGAGAATAGGAGTTAGTTCTTCTTTGAATTTTTGATAGAATTCACTTGTGAAGCCATCAGGCCCAGGACTTTTTTTTTTTGGGAGTTTTTTGATAACTGTTTCGATCTCATTTGCTGTAATTGGTCTGTTTAGGTGTTCTGATTCTTCCAGATTGATTTTTGGAAGGTTATATGATTCAAGAAATTTGTCCATTTCACCAAGATTGTCTAATTTTTTGGCATATAGTTCTTCATAGTATTTTCTTACAATGCTTAGTATTTCTGTTGTGTCAGTTGTTATTTCTCCACTGTCCTTTCTAATTTTATTTATTTGAGTCCTCTCTCTTTTTTTCTTGGTGAGTCTAGTTAAAGGTTCATCAATCTTGTTTACCTTTTCAAAGAACCAGCTTCTTGTTTCATTGATCCTCTGTATTGTTTCCTTAGCCTCTATGTCATTTATTTCTGCTCTGACCTTTATTATTTCCTTCCTTCTACTTGTCTTGGGTTTTATTTGTTGTTGTTTTTCTAGTTCTTTTAGATGCAGGGTCAGGTTGCTTATTTGAGCTTTTTCTAGCTTCTTATGATATGCCTGTAGTGCAATAAACTTCCCTCTCAGAACTGCTTTTGCTGTGTCCCATAAATTTTGAGTTGATGTATGCTCATTATCATTTGTTTCTAGAAACTTTTTTATTTCTTCTTTGATCTCATTGTTAATCCATTCATTATTTAATAACATGCTATTTAGTTTCCAAGTGTTTGAGTATTTTTCAGTTTTTCTTTTGTGGTTAATTTCTAGTTTCATGGCATTGTGATCAGAGAAAATGCTTGATATGATTTCAATATTCTTAAATTTATTGAGACCATTTTTGTGTCCTAACATGTGGTCTATCCTAGAAAACGTACCATGAGCGCTTGAGAAGAATGTATATTCTACTGCTTTAGGGTGAAAAGTTCTGAAGATATCTATTAAATCAAGTTGATCTAGTGTATCCTTTAAGTCTGCTGTTTCTTTATTAATTTTGTTTCTTGAGGATCTATCCAGTGTTGTTAGAGGGGTATTGAAATCCCCTACTATGATAGTATTGCTGTTTATCTCGCCCTTTATATCCATCAAAGTCTGCTTTATGTATGTCGGGGCTCCTATATTTGGTGCTAGGTATTTACAATAGTTATATCTTCCTGTTGAATTGTTCCCTTTATCATTATGTAGTGTCCTCCTTTATCTCTTACTACAGCCTTTGTTTTAAAGTCCATTTTGTCTGATATAAGTATTGCTACCCCAGCTTTTTTTTCATTTCCATTTGCATGAAATATTTTTTTCCATCCTTTTACCTTCAGTCTATGAGCATCTTTTGTTTTAAGGTGTGTCTCTTGTAGACAGCATATGTATGGGTCCTGTTTCTTGATCCATGCAGCTACCCTATGTCTTTTGATTGGATCATTTAATCCATTTACATTTAAGGTTATTATTGATATGTAGTTGTTTATTGCCATTTTAATCTTTAAAGCTGTATTCTTCTTTTGCTCTATTCATTCCTCCCTTTAAACTGTTCACAAGAGGCCCCTTAGTATCTCTTGCAGAATTGGTTTGGTTTCTATGAATTCCTTGAGGCTTTCTTTTTCTGGGAAGCTCTTTATTTCTCCTTCAATTTTAAACGTTAACCTTGCTGGATAAAGTAGTCTTGGTTGTAGGTTCTTGTTCTGCATTACTTTGATTATTTCTTGCCATTCCCTTCTGGCCTCAAGTGTTTCTGTTGAGAAGTCTGATGTCATCCTTATGGGGGCTCCTTTGTAGGTGATAGTCTTTTTTTCTCTAGCAGCTTTTAAAATTTTTCTTTATCCATTAGCTTTGGCATTTTAACTATGATGTGTCTTGGTGTAGATCTTTTTGGGTTTCTCTTTTATGGAGTTCTGTGTGCTTCTTGAATGTGTGGAGTGTTTCCCAGCCTTAATTTAGGAAAGTTTTCTGCTATGATTTGATTGAACTCAGTTTCCATTTCCTGTCCTCTCTCCTCTTCTTCAGGCACCCCTATGATGCGAATGTTGTTTCTCTTCATGTTGTCACAAAGCTCCCTTACAGTTTCCTCAATTTTTTAAGTCTCTTTTCCTTTTTCTTCTCTGCTTCTGTGCCTTTGTTTATTGTGTCCTCTAACTCGCTTATTCGATCCTTAGTGTCATCCATCCTGCTTTTAATTCCTTCCATTGTGGTCTTCAGCTCTGATACTGAATTTGTCATTTCTGTCTGATTCTTTTTTATTATTTCAATTTCATTTTTTATACTTGTTATCTCTTTATTTAGGTGTTCATAATGACTATCCATTGTTGCTCTAATTTCTTTGAACATCCTAACTATCATTATTCTAAATTCTGCTTCTGGTAATTTGGTTATATCTGGTTCATTCAGGTCCTTCTCTGGGGATTTCTCTTGATTCATTTGGTTTGCATTCCTCTGCCTGCCCATTTTTTCTGTGTATAAGCAAGTTGTGGCCACTGGAGTCCAGTAGGTGTTGCCTTTGTGTTCTCTAGGTGTGGTCTATCTGCAGGCCCCCCACCCCCTCTGCCGGTGCCTAGGGTGGTTGGGTATGAGCGTTGCCAGCACCGGCCCACTGTGGCTTTTGCTGTGATTTCTGCCTCTCCTCCGTGGGAGGGGCTGTCACTGAAGCCACAAGATTAGCACCAAGGGTAGAGGTGAGCACCTTTCCTCAGCTGCGGACCCAGCCTATTTCCGGACTTCTGCCCAGAACCAGCAGTCGGAGCCTGCTCGCTACAGTTCCGCGGGTTAGGCGGGGCTTTTGACGTGCTCTCAGCTGTAAGCCTTTGCCCGTCCGGAGCTTTAGCCCCGCCCTCGAGGCCAGGGCCCTTTGCGCAGGGTCGGAAACCAAGGTTTATTGGGGTGGGCGTGTTTGCTGGCTTCCGCTTAGCTGCGTACTTCCGCTCATCCCGGACTCTACCCCGCCCCCGCGTTCGGAGCCCGCTCGTGCACGTATGAATGCTATCCGCGTTTTCTCCGGCCGGATGGGGATAATAGCGTGGGCTCAGCTGCGAGCCTCCGCCTGTCTCGGGGTCCACCCCGTTCCCGCGCTCGGAGCCCGCTCGCGCACGTATACTGGCCAACCGCGGTTTCTCCGGCGGGGGGGGGGTGGGGTGGGGGGGGGACTGGTAGTGTCAGCTCAGCCACGAGCCCCTGCCCGTCCCTGGTCCTAGCCCGGTCCCCGCGGTCAGGGCCGGCTTGCACAAGGCCTTCCTGTTCCTGGCCTCCCGCTTTGTCCCCATAATTGGGATTAAAGGCGGGCCCGAAGCTTCCGGACCGCTCTCGCGCTTCACCTCTGACCCTCTGGGCTAGACCGATCTCCCACCGGCTTGGCCTCTGCCCACGCCGACAGAACCGCCTTTCAGCGTCCAGCCGCCCCAAAACCTTAAGCAGCCCTCAGCAGAGTAGGAAGGGACCTAATACTCCACACTGTAGGCCTGGGAGCTCCCTCACTTGTTTCACAGCTCAAAACTGTCCAAATGCCTCTTCTTGGCTCTGGGACTGCAGGCTGGGGCTTGGTTCCTAGGACCCAGGTCCCTCCCTCTCTGCCAAACTTTCCTCCCGCCACACGGGTCTCTCCGGGCTGCCGTTTGCTCCGGGGAGCTGGGCAGCCCTCTTCGCGTTTTCGCTATTCCTACCAGTCTCAATGTGGCTTCTTCTGTGTTCCTTGGTTGAAGAGTCCACTTAGTTTTGTTCAAAGTTGGTTTGTCCAGGTGATGGTTCTTAAAATTGAGTTGTAATCCACTTTGGTTCTGGGAGTTGGAAGTTGGTATGTCCGCCTATTCCGTCGCCATCTTGCTCCTCAGGAGAAAATTTTTTTAAGAATTACTTTCTAGGCCCTGGCTGGTTTGCTCAGTGCTAGAGTGTTAGCCTGGCATGTGGATGTTCCCAGTTCGATTCCCAGCCAGAGCACACAGGAGAAGCGCCCAGCTGCTTCTCCACCTTTCCTCCTCTCCTTCCCCTCTATCTCTCTCCTTCCCTTCCACAGCCAAGGTTCCATTGGAGCAAAGTTGGCCTGGACTGTGAAGTTGGCTCCATGGCCTCTGCCTCAGGTGCTAGAATGGCTCTGGTTGCAACAGAGCAATGCCCCAGATGGGCAGAGCATTGCCCTCTAGTGGGCATCCTGGGTGGATCCTGGTTGGGCACGCGCAAGAATCTGTCTCTCTGCCTCCCCACTTCTCACTAAAAAAAAATTACCAAAAAAGAAATTATTTTTTATCATCTTTCAAATCACAAGATACAGTTAGCTGCATATTCCAAAGGCTTGCATTCCTTGTTCACTGCCATTCATATCACCACAGAGGAGGTTTGCAGGGAAACACATTATGCTGATGTCTAGGACATTTCCTCTACATAGGTTTGGCTCATGGAGCTTTAAAATTATTATTCTCAGTGATATCAGTATGGTTCTTTAGGTTGCTAACTAAAGCACAGAATATGAGGGCTCAAACCCCCTATCTTGTTTGCTAAAATAGAATCCTTTTAGAGCTATCACACCAGATTTTACTAGTTATTGTTGAAAGATGTGTTCATGCTTTCCCACTCATCTGCTAAATAAAAAGAAGGGGAATCTCAGAAGGTTTCAGGCAAATGCTGAGACCCGGTGGGGTGCGGTCAAGCCCCCACTCTGTTCTGTAGCTCACGGAATGTTTCCGGCCAGAGCAATTAGGAGGTCTGCTCATCTTCATCACACTGGTGGCCCTTTCCAACTGCAATACAACCTTCAGTATCTAGCTCTAGCTTCTGCTCCCAAGTGTCCTGTCATCTCCCTTCTCTAACACTTTTCTATTTAAATGTTAGTCAGTGAGAATTCTGTCACGTGCTGTGATGCAGGCATCAGGAACGCATAGCAGACACATTCTCCTGCCTGTCCACAGACATTCTGGAAGCACCAGCATCCCTTCAGCACAAGTACATTATTGCTTGATAATAAGGTCAACCCATATGTTAGTTTCCACATACAGACTCTACTTGAATCCAATAATATTCATTTATTTAATGAATTAGAAACAATTCCTGTCTTCCAATTCTGTCCAGGAAACTTTCTCCTTCATCACACTATTTTAGAATATTTATTCATAATATATTGGAATACAATCACGTCACTAAATTAGCAAATTTTAATTGATATAGGAAGGCATAATTCCCCTAAATTTGTTTTGTTACCTGTGCGTTTGTCATTTTTTAAAGGAAGCCTCTGCTCAGAAGATGTGGAAGAAATAATCTAACTCCAGACTTTGGCGTTTTTGACTAGTTTAAAATTCTTTAAATAAAATATAGTAATATGGAAGCTGTGTTCTGCATGTCAAGACTGTTTCACTATGGCACCTTCAGAGCCAGAAAACAGACTCAAAATAATTAGAGTTGAACAAAATTACTTTAGTTACTTCTTTCCCCTCTAATGAGGAAGTAAGTATTTTAAGAAGAGCCGTAAGTACCCAAACAGTAGGTATAAATTCTGTAAAAAATTAATTCACAAACAAGTAATATCTTTTATGGAATCTCTTGCCTTTAACTCCTGCATATTTTTGTAAGAAACATAGAGTATATGAAGCAAAATGAATGGAATCTAGAGCAATTTTATGATACATTTACCTGATCACATCATTCATAGTAGCTCATTGGAGGTAGTAAAAATCTCTGGAGACTGACTCAGAATGGGGAAGTGTAAAAACCTTTGATATTTCAGTAGAGATGTTCCTGTTAAACACACATGAAAGATGCAGGCACTCATAATGAACAGCTATCTGGTTCTAAGAATCATTGGAACAACTTGGGGGCACGTCAGTAAATTTGCACTGGACCGAAGATTACAAAGTCATGAACAACAAAAAAAAGATTTTCAATATGTAGAGCAAGAAAAGAACTTTGGAGAGGTAGTGCTCACCACCAAGGACATTGCAGTTGAGTAACATATATATATATATTGCACATGCTAGAGAGAAGAGAGAAAGAGAGACAGGGAGAGAGAAGAGAAGCATCAACTTGTAGTTGTGGCACTGAAAGACACCAACACAGAACACATTGCAGTAAATCATCCTAAACTGGAAACGGTTCGCCACGACTATCTCTATATGCCAGCAAATGTTTTGTTGGAAGGTCATGCGAGGGCGAACTGATCCACTCCCCAACTCTTCCATATGTGCACAGAAGTACTAACCCATCTATATACTGTGGGTTTTCTTTTTATTTTTGTGTTTTACAAATGCAGACCATGGGTTATGAAAACTTAACTGCTAGACATCTTTCAGTGTGAAGAACTAATAAGTGGATTATTTTCTTTAAATTCTATACCATCTAAAAAAATTAGAGTAGTTTCACAGTAAAACAAAAGGAAATGTAGAGCTTTTCTCTAGCCTCAACCCCACACATGCACAGCCTCTCCCATTATCAAAATTACCTACCAGTGTGGTACACTTATTACAATTGATGAACCTACATAAAGACATCATTATCACCTGAGCCCATAGATTACATTAGGATTCACTCCTGGTGCTGTTCATTCTATGGTTTTGAACAAATGTATACTGATGTGTGTTATTATTGTGCTATCTTACAAAATATTTTCACTGCCATAAGAATTCTCTGCATTCCACCTATTCATTTATTCCCTTCCTCTAACCACTGACAACTACTGATCTTTTTACTGTTTGCACAGTTTTTCTAGAATGATTTTGAGTTGGAATCATACAGTGTGTGGCCTTTCGGATTGGCTCCTTTCCTTTAGTAAATTGCATTTAAGGTATCTCCATGTTTTTAATGGCTTAATGGTTTTTTCCTTTCAACTCAATAATACTCTACAATCATGATGTATAACAATTTATGTATCCATTCACCTACTGAAAAACATTTGGTTGCTTCCAAGTTTTTTCACCTATAAACAAAACTGCTATAAATATTTATGTGCAAGTTTTTGTGTGGACATAAGTTCTCAGCTCCTTTTGGTAAATACCAAGAAATGTGATTGCTGGATCATATTGTAAAAGCATGTTCAGTTTATAAGAAACTGCCAAACTGTTTTTCAAAGTTTCTGTACCATATATACCATCTTCATTGCTCTCTGGAGACATGCAGCAGCTGATCCTAGACCAATGGTAGAAACCATGATTGTAGATTTCTCTCAACATACCTTCTCCTTCCAACTAAATGTGGAACCCAGTGATGTTCTGCTTTTTCCTTTTAATCTCATCACTTAAAACTTTGTTGATTTCACCTGAGGTAAACTCACAAATATATTTAACATCTTTTCCATTTTATTCTCTCTGTCAACCCCTTCTCACTTATCTGACAAAATTTGTTTTGTTTTCTTTTTTTTCTATAGATTCCAGAAATGGTCCTAATTTGAGCAGAAAATACAATAATAATACAAATAAAAAGCCTTGTTTTCTAAAGTAATTATATACAATTTTTAAAAAATGCCTCTTGATCAAACATTTCTAAAGTGTCCTGAATTCCATTTCATCAGCCCTATAAAATATTTCATGTGTATCTTTCTTCTCCTTTAAGTGAATAAGCTTTTCTTATTAAGCTATACATATTCAAAATAAATTAAACTCTATTTAGTTCAATTGTGTTATTCATATTTTATTACTATCATTGTGCTTTTACTCATTACATATAAAACCTTCAGCTCAACTATGTGTTAATTAGACTTTGGATGTTAGTGTAAAATTCTACCTTCAATAGTTAAGTAACTGATTCACCAGAAAACTTTAAGAAAATAACCAACTTCTGAGTTTAGGATTTATCATATAACTGTATTAAATCACAAATTTCAAATGCAGTTTTTAAAGTATTTGACTTCAGTATCAGGATATTTTATATTTTTGCTAGACTCCTCTCCATTTTAAGTTATCTCTAATGACTATATCAAAACAGAACACTTCAGAAAGTAAAAACAAAAATTAAACCCCAAACATGTAGCAAATCGAAAATATCACTGAGAAACACCTGATAATTCTAAAGTAAATGTAGAAATATGCTGTAACAAAAACGTGCTTATGAAGTAAAATCAGTTGCAAAAATAAGGGAATAATTTGAAAGAACCATTAATAAAATTTAAAGAAAAATTTTACTCTCTATCTTTAAATGCCATGTCCAGCATAATAATAATTTAAAGTTCATTGTTGCTGTTGTTTTTATTTCATTCTGATCAGAAGGACTGAAGCAAAATATAAAAAACAAATAATGAAATGAAATCCAAATGAGTTAAGTACGGCTTCTATATTAACTCACATTTAATATAAACTGAATGCCCTCTCTGTATAACAAAATTTTTGACCTTAGAGACAGGCCCCAATTTATGTTTGCAAAAATTAATCACTTCCTAAATCTACCCCAATAATGAGACAATTGACTTTTAGTACCTTATTCAGAATATCTACAGCAAACAGGTTTCAATTTAAGTGCAAAATCCTACTGATTGGCTTTAGAGGTCCAGAGTGCTGTGTTAAAGATTCTGAGGTGACCTCTGTGATAAATGACAAAGAATGCTGTCAATATGCACTTGGTAAATGGCTCATCCAAGACTCCTCTAATAATAAAATCTATAATAGCAAATAAATGGTACTCATGTCACACCATCTCCTTTTCTGCCCACAGCCATGTGCAGAAGAGATTTTGTAACATGAGTTGCAAGTTGCAGAGAATATTTGAAATATGTTTATCTTATGCAGAAGTTCGGAGGTTCTGTCCTTGCAAGTTGCCATGTTTATGCTGCCTGTGCTCCTCTATCCACTGCCTTATGGAGGTTGTGTTCCAATTTCATTAGAGAAAGTGCTACTTCCACTGACATAGCAAAACATATTTTGTATTTACAGTGAGAATCAAAATCATTTTTTCATAGAAATAAGATTTTTATTGTTAGGATTATATATATAATTATATTCCTATATTATATTTAAATTATAATATATATAATTGTAGTCATGGTCTTTGTGATGGTTTCTGGTTTAATATAAAATCTCCCATGGAAAAATATAGAAAATATGATGGATTTTGATATGAAAGAAGTTCTAGGTTAACCATTTACCAAACATGCTGACATCACACTTTCCTTTCTGAGTTGGAGCTTTCAAACTATCAAAGGTCTCTAGCTGTAGAAAACTGTGTGGGACAAACCAAATGAGATATTTAAAATGTTTTGTGGACTGTTAAAATGCTATCCAAAACAAGGTAACCTCACCAATATGTTACCTTCCCTTTCCTGCTCCTACTCATGTCACTTTCTCATCCTTAATTGTGTTTAAAACTGTCCAGAGTCCATAGTAAGTCTTCAGAAGTCTGGCTTCCTGTCTGAAAGTTTTAAATGAGGTTTTTGGCCGTGCATCTTTCCTTCTGAGGCCAAGCTCAGGGCAAGAGGGAAGGTAATTTTTCAGGGTAAGTGAGAAGGTAATTTAAGTGGACTGGTTGCCTGGGTAACTCTTAGCTGGGTATTGCTTTCAGGGAGTAATACAGAGAAATATAAAAGGGCAGTAATAAAAATCATCCCAGTTTCGATGTTGAAAGCAGCAGAGAGGATTCTGATAAAGAAACTGCAGAGGGACGAGTGAACTCATAACTGCTTGGAAAACTAAAATTTTAATAAAAGGCCATTATTTTAAAATGAAGGAAGGGACCCTACTCCATGCTTTGTTCAAAAGAATAACACAATGAAAATTGTCCTAAGAGAAACCTGAAATCTCTTCTAGTTTGTAATTTGTAATTGCTGCCCATAATTTCAGTTAACAGGCCATGAGAGAGGCAGTCACATTGTGAAGAAGGGGATATATACAAGGACACTTCAAATCTAAGTGAGCCTCTGTCCGTATGGATACAGGAAGACAATGCTGTAAGTCACAGGTTTAAAGCTAGGGGAATATTTATGATTAATAGAGAATGGAATAGTTTTACTATCTAGACCAAGGGGTCAGCAAACTACAGGTTAGCCCTGTGTTTAAAAACATAGTTTTATTGTAACACAACTATGCTCATTTATTCACTATCATCTGTAGCTGCCTTTGCTCTGTAAGAATAAAATTGAGGAGTTATGACAGCAACTATATGGACCACAAAATGTAAAATACTTACTACCTGGTCCTTTTAAAAATAAGTTATTAACCTGACCAGGTGGTGCCACCGTGGATAGAGCATCAGACTGGGATGCAGAGGACCCAGGTTCAAATCCCCAAGGTTGCCAGCTTGAGCACGGGCTCATCTGGTTTGAGCACAGCTCACCAGCTTGAACTCAAGGTTGTTGGCTTGAGCAAGGGGTCACTTGGTCTGCTGTAGCCCCCTTCCCTGGTCAAGACACATATGAGAAAGCAATCAATGAACAACTAAGGTGACAACTGATGCTTCTCAACTCTCTCCCTCTCTGTCAGTCTGTCTCTATCTGTTCCTCTCCTCTCTCTCTCTCTCTCTCTCTCTCTCTCTCTCTCTCTCTCTAAGTTATTTTAAAAATTAAAATAAAAAGAATGCCAGCCCCAATCTTGACTGTTAAATCTTAGAGTGAAAATAATTAAGCATTGGAAATTAGAAGGATAATTTAGTAATTCCATTCAGTTTTAATGTGTAGAGTACTGCCGTCACTTCCTTCTAACAGCAAATTACTGCAGGGTTTCCTATGTGCTGGGCATGATGGGAGCTGCAAGGACACATTAGAGCAGGTGTCCTGCTGTAGTAGACAGAGTTTAGGGTTATGAATTCCTGAGCTTGAAACTCAACTTTCATGAATGATGTGACTTTGGGACAGTTACATAAAATGTTTTTACACCTCAGTTTTCTCATCTCTAAAATGGAGATAATGATGATCATTTGTTACATCTATATATACTCAACGTCGCTTTTCCTTTACGCAGGTTGATATGAAGATTATTGGAGCCACCAAAGAGGGCGGGTGTTACTTAGGGTCTGGGTTCAAAATTTTAAAGAATTTATCTGCCTGAATGATACTTTGCAATATTAGGTGGAGTCTGATATATTGTAAGCATGCATATTATCATAGTATCATCAGTTTTCTGTGTATTAGTTATATATGCATATATATATATATATATATATATATATATATATATATATGATTTCTTAAACAATTTTTTCTTTTGTACTTTTATCCTCAAAATACTCTGGCTTTTGTGACCTCAAAAAATTAATCACTTATACACTAAGAATTAAGTAATATTTTCTAAGTGTTGTTAGGGGGAGCAGTGGCACAAAATAAGTTGTCTTTTTCTCTGGAGCTGGGAGGGAGTCACCAAATTAATTAAATTAATCATTTGCTTCTGCAACATGTAGGCTCCACCACAGATAAGACAAACTGACTTCAACAAAATCCTTGCAAACCAATCTTTACAAACATTAACTGGGTCAGTTTTGCCTGGAGGCAGGCTTATTCTTTCCCTCACTGCTTTTGTATTTTCCAGATTAATACAATTTTTTTTTCTGCAAGTGTCACGTTAACAATATATTCAAATGTCTAAATGCTTATAAGCTGCTTTGAAAAACGCATTCAAAAGAGGAAACAACATTTTAGGGCTTCAAGAGTAAGAAGCATGAATGAGGGTTCACTAGATGTAGCATCAGATCCTTGCTGTGGTGGCAAAAGGATTAATTCAGCAGTACCATTATCATCTCCTGCTGTATGAAGAAGTGGCGATATCAGTGAGTGCTATACCCCTGCATAAATCAGGAATCCATTTTCAGTTTAGACTCCAAGCAGGAAGGTATTGCTGCCTCTGGAAGTATAGGTTTCCTTTTATTCAAAGCTTAATAAGTCATGTTCTTCAGGAGTGGGTGATTCTGGGATGCTGTCTCTGTGCCTCGTCATGTGATTTGATTGGTATATAAAGATATTGCTATATAGGTCTCTGAGTATTTCAGTTTCTGTTGCTTAAAATATGCTTCCAAAATTAGAAAACACGAGCTTAACTTTTATTATGGCTAATGTTCTATAATTCTGAAGTAACTCAAAAACTGTTTAAATTTTTCACCTTCACCAACATTTCTGCTTCTAATACATATCCTTTTCCCAAGGGAAGACTTGTAGCAACTTCTCAACAAAGATAATTGTTAGTTTAAAGAAATGGAAAATTACAGCTATATCAATGAAACCCCTCAAATCAGGCAAAATATGTTAAAAGGAAAGGGATGCTCTTCCTCCAGATTTACACATTCACAGATGAAAGATCTTGTCACAGAAGTCTACCCTGTAACATAATATCACTCCCACAGTCATTTCTTATCCTAGTCACCTGCATTCATATCATCATAAAACATTGTCACTATATGAAATTGTATTTTTTTATGTGGTTACTGACTATTCTATACCTGCCCTTTGAATGCAGACTGCATGAGATCAGTGTCCCTCCTCTACTTAGCTCACTGTCTGGCACACAGTAGACACGGAGTCAAATGTGTTGAATGAATAAATTAATGAATGAATAGGTTCTGTGGCAGTGGTCATCTCCTACCACTGCTTGACATTCAGGTCCAGAAAGGATTTGCATATATCAAGAAGTGAACATATACTCTCATCTTACGACTTGGGGACATTCTCTCTTTGACTACTGCCAACAAGCTTCCTAGTAATGTATATGAAAATCGATTTGAAAATTCTAATGCACTACACAAATATAAATTCTTTAATGAATACATTTATTTAATAAGCAGAATGGTTTTTAGATATTGTCTAATCCATAATCCTTCATATATCAAGGGAGAAATTAAAGTTAAATGATTTTTTCAAGGTCACAAGCTAGTCTTAGCTTAAGTCAATACAAAATGCCAGATCTCTCAACGCCTAGTCCAGTGCTCATTTTACTCTACCCAGGAAGGCACCATCATTGCAGGGCAAAGGAATGAAAAATTATTGATACCTATCATGTTTTCAGCCACTCTGTTAGGTGCTTGTGGCAAATAATGTGTGTTGCTGAACAAACATTTTTTCTTTCTTATAAAACCCCCAATTTTTTCAGGTAAGCAGCCCATCATTATTAACTCCAGAATAGAATTCTGTTTACTCTAAACAAACTTATGCTTATGAGGTCTCCTAAGAAAAGTTATTTGTCCAGAAGTGACTGTGTGACAAAATTTGGTCCAATAAACGTGAAGGGCACCGAATGTGCTATGCCAGAAGGAAATGGTTTTTATTCTCTCTTTCTCTTTATCTCTTCCTCTGTGTTTCTTTCACTTTCTTTCTGATTGCTGTTGGCTGCCATTTTGTGAGCACAAAGAGACCCACCCTTAGAATAAAATTACTGCTAAGAACAGTAGTGTCACTGTTTTTAATAAGGTTGAACAAATTTCCAGCAAAAAGCCAAATAGTAAATACTTTAGCTTTGCCAACATGATGGTCCATGGTTCCTGTGGTAACTATATAACTCAACCATTGTAATGTAAAAGTCGCCAGAATGATATAGCCCAGTTCAATAAAATTTTCTTTTCAAAAAACAGTCATTGACCTGTTTATATAAATTATTTGACATCATTGAGCCACAGATTATGTAGTTCCTGGAGCTCATCCTCATATTAACTGGTAATTGAGATGATAAATTTCCTTATTATTGCAACCAGTTTTAGTAAAAAGGTTTTTAGAAATATTATTATTAAAACAAAATCAACCTAATTGATTTAGCACATTATGCACGTTATTACTTATATAAACTTGATTAAGTTGATATTTTTAGACTCATTTTTAAAATGAAAAGATAAAGCCAAAATTGTAGTTACTAATTGTCAAAACCAGAATTTGGCCCCAAATATGCCTGACCACCCACTCTGTGATGACACACCCTTCATTAGCTATTCCTCAGCACTTAAAAGTGGGAGAACAGCTGTCGCTTCAGTGGATTCTAAAACCACTGAAAGTATTGCAAGCAGAAAGTGATTTTTATCCGAGGAAGCTGTGCTTATCGAATCTTTGGAAAGGATGGAGGAATGGATGTCAGTGGTCTGCTCTTGAACTTGCAGTTTTAAGGTCATACTAGTATACATAAAATTCTAAAGACAGAAAACAGGTACAATTACCAACCTCTGTCACTTTAGCCACCATAGACTCTTCTCACACCACTGGCACTGCCACTGATAACTATTTCACAGCGATGTCATGTTGAGTCATTACGATCCCTCACAACTCTTAAAACTTATCTGTCAACTGCTACAACAGCAATCAAATGGCCCCTGTTTTGCTTCTGTTTTCTGGATCTCGTTCAAGTCTAAGTGACAGAACCTAGCTGCAAAGGAGTCTGGGAAGAACACTTAATAATCTTTCAATTACTCCAAATAGGAGGGTAAAATGGACATTAAGTAGAGTGTCTCCTCAGAATACTGAATAAGGCTTCTCCTCAGAATGGCTTCCATGTACATCTTCCACACCTGTGGGTGAATGATGGCTTTAAAACAGTTAAAAAAAAATAAAAAGCTTGACAGTACTATTTCTTCATTCTCAGCCCCACCAACTGAGCCAAAGCAATGACTTCAGGGTGATTTTTCACTGTACATTTGAAAGAAACTAATGCACTCATTATTGGAATAAAAATGATCCGTGTGTATAAATCTTACCCTTAGCAAAATAAATTAACAAAGCCTATGCCAATGGGAAAGATAGCAGGGTCATGGTGCTAACAGCCAAATTCCATAAATTGATAAGGGAGGCAGCTTTCTCTTAACCAAAAGAATTTATGTTTCATGGCTCAGTATTGGTGAGGTATTGATCTTCCAAATGAGACATTGTGACTACAGTAAATAAATTAGATAGGTGTTTAATTGGACTAAAATATATCCTTGGTTATTTAAAGCATGTGGTACTTTATGGAAGAACACATTTCAAAGATGCTATAGGAAAGAGGACAATTGGCATCTAGTACAAAAAGCATTCTGAGAATCCATTCCTAAGCTCTTTACTTAGCAAAGTACATGCTTTTGGGTTAGTAATACTACTTTTCTCAATCTTTTTTTTTTTTTTACAGGGGCAGAGAGAGAGAGAGAGAGAGAGGGGGATAGATAGGGAGAGAGAGACAGGAACAAAGAAAGGTGAGAAGCTCAATCATTAGTTTTTTGTTGCCGTTGTGACACCTTAGTTGTTCATTGATTGCTTTCTCACATGTGCCTTGACTGCAGGCCTTCAGCAGACTGAGCAACCCCTTGCTGGAGCCAGCGACCTTGGGTCCAAGCTGGCGAGCTTTTTCTCAAACCAGATGGGCCCACGTTCAAGCTGGCTACCTCAGGGTCTCAAACCTGGGTCTTCCTTATCCCAGTCCGATGCCCTATCCACTGTGCCACTTCTCTCGATCTTAATTTTCAAATTCCTGAAATTTGGGGATAATAGCATTGAAAGTTTAATAAGAAAATCTGTGCAAAGTGATTTGCACTTCTTTAAGAGCACTATTCTATCTATATATATATAGGAATGTTGTTACTTATCATGAGATAGCATGTCATGCATAAATTCGACTTTTTATGAATTATTGGCATATAGGAAAATAGCAAATCTCGGTCAACAGAGACCCTTCTCTCAAACTGCCTTGACTATGAATGAAGCACAAAGGAAACTTTTCTAACTTTCTTGAGGCCCTGGCCAGTTGGGTCAGTGGTAGAGCATTAGCCCAGTGTACAGACGTCGGGTTCTATCCCTGGTCAGGACACAGCCATGGCTCAAATGAGCAAGTTGGCCCAGATGCTAAGGATAGCTCTATGGCCTCACCTCAAGTTCCAAAATAGCTCTGTTGCTGAGCAACACAGCAATAGCCCCAGATGGGCAGAACATCAGCCACAGATGGAGATTGTTGGGTGGATCCCAGTCAGGCACATGCAGGAGTCTATCTCTCTGCCTCCCTGACTCCCACTTGATTAAATAAATAAATAACTTTATTGGAAAAATAAATGTCTACTTCTACAATTATTTCAATGCATAATATCTCTCCAGGAGGATGCAATTCTAAGGTAGGTGTAGTATCCTTTAAAAGAAGGTCTCACTTTTCTACATTTCTAAGTTACCATCTGAGAATAGGAATTCTATACATGTAGTATTAAACAAGCTCAAGGACAACACACAGACTTCACTGCTGTGTATCTTATTTTCCTCTGATTGTACCAAGTTTTCTATAAACTGACAAAGAAAACATTCTGATTCATAAATTTCAAATCCAATGAGATTTTCATTTTCCCTGGAAATTAGAGAGCTGAACTGAGTTTTAGATAAAAACATACTACAGAAAATAATAAAAAGTCTTATCTCAAAATAGTATTAAAAGCATCACATCTTGTGTAACCTGGATAATGGCCAAAAAATAATTTTGTTTAAATTTTAGTAAAAATACTTGAGTGCTATTACAATGTAATTATTGGTTTAACATGTATGGCCTTTAAGCTATCCAATGAAACCATAATTTTTAAATGTATATTAAAAATATTATTTCTGTGTATTTGTTATCAAATATAGATATACTTAAGTCTTTCAAGAGATAGATCCCATCTGATAAAATATGTCTACTATGAATTTTGGAAGTCACCCTAGTTGATATGTCATAAGAATAAATTATTAGCAGGTTTGATCTGTAAAAGTGATGAGGGTTCTGGATCAGTGCATACTTGGGACATTGTAAACACAGATTTAAAGTGTCACCTTCCTTTCTAGGTCAGGTTAAATGACAACTCTGCTCCATCTTGTAAGGGATCTGAGCACAGAATGGAGCAGAACCTGGGCTGCCTCCTAGAATATTTTCTCCTCAGAAATGCTCATGCTCATAATAAGAGAGATACAGTCACTGAGAACTGAGTACCACCAGCTATGACATTTCACAACATCACTTTAAAAACCTAAGTGTGGCCTGACCTGTGGTGGCACAGTGGATAAAGCGTCGACCTGGGAACACTGAGGTCGCCAGTTCAAAACCCCGCACTGGTTCGGTCAGGGCACATATGGGAGTTGATGCTTCTAGCTCCTCCCCCCTTTCTCTCTTCTCTCTCTCTCTCTCTCTCTCTCTCTCTCTCTCTCTCTCTCTCTCTCTCTTTCTCTCTCTGTGTCTCCTCTCCAAAATGAATAAAATAAAAATAAAATAAATTTTAAAAACCTAAGTGTGGAACAGTGAAAAATCAGAAGGAAGCAGGAACTCATTCATTATTAGCAGCAGGACACTTGAGCCATCCTGCCTAACTTTCTTTAAAAGTTTGGGCTGTGTCTCATCCCCTCCATAATACATATTAGTAGTCAAGCAACAGCTCTGAGGTATGTTCTGTAGGTTGGACAGGGTCAGGACACAAAGATGTGTTACTTACATGAAAATGTTTAGAAGCTGGTTAGAGAGATACCACACAACATAGCAAATCCCGAATACATAATCATGGAATGGTGCTCTAGTGGTCACTGGAAATATGGTCTGGGTGTTGATTAAAATAATAATAATTAATAATAATAATAAAATAAAACAAGAGACTGGAAGAGGCACTGTGCCTAGCAGCAGCAAAACCATAGAAGGAAGACATCTGAGCTAGGGGAGGAAAATGGTAACACAAAAAGCAGAACATATGGTCTATTCCATCCCTTATAAACTGAGAGTTTTCTGAATATAAATTGTTGATTTTGAAAAGTCAGTGAATGAGGCCAATCTACCACTGCAGGTATCAGTCAGAAAGGTGGGAAGCCATCAAACTCATTATAGAAATGGCACTGACTGAATTCTGGGAAACAGGAATGGTTGCCTCCATGGCAGGGAAGCACACGGGAAGTTTCTCCATTTGGGTTCATCTTGAACAACTGGATAAACTCTCCCAAGTCAGTAATTTCCCAATGTTGACATGACGGGGCAGTGTAGCTTTTATTAGCAAGTACTGGGTTGTTAATTATCTATTTTCTAGAAGAATTAATTAACAGTGTTAATATAATTTTATGCCAAGAGTGCCTAGAAAACATTTGTATCTGGAAGAGACATGACTTAGTTCAATGAAATAAATATTTCTGAATATAATACCTTGTAACCAAAAAAACATACCCATGAAATGGCTAACCCTGAAGGTTAACGGTCACACCGGCAAAGCCAGAGATAGAGAGAACACATACTACCTTCTTTCTGGTGGAGTACCACATTAGAGATCCATTCAGTGTGGGTTATATGGGTTCAGAAAAGAGATTCCTGAGTGTGGAGAGGTCATCAAGTCTCTGTGGAAAAGGCAAAACTGAGCTGCTCTTTTAGAAAACAAACATGTATAATATGAAAAAGAAACTTGGAGAGAATATGGAGGGAAGGGTTCCAGTGAATCTTAAACTGAGGAAAAAGCTCAGGCAAAATCTTCAATGTTCTTCCATAATGCTCAGGAGGATGCTTATACATAATTTGCACATAAAATTTGAATTTGCAAAGATCTTATATTGAATTCCCCAGCCATTTATTGAATACAGTAGTGTGGCAGAATAATAAACAAACAAATAAGCACACCTTCTACACAAAGACCCAAGGGAGATGATGAATAAGATCACAGAACTTCAAAAATAGAAAAACTCTTTTTTTCTCCCAATGTATGCAAATGTATACTTTGTGGACAAGACCAGGGTGATAAGTCAGCCAAGTATAAGATTTGAGAAAGAATGCAAAGGGTTACCTTCCCACCACTACCCTCCAACTAACCAGCTCATCACAAGGCAAGCTGACACCAAGACTCTAAAGTCATATATTTACTCTTTTGGCAAAAGTGTTGCCTTCTCTTAAACAGCAAATAATGCCAAGAAAAGTTAGGCAGTATATTTTATGAGGCATTTATGCTTGAAGACAATGAATGTATCTCAAGATAGAGTTTTGATGGGTAAGGAGGTAGAGAGAATATGAGGGCACTTAGGGGAAGACAGCCACAGGTTATTGAAAGCATTTAGGATAAGGCGAAGAGAAATGCATAGTGTAGCTGTATTTCTAATTATTAAGAAGATCTTTTAGGAGTCTGATTGCCCAGTCGGCAGCCAGAAAGGCTCCTTCCTTGATCAAAAATGTAGCCATCTGGCATTTTACAATAGAAAATTACTTACCTTGTTTCTTCTTTTTGTTATATAATAATAGATTTAACCACTCTGCTATTGATGGTTATATAGTTTGCTTCCAATCATTTTCTAAACCAAAATAAAACATGAAAATCTTGTACTTATAGCCTGATATATTCATGCAATTATTTCTGAAGAAAGAAATCTAGAAGTAAAACTGCCATAGAAATTACAGCATGAGATCATCCCACCTGCTAAGAAAAAGAACCCTTATGTTCCCACAATCTTGCCAATATATACTGGATTATCAAACTTGTTGGTCTTGGCCAATCTGATAGGTAAAAGTGGTTTATAGTTGAATTCTAATTCCCTTTTATCCTTGAATGACAGACTTTCTGGGTGGAAACTTTAAGGATCACATTGCCATTTCATTAGAGGTTATGGTCTTTGTTTCAACCAACTCTAGCACTTTTATGTTACTATGGAGTTAATGAGGTTGTCCTGATGTTTTCCAAGAGAAGACATCAACTTTCATGATCTATCAAGTCTCAGAACTTTAACTGAATGTGCCTTGTTGTCTAATTTTTATTGATTTTTTTTTCTGTGACCCTAGTATGTCCTTTAAGTATGTACCTTTAAATTTTCTTTAATTTAAAATATTTTCTCGAAGTATATTTTCACTCATATGATTTCAGTTATTTTTGTGGGGATGTGATTAAAATGACTTGATATGTAATTTTCTCTCTAATCCTTTTTAACTTGCTCACTTTCATTTCATTCTATGTCATAGCTTGGTATCATTCATACCCTCTGCATGCTACAGTGTTGTTGACTGTGATTTCAGCATTGTCGTGTGTGTGTGTGTGTGTGTGTGTGTGTGTGTGTGTGTACATGAGTGCTACTTTTATTTCACCTTCTATGCTTTGATTATTTTTAATCTGCTATTTCTTTTCCAAACTCTAGAACAGGAGTCCCCAAACTACAACCCACCGGCACTTCCAGAAGGGGCACCTCTTTCATTGGTGGTCAGTGAGAGGAGCACAGGATGCATCTGCACCCAGAGTTCCATTGAAATCTTGGTCAGTTTGTTGATTTAAATTTACTTTTGCTTTATTTTAAATATTGTATTTGTTCCTGTTTTGTTTTTTTACTTTAAAATAAGATATGTGCAGTGTGCATAGGGACAGTGAACTGGCCCCTGTATAAAAAGTTTGGGGACCCCTGCTCTAGAAGATGTGTACTTCTTTCCAAAATCCTCCCATATCTTTTCTAAACTTTTGCAGAACCTTTTTGTGCTTTTGTTTTATAAAAACAGTTGCTTGAAGTCATAATTCAATCCTATATGATACATTTAGTAACAACTTTCATTGTTTAAGAATTCTTTTTTCCTAGAGAGTATTCTGCACTTGTCATTTGTTTTGTTTTGTTTTTTACTTGAATTTATTGGAGTGACACTGGTTAACATAATACAGGTTTCAGGTGCCCAATTCTACAACAAAGCTCTGTACACCATATTGTGTGTTCACCTTGTCCCCAGTCAAGTCTTTATACTTCATCATTTACCCCCAACCCACTATACTATACCTTCCTCTACCTTCCCCCATTCCCTGGCCAATCACCACACTGTTGCCTGTGTTCAAAACAACTGTCAGCCCGTTCTCTATGTCTGTCTCTATTTTGCTTGTTAGTTCATTTTGTTCAATAGATTCCACTTCTGAGTGAAATCATGTTTCCCATCTTTCTCTGACTTATTTCACATAGCATAATTTTCTCCAGGTCTTCCATGCTGTCACAAAAGGTAAGAATTCCTCCTTTTTATGACCAAGTAGTAGTCCACTGTGTGAAAGTACCACAGTTATTTTATCCAATCATCTATCAATGGGCACTAGGGCTGCTTCCAAATCTTGGCTACTTTAAATAATGCTATAATGAACATAAGAGTGTGTATACTTTTTGAATTACTATTTTGGGTTTCTTCAGATAAATTCCCAGAAATAGAATTTCTGGATATTAAAGCAGTTCTATTTTTAATTTTTGGAGGTAATTCCAGACTGCTTTCCACAGTGGCTGCACAAGTCTGCATTCCCACCAGCAGTGCAGGAGCGTTCCCTTTTCTCCACACCCTGCCCACTTGTAACTAGATCACCTTCTTAAACTATACATGAGAATAAACTAAAAATTGAATATTGGACTTAAAACCAATATTTTTCTAGAAGAAAACATAAGTGACAAAATCTCCAATATTTCTCATATCAATAATTTTTATGATATATCTTCTTGGGAAAGGAAAACAAAACAAAATAAACAAATAAGACTACATCAAACTAAAAATATTTTGCACAACAAAGGAAAACCATCAACAAAATGAAAAAAGAACCCATTGAATGCCCAGTCTGCCAGATTCAAGTCTGCAGAACTACAGAATTGCTCACAACAGTTTCCTTATATCCTCTACTTCACTGATACCCTGCTACCTGTAAATGCAGCCTACCTGTGCAAATTTCCACACAGCTTTCCTCTGCGCCTTCCCTTCAGCATCCAACTCGATCAAGTTCCCACTGACATTCCCAAGGCCCTGGTCCTGCTCTTATAAAGTAGAAAAACAAACAAACAACAACAACAAAAAAAGTTGCTTTTGCAATAGAGCATGGCACTTATTCTAGCAAGGTACATTAACCTACATTTTCTGAGCTCTGCAGCCATGGACATTCTTTCCTGTGTCTTTCTTCACTCCTATTTTCTGTAGACTGATTTAGGTAACACTTTCTCTTATGTTGTTGTTCAGGAATTTAAGTAATCTGCTTCCTTTGACCAAAATTGAATTTACATTTTTGTTTCTTATTTTTCAGGTTAGTTTTTCATATTTGTAATTTTAAGTGGAAATTGGTGACTTTAATCAGTTGTGTTGAAACTACAAACTTTTTAGTGTACCTTCAAGGTAATATGTTTGACTATATTTTATTTTAATTGGTCTATTAAGATTATCTACTCTCTTGACTCAGTTTTTATTATTTACATTTTTCTAGTGACTATATATTTAATCGGGATTCTAAATTTTTTATAATGTGTGTATTATTTTACTTGTTCATATAAAAGTATTCTTATTGAAAACATTTTCTCCTGATTTGAAGTGTTATGTTGTATTCAACTGACTTGCAGCATAAGTTAGTGAGGGTCATTTCAAACTACCTTGTATTTTATAATATTAATTCATTATTTTTATTTAAAAATTCTTCTTTTTAATTGTACAATTTTTTATTTTTAACTTGTGTAGATGTGGGTTAAAGTCTTAAAAATTCTTCTATTTTGAATTTTACTAATTCTATTTCTAGATTTTGAGTGTAATATTTTATTTTAAAGAATATTATTTTAAAATAAGTGGTTCAGGGTTTCTATAATAACTCTGAATATTGCTTTTATTGTGTCTCATAGAATTGGTTAATAGCCTTTGTTTTGTTTTGTTTTTTTGTGCCAGAGACAGAGAGAGGGACAGATAGGGACAGACAGACAGAAAGGGAGAGAGATGAGAAGCATCGATTCTTCGTTGCTGCACCTTAGTCATTCATTGATTGCTTTCTTGTATGTACCTTAATGGGGGCGGGGGGACTACAGCAGAGCGAGTGACCCCTTGCTCAAGCCAGTGATGTAGGGCTCAAGTTGGTGAGCCTTGCTCAAACCAGATGAGCCTGCGCTCAAGCTGGCGACCTTGAGGTTTCTAACCTGGGTCCTCTGCATCCCAGTCTGACATTCTATTCACTGCGCCACCGCCTGGTGAGGCAGTTAATAGTTTTTACAGTGATTTTAAAAGTTTCTAATACCAATTTTAATTTTATTATCTACTTTTTAAATTTCTAAATGTAGCTGAATCCTATTTTATTGTTTATTTCTTTGCATTGTGGTTTAAATATATAGCCTAAATAAATATCTACCTTTAATTTTTGTTGTTGTTGTGACATCTTAGTTGTTCATTGATTGCTTTCTCACATGTGCCTTGACTGTGGGCCTTCAGCAGACTGAGCAACACCCTGCTGGAGCCAGGCACCTTGGGTCCAAGCCAGTGAGCTTCTTGCTCAAACCAGATGAGTCTGTGCTCAAGCTAATGACCATGGGGTCTTGAACCTGGGTCCTTCCGCATCCCAGTCCGACGCTTTACCCACTGCGCCACCACCTGCTCAGGCATACTTTTGGTTTTAACTGATGGAGACACAAGCCTGATCAGGCGGTGGCACAGTAGATAGAGCATTGAATTGGAATGCAGAGAACCCAGGTTTGAAACCCCAAGGTCGCTGTCTAGAGCACGGGTTCATCTGTTCTGAGCAAGGCTCACCAGCTTTAACCCAAGGTCACTAGCTTGAGCTAGGGATTTCTCAGTCAGCTGAAGCCCCCTGTCCCCTGTCAAGGCACATGAGAAAGCAACCAATGAACAACTAAGGTACTGCAACAAAGACTTGTTACTTCTCATCTCTCTCTCTCTTCTTGTCTGTTTATCCTTCTCTCTGTCTCTCTGTCTGTCTCTGTCAACAACAAAAAAATTAAAAATAAATTTAAAAAAATTAATTGATGGAGACACTAATTTATGCCTAATGCATGGTGAGCTTTTTATAGATATATCAATAATGTTAAAAAATAATGTATATTCTCAATTTGAATTACATATTTCTATGTTCAGTAAATAAATGTTATTTATTGTGTTTTTAAATATTTAAACTCTTATTTTGCTAATTGGTTTCCAAGAAAGAAGCATTAAAGTGCTGCAGAATATTGTAAAGCAATTGAAAAAACAAAGAGATCTTCATGTGTTGAACAAAAATACTTCAAGGTGGGTTGAGTGTTAAAAGCAGGTGTGGGAACACCCCCTCTAAACCTCAAATATTACTCTTTCAGTTGAGATGCTTGACCATCCTATTTAATATTGTGAAACTTTCCACTGTGCTCGTAAGAACTTCTCACCCCATACTCTGCTCTGCTTTCCCATAACATTTATCATATTCTAAGATATTAAATTATTTAATTATACATTTCTTTTTAATTATTTGCTTTTTTCTATTAGGATGTAAGCTCCACAAGCTCAGTGATTTCTGCTTGTCCCAGTCACGTGTATTCTAGTGGCTGCTACATGTGAGTATTCAACAGATACATGTTCAGAAGTGTATATGCATGTTACTATAATTCATATTAAAAAAATCTCAAACTATTTCAAAAATATATAATATGCAAATGCATTAAAAAAAGATCTGAAAGTACACTCATGAAATTAAGTGTTTAATTCCAGGGTGGGATCAAAAAACCAAGAAGCTTTTTTAATTTCTACCAGATATCCTTCCACACTTGATATTTTTAATGATTAAAAAATACCTTAAGTATTATGTATGTTACTACAATATTAAAAGTATATTTGGAATGATAAGCAGGTCAGAAAATATAAAATGCTTTGATAAAGAAGAGTAATAGGTGACTACCCTTACTATATATGAAAATATTCTTGACATACATGAGAAAATATTACAAAGAAAGCATTTCAAATCAGGGAGGAATAGAAAAGTGTGGGAATAATTATTAGATTATTGAAGAGAGGGGTAAAATAATGTAAATTTTTACCTTACAACAAAAAAGGAAAATATAAATAAGTTTGTGAACATAGAAACATTATACAACTCACTATAGAAAACACCAAAAATAAAATTTAAAAGTCCAATATTTCCTTGGAAAGTTTTGAACAAATAGATGTGCTATTGGAGTGAGGTCCTTATTAAATCAAGGTCACATGCAACCAAAAGATAAGCATTCCAAAACCAATAAGTAAACAAAGCTCTTAGCTTGGTAGGATTGCTTCAACCTTAGCCACCAGTTGGTTTCTCTGCCTTAATAGACAAATAAGGTACTTGCAAAATGATTACTTTATACTCAGTTACCCTAAGAGTAGTTTGGAATCCAAAAACAAATACTTGCAGAAATTTGAAAGGGCTTTAAGATTATAGAAGTGCTGGTCTTTACATAAAGTGAGACTTTCCATATTTATTTTTATTGTAGTTTAAACATGAATCAAGAATGCCCAGCCTGACCTGTGGTGGCGCAGTGGATAAAGCATCGACCTGGGAACACTGAGGTCGCCAGTTCAAAACCCTGCACTGGTCTGGTCAAGGCACATATGGGAGTTGATGCTTCCAGCTCCTCCCCCATTTCTCTCTCTCTCTCTCTCTCTCTCTCTCTCTCTCTCTCTCTCTCTCTCATTCTGTCTCCTCTCTAAAATGAATAAATATAAAGAAATTTTAAAAAAGATATGTTTGAAAAAAATAAAAAAAAAAAAGATTGCCCATTCAACAACAAATCTGTGCAAAGTAAATTGGGACAAGAGGTTATTTAACTGACCGGAAAGGGGAGACTCTGTCTCTCTATCATCCCTGTCAATAATAATTAGCCCCTTCTAAAAAGAGTGTTGTAGATACACTCTCAAAATGGTCCTTAAAGGGATGACATAATCTGGTTTACAGAAATCCATTACCTGCAAATAACTGCTCTTGGACAAAAAATACAACAAAGCATTGCACCTGGAAATGAAAATCACAGTAAATAGAATCTCTAGCCTAGACTAGGTCTTATGTAAAAAACTATCATATTGCCAATTAAACAGTATTTTCTCAGTGTAATGACACTTTGAAATGGATAAATAGAAAATTGGGAGGAGAAAAAAAGTATTCCTCTCAGTCACCTCCCTGTCCTCTATGTCTTTCTTCCACAGACCCCCAACTCAGCGCCACAGGAGAAAAATACAACAATCCTGTAAGAATGATTTTTCTGACTCATCTTTGTAAAAGACCTGGAAATAGTACAGTGTCAGCTTATAAACCAGACAGGATGCCTGTTGTATCAACACAGAAAATCAATCCAGGAGCCCCAAGCCTGCTTTGTGGACTTTAAGGCTACTTCAGAATCAGAAGAAAACTCAGCAGGTCCAGAGACTGGGAGCATGAGCCTCGGATCACCAACTGCAGGACCTGATTCCTAAGTACTTGGCAACTTGGTGACTTGAGTTCTGGCTGTGGGTTCAAGAGGGTAACTGTCCTGTTCAGGCATACGTGCTCTTTGGAGGTGAGCCATTTTTTCATGCTGACATTTGTGAGAACTTGGTGGGTTAGGTACTGAGCTTAGACTTTACATGAATTATCTCACTTAACCTCCCTAACAGCCATATGTACTAGATGCTATTATAATTCTACTACACAGAAAAGAATGACACTCAAAGTCAGTCGGCCTAAGTACTGAGCTAGTATGAAAAGTCATTTTATTTTATCTTAAGTGTTTAGAAAATAAAACCTTTTCCTGATATCTTTGTATTAGTTTGTTAGGGTAGCCCTAAAAAAGTACCACAGACTGGGTAGTTTACACAACCAAAATTTACTTTCTTCAAGTCTGGAGGTTAGAAGTCTAAAAGCAAGGTTTTGGCAGCATTGGTTTCTTCTGAGGCCTCTCTCCTTGGCTTACAGCCTAAAGATCTGTCACTCCAAATAGAAGATCTATAAATACTTCTTAATTAATTGATTGACTGAAGAAATAAAAATTATAAATTAAGAAGTAATATATATAAAATTATTACAGATATGTAATATCTTGAAAGAGATCATTTGGTTCTAAGTGAAGTTTGTAAGTATATTCAATATTAGGAATGAAAAATTTTAAATAAATTATAGCCCCAACAATTTTAAAAAAGGATTATTACTGCAATGGTAAAAGCTATGAGAGTATACAATTCACATTGGCATATGTCTCATATCTTTTAGATTATTACAAACTGGAATACAAATAGCTCAAGTATTCAAAAAGATGAATGTTTCCAAACAGTATCATTTGAATTACACAAATAAAGGCTCACAAGAACTATATAGTAAACTGAGAAATAGTTTAGTACTCTATCTTAACAAGATTCTGTACTGCATTACTGATATTGCAAGAAAAGAAAATATTGCAAGGAAAGAGGAAGAAGAAAGAATGAAGGGAAGAAGGAAGAAAGGAAGGAAGAAAAGGAAGGAAGGAAGGAAGGAAGGAAGGAAGGAAGGAAGGAAGGAAGGAAGGAAGGAGAGAGAGAAAGAAATTAATAAAGAAAGAAAGAAATTATGAAAGAAAGAGAAAAAAGAAAGAAGGAATAAAGAAAGAAGGGAAGGAAGGAAGGAAGGAAGGAAGGAAGGAAGGAAGGAAGGAAGGAAGGAAGGAAGGAAGGAAGGAAGGAAAAAAGGAAGGAGAGAAAAAAAGAAAGGAAGAAAGAAATCATTAAGCAATGCATGGAACATATTCTTTATCATTTTCCCCAAGTTTCAAAACACAATTCAACTATTTCTTTTTTCCTAGGAAGCTAAACAAATATTACTATTTACAATCTAGGCAAAAATATTCAAAGAAGAATTTCTGCCATTGAAATTCTACTAACATTTAACAGAAGAGAATCCATTAAGTCACATGTCTTATGAGTTTTATTATTCTACATCAAATTAAACAGGGAAATTATAATTCTTTTGACTATTCACCTCTTATTTGCCCTTTCTTAAAGGTATTAATGTGAAGCTTTTAGGAACACAATATTGGAATCTATTGTTTCTGATTTCAAAGTACCATTTGCCTGTGAAAAAAGAAACTTCCATCAGGTGAGAAACATTATCTTAGAGAAATAGTTATTCTTTTTACTAGAGAAAGAAATGAACTACTTTTATCTAGCACCTACATACAGTCTTTTCAATTTATATCATATTTACAACTTTCCCACTATACAGTGTAGCTGTGGAAAGACAGAGGCTGTGACTTCTCAGCCCTGGCACTTATCTATTGCATTATTCAAAATAAGTTCAACAAATTTTTGTTGAATTCCAAAATTAAATATTGCCATCTGAATCTTCAACAAGCACCCAAAACAGCATTTCCCCCCATTGTTACCTATCTTTGTTATTTGTTCACCACCTATTCTTTGCCAAGACCAAAAATGTTGGCTTCAATGACTGTACACCCTCTTGTTCTAAACCTCATATTCAATTAATTACCAAGTGCTACAGGCTCTTTTTAAGTTATCTATTAAAACAAATTGGGTTGCATTATCACCTACCAAAATACTACTGTAGACTCATCAATTTTGCCTATATGTTTTCTCCAATCTATTTTATTATAAAGTTGATAGTATTTGTTTTCTAAAAGGATGAAGAAAAAAAGTATAATTAATGTGCTAAGAATGGGAGAAAATGGCATCATAAGATGCTCAATTAAAACAACAAAAAGCAAAAAAAAAAGAGTGGAAGACAAAAATAGGAACAAAGAATAAGAAAACAAATAGAGAATTAAAACATTTGGTAGATATTAAGCAAACTATATCAATAATCACTTTGAACATCAGTGGCTGAAATGCACAAATTAAAATACAGAGATTGTCAGAGTGGACCAATAAGCAAGAATCAACATTATGTTGCCTATAAAAAATAAACTTGAATCTAAAAGCATATCAATTGGAAGTAAATGGATTGCGAATATATACCACACTAACACTAATCAAAAGTAATCAGTGGCTATATTAATTTCCAAGAGAGCAGACATTAAAAAACAGAACTTATCACGGATAAAGAGCATTGCATAATGATAAAAGGGTTAGTTCTTCAAGAAGGCAATATAATTCTTAACACATAAGCACCTAACACAGTGTCAAACTACACGAGGCAAAAGCTGATAGAACTTCAAGGAGATGTATATGATTGCACTATCATAGTTGGAAATGTCAACAGAAATGGAACAGACATGGAAGAAACAGAAATATATATTACTAAGTGAAAGAGTCTATCTGAAAAGGCTACATGCTATGTGATTCTAACTATAGGGTGTCCTGAAAAAGGCAAAATGATGAAGGCAGTAAAAATATTGGTGGTAGCTAAGGGTTGGAGGGAAGGATAAATAAACAGAGCTCAGAGAAATTTTAGGACAGTTTTAGAACTCTGCATGATTTATAATGATGAATATATGTCATTATACATTTGTCCAAATGCATACAGTATGCAGACCAAGAATGAACTCTAATGTAATCTATGGACTTTGCATGATTATGACATGTCAGTCTAGGTTGATGTAATAAATGTACCAATCTGGTGAGTGATATTGGTAATGGTAGTCTTTGCATGTGAGATTACAGAGCATATATAGGAAATCTCCATACATTTCTCTCCATATTTTTTGTAAATTAAAACGGTTCATGAAAAATAATATTTTTTAAAGTAGCTAAGAAATACTGCTTCTGCTTTCTTCCCTGCTTTCCCTCTCTTTAGACTTTCCATGTCTTCCCATTTTCTATTTTATCCAAATACTGAGCAGGTCCTACTAGATTTCACCATTTGCCTCCAAACAGTAGTTTCCCCATCAGCACCTGCCTGCCTTCTTCATATTTCCTATATTCCCAACAAAAGTCTCTATCTTAAGTTAGTTTCCCCAGAAGCAGATCCAGAGACAAGACTTTGAATATAATTGCTTTATAATTTGGAAGATGTCTCCCAAAAGTACCTTAAACATTTGGGAAAGGAAACAGGGAAGAAAAGAGACCAATAAGGTTGCATTATCAAGCAAGTATAGAGCTAGACAAGTTTAGGTTCAATCTCACTGGGAACTCCTGGGAGACAGTGAGAAACACCCCTCATTGTTATCCAAACCCAACCCCACTTGCCTCCAAGGGATATTTATTCTTCAATCTACACTGCTCACAAAAATTAGGGGATATTTTATCACTTCATATTCATTTTGAAATATCCCCTAATTTTTGTGAACAGTGTATTTGCCACTGACCAAGAATTGTTCCTGAGCGCACTCACTGCCTCACTTTTAGCCTGCCCCATGCGTGAATGGATAGAAGGTCACCAGCAGAGTTACAGGCTTTTCCAATAGGATGCAAGTTTCCAGATTGGTGAGTGCCAACGATGTAATGGGTGGGCACTGATGCAGGACTAGTTTGGTGCCCATGGCACCCATTCTCACTTATACCTCTATGGCTGTGCTTATGCTGCTACTGGTGTGGGATCTGCTTCTGTTGTCATTGTTGTTGACAGTGAAATTCTGTTCAACCTTTGATCTCAGGCCTGTCACTTCCTCTGATTCTACCCCTTGAGGAGTGATGATTTCTCCTCTGAACTTCCATCATACTTCCCTGGAGATCAGAATGTCAGCCTGTACTCATGGTTCCCCTCTGCCTCACCATGCAGTGCTGTCCATCTTTATTTTAAAAATGAGGAGACAGACAGGTCATGCTCAAGATTGTCTGATTCCTAAAAGTTAGAGCTCAGACTCTAACCTAGTAACTTTAACCCGAATCTTCTCCTTGGCTCAAAAACCCAGTAAGCGTGACATGAACTGAATTTATACTGCTATATTAAAAACTTGAAGACCAACTGGCTGAAGAAATCCTTTGACTTTCAGAGAATCGGTAGTGCACTGAGGAACAGATTCATCTACAGAAAAGCACTTTATATGGATTACTCTTATGTATATTCTCCACAAAATCTAAGTGCAGATATGAACATGTCTGTATTTTTCATCAATAGCTCAAGCATTACCTGCCTCACAAAAAAAGAAGTCTAGTTTTTCCCTCCAGGTTCTCCTCATTTTCTATGGCAGCTGACACAAACTAAAAAGAGGATTACAGACTTCCACACCCAACCCTGCAAAGACTGGGCGTCTCAAATAACTGCTTCTATTATATCCTGCTATGGCACAGAGGACAATGGAAAGAAGCCCCTCCCAGCCAGCCAGTCAAGGTGGTCTCCTGCTCTGATTACCTCATGGTCTAAATGCTACCCAGCTGATTTTCAAGAAATTTTACTAATTCTGTGCCTATGGAGCTACAATTGGGCTTCCAGTATTTATTGAAGCAATTAGTGCTCACTCTTTACAGTCTTCACAGTGAACTCAGAATGTTTGCTGGCCCCAGAACACCAGGACAGATGGTTTAGGTGTCTAGCACCTACTATATGTAATAATATTTTCTCTTCTGTTTTCCCTTCTCAACTCTACTGCCTATATCCTCACTTTAATATTAAAGTGCTTGTCTTTTTTTTTTAATACTTTTTTTTTTTACAGAAACAGAGAGAGGGATAGATAGGGACAGACAGACAGAAACGGAGAGAGATCAATCATCAGTTTTTCGTTTTGACACCTTAGTTGTTCATTGATTGCTTTCTCATATGTGCCTTGACTGTGGGCCTTCAGCAGACCGAGCAATCCCTTGCTGGAGCCAGCGACCTTGGGTCCAAGCTGGCAAGCTTTTGCTCAAGCCAGATGGGCCCACGCTCAAGCTGGCGACCTCGGGTTCTCAAACCTGGGTCCTCTGCATCCCAGTTCGATGCTCTATCCACTGCGTCACCACCTGGTCAGGCCTTTTTTAATACTATTAACAGGTCTAAAGCTCAGACTACAAAATCAATTGGGCAAGAAATATACAAGCCTTTATAAAACTCAACTTAATTTTTATTTTGAGATTCACTTTTCCAATGGAGGTAGTAACACACTTGAACTCAATTCAATTCATAATTTTTTTGTCTCTTTGTAGGGCCTCGAACAGTGTTCTGGGATTCAGAAGTGGGACCTCTCTGGTCTTCAGGCATTCATCCATACAGAGTTTATCCACGGATTCCATTTCTCTAACCCTCACAGTCATTTCTTCTCAGAGTTTTGCCACTTGCTCACTATTGTTATTGATGACTGGGGCCTCCGTCACCATTCATTATTGTTATTGATGATGGGGCCTCAGTCACTGCTCACTGTTGCTGTTGATGGCTGGGGTTTCAGTCACTGCTCACTATTGGTGTTGATGTCAGGGCCTCAGTCCTGACCAAACACAGGCTTGTACCCATCATTTTTTTTTTACCTTCCATGCTGAGTGAGACACATCTTCCTGGTCTCCAGGGGTTGAGGCAAGACCTGCCTACTGCTTCAAGCCAAGATATTTTGTCCAACCTGCCAATTCTCTCTCCTCTCTGGGATTTCCAGAAAAGCCAACTAACAAATAAAAAGCCCAAAAGATTAACAAGGTATTTCTACTTTCAGTCATTTTATACCACTTCCCTGAGTTGGATGGAAGGAAGAGAAGGAATAATTTAGAGGAAAAAAGATTCCAGATTAATATTGAAAATTATTACCCTAGATATACCTAGAAACATAAAAATATAATTACAACCTCTCCATCACATGGGAACTAGAAGCTCTGACCTTCTTACTCTACATAAAGCTAATAACCAAAGCCCTTGTGCACAAATACACCCTTTACACTCCATTTTTTCTTCCAAAATAATTCTTCCATCCATATTCTTACTCTTGTACAATATATAAAAAAGTTTAATTATTCTAGAAAGTCTTGTCAACTTTCCCCTTTTTAAAGGAGAATTGTTCCTTAAAAGTCCAGTGTGGCTTTCTGACTACAAATGTATTCTCTAGTGGAATAGCCACAGAAAAATATAAATAAGAAAAAATTAAATGTGTCAATTGACATAACTTGATTAACCTTAATATTAATACATTCACACCGAAAAGACATAGGGGAGGGGAGGGTGAAGTTAACCAGTGATTGAGAACCATAATTCTGAGTCAAAACCTGTTCTCTTGCTTCAAAATATATTACCTGTTATGAGAGACAAATATTTTCAGATAAAGCAAACCTTTACTTTTGTCCAAATAAGGGAAAATATTTTTGTGAGAATCTGTCCTTATAGTCTAAGTGTCATTTTGGAGAACAAAAGGAAATATCAGGAAATTGTTGAAAAACAATGCTGCACTTAGAGATGTGGACATCTTAGTCATCTTTATAAGATGTCGTTCAGATGCTCAAGTGCTGCTGAGGAGAAAAAGAAAGCGCAAACTGCTAGATCTCAGTTAAATAATTACGTTTATTGCAATATAAGCTAATAGTTATTTGCTATTTAGTCAACTATTTGGTACAAACAAATAAATATTCTCCCACTTGTTAGTCCCTGGGGCTTTCTTAATCTTATCTGGCTTTGCTTTCTGAGAATTTCAGAGTAATCAGAAGTTATAGGTTGAATACATCTTGTGCTAAGGACACTCATGGTGTGACTGCTTTACTTTTTTCTTTTTAATTCAAAAGACATGGTCTCCCTAAAGTGAAAATTGTGGGAATTTTTGGTGGCAGAGTATTTTCCTTTTTGTTGTGATTGTTGCTGTTTTAATCAAATAGTTGTTTCAAACAGAAGCAATCAAGTTTCTTTTTTCATTGCCACTACCTCTCCCACTCAATCCATGTTGTTAAGGAAATACCCTTGTTAGCGAAGTGATTTCTCTATTTCTGTGTGTGCAGCTGAAACAGCCAAAAAGATCATCCTTAAGAACCGTTTTGGATCGTCTATACAAACTAAAACGTCATTAGAGATGTGGCAATGTCTAGAGAGAGGGAAAGAAATGTGCACTCCTCAGGGTAAAAAAGGAGAATGTTTGATTTTAAGCTCCATAATCTGAAAGTGGTCATGCATCTTTATCTGTCTCTAAAACCAAAAGCCACAGTCAACTTCTCCTCCTTTCATTAATGCATTAGCTGGCAATAAGAACTGGCTCTGCTGATAAACAGAAAATGCACTCCTTTCTGTCCAAGGAGTACATGAAATTCCCATTGTGAGATTCAAGACTGTAGGTTTTTAGAAGGACGGCTACCATGTATAGCCGCTACCAGTCAACAGCATACTTTGGGTTACAGATTGGATTTCATCATATCACTGAAAACAAAAATATGCGGGAATGAAGTATAAGATGATAAAGTATGACTCCAAGAAGGTAGAGAAAGATCTAAGAAGAAAAAAAAAAAACCACTATCTGAAGAAGGCAGATCAAAAAGTGGAGTAGAAATGTAGATTGAAAGAAGAATATTTCATAAAACTTATTCAGATCTCCACTCAAAATATTTTCTCAGAAAATTGCCTCTTTTCTATTCAATGGATAGAAACAGCCTTGGCTGTTCCTCATGGTAGCTAAAACAACTGAGTAAAAAAACAGCTGGCTAATTAAGTATTTCACTAAATGAGTCACAACCAGAAAAATTACAAAGAAAATGAGTGTCATTTTATGTTTTCTTAAAAACAGTGAAAATTTTCCCACTTTTAATCAAAGTCAATGCAGCCAAAGGGACTGTTATTTTTTTCCAATTTGTAGATATTTCTTTTCTTTTTTTTCTTGCTTTGGCCAAGTGGGAAATAGCTCTAAAAAGAAGAATCCAAACAGTAACTATTATGCTTTTCTCAGCATTTCTATTTTAGCTGAGAAGAATCAGAGAAGAGATGATTGGTGACATATAGTTAAAACTTTTATGCGTGACTTGAAATTGTTCAAAGTTGTAACTGGGATTTTCTGTTCAAATTTTCTCCAGCCAACACATCCAGAACTCCTTATGAGACTGTTGACTAACCAACTTTGAAGTTCTTGAATGTACTTGAGAAATGTAAACAATTTGTCAATTAGAATAGAAACTGTTGGGTAACTGGTGTGTGTGTGTGTGTGTGTGTGTGTGTGTGTGTGTGTGTGTGTGTGTGTGTAAGAGAGAACATAAAAGAGAGTAGAAAAGAGAAAACACAATAGGAGACCAAGAAGTAGAGAATATCTGTCCACAGTGCCCACATGTGTTTATAAGGAAAAAAAATACTATGACACTTGTGAAAGTGCCACAAATATACAAAAAGCTACACAATTATTTAACAAGCAAATGTATAATATATGCCAACATATACTAAGCTCAAACTACGCATTATTAGATATAACCAAGGTTATATGGTGTTTTCTTCCTGTGACTTTGTTAAAAATGGTTTTTAGAAAATAAAATAATCCTGTCTCCTTTATTTTAAATGTTTCCCAGGAACCTACAGTTTTCCTGAAATTTCTATTAATAATTCCATTTATCCCAGTAATACAATATGTGTCAAACATCACAATGTTTATAAGAGATGAATAACCTAAGTTTGTCTTGACGTGAGAAGAGATTGATGGAAAAAGAAAAGCTCTGGAAAGAGATTTTGATGCCAAATTAAGATTTCAAGGTGAACTGATAAAGAGCTACTTCAAAATTGGCATGTTGCCCTGTAAAGTTCCTTTTAGGCACCACCCCTGATGCACTATGTGGTCTTGGTTCCCCTTATGTCCCAGGGGCCTCAGCACTTGAGTTCGGACTTGGGCTCCCATACCCTCTCCTCACATGTACAAGCCCTGTCTGGTTTCCAGTTGTCTTGGCTTTTAAATGTACTCCCCTTTTCCATTGTTGTTCACTCCTCTGCTAGTTGGGATTTAAGATGTGTCTTCTTATAGAAGATCTAATTCTGTCCCAGCTAGTCTTCCTCCAGCTACGTTAGGTAAATCCTTTTCCTGGGACCTTCTGCCCTCAGGATTTTTCTCTCAATTGGTTAGAACCATGCAACTTGTGAAATGTAACCTACGATGTTATCATAGTGTCACAGCTCTGTGCCTAATGCCTGGCATATTAAGGACATTCTATATACATATATAATTATTACATATATAATACATATTACATATATGACATATATAATACATATTACATCTATTATATATGTAATATATAATATATATTGTATTATATATGATATATAGGTAAAATTAATTGTGTATTCCTTTATTACACAGTTATTGTCACACTGAGTCAGAGGCAGTAGAAAATCAGTGAAATGGGTTTTATTTATTTATTTATTTATTAACAAGGACAGGGAGAGAGTCAAAGAGGGGGACAGATAGACAGAAATGGAGAGAGATGAGAAGCATCAATCATTAGTTTTTCGTTGCCATTGCAACACCCTAGTTGTTCATTGATTGCTTTCTCACATATGCCTTGACCGTGGGCCTTCAGTGGACCAAAGCAACCCCTTGCTGGAGCTAGCGACCTTGAGTCCAAGCTGGCAAGTCTTCGCTCAAGCCAGATGGGCCCGCACTCAAGCTTGCACGCTCGGGGTCTCTAACCGGGGTCTTCCACATCTCAGTTCGATGCTCTATCCACTGCGCCACTGCCTAGTCAGGCTGAAATGGGGTTTTAAGAAAATAAGTAACACTAAACAAACAAAAAGGACAAGAATAAAGACAGGAATTGCCTGACCAGGTGGTGGTGCACTGGATAGAATGTTGGCCTGGGATGCAGAGGGCCCAGGTTTGATATCCCAAGGTCACTGGCTTGAGCATGGGATCAGAGACATGATCCATGGTTGCTGGCTTAAGGCAAGGTCGTTGGCTTGAGCAAGGGATCACTCACTCTGCTGGAGCCCCCTGGGTCAAGGCACGTATGAGAACACAATCAATGAACAACTAACATGCCACAACAAAAAATTGATGCTTCTCATCTCTTTACCTTCCTGTCTCTCTGTCTCTCTGTCTCTCTCTCTCTCTCTCATAAAAAAAAAAAAAAAAAAAGTCAGGAGCAAGGCAAGGGGGCAGTAGAAGTAACAAAGGAAAATGTAAAAACAGTAACGAGAGAGGCAGGGGCAGATTTTGAAGGAGCTAATGAAACTTCATTTGCACAGACCCTTTCTAAGACCCTGTACCTAATTTTACATTTCTAACTTTATATTTTATTTCTTAAAGAGGATGCTACAAGTTTTATAACCTTAATGTTTCACAGAAATAAGCTCTCCCATGATAAAAAATAATAATAGTAAGTTCATAGTAGTAAAATCATTTTTATTAAAGTAGATACTGTGTCTTGTCCATCATTGTACTCTCAGCAGTTAATGCTTGATTTATAAGAGATACTTAGTAAAGATTTGTTACATAATTTAAGTACCAGCCAAAAAAGTCAGAAATGGAAATGATCAAGTTTCTGCAGCAAAAGAGTATTTCAGAGTGTGGCCAAAGAAAGCTATAAGAGTAGCATATATATGTCCCCAAATCTTTGCAAGGGCAAGTCTGAATTTAAAGTACCTTGCTGAGTTAGGGGTCAGTTAACAAAAAGAGGACAAAATGACACAACCACATCTAGACAGGACTTGGGCAGTCTGAACCCATCCTCACAAGCCCTATCATTCCAACCAAGAGTTATTTTAAAGAACTAGACCCCATCTGCCCAAATGGAAAACACAGTTTTAGGAGTGCAGCCTTAACAAGAGGCTGCACGATGGTTATGATCTAAGATTTATCTGGTGGAGGACACCCTTTTACCACCTGGCACTCACGCTCTAAAACATGTCATTTTTTTTCTTTACCCTCATGATCTGGGCACAATGAAGTTTCATGATGAACTAGACCAATGGGCATAATAAATCCTAAGAAAGCAAGCAATAGCTTCTTTCCTCCACCATTCATGCCACTGGGCAGAGACAGGCATCATATATAATTAGAGTAGTTTTCTTTCTTTTCTTTCTTTTTTTTTTTTTTTTTTGTGGAAAGCTCCTCCTTTGGACATGATGTGTAAATCCAAATATTGTGAGGTCTGCCCAAACATGATAATATAAAAAGCATTAATAAAAGAATTTAATGTTCATGTATCGAGGAATTATGACACATACATTTAGGTCATTTTTTTTTTTTAAAAAAAAGCATTGTCCAATCTTTTCAGTAAGTAAAATAATTTCACTTTATTTTTCCTGGGCACGTTCTTGCTGCAGTCTGTAAGAAACAGGCTTCATAGTCATAGATGGTGCCATTTACTAGGTTAATCTGGTTGAGGTTGTAGTAAAATTTGTTCAGTGATAAGTGCTATTTTTTCTGTGTGCCGGATGACAGGAGTGATACAGCCCACAGAGGGTTGTCTCTGAGTGACATGGAACTGTATATTGCTGATGTGTAGGAAGGTTACATGAGCCCTTCCAACTGCAAGTGGCAGATTCCGGGTCAGGACTGAAGACAAGGTAGACCTGTTTACATAGCATTCTGGATACTGAGATTTATTTCTTCTGGTTGTTGAAAATAACAGATTGAATGGTACATTCAATCCTTTTTCTTCTTTTGGTTTGTTTTCGCTTTTTATTCCTCAATTCTATTGATCTAGTTGACCAGATTTATTGGTTATAATGATGTCTTACAGAACTAGTTTATATCAGTTGCAAAATAACAAAGAATCTAGAGCCTGTTTGTTCTTAGTGAGGATGCTAAAGAAAGGGGAGTTCATTTATCTTCTCATGTGAGACTCATCGTCCTCCTCTCTGTGCAGATAAATGTGATGGCAAAGGGAGAGGTGGCTTCAGAGGGGAGAAATTATTTGGCTCAGATGAAAGGGACATCTAAAACGTCAGACCTGTCGTCTCTCCTGGCTCTGACGCAGTCACGCCTTCTGCTGCCGGCCAAAAAATATAGTGCGGCTCTGACAATGGCAAGCCCAGACACTTCTTAACTTTAAGGATTTGGATTAGAAAAACTGTGGGTTTGCATTTCTGTCGCTGCCTTTTGCTACTATATGTGTGCACTGCAAAGATAAAAATAACATGTCACAGAGTGTCTGTAAAATGAACTGTGAGGTGGTAGAGAGGTGGCTATGGGACACAGGAAGAATAAGTGATCTTAGTTTATTTTTTAAAAAATACGTACAGCCACGTGGGAAACTTCCATTTCTCTCCACCCCAGTGGCCAGTTTCCTCTAAGGGGTCACTTGCTGCACAAGAGAGGCTCTTTAAAATTCATCTTTTACAAAACTCAGCTACTTCCCTCACACATTACCGTTATAAACATATTTTTGGAAACAATAGATGGTGTTGGTTCCTAACAAGTCGACAACTTTTGACTCTAAATTGGACATATTTTTCCCCAATTTAAGAATCTTCTTGTTACCATTTCAGATATGCTCATTACCTTGAACATACTGTGGCATGTAGTATGTCACAATGCTGAGATCACCTCTGTCTGCTGTTTTAAAAAAATTGCATTCAGAAACAAATGAACCAACAATTTTACATTTTGGAGACTTGGAGAACACAAGGTGGTCCTGTCCAAGTGCCAAAATAAAAGCCTTGTAAAGCATTTAGGAAGCTTATTCCTCCCAAGACATGAACACATAACCTACCTCAGCTTTCATTTGAGTTATTGTATGCACAGTGAATGGAAGGTTGACGTCCCCCACGTGAATAAATCTTTTTAGAAAGGGGGATATTGGCTTGCCTAAATATATACACTGTACATAAAAATATAAACCATATATTTGTGTAGTTGAAGGCAGGTGTGAGAGGAACTCAGTGGTGGCCAAGGTCCTGAATAAGAGGTGTACAATGTGTGAAGAACATATGGTAACGTGTGAAAAATGTAAGCCTGTATACAGAAGACCTGACCTATGTGTTAATGATGTGCTCAAAGGGTCATTTGTTTCTATTTCAATAGCTTTTTAATCCTTATCAAGGAACCCCTTGTGACAAGGTTTTGCAAAAGAGAAACACAATCTCGAGTGAGTTCTACTGAAATTTTTTCTGCTAGCTAGAAACATTGAGGACCACTAATAAACTTTGCTAATTTAGTATTCATATTACAAAGCTATTGCCTATATGTAAGATCTTATCAGAACACTCATTCATCTTTAAAATTTAGACACAGTTTATGCATTTGTGCTAATGGGTTAACTTTTAACTCATTTGAAACTATAGACTCACTGTCCATACACCCTATCTGACCTCTTCTAACAGGGTCCTCAGGTCTCTTATATCAAACATCTGAGTACATCTTCCTTAAAAAGAACCTACGTTCAAGCTTGTAAAAATTCATCAAGACAAGTTGTTTGCCATGTTAGATGAAAGATCTGTAGCTGGAAAACTACTTGTTGCTGTAATAATCCACACAGAGTGCAAGAGAGAGATAAAGTGCTGAATCATTGATGCTAAACCTGCCCCAAGGAAAGAGGAGATGTGAATTATGAAACTGAAATAAGACTAAAGAAAAGTGATTTGAATTGAGGAAAGTCCTCCAAACCAGAACTGATCTAAAAAATGCTACTTTTGTTCTCATAATCAGAAATGACTATTAATCCCACATAATATAAATAAGGCATCCAGAAACATTCATGAAATATATAGAAGAATCAAGCTCCCTGAACATAAATTTTTATAGTAACAAAAGGGGAAAGAAAATAAATACAATATTATAAATTCAGTTGCTGAAGTGAGACTGCCAGGGAATATACAGAGTGGAAAGAGAGGCTGTAAGCCAGAATTCTGAGAAATATTGATGTGGCATCAAACTGGGCAGAGAAAATGAGTTCCACAAAGAGGCTAAGAAGAGATATTCATAGTAAAATTGAGAACATATGGTCACAGAAGTTAACACAAGAGAACACTTAGGTGGAGGTGGGCAGAGGTGGGGCAAATGAGGACAGAAGGAGACATTGCTAGGGCAGTGGGCTCATGATGTGGTGGGCAGGTGGTGGTTTGTTGAGTTGTGCACTTGAAACCAGTATGGTTTTGCAATGTCATCCCGATAAATTCAATTTAAAAAATAATAGTAGCCAAATGACACTGAGAAGTCAAGGGAGATAAGGACAAGGAAGAATCCACTGGACTTAGCAATCGTGACATTAAGGAGTGAGACCCTGGGGAAAGCAGCATTGTGACCGCAAGAAGAGAGGTGAAGAAGTAGAGACTGTGAGCAGAAAATCTTGGCTCGGAAGGGATGTAAAGGGATACAGAGGCAGACTAAGAAGTTTTCATTATTCACTTGCTCATTTGTTGTTTTAAGATGAAAGACTCCCCAAGCATGCTTCAATACTGATATTTTAGTATCAGAGTGCTCGTGGCCCTGGATGTTTGGCTCAGTGGTAGAGCATTGGCCTGGCATGTGGTATCCCAGTTTCGATTCCCAGTCAGAGCACACAGGAGAAGCGCCCATCTGCTTCTCACCCCTCCTCTTCTTGCTTCTCTCTTTCTCTCTTCCCCTTCTGTAGCCATGGTTCAATTGGAGTGAGTTGGCCCCAGATGCTAAGGATGGCTCCGTGGCCTCTGCCTCGGGTGCTAAGAAGAGCTTGGTTGCTTAGCAACAGAGCAATGCCCTAGATGAGCAGAGCATTGCCCCCTAGTGGGCTTGCCAGGTGGATCTTGGTTGGATGCATGTGGAAGTCTGTCTCTACCTCCCATCTTCTCACTAAATTAAAAAATAATAATAATCAGAGTGTTCATGTTAGAAAAGAATAAGATAAGAAAAAAAAAAGATTGGATGTATCTGAGTTTGTTTGGTGGAAGGAAACTGAGACAGTTTTCTTTTATGATTTCTGTTTTCTGTGTACTAGAAAAGGCAAAGTTATTTCCTAAGAGTAGGGAAAGATGCCAAAATCAGAAGTCTGAGCAGTGTGGAAAAGTTCTGAGATCACTACCAAGAATGGAAGAGAAGGGACTGGGAGAAGCTTAGAAGGACTTCTAGCAGGTATGAACATTTACTGAACCCAGGATGAATGAAATAATATTCTCAAAATTCCTACTCATCTGCTTGGGATAGCTTGTGTGTGCCCAGTATAAACAATTTTTGTTGTCCCTCTGCCATCTGAATCCCTTCTACAGAAGTTGTTACCATCAATAACATTACACAAAGTTTCAGACACAGCAGCCCAACAACATTTTTTTAAATCTCTGTTGAAGCACTCCCAGTGTAAGCTTAGTGTATGCTAGATTGGAGGAAAAATGGCTTGTACAAAATTATTTTAAGAAGATAAATGGGAGAAAGGGTCCTCTATATTTACAGAAAACAATCACAATCATTTTCCAGCACTCTTACAGGATGTTAGCAAATCTTCTGTTTCTGTTTCGAGCTGTGTGCCCTCCACAGCCCTGTTTGGTCTGTGTGTTCTCAGCCATCTGCCTCCTGTCTTTCTTCCATCACGACAGAAAAAGGCTAGAAAATTACTGTTTGAAAGGATATTTATAAATCAATTTGTTGACAGAAACTTAATACTATTTAATTATACCTAAAACCAATAATTATGTTTAACAGATGATCTTTTTAAGGACCAGTGTGTTAACTACCAAGGCTATGTAAGAGAGCGTGAGGCAGTTAACCTAAGTGGCCTTTAGGCAACAATTAGTGTGTGTTAGGTTATGTCTTGAGAGCAAAAGCCCAGGATGTTTGCTCATTAACAATTACATACCTTTTCCTGTTGCTTAAACTGATCTCAGTCTCTCATGTTTACTGCTTCCTTTCACTCTCAACATATATGATCAGGGCTAGAGTCGGAGAGTAGCAGAGGTGTTTGTGACACCCACAAAGCATTTCTCTTGGAGTTAAGTAAAGTAACGTGGCATCAAAACAGCAGAGGGGAAAGAGTTACGTCATTGGGCCTTCTATGTTGCCCTTTGTTATGTGCCCGTCAGTATTTTGAGCCTGGACTAAGTATTTGGAAGACTTTGATTTTTATGTAGAATAAAGTGAGAAATCAGGGAGTAGAGGAACAACACCACTGCAGACAGAGAACAGCACAGGAGGCAAGTGTTTCAGCCAGCAGAGCAGTTAAGAGGTGTCACATGAATCGGAGCAGGGATGTTGGCTTGCACCAGGGTGGTGAAGGAAGAGGCAGTAGAATTTTGATGGATTAGATGGTGGTATGAGAAGCACTATTAGATTCAAGGATAAATATAAAGTATTGGGCCTGAGAACCCAGAAATGGGAATATTCAATTCACTTCATAGAAACAGAGTGGAGGGCCTGGCTGGTTGTCTCAGTAGAGCATGGACCAGCATGTGGATGTTCCAGATTCAATTCCTGGTCAGGGCACACAAGAGAAGCGACTATCTGCTTCTGCACTCCTCCTTTCCCCTTTCTCTCTCTCTCTCTCTCTCTCTTCCCTTCCTGTAGCCATGGCTCAATTTGTTTAAGTGAGTTGGCCCTGGGGGCTAAGGATATAGCTTGGTTGACAATTAATGGAGCAACAGCCCCAGATAGGCAGAGTATCACCCCATAGAGAGCTTGCTGAGTAGATTCCAGTCAGGGCACATGCAGGAGTCTGTCCTTCTGCCTTCCCTTTCTCACTTTATAAAAGAAAGAAAAACAGAAACAAAAAGAAACAGTGGGAGAACCACTTTGCAAGGAACTTCAGGAATTTGGTTCAGAGTATGAGATTGTTATTAGATACTCAAATGGAAAAGTTGAGTTAGCAGCTGGAGAGATAAGCTTAAAGTTTAAGGGAGGGGTCCAGGACCAGAATATGAACTTGAGAACCATGAGGATAGAAACAAAACTTAAAGTCCTGAGACCAGATAAGTTTGCAATAAAATGAGTGCAACCAGACAATCATTCTGGGGACTGATCCTCAGGCATCCTGGATTTGAAATATTGGGAGAGTAAGGAGGAGTTAAATCAGCACAGGAGATTGAGAAGGAAAAGTTAGAGAAATAGAAGGAAACCCAGAAGCTTGTGAGGAAATGGAAGCTAAAAGGAGAAAGATGATTCAGGAGGAGGGAGCGAGCTGCTGCTATTTTTTTTTTTTTTTTTTTTTTTGCTGCCAATAGGTCAAATAAGACAAAGGTGAGATTCACCAAAGGGCTAAGCTATGGGGGGGGGGGGGGGGGGAGGGGTCTTAGATGACCTTGCAAATAGCAGTGGCAGTGAACAGGGGTTTAAAAGTCTGGTCAGAGCAAATCCAAGAAAGAACAAAAAGAAAGGAGTTTGAGACAACAAGTATAAATGATTTTTCTAAGCTGTTTCCATCGGAAACTGATGGAGAAGTGGAGTGTCAGCTAGAGAGAAATGTGGGATCAAGAAAATATTTTTTAGAGAGAGAACATTTTAAAGCATTTTAATACAAACATGGGAACAATTTTAATAATGAGAAAAAATAAATTCCATGATAAATGCTGATTACCCATTTTAGGGAAACTAGAGCTTTTTGGTGAAAGGGGAATTCATGTGATAATTATTAAAGTGCATGAATTATCTGAGTGTTTTATGAACCCCATTTAACAAACAGTTACACTAGAATGGTAGAGTGGACTGACCAGAATTTTTCTGAAAGCCCCATTCTTGGGGATATAAGGGCCACAGGGTGCTTGCAAATCATTTGAATATACCTATTGATGATATGATTGATAAAAAGACACCAATGACATTATTAGAGTGTATAAAGTTTCAATAATAATAAGCACTGTATGTCAGGAACCTTTATGTAAGTGCTTTATGTATATTAATGCATTTAATCATCATCACAGCAGCCTATGAGAATTGTTACTAATATCTCCATTTTACATGTAGTGTTCCCAAGGAATAGAGAATGTAGATAGCTTGTTAGTGTAATATCTGGGAACCAAGCCTCTCAGTCTGGCTACAGTATATGGTAATTGGTCGCCTATTCTGAAATCTAGAGAGTGAGTTATATAAAACAAGAGACAAAAACCAAGTCTTCTGAAAGAAGTAAGTGCTTTGCAGATTCTTATCTTTATGAGGTTTCTACCTATGGATGACACCATGCTCATCAAGGACCAGAGCATCCCCAAAGGATGGAAAATGTCTGATCCATTTCATCCCATTTCCTCCAGAAATTAGGTTTACTCAGATTATCTCACAATACATATATCACTACCATCATCATCTTCCAGATATATTTTGCCATTATTATTATTATTATTATTATTCTCTCTTTAATTGAACACATATCAAATCTACTTCATCTAGTAGCAAGGAAAAGCAGTTCTCTTGACCTTGTCATATTCTCTGTTTCTAAATACTCCTTTTACTTTTATTTTAAAAAGTCTCTAAGTTGTATTACTAACCTCAACCACAGCTTTATTTAACTGACTTACTATTTAATTTTCTTCAATCTGTCCCCTCACCCCTCTATTGAAAATATACTTTTAAAATGTACTGAAGGTCTTTGGATCACCATTACCTGGTTCTCATTTCTTTTCAGCCTTTGACATAGAAATATAGGAGGCAAGAACCACATGAGTTTTACTTATAATCAGAGGAAAAGAGAAAATCACAATCTATATTTATCTTCCCTCTTCCAAGATCTAGCACAGCACCTTGTATATAAAAAGTGAAAGTTTGATGAATGAATGATGTTAAATATGTGGCATGCAGCCCTTTTTATCTCCACTGAAAAGTTTTGGGTTCCTTTTGGTATTCTCAGAGCCCATAAGAGAATGACAGTTTTCTAAAGCATCACATTTGATATAGTGAGTTTCCATAATGTTGTGTAAATTGGTGAAAAATCTCAAGTGAATAGTATGCCTACCTTCTGTAACATATACCTAAGGTCTTCTATAGACTATTTAGTGTAAAATTATTAGCAGTATTTCTATGCTAAGCAATCCATGGAGACTACCCTTTTTGCATTTGCCAAAGGGAAATTATTATCATTCATGTTTAGAAACTAACAACAGTTAGTGTATAAACACACACACCCGTTTAAGGTAACAGCTAAATTTATTTTTCCTTTTTTTCTAAATGAAATCATAGAGCTAAAAATATGTCCAAGAGTTTAAAACAATCTGAAAGAGCAAAGAAAATATTAATATTTCTCTAAGAATTTAGTAATCTGGGACCTGGCTGGTTGGCTTGGTGGTAGAGCATTGTCCCAGTGTATGGATGTGCCAGGTTCAATTCCCAGACGAGGCAAACAGGAGAAGTGACCGTCTGCTTCTCTCCCAAACCCCAGCCATGGCTCATTTGATTCCAGTGAGTTGGCCCAGGGATACTGAGAATGACTCCTGGCCTCCACATCAGGAGCTAAAAGCAGCTTGGTTGCCAAGCAATGGAGTAATGCCCCAAATGGGCAGAGCATCACCCCATAAGGGGCTTACTGGGTAGACCCTGTCAGGGTATATGCGGAAGTCTGTCTCTCTGTTTCCCCTGCTATCATTTAATTTAAAAAAAATGAATTTAGTAATCTTATCTTCTATTTTTGTTAATTCATTTTCTAATAAAGAACAAATGTTTGTGGATGTATAACAGAGTTACTGGCTATTGGCATTGGCTTTGCCACACATTTTGTGTAACAAATTCTAACAATAATATAATTCTACTTCGAAAAGAATAATGGATCATTTGCCTTTCCAGATTGAATAATAATAGCCAATAAAGGACCCTTGGCTTTTTGTGTTTGCGTGTGCGCGCGTGTGTGAGTGTGTGTGTGTGTGTGTGTGTGTGTGCGTGCGCGCGCGCTTTTAACAGAGAAGAGTTGGATTTTTTCTCCAATGTCATATGGAGCACTTGCCTTGCCTCATGTTTTCTGAGAAAGGAGAAAGGAAACTCCCAAACTTTTGCTTTTTATTATTGCTTCACTGACTCATCTAAACATTCTTTTTTAAAGACAAAACAACAACAACAATAAAATTAACTGAAACTGTGGGAGGTCTTCTATCTTAATAAAGAAAACCCACACATTCTGTCCAAGTCCTAAGCACTGAAACAACAAAATAAGCGTAATTTCACTTCTGGTTTGTTTCTTTTTTCTTTTCTTAACTTGAACAAATCATGAAATTATGTCAACATGGGGGGAAATCTGCCTCTTAAGAAATAACTGAGAGATCATTTTACATGAAAATGTTTACTGACTACATTAAAAGATTTGTTAAAATTGTTTTCAAATTGAAGACAAAATAATCTAGATTTATGATTAAAAGGAAATAAATGCTTAAATGTAAGAAAAGGGGGAAGCATGTCTCCTGAACCATCACCCAATTGGCTAAACATAAAGAAACCGGGAATTCAAATTTATGCTTTTAGAAAATAAGATTTCATGAGCCATCTGAATATCCTCAAGGCATAAAAAAGTATCCTTTTTGGAAGCATGCCCCTGGAGATTTATATCTTGACTTTCTTATATAGAAATAAGAAAATAATATGTTGTTTATCTTTTAAAAGTTTTTAAAAGTATGTTATCATCAGTACTATAAATAGCTGAGATGCTTATTTAGTTATTCAGAGGGCAGTCATTTTCCTAGGTGACTCTAAAAATATTACTTGTGACCATTGTTGGATTAACATGCTGAATAATTCAGTAACACTTCATTCCTTTTGGTGTGTAAAATTTTTCTCACCAAATAAGATCATCCTTTCATCTATTTTCTATATGCAATCATCCTTAAGGCCTTTTGAGTGAACGTCCTGGCAGAAATCTTAAAGTAGGTAATAAATTCTTTATCAGTGATTCAACAGGAGAAAATGTACAAGCCATGTACAGAATGCACCAGTTGGGTTGCACAGTTTACAGACCACAGATTGCTTGCATGCTAGAAGAGCATTTACCATAGGAGTACTGTGGACAAAGATCTCCTGTTGAGCTTACCACACAGGGCTTATCCAATCAAGGATTAATAGTATTCAACCAACATGAGTTCGATGTTGGGCAACATTTCAAAATGAAGATCTATCAGTAAGTAGAATAATCTCCCATGGGAAATAATGGGAGTATAATTGCCTTTCTCATTTAAAACTGAGCCAGACAAAGCCTTTCTGGAAAGAACCATGATATTATGCCATAGTGATGGACTGCACAATTCATGAGGTCTCTTCCATCTCTAATTTTATGACATGAAAAATAAAGAAACACATTAAAATTAATGCATTTCAGCACATATCCATCTATCACCCCAAAATAATTCATAGCTGAAAGAAAAGGACAAATAACAATTTCTAAAATCCATTACTAATCATACAAAAGTACTAGTCATCGGAAATATTCTTTTCAGAACAGCCACCACCTGCAGTGACTATAATTAACAATACTGTATTGTATACCTGAAATTTCTTAAGAGGATGGATCTTAAGTGCTCTTGTCACACTTAAGAAAAAGGTAACTACATGAGGTAAAAAATATGTTAACCAGTTTGTAGTGATCATTTTGCAATGCATAGGTATATCAAACTATCAAGTTGTATACCTTAAATATATATAAAACCTCTATTTGTCAATTATACCACAATAAAGCTGAAAAAGCCACGACTTAGCTTATGGTACTTTGGTTAACAGTTGGGAGTACTGCCAGACAGCAAATCTCATAGCTAGTATACCTTACATGACTCTATTTAAATGCTGTAGCTATTGTTCTTTTGGAAGGAAAGAAATTTCAGCTTCTCATAAACTCTCTGCCACTGTTGTTATTTCACTTTTTGTTAAACTTATATTTTATACAAAACAAAATCAGATGTTGTTGGGTATAAAATATGGTGAGTGGTTCTCTAAGTGTAGTCAAGCAACCACTGAGGGGCCCACAACCCTTTCAGGATATTTATAAGGTCAAAATAATTTTTATAAAAATACAAGAAAATTATTGGCATTTCTCACTCTCAGTATCTAAGGATAAGCTACATGGTATGTTCACAGTGATAAGAAAAGCTTTTTAAAATGCATATCTGGCCTGACCAGTGGTGGCGCAGTGTGTAAAGCATCAACCTGGAACACTGAGATTGCTGGTTCAAGACCCTGTGCTTGCCTGGTCAAGGCACATACGGGAGTTGGAGCCTCTTGCTCCAGCCCCCTCTCCTCTCCAAAATGAATAAATAAAAATAATTTGAATAAATAAGTAAATAATAAAATGCATATTCATATGAGGTCTGATTTTTTTTCATATACTTAACCAAAACAACATATTGATTGAAAGCAGAGAGTAGAGGCAGATATGGGAATCCATCTTTTTTCTATTAAGTCAAATGCTAAAGGAATTTGTAAAATTGTATAAAAACATGGTTTGCTTTTTTATTCCGATGGGAAATATAGTTATTTTTAATAAAAATATCTTAATGTGATTGCTATTATTACTATTTTTATCAATGTATATATTAATTTACAGTTTAACTTCTAATGTAGTAAATATCAATAACTACATATAATATGTATTATTATATATAAAGGCATTCTAAAACCAAAATGTTTTAAAACCACTGATCTAGAATCTTTAAAAACTCTAGATTGAGTCTATAACCTTCAATAGGTCTCCCACTTTTTTTGTTTCTTTGTTTTGTGACAGAGACAGAGAGAAGGATAGATAGGGACAGACAGACAGGAAGGGAGATATGAGAAGCATCAATTCTTTGTTGCGGTCCCTTAGTTGTTCATTGATTGCTTTCTGATATGTGCCTTTACCAGGGGATGGGGGGCTCCAGCAGATCAAGTGATCCCTTGCTCAAACCAGTGACCTTGGGCTCAAGCTGGTGAGCCTTGCTCAAACCAGATGAGCTCGTGCTCAAGCCGGCGACCTCAAGGTTGACCTCAGAGTTTCGAACCTGAGTTCTCTGCGTCCCAATCCGATACTCTATCTAGCGTGCCACCACCTGCTCAGATGGTTCTACACTGTTTTCTATTTCTTATTTTTCAAACAAAATTTCTAAAATTTTCTTTATATTCAGTGGCTCCACTTCTTTATCTTACTCTAGTCAGGTGTTTTTTTCCAAAAATATTACCCAAACCACTTTTACAAGGCCACCAATGACCTTCATTTTACCCACATAGCACTCAGTTGTCATTGCTAATTTTAATCAGCCTATCAGTGTCACTTAAGAGTTGATCTCTCCTTTCTTCACTTAGCTTCCAGTTTATCACATTCTCATGATTTTCCTTCTGCCTGAGAGGTCATTTTACTGACCCTTGATGTCTGCATGGTTTCTTCAAAATCATTCATGTCCCAACCTCTGTATAAGCTCTTTGGAGAGTTTTTCTCTAACCACCTGATAAAAAATAATTACATATTACTTTCTATTTCTTATCTTGCTTTATTTTCTTCATGATTTTTATCACCATCTGAAAAAGTATTTATTTCTTTATTTACTGTCTTTCTAAATCCAAAGAGGGCGGGGACTTTGGCTTCCTTGTCACTTTTTTTGTAGTCCAGGAACATAGCAGGCATATGATAAATAACAGTGATGATGCTGGGACACATCTCCTTCAGTACAATGTATGCTTCTTCATGGCAACTGCACTAAGCTCATATTTTTATAGGCAGCATTGAACACTATGTCTGGGATACATATAATGTTAAATAAATATTTGATGAATGAAAGAAATAATAAATGTTAACAACATAATGCTTAATGTTTACAAAACACTTCTATAACCACTATTCTAGCTGATAATCACAATAACTCCAAACAATAAATAAAATTGCTTTCCCTATTTTTTATTTGCAAATACTTGCACTGTATACTAAATCCCGCACTCTTTCCTTTAGAAATAACATAATAAATGAGCACATGAAAACCTTAAAAGATTTTTTAATGCAAACAGAATAAAAAATGCGTATTTATTTCTTGGTAATTATCCAGTCTTCTATATTATTATTATTTTTGAAAATTAAATTTAACAGGGTGACATTGATCAATAAGAGGACATAGGTTTCAGGTAAACGTTTCTATAGCATTTGAACTGTTGATTATGTTGTGTACTAATCACCCAAAGTCAAATCATTTTCTATCACCTTATATTTGTTCATCTTTATACCCTTCCTCCCACTCCCTCACTTACATCCCCCTCCCCCATATCACCCTCTCCCTAGTAACCACTTCACTTTTATCTATGCCCACGAGTCTCAGTTTTATATCTCACCTATGTGTGAAATCATACGTTTCCTAAGTTTTTCTGATTTACTTATTTCACTCAGTATAATGTCCTCAAGGTCCATCTATGTTGTTTCAAATGACACTATGTCATTATTTTTTATGGTTGAGTTATATTCCATTGTATATATGTACCACATCTTCTTTATCCAATACTCGATCGAGGGACACTTTGGTTGTTTCCATGTCTTGGCCACTTTAAATAATGCTGCAATGAACACGGGGCTGCCAGTCTTCTATATTCTGAAATAAGAATTTCTGTATACCAGTTGAGTATAAAACTCTAAGTTTACTAGATAGTAATAAAGAAATTAAGAAAGTGCCAAAGTCAAGAAACTAAAATTTATAGTTAAACTTTGCTAAATTTATATTCATTACTCAGAGGCCTCAAGCATTCTACTTGAGAAAATATATTATTATTCATAAGATGTGAATAGCTTAAAATCTAGTTGAGTCAGGAGGTGTCATAAAATCTATCCAATAACATTCAGGTATTTTTCAAGTTTATGCAGATGCCCTTTATATTGTTATAGGGTTGGAGAAGGTTGAAATATGGATAGTGGCAATGACAAGCATACTAAGTTTCTGTCACCTCATTCCATCAATGTTTGGAACTGGAGGCTATTGAGACAGTGGCTCAAGAAGATATGCAACATTCCTTGACTATTTTCTGATTATCAAAAACAGTCTATATCCAGAATCAGACAAAATCCATTTAGTTTTTTTTCTCTTTTTTTCTAAAATATATCTCTTAGAGATGATAGAATAATGCCATCACCATCTTTGGGGGTCAGAGGAATTTGGTCTTACTTGTATCACAGGAAACAAAAGTGGATGATGTAGCAGTAGCCTGTCTGCCAACTGGGCATCCAGGTAAACGTGACCTGAGATTGAGCCAGAGACACAGTGTTAGAACACTAAATGTGTTGCTATTATGTTTGCATTGTTTTTTTTTTTTTTTGTGTGTGTGTGTGTGTGTGTGTGTGTGACTTTCTGAAAACCCAGATTTAGTTCAATATGTTCACTCAGTTTTAGGGAAATGTAGATAATATTTCATCTCAAGAGCTTCACTCCACACAGAGTGGACAGATTTCTGGCTTGAGTTTTACTGTGGCATTTGTAGTTGGTACATGACCTTAAAAACCCTTAAGCATTTGGTGCATTTAAAGTAAATCAAACAAGTAAATAATATGAGTTCATCTTCCTGTTACTTAGATTCTTCAATAAGAAGTCTATAGTTTTAAAGTAAAAGCATTAGTATTCAAATTTGAGTGTCCTCTGTGAGATGCATCTCCACAATCTCAGAAACAAGATTTGAGAAGATTACAGAGATCAGATGCTTTCCCTGATATCTCTGGAGTGCCAAAGAAGAGAAACAGAAACTGGATACTCCCTTTCAGGGTATAGAATAAATTACACTTTTATGTAACATTTTTATAAAGTTTAATTTTAAAATGACCCATGTAAAGCCAGTAGCCCAGGCGACCATCACAGTTGCCAGGCCCATGCAGGTTCGCATTTGATTCAGACAGATGATAATGAAACAAAAGAGCCAAGAACTGGTGGGCCATTAGCTTTAATCCTAATTTGCACCGGTGGGCAAGAAATACATACAGTGTAAAAACAATTCCCTTTCCATTCAGGGCTCCGAAAGCCACTGACTCATCCGAGTTTTCTAGTGTTGGGCAGATAAAATATATTATGCTCACTTTGTTAAAGATGGCACTGCCCACGTGGAAGCCCGTCACCCAGGTGATATTAGTTTCCCTTCTTGCTTGGGATAGGCATGATTATATTAATGTGTGTTGGGGGTGGGCTATGGGCAGGCAGGATCCTTGTAGCCTGGGGCTTGGTTTTAGGACTAAGCCTTTCCCACCCTTTTTGATGAGTGTGGGGGGGTGCACTCTCATGAAGAATCCCATTATGCGTGAGATAAGTGACTTTGTATCAGAGACTTCCTTGTTTGAATATTGGATTAAAGGTTTTGATTTCTACACTAAAAAGTGGGGCAGACCGGGAGCTTGCTCTCTCTCAGTTCCTGGGATTAGCAGTAGAGAGGAGAGCAGAGAAAGGCCAAGTGGAGGAGGCCACGAGAATCAGCCAAGATGATGGAGTGCTAAAGGAGAAGCCAGTTTGTGCAGAGAGAAGGAGATGGGGAACTGAGGTGAATAAGGCTGGTAAGGTTAGAAACCATTGATTCTAGGAAACTCAGATTTGAGAGCACTGAATGAGTGGGTTTTGGAGCCTAGTGTGTGTTTTTACTTGCCCGCTGGGTGCAAGTTAGGATTAAAGATGATGGCCCACCAGTTCTTGGCTCCATTGTTTCATTACTATCTGTCCGAATCTAATGCAAACCTGCATGAGCCAGGCAGCTGTGATGGTGGCCATGGATACTGGTTTTACACCTATGTAAAGCCAGTAGTCGCAGTCAGGATCACAGCCACCTGGCCCATGCAGGTTCACAAACCTTTAATCCAATTATACAAACAAGAAAGTCTCTGATACAAAGCCACTCATCTGAGGCACAATGGGATTCATCATGAGAGTGCACCACCCTACATCATCCAATCAGTCAAGGGTGTGGAGAAGAGCTTACTCTTAAAACTAAGCCTTAGGCTATAATGACCCGGCCCACTGACAGCCTGTCCCAGAACACACATTAATATCAATGAACTTCCAAGTGGGCAGCGCCATCTTTAACAAAGTGAGCATAGTATATTTTATCTGGCCAACAATCCACCCTTATGCTCACTTTACTACCCACAATCTACACCACCGGCATTTTTATACAAGGAAATTAAGTACATTACACAAATTACAGCAATAGCACAAATCATACAATTTCAACAATTACAAAGATACATTTCACCAGTCTCTGAGCACTTTGCCAAAAGCGCAAAATGTCCTCGGCCTTTTATCTAGCCATGGGAAAAGCTTCCCAGGGCAGGAGTGCCTCCAGCAAAGCCATCCCCACCCCTATCAGGGTATTTCACATTGTCCAAAATCTGTAAGTCCATTCAACAAAGGAGCTTGTGCCCATCCAGTCATAGTCCAGGAAATCAGTCCACACACATAGGGCTTTAGCCTCCCCCCTTATTCCTGCCATCATGGCAAGTCTCACACTGTCCTAAAGAGAAGCATGTGGCAATGGCAGTCAGCATTTCCATCTTTGCTCTGGGGAGCATGATGGCATCCACCTCTATGTCCCAAAATCGCAGACCTACCAGCAGCGTAGCTACTCCTTGTTGCCGGGCACTCACCTTCTGGAGACTATGGATCGCAAGTCCAGCCCGATTCTCCTCATCCTCCAAGGAGGAACTGAAAACATCAGCTCCTGCTGCTGGGCTCGAGCCCTCTGCTGCTGCTGCTTTCTGCTCCATGGGCCTTACAGCCCCTACCTCAGCCTCAGCCTCAGCCCCAGCCTTGGCTTCAGTCCCGGCCTCCCGCCGCTGCTGGCTCTCCACAATATTCAGGGCAATCTGCAACTCACGAACCTGTGATTCCTTCTCCAGTGTCTGTTCCATTTCCAGGCAAATCTCGCAAACCTGGTTGGCCTTCTCCTCCAGCGCTTCCTCCAGCTCCAGGGTCAGCATCTCTTTCTCCCACATTTCCTCCAGCTCCTTCCACTGCTCGGTTTGCAGGTCCCAGGGAGCCTCTTCCATAGAGCTCTCGGTTTTCTCACGCTAGGCTGTAAAAGTCAGCCAGCCAACAGTCCCCCAAAAAACAGCCATAGGGAGCCATAACAGCAACCAGTCCTCTACTCCACCGCTCAAAGGTGGTGGTGGCTCCATGCCGATCTGTATCGAATCTTGCCACAGACTACGCCAAATGTAAAGCCAGTAGTCGCGACCACTATCACAGCCGCCTGACCCACGCAGGTTCACATGGGATTCGAACAGTCGGTAATGAAACACAGGAGCCACAAACTGGTGAGCCATCAGCTTTAATTCTACCTTGCACCCGGTGGGCAAGCAAAAACACACACTGGGCTCCAAAACCCACACATTCAGTGCTCACAAAGCTACTGACTTATATGAGTTTCCTAGAATCAAAGGTTTCTAGCTCACCAGACTTATTCACCTCTGTTTCCCATCTCCTTCTCTCTACACAAACTCTGCACAAACTGGCTTCTTCCTCAGCATTCTACTATCTTGGCTGCTTCTCCTGGCCTCCATGTGGCCTTACTCTGCTCTCCTCTCTAATACTTCAGGAACCAAGAGAGAGAACTAGCTACTGGTCTGCCCACTTTTTAGCATAGATTCAAAACCTTTAATCCAATTGTACAAACAAGAAAGTCTCTGATACAAAGCCACTCATCTGAGGCACAATGGGATTCATCATGAGAGTGCACCACCCTACATCATCCAATCAGTCAAGGGTGTGAAGAGCTTACTCTTAAAACTAAGCCTTAGGGTATAATGACCCGGCCTGCTGACAGCCTGTCCCAGAACACACATTAATATCAACGAACTTCCAAGTGGGCAGTGCCATCTTTAACAAAGTGAGCATAGTATATTTTATCTGCCCAACAACCTAGAATCAAAGGTTTCTACCTCACCAGCTTTATTCACCTCTGTTTCCCATCTTCTTCTCTCTGCACAAACTGGCTTCTTCTTCAGCATTTCATCATCTTGGCTGTCTCTCCTTACAATGCTAATTTCAGGACCTGAGAGAGAAAGGCCCTCGATCTGCCCCATTTTATAGTGTAGAAATCAAAACCTTTAAGCCAATATACAAATAAAGAAGTCTCTGATACAAAGTCACTTATCTGAGGTATAAATGGGATTCCTCATAAGGTGCACCACCCCACATCATGCAACAGTCAAGGGTGTGGGAAAAAGCTTAGTTTTGAAAAGATCTTAGTATTAAACGGGTGGGAAGGGCTTAGTCTTAAAACTAAGCCTTAGGCTATAATGATTTTGCTGGCTTATAGCCTTTCTCCCACACTCAATACAAACTATAAACGAGCAAACATATATATCATATTTACAAACTTATTTAATGACAATCCACAAATCTAGCTTACTTCTTATAAACAGGTTTTCAGAAGATATTTACAATTAGTAAGACCCTGCTGCAAAACACCAAGCAGAATCTGGGAGGACAGAAATCTCTGACTTCAAAGCCATCTCGCCTCTCCACTTTCCTTCCCGGAATCCTCAGCTCCGCCCCAAAGCATGTTTCTTTTAACCTCCCCAATTTTACGAAAGCCTGGAGCCTGGCTCTGACTACAAGGCAGGAAATAGCCCATATGCAGCATCCAGAGAGGAAGAGTAAAAATCAAAACAAGCACAAAAGATATTTTTTAATCTGATACTTTACAAAGTTTATTTGAAGAAAGGGTTGAATTGTATATTTTATTTGTTTTGTTTTAAAACTGCCTGTTCCCAAGTGGACTATGCACACTGAGTTGAGGTGAGGACAAGTTGGCTTTTCTCCTGCATGCTCTTCCTTGTTACACCCAGAGGGAATTTTAGAGGGATTTGGAATTCTTCAGATCTTCCATTGAAGACTATGGGTGGAGCCCAGACACACAGCATTCAGTTGATGGTTGCTACTTAAATGCATGGCCAGTGACCTCAACTGGCTAGGCTATATTATTTCACAAGAGAGGAAGCATACCCCAGGAGATAAGAAGAGGGAAACAAGGATGTCTGAAAAAGTTTGCTGGAAACTGGAGATGCTGGCTTGGCACACTGTAAAGCCAATAGCCAAGGCCACTATAACAGCAGCCTGGCTCATGCAGGTTCGCATTTGATTCGAACAGCCGGTAATGAAACAACGAGGCCAAGAACTGGTGAGGCATCAGCTTTAATTCTAGCTTGCACTGGGCGAGCAAGCAAAAACACACACTGGGCTCCAAAACCCACTCATTCAGTGCTCACAAAGCTACTGACTTAACCGGGTTCCTAGAATCAAAGGTGTTAGGCAGATAAAATATATTATGCTCACTTTGTTAAAGATGGCGCTGCCCACATGGAAGTTCGTTGATATTAATATGTGTTCTGGAACAGGCTGTGGGCAGGCCCGGTCATTGTACCCTAAGGCTTAGTTTAAGAGTAAGCTCTTCTCCACACCCTTGACTGATTGGATGATGTAGGGTAGTGCACTCTCCTGAGGAATCCCATTATACAGAGACTTCCTTGTTTGTATAATTGGATTAAGGTTTTGATTCTACGGTATAAAGTGGGAGAGAACAGTAGCTTGATCTCTCTCTCGGTTTCTTGGTTCCTGAGTTCCTGAGGTTAGTATTAGAGAGGAGAGCAGATTAAGGCCACGTGAAGGCCAGGAGAAGAAGCCAAGATGGCACAGTGCTGAGGGAGAAGCCAGTTTGTTAAGAGTTTGTGCTGGAGGAGATGGGGAACAGAGGTGAATAAGTCTGGTGAGCTAGAAACCTTTGATTCTAGGAAACTCGGATAAGTCAGTAGCTTTGTGAGCACTGAATGTGTGGGTTTTGGAGCCCAGTGTGTGTTTTTGCTTGCCCGCCGGGTGCAAGCTAGAATTAAAGCTGATGGCTCACCAGTTCTTGGCTTCTGTGTTTCATTACCAACTGTTCGAATCTAATGCGAACCTGCGTGGGTCAGGCGGCTGTGATCCTGACCCCAGATACTGGCTTTACAAAAGGTTTCTAGCTCACCAGCCTTACTCACCTCTGTTCCCCATCTCCTCCAGCACAAACTCTGCTCAAACTGGCTTCTCCCTCAGCACTTTGCCATCTTGGCTGCTTCTCATGGCCTCCTCCACATGGCCTTTCTCTTCTCTGCTCTCTAATGCTAACCTCAGGAACCAAAAGAGCAAGCTCCCAGTCTGCCCCACTTTATAGTGTAGAATCCAAACCTTTAATCCAATCTACAAACAAGAAAGTCTCTGATACAAAGTCACTTATCTCAGGCATAATGAGAGGATTCCTCATGAGAGTGCACCACCCCACATGATCCAATCAGTCAAGGGTATGGGGAAAAGCTTACTCTTAAAACTTGCACGTGGGCAGTGCCATCTTTAACAAAGTGAACATAATATATTTTATCTGCCCAGCACACACCCAATTCTCTGAAGGGAAGGAGGCTAGCCAACCTGAAAATATGGGTCAAAGAAGGCATTCTCTAAGTCCACACAGTAAAAGGGTAGAACTAAAAAAAATAATAAAATGGTTCTAAATTAATGAACCACAGTCAAGGAACTCGGTGGTTAATGAAAGTTTTTAAGCTGATGAGCTTTCTTTCATTCCTTTTTAGAGTGAAGTCTTTATAAATACTAGTTCTAATCCATCCATAGTGAAGGGAATCATAATCCCAGTTTGTCTGGGTCACTTTTTATTTACACTGGAGTAATTATTAATAATAGCACCCCTTATGCTCTCAAAAGAGTTGCAATTTGGATGATAAATTATATGGTCATTTTTTGTGACCAACAACTTAAAAGACTACAGATGGTTTCTAGTACATAATATATTATATTGTCATAATTAAGATGTCATGGACAAGCTATTTGTATCAAAAACTTTATAAAGGGACAATCAGAATGAGAAATCACAATACTTCTGCAATTAGGTGTTGTTAAGTACAAATTCAAAATGAATTACTTCTGTTATAAGGTTGCCAACACAAGTTATCTTAAATTATATAAATTGAAGTCTAATATCCAGAACCAAAGAAAATATTGGTATTTCTTTCTTATTTAATTCTAAGCACACTTCTTAAGAAGAATTGATAAATTGAAGCACGTTCAGAAAACAGCAACCAGGACAGACTCATTTTGTGAAGCTATGTCGTAAGTGGTGTGGTTAAAAGAACTAACAAATGGTGTCTAAAAGGGAAGAAGCTTGTCAATTCTAGCTAGATGTCCTCAACACATAAACATGTATTATATGAAGGAGAGTGTTGATTTATTTTATAAAACTTTAGGTTAGCATATAGTTTAAAGTTAAGCAGCAATAAAAATCTATTCAGAATGAGGAAAAACATTCTAATTGTTGGGAAGATAAAATATAATATGCTCACTTTGTTAAAGATGGTGCTGCCCACATGGAAGCCCATCATCCAGGTGATATTATTTGCCCTTATGCTTGGGATGGGTGTTGGGGAAAGGCTGTAATGTAAGTAGACCATGTCGTTATGGCCTAAGGCTTAGTTTTAAGAGTAAGCTCTTCACACCCTTGACTGATTGGATGATGTAGGGTGGTGCACTCTCCTGAGGAATCCCATTATTCCTCAGATGGGTGGCTTTGTATCAGAGACTTTCTTATTTGTATAATTGGATTAAAGGTTTTGAATCTATGCTATAAAGTGGGGCAGACCAGGAGCTTGCTCTCTCGGTTCGTATTAGAAAGAAGAGAGGATTAAGGCTACATGGAGGAGAGGAGGCAGCCAAAATGGTGGAATGCTGAGGAAGAAGCCAGTTTGTGCAGAGAGAAGGAGATGGGAAACAGATGAATAAGTCTGGTGAGCTAGAAACCTTTGATTCTAGGTGTAAAGCCAGTAGTCGAGGCCGCCATCGCAGCAGCCTGACCCGTGCAGGTTCGCATTGGATTCGAACAGTCGGCAATGAAACACAGGAGCCAAAAACTGGTGAGCCATCAGCTTTAATTCTAGCTTGCACTCGGCGGGCAAGCAAAAACACACACTGGGCTCCAAAACCCACACATTCAGTGCTCACAAAGCTACTGGCTTATCCGTGTTTCCTAGAATCAAAGGTTTCTAGCTCACCAGACTTATTCACCTCTGTTTCCCATCTCCTCCAGCACAAACTCTTAACAAACTGGCTTTTTCCTCAGCACTCTGCCATCTTGGCTACTTCTCCTCCACATGGCCTTAATCTGCTCTCCTCTCTAATACTAACCTCAGGAACTCAGGAACCAAGAGAGAGAGATCTAGCTACCGGTCCGCCCACTTTATAGCATAGATAATCCAAACCTTTAATGCAATTATACATACAAGAAAGTCTCTGATACAAAGCCACTCATCTGAGGCATAATGGGATTCCTCCCTACATCACCACCCTTCATCATCCAATCAGTCAAGGGTGTGGAGATGAGTTGACTCTTAAAACAAAGCCTTAAGCTATAATGACCTGGCCTGCTTACAACTTTTCCCCCACAGCCATCACAAGCATAAGGGCAAATAATATCACCTGGGTGACGGGCTTCCATGTGGGCAGCACCATCTTTAACAAAGTGAGCATAATATATTTTATCTGCCGAACACTAGGAAACACGGATAAGTCAGTAGCTTTGTGAGCACTGAGTGAGTGGGTTTGGGAGCCCAGTGTGTGTTTTTGCTTGCCCGCTGGGTGCAAGCTAGAATTAAAGCTGATGGCTCACCAGTTCTTGGCTCCATTGTTTCATTACCGACTGTTTGAATCTAATGTGAATCTGCATGGACCAGGCTTCTGTGATGGTGGCCCTGATTACTGGTTTTACACTAATAAAATCTTCCCAAAATAAAAAGACATATAATTAAAGATAATTAAAATTGATAGAGTGTTAGGCAGATAAAATATATTATGCTCACTTTGTTAAAGATGGCACTTCCCACATGCAAGTCTGTTGATATTAATGTGTGTTGGGGGACAGGTTGTGGGCAGGTTGGGTTGTTATAGCCTAAGGTTTAGTTTTAAGAGTAAGCTTTTCCCCACACCCTTGACTGATTGGATGATGTAGGGTGGTGTACTCTCATGAGGAATCCTCCCATTATGCCTCAGATAAGTGATTTTGTATCAGAGACTTTCTTGTTTGTAGATTGGATTAAAGGTTTGGATTTCTACATTATAAAGTGGGGCAGACTGGGAGCTTGCTTGCTCTCAGTTCCGGAGATTAGCATTAGAGAGGAGAGCAGAGAAAGGCCACGTGGGGGAGGCCAGAAGAAACAGCCAAGATGGTGGAGTGCTGAGGGAGAAACCAGTTTGTGCAGAGTCTGTGGAGAGAGAAGGAGATGGGGAACAGAGGTGAATAAGACTGGTGAGCTAGAAGCCTTTGATGCTAGGAAACTCAGATAAGTCAGTAGCTTTGTGAGCACTGAATGAGTGGGTTCTGGAGCCCAGTGTGTGTTTTTACTTGTCCACTGGGTACAAGCTAGAATTAAAGCTGATGGCTCACCAGTTCTTGGCTTCGTTGTTTCATTACCGACTGTCCGAATCTAATGCGAACCTACATGTGAATGGCCACAATGGTGGTTACTGGCTTTACATAGAGATGTTTAAGCAAAAGCTAAATGATTTCTTTTTTTTTTTTTTTTTTATATATTTTATTATTATTAATTCTAATGGGGTGACATCAATAAATCCGGGTACATATGTACAATGAAAACATCTCCAGGTTATCTTATCATTCAATTGTGTTGCATACCCATCACCAAAAGTCAAATTGTCCTCTGACACCTTTAATCTGGTTTTCCCTGCGTCCCTCCCCTCCTCCCTATCCCATTCTTCCCTCCCTCCCCCCATCCCATAACCACCACTCTCTTGTCCATGTCTCATACCCTCACTTTCATGTCCCACCTATGTATGTAATCGTGCTGTTCTCAGTTTTTCTTTTTTTCTGATTTACTTATTTCACTCCGTATAATGTTATCAAGGTATATCCATTTTGTTATAAATGATCCGATGTCATCGTTTCTTATGGCTGAGTAGTATTCCATAGTATATATGTACCATAGCTTTTTAATCCACTCGTCTTCTGACGGACACTTGGGCTGGTTCCAGATCTTCGCTATTGTGAACAATGCTGCCACGAACATGGGGGCGCATTTCTTCTTTTCGAACAGTGCTAAGGTGTTCTTAGGGTATATTCCTAAAAGTGGGATAGCTGGGTCAAAAGGCAGTTCGATTTTTAATTTTCTGAGGAATCTCCAAACTGTTTTCCACAGTGGCTGCACCAGTCTGCATTCCCACCAGCAGTGCAGAAGGGTTCCCTTTTCTCCACATCCTCGCCAGCACTTATTCTGTGTTGTTTTGCTGATAAGTGCCATTCTGACTGGTGTGAGGTGATATCTCATTGTGGTTTTAATTTGCATTTCTCTAATGATTAGTGATGTTGAGCATTTTTTCATATGCCTATTGGCCATCTGTATGTCCTCTTTGGAGAAATTTCTATTCATTTCTTTTGCCCATTTTTTGATTGGGTTGTTTGTCTTCCTGGTGTTGCTTTTTATAAGTTCTTTATAAATTTTAGTTATTAACCCCTTATCAGATGTGCTGTCAAATATGTTCTCCCATTGTGTGGTTTGTCTTTTTATTCTGTTCCTATTGTCTTTAGCTGTGCAAAAACTTTTTAGTTTGATATAGTCCCATTTGTTTATCTTGCCTTTTATTTCAGTTGCCCATGAAGATAAATCGGCAAATATACCGCTGCTACAGATGTCGGAGAGCTTGCTGCCTATGTTTTCTTCTAAGATGTTTATGGTTTCACGGCTTACATTTAAGTCTTTTATCCATTTTGAGTTTGTTTTTGTGAATGGTGTAAGTTGATGGTCTAGTTTCATTTTTTTGCAGGTAGATGTCCAATTTTCCCAACACCATTTGTTAAAGAGGCTGTCTTTACTCCATTGTATGTTCTTTCCTCCTTTGTCAAATATCAGTTGTCCATAAAGCTGTGGGTTTATTTCTGGGTTCTCTGTTCTGTTCCATTGATCTATGTGCCTGTTCTTATGCCAGTACCAGGCTGTCTTGAGTATAATGGCCTTGTAGTAAACCTTGATATCAGGAAGAGTGATACCTTCTGCTTTATTTTTTCTTTTTAAGATTGCTGAGGCTATTCGTGTTCTTTTTTGGTTCCATATAAATTTTTGGAATATGTGTTCTATATCTTTGAAGTATGTCATTGGTATTTTAATTGGTATTGCATTGAATTTATAAATTGCTTTGGGTAATATAGACATTTTAATGATGTTTATTCTTCCTAGCCATGAGCACGGTATGTGCTTCCACTTGTTTGTATCTTCCTTGATTTCTTTTATCAATGTTCTATAATTTTCTGAGTACAAGTCCTTAACCTCCTTGGTTAAATTTACTCCTAGGTACTTTATTTTTTTGGCTGCAATAGTGAAGGGGATTGTTTCCTTAATTTCTTTTGCTGATATTTCATTGTTGGTGTATAGAAATGCCTCTGATTTCTGAGTATTAATTTTATATCCTGCCACCTTGCTGAATTCATTTATCAGGTCCAGTAGTTTTTTGACTGAGACTTTAGGGTTTTCAATATACAATATCATATCATCTGCAAATAATGACAGTTTTACTTCTTCTTTTCCAATTTGGATGCCTTTTATTTCTTCTTCTTGTATGATTGCTGTAGCTAGGACTTCCAGAACTATGTTGAATAAGAGTGGTGAAAGTGGGCAACCCTGCCTGGTTCCTGATCTTAAGGGGATTGCTTTTAATCTTTGTCCATTTAGTATGATGTTTGCTGTCGGTTTATCATAGATGGCCTTTATCATGTTAAGGAATGATCCCTGTATTCCCACTTTACTGAGAGTTTTGAGCATGAATGGGTGCTGGATTTTATCAAATGCCTTTTCTGCATCTATTGAAATTATCATGTGATTTTTGTCCTTCCTTTTGTTTATGTGGTGAATCACATTGATTGATTTGAGAATATTGAACCAGCCTTGCCTCTCCAGAATAAATCCCACTTGATCATGGTGTATGATTTATTTCATATATTGCTGGATCCGGTTGGCTAATATTTTGTTGAGAATTTTAGCGTCTAAATTCATCAGGGATATAGGCCTATAATTTTCTTTCTTTGTATTGTCTTTGCCCGGTTTTGGGATCAGAATTATGCTCGCCTCATAAAAGGAGTTTGGAATTCTTCCTTCCTCTTGAATTTTTTGAAATAGCTTCAGGAGAATAGGAGTTAGTTCTTCTTTGAATTTTTGATAGAATTCACTTGTGAAGCCATCAGGCCCAGGACTTTTCTTTTTTGGGAGTTTTTGATAACTGTTTCGATCTCATTTGCTGTAATTGGTCTGTTTAGGTGTTCTGATTCTTCCAGATTGATTTTTGGAAGGTTATATGATTCAAGAAATTTGTCCATTTCACCTAGATTGTCTAATTTTTTGGCATATAGTTCTTCATAGTATTTTCTTACAATGCTTTGTATTTCTGTTGTGTCAGTTGTTATTTCTCCACTGTCCTTTCTAATTTTATTTATTTGAGTCCTCTCTCTTTTTTTCTTGGTGAGTCTAGTTAAAGGTTCATCAATCTTGTTTACCTTTTCAAAGAACCAGCTTCTTGTTTCATTGATCCTCTTTATTGTTTCCTTAGCCTCTATGTCATTTATTTCTGCTCTGACCTTTATTATTTCCTTTCTTCTACTTGTCTTGGGTTTTATTTGTTGTTGTTTTTCTAGTTCTTTTAGATGCAGGGTCAAGTTGCTTATTTGAGCTTTTTCTAGCTTCTTATGATATGCCTGTAGTGCAATAAACTTCCCTCTCAGAACTGCTTTTGCTGTGTCCCATAAATTTTGAGTTGATGTATGCTCATTATCATTTGTTTCTAGAAACTTTTTTATTTCTTCTTTGATCTCATTGTTAATCCATTCATTATTTAATAACAAGCTATTTAGTTTCCAAGTGTTTGAGTATTTTTCATTTTTTCTTTTGTGGTTAATTTCTACTTTCATGGCATTGTGATCAGAGAAAATGCTTGATATGATTTCAATCTTCTTAAATTTATTGAGACCATTTTTGTGTCCTAACATGTGGTCTATCCTAGAAAACGTACCATGAGCGCTTGAGAAGAATGTATATTCTACTGCTTTAGGGTGAAAAGTTCTGAAGATATCTATTAAATCAAGTTGATCTAGTGTCTCCTTTAAGTCTGCTGTTTCTTTATTAATTTTCTTTCTTGAGGATCTATCCAGTGTTGTTAGAGGAGTATTGAAATCCCCTACTATGATAGTATTGCTGTTAATCTCACCCTTTATATCCATCAAAGTCTGCTTTATGTATGTCGGGGCTCCTATATTTGGTGCATAGATATTTACAATAGTTATATCTTCCTGTTGAATTGTTCCCTTTATCATTATGTAGTGTCCTCTTTTATCTCTTACTACAGCCTTTGTTTTAAAGTCCATTTTGTCTGATATAAGTATTGCTACCCCTGCTTTTTTTTCATTTCCATTTGCATGAAATATTTTTTTCCATCCTTTTACCTTCAGTCTATGAACATCTTTTATTTTAAGGTGTGTCTCTTGTAGACAGCATATGTATGGGTCCTGTTTCTTTATCCATGCAGCTACCCTATGTCTTTTGATTGGATCATTTAATCCATTTACATTTAAGGTTATTATTGATATGTAGTTGTTTATTGCCATTTTATTCTTTAAAGCTGTATTCTTCTTTTGCTCTATTCTTTCCTCCCTTTAAACTGTTCACAAGAGGCCCCTTAGTATCTCTTGCAGAATTGGTTTGGTTTTTATGAATTCCTTGAGGCTTTCTTTTTCTGGGAAGCTCTTTATTTCTCCTTCAATTTTAAACGTTAGCCTTGCTGGATAAAGTAGTCTTGGTTGTAGGTTCTTTTTCTGCATTACTTTGATTATTTCTTGCCATTCCCTTCTGGCCTCAAGTGTTTCTGTTGAGAAGTCCGATGTCATCCTTATGGGGGCTCCTTTGTAGGTGATAGTCTTTTTTTCTCTAGCAGCTTTTAAAATTTTTTCTTTATCCATTAGCTTTGGTATTTTAACTATGATGTGTCTTGGTGTAGATTTTTTTGGGTTTCTCTTTAATGGAGTTCTGTGTGCTTCTTGAATGTGTGGAGTGTTTCCCAGCCTTAATTTAGGAAAGTTTTCTGCTATGATTTGATTGAACAAAGTTTCCATTTCCTGTCCTCTCTCCTCTTCTTCAGGCACCCCTATGATGCGAATGTTGTTTCTCTTCATGTTGTCACAGAGCTCCCTTAGAGTTTCCTCACATTTTTTAAGTCTCTTTTCCTTTTTCTTCTCTGCTTCTGTGCCTTTGTTTATTGTGTCCTCTAACTCGCTTATTCGATCCTCAGCGTCATCCATCCTGCTTTTAATTCCTTCCATTGTGGTCTTCAGTTCTGATACTGTATTTGTCATTTCTGTCTGATTCTTTTTTATTATTTCAATTTCATTTTTTATACATGTTATCTCTTTATTTAGGTGTTCATAATGACTATCCATTGTTGCTCTAATTTCTTTGAACATCCTAACTATCATTATTCTAAATTCTGCTTCTGGTAATTTGGTTATATCTGGTTCATTCAGGTCCTTCTCTGGGGATTTCTCTTGATTCATTTGGTTTGCATTCCTCTGCCTGCCCATTTTTTCTGTGTATAAGCAAGTTGTGGCCACTGGAGTCCAGTAGGTGTTGCCTTTGTGTTCTCTAGGTGTGGTCTATCTGCAGGCCCCCCACCCCCTCTGCCGGCGCCTAGGGTGGTTGGGTATGAGCGTTGCCAGCGCCGGCCCACTGTGGCTTTTGCTGTGATTTCTGCCTCTCCTCCGTGGGAGGGGCTGTCACTGAAGCCACAAGATTAGCACCAAGGGTAGAGGCGAGCACCTTTCCTCAGCTGCGGACCCAGCCTATTTCCGGACTTCCGCCCAGAACCAGCAGTCGGAGCCTGCTCGCTACAGTTCCGCAGGTTAGGCGGGGCTTTTGACGTGCTCTCAGCTGTAAGCTTTTGCCCGTCAGGAGCTTTAGCCCCGCCCTCGAGGCCAGGGCCCTTTGCGCAGGGTCGGAAACCAAGATTTATTGGGGCGGGCGTGTTTGCTGGCTTCCGCCGAGCTGCGGACTTCCGCTCGTCCCAGACTCTACCCCGCCCCCGCGTTCGGAGCCCGCTCATGCACGTATTAACGCTATCCGGGGTTTCTCTGGCCGGATGGGGATAGCAGCCGTGGGCTCAACTGCGAGCCTCCGCCTGTATTGGGGTCCACCCCGTTCCCGCGCTCGGGACCCGCTCGCGCACGTATACTGGCCAACCGCGGTTTCTCCGGCGGGCGGCGGGGGGGGGGGGGCGGACTGGCAGCGTCAGCTCAGCCACGAGCCCCTGCCCGTCCCTGGTCCTAGCCCGGTCCCCGCGGTCAGGGCCGGCTTGCCCAGGGCCTGCCTGTTCCTGGCCTCCCGCTTTGTCCCCGTAAGTGGGATTAAAGGCGGGGCCGCAGCTTCCGGACCGCTCTCGCGCTTACCCTCCGACCCTCTGGGCTAGACGGATCTCCCACCGGCTTGGCCTCTGCCCACGCCGACAGAACCGCCTTTCAGCGTCCTGCCGCCCCAAAACCTTAAGCAGCCCTCAGCAGAGTAGGAAGGGACCTAATACTCCACACTGTAGGCCTGGGAGCTCCCTCACTTGTTTCACAGCTCAAAACTGTCCAAACGCCTCTTCTTGGCTCTGGGACTGCAGGCTGGGGCTTGGTTCCTGGGACCCAGGTCCCTCCCTCTCCGCCAAAATCTCCTCCCGCCACACGGGTCTCTCCGGGCTGCCGTTTGCTCCGGGGAGCTGGGCAGCCCTCTTCGCCTTTTCGCTATTCCTACCAGTCTCAATGTGGCTTCTTCTGTGTTCCTTGGTTGAAGAGTCCACTTAGTTTTGTTCAAATTTGGTTTATCCAGGTGATGGTTCTTAAAATTGAGTTGTAATCCACTTTGGTTCTGGGAGTTGGAAGTTGGTACGTCCGCCTACTCCGTCGCCATCTTGCTCCCCTTCTCACCATTCAAATCAACCTTCCACTAATAAGAATCGAGCTTCCAGCCCCCTCCGGAGAGCTTCTGTGAGGCCCCTAAATGATTTCTTAATGGGGATATAAGATAAATCAAAACATCATGTAAAAGTTAGGACTAAAAGACCTTACACTCATAAATTCTACATACTATGATTGTAACTAAATAGTGATTCAATAATTCAGGAAAACCCTATACCATGGCATTAGTCACCACTACCTGTCTATGTTTTGAAGGTGCTTTGAATTGCTCACACTGTCCCTTCTATATAGTAAATATAATAGTATGACACAATTCTTTTTTCTCAGTCTATCAGTTACTAGTATCTTTGTCTAGATCAGGGAGCATGTTAGAAATGTAAATTCCTGACCTGGCCACACTCCAGGCATACTTAACCAAAATCTCTGGGAGGGTACCCTTGAAGTGATAGGTGAGCCATATTCTAGAAAAATACAAAATCTGAATTTGTCTACCTACCAGCATTTAATACTCACTGGAAACCTTAGAAACTCTCTGAAGGCATTTTTAACCTTGAAAGCTAAAAACAAATAACCCTGGTTCACACATTATTAAATGTTCCCTGTCTGAAAAATTGTGTTAAGCTCCTTTAGGATGCATTTGACAAAAGCCTAACACAAAAAAAGGAAAATAATTGACTCAAAACACTTGAAATTAAAAAGATGCAGCTGGAATGAAACATGATTTCAGGAGTTTCTGTCATCAGGTCCTGTTTTTTCATTCTTCTCCTGCTTGCATCATTCTGCTTGACCCATTTCCACAAATGTCTCTCTTTGCAGCAAGATGGACACAGCATTCTTACAGCTTAACTGCACTGAGAAACAGTGGGCATTTTTTACCAGGAGTCCAGAGAATAGGAAGAGTCTGATTGTCCTAACTTGGGTCACATCTCAACCCTTGGAGACATAGGCATGAAGGTACGCATCCTACTCTGGCCATATGGGCTAGCAGAATATTATGGAAGGATGATTGAACAACCATATGCCCACTACTAAGGATAATAAACTGAACAAAGAATAGAAGTAAACCACAATCATTTTCTGTTTTATTCTCCAACATGATGGCTGTTGGGCAGATATAATATATTATGCTCACTTTGTTAAAGATGGCGCTGCCCACATGGAAGTTCGTTGATATTAATGTGTGTTCAGGGAGAGGCTGTGGGCAGGCTGGGTCGTTATAGCCTAAGGCTTAGTTTTAAGGTAAGATTTTCCCCACACCCTTGACTGATTGGATGATGTAGGCTGGTATGCTCCTGAGGAATCCCATTATGCCTCAGATGGGTGACTTTGTATCAGAGACTTCCTTGTTTGTAGATTAGATTAAAGGTTTGGATTTTCTATGCTATAAAGTGGGGCAGGCCAGGAGCTTGCTCTCTCTTGGTTCCTGAGGTATGAGAGAGGAGAGCAGATTAAGGTCATGTGGAGGCCAGGAGAAGCAGTCAAGATGAAAGAGTGCTGAGAGAGAAGCGAGTTTGTGCAGGAGGGGATGGGAAACAGAGGTGAATAAGTCTAGTGAGCTAGAAACCTTTGATTCTAGGAAACTCGGATAAGTCAGTAGCTTTGTGAGCGCTGAATGAGTGGCTTTTGGAGCCCAGTGTGTATTTTTGCTTGCCTGCCAGGTGCAAGCTAGAATTAAAGTTGATGGCTCACCAGTTCTTGGCTCCGGTGTTTCATTACCGACTGTTCAAATCTATTGCAAACCTGCATGGGTCAGGCGGCGTGATCCTGACCCCGACTACTGGCTTTACAATGGCCTTTTTATGATAATACTTACTAGCAACTGACCTCAGGTATGGTATCATGCTTTAAATGTATTATCTCTGCCAAAAGCCATCACAATGCATTAGGAAAATATACACTCTGTGAATATAATGCAGTTGGCTTCTGTGTATTTGTATTATAAGACTGTGACTGTACATTAAGTACAACTCATCACTGGATTATACTAACCATTACCTAACTTGGAAAGTTCTTGATGGGAGTATCTCTTCATTTTACATGATTCTGGGCTCTCCTCCAGGTAGCTCATTAACATGGTTGAGTTACTGATCTAGATTAAGATGTTCATTGTTTAAAAAACAACAGTGGAAGTTTATGACACATATACTAAGGTATGAATTACATACCACTGTGGTAAGAAGGACTTTTCTAACCCTTAAGGTTTGGTATGTAATGCCTTCGTTGAAAGCCAACAGGTGCTGAGTACATAATTCTGTATTATAAAATCCTTAAAAACAAAGGTCAAATTCAATTAAAATGAAATTATCACTTTTTAGAAGTTCAGTAGATTTGGTTTAATTCACTTTCTTGATTTTCACATAAGTGATTAATTCCTTTTTCAGTTGCTTTTCTGGATCTCCCATGCCTGCCACCTTTTTAGAAATTCCTTTGATTGGTTCATTAAGTTAACAACTAGTTCTTGCCCTGAATGTCAGGCTTTTAGGAGAACCCTGGTTACCTTTTCCCTCAACAACTTAATTGGAGACAAGGGAATTCTAAGCTACTCTCAATTCACAGATCTTTAAAAAACCCAAAGAAAAGGTATTTTAATGGGCTTAACTATCTGCTATCAAAGAGAAGTTATCTATCTCTGTCCCTCATAAGAAAAACATCACAGATGTGTTTAAACTTCTGCACATCCACTCCAAAACAGAGTAGTTTGTCATTAACAAACTAGATAGCAGAAAGACGTCTTTATTCTGCAGAGGAAGAAAGAGATGGAGAGTAAAAGAGGGAGAGAAAGAAATTTTCAAAATGGAGTAGTAAATATTTACATTATAAGTGCTGAAAATGGAATATTTGCCAACACGATTATCTTCATGGAATACCTTATCAAAATCACTTAAATAGAAAGTCATAACTTATCTCATCATGCAATGTATCCTATGCAACTCTTTGATATTATTTAATGAATTTTCCAAATAATTACTCTTCTGAGATAATTGACCTTATTGCAAAATCTTGGACCTGCCAGGATAAATGGTTTCCTGTGTATGTGGAGCATAATACTAAAATCTTTTCCCTGCTGTTACCTGCAGTTCCCAAGAGATCAAGATTCCAAAAAGAATTCTTTTATGTGGGCTGTGAATATTTCTTTTTCTTTAGTTTATTTGGAAAGTGTCAAAGTTAAGAAGGGGGAATTTTTTCATTGATCTATTTCCTGTATCGAATTATTTGACACGGTTGACTCATGACTGTGTAATTATCTCTTGGAGTATTTAACATTAATGTAAAATGGTACTGGATTTCCAAGCCAAATGGAATTTTTATGAGGCCATACAACCCTTCTTGGCTTTACTTCTTGTTTAGTGGTCATGCTGTAGCAAATAGCAATGTGCACTATGAACAGTTAAACTATTCTCTTAATTATTGCATCTGGTTTACCATATCCTGCCCATCTAGTATGTTTTAATTGAAGGGCAGAAAAGATCTCTGGTTGATCATTGATGGTCTTAAATTGGCACAGAATGATAATACTGAGTTCTGGAGGGAGTTCTTCCTAAATCTCAGCATATGTCTTTATGTTAAACAATTAAACCACATCTGGAAAGAAAAAGCAGATCAGTACATTCCTCAGTGGAATCCATGAGAAATGATTCAGGGCTGAATACTTGTTTCCAAAGAGAGAGAGAGAGAGAGAGAGAAAGGTAACCTTGAACTAGAAAAAAATTGCAAGTTAAAAAAAAAAGGGAACAGGTGTTTGAAGAAAAATTCCCACAATGAAATAAATAGTTTCATATCGGCAAGGGCATTTAAGCAATAATGAGGAGATTTCATGCATTTTATGCAAGGGCACCAGAGGGAATTAGTAACAGAAGAATATAAAGATCTTATTTCAAGAATGTATATTATTATTAGGATTTTCCAAGTCTCATGTACAAGTCAGTTGAACAAGGACTTACTTAACATTTAAAAGAGAATTTAGAATATGTTTAGAAAGAGTTAATATGCTATTCACATTGCCTGAGGCAAATCAAACTAAAAGTTACACTTGGGTGCATATTTCCAGGTGAGAGTATAGGGGAACTTTCATCAACCCCAGTCTCCTTCTTAGTAGACAATGACAAACCAATGCTGACCATTCTTCTCTCCAATGCCTTACCCTGATTCCTTTTAACACAATCCTCTGGGATGCCAGAAGAGAACAGGTGCTTATCACAGCACTTCCTTGCTGAAAAACCAATAATGGCTTCCCATTTTCTGCCCTTAAAAAAATCCAAATTCATATATTTGACAGTCATATTCTCCATAATTTTTCTCTACACTATTTTCTTGGGCTTATTTTATTACAACTCCCTATAGGAATTTTCTTTTCTAGTCTAACTTGTTTATTTTTATTCTCCTAAGGTCTCTTGTACTTTCTTATTTTAATGACAAAGTTTGCCTCCCCCAGAATGTCTCCTCTTTGCTCTTCACTACAGTCTCTTCTAATTCTGAGACCCAACTCATGATGGCATCTCTCTGGAAAAAGATTTCCAACCATTCCAGTTTAAAATGACTCCTCTTTTCTGAGCATCCTCAGAATGTCCATGTTCGTACTTACTCATTTATTCCTTTTTTATTTACATCTTTTATTTGTTTTATTTTTTATGTAGAAATGGCTTAAGTGCCTAAATTGACTGCAGATATTATGTATTCCAGAATTTCATCTTATATTTCAGAATGCCCAATCTCCCACAAATACACCATAGTCTTTCACATAAAAGGTACACCTTTTAAAGTAATTAACAATTCAAAAAAATGCATTTACTCTTGAAATTAAAGTCCAGTTCTGATATAAACAAAAAATATGAGCGGTATCTTGTATTAATTTGTAAAGGCTGCCATAACAAAAATACCACAGATTGGGTGGTTTAAACAACAGAAATTATTGTCTCACAGTTCTGGAGGCTGGAATTTAAAAACCAATGTGTCAGCACATTTGGTGTCTTCTGAGGTCTCTCTCTTTGGTTTGCAGATGGCCTCTTGTTTGCTGTGTTCTCGCATAGTTTTTTTCTTTGTAAACACACATGCCTGGAAGTCTCTTTGTGTGTTCAAATTTTCTCTTCTTACAAGGACACTAGTCAGATTGGATCAGAGTCTACCCTAATAGTCACATTTTAACTTAATTATCTCTTTGAAGGTTCTATCTCCAAATAGTGTCACATTTTGAGGTACTGAGGGTAAGGGCTTCAATCTGTATACTTGTGAGGACACAATTCAGCCCATAATATACATTACACAACAGTCTTAGTTATATATTCTATTTTGTTTTTTTGCTGCATTTCAAAATAGTTGCACTTGACAAAAGTTACTAACAGATTAGATTGAATGGATTCCAGCACAAAATCAAAATCCTTGGACTTTGAATTTTAAATCTGAACTTCTACGTTCTATTTTCTCACCTTTCCCCTCCACTGGATTTATTTCCATGTTGGCTCAACATCCATTATTATCATGTTTTTCCTTCAATTTCCCAGTATCAAATCTTACTTGCAGGTAAGAAATCAATGAAAATTAAAATGCAAATAAGCAATGTTTAAATTAAGAATCATTTTAATCTGACCAGGTAGTGGCATAATGGATAGAGCGTTAACCTGGGACACAGAGTACTGAGGTGTGAAACCCCGAAGCCACTGGCTAGCTTGAGTGTGGGCTCACAAGCTTGAGCACAGAGTCGCCGTCTTGAGCATGGGATCATAGATATGACCCCACAGTCACTGGCTTGAGCCCAAAGGTCGCTGTCTTGAAGCCCAACGTCATTGGCTTGAGCAAGGGATCACTGGCTGGGCTTGTGCCCCCTGGTCAAGACACATATGAGAAAGCAATCATTGAACAACTAAGGTTCTGCAACAAGAATTGATGCCTCTCATCTCTCTCCCTGCCTGTCTATCTGTCCCTCTCTCTGTCTCTCTCTAAAAAAAAAGAAAAAAAGAATCATTTCAGTCAAAACCAACAGTATCCTAGATTGAACTATCTTAAACATAAGGCAAAATCTTTGATTCACATAATTTAAAAATATAAATGGTAGTGGAATATTAGATTTGGATCAATATCACAGTTAAAATAAAAGCAGCCTGAACAGGAGGTGGCACAGTAGATAGAGCGTCGGACTGGGATGCAGAGGTCCCAGGTTTGAAACCCCGAGGTCCCAGATTGAGTGTGGGCTCATCTGGTTGTAGCAAGGCTCACCAGCTTGAACCCAAGGTCTCTGGCTTAAACAAGGGGTCACTTGGTTTGCTGTAGCCCCCGGTCAAGGCACATATGGGAAAGCAATCAATGAACAACTAAGGTGCCGCAATGAAGAATTGATGTGTCTCATCTCTCTCCCTTTCTGTCTGTCCACCACTATCTATCCCTCTCTCTGTCTCTGTCACGCACAAAAGTAACGGCAACAGGACTTGGTTTCTCTCTGCTTCTCAGAGCTTTGCTTCCTTTAGCTTGGCTGCATTCTCTGATGTGACTCATCTTGTACTTAAAAAATAAAAATAAAATAAATTAAATTAAATGGCTCCAAGAGACCTAAGCATATATCTTTTCAAATTCAGTGTTACTGCCTGGTAGCTATTCCCAAGACTAGAGAGTTGTCCTTACTAGGATAGCTCAAGAAGCATCTTTGTTTCTAAATTAATCCCTATGATATAAAAGGCATTAAATGCTAAATGGCTAGTCTTGCATCATATGTACAACCCCTGGAAGTGAGTGTCTCCCTCCTGCCCCTGGAATACATATACATTAAGGGTGGGAAAAGAAGTACTCCTCTGAAAAGAAATTAAGGTTTTGTTGCCAAAAGGAGGAGACATAGAAACATGGCAGTCAAAACTTATCAAAAATCCACAGTAGCATATAAGCCTAAATCCATCACCCCTTTTGATAGTAGTGGCAGAGCAGTGAGGACTCATTAAACCAACAAGGCAAAGACTATATTTTTGGGCAAAATAAAAAACATTGTTGACCAAAGTTTCTTCCTTATACCCCCAAAATTATGCTATGTAGAAGCCAGTCTTGTTGTGTTTTTTTTAATTATTATTATTATTATTATTTTACAGGGACAGAGAGAGAGTCAGAGAGAGGGATAGATAGAGACAGACAGACAGAAACAGAGAGAGATGAGAAGCATCAGTCATCAGTTTTTCATTGTGACACCTTAGTTGTTCATTGATTGCTTTCTCACATGTGCCTTGACCACAGGCCTTCAGCAGACCGAGTAACCCCTTGCTGGAGGCAGCGACCTTGGATCCAAGCTGCTGAGCTTTTGCTCAAAGCAGATGAGCCCACGCTCAAGCTGGCGACCTCGGGGTCTCGAACCTGGGTCCTCCACATCCCAGTCTGACGCTCTATCCACTGTGCTACCGCCTGGTCAGGCAAAGCCAGTCTTGTTTGATTGCTCTTGATTTGGTCCACTTATAAAACAAATTTAGTCCACTTTCTGGTATCCCAGTTTTCTCAATGTCTCTCTAAAAGCCAGAGTCAGGATTAAGGTTGGAATTCAAGTTATTGAGGATTTCCTAATAAAAGGACAAAGCAATTTGAAAATGGAAAGCTACATTCAAACTCTTATTAATACTTGTGTCTCTGCTGAGCACATGTAGAGACAGATAATTAGATTCATACAAAGAGTGGTCTCTAATTGCATCCAGATGTGAAGAAATTGACAGACATCCACTAAAGAGAAACTACAAAATAACCAAGAAACAAATGGAATTGCAATGCGGAAGTTTATGAAGAATGATGGGCTGAATGACTACAAAGCCTTTCAGGCAGCTTTTAGTCACACACTGGAAGAAATTTATTGTTGCACTGAGCATTACTAGAGCAGCATTGTCAAGAATCAGTGGTGTTCTCTGCAAACAGAATACAATATGGAAAACAGGGTCCTCAACAAAGGCATTTTAAAGCGTTTAACTTTCTAGAGATGTCACGCTTATTATCCATCAGCTGTGTTTAAGATTAATTCCATGGTATTAAAAACTAAACTCCATCATTTTGGGTCTCCAGTTTAGGCCCGTGCTAAGTGGAGATATTCTATAAACACTGCTAAAAACCTAACTTATCTTCATTTAATAGAGGAGATCTAAATAGATGCGTGCCCAACGGTGGTTCAAGTGGGTGTATTCAATTCACATGTAACCATAACCAGGTGTTAGAAGGAGACAGCAGTCGCCATCAAAACCACCCACATATGGTATCAAAATCAATAAATGCAAATACATACGTTCATAGTACTTGAGGTAAAAAGGAATTATATAGTTCTTGTGGAGCATTATAAACCTGAAATCTATCATCTTCATGGCCATTCAATAGCCATTTTGAGTAGAAAAAGAATGCTCCAAATAGTATAAGTAAACATACTTATACTTACTTATTTACTCCAAATAGTATAATTAAAGTCCCTGAGTCGGTAACAACTTTGTGAGTTTGAGAAAGTGAGAAAAATCAGGATGGTTGGATAATAAAGAAAAAGGGGAGAGTGATAAACTGGAGATAAAACAGAGCCATAATTATAAAATTATGAATATGTTTTCCAGCTTGCATAAGTGAACTGTGCTATAATATTCTAAGATAGAAATGACTGTGAAAGACAGAAAGCACAGATTTAATGGGGAAAGGACATATTTTGGACATATCAAGTATGAGATGTATGTGAACCACCAAGCTAGTTATGTTAAGTAGGATATAAAAATCTGGAGATTGGGGAAACTGTGTTGGCTAAAGACATGAATTTGGAAGTCATCACTGTAACGATGGCATTTAAATGCAGAGAAGTTGATGATGTCATCTGTTGAGAATGCAGATAGGATGGAACTAGATGAAGTAGAAATCACAAAGGACGCTGAGATGATGAGGTCTGTGGCATGGAAGAAAAGGCAGAAGAATGTGAAACAAAAGCCAATAAAAGGACATGGGGCTGGTTGGAAGAATGCTGTTCTCTGTGTGACCAAGTGAAGCCAGAGAATTTCCTCTGGATTTAGCAACATGGGAATCACCAGAGGTGGATTAAGGTTGGTTGAGACCCCAGGCACAGAGGAAATATTGGGCCCCTTAAAAAAAAAAGAGACAGAGAAAATAACAATACATATTAACCATATATTTAAATAAATAAAAATTATTATGTAGTATTAATGTTAAAATTGCACATATGAAGCCAAACTTGGTGTCATTAGAAAAAAATGTAAAGTTGAGGTTTTGTGGGGCCCATCAGAAGTCGGGGCCCAAGGTGCACGCCCTGTGTGCCTGACATTAAATTTGCCTCTGGGAATCACTGAGCTGAACAATATTTTTAAAAGTTATACCCTCCTCCAGACCCCACCCCACAATCATCACACTGTTGTTCATGTCCATGAGAATGATGGAGAAATAAGTCCAGCTGCAGTGAGTCAATGAGTAAAGCAGATAAAAAAGGAAAGAGAAGAGTGACAATCCAACATGCCAGTTCCATGATGGCTGAAATTTTATATTTGGTGCTTCTTTTGGTTCTTCGAGCTTTAAATATTACCTGCTATAAATAAGATAGGTGCTGAATAAACAGTTGTTGAAAGAGAAGTAAGTTATAAATTTAAACTAAAATTATTTCACTCAATGGTAAAATTTTTCCAGCAAAGTTAACCTTCTCCTATGTTGGCACTAATTTGGTCAGGAGAATGACAGAGGAAGAGATGGCACAAGTATAGAAGGTATTTTCCAAAAGCAATCATAGTGATGGGATATGGAAACTGGGCAGATCAAAAGGGAAGTGGGGCAAGGAGGAGGCTGATGGAGAAAGAAATTGATGGCTGTACATTTCAATGCTGCCAAAGAATGGCAGCATGGATGGGGGGAGTCAATACACGGTAGGAAAAATGAAAAAACTTTATGAGAAAGTGGGGTGTTTGAAATCAACCTCTCAAAAGTGGACTATTTTTAGGTATGGCCCCGGGGAGCTGAGGTGAGACCACATGTGAGAAGATCAAAGAATAGAAGGTATTAAACCGTTTTTCTGTATGGATGCTCAACTTGCCAAGAATAATCAAAAGATCTGGAAAAGAGAAAAATATTTTGAGCCAGGAACTAAGGCCTCTGATAAATGAAGTAAAAGGGGGTCAGTAGATTAAAGCAATGAGCCTGGGGAAAGGGTGGTTTTATCTGAATACTATGGACCTCAATGAAGTAACAACTTTCTTTGTGTGTGAGAAAGAGAGAGAGACACAGAGAGAGAGAGAGATCATAATAGTCTGAATTCAGGCATGGGAAGTAAGTTGTACACAAACCTCACTCTCTGTCCCAGAGGCATGTGAGCAGTAGAGATAAAACCAGACTTGGCCCGAGGAGGCTACAGGAAAGTCGTGGCCTCAAGAGAGAGCCAAGCTTCAGTGAGAGCAAAGTGATAAAGGAAGGATAGTTACAAGAAACGGTTGAGGACAGAGAAGAGTTGAACAAAGAGCAGGAATCCCAGAAGGCAGAGTAGCAGGTTTTGGAAGAAAGAAGAAGAGAGCAAGGTCATTGGAGCAAAGCAAGACAGGGGTGTGATTGTGCTAATGACAGAACCAGGGAGGTCAGGTACAAAGCAGTGACTGGAAGGATAAGGGTGCTTGGAAATGTCCCAATCATCTCTGAAAGGAAGTATAGTTGTGGTTCTACTTACTGGTTTGTTTCTTTCTTTCTGACTATGATATAGGTAAAATGCTGTGTGAGCACTGGCTGGGGCTTCGGAGGAAGCTGTGTGCAATGACATGGAACCTCTGGGCAACCATTTTTAACATGTTCCTTTGGAGTAATTCTTTGGAAACATTTTATAAATTTGTACTTTACAGATTCTGTAGGTAAGAAAACAATGAGGGGTTTAATTTGGTGATTCTTGCTTATAAATCTATATAAGAATTTGATCAAGCTCTCAGTCAGGGCTGTAGTGATCTGACATCTACAGTGGAGGATGACCCACTTTTATTCCAAGCTTATGTGTGGTTTTGGGGAGGTATCAGTTTCTTGCTGATTATTGGCCACCAGTTCATCATCATATGGGCCTCTCCTTAGGCTGCATAAGTGTCCTCACAGACACCTCCATAGCAGATGATTATCCCACAGAGAGTGGTCCAAGAGACAAAAACCAAGACAGAAGCCATAATCTTTCATAACCTATTCTCAGAAGTGATACACCATCACGTCTACCATATTCTATTCTGCACAGAGTAATGCTGCTACAGTGTGGGAGAGGACTACCCCAGAGCACGTGTACCAGGATGCAAAGAGGATTATGGGCTTTCCTAAAGCTGGGCTGCCATAATCCACTCTCTGGCCCTTGATCATTTACTTCATTACCATATACAAAATAGCCACTCCCAAAGCCCCCAAAAGTGTAACATCAGGTCAAAGTCCAGAATTTCTTTACCTACATCTGATACAGGGAAATATAAACCTTGACGGGTTTGGTTCTTTGGTACAGCTCCCCAGGTACATTTCCCTTTATTGGTAGATATTAATCTTAAGGAAAAAAAGTTATCTGCTCTACCCCCATATATACCTATCATATAATGTTGGCACAGAAATATTGGAACCACTATAGTCATTCTTGTTCAAAATGTAGAGAAATAAACACACAGGAGTCACTGGTTCATATCAATCCTGAAACCAGACAGGCAAACCTTAGACATTTCTTCATTAGGACTCAGCACTCCACCTGCTCCAGGGCTCTTGTTTCAGCAAGATGACTTCCTGCTGTTTCCCAGGTATAATGGAGCTCACTGACTCATGTATTACAAAAAGAAAAAGCTGACCTGATGGGTTTCCCTCCACTCCTCAGCCACCTCTTCTCTTTAAGCTCTCTTCCTTCTCCCCCACTGATCTGTGACTACAATCACAGTGACAGAGGGAGCTTTGGAACAGTGTCTGATTTCTTAACTCATACAATTTTTGTGAAATCTTGTTTTATGGTAAGATTCAGCCCGAGACATGGCCTAACTCCAGTAAAATAGAGAATGCCATAAGGGAAGAAAATCTAAGAATCTTCCAACCAATGCTTTCTGTTCTAAATAACCCAAGAGCCACAACTCCAACATAAGAAAATGAGTTTATTTGTCACCTATAAGAAAGAAATAACAAATTCCATATTGGACAGCGGGACATGAAGTCAGATGACAATTGTGTTGATACAACAACATTGATTTACATGTACATGGCATTCTTTAGTGCCTATTCAACACCCCATTCTCACAGTTCCAGGACACATTAGAATCCATTGTAAAAATAAATAAAAAGAAAAACAAGAAATAAACAACATAACAAAAGAGGCTTAAAGATTATTTTCTATTATCCAAGGGTAGTTGCTACCACCAGAGCCTTAGGCAAAATTACAAGGTCAGTCTTTGGTTCTCCATCACTTCAGAAACTTTTCATATTCAAATAACGATCATTATTTCTTATAATTCTTGGTTCTTCACTCCTCAAGAAAGTACACATGCTCCGGGGTAGTCCCCTCCCACACTGTAGCAGTGTTGCTCTGTGCAGAATAGAATATGGTAGAAGTGATGGTATATCACTTCTGAGAATAGGTTATGAAAGTAAGCTTTTTATTTCTATCCCCAGATATCCAAACTTTCCCTCACCTATGCCATTGTTTCAACCCACCCACTGTTCTCTCTCAGTTTGCCCCATATTTGCCCTTTCCAATGGACTTTTTATGTGGGTTTACTTAGTGCTTAAATTAATAAACCCATTCATTTAATAAACAAAAATTTAAAACTCATCCTTCTTTAGCATTTAAACAAATAAAAACATTAAATAATTTACCTTTGACTTGTTTTTTATTTATCTATTTATTTATTTTGCGAGAGGAGGGGAGATAGTGAAGCATACTCCCACATGTGATCCACTCGGGATCAACCCAGCAAATCCAACTGGAGCCCATGCTCGAATACTGAGTGTCTTTTAGCTGCTGAGGCTGACTGCTCCAGGGGAGATATCCTCAGTGCTTAGGGCCATGCTCATACCAATTGAGCCACTAGCAGTGGGAGGGAAGAAGGAGAGAAGAGGGAGTGGGATGGTGGGAGAAGCAGATGATCGCTTCTCCTATGTGTCCTGACTGGAATCAAACTCAGGACGTCCATACAGCATGTTGACTCTCTATCCATTAAGCCACAGGCCAGGGCCTATCTTTGATTTTTAACTGCTATTATATGGTAGTATGGGTGATTCTTGTGAATATTGTGACACTTAACAAATAAAACACACAGATAAAACAGTTACAAAGCCAATTAATTATTTTAAATGTCAGCATCGTGGGTCTAATTCATTATTATTTATTTGCTTTTCTTTTTATACCTTTCTAGAGTAACCACTATAATTATTTTGACTTTTTTTCAGGGCTGCAGTGCTCAAAATAAAACAGAATACTACCTTTTACAAGTTGAGTTAAGGTATTTTTGGTTATAGATTGATTCTTCAGGGCTAAATCCAGATTGTTGTTTTCAAAACAAATCAAACTCAGGCTACTAAAAATCAAATTAAGTTTGTTTTATAAGTAAATTTTATTTGCTGCATCAATAAGACTTTCAAGTTCCTATCCTTCACACGGGTTTTAATATTTTACAACCTTGTTAATTCAGCTTAAATAATGCATTTTTTTAAGGGTTTGGGGTTTTTTTGGGGGGGGGTGAGTATTTATAACCCATTATTATTTTGTTTAAAGGAAATAATTATTTAGAACTGTTATTGTAAAATATTGGCTTAATCTATTATAATAATAAGCAATTTATATGTGTCTTATTAGCATTTCATTAAAATGAGCAGAACCACATAGAAATTTTATCTCCAAGAAATGAGGAATTAGATGTATATTACTAGATCTTCTCTTGATGAGACTATTTGATTCATTTACAATCCATCAACACACTGCTGAATGTCCTTTCCCTTTTTGTCTCCATATACTTTTCTATTTTAAATCAATTTTAAAAAGTATGTACAGTGAAATTTAATCTTTTTGACTCTTATATTACCTCATATTGTCCTTTTGTAGCCAATTTTTTCTGTCAACCTCAAGTCCCTGGAAATCACTGATCTGTTTTCTGATCTGACATGTCACATAAATGAATTCACACACTATATTAGCCTATTGAGTTCTGACTTCTTTTTTCATTCAACATAATGAATTAAAAGATTCACTCAAAGCACTGCATGTATTAGTAACATGTTTCTTTTCAATGATCAGCAGCATTTCAATATGTGGATGTACCACAGCTTCTTATCTATTCATTAATTGAAAGACATTTATGTAGCACCCACATTTGGGCAATTACTAATAGAACTACTATAATTCTTTTTAGATAGGTTTTTGTGTGAATTTAAATTTTCATTTCATTGGGTAGATACTGTACCTAGGACTGGGTTTAATTGGTCATATACCAAGTGTGTGTTTAACTTGAAAACAATTGCTATACTATTTTCCAAAGTGGCTCTACTATTCTCCATTTTCACCAGCAATATACAAAAGTTCTGGTTACTACAGTATTATGTACTTATAATACGCTTTTTAAAAATTATTATTTTAGTCATTCTAGTCGTTATATAGTGATAGTCATTGTCATTTAATTTTCATTTTCCTAGTGACTAATGATATTTAGTATCTTTTTATGTGAACCTCCATTGGATTTTAAGCTCCACTAGCACAGTGTTTACATGTTAATGTTAGGCATTGAATCCTCAGCACTTGGTGTCTGGCATAGAATAATTTTTTATAAACAGTTGTTAAATAAAAAAATGCCAGAACAGTTTTGTTCAAGAAGAAGTTGTGAAAGCTAATCCTTATTTCAGATCTTGCTAACTAAGCATTCACAAAAGCTGAAGAAAATAAAATGCAGGAAGCAAAAGGGACGGCTAAATTACAAGGATCCCTACTTCAAGGTAGAGTCAGGGACAAGAATGAAACCTTGGAGCCAGGATATGGTCACCACTGCCACACCAAAATATGCCAGTCTGGGCTGGAGATAAACAGTAGTACTTAGTGCTTAGCAGATAAAACAGGGAGGTGCATATGGCAATTAATCCTGCTTTATTTTAGTAACATTGCTCTCCTTCTCTCACAGATCAATCAAGTTTAAATCCTTCCTGTTCTTGTCCTCCTCCTCTTTCTTCATGTCTTCCTTCTTTTCTTCCTTATCATCACCACAAAAATTTGAGCAATTATGGTGTACCAGCACTGTCTTACAAGTACTTTGCACAATCGTATAGTCTTCACAACAGCCCTAAGATTCCCGTGGTGTAAATAAGTTGTTAAAGATTACATCTTGCTGGAAGGTAATAGTTGATTTGGCAACTGGTTTCCCAGCAGAGCCTCGGGGTCTGCTCTGTCATACAGCAAAGCCTCACTGCTTTGCACAGTCACCATTCAGTGAGACTTCCTTGCTCGTCTCCTCTCACATTCCCTTTTATAGTAATTCACTTCTGGTTTGCCTGTTTCCTTAAACATGAGAGCCTAGGGCCAGCCAACTGCATCCATCAATTAGGTAATGTGATTTCAGGAGATTAGGAAGGCCCAGTGTGAGGAAAACAGCTGTGTTAGGCTTGCTTACTGATTTACCAGCTGCAAGCACTTTGCCTGACCGAGTGCATCTATGTAAGGCTATGGTGCTTTCCCTGGGGGATGATTCTCCTAGATCGCTCTCCCACCACTGCAAGGTGTGGTTTTCCTTATCCCTTGCCCTTTTGCTGTGAAAAGCAGGTTTTCCTTTGTCTATTCGCTCACCTGTTTTCAGGAGCCTCCAAACAGGTGATGGCCGATGCTGTCCAGCTTCGTGGTTCCTCTGTAGTTCCTCTACCGTCTGCCCGAATTCAATGCAAACATGCCTGGCCTTGGCCACCAGCATGACACCCATATATCCTAAATTCACAATGATTGGTATACACTTCATTCTTTAACTTAAGATTTTGAATTACAAGGTTAATTGCAAGGTTGCCAAGAAAGCTAACAACTTAATTGCTTACAAAATTAGTATGGGTGGAAAAAAATCTAAGAGAAAGTTTTGATTAGTAGAAGAAAAGGAAACACAAGAACAGTGAGTACTTGAGAAGATAAAGATGTAGAAGAAAGATGAAAAATAGGAAGAGTACAAGTCACCGAAGACAGAGCGTTTGATATGTACTCAGTGAATAAATGAATAAATAAAAGATAACCTTGAGCCACTTCTCAAGTTCAGCCCCCTTGGAACTCTGGTTTTGCTTGTGATCAACATTCTTTCTGGCAGAGTGACAGGCTTTGGAGTCTCCCTGCCATCAGCATTGCCCTTCAACTTAATGATTTGGGAAACACTGATGAATGGTGATTCTCATCTAAGGAAGTAATTGCCAGGTGATTCACTGCTTGCATCATCTTTGATTCCACTGAGTTGAACATCACGCTGTTCAAAAAGATTATCAAATGATTTTGTAGTAGTTTGAGGTTCAATAAAGTGAAATACAATTTTTCCTCCAGCACTTTCTTCTTAGTTTTTTTTGTGTTCAAATATGCCAAAGTAAAACTAATTTGTGGAACTTATTAAAACAGAAGGCTGACGACACAGAGCAGCTGGCTGGATCATGTCCCTCACTCACCACAGTCCCAAGGGTTTGAGGGTCAAGCCCAGATATCAGGAGACACAGACATACAGTCTATATTGATTTAAAGATTCTGATGACAGGGGGTTCAGGGATGTGGGACGAGGAACCAAAGCAGAAAAGCTTGAAAATGGATTGGGGACAAACTAGAAACGCTCACCACTCCCTCTACTCTTAAGACCCTCCGCACTAGAATTCAAACGCTGCTCAACCAGAATCTTCTTCATGAGTGTGATTATGTTTATGTCCTGTATAATACTGACAGGGACAAATAGTATAACTGAAAGGTGATAATGCAATTAACAAACAGTGGAAACTGGATAATGAAGTTTGAAGAAACAAAATAATTGCACACATAATAATATCAATTTCTGGTAGAGCATTTACATGAAGGTGCCCATGGAGACATGGGTATAGAGATTAAACATGGTGGTTGGGGTGAACATAGAGATTTAGGAATTATGAACATGTAGATAATAAATACAAAAATTATAAGTAAAATCATTCTAATCCAACTCTCTCAGACTCAGAATCCAGTCATTCTTATTGATTTCCCCAGACGATAGACCTTATTATGTTTCAGTTTCTACATCTGGGTCCCTGCCCTAGTCACAGTGCCTCAGTTCCTCTTTTCATTCCTTACCTCATTTGCTCTAAGACTGGAATACCTTCCCTTGTTATGTATTTCTGATCTCTTCCTAATTGCCCCTTAACTCTGCACTACGTGGAACAATTGGCCCCCATACCGGAGCCTAATCTATCTGACCATCATGACAGTGTGGGCATCGTGGCACCCTTGCTGCTTTAGTGGAGAGACATTCTTTTCTATACCACACACAGGAGTCCAGCTGACTATCAGGGCATCACTGCTGAGCCATTAGTGAGACCACCCTGAAGGTCCATCCCTATAGCTGTCTGGCCTCCAGTCTATGTTCACTAAAGCTGCCACACAGAAAACGTAAGTTTCTTATAAAGACTTAACCCACAGCATCTCATCCAGCTATGACCATCACATAATACACTCTAGTAATATACGTTCATCCTCTCTGATTCATCTCAGCTAGTCTGGTTCTCTTTTGGCTCTCTATGATATTCTGCAGCCCCTATTCAAGTTCACCTGTTCTCATTGCCTTTTCTCTGACTCTGCCTCCCACATCCTGTGTAACTGTAAAGCTGCTTCTTCCCCTTGGGGCGTCTGATGAGCCCACTTAGCTCTTTTCTGTGTGGCTACAACTTTGGGTTTAAATTCCGAGGGAACAGATTCTCCAAAGACAAACTGCATGCAGGAAGTTTATTGGGAGCACTCCATAAAGAACAACACTTGTAATGAAGTGAGGGAAGCAGGATTGGCTGAGCAAAGGGAGAAGTTGAATAATAATGCTTTGGCACCAGGGGCCTCAGCCAATCCTGCAGGAGCTCTGAAGCTGGATGGCAAGTCAAAGTGATCTCAAATTGGGGCAAAAGAGCCACGCCTTTTAAGACCTCATAATAACCAATCATTGGACAGGGACTACTTCAGGAAGTAGGAAACTGTTGGGGCAAAGCAGTTCTTTTCAGCCCAGAGCCATTGCAGGGAGGGAAACTCTCTACTACCAGGGAAAGGTACCTAGAATCTAGGGGGTGAGCACATATTGAAGGGGGATCTGGGTGCAAAACTGCATCCAACCTCTCTATCACTTATCCAATAAACCTAGCCCCGTTCCTCCTTCATTTTAAGTACATCCATACGAGCTTTATACTAAAAGTACAAACCTTCATTAATTCTTTCTCCCCAAGTTTTTCTTCACTCAGATATGAAGATATAATGAGCTTTATAGCACTACCCTCATAACTACTGTGTGCAGGAACAACACCTACAATATACCAACTGAATTCCATGGATATAAAGATTAGTAAATATTCTACCATTATTGCAAGTTAATTCTAAACTAGCCTAGTCCACTGAGAACTGCAGGTAATTTTAACATAATAGGCTACAACTAATACAGTGAATTCATTACATACACTTTTAGTACATGGTTATTATATTTTAATTAAAAAAAGAAAACAACCTTCAGGGACTTTGACACAATGAGATGCATCTAGGGTGGTATGGCCATAGACAGGGACTCTGAAGCTCTAGCCAGTAAACAAGTTAATACAAGTGCATTATTATTTTTTAATTAAACCTTTTTAATGAACTTTTAAATTTAAAAAGTTAACTTCTCAATATGAAAAATATTTGTGTTCTCTATGAAACAAATACTTATCCAATTTTTGATTAACATGCACTATGTAATATGTACTCAGATATGCACTATGGTTATCAGGAAAACATGCACCTGGTTTATTGCAAGAAAATGTAGATTTCAGACCAAGCTAAGCATACTTACTAGCTGTGTAATCTTTCATAGGTTAAAACCCATTTTTTTTCTTTTATTCATTTTAGAGAGGAGACACAGAGTGGAGAGAGAGAGAGAGAGAGAGAGAGAAAGAGAGAGAGAGAGAGAGAAAGGGGGGAGGAGCTGGAAGCATCAACTCCCATATGTGCCTTGACCAGACCAGTGCAGGGTTTTGAACTGGCGACCTCAGTGTTCCCAGGTCGACGCTTTACCCACTGCGCCATCACAGGTCAGGCTAAAACCCATTTTGAACCTACATATTTCTCTTCTGTAAAATGACTGTGACAATAACAATAAAATCTAGTTCATAAAGTTAACCACAAAATTGAACAAGAACAAAAACTAATATTGATTAATTACTGCTTGTTAATCATTCTTCTGATTGCATCATATACTTTTTTTATTTAAGCCTTGTCATAACTCAAAGAAGTATGTAGTTTTATCATTTCTATCTTAAGGAATGAAGAATGAGAAACTTGCATAGATTTAACGAGCTTTCCCAAGGCCGCATAGCTAATACCCATCAGGTCTGTCCAATTCCAGGAACTATGACTTAATTCTCTTCTGCATTCCCTCAGTCAAATATACCTGAAAATATTTTAAAGTTGTAAAAGCCTTGTTTTAAGTGTATCTTTGTTTTGTCCTTCATCTTTGTTGAGCTTCCTTTTGTCCTGGGCACATCCTCAATGGTGAGAAAATAGTGTGTGCTCCACTGAGTCAATCAACTTGTGTCGACAGTTCACCCAGGAGCTTTATCCTGGTAAGGAGAAGGTGGTGACGGCATTTTTGTCACTGAAAGGATGTGCAAGTCTACTTCACAATTGTTGTCACTTTCTGATGGCAAAGTGATTCCTAAAGTTTGATTATTCAACTCCATATAGAAGTTTTAGCACAATTTAGTAATTCTTATAAGTCTGAGGGCTCGTTGTCTATTTTAAGTGACACTGCTCATTAATTTATTTGTAGGCCTATAAACAGCCAGTCATATTAACATCTTCATCCTTTTTGTAAATTCAGAAAAGTTCCACTCCTCAAATACGCTTTATTATTCCAGTGATGTAACGGATAAGCTCAGTCTAGTTCCTTTTTTAATTACTTTATTTCACTGTGCCAAAAAATTTTAAATCTGTTTTAAAATTTATTAGAAGTAAGTCCAAAATATAAGCTATTCACCTGTAAAAATAGGGTTGAGGGGATTTTGGAAAAACGCAATTATATTTTTTTAAAACACAAAAAACTTTTAATTGCTCATTTTATTTTTCTAAGGTCTCTGAAAACTCAAAAGAGGGGCTAAACAGATTCTGGACTTTATAAAAGAAATTAACTTCCCAGATTAATATATTGTTTGCCAAGTTTCAGTTTAGAGTGAATTTTTACAACCAAGTTATAAAACTCCTGAAAACACCATGGGGACTAAGAATGGAAAAGCTCAGAGAACTCCAATATATCTGATGATAACCTAAGAGCCAAAAACACATGGTGAGATTGCTATCCCAAATGGTGAAAAAAGGACAGAGCCCGTTCATATGGTAAAATAAATGATATATTTTATGGCATTCATATATTTTGAAAGGCATGCCATAGGGTATTCTGTAAAACTTTATTTGGGTCTGTGGGAGACTGAATGACTCATTGACTGGTAATGAGATACAGAGCTCTCTACTTCAGGGCCACCAATACAAATCTTCCCTGGGAAGAGAATGTTATAAAATTGTTACAGGGAATCAACTTTTGTGTAATCCTCACTCACCATCCACCATTGCACTCCACACTCTCCATACCTTCCCCAGGCCTCCAATAGTGGGGCTGCAAGATCCTATTTATAATTAAATAATACATACATGTTTAATAAAGTAAAATTGATATTTCTTGTGTATCTTACCTCCAAGTCAATCAATCAATAATTTGTGAAACTTTAACAAAAATATCAAGAAACCAATGTCACATATCACAACTTATTAGCAAATGTTCAATAAATTGCCTTAGTTCTTTAATAAAATATCAGCACAGAATACAAAGATAAGGTTTATATAATGAAAACGTATGCAAAGACTGAAGTAATAACTGAACTGAGTATTATAAAGACACAGAGGAAAGATAAATTACATTCACTGGGCATCCTATGAATTGGATTCGGCATCAACTAAGTACATCCACTTTTATGACACAATTCTTATGACCTTAAGATAGATGTACTTTATTTATATGTTGATAGGTGAAGATACTAAAGCTTAAAGAAGTATAATAAATCAAGACAAAAGAGTTTGGGTACTCTGATTGTTGCTGTTAAAGCCCATCCAAAGCCAGAATAAATTTGTTCTTAAAAATGTATTAATCTACATAATTTTAAGTGGCTAAAACTATTGTTATAAGCACTATATAATATTATGCATATATACATACTATATAACTATATGTGTATGGTGGACATGCACAAATTTGTAACTTGAAAACATAAAGTAAAATTTGCCTTCACAAGTTAAAAAATAAAAAGACTATACAGCTTAGAAGAGATAGAGTTTAGTATTAAACAGAGATCTGTATGGTTTTGAAGCTTGTCTTTCTGTTTTAGCCTTTGGACTCTGAGTGTGTGCTGAAGACATAAAAGTCATGCTGTGTGCCCCCAACAAACTAAAAATCTACACTGCCAATGAATCTTTACTATTTAGTTTTCCAAATACAAGTGTTTTGCTTGCCCAGAGTATCCCTAAAAATTTTGAAGTGTTTTTAGCAACCTGCTTCTAACCTTCTATGGGAGTACATACCATAATGATAAAAACATGTGTCTTCATTCTATTAATAGAAATGCTCCATTTGGTGACAAATCTAGCATATATGACAAACCCATAGCAGGTTATTTTTAACACCTCTTCCCCTCTATAGCAAATTATTTTCAGGAATACCCAAGAGATGAACAAATAAAAATAAGAAAGAAAATAATTTCAGGCCAAGAAAACTTTTCTTTTATTGAAAATCATATTAAATTATAGAGGTAATTGTCCAATTAGTAAGTAGAATTTAATAAAGCTGAAACATCTGCAAAAAGTACAATCCAGGTGAACCCTAAATTGTACCACTGATGTAGTATTGTATTTTTAATTCGCCTCTAGGTTTAAACCAATTAACAATTTAAAAGAATTAAATGAATTTTTAAGGATACTATTCAAGTGCAGTAAAGGATTTTTACTTATAAACAAAAATATGTACTTCCAATGAAAACTTTCTGCTTCATGTTTTACATTTTAAACTACCGGTAATTTAAAACTCCAAGTGGTCACATAGAATGATAGAATTGAAGGTACTCAGGTTCTGTTTTTTCATTTTTACACTTTATCATGGTTTATTTCAAATCTATTGTTTAAAACACAGGAACATGTAGTACCACAAGATTTGAAGACTCAATAGTGCCTAAACATCTTGAATTCTCAACAAACGTTTCAGAACAGGCACTTACAGCTGAGTCCTTACATGTTGTGGAAGAAACTGTATAATTAGGAGTTCGCCAAATTAACTTGCAGACAGAAAAACATGTTTATTAAAAGACAGGAAATAAAAATGTGCTAATTTAAAGCCACACATATTATTAAAATTCACCATTATGATTACTTAAAAAGTAGACCAACAGAAAAATTTTTGAGAGAGAAGTATTTTGTTGCTGACATTGTCTAAATTGCTAGCACATGGTTATAATAAAAACCAACTACTTTTAATGAGTTTTACTATCAATTTTAAGTTCTCTGTAGTTCATGAACCCAGGGCAGGTGATACTCACTGCCCCCACCCTTGCTATGCCATTAGCTCCAGTGCCTGTTTAACAGTGACCTAATAAAAATATCTGCAATAGAATGGCACATCTCTTCTAAGGCATAAAATATTTAACTCTTCCTCAGAAAGGATAAGTAAACTCTTTGTGGAAATCTCTCTTCATAGAATAAATATCAATTTTTCTGACACTATGTAACATTTCCACCAAGTGTTTATTTGAATTCATATCTCTTTAATCACAACCTCCAATAACAAAAGATAAAAACAGGTGTCTGCTTTGTGGGTTTTTGACATCTTGGTGTTATGTTCAAATTGTAACTGAGATAACACAACTATATAACAGTATGAATAGAGTACTATATATCAGATGATGTAGCCAGTCATCTGACATAAGAACAGGTTGAGCAACTGTCCATCCAAGAAAGGCTGGTGGAAGTCCAAACCTTTATATTAACATTAACATTTCACTTTAAATAAAGTTTAGACCTAATGCAGACAGGTTTGTCAGCTATTTTTCTGGAAATAATGCCCAGCTCAATTAAAAGTAAAAGGAAGGGAGAACATGCAAGGTTTATAATATAAATCAACAGATGAACAAAGATTAATTCCATAATATGTAAAACATAATCATGTATCTATCACCAAGATCAATACTAATTGTGACTAGAAGGTGCAAAGAAACAAGTACATGGTGTACAACACTATAATATAAGGTAACCAACTTTTTTTACAATGAGTAGGAGGACAAAAATAAATTGAAGAAAACAATATCATAAATAAAAGAAACATTTTATTCATTGCAACACTAATACACTATAATGTGATAAATGCATAATAAAAATATTTGTAATATTTTATATTGTAAATGTGCTTACATGCCTATTAATTTTTAATAATAATTGTAAGAAAAAAGTACTCATTTAATAAAACTAAATATCAAGCAAAAGCACTAATTTGGAGTGATATTTGGGTGTATTTATAATTTTCTAATTAAAAAACATCCGTTTTATGAGACTATTTAATCAAAATGCATTATTAATAGATATGGTTTGAGGTTGGACTTCCACTTTAAAACTCAAATTTCGGGAAAATACTTGTAAATAAAATTATACATGTTTGGAAATTATTAAATAGATAATGAATTAATAAAACGTGAATTGTGCTTACCTGTCTATGATTGAATATTCACTGAGAAAGAAATAATCGTGAGTCTACAATGTCATATGTGCCATGTCATGTTTCAGTAAGAAGTACACAAAGCCATTTGCGCGCTTGGTATATTGCACACTTTCTCAAGGTCTCCAGTGCAGAGTGCATGCGTCTTATAATTGTGTCTCACCACACTGTACTGATCCTTGACAAATTGTCATGTCAAATACAGATACGTCACATCACACGCAATCGATCAACTCTGCATCAATTAAACACGGACATTTACAGATTAGTGTTCCAATATCAAAAAGGAGGACACTTTTCTAGGGAGGACAGAACTTACAAAAGGAGGACTGTCCTCCCTAAAGGAGGACAATTGGTCACCTTATATAGTACCGTATGAAAACCTATGGTTAGGAAACAGAAGATGGGAAATTGACCACAGTCAGTCAGAAAGGAAACCTAACTAACTTGGTCCAATGCTGCATTTCTTGCAGTTAGATTTAAAACCCCATACTCATACTCGAACAGACTTTTGTTCTATTATATAGGAATAATGTAATGTATTTACTCTCAAGAAACTGATTTATTTTGACAGTAACCAATGAGAATGAGCAAGTCCCTTCTTATTCCAGCCTTCTAGTCTCCATCTAAAAAGTTATTATAATATTATAATTATTTGTTTACTATTTGTCCTCTTCATAAGCCTTTGAGTTCCATTACTGTTTGGTTTACCTTTAAATCTTTCAGTCTGGCACACAGTGAGGATAAACAGAAATAAATGAGTGACATCTATTCGTTTAACCAAACTACCTAAGAATTGGAGAAGTTTTTAGAGGGTAAGAAAAGGCTTCCCCCTAATAAGAGAAGTGTTTTAGGATAAACAAGAGTTTTCCCAATGGATCATTAATAATTATGTGCTGGTAAATTTTGTAATAATTTTATTATGCTAGATTTATAGGTTTATTTTTAACCTAAAAGGAAGTTTGTTTTCATATTTTCTCAATTCTGCTTGAAGTCTTCCTGAGCACAAAAAATAACTTTTTGAAAAATAAAATCAAAAGACGTCATTGTGTGCACAATATACTTTGAGTGCTCTCCTTCTAAGATTTATAAATGTCATGAGTGAGTTTGTTCCAGAGTAATCACCCCCAATTATTGGCTGCAAAGAGAATGCAGATTACATACCCTGGTTTATTTTTAACACCCCATCTTGAAACCTTATCAGAGCCTTCTAATCCTGCCTCTCAAAAGATCTTTTTACTGTTTAATTCCTTATCTAACATTCATGTTTATATCTTAATTGTAACATTCTACAATCAGAAAGACTCCAAGACAACAAAATTTTCTTTTTTCTTTCACTGAACATTATTTCATACAGAGGATATGGTGGTCCTGAAGATAGAACCAAAGACAAAATCCAAGGATGTCAGTTAGTGAATCATTTTGACGGGAAGAAGTGACCTAACAATCATGCACAATGTGCCTTTTCACCTGTAAGCCTAGTCATACAAAAGACAAAGGAAATGTTTGAGGCCAAGTAACACAATGCAATTGGGATAAGTTGTCTTAGTCAGAGATCATCTAAATATATAACACAGGAAGATACTGGTAAAGTTCAAAATAATGATAGGAAAGGACTATCTGAAAGTAAATGACGCACTTTTCAAAAACATACTTGGTCAAATTTCCAAATGACCCACTCTACGCTACTTTTCTGTTTTTCCCAAATGCCAGTTTTCTCAAATAAATCAATTCCATGCAATAAGTTTTAAAAAGGATACCTGTAATATGTATGAAAGTAATAAACATAATTTGAAATTCAAATTGTGTTCCAAAAAAATTATAGTGCATTAGGTTGTGTTCAACATTTATTGCTGTTATTTAGTCTATTTACATATAGCAATGAAAGACAGTTAAAATATTAAATTACATTACTTTCTCTCAAGATTCCTCAATTATGGATATCTTTAACCATGAATAATTAGTCAACTATTGCAGATACCAATGTACTGTAACCAAGTTTAATGCTCAATAATTTTTTCATTTACTAATACTAACTGATAAATTTATGTGTCTGTCTGTCTGTAATCTGTGTCAAAATTATCTCTAAGGAAGAGGAAAATCACATAACTCCTTAAAAATGAAAAAGCAGAATAGCACTTAACAACTGTGTAAAATATAAATCAGTTTTGAGAAAAGGGAAATTTTAAATTAACTGCAAAATAATGTGAAAGAAGGGAATTTTCAGAAAACAGTACTGGTTTTCTCTAGTTTTTTGGATGATTAAAGAATTTATTACTTAGGAATAATTTCAAGTCACAGTGATGTTTAAAAACATTTTTTTAGCCATCTTTAAACCTCAAAAAATACTGTAGTCCTTGTTCTAGGAAAATGTGTGTGATGAGAAAAAAGTTTCATGCAGTTGCCCTTAATGAGTTTTTGGGTGGTACTTCTGCCTGTTAATGTTGTATGAACCCACTAGCTTAACAATAAGATCTCCACTAAATTTAGAATAATCTCTCTTAACTTCAAATTCCTATCCTGAACAATTAAAAAACCCAAAAAGTAAATTAGAAGCAATTTTTAAAAATCAAATTATACCTGGTATCTACTAACATGAGTCAATCCAGAGGAAACCAGCAATGTTAATCATGCAGAATTTGTAAAGTTGCTTCTTTCACCCTTCTGATTGAGCAATTTCACTTCCGCAGTTACACAGCACAAGCTGTAGTGGAGTGAGCTGGTGAGGTTGCAGAGAGCATATAGCCAATTGAAAGATCTTGGGCCAAAAGGACTGTGTTGTGTTCAGCTAGGAATCCAGAGGTAATCCTGGCTAAAGCAACTTTATGGCTTAGCTTATACAAAAAGATGAGGTACTGGGGTCTGTGATTATTACCAGTAAGACAAAAGTGCATTTTAATTTATGACTTTCACTTGTGTAATCTGAACCAAGCATTCTGGCCCATGTGGAGATGTGGATCTGCTACGTCCAATGCAGACCTGCTCATTAGTCCCAAGGAAAGGCTGGCAAAACGGAGGGAAGAAGCTCAATCAAAGATTTGGACACTACCGTCACACCTGTTTCCAGTTGAAACCTGCTGAATCAATTGTTGTTTGTAACACGAATGGAAAAAGTTAAGACGTTTTGCAGCAGATTAAGAAACGGAGTGTCTGTCCTGCCTGAGGGAAAGTGGGTGCTGTGTCTTATGAAAATGTCATTTAAAAGAAACAAGAGTCATTTGCTACCATGGCAGCCAGAAGATTGCAGCCAAAATTCCATCAGCACCCCAATTCATGGTCTGTTCCCGGACCAGAAGAGAAAAGCAACCTTGCTGATGAGACTGGCCACTCTGGAGAAGCTATGTATGTATTATGACACAAGGAAGCCAAGGTTAAGCAAAATAGAGGACATAGAGGTTTTCAGGCATAGTACCAACTTTAATGGGAGAGCAGAAACGCTTCTTACTAATGCTGACAACACAGAAAGGCACAAACTTCTAACAACTGTGCTGACAAAGTGTCCAGACAGGCGTTTTGATCACCGATCTCATCTGGCAGCTCTCCTTTCTCTTCTGGCTTTAGGACCTACTAAAGATCTGTGTTTCTCTCTCTCCTTGTCTGATTTTGGGAAACGTTTCCTATTGCTGGCCTTCGTTTCTTTTGACTGACAGCCCAAACTGTGTCTACATGCAAAATGAATTTTACTGTAGTCTTTGGACTAACGGACACCTGCCCCTTTATCTAAATAACGACAGTTGCTGTACCGATGACAATGAAACCACCAATATAGCGTTAGAGGTCATCCTAGATTGTACTTTTAAACAAACTGAGTTTCAGTCTTCCTATAGACAGAACAAATAACTACATTTATTGTGTAGTTTGAGAGACTATACCCAAAGTAGTGGTCCCAAACCTCACTGCATGGAATCACAGCACATCTTTAAAAATTACTTAGGTGTGGCTTCAAACTCGAACATTTAAATTCCATTGACATGGGATGTGACCTGTACATTGGGACTTGTAAAAACTCCCCAAGCGATTTTATTGTTCAGCTAAGCATGGGAACCACCCCTACAGTGACTAGGCATCCTCATTTACTTTGAAAAAATCACATCAGCAACTAGTAACAATGATCTCACTTATTGTGAAGATTTAATACAAGAACAAAGAAAAGTGCCAGTACTCAGTAAGTGCTCAATAAAAATTAGTTTAAAATTGAATCAGTTTTAAAAAGTATATTTATGTAACATCCTAAATAAACAAAAAAAGCGTGTTTATGTGATTTTTATATAAATCCTTAGATTAATCTTATTCATTCAAAACATATTTACTAAATAATTTGCATTCACTTTTTATTGTTGCCATAGCAAATTACCACAAACTTAGTACGTAGTTTCAAATACAATTTAGTTTCGGCACAAATTTATTCTTACAGTTTGTAGGTCAGAAGTCCGATACCGGTCTCACTGGGCTAAAATCAAGGTGTCAGCTGGGCTGTGTTTCTCTCTGGATGTTCTGGGTGTCTTTTACTTTAATTTCTTTTTTTTCTGATTTTAAAGACTCATGTGATTATATTGGGCCAAACTTGGGTAATATAGGCTAATCTCCCCATCTCAAGGTCAGTAGCCTCCACCATATCTCTAAGGTTCTTTTGCCATGGAAACCAACATATTCAGAGGCTGCAGCAGTGAGAGTGTGGACATCTTTGGAGAACCATCATTTCTTCTCCCATTTCAGAATTGCTGGACCCTAATATTATGTTCTTTTTAAGTGTTCTATTGGATGAATAAAATTTTTCCACTCCTTAAAATCTAGCATATAGTTTCCAGTTTGCAAAACTCCTTGTTTCACACTTCAAGTCTTACAGAAATTATTGTAAAATCTGAGCCAGTGATGTCTACCCATGTCACCTAGGAATTGATTACTAGTATGCAGTGAACCAAATCGATCCCTGGTAGAGATAATAGTGATTCTGTATTGACTTTTTAAACTTTCTCTTGTTTCTTCTTTGGAGTTAGATGCAGATCTTGTACTCAATTTTCCTCAGAACTTTAATAAGTTTTTAAGAGTTGCCAGGTCACTTTCTGTTGTAAAAAATAGCACTTTATTTCTGCAGGTTCCCAACACTATGTGAAACCCCCACCAAAAAGCTACTTGAGCAAACATAGGTAATGAGATCCCACCAGGGCTGGTCGTGTTGCCTGACCCTATTCACACCTCTCTGGATAATCCATCATTTCTCTGCAGCACCAAATGACCCTGAAAAGTCTGGCGAGTTCCCAAAAACATGTGAGCCAGGGCCACACATTTTGTCAGAGGGAGTGAGTATTACAACCTGGAAAGTCTTGCCTGAGCAAATGGCCTCCTTCCAGCCAAAGCCTCTCCTTGAAAATGTGCACTTTGAGATTTCCCCTTGGCACTGTCACCTGCACATGCTGCTCAGAAATCCTGGTCTGACCACACCATCAAGTTCAAGGGCACCACACAATTATATCCACAGCCCTTCTTCATCTAATGCAGCCGTGACTCAGGAGAATCACTCACGACCCCTTCCCTCCTCCCCTGCCTTCTAGCCTCTTCAGTCTGCAAAGTGATTGATAACAGTCCATCATTCCTCCACTCCGGGAGGTGAAGAGTTGGGAGCTGAGGCCCATGTAGTCTTATCGTGGTGGAAGGATAACTGGAAGATAAGCCTCAAGAGGCAGAGCAGGGTCAGATGATGGAAGGCTCTGAATGCCCGGTTGAGGCATTTGGGCTTGATTCATTAAATGATATGGAGGCCTCATAGGCTCCTATGTAGACGAGTGACATAAAGATAGTAGTGTTTTCAATAGAACAATCTGACAGTGCCATGTGCATTGACTTGGAAACACAGAGCAATAGAAGAAAAGCCTGTTAGGAGATTATCACAAAAACCAAGTCCAAGTTGATAAGAGCCTGCAATGGTATTACTGCACGAAGCAGGAGCAAGGATAAATCCAAGAGATTTCAGGAAGGAGGAAGCTATTGGGTTTAGAGACTAATTTTATATGGCTGATAAATTTGAAAGCAATATCTCTCCAAGATGATGCAAAATGTAAAGCTAAGGCAGTGGGAAATTAGTGGGGCTTCTGACACAGGTTAAGGAACTGGAAAGGAAGTCTGGTGTGGAGGTGTGGGCTGAGTTAACAGTAATTAACATTGTTTATGTTACTCCTTGATTAAAATCCAGCAACGGTTTCTTATTGCAGTTGGTATGAATTCCAAATGCTTAACATCACCCACAAGACTGCTTTCAATCTCTGTATTTCACTGCTCACAATTCTTCTGATAGCAAATCTTTCAGGATTTTTCATGAATAAAATAAATTTCTGCCTGTAGAATTGTATTCATGTCTGTTCAAACACAGAACTTGATTATTGTGATTCCAAGAAATATGAAATGTCACATGTGGATGTTAGTTTAAAAAAAAAAGGTTCTCAGGGACAACAGCTATTAGAACAATGTAGCCTTGTGATTTTAGTAACCAACTTGACACCAAACGAACAAAGTCTCTCTGAGAATGAGGCCAAACAGAGATGAGCCAACTATAGATGGGGAGAGAGACAGGGAACTGAGACCTCGTATAAATGCCTGGATCCACTCAAGCATTACTATCTACACATCTCAGCCTTCTCACTTAAAAATACTAATCAGGTCCTGTTTTCAACTTAATTTTGGGCTTCTGTCACTTTCAGCTCGGAGTCTTGACTATTCTTTCACCTCAGGCTACTCATGTGCATGGTGTGCCGTCATTGTTTGCCTCACTAGCCCTACTTGTCTTCAGGACTTTGCTGAAATAATACCTTCTCAGAGAGCCATGTCATAAAGCATCAATCCAAATTAGGTACTTCTTTACTGTTCTTTTAAATTATCCATTATTTTTCTCCATAGGTTTTTTTTTAATATATAATTTATAGTGATATATTGATATGTGTTTCTATATTGAAGATATACCTTTTTTAATATTACCTATACATTACCCTGTGTACCCTCCTGAAGTCCCACTGGAATAATAGCAATGAATTTTTTAAAGATATAAATTCAAATTAAAGAAAATGCAACAAAACATTGGAAGCTACAAAGTCAATATATAAGTAGCAATTCACCTAGCAGACCCAGGAAAACTGAATTCTAAGCCTAGGAAAAGCTGAGAAGCAGCCTAATCTATACATTGGAAGTCCTAAAAGACTCAGAATGGTTTGGTATCAGATTACATTAAAGTAGAACTAAAATCTTATCTATTTAAGAAAAGTTAGCTCCTTAGAACCTCACTCCTTCCACATACCACACAAGTGGATGACTATTCCTCCTTCACCCAACAGAAGGCTGAAGTTTCTCTGATCTGGATAAAGTGAAGGTTCTTTGGCCTAGAAGACATCAGGAATAGCTGAGGGACAGGTGCAGGACTTAAAAGCAAGTGCAAGTCTTTAAATTAAATGTTCACATAGGCCTCCTCCTCCATCTGGAAAGAGAGACTATACTCCACAGGTACAAAATTCAATCATTCACTTCTTCTCTGGGCAATTTCATCGGCCCAGGTAAATTACCTACTGACCTTAGGACTTGTCCAACTTAATGGCCCAGGTTGAATCACTCCTTGGCAAAGTGCCACCCACAGGCACAAACTCTCTTATCGGATTCCTGGCATCTCCATCTTAAACAAAAGTCAATATCCAAGGATCACTGGGCCTTTGAAGAGAACCTCTAAAATAAAAGATAGCTGTCACACCAAATGGAAATGTTTAAAATGTAGAGAACAAAAAATACAGAGATCAGAAACATTTAATACAATTATTATTCAAACCTTCAAATATAATAAAATACATTGCATTAATGAAAGAAAAACAAAGCACTTTAATGGAGAGAAAATGATATTCAGAGATCAGTTTTAAAAAAAAAAACTTGTAAATCAAAAATAAAATAGTAGTAATAAAAACCTCTGTAGAGTGATTGGAATAAAACAACTAATTCTACGGAGAGTTGAGAAAAAGGACCAAAAAATGAAAAGTAGGAGATAACAGTATTATATTAAAAGGATCATTCCACATCCAAATATTAGAAATTCTAGTCAGAAACAAAGACAATCAAGAGGAAATCATCACATAAATAATTCAAGAGAATTTCCCAAATGGAAGCCCCATCTAGTGCTCAACATGATAGACACTGATCTAAGTGAGAACTCATTAAGATAAAATTGCAGAATACTGAGCATAATAAGAAGGTTCTAGAAGTTTCCAGAGAAAAATAACTGTAGGAATACAAAGGATCAAAGTTATAACAACACAGAAGTTTTCAACAGCAACATGGAAGCCAAGGACAGTGGGAAAATGTCTTTGAAGTTCTGAGAGAACATAGTTCAAACCTACAGCTCTATAGATAGCCACAAGTGTGAAGATAAAATAGGGACCCTTTCAGATATGCAGGTCACTCAAAAAGGTTTACTTTCATCTTTTCTCAAGAAGATATTTTCTGCTAAAATGAGATAAACCAAGTAAGAAGGGAAGAAACGATCTTGGAAACAGGTGATCAAACACAAAGAGAAGTAAAGGAACTTCTCAGATGAGGGTAAAGAGAGAAAGAACTCTGCAGCAGCTTGAAGGTGCCGATCAGAGTAGATGCAAAGGCTCTGGGAAGGACTTCAGAAAAATGGGACAGATGATTCTATCATCAAGCACACTCGAATATAATTGAGAAGAAATTTACTGGAAAGAGATTAGGGATAAATTAGCTATAAATACACAGACAATTATGCAAATAAAAATAGAAATTATGATTATGGTTGCTGTTATTGTTGTTATTAATTCCAGGAAAAATTTAAATTTGCAAAGGGAAAGATAATAATAAAACAAAAATTCCTAACACTTCTTTAATACTTATTATATGACATGCATTATTGTAACTTTTTCTATTTATTAAACTATTAACTATTGATCACAAAAACAATGTGTAGGTACTATGATAATCTCAATCTATAGTTGAAGAAATTGAGACACAGAGATATTAAGGAGCTTATCCAAGCTCACACTGAATTAAGTACCTTCCCTGGGATTTGAATCCAGGCTGATGGGCTTTAGAAGCTATTCTCACTCCATGTTGCTTCTCAAAATAATTACAGAATATTATTTACATCCATTTTATGTAAAATTTTAATGGTCAAATATAAACCCTGATTATTCATTTATCCCAGATTAGAAAATGATGACTTTGGAAGACCAGGGAGAAAAAAGTATAGGCATAATATGGTATATATAGAAGGAAGCTAAATCTTCAACATCTATGCTAGAAATCAACAGCTATCTTCTAAAAGAATAGAAAGAAACACCGATATAATCATCTTTTTCTAGAGATTTAGAGGTAAGTCCCTACACACACACACACACACTAAAGTTCAGTTACAAGAATGGAATATGGTCACCATGAGTAAAAAATGGCAGGGTATGGGGATTTCCATCAGGGAACTAATTTTATCAGGCCTTATAAAAACATTTTGCCCTTTAAAACTGTAAGTTTATATAACTTTAATATTTTTTAAAGCACTGATACAAGTAGCATTAAATTGATACTTAAAATGGTGAGTATGGGTCACCTCTCAGTGTGAGTAGATGGGGACGGCCCCAAGGACAGAGTGCTTGTAGGTCTGCAGAGCCCATGAGAGGGGCCAAAGGAACAAGAGGAAACAGAAGATACTAGGAAAAACTAAAGAGGCAAAGGGCTCCAAGAAATCCAGTGACCTAGAAAGAAAAGGAGGAGAGAGCATTGGGAAGGAGAAAACATTAACAATAAGAAAAGAGGGGAAAGGTAATGAAAAGAGCAACTGAGCCAAACTGGCATTTCAGTAGTGGTTGCGGATCAAAGTGGTTGTGGAGGATTGTGGAAGGAGCTGTCCGTGAGCCACCAGATGGAGTGAATGCAGACCCTGTCACAGAGCAATGAATCCTAACGAAGTCAAGAGCAGCTACCCAGCTGATCTGATTATTTTCCTGCAGTAAGCCGCCAATGCAGCAGGCACCCCTTCAGAAAGAGGAAGGAATGGCAGGAAATCATTATTGGCAAGAAGCTATTTGACATGAAGAAAATGACATCGTCTCTGGTAGCGGCGGCATGCCATTTTCTGCAATGCCAAAGCAAAGAAATCATAGTATCTAGAAAACAATATTTCCATGCCCGCCATATAAATTCCAGCCAGTTGTTGCCCCGAGGAAAGTGAGCTCCCTGGGCTTTGATGACAACTACAGAAGAGCAAAGGCCTCCTTTCCACTATTGATGAGCCCCCGATTCCTAGTTAGATGAATCAAGAGACAAGCTTTGGGGCAGGATCACAGCCAGCCCAGCGTTAGACCTGAAGATAAATTAGAGGTCACCCTTTAATTTCAAGAAGAGCACCAAGTACATGCTGAAGAAGAGAGAAGCCACCTGGCAGCATGAAAGTGAAGCCTCTGGAACGCGACTGTGTGCTGGGGCAGACGGGTGAGAGCACGCTCAGCATTCTAACAAAGTAGGCGTGTAATGGGGGCAGATGAGAGCGGCCCCTCCACCTCCTCCAGCAACGAAGGGAGTTTCCTGTGCCTTTCATCTGCCAACCACGTGACCTGCCAGTTACCTGTAGGGAGTGTCACTGTGTTTGCCGCTCTGAAATGGGTTAGTCAGGTGTCAGAGGGCTGTTTACTTGAAGTAGAGAATGTCAGAAAAGTGTAAATTGGTGTCTAATTGTACATTGCTGCTTACGGTTCAATTAGTCACTGAAGCTGCAGGTTCTTTCCTTTTACTGAGACACAGTTCAAGAGAATGATGGTTCTTCAAATGTATTTGTTCTGCATGCAGGTAAGAGGTTATCAGGGGGTTGTGTAAAATAAGCATCCCTCCTGAGAGCTACACACCAAGTAAAAAATATTTTGGTGACTCCTGTATCCATTCTTTCTGTATTTTCATGCCACTCAGAAGCAAAGCCAACACATGCACGATACTTACATGAGATTAAGGCTGAAGTTAAATATACATATTCAATTGGATCCTCACTGGTATTCATTGGATTTTTACTGCCCACCCCTCATTACCTCTAGAGGGAAGGTTAAGCAGAAGAAGAAAAGAAGTGGGTTTGGGGATGTAGCCTGACTCTGAATGATATCCTAGAAGAAGGATCAAGGAACACTTGCTGGCTCACCTCTCATATCTCTGTCCTCCTTCCAAACTGCACAAGATCAAAGAAGATAGAAACATATCTATCTTCTCCAGAACATTCTAGATTGAAGATGCCTCCAAGGGAATAACATGCAGTGACATAAGAAGAGATGCCTTACTAGGGAGTGGACATCCCAGCACTTTTCCAGCAATGTCCTGCCCACCTGCACCTCCAAAAAATACAGAACTAATGGTAGACAAGGGGATAGCTGTTTGTAGGGAACTATGTCTGTCTGGTACCAACTCTGAGCTTGATTGAGCTCGTGCTAGCTGAGGCAGGAAATGCTCCATGCTATTCGGGCAAGAAGAGGCACAGAGTCGGAGGGAAGCACTGGGCAGTGGGGTCAGGGTGTTCAGACTAAATTCCCATGTGCATTTTCTAGACACGTGACTTTAAGCAAGTTACATAAACTCTGGGTGCCTTTGTTTCCTCAATTTTAAAATGGAACAACTGATCATATTTACCTCATAGGGTTATCTTGTCAAAGTTAAATGAGTGAATTCATTTAACACAAGCTCAATAAATGTTAACTGGTATTATGGGGCTAATAAGGTCCCTGGACTCCAAACAATCATTCTCACCAGCTTGTTATATACCTGAAATTCTACCTTTGGAAATTTTTTCCTTAGATGGAGAATTTAGGGTGCACAAGAGTCTCCAGCATTATTAAAAGGCAAACAATTTTATATTGCAAAAAATCATCTATGAGTCTCATATTTATGAAATAGTAACTCTAATGTTTTTCCTATGGTCACACCCAAAAGCAAGATCCCATTAATTCACCTCTACTTATCTTTTACCTTTTCCTTTACCCTGCTTCGTTGCTGGTCTTACAGGATTCATGATGTTCCCTGGTGCCCCTAGTTTCCCTTCAGTCACCCCAATCCACCTTCCTATATCTGAGGTCAGGAGAAGCTGATATTTTATGCACCTTCCCTGGCATGTCTGCCTTTTTCTCAGGACACTTGTCCAGTCTGTCTTAAATTCTCTGATCCACTTCTCCCCCACCAGCTGCTATAACAGCTCTCTCTGTAGCAATGTCTCTGACATCTCAAATTCACCATGTCCAAAATGCAATTTCTCACGCTGCCCCCCTCCCACACAGAACACTTCTTCTGACAGCAGGTCTTCAGCCTGTTTCTGTGAAAGGCACAGCACATTGCACAGACTAGAAACCTAGAATTAACTTTGTACAGTCAAGCAATACAGGCTTTGGGTTCCAGATCTCAAATATGTCTCAATTTACTCACTCCTGCTGCCCCTGCCCTACATTAGGTATTTCTACTTCTCTCACTTGAATTCTGACAATATGCCCCTAACTGGTCTCCCCATATCCTACCTCTTTCCCTTCCAATCTATTGTGCACAGTTTCTAGTTCTGAGCAAACACTTTCTTATTAAAAATAGAGTAATACCTCCCTAATATCTGGTGGAAAAAATAAACTCAATGCTTCAGTTATGAACCACCTTTCCAGCTCCAAATCCTATTCTTTTCTATATCCACCCACCACTGAAGTTAAACTTAGTAGCTCTGTGATATCATTACTGCAGGATATAAGACATTCTTGCTTCATATTTCTCCGTGTGTGCCGCACATTTAGGTTGTCCCTTTTTCTATCTCCGCTGTCTTGCCCCAGACGATGTTCCTCACATTCTTTGCTTTTGAAAGCTCTATAGCTTTAAACAAGATAATCTTTCTGTATTTAGGAAAAACAGAAAATTATAACATGTATTGTTGCAAGGGCATGTTGAGAAGTTTCAAAGAGCTGCTGTAACAAAAGAAGCTACCATTCATCAAGTGGCACCTATTTTTAAAGGCTGAACTCAAATGGAATCCCCTATAAAAAGCTTTCTCTTATTTCACTATAAGCTAGTTCTATTTCCTTCCTTCTTATCTTCCTTCCTTCCTTCCTCCCTTCCTTCCTTCCTTCCTTCCTTCCTTCCTTCCTTCCTTCCTTCCTTCCTTCCTTCCTTTCTTCCTCCCTCCCTCCCTCCCTCCCTCCCTCCCTTCTTTCCTTCCTTCCTTCCTTCCTTCCTTCCTTCCTTCTTTCCTTCCTTCCTTCCTTTCTTCTTTCCTTCCTTCCTTCTCTCCCTCCTTTGATGCAATAAGCATCCATGGAGCAGCTTTATGTCAGACACCAGGCTAATCTTGGGCACATACACAGGAGATATGTGGTGGTGACTCACAGGAAGCTCACAGTCTAGTTGGGGAGATGGCAGGAAGAGAACCAGAAGTACTTATAGGTGTCAAACATGCACAAAAAGAGAAGTTATAACAGACAGATCAGCCCAAGGAAAGCTCGCTAGTGAAGGGAACTTAGCACTGAGTTGAGAGTGACTGAGAAGGAACTTTCCAGGCTACTACTAAGTAGGCAGAGGGCTAGCAGGTGCGGGGGCCAGGAGGCTCCAGGGAGTCTAGCTCCTCTTGGGTAGTGTTGCTGAGAAAAACATTTTAGGGTACATTTAAAAATCCAGAACCCACTTCAAAATTACTGAATGAAAATAGCCAAGGTTAGAATGTGGGAAAATAAACTTCAAAGAAATGCCAGAGATGATTCTTTTATTCATAATATTGTGAGTCATTCACTATATTGGGTTCACAGAAATCCATTATAAGGCTTTAGATAGTGGAACTGGAAAGAGCAGATGAGGTCCTAATGGCAATGAATGGGAAACAATACATTCTTCTTGAATTTTGGATTTAAAAATTTTTAAGTAAATTAGAGTAGTTAGCAGCATTAAAACAATGTTTAAGAGTATATTTTTATAATGAACTACTTTCATGAAAGAAAAGAAAAACATTTAAGTTGTAAAACTATATATTTTATACATATAATATATGTAATTTTATTTTTTAAAGACAAGTAAGTTTTTGTATATATGTGTAGAGAACAATGTATCAAAGAATAAACCACAAAATATTAGTGGTGATCGTCACTAGGCAGTGGGCATTTATATACTTTGGAAGGTTTTTCTTTTATTTCCTGAATAAATATGTATTTCATGTTTAATTTTTTAAAAAGAGTGCAAGATCTTTTTCTTTAAGGCAAATAGCCAGTATCAAACTGGAATTCTAATTTGGAGACCTGTGGCCGTGACAACAAGGAGGGTCTGACCTCAGGAGGAAGGAGATGACACAGCATAGACTCTTCCCAGAGCACCAGACCTCTGTCCAGCCTGGGAAAACATCGAGCAGCAAGGCCAGCAAGGAGAGCAGGGTCTGAGGCTATGAGGCTACAGCCTCCCCAGCTCAGGAAATCTTAGACCCAGCTGTGTATATCTGCAAGCACAGAGCAGAGAAAATGAAGCTGAGTCTGGCAGCCCTCTCAGGAGCTCTGACATGGGCCAGATCCAGAATGTGCCCTGTGACCACCAGATGATGCCACCATCCTCTCTCTAGATTGTGGAATCAAGGCTGGATTCCACAGAGGCTGGATTCTACAGAGGTTGGATCAAGGATCCTCTTAACCTAGGTGGAGACCCAGGGGCTGGCATTATAAAAAAAAAAGATTCCTAACATATTAAACTACCTACAAGGGAGCACAAAACATTCCCAAAACCTGGGATCCTTCAGTTTTTGTTTTCTATTTGTGAAATAATGTCATTCTGTCTCATGACAGTGACACTATATTTTCTACATTGTATTTCTAGAGTTAATGTGATTAAAGAAGTTGTCTCAGACCCAGTGTTTGGAATCTGTGCTCCATATTCTATACCCCAGATGACACTATCATCCTGTGCCATACATTTGTTTTGTGAATGTCATTATGAATAAATAATGACATATGAGACACTACACTTTTCCATAAAATTATGTGTATAATGCAGCTGATACTAGGGGTCGGAAAACTTTTCACTGGTCCTATATTATAGTCTATAAACCATGAACATTGAATTAACCCAATAAAAGTGACAATTCTGACCCTAGGCTACACCCATTATTCTAAGGTTACAGCTTGCAAGCCAATTCAAATTGTTCTCAATGTGGTACTTTACTGAAATACTTATCATCTGGAAACCGTATGTACTGCATATTCTTAATAAATAATAACACATTTTATTTTGGTTTACTGAAAATTAACAGGGCATTTGGGAAATTGCTGTTATTGTGGGAGCCTGTTTTACATTTGCGTTGGCAGTACAATAGCTGTCTAAGTGGGAAACAGGAGAGCCAATGGCTTTGAGGGAGGATTTTTTCCTCTGCTGTTGGTATTCAGATAAAACCATGCAGCTGGTAACATTAATGACATCCCACATACTCATAGGAGATGAAAGAAGTCAGACAAAGTTGTAATGGGCTTAACCATATGAAATTGTCATTCTGAGTTGATTAGTTTTGCATTCAGACACAGTAAATCTACTTTTTTTGAAACTATATTCCAATCTGTAGTCCAAATGGTCTGCAAAGTTTCAAGGCTTTTTAACGATCAGCTAAGACAGCTTCATGCTGAGTAGGAAGGCAAAAAGCAGTGAGGTCTGGAGCACTATTCCTATGACAAGAGTGAGTTATTGTGCCCCGTTCTCTGATAGTCCTCATTCCTCTCTACCCCAAGCTTCAGAAGCTTCCCCTATAAAGTTCTATGGCCCTCTAATAAAACAGTTAAGGAACCAGCCCCGATATGATTCGTTTGAATAGGAGAAAATACATTTGCACAATTGGAGAGTGAAGGATAAGGATGCATTTCAGGAAGAAGGGGAGATCTGGCAGTAAGAAAACCAACAAGAGGCTAGAGAAGATGGTGACGGAGTAGGAGGACGTACCAACTTCCAACTCCGAGAACCAAAGTGGATTATAACTCAATTTTAAGAACCATCATCTGGATAAACCAACTTTAAACTAAACTAAGTGGACTCTTCAACCAAGGAACACTGCAGAAGCCACATTGAGACTGGTAGGAATAACGAAAACGCGAAGAGGGCTGCCCAGCTCCCTGGAGCAAACGGCAGCCCGGAGAGACCCGCATGGCGGGAGGAGAGTTTGGAGGAGAGGGAGAAACCTGGGTCCCAGGAACCAAGCCCCAGCCTACAGAGCCTAGAAGAGGCGTTTGGACAGTATTGAGCTGTGAAACAAGTAAGGATACCGTTTGTGAGAGAGAAACAGCTTTCTCAGACCCAAGATTCTTTTTAAAGGGACAGCACAGAAAACCTCTCTTACATCCACACACCCGGGGCTCCGGGGAATGGGGACAGAGGAGAGGACAAGAGCAGCGGGAACAGACTGTGGACATAAGGCACAGGGACACTCTGAGGGACAGCCACCCTAACCCCTGGGCTAAGTCACTTCCCTAATCGAAAATGAATATTTCCCCTGGAACTAGCAATACCAGCCAAGGGAGACAGGACACCAGCCAAACAAGCTCTCCCGCAGCAATTAGAGCAGAGCTGCTTAGAGGGAGGGAGCTCCAGGCCTACAGTATGGAGACTTAGGACACTTCCATCTCTACTGAGGGTTTCTGGAGGGTATGGTGGCAGCAGGATGCTGAAACGCGGTCCTGTCGGCATGGGCGAAGGCCAAGCCGGTGTGAGCTCGGTCCAGCCCAGCAGGAGTGGAGAGGACGCGCAAAAGTGGTGTGGCAGCTGCGGACCCAACTGTAATCCCACCTGCGGGTAAAAAAACTGGAGGCAAGAAACGGGCAGATATCTGCTCTGCGACCCTGTGCAAGCCGGCCCTGACCAGGGACGAGACTAGGACCAGAGACGGGCAGGGGGGCTCGCGGCTGAGCTCACGCTACCAGCCCCGCCTGGCCAGAGAAACTGCGATTTGCCATCCTACGGGCGCAAGCGGACTCCGAACACAGGGGCGGGGTAGAGTCCAGACGAGCGGAAGCTCGCAGCTGAGCTCACGCCATCAAACATGCTCGGCCCAATAAACCGCGGTTTGCGACCCTGTTCAAGAGCGCCCTGGCCTCGAGAGCGGGGCTAAAGCTCCAGATGGACAAAGGCTCACAGAGGAGAGCCCGTCAAAAGCCCTGCCCAACCCACAAAACTGTGGCAAGCAGGCTCTCACTGTGGGTGCTGGGCGTAAGCCCGGAAACAGGCTGGGTCCACAGCTGAGCAAAGATGCTCACCTCTGCCCTTGGTGCTGAGGCTTGTGGCTTGAGTGACAGCCCCTCCCATTGAGGAGAGGCGGAAATCACAGCAACAGTCGCAGTGGGCTGGTGCTGGAAACGCCCATACCCATCCGCCCTAGGCAGCGACAGAGGGGGTGGCAGGCCCGTAGACAGACCACTCCTAGAGAACACAAAGGCAACACCTACTGGACTCCAGAGGCCACAACTTGCCTATAAACAGACAAAATGGGCAGGCAGAGGAATGCAACCAAATGAATCAAGAGATATCCCCAGAGAAGGACCTGAATGAACCAGATATAAGCAAACTACCAGAAGCAGAATTTAGAATAATGATAGTAGGATGTTCAAAAAAATTAGAGCAACAATGGATACTCACTATGAACACCTAAATAAAGAGATAAAAAGTATAAAAAACAAAATTGAAATAAGAAAAAAGAATCAGAGAGAAATGACAAATACAGTATCAGAACTGAAGACCACAATGGAAGGAATTAAAAGCAGGATGAATCACGCTGAGGATCGAATCAGCGAGATAGAGAACACAATAAACAAAGGTACAGAAGCAGAGAAAAAAAAAAGAGAGAGACTCAAAAAATGTGAGGAAACTCTAAGGGAGCTTTGTGACAACATGAAGAGAAACAACATTCGCATCATAGGGGTGCCTGAAGAAGAGGAGAGAGGACAGGAAATGGAAACTTTGTTCAATCAAATCATAGCAGAAAACTTCCCTAAATTAAGGCTGGGAAACATTCCACACGTTCAAGAAGCACACAGGACTCCATCAAAGAGAAACCCAAAAAAATCTACACCAAGACACATCATAGTTAAAATACCAAAGCTAATGGATAAAGAAAACATTTTAAAAGCCGCTAGAGAAAAAAAGACTATCACCTACAAAGGAGCCCCCATAAAAATGACATCAGACTTCTCAACAGAAACACTTGAGGCCAGAAGAAAATGGCAAGATATAATCATATAATGCAGAACAAGAACCTACAACCAAGACTACATTATGCAGCAAGGATAACATTTAAAATTGAAGGAGAAATAAAGAGCTTCCCAGACAAAGAAAGCCTCAAGGAATACATTAAAACCAAACCAATTCTGCAAGAGATACTAAGGGGCCTATTGTGAACAGTTCAAAGGGAGGAAAGAATATAGAAAAAAAAATACAGCTTTAAAGAATAAAATGGCAATAAACAACTACATATAAATAATAACCTTAAATGTAAATGGATTAAATGATCCAATCAAAAAAATAGGATAGCTGCATGGATAAAGAAATAGGACCCACACATATGCTGTCTACAAGAGACACACCTTAAAACAAAAGATGTACATAGACTGAAGGTAAAAGGATAGAAAAAATTATTTTATGCAAATGGAAATGAAAAAAAAGCCAGGTAGCAGTACTTATATCTGACAAAATGGACTTTAAAACAAAGGCTGTAGTAAGAGATAAAGAAGGACACTACATAATAATAAAGGGAACAATTCAACAGGAAGATATAACTATTATAAATATCTACGCACCAAATATAGGAGCCCCGACATACATAAAGCAGACTTTGATGGATATAAAGGGCGAGATTAACAGCAATACTATCATAGTAGGGGATTTTAATACCCCACTAACAACACAGGATAGATCCACAAGAAACAAAATTAATAAAGAAACAGCAGACTTAAAGGATACACTAGATCAACTTGATTTAATAGATATCTTCAGAACTTTCCACCCTAAAGCAGTAGAATATACATTCTTCTCAAGCACTCATGGTACATTTTCTAGGATAGACCACATGTTAGGACACAAAAATGGTCTCAATAAATTTAAGAATATTGAAATCATATCAAGCATTTTCTCTGATCACAATGCCATGAAACTAGAAATTAACCACAAAAGAAAAACTGAAAAGTACTCAAACAATTGGAAACTAAATAGCATGATATTAAATAATGAATGGATTAACAATGAGATCAAAGAAGAAATAAAAAAGTTTCTAGAAACAAATGATAATGAGCATACATCAACTCAAAATTTATGGGACACAGCAAAAGCAGTACTGAGAGGGAACTTCATTGCACTACAGGCATATCATAAGAAGCTAGAAAAAGCTCAAATAAGCAACCTGACCCTGCACCTAAAAGAAATAGAAAAACAACAGCATATAAAACCCAGGACAAAAAGAAGGAAGGAAATAATAAAGATCGGAGCAGAAATAAATGACATAGAGGCTAAGGAAACAATACAGAGGATCAATGAAACCAGTAGCTGGTTCTTTGAAAAGGTAAACAAGATCGATGAACCTTTAACTAGACTCACCAAGAAAAAAAGAGAGAGGACTCAAATAAATAAAATTAGAAAGGACAGTGGAGAAATAACAACTGACACAGCAGAAATACAAGGCATTGTAAGAAAATACTATGAAGAACTATATGCCAAAAAATTAGACAATCTAGGTGAAATGAAAAAATTTCTTGAATCATATAAACTTCCAAAAATCAATCTGGAAGAATCAGAACACCGAAACAGACCAATTACAACAAATGAGGTCAAAACAGTTATCAAAAAACTCCCAAAAAAGAAATGTCCTGGCCCTGATGGCTTCACATGTGAATTCTATCAAAAATTCAAAGAAGAACTAACTCCTATCCTTCTCAAGCTATTTCAAAAAATTCAAGAGGAAGGAAGACTTCCAAACTCCTTTTATGAGGCGAGCATAATTCTGATCCCAAAACCGGGCAAAGACAACACAAAGAAAGAAAATTATAGGCATATATCCTTCATCAATTTAAACACTAAAATTCTCAACAAAATATTAGCCAACCGGATCCAGCAATATATAAAAAAAATCATACACCATGATCAAGTGGGATTTATTCTGGAGAGGCAAGGCTGGTTCAATATTCGCAAATCAATCAATGTGATTCATCACATAAACAAAAGGAAGGACAAAACTCACATGATAATTTCAATAGATGCAGAAAAGGCATTTGATAAAATCCAGCACCATTAATGCTCAAAACTCTCAGTAAAGTGGGAATACAGGGAATATTCCTTAACATGATAAAGGCCATCTATGACAAACCGACAGCAAACATCATACTAAATGGACAAAAATTAAAAGCAATCCCCTTAAGATCAGGAACCAGGCAGGGGTGCCCCCTTTTACCACTTTTATTTAACATAGTTCTGGAAGTCCTAGCTACAGCAATCATACAAGAAGAAGAAATAAAAGGCATCCAAATTGGAAAAGAAGAAGTAAAACTGTCACTATTTGCAGATGATATGATATTGTATATTGAAAACCCTAAAGTCTCAGTCAAAAAACTACTGGACCTTATAAATGAATTCAGCAAGGTGGCAGAATATAAAATTAATACTCAGAAATCAGAGTCATTTCTATATACCAACATTGAACTGTCAGCAAAAGAAATTAAGGAAACAATCCCCTTCACTATTGCAGCCAAAAAAATAAAGTACCTAGGAGTAAATTTAACCAAGGAGGTTAAGGACTTGTACTCGGAAAATTATAGAACATTGATAAAAGAAATCAAGGAAGATACAAACAAGTGGAAGCATATACCGTGCTCATGGCTAGGAAGAATAAACATCATTAAAATGTCTATATTACCCAAAGCAATTTATAAATTCAATGCAATACCAATTAAAATACCAATGACATACTTCAAAGATATAGAACACATATTTCAAAAATTTATATGGAACCAAAGAAGAACACAAATAGCCTCAGCAATCTTAAAAAGAAAAAATAAAGCAGGAGGTATCACTCTTCCAGATATCAAGGTTTACTACAAGGCCACTATACTCAAGACAGCCTGGTACTGGCATTAGAACAGGCACATTGATCAATGGAACAGAACAGAGAACCCAGAAATAAACATACACCTATATGGACAACTGATATTTGACAATGGGGGAAAGAACATACAATGAAGTAAAGACAGCCTCTTTAACAAATGGTGCTGGGAAAATTGGACATCTACCTGCAAAAAAATGAAACTAGACCATCAACTTACACCATTCACAAAAACAAATTCAAAATGAATAAAAGACTTAAACGTAAGCCATGAAACCATAAGCATCTTAGAAGAAAACATAGGCAGCAAGCTTTTCAACATCTGTAGCAGCAATATATTTGCCGATTTATCTCCACCAGTAAATGAAATAAAAGGCAAGATAAACAAATGGGACTATATCAAACTAAAAAGTTTTTGCACAGCTAAAGACAATACGAACAGAATAAAAAGACAAACCACAGAATGGGACAACATAGGGGGGAGCAAGATGGCGACGGAGTAGGCGGACGTACCAACTTCCAACTCCCAGAACCAAAGTGGATTACAACTCAATTTTAAGAACCATCACCTGGATAAACCAACTTTGAACAAAACTAAGTGGACTCTTCAACCAAGGAACACAGAAGAAGCCACATTGAGACTGGTAGGAATAGTGAAAACGCGAAGAGGGCTGCTCAGCTCCCCGGAGCAAACGGCAGCCCGGAGAGACCCGCGGGGCGGGAGGAGAGTTTGGCGGAGAGGGAGGGACCTGGGTCCCAGGAACCAAGCCCCAGCCTCCAGTCCTAGAGTCTAGAAGAGGCGTTTGGACAGTATTGAGCTGTGAAACAAGTGAGGGAGCTCCCAAGCCTACAGTGTGGAGTATTAGGTCCCTTCCTACTCTGCTGAGGGCTGCTTGGGGTTTTGGGGCGGCAGGACGCTGAAAGGCGGTTCTGTCGGCGTGGGCAGAGGCCAAGCCGGTGGGAGATCGGTCTAGCCCAGAGGGTCAGAGGGGACCGTGAAAGCGGTCCGGAAGCTGCGGGCCCGCCTTTAATCCCACTTACGGGGACAAAGCGGGAGGCCAGGAATGGGCAGGCCCTGCGCAAGCCGGCCCTGACCACAGGGACCGGGCTAGGACTAGGGACGGGCAGGGGCTCGTGGCTGAGCTGACGCTACCAGTCCACCACCCCACCCCGGGCCGGAGAAACCACGATTGGCCAGTATACGTGCGAGAGCGGGCTCCGAGCGCGGGAACGGGGTGGACCCCGAGACAAGAGGAGGCTCGCAGCTGAGCCCACGCTACTATCCCCATCCAGCCGGAGAAACCGCGGATAGCATTCATACGTGCACGATCGGGCTCCAAACGCGGGGGCGGGGTAGAGTCCGGGACTAGCGGAAGTATGCAGCTACGCGGAAGCCAGCAAACACGCCCGCCCCAATAAACCTTGGTTTCCGACCCTGCGCAGAAGGGCCCTGGCCTCGAGGGCGGGGCTAAAGCTCCGGACGGGCAAAAGCTTACAGCTGAGAGCACGTCAAAAGCCCCGCCTAACCCGCGGAACTGTTGCGGGCAGGCTCCGACTACTGGTTCTGGGCTGAAGTCCGGAAATAGGCTGGGTCCGCAGCTGAGGAAAGGTGCTCACCTCTACCCTTCGTACTAATCCTGTGGCTTCAGTCACAGCCCCTCCCACGGAGGAGAGGCAGAAATCATAGCAAAAGCCACAGTGGGCCGGCGCTGGCAACGCTCATACCCAACCACCCTAGGCACCGGCAGAGGGGGTGGGGGGCCTGCAGATAGACCACACCTAGAGAACACAAAGGCAACACCTACTGGACTCCAGTGGCCACAACTTGCTTATACACAGAAAAAATGGGCAGGCAGAGGAATGCAAACCAAATGAATCAAGAGAAATCCCCAGAGAAGGACCTGAATGAACCAGATATAACCAAATTACCAGAAGCAGAATTTAGAATAATGATAGTTAGGATGTTCAAAGAAATTAGAGCAACAATGGATAGTCATTATGAACACCTAAATAAAGAGATAACAAGTATAAAAAATGAAATTGAAATAATAAAAAAGAATCAGACAGAAATGACAAATATAGTATCAGAACTGAAGACCACAATGGAAGGAATTAAAAGCAGGATGGATGACGCTGAGGATCGAATAAGCGAGTTAGAGGACACAATAAACAAAGGCACAGAAGCAGAGAAGAAAAAGGAAAAGAGACTTAAAAAATGTGAGGAAACTCTAAGGGAGCTTTGTGACAACATGAAGAGAAACAACATTCGCATCATAGGGGTGCCTGAAGAAGAGGAGAGAGGACAGGAAATGGAAACTTTGTTCAATCAAATCATAGCAGAAAACTTCCCTAAATTAAGGCTGGGAAACACTCCACACATTCAAGAAGCACACAGAACTCCATTAAGGAGAAACCCAAAAAAATCTACACCAAGACACATCATAGTTAAAATACCAAAGCTAATGGATAAAGAAAAAATTTTAAAAGCTGCTAGAGAAAAAAAGACTATCACCTACAAAGGAGCCCCCATAAGGATGACATCGGACTTCTCAACAGAAACACTTGAGGCCAGAAGGGAATGGCAAGAAATAATCAAAGTAATGCAGAACAAGAACCTACAACCAAGACTACTTTATCCAGCAAGGCTAACGTTTAAAATTGAAGGAGAAATAAAGAGCTTCCCAGAAAAAGAAAGCCTCAAGGAATTCATAAAAACCAAACCAATTCTGCAAGAGATAGTAAGGGGCCACTTGTGAACAGTTTAAAGGGAGGAATGAATAGAGCAAAAGAAGAATACAGCTTTAAAGAATAAAATGGCAATAAACAACTACATATCAATAATAACCTTAAATGTAAATGGATTAAATGATCCAATCAAAAGACATAGGGTAGCTGCATGGATAAAGAAACAGGACCCATACATATGCTGTCTACAAGAGACACACCTTAAAACAAAAGATGCTCATAGACTGAAGGTAAAAGAATGGAAAAAAATATTTCATGCAAATGGAAATGAAAAAAAAGCAGGGGTAGCAATACTTATATCAGACAAAATGGACTTTAAAACAAAGGCTGTAGTAAGAGATAAAGGAGGACACTATATAATGATAAAGGGAACAATTCAACAGGAAGATATAACTATTGTAAACATCTATGCACCAAATATAGGAGCCCCGACATACATAAAGCAGACTTTGATGGATATAAAGGGCGAGATTAACAGCAATACTATCATAGTAGGGGATTTCAATACCCCTCTAACAACACTGGATAGATCCTCAAGAAACAAAATTAATAAAGAAACAGCAGACTTAAAGGATACACTAGATCAACTTGATTTAATAGATATCTTCAGAACTTTTCACCCTAAAGCAGTAGAATATACATTCTTCTCAAGCGCTCATGGTACATTTTCTAGGATAGACCACATGTTAGGACACAAAAATGGTCTCAATAAATTTAAGAAGATTGAAATCATATCAAGCATTTTCTCTGATCACAATGCCATGAAACTAGAAATTAACCACAAAAGAAAAAATGAAAAATACTCAAACACTTGGAAACTAAATAGCATGTTATTAAATAATGAATGGATTAACAATGAGATCAAAGAAGAAATAAAAAAGTTTCTAGAAACAAATGATAATGAGCATACATCAACTCAAAATTTATGGGACACAGCAAAAGCAGTTCTGAGAGGGAAGTTTATTGCACTACAGGCATATCATAAGAAGCTAGAAAAAGCTCAAATAAGCAACCTGACCCTGCATCTAAAAGAACTAGAAAAACAACAACAAATAAAAGCCAAGACAAGTAGAAGGAAGGAAATAATAAAGGTCAGAGCAGAAATAAATGACATAGAGGCTAAGGAAACAATACAGAGGATCAATGAAACAAGAAGCTGGTTCTTTGAAAAGGTAAACAAGATTGATGAAATTTTAACTAGACTCACCAAGAAAAAAAGAGGAAGGACTCAAATAAATAAAATTAGAAAGGACAGTGGAGAAATAACAACTGACACAACAGAAATACAAAGCATTGTAAGAAAATACTATGAAGAACTATATGCCAAAAAATTAGACAATCTTGGTGAAATGGACAAATTTCTTGAATCATATAACCTTCCAAAAATCAATCTGGAAGAATCAGAACACCTAAACAGACCAATTACAGCAAATGAGATCAAAACAGTTATCAAAAAACTCCCAAAAAAGAAAAGTCCTGGGCCTGACGGCTTCACAAGTGAATTCTATCAAAAATTCAAAGAAGAACTAACTCCTATTCTCCTCAAGCTATTTCAAAAAATTCAAGAGGAAGGAAGACTTCCAAACTCCTTTTATGAGGCGAGCATAATTCTGATCCCAAAACCGGGCAAAGACAACACAAAGAAAGAAAATTATAGGCCTATATCCCTGATGAATTTAGACACTAAAATTTTCAACAAAATATTAGCCAACTGGATCCAGCAATATATGAAAAAAATCATACACCACGATAAAGTGGGATTTATTCTGGAGAGGCAAGGCTGGTTCAATATTCGCAAATCAATCAATGTGATTCACCACATAAACAAAAGGAAGGACAAAAACCACATGATAATTTCAATAGATGCAGAAAAGGCATTTGATAAAATCCAGCACCCATTCATGCTCAAAACTCTCAGTAAAGTGGGAATACAGAGATCATTCCTTTACATGATAAAGGCCATCTACGATAAACCGACAGCAAACATCATATTAAATGGACAGAGATTAAAAGCAATCCCCTTAAGATCAGGAACCAGGCAGGGTTGCCCACTTTCACCACTCTTATTCAACATAGTTCTGGAAGTCCTAGCTACAGCAATCATACAAGAAGAAGAAATAAAAGGCATCCAAATTGGAAAAGAAGAAGTAAAACTCTCATTATTTGCAGATGATATGATATTGTATATTGAAAACCCTAAAGTCTCAGTCAAAAAACTACTGGACCTTATAAATGATTTCAGCAAGGTGGCAGGATATAAAATTAATACTCAGAAATCAGAGGCATTTCTATACACCAACAATGAAATATCAGCAAAAGAAATTAAAGAAACAATCCCCTTCACTATTGCAGCCAAAAAAATAAAGTACCTAGGAGTAAATTTAACCAAGGAGGTTAAGGACTTGTACACGGAAAATTATAGAACATTGATAAAAGAAATCAAGGAAGATACAAACAAGTGGAAGCACATACCGTGCTCATGGCTAGGAAGAATAAACATCATTAAAATGTCTATATTACCCAAAGCAATTTATAAATTCAATGCAATGCCAATTAAAATACCAATGACATACTTCAAAGATATAGAACACATATTCCAAAAATTTATATGGAACCAAAAAAGAACACAAATAGCCTCAGCAATCTTAAAAAGAAAAAATAAAGCAGGAGGTATCACTCTTCCGGATATCAAGGTTTACTACAAGGCCATTATACTCAAGACAGCCTGGTACTGGCATAAGAACAGGCACATAGATCAATGGAACAGAACAGAGAACCCAGAAATAAACCCACAGCTTTATGGACAACTGATATTTGACAAAGGAGGAAAGAACATACAATGGAGTAAAGACAGCCTCTTTAACAAATGGTGTTGGGAAAATTGGACATCTACCTGCAAAAAAATGAAACTAGACCATCAACTTACACCATTCACAAAAACAAACTCAAAATGGATAAAAGACTTAAATGTAAGCCGTGAAACCATAAGCATCTTAGAAGAAAACATAGGCAGCAAGCTCTCCGACATCTGTAGCAGCGGTATATTTGCCGATTTTTCTCCACGGGCAACTGAAATAAAAGGCAAGATAAACAAATGGGACTATATCAAACTAAAAAGTTTTTGCACAGCTAAAGACAATAGGAACAGAATAAAAAGACAAACCACACAATGGGAGAACATATTCGACAGCACATCTGATAAGGGGTTAATAACTAAAATTTATAAAGAACTTATAAAACGCAACACCAGGAAGACAAACAACCCAATCAAAAAATGGGCAAAAGAAATGAATAGAAATTTCTCCAAAGAGGGCATACAGATGGCCAATAGGCAAAAGAAAAAATGCTCAACATCACTAATCATTAGAGAAATGCAAATTAAAACCACAATGAGATATCACCTCACACCAGTCAGAATGGCACTTATCAGCAAAACAACACAGAATAAGTGCTGGCGAGGATGTGGAGAAAAGGGAACCCTTCTGCACTGCTGGTGGGAATGCAGACTGGTGCAGCCACTGTGGAAAACAGTTTGGAGATTCCTCAGAAAATTAAAAATCGAACTGCCTTTTGACCCAGCTATCCCACTTTTAGGAATATACCCTAAGAACACCATAGCACTGTTCGAAAAGAAGAAATGCGCCCCCATGTTTGTGGCAGCATTGTTCACAATAGCGAAGATCTGGAACCAGCCCAAGTGTCCGTCAGAAGACGAGTGGATTAAAAAGCTGTGGTACATATATACTATGGAATACTACTCAGCCATAAGAAACGATGACATCGGATCATTCATAACAAAATGGATGTACCTTGATAACATTATACGGAGTGAAATAAGTAAATCAGAAAAAAAGAAAAACTGAGAACAGCACGATTACATACATAGGTGGGACATGAAAGTGAGGGTATGAGACATGGACAAGAGAGTGGTGGTTATGGGATGGGGGGAGGGAGAGTAGAGTGGGATAGGGAGGAGGGGAGGGACACAGGGAAAACCAGATTGAAGGTGACAGAGGACAATTTGACTTTTGGTGATGGGTATGCAACACAATTGAATGATAAGGTAACCTGGAGATGTTTTCATTGTACATATGTACCCTGATTTATTGGTGTCCCCCCATTAGAATTAATAATAATAAAATATATATATATATAAAAAAAAAAGAATAGTCCTGACACCTTCTGTTCTATATGTGGCTGTTACACACTTCAATGTCAAAGGCACAATATTTCATGATTTGTGACACGTGCATATATTGCCTATTTTCAAGTTCCCCTTGGCAATCAAGACAAGAATTGGGCTCCTCATATTGTGTGTCAAATTGTGAGGAAATGCTTCATGACTGGACAAAAGGAAAACTCACGGGAATGCATTTTGGTATTCCCATGGTTTGGTGTGAACCTAAGGACCACAGCAGTGACTGTTATTTCTGTCTGATCCATACAAAGGGTATTGGCAAGAAAAAACGGCAGATGATCACATATCCTAATATTCCTTCAGCAATATGACCTATCCCACACTCTAAGACACTCCTGGTTCCAATTTTCAATGGTTTTATTTCTTGTAAGGATGAAGAAAGTGATCATGGTGATCAAGTGAATTTTGATAAGATGCATGAGGAAATGGTTGTAGAATCTGAAGGGTCTTCTTCTGATGCCAAGCAGTCATTAACCCCTCAGCAGTTTAGCCAAGCCGAATTGAATGACTTAGTAAGATATTTGGGCTATCAAAGAAAGCAGCTGAGTTCTTAGCCTACAGGCTTCAAGAAAAGAATATACTTCACTGGTCAGTTAAAGTATTTCATTTCAGGAAGCGTGAACAAAGTTTTGTGAACTTCTTTTCTGAAGACAAACACTTTTTTTACTGTTATGATATCAGTAGTCTTCTCAGCCAGCTACGTGTTACCACTTACAGTTCAACAGAATGGCGGCTATTTCTTGACAGCTCTAAATGGAGCCTGAAATGTGTTCTCTCCTACACAATGGTAATGTTCATGCAACAGTTCCAATTGGTTATTCAACTCATCTGCGAGAAGATTATAATGACATAAAAATTGTCCTCGACTTTCTGAAGTATGAGGAGCATAACTGGATCATTTGTATGGATCTCAAAATGGTAAATTTTCTGCTAGGATAACAGAGAGGTTTCACCAAGTATTCCTGCTTCCTGTGTTTGTGGGACAGCCAAGCTCAGGAGAAACACTGGACACAGAACGAGTGGCCGAAATGTGAAGCTCTGGAAGTAGGGATGCAAAATATTGTGAATGAACTTGTAGTTAATTGAGACAGGATCATTTTTCCCTCACTTCACATCAAACTTGGCTTAAAGAAGCAGTTTTTTCAGGCTTTGAATAGAGAAAGTGAATGTTTTCAACATATTATTTCTGCTTTTCCTACCTCATCTTTTGAGAAGATAAAAGCAGGTATATTCAATGGACCTCAAATTCGAACCCTCATACGTGATGAAGAATTTGCCAGGAAGATGAATAAGGAGGAGAAAGCAGCATGGCAGTCTTTTGTGGCAGTTACAAAGAACTTCCTTGGCAACAAAGAAGCAGAAAACTATTAACTTTTGGTTCAAAAGATGCTGTTGGCTTTCTGTGACATTGGATGTAACATGAGCATTAATATTCACTTCCTGAACAGTCACCTTGATAAGTTTCCCAAAAATCTTGGAGCTGTTAGTGATGAGTAGACTGTTGCTAGAGCATCAAACGAGATTGTCCTCAACACAAGCACACAAACGCAAGAGCTACAAACACAATTTTTTGCCTGAATAGAATTTAAATAAGTTTTATGCAAATTTTATGATTAAAATAAGTGTTTTAATATGTTCTATTTTGAAATTGTAGGCAAATTCTGATGCAATCATATTTTTAGTGTATTCATGTATTTACTGCATTATATAAATTATTATATTTTCACAAAGATGATGCCCAAGAAGACATTCTACTTCATTATGTTAAACTAAATGTTGAAAATTTTACAATAAGATGAAAGCCTAAAATCTTGAATTGCAAATAAACTGAAGGTTACATAGAAAAACTAATGTCAGATTTGAGATCAGCACACTCGAATTAGGTAAGAACAAGTGTTTTTGTGGATGTAACAAAAATTTTGTTCCCCAGTGTAATTAATGTTAAAAAGAAGGAAGGGGCCCTGACTGGTTAGCTCAGTGGAAGAGCATCAGCCTGGTGTGTGGAAGTCCTAGGTTTGGTTTGATTCCCGGTCAGGGCACACAGGAGAAGCAACCATCTGCTTCTCCACACCTCCCCCTCTTCATTCTCTCTATATCTCTTTCCCTCCCACAGCCATGGCTCGAATGGTTCAAGCAAAGTTGGCCCTGAGCACTGAGGATGGCTCCGGGGCCTTGCCTTAGGGACTAAATTAGCTTGGTTGCTGAGCAATGGAGCAGCAGCCCAGACAGGCAGAGCATCACCTGGTAACGGGCTTACCAGGTGGACCTCAGTGGGGGTGCATGTGGGAGTCTGTCTCTGCCTCCCCAACTCTCACTTAATAAAAAGGAAAAAGAAGAAGAAGGAAAGGAGGGAGGCAGACAAAGAAAATAAGAATTGCTAGCAAGTTTTTCTCTGTGCCAAGTGTTAAATAGTTTACATGGATAATTTAATCCTAACTATAGCCTTATGCATGGATAGTATCATCATCCCCATTTTACAGATTAAACACACACACACATACACACCTCAGGCACAGAGGTTCGGTGACTCTTCTAACATAAACCTCACTCTAAAATCTGTATAAATTCACAAGTCTGCCTCCCCTGGTTTCAAACACAACTCTTTTTCTTCCATCTCTCTCCCCCTAACTGCCAACCAATGCAGACTCTGGGAAAGGGCCCTCCCCGTTGCTTGGGTTGCAGGGAGGCAGGGTGAGAAGAACAAAAGAAGCAAGCATGGGTATGAATCCCAACTCTAATCTCACTACGACATCTCTTGAGCAAGTTAATGTTTTTTACCATCTCTGATGCTCAGTTTCCTTAACTGTAAAATATTCATGAACAGTGCCTACCTCCCACCTTCCAGAATTATTCTGTATGCTTTGCATACAGCAGGATGTCAATATAAAACATATATGATTAGACTACTTGCCCTACTAGTTTTTTGCTTGAAGAATAAAATGGTGGTTATAATATCCATTGTTGGTGTTGTTTTAAAGTCCAGCCTTCAGACTCTTTCGTAATACACCAGTTTGGCTACCTATGAACCTTGCTCCAAAAAAAATGTTCCATGCACATTTGAAACAAGGGCATTAAAGAATGTTGGAGTAGAGGGCAGGAGATAAGAATTTCCTGAATGAGTAAGGAGCAATGAAAATATAATTTATCATTAAGAAAAGAGCAAAGCACTTTTATTCATATTGCACAAATAAAACAATGCTCTTTCCAGAATTGAAATCCCAATGACCCAGACTTCTGGAGTTTCAGCCTCAGAAATTGAGAACAAACAACTTGAATAAGCTCAACAATACTTCTATATACATAGGTGTCAAAAACCAAAGGAAAGCTTTCAACCCCAATAGAAGGGTTAGAGGAGTTTTGTGTTAATCTCCACATAATTTTAAATACTTAATCAATTTGTAACTGAAGAAGCCATGAACTCATGAAAAATGAAACTCTAAAACTGAACTTTTGTTTAACAGGGTTTTACCTCTTCTATTTTTCTTGTGATGTTTTGACATTTCTACATTATATAATCAAAGATTGGCCCAAGTCTTTTGCCCCCAAAAGTTAGAAACAGAAGAAGCAACTTAATTTATGGCTATTAAGACCATGTATATTTTTCACGTGGCCTAATTAAAACTATGTAAGTGAGAGAAAGGAATGAAAGACAGAGAGGTTGTCTAAATATTACACTGCTGAATGACAAATCTACCTTGAAATATTTCTCTACTATTTCTGTATTTATTTAGCAATGTCCTCAGTTTTTGCATTTAAAGAATGTTCCGTTTCCTAGATACCAGGTTTTCCAACCCTTCTCTCTTTTAGTATGCCAAGTCTTACAGATGGGGCTAAAATGATCTAAGGTAATTTACTGTTCTCTACAGTCAAAGGGCAAATGCTTCTCTTGCCTTTGCTCTCCTGTCTTTGCGGTAGCCCTTTCTAGAACATGCTCTACACTTAGTCTCTGGGCGAGTTCTCACTGAATACACAAAAAAAGAGCCTGCAAGTAGAATGCATGCTCAAAAGACTCCATGCTTCAGATCAGAGAGGAGAATTCAATTCAAGCCCAGCTGGGCATTCCAGAGAGAAAAAGAAATCAGCAAACATGTTATCAACAATCAGGGGAAATGCTATGACTGCGAGTTCAGGGTTTTCAAATCTAGCAGGAATTATATAAAATATTCTCTGATGGGCTGTGTGGTGGATGAAGCAAGGCAAAGGAGCAACTAAGGGAATCGGGGCACAGGCAAAAGAAAAATAAGTCACGGACATCATAGAAACATCTGATTCGGTTCCAGAAAGTCACTCTTGTGAAACTCATAGGACATTAAAAAAAATGTTTTGAGTGCTTAGCTTGGGTTGGCTTAGCTATATGGGGGAATGAGGAACTAATTGTATAAACTCTACCAAGTGTCTGGCAGCCTGATGTGTTTTTTTTTCCACCCTTTTTTATAGCCACTATTTCAAACGAAAGCCTTTTATAATCTCCTTTGAGCTCCTCTCTAAACTACAGAATGACGTGCACGCACGCCGAGTGTGTGACTACTTGGCAGTAACACCCAGGCTTCACCATAACTGATCGTCTTCCCATCAACACTTCCAGAGGGAAGCGAAGCTTGCTCTGAGGTGTGGGGCTGAGCCCTGTCAGAGGACTGTAGCTGCTAACACCTACTGGATGGATGGACCCCAACAAACCAGATTCCTTAGCACACCATTTATCAGTTCCTACCATTTCTGCAGCCGACAAGTAAAGAAAGACATTTCTAAGTGAATGATTCAGTTATAGATGTCTTTCGACATGTTATATTTTGAATTGTCCATTTTGATAGGATCGATGTGGCATTTGACGGCCTTAAAACCACAAACACCTGAAGTACCGTTCTTGGAAATAATTTAGACACTTGCTTTCTCCTGGGCAGTAGAAAGTACAGTTACAAATCATGCCTAGGGAATAGATCCTTCTAGACATATAAAAATGACTATTTCTCCACAAAATCACCTTTTCCACACACTTCATCCAGCCTTGAGAAACAATGCTTCATGCTGTCATAGTTGTTAGGGTCTCAGGGCTAAAGTCTTCCTGACTTGTCTACCTATCCCAAGAGTTCCCCCAAATACTCCAATTTTATTTCTTTCTCTTGTTTAGAATCCTTCCCTATCGCTGAGAATCAGGTACACATCTCTAAACATAGCCTCAGGAGTCTGTGCTTATCTCTCTCCATTGTTCTGCCATGCTGACCTCATTGCAGGACATCAGACTATCCATGGCCCCTCAGGCCCTCACATGGACTACTGTCACTACCTTGACTGATCTTCTTTAATCCCAACCTCTACCAACTTTGATGTCAACTTGATATATAAAACTTTGATTTACATTTGATATTTTTTTTAAAAAAATGCACTTTTTCTAACTTCTAAGATAAGCCATAGACCTTCCTTAAATTCTCCACTGATAACTCTATTATCTTCTCTCAAAATATTCATTACACTTAACCTTCTTCCACTAGAAGAAAATCCTTTGAGGTCAGGAACTCTGTATATTGTATTCAATGCTACACCTTTAACACCTTACCCAGTGCCAGGCATATAATTGGTCCTGTGTCGGTCTGTTCATTTGACCATAACAAAATACCAAAGGCTGGTTTACTTAAACAGAAGAAATTTGTTTTTCATAGACCTGAGGCTACAATTGCAAGTTCAAAATAACATCAGAATTGGTTTCTGGTAAGACTTTTCTCCCTTGCTTCTCACTGTCTCATCTGAGTATTTATAGGGAGAGGAAGACAGAAAAGGAGAAAGGGAGACAGAATACCCTGGTGTCTCATGCTTTTCTTATTAAGGACACCAGTTCTGTTGAGTTCAGACCTCAATTTTATGACATCATTTAACTTGAATTGCCTCCCTAAGACTCTATGTCCAAATGCTGCTACATTAAAATTTAGAACTTCAACGTGTGAATTTGGGGATAACATTACTCAGCCCTTAACAGGCCATCAGTACATATTTGTTGAGTGAATGCTTAAATGAATGAATGATTTTTTATTCTGAGTTATTTTTTACAGAAGTGACTATTGACTCATGAAGTCATGAACCACATCTTTCTTTTGCCCTAACACCCATCACAGTATCAGTCACATAATATATATGTGACACATATTTGCTGGATTGAGTTCAATCTTCAAGGCAAAGATGGCCTGTGAGAAGAGAGCTGTGCATGTAAGTGTGCATATGTCTGCATGCATGGGCATTTTTATTACAACCAAAATGTAACTTAATGACTTCCTCTAATCAAACAGGAAGCCAGTTCTAAACTTCCAGGCAGAAAGTTAGCAAGGGAGCTCCAGTTCAAAACATTAATTAAAGAACAAAAGCAAATGAGTGGCTTGCAAATGCAGTACTGTTTAGTTTCTTTCTTCCTTATAATGACAGCAGTTTCTCTGTAAAGTAAATTCCTTTTGATAAAAGGAAACCAGATTCCCTGACCCCGGAAAGAAATGAATTAGTGATTTCTCAGTCTGAACATTGACAAACAGTTCGTACATCTTGCTCCCCTGATCTCCAGCAGTGAAACAAATAGACTCTGAAAATAATCTTTATTCTAAAAGGTTGGGGAACCATAGAATTCCTGTAAGGTCAGACCTCCAAATAATTCTCCTTTTCCATTTTATTTTCTTCATGGAGACGTCAGCACCCTATTGTCCATCCATAGCTCATACCCATAGCCTCACACACAAGATTTACTCAGCCAACAAAACCAGACTCAGCAGCAAAGCGAGCACTTCATCTCCAGAGGGCCCCTCACCATGACACTCCCCTCTGTCACCTGCAGTTCTCGTCATCAGTCCAGGTATTTTCCAGGACTGTTAGAATCCTGCTCAAAATTGCTGCCTCTGATTCTAACCTGGTAGGTAGTTAGGTGTCATGACAAGGTGGTTTTTGTTTTGTTTTGTTTTGGTTTGGTTTTTTTTTTTTTTTTTTGCTTAATCTGAATGCACCTTTTTCTACTTTCAGGGAGTGAGTGGAGGGTAAACCCACCTGATTCTATTAGATCAGCCAAATTCAAAAATTACATTACTTTCTGACCTCTTTCAACCCACCCCTTCCTTCAGTGGGTTCTTTTAATAAGATTAGGTCTAATGGATGGCATTAAGCAAAACATCTAGTGTGGTTGGTACCAGTCGCAGAAGTTTTGGATTTTTTCTAGTAGGCACCTGGCGGATTTTCCCTTGCTTAATTAATTAATTTTTTTCTCAAGCAAATCTGCATCAAAGAATTATTATTAGCATCTATTTATAAACTATCTGACTGAATGAATGGAATAAATGAATAATAAATTTTAATAATAACAGTAAAAATAACAGTTATCAAAGCATTAAAAATAATAAAATGTGACCATTTTTATACAGTAGCTCCTAAGACTGTTTATACAAGGCTTGTGAGGTTTGAGATCCACATAACCTACCTATGTGGTTCTCATTAACAATAATCGTAAGACTGTAGCTTCACTTTTGAGGTCTATGCCCATTTATAGAAGGAGCTTTATTCCACATACCCCAAACCCTGATAAAATAACCTTATCAGGAAAACTAGAGCATAGTATCAGAAGCCCATCATATGGTACAGCATGTCTTTCTGCCTTACCTCCAATTCCCACTTTAGTTGTGGTAGAGTCCTATGAGGACTTCCATGATAATGTGTCGTGTCACATGCATGATTGAAGGTTTTAGCTTTTTACCCTGGGATTCTGCAGTTCTAAGGATTTTCCAGTATTGCTATACAGAATACCAGGATAGCCCAGGTATCTGGTGTAGCCTATTTGCCACCAGATAGTGGCAGGCACTTACCGTCTCTCTCAGGTTAGCCTCAACCAGTGGAGAAAAGAAAGCAGTGGATTTGTGTTTTACCTATCACTCCTCAACTTCGAGACAACCCCTTTGCAACTCAGAAGAATCTAGCAGGGTCAAACTCCAGGTGCCCAAAATTTAACCAATTAATAACATGCCCTTACGTGAGCTTTTTCCCCTCCCTGTTTCACTATTCCCTTTGTCTTCACTCGTATTCCCAAATCAGTATCTTTGTTCTTCCACTTTTTAGGCATGTGGCCTTTATCAAGTTACTTAAATTCTCTGTATTTCAAATTTTCTCATCTGTAAAGTAGGAATGTTATTAGAACCTACTACATTTATATGTGCCAAGTGTAACAAAAAGTGCTCAATAAATACCAGCTAAAATACAAGGTCATTCAAGTGAAAGCAAGGAATTGTGGGAAACCACAGCTTGTAGAGTAACTTGCTCTGGGTAGAGTTTAGGGCCTAAAAGTGGGCCGGGGAAGAAGATGTGGTTGGTGATGTTGCCAGCAGCTCAATCAGGAACATAATGCAGAGGGTCTTATAGACCCTGCTAAGAAATTCACACCTTCTCTTTAAGGCAATGTAAAAGTATTGAAAATTTTAAGCAGAAAAATGATGTGATCAGATTCCTGGTTTCAGAAGATTATTCTGAACAGTGTGAAGTGATGACTAGGTAAAACTTCATGATGGATAAAATAAAGCCAAATCATATCCATACAGTAGACACTTGAATAAGGCTAGAAAATTTAGTTCATTCTCATCAGCTCTGTTCTTCCTGCAGTTGGTAGACTACCTATAATGAAGAAGGCTGATGGAGCTGTGGGTTTGTTTTTTATTTTCATTCCAGTGTCTGTTATCAAATGATGGAATGGTTGGCTTGGGATATGTGTTGGTTTTCTATTGTACTGTAGCAAAGTATCACAAATTTGGTTGCTTAAAACCACCTAAATTTATTTTTATCTAATAGTTTGAGAGGTCAGAAGCCTGAAATGGGTTTCACTGGGCTAAAATGAATGTGCTGGCAAGGGTGATTCCTTCTGGGAACTGTGAGAGAATCCATTCCTTGCCCTTCCCACTTTCTATAGACCACGCACATTGCTAGACTTGTAGTTTCTACTTCTATATTCGAAGCCAACAGCATAGCATTTCCAACTCTCTTGGACTCTGACACCCACCCTCTTACCTCCCTGTGTCACTTATAACAATTCTTTTGGTTAGATTGGGCACACCCAGAGAACCCAGAATAATCTCCCATCTCAAGACCTTTAACCCAGTTTTATCTGCAAAGTCCCTTTTGCCATATAAGGTAAGAATAATCACAGGTTCCAGGAATTAGGATGTGGACATAAAGAGAGGGAGTTATTTTCATATCTCCAGTGTGTTCCTTCAAGTGCCTTTGATGTCCATATTTGTCACCAGCAATTTCATCCAAACAGGCCCCATTGTGCTTTAAGGCTTGTAGGAGCCCAAGAGCTCAAGAGAGTTTGTGAAGACTGAGTACTGACTGGTCAGAGTGGATAAAAGGGGTAGAGGGAAGCATACACTTACACTGTTACTCCTAAAGCCCTCTTCTCTAATTTTTGCTGTTTAGAAATTACCCACAAGACATGTGCACCATCCCTTTCCATTTTGCAGATGGAAAAAATAATGCTGAGAGAAGTTAAAGAGCTTGTGCGAGGTCCACAGCACTTGCATGGTTCAGCAGTAAAATTAATCTAACCCATCAGTAGCCTCATTTGTAACATCCCAAAGCACATTTGCTCCTTTCAGGGCTTAGTTCTTAAGCATTTCAATTTACCCAAATCCTGTAGTGATGGATTCAGAATACAGTCCCACATCAGAAAAAAAATACAAGTTTCACTTTAATTAAAATGAGCTCTATAATAGCTATTATAATAACTACTATAATTTTCTCCCTGGTATTTATGAGTCATTTAATAAAAACTTCCTAGACTCTCCATAGTCCTGCGCCTTGCTCTGGGCCCCTTACTACCCCAGTTTGTCATTTCACAGCTGGTAAAGATCTTGAAACACATCATTATAGTTGGAATATCTGGAGAGTTAAAAAATATCTGTATTGTTGCCAGAATAGATGTAAAATATGTGAGTTTTCTGAGACATTAGATGGAAACAGCTTGTTTCCTTGTGATTGTGTTTCCTTGAGCTGTTTTTCCCCCCTGCTCTCATCGCTAACACAGAACATAAAGTTTTCCTTACCCTTATAAGCTGAGAGAGCACTCCCCTTCCTATGGCATTCACAGCCATTTCCATAAACGTGGGCACACCCCTGCACCTGCTGCTGCTTCTTTGATATCCAAGTGGAGGTTTTTCAGTGAAGCCAACATCTCAGTGTGAATTTCCCCCCTGAGGTGGAGTCAGTATTCAGAAGAATGACAGGGGTTGTGGAGGGGGCCCTCTGTACATCTTAAGAGAAAGAATGTTAAAGCTTCCTCAATTAGGCACTTGTTTCCACTGAGCAGAGAACCAAGAGGTGAAGCCAATCAGCTAGAGCTTGGTCTTCTAAGAAGGCTGTTCAAAGGTTTACTTTTTTTTTTTTTTTTTAGTTTGTTGTAATGTTTGTCTAACTACAAGGTGAGCTATGAGAACTCAGCTGAGTTGAAACAAATAAAATGGCTTTTGTGGTCCTCCCGTGGCTCTCTGTGGGGAGCTGGGACAGCTACAGGGTGATAAAATAAACTGGGGGCCGGAGAATGGACATGTTAGAGGATTTTGTTGACAAAAAAAGAAAACATGTCTACCAATTTTTCTTTATAAAATGAAGGGATAATTGATGTCTTCACCACAGAGAAATAAAACCCAAAATATATCACTGCAGGAGAAAAAGCACTACTTGAATTTGCTGGGGTCAAGGTCTGAGCATTATTTTTCCTGGAACCCTGAGTGTGGACAATGTTGCCAATGATCAGTAAATGTTAGTTTAATGGAATTGAATTGGATTGGATTGAATTATAGAGGTTGGAGCAAGAGGCAAGTATACATGGCAATGTCATTGTTGAGCTATAACTTGTTCGAAGATAATCTCATCCATCTGGTCCATGTTGAACTCCAGTGTTCATCCCCAGCAACGCTGAACTCCATGAGAGTTGATTACATTTACAAATAGATTAGAAATTACATTTAAAATTTGTGACAAGATCAAACAACGCAAGAAATAAAATTTTAAAATGCATTGTACACTGCGAAGTAAACATGAATGTGTATATCTACTTTTTTAAAATTCAATTTATTGGTGTGACATAGGTTAATGACATTACATAGGTTTCAGGTGGACCATTCCATAATACATCATATGTACACAACAGCGCGTGTTCACCACCCCCACGTCAAGTCTTCTTCCATCAGCATTTATCCCCCTTTATTCTCTTCTACGTCCCTGCCCCCTTTCCCTCCCAAAATCACCACACTGTTGTCTGAGTCTCTGAGCTTTCTCTTTCTTTGCTTAACCCCTTCACCTTTTTCACCTACCCTCAAACACTTCCCCTCTGACATAGGAAAAGAGAATATCCATATCCATGAGTCTGTTTCTATTTTGTTAGTTTATTTTGTTCATTAGATTCCACATAGAAGTGAAATAATATGCTACTTGTTTTTCTCTGACTAGTATGTATCACTTAGCATAATAATCTCTAGGTCCATCCAAGCTGTCACAAAAGGGAAGATGTCCTTTTTTTTTTACAGCTGAGTAGTATCTAATATTTTTTAAAACCAAGTAGAGCGGTAACATAAATACACCAAACTGAACATTTGGAAAGCAGGGACTGTATCATGTTACTTTTGTGTCTCCATAGTATGACAGTTTCTCTCACACAGTAAACACTTATAACTATTTGACAGAGTGGACAAATGAATGTTTTCATAAATGAATGATATGAGAATAGTTACAAATAAATGCATGGACAAGAAAAGAATAATAGTATAAATGATGAATATGTATCAAGAGTTATAAAGCAAGATCTTGAAGATAGTACCTGAAGGAAAGGAAAACAGAAATAAAAGTGAAGAAGGCACTGGCAGGAGGAAGAGGAAAGACAAAAGGACAGATGGGAAATAGAGCAAAGAGGGTTTGGAAGTAATAAAATGTGAGCTGGCGATGAGAGGTGGACAGGCTTCCCTGGAGCGGGGCAGATTCAAGAATAATAGAAGATAAAATTTTTTTTTTTAATTCTGTGAATTGGAAGGATAGTGAGGGGATAATTAACAGAGATCTGTGAATGCCCAAGTGAAGTGTCCTCCACGGTTTGTTGGACTGGATGTGCAGGAAGATCAATAGTAAATAATAAATATTTTATGGACCCCATGACCTAGAAGAAACGATTGCTCAAGTAATTTACCAGCCAGAAGTAGGTGCATACAAGCTCTAAAGAGGACAATTGATGCTGACTTAGTGGCATCCAGGTGAATATTCATGGAGGAGGTGGCTCCTTAGCAGAAATTTGAAGCATAATGTCACAGGTAGAGGTTGACACAGAGAATGTAAATAATGTGGAGTTGGGAAGCCATGGTGTGCTTTAAAAATGAATAAGATTAGCAGTTTTAAAATAAGGCTTTAAAAATAATAAAGGTTTTGGAGCAGGAAAATTGTCCAACTTAACCTTTATTTCACTCACCAAACTCCGACAAATTTGATTCCCACAGACTCTTCCTCTAGGCCAGTGGTTCTTAACCTGGGTTGTATAGAACCCTAGGGGTTCGATGAGTCGGTCTCAGGGGTTCGGAGAAGCCTCTGCCGCAGAGGCCAGAATAAAGTAATAGCGTAATTTATTGTGAGTTCATGCACTTTGTTGGTTTTGTTCTTTAAGCAAGGTGATGTTCATGCACGGCTCATTTTGTGCACTAGTAAAAAAACATATACCTATGTCTTGAATTTGGAAAAAAAATCATATTTTATTTATCACTAAAGAAGGGTTCGGTGAATGCACATATGAAACTGGTGGGTTCGGTACCTCAAAAAACATTAAGAACCACTGCTCTAGGCTCTTATATCACACAGCAGTACACTCATTCCGATGCTGCCTTCCCTCTGTCACTGCTTTTTTTCCCACTTGTTTTAGTCTTATCTGCTGCAAGCAGACTAATTTTGTAAGGACCCTTCCTTGGCACTTTTAAAATCTTGTCAGCCACAAACCTGTGTTTTTAAAGCCAGTTGGAAGCACTGCACAGAGCTCCCAGCATCTCCACAGGGAGCCTCTCACTTGCATCTGTTTGCAGCAGTGTCTCTGGGCCCTCTACTCTCATTCTTAACCTGCTGCCACTTGGAGCCATCCCTGTCTGATCCCCTCTGTTAGTTCTCTCTCGCCTTTCCATCTTTTTTCTTCCTCCTTGGAGTTTATACTTGCATGTGGACCCACTAATCCTGACCTCAGGCTTCTGCTCCAGGACTCTGGTGTGAAGACCTTCACCTGGTACTCTTGTTTACGGTTGTCCTGGGTGGTTTTCCACATGCATCTTCCAGCCTCTACTAACCAATCTCCCAGATTTGATCTAACAACTACCTAATCTCAGAGGAAATCAGGCAGTACCTAATATAGAACCAGGCCATTGAATAGATTCCTAATACAAAGGGTCCTTGGGTTACGACACAGTTCCATTCCTACGACAGTGACATAACCCAAATTTTGGTATAGGTCAAAATACACGCTAGCCTAAGTCACTTACCTATCCTAAAACAGTTGTAACATCATAATCTAGAACATAAAAACACAACTAAGCCACAGCAAAAGGACACAAATATACTGTACTGGACACTGTACTGCATATTCTTCCACAACACAACCACACTAGTCCATTCATGTAGTACGTAAGTATGATGCTAACGTAAGCTGAAACGCTCACATCTAAATTTTTTAAAGTTTTTATGAGAATGAGCATTGTAAACTCGAAAATGTCATATGTCAAGACTGTCGTAACCCGCCTGACCAGGCGGTGGCGCAGTGGATAGAGCGTCGGACTGGGATGCAGAAGACCCAGGTTCGAGAACCTGAGCTTGCCAGCTTGAGCGTTGGCCCATCTGGCTTGAGCAAAAGCTCGCCAGCTTGGACCCAAGGTCGCTGGCTCCAGCAAGGGGTTGCTCTGTCTGCTGAAAGCCTGCGGTCATGGCACATGTGAGAAAGCAATCAATGAACAAATATGGTGCCTCAACGGCAACGAAAAACTAATGATTGATGCTTCTCATCTCTCTCCGTTCCTGTCTGTCTGTCCCTATCTGTCCTTCTCTCTGACTCTCTCTCTGTCCCTGTAAAAAAAAATAAAATAAATAAATAAAATGACTGTCATAACCCAAAGACTTACAAATATTTTAAATAGTAAAGAAATTATTTTTTAATTTTTTGGCATTATTGTTTCTTCTGACAGCTACATAAGTTTCTATGGATTGGAGATATAGTGCATATCTCCCAACAGTCTTGGGTATAGACCACACACACCCCCTTATAAAGACTCATCTCCCAAAATTAAAGAGTAATTCATGTGCCCTCTGCTAAGGCAGCTTACTTTGAGGGGCCTGTGCACCAAGGGCAGAACTATAGACGCGTGAGCTGAATCTTAAAACATAGAGTATGGTGAGGACTCTGTGTAACTTGCCTGTAAGTTAGACAAGTACTTATAATGAAAGGTTTGTGAGCTCAGAAAACCCCAAGGTATTCAAAATGACAGTTCGGCTTCCTGTCTGGGAAGAAAATGACAGCTCTCCTCACTGGGATTAAGCTTCAGATATTTAAGAGACCAAAAAAAAAGAAAACTTCTGAGAAACGGAATGGACCCACTGCAGGAAATTTGGCGCCTCGTGAGTATTGCTCCTACCAAATCAGCTGCCTAATGTATTGACAGTGTACAGAGGCGTTGGGCATCATTTCAGGAAAGAGCAATGCCTTTCTTGCTCTAAGAACCACCACAGAGACAGTACCTGCACTCACTCATGGGCGAGAACCAGATGGCCAATTCACTCACTTCCACAAACAGGAGTATTTCCTAAAGATTTGTCAAACTGGACCCCCTCTTTCCAGCCTGACTACCTCTACTAGAGTCTCGGCTGTCCTCGCACCTCATTTGGACAGCTGCAGTCACTTCCGAACTGGTTTCCCTGCCCTGGAACCCACTCCCCTCAAATGTGTTCTCCTCACACCCCAGAAAGTGACCTGAAACTCAAATCTATTCTTTCCTTTGCTAAAAATCTTTCAACAGTCCTCTGTTGCCTGTGGAATAAAAACCAAGCCACTTGTCATGAATAGAAAGTTTTCTATGAACTGGTTTATGCCCACCCCAGAGCCATGTCTCTCCACTCATCCCCCACCCAAATTTCTGTCTTCTCCTTTTCACTCTAGCCATACTGAATTATTTGTAATTCCAACTACACCATGATATTTGAAACCACCAGAGCTCTGCTGCTTTCTCTGCCTGCTACACTTTTCTGTCCCTCCTTCACTTAGAGAACTCCATCTTCTTTTTCTTAAGATTGAGCTTTGATAACAGATCTTCAAGAAAAAGCCCATGGGCTCTCATTAGTTTTGGTGGGACACCCCATCTCTTCATGCTGCTCTAGCCCTAACCACCACACACACAACCTGCGCATGCCCCTATGTCCATATCTGTTTTCACCAGCTCACAGGGAATTTCTATGTCACATTGTGCTTCCCTGACACACAGAAGAACATTTCAAGCAGAGCAGATACTTATGAGTACAGGCAGCCCTAAATAAGAACCTCTAAAATTCACACCATGCCAGTGGTCCCTAAATAAACATTTCTTGAATAAATGTAAGTATGTCCGCCAAACATTGGCAGGCAATAACTAAAAAGACACAAAACATAAACAGATGTTGGGGGTCAGGTAAGGTAGCCTTAATGGCTAATACAAACAGGAAAATAAGGACAACTTGAATCCTAAAATCAAATAAACCAAAAAAAACCCCCACAAAACTGTGGTGTTGGGCAAATAAAATATATTATGCTCACTTTTTAAAAGATGGCTCTGCCCACGTGGAAGCCCGTTGCCCAGTTGATAATATTGGTTGCCCTTCTTGCTTGGGATGGGCGTGATTATATTAATGTGTGTTGGGGGCAGGCTGTGGCAGGCAGGATCCTTATAGCATGGGGCTTGGTTTTAAGACTAAGCCTTTTCCACACTTTTTGATGTGCGGCGGTACACTCTCATGAGGAATCCTCCCATTATGCCTCAGATAAGTGACTTCATATCAGAGACTTCTTTGTTTGTACATTGGATTAAAGGTTCTGATTTCTACACTATAAAGTGGGGCAGACCGGGAGCTTGCTCTCTCTCGGTTCCTGCTATCACTATTGCAGGAGCCTCCCTTATCCCTTGCCCTTCATGGGAAAAGCAGGTTTTCTGCTTTCCCCTTGTCTTCCTTTGTTGCTTGCCTGTCTTGGTGAGACACCAATAAACAGAATGGCTCACCATCCTCTGACTCCGCCATTTCTTTACTGTCTGCCCGAATCCAATGGGAATCTGCATGTGAATGGCCACAATGGCGGCTCCTGGCCATACATGTGGCAGTGCTCTAAAATTTCAGATTTAGTGCTTTAAAGTGTTTAAGAACTACAATTTAAAACTTTTGGGAAAATAGTATAATCTTTGGGTTTCTGAAAGATAGCTTCAACATCTTCAGCAAACCTCCAGAATATTAAATTATTATATCATTGACTAGTAAAGAGAAAACTGACCTGGGGGAAAGATTTAATGATAGCAAGTCTCCAAGAAGTCACAATAGTATCACTTGGCCATGGAAAAATGGGTTTGGAAAAGAAAAAGCCATAGATATGAATTATGTAGTCTCTCAGTGCTTTTGATAGTATGCTTCACAAAAAGCTAATCTAAAGTAAGAGAAAACTAAAGAAGCTTTTTGATTAAATGCCAAAGCTGAATTAATATTTAAGGAACAGTGTACTTAAGAGTGTGGGCACCTAAAAAATATCTGACTAGAAGAAAAATTTGAGGCCCAACAGTAACAATAAAATAGTTCTGTTTATTCTATAAGGTCAATCAATGGTAAGAATTTACAATAAGGCATAGAAAAACCTCTCCGTCCCTATACTTAAGCCACTCCTAGTTGTAAATTGTCACTTACAAGAGGTCTGCATTGATTAGTCCAATGGATTCACTTACTTAGAATCACCATCCTAGAGTGAATAGTGCCGCTGTGCACTGAACGGAACAGGAATAGAAGGAGCTTTGTTATCAGAAGAAGCCAGTTTATTGAAACAGATGGTAATACAGCTATAAGAGAGTGCCAGGAAGGTTCAAAATTTGTCTTAGGTCACACATGAGAGAAGCCAGACTGGTGGCACCCCCTCTATGACTATGACAGTCTACACTGTCTCAGCAAACTGCTGTCCAGTTGGAGCAAAAGTCCACTTTTCAGTATACGTCTCTACTTCAAATCCATATTTGATCTGATGAAAGATGTCTTCCAGATTCTGAGCAGTTTGTCAGCCCCAAAGTATTCATTAAAAGTCAAATTTTGCTCAATGATGACAGAACTGGCTTTGGTCCATGATAAAATTGCCAATGGAAAAGAGGAAAGGCAGTGTAAGGAGTCTTATTTAACAAGAATTTATTATTTCTACTTTTGCTCAAAGTTCTACAAAGAATTTATAAGCTTGTGTTTATCCCTGATTTTAATTCAGGAGATTCCTTTTTTAATTTAGTAGTTTTAGGACAGGATTGGGTACGCTGCAGTCACCATGGAGCTTGGGTATCCAGGCTAGTTTCATCTAGGAGTGAACACAAAGAACACATGGAGAGAGTCTGAGGCATGGGTCCACCAGCAAAGCTCTAGAACCTAGAGCAAGTTTGTAGGTCACTAAAGTTATTTAACAGTGTGTATCTTCACTTACAACCTCAGATTTTTCATCTGCTAAATCAATGCTGAGAATTGCTGTTACATTGTTTCCCCCTATACTGAAGTCTTATCAGTATGAAAAAGTTCCCCAAAAAGAAAAATGAAAAGTAGAAAAATTAATCAAAATAACCTTTATACTTTCTGGACAAATAGACTCAGCCTACTATCAGTGTGAATCAAATAAATATCTGTAAATAAAATTTGGTGTCTCTATATGAGTTTCAGACAAATTCAACAACAAAAACATCTTGAAATAGGAAATTTGATAGGAGTTTCTAGTATTTGCTGTGATGATGATACTCAACTTGGTCAGCCAAGAGAGGTGCTTTGAATACACATTCCTGTCTTCACTGGGAGCTGCAGGAAAACAGAGAGGTTCTGAGATTGAGCAGCTTGTTGGAAGAAATGTATCAAGCAAACCCCAAGGCAACAGAATATGGCTGAAAAATATAAACCTATGGCTTTACTTCAGGAACATATATCAATCATCTATTGGGTGCAATGTACAAAGTGCTCTGGGATTATAAACCAAGAGAGTAACTATTTGTGAGGGAGTTCAGGAAAACTTCACAGGGAAATTGATCTTTCAAATGAGCTTTGAAGGATGAATGGATGTTTGATGGGCAAACAAGCAAAGAAAGACATCTCAGGTAGAGTGATCAACATCATTCAAATTTAAAGAAGCAAGGAAAAGCAAGATTAATTTTGGAAATAGAAAAAGTTCAATGTGGTTGGACAGAGAAAACAGTGTAACTTGAAGAAAGCAGCACGTGATATGAATCAGATTCTAACTATGACATTGGGCTATTCATCTCTCTGATAAAATACTTTTCAAAAACACAGTAACATGATATCTACTTTACAGAGCTGCTGTATTAAAAGAAAAAAGTAGAAACTATGGTGTAGACAGTGAAGAGTAAGCTCTCAATAATTTCATTTTTGTTATTATTGGTATAAATAGCTGACATAATTTCAAAGTAAAATGAAAATCTCTATCAGTTTTCACCACCATAGCTGCAGTCCAATGTTTCTGTCCATTATTGATTGTGTAAGGGATGCTGTGGTACCTGACCTGGATCTCCCCTTCAGATTGAGGCACTTTTTCCCCAGCTTCTAGGTGCATTGGCTTTCAATGTATGACTTCTGAGTCCCAATCCAAGAATTTCCCTCTGCCCAAGGAAACTCCCTTCTCCAAGGTTATACTCTCTGCCCAAGAGCAGCCTGCATTCAATGACAATGACTGGTTGACAAAAAGGTACAAAGTTTCTGCTGTCATGCTTCAACTTGGAAGGGCTTTGCAAAACCACTCCAGATCCAGGACTCCTCATGGGTTGTGCTGAAGTCTCAGTTATAACTGCACCTCAGCTTAACTTCTTCCTCCATCCATTCCTACTTCCCCAACTCTGCCTTTGGTGCTGTTCCACAGAGTGCTCCTCAATTACCTCTTGTCAGGGTCTATTTCTAAGGAACCCAGCCGAAAGCAGTCACTCTCTTAATTCACTGCAACACTAAGAACCTCAATGAAATTCAGATCTATTTTGAATAATTTATTCAAAATATCACCTTAAAACATATTGATGAGAGCCTAAGGCACAACTGCTTTGCCCTGGGCTGAATTTCACCCTCAAATAAACTTGTCAGTGGCTTCTGTGTACACTTAGTAATATTTCTACTAAAGAGCTAACATATAGGGCACAGATTCCAAGCCTTAAAGACTCAAACAAGAAACATTTGGTCATTTCCTGCCCTCCAAGTCTATAAGATGCCACCAGACAAAGGCAGAAGAAAACAGAACTCAGAACACACAAAACTGTGCATTTTCTACCCCTTAAGTATTATGAGGAAAGATTTTCCTGAATCATTGCTGGGTTAGTGTAAATGTACACCCAAAAATAATTTAACCTGTCAGTAAACCTAATGAAAGCACTAATGTCAATTCTACAAAAATGTTTTCACAGGTGTAGGGCCAGTGGTCGCGCTATCGTGGCCTTGCAGGTTCCCATTGGATTCGGGCAGACGGTAAAGAAACAGTGGAACCAAAAAATGGTGGCCTTTCCTTTATTAAAGTCTCTCACCAGCCAACAAGCAAACAGGCAGGGAAAACACTTCCCTTTTATACAAGGCTCCCAAAACTCTGACGCATTCTCCAGTTCCTCCTAGAACCAAAGGCCCCACCAGTCTCAGCAGAGCTCGCAAAGCCCCTCAGCTCTGGTTCCCCATCTGCATGCCTCTCTCTCTCTCTCTCTCTCTCTCTCTCTCTCCAAAAAAAACCCTTCTTTTTCAGCACTCCTCATTCTCTTTGTTCTCTCTGCAAAACTGGCTGCGCCCACAAAGACCCCTCCTCCATCAAATATTAGCAAAACAATGGCCCCACCCAAGCAGAAATGCAATCTGCAATTTGCAATCAACTGCCCTGCTCTGAGGGCAAGCACACAAGTGGCTGCCCAGCGCCATTTTTTAACAATAAAAGTGAGCAAACTCAAAAAATACAAATTTTATAAACTCATTTGCCCAACAACAGGGATTGAGATGCCACATTTGAGACTTTTTCGGTCTTCTAGACAAAATGTATTAGAAACAGAAATAAAAAATTTTAAAAACCTATAGAAGTCTCAATTTCCTTTCATGTGAGAGACAAGAGAAAGTCTGGAGCGATATAATGCCAGGAATCCAGGCTGGCTTCTACAGAAATATTGTTCTTAAATCTCCCAGGTGCTCAAGCCTTTCCTTTGCTCAAATGGGCTGAAGGCACTCTGGAAGGCAGCCTGCATTACTCTGCCCCAACTGCTGAACAAAACTAAGCAGGGCTGCTTGAATTCTCACACAACCAAAGCAGATTTGTATTGACAAAGTAACCAAAGCCATAGTTGGCAATGTTTCTTGATTCCATTAAGAGACAGAGACAAATTCACGTGAATGAGAATAACTCTTTCACATACTTTACACTTTGCTGAGAAGTCAGCAGAGAAATTCACACTTCATTGAAAACCCATTAAAACAATTACCAGATCATTAGCATGGACTTTTAAGCTCTAACTTTCAAGCTCTTAGACCCTCAGATCCCTTAGCAAGTACAATCCTACAGAGCTGGAGTAGACATTCAAAACAGACAAAGCCACATTAAAAAAATAACTCAGTGAAAAAAAGACAGCATTATGCACAAATAACAATATTTGTTTTATAATTTAGCCATATGTATCACTGTCTCCTCAACTGTATCTAGCAAATTGTAGTTGAGCTCAGTAAATGTTGGATGATTCAAGAATGTGGTTCCCAGTGTAATCACAAATATCCATTGAATGCCTTCCAAAGATTTAAGTACTATTTGTTGGTCAATGACTTCCACATTTATTTCCATCACAAACCTCCCCCTTGAACTCCAGACTTGTATTTTTACTAAGGTGACCAGATTTTCAAATTGGTAAAGTGGGACACCATTGACTGGGGGGAGGGGGGTGTTCTTGATTCAAAATTTGGTCTATATGGAGCAAAAAAATGTTCATAGAATGCAAAAATAGTATTGTAATATATTTTCTTTAATTTCATCATAAGTACAATTTACAAATATACATTTAAAAAATTATGCATAGTATTATTTTATTCTTTGGCATATTTCTCATTTGAGTGAATTTTTTTAGTAGATTGCTGTCCTTGTTTAAAAGGTCATAAAAATTTTCACAAGAATTTGTTAAATTATATTTCACACATAAAATGGCTTTCAAAGTCTCAACACTTACTTGTGATTTTTCTTATGTCCACACTTTATTTACTGTAGAAAAAACGCGTTCAGTCGCAGCATTAGTTCCTGGTAAAGACAGCGTGTATTCCACAATTTTTAGTGCATTATTGTATGGAACATGGTTTGTTTCCAAATGATGAAATATTTCTAACCATTTGTTCTCTATTGTGATTTTTGCTGATGCCCAAGATTCAACCTTTTCCTTATCAATCTATTTTTTTTAATAATGATAGCTCATTAAAAAGATCATTTTCAAAAATATTACTATATGGGAAATTTTGAGTGAGTCAGAGGGATCGGGTTACACGGTACGAAACCAATGCTGGAGCTGCACAAGCGCTCCCTGCGTCCAGCCCCGCTGGCTGCTGGAGACCCAGCGGCCTGCGCCCTCGTGGAGCCCAGAGCCACTCGCCAGCGTCCAGGACTGGGACTATGGGTAGTTAGGGGACTTGACAGCTGCCATCCCATCAGGTACGTCCCGCCCAAAATTCTTTGTTTAGGGGCCCACATGGGGCAGCCAGCTCTTCCAGCGGTGCGGGCGCATCCAGGTTGAGGTGGAGTCTCCCCACCGAAAAACATATATTCCCTTCCCGCCGTTCCCTAGCTTTTCGTGCATTCTTTCCAAAACTCGGGACTTTTATAAATGCCGCGAGATGCGGGACAAATTGTTAAAAATCAGGACTGTTCCGCCAAAAGCGGGACATCCAGTCACCTTAATTTTTACTGCCTATTTGATTTCTCACTTAGGTGTCTAATAAGCCTCTCATTATGACTTATCCAAAACTGAACTCTGTCTTTCCCCCAGCGCTGCTCTACCCAAGGTGCCCTCCATCCCAGTTCATGCCAACTCCATTCTTCTAATACTTCAAACCAAAGGTTTTGGTTTTGTTTTTTCATTTTCTTTTTTGATATATGATGTATGAGAATCTGTACAAATTTAAATTGTACAGTGCTATGTTTTGACACGTATATATACTAACACACAATACCATTGTCACAATCAAGATAGTGAATATAGCGATCACTAGGGAACAATTTTTTTTTCTTTCCTGTTGCATGAGGTTTCAGAAATATTTCTATATATCTCTGCATTGCTGATTCCAAATATGAAATCCGTTTTTGGGTGCATGCTCTAGTTTTTATTCAATTTTAATTTCTTTTTGTTATAGTTAATGGCATGCATTGGTTATTAAATTGGAGTTAAAGGGCAACAACTCTTGGATTGAACATAACCACAAGGCAATTAATCACATAACCACAAGTACAAACATCACTTTTACATAATTGTAGTTGTTTTTAAGTGCAAAAAAAAATTATTACCTGATTAAAACGCCCTCTTATTTTGTTTTAAGATTGAATCATGGCTTCTTCAAGTAGGCGTAAATGTAAGAATAATCCTGACACCTTCTGTTATATATGTGGCTGTTACACACTTCAATGTCAAAGGTGCAATATTTCATCATTTGTGACACGTGCATATATTGCCTATTTTCAAGTTCCCCTTTACCATCAAGACAAGGATTGGGCTCCTCATATTGTGTGTCATAATTGTGAGGAAATGCTTCATGACTGGACAAAAGGAAAAGAAAAAGAAATGCCTTTTGGTATTCCCATAATTTGGAGTGAACCTAAGGGCCACAGCAGTGGTTGTTATTTCTGTCTGATCCATACAAAGGGCACTGGCAAGAAAAAATGGCAGATGATCACATATCCTAACATTCCTTCAGCAATACGACCTATCCCACACTCTGAGATACTCCCAGTTCCAGTTTTCAATGGTTTTATTACTTGTAAGGATGAAGAAAGTGAACATGGTGATCAAGTGTATTTTAATAAGATGCATGAGGAAATGGTTGTAAAATCTGAAGGGTCTTCTTCTGATGCCAAGCAGTCATTAACCCCTCAGCAGTTTAGCCAACCCAAATTGAATGACTTAGTAAGACATTTGGGCCCATCAAAGAAAGCAGCTGAGTTCTTAGCCTCCAGGCTTCAAGAAAAGAATGTACTTCACCGGTCAGCTAAAGTATCCCATTTCAGCAAGCACGAACAAAGTTTTGTGGACTTTTTTTCCAAAGACAAACACTTTGTTTAATGTCATGATATCAGTAATCTTCTCAGCCAGCTAGGTGTTACCACATACAGTCCAACAGAATGGCTGCTATTTCTTGACAGCTCTAAACAATAGCTGACTACTGCTGGAGCATCAAACGAGATTGTCCTCAACAAGTACACAAACGCAAGAGCTACAAACACAAACTTTTGTCTGAATAGAATTTAAATAAGTTTTGCTCAAATTTTATGATTAAAATAAGTGTTTTAATATGTTCTATTTTGAAATTGTAGACAAATTCTGATGCAATCATATCTTTTAGTGTATTAGTGTATTTACTGCATTATATAAATTATTATATTTTCACAAAGATGATGCCCAAGAAGACATTCTACTTCATTATATTAAACTAAATGTTGAAAATTTTACAATAAGATGAAAACCTAAAATCTTGAATTTCAAAAAAACTGAAGATTACAGAGAAAAACTAATGTCAGATTTGAGATCAGCACACTCGAATTAGGTAAAAACAAATGTTTTTGTGGATGCAACAAAATTTTATTCCCCAGTGTTATCTACAATTTGTAATCTCTTCTTCTTTACCCTAACCACTTTTACTCACCACCCTTGCCAGGAAACCACAGATCTGCTTTCTGTAACTATAGTGCTTTCTGTCACTGAAGATTGCATTTTTGTGAGTTTTTTATAAATAACATCATATAGTATGTACTTTCTTCTCTAATTTTCTTCAATAAGGACAATTATTTTGAGATTTATCCAAGTCCATGTCTTTGTATATATCACTAATTTTCTTTTATTACTGAGTAATATTCCATTTTATGGCTAGAAGTAAGTGTGTCTGTCCTTTCACTATTAATAAACATTTCAGTTGCTATCTGATTTTGGCTATAACAAAAAAGCTGGTATAAAATTTTAAGATGCTACTAAGTAGGTGTATGTTTATACTTCTAAAAGAGTGTAAAACTGTATTTGAAAATGGTTGTGCCTTTTTATATTCCCACAAGAAATGTTTGAGCCTAACAGTTGCTTCATATTCTCAACAGCACTTGGTATAATTACTCTTTTTAATTCTGATTGTTTCAATAAATGTGTTGTTAATTCTCATTGTGATTTTAATTTGCATTTGCCTAATGAACAATAATGTTGAGCACCTTTTCATATATTTGTTTGCCACTCACATATCATTTTTTGTGGAGTAGCTATTCAACTCATCTGTCAATATTTTGTATTTGTTTGTTTGATTATATTTATTATTGAATTTTGAGATTTCATTATATGTTCTGAATATAAGCCTTTCATCACTATCTTCCTGTTTTTAAAAAAGCTAGTCTTTCAAATGGCCTACAAGGTTCTAAGTGATATATCTCAATTAGAGCTCAGCTCCTACTATTCTCTCCTTCATTCTCTCCATTCCATCCACCTTGACTCTGCTATTTTTAGAATACGACTTTTGGTCTTTTTATTTACTGTTCTCTGCTCAGAGTCCTTCTCCATATAAGCATACGAATGTATGCAGAGTGACTGACTCTGTGCTAAGTACTCAAGATACAATGCATTTATTTGTCCATCTACTTACTCATTAAACAAACAAATAAAATGCACTTAGTTTCTTCCCTCAGAGTTTATAGACTGAATAGTAAGGACAGACAGTAAATATTTATTCATCAATTAATTTAATAAATATTTATGGAGCATTTTATAAAAGCAAAATATTATATTGAATTATGAATAAACAATTATGAAGAAAATATTTTTTAAATCTACCCATATAGATCTTACTTTCTAGTGCAGGAGGAAATGAAATCAGCAAATGAACAAGTACATATTTGTCATATGAAAGTACTTTTGGAGAAAAAAAAATAAACCATAGTAGGAGAATGAGTATTGCCAGAACAAGGATCAGGGTAGAATTAGCTCATTTTTACAGGATTATTGAGAAATTATTTACTGATACAATGTTATTTAACAAAGGTCTGAAGAAAATATGGGAGTTACCCATGAGGTTAACTATAGAAAGTAGTACGCCAGGCAGAAGTCATAACAAGTCAAATGTCTAAAGGTTGGAGTCGACTTTGAGTATTTGAAGGTCAATATGACCAATTCTACAAGAAAAGAGAGAGAGAAAATCCATGGATGAGCTGATTTTCTAGTTGAGTCCTTGGAAAGCTGAGATATAAGTTATTATAGAGGGATGGAGCCATCTGCACAAAGTTCAGAGATATGATAGGGTTTGCTATATTTGAAGAACTGAACATAGTTCAGTACGACTGGAGCTTAGATTGTGAGGACTTCAGCTAGAGGTAAATTTGGTGAATGTAGTGGTATCAAGATTAATATATGTTTGTACTATACACTCTTGGCAATAAGAAGATAATTACAAGTTTTAACCAAGGAACTTATTATGTATATATCTGAGCAAACCAATATTATGGACCAATGACAATGCAGTGACAAAGAAAAATGACAAAATCTTGGCCACATGGATTAGTTTTAGGTACTAGTCAGGGCTCTGAATTATCTTAGAGAGTTGCTGGAAACCACATAAGAGAGAAAGAAAGAGAGATAAGATAGTGTATGGAAAACCCTATGTTGGGCAGATAAGATATATTATGCTCACTTTGTTAAAGATGGCACTGCCCACGTCCAAGTCCATTGATATTAATGTGTGTTGGGGGACAGGCTGTGAGCAGGCCAGGTCATTATAGCCTAAGGCTTACTTTTAAGAGTAAGCTTTTCCTCACACCCTTGACTGATTGGATGATGTAGGGTGGTGTACTCTCATGAGGAATCCTCCCGTTATGCCTCAGATAAGTGACTTTGTATCAGAGACTTCCTTGTTTATAGATTGGATTAAAGGTTTGGATTTCTACACTATAAAGTGGGGCAGACCAGGAGCTTGCTCTCTCTCAGTTCCTGAGATTAGCATTAGAGAGGAGAACAGAGAAAGGCCATGTGAGGAGGCCAGGGAAAGCAGCCAAGATGGTGGAGTTCTGAGGGAGAAGCCAGTTTTGTGCAGAGTTTGTGCAGGAGAAGGAGATGGGGAACAGAGGTGAAGAAGGCTAGTGAGCTAGAAACCTTTGATTCTAGGAAACTCGGATAAGTCAGTAGCTTTGTGAGCACTGAATGAGTGGGTTTTGGAGCCCAGTGTGTGTTTTTACTTGCCCGCCGGGTGCAAACTAGGATTAAAGCTGATGGCTCACCAGTTCTTGGCTCCGTTGTTTCATTACCATCTTTCCGAATCTAATGCGAACCTGCACTGGCCAGGCGGCTGGCTGGTGTCTTTGGCTCCTGGCTTTACACCCTAGAATGAAGAAAGAAGATATTTAAGTAGTACTTTTGTAAGAAGTTTTCTTTTTCTTTTTCTTTCCTGTAATGTGAAATACAGTATCACTTAGCATTTCTAAGAAGTCTTCAATAAAATATGTCGATCATCCTTTTGTGTAGAAGTTGGACTTGTGATTTTTTATGAGATCTCACTATTTGCTGATGAGGTAGGCACTGAGACTAGAACCAAGCAGCTCAAGAATCTAGTTATATTCAAGAAAAAGTAGTAATATTAGAACCTTTGTTATTGTTTGACCTTAGTATATTATTGATTAAGTAGGTATTTGTTATTGAACAATTGCTCTGTTATATTATTATATACCCAATGTATACTCTGCATTTTTGTACCTTTCTTACAGTAGACCTTGGGAATACTTCATAGGCATGATATTGTTATTTGTAATAAGAACTATATACTTGATCTTTGACCCCATTTCCAACACAAAGTTCCTAAAATTCTTTAAATTTCTTAAGTAATGAAAGTGATAAAGATTTCTTATGTTAATGATGACCTTGGACAGCCCTTGATGGAAGCAGATTGTCAGAAAAACTAATCACATGATTAAAGGGTTGGAACTTTAAGTCTCATGCCTCCATCTGTACCTTTGAGGAAGGGAAAGGGGCTGAAACTTAAATCAATTACCAATGGCCAATGGTTTAATAAATCATGCCTATGTAATCAGCCTCAATAAAAACACAAAAGGAGGGTTCTGGAGAGCTTCTGAGTTGGTGAATACATGGAGAGTGGTGTCTAAAGGTCTATGCCATTTCTCTATACCTTGCCTTATTGCTTCCATTTGGATGTTCCTAAATAACATCCTTTTGTAATTAAAGCAGTAATCCCGCAAGTAAAATGTTTCTCTGAGTTCTGTAAGCCACTCTAGGAATTTAATCAAGCACAAAGAAGGGGCTGCCATTGGAATTTCAATCTAGGTTAAGGTGACCAGATGTCCCACTTTTGGTGGGACGGTCCTGATTTTTAATAATTTGTCCTACGTCCCGTGATGTTTTTAAAAAGTCCCAATTTATGGAAAGAATGCGTGAAAAGCTAGGGAACAGTGGGAAAATAGGAAGGGAATATACCGTTTTCTGTGGGGAAACCCAGCCTCGACCTGGAAGCACCCGCACTGCCGCAAGAGCTGGCTGCCCCGTGCGGGGCCCCGAAACAAAGAACTTTGAGTGGGATGTACCTGCTGGGGTGGCAGCTGTCAAGTCCCCTAACTATCCATAAGCCCGCATCCTGGACACCGGCGTGCAGCTCTGGGCTCCGCGAGGCACAAGCCGCTTGGTCTCCAGCTGGTGGCGGGCTGGACGCGGGGAGCGCAGCTGCCACAAGGATGAATCCAGGCGGGGATTGTGCATGACCACTCATGTGTGAGCACACTGGGGGCGCTGCCCTGCCTGCTCCCACCCACTCGTGCAGCTCTGGCATCGGTTTCGGGACCATGTAACCCGATTCCTCTGACTCACTCAAAATTTCCCATATAATAATATTTCCAAAAATTATCTTTTTAATGAGGTATCATTATTAAAAAAAATAGATTGATAAGGAAAAGGTTAAATCTTGGGCATCAGCAAAAATCACAATAGAGAACAAATGCTTAAAAATATTTCATAATTTGGAAACAAACCATGTTCCATACAATAATGAGCTAAAAATTGTGGAATACATGCTGTCTTTACCAGGAACTAATGCTGCACCTGAATATGTTTTTTCTACAGTAAATAAAGTGTGGACATCAGAAAAATAACAAGTAAGTGTTGAGACTTTGAAAGCCATTTTATGTGTGAAATATAATTTAACAAATTCTTGTGAAAAATTTTATGACCTTTTAAATGACAGCAATCTACTAAAAAAATTCACTCAAATGAGAAATATGCCAAAGAATAAAATAATACTATACATAATTTTTAATGTATTATATTTGTAAATTGTACTTATGGTGAAATTAAAGAAAATATATTACAATACTATTTTTGCATTCTATGAACATTTTTTTGCTCCATATAGACCAAATTTTTAATCAAGAAACACCCCCCGCCCTGGTCAATGGTGTCCCACTTTACCGATTTTAAAATCTGGTCACCTTACTCTATGTCAGAAGCACATGTAATAACCTGAGACTGGGACTGGCAACTGATGTGTGTGTGTGTTGAATAAGGGGACAGTTTTGTGGGACTAAGTTCTTAATCTGTGGAATTTGATGGGTAGATAGTGTCAGAATTGAGTTGAATTATAGGACAGCCAGCTTGTGTCAGAGAACTGCTTGTTAGTGTGGAACCCCCACCACTGCCACATCAAAATTGTGTGCAGAATCATTAGTTGGTAAGCAATAGTGGGATTAAAGCCAGAATTCTTAACATGGTTCCAAAGAGTAAATATATACCATCTTATTCACCCATTTAAAAATATTTTTGAATGCCTACTATGAGTCTGCAATATTTTAGGCAGAGCTTATTTTCATATTTTTTGTTTATTTTCAGACAATAAACAAAAGAAGTATATGTAAAAATAATAATGTGTTAAGTGGCGATCTTATGGACAAATTTAAGTTAGGCAAAAGAGATAGAGATAGTTATGGGGAGGATGACATTTTAAATATGATAGTAACAAAAGACTTCATTAAGAAGTGATATTTGAGAAAAGAGCTCAAAAAGGTGAGAGATAGAGAGAGCTTTGCAAAGGAAGAGTGTTTTTGATGGAGGAAATAACTATGACTAAACTTTCATGACATTTGATGAATAGCAAGGAGGGCAGAGTAGGTAGATAAAAAGTGATAAAGGCTGGAAGAGAGGGAACAAGAAAGGAATAAAAAGCAGATCATGTATGACCTTGGAAACCATTATAAGACTTTAACTTTTACTCTGAGTACTATGAAAAGCTCTTGGAAGGTTTTAAGCAAAAGAGTATACCTATGTCTGGTAAGACAGATCAGGGTTGAAAAACACTGAGGGGAGTCAGAGTTGGAATCAGGGAAATCAGCTAGAAAGTGATTGTTCAAGAGGCTGTAATGGCTCAGAACCAAATGGCAGCAGTGGTGAGAAGTGGCCTATTCTGGATTTATTCTGAAGGTTGAGCTAACAATATTTACTGATGGATTTGATGGTCATGATTAGCATGCTCAACATAGAGTTTCAACTTGAAAGACATTAAAATCCATCTTTAATACAAACTCTACTCTATGGCTGTGTTTGTTTGTCTGTTTGTTTGTTTGTTTTTGAGAGAGGCAGAGAGAGAATGACACAGGGATATCGAGCTCTTCCTGTTTGTGCCCTGACTGGGGAATTGAACTGGCAACCTCCACACTCCAGAATGACACTGCAACCATGAGCTATCCGGAAAGGGCTTAATTTTTATTGATTTTTAGAGAGACGGAGAGAGGAAAAGAGAGAGAGAGGAGAGGATTAAAGGAAGCATTTGTTATTCCACTCAGTTGTGCATTTCTTTTTTTGGTTACTTCCTTTGCGTGCCCTGACTGGGGATCGAACACGCAACCTTGTTGTTTCGAGACGATACTCTTAACCCACTGAGCTAATCAGCCAATGCCATTCTATGGCTATGTTTAATATGAAGAGCTATGAGTAAATTCTAACCTTAGAAACACATCCTTCTAAAAAAATAAAAAACCTAAGTCACTGTTAAAATTGTTATATATTCTCTTCTAATAGGTAAAGAAATAGGGAGCCTTAGGTTTAACAATCTCAATCTTTGCAGGTTTCTTTTAAAAGAATTCAAATTTAATCTTAACAATAAGGTATCACTTCACCTAAAGCATAACATGGTAATTGAAAATGCTGAATAAAATGTTTTTAATTTGAAGATAAGACTGATTAAGAAAAAAGGTTTTTGTCTTACATATCACATACACAGTTATTTCTTCATTCTCTTTAACATCACTATACAAATTTTCAATCTTAAAGAACCTTTTATCTTTCTGGTGAAAGCGTCCCTTGGCTCCTCATACCAGCCTTGACATAAGATCAAGTCCGTATGTGGGAAGTCCCATCGGTGCGGTGCTACTCCCTGGGCCTGGCGATGAGGGCAGTACAGTCCTTTCACTCGGGTTTCAGTTCTCTCTGAATTTCTTTCAACTGTTCCATTTGCAGGCAGTTTGGAAACCAAATATGCCTCAGCTAGAAGTGGGGAGTGAGATTCTTGCCTTTTTCCTTCCTAAACACTCACCTTATCTTTGTTTTAAGTTTTGAGAAAATCAAATATCATTAGGTTTCCAAAAATATTTATCTTGGAGCTCTGGAAGAATTCCGAGTTGGTGAGAAAGTGCTATTTCAAAGAAGGCAGGGAATAAATCTCCTGAAGATACAGACTCCCCAAGCAATTGCATTCCTCCAATTGCCAGAGGCAGACCTGGACCTTCTGTGGCCTCCCTGCTTAGTTGGGGCCCTTCAGGAAAAGATCTTAATTGGCAGTATTCCAAGAGGAAGCCGATGAAAGTCCAGGGGGAGCTACAATGCCCTAATTTCAATTACCAATCAAATCAACACTCAGTGGCCACGCCACAGGGCTGGAGAAGTGGTGAATTAATATTTATTCCCATGAAATATATAAAGATGTCCTCACTCTTGAAAGAACATTTGAAACCTGGTGATCAATCGGCAAATATGAGAGTCTAGACTTTTAGCTTAAGTCTCTTACCTCTATCCCATGCTTGTGGCCACCCAGAAAATGAGTAATTCTCAGATAATTAAGATGGGAAATTTCCAAACTCTAGGTAGGTCTCCAGCTCCAAGGCTAAAAATATCAAATGGGATTTCTTAGACTTGAAATGTTTGGGGATAGTTTTCTCTTTTCGTGTCCTTTGTCTGTTCATATTGCAGTGGGCTTTTTCTCTGAATTTGGTGTCATGAAAAAGTTAATTACCTTCTCACCTCCTACAGATTTTGGAAGCAAAATCCACAGGTCACTGGTGACACTAACTTTAGTTGCTACAAACTTACCTGAGCAATATGAATTGCAAGTATTGGAGTTCTAAGTGTTCAGTTATGGTTAATTTATAACTAAACACACTAGTATTTACTGGAACAAAAAAGGCCATTAGAGCCTTACTAGGAAGCAATTAAATTAACAGCTCAAAGCTATTCATCAAATCACAAAACAGATGCTAAACTTTTCTGTAGGAAATCAGATTCTTTCATGCAGGAAAAATACTAAATTCAAAACACAGTAAAACACACCCACATCCCTCAGCTTGTCTCAAAACAAAAATCCACCTCTTTCATCTGCAGCCAGAGTCCCAAAGCTCTTCATATTTCAGAAAGAGGCCCAGAAAAACTGAAGAATTCAACCAGAACAACTCCCCAGGCTTACCCATGAAGTCACCCTCCTCTCCCTTACCACCCACCAACAGCCTACCCTCATCAACTGTGTGCTATTTTTTGGCAGTTAATGAGGAATAAGATGATTACTCTATAATAAAACAATATGTTCAAATTATGATGTGAAATGCTTGGATTAAGTGGTACATGCCTCCCGAAAAATAACATTCACACTTAAATTATATTTGGTTAAAATTTCAAAAACATGTATTGAGTATATGCCACTCACAGTGGAATGGGGATAGACACTATGATTAATAAACCAAGGTCCTGCCCTTGAGTAATATGAGCTAAGGAATGCAATAGAAACACATTAACATGGCATATTAGAATGACCATGGACTTCTGAGATGGAAAAACTGAATCTGGTCTTGACATTATCATTGACTAGTCCACTGACTTTGAGAAATTAATTTAACTTGCCTAAACTACTCGGGAGCTTAAAACATTTGAAGGAAATAATACTTAACTCATGGAGTTGCTGTAAAGATCAAAGGGAAACATGACAAAAAGTGGGGGCAAGATATCAGCTGCACACAGAGACAATGCAGTACCCCATGGCTTGTATTAGTGGGTGATGGCCAAAAAGGTGAGGGCAGCTGCTTAAAGCTGAAGTATCCAGGGTCTACAAAGCAGTGTGGGAAACGCAGCCTCCCAGAGTTAAGGCTCTTGGTAGACTTCACAGTGAGCTCACAGTGTTTCTCTTTCCCTTTCTCCAAATCCCTGCAGGGTTCCTTATTGGCTGAACCCACGTCTGTCCAGTGAAGTAGCACATGTGGTTCATTCTCCAAGAGCACAGAGCAAAGTGGAGAAGGCTGGAGAAAATCTAGGGCAACAGATACTATTCATCTCAAATGAGTTATAAAATCTAGGGTACTTAATAGTATAAATGATTTGATATTATTGAATCCTTGCTATAGATGGATAGTGCTAAATGCTAGGCATGCATTTGATCATTTAATTCTACATGAAAGATACAATTATTATTTTCAGACTAAATATATGAAGGATCTGAGAAGCAAAGTAAAGTTAACTTTCAAAAGTTAAATAAAATAATAATTCACACCCATCTCTGCTCCAGAGTTTACAGCTGCTGTGATGTATCATCTCCCACTCAATGGATAAGTACAGGTTAATTGATGCTGTTAAGATTTTACACAGCATTTAATCTGTACTCTTAACTTTATGCAGCCACTGGTTTCTCTTGCAATGCATCCCAAGTTCATCACCTTCAGGTCTGGGCAGTTCTTCACTCTCCTGGATAAGTACTTAAAGAGACAATTAACTCAAAACACTCATACTGTGAATGTCCATTTAAAAAGCAGTATGAGAAGATAAAATTCAAGTCATCGTTACAGGCATACTATTATATCAAAACTGTCACATTACCCACTCTATATTAATTAAATATGACTCGTGGACAAGATAGTCTCTCAGCTTGTTTTCTCATTAGTAAATTAGCAAATGTAAGGAAGAAACACAAATCAAGTGAGGTGATCTTTTAGTTTCCTTCTCTAAGATTCTGTGTATTTATTATGGTTTACTAAGTGTGAAACACTCGTGATGTATCTATATGTATTTAATGATTTGTTGTAATGGTTTCCCGCTATTGGTGTGCTCACAATAGAGCTCAGCGTTAATATGATATTTCCCCTAGTGCAGGTGTCCCCAAACTATGGCCCAGTGGGTCGCATGCGGCCCCCTGAGGACATTTATCCGGCCCCCACCGCACTTCCAGCAGGGGCACCCCTTTCATTGGTGGTCAGTGAGAGGAGCACAGGATGCATCTGCACCCATAGTTCCCATTGAAATACTGGTCAGTTTGTTGATTTAAATTTACTTGTTCTTTATTTTAAATATTGTATTTGTTCTCGTTTTGTTTTTTTACTTTATAATAAGATATGTGCAGTGTGCATAGGGATTTGTTCATAGTTTTTTTATAGTCCAGCCCTCCAACGGTCTGAGGGACAGTGAACTGGCTTCCTGTGTAAAAAGTTTGGGGACCCCTGCCCTAGTGCATTCCTTCACCAAGTCAAGCCTATTTGATGTCTATGACCTACATAATTAAAAATAAAGCAAAAACTTTATATATAAAACCCAAACATGAAAAGGCAGTATATGGAATGAGAATAAAAGAGTTAACTTTTATTGAATATTTACCATGCATGCACCTGGACAGTACACTAAAGTGCTGTAACAGTTTTATGTAATCTAATGAAACAATAATTAAGAGTGAGAACATGGCTCCCAGTTGTTTTTTCACTAATGGGGCAATGTTGGGTGATAACTCCCACGGATCTCTAACATTTCTCCATATTTTGTGAGCAATGATATGACCTTTCTTTATCTTTTTAAGCATGTTGTACAATGCCAAATGATAGAAATGGTGACTTCTGAAACAGCAGTGAGGTTTGCTGACTGGTAGTTGTAGAAGATTCAGAGCCTGAGACTCAGGGTTCCTCAGCAGTGACTCAGACTGACTGGGTATACACAGTGTCCACCTGGGAAACCTTTACATCACACTCACACGGCTGGTAGTGACGAGAAGAGAACAAGAAGAAAGTATGCAAATACAATGCTCATGAAGTTTGCTGTGTCATGAGAATCAAGTTCTTTGTTTCTGACCCAGGAGTCTCCTGTCTCCGCCAGCCTCCGTGCATCTGTGGAAGGCTAACTTGCTAGTTTGCCAGTCAGTTAAAAACTCAGACCCTTTGTATTTCTTGACAGCCATGTGACTCTGACCTATTCAGGGTTTTTTTTTTTTCTCTCTTTGAGCTTTATTTTCATTTTTTGTGAAATGACCTCTCACATCCTGTGCTCCCTGGTTCTTTGTTCTTTGAATTTTTGGAAATCCTTCAAATAAATTTTTCTTAATTCTAAAGTTTCTGTGCATAAGCTTTTAATTAAAAACAGTGTGTCTGTAATTAAAGTGTGGGATGAGTGAGGGTTCAAAAGGAACAGTGACTATGTACTGGGCAACCCCTGTGTACCAGGCACTATGCTAGGTGTGTGTGGCAGGGACCTGGAGGGGGAAGAAAGAAAACAGGAAAAAAACTAACATAACAAATGAACATATAATATAAACTGAGGTAATGAAAAATACCAAACAAAAAAATAAACAGAGACAAGGAAAGAGTGGCAAGGGTCGCTACTATTGGTAGAATGGTCAGGATGAAGTGATTGATCTGACTTAAGTGAGGGCAAGACCTGTGACTATCTGACACAAGACCATTCCAAGCCAGAAATGGAGGGTGAATATGACCATCTGACGCAGAATAGGCTTATTGATGATGTATTATCATCTTGAGGGTTCATGTTTCTCCTGAAACTTCTAAATATTACCTTCAACTATACACAAATATCTTATACCTCTCAATATTTCAGTTTTTCACCCTCTGTGTCTGCAATAATATTCAGAGAAGCAAAACATAAAATTTCTCATAATTCCCCAATTTATATACCATGTTTAACTTTTAGCAACTGTACCTATAGCAGAAATTTAATTATTAATCTTGCTCTTCATTCTTTATTTTATTTGAGGTTAATGTAAATACTAGTTCTCTACAAAGTTATAGAAAGTGAAACATTGAAGGAAAAGATCTTGCTTTGAATTTAATATTTGTACCTTGGAAACTGATTTTTGTCCCAATTTTTAGAAACCTTAGTGAGAATTCTTTTTTACTGTTCAATCATTTGGGCAGGCTTAAAGGTGTAGTCACTAAAAAAACAATTGGAAATCATGTTCTAACTCTTAATTTAATTATTGTTTTATTACATTACATAAAACTATTACAGCACTTAGTGCACTGTCTGGTGCATAGTAAATATTCAGTAAAAGGTAACTCTTTTATTCTCATTCCATATATAACTCAAAGGTGATAAGTTAGAAATCTATTTTAAATTTCATGGATTTAAATGTATTTACTCAGAGAAAATAATAGTGGCTTTTAACATATAATAGACCAGAGAGAAAAGGGGGTGAGGAGTAGGTAGAGGGCAGAAATGGGGACAATGTGGGCAGAAAAAAACATGTTACTAGGGCCAGAGAGTGCATGATGTGATGGGCAGATGTTAGTTTGTTGAATTGTGCACTTAAAACCAGTATGGTTTTGTGAGCTAATGTCATCCCAATAAATCTAATTAAAAGAAAAAGAAGAGGAAGAAGAAGAAAAATATTTAGCACACAAAAAGAACCAACAAAAACCATTTGAAAATAAACATCTTACCTATATATAAGGTATTTTTGATTGATTGGGGACAAATTGAACTATGTGCCAATTAATAAACTCCAAAAGAAATGTGGGCTAAAGAGTGAAGGGAGAAAGTCCTAGCAACATATTTGTCTCTCACTACACGTGGTTGAATTTGTCTCCTCTTGTATAATGTTAGAGTTCTTCACAATCTAATGATTTTGTCAATATCTAAACCAAAATAGCAAACACAATGATACCTGGAGCTATGTTTCCCTTTTGGAGGGTAGAATAGAATCTAAGCTAAGAAGAAAAGCTTAGCATTTAAGTAATGAAAAACACCTATATGTTTAACAAATCATATCATACTATTGAATGACTGGCTCATAAAAATAACCTAAACATCATCACTCATGTTTTGTGTTTTATTAAATTGTGCATATTAAGATTCCTTGGCTTCTACTTTCTGTAGGAAGCAAAGCACAAACTCTGTCAAGCACCAATCAAAACTTTTTAGTAATTTTGAAGAGGAAAAACAAGAACATTTTCAAAGCAAAAACATTTCAAACTGAGACACTCTGCTGAGAACTTGGCCACTGGAATACAGTAACACCTAGGAATGTGGTCCTTTATCTCCGTCCAGCAGTTAGGGAACAATGGCTGAAAGCATCCAAGTTATTCTTTTTTATTTTGCCACTCCCTGAATTTCTCAGAAGCCCAGTCCATATATTCCAGGATAAAAAGCCAATCTGCTTAATGGTATTAAAAGTACATCATTAAAAAGTCCAAGAGGCTTCCCTGGCCAGTGTGCTCAGTGGTAGAATGTTGCCCAGCATGTGGAAGTCCCGGGTTCAATTTCTGATCAGGACACACAGGAGACGCACCTATATGCTTCTCCACCCTTCCCCTTCTCCTTCCTCTCTATCTCTCTCTTCCCCTCCCGCAGCCAAGGCTCCACTGGAGCAAAGTTGGCCCCATCACTGAGGATGGCTTAATGGCTCTGGCCACAACAATGCCTCAGATAAGCAGAGAGTCACCCCCCCGGGTGGGCATGCCCGCCCGGTGGATCTCGGTTGCGCACATGCGGGAGTCTGACTACCTCCTTGCTTCTAACGTCGGAAAAATACAAAAAAAAAAAAAGTCCCAGAGGTTATGGTTTCCTTCTATGTTTCTGTGGGTTTACAAGCAAAGCTGAGAAACGGTAGAACATAGTAATTGAGATCTGAGCCAGAGGGCTCAAATCCTGGCTCTAACTATTACTTGGGCAAGTTGTTTTCTTCATTTCTCTTCCTCTTAGTTTCCTTTAATAAAAAGTGAAAATAATAACTGAAACAGCATCAAGAGTTCTTTTGAGAATTAAATTATGCCTGACCAGTAGTGACACATTGGATAAAGCATTGACCTGGAAAGCTGAGCTCACCAGTTTGAAGCCCTGGGCTTGCCTGGTCAAGGCACATAAGAGAAGCAAATACTATGAGTTGATGCTTCCTATTCCTCCCAACCCCCTTTCTCTCTCTCTCTAAAAAAAAAAAATAATAATATTAATCAAAAAATTTTGCCTGACCCATGGTGGCGCAGCGGATAAAGTGTCGACCTGGAACACTGAAGTCACTGGTTTAAAACCCTGGGTTTGCCTGGTCAAGGCACATATGGGAGTTGATACTTTCTGCTCTTCCCCCCCTCCCTTATCTCTCTCTCTCTCTCTCTTCTCTCCAAAATGAATAAATTAAAAGAAACTAAAATAAAGAGAATAAATTCTAATTTAATTAATTTTTATTGATTTGAGAGAGAGGGGAAGGAAGAGAAAAAAGCATCAATTTATTGTTCAACTTAGTTATGCATTCACTGGTTGATTCTTTTAGGTGTCCTAATCAAGGACTGAACCTACAACCTTGGTGTATTAGGACAACCCTCTAGCCAACTGTGCTACCCCGACCAGGGCCTTAGATTAGTGTCTTGCATATGATTAGCTTTCTTTGAATACTATTCATATCTGTAATAGGTCAAAAAATGTGTCCCAAAGATATCAAGCCTTAATTCCTGGAAACTTGAATATTACCTTTTATTCAGATGATATGTTTACTTTCAGAATCTTGAGATAGAGAGAATCTCTTAGCTTATCCAGACAGGTCTTAAATGCAATTACATGTTTCCTCAAAAAGAGAGGCAGAGAGAAATTTCACATACACACAAAAAAGGAGAACATAGAAGAGGAGAAGGCAATGTTACCACAAAGTGAAGATTGGAGTGAAGCTGTCAGAGTTCAAAGAATACTGGCAGCCACCAAACACTGGGAGAGGTGAGGAACAGACTCTCCCCTATAGCCCCCAAAGGGAGAGCAATCCTGTGACTTCTTGACTGCAGCCCAGGGATATTAATTTTAGATTAGTGATCTAAAGAACTGAGAGAATATATTTCCATTGCTTTAAGCCAACAAGTTTATAGTAATTGCTAAATGTTGGACAGATAGAATATATTGTGCTGGCTTTGTTAAAGATGGCGCTGTCCACGGGGAAGCCCCTTGCCCAGGTGATAACATTAGTTGCCCTGCCCTTCCTGCTTGGGATGGGCTTGATTGTATTAATGTGTGTTGGGGGAGGGCTTTCGTGCCAAAAGGTTTTAAAAGAAATATCACATTGTTCGAGAGAAGAGGGATTATGTTCTAGGCAGAGAGCAGGGAGGAGAGCAGATTAAGGCCATGTGGAGGAGAGGAGAAGCAGCCAAGATAGCGAAGTGCTGAGGAAGAAGCCAGTTTGTGCAGAGAGAAGGAGATGGGGAACAGAGGTGAATAAGTCTGGTGAGCTAGGAACCTTTGATTCTAGGAAACTCAGATAAGTCAGTAGCTTTGTGAGCACTGAATGAGAGTGGGTTTTGGAGCCCAGTGTGTGTTTTTACTTGCCTGCCAGGTGCAAACTAAGATTAAAGCTGATGGCTTACCAATTCTTGGCTCCGTTGTTTCATTACCGACTGTCCGAATCAAATGCAAACCTACATGGGCCAGGCGGCTGTGATGGTGGCCGTGGCTACTGGCCATACACTAAAGCAGCTATAAAAAACTGATACACTATCATAAATTTAATAGATTAAATGATTAGTCCAACTTTTGACATCTACCTGTATCCCTGATCTTTGTCCTATAACTTTGTAATTTTTCCCACTAGAACAAAATACACTTTCCCACCCCAATGATGCAACTGGTTTTTCCAGTAAAATGTGGATAGAGGTGACAGTGTGTCTGCTACAAGCCCAGGCTCTCTGGGGCACCCCATGTTTTCACTTTCTTTCGTTATTCTTCTGTCATCGATGTGAGATGGTCATGTCCCACAGCCCTCCTAGTAACAGGGCAGATACCAAGTAAACCCAGGACCTACAGCCAAGCTTGTACAAAGTCAGACACATTGGAGTGAAAATAAGTAATTTTGCAATTTTTTATATGCCGTGTATATAACTGTAATATTGATGTAATATATTAAAAGCACAAAATGAATGAGTTTTGCCAATGTCTGCCACTCTTTTAGACAGTTTAGTAGGTTAGAGTGGGATTATATCATTCAACTAAAAATTTTATTTGTGATCTAAGCCATGCATCTCACAAAAACAAAACAGGATGAATGAAAACAAGTCTAGTGCTACTACTTGGAAAATGATGCAGATCACTTAGCCATGACCTACCTATTCCATTTACCAAAGCCAGACCTGGACGCAGTCATGAAGGAGGCTCTGCCTGTTTTCTCGGTGCTCCATTCACCTTCGTTCTACTTCCATACACACGGACTTACCTGTGTTTCTCTCTAGTATAAAAGCATGATGAAATTTCATGAGAAATAAGAACGACAGCTTTAAATTTCTGGCCTGAAAGATATAAGCATAATTGTGATGGTTAATTCTTTGTGTCAACATGACTAGGCTGCAGTATTCGGTTATTTAATCAAACACAAATCTCAGTGTTGCTGTGGCAGTGTTTTGTAAATGTGTTCAACATCTAGAAGAAGCTGACTTTAAATTAAGGAGACTACCCCAATGATATCTGTGGGCCTCATTCAATCACTTGAAACCTTGAGAACAAATACTAAGGTTTCCCAGAAGCGAAAAATTCTGCCTCAAGAAGGGAGCACCAACTCTTTCCGGGTCCCTGACGTATACATTTCAAATTTGACAGCCCCCAAGGTCACATGAGCCAATTCTTAACATGAATCTCTTAATATTGAGATTTATTTTAATTTTACATAGACATATATATGACACACATGTGTTTATATACACATACACTTTTCTTTTTTATTCTGTTTCTTTGGAGAACCCGGCACTACAGTGGTCTAGTCTGTGGAAACGGGAAAGGAGTTGCTCTGTGGAAGACGATGGCCGTTCTGAGCCAATGTGAAAAAATCATACCGTCCCCAGGTCTCCACCACTCTACCTGCCCCCCTGACACATCTATGTCTCACAATTTACTTTCTGTTCTTTTTTCCTACAATTAATACTTAAATCTCCTATACTTTGTCCTTTGCCCTTTGTTTTCTGTTAGGCTGCATCTACCTCACCACTGAAGTTTCACTCACTGAAGCAGCATGAGGGGTGAGCATATGTGCTTTACCCCAGCGCCCTCTAATGCTGTGGTCATAGGTGTTTGGGATTACAGAAACTTCGAGAATCTGATATGGGTAGGAGATATTGTCCCAGAGAAATGCATATACTGATACATTTACTATATACTGCTTCTAGAGAAGAAATACCTCACCCAAGAGTATTAAATCGATGGCTCAGGTCTACATTATCTATATAATATACTCACTAATTACTAGAAAGTTTTATCATCTCTTACTTGAAAAGAGTACATAGACTCTCAAAGTCAAACCACATCTTAAAGTTTCCCCTGCCTATCTTTCTGTCTCTATTAAGAGCATTAATCAGTGTTTACCCAGCATCTCCTTGAATGCCTTGGTGACAGGAAACTCACTCTCTCTCAACACAGTCCATTCTACTGTCAGGTCAGTTATGATAAAATTTTGAGATCCCTTGCTCTAACGTCTACCCTTTTTCTAGTCCCACTCTTTGGTATCCAACAGAACAAGTTGAATCACTCTTTTTACATGGTTATTGTTACGATCCTTATTCTGCCAAGCCACTCCATCTCCTCATCACTTCATTCTGTCTTCCTCCAGATTCCAGAACCAACTTATTTAAGTTATATTCTGCTTATTTCACACAATTTTTTTCTTCTCAGTAACATTATTTTCTCCTTAGAAAGGATTTATATTTTGTATTTCTATCACAAATGTCTAGCCTGGGTGAGAGAATAAATTTTTATTATGTATGTACACCTTTATTAAGATATTATAACAATCAGAAAAGCGTTGCCTAACCAGGCGGTGGTGCAGTGGATAGAGCGTCGGACTGGGATGAGGAGAACCCAGATTTGAGACCCCGAGCTGGCCAGCTTGAGCACGGGCCCATCTGGCTTGAGCAAAAGCTCGTCAGCTTGGACTCAAGGTCGCTGGCTCCAGTAAGGAGTTGCCCGGTCTGCTGAAGGCCCGCAGTCAAGGCACATGTGAGAAAGCAATCAATGAACAACTAAGGTGTTGCGATGGCAACGAAAAACTAATGATTGATGCTTCTCACCTCTCTTGTTCCTGTCTGTCTGTCCCTATGTATCCCTTTCTCTGACTCTCTCTCTGTCCCTGTAAAAAAAAAAGAAAAAAGAAAATGCTTGGGAGAGGTAATTAGGGAGAGGTGGTAGGGGCAGGTAAGAGCCTCCCCTTTAAAACTTAGGCTGATATTTTGGTGTTTTCTAGTCTATATGGAAGCAACCATGAATGGGATGTACAGCCCTTTGAGCATACTAAAAATTATTATAAAACATCACTTACTACCCAAATGAATCAAGCCGAAGTCATAGTCTTCTAGAAAGTAAGTTGCCATCTTCCTTTCCTCCTCAAATTTGCAGAGATTTATTCTTATTTGAACTGACTTATGAAAGGTCAAGAAGGCAAAGGCATCTTGAAAACTGTTCTTCTGTAATCTTTAACTAAGTCAGAGTGAAATACTCCCATAAAAATGTAAAATGTGAAGCCCTCTTTCATAGAGCACTCAATAATCCTCCAATCTCTAAAAGCTAGTGTTCTATTTTATTTCTGACTGAGTTTTCCAGGATATGGAAGCAAATCTTTTTTAAAGGAACATAGAAATACTGATTAATATACTCTTGCTAGAAATTTCTTTTTTAAATTAAACTCCAAACATTTTTAGACCTGTGAACATTAGCATATAGTAAAGCTTACACTCATTGCATCCTAACTAACATACACCTTCAATTCACTAAAATGCTTCTGAACTCATCTTTTATTAGGAAGCAACAATGGTTAAATAATGGTTTAATGATGAGAAGAGGGTTATTAATATCCATATAATGAAATTGTGCAACCATTAAATAATATGATGCTATGTTTTCTGATTTGAAATCATGCTAAGCTCTCTTAGTCTTATCTAAAATACATAGAAAGATTCAGGAAAAGAGGAGGAATCTAAAACTGAGAACATTATAAATTAGAACTTAACAGTGACTTTATTGCCAACATTTGGAATAAATTTACTAACTGTGAAGAAAATAGAACTAGATTCAAAAGCTTAATTATGGACTGCTTTTGCTCTGGTGCTGGTTAACTTGCTTACTTGAAAGTAAATTAAAAGATCCTTCATCTCCATAACACACTCAGAAACACATATGCATTCACACTCTTGGCTGAATAGGTATTGAATAAAGCACATTTGCTGAGAATAATGACATGTTCAGAATTTTAGGTAAGTTGAGCTTAATATGTTGAGGTGAGATGTCCAGTAGCCAGTTGCATATATTAAGATCCTTTCAGTCTAGAGATAAACTTGAGATTTTTCTGCGTATAAAAGGTAGTGAAAATAATGCAAAAGGATGAATTTTCCCAGAGAGAGCAGAATGGGAAGAGAACCCAGAGCAGAACCACAAAACCAAAGAAGAAGGGCTCACAAAAACGATTGAGAACAGGTGGCCAGAGAACACATACTAGACATCAAGGTGGGGGAGATTGCTGAAAAAAAGAAAAAATTATCCACAGGTTAAGTGTCAGGCAAGGTCAAGTAAAATGCAAACAACAAATAATCATTGGGTTTATTAATGAGAAGAGGGTTATTAATGGCCTCAGACAGACAGTTTCAGTGGGCTTGTGGGAGTGAAGCCAGTAGTGGTTTAAGTAGAAAGTGGGAGGTGTGGTCATATAAACACAAGGTAAGGATGCCTCTTTCCAGAATTTGTGATGAATGGCCCTCATGTATCAATCTCTTTCACAGCTTAAAATGTCATTAGAATACATCCTTGGAATCCCTAGGTCAATGTATAGACATATTTGAAAAAACTTTTGATAGAGACTGCCAAACCAGCCTCCCTGCTACGAACTTTTAAAACAATTTCCAAGTTAATCCTGAAATCATTGATTCAACTCAATCTCTTTCACTGGTTACTTCTATATCAAAACCTCACCTCTGTACAACATTCAGAAAGGATGACTTTTAGGCATGACAAAAGCATAAATCATTGAAAAAAAATGTTGAGGTACTTAATTCATTCCTTCAACAAATATTTATTGAGAGCTTTATAGGTTCCAAAGGATGAGATGATGTTTTGATAGAACAATGAACTAATGCTTCCAGTAGATAAGAAACATATTTAACCTATAATTACACATAATTATAATATTGTATTATAATTATGCTAAGCATTAATAAGAAAAATACTATGAGAGAGGAACATAATCTTGTCTAGGGGTCAGGAGACAGTCTGTGAAAATAAAAGAAGTGTAGAAGTCTGAGTGCTGGATTATCTATAGTCAACTCAATCTAATCATCCCCTCTTCCGTTACAATCTCCCAGTGTGTCAGAAGAACTGAGAACTACAGTTCTCAGAATTCTCTTTCCTTGGTGGTTGCAGTTGACTCTGACAATGAGGGAGGAAGACAGAAAAAAGAAAAGGAGAAGATGGTGTTCTTAAAGGTCAGTTACAAAGATTTGTGGCCAGATTGTAAAGAAAAGGTGTACGTCAGATTTGGAGTGAACTCCTGTCATTATATGTTTTACTGCTGTAGACAGATGCAAGGATTACTGACAACTTCCTAGAGTTAGTGCCAAAGACTGAGCTCAGTGAGACTGAGCCCCAGCACTCCCCTAAGACCGTGTAGAGGAGAAAATGTTTTAGAAAGAAATGAGCCCGAAGCGGCAAGACACTTGGTCATTTTGGGAAGAGCAAACTGTGGCTGAAGCACAATGAGTAAGAAAGAGGGTGAAGCAGAGACTGGGCAGTAGAGTCAGATTATTCAGGGAACATGGAAACCCTCCACACCTTATCTAGTAGGTATGGTCACCACTTGAACAACTGTAAGAGATTTGTAAAAATCTTTTAAATATTAAAGATAGCTTCCCTTTAACCAAAAAATCATATCAACCAGAAAATTCCATTATCCAAACATTGACTTTGTAATAAACACTTTACTACCGAATTCATAGTTGTGTTGTTTACGATTTAATAATTTTAATATTTTGCAGATCACATGAAGGGGCTCTAAACACATTTAACAGCTTCTTAAAGATTTTTAATACTTCCTTCAGTTCATGCTCAGCCTTCCTCTCTTTAATCAATCCATTAACAAATATTTATTGAGCAGCTTCTTTGCACAAAGCACTAGTTAGATGCTGTGGGATTACATCTGATAGAGGTTGAGGGAAGAAAAAAATCATTAAACAGTTCAAAACCAACATAACAGAGCATTCAGTTCATTTGGTTATCTTAAAGACTGCCTCTTTCAATGAATTATATGTCCATTAAATGTATATCAATAAGAGCAAGCAAGTATAGGTGACAGCCATATGCTAGGTCCTCAGCCAGGAGCATCCTGCTCCTTCTTGTTTCTGGAACTCTTAAATATTTTTCAGGATACAATCCAATTGTCACTCCTGGACTCTTCCCGGACTCCCCAGGTTGCTGTATCTTTCTCCTCAATGCAGTACAGGAAGCCAATTGTTCGCACCTCTGCTACAGTACTCAGCACTTTTTCTTACAGCTACATGTTAACCATCTGCATTCATATGCAACAAAAGCAGAATACTAATCCTCATTGTGCCATAAGTGCTTATAATGTTGCCTAACAGACTCAATAAAAAATGTTCATTAATGAATTAACTTGGTAAACCAATTGCAGACTCACTTAACAAGAATATACTGCTTTACAAAGATAATGTGTGTGTGAGGACGCAGGGGGTATGATCTTTCCTCTCCAGAGAGGCTTATTGTATTTCTTTTCTCTTGAGGATTCTGTTTGGTCCTGAATTATTTTGTTGTCTTCATGGGCTCTCAGCCCTTTTGCTTATTGACTGCCATCTTGTATTTCTGGCCCATGATTGACAGCAAGTGGAATCTACCAGCAGAAAATCAATAATGTAAGGCCTTCAGACAGTTCACCCATGCTCTTAGGAAACTGCTTTCCTGGTATCAGTGGCAGCCACTGATCAGAAAATGTAAAACTAGTGAGCCATGAAAGAAACAATGTAGTCACCTGTACCCTTTCTTTGCATGAGAGGGTTTTTATATTGGTTTCCTGTGTTTAAATTCTGTGATGTTTCTCAAACCCTGGAGGATGATGAAAAACAGGTGAGAAAGAAAGGAAAAAGGAAGGGGAGCACAGAGTGAAAATTGTGAAGTGTGCAAATTTGTACTCATTTGTTTTCTCATTGCCACACTAACCTTCACCAGTCCGTAAGCTTTAGGGATCCTAATTGTAAATTTATTCTCTAACATAACATTTTCCTTGTGCAAGTATAAGTGACACTTGAGTAGACATGAAAGATTCGAGACTTATTACTTGCAAGTTAGCATTTTACTGCTAATGTTGTCTGCCACCCTTTACCTCCTAGTTTTATGGTTGTCTAATTATAGCCCAAAGGCCTGTGGTGGTCCTTTGCTACATCAACTGGAATGTAGCTTCCAGTGAGTTCTCCCCATTAGGACCTCCCATGGAGTTATTGATTATTAAGGTAATACACTTTTAGTGTTGTATCTTTAACATGGAAATGTAAAAATGAATGGCTTGCAATTGGAGGATAAAATAAAGGAGAAAATTTTCTAATAAAAGAGTCCTCTATGATATTTAGGTTACTGTAAATTTGAAACATGGTCAGACAAAGCACAATTTACCTCTTAAGTGATTATATAAATGCCATTTTATTATTATAAATTTTAATCTCTAAAGGAAGGCAATTTGACATATAAAAAGCTGTCAATTTATATTTAAGAAAGAAGGAGAGGGAGGAAGGAAGAAAAAGAAATGGAGGGAGGGAGGAAAAAAGAAAGGAAGGAAGGAAGGAAGGAAGGAAGGGAGGGAGGGAGGGAGGGAGGGAGGGAAGAAAGGAAAGGAAAGGAGGGAGGGAGGAAGGAAGTCACCTTCATATTAATGAAGCATTTTGATTATGGGTATCTTATCTAGGCAGCAAGAAACAAAGAGAAAGAGAGATGAAGCCTCTTTATTATTTAGATAGAAAAATATGATTCTGGATTATAACAGAACAATCCTTTATAGCAATCCTCCATGTGAGCCCACACACAAGATAAATACCAGTACATGGCACACAAGAAATGGAGTTTATTAGATAAATTGTCTGTAGGTGAGACTTTAAGTGATAGAGGTTCCTCTCTCCTCTGAAAATTGAAGACACTTTTATTTGTAGAGCCGCTCTTCAGTGCTGATGCCCACCATTAAAGCTACTAGAGCAGCAAAGGTGACAAAGGACTGGTAGGTGAGTAATAAGGAGAAGAGGATGAATTGTTTGATGCCCCCAAATCTGAGACTGAGTACCCAGACCAGTACCTTATTTTAAGTGAATGCAGGAATCAGAAGCTGATAAATTCACTTGACTCCTGGAGAGGAAACGGGATCATTGATCACTGTTTTAACTGCAAAATCTATTGAAAATAGACCCAACAGTAGGTCTCAGAGGTGCTCATGATGAGTTTTTGAGAATTCAGGAATCCTGCTGTCTTCACCTGCCTGGAAAAGATAAAATACTGTTTGATTGCGAGTTTCATAATGTATTACCTGTAAACATGCTGGAAATACAAAATCCTATCTAAATGTTAGAGACTATCATTTCATTGTTATATTTTCTTTCTTGATAAAAATAGTACCAATTTGCAAACTTAAGTGAAAAGACTAACTCTAACCCTCCGAGGCGGGCTGCCTTTTACTTAATGATTTGGGTGGAGGCATTTGAATCCTAAATGGTCCAAAGAGGGCCAATTATCATTTGATAAGTATCATAAGCATTGGTATTATTCATCATCCAGATTCATCTGCAGATCTTACAAATGTTTGCCAAATAAGTACCATTAACCAGGTCCCTCTGGATAAGAACTCAAGAGGAGACCCCAAGGCATAAAGAGATTAAGGGACTCAGCTTCAGATGTTGAATATGTTGGGAGGCCAAGGATGTGCATCAAACAAAGCCACTGACCTACCAACTAGACTCTGCTTTGTCTCAGAAGCCCAGTACTCAAGAGACCCTTGAAAGTAAAGAAGGTGTTAACAGCCATTAATTAACTTAAGGGTGGGTCCGAGTTTAATGGGAAGGTGCTGACTTTTTTTATTAGCAGAAGGAATGTTTTTAATTGGATTTGATAATAACACCCTCTGAGTCATATAAACACCGGAACAGTTCTTAGACCATAAATTTGAAATTCCAGACTTGAGTTGCCAAGAAGAAAGGACAATAATACTACTCTCTTCCCTAAAGGGAGAGGGTAGGCTAAAATAAAAGGGAATCCCCAGGAGGCTAGCATTGAAGGAGGTGGGAGTTGGATAGGGACTTGGTGTGGGGTAATTTGCTTGAGACCAAGTGGGGTCTCTACCAGCACCCTCCTCTTCCCTCGCACTAAAGGTCAAACTCACACTTCTTCTGATGAGTTGCAAATGTTTTTTAAAGCTTTTTTCTTTTAGGATAAGTTTCTTGTCTCAGACACACACACAGAAATCCCCACAAACTTTTAAACCGACTGCAGTCTGTATGCTGTAATTAAGTTTCATTTTTTTTGCATTGACTCCACCGGATGGAGGGTGACATAAATCATATGAACAAATGTTCAAACTAAAAACCTCTCTGTGAGCACCATAATTTAAGTGAATTCATTCTCAGTTCATCTCTTGGAGACATGATCTCATAACATCTGTTCTGGACAAAGATAGCTGTCCTCACTACCTGAGAAAAGAGCTGTGAGTTTATCCTAGATTACTTTGGATAGATTCTTTCCTCATTCATTCATTCATTCATTCACTCATTCATTTATTCAAATATTTAGTTTTCATATATGGAAAAAGCATGTGTGGTGTGTGTGTCATGAGAGAAATTTCAACAAACAAACAACAACAACAAAGAAAACCCAGTGTGGGTTGCTTATTGTTTTCTGGAGAAGTCATTCTTTTTGTTCATGTCTCTGGACACTCCTGTAGTTGCTGATTCATAAACAAATTGCTCTGCCCCTTCTCTGGGCTGCATTTAAGACCAGCAGTATAGGATGATTTGGCTATGGCTTTAAAGGGGTAGGTATCTCCTTTGTCGTCTCCTTGTTGTTGCAGGACAGCTGTTCTTGAGTGCAGGAACAAGATATGTGTCTTTGTGTGAGAGATTTGTTGGACAGTTTTGTTGTGCCCTATTTTGATTAGTTTGCTTTTTTTTTTTTAAGGAGAGAAAGGAAGATAAAGGAAGAAAGAGACAAACATCAATTTGTTGTTCCACCCATTCATACATTCACTGACCAACTCTTACACATGCCCTGACTAGGGGTTAAACCCACAACCTTGGTGTATCAAGATAATGCTCCAACCAACTGAATTATTGGGCCAGAGCTAATTCGTTTAAATCTTGAACACTATCTTAAGATAAAAAATAGACTGCACATTGTTGCAGCTTAAGTTGTCAAAAGCTGCAGAGGCTGTTTAGTCTTAGTTTAAATACACTCTAAACATCACCACTGTGTAACAACAGAGAGCACAGCTGTTCCCACCCACCACTTGCCAAGGTCTACTTGGTATTAGTGGTCAGCATGCTGTTATAGTTATTTATATTCTTAATTCGTGTGAACTGAAACAGGTTAACACACTTTGGTTGACCAGATGCCCCACCACTCCTCATTACCTAGTCCTTCATTCTTGCAGGTGTTGAGTTTTCAGCTCATAACCTAGACTGAAGGAGGTATCTTTGGGTTAGAGTTTAGGAATGTTGACAGCAACATTTTAGCAAATACAAAAAAGGTATGTAGACCGAATCTTCACCTGAGAAGACTAGTTATTAGATTGAAATACTGAATCAGGACCGTCAAATTGTCTGAGAGGCTGGAATGTTGGGCTTATTAACAAGATTAGTTTTAACAGGGATAAATGTAAAGTCCTTCACTTATGCTCTACTAGACCAGCTGCGTAAATAGAGAATGAAGGAGGGATGGTTTCATAATAATTATGCATGTGTTTAAAAAGATGTAGGCTTTTTAGCTGACAGAAAGCTCAACATGAATCAATCTTATAAGATGTAACTGCAAAAAATTTTCTTAACAATTTGAGCTGACAACTCTAGAAGTGTGGGATCCAGATCAAGGGAGTGATGTGTCTGCGTGCCATACTGTTTATACTGTAAGAAAGACGTTAACCAACTGGATCTCATCAGAGAAGTCAGCTGAATGCAAGGGACTTTAAAGCCATTTCCTGTAAGTAACAGCTGAAGAAACATGAAATATTACCCTGATGAGGAAAAGACCTGAAGAATCTGTGATTGCTTTTCTCAAATATTTCAAAGGCTCCCCTTTGGAAGAAGAACCACTTTGTTCTGTACTGACCTAGAAAGGGATTCATACTCAGTCTATAGGATCTTTGTAAAAGTTTAAACCTACTTTTCTGTTTTTATGTATTTAACTGATAAGTCAGTATAGAAATCCATAATAATTTGTTTCATTAAAGATGGTTTCTTCATTGCTCAATTAGAGAAATACTATAACCGTTTTATCTTGCTTCCTGCTGGCAGGGCAGGCATAAAGAGTGGGACATAACCAACCCAGAGTGCTACATGTATAAAGAAGTTGTAAGAGAAAGCTGGTGCCTGACCAGATGTTTGCATAGTGGGTAGAGCATCGGACTGGGACACGGAGAACCCAGGTTCGAAACCCCAAGGTTGCTGGCTTGAGCACGGGTTCATCTGGTTTGAGCATGGGGTCACTCAGTCTACTGTAACCTCCCCCCACCCACAATCAAGGCATATATGAGAAAGCAATCAATGAGAAACTAAAGCACCACAATGAAGAATTTATGCTTCTCATCTCTCTCTTTCTGTCTGTCTGTTCCTATCTGTTCTTCTCTCTATCTCTCTCTGTCTCTGTCACACACACACACAAAAGGGAGAAAGTAAAAGCTAGAGAGTCAGGTAAGGGTCTGAAGGCAGAGTGCCTGAAATGCAACTATCTCAGATTGAATTTTATTTTGTAAGTAATGCAAACAACTAAGGATAAATATGAAGCCTATCATGATAGGCCAAAAGCAGGAGGACTTTATGAAACCATATGAGTGAGGAATGTCAGCTTAGAACACCCAAGGACTGATGTGGGAATCATTTCCAGGCCAACTCAACCAAGAATCTTAGTCTGCAACAAATCTCCTATAAGCTGGGCACATATGGCTAAGGACAGGAGAAGCACTCTGTAAAATGAGATGATTACATCTCCATAGCCCCCAAATTTATTTGTTTTAGTTAAATTTCTTGGGCATGGATTTATCTGCTTTTGAGTTGTTATTTGGGCAACACATAACCATAGACTATGCCAACAAAAGTGGTACTAACACTATTTCCAAAACTCTGGCTTTACGTTGGCTTTGGGCCTGCACATTAAATGTATTTGCTTAGCATATTTTCACCCTCTATTAATGTGAGAACAACTCATTTGTCTACCACTACTTTCTCAGCACAAGTGCAGAACAAAATCAATAGTAGGTGGACTAAGATATGGCAGCCTTTTTGCTCTTTTATACTTTCCAGACGTAATAAATGAGAAGGACCCTCCTATCCAGCCACATATTTTAATCACCTGTTTCTTATGCTGTACTTCACCCTAAAGCTGCTCTGGGTGGTGGTGGTGGTGGTGGTGAAAATTTAAGACATTTATAACAGATACTTACACAACATAGGTTATTATGACTACAATTGCTACTATTTTTATGATTCTTGATCCTATGGTAATCCAGGGGGTAGTTAATAACTCCCTTGGTGAAAACTGTTTACCCATAAACCCTTTCATGAAGGCTGAGTAGCAATTAAGGTAATGGTTCTGGTGTAGGTAGAGGTAAATGACCTCGTTAAGGGCTTGGCTTAAATGGTACCCTGGTGACCTGAGAATGTTAGTAAGCAGCAGTTTACTCATATTGAGTATTTTATGTCTCAAGCCCTCTATCATTATTGTTGTTTGCTCACCATCCTTCACAGAGCAACTTGGGAATGCTGGGTTGGGGCTGGGACAGTGCATATACACGTGTGTGCCCAGAGAATTTTAACTGCTGGCTAGGAGCCTGCACATCTTGAACTGCAAGTTTACTTACTTGGGTGACAGTCATCTCTCCCTCATTCTCAGGAATTAGTGGCATTAATCTTGGCTTAACCACACTCAAATCCTATAATCACTCATCCACTGGTTTGTTTCAGCCAATGTTATAAATCCATCTAAATCCTTTACCTATGAAGAGAGAGAGCAAACCCTGGAAAGAATTATTCACTTGACTAGCCTGCTGATGCTATCATAAAACACTATTTAATTATTACTAACACTACAGCCTTTAATAGATCTCCGTTATGGGGCTTCTGATCTTTTGCTCTCTGTGTATGGTAGGCTCTTGGAAGAGAACATGGCATCCCCTAAGATGCCCAGGTTGTTATCACTCAGTCAACAAACTGGCCACCGCTGCACAGGGGCCTGCCTGTAAGGCCTTTGCTTCAGTGGCAAAACACTGGCCAACACCAGGTCTGAGTCAGGATTTACTTACTCAGGTGCACTTTTAGTCTTCTTGATTCTCTAAAGGGCTGACTGTGCCATTCTTAACCCTATGCCAATCAATAAAAAAGAGAATATTTGTTTGTTTGTTCTGTTTGTTAACATTACCCCAATAAAATTATATTTAAAAAAGCACTGAGTAACAGTTGCAAAAAAGAAAATGATGGGAATGAAGAACTACCATTTTGTTCATGTAGCTATTGCTATAAATGTAAAGGACCAGGATGTATTAAGCAATAGAATGTTAAACAATAGAACATGGGCTCACCAGAAATTAGGAATTAAATAAACTGTAGTTTACATGCTGATACAGCCCACACATAACCACACAACCTACTGAGTCTAAAACATGGGCATGTCTTTAATGCCGTCACTGCCGCCTCTAGGTCTGTAGCAGAAGTTGTTGTGTTCACCACTCCACACAGGGGAGAGCTTAGCCCATCGGCAGAGGGTAGGAGGTGGGAAGGGGATCTGGGTTGACCTCAGCTTATCAAAGAGAGGACAATTCTTTCCATAGGTTCTAGCTAGTGTAACAACAATGGCATGGACCATAGTATTGTGTGCACAAGCACACACACACTTGTGTATATGTGTATGTACATGTGAATTTCATCAGTGTTCCCAGAACGAAGGCTAGCATAAGGCTGACTGAGTATAGTGATGGCTTTTATTAAAGTCATGGTAATAGTTGGGCAGTCACACCAGGATCAAACAGTCATGAGCAACACACTCATTTGCTCAATCTTTCACTAAAATCAATGCCACTCTTACAATTCAAACATCACATTTGCTCTAATATCATACTCCAAAACTGTGACAAACAGTTTCATCTTACTTATGACCTAGGTCTTACAGACTTCAACTGATTTAGGAAATAATCTGGTAACTCAAGGGAATTTTCTCAGCAATCTCACCAGCAAAAATTTACAATGCCAAAAGTCTTCAAAGAGCCAACAGATTTGAATGAGAAAAGCATATACTATCAATTAAGATTAAGGTTTTGTTTCACATCACTCTAGGCATCAAAATAGGAATGACTATTTTAACCATGTCAAAATCATAAGAAAGAATAAAGAAGCAACAGATTCCAGAAGCCATTGTTTCTGGTCCAGATGGCATAATTTGAGTCTGAAAATTCATTAATAGATTGGCAAGGTTGTTTTTTATGTTTTGTTTCACTTTTAATACTCCCCACAGGTGGTTTGATTTGTCTGTCCACAAAGGGATTACAACCACTGAGCCAGAAAAGGACTCAGCCTTCAATGTGTCCCCCATGCCACCTGCCTAGCAACTTCCAGAATTAGGGAGCAGCAAGTCAGAGGTTCAGGGAATCTGAGATTTGGGGGCAGGGGGGAAGGGCAAGAGGGAAATACACTCCTTTTTCCTCATGTTTCCTCCTGTGGCCCTGACTGCTGCCAGCTGGCTTAGGCACTCCCAGCATGTAGCCCAACTGGTTTTTCCTATTTTCTGTGACTGCTGTTTCTTAATCCTCCCTTTGGAGGACCTAATCTTCACTAAACCCCCTAGTTAAGGACCTTGCGCCCACCTGGAACATGGCAGCAACTGAAGCACAGAGCACTTGATACAGTTCAAGGCAGCCAGAGACTGATGTGAAAAAGCTACCTTTTTTGGCAGGAAAAAGTCTAGACAGAGAAAAGAATGACCAAATAAACTAATAAAATACATACGTATATGTATTTTCTTTGGAAAATTTAGAATTAGAAAGCAGGAAGACATTTTTACTTTGGGAGTCAAAAAGAAAAATAATTTCTCAGTAACACCATCTGGCTAGTATAAATTGTGCTAGGAGGAAGGAGTTAGCAAAGGTGGTGCCTGATCCACTCACTTCATAGGACCCGGCACACACAAGTAGCAGCTGATGCCCTGACACCAAGCTCAGGAGCGAGAACAAGGCAGGAAGCAGATGGTGTCATATTTCCTGGGTCTCACTGTCCAGTTGAGCTCAGCGCCTGCCAAGTACAAAATGAAATGCAGAGCATTGCACACATGACAAGCTGAGGAGGTGACCATGGCGGCAGCAGCCAGTTCAGGAGAACGTGGAGCCTGGGAGGCACAGGTGCGCTCTGGTTGAAGACGGGGAGGGCACATGGTGCAACTGGCAGCAGGAGGTCGCTCTCTCTTTTCAACCGTTTAACAGACAGAGCAGAATGGTTTGCAAGTCAGATGCTGAGAGAAGCAGTAGAAATTCAGTCACAGCAAAAAAAAATGATAAACAGCCAGGTGAACTCTTGAATGTCCAGATGGACAGTCGGGTCACAGGTCATCAAATCAGTCACACAGTGCCACATAAAGCAGCAGGCTGGCACTAATAGGGAAGACCCACCTGGCAAGCTTGTGGACAGGCATGCAGGGCACAGCACAGCTACATAAGCAGAGGCAGCAGGGGGTGAGGGAAGGGCTCTTCTTTAAACTCTATTGGCCTGGACTGCATTGCCATTTCTTCTTTGGATTAAGTAAATGTCTGCAAAAAGAAAATTTGTACCCCTCCTGAGATACTCCATGAACATTTCTGAGCAGCCGCTTTTGGATATATGTTGTGTGTCTTTGTTCATCAGCATGCTATAAACAGATGAATTAGCCATCCCTACCCATGAGCAAGATTTTTCTGAGACCCACGTATGCTGGTGGATGTAGAGAAGAGGAAAGGAAGAAAGCTTGTAGGGCTGCAGGCAGCAAAATGGAAAGAAAGACTAGGGGTGCAAAGGACAACGAAGAGTGTTGTAAAGAAAGGTCAAGGAGAACTTGGGGACACGTCTCACCAGCTAGAGGCAACATGAAAGAAAGAAAACATCTTAACTTTAGAGTCAGTCAGTCAAGTTTTCAACTTTTCCAGGTTTGCAGCCTTGGACGAGAACTCCACCTTTCTGGGTCTGGGTGTTCTCATTTGTAAAATAGGAAGAAGGGCCTTTACCATGAAGAGTTGTGAGTTTGGCCTGGACTCATGGGTGGGAGGTGTCCAGAGAATGACAATAATTATTTCTTGAAATGTGCTTCAAGTGAGCTCTAACCTACAGAGCCAGAACTAGCTAGTTCAGGTCACTTGCTGATGTAAACACTAGGTCAGGCAAAGACACTGAAGTAGAATGAGAGAGAATAAGTTGACTCATTTATCAGGAAATCTAAGGAGAGTAGACTTCAGGTAAAGTATCTTCATGATACCAGCAGAATGTCGCCCTTTCTTCAATTCTTGGCTCTGCTTCTCTTTAAATGTCAATATCTTTCAGTCCCCATATGGCTTCTTTCATATGACCTAGAAATTAGGTGACAGAACCCCTGGCTTTCATTATCCTTACCACTCAGCACAAGGGCCATTTCTGATCAATGTGTCTTTATCCTGTAGACCACCTTGTTGCTCGAGACCCAAGCACAGGTCTGAGCTTGCACAGATCTTGCAACTTGTGGTCTTTCTCTACCTACCCTCTCCCTGACTTTTTCTTTAGCTATGTTCTGGATGTTAGGGAACTGCTGATTGTGAAGACTTGCCCCATGTCTGTGCCATGTAGCCCAAGCCCTGATACCTTACCTGACTTGTGTCAGCCTCACCTTGGACCATGCTTCAGAGAAACTGTGTTGTTGCTCACTGATACCCCCAGACATGACTCCATAGCTTTCCATTCCAAAACACAGCATATCTGGTCTACTGGTTTTCTGCCTCTTTCTTTTTCCCTACATGCTCCGCTTTCTTCTCAACCCCAAAATTTCCAGATTCTGGGCACTTAGAATCTATGCTCACTGTTCCCTTTCTCTACCCCCTACTTCCTTTACCAAATCTTCATGAGAGGGTCCTCTCTTCTTCCACAAAATGACCATCACGGCAGCAGGCATTCATAGCTTCATATGACAAATGTGTACTGCCTTGAAAACTTTAGCATCCAAGTCATCTGAGCCTTGCCCTCTGTGGTGGGAACAAGAGACTGCCATGTTACTTGTATGTAAAAGACCTTCCATTCATAGTTTTTAAAAAATTTGAGGAAACACTGGCTCCAGTCTTAAGCTCACCTCCTCCACGAGCTGCCAGGGTAATGGAGGAGATAACAAAGCAATATTTAGACACATGCAGAGAAAGCAGGATTGCTGGCAAGATGAAGTAACTTGTTCAAACTCTAGTTTTCTCTTTTTCTCCCCCCTCCTGTGCTTGCACTAGGCAGACTAGAGTCATAAGAAGAATTAATGTTTAACAAGTTGAATAACTAATTGTCTGCTAATGAGTTGCCCCTTAGGCTCTTAGTGAAGTGGGTGTCATCTGTAAATGCAGCGTTTTGTGGAGGCTTAAAGGCCTCTAATGCTACATCATAAATATTCTTTGAGAAATTAAAAGCCAAAGTAGCACTGATCTTTTGGCTGCTCGAGGATTCTTCATTCTCTAGGTTCCCAAGACTAACAGGGCCTTCCCAAATAATTGCTGGACCCAGGAAGACTGTCCACAGACTCTCAATTCTGTTCAGGAAATGAACACCCACTCTGACCTTAGTCCCAGATGGACACCATCTGAGAGCACAAGTAGAGGGTAAACTCACATGATGTCATGAGACAGCACTCTGGATTGGGAGGGAGAATACGAATGTCTTAGTTTCTATTCTGCCACCAAAAATTGAGAAAATTTGGACAAATCACATACCTTCCCTGATGCATAGATTTCTCATCTACATAGCTAAGAGGTTGGAACAACTCATGGCCTCCATGAGCTAATTTTATAATGGTGAAAATGGACAAGTCTGTCAACATTAGAGTGCAGTAGAGGTCTGCACAGAGTGCTATGCCACCTCTAAATGTAGCTAATAGCTAAAACTGCTGTGAGCTCCTGGGACAAAGCACCATGTCTTTGTCATGTCTATTCCTGATGTACATAACCTGGCACATAGCATGTGCTTATAAATACAGATTGAATAGGTAGATGGATGAATAAATGGATTAAATGACTAAGAAAAGATCCAAATAACTGAGTATAGTTAAGTAATATACTGGCCAGAGAGAGACTGAGGATAAAACCTGCATTGCCTCAGAATCAAGTGTAATCCACATGGGTCTTTGAAGCACTTCTGAAGTTCTTGCTGAAGCCAGTGGGAGTGAATTGTGTGCATAAATAATAAAGTGTTGCCCATAGTAAATTGAATGGTATGACAAACCTTACAAGGAAGGCTTCTTATAAATATTTTCATGCTTTATTAAGTCCAGAGACAGGTTCATATTTATTCTTCTGCCTCATGGCTACAGTTCTCTCTAAAATTCTTGAAAGCATGAAATGGGTATATTCAAAGTAATTTTATCAAATACAGAGACTTTGAATGGAGTTCACTTAAATAGTCTTTCTTTATACAATTCACTTATTAATGAATGCCAGTATATTAGATAGATGCTATAAAAAGAGCACTGGGCTTTAAATCAAGGCACCCAACCCATTACTCATTCATTTATTTAATCTTTTTTTTAAAAAAAGAAAACCCACAATATTAAGCCCCTACTGTGTGTTGGGCACTGTGTTAGAGAATGTTGAGGGAGCAGAGAATTCAATGGTGTACAACACTTATCCTGTGTGCATTCAGTCCACAGTGCACTTTTATCCTTGTGCCCATATTTTCTATTCCTGAGTTTTCCCTGGGATGGAAAGCAGAAAGAAATGTGATTAGTCACCTCAATTCTCTTCCCTTACTTCTGAGAAGCATTTCCCTTGGCTGTGCTTTTTAAAGACATGAATACACACACACAACTAGATTTTACCAGATCTATTCTAGTCCCCCTTTCTTTCCCCTCCTATAGTTAGGGGAGAGGATGTTGTCCCCTTGGCAGACACCAGCTCATCACCATGCTGAGTGAATTAATGTCCCTAGGCATTGCTACTCTCCCACTTCTTGTCCAAAGACTTTTCTTCTAGGTGAACTGAACAAATTGGCCCTTAGTGCACAATTTCCTGAAGTCTCACCAGTATAGGTCCTTACCCTGCCACAATGCTGTGACAGTAGTAACTAGCTCAAAACATGAGTTTTATGGATCCTGAACCTAGTGAGGAGCCAGGCTACACAATCCTGTGGAATTTACCAAAGACTCTGCTGTAACAAAAAATAGTGCAGAAGTTAAGAATATCTTAATATCCAAAAGCTCAGAGGGTTTCTTCTAAAGCTGTGCTGTTTACCCACTTAATACCATTGGCGAGTGCAAAAATCAATGTAATAAAAGCATTCACTAGAAACAGATCAAATGCCCAACAGGATAGAAGTCGGGTCCGTGACACCTTCACTAATAAGGGATGACAGTGAACAAGCAATAAAACAGGCTTCAGGACTCTTAGACACTCACACCTAATGTGTACGGCTTCCCTGCTTGGAGAAGGTGCTGCATTATTAGCGTGAGAGAACCAAAGGACAATTAAGATCATTCTAAGACATTCTTCCAGATGAGTAACCTAGAATAATAAAGCTTGGCTAAGAATTAAAATGGTGAGTTGGCAAGGTTTTCTAGGAATGTTTCACCCAGGATTTTAATCACTGATAACTGCCAACAAGTGTAGCCTTAGAAATAGGGGAAAGTAGTCATCCTTGGTGCAGGGTTCAAAATATCTACTTATTTGCTTGTTTCCCTCTCTGACCTTGCTTCTCTCTTTGAATTAGCAAGAATACACATTCAAAAGCAAGCACACTGGGACTCAGTGGGCCTTTACACTGACCATTCTCAGAACCACAGTGCTTTTTCTCCAGAAATTTCATGGCCGACTCCATCTGTCTTCAAATCTCATTTGCTCAAGGAGGCCTTCCCTGGGTGACAGGCAACTTCCTATAGAGTTGCCTGTCACCCTCACGCTGTTGTACTTGTCTTTGTCTTCTTAACTAGTTGTCTGTTACTTGTCTCCCCAACTAGGAGGTAAATTTCAGTAAGGTAGGTTCTTTTTTATTATTGTTCAGAACTATTTCCAGAGACCAGAGAGTAGATGGCACATAGTGCATGTTTGAATGAATGAATGAATGGGCTTTTGGTTTAAATTAGCCCATTGGTCCCTTTTTCTCTCTAAAGTAGGAAGAAGAGTGAGTAGAAGACTCTGTCATTAACTAACTGTGTGGTTCTAAAAAGTGGGTGAAACTTTCTTTATCTCAGTTTTCTTTGTAAAATAAAAGCCAGTGATGTAGAGTTTTCACTCATCAGGTTTCCATGAGGAGAGATATTTTCCCCCAGTGCTCCTGATCTGCCCCAAACCTCGCAATGGTGGCATGACTTAGGTGATGAATGATGTAGGTAGAGAAACCAGCACTGACAGCTCAGCCCCTGCTCCCTCGCTATGTTTAGAAATTGACCAGCTTGTGTGAAGTACATGATCTTGTCTACTCTGGGCCATGCAGAACCTTTCTGATGACATCTGTGTCTCTCTTTGGGGAAAGGCAGGGTTGTAGTGGTCCAGTGTTGCCTGCGTCTGAAGGCTGAGCTAGTTTAATCTTGGGCTCAGCATTGGTGGGTTTATTATGCTTTCCTATACAGCATTCTTCATCCCATCCCTTATCAGAAATAAAATGATATTCTGATCTCTGTCTGCTTATTCTTTTGTTGATCTAATCTGGTTCAAAACTCTGGTGGGGAAGAGAAGAGTATTATATGCTGACCCACTTACCAAATAAAACAAAAAGAATATCTCTTTCATCACATTAAGCATAAATAAATATTTATATGATGGTTTTAATAAAGTGTATATATTAATAAAATATAAATATATGTTTCCCAATGTGGACACATTTGAGTGCTCCTTTATTCTAAGAACTATGAAGTGTGTAGTATAAAATATATATTATGGGTATATATATATATATATATATATATATATATACATATATATATACACACACACTTCATGGCAGTATATACATATGTGTACATGTTTAATATATATTACAGTATATACACATATATTCATAGAAAGAAGAGGAAGCATATTATAATTTATGGTGTATATATATTTCTCTCTTCAAGTAAATAAAGAGAATGTTTACAAAATTAAGGTGTATGTTTTTAGAAAAATAAGAATTAAGCTAAAAAAGGAAGGCCTGATTAACATGAATGGTCATACAAAATAACTGGGTAATAAGAGCATGCTTTAAGAGATTGGTCAGTTGAAATTTTAAAAGAACTTAATATGCAAATTCTGTACCTACTACCACCACCGCTCTTATATGAGTCTACTAACTACAGCAAGATGGTTTTGAAGCATAATGGGAAGACTAAAGAAAACCTAGTGGGCCATCAGGAGAATTGTAACAATGAGTAGAGTGAGGGGATCATGGAGAGGGGTTGGGGCCAGGGAAGAGGGGGAGAGAAGGCAGAGGGGCTGTGTCAGTGTGTCAGGTAAAACCAGATGTCATCCTGGCATCTGGTGCCATGTCCTTCTGGACCTGCTTACAGAAGGTCCAGGGAAGCACTCTTAGAGAGAATAAAAGGAAATACATATTTCTTTCATTCGAAGTTGCACATTGCCTTCACAGGTTCACATTTCTGAAATTGCGGTGTGTCTTACAGTTAATGATGCATCCCAGTGTAATTGGCATTATTTTTTTTCTCTCTCATTGTACATAATGTAATAGTACATCTTATAATTGATGGAGTTTTTAATACAGAAATATGTAATTCTTGCACAGTTTTCTACAACCCATTATAAGGGAAGGAGCAGAAACAGGGCTTAGAATGAGGTGTATGTGCTCAGCAAAGGTAAATTGAAACATGTGCCCTGATGCACCACTGGCTATTTTTACTCATTTGAGTCTGGGAATGTGTATTAAGAGTTCATAAAGCTTGAATCCTTCTTTCCAGAAGTCTCGTTTTATTGAACATATTTTTTTAATAAGGAAACCATACGAAGTTTGTGTACACAGAAATATTTTAGACTTCATTTATGCTAAATCAAAAACACCCCAAAATAGTCAAAATTAAGAGTTTAATTGAATAGATTATGGAGCATGCATGCAGTGGACTAGTATACAGTCATTAAAAGGAAAATTTGAATCAATACTTACTAATGCAGAACATGCTAATAAGATAATGCTAAGTCAAAAATAGAATATAAAAGTGTATCTCTAGTATTTTTCTAATTTTGTAAAATATTCAACAGGCAGAGAAAAAAATGCAGCACATTGCTAACAAATATTATCTTTTTTGTTGGTGGATAAGTCAGATGATTTTATTTTTATATACTGTCATTTCCCAAATTCTTTACAATTAACATTGATTACTTTTATGACTATAAGCAACTTTGTCCCTTTCCAAATGAAGTTTGTTTTCTTTCCTGAGTTCTTCTTTCTCATCATAAGTCAAAATGGCCTGCTTTTGACCAAATTAGCTCTTACTTTAAGTTTTAGCCATCTTCTCAGCTTGGAGAACAAAGGTCCATAAAAAAGTGCCCTTTACCTAGATAACAAATCATGTTGGTCAGAGAAGGCCTCTCAGATTTCCTGGATCCAAGTCCAGACATAAATTGCTGGCTACTTACTTTTGAGGGTCTGTCTATACCCCAAGGAGACCCTGTCCCTTACAGGGAAATGGGCTCTGAATATCTTGTAACAGAAAATGGCATCCAATGCCAGAACTAGGACTTTAAAAACTCTCACTTACTATCTCTGTTCTTAACCTTGGCCTATCCCTTAGCCCAGAGGAAAGTTCAATAGTTTCATTCTCTGAAGAGTAGGTAGGAAGGAAGGCAGAGAACAGAGAAGGGCGAATGTGGAGCATGTTAAAGGGTTTTGCCTAAGAGTGGTTAATAAAGGCTCATAGAGGCATCCCAGAAGACAAAAGCTCCTGCCATTGAGAGAGGAAATTGAGAGATTTTAAGTCAAAACAAATAACAGGTAATAAGAAATTGAAAAAGACTTTATGCAAAACAAGTCTCTAATTTAGTTCACCTATGAAAATTAAGTGCATAGAAAAAATGAATACTTTTCTCAGTATAGCTGTAAAAACTGATACTAGAGAAGCCAAAGTAATGCAATAATGGTGGAACTGTCCACAACCAACCTGTTTTAACTCATGAGTCATGCTTCGTGAAGGTGTTTTAGAGAATTAAAACAGTGCATGATTGCTAATTTCTGTTTAGTCAAATGTTACAGCCATTTTCTAACTCAGCCTCTTTCATAAATAGTTTGCAAATATATGTTTTATTCTTTTTTCAGTACTATAATCACCAGTGATTGAACTGAACTCAGAACAGGTAAATCAGGATACCTACGGGTAGTGCCCACACATCTGTACTTTTTCAAAACCCCAGAGGTGATTCTAACGTGCTGCAGGGTAGCAGAACACTGACCGAGATTATCCATTACTAAGAAATAAGTAGGAAAAATCTAACACTTAATTTTTTAAAATGGTAAATATCATTTTACTATTCATACACAAGTTTAGTCTTGATCAAAGAAAAAAATAAAAGCTACAATTTGAATGCCAAATTATACACTGCTTTTACATACATTTTTCCATTTAAAGTTCAGAATAACCCTGTGAAGAAAACAGAGTAGGTTTTCTTTATTCCTTGTTTTCTTTTGTTTTTAATTCTCCTTCCCATTTAAAGATTGGTCAGTGAAGCTCAGAGCTGCTTAAGGACTTGCTCGAGACCACAGAAAAAGAGAGCAGTGAAATACTCCCAGGCTCTGAAGGCCACACTTCCTCAGTCATGGGAAGACCATGCAGGATGCTCTTTTCATGACCCAGGTCACCATCCCAGTGATTCCCAGAGTCTCTTTAATCATTGGCCTTTTTTCCATTGCTCTCTCTGTAACCATAGCTAAAGATTGACTTTCTTTTTTTAGCATTATTACTGTTATGTCTTAATGTAAATGAGCAATGACATGTTAAGTAAGTGAAAATCAATGCCACTGATTAAGAAACTGTCCTCTAATTTGCCTGCTTGACACTCAGCTTTAAAAAATGTGTGAGTGAAAGAAATACCTGTATCTGAATTGATTGCTTATAAAGAAAATTCCTTTAAATGTGGACATTTATTTGAAAGTGTCAAGATAATAATGTTAATATTTATTACACCTTCACTCTGCTTAACATGTAAATTCTCTTAATCCTCACAATAACTCTATATAGAATAGATACTGTTCTTATACCATTTTACAGGTGATAAAATAACAGGTTAGGGATCTTACTTTAAGTCATAGTAGTTTCTAATAATCATCACTGACTCAAGGAAAAAGCTGGTCAGCCACACTACCTTTCATCTCTTCCCAAATGGGTAAATTGGTGCTTATCAAATCTCTCTAAACAACTAGCAGAAAGAAAAGTTGATTTTTATTGTTTTCTTTTTAAATTGTATTTAGACAAATAACTTTAACAGGGTGACATTGATCAATAAGAGTACATAGGTTTTAGGTGAAAATCTCCATAGCATTTGAACTGTTGATTATATTGTATATCCATCACCCAAAGTCAAATCATTTCCTGTCACCTTATATTTGTCCCTCTTTATACCCTTTCCCCAACCCCTGAAAAGTTGATTTTTATCAGAATCAAGTGCATGGACTTTTTTTTATAATTTTGAAAATTGGTGTAAGTCATGCCCACCCCTCCCCGTGTTTACAGGTGGTGCTGGCTGAGAGCCTTCCCTGATTCCACCCACCTTCAGGGATGCTCATGCCTTTGAAGCCCTGGTACTGCCCTGGGGGCTCCCCTGCCCTGCTGTCAAGTCTCATACTGTACTCTAATTGCTGGCATATCTCTTCTTCACAACTCTGTAAACTTCTTTAGAGAGAGATCCTGCATTTTTATTTTTTCACTCCAATTCCTTTTTCTTTTCACATTGACAAAAACACGAAAGAATTACCCACATCAAAACTGCCTTTGTATTCATCAATGTTTTTGCAAAGGGGATGTGTTCAGTTGTTGGTGAGGAAGGCCCTGGGAGAGCCTGGGGTATGCAGTTGCTTTAAAACCACAAAACACAGAAACCAGAGAGCTAACAGAGGGCAGAAAAGTTCAGGAGGGACACCAATCGTGTAGCTCTCCTTGAGTAGGAATACTTTTCCTGAGGCTGAGTAGTAGCAAGATTTCTCTTCAGAAAGGTGGGAAGCAGTTTCGGAATAATAATTTGAATACGGTTGGGCAACAGTATTATCTGAATTCAGCTAAAATGCAGGCTTCTTCTGAATTTTAGAAGTGTAATGGAAGGTTAGCAGAGGTGTCTTGAACTGATAAAAACATCTATCAAAGATCAAAGACTGAATATGTTCAGATAAGGAATATAGACCATGACAAATCAAATCAGGGGAGAGGAGTCAATCTACAGTTCTGGGACTCCAGTCCTGCTAGCCTCAGGCTCTTTCTCCACACAGCAGGGAACATTTCTACAGAACAAATCTTATCCAAAAGGTCTGAGTCAAGTTCAGAGAACACAGAAGAAGTTAACAAAGCCTCTCGATTCTGACTCCAGTTGACCCCTTCCCCTTTACTCCCGGCCCCATCTCAGCTTCCTCCCCACCTAACTTCAGTGCTTTGTGGTACTACAGCTCTCTTACCAAATTCTCTGCATGTGGTGTTCCTTCTGCCAGCAACATTACTCCTTCCTTTTCCTTTGGCTTAAATTCATAATTATCCCTTCCTCCAGGAAGCCTTCCCTTCTTTGGCCCTTTGAAGTTTGAGTTAGTGACCCTCTTCTATCTCCCAGTGCTTGAACTTAATATGCTATAATGACCTGCTTGTGTATTTGCACTCACTACCTTAATAAAACTAATATTAATCTTCTGGCTAGTGCCAACACTAATAATATTAGAAAACAAGTACTAAGCCAATAGTTAACAGCTAACATGCATACTGCTTTTTCTAGCACTAGCACAAAGTCTGGCCTGTGTAAGTATTCTATAAATATTAGTGGGATAAAAGAAAAATCCCAATTCAGACATGCATTTAAATCTGCAACTATATTCTGAAGGTTTGAAAGTAAACATTTTTAATCCTTTTTCTTTATACAGAAGCAGTGTATGTGCACTACAGAAAAACTTTTAAAATGCCTTTAAGCAGAAAAAAAATTATAATTCCACATTGTATAGACAAACATTGCTATAACACATTACCTTTTCCTACACCTTTATTCAGGTTTTGTTAAGTTCCTTTTCCCAATAATGTCTATCTTGACCATTTTGCATGATAATAGAAAGTCTGCACCATCACTGATAGGTCTGAATGTCTTTACTCTGCATAATAATATTTTAGTCAAACATGTTGTTGAATATTTAGATTTTTTTTGCTTTTATATACAACAGTATAAAGAACATTCTATAAATAAGCATTTGTACATGCTCTATATTTTTCTTAGAGTGAATTTCCTACAAGTAGAATTACTGAATGAAAGTACATACAAACATTTCCAACATTTGTAATCTTGTGAGATGAATTGGCAGATCACTCTATGGAAAGCTCCTATGTGTCAGGCTGCTCCATGGCCAGCCCTGGGTATTATCTTAGACAAAACAGAAAAAGCAGAAAGCAAACTTTGCCAATTCAATGTTTGGAGGAAAGGAGTTTTATAATTTTAATTTTATTTCTAATAAGGATCATATATTATATGTCTTATGTGCCATATGAATTTCATCTTTTGTGAATTATTCACCATGAGCACTTTCTTTTCCTGTTTTTTTCTGTTGACTTATAGAAATCTCTTTATTTATGACAATAATAACAGCTACAACATGCTGATTAATAACTATATGTCTGGCATAGTGCTGAGCTCACTGCTTTCAAATACATGGAAAATATTTTTCTAGGTAATTTGCATTTTAAAATACTCTTCCAATAAAATCATCTCTCAAAAAAAAAAAAGATAGGAAAAAATTAAATTCCAGATCAAAACGTGAATTTTTAACCTTAATACGCTTTTGAATAAAGTGTCGATCTGGAATGCCAAGACCACCAGTTTGACACCCTGGGCTTGCCTGATCAAGGCACATATGGGAGTTGATACTTCCTGCTCCTTCCTTTTCTCTTTCTCTGTTTCTTTTCTCTCTAAAATGAATAAATAAAATCTTAAGCCAAAAAGAAAACCAGAATCTCAATAAAATTTCCTCAGTTTAAGGTTTAAATTTAATTCTATAATCAAATTCCTTTAATTATAAGATAGTCAAATATAATTAAAATATGTTTAAATAATAATTAAATAAATTTGGCTTGAAGAACCTGATAGCTGATCAAGAGTAAACGACAAACAGAAAAAAGTTAAGGATTATACAAAAAATATTCTACTAATAATTGCATCATTTTTATAATTATCTAGAGAGGAAACAAAAGAAAACATGGACTCTCCTACTAATCAAAGCTTTAAGTATTTCTTTTCAATGTTAATTTTCATTTTGTATTCCCTAGCTAGTGCTTTATATATAAAAAAGTAAACAGCATGGAATGTATAAAATTTTCAATTGCTTTTTAAATTAAGAAGCAAGGATATGCCTTTTTAGTCAGTAAAATAATATGCATAATAGGAGATGAAGGAGGAGAGAACAAAGCTAAGAAAAGGGGCGCAAAAGGAATTGAGGAAGAACTAGAAAATAGGAAGAGAAAAATCAGTGTATAGGGATTACTGAGAAGTCAGCACCAGAACAAGTGATGACCAAGGAGAGATAGTTCCGCATTTCTTATCCCCATTATAACCCCCTCTCTCAGCAGCCCCTTGCATGAATTCAAAATTCAGAGCTATATACAATTTCAGCTACTATCTGACTTGATAGATGAGCATTTCCTGTCTCATGATATAAGAATATAACCTATTCTTTCCAGTTTTCTGTCCTCTTTGGTCCCCAACCCTATCCCCTCTCCCTTCCTCTTTCTCTCTCTGCTTATCTCTATCTCTATTTCTCATGCTCTGTCAAGAGGACATATATTTAATACAACATTTTCTTATTAAACAGAAACCCTAGTTGTACTGCAAACTGTTAAAGAAAAAGCTGCATAACTTTATTTTCTTTTTCTTTTCAAAATTTTCCACTGATTTGAAAGAGAGAGAAAGAGAGAGAGGAAGGGGAGAGAAGGAAAGAGAGAGAGATGGGGGAGCATCAACTGATTGTTCCACTTAGTTGTTGCATTTAGTTGTGCACTCTTTGATTGCTCCTTTCTGTGCCCTTATCAGGAATTGAACCCATAACCTCAGTGTGCAGAGATAACTTTCCCCACTGAGCCACCCTGCAAGGGCCTCTATTCTTTTAATAAGAAAGAAAATATGACCAGAAGTCCCTGTACTTTAGAAAATGTTTTCAGCTTCAGATAAAATTTAGTCAGAGACTAGCTCTGGTCTCTTGAATAGAGGTCTACACCTCTGAAATAAATGAAAGAAATGAGGCCTGACCTGTGGCGGCGCAGTGGATAATGCATTGACCTGGAATGCCGAGGTCACCAGTTCAAAATCCCTGGCTTGCCTGGTCAAGGCACATATGAGAAGCAACTACTATGAGTTGATGCTTCCCGCTCCTCCCCTCTCCCCTTTCTCTCCCTCTCTCCTCTCTCTAAAATCAATAAATAAAATATTTTTTAAAATACATAAAAGAAGCAAGAACATGACCTCTGTGTGTGTTGCCGTGAGTTGGGTTGGTGAGTCAGGACCACTTACATAATCTGTGGTACCCAGGACAAAATGAAAATGCAGGGCCCCTTGCTCAGAAATTAATAAGAATTTCAAGTTGGTGACAGCAGAGCACCCAGCCAAGCGTGGGGTCCTTCTAAGGATAATGTCTTGTTCAGCTGCACATGTGACAGGTCTATGAAGCCAATCTGTAGAAAGCTTTATCTGTTAGGGGCTGCCAGCAGTCACAATGGGAAAATGAAAAGATAGCCATTGTGGTCTGCTGATGAGTGACTGTCTCAAAGTGTAGACAAGTCACAGGCTGCCAGCGGTGACTGAGTTTAAGTGTTATTAGATATAAAAGAGTGTAGATGTAATAAGTGAAGAAAAGAAAGAACGAAGGTTAACAATGTGACTTCACACTTTGTCAGGCAACATTCAGCCAGGAGTCATACTCAGAGACCACAGCATGTCAATTCTTATTTAATAGCATCTCTTTCTTCTTAGTCACAATTGCTGACCTACACTCAGCAGCGAGAATTTCCTTAAATATTAGCAGGTATGCTCTAGGAATGAGTGTGTGATAGAGCCTTAGAAATTCAAAAGCAAAATGAAATACCGTGGATACCAAATGTTTCCTTAGCTTTCAATTTAGTATGATTCTCTTTTAGTTTATCTTATTAACTGGGTGAGCAAAGAAAACAATATGCCCTATAAAGGCTGCCTAACCTCCCTTAGTGAACAATCATGAAGCTCACTTGTAGTAAGACTTACACTAGGACCTGATAAACTCGAACCTCCACTACAGCTTGAGGCAGTGCTGTTCAACTGAGAAAATTCTGAAGCCAGGATACAAAGATTTGCATATACTATCAGCCTCAGAAGTACTACCTGTGACCTTAAAACAACTCTGATCTCCTCTGAGCCTGTTTCCTCTCTTGTAAAATAGAGACCATACTTTTCTATTTAACTGAAAGCAACACAATGTGTATGGAGATTTTATTAAACTGATAAGTGTTGCACAAATTTAAGGCATTGTCATAAAAAGAACTTGGCCCTGTCAAGGTCAGCTCTGAAGCTAAAGAATCAAAGCTCAGAACCATAAAACTCCACAATCTCTCAGAGATTAACAACAGAAGATGAAGTTGTATTTCAATCCTACGTAAGAAAAGATCTATGCCCATGATTACAGAGGTAACTGCAACATAAATAACGCATTTCCTTGGGTGATTTTGCGTAGCCCCTGTTTGATCCACATGGTCATCTGCGCTTTATCAGCAGTAGTACATACAAAAGGGAGAGTAAACCATACATGGGAAAGCCAGCCAAGCAATCAGTGTTTTCTCCCATGGTGCCTCACATAGGCTATACCTTGTCAAGCAGAGTAGGGCATTTTTTCCTGCTCCCTGGCAAATAATCAGGGCTACAATCCCCAAGTTTTTGTAGATGCAATATTAACCATTAAGGATATTTTAAAGCCTCTCTCTACCTCCCTACCTTCCCACCACTCACTCCCTCTTCACTGCATCTCTCAGCAACCCTCCCTCGGTACCTGCACTCAGCCATTAACAAGGAGCAGCTAGGCTGCTGACTGAGAATGAAATGGTCCAGTGTGTCAGGGACCACAGCATGTCAATTCTTATTTAATAGCATCTCTTTCTTCTTAGTCACAATTGCTGACCTACACTCAGCAGCGAGAATTTCCTTAAATATTAGCAGGTATGCTCTAGGAATGAGTGTGTGATAGAGCCTTAGAAATTCAAAAGCAAAATGAAATTTAACGGGAAGAGCAAAGAAACTGCAAATCAATAGGAGAGATGTGATACGATACTTAAGGAACTGACTTCACATTTCCAAGAACGGTCCACAATAAAGGAAAATTAGGAGTATCTGTTTATCTCTGCTTTCAGCCTTATATAAGAAAGCAGAGAATAATTAAAATCCACCTAATTCATGGAGTAAGAAACCAGTCTAAAGTTTGGTGGGAAAAAAATTTATGTGTGCATTTTTTCCCCAATTGGCATCTTGGAGGTGTGCCTCCCTTAAGAACCTGGTGAATTTGTGGATTTAAATCTTGGTTATCACCACTTGGAGAAATAAGACTACTGGTCTCAGTTGAAAAGATTATTTCAAGTGTAAGTTCTAGTCATTTTAAGAAACAAAATGATACCTTCTACCGTATTTGTGTCCTTCGCCTTGAGAATTCCCAGTCCACTGGCTGTACTGGTCTCACCATAGAGAGAGTGGAGCTGAAATTTCAGAAGTCAGGGAAGAGGAAGCTCTGAAATTCTTTTGACAATGAACAAAGCCTGTCATTTGACAGCTGCCAGAGAAAATGCACGCTTACATTTGAAAATCTGTTATCAGCAGGAAAGTCCCGACTTGGCAGCAATCAAATCTCCTCTTGGTGTTACTTCATCTGCAACTCCATAGTCAATCACTCTCACCTCTCACTCTTGTACCTTAAACACAGGCCTGTCACTGTGTGTTCACTCCACATTGCAATTGTTTACATGACCGGATCTCTATTATAGGTTCTTCAAGGGCAAGGTCTGCTTTTGATTCATTGTCTTCCCAGAGCCAGGCTTGATGCATAGTAGATCTAAACAATGTTAGAAAAAAGAAAGCTGGGATGGCCAAGAGACCTCATTAAAGGATAAGTAGATACCAGATTATAAGTCCTGTGCTCTCCCTCTGTCATTAGAAAATCTGGAAGGTCATGTTTGGTCTGGGATACTGTATTTTAGAGCATTGGGAAATTAGAATTTGTTCAATGCTGGTGATCAATATAGGCATTGGAGAGAGAAAATACTTGGTAGAATCTGAAAACCATGGCAAATGAAGAACAAATGAAAGAACTGGGAATGATTAACTTGACTAAAAGAAGATGAAGGAAAGACCTGGTTATTCTCTTTAGATATTTGAAAAGCTGTCAAGTGGAAAAGGTCATTAGATTTGTTCTATATTACCCCACGGGGAAATTAAGGTTGATAATTAAAATGTAGATTTTAGTTCATCAAAAGAAAGGACAATTGATATATATATATACTCACAATTCATATATATATATATATATATATATATATATATATATATATATATATATATATATACTCACATACACACACATATAGAACATATATCCAGAACTCGTCAACAATAACGGGAAACGAATGAACAAATGGGTTGTCTTTCTTTAAAGTTATGAAAGCAAAATGGCATAATAAGACTATTAGGATCCCTTTCAAGGTAGAGTTTCTAATTCTCTCCATAGCAAATGCAAATACCCTGGGAACCATGGATGTGAGTTACATGAGTGGATAAGCGATGTGAGCTTCTTTCTTAGGTGCTGACTTAAATAGGTGGAAGAGCACAGGAGACAGCATGAGGTTCCCAAAGATAGGGACAATCTCCAAAAGACAAAAGAAAACTGGGAGTTTTGAAGATGAATTTTCATGGCATCGTTTTGACTACCGCCTCTCCTAGTGGTAGAAAGCAGCTGAATAAAATAAATATGGTAGTTTTAAAAAACAAAACAAAAAATTATTTGGAATTTGAGGGACATGCACATCTTGAAAGTTAATATTCAAAAGAGCTGCAATCACACATCTGTTTTCTTGTTTGGTTTACAATTGAGAGAATGGGAATAGAAGACAGACCCCATGAAATTGAATGACACTTCACATTGATAAGCATTTTGAAACAATATGGTAGCAATTTGAGGAACACATTATACTTGCATGCTGCATGAAGAAAGAGTAAAGAATATACCCTTTAATGTTTAACTTTAATAATGATCTTACTTATTATAAATACAGCATTTCACAAAGAAAGCCTGTGTTTCAGTCTACTAATATAAGACACAGTTTATAAAAATGAAAATTGAGTTTTACTATGTTCTGGTTTTATTTTCCATTTATTGTGTGAATTGCTTCTAAATAAGATTGTCTTACTTCATTAATTTGCATAATTACTGAAATATAGCATGGAAATTTGAATAACAAACTCCTGATAATAATAATTTCAGATTTATTGTGACATTATTTTGAAACTGACAAAAATTGATATACAATTAAGTTAGGAATAAAAGTATATAAGCTAATTATGTTGCCTTTGAGTCTTCAGAATATAAAGAGGTTATATGAGGCCAAACCATGAATATTTGTGCTCAAATGCTGAATAGCTTGAAAACCAAGGAACAAAAAACAACAGGTCCGTACTCCAACATTTTAGAGTACCAGTAAGTCTGGTTTTGACAGAGGAGGATCCAGGCGGAGTTTTGTTTTTGTCTTTTAATTGAATCAAGACCCTTGAAGATGAGAGATGAGAGAGATCTTCCATGAAGATCTAAAAATACCTGTACAGATGAATTTCGATTTTTCAAACAGTACCCTATCAAATTAGCTTGACAGTCTCTGGTCCCAGTCAGGAAATCCTGATGCCTTGCTTGAGTTCAGAGCCTCAGCAAGTGCAAACATTTCACTCAGCTCAATCTTCAAAAATGTGGGTGAGACAGAAAATGTGGATGTGGATAAAACGCTACAAGCCATTATTTAGCTATCGGACATTGTTCAAAGAGCCAAGTAGTAAATGCTCCTTTTTGGAAGGAAGGCTGTTGAAAGACAACAAGGCTTATTGACAAAATAAATCCCCTGGTCTGTCTTGGGCGAGCAGATAAACAAGGGACTGACTGATTAAGTGTCTTTCCTCACATCGCAAAGACGACAGCCTAACAACAGCAGAGACAGAAACGACACCTTTCTCCTGCCTCCCTCATCCTCTTATTAATCATTTTTAACTGAAAGCTTGGTAACAGCAATCTTGCCTAAAATATTGCTTGTTTCCCAAAGATGACATCCTGGAGGCTGAGAAGTGGCATGTTATCATTCTGCTGTCCTTTCCATTTTGTTGTGATTTGAATAAACGTGTGACTTTCACTAAAAAGGAACATCATGGCTGAGGGATGAAATAGAAAATAGAAAGGCGTGTATTTCATACAGAATTTTGGTAGAACTTTATTTTTTCTAGTAGTTAACCAAGTTACATTGATTCTCAGGGAAGAAAGCACTCAGTGTTGTTTCACATACTCTCGCTCCACTCCCCTACCAGATGAAGAATCTTATTTGTGTATCATTGGGCCAAAAGATGTTCCCACAGCTGCCAGGAACCGTGTTGCCTGGGTAAAAGAATCAGGCATACATCATGGGAGCTGTTAATATGGACTGGGAGTCTGTTAGGAGGCACAAGGCCAACAGCTGGATGAAAACAGCAGATTCTGGGCCAGCTGAAACTCACTGCTTTCAAGTTTTGCATGTTTGCACACACACACATAAACACATACACACATGTGAGCACACATACGCAAAACTAGCTTGGGAATGTTAAACAGTTCCAGATTTATTTTTTTAATATAAACTGAAATGTTTAATGTGGCCTAACGGTTTGGCAGAAGCAGGCAAGCCAGCTCCGCCTTACCATGGGCTGGCGGCATCTGGCCCAGGCCTCAAAGCTGCTGGCTCTTCATGAGGATGAAGGGCTTGGGAGCACACGCCACACCCTGCTCCTCAACTGGGTGATCTGATGGGAAAGGCAGCGACTCAGGCCATCACAGCATCAGAGTGATTGTCGATTCAAACTCAGAAAAAGAAAGTACAGCTCAAAGTATACAATGAATGAAAGACAAAACCAGAATCAGAACCTGATTAAGGTCATCAGAGATTCTAGTAAACTCTAGAAAGATTGTGGTGACAGCTGCATCTGTCATTTGATGTAAAAACAGTAAGCAAAGTATAATGTTCTAATTTTTCCCATGAGGATTAATCAGAAACATTTTCCTTTTTTGAAAATATTTTCTATCAAATGCTTTCAGAAGTGTTGTCTCTTATTGTTAGATTCCCCTACCTTGCTGGTGCTCTGGGCCTGCTGTCCAGCTTATTGAGAATCCAGCTCTTCACTGGCCTCAGGCCTGAACATTTCCAAGCTACTCTAAACCTCATCTTTCACCTCTGAATCATAGACCACATGGGCTGACAGGTCCCCTCCTCCAGTCTGCATCCATGGTGTTCCTGGCATTGCCTTGAAAGCTCCAGTGAGGACAACACATTCTCTCTCAGGATACTTTGTGCCATTTTTGGATAATGGCCCTGATTATTAGAAAATTCTTTCCCATATTAATCTGAAATCTGTCCTGTGGATAGATTATTTAGTAACATTGGATCATGAGACTTAAGTACAGAACTTTTCATTCATCTTATTGAATTTGGTTTATTTTTAAAACCACAAAGATAATTGTACGTTTTACTTACCATGTTTACTATCCACCTCAACTTTGATTTAGCCACCAATACTTTATTATCAAGAGTAATCACATTTTACTGTAATAAGACAGATAATAAACATTTTAAACTTTAAGTCATATAGTTTATGTAGCAACAAGTCAGTTCTGCCCTTGTAATGCAAAAGCAACCATAGACAATATATTTTCTCTTTTTTCAACCATCAACATTTTACCCTCTGCCCCCATCTCTTCTGCCTCTTCACTCCTTCGCCTTCCATTTCTCCTCCTTTCTCCTCACTGTTCCTTTGTTTCCTATCTAGTTAATTCATCATTCCTTTGCGTTACTAACACTTATTCCCTTGGTCCTGTTCATCATCAGATAAATGATATTCATCTGAATGGTCAATAAATACTTTATATATAGCAATTTATTCACACTTGCCTTCCTTTTGCCTTTTTAGCTGAGAAAATATTACTTGCCTCCTTCCCTTCTGTTGCAAAGATTTATCCAGAGTCCCTTTCTTGACATGGCTATAACACCTTCCTTGTGATCTTTGTGGACTATCAGAGTCATTTACATAGCTCTGACCTATGAACAAGAGCCATGTATTTGTTACAAAGGTCACAATCTGTTAACAGATAATGCTCCATGGTTCTCTCTTATTTTTTTATGTCTTATGAGAAGAGGTATTAACGGCTTTTTTTTTTTTTTTTACTATCTTTGCAAGAATGTTTTTGTACTGATAATGTCTCCTTGAGGGCAAATTTTGGGTAGGGTATGCTTGGTCACAGCAGAGACCATTATAAAGAATTAAGGTTTCCTAATTTTAGCATTCTTCTATAATACAACACATTGTGTGTACAGATGTCACTTGGCTCTTGTTGCATCACACTATGGGAAATGGAGCTTAGGAACTGAGACAAATGCTAATACTTTGGCTACTGCCATTGCTGTAAGCAATAAAGTATTCTTTGTCTCTGACCTAGGGGTCTCGTGTCTTCTTAGTTCCCATTAAACTAAGGAAGGCTAACTTGGTAGCTTGCAAACAGGGTAGCACTTCAGAGCCTTCACTGTTCTTGACCTTCCTGAGAAGGGAAGTAAGATGGACTAGAAATTAATGTATGACATAGCAGAGCAGAGCTATGCAATGTTACCTTAAAGCAGAGTGTTTAATATCAAGCTGTAACTTCACCCCTTTCTAACCATTCAAGAATGTGAGTGGTAAGGGTTATATTATAAGGATAACTTTGAATTTTCTCTACTTAAAATATAAATCATTTCCAAATGTCAATACTATAACTATTATTAGTAATGACTTATTTGCAATATACCTTTCAACCATGTCACAGCTCCAAGGCCAAAAAGAAACGACGTTAAAATATATTTGGCCTAGTATGGGAAGCTTTAACAGGCACCGCATCAACAGACAGAGAAAGAGAATTCTGCATGTTTTTAAAGCAATAGGATATAAACAAGATGAGGCGACTTGCTCCCACCCCTTCTGCTGCTTTGTCTGTAGATATTGAACTCCTCTCTGTGTAAAGGACAGCTGAGTTTAGCACCAAGACAGGAGGTAGGAGGAAATGATGAGAAAAAACTCTATTAAGGAGTTTGTGATTAGAGAACCAAAAAGCACATAATACTATTAGGAAGTGCAATAAACCCAAAGTGATATTAGTTTGACTAGAATTCATTCATGTGTGCAAGCAGGAGGGAGGGTTGCTGGAATTGGGGGAGAGATTTTGGCATGAGATGAAGGCAGGTGAGAGTCACCTGGCATTAAAGGGCAAGGGTTCCAGAGAGGCTGAGTTTTGAAGCAGTGTTCTGGAATGATGGAAAAACATAAATTTGAAAGGGAAAGCAGATGGCATTTGAGCAGCACAATTTTTGATTGGTGGCAGAGAGGTGAAAATGAGAGTCAGGAAGAAGCACAGTCCAGGCAAAAGATAACTAAGTGGAGGATAAGGTGACCTGGGCCTAAGTCCAGTTAGGTTAGTGACAAGCCGTCTGACTCAGACCACCTCGGTCTGTCTATCTGAAAATAAGGGAATGAATTAGACGATCTCTCCAAAAACACTGTAATTTTGTAATTGGGTTTTTAGAAAGTAAGAGCAATTTAATTGAACAGTGCCGAGTGTTAACACTGAGTTACAATGAAAATTATTTTAAAAAGATGTACTGAGCCATTGGCAGTAGGTGAAGACACTAGTATTGAATTTAAGAATCAATAGGCAGACACTGCTGGTCCTTGAGCAAAAATGACAAGATTAAAATATCTGTGGAATGCAATCAAAGAAAATTGCCAAGAGGACTTTCAAAATAACCACAGTCAATCCTAGACTATCATGTCAAAAGACTTGTAAGTTACATTTCCATCCACCTAAATGAGTGTGGTGGTAATTAAAATATCAATTAAATTATTTCTCTTTAACTATTGAAAAATTTAGAGTATTCATTGTCTGCACAGTACAATAGAAGTGTTTGGACACAAAATTATTAAGAGATGAAATAGATGACCCTTTTGTATTATTTGAGGTGATTTTTAATATGAGGTACTTAAAAGTAATTGGTTGTTACATATATTCCTTAATAGTAACCAGTTGGCATTGCTCTGATTATACTACACAAGCCAGAATTCAGTTCTATTTTAAGTCTATATGTCCGTACTTATATATAGAAATAAATGAATTTTCTTATTCTGTACCATTGTTTCACCTTCAACTTTTCATCTTACCACAGTTATCTCCATGAGGACATCAGAACCTCTATAAAGGTCTTTATTTTCCTAATCACTCATGGGTCAGTTCGTTTAGGATCATGAAAGTCCACCGCAGTATGAAGAGTCTTTTGGTGCCTAAACTAATGTCTTGAATAGAAGCAGAAATGACCAGATCATGCTTCCCTAAGGAGTCTAGAATTTGCTGAAAATGCAGAGCAGGCCAGGCTGCCCTAGCACAGTCATGTGAGGCTGTTCTGCAAAGTCCAGTAGCCTTCTTAGAACCTTTGGCAAGAGAGAATGCACAGTCTTCTGAAATTCATTTGTAGCGTCTTTACAGCTAAGATAACCAATCATTTACTAAGTGCTTCTAATGAGTCAGGTTCTTTCACAAAATTATCTTTTATATTGAGATATAATTGACAGGTGCAACATTATAGTAGTTTCAGGTGTAAAACATAATGATTCAATATTGTATATATTGTGAAATGATTCTCACAGTAAGTCCAGTTAACATTCATCACCACACATAGTAACAATTTTTTTCTTATGATGACAACTTTTAAGATCTACTCTCTTAGGAACTTTCAAATGTACATGACAGTACTGTTAACTATAGTCACTCACCATGCTGTACATCATGTCCATGACTTATTTATTTTATAACTTAAAGTTTGTACCTTTTGACCTCCTTTACCCATTTTGCTGACCCCAACCCCAGATCCTGGCAACCACCAATTTGTTTTCTAATCTATGAGTTCAATATTTTGTGGGAAGTTGTTTTGTTTGTAAATTCCACATTGGTATTTGTCTTTCTCTGTCTGACTGGTTTCATTTAGCATAATGCCATCAAGGTTCATCCACATTGTTGCAAATGGCAAGATTTCCTTCCTTTTATGTCTGAATAGTATTTCATTGTACATATGCCACATTTTCCTTATCCAGTAATCCGTTGATGATCACTTAGGAAACTTCTACGTTCACAATATTATCTTGTCACATTAAACCTCATTTGTTATCCCATTTTACAGATAGTGATGATGATCAAGATATGCTTTCTAAGATTTGGGACAAATATCTGACCTATAGTAGTAAATTAAGAATGTAGGCCTGATCAGGTGGTGGCGCAGTGGATAGAGCATCGGACTGGAATGTGAAAGACTCAGGTTCGAGACCCCGACCTCGCCAGCTTGAGCGCAGGCCCATCTGCCTTGAGCAAAAGCTTTCAGCTTGGACCCAAGTTCGCTGGCTCCAGCAAGGGGTTGCTCAGTCTGCTGAAGGCCTGCAGTCAAGGCACATGTGAGAAAGCAATCAATGAACAACTAAGGAGTTGCAACAGCAACAAAAAAACTAATGATTGATGCTTCTCACCTGTCTCTGTTCCTGTCTGTCTGTCCCTATCCATCCCTCTCTCTGCCCCTGTAAAAATAAAAAGAATGCAGGAAGAGGAAGTTAAAGAGATGGTTGAAAGAAGATTTAAAAGGATGCTGGTGAGTGAGGTTTGCTTTGGTAAGCAAGATGTTTGTAAGGCTTCTTTCAAAAGAAAACTCTTCCATTCTCTTCATGCTCATGTGCAAACTGTTTCACAGAATATGTATAATTCTAGTTCCAGAGTGCCTGTTATCCCCATGAATGTAAGGCTCAGATTAATGTACTTTGTGGATTAAATGCTGCTCAGATCCAAATCTGGACCAAAGATTGAGACTGTAGGATTTACCCCTAACTACAGTTATTCATGAAATTAAAATGGCCAGTGCAATTTGTTGCCAGCCTAAATTGCATTGATAACTTGGAGAGCTAGGAGGAAGTGGTGGTCATTTTCACAGAAGGTGAGGAGAATAAAGAAGTTCCATCATCAATACTTTCCCTCCAAAAAGCAAGTCAGATTTTTTTTCTTCACTTCCCTGAGCCCCAAATTAGCCTCTAAAGTGAATCATTTGAAAAGCCAGACCTAGAGCTGACATTCTCAGGCAGGTATTCTGAATAACTGAAATTTTTCTACCTACACAATACATTTACTTTTTGCCAATCTAAAAACTTGGTATGAAATAAGAAAAGAGTGAGTTTATTCTTCTATTTTTTCTTCTATAACGTTTTCTGGTCAGGTCATACTTCTAACCCTAACAGTTTTTCTTTAGAGTGATGAGCTTTTAAAAATATGTCCTGCTTAAACCAGCCCACAGGTAAAACTTAGAAACACAACCAGAGGAAGAATAGCTTTTACGAATGAAAAACAGGTTGGTTCCCATAGAGCATTGGTGAATAGAGTCTGATTGAAAAAAGTTCAAGAGAAAAATGGGAGGGAGAAAGTAAGGACATTGAAGCCAGACAACCATTTTGAGGAGTTTTGCCATAGAAGAAAACAAGGTAAACAGGTCAGCACCTGGAAGGGTATATAGCATGAAAGGAGGGTTGACTTGTTTCTAGAATCAGAGGTCTACGCAGATGGGAATCACAGAGCTAATTGAGAGTCTTGGTGGGTTTTCAGCTATAGCCTTCTAGTCCCAAACACACCCTCTATACTCTGCATTTAAAATTTTGGAGACTGAGACTCTGCATACTATAATTTTCCATTTCTGAAGACTCTTTGTTATATTCTGCCATTAGGAGGTCTCTAGAACGAGTTTGGAAGACTGAAGGAGGAGAAAAAGTTCATATTTTTTTGTTGTTTCTTATTGTTCCCATCAGCACCTTCCAAACAATGCTTCTTCATTATGATAATAATTGCCCCCAATAGCAGTAATTGGTTCCAAAACATGTGTTTTCCTTCACTCCTAAAATCAAGGTCATTGTGTCCCCTTACCAAGATCAGAACCATGCAGGTGGCACTCCTTTTTCTGTGGTCTATCCCCAGCTTTGCAGGCACCAGGATCAGCACCACCTGAGCAGGACCTTCTTTAGAAGGCTCTAAAACCCCCAGCCTCTTTCCTCTGCCCCCCTAACCCAAGGGGCAATAGCTACTTGCTGCAACTTTGTGTTTCCTCAGTGTTTTCCATTAGGCTTGTCCATCTTTCAGTGATATTTAACAGCTTTCCTAAAGTCAGTTATCTCTATCAAAATAACTTAGCGGTTCTTGTTTTCTTGACTGAATTCTGACACGGAGGCAGAGTCAGGATTTCAAGTCAGGAAGGACAGAGGTCAAAGTCTATATTTCTCAGCTACACTATACTGCCTCTCCTACAGAGATGCCCCCATTTTAAATTTGAAAAATAAATCTTTTAACAGAATGACAAGTGAGGATTTACCTTCCATAAAACTAAGAGTTTTTCTAATACATCGACTGATGATATTCCAGCCTTTCTCATTGCCTATTTCTTCATCCTCTTTCTTACCATCACTTGATCTTTCTTTAGGTACCAATCTCTTATTAAAATATTTCCTCCTAGTGTTTGGTTTTTAAGGTCTTCCCATTGTTCTTTTTCTTCCTATTGTTCTTTGCAGTTCAGATCGCTGCTTCCATAACCCATGTTCTGTGGTTGGTCTATGGGTAGAAAGGATTAGTGTACTAATAACTGGTGGAAACCCATATCCTAATATGAAATTCACTTTCTTGCAAGAGGTACTGAATTGAATGTTTGAAGCTTGTAGTCAAGTTTGTGCTTAGTAGTAGGTTCAATCACATGTAGAACTAATACCATCTCTCTGGCCTCGATTCCCTCAGTTGCAAAGTGAGGAGGTCATAGTGGATGATCTCTGATACCCTTCTAGCAGGCTCCCAGAACTTGTCCTGTTTTTTAACTCTCTTCTTGATCCTAAGCTATGCAGCTAATGGACTGTTACTCTATTTCCTAGCATAATATAAAATTCTGTTGAATTGGTAACAGTCCTTTGATTTACCCTAGCGCTTTAGCCATTCCTTAGAAACCTTGATATCTAATCCCTTCCATTTACATCTTGGCTCCTTCCTAAAAAGTCTTTAAATTCTATCTTTAGCTCACTGAACTCTAATTACTCTCCTTCTTTTCTTCATCATTGCTTAACCTTTTTCATCCTTGGTTTCTCTTATGAACTTATCTACTGCCCTCTTTTAAAAATCATTTTTTTTCTTCCTTGATTTCTTACATATACTAATATACATTATAAAAGTTTCCTCAAAAGGCCTGACCTGTGGTGGTGCAGTGGATCAAGCATTGACCTGGAATGCTGAGGTACAGATTCAAAACCCTGGGCTTGCCAGGTCAAGGCACATATGGGAGTTGATACTTCCTGCTTCTCCCCCCTTCTCTCTCTCTCTCTCTCTCTCTGTCTCTCTTCTTTAAAATGAATAAATAAATAAAAATAATTAAAAATAAAATAAAAGTTTTCTCAAAGTCCTGGAGAATGTGCTTACTAATTCATGCAAAGCTATTCAACTTTCCTTTCGAGAAAGGATGCCTAACATATGAGGCAGCTACAAATTGTCCAGAACAACCGCTAGAGGAATGGAATCAAATCCCAGCTCCCTTACATATTAGGTGGCTACAAGAACTTAGAAAAATGACTTAGTGTCCTTGGCCTAGAGCAGCAATTTTCAACTGGTGTGCAGTGGCATATTGGTACGCACTAGAATTTTTAAAACATGCAACACCTGACTATTTAGTCAGGGTCACTGACCTTTTGTCCCTTAGATTGTCAAATAAAAAAACCCAAAATGATAGCATCCAATACAACAATAGCGATCCAGTGTGAATGAATCAAAATTATACCTATTTTTTTTGTCTGGTTGGCAAAAGATATATTTTTAGTATGCCACAGAATTTCAGTAATTATGTGCTATGAGATGAAAAAGGGTGAAAATCTCTGGCCTAGACTATTCTTACCTAGATACAGTTATATCTACCACATCATTTATCCAACCCACATTTGTGAGATAACGGTATATAAAAGGCTATTAGTTACAACTTTTCCCTTCTCCTTAACACATTGCTTTGCATGTGCTCTTCTGTGCCAATCTCTGACCTCCAGTTCTTTGTAAGTGATGTTTGCTCTACTCCACCTTCCTTTGTGTCACCTTATCCTCCTCCATTCCCTCTCCTCCCCTTCTTCCATAATGTTCCACCCAATACTTACTTAAATTCTTACACTTTAAGAATCAACACAGCATATCCTTGAGAGTAGATTCCTTTTGCTCTCTCCTCTCCTGGCTGGCCAAGTGGCCCTTCTCCCACACTCCCATGGCCCTCCAGGGATGCCCATCCTTTCTGTCTGTGTGTTGATTGATCCATTAGTCTTCAGCACTCAACTTACTTCCTTGTGAACATAGACTTTATGCCCACCAAATCTAGCTTAGCACATAGTAGGCCATCAAGAAATGCTAAAAGACAAAAATAAGATTTTTTAGGTTCAGTTTCAACCTCTCTATTGTCTCTCCTTCTTCTTTAGAGATTTTTTTTTTTGCTCTTGGGACCAAAACTGAGAGCCTTTGCAGAGGCAAAAACATACTTATCCAAAAGAAAAATAACAAGAAAGAATATGCATCTCATTAAATAGCAAATATCCTAAGGAGAATAGAGGAGAGACATTATAAAGGTAGACAGAACACCCCCAAAGAAGCTTTTATGATTGTTGTTAAATTAATAGAAAGAAATTTGGCAGGATCTGGCATTTTTAAGGGACAAAGGAATGAGTGCATGAGGCCAATAAGTAGCCTGGATCTTCCCCTTCATTTCCATCGTACTGCTCAGCCAGGCAGTAAAAAAACATCAAATATAGACACCACTGGGATGGGACACAACTTGTGGCTAATAAATTCTGAAGGAAAGCCTGGAGACTGGACAAAAGGCCAAAGGATGAATCTTACAATTGAGAAAGGAAGCAACACATCTTTCTGCTCTGCTTTCCCATGGAAGACAAAACACTCCCAAATCTCTGAATTTTTAGTTCATCTTCTCTGGTGATTGAAAAACAATGCCTTTTTCAAAAGGAATTTTCAATGATGGGCATGCACAAGTGTACCAGGTAGTCTCAGAATCACAATGTAACTCAGGCCTCCATCCTGGGGGAGGCCATGACTTCACTGCAGGCTAGAAACAGAAAGAAAAGAAGGTACAAGATCCTGAGCTGATTCACGCTCATCACAGAACTACGTCACGTGGTCAACAAACAGGCTGGCCGCCCAAACAGATCCTGCAGACTGTGAAAGCCATCCCACATCCTGGCTAAAGGACACCAAGTCTATTCTAGTAAAACCAAGTTGTTCAAAATAGTCCCAGTGAAAGGAAAATGGCATTAAAACATACTTGAGGGTATAGACTGAAACACTTGAATTTCAACAGGCTAGAAGTTATTTGACTTTGGGCAAGTCTCACACCATCTCAGATTCCAGCTACCACAGACTGCTCACCATTCTCTAAACACACTTGACCCATCCAAGATCCTGTTTCCTCTGCCTAGACTGTCTTTTCCTACTTTCTTATTTTAGCTCAAACTTCAGTCTCCACTGACTCCCTTAGGCTCCCATATTTATTGAAATTGTATGTTCGTGAGCTTGCCTTGCCTACTAGGCAGAGAGATCCTAGAATAATAAACCGTGTTGTTTCATTTCTGCATCCTGGTGTTTAGCACTATATGTGAAATGCAGGCTCTCATGAAATGTTTACTGGATGAATCAATTTCACATAATTATGCTTCCGTTTCTTCAAATGCAAAATGTAGAGATGAGACTACCTTGTCCTCAGGCTGTTCATAGCCCTGATAGGCAATGATCTCACAAAGTTGCCTCAGAAGTTACAGACACAAAGAACTTAGGAGTTATGACCAAAAGAGAAACAATTACTTTCTGAGTGAAAGCTATTTAATACATAAAAATAAAAACACTGTTAGCCTGTGTTTCACAAAGTTCTACCTCTTATGACATTCCCGTGAGGAACTATTCCTTAGGATTCCTGGCTTCTCTCAGGATCACATCTTTTTGTACACAATATCCTGAATCAAGGACCATCCTGTATTTGATTGCAAGCAGAGGTGGATTTAAGGGTGGGCGCACCAGGCATGCGCCCTGGGCCCCGACTTCTGAAGGGCCCCGCAAAACCCCACTTTACACTTTTTTCTAATGACACCAAGTTTGGTTTTATATGTGCAATTTTAATATTAATAGTACACAATATTTTTTATTTATTTAAAAATATGGTTCACATATATTTTTATTTTCCCTGTCTCTCTCTCTCTTTTTAAGGGGCCCAATATTTTCTTCTGTGCCCAGGACCTCAGCTGACCTTAATCTGTCTCTGGTTGAAAGCCATCAGCTAGCTCTTTTGGAAACGTAGAGATAAATGGATCATGTCATGTGAAATTTGACTTTGTAGGTATGTGGCTGTTATATGTCCCAGGTCCCTACTCCATGGTGGCATTATGGTATCACAGTGGTAGGAACAGAGAGTATTGAGAGAATCAAGGAGCAGTAGGTCAGACAAGGACTTTGGAATCAAACAGATAAATTATATTTGGGTCCTCCACTTGCTTATAGTGTGGTTTTGGTCAAATTTTTCAGTGTCTCTCAGAAGTCTTGTCAATAAAATGGGTATATTACTACACCTCTCTTAGATGGAGGACATGAAACAATATAAGCCAAGTACTTAATCTACATGAAGATTTTTAACACACTCTGAGTATTCAATAAATGGTATCTAGATTTGAACATATTATTTTCTGGCCCAATCCCCTTATCTTAAACATGAGTTACCCAAGCTCATGCAAATTATCAGTGGTACAGCAAGATCCAGATTCCAACATCAGGCTTTTCCTGATTCTTAGTGGTAGCAAGAAATTACCACAAGCCTGATCAGGTGGTGGCACAGTGGATAGAGTGTCAAACTGGGACCTGTTAGGAGCCAGGTTCAAAACCCCAAGGTTGCCAGCTTGAGCACAGGTTCATCTGGTTTGAACAAGGTTCACCAGCTTGAGCCAAAGATTGCTGGCTTGAGCAAGAGATCACTTGGTCTGCTGTAGTCCGCTCCCCACCTCAGGTCAATGCACATATGAGAAAGCAATCAATGAACAACTAAGGTGCCGCAACAAAGAATTGATGCTTCTCATCTCTCTCCCTTCCTGTCTGTCTGTCTTTATCTGTCCCTCTCTCTGACTCTCTCTCTGTCTCTGTCACAAAAATAAATAAATAAATAAAAATGCTACAAGAGGCTAATATTCCCATCAGCAGGTCAGCCACAGGAGTCATTTTCTTTATGTTGTGCTTTTGAAGTATACTGTCCAATGGTGTAGCACAGGAAGGCCAGATGGACTGGGTATCATCTATCCTCTGTGCCCTCTTGAAGAAATCACATAGCTTAAAAGGAATTGCACAGTATTGCTAGTCCCTTGTCTTCCACTGGGCAGGCTCATGACCTTGGGCAAGTCACTTAAATTTTTTTAACTTTAACTTCCTTAACGATGAAATAGAGATGACAATACATGTCTATTCTCACTACCCCAAAAGTTTACCAATATTATGGTTGGCTAATAATGACCCCAAAGATATCAGATTCTGATTCTTAGAACCTGTAAATATTAGTTCATTTGGAGAAAGGGTCTTTGCAGGAGTGGTTAAATTATAAATCTTGAGATAGTTTATCCCAGATTATCCAGTGTGCTCTGAATGCAATCACATGGGTCCTTATAAAAGTAAAGCAGAGAGAGATTAGACACACATAGAAGAGTACACGACATACAGAGGAAGACAGAGAGATTTGAAGATGCTGGCCTTAAAAATTAAAGTGATGTACCGCAAGCCAAGGGATGGCAGCAGACACTAGAAGCTTGAAGAAGAAATGAATAAAGTCTCCCCTACAGTCTTTGGAGGGAGTGTGGGCCTGCTAACACTTTGATTTCATCCTAGTGATACTGATGTCATACTTCAGCCTCCAGAACTGTGATGGACCAAATTTCAGTTGTTTTTGAGCCACCAATTTATGGAAATATTTTATAGCAGCCACATGAAACTAATCCAAATACAAAAAGACAAAGTATCTGAAAGTTTTTATGTAAATTATAAAAAAATGGATGAGGAGGGAAATACCTGGGGGAAAATAGACATTAGTCTGACCCCTGTTTGTATTAGAGATAAAACATTTAACCTCTATGACAACAAATGTAGAATCACATCTGAATCTCACTGTCTCACTGGACACTAAATGGTATACTGGGCACTAAATACTAATTAAGGTTTAATAATATAGTAGGTTTGAAGAATTAAAAAAATGTTCCTCATATTTTCAGTTTTTAAGCACTGTGAGTATAGGGTCTCCCTTGGTGACTCAATATTTTTTCCATTGGCCAGACCAGACCCATGAGCCCACCCCATCCCCAGCTGGACAGAAAGTTCAACCTTGTCTATGTCAAAAGAGAGAAAGATGGGGGAACAAAGAGCAGCACTAATGGCATTCATAGTGAAGTCAACTGTAATCAACAAAAGTAGGAAATTCATAGACATGTAATACTCATGAAACAGTCAGGTCTTGAGAATGTGGCTCTTATGAGTTACAGGGTCAGAAGAAGATAACAGAATAAGTTCTCACTTGAACAGGCTCATATTTATTTGCAAGGTGACCTTGTATTTTGGTTTTTCAAGGTGCTCCTGATTTATACTTGTACTCTCAGCATAATTATTAATAGTACCTTCTTTTCCTCTCCAAAATATAAATGAATAATATTATGGTCATCCTTACTTATCTAGAATGCATAGAATTGAAGCCCTGATATTTTTTTGTCTCTGTTTTGTGACAGGGACAGAGAGAGGGACAGATAGACAGGAAAGAAGAGACATGAGAAGCATCGATTCTCTGTGCGGCACCTTAGTTGTTCATTGACTGCTTTCTCATATGTGCCTTGAACACAGGGCTACAGCAGAGCTATGGAGCCCTTGCTCAAGCCAGCAACCTTGGGCTTCAAGACAGCGATCATGGGGTTATGTCTATGACACCATGCTCAGACCAGCGACCCTGCACTTAAGCCAGTGAGTCTGCCCTCAAGTTGGGTGAGCCGCGCTCAAGCCAGCAACCTCAGGGTTTCAAACCCGGTTTCTCCATGTCCCAGTCCGATGCTCTAACCACTGTACCACCACCCAGTCTGGTGAAACCCTGATATTTCTGAATGGTCCTAACACATGAATGAATGTGCACAAGAATTCTTTGGGAAGCTTGCAGAAAGGATAGATTCCTGGACCACATTCACCTGAAATTTTGTTTTACTAGCTAAAATGGGGTCCCTGAAATTGGCACTAAGAGTGATTCTGGATATAGCTGGAACACAGATTACACTTTAAAGAACCCTGCTTGAATGTTCCTTCACATTTATGCAAAGCTAATCAGAATTTTAGGGTTAGGTGTTCCTATAAATGAGTATTTTCCAGGAGATGTAGATTAGAAGTTTTATCATGACAAATACAAATACAAGGTCCTTGATTATCCCTTTTCAATTTTATTAATAATTTAAAACAGTAAAAGACTTTGGTTGCATTCTCAGATTCATGAACTGTGGCTTATGAGTATTTACTTTTTTTGTAAAATTTATTTCAGCACTCATGTCAGGTAATGCCTCATGGTTTAAGTCTCAGACTTATTATGAAGATTAGAAGGAGGTTTAGAAAATATGGGGTAAAGAAATTTCTGAAAGCGGTCTAGATACCTTAGCTTCCCAAACTCACGTGTTAAAGAAACCTCCCTTTCTACAGTGCGATTCATTTGGGCCAACTCCACTCTTTGAAAAGGTAAGGGAATGTTTGTTTCAGGCCTCATTCACACCTTCATGTGAATTTATCAGCTATGCAGCCACACTCATGGAATGGCATTTGAATTACAGCTGGCAGGAGTAGCAAAAATTTCAGCAGCCTAGAGAGCAGTCCTTGAAAGACATCAAGACTCCCTCTGACTTTTCAGGCTCTGAAACAGAGAGGGAGCAAGACAAGGGTACTTGCATCAAGGAACAGAGAAACCAGAATAAGTGTTCTTGCTTCACAGTTGTGTCTGGGATCCTAGAGGCTGCCTGGGAGCCACGGAGCTCTGAGTTGATCAGTAGCAAAACAGTTCATCCTTCCTTGTTCTAGCCTTGGAGGCACACAGATAAATAAAAAGCAATCCCTGTATACATAGATATTTATAATAGACAAAGGGTGCAAACAACTCAAATGTGTATCAACAAACAAATGGATAGACAAAATGTGGTATATCCACACAAAGAAGTATTACTTAAGCATAAAAGGGAATAAAGTAGTAATACATACTAAAACCTAGATAAACTTTGAAAACATTATGCTCAGTGAAAGAAGCCAGCTACAAAAGACTACACGGTTTCCATTCATATGAACTTCAGAATAGGCATATCTACAGACAGAAGATAGAACAGTGGTTGCTTAGAGATGGGAGGGGAGTGGAAACAAACAGGTGATAGCTAAAGAATAAGGGGTTTCTTCCTAGGGAATAAAAATGTTGTACAATTGAATGCAGTGATTGTTGCACACATCTGTGTTTATAATAAGAACCATTAAATTGTATACTTTAAGTGTATGAATTTTACAGCATACAAATTAAATCTTAAAGCTTATTTTAAATAAATAAATAAAACTAACAGTCACTGCTTTCAAGGATCTTTCATGGTTTACCCTATATTAGAGAGTGAGTCACAACCACATGAGCTTTGCTCCAGATCTTTCCCAGTGAAGACTTGCTTTTCCCTGAAAAAAACAAACAAAAAAACAAAACAAGAGAAGGCGGGGAGAGGTTTGGTGGACTGATGCCTTTACATGTCACTGCCATCCCAGCTTGTCCATTTTTATTCTTTTTAGCCCGATAGTTTCTCACAGAAACCATTTGAAAGTATTCCTCATGAATGCTGAGAGTCCACATACATCCGTTGTCCGTATCGAAGAGTACCTTCAGCATCAGCTTTCTATGACTTTGGATGTCATTGCATCTATATAGACAGATGAGTTTCCCTAACTCAGTTATTTTGCAGGGGTAATGCACTTTAGAAAATACTAAAAATGGAGAAACTTGATTTCTGGTACTTTAAACTCAACTCCAGAAATAATCTCAGACCCTCCTCCTATAGTCTTTATCAGCAACTGGCTCAGTTAGTTGCCCAGAACAGAATTAAGTATCATCTGGGCGCTATTCTCCCTTCATGACTCTCATCCAAACAGTCACATGCTATGTCAACTATGACCTGTCAACTATCAGACCCATCCATTCTCCTTGCCATTGCTGGTCCTCCAGGTGAGGCCACTATTATCTTCCATCTGGATTGCTGCAAAGACCCCTAATGTGCTCTCCCTGCTCCCTTCTGTCCTCCCCAAGCAGCCAGATGGCCCTTCTAAAACACAAACTGGGCCATGTGGCTTTTTCTCTTACTTTCCTTGAATTGTCCTCAAAGTCAATTCCAGTCATCTGAGCATGGCATACAAGGTTTTTCTAGCCTCAGCTCATCGTTTACCATTCTAGGGTCGCACTTTTATATTCCCCGTCATCCTCATTGCCCCTCTCCTGATTGTCCTTGAGTTTGTCAAATACCCCATGCTCTCTCTAGTCTCTAAGCCTTCCCAGGCACTATTCACTTTGTCTGGAACATGCTTACTTCCTCTCCCCACTTTACTGCTTTCAATTCACAAGCTGTCACTTGGCTAATTCCAAGTCATCTTTCTCTCAGCTCAATGTCACTTTCTTCTACAAGCATTTTTAGAACCCTCTCCTCATCCCTGCCTCAGGTTACATTTGTTGGCTTTGCTATATGTTTCTGAAAATATCAAAATGTTTACTATACAGTATTATGATTGATTGTTTATGTGTCTCTCTGCATCTGAATGTGTGATCAAAGGCAAGGAAGTAACTTGTCTTACTCTTCATTTTTCCTCACAGCCTAGCAAAATCTTAGCACAGAGTAGGCACTCTGCAAAACCATGGTGTTACCAAGGGTCTTGATTAAGTTAGGCTGGTGACTATACAAAGCTATAAAATGCAGAGGGTTTATTATTGTCTGTGTTCATAATCACCACTTATACAATAGCTTCATAACAGAGAGAAGGCATTTTGTATATAGAGAAGCAGTATCTTTTCAGCTAATTTTTAATTATATGTATGTTATTATAAGCTTCACGCAAAAATGCATTCTCTGAATGTACTCAATTTAATTTTAATTTTACAACAAAAGCTTCCTGGGTTGTTAAATAGTCCCATCGAGTTTTTGCTTTGCTAATATCATTGGGACTATGCAGAAAACTTCAAGGAAGAAAAAAATCCTATCATTGATTTCTTTTATGTGTTTATTTTAAAATGCAGGACTAACTGACACCAGGGGAAGTGCATTAACATTTCTTGGTGGACAATAAGGGATCTTTCATGGACAGAGTACTGAGTTACTTATTGCTGTATTGAGTTTCCAAACACATTGCTCCTTAGTGATTTCTGGTTCTTAATGTATTGACTTTCTGCTTGGACCAGAGCTTACAGAATTCCATTTCACCTAGCACCATACCAGGTTACTCTACTTTATACAGTTCTACATCCTATAATATTTCCAATGAGGGGACAACCTGAGCAATATGCACCTTCTTGTCAGATCCTTTCTCTTAAACAGTGTATTCTTCGAGAAGAAAAAAGCATATGCTGATATTCAGTCCTTATAAAATCTATGTTAAGTGAAGAATAAACCCATTTTCTTAAAAAAAAAAAAGTGAGTTGGTTTAAGATGTCTAGAAGCAAGGGGAGGTAGGAGAAAAAGCCAATGTGCTAGTTGCATGGACATGTGGGTACAAATTTTGTCTCTGTCTCTGTTTCTTTTTTGGGGGGGAGTGGTTCTAAAGTGAGAATCTGGAAGGCAGTGAGACAGACTCCCGCATGCATCCTACCGGGATCCACCCAGCATGCCCACTAGGGATTGATGCTCTGCCCATCTGGGGCATTGCTCCATTGCAACCAGAGCCATTCTAGAGCCTGAGGTGGAGGCCATAAAGCCGTCTTCAGCGCCCGAGCCAGCTTTGCTCCAGTGGAGCCTTGGCCGCAAGAGAGGAAGAAAAAGATAGTGAGAAAGGAGAGGAGGAAGATAGTGAGAAAGGAAAGGAGGAGAAGAGGGTGAAGAAGTAGATGGGCACTTCTCCTGTGTGCTCTAGCTGGGAATTGAACCCAGGACTTCCACACGCCGGGCCGATGCTCTACCACTGACCCAACCGGCCAGGGCTTTGTCTCTGTTTCTTGTTAGCTGTTGAACCTACACAGTTTATGCTCTGGATGTCAGATTCCTTGTCTCCAAAATGACTAGAAAAATATTTACCACTGATGATTTAAAAAAATAAAAATAAAACCTAGCTGAGGAAAAAGTATCTAGCAAGAGTGGGAGTCTAGAGGTATTTATAAAAAGCTATTTATATGCATCGCCCAACTGCTGAAATATGGGAAAAGTAAATGAATTAAAATGTGCCATGCTTGCCTGACCTGTGGTGGCACAGTGGATAAAGCATCGACCTGGAATGCTGAGGTTGCTGGTTCAAAACCCTGGGCTTACCTGGTCAAGGCACATATGGGAGTTGATGCTTCCAGCTCCTCCCCCTCTCCTCTCTCTCTATTCTCTCTCTCTAAAAATGAATAAATAAAATCTAAAAAAAATAAAAAATGAAAATAAATGTGCCATGCCTGGCCAGGTGCTTGCGCAGTAGATAGAATGTTGGACTGGGATGCAGAAGACCCTGGTTCGAGACTTCGAGGTCACCAGCTTGAGCGTGGGCTCATCTGATTTGAGCAAAAGCTCGTCAGCTTGGACCCAAGGTCGCTGGCTCCAGCAAGGGGTTGCTCGATCTGCTGAAGGCCCACGGTCAAGGCACATGTGAGAAAGCAATCAATGAACAACTAAGGTGTTGCAACATGTCTGTCTGTCCCTATTTATCCCTCTCTCTGTCTGTAAAAAAAAAAAAAAGTGCCATACGCATGGATCTTAAAGGTACTGAATGGCTTTTCTGCCTTTCACTATCTTTCCTCATCTCCCAACTTATGCAATATTGAATGAAAATGTCAAGTTTCCTAACACTAGAGATGTGACCACCAGTGTCCAATGTGTTAAAAACATCAATTTAAAGTGCTATTCCACATCTGATAAATCACAGGTGATAAGAGGAACATTCGTATAAGGCAAGGGTTCCCAAACTTTTACACAGGAGGCCAGTTCACTGTTCCTCAGACCGTTGGAGGGCCGCCACATACAGTACTCCATACACTGACCACCAATGAAAGAGGTGCCCCTTCTGAAAGTGCGGCAGGGCCGGATAAATGGCCTCAGGGGACCACATGTGGCCACGGGCTGTAGTTTGGGGACCCCTGGTATAAGGTTTGGACGAATGTGAGCAAAAGCTGACACAGACAGAACTTATAAACAGCTATCATATTCAAAAGAAAATTTATAAGATCAGAAAAATGAACCATAGGAAATCATTCCAAAGGATCAAATGTATATGAGGTACAATTACTAAAATTATTTGAAAAAGCAAAAAGTAAACAATATATACATTATATATTTCACTACTTGAAAATATAGATTCCAGCTCTTAAACTTTTATAAACCAAAATAAATTTTGCCTTTGAGTTATCCATACACAAACTCTAGTGAATCAAAAGACAAGCAGTAAAGACAGTTTTATAGTCATCTTTTTAATTTTGCTTCACATCTTGGAATCAAGTTACCATGTTAGACATTTAGAGTTGTTAATTTTTTAAGTCAGTGGCATTTTCCTTGGCATGTTATCTTAGCATTCCTGTTCATATTTTACTGCTGTGAATGGCCATCCAACTCCCCCACCTCCACTTTTTTGGTCTTTTGTATTACTTGTGCAGCTAAACATTTATTTATTAAAATTTTTCTTCAAGTCCTGGCTAAGTTAAATATTGCTTTAAGAAGTAATCAATGTTGTTGGATTTTTTTTTAGTGTAGCAATGTTAAATATGCTTGCATCTTTTACAAACCTTAATTCTTTATTTTTTCAGTTAAAAGCTCTGGTCATATCAGAAAGATTTGGAAATCAACCAGTGTCTCCCATAGATCAAAGAAGAAATGATACACATAGAGATTTTAGATTTAGATTTTGGAATCTCTAAAATACAAAACAAAACAAAAATACCACAACTAGATCATGATATCATGGTCATGGATGACTGCTAAATACAAAATTTAATAATAATGAACCAGCCTAACAAGTAAATCCACTCATCAATCTTACTATCGCCCAAAGAGAGGCAGGAGACATTCTGTGCCTCCCGATGTGATACAATAGGACATTCCCACACCACTTACAAAATAGTCCTGCCAAAAAAATCAAACCTGAGTTTGATCAACCTTCTAGAGCAATAGCTTATAGGAGAAATAGATCATAAGGAGGGAGGGCAGAGATACATATTATGTTAAATTATAGGATTCAATCAACTCATCAAGAATATGAGAAGCTCAGCAGGACAAATGGTCTAGTTCTTTTAATGTATAAATTGCAGGGTTAAAAAAGTAAGGAGTTAGCCTGACCAGGCAGTGGTGCAGTGAGTGCATAGAGTATCAGACTGGGCATAGAGGACCCTGCCTGGATACCCCAAGGTCACTGACTTAAGCACGGGCTCACCAGCTTGAGTGTGTGGTCACTGGCTTGAGCGTGGGATCACAGACATGACCCATGGTCACTGGCTTGAGCAATGGGTCACTTGTACTTCTGTAGTTCCCCAGTCAAGGCACATATGAGAAAGCAGTCAATGAACAACTAAGGTGTTGCAACAAAGAATTGATGTTTCTCATCTCTCTCCCTTCCTGTCTGTCTGTCCCTCTTTATGACTCTTTCTCTGTCAAAAAAATAAATAAATAAAGTAAGGAGTTAGAACTAAAGAAACTTAAGAAATATCAGTTATACTAATGTTTAGACCTTGCTTGGACTCTGATTTCAACAAATGATACAATCAAGGGAATTTGAGTACTGACTGGTTATTTAATAGTATTCAGAAATTATGTCATAAGTGTATTAATGGTGTTTAGTTAAATTATAAAAAGAGCACTTATATTTTAGAAATATATATAGGAAAGAATTTTTAGATAAAATAATATTCAGGATCTGCTTCTAAGTCCAAAAGGGATTGGGAAGTAATAAGAGTATAGATCAGTGGTTCTTAACCTTTTTTGAGGTACCGAACCCACCAGTTTCATATGCGCATTCACCGAACCTTCTTTAGTGATAAATAAAATATGATTTTTTTTTCCAAATTCAAGACATAGATATATGTTTTTTTACTGGTGCACAAAATGAGCCGTGCATGAACATCACCTTGCTCAAAGAACAAAACCAACAAAGTGCATGAACTCACAACGAATTACAGTATTACTTTATTCTGGCCTCTGTGGCAGAGGCTTCTCTGAATCCCTGAGACCGACTCATCAAACCCCTAGGGTTCAATAGAACCCAGGTTAAGAACCACTGGTATAGATGAATCAAGTAGTCCTTTTGTTAAAGATTGCTGAAGCTAGGTCATTGGTACACGTGGGTGTATTATGTTCTTTTCTCAACTTTCTTATGTGTTTGAAATTTTTTATAATAAAAATAAATGATAGAATTTTAAAATCCAGTACCTAGGAATCCAAGAAGTGGTTTGTCGCTCACTCTGTTCCTCCCACAAAGGTGTACCAAATCTCCAGATCCAAACGCCCACGTACTTATACCACATGGTTTAGTTAAAATCACTAAGACAGACCTAAGATGAAACTGGAGTCCTACACACTTGTAAAAATATTTCTTACTGTCTACTGCTCCCCTCTAATACTTTCTTTATATTCCATAAGGAGATAAGTGGGTCATACATAAGATGTTAAAAGAAACCGCCTTTCTTTGCAATCACTTCCAACTTCCACTCAGTACAAAAATACAAGTGAGTGCTAAAAGGGAAATGTCTTATGACAAGGTCAAACTAGACAGATGAGAAATATAGGTTGTGATGAAAAACTAACAGGTGCATGTTTTATTGGCATGATAAATGTAGAAAAACCAGATGTGGATTCCCATATAACATTATACTAAACGTTTTAAAGTATATCTTTCCCCAAAGAAGCTTTTTCTTTCTTTATTTCTTTTTTTTCAGCTCCTATTCTTGTCATTGTAACTTTTTCAAGCCTCTTAGGAATCTGGACAAAAGAGTTCATGGAGATTCTATTTTTACAAGAAATGTGTAGAATCCTGCCTCATGACCTTTATTTAAGTGAGCAAGCCTGTTTGTTCCTCAAAAGTGGAGAGGAAATAGTGGGGTGGACAGCACCCTAGGCTCCTCTGCAGCACCTATGAGTTTTGTCCAACTTGCAAATACAGTGATAGAGCAGAGCAGAGCTGGCTCCACCTCCCCCCAAATACCTAAAGGTCCTGGAAGCAACATAAGCAAGGGAGCTTTTCTTCCAGTTTTTGTTTTGTTTTTGTCATGCAGACTTGCCCTCACTCCCAGGAAAGTCCTCAGTAACATAATGAATAAACTAAATGTATGAAGTGGCTATTTGTCTCATTTTCAAAGCTGCAATGCAGAGCTATGAATAGACTGTGAGACCCTCTGAGATAGACAATGTGTTCTAGCAACTTCTGCATCCGCTGCTCAGAGTGCCTAGAACATTGTTGTGCAATAAATGGAGAGAGTAAGTGAACTAAGAAGGAAGGGGATAAGGATGTTAGATCATCTCTCTGGACAAATTGACAGAAAGATGTCTGTTTTAAGGATCATGCCCAGATGTTCAGAGCTCACCTCACAAATTTTACCCAATCACTCAACAAGTCCGCACAACCAAATTCTGATATAATTTTTTCTCTTCTTACTTAGAGGGTAAAATTTTATTGGCTCCCATGAAACTTAACTTTTCTGTGTCAGCATGACAAGGTTGTGGTACCCAATTATTTGGTTGAACATTAATCTAGGTGTTATTGTGAAGGCATTTTTTTGGATAAAATTAGTAAATTAGCAGACCTTGAGTAAAACATTAACCTCTATAATGTGAACAGAGGTTTAACCTCATCCAGTCAGTTAAAGTTTATTCAAGGAAAATAGAATTCTGCCTCCAGACTGCATTTGTACTTGAACTGCAACATTCATCCTTCTTTGGGTCTCCAGTCTGCCAGCCTACCTTACACACACACACACACACACACACACACACACGTCCTAATAATCTTGTTTCTCTATAGACTCTTAAGTAATACTGTTGCTAACAACTCTCATTTCCAGGCCCCCTTCCTCATTCCTCCTCTCTACTCCATCATCCATACAACTAGAGTGATTTCTAACATCAGCCTGATAACAGCACCGTTGCCGCATGGCACCTGTCAGTGGTCCTCTCTCACCTCCACAGGTAAACTGAACATCATTGTTTTCTGTGAAGGCCTTGCATGAATCAAATTCAACACTAATAACTCAGGACTGTAATATTGTAATTGTTTACTTGAGTGCCCCTCTCTTTGGCACATGTCCATATGGTATGAATGGTCTCTGCCAACTGAGGCTTACAAGAGAAATTGAGAGGGTTGGCGTAAATACATGCTAAGATTGTTCTTTAGCCAATGAGTACAACACAAATGCCACCAGTGTTTGAAAATATTAAATTGTCATCTTTAAGAAGAAGAAAGAAAATCAAGCTAACTAAAGTAACACTGAGGAAATCCTGCAATATCAGATTTAAAAAAGATCCTGCTAGGGTTTATTTTATTCAGGATGCACCAAAAATGTGTTCAAGCTTGTGTACTTGTCCTATTTGTCAGTATTGATAAATTTAGAATCTATCAGCTGGCAAATGAACCAGGATGCTCTGAGCATCATCAAGATACTGAGGCTTGATGCTGTCTCAGCATTTATAGACCAAGTCCGTAGCACAGTCATAGTTCAGGCAGAGACTGGCTCATCCTGGCTCAGTGCCCAGGAATGGATACACTCAAAGGGCGGAGAGTGGAGACCCATGGCATAACCTTTCATGGAGCCAGGTGAATCTCAGCAGACAGAGCAGGCCCCAAATGGACCCAATCGGGGTTAAAGGGAAGATAGAAAAGACTAGAAACTAGCCAACCCAATATTGTCACTATTCTCAATACAATAAAACTAAAAATCTCTAGGCCCTCGGTCAGTTTAAGAGCGTCATCCAGAAATGACAAGGTTGCAGGTTTGATCCTTGGTCAGGGCACACACAGGAAGCAACCAATGAATGCAGAACTGAGTAGAACAATAAATGAATGCTTCCCTTCCCTCTCCTCTCTCTCTCCTTTCCTCTCTTGGTCTTAATAAAAATTAAGCCCTGGCCAGATAGCTCTTTTTGGTTGGAGTGCTGACCTGGAATACAGAGGCTGCTGGTTTAGTCCCTGGTCAGGGCACATACAGGAGCAGCTTGATGTTCTGTCTCTCTCTCATTTCCTCTCCCCACTCCCCAAAATAAACCTCCAGAGTCTTTCTACTCTAATCTATTTTACAAATTGTCACAGAGAAAGTGCCTATTGTGACAAGCTACTTATCTACTCATATACCCTTATGTGTTACTGCTAATAACAAAATAAAGCTCCATAGTTCTCAGTCTGATTTCCATGATTGTGCACGTTCTTGTCTCACCAGACTTACCCAATTTTATTTCCTCTCCCCAGAGCATATCTCTTCTTCAAGATTTATCACTTTTCCATTAAACTCTTCCAATATTCCAACCAGGGCTACTTTAACTTATTTTTTAGAATATCACATTTATTTTATAATGGGAACACAATTACATACTGTCAAGCACTGTTTATAAAATTAGTGTGTGCGTGCATGTCTTCAATAACACCTAGACCGTAAACTCTTTAAGGACAAAGGCCTCAGGTAAGAAGAAGCTCACATTAAGACCCAACCTAACCTGACCAGGAGGTGGTGCAGTAGATAGAGCATCGGACTGGGATGCAGAAGACCCAGGTTCGAGATTCCGAGGTCGCCAGCTTGAGCGCAGGCCCATCTGGCTTGAGCAAAAGCTCGTCAGCTTGGACCCAAGGTCACTGGCTCCAGCAAGGAGTTGCTCCGTCTGCTGAAGGCCCGCGGTCAAGGCACATGTGAGAAAGCAATCAATGAACAACTAAGGTGTCGCAACAGCAATGAAAAACTAATGATTGATGCTTCTCACCTCTCTCCGTTCCTGTCTATCTGTCCCTATCTATCCCTCTCTCTCTTTCTCTGTCCCTGTAAAAAAAAACAAAAAACAAAAAACAGAAAAAAACCTAACCAGACTCTGTTACTTATGGTGCTGTACCCTCAGGCAATTTTCTTATTTACTCTGTGACAATTAGTCACATGTTGTTCTACTTTTTCAGCTTCATAGCATGAGAACACCATCAGCTAAAGGTACATTTCAGAAGGTCAGAGGTGCATATCTTAGCTGACAAAAAAGATTCCTGATAAATGTCTGATGAATAAAGAAATTCAAATGAAGAAGAATTGAATTTATTACAGTTCTCTGCAATGTTCTGAAGCCATAAACACCAAAGATAACCTGGTATACTCTAAACCAGCTCATAAACCCTGTAAAGAGCCATGGTCTAATTATCTGAAAAACTAACATCATGGCCCTGGCCGGTTGGCTCAGTGGTAGAGCATCAGCCTGGCATGTGGATGTACAGGTTTCAATTTTCAGTCAGGGAACACAGGAGAAGCACCCATCTGCTTCTCCACTCCTCTCCTTCTCACATCTCTCCCTCCCTCCCTCCCTGTCTCTCCCTCTCTTCTCCTCCTGCAGCCATAGCTTGATTAGAGCAAGTTGGCCCTGGGTGCTGAGGATGGCTCCATGGCCTCCACCTCAGGCATTAAACAAGAGCTTGGTTGCTGAGCAACAGAGCAAGAACAAGCCTCAGATGGGCAGAGCATTATCCACTAGTGGGCTTGACAGGTGGATCCCAGTCTGAGCACATGCAGGAATCTGTGTCTCCTGCCTCCCCTCCTCTCGCTGAATTAAAAAAGAAAGAAAGGAAGAAAGAAACTAACATCATGTACCACTTAGCACTAAAGAAACCAATATCACTGTTAGACACAGAGAATTGAAACTGCTACTGCTCTCCCTCCTTGAGAAAACAATAGCAGATTATGTGTTACATTCATAGAAAATTATATCAATAAGCCAAGACATCCTTTGGGAGGATGGTTGACAAGCACAGTGCTCACATGGCTTCATTTCCATACTCAGATTAAAGGTCAATTGCATAGAAATTGTGTTCAGTGTGATCTAGGCAGTGGGACTGGATGCAGCCCCACTTGATACATGTAACTTCTACAATAATGTCATCACAATTCCCCTTGTGCCATAATTTACATCAAATATAAAGTTGAAAATGGCAGCAATATGGCTCTAGAGTCAGCACAGTCTGATCTCATTTAAGTCATAGCAACCAGAAATAAGACCCTTTATGCTAGACATATGCAAAAAGGTGAACAAGCAAGGAGAACCTCAGACAGTACTAAAGAGCAAGCAGGGAAAAGGCAGCAGTCCTAACATCTCCGGAATAAAGTCTCCACTTAAGCAAATGCTGAGTGCTGTTTGACAAGCATATAGCAACGTACTTTTGTCCTCCGATCTCCACACCTACCCTATGGGTTGCTTTATTGTTAGTATTCTCTTTCCTGTTAGTCCTATGCCTTCATGGCTGACCTATAGTATCCAGAAGCTCCAGTGGTCAGGCGAATGTCCCTTACCTTCAGAGGTTGAAACTAATGTCACATGTCCCAAATCCCTCAGGATAAGTCATAAATTACACTTTTAGACTGTCCAGTGGCCAAAGGGTCCAGGGCAGACAACAAAGACACTCTTGTCAGGCAGGACATTGCAGCAGCCTAAAGATAACCAATCAGTAGCCGAGGGCAAAGGCCAGACCTCTCACTGCATAGATAAAAAAAATTTTTTAATTTTTAAGTTTTATTTAAAAAAATAACTTTAACAGGGTGACATTGATCAATAAGAGTATATAAGTTTCAGGTAAACATCTCTATACCATTTGAACTGTTGATTATGTCATATACCCATCAACCAAAGTCAAATAATTTTCCATCACCTTAAATTTGTCCCACTTTACACCCTTTCCCCCACACCTTCCCCTCCCCTGTCCCCCACATTCCCTTCCCCGTGGTAACCACTTCACTTCTATCAATGTCCATGTCTCAGTTTTATGTCCCACCTATGTGTGAAATCATACAATTCTTAGCTTTTTCTGATCTACTTATTTCACTCAGTTTAACGTTCTCAAGGTCCATCCATGTTGTTGTAAATGTCACAATGTCATCATTTCTTATGGCTGAGTAGTATTCCTTTGTATATATGTACCAAAGTTTCTTTATCCAATCCTCTATTGAGGGACACTTCAATTGTTTCTATGTCTTGGCCACTGTGAACAATGCTGCAATGAACATGGGGATGCATGTGTCTTTACGTACTGGTGTTTTCGAGTTTGGTGGATAGTTACCCAGTAGAGGGATTGCTGGGTCATATGGTAGGTCTGTTCTTAATTTTTTGAGGCACCACCATACTTTCTTCCATAATGGTTGTTCTAAGTTAGATTCCCACCAGCAGTGAATGAGGGTTCTTTTTCCTCCACAGCCTCTCCAACATCTGTTATTACCTGTCTTGTTGATAACAGCCAATCTAACAGGTGTGAGGTGGTATCTCATAGTAGTTTTGATTTGCATTTCTTGAACAACTAGTGAAGATGAACATCTTTTCATATATCTGCTGGCCATTTGAATGTCCTCTTGGGAAAAGTGTTTGTTTAGGTCCTCTCCCCATTTCTTAATTGTATTGTTTAATACAATTAAGCTAATGTTGCTGAGCTTTCTGAGTTCTTTATATATTTTGGATATTAACCCCTTATCAGAGCTGTTGTTTGCAAATTATTATCTCCCATTTAGTTGGCTGCTTGTTTTGCTGTCAGTTACTTTTGCTGTGCAGAAGCTTTTTAGTTTGATATAGTCCTATTCATTTATTTTTGCCTTTACTTCCCTTGTCTTTGGGGTCAAATTCATGAATTGTTCTATACAGCCAAGGCCCATGAGCTTAGTACCTATGTTTTCTTCTATTTAATTTATTGTTTCAGATCTTATATTTAGGTCTTTGATCCATTTTGAATTAATTTCTGTGTGGGGGGACAAACAGTAGTCAATTTTCATTCTTTTGTCTGTGGCTTTCCAATTTTCCCAGCACCATTTATTGAAGAAGCTTTTTTATTCTCCATTGGTTTATTTTTTTTTTATCTCCATTGTCGAACAGGATTTGTCTATACATATGTCGTTTTATTTCTGGGCTCTCAATTCTATTCCATTGGTCTGTATGTCTGTTTTTCTGCCAATACCATGCTATTTTGATTACCATAGTTTTATAGTATAATTTGAAGTCAGGCAGTGTAATATCTCCAGCTTCATTCTTTTCCCTCGGGATTGCTTTGGCTATTTGGAGTTTTTTATGGTTCCACACAAACCTAGTAATTTTTTGTTCTATTTCTTTAAAAAATGACATTGGGTTTTTGATAGAGATTGCATTTAATTAGTATAATTAATTTGGGTAATATGGCCATTTTAAGTATGTTGATTCTTCCAATCCATGAATATGGAATATTTTTCTATTTCATTGAGCCTTTTTCAATCTTTTTTTAATATTGTATTGTAGTTTTCAATATATAGGTTCTTCATATCTTTTGTTAAATTTATTCTCAATTATTTTTTTTTTTGCAATTGTAAAAAGAATTGTTTTTCTGAGTTCTTTTTCAATGTTTCATCGTTGGTGTATAGGAAAGCAGTGGGCTTTTGTATGTTGATTTTGTATCCTGTGACTTTACTGTATTGGTTTATTGTTTCTAATTGGTTTATTGTTTTTGTTGGAGTCTTTGGAGTTTTCTATATACAGAATCATGTCCGGTGCAAAAAGTGATACCTCTACTTTTTCTCTCATGATTTGGATGCCTTTTATTTCTTTCTCTTGCCTGATTACTCTGGCAAAAACTTCTAAAACTATTTTGAATAAGAGTGAAGAAAGTGGGCAGCCCTGTCTTGTTCCTGGTTTTAGAGAAAAAGTCTTCATTTTTTTCACCATTTAGTATAATGTTAGCTGATGGTTTGTCATACATGATCTTTATTATGTTGAGGTACTATTCTTCTATTCCAATTTTATCGAATGTTTTAAACATAAACGGAAGTTGTATTTTATTGAATGCTTTTTCTGCATCTATTGATAAGATCATATAATTTTTGTTCTTTGTTTTGTTGATGTGCTGTATTACATTGATTGATTTCTGTATATTGAACCATCCTTGTGCTCCTGGAATAAATCCCACTTGATCATGATGTATTATTTTTTTAATGTGTTGCTGTATTTGATTTGCTAGTATTTTATTAGAATTTTTGCATTGGTATTCATTAGAGATATTGGTCTGCGGTTTTGCTTTTTTGTGTTATCCTTGCCAGGTTTTGCTATGAAGGTTATGTTGGCCTCATAAAATGTGTTGGGGGGTATTGCTTTTACTTCTATTTTTTAGAAGATTTTGAGAACATAGGCACCAAATCTTCTCTGAATGTTTGGTAGAATTCACTAGTGTAGCCATCTGGTCCTGGACTTTTGTTTTGGGGAAGGTTTTTGTTAGTTATTTCTATTTCCTCCCTGCTTATAGGTCTGTTTAGGTTTTCCACTTGGTGACTCAGGCAAAGAAGATTGTATAGTTCTAGGAATTTATCCATTTCCTCTAGGTTGTTGAATTTGGTGACATATAATTTTTCATAATATTCTAATATAACCCTTTGTATATCTATGATGTCTGAGGTAATTTCTCCTTTTTCATTTCGAATTTTCTCTATACAAGTTCTTTCTCTTTTTTCCTTAGTGAGTCTAGCCAGAGGTTTGTTGATTTTATTGATCTTTTCAAAGAACCAGTCTTTTGTTTTATTAATTTTTTTAAGTTTTTATTGTTCTCTATTTCATTTAGTTCTGCTCTAAATTTACTATTTCCTTTCTTCTGCTGACTTTGGGTTGCCTTTGTTCATTTTATTCTAGTTATTTAAGGTGTGATGTTAGGTTGCTTACTTGGGATCTCTCTTGTTTTTTCATATAAACCTGTAATAATATAAACTTTCCTCTTATTACTGCTTTCATTGCATCCCAGAAATTTTGATATGTTGTGTGGTTATTTTCATTTGTCTGTATATATATTTTGATCTGTTTTTATATCTTCTTTGACCCAGTCATTTTGTAGAAACATGTTGTTTAATATTCACATTTTTGTGAGTTTCTTTATTTACTTTTTACAATTAAATTCTAATTTCAAAGCCTTATGATCAGAAAATATTCTTGGTATAATTTCAATAATTCTGAATTTATTGATGTTAGTTTTGTGGCCCAACATATGGTCTATCCTTGAGAGTTTTCCATGCACACTGGAGAAAAATGTGTAATCTTATGTTCTGGAATGGAATGTCCTATAAATGTATATTATGTACATTTGGTCCAGAGTGTTTTTTAAGGCCAATATTTCTTTATTGACTTTCTGTTTGGATGATCTATCTAAAGCCATTAATGGTATGTTGAAATTTCCAAGCATGATTGTGTTTTTGTCTGCTTTTATTTTTAGATCAGTTAGTAGATGTCTTATATATTTTGGTACTCCCTGGTTTGGTGCATATATATTAAGAGGTGTTGTGTTTTCTTGATACAATGTCCCCTTTATCATTATGTCTTTAGTTACCTTTGTTACCTTGAAGTCAGCATTATCAGATATGAGTATGGCTATACCTGCTTTTCTTTGGATATTATTTGCTTAAAGAATAATTTTCTAACCTTTCACTTTGAATCTGCTTTTCTCCTTGCAGCTTTGACACAGAGCTACAAGAAAATAAAACATAAATTAGATAGAAGAAATTCTCAAGTGTCAATAATCACCCTAAATGTAAATGAGCTGAACTCATCAATAAAGAGGCACAGAATAGCAGATTGGATCAAAAAGAAAAACCCAATCATATGCTGCCTTCAAGAGATGTGTAGGTAAATTCTTCTCCCACACCTTGGTGCTCTGAAATGGTCATGGTGGAAGGCTCGGCAAGTATGTTACTCGGACTGGAGCAGAGGGAAAGATGGTTCTAAAAAGAAAGAAAGGAATTGCTTCATACAATAATTAGTACATCAGAGACATTAGAATAACTTAGAAGTATGATAAAAGCAGAGAATACAAGAGGGGATATTCTAAAGAAGACAAAAAAGTTATATTAAAAAATACTTGGCCCTGGCTGGGTTGCTCAGTGGATAGATCATTGTCCTGGAATGCCAAGTTATAGGTTTGACTCCTGGTCAGGGCACATATGAAAAGCAACCAATGAGAGCACAACTAAAATGAAACAACTAAGTGGAACAAGTTGATGCTTTTCTCTCTCCCTCCCTCCCCCCAATCTCTTCCTTCCTCTTTCTCTCTCTTAAATCAATGGAAAAAATTTTAAATAAAAGACTAAAATATAATTAGCGTTTTGCTATTTAGGAGTAAACAAATACATGATCACAGTCATACTCCACTGAATGACAAGGATATGTTCTGAGAAATGTATCATTACATAATTTCACTGTGTGAAATTATGATATTTTTATTGATATATTTGTAATATTTTAATAAATACACAAACTACTTTAGAAAATAAAATCAGATCTAGGCTAAGGTGTACAGGGCTTACTACAGCATCTCCTCCAGAAACATGGCATTTTAATAGGATATTCAGCAAGACACAGGGACTTAAACAGTAGCCAAGCTATAGCCAAGTTAAGCTTTGGCCTTTCGGGTACACTGATCACAAAGTAAACATAGACATTGATGATAAATTTTACTCAAAATAGCAAAAAATATTCTTTTCATATTGAAGTATATACCCATATTACCCCATATATAAGACACTCCTATGTATATGATGCACCTTAATTTTGGGGCACGAAATTTGAAAAAAAAAAACATATTATATAAAGTTTTTGAACTCAAGTTTTATTCATTATAAAATTCACACAATTCCTCATCACTGTCAAAACTCTCATCCATTAACTTGTCCTCATCTGTGTCTGATGATGAAACACTGTCTTCAATAATGAGCACAAAAAACAAGCACAAAAAAGTGGGAAACACAAGTAAAAAAATCTACAACCACTGTATAAGATGCACCGAGTTTTTAGACCCCAAATTTTTCAAAATATTGTGCATCTTATACATGGGGGGATATGGTACATGGTGGGGCAAAAGAAGGTTTACAGTTGTTTGCATGAAAAGTAACATAATAATTAATAAATAATAATACAAAAATAAACTGTTTTATATACTCACAATCATAAACCTACTTTCGTCCACGTGTGTGTGTGTGTGTGTGTGCGCGCGCGCATCTATATATAAATTCATAAGAAATTTTGAAACACCTGGTTTGGGAAAAAGAAGTCTTACCTGAGGCAATCACTGGAGGTAAGAACATTCTCTTATAGTTGTAGGTGTACTTCCACAGGGAAGTTCGGGAAGCCCTGAGTGAACAGATTGGAAGCATCTGTGGCAAGATGTCAAAAACACATTTTAACACAGGAGAAGAGGACAGGTAAACATTTTATGCCTCTTGGATACCACTGTGAAATTTCTTATTATGCCTGTTCCACAGTTCACAGAATGGTGCTGTCGGTTCCAACCTGAACATGAATGGAGGTAACCATTTCTAGAATGTCCCACCTGCTGAATTTCCTGAATGCTGCTGGACACTCCATGAATGAGATAACTCCATCAGGCCACAGGTTACTATGCAAGTGACAGAATATCCTTTGCCCAGTATGTGGTGAACCTGAATCATAAAGAAAATTTTTATTTGTGAAAGTGTCATGAAAACCAAGACCCAACAATGTAGTGTGAAAAGGACTCAGCCACCTGGAAAGAGGCTCCCCTGAGAACCAGTATCAGGTTGGAAACTGGGGAGAGCACTGAGGAGAACCAACAAACACCAGAATATAGTGGGCAGTTCTGCTGGGGCTTTCCTCCCCACCTGGGCAGTTTTCAGCTTCTTACTCTGCTCTCTCTTGTCCTCTGACCCTCCACCCATCTCCAACCATCTCTCATTCCTGCTGCCCTATGTGTTCAATTTACTGTCAACCAGCTTTCTCCACATGAGTAGAGAATATGATTGGATGCAACCCTAGAATTAAAATCTTTCAGTGTCATAACCTTACTCAAAAGTGCTATTTTAAAAATTCTTTTGAGTTTGCATGATAAGCACACAATACAATTAAAAGTTCAAATGCTGTAGAGGTGTTTACCTGAAACCTATGCATTCTTATTGATCAATGTCAGCCCATTAAATTTAATTTTCAAATAAAAAACAATAAAAAATTCTAAGTAAAATGTCTTGTCAACTTAGACAAAATACTCAATTTTGGACTGATCCCCAAGTTCAGTAGGGTTAAATTTTTATGATTGATTTCAATGTTTAGGGTAGTGGGGCTTGTCAGTGTTAGATAACACTGACACTATTGTGGGCTGACAGCCTCTCAAATTTAAGCATGTTTTTATATTTAAAGTTCTGTATTTCATGATGTCTATTCTCCTATGGATAGGTCAAAGAGAAATCCCCTTCAGCTAGTTAGATCTAAAAAGAGAATCCACTACAGGACTAGTCAGCGTACCTGGGAATTGAAGGAAGCAGCCCAGTAACCAAATTCACACGTTTCGTGGAGATTAACTCACTCTCAATATGAATTCTGAATCCCTGGCGAACAAACGCACTCTCAGTCCAGTCACCTACCAGGTTACAACCTGAAGAATTCAGCAAGGAAGTGAAGCCAGAATGCCTGTTGGTCATTCATCCTCTCTCAAGTATTGTGTTTTCAGTGACTGAGAGGAAGCTCATGATTATATAAAATAGTTCAACCCTTTATTTGACCATCCTCCTAAAAATTTTTAGCTTCGTGATCAGGAATGAGGGCTTTGGATGTAATTCCGAATTCCTATCTTGATTGACCTGAAAATCTTGGATTGAACACGTTTTTCTTTCTTGCACTTCATCTGGTTCCACTACTATAGTCACCAGGGCAGGTTCTGTGACCTTTGACAAGTTATTTCATTTCTCTGAGACTCAGTTTCCTGATCACCATACTAGGGTTAATAAGAGTAACTCTGTCACCACAAGTTGTGGTGATGAGATGAGATGCACTAATTTAAACACTCGAAGTTCAGTGCTGAATTCAAAGTGCTTAAGAAATAGCTATCATTAGTGTTTAATTACTATTAATTATGACAGATTAAGGTAAAATATACCTCTCTTGAACTTCTACCTACTGAGCTATGTCGTACTCTCTGTAGCAACACAGACTATGCTTTCTTCCTTTGTTTGGCAGCCCATTAAAGATTTAAACCTAGATTTTCTTTCTGTTTATAATATGTTCCAGATGAAAGATAATATGGAAATAGAAAGAACAGCCTTGGTCTGATCTTCGTAAAATCACCAGTTATAGACCCTCAGAGAGGTTCTTACATTCTCTGAAATTCAGATTTCTTGTCTTGGTTACTGAAATAAGTCTTATGGGAGGTTATGGGAAGAGTAGAGTGAGATAAAGCCAGCATTGCCCCAGTATGTGCGTAGGCCCTTAAGAAATAACAAATATTTTTCCTGGCTCAGTGGTAGAGCATCGGCCCGGCATGTGAAAGTCACAGGTTTGATTCTGTTAGGGCACACAGGAGAAGCAGCCATCTGCTTCTCCACCCTTCCCCCTCTCCTTTCTCTCTGTCTCTCTTCCCCTCCCGCAGCCGAGTTTCCACTGGAGCAGGGTTGGCCTAGTGTTTGGCAGATAAAATATATTATGCTCACTTTGTTGAGGATGGCGCTGCCCACATGGAAGTTCATTGATATTAATGTGTGTTCTGGGACAGGCTGTGGGCAGGCCGGGTCATTATAGCCTAAGGCTTAGTTTTAAGAGTAAGCTCTTCTCCACACCCTTGACTGATTGGATGATGTAGGGTGGTACATTTTCCTGAGGAATCCCATTATGCCTCAGATGGGTGACTTTGTATCAGAGACTTCCTTGTTTGTAGATTAGATTAAAGGTTTGGATTTTCTATGCTATAAACTGGGGCAGACCGGGAGCACGCTCTCTTGGTTCCTGAGGTATTAGAGAGGAGAGCAGAGTAAGGCCACATGGAGGCCAGGAGAAGCAGCCAAGATGGCAGAGTGCTGAGGAAGAAGGCAGTTTGAGCAGAGTTTGTGCAGCAGGAGATGGGGAATAGAGGTGAATTTTTCTGGTGAGCTAGAAACCTTTGATTCTAGGAAACTCAGATAAGTCAGTAGCTTTGTGAGCACTGAATGTGTGGGTTTTGGAGCCCAATGTGTGTTTTTGCTTGCCCACCGGGTGCAAGGTAGAATTAAAGCTGATGGCTCACCAGTTCTTGGCTCCGGTGTTTCATTACCAACTGTTCAAATCTAATGGGAACCTGCACTGGCCAGGTGGCTGTGAAGGTGTCCCTGACTACTAGCTTTACACCTAGGCACTGAGGATGGCTCCCTGGCCTCTACCTCAGTTGCTAGAATGGCTCTGGTTACAATGGAACAAGACCTCAGAGGGGCAGAGCATCATCCCCTAGTGGGTTTGCCTGATGGATCCTGGTCAGGCGCATGCAGGAGTCCGTCTCTCTGTCTCCCTGTTTCTCAATTCAGGAAAAAGAAATACAAAAAAAAAAAAAAAACAACCCAGAACAAATATTTTTCTACTTTTACCGGGAGAAAAAGAGCCGTGGTTCAGTGTTCAAGAAGGAAAGTGATTGCTGAACATGCTTTGAATTGGATGAAGGCAGAAAGCGTTAGTGTTCTCTTAATATCTACAAAATTTACCCATTGTGTGTCCATTCCTCTGGGACTCTGCTCTCTGCCGAGAATATCTTTATGATGGCTGATTAGTTTGATATGTTATTATCCCAATGAACATTATTTCACTTTAACCAGGATATAGAATGGTAGCTAATGCCAGAACAGGTACAGAATATTGAGGGAAATGGGGAGAAGGAGGCTTGGGGCAAGAAGAACCGAATTCTTTCTGTGTAAGTGTGTGGTTTGGTTGTGCATCTGAACCACCTGATCTAGTAGGCAGAGCTAGACTCTTCCTCAGTGATTATGATGGGAACCAAAATTTAAAACTCAATGTTGGAGGTCAGTAGTTCTCAAATTCAACTGTCCATTAAAGTGATCTGTGAAATTCTAAAACCCATCTGCCCAGGCCTCACCTGCGGAGATAATGTCCATTGGTCAGGGTGAGACCTGAGCACGGATATTTTTTAAAGTTCCCCAGGGAAGTCTAATGTTCAGCCATAGTTGAAAATCACTGATGAGTGTCTTGTATCCAGCTAGGCCAGGATGAAGAATAGGTGGGGACAGAGAAGTGCAATCCTTTCAAATAGCTGGACCTACCTGTCAAAGTCAAACTCCTTTTGAAAGCATGTCCCATCTCTCTGTTGTAAGTGGCATATTTACAGCCATTTCCGTTGCTCATTGACAGGTCCAAGACATTGCTGAGTGCTGTGGAATGGCTGCTATGCTTCTTGCCAGCTGTGTGAAATGATTCTGCGACATAATTTTCAGAGTACAGTAAGTCAGAATGCATTATATTTGTATAAATTAGTATGTCATCATAATAATGAGGCTTCAGAAAGCACTTACTAAAGGTGGTTTGACTTTCGAAATGGCCAAAATACAAGAGTTTAATTTAAGGGTATGTTACCACTCTTGTGTCAAGATCGGCTCACATGGCTCCTGTTGATAATAGTGTTAGTTGTGAGATCTTATTCAGCAGACATGGCAATCAAATACAACTTTTAAAGGGGTAATTAAATAGTGGCCCACATATCAGTTAGACAACATTTTGTTGCCAAGGGTTATTCACCTGAATTTAAATGCCAAGGAACTAAAATCAAGTCATTTTAGATGTTTTCTATCTTCAAATCAAGGATGTCCACCCTTGTTCTTTTTGCTACTTCTGAAATTTCCAAAAGAACCAGACAGAGGAATGATGGTCTATTTTTTTTTCAGTTAAATGTACTATGTTACGTGGGCTCATAGGAATGCTAGAATTAAAAGCTCAAGGTACCTTAAGTGCTGTAGGTGAGGGGGGAACAGAACATTAAGTATTTTCATGATAATAGGGCAAGAATATCAATGGGTAGCCAGGTCAAAATAATTAAGAACAAAGAAGCATAGAAAGTTGAACAAGCAGCTGTCAGAAGAGAAAGCCGATGGCACTGTTCTTGCTGAGCCTGGCAAGTTTGGAAGCTGGACGTTACTCAGGATCCAGTGCCACTCCACAAATCGATCATCTCTTTGGGCCTCTTCCTGGTGTTGTTCAGGTGCTTAGAAAACTCCATGAGCTAGAAGAACAGGCTCCCTCAGACCACCTTCAGCCTAAGGGGCTGTCTACCTGACAGATATATGTGGGTTGGGAGGAAAAGCCATGTGGAATGAGGCTGCTTAGGAATCAGCTGTGTTTGTTCTCTTTCTCATGAATCTCTGCTTTTTCTTCATGTCTGTTCTATTTGCTTCTCATTACTGACATGCCATGCAACCCCAAATAAACTGGTCTGATTAGTCTGGCGAATATTACTGTTGGTTATTGTGGTAAGACCTTCACACTAGTGATCCCATGGACAGTGATTGCTGGACGTGCTTTGAATTGGATCAAGGCAGAGAACATTACTATTCTCATAATATCTACAAAATTTACTCATTGTGTGTCCATTCCTTCTGGCCTGCAGATGGGGTTGTTGGTCCAATTTTGTGACCCTCTCTGAACAAAGAATGGACAAGCCCAGCATCCTGAAGCATGACTCTACCTATGAATGAGATAATGTCACCTAAAAGGGAAAGTTGGGTAAAGCAGGCACCATGTTAAATTCCCTTAAATCCATTAACATTCATTTACTAATACTGCTACTATTAACCAAAGATTGCTATAGTCTGTATGTATTCTGCAAGGCTACTACTGCTTTACTGGCCTAACTGTCTGACTTCTTTTTCTGTAAGTCTTTCAGATTTTCTTTCTGTCTCTTAGCTAACTTTTTCCATATGAGCAGTTCAAACTCTTGATAAAGGGGATCTGGTTGGTCCGATTTGCAATTACTGGCCCTATTTGGTAAATGTCTCTTTTAAGGCCACCTCTCAGGCTACTAGTCAACCAATCAACTTGCCCTTTGGGTCATGTGCCCTCTGCTAGTCCAATCGTTGTGGCCAAGGTGAGGTAAGATATCACACTGTCACCTATTTCTTTTTAATTATTTTATTTATTTATTTTTAAATTAATTTTAATGGGGTGACATTAATCAATCAGGGTACATAGGTTCAGAGAAAACATCTCCAGGTTATTTTGACATTTGATTATGTTGCATACCCATCACCCAAAATCATATAGTCTTCTGTCACCTTCTATCTGGTTTTCTTTGTGCCCCTCCTCTCCCCTCAACCCCTCAGCACCGCCCCCTCACCCCATAACCACCTCACTCTTGTCCATGTCCCTGAGTCTCTTTTTTATGTCCCACCTATGTATGGACTCATATAGTTCTTAGTTTTTTCTGATTCACTTATTTCACTCCATATAATGTTATCAAGGTCCACCCATGTTGTTGTAAATAATCCGATGTCATCGTTTCTTATGGCTCAGTAATATTCCATAGTATATATGTACCACATCTTCTTTATCCAATCATCTATTGAAGAGCTTTTTGGTTGTTTCCATGTTTTGGCCACTGTGAACAATGCTGCAATGAACATGGGGTTGCATGTGTCTTTACGTACCAGTGTTTTTGAGTTTGGGGGGTATATACCCAGTAGAGGGATTGCTGGGTCATATGGTAATTCTATTTTTAATTTTTTGAGGAACCACCATACTTTCTTCCATAATGGTTGTACTACTTTACATTCCTACCAACAGTGGATGAGGGTTCCTTTTTCTCCACAGCCTCTCCAACACTTGTTATTAGCTGTCTTGTTGATAATAGCTAATCTAACAGGTGTGAGGGGGTATCTCATTGTAGTTTTGATTTGCATTTATCTAATAGCTAATGAAGATGAGCATCTTTTCATATGTCTGTTGGCCATTTGTATTTCTACAAAAGTGTCTGTTCATGTCCTCTTTCCATATTTTTATTGGATTGTTTATTTGTTTGTTGTTGAGTTTTATGAGTTCTTTGTATATTTTGGATATTAGGCCGTTATCTGGGCTGTTGTTTGAAAATATCATCTCTCATTTAGTTGGTTGTCTGTTTTGTTGTCAGTTTTTCTTGCTGTGCAAAAGCTTCTTAGTCTGATGTAGTCCCATTCATTTATCTTTGTCTTCACTTCCCTTGCCTTTGGAGTCAAATTTATAAAGTGCTCTTTGTAACCAAGGTACACGAGTTTAGTACCTATGTTTTCTTCTATGCAATTTATTGTTTCAGGTATTATATTTAGGTCTTTGATCCATTTTGAATTAATTCTAGCACAAGGGGACAAACTGTAGTCAAGTTCCATTCTTTTGCATGAGGCTTTCCAGTTTTCCCAGCACCATTTGTTTTAGAGGATTTCTTTTCTCCATTGTGTGTTGTTGGCCCTTTATCAAAAATTATTTGACCATATACATGTGGTTTTATTTCTGGGCTTTCTATTCTGTTCCATTGGTCTGAGTGTACATTTTTCTGCCAATACCATGCTGTTCTAATTATCGTGGCTCTATAATATAACTTGAAGTCAGGTATTGTAATGCCCCCAGCTTTGTACCTTTTTCTTAGGATTGCTCTGGTTATTCAGGTTTTTTTATAGTTCCATATAAACCTGATGATTTTTTATTCCATTTCTTTAAAAAATGACATTGGAATTTTGATAGGAATTGCATTAAATCTGTATATCACTTTGGGTGATATAGTCATTTTGACTATATTTATTCTTCCTATTCAAGAACAAAGAATATTTTTCCATTTCATTGTATCTTTTTTGATTTCCCTTAACAATGCTTTGTAATTTTCATTATATAGGTCCTTTACATTCTTTGTTATGTTTATTCCTAGGTTTTTTTTTTTATTGCAACCATGAAGAGGATTGTTTTTTTGAGCTTGTTTTCTGATGTTTTATTGTTGGCATATAGAAAGGCTATGGACTTTTGTATATTAATTTTGTATCCTGCGACCTTACTGTATTGGTTTATTGTTTCTAGTAGTCTTTTAGTGAAGTCTTTGGGGTTTTCAATGTACAGGATCATATCATCTGCAAAAAGTGAAATCTTTACTTCTTCTTTCCCAATATGAATGCCTTTTATTTTTTTCTCTTGTCTGATTGCTCTGGCTAGAACTTCCAGCACTACATTGAATAAGAGTGGAGAGAGTGGACATCCTTGTCTTGTTCCTGATTTTAAGGAAAAAGTTCTCAGTTTTCTGCCATTTAATATGATGTTAGCTGATGGTTTATCATAGATGGCCTTTATTATGTTGAGATATTTTCCTTCTAGACCCATTTTGTTAAGTGTTTTAACATAAAATGATGTTGTATTTTATCAAATGCCTTTTCTGCATCTATTGATAGGATCATATGGGTTTTGTCTCTTGTTTTGTTGATATGGTGTATTACGCTAACCGTTTTACATATGTTAAACCATCCTTGTGATTCTGGGATGAATCCCACTTGATCATGATGAATTATTTTTTTAATGTGTTGTTGTATTCGATTTGCTAGTATTTTGTTTAGTATTGTAGCATCTGTATTCATTAGAGATATTGGTCCTTAGTTTTCTTTTTTGTGTTGTCCTTGACAGGTTTTGGTATGAGGGTTATGTTGGCCTCATAAAATGTGTTTGGCAGTATTGCTTCTTCTTTAATTTTTTGGAAAACTTTGAGTAAAATAGGAACCAAATCTTTTTCGAATGTTTGATAAAATTCACTAGTATAGCCATCTGGCCCTGAACGTTTATTTTTGGGGAGGTTTTAAATAGTTGTTTCTATTTCTTCCCTGTTTACGGGCCTGTTTAGTCTTTCTGCTTCTTCATGACTCAGTGTAGAAAGATTGTATTGTTCTAGGAATTTATCCATTTCTTCTATATTGTTAAATTTGGTGACATACAATTTTTCATAGTATTCTACAATAATTCTTTGTATATCCATGATATCTGTGGTGATTTCTCCTCTTTCATTTTGGATTTTGTTTATGAGTCTGTTCTCATTTTTCCTTAGTGAGTCTTGCCAAGGGTTTGTCAATTTTGTTGATCTTTTCAAAGAACCAGCTTCTTGTTTTATTTTTTCTATAGTTTTTCTATTTTGTTTATTTCTGCTCTGATTTTTTTAAAGTGTTTTTTTTAATATTTATTTTATTTTATTCATTTTAGAGAGGAGACATAGAGTGAGAGAGAGAGAGAGAAAGAGAGAAAGGGGGGAGGAACTGGAAGCATCAACTCCCATATGTGCCTTGACCAGACCAGTGCAGGGTTTTGAACTGGCGACCTCAGTGTTCCCAGGTCGACGCTTTATCCACTGTGCCACCACATGTCAGGCTGCTCTGATTTTTATTATTTCCTTTTTTCTGCTGGTTTTGGGTTGTCATTGCTCTTTTTCTAGTTCCTTAAGATGTGAAGTTAAATGGTTTATTTGGGCTCTCTGTTGTTTGTTCATATAGGCTTATAGTGATATGAACTTCCCTCTTATTACTGTTTTTGCTGCAGCCCAGAGATTCTGATATGTTGTATTGTTATTTTTGTTTGTCTGTGTGTATCTTTTGATCTCTGTGCTTATTTCTTCTTTGACCCACTCATTTATTAAAAGTATGTTGTTTAGTTTCCACATTTTTGTGGGTTTGTTAACCTCTTTTTTGCAGTTGAATTCTAGTTTCATGCTTTAAGATAAAAAAATATGCCTGGTATAATTTCAGTCTTTCTTCATTTGTTGATGTTATTTTTGTGGCCCAACATATGGTCAATTCTTGAGAATGTTTCATGTACACTAGAGAAAAATGTATACTCTGGCACTTTGGGATAAAATGTTCTGTAGATGTCTATCGTATTCAATTGTTCTAGTGCTTCATTTAAGGCCAATATTTCTTTATTGATTTTCTGTTTGGATGAACAATCTAGAGCTGTCAGTAGTGTATTGAGGTCTCCAAGTATGATTGTATGTGTGTCGTTTTTGTCTTTAGGTCAGTCAGTAACTGTCTTATATATTTTGGTGTTCCTTGGTTTGGTGCATATATATTAAGAAGTGTTATGTCTTCTTGATTCAGTGTCCCCTTTATCATTATAAAATGACCATTTTTGTCTCTGATTACCTTTGCTGTCTGTAGTCAGCATTGTTAGATATCAGTATTGCTACATCTGCTTTTTTTTGGATGTTAGTTGCTTGGAGTGTTGTTTTCCAACCTTTCACTTAGAATTTGATTTTATCCTTGTAGCTTAGATGTGTTTCTTTTAGGCAGCATAGAGTCAGATTTTCTTTTTTAATCCATTCTGTCACTCTTTGTATTTTTTTTTTTTTTTGGTAAGTTCAATCCATTTGATTTTAGTGTAATTATTGACATTTGAGGGTTTTCTATTGCCATTTTATATATTGCTTTCTGATAGTTTTGTATCTTGTTTGGTTCTTCTCTTTTATTTTTCTATCATTCATTTTTGTTTGGTTGTAATCTATACTTCTTTTCTCTGTTACTTCTTTTTTCAAGCCATGTACTTCTGTGTTGCTTTTTTTCAGGGGTGGTTACCATTAAGTAGTAGAAAGCATACATATCGTGTTCATTGTAGTACATTATCTCATGAGTGCTTCTGCACTCCATCCTCCTTTGCTACTGTTAATCTTTGTCCTCTCCCCCATTTCTTTGTCACAGATTAATATTGTCTTTATTGCGATCTTGATGGAGCTTTTACTTGTTTTGTTCTTTGTGTCTGGTTGGAAAACCCCCTTTAGTATTTCCTAAAGTGAGGGTTTTCTGGTGATAAATTCTCTCATCTTTTCTGTATCTGTGAATGCTTTTATTTCTCCTTTGTATGTGAAGAATAGTTTTGATGGGTATAGTATTCTTGGCTGGAAGTTCCCCTCTTTCAGAACTTTAAATATTGGGGTCCACTCTCTTTTAGCTTGTAGAGTTTCTGTTTAGAAATCTGTTGAGCCTGACCAGGTGGTAGCGCAGTGAATAGAGCGTCAGACTGGGATGTAGAGGACCCAGGTTCAAGACTCTGAGCTCGCCAGCTTGAGCGCAGGCCCATCTGGCTTGAGCAAAAGCTCATCAGCTTGGACCCAAGGTAGCTGGCTCCAGCAAGGGGTTGCTTGGTCTGCTGAAGGCCAGTGGTCAAGGCATATGTGAGAAGGCAATCAATGAACAACTAAGGTATTGCAAAGGCAACATAAAACTAATGATTGATGCTTCTCACCTCTCTCCATTTCTGTCTGTCTGTTCCTATCTGTTTCTCTCTCTGACTCTCTGTCCCTGTATAAAAAAAAAAGAAAAAGAAATCTGTTGATAATCTAATGGAACTTTCTTTATATGTTGTACTTGTCTTTTCTTTGGCTGCCTTGAGAATTTTTTTTTTTTGTCATTGGTTTGTGCCAATTTCATTATAATGTGCCTTGGAGTAGGTTTGTTAGGGTTAAGATAACTCAGTGTTCTGTTTGCTTCTTGAATTCAAGGCTTTAGATCTTTCCACAGGCTTAGAAAGTTTTTGTCTGTTATTTGTTTGAATATGTTCTCCATTCCATTTCCTCTCTCTTCTCCTTCTGATATACCTATTATTCTTATGTTGCTCTTTCTGACGGAGTCAGATAATTCCTATAAAGGTATCTCACTTTTTAATTCATGAGTCTGTCTCCTCTTCTCTCAATAGTGCCTCTAGTTGCCTGTCTTCTATGTCACTAATTCTCTCCTCTATTTGACCTGTTCTATTGGGTAAGCTTGTTACCTCATTTTTCAGTTCATGAATTGAGTTTTTAATCTCTGTTTGATTCATTTTCATAGTTTCAATTTTCTTGGTGAAGTATTCTTTCTGTTCATTGAATTGTTTTTTGAGCTCCCTAAATTGCCTTTCTGTGCTTTCTTGTATATCCCTGAGTATTTTTAGGACTTTAATTTTAAATTCTCTGTCATTTAACTCCAAGGTCTCTAAGCTCTTAAAATTTTTTCTGTAGATTTTTCCTCATGTATCTGAGCTAACTCTCTGTCTTTTGTATCCATGATATTTGATTTATTTTTCTTTAATGGCATTTGAAAGTGATATTGTTAATAACACTAATAAAAGTTGATAAAAAAAACTTTTTGAGAAAATACAGTGAAAAACTAAAAATTATATTGTGCTAAGTGGAACAAAAATATATAGAATGGAGGGCCTGGGTTGGGGGGCACTGACAAAGGGGCATAAAACTAGGTAAGAACCGAGAAAATGCCATAAGAAAAATTTTGGATCAAGAATAAAATAATTTGTTTGTAAATGATGGTCGAATAAGAGAAATACTGTAAGAGAAAAGAAAAAGAAACAAAAAAGAGAGAAAAGAAAAAAATACAGTGAAAAATAAAAATTCTATTGTATTAAGTGGCACAAAGACTAGAGAATGGAGAATCAGAGTTGGGGAAAATGCTAAAGAGATAAAAAGTGAAGTAAAAAACATACAAAATGCCACAAAAAAAATTTGAATCCAGAATAAAATAATTTGTGGGTGAGATTCAAATGAGAGAAAAAGTGAAATAAAAAAGAAGAAACAAAAAGAGAGAGAGAAAAGAAATTGAATTAAGTTTTTTGGAATGTAACACTCATAGGAAATAAAGAATAGAAAATTTAACACCTATGGGTAATAACATTCAAAATGAAAAGAAAAGAATAAAACAGAAAGAGGATAAAATGACCAAGGTGGAAGGAAAAAAAAAAGATAAAAAATACAAGAAAAAAAAGAAAAATGGAAAATGTTATAAAGATTGTGGGTTTTTCTAGTTTTGAGAAGTTATCTTCTTCCTTTTTCTTTCTTCTCTTTTTGGCTGGTGGTGCTGTACCCCAGGTTCTGTCCCTATGGCACTCTTAAGCCAAGATTTGCTGTTGTGTCATTGTGGTGAAGACATAAACTAGACTCAGTCCTGTTGGTAGGTGGGGCTTGTTGCGTTTGCAGACTCCAACAATGGGAGAGTCCATTTTCCCAGAGCCTCTTCCCAAATCTCTTCTTGAACCAGGAGCCTGGGGACCTAGCTGTGAAGTTGCCCTAGCCACTGCCTGGAGAGCAAGAGGCTCTAAGAGCTGCCAAATCCTCCCTCTATCCCCACCGAACACAGGGTTCTGGGTAAGGGTTTGTCAGCCAGAGCCACCAGCATAATCAGGCACGGCTGGGAGCCTATTCCCTTTCAGGTGTCTTTCTCTGAGCCTCCAGGCATGTCTAGTGTGCCTTAGCACTCCACCGATCTGCTCTCCAGAGGCTGTCTGCAAGCTGCCTGCGCGCCCTTCCCCCCAACACTTCTACAGTTCTCTTCCCCAGGAGTGTGCTTTGTTAGCCTGCATGGCTGGTGGAGGCGCTACGCCCAGACAGGTCCAGGTGTAGGGAAGCCGGCTTTTGTGCACTTCCCACACGTTGTTGTTTGGGAAGCTGGGATTATTCAGAAATTCTGTTCACAGCCCACAAAGAGGGTCACTTTAGACAGTCTCTGACCCAGCCTCTCTGTCCAGGAACACAGTCACCCACGCCTGAAGTGCCAGGTGGATCCACTCGTACACTGCCAACGCTCACCAACCAGGACACTGGGAGCAAACAAGGCAACTGCTCGCCCACCCCTGCCAGGGTCCGCCACTGGCTTTAGCTCTGCGTGGGTTGAGCCACGGGCACACTCTCTCCTTGGCTTGAAAGTCTCTGTCTCAGCCTGGCTCTTTCTGTGCCCCTAGCCCTTGTTTCCTCTCAGTTCCAAGTGAAAGTAGCCCTTGCTCAAGTCAGTGAGGAAAGCGGAATACTCCGTTCTCCATCTTATTTCCTTCAGAGTGGATTATATATTCAGCCACCTTTTGCCCAATCGTACCTTTCTTTGATGTATGTATATTTCAGATGCTCCTAAGATTGTTTTTCTGTCTCTAGTTGTTGATTTTGTTAAAATTTCAGAGAGAGTTATCAGGAGCACTCCTCACGGTGCCATTTCTCTGATGTCACTCACACTGTCACCTATTTATACCTTAAGATTTTTTCACTTAGGAGGAACACTTATAAGCGAACTATAATCAGCGTTCTTATTTGTGAGCAACAAGATCTACCTACTTTGTGGCTTAAAAAGGGTTTTAATTAAGTTATTAGAAAGCTTTCAAAATCTCAGGTAGAACCAGAAAATCATGCTTGGATGATTTAATAGCAGAATCAAAACAGCTGGGGAAAATATCTAGTCACTTAGAACTATTATAAAGAATCACCCCTACTGTTAAAGCTGCTGCTTGGTGCCACTAGGTACTAACTCTGGAAATGCTACCCTGGCTTCCCTAAAGAACCACATGCTTTGGCATTTGGGTTTTTCTGGTGATCAGGCCTCATCTCTGCATGTGCTGCTACATGAAGCTCATCTCCACTTCCCAGTCTCACAAGAGGGCATCTACTTAGCAGCAGTCAGATTTTGTGCAAAACTTCAGCTACCAAGGACTTGCAGAAATGTAAGTTTTAGTTTCCCAAGTCTCTGTGATTTAAGAATCAAGCCAAGCAACCGTTTTGAATAGGTACTCAAAGAATCAAATACAGAGTCCACCCCAAGGGAATACTGAAATTTCAACATTGCAGTATCTCTAACTCATTCTTTAGAGGGCACTTGTAAGATGCCTTATTGGGTACACAGTTGTCCTTATTTGGTAATATTCAGAGAAGTACTCTCTTGCTGGTCTCCTTCTAATAAATGTGAGTTCTCTTCTTTAGCCAAGTCAAATTTCTGGCTCACTTCTTTCTTCATGCCTTCGCTGAAATCTTTCTTCCGTTCTTGGAAAACTCTACTATTCTTTACCACAAATATGTGTACAAACCCAGATTTCAAGAGCCAGCTATTCCCCACTTTCTTATGTAATACTATTATATTGTGATCATTCCTGCAATTCAAAACCCCTCAATCTTCCTCCTTTGGTGAATCATATTAGATTTACACAAATTTACTCTTTTTACACATATCCATGTTAATTTTTTCTTGCAACCCCACTCTCACAGTGAAGTGATCTGTAGTACTAATACAATAGATATTTATAAATAAATACTGATAATTTCAATTACAAGGAAGAGGAAGAGGAAACTTCCTATTTGGGTTTACAGGAAATTAAAACATTTCCATTGGCTGAAAATCAAGTGTGTTCAACCCAAATTGAAATCTTTACTATGTCTTAGAAACTTGGGGTAACAGGTTAGCCATTTAAAAATTGAAATAGTTGACAAATATACAATAAATCAACTTACCTTTTCAGTAGGTCTTGTCAACATTTAGGAACTTGTCTGTTAAAGGAAAGGGTTCAGTTATAGGTATGAGAATGAGGTGTGGCCTGGTCAGGCCATGGTGCAGTGGATAGAACATTGGCCTGGGACACTGAGGACCCAGGTTCGAAACCCAGAGGTTGCTGGCCTGAGTGCGGGCTCACCAGCTTAAGCGCGGGTGCACTGACTTAAGCATGGGAAAATAAACATGACCCCAAGGTTGCTGCTTGAACAGGGGTCATTGGCTCTGCTGGAGTCCCCTAGTCAGGGCATATATGAGAAAGCAATCAATGAACAACTAAGGAGCCACAACGAAGAACTGAAGCTTCTTATCTCTCTCCCTTCCTAGTCTATCTGTCCCTATCTTTCTCTCTCTCTCTCTTACTAAAAATAAAAAACAAGAGAGAGAGAAAGAGAATGAGGTGTGAAGGTGACAGGGTAGGGATATGAGAGCCTGGGTAGATTTAGAAAATAGTCCCATTTATGAAAATACAATGAATTATTAAATATGACAATACAACTGAGCAATATCAGTATGTTCAACCCTTTGTCAGACTTTCCAGGACTGTCGTACTGCAGAAGAGACAACATGCATGTGGAGAAACAAAGTGGTTAAATTCAACTGAAGTCAGGGCAGCAAGGACATGTACACCATCATCTATTAATACATCCTGTCCTCAGCCCTTTACCTAGAGACATATATCCATACCAGGCGATCAGTGCCTATTGATTATATCATGAACATAAAATTTGTGTTTTCCATTCAGAAATTAGAAAATGTTTTCCATAAATTAGGCTGAGCAGCAGAAAGTCGTTCAATACGATCCCATTCATGCATCCCTCATACATACGCGTCCTCACTAAAGTCTCCCTGCTGTTCCTGCTGAACCAAGTGCTCACTCCCACTCTCCTTTCTCCAAGCCAGGCACACCTGCCACCCTGGGCACTCACTGCTGCTGCCATGTCTTGCTGAGTAATACCATCGTCAACCTCCCCGCGTGGCATGCGTGCCATTCTCCTTCACTGGAGGAAGGAATGTTTAATTATTTTTAATCAGTGGACATGGCATCTTGCTAGACAGCAACACTTGGGGGATCCAACACCATCTGCCTTCCACCAGGCGCCAGCTGCTCCGGTGGATGTCGGCAGAATACCTTAGGACATGGCTTTCCACTGCCAGGAGCCTGCGAGCGGCTGCCACTGGGCACAGTCCGCAGTGCGAAGCTGCCACTGGAGCTCATTCCTGCTGCGGTTCACCTCTCAGCCCTGCCCCCTTCCCAGGGAGGTGCCTCACAGCCCGGCTCACAGAACGTTTACCAAGCAAACCAGAGACCCGCCAGGGATAACAGGTGTCCAAATACAAAAGTCACCCCCACCCAATGGCCACAGATCCTTCCATAGCCACTGGTCAACCTGATGACTCTGCTGACTTCAGTCCTACAGAGAACAAACTACTGACTTCGCAGCAGGACAGCCATGGAGAGCAAGGGTCAGCCAGCTATTGAGGTTTTAAAACAGTGAGAAGAAAGAAAGGAGAGAATGCCTCCGGGGTAAATCCCAGAGCTGTTCAGGATAGGCAGTGCCCTCGAAAGTAAGCTCCTGACTGTCTGTGCTCTGCAAGTTCCTGTCAGAAGACCCGTTCCCTCCACCTCTTACTCTTAGGGCAGTTTCTGAAGCTTTCACAGCTGTGCCAACACTTCCGCTCCCGAAAAGCACATTTCACTTGCTGCCCTTGTTTATCCGCACAGCGCGGCCCCTGTCGGGAGCACTTGCCGCCTCCTTCTGGAGGAGCCAGTGGACTCCCAGCCTAATTCCTACGCTGGGAACCGAGCCCCCAAAGTTCCTTCCACTCCCAGCCCTGCCCCCAACTTTGCGAAGAGCCCAACTAAGCAGCAGCTCCAACCTCAGCCTTATTTTCATGCAAAGTGAGAAAGATCAGCGCTGGGTACTGGCTGAAGGGTGGATAAAAGCCCCAGCTGTGATTTCTCCCCGCGTCAGTTTCACCTCCAGCAGTAAAGCAAACTGTCCTTGTGCCTGAGGGAAATACGGAGCCTCACACTTTCATCCAGAGAGGGACAAAGGGGAGGTCAGGTGCCACATCTGACAGAAGTAGGGACGTGTGAAATGTGATTAACCCAGGAAAGAGGCAGACAGAGCCCGGAGGGGGCCTCCCCTGGCCCCTGCATGTTTCCCAGGGTCAGGAGCATGAGGTGAGTAAACAAAAGCATTCAATAAATATTTTTCCATTTAACCCATGCATTGATAGAGATTTTCACAACCTCCACAGCACTGGCTGAATTGATCGCATAAGTGTAAATAATGAAGGAAGTAGAGTAAGTACTCTGTTAAATTCTCTGCATTTGTGAAAAGGAAAAAACGGGGGCAGAGGAGAGAGAGCAGTGGGAGAGGTTCTAGAAAAACCATGTAGTCACATTGTACTGGTGTCAATCGGAAGCATGGCTAACCCTTTCTGAGGCCCATCATATAAGCTCACTTAATGTTATTTCTCAGGCGAAATACAAACTGCCCGGGCCTGTAGAATTAAAGTCATCAGTAGCTGCGCTCTCCTGCATTTACGGAAGACACAAATGAAATCCCTACTGACATGCCTGCCCATCAGAGTAGGAAGTTCCCTGTCCCTTTGCTGACAGCCTCTCAGTAAGAGCCCCATGCCGTAAATGAAGCTACAAGTACCTTTGTCTCTTTGTCTAAATAAATAATGCCAATTTTATTTCCAAACAATATGCGTGGGCTGCATTCACTCTGGTGTTCGGCTTTTGTTTCCACCAAACCAGCCCTCTCTGGTCCCCTGATTGGACAATCTGTCTCTGGTTAGAGATGGGGCCTGAAAACAGACTCTGTTTGCAATTGACTGGTGATGTATTAAATAATTACAAGAGGAATTCCAGTAAAAATAGAGTCAATTATCAAAAGATTAACACTTCTCTTTGTTCTGTTAAAAAAATAAGAGGGGAAGCAATTTTCAAGACAGGCACTGATGCTTTCAAAGGATTCTTCATAGGTGAATTATTTAATCCTTTGTGACTAAAGAAATCTTTGTGTGCACTCTGGGAGGGGGGAGCAAAAAGGGAAAGTGTACAATATTGAAAAGTAAAAATACAATACGTGGCACACTGAGCACGTGTAAGTGAGAAGGCCTGTGGGGTGGTTGATAACCTAAATCACATCTTCATTCCTCTCCTATTGGAAGAAGCCGCAGACATTTTCTCCAATATCCCTGCAGGATTAACATAATCAGCTATCAAGAGCCACCGCAGCTCCTTCACAAAAATGTAGTTAAGGCAGCACTTATCTGGCAGTGGGAAACTCAGCTCTGAGAGAAGGCACTTAATATATGAAGGCTTTAAATAGTTTTGGGGGCCCTCTTCACTAAGCAGGAGCTGCTCTGGAGGTTGGAGGGGTCCGGTATCCACCAGCGTATGCAGCTAGGCAGGGGCAGAGCCGCGGCAGCCAGGCTGGGAGAGTCCTGAGGCTCTGAACAGGACTGACAGTTAGGGCTGAGGAGCAGTTTGCCTCCAAATAAGCTCCCACCTGATTCCCTGGAGGGTGGGGTGGTTGAAATGCACAGAAAAGGGCACCTAGAAAAATCGGCTCAAATGGGATTACTTTAGAGGACAGCTAAGAGAGTCACTAATATTGACCTTCACCATCAAGAGGTGCCTGTGTCCCTGGGGAAACCCCCACAGACCCAAACCAGATTGTTCCTGATCGATACCTACCCTTCTGTAGGACTCAGCTCCAGCCACAGAGACTCTAAGAGGGCTTTGCACTAGGCAGAGCTCTCTCAAGCAGGCAGATCAATTGGCTTGCTTTAGCAGATGAGGCTGAAAGGGCTCCTCTGTACTAGGAGGGTCTTTCAGGGGGGCTGATGGTCCACGGCTGGGGCAGAAACAGGATAATCAGGGGGTTCAACTGAGCTGGATTGGTTTGGAGAGGAAAGAAGTATGCCCCAAGGAGCAGAAAGACTTGTACTTGAACTAGCTTTAAAAGTTTGACTACTCTCACTCCTTTCATTTTACTCATTTTATGAGCAATATATATTCTGAGTGATCCTCATACAGATTCTGTAATTTTTCACTTAGAAAAATAGCTTTTGCATTTCATACAGCTTCTAATTCCAAAATTAGTTCAACATCTAACAATGAATGTAGAAATATATACCATGCCTTTCAGAGACATACTTAGGGCTGGTATTGATTTATGCTATATCATGATTTTAGTCTTATGGGATAATCACCCTGTCAAGGCTATATTTATTGTTGTGGCTATTAAATCACATTAATTCCTTGGCGATTACACAGAGGTAAAGCATCCACAAACTGCCACAGTGACAGAATTCAGTTTTCCTCCCTAAATAAACTCCATACAAAGATAGGCATGTCCTAGTTTCTCAGTGGCATTTCACCTTGCCTTTTTTTCTTTATGCATATCTCACAGGAACATTTAAACTCAGAGCTGCAGCCAGCACTTCAACAGAGATTTGAACTCTGGTGGAAAAGCCCCTTGAGAGAAAAGAAGCCCGTTTGGAGACACGTGCTAATAGCCACACAGGCAGAAGCAAATTGTCCATCAAATGGGGCAAGTTAGTGTCATTGAAGCATTTGCAGGGGGAAAAAAGAGAAGGGGTGGAGGGTGGGGGTGGGGTGGGCAGAAAGCAGAAATCATCCAATATGGGCTACCTTGAATTTAGGCTGCTTTCCGTGGATTCAAAGGAGCATGAGGATTCTCTCTGGTGCTCGGTAAGTTTGTATTAACACTGGGCAGGCCCAACTTGCCTTAAAACTTCCATAGTGTCAAAAAAAAAAAAAAAACACAAAAAACTTCCATGGTGTCTTAGCAGTGTGAAAATGAGAAAATGAGGGCAGTACAGGGAGAGATTGCTTTCACTGGGATATGAGTTGATTGGATGTATTGAAAATGTATGTGAGGCCCACACCAGATTCGCACTGGATACAAAAGTTGATCTCACTGCTTGGAGGACTCAAGCCTAGCAGGTAGCCCTGCAGGTAACTGATGCCTGGAGACCTCTGGGGAACAAGGCTCTGTTGCTTCCCCTCGGGCCTAGCTCTACCATACTTACAAAGACCCACTACCTAAGTATTCTGGCTCCTACCCAGAAATTTCTGGGTTAAAAGTTGCTGACTGTCCCGTCATTTAGAAAGATTCTGCTTGCTTTGTATTCTTAATAAAAGGTCAAAAAGAATTTCATCCAAACTGGCTCACCCCCCTTTCTGCCTTGCACATTGACTTTGGTCGTTAATTTGGGGGCAGGCTTTTAGCTTGATTGAAGCCCACGTCCATGACCAAAAGACTTATTTATATGCCTCTGATGTTCTTCATTTTTATGAATGCCAAATACCTTTCACCTCCAACCATACCTTCGCTGAAGTCCCCCAGACAATGAAGAAAGAGAGAATAATGAAGAACAGGAACAATGCACAAGGGCTGCTTGGGACTCTAATTGTTATTGGTTCATTTTGGACTAGTGAACTGGATCACGCTCAGTGATGCACTAAGTTCTGATGCCGGGAGAAATGATAATGAGTGAGTTACAAAATGTAGATGCCTCCACCGTAACAACATATTAAAACAGTCCCAGAAATGAAAAAAGCAAGCAAACAAAAAAAAGAAAAAAACCTCATTGGCCCATCATGGGTTTAATAAAAGAGAATAGCTGGTACCTCATGCATCCACATCCTAATTTAAATGGTTCCTATTTCGTATTTCTCTTTTCTTTTCAAAAGAAACATGAAATACCTGAACTGTGGAATACATACCTTTGTTCTGCCTTTGGTAACACTGCAGAAAGTAGCAGAAAGAACTATTTTTACGTGAAGAGGTGTGCATTTCCCTGAGAGTGTCCATCTTGACAGGGAACTGCTTTTCCCTGAACAGCATTCAAGAGGCCCTCAATCCTCCCCCTCGACCCCCCCAGCTCCTCCTGGCCACCTTCCCATTTCCCCTGCTCACCTCAGCAGGCTCTCCCTGCACAGTTGTATCCTGTGCCCTAAAAAGGCTTTCCTTCCCTTTTCGGTTTTCTCATAGGTATGTTACTGCGCTGTCTCATTAGAAAAGCCCTAAAACAGAACATGTTAGGAAACTGCTTAGAATCCATTTCCCCGGTGATGTACCCCTCCCCTATGTGTCCCCAAGCCCCTTTTAAATGGTTGACAGTAGAGAGGGGGAGGGGAGATGTTTGTCAATTTCCCTTCCTCTTCTGCCTGCCTAATTCCAATTCCATCTCTGAAATCAGACTCTTTCCTTTTTCCTTAACCTCTCTATTTTCCTGCTCTCCTGTGAGTGACGCGGTCCTTCCTCTACTTAATGATTTCTTCCCTCTGTGGCTAAAAGCAGACTGCAATGCACTGGCATGCGGTCTCTCTTCCTCTTTCTCTCACCTAGTTTGACATTTTCGCCACCTGTTTTTCTTGGTACTGAGGTTTTCCAGGAATTCCATGAAACTTCCACTCAAGCTGTTCAAGTGTGTATTCCTTCAGTCTGCCAAAAGGTCCTCTCTGGGTGGCTTTTCCCCAAGTCCCCGAATACTTTTGCTAACAAAACTGCTGAATGGGAGCTAATTTATCACTCTGTTATCACTATATTAGGGCATGAGAGAGCCATACCTAGAATGAATTATAGATCCGTCCAGTGTCCCATGCATCCTGGATGTCAAGGTAAGCAAATGCTTCATTGTGTTAACTGTCAGCCTCAGAAACAGCTGACATTTGTTATTTTAATTAATAGTTTACTCTGCTGAAATAAGCTGCTGTGAGAAGCTATGACTTTTTATTAAATCTTCACTGCAGCATTGTTTTCCCCAGATTGGGAGACAAAAGCTAATTTTCAAAACTGCTTTATTCTGCAAGGTCACAGTCAACAGCTTGTGTGCACATGTCAGGGAAACATCTGCTTCTGTGCCACAGATATAAGTAAAATTTGCTTTATTTTGAAATTTAAATTTACTTGTACTTGGAGAAAAATGATGAGTCAGTCATTAAAGAGCCATTAAGTGATGTTGATTAGGGAAGTCTTCTTAACGAGTCATTTTATCTCACAACTGACGCTGAAATTTCTCTGACCTCAGCACTCTGCTTAGACGTCGCCGGGAAGTGTGGTCACTGTCACATCTGGATCTGGACCAACTTGTCTTTTCATTAATGCAAATCATTATTATGTAATTACTCAGCCTGCAATGTAGAGATCATTGATTTCTTTTGCCCAGTAGCAGTATTTTGAAGTCACTGATGACAAAGAGAACTTTCAGGACAATCCAAACTACAAATTAGCTCCAGTTCAAGAAAGGCAAACCGACGTTAAATGTTCCAACACTAACTTTAGTTCCAAGATTTTCTCTTTGCTTGGAATAAATTAACTAAAGGAAGCTGGTTCCTCTGTGTTGTCTTAATGACTTTTGGTAACACATTTTGCTCATCACATTTCCAGGACAATAGCACGTTAGTGCTTTGTCCCTGAATGGATTTGTATTCTGCCTCACTACTGTTCCAGTCTCATGCCCCAGCTCTCAGGGGAATTAGTCACTCTTCTGAGAACACCAGTAACTCCTTCTGAAAGAGATGCCCTAATGTCTCACACCCTTGAGATGTTTCTGGGTCTTGTTTCTTACAGCCTTATGGCATGAAACTTTGGCCAAGAATGCCCTGGGCTAAAATCAAGGACTGAACAGCCTGTGCTGTTTCTGGGAGCTCCAGGGAGGATTATTTTCTTGCATTTTCCATCTTCTAAAAGCAGCTCCCTTCCTTCATTTTCAGAGCCAGCAAAGTCGGATCTCTCTGTCATGCCGCCATTTCTCTGCTTCTCTGCAGCCTGAAAAGGTTCCTTGTGATGGTTCACACGATGCGACTGAGCCCACCTCCATAATACAGGATTTACCGGTCTCAAGGTCCTTAACCTTAACCACATTTGCAAATCCCTTTGCCAAGTAAGGTAACATATTCATAGGGTCCAGGGTGTGCACATCTTTGCAAGCAATTATTCTGTCCACCTAGGGTCTTTTCAGCTTCCACTTAATTTTCCTTCATTCTTATTTGACATAACTCCCCACCTCTACCCACAACTGAGTGTTTGGCTCAGAAACTTGGAAGCCTCTTTATGTGCTTTGAAAGGGCATTTGGGAAATGCTGAGTTTCTGTGATCTGCTTCCTGGCTGTGAAACTAATGTCAAGGAGACTTTACTCCAGTCAATGTACATCCCTTGGGCCTCAGTTTTCTTATATCTCAAATGGAAATCTTGATCCTAAAGCTACAGGCTTGTTCTAAAATATTGAGATTCTAAGGAAGTGTGTGAGAAGCACACTAATTACCCTAAGGGGTAATTAGAGTTAAGAAGCAAGCAGGCTGGTGATTACTGGGCACTGGTACTGGCAGGGAGATGTCAGCAATGTATTGGCCTCTCTCACCAGAGGTACAAACTTAGGGCATTCTGCTCAAGCTTTCTCCATCTTTCTGTGATTGGCCTCTGAGTGAATGTCAAACCACCACTCACCCATTGCTGCAATGTAGGGAGGTAATGAGGCCCCATCTCCTGCAAGGTTGTTTGCAGTCTTTAATGGTTATGAGAAGACTTCTAAGAGTGAAATCCTGTTAGGTGGGGCTCATGAGTAAAATTAAAGAACCTCCTTAGCCCTGGCCGGTTGGCTCAGTGGTAGAGCATCAGCCCAGAGTGTGGATGTCCTGGGTTCGATTCTTGGTCAGGGCACATAGGAGATGCAACCATCTACTTCTCCACACCTCCTCTTCCCTCTTCTCTCTCTATCTCTCTCTTCTCCTCCTGCAGCCATGGCTCTGTTGGAGCAAGTTGGCCCCAGGCACTGAGAATGGCTCCATGGCCTTGCCTCAGGTGCTAAAATAGCTCAATTTGCTTAGCAATGGAACAAAAACCCCAAATGGGCAGAGCATTGCCCAATAGGGGGCTTGCCAGGTGGATTCTGGTCAGGGTGCATGTGGGAATCTGTCTCTCTGCTTCCCCACTTCTCACTTAAGAAAAATTAAAAAAGAAAAGAAAAAGAAACAAAGAACTTCCTCAGAGGCCCTTCTTGCAAGGGAAGGATTCAGGGAAAAGGAAATAGAATGAATTATAGGGGATCAGCTTCTCTCTCTCTTTCTCTCCATTTTTTTTTTTTTAAGAGAGAAACAGCAATGAGAGCATAACTAATTCCATACAGGATTTTTGGACTCCTTCCAAAACTCAGTACTACTCTTTCTTTGCTTTGAGACCAGGTGATTTCTCTAAGTTTTATGCCAAGCATACTTTTATCTTTGAGCCTTTTGAAGAACTGCTTGGCCATGAAATTTGGTAAGAGCAATTCAAAAGCTTCGGTATAACTCCACGTTTTTTTATTTCCTGGGGGGAGGCCAGACCTGAGGCTCTCACAGGCCCTTCCCATGGGGCTTCCTCACTCATTGAAAGGCACCTCAGCATCGTGTTCTTTGCAGGTTGTGTTTCTACACCCCTTGAGTGTGTGTGGATGCTGAGGAGGTGTGTCCTGGGAGAAAAAGAGAAGCCTGCATCCTATGGTAGGTTTTGCACATATTTCTATGTCTTAAAGGGCTCGTATTTTTTAGTGTCAGGCTTCATTTCAGAAAGCATTGGGGTTGGCTCTGTGATGATTTATTTGTGTAGAAGAGAAAGGCTATTGGTTTTACCACATTTATATGTAGGGCCCCTCACAAAGAAATATTTTTAGAAACATTTTTATTTCTCTTTATATTTTTTCTAGTTATAGTGCATTTGCTTGCTTTTGGGATCGGTTGCCTATATCTCTTTGGTGTGCAAAGTTAGAAAAGAAATATTTAAACAATAGGAAGCTTTCATGGGCCCTATCACAAAATCATGTTCATAGGTCTCATATGATTAATAATGGAGGGACTCGAGCTTCATTCTGGGCTGGCGTGGCCTTCATGGATGCCGAGGCTGAACAGGGATGCTGAGAGGCCCACATTCCTTTCCACACAATTCCACCTGCACATATTCATGGCTGAACTGCACTGTTGACAGATCTGATTTTCTTTCTGCCACAGTCAGCTCTATTATCCTGCCTCAGGCTTGAACCTGCAGTAACTGAATCTTATATTTTGCTCTGCCTGAGGCCTTAACCTGCTGCTCTTCCCTTCATCCTTTACTTGTTCCTTCCTTGTGCCACCTGTGTGTTTCATCTGGCACTATAAGAAGGCACTCCTGCATCTCCTATTCCATCACTACTATTAAGAAAAAGTCCCAGGCGGCTTTCTTTCACCTTTAGTGCATGCTTGAATCTGCCCCAGCAGCTGTCGAGTCGTGTTTTCTTCAGGCACATGAATTCCAAAGCTGATTTCCATTTGTTCTAAGAGAACAGACCTCACTACAAGACGTCAGAAAGACACACGAGTACTCTATACACACTTAAAAGAAAAATTAACAAACAGAAATAGTGATATGTCCAACACCAATGACACTAAAAGCCTAAGGCTGTAGTAAAATCTCTTTTTGAAGTAGAGACTTGAAGCACAACAAGAATTGAGGCCAACAGATACCACCCTGCCACTTTCTAAAGTATAGCTTGTTGTAAAATTGTGTTATAAAATTGTGTCCTGTAATCTGGTAGCCCTTGCTACGTGAGGTTATGAAGCACTTGAAATGCAGACGGTCCAAGCTGAGAGAGATGCTGTAACTGTGATCTATAAGCCAGATTTTGAAGACTTACTATGGAAAAAGATGAATGTGAACTATCTCACTGATCATTTTTTACATGGATTATATGTGAAATGAAAACATTTTGGATACATCGAGTTAAATAGAAGATGCTACTTAAAATTAATTTTGCCAGTAGTTTTTTTGTGTTTTTTTTTTTTTACTTTTTCAGCACGGCTAACAGAGAATTTAAAATTACATGGCTCTTATTACATTTCTATTGGACAGTGCTGTTCTAGAACTTGGTTAAGGAATGACACTTGAGATCGCCATTTTTCTGCCACTCTGAAACACTGAAATTAAGGAATGTATTATTCTTTAGCTTCTCTTCAAGATACTTGAGATGACAATGGGCCACTGGAAGCAATTTTTATAAAATATAGACATTATCATTAATGAATTTAGTTAATCTTTTTTTTTGAAAGGCTGCTTTTTTATAGACTGATTTTTCCTTAATAAAGTTTGCTTTTTTCCCTCTATACACTGCCTTTCCATCCAACAAGCTCAATGTATAGTATTTTGAGGTTAGTTTAACCCTGAAGTGCTCCAAGTTTGTACAAGAACTTATAAAATAACATTCTTCCTGCCCTCGAGGAGAACATACTCCTAATGAACAGAAACTGGCAGAGTCAATTTTAATAGGCCAAGTTTTAAGTATTAAAAGGAAGAAAGGGTGTGGCATAGATTATATTTTCATTATGTTTTGTGTATGTTTTGAAGAAGTGATTTTTACGACAAAGTTTAACCAAAAAGAACACTATGACTTCACTTCTGAGGAATAGACCCCAATGACACAAATCACAGATTTGTGAGGTCCCAAAAGATATTTTCCAGGATTTGAAAAATATTAATAGTGAGCATTTATATAGTAGCACTTATTATGTACTGAAATGCTTTGTATATGAGAGCTCACATGATACTCAAATGAATCCTATGAAGCAGGAACAGCATTTATTCATTCCACAGATGAGAAAACTGAGACATAGAGAGGTTGACTAACTTGTCCAAGGTCACACAGCTAATGACCTTGTAAAGAGTCATAATCAAGTGTTCTGTCCGCAAGGGCTAGCTTTTAACCGTGGGCTGCACTGTGTCATTACCTTGTCCACAGATGACTTGTGATGACGATTTCATCCTGGCTTCGTCTGCTAAGTTTTGAAGTCCACCTGAAATTTGAGGGATTAGCTTTCAAAATGTTGCTTTCCCTTTTATTTCATCTCATCATATCTACTACCAGAAATTACTAATACTGCCAGAAGAAATAAAATTCTTCCACGGTATCACAGTAAAAATATTTCAGGGATACACGCATAGGAGGATTTGAGGTATGGTGGCAAGATGTATTAGAGCAAAATCAAAGGGCTGCCCTCAGGTAACTGATGTCCCATCTAGGACCAGGCGGCTCAGCTCCCTCCTACTGCGGACGAAGCCCTCCGGGCCCGCAGGCCTGCATTTGTCCTAACCAAGCCCAGGAGGAGGAGCAAGACCCAGAGCTCCTATGCCATTAGCCCAGCATCTGAGGCTCCAATAGTCCAGCAGTCTTTGTTTCTGCCGCCCTTTATAGGCGCTGTCCTTCGTTCCGTACCACTGCTGAGAGGAGGGAGTGAGCACCAGACCCAGGGTTTTGTTGAGCTTTGATTATATTTTTGTGGGCTTGGGAAAGAGTAAACTTTTATTTCAACTAGCCAATTCCTTTCCTGGATTATCTGGAATTTTGTGCCCATTCTTCTCTGGTCTTTTCCCCAGATATTTGAGGCTAGACTCCTCCCCCTTTATGATGGTTATTTTGTCTCCTACTGCGCATGCAAATTACTGGTCATTTGGGGAGAACGGAAAGCCTATCTTGACTGCCTGCTCAGGATCAACGACCCTTTGGCAAAGGTGCAGGTGTCCCTCCAGGTGTCTATGAAGCTGCAGCTTCCCAACTTAATCAAACTTAGCCAGCTTTCTCTCTTCTCTTTTGTTAATTCCTAACTAGCTTCGTAAGCTAACGTTCACTAACCCTTCAATAACTAAAATGCAAGACACAGTCGTACAAAAGTGTGGCCTGGATGGCCCATCAAGTAGCTACGCCTTTCTTTTAGTACTCTCCTTGCAGCTTCTTAGGAAATTGGCCATATCTTATCCTCATTCATGGGTTTCTATAGAAAACACATTTGCATATATAAAAAAGAATGTGGCTTTTAATGATCTTAATGGAAACTAGAAATATATCATTTTTTTCTGAAAAGTTGTCATGTTGGATTTTTATCTTTCTGGCACCAGAATACAAGTGTGTAGATCTATGAAATGCTGCTTGTCATTAAAGAAACTGATGTGACACTCCTAGCTTTTGCAGGCTGTTCCCACACCTGATTTTTGTACTACACACTGGTTGGAGTTCATTTTTCCCTTCTGATACTTTGTTCTTAAAAGCTAATTTCCAATGTCAGTCAATAATGATTCATGTTACTCCCAACACAAAAGCACATTATTTATAGATTACACTCCCTGGGTGATCCAAGAATTCTTTCCAAACAAAACTCTGAACTACCTTTCATAATCTTTAGCAATATTTCTAGAACTTTCTGACATTATGCTTAATTAAGGTTTTCATGTTAATATTGAACAGTCAAATGAGGATGGCATAATAACACAGAAAAAGGTAGAACAGAAGTAATTAGCAGCAATGATACTTATTCATTGAATTGTATCTTTGCACATATGTGTCCTTGCCAATTTATAATTTTTTCAAGTTATTAATTATAGCTTCTGAAGCAGCATCTTTAAAATACCTCAGGAACCATCTCCTAAATGCCCCGAGATTTAATAAAAAGCTTGTGATTATTGCCTTTAATGGTAGCAGAGATGCCTTCCAACTTTAAAGAAATCAGTTACTCTCTGATTTCTCCTGTCAATGAACAAGCAACTATATCTCACATTTTTTAAAATTCATTACCAATAATATCACTTTGCTTTGTTTACATATTCCTTATGACTCAGATGGAATTTTTCCTTGTCTCCAGATTGCTTTCTCTTTTTAAAGAAAACAATACCAATATCTTTTATGGTCTAAACTAATTGTTGTGAAAAGAACCTAACAGATATGTTACAAATAAGAAAGTTGTTTTAAAATGTGCCAGCAAGTAGAGGGAAAAATCCAAGGTATGTGATAGACATAAAAATTACTTTACACGTGTCCTTCAAAAAAGTTTAATACATAGTCAGGTCACATTACTGCACATCAAATTCTCTAGGTCTCTGGCTGCCAGTAGCAATTATCTGTAAAAGAACATGTTTTCCCCAGTGACTTGCTATCGGGAATTTTTGAGTATACCTAAGCATAGCCTTGAGCAAAACTCCTACAGGGCATATTTGGAATACAGGATTTCATTTGGATGCAATATCAAGGTTTCAGTGCAATATGTCTATTTATATATTTTTACATCTGTTTTAACATATTGATGTGTTTATCTGTTGGCTTTAATTACATGATATAAGTATATATAAATGTAAATAGTACTCCTGAGTTTCCACTTAACTTTTGTCAGGAGGTATACAAATATATTTCCCTTGATGCCTGGATGATTTTATATTATAATGACGTCTCCTGAATTTTTATGATTACTTTGCTAAAAAGGTGTTGAATATTTGCAGATTGCTGAGGCATCAGGTCTCCTTCTATATTTGACCAGGTCACATTTCATTCTTTTCCAATGATCAGTGGGGTCGTGGCTAGTAAAATATTTTGTGTCTGTCCTAACCTTGTTCCAGGAAATGATTATGTCACCTTTTAAAGGCAGCTGAAGTACAAGCTCAATATTTTTTAGTCATAAGTTGGTGTGCCATTTTGCAGAACCTCCGAAAACTGAAAAAATAAATGTTTTCAGTTGATAATCATTAAGGATTCATACAGCAAGTTCAAACACTCAGGTTTAAATGTAATGCCGCTATCCAGGAGTTTCAGGCATTGATCATGCATGCTATGGCTTTGATCAGGATGCTCCCATGATGAGATAGTAGTTCCCCAAAATGTGTTTTTCTAATATATGAAAGTCAAATGTTTGGGTACCTCCCGGGTTATGATTTAGAAGGGAATAAAAGTTGTCATGGGGGGAGGGGTCTAAAGAGGCAGGCAAAAGAAAAAGGCTTAACCTAAAAATAAACTTCAATGATCAGCCTACCTCCTAGCAAGTCTTTGAGTAGTGGGTGGCAAGCCCTTCTCTTCATTTGAGGAATTGAGTTAGCCAAAATGAAAGAATTCATTTTTACATCTGTGTTCACATTGAGAAGATGAATCCTACCCCTAGGACTGACTCCCTGCTCACTCAAGGTGGCCGAAAGAGACCACAGTCCCACGAGAGCAGTGGGAAATATGTTGTCTGTCGGGTTAGTAAGGCACTTCATTTGTAAATGGACTCTAATGGGTCCCTGACTTCGCTGAGTATGGACTTGCTCAGGTGGGCTGGCGGTGTGGACAACGCTGCTCTAATTTTGGGGGTTGGCTGCTCTAATATTTGGCTACACACACCCCTAACTTAGGTGATGGGAAATTTAAAAAGGATCTAACTGATCAACTCTTCATCATGAGGACTTTCTCAGGAGATTTATGAAGGGTGAGAATCTGGCAGGTATGTTTATAGGTAACCTGGGATTTATCAAGAATATAGCATCTGAGGGCTTCAGGTGATTTCTTCTCTAAGAAAAATGTTTAGAGCCCAAATGTTTCCTGCAAATCCATATTGGCTGGGGAGACCTGGAGAATATCAGGCTTTACCCTAATACATTAGGTTTAATTTTTGCCAAGGCCATGTAAACCATTTGAAATTTTTATAGAGCCATATGCAATTTTATTACTGCAAAAGACAACACTGTTACAGTCATGATAAATAAAATTATTTGCAGATCTCTATAGGTTGGGCAAGCCACTGGTACTGCATTTTAACTTCTGTGGCCACAAAATGTAAATGAAGTCAAAGCAGCAGAAATTTTCATCTTTATTGCTTATAGTAACTCTTGCAGAATCATGCATGCCTTTCTTCCTCCTTCCTGGATCTCTCCAAATAGATCCCATTTATCTGATTGGATTTCTGTCCCATCTTTCTACATATTACAGCTAATTAGTACCCCCTGATGAGAAACAGTCCACTGATGGAAAAAGCAGTTAGATAAGATCTGCATTAACAAATGTAGTTCATTTAATATCATTTGTGCTGCTGCATTATTAATAATACATAATTACTCTGCACAGGCTGGAAGGGAAGAATAAAACGGTTCTGTAATTTCTTGGCCTTTGCAGAGAAACAGTATATTAGGGAGAATAAAACAGTATTGGACTATTGGTTGCCATCCATCATAGAGCTTTATGTGTAACACAATTTTTGTTACCTTTAGGTATAGCTAGAATTTCTGTATTTCAACACAATCGCAGACTATCTAGAGACAACCAGTGTGTGGACTTTTGAATACCCAACTTCTTGTTTTAGAATGTTAAATTGGGATGCCCAACCAGTGGCTATCAGAAAGTTGAAATTTTCAGCCTATTGCTGAGAGAACATCACTCTGATCAACAACTAATGCTCATGAAATTTGATTTCACACAATGGAAGAACCTGACTTCATTCTCCCCATTCTCCAGAATCAGAGTGTGCTGATTAGAAAGGGATTCTGGCAATGAAGCCTGTGTTAAAATAATAAAACAAGCCGTGGTGACAGCCTTGGAGGAAGCAGGGCCAGCATTGATGGAATGCCTGTTTATGCCAAGTATTACACTGAAGCTTTTACATGTATTCATTCTCATAGCAATCCCATGCTGGAGTGACTATTTTTATGGTAGAGGTCATCCAAGTCTGGCAAGAGCTCACACACCATCTTGAAAGAAAAGCTCTGGAGAAAAGACCACGCGCCCTGCTTTTTTTTTTGACGGGGGGTGGTGGTGAGGGGGGCTGTTGCATTCTGCTTTGTGAAACCAAACCTCTTGAACATGACTTGCCAGATGGGGCAGTGTGAATGCACGTAGAGTCGCTGTAAGTGTGTTTGTTTGCACAGGTGAGGCAGGTCAGAAATGCAGGCCTGGCTGCTGCCTCAGGAAACCAGCTTTTCCCAGGTCTGGTACCCAAAGGAAAGATGAAGCCAAAAAGGGTAGACAGAGAGCTGAACATTTGAGGCCTGCTTATTTTCTCCAATTAAAACTGCCTGCAAACTATTCTATTTCATTTATCAGCCCAATCATTTATTCATGAAATATTTTCTGAGCCACTACTATATACCACACATTTGAAAGGGGAAAATTCCTCTAAAGAAAAATTTGAAATATTAAAAGGGGAATAGGGACATATTTGTCATTATCAGAGAGCTCACTTGCTTATTGGGAAAACAGACACAAAAATGAATTATTACAATTCAGTGTGTGCTAGGAACACTGTGGGTACAAAGGAGGGAATGCTCAGTTGGGCTTGAGTGAGCCAAAGAAGGTTTGACAAAGAAACAATAACCTGATTTTTGCGGCATGAATGCTGTTTACCAAGCAAAATGGAAAAAGACTTGTTTTCTCTCTTAATAGTGGTATTATTATCATTTTTAAAAAGTTACAAATATTATGCCACCGAACAGTTGAGTACATGAAAATTGTTTTGCTTAGTAGAACATGGCATCTTTCTTTTGAGGGTCATGGCTACTTATCAACAATTCAATATCTTTTTCAAATGCTTTTAAACCAAGAATGGTTACTGTGTCTGCCCATAATCCTGCCAAAGGGAGAAGAGAGACGGGTAGGATGTGAATTGGTAATAGGATATATAACATACTTCTAGAACATTGGTGTAGGATCTTTATGCACAGTGAATATTTTCCCTGCAGATGCACAGATGTGTCACAATTTTGAAATACATCTTTTTGTGATTTTTCTCTCCAAAGGTATTATTGTTTACAAGATGCGAGACAAAATAAAAGTCCTCTGGAAGTGGAGAGAACATCTGTTTCATTATAGCAATTAGTTCAGGTCTTTGTTCATCAAAATTATTTTATCCATCTGTCATTTTCTGTGTCATCACCAGCTAAAAAGTGGGCAACTAGCTCTCCATTTCAGACTGCAGTCACTGCTACAATCTTCATCAGGCATCATCAAGAAACAGCCATAACTTGATGAAGACTGCCAAGTAGTCACCAAAACTCGCATCATCTGGGCTGGCAGCAGAATGATATTCTCAGTCTTCCCTGAGGTTACATAGGGCATGTGACTAAGTTCTATCCAATGAGATGGAAGCAAGGGCATGGGCCTCACTGCAAGGCCAGCCCATAAAGCCTCCCGTAGGGCATGCTCTCCTTTCTTTTCCTGTCTTCTGACTGAAAGTAAAGCAGAGGCTCCCAGTGGAAGGAGCCTGGGTCCAGTCACTGCAGAATAGAATGAATTCAACAGAACACCAAACCAGGAGCACCTATTTTTGATTATTGCATAAACAAAAAATCACCCTCTATTGTGAGAGTCTAGTTTGCTTTGGCAGTTGGTTTACCTTAAAACACATAACTCTTCACTTAGATTACCAAAATAAGTAAGCTACGAGGGTTTGTAAGGCAGAAGACTTATGAGGACTTTGCTTCAAAGACTGCTACCATAATGCAGATGGGAGGCGGGTGGGTAGCATTAATGCTCACTATCACACAGGGTGGGAAGAAGACCGGCCCAGAGCACCACTCTCATGCTGGGTGACTGAATGTTTCTCAACTTAAATCACTTCTTGCAAGTATTTTTTATCCCAGTGTTCAAGTCAGACTTGTTGTTACACATTTCTTTAGAATACTGTAGTTTTCCTACATAGCAGTTTATACACATAATTAAATAATTTGTTGTTGTTTTTGTTGTTGAATAAATGTGTTCTTCCCTCTACCATAAACGCTCCCAAGGACTGAGACTACTTTGTTTCTCACCACATATGCCTCTTGTCAACAGTTGTGTCTGATATATGGCTGGTGCTTATCAAATATCCATTCACTGGCTAGTGCTCACCTTTTGGCTATTTATATATTTCAGTTTAGTCTTTCACACTCCCAACAAATAAAAGATTTGTATTTAGGAAATTACATCCAATGACCTCTAAAGCCCTGTCTAGTAATAAGAGATGTTACTTTATGTCTTTGTTCCTCATTAACACCCACTCATAGACCCATGGAGAACAAATGTGTATACATAAACTACCACCTAGATACACACAGATATTCTAGAAAATAATTATCCTAGATCTCACCAACAGCCAACCCCCTACCACCTGGACAGCCACAGACATACCTCCAAAGGCACACTCACTACATACAGCCACAGATATCCCAAAACATAAACACACCTTCAAAGACACACACCTCCTCTATTGATATGCTCAAACAACTGCATACATGTCCTAAAATTATTTAACATCTTTCATTTGGGTGACATTTATTCTATGCTTTTCTACCCTATCCAAGGAAAGAGAAATGCATAAATCCAGAGTTAAAATAACATTCTCACCTCTGTTATCTATTCTGTTTTTGGAGCTGTTTTCCTTAAATCAGTACTTCTCCTCTGTGAGAAGAAGTACACGAGGCATGGAAGGAAACAAATGTCTCTCCCAAAGTCTTCCATTATGCTGTCATTTACATTGCAAATGCCATCAAAAATGCAAATATATGTGACATCTCTAATTGTTTCTAGATCTTATGCTACAATAAACATTGGCTTGGTTAAATCATATTTCCAGGAATAAAAGAGCTGAAGGTTTTGTTGTTGCTGTTTTCTATATTTAGAGGTACTTAAAGAACACTATCATAATATTGTTTTTAAAAGTTACCCATCCAAACTAATATATTCAGCACTCACATGATATGACATTTTGGACTAAAAAATGTAATAAATAATGTCACAAGTCAGTTGGTGATATATGGGAATTATTCATAAATATTTAGCCCTGTGCTAGGGAAAGAAGAAATAGGAAGATATAAAGAATAGCAATAATAATAAACAAGTCACTTCAAGGTACCCTCCAGGAGACCTCAGGATAAACAATCAGTTCTGGTTTTCTCTTTTCATCTTGAAGTTTACAGACATGGCCTCCACACTTCAGAGTAGAAATTATTGCTCCCTCCTCATTTCTGATTCAAGCCCATGAAGCCCAGTCCACAGACAGACAACTATTTAAGGAAGTACAGTCGATTGCTTTCAGATGTTGAGTAAGCAACTCTTGGCAACATAAGAAGGATCAGCAGACAATGGTAGTTGGTCTTTTGTCCCAGACATAGCCTCTTTTTTTTCCAAAAAGTCTCATTCATGGATATCATAAAGTCGGTAGGATATATGCATCCTGAACAGGACACATTTTTGTTCTTTTCACCATCACTGCAAATCAACACACATATCCATGCACTTTATGTAGGAAACCCAGGCTACAATGAGCACTGAAGGTATATATCAAGCAGGTGTCATGTGGAAGACAGGTTATGATCCTACCCTTTTGGTGGTTAGAGTTGGTCTATACAAATGATTTGGAACTTTATTTACTTGAGCATCAATTTCAAGAGCCACTTTCTCCCTATCTTTTGTGTTTCTCCATTACTGCTCAACAACATCATTTACTTAAAATTGCACCCTCCAGTGAACCTGGAAAAACACATATTCAGAGCAATGGTAATGTCAAGATGAAGTTATCTGTAAACACTCAAGTTAAAAATATCTCTTCACTGACAAGGCTTTTATGAGAATCTGATGAAAGCTATAGATACTCTCTAGAAAAACGATATACATATCAACAACACACAAGCATTATTCCCATTAAATTTTAGTGTTCTTTTCATTCCTCCCATAGATTTCAGAATTCATCCCTGGAAACTCTGTCAGCCTGCTGCAATAGTCAAGCTCACGACCAAATCATACAAAAAGAGCATTGTCCTGGAGTTAGAGGCCCAGATCTACTACTTACTGACTCCATGAAATTAACTAAATTGCTTAACTTCTTCCACACTTTCATTTCTTCATTCTGAAAATAAAAATAATGATACCACCACATATAGCTATTGCTAGTTCTATGAGAATCTTTCTCACTACTACGTCCCTGGTACCTTATCAACCGCATGGGACATAAAAGAAGTTCAGTGAGTGATCCTGATTGAATGAATATATTGTATGTAAACCCCAAGTATAGTGCATGACACTGAAAAGGTCATCACTTCATATTATTTTCTATTTCTTTATTGCAGAGGAAGGAAATAAATCCTGATTCCCAGGTATTTTGTGACAGTAAAATTTATTTTGCCTGACCAGGCTGTGGTGCAGTGGATAGAGCGTCAGACCGGGATGTGGAGGACCTAGGTTTGAGACCCCGAGGTCGCCAGCTTGAGCGCTGGCCCATCTGGCTTAAGCAAAAGCTCACCAGCTTGGACCCAAGGTCTTTGGCTCGAGCAAGGGGTTGCTCGGTCTGCTGAAGGTCCATGGTCAAGGCACATGTAAGAAAGCAATCAATGAACAACTAAGGTGTCACAACAAAAAACTGATGATTGATGCTTCTCATCTCTCTCCGTTCCTGTCTGTCTGTCCCTGTCTATCCCTCTCTCTGACTCTCTCTCTGTCCCTATAAAAAAAACAAACTCATTTCTCTTCTTGGCCAGCCATTCTAGGGCATGTTTCCCAAGTGTTGATCTAGCAGTTAAAAAGGTGTCAGAAGAATTCTTAAAAGACATCATCATTAACTGTACCAGAATATTAAAAAAATACTTTCATATATAGTTTTATCCCCCACATACCCCATTGTTTTGTGAATTCTCCTCACTAAATGATATTTACCAATTTGAGGGACATAATTTCAAAGTTGATTTCTGTTTTGAGTCAACAGGCTGGAAGTAGGTTTCAGAATCAAATTTATATGGGAAGAAAAAGGAATCCTAATTTTATTAAGTTTTCATTAACAAACAGAGGCAAATATGAGCAATTTAATTATAGTTTTATTTAAGAGAAGTACCTTCCAGAAAGAGAGTGAAGAGAAGAGTTTATCCTACTTGATCAGGATTGAAGGAAAATAGACAGAATGTGGAAGCTAGCCATAGGAAAGTCATGCTGCAGGCTGACCTCTGGGAGGGGAGTGACATGATGCTAGATTGAAGAAGAAGCTAAACTCAAGAAGAGAAGGGACTTTTATTCATTCTCAAAAACTGTCCCAGCCATCCACCAAGATAGCTGCAGCATGATACATAGAGAATGAGTCTGAGTTGACACTCTTTGCTGCCCTTGACTCTCCTATGGCTTGGGAACAACAAGAATAATGGCAATAATAAGAATTTATTTTGTGCCAAACATATTAAATCATTTAATTTTTACAAGAAAGCTATAAGGGAGTTATTATTACAATCTTTGTTTCACACATGGGAATACTTAAGCACAGAGAGGTTAAATAACTTACCACATCCTGTTTTCTAGTAACTAATGCGTACCAACCATGTATTCTGTGCTTACCAAGCACAAATCAAAGCACCTTATATGTATTAACTCATGTGACATTCACAAGAATCCTACCTAGAAGATATGCATTGTTTTCAACCTTATTTACAGATGAGCAAATGGAGAAACTATTATCTTAAGTAGCTTGTCTGAGGTCACTCAGCTGGCAAGTGGTAGCATTGGACATCAGATCCAGAGTCCATGCTTTTAATCAGAGGTTTCTCCAGTTTTCCCAGTAAAGGATCTAGAATTTAGCAGAAAATCTAGGTGGGATTGAGCAATAGGTCACAAGATACAGACTGGTTCTCTGAAACGAGATCCAGTGGGAATCAGAGCTAAATCTCAGAGAGTCTCCAGAACCAGGGTGGAATAAATGGGGTCTGAGTTGGCAAGGAAAGTGGCTGAACTCTCTGTGAGGCAGCTATGCAGGAGAATAAACACTGAGTTGCTTCAGCCATAAACATCAGTGTAGACAGCAACAGAATGGCTATACCTCAGCAGACAGCCACCAGGACACACATAATGAACCAAGCACCCACTACCACCACCACCAAGGATCAGCCTAAGGGTAGTAGAGTTCACACCCTCACCCAACCCTCACCCTCCAGAAACACAAGTCCACGAGGCCATGTAAGCTACCCAGTTGCCATCTGGAAGAAGAGCCAGGGAAGAAAGCAAATCTAAAAAGTTGAGTATTTACTCCTCTCTAGACTGAGTTCAAAACAAAACTATTTAAGTTCACAAAAATTGAGATATTTTGGATTGAAAAGTTTAAAATAAAGCTATTTTTACCTGCAACACACTGCACACTGGGGTGGGATGCTCAGGAGGAAGATTAGATCAGTTATTAAAAATAACCTACATTTTCTTTGAACATCTGAGTTTTGTATGGATACACGTGAGCTTACAACTCCAAAGGACTCCAAGAGCCTGGCTAATGAAACACCTGCAGTATATTTATTAAAAATTAGGATGAGGAAGTGGACAACATACTGATCAAATCTGTGGTTGCTGCAAAGCTGAGAATTGTAGTGAGTGCATTAGGTGGAAGAATCAGGAACTGAAAAGCAAGCCACTGGTTGGCCCAGTAAGATACATTTAGCCAGAACAGATTTAATACGGATAAAAATAATTAAGCTTAGGCTCAAAGAACCAATTGTACAAGAATACTGCCTGAATAAATGTCAAAATATCTGAATGTTTACTCTATTGGAGATGTATCAGATTATGAGAGCCAAAGAAAGAAGAGTAATAATCATTCTTGAATCCTTACTATGTGTCAGGCATATATACTATGTTATTTAATCCTATGGAGTGGGTAGTACTATATGTATTTAATCTTCTAAAGAAACAGGAGTTCAAATCTTAAGGCCACACAACTAGCAAGTGGCAGAACCATTGTTCAAACTCATGTTTGTCTATACTAAACTGCCTCCTCAACATATGGTAGTTAGCTTAGGGAAAACAATTTTAGCACTCAGAACTTAATATTGAGATGTTCATCTTCCCACATTACAGAAAGAGTGTGGCCAACTCTAAGGCAGAATAGTAGACATATAAGCAATCATATGTCATCAACAAGACACGTTCTTAATTCTCAGGTTTCATGTTTCCTTCTCTGGAAACTAGAGGAAGTGACTATCCCTGTATTAGGTGGCTTTTTCCCACAGTAAAACACAAACCCAAATCTCAGTGCCTTATAATAACAAACCTTCATTTTCCTCTCATGAGCAGTTGTGATTGAATGCCAGGTCAGGGTCCAGTCAGCCTCACTTTGCTTTTCATTCTGGGACACAAGACCAAGGAGTAGCCACTAGCTGGGTGTATTGTTCACACACAAAGGCGGAAGAGCAAAAGCACATGTGAAGCTTGTGTTCAGACGTGAGCACCATGGTATTCACTCACGCTCTGCTCTCCACCCCAGTGGAGTCTACGCCTACGCAGAAGCCTGCATTTAAACTCCAGCAGATCTCAACCAGCCTCCTGTTAAGGAAGAAAATTAATTCTTGTGTGTTCTCCATTGCCCTCTGGATGCTACTACTTTACTGAGATTCTGTTTCCCTTCTCTTCTGCTTGTTCATTTTGTTTTGTTTTGTTTTTGCTTTACCTTTGAAGGAAACTATCAGAAATAATGATACCCAGACGAATTGAAAATAAAGAGGAGACAAGAATGAGATAAATGGAAATACTCTAAATCTCCCCATAGCTTCTGTGCTACAATGAAAGTGTATAGATAGTTATGTGACTACGTCTTTAGCCATGGAAGCTTATTATTTATTTCTTTAGACTTTAGGTACTTTCCTCATATATATGCCTCAGGCTACATTTAAAAGCACTGTTGAAAAAAAGATTGAGAAAGCTGTTCTCTATTCCAAGGCAGATTTGCTTCATTTATTTATTTGCTTGTTTGTTTGTTTGTTTATTTATTTATTTGATTTATACAGCTGGATCTAGCTCAGGCCCCTGGGCATGCTCACATCAATTAAAACCACAGATAGAAGCAGAATGCTGAATACAAACAAAATAAACAATTAATGGTCTATCTCCAACTTAAAGCACTTCAGCAGAACCTTGAAATCATTTCTTCTTACTAACCCATTGGGCAGAAGGCTGGGTTAACAGATGGTTAAGCAAAGTTAAGAGAAGAGAATACAACATCAGTAATATAGATGGAGATTGAAAGAAAAACAGTATGAAATATACTGCACAATTCATCGGTAGAGCTATAGGTTAAATTGATGAACTTGGGCCTGAAGTCGTATATAGCGGTATCTAGCAGAAGTGAACCAATCCCACAGTTCTAATGATGAAGGGAGAAAAGGCCGAGAATGATTGATTATGAATCAGATATAAAGTAAAACTATGTACCTAATAACAACCCATTGTTTGAACTTAATGGGAATCATGCCAATGTGAGTTATCTGGTCTGGATTATTATTTCACTGTAGATACAATCAAGTTCTTGACTAAGCCACAAGTTGACTTTCCTTAATCACAAGTTACTGCACCTGAGTCTACTGCTATAGACCTGAGTGATATCTCAAAATATGGACTAAAATAAGTCAGGTAATTTTGATCCCTAGTAATGTGGATTAGCAAAAATCTATAATATGTAATTAAGAAAAATCCAACTTTTGTTATTGTCATTGAGTATAATGTGTTATCTAGTAAATACAGGAAGCTTAAATAATAAGTAAATAAATTCTTACTTATACATTACATAATCAACACCAAGACAAAAATGTAGAACATTTCTAACATCAATCATAGCCTCCCTAGTGCCCTTTCAAAGTCAATATTCTACCCCCAGAGATAATTACTGTTATAATTTTTGTCACTACAAGTTAATTTTGCCTGTTTTTAAACTTTATATACTGTAAATGATATACCATATGTATTTCTTTTCTATCTGGTTTCTTTCACTCATCATTATATTTGTGTTACTTAGTCATGCTATTATAGGTAGAAATAGTGCATATTTTTATTGCTATATAGTATTCTATTATATGAATATGCTACAATTTATTTATCTGTTCAGTTGTTTCTTGTTTTGATGATGACTTATAGAGCTTCTATGAACAGTACATTATAGTACAGTATAACATTTGGGCATTTAACTAGGAGAATTGTTGAGTCACAAGGTAGGTATATAATTAATTAGCTTTAATATATATTGCCAAATATTTTTCCTACATTGTAAATTACCAATGTAGACTCCCATTAAAAATATGAATGTTCCAGCTGCACATATTTGTTATAACTTGCTATTGTCAGTTTGTTTAACTGTAAGAGTTGTGGTATGCAGTGGCATCTCATTGTGGTTTTGATTTGCATTTTGCAGATAATATTGCCTAACTTTCTATAACCCTATCGCTCTTTTTGATATTCTCACTTGTGAAAGGCTTATTTGAGTCCCCCTGCCCAGCCCTTTATTGGGTTGTTTTTTTAAAAAATTTACATTAAAAAAATTTTAATTGAATATGTAAGAATTCATAATATATTATGAATACAAGTTCTAGTTGAGTATATATTTTGCCAATTATATCTTTTCATGGCTTGTGTTTTTACTCCCTTAATGGTGTTTTTGATTAAAGAAGTTTTAAATTTTTTTGAAGTCAATTTATCAATCTTTCAAATTTTTTTTAATGATCGATGCTTCTCACCTCTCTCTTTTTTTTATTTTATTCATTTTAGAGAGGAGACACAGAGTGAAAGAGAGAGAGAGAGAAAGAGAGAAAGGGGGGAGGAGCTGGAAGCATCAACTCCCATATGTGCCTTGACCAGACCAGTACAGGGTTTTGAACTGGCGACCTCAGTGTTCCCAGGTCAACACTTTATCCACTGCGCTACCACAGGTCAGGCTCAATCTTTCATTTTTATGGCTAGTATATTTTTTGTCCTCTTTAAGAAATTATTGCCTGTCCCAGTGTTGTGAGATTCTCCTGTGTTTTTGTCTGGAAGTGTTATTACTTTACCTTTTACATTTATGTTTACCTATCTCAGAAAAGATTTTTTCCCCTGGCTAGGTAGCTCAGCTGGTTAGAGTGTTGTCCTGATATGCCAATGTTGTAGGTTTGATCCCCGATCAGTGCACATCTAAGAATCAACCAATGAGTGCATGAATAAGTGGAAAAACAGATTGATGTCTCTCTTTATCTCTAAAATCAATAAGTTAAAAAATTATTTTAAAATATTTTGTCCTTATAAATATCTTATTGCACCTTTACAGAAAAGGCCATTCATTCTTCCTCTGCTGAAATGCAGTGATGTCTTTGCTATAGATTAGGTGACTAAATATGCGTGGGTATGTTTCAGAACTTTTTATTTTTTCATAGGTCCATTTGTCTGCCTTTGCATGCACGTCATGTTCTCAGCCTTGCTATTATAAGCAAGTAAAGATGTTTAAATGTTTTAGCAGAACTCCCTTTAAAAATTAAATTATTCTTTTTCACCATATTTATAAAACAGAAAGTAAATTTTTTGGTTGAAAGTAGGGTTCAAGGTGCTGAGGAGTGGGGTGTAACAGAATGTGCTCTCTCAGTATCCTCTCTCTCTTCAGAAAAGCTTCTGGTCCCTCAGAATCCTTAGATTATTGGTTAGTAGCCACGATGTGACAGACAGACCTGAACTAGGAATTAGGCACCTTGGGTTATAACCATGATTCTATCACTAAGAAACTGACGTTAGCCAGTCCATTTAGTAGCTCTGAGCCTCAGTCTTCCCTGTGCAATGCAACAAAGGCAGAATAAACTATTTGGAAGTCTCCATCTCACTAAACAAATCTTAGTATCCTGAGAACTGAATTTTACTTATCCAGATAAGTTATGCCTCTTTCATTAAAGTTTGTTCATGAAAATTTGGGTGTGTCAAAAATGTTCTGTTCTCTAATTTATCCTTAGTTTCATTTAAAAAGTCTCTTTACTCCCTAAGATCACCTGAAACTGCATAGTTTCTTACAATAGCCAAGGTATAGAAACAGCTTAAGTATCCATCAATGGATGAATGAATAAAGAAAAATATATAAAATATGAAATACTATTCAGCCATGAAAACAAAAGAAATTCTGTCATTTGCAACAACATGGATAGATCTTGAGGACATTATGCTCAATGAAATTAACAGGACAGAGGAAGTCAAATATTATATGGTATCACTTATATGTAGAATCTAAAATAAATAACTAGTATATAAAAGTTAAAGATATATAGCCTGACCTGTGGTGGCGCAGTGGATAGGGCGTCAACCTGGGAACACTGAGGTTGCCAGTTCAAAACCCTGCACTGGTCTGGTCAAGGCACATATGAGAGTTGATGCTTCCAGCTCCTCCCTCCTTTCTCTCTCTCTCTCTCTCTTTCACTCTGTGTCTCCTCTCTAAAAATGAATAAAAATAAATAAATAAAATGACCTGGCATGGATACTTGTCCCCCCTGGTTTCAATCACTTGCATTTCATCAACCAATTTCCTCTTGAGGTTTAGAATTAAGACCAGACTATCAATTTCCCCATTCCCTTTCCCTACCCTCTAGGAGAAGAAATTATCAGAAATTGTGGCCTTTCTAGTCATGTGGTCAGCAACATCAAAACCCATAATCTCCTGGGGCTTCAAGTGTCTCAGTGACCACCACTTACCAGTTGAATGGAAGTAAACACTGTCCAATATCTAGCTCCTGAAGTCTCATCAGGACGTATTCCTTGAGAGTATTAACATATAGAGCAGGGCTTGCAGGAGTCACTCAGCTACTGCCTCCTTGACCTCACTATGTACTGATGAGGTTGTCATGCAGGGCTCCACAGACAGGATAGCTGCCTTTACTTAGTGCCTCTTATGTAATTCCAACAATGCTTAGCACATATTTTCTTAAATACAAATGAATGAGGACAAATAAATTTATGACATTTGGGAAATGGCCACAGGTAAACAATATGATAACAACTCCCAAAGTTTTCTTCACATCTTGTTTCTCACCTCCTCAGAGTTCCAAATGGAATCTCCATTTGGACATCCCACGTCACTGCAAATATACCATGTACAAAATCAATATTTTCTTCCCACCAAAAAATAATTCCGTTTCTCAAGGTCCATTTATGTCAGCACTGTTCTCCCAACATCCCAGGCTAAAAAATTTGAAGTCACCTAAGACTATCCTCTACTCCATGACCTGCTAGTTAAAACTCATTTATTTAGTACTGAGTTATGGGTAAATCCATCCACCTTAAATGATTCTCTAATTATGTTTTAATATTAAAAATGTGCAAAGTGAAGTAGAAGCTAAGGAAGGTTTGGGGGACTGGTACACATTTTGACAGTTTATTTCATTTCTCATGAGTTCCAACACAATCTGAGGGTTAGAGAATTGTAATTACAGAGGCTACATGATAAAGTGCTTCCTCAGAAAAATATGTTTGAATCCCCATTTGTTAACTGGTTTTTCTTTTTATCTTAAATGCATTAAGAGATTGTTATATTTTAAACATGATGGAAGTTGGTATAAATTCAAGAGAAATGTAGACAACATGAAAGTTTAACCTGTTTTCTTAAAAGTTATTATTACTGCTTATTTTCTTCAAATTATATTCAGAACAACCTGTGCAAAGCCTCAAGGACTGCCTGGCATGTGGTCTGGGAGCCAATAAAGGACAGCTCTGGAGCAGAGATCCCAGCTAGATTTCTGGGGCTCAAGTCAGTCTGCAAGGACCTCCTGCTATATCTTTTCAATGAAAGGCTGAATTATTCTAAATCCCATGTGAAGAGAGATATGCAAAATAAGGAAGATAAAAATCAACCCAGGTCCTGGCTGGATAGCTTGGTTGTTTAGAGCTTCATCCTGAAGTGCAGAGGTTGCCAGTTTGATCCCTGGTCAGGGCACATACAGGAACAGATCGATGTTCTCCTCTCTCTCTCTCTCTCTCTCTCTCTTTATTTCTCTCCTGTCCTCTCTTTTTAAAATTAATTTAAAAAACATCAACATAAGAGCAATAGGTAAAAATGACTGTAGAAAAAGAAATCACATCAGGGGTCTAGGCATTTTCTTTTCTGCCTGGCATCACAGGGCAAAGCTTTTGGAAGCACAAAGCCTCTTTTGGTTACTAACCCCAAATTTTCATGCAGAGGCAGGCTCTCAGTGGGAGGCAATGCAGATTTACTGGAGTAAAGTGAAGTTTCCAAGTCTTAAGTAAAATGTGAAGCTGCTTTTGTTGGAATGATGGAAATTAGAACATTTGAATTAGCAGAGACCTGGTGGAATCCTAACTGCTGGGCTCAAACTAAGATTAGAACTGGCAAAATTACTTTTGAGGTCCAAACAGAGGGTGTATTTAAGACTGTCACACACTGCCAGACCCTACACTGCTGAGCAGATTGTTTTAATTCCAGAGCTGTGCCTTTGTACCCAACAGACTTTTCTTTATTTTTTCTTAAGTGAGAAGTGGGGAGGCAGACAGATAGACTCCTGCATGTGCCCCAACCGGGATCCACCCAGCAATCCCCCTAAGGGGCAATGCTCTGCCCGTCTGAGGTCACTGCTGCATTGCTCAACAACCGAGCTATTTTAGTGCCTTAAGCAAGGCCATGTAGCTATCCTCAGCGCCTGGGGCCAACCTACTCCAACTGAGCCATGACTGCAAGAGGAAAAGAGAGAGATAGAGAGAAGGGAGAAGAGAAAGGGTGGAGAAGCAAGTGATCACCACTCCTATGTGCCCTAACCAGGAATCAAACTAGGGAGATCCATATGGCAAGCCAATGCTCTACCACTGAGCACAACTGACCAGGAACAGACTTTTCTTTAAGAAAATCTCCATTGATATGGGCCTTGGTATATTTCTTTTATTTTATGTTTGTACTATCTGTATTTTATGTTTGTACTATCTGCAATTTTTTGGTGTTTTGGGGCATGGGGAAAGAATTAATTTGGGGGCTTGATGCTTTTCTGTCATTGTTGTTTGTTGTTATTTGGAGGCATAATAAAAAACTGCAGTATTTGTTCTTCAAAATCATGGAAATGATCTCATATCTGAAATCCAGGGCACTTTTTCTTTTTCTCAGCAGTAATCACATTCTTAAGATGGCAAACCATGCTATTAAAAGAACTAAATAATTTTTTTGCACATTACATTTTTTCTTAGTAGAGTAAGGGTCAATATGTACATCAGATTAGGTAAGGGCTCTATGAGGATAATTTCTAAAAAATGCATGATCTAATAAAAGGAGTCAGAATTTAGATTGTGAAGCTCAATCTTTGGTTCTTCCATCTCAGTGTCTTTGTTTTGTGCTCTTGGATTTCTCTGTTTGTTGTTGGGGTTTTTTGGTCCAGCAGATGAAAGCAGTCATAGACGCTGTTGGTGCTCTGCCCAGATATACTTTACTGAATCAGTGAGTCCACCCAAGCTGCTGTGCTTGTTGCCTACCACTGATTCACAGCTGCCCCCATCCCAGAGAATTCTTCTTAGCAGACAAGGAGATTACACTCCTCCCACCAGCACCACCACCACCAGGGGACAGCCCACAAGCAGTGACTGGTTTTGTGCAAGGTTGGAGGAGCTAGTCTCCTTGCTCAGGACTGGACAACGCTGTGCAGTAATTTAGGCTCTACAAACCTCAGTATATGGGTGGCCAAAGACAGACTTGCTCTTTCCCCTTTCCTCCCCCTCATTCTCTTCCAGGATATTTTTGAGAGCACACTCAAAAGTCAAGAGCACAGGATCTCTATCATAGTCCCTGCTTCTTAGAAACTCAAACTGAGACAGCTGCTGTTTTCTATCTTGCCATAGATTTAATAATGTCTACAATATAGGCAAATTATTTCGTGATGATGAAAAAACTATATCACATTATTAACTATTTAAGAGCTTCTTAATATGTTGGATCACTGCTCTGGGTCCTGTAGGAAATCACTGTAAGAGGCAGTTCTAGCCCACAGGGCAATAACATTTGGTTGGGAAAATATATCATGGTATAAACAAATCAAGCAGTAAAATTTAAATAATTGAAGATGACATCAGCTATGTCAAGACAGTACATGATTAATCACCAAAGGCATTTGTGCAGACAATTGCTACAGAACTGTTTCTACCCAAAGTCAGGCAAATTCGGTTCCATTTTGCTTCATTTTCTCACTGCCTCTGGAAATGGACAGAAGTTACTTGACCCCTCTGTGCTTCAGTTTTATCAGCAAAATGAAGGTTAAGGAGTAGATAATCCCAAAGATTTTTCTCCGCTTTGAACTGCTTTGAGTTTGTGTGTGTGTGTTGCCCGGGGCTGAGGTGGCTGCAGGGAGGAAGTCCCCATTGAGATGGCTGTTTCAAGAGAAAGAGAGCATGTAGTTCAGATGAAAGGAGACCCCACGCACAAGAGCAGAAGTAAGAAAATAAATCCCAGTGGATGGTTGGCAGTGGAGCATATTGGTAGAGCCTCTTGGGAGATATTGTAAGTGGCAGCTAGATGGTAACAGTGTTTAATGTCAAGGTTAAGAGATGTGGTCTTTATCTTATAAAATAAAATTTAATCTCACTGGCATGACAGTGATGGCACCCAGGTCCTTTTCCTGTTCTGGAACCTGCCCACCTTTCCCAGGGTCCCTGCATATACTCTATGAACTAACAATGAACTATCTGCAGTCTCTGGAAAATACCAAGTCCTTTCCCATGTCAAGGCCTTTGCATATACCATCTATTTGCCAAGAACATAGCTCCTTTGTTAGTTCTTTATTAATCTATCTCATTTCTCAAGACTCCATGTAGCTATCATGTGCTATAAGGATTCTTCCTTCCACCACTGACACCTGGCAGAGCTGGTCACCGCCTCCTCGGTACTTCCCTTGCATCTTGTCTGTATCTAGATCACTTATCACATTTGTGAAGCCAGTAACCATGGCCACCATCACAGCCACCTGGCCCATGCAGGTTCACATTTAATTTGGACAGACAGTAATGAAACAACGGAGCCAAGAACTGGTGGACCATCATCTTTATCTTAGCTTGCACCCGGTAGACAAGAAATACATATAGTGGGAAAACACTTCCCTTTCGATTCAGGGCTCCCAAAGTCACTGACTTATCCAAGTTTCCTAGAATCAAAGTTTTTACCTCACCAGCCTTATTCACCTCTGCTCCCCATCTCCTTCTCTCTGCACAAACTCTGCACAAACTGGCTTCTCCTCTCCTCTCCTCCACGTGGCTTTTTTCTGCTCTCCTCTCTAATGCTAATCTCAGGAACTGAGAGAGAGCAAGCTCCTGGTCTGCCCCATTTTATAGTGTAGAAATCAAAACCTTTAGTCCAATATACAAACAAGGAAGTCTCTGATACAAAGTCACTTATCAGATACATAACGGGATCCTCATTGAGAATGCACCACCCCGCAACATGCAACAGTCAAGGGTGTGGAGAAAAGCTTAGTCTTATAACTAAGCCTTAGGCTATAATGACTTTACTGGTTTACAGCCTGCCTCCCTTACCCAATACAAACTATAAGCGAGCAAACATATATATCATATTTGCAAACTTATTTGACCAACAACATTGCATTGTTAATAACTGATTTACATATTTTCTCCACTCCTTAGGAATTCATGTGTTTATTTCTTGAGAGCAAAACCTGGGTCCTCTTCATTTTATCCAATCTACCGCTTTACCCTACTTGACCCTTACCCCACACATATACCAACTTGAGCACAGTCCCTGACAATAATAGGGAACTTGACAAATTTTGTGAGACTGAGTGAACATGAAACCACATTATATCTGCATGGGACCTGGGCACTTTTGCTTTTGTGGCCCACTTTCTTCATTAAATATCTTTTAAATTATATTTTATAACTGTATTGGTATAAAGATAAATATAGCCTGACCTGTGGTAGTGCAGTAGATAAAGCATCCACCAGGAATGCTGAGGTTGCTGGTTCAAAACCCTTGGCTTGCCTGGTCAAGGCACATATGGGAGTTGATGCTTCCTGCTCCCCCCCCCGTCTCTCTCTCTCTCTCTCTCTCTCTCTCTCTTCTCTCTAAAATGAATAAATAAATATTTATTTTTAAAAAAGATAAATATATAATATTTTATGTTTAAAATATATACTATAATGCATTAAAACATATAATGAACTTTAATCTAAAACTTTAGTTTTTCTTTCTGATTTTAAAATAAAACAGGTTCACATGCACCTAAAAGTATTGTGAATCCCATGCACTGTGCCTATTGAGCCTCACAGATAAACCAGCCCTGAAATGAATGGCCAAATGTAGTAATCAATAAATCTCCTTGTTGGGCAGATAAAATATAATATGCTCACTTTGTTAAAGATGGAGCTGCCCACGTGGAAGCCCGTCTCCCAGGTGATAATGTTAGTTGCCCTTCCTGCTTGGGATGGGCATGATTATGTTAATATGTGTTGGGGGAGGGCTTTCTCACCAAAGGGTTTTAAAAGGAAGAGAGATCACGTTGTTTCAGGGGTAGAGGGATTACATTCTAGGAGGAGAGCAGATGAAGGCCACGTGGAGGAGAGGAGAAGCAGCCAAGATGGCGGAGTGCTGAGGAAGAAGCCAGTTTGTGCAGAGTTTGTGAAGAGAGAAGGAGATGGGGAACAGAGGTGAATAAGGCTAGTGAGCTAGAAACGTTTGATTCTAGGAAATTCGGATAAGTCAGTAGCTTTGTGAGCACTAAATGAATGGGTTTTGGAGCCCAGTGTATGTTTTTACTTGCACGCCGGTTGCAAGCTAGGATTAAAGCTGATGGCTCACCAGTTCTTGGCTCCGTTGTTTCATTACTGACCGTCTGAATCTAATGAGAACCTGCATGAGCCAGGCTGCTGTGATGCTGGCCGTGGCTACTGGCTTTACACTCCTCTTACAAGTAGTATTTATCTTTATTTACATAAGCTGATTTAGGTTTATTTCATCTGTTTTGAGAAAGATATAAAATGTTTGATTATATATTCCTTCAGATTTATTTTTAACCACAGTACTTACTTTTTAATTATAAGTAACATCATGGGAAATTTAATAGAAGTGTCCATGTGAAACACTACTCAGTTCATTTTGAATAGCAATTTAAAATGGCTGGTCAAAATTATCGCTAAGAGGGCACCCTACTGTTCTTTGAATGGAACAAGAGAAACATATTAAAAAGAAAAAGAAAAATTAATTTCATAGTATAAAATAAGGAATGATGATTTGAGACAGCACTGTATATCATTAGTTCATAACTACTGTCTACAAAATGTTACGAAAATTAGATTTCAGATGGTAAATGAGGTTTGTCTCATTGAAAATAAGGGTTTTAATAAATATTAAGCATGAAATATTTGGGGAAGATGAAGATTCAGTAATTAAGCATTGAACATGCAGTAATCCATTTGACACCAAATAATTAAAGACACAAAAAATTATTCAGCTAAATGCAACTGCCAAGGGGTTCAACTCACTATTTTTGTGTCTGAAGAGTGATAATTCATCTAGTAACAAGTCTTTCTTCAGCACTTATGAGTTGTTAGAAACACTGCATATTAGGAAGAAAAGGGATTATTGAGACACAGATCCTTAGAAATGGAGGCAGTTCGTAGTGGTCCATTTCCTTATCTGTATAGAAACAAGGTCTCTAGCACCCCTGGAAATGTTAAATAGTGAAGGTGGCAAGATTTTCGAAGGTGGGAACCTCACTGTAACGAACTAGTCTGTTCTATAATTTTAATTTTTTAAAAATCCTGCTCACATCCAGAATATATATACTCATTTCCCCACCAAAGATGAACAGTTTAGTTACCTGATTTTTTTTTTTTTTTTTTTTTTTTTTACCCAAAGCAGTTTGCATCGGCATCTTTCAGATACTGTGGAAAAGTGGGCAGTCAGAGAAATCTGAGTTTGGACCCTGGTTCATATTCTTATTAGCATCTGTCTCACCTTAAGGAAGCGGCTTAAACTCTGGAAGTCTCATTTTTCTCTCTCCAAAACCTCAGGATTAGAGATAATGTATGTAAAGCGCCCAGCACAGTTCTTACTGCAAAATAAATACTCAAAATATGCCAGCTACCATTAGTTCACCCCCTGACCTGTGCTGAACTTATTTGGACACTTTAATGATTTGGGGTGATAATTATGAGCACTAATTATTGTAAAGCACTTTGACACAGCTCGTAATGTTTACTGCCACCTTAAAAGTATGCGAAAACTGCTTGCTCTGGTTCTATAGTTGCTTTTCAATTTTCTTGTCACCCCTCCTTACTGTCAGAGAATTCCGCCAGCGTGTCTGCCTTTCACTACCCTCTCTGTCTCTTTTCAGTCCACTGTGGTCTTGTCAATAAAAAATGACACATTTTAAATACATTGTTAGCATTGCATTTAAAATAAGCATCCTTAGTTTCTGCATAGAAAGCTTGAGATCCTTTTAAAGAGTTCGGTGCTCCGGCAGGTATTTTTAACCACTGCTGAGAATCTTTTGCTCTAACTCCTGGGTCGTGACTGTCTTGCAGACAGCTGACCTTTCGTTAAGTACAGAAAATAGATTGATGGGTGGATGGATGGATGGAATGAGAGAGAAAGAGGGAAACTTGTTTCATTAGGTATGAACTAAAATTTTCCAATTATTGCAATGAAAGGTGGTTTAGTTCATCTGCATCCTCAAGATGATAGACTTAAATCTTCGGTTTTATCTGTGAAATGGGGCAAAAAAAAGAATTTAATCTGAACTATTTCACAACTGAACTTGGAAGCAGCAGCATAGAAGAGACATGGAAACTATAAAAACTGACATAAAAGCACCCTATGAATTCAACTGATAAATGCTATTATATATTTTGTATCCCATCTTTAAAAAAAGAATGGATGATGAATTTATTTGCAGTTTTATCTAGTAGAGTAAAAACTTAAATATTTGCTCTCAGTCATACAGATCTTCCTTTCCCTGGGATCCCATTACGATGCTTTCTTCTAACACCCCTCCAAGCAGCCAGAGCTCTGAGCACAGATCTCATTTGTGAACCTGGATCCTAAACTGTGTTGTGATTTATCATGGTGGTGCTCAAAGTGGTTTTCCACTTTAAATTTCATGCCGTGTCATGCCTGACTGTTTTACTAGTGTCTAAAAATAAAATACCCTTGATATTTTTTATTTTATTAGGTCTAACAACAGTTTACCCAATGATTCTACTAAGTAAAAACAAACAAATAGATAGATAGATGATAGATAGATAGATAGAGGCATCCTCTGATTACATTTCTTCTTATTTTTTAATGGTATATATGTAATACATAAGTGCAAAGACCCTAGTAAAGAAATAAAACATAGATTTTTTATTATATTATTAAATACTCAAGTTGAATGAAGTGCCAATATTCCTGTGCTTAGAAAAACACACATTTGTTCCAAGTTGGGCTTAGTTCTGATGTATTGCTGTGTGACAAATTACCCCCAAACTCGGCAGCTTGAAACAACAAACATGTATTTTGTCAGAGATGCTGTGGGTCAGGAATGCAGGTGTGGCTTAACCAAGTGCCTCTGGCTCAGCGTCAGTCAAGATGCTGGCGGGGCTGCAGCCCTGTCGAGACTCAAGTGGGCCTGGAGAATCTCCTGCAAGCCTGCCCCTGTGGCTATTGGCAGCACTTAGAAGACCGCTTCCACTACAGGTCACTCCCATGGTTTCTCATCACGTGGGACTCTCCATAGACTGCCTCGTTTTCTCTGGAGGAGAAAGGGATAGAGAAACATGGAAAGAGAGAGGGGGCTGGGGATGGGGGGAGAAGAGATACTCCAGAGATTGGCGAAGACAAAAGCCACAGCCATTTTGTAATTCAGTCTCAGAAGTGCCACCCCACTACTTTTGTCATATTCTGTTTATTAGGAGGGAATCACTAAGTGAGCCCATGTTTAAGGGGGCGGGGATTAAACAGGGCATGAATACCAAGAGGTGGAGATTATGCAGGGGCATTTTAGAGGCTGACTGCTGCAGTGGGATAAAATACCTGGACTTGTGATTACTCAATTTCTCTTTGCCTTTATAGTTTGGACATAACATACCATTTTGTTTTTAAGTTTTATTTTTTATTTCAGCTTAGCCAATGATCTTTCTATAGAATTGTGAACAGGTGCCAATTTACTACAGAAATATAATGGTAAAGTTAGTACCAAAAACACTCCAGCAAACACAGTCTTTTGTTCTATATAGGGGCACATGGCCCCCGTGGCACCAGCTAATTCTGGTGGAATTATCTGTGTGCATGTCTGCCTCTATCTGAGGGAGAGGGAGCCCGACCCCACGAGCCCCCTTCGGACAGTGAGGGGAAGCGGAGCTAACATTGACTGAGTTCCTACAAAAGGGCGGGACCTGAGCTGCACACATTCACACAGCTTATTTCAATCTTCACCCAAACCTGCCAGGAAAGCCCTCTTCTCTTCAATTTAAAGATGAAAAAACTGAACAAGTGACTAGCCCGTGTCACACTGATGGAAAGTGGCAGTGGAATCAGAATTAAAACTAGGTTACGGAGATCCAAAGTCCGAGCTATACCTATTGGTGCACCACACTGCACCTGCTTTGTGTCGTTCTGCCGGGGCCTTAGTTTTCTCCAGGAAATGTTTAATGGACGATACCACATTTTAGAAATGTAAAGGAGATTAGAAGAACTGCTTATTTCTTAAAGGCCTGTGAGTGAGTGAGTGAGTGAATAAATATATATATAAGTTTATTTATATATGTGTATGTACATATGTGTGTGTACATGTGTGTGTATGTTGAGGGCCAGTTCCCTCACAATTCAAATGTTGGAACTTTATTCTCTAATACTTCAGAATGGAATTGTCTTTGAAAAATAGGACCTTCAAAGGAATGAATAGTTAAAATGAGGCCACTAGGGGTGGGTCCTAATCCTATCTGACTGGTTTCCATATAAGAGAAGAAAATTTAGACACACAAAAGATACTAGGGACTTCCAGTCAAGATGGAGGCATAGGTAAATACAGATCTCAAATCCTCCCACAACCACATCAAAATTACAAATAAACTACAGAACAACCATCGTTCAGCACCACTTGAAATTTAGCTGAATGGAAGTCTTACAACTAGGAATTTAAAGAAGCCACCCTGAAACTGGTAAGAGGGACAGAGAAGCAGAACAGCTGGTCTCACCCCCACCTGTGGTAGAGTATCAGATCAGAAAGGATATCTCAGCTGCAAAGATCCCTCACCGAGAGAGGGTTCCTAGCCCTCCTGCCTTCCTGCCCAGGGTTAGGGAGCCAGGAAGGGATTTCCCCATAACTTCTGGCTGCATAACCCCAGTAGGGGTTATGGCTAAGGGAGAGAGAGGGCTTTGGGAGTGCCAGGTAGTTTCTCTTAAAAGGCCCATGCATGGACTCACTTCCTCTGATCTCCAGCATGAGGCAGCAGCTTAAAAAGAACCAGGGACATATGGGAAGGAACTGGATTGTCTGGCATCAGGACAAAAGGTGGGGGTGGGGGGGAGGGCAGCTTTCTGCCAAACAAAGTGCTGACAGAGCCATTGTTTCATTTCTGAAACCCACTCCCCAAGCCTCCCACACAAACACACAGAGCCACCAGACAGGTGCTATATCTGAGATTCCATCAACTTGCTCACACTGTTCAGCCCACCCTGATGATTGCCTGAGACCAATTTTCAGATCTACCCAAGGCATTTCCAGTGGTTTTTCCATACAAATGACCGCTCTTGCCTCAGGCTTTGCACTTTTCTAAATTCTCTCAAACAAGTAGCATCTGACTTCTGTGTACCCCACAGCCCTAGCTAAGTGGCCCCAGTATTGACACTACTGGCAGCCAAACTTGGTTCACAAGTTGGCCTTGCCTGGACACCTCCAAGCCCAGCACAAATAGCAGCCATCTGCACATCGTTCTGTAGCACATGCCAGTTGGCCCCAGATAGGGCACAGGTGGTAGCCAACCTTGTACTTCCCAGAAGGCCCCAGAGCCAGTGTACCCAGTGAAAGCTTCAGACAATGCCAGATTACAAACACACTGCCTCCATAAGTGATACACTTAGTGGGCAGACTCAGTAAACACCAAAGACTCACTGAAGCAAGTCCTACTCTGTAGAGTCAATTCCTACACAGCAGCTCCTCCACTGTAGCTGCATCTGGCCCAATAGCCAATCAGCCTGGGAGTCAATACCTCCCAGTGACACCAACAGCAATCAAGTTCTACTACAACAGGACAGTGCACACAACCCACACAGGGACACACCAGGAGTGTGCCACTGGGCCCTCCAGGACTCCTACTATGCAAGGCCACTGTACCAAATCTGGGAGACATAGCAGCTCTGCTTCGTACATAGAAAGAATCACAGGGAAGCAGCCAAAATTCAGGACAAAGAAACATGTCCCAAATAAAAGGTGAGGATAAATATCCAGAAAAGAACTAAACAAAATGAAGACAATCAATCTACTAGATGCAGAGTTTAAAACATTTGTTACAAAGATACTCAATGAGTGAGAACTAGAAGGAATATAGTGACAACTTCAACAGCATGAAAAAGGACATAGAAACCATAAAGAAAAAAACAGTCAGAAATTAAGTATACACTAACTAAAATGAAGAATAATTTACAGGGAATCAGCAGTAGGATAGGTAAAGCTGAGCATCAGAGCAGCAATTTTGAATATAAAGAAGCAAAAAACACAAAATCAGAACAGAAGAAAAAAAGAATCTTCCAAAATGAAGACAGTGTAAGGAACTTCTTGGACAACTTGGAGTGTAACGACATTTGCATTATGGAGATGCCAAAAGGAGAAGAAAGAAAGCAATACATTAAAAACCTATTTGAAAAAATAACTACAGAAAACTTCCCTAATCTGATGAAGGAAGCAGACATATAAGTCCAAAACAAGTTCATCTTGTTTGCAGAGTCCCAAACAAGATCGAACTCAAAGAGGCCCACACCAAAACACATCATAATTAAAATACAAAAGGTTAAATACAAGGAGAGAATTTTAAAAGCAGCAAAAGAAAAGCAGTAAGTTACCTATATATATGTGTAGATAATGAACAAGTGAGCTCTCATAAGATTGTCAGCTAATTTCTTAACAAAAACTTTGCAGACCAAAAGGGAGTAACAAGAAATTTTCAAAGTGAAGAAAAGCAAGGACCTACAACCAAGACTACTCTACCCAGCAAAGTTATCATCTAGAATCAAAGGACATATAGTTTCCCAGACAAGAAAAAGCTAAATGAGTTCATCACCACCAAAATACAAACAATAAAATGTCAATAAATGCATATCTATTAACAATTGAATCTAAAAAACAAAATAAATGAACAATCAGAAAGTGGGGGGAAAAGACACTAGAAATATGCATGTACAAAGAGGAAAGACCATGTGAGGACCCAGAGAGAAAGCAGCTCTCTACAAGTCAGGGGAAGAGGCATCAAAAGAAACTAAACCTGCCAACACTTTAGTCTCCATCGTGCCTCAAAATGATGAGAAAATAAATGTCTGATGTTTAAGCTGCCCAGTCTGTGATATTTTGTTATGGCAGCCCTAGCAATCTAATACAATAATATTATAGATAAACAAACATACACTCATATGTACATGCGAATATAAAGTAGTATATATAAGCATATCTACATTACAAATATATATGTATATGTCAGAAACCATTAAATTAAATAAAATTTTATGTTAAATACTAAATAATATCTTCTGCATTGGAAGTTGGCATTAAGTTAGTTAACTAGGTTTTGTGCTTGATTTTTATCACCTGTCATTTTCCACGAACTTCTGAGGCTTTCTGATGGGTAGCCGGGAAGTAGGTAGGGTATGAGCAAAGAAAAATAGACTCGTATTCAGACAGACTGGCTTTAAGTTGTGGCTCTGTCATGTATTTTCAGCTATATGACCTTGGGCATTGCGCTTAGGCTTTCTAAGTGTGTGCCTTCTGATTTTTTCACTTCAGCTAACGTTCCTTGAGTAACTAACTACTGGAGGCCAGACTGTGTATTTGCACGAATCATCTCAATTTGTAAAATGTGATAACAATGCCACCTAGCAGGTTTGCTGTGATGATCAAGTAGAATGAAACCCATGCAAGGTCTTTGTAAACTGCACAGGCTCATACAAATATTAGGGAATGTCATTTTTCTGTTTTTCACATCAGTGCTTCCAAATGATAAAACTGTAATTCTGACCTTAGAAACAGCAGCTCATCTAGTTTTCTTCTCTAGCTAAATGACCCAAAGGTAATCTAAAATTTATATTAATCTTCCCCAAACCCAGTTTTAAACCTACCACTCCCCTGCTGAATAAACAAACCATCTTCAAAAACACATGGTGTACAAATTTAATGTCTCCCACAACCTAACCTCAACTTGTGTATTCTGCATCGGATTTTCAGCAAAGCAAAATTACTAGCCTCCTCCTACTCAAATCCTGAACTTTGCTTCCTTCTGTTCTACACTGGGGATTCACTCTCTGGACCTTGGAGTTGATGAGACATGTGAAACATTAAGCACACAGCCTAGAATGTAGTAGATCCTCAATAAATGGAACCTGCTATTTTTGTGTGTGTGTGTTTGACAGAGACAGAGAGAAGGACAGATAGGGAGAGAGATGAGAAGCATCAGTTCTTCATTGCAGCACCTTAGTTTTTCATTGATAGCTTTCTCATTTGTGCCTTGACTGAGGGGGGGGGTGTATAGCAAACCAAGTGACCTTGGGCTCAAGCTGGTGATCCTTGCTCAAACTGGATGAGCCCACACTCAAGCTGGCAACCCCAAGGTTTCGAACCTGGGTCCTCCGCGTTCCAGTCTGATGCTCTATCCACTGCTCCACCACCTGGTCAGGCAGTAACTGCTATTATTTTGTTTACTATTAGCACCACCAGCAATCTTACTAAAATATTTTCTCCACTACAAGCCTTACGAGTTACAGATGATTTCACCCTCCTCTACATTTCTTAACACTGTATCTTAACCTTTTGGGGAGGCATAGTGATTTTCTGTGATGTACTAAAGTTACATATCTATTCATTCAAAATGAATATGCATATATGCCTGTTGGCAAAACCTACGTTAGAAAGGATACTCTGGACAAGACGAGCCTTCCCTAAGGGAACTTGCAATCTAATGGGAGAGTCAGACAACTCATCAGCCATCTTCAGCTTTCACCTAAATTCTGCAGAAGTCTCTGGTGTCCTCATATGTACTTTCACAGTCTTTCCTCATCATCGCAAGTAAAGTGAACCTTCTAGAATGTATAGCAGATTATATCACTTCTCTGCTAAGAACTATACCATGAATTTTTACTTTACTTGATTTTTCTTTGCAGTGATTTAAGAGATCCTATGCCATCTTGTCCTGACTTCAGCTCCTGCCACATACTGGCCTGCCTCCTGTCCCTCAACATGCCAGGCTTGCTCTCACCCTCTGCACTGACCAATCCCTTTGGGGAGAATGCTCTTCCCCAGATATCTGTTTGGCTAACTCCCTTGCCCTTTTTTTGAGTCTCAGCTCCAACATTACCTTTTCAATGAAGCCTACCCTGGTCACACTTATATAACTTGCTAACTAGCCACTATCACTTACCCTCGCCTGTTTTTGTCTATTGTGTTTATCCCTTTGTGGCCACTAAATAATTCACTTATTATGTTCATTACTAATTGGTGGACTTTCCCTTCCAGTTCCATGTGAGCAAAGTATGGACATATTTAGTTGTACTCTATAGATCTACAATAGTGTGTTAAATAAATCAGGGGCTCAATATTTAGCTTCCTAATTTCTGTACCCTCAGAGAACTTAATACAGCACTGCACAGCTAAGAGGGGTTGAGTATAAGCTTATTATCAAATCACTTTTCATCTTTTTAAATCATATCTAGTATTTTCTTTCTTTACCTCTTTTTATTTAGAAGTTAAATTTAATGGGGTGACATTAATCAATAAGAGTACATAGAATTCAGGTGAACATCTTTAAATATAAAATACATTCAAGGTGCTTCATTGTTCTATGATCCACTTTTGTCTTTTTAACTTTCTGGTAGAATATAATTCAAACAAATACTGTGTGTGTGTGTGTGTGTGTGTGTGTGTGTGTGTGTGTGTGTGTGTGTGTGTGTAAGTATATATCTAGATATGGGACATGGGACAATTTATGAACACATTAGGTTTAGGAAAAATTTTGCTTTTAAGTTTTATAAAAGTCATCAAAGTACCCTCTAGCTTTATGTTTTTCAGGTCTTTTTTTGATATGTCAGGCATTGACATACAGAATGGGCATTTATCATTGGTAAAGCAATATATCCAAAAACATATGAGAGAGGCAAAATCAATTCAACTCAGCAAATAATTAATGAACTTCTACAACATAAAATATTTTACAGGTTTCGCAAAGATGGAATAAAACACTTCTCTAAAATTGCTTGTAACCTCCTGGGTAAGAGAAACATATGGACAACTCACTATAAAATAAAACAGAAGAACCGAAAGAAAGATACAAAGTTGTATGGTGAATCGTTAAATTGTGCTCATCTGAAAAAAGGCATTCATTTTTCTCAGCTCTTCAGCCAAACTCCTGCCCTAGGTAAGCTTTGTCCATAAATCAGTTAACATTCAATTAACCAGAAATCCCATTATTCAGAATATTTGCTCCTAAAACTTGTCCAGGAACAAAGGATTTGGTGTTCTTTCATTTTTTGGTGTGTGCATCTGTGCTGTATTTGAGTAATATGAAAGGCACTGTAATAAGCCTGAAGCTAGACTTTAAAGCCGAGCACAGTTATTTAGTAACGTTACCCTCTTTTCCCCACCTCCACCCCCACCTTGATGGATTTAGACAGGGGCTGCTCTGAGTTTCTCTGTGAGAACTTGTGCTCAGGGTGACTGATTGACAAGTGAAGCTTTTTCCCTCTTTTACCCTTTCTGGGGGAAAAGAAATTTCCAGGGTCATGCTCCTTGTATTTGCAAAGAGCTCTAAAAGCTCCAGAGAGAGAGAGAGAAAAGAGTCAAAATTTACTTCTTGCTGATGATCACAAACTTTGTGACAGGGAAAAGGGAGGGGAAGAAAGGGAGATGGAGGCTGTAATGCAGAATGTCAGAATAACTACCATGGAGGATGACTTCAAAACAGGCCACCAGATAAATGGGAAGTGAGATGCCCAACAAGAAATTCCAAGCATTTAATAGAAGGAGCAGAAGTTGAAGAATTTCAACCACAATCAAGACGGAGCCTGCAACAGCAGGCTGCCAAGTGAGGATGGTCACACTCTACTATGTGGCTGTGGGGATGACTTTCTTTAAGAAAGATGTAATACCCACCAGAGTTTCTGTGAACTGGCTATTTATTTAGCATTATGAATTGTTAATGAAAGTGTATAGAATCATAGAAAGGGGACATTTTGTGTATGAGGGTTCCATTTAGGGAGCCGCGTTCAAAAAAAAGATTAGATTTCTGTTGTCCATATTCATATGCTCATAAACTATATCTGTATTCTAATACTTATCTTGATTTATTCATAAGGACCTGCAGAATTCATGTTTTAGTAAGGAAATGTTTTAGCTCTTTATATCTCTTTTGTGGTCATTTTCAAAACAAAATGACTAAAAGGTGGGAATTTCAGGCCCCATTCACTTCTGGAACAAAAAAGGAATTCTATATATATTAAATCTTCATTATTTGAAAAGAAAAAGTCTTAGATTTTAAAGAGAGATATTTTTATCCCTAGGAAATAAACTTCTTTAAAGAAAATTGGTGGGGAAAAAAAACTAGTTATATGGGTATGTGTTTAAGCCTTTATATTGAGAAGGGAGATTATTAGTATAGTGGTTTGAGAAAATAAGTAGGATTCCTGTTTAATGAAACCCATGTTCATTACTGCTTGGCTTCGTGACTAGATAGCCAAAGGCGGGAAGGGTGTGGGAGCTGCTGGTGAATTGAGCTGTTTTAGAGTCTGAGAGAAATGAGCTGATTACGCTGAAGTCATAGGAGACAAAGTGAGTCACTGGTGGGTGACGTGGAAGGACACAGGGACATGGAACACTGTAAAGAGGGATTCTGAGACTAACATGAGAAAGGGATCAACTGGAGTGTCAACCATATATCTTCTGACATCTGGAATGCTTTTCTGACTCAAGCTGCTAATTAAGACTCAGATACATTGTCCTTTCCAAAATTTCCTCACTAACAAATGTAACTTATTCACCAATGAGAATGAAAACCATTAGATTTCATGCTATAAAATTTCTAGGACTTCTTTTTTACCTTGGATAATTTTGTTATATAATCAGAACTCAGAAACAAACAAACAAAAAATCCCCAACTATGTGTTTGTTTAGTTTTGCACAAAGAAAGTACCAAACACTTAAGAATCATGAATTGTTAATGAAAGTGTATAGAATCATAGAAAGGGGACATTTCGTGTATGAGGGTTCCATTTAGGGAGCCGCGTCAACCGGGAATGCAGAACAATGAATGTGAGACCTAGCTCATCACCCAAGAAAGATGGCTCAACTCATCACAGCCCTGTCTGCCCAATTATAAAATGAAAAATAAATACACTCTTCCCGTTTGACAGAGGACTATTAAAAGGTTTAATTCAATAATTGACATAAAGAGCATTGAGTTATTTGAGTAAATGAGGTCATATAAATGAGAAGTATCATAAACTTTCCTATCTATATATCATTCAGGATCCTCCAGTTGTCAAGGAAGGTCTGTACAGAAGTATTTTCTCCATAAATCATTTTCTGAACATGAAGTTAAAAACCTCAGTGCTCTGGAAAATACGAGGAAGATCCACACTATATAATTAGTTGAGAATGGAGTTGTGCTAGTCACTCCTCCAGTGTCAACTCTGTCATCCAGCCTCGGAAAACATTCAATCAAGTCATCCTATTGTTTACAAATCAGATGCAACCCCAATACTGCAAGGTTAGCCTGTTCTTCAAATAGTTACACTTCTGGTATAATTTCCCAGCAAAGTAAAACTACAGAGAGAGATTCAGGAGTTTTCCCTGTTGTTGTTAATCTTTCCACTCCAAATTATGCTGCTTCTTCTAAATTTTCTGCTACATTTGCTCTTTTTCAGGTGGAGCTGACTATTCTGAGGTCACACTGGGTCATCAATGGCAAGCTGACAGTAAGACATGGCTGTTTCAGCTAAGTTACTAATAAGTGAACACACGGAGTGCCATTTCATTAGCAATGTATCATTAAAAGGATCACCTCCATGTCTTACTCATTGTTCCTTGCCCAGTCTTGCCCCTGCCTTGAAGCCTTAAAAATAAAGAAACCATGCTAGCATAGTGAAGGGCTAGAACCAACTAATTAGTGGCCCCCTTCCTGTATATTCTCTTCTCTCTAGCACAAAGAGCACCTCTCTCCCCACCCACAACTAATATTATGAATGGATTTGTTTCAAGGAAAGGGGAGGAAGAAGATAAAAGATAATGAACTGAAAATGGAAAATAAAAATAAAGGATCTCTGGAAACAGAAACATGGGTTGGGGGCCCAGGACTCACTGGCTATATTGATGGCATTTGGGAGCTGATTTTATAAGTTGATATTGCAGTCAAGCAGCCCTGGCAATAAACCTCATCTCCATTACTTACCAGTTCTATGAACTCAAGGAAGTTATTTGATGTCTCTGAGCCTTTATTTTCTGCATCCATAAATCAGGGACAATCAAAATACCTATCCCAAGTAAAAATAATACTGGTAAAGCACTTAGTGGAAACGCCTGACTGTTCTTATTATCTTCAAAATTTCACATAAACATCTCTAAAAGTGTGCAAGTATTTCATCCCCAGGAAGTCTACTGGGACATTCTACCCTCTCCATTCCCTACTGAGTCCATTGTCAGTTTGAGGTCAGTTCTTGAACTTTGTACTTGCCAAACATTTCTTTCTTACAATACTTATTAATCTGTGTTAGCCTCTGTTCAAGATTGTAAAAACTAGAAAACAAACACAGCAGGAAACAAAGTCACATATTTTCAACACGGCTTACTAATAATACTATCTATGAGACAAGGTAGTTTGGGCTGATATGGAATAGAAAGAAATTTGACCCAGGAATATTCCACTTATTCTTCAACACACACTTATTCAGAATATACTATATGCCATGCACTAAAGTAGAATGGTGAACAAGATATAGACTCATTAGGTTGTGATAAACGCTAGTAGTGAGTCATGGGAGGTTTTCCTTAGGGAACGATGTATTATTAGGCAACTATGGGTGCAATTAGCACTGCATACTAAAGTACCCCCAACACCTAGTGGCTCTTTTCTAAGTGAAAGGAGGGGAGATAGTGAGACAGACTTCCAAATGCTCATCAATCGGCATCAACCTGGCAGCCCCTGTCTGGGGCCTTTGTTCAAATCAACTTAGCTATCCTCAGTGCCTGAGGTCAACACTGGGACCAATGAGCCACTGGCTGCAAGAGAGGAACAAAGAAAGAAGGGGGAGAGGGAAGGTACGAGAAGCAGATGGTCACTTCTCATATGTGCCCTGAATGGGAATCAAGCCCAGGACATCCACATCCTAGGCCGATGCTCTACCACTTAGCCAACTAGCCAGGGCCACCTTGTGGCTTTCAGTAGCAAACTTTTTATTCTCACTCACAAATGAAAGTTGTCTAGGGCCATTCTGCTTCAGACTTGAGGTTGTTAGGTTTGGCTACAAACTTCCTGTCAGGTGCATTTCTGCTATGTATGCCTCATCTGGGCCCCAGAGGGGAAAAGCAACAACTACTTAGGACTCACTCTCGTCAGGATGAACAGAGGAGCCTAAGGATCAAGCCCAACCTCATAAGCATTCATACATAAATTGTTTGCTAGTGTCATAGCTCCTAAATTTCAATGGTTTAATGCAAGTCATATGACCAAGGCTAGCATCAGTGGGATGGGAAATATACCCCACCTACTCTAGTTTTATTGACATAAAGTCTCTAATGTTCACTAGGCTCCTCTGAATTCTCTTATCAACTAGGCCTTGACTATGGGGCTTCTGTATTCATCTCTGCATTGTTCAATTTGCGCAATAACCCTACTAAGTCTGCTTAGCAAGAATCCCTCATTCTTAATATCTGACCCTTGATATTTAATTGGGGTCTTCATCCTGTACTATTCCTCAGTGATGTTTGATCACCGTGGCCTACTTTAATCAAGAATTCAGTTAGTTTGATTTAGCCAGAATGTTCCCTTCTTTCTGATGTTTCATCCTAGTAATTTTCTATTCACTCACCCCTACTCAGCTCCTTGGCTATAAATTCCCACTTCTCCTTGTATCAGGAGCCAAGCCGAATTCTCTTCTCTATTGCAAAATCTCACTGTAGTGGTTCCTATTCCTATTGCAATAGCCTCCCTAAATAAAGTCTGCCTTTCCATTTTTTACAAGGGTCATGAATAATTTTTTTTCTTTCTTTTTTTTGTGACAGAGAAAGAGAGAGAGAGAGACAGAGAAAGGGACAGATAGAGACAGACAGACAGGAAGGGAGAGAGATGAGAAGCATGAATTCTTTGTTGCGGTACCTTAGTTGTTCATTGATTGCTTTCTCATATGTGTCTTGACTGGGGGTGGAGCTACAGCAGACCGAGTGACCTCTTGCCCAAGCCAGTGATCTTGGGTTCAAGCTGGTGAGCTGTGCTCAAACCTGTTGAGCCCGTGCTCAAGCCAGCGACCTCAAGGTTTCAAACCTGGATCCTCTGCGTCCCAGACAGATGCTCTATCCATTGTGCCACCGCCTGGTCAGGCAAATACTTTTTCTTTAACACTCTGCAAAGTCACATGGCAAAAGAAATAAATGGGGGGGTGGGAGAAGAAAATTATCTAATATACCCCAAGTGATAATAATATTAAAATTTCAAATATAAGCCAACATTATTGAGGCAGAGGAGAATTCAGTAGGATCAACGAGTTAGTTCTTCCCTCAATTTAGATTAATAGTTATTCCAAGATATTAGTCTTTATGTCATATCTCTAAGAACCTAATGATAACCAACCTTCTTCTCTATCCATTTGCCATGTTCCCCAAAGGGATGGGCAACACACCCCAACAGTTGCATGGGGTATGTTAGAGGACTTTTTTTTTATTCCTAAAGAAGATTCTTTAAACTCTAAAGAACTCTATAAGACAATATGAATACATGTTACAAATGGTAGCACTTACTCTCCCTAATTGAAATGTATGAGTTCTGTGGAACAGAGTAAAAGTAGGATTTGTCTATCCATCATTTTGACAAATGGACAGTTTATTGCTTTGCATTTGCTCAGCACTGCAGGAAAAGGGTGTTAAGTTCAGAAAAATCTATTTCCCACAGAGCAATTATCAATTTTAATATTAACTTTTAAAATTATTTTTAATTTATCAACTAGTCCTTGAATTCAGGGTTGGAACTGTCAGATCTCTGTCTTGGATATTAGGCTGATGATGGTTCCTATCCAAAGTCCACAGATAATGAACATTTTGTAAATCTGAAATGTACGGGAGTTTTGTTTCTCATTGTAAATTAATTGATCTTTTTGCTATTAGGAAGATGATGAACTTCTCTTTGCCTCCTTTACTTCTTTTGGTTAAAATGCAAAGCAAAATATTCTAAAATAAAACTCAATTTTAATTAAAGCTTTCCTGTTCCTGAAAAAGCAGAATGCTCTCACTTCACTGAGACCTCAAGCCTCCTGCTTTGATGCAGTGTTGAAAAAGCAATAAAACAGGGGTGAGTGGCTTTACCATGAGAGATTAGAAACGCATTGGCCTTTTTTTACCCTTCACTCTCTTGGCAGTGGGACCTTTCTCTGACCCATAGTTCAGAGTCCCAGAGAAAATTTTTGTTCAGTAATAAAACCACAACCCTCAGTCACATGCTGCTCACCAAACCTTACACATGGCACACCGAGGCCACCACCAAGACCAGAGTACCCTACTTGGCTCTGACTTGGTGCATAAAATTCATAAATGTTTGAGGAGGTCATATACCGGGATGCATAATTGTGGATTTAAGTTAACCAAAGTTAACTTTTTGCCAGTGTTTAAAATCATCAAGGCCCTATACAAGTATAAATAAGATATATAAAAAATCATTGAAGTGCTCTTTACTAATCAGGTGAGCTGACTGAGAAATCAATATTTTATATATATATATATATATAAGAGACAGGAAGAGTGGGGAGGAGAGAATTGAGATATATCAACTTGTAGTTGCTTCCCTTTAGTTGTCTGATTGCTTTTTATATGTGCTTTGATGGGGGGAGGGGTGCAGCTCAAGCCAAGCCTGTAACCCCTTGCTCAAGCCAGCAACCTTTGGGCTATAGCCAGCATAGCCAGCAACCTAGGGGCTGTCAGTGTCCTGGCCAACACTCAAGACATTGTGCTACCACTGGTCAGGCAATCAATACACTATATTAATTCCTAGTCTTCCCCATAACTTTTGAAAATCTGAATATGCCATGACTTCCTGTGTTCAGCTCTCCAAATTGCTCTAATATCTCTAAAAATTCATTATATAGTAGAAGAATGAAACAAAATACTTAGTGGATTACAGTATTATCAAGATCAGTGAGTCCAAAGGTAAGTTCCTTATCACATTCTCTTCTTTGATAAAAATATTCTTATCATTTTATATGCAAATGAGATCAACCAACTAAATGATAAATAGTATACACAATTTCCTCCCCTACTTAATGGAGCCTGCTAAATCTAAAGTCCATGAAGGCAGGTACAGCATCTGCGGTTTTTATGGCATAATCTAACACCTTGCACAAGGCCTGGAACATAAGAAGCTTCAAAATATGCCATGAAGGAATGGATAAATATGTAAGTGGATAAACATATGAATGGATGTATAATAGACTGTTAAGCCAGCACAAGACTGTTTAATAACACAAATAACCCAAATCAGAGGAAAGAAGAGAAAAGCTGGCTACCTTGCAGAAGGTGTGATATTTTTCCCCCAAAGGAAACATTTCAAGGCTACTTTTTTTTTCCCCTTCAGGGAAAGAAAAGATCAATGCCAGCAGCCCAGCAGTCATCAGAAACCCTGCCGTGTGTGCAAACCCGGTGGAAGAGAGAAAATTGAGGTGAGGAAATACATTTCACTTTTGAGCTTTAAAGTAGCTATTATAAGCAATAGGGAAGGAATAATTATTTTTTAAATGATAAGCACTACCTGGACAATGTGACAATCTTCTATTTAAATGTAACTTTGTGAAATGTGACTATTTGGTGGTCAAAAACCAAACTCTGCATACTGAATAAAACAAGACAGAAAAATAAGTTTATTGTGAGGCTTTCAACCTTCAAGCCAGAAAGCTCTAGGCCAGTGGTTCTTAACCTTTTTTGAGGTACTGAACCCACCAGTTTCATATGCGCATTCACTGAACCCTTCTTTAGTGATAAATAAAATATGATTTTTTTTCCAAATTTAGTTTTGCCGGTGCGAGACTAGAGTTGCTCAACTTGGCATTGCATATCATGCAGATAGGACGCTGACTCCCATCCCGTTCTGTGATACATGTGAATCTATGTTGTACATATTTGTCCGACCACTTTCTTTTTTTGCTCAACATATTTAGTATGGATTAAAATATTAAGAAAGAAACCACACGACGTACAACTACGACAGCGGTGCGCACACTAAATTCCCCGCAGCACTGGCTGGCCAAGCAATGTAACGTGATCCTCTGCAGCAAGTGATGGCCAAGCGGGGCGTGTCATCACGACTTTACACAAGTGTGTCTTTACCTCCGCAGCAGAGGCTTCTCCGAACCCCTGAGACTGACTCATCGAACCCCTAGGGTTCGATAGAACCCAGGTTAAGAACCACTGCTCTAGGCTGTGGGGAAAGGGGGGCAATGCCTTCTGAGCTGTTTATACACTAAGTGATCTTTATGGGAAATATGAAAGTTATTTGGCTTTTACAGTCGCCTAGTGGTCTTCCTTCTTATTTAAGGCAGCTGAGTGTGAGGGAAGAAAATTTTTCCTTTCTTCCCTTTTAGGCTCTTCAGCTGGCCTAATAATTAAGTTGGCATAGATTAACAGAAGAAAAACAAATTTAATTTTATATATACAGAAGGTCAAAGAAATATGAAACAAGGAAGTAACCAAAGCAGCCAGCTTTTATACTTTTAAACAATAAAACAATTATTTGTGAAGAACTGACAAAGGGGTTGGTTTTTGGGGTAGCAAATTAATGAAGAAGTAACAAAGTTTATTTACATATTCTTCTCAGACCTGAATTTCCTACCTGTGGCAAGGAGAAAATTTCTATCCTCCAGATGTAGGGAGGTTACCCTTCACATGGGGAATTTATATTCTGCTTTTAGAGGGAGAAAGGTGATTCAGACTAACCCTCTTGCACCAGCTTAAATATTACTTAAATAACTTTAATTCAAAATAATCAATATGCCAAAATGGCGTATTTGAAAGCAGCTTGCCCTGAACTCCATCATTAGTCAGGGGAATAAGGAAGTCCAGATGAATAGACTGGGCCTTTGGGGACTGGCTGGTGTTCTCTGCTGATATCTGAAAAGAGCTGTAACCCCATAAGATTAGGTTAAGATTCTTTTATGCAACTATGTTGACAATTTCCATTTTGTCCCTGACATAAGTGACTCCATTTTAGTTTTGTTCCACAATATATACATGGTCTTCCCACTCTGGATGCCTTGAATATGTATCAAAAATAACTCTAATAGTCAAATCGTATCCTATCAAGAAATTAGTTGCTTGCTATTGTCCTTTTCCTAAACAACGTAATGGAATTACCTCTTTGCCCTCTTCAGATAACAATAATACCAACAACAATAACAAATAGAATTCTGATTTCCTTTATGCAAAATTAAAGAGTAAAGCCTTCTCATATTGTGACTTTCAGTGTTATTTTTAGTTTGTAATTATTTTTATTTTTGACAACTGACAACCTCTTCAATCACAGAAAGAGAAATAACTAGGAAATAGCATAATAAACAGTATTCTACCAGCCCAGGAAATTAGACATTTGCCTTCTCTTCCTGAGCAAAATTGTTTAGATCTCTAGATAAATTCCAGACCCTACCTTTTAATGGAATCATTCTCATCTACCCATTTTCACTGCCACATTTCCCCAGCCCACTATTTTATTTTGGCACAGAGCTCTTACAAAGAGGTCAAAGACAAATCATCTCCCTCTACGCATCTTTCCAGCTTTGGCACTCCTTTGCACCAAAAATTACACACTGCTACAGCAGACTGAGCATTCTGCATGCAATCTGTCTGTCTAGTCAACCTGAAGCAATCAGGGAGGAGTAGAATTGACTTTAGACTTTATAAAGCATGATGATCCTTAAGCACCAAACAACTGGGGCCATTTAATGCAAGAGAATTGCCTCTAAAAAGCCACCTAGGAATTGCAATGATAATTTATCATCAGAGCCGAAGATCTGGAAATGGACCTTCATTCCAGACAGGGTTCTGTTGAGTATAAGTGGCCTTCGAAGTAATTACTAATTCTTAAATTTAAAACAAAGTCCAATGCACTCAACATCTATAGAAGATCCAAAGGGCCAATGGGAACCCCCACCTGGCATGGTCCCTGGGGCCTAGACAACCTGATAACTATGGAGTAGGAGCTCTTATGCATTTCTTGAGATAAATCACTAATATGTGTATATATAAACGTATATATTTGCATATTTACATATATTTTTTTTTATTCTCAATCCCTAAGACTTAGCATTCTTAAGGAGTTAGTTTAGCAGAAAGACTGAGTTTGTTTCCTTTGCCTTCAACTGTTTCATATAAGCTCATAAATGTACAAATCAGTCAAATATCCAAACTAACAGCATTTTATCAGTCTTATTTCACCCTTAATAATTCATCCCTCTTATGTTTACTCTAATACTTGTGCGGCATAAATATGCATGATATGCGGCTGTGTGTGTTCAAGCACTTTCACGGATAGACTTATCAGCGGGGGACTTTTGACCTTGGTTGGAAGAGAAAAAAGTTACTGCAATAACTAATGACAGAAATGACAGTCTCATGCTTTAAATTAAAGGGGAAAGAGGAGTAAAACATTCCCAAGAGAGAATTCTTTAACAGAAATTTAGATTTCAGCCTAAGAGGTGCTTTTTGTAAATTATATTTGAAAACAGTTGTTTTTTCGACATTAGGTTTCACAGGGATGATACCTATCCTCTCTCCAAAAACCTTACATAGATGTTATGAGGACAAAAAGAAGAATGTCTGTAGAAACTTTGAGCTGTTTGAAATAAATGTGATAATAAAGATAGAGGCTTCTTATTAATTCTAGTAAATATTCTGTCAGGAAAAAAAATAACAAGCCACAATAAAAGTGAGATTTGGGTAAAATCTACTAACTGCTAATTTAATTATTCTAGATGCTTTATTTTTTTTCAGACTCCCATTAATTTTATAATTAAAGGACTATTGGATATTTTATTTTCTCACTGTTTTAAGGATTTTTTGTATTTTAATAAATAATGCCAGGTATTAACAAGGACCAATTTAATATCTGTAGATTGTTGGCGACCGGCTTCTCCATTGTAATCTAGAAACTATAAAAACACAAAGCTTGAGACTTTGTTGTTGCCTTTGCTGTATACCACATGCTTTTAATCTCAGAGAGATTTTTCCATACATTTCAGCCAGTTTTCTTGGTGTGTTTGAAAACACTGCTTCTGTTTTCTGAGTCCATTTTCCCTAAATATACAAACGAAAATGCTCAGGCTGATGTGAACTCAATCATCCTTTCTGACGATTTTTCAATGAAGCATTCTGTTCTGCCATCAGGTGAAAGGGAGAACAATACCTTCAAGATATCATTTGCAGATATATTATTAAAGAAGAAAACCTGACCCAGATTTATGTACCAGCTAGTAATAGCACAATTAGGACCTTTATCTGTACAGGGGAATGTTGGCCAAAAGACATTGTTCATTTTCTGGGCAAGCAACAACCCAATTTGGGAGGCTGTTGAAGTTAAAGAAGCAAGACATCAGGGCATTGTTAAGTTTTACTTAATGTTGCTTTCCCTGGGCCCAAAAAAATGACAGACTCTGAAAATTACATTCTTCTTATCAGGGATTCCAACACTGTGCTACAGGTATTATTGTGTTGCTAGGGTCACAATTAGTATTCCAGATGTGCAAAGAAAAAGAAGCTTCTTTATTTTCTACAAGTGATGGAATCTTTCTCACAAGCTCCCACCCTGCTGTTTAGCTGATAGGGGTGAAGGGTGAGGAGCAACAGGCTTTAATTTTATATTTATCTATTAATGATGTTTCAGCTCCTTATGGTTACATAGTCTCTTTGGGATAATCTTTTAGTCAATTCAAAGTATTTTTCCTATTGAAACTGTTCTTCCCTTTCCCCTCTTCTTTCATTAAATTATTCTTGGATACAGGAGATAAGTTTCAGTCCTCATGACTTGGGGATGGAGAGGCCCTTGGACTCATACTGGTACCTAGGCAGGTTTTCATGATAGGCAGACTGATCTAGTCTTTGAGGGTGCCCCGGCTAGACAGCCTACTGTGTTCATCTTTGAAATAAATAGCTATAATCAATAAATTTCTTGGAGAACTAGGCCATCTTCTTTAATGACTGACCCCAAAACTGGATCTCACTTGCCAAACCTGAAACTACTTTGAGGTCTGTGACTTGCATTTGGTGACCTCTTAGATCTAGATCAGCTCTCAGAACAGATTTTACCATTTAATTTTCTATTTCCACCTTTTCTCTTTCTACCATCTCACAGGATAGAGACACAATCTCTATTTTCTCTTCCCTCATAACCAAGACATCCTTTTTATCACTGTCATAGCTCAGTCTGTTATGACAAATTACCATAGACTAGGTGGCCAAGACAACAAATATTTATATTGCATGGTTCTAGAAGCTGGAAAGTCCAAGATTAAAGTGCTGATCAATTCAGTTCCTGGTGAGATACCTTGTCCTGGTTTATAGACAGCTGTCTTCTCATTGTATCTGAGACACTCACAGAGAGAGAGAGAGAAAGAACTCTCTTATGTTTCTTTTTATAAGACCACTAATCCTACTAAAAGACTCCATCCTTGTGACCTACGTTCCCCATCAAAGGCCTCATCTCCAAATACTGTCACATTGGGGGTTAGGATTTCAACATATCCATTTTCGGGGAAGAGAAACAATCAATCTTAGCTTTGATTTTATTTGTTCTGGATAGTACTTCCTTTAACCCACACATACCTTCGGGGGCGGGGGGCTTACAAGATTCATGTTCAGTCTTAAAGGCAGAATGCTTCAAGGGAACAAGATTTAGAGGGTAATAAAACATGTAGTTTAATATTTTCACAATATTATTTCTTTTATAAAGCTACAAAACAGCCTGACCAGGCGGTGGCGCAGTGGATAGAGCATTGGACTAGGATGCGGAAGACCCAGGTTCGAGACCCTGAGCTGGCCAGCTTGAGCACGGGCCCATCTGGCTTGAGAAAAAGCTCGCCAGCTTGGACCCAAGGCCGCTGGCTCCAGCAAGGGGTTGCTCGGTCTGCTGAAGGCCCGTGGTCAGGGCACATGTGAGAAAGCAATCAATGAACAACTAAGGTGTCACAACGAAAAACTGATGATTGATGCTTCTCATCTCTCTTCGTTCCTGTCTGTCTGTCCCTATCTGTCCGTCTCTCTGACTCTCTCTCTGTCCCTGTAAAAATAAAAATAAAATGATTTGTTAAAAAAAGAAAGCTACGAAACATTTTTAAAATGCAAAGAAATGAGCAGTGTCTATATATGTGTGTGAACATGTATGCATGTGTGTGCATGCCTGCACATACATGTATGGATATGAATGGTTCTCTATGTTTGTATGAGTCTGTGGACACATGAGGTAGGGGGTCTGTAAAAAGTCATAGGGAATACAATAATTACAGCCTATGAGAGCAAGACTCTTTTGAATTATTTCAACTTTCACTAGCTCAAAACTTAAGAGTATTTCATCACCTGCCATAGGTAATGGTGCCTTGAAAATAGACATGAGCTGTCAGCCCAAAACATACTTCCCTCTAGGAGGCTGAATGTTTCCTCCAGGAGGTATCAGGGAAATGTCAAATCATTGGAGACTGCCTTTTCAACCTCAGCTGGACTTGACCTGGGATAAAATACATGTTTCCTGGAAACACCTCATAATTTAGACTCTACGACAGGGGTCCCTTCTGGATCTTACACACAATATTTATTCTGCTCTCCCAGACTTCTTCATGGCAAAGTGACATAGTGTTTCTTCTCCATTCTATGGATTACACTGATGTTTAGACAATTGTTTCTTTTCCCTCTGGAATAAAGCAAGTCTGTATTTCTCTCCCAAATAGTATCTCAAAAGTTATTTTTAAGTAGACTCAACCTTATAAAGAAATAAAGTAAATAAGGAGGAAATCAAGCAAATGAGATTTCTTAAAGAAAATTCCATTTGGTAAATAATTATTTGCCATAAACTCTGGAGGACTAAGTTTACCTAGCATGGTAATCATCACTCCTCACTCATAACCAGTCTCTTTTTACAGCGGAGAGTGCAGTCTGATGGCTGATTTCAGTGTCACATATTATTTATGAATTTTATCCACATAAAATATGCAGATAATCTGCTCTCCTCATAACCTTTCTATTGCTGATAATTGAGATATGAGTATAATTGAATTCACTTCATAATGCACAGCTCTTTTTGACCAAGGACTCAAGTTACTCTTGTAAGTAGTGCTATACAAAAAAATAAAATAAAATTATTTGGGAAGTTAGAACTATGTACAAATTCTGGTTTGTTATGAGCTTTCTATTTTATGGGAAGTTGCTTTCAATCTTACTTGAACATCTGCACAATGCAAATAACAATATTCACAGGATAATTAGGAAAACTAAGTGAAATTAAGGCTGTAGTAACTGACAAAAGCCATTTGGGGCACATTTAGAATAGTTTTTATCTTTGACCCTGAAGACCAAGTCTAATTAACAGCAGTAGAGAAGAGAGATACCATGATCAGATAAAGAAATATACATATGGTTCCCCCTGCATGTTATGTTTCCTCTGAGCCTTGAACTCTGCCTGAGGCACCTATGTAACAACCATAAGTAACTTAGCATAATAATCAACATAAATAGGATGATGGATGATCAAGAAAGAATAGTAGCTGGCTCCAAAGGACAAAGCTCCCAGAACACAAGTCCTATGTGTAGCCAACCCTATGACATTGTCAGTAGACATGTCTCTTTGCTCCATATGCCTTGTGAATGGAGAAGATATTGAGCATTGAGCTAGATAAGATGGATATGGTGATGAATAAGTGTATCTTCAAACCCAAAAGGCTTATTATTTAGTTGAGAAATCAAAAAGTAACACTGCAATTTCAGTCTGGTGTAGTAACTGCTGGCCAAAGTGTTAGCACTAAGTGACATGACGAGGGATTTGCAGAGGACGTAGTACCCAAGCTGCACCCTGAAGAACAGGGATGTTTCTTAAGCTCTCAATGCTTGTTCATTCACGAGGAAACCACCTCCCTTGTTTCCTATAAAATGTGATTCAAATTTTCTGCTCTTGGCATGTTCTCCCTCTTCAATAATTGTGTGCTGAGTAAAATCTTATTTTTAGTCCTGAACCAGTTTGCTTACTTTCCCAATTTTTCTCGGTTGCTTATGAAGTAAATTATTTAGTTGAATTCCCTAGAAGTCATTGAATTCTGAATCAGTGGAAAATTCACCTAAGTGTAGACTATAGAAATTGCTACCATGGGAAAGTAATGGTGTACATATTTGATAGCAATATTATTTTTTTAAATTTGTTCAAAATTACTATTTAATAATGTCCAGTTCAATAGATTCAAGTAGCAAGTTTCAAAATACAATTTTCAATGACTAAAAATATACTCACCATTATCTTATAAAGCTACGACTTCTACTGTATAATTAAACTGAGAACATGTTGGTTGGTTGGTTGGTTGGTTGGTTGGTTGGTTGGTTGGTTGGTTTAACAGGTTTGTTTGTTTGTTAATGTTATTTATAGAAACCTAATTCAAGTTAATTTAAGCAAAATAAAAGAGAATTTTTCAAATTTTCAAATATAGCTAGATCCAGGGACTCAAACTCTGTAATTAGTGTTTTTTTTTCTCTCTCTCCCTCCTTCCATCCCTTTATCCATCCATCTCTTGGTTCTGCTTTCTTTTGCACGTGGTATGTTTTCATACCTAGGAGCAAAAGTAGTCCCCATCAAATCAACTCAAAGCTCTGTCATCCTTTCAACTAATTATAAAGAGAAGTCCTGAGGACGACTCTGAGTGGCTAAATCTGGGTCATATGCTTATTGAGGAAACATTCACTGGAGCAGAGAGGAGTAACTTGATTGGCCCAGATAGAATCACATGCCCACCATCATGGCAGGAGAGGCAGCTACATGTGACCAACATCTTCACCAGGTTAGAAGGAAAAATTGTTGAAGGAAAAAGATGTTGGGCTGAGAACATAACAAAAATTCATTATACCATGAAACTTTGAAGTGTGCGGCATTTTTGAGTGAAGTCCATTAAGTGTTTGAATCTGGAAGATTTTATTTCTGGTTCACTTTGCATGAGTGTTTCTTTTGCTAAAGAATGAGTAAGAATTATCCTTAGAAACTGCTTGTACTGAAATCTATTCCAGCTAGAAGGGAGTAAACCTCTGAAGAATTAAACCTGAACCACAGGCTCAGGCTAAAACAGAGGATTTTAACTCTCTAGAAAAATGAGACAGGAGATTCAGAAAAATCTCACCTGGAAAGAAATATCTATAAAACACACATGGCCATCCAAAGGAGCTAGGAGGCAAGATATAGCCCCTAACACACAAACTCAATGCATGAATAGTATAACTATGAGAATTTAAATTAATTTTGATGGGGTGACATTAATAAATCAGGGTACATATGTTCAAAGAAAACATCTCCAGGTTATCTTATCATGCAATTATGTTGCATACCCATCACCCAAAGTCAAATTGTCCTCTGTTACCTTCTATCTGGTTTTCTTTGTGCCCCTCTGCTCCCCCTTTTCCCTCCTAATCCTCCCTCCCCCCACCCCATAACAACCAAACTCTTTTCCATGTCTCATAGTCTCGCTTTTATGTTCCACCTATGTATGAAATCATGCAGTTCTCAGTTTTTTTCTGTTTTACTTATTTCACTCTGTATGTTATCAAGATCCATCCATTTTGTTGTAAATGATCCAATGTCATCATTTCTTATGGCTGAGTAGTATTCCATGGTATATATGTACCATAGCTTTTTAATTCACTCATCCTCTGACAGACACTTGGGTTGTTTCCAGATCTTCACTATTGTGAACAATGCTGCCACGAACATGGGGGCGCATTTCTTCTTTTCGAACAGTGCTATGGTGTTCTTAGGGTATATTCCTATAAGTGGGATAGCTGGGTCAAAAGGCAGTTCGATTTTTAATTTTTTGAGGAATCTCCATACTGTTTTCCACAGTGGCTGCACCAGTCTGCATTCCCACCAGCAGTGCATGCAGGAGGGTTCCCTTTTCTCCACATCCTCGCCAGCACTTGTTCTGTGTTGTTTTTCTGATGAGCTGCATTCAACTGGTGTGAGGTGATATCTCATTGTGGTTTTAATTTGCATTTCTCTAAAGATTAGTGATGTTGAGCATTTTTTCACATGCCTATTGGCCATCTGTATGTCCTCTTTGGAGAAATTTCTATTCATTTCTTTTACCCATTTTTTTATTGGATTGTTTGTCTTCCTGGTGTTGAGTTTTATAAGTTCTTTATAAATTTTGGTTATTAACCCTTTATCAGACGTGTTGTCGAATATGTTCTCCCATTGTGTGGTTTGTCTTTTTATTCTGTTCTTATTGTCTTTAGCTATGCAAAAACGTTTTAGTTTGATATAGTTCCATTTGTTTATCCTGCCTTTTATTTCATTTGCCCATGGAGATAAATCGGCAAATATATTGCAGCGACAGATGTCCGAGAGCTTGCTGCCTATGTTTTCTTCTAAGATGCTTATGGTTTCACGGCTTACATTTAAGTCTTCTATCCATTTTGAGTTTCTTTTTTTGAATGGTGTAAGTTGATGATCTAATTTCATTTCTTTGCAGGTAGATGTCCAATTTTCCCAACACCATTTGTTAAAGAGGCTATCTTTACTCCATTGTATGTTCTTTCCTCCCTTGTCAAATATCAGTTGTCCATAAAACTGTGGGTTTATTTCTGTGTTCTCTGTTCTGTTCCATTGATCTATGTGCCTGTTCTTATGACAATAACAGGCTGTCTTGAGTACAATGGCCTTGTAGTATACCTTGATATCCAGAAGAGTGATACCTCCTGCTTTATTTTTTCTTTTTAAGATTGCTGAGGCTATTTGTGTTCTTTTTTGGTTCCACATAAATTTTTGAAATATGTGTTCTATATCTTTGAAGTATGTCATTGGTATTTTAATTGGTATTGCATTGAATTTATAAATTGCTTTGGGTAATATAGACATTTTAATGATGTTTATTCTTCCTAACCATGAGCACCGTATATGCTTTCACTTGTTTGTATCTTGATTTCTTTTATCAATTTTTATAATTTTCTGAGTACAAGTCCTTAACCTCCTTGGTTAAATTTACTCCGAGGTATTTTATTTTTTTGGCTGCAATAGTGAAGGGGATTGTTTCCTTAATTTCTTTTGCTGACAGTTCATTGTTGGTATATAGAAATGCCTCTGATTTCTGAGTATTAATTTTGAATCCTGCCACCTTGCTGAATTCATTTATCAGGTCCAGTAGTTTTTTGACTGAGATTTTAGGGTTTTCTATATACAATATCATATCATATACAAATAATGATAGTTTTACTTCTTCTTTTCCAATTTGGATGCCTTTTATTTCTTCTTCTTGTCTGATTGCTGTAGCTAGGACTTCCAGAACTATGTTGAATAAGAGTGGTGTAAGAGGGCAACCTTGCCCGGTTTCTGATCTTAAGGGGATTGCTTTTAATTTTTGCCCATTTAGTATGATGTTTGCTGTGGGTTTGTCATAGATGGCCTTTGTCATGTTAAGGAATGTTCCCTGTATTCCCACTTTACTGAGAGTTTTGAGCATGAATGGTGCTGGATTTTATCAAATGCTTTTTCTGCATCTATTGAAATTATCATGTGATTTTTGTCCTTCCTTTTGTTTATGTGATGAATCACATTGATTGATTTGCAAATATTAAACCAGCCTTGCCTCTCCAGAATTTATCCCATTTGATCATGGTGTATGTTTTTTTTCATATATTGCTGGATCCAGTTGGCTAATATTTTGTTGAGAATTTTAGAGTCTAAATTCATCAGGGATATTACCTATAATTTTCTTTCTTTGTGTTGTCTTTGCATGGTTTCGGGATCAGAATTATGCTCACCTCATAAAAGTAGTTTGGAAGTCTTCCTTCCTCTTGAATTTTTTGAAATAGCTTGAGGAGGATAGGAGTTAGTTCTTCATTGAACTTTTGGTAGAATTCACTTGTGAAGCCATCAGCCCCAGGACTTTTCCTTTCTGGGATTTTTTTGATAACTCTTTCAATCTCCTTTGTTGTAAATGGTCTGTCTAGGTGTTCTCATTCTTTCATATTGATTTTTGGAAGATTATATGATTCAAGAAATTTGTCCATTTCACCTAGGTTGCCTAATTTTTTGGCATAGAGTTCTTCATAGTATTTTCTTACAATACTTTGTATTTCTGTTGTGTCAGTTGTTATTTCTCCACTGTCATTTCTAATTTTATTTATTTGAATCCTCTCTCTTTTTTTCTTGGTGAGTCTAGTTAAAGGTTCATTGATTTTGTTTACCTTTTCAAAGAAGCAGCTCCTGGTTTCATTGATCCTCTGTATTGTTTCCTTAGCCTCTATGTCATTTATTTCTGCTCTGATCTTTATTATTTCTTTCCTTCTACTATTCCTGGGCTTTATTTGCTGTTGTTTTTCTAGTTCTTTTAGATGCAGGGTGAAGTTGCTTATTTGAGCTTTTTCTAGCTTCTTTTGGTATGCCTGTAGTGCTATGAACTTCTCTCTCAGTACTGCTTTTGCTGTGTCCTATAGATTTTGAGTTGATGTATGCTCATTATCATTATTTTTCTAGAAACTTTTTTATTTCTTCTTTGATCTCATTGTTAATCCATTCATTATTTAATAACATGCTATTTAGTTTCCAAGTGTTTAAGTATTTTTCAGTTTTCCTTTTGTGGTTAATTTCTAGTTTCATGCCATTGTGATCAGAGAAAATGCTTGATATAATTTCAATCTTCTTAAATTTGTTGAGACCACTTTTGTGTCCTAACATGTGGTCTATCCTAGAGAATGTACCAGGAGCGCTTGAAAAGAATGTGTATTCTACCGCTTTAGGGTGAAAAGGTCTGAAGATATCTATTAAATTGAGTTGATCTAGTGTATCCTTTAAGTCTGCTGTTTCTTTGTTAATTTTCTTTCTTGAAAATCTATCCAGTGATGTTAGTGGGGTATTGAAATCCCCTACTATTATAGTATTGCTGTTAATCTCGCCTTTTATATCCATCAAAGTCTGCTTTATGTATGTCAGGGCTCCTATGTTTGGTGTGTAGATATTTATAATGGTTATATCTTCCTGTTGAATTGTTCCCCTTATCATTATGTAGTGTCCTTCTTTATCTCTTACTACAGCCTTTGTTTTAAAGTCTATTTTGTCAGATATAAGTATTGTTATCCCAGCTTTTTTTTTTCATTTCCATTTGCATGAAATGTTTTCTTCCATCCTTCAGTCTATGTGCATCTTTTGTTTTAGGTTGTGTGTCTTGTAAACAGCATATGTACAGATCCTGTTTCTTTATCCACGCAGCTACCCTATGTCTTTTGATTAGATCATTTAATCCATTTACATTTAAGGTTATTATTGATATGTAGTTGTTTATTGCCATTTTATTCTTTAAAGCTGTATTCTTCTTTTGCTATATTCTTTTCCTCCTTTGAACTATTCACAACAGGCCCCTTAGTATCTCTTGCAAAATTTGTTTGGTTTTAATGAATTCCTTGAGGCTTTTTTTGTCTGGGAGGCTCTTTATTTCTCCTTCAATTTTAAATGTTAGCCTTGCTGGATAGAGTAGTCTTGGTTGTAGGTTCTTGTTCTGCATTACTTTGAATATATTTTGCCATTCCCTTCTGGCCTCAAGTGTTTCTGTTAAGAAGTCGATGTCATCCTTATGGGGGCTCCTTTGTAGGTGATAGCCTTTTTTTCTCTAGCAGCTTTTAAAATTTTCTCTTTATCCTTTAGCTTTGGTATTTTAACTATGATGTGTCTTGGTGTAGATTTCTTTCGGTTTCTCTTTAATGGAGTTCTCTGTGCTTCTTGCACGTGTGAAACATTTTCCAATCTTAATTTAGGGAAGTTTTCAGCTATGATTTGATTGTACAAAGTTTCTATCCCTTGTTCTTTCTCTTCTTCTTCAAGAACCCCTATGATGCAGATGTTTTTTCTCTTCATGTTGTCACAGAGCTCCCTTAGAGTTTCCTCACATTTTTCGAGTCCCTTCTTTTTTCTGCTCTGCTTCTGTGCCTTTGTTTATTTTGTCCTCTATATCGCTGATTTGATCCTCAGCTTCATCCATCCTACTTTTAATTCCTTCCATTGTGGTCTTCAGTTCTGATACTGTATTTGTCATTTCTGTCTGATTCTTTTTTATTATTTCAATTTTCTTTTTTATACTTGTTATCTCTTTATTTAGGTGTTCATAATGACTATCCATTGTTGCTCTAAGCTCTTTGAACATCCTAACTATCATTATTTTAAACTCTGCATCAGGTAGTTTGGTTATATATGATTCATTCAGGCCCTTCTCTGGGGATTTCTCTTGATTCATTTGGGTTGCATTCCTCTGCCTGCCCATTTTGTCTGTGTGTAAGTAGGGTTTGGCTACTGGAGTCCAATGGGTGTTGCCTCTGTGTTCCCTAGGTGTGGTCTGTCTGCAGGCCTGACAGCCCCTCTGCCACTGCCTAGGGTGGTTGGGTGTGGATGTTGCCAGCGTCAGTCTTGGCTGCTGAGGTCTCCACCTCACCTTCACAGGAGGGGCTGTGTTCTCATGCCAGGCTCTCTAAGCCTCAGCCAGTCTCGGCCTTCACCCCTTTCTCACGGGTGGGACCATGCACCCCACTCAGGCCACAAGCCTGGGCACTAAGGGCAAGGGTGAGCACTTTGGCTCAGCTGCGGGTCCCTGTCAGCCTGTTCCTCCAGCCGGGAGGGGCTTCTGGTGCGCGCTCAGCTGCTAGCTCCGTCTTCCACCCTGCCCCCACCAACCTCGCTCCTCAGCTGGGCCGGGCTGCTGCTATGTGCTCATCTGCACTCCAGGCTTCTGCCCCACCTCTGCAGGCAAAGCCAGTTCATGCAGGGCTTCAAACTTTGGAGGCCGTGTGTGGCCGTGTGCCTGCTTGCCCATGCCCAGCAGCAGATCTCTGCCTGTTCCGGGTTCCTGCTTTTCTCCCACAGGTGGGGTCACAGGCGGACCGGCAGCCACCGGACTACTTTCACACATCCTTTTGCCCCGGCTGGGCTAGCCAGAGCTCGCACCAGCCAGCTCTGCCTCTGCCCCTGCCTGTGGAACCATGCTTCAGCATCCTGCTGCCACCCAACCTCCAGCAAGCCTTCAGCAGTGTGGGTGGGGGCACTGCCTCTCAGACCCTAACACTCCATACTGTAGTCCTGAGAGAATTTCTTAACTGATAATTTAACCATCCAGATAGTAAAATACTAAGTCCTAATGGCAATTCTTCATTTTAAGGAAATTATGGGGAAATTAAGACAGTTCTAAACTGTACATACAATAGAAATCTGCAGAACATAAATGCAGTAACTATTAGGAAAATATGGATTATTTAGTGAGTGGAAAAGAAAACAATCTCTTTGCCTTCTTTTCAATCCCCCCCATAGCCCATGTAACAGTTTAATGGTAAAAAGATGCTGTAAGCAAACTATCAAAAAACATTAAGCTGCTCTGTGATAAGAACTGTGCTAGAGGCTGAGGAAAAACAATGGTCTTATCCTCAAGAAAGTCACTGTTTTGTAGAGAAGAAAGTCCCTCCAGTAGACTATTAAAATATAATATTCTACAATAGAGGTTAATAAAAGGTGCTATTTGAATATATGGTGTGAATTTAAGAGGTCACACCTACAACTCTGCCAATTATTATGTTCCTGTATATTGCCTGAAATTCCATCATTAAAGGTTGATACATCTGGGTTAGAAAATGGTTCTTTTAAATTGTAAATAGCCCTGATAAGAATAGCACCTTGATTAGGATTGTCAGTTGTCTATGCTTGGTGTGAATTAATCAATCAGGTCATCTTTTATTAAATCTCACCACAAATTAGTAAACTCAGGAAATGGGTTATATTGTGGGGGATTCGGGGAGTCTTAGGTTTCATTTCTTTAATCCTGCCGGCACGAGTTTTGTTTTAGGGCTTGCAGCAGATGACCAACCACAAAGGAATGTCTGATGTCACAATCTGAGAAGTCCTGGATGATTGAAAACCGCTAGATGTTAAACATACACAAACTTCCATAAAAGACAATCTTTTGTCCAGCAGCCAATCGGCTAATGCCACACAACTCTTCCCCCACCCCCTCCCCTAAACCCTTAAAACCCAGTCCTAGGCTGTGCCTCACGTGATTCTCCCTTAGGAGACAGCCTGGCAGGTTTCCTTTCATTAAAGCCTGTTACACTGATCTTTTCAGACTCTGATGGATTCTAACAGGGAGCAAAGGTAATAGAAGTAGAAAATATTGGGTGTGCAGGTTTAGAGAACCCCCAAACTCAGGCTGACCCAGGATAGTTGTGTTTATTCCCTTGATGCGCTGATGTATTATATCAGGACATTTAAGAACACTTACTGCTATAGAATGGACAATTAATTGACTGAGTCAGTTGGCTGCCTCTAAACTCAGGAAGAGCTGAAATGAATTTCAACCCTGAACATTTCTTATATCCCCAGCCAGAGTCACCAGGTATTTGGGTCCTCAAGGTCTGGGGGCAGTTGTCAGGTGGAGATGGACCCTGGCAGACACTAACCAGCCTATGTATATCCACAGAGTCAATTAAGCTGGATTTGTCTGAAAAATGTACCCTGCCTTCAACTACAATACGAGAAAAACCTTGGTTTCCCATGCCATAAAAATAGGATGAGGTTTGCAGGTTTGGTGAGGGTGTGGAGACTTTGAAATACATTTGAGAAGACTTCACAGGCCTGGTTGAGGAGCACAACAGTGAGGTATCCCCAATTAAGAAGCCCCTGTATCTTCTGATTCTGTGTAAATACTAGGATCCCCCTCCTTTAGCATGAGAGAGGGAAAGGAAACCTGAACAGTGACTGATAGAAGACATCTTACAAAATCTTGTGGATGGGATTCAATGAAATTTAATTTGATTTTGATAACGGAATGAAGCATACTTGTACATAGGATGGCATGAATAATCCAATGCCTATTATAGAACTGAGAAGTTATTTCAGTGGGGAAGATTCAAAATCAAAGGAGAAGATATTTAAAGGAAAGCAGGACAAGCATAATAATGGACTCATTAAAGTCCTTTGTACAACCTTATAAATAATTGTTTTAAGGTTAGCATTTGATCTAATATGGCCAATGACACATGAGGGGAGGCTTACTGGGAATTTCTGGGAAAGTATTCCTCATCTCTAAAAAAAGACAAAGAAAAAGAGATGGTCCTTTTTACTACAGACACTGTAAGTCTACATGAGACTGCTAGACTTCTGCAGCCACGTTGCTATCAGCCCAATGGCAAAATCAACAACATGAAAGAGAACATGTTGACAGCTGAAAGAATGGCTAACAAGTGGACCTGGAACCTAGACAGACCATATACAGATCCACTGCTTTCTGAACATGTTGGATGAGATACCTAGTTTCAGTTTTCTTTCATTTGCTGCCATGAGCATTTGACAGACATATATAAGGTGCGACTGTTTTGGCATAATCCCCCCACACCTAGCACAGGTGGTTCTTTACACTTCAACCAGGACAGTGGATCACTACATGGTATGATGGGCTCTCTTAACCCGACTCCTATCTACTCTCTATTTACACCACAATGCCATCACCCCAAAACAATCCAATCAGATTGTATCTCTGCTTAAACATCATTATGGGCTTTCTTTTTTTTTTTTTTATTCAGAAAATGCTCTATTATGGCAGACGAAGTCTTTGAAAATCTGAGTTTCACTTGTCATTCTTCTAGTCCCCCACCATTCCATCCCATGCACATATCATTCTGGCTTTCCCTATGTTCCCCAACACATTACAACTCTGTGTGTCTTTTGGACCAAAAACCCTTACCCATCTTTCCTATCTGCAGATCTACTTTCCCATCCATACCAACTTCTGTGAAACCTTTCCCTGAGTTTCATTTCTTCTGTGTTTTATAGCACCTGTGTGCTATCTTCTAGGCCCTTGTCATAGTTCAGTTCCACACCTATAATAGACATTCAGTTAGAGGAACAAATAGGTGCATGAATGAACAAATGAGTTCAGCCCCCCAGGATCTAGAAAAGTTAAAAGCAAATTCATTTTATAATATCTAGAGTTCTTCTGCAGAGCAAACAACTACTTCCCACATCTCTTGAGGGTATCACAGCTAACCAGTTCTCTAATACTCCCAGCACATAAAATGACTTATTCCACCTTGTAAAGCCAGTGTCTGTAGTCATGCAAGTTCACATTGGATTCAGGGAGATGGCAAAGGAACTGTGAAGCCAGAATTGGTGGACCGTTCTGTTTATTGGAGTCTCGCAATGGCGGATGAGCGAGCAGGCAGGGGAAACTGCTTCTCTCTCAGGGCTAACCAGCAAAGAAGCAGGAGTGGGGAGCTTTCTCCAGCAAACAGTAGCAAAACAACAGCCTCTCCCAGTGGCCACAGGCAACCTGCAATCTATAATCTGCCGCCCTGAGGGCAAGCACCTGCAGCCTTACAGAGACTATACACATGTGCTGCTGCCCTGTGCTCATGCATCAGTCAGGTGAAGTACAAGTAAGCAAGCCTAACACACCTTTTTGCCCGACATACCTTAAGCTACGGTATATTCCTGATTACTCAAAGGGCTGGGTCACTCCAGTCAGCATGACATTTTAATACTGTGTTTTAAATGTGAATGTGAAAAACTGACTTCCAACCATAACAGGGTTATTTGGGATGGTTGCTTTACACATGTATGACACTGTGTTAAGAAAACTAAATTACGCCTGACCAAGTGGTAATACAGTGGATAGAGTGTTGGCCTGGGATGCTGAGGATCCAGGTTTGAAACCCTGATGTCACTGGTTTTTAGTGCAAGCTCTCCAGCTTGAGCGTGGGGTTGCCAGCTTGAGCATGTGATCATAGACATGACCCGATGGTAGTTGGCTTGAGCCCAAGGTTGCTGGCTTGAGCAAGGGGTCACTGGCTCAGCTGGAGCCCCCTGGTCAAGGCACATACGAGAAAGCAATCAGTGAACAACTAAGGTGTCACACTACGAGTTGATGCTTTTTGCTCTCTTCCTCCCTGTCTGTCCACCCTCCTCTCTCTCTCCCTAAAAAAAATAAATAAATTAGAATCATGCTATATAGTGACACAGAGACCCAAACAAATATCTTGTATATTTTTAATAAACTGATTCCTAAATGTATTGATCAAACACAAATACAGTACAGGTATATGTATTTTTTATAAAAAGCGTTTTCAAAAAAGAAAAATGTTGGTAAGAATTAAAATGTGGTCATATTTTTATGAAAAGTATATAATTAGTAACATTTATGCATGCATTAGTATGAATATTTGTTAACAGACAGTAAATATATTCATAAAGATAAGACATGCCCCAACCAGATAGCTTGGTTGGTTAGAGCATTGTCGCTAGATACAGAGGTTGCCCGTTTGATCTCCAGTTAGGCACATGCAGAAACAGCTCCATGTTCCTGTCTGTCTGTCTGTCTGTCTGTCTCTCTCTTCTCCTTTCCTTTTTCACTGAAATTAATAAATAAAAATCCTTTTTTAAGTTTTGAAAGCAAAATAGGCAAGAACACAGAATAATGAAACTAGGCATTCCATTGAAGCATTTTTTCTCAACGACTCTTCTTCAGCTTCTTGCCACTAGGACTCAAACCATGGCATTTGGGGGTCTGACAAAGCCATACTGGTTTCTGGCAATCTGGAAAGTTGGCTGCATATGTAAGTATTCTAAGTGGCTGCTTGCGATGCCATGCTGGTGGCATTAGTGCCTGGGAAATACCAATAGCTAAATGCTTTCCCTATTTCATTTCCTAAATTTTATAGCCTGATAACAGTCAGGCTGCAGGCACTGTAGTCTGAAAGGATTATTGCACTTCCTGAGAAGTTCAAGTCACTCAGCTTTTGCCCCCACGGCTTGGGACACCAACCGAGACATACTGCAATCACACAGCTGCAATAGGATACCTCTCGAGGTTTACTGCTTAATAATATTCCAAACATTAGATCCCCTGTCTATTATGTAAACTCTTTGCCACCAACTCCCTTTTGCTTCTTTTAAGCCTTTTTCCATTTTTGTGTTTACCTTATTTATCTTACCTTCACACTTCCCTGACCTGATTACCCTTAGACATAATCAACTCCTGCTTTCCTTTATGTATCAGTAGCTGCTGCTTGATATTATGTTGTTACTTTAATATCGTAATGGAAAATGATAAAGGCCAATCAATTACTTTGTATTATCCATTGTGTTCCATTGGGATTGATTTTCCTCTATGTAATCATGTTTGCAACCATAAAAACAAAGATTAAAAAGGGGTTTCTTTCCATTTTTCATATTCAAAGGAGTTGCATTAGTATCCCTGCCTCATAGTGTTGCTGGCTTCTAAGAAAGAAACATCTAGAGAAATGGAGCCCATAAGAGGTGGCTAGAACCATGGGCAGGACCCAGAGCGAGCCCTGGGACTCTGACACATGTCTCCAGTGTTTATTTTCCCTACTGCTCTTTAGAAAAATCTGGCCGTCACAGTTATTATCTGATAAATGGCAAGCCTATGTCGGCTGCACATTTTGACATAAGAGGTTTCCACATTATCACTCTGCTTAAAATTTCCCACATCAAATAACCTAGAAATGTACCCATAATGAATCTTCCCCAATACCTCCGTGCCATTCACTCAAACTTCATGTCCGCCGAGGCTCCCGGTGCTTCAGAATAAATATACATTAGACACATCAGAGCGCACACACACACACAAACACACACGCAGGAAGATAACACAGAGCTGGGCAAGCAGCTCGCAGGAGAGACCTGCAGGAGACTCCTAGTCTCTACAGCAGGGAGATTCTTTGAGCCTCAGCCCTCTAATCACCAGCCTTCCATTCGCTGAAATTGACAGGCCAATGGGCAGCCCGGAGCTGCAGCAGCCGCAAGACACCACGGAGAACTTGGCTCCCGTAGCCCCGCCCGGTCCGGCCCGCGGTCAGAGCTGTCTGTCCTCCCCGTTAGTCCCGTGGCCAAATGGGTCGACTGGCCGGTTGCCTTCTATTTGGTATAAAACTCATAAGGTCATCCTGCCTGGAGGAAAGCTATGTGATGCTGTGGTTTGGTCTGACCTCGCTTTCTTTGCTGGGATGCCCCAGCCTCTCTGTGCCCTCCTCTAGCTCTCAGTTGACCTTTTCCCCTGAAATAAGCACATAGCATAATGTCAAAAAACACCCCGGGTTATGAGGGGACCTGAAGCGAGGATCAGGGTCTGTGATGCCAACATTTCCCTGCAGCCAGACTCCAGACATATCGGGTGCGGGTGGAATCTTGAGAAGGCTGGCGCTCGGTGCAGCAGTCGGAAGCCCGCGGGGGTCTGGGTCGCAGGGCTGCCCCGGGGTGCTGGCCGGCTTCTCCTCTCCGAGGCCGGTGAGAGCCTGCTGTCTGGGGTCCAGGACGCTGGAAATCGCTGCTTCTGTCAATTGTCCAAATTTAGATACTGTACTGTGTGGTATGGTATGGTGTGAACCGTATCTGTGCCTGTTTGGGTGAAAATGCACATAATATAAAGGAGACAAAGAAGTGCTCTGTTCGCGTGTGTGCCTTGGAAGGTAGCTCACAAAACTGCCTTCTGTTCGGCCCCTCCCTGGGTGTCTGAGGCCGGCTCACCCTTTCCCAGTCCTTGAGCCCGTATTCTTTTTTGCAGCTGTCTCCTCCGCAGAGTCCCTCCGGGACAGCGCTGTGGCCTCACAAGCCAATGAAGCCCGAAGAAGAGAGGAAGGCCTGTCACAAAGCCGGCCCTCCTCGCAACAAAGCCCCGAGCTCCTGTTTACTCCTTGGGTTTAAACAAAGTTTCCAACTGCCTCCCGCAGCACCCTCCCTCTGAGAGTTCATGCTCAAAGCCACCGAGTAATTTTTATTGTAGAACAAACAGTTGCTTAAATAGGTTGTCTCCCAAAGGCCATTATCTCCCCCTCCACCTCCACCTGCCGCAAATCTCCTGGGGGGTGGGGCAGGCCGTGCAGCTGCTGTCAGACCTGCCCACCGCTCGCCACTTCTCATAAATAAGCTCGGCTTTCAGCAGATCAAGAGAGAGGCTTGTAGCAGTGGGAGTGGTCGAAAGATCTGGAACTTTTTAGAAAGCGTTCCAAATGCTTCGTGGCGCATTTAGCACTCTGAGAGGAGGGAGGCTATGGGAATGGAGTCCGCTTTCTTCCTTAGGGAAACTATTCCAATAGGTTTTGAAATTTATTGTCTGTGCTGTGATAATAAATGAAGATAAAATGAACCTCCCAAACTCAGAGTTTCTTTGGCTGAAGCGGCCCTCTGGGGTTGGCTCCCCCTACTGCTATTCTGTGTTTTGACAGAAAAGTGAAGAGCGTTTTCCAGGAAGCGCCTCCAGGACTCCCACCCAATCCTATTTGCATGCCATCCCTGCTTGCTGGGAACTGGAGCTGTCGTTCTCTGCCAATCCCATCACTGACACTCTGATCTCCTCCCCACCCTCTTCTAGTTCCTCTCCTCCTTTGGTTCTCTCCAGCTCAGGCAGAGAGCCCTCTGGAATCAAACGCAGCTTCACTCAGCCCTTAACCGCCCAGAGCGCCCCATCCTATTACCCATTATGTCTATTACCCACGTGGTCCTGGCCCAAGCCCTACTGCGCCCCACTCCAACCCAAACCTGTTTGTAGCAGCACTCTGAAAGTAAGGTGACCAACTTTTTTACGATGAAAAGGACAAAAATAAATTGAAGAAAACAATATCATAAATAAAAGAAACATTTTATTCATTACAACAGTAATACACTATAATATAAATGCATAATAAAAACATTTGTAATATTTTATATTGTAACTATGCTTACATGCCTATTAATTTTTAATAATAGTTGTAAGAAAAAAGTACTCATTTAGATACAAATACGTCACATCACACGCAATGGATCAACTGCATGAATCGAATACGGACATTTACAGATTAGTCTTCCAATATCAAAAAGGAGGACACGTAGGAGGTCACTTTTCCAGGGAGGATGGAACTTACAAAAGAATTGTCCTCCCTAAAGGAGGCTGATTGGTCACCTAATGGAAAGATGACATCCAGATATTTTAAATCTAGGGGTCTAAAGCAGCTATGCAATTGCATGATCAACATTTACCATATTAGAGAATAACATTTTGGGGGCCAAAATGTGGGAGTTACATTAATGGGTGTTTTCCTGTTTTACAAAAATAATTTGGATGTATTGAAGAGGAGACATTATTATGTCCTATTGCATCTCATGAATTGTGTCCAAATACAAAAAAACCCGACTGGGTTTTGAAATATCAATTCAAAATTTGCTCCTGTATGATGATTCTAATTGCACCCGGGATAGCCTATTGCTGGATTTCCTCGAGATCTTGGAAAGACTAGTGAGCACAATGTGGAATGGATTCCATGTGTGAAATCAACAGACTTTCCTTTTCCGCTTTCCTTTAGAATATGTAACACTCCATAGCCCATCTGAAAAGCATTTCAAGGAACATGGATGAAATGATATCCTGACACTAATTTCTCACATACAAATTGAACTGGGTGAACCCTTCTCATAAGGAACTGACAGATAAAGAATCTTCAGTAAGTTAACTTCAGTTTTGGAATATTCTTCCTACTAAATATATTATTGGGCAAATAATTCATGTCACCTGTGAAAAGCATGTTAATGGTGTATGTATCTGAAATCTTTTGCTCCTTTCTTAAATGGCAGGGCACAGCATTGCATGTATAACATATTCTTATGGTATCTGCCACCATTTAGTGTTGTCACCAGAATAAAATGATGTTTCCGAGATTTAAAAAACAAAAGCAGGTCTCTTGCTCAAAACAGTTAGCACTGGAGAAAAGGACTTAAAATTATTTTCCTTAACAATATTTTTAGTGCTTAAAATGTGCTAGGTACTGTAGTAAGCACTTAAATGCATGTGTGCTTAAATGCCCCTCACAACTTTTTCAGGTAGCCTAATTCCACCCCCTCTTACAGGTAAGTAAACTAAAGAGATTAAGAATCATGCTCAAAGGTAAAGTGGCAGAGTCAGAATTGAATGCAGGCCCATCTGCATATCATAGAAGCATTATTAAAACAGGAAGACACAGAAAGAGTTTCTGCTTTTAAATAGGCAGAGTTTATTCACTGTAGAAAAGCCAATGTTTGAATATTGTTAGAAAAGATCCTACAGGAAAGACTTGGGTGTGCAGGGAAAGTAAACTTACTTCTGTATTGTTTCACAAGAGTTGGCAGCACCAGGCACTCTGACAGCTCATACGATCGCTCCGTTACTTAATCAGTATTATACAGAGCCACTTTATCCTTTTTATGGCTCAGCTTGTCTCTCTAACATTGTGCCGCTGATAAACTCATTCGCAGAAGTAGTGTACCTTTAAAAATCGACACCACGCTCAGTTTTTAAAGCAAGGACACATTATTTGTGAAAGTTTCTATTATAGCATCGCATTCATTACAACCCAGACATTAACAACAGGATTACCTGGTAAGGACTTAAGAGAGATGAAACCATTTTAAAAACATGTTTATTACACTGTCCTCTGAGTTCTGATAATAGAAAATGAGTCCTCTTGAACCGTGGGTTAAAAGCATCCATATTGAATTTTTATCATATGTATCAAATATCTCAGCAGTTATAACTATAGTAAAAAAAATTTTTTTAAATATAAGAAGCATTTTATCCTGAAAATTTGCACAAAATATTTTTTGGACAGGTTGTTAAAGCCAATATTTATTATAACCACTTTTGTAAAAGCATTTTGCAGTCAAATATCCAAAATAGCTTGCAGTTTTAATTTCAGTACAATAAGCATCTTACATAAATTGAAGAATTTTTAACATTGTATTCGAGTAGCCGCCTCAGCCTGCTTCCTTTGAAAATCAATTAGCAGCTAAACAACTATACAGACTTTGTAACAATACATGTCTGTGGTGTTTCCCCAAATTACCTTGAGCAAGGTAAATGGCAGGAGAGCTGTTAGTCACCAGGGAAAGCATGAAAGGATATACTGCTCCAGCGTAAAGTTATTCAGGAAAAAATCTGTAAAGAAAAAATAAGTGTCTGAGGCTTCACGGCAGCTGTTTCAAATAAAATATCATTTGCATCTCTGCTGAGAGTTTCGGTTTTGTCTGCTGGTTGTGTCCCATGCATTTCTTCTGAACCTACTGCTCATTTTTTGAGCTTAGCCTGTTACAATTAAACCATCAAGTGTGTACACTTGTTTGTTTCGTATATATGAGAGACAGTAAAGCTCCACTTCAAATAGAGATGCCCAAGAGGAAAAGGTTAAAAGTGCTGTGCAAAGCTGTGAGACACTGACTAGCAATATAAATTGGAATCAGACAATTCAGTGTGAATAGAGGGGAAAAAAACCCAAACTCTCACATATACAGTGTGTGTGCAGTAGAATGGGTGAGGGACTGCAAAGGAGGTTTTATTTTTAGAAGTCTTTGCTAAATTCTTTATAAGCATCTCAATCTTTGTTAAAAAGAAACAGTAGATATGCACATTTTCCTTAGGGGAGCATTTTTTTTTCATATAAAATTTTAGTAGTCGGCTGCCTAGAGTGAGGCTTTTTGTAACAGAATATACAAATTGTATTTTTATGGTTCCTTATTTATAGTGAAACAACCATTTTAATAAAATGATTCACTTAGATTATTTTACTGCTTTTCATTACAGATCTTCGTATTTTTTCATTTGTTTGTCTTTCTCTCAGTTAAAATTAAAATGTTTGACTCTGCAATTAATCCCAAATGGGTTTGATTTTGAAGTACTTTAGTCTTTAAAAAAAAAACTTGCTAAAATATCTTTCTATAAACATAAAGATCAAAATAAACACAAAAGTTTGGCTGCTTATGGGAGTCAATCCTGGGCTGAGTTATCTGTCACTCAGAGCAAATGTCTGGCACTTATTTATTGGGAGAAGGGGGCTATGAAGCAAAATTAACATCCTAAAAAGAGCAAACTTCCCTTGCCTCTTCCAAATCATAAGAGCAATATTCTAAGGTATTTTGCTTTGATTTGTTTTGTTGGGGAATTAGTGGTTACTTTTGTACTTGAAATATCATAACCTAAAGTCTATTCTATAAAAGGCTTTTTTGTGTGTGTGGTATGTGCCATCATTTATCTTAAATCATGAAGAAGAAAAATTGTATTCAAACATCATGAATAATGTTAAAGGAAATTCTTAGGGTTTTGTATCTGGACTAGTAAATGCAGTTTAAAGCAATAAGGCTTATATCTGTGGAGATGAGGATGGTAAAACGTAGTCCATTATGTGAATGCCTTTAACATGCCTGTTAGCAACCTAAGAGCCTTGTGACAGTCAACTGTGTAAGTTTATGGCTCTAAAAAAGAAAAGTGATTGTAGCAATATAAATTATTTGTCATTTTATTTGAAAGGTATAATTCAAATCAATGTTAAACAGAACTGATGTTAATGTAAAATTATTCTACTAAAATAAATTTTAAATTAGAGATCTTAGCTAAACACTGGAAAGTTCAAAATCACGTTATTTTTGTTTTGAATGTATCATATTGCTGAATTGTTGATGTATTGCTCTGACAACATTCAATGCACCTAAAATTTTGTAAATAAAATGAGAGATTCCAATGAGAAAATAAGTGTAAAGGAAAATGCTGCTTCTATTATTAATATATATTTTCACAGAACTTGTAGGTTAAAACATAAAAATACACACACACACACACACACACACACACACACACACAGAGTCTCTCCTCTACCTAATTTGGTGAGTTAATGTTCCTTCTCAAAAAATATATACATTGAAAAAGATGGATTAAATATGTTGGTTGAATTTGGAATGCAATAAAATAATTACATTAAAAATGACCATATTTAAGGGAAAAAATAGCTAAGTTGGGCTAATTTATTATTATTACTCATTGCATTTAAAGAAACTTGGACTAGAGATCAAAGTGCATTTTGATTTGTTTGAAAATTGTAAATGACCCGTTCCCAGATTTCCAACCCCATAAAGTTAGAATGCAGTCTGTGAGTACTCTCTGCTCTAATCAAGAAGGAAGGGGCTTCAGCTTCAAATGTCAATGCTGTAAACATGTTAAATCTGGAAAATATTTTCTAAGCAAGCAACCATGTGTTAAATTTACCGAACTTGTCATGAAAGGGCTGCAGCTGCAAACCTGCAAACTTCTCACTTCCACGAAGACTCCAGATGCTGAGAGGGGGAAGCAGGGTTTTCATCTCAGCTCCCCAGCTGTTGCACTTTAGCACTGTGCCTGCCACCATCGTTTTAAACAGTTTTTCACCAGGTGAAGAAGCAGTGACCATTGAGCACCAGGAAGGAGAATCATGACTCACTTCAGAAAGTGTTCCACATAATTTACTACCACATCGCCAACCCAAACACTCAACCATAGATAACAGTCTGCAGTCTATCCGGCTGCCCAGCTAAACCAAGTTAAACAAAAGCTTCTAGAATGCAGAGGGAAAATAATCAGCTGATTATAAAATTAAGCAGTTGTCATGTGCTACTGCCAAAGAGGATTCCCATTAAATTACACTTATGCATCATTTTGTGAAAACTTTTTTAAAACCATATTTGTGGTGTATATAACTAAAAACATCTTGGGATAGATTTAAAACTTTGCTTTACTGTAGAAATATAAAATCTTCCAGATACCATCATAAACAAAGACAATTTGATGAATTTTTAAAAATTACTAACACTACTTTTAACACCACTAGCATTATATGTAATATTTACAATATGCAATCTTCTTTTATAATGTAAAGTGTTTTTAAAATGAAATCTGCACTTAAATGCCAATATCCTCTCCTTCTGGTTTCTCACTTTATGACACTAACATAGGATCTCATACACAAGCCAATTGAAATTTTAATAAAAGAAAGCAGGAGTTTCTAATAAACTCCTGCAGTGAGCTGATAATACTAAACATCTTTAGCAGCATGGTGTTTTTTATTATTATTTTAGCTGTATATTAATATGCTAGTATTTGTAAACTCCCCAGTGCCACTAGATTTATTTCAGAAGCCTTCCCTATGTTCTTCTGTTGTGAAAAGTTTATCTGACAAAGAAAAAATCTTTTTCGGTGGTTTTCCATCCAACAGCTACTTGACAGAAAAATATATAATTGACAAATGCCCTGTGACTATGCATTCAGTTGGAAGTGAGAGTGAATGATTTCACTTATTGTAGTGCCTTTCCTGGTCCAAGAAAACTGGCATAATTCATAACTGTAAGGGAAGTATTATTTTGGCTTTTGTTTGTGATTAGCAAGCTGTACTGACGACCTGCATCTCTCACCACCATACTTCCATGCTCTTTATCTTCTTTTCAGTCCCCTCCATCTCTCCACCCCACCCCCGACCCCCACCCCAGCTTCCCAATTAGACCTCCCCCACACTGCTATCTGAGCAATAGGGACTATGACTGCATAGCTTCCACTTAAAACATAATATACAAGAAGCCATGTTTACAATGTAGTTTGGAGTGTGGAATTCCAATAAAACCATGGGGGATGTTCTTTTATGACACTGAATGTAATGTGGAACTGTTACTGTCAGTAGGCAATGAACTTCAACATATATTGTATGTGATAGAGTCGACATTTAGACAGTGTTTACTATGTGCCAGGAGCTTATCTAAGCACTGTGTGTGTGTGTGTGTGTGTGTGTGTGTGTGTGTGTGTGTGTGTGTGTGTGTGAACCTATTTGATCTCTCCACAGCTCTGTGTGGCAGATACTGTTATTGTTCCCACTTTATAGATACTAAAACTAGGATGCAGGAAAGTAACTTGCCAATATCACTCAGCTAGAATGAATGCAAGAAGTCTAGGCACAGAGTCTGGCTGTTCATCAATCTGCCTTTGTAAACCATGTGTGTTTAGAGTGAGGCCATCTCAACCAGTTGGTTTTAATTGGAGTGGCTACTCTAGATGACACCCATTCCAATGCTTCTTTGTTCCTTTTGCTCTAAGTAAGCAGGAGATCTCTGGTTTCCTTAATCTTAAATTCAGGAAGAAAAATGAATCCTCTCACTCTCAATCAATACTACCCCTTTCTATTTGATTAGGTAAAAACAGTCAAGAAACATTTCTTGTTGGTGTTCTTAATACAAAGTTGAAAGGGAGATAGGAGCAACCCAGGCTGTGCTGGCCCTTAGGGGCCTTTGTGAGGTTTAGAACAAAGCTTAAAAGATGTATCACTTGACAAGGAGGGGATCCATACACAAATTTTAAAAGGCACCTTTTCTTTCAGGCTGTCAGAGCCAGCATAGAGGCATGGTGAAAAATCAGCCATTTGCAGTGAGCATCTTACTCCATGGTAACCATGGCGATCCTGAGACCAGATTCAATTGGGCTGGCCCAATGTGGAAAAAAACACGCAGGTCATTGTGGCCTGACCTAGAGAACCCTGGTGGGAAGAGCACACCTTTGAGAATAGAACTTTGTCTCTTCCAAAGCTGGGACACTGAGTCAGTTCAACAAGGCAATGGCAGCCCAGGGCTGAGGCTGGGCTGCAAGTTTATGCAGGTGTACAAATGCATCAAACTAGACCTCCCAAAATCAAGCCTACTTTTTCCCCCAAAGTTTTTGTCTCTATCATAAGACCAGATACTGGTTTTGAGTAGGCTGCCATAGAAGGCAATACCATGCCATTTTTTGAATTAAAGCTCAGATGTGCTGATATTAGATTACTGTTCAATATGGTTCACAATATTCAATCATCTATTGGCCATTAGGTGTTCTAAAACTGGTTTCTAGAAGCAGGCTACTAGAAGCTATAAGCACATATAAAATAAATAAGGTAATATTTGGTGATAGAAATACCTTCTATCTTTGTTTAGAAGTATAGACTTCTATTAAATTTAATTACTTCCCCTGTGGCTTTAAATCAAGGGCAGCTTCTGTTCAATGTAATTACTTTCCCCTGCAGTTTACATGGCAAAGATGTCATTGCAACTTACCCATTGCTTCTGGCCAAAGTGAAAGCTTGGGCATGATTTTCTCCATTATACCAATGATTTCTCTCATAATTATACTTTCTGACTTTATCCAATAGCACGTTTTTGTGGACACTTTATTCATGAAATATGCCTTTGGTATCTTGAAAATTATTCAATTAGTAGCATGTTATTGACAACTGAAATCTGAAGAAAAAAAAATTTGGATAAATTTCAACATAAAAAATGCTTGGGTTTATTTTACCAATTTATTGTACAAATGTTTGGTTTTTGTCACGCAACAGTACATTAAAGTTTTTATTATGCAGAATCTGCATAAAAGAACACTTTTTCTAAGTTTCTGAATGTGGCAGTATGATCACTTTTGTTAGTTGCATGCCCAAGCTAACAATTTTTACTAATAATTATGTCAACAGCAAATCCAATTGCTCTTCTGCCCCCTAATTGTCAAAGTCCACATTCAATTGTAGCTACCTAACAATGCTGCCCTTTATTGAATTGCCATAAGAATGTATTCACAGAAGTGAATTCCTAAAAGTTTGCTTCTCTCAAGATGAAGTGGATCTTCATTAACATTCTGAAAATGAAATGCAGCTTCATAAAAAAATAAGGCAGCTTTCAGACCATTTTAGAATTTCAGAGAAACTTTGCATTATCTTTCCCATGATTCTGTGCTGATGTCAGGCTATATTTCAACTGAAATGACAATGAAATCATTTCAATTCCATGCAATGTGCAAAAAAACAGTCAATTTTTCACTTGGCAAGCTGAAGTCTAAAGTAATTAAGCACTGCTGTGTGGGAGGCAGCTTCCTGCTCTGAAGTCAGCCTGAGATAATTACCATATTAAAGTCAAAACATCATGTGCCGCCCTGATAGATGGATGGAGAGATTGGGCATCTATTAAATGATCCATTTTGTTATGCTTCCTGGGAAATGTGCCATTGATGCCAATTAAGAAATATATATTCCAAGTGAGTATTTCTAAGTGACAAAACTTCTATCCGGTAAATTGAATTTATTATTTACTGATCATGAAGTACTTAAAGTCATAAAATCTAGCTAGAGAGCAACCTGTGAGGAGAATTACATGCTCTGACTCGGTTTACAAACCCTCATTACCCAATTGCCACGTTAGCATAAAGTTCTTTATGATAACATTTCTAGCCAAGGTACTAAGTTATTTCTGTCATGAAAACTCTAACTGGAATAATAATATGATGTTGGAGATAAAATGTAAGCATTCAGAAATTTCAAAGGCACAAACAAGTTATGTGAAGAATTCATTTTTTTATATGATTAAAGGGAAGGTAAATGAAATAAATTTCAAAAAAATAATCTCTCCTAAATGTCTTTAAATCTCTGCTCATGGTATTGGAAAATGAAATGACACCCCCCCAAAATCAAAGTTGGATAGTAATTTATTAACATAATTCAGCTGAATTGCACATTACTGGAGCAAGATTAAATGATGTTAAAATTCTTAGTGACCCCATTTATAAAGAGTTAATCATTTATTAATTTTCCTATATGGTTTTATTTATGTTCTTATAATGCTAACTGATTGAGAATATACGGACGAAGCATATTGGCCCATGATTTAAACCTGTCCCCATTCATCAAGGTTCACATTTGATTGTAGCAGACAATAAAAGACAGTTTATTTCCGTGTAAATATTAGTGAAAAAAGAAAATAAATATGCTGGCTGTTGAAAGGAGAGGGCACCCCCAAGTCAGGATCTTTTTCTGCATAAAGAGGAGGCAGTTCTCTGTCTGCAGTGAAGGTTATATTTGACCTTTAACGACACACTTCTATGGGATTTATTCACCACCATTTCTACTAGTTTATTGATACTAAAAGGATGGAAAACTAAGGCAATACCTGTATCCTTTTAAAATCAGAGGCAAGAAATCTGAGGATCACAACTAATATTTCTCTTGTTGAATAATAAAAAAAAGCACACCAGTAAAGTTTAAAATGCAAAGATTCACCCATATAAAGATGAAACAATAATTAGTTTTCCAAGGAGGTAATCTAGAGAATCAATAGGCTGTTTTAACACCAGATTTCATCCATGCCCTCTGGCACATCACTTGATCAGGGATCCCTGTGAGTCAGGCAGTCATTGAGCAAGGCTGGCATTGCTAAATTCCAGGCTATTCTGAAAGACAGTTTCAGGCCCTTGGTTCTGTGTGTTTTGATAGAAATCCTAAAATAAATGCAATTTAAAATCACTTTCTGTGGGGGAGAAGGGGAAAATGAAGTTTTTATTAGGAAAAAATGGGATTATTTATTATTTCTGTGCCCTGGTATTCAACAGGGAAGTTCACTGCCTGAGTGTCCTCCTTCTCACATTTCCAGCAATGCCAGTCTCTTAACTATAAATGGATATAAAAATAGAGGAAATGTAATAATAATGGAAAGTAGAAAAAAGTAAATCTTCCTTTTGATTCTATAGATACCTATAAGTATAGACACACACACATGAACACACACACAAATATAAAAACTTTCTATTGTAGATCAAGAAGGAAGATCATCTAAACTAGTTAAAAATGAAAATTAAGATGCTTGTTTTATTTTGTTTTTAGCTAGTATTAACATTTCCTAATGATCTATGAAAGTTTATTTTGTTCCTTCTTTGCTTTTACTTTCAAAATATTCTACAATGAAAATAAATATACATAGTTGGGAAAAAATAGATTCCACTTTTATTTTTAAACTAGTAAAAAATATTGTATCATTTTATAACACATTACAAAATGAAATGAAGCAATAGGCCTCAATGTGAGATTGCTTTGCAGTGGATGATCCTCATTAAAAAACGGGAGGCACAAAGTCTCAGTGGCCCGCAGTCCTCCTAGAAGGGCTAGTTGAAGAGCACTAATAACCCCAAATCAATGCTGGGGCTTATTTGGTCACTTGAGTTCCACTCTGTACATGCAAATAAACAAACACATTTAGAATGGACTAGAGAGTGGGAATGTGACTTAGTAAATAGACCTCTGGTCTGAGAGTAAGAAGTTCTAGGTTTCTATTCAAGACCCTGGCATTGAATCACTTTGTGAATCAGGACAGTTTAGAACTTCACTCTTTTCTTTTCTCCATCTGTAAAATGGAGGCAGTATTACGCCAAACTTAGCAAATAGTCAGAGAAAGGCAGTGTGTGCATTCCAAGCATGATGATTTCTGGGAAATTTTCAGTTCTTCATTGTGAACTCTTCCATCATTTTCAGCTGCCAAAATCCAGATGCTATTTAGAGAATTCAACCTTCAACATTCCATTTATTTTCTGCCCTTTAAAGGTCCATGGTTTCGAGGTTTTTCTCACCATATTAACTGCGACAGTAAAATTAGATTGTTCGGCTTCAGTTTATACTCCATTTCATTCTTTAATTTCTGTGTTCAGAGATGATGAGTTTTGGTTTGCATTCACAGTGTTCCAGAAAACTAACAGATAAAATGGGTTTTCATTTGAAAATTTTTAACTTCATAAAAAAAATCTGCACTGAAGCCTGACCTGTGGTGGCGCAGTGGATAAAGCGTCGACCTGGGAACACTGAGGTCGCCAGTTCAAAACCCTGCACTGGTCTGGTCAAGGCACATATGGGAGTTGATGCTTCTAGCTCCTCCCCCCTTTCTTTCTCTCTCTCTCTCTCTCTCTCTCTCTCACTCTGTGTCTCCTCTCTAAAATGAATAAATAAAAATTGAAAAAATAAATATAAAAGAAAATCTGCACTGAGTATTGTGAATATAAATAAAATCATACATGTGAAAGCAGTTTAAGCTTTTCTAAGAAGAATGTCCCCACCTCTCATTCACCCCATCACACATTTTTATACAACTAACACGAGCTTACAACTACCTTCTAAAGCCTATTTTGATATATTTTGATTATGCATTTGAAAGTACATTTTTAAGATAGTTCTTCTAACATGCTAAAAAATGAAATAGATTAATTTTATCTCAAACTCCTAAATCAAATAAACAAGACCTCAATGCACGTAACCTTTCATTCACACTTCATCTACCACCTCATTCTTTACTCTCTTGCACTTCACCCAGGGTAATCTTCCTTCTCTCAACAAATGTCATATCCAGTAACTCAATCATACATCTTAATCAAAAGCAATAAGTGTAGCACCAGACATGAAAGAGCACCTACATAAACATAGTCTTTTGTGCCTTCAAGTCTCTCTCGTACTGACACTGCTAACACAAGACAGCACTTCTCATCACTAGAAACACACCCCTGAATTCATTAAGTGTTCAACGCTTTCTCTAACATCACGGAATGACAGCCAGCAGCGGTGTCGTCTGATTTTAAAGCGCACTGGCACTGAAGAAGTTTAGACTTCAGAATTAAAAAGAGATAAGAGGGTGTTTCTTTTATTACCAAGATAGTTTCCCCAAATTACAAGAATAATTACCTGACCCTTAAATATTTTTATATATAATTTGTCCAATCACTCCTGGTGACTAAGACAATAAAAGGAATTCTCTTCTGTCTTCAAATTTCAAACCAAGGCGAAGAAACAAGATTTTCTTGCTGGAATATGCTAAGGAATTTTCATCAGATGTAGTTTCCTATCACTTTCCTCAATGTCATCACCTTGGAAGGAATGACCATTTTTACTGTGGGCCTGTGTAGACTAAGAAATATAGCTGTTCTCTTCACTCTCATCCCTGTATCACTTTATTTGAGTCCTACTGTTGTAGTAATGTCAACCTGATTGGACCTTGTTATTCAAGAGGGTACTGACAGATGAAAGGAGGGTAACGTATCTCAAGCCCTAATACAAAGCAGACACCTGCCTGACCAGGCGGTGGCGCAGTGGAAAGAGCGTCGGACTGGGATGCGGAAGACCCAGGTTCGAGACCCGGAGCTCACCAGCTTGAGCGCGGGCCCATCTGGCTTGAGCAAAAAAAGCTCGTCAGCTTGGACCCAAGGTCGCTGGCTCCAGCAAGGGGTTGCTCCATCTGCTGAAGGCCCACAGTCAAGGCACATGTGAGAAGCAATCAATGAACAACTTAGGAGTTGCAACGGCAACGAAAAACTGATGATTGATGCTTCTCAGCTCTCTCCATTCCTGTCTGTCTGTCCCTCTCTCTGACACTCTATCTGTCCCAGTTAAAAAAAAAAGCAGACACCATGTTGCCTTCACCTATTTTATGTCAATGTTCACACCGACTCTGTTAAACCAGTGTTTTTTCTCCCCATTTTTTCAATGAGATAAAGTGTGATTCATTAAGCAAGTTAGATCACTAGCTAAAAAATGGGAGTGCCAGGCTGAATTACAGGTAGCAGGCTCTCAGTAAATATTTGTTAATAAGGATATGAATTCATATCTAAATATGTTCTATCTGATGCAGAGATTCCCTAAGTGCGGAAATTAAAAATTAAGATTTTTTAAACCCTAAACTGTACAAGACTTTGCGTTCAATTTCACTACACTGTGTCCTACCAAATTACCTTCCATGTGTTAAAAGTTAGACATTATTTACCCCCATTGTACAGATGAGAAAATTGAGGTTCAGAAAAAGTATATTTATATAGCTTAGTAAATGTCAGTATCAGGATCACACTAGATTGCCTCTTGAATGATGTCATATTTAAAACCTTATGGGAGTCCTGGCCGGTTGGCTCAGTGGTAGAGCATTGTCCTAGAGTGTGGATGTCCCAAGTTCAATTCCCAGTCAGGGCACACAGGAGAAATGACCATCTGCTTCTCCATCCCTCCTTCTTCCCCTTCTCTCTCTCTCTCTTCCCTTCCCACAGCCATGGTTTGATTGATTCAAGCACATCAGCCCCTGGCTCCACAGAGCCTCAGTATCAGGTGCTAAAATTAGCTTGGTTGTGAGCATAACCCCAGGTAGGCTGAGCATCAGCTCCAGACAGGGTTGCTGGGTAGATCTCAATTGGGGTACATGCAAGAGTCTGTCTAACTCCCCTCTTCTCACTTGGAAAAAGAATAAATAATAAATAATAAATCCTAGTGGAGAAAAATAGGGAATTAACCAACCAATAAATTTATTCCTGGAGAGAAAAATGATGTTTTTAATGAGTCTTTGTAATGTTTTTTCAGTTTATGTCTCTAATGCAATGACTATTGACTTAAGCATACCACATGTAAGGTCAGGAGATTCAGTTCCAGTCCTGGATATACCACCTACTGCAGAGACTCACTTTTCTCTTAAAGGAAATGAGAAATAAAGTATCTACTTTCATTCTGGCTTACCATTGAATGCCAAGCATCAGTATCTGGAACAAAGCAAATCCTTCATAATATTTGTTGAATCAATAAATAAAATGAGTACCTCATGGACAGTTGTATAAATAGTACTTGGTAAGTGTGAAGTTCAAAATAGATTTGGGGAGTAATCATCCCAATTCTCTAGGCTTGGGGTGTGTGTGTGTGTGTGTGTGTGTGTGTGTGTGTGTTTGTGCATATGTGTTTCCTCATTGAAAATACAAGTTTCTAAATATTTATTTGTAGAAACAAGCTGCCTTTTAAATTGTTCAACATTGTACACTGTATAAATAATGTTAGTAGTTAATTTGGGTTGATATTTGCACCAGTCTTTATTATGCTTTAAGCCATTAATTGTCTTTTTACTATGGTATATGCAAAGATTTAGATCAAGGGTCAGCAAACTTTTTCTGTAAAGGGCCAGATAATAAATATTTCACTCTTGTGGGCCATACGGTCTCTTTCAAAAGTACATACTCAACTAAACCATTGTAATACAATACCAGCCAGACAATATGTAAATGAAAACGAATGAGGTTAGCTAAGTACCAATAACTTTAAACAAATAAATGACAGGCCAGGTTTGGCCTATGGGTTTTATACTTTGCCAATCCCTGATCTGGTATCTAAGTGACCATTTGAGAGTGGCATGTCTTTATCATTGTGTTACCTCAAGTGCTTTGGATGTGTTCAATACCATTTTGCTGAAAGAAGAAAAGTTTTTAAGTTGTGTTAGGCACTCTATTATGCACATACCAAACATAAAAGGAAAGAAGATGGTGTCCTCAATTCCACGGATTCAATAGCACACCCACGTGAGAAAAGAACCTTCTCAAGAAACATACCCAGGAGGGGTAATTGGTCAACTGAACTGCCTTGATAGTACTAACACTGGAAAGAGAAGGTATTTTATAATAGGATATTTCTTTTGGGTTTAGGGGCACATTTTTAAATCTACAGCATATTCAAGTTTCTGCAATAGTGAAGTATGAGCTATAATATCACACCAATGACAAGAGAAGAAGCACACAAGTTATCTTTGTCAAATCAAACATACTAAGAAAAGCTTTGGGCAGGAGCCAATTTTAGAACTGGTATTTGAAGGCAAAATAAGGAGAGGGTAAGAGAAATGAAAAGGCATCCCAAGTGGGAGGAAAAACATATGCAAAGCCATAGAACAAAGCAAGGTAAAAGACAAGTTGCTTAGCTTACATGAAACCATTGGTGAATAATAAGAAACACTATCAAAGATTTACACCAGACCTTGCTCACTTTAATTTACTCATTTTTTTCTATACATTATTTAACTTAAGAACTGGAATTAGTGTGACAAAAACTTCTTAAAAACTAGCTTTGGGAATAAGATGATTTATTAAAATGGGTCTCAACTAAGTACTTCTGCCCATGGCAAATTTTATTATATGAAGGGTAGTAGATCAAGAGCAATAAAAGAGTTAAACTCTTAAAGAAATTTCATGTTGTTTCAATATCTTCATCCAAACAAAGTTCTGCTAAGTACTTTGTACTACCTAACCAAATGAATAGCCTAAGTGTAAGACCCAAGCACAACAAAAATTTCCCAAACCTGCCAGCACTGCTGAATGGCTTCCATTCTATAATACACACCAGCTAGTCACACCCCTTGTAAAGTCTTGACCTGACAATACTTGCAACAGGCAACATCTATCAAAATGCAGCTGGCTTTAGTGGGCAGGTAAAATTCAGTTGCCAAATCTTTTTTCGTATTTTCACTTTTATAGAAAAAGAAGTTAGTTTCACAATATGTGGGAAAATAGCTAAACCACATGCTCTCTACTTGGAAAGCCTCGTGTTTGCCCTGCGTTAGAGCTTCAGGCTTTCCTGTAAAGCTCTTCTCATGGATGGGAATACTCATGTCTCTCAGGTCAAGGCAACGCACAGGGCTTGGAGACAGGGCATGTCTGCCATTTGCCCTGGCAAAACAAGTGTTGGGGTTGAACATGGGAAGAAGGCTTGGTTCACAGATCCATGTAAGAATATTTTAGTTAAAAGAAAGGTTTTGTCCCTGGTGAAATACACACTTCATTTCCCTAGCTAACAAAGTTGGCCAGATTTCTAGTTTTGTTGGTGCCTCCAACAGCCTAACTCCTGCAATAAAATGAAAAAAGCCTTTATCAGTGTGAATTAAAATTTAAAAATATAGCAAAGAAAACAAAAACAAATGGACAATAGCAAACTGTATAATTTTATGTGGCAACGAATTATCTCCAGGTTTCTCTGTGGTCCCATCATCTACAACACACTGCCGCTCTCTAAGCCGGAATGCTTGAAGAAGTATGTAGATTGAAAACACTTTTCAGATTGACATTAATTACAATTAGTAAATTGCTTCGTTTCTTTTGAAACACAAGCCTTTTACTAGCCCTTTACCGGAAGCGTGTGATGGAATTTCTCCTTGATGGGAAACTGAGAAGCAAGTGTGGGACAGGGCAAAGGCGCCCAGAGGAAGCACCGAGCCTCTCATCTCTCACATGAGATCCGCAGCATGCATTCTTGAAGACAGAGTGACATCTAAAGGGATTTTGAAATAGCCAGGGCTTCTATCCGGCAGCCAAACTGACAAAGTCAAGGGCATGTCATATTTTGGAAAACTGATGAGTTTTCAGGTTTCCTGTGCTTGATTGTCCCAAGTAACCATGAAAAGAGGATCAAATTCCGATTTTAATGACATGCCTCAGGGTGCCCTCAGGACAACTGCCATTTTTATCTTAGATTCTGCAGGTCCTCAGTGAACAAAAGGGGGGAAAATCAGCTTTGAATAGATTCCTTACGCTCTTGTCAAAAGTAATCTAACTCTGAATATCTATATCCCAAAATATCATCACGCGGGCAGTTTTATTAACCTGAAGAATTAATAGAGCAGAATATTTAAAATGGGGTTTCAGTTATTGATTCTCCAATTAGATCCTGTGTTCCCTAGGTGCTGTGTATAATAATGGTTTTGCTCAGTCTCCCGCACTCGCTAGCTCGCTCTTCCTCTCTCTCTTCCTCTGTGTGTCTCTGGGTTTCTCGTAAGCATGCTTTGAATACACATGTGGTGCATAATGACCAGATCGGGAGGCGAGGCTGCATTTGTGGATTCTGATTATGCTTCTGAAAAATATCTTCAATCCCCAAATTTAGTCTTTTCCAAGCTTATAATCCCCACTCTCCTTCCATTTTTTGCACAAAATAATTTTTATTTTGGAGTTGACTATCATAATGTGTGGCAGCATAGCCAGAGAGCAGGGCCCATGTGCTTGTTAACAGCCCCCTGATGTTAACAATGAACTAATTACTTTTACTACTGATGTGCTCTGGGGCATTATTTTCTTTCTGTATGCTTTCCTACTGAACTATTGTCATTACTCAATCAGAGGACTGAGAAAGGCAGAAGCAAAGAAAAAAAACTATATACATTCTCCTCCACAGGGCTGAAGCCAGAGTCCCATTTCTTAGGTCTTGATTTTCTCCGCTTTCTTTAAGTGTGCATTCCTTGGTAAGTGGGAATACCTTCAGATGCATTTTTACTTATTTATGAAAAAATAGTCTAAAATCATGCCAGGCTCCTGGGATACTCTAGCACATTTATACCACGATGCCCCAGTGAACTGCTTAAGCATGGATCAGCTGCAGACCAAGACGTGAATGCTTTCTTCTTTACGGAAGCTGTGTCAATGTGGTCAAACAGTGAGTGGTATATTCCCTTTCTGAAAAATATGCCTCTGGAAAAGAGAAATATATGTGTTTCTTCTTTGGCACCAGTAGTGTTTCTAGTCTATTGGAGTTGGAGGGCAGGAATGGGAGGGGGCAAGAGGAAAGAACCACATTAGCCCAGAGAATGCAATGCTTAGAGAGCACTTAAAGTGGTATAGCATTTACAGCAAAAGTGTTCTTTTTTTTTTTTTGGCTGAAGATAAAATTTGCTCAAACAACTGATTTTCTGTGATTGTTTTTATACAAAACACCCACCCTAGACCCATTTGCACATCTATCCAAACAACAATATTTCACTTTCATGTCAAAAGAAGTTGGCATAGACAATTCAGTACAAAACCTGGAACCTAAGGCATTGAAATGTTAAACAATGACAGAACCTCTCAGCTAGTATTAATAAAGGAGATTAAAGCAGCATGTAACATAAGATGTATGTTAATAAAACAAGTGGTGAAAAATAATAAATTGACTACCCAAATAATAGAAGCATATCTTTACATTTCAATTAGTCTTTGGCAGCTGCTGTCTTTATTTTTTTAACACCTACAAATATTTTGCAACTGTAGAAAAAATGATGATTATCAAGCCAGAGTGTTCCTGAAAATATGACTATTTGGGTTGCTGTTTTAAAATAAGCAATCTTTCTCATACATAAACTTTTCATTCAAAGCTATCTCAAGTAGAGCAGGAATCATTGAATGTGCAGACGCTGCTCAGTTTCCCAGAGCTGTCAGTGCCCACAATCTGCCTCCCAGGATTGGAATTCTGATAAGATATCAGATATGTAAAGGCTTGGATGAGAAATCTTGGGGTAAGGACAATAATAATTAAAATAGTCTTTATTGGTTCACAGACCAGTGTTTAGGACCAGGAAAAAACAAACAAATAAAACTTCCTATTAACAATGCAATTTCGACTTCTAAAATATTTCTTCAAGTGTGAGTCAGAGATTCTCATTTCAGTTCTTTTGTTCTTCCAATAGTGATTTTCATACTAAGATGTTGAACATGTTTAGCTCTCTCCCTGTAGAAGAAAAACGATGCCGATAGAATAGGTCTTTGTTCCTGCTGCTTTACCGAGTTGAAAAATAGCAACAGTGAAAAGAAACAGTAGAAGTAAGAAAGTTGAGTGATGGCATCGTTTGGCTTTTATGCTGTATTCTCACCACACAACTTGTAAGTCTGATTTAGTTCTTGTTCTGGTGTAAAACTCTAATTTTACATTGCAATATCAGAATTTCAAGTAATTGTTTCTTCTATAAAAAAAAAACATCATGAAGGTAGGACTTATAAAAGAATACCACAGTAAGCAATGAAACTGTGTTGGAATAAATATATCAGAAAAGGATTACTCTAAGCTGTAACACTTAGGCATCTTTCAATAGCTTTAGACAGTATTATAAAACTAATATATGGACCAGTGCAGAGATCTAACAAAAGAACAAAAACCCTAAACTATCTCAAAATGCAAAATCAAAGCATCACCTAGAGTATGCTAACTTGGTATTTTTAAAGGGGTGAAAAGCCCATCATTAGAAAAGAAATAATTTAGGGATTCCGTAATCTATTTCAGTGAGAGAAGGGAAAAGAGATTGCGCGAAAGAACATTTGGGAGTAAGGCTGCCGACTCTTTCAACAGTGATTTTATTACTTAGCCTCTGTGGACATTTTCTATATTATATAGGTAATAGATTTGATTTCAATATAAATATTTTATCTCGGTTAAAATTAAGTAAGTTTTTAGCAATGCAGAAAATTCAAATAGAGTAATTTAAAAAATATTTTCTCTGATATTTCTTTAACAGATTTATGTCTAGATTATTTACCGTTAATTCAGGACTTTCTATTATGAAATATGTTTTGCTGATATTAAAACAATAACACAAAATATTCCCATGTACCTCATATAACTTTTTAATTGTATATGATTCAGGAAAAAAATTAGTACAAAAGCCAAAATGAAGAGAAGAGCTAAGCAATTACCTAGATGGGTTTACTTCCATGAGCCTTATGTGGCCAAAAGTGGGGTCCCATGCATTATTTTCTCCTTGACAGCATAATGGTTGTTAATGACTCTGGGAGAGTATATAAGAAGGCCTATTTGAACAGACTGAGATCAGTTTCTGTCCTTATAAACTGAATGATGTAGACATTGATCAATTCCATAGCAGCCGTTCTTACATATTCACGCATGCTGTGAATAAGAAATATAAGATATAATTACAATATTGGCTGAGCTGAGCTGAAACTTTTTTCTTCTCAGTTACCAACAACTTCCACTCCTTGCTATATAACCCCCAACACCCAAAAGGAGAGTATCATTTTTTAGTTCTAATTTTAACTTGAAAAATCACATCTCAAGAAACCCAATATCCTTTTTAAAGGTAAGAACAATCAAAAAGCTGTATAATATATTCAGTTCATAGCAGAGTGAATCGCTGAGGCAACTTTTAAGATATGAAAATGTATCTGTTAAAGCTTGCACTTGGTTTTGTCAGAAAAGTAGTATTAAAAATAGCAAGCTGATTATATAACCATGGGAGGAAAAAGGAAGGCATGAGCAAACGATGAATGAAAAAAAAACTAGCTCTAAATACCATCTTTATGAATGTATAAAGAAATAAATTGCATCAGAACCACAGTACAAGTTTCCAGCCAGTGAGTAAGTAAAAAGAAGAAACATGTATTTTCTTTGGAATTAATGAAGCACAAGTTACTGACAAATACTTGGAATTACCTAGCACCTTCTCTCAAAGCATCGCTGTAGGTTACTATATTTCTTATAATGACTGTGCATTTAGAAGAGATGATAGCCGTGTCACCATTTTTTGCAGAATGACAATCTTAGGCTTATATCATATTTCCCTGTGTATAAGAAATACTTTAATTTGGGGGCCCAAAATTTGAAAAAAAAAATGTATTACATAAAGTTAATGAACTCAATTTTCACAGCATGCGTGAATATGTAAGAACGGCTGCTATGGAATTGATCAATGTCTACATCATTCAGTTTATAAGGACAGAAACTGATCTCAGTCTGTTCAAATAGGCCTTCTTATATACTCTCCCAGAGTCATTAACAACCATTATGCTGTCAAGGAGAAAATAATGCATGGGACCCCACTTTTGGCCACATAAGGCTCATGGAAGTAAACCCATCTAGGTAATTGCTTAGCTCTTCTCTTCATTTTGGCTTTTGTACTAATTTTTTTCCTGAATCATATACAATTAAAAAGTTATATGAGGTACATGGGAATATTTTGTGTTATTGTTTTAATATCAGCAAAACATATTTCATAATAGAAAGTCCTGAATTAACGGTAAATAATCTAGACATAAATCTGTTAAAGAAATATCAGAAGACTATCCCAGATTGGTCATAGTGTTCATTTATTCAACAAGCCTGAATCAGCCACCACCGTGCAACAGGGTGTGTAGCCACAAAGGTGAATAAAACAGTTTCTGTCTTCAAAAAAACTCACAATCTAGTGAACTACAAGACAGTGTCCCTATAAGTATAAAATGGTAAGTATAATAATAAAGACAACCTCAAAATATTACAGTAGTTCCAAGAAAGATTATCAAATGCAGCAGGATGGTATGAGAGAGATTCAGAGGCAGCTTCCTGGAATAGGCAATCCAGGTAAAGAAGAAAGGATAAGAGCATAGAGACGGATTCTAAGCAGAGGGGATATGTCAGGTGACCCAAAGAATGTCCCCAGGTTTATGCCTGTAGGTGGAAGGTGGACTTAGACTAAATATATACTCAAAACTATATTTTTACAGTGAGAGGATAAAAAGTAAAATCAGCAAAAGGAAAAGGTACACGGGGCCCAAGGGAAACCAGAGATAAGCTTCTAAGCATCTTCTCCCAACTGAGTCACACAGGATGCATTTAATTATCCCAGCAACAAATTGTGATGACGGGTAAGTTGTTGACAACCAGGGAAATCTATTAAAGAATCAGAACCCAGGGTTTTTACTGAAGGATAGTCATGTAGGCATCCTTTGCCTAGAATGTACCAAAACTACAGATTCTTAGAAGGAAAACAGACAGGTGTTCAGCAGAAAACATATTGTTTGTATAAACAGTTTAGTCACTCTTACCAGATTTAGAAATGATTAGCACCCTTCTGAAATACAAGCACCAACCAAAGGACAACCTTGTAAGCAGGGTTTTCAAAAGTTAGCTGTGTGGTCTTCTATGCACAGGAGGTTAACATGAATTACTTTAGATGAGCAGAAAAACAGCTTAAAGGCTTTTAAAAGTGAAAGAATCAATTAAGTATTAGGCTAGGACAAGAAATGTCCAAGGTATGGACATATAAAACAAGAGTTTATTTTTGCTAGAGAGCAAGAGTCAGGCAGAAGTTGACTGAGGCTAGCCTGACCAGGTAGTGGCACAGTGGATAGTGTTGGTCTGAGACACTGAGGACTCAGGTTTAAAACCCTGAGGTTCCTGGCTTGAGCATGGAATCATAGACATGACCCCATGGTCACTGGTTTGAATCCCAAGGTCAGTGGCTTCAGTAAGGGGTCACTAGCTCAGCTGGAACCTCCCAGCCAAGGCACATATGAGAAGCAATCAATGAACAACTAAGACACTTCAACTAGGAGTTGATGCTTCTCATCTCTCTCCCTTCCTGTCTGTTTGTCCCCGTCTGTCACCCCTCTCTCTTCCTCTCTCTCTCTTAAAAAAAAAAGTTGGCTGAGGCTAGATCATAGAAGGCTTTGAATTTTAAGAAATTTAGTCTTTATCCATAGGTAGTAGCTAACTAATGAAGAGTTTTAAGGAGAGCGGAAAGGTCAATAACCATCTGGAAAATCTAATATTTTTAGTTGATGAAGGTCTCTAAAGAGAATCTACTTCTTCCTTCCCATCATGTACCAAGGCAATATAATAATTGGTCAAGAGCATAAACTTAAACCTCTGGACTCCTCATTCTAATCCCAGAACTGCTACCTAATAGCTGTGTGACCCTAGACAAGTTAATCCCTCATACCTCAATTTTTTTTATCTCTTAAAAAACATAATGACAGCAACTCAATGAGCTTTTATGTAAAAATTAAAGAGTTATCTATATTTTATTAAAGTTGTTGTCAACTGTAGGGTATATCAGAAAAAAATAAAATAATGACAAACTGTGACTCAGTGCTATCTGATCACTTAAAATTTTTTATTTTAGCTATGATTTAGACACTGGTAGTCTTCATTTATTCCTTAAAAAGAAAAATAGCAAGGAAATATATTGGTTGTTGCTTTTCAAGAAGCTATTCAATTCTGAGCATTCCTTCTATAACATTTGCTTCACTAATGTTACATTTGACTGTCTTTTTTTTTCTTTTGCTTTTCTGAACATATTCCATCTTTTGGTTTCAGTGTTGAATCATAAGGCAATCGTTTTAAAATATTTTAACACTGAAACTCAATATAGGCACCAAAAATGCATATGACTCAACTCAAATGATGACAATAATGAACAGCCATAACAAAGTTTGTGCATATACAGGCCCTGATAACTGTGCCATGCCTTCTGCCTGGCTTATAGCAATTACAAGACATATTCCATTTTCAGAAATGTTAAAATGTGAAAAAATGTGCATCTTAAAATAGATTCAATGCAATAACAGAAGAGGTCGATTTATTATAAAACTAATGGAGCTAAGGTTCAGGGCCTCTCAGTTGCATAAGCCCTGTGAGGGACCCTACTAATATATTTGCATAGTCACATGGTTTTAAAAATTGCTTGTATTAGAAAATAACAATAGCTTAAAATTACTAATCTAAGGCTCTATTTAAGCCAGAAAAGGAAAAGCAGATTAAACTAAAAGTAGACAGAAAAAACAATACAATAAATAAGAGAGAAAATCAGTGAACTAGAAAATGAATAAACCATAGAGAAAAATCAACAAACTCTAAAGTTTTCTTTAAGACTATTTATAAAATTGATAAACCCCTAGTCAAACTAATAAAGAAAAAAATTAAAGAAAATACAAATCATCAATATTAAAAAATAAAAAGTGGGACATCACCGGACAAATATTTTAGAAAATAATAGGGGGATAATATAAATTACTCTATGCCAATGATTTTCAACCTTTTTTATTTTATGGTACACATAAACTAATTACTCAAATTCCGTGACATATTAAAAAATATATATATTTTTTGCCTACCTGACAAAAAATAAATAAGTATAATTTTGATTCATTTATACCTGACCACTTGTGTTGGCTGTTATCACTTTTTTGACAAACTAAGGGAAAACAAGTTCAGTGCCCCTAGACTAAATTGTCAGGTATTGCATGTTTCAAAAATTCTTGCTCCACACCAGTGTGCCTGCCACTACATACCAGTTGAAAATTGTTGCTCTATCCAGGCATAGTCAACCTTTCTATACCTATCACCCACTTTTGTATCTCTGTTAGTAGTAAAATTTTCTAACCACCCACCAGTTCCATAATAATGGTGATCTATAAAGTAGGGAAGTAACTTTATTTATTTATTTTTATTTATTTATTCATTTTAGAGAGGAGACACAGAGTGTGAGAAAGAGAGAGAGAGAAAGGGGGGAGGAGCTAGAAGCATCAACTTCCATATGTGCCTTGACCAGACCAGTGCAGGGTTCTGAACTGGCGACCTCAGTGTTCCCAGGTCGACACCCCATCCACTGCGCCACCACAGGTCAGGCGGAAGTAACTTTACTTTACAAAATTTATAAAGCAGAGTTACAGCAAGTTCAAGCATATAATAATAATTACTTACCAAGTACTTTATTTCAGATTTTCACTAAGTTTGGAAGAATAAATCTTTATAAAACAACTTACTATAGTTAAATCTATCTTTTTATTTATACTTTGGTTGCTCCGCTACCACCCACCATGAAAGCTGGAACGCCCACTATGGGGCGGTAGGGACCAGGTTGACTACCACTGCTCGCTGCCAATAAATGTATTTGACAATTTACATGAAATGAAAAACATTTCTGAAAAATGCAACTTACCAAAATTAACATAGGAATAAGTATAATAAAAGTCTAAAATAGTCTTATATGTGGACAGACTGTAAAAATTATCTAACAATGATGTCCACCTCCTAGTATTGATACAATTATGTAATACCTTCCTTTTGAGAGAGGTTAGGACCTGAGACTTGCTTTTAATAATAATGTAAGGTATAGTTGATGGGATGTCACTTCCATGATTATGTTACATAAGATTGTAACTCCCATCTTGCTATAAACCCTCTTTCTTATTGTTTTTATGAAGTTGCTACATATGAGGTTTACATGACAAGGAACTGAGAGACTCTAGCATATGGCCATCATGAAAATGAGGCCCATATTTCCAGAAAGGCACTAAATTCCATCAATAAGGAAATAATCTTGCAAGTAGGCCTTTCCACAGTCAAACCACGGATGAGACCCCAGTCTTGACCCACATCTCAATTGTACCCTTGTGGAAGACTCTGGAGCAAAGAACTCAACTAAAACTTGCCTGATTCTTGACTCACAGTAAATATGAGACATTTAAAGCTGCTAAATTTGTGATAATTAGTTACACAGAAAAAGATAAATATAACCTATTTTTATTGAATTGGCAATAAATAATGTTCTCACACACTCAAAAATAAAAAAAAAAATAGGTCAGGAGACATAAATGGCGAACACAATAAACAACCAAGGAGGAAATAATACTAATCTTATAAAAGCTTGTTTCAGAATACAGAAGAGGAAGAAATGCTTGTTAACTGATTTGATGAGGCCAGCATAAGCTTGAAATCAAGAGCCAACATAAAAAAATCACAAGAGAAGAAAATTATAGCTAATAACCTTCCTGAAGATGAATATAAAAATCTTTAACAAAATACTAGTGCCTGACCAGGCGGTGGTGCAGTGGATAGAGCATCGAACTGGGATGCAGAAGGACTCAGGTTCGAGACCCTAAGGTCGCCAGCTTGAGCGCGGACTCATCTGGTTTGAGCAAAAACTCATCAGCTTGAGTCCAAGGTTGCTGCCTCAGCAAGGGATCTGCTGAAGGCCCACAGTCAAGGCACATGTGAGAAAGCAATCAATGAACAACTAAGATGTCGCAATGGCAACGAAAAACTAATGACTGATGCTTCTCATCTCTCTCCGTTCCTGTCTGTCTGTCCCTATCTATCCCTCTCTCTGACTCTCTCTCTGTCTCTGTAAAAATATATATATTAGCAAATCAAATCCAGAAATATATAAAAAAGAAAATACATCATGACCAAGTGGGTTTGTTCCAAGAATGAAAGGTTGGGTCAACATTTAAAATGCAATCAATATAATTTATCACAATAACAAAATCAATGAGCAAAAAAATTATCTCAATGTGAGCAAAAAACAAATTGACAATGCCCATGATAAAACTCTCAGTAAACTAAGACTAAAAGGGTTTTTTCTCATCCTGATAAAGACATCTAAGAAAAACATGTAGGTAACACTATATTCAATGGTTAAAAGTTAAGAGTGGAGGCAAGGCAAATATGACTACTCTCACTACTACTTCTTTGCAACATTTTACTAGAAGTTCTAACTAAAGAAATATAAGAGGATAAATACAAAACAGACACAAAATATATTAAAAATAGTAAAAGTGGAATTATTCACAGACAATCTGATCATGTCATTAACCCTACAAAAGCAGCCCTGACCTGTTGGCTCAGTGGTAGAGCATTGGCCTGGTGTATGGAAGTCCCGAGTTTGATTCCCGGCCAGGGCACACAGGAGAAGCACCCATCTGCTTCTCCACCCTTCCCGCTCTACTTTCTTTCTATCTCTCTCTTCCTCTCCCGCAGCCAAGGCTCTTGAAGCAAAGTTGGCCCAGGCGCTGAGGACAGCTCCATGGTTTCCACCTCAGGCACTAGAATGGCTCTGGCTGCAATGAAGCAATGCCCTAGATGGGCACAGCATTGCCCCCTGGTGAGCATGCCATGTGGATCCTGGTAGGGTGCAAGCGGGAATCTGTCTGCCTCCCCACTTTAACTTCAAAAAAAAAAAAAGAACCCTACAAAATCTACACACAAAAAAAATAATAATAAGTAGATTTCATAAAGTTACAGAATACAAGGTCAATATTTAAAAAATCAATTTCCTTTCTATATACTAGAAACAATTGGAGCATGAGATTTTAAAAATTCAAGTTACAATAATACTAAAGTATATAAAATCTCAAGAAAAAAATTAAATGAAAAATGCACAAGAGGGCTACACCAAATACTATAAAACACAGGCTAAAAAAAGTTAATCAAGACATAAATAGATGGAGATATATATTATATTTATGGATTGGAAGACTCATAGTGTTACAATGCCCATTCTTCTCAAATTTATCTGTATCTTCAGTGCAATCCCTATCAAAGTTCCATCAGGTTTTTTTGAAGCAATTGAGAAATTAATTCTAAACCTTATATGGAATGCAACAGATCTAAAATAGTATAAATAATATTGAAAATAAAAATAAGTTTAAGGATTTACATTACCTAATCCCAAGACTTATTATAAAGCATAGTAATGAAGGCAGTGTGGTACCAGCATAGGATATCAAATCAGGGGAAAAGTGAGTCAAGAAATAAAAGCTCACATATGAGGTTGATTCTTCACCATAACACCAAGTTAAAGGATCAAAGACATCTTTTTAACAAATTGTGCTGTAACAACTAGAGAGCTGCATGAAAAAAAAATAATAATAAAGCTGAATCGCAATTTCACTCCATACAGAAAAATTAATTTCAAATGTCATAGACCTAAACAAAAATCCCAGAACCATGAACCTTCAAAACAACTCAGCTAAACTTGCCTGATTCCCGACTCATGGAAAATATGAGATATATGAGATGTTTAAAGCTGCTAAGTTTGTGACAAAGTCATTGCAACCTTGAGTTAGTCAAAGATGTCTCAGACAGGACCCAAAAGCAATAACCATGAAAAAATAATAATAGATTTGACTTCATTGAAATGATTATTTTCTGCTTATCAAAAGACACTATGAAAAAATGAATAGGCAAGCTACAAATTAAGAAAAAATATTTGAAATACAAATTTTAAAAAAGTCGTGTATGAAGTAAATACATAAATAATGTATAAAGCAGTCACACAAATCAAGAATAAAAAGACAAAAAAAGGAAATATCCTCATGGACATGGACAACAGTGTGGTGACCGCCAGGAGGAAGGGTGCTGGGGAAGGTGGAGGAGGGCATGGGGAATAAATGGTGATGGACGGAGACTTTACTTGAGGCGCTGAACACAATACAATGTACAGATGATGTGTTGAAGAATTGGGCACCTGAAACTTATATAATTTTATTAACCAGTGCCACCCCAATGAATTTATTTAAAAAAAAAAGAATAAAAGAGCTAAAATTTTAAAAGCCAAAAAGACTAGGACATTTTATTTATTTTATTTTTTTATTCAATAAGAGGCAGGGAGGCAGGGAGACAGGGAGGCAGAAAGACAGACTCCTGCATGCACCCCGACTGGGATCCACCCACCAAGCCCTCTACTGGGCAATGCTTTGCCCAGTTGGGGCTGCTGCTCCATTGCTCAGCAACCAATTTATTTCAGCACCTGGAGCCATCCTCAGTGTCTGGGGCCAAATTGCTTGAACCATTTGAGCCATGGCTGTGGGAGGGGAGGAAAGGGGAGGAGAGAGAGAGAGATGGAGAGAGAGAGAGAGAAAGGGGAGGGTTGGAAATGCTCATGATCTCTTACAGTGGTAGTCAACCTGGTCCTTACAGCCCACTAGTGAGCATTCTAGCTTTCATGGTGGACAGTAGCGGAGCAACCAAAGGGCACTGTGATTACATACTAATTGACTAACTGTAGACCAGTCAAGATCAGGACAGCAGTCAGACTCTGTTACAGGACATTTGTACTGGGACAGCACCCCGACCTCTTTCATGACCACCTGACCCACAACTGTGAGCAGCCAGATACCTGAACGTGGGTTCACACCCGCGGCCCTATCCGGCGGGTAGTTTATGACTGCTATTGTCACCCCAAAACTGGAAGTTTGTCATTTTATTGCCCTGTAGACAAATAACTCCATGGTTTGATGCTTCTTTCTATGACAGAAACTGCCAGACAATGGAGTCACCAATTAACTCATATTTTCGTCTCGATTCCCAGATTTTAGGGTAATAGGGTGACATTCTAGGAACCTCCCCTTGGACTGCCAATACTAGCCGATATCTCGCTACTTCAACCCAATTGCAAAGAAGTGATGCCATTGGCCAACACCAATTATGTAAAATTTCATAAAACGCACAACCACGGATACTCACTAACTTAGTCTCGTCTGGACAAACTCTCGCTCAACCACGACATTTGTAACATAGCAACCACACAACAGACTTCAAGTACATAAGTTTTGCTCATGTTACATAAGTGAAGCTAAATTGTTTAAGTTACATAATCGAAACTAAAGTCAGTACGTAGTTAGATTTCGGAGAGCAAGCACATGCTTACAGCTTCAACAAAATATTGTGAAATATTGTGAGCCCATGTCTCAAAAAAATAAAATAAAATACACACATGGCTATTCACCAGAGTATCTGAAGATTGGTTTCATAGAATCTATTGCAAATAAACAACATCCAGTGTATTTATTGTGCCATAAAAAATTATCCAATGAGGCAATGAAGCCAAGTTGATTGTGAGAACATCTTTCTACAAAGCATCCAAATGACAAGATCAAGTCCATTGAATATTTTCAGGAAATATATAAAAAATTTCAAAATCATTCAACTATCGTTGCATCATTTAAGAAACAACATACAATGAACAAAGATGAATTAATGACCACTTATCGCATTTCACAAATAATTGCAAAGAGTGGTAAAAGCTATAATATTGGAGAAACTGTAATAATACCCTCTATAAAAGAATTTATCTCAACAGAAATGCATCAGGATATACCTCAAATTTTAAAAACGTTGCCCCTAAGCGATAGCGCAGTAAAGTGACAAATTGATGAAATGGCAGTTAATGTTGAAAACAAACTTATAAGTATTCTCCAAAACTCTTCATTTTCCATGCAATTGGACAAATCTACCATTGCAGATAATGATGCTTTATTGATGGCATATGTACGCTATTTTGATGAAAACAACATATTACGAGAAGAAATGCTATTTGCAATAAATCTCATCACAGATACAAAAGGATTATCTATATTTAATACTATGAGAACACATTTTACAAAAAATAATATTTCTTTGAATGATATTGTTGCATGCGCTACGGATGGAGCACCATAAATGGTAGGTCGCTATTGTGGATTTGTTGCTTATTTGAAGCAGGAAGTGCCAAATGTATTATGTATTCATTGTATGGTGCACAGACAATGTCTTGTAGGAAAACATCTAAGTACAAGTCTCCATTCATCATTAACTATAATAATTCGAGCCATAGACAAGATCAAATCCAATGCAAAGAATGATAGAATGTTTTGGCAGCTTTGCCAGGACAATAATGAAGATTTTATTAAGTTACTTTTGCACACAGAAGTTTGGTGGCTGTCAAAGGGTACATCTTTGGCTAGATTTGTAGCATTATATGATAGTGTCATACAATTTTTTGAAAGTAATAATGAGACCAATCTGTGTCAACAGTTAAAAACATTGAAAATGATACCTTTTACTTGGCAGATATTTTCAAGAGATTTAACGATGTTAGTTCGCAGCTTCAAGGAGCTAATAAAACTCTTATAGGTTGCCAAAGTATTGTGCTATTATTTATTGACAAACTTGAACTACTTCATCATAATCTATTGAAGAGAGAATTTCATTAGTTTCCTCAATTATCATCTATAAAAGATGATGTAACTCCAGAGAGTATTGACAGATTCAGTAGCCACCTCAACAAACTTAAATTGGACATGGAAAAACGATTTGAAGATATTTTGAAATTGAAGGTATATGACTGGATGAAAAATCCTTTCACTGCAAATATTGAAGAGGCTGATACGACTTGCCAAGAAGAACTGTTAGAAATTAGATATGATGAAGAAAGCAAACATAAATTCGACAGTGGTGGATATGAAAACCTATGGCAAAATAAAAAAAAATGCCAGTCTTATATCCAAATATATGGAAAATGGTATTCAGTTTATTGATACCTTTCCCTACCTCACATCTTGTGGAATCAGGATTTAGTGCTGTTAACCATATTATGACGAAAGAAAGAAACCACCTAAATATTTCCAAAAGGGGAGACCTTCGTTTGTTCCTCACAAAAATTGAACCAGATATTTAATATTTAGTTTCCCAGCCTCAGCCTCAGGGATCCCACTAATAATTCAATTAACTAATGTAATTTCTATGTATGCAAAGCATAAATAAAAAGATAGATTTAACTATAGTAAGTTGTTTATAAAGATTTATTCTGCCAAACTTAGTGAAAATTCAACATAAAGTACTTGGTAAATAATTATTATTATAAGCTTTAACTTGCTATAATTCTGCTTTATAAATTTTATAAAGTAAAGTTACTTCCCTACTTTATAAATCACCATTACTGTGGAACCGGTGGGCAGTTAGAAAATTTTACTACTAACAGAAATACAAAAGTGGGCAGTAGATATAAAAAGGTTGACTACCCCTGGTCTCTTCTTATCTGTGTGCCCTAATCAGGAATCAAACCCTAGACTTCCATACACTGGGCTGACACTCTGTTGCTGAGCTAACCGGCCAGGGTGACAAGGCAACTGCCAGTACTCAATATTATAACAATAAAAATTAAATCCACAGTATGACACTACCTCAAACCCATTATAATGGGTAAAATTTAAAAGATTGAAAATACCAAATGTTGGTGAGGATGTAGAGCATCTAGAACTTTCATACTAGGGGATTGTCAAATGACACAACCAGTTCCTTATAAATATACATTTATCTTCCAAACCTGGAATTTCATCCTAGGTATTTATCAAGTGGATATGAAAATTGTTCACAAAAACACTTGCACTAGACTGACAATAGTCCAAAACCTGAAAACAACTGAAATGTCCACCAACAAAACAATAAGTAACTAGAAGGTTTTATAGTCATAAAATGGAATATTACTCAGTAATAAGTTAATGAAGTACAAATTCAAGAAACAAATGAATTTCAAAAACATTAAGAGGAGAAGAAAGAATCCTGATGCAAAAATATAATGCATGTTTTTATAAAACCAATGTATAGATAGAAGTAGGAAGTGGTTAAATTCAAGTATGGGGATGAGACTGACTAGGAGGCACGAGAAAACTTTCAGGGTAGTAAAAATGTTCTTTTTTTTGGTGGAAGTAATTTTTACAGGATTGGGAAAAAGTGTCAAAATTCACCAAATGAGTAACAAAGATGTGAGCACTTTATTGTATTTTTATTATATGCAAGTTAAATTTTTATATTCCAATTCAACAAGCATATACTGAAAACCTACTATTTAGAAATACTGTGCTAAACTATAAAAATGCTGCATTTTAAAAATCATAGCCAGGTAGCCATATTTCTGCCTGCATCATTTAGTTAACACAAGTGTTAATAACCCTGTACAGGCACAACTAATGCACAATCAGGGAATACTTTTGCTCTTAAAACTAAAAAAAAAAAAAACAAAAAAAAACTAGAATTATTAATACAAAATAAATGTAAACCACTGCCCAAAATTTAGTTTCCTTGAAATGTAAAAACCAGTGCATTCAAGCAGGTGGAAAATATCAGAAGTAAACAAAAGGTCAACAGGAGAGAGAGAGTAAGCTTATCGCTCAAGGGCCCTTTGGTTAGGATGTCCTGAGAACTCTCCTAGTCATAAAGTGACTGGCTTTATAATTGTCATCACGCATTGCTCCCAGCAAGTTTTCCATGCCAAAGACCATTGCCTAATCCAGTTAGTACTCATTTAGCAAGAAGTGATATCATGACTTATATATTATTTATATATATTTGGTGTTTATCCATGGTTCCTAGCTTACAGCCCCCAAAACCCAAAAATGTTGGTTTCAATAAAGTGAGAATTGCTAGAATGACTTTGGTTCATAAAAACGTATATTTGGGGAGAATAAAAAAAATGAAAGGGTAGAAGATAGAGAGCCTTTAATACCTGGGTGGCCACAACTACAAGGAAGATTCCTGAGCAAGAAACTGTGTTTTTAACCTTCTGTCAAAATTCCTAAGGGCCTGATTGGGCAGGATGCGCCCTCCCCCCCTCTGGCAAAATTGGAATTAACAATGAAAGAAGCATTATTGCTGGTGGTAAAGATAACTCACAGGATCTGACCCATGGTGGCGCAGTGGATAAAGTGTCCACCTGGAATGTTGTGGTCACTGGTTCAAACCCTGGGCTTGCCTGGTCAAGGCAAATATGAGAAGCAACTACTATGAGTTGATGCTTCCTGCTCCTCCCCAGGCTCCCCTTCTCTCTCTCTCTCCTCTCTAAAAACAAAAAAAATCAATAAATAGAATTAAAAAATAAAAAAGATAGCCTATAAGTTCTGCATCCATGTAACTTTACCTTACCTGAATAGAAATGGACTGAGGGAAGGCACTTGCTTCCCTCACTACTAGACTAGCATTACTGTCAGCAACGTAAACCAGCACAATGGCCAAGATTAATGTCCCTTCCAAAGGTGCAAAAGTTTAGGTGTGAATAGAAGGAAAAATAGTAGTTATGGGTAAAATTGCAAATAAATGCATTATGCAATGAGAGAAATCAAATATTACATTAACAGTTTGAAAGAGGTTCAGAGCAAGAGATGATAGTGTCTCTTAGCTTTATTATACCAACTGCCTGAAAGGAGGAAGTCATATATTGCTGACAACACTCCAGCTTTTGGAACCTAACAAGACCAAAGGGAAACCTGACATCCTTAGTGACCTCGCCCTGGGAAATATTTTCCTATGATATTAGGATGGAATAGATCAGAGGTCCCCAAACTATGGCCCTGTGGGCCAAACTGCGGCCACCTGAGGCCATTTATCTGGCCCCGGCCGCACTTCCGGAAGGGGCACCTCTTTCATTGGTGGTCAATGTACGGAGTACTGTATGTGGCGGCCCTCCAATGGTCTGAGGGACAGTGAAGTGGCCCCCTGTGTAAAAAGTTTGGGGACCCCTGGATTAGATAGTTCCTAATGACTGAATGAGATTCTAGTATCTTCTGACTTTTATAGTTATTTTTCTTATAAGCACCTATTCAAAGACTGTGATATTGTGATTTATATAATTCTTATATACAGTGTGTCCATAAAGTCATGTTGTACTCTTGACTTTTGAACGGTCAAAAGTGCACCATGACTTTACGACGCACTGTATATTTGATCTTCATCCATACTAGTTCACAGCTCCCCAAACCCTTGGAATGTCTATTTATTTAGTTGCTATTTGTTTATTTAAATTGAATTTTCTGTGGTGACACTGGTCAACAAAATCATACAGGTTTCAGGTGCACAATTCTACAATACATCCTCTATATGTGTGTTCACACCCCCTAAGTCAAGTCATTTATACCCCAATCTTTTCTCCTCCTCAGCACCACCCCTCTTCCCTCGCATCACTCCTATCCTCTACCCCCAAACCACCCGACAGTTGTTTCTGTTCAGGAGTTTTTTCTCTTTTTCTTCTCTTTTTTTATTTTTGGTTTTTTTTAAGTTTTGAGACTGTCAAATGTGTTTTTTGTAATGTTAATAAAGCAGCTTTTGAAAAATGCCTAAGGATGAGTCAGGCTACACATGGACCCAACTATGTGATTGGAGAATTAAAACTTTCAGTCCCACCCTTTGACCTCTGGGGAGGGGAGAAGAAAATGGCTTTGATAAAAACCCAAAAGGACTGGGTGTGTAGAGCTGCTTGCTGGTGAACACGTGGAGATGTGGACAGTGGAGCACCTGAAGAGGCCATGGGAGCTCTGGCCCTTTTCCCCACCCTTTCGCCATACACTGCACTACACATCTCTTCTACCTGGCTGTTCCTGAGTTATGTCCTTTTATACGAAACTGGTAACTTAATGAATAAAATGTTCCTCTGAGTTCTGTGAGCCACTCTGACAAATTAATCAAACCCTAGGAAGAGGTCATGGGAAATCTGATTCATAGCCAGTCAGTCAGAAGTGCAGGTAACAACCTGGATTCACGACTGGCATCCTAAGTTGCAGGGAATCATTAGAACCTCCAACCTGTATTCAGTTGGTTAGAAGCATGGCTATCAGCCTGGGTTTGCAACCGGAATCTGAAATGGAAGCAGTTCTGTAGGACTGGGCATTCAATCTATACAATCAGACACTATCTCTTGGAGATAGCATCAGAGTGAGTTGAATCCTGGAACACCTTGTGAGTGTCTGAGAATTGCTTGGTTATATGTGAAAAGTCCCCCCACTCATTCCCAACACACCCATTGGAATTGGGCCCAGGAACCTAAAAGACAAGTAGAATAGTGGGAGAAACTATTCAATATATAGTACTTTCAAAACACTGCACTAATTAATTTCATTTGATCTTTACTGATTTAGTTATTTCAATAAAGTTAAGGGGGCAGATAGAGGAACTCTTTATGGAAGAATCTGAAGCTAATTAAGATATCATGATCAGCCTGACCAGGTAGTGATGCAGTGGAGAGAACATCAACCTGGGATGCTGAGGACCCATGTTCAGAACCCCAAGGTTGCCTGCTTGAGCACAGTCTCATCCAGCTTGAGTGTGGGCTCATCCAGCTTGAGCACGGGCTCACCAGGTTGAGCGCGGGTCGCTGACTTAAGCGTGGGATCACTGACATGACTCTATGGTCAATGGCAAGAGCAACGAGTCACTGGCTCAGCTGAAGCCCCCATCAAAGCACATATGAGAAAGCAATCAATGAACAACAAAGGTGCCACAACTATAAGTGGAGGCTTCTCATCTCTCTCCCTTCCAGTCTGTCTGTTCCTTTCTGTCCCCTGACTCCTCTCTCACTAAAAAAAAGAAAAGAAAGGTACCTTGATCAGTCTTTATATGTATTTTTTTGCTGCTGCTTATTAACTTAAGCTTTTTGTTTTAAAAGAAAATGTTAATTTAAATATTTTCTGAGATCAAGCCTAGAATAATCATTAAACATCTTTGTCACCATTTATTCATGTTTCTAGAGGCTTTCTTTCTTTGAGAAAATATTGTGTACCACCATACATACCCATGGATAAGATGCTCCCATGTATAAGACGCACCTTAATTTGGGGGCCCAAAATAATGTATTACATAAAGTTATTGAACTCAAGTTTTATTCATCATAAAATTTATACAACTCCTCATCACTGTCAAAACTCCCATCCATTAGCTTGCCCTCATCTGTGTCTGATGATGAATCACTGTCTTCTTATATTGCCTCGTCCTCAGTTCCATTATGGCATTTGAAATGCCATAACCACTGTATAAGACACACCCAGTTTTTAGACCCCAAGTTTTCCCAATAAACAGTGTGTCTTATACATGGGAAAATATGGTATTTTACAACCTACCAAGGAAACCAAGGAGCTATATCACTTGGTATACAATTCATAGGTGCTTAATGAACATTTGTTGAATGAATGACTGAATAAATGTTATAGTCATAAAGAGTCAACATTTCATAGTGTCCTACCCCAAATCCAGATCTGAACATAGTTCAAAACAATGTTACTGTTCAGATCATTAGCTTTGGGGTTAGTCTCCAAAGTCTTGAGTCCCAGGTTCTAATATCTTTATTTATAAAATTATGAACAAATTTTTTAATTTTTCTACATCTCAATTTTATCCTTTATACATGGAGATAAAAACTATTTATACCTATTCAATAATACAATTATAATAAAGATAATGTGGACAGAGCATTTTGCAGCTCGCTTATAAAAATCTCTCAACAAGAACTTGTTGCTATGATTTATAATGTATTTTTATTACTGCTTTTTTGCATTATTATTGTTATAGTATGATAGCTAAAAGCACAAATTCTGGAACTAGTACTCTGGCCTTTATTTTTTACATCTAAAATATGATGATGATGATGAAGATGAAGATGATGATGAAAATGATGATGATGATGATGATGATGACGATGATGACAGTATCTAAGCATTTGGTGGATGTAGCCAACTGGGTAAGTGTGCTTCCAGTTTTAATTGGCTTTGAGTTCTAGCTCTGCCCATTATATTTATTGTGTTCTTGACCATTTATTATGTGTTAATTAACCATTCTGTGACTCAGTTTCCTCATGTACAGAGGTAAAATAATAACAGTACCATCACATGAAATTATATTTAGAATTAAGTGAAAGAATACATGGAAAGCACTTAGATTAGTTACCTTCAGAGAATAAGCAAGTACAGTACTTTCTACTACATAGGGTGTTTACCTTCTAAGACCCCAAGTAGATGCCTGGCACTGTAGGTGGTTCCTATATACACTATGTTCTTTCCTATACATACATATTTATGATAGAGACTAACTTATTAGGCATAGAAAGAGATGGACAACAATAACTAATAATAAAATAGAACAGTTATAACAATGTACTAAAATAAAAGTTATGGGGATGTGGTCACTCCTTTTAGGGGTCCCTTGCTGAAGTCATCATATAAGCTCTGGGGCAACATGTTGCCATCAGTGGGAACATGTTTTCTGTTCATGCCTTCACCCACAAATTTAATGTCTTTTCTATCTAAGCTAAGTACTCATCACATACTATGGCCATAACTTTCATTTTGAGGTGTGACAGCAAAACTATCATAAATTCTTTTTTTCTTCTTCAGAATTTCATAGATAAAAGATTCGTTCTTACCCTGGATCTCAGCAACCTCAACATACAATTATTTTCTTTCTTTATTAAGTCAAGAACTTTCACCTTTTTATTGAAAAGAAGCATTTTATGGTGTCTTTTTGGCCTATCAGAATTGACAGCATTACTACTCTTCAGGGATATTTTTATGTAAAATAAAGGTTACTTGACCACAAGCATTGTGGTACCATGGCAGTCTATCTTGTAACCAAGACAGATACTAAGTGATTAAAGAAGGGAGAAGCGAGGACAGGACGGGTACACTGGACCAAGGATGCTTCACACCTGGTCAGATGGAGCTGGAATCCACGTGACTTCACTATGTTACTCATATCTGTGTGCAATTTAAATTCTATGATTTGTTTATTTCTGGAATTCTTCATTTAATTATTTTAATCCACACTTGACCTTGGGTAACTGAAACTGTGGAAAGCAAAACTCAAAAAGAGGGGACTACTAAAATGAATGCTCCTTATTATTGTCAGTGTAGTAGTTATCATCACACTGTCATCCTCTCTGCTGAAGAAATTCATATTTACAGTCTGAAAATATAAACAGAAAAAAAGCCCTGTCTAGAATGAACACACAGCAAAGGTCTGAAATTAGCATTCCTTTGATTCAAAGTCCTAACAGTTCACTGTTTCAAAGTCCTAATTCTCTGAACTGTGCTTTCATTTTCCTGTCCACACAGTTCAAAACCTCCCACCATCAAAACCAACTCTTCTTTATTAGTTTTAGAGGCCATTTTCTCACAAATGCAGTTATTCTTTTGAAACTAAAAAATATAATAATTAAAAGTCCTGCCCCATGAAGATCAAAATAGGTTAGCTCTATTCCTGAAATTACCAGTAAATTGGATGTCCTTGGCTAATTCATCAGTTCTCTGAATTGTGCACATTTTTCTTCAATAATTGTGTCCAAAAGCTAACCTGAAAACTTACATATACCCAAGGCTGCATGTAAAACATAAACTAACTCAGGGCACCCAACAAATACTCTAAGTTGATTGTAATTACCATCGTCAAAATTCCACAAAACTGCATCGGAGGTGTAGCTGTATCTGACCCTCAGCATTTCTGGCCAAGACTGACCATTGTAAATCCATACCTTCTAACTCTCTATCCAATGGGCAAGCATTATTCAAAAGTCACGAAACAATAATATAATTAGAAGACCCCAAAGATGAGTTGGAAGAGATATTAGAGATCATCTGATTCAAACCCTCATTTTGAGAACGCAAAAATGAGAATAAAAGATGTTAAATACTTGGTCAAGGCCATACACTTATTTTGAGCAAATTTAGCAGTAAAATAATAGTAATCGTAATACTAAGAATACTGTACATTGAGAAAGCCCTTTACAGTTTACAGAGCACTTCAGATGTATTTTATTTGATTCTTATGGCAATTCAATGAGGTAGAAAGAAGGTAAGTATTATTACCTACATTTTACAGGTAAGAAAACAGGCTTAGAGAGGTGGAATGATTTAATCAAAGTAATGCAGCTTATATATAATACAGCAGAGATCAGAAACCAAGTCCTTTTATTCATATACCCTGCTTTTTCTACTCCTTAAACCAAGGTTCCCCAAACTACGGCCAGCGGGTCGCATACAGCTCCCTGAGGCCATTTATCCGCCTGTGTCCCCCCCCTCCACTTCTGGAAGGGCACCTCTTTCATTGGTGGTCAGTGAGAGGAGCAGAGGATGCATCCACACCCTTAGTTCCCATTGAAATACTGGTCAGTTTGTTGATTTAAATTTACTTGTTCTTTATTTTAAATATTGTGTTTGTTCCTGTTTTGTTTTTTTACTTTAAGATATGTGCAGTGTGCGTAGAAATTTGTTCATAGTTTTTCTAATAGTCCACTCCTCCAACGGTCTTAGGGACAGTGAACTGGCCCCCTGTGTAAAAAGTTTGGGGACCCCTGCCTTAGACTGTAATATCACATCATTTAATAGGAGAAAAGATATGTGCTATGATCTGAATGTGTCCCCTCAAAATTCATATATTGAAATTCTATGATATTGGGAGGTGGAGGGAGGCTTAGGTCATAAGGGTGGAGCCCTTGTGAATGGATTAGTGCCTTATAAAGAGGCTCAAGAAAGATACCTGGCCTCTGTCATCTGGTGAGGACATAGCAGGAAGGCACTGGCTATGAACCAGGAAGAGGATCCTTACCAGAACATGACCATGCCGGTGCCTTGATCTTAGACTTCCCGGAACTGAAAGAAATTTATGTTGTTTACAAGCTACTGAAGCTGTAGTATTTTACAGCAACCTGGAAGACTAAGACATTATGTTTCAAGTGTGTGGCATTACCATTTGCTCTGCGGTAGGAAGACTGTAGAATATTTCTTACATATTTTTCTAGTACTACAGAGACAGAAGGATTTTGAGACTTTATCTATTTCATCCTCCTGTATCAACGCAGTACTTCACATAGGTCATATCTAGCAGACCAGGCACCTATTTGAAGATAAAGTATCTTTTTAAATCTTCAAAGAATGTGATTTCAGTCAACTTCATCCACAACATTATATATATATATATATATTTGTTTGTTTGTTTGTTTGTTTGCTTACAGAGACAGAGAGAGAGTCAGAGAGAGGGATAGATAGGGACAGACAGACAGGAACGGAGAGAAGTGAGAAACATCAATCATTAGTTTTTCGTTGTCGTCGCAACACCTTAGTTGTTCATTGATTGCTTTCTCACATGTGCCTTGACCGCGGACCTTCAGCAGACTGAGCAACCCCTTGCTGGAGCCAGCGACCTTGGGTCCAAGCTGACGAGCTTTTGCTCAAGCCAGATGGGCCCGCGCTCAAGCTGGTGAGCTCAGGGTCTCGAACCTGGGTCTTCCGCATCCCTATCTGACACTCTATCCACTGCGCCACTGCCTGGTCAGGCCCACAACATATTTTTTACAATATTATTTCACCAAACTGGCAACTCTTTTATGCTTTACCTAATGTTTCATGGGATTAATAATAATTTAAAAAATCAAAGATTTCTTTTGTATTCTAATTTAACATAATTTGACTATTCTAAAACTGATAAATATGGTTAAGTATTTATATATATATTTATTTTTTAAAAGCAGAAATAATTAGTGGTTTAAATACTTATAACAAGTCCTGTTTAATTTAATCCTATCAGTGAAACTCATCTCTGAGGCTATAATGATTGGGTCAATAATGGGCATCTAACCCCATTTAGGCCAATGAGACAATAGGAGATGATTCCTAGGGCTTCTGGGAAAGGACAGGTATTTTCACTTCCTGCTGGACATAAAGAAAAAGCATATTGCCTCAAGATCTGTCCAAGTCAGTTCTAGTCAGACAGCTTTGACCTACATTCAACATTATAACTTAGGAAAACAACAACAAAACCCGGTGTTCGGTGAAAGGGTTGATTCATTATATACAACCTTATTTAAAACAGTTCTTATTTATTCACCTTTCAGTTAGTTGAGCCAGTAGTTGCCTTAACTTTTTAGCCATTTTGATACAGGCATACCTTGGAAATATTGAAATATGGTTCCAGACCACTGAAATAAGGCAGATATCCCCAAAAAGCAAATTTTTTGGTTTTTCAGCGCTTCTAAAAGTTAGTATACACTACACTATCGTCTATTAAGTGCATAATAACATGTCTAAAACAACACTATACATACCTAATTAAACAATACTTTAGTGCTAAGAAATGCTAACCATCATCTGAATCTTCAGAGAGTCATTATCTTTTTGCTGGTAAAAGGTCTTACCTTTAATTTGTAAAAAATGCAATATCTGTGAAATGCAAGAAAGTGAGGTACAATAAAACAAGGCATGCTTGCACTAAGTTCCAGGTTTGAATGCAGTGTGTGTGTGTGTGTGTGTGTGTGTGTGTGTGTGTGTGTGTGTTTAGTAGGCAGTGGAGTGCTAGCCTTTTCATGAGGCAAAGGAGACAGAAGAGAGAGGGATGAGGCTTTTCTCTTGTCACCCAGTTCAGTCACACATTGCAGTACTGAGCAATATATCTCATAGCCCTCCTGGCCAGATGTAGCCCATGATATACTGGCAGGACCCAAGGGGAATGCGAATGTCGCCCACCTCTCTGAGGAGCCCTCTCCTTCATGGGCCCAGTAGTCCAGTAAATAAAATATATAGAAATCCACGCTTTGTTACCAAGATCTTTAGGACCTAGTAGATCAGGCTACCAAAACCTCACTCCCACCATGACCTAAAGACAGAAATACCTCTGCTAGTTACTCAGACCCATAACAGTTCATGTCTAAGGATGAGATGTGTTTTCGGGTTGAGCAGCTATTCCTTCATTGCAGTGGGAAGGCCACCATCCATAGATGACCTCTACAGTGAGTGCCATGCACCCAAATCAAAAGCTGCCAGCTCCAGCCTACCACAGCCCGATTCTTAACCATCAGAAGGAGAAGTGTGATGCAGAGTGGCCGGCTGACTGGTTCTGCATCAGAGAGGCCCGAGGCAGGTGTAAAGACCAAATTCTAGACTGTTTTTCTAGCTTCCTACTCTGCTCTAAGCCCCTTGTTTCTTTGTTGAGACATCAATAACCCTAGAAACCAGTGCTATCAAGCTGCACATAGCAAGAGACTGGTGCTTTCCATTATCTCCCACCCATATACCTCTTTGTCTCCAGGTCTTTATTACTCTGGATAACCCAAGCTTCCCCTTGACTTCAGCTATCTGCTGCCATCATGAACTACCTCTCCTGCTCATCCCTGAATTCCCTCTGCTCTAATGCCAGTTCCCATAAATTCTTAGCTAGGTTTCTTAAGCAATAAACTTGAGAAATTGGCTACATATTGCAAATATGATTATGCAAATAATATGGAATTTATATTTTATGTCCTTGTTTCTTTCCAAACATAAGTACAAGGTACTTCACAAGTATGTGGACACCAACTCTGAGCAGGAGGCCATCACGGTTTCTATTCATCTGTCACAATCCCAGGCCTCTTCTCAAGAATGGGTCTTTTTACCTCTGCCAGGAAAACTCAGTTATCCAGGTGAATGTTACCTGTCTGAGAACATTACCAGCTCCCAGTGATCAGCAGCTCCAAACAGATATAGTCTTTACAAAAATGAGACCGACCTACAACCTCATCAGTATCTGGTAAAACGTAACTTTTTAAGTTTACCGCCATCCAGCTCTCACTGAACATCATCTCGAATGGTCAATCAAACGAAGGAGACATGCCTGATGTTATGCCAACATGCTTTGTCTAGCTGATACCTCATGAGCTTGATCTTTTATCAACTACCTAATGCCACCACCTCTAGGTCAATTCTAACATATGTGTGTTTGAAAATACTAAGCGGTAGTAATAGAATATGATCTGCCCTCCAAAATGTCTGGGGAGGAAGTTCTGCACTAGATGTTATTAGCCGTGGAGTAAGTGACATCAGGGCAAAACAAAAAACAAAACAAAAAAAAACCCTACTTACTCCAGGGTTTACAGGTCTCTGTCTTCCAACCACTTACTCTCCACTGTTTTGTACAATTTCTCTAGTGATTTTATGTTTGCTGATTTGGCCCAAAGGCCACTGATGCATTTGAAAGAAGGAAGACCTTAGTTTTCTTTACTCCAATGTCACACACTCTCCAATATGGTGAGATGGGCCTGGAGAAGCTCAGTACCAGGGACCTCTGTTTCCAACTGAGTTGGTATTCTTTTAAATATCTGGCTCCTAACCATCTCATATTGGCTCTTCATTTATCCCATTGCAGGTTGTAAGACTGTGGAAGTTAAGATTGTCCTAGAATCCTTGGAGTGGGGGAGGGGGTCTTCATTGTTTTTTGAGCGCTTTTATTTTTCTATTTGGAGTACAAGTATCAGGTACTTCAAAATAGTGGATAAGAGCCCTATTATGACACAAATATGGAAGAGATTTCATCTCGACCCACCTACTATTGCCACCCTTAATTAATGAAGAGATTCCCTGCTTCTGTGAACTGCCATGCTACAGAAAATTCAATTGCAGCTCCAGGAAGGTCTTCAAGCTCTTAAAGAAACTTTAAATTTTTCCAGGTTTTGATTTACTCAGGTACTCTTCACCATCCTCAGACTAACAATCAATTACACTGGGGAACAAAATTTTTGTTGCATCCACAAAAACACTTGTTCTTACCTAATTCGAGTGTGCTGATCTCAAATCTGACACTAATTTTTCTCTGTAAGCTACAGTTTTTTGCAATTTAATCTTTTAGGTTTTCATCTTATTGTAAAATTTTCAACATTTAGTTTAACATAATGAAGTAGAATGTCCTCTTGGGCATCATGTTTATGAAAATATAATAATTTATATAATGCAGTAAATATACTAATACACTAAAAGATATGATTGCATCAGAATTTGTCTGCAATTTTGAAATAGAACATATTAAAACACTTATTTTAGTCATAAAATTTGTGCAGAACTTATTTAAATTCTATTCAGGCAAAAATTTGCGTTTGTAGCTCTTGCGTTTGTGTACTTGTTGAAGACAATCTCATTTGATGCTCCAGCAGCAGTCTGCCATCATATTTCTGTTCCATTGCCCCTATAATGTTCTTCCATCATCTTCAGATCTTGATGAAAGCATTCTCCCTGCTCATCACTAACAGCTACAAGATTTTCGGGAAACTTATCAAGGTGACTGTTCAGGAAGTGAATTTAATGCTCATGTTATATTTAGCTGACTGGTGAAGTACATTCTTTTCTTGAAGCCTGGAGGCTAAGAACTCAGCTGCTTTCTTTGATAGGCCCAAATCTCTTACTAAGTCATTCAATTCAGCTTGGCTAAACTGCTGAAGGGTTAATGACTGCTTGGCATCAGAAGAAGACCCTTCAGATTCTACAACCATTTCCTCATGCATCTTATCAAAATACACTTGATCACCATGTTTACTTTCTTCATCCTTAGAAGAAATAAAACCATTAAAAACTAGAACCAGGAGTGTCTCAGAGTGTGGGATAGGTCGTATTGCTGAAGGAATATTAGGATATGCGATCATATGCTGTTTTTTCTTGCCAATGCCCTTTGTATGGATCAGACAGAAATAACAGTCACTGCTGTGGTCCTTAGGTTCACGCCAAACCATGGGAATGCCAAAAGGTATTTCTTTATGTTTTCTTTTAGTTCAGTCACAAAGCATTCATTTCCTCACAATTATGACACACAATATGAGGAGCCCAATTTTTGTCTTGATCACCATGGGGAACTTGAAAATAGGCAATATATGCACGTGTCACAAATGATGAAATATTGTACCTTTGACATTGAAGTGTGTAACAGCCACATATATAACAGAAGATGTCAGGACTATTCTTATATTTCCACCTACTTGAAGAAGCCATGATTTAATCTTAAAACAAAATAAGAGGGTGTTTTTATCAGATAGTAATTTTTTACATTTAAAAACAACTACAATGATGTAAAGTGATGTTGGTAAAACATTAATTGCCTTGTGGTTATGTTCAATCTAAGAGTCGTGGCCCTTTAACTCCAATTTAAAAACCAATGTATGCCATTAACTGTAACAAAAAGAAATTAAAAATGCATAAAAACTAGAGCATGCACCAAAAAATGGATTTCAGATTTGTAATCAGCGATGCAGAGATATATAGAAAAAGTTATAAAACCTCATGCAACAAAAAATGGAAAAAATTGTTCCCCAGTGTTAATTTTAATTGGATCCTTGAAGGATAACTCTATGGCTCAGGTCCTGCAGATAGCAAACCTGGCCACATCTTTGGATTATATAACTCACTGTACTTCTCAAACCACAACACTCCCTTTAACAGCAACTATAATTTACAGCCATATGACCCCCTGGCTTTGCTCTTATATTACATAGAGTAGGAAATCATACATCCTCAGAATGCTCTTTAGGAAATCTTTGGGTAAACTAAAAACTGGAATCATCATGTAATGGATGTTCCTGGATAGGATGCTTTCTGAGAGATCATTTGGCTTTCTTTAAGCTCATACTCACTGTAAGCACCAGAAAGAAGCTAGGGAGGGTTATATGTGCTTTTTGTCAACATTTCTGGCTTTTCAAGTACAGTTTCATTTTTCCCTGAACATCCTCCCTCATCTTCTGCTCACCATATTTTACTTAAAATGGGAGTCCTAAGGAAAGAAGTGCTGGTGTCTTGATCCATTCAGACTGCTAGAACAAAGGACAATAGTCTGAGTGACTCTTAAGCAAAAGAAATTTATTTTTTATAGACTGCAAGTCTGAGATCAGGGTACTAATGTGGTCAAGGTCTAGTGATGGTCATGGTCAGGTTCTATGTGTATCCTCACAAAACAGAGAGCAGCGAGGGGATGCAAGCTTTCCTGACTGTTATAAGGGCACTAATCCCAATCATAATGGCTCCACCCTCATAACCTCATGCAATCCTAATGACCTCCCAAAGACCCACTTTCTAATATCATCACATTTTCAGGGAGTGGGGGTAGGGTTTTAGCATATGAATTTTGGGGGTACACAAACATTCAGTTTATAACAAGATACAAAGAGATATCTTGAACAGCTGTAATAATTGGGTCTTTGGAAAGAGCCCAGAAAGATAGACTCAAGAATTGGACTCTTACTTTTGCATCATTTCTAGTTAGATCTTAACTCTCAGTAAATCAAGGAAACCCCAACCCATTTCTACCTTCAAGCTAGTTTGGTACTCTCAGCAACTACACTATTTTGGCTCTTATTTTCCCTAATGTGTCCCATCTTGTTTTTATAACATATAGAAGAAGGTCTCACCTGCTACTCAATGTGTTCTGTAAGATTGAAAATGTGGTCCAAATCTAATTTTTTTTGTATATTCACTAGGTTATATATTTCTTAACTAACCATGTCTAGTAGAAATGTTTGCTTTTTCCTTATAGGAAACAGTTTCTTTATTTGGGTCTTCAATCAGACTACCTCTTACTAGTTTATGAGCTCCATAGCTAATGAACTTCCCAGTAGAAAGCAGGTGGACCCTCAGAAATAGCAGATGTGGATACATTTATAATTCGAGGCCCTGGCAATGAAAGGTGTATAAATAATTGTATTAGTATGTGAACAACAACTTTGAATGAATCATAAATTCTCTCCTTCATTAAAGCCCAGAGCAGTTTGGCACCAACAAAAAATACAGAGACTCTTCTCTCTATTCTTCCTCTAATTTTCTTGCAAACACTATATTCACTGATGTTTTTGGAGAGCTCAGTTATTAGTATAAAATCTTAGGAGGAGAAATAAGCTCTAATATTAAAATATTAATTGATAGTTCAAATAATATTTCCAGGAACAAATAATCTCTCATGTTCAAAAATAAAACTAGAATGTTTTATTATTTCAGTTAATAAAATTCAAACAGTTACTGAACAGTGATATGCAGCATTTTGTAGGCTATATAAGAAAGCTCTTAAAGAATTTAAATCTGATTAAGAAAATGGAAAAGGTATCTAAATACTAGAATACAGTAATTTTTCTTTTTTTAAGAGAGAATTCCATACATTTGAGACCAACCAAAAAGGTCTTAGACTTTATGGAGATGGAAACTTCAAATCAAGACTTGAGAAATTAGGTAAGATTTTCAAAACCCATGGAAGTGTTTAAATTAATCTGTGAATAAGTAAAATCCATTGATTGGGTTATATATTAACAACTAAACTAAGAAATTACTGAATGAGTGAAAAGTAAATCATTGCTTAATACATGAAACTGTTTAGCTCTGTCCCTGGGGTGGCTGCTGCCCTCCAAGAGAGCACTTGGCACCCTGGGCAGGACCCAGCCGGAACGCTCAAGTCGAGAACCAAGGGTTTAAATTAAGAAACAGTGTGTGATATTAAATTTAAGACACTTTTGAATAAAGCAACGAGACTGCACAGAGATACAGAGCATTTAACATGGTTGAGCAAATACAGGAGTAGGACTTTATTGATTTATTCACGTAATATGCATTCACTAGGTACCAACTGTCTACCCCATATTGTACTAATTACTACAAAGTTATAAAGAAGGTGTGGAAAGTGTCCTTGCCCTACAGGTTGCCCAATACTACGAGGTGAAATAAAATGTGTAAGAATAAAGTGGGACAAGTTTTCTGGACGAAATATGAGAAATTGAGAAATGGAAATGCTACCTACAGTTTTCTTGTCTCCCAGGGGGCGCAAGGCCTATCACAATTACCTGGCAGCATGTAACAGTCTCATAAGCATTTTACAATGTGATTGGCAGGGATGCAGAAAATCTGTGATCAGCATAAAAACCAGGTGAGTTGAGTGGGAGAACTAGAAATTAGTTTTCTATAAGGTATATTGCAAGAAATATTGCTAAGTCCAGAGTCATAAGTCCTCAAGGTTATTTTTTTCTCTCCCTTCTAGGCCTCCAGTGATTCTAGGAAAGGTATTGAACATCTCTGAAATAAGGTTTTTTCATCTGAGGATGATATCCTGGAATGTCTACCTTTCTTATCTCACAGGGGTTCTATGTTAATTGAGTGAGTTGAGGGAGGGGGAAGAATTTTAAAGAGCTTTGTAATGAAGAAAGCATTTTATAAGTATATGATAGAATATCATTACCAATTTATTTATTTATGGTGAATCTATACACAACTTAGCTGACAGGTGAAGGGTGTGTTCTGTAAAAAGATTGAAGATACAGAGAAGTCTGTTATTTCCATTGATAAGGGTCCCAGTAAGCACAGTCAGTGTAAAATACTGAATGGCTGAGTAGCTGAACAGAGACCTAAAAAGTAGATAAAACTCTCAGCTGCCCAGAACCAGTGCTGGAGGAGAACAGACACAGCCCCACAGCATCTCTCTCAGCTACCGAAAGCAGTGAAGTCTTTTTATCCCCTAAAATGGGTTCATACATTAACTGAAAATGAGAGAATGCCAGCTGACCCAAAGGTGACACTCTGGTTGTCACAGAGAAATGCCACAAGAGAAAGCAGCAAAGACCATAAAATCAAGGACAGTCTGGTAACATGGGGAGCTAGCCACTTGGTGAATGCCAGTATGGGGCCATGACTATGCATGGAGACCTGCTCCAATGTGGGCAGATGCCAGTGAATGGCCAATTAACCTCCAGGTGATGCCACAAAACTGTAAGTCCCTAGGAATTGGTGCCAAGAAAATGAGATAAAAAGTAAAGAATAGCAAATTATAATTAACTGAATTTAAATGGGAAATGACCGAGAAAAACATGAAGTGACTAGGGTCATCTAGAATTAACTAGGAAAAAATTTTCACCATTAGACACTATAAACAACCTGACACAAGGGAAAACCAGATCGAAGGTGACAGAGGACAATTTGACTTTTGGTGACGGGTATGCAACACAATTGAATGATAAGATAACCTGGAGATGTTTTCATTGTACATATGTACCCTGATTTATTGGTGTCACCCCATTAGAATTAATAATAATAAAATATATATATATAAAAAAAAAACCTGACACAGAAGCTTTGTTCTCTGTGTAAAAATAAAGTTATATCTTGGACCAACTGATCTGATAGACTGAAAACATATCTGCTATAAAATTTCATTCAGTAGGTAATGGAGAGGTCTGGAAAATTTTTTAAGCAAAAGAGTGACATAATTAAATCTAAGAGCCTTAAAGAAAGGTGTGTGAAGGGTGTTGACAGAGGGAACAGGTGGCAGAAGTGTACTAGATGGCAGCTTGTGGTAGTCTAGCTCAGTGGTCCTCAATTATTAATGTGTAGACAGATCACCTGGGGAGCTTATTAGGATGCAAATCCTGATTTTTTTCCTGGGGCTGAGGGAGTCACTGCATTCCGAATTTCTAACAAACTCCCAGGAGAGGCTAATGCTGCTGTCCTCCAAGCATGTTTTGAGTAGCAAGTTTCTGGGTGACAGGTGACCTAGACCTGAACTAGGCAGTGACAATGAGAAAGCAGAAAAGACATGGCTGAGAAGCAGTCAGGAAGTAAAAATGACAAGACTCAGTGATTGATTAGGGTAAAAGGAAACATTTATGACAACTGTAAGCTTTTCAGGCTCAGACAAATGGGCGCACCGTGGCACTGTTAACTGAGTCCTTGGTAAATAAAGGTTTATACAGAGACACCACAAGACCCTTTACACATATTTCTACCAAGTCATTGAGAAATACTTCTACTAGTTGCTGTGTGAGCTCCTTACCCACTCAGGCAGAGTTCTTTGTAGAGCACTGGCTGCCTGCTTCTCAGCCCTTTGGTATTACACTGCTTAGCACAATGCACCGCCCAGCATGAGAAGGGTTTGAGATTGAAACCCATTTTTCCTTGTTTAGTGGGTTTGGGGCTGCTTTGTTTTCATTGCACGTTGTTAATAGTTTGCCAGTGAACAAACTGAAAATATGCCATTGGGGAGATTAACGGACGTGAAACTCCAAAGAACTGAAAAGTACTTTACTGTAGCATGAGAATTATGAAGTGCGTTCCTCCCTAAGTGAGAAAGAAACCATGGCAAACAGGTGTTTTAAGATCCCCCAAGTAATAGCCCAGAGAGGGCCCTGGAACCCAGCAACCATCCACACCCACTGTATGCTTTTGGCTTTCCACCTGAGAGAGTGATAAAGAGATCAGGAGAAGCTCTGCTTCTGCAGATACCCAAGAGCCATTATTACAGGTGAAGCAGAAAGTCAAGCAGGTCTGTGTGGTTGCCAGAAAGCATCCATGGAGACGAACTACGGAAATGTCCGTGCAATTTCATTCTTGTTTTAGATTCTTATTGACGTGAGAGCAGATTAGACTCTGGTCCCGGTGCATGTTTTGTGTGTGCCCTTGGAGGAGAGAGGGAGGTGTGAAGGAGAGAAGGGGGTGGCAGGACTGAAAGGGTCTGGTATTGTGCTTCTGTGAACTGGTTCCCTTAATTCGAGGAGGTAGCGTTTAGAGCAGTTCATGGCTTCCCTAGGAAACCATTCTAAGTGGGCCATGTGCCCAATGGTTTCCATCCCAGTTAAGTAAATAAATGAAATATGCTAATTAGCACCCTATTAGCTCACAGCAGGGAGTAATCCATGGCATTTTGATTGGAAAGAATCCTGTCATCCAAAAGCCTGGTCTGTAACAGAATGCAAACCGGCCCAATTTCCTCCCGCCCTGCCTCGTGGCAGTTGTCCAAACGTCTGAGCAGCAGACCTCACAACTGTGTGCAATTCCAAGGGTGTCACTGCACTTCGTGAACGCACCTCCTGGTCTCCACGGAATCTGGCAGCGTGCCGCACTCTGAGCATGGATTTATACAATCCAGAAATGTGCACCAGAGCTCGAAAACACAGAGTGGGGTATGAGAGGATCTTTACGGGGCAGCTCTTACTTCTTTCACTATGAGAATATCCCTACTTTTATTCTCTGGCCCTCCCAGAATCCAGTCCTGAAGGTATTTCTTTAACACAGGTATGCAAGCATGTTGCCACTGAGGGGTCCCTCTGAAGGAAGCCTCCTTATTAAAATGGTAGAACTTTGGGGATTACACTGGGGAAAGGCAAGCCCATTTAGTCTCACCTCTTTATATTGTTATCATCTCAGTGTCAGGAAAACACTCTCACTCTCCTGTTTCCCTGCTACTATTTAAATACCTAGATTTATATTTTGCCTAACCCTTCATACTTTGCAGAAAGAAGAGGTCTGGGGGCAGTAAAGACACTGAAAGAAAAAGCCCAGTAAAAGAACAGCATGTTTTCCAAATTGTTCTTTTAAATCCTCCACTGTCTGAGGGCTTTGGATGTTTAAAGGGATTAGACGTTGTGACACATCTGTCAGGTTGCATCAGAATTTATCAGAAATCCTCACTGGAGTGGGACTTAGGTGATGAAACTCAGTTATATCAAGGATAGGCTTGTAACATGTCCTGTTTTTGATACCAAAGGTTATAGGGATTACCTGTATTTCCTATGGCTGTCTAAAAAAAGGGGATGAGAAAAAATAAATAAATAAAATGGAGGATGGGGTCAGGGGGACAAGATTTTTAATCATCTGAATGCTATAGAGGTAAGTTTCCAGTGGGTTTGCTTTCTCAAGTTTGGTCTCTCTGTATGATGACCCACTTCAGCCAAATAGATAATAAATACCTTTAACACTACCATGTGAAAACATTCTTCTCTGCATGCTGTTATGTTCCCTCTCCAATAAAGAACTGATTATCTGTATTTAAAGTTATTATATAATAAGAGAATGTATTGGTTACAGACACATTACTTCACCCCCCATACTAGTTTTTCTTTTACTTACAAAGAGAATCTATTTATCTTGATCAAATATAAATTCAAAACAAATGCTGAATACCAGCTGTTGTATCAGCAGTATTTTAGAATTCAACTTTAAATGAAATTTTCAAGAAAGCAAGCCCCCAAAAAACAAAAACTGATGGTAAAATTGATGTCTCATTCACTACCATTACCATAACGCATCGATCGCTGTGCCTGAAGAAATCGTTTGGCACCATATGACACTGATGTCGATTTAGAATGTTTTCTTATCCTGGATTGAAAAATAAAGCATATTACCTAAATGATTCACATGGCAATAAAAAAAGTATTCCTAAAAGCCATCAGTGATTAGCATATGTGCCTCTGAAAACTAACATCTTGGTTCTATAAGGGAGTCAAAAGAAACGGGGGGTGGGGTGGGAGATAAAAAGGAATGAAAGGAAGAAAACGGGACCACGTTTTAAAATATATTTAAAAAATCAATAATTTTCTCCAAAAAAGGGGCGCTTCAAAGAGGGAAGGTATTTATGAGAATGAAGCAGTCAGCTAGACCTCACAGAGCTCTACCCAAGACTGATCACAAGAGCAGTGACAAAACTTGAAGTCAGCCAAGACCAGATTCTGCTAGTGAAAAAATGTGTTGCCTAACTGGTGCTCTGTAATCTAGGCACGTTCTATGTGCAGCATAGGCTCTGTCGTTCTGGCAAACTCATCTATCCTAAACTGAAAAACAGTTCAGGGAAGAATTAAGAGAGAAAAGATACAAGTCAAAAGCAAGAAGCCTAAAGGTGGTATGATATAACTAAGCAAGCATTAGTGAGTGTTTAAAGACCCTCACTGCCACCGTATATTGACTCCAATTCAGTTGGCAAAGTGTAACTTTGTGGCTTTGTAAAAGGCTGATTGTCCAATACTGCATATCTGCCTTGAATATACAGTGTATCCATGAAGTCATGGTGCACTTTGACCGTGTGACTGGTCAAAAGTGCACCATGACTTTATGGACACACTGTATAAGTTGATATAACCTGAACAGATCGTGTGGATAGAGGAATGATGCCTAAATGCTTTTACATATTTTGAGTTTCTGGGGAAATATTTTTTTTCCTTGAAATTCACATGTTCCAAATATCTGTCTTACTTTGAGCCTCAGTTCTCAAGGGAAAACTCACAACCTAGCAGTAGAAATAAAAGACAGAAATAAACTCTCTATTGACACTTTAAATTAGAAATGGTTGCAGGACCACTCAAAATGACAGTTACCCCCCAACGCAGCCCCTGTTGACGGGTTATAAGCAAACACTGCCTGCTACCTGGTAATTCTACCTGCTAATTACTTGGAAAGATTCAGATTCTCAACAACTGACCTCAGTGTTTTCGTGAGCATGAGGACCAATTAGGGAGGGGTGGGGGACGACTTTAGAAAACCACATAGTGAAGCTGACAGTCAGTCAGGAGCTGTTGAAATTCTATCAAAAATATTCTTGCAGCATAATGAAGCGTTTTAGGCAGTCAGTCTCCCCAGACACTTGCTTTTGCCAATAGTTACATACAACAATAAGAAAAATTTTATTAGTGGTGTGGTCATTTTTTTTTTTTTTTTTTTAGTGCTGACTATAAAAAACACCCACTGAGTTGTTTGCAGGCTCTGCCAAGTGGAGAGTGAATTTCAGATAAGAAAAGACTTTGCATTCCAACCCTAAAATGACACTTGGGAGGTGCGTGTGTGTCTTTCTGAATGAAAGAGAGCAGACGCGTGTGTGTGAGGAAAATAGGAAAGATGACAAGAAGCAAATGAGAAAATGCTGAGACAAACTAAAGTTACTTCTTTTGCTTGTTTTTCTCCTACTTCTTCTCAGTAATCCCAATGAAATAGCATCTAATGAAATTCTGAGGTCTCTCCCATGATAATGGCAAGTATTAGTTCTGCTTTGGCTCTGCCTATGGAAGAATGGACCCCTGAAGGAATTCCTGTCACTGGAGGAGCAGCACTATGACAAGCAGAGTGGAGGGATCCAGACAGTAAATGACTTGCCAAAGGTCACACAAGTCATCATGCAAGGTAAGAATAATTAGCTTATTCATTTAATTGGCATTTGCTGAGTACCCATTATGTGCTGGATGGTAGAGAAACATGGCCCTTATAAATTTAAGCACAGTCATGGCTACTATGGGATTTACATACTCAAAAAAGAAAAAGAACACAGTTTCCTAGTTCTATGAAGCTCACAGTTCTAGAAATATTATCTTTGTTAATATTATTATTTTGTACTTTGATGAAAACTATTTTATTGTTTCCTCACTACACCCCTTATAAGGTAAGAACTGTTATCTCATAAATTTATAATTGAGGATATAATTCAAGTTCACCCAGCAGCAACACAAAAGTTACACTCAGCCATCTTGATTCCCAGGTGTCTGGGACAGACTTCTGCTGGAATTTAAAACAGTTGTGAGTTTTGATACAGCAAAATTCAATCAAAGTTAATGGTTGAGATCTCTAAGACTCCACTAGGAACTGTCCATACTCAAACTACATGCCAGCCTTCTATTACAAAGACTTAAGAGACAGGATAAAGACAAAAAGATCTCAAATCAACAACTTAACTTTACAATTTAAGAAATTAAAAAAGAACAAAATAACCCCAAAGCTAGCAGATGAAAGAAAATAATACAGACTAGAATAGAGATAAATAAAAAAGAGAATAGAATATAACAGAGTAAACCAACAAACCCAAAAGTTTTTTCTTTAAAACTATCAACTAATTAACTCATAGCTAGTAAACTAAAAGAGTGAGAGAATACCCAAATTAGTAAAATAAAAAATAAAAATGGGTACATTTCTACTGATTCTACAGAAATAAAAATGATTATAGGAGAATACTATGAGTGATTGTATACTAACAAATTAAATAACCTAGATAAAATGAAAAAGTTACTAGAAAAACAAAATCTCTACCGAAACTAAATCACAAAGAAATAGAAAATATGAACAGAACTATAACTTATAAAGATATTTAATCAGTATTCTAAAATATTCTGACCAAAAAAAAAAGTAAACAAAACAAACAAACAAAAACCCCCAAAACCTGGAGCTGATAACTTCATTGGTGAATTCTACCAACCACTTAAACAGAAACTAACACCAGTCATTCTCCTTTTTTTTTTTTAATTGAAGAGGAGGGAACACTCCCTGACTCGTTCTCTGAGTTTAGGATTACCCTAATACCAAATCCTGGCAAAGACACTAAAAGAAATAAACAAATAAACAAACAAAACTATAAATCAATGTGTCTTATAAACATTGATGCAAAATTCTCAACAAAATACTAACAAACTAAATTAAGCAGCATATTTAAAAGATTATATGCTATGAGGCAGTGGGATTTATTTCTGGAATACAATGATTTCTCAACAGAAGAAATTGATAAATGTAATACATCACATTATCAAAATAAATAAAAAAACAACAATCATCTAAATTGATAGAGAAATTTAACACCCTTTTATGATAAAACACTAAGAAAACGAGAAATAAAAAAAAACTACCTCAACATAATAAAAGCTATATACAAAACACCCATGTTCTTACCATGTTTGCATTGTCAGGTTGAATTTCTTCTTCTCCGGGCCCTGAGACACAGCTGTGCACAGGGAGACCAAGTCCTGCTCTGCATGGAGTTCATTTTCCAGGTCAAACACCTCCATTGGATAATTATTTTTAAATATTTTTGAGTTTGGGGAAATCCAGCAGGTCTAAAAGAACAAAAATTACTCTTTTGAAAATGAAAATAATTCAGTCTTGACAACATATTCACCATGTCTAGTGTACATTCAAAAATTCCTAGACTTGCAAAGAAACAAAAGAAAATAGCTTCCACATGGAAATAATTTAGTTGATAGAAACTGAAATGGCTTAGTTATTGAATTTAAAATACAAAAACATGTCAACAGTTATTATGAAGAAGTTTAAAGTCTGGATGGAAAATATGGACTTAAAGGCTGAAAAGATAAAGGAATCTCTTAAAAATAAAGGAAAGAAAAATTTAAGACTTAAAAGTAGAATACCTGAAATAAAAAATCCAAATAATTCTAGTACCAGAAAAGAATAGCAACGAATAAAAGATGTGGCCTTAACAAAACCAGTATTGGTAGAGAAAATAGAAGGAGAAAACTATGTTGAGGATATTGAAAATTTGAGCCCTGGATGGATATCTCTATTGGTTAGAGCATCATTCTGATACACAAAAGTTGCCAATTCGATCCCTGGTCAGGACACATACAGAAGCAGATTGATGTTTCTGTTTCTCTCTCTCTCTCTCTCTCTCTCTCTCTCTCTCTTCTTTTTTAAAAGAAAATATGACCTTTAAAGAAAAAAATAATTAAACTGGGTAGCAAATTAGATAAAGCTAAAGAGTACACTACTAAGGTAAGGAATTGTGCCAGAATGTATCACAAAAGTCAGGAAAACTATAGAAGAAGCCATAGGTGACATAGATGACACAGGTAGAAATTGCAACATCACTGTAGCAGTTATAGGAGAGGACCAAGAGCATGGAGAAGATGTACTAGTCAAAGAAATTAGAGAGAAATATATACATCAGAATTTTAAATATAAAGAGAAAATTCTAAAAGTATCCAAAGAAAATGAAGGAGAAATACTCACATTGGCAGCAGACTTTTCATCAGCAACACTGGATGTTAGTAAGCAATGGAGCAATGTCTTTGAAATTCTAAGAGAAGATTATTTTTGAACCTAAATTTTTATGCCACATTCAATTAGTGTTTAAATGCTATAGTGAAATCAGGACTCTTTCAGACCTACAAAGTCTCAACAAATTTACTAACCCAAAAATTTTTATGAAAGAATTACTAAAAGATGTACTACCCCAAAAGTGAAAAAATAAAGTAGGAATAAGATACAGAGTTCAAGAAAAAGTGGATAAAACTCTTAGAGTCTCAAATCATGGCACTGGTTTGAGCTTTCTATTTATTAAAGAGGTAAAGGTGGCCTGACCTGTGGTGGCGCAGTGGATAAAGCGTCGACCTGGGAACACTGAGGTCGCCAGTTCAAAACCTGTACTGGCCTGGTCAAGGCACATATGGGAGTTGATGCTTCCAGCTCCTCCCCCCTTTCTCTCTTTCTCTCTCTCTCTCTCTCTCTCTCTCTCTCTCTCTCTCACTCTGTGTCTTCTCTCTAAAATGAATAAAATAAAAATAAAATAAATTTAAAATACAAAAATATTAAAGAGGTAAAGGTTACTGAGACAAAAGAAACAAAAACTTAAGAGACTCACAAGGAAGAGGTTTCAGAGTGGAAGAAAAAAGGAAACCCTTAAGGAGGAAGAAAATAGGCTTCTGAGTTGTAGGGAAGAGAAGAGATCTCAGAAGTAGAGGAGGAAGAAGAAGAGGTGTCATACTGGAAAAGGGAGATGAGACCTTGGGGCTAGAGGAAGAAGTGGCCTCAGTATTATGTAAGGGAGTGCAGTCAGCCTTTCAGCATTATGCTGTGGTAAATACTCTACAAAGCACAAAACTGAAATAACCAGTGATGAGGTAGAGAATATTTTAACTAAAGAGGCTGAAGATTCTGAAGAATAAGGCTCAGAATGGGAATTTAAAGTGTTCTTAACATGGAAAGAAGGAAAGGACTCTGAGTAGAAAACATAAAGACTACGTTCCAGATTGGGAAAAAAGAGGTCTCACATGAGCTTAAAGAAATTGCCTGTAGTTATTTAGCTTTGGATTCTGAGAAGAAAAAATTGGTGAAACATGAGCTAACATCTAAAGAAGCAGACTTAATAGAAGAAACAGAAGAAATTTTTAGAAGAACTGTAATTTCTTCAGAGAGATGTGAGGAGACTGGAAATTTTAATAATTACCATCCTGTAAATAAAAGATTATCAGTCTTAGAAAAAAAGACCCTCAGTAGCAGAATAGATGTATATGAAGAGAAAGTGAACAATCTAGAATTTTTTTATAATCCTCCTTTCAAAAGGTAAAAGTTAAGTATACCCCCTTCAGTGAGGGCTGGACTTAGCAACTCAATTCTAAGAAGTAGAATGTGGTGGCAATAAAAATGTGGGATTTCCAAGCCTAGATCATAGAGAGCATGATGCTTCCTCCTTGCTCTGTATCACTTGCCCTGGGGCAAGTCCCCTGCCATTAGTAGGAACCCCCAGGAAGCCTTTGGAGAAACCAACATTGTGAAGAATTGCTGCTTCCGGCCAGTAGACAACAAGGAACTGAGACCTCCTGCCACCAGCCATGTGAGTGACCCTTCTTGAAAGTTGACACGTCAGCCCCAGTCAGGCTTTCAAATGACTGCAGCACTAGCCCATTGCTTGACTGGGACCTCATGAGAGACCCAGAACCAGAACTAACTGGCTAAATGACTCCCAAATTTCTGACCTGCAGACCACTGCAGATATTAAACATTTATTGCTTTAAGATGCTAAATTTTAGGGTAATTTAGTTACACAGAACAAGTACCTAATATAATCACTATTAATGTCCTTTTAGTTTACTTACTTCCATTTTTCCCCTCTGCTGCAGAGAAGCTTTTACTCTATAGGCTCAATCAAAATGTACATAAACTTGTCTCCTATGTTTTTTACTTCATCTTTGAGGGGCACTATGGAGTGATTGAGAATGTAAACTATGCAACCTGCTTATCTGGGTTTGAATTCTGCCTCCTCTCTTTCTATGCGATTTTGAGTATGCCTTTTTCTTTGTGCCTAATTTTTCTCACATAATAGTATAGAAGGTTATTGTGAATATTGAGTTAATATACCTATAAAAGGATTGGAAAAGTGGTGCACAGTAAGCACCATCTAAGAGAAAGCAATTACTACATCATTTAAACATGAACAATTACTTTTTCATTTTTTAAAATTTTTGCCAAGTACACATAATATAAAATTTACTATCTCCACCATTTTTAAGCATATAGTTCAGTGGCATTAAGTACATCAGTGTTTTTCAACCACTGGTCTACCAGAAATTTCATGGATGGGCACAAAATTTCTGACGGACCAGGGCTTGAAAACCACTGAAGTACATTGTTCACTGTGGGGAAAAACAGCTGTGTTAGGCTTGCTTGCTGGTTTACTGACTATAAGCACTTTGCTTGATTAGTGTGTGAGCACATGACAGCACCATGTATATAGTCTGTGTAAGGTTATGGGTGCTTCCGCTCAGCGCGAATGGCAGATTGAGGATTGTGGATTGCCTGCCCACCACTGTGAGTGGTTATTTTGCTATTCATTCATTTGCTGCCAGGAGAAGAGCTTTTCCCCTGCCAGTTAGCTCATTGGCTATTGCAAGACTCTATTAAATAGGAATGGCCCAATGCTTTCTGACTCCAGTTTTTCTACCGTCTGTCTGAATCCAGTGTGGACCTGCCTGGCCTTGGCCACCAGCATTACATTCACCCATCACAACTATTCACCTCAAGAATTCTTTTCATCTTATAAAACTAAAACTCCATACCAATTAGACAGTAATTCCACATTCCCTCCTACTTTTTGTCTCCATGATTTTGACTACTCTATGTACCTTATGTAAGTGGACTTATACAATATTTATTGCTGTTTTTCATCACTGGCTTACCTCACTTAGCATAATATCTTCAAGATTCATCCATGTTGTAGCATATGTCAACATTTTCTTCATTTTAAGGCTAAAACTATTCCATGGTATGGTTATACCGCATTTCATTTTACTTATCAGTGGATTTGTTGTTGTACACTTAGATTACTTTCATGCTTTAGCTATTGAGAATAATGCTGCTACAAATATGGGTGTACAAATATCTTTCTGAGATCCTGCTTTCAATTCCATTAAGAATATAGTTAGAAGAGAAATTGCTGGATCATATGACAATTCTATTCTTAATTATTTCAGGAACTGCCATATCATATTTTACAGTGGCTGTACCATTTTGCATTCCCATCACTAGCACTCAAGTGTTCCAATTTCTCCACATCCTTACCAACCCATGTTACTTTCTGGGGTTTACTATCATTATTATTATAGTCATCTTAATGGATATGAGGTGGTATCACTTTGCAGTTTTGATTTATATTTCCCTAATGCAGTGATTTTCAAACTTTTTGAAGTCGGGGCATATTTAAAATCCTACAAATAATTGTAGGCACACTATATGCAAATTTCTGAGAAATATGTTATAATAATTAAGTCAAATATTAAAGAAAAAATATAAAGTCCAGGCATGCTTTTAGGGTAATTAAACAAAATAAATATGAGAAAATTAAATTTATTCTGACATTAAAAAACACATTTTGATGTTATATTTTTTTCTTACAGGGACAGCGAGAGTCAGAGAGAGAGAGAGAGATAGGGATAGACAGACAGGAATAGAGAGAGATGAGAAGCATCAATCATTAGTTTTTCGTTGCCATTGCAACACCATAGTTGTTCATTGATTGCTTTCTCACATGTTCCTTGACCGCGGGCCTTCAGCAGACCGAGCAACCCCTTGCTGGAGCCAGTGACCTTGGGTACACGCTGGCAAGCTTTTGCTCAAGCCAGATGGGCCCGCGCTCAAGCTGGCGACCTCGGGATCTCGAACCTGGTTCTTCAGCATCCCAGTCCAACGCTCTATCCACTGTGCCACCGCCTGGTCAGGCTTTTGAGTTATGCTTTTTAGAATTCATAAAAAAGAGGGGTTAAAAAATAAAAAAGACAAAAAAAGTTATCTTTTTATATATATAGATACATTCTTAGTAAGATTTAGTAAATTCAACAGGTCCTAGCGCAAGTATGTTAAGTTTTTTCATTCTTGTGTTTACGAGAAACATGAGCCTGATGTGTCCTAGCAATTTCTTCAATGTTTGGGTATGTATTTGAAAGGTAAACTCTCATTTCCTCATCAATACATTGAAGAATTCCTCTCTTTTTACTCTTAATTGTGTTGAGGATAGAAAATCCTAATTCACATAAATAGGATGTTGAAAATTGTAGTAAAATGTTCAAAGCTTTTTAAGATATTGCCACATATTCTTCTTTAATAGAAATCCAAAAGGCTTCAAGAGACAATTCCTTATGTGTAATCATCAATCCAAAACCCCACCATACATATCATATAGCAAACAAAGGATAGAAGAAACTTGCCTCCAGTCTTTCCAGGGAACATGGGGGGGGGGGGGGGGAGGTAGTGTAAACAATCCAGCACCACAGCTTAACAGCCTTTTGCAACCTAATCAGGCAAGTGAGGTAGGAGGTTGGGCACACTGTCAGCTTACAGCCAATTCTCCACACCTCTGTTCCCCAAAAATCTAAACTCCAAAAATCCTGTTGGTTTTTTGGTCCCCAACAGGTACATATTTCTCTGGAATACCACAGGGCGCACCTAGAAATCTTCTAGGGAGCACCAGTGTGCCCTGGCGCATGCTTTGAGAACCACTGCCCTAATGATTAGTGATGTTGAGCATCTTTTCATGTACTTATTGCCCATTTGTATATCTTCTTTTGAGAAATTCAAGTCCTTTTCCCATTTTAAATAGGGCTATTGGGGTTTGTTGTTGTTGTTGAGTTTTAGGAATTTCCTATATATTCTGGATATTGGTGCCTTATCAGATATATGGTTCACCAATATTTTGTGCATTCAGTGGGCTGCCTTCTTTAATTCTATTAAAGTTCTTTGATGCACACGAGGTTTTAATTTTTATGCAGTATAATTTTCTATTTTTTCTTCTGATACCTGTGCCTTAGGTCATATCCAAAAAGTTACCAAATCCAATGTCATGAGCTTTTGCCCTGTATATTCTCTTAGAAGTTTCATAGTTTTAGGTCTTACATTTAAGTCAAGGTCCATTTTGAGTTATTTTTTGTATACAGTTATTTCTGTGTTGTGGTGTAAGAGTCCATCTTCATTCTTTTATATGTGAATACACAGTTTGCCCAGCATTATTTGTTGAAAAGACTTTTTTCCCCATCAAATGGTCTTGACACCTGTGTTGAAAATCATTTGACCAAATATATCTGAGGACACACTTCTGGACCCTATCCTACTTCAGTGGTCTATATGTCTGTCTTTATACCTGTACCGCAATATTTTTATTACTGTATGTTTGTAGTAAGTTTTGGAATTAGAAAATGTGAGTCTCCCAGGTTTGTTCTTTTTCAGTATTGTTTTGGCTATTTGGGGATAGTCCCTTGAGATTCCATATGAACCTTAGGATAAATTTTTCTATTTTTACAAAAAACATTACTGGGATTTTAATAGAAATTACATTAGATTTGGAGGTTGCTTCTGGTAGTATAGACATCTTAACAATAGTAAGTTTCTTAATCCATGAACATGAGAAATCTTTTCATTTATTTATGTCTTCTTTAATTTCTTTCAGAAATATTCTATAATTTTCATTATATAAATCTTTTAGCTCTTAATTTCTAAGTATTTCATTCTTTTGATGCTATTCTAAATGAAATTATTTTCTTAATATTCTTTCTAGATTATTTATTGTTAGTATATCAAAATGCAATCAATTTTTGAGTGTCAAGTATAGATTAGTTTATAAAAGGAATTTTTGTGAAATATTTAGTTTTCTACATATGAGACCACATCATCTATAAAGAGATCTTTTTATTTATTTTTTTCCTATTTGAGTGTTTTTAAATTAATTAATTATTTATTTATTTTGCTTAATTGTTCTGGTTAGGACTTCCCATAATATGTTGACTAGATGTAGTGAAAGCAGGCATCTTACCTTGTTCTTATTCTTAGAGGAAAATTTTTCAGTCTTTTTTTTTTTAATTTAATTTTACTGGGATAACTTGTTTAACGTAATTATAAAGGTTTCAGGTGCCCAAATGAATAATACCTCTCTGTACACTATATTGTGTGTTCACTGCCCCCCCACAACCCTCCCCCTAAGTCAGGTCTTTGTCCATCACCATTTATCCCTCCATACTGTCCTTCACCTCTACACCCAGTCCTGGCAATCACTGCACTATTGTCTATGTCCATGAGTTTTTTTCTCCTCACCCTTTCCTTTTGTTCTTTTTTTGCTCAATCCCTCAACTCCCCTTACCTAACTCAGTTCCTTGTTGTCTGTTGGCAGGAAGGAGCAATTCCTCACCATGTGGGCCTCTCCAAAGGGCTTCCTGAGTGTTCCTACTAAATGGCAGGGGCCTTCCTCCAGAGCAAGTGATACAGAGCAAGGAGGAAGCCACATGCTCTCTATGACCTAGGCTTGGAAATCCCACATTTTCATTGACACCACATTCTATTTCTTAGAATTGAGTTGCTAAATCCAGTCCGCACTTAAGGGGAAGAAAAATAGCTTTCATCTTTTGAAAGGATCCTCAAAGAATTTGTGGATATAATTTAAAATCATCACAGTAATCATATTATGATTACAAAAGTGTAATTTTTTCTTTATTAACCATTTTTCTCTATTATATATTTTTTTAATTTTTTTATTTTATTCATTTTAGAGAGGAGACACAGAGAGAGAGAGAGAGAGAGAGAGAGAGAGAGAGAGAGAGAGAGAAAGGGGGGAGGAGCTGGAAGCATCAACTCCCATATGTGCCTTGACCAGACCAGTGCAGGGTTTTGAACTGGCGACCTCAGTGTTCCCAGGTCGACGCTTTATCCACTGCGCCACCACAGGTCAGGCTCTATTATATTTTTATAACAAAATAACGTAAAAAGATAAACTTGTATTTAAGTAGTTTTAAACACTACCTTTATATTTCAATGCACTCAGCAAACTTTAAAATTATTTTTAATTATTTAAAGTACAGTTTATATTCAATATTATTTTACATTATACATGGTATGGCAAAAGTAGATTTAAAGTTGTGAGTGTGCAAAACACAGAGTTTTTTTTATGATTTCAATTTGTGTCTACATAGATTCAAGTGTCCCACTGAATATATTTCCCCCCACGCCCTTATTCCCCCTAAGCCCCCCCCCAAGTCCCCTCCCCCCAATGACTTCCACCTTTGCCTCCAGGAATTGTCCTGTTCTCTATAATGCTGTGTCATATATATATATAATTTCATTAGTCTCTTTTCCTTCTCTGATCACATCTTCTCTTCTACTTTCCCTCTGACCGCTTTCCCTCTGGTCCCTTAGATCCCGCCTCTGCCTCTATTCTGCTCCTCAGTTCATATTGTTCATTGGATTCCTCAAATGAGTGAGGTCATATAGTATTTTCCTTTCTCTACCTGGCTTATTTCACTTAGCACAATAGTTTCCAGGTCCATCCATCCACGTTGTCACAAAAAGGTAAGATTTCCTTCTTTCTCGTGCAGCATAGTATTCCATTGTGTATATGTACCACTGCTTTTTTATCCACTTGTCCTCTAACGAACACTTGGGCTGTTTCCAGATCTTGGCTATTGTAAACAATGCTGCAATAAACATGGGGGTGCATTTCTTCTTTTGAATCAGTGATTTGGTATTCATAGGATATATTCCTAAAAGTGTGATAGCTGGGTCAAATGGCAGTTCTATTTCTAATTTTTTGAGGGATCTCCAAACTGTTTTCCACAGTGGCTGCACCAGTCTGCATTCCCACCAGCGATGCAGGAGGGTTCCCTTCTCTCCACATCCTCACTAGCACTTATTCTGTGTTGTTTTGCTGATGAGTGCCATTCTGACAGGTGTGAGGTGATATCTCATTGTGGTTTTAATTTGCATTTATCTAATGATTAATGATGTTGAACATTTTTTCATATGCCTATTGGCCATTTGTATGTCGTCTTTGGAGAAGTGTCTATTCATTTCTTTTGCCCATTTTTTTACTGGATTGTTTATCTTCCTGGCATTGTGTTTTACAAGTTCTTTATAAATTTTGGTTATTAACCCCTTATTAGACATATTGGCGAATATATTCTCTCATTGTAGGCTGTCTTTTTATTTTGTTAATGGTGTCTTTTGCTGTGCAAAAGCTTTTTAGTTTCATGTAGTCCCATTTGTTTATCTTGTCCTTTATTTTACTTGCCCGTGGAGATAAATAAGCAAAAATATTGCTACTAGAGATATCAGAGAGTTTATTGCCTATGTTTTCTTCCAAGATGTTTATGGTTTCACAACTTACATTTAAGTCTTTTATTCATTTTGAGTTTACTTTTGTAAATGGTGTAAGTTGTTTTATAATTTTTTATAATTTTCTGAGTACAAGTCTTTAACCTCTTTGGTTAAATTTACTCCTAGGTATTTTGTTGTTGTTGTTGCAAGAGTAAAGGGGATTGTTTTCTTAATTTCTCTTTCATACAGTTCATTGTTGATATATAAAAATGCCACTGATTTCTGAATATTAATTTTATATCCTGTCATCTTGTAGAATTCATTTATCAGATCCAGTAGTTTTTTTACTTAGACTTTAGGGTTTTCTATGTACAGTATCATATTATCAGCAAATAATGATAGTTTTACTTCTTCTTTTCCAATTTGGATGCCTTTTATACCTTTGTCTTGTCTGATTGCTCTGGCTAGGACTTCTAGAACTATGTTGAATAAGAGTGCTGAAAGGGGCACCCCTGCCTTGTGCCTGATCTTAAGGGGATTTCTTTTCATTTTTGCCCATTGATTATGATGTTGGTTTTGGGTTTGTCATAGATAGCCTTTATCATGGTGAGGTATGATCCCTGTATCCTCATTTTGCTGAGAGTTTTGATCATAAATTGGTGCTGGATTTTATCAAATGTTTTATTCTTGTATTATAATTTATTAATTGTCATATTATTTTTCATACAAACAACTATAAACCTACTTTTGCCCACCCCCATAGTTTTAAGTGTACAACCTAGTAGTTAGATAATCATATACTTTACAAAGAGTTGCCCCTTTAGTTCCAGTGCCCACCACGCATAGTTATTACAATATTATTGACTATATTCCCTATGCTTTACTTTACAGCCTTATGACTATTTTGTAACTACTAAATTCTGCTTCTTAATCCTATCACCTTTTTTATTCAGTCCCCCTAACTCCTCTGGCACAATCAGTTTGTTCTCTGTATTAATATGGTTCAATTATGTTTATTTTATTCTTTAGTTTCCACATATAGTAAAATCACATGGTATTTGTCTTTCTCTGACTGACATATTTCACTTAAGATAATACCTTCTAGGTCCATCCATGCTGTTGCAAATGGTAAAATGTCATTCTTTTTTATTGCTAGTATTCCATGGCATATATGTACTAAATCTTTATCCACTCATCTACTGAGTGTCAGTTGGGTTTCATCTATATCTTCACTATTGTAAATGACACTGCAATGAACATAGTGGTACATATATTCTTTCAAACTAGTGTTTTGGGTTTCTTCAGCTATATACCTAAAAGTGGAAGAGCTGGGTTATAAGACAGTTTCATTTTTCATTTTATGAGGTATCTCCATACTGTTTTCCATAGTGGTTGCACCAGTCTGCATTCCCACCAATAGTGCACAAGGGTTCTCTTTTTTCCTCATCCTCACCATCACTTGTTTTCTGTTCATATATTGATGAGAGCCATTTTCACAGGTATAAGGTGGTATCTTATAGGTTTAGTTTGCATTTCTCTGATGATTAGTGACACTGGGCATCTTTTCATATGTTTCATGGTCATCTGTATATCTTGTTTGGAAAAGTATCATTCAGTTCCCCTTTCCATTTTTTAAAATTGGTTATTTTGTATTTTTGGTGTTATGTTATATGAATTCTTTATAAATTTTGTATATTAACCTCTTATCAGATGTCTCATTGGCAAACATCTTCTCCTTTTCAGTATGTTGCCTTTTGTTTTGTTAATGGTTTCCATTACTATGCAAATCTTTTTAGTTTGATGTAGTTCCATTGGTTTATTTTTTTCTTGCCTGAGAAGATGTAGAAGAAAAAAAATATTGCTTATAACAAACTTTTTCAAAAGATACCTTCAAAGGTCCAGTTCAACTCTGTGAATTATTTCGTTGGTCTTCATCACTTTCTCTAAAAATAATAGCCTCTAGATAGACAGTTCATTCTCAAATGTCTGCTATATATGACTGAAAAGAAGAAATATCTGGGGAATAGGCATTAAAGCACAAGCCTCCCAGCTGCAACCCAAGGCCGACCTCTATATTAGCCTAGCTGCCCTTAGCATTGTCTTACGTTGCACAAAAGCCCTGTGCCTTTAGCTTTTCTCAGTTCTTACAAGAAATAGTCACATGAAACCTATTAGTATAGATTTCATAAATCTGTTTTCAAGGACACCGCATATTATGCTTCTTAGTGAATTCTTTAGGAGATTCCTTTGGGGAAATATCTTTTAGAATGCACTACCATGAAAAAATTGCTCCCTTAAAGAATAAATGTGTTATTCACCTCTGAGTTATACAGCTTGACATGTTTCCTTTCTTTGTATTGGCTACAAGGAAACTGGCAGTAATGAACTGTCTTTTGCAATTAACATAGATCTTCTCCTTTATATGATCTTGATTTTATACTATTGTAACTTATTTTACATTAGCCCTTTATTCAAAGTCAGGAAAAGTATAAGTATTTTTTAGAAAGAAGCAGAAAGAAACAATAAATACTATTTCAACACTTATCATATGTTAATCACTGGCAAGATTTATATAGTAAGGTCTCCAGTGAAAGAGAAATTCTTTTAAATAACAGAAATGCAATTTGGAAGTGGTTGACAGTTTTCTATTTTTCCAGATAGAGACCTTTGGGACATCCTTTGCAGGGCAGGAGGTTAGGGTTATTATCAGAAAGACTTACTATTATTAATGCAAAAAATATTTCTATACATAGTATTTTGGGGGGGAAATGTGATGTCACTGCAAATGATTATGATGATGATATAGACTAAGATATTAAATGTTTTGTTTGTTATTACAATGTAAACTAGAACAAAATTTAACTATACTGTATCTTTGCAGGTGCAGAGAAATGTGTTTTTAAAATATGGATATAGACTGGATTTTAGAGTTTACATATTACTTAATTTGGATTACTTAAATTGCAAAAAACAAAACAAAAAAACCCCATCCATTCTGAGCAACATACTCTCAACATTTATGATCATCTTGTCCAGACAATGGAGGTCAGACCCTACTGTTGGGTGGGCTTGGGAGCTTACTCTGAAGGAAATGAAAGTTTCCACTGTGAGTCATGCTCAGGTAGGAAACAGAATGGCCTCGGACAGGGGGAGGGGTGCACCCTCACTAGTTTCATGTACTGAGGACTGAGACAGGTGGGAGGGTCTAAAGCGACTCTCCTAAAGCATTGTGAGCTCTACCGATTCTCACAAGGAGTGAGGTCAATGCTGCCTGGGAGTCTGTGGGGAGCAAAACAAAGCCCTTCCAATGAGAGTCAGAGCCAGAGCCTGTAAGCCCCCAAAGTGATCATCGTTGGCAGTAGTAAATATCATCATTTTTATTTCTTCACTGAACATTTAATGTGAACTTTCTCTCAGTTTAGCATAATTTTTTTAGAAGGTAGGCATTTTTAAAATTATTTTTATTTCTTTATTCATTTTAGAGAAGGGGGGGAGTGCAGGAAGCATCAACTCCCATATGTGCCTTGACCAGGCAAGCCCAGGGTTTTGAACCAGCAACCTCAGCATTCCAGGTCGACACTTGATCCACTGCACCACCACATGTCAGGCTAGTTTATTTTTATATATACTTATTTTATATATACTTATATTACAGTGTAATTTTTATATATACTTCTAACCCACTTAATGTTACTGGCCACCATACTGACTCATGAAATTTCTTTCTCTAAAATATTTCCCTCAAAATAAAAAAAATTAAGAAAGTGAGCATTTTTATATATGGCCATCTAAATGTAGTCCACATACTGCCACGTGGATAATATTTGAGAGCTGATGGAGTGGAACACACTGTTCACTTGTGACCAAGGAACACAAGAGTTGGATGCTATACACATTCTCAGAGTTAAATGCATTCTATAATATTTACTCCTCTCTGGCTTCTCTTCTGCCATTTATTTCTTCATAAATATCACCACAGAATGGAAGGATGGATGGACAATCTTCTAATTGTGCAAGAAACTATGGCAAAAGATATGTCATAGGCCATCTGCTCTCATACTCTTTATGGTGCTAATTTGTAAGAATACCTCCACTCTACACTAAATGGAGTGCTCATTTAATGCTTATAACAACTCTATTATTTTGCAGATGAGAAAATCAGAAGCCCAGAAAGGTTAGAGAAAACATTGCCCAGGGTTTTACATCTAAGAAATTAACCAGTGTTTGGACCCAGACAATCTAACTCTGGAACCCATGAGCTTAATTGCCTTTAGTATTTTTTTATTCTTCCCAACTTTATTTAAATGTTATTAAATCTGAGTCTTAGTAGTTTTGAGCTGGGTGGAGGGGTTGGTATGGTAAGAAAGTGATTGGATTCATATCTAGAGCAAAGTAAAACTGGGAGTGAGAAAAGCCTTATAAGAAATTCTCAATTGCCTGAACCCAACACCTACTTTCCCCTCTTCTTCAATAATAGAATCACCATATAGCCAAGTGCCCAGCTAAAAATATAACATTTCTCAGGTTTTGTTTGTTTGTTTTTTGTTTTTTAAGACAGATGTGGTCATATGATCACTTTTTGGTCAATAATGTTTTTGTAAAAATTGTTTTGTACACAGAACATGACCATCTACATCTCCCACTCCCGCTCCTTCCTGTTACTTAGAACTTGGGTAAGTTAGCATAAGCTCTACAGTTATCATTCACCATTACATGACCTTGACAATGGAAGCCAGATACTTATGAGAGTAGAGCAGGGGAAAAAAACACACAAAAAGACTAGCTCTCTAATCTTCCTAGTAAGATCAATCCTGAAGGGCCTACTTCCTTTTTTACATGAACAGGTAATAAACTTTTATGCGACTTAAGCCAGTGTTGCTTTGGGACTTTCTGTTACATGCAGCCAGACACTATCCAAGGCTGTCACTCATGGTTATATTACTTTTTTCATTGCCCTAAAGCATCTGGCTAAAGAAGGTAGGGTGAGGGCTGAAATCTGGCCTGAGCTCCCCTTTGTAAACCATGGATCCTGACATAAGGCTGAGTCCACTTGGATAACTCATCCAAGATTTCATCTGCTTATGAAGCCATGGCCCTGTCTAAAGGGAGCAGCACCTTTTGCTGATTCACATAAAAGCACTAATTATGTGGGTGAGCTGTGGCTTTATTCTAACTAATTCAAGTCCAGAGAAGTGATTTTATATGATGACATGAGGTTACAGGAGATATCTGGAGCAGAAATCATTCGGAGGAATAATAACTAGCAGGGTTAACTTGTAGAATTTATAAGTATTTTCTTTGCTATTCCTAGAAATAATTTGAGGAAGGGGAATCCACTGGAAAATTGGCCTTCCTATAACCAGTAACATGGGGGCTTATGGTCATTTAAATATGAAAGGTAATGTAACTTTGTTTTTTAATCATGGACTCTTGTGCATTCATTATCTCACTTAATCCTCAAAACTACTTTATAATTAAATATTGTTGTCCCAGTTTTACAGATAGGAAAACAGAGAGAGAGAGAGAGAGAGAGAGTAAATAAATTGTTCAAGGTCACAGCTAATGAGCGGCAATGCTAGCACTCTGACCTAGATCTGTCTGACTCTTGAACCTGTGCTCTTAACAGCTACTCCACAGCTCGGCCTATAAATGTTATCACGTGTCCAAATCAGTGATGTACTGAGTTTAATCAAGCTTATGGAAAATTAAAATCACTTACAATGTGCCTGCTGATGTGGTAGAATCCCTTTGTTGAAAACAGAGAATTTGCTTCACTTCTTCAGTTATCCCTGGTTCTGAGAAGAGGGGTGTTCTGCAGATGTGAGAAGCAGCCAGGATTCCCACCCAGCGTGACACAACCCTCCCAGCTTCCAGAAGTCAGACCCAGAACTCTCCATGGAAGAGGGCAAGTCCTCTTTAATGAAATTTCTCCTCTGGACGTGCAGCTTCCCTCTGGTGTTCAACTTGAGTTCATCTTGAGATCACCGTACCCTAAGTTATTTTAAGGCAGTATTAATGTTTTATGACTCATTTTCTAGTTTCCTGCTTGGGGAAAAAAAAAAATCACAGCCCAGGCACTCTGTCTCAGACACTGCAAACAGCTGATGTATAATTTGGAAAAGTATATTTTATGGCAAGTGGGAGGATATGCAAGACATAGGAAATTATTAGTGTTAGAGCAAGAACTGCTCCAGCTTCCCCCCTTTATCCTGGTGCCTCTGCCCCTCATCCAACCACACACGCATACACCTGAGCCCCTGCAAGTCTCTGCACTGACTATAAACTTTACCCTGGAGAGACAAAGGGTTTACAGAGCAATTTTTGCCTCCTAAGGTTTACACAAGGTCATTTCAGGGATATGTCCTAGAATTACCTTACTTTCTTTTTATCTCTCTGGATCTTCCCCAGCCTCAGATGTGCAAGTGCATGTGGAAGGCAGAGGTGGGTGACCACTTGAAATAATCTCCTTTTCTTCATCTAAATAAAAACTGATACTCAACAAAAGGAACCCTGATAAAAAATTGTCCTACTACCTAGTGAGGTCAGCAATGTCTGTTTTTGCATGTACTTCAGGAGAAGTGGCTGTAATTTAAAAGACAGATGTGAGCTCTCAACATCTTCCTTTGTGTGACACAAAAGGCCCCAGTCTGAATCAAGCCCCAGGGGAACTCTCACTTCTGACCCATGTACGGGCAAACCAGTCATTCCCCAGGCCTACTCCTGGAGCTACTCCTCTTACACCCTTCATTCACAAGGGAGTTCTGGAAGGCAGCTGGTGCAAACTGCACTAAAAGAAAAGGGAGCAAGGGTGGAAAAACATTGAAAAATTCTAAAAATGTACTCACTCTACCCAAAGGTGGAGACCTGAAACTGTGAAGTTGGGTAACTGACCTTATTGAAGGCTATAAGGACAATTAGAACCAATATTCAAAATGTCCTTTGTAAAGAAGTAGCCACATGTATGTATTTTAAACTTGCCTATTGGCACAGTTGTATGAATCTTTGCAGACTGGTGTCATGTAAAATATATAACCCACAGAAAAGTATTTCTTTGTCCCATATTAGAAAAAAACAATTTAGGCTCCCTTTTATTTTTTTTTTAAGTTTTTCCATTGATTTGAGAGAGAGAGTGAGAGAGAGAGAAGAAGAAGAAGAGAGGGAAAGAGCAAGAGAAGCATCAACTCAATATTCCAATTAGTTGTTCCATTTATTGTAGACTAATCAAATACTTCTCATTCGTGCCCTGACCAGGACTGAAACCCAAGACCTTGGGGCACTAGGGTGGCACTCTACCCACTAAGCTATCCAACCAACCCTTTCCTCTTTTTTTATGTTAATGGTTATTGAGTGGTGACTTTATGCTAATCACAGTATGTGTTATTTCATTTACTTCTCAAAGAGTACATACCTATGATGAAGTACTTTATTATCCTGTATTTCAGGAATGAGGAATCTGAGCCACAGAAGCTTTAAGTGACTTATCCAAGGCCGTATTCATTTGAGCCAGAATTGTCACATTAACATCCAAGTTTTGGAATCCCATACTTATGTTCCCAGATGTTTGTCCAGATTTGTTTAGCAGGAAATGGGGTGTGGGTAGTCAGGCTGCAAGGTTGGGGGATCTTTCAGGGAAAGCACTAACAGTGTAAGAGGACCTCTTGTGACACACACCGATGAATATCAATAGTTGAGGAGAGTATAATTTTTATGATACACTAGCTTAGTATAGTTAAAAACTGCACACTTTCTTTGTCATAACCTTATAATGAGCCATCTCCACAGACCAAAGTGATAACATTATGAACTCATGAATGATTGCAAACTATTTGCTGACTCCAATTCAGCAAGGCAACCTGATGTTCAGCAACTTGAAGCTCTCATATCACTGTTGTTCTTGTTCTTATGGAGACAAAGCATCTCCATGACTTTAGAGCAATGATTCTTAACCTTTTCTGAGGTACCGAACCCACCAGTTTCATATGCGCATTCACCGAACACTTCCTTAGTGATAAATAAAATATGATTTTTTTTGCCCAAATTTAAGACATAGGTATATGTTTTTTACTGGTGCACAAAATGAGCCGTGCATGAACATCACCTTGCTCAAAGAAGAAAACCAACAAAGTGCATGAACTCACAACAAATTACGGTATTACTTTATTCTGGCCTCCGCGGCAGAGGCTTCTCCGAACCCCTGAGACTGACTCATAGAACCCCTAGGGTTTGATAGAACTCAGGTTAAGAACCACTGCTTTAGAGCAAAAGTGGTTTCACAGCCCCTTTTTTACCAAACCACGGAACAGCCTCAAGGCCAGTCCTCAATTAATTCATTTCTTCAATCACCAAACATTTACTGCGTGCCTTCCCTGGACCTGCGTCAGACCCACTGTTCTAGGCTCTAGAGACAGTGCAGTGATGGAAATGAAGTTTCTACATTCTAGAGAGTTTATGTTCTAGAGGAAGATGTAGGGTTTAAACAAATAAATGTGTTGGTGTATACAGGAAAAATAAATCTGATCAAGGGACAATATGTGCTGGTCACTGGCACTAATACAGACAAAACAATCAGAAAAGACCTCCCTAAAGAGGTGATATTTGCATAGAGACTGGAATAAGGTAGCTAAATATGGAAAAATGAGCCTCTAGGCATGGGGAACAACATGTGGAAAAGTTCTGATGTGGGACTATGACTTCTGTTAGGTGAGACACAGCAAAGAGGCACATGGGTTGAACACAGTCAAAAAGGGAGAGACAATGAGATGAGGTGGCAGAGTTGGCAAAGCCAGGTCCCATAGACTCACCTATGTGATGACTTTTATTCTCGGTTAACATGGTAACCCACTGGCCAGCACTGAACAGGAGAGCATTATGTATTGTCTATTATCTTTTAAAGAATCATTCTGGATGCTGTGTCAAAAGTAGACCATAATACCTAATGCTACTAATAATAGGTCACAGCCACTCAGTGGTTTATAGGTGACCATGTTACTGAATGTCATTTGCAGCAATCTCTACTGTCTTCACTCAGAGAAACTGAGGTAATGCAATTCAAACCTGCCCCCAGGGAAAAATCTTAAGATGGGCTATATGAATTGATCAGAAATGTGAACTTAAATCATGAATGTGAACTTAAAAATTATACATTTCTTTGGAAGCCATCATGGAGCAAAGTCAGACTTCTTTCTGGCAGAAGGCACCCTAGGGCACCTCCAAATATCCCATACTCTCCCCTTCCCAATGAGATGGATAAAGAGATGCTGACCAAGTAACAGCCTTCACAAGAAGAGTCCAACTGCAGGGTGAGCCAGTGAGTGTTTGTTGGCCTCAGGTTAGGCAGGAGAGAATGGGAAACAGGGAAGAGCAAGCAGAAAACAAGAAAGCTGAGGTAATGGGAAGCCCACAGGAAATTAACCCTGCAGGCTGACTATGTGCCAGGAGCTATATGGATGTGATCCTGTTTAGCTGCAGCAACAACACTGTGAGGAAAAGGAGACTCATATATGTCCAGTAGCCATCCCAAAGTCATGCAACTGGTGAGTGACAGAGCAGACATTTAAACTCGGGCTCTTTGTTTTCCTCCAAAGCTTGTGATTTTTCATGCAACCTCTAGTTGTGCCGATGGTGTTGGCACAGTGACAGTGAGAAGATTGTCCTAAATAAATATGAAAATTAATCTGGGGCTATTTTTTACCCAAGCTTTAGAAGCAAGCCGTCATCCCTATGGCAGGATTGAGCAGCAGTAGAGAAAACTCATTGCTCATATCAGGATACATCATTCTAGTTTATGGTGCCCTTACCTGCCGGTGTGGAGGGCTGTGGTGTGGAGAACATATCCCCCAAACTGTCTCACATACAGCTGAAAAATCGGAAAGGGAAGCAGAATTCTAGCTAGCAAGAAAGATCTCTCAGGTTGAGCTCTCTGTTTTACGCAGGAAACATTTATCAGTAGTTTTAACCAATTCTTATTAAATTTCTATCTGGTTTGGAATTCTTCAGAGAGCCCAAATTGCAAAATGTTTTAAAAATATAATTTGCTGCCTGAGTTCACCTCTATAAATACCATCCTCACAGGTGAATATACCCTTTTATACCTTCACTCAATGAATGTTTGTTGAGTATCAGTTACATGCTAGGCACTAGGGTAATTTGGCAGAGAAATTCCTAAATCCTGCTGCTGTTCTTTCTGAAGCAAACAAGTCCTCCTGACACATCACTGATTCTTAATAACAAATACTTACAGAAAGGTCCCCAGTCAAATTATATATAAAATCAACTGCTTTTGGAATTTAAAAACTTATACTATAGGAAAATGTATGATGTACACATTATTGCCCTTCACTTCGCAGTAGTCCTGCATCTTGTTCTCATTCCCTTAAGTCTGGTTATTATTAAGTAGAGAGCATTCGCAACACACGACAGCATATTAATTTCCACTGGCAAAGTGTCAACTAGAATAACTGTTTTTTACGTGTGGTTGGCATGTATATGTATGGAGGTTGCTAAATCTCCACATGTGTTCTAAAACTGAGACAGGGCTGGCTGTGCAGAGACAAGGGTCTCACCGGGGACTTTGCTGCCCATCTGGCTCGTCACCTTCTGGATCCGACCTCATCTCCAGAATTAACATTTGGAGGCCCTCCAAGGAAACAGTCTCTGTGGCCAATTCTCAATCCAGCCTCCAGTCACGCCGCTGGAATTATATAGGCCAGCGAGAGCATGGATTTATCTCGAAGGCCATCACTGTACTATTAGACGGGGGTATGCTCCCTTCCTGGAGCTCTGCGTGTCAGAGACACTAATCCTCTTGCCTGAGGAGAATTGAATCAGGCCAAGCTGACCAAACTGCCAAACCAGGCAGCACCACATTAGTCAGAGACCTCCCGGGGGTACAGATACACAGAACTGAAAGCTTGGCCACAAGGACCACCGCAGAGCTGGTGGGAGCTCTGATATATTAAAAGATGAAATCGTGGCACTGAATTTTAGAGCAGTAAGGGAGCTACATCAACCCTGTATTTTACAGAGGAGGAAATAGCAATCCCTAGAAAGTAGGTGCTTTCTGTAAAGACATTCCCCTGTCAAAAGGCAGAGCAATGCCTGGACTTTATGCTCCTAGAAGCCCAGCCCTGGCGGTGAACCTGTAGCCATGGTAGACAAACTCCCTGGTGGCATATTTTCCAGAGCTGTATTCTCAACAGACCACCAGTGTGTTAGCTGAAAACACGTTTCGGCCTCCATCAGCACTTTTCTTCCCCAACTTCTTTTTTAATAATCTCAAACTTGTACAAAAGTTATGCATACAGTCCACAGAACTGTTTTCTCTAAACCATTTGAGAGTAAGTTGCTTATATGACATCCTTCCCCTAAATACTTGACATGCCCTATAAATAAAGATAATTTTCCTACATTATTTTTAAAAACCCACAATATATGTTTCCTGTATTATCAAGTGCAGTCACGAAAATTAGGAAGTTAACACTGATATATTACTACCATCTCATCCACAGAGCCCACCAAATTTCCTCATTTTCCCAATAAGTCCTTCAGAAAAGAATAGTCCAGCCTGACTCCCACAATGCATCGAGTTGTCATAGTCTTATTCAGCATAGCATGGTTCCTCAGTGTTGTCTAGACTTTGTGACCTCAACACTTTTGAAGATTACAGGACAGTTTTTATAAAAAGTACTTCACTTTATCTTTGACTGATCTTTCCCCATGAGAAGAGTAAGCATTTTACACTTTTGCAATATTTTTCAGAAATAATGTTGTGTGTGCCTTATTGTACCTTATCAAGATAAACAGGGGTTTGGTTGTTCTTATTACTGTGATGTTAGCATTGATTATTTAATGATGATAGTTTCTGCCAAACTTCTTTACTGAACAGCTTTTTTAAATTCTTGTGAGGAATTACTTTCAACCTAGATAGCTGTTGCATTCTTCATCAAACTTCCAGTGTATTTATTTAGTTATTTATAATAGCAGGAGTACGTGGATTTCTATTTTATTCAAAAGCTTATAATCTGTTACCATTGTTATTGATATTGATGCTCAAATTGTCCTAAGTTCTTGTCTTCTACCGCTCACTTCTTTCTAAATAAACTTTCTTTTAAAAAAATTTAAAAATTTTAATTTTTAAAAAGAAAATATATAAGTTATGTATAAACAGAAAACTGAGGAAATATTTTCCTCTGGAAATCAAGAAAGAAAGCCATAAGATAAATAATGAAACCCCATTGTTATTAAAATATAATCTAGAAAACAAAATCGGACTCATAGAATATTTATAGAAGGCATACTACATGCCAGTCATCACAAGAAGTGTTCAAAAAATGAGACATTATCTTGTTTAATCTAATTTAATTCTTAACTATTCCTCCTTAAAGTGTGTCATTATTCATTTTATGATAGAAGCTGAGACTCAAAAATGAGAGGTGGGTTGCCCAATTAAATTAAGTAAGAATTGTCTCCTACTGGCCAATGAGATTTTATGATAAATAAGAACTACCTTTTTTTTTTTTTGTAGGGAAAGAATTGACAATGTCAAGAGGAGACAGTCATCTAGTCCAGTAACCAGTTATCATTTATAGCTTTGGATATGGAGAAGTGAATGAAAAAAGTAACTTCACTTGAAAGGAGACAGTATTACAGCTGGGACTCGAAAGATGAGTATGATTTCTAATAATCATATCACATGTGAAAGGGTATTTCTGGAGGGGATGATAGCAAAGAAATATAAAGAGCAGGAAGCTCAGAGTGGATGGAATATGGCCCCAAAAGGGATATAGCACAGAGGAGGCTGGAGTAGCATCACAGGGCCATGACGACTCCACCATGGAGGAATATAGTTTGGAAATATCATTTTGTGGCAATGTGAGACTGTCTATTACAGAGAACCAGCACTAGGAGTAAAGAGACAAAAGGAAGGCAAGAGTAATTTAATTACACCCAAGTGAGAGAAGGGTGGAGCAGGGTCAATAGAAGGATGAGGTAATCAAGTAGGAAATATTGATGTTTTACACTTGATCTTCGCCAAAAGACCATGGAGTGATAGAAATATTGACGTTTTCTTAAGTTAGAAAACATGTAATATACTTTCAGCTGTTTCTGAATTAATTTTATATATATCATTTGTCTAGGACCCTGGTTGGCTGGTAGTTCATTTGGTTAGAGCATTGTCCCAATACCCCAAAGTTGCAGGTTTGATCCCCTGTGAGGCCACACATTCAAGAATCAGCCAATAAATGCATGAATGAGTGGAACAACAAACATATGTTTCCCTCTCTCTCTCTAAAATAAATAAGTTAAAATTTTTAAATAAAATAAAATATTTTTCTAAATGTCACCTTCTCAATAAGATCACTTCTAACTGCCCTATTCAAATCTGCAACCCCACCCCGGACTCCTGATTCCCTCATCTTCTTTAGTCGCTTTTCTTTACAAAACCTATGAATATAATGACTAACATCCTATACAATTTACATTTATGATTGTTTATTGTTTATTTTCTGTCTTACCCATTGGAATATAAGCTTCATAAGACTAGACATGTTTGTTTATTTTGTTCATTGATGATCTCATGCAACTCACTGTCTACTACATAGAAGATGTACAACAAATATTGCTGATCAAGTGAATATTACACGCAGGCATTCGCACACCTAGCAGTGCTTTAAGGTAGATAAATGACATAACATAAACTAGAGACAATTTCAAGAGTACTTAGAGATAAAACATCTTCTATTAAAACATTTGTACATGTACCTTAGAAGAAGTAATTAGAAAACGGGTTTTTTTTTTCTTTTTATTATTTATTCATTTTTTAGAGAGGAGAGAGAAAGAGGAGGGCGGAGGAGTAGGAAGCATCAACTCTCACATGTGCCTTGACCAGGCAAGCCCAGGGCCCCAAACTGGCAACCTCAGCACTTCAGGTTGACACTCCATCCACTGTGCCACCCCAGGTCAGGCAGAAAATGGTTTATTAATTAGTGAGCAGCATCTAACACCAGTCAAGGAGACCATATTTTTCTTATATGTACTAACACTTTTTATGGTACTAAATATACATGTAGATTGAGCAAGAGATTTGTTTTTCTTAAGTGAGAAGCAGGGAGGCAGAGAGACAGACTGCCGCATGCACCTGACCAGGATCCACCTGGCAGGCCAACTAGGGGATGATGCTCTGCCCATCTGGGGCATTGCTCCATTGCAACTGGAGCCATTCTAGCAACTGAGGCAAAGCCATGGAGCTATCCTTAGTGCCCAGGTCAACTTGCTCCAATGGAGCCTTGGCTGCAGGAGGAGAAGAGGGAGAGATAGAGAGAAAGGGAGGTGGAAGGGTGAAGAAGCAGATGGGCATGGTCACTTCTCCAGTGTGCTCTTGCTGGGAATCAAACCTGGGAAATCCACATGGCGGGCTGATGCTACCACTAAGCAAACCATCCACAGGGGTCCCCAAACTTTTTACACAGGGGGCCACTTCACTGTCCCTCAGACCATTGGAGGGCCGCCACATACAGTACTCCATACACTGACCACCAATGAAAGAGGTGCCCCTTCCAAAAGTGCGGTGGGGACTGGATAAATAGCCTCAGGTAGCCACAATTTGGCCTGCGGGCTGTAGTTTGGGGACCTCTGAGGGCCTTGGGCAAGAGATTATTTATAAGGAGGAATTCTTTAGTTACAAGATCGAGTCATGATAGAGCCCATGAAAGATCTGATAAACCATAGTTATAACTTGATCATATCAAGCACCATGACAGATATTTTTTTTTACATATTTTATCTTCATTAGTCTTTGTAATAGCATGTTAGCACTGTAAGGCATTGTTATTTCCATTTAAGAGCTGAGTAAACTGAGATTCATAAATGCACCTGGCTTGCCCAGTGATATAGTTTGAAAAAGTCCATCTTTGCCTATGTGCTTCCCACTATGCCAAGAAAATTATAACAATAACAAGGAAATAAGATTCTCTTAAGCATTTATTCTGGACCAGACACTGTGCTGCTCACTTTATGATAATGCTATAAGGTGATTAACATTAGTTTACCCCATTTTACAGATGAGAAAACTAGCCCAGAGAGTTGTATTGTTCAATATCACATGTCTGAAAAGTTCTAAAACTGGGACTCAGACCCAGATCTGATAGATTCTAAAGCCCATCCTCACAACCACTACACCATATTGCCAAGTGGAAAGCAATAATATTGCCAGATGGAACAGGCTGAGGTTTTGCTAATTTAGGGAAAAGGGAACTAGTAAAGATAGCTTTCCACAAGGCAAGTACAAAGAGATAAACATTTAGCAAATTAATGCAGTAGTTTGAGGGGTAGTTTGAGCAGATGCCATGTGGAAGTTACCAGAGAAAACATCAGTTGTTTAAGCCAAATGGTATTTTGAGAGCATGAAGAGAATGTAATTATAAGATTTTTAATCATAAAAACAAACCCATATACATAAACACTCAGCTAGAAGAAGAATAGAGCATATTGCTGAGAATATTACATTAAACATGTTTTTTACTAATTAGTCAGATATTGGTCATCATGAAATTATAAGTGATCGAATGCAGTAATTATCTTAGGATTTGCTGTATGATTTCTGATGTTAATGTTTAGAAAGGAATATGAGTCTTCCCACTCACTTCTCCCAGTGGAGGATCCTACGAGACCAAGACAGAAGCAGAGAATGTCTCCTCTGTGACAGTTCAGGGCCCTCCAACTCAGAGCACAGGAACTGTGCAAGAAGTGGAAATCTGAAGGGAGCTAACATAGCTGGCAAAACAAGGATACCACAGCCGAGACCAACCACCATCTACAGCAGGTGTGGTTTTCATGGCAGCCATCTCCCCTTCTGACTCTTATCTGCATATTGAGGTGTGTGTGTGAGATCTAAAGGGCCAGGAGGTAAGGGGAAAGAAGGTAAGAATTTACAGAGAACTCTGACATATATGAATTATCTTACTAGACTATAAATCAGTTAAATGTTGTAAGTAAATTAATCCATCTTTGTTACCCCTGAGCCCAAGGTGGAGCCTAACAGGTTGCTCAGGAAAAGTCTGTTGCCTAAGGAACAACTGGTCTCACTGATCAATAGATTTGTCATGATTTTTTTTTTTACTTTAAGGTGCGGTTTGGGCATGTCAAAGGATAAACACAATTATGTAGATAATAAAACATTTCTAACTATCTATATGGAGCCCAGTTCTTTCCTGCCATATTAGATGATTTTAAAGAGCTAGTCTGACATGGAGATTGGCCTCAGTCTAGTTGAGTTCTAGTGCCTCCCATTATGGACTTAGCAGGTATTAAGTGTGTGTTTGCACATGACAGTGTGGGAAGAATATGCTACATTCACACTGCCCATTATGGGAACTAGAAGCACAGAGAGAAGAAGACTGTCATGAAGAGCAGGCCTTGCCAATAAACAGTGAGAAACACTCAGTCTCTTCCCACACGGTCCAGCTCGCTTACTTTAAGGGATGAAAAGAACAAACACTTTCCTCACTCTATTGTACTCATTTCACCTACAGTAACATCTCTGCCATTGCCCTTCTGAACACCATGCTCAGATGGAAGTCTTTGTCTCTTTGTACTGTATCTTAAAGTAAGAAGTGGGAATAAAATGAAAACAGCAATGGAACCAAGGCAAAAGAGCAGAAAAATACTGACAGTGCAATCCAACAAACCTTTTCCTGTCTTTTGCATTTTGCTTATTTGCAGGTTGATCTTAGGAAAGTGATATGTTAAAAATACTGTATATTATCAGGTGCATGAGATATAATTGGTGCTCAGTAAATATTTGTTTAATTAATTAATTAATCCCAGCTTTAGCAGGACATGCCAGATGTGAAGATTCAGCACCATTGTTAAAAGGTCTCCGACTCTTCTGTGACACCTGGCTTCTGTCACATCATGCTTTGCTGATTCCTGTATTTCCTCTCTACGCAGTCTCCTTCATTGACATTCTCTCCCTCTGTCCACTCAAAGAGGCTGTATGCCCCAGAGGACCAAGCTTAGCTTCTGTTCTTCTTACTGCTCACACTCCATGTGAATATGCTGATCATGCTTGCTCTGGCCTTAACCATAGCCTGTGGTAGTAATGATTCCCAGGCCTCCGTCTCCAGCTGGGACTGTCCCCTGAGCTTCAGCTCCAGAACATTTTCTACATCTGCCCATTCCCTCTCTCATTTCTCCTGCTGTCCTTCCCCAGGTCCTCATCAGGAATCCCGTGTTCTTTACTGTCAGTCTTGCCTTTCTCAAAACCATTCCTCCCAGGCTGATAAACCCGAAGGAATCTGTACTAGTTACTCACTTTATGACTTTTGATCTCCATCCCCTACCTCTATCTGTAGGCTCAAGCTTCACCTCTCAAGATGGAGTGTAAGCATCTTCAGGATTGGTCTCTGCCTACTATTCTACCCTCATCTCTCCACTCTTGCATTTTTAATCACTAGAAATTCAAGCTGCTTGTTGTCACCCACACTCTCCATGCTGTTCCATGCTGCCTTTGCCTTCCTTGTTCCCCTACGTCCTACTGCCTTTCAGAAGTTTTTGTATTTATTGATTTTAGAGAAAGAGAAAGAGAGTGAGGGAAAGAGAGAGTGAGAAACATTGACTTGCTGTTCCACTTATTTATGCATTCATTGATCAATTCTTATGTGTCCTGACCAGGGACTGAACCTGCAACCTTGGCTTATAAGGATGACACTCTAACTAACTGAGCTACCTGGCCAGAGCCTTTTTCTATAGTTATTTTTTTCTTTCAAAGACTCAGTTCTAGTAGCTTCTCCCCCAGAAAACCCTTCTCAACCTGCTCCCCACTGCCTGTAGACTGGGGCAGGTTCCCCTTACCCTGAGCAACATACTTTGTTATCACTGAGTTCAGAACTCACATTTAAAATACTTCATGAACAATTCTTCCTCCTCCAACAGAATCTCACTAAGAGAAGAATAAGACCAGACTTTATTCAGTTTGGGGTACTCAGCTCATAATGTGGCATCTAATACAGAAGGTAAAAATCCAAATACATATTTGTTGAATAAAACTGAACTGATGGTTGCACAAGTGTGAATTCATCAGCATCTCAACAATCTCTGAGTGTGTGACTAACTACTCAAAGCACAATCAATTATCCCATTTTCTAAATTCCCCTGAGGAAGAAGTTTGCCCACTCAATGTTATTCAGAGACATAATTGCTTAACTGATATTGCCCAACTGGGTCTCAAATAATGAGAAAAAATAATTTCATTTTTCCCAACTGAGAAGGTTGAGATTTACAAAATGGTGCTAGAATCCTAGCCAATTGGCCTGCCGCATTTAGGATTATGCCGTCCATTCTTATGAATGTGTTGACTAATTAAGCATACTTCGAACAATAGTGTCACAGACCAGGAGACCATGTCTGCTGCAGGTTGGTCTCCCATTAACCCCACTGGAATTTCTATCTCTCTGTCTTTACACCGTGTGCAGAGATAAATTGCCAATTTTGTTGATGCAAGCACATTCTCAAACAACTTGCAATTACTCCCAACACCAGCAGCCATGTGAGAGGAAAAAAAGATGAAACACAGCTTGTGGGAAGTAAACTCTTGATTATGTTGGCATTAAAGAGTATATGCTTTGCTGCACTCTCAAGAGTTACAGATAAGAGGTCCAGCAGTGTTTTACTCCTGTGTCAGACACAGGGCTGGCAATTTACAGTCAAAATAAACAGATGGAGAGAAATAGTAAGGTGGTATCTCTGCTTTTTCGCTATATTCCTCAGGGGTCATCACGAAGAGAGAAATAATCATTATAGTAAGAGCGGGTGTTTTCTTCCCTCTTGGAGAGCTTTATAGGCCTGTTGTTTACTGCGAACTTTTGGTGAAAGACTAGTTTAAGTATATCAAAGCTTTATGGCCTGAGTGGGAGCCATTACATATCGAAGCTGACCTGACTGTTATTCATAAGGAGGCCAGAAACTGCTATTCAAGGAATAATAATGTTACCATCGCAAAGAAAGACCAAGACGGTCCTAGGAGATCGTTTTGAGTAATCAAGGCACTAGCTTTCCAGCTTTCTGTGACCTCAGTATGCAGGGACAATATGTGTGGTGAATCTGTTGAACGAGAGAAAATAAATAAATAAAAGAACCTCTATCCTGGGAATTGGTGCGTGGGCATATGCTTCCGGTTTTGAAACAAGTCACATTAAGCATCCCTGGATCCCTCTGAGGGCACTGAATGAATATGAAATAAAACTCATTCAAACAGCTAGATCTACGCTTAAAGAGTTGTTGGCATTTGGCTATTTGTTGAACTGTTCTGGATGCACTGATGGTGAAAGCTGTAAAGTCCAAGTTTCCTTAATCCCTTCTTCATACCAGTATTCATAGTGCATTCTTCATTTGAATTCCCGTGGTCACAAGCCGTGTCCAGAACATTCTCATTTCAGATTTGGGCTATAACTTTATCGCTGGCCTCTGACCCAAAGACTCTTCCTTTTTTAGTCTCTTACAACCTTACCAACTGTCTCTTTACACACTATTTGGGTAGCACAAACTTTTACCCACTTCCACTCTTTTAGGGAACTATTGCTTCCTGTGGGGAAAACAGCTGTTAGGCTCATTCACTTGGTTTACCGGCTGTAAGCACTTTGCCTGATTGGTGCATGGGTGTGTGGCAGCGCCACATGTGTGTGGTCTGTGTAAGGCTGTGGGTGCTTTCCCTCAGCAGCGATTCTCCCAGATAGCTCTCCCACCACCATGCCTCACAGGTGTGCTCCTATCAGTTGTCCTTGGTCAGAGTTATGTGGAGACGACCCATATTCAATGTTGGGGTCTGGACGACTGACTGCAGCTGGGGCCCCCTCAGTTTAAGTACCCTTTCTGGCATATACCTTTTAACAGGTGTTAATCTATGGAATTATCACATTAAGCCACTTTTAAGGGAGTTCCTCACAGGAAGCTCTTTCTATCTACATATCATTTCACACACACACTGACTGGGCCCTGCACAGACAGCATGGCCTTGCCTATCACATTTCTACACACTAAGTTCACTCTTGCCCAGAGGGCGTAGCCTTATGCACTTGTCTTAATGGCTTTTAATATTATGTCCTAACTTATTTCTATATATTTTCTATATTTTTTATATTTCTCTATATTTAATTACTATAACATTGTATTACTGTAACATCCTCACTTAATATCGTCAATAGGTTCTGCGACTTCAAGGAAAACGATGTATAACTAAACTGATTTTACCTAGGCTAATTTATATAAGTAAGAGTGGAGTTTCTAGGCATCTCAGCAATGTCATAACAAAAGGAAGTTGAAAGAAACAAAGTTGTTCCAGGACCTGCTGTGTCACCCTTCAAAATCTCCTCCAGGATATTCCCTATATTCAGTTACAGTCCTCATGACCTTCCTTGTCCTGTGCACCCTGGGTTTCATCTTCCTCACCTCTCATCACTCCTTCCGTATTCTGAGTCCAGCCAAGCAAATTTGCTCACTCTTTTCACCTGGGAATACCCATCTGGATCAGCCAAAAACCAATCCTTCAGGCCCTGCTGCCAAACCACCTCCTACACGTGGTCTACCCATGTAAATTTACTAGTGATTTCTTTTCTTTTTAATTTTTCTGAAGTGAGAATCAGGGAGGCAGAGAGACAGATTCCCAGATTCCCACATGCGCCTGACTGGGATCCACCTGGCATGCCCACCAGGGGGAGATGCTCTGCCCATCTGGGGCATTGCTCTGCTACAACCAGAGCCATTCTAGCGCCTGAGGCGGAGGCCATGGAACCAACTTTTCTCCAGTGGAGCCTTGGCTGTGGGAGGAGAAGAGAATGATAGAAAGAAAGACAGAGAAGGGCGGAGAAGCCGATGGTCAATTCTCCTGTGTGCCCTGACTGGGAATCGAACCTGGAACCTCCACAAGCTGGGCCAATGCTCTACCATGGAGCCAGCCAGCCAGGGCCCATAAATTTCTTACTTTAACTGTCTTTCATGCTCTTTGTAGAAACTGAGTAAAACTTGTTTAATGAAATTGAATTTACTGTATTTTTTGCAAAATAAGATACACTTTTTATCCCCAAAATGTGGACGGAAAAATGCCCATACATCTTATGGAGCAAAAAAATACAGTTTTTATTCAATATTTTAACATACCATTTAGTTCAGAATATTTTTTCTTATTTTCCTCCTTAAAACCTTAAGTGTGGCCTGACCTGTGGTGGCACAGTGGATAAAACATCGACCTGAAATGCTGAGGTCGCCAATTCGAAACCCTGGGCTTGCCTGGTCAAGGCACATATGGGAGTTGATGCTTCCTGATCCTCCCCCCTTTCTCTCTCTCACTCTTGCCCTCTCTCTCTCCTTTCTCTCTAAAAATGAATAAATAAAATCTAAAAATAATAATAATAACCCTAGGTGTGTCTTATGGTCAGGTGCACCTTATGAAGTGAAAAATACAGTAATTCATATGACCAAGAGGTGGCAGAATGAGCATTCAACCCCATGCTTGATAACTACTCTACTCTATGGCATTTCTAGGATCAGTTATAGGTCAAACTTTGTCTGTCTAATCATACACCAGTGTTAACTGAGTCAATGTTGGTCAAATAATTTTGTAAATATGACATATATGTTTGCTTGCTTATAGTTTGCATTGGGTGTGGGGGACAGGCTGTAAGCAGGCAGGGTCATTATAGCCTAAGGCTTAGTTTTAAGACTAAGCCTTTCCCACTCTAAGTGACTTTGTATCAGAGACTTCCTTGTTTGTATATTGGATTAAAGGTTTTAATTTCTACACTATAAAATGGGGCAGAGGAGCCCATGCTGGAGGAGAGAAGAGCAGAGAAAGGCCACGTGGAGGAGAGGAGAAGTAGTCAAGATGACGGAGTGCTGAAGGAGAAACAAGTTTGTGCAGAGTTTGTACAGAGAGAAGGAGATGGGGAACAGAGGTGAATAAGGCTGGTGATGTACAAACCTTTGATCCTAGGAAAACTCGGATAAGTCAGTGATTTTGGGAGCCCTGAATGGAAAGGGAAGTGTTATCCCACTGTGTGTATTTCTTGCCCGCCGGGTGCAAGCTAAGATTAAAGCTAATGGTCCACCAGTTCTTGGCTCTGTTGTTTCATTACTGTCTGTCCAAATCAAATGTGAACCTGCATGGGCCAGGCAGCTGTGATAGTGGCCATGGCTATTGGCTTTACAGTTGATTATTGGCACGTTAGAGAATGTTATCTTCTATGGGCTTGTACACCTTTGTACTCCTCTTTTCTTAGACTCTGACAGCTATTTTTACTTGTTTAGTCTTCCAGAGAACTGGTAGAATAACTTAACTTGTCAAGTTCCAAAAATGAATATTTTTAGAAAAAACAATTGAACTGTATAAGAATACTCATTGCAATATGCCTTGCATTAATCATCTGCATGTCAATTTTTCCTTCTTCCTTATGATCTTTCAGAGGTCAGGACTCTTTCCTTTATGCTTACTTTTCAACAGCAGCTATCACTATTTTGCACATGATGAGAGCTCAACTAATACCTAAATTGAATGGAAAATATGTGCTCATTAAGTGGTTGTTGACTTGCCGTTGACCAGCGTGTGGCTAGTAATTGTCCAGATCCTGAGTGAGAATGGTGCTGAATGAAAAAATAAACTTAGAAGAGAAGTATGGGATCAGGAGGTCTCTGCAAAGCTGGCAGCTTGCAAGAGCAAAGTAAAGCCCCCAGTCTGCTTTATTATACAGAGTGTCCGTAAAGTCATGGTGCACTTTTGACCAGTCACAGATCAAAAGTGCACCATGACTTTACGGACACACTGTGTAGTGCAGAGCCATATGCAAATAATGAGGTCTCCAATACAAAGTCACACATCTGAGGCATAAACAGGAATCCATTTACGGCTAAACAGGAACTCCCTCACCATGCATAACTGAAATCAACCACCATCAGAACAAGCAAAGGGTGAGAGGAAGGGCATGTATTTTGCCTCTAGCAACTTAAGCAAGTGAGGACGAGTACAAATACTCAGCTTCATAGCCAATATGGAGTTGTGAGAAAGAGCTTAGCCTTTAGCTTAAGCCTTAAGCTGCAAGGACTTTGTCAGCTTGCAGTCTCCCACATTGACTGACTGTAGGATGAGGATTTTTATTTTTATCAATGTTCAGAGCTGGGAGACCTAAAGTATTGTCACCAAGGCAATGGTTTCCATTTCTCTGATTTCCCCCTTTGGCCAAGACAGCACACAGAGGGGAAACAGGCATGGCAGCATCATGCTTCCTGGAATGCAACTGAAGTCCTGTTCAAATGATTTCCCTTTCCCTGAGATCCCTACCCACAACTCATGCTTCCTGACCCTGTGGCACTGGCTGTTGGTTTGCAATATTCCCCCTGGCAGTCAATATATCACAATTTTCACTAAACAAACCTTGCTGGAGGGTATGCAGGGAAAAAAAAGGCATAGCCCAGGAACCTGAGCAGTATCCAGGTAAAACAAATGTTTAGGGAACAAAAATCATCTGACTAAATAAATAATAGGATTATCTATGACTCATAGTAGTTAACCTGTTTCTATGCAAGGCACATGAGAGGAAAATAATCAAGATTGTAAATTGCACACAGACCTGGATTGCTCAGTTAAGATTCAAGGCACATCACTTGGGGTTATTTGGGGTGATTTGTTCACTACCTTTATAGTATTTGGAGAAAAAAAATCTCTTCTTTAGGCAATCCTGTGGTTTATAGTTATATGTTAGGGTTTTGCTTGTACTGTATGGACCTATTATAAGGGTACTGTTTGTACCAGAATATTTCCTCTCTGGGTTTGAAATTTGAAATGGTTAATTTCCTTTGTGAGCACAGTTTGTCAACACGAGGGAGGCATGCTTCTTTCCTACCCAGCCTCAGGTATCATACTTATGATGCAGAGAGAGTAGCTCAGAGAGGCAGAGAGTAGCTAGAGTTCACAGGCAGAAAGGAAGAGAATTTCATTTTGGGCTCGACCTCTGCCTGGTCAAGGAAGATTGCATTTGCTACTGTGTCTGAGCCAGCTCCCAGGGGTTACTGAGCTCTCCCATTTGAGGGTCCCCTTTCTCACAGGGTAAAGAATTTATTAGTGATAAATCTCTATTTCAGACCTTCCAATTGTCATGCTTGCCTTCAAGTACTGTCCATTCTATGTATTTGTAATACACTTATCACTGAACATTTTTTTTACCCTATGATCATTTTCATCTTTGCTTACAAAGGGATTGTCTTCCTTTTTTATTTTGTTAAATAGTGAGAGAGCAAGTAGTTTCTTTTTTATTATTATTGATTTCAGAGAGAGAGAGAAAAAGAAAACATTGATTTGTTGTCCCACTTACTTATGCATCCAGTGGATGATTCTTGTATATGCCCTGACCAAGGATCAGACCTGCAACCTTGACATATCAAGATGATACTCTATCCAAATGAGCTACCCAGCCAAGGCAGTGGATTTTCTTTTAAAAAAAAGGAGTTTTTACTTTTTTGCACCATTTTATGCAGTGTCTCAAAGAATTCTTAATAGGCTGGTGGTAGTTCTTACAGGAGTCAGCAAAGCATCAGAGCCACATGGTGCAATCCCTGCATGTTGGTCAGCGGGCCAGGTCTGATTGCATTACAACTGACTGCCATTCCCCTTAGATGTAGCATGCATGGGTCAATACATCAGTTTGCTAAGGTGCCATAAAAAATAGACACGAACTGGATGGCTTACAACAACAGAAAGTTACTGTCTCACACTTCTGGAGGCTAGAAGTCTGAGATCAAGTGTTGGCAGAGTTAGTTCCTTCTGACAGTGCGGAGGGAATACTTGTTCCAGGCCTCTCCTCTACCTTCTGGTAGCTTGCTGACAATCATTGGCATCCTTTTCCTGGTAGATCAATGCCTTCATCTTCACATGGCATTCTTTCTGTGTTAGTATCTCTATGTCCAAATTTCTCCTTTGTATAAAATCACCAGTCATCTTGGATTAGAGCCCATGCTGTCAACCTCATCTTTAGCAATTACCTCAGTAATGACCCTTTTTCCAGGTAAAATCATTCTGGGTTACTTGGGGTTTGGACTTCAAGGTATGAATTTGGGAAGGAGATACAATTCAGATCATCACAATCACTAATGAGACACCAGGGGGCCCTTGGAAAAATTCTGTCCCATGAGTCAAGACTTCATGACATTTATCACTTGACAATCCTTAGTCAGAAGATACTAAGGTATACCTTAGTATTAAATTAATTTATGGCTTAACATAATAAATATTTATTTCTAACACTCATGTCAGAGGCTGATGTGGGTCTTTCATTGGGGGGTGGGGCAGCTTTCTTCTGACAGAGACTCGGGGATACAGGCTGCTTTCATCTTGCATATCCACCATCTCGAAGTTCTTCCTTTCCATCCTTGCAGATGGGCAAGAAAGAGCATGGAGAATTCACCCTTATCCTTAACTGTATTGGGTCAGAGTGACACTTATCACTTCTACTCAGTTAATATACTAAAATTAGTCACATGGCCTCAACTCAACTGCAAAGAAGGCTGGGAAGTGTAGGGAAGCACACAGGTATTTGGTGAGCACAAACTACCTTTCCATATCTTTCTTTACCAAGAACAAGATAGGTTTAATAAACTGATTCTAGGAGAGATAGAATAGAAAAGCATTATTTTAGCCCTGATGGGGTTGCTCAATGGATAGAGCATCATCCCAGCACACCAAGATCGCAGGTTCAATCTCTACTCAGGACACACACAAGAAGCAACTAATGAGTGCACAACTAAATGTAACAACTAAGTGGAATTGAGTTGATGCTTCAAACTCTCGTTGATGGGGAGAAAAGGCATTAATTTAAAACTGTAGGCTTTGAAGTGAGATTGGGTTGGAATGCTATGCTGTCTCCACCACTCACTGGCTAAGTACACTTAACCAATTCACTTCATCTCTTTGTCACTCAGTCTCCTCCATATAAAATGGGGATAACATTGCTGTGGATATCATATGCTTATTTTGAAATATCTTTTTAAGTTCTGTATTATATGTTTCTAGAACATAATACCACAAGAATTGAGCCATTTTGTTTACAAAAGATAATTTATAGATACTGAGACCAAAAAAGGGGAAGAGGAAGGGTCACATATGAATATTTTAAAGTTTTTACTGATTCTCATCCTGAGTAATGTGTCTGGTGCTTAGTAAAATTTATATTAAAGATTAGAGAAAGTTGGCTATTTCGTAGCCCAAATGACAAAGAAAATTTATAATTGATGTCATTATTGTTAATCATCTCACTGATAAGAGAAAGTCAGTCCACTTTGTTCCTAAAATACTGACAGCGTACTGTTTCTATAAAATGTTGTTCACTTCTTACACAGATGAGAGAGCCTCTGTATTTGTGGCAAAATTTCACCAGAAAAGTTATGACAAAGAGTACAGATAATAATCTGATTCTTAATTTTATTTTTAGTGGAGAAAATATGAGACTTGGTTGAAAAAGCAATTTTTATTTCTGTACTTCTTTGATTGAAGTAAAATTCACATAACAAGGTTAATCATGCTAATGTGTACAATTCAGTGGTATTACATTTAAAATGTTGTGTAGCCATCACCTCTACCTAATTCCAAAACATTTTCATAACCCCAAAGGAAACCTCATAACTATTAAGCAGTCTCTTCCCAGCCCTTCAAAGCCAAACACCTGTTTTCTGTCCTTATAGATTTGCCTATTCTGGATATTTTATAAATAAAATTATACCATATGTGACCTCTGTGTCTGCTTCTTTTGCTTGGCATAGTGTTTTCAAAGAGCTCATCATGTTGTAGCAAGGATCAGTACTTTATTGCTTTTTATGAATAAATAATACTCCATTGTATGGATTTACCACATTTTGTTTATTCATTAGTAGATATACTTTTGGGTTGTTTCCATCTTTTTGTTATTGTGAATAGTGCCGTCATAAATGTTAAAGTACAAGTTTCTGTTTGAATATATGTGTTCATCTCCTCTAGGTGCATATCCAGGAGGGGAATTTCTAGGCCATATGAGAATTCTACATTTTACTTTTTAGGGAACTTCCAAATTGCTTTCCACAGTGACTGCACCAGTTTACATTCCCACTAGCAAAGTAAAAGTATCCAATTTCTTTACATCGTTGTCAACACTTGTAAGGTTTTGTATTTTTTCTAAACTGTAGCCATTCTAGTGGATGTGAAATAGTAATTCATTATGGTTTTGATTTGCATTTTCCTAATGTTAAGGAAATGGGGTATCTTTTCACATGCTTGTTGGACATTTTATATCATCTTTGTAGAAATGTCAATTCACTTTCTTTGTTCATTTTTCATTGGGTTTTGTCTTTTTGATGTGGTTATAAGAAATTTTTATATTTCAGATACTAGGGTCTTATCAGATATATGATTTGATTGATTGCTTTTTCGTACTGCCTTCATGGGGTGGGGGGCAAGCTCCAGCCAAGCCAGTGGCCCCTACTTAAGCCAGCAACCTTTGGGCTCAAGCCAATGACCTTGGGGTCATGTCTATGATCTCATGTTCATGATGGTGACCCCACACTCAAGCTGGTGAGTCCATCCTCAAGCCAGATGAGTTCACACTCAAGCTGGTAACCACAGGGTATCAAATCTGGATCCTCAGTATCCCAGGTTGACACTCTATCCTCTGTGCCTGAAAAGGGCTCCGGTGTTTATATTGAGATAAAAAGAATAACCCTAAACATCTCAGATTTTACATCTGAGATGAAAAAACTATTCCCTTACTGATTGTCTTTCTAAATCCAGAATGGGTTTGTATTAATTACAAAAATAATGAAGTATTAATACTTTTATGTCAAGTTCAAGAACAGGTGTTTAATCATTGGAACAATCTGTGTATATTCAGTATTTAAAGTTTTATAATGATTTGGAATTGGCATATTAGAGATTGAAGATTAGCTTTGTGATTTCAATTTAAAAATTGTAATTGACTTGCAATTTTAAGTTGAAGGTGTAAGATTTTTGACTGAGTTTCTAACAGAATTAGAAGGTTTAAGAGAAATATATTTACTATAAGTTTAATAATTTAGTAAGCTAAAATGACTTATTTAAATTCTCAGAATGGCTTTTGTAAAGCCATTAGCCATGGCCATCATCATAGTCACCTGGCCCATGCAGGTTCAGATTTGATTAGGACAGATAGTAATGAAACAACGGAGCCAAGAACTAGTGGGCCATTAGCTTTAATCCTAGCTTGCACCCAGCAGGCAAGAAATACACACAGTGGGATAACACTTCCCTTTTCATTCAGGACTCCCAAAGCCACTGACTCATCCGAGTTTCCTAGAATCAAAGTTTCTACCTCACCAGCCTTATTCACCTCTGTTCCCCATCTCCTTCTCTCTACACAAACTGGCTTCTCCTTCAGCACTCTGCCATCTTGGCTGCTTCTCCTCTCTCCACATGGCCTTTCTCTGCTTTCCCTCCTGGGTTCTTCCTAGAACATAATCACTCTTCCCCGGAACAATGTTATCTCTCCTTTTAAAACCTTTTGGCATGCAAGTCCTCCCCCAATACACATTAATATAATCATGCCCATCCCAAGCCAGAAGGGCAACTAATATTATTACCTGGGTGACAGGCTTCCATGTGGGCAGTGCCATCTTTAACAAAGTGAGCATAATATATTTAATCTGCCAAACAGCTTTGCTCATTAGAGATATAAACTTGTCCAGTCAAGTCCTGAGGTGCTTAAAAAGAAAATTAAATATATTACATTTATAGCTGCAGTTTAAAATGCCCAAGTTTGTAAATGAGACTCATTGCTAAAGAGAAATTAGTTTGCTAAATTGATCAAAGACTTAATCCTTTTTAAAGCTGTGGTTCTTACTTATTTTAAAATTTACATTTTTAACAACAGTAATATTTATAAATTGAACATAAAGATTTAAGATAAATGAAAGGACTTTAATCTTAAAATTTTAATACTAATTTAAATTATAAGTAATTCTAATTGCACAATATATTGGATTTCAAAATTCTAATTTTTTTTTTAAATAATGGGAGAAGTTTTCAATATACAGTCTATAGTAATAGGACAAATTATGAGTACTATAAAATAATAGTTACTATTTTTTTATCTATTTTTGTTTTGATTACACTATTTAGAGAGAGCCTGAACTTTCTGCATAGCACATGATAAATATAAGCTAAAGATGGTTCTAGCCCTAAGTTACATTTGCTATGAACCATAAGACTTTATGCTTTTTAGTCACAAAAAATAATCAAATAGAAAATAAGAGAAATGATCAAAATATTTAAACAGGCCACACATTCAAAGTACCCCTATCTACAAGTCATCTTCTAACAGATCAGAGTTACATGAGGTACCTCTATGCCATCAAGCCCATTCAAGTTGTTCAATCAAGGAGCAGTCCTGGTATAAGAGAAATGAAATTAGTGGGCAAAGGTCAACATGAGTAAGCCTGGGTACGGGCAATTCCACATAAATTATCTAAAAACTTTAACTTTTTTTTAAGAAGTGAAAAAAATCAGTCTTTCTTCCAAGCAATTAAAAATGATTTTTAAGAAAACAGCTTTAGAATAAGGTATTGTTCAATGAGTTCTGCTAATATGAAATATAATTGCTGCAACTACCATAATATGTGCCTCTGAAACTCTGGTGACCAGAATAAATCTCCCAGGAAAGACAAGGTCTTGACATTCAGGATGGCTGAGCTAAACATCATTTTAACCTGCTTGTATATGACTTTGTGCCTTTAAAATGAAAAACCTTTGAGATTTGAAAGACCTCAAAGAGTGAATACTGATATGTTTTTCTAGTGGAAAATGAAGTGTCATCAGATGGCTTAAAAGCATGACCTTGGAGTCAGATAGTTGAGGTTCAAATCTTAGCTCAGCCACTTATTAAATGAATAACCTTGGACAAATCACTACCCTCTAGAAGTCCAGTTATTTAATAGAACTGTAACTAGAGAAGGTAATAACTATCTCTTAGAGTTGGAAAATATCATAAAGAGCTTAGCATCATGATAAACACATAAGAACCACTCAATAAGTAATACTGCTGCTTTCACTGCATTGTTTGACATGAGAAATTTCTTTAAAAGGACATGAGTCCACCATTTACATGATTGTGATATTTTTTTTCTCTTCAGTTTCTGGCCAAAAAAATATGCATTACTGTTTTAAATTAACTTGTGTTTTTCATACTGCTTAAAGCAAGTTGTCCCTTTAAGAATCAAAAATGATTCACTATCATTTGTTAAACATTTGAAGAAAGAACACTAATGCTGAAGATTTTATTAAAATGTCTCTAGAAATGAAATAACATTCTTCTAATAGAATGGTCATTAATTGAGAAATATGTGAAAAGCCAGCTTGCATAAATGTGAACATCTAGTTATTGCAAACCAGAAGTCAGCTTTTAAAAACTTCATCCATACATGAAGTAACTACAAAATTATTAAAATTTGTGATGTTTGGGAACGTTAGGTATAATTTTTTTTTTCGTAATTAGTTTTTCAGTAATATCCTATTATTTATTCTCACACATTGGGATCGACCTGTTCAAAACATTCATAAAATGATCATGGTCATACTTTCTATATTGTTAGGTAAATTTGGGAGTCTGGGGATGGCTGTATGGATCACTGTCATCTGAGACAGTGTTTTTTAACCACTAGTCCATGGACTGGTGCCAGTTCATCAGAAATTTTGTGCTGGTCCATGAAAGAGTTAACCACCCTGATGTTGTATGAAGATTAGAGACCCGAAGATCATAGTTGAACTCCCTTATACTCAGGGTGATTGCCACTTATCAGCCTGTATCATTGATGAAAATACTATTGGGGTTGTCTTGGATATCTTTGGGGCTTGTAGGCTTATTGTAACAACCTTTGGCATGGTGCAGAGCATTTACAAATCATGTACAATAAACGAAAATCATTTGAACAAATTTATGCAGTATTCAATGCATCATACGTGTGGAGTTCAGAAGTCAAGCACCAGCTTGTGCCATGTTGCACTGTTATTTGTGGGAAGATAACACTTTATTTTGCCTGACCAGGTGGTGGCACAGTATATATATAGCATAAGACAGGGACACAGAGGACACAGGTTCGAAACCCCAAGGTCGCTGGCTTGAGTGCAGGCTCATACAGCTTGAGCATGGGCTCACCAGCTTAAGCATGGGGCCACTGGCTTGAGTGCAAGCTCACCAGCTTGAGCATGGGGTTACTGGTTTGAGCATGGGATTATTGACATGACCTCATGGTCACTGGCTTGAGCCCAAAGGTCACTGGCTGGAAGCCCAATGTTGCTGGCTTGAGCAAGGGGTCACTCAGTCTACTGTAGCCCCCTCCTCCCTGGTCAAGGCACATATGAGAAAGCAATCAATAAAGAACTAAGGTGCCACAACAAAGAATTGATGCTTCTCATCTCTCTCCCTTCCTGCCTGTCTGTCCCTATCTGTCCCTCTCTCTGTCTCTACTATGCACACACACACACACACACACAAATTTATTCAATGTGTGCTTTCATTTCTGCCAGCTAGATTATGCCCAGGCTCTAATTCCCACCCCCTCTCTCTGTAGTTCACTGTTTTCATGCTTGTACAAATAGCACTCAAAGAAACTTATGTAGTGTTCAATGCATCATACATATGGCATTTGGAAACCAAATACCAGCTAGCACCATAATACACTATCGTGCACAGTAGGATAAAACTTTATGTGTGTTTTATTTCCAACCCCCTCCCTCTATCAATAGCACATATTTTTCATGCTTGTGCAAATGGTCTTGCCTGTTCAGAATGCATCCATATTGTTTGCAAATAAATCATTGTGCACTTTGACATCATTGTACTGTAAATTTAACCCAACAAGATGGAAAGAAAAAAACAAGAAAACATTTTAACCTTCTTCTAAAGCAAAAACAATAGTAAAAAAATAGTAATGACATAGAAAGGAAACTAAGTACTAATGCTTCAACTTCGAAAGCACAGAGGAAAAAAATATGTTCATAATTTGAAAGATGCAACAGAAACCAATAAAAAAGAAAAGGAAACTATTAGGCAGTACAATAAGTTTTTAAAACTTGGTTTCACTCTAGCACCTGGTAGTAAATTATCACCATGGCCCTTGTGTTATGAAATTCTGTCAAATTGATGCAATGAAAACCTTCAGAACTTGCTCTTCATTTGCATTCAAAGCATAACAATCTTATTGAGAAGTCACTGGATTTTTTTTAAAGATTACACAACCAAATGAAAAGTCAGAAAATTCAAATGAAGAAAATGACTAGTGACAAATGCTGCTTCAAGTGTCTTATTTAGCTGCCCTTCAAATATCCAAAATAATTTTAAAAAAAAAGAACTGTTCACTATTGGTGAAGAATTAGTAAAGCCTTGCATTTTAGCTGTGATTTGGGAAATTTGGGGTTCTCAAGCTGCACAAAAACTTGAAGCTATAGTGCTTTCAGACAATATCATTCAGAGAAGAATCGTTTAAGTGGCTAACAATATTGAAGAGCAAATTGTAGAGGGGATAAAGAAATTAAATTTTTTTGCCTTTCAACTTGATGAATCAACTGACATTAGTAATCATGCTATTCTACTTTGCTTTGTGATGATAAAGACTTTAGAAAAGAGCTACTCTATTGTCTTGATCTACCTGGTTGATCTATTGTCTTGATCTACCTGGTTGGACCACAAGTTCAGAGATACTTAATGCTCTTAGTGAGTACTTTCCATAGAGGGCTTAGACTGGGGAAGTGCATCAGAGCATGTACAGAAGGTGCTGTAAGCATGATTGGACATCACTCAGGAGTAATTGTGAAAATAAAGGACATTGCAAATTCAGGAATATTGTCCCCACACTGATTCACTGGCCGCATTTAGTGGCAAAGAAAATTTTCACTAAATTGAAGACAATGGTGGATGATGTGGTGAAGATTGTTAATGATATTCATTGTCATTTGAACTTCAGACTGTTCACAACACTATGTGAAAGTACAGATTCACAACACTAACATCTTCTTCTCTACAGAAGTTCAATGGCTCTCAAGAGGAAGTATTTTTCCATGCCTTTTTGGGTGGAGAGAAGAAGTAAAACAATTTCTGCAAGAGCAAAACTCTGCATTAGTAGAATGAGGGAGTGAATTTTGTTGGGTGAAGAATGGATAGCTAAGCTTGCATACATGGTGGATATATATTCAGCCTCTTCAATGAACTAAATGGTTTTCTTCAGGGGTTTAACACAAACATTTTACATTAAGAAATAAGATGTATGCATTCAAAAAGAAATTTGTTCTTTGAGAAAATCACATACAGAAGGAAGATGTAGAAATGTTGTCACTTTTCCAAAACATTTTGCTGCAGACATCAACCAGACATTTATATTTAATGTAAGTCAACATTTAAGACTGTTAGTTAAAAACTTTGATCATTATATCACCCTGAAAAGAATGATCCTCATAAAGGTAACCTCTGGATCAATAACGCATTCATGGGAGATATCAATTCCTCTACTTAATCATTGTGGGGGAAAAGAAACTGATAGATTTATCTTTTGATGTTACTCTGGTGTCCACATAAAATGCATCATTGTCACAATTTTGGATGTCACTGAAAGAAGAATATCCATCTTTTACAAAGCTATTATTTTTTAATAGCATTTCCTACTACCTACTTATGTGAGAAGACTTTTTTGGCCCTTATCATTAATAAAAGCTAAACAAAGAAATGGAATGGATGTCAATGCAACCATCTTGCCTTTCAGAAACAGAACTGCAGCCTCAGTTATCAAGTTTTCTTGCAAAGAAGCAACAGCAGATTTCACACTAGTTTTGCATGAATTAAATATTGCTCTCTAGAAATTTCAGTTGTATTCTACTAAAAATATACTTTTTTACTGTTAGTCTGATAAATTTAGAAAATGTTTATTTTACAGTATTGTAATTAAAAGATAATACACAAAATACTAATAGTGGTTTTCATTTCTGCTTTAGCAGCCCCTGAAATAATTCTCCTATTTTTGTCAGTCCCTAAGTATAAAAAGGTCAAAAACCACTGATCTAAGATATCTGAGGACACCCTGAGAAGACAAGGCTCTCAAAAATGCTACAAGGTTGACCCCTACCAACTTAATTAAGTTTCTATGAAGACAGTCCTTGTGTAAAAAATTGCTCTGCTCAATAAATGTTAACTATAGAGAGACTTGAAACTTTATGTAGTGGCAAATGACATTTTTTAAAACAATGTGTTCACTATGATTTCAGTAAGTAGCAATTTTTACTAAACACATATGGAATTTTATATTTTAATTAATTTAGTTTAAAAAGTAAGATTTTGCCTGACCAGACAGTGGCACAGTGGATAGAATGTCAGCCTGTAATGTAGAGGATCCAGGTTTGAAACCCCTAGGTTGCCGGCTTGAGTGCGAAGTCTCCGGTTTAAGCATGGGATTATAGACATGACCCCATGGTTGCAGCTTGAGCCCAAAGGTTGCTAGCTTGAGCAAGGGGTCACTGGCTTAGCTGGAACCACTCCCTCCCCTCAGGTCAAGGTACATATGAGAAAGCAATCAATGAACAAACAAAGTGCTGAACAAACAAAGTGCTGCAACAAAGAATTGATGCTTCTTTTTTTCCTTCACAGAGAAAGAGTCAGAGAGAGAGATAGACAGTGACAGACAGACAGGAATGGAGAGAGATGAGAAGCATCAATCATTAACCTTTCGTTGCGACACCCTAGTTGTTCATTGATTGCTTTCTCATATGTGCCCCGCCTGGGGGGGCCACAGCAGACCAAGTAACCCCTTGCTGGAGCCAGCGACCTTGGGTCCAAGCTGGTGAGCTTTGCTCAAACCAGATGAGACCCACTCAAGCTGGCGACCTCGGGGTCTCGAACCTGGGTCCTTCCACATCCAAGTCTGACGCTCTATCCACTGCGCCACCCCCTGGTCAGGCAAAAATTGATGCTTCTTTTCTCCCTTCCTGTCTGTTTGTCCCTACTGTCCTTCTCTCTGTCTCTCTCGCAAGAAAAAAGAAAAGATTTTATTTTTAATCAAAGAAAGGAAGGATAAGACTATTATCAATAAATAAGTATTTTACAAATATGGACCAGCTATACAAAAGCTGTATCCTTCATCTGGAGGGAAAAAATTAAATTGAGAAATTAAGTCCTCAAATGCATAAGACATTTATAAGTTGAGGAAAAATGAAGAAGGTTATGTATCCTCTATGTCTGGAGGTCTTCCAAAGGACAATCCATACTTACCAGGGGTGACTAGGTCTTCTGGGTCAGATGCCATCACAAAGCCCCAATTAATTTAAATTTTTTGTTTTTGACACATATACTCTTGGGGTTTCTATGATGGGAAACTGAAATGTACAGTTGAGGAGTGCATCTTTGATTGCTAAGCACTAAAATATATGCCCAAATTAGCTTAACCCAGGGTATGGACTTTGATCTCAAAAAAGTTAAATCCTGAAAATACTGTCATTGTCTTTAAAAAGCCCCAAGAACTAGAGACAGCTTTTTCAGTAGTATAATTAGTGTGAAAGCATCTTTCAAAGATTTCATGGTATAACCTTCCATGAAGCTAAGAGAAAGACTTCTTCACACCCAGCAACGGGGTCTATTTACTCAGTCTCAAAAATAAAAATAATTCTTAAAACTAACTAAGGTACACTTAGGGCTCAAAAATTAGATCACTTAAGAAAGTTTTTTGCAAAATCCCAAATAACAGTTTGGAAACAAATTATGTTAAATGCTCCATTTCCTTATTCTTATAAAATATTTTGCATAATTCTTTCCCATTTATTAAACTCTGTAACTGTTCATTATATTGCAAAATAACATGAATAGTTGGTTGCCAGCACCTGTAGCTATTGGCATTTCTCAAAGCACTTATAAAGCAAAACCTTGAGATTGGCTGACACAGTAAAGCTGTCTTATGAAGATATAATTTATCAGAGAAAATAAACAGAAGGAATATTTTAAATGCTATGAACACACTCCCTCTTCTTCAGCTCTTTTCCCCATTAGCACCATCTGCAAGAATTATTTGGGTGCCAAACCCAAGTTTTAAGCTGAATATATACTACAGAATCCAACAGGCTTTTCTTGTTCCTTGGGTCATAAGACCCAAGGAGTCAGGGAAGCCTTCGAAATACTGAGACCACCAAGTCTAAGATGCTGAACTGTCCAGGAATGGCTTCCAACAGGCCGAAGACACTGTAAAGGGATGCAGGAGATGTTGCTGATGGTCTGATGAGGCAAAGAAACCATCCTAAGAAGAAAAGGTGAAAGTTGAACACTTGACCCAGGACATGATTGGGGGAGGGGGGCAGTCTCAGAGGATAAATGATTTTGAGTTTCAGTTTGGTGACACTCATATTACCTTCAAAAGAAAATGATTATATAAATATTTAATCACATGGAAGAGTCTAACCAGTAGAGATAAGAAAGGAACAAAATAAGAAAAAGAAGAGAATATTTCCCCACTTCCACATGGAGACCACTGCAACAAGCTGAAGAACAACTGAAACTTAGCCATGTGAAAATAGCAAAAGACAATACCACAGATACCTCGGAGCATGGTAGTCTTTGCTGTGAGTGTCAGAACAGCAACAGCGAGGTGAGACACATGGAGATGAGCTGTGTCAAAGGACTTGATGAAACAAGATACTTCTTGCCCCAGCCGGTGGCTCAGTGGATAGAGTGTTTGGCTTTGTGTATGGATGTCCTGTGTTCGATCTCCGGTCAGTGCACACAGGAGAAGAGAGTAACTGCTTCTCTCCCCCTCCTTCTCTCTTTCTCTCCCTCTTCCTCTCCCTCAGCCAGTGGCTCAATTTGTTTGAGTGTGGCCCTGGGTGCTAAGAGTAGCTTGGTTGATTCAAGTATCAGCCGCAGACAGGGGTTGCCAGGCAGATCCTGGTTGGGGTTCATGCAGGAGTATGCCTCACTATCTCCTTTCCTCTCACCTAAAAAGATACTTCTTTAATCAATAGGAAGGGTTTGTGAGAACCAGTTTCCAGTGGCTCCACTGGCAGATGCAGAGATTACTGCTTTTCACTATTATTGTGATCCTACTGGGACTATAGATTAGAATCCCAGAAAAAGCAGATCACTGCAAAGCTCAGTCCTTGTTCCACACCTTGTTTTTGGAGAGATGCTCTCTGCTCTCTGGATTTCTTCTGACCTTCATTCATTTTTTTACTTTATTTTTTTTATTACTTTTCCAAAGTTAGAAGTGAGGAGACATGCACCCGACCAGGATCCACCCAGCATGCCCCCGACCTGGATCCACCCAGCATGCCCACCAGGGGGCAATGCTCTGCCCATCTGGGATGTTGCTCCATTGCAACCAGAGCCATTCTAGTGCCTGAGGCAGAGGCCATAAAGCTGTCCTCAGCGCCCGGGCCAACTTTGCTCCAATGGAGCCTTCACTGTGGGAAGGTAAAAGAGAGATAGAAAGGGTGAAGATAGAGATAGAGAGAGGGGAAAGGGTGGAGAAAAATATGGGCAATTCTCCTGTGTGCCCTGATTAGGAATAGAATCTGGGACTTCCACACGCCAGGCCAACACTCTACCGCTGAGCCAACCAGCCAGGGCCAACCTTTATTCTTTATCAGGCCCTGGTCTGACTCCTTAGTGTCTCTGCTGCTGGTGTTGCAACATCCAGCACTTGGTCAGTGTCCTGGTTAGATGGCTCAAGCCTAGCTAGCTCCAACAGAGTCCTGAGTGTCCAAAAGAAACTTAAAGGACACTAGTTGGCCTAACAGTGGTGTGACTGCGGACAATATCTTCATTCCCTATCTTCCTGGTAATATGTCATTGCCATCTCTCACTCATTCCTGTCTCTTTATTTTACTCAGTCAACAAGTCTACTTCATACACAGATATCTGCCTATAGGGAAGAGTTAAGTCTTCCTTTTCTTCAGTCACCTTTATAGATGTAAGAGCCTCTAAGAGAACTTCCATTACTTAATTTGGTATAGGGTGTTTGTGGGGAGGGAGGCTGTAGGTGTTCCAAGGAGGTACTGTCCACTTAGCTGGCAATCTTCTCTCATGACTTTCCTTACCTTTCTTATATAACGAAATGGATGCTAGCATGGCTAGTTTCACCATCACTTAATTAGGCACCGAAGGATTTCTGAAAGCTTTTTTGAGAATAGAAAACCTACTGTTCTTGTTTTAGGGGATTCAGCTGCATATCTGAGACACAGGAACCGTTCAGTTCAGCACTATGTTACATCCATTAAACACCTTAGTTGAGGTACGTGTCAAATAGGGCAGCAAAAATGCTGCCACTTGAAGAAGCAGTCTAAGAATTTTTCTTAAGGCATTCTATTTCTGACATTCTATTGCTACAAAATATAATAGCAATATTATTTTTACCTTCATTTTATAGACAATAGAAGCTTAGAAAAACCTTAAGCACCTTGTTCAAGATTACACAATTAATAAAGAAGTGAAGACGAAAATATCAATGTTTTCTTGAATTGAATTTTGTGATTTGACTTCTTACTTGACATACGTCACTATTATTTTATAACCTCTTTTCTTTATAGTGAATCTCTTATCTGATTTAATCAACAATCATGTGTTGACATGCCTGAATACTTTATATTGCTAAAAACTAAAATTCATAGTTTTAGCATGCCAAGGAGATATCATATGAACATTGTATTAAACATGTGGCTATCTTCTCTATATCTAAGAGACTAATTTTTTTAATTGATCTTTGTATGCTAACTCTCAATTTTATTTTTTTTAATTGAGAATCTGTTCTCTGGAAATGCGAAAAGGGCCCAGATTCAGTCAGTATGATAGTAATGTAAATATTCAGAACCTGAGACTATCTTATATTGTACATCCTCTAATAACAGCAAGCCAATTACAGGCCAATTAAGTAATGTGAGAAAAGTCATTAGTGAAACTAGGTCTGAAATATCTGTCTTTCCAGGCAAACACCCTGCAAGAGGAAAAAAAATCAATCTGACCCAGCTTAACCCTAAAGAAATTGCAATTCTATTTACTCATTTTATTATGTCTAATACAACCCATTATCCTGAATTTTAACATCCTGTCTAAGAATGTCCCTGAATAGTGACATGGATTTGATAAATGTTTTATAGGTTGTCCAAATTCTACTTTTTTCCCAATTTTCAGACTATTTTTAGGAAAGTTTTAGGTTTATAGCAACATTGAGAAGTTCATATGAAAAATAATACAATACTTAATGAATAATAATATAAGAATAAACTGTTTCACATAATCACAGCTATAAACCTCCTTTTGCCCACCCTGTATATAATGACATGTATCCATCATTATAGTCTCCTACAGGTACTGCCATAAAAATCCTCTGTGCTCCACCTCTTTGTCCCTTTCCCCAGCCCACCCTTGTCAACCACTGATCTTTCCACTGGCTCCATAGTTTTGCCTTTTCAAAATGTTGCACTGTTGGAATCACATAGTGTGTTGCATTTCAGATTGGCTTCTTTCACTTTTGAAATTTTAGATTAGCATTTAAGTTCCACCCATGTCATTTCATGCCTGAAACTCACTTCTCTTTGCACTGAGTAATATTTCATTGTCTGAGTAGAACACAGTTTACTTATCCATCTGCCTCCTGGAGGACATCTTGGTTGCTTCCAAGTTTGATAAATTAGGAATAAAGCTATTATACATATTCATGTACAGATCTTTGTGGACATATGTTTTTAACTTTGGGGAAATACCAAGGGGAATGATTGTTGGGTCATATGGTAAGGTAGATTTAGTTTGTAATTATGCTAAACTGTGCTAAAGTGACTTTACTGTTTTGCGTTGCCCTCAGCAATTAATGAAAGTTGTTGTTGCTCCACATCCTTATATTTGGTATCATCAGTGTTGCATATTTGGGACATTCTAATAGGAGTGTAGTAGTACCTTGTCTTAATTTGCATTTCTCTTTGACATATGATATGAATCATCTTTTCAGATGCTTACTTGCAATATGTATATATTTTCTTTGGTGAGGTATCTGTTAAGATCGTTGGCCCATTGTTTAAACTAGTTGTTTGTTTTCTAATTGTCAAGTATTAAGAGTTATTTGTATATTTTGAGTAGTAGTCCTTTATCAGGTATGTCTATTGAAATTTTTTTTTCTAGTTTGTGGCTTTTCTTCTCATTCTCTTGATCAACTTTTAATTTTGTCCTGAGTGTACTTCAATTAAAAGTCAAATGCCAACTGAATATAGCAAAGAAAGTCCCACCTCCATCAACCAAAGCATCAGCGATGGGCTAAAGCTTTTAAGGATGATATGGTAGTAGTCAAAGGTGCTGAAATAGTGAGGGTATAGCCTGCCATTTAATGACAAATCCCTGATCTTAAGTGACCTGGGAAATTCAAATATAGGTGTGAAATAAAAAGAATCAAGGACTCTCTGAAAATTTTCAAAGATGAAAATAAAGTTACTCTTGTCAAAGCAGAAGGATGAATACAAAGTTTACTTAAATGGATGGTATCTGAGTCATATATGACATAACAATTTTCAGCAATCTAAATGAAAAAATTAGTACCTCCAAAATGGATTTATCATTTCAAAGCAAAGAAAAAGAAGAGCATCATGGAAGGGATGCCCAGCAAACATTGTCGTTGAGACAGGATGCCCGGCCAGGCCAACATACATATAGTAATTTTGACACATCTAACTATATTGAGGAAAATACAGTGTGTCCCGTAAAGTCATGGTGCACTTTTGGCCGGTCGACCGGTCAAAAGTGCACCATGACTTTACGGGACACACTGTAGTGTAACCATAAGGTCATATAATTAAAGATTTTAATCAAATATAACTTTCCTTGTTATGATTCTGTGCTCATCAAGACATATTCTGATATCTTAACCTTTTAGGGAACTTTCCTATCGGGAGACACTTCACCTGTCTAGCACACAGTCAGTATTTTTGTAAATTAACAGATTAAATATTCAGGTTTTATAGATCAGTCTTGTATCACTTGGGCTGCTTGTATGAAAGCAATAAAAAATAATTTTGGCTAATGTAATAAATAAAAAATTTACTAAAATGACAAATAACTAGGAGACTAGAGAGTCCAGTCTTCAGTATAGGAAGGAACCAAAACAGTTCTGGAGACCAGACATCAGAATATTAAGATGGTTTTGAAGCTGGGCAACCTGAACAGGTGACGTGTCTTGTGTTTGGTAAATTCATCCCCATTTTTTAAAAATCAAAATGGCATTTATTTGATTCTAGTCTTCTGATTCTTCCACAGTTTCTCAGTATGTTCTCTGCCCCACATGTGCCAGAAATAATATCCAGTTAAACATAGTATTAGCCTTGATTTGACACTGAGCTGACAACAACAAAGTCCTATTCCTCCCAACAACTGAATTGCGTCTGTAGCTCTCACGCCCTGTGATTCTATAATAAATTTTGTGCCCTGAGTACCTAAAGGCGCTCTGACTTATAGTCCTTTATTCTAACACTGACTATATACGTTGGACTATGTGACTAGTCTATGCCTGACTATACTTGTACTCAGTGTCTAACTAGAACTGAGGCCTGGCACTAATCATTAGATTTGGGATATTGAACTCTTCTGTATGTCAGCCAAAGACTGGATTCAGCTTCTGATATGTGTGCTACTAACTTTATACAGCAATATGTCCTACCAATTATGCCCGTTACCATGCCCTGGTCTGCCACCTCAGAGTACCTCCTTGCACCACCAGAGTGCTAGCTATAATAAAATTTGCTATCTTCTCTTATATTTAGGGTCCTTGGATGTCTGTCCAGCTTCACCATGGATAGTAGTAACTTTTCTGTGAGTTCTTGTTTATGTATTTATTTTTTAAGTGAAGGGGGGGAGATAGTGGGACAGACTCCCACATTGCCAGGGCTGATGCTCAAACCAATTGAGCCACTGGCTGAGGGAGGGGAAGAGGAAGATAAGGGGGAGAGGGAAGAGGAAAGAAGAATATAGTCGCTTCTCTTGTGTGCTCTGACCAGGAACTGAACCCAGAATGTCCATACTGCGCTAACTAGCCAGGTCCCTCTGCTTAGTTTCCTTACCTCCCATTCAACCAGTCTCTGGGTTCCCAGCATGTCCAAAGATCATGGAAACAATGACATTTAGAATATAACTTATCTGATAGGATGCTGCAACAAAGAATTGATGCTTCTCATCTCTCTCCTTCCTGCCTATTTGTCCTTATCTGTCTCTCTCTCTGTCTCTGTCACCAAAAGAAAAAGAAAAAAAAGAATATAAGCTATCTGTGCCAGAGGATTTACCAACATTTAGAATATCTAGTTTCTTAAAATTTTTTCATCTCCTTGGCTTTATTTTCTTTGTATCAGTTAAGTTCTATCATATTTAGTTTGAAGATTAGTTCCCTTGACAAATAACATAGAAGCGAATAAAACAATTAAAACGTTATGTTTTTCCATTTCTTTCAATATCATACACCACTCCTTAATAATTAAATTATACCTCAATATTTTATGTTTCAATTTGGCAGACACTATTATTGTAGGTCTAACACTCTCTTTTAATTGCTGCGATTAAATGTTCTTTTTTTAATCTTTTGTACATGTCCTTTTAATTTATTTATTCCAAAAATGTTTCTGGGAGCCATCTCTTTGCCAGATCATATTGTAAGTGCTGATGATACACTCATGAACAAAACAAAAGACAAGGACTGTTCTTTGGTGCCTACATTCTAGTCTGAGGATAAAGAAAATCAGCAAACAAGTGTAAATATAAAGTCAGGTGGTAAAAAATGGTATAATGAATAATAAGGCAAGGTCAGAGAGATAAGGAATAAGGGTGGTGAATGAATGCCTCTTAGGGTCACAGAGCAGCAAAGAGAAAGTGAGGAAGAGAGTTGTAAGGATATCTGGGGGTAGAATTTAATAGACAGAGAAAGTAATAAAGGCAAAACCTTGAGGAAAGATTGTGTTGGCTTGTTCACAACAGTGAATGAAGTAAACAAGTAGGTGGTGAATGAAGTAAATAGAATACTAAAAAACAAAGAAAGAATACAGAAAAAAAGAGAAAAAGTGTACAGATGGGACAAAAGAAAACAAATAGCAAGATGGAAGATGTAAACCAACCATATCAATAATTACATTAAATACAGATGGTCTAACCCAATTAAAAATCAGATTGTCAGTCCAGTTAGAAAAGGAAGACTCAACTATATGCTATATATAAGAAACAGCTGTTGAGGGGAATCTTTAAATATAAAGATTCAGCAACATTGCAAGTAATAGAATGTCAAGAGATATATCATATAATCACTAACCATGAGAAACCGAGTATGGCTATAATAATGCTAGACATTATAGAGACTTCAAGACAAAAAGTATTACAAGATATAAAGAGGAAAGCCATAACAAATTATTTTATTATGGTAAAATATATATAATATAAAATGTATGATTTAACCACTTTTAGGTATACAGTTCAGTGACTTGAAGTACATTCACATTATTATGCATTCATGACAACCACCCGTATCCAGAAATTATATTCATTAAACAATAACTCCTCATTTTCCCCTGTCTCAACCCCCTACCAACCACCATTCTATTTTCTCCATATATAAAGTTGACTACTCTAGGCACCTCAGTAAGTGGAATGATACAATATTTGTTTTGTGTCAGGCTTATTTCACTTAACAAAATGTCTCAAGGTTCATTCATGCTGTAGCATGTGTGGGAATTTTATTCCTTTTAAAGGTATGATCCCTTTTATGAATGCACCATATTTTGTTTACCATTCATCTGTTAATGGACATTTAGATGTTTCCAACTTTAGTTATTGTGAATAAGGTTGCTATGAACATGAGTATAGAAATATCTGTTCAATTCCTTGCTTTTGTTTTTTTAATTAAATATATTGTGGTGTCAGTTCTTTGCTTTCAGTTCTTTTGGGTGTATACCCAGAAGAGGAATTACTGAACCATACGCTAATTTTATGTTTAATTTTTTGAGGAACAGCCATACTATTTGCCACAGCAGGTTTTCCATGTTATATTCCAACCAGCAATATACAAGTGTTCCAATTCAATTTCTCATCTACATTTGTTATTTTCTTTTATATATATAAATATACATAGATTTATATATTATATATAATATTATATTTGAACTTAAAAGGTGTGAAGTAGTACCTCTTTGTAGATTTGATTTTCATTTCTCTAAAGATTAGTGATAGTGAATATCTTTTTCATTGGCTATCTCTGTACTATCTCTGGAGAAATGTTTATTCAATTCTTTTACCCATTTTAAATTGGGTTGTTTGTTTTTTGTTGATGACCTGTAGAAGTTCTTTATATACTCTGGATATTCATTTCTTATCAGATATATTATTTGCAGATAGCTTTTCACATTACATTGGTTCTTTATTCATTTTATTGATATTGTCCTTTGCTGCATAAATAAGAATATTAATGAATTTCAAAATACATAAAACAAAAAGTGACCAAACTAAAAATATATATAGATAAATTCATGATAATAGTTCATTCTTTTAACATCCCTCTCTTAGAAATTAATAAAGCAACTAAATAAAAATATCTGTCAGGGTATTGAAGATTTGAATAATAAAGTTAGCTTAGTTGAAATTTATTTTTTTAATTGCTAATAACTGCAAACTAACACTTTATAGAATGTTTTCTGAGCACAACAGAAGTAAATCAGAAATTAATTAAAAAAAAGATCTACAAAATGCCAAAATAGTTTTAAATTAAGCAACACATTTCTAAGTAACTTTTGATCCAAAAATAAAATAGATTTTAATTGAATGGCAACAAAAATACATTTCAAAATTTATGCGATACAACTGAAAGTTTTTAGAAGAAAATCTATAAGTTTAATTGCATATATAAAAAATAGAAAAGGTATAAAAATAATTATCTAAGTTTCTACTTTAAGATTTTAGAAAAAGCAGTATAAATGAGCCTGACCAGGCGGTAGTATACTGGATAGAGTATCAGCCTGGAAAACTGAAGACCCAGGTTTGAAATTGGAGGTCACCAGCTTTAGTGTGTGTTCATCCAGCTTTACCATGGGGTAGCCAGCTTCAGCGTTGGACCACAGACATGACCTCATGGTCACTTGAACCCGAAGGTCATTGGCTTGAAGTCTAAGGTTGCCGGCTTGAGCAAGGGGTCACTGGCTCTGTTAGAGCCTGCTGGTCAAGACACAAATGAGAAGTCAGTCAATGAACAACTAAGCTGCCACATGAAGAATTGATGATTCTCATCTCTGTCCCTTCCTGTCTTTCTGTCTGTCTCTCTCTCTCTCTCTTTCTCACTTAAAAAAAGTGCTAGAGGAGAGAAAATAATAAATATTAGAGCAGAAATCAATGAAACCAATAATAAACAGCAAGGAAGGATAACAAAGTCAAAATACAGTTGTTTGAAAAAGTAAAATAATTGCTAGTGGACTAAACAAGAAAGCAAGAGAGAAAACACAAATTAGTAAGAGAGGTGCCACTCCAGATTCTGTGGACATTAAAATGACATTAAGGGCCATTCCACTCTGGTTTAGACATAGAAAGTTGCACGAGTCCATCACTCACATACTAACAATCAAAAAAAGGCAAATCAAATAAACTACAAAACTATAGTATTCTAAAACGAATCAAAATACTTAGAATAAAAAAAACCACAAATGAACTAAACACCAGAATTTGAAGAGCCTGTTATGTAGGAAAGACTTCCAGGTACTCTTCTCTCAGGCAGAAACATGAAAGATGAAGACTTGGCCATAGGAGGAATCAGGATACAAGGTAATTAACAAAAACAATCCTATTCCGGTATCACAGCATCAAAAAAAGAGAAAGTTTTCTATTTATAAAAACACCAAAATGTATAATACTTAGCAATATATTTAACAAAAAATAATGCATCGTGTATACTAAAAATTCAAATGACTCTGAGAAATATTAAAGAAATCCTAAGTAATGATAAAGCATGTTCGTAGAGTAGTGGATTTGATAATGTTAATATGCTAATTTTATCCAAATTAAAATCTAGATTCAATGTAATCCCAGTCAAAACCCCAAAAGCATTTCAAAAAAATTGACATATATCTTCAAATTCATGTGACAATATAAAGGACTTACAATGGTTAAACAACAGCAAAAAATAAAAGCAAATGAAAGCTGGGTTGATAACACTTCTTGATTCTAAAACTTTAATATAAAGGTATAGTAATTAACTTTACATGTGTGGTTTTAGTGTAAATATAGGCCAAAAAGTCTATGAAAAATATGTAAAGCTGTATATATGATCAAGATATTTTTGACCAAAATACAAAGATGACTCAATGAGGAAAAAAAAATTCTTTTCAGCAAATGACACTGAACAATAGAACATCCTTATGAGAAAATAAGTGAACTAAATTCACATAAATTCATTTGAGATGGGTTACAGACCTAAATTGAAAGCTAAATTTATAAAACTTGGAGAAGATAATATAAAAGAACATTTCACTACCTTGTGGTATGAACAGATTTCTTAAATAGAACACACACACAAAAAGCACTAATCATGAAGAAATACTGATAAAGGAGACATTAGCAAAATTAAGGACTTGCTCTTAACAAAATATACCAATAAGCAAAAACAAAAACAAGCAACAGACTGTAAGAAACTACTACAATATGTGCATCTAACAGAGGATTTGTTTACAGAATGTAAAAGGAACTATTATAGTCAATAATAAAAGCAAAACATATTTTTCATATGGGCAAACAAACTTGAACAGAAAATTTACAAACAAAAAGAGATATATAAATGGCCCATAAGCACATGAAAAGTGCTTATCAGAGTAATGCAAATTTAAACCAGAATGTGGTACCACTTTACACACATTAGAATGACTGAAATGTTTATCCTGACATCATCTGTTGGTGAGAATGTTCAGCAACTGGAACACTCATACACTGCTGGCAGGAGTATAAAAATGTTACAACCACATTCAAAACGAGCAGTTTCTTATACAGTAAAATATACATTTACCTAACAGTTCCCCTCCTAGATATTACCCAAGACAAATAAAAATATATGCCAACAAAAATACTTGTACTGTACAAGATGTTTAGAGTGGCTTTATTCATAATAGTCAAAAAATGGAAACAATGCAAATATCTATTGACAAGAGAATAGATTTTTAAAAACAGGGCATATTCATGCAATGGGTTACTATTCAGCAATAACAAAAGGAATGAGTTATTAAATACAAGCTACATTGGTATGAATCTCAAAAACATTATCTTAAGCCTGACCAGTGGTGGCGCAGTGGATAAAGCGTCGACCTGGGAACACTGAGGTCACCGGTTCAAGACCCAGGACTTGTCTGGTCAAGGCGCATATGGGAGTTGATACTTCCTGCTTCTCCCCCCTTTCTCTCTCATTCTCTCTCTCCTCTCTAAAATGAATAAATAGTAAATAAATAAATTAAAAAAAAAAAAACATTATCTTAAGCAAAAAAAAAAAAAATGCCAAACACCTACTTTATTATTCCATTTATGTGAAATCCAGAAACAGGCAGAACAAATCTGGGTATAAAAAATCAGAACAGTGATGATTGCCTATGGGATTGGGGAATATTCAGATGTATATCTATATATGCATACCTCAGAGAGAAACAGGGAGGGGTTAAAAAGAGAATAGGGGGAAAAAGTGGAAATAGCAAGTAGGAATAACTCTTTTGGGGAAGTTCTGCTATAAAGCAATTCAGAAAAACAGAGTATAAAGGAAGAGGGAATGTGAGGTCAAGGAAGGTTGATTTTTTATTTTTGTTTTCTTTAAGTCAGGTGATATTTCAACATGTTTGTACCATGATTCAAGGGAGGGGGTGGGGGTAGGACAGTATATAAAGATATAAGGAAAGGGACAGAGATGTTTTTAAATGAGGTGCTTGAGAAGGTGAGATGGGGAGGATCTTCCAAAAGGTCTCTGAACAAACCTTTGAAACAAGCCCGTTTTCTTTAAACACCACAAATTAAATGAGATAGTGCACTTAAAAATGTTCATGGCAGTGTTGGCCGGCACTCAGTTGTAAAAGAGAGAGAGAGAGAGAGACCAAAACTAACCCTGTGATTGGTTGTGGTTCCTGTTTCTTGTTCTTTTCTGTATTACACAGATTACACGTCATGGCTGATTTCACAACAATTTATACTTCTTTCAGCATGCACAGAAAGCAAACTTCGTAACTAAGAAGGGATGATGAATATGGGTTAAAGAAATCTTACAAAAGGTTTTAGAAACTGATAACTTTAATTCCCAAAGCCTGGCATACAGGGAAAACATAAAAACATCTTGGTCCAAACCAGGTTCAAGAGCTGAATTAAGGTTACAGTACAGTAACTTCTAATCAGCCTTTCCTCATTGTGAACTAATTGAAAGCTCCAACTCTTCCGGGAAAGTTACAAATATCCTAAACTGCCTATGGTTTCTGTAAGCCTCACCGGCTTAGAATTAATATCACTAAAGCTTAATTCTCACCACACACAGGACTCACACACACACACACACACACACACACACACACACACACCATGCTCAACATCAACAAATACCCACAGTTTGGGATTAATAGTCAAGAATGAGGAGATCAGGAACCTGCAAATAAAAGCCTCATGCAAAGGCCAAAGTGGATTTTTAATATTGGGGACAACAGGCCTTAACTAATATTTTTCTACTGGAGTGAGTACACCATCTTTTAGTCTCTATTTTTACTCTTAATTTTTCCTGCAAGTAGTAGGTTAACATGTAATGCACTTAGAGAATGAAGCAATTGAATATGGCAGAAATACTGAAAGAAAGGTCTCAATAAAAGAGCAGCATGTGCTCTAATCTGGACTTTTACAACATCAACTATCAAAGAGCTTTGGGGGTTTAAGGGGATTAGACACCATAACCCATCTGTCAGGTCATTATGTGAGGAAACACTCCTGCTGTTTTCAAGAGAAAATGTCCTACTGTATATTATTATCATTAAGCATTTATAGAGTCCTGTAGCCTTGCAAAACACTTTCAAAGCATTTTTATTTATTGTTCCTCAAAAAAAGCTGTCAATCCTAAGAATTATTTACAAATGAGGAAACTGAGGTACAAGAAGATGATGGCTGACACTTCAAGTCACCTGGGGGTGGGGAGTACCAGGAGCTGTGAGAGAAACTTGGAGCCTTGAGCAAAGGGGCTACCTCCCACCTCCCTGTACCAAAAAATGTTTGTTTGTTTGCTTATTTTAAAAGCCAAGACCAATCCTCCTGTGTTTTCCTGCAATTTATCCATTATTCCATAACACATACTTATGGGTTATTTTCTATAGACGCAGGATGTAGCTTAGCAACAGCTGTACACCATGATTGACATGGCTCCATCTGGGAGGAGACGCAGGGTGCATTCAAGCATGAGCATGTGTGAAGATGGACTGATGTAGCGCAGCTATCATTCACAAAACTGGAGATCCCAAGTCTAAAGCATAATGAGGCAAGATGAAATACTGCATCTTCTTTCATCCATACTGCTTGTAATTTGCTAGAAATAATTTAGCATTCTAGTAAACCTTAAGCAAGCAACTTAGTATACAGGCAAAATAAATAAATAAATAAAGATGTCCACTGGAAAATAGCAAAGCTATCTAATATGGGCTCCCTGCAGAGCTTTAATGGGTCACAATAACATGGGGTGCTGTTACCTGATAACATTTCTTTTTCTGTGATTTTCCCTCCTATTTAGAACAGAAATATGGGAGTCATTTCTGTGAGTTTTACTATTGAAGGATTACAGTTTTCTTTCAAAAGAGAATGAATCCCTATTTAAAATAAAGGAATAAATAGCACTGATATATTTAGACATTATGTCAGTAAATATTTTCCTCAATTGTGCAAAATTGTGTGACTACACTGATCAAACTGGAAGACTTCATTAAAATACTATTTTGTATCTTTTAAAGTTCCTGTATCATCCTCCATAAAAAGAGGGAAAAATACCATACTATTCTTTAATCAAAAATTGGTAAAGATTACCAATATTCACTTATTTGTTATCTGCTGAGCACCTCCTATATGCCAGACATATGTCTTTTTTCTTTTCTTCTTCTTTTGTTTTTTATTATTAAGCGAGAGGCAGGGAGGCAGAGAGACAGAATTCTGTATGTGCCTTGCCCGGGATCCACCCAGCAAGCCCCCTAACAGGGATGCCCTGCCCATCTCTGTTGTTTGGCAACTGAGCTATTTTAGTGCCTGAGGCAAGGCTATGTTGCCACCCTGGGTGCCTGGAGCCAACTTGCTTGAACCATTCAAGCCATGTCTGTGGGAAGGAAAGAAAGAAAAAGAGAGAGAAAGGGGAGGGAGGGTAAAGGTTTCTTCTTCTGTGTATTCTGACCAAAAATTGAACCTGGATTTCCACATGCTGGGTCAACGCTCCACTGCTGAGCCAATCAGCCAGGGCCCATAATCCTTTTTCTAAGGAGTCCACAGCCTGATAGAAGAGAGAAGATATATTTACGTATAACAATATTACACAATAGAAGGTGATGGTTCCACACGTGAATTACAGGTAAATTAATCTGCAGTTTGAGAGCAGGACCAGCTCGGGACAGGATTGTTGTCTCAGTAGCCAGGGGAGGAAGGGCAAGGTCATGTCAGGAATGAGAAGGGATGTGGGAATGTTTTACTCAACGTCAACTGAAGCGGTCCTCCAGGGATGTTAGGAACCGGCAAATTGGGAGGTAGGAAGAGAATCATTACAGGAGAAGGTCATGGCACATGCACAGAGGCAAAGAAACACTGATGGTAGTTGGCAGAAGTTCATAGGTCTTACCACAGCCTAAATGGTTAGGCTGGACCACAACTATGGGTAAAAAGGAGTAGGAGAGAAGGCGAAGGCAAAGGCAAACCTGTTAGTGCCACGGTTCTCAAAGCTATTGAATCATCAGCCTTAGAAGATTCTCTCTGATGTGCTCTGGTGCGCAGCCCTTGAATTGATGCGCTCTAATTCTCCACAATTGATTCGGAGTCAGCCAGGGGCCGCTAGTGGAGCCATGACTACTTTCACTCATCTCTCATTTGTCTTGTGTCTTCATTTCATACTCGCTCCCACTGGCCTACATTAGGCCCAAGAGTCCTCTCACCTAGAGGACTGTCATAGCTGTCTGCGTCGCACTGGTGTTCCTGCTAGAATCCTGTTTCTAAAAGGTATGCATGCTCCCCACTGCCCACATTCAAAGGCATTGATGGTCCGTGTTGCCAATTTTAAAATGACACGTATACTAGATTAGTAAAGGCTGACCTAACCTGCCTCTCCTGCTTTGTCTGCTTCCAGAACAAAAGTGTGCACATGTACGTGCATTCAAACTCCCCAAAATTCCTCAAGCCTCTTTTGGAATGACATTTAGCAGTTTGCCCCTCAGTTTATTTTAAAGAGATAGCCTAAAGTGTTAAAAGATCTCTCCTGAGCCCCATCTCCTGTGGTCTCCCACCTCACTCCCTAGCTCCAGCTGGAAGGAACACTTGCAGTTCTCATTGTCTCCCTGTTCCTACAAATGGCCTTCCTCTGCTTGGTGGTTTCCTGCCAGCTGATTTCCCCCCTTGGTCTTCATTTCTCTCTATTTCATTCTTAAAGCATCAGCTCAAATGTCCCTCCCCTGGCAAGTCTCCATTCTGCTAAGCAGTTAGCTATTCCCTTCACCAGACATTCCTAGCAGCTTGACCATATCTCTGCTGTCATACTCATCACATTGCATCATAATGGCTTGTAAGTCCATCACTTCCCAAACCACAAGGTCCCAGAGAACAAGAAGCATGTCTTGTCGAACTGTGTGCTTTATCATTAGCATTGAGCCCTCCAACATGTGTGAATAAATTAATAAATGGCTTAATGAGAAGTAATGAAAACTTAAACCAGGGGTGTTCTGAGAGCTGTTGCTGAAGTAGATTTATTGGCTTGTTGGCTTTTAAATGTGAATGGTAAAGCTAAGAGAAATGTCAAGGACAAGTTCAAGCCTAGGTGATGCTGAGAATGATCTTGCCAAAAGAAATTGAAAAACATAAGATGAGAAAGAGATTAAAAGGGGAATGTTGACAAATTCAGCCTGGGGGATTGGGGAGGATAAGGAGAAAGAGAGCTCTGGGTTCCAGACAGATGCATCGGACATACGGATCAGCTCATTCATCGCTCTCTGGGGGTTGGGAAATTTGAACCTCTCCATACACTGCCTGTGACTCTCTGTCTTTTAGCTCTTAAGTTGTTGAGATGTGGTGTAGGCTGCTATTAGTCACTGTATGACCACATGAGAATCGATAGATGTGCAATCAGTTTATTGAAAAGGCTGAGCGTAATGACTACACACAGGAAGCAGCTGGATTTTCCTCCTACCACTGCCTTTCAACATGTCCAATTCCCCTCTCCCATGCCTTAATGACATTTCAGGCAGTTTTGATAACTTTCCAGTCATTTTCAACAACAAAAAAGCGTCAGTCTTATTCACTAATGATGATTCACTTTCAGGCAATAAAAGTTTTGTTAAATTTGAAATTTTATTCTCACAACGCATTCAAATCTTCTGTTCCCTCACCCAACACTGGATCGGGCCCAATCTGACTCAAGGCTCCTATGGAGGAGAAGCTGGTCATGGTCTGTTCTCCCTCCCTCCACCTTCTTCACCATCTGCCTCTGGCTTTTCTAGAGTCAGAGCAAGAAAAGAAGTGTGTCAGGAAAGGGACAAATAGTCTCATTTAGGTGGAGCTGCTCATAGTTCTGTACTGGCTATTCCTGACTATTTACATGTCATCTGTTTGCTCACATGTTAGCTTTCCTGCAGGCTCCATTTTGTGTACCTCAAGAGCCCTTATTTCACCCATATGGCCTCTCTTCACTTAACTTCTTATGTTTCACACACACACACACACACACACACACACACACACACACACGTGCACCTGCAGTCAATGGTTTCATCCAAGCAGCTGGAACCTGGTTACTACCAACACTCGCTCTATAGCAAATTCATATTTGCATGACACCACGTGATGGGAGCAGCAGCGGGCCTTAATGCTGCCCCTTCTCCTGCTCAGCTGGCTCCATAACCCTCCCCCCAATCTTGATGAACTCATCTCTCAATAATGAATAGATATCTCTGGGGAAACATCATTGTTATAAGAGAAGTAATAAGAGAAAAGAAAGAAACAGTCAATGCTGTTTTTTATTTTCAAAGTAGATTTGTGAAACTGAGAGCAGAGACAACATGAGAAAGTTAATGCTTTTCCTTGCAGGAGCCAGGTTATGTTGCGAGAAAGAAAATTTTAAATTCAAAACACATGATTTTGGGAATTGGGCAAGGAATGAAAAGGCAAAGTACTGAAGAAACTCAGGACATGAAGTTTATACCGTAAACGCTAATTAGAAATGAGCACAGGAAGGCCAATTACTGCACTGCCGAGGAAATATTCAGAAGGCTGGAAGAAGGAAGACAGGGATGAAGGAGAAGCTGACTAGAGGAAAAATGTCAGTGAGACCCAGGATGGGGACCTGAGTCAAGAGGAAACACCTAGTGCACCCAGAAACTGCCCTGCCTTTGCCAGAGCAAAGCTCCCACATTACCAGCACCACGGAGGCATAAAGAACCATCAAATTGTCACAGGTCCATCCTCAGAGCATCTAATGGACCATTGCATACAACTTGGGCTGAGAAACTACATCAGGTGTTCTTTCCATTACCATTCAAGGGGACCTTACTATCCACTGCAGACTATTTATCACCTTGTGATAATGCTTACATGTTCAGCCCCCTTTAAATTATTCTTTATGGACAATCCACTTCTTCCAACTGACCCTCTAGCAGCTCAAGACATTTAAAAGTCTCCAACACAGTGTCCTGGAATCTTAGGGTGGTAGTATCACTGTGGAAGGAGAGAATACCAGGTCCCAGATATTTGGATTGTACTAAGTGATAACCCTCACCCAATGCCCCTAGAAGCCCTCATGCCAAAACATCACATATATGCTATTTCTCTTTGGATAAGGTCTAAAATTCCTAAGGTTTACCTAGAATAAAAATCATACTAATAATAAAAATACAACACAACAATTTGAAAAATGAAGAATAAGTTTCCATCACATTTACAAGTTATTTACATCCCTTTTCTCAATTTGAACATATGGAAAAGTGGGCAGGTTTTTCTATATCACTGGGCTTCAGATTAGTTACTTTTCTTTTACCTCATCTGTTAACAGCAGTATTAAAAAATACTTTACTATTTACTAGACACTATAAGTTATATCAAATAGGTTCCCTGCCTTATCAAAAAAGAAAAATAGATAGATAGATACATACATATATACATGCATATATATACATACATACATACATACATACATACATACATACATACATATATACATACATACATAGATGCACAGATAGAAAAGAATAAAAAAAGGAGAATATATAGAAATGGTATGGCTAAAAGAAATTCCAAAGTAAATCAACACAACAATTTAAAGACCCTACATAATGAATTTGGTAATATTTAGTTTTCAAACTTAAATGCCTAAAATCTACCAGATCATAAAAAAAAAAAAAAACATCATTGTGCATTCCACGCTTCTCTAGATATTCACAGGCAAGTATTTCATTCAGCCTTAGAGAAGTTTTCCAGGTTTGCTTTTCTTTTTTGAAATGTATTTATATTGATTACTGCAGAAACTATCAATGCTGACCTCAACAATTCTGAGGTACAACACCTTCCTTCTATTGCTATCCATATCAATAGGCTAAAGCATAGGTGGAAAACCTTCAATATTCAGTTAATCTCTTACAGTCCTTAAGGAGTGCCTACAGTTTATATATTCTGCTCATGCCTATAGTTGCCAAGTGCCTTTGTAGGCTACCAGATGAGATATTACTCAATAAAAAATTGTTTTCTCTGTTTTTTCATCATTTTAACAAACAGTTACTAAGAATCTACTTTGGCGTGCTAGGAGCTGAAGACACAAAGATAAATGAGAAACAAGCCTTGTCTTTGGGAGTTCATTATCTCTTTTATTTAGTGTATTTATAGGGTGTTCTCTTCTTTTTTTCTGTTCAATTTATCTAGATAAACGGGGTATGCATATTAAATTTTGCATTTAAACTTGTGCTGCTGTGTTTGAGAGGAAATCCTATCTCTCTTCCTCTCTTTGTAGCTCTTCACATAAATGCCAGAACCTGCTTCTACTTCTGTCCCTCCCTCCACTTCAAACTTCCTCACATTTTTTTCTTTCCCTGAATGAGTTAACTGAAGATATTATTTTATTCATTATATTTGCTAGGTTTTTGTGTTCTCTGATCTTAAATCTTAATTTTTTTACATTTTAATTTTTTTATAGGCCCTGGTCGGTGGCTAAGTGGATAGAGAGTCAGCCCAGTATGTGAACATCTGTGTTTTATTCTCGGTCAGCACACACAGGAAAAGCAACAATCTGCTTCTCCCTACCCCCCTCTTCTTTCCTCTTTCCCTCCTGCAGCCAGTTCAATTGGTTCAAGCATGGCCTCAGGCATTAAAGATAGCTCCATTGGAGCACATCAGCCTCAGGAACTAAAAATAGCTCAGTACTTGAGCATTGATCCTAGATGGAATTGCCACATGAATCCCAGTCAGGATGCATGTGGAAGTCTGCCTCACTATCTTTCCTCCTCTCACCTAAAAAAATATATGTATTGTTCATATAGCCCTTGTGTATTTTTTTATTTTTTCTCTTTAATTATCAGTAGAACTTGACAGAAAAGCAAATTCTCCATCTTTTAATTTCTTTTTATTTATTCATTTTAGAGAGGAGACACAGAGTGAGAGAGAGAGAGAGAGAGAGAGAGAGAGAAAGGGGGGAGGAGCTGGAAGCATCAACTCCAATATGTGCCTTGACCAGACCAGTGCAGGGTTTTGAACTGGCGACCTCAGTGTTCCCAGGTCGACGCTTTATCCACTGCGCCACCACAGGTCAGGTAAATTCTCCATCTTTTAAACTGACAACTTCAAGGTTTTCATATATATATATGCTTATATTTCACATACATATGCTTAGATTGTTATAAATTATAAATTATATATTATTATATATTATATATATATAACTGCAGCATATATCTTTATATACAGATACATGGATATAAATATAAGATATATATGCTTAGATTTTATCTCGAAACAGGTTCCTATAAAATACAGTGGTACTAATAAAACCCATAAATAATAGAGGGATGATTACATTTATTTTTTTATTTCTACTTATTGTCTGCTAGCAAAAAATCTCACTATGATTTTCATTAAGCCTGACCCGATTTCTTTTATATTCAAAGTGAGAGCAATAAAAAAAAAAAAACCTTTAAAGTAAATCTGGAAATGGACATACTATGAGTATGAAGAAAAAATCTGAAATATCTAGAAAATAACATCTGCAAAAACCTGGCTTTGTCTCCATTTACTTCATCCATGCCCCTATGTAATTAACTCCCCAGTACAAGGAAACCATGTTTTGTTTGTTTTTTAAAATTTTTTTATTTTTATTTATTTATTTATTTTTGCAGGGACAAAGAGACAGTCAGAGAGAGGGATAGATAGGGACAGACAGACAGGAATGGAGAGAGGTGAGAAGCATCAATCATTAGTTTTTCGTTGCCGTTGCGACACCATAGTTGTTCATTGATTGCTTTCTCACATGTGCCTTGACCGCGGGCCTTCAGCAGACTGAGCCACCCCTTGCTGGAGCCAGCGACCTTGGATCCAAGCTGACGAGCTTTTTGCTCAAGGCAGATGGGCCTGCGCTCAAGCTAGTGAGCTCGGGGTCTCGAACCTGGGTCTTCCACATCCCAGTCTGACGCTCTATCCACTGCTCCACCGCCTGGTCAGGCACAAGGAAACCATGTTTTACAAGTGCCTTAATTGCATCCTATTTTGTGAATCTACAATAAGTGAAATCAATTAGATTTTTTATTTTATTCATTCTTATTTTGGGACTCTTTATTATTAAGCCTTAGTCTTGCTCAAAGGACTGAGTAAACATATTATCAACTGTCTTCTTCTGAAAACTTCACCTCCCTCCCATTTATTCTACGATCTCCCAGCCATGGCTATGCATTGCTGCAGCTCCCTGTTTCTCTAATGCTTCACATCATGTCTGAGTTCTCTCTGTAGGGACCCTCAGTCCTTTGTTCTGACAGCTGCCTTCTGTCTATGTCTTGTGATGAGAGAAGTTTTAAAGCTCTTTTGTCACATGTCTGCATTTGGACTTTAAACTTTAAAGTTGATTGCACTGCTACCTAGAGCATCTGTGTAGCTCAAACGTTCCCCGCCCTCTCCTTACCCCCACCTCCATCCTCACTGACTTCATGCCTGCCTCACACAGTGGGACTAACATGATTCAATTCAGCTGGAAATTTTGGAACACCTATTCTGTACCTCATCATCTGATAGGTGTTTAGGATACAAAATGGAAAGACAAGAAACTTGTTTTAATTAATTAGCACACAATTTAACAGGAGAAAAATGTGAAAATCACAGAGACGTTTAAATGCAATTTAAGAAATCCATATAAACCTTAACATAAAGGACTGAGGCAGTTATTCATGAGGACTCTAGGCTTAGGTGGTGACTGTGAAAGGTTATCATGTAAAGGAAGCAGCATTTTAGAAAAGGAAGAGCAAGGAGGTGAGCATGAGCTCTTCTTTCAAGGACTGTATGAAGCAAATGATATAGGTAAGCAAAGGTCTCAGGGACGTTAGGGAGAAAGGATTACAAAACTAGCATTAGACTTTTAATTAATGCTCAGTTCTGACTCCAGAGTCCACAACCCCCACACATGTGCTTCAGAAGAGAATGCCCTTTGTTGTCCGTATTACACATATATAAAAACATAAGGTGCCTTCTCAATTCCACATTGGTTTTTGTACTTCAATATGTTCAACCAAATTTAAACCAGCCTCCTTCCTTACCACCCTGCTGAAACTGTTCCTATGAAGCTCACTAACAACTCCACATTGCCAATTCACCTCTCTTACTCAACATCTCTGCAGCTTTCAACTCCCTGAAATGATTTCTCCTCTCCCCTCTGATGACCCTCAGACCCCTGGTTTTCCTCAGACTTCAGTGACTGCTCATTTTTTAGTCTCCCTTGCTATCTTAACTCCTTCACCACCTGTAATGCCAGAGTACCCTGGTAGGGCTGTGTGTCTTCCTACTGTCTATTTTCTCTTCCAAACTGAGTTCATCCCAACACCACGGTTTTAAATATCTTCAACCCTGAATGTCAGATTGACTGAGGAGTAGCTAAAGGTGTACACTCTGAAGCCAGGCTTGCTGGATTCTAATCCCAGCTCCACTGGCTAAACTAAGCTACTAAGTGATCGTGGTTTAGTGCTTAACCTCTCTGTGCCTTCTTTCTCTCATTTGAATATTGAGATTATTGAGAGAACAAACATATATCTATTTAGCAAGAGAGAGAGGCAGCAACAGACACAGAAGTGAGACAGATAAGAAGTATCAACTTGTTGTTGCAGCACTTTAGTTGTTCATTGATTGCTTTATTATGCGTGCCTTGACCCCGGGGTGGGGGGGTGGGGGAGGGGGCTTCAGCTGAGCTAGTGACCCCTTGCTCAAGTCAGTGACCTTGGATTTAAACCAGCAACTTTCTGCTTCAAGCCAGTGACCTTTGGGCTCAAACCAGTAACCATGGGGGGGGGGGTCATGTCTGTGATCCCACACTCAAGCCAGCGACCACATGCTCCAGCTGGTGAGCCCATGCTCAAGCTGGCAACTTCGGGGTTTTGAATGTGGGTCCTCAGAATCCCAGGCTGACACTCTATCCACTGCACCATTGCCTGGTCAAGCAGATATTTTAACATACAACAACCTGCCCAGTGCCTCCACTTGGATATCAAATTTAAGATGTCCAAAACTAAATTCTGTATTCCCCAACCCCTTAAAAACGTGTTCTTCCCCATGTCAATAAATAGCATCATCATACACTCAGATGCTCGAGTCAAAACAAAATCTATAAACATCCTTGATATTTTTTTCCCTTTACTGATTCCCAACACCAACAAGTCTCATCTGTTCTACCTCCCAAACATATTTAAAATATCCATGTTCATTTCCTCTTTCTCACCCTAACCAAAGCTACGATCATCTCTTGGACGATGTTAGCAGCCTCCCAGCTGAACCTATACTCATTCTTGCCACCCTACAATCTATTTTCCACAAAGGAGTAAGAATCATCTTTCTTAAAAGGTATGACTGCACATCACACCTGTACCTAAAACCTTCCAGTGCCTTTCCACTAATTTCAAAATCCAGATGTTTGTACCACACTCCCTGACTCATCACAATTCAGCCATACTGATCTTTCTGAGTTCCTTAAACACAACTGTTACATAAATAGAGGCAATTCATTCCCATTCTACAGCTAGAAATCAGTTTGACTGCTGGCCAATCACTGAACCCTGAGGGAGAAATCTGTTTATCAATCACTTGAAGAGAGGCCAATTAAGACAGTTACTGAGGTATGCTGGGCCAGGACCTGAAAACTAGGGAGTTAACCAAAAACCCACCTGTTGATAAACTCCCCATTCCCCACCTGCTGATAATCTCCCCATTACCCACCTTTCAGTGTAAAAGAAAGTGCCTTTTCTCTGTTCAGGGCTGATGAAGCTTAGACTGCGTCAGCCCGCTTGCATCCCAGGTGTTTCAATGAACTTTTACTTTAAATACATTTTGGCCTCGTGTTCTTCATGCAGCTCCACGGTTTCCACCTTCCAACACCATCTTGTACCTACCACTTGAAGGACCTTTGAGATTCAGCATAATGTTCTTCCACTGGCAGAGATATTTTACCACTGGGTATCTAGTTCTTATGGGAGTACCTGGAACATACTATGTGCTCAGTAAATACCTGTCTGATTGTTTGATCAGTTGATTGATTGCTGGGTCTTTAAAGACTGTAAATCAAGATTTCATTCATTTAATCTACATTTTAAATTCTTTAGAGGAGTTTTCTGTGAAAAAGAACCATAAAATAAAATATTTAGAGAAATATTTTTAAATGTTCAGAATAATTTCTAAGTTACAATTTTTAATTTCGGATTTTGCAGTAATAAGTATACATGTTTGATCTAGGGATGCTTTTTTGTTTTGTTTTTAATAAAGGAGGTGACTCATTATTATATTCTGAAATAACTATGTCAAGTATAAAATTAGACCCAGGTCTTTCGATACAATTACTGTGTTCTGAAAATGAAGTTTGAAAGGACAATAGTAGAACAAGACATCAGGGGTACAACACCATACATAGGGCAGCGCCTCCTTGTGGCATTAACATCTCTAAGATATGCCAATCAGCATTCCTAACAAGCTACAGAAACCAAGCAAAAAATTACAGAATTGTTCAAATCCACAAGCTTCTTCCCGTAAAGACTTCTAAAAATAAATTTAAGAGAATAATTCTTTTGGTGTATTTTAATCTTTTTTCTCAATTCCCTAAATTGAAAGCCATATTAAAATTACTTTTCTAAAAACAGAGAATTAATGCATTTATTTGCTGCCATGACCCGTTCTTTTTTTTCTTTCTTCTATTCTCATCCTGGTAAATGCTCCCCCAGAGATTGACAAGCATCTACAGTTCCATAAAACATAAGTTTAATAAGTATAATAAATCATTTGACACTGGCATTTTAAAGATTTGGCCTTATTGAGTTATAACTGATATGTTTTGCAGGTACTCCTGCTGTTATATGGAAGCAATATAAGTTTAATATTTAGTTACTGCAAACTAAAAATATGTTTTACTGAAGTATGAAAATCTTGAAAGTGATAATGCCCCCAAAATAATTAAGGCAAGACATTAAGCCACAAAATCTAGCAAAATTTCTAATTAAAGTTAATCATAACTAATTCTTTAAAGTTTCAAAATGTATTGATGAACTCTTCACACTTCCATTTTATGACCAAGTGTCAATTGTTTATATTCAAAGTTGCTATTCTATTTAATAGTAATAAAATCTTCTTTAAAAAAAAATGTCTAGATAACATCAGTTCTTTTAAAGTTGAATGTTATGCACCTTAATTATTTTTAAACAACATAAAAATTAAAAACCCATCACTCAGGTACTTAAGACTCTTGCAGTTTTACTTAACTTCACTATTCCAGATGGAGGAAAATGTATCCTGTTGAAAGCCATTTTTGACAGGAAAAAGAATGTCAATATTCAGACTCATAAACATGGAGTGTAAGTAAAATTGTAATGAAGAAATGTATAGTGTTTAGTAAATATCTGAAATAAAAAATATGATCTTTATAGAAGGCATCATCGACTGCCATAAGCCTCACTAATCCCCGCACTTCGTTTCTCAAGTTCAGAGGTAGGGAAAGTCATAGGTTCCTAAATAAAGCATGGACACGTCGCTCCCACTTACAATGTAAAATGGCACTTAAACGTTTTGTTGTAAAGTGTGCTTATGTTGCTCTCTCTTGGTGAAAAAGTAGTACTGTTCAAATTGATTGTATCTGAGTTTTTAAACTTTTTCAAAGGTTTACTTGTTAAAAGAAAGTATTTTGATACAACACTTCCAGTGCCATTTGCACAATTAAAGTGCTAATGGCTAAACTTAGAACAGCTAGAACTACTTTAAATAATTCTGACTTTCTAAATTGACGTGAATTAAAAGCCAGTTGGAGCACACACTCAAATGTTTTTATTTATCGACTCCCACAAAATTTTATCTTGTAATAAGCAAAGTACCAAAGAAAATGAATAGGAGGGTACCAACTAGTATATGTGCTGCCGAAGCGAGCACAAGAGTGTACCAACTATATAAGAAATTCAATTTTGAAACCTGATTCACTGAAAGAAGGTGAAAATATTAGCAGTCTCCTAAGTACTCTTTCATTTACATATTTGCAGAAACAAATTACAAGCCATCTGAAAAGAACATTTACTAAACATAAGTAGCAGCAGAAGTCCAAACATTAAAATAAAAATTTGTTTGATTACCAATTTTAAAATCAGAACCAGTAATTTGCTGGAGCCAACTGGTATCAACTTGTAAGAGCTGACTGCATGTAACTTCCCAATTCTTTATTCAGTGACATAATTCTGATAACTGAAATCTGTCATGGTGGGAACATTTACATCACATAAATTGGCAAACACTATAAATCAGGGTTTTGTTTTTCTTTCTAGGAGTGTGTGTGTGTTCACCAAACTGGTTGTTAAACATTTACAAGTGCACCACCAAAGATGCCAAAGAGCATTTCAAAAATAAGATCTTTTTCTTTGACCAATGACAATTGATACATATTTAATAAATTTTCCTAATTGCAACAAATAGAAATACTGAATAAAGGACCATATTTAGGGTAAGTCATTACATATTAAACTTTGTAAAAGTAAAAATACTACTAAATTTAGTGTACTCTCATGAAAAAGGCATCATTTCCATCTCTTTAATCCACTTATAAATAAAACATACAGAATTTTATAGTCAGAATAAAAACTATTCAGCCTGACCATGTGGTGGTGCAGTGGATAGAGCATCAGACTGGGATGCAGAGGACCAAGTTTCAAAACCCCAAGGTTGTCAGCTTAAGTGCAGGCTCATCTGGCTTGAGCACGGGGCTGCTGGCTTGAGCATGGGGCCACTGGCTTGAGCATTGAATGGTAGATATGACCCCATGTTTTCTGGTTTGAGCCCAAAGGTTGGTGGCCTGAAGCCCAAAGGTCACTGGCTTAAAGCCCAAGGTCACTGGCTTCAGCAAGGAGTCACTGACTTGGCTGTAGCCCACCGTCATCTAAGCACATATGAGAAAGCAATCAATGAAAAAGTGCCGCAACGAAAAATTGATGCTTCTCATCTCTCTCCCTTCCTGTGCATCTGTCCCTATCTGTCCCTCTCTCTCTGTGTGTCACAATAATAAATAAACAAATAAACAAACAAACAAACAAAAAAACTCACTCTTCACATTTACCATTCCCTCATTTCCTCTCCACCAAATCAAGTCTTTTCAGAGAGGCACTCCAGTCAGTTTTAACAAGTTCTCTACAGTAGTCAAATAGAGCTCAGTAATCTTTGGGAAATTTTTGTGTGTGTGTGAAGCAGAGAGAGACAGATACACAGGGAGAGAGAGAGAGATGAGGAGCATCATCCTATAGATGCAGCACTTTCAGTTGTTTATTGATTGGTTCTCATACATGCCTTGACAGGGAGGCTCTTGCCAATCCAGGAACCCCTTCCTCAAATCAGCGACCTTGGGCTCTGTAGGAGTCATGTCTACGATCCCATGCTCAAGCCGGTGACCTCATACTCAAGCTGGTGAGCCCATGCTCAAGTCAGATGAACCCACAATCAAGCCGGTGACCTGGGGGTTTCAAGCCTGGGTCCTCAGTGCCACAGGTCAACACTCTATTTACTGTGCCACCACCTGGTCAGGCACCCTTGGGAAATTTTTAACATCAGAATACCACACTCAACCAAAATGAAAAACACATTTTGTATCCCTTTGTACTTTAAATATGAGACTGAATACAGTAGATACTTAACGGCATGAAAGAAGACAGAAAAGATGTAAACAAAAGTTTGACAAAGACTTAAAATGGATATTTCATAAGCCCCTGGTGTGTTCATTGGGTTACACTCATCTTTGGAAACCAAGACGCAGACTTTTCTGAGTCTTCCTTTTCCTTGAAAGACCTGCCCATAAGTTTAAAGAAATAACCTCAGGAAACAACCATTATGGGATTTAAAACCTTAGAACGGGACCTCACATCTAGAAGACATGAAAATCTAACTTCTAAAGTATCACAGTCTTCTGCAGCTCATGCACGTCAAATGCACCAAAATGAATTCATGATGCATGGTTTGATAGCTTGCATTTGCATTAGGCACAGCTCACAGTGTGGGGAAGATTATCTAGGGAGGGTTTGATTGATCATTATTTCAGTTCTGCCTATGCCCTCAGGACCCACTTGAAGATGTTATATCTCAAGGTGACTATTTTATTGAAAATAATATAATATTAATTAATGATCACATATAAATAATTGAAGGAGACTAATTGAGTGATAGTTCAGTTAAATAGCTCCAACAATGTCACTAATAGTGTCAGTACAGCTGAGCAATTGATAAACAGTACCAGGCAGCGAGGGCAAGAAAAGAACCTTTCAAATTAATCTTTCCATGTATTTCCTCATAATGAAAACTACTAACAAAAGTATTTTTTAAATGAAGATGTTAGAGGAGATATAATCTTTAAAGCAGCATGAACTGTCTCTTTATCAATAAAACCTCAGAATAAAAAGATATTTGGTAGTGTAAAATTGTTTCTAACATTATTGACAGGACAGAAAGATCATCATATCAGTAACAGGAAGAATTATCACACTGCAAAGAACGATCAATGAAAATGCAATTTTCAATGTTACAAATCTTTAAAATGAGATATATAATAATCATTTTAAATACAACATATAATCAAAACCTACTGCAAAGCCACATGATAAAAATAATGTTTTCAAAACAATACTAAGTCAAAAAAAAAATTATTTAATAAAAACCTGACCTCTAGTATAGTGATTTGAAGTTTCTCTATCATAAGGGATGAAAATAAGACTTTGTATCATTGATGGCTTCCAAAATGCACAAATCAATCTTTATAATACCTAACACTACTATTATCTCCATTTCACAGATAAGGAAAATGAAAAAAATATATTAAAGAATTTATCCAAGGTCAGACCATTAGAAGAAGTAGAATTGGGATTCAACCCCCAACAGTGTAGCTCGTGAGTTCAGGCTCTAAGCAACTACATTACACAACTCTCATCATCTGGATTAATGAAAATCCAGGAGTTCTTTCCAAAGAGAACATTTATCTTGAGCTGGATTATTTTTGCCTCTACTTGATGCTCCTCTTTATAGTCTACAATATTAGACACACAATTTTGCTTTCTATCAAGCAAATTATCCATTATACATGATGCTTATAAGGGCCATTTCAGAGATAGATCCTCACATTATCTAAAGGTGTTTCATGCTAATGGTAATAGAACATTTTATAGAATTACTGACATAGACCTCTGTTATATAACCTTCGTACATTTTGTTATAATTACTTGTTTAGATGACATTTTCCTGTACTAGAAATTGAGCTTGTGAAAAATGAGGATATTTTACTAATAATTTGTTTCTCTGGTATCTAGTACAGTTGTTAACACATAGCCAATACCCAGTATGTGTTTGTCAACATGAAATTATGTCATAGCCAAGGAAAGCAGGCTTGACAGAAACAATGTCCCTTTTTATACTACATAAAATTTTTCATGACAATGAAAATAAACAACCTCAAATTATCTACTTCATTCCTGATACAAAATAGATTAAAAATCAGATTCTCCCTCAGATAAACCCCTTGAATCCGGGTTATCTGCAACCCCACTTAAATTTAGGCCCTCATCCTAACCTGCCTCTACTCCAGTCCCAAGCTACCAACCTCTCCCAACCCCAGCTCCTGCCTCTTCAATAAAGCCAACACAACCAACTCTGTAAAATGCAGACTCCATCTCCTCACTACCTGATATTAAAAATGTTCATTGATTTCACTGTGTAAAGGGTAAAACCCAAACTCTTAAGCATGGCACCTAAGGAGTTGGCAATTTGGCCCTAACCAACACCCAAACCCATGTGAGTAGCGCTGTTTCTGTTCCCTGGGCCAGATATTCCTTGTATCTGGAACCCTCTTTATTGCTGTGGAAATTTTGCTCACATATCAAGACGCAACTCAACTACTTTCTTGTGACACTCTCCCTAGTTTTTCTACATAGGATACTCCTTCTTGATTCTGCTATACTCCCACAAACCCCTTGCTGCTTCATTGTACAATTTGTCTGCATTAGTATTATACAGTAGTGTTCATGAATCCCCCTACCTAAAATATGACCATTTTGTACCCCCAAACACAATTTAGCAGTGCTTGGCAGACCTAGTGTTTTTTGTGGTGCTAATCATATTAAAACCTGCTGAGCAAAACCAGGTATAACCAATTAAAAACTTTCAGTTATTAGGATTTTTCTCTACACCTTCGTTTCAGAAAAGACACATGCATGATAATTCCACAATGTTTATACTTGCCATTTCCTAAGAATACTTAGAAGACTGTTCCTTACAGATTGCTCAGTTGTCCTTACATCTACTCAGAGATTTCAATGGTTAGAAGAACTTTTCTGTGACTCCAACCACTACATTGTTCCCTTGTCTAGAATTGATGTTACAAGAGGAATGAGATAGCCTGACCAGGCGGTGACGCAGTGGATAGAGCATCGGACTGAGATGAGGAAGACCCAGGTTTGAGACCCCGAGGTCACCAGCTTGAGCGCGGGCCCATCTGGTTTGAGCAAAAGCTCACCAGCTTGAGTCCGTCCAAGGTCACTGGCTCCAGCAAGGGGTTGCTCGGTCTGCTGAAGGCCCGCAGTCAAGGCACATGTGAGAAAACAATCAATGAACAACTAAGGTGTCAAAACGAAAAACTGATGATTGATGCTTCTCATCTCTCTCCATTCCTGTATGTCTGTCTCTGTCCCTATCTATTCCTCTCTCTGACTCACTCTCTCTGTAAAAAAAGAAAGAAAAAAGAAAAAAAAAAGAGGAATGAGATAGACAATGAGGCCAGAAAATGTGTGCTGAAGAACATGAAACATGCCCCAGAACACCATACGGGCTTTGGGAGCGCTCAATCCTAAAATGTACTGACAGAATTGTGTTTCTCTGGGGATGATAGAGAAAGGCATTAATTATGTGGAAATAAAAGTAAGAACAACAAACATTTATTAGGAGGTACTTGCCAGGCTATCCCAATTAATTCCGTTACAATACTACAGGAAACTGAGGCTCACAGTCGCTTTCCCCTGAGGCTCTGGGGATTGAAAGTCAGGTCATCTGGCATCCAAGGGCCAGTCTTTGAACCACTATTTTTATTGGGAATAACAAAATCTAGGGGTTTTGTTTGATTTTTATCTAAGACTCCTGGCTGTATGAATACATTTTAACCTAGTGATCTTGAGACTGAATTTGGTAGGTACACAGAAGGTTTTTATTGCAATAGATGACCACCTTTATTCTTAAAGAACCTAAACCCCAATGATACTCACCAGACTTCGAATCACCAAGGAGTTTTCTGATCATTGGTGAAATATTTTTACATATGAGGGAATTACAATACTTCTATTACAGAGACTGGTGATTCCTATTTTTCTCACAATAAAGTTCTCGTGTAGTGTAGACAAAGTTGGTATTTACTTTCAGGAAACAAACACACTGTCCCTCCTGGCTAGTTCATAGAAGAACTAGGATTGGAACCCCCACCCTGTGCTTCCTATTCCAGTATATTTTCTATGACATTAGAAAACAGTAAAATGGATGAAAGGTAATAAACTAAGATAAATAATAGAGACAATCCTTGTAAGAAGCTTCATTTACTTTTCCGAAATTGTGAGATTACTTGGCAAGGTGTTAATGTTACTATGGAGTCTGAGAAATCTCTATTCCTCATATAATAATTGAGCACTTAGGTCAGATCTACAAACTGCTGGGGAAATTTCTAGTGTGTGTAGAAAGAAGCTGGATCAATATTAGAACATTTTAGGTCTAGAGGTGGGCTTCTCATGGTTAACGAGGACATACATTTACAAGAGATTCTGAGCAGCTATGGAATGTAGAGCTAGAGTTGTAACCTGCTAATTACCCACAGCTCAAAGAAATAGGACGCTATGACTGTCGGCCAAATTGCTAAAAAATAAAATAAAATATTAGTCAAAAGTGTAAATAATAATGCAGAAGTGAAATCTGCCTTTGCTCTTTCTATACATTTATGATAAGAACCCAATGTTTTAGTTAAAACAATCAAAATAGGCAACGATCAGTTAGTATTTAGTAAGAGTAATGAGGCAAGCTGAGAAAAGTGGAGCTGAATGAAATCATGTAGGAACTCAGAAATTGTCAGGAAAAACAATTAAAAAGAAAAAACAAAGAAATCATTGACTGAGATAACTCAGGCTAACATATGCAATCAAACTAATTTCTGAGGAATCTACTTATGCTGTATTTGTAGCCAGTGTTTTACGGTTAACATGTCTAGTGCATAGTTTAGGAAGAGTTAAAAATATAATGAAATTACTTAATTTGTTCATAGTTTTTTAAAAATACCTATCATTTCTTCCCCAAGTTTGAGTTTTCCTTTGTATTTTTCACATTATGATGTAGAACATTTACTGAACAAATACTAATTTCAGCTAAAATGATATTACGTGTTGATGATCTACCTACTTTTAGCCTAAGGACTAAGTAGTTTTCTGAATTCACATTTTCACCATTTTAATGAAATTTAGGTAATATGCTGAAATGGTATTTTCTTAGATTGCATTAAGGTTTATATGCTCTCGATTTTTCACATACACTGTGTCACATATTTTCCCCTAAATCAAATATATTATAAACATGCATATATAGTACATTATTTTTACTAACAGCATATAGTAGGTTTAAAATAAATTTTATTATGTTTCTTGACCTTTTAAAAATTATCTTATTTTAACATTAGCAATAGCATAATGGAACAGAGCTTGTCTAAATCTACATAGTTTTGTTATCCTTGAAGGTTTTTGTCACAACAGTATCAATTTAGTACTTAAAGGGTTTGTGACCACTTGTGCATCCTGTTCTTAGTACAAGATATGGAATTAGCTTATTTTCACCATATGTTTCTATTATTAATCAACTATTGAAGGCTGCCTTACTATAAAATCATCAAAATGGTGTCATTTCTACACAGCAGTAAAGATACAGCTTTCTAAGCCAAAATGTCAGTATTTTTGATAACTATATGCAATAGTTTAGTTTAGGCCACTATAGTGCCATTCAGTAAATAACTCCCTAAATATTCCAAATAGTAATCTACTTAGTATATTTTTTAAAGAGGAAGATTAATTTGGCAATATTTCATGTGAGACAGAACAGACTGAGTGTGATGAAACTTCTTAAGACACCCAAATTATCTAAAACACTGCTTAAAAAATCTTAGATATGGGAAAAAAAGTTTGACTGAAACTATCAACAAAATGAAAAGACAACCCACTGTATAGAAGATACTCACCAATACATCTGATAAGGGGTTAATAACCAAAATTTATAAAGAACTTATAAAACAACACCAGGAAGACAATCACCCCAAAATGGGCAAAAGACCTGAATAGACATTTCTCCAAAGTGAACATACAGACTGACCAGGTCGCAGCACAGTGGATAGAGCGTCAGACTGGGACTCTAAGGACCCAGGTTAGAAACCTCGAGGTTGATGGCTTGAGTGTGGGCTCACCAGCTTGAGCAAGGGGTCACTGGCTTGAGCCCAATGGTCACTGGCTTGAAGCCCAAGGTCGCTGGCTTGAGCAAGGGTCACTTGCTCTGCTGTAGCCCCAGTCAAGGCACATATGAGAAAGCAATCAATGAACAACTAAGGAGCTGCAACGAAGATTTGATGCTTCTCATTTCTCTCCCTTCCTGTCTCTCCTTATCTGTTCCTCTCTCTGACTCTGTCAAAAAAGAAAAGAGAACATACAGATGACCAATAGGCATATGAAAACATGCTCTACATCACTAATCAGAGAGATGCAAATTAAAACCACAATGAGATATCACCTCATACCTGTCAGAATGGTTCTCATCAGCAAAACAACATCCAACAAGTGCTAGTTAAGGACATGGAAAAGGGAACCCTGTGCACTGCTGGTGGGAATGCAGACTCGTGCTGCCACTGTGGAAAGCAGAATAAAGTTTCCTCAAAAAATTAAAAATGGATCTGCCTTTTGACCCAGTGATCCCACTTCTGGCAATATATCCTAAGAATTCGGAAACACTAATTCAAAAGAAGATATGCATCCCTGTCCGTGTTCACTGCAGCATTATTTACGATAGCCAAGATCTGGAAACAGCCCAAGTGCCCATCAGTGAATGAGTGGATAAAAATGCTGTTGTACATTTACACCATGGACCACTACACAGCTATAAAAATAAAGGAAAACTTACCTTTTGCAACAGCATAGATAGACCTGGAGATTACTATGATAAGTGGTATAAGCCAGTCAGAGAAAGACAGTACCATATGATCTCACTAATATGTAGAATCTAAACCGAATAAAGTGACATAATAGAAACAAAGGCATGAAACACATGAACAGCTATCAGAGGGGAGGGAGGTAATGGGACTGGATGAAAGGTGAAGGAATGAGCCAAAAAAAATATATATACACACCACATAGACATAGACAACAGAATGGCAATAGCCAGACCAGTGGTTCTTAACCTTTTTTGAGGTACCGAACCCACCAGTTTCATATGCACAGTCACCGAACCCTTCTTTAGTGATAAATAGAATATGATATTTTTTTCCAAATTCAAGACATAGGTATATGTTTTTTTACTGGTGCACAAAATGAGCCGTGCATGAACATCACCTTGCTCAAAGAACAAAACCAACAAAGTGCATGAACTCACAACAAATTACGGTATTACTTTATTCTGGCCTCCGCGGCAGAGGCTTCTCCAAACCCAAGATCGACTCTTCGAACCCCTAGGGTTTGATAGAACCCAGGTTAAGAACCACTGAGCCAGAGGGAAAGGGAGAGGGGAGTTGGAGGTAGGAAAGCAAAGGGAAGAAGAAGGGGCATGGAAGGAGACTGTGTGGAGCAAGGGAGTGCACGATGCAGCGTGTAGATGATGTTATATTGAGTCATGCACTTGAAACCTGTATGGTTTGGTGAACCATGTCCCCCTAATAAATTAAAAATAATTTTAAAAAATGTTTGCCTCTCAGAAATAATACAACAAACTTTTCATAAATTCCAGCTTTGAAGTAAATTTGTTGGGAATTAACAGGCCTTATTTTTGTATGAGATGACTCTTTCAGATGGCCAACAAGTGTTTCTAGATACATTGTGTGCTATACAAAGCTTCTATCATATGCTGATGGGAGGTGTGAAGACTTTCATTAAAGACAGCCTTTTACCATGTTAGGCCCTGTAAATCATTATTTTTTATAAGGGCTTGGACCACATTCTGACCACCCACCGGTGCATACACAAATAATTGAAGAAATGCCTTGATTCCATTATTAGAGAATGAACTGGTTTAGTTTGGTGTTTTCTAAAGTTTAGTGAATAAAAGGCTAGCCCCAGAAGATGAAGTTCAATAGCAGCTGATGCACAGTGTGCTTCCTTGCTGGAGACTCTATCATCTTAGAATACTACAGACCCTCAGAGGTCCAGGAAGCAGAAATACATTTCAATTTTTATACACCACATTTTCCAAATTTACCTGACCATGCAGACAGGCATAGTTGTCACCATATTCTACATAGACATGAGTAATCATTAAGAAACAACTCTCGTCCAATTATCTATTACTTTCTACCAGAAAAAAGCTAAATATTGTTTTAAAGCACTATGCAAAGTTTTCTAACATTTGAGATTATTTGGGTATGATTTATTTTATAATTTAAAATGTTACTGTCACTTAATTGAGTTAAATTTTATGTATGTGTGTCTATTTATTTGAAAATCTTTCAAATTATTTAATAAAATAGGGACATAGCAAACTACCCACACTGGCTTGACCTTTATCTATCACTGAAAAAAAAAATCGAAATTTTAACTGAGCTTTCATATATTTTTACTTTATAAAAATAGTAACAAAAATTTAAAATACATGCATTCAAGTTCCTAGCACACGAGAGGATTTTTATGTAAAGTGCTTTCTTTCTTCAAAGGAAAAATATAATTTCTTTGTATATAAGCATCTTAAAGAACAATGGTATGAATGGTGACAAGACTAGGATATGCTTCTTGTATGATGTTTTTAACAAAATTAAAATTATAAATTCCCTCCAAACTGAACTTTATAGCTGAGATGCTGACATAATCCTAGGCAGATTAACAATATTGTTGTAATCAATGATGCTAGAAAGATATAAAAGTGTCATTTCTAAATTTTAGAAAAGTGTGCCTTCTGGCTAACTAAGGAATTGACACCAATTTTGTTTACTCGACCTGACTTTAATAGCAGGTAAAGTTATCCCCACAGTACCATTGCTGTCTGTACAGCAAAAGAAAATTACTGTGAAAATATATTTCATCACCCTGAACGCTTAATCGAGAGCCAATCTTTTACCACTAAAGACAATGTGTGTCTCTGTGTGTGTAAAACAGAAATGAACATTTGATGACATACTATACATTTCTTATATTAAACATTTTTTATTATAGTAACATATCTGAGTAATTGAAATAACTTCACCATACAGATATCACATGCTGAAGCATGACAATGCCATACTAATTGCACATTGTGTTGGCGTTTCAAGCATATATTCTGTAACATTTGCATTCATATACAGGTAGTAAAGCACATGAGGATAATTTGAGTCATGATTCATGGTAGCAAATGCATTGCTTTCGAGTTAATCTTCAAACCCAGAATCTTCAGCAAATCTATTAATATCCGATGCTGTAGCAAGTATAGCAGTTACTGTATGAACCAACCAGCTCAAGACCAAGAACTGTCGATAGCCTTTGAAAGAGAAATATCAGCATTATCTGATTACTTTTGTAAGGTAAGTCTTCTTACTAATTTAGAAAATATTAGTCTATTGAGTTATGATTTTACCAATAGTTTTCAAGTTAGTATGTGGGAAAAATAAAAGCTTTATGTAGCAATTTTTTGATAACAAACCCGGCTAATGCAGAATGTTTTACCCGAATAGTTTCCTTTAATACACTATATATTCATTTACTACAAGGCAAAAAAGGGGGGGGCAGCAATCTCAAAGTATAAAATAAGTTTTAATATACCAACTTTTTCTTTCAAGACTGTTATTTTTAGCCATCTGCCTTGGTTCACATAGATCCAGACAATTAATGTTTTTTAGGTATAGAATTCAACCTGATTCCTAAAAATCTCAGCAAACAGAAATAAATCCAATGACATATTATCTTTAATGTCACTGAGGAAAAAACAAGGCAAAATTTCTCTTTTCTTGATTTTGTCCAAAGGTAAAACTTCACAGAGAATTTAAAGTTTATAAAAAGGAAGGAAGGAAGGAAGGAAGGAAGGAAGGAAGGAAGGAAGGAAGGAAGGAAGGAAGGAAGGAAAGAAAGTAGGAAAGTAGGGAGGGAGGGAGGGAGGGAGGGAGGGAGGAAAGAAGGAAGGAAGGAAGGAAGGAAGGAAGGAAGGAAGGAAGGAAGGAAGGAAGGAAGGAAAGAAGGAAGGAAAGAAAGTAGGGAGGGAGGGAGGGAGGGAGGGAGGAAAGAAGGAAGGAAGGAAGGAAGGAAGGAAGGAAGGAAGGAAGGAAGGAAGGAAGGAAGGAAGGAAGGAAGGAAGGAAGGAAGGAAAGAAAGTAGGGAGGGAGGGAGGGAGGGAGGGAGGGAGGGAGGGAGGGAGGGAGGAAGGAAGGAAGGAAGGAAGGAAGGAAGGAAGGAAGGAAGGAAAGAAGGTAAGGGAAGGAGGGAGAAAAGGAGGGAGGGAGGAAATACAGTATAAGGAATAAAATATTGACCTTTAATATATTTCTAAATTTTAAATTTATTCATAAGTAATATTCGCCCAAAATATTTAGAAAACTAATTCAGTTCTTGAAAGTTTAAATTTTGGAATTTAAAGAGCAAAGCAAATTTTCAATAATTATCAAGTCACAGAAACACATAAATTGTAGTTACTTTTTACTGTTTAATCCTTATAATCAAGTTAACTAAGACTCAAAATGTAAATTGCTATTAGAGAACAGAACAGAAAAGTATTTTCTGTCATTCTTCTTGAGGTATCTGCTATTATTTTTTAAAGAATACATATTTGAGAATAAATCAGTGCTTTAGAGAAAACCAGAAGTGATAGCATCTATGCAACAATGAATTTGGGGGTACTTTTGAAAGGGTCAAGTAATGTATATGGTTAGATTTAAAGAGAATTTTTAAACAAAATGGCTTTGACAGGTTAAAGAAAAAAGCATTTGGATTTATTTATATGAAAATATCTGAAATTTCCAGTTAGATAACAAAATGCTACAATCATATTTCTAAATTAAAAAGAGGATTAGGGTAAAATCTTTTTTTCAATGTCTAGAGTCCACTGTTATCTAGCTATAAAGAAGGCTGGGGTTCTTTGTTTGAGTTTAGTTTATTTTAGTTTTAGGAAAGAGGCATTAGTAAAAACTTTCTGTGTATTTAGACCTACAAAAAATGTGTATAGATGTTTGCACCTTACAGATAACCAGGGATATTCAACTATGTTTTAAGCAGAGGTCACTTCTATATTTCATTCTGTTATAACTTCATTTTTCTACATGCAAGGTACCTAAATGATAGCAAAATAAAAACTTCTTGTTAGTAAAAATAAAAAGAATCACAATATTTCCTTCAGCAGATTACAAATGGAAACTAATCTACAATGCTGGATTATTAAAGTAAAAACTAATCTGTGTCTCAAATTGTGTTCATAGATGATTTCAAATAAAAAGGTTGCTTTTTATACAATTCTGGAAATCATTCCAATCATATATATTGGGAAGCATTCCAATCTTAGATTTACAGAACGACCAGTGATATTTTCTTAACAAAGTAAAAAGATGCTTTCATCATAAGTAAACCAAATTCCCTATTAAAAACTCTGGGTAATATTGAATAGCTTCTGGATTTTTCAGATAAAGTTACTTTTCTCTCCTAGGACAGAGAGAGACATCTATCACTTACACTGATATGTTTTAACTCTATTAACAAAAAAATTATAATAAAAACTAAGGAATATGTTATACCTCTAAAATATTTCTATGGACTCTAGACATCTCCACGATTTATTACTATATCTTCTCTTCTTAGTTTCTCATTAGAAAATAAGCACTACAGCCACCACTGACCACAGCATACCAGGTAGTAGATATAAATAATGAGTATATGGCTTATTCACAATTTCATCATATCAAACTCAATCAGTATAAATAGGTAAATGTGGGCAATGAAATTCTAGTGCTGAAAAAAAGGCAGATCTAAGTAACTATAGAGAAATGAAATTTATTCACCAATTAGTTGGGTAGTTTCATATATTTAAATTACCCTTGGTTTTTAAAATTCTTTGTGTGCGTGTGTGTGTTGCCTAGGAAGAAAAGGAACATCGTGTTAAATAGTTTTCTTTCTTTCATTCTTTTAAAAAAAATTTTTCACTCTTGTGCAACTAAAAACAGAAGTTTCAAAGCACCCACATTAGCAAATTAAATAACTGTTTTAATTTAAACTAATGAAGTGAGCGGCCAACAAACTGTTTATAGCACATACCAGATACTTGAAATTGTGTCTCATTCATGGACAAAGTGTAAATTTAAAAGAAAAAAATGATTTAAAATACTCCTTGAAAAGGCCTACATGCTGATCATTCTTATAATGATTTTTTAATAGTGTAATTTTTGCATTATGTATTCTAAGAAATCTACAACACACATTTAAGAATTCACAAAACGGAGTCATAAACACTTAGAGTTACAGTCATTTCCTCCATCCTGACATCCTTATTCTCTTTTCCACCAAGACAATAACAACTTCTTTGGGACATCTAGCAAGAAAAAATATCTGCTGGAATACGAATGTCAGGTAGTAATAAACAATCAAGTAACTAGCAATAATTTAGGGGATAACCTATTTTAGTCTAATACCATCTCAGAATATGGCTTTAAAAGCAAAGTACATCTAACTTACAACTTCAGGTTGCCAACTATCCGGCTTGTGAATTAAACCAGGCTAGTTTGCCTCTCTCGGTTCTTCTGCTTTGGGCCATTTCTTGATTTACTGGAAATAGCTTTTAGGACAATAAAAGAATGTAAAACATTCATGAATTTTGCAAACAATTATCATCTGTGAGAAAATAAAACTTTGAAGAAAAGTTTAAACAAACTTCTAAAGGATTTCTATGTCAATGATAGTGTTTATATTTTCATGGAAAACTGAATGCTCACTCATTGTTTTGAAACTCTAAGCAAGAAACGGAAGTAAGTGGCTATGAAACTTATGCATAATAACTTTGAACAAAAAAGGAACTCCATACTCTTATTTTGATTTTAAAAAATTCATAAAGTTACATAACTAATATATCCAGTAATCAGAATCTTCTATTTATAATACATTAAATTCTTTTCTATGGTGCAACGTGAAACTGTAGTATACTCTGCAATATTATTTGGTCTCAACATTGAAAGACTTATAAAATAAGCATGACATATTCTGTAACACCAAAATGAGTTTGAAAGGTCAAATCTTCTACTTCTGAAGAACAGAAAAAATTATATTTGAACATATACACCAATTAGAGGTATACTTTCCAAATAAAAATGAGTGGCGTGATACAAAAATCATATGAAAAGATTTTATCATTACCATCATTTTCTGTTCCTTTAAGTGACTCCCAATTAAAAGTAAAAAGAAATCCTAGTTTATGTTTTGTTTATTTTTAAGCCACTGGATTATCTTCCATTTTAAATCAGAATATGCTCTCACTGGATCCTTACTGAAATATTACATTATCATAAGTAGTTGAATTTCCACACAGAGGGAAAAAAATGTTGAAGAATCGGGTTGGGGTTTTTGTAGAACTTTGCAGTATACTATAGTAACAATAAACCCGTTCTATACTTAATCCTATGATCAAAGCCACACCAGGAATCTAATTTTTCTTCATTTTATATTGTTACTATATACATAAGAGAATAAGGTATTATACTATTAATGTTTTTTCAGGTCAAAAGACATGTTATCTAAAAAAAAAAAAAAAAGACATGTTATCTAGAAAATAATTTAACACTGTAATGGGATCTTCAAAATCAATTTTGTTTCATATACTCTCCAGCAAAAATAACATTTCTAGTAGGAAGGCATTAATTATAAACCTAGCAAGTTCTAGACATTCACATATTTGTGTAAACAGTATTAACATGGTTTTATTATATTTCCAGGAAGTATAAGTCTTATATCCAAGTTTTCTGCTAAATCTTCTTTTATATATTATAATAAATATACATATTATTTGGGTGCATATGTGTTTATATTTCACACATATATATGTTATATATACATAAAACAGCACTTAATGGTTGCTTTCTTTGTGTGTTTAAATTAGGGGGAAAATGAATTGCTATTATGCATAACCCATGGCGATCTTCCCTCCTATTTCACAAATGGCCATATCGTGATGTAAACAAAACATTGGAGCGAGTCATTCCAGGTGAACTGTATTTCAAGTTGAAGGTTGGTGTTCTCATGAAGAATTGTGTACTTCCTGGTAGTAAATACCTAAAAGTAATAGTTAAAAATTAGACTTTTACAAGCAAATTAGTATTAACATCTCTCACTAAAATGTTATGTAGCTAGTAATTTATACATCCTACATGAGAAATGATACTATAAAAACAATGCAATCCACATAAAAAGATTTCTTCTCCCAGACTGCGAACGGGAAGTGGAAAGAGGGTCATAAGTCCTTACCCAAACAGTTGACCAGGGAAGCAACATCTGATCTTAGAGTCCCAAGATATCCCATAAGAGCCATTGCACTCACATGCAAAGAAATTGTTTATGTGGTTCATGTTAATTTGAAATTCATCATTAATCTCTGTAAATAATGTGTGGAGCCAGTCAAATATATCTTAAAAACATATGAGAATTAGGCTAGCCACATTACCCATAATTATTTGTTTCTAAGATGTTGGAATCATTAATAATAACTTAATAATACTTCTTTTTAAAAATTTTTATTTAGAAAATTAAATTTAATAGGGTGACATTGATCAATAAAAGTACACAGATTTCAGGTAAACATGTCTATAGCATTCGAACTATTATGTTATATACCCATTAGCCAAAGTCAAATAATTTTCTATTACCTTTATTTGTCCCTCTTTATTCCCTTCCTGCTACCCCCTCCCCCATAATATTTCATTGATGTATTACAACTATAGGTAATCTAAAAGGAAAAGTTAAATATTGACATTCATAACTAGATTATAAATCTTATATTCTTAACCACACAGCGCTTATGATTAAAGTGTATTAAAATCAATCACAATTACATGTCACATGCAACCTTTGCAACCAAATGTATTTCACAATATGTGAATTTTCCAGAATTTTAAAACAATATAGTGTATATGTTATATAAAGGGTAGGGAAAAAGTAAGTTTGCAGTTGTTCATATAAAAAATAATTCAATAATTAACAAATATTAATTCAAGAATTAACTGTAAAAGAGGAAAGAAAAAAGGACACTGTTTTGTGTACTCACAACTGTAAACTTACGTCTACCCCACCTGTACAACATCTCCATCAGGGCTCTGGGGCAGCATCCTATAAACAAACCATCGATATTTCTGTAAGAAAAGATACAAATATTCACAAGAGCTCAGATAAAGACTATAAATAATGTCATGTCAATTCAGGTTAGCTTTGCCAATAAATAACTTACTATTATTATTATTATTACTTTTAGTTTTCAGAGATCTGGGATTAGAAATTGCAAACAAGAGTTTTCCTTGCCTGTACAATTTGTTTTCCTCTGCAGAAACTCTGATTAGCACTAGGCCAGCCCAATTGTTATACCTAGAAAGAAATTATCTAGGAAATCCACATCACTATGAAAAGGTAAGTCCTGATAATGATGAGAAGGACATGCAATCAAGTCAGGACCAAGATATCTATGAGGAATTTCAAAGAGAAGAAGCAATAGAAGATTTGTAATTAGCACTTGTCTTGAGAAAATAAACAATAGTGGAGCATCAAATCATTTGTTTTCTTCACATGATATTAGAATCTTCCAGCAACAGTACAATAATTCCATAGATATATGAAGAAGTTGAAGGCTAAGGGTACTATCAGCTACCTATTCTATATTAAATAACGTTGATAACTACCGTACCTCTATATCAATGAGAAACTACATTCATAGTTGTGTGATATGAATTTTTTAGATAAGTATGTTTATTATAAACTGTATACAGCATTAAATTAAAATGGCAGAATTCTCTGTAATATTCATAAACATCATTTTATCATGAATTATCTAATAATGTCCCTTAAATCTATTAGCTAATATCACAACTATAAATAATTGCTCAAATCATTAAGTTAATAGAGCAGTAAAATAATATACAACAAACCAGTGTAAATCAAAAGTGCACAGTGAATGATAAATAATGAGACCATTGATTTCTCACATCACAGACTATACAAATTATTTTCTTAATATTACCCAGGTAATTTATATAGATTATTATGTCAAGAATTAGTGGAGTCACAATAATTAATCAGATATCTTCTGCCATGAAAAAGCTACTTAGTTTGTCTAGGGCAAAAGTGAAAAAGAAATAATGTGTTTAACTAAAACCTTCTATATGTATTAGTTGGAAGTTATCTTCTATTGAAAATGCATTCTTGCCTGACTAGGTGGTGGTACAGTGGATAGAGCAACGAACTGGGATGCAGAGGACCCAGGTTTGAAACCCCAAGGTTGCTGGCTTGAGCAGGAGTTCATCTGGCTTAAGCAGGGATTCATCCGGCCTGAACCCAAGCTCACCAGCTTGAGCACAGGGTTGCTGGCTTGAGCATGGGATCATAGACATGACCCCATGATCACTGGCTTGAAGCCCAAGGTAACTGGCTTGAGCCCATTATCGACAGCTTGAGCAAAGGGTCACTCGCTCTGCTGGAACCCCAGGTCAAGGCATGCATGAGAGAGCAATCAATGAACAACTAAGGTGCTGTAATGAAAATTTAATGCTTCTCATCTCTCTCCCTTTTGTCTGCCTGTCCCTATCTGTGCCTCTCTCTGTCTGTCTCACTAAAACTAAAATAAAATAAAATGCATTCTTATTACATTGCTAATTATCATAGTAAAGAGTTACTTCTGCCAACTTATTTTTGAATAATTTTCAAGTAATAGTTACAATTGGCATTACAATAACATTCACATGTCCTTTTGAATTAAAGATCTCTCCATTTCATAGATGAAAACTAAAAACAGGAAGTTTGGGTTATATCCAATTATACTATTTTATTTCTATGTTCCAGGCACTATTCTAATTACTTTACAATAGTAACACAGTTCTTATAACAATTCTATACGTTGATATCATTATTATTGTAGGCTCTATTTTATAGAGGAACACACTAAAGCACGCAGGGGTCAAATGACTTGCCCACAGTCACAGAGCAAGTAGCAAATCCAGGATTTAAATCTATGTGGTCTAGCTCCAGAATCAGTGTTCCTAGCAACAATACCATATTGTCATTTCTCTGTGTGAATCCCAATTTTAAAACAAATGGATACTATGGTTATGCTCATTTTTTCAGAAATACAAAATATAGTCTAGAAAGTAGAAAATATTATACATCCACAAAACTAAACTTTAAAAAAAGCTAAAATGAAACTCAAAACATTCATATGTGATTCATATGAATCACAATGGAAGAAACACCTTGCTTCCCTAAAGAAAATATTGTAGGATATTTTAAAGCATTACAGGGGAAACATTGCAGATTATTTGCCTTAATATCTCCATTAATGTCTCTTGGGAGAGCCCACACTAGGTGAACATCAAAGATTATTTTGAAATGTTCTTTACAACAAAGTTAAAGAATAAGTTTAATTTTTTTAACAGAAAGACTATCTCTAGGAAGTGGATTTACAGACTAGATCTAAAGAGCAAAGGGTCACTCAATAATGTGAAAAGTTTACAGCTTTATTTTTATTCTAGCTTACTTCTGATATATAAAAATAGCTACCTTGTAGCTAATTCGTACCAAGGAGAAATACGTCACAGTACCTTACTTGCTTCACATACATACCCTAACTGACATATGAGGCTGTTTGCACATCTTTGCAAATCCAGCATATAGACATAAAATGTGCATTTATCTAATTCTTGCTTGATGTAGAATTGGTCAGTCTGTCGTGTACCAACTTATTGTTGACTATGGAGTATCTCAAGAATGTGAAGCATTTCAAGACTGCTGGGAAAGTAGCATTAAAAACATAAAAGCAGTACTAAGAAGAGTGATGTCAAAGAAATGGCGGCATAAGAGATACTTCCTGATCTCTCCCCTTGAAATTTCAACAAATTCTACAACTATATGCAGAGAAAAAAACCCAGATGAACCTGAAATATACTCACACTGGATATACAAAGGTATGATCACGCAAGAAGGCGAGCCAAAGCACAGAAGGAAAAATAATACCAGAGGACGAAGTCTTTCTCTTTCTTCACAGACCTGAGGGAGGGAGGCACTGTTGGTGCAGGCTTTGTCTCCGAGCTGGAGATGGGAGAAGAGGAGAGTCTGGGGGAAGGAGCTAAAGTAGAGGCAACCACCAAGAACAGGGACCAAGAATGGGGAGCAGGGTCATTTCCCAGCATTTGCCACACCCATGATTCCAGGCACTGGGCCATTGCAGGTGCTGGACACACACAAAGCCAGTGGTATACCCCCAAGAACTGTGGGCGAATAGCTTGTGGAGATCAGACCACAGGACACTGAGGTATGCTTGATCTGCCCGAACAACGGGCACAGTTTAGCCTTGTGGCACCAGACGCACTTGATCTGGGATCTCCGGGCAAACTGGCTCTGAAGCTCCTGCACCATCTTGCTAGAGGGAGTTTAGCATGTATGAGCCAGAAGCTCCTGATCTGCGATGTCTACCGCAACTGCTCCTGAAACTCCGGGACACCAGCTTGTGGTGCACACCCCTGCTCTGCCCAGGGCTGTGCTTGGAGTGCTTAAAGTATCGGAGGAGGTACTATACTGCATCACCCCAGCCTCCTGTTTCCTCATTGCTCCACATGCTATGAGAACAGTGGTGGTGGCAGATCCTCCTCAACTGGGTCTCCAGGCTACTCTCTCCTGTGAGAGGCGGGGACACCGGGATACTTGATCCCCTGCTCTGTTGGGAGGGACATCGGGGAGGGCCCTGGAGGACTCCTGGTTGGCCGTTGCCAGTGCCATAAAATTGCAAAGCCCTAACAACAAGCCCCTCCTACCAACATGATGACCTTGCCTGCATCATTACAAAGGCAACAGTTAGCTTAGCAGAACACCCAAGAATCTCTCAGAGGCAAATCTTATAGTACAGCACCCCCTGCCAGAAAAAGGAATAATTATCTATTATTGGAATTACCAACAATACCACTCGCAAATGCCATCAAGGAAAAAGAAATCAAATATGAATATACATACAAGAAAGAGGCATAACTTAGAAAGATGATGAAAAATCTTCAGGAAAAAAAATCTCAATTACATGGAAGCCTTGGAGCTTAATGACAGAGAATTCAAAATTGAAGCTCTAAAAATACTCAATAAAATACAAGAAAACACTGAAAGGCAATTTAGTGAGCTCAAAAAACAAATTAATGAACAAAAAGAGTACTTAACCAAGGAAATTAAAACTATAAAAAAGAACCAAGCAGAGATAAAAAAAACTCAATACACGAACTTAAAAATGAGGTAATAAGCTTAGCCAATAGAACAGGCCAGATACAGTAAAGAATCAGTGACATCGAAGACAGGCAACTAGAGATACTACAGAGAGAAGAAGAGAGAGACTCACAAACTTAAAAAAATGAGAAAACCCTACAAGAATTGTCTGACTCCATTAGAAAGAGCAATATAAGAATAATGGGTATATTAGAAGAGGAAGAGAGGGAAAAGGGAATGAAGAACATACTGAAACAAATAATTGATGAGAATTTCCCAAGCCTGTGGAGTTAGAGCCTTGAATCCAAAAAACAAACAGAAAATCAAATTACCTCAACCCAAACAGACCTATTCCAAGGCACATCGTAATAAAATTATCACAAATCAATGACAAAGAAAGAATCCTCAAGGCAGCTAGGGAAAAGGATAAGGATATAACTTACAAAGGAAGGCCCATTAGGCTATCATCAGATTTCTCAGCAGAAATTCTACAAGCCAGAAGAGAGTGGACTCCAATATTTTAAGTACTGAAAGAGAGGAACCACCAACCAAGAATACTATCGATCAAAGCTATCCTTCAAAGATGAAGAGGAAATGAAAACATTTACAGACATATACAAGGTGAGGGAATTTATCACCAGAAAACCCCCACTACAGGAAATACTAAAGTGGGTTATCTGACCAGATACAAAGAACAAAACAACACAAAATTACAGGTAAAAATTTTAACAAAACACAATAAAAACAAGGATAATCTGTGACAACAATAACATAAAAGGGGAGAGGATAAATATCATCAGTAACAAAGGAGGATGGAGTGCAGAAGCATTCATGAGATAATGGACTCTAATAAATATGATAATTTTCCTTTTAATAACCTAGTGGTAACCACCACTGAAAATGCCACTAAAAAAACACATAGCTTAAAAAAAAAAGAAACAGAAGATAGAAGTATAAAATACCACCAAACAAAAACAAATGACAGAAAAACAAAAAAGAAGAACCAAGCAAGACACAAAGCTATCAGAAAACCGTATATAAAATGGCAACAGGAAATCCTCAAGTGTCAATAATTACACTAAATGTAAATGAATTGAACTCACCAATAAAGATGCACAGAGTAGCAGACTGGGTCAAGAAGCAAAACCCAACTGTATGCTGCCTTCAAGAGACACGTCTAAGCTACAAGGATAAAAAAAGATTCAAAGTGAAATGTTGAAAAACAATTCTCCAAGCAAATAATATCCAAAGAAAAGCAGGAGTAGCTATACTCATATCTGACAATGCTGACTACAAAAGAAAGGTAACCAGAGACAAGAATGGACATTTCATAATGATAAAGGGGACATTTTATCAAGAAGACATAACACTCCTTAATATGTATGCAACAAACCAAGGAGCACCAAAATATGTAAGACAACTACTAAGTGATCTAAAAGTGCAAACCGAAAAACATATAATCATACTTGAAGACCTCAATACACCATTGATGGCTTTAGATTGTTCATCCAAACAGAAAATCAATAAAGAAATATTGGCCTTAAGTGAAATACTAGAACAAATGGATATAATAGACATCTACAGGACATTTCATCTCAAAACATCAGAGTATACATTTTTCTCCAGTGTATATGGAACATTCTCAAGAATAGACCATATGCTGGGCCACAAAACTAACACCAACAAATTCAGAAAGATTGAAATTATACCAAGCATATTCTCTGACCATAAGGCTTTGAACCTAGAATTCAATTGCAAAAAAGAAGTAAACACAGCCACAAAAATGTGGAAATTAAACAAGATACTTCTAAAAAATGAATGGGTCGAAGAAGAAATAAAAGAAGAGATCAAAAGATATATACAGACAAATGAAAATGACAACATGACATATCAGAATCTCTGTGATGCAGCAAAAGCAGTAATAAGAGGGAAGTTCATATCATTACATGCTTATATGAAAAAGCAAGAGAGAGCCCAAGTAAACAACCTAACATCACATCTTAAGAAGCTAGAAAAAGAAGAGCAAAGGCAAACCAAAACCAGCAGAAGAAAGGAAATAAAAATTAAAGCAGAAATAAATGAAATAGAGAACAGAAAAATTATAGAAAAAATTAATACAACAAAGAGCTGGTTCTTTGAAAAGATTAATAAAATTGACAAACCCCTGGAAAGACTCACTAAGGAAAAAAAAGAGAAAAGACTCATATAAACAAAATCCAAAATAAAAGAGGAGAAATTACCACAGATATCATAGATATAAAAAGAATTATTGCAGAATACTATGAAAAATTATATGTCATCAAATTCAACAATCTAGAAGAAATGGATAAACTCCTAGAACAACACAATTTTCCTAGACTGAATCATGAAGAAGTAGAAAGCCTAAATAGACCAATAAGCAGGGAGGAAATAGAAACTATCAAAATCTCCACAAAAATAAAAGTCCAGGGCCAGATGGATACACTAGTAAATTCTACCAAATGTTCAAAGAAGAATTGGTTACTATCCTTCTCAAAGTCTTCCAAAAGATACTTCCAAACACATTTTATGAGGCCAACATAACCCTCATACCAAAACCCAGTAAAGACAACACAAAAAAAGAAAACTACAGACCAATATATCTAATGAATACAGATGCAAAAATTCTAAACAAAACACTAGCAAATCGAATACAACAACAAATCAAAAAAATAATTCATCATGATCAAGTGGGATTCATCCCAGAAACACAAGGATGGTTCAACATATGTAACAATGATGGGTATGCAACATAATTGAATGACAAGATAACCTGGAGGTGTTTTCTTTGAACACATGTACCCTGATTTATTAATGTCACCCCATTAAAATTAATTAAAAAATACATAAAACGATTAACATAATACACCATATCAACAAAACAGAACAAAAACCATATGATTTTATCAATAGGTGCAGAAAATGCATTCAATAAAATATAACATTCTTTTATGTTTAAAACACTCAACAAAATGGGTATAGAAGGAAAGTATCTCAACATAATAAAGGCCATTTACAACAAAGCATCAGCTAATATCATACTAAATGGTAAAAAACTGAAAACTTCTCTAAAATCAGTAAGAAGACAAGGCTGCCCACTCTCTCCACTCCTATTCAGCATAGTGCTGGAAGTTCTAGCCACAGCAATCAGACAAGAAAAAGAAATAAAAAGCATTCATACTGAGAGAGAAGAAGTAAAGGTTTCACTTTTTGCAGACGATATGATCCTATATATAGTAAACCCCAAAGACTCCACAGAAAAGCTATTAGAAACAATAAACCAATACAGTAAGGTCGCAGAATACAAAATTAATATACAGAGGTCTATTGCTTTTTAATACGCTAACAATGAAACCTCAGTAAAGAACTAAAAAAATATATAATTCCTTTTACAGTAGCAACAAAAAATATAAAATACCTAAGAATAAACATAACAAACAATGTAAAGGACCTACATACTAAAAACTACAAAGCATTATTAAAGGAAATTGAAAAATATACCAACAAAATGAAAAAATATTCCTTGCTGTGGATAGGAAGAATAAATATAGTTAAAATGGCCATATACCCAAAACAATATATAAATTTAATGCAATTCCCATCAAAATTCCAATGTCATTTTTTAAAGAAATGGAACAAAAACTCAGCAGATTTATATGGAACCATAAAAAAACCTCGAATAACCAAAGTAATCCTAAGGAAAAAAAAAGAAGCTGGGGGCATTACAATACCTGACTTCAAACTATACTACAGAGCCACAATAATCAAAACATCATGGTACTGACAGAAAAATAAACACACAGACCAATGGAACAGAATAGAGAGCCCAGAAATAAAACCACATCTATATGGTCAAATCATCTTTGATAAAGAAGCCAAAAACATACAATGGAGAAAAGAAAGTCTTTTAATACATGGTGCTGGGAAAATTGGAAAGCAACATGATAAAGAATGAAACTTGAGTATAGTTTATTTCCTTGCACAAAAATTAATTCAAAGTGGATCAAAGACCAAAATATAAGACCTGAAACAATAAATTACACTGAAGAAAACATAGATACTAAACTCATGGACCTTGGCTGGAAAAAACATTTTATTAATTTGACCCCAAAGACAAGGGAAGTAAAGGCAAAGATAAATGAATAGGACAACACCAAACTAAGAAGCTTCTGCACAGCAAAAGAAACTGTCAACAAAACATTTAGTCAACTAAACGGGAGGTGATATTTTTAAAAACAGCTCAGATAAGGGGCTAATATCCAAAATATATAAAGAACTCACAAAAACTCAGCAACAAACAAACAATCCAATAAAAAAAAAATGGGAAGAGGACATGAACAAACACTTCTCACAAGAAGAAATACAAATGGCCAACAGATATATGAAAAAATGCTCATCATCTCTAGCTATTCGAGAAATGCAAATCAAAACTACGAGATACCACCTCACACCTGTTAGATTAGCTATTATCAACAAGACAAGTAGTAACAAGGCGCTGGAGAGGCTGTGAAGAAAAAGGAACCCTCATTCACTGTTGGTGAGAATGTAAAGTAGTACAACCATTATGGAAGAAAGTATGGTGGTTCCTCAAAAAATTAAGAATAGAATTACCATATGATCCAGCAATCCCTCTACTAGGTATATACCTCCAAAACTTGAAAACATGGGTACGTAAAGATACATGTACCCCCATGTTCATCGCAGTGTTGTTCACAGTGGCAAAGACATGAAAACAGCCTAAATGCCCTTCAACAGATGACTGGATAAAGAAGATATGGTACATATATACTATGGAATACTACTCAGCCATAAGAAATGATAACATCGGATCATTTATGACAACATGTATGGACCTTGATAACATTATACTGAGTGAAATAAGTAAATCAGAAAAAGCTAAGATCTGTATGATTCCACACATAGGTGGGACACAAAACTGAGACTCATGGACATAGACAAAAAGTGCAGTGGTTACAAGGGGGAGAGGAAGGGTGGAGAGGGAAGGGGGTGGGAGGAAGGGGAAGGGCTTAAGGAGAAACAAAATATAGGGTGACAGAGGATGATTTGACTTTGGGTGATGAGTACACAGCATAATCGACTGTCCAAATGATGTGGAGATGTTTTCTCTAAATCTATGTACTCTGGTTGACCAATATCACCCAGTTAAATTTAACTGTCTAAATAAATTAATAAACAAATAAATAAATGAAAGCATAAAAGCTGCACCACCTTTCTGAGGTTTTCCTGGAGTAAATCCAGGATCCGTGATACCCCCCAAATAAATTCAACTTCCTGGTTTGGGGAAAACAAGGTAAATAAAATATATTATAATATTTGTCCTATGTTTTTTGTTTAAATTTTTAATGTGGTAAAATATATATAACATGAAACTTACTATTTGTACTATGAACTATACAATTCATTGCATTAAATGCATTCACAATAGGCATGTAACCATCACCAGTATCTAGCTCTATGACGCCAAACAGAAACTCTGTACCCATTAAACTCTAAATCTCCATTTCCTCCTCCTTCCAGGTCTTGGTAATCTCTACTAGACTTCTGTTTCTATGAATTTGTCTATTCTGCATACCTCATATAGGTAGAATCATACTATATTTGGTTCTTCATGACATATTTCACTTAGCATCCTTCGTGGTTCCTCCACGTTGTAGTATGTATCAGAATTTCATTCTTTTTTTATATAGGTTAAATAATATTCCATTGTATGAATCTACTACATTTATCCATTTATCTACTGATGGACACATAGGTTGTTTTACTGTTTGGCTATTGTGAATAATATTGCTATGAAAACCTAAATCCTTGTTTTTAATTCTTTGGGGTATATACTTAGGAGAGGAATTGATGACTCATCTGGTAATTCTATATTTAACTTTTTTTAGAAACTGCCTAATTATTTTTCATGGCAAACACACCATTCTAAATCAGCAATAAAAGAGGGTTCTAACTTCTCAGTATCCTCACCAACAATTACTAAAATGCATTTTTAAATAGCCATCCTAGTCAGTATTCATTGTCCTGTAGTTTTAACTTCTATTTTGGGGGGGAGGGGTGCCCTAGTTTCAAGTCCCACTTCTGCCATATTTTAGCAATGTGAATTTGGACAAGCCATTTAGCCTCTCTGGCCTCAGTTTTATTACCTGTAAAAAGAATCCAACAGTTCCTGCCACGACTGACTCACAGAGTATTAAGCCAATAAAATAATGCATATGGGTGAAATATTTATGCATTTTGAACATCACTCTCATTAACAAGACTATACCTGTTCTGAGACAAACTATCAACCTACTTTAGCCTAAGGCCATAATGGTACTATATATTGAACTTGATTGTAAAACTTTTTTCATTATAAAGTATAGCATATATTGAAAAGGTTCATAGAACTTAAATGTAGTTTAATAATATTATAAAATGATTACTTATATACCTGTTACCCAAGTTAAATAATTGAGCATTTCTAACATAACACCCAATAAAGTTACCCACTATCCACACTTTTATGGTAATTACTTCCTTTTTCACCCTAGTACACACTCCAGAAACACATAATTTAGTTGTCCCTGCTTTTTTTTATTTTAAATAAATGGAACAAAGTATATATTCCTTGGGCTTTAGCTTATTTTGCTCATTTGAGACTCATCCATGTTGCTATGTGTACGTGTAGTTTATTTTCAATGCGTATTATTACATTACATTCTGTGACTATTACAAAAATGCATCCCTTCTTCCATGAATAGATATTTTGGGTTGTTTCAAAATTTTAGCTATTATAAGCAAATGTTCCTACAACCATTCTAATAATGGGTTTGTTGCACATATTCAGACATTTCTGTTCAGAATTACTCATAATAGAATAAAATAGATAGGGTAGATTTTAGTACGTAATGCCAAACTGTTATTAAAAGGGACCAATTTTCACTATCATCAGCAGTGTACGAGTTCCCATTTCTCTACACTCTCATCAACTCTGGCTATGCAGTGTTTTTGTAGTTTTGCATTTTCCTGATTATTAGCTTAAAAACATTTTCAAATGTTTATTGGTCCTTTTTGTTTTGTTTGTTTAGTATTTTTAACTCTTTTGTGAACAGCCTCATTAAGTTATCTTCCTCATGTTTCCATGGAGTGTTTTGTTTTGTTTTTCTTCCTTAGAAATTCGTAGTTCTTACATAGTCTGTTTAAAAATCTGTTATAGGTTATATGAGTTGCCAATACCTTCTTTCATTTCGTAGCTTGCTTTTCACCTTCCTAAAGAGGACTTCTGATGAACATGTGTTCGTACTTTTATGTGTTAAAATTCATCTTTTTCATTTATGATCTTATAGTTCTATTTTTTTTAAATATTTTCATACCTCAAAATCTCCTGAAATCTCTAATTTTCCCTTCCACATTTGTATACTAATTCATTGGAAACGATATTTGTATATGGTGTGGGCAAAATCAAGTTTCTTTTTATTATTATTTAGCAACCCAATAGTCCCAGAACCATTTGTTTAAACAAATTTTTTATCCCTGTATGTTGTAAATCAAATCTCTATATATGCTTCAGTCTATTTATGGACTTTCTGAATGGCTTTATTGATCTAATTTGCCATACTTAGGCAATATTACAGTGTCCTAAATTAATTTAGCTTTATTATAAGCCTTAGTACAAAATAGTTAATAAATCTTACCATTTTATTGTACTACCTACCTCAAGAGTATTTTATCTATTCTTGACCCTTTGCTTTCATGTGTAAATGTTAGAACAAGCTTTTAACAAATACTATTCCACTCCCCAAAAATTGTGTTGACATTTATATTACAATTACACGGAATTTATAGATGTACAGAACTATTTGAGAACTGAAATAAAAATAAATAATATTGATCCCAATGATGAGTAATGTTTATCTTTTCATTTTTCACATTCTCCTACATATACATTTTATTTATTTATTTTTATTAATTTTAATGGGGTGACATTAATAAATCAGGATACATATGTTCAAAGAAAACATCTCCAGGTTATCTTATCATTCAATTATGTTGCATACCCATCACCCAAAGTCAAATTGTCCTCTGTCACCTTCTATCTGATTTTCTTAGTGCCCCTCCCCTCCCTCTTCTCCCTCCCCCCTTTCGCTCTCTCTCCTCACTCCCCGCACCCTGTAACCACCACACTCTTGTCCATGTCTCATAGTCTCGCGTTTATGTCCCACCTATGTATGAAATCATGCTGTTCTCAGTTTTATTCTGTTTTACTTATTTCACTCCATATAATGTTATCAAGGTCTATCCATTTTGTTGTAAATGATCCAATGTCATCATTTCTAATGGCTGAGTGGTATTCCATAGTATATATGTACCATAGCTTTTTAATCCACTCGTCCTCTGACGGACACTTGGGCTGTTTCCAGATCTTCGCTATTGTGAACAAAGCTGCCACGAACATGGGGGCACATTTCTTCTTTTCAAACAGTGCTATGGTATTCTTTGGGTATATTCCTAAAAGTGGGATAGCTGGGTCAAAAGGCAGTTTGATTTTTAATTTTTTGAGGAATCTCCATACTGTTTTCCACAGTGGCAGCACCAGTCTGCATTCCCACCAGCAGTGCAGAAGGGTACCCTTTTCTCCACATCCTCGCCAGTATTTACTCTGTGTTCTTTTGCTGATGAGCGCCATTCTGATTGGTGTGAGTTATATCTCATTGTAGTTTTAATTTGCATTTCTCTAATGATTAGTGATGTTGAGCATTTTTCATATGACTATTGGTAATCTGTATGTCCTCTTTGGAGAAATTTCTATTCATTTCTTTTGCCCATTTTTTGATTGGATTGTTTGTCTTCCTGGTGTTGAGTTTTATAAGTTCTTTATAAATTTTGGTTAATGACCCCTTACCAGAAGTGTTGTCAAATATGTTCTCCATTTGTGTGGTTTATCTTTTTATTCTGTTCTTATTGTCTTTAGCTGTGCAAAAACATTTTAGTTTGATATAGTCCCATTTGTTTATCTTGCCTTTTATTTCATTTGCCTGTGGAGATAAATCGGCAAATATATTGCTGCGACAGATGTCGGAGAGCTTACTGCCTATGTTTTCTTCTAGGATGCTTATGATTTCACAGCTTACATTTAAGTCTTTTATCCATTTTGAGTTTTTTTTGTGAATGGTATAAGTTGATGGTATAGTTTCATTTTTTTTGCAGGTAGACGTCCAGTTTTCCCAACACCATTTGTTAAAGAGGCTGTCTTTACTCCATTGTATGTTCTTTCCTCCTTTGTCAAATATCAGTTGTCCATAAAGGTGTAGGTTTATTTCTGGGTTGCTATTCTATTCCATTGATCTACATAAAGCAGACTTTGATGGATTTAAAAGCCGAGATTAACAGCAATACTATAATAGTAGGGGATTTCAATACGCCACTAACATCACTGGATAGATCCTCAAGAAAGAAAATTAATAAAGAAAAATCAGACTTAAAGGACACACTAAATCAACTTGATTTAATAGATATCTTCAGAACTTTTCACCCTAAAGCAGCAGAATGTACATTCTTTTCAAGCGCTCATGGTACATTCTCTAGTATAGACGACATGTTAGGACACAAAAGTGGTCTCAACAAATTTAAGAAGATTGAAATCATAGCAAGCATTTTCTCTGATCACAATGCCATGAAACTAGAAATTAACCACAAAAGAAAAACTGAAAAATACTCAAACACTTGGAAACTAAATAGTATGCTATTAAATAATGAATGGATTAACAATGAGATCAAAGAAGATGTAAAAAAGTTTCTAGGAACCAATGATAATGAGCATACATCAACTCAAAATTTATGGGACACAGCAAAGCAGTTCTGAGAGGAAATTTCATAGCACTACAGGCATACCATGAGAAGCTAGAAAAAGCTCTGTTAAGCAACCTGACCCTGCATCTAAAAGAACTAGAAAAACAACAGCAAATAAAGCCCATACCAGTAGAAGGAAGGAAATAATAAAGATCAGAGCAGAAATAAATGACATAGAGGCTAAGGAAACAATACAGAGGTTCAATGAAACCAGGAGCTGGTTCTTTGAAAAGGTAAACAAGATCGATAAACCTTTAACAAGACTCACCAAGAAAAAAAGAGAGAGGACTCAAATAAATAAAATTAGAAATGAGAGTGGAGAAATAACAACTGACACAACAGAAATACAAAGTATTGTAAGAAAATACTATGAAGAACTATATGCCAAAATATTAGACAACCTAGGTGAAATGGACAAATTTCTTGAATCATATAATCTTCCAAAAATCAATCTGGAAGAATCAGAACACCTAAACAGACCAATTAAAACAAATGAGATTAAAACAGTTGTCAAAAAACTCCCAACAAAGGAAAGTCCTGGGCCTGATGGCTTCACAAGTGAATTCTACCAAAATTTCAAAGAAAAACTAACTCCTATCCTCCTCAAGCTATTTCAAAAAAATTCAAAAGGAAAGAAGACTTCCAAACTCCTTTTATGAGGCGAGCATCATTCTGATCCCGAAACCATGCAAAGACAACACAAAGGAAAAAAATTATAGGCCAATATCCCTGAAGAATTTATATGCTAAAATTTTAAACAAAATATTAGCCAACCGGATCCAGCAATATATGAAAAAAATCATACACCATGATCAAGTGGGATTTATTCTGGGGAGGCAAGGCTGATTCAATATTCGCAAATCAATCAATGTGATTCATCACATAAACAAAAGGAAGGACAAAAATCACATGATAATTTCAATAGATGCAGAAAAAGCATTTGATAAAATCCAGCACCCATTCATGCTCAAAACTCTCAGTAAAGTGGGAATACAGGGAACATTCCTTAACATGATAAAAGCCATCTATGACAAATCCACAGCAAACATCATACTAAATGGGCAAAAATTAAAAGCAATACCCTTAAGATCAGGAATCAGGCAGGGGTGTCCCCTTTCACCACTCTTATTCAACATAGTTCTGGAAGTCCTAGCTACAGCAATCAGACAAGAAGAAGAAATAAAAGGCATCCAAATTGGAAAAGAAGAAGTAAAACTGTCATTATTTGCAGATGATATGATATTGTATATAGAAAACCCTAAAGTCTCAAGTCAAAGAACTACTGGACCTGATAAATGAATTCAGCAAGGTGGCAGGATATAAAATTAATACTCAGAAATCAGAGGCATTTTTATATACCAAAAATGAACTGTCAGCAAAAGAAATTAAGGAAACAATCCCCTTCACTATTGCAACCAAAAAAATAAAGTACCTACAAGTAAATTTAACCAAGGAGGTTAAGGACTTGTACTCGGAAAATTATAAAACAATGATAAAAGAAATCAAGGAGGATACAAACAAGTGGAAGCATATACCGTGCTCATGGCTAGGAAGAATAAACAGCATTAAAATGTCTATATTACCCAAAGCAATTTATAAATTCAATGCAATACCAATTAAAATACCAATGACATACTTCAAAGATATAGAACACATATTCCAAAAATTTATATGGAACCAAAAAAGAACACGAATAGTCTCAGCAATCTTAGAAAGAAAAAATAAAGCAGGAGGTATCACTCTTCCAGATATCAAGGTTTACTACAAGGCCATTGTACTCAAGACAGCCTGGTACTGGCATAAGAACAGGTGCATATACATTTTTGTTATGTGTATTCCTAATTGTTTTATATTTTTCAACGCTATTGAAAACTGATATCATAGCTAATATTTTATATTCTTGCTTTTTGATGTTGATATAGAAAAAATATAATTGATTTTGCTTGACTTTGATTTTATCAAAATTGTTCAACTTATTTTAACTGTAGAATTCATTTAGATTTCTTTAACAGAGTTGTATATACTAGTAATGAGTTTTAGTTTTTTCCTTCAAATCTAATGCCTTTTATTTATTTTGCTTGCCTCATTGAATCAGCTAGACCTCCAATACAATGTTACATAGTAGTAACAACAGGCAATCTTGTCTTGTTTCTCATCTCAAATGAAGAGCTTTAAACATTTCACCATTAAGTGTGCTTGTTAGTTTTTGGTAGTTATCCTTTATTAGATTGAGGAATTTACCTTTTGTTTCTAGCTTACAGCATTTTTAAAAAGCTGAATTCTATTATGTGATTCATCTGTGTCTTTTGAATGATCTATTATTATATTAGAATTTCATTGATCACTTTTTAATGTTACTGTACCTTTAAATGATGCAATAAACAGAAGTTGGTCATGATATATTATTCCATTTAAAGTTTCTGGGTTCATTTTGCTAACAATTTATTTAAGATTTTTGTATCTACATTCAGGAATAAGATTGAACTGTTGTTATACTTTGCTATAATGTCCTAGTCAAGTTTTCATATTAAAGGTAGCTATATAAAACAAATTAGAGAATGCTCCCTCCTTTTCTGACCTCTGGATTAGTTTAATAGAACTGGACAATGAGGCCCGGGCTGGTTGGCTCAGTGGCAGAGTATCTGCCTGATGTGTGGATGTCCTGAGTTCGATTCCTGGTCAGGGCACACAGAAGAAGCTCCCATCTGCTTCTCCACAACTCCAACTCTCACCTTTCTCTCTCTCTCTCCCTTCCTCCCCTCATCTCCTGCAGTCATAGCTCAATTGGAGCAAGCTGGCCCCAGGCACTGTGGATGGCTCCATGGCCTCCATCTCAGGCACTGAGAAGGGCTCAGTTGCTGAGCAACGGAGCAATGCAGCAATACCTCAGGTGGGCAGAGCATCGCCCCGCTAGAGGGCTTGCTGGTTTGATCCTAGTTGGGGAACATGCAGGAGTCTGTCTCAGCCTCCCCCTCTCATTGAAGTAAAATAAAAGAAAACTGGATAATGAAGACAAATGAATCTGGAGTTCCCATTGTGGGAGGGCTTTTCCTTATTGATGCAATTTCTTCAATGGTTAAGACTATTTAGGACTTTCTATATTTTCACGTGCCACTTTTGATAATATGTGTTTATCTAGGAATTTAGTAAAAATCAAACACCAAACTTGTCAGCATAAAATTATTATTTTCTTATAAAATGTTTGTATGATCTGTAGTAATGTCTTTATTTGTTTTCTTGATGTAACTATTTCTGTCTCTTATATTATTGACCAGTCTCACTAGTTGTTTATCAATGTTATTAGTCTTCAAATATACACTTTTGAACATGCTGATATTTTAATTATTTTTTTTATTATACAGATGGTAACTGACTTATGATGGTTCAACATACAGTTTTTCAACTTTATGATGCTGCAAAAGTAATATGCATTCAGAAGAGACCATACTTTGAATTCTGAATTTTTATCTATTCTTAAGTTAGAGATATGTTCTATGATTTAGACATATGCTCTATGATACGCTCTTATGATGCTGAGCAGCAGCAGTGAGCTGTGGCTTCCAGTCAGCCATGTAGTCATGAGTGTAAACATCCGATACTCTACAGTGTACTGTGTTGCTAGTGTTCTATGAATTTTATGTTGTGTGTTTTCATATTTTATTATGTCTAGAAGATGCCCATTTGTGTCTCCTGCTTCTGGTGAGAAGAAGAGGAAGGCATTTACTCTTGAGATAAAACTCAAGATAATTTCCCAACTGTAGGCTAATGTAAGTGCTCTAAGCATATTTAAGGTAGACTAGGTAAAACTATGATGTTCAATAGGTTAGGTATATTAAATGTATTATTAACTCATATCATATTTTCAACTATGGGTTTATTGGGTCATAGTCCATTATAATCAAAGAGTATCTATTAATTTCTGCTCTCAGTCTTAATAAATTTTTGTATTCTTTGGGTTTAATGTCATTTTGTCACTTTTCATGATAGATACTTAGATCATTTTCTTTTTCCTAAAATGTTTATTTCAGTCTGTAAATATCCCTATAATAATGATCTGGCTACATAAGTTTTTATTTGTAATATTTTTCTGATTATTCAGTTCAAACTTTATGTCCATTATGATTTTTTTTTACTTCTGGATTACTTAAAAGTGTACATTTTCTCTTTCCAAAGCATAAATTTTCTGATTATATTTTGTTATTATTTTATAGCTAATGACATGTGGTCAGAAAACAATACTCTATGATTTTAATTTTCTCAAATTTGTTAAAATATATTTTATTACTCTACTATATAGCTTTCATAAAAGTTCCTGGTGTACTTTGTGTACTGTATTCTGAGGTTATGGGATTTACTGTCACATATGACAGTTAAATTTGTTAACCATATTATTAAAGTGTTCTATACATTTTTTGAGAAAAAAAATTATTATATTGAAATCATCCTCTGGTTGTACATTTGTCTATTTTTCTGTACAATTCTGACAACTTTTGCTTTGCAAAATATCTGGAACACTATTTGTTATTCCTAGAAATTTAAGGTTTTTACAAAGGCCCCAATCTTTACAGGCCCTGAACCCCTATTTTTCTTAGGTCCATGAGTTTTTCAAAAGCACTACTCAGTACTAACAAGTACTCATTAACAAGTACTTGGTTAATACTCTGATGTCTGCAAGCAAATGTTTTGGTGTTTTTTCCAGCTTTTATAGTTAACAGAGGGAGGATTTGTCCAAATACCTAGGGCCCTATTACCAAAGACAACAGTTTTAAATCAGTGTTTTGTTTTAGGGTTTGGTTTTTTTGTTTTTAGTTTTTTATTTAATTAAGAGAGAGACAGGAACATCAAGCTGCTCCTGTATGTGCCCTGACCGGGGATCGAAACCGGCAACCTCTACGCTCCAGGACGCTGCTCCAACCGACCTAGCTATCTGGCCAGCGATTTATTTCTTATTGATTGATTGATTTTTAGAAAGACAGAGAGAGAAGAAGGGAGAGAAGGGAAGGGAAGCTAAGCATTCATTGTTGTTCCACTCAGTCACGCATTCGTTGGTTGCTTCCATGTGTGTTGCTGACTGGGGATCGAACCTGCAATCTTGTCATTTCCGGACAATGCTCTAACCAACTGTGCTAACTGGACTGGGCCTAAATCAGTGTTTCCTAAAAATGATTTTTGCCATGGAACTTCCTTTGTGATATAAGCTTATGTATGAGAGAAAGAAACAAAGAAATGCTGAGGTTGAAAAGTGTTTGAACATCCCTAAGCTTCCCAATTAAGTCTAGATACAGTGAAATATTGATCTGGTCCCAAGAATTCTAGTATCTTGGATATATATACATATAATTGACCATCTGGGTTTATATATCAGTTCAGTTTGCTTAGTTATAAGTCCAACTCTGAGAAATGACTTTTCACATGATGTGTCTATTCAATTGTTTTTCTGAGACTGCAAGGTTGAAGGCCACTCACTCTCTTCTATATAATCGTTGCCATATACTCTTTAAAGCTTCTTAAGAAATGTCCCATAGATCCGTGATCAAGAAAAACATGGCCATAAACCTGACTGATATTACCTCTATTTTCTTCTCTTTTAATTTTACTGCTAAATTAGCCAAATATATATACCTCTTCATAAGCTATTTAGCTATACCTCATAAATTATTTATATTAGGCATAGTCATATTTATTTATATATTTATAAGTTATACTTACTTAAACTATATTTATAATTATATTGATATTTTATTAGGTATACTCCATAAATGGAATTTATCAATATATTAATAAATACCAAATTAAGTGACTTCTACATATAAAGTAAAATGATACAGGTTCCTGATCTCCAAGGGAAAGAAAAATGGCCACTTTTTCCACTTTTTTAAAATTAATGTGACATTGACTTGGATTTTAATAACCTGATATTAGAAGGACATGTTTATTTCTCACTCTCTCTTTGTTTCTATGTAGAACTTCCACCAATGTGAGCCATCTGATTTGAAGGTTTAAAAGAAAGAACCAGGAATGCTTGGCTCAGTCCCTTTCTGTTTTCAAACCAACTTATCAACAGACAGGATGCATCCTTACTGTCTGTCCTGCCAATGCAATGGAACTAGACTCTATGAGGTAGTGCTAGTGGAAAGTTCAGGTTGATCCAGTTCTCCCTTTTACTGGATGGGTATATTTCTTAAATGCAATATCAGAAAACTCACTTGCTTATATCCATGTACCTCAATGAAGCTTTTCTCAGTAATGAAGTCATATTTTGATGATTCTGTGTCTGTCTCTAAATTTCTCTTTCAAATGGTTCTGAACTTGAACAGGGATGAAGGATGTGTTTACTGACCATTACCACTCCTTCCCAAAATACTTATAATCACCATATTGAGCTTATATGAGCATTTATCAGAAGTTCAAGATTCCAAAGTCGGGAATATCTCTTCTGACCACCAGAAAGGGAAGAATATAAAAAGCCTGAAATACTGTAAGGTACAACTTCTTTCTCCATAGTAACCTCCTATTTTGCCTACTCACAAAAGTTACAAGAGTTCACAACAGAAAATGAATTATGAAATTTGGAATTGCAAGAGTGACATTAAAGAGTTTGAAACCATCCTTCCTAGACTGGAATTTTAACATTTTCCTGACCATGCTTTCAGAGTAATCTACTTAAAGGGAAGCCTCTTCATGTATATGTTGTAATGTCTTAAAGATGGCCAAATCACATGGAAATATTCATGAAAGTAATATAAATTTAAGTCAATAATTTGCTCCAAACAATTAAAACTGTAGAATATAACCTTGATATTTACACAAAAATTAATGGGTAACTTCACCCCTACCATTGTTGTGATCAATCAGCTTCTGTTTGAAGAGAGTTAAAAGTAGGTTAAAGTTATTGCAGCAGTTTAATAACAGAATCTAGGGACAAGAAAAGATTAAAGGTACATCTCTCAATACTTTTTTGTGAAAAAGATTCCAAGCCAATGAAGGTCAGTTTTGTGGAAAGCTTTATTCAACTCCCTGTGATCTTTTTAATATGAATCAAGTTCTAAATGTTTCAAAAAGAAAATTCAAGCCACAGTAATTTCATTTTCCTCCATGTCTATTCAACTCTTAGTTGAATCCTACCATCCTTTCAAGATCACTTAGTTTTTCAAAGTCATGGTTTACTCTCCTCAATCCTGAGTAGTACTATATATAACTTATATATACTAATACTAAAGTCATATATTCATCTTTAATTCTTTGTTGCCGTTTCATCTTTAATTCTAATGGGAACTATGATTGTCTTGAGGTGCTACTTAATAATGATATTATTTTTATGCTTTTTGAAACTACCTATTTTATCTGGATAACATTTATAAAAGTTCAGTTTTTAAACAGAACTTAAAGAAGTTCACCCAGCACTGATTTGTTTGCTGATAAAGGGAAAGTATAGGCATACTGAACAATAAAAATTAAACTAAAGGCATCTTCCCAACTGTTAGGCTTAAGGATAAATGTTGAAATATCCCTATCAGGGGAAAAAAGTTAAGTTTATTAGCATTTTTTATTGCTCTTACTTGGCTTTTGAAAGCAAAAGTATTTAAACCAAATAATCTTATTTCTATGTAGGTTAGTTATTTCTGTGTCCTTCAGGTTTGTTAGGTCCTTTAAAGATAAAGATTGTACATTTTAAAAGTATTTTGTAGCTAAGAGCATATATGGATTTTCAGTCTTTAGCTTTTCCACTAGCCATATAAACAAAAAGACTTTGAATATAAAACTGCATTAAGACATTACTTTGTATAAAACTCACAGTCTAGGGAGCAGAAACAAGTACCTGGAATTACCCCAGTCGGTACCAAAGGTTGACAGTGATCCTCTTGTGTCAGTTGCGTATTTGTAAACCACTAGCAGGCACTGTTTACATAGCTCGACCAGGCGCTGGCAACACTGGAGCTGTAAAGGAGTCACCGTCTCTGGGCTTTTACTGAAAATACTCTCCCAAGAGGATCTGTTGGCATAGAAACAGACACGAACTCATGAGACTGTTAAAAATGACAACCAGCTATATCACTTACCTAGCAACAAAGCATTAAGAAAAAATAAAAATAGGCTCACACATTTGAAATGACTACAGGCAGTTAAAAGACACAAAATAAATATTTACTTTGAAATTAATCTTGATATTTAAAAAAAACAGAGTTCATAGAATTTATTTGTGTTTTAAGACTTTACTGCTGCCAACTGTAGGTAAGTAAAAGGATGGTTTTCTAATAACTCCTTTAAAAAAATTTAGTTACTCTAATTATACTAAAGTGTTTGTAAAATACTGAGCTAATTTCTCAAAAGTCAGGTATTCCAGAAATTTAGGTTTTTCTAAGTAATTATATTTACCTTGATATTAATAATAATCCCACAAAAAGAATTAAAAAGATATTTGTGACCTCTTTGCACTAGGAGAATTTAGGCTAATCCTTAATTATGACCACACTTTTCAAAATACTTTCAGATGCAATGACTATGTCCATGATATTCCTAGAGCACAGGTTCTGTACTCAAGAAGTAATGTTATCCCAGCAAGTACCACCCTATTGCAAGCCCAAAGGTAGGGTCCTCCCTCCTTTATAGCAAAGAACACTCAGCCTTCACCAAAGCAGGCAGTGGTGAGTGCTCACTTTCTGGTAAACTTCAAGTGTGCATGTGTGTATGTACATACAATTCCTAAGTTAACTGTCATGGCCCAAATCAGGATATACCTCATCATTCATCACCCTACCACCACCATACCCACCAGAGAGAGAGAGAGAAAGAGAACTTATTTCCTTAGAGTAAATGAAATTCTTTTCAAGCCTCAAGGGCACAAGTTTGGTCTGAGACTGGCTAGTGATGGCTCAAGTCTCATTTTACATAAACCAATCCACTTAACCCTCAGAGAGAGAAAAGAGTAAAGTTTCAAGAAGAAAAGTATATTAAAGAAAATATTTTTCTGAAGAAATATACTTCCCAATGGGAATTTCAAAGGCTCCATTTTCAATCTTCTGTGGATATTTGATATCTTTGGAATTTTAAAAAAGGCTTTAGAAACTCAGAAATGTATTTTTTATTAGAAAGGCTACTATTTATTTTTTTCAGAAGCATGGTCTCAAAAAGACAGTATGTCATCTTTTGTGAATGACAGGTTTTCTTTAAAGTAGTAAGATTCAAATGAATCCATGTTCTGAGATGTTTAGAGCTCAACAATAATATGCTAGTTAAATCAACTCTAAAAATAAATTTTAATTGGATTACTTAATATGAGCTAAACTCAATATGTGTGTGTGTGTGTGTGTGTGTGTGTATATATCCAATTTACCTATTTTGATAAAGAAAAATATCGAAGAGCATCAATTAGTTAGAAAATATGTTTATAACTAATAAGTCAATCTAGCAGGCCCTACATGTCTGAGCCCAGAGAAAACAGATTTCATATAAATATAAATATACACAGAGAGTATCCAGTGTTCTGACAGTCTGTGTAACACTTTTCTCTCAGGATTCTAGGTATTTCTAAAAACGTCAAACCTTCTCAATATGTATATACTTATATTTTGATTCTTTGGAGCCATTTAATTAGACCCACTATGAGATCACTCATATCATGGTCATTTTTCTTCTCCTGACTTGGAGTATACAGGTAGAAAAAGAATAAATAAAATGAAAGGAAGATAAAAGAGTTTCTTCCATAACACTCTAATTTGATGTAACAGTCTCAACAATATGTGAGTTATAATATGAGCTGTTTTCACTTCTCATTCTCTCATTCTTTCTTAAATATTTAAAATCAACATTGAATCAAGGTCCTTTACCCATATTTTGGTGTGTGTGTTCACCATCTCTGTCCAGAGACCACATCCTGCTCTATTATCTATATTTAAGTGTCAGCATGCCAGAACCCCTCATAAGAAAAACAACAAAATGACAGGACTTGCTCCACTTGACACCAGGCTAATGGCACCCACTCTGCACAAAGAACCTATCTTTCACACTGAGAGCCCACCTCCGACCCGCCACCGGCCATAGCTGGGTCAGAGTAAAACGCTTCCATAGCACTACTGCATCTTAACTTTCAATGCTAATGCAAAATTTTTAAGAAGGTGAAGGATGTAGAAATAATTAAAAATACCAGTGCCTTCATCAAAAGGACCCAGGGTTTTATATGCCTACTTCCTGAATCTAAGTTCCAAGGAAATGGGAGAACCAAAATCCATGAGTCCAAAAAGAAAAATTAAATGGTTAAAAAGCTCTTTCTGGCACACCCTAATCCTCAGAGAAATATAAAATAAAATGATTTCATATGATTTTGTTAGTAATAATAAATAATAAATAAATAATAAATAACAAAATACGGAATACTTCTGGCATCAAAAAGGACTAATTAATGAAATTCAGAGACTTGAAAAGCTTCGTATAACCCAGTAACGCAATAATTTTCATGTCTCTCCAGAAAAACATTTAACAAAGCAGTTACCCAAAAAGTAAAACTGACACACTTCTTTCTTCTCTGTTAGAAGTCCTAACAGATGGGTGAGTGACCCAAAGTTGAGTGCAAGAAGGAAAAAGGGAAGGTAAAAACTCGGGCCTATACCAATTGGCTAATCAGCAGCAGAAAGAGGAATGAGCTGAAGAGTACTAATAACAACACACTAAAATATAAGGTATATGAGAAAAATAAGATCTATATCATTTTAAGGAGCCTACATGTTATACACATTTTTAAGGAGGCATATGATTTTGCCTAGAAGCAGACCACTGTAGAATATTCCTTACAATTTCCTCTTGCCTCAAGATTCTATAAGAAAAGCTTTTCCATGAAAAACTTCTACAGGAAAATGTCTTCGGCAAAGAGATACAAACCAGATTCTCTTTTGGGGAGGTTTACATGTCAGCATTTAAGAGGAGAGAGGGCTTTTCCAAAGTATTCTTTCTCCCATATTAGCCTTGCATCTTCTTTGCTCTACCTGGAAAACCCTATTCTTCCTCTTCTTGCAAGTCTCAGATTAAATGTTATTTCCCTTGGCCACCCTTCCTAAGGTTTCAGGCCTTGTTTGAGTCCCAACAGAACCTAGACTTCCGCTATCCCAGTAAAATATAGTGGACAATTTCAAGAGCCATTCTCTCAAAGAGAATACATTCAGAAAGCAAGGCCAGTCTGACCAGGCAGTAGCACAGTGGATAGAGCATTCAATTGGGACACAGAGGATCCAGGTTTGAAACCCCAAGGTTGCCAGCTTGATCCCAGGGTTAACTGACTTGAGCACGGGCTCACCAGCTTGAGCACAGGGTCGCTGGCTTGAGCGTGGGATCACAGACATGACCCCATGGTTGCTGGCTTAAGACCAAAAGTCGCTGCCTTAAAGCCTAAGGTTGCTGACTTGAAAAAGGGGTTATTCACTTTGCTGTAGCCCCCCAATCAATGCCCATATGAGAAAGCAATCAATGAACTAAGGTGCTGCAATGAATGACTGATGCTTCTGAACTCTCTCACTTCCTGTCTGTCCCTCTCTCTCTCTGTCACAAATAATAATAATAATAATAATAATAATAATAAAGAATGTGGGACCATATAACACTCCCAAGAGGCTGCAAGTAATAGAAAGGGTCACTGAGCACACACTCAGCAGCCTGGAACAGGGAGAAATGAGAATGTTTTCTCCTTGATGCATCAGTAAAACCTCACAGCCAATTCTAGACACCTACCACACCATATTCTTTGTTATTTCTGGATGTGGACATGAAATGGTTTATTTATTGGTTTATTTTTTTGTTTGGTTCTTTTTGTTTTTTTTTTTTATTGATTTTAATTTATGTGTTTACATAGATTCTAGTGTTGTATTTATTGTTTTATTATTGGGGTGTTAACAGGTAGAGACAGCAATAAAGTTGGCCCAGAGTTATTTGGATTATATTATTTCAAGATTTTACACCTGTAAAAAATAGATGCACCTTTTATTAAAATCTTTTCTCTAGAACTGAACTAAGATTGAAGTTTTGTCTTGACCATGAGGCAGTTAGGACAAAGTTAAAGATGAATGTATATAATGACTGGATATGACCTAAAGAAAAGTAGAACTATTCTGGGTCCAGACTAAAAATCAAACACACACAACACCATGTGACTTCATAAAATTGAAGAATTTTAAGAAACTCATTTGTAAACCTGCAAAATAAAATCTGGTGTTTAACTCACCTCTACAAACCACCAAAGCTACTCCCACCTGCCCACATGCAATGGACTAGTGCAGTGGTCGGCAAACTCATTAGTCAACAGAGCCAAATATCAACAGTACAACAATTGAAATTTCTTTTGAGAGCCAAATTTTTTAAACTTAAACTATATGAGTAGGTACATTCCTTATCGAGGTAGCGCCCGCACGTGGTATTTTGTGGAAGAGCCACACTCAAGGGGCCAAAGAGCCTCATGTGGCTCACAAGCCGCAATTTGCCGACCAGGGGACTAAGAATTTGGGCAATTCTATGGACTTTGAGTAAAGCAAGCTTAGCAACCACTGGCAGTGTAACTTTGAGGGAACTTAATGGAGCATAGAGTTAAGAGCTTGAGTTCCTGACTCTGAAACCTTGGATTTAAATCCAGGTTCAACTAGTTACTATGAGAACATGGGCAAGCTATATACTGTCTTTATGTTTTAATTTTCTTATCTATACAATGAGAATAATAATAATAGATTGCTTTAAATATTGTTGTAATGATTATAAGAATGTTTCTATGTAAAACTGTCAGACATTTAGTAAGACTTCAATAAATGTTAGTCTCATTATTGTTACTAGTACTAATATATACCGCTAGAGAAAATTGGGAGGACTATTGTGCCAGGAACAAGAGATAAGAATGCTGAATTAAGTTAGAGTGTATGTATTACCATAGTTCAGGAAGAAAAGGTCTAGGAGCAAAGAACCACCACTTTATGAGCATCCTTAGGGTCTGGCACTGGAGATGAACTCAAAACTATCAGCTCCAATATCAGTAGCAGACTGTCTCACTGCCTTCCATGGTAACAACAGCTGAGATTTATATACCAAACAATGGATCAACAAACAAACAAAAATTCCAATTATGAATTCACATTGAGAGAACTTCTACATCAACTCAAGAGCCATAGAGTATAGTTTAAAAGTTTCACTTAGGTATCTGTAAAAATAATTTAAAGCCACAATTATTCTCAGATTTTATTATAACCCAGAGCACCTTAGGAATTCTCCATATGGGTGAATGGCAGCAGAGAATAATTATGGTGGTAAGAATAAGTCTGCAAATGCTATAAATAGTTCAGTACTAAATAACTAGAATATTTAAATCAAGGACATCTAGATATCATTTTAGACTACAGTAGTTAAGGTTTTATAAAAAGTGTTTATACCGTGGTTGAATCTTTACACATAGTTTAAATAAAGCAGAGGCGATTAGAGGAATAGAGTTGTAGATAGCAACTCAATCAGATATTCAATGACATCAACAGCTCATAGGAAGAAAAGGACACATTTCTAAGATACTTAAAAACAATGCTTATTTTTTTCTAGACTAGGTTCAAGTAGGAGAGTAATGTGAGAGAAAACTGGAGAAATAAAAAAGAACCAGCATATTAGGGAGCCTTATACCTATAGATAAGAAGTCTAGACCTTAATGATAAATGAGGGAAATAATTACAGATTTTAGGAAATGACCCCTAAGAGTAGGATGAATAAAGAAAATAAAAAATTGAAGGTAAAAATGCCTAGAAGTCTATTAATCCCAACTTCTACCAAAAAAGGCTCCTCCTCTCTGAAATTCTATAATACTTTATATCTCTCTCTTTTATAATCATTACTTTTACATACATTTTATTTTTCTTATTAGAGACAACAGAGTTTATTGTTTAAGAACATGGATTCTGAGGCCAGGCTCCCTACGTTTAAACCCCAGTGTACTAGGTTCTTAACACCTACTCGTGCCTCAGTTTCCTTGTCTATAAAATAGAGATAATCAGAGAACCTATTTCAAAGTCATGTTATGAGGATTCACCTACTTAATAACATGCAAACTACTTAGAACAATGCTTGACACACAGAACATTAGATAGTGTTAGCTCTTATAATTTTCAAAAATTTTTTGAGGGCAGGACCTATATTAGATTCAACTTTGTATCTCCGAAAGTATTTAACATGGTAGTATTTGATAATTCTTAAGAACAATGAGAAACAATCTAGAGTAGCCACAGTGGGAATGTGACAGGAAAACAAACAGGATTTAGCAGATGAATGAATAAAGACAGTGAAAGGGAAGAAGATCCAGATGCCCCTGCAATATAAGCCTCTACCACTGGGAGAGTAATGATGGCATTAAGAGATATTAAAAAAAAAATAAATCACTTCTGAATAAAAAAGGTGGGTGTGGAATATTTGGTTGTAGATATTTTAAGCCTAAAATAATAATAAGTCACACAATTTTAACAGGACTAAAATTCTAGAGAGAAGAAGTATAGCCTTAATTTTGGAAGTCTGCTACATAAAAGCAATAGCAGAAGAACCTTAAAGATAATGAGATTTTTCATTAATTAAGACCACTTCTATCCCCTAAAGTCAAGTTAGTTAGGTGGTGTGTTTATACTCAACATTTCATCTAAATCAGCTTAACTGGTATAAATTATAGCTGAGTACTAAAAATTACATGTAATGAGAAATACATATTTTAAGAGATTATTAAAGAAACTCAATCACTTTATTGAGATACCTCTGCAAATATTAGTAAACTATTTTAAATGACAAAAATAAAAGATAACTCAGAACTTACCCTGAATCACAGAAACAGTTCCACAGTCCTTGGCCATGACTCCAGAGTAAACGATTAAAAACCCGTTTAAAAATTTGATATAAATGTAGTTCATCAACATCAGTTACCTTCCAGATGTGTGGAAGAATAGTACGAATACTTGTTCTTACTATGTCCAAAACCTAGTGGAAAAACCAAGTATTTCAAAATCCAAGTGCATATGTATGTGTCTAAAATTCAATGATATTTCATTTAATGATGAGTATACAAACATACACACTCATAATTGTACAGAAGCACAGAATAAGCCCAGAAATAGACCCATGCATTCATGAAAATTTGGTATATTACATAGGTGACCAGTCATACCACTGTAGTTAAGAAGATTACATTTAATCCAGGAAAGGACATAACCCTTATAAACATTTATACCCAATGTAGGAGTACCTAAATACGTAAAGCAAATATTAATGAACACAGAGTGACTGATGGTAATACAGTCATAATAGGGATATTAACACTCAATTGACACCAATGGATAGACCTTCCAGAAATAAAATCAACAGGGACACAGGGGCTTTATGACACACTAGATCATATAAATTTAATTGATATCTTCAGAGTATTTCACCCCAAAACAGCAGAATATACATTCTTTTTAAATGAACATGGAATGTTTACTAGGATAGACCACATTTAGGATAGAGAACAAGTCTCAATAAATTTAGGAAGACTGAAATCATGTCAATCATCTTCTCTGCCCATAATTATATGAAACAAGAAATCAATCACAAAAAAAGAAACTTAAGAAACACACAAAGACATGGAGGCTAAATAACATGTTACTAAACAATGACTAGGTTAACAATGAGATCAAAGAACAAATCAAGAGATACCTTGAAACAAATGAAAATTAGAACATTACTATCCAAAATCTATGGAACATAGCTAAAGAAGTCCTATGAGGGAAAACTATAGTATTACAAGGATTATTGTAAGAACATCTCAAATTAACATCCAGCTTTACAGTTAAAGGAACTTGAAAAAGAACGACAAATGAATCCCAAAGTAAGTAGAAGGAAGAAACTAATAAAGATCAGAGCAAAAATGAACAAAAGAGTCTAAAAATAATACAAACAATAATAAAAAATGAGCTGGCTCTTTGAAAAAAATAAATAAGATCGACAAACCTTTAACCAGATTCACCAAGAAAAAAAAAGACAGAGGACCCAAACAAATAAAATCAGAAATAAGAGAAGAAAGTAACAACTGACACCAAAGAAATATAAAGGATTGTAAGAAAATATGAACAACAAAATGCCAAAAAAAATTGGACAATCTGGATAAGTCCTAGAAATATACAATCTTCCAAAACAGAATCAGGAAGAATCAGACAATCTAAATCAGACAGATTAAAACTAGTGAAATTGAAGCAGTAATCAAAAAAGTCCCAATAGCCTGCCCAGGCAGTGGCACAGTGAATAGAGAATAGGCCTAGGATGCAGAGGACCCCCATTCAAAACCCCAAGGTCACCAGCTTGAGCATGGGGTCACTGGCTTGTGTGTAGGATCATAGACATGACCCCATGGTCGCTGGCTTGAGCCAAAGATTGCTGGCTTGAAACCCAAGGTCACTGTGTTGAGCAAGGGATCACTCACTCTGCTGTAACTCCCCACCCTTCAAAGCACATATGAGAAAGCAATCAATGAACAACTAAAGTGCCACAACAAAGAATTGATGCTTCTCATCTCTCTCCCTTCCTGTCTGTCTGTCCCTATCTGTCCCTCTCTCTGTCTCTCTCTGTCACACAAAAATAGTCCCAATAAACAATAGCTTCACAAATAAAACTTGTCAAACATTCAAAGACAAAATGTCACCAATTATTCTCAAATTGTGCCAAAAAATTCAAGCTCATTTATGAGGCCAGCATTATCTTACTTTTAAAACCACATAAAGACACTACAAAGAAAGGAAATTATAAGTCAATATACCTAAACAAAGATGCTAATATTCTCAACAAAATATTAGCAAACCAGATTCAGTAATACATTAAAAATAGCACACACCATGGTGAATTGGGATTTATTCCAGGAACGCGAGGTTGGTACATCTAAAAATCAATGAACGTGATATACCACATAAACAAATGAAGGACAAAAACCATATGCTCATATCTAATTGATGCAAAAAAATTATTTGATAAAATTCAGCACCCATTGATGCTAAAAACTCTCATTAAAGTGGGAATAAAGAGAACATACTTCAACACAATAAAGGTCATATACAACAATCCCACAGCCAACATCGTACCGAATGAGCAAAAACTACAAGATCAGGAACAGAGATGTCAGCTTTCACTACTCCTATTCAACATAGTACTAGAAGTTCTAGAAAGGAAGAAGTAAAACCGTTATTGTTTGCAGATGAGATGATACTATATAGAGAGAACCCTAAAGATTCCACTAAAAAACAACTAGAATTAAAAAATTCAGTAAAATAGCAGGACAGACACACAAAAATTCCAGAAATCAGTTACATTTTTATACATCAATAATAAACTACTTGAAAGAAAACTTTAAAAAACAATCCTACTCACAATTACTTTTTAAAAATACTTAAAAATAAATTTAACCAAGAATGTAAAATGATCTGTACTGGAAAAGACCTGTACACTGAAGAAAGAAACTGAAGAAGATACAAATATACTGCTCACAAAAATTAGGGGGTATTGCCTGACCTGTGGTGGCGCAGTGGGATAAAGCATCAACCTGGAACACTGAGGTCGTCAGTTCAAAACCCTGGGCTTGCCCAGTCAAGGCACATATGAGAGTTGATGCTTCCTGTACCTCCCCACTTCTCTCTCTCTTTCTCTCTCTCTCCTCTCTCAAAATTGAATAAAGTCTTTAAAAAAAATTTAAAAAAAATTAGGGGGTATTTTATCACTTCATATTCATTTTGAAATATTCACTAATTTTTGTGAGCAGTGTAAATGGAAGCATATATCATCTTCATGCATAGGAAGAATTAACATCAGTAAAATGTGCATAATACTCGAATAAATCTATAGATTCAACACAATTCTTATCAAGATACCAATGATGTAATTCACTGAACTAGAACAAATATCATAAAAATTTATATGGAATCACAAAAGACACTGAATAGCCACAGCAATCTTTAGAAAGAAAGAAGTTGGAGGAATCACACTATCTGATATCAAACTACACTGCAAGGCAATAGCAATCAAAATAGCATGGTCCTGGTATAAAAACAGATATATAAATTAATGGCACAGAACAAAGAGCCCAGAAACAAACTCATACATACCTTTATGGTCAAGTAACACTTAACACTGGAGAAAAAAACATATAATGGGGCAAAGATAGTTTATTCAATAAATGATGCTGGGAAGGCCTGACCAGGCAGTGGCGCAGTGGATGAAGCAACAGAGTGGGATGCGGAGGACCCAGGTTTGAGACCCTGAGGTCGCCAGCTTGAGCTCGGGCTCATCTGGCTTGAGCAAAAAACAAACAAACAAACAAACAAAAAAAACAGCTCACCAGCTTGGACCCAAGGTCGGTGGCTCCAGCAAGGCGTTACTTGGTCTGCTGAAGGCCCGCGGTCAAGGCACATATGAGAAAGCAATCAATGAACAACTAAGGTGTCACAACAAAAAACTGATGATTGATGCTTCTCATCTCTCTCCGTTCCTGTCTGTCTGTCCCTATCTATCCCTCTCTCTGACTCTCTCTGTCCCTGTAAAAAAAAAAAAAAAAAAAGATGCTGGGAAAACTGGACAGACACATGCAAAAAATAATAACAAATTAAAATACACTACCTTTTTATACCATACATCAAATAAAATCAAAATGGATTAGATTTAGATGTTAACTGAAAACCATAAAAATTGCAGTAACATCTTAGACATTTCTTGTAGCAATATTTTTTCTGAAATAACACTTCAGGCAAAGGAAACAAAAAAAAATTAAATGGGATTACATCAAACTTAAAAGTTTTAGCCCAGCAAAGAAAACTAACAACCAAATAAAAAGACAACCCACGGAATGGTAGATTAATTCACAAATGATGTATCTGATAAGGGGTTAATATTCAAAATTTATAAAGAAGTTATACAATCAACACCAAAAAACAAACAATTCAATTAAAAAATGGGCAAAAGACCTGAATAAACACTTCTCCAAAGAGGACATGCAGATGGCCAATAGACATATGAAAAGATGCTCAATGTCACTAAGCATCAAAGAAATGAAAAGTAAAACCACAATGAGATATCACCTCACACCTGACAGAATGGCTATCATCAATAAATCAGCAGACAACAAATTCTGGAGGAAAGGGAACCCTCCTGCACTGCTGGTGGAAATGAAGATTGGTGTAGTCACTGTGGAAACCAGTAAGGAGTTTCCTCAAGAAATTAAAAATGGAACTGCCTTATGACCTTTATAGTGATGGAAGGAAACCTGACATAGAATAATGAACACACAAAACAATATACAGATGATGTATTATAAAATTATACACTTGAAACCTATATAATTTTATTATCCAATGTAACCCCAATAAAATTGAATTAAAAAACATAAATATTTTTTAAAAAAGAAAAAAAGGAACTTCCTTATGATCAAATGATCCCACTTCTAAGAATATATCTGTAGGGTTAGGGTTAGGGTTAGGAAAAAAAAAAAAGAATGTATCTGAAGAAACTCAAAACACTGATTTGAAAGAATACATGCACCCCTATGTTCACTGCAGCATTATTGCAATAACTACCATTTGGAAGAAACCCAAGGTCTATGAGTAGATGAGTTGATAAAAAAGCTGTGGTACATTTACACTATGGAATACTACTCCACTGAAAAAAGCAGCATGATGGACCTGGAGAGCATTATGCTAAATGAAATAAGCCAGTCAGAGCCAAAGAGAGACAAGTACCATATGATTTCACTCATATGTGAAATCTAATGAACAAAATAAACCAACAAAAAAAAATGGAAAGAGAGTCATAGATAGAGAACTGACTGACAGCTCACAGACAGGAGGAAAATTGTGAGGCTGGTTAAAAAAGGTAAAGGATTTTAAATAAAATAAACCCTAAGAAAACCTCAGACACCGCCAGCAGCATGGCGATTATGAGAGGGAATGGGGATGGAGGGAGACTTGACTTGAGGTGCTGAACACACACTACAACATACAGGGGACTTATTATAGAACTATGCACCTAAAACCCCTAAAATTTTACTGACCCATTTCACCTCAATAAACTCAATAAAAAAGCCAGACAGAAAAAAAGAATTAAATTTAAATGTAAGTTAAATTTAAATTAGCTCAATAAAAGGAGATTTGGAAAAGAGCAATCTTTATTATAAAAAAATGCAGTTGAATCCTCACTTTATTTAATTAACAAAAATCAACTCCAGAGTGATTAAGGTCTTAAGTTTTAAAATAAACCATTAAATATTTGAGTAGAAGGTATCAGTGAATATCTTTTAGACCTTGGTTTAAAACTGATTACTTAAATCACTAAAAAGATATAGGCTATAAAAGATTAATAGATTTTGACTATATTAAAATTAAGAACTTCTAGTCATCAAAATATACCTTAAAAAATAAAATTTTACAAACTGGAAATATATATTGAAACATATACTCCAACAAAAGATTAGTACCAGGAATAGATAATGAATACCTAACATACTGTGAACATAAACTCTAACAACTTAAGAGGAAAAAAAAATGGGCAAAATACATAAAAAAGAGCTTCACAAAAGAAGAAATAAATATGCCCAATAAACATAAAAATAAAAATTAAGACCATAATACCATTTCATTTCCATTTAATTGAAAGAAATTAAAAGTCTGATAATACTAAGTGCTGGAGAAAAAGGCATCTAGAGGGTCTCTTAGACATTGTTGATGGAAGTACAAATTCCAATGGTTCTGGAAAATATCTTGATATTATCTCCTAAAGTTGAAAATACACACACCCTGTGACCCAGCAATTTTGTTTCTAAGAAAAACTATCTCGTAGGTTAAAAACAGTAGGCATGTACAAGAATGTTCAAATCACTGTTCATAATTGTAACAACCAGCCTGACCAGGCAGTGGCGCAGTGGATAGAGCGTCAGATTGGGATGCAGAGGACCCAGGTTCAAGACCCCGAGGTCGCCAGCTTGAGTGCGGGCTCATCTGGTTTGAGCAAAGCTCACCAGCTTGGACCCAAGGTCGCTGGCTTGAGCAAGGAGTTATTCAGTCTGCTGAAGGCACATATTAGAAAGCAATCAATGAACAACTAAGGTGTCGCAACGAAAAACTGATTGATGCTTCTCATCTCTCTCCATTCCTGTCTGTCCGTCCCTATCTATCCCTCTCTCTGTCTCTGAAAAAAAAATTGTAACAACCAAACTCTTCATCAACAGAAAAGTGAATAAACAATGGTATACTCATCCCTCTGGACTATTATAAGGTAGTGAAAATGAATGAAATATGACAATATAGCACATCTTAGTCACATAATGATAATTTAAAATACATATCAGTGATTACATGCAGTAGGAAACCCTTTTAATACAAGTAAAAACAACTGAATTTTTAAAATACTTATGGGGAATATACATTGATATAATAAGAATATATAAAGAAAGCAAGCACAGGACTGATGAATCATTTACTCAGGAAAATGACTATCTGAAACATGGGGAGCCAGAGAGATGGAGAGGAGTCATTTGGTTATATAATAGGTTGCTGCCAAGATCTTACCTTTTGTTTTGGGGTTTGATTCACATGAAATAATAACATTTAAAACACTAAATAAAACGAGGCTACATACGGACAAATAATTAAAGTTTCATGAAACAAGGACTACTAATTGTGGAAAAAAATTTAGAGATTCTAAAAAATTTATAAATCTCAAAAAGTTACTTTGTCTAATTCACATGTATTTAATATTTATGCAATGCAGGTATTTCCAACAAATGTAACTTTTTAAAAAATAAATACCAACAAATATAGTTATTCTAATTTCAGTTCACTTAAGTAGTTTTTCACTTTTTTCCTTAAAGAAAAAAAGTAATTAAAGGAACTGCTTATAAATTTTAAGGTAAGAGGTGAAGACAGAGAGAGACTTGCAAACACAAATGCTGAGTGAAGATACAAAGTATCTCCACAGGCACAAATGTGTGAACAAATGGAAGCAGATAAAATAATTTAATTTGTTTCACTTTAAAACGGCCACAATAAAATGTGAAACTAGTTTTCTCTGATCGAGGCAAAATTAGAATAAACACTTCTTCCAAAATCAGTTTTGTAAAAAAATTCAAAATAGCATTTTCTTTGAGGAGGACTGTCGACTGCAGCTTCTCCCGAGGACTTGTGTAGCAGCAGCATTCCTTCCCTCCCTGTTCCAGCTCCTCTCACGGTGAAGAGGGAGCAGGCTTGCGAATTGGGAACAGTACTGCAAGTCCTACAGCAGGTCAGGGTGTGCTAGCTGAACGTGAGGACAAAGAGGAAAGACAGTGCAGCCTGTAATCTAGTGGCATGTGAAAAAACTGTCCCAGAAAAGCGCGTTATTACAGATAAATGAATGCTTAGTTACAAAGAGAAATTTTATAAAAAAGGCCTTCAATATGAATTATTTACAATAATGCTGATATAATATACATATCAAGCATTAACTCATACTTTTAAAAAATAATTTTCTATTAAGTTACTAGTTTATCTCTTTATACATATTTCCGAATGTAGAAAGCAGTTCTCAGGACTGATGTGACATAAGAATCAATTCTAGAAGTAAACGGTTAGTTTATTTCTCTCTTAATTTTTCTTTCTACTGTCTATGTATTAATGAGTAAATAGCAGACCAAAGCTCATAATGCAGAAAAAATTAAAAAGTAACCAAGATAACCCATCAGTTTGACCTCAAGAATAAATATGAGTTCTATATAATAAAATTTAAAAGTATTAATGACACTGGTATTTTAACATTACCATACAGCACACTCTATTACTAAATAATTATTTAACTTTAAAGTGATAAAACATTTGAGATTATGGGTTGTTAATTCATTTCATTTTTGAACCAAAGAGAAGGGCAACTCACATGTGCTGGCTGCCTGCTCTGTGCCAACAGCTGTACTTGGTACATCACTTAGAGCAGGCTCTCTTGGGCACTGCTCTTTGTATGTTTTAGTCTTAATTTAAAGGAAATTTTAAAAGCATGGTGGTTAAATTATCTAGCCCACACATGACTAATAAAAGCAGCAACTTCAGAAAGAGACCGGAGAGTTAGAAGTGAGGAATGCTTCTACTCCCTCCTGATGTTTCCTCCACATGGAAATGGATAAACCCTCAGGCCTCTTGTGCCCCACCAAGTATCTCTATCTGACGAGTGGTTTCCAGACAGGTTAGGCTAGCAGGGACTGGGCAACCTAAGGACTTTTCCTTCTTCTACAGAGCACCCCACTGGGAACATGAATTCTCTTTTGCTTCTCTTTGCCTTTGATTTTAAAGGAGCCTGCACAAGGAAGCAATCTGGTCCTGGGGAGCTGACTGGGTCAGGAGACCTGTAATTTGGAGAACATGAGGCCATGCAAATGAAGAGAACAAGAACTCAACTCCCTCATCTCTCCTCTGAGCCTTCAAGAGTTTTTTCCTCTGCTTGGCACAGTCTTCCTCTGTTTGCCTGGTAAATGTCAATAACTCAAACATCACTTCTTCAGGGAGACCTTTACCTACCACTGTATGATCCCTTAATGCTCAGTTCTTTTCTGTTAGTAATATTTCACTTTAATTTCCTTTCTAATTAATAGAGGCTGTTATCTCCACAAAAGAAGGAATTATGCCCATCTTGGTAATAAACCGACCTTGTCCCCAAGGCTTAAGACAGGTCTAGAACTTAGTGTTTGCCTCAGTGTAATTGTTCCTCGCAAGAAAGTGAAACCTATGCAGACAAGATGAAAACCAGAGCTAACACCCATTGAGTGCTAGAGCCAAGCAACTCCGAAGTACTTTTCTAAGCAATTTTATATAGAGCAATTTATTTAATTCTCAGGGAAAAAAACCCACAAAACCATAAGGCAGATACAGTTGGTCCATAGTCTGTTTCCAGAAATTTTAAGGCTAGATTCCAAATCCTATACATTACCACTTCTGCAGAAAAACATGTGAATATTTAAACCAAGAGAAAGACAAAAGTTAACATATAACTTTCTGTCAGGTGACCATCGCCAAATGAGTTCAGGTGGGTTAGCTGTGCTGCTAACCCACCTGTGAATAGTTGTTTGTTTGTTTGTTTTGGTTTTGAAAACACTTTGAATCTCATTTTATGGATGAGATAACTCAGGCATAGAGCAGATAAGTAATTTACCCAAGATTACACAGCTAGTAAATGGACAGCTGTGTAGCCAGACCCATGCTCTTAGCCACTACCTAACACCACATAATTAATGTGCTCTGTCCAAGTGCTAACAGCAAAACCCTAGAAGAGAATCAAACTGTCTCTTTTAAGATTCAAATTCACCTGTAATTAAGGAATAGTTGGGAAGATGGGTGGGGGTTGCTGTGCATAATCAAGGCTGCCAGGCACTCCCTCCATCAGGTCTTGGCATAAGAACTATAGTGGTACCTTGAGATATGAGCAGACCAACATATTTTTTCAGATACGAGCTGCGACTTGGTCCATATTTTGTTCGAGATCCAAACAAAATTCCAAGATACGAGTCGTGATTCGGGAAGCTGCCGCTAGTTGGCGCGTTGGCGCACGAGTCAAACTAGCACAACACCAGCACCTTGTTCTTTCTCACATGTTACCTGCAGAATCAAGTCAAATCTCATGTGCTGTACTTGTTCTTGCAACATTTTTGCATTTTTTACTAACTTTTTTGTGTGCTATCATGGGGCTGAAGAAAGTGAGTGTGAAGGACAGTGGTGAGAAGAAGAGAATGGTGTCGATAGAAGTAAAGCAAGAAATAATAGAAAAACATGAGCGTGGTGTACGAGTGATTGAACCGGCAAGGCTGTACGACCGCAGTACATCTACAATTTGTACCATCCTGAAACAAAAGGATGCCATCAAAAGCACAAATCCAGCGAAAGAAACTACAATTCTGTCCCAATTAAGGACAAATATCCATGAAGAAATGGAGAGGCTTCTGCTGCTGTGGGTGAAAGAGAAAGAGCTGGCAAGAGATACATACAGTGACAGAGACTGTAATATGCGAAAAGGCATATATTATTTACTGCGACTTGAAGAAGAAAGAACCATCAACCTCAAAAGAGGCAGCAGAAGAGGCAGATACGTTTAAGGCAAGTCACAGCTGGTTTTGAAAATTTCAAAAAGAGATCTGGCATCCACTCAGTGGTGAGGCATGGTGAAGCTGCGAGTGCTGACGTTAAGGCAGCTGAGGAGTACATCGCACGTTTTGCTGCGCTTATCGCAAAGGAAGGCTACATCCCCCAACAAGTGTTCAACACTTGTAGAAACAGAATTGTTTTGGAAAAAATGCCCCAGGACTTTCCTCACTGCAGAGGAGAAGAAGCTGTCAGGCCATAAACCCATGAAGGACCGTCTGACCCTTGTATTGTGTGAAAATGCTAGCAGTGACTGTAAAATAGAGCCACTGCTAGTGTATCATTCTAAAAATCCTTGAGCCTTTAAGACTCACAAGATTCTTAAAGAAAAACTGCAGGTTAGGTGGTGTGACAATGCTTGGGCATGGGTAACGTGGCAGTTTTTTACTGAATGGGTAAATCTCATCTTTAGTCCTGCAATGAAGAAATATCTTCAAGAAAATAAGTTCCCAATGAAAGCATTACTAATCCTTGAAAATGCTCCAGCCCACCCACCTGGTCTTGAAGATGACATTCTTGATGAGTTCAAATTCGTGAAAGTCCTCTACCTCCCACCCAACATATGTTCAGTCTTGCAACCTATGGATCAGCAGGTCACTTCCAACTTTAAAAAGCTTTACACAAAGCACTTGTTCTGCCACTGCTTTGAGGTGCTGAAAATACAAATCTGCCCCTTTGAGAGTTTTGGAAAGATCACTACAACATCGTGATATGTTTACGCATTATTGACTTAGCATGACAAGAGGTTACAAGAAGAACCTTGAACTCGGCATGGAAAAAGTTATGGCCTGATGTTGTTGCAGACAGGGACTTCGAAGGATTCGAACCAGAGACCGAGACTGAGGTAGAAGCGTTGGAGGAGATTATGTCCCTCGGAAAGTTGATGGGTCTGGAGGGAGATGAGGGTGATGTAAACGAGCTGGTCGAGGAACATGAGGAGGAACTCTCAACTGAGGAGTTGAAGATGATGCAACATACGGAGCTTCTGCAAGAGATCAGTAGTGAGGAGGAGGTAGAGTTGGAGGAAGTGATTTCTACAAGTGAAATTAAAGACATGCTGGCAATGTGGGAGAAGCTTTCAAGTTTCATTGAATGGAAACACCCAGAAAAAATTTCAACTGGTCATGCTTCAGCACTTTTTTAATGAAACTTGTTTGTCACATTTCGGTAACAATTTAAAAGGCAGGCAAAAGCAAACCTCTTTGGATAGATTTTTATTCAAAAGTCCTGCAAGTGAGCCTGACCAGGTGGTGGTGCAGTGAATAGAGCATCGGACTGGGATGCAGAAGGACCCAGGTTCGAGACCCCAAGGTCGCCAGCTTGAGTGTGGGTTCATCTGGTTTGAGCAAAAGCTCGCCAGCTTGGACCCAAGGTTGCTGGCTCGAGCAAGGGGTTACTCGGTCTGCTGAAGGCCCATGGTCAAGGAACATATGAGAAAGCAATCAATGAACAACTAAGATGTTGCAACAGCAACAAAAAACTGATGACTGATGCTTCTCATCTCTCTCCTTTCCTTTCTGTCTATCCCTCTCTCTGACTCTCTGTCTCTGTAAAGAAAAAAAAAAAGTCCTGCAAGTGAAAGTGCCAAAAGTGCAGCCAAAAAGGCAAAAACAGGTGATGATTAAATAAAAAATACGTAATGTTAAGATTAGTTTAAGTTTAAAGTTAAGAAAGTGCATGTTTTACAATTAAGTTTTTGTGGTTTCATTTTAAGTCAAGAAAGTACAGTTTTACTTTTGTTTAAAGCAGTGGTTCTTAACCTGGGTTCTATCGAACCCTAGGGGTTCGATGAGTTGGTCTCAGGGGTTCGGAGAAGCCTCTGCCGCAGAGGCCAGAATAAAGTAATGCCGTAATTTGTTGTGAGTTCATGCACTTTGTTGGTTTTGTTCTTTGAGCAAGGTGATGCTCATGCACGGCTCATTTTGTGCACCAGTAAAGAAACATATACCAATGTCTTGAATTTGGGGGGGAAAAAAATCATATTTTATTTATCACTAAAGAAGGGTTCGGTGAATGCACATATGAAACTGGTGGGTTCGGTACCTCAAATAGGTTAAGAACCACTGGTTTAAAGTAAAGAAAATGCAGTTTTAGTTTACATTTAGTGTTAAGAAAGTGCAATTTTAGTGTACGTGTCTACAGTGCCTGCATCACTTCCTCCCTCCCTCCTCCTCCGCCATTCACCTCCATTAGCCGCACTCGTCTGTCTCCAAGGTAAGAATACAGTACTAAATAACACTTTTTTTTTATTTCATATACTATTTTGTTATGCATTGGTAAAGTATACATGTGTTTCTTAATTAAAAACATGTCTTTTTTCATAATTTAGGGTGGTTTGGGGATGTTTCACAGGGCTGGAATGGATTAAATCTATTTCAGTTATTTTAAATGGGAGAAATTTGTTTGATATACAAGTTGACTGACTTACGAGCTCGGTTACAGAACAAATTAAACTCATATCTCAAGGTACCACCTGTACTTTGCTTAAAAGACCATACAGGTGGGGAGACAGTGACTGCAGCTTTAGCAAAATACCCACTAAATAATTTTAGAAAGTCAGAGAGCAGGCAGGTAGGAAGTCAGACTGGGATGAGGTAAATCAATGCCACTTCTTTTCACAATGCTCTTTTGGATTTCTGGGTGCCTGGTGTTAGAAGAAAGCGGATGGAAGATAAAGAATTCATGAAACACAAAAACAAATCAAATGGTCAGCAAGGTGCCCTTATGTGTTTACCTGTGGATTCAAGTGAGGCAAACTTATAGAATATAGATATACACTTCCTGACATTGTGACTTTTGAAATCATCCCAATCCAACATTAAGCTCTCCAAGAGAAAAAAATAAATGGAAGACTCAGTCAATGAAAACATTAATACAATGAAAAGATTTGTCTTTTCCATATGAAATATAGCACATTTGAATGCATAAAGCACACAGACAAATTCATATTTTTGCAAGAACATACAGATGTTGAGTGACAAACTGCTCCATATGGCTGGGCAGTTGGCCCTAAGTTAAAATAATGGTATGAGGTAAGGAAGGTTTAGAAATAACATTAAAATGACTGCATGCTGTACTAATGTTGCAGCAGCCATGGTTCTAGGGGTGAAAGCATCTTTGCTGATGCAAAACAAACAGCTCTGGGTAGCATTTATGTCAGCCCAAATGAAAAAGAAACACAAAGTAATAACATTAAAATGCATGCAGAGGCAACTACAATAGGTATGAAAGTGACTAGAGGAAAAAAAATACTTGATAAACAAGAGTCTCTTAAAACCCTAAATTAAATTCAAATATAGTACAACCTTAATATCACTACTTATTTCTCTTCACCCTTCAATCTTAGTTTATGCCTAGCGAACAAACTTTTGAGCAAATCTAGCATTCTTCACAAACCACCAACATTGCAATATTTTCATACTTCATATATTCCTTACAAACTATACAAAGCAACCACATTCTTGGCAGAAGACTAAATTATGCAAGTGTGAAGTTACCACAACATGATATTAAATAAGATCAGCTGTTTCCATGTTCACCTGGTGAGGATTCTTTTCAGTTGAATACCTATATTGTCCACCTTTAAATTTTACGCTCATTAAGAAAAATTTAAAATAAGGCATGTGGAAGAGTGTGTGTATGGCATTCTTAGAGTTTTATGAGCAGCCAGCATATGCTTAGATCCTGGAAAAGAAACATTGAAACACATATTTCAACAAGTAGTGTAGTGCTCAGGACATGGTAGTCCTTCAATTAATATTATTCAATGCCTGGCTGAATAAGCAAATAAATAAATAAAGGCACAACTCTCCAAATCCCCAATAGTGCCTATCATAGTTCATGTATAAAACTGGCAACCAATAAACGTTTGTCAAATTAAATCACATCGTTCATAGCCTTTGTGGCAGCCTTGGACACATGCCATTTGAATTAACCTGTTTTCAGGAGAACAGTTAGCTGACAGCTTCTCCATTCGGGATCACTGCAACACGCAAGCTAAGCTTATGCTTTCCCAGACTGCTGCCGACCAAGGATCACGCATGGCTGGGTACCAGAGAATGACTATTGCTCCCCAGTTCAATCCCCAAACAGCAATCTTTGTTCTGGGTTCCCCATCAGCTGGACAGGCATTTCTCAGAACTTCACTGAAGTCTGAAGGCTTCCTCCTCAGTCCTCCAGGCTTTCATTCACAGGTGTCAGACCTGTAGTGCAGTCTCAAGGCTCTCTCTGCCTGTTAGAACTCTCTCGCCCCTTTATCTTTCCTGGATGTTTTCTCTTATAAATCTCTTTTACTGCTAATTTGATCTTATGTGTCCTGAACTCACACAGCCCTCCAATGATTATTGACTATTATCACAAAAAAAGTAGGATAGATCTGATTAATCCACATCTAAATGTAAATTAGTTAAGTCACTGGCCTTCTAAATGTGTAATCATTTATAACATCTAATTCTCCATTACACAACTGATCCACATTTCTATGTTGATTTCTGTTTTCCTAGAGGCAGCTTCTAGCTTTATAAAATAGCACAGGTTACAATGGATAGTCAAATAAATGGTCAGTATGTTACAAACCAAGACAAATTTTATACCTTATTTCTACATACTCTACCTAAAATAGTCTACATGTGAAGAATTCTTGGTAAAATAAAGTACGTCAGAGAAACAGCCTGGCACTAGGATCCTTAGTGGGAGAGAAAAAAATCAGCCTGCATTTTACACCTGCTAAGGCCAGAGTCCCTTCCCATGTGTCTCACTTCCTCACAAGAGCCCTCCACTACGTAATGTTCTAAATCTCAGAGAAGTCTAAGTCATCTGCCCCAAGTAAAGGGCAAAGGCAGTAGTGAACCCAAGTTCACATGACTGCAAGTCCAGTACTCTTGCCACTACCTAATACAAACCTCTAGTTTAATATCAACATATATAGCTTTAAACAATTTTTTCAATGCATTTTTCAGCTTATGATTAGCCCTCTTATTGTCAAAAAAATATTTCAGTCAGTCAATCTCTGATCCAATTTTACCTTTGTTTTCATCTGAAATAAGATAGAACACAGGTAGAAAAGTTATTTATATATATTATTGTATATTATATATTTATAATATGTTACATACTTATATGTATTATATATATAAATAAAATCAAGCTAAGCATATTTGTTTGTCCTAATGATTATTTCCATCCAAAGTGAATTTTAACTATTTCACTTAATTCTAATGCTAGTAAGTGGACAAAATGTAAAAAAAGTAAAGAAAAGCCTGACCAGGCGATAGTGCAGTGGATAGAGCATCAGCCTGGAATGCTGAGGTCCTAGGTTCGACCCCAAGGTCGCCAGTTTGAGCACTGGCTCAGTAGCTCGAGCAGAGTGTCGCCAGCTTGAGTATAGGATCATAGACATGATTCCACTGGGTCCACCCTAGTCAAGGCACATAGGAGAAAGCAATCAATGAACAACTAAGGTACCTCAACTATGAACTGATGCTTCTCATCTCTCTCCCTTCCTGTCTATCTGTCCCTGTCTCTCTGTCTCTCTCACGCACACTACAAAAAAACAAACAAAAAAACCCACCTCATTAAAAATAATCTTTATTTATGTTAAAGCTCTATACCAGGGGTCCCCAAACATTTTACACAGGGGGCCAGTTCACTGTTCCTCAGACCATTGGAGGGCCGCCACATACAGTACTCCATACACTGACCACCAATGAAAGAGGTACCCGTTCAGGAAGTGAGGTGGGGCCGGATAAATGGCCTCAAGGGGCCGCATGCAGCCGCGGGCCATAGTTTGGGGACCTCTGCTCTATACCCTCATTGCTGCTGGCTGGCTTCATGATTTGCATTCACGATGTATACATTTGTTATGCTTCTTTTTTTGTGAATAAGCATGGAAAGAAATAAACTGCTCACAAAAATTAGGGGATGTTTCAAAATTAATATGAAACTATAAAATATCCCCTAATTTTCATGAGTATTATAATAAATTCAGCAAGGCTAGCTTTACAAAAGTGAAAAGTTTTACAAAAATGTTTTTCTTATTATTCCAATAATAGCTCATGGTCATGAACTTTCACACCCCCTTCCAGCAAGGGGAAGGGTGTCATCACAAAAGCAACACTTGTGGAAGCTGCCCCTGCATCTGTTCCTAGTAGCGCCCTACCCTTTGCTACAGATCTAAGGAAGAAGAGTCTGCTTTGGAAAAAAAGCCTCTTAAAGAACAAAATACGTGAGGAAAGCAAAAGAAACACAGTGATCATAACCATAGCAAGAAAAGTTGCTACTAGTAAGTTGCACACGTGTAAATACTGGGCTTCCCTTCTCATCTGACCTAGGCCTCGCGTTCCCTCAGTCACCTTTCCAGGACCTCAGGAAAGCGGGCAATTCTGCAATGTAAACTTGCTCTGTTACGATAAGCCCTTACTTGCTCTGAGAGACAAAATTTAATCTATGAATTCTTTTTCCCAAAATATGTCTTTTAAGTAATTAGCTATATGGAAGAATATCTGTTTTTGGATAAGGGCAAATATAGAATTTAAGTCTTGTATTGGAGATGAGATATTACTTTTTACAAACACAAAGATATACAGTACTTTTGACTTTTGCAAAAACAGAAGAAAAACAAAGAGGCTCAAAGAAAGGGTAACTAGGTACATAAAAATCATGGGCCCTCACATCAGTGCTTCCACTTCCTTAACATAACAGTGTATAATACACACAGAGATGTGGCTGCACGTCTGAGCACTAGAAGAAAGGATTACACAAAGATAACTCACTTCAAGTATCCTTAGAGTAAATAAGTACAGATGAAGTAGAAATAATGGCATAAGTAAATAATGCTAGTAATTTATAAGCAAAGATTTATTTTTACTCGAAATTTATAAACGCAATTGAGCATATTAACCCTAAACATGAAATCAAATCCTACAATTCACAAATATGATTACTATTCACACACATCATTTGATCAATCCATACAATGTTTATATCATATCACATGTTATAAAACAGAATACCATGGTCCTATTTCATATCACATATTATAAAACAGACCTTCTCATATCACATGTTATAAAACAGAATAGCATGATCTTAATTTGTTGTTGCTGTTCAAATGAACACATATCACCAGTAAAGAAAGAAGGGTACAGAAAATTAGCTTGCTCTAGACAACAGTTCATAAAACTACTGAGAAATGAATCAACAAATGCCTATAGAAAGTCTCCTATAGGTGACTACAAAGTAAGACACACTCCCTAGCTTTTAAAGAAGTGGGAAAAATTAATACAGAAACCTCTCAATGCAGATCATAAGTATAGCCTAAAATTTAGAACAGGGACAGATAATATTTGATAAAAGGGAGAATAAGTTTCACAGAAACACTTGTGCTTCACTGTCACTATTCCGTTTTATAAAAGATTAATTTGAAAAATATATAGAAATATACAAAAACAAAAGGAAAACTGACACCAAATATCACCACTTTTTTCCCCTGGCTCAGTAAGTCTATCCTCCAAATATATATTATCTTAACATTTTGGTACCGTTGGGCAAACCAAGTGTTTCAAGTGTGAAACGAATGAGCTAGGTTTGCTTGCTTGTATTTTGCACTGGCCTAGGCCCGTGATGGCGAACCTATGACATGCGTGTCAGCACTGATACGCGTAGCCATTTCGATGACACATGGCCACATGCGGCCGCATACCAGAGAAGAATGGGGCCGCATGCCAAGAAGGATGTTTCATCCTCATCTCCTGCAAGGCCAGGTGCAGTAGCCGAGGATAAAACATTTGCTGTAGTGTAGGCACTATGCCAGAGGTCTGTAGGCCAAAACAACAGAACTCCAGCACAGAGCGTCTAGTTCTGGGACTTCCGGTTAGGCCGTTTTTCTCGAAGTGACACACCACCCAAGTTATGCTCAGGTTTTTTGGCGAATTTTGACACACTGTCCCAGTAGAGTCGATCAGGCATCCCTGATTTAACTTCCCCGTGCAGGGGGACCCTCCTGCTTATCAGCAGGGCTGTCAGCCTCTTCCAGACTACTCTTGAGGTGGCTATGAGGATGCTACTGTTAAGTGCCACCAGAGGAAAAACACGACAAACACAAATTAGTTGCAATAATCACACAGGCAAATTATTACAGTTTAAGGGGCCCCGCCAGCGTGCTCCTCTCGGCTGGCTTTGGTCAGAGCTCAGAGTGGCGTGGAGACAGTCTACATCAATGTTAGAGTCTGGGCGACTACTGCAGCATGGGGCCCCTCAGCTTTAGTACCTTTTCTGGCCAACGCCTTCTAACAGGTGTCAATCTACAGGATTACCACCTCAAACCACCTTTTTGGGAGTTCCTCGCAGGGAATCCCCTCTATGTCATTCTATTGAAATGTTTACATTAAACCACTTTTAAAGATATTCTTATTTTCATTAATTTACAAAGTTAATGTAAATAACACTAAGCCACTTCTTATCTATGTATAACTAACTTCACACACATACTAACTGGGCTCTTCTTGTAAGTCAGAGTCTGTTTATCGCATTATAGAGTTATGGCACTAAGCCACTATATTAATTCCTATCCAAATGGCATAACTTTATTTAATTTTAATAATTATTTTAATATCCTTTTAATTACTTTTATATATCTTCCATATTTTTATATTTCTATATATTTAATTACTATAACCTTATATTACTACAACACACACCAAGCTCAAAAGATTGTCCATCACTGGCCTAGGCAGCACCATGTGTGTATAGTCTATGGAAGGCTGCAAGTGCTTGCCCTCTGGGCGGCAGATCGCAAATTGCGGATTGCCTTCCTGCATGGGAGGGGCCATTGTTTGCTATTGTTTGTTGGAGAAGGGGTTTCCCCTCCAAGTCTGTTTTGCTGGAGAGTCCAGAAGGAGAAAAGGTGCTGAGGGGGTTGGGAGCTCTGAGATTTCGGCCTGACCTGTTTTGGTGGGGTAATGCTGAGGCCTGTGAGTCTGGGTGCATCCAGAGACAAAGAGGGAAGCAGTCTTTCCTGCCCGCTTGCTCATCCGCCATTATGAGAATCTAATAAACGGATCAGCCCACCATTTTCTGGCTCCACAGTTCCTTTTACCGTCTGCCTGAATCCAATATAAAACTGTGTGGCCACGATGACAGTGGACACTGGCCCTACAGGTACCTAGTTTGTAAAATTTTTAAGTGCTAGATATATATATTTACAGTATCATACACACACATGTTGTTTATAATGGGACAATACATATTATGCAACTTGTTTAACTTACTATCTTGATATCTTTTTAGGATGGTGTGAGGAAGGGGAAAGCTAACAGAAGCACTCCCCCTTTGAGTGCCTAAGGCGATGTGGACCTTGCAGCACATTCTTGCAAATACTCTGATGGAATTTCTCAGCAGGAAAATATGTAATTGAGAAATGTCTTATCTAAGAACATATTTACAAAGCTACTCCTGGTCTGTTTATATCTGCAGTCAAATGCAGTAAACACTAGACACATTTGGCTATTTAAATTAATTAAAATTAAAAGGTTAGTTCCTCAGTCACTATAGCCACATCTCAAGTGTTCACTCAATGGTCAAATGTGGCTGGTGAGCACTATATACTGGACATCACAGATATAGAACAATGCCAACATTGCAGAATGTTCTATAGGCCAACATTCATAGTAAGTAAACCTGGTACTTTGATTTCATCTGGCTAGAGAATGGAAGTTGGTCACAACAACTATATGGGTGACTAACTGGTTAAAAATGAAGGCTACTCAACTCTGGAAAGCTCCCTTTCTGCCCATGGGCACCACACATAGTTGGCACTCATGTCTTCAAACCAAGAATATCTCCAGGTATGAGAACTGATGCTGATGGACATTCTCCCAGCAACCATGCACCTGATGGCTGCTTATGGCTTCTGTCCTTCACTCATAACTAGTTAATTTGGCTAATTTTACTAATGTATGTTTGTTTCATATGTCATGAGTCATAATCTTGTGCTATAGCTTAGGTTAAGATCTATGATGCCAGAATAGTACTCCGTTTAATGTAACTAAATAGTATGGATATATATAATTTATTTATATTAATAGACTTTTAAGATGGCTTCAAATATTATGCTTTCACAAATACCACTGCAATGAATGCTCACAATCACTCTTTTACACATTCAACTATTATTCTGTTAAACAGAATTATGAGTCATAACGTTAGGAACTCTTGTAATTTTAATAGATACTGCAAAATTACCTTTCTAAAGAGTTGTACCAATGTATTCTTCCTCTAATTACATAGTAAAAGCTCTTTATCCATACTATTTCCTTATTATACATCATCTGTCTTATTAATTTTTGCCCGTATCATGCTTTTTACTTGCTTTTCCTTTGTCATTAGTGAGGCCAAGAATCTATTTATATATAATTAGCTATTTGAAGATTCATAAATTGTCTTTTCATAGCCTTTTTATACACTTGCCATTTTATTGTCTTTTGCCATCTGTTAAGTTTTTATGTAATCAAATCTGTCAACCTCTTTTTTTAAGACTTTTCAGTTTTAGGTCTTTCTCTTTCTTTCTTTCTTTTGAGAGAGGCAGGAGGAGAGAGAGAAACAGGAACATCAAGCTGCTCCTGTATGTGCCTGGACTAGGGAATTGAACCGGCAACCTCAGCACTCCAGGATGACGCTCCAACCAACCAAGCTATACTGACAAGGCTAGGTCTTTCTTAAGAAGTTGTTTTTCATTCTAAGATTGTAAACATACATATCTTTATTTATTTTCTTTTAAATTTTTAATATGTTTTACACATTAAAATTGTAATCTATTGGAATTTATTTTTGTATATGGTAAGGGAAAAGGCTCCAACTTAATTTTCTTAAAATATGTAGCCAGTTGCTTTAGTATCATTTAAGGGAAAAATTATCTTTTTTCCCACTGATTTAAAATGTCACATATATCATGTGCTAATATCTTCTAAGTACTTTTCATATGTTATTTCTTTTTTCTTTTTATTGAATTTATTCAGTGACATTAGTTAAGAAAATTATACAGGTTTCAGGTGCACAGTTCTACAACACATCTCTGTGCACCGTACTGTGTGTTCACCACCCCTAAGTCAAATCTCTATCACCATTTATAAATCCTTTCATCTGTTTCTGAACTATCTAGTCTGTTTTAATTAGCAACTTACCTTCACTATTCTAATGTCTAGATTACAGTAAGGATATGGAATGGAGGAAACTCGGGATACTTGTTTAATAAAAGATCTTTATTTTAATTAATCTAGGCTATAGTCAGTGATTTGGCAAAAATGTATTCAGGGTTTATAATGTGTTTTGCAATCTGCCTCTGTTACCAGCACTGCTATACCCTCTTGAACAGCAGCTCAATATTTAGCACAATACAAAACACCACGGAATTATTTATTGACTTAATTAATATGTATAGTGAGTACGGTTTATCCAGATGAAAGTGTATAAGTCAAAAGTCATCACTTGATTAGTGTCAACTTTCAGCTTATTAGCAATAAATCTTAGAAAGAGGAAATAATAACGGCATTATTGAAGGGATACAACTTCACTAAAACTATTAAAATAGTATCTCTCCCCCAAAATAATGTTGCAGTGCATCCAAAGGGCCCCTTAGGCTGCTGGCCACACCCCTCTTCTACTTTCCAAGATAGCTATTACATACCTTCTCCTGCCTCCTCAAATCTCCAAAAGCCCCTGCCCATAAGAAAACCTTCACATCTTCCCACCACACTGCCATGGCCTCTGCCTTCCCTCCTATTAGAATAAATGCTCCTGGTTAGGACAAACCTTCCCAACTTACTTATTCAAGAACTTTCTATCACCCCTCTTTCCTCTCTTCTAGATCATTCTCATTAGCATACAAACTATAAATCTCTTCATTAAAAAAAAAAACAGAACACACTTTTCATTAACCCACATCCCTTACCCCTCTACAGTAAAATTCCTTGAAAAAAATGCCAGTACTAGCTGAGTTTTCTTCCTCTCTGTCCTTCACTCTTGAACACACTCCATTCAAGTTTTGTAAGCTCTATGACACCATGGGCTTTTTAATTCACTATTTTTATCCTCAGAGTTTAGAATAGTGCCTGAAACATAGTAGGTATACAACAAATATATGTTGAAGAAATGAGTAAACAAATAAAGGTGTATATAGTTTTACTATAAATGTGTCTTAATGACTCTAGGTTAAGACATAACCTAAAAGGGAAGACTTGTTTTGGGCATTACTCACTTTTCGTTGTTTTGCAGAGTCCAATTTTATAAGCCAATATGAAGCCACTTTTGTTTTATGATACTTCCAGTTATCAATGATCTGTTGTGGGGGAGAAATATTAAGAAATTTAATCTAGACTTTTCCTCAAGAGTAACAAATAAAAGTAAATAAATGGGATAAAACCAATTTTTGAAGTGAATTTGTAAAATAAAAGCACTATAATATTATTTGCAATAAAGAACATCCACGTTCATAAAAAGATGTCCAAAGATCTCTAACATAATGTTAAGAAGCTATACGAATCCAAAATTTTTCCTTCTTGCTCTAAAAACACAAAATCTCTAATGAATGAAAGTGAAATGTCTTCGGGCACACAGGGTTTGGAAAAAAGCTCAAGACATAGGTTTTCCAATTTAATTCCAATACCTGTATTTACCATATCACCTGTAATAACGAAATATTCCATAATATATTAGAAGATAGCCTATATATTATTAGAGTTCTATTATCCTCTTTTTTGTCAAATCTGCAAATTTTATGAATATATAATCTAGTAATATAGACTGTAGCAAACAGATTAAAATATTTGCTGTATAAATTGAACATATATTAAATAATCTAATTATTTTTATTAATTACATAAGCCTATATGTTTTTATAAAACAATTACACTAGCCATAAATATTAGTTCTACTCTCAGATTATTTAATTTTTCTTCCAGTTGTTCCAAAAAGATGGTATATTACTAATAACTCTAAAAATTATAAGTAAAGTTTCTGGTACAAAGTCATTGGCTATATTTAGAAAAGAACTTGATTTAATAAGGACATAGGTAAATAAAAGCATATATAGCATAATGCTTTAGAACTAATATTCATTTTCTTCCTTTCCCTTGATGTAACAACTAGATCATTTGCAAACAAGATGATATTTCAATTTTTTAAAAAATATAGCATGATGCACTATATTTGGGGGTCTTGGTTACAACTATGCCGTGATTACACAATAGAAATTATCATTATTTATTTTTTAAACTAAGAAATTAATTTTATTTTATTCATTTGGTGTTTGTTTCTAGACAGTCACTTTAAACAAAAGTAATGCAAAAAAATTAAAAACGCAAGTGCATAGCTGTGGTTTTTATCCTAGAATTAGCCACTAGATGGTGCCTTCTCCTCTAGAAAAAAGTAATATTAGGGAAACCAGAAGAAAGTTGTACTACTGAAAAATTATCTAAGAACAAAAATTTGAAAAGGATGTTTGAATAAAAAGAACAAACTTTAATTAAGAAATGTTTCTTCACCAAAAATACGAATAACTTGGACGTTAGGAAAAGTGATTGACTTTAATGTGAATTTTAGTACTCTTGTCATTTTAGAAAGTTCCACTGGGTGGTGCAAATGTGTGTATAATAAGAAAAACACACAGCATAAGTCATTTTAAAATCTTACCAAAACCATTCAGGTGTCACAATCAAGTATTATTGATATTTTAAGCTCAGGGCCCCACTTTTTTTTTATTACATCTCATTCTATATTAGATCTTTCTACATCTTTATAAAAGCAGCTCTAACAATAAATATTTCTTTAATAATTAAGGACAATATGTGAATAGCATGATTTTCACTTCATGAAGCAGGTGCATCATTAAAATGGGACGATGCCCTAAAAGATATTTTGCACTGCTAAACTGCTAATTAGAAATGTGATCTCACTGTTTCTGAATCATATAATTAAAACAATCATTGTATTATCTAAAGCTTGTGGAGACTGAAAAGAAAGAACATCAATTAAGTTACTATAGTAAGTCATTGAGAATAATGCCATCAGGAAATAAGTTCTGGTGTTCTAAGAAAAACAAAAGGTATGAGCTCCTCAGAATTCATCAAATACTCACATCTTCCACCAGAAGTAATGATTCTGCATCTGATTTTCCTGGAAACCGGATCTTCATGTCCTTGAGAATAAATAAGGTCTGACTTGTTAGATCATCTTCTTGTTCTTTTGTTCTCAGTTGCCGCAAAGACTCACTCTTAAATTTGAAAGAATACAGATATTTGGAGGGGGTCTTATTTCATTGTGCCACTATAATCTGAAAGATATTTCTAGGTAAAAATGAAGTACTCTTGATTGGAAAAAAGAAAAAAACAATGTAAATGGAAGAAAGTATTTTTTTTACATTTATTCTTAGGATTAAATGAATATGATTTCCCAAGAGTATCTTTTAAATTTCCACATAGTTGTATTTTAGTTAGTTCAAAATATTAAATTTAAAATAGAAATGGTTAAGCCTGACCAGGCAGTGGCGCAGTGGATAGAGCATTAGACTGAGATGCAGAGGACCCAGCTTTGAAACCCCGAGGTCACTGGATTGAGCACAGGCTCATCTGGTTCGAGCAAGGCTCACCAGCTTGAGCCCAAGGTCACTGGCTTGAGCAAGGCATTATTTGGTCTGCTGTAGCCCCATCCCCACCCCAGGCAAGGCACATATGAGAAAGCAATCAATGACAACTAAGTTGCCACAATGAAGAACTTCTCATCTCTCTCCCTTCCTGTCTGTCTGTCCCTATCTGTCCCTCTCTTTGTCTCTCTCTCTCTCTCTCTCTCTGTCACTGTCAAAGTATATATATATATATATATAGGAATGGTTAAAAAAGACTTCCTGGTCAAAAGTTTCATTTGCTATAGATGCCTTAGGCAATCCTTAATTAGAAAAAAATATCATTCTTTCTTAACAAGTGAAATTTATTCACTTACATTTAAAAAAACTCTTCATTTTGAAAACATTGGATGCAGTAAATAAACAAATAAATTCCCAGTCTTTTTGAAGATACTTGGAGTTATCTACAATATTTGAACATGTACAAGTAAATCTGATAGCAAAATAAATTCACTACTTCCTCAGTAGTGAACCTCTGGGATTCATGCTAAGGAGGAAATGTTATATATTAATTTAATATACAGAAAACAATGTTGTATTTCAGAATACTCTAAGAATAATTCACCAATGGTCTATCTTTTTAACTTATTAATAGTCCCATTAAAGAAAAATTTCCATACAACAAATTTCCTCAAATTTATAAATACAAACCACACAATATACTGCAAAATCATATATTTACTCAGATGATTTTCAACAGAAATATCCTACTTCATAAGCAAATAGAAAATAAAATGCTATTCTATTTTGTGTCTATCCTAGAGTTCTGTGATATACTGGTCTGCCTTCTAAGAGTTCACATTAAGTTACAGCCTAGGATAGATTCAACAATTCAAATTCCAGGAGACCATGAGTTGAATGATAGGCTCTGAGGTTAAATCTGTCCTCCTTCCAGCTGATCCCTTGCCACCTAAATCCTCAATGCAGTGGTTCCTGTAACTGCAAAAGGACCAAAGTAGATGACTTACCATCTGAGAGTTAGTAGAGCAGGAATCATTACTATTAAGCAGATGTGTCACGCAGGAGGAAGCACGGTTTAAGGAATGTGACCGAGATGCTGAAGTTGGTCGGGATGGTGACATGATTTGTTGAGCAGAAAAGGGGCGGATGTCCACACTAGGAGGTGCTTGAGAAGAGATGGACCGAGGGCAACTGAATGAACGCCTTATGGAACCTATCAATGATGGAGAAGAGGGATAGTTAATAAAAGTTTACCACCATATTTGGTCTATATAGATTATTAATTATTCCATAGGGTAGTAGCATGGGAATGAGTATCAAAGCATAAGGTATCATCATGACAACATGAGTTTGGAGTTGATTCTTCAATTTAAACAATGAACTTGGTGCAGAATGCCTGTCATGTATGAAAAATGGATATAATAATAACAATTAAACAGTACTTTAATTTTCTGTTCTTAAAACATGACATAGAAGAATCAGAAGAAAGGTAAACTAACTAACAAAGCACCATCTATAAACCAGGCATTTTTGTGTGTGAGAGAGAGAGAGACAGACAGACAGGAAGGGAGAGCAATGAGAAGCATCAACTCATAGTTGCAGCACCTTAGTTGTTCATTGATAGCTTTCTCATATGAGCCTTGACCAGGGGGCTCCAGCCAAGCCAGTGACTCATTGCTTGAGCCAGCGACCTTGGGCTTCTAGTCAGTGACCTTTGGGTTCAAGCCAGAGACCATGGGGTCATGTCTATGATCCCATGTTCAAGGCAGTGAACCTGCACTAAAGCCGGCAACCTCAAGGTTTCGAACCTGGATCCTCAGTGTCCCAGGCCAACACTCTATCCACTGAGCCACTGCCTGGTCAGGCTACATCTACTTTTAATCCTCACAGAAACCCTCTGAATTAGGAATCTCCATCACCTGAAAACTCAGGTAAAGAACTTTCTCAAGATCAAAGAAGAGAGTGTGCAAAGCTCAGATTTAATCCTGAACTATCTAATGCCAGTGTCTCCCTCTTCCTATAAGATCATAAAAATACTATCCACTATCGTCAGACTAGACTGGTCAATCACTAGAATCTGTATGTGTCCCAGGCCAGTTTTCTCAGTGGATAGAGCGGCATGAAGACATACCAGATTTGATCCCCAGTCAGGGCACACATGAGAAGCAACCATCTGCTTCTCTCCCCCACCTCTCCCCCTTCTCTCCCTCTTCCTCTCCCACCAGTGGCTTGGTTGGTCCAAGCATCAGCCTCAGGCAGAGGATAGCTCGGTTGATTGAAGCATCAGCCCCAGACGGGGTTGCCAGGTGGATCCTAGTTGGAGTACATGTGGGAATCTGTCTATCTCCCCGCACCTCACTTAAAAAAAAAAAAAGAATTTGTGTAGAGGTTATAAACAGAATATTTTACAGCAAGATTCATAAGAAGGGATGGACAGGAGTCTAGAGAATGGCAAAGATAAATAAGGGAGTTACAGAACTACGGGCCTATGAGAAGAAAAAAAATAAAACAGAAGAAAAACAAAGATTATCCTAATGGAGCTTGTATATAATTATTATAAGAGTGGTGCTAGATAGTTTTCTTATTCAAAGGAGAGAAGAAAAAAGCTACATTTAAATTCCCACAGCAAAAGGGTTAAATAAAGAGAAAGTATCTGAAACTAAAGGGTTGTTACCAGAATAATCAAGTAAGAATTGAGCCTGACCAGGTGAAGGTGCAGTGGATAGAGCGTCAGATTGGGATGCAGAAGACCTAGGTTCGAGACCCCAAGGTAGCCAGCTTGAACATGGGCCCATCTGGCTAGAGCAAAAGCTCGCCAGCTTGGACCCAAGGTCGCTGGCTCCAGTAAGGGGTTGCTCGGTCTGCTGAAGGCCCGCGGTCAAGGCACATGTGAGAAAGCAATCAATGAACAACTAAGGTGTCACAACGGCAACAAAAAACTAATGATTGATGCTTCTCATCTCTCTCCGTTCCTGTCTTTCTGTCCCTATCTATCCCTCTCTCTGACTCTCTCTCTCTCTGTCCTGTAAAAAAATAATAATAATAATAAATAAATAAATAAGAATTGAATATCTTTCCCCAGTGTATAGTGAGAAAATTTAAAAGAGAGAACCAACTCTTCCAGGTAAATTTGACTGCTGAAACAGGAAAATAAATTTTATCACTCAATATTATGAACATCTATATCTTTTTTTAGTTCATATGTTATATATCTTCTGTCCTATATACTCTCTTTGCTTTGGGAACATATCAATCTTCAATGGTTAAGTAATTTAATAAAATTCACATAAAGGCAGGTTGAATAGCCAAATATTTCCCTCTGTTAGCTGTTGAAAAAGAAGTGAACCTTTCAAAGGCAGTAGATATACACACCTTATTTTTAGAGATGTATTTCTTTTTTTCCTAATCAGCTTTTCTTTTTTTAATTAAATTTAATGGAGCAACATTGATCAATAAGAGTACATAGGTTTCAGGTGACCATCTCTATAGCATTTGACCTGTCAATTGTGTTGTATGTCCATCACCCAAACTCAAATTTTCCGTCACCCTATATTTGTCCCTCTTTACTCCCCTCCCCCAGGTAACATTTTACTTTTATCTATGTCCATGAATCTCAGTTTTATATCCCACCTATGTGTGAAATCATATAGTTCTTAGCTTTTTCTTATTTACTTATAGTATTTCACTTATTATAATGGTCTCAAGGTCCACCCATGTAGTCGTAAATGGCAATATGTCATCATTTCTCATGGCTGAGTAGTATTCCGTTGTATATATGTACCTCATCTTCTTTATCCAATCCTCTATCAAGGGATAAAATAGGGGTGCATTTCTAAAGGATATTTTGAAGAGATAATAAGCCTAATGCTCCTCATTTGGTTCTAAAAGGTACAAAAATGTATACTCATTTAAGCTATAAAAGATGTCGAAATTTTTTTCATTTGTTCAAACTAGTAACTTCCATCTAAACCTGAAAGTAATGCCATTTTTGAAAGAAAAGTGCTTCAAGAGAAGGGCTGTGTGGGGAACATGCCTCTGGTCAATCTCCCACTAAGCAAGTACCGCAGAGCATGTGCTACTGCCTGCACCGGGGGCTACTGCTCTCTTTTAAGGCCTGAGGTGATGATCTGGACATGTATAATCCAGCTGATCATAGGTGCAGAAGGAAAATATCTTTTCTCTCGAATGACCAAAGATTCCCATTTTCCTCCTGAATACACTGGAATTTCAGAGTAACTAAATAGTTAGACATGCCAATAATATTTAGGTTGATTAACAATAAATAGTTGTAACTTGCAAATACAACTTAGGTGAAAATAATATTTCATATAGTTTTGTATATGACTACTTTATAGCAAACCAAAATATATTCTTTGACACTATAACAAGTTTGATATCCTAAGTTAACTATCTACTACAGAAAGTGTTACACATAATCTGGATTTTATCCTCCGTCATCAGCATCACTGTGGACAGAAAATTCAAGGAGAGTTTGTGGTTATGATATTACTTAGTGAGAGTTTGTGGCTATGATATTACTTAGTGTAAAAGAGAATATAAAACAAAGTGAAGCCCTTCTTGCGATTTCTAATGACTAGAAAATAATATATAATACTTATGAAAAAGATATGTAATTGAATTTGACTAGCTTTAAAATGAGAATTCACACATAAAAACACCTTAGTATACTATTTATCCAATCTCAATTTGTTAACCTATTGTTGTAAGAACAAAGAACAATCTCAGAGCTACTGGAGCCTGAGCAGTCTTCTTTATCCCTCCCCTCCTCCTCTGCTAGTTCATGCTTTGAGAGATGTGCACGTGAGCCAACAGGGGTTAAAAAGCTGATTAAATCTGAGCAGAACAAGGTCAGCTTCCAAGAGAGGAACAGAGTCATACTTACACAGAGACACACTGAAAATATATACCTAAGACATCTTTACGAAAAAAGGGAGAAAGTGATAAAATAGCTACAAACTCTGGAAAAGGTGCTCAATTAACAAACCTTAAATGAGGAAATAAACACATGAAATGGAACATAATACAACACATTTCCCTTCAAAGGCAGGAACACTGGCAGGTATCTTTACGAACTAATATGGAATAAGTAAATGAAAAACAATTAAAATCTTCGTCGATTAGTTCTGCATTTCTCATGCATTTTGCCCTAAGTATGGAAGGCCTGGTTTAAAATGCACACATTATCAGGAAAGCTAACATATTAAATCATTGCTAGAGCTCAACAAAGGCTCACAAGTGTGTTCATGGCATGACCGAACCAGCCCCTGTAGGAGAGTCCTGGCATAAGGAAGGACAAGGCAAACAGCAAACAGCAAACAGCGACAGGAGTGCAAACAGATCCTGCCCTGGAGGCAGCGTGACCAAGGGTATCTAACTGAGCCTGCGCAGACAGTGATGCCACAGGGAAGACTTGTGAATGAAAAAACCATGGACACAACAGTGCACATTAGGGATTAAATAAAGAATAAAGGGCAGGAGAATAGAAGACAAAATGTGGAAAAAAAAGAAAGCTGAAAAGGAAAGAGACAGAGAAGCTGGTTGGTTACTCTCCTGAATGCACCAAAAGCCCTGACTTTAGTGCTTACCTATGATGAAAATGAGGGGAAACAAAACCATTTCACAATTGTATGGCTCACAGATACGTCCAAGTCAAACACATAGAAAGATACACATTTTATAAAAAAGCAGACGCAAACACACGACATGGGTGACAGAGAGGTAGAGAGAGCAGGAAAGACGACAGGATAACTCACTGGCTTAAGAGGCAAGGCAATCACAGATCGGCCTTGGGTCACAGCTATAACTGCATGCAGAGGCCTAGGGCTCAACAAATGCTTATGAAATAGAGACAAATGGACTGACTGTAGAGACCCTTAGGTCAACCCTTTTGTCTCCTGCTTGCAGACCCTGAGGAGGGTTGCGGCAGGCGCCCAGGTCTGGTTCAGGAAGGAAGTAGAATAGAACCCAGGTCTCCTCACACATAACAAGAGTTCATTTGGCCCAAGATCCTTTTATTGAGTTCCATAATCCCAATTCTATAATTCTTCATATAAATTAGAAGAAATAAACTTACTGGATTGTTGAATTAATTTGTAGTGGCTGGACTGTTTAAAATTGTAAGTAACTTGCTTTTCTCTTTTCTTATTTTGGTATTCCTTTTCATCGTCATCTGAGTCTGAAGAGCTGCTGCTGCTGTCGTAGCTGCTGTCACTGCTGCAGTACTTGTATCTCCTCGTGATCTCTGTACTCTTGGGCATGGAACAGAGAGGCTAACATAGAGAAAAATGCATTATATTGTCAGAATTCAAAAAAAATACTTATTTACATGATTAATTACTATTTTCAATTTCCAGTTTATGCATGCTGCTCTTTACTGACACCTGAAAATCCCCCCGTTGAGTACTATCGTTACAATGCTGCTCTAAGCCTACAACACAATTCACTAATTTCTGTTTCTGACACAATTCTTTCATAAATGATATAGTTCAGTTACAATGAGGGGAATGCTGTTTCCACATGATTAAAATAAAGGATCAGATTATCACAAACAAAAATAATGACAAATTAAAGGAAAAGAATTGATAAAAATATAAAAATCGGAAACATAATCAATTTTTCTCCATTGTATACAGAACAATTACTTATTACTCACCAAGACTCAGAGAGGTACATTTGCTGTATCATTGATGTTCAGAGTCATTCAATAAAAATATGTGTATGTGTATTTGTGTGTGCATGCTTGTGAGAGAGGAGAAGGAAAAGAAGGACAGAGAGACAAAAGAAAAAGTAGCAGCCAGATGAACCACCATAAATAAAGTCAGATAAACCACTGTAAGTACAGAAAGGCCACATCTTAAAACAGAAACCTATAAACCTAATCACTCAGCTAATACGCAGAAAGAAGCAAGGTATTTTTCACATGTCTAACTCGCTGTTAACATTTTTACAAATAAAAAATTTTAGTTAATTATCCACTTTCCAAATTGGTTATGAACAAATCATGTCCTTTCTCAGAAGATTCCTAACTATGTGACACATAGGGTTGGGCCACAACAGACAATGTTGCTTTTTATTACCTATGCTACATTTTTTTAAATGTGATATAATGTAAACTCAATATATGAATATTTTAGAGAACCGGTGTTTGCAGAAGGGTAAATCTGTAAAATTCAAAATGCCATGTTATTATGTTTCAATATTGGCATTAGAATCACTTTTCTCCAAACCTTTCAATCAATGTGTTTCCAAGGCCAGCTAAAGAAATAAGCTGAGGGAAATGGGACAGCTTTACTTTAAAGGAATATACAACCAAGAACAAAACAGGTTTGGAATTTAGTCATTTCAAGAGAAAATTTACTACACACACCATATGCCTCTTATTCCTGCTGGGAAAAGTTCCCACGGTTGTAAACAAGTTTCTTGTTTTCTGTTAAATCAAACAAAGATGTTTTGATGTAGCACACACAATAATAAAATCCTTGGTTACCATGGGATTTCACTGAAATAAAGTCTATCCTCTCATGTAACAGTGTAGGATGAAAGGTAAAGAGGAGAATAGAATTTCATGAAGTGCCTGAAATACATAGTAAGCCAGAGCATGATCTTCTAAAAGTTATTGGCTTTGCAAAGGATGAAAAATAACCAAAGGAGGAAAGCAGCTTAATACACTACACTACCACTTGTGTTTAAAAGTATGTTCTCCTTTTGATAGTCTAATATTGACTGAGCACTAACATGTTTAAAGACATAGCATGAAAACATTTACCAGTAACACAATCATCAAACAGCTTGACAGCCTTGGAGAATATGAGTTTCTGGGGAAAGGATGTTTCTTCATAAGTCTAGCATACCCAGAAGAAACATGGCATGATCAGCTTGCTAGTAATGCCTTCCTTCATGTAGGCAAACAGATTTGAGGTTTTTTTAAGGAGTTTGACTACATAATAAGTTATTCAGCCCTTTAAAGAATCTCAATGAAAAACATATGGCTGTGTCATATATGCATTGAGACGTTTTTGACTAAAACACTGTGTAGCCACTGTTCGGGCAGTGGCGCAGTGGATAGAACGTCAGACTGGGATGTGGAGGACCTAGGTTCGAGACCCTGAGGTCGCCAGCTTGAGCGCGGGTTCATTTCATTTGAGCAAAAAGCTCACCAGCTAGAGCCCAAGGTCACTGACTCGATCAAGGGGTCACTCAGTCTGCTGTAACCTCTCCCCCTCACCCCCCATCAAGGCACATATGAAAAAGCAGTCAGTGAACAACTAAGGAACCGCAACAAAGAATTGATGTTTCTCATTTCTCTCCCTTCCTGTCTGTCTGTCCCTATCTGTCCCTCTCTCTGATTCTCTGTCTCTGCCAAAAAAAGAAAGAAAAAAAAACCCAAACACTGTTCAAGTAATAAGTCACAGTAGATTAACTCTAAACAATGACTTGACTATACAAAATAAAATTTGTAAACTGGCATTGAATTATGACACAAACCATATTACTTACTTTTATGTCCAATTTTATTTTTAACTGGGTCACAAATAAAACAATATACGACTGGTATAAAGAATAATCAAACGAATACCCATGTATATCTACCACTCAGCTGAAGAAAAAAACAATGCTGATATTTTTGTGGTATTATTTTTGTAGCTAATATTTTTTAGATTCTCAAATAAGTAAAAAAAAAATATTTCTCCTAGTATAAGTTTCATTTAACCTTGATTATCTTCAATTAGCCTTTATTCTTCTACCAGTAAAGACACTGGAAATCAGTGTTTCAAATGTAATATCATCCCTCTAAAAGAAAGTATGCTTTGAAGTTTAGCTCATTCCACACCTCAGTGTATATAAAGTTAAAAGTTATAAAAATGCTTTTACTTCAAACTGATTATGCAGCTTTCAACCATCTTGAAATATCACCAGTATTAATAACTACAGGAACTAGCCTTGGCTGGGTAGCTCGGTTAGTTAGAGCATTGTCCAGATAAGCCAAGGTTATGGTTTCAATTCCCTAGTCAGGGCACATACAAGAATTGACCAATGAATGCATAAATAAGAGCAACAACAAATCTCTTTCTCTCTATCTCTCTCTCTCTCAAATCAATAAATTAAAAAAATATAGCTACAGGAACTAACCAATCCATTTCAACAAATACATTATTAGTTCTTATTACTGCCTGGAATATAGACGTTAAAAAATAATGTAAATTCTGCCCTCCAGGAGGTTATAGTTTTATTTGAATAATAACTCTTATTTGATGAAGCAAAGGAAAATATAAGAAACTAGAAGGCCATCTCAGGGCCTTTGTATTTGTCATCCTCCCATAAGTATGGTTGGTACCCCCAGGTTGTCTCACATCTGCTTTGCTGAAGTGCATAAATACAAAGCTCAGAAACTTCCCAATATTTTTAAAGTGAAGCAATGACTCATAAAGGCATTCACTTTTACAGATACTCTAAAATACATTTGTTGCCAAGGAATTAGTAGTGACATCTCCCACAATTCTTCAATACAGAGGATATAATTCAGAAGAACAGGATCCCTGACTTCCAAGATCCCTGGTCTCCACCAGATACATCTCTCCCCAGGTTCACCTGCACCATTTCACTCTCCAAGTATCTTCCACTGAAGTCAGATCAATTTCTTCATGTTTCTCTAACACCCTATGCAGTGCATAACTTCATGTCACTGCCTTTAATGTTCTCTCTACTCCAAACGTCCTTCCATCCATCTTAAATGTTATAGTGCTACTCATATTTTTTTTAACTGAGAGAAGAGGAGATAGAGAGACAGACTCTCACATTCATCATGACCAGGATCCACCTGGCAACCCCCATCTGGGGTCGATGCTCAAATCAACTGAGCTATCCTCAGTGTCTCAGACCGATGCTCGGATCAACTGAGCTATCCTCAGAGCCTGGGGCCGACATTTGAAACAATTGAGTCACTGGCTACAAGAGGGAAAGAGAGAGAGAAGGGGGAGAAGAAGAGGAAGAGAAGCAGATGGTCACTTCTCCTGCATGCCCTGACAGGGGATCGAGCTGGGGACATCCACATGCCAGGCCAATGCTCAATCCACTGAGCAAACCAACCAGGGCCAGCACTACTCATTTTTAAAAACCTAGTTCAAATGTCATTTATGAAGCCATCCATCATCACCCAACCCCTTTCTTCTCTATGCTGCTATAGCACCCTCCACTCCCCTTATTACAATATCTGCCACAATATACCATAGTTTTAGGTTCACCTATCTGCTCTTCCACTAGTCAATGTGGTCCCTATAGACGCATTCAACAAATTTAACTAATGTTTTTGAGAACATACTAAGTTCCAGATGCTGTATTAGTTGTGAGAGAGAATGTACAAGTTTATATTAAGGTGAACATGCAATTATTTGTCACAACTGCTCTATACATATTTTATATGGTGCAGCAGAAGGAGGGGGAGGAAGACCTAAGTCTAACTAGGGAAGTGAAGATTTCACTGTACTTTGTAGCATCTACTTTAATACTAAGACAGGTAGAAATACTATACCTTTGGTCCTCGAGGCCTGGAACTGGAACTTTTGCCCATCAATTTTTCATCATCAATTTCACATTGTTCCAGAAGATCCAAAATATCTTCCTCCTTAAAAGATATTTAATTAAAACTGTGATCAACAATGGATTCTGGAATTTTTCTAAGTTCATTAATCTCTGTAAAATAGTGTATAAGTATTCCTAAAACTAGTTAATGAAGACTGTTCAGATCAAATGAGTAATGAAGGATCATGCAAACTCTTAAAAAGTTTTTTCACTAAAATCTGATAATATAAATAATACATTGCTGAAATTTATTATGTATTATCATAAACAAAAGTGTCTTTCTGTTTTAGTACACTATTAAAATCTGAGAGTAAAATAATTCGATTGATTAGCCTATTTGGACACCTTAAAATTTCTAAAATCACTTTAATTTTCCATATCACAATTTCATCAATCATTTCTATATTGATCATTGCAAAATACTATTGCAACTTCAGACAGAAAACTGATGACTGGCCTAACAGTCAGCATTCTAATGTTAGCACTTGTTTAATGGGCACAATTTAATAAAATCTTCAAAACTTTAATTATTGCATAACAGTATCTATAGAACTTTATAAAAAGTTTTACTCCATAGACTTAATATCTTCTCTTAACCTCTTCTAGAGTCATCTTGGATTCAAAGGAAAGTTGAAAAACCTTAACACCCAAGTGAATGTTGAACAAACCAAAGCAATAGGAATATAATAGCTATACTGAAAGAATAATCAGCAGCTTTACTGAGCTATTTCTTCAAGCTATAAAAATATCACATTTTATATGATTTGTATTTCAGTGTCTCTTTAAAAAAAAAGGTTTCTGAAAAAGACAGGAAATCTCACTGTGCAATAGCAATTTGTAAAATAAGTTACTCTTAATACCAATAAAAAAAAGTTTAGCTATTAAAATACTAAAAGGTTTTTGCTATAAAGTTTGATTAAATAATAATTCTCCAATACAATTCAAGGCACAAGATAATTAAAAAGAAATTTATCTAATTCTGCTATTGTTTAGGAAAAAGGTCATAATAGAAAATACTTTTATCATAACAGCTAGAAAATGTCAGCTAAACTAAATAATCATATTTTTAAGACATTGAAAAGCTGTGGATAAAAAGTAGTATAGCTTGACCAGGCGGTGGCACAGTAGATAGAGCGTCGGACTGGAATGCGGAGGACCCAGATTTGAGACCCCAAGGTCGCCAGCTTGAGTGCGGGCCCATCTGGCTTGAGCAAAAAGCTCGCCAGCTTGGACCCAAGGTCGCTGGCTCGAGCAAGGGCTTACTCCGTCTGCTGAAGGCCTGCAGTCAAGGCACATGTGAGAAAGCAATCAATGAACAACTAGGGTGTCACAGCAAAAAACTGATGATTGATACTTCTCATCTCTCTCTGTTCCTGTCTGTCTATCCCATCTCTCCCTCTTTCTGACTCTCTCTGTTCCTGTAAAAAAATAAAAATTAAAATTAAAAAAAAAGTAGTATAAAGGAACTAAATATCAAAGAGGGTAAAGTTCTTCCTAAGTTGGCAGAGATGACTGACGACTTTCTGTAGTGGAGTCCTCTGTCATGTCTGCACAAAGATGGGAAAAGATTAGGTCTAGAACAGGCTGGATATAAAATCCAATTGAGTTTTCTATGGCCATGTGAGCTAGTGTAACATCTAGAGGAGTCCCACAGAGCTGGATCTCTTCACCTGCTGGGTCTCTCCAATAGCAATTTGAGTGAGTATGAAGTGATGCAGGAGGATGGAGGCATGGATGGAAAGCCAAAAATACTTCTCTGTAGGCTTACAGTTCTTAGATACTAATAGAGAAGGAGGTCTAAAATAAATACGAAATAGATTTCACCCTCAAGGCACTTGAAACCACAAGTAAACTAAAACTATTACGACCTGGCTTGGACCCAGTTCAACCTTTTTTATTTTAATTTTATGTTTTAATTGAAATATATTTGACATTTAATATTGTGTAAATTTAAAGAAACAACATATCGATTTGAAACATTTTTATATGGTAATATTTCCATTGTAGCAATACTTAACTCCTCTATAATTATAATTTCCTTTTTGTAAATGAAATAACTAAGATCTAATCTCTTAGCAAGTTTAATGATTATAAAAAAAATAGCATTGTCTATATTCACTATATTGTGCATTAGATCTCTAAGACTTACTTATTACTATTTGCAAGCTTGTACCTTAAATAACATTTCTCCTATTCTCCCACTCCACCATCCAGCCTGTGGTAACCAAAAATTTACTGTATTTACTTGGCTTTTTTAAATTCCATGTGTGTTATCATACAGTACTTGTCATTCTCTGTCTGACTTATCTCTTAGCATAATGTCTGCAAGGTCCATCCATGTTGTCACAATGGGTAGAATTTCTTTCCTTCTCATCACACAATAATATTCCATTGTATGTATATGCCACATCATCTATATACACTCATCTTAGGTTGTTGTCTTCCACAGCAGCTGAGCCAATTTATATTCCCACCATGAGTGCGTAAGAATTCCCTTTTTCCTTATCCTTGCCAATACTTGTTACTCTTCTCTTTTTGATAACTGACATTCTAACAGATGTAACATGACTTATCACTGTGGTTTTGATTTGCATTTCCTTTATGGTTAGTAATATGGTGCACCCTTCATATATCTGTTGGCCATTAATATGTCTTCTTTGAAAAAAAAAAAGTCTACTGCATTTCTCTGCCCATTTTTAATCAAATGGGATTCTTTTGGTTATTGAGGTATATGAATTCTTAATATATTTGACAATTAACTCCTTATTTTTGACATGGCTTGCAAAAATATTCTCCTATTCTCTAGGCTATATTTTCCTTTTTTGTTTGTTTATTTTGCTGGGTAGAGCTTTTAAATTTGATGTAATACAACTTGTTGATTGTTCCTTCTCTTTAACTTTCTTTGATTAAAGAAAGTAGCTACTTACTCTACTACCCTGTAAGAAGAAAGATATGGCTTCTTTTGGAGAAAATAGTATCAGTTAATCTTTATGATTCTGTTATAAACAATGTCTGTCAAAAAAGTAAAAATTATAGGATACTCAAAATAACAAAAGATGTGACCCATAACCAAAAGGAAAAGAAAAACACTCCAAAGAGGACATACAGGTGGCCAATAGGCATATGAAAAAATGCTCAACATCACTAATCATTAGAGAAATGCAAATTAAAACCACAATGAGATATCACCTCACACCAGTCAGAGTGGCACTCATCAGCAAAACAACACAGAATAAGTGCTGGCGAGGATGTGGAGAAAAGGGAACCCTCCTGCATCGCTGGTGGGAATGCAGACTGGTGCAGCCACTGTGGAAAACAGTATGGAGATTCCTCCAAAAATTAAAAATCGAACTGCCTTTTGACCCAGCTATTCCACTTATAGGAATATACCCTAAGAACACCATAGCACTGTTCGAAAAGAAGAAATGCGCCCCCATGTTCATAGCAGCATTGTTCACAATAGCGAAGATCTGGAAACAGCCCAAGTGTCCGTCAGAGGACGAGTGGATTAAAAAGCTTTGGTACATATATACTATGGAATAATACTCAGCCATAAGAAATGATGACATTGGATCATTTACAACAAAATGGATGGACCTTGATAACATTATACGGAGTGAAATAAGTAAATCAGAAAAAAACTGAGAACAGTATGATTTCATACATAGGTGGGACATAAAAGTGAGACTATGAGACATGGACAAGAGAGTGGTGGTTACGGGGTAGGGGGAGGGAGGAGAGGGTGGGATAGGGAGGAGGGGAGGGGCACAGGGAAAACCAGACAGAAGGTGACAGAGGACAATTTGACTTTGGGTGACGGGTATGCAACATAATTGAATGATAAGATAACCTGGAGATGTTTTTGTTGTACATATGTACCCTGATTTATTGGTGTTACCCCATTAAAATTAATAATAAAAAATAATAATTATTTTAAAAAAAAAGAAAAACAATAAAAGCAGGTTCATAAATAATCCAAATATTAAAATAATAAAGATTTTAAAATAATTATTGAATACATGTTGCAGAAAGCAATAAAAAGAGGAACGAAATGAATGAAGGAGACAGAATTTTACAAGAAACACAAAATATTTTAAAATCCAAATAGATATTTTTGAGTTGACTAATATAATCTAAAATTAAAAAGTGACTGGGTTAGCTCGATGGCAGTCTAGACACAGCAAATATATGTCCTGAAACACACAGAGAGAAAAAAGGTGAAATAAAGCATCAAAGATCTATGGGATGCTGTCCAATGATCTAATTTATGTGTAACTAGAGCCCCATAAAAGAGACAATATAGAAAGCACAGCAGAAATATCTGATGGAATAATGAAAGAAAATTTTCCCAAACCAATGAAAGACATTAATAAAACCACAAGCATTAATAAAACCATTAATAAATACAAAGAAAATCACACACAAAGTCAAAATGCTGAAAATAAAAGAAAAAGCAGTCAGGACAAAAGACATATTACATTCAGAGGAAAAACAAAAACAATAATGGCTGAATTGTGAATAGAAACCAGAAAATAAATGACATCTTTAAAAGTGCTGAAAGGAAAAATAAAAAGGTCTACTAAGATAGAATATTATAACCAGTTAAACTATTTAAAAAGAAGGCAACGTGAAAGTCAATTTCAGTTAAAAAAACAACAACAATAAGAAAGAGAATTTATGCTAAAAGGAAAGATGGGAAAGATGACCCTGTCAGAAGCATGAAATGAAGAATATAAGAAAGTATAAATATGTGGGTAAATATGAAACATTATTCAAAAAAACTATTAAAGACCACATAGTTCTTAGAAAACAATAATAATATTTTAAAGACTAATATATAAAAGTAAAATATATGGAAACAGCACAAAGTCTAGAGAGAGGCACCAAATAAAATTAAGCTGATAGGGTTCTTATATGGTCTGTGAAGTGGTAAAATATTAATTCAAGGTAGACTGTTATTATTTAAGAATGCATGTTGTAATTTCTTTTTTCGAATCCATATTATGCTAATATAACTAAAAGTCAACAGTGAAGGTAAAATAATTTTTAAAATTGACTTTTCCGAAAGAATAAATAAAGGAAGCAAAAAAGGAATAACAGATGGTATAAACAGAGGGAAAAAAGCAAAAGGCAGACATAAACCCAACTATACCAATAATTCAGTAAAATGATTTAAAGATACATACTCTGGATTTTCAAACAAATATTACCTAACAATATGCTATTTACCAGAGGTAGTATAAATATAAGGACACAGGTGAGTTGAACGTGGATGGATAGAAAAGATAAGTCATTCAAACAGTGACTAACCATAGGGAAAAAAAGACTAGTATGGCTCTAGAAATCATACAAAGTTAAATTTAAGACAAAGAATGTTACCCAAGAGAAAGATAAATACTTCACAATGAGAAAATAGAAAAGGTGAATTCATTAGGAAGACACCTTCATAAATTCAAAGAATATGAAAAGAAAACTAACAGAACTAAATCCACAAATTTTTCTTCATTATGAATTGTTACATTCATAATGTAACAATTATTGTTACATCAAGTAGACCAAAAAAATATAAAAGAATATAGAATATTTAAACAACACTAATAGCCAAATTTATTTAAATGACATGTATAAATTTTTACAACTAAACCTGTAGTATACACATTGTTTCCAAGTAGACTTGGTACATTTGCTAAAATAAGCAAGTGAGAAATAAAGCAAGTCATTTTACAAGACTGAAATGAGAATGTTTTCTAACACCAATCAACTAAACCAGAAATCCCTAACAAAATTAAACTACAAAATTGCAATGTATGGAAATTAAGTAACAACATTTAAATAACCAAAATAAAAATCAGAAAATAACTTGAAATGGCAGTTAATAAAAATACAATATATAAAAATTGCTAGATACAAGTGCAATATACAAAAATAATCAAATATTTATATCCTGGCAACAAACCAAAAAAATTTTTAAACTATTTATTGGCAACAGTAGCAAAAAATCAAATATTTAAGAATAAACTTAATGCAAGGTATAAAAACTGTATGTAGAGCAAAAGCTACAAACATAGCTGAGCAATTAAAGACCCAAATAAATGGAGAGGTATGCCATAATAATGGATCAGAGACTCAGTATTGTTATTTCCCCAGAAATTGTTTTACAGATTCCTCACAGTCCCAATTAAAATCCCAGCAGCCTCTTTTAAAAAGATCTTCAAAATAATTCTAAAATTTATATGGATTATAATACCTAGAAAAGCCAACAGAGTTAAAACAAACAAAGACAAATTGATGGTTTACATTACCTGATTTCAACAATTACTACAAAACAATAGTAAAGAAAGTATAATGTTTGTTTAAGAATAAACTCATGGGCCAATGGAACAGGGCAAAGTGGTGACATTTAAACTAGATTTTGAAGAATAGAGGTAGAAAGAAAAAAAGTTTTAAACCCTATTTACTATATGTCAACTATTTTAATAGGCTATTTTAATTTAATTTTAATTTACCTCAATTTTATTTTCACAACTAACCTGACAAATACAGTAGTTTTAATACTACTATTTTAATGATGAGAAAACTACTGATGAAATAGTTTAGCCTAGTTTTATAAAATTAACATGTGGGAAAACTGGAATTTGAATCTAGGTCTACCTGGCTCCAAAGCCCCTAGGTTTTCTAGTAGAAAATGTAAGGGTAGAGGAGCAGAGTAATCAGAAGATGGAATAATAGCATTATAGAACAGGTGAAGAAAAATAAAAAAGGTCTCTCACTGTCTGGGTCAAGAAAAACAAAAGGACCACAGAACATATATCTAATGGTAAAACATTTACATATGTCAAAAGAGGAAAATTTGGAGGAAAAGATCATTTGGGGTATACTATGTTCCTTCTGCTTCTGTCTCTTATGTCTACACAGTTTGAAAGTGGCTTGATAACTTGTTAGGGAATTTGAATAAAAATACCACATTTATCATGATCTTTTACTCACTCAGTATAACAGTGTATCCAACATATATCACTGTGGGGAGATGTCAAATAATATAAAGTACAAACAATTTCAATTGGTCCACATAACGATATTTGCCCAATGGGACATTAATAAGAATAATGCAAGCAGAGGCTTGATTAGCACTTACACACTGGGCTTGACCTCTTGAAATTCTCCCTCTTGGAACCCCAAGCTAACAATATTAAAAGATCTGGCTACCTTGCTGAGAGACCATGCAGAGAGAAAGAGACACCAGCTGGCTCCCTAGATGTTCCAGCTACCTCAGCTGAGGCTCCAGACATGTAAGTGAAGCCATCTTGTATATCCAGCCCCAGCTGACCTTTCAGATAAATGGGGTAACTCATACTTGATTTACTCCAAGCAAAATAAGCAGAAAGAACTACTCATGTGAGCTCAGCCAAGAGTGCAGAATAATGAACAAATAAATAAAGTGGTTTATTATGCTGCAATATATAACTGACAGACCTCTTACTAAGGTAAACAGATCACTGTGTGTGGGGTCAGGGAATGTTTGCGGGTATGCACGTATATTTTCATTACTTCTCATATGCCAGGTCTATGAGGTATAAGGGAAAAAATACTGTATAATGTTAGTTATAACATAATAGGAATTTCACAAACCACTTGATAAATTCAATAATTTTTACTATTCAGCTATATATACACATTTCTGTGATAAGACATGTATGTTACAATAGATTGGTATTACAACATGATATCAACATTCTCTATTGCATAATTTGTCCTATTAGACATCTTATTTTTGAAATCACTTGGCTGGTTATGAAATGTTACCAATTATTAAAATGGAAGTTAATGCATCTTCAGTGTTTCTATACATGGGACTGAGCTGGGTTGATTTTAAAGACAGATTATTTGTCTTAATTCTTATTTCTCTTTATAAACACTTAATTCCTTTACCTTCATCCTTTTCAAAGGATTATTCAGCTCTCGCTGGAATGAAGCTGCTCTTCCTGAAAGAAAAGTCTGAAAGGCAACAGCCAACAAACTTTCATACTTTTCAAGTAGAGTTTTATCTTCAGGAGGATAAATTCGTCTAAAATGAAATCAGATAAACCAACATGTTTAAAAGAAGCTATTATATAAGAATTAAGGCAGCCTGACCAGGCGGTGGCACAGTGGATAGAGCATTGGACTAGGATGCGGAGGACCCAGGTTTGAGACCCCGAAGTAGCCAGCTTGAGTGCTGGCCCATCTTGCTTGAGCAAAAGCTCACCAGCTTGGACCCAAGGTTGCTGCCTCAAGCAAGGGGTTGCTCGGTCTGCTGAAGGCCCACAGTCAAGGCACATGTGAGAAAGCAATCAATGAACAACTAAGGTGTCACAATGGCAAAGAAAAACTAATGATTGATGCTTCTCACCTCTCTCCGTTCCTGCCTGTCTGTCCCTATCTATCCCTCTCTCTGACTCTCTCTCTGTCCCTGTAAGAAAAAAAAAAAAGAATTAAGGTAAACTACATAGACATCCTTTGGCCACCTATTCTGCCAGGTTTTACTAGGAACTAGAAATAAAGATGAATAGTTAAAAAAAATTATAAATTTCATCTGCCATGCATACAAATTAAAGTTTATCTAGAGAATCATCTTAAACAATGCAATTCCAGATGAAACAGTATAAGGGTTTAGTTGGAGGCTGGTGGTTGAATATTCACTGAAGTTAGGCAAATTGAAGAAATATAGAACATCACGGGAGAAAGTGTAAGGTGATAAGGGATAATTTAGGAGTTTGGGAATAGCATGGTTAAAAGAATGTAGAGATTAACGCTGATGATCTCTTGGGGTACAGGAATTTGCCTCTCTGGTACAGAGAATTGGGTAGAGGTAGGGTGACAGGAAATGTGTTGTCATTACTACTGTTGATGGTGTTAAGGCTAGGAAGAAACGTCTTATCATGTATGCAAAAAGCTCTATGGCCCCAAATTCTCCAGATTTTTCTGAGTCAGTGTCAACTCTTGGGAGGAATGATAGTCTTTTTAAGGACACAAAGAGCTCAGGGAGTCCCTTTAACCCTGTCAAAGCTGGTATGTAGAGCAGTTCCAGATCAGCACAGTCCACACTCATTCTATTGTCTCACACCTGGCTCCTTCAAACACTTCCATTATTTGCCTAGTTCCTGATATAGTCAAGTTTAAACAAAATATAGCAATCACTTTGAATTGACAGAAATAATATGAGAACTGAGACCTAAAATCTGCTTTTCTCAAAATACCACATTATAACCAAATGAGGTCACAGGAAAATATCATATTTAAAAGACCTCATATTGCCTGACCAGGCAGTGGTGCAGTGAATAGAGTGTCAGACTGGGATGCGGAGGACCCAGGTACAAGACCCCGAGGTCATCAGCTTGAGCGCGGGCTCATCTGGCTTGAGCAAAAGCTCACCAGCTTGGACCCAAGGTCACTGGCTCAAGCAAGGGGTTACTCGGTCGGTCTGCTGAAGGCCCGTGGTCAAGGCACATGTGAGAGAGCAATCAATGAACAACTAAGGTATCACAACGAAAAACTGATGATTGGTGCTTCTCATCTCTCTCTGTTCCTGTCTGTCTGTCCCTATCTATCCCTCTCTCTGACTCTCTCTGTCCCTGTAAATAAATAAATAAATAAAAAGAATAAAATAAAAACCTCATATTATTACCCTCGAGGCTGGCCAACATTAGTCTCCCAAGTCTGAACCATCTATTTGCTGTCTACCTTTTCATTGTAGGAAAATATTAAGCTAAACACTTTCTCAAAATAACCTAAGCAGTGCTTAAAATAAGCCTAAAGAGCTAAATAATGTAGACTAATTGTTTTGCCACTTAACTTGTTGTTGGGCAGATAAGTTTGTAAAATGTGTTTTTTAGGTTTGGTCACTTACATTTTGCATTGGCCTGGGCAGCGCCACGTGTATGTAGTCTGTGAAAGGCTGCAGAAGATTGCAAATTGCGAATTACCTTCCTGCTTGGGAAGGGCCATTGTTTTGCTAAAGTTTCTGGAGGAGGGGTTTTTGGTTGCCCCAGCTAGTTTTTTTGCAGAGGAGCAGGAGTGCAGATGCAGAGTGCTGAGGGTGTTTTGGGAGCCCAACTGAGGGCCTTTGATTCCAGGAAGAACTGGAGACTGTGTCAGGGCTTTGGGAGCTCTGAATGAGGGAGAAGCAGTCTTCCCTGTGTGGTGCTTGTTCAACAGTGCAAGACTTGAATAAACAGAATGGCCCACCATTTTTTGGCTCCACTGTTTCTTTCCCATATCCGTCCGAATCCCATGGGAACTTGTGTGGCTACGACGACAGCGGCCTCTGGCCTAACACTTGCACAATCTATATAAAAAGGAAGCACACTTACCTATAATTCCCCATGTGTCGATTTTCATGTTCTTCTTTAGAAATCTGCTTTCGTACTTGAGCAAGTCTTTCTTTCTAGAAATAAAGAAATTGTACAAATAAAGCATGACAGATGAATTATGCAATTTAAAATGTGGGTTCATTAAAATTTTCATACCAACTCTTCTTTCCGCCTCTCCAACTGATGTCTCTGCTGTTCCCAGTCTGAGGAACCCGGTAAGAGCCTTTTTATTGAATTTTGACCATAAAGCCTCCTTTGAGCCTCAGCTTTTTGTTTGGCCAAGTTTCTCCTTTTATCACTGGTTCTAAAATATAAAATATAAAACCATACTCTAGAATTCAAATAAGCTCTGATCTTAACCCTGCGAGAATTAGCAGAAAGAAAACACGGTGAAGATAGAAATCAGTATTTATTAAATTATATTTGCGTACATTATATTCATTTAATCACACACCAAATAAGAGTCCCCCTATTGTAAATACAAGTCTGAAGGTAACAAAATAAAATAAAAATGTTATAACAACTTACTAGCTTTACAGTCTTAGGTCAATTACTTGCTGAGTCTGTTTCCCCATCTATTAAATGTTAACAATGTTTCCCTCCTATAATTCTTATAAAGATTAACTTGTGGTGACATTAATAGGTTCTTAACAAATGATGGTTTCTTTCTCCTCCTTCAACCAATTGCATTATTATTAAGTATTCTTGTATACACTGACCACTCTTTAGTATATTTTCAATTCTGCCTGAAATCCTAGCCTAACAATCATTATTTATTTGAAAACTTCTGCATAGTGCTTCTCATTTTCAAGCATGAAACTTTAGTTAGAGCTGTCTGATTTTTATAGAAAGAGTCCTGTTGTGAGACTGCTCTCCTCTGAAACTCGTTCCTCGCGCCCCTCCCTCCCCCCTTCCCATGTGGCTGGTACAAGCAGTGGAGACTTACTGTTTAATGAGAACAGAGCTTCTGTTTTGCACAATGAAAAGTGTTCTGGAGAAGGACGGTGGTAATGGTTGCACAACAATGTGCATGTATTTAGTGCCAATGAATTGCACACTTAAAAATGGTTAAGATGGTAAACTTAAAATTAAGTATATTTCACCAATTTTTTAAAAAATGAGTTGATATTCACTAGAGGAACAAAGTTAAAACTACATTTAAATGAGAACAAATGCAAACTATAAACACGTAAAATAGTACCACACAAGCATTCTTAGAAAAAAACTAATTCTAAGGCAGGGAAAAGAACAAAAAGTGATCATATTGATAAGAGATGCAAAGGCCAATCACTGTCTCATGTACAATCTAAAGACTGAATATGCCTTAATGCAATGTCTAAACTTTATCTGATAGTGTGGGAACATGATCAGAATATCAGAGTTTGTAAAGATCTCTTCAAATGCTGGCATTCTGCAGGGCTCTGCCCAGGCCCTGTATTGACTTCTCAACATATATACCCTAACTGTGTGCTCTCATCCATTAGATTCAATGTCAGTCTGTACACGGATGTCAATCAAATAGACATTCTATTACCCGGGTGTGGGAATATTTCAAAGAGGTATCTGCACTCCCATATGCATTGCAGCATTATTCACAACAGCCAAGATAAGAAAGCAACATAAATGTTCCTTGGTGGATGATAAATGGACAAAGAAAATGTGGTATATACATACAATGGAACATTATTCAGCCTTAAAAAAAAAGGAACTTCCATCTATGTTTTCTAATGGGAAGTTTAACCCCCATTTAACAACTGCCCTTGTTTTCTGTTTAACAAGGCAACAAGATACAGTGGCGAGACCTCTGAAGAGAAAGGTAGAAAATCCAATGTTAGAGCCTGACCAGGCAGTGGCGCAGTGGATAGAGGGTCGGACTGGGATGCGGAAGACCCGGGTTCGAGACCCCGAGCTCGCCAGCTTGAGAGCGGGCCCATCTGGCTTGAGCAAAAGCTCATCAGCTTGGACCCAAGGTCGCTGGCTCCAGCAAGGGGTTGCTCAGTCTGCTGAAGGCCCACGGTCAAGGCACATGTGAGAAAGCAATCAATGAACAACTAAGGTGTCCCAACGGCAACGAAAAACTAATGATTGATGCTTCTCACCTCTCTCTGTTCCTGTCTGGCTGTTCCTATCTATCCCTCTCTCTGACTCTCTCTCTGTCCCTGGAAAAAAATAAAAATAAAAAATAATTTAAAAAAAGAAAGAAAATCAAACGGTTGAGTTTTTCTATTCCTCAATGACCTGCATTAGTCTCTTCTGGTAAATTGAGTACGATAATCTAGAGGGTTTCCTAAAGTATTCTTCAATTCAGCTTCATATTAAATAATTATAACAATACAGTAACTTAACCATGTATACTGTAGGTTCAAAGCATTAAATGGGGAGAAGGGAAAACAGTGTATTCGGGAAGGGAAAATGACACTTAAAAATATTAAATGGGTTTGAAGAATCAAAAACCTCAAAATATAAAATACAAAACATTCAAGCCAATCCCATGTACAAATGAATGTTCTTTGTCAAGTGTGGTGAAAAAAATTCCAAAAGATGGAGGTAATGCTTTACCTGATGTTAAGTAGCTTCAGTGCATTCAGCAGTACTCCTCTTTTTACATCATAGTCTATTTTCTGATCAGTTCCAAAGCTTGGAGCTCGATTGATCTAAAATTTATAAAGAAAACAATGACAGTAGCTAAATGTGGGTAGGCCAATAAAATATTCAATACATATTAGTTCATCTAATGTGGGACCCCCAACCTGTAGAAGGACTCTACAATAAATCTCAAAGCTCACTTCTACTGCCTCCCTTCCCCGTCACCCTGTGCCAGGGCGTTGCAAAGAACTGACTGTTAGCACCGCCCATTCCTTCCCCCTGCTGCCCAACTCAGTGCCTTCAGTGAGCACTTCTGCACTCTCCCTCCTCCCTCCTCTCCAACCCACAGACTGTTAAGTTTTAAGTTCAGAAAAGTACAAGTGACTCATCCTATATAATCGAAATATAACAAAAATGCTATGCAAATTACCAATATAGTAATAATTATATGCATGTACATATTTAGCATATAGAAACTATCAGTACCCTCTTTTCACTGCTTCAGATATTCTGGATAAACTCATTTACTGCTGCCTAAAATATAAATTTTGCTTTTTTCTACCTGGATATCAAACAAGATTTATCAATTTTTATTTCCAAAGCCATTGACCATATATTACTCAGAAGATACATATCATTAAGGGTAGCTGCAGACTGAACTCTATGAGCTTTTCTAACTGTATAAAAACTCATGGGAATAAATAAACCATCTGTGGCTGTTCTACATCATTTCCGACACCACTGCCAGTATTTCATTAAGACAAAAAATAAAAAGTAACTGTATGCACCCGGAAATCCATTAGACAATACACTGTATCACTTCAAGAGCTGGAGTTCTGTTTTTGTCTTTGTTGTTGTTGAGTTTTGTTACTGTTGTGAAAAATGTAACTGGAAGAGCAGGTGTTTAAGAAAATTGCTCAAGTCAGTTGGTTAGAACACTGCTAGTTCAAAAACTGCAGTTAAGCTTCAGATACCCCCCACAGGCTACCTAAAAACATACTAGTCATAGAAGAGGGTCCTCTTACATAAATCCATCACCACAAGAGACAAGATAACAAGATATCAGATGACAAGCATTTCATAATGGCAGCTAAAGGAAATACCACATTATACTTAAATCATCCAGGAATACAATTGTCTCTAATTAGGAATGTGGCATGGGATTACTGCAGAAAAAGTAGTAAATAGAAACTAAACAAATGACAGAAAGATCACCTCTAATCTGACTACCTACTGTACTGTTACCCATTTATTAAATGGTATTCCAGATATTTGCTCTGTATACATATTAATGATATTCATTTTAACTTCCCAACACATGTCTATATTAACTATACTATTTTACAATCCAAGTTTTTTTTAATTTAACTATCATGAAAATCTTTCATGCCATCATTTTGATGGATTCGTGATAGTATTTTTCAAAGGGATATGCCAAACTGTATTTTTCTATAGAGCTGGGCCATTTTGTATTATTCCTTTGCTGATTTCTGATTTATAAGGTGATTAACATATTCCTATCTGTGCACTGTGCTCTTAAGAGAAGGTAGTAGCTTGTTAATTACAGGAACATCCATTTATTCCAGGTAAATTTGCAAAAGGGAATTTATAAATGTGCTACTTCGAAGCTCTAACTATTATCTCTTACAAGTGCAGAGAAAGGGTAAAGGAATATATTTTATATGCAAAAAATTTCAACCATTCCACAGTGACTCAAATCTCTGGAATTTATAATACAATTAATGATAGTTTTGCTACTACATGTTACAGGATTAAAAAATAAACCAGACATTTAGAAACTGATTATTTCCGTGGTTCACTGAAATGTTTATCTATCTACATAGAATTTCTTAGGTGTTCCAATTCTAAATTATAGTCTGGAATTCTACCAGGCATTTCCTTCCTCCAGGATGGTAATGACGTTTGGTACAATACAATCTCAGACCCTTTCTCTTATGTATTTCAGATTCTTCCTCCTTCAATCACATAAAAGAAATTGGGTCTGTGAAGAAATATACCCAATTAAACTAATATGTGTAAAGGGGGAAAAAAATCTTTTTCAATTAACATTTTGGATTTCTCAAAGTTTTATGAGAAAAGTAAAAGAAAATAAAATAAAAACCACAAATGCTTAACAGAAGAAACTCTGAAAATTAGGGTTCCACACAGCCAAAGTTCTACTCTGTAAGGGTTGATGGCTTCTTTAGCTCTCATTGCCTGCCCCAATCCTAGAACAGACAGTCACGATGTTACAGTCTTAAACCTCAGCAGCTTCTATTACAGGGTGGGGCATAAGTAGGTTAACAGTTGTTCATATGGAAAATATTACAATAATTAATAAATAAAAATATAAATATAGCCTGACCGGTGGTGGCGCAGTGGATAAAGCATCGACCTGGGAACACTGAGGTCGCCAGTTCAAAACCCTGCACTGGTCTGGTCAAGGCACATATGGGAGTTGATGCTTCCAGCTCCTCCCCCCTTTCTCTCTCTCTCTCTCTCTCTCTCTCTCACTCTGTGTCTCCTCTCTAAAATGAATTTATATATATATACATATATATATATAAACTCTTTGCTTTGTGTACTTACAACTAACTGTAAAGCTACTTATGCCCTACCTTGTACATGCAAAAATTAAAAATATTAGAAAACAAATTAAATTAATAATATTTAACTGTCCAGATCATAGTTGTATTATCAAAACAAGCACAATCATTTCATGCATATATAAAAGTATCCACAATAGATTCTGTGCTCCTAAAAATTAGTGCTCTTTTCTCTGCCCAATAACTTACCCCATCATACCCCCTTACTTCTCCTACACCCTACCCCCTTATCCCACCTTTTGAAGCCTTAAAACATTCTGTCCAGGTGTTACTTCTTCTACAAAGATTGCTTTAACTCTCAAATACACACACATAATATACACAGAGACTAATCACTCTATTGTTTGTGCTGGCACCCTGTTCCCTACTAATGCCTACAACTATTACTGTAAAACACATATTTGAGAGCCCTGGCCAGTTAGCTAAGTGGTAAGCATCGGCCTGGCATGTGGAAGTCACAGGTTCAATTCCTAGCTAGGGCATACAGGAAAAGCGCCCAACTGCTTCTCCACCCTTCCCCTTCTCCTTTCTCTCTATCTCTCTTCCCCTCCCATAGTCAAGGTGCCATTGGAGCAAAGTTGGCCTGGGCGCTGAGGACAGCTCCATGGCCTCTGCCTCAGGCACTAGAATGGCTCTAGTTGCAATGGAGCAACATCCCAGGTTGGCAGAGCATCGCACCCTGGTGGGGTGCATGCAGGATCTTCTGTCTCTCTGCCTTCCCACTTCTCACTTCAGAAAAATACAGAAAACAAAAACAAAAGGAAAAAAACACCTATCTGAGTCCCCACAAGACCAGAACAAATATTCTGTCTTATTCTTCTTGTGTCACCACCACCTGGCACAATGATTTATTGAAATTAATTCAAGGATACTTAAAGTATTAGCAATATATTCATAGTCTAGTTTCCACGTTTTTTCCTAGAAATGTCTTCTATGCTTGAAAATGTCTGCAATTTGCCACTACAAACCATTGCTAGCAATTATTCCAGTGAAGTAAAAGTTATTACGTTCTCAGAAGCACCTTCTACCTTACTCCACTAGATGGCACCAAAGGTTTCTAACTACATAGAATCACTACAATGGCAGCTGAGAGAAAATACAAAGAAGCAAGATCTACATAAGGTTCTTTTCACTGTTTTAATATAAATGTTCATTAACCACAGCTGTTGGTTACTGTGGAGTTTTTCAAATGGTTCTGATTGACCAAAAATGACAAAAGAATGAACAGAAAATGAAAATATGTTAATATAAACAATGCTATTTAACCATTGGTTATTGAGGAATTTTTTTAAGTGAGAGGTGGGGAGGCAGAGAGGCAGAGACAAGACTCCCTCATGTGCCCGACCAGAATCCAGCCGGCAATCCCACTAGGGGCCGCGGCTCCATTGCTCTGAATGAAGCTATTTCAATGCCTGAGGCAAGGCTACCAAGCCATCCTTAGTGCCCAGGGCCAAATTGCTCAAACAACTCAAGCTGCGGAAGGGGAAGAGAGAAAGGAGAAGAGATAGAAGGGGGGCAGGGGGAGGGGGCGGGGATGGGGGGTGATGTGTGCTCTGACCCAGAATCAAACCCAGGGACACCCACAGGCTGGGCTGACGCTTTACTGCTGAGCCAACCGGCCTGGCCAGAGGAATTTTTTAATGGTTCTTATTGATCTGCAAAACGATGAGGAAGAAAATAAAGTATGAAGAAACATTAATGCAAACAATGGTATTTTGAGCCTTTAAAAAAATACAAAACAATACAGAATTTAACCATTCAGTCAATTATGATTTACTAAGTTAAAGCTCCAGTTATGTCAATGCTTTTAAAAATAGGTCACTAAGTATCTGCAAAGTTATTATGCCCTGCTATACTTTCAGTTCCGCCTCATGCATGTACCCTCACTTCTTCCTCATCTCATCGAGGATAAGAGACCAGTAGCAGGGGAAGAAAAAACATAAAAGTAAGAACTGGAAAGGATGACTGCAGATAATAAAAACCTAAAAACAATGTCAGGCCTTAGTCAAGTCAGGGGTCCATAGTGCAGTCAAGGGCTCCAATCCAATGGAGCACGCTAAAGGACAAGCAGAATTCCTCACATTCAGCTTATTTCTAAGACCCAAGCAGCAGTGAAATCTGAACATGTGGCAGAACTGTACATGATTGGAAATATACACATTATTTGCTTGTAGTAGATTGAAAACACATGAAACCACGATCCTCAAATTGTAAAGTATTCTTTCCTAAAAATACAGTGTGTCCGTAAAGTCATGGTGCACTTTTGACCGACCGGTCAAAAGTGCACCATGACTTTACGGACACACTGTATATTTTGAATGTTTTTATCTCATCTATCACTCATTCAATTTGCTTTTGCAAACCTTGACATTAAAGATGTAACTGCCAACTTCTAAATCATTAATAAAAAGAGAGAGATAATCAGCCTGACCAGTGGTGGCACAGTGAATAAAGTGTTGACTCAGAACGCTGGGGTCGCTGGTTCAAAGCCCCAAGGTCACTAGCTCTGAGCAAGGGCTCATCAGCCTGGATTCACTGGCTTGAGTGGAGGGAATCATCCACACAATCCCAAAGCTCTCACCAGCTTGAACCCAAAGGTCACTGGCTTGAGCAAGGGAACACTAGCTCAGCCCTGGTCAAGGCACATATAAGAAACAATCAATATACAACAAAAGTGAAAACAACTACAAGTTGATGCTTTCTCACTCTCTCTCTCTCCATTGTCTTTCTCTTACTCTCTTTCTTTTTAAAAAAAGAGAAATAATCAACTTAAAATGAAAGGTAATTATTTATTTTATATTCTATAGCAATATAATCTTTAAAAATACAACTGATCTAGTAAAACCTCAGTGTTTAAATGCATGTTATTTTCCTGATAACATTTCCTAAACACAGTATTTCATGGCCATGCACAGTTACCCCAGATCAGGGAATGGCTGGACCACTTGACTTCTAAGGTTTCTTTTGGATATACTATAAATATAAGTAAGACTAAAAGAAAAAGTACAAAAATATTTTTTAAAGATAATTTTTATTTTTTTCTTAATATTATTCTGTATTTTCCAGATGTTAAGTGACCTTTTATAAATAAAAGAAAAATAATGACTCTTCCTATACCAGGGGCTGGCAATACACCCAAAGGCACATAGTTGATAGGCTAGACACGAGGGGAGCCCCAAGTATATAATATGGCTGTAAAGAAGAATGCACGCTACCTGGCGGGTAGATAGTGAATACTGATCAATGAACCCATTGGGGCCTCTCTCTCAGAGAGTCTGAGGGAGACACCCTGAAGACAGAGCAGCTGTGCCCAGAAGCCCAGACATGCACACAGGAAGAGGAAAGACAGCACCCAGAAGCTACGAAGTAGCAGAAGCCATTAGGCTCAGAAAATAGACAAAAAATCAGTAAAAGCAGACACAGATATATTCAAAATTCTTGGCCTAGAAATTCAATACTAATTTGGGAAAAGTAATATCAAACACATATTGATCCATTCTTAGAACTGTTCTGTTCCATGAATTTTCATTCTCTTCCTCCCACTTACTCCATTCAGGCCTCCTCCTGTTCCGTTAATGAGACAACTGTTCCAAGTACACATTTAAAACATTTGATATGAAATATTTAAGAACAGTGATAATGTCTCTTTCTTAGAAGTCTTACCTCCAGAAGCCATGGCTTTAGTTTTCTGTCCAACAAAATATCAAATCCCAGGACTTCAAAGCAGACACTTTCACTTCCCGGAGGTTGACCAGGTCTGCACATCCGATACGCATGCAGGACATGAGGTTCTGCCACAATCAGAGTCTTAACAACCAATTCCTACAAGTACAGATGTTTTTAAAAGGTGAAAATGCCTGATTTCTTTCTCACATACACAAGAGGCAATAAGGCCTGCACTTACAAACTCACTCTATGACACCCACCCCCAGCAATGTTCTGACTTCCTGTCATCTAACTCTTCCCCTTCCCGCTAAACTCCAGTCACACCTTCTTCTCTGGGTCCCGTGTAATAACTGCTCCCTCACGCTTGCCGGAACACTCTTCCTCCAATATTCCTGTCTGGATCCTTGATACTCAGAGAGGCTTTCCCTGAGGCTGGAGTCAAAACTGCCCTCCATCTTCCCTGACTGCATCACCACATAGCATGGCGCCAGCTGATCTTTCCCATGTTTTGCAAGAGCAGGGTCCTTGTCTGTCTTATTTACAACCCTATTCCCAGTGCCTACAAAGTACCTAGCATTTAGTAGATGCTCAAACACATTTGTGAGCAAGTAAGTAAACCTTTTCACAGACACCATTATAGAATCTCCACTTTGGCAAAGACTGAAAAGAGCTAGGACAGAATCTAGGAGAGTTGGGATTCTTTGTGCAGTGATGATTTCATAGTTCACGAGGTTTATCTGAGATGAAAGTTCTGCCAATTAATGGCTAGCTATCATTATTTGCCGTGAGGACACATAATACCAGTAGGGCAAGTTACTGATGTTAATAAAACAAAAAGCTTTTTACTGAAGTTGGAGAACAAACTATGGATTGGTGAAAAGGTACCTCTCTGGTTTTTGGACTATATACCCTCTTTTGAACTGTCTCTCTACAGTACTATTGCTAAATGTAAGCTGGCAACAGCAAGAACACCTACTGCTAAAGACTGATGGAAGGACAAAATGAGATCATGTAAAACTCTGAGTGGAGTGCCTAGAACAGAGTAAACCTTAAATAACGTCAGCAACCTATCTACTACTATTGTTATAGTTATTCTATTACTCCATCACATATGTCAGGTCAGACACAAACATTCCACTGCCTGGGGCAGCAACATTTCATTATACAGAAGAAAAAAATGGGAGACAGAAATTAACCTCACAGTTGCCCAGAATCCCAACCCAGATAATATTTGGGTATAAGTGTCAGAGATGCCATGAGAAGTTGTTCTCAGAAAATTTTATTCAAAATAACAAATTAATGGTAACACCAAAGAATATAAAGAAAAAGACAAAAAGCCATTTTTCATAAATTTTTGGAAATAATACTAAAACAACTAGACAGTACAAAAAAAATTTAAAACCTTGTTCAAGTAGTGGCTGTGTGAAACAAGACAGCGAGGGAGAATTAATAGACCCTCATTATAAATCTGTGTTTTTTCTACATTTGAAAAAAGAAATTTTTTAGGAATATAAAGGCAAGATCACAGATATATGTGAAAATCAGGAATGATAAAACCAAACACAAATCAAATTCCAACAATGTTTTTGAGAGTTTTTAAGTTTCACTGCTTTGACATATGATTTGTAGATTTGTACCCAATATCTTTTTTAAAATTCAGTATAGTTTTATAAATGATTATAATTATTTTAATTTCCACGGCCTGATTTTCTATCGATTTTTAGTTCACTCTAGACTAGCACAAAAGCACAAATCTCTGCACTTCATAAAAAATAGTTTTTAGATACAGACAGTTACTTTTTAGAGAAATTACCCCCAAAAAAGAGGTTATTGAAAAAAAGTCCTAAGTTAAATTCATAAAACTATAACATTAAGATAAAAATGCTTGCCTTTTCCACCTTCTTCTATTATTGTCTTTTTACATATAATATTCTGTAGATTTACCATAAATAGAGATCTTTATAAAGTATATGTAATTCAGAATACAGACAAAATTTTAAATAACTAAATAAATCTAGACAAATTGACAAGACAAATGTAACAAATATACTTGGAAAAGTTAATTTATTAAGTGGTAAGTAATTGCTTACTTATAGATTATTAAGATATATTCTAAGTAATGTGGGCAAGAATGATGCAAAATTTAGGCATTTATACAAGAGATCATGAATATGTCAGAGCTTAATAGGTTCACACTGGCAATGTTTAGGTTATATCTGAAAATTATGCTCTAGGCTCTAACAGAAAAGTCACTTTCCTACCCTCTTAAAAGTATTAGTCTTACTTCTATACCTTCTCCTAACTTAATTATTCAGGAAAAGTACCACTTAAAAGCAATGTATGTAACCTGACTAGACGATGGCGCAGCGGATAGAGCGTTGGAGTGGGATGTGGAGGACCAAGGTTCAAGCCCCCCGAGGTCGCCAGCTTGAGCACAGGCTCATCTGGTTTGAGCAAAAAGCTCGTCAGCTTGGACCCAAGGTTGCTGGCTCGAGCAAGGGGTTGCTCGGTCTGCTGAAGGCCCGCGGTCAGGGCACATATGAGAAAGCAATCAATGAACAACTAAGTTGTCACAATGAAAAACTGATTATTGATGCTTCTCATCTCTCTCCATTCCTGTCTGTCTGTCCCTTTCTATCCCTCTCTCGGACTCTCTCTCTCTCTCTCTCTCTCTCTCTCTCTCTGTCCCTGTAAAAAAAAAAAAGCAATGTATGTAAAGCTAATAATGCTCAGATTTTGGGGATTGATTCTTTCTATACATACTTCACCAAGGCAGTCCAACAGGTTCTACCTTTTCACAAAGACATTCCCATATGGACATGACATATCTGGTAAAGAAAGAAGAATAACAGAGTATATAAAACGTCCTTGGGCCTGACCAGGTGGTGGCACAGTGGATAGAGCGTCGAAGTGGGATGCGAAGGATCCAGGTTCGAGACCCCAAGGTCGCCAGCTTGAGTGCAGGCTCATCTGGTTTGAGCAAAAGCTCGTCAGCTTGGACCCAAGGTCCCTGGCTCAAGCAAGGGGTTACTCAGTCTGCTGAAGGCCCGCAGTCAAGGCACATGTGAGAAAGCAATCAATGAACAACTAAGGTGTCGCAATGAAAAACTGATGATTGATGCTTCTCATCTCTCTCCGTTCCTGTTTGTCTGTCCCTATCTATCTATCTCTCAGACTCTTCACTGTCCCTGTAAAAAAAAAAAAAAAAAAAAAAAGCAAAGCTAAGTTCTAAAAATAACTAATTTCTCTACTCTGATTTCTCTGAGCCACCATGATAGTAAATCTATCATTATTAGAAAATTTTTTGGAATTTCCACAAAGTTGGTTTTGTTAAAATAAACAGATTAGTAAAACAACAGCATTACTGTAATCAAATTCTTGTTTGGATGTATTTAGTCTCTCAGGAAGATACAATAGAAAGTTCACAAGTTGGTGGGCATCTAACCAAATTCAGATGCTAAACATTTTTCATTTTTACATCTTTAAAACTTTTGAAAGTGTTGCAAATATTCATAAATCAGGGGATTTATGGCTTTTATTGACAAACTGGAAGAATAAACCACACTAAATCCAAAATACCATGTGCACCAATGGACTGCGCTGAGTGGTGTGTGTCCTTCAGACCACTTATGCTCTCAAAATGACCACAGTTCCCAACACACCCTAACTGCTTCTATGCAAACTACTTCATTCATCTTTACCTATTTGACATCTAAGAACCTTTAGATTTACATTGAATGGTATAAAAAACAAGGAGTAAAAAACAACAACAAACAAAACACTCAACATAAGGACAAATATAATATTTTTTAATTCTCCTCAAGAAAACTAAGTTCAACTACCTATAAACTTTCATGTCCATTTTCCATGATGTTTTTTAAATTATATATTATTTGTCCCCAATGGAAAGCAAAATCAAATTCTATAGCCTTATTCATATTAAGTATTTTCAATAGACACAGTCTTCTAACTTTGAATACCACTTTAACACTTCTGTTAAGAATAAATGGTACATTTCACCAAAGTTATCTCCTAAAATCTGTTTCCTTTTTCCTCTTTACCTTTACCATTTGGAATTTCATGAACTGCCATGGCTTTAACATCAATAGCAGCACCCTAAATATACACTTCTGACTGCTTGATCTTTCTACCTGAGATAGCATTTCAAGTTCAACATATCTAAAATAAAAGTCATCATCATGGCCTCATGGACTTTTAAAAACTTTATTCAGAAGTCAATGCCTCCAAGAAGTCCTCCCCTCTCCTCACCCACCCAAAGCTACTCTAGGTGGTCCTCCTGTACAACCCCATGGAATCCAACACATACCTCTGCTCTTGTACTTGCTACACTGCATTTCAATAACAATTTTTGTGCTGGTTTTTCCTGCACAAAACTGCAGGTGTTATCTTGTAAATCTTCAAATGATCAACCATAAACAGACTTATAATATAGGTCTAATAAATGTTTTCTGAATAAATGAACAAACAAATAAATAAAACCTTTTCTCCTCATCTGCAAAACTAAGCTCTAAATCCTCTCAAAAACAATTTTTTCCTATTATATTTCAGATAATGCCACTCCCATTCTCCTATAATTACTCCTTAAAACTGGAGAAAAACTCTGAACACTTCTCCCTCAATCTGAACACTCAGTTAATCCTTTATTATAATCCACAATAATGTTTACCTTTATTGTGTCCAACTTAGGCCATTTGTTTCTGCAAAACTACCCCCAAGTGGCCTCTTCTACCTACTCTTGATCTTTACTCTAACCCATCCTACACCTTTTTTCAGATTTATCTTTTAAATTCATAGCCCTTGACCTTATTACTCTCCTCCCTTAAAAACTGGACATTATGCCTTGATTCTCAGAATTAAAATTTGGCCTCTACATATCTTTTCTGCCATAAGACCCCATGAATTTCCCACAAATACCAAATGTGTCAACCTGGGCCACTTGTCTCTATTCTCATACCTCCATGCCTTTGCTTCAGCTTTTGCCTCCACCTAGAATTCTCTCTCTCCCGTCCCTAGCAGTGAAAATACTACTTATCTATCAAAGTCCATCACAAACTCTACTTCCCAAAAGAAAACCTTATCTGCCCAACTTAATGTAATGTAATCTGCTCTTTATTTAAAATGCTTGGTGATCCTTAAATTAATCTGAGGAAAGACAGTTATAATTGTGGAATAGTCAGTAATAGTTAACTCTTACTGAAATGTCACTCCAAAACTTAGCAACATCATGTTGATTTGCTTGGAGAAATTCTGTAAACCATTTGATGGAACGTTTGCTGCCTTTGTTTTCAGTTTCATCCCTTTCAAAATGCTCATTGTGCTTGTTCACAGAGTAGTTTGTCAGATGCATGTATAGTTGGGTCTGTAACAAGGAAGAACCAAAAATGTTATCACCTATGAGACAATAGAATTGTGAGATTGCACAGAAAACATCCAAAGATGAAAGGCAATTTTAAAGTTTAAAATATAAAGAGTAGCAATTTCAAGATTACTTAATTTCCAAATTAAACGAAATGGCACATTTCCCTTAAAATGACTGTGAATGTAGTCACCTATATCTGCCATTAAAAGTACTAAAATAATAAGAAAATAGAGAGTAATTAAATAAAAAGGTGAAACTACCTATTGCTAACCAAGAAAAAAGTTCTATTTTTGTTTTTGTTCACCTTTTGTTTGTTTTTCATGTTTTTGGTCACTTACAGTTTTCACCCAAATTTGTTTTGGGAAAGAAATTTTATGAGAATACATTCTATATCTTTTTAAAGAAAAATTAATAAATGAAAGTTCAAGTAAGTAGCATAAACCAAGAGACAGGACTATCAAACACAGCCTCTACCCTCCCATACTGACAGGGAGGCTACTTTTAACTCATTAACAGGTCAGAGTGCACTTCAAGTCAGCAGACAATGTTGTATACCACACACTGCAGTACAGAGTCTCACTGATTAACAACAGTACATGTACAGTGCTTTATAATGGAGCTTTTATGTCTTAGTCTCTTTATAACCATCAGGATACTGTTTTTCTCAAGTAAAGTTGATACAGAATTCAAAATTTAAAACTACTCATAGTTGTCAATTAATACACATCTAATGGTTCCTTATCAATAAAAAAAATTAATCAATTCTTTAAATTCTACCCTCATGATCCTACTCCTACAGATTATTTTTAATAGCAATGTTACATCACAATGAATATATACTTCATGCACATGATAATTATTTTGTTTTGTTAATAACCAAGTATATTCATATCATAGTTTTTTCACTGCCATTACTTAGGTCTACAGTCTTAAAATCTTTGAAGCAAATATGCACAACTCTTCATCTGAATTACATGTTGTTTTACTAATCCATGTAATTAACCCATCACTAATTAAGAGTTTATTTTTTCATTCATTAAACAATATTTAAGGAGCCCTATTACCAGCAGAATTAGTGCTGTGCCAGTCTGTGGATACAAAAATAAACAATAAAGACATGAAACTCAGAAAAAAACTTTAAATTAAATGACTTTAAAAGAAATAGTTGGCCTGACCTATGGTGGCGCAGTGGATAAAGCATCGACCTGGAATGCTGAGGTCACCAGTTTGAAACCCTGGGCTTACCTGGTCAGGGCACATATGGGAGTTGATGCTTCTTGCTCCTCCCCCCTCCTCTCTCTCTCTCTTTCTCTCACTCTCTCTCTCTCTCTCTCCCCCTACCTCTCTAAAATGAGTAAAAAATTTTTTTAACTTTTTCAGAAAGGAAATAGCAAAACCGCATGCTTGTCTAATTTTAAGTGCTTGATTTTTAACCAAAAAGAAATATTACCATAAATAAGTAACTCTACTTTCTGATTTTTTTTTCTTTTTTGTTTCTTATACTTTTTCCCACATATATGTTTAAATTCTACCTTTTATACAAAGATACTATAAACATTGCCCAAGTACCACGAGGAACAGAACACAAACTATCCATACTAAACTTCATAACACTTTACCTATACTTCCCAGGGGCATATTATTGTTTTATTTTTGTTTCCATATAAATCATTTCTATGCAGAGCCACTGCATATACATATATGCTTTGAAATCCATACTGTGCTCAGAGCCCCCGAGCGGTGACTTTGCCTGATGAGCCTTCCTAGAGCAGCTTCCTGTTCTCACACTAATTTTCACAAGGCTGTCTATATAAATTAGAAGTAGGCCTGTCTGTGTATTCAATTCTTCTAGACCAGAGGTTTTAGACCTTTTTTATCTCATGACACGCATAAAATAATTACTAAGAGTCTGTGGCACTCCAAAAATTTTATTTTTTGCCGATCTGACAAGTAGGTATAATTTAGACTTATTCACACCAGATGGCTATTGTTATGTTGACAGTTGTCAATTTTTTTTATTTGACAATCTAAGGAAAAAGAGGCCAATGCCCCTGACTAAACAGTCAGGTATTGCATGTTTTAAAAATTCTGGCAGCACACCAAAGTGCCACAGAATACAGTTGAAAATTGCTATTCTAAACCACTATTTTTTAACTATCAGTCTGCAAAAGAGCTAACCACCCTGATGTTGTATGACGATTCTATAGTCTATATCACTGGGTCTATAATATTCATAAAGCATCAGGGTGGTAAACTCATTTGCGGACAGCAGACATTTCTAGCAGACTGATACCAGTACTTGGACAGGTGGTTGGAAAACACTGTTCTAGAACAGAAAAATCTGAAAGGACTATCATTCATAGGATCTTTCAACACAATAGGTTCTTTGAAAAGTACAGACTGGACATGTGAATAAAATCATAGGATCTGTCTGGTATCACTTACCAAATTGGACTCATTAGGTGGAATGTACTTCTCTGTTCCCATTCGCACAAGTCCATCATGGTAGAGAAATATTTTTAGTGGATCACATGATGTTACCAGAATATAAATTCGTAAATCAAACTTGTAACCTTCCATTAGGAAAGGCTTGTCAATGTACTCTTGAACAATCAAATGATCCTGAGATGGAAGTTTGTCACCATTTCTTATCAAAGAGATCCTAAGTTTAAAGAAAAGAATCAAAAGAACAATTTGATATGAAGTCAAGATGTTTATAAAGTTATAGCTAATACTCAAGATGAAAATGGAGTAACTCGAAAGTGTCCCTTCACAAAAGCAGTCAACATTTAAAAAAAGAAAGATGAATCTTTGTCCAATAGCTTTGTGACATTGTAACTTCTCTCGTACCACCACTAACTCCTAGCTCACCAGTTCAGCAGTGACTGTGAACAGCACGTTTCCAGTACAGGCACTGGGTCTGAAGGGAGCAGAAGAGACTTTATTACTATGGTTGTCTTTATTTTCCTTAACCTGTGTAGTGGCTCCCTGGAGGACCTCAAAGGACTTGCTTTTATCTTGCCTAACTGGGAATTCTCCCAGGGCTGAGACAGCTCCTTGGGGAGACAATTATGAAGAACATTTAAAGACAAATATATTAGCCCCTACTGCGTAGGACAACAAAATAACCCTATTGGGAAAACAACAGACCAACTAAAAATACTGTGAAAAAGACTGAGTAATGAGAACCTTTGAGGAACAGAGCTTTGAAACCCTCTTACATACTGTATTTCTAGGGCTCTGGAAGGCTATGTGCGTGCCCAAGCTAGGTACCTACTGAGAAAGCCCTAAGTTTTTACCTCTGGCTAATCATCAGGCTCAACACAAGTAGTGAGTAAAGGCTAAGGTAAAGTTGTAAATTTCCTAGTTGAATTCAGAAGGCAATCTCCAACACAAACATACACACAGACCATCTACAAGAATTAGGCAAGTTTTTTTGCAGGGGGTGTGGGGAATTCCAAATGTTTAAGAAAACCTCAGTCCAATTAGTAGCTGACCACTACCTGACAGAACAGGGACTTCAGTGGCCACACACAACAAAGAATATAAGCTTTATAAAATTATTTCAGAAAGGCCGCTAAACAAATAACAACTGCAACAATCATGAACAGCAACAACAAAAACTACGGGGGTAGGGGAGAGAAAAGCTGATTTGCAGAGTTGCTACATTATACTATTCAAGCTGTCCAGATTTCAACAAAAATCATGAGTCATGCAGAGAAAAAAGAAAGTATAATTCATGCACAGGAATATTATCAATTAATAAAAACAGTTCCTGAGGAGACCCAAACATTGGGCTTACTGGACAATCAACTATTTCAATCAACTATTTAAAATCTGTTCAAAGAGCTAAGGGAAACCATGAGGATGTTATCTCACTAAATTTTGAATATCAACAGAGGTAGAAATTACTTTTTAAAGGATGAGGGAGAGAACCCAAATATCAATTCTGAAGTTGAAAAGTACAACAAAACATAAAAATAAATTCAGTAAAGGGGATAAACAGAAGGTTTAGGAAGTCAGTAAAAGAAACAAAACTAAAGATGGCCAATTAACATTAATTAGTCTGAGGAGCAGAAATAAAATATTTAATAAAGAAAAATGATCAGGGCTTAAGAGTTCTATGGAACACCATAAAAAATGCTAAAATACATATAATGGGAGTCTCAAAAAAAGAGAAGAGGAAGACAGGAGCAGAAAGAATATTTAAAGAATTAGTGCCTGACACCCGATCTGTGGTGGTGCAGTGGATAAAAGCATCAACATGGAATGCTGAGCTTACCAGTTTGAAACCTGGGCTTGCCAGGTCAAGGCACATACGGGAGTTAATGCTTCCTGCTCCTCCCCCTCTTTTCTATCTGTCTGTCTCTCTGTGTTTCTCTCCTCTCTTGAAAATAAATAAATACAATCTAAAAAAAAAATTTTAAGACAAAAAATTAGTAGCTGAAGACTTCCCAATTCGTAAATTTTATGTGTGTGTATATACACACATACACACATAAACCTACACATCCAAGAAGCTCAATGAATTCCAAATAGGATAATCTCAAATAGATCTACACTGAGACATGTGGTCAAACTGTCAAAAGCTAAAGCAAAGAGTCTTCAAAAAGCAAGACTGAAGCTACTCATCATGTCCAAGCGTTCTTCAATGAGATAAGCAACTGACTTCTCATGAGAAATAATGGAAATGACATATTCAAAGAACTGACAATAGAATAAAAAAGAACTGCCAACTAAGAATTCTGTATCTGGCAAAACTATTCAAAATTAAAGGAGAAATTAAAACATTCCCAAAAAACAAAAGCTATAAGTTTGTTGCTAGTTCACCTGGCCTACAAGAAATGCTACAGAGAAACCTTCAGGCTAAAACAAAAGGACACTAGATAGTACCTCAAGTCCACACAAAGAAATAAAGATCACCCCTAAAGGAGATACATGGCAAATATGAAAGTCACTATTAGTGTAGTTTAGGTTTGTAACTCCTAATTTTCCCTATATTATTTAAAATACAACTGCATAAAATAATAATTATGCCTGACCAGATGGTGGCGCAGTGAATAGAGCATCAGACTGGGATGCGGAGAACCCAGGTTCGAGACTCGAGTACGCCAGCTTGAGTGCAGGCTCATCTGGTTTGAGCAAGGCTCACCAGCTTGGACCCAAGGTCGCTGCCTTGAGCAAGGGGTTACTCAGTCTGCTGTAGCCCCATGGTCAAGGCACATATGAGAAAGCAATCAGTGAACAACTAAGGCAGGGGTCCCAAACTACGGCCCTGCAGGCCCCATGCAGCCCCCTGAGGCCATTTATCCAGCCCCTGCTGCACTTCCGGAAGGGGTACCTCTTTCATTGGTGGTCAGTGAGAGAAGCACAGGATGCATCCGCACCCATAGTTCCCATTGAAATACTGGTCAGTTTGTTGATTTAAACTGACTTGTTCTTTATTTTAAATATTGTATTTGTTCCCATTTTGTGTTTTTACTTTAAAATATGTGCAGTGTGCATGGATTTGTTCATAGTCTTTTTATAGTCCGGCCCTCCAACGGTCTGAGGGACAGTGAGCTGGCCCCTGTGTAAAAAATTTGGGGACCCCTGAACTAAGGTGTCGTAATGAAAAACTGATGATTGATGCTTCTCATCTCTCTCCATCCCTGTCTGTCTGTCCCTATCTACCCCTCTCTCTGACTCTGTCTTTGGAAAAAAAAAACAATAATTATAACTCTATTAATGAGCATACAATGTACACAATATAATTTGTGATAATAAATAAAGGTAGAGCTATATAAGAACAGTCTTTCTTTTACTGTTGAAACCAAACTGATATTAATCTGCTATATAATGAGATTTTAATTGTAATCCCAGGTCAGCCATTAAATATATAAAGAGTAAAATAAATGACAAGAAAATAAAGTTGACACACTAGAAAATTATTTAATACACAAGAGGGCAGAAATGGAAGAATTGAGGAATAAAAATTATATATAAGATATAGAATTTGACTTTGGGTAATGGGCACACAATGCAATGTACAGATCAAGTGTCATGGAGATTCACACCTGAAACCTGTGTGATCTTATGAACCAATTAAATTTAATTTCTAAATTTAAAAAAAAGATATAGAATATAAATAGCAAAATGCAGAAGTAAATCTGTAAATCTTTCCTTATCAATAATTACTTAAATACAAGTAGATTAACTCTCCTATTAAAAAACAGGAATTGGCAGAATGCATCTTTTTAAAAATATGATAAAACTATATGCTGTCTACAAGAGATTCATTTTAAATTCAAAGTCTCAAATAGGTTGATAATGAACAAATGGAAAGGAAATTTCATGCAAAAAAGTAACCAAAAAAGAACTGGTTTGGCTATACCAGTATCAGACAAAATAGACTCTAAGATAAAAATTACTACAAAAGACAAAGAAAAACAGTATATTATGATAGTTTAAATAGTCAATGCACAAAGAAGATATAATACTTATAAATTTATATACACCTAACAGCAGAGCTCCAAAACACATGAAGCAAAACTGATAGAGTTGAAAGGAGATATGGAGAAACCCACAATAACAGTAGGAGTCTTTAATACCCCACTTTCAACAACAGTGAGGACAACCAAAGATCAACAAGGAAATGAATATATTCCACAGACAACAGCAGTGTCTTCTACCTGTTCACTACATTACACGAGACAAAAACCATGGCACAGCATGCTTTTTCAGCTATTTTTTATACTATTGTCAAATCAGATTAATAGTTATAATGTTTTACCATTAAGTAAAGACATATAAATTTAACATTAATTTTTAACACTTAAATTGAGAAAAATGTGAAATTAAATTATACTCCCCCAAATTTTTCCTTTGATACTAACAAACAGCAAACCAACTTTATATTAAACAATTAGTACAAAATTCCCACTAATACTACATTTATTTTTAAAATTATTAAACCAGTTAAAAATGATCAAATTATGATTGAAAGTGAAATTTGTTGAACAATAATTTATGTGGCAGCTATATTTCCAAATATCTTTTCTCCCCAAGCATTTAAAACAAAAGATTAAAATGACTCATAAACTTATATTAAAAGCAGACTCAGTCACTTTTTTTTAAGTACACTGCAGAAAACTAACATAAGAAAGCAAAAAAAAAAAACAGGAATATAAATTGTATATTCTATTCTTAGCTAGCATGTCTAATTCCCAGTGTTTTAGCTAATGTATACCACTAATTTTTAATCCAATTACCATGGCTACATAAAGATGAAAACTTATATGAAACACAAAGAAGATACATATAAGAGTAACTCTCTTTCCATTTCTTTCTCTAAATTAATTTAACTTATGGTATTCACTGAATTTTATTCTCCAATATTACTTTAAAATTATTATCTTTTCTTAAGTGAGAGGAGGGGAGATAGAGAGACAGACTCCCACATGTATCCCTACTGGGATCTACCCAGCAACCCTTGTCTGGGGCTGACACTTGAATCAACCTCACTATCCTCAGCACGTGAGGCTGACATTTGAACCAACAAAGCCACTGGCTATGAGAAGGGAAGAGAACGAGAAGGAGGGCAGAAGTAGAAGAGAAGCAGATGGGCTCTTCTCATATGTGCCTTGACTGGGGATCAAACCCAGGATATCTGCATGCTGGGCCGACACTCTATCCTCTAACCCAACTGGCCAGTGCCAACTCTACAACTATTATAAATGTAAATAATAAATTTTATATTTAAAAAAATAGAAAACATCTTTTTTCCTCTATTTTGTTGTTTGCTATTAAAGTATTACAAATTGTTGATTTAATTTTTAAATTGAATTACTGAAGCCTGAGGGACAGAGAAAAAGGACTCGTTAAATATCTAGTCCAAAAAAGCAATAGTGAGAAACCTCTTTTATTATATTGTTCATATTAGTATTCAACCATAAATAAATGCTCACATACATTTATTCTCCCCACCACCTAATTTTTTTAAAATATATTTTGCAGGTGAAAAATACCTACCCATGACCCATAGCACCATTAGCTGGTTTTACTATAAAAGTTTTCTGCTTTTTTCTTTTCTTCAATTCTTTCATATAGTTCCGGAATTGAGTATATTCAGCAGGGAAAATCCATGTTCGAGGAACAAAGGTATAATCCAGAGGCCGGGATTTGATCATTCTGTAAGTTAGAGATAATATAAAAAGTAATTTCTATTCAAACTTTTCTAAATTTTCTTCCCATGATACTGACATTTAGTGCAAAGATTTAAATCTCTCTATTCATTTATTGATTCATTCAGCAAATGTCTATTAAGCATCTACCATGTACTAGGAACTATTCTAGACACTGGGGATACATCAGTATGGAAAATAGACACAGTTCTTTGTCCTATGTACTAATTTACATATTAGTAGATCAAACATATATTTGAGTATACACTATGTGTGAGGCACTGGGGATATTAAGTTAATATGGTCTCTTCCCTAAGAAATTTATATATAAGTTATTAATTAAATACAATGTGATAGATGCAATAAAGGTAATGCAAGGCAAGATAACATGAAGAATCACTAACTCAGCCTCAGTAATGAGGATGGACAGGAAATGGCTCATGGTCAGGGGTGATTTATATTGCGTCTTTAAAGATGATTTGGAGTCCTCTGGGTTACCCATAGGGAGCTGTTATGAATGCCTTTTACTCCAATGTTTCCTGAAGTTTTAACTCCTTTTCTGAGAAAACTATGTGAAGCCGTGAGTTAGCAGAGGTTCTGTTCATGTGAACTATATGTGCTTATAAATATAGTTTTATGGCTACAACATAAATCCTAATAGTCTTTGCATTTGCTACAAATCAGGCTGCCTATTTGATACATAACTTAAAGATAATACTCAGTAAAAAGTGTTTTCTTTTGGTGGATCCCAAATGTTAATCATTTTGTATATATTTATTCCCAATAAAAATTAGAAGAAACATTTTAAACTATTATCTATTTTTAAAAGTCTGATTGTTTCAAAAAAGGGTTTTCTTAACATAAATGTATGCAAGTCTTTTACAGATGAGCAGATATTGTCTCAAGATAAAACTAGTAAAAACTAAAATGGAACCATAGTATATAGTATGCAGAAAGGTAGGGCCTAAATTATAAGACTAGAGATAAGAAATAGATAAGCCAGTTGGCCTCCACAACTGGAGGTTCATACAGTCACTACTATATTTCAAGTGTTCTTTCAAGAGAACCCAGTAAAAAATTATGTTTCCATTATGAGAAGGGATATAATTACCAATTCCATGTGTCAAACCCAGAATAAGCCAACAAGCTAAATAATTTCAGTACAAAATATGCTAACAATGACTGATTTGAAACACATCTAAAGAAAGCACAATAAAATGCTAATATCTTTGTTTCTATTTCCAATACCTTTTGATGTATTTATTATATTTTTAACAATGTTATTAAATTAGACCAAGTTAAAGCTTTAATTAGAACAATATAGTTTAAAACTAACCATGTAGTATTTCTGAATAACACTCACATATATTTTTATAAAAACTTAAAGCATACATATATTCAAGAGAAGTACTTTATTCCATTTAGGCAATCTAACACAAATCATTTAATGTGAAAACATATAACTTTAAAAAAGACATTTGGTCTCGCTGAGGAATTTGAGAATCTGGGAAAATTTCTGTGTATTGCTCTGTCATGGATTTACTAAATTATATTAAACATGACTTATATAACTATTTTTATATTAGTAGGCCGATGTTTTCTCTATTAGAAGATTATTCTTTCCTTAAGGAGAATTTCAGGGATAGAATGATAAATTGCCTATTTGCAATAGCCTACTAATGTGTCTAAGGGGTCTACATTAGACCTCTTACATCTCCCAACCATACAGACTTCTGTACTCTACAAAGCAACAAAAATGATCTTTTAAAATGTGAATCTTGTCATATCACTAACTTCATTAGCCCCTCCTCTCCTATGGCATTTAGAATAAAGACTATAATCCTAAAAACTGCCCTTTAGATAATCTCTTCCCCATTCCCCATCAGCATTTCTGTGCTCCAGCTACACGTGGCCTTATTGCAATGTCATGAGTCTTCATGCTTTCTCCTTCCACAAGATCCCTGACCCATGCTGTTCTTCCTGCCCAGAAGGCTGTCACCTGCCATCTTCATCAGTAAACTCCTACTCATCATTTATATTTAGTTTCCACATCACTTCCTCAGAAAACCTCGCCAGTGCCTCCCTAACTTAGAAGTCCTTCACTGTGCATTGACTCAGAACCGTGCATCACTACAGTGAGTCCGTAAAGTCATGGTGCACTTTTGACCAGTGCAAAATATAAAGTGCACCATGACTTTACAGACACACTGTACTTCATAACACTGATCACACAGTGGCAATCCAAAATTGTAAAAGCTGTAAGTCTGCTCTTGATGACCTCATATACCCAGCACAGAGCCTGGCATATAATACATATTTAATAAATATGTGTAAAGTGAAAATAAATAAAAAGCATGTTCAATATTTTTTTAATTATTTTTTATTTATTCATTTTAGAGGAAAGGGAGAGAGAGAGAGAGAGAGAGAAGGGGGGGAGGAGCAAGAAGCTTCAACTCCCATATGCCTTGACCAGGCAAGCCCAGGGTTTTGAACCGGCAACCTCAGCATTCCAGGTTGACGCTTTATCCACTGCACCACCACAGGTCAGGCAACATGTTCAATATTTTAAAGGCAATTCCCTTTACTTTGAAATCCCTTCTTCCTATAATCCCTATATTAATCAATCATAATATCTACACACTATCCTAAGCCAGAAACCTAGGAGCCATCTTGGAAACTTCTCTCCTCGTCCCCTTTAATTCTCACATCATAACAGTTTTCGAGTCCTATCAAGTCTATAGCGTTTATATTTTTCAGATTTATTTTCTCTTCCCCATTCCCTCTCTATCACTTTAAGACCGATTAGCTGCTCATTATTTCTCACCTAGACGTCAACAGTCGTCTTCTCTAGGGCTTTCTCCCTCTAGTCCTACAACACTGAATTCATTATCTACACTGCCGCCAAGATCATCTTAAACATACTATTTCTCTGTATAAACCTATTAAATAACTCCTACTTCTCTCAGGGTAAACAAAATGTTTACTGAGTAAAGAGATTAAAGAATCAACGATTAAATAAAATGTACAACATGGCATACACAGCCTGGCCTTCGCATTCTCTCCAGCATCGTCTCACGCTGAGCCTCCCAACATCCTACATAACCATAGAAACTGTTTAAAGTTCCTGAAAACACATTACGTTGCTTGAAGTCTACATATATTTTCTCCTACCATTGTCTTTGCCTTCAATATTCTTTCCTTCTTCTCAAAGAGAGAAATCTTACACACTTTTTAATATTCACCTCATATTTAATTTCTCCAGATACCCTTCCCTGGCCCCCTACAAAAAAATGTCTCACCATCTTGGCACTGGCAAATGGTATTATACATGTCAGTCTTTCTCCCCTATAAAAATGGGAGTTCTAGACAGGGACTAGGCCTTATTTATCTTATTTACTTCAAAGTTAGAGCATAAAACAGACCTGCAAAAAATATTTGTTGAGTGCTAGACAGACACTAGACCTTATTTCCCTTGTTTACTTCAAAGTTACCAGTCTCTAGGGCAGTGGTTCTTAACCTAGGTTTTATCGAACCCTAGGAGTTCAATGAGTCAGTCTCAGGGGTTTGGAGAAGCCCCTGCCATGCAGGCTAGAATAAAGTAATACCGTAATTTGTTGTGAGTTCATGCACTTTGTTGGTTTTGTTCTTTGAGCAAGGTGATGTTCATGCACGGCTCATTTTGTGCACCAGTAAAAAAAACATATACCTATGTCTTGAATTGGGGAAAAATATCATATTTTATTTATCACTAAAGATAAATAAATTCGGTGAATGCGCATATGAAACTGGTGGGTTTGGTACCTCAAGAAAGGTTAAGAACCACTGGTCTAGGGGATAAAACAAACATTTAAAACTATTTGTTGAATGAATGGATGTATAAGCTTTCACTCAGATACATATAGCTATTTCTTGAATTGCACACACAGTTCTATTAATCTTTCTCTGTGAAAGAGATGTCTTTTAAAATGTTTTCTCAATTTAACACTCAACTTTCTTAAACTAAAAAAATCTAATCAGGTCCTGGCCGGCTAGCTAAGTGGTAGAGCGTTGGCCTGAGGTGTGGAAGTCCAGGGTTTGATTCCCAGCCAGGGCACACAGGAGAAGCACCCATCTGCTTCTACACCCTTCCTCTCTACTTTTTCTCTATCTCTTCCCCTTCTGCAGCCAAGTTGGCCCCAGCGCTGAGGATGGCTCCATAGCCTCCGCCTCAGGCACTAGAATGGCTCCAGTTGCAACGCAGCAATGCCCTGAATGGGCAGAGCATTGCCCCCTAGTGGGCTTTGCCAGGTGGATCCCAGTTGGGTGCATGCAGGAGTCTACCTCTCTGCCTCCCTGCTTCTCACTTCAGAAAAATACACACACACACACACACACACACACAAAAAAAAAAAAAAAAAAAAAAAAAATCTAATCAACAGAAATATAAATTGTATAAGAATTCTGTAATTCATTCAGTACTTTGAGTACCTGGGAACAGTTTTTCCCATAAAAACAGATTGTCAGTCTAAACAGTGGTGTCAGAAATAAATATCCATGCATATGTCCCTTGGATAAACATATCCCAGGGGTGGGAAAGGCAAAAGTAGGCTTACAGTTGTTCTTATGGGACATAATGCAATAATTAATAAATACAAAAATAAACTGTGTTTCGTATACACACAACTGTAAACCTGCCTTTGCCCCACTCTGTCTGCATGTGGTTTATGTGTGTGTGAACACAGGCACCTACTACAGTGCCTGACACATTTAGACGCTCAATAAGCAGTTATATGAACACACACACACACGGCCATAATGCAGCAGATTAGTTCCTGCAAGGCTTAACTGAAAATAAATAAGTACATATTGAATACAAGTGAAAAGAACCCTGAAGTTGTGGAAACCGAGATTCTGCTTCAGCTCTGCTGTGAAATAGTTGTCCAACTTTGTGCAAGATATTCCTCTGACCTTTAGTTACCTCCCTCCGCAAAGTTTAGATAGAACCAGAGAACTTTTAAGAACCTCCTAGCTCTAAAATTCTCTCTTCCATCAGAGTATCATTTCAAATCAATGTAACTTTGTGAAAAATACTACTATAATATTCAAAATATAAGTTTCAACAGGTTTATTCTGTTACAAGAAAATGAAGATTACTTGGTCATATTTCTTGCTAAGAAATCCTTCCTACAGATCTCCCCCATTCCTGGAAAATGGTTGATCCTCTGGAAAATAAAAAGGTAAATATTAATATTCTCATTGACTTAATGAATGCATTCATTTATACTATAATAGTTACCACCATCCTTTAAGTTTTTGTGTTTTAATAAACTGACAATTAATTATTCATGTAAAAATATTTCATTTAAATGGCCTAAAATGAATTAAAGAATCTATAAGAATCAGATAATAAAATTGCACAATTCTAAAGAAATCAGAAAAGGATGTTTTTATAGACATTAAAGTTATAATTTTATGTGTTGAATAACTGGTAATTCACTATTAAAATTATTGTTGGCATTCTAGATTTACTGCATTCACATAGATAAGCATTATAGAAAAGCTGGTGAAAATGGAGTTATTTGTTCTCTACAGTAAATTCTGTATTAGCCTTTATACTGAGAGGAAGAACTAAACAAATTGTCAATTGTCTAAAATTCCATACTTTAGACTTTTTTAGGATAAGTTTGTATCATATCCTAAAAATTAAAAAAATGAAACCAGATGTATAACTGAAATCACAAGGTATTTCCATGTTGTGATCTCCCTACGTAATTGACTCCACATCACTCGGCTTTAATCACAATGCAAAGCACCGGCCTAGAAAAAGTTTTCTTCCACCAATTCTTGCTTAACGATAGAATGAGGTTAAAAGTTACATCTGAAAGGATGCAGGCTTCACGCAGAGTCAGTACAACTGGACAGCAACAAAACAGCCTATTCAGATAAAGTAGAACTAAAACTTAATATGTCAACATATTAAAAACCCTACCCTAAAGAAAATTATGAGGAAATTCATATAACTCTCCTAATAGCCAATAATTAGTCATGATTAATACATCACCTGGTAATTTTGCAGCTCTGCAATCTTGTCCTGCTGAACTGCAGAATCACACCATATAAGGTTACTTGTTTCATCCTCATCTGGGGTTTTCATAAATCCCATTTCATCTATTACTAAACGAACTGCAAAGAAACAGTTAAGTTAAAGCACAATTAAAACACAGCAGAAATATATTCAATGGGGAAACATTTTTGATATATGTAAATTTTAGATCAAAGTGTTTAACTGGCAAAATATCCATTAGTTATAGCATAACCTCATTTTGAGTCACAACAATTTATCTAGGGTAAAGTTATACTCAACAGTAACTGACACCTGTTTTTAGGTTGTGCCCCAAATCCTTTGTTTTTATCCTCCATGATTTAACAGGTACACAACACTGTGAAAGAGCTTAGTGATTACTCATGGCACAAGGAAAACATCTGCACAGCTGAGACAACACCTCTATCAGGAAAATGTACTTTTCCTGGCTTTTTCATGACCTTGGGCTACAAATAAAAGAGAAAAGGTAAAAATAGCCCCTGGTCATTAGATCATTAGACCTAAGCTATACTTTCCACCTCCCTAGTTCAAATTATTTTTAGCAGTTAAAACCCAGTCAGCATGTAGACTCAGGATACAAAATAATAAAGCAGAATTCACTGCAGAGATTCGAAAACTGGCCCTCCCATCTGTCCCAAACCCTCCCATCTTACTGAAAATAATTTATGCTCAGAAGAAAGCTTCCTTTTTAGTACAAACTATTTCTAGATTTTTTCTGATTTAGATATGTATCATAATAAACATATTGACATTTTTCTTCCAAAAAATTTTAAGTTCATCCTTATCTACAATAAAGATAAGCAAAATACTTAGGATAAATTGTGGGTTCCAACAGATTCTAAGTCTAATAGAATGGTGTGTACATACAACACTGCTTCAGTGTTTTATTTTTAAATGTTTACTTTTACTGATATCCAATATCAGAGGAGAAATGGTAAAAGAATTGTCTCAATTTACTTGGCTCAAATATGAAACTCATGAGCAAAGACCCGTCGATCTCAAGTCCTGTGGACCCTTGTTTGGTTCCTGATGAAAAAGAAGTAACTTTTTATGCAACAGTGCCTAGAACACAGGCATAAAAGAGGATAGTGATTGGAGTTGGATAAGGTCAGAGAGTAGAATATTGAGCTGAACTTGCTGTTTTCCATGAGAGGCTTGGTAAAACTAGGAGTTGTTCTGAAGGCCCAGTTGGGGAGAGGGCTGTTCCTTTGTCATCTGTCACTAACTGCCAGGCAACTCTGGCACCTTGACGGCTCAGGAGCTGCTGTGCCACCTAGAGTTCGTAGGGCAGGCCAGGGCAATAGCGACATAGACTGGAAGACTCCTTTAACTGCCCATAGACAGAAAAAACAATGAGGAGGCCAGAACAGCAGCTCAGGAGCAGATCTATTCTTGACTACACAAGACACGTTGTCTGGGCCTCTCAGAAATGACTGGGAAGGCCTTGAAGAGAGAAATGGAATGAGAATCAGTATGAAGAATACTAATGCAACTTCATCCCACTGAAGACTTCCTAGGAAAGGGAGAGAGAACTGCACTTAAACATTGTCCTTTAAATCAAGGTTCCTTATGAACCCCACATGAACCTTAAAAGTGAGAGCATAAGTTAACACAACTCAGCAATCACTTTTACAGTGGTCACTCTACTCCCGATATTTTCACTCTGGAAAATATGCTGCAGATAAAACCTGAACTTTCACATGGCACCCACTCACACCAATGTGCTTAAAGTATTTTCCTCTAAGGAACACTCATTGGAACAGACTACTGGAGGACCTCAATTCCACTAAAATATTCCACTCTTGGCAAGTTTTGGTGAATTGTTATAAATGAAAATGAGATTCTCAGAGATGAATAAGGGTAAGAAAATTTAACATCCTTGAAGTCCATATAATTTTCCTCAATTCTTTTAATGCAAAATAACTAAGAAAAGAAAAATATAATTTGAGTACTTTCTATTCGTAATGAGTTTTGCAATGATGGACAAAAAAAAGTGTCTTAATTTCAACAAATTAATTCTTAATTTCAACAAATTAATATTTATACACAAAAACCTAGAATTTCATTAATAAAAAGCAACACCATCTTCAAAACCTTTCTTTGAAAACAGAGAAATATATTTTTACTCTATTATTTCAGTCAGGGTCTCATTGTTTCATAAAAATCTCAAATTTTATACTGTTCATTTTATATCTAACATTTTAATCTGTTTAATGTTCATATTATTTTTTACCTGATTTTAACATTAAGTTTAATCAAAATCATTGCATTAATAACTAAAAGTATTAGTTTACATTGATGTTCTGTTTGATTATTGACATCTTAAATATTTCATAAAAAATAAAATTTTCTAGAAGGCTTTTATAAATCCCCTATATAAAAGATAATGTCTCTCTGAATTTCTACCTTGTCAACATTAAACTAGTTTTTCCAACAAGTATGAAGATCTCATGATTCTGAGGAGACCTACCAATTTCAAACTTCGTCCCAGCGACATTTGCTGTAATTGTTTCTTTCTTTTTCTTCTTCCTGACTTGCCTTTCCATTGTGCTGTGATAAGGCAATTCTGTATTCAGATCCAGTGGAGAGGGTCCCTGAATAACTTTAAGAGAAATATAAACCAACCAAATCTCATTGAAATAACAAAAATTCCATACTAGAGAACACAAATGCCCTCCCAGAAAATGTAAAATTTTAAGTTCCCAATCTGGTTCTTTAAGATTCCCAATTAATTTTTAGTTCTTAAAAATAATTAGCAGTGACAATCTATGATACAGCTACATTTTGTCATGTTATTAAGTCCATCTGCTTACCTCTCTCTTGAGGCAGAGATGGCATTGTCGCCCGTGTCGATGAGCAAGCTGGGTGTGCTCTGTACCACGCTCTCAGGGAATGTGAAAGGCCCGCATTCGTCTAAGTCAGATATGGCTCCAAACCACTGACAGTTCCTATCACGTTATCTTGGTGGAATACTCAGATTTCAGGGCACTGAAGTTATGGGATAAGAAGATACCTGGAGGGAGTTATTTTAAAAGCCATTTAGAAAACAATCTTTATGAAATTTTTTGAAATCTGCCAATACTGTCCTTTGTAAAAGTCAAGTAAAAATAAAAGTTAATGTAGTCAATCAACAAATATTCTTTCATGTATATTAAGCCTTATGCAAAATGCCAAGTGAAATGGTTCTCTGTCTTAAAGAATGTAGTCTAGATGAGGAGGTTTTATTTAAGGTACATACTATATTTATATACAATAAATAACATGCCATACACAAACAATAACAATACCCACCGCCATTTACTGAGCACTTACTATCTTAGGGCCACTGATACTACTTACCTTTTCAACAAAACTAGGAGAAGCTATTATCCCCATATTATAGATAAGAAAATTGAGCACAGAAAGGAGAAAACTTTACAAAGAAATAAAGTGAAAATTAAAACTAACACCTCTCTGACATCAAAGCCAGTGGGACCCCATACAACCTTCAACTTAAAGCCATAAACTTAACTGCTTTTAAAACAAAACAATGAAAGAAGTGCCAGGTAGAGGTCCCATGCTGACAGAATGCAGGAAAAGGTGTTTCTCTTCATGGTGTGTGTGAAGGGGAAGTAGGGCAGGTAGACTTCCTAAAATAGATGTCATTTGAATTGTGTCTTTAAAACTGAGAGCAATTTTGAAAGGCAGAAAATGCTAAGAGTCATTACTATGACGATCTTATTCAGGCACACAAGGGAATAAAATAACCATTTTTAATGAAAGATTTCATTTGATTTGGCTATACCTCAACATGTATATTTCACTTATATTTTCATTATGTATATATATGCACATAGGTAGTTAAGCCCTTACTATACTATACTGCCTAGTCTATACTATCAACTTTCGAATTTCTCCCTTGATATTGTCAGAAATCTCTGAGTTCTATAAAACGTCTCTAAACATAATGAAAACTATAAAACCTATCATGATAAAGGCAGGATATCAAGACCTTTATCAGGAGATTATCAGGTTTATTATAAATTAAGAACTGCCTGACCAGGTGGTGGCGCAGTGGATAGAGCGTCAGATTGGGATGTGGAGGACCCAGGTTCAAGACCCCGAGGTCGCCAGCTTGAGCACGGGCTCATCTGGTTTGAGCAAGGCTCACCAGTTTGAGCACAAGGTTGCTGGCTCAGGCAAGGGATCACTCGGTCTGCTGGAGCCCCCCGGTCAAGGTACATATGAGAAAGCAATCAATGAACAACTAAGGAGCTGCAACAAAGAATTGATGTTTCTCATCTCTCTCCCTTCCTGTCTGTCTGTCCCTCTCTCTGATTCTCTGTCTCTGTCACCAAAAAATTAATTAAGAACTAATCAGAAATTCAGCTACATAAAAGTATGACTCATATATATCACCCCCAAATAATCATTATTAAAGAAAATAACAGCTTAATTTGTTCTCAGGTATCATTTCTACTAAAATAATTTTCTAGAATAATTCCATCTCAAAACTACAGAAAGATTATTTATTACAGACCAACTGTAATAAAAAAATAATTTATATTTGTGAGCCAAATATAAATTATTTTACCTCACTAACAAACCTATAATTTAGACATCATTTCCCTCCATTTTCCAGATATGGGAACCTAAGACTAAGTTTAATAAATCAAAGTAAGCCTGACCTGTGTGTGGTGGTGCAGTGGATAAAGCGTCGACCTGGGAACACTGATGTCGCCAGTTCAAAACCCTGTACTGGTCTGGTCAAGGCACATATGGGAGTTGATGCTTCTAGCTCCTCCCCCCTTTCTCTCTCTCTCTCTCTCTCTCTCAATCTGTGTCTCCTCTCTAAAATGAACAAAATAAAAAAAAATTAAAATAAATCAAAGTAACACGACTTATCAATAGAAAACCTAGCCTTTGAGCCCAATTTTGATTATCCTATTCACTAAACCTCACTATTTTCAGATACCACACTAAAATGTCACGTAGATGTGAAAGAAGTTTGCAACCCTATTGCTATACATACTACAAGTATGGGTATATTCTGGGAATTCACAATATTTCAGACTAAACAGTGAAATCACACACACATTAACATTCCTAACCTGATGTCAACTCCCAATTCCAAGCTGGAAATAGACTAGATTACTTTTCAAGATAAAAGCAAGGAGTACTCTATAAAGTTCAGATTGATTTATTTCTGGAAGCTCTGTGATACCTCAGGGAGGTAACTATTTGAGTTGACAAGTCCGTGTCCAACATCTTGTTACTGGAGTAGACAAAGATCCTCTTATGGTAACAGAGTACTTATTACATTGAAAGTAGGTGACAAAGTCAACAGAGTTTGAGAACAATGTTTGCCTTAGTGCATTAACAATAAATTAGAATTTGTTATAGGCTCTAAAAATAGATCTGTTAATTTCTGACTTACATAAGGAGTCAAAGAACTTTAATTTGCATAAAACTCAAAACTAGAACTGTTATCTCTTCCCCCATCCACACAAAAATTTAAAGGCCTTAAAATAATTCTATTCATATATATGCTTTAATTCTATTATGATTTGCTGAATAACAATGAAAGTGCTTTAACAAAGTCAAGGGCTTGATTCTAGCATCCCAATTCTAATCCTTTCACTTTATTCTAAGTAAGAGACTTGAGATGACAGATTGATCACACCACTCAGATAAGCCATGGTTACCTACTTTCCAAAAGTATAAAGCATGTTTCAGTTACTTCTGAAACACTTTAAACCAATGGTGTCTTAAGCTTGGCTGCAAAAATCCAGGAGCTGAGGCAGTGCCCCAGATGGAGGTGGGGCCCAGCTTCAGTATTTTGAAAGCTCTCTGAATGAGTCTAGTATGTAGACAAGGTTGACAACCTCTACTGTAAGCAGTTAATGGCACGGAAGCAAATAATAGCTCATTATAATATACACATATAAAATTATAAGAAAAAAGCTAAAGAAGAAAACTTTTGTAACTATGTAAAAGGGTCAAATAGGTTCAAATCATTTATAAAAATTCTATGTCTAGGTTCAACTAAACAAATTTGGAAAAAGAATTAGGAAATCAAGAGATCAATTTCTAACAAAGAAACAATGCTATTTTGCAAATAAAGAAACCACTTGTAAAAGGAATCAATTTCCCAAAATTTCAGGTAAATGGCAACCTTAAATGTAGAATTCAAGTGCTACCACGCAAAACAATACACAAAACTTAAACAACAACAAAAATTCCAATGCTGTTTTTTTCAGTTCTTCCCATCGAATTTCCACCTATCACTTAAAATCCAGATAAATTTCTATTTTTTCCTGAAACCTTCCCTGATCATGCCTGAAGAACTTCATATCTCCCTCTTCTAGTCTGTCAGGACAGTCATTTGTACCCTTATAATATCACCTACCATGAAAGCAAGAAGGTAAGTCCATACAGACACTGGTTTTCTCCTATCATGTTCACTCCTCCTCTCACAAACGCTAAAATACTGTCACACACTGTGCTCAATAAGCACTTGTACATGAATTTATAGAACTGTACCCCTGAATGAATCAATATCACCCTAATAAATACAATTTTTAAAAAATTAATTCATAACAGCTGGGAGTAAGAAGAGGTGGTCATGAAGCTCTGAGAAGCACATACACTTCATTTATAGTGTATCATTTTTATATCTATAAGTGAAAAAAAGCGAAGTACATAAAAAGTTTACATTTGGTGGAAATGATAGAAGAATAAGTGGAATACGTGCACAGAGTCGTGCTGGCCTGTCGTGGCTGGGGCAGCGCCACGGGAGACTCAGTTTTATGCACACCAGGTCGTACTCTGCGTGGTGGAACAGAACTCGACAAGGTTGTGTCATCATTACCGTGCTAATAACAAAAACCATCAAATTTTATATTTCATTCAGATGACAGTATAATATGGCAGAAAGAACACTGAACAAGAAGTCACTTTGTTTTGTTTTGTTTTTTTTATTTTCTTTAGAAAATTAAATTTAAAAGGTTGACATTGATCAATAAGAGTACATAGGTTTCAGGTAAATATCTCTATAGCAGTGGTTCTTAACCTTTTTTGAGGTACCGAACCCAACAGTTTCATATGCACATTCACCAAACCCTTCTTTAGTGATAAATAAAATATGATTTATTTTTTCCAAATTCAAGACATAGGTATATGTTTTTTTACTGATGCACAAAATGAGCCGTGCATGAACATCACCTTGCTCAAAGAACAAAACCAACAAAGTGCATGAACTCACAACCAATTACGGTATTACTTTATTCTGGCCTCCGCGGCAGAGGTTTCTCCGAACCCCTGAGACCGACTCATCAAACCCCTAGGGTTCGATAGAACCACTACTCTATAGCATTTGAACTGTTATGTTGTATACCCATCACGCTCTATCTACTGCACCACCACCTGGTCAGGCTACATTGTATTTATTTTCTACATTGATTTGTAAATTACTATTTTCACACTGACAAGAAGTAAAACAAACATGGTTCACATTGTATGTATATACTTGGGATAGTATGCCAGTTTTCTGAATGGGGGAAAGGAAGCTGGAAGATCTCAACCCCTCTCTCCTCCTGTGTCGCAATTCTGACATTAGATTTGCACACACTCCTGATGAATCTCCTTGTCACCATGATTTGGCACAGCTAGCTCACCCCCCTCCCCACTCACTTTCACACTTGCTATTCTATTGTATGGCATTTTTGTTCTCAAAACTCATCAATGAAATCTTTGTTAGCCAATACAGACATGTTGTTGCAATAAAAAGAGCCTCCAAATCTCAGGAGCTTCAAACGAAGGCCTGTTTCTTGTCTACCCTCCATACCAACAGGAGACTGGAAGGAGTGCTCCACAAGTTCACAGGAACCCAAGTTGTCAGAGAGGTCATCAGCCTAACATTTACTAACCATTTTGCCAGAGGGAAAGTCTTTGAAAATCTCATACAGGCAACTCATGACACAAAATTTCTGCTCAAAATTCAATGGCCTGAAGCAGCCATGTGACCCCAGCCAACAAGAGTTAGGAACTGCAATCACATCAAAGGGCCAGTAGGAAAAAAGCCAGTAATACTAAAGACCACCACAGACTCCAACCTTGATTACTACCTATTTAAACCTAGTTAGCCATCCCCAGACACTATTTTCTAGTTCTCCATTTACAGTATGCTTTGCTGTCTGGAAAAAATAGCTGACACACTGTAGTGCATCCAGTCTAAACCTTAACTGTACAGGTGGATAATGAAACTTCTCTGTCCTGAGCTGCTATGTACTGAAATAATGATGGGGAGGAAGAAGAATAAGGCAAAGAGGAAGACGAGGTGGATGGGGTTAACGCAGTCACTTATGAAAACATACTAGGTGCCAGGCGCTCTTCTAAGTTTTTACATATAAAACTCTGATCTTCACAACCAAAGATGGTGTTATTATTATCCTCATTCACAGTGAAAGAAAAGAGAGATAATAAAAAATGATGTTAAAATACAAGTTGTAAGGACATTTTTAAATGAACACACTCTGCAAATTTGCCTCAAGACAATCTTCTCCGGATTCCTAAACTGCAATTATCTCATGAAAGATGATCGTATTACTATTTCCAAAAAAAGTCAAAAAATAATCAATACAGCAAAATTATATCCAATTAAGCTTTTACTTTGAGGGGAAACCACTCAATGTACACAATGTGTTATCTACAGAGAGGTTATTTCAAGTAGCGGCCGGCAACCGAGCATGTCACAAAAATTGTTAAAATAAGGCAGTTGATGTTTTTAAGTGCAATAAGTAGTATTCCCAAACATGAACACAAATTTGTTCATTTTTGTGCTGTAATCCATCGCTAAATTTCAGTACTTGGTCCCTAAACCAAATTTTATATATTCTTTTTCTTTTCAAAGAAATAGTTTTTCATACATTAAAGCAAGAAAATAAAAGTGAATGAAACGTGCCACTTTTTGAACATTAAAATTTGAAGTGTTTCTTGTTGTGAATGTTAATAGGATTGGAATTAATGTGAGACCCAGACCAGCAGTTTCTTAAACTTTAATATGCATACTGATCACCTGGGAATATTATTACTATACTTCAGATTCTGGTTCATTAGGGCTGGGTGGGGCCTGAGAGTCTGCATTTCTAACAAGTTCTTAGGTGCTCTGGCCCACAGATCACATTTTGGATAGTGAGGTTCTAGACAACCACAATGCTTAATATTTTGCCAATACAAAGTTTTCCATTTAAAGCCCTTCTTTATAACATGTAAAGAATATAAAATTAGAAAACAATTTTAAAATGCATGTGGGTGATATTAAATTATATCTTAATATAAAAGGGTCCATGAGTCAAAAAATAAAATAAGTTGAGAAATGTTGGCCTAAAGCAGTGATTCTCAAAGTATAGTCCGAGGAATAGCAGCGTCAGCACCACCTGCTAACTTATCAGACATGAATATTCTCAGGTCCAATCCCAGATGTTCTGAATCAGAAATCCGGGGGTGAGGTTCACCAGCTGACAAGGCCTGCAGGTGATTCTGAAACAGGCTGAAGTTTGAGAACCGCTGGACTAGAGGGACAGTGACGTGTCAAACTCCAAGAAAGTCGGGATACCACTCCTGGAGTCTATCCCCTCCTTCACTGGTCTTTAGAATCACAGCCACGTGGGTGACAGAAATCGCCTGGTCAAGTAGAGGAGAAAGCAATTTCCAAGGAGGACTTTGAGCAGCCTGAAAGGAAGAAATTTGCTACAAAGTATCTCATTTGCTACATAGATAGCCCTGCTAAGTGAGGTGAGGTCTTGCTAATCTTATAAAGATTAGTTAAACCCCTTTCTTGAGCCAAAACCAGTTACCAATACTGAGCAACCAAGATATTCATTTTAAAGATAATCAATCTACCAAAAATCATTAAACATATAAGGATTAACAGCAGCTACAAAGAATAATATATCCTTACTCCTAAATACGGGGCCAAGAGCACGGGAGATTAATCTGAAAAGCTTGTGGATGGCTAAAGAATGGGAGAGAGGGGATGTAAATGAACATCAGCAGAAGGGTGACTACATTATGCTACACTCACAAAATGGTGAAAACAAATGAACGAGAACTTCATGATAAATCATACAAACAATGCAGATCAAATGTATTGGGAATACATACAATAGTATATCATTTACATAAATTTTTAAATGATGTAAAATTTATGATAACATTGAGATATAAACATAGATCTCAGAAATTAATATACAATATTTTAAAAGAATAAAGAACCACATACATGGGAGTGATAGGGACCAAGTCCAACACCTCCTGAGAGATGGGGAGGGTGCAATAGCCAGTCCTGCTCTACAGAGTGAGCATCTGTGTTCTAAACATACTGAAGATGTAATTCTTAATAGAAAGCATGAATATATATTTATCATGTTTTAACTTTTGAAATAATACGTAGGAATAAAACAGCCAATATACTTTTGTTTGAACCACTGTATGACTCCTCGCAGTACCTGGTTTAGTTTGTTGTTTTGGAAGTACTGTGTTTTAAGTCACACTGTTGGAAATTTAGGTCCAATTCAACTGATAGAAATTGTGAAATCAATGAAAGACTGAAAGAGGAGTAACACAATCCAAATTTCTTTTTCACAGATTACACTGGCAGTTACTGGGGTTGGTGGGACAGGGGCAGGAGCTGCAACAGGAAGTTTTAAGAGGGTATTGCCAATGTCCAGGACAGGGCTTGATCATGGGTGGAAGGAACAGATGCAAGGAGAAAGAATCTGCTGCTACAGAATAGCAACAGAACCTGTTGATCAAGAAGGGAAAAGTAATCTCAGATGACTCGCAGATTTCCGGCTTAGGAGAACTGGGTACAAGGTGGCACCATTCATCAAGAAAAGGCCTGCAGAAAGAAGAGCTACTTTGAGGGTAAAGTTATTTGAGTTTTATATTTGCAGACAAGGATAGATAGAAAATTAAAATAGAGAGCAAAACAATAAGATTAGTGGTTGACTAGATAGAAAGAAAACCTCTTCTTTTATAAATACAATGTTTTTAAATACAGAAAGATCCTTTAGAAAACATAACTGCTCCTACTTCTATGCTCTCTGCCAAGAAATGACAATAGAGTTTCAAAATGCCCAGCTGCCTGACTGGTGAACAAATGGCATCATCCAAACAACTGTCATAACAACAAAACAGCAGCACCACTCTGTGTGCACAGATTAAAAGGGTCTTTAGAGAAGCTACTTATCCCCTGACACAAAAGCTTTTGTCTCCCTTTCTCAGACTCGGTATATTCTCAAAAGGTAGATCTGTAATATGTTCTAGATCCCAAAAAAACATTTGATTAACCACTTCTAAAAACCTGACAGGGAGCCAAGTGTGGCATTATGTAAAAATAAATAAAGAATTGTTTATCAATTCCAGCAGCAATTAATATTGACTTGAAACAATGGTAGCTCCCATTTAAGTACCACTTATTTACTATTCAAATTGCCATAGCCGAATAAGTATTTGTTCAATGTTCAGTTTATAGTTAAATTATAGCATCACTAAAAAATGTCCACTAAGCTTGGGGGAATGTCGTCTTTGGAATTTAGCCTCATGTAACATGAAAAAGTAGAGATTAATAAATAGGTAATGATAACACAGCATACATCTTGAAAGCATTTGTCCCTTATTTATACTTTCAGTATCTAGAATAATGAAAAAGGCAAAAAGCTCACTCAATAAATGTCGAACTAAATAATATTCAAAGTAAGTGACAGCTATAATTCAGTTATTAAAGTGACAGAAAACAATGTGAATTCAGCGTAGCCACCAAATGCTTACTTAATTGAGTTAAATGCCCCTATGAGTCAACTTCTTCTAGAATATAATATCGCTATTCTATATCATTCCAGTAGCCTTTAAAAAAATGTCTTTGCTTCCTAGGAATAATATAGCAAATTATCAATTTTTGTGTATTTCTCTCTCCGTGGCAAGTCCACATGCCTCTTCTCCTGCCTTCACCCCGCAAAGAACTGTGCCAAAGCTAAGACAGTAGAATCTCACATCCTCAAAACACCCAATCTGTGCTCAACTACACAAAGACTTCACTTGTTGTGAGGTGTAAAGTTGGAATTTAAGGTCCTTTGGATCCAGCTCTCTAACTTCTAATAACCTAGATCACAGGTGAAAGAGAAACTGAAGAAGGGAGAAAATTTCTAAAACATTCAGTTCTCTGCTTTCTGCCAGAAAATGCACAATAGATATCAAAATGTGCAGCTAGTGAACAAATGACATCACCCAAATGTCATCTGCGGCCAGCATTTATCATTTTACATATCCAAAACTTAACTCTTTAACTTCTGCTGAGAACCTGGCACTCCTCTTAGGTTCCTTAGTAAAAGGCATCACTATGTAGCCCAACATCCAGGAGACAGACAAATCAGAATCACCTTTAACCCTTCCTTTGAAGACTTTGTTTGATATTCATTCAATGCGTGCCTTGTTACCAACTTTAGGGTTATATTGGTTCTTGTTATTTACATTACCATCTACTTCGAAAATAATTTTTAAATCTTAAATGTATAAAATTCATTAAGTTGTTAAATAAACCTATGTTATTCATATCAGTTAGTAAATACCATATGTTGAATGATGACTAGCTACCTATCTAATAACCATTCACTACTTCTTCCTTACTAATGAAACACCTGTAGGGTTATTACTAGGATAGCATTATGCCTATCTAAGTAACTACATTTTCCAGACTTACATACAGGTATATATGGCAATATTACCAAGTTATGGCCAATGATGTACAGTGTGTCCGTAAAATCACGGTGCACTTTTGACAGGTCAACGGTCAAAAGTGCACCGTGATTTTACGGACACACTGTATATAACTTAAAGTTGTTGAGCAACTAGTAAAACACCTTAAAAGTGAGGTAGACAATTGACAGACACTGCAAATGTGATTGCAGGAGCTGCAATTCAAAGTGACATTGGTTTTGTCATGGTAATGCTATGCCAGTCCTGGACTGCCTACCTCCAGAGAGAAATTACTGTTTGAGTTCCTGAAAAAGATATACCAGCCTAGATTCAAAGTCACTGGCACAATGGCTTTGGACGTTTATCATTTTTGCCACAGCCTATATTCACTCATTTTCTGTGAACAACAATGTGAATTTCGTCTGGCGAAGGACTACTGCCCTGTTCTCTCTCATCCCATGTGCTTAGGATGATGTTGGTGCTAATCCCAATCCCAAAGCTGAGCAAATAACTTAGATCTCAAATGGTTGTACAATCTCATCCCCTTGACTGTGAAGTTGGCTCAGAGTTGAACACAGGATCCAACTAAGCCCAGCAAGAGTCAAGCCCAGAACTCTATTCAGACTCTTAAACAACACAGGTTCTCTTTTGAGCTGAATTTGAGGACACACACCTATATTGCTGGTCCTCATCCTGCCTCTACACAGAGCCTGAGGGTGACGTCAACACAAGGGAGGCAGAAACAGAGAGGTAACAGGTTCCTGAACTTTTCATAACATAATCAAAAAAATAGTTTTGTTTTGGCTTTTTTCTTTTGCTTAAACCAAGCTCCTAACCAATACTAATAATAATGAACTTGGGTTCTGTATTTTATTTTGTTTTCAAATTAAAAAATTACTTCAAAATGTCCTTACAAAAATGCCACAATTCAAGTGAAGTAGGAGGCTTCCTTGCACATCTCCTCCATGAAACATCTGGCTCCTCGGCAGCAGCTTTAAAATGTCTTTTAGTTTACATATTCTTCAGTCTCAAACACAGAGTCTAGGTAGGAAGACGGGAGTGCAACTTCTGAGCTACCTATCAGACAAGATCGGAGGCATTCGGGGTGGTGTGGCCGTAGGCCAGAGATGCTATACCAGAGGTTAGAGTTCCTCAGGAGATTTTTGAACTTGAAATAAGAAATTTTCAATTCTGTAAATTTGTCAGTTTTCAAATTTCCCCAAGTTAAATTAAATCCCGGTTATATTAGGCCATGGTCTAAGAATCATGCAATCAAAGACCAGGACATCCACGTGGAGAAAGGAAAATGCAGGCTAGTTTGCATGCTGTTGTGCATGCCTGCATCGGCTGAGTGCATCACCCTTAGATCTTCAAGAGGGGAAAAAGAACCATAAGGTTATTTTGTTTCTAAATCATTAAACTAAGTACAAGCTGAATTTATAAGATCGATTTTGGGGGAAAAAATATACTAATAGCCTTTATCTAACAGGCCCACTATTAAGAAAACTAAACATAACTATATTTTAATAAGTTTAGCTCATTTTAAAATAAGACTATACCCCAAAAAAACATTGCAGACTTTTAAAAACAAACTTTGCTGTGAAACCAGACCTTTTATAGAAACACAGAAGAAAAGAACTATTTTTGTCTTTCATTCTAATAAAAATGGAATGTAGAACAGACCCAGTGTAGAAGTTAACCAGTGCACAGTAATATGATATCCACAGATATCCACTCTCAAATAACTCAAATTTGTGTATTTAATCATTCTTTCTTCTCCTGACCTCTACCTTCTCTTCTCACACAGAGATAATATTATAAAGATGTATTACAAATCTGTTTAAAGGTTTAGTAAACCCTTCACTGTTTCATGATATTTTTAATAAAAGCAAAAACATTTAATACTCATCACTTTATAAGGTACTCCAGTATGAAAAAAAAGTATCTTGCCATCAACATATACATTTTGATTTTTAAATAAAACAACCTTTCCCTCTTTACCCACTAAAAATAAATAAATAAATAAATGACTTATACCATCTAAATATACCTAAAAAACAACAATTTATCCAAAACAGACTGAAATACTGTTTGTATCAACTTTAAATTATACTCACAAATGAAAGTTGACCCTAAATATCTATAAAAATGATATGTAACCACATATCCACACACAACTGAGTTTTACAAATTAAGAATTATACTAAATCCAAAAAGCTAATTATCAGTTCTGCATCATGAGATATGGATTTACTTTATTTTAATCCTACCTAGTATTCAAAATTGCCCATATATACAAACCTGACTAGAAAAAAAGATGTGCAATCATTAGAATAATTTTAATCATGTACTGCAAAACTGTCATCTAGTTTTATCTGAACTAGCTTTGGTGATAACGTCACAATGCTAAATTTTACACCAAGAGATTACATTTAAAATGTCACATTTATATCTTCTCAGTTAACCTATTAAAGAAAAAATAATTTCCTTTCATTAGAACATGAGGGCCTGACCAGGCGGTGGCACAGTAGATAGAGCGTCGGACTGGGATGCAGAAGACACAGGTTCGAGACCCCGAGCTTGCCACCTTGAGCGCGGGCCCATCTGGCTTGAGCAAAAGCTCGCCAGCTTGGACCCAAGGTAGCTGGCCCCAGCAAGGGGTTGCTCAGTCTGCTGAAGGACCGCGGTCAAGGCACATGTAAGAAAGCAATCAATGAACAACTATGGTGTCACAACGGCAACGAGAAACTAATGATTAATGCTTCTCACCTCTCTCCGTTCCTGTCTGTCTGTCTCTATGTATCCCTCTCTCTGACTCTCTCTCTCTCCCTATAAAAAAAATAAAGAAAGAAAGAAAAAACATGCCTGACCAGGCGGTGGCACAGTGGATAGAGCGCCGGACTGGGATGCGGAAGACCCAGGTTCGAGACCCCAAGCTCGCCAGATTGAGCACAGGCCCATCTGGCTTGAGCAAAATTTCGCCAGCTTGGACCCAAGGCCGCTGGCTCCAGCAAGTGGTGGCTCGATCTGCTGAAGGCCTGCGGTCAAGGCACATGTGAGAAAGCAATCAATGAACAACTATGGTGTCGCAACGGCAAAGAAAAACTAATGATTGATGCTTCTCATTTCTCTCTGTTCCTGTCTGTCTGTCCCTATCTATACCTCTCTCTGATTCTCTCTGTCCCTGTAAAAAATAAATAAAAAATAAAGATCATTTAAAGAAAGAAAGAACATGAGGAAGATAACTTTCACAACAGCAATATATACTTTGTATGCAATTTTAAATAGTCTCTACCTACATTATCATTTCCTTCTATTATTTGATTAAATATTCACTTGAATATACTTTTTAAACAAAATATAAACTTCTCATATATATATATATATTTGTGTGTGTGTGTGTGTGTGTATATACATATATAAATAAACTTCTCACACACACATATATATTCTGCATTCTCCACAGCACACGGCATTTTCACAATGTGGGTGGGCCTCATCTAATCAGTTGTAAGTCCTAAGAGAAAACAGAATGAGGTCCCCCATAAAAGAGGAAATTCAGCCTCACACTATCTTTGGACTCAAGCTGCAACATCAAATCTTTCCTGAGTCTCCAGCCTGCCAACCTTCCCTGCAGATTTTGGACTTGCCAGCTTCTACAATTACATAGCCAACTCATTCATTCATTCATATTCCTTCTCCTTTCTTTCCCCTTTCTCTCTCTCTCCTTCCCCACCTCTTCATATGTATACTATTGGTTCTGTTTCTCCAGAGAACCTTGACTAATACATTCACTATTCCACAGGGTGAGCTACATTTCATGAGACTTAAAATGTGATTTTAAATATTCTTTAATATAAGAAGGTTCAGGAGAAAAGGATATACCAACCTAAATATAACCAAGGCCTAAACTAAGGATGACAGAATAGTGTGAAAAGAATGGATGAGGACAGTTGTATAAAGAATAATCTATAAGATTTATCTCTAGAATAGAAGTGAGGAAATGAGAGTAGACAAATACAGACTATTCCATAATTAGCACCATATTTCTATGATTCTAAGCCATATGGTTCTATTTTGTTTTATTTCTTTAATGTTTAAAAACACCTAAAATTGTGATGCATAATCACTGTCAGGCAGGTGGCAGTCCTGACATAGTTATCATTGCCAGTGTCTACACATCAAAATTTGCAGACTCAGTATCAGAGACGGAGAGAAAAACCTGGGAATATCTAGAACACTCTTTTAAGAAATGTATCATCAACTCTTTATAACACAGAGAATGATTCTTGTGGGAAAACATGAACAGTGTAAATTTTGAATAAAGAAGAGATTGAAGTATCTATTTTTAAATGTGAAGAGCTTAGCAACTCCTTGATCAATTTATTTTACTTTTATTTTCCTTTTTGGTATGCATAAAGTAATATTTCAAATATTATCTTTAAAATGCTCTTCTAACATAGATACAATAAAATTGCAGTATACAAAGAAAGCATTGTTTCTTAGCTGAAATTGAAAAGTAAATAAAACAATGGTGTATCTTACAATATTAAGTATGATGAAAAATAGCAGCAGATTGACTAGGCACATTTTTAGTGTACAAAACTAATAACAATATCAACCACCTTTGGGGCCTTTACACTGTGCAGCTGTTCTCAAACTTGAATATGGATCAGAATCTCCTGGAAGGCTTGAATAAGGTTGCGAGGCCCCATCCCTGAGCTTCTAGTTCAAGGTAACACAACTCATGTCAGACCTCACTCCTGTGCAGGGCTGAGAATTCTCATATGTTCTTTGACCTGGGCAGGATTAGCTCAGGGGTAAAGAGTTGAGGCTACAGAGAAACAAAATCAGTACCTGCAGCTGCAGAGGAAAAGGGAAAGCAACAACTGATGAATGAATGACCCATTTTCAAATCCAATTCTGATACCAACAATCTTTGCAGTAACTGCACAAGGTACTAACATTGCCAATTATTAACCTGGAAAAAAAGTGTAACTAGTATCTCTTCTAGCTCTAAAATTCTAAAATCTTTGGCCTGAGGAAAGAATAATATATAATTCCTGAGCAAAGTATAATATAGGTCATTAATGAACTAAAGTTTTCTATTCAGATCCCACTCAAAATATAACTTTCAACATTCCAATTAAAATTAGACCCAGAAAGGACTTCCAAAATACTGGTTCACCAATTCTTCTCCTTAAAAAGAAAAAAAAAGATAAAATTGTCAAAAACTACCATTTCGGAACTGTAAAAAATTACTAAAGGCATACAAGAAATGGAGAAGCTTTTATTCAAAAAAGAATTTACTTAACTTGGGGTTTAGAACAGTAGGAGCGAGCTGGAGCCGTCACCCCACACCACCACCATCCAGCTCCATCAGTGCAGCAGTTCCACCAGGGCTGGCCAAGGCAGCAAGAGCAGCAGCTTTGCTAGTAGAGGGAAATGATTTTTGAGCAAAGCGTGAAAAACGCACCACACCCATGGGCATTATCGAAAAGAATAGCAAACTCGGTGGCAAATAATCAGGGAAGGCCAATGTCACAACTGCCTGTGGTTGTGATGTGGCTATGATATTATTGAACCAGAAAACTACAGGAGTCATGAGTGCCTACCCTCTGTAACACCTAAACCCAAAATGAAGCTGCCTCACATTTTCATATTTCCTCTCCCCTCCTTATCCATTATTTCCACTCCTCACCCACCCACCAAGAGGATAAGGAATTTAGCATGGGACTTAAAGGCAAACCTACTATTTCTAAATTCATATTTTCAATGAAGACATTACAACACTGTGACTAATTAGAAGTCAATTACATCTATACTGCCCCCAAAGTAGGGGATATTTCAAAATGAATATGAAGCTATAAAATATCCCCTAATTTTTGTGAGCAGTATATTTCTTGACTCTCAATTGAGTTCTAGTTAGACAAGAATGTAGAGCAGCTGAGTTCCAAGCAGAAGAGGTTTTATTAAAAATCTCTAACAGCCTGACCAGGCGGTGGTGCAGTGGATAGAGCGTTGGACTGGGATGCGGAAGACCCAGGTTCGAGACCCCGAGCTCACCAGCTTGAGCGCGGGCCCATCTGGCTTGAGCAAAAGTTCGCCAGCTTGGACACAAGGTCGCTGGCTCCAGCTGAAGGACCGCGGTCAAGACACATGTGAGAAAGCAACCAATGAACAACTGTGGTGTCACAAGGGCAACGAGAAACTAATGATTAATGCTTCTCACCTCTTTCTGTTCCTGTCTGTCTGTCCCTATCTATCCCTCTCTCTGACTCTCTCTCTGTCCCTGTAAAAATAAATAAATAAAAATCTCTAACAAAAAGTCAGTTAGGGTATCAACCTGAAATTACATCATTTCTTATTTAGCCTCCTGTGACACTGAGATTAGGGAACTAGGACACCTTTCTCAGCTAACGATTTCCGCATGATTATCCCCCTCCCGGAGTTCCTATCTCATGCTATGAAGGAAAAAGTGGGAATGCTGACTTCAGAATCTCAATCTATATAACTGTCAGGTGAAATTTTCCTTCATCCAGAGAAGTGAGGATATTAATAATAAACATATTTTTTTACAGGGACAGAGAGAGGGATAGATAGGGACAGATAGGAACACAGAGAGATGAGAAGCATCAATCATCAGCTTTTCATTGTGGCACTTTAGTTGTTCATTAATTGCTTTCTCATATGTGCCTTGACCAGGGGGCTACAGCAGACTGAGTAACCCCTTGCTGGAGCCAGCGACCTTGGGTCCAAACTGACGAGCTTTTGCTCAAACCAGATGAGCCCATGCTCAAGCTGGCGACCTCAGGGTCTCAAACCTGGGTCTTCCGCATCCCAGTCCGACACTCTATCCACTGCAGCACCACCTGGTCAGGCCAATAATAAATATTAAAGTAGTTTTGAGGAAGTCTCTCTGCCTATCCTTTACTTTTATATTTATCCAATTTTTCTTCTTTATGATAAGAATGAGTGGAAGATAAACTGATGTTTATTTCAATATAAAATCTTTATTCTCAGAATGAGAACATGCTTATCCTAATAAGAAACAAGAAAAGTATTCTCTCTTGTATGCAGAAACAACTTCTGAGCAGAGCAGACACTCCATAAGTATTTCTCGAATTAATATTTAATAATCACTGAAAAAAATTCTCTTTTATTTTATTGTTTACAACTCTTTTCTCAAAATGAACGTGGATACTCTTTAAAATGTATTAAGAGTACCAATTTGATGATATTCAATATTAGTATTATCCTGATTACATAACTCTCCTTAGGTTTACTTTGATAAATTGAGCATGTAGATAATAGAGGAACTTGATAAATAAAATATCTAGGTTTCCAGAGAGGACATAAATATACTAAAGAATGTTAGCCAAGATGGACAATGATTAAATTTTGCAGTTTACTCTCTAGATGAGTGATTTTCAACCAGTGTGACATAAGGATATTTAAAACATGCAATACATGACTATTTAGTTAGGGGCACTGACCTCTTTTCTTTTATATTGTCAAATTAAAAATGACAACAGCCAACACAATAGCCCTCCATGTGAATGAACCAAATTATACCTATTTTTTTGTCAGATCAGCAAAAATATATTTTTTGGTGTGCCACAGAATTTTGTATACCATGAGATAAAAAAGGTTGAAGATCATTTCTCTAAATTATATGACTCCAATTACTGTTATATGACTAAATCAGCAATGTTATTTACAAATAATATTTCATATAACAAAATTAAATAGATCACATTTAAGTACATAAATCATCACTTTAAGTACAACCCTCTGACTTTATTACTACTAACATTATAAAATAGAGCACAGTAAATTAAAATCCCAACAACTACAGTGCGTCTGTAATGTCATGGTGCACTTTTGACCGGTCACAGGTCAAAAGTGCACCATGACTTTACGGACACACTGCTGCATATAAAATCAAATAAAACAATTTATTATTCTACTTATTTTAAGGTAGCCTATAACTTTTCTCTCTCACTAAAGAAGATATTCTAGAAAACAACTAGAAGTATAATAAAAGTCAAATATACTATATGTATATGTTTATGTTCTTGACTTGGTAATTCCAATTCTAGGAATCAGGCCTTATGAAGCCTCCCAAACTACGGAGGCACATTTGTGAACAGGAATGTGCCTCAAGCCACTATTTTCACATGGAACTGAAAACAACCTAAATGTATCCAAGAGGAATGAAGTGAATTATGTTATAGTCAAACGATGGGTTGCGTAGTCTTTAAAACTGACTATAAAGAACTTTTATTGAGGTGGGAGGCACGTAATTATTTGAGCGGGGATATAAATGATTTGTAATGAATTGAATAATATCATTCTTTTTACCACAAGTAATTAATAATAAAAATTGTAGAATATTTGCTTTAATTTAATTTAAACCTAAACAAATATACTCACCACCTATCTGCTTTACATGTGACACTGAATTTTTTTGTTTTGTTTTTGAAAGCTCAGAATGGTTTGGTTTTTTTTTTTCGAAAGTGAGAAATGAGGGGGAGGGCAGACAGACAGACTCCCGCATGCGCCAGACCAGGATCCACCTGACATGCCCATGCCCACGCCCACCAAGGGAAACTTTTGGGGCATTACTTTGCTGCAATTGGAGCCATTCTAGCATCTCAGGCAGAAACCATGGAGCCATCCTCAGTGCCCGGGCCAACTTTGCTCCAATGGAGACTTGGCTATGGGAGGGGAAGAGAGAGATAGAGAGAAAGAAGAGGGGGGAAGGGTGGAGAAGCAGATGGGTGCTTCTCCTGTGTGCCCTGGCCAGGAATCGAACCCAGGACTTCCACACGCCAGGCTGACATTCTACCGCTGAGCCAACCGGCCAGAACCTGAAAGCTCAGAATGTTTTAAAGCAAGATATGAAAATCATTAATTATTAATTATATGCCAAACTGTACTTCACTACAGTATTATTTTTTAAAAAAAACTCTTTTAAAAATCTATAATATTAGCTACTTCCAAAAAAGACTGATTCTTAAGCATTACACGGGATTTTGATTGTGAATTATAACATTTTGCATTTATTTTGAACACTTGAAACATTTGCTAAACTACCTCTGAGGTAACCTCCTTGAGTAATCAAAGTGTAAACTCACCAATCCCAGATTCCAGGAATCAAGCCAAGACTCAGATCAAATAAAAATAGCTAGCAGTAAAGTTACAGTAAAAGTTATATTTGTATGAGGTGCTATGCACACTCCAAATCACAGAAAATTAGGAACATGCAGTACATACTGGATGTATTTAAAATGTTTTCCTTTTAAATATGAACAGAAAATTTAAAAAGCACACAGACAAAATCCTAAAAATTTTCTTTTCCTAATCAATGTGAAAAGAGTCTTTTTTTGATTGAATTTATCTGTGATGTTGGTTACAGAATCACATGCATTTCAAGTATACAACTCAATAAATAATCATCTGCACACTGCATCGTGCACCCACAGCCCCAAGCAAAGCCTCTTTCCTCCCCCATTTCCCCACCCTTTGCCCACCTTCACCTACCCTCCATCCCCCTTTCCCTCTGACTGTTACCAGGTTACAGTCCTTTTTAAATTCTGGTTTCGGTTTGGCCATGTCAGGTTTGAGATTATCAATGCACATCCAAGTAAAAATTTCAAGAAGCAGTTGAAATTAAAATAATTGCTACCACCAAAAAAAGGGCATTTCTGCTCCTGTATGCTTCTTAGTTGCAGGTATTATCCAAGAGCTCTGTCTTAGTTTGGGTAAACCTGAACAAACCCTAATACCAAGTGTTTATTTGGGGAAATTCAGGAAACACTAACAGGAAAGCTGGGAAGTGAGACAGGGGAAGGGAAGGCAGCCAATGAAGGGATGCTAGAAAGCCAGCTACATGGTGGGAGGCTGGAGCGTAATTCACTAGGAAAGTCTGGGAGCCAGTCCCAGGGTCAATCACTGGCTGAGGGCTGCTATAGTATGAGTTGGGTATTAATTCCATGGCATTTCCAGCCCTCCTAGAGACTAGGGCAGTGATGGGCAATCTTTAGAGCTTGGTGTGTCAAAATTCGCCAAAAAACCAAGCATAACTTGGGTGGTGTGTCACTTCTAGAAAAATGGCCTAACCGGAAGTACCAGAACTAGACGCCCTGTGCCGGAGTTCTGTTGTTTTGGCCTACAGACCTCCGGCACAAAGTGTCTACACTACAGCAAATGTTTTATCCTCTGCTACTGCACCTGGCCTGCAGGAGCCGAGGATGAAAGGTCCTTCTTGGCATGCAGCCCCATACTTCTCTGGTATGCGGCCGCGTGTCATCGAAAATGGCTGTCATAGGTTCACCATCACGGGGCTAGGGCTTGAGTTAGGGAAAGGAGGTCTGGAAAGGCAAGGGGCCTCTCACTACTGTCACATCCAGAAAAGTCCTCAAAAGCCCATGGCGGAGAAAAATAAAAGACATTGGCAGGCAGTGGGAAGTAGGGAGAGCATGAGGAAGTGGGTAAGTGCCAGGAATATGGGGAAGGCACTGGGGCATCTATTCAACAGCTCTCCCATCCCTAAATCACATTACCGTGTCCAAAGTTTCAGTTACCTGATGGTGGCTCCATTCCGGACATGGCATTTAAATTCAACCAACAAGATCATCTACTGCAGCCCAGTTATCATTTAAAAAAAAAAAAAAAGTTAAAATATCTGAAATGACTCTTCACAAGGCCTGGAATCCAGTTTCCATATGAAGGATTTAGACATGGCATTCTGTTTTGGGTGGGTGGTACTAGATTTGATTTGACACACAGCAAGTACACTAGAGTTGCTTATATTATTTATTGTTTATTTATTGTATTGGCATAGCTGGTATTCCATGTTTAGATTCCATACTTAGATTGTTGTTTGGTGTTTTCCTTTTTTCTGAAGTGATTTTAATGGAGTTGACAGAGAATGGTCCCGTGTGGTTCGCATCCACAGAATGCTCTTCAGGGCCACCCTGCTGAAACCTTTCATTCTCTGTCAACTCCACTGTACTTGCTGGAGTTTGCTAGGCTCTAGGTTGTGCATCCCAGCCTTGAAAGCTCTGTGGACCCTGCCATTTACAGCCCATTCAGACTTACCTTTTAGTTTTTCGCACATGGGCCTTGGTAAGTGCTTGCTGTTAGGGTTTGATGCCTCTGAATCTCTATTAGTAAACTCCCCATTCCACTCCCCATTCCAGTCCCCCTGCTCTGTAAAAACCCATAAACAGTCCTAGACATCCTAAAAATAAAAACTAAGAGGCAGACAAAAGAAGTGGAATGATGTGAAAAAGGCACTAAGACAATCTACCTTTAATTTCTAACTCTCCAGAAACCTCCAGATCCATATAATCAAAGCTTTTCCTTTAAACATTTTAAGTTTAGTGGTATTTTCTATCTCAAAATTTTAACATTTCCAATAAGGGCATAAGTCTACTAAAAGACCTTTACAAAAATGTTCCTAACAGTATTACTAATAGTAGTCCAAAAACAAAACTACCAAGTTATCAATTAAAAGTAAGATTAAGTAAGTTGTGGTATATTCATACAATGGAAAACTCTACAACAATTTTAAAAAGAATGAGCTACAGCAGGGGTGCTCAATACGTCGATCGTGATCTACTGGTCGATCGTGAAGGAAGTGGGGGTAGATCGCATGACATTAAAAAGACATTTGTCTTTTGATTGGCATACAGGGTAGACAACCTGACATCTGAACTTTTGACACCCTACACATGAGCATTAAACCACTCTAACTTGTTCAGTTACATTGCTGTGTAGTTAGCCTTCAATTTATTTAAACTAAATACAACAAAGGGTATAAAAATGAGTGCCGTAGCTGGTCCAAGTAAGAAGCCTAAAACCTACCACTTTCATACAGAATGGGAGGGGATTTTTTTCACTATATCATATTCTAAGTGTGTTTGCCTCATCTGTCTGTGTGCCGTTGCTATTCCAAAGAAGGGAAACGTGGAGCGGCTTTTTCGGACTGTTCATAAAAACTATGACATTGACTTTCCTCCAAAGAGAGAGCTGAGAAGGAGAAAAGTGAAAGAAGAATACACAATATTAAATAGTAATAATAGTAACTTAAATAATGATAATATAGAAGAAATAAATTTATGTTTTGCATTTTTATTTTAGGTAGATCATTTTAACTAGGTCATCTTATAAGTAGCTCACAAGCTGAAAAAGTGTGGGTACCCCTGAGCTGTGGGTACCCCTGAGCTACAGCTACCACAAGAACATGGATTATTATCACAGCATAATGAGTAAAGGAAGCTGGTCACAAAAGAGTGCGCCCATATATTCTGCATAATTTCATTTAAATGAGGTTCAAAAACAGGAAAAACTAAATCTAAAGTTATAGAAGTCAGAATAAAGGCTACTTCTTGGTAGGATCAGGAGTAATTGATTGAGAAGAGGCATGAGGGAAGTTTTTTGGATGCTGGAAATGTTCTATATATCATTATCTGGGTTATATCCCAGATAATGTTTGCATGTTTAAAAATCCATCAAGCTGTACCCTTAGGATTTATGCAATTTATACGACTTATGTTATATACATTTTTTGTGTGTGTGGGTATGTCTCTCTCTCTCTGTGTTACTGCAATTTTTTAAAAGGTAGTGATATACAACCATTAGAGATAGGAGGAGACTGAGACTCCAGAGTCACAGAAGTCAAAGGGAAACAGGGTATAGTATTCCAAATGGTAAAGTATAAGCAATCGTATAAACACAACAAAAGGAAAGATCGAAAAAGAAGATCAAGAAGTAACCTTATTTAAAAGAGTGGGGTCCATAATTATTTTTGAGATCGCAACAGGAAAAGTCAGATTACTAAGGGCTTACTAAATAGAATCAGTAGGCCTGACCTGTGGTGGCACAGTGGATAAAGCATTGATCTGGAACACTTAGGTTGCCAGTTCAAAACCCGGGTTTGCTTGGTCAAGGCACATATGGGAGTTGATGCTTCCTGCTCATCCCCCCCTCCTCTCTCTCTTTCTATCTTTTTCTCCTTTCTAAAATGAAGAAATTTAAAATAAATAAATAAAAGCAGCAAAAGATGACCTTCAAAACGTAGTAGAAAAAAGGCCCTGGGTAGATATCTCAGTTGGTTAGAGCCTCATCTGGATATGCCAAGATTGTAGTTCAATGCCCGGTCTAGGCATATACAAGAATCAACTATTGAATGCATAAATAAGTGAAACAACAAATCGATGTTTCTCTCTCTCTAAAATTAATCAATCAATAAATATCTTTTTCAAAAAGAAGCAATGGCCCTGGCTTCAGCCTGGCATATGGAAGTCCCAGATTCTATTCCCAGCAAGGGCACACAGAAGAAGCACCCATCTGCTTCTTCAACACTCCCCCACCCCTTTCTGTCTCTCTCTTCCCCTCTCAGAGCCAAGGTTCCATTGGAGAAAAAGTTGGCCTGGGATCTGAGAATGGCTCCATGGCCTCCACCTCAGGCACTAGAAGCTCTGGTTGCAATGGAGCAATGCCCCAGATGGGCAGATAATCGCCCCCTAGTGGGCTTGCTGGGTGGATCCCTGTCAGGCGCATGCAGGAGGGAGTCTGTCTCTCTGCCTCCCTGCTTCTCACTTCAGAAAAATACAAAAAAAAAAAAAAGTAATGAAAGAAAATCTGACTTTAGGTGGTAAACACGTAATGTAATATAGATACAGACAATGTTATATAACTAACTATATACTTGAAACCTATACAATTTTATTAACCCAATAAATTTAATTTAAAAGCTTTTAAATAAGTAATGAAAAAGAAAGATAATATGCAGTTTAGAAGCAAAAAGGTCTAAAGAAAAGTTGGAGGTGCTTGGTGGAGGAGATATGATAGAAAACACTTGAATATGTTTGAAAGCCAATGGATTAAAAAATAACTAAAAATAAAAGAAATAAAACACCAAGTGGACTAAGCACTAGGGTCCAACTATAGACCCCAGGCTGAATCCAGACCACTGACTGTTTTATAAATGAAGATTTAGTAACACAGCTACCCCCCACCATTGGTTCATGTATTGTCCAGGCTGCTTTTGCCCCAAAAAGGCAAGATTGAAGAGTTGTAATAAAAACCACCTAACCTTAGCCTGACCAGGTGGTAGCGCAGTGGATAGAACGACGGAATGGGATGCGGAAGACCCAGGTTCGAGACTCCAAGCTCGCCAGCTTGAGCGCGGGCCCATCTGGCTTGAGCAAAAGCTCGTCAGCTTGGGCCCAAGGTCGCTGGCTCCAGCAAGGGGTTGCTCGGTCTGCTGAAGGCCCGCGGTCAAGGCACATGTGAGAAAGCAATCAATGAACAACTATGGTGTCGCAATGGCAACAAAAAACTAATAATTGATGCTTCTCACCTCTCTCTGTTCCTGTCTGTCTGTCCCTATCTATCTCTCTCTCTGACTCTCTCTCTGTCCTTGTAAAATAAATAAGTAAATAAACAAACAAACATTTAAAAAATAAATTGAAAAGCCACCTAACCTTATACAGAAAAATTTACTGACTCCTGAATGAGGGTCCTCTAGGAACAAGAAGGATACAGAATTAGCAGAAGTAGAGAGGTTAGCCCTCGGAAAAGAGCAGAGAATGTGTGATTATGATAACATACAGTGAAAGAGGAAGAACGAGATATAAAAAAAAATCAATCCTACTCTATGTCAGAGAATGAGCAATGCACTGAGTGCCCATAAATAAATCAGCAATAGTTTCAGGTCTCCAGAAAGTAAGACAATGATAACATTAACAGATGCTTCCACAACTACAGCAATATCATATCTGCTATATTAATATCATAACTGTTACTGAACATTTCCATCTGAATATTCTCAATGTACCCATGAACTAAAAATATCAAAACCAAACTCATAATCTTGGGCATTTTCTACTCCCTCACACTAGCAATCCAGCTCCAAGTCCTATTTTCCTTATCTTCTGAATATATCTAAAACCCACCTACTTGTTTCCATCACCTTCATCTTCTCCTCTTATACTCCTAGCCACCATACACATAAGAATAAATATGGTTCACGCTTCTCCCTAACCAGAGAGTAAACAGCTTAAATCACCCAGCTCAGAGAGATAGACAACAGTAATACAATTAGTGCCGTTTGTGCCAACCACACCCAAGGAAAGATGAAGTTAAGGAAATAAATCTCATTTTGGTACATCAGCATAAAGCTGATGAATATTCTATTGGGATCCTCCCCTAAGCTTTAAAACCCTCAAGATGAATGACCCAGGGCACATTCACCCTCTCAGGAACACATCCACACCTTCCTTCCCTCTCAGGCCTGCATCTCCTAAACTCCACGGGTCTCCATGAGACTTAAAACCAAAGGAGCAATGGCCATTGGAGCTGCTCCCAGCTAACACCCTGAATCTGCCTCCAAGTCCCCCCTTTTCTCTAATTTTCCAGTGAGCCAAAGCAGCCTCACCTAGACTCTCTCCTGTTGTTTCTTCTGTCATAAGCCTTTCCTTGTTTCACCATCCCAGGTTTAATAAACAGACTCTCAAAATTCACTGGGCTCGTGTTGTGAAATCTTTCCTACACAAAGTCAAGAACATGGCCACACACTGCAGGCCAGCCCGAGGCATACCAGCTCTGCCAGTTGCTATCTGGCAGCACCATTACACTGTCATAAGTGATGAGGCTGACATCTTACCACTTGAGCAAAGAACAGTTTTACTTCGGCATTAACACTTTAAATCTTTTTGCCTTTCATAACACCGTATGACCATTTTCATTTTGTATTTAAGTTTTAAATTTATTTTTTCATTTGACAAGATGAAAAAATAAATTTAAAGTTAGTTGACTTGCCTAAGGTCAAGCTTGGTACCAGCTAAAGCTAGAATCCAGATCATTGTTTTTGAGCCCTGATTGGGTAGCTCAGTCAGTTAAAATGTCATGCCAATACACCAAGGTTGTGGATTCAATCCCCAATCAGGGTATATACAATAATCTACTAATGCAGAAATAAGTGAAACAACAAACCGGTTTCTTTCTCTCTCTCTCTCTTGCTCCCTTCATTTCTCTCTCTAAAATCAATAAATTTTAAAAAAAATTGTTTTAAAGATCATTGTTTCCAAAACTTGATCCCTCTACTTCCCTCTAATCAAGTCTCAAATTTACCCCTATACTACTGTCCATATTCACATTCACCAAATCTCTCCAACTATGACTGACCTCTACCTACAGTAAACTCTGTAAGGGCACTATCTTCTTTTCAAAACTCAATAAAGTTGATGGGAAGATACAGGACAGCACTGTAAACAACACAGTTTCATGTTAATGACCAACACTATCTTGACTTGTTTTACATTAGCACCATTTTAACATCTCAAGCCTTTTAATAAAAGGAAATCTAAACTAGAAAAACAATGTATAGTTGTTGGGCAGATAAAATATATTATGCTCACTTTGTTAAAGATGGCGCTGCCCACATGGAAGTTCATTGATATTAATGTGTGTTCTGGGACAGGCTGTGGGCAGGCCGGGTCGTTATAGCCTAAGGCTTAGTTTAAGAGTAAGCTCTTCTCCACACCCTTGACTGATTGGATGATGTAAGGTGGTGCACTCTCCTGAAGAATCCCATTATACAGAGACTTCCTTGTTTGTATAATTGGATTAAAGGTTTTGATTCTGCAATATAAAGTGGGACGGACCAGTAGCTTGCTCGCTCTCTTGGCTCTTGGTTCCTGAAGTATTAGAGAGAGCAGATTAAGGCCACGTGGAGGAGAGAAGCAGCCAAGATGGCAGAGTGCTGATGAAGAAGCCAGTTTGTTAAGAGTTTGTGCTGGAGGAGATGGGGAACAGAGGTGAATAAGTCTGGTGAGCTAGAAACCTTTGATTCTAGGAAACTCGGATAAGTCAGTAGCTTTGTGAGCACTGAATGTGTGGGTTTTGGAGCCCAGTATGTGTTTTTGCTTGCCCGCCAGGTGAAAGCTAGAATTAAAGCTGATGGCTCACCAGTTCTTGGCTCCATTGTTTCATTACCAACTGTTCAAATCTAATGTGAACTTGCATGGGCCAGGGGGCTGTGATGGTGGCCTTGACTGCTGGCTTTACAATAGTGTAAAGAATACAGTTAATTTTTTAGAAGGAAATAAAAGAAAGGACCAAAGAACTAGAGTAAAAGAGAAAAACAGCCTGACCAGGCGGTGGCGCAGTGGATAGAGCGTCAGACTGGGATGCGGAAGACCCAGGTTAGAGACCCCGAGCTCGCCAGCTTGAGCGCAGGCCCATCTGGCTTGAGCAAAAGCTCACCAGCTTGGACCCAAGGTCGCTGGCTCCAGCAAGGGGTTGCTCAGTCTGCTGAAGGCCCGCGGTCAAGGCACATGTGCGAAAGCAATCAATGAACAACTAAGGTGTTGCAACAGCAATGAAAAACTAATGATTGATGCTTCTCACCTCTCTCCATTTTTGTCTGTCTCTATCTATCCCTCTCTCTGACTCTCTCTCTGTCCCTGTAAAAAAAAAAAAGAGAGAAAAACAAAAGGAAAAGAATGGCAGGAAAAGCCTGAAAGTTAAATTCTTCTTCCTAGTGAAATTAAGCCAGTTATCAGTCACATAAGAATGTACAATTTCATTAACCTCTACAAAATATGCTTAGTCATTAATCTGAGTGAAACAGTTCTGACAAGGCTGTCCTAAAACCTATCTGTATAACATATTCTAGATTTGATTTTCAACCATAAGAGACTCTTATAGTTCCACATGTCAAAAGAGATAATTTGAGAATGATGACAGAGGAATGAGACCACATGGCAAATAATCATACTGACACACGTCAGTCCTCATAAGATTCAAGTCAATGACTTAGGTGCTTCTCACAAACTCGAGAATCTAATCCCAGTAGATTTTTCCTAGTGTAGGGCTTATCATACTGGAATGTTCTGGAAACAATCCTTCATTCAGAACCTACATTCAGAAAATGTTTCGGCATTCTCCAATACTTCCCCTCAAAACTGTTTTATTGTTATTGAGTGAACATAATCTTGTGTATACAAAGACTAAGTAAAGGATTAAGCACTTCTTTAGGCCAGTGGTTCTTAACCTTTTTTGAGGTACTGCACCCACCAGTTTTATATGCGCAATCACCAAACCCTTCTTTAGTGATAAATAAAATATGATTTTTTCCCCCAAATTCAAGACATAGTTATATGTTTTTTTACTGGTGCACAAAATGAGCCGTGCATGAACATCACAACAAATGACGGTATTACTTTTTTCTGGCCTCCGCGGCAGAGGCTTCTCCGAACCCGAGACTGACTCATCGAACCCTAGGGTTCATAAAACCCAGGTTAAGAACCACTGCTTTAGGCTTACAATTTTTCAATTTTCTCAATGTTAATAGCAAAGCTTTCTAAACAAAATTATCTGTAAAATAATCTCAGAAAAGTGAATTTCCTCTCCTGAGAATAAGACACTTCAAAGTTAAAGAACTTTAAAGAACTTTAAATATATGATGCCACTTGGCATATCAAGCATTTCGTTTTTAGGTGCACCAATAGGCAGGAATACAAAATTTCACCAGTCACAAACCCAAAATTCTTTAAGTTCTTCTGCAATTATCTGACTATATCATAATACACTTTTGCATTATGCATTTTTGTCTGGCAGTGAACAATGAGTAACATGTCTTAAATGCTTACTAAACACCAGGTCCTTACCTAAAAGCCTTACCTCTATTAACTCATTTGGATTTAGAAGCATAGATATTTTACAAATGTTTTCATAACTGAGTAAGTTCAAAAAAATTCAGTAACAGAAAATGATTTACTTGACTTTGGGTGAAGAGTATACAACATAATCGACAGTTCAAATACTATAGAAATGTTTACTTGAAACCTATGTCCTCTTATTGATCAATGTCGTCCTGATAAATTTAATTTTCTAAATAAATTTTTAAAACATTCACAAAGAAAAATGTAAGATAAGCATACATTTCATCTAAGCAAAGTTGATATAGCGATGTATAAATTCACTTTCTTGACACCGGAAAATCATTTGTTTTGAATATATACTAAGTGTAAGGAACACATGCGTTCATTAAAAATAAAATGTTTTTCAGTCACCATTATAAAAGCTGTTATTGAAAACTAAGAAGCAAACTAAAGATTTAACAAAAATAAGTAAATTCTTAACATTAATGTATAGAAAAATAATAAATTATATATTTGAAGTCATTTAGATGTTCTTTTTAAAGCAGTTATTATAGAAAACTCATATTGAAATATAAGTAAGCTTTCTAAGACCAAATAATAAAGTTTTTTAAGTCCTAAATGAACAAAAGAAAAAACCAATATCAAAAAGCATACCAGCAGAATACAAACTAGTACTTTTTAATACAATGGAAAAAATATAGACCTTGTTAATAAAAAACATAAAAATGATCTTGTCATCATGATATTAAGTCTAACATATTTGGGGATAAAGTGAATAATATGGCAGAAGCATCGGTAGGTTAATGTTTACTCTTTTTACTATCTGAAATATATATATGAGACTCAATCTATCACATAATATCAATACATTTCTGCAAAAATTAGAATTGTTATGTGTTTGTGGTATTATCAAATTGATGTTACATCTGCCATGTAAGTCATTGTGAAAAGTTTAAAGTATAATCTAAAATATTTTTTAAAGTTCTCAATCTATTCTTGAAGCTATTCAATGAAAGCCAGTTGTTCTAGTTCATTGAAATAATTACATGTGTAACTGAGCTGCTAATGATAAAAGTAGCCATTTTCCTCTCCAGTAAGCATGTCCTCTCTTTTACTCTCAGCCATGTTGTTCTATTATTTGACAGAATAATAATAAAAATAAAGCATAGTATTTTCTACATGATATGAAAAGTATTTAGCACAGTACCTAAAACATAGGCACTGATCCCACAGAAGAGTTAGCTATATATTACTGTTGATATTATTAATCAAGGAAATTGGACATGCATCAAATACCTATCATGTTCCACACATTGTGCTATAGACTACATAATCAGGCATTTCCACATAGACTGCACCAGAGGAGCTTTAAAAAATACTCTTCCCTATAAAATACCAAGAAATTAATTTAACTAAAACATGACAGACTTATACATTTAAAAACATATTAAATAGCCCTGGCCAGGTGGCTCAGTAGATAAAGTGTTGTCCTGGAGCACCAAGATCACAGGTTCAACCCCCAGTCAGGGCACATATGAGAAGCAATCAATGAACACACAACTTAATGGAACAATTAAGAAGAATGAGTTGATACCTATCTCTCTCTCTCTCTCTCTCTCTCTCTCTTGTCCTCCCCCCATTTTTCCTTCTTCTCACTCTCTCACAAATATCATTGGGAAAAAAATATTAAACACTAATGAAAAAAATTTAAAAAGACACAAATAAATGGAAAGACATCCCAAGTTCATTGATTGGAAGACTTAATATCGTTAAACTGCTCATATTACCCAAAATGATTTATATATTCAATGCAATCTCTATCAAAATCCAAAGGCATTTTTTTTTCAGAAATAGAAAAAACAATCCTAAAACTCATATGGAACTACAAAGGACTCTCAAAAAAACCAAAACAATTTTGATAAAGGAGAATAAAGTTGAGGCATTACACATCATGATTTCAAAATATATTATTATCATGTTTAAAAACATCTGATACTGGCATAAGGATAGACTTAAACCAATGGATCAATAGAGAGCCCAGAAACAAACCCATGTAAGTATGGTCAATAAGCAATGGGGAAAGGATAATCTCTTCAACAAATGGTGTTGGTTAGCCTGACCAGATGGTGATACAGTGGATAGAGCATCAGATTGGGAGACAGAGGACCCAGGTTTGAAACCCTGAGGCCGCCACCTTGAGCACGGGCTCATCCGGCTTGAACAAGGGCTCACGAGCTTGAGTGTGGGGTTGCTGGCTTGAGCGTGGAACCATAGAGATGACCTCATGGTTGCTGGCTTAAGTCCAAAGGTGGCTGGCTTGAGCCCAAGGTCAGTGGCTTGAGCAAGGTCACTTTGCTCTGGTATAGCCCCCAGGTCAAGACATATATGAGAAAGTAAATGAACAACTAAGGTGCTGCAATTAAGAATTGATGTTTCTCACTTCTCTCCCTATCTGTTCCTCTCTCTGTTTCTTTCTCTGTCACAAAAAAAAAAAAATTATATTGGGAAACTGGATATTCATACGTGAAAAAAATGAAATTAGACCCTTATCTTACACCACACAGAAAATAAAATCAACTCAAAATGGATTTAAGACTTAAATATAAGATTTAAAACAGTAAAACCACTAGAAGAAAACATAGGCAAAATACTTCATAATACTGGCCTTAGCAATAATATCTGAGATATGACACCAAAAGCACCAGCAACAAAAGCAAAGGTAGACAAGTGAGACTATGAAAAACTCAAAAGCTTCTGCTTAGCAAATGAAACAATCAAAAGAGTAAGACAACCGACAGAGTGGAGAAATTTGTTTCCAAACCGTGTATCTGGTAAGGAGATAATATCCAAAGTATATAAGGAACTCCTTCAACTCAAAACAAAAAACAAATAAACCAACTTAGAAATGGGCAAAATACTTGAATAGACATTTCCCCAAAGAAGACATGTAAATAGCCAACAGGTATATGAAAAGATGCTCAAAGTCACTATTTATCAAAGAAATCCATGAAATATCACCTCACATCTGTTAGAATGGCTATTTTATAAAAAAAGGTAAAGTGTTTGTGAGGGCTGACCAGGCGGTGGCGCAGTGGATAGATTGTCAGCCTGGGATGCGGAGGATCCAGGTTCGAGACCCCGAGCTCGCCAGCTTGAGTGAGAGCTCATCTGGCTTAAGCAAAACTCACCAGCTTGAACCCAAGGTCGCTGGCTTGAGCAAGGGGTTACTTGGTCTGCTGAAGGCCCGCGGTCAAGGCACATATGAGAAAGCAATCAATGAACAACTAAGGTGTCGCAAAGAAAAACTGATGATTGATGCTTCTCACCTCTCTCCGTTCCTGTCTGTCTGTTCCTATCTATCCCTCTCTCTGACTCTCTCTGTCCCTGTAAAAAAAAAGTGTGAGGATGAGAAAAAACTGAAACCCTTGCACATTGTTGGTAGGAATATAAAATGATGCAGCCTCTATGAAATCAGTAGGGAGGGTCCTCGAAAAATTAAAAATAAAACTACCACATGACACAGCAATGCCACTTCTGGGTATTTACTCAAAATAATGAAGTCAGGATTACAAAGAGATATTTGTACTTCCATGTTCACTCCAGCATTATTCACAATAACCAAGATGTGTAAACAACTAAAATATCCATTGATGGAAGAATGAGTGAGGAAAATGTGGTGTGTGTGTGTGTGTGTGTGTGTGTGTGTGTGTGTGTGTGTACAATTCAATACTATTTAACTTGAAAAAAAGAAAATCCTGCCCTATGTAACAATATGGATGAACCTGAAGGACAAGATGGTAAGTGAAATAAGTGAGTCATAGCCATGATATACTGCATGCTAGCCTTTTTATGAAGAATCTAAAATAGTCAAAAAAGTAGAAACAGAGAGAGGAATAGTAGTTGTCAGGGGCTGGAGTGAGGAAGATATGGAGAGCTGCTATTCAAGAATAAAATTTCAAAAAAATAAAAATAGAGATGCCTATGTCCCAACCCCAAACATTCTAATGTAATTGGTCTGGGACACAGCCTGAGCATTGAAATTTGTTAAAGCTCCCCTGTGATTTAAAAGTATAGCCAAGTTTGAGAGTCGTGTTAAAAACAGATGTTATTTCATTTAGTCCTAATAGATTTTTATTAATTCCCTTTTACAGATGAGAAATATAAGATTCAGAGAGGCTCAATAACTTGTCAAAGACTTGGATAAGTCTGCTCAATTCTCAAAACCTTTGTAATATACCATGCTGCCTTCTGAACTGTAAATATGCTAAAGCCATCAGTATTTTTCTTAGAATCTTGAAATCCTGTTGAGAAAGCACCATATAGTTACTTTGCAAATATGTTCATCAGGTATGAAAGGCGTTTCTCTATGAATTCTGAGTACAGGTTTTTGCTTGTTTTGTTTTGTTTTTAATACAGACCATGATCCACAGAGGGTAATAAACACAATTTAGTAAGACTCAATAAACATTTTTAAATAAAATAATAGAATAGAGGAAAACATAACAGTGACAGACTGCATTGCGTATAGTATAAAAAGTATTAACTACAAGTACCGAGTCTTGAAACTTTTGTATGTCTCTGTGTGTGGTGTGTGCAGTGTGTACAGTGTGTATGGGTGTGTATACTATAGCAAGAAGTAAATCATATTTATTACCATGAGTTGCAACTAAATATGTCTGTAAGATATTGAACAGATAGCCTGACCAGGCAATGGCGCAGTGGATAGAGTGTCGGACTGGGACACAGAGGACCCAGGTTCGAGACCCTGAGGTTGCCAGGTTGAGCACAGGATCACTGGGTTTGAGCAGGGCTCACCAGTTAGAGCCCAAGGTCGCTGGCTCGAGCAAGGGGTCACTCATTCTGCTGTAGCCCCCGGGTCAAGGCACATATGAGAAATCAATCAATGAACAACTAAGGAACTGCAATGAAGAATTGATGTTTCTCATCTCTCTCCTTTCCTGTTTGTCTGCCCCTATCTGTCCCTTTTTCTGACTCTCTCTGTCTCTGGCACAAAAAAATAAAATAAAATAAAAGATATTCTACAGATGAAAACATGAGACTAAAAGGACAATCCTGAAAAAATGTTACTCATTTTCTAATTCACATATACTTATGTTTTCCTTTACTCCTGGGATATTTTCCTCTCTACCCAACATTCAAGTACAGCTTAGTTGTCCCCTCTTTCGTTCTGTCTTCTAGACAGAATTAACCGTCCTGCGGTGTATCACCACTGGTACATCTACCACACTGCATCACATTTTCAAAGTACCTGCTTTAAAGTTCTTTATTGGAATGGGCAGTGTCACTCCAAGCAATATGAACAAAATGCAGAGCCAGATACACAGCGGAGTTTAGTATTTTTAATAGGTCTAGCAGCTCTTCGTTATTTTACTCCTGAAATTTTGGTGATACAAATTATAAGTGAAAAATAAATTTCAGCTTCCATTTTTCTGAACTACTACAAATCACTACCAGAATTACTTTAATATCTGGGTTTCCACATCTCACCTAGACAATACTCTGCTCTGCTAAAGATTACATCAAAGAAAGAAGACAAACTTTAAAAGCCACTCTACTGGATCAGCCTACAGTGTTTACACCAGCCAATTCTCTTGTCTATTTTAATATAAATTGACTCTTCCAATTCCTGTTTTCATACTTGCTTTTAACTAAACACTTCCGTTAAACACATCAAATAAAATACACTAAAGTTGCACTATGTTTCCATATTATGAATGGTAATGGAAAAAGAACATTTTTACTAAAATGTTCTGCTTTTAGACGATGTTTTTAACTAAAACATCAATCTAAAGGAAAGGAATAACCATTTATTCTCTCTTGATTTTAACTCCTTAACACCATCCAACTCTTTATCATCTATGTTCACCTAAATAAAAGCATTTTACCATGTATTTCCAATTTAACTTTATTGCAACTATTTGATGATTCAAAAAGCCTTTTAAAAATATATTATATATACATGCATATATGTATATAAACAAATATATGGTTTGACTATCTTATATCCCTGATCATTCAAAAGTCCAGTATTTTCACAGTGATCCAAATAATTAAAACATTTAACACATATCATTCACTGTACAAAGTAACTGCCAGTTAGCATGGAAACTACAGTGTGTCCGTAAAGTCATGGAGCACTTTTGGCCGGTCACACAGTCAAAAGTGCACCATGACTTTACGGACACACTGTATATAAATTTAAAGTAGACTTTAAAATTATGTAGCATTAGAAGAAAGCAATTTTTAAATTTTAATGGGATAGAAATAAGAATTAAAATTGGAAGCTTTCATGCTCCATAAAAAATCTATTTTGGGAATTCATGATTTGCCAGTCTTTCTGCAAAGAAATCTTCAATATTTCTAGTTAAAAACTTATACAATCTTAGAATGTGAAAAAGAAGACCACATACCATTTTTTCCTTTCAAGTTTTTGGCTCAAATCAAATGGCTTTATGATTTTCTAATTTGTGCAGCCTCACTTTATCACTATAGGCCTCACTATTAGAGTCAACAGCCAACCACGGCTAGGGCGACTGGCAGACAGCATCGCTGATTCATCTCAGGAATACAGGCTGCAGCATCTACAGTTCTGATGATGTTCAAACAGGGTAAAGAATTGGTCATAAGCCAAACATTTCCTTTCGAGCACAGACAGAAGTACCCACAGTAGGCAAAACTCAAGAGTTTTCTACATTTGAACTTCAATTTAAACATGGGTCTTTCTGATGAGGGGTCACTGGGGAAGGGTACAAGTAATAATTTGCAAAGCCTTACTTACTGTGGTCCCAAGACTGGACAAATCAGGTACAGCAATGCTTTCCTTCCTTATTCATGTAATTCCATTAACAGGATTTATGTGACTATTTCACCTATACTATGCTAAATATTTAGTTTGTACTTTGAATGTAACTCCCTTCAGGTAGCCTAAACCAAAAAATTAATTTCCTATTTTCCTCATTTTAGTCCATTTGGTGTTATATAACATCTCTCTTACCTACCAAATATATAACTAAACTTCAGAGAATTAAAATAATAACCCATCACCCATTGCAGAAGGTGAGGCAGCTGCTTAACTAGACCATAGGAAAACAATGATGCAGATACCAGTTAGAAATGGAGATCAAGTTACAAATGTACCCACTGGGCTATATGAGCCAGAGAAGCTTTTCTTTCTCACCTTCCCAGTCCATTTAGCTGGCTCTTTATAAATAGGAACCCACAAATCAGAGGACACACCTAACAAAGGGACTCTGAATCAGAGCCCTCTCCAAAATTCAGCTGAGACAGATAGGAGGAAGGAGGGAGGGAGGAAGGGAAAAGGGAAGGGAAGGGAAGGGAAGGGAAAACAGAAGGGAAAAAGGAAGGGAAGGGAAAGAAACTTTAACCACCCTCTAAAATGGTTTACCAAAGATATTTCATGCTATAGAGAAAAACTCATCTTTGCCACAAATCAAGCATTCATCTAGTTTTCCTATTAGAAACAACTAATCTCAACTATGAAAGAAAGACTAATATATTGACAGCAAAAATCTAATATTTACATATTTTTATAACTGATTTTTATAACTCACTTTATAACTAATTTTTAAAAAATCAATTTAAGCCTGACCAGGCAGTGGCACAGTGGACAGAGCGTCGGACTGGGATGCGGAAGACCCAGGTTTGAGACCCCGAGGTCGCCACCTTGAGCGCGGGCCCATCTGGCTTACGCAAAAGTTCGTCAGCTTGGACCCAAGGTTGCTGGCTCCAGCAAGGGGTTGCTCAGTCTGCTGAAGGCCCGCGGTCAAGGCATATATGAGAAAGCAATCAATGAACAACTATGGTGTTGCAATGGCAACAAAAAACTGATGATTGATGATTCTCATCTCTCTCTGTTCCTGTAAATAAAAACAAAAAAGAAAAAACAAAAATAAAGTGTCACAACTATGAGTTATATAAAAAAAAAATCAATTTAAGTCAAAATTATACCAGAAGGCATTCTAATAAAGCAGGAGGTATGTTGGTATGTGGAGGAGACACAAACATGAATTATAGTTTATTATATTATTATAAGATATAATAATATATATTAGTAATTATTAACTAAAAATTATATAATAATAAATATATGAAGCATTTATTTAAACATGGAAACTAATCTAGCAGTAGTGAAAATAGAAATTTCTGATATGAAAGATATTTAGCTATGTTATTATCAAATTCGTTGCATACAATGTCATGACAGTTATGAGCACTAGAATATAAACTTGACTCTAATTCATTTATTATTTCAACACATATTAAAAGTACCTAACTGACTCCAAACCTAAGACCATGACCATTGCACTGAATTAGTCTGGACAGGAAACTTCTGGGCCCTTCTTTTTCTTCTGAGCACTCAAAACAAAGAGAAGATCATACTTTATTTTCAGGAAGTAAAATCTTCATTGTATTGCCCCTCAAAATGTTAGGTAATAAAAATAATAATATAAAGGAATTCCTAAAAGATAAGTAAACCTTCCTTCTTTGAGATACTGTTACATCCATTCCTAGATTAAGCCAGGTCATCAGAGAGCTCTTAGCTGGGCCACACCACATTGCTGGCCATGGACACCCTAACAGAACTGCTTTAAGAAGAATACTAGTTATTTATTGAGAACATACTGTGATCTTTAAATACATCTCCATGCTCTCAAGGCAAATATTATTCTCATATATGAAAAGAAAATAATTAGATCTTAAGGTTACTTCCCCCAAAGACACAGAGCCATACCATGGACCTGTATTGAAGGATATTTTTAAAAATAGCTCAACAAATCCTGTTGAGTGTGCTGTAACAATGTTGAGGACATCTGGCATTACACTAGAAGGAATCCACTTTTTAAAAAAACTATAGCAGAAATTTCACCCTGAATTCTATACAGGAACAATTTTGTTCCTCGTATGTGATTGGTTTGTTTTTCCCATGAATAAACTTTTTCATTACTCATTAAACTTTTTGTGTTTCCTTCTTTGCATGGTAGGTAGAAAACTCAGTATTAAATGTAGAACTAGCCCTAATAAACATATACAATTTCAGAATATGTATTTTATAAGCCAATGTCACTGTCTTCCCACTGATTTCATCTTATTTTTGTCCTTACTGATATTTTCAGATTCTTGTTCATTTCACCTTGCCTGTTCATACTATTACAAACTACTAATCTGTAAGACCATTTACCAAAATCTTTTAAAACCCCACCAAGTTATATATTTTACTATATATAAATGATACCTCAATAAAGTACTAAGGAAAAGTAAAAAAGAAAAAACATTCACAATAATCAAAATCAAATGGCAGGAATTCAAATATTTCTTGTACTATATTAGAGTCAAACCTTAATAAAACATTCTAAATTACTTCATCATTGAGTTAATACTGTTATTCCATTTGCTATAATTTATAACTTCAGATATAGTTATATGTTTGGTATTTATTAAAGTTGGGATGGGAATAATTTAAGGTATTTCATTTGGTGAAGATTACATTGTGAAGTTCTACTAGTCTATTTACCATATTTATTCTAGAGCAGAAAGTACACATCAGTGAGCCAAAGTGAAGGAAAATGCTTCTTTTGTGAAATGTAAGTATTAGTGAAGAAAGGACAACAAGCACGGGGAACACCTTGGTTAAACCAATGGCAAGTGTGAGACGCACATATCCTTGCCTCTGGCTTCACCTTTCTCTTTGCCTTGGTTGTCTCAATAGTGATTCTCAAACTTTTTGGTGTTGGCACTCTTAATGATCTTAAATTTTGTTGAGTTTTGTTTTGGGGGTTATACATATCAATACTTACCCTACCAGAAACTAAAACTGACAAATGTTTAAGCTCCTTCTTCATTTATTTTAAAATAACAATAATAACAACATTACATGTTGAGTAAAACGTACTTTATTAAAAATAACTATAATATTTTAAAAAGAAATGAGTGTATCATTTTATGTTTTATCAAATTTCTTTAATATCTTCCTTTAGAAAGAATCCATATCTGCTTCTGTATTCATTCTGATAAATTATTTTAGTCGAAGTATATAAAAATATTTGGCCTCACAGAGATATAGTTAGAAAATAGAGTATTTTAATAGCCTTTTCAGATAATTATGGATATTTGAATTTGAGACAACACCCAAATTCAACATGAAGCCAGTAGTATTCTAACAACCAAAACCAAATTTAAAAGCACAGCAAAAAAATGAAACTAAAGATTATTATGAATGCAAATGCAATAATCTTTAACAATATTATAGCAAATTGAATGCAACAATGTTTATGTATGTATGTATATGCATGTATATATGTGTGGGTCATATATAAATATATGCTCAGATGGGATTTATTCCATAAGTGCAAAGCTGATTCACTATTCAAAAATTAAATAATGCACAACAGCTTTAAAAAAATTATATGCCCATACCAAATGATGCATAAAAAGCATTTGATGTAGTTTACCATCCATTCAGGATAAAAGTTTTAATACACTAGTAAGGGTGGGGAGAAAATCCTCAATCTAACAAAGAATGTGCACAAAAAACCTACAGCTAGCATCATACTTAACAACAGAACACTGAATAATTTTCTTCTAAGACTGGAAACAAGACGAAGATGTCCACTCACACCATTCTTATTTTGACACAATACTAGACGTTCTAGCTGGTGCAATAAGAAAAGGAAAAACAGCGCGACCAGGCGGTGGCGCAGTGGATAGAGCGTCGGACCGGGATGCGGAGGACCCCGGTTCGAGACCCCAAGCTCGCCAGCTTGAGCAAAGGCTCGCCAGTTTGGACCCAAGGTTGCTGGCTCCAGCAAGGGGTTGCTTTGGTCCGCTGAAGGTCCGCAGTCAAGGCACATGTGAGAAAGTAATCAATGAACAACTAAGGTGTCGCAATGGCAACAAAAAAACTATTGATTGATGCTTCTCACCTCTCTCCATTCCTGTCTGTCTGTCCCTATCTGTCCTTCTCTCTGACTCTCTCTCTGTCCCTGTTAAAATAAATAAATAAAAAAGAACCTATACTTTAAAAAAAAAAGAAAAGGAAAGGAAAAACAAAGGCACACATATTGAAAAGAAAGAATAAAACTATCTCAGTTTGCAGATGACATTATTGTCTATGTAAAAGGAATAAAACAGCTAAAAGTATCTAATCTTTGATCCAAAACGTGACTTCAGTAAGGATTCGGGGTACAACATAACACACAAAAACTAACTGCATTTCCATATAATGAAAAAAAATAGAAATTTAAAAAGCAGTATCATTTACAATTGCTCCAAAGAAAATGATACAAGATATGTGTAATGAATATTATAAATGATAATAAAAGAAATCAAGATAAAACAATACCTGGAGAAACATACCATGTTCACAGATTGGAAGAATCAACATAGTAAAGATGTTAATTCTCTCTAAATTGATGTATAGATTTAAAACAATCCCTATTAACATATAAATTATAGCCAACAAAATTCTACAGGGACAGATTAAAAAGTGGCTCTTCAAAAAAAAAAAGTCAATCAAAAATAAGTTTAATTTGTTAAATAATTATGCCATTCATTATAACTAAATAGTCTTAATAATAATCTTGTGGCCTGACCAGGTGGTGGTGCAGTGGATAGAGTATTGGACTGGAATGCAGAGCACTCAGGTTCAAAACCCCAAGGTCACCAGCTTGAGCGTGGGCCCATCAGGTTTGAGCAAGGCTCACCAGCTTGAGCCCAAGGTGGCTGGCTCCAGCAAGGGGTTACTCGGTCTGCTGAAGGCCCGCGGTCAAGGCACATGTGAGAAAGCAATCAATGAACAACTAAGGAACTGCAACGAATAACTGATGTTTCTCATCTCTTCCTTTCTGTTTGTCCTATCTATCCCTCTCTCTGACTCTCTCTCTGTCAAAAATATATATTTTTTAAAATAATAATAATCTTGTGGACTTTAAAGAATAAAGAGAAAAAATAATAAACAGCAACTTGAAACAATTCTGTGAACACATTTTTATAGCTGCTAAAAATATTCAATGCTACATAGGCAACAAAGCACAAATAGAAAATGGGACAACAAAAGTTTTTGGACATCAAAGGACACAATCAACAGAGAGAAAAAAACAATCAACAGAGTGAAAAAGCAACCTATGGAGTGAGAGTATACCTGATAATGGATTAATATCCAGAATCTATAAAAAATGCCAAAAACTCAACAACAAAACATAACAAAACCATATTTAAAAATGGGCAAAGAACTTATATAGATGTTTCTCCAAAGATGATATTCAAACAGCCAACAGGCACATGAAAAGATGCTCAATATTACTAAACATCAGAGAAATGCTCATCAAAACCATAATGTGATATCACCTCATCCATGAGAATGGTTAGTATCAATAAACCCATCAATCAATTGATAACAAGTGATGGTAAAGAAAAAGAGAAATTGGAACATTTGAGCACTATTGGAGGGATGCTAATATGCTTCAATCACTATGAAAAACATTATAGAGGTTCCGCATATAATTAAAAATAGAACTATATAATGCAGTATCTTAAAGAGATATTAGCACATCTATGTTCAAACAGCACTATTCTCATTAACAAAGATGTGAAGCAATCCAAATTTATATCAACAGATGAATGGATAAACAAAATGTGGTAGGACTGAAGGAGGCAGAAGAGGGTATAGGGTAGATAAATGATAATGGATGGAGACATGACTTGGGGTGGTGAGCACACAATACAATATACAGTTGATGTATTACACTGGAAACCTATATACTTTTATTAAAAAATGTCACCCCAATAAATTCAATTTTTACAATGTTGTATATATACACAATGGAATATTATTTAGCTTTAAAAAAAAGGGAAGGAGACTGACCAGGTGGTGGCACAGTGGATAGAGTGTTGGACTGGGATGCAGAGGACCCAGGTTCAAGACCCCAAGGTTGCCAGCTTGAGCGCGGGCTCAATTGGTTAGAGCAAAAGCTCACCAGCTTGAGTCCAAGGTCGTTGGCTCAAGCAAGGGGTTACTCGGTCTGCTGAAGGCCCGCGGTCAAGGCACATATGAGAAAGCAATCAATGAACAACTAAGGTGTCAAAATGAAAAACTGATGATTGATGCTTCTCATCTCTCTCCATTCCTATCTGTCTGTCCCTATCTATGCCTCTCTCTGACTCTCTCTCTCTGTCCCTGTAAAAATAAAATAAAAGGGAAGGAAATCCTGTCATGTTGCAACATAGATGAACCATTAGGATATTAAATTAAGTGAAATAAACCAGTCACAAAATGATAAATACTATATCCATCCATTCATATGAGGTAGCTAAAGTAATACATAGAAACAGAAAGCAGAATGGTGATGCCAGGAGCTTGGGGGTGGGAGAAAGGGAATTTGTTGTGTAATGAATATAGAGTTTCAGATTTGCAAATCTGAAAGTTGTATAGGTCTGTTTCATAACAATATGAACATATTTAACATTACACTTAAAAATGATTAACATTATTAATTTCATGTTATATTTCTTCGTCACAAAATAATTTATATAAAAAATAACCAATGCTATAAAATATTAACTGGGCCTGGCCTGTGGTAGCGCAGTGGAGAAAGTGTCGACCTGGGAACACTGAGGTCGCCAGTTCAAAACCCTGTACTGGTCTGGTCAAGGCACATATGGGAGTTGATGCTTCCAGCTCCTCCCCCCTTTCTCTCTCTCTCTCTCTCTCTCTCTCTCTCTCTCTCACTCTGTGTCTCCTCTCTAAAATGAATAAAATAAAATAAAAAATTTTAAAAAATATATTAACTGGAAGAAAAAGTTGCATTTGTGGAATATCTACAAAATGCCAGAAATTACCCAAGTAATTACATGAATCACAATATACCACTCTGAAAGAAAAAGTTACTACATTTTCTCCCAGAAAACATGATAAATATTACCAGAATATATCAAGAAGAATAAAACTCTTGGACAACCATTAGGTAATTTTACTTGGAAATCTAAATCTCTATCCAGGGTGGGGCAAAAGTAGGTTTTCACTTGTGAGTACACACAGAATTTATTCTTGTATTATTTTTTATTAATTATTGTATTATTTTTCATACAAACAATTGTAAACCTACTTTGCCCCAGCCTGTGTTCATAGATATTGCTGAATGTATGTGCTTAATTTTGTTCCTAGTAGAATCTCACTTTAGGACCTTCACTCCACCCTATATTTATTATTCTGGTTCCTTGTGGATTCTAAAAACAAATTCACAGATACTCTCAAGCACATTATGGAAGCAAATATTCCATACTATATCTAGTGGAAAACATATTTAATTTTTAATCCTTTAGTCAAGGATGAAAATAGCTCTTGACATATGTAGCCAAGATAAATTTTTAAGAGAAAACGCTTCCTATTCCATAATGACAACCCCTAACATATGCAGCAGCAAATTTTTCTTTCTGCCAGAAATACTCATTTGGCGCTGATTTTTGACAAGTGAAAAAGCTTCCCACATATATACAGTCCATTTGATTTTGAGAAACACTGGATCCTCCCATTGAACTTTCTATATTTAAGGTGTCTATTTTTCTTAATATTTTTTGTGGCAGGTACCAGAAATGATTTGTTCCAATTTTCCAAAAATAATAAGTTGAAATGTGTGCGTTGACCAAGGGAAGGCAGATGTGAACTAAAAGTAGATGTCAGAAATTAGGAAAAAGTATTCAATAAATTTGACAAGTTATTTTTTCCTCTAATTACCCTAAGAAAGTAAACCAACAAAATTATCCAATAAATTAATGAAGGTTATCCTCTTGTTTACATGTAACAGTAGCTACTAGCTTCTAAGGTCAAAATTAGTGTTTGTTTGTTTTTTTAAGATTTATTGACTTTAGAGAGGGGATAGGAGAGAAAAGTAGGGGAGAGCGAGAAGTAGTTGCAGTAGTTGCTTCTCGTATGTGCCTTGACCAGGCAAGCCCAAGGTTTTGAATCAGCAACCTTAGCATTCCAGGCTGAGACTTTATCCACTGAGCCACCACAAGTCAGGCAAAATAGTTTCTAAAAGGGGAAGCTGTAACCTAATTTCTAATCCTTACTGTGATTCTTCATGTGAATTTTGCTTTTCTTTTTTTTCTTCTCTATCTAGCATGACTTTTTAGTGTTAAAATGGAGGAAAGAAATAATCTTCCAAACCTTAGGACTCTAGGTTAAGAGATGTTAAGTAATTGAATATTATCATCTTGGATTTCATCAAACCTAAAGCTAAATGAAAATGCCCTCATCTAGATTTGCACAGTAAGCTGATTATAGGAAGTGCAAAATTTCTATCGTTCCTCTCTGTACAGTAGCTAGCACATATTTGTTGGGTAACTGCAGAGTGGTTGATTCTAAATATAAACTGAGATGTGTGCTAAAATTATTGTCCTGATTTTTTAGCAATCATTGTAAATGTCACACACATCACTACAGATTTTATTTATTAAGGACCTTAAAGAAACATACTTTAAATAATAGTGATGGAAACTTACACATGAAAATTTCCCCATCATATGCAATGATTCAAATTAAATCCAGCCTGACCAGGTGGTGGCACAGTGGATAGAGCGTCGGACTGAGATGCGGAAGACCCAGGTTCGAGACCCTGAGCTCGCCAGCTTGAGCGCGACCCATCTGGCTTGAGCAAAAGCTCCTAAGCTTGGACCCAAGGTCGCTGGCTCCAGCAAGGGGTTGCTCAGTCTGCTGAAGGCCCACGGTCAAGGCACATGAGAGAAAGCAATCAATGAACAACTAAGGTGTTGTGCCAGCAACGAAAAACTAATGTTTGATGCTTCTCACCTCTCTCCATTCCTGTCTGTCTGTCCCTATCTATCCCTCTCTCTGACTCTCTCTTTGTTCCTGTAAAAAGAAAAAAAAATTAATCAAATTACCAATACTTACGTATAACCACTCATATCACAAAATCAGTCAAACCTAGTATTAAGAACACAACAATTAAAGCATATTTTACAAATAAATTTTAAGCAGTCACTTCTCTTACAAAAGAGAGTACTATCTCAAATGAGAGGTGTACTTAAGCCACCCTAAAAATCTAATCCAACAGAGCGTTGAAATTGTCTTGAAGCTGCTGCTTGAATTACTGCTGCTCCATCTTCCAAATCTACAAGTGATCGATTTACTTTAAAATCAACTTGACTGCAAATACACTAATGGTGGAGAAAGGAGAATTTTTATAAAACCACTACTGTCATCATGCTGAGTTAGATGTGGCACCAGTTCAAACTGTGCAAAGTAGTGGGGAAAAGAGAAATATTCAAAATAATCCTTTGGCAAACACGATGTTCCATTTAGCACAGCTAAGCAGAGGAACATAAATAAGACAAGTTTGAAAACTTGGGTGCCGTAACCAATTTAGACAAATCAAATAATGGGGATAATTCAGCATACCAAGTAGACCAAGGATATCATCAATTTCCAGAGGAGTTCTCAGAGACCTTTAGAAAAGCCCCAGAAGAGACCCAGTGACCACTTGACAACCTAACTCTGAACTTTCAAAGGAGCCAAATAAACATAGGCAAACCACTTGCTTGCAAGCAAAAAGTAAATGAAAAAAGAGAAAAGTGTATTTATCGCTTACATTTCAAAGGCTAAACAAAAACCATGGCTTTGTCAACTGCTTATAGTACTATGGGCAGGTGTATGTTAGCAGAAAAACGTCAAATGGGAACTAGGAAATAAGAGTAGTGGAGAATAAATAGGCAAGTCTACTTAAATGTAAGTTTTTTAACTTTAACTTAACCTTCAGGAAACTGTTGTCTAAGCCCAGTTCAACTTTGACATATAATGCCTGAGAAGCATAGAAATAGATCCACCACCGTAAGCTTTAGCAAACTTTTAAATAATAGGTCCCAACTAAGTATAGGACAAATTCTGCCCAAAACACTCTGCCTACCTCCATGTCCTGCTTCCACCAGCAGAAAGCACCTGTCTGGTCCTGAAAAGGGGGGCTCTCTTTTTGGTGTGTAATGTGATGTTTCAGTTTTCACTGTTTCCTTTCAAGTTTCCCAGGACTGACAGAATAAGAACATGCCTTCCTGCTCTCTAGTTGTATCCTCAGGACATGTTCCCATCTCCTGAATCCCCTTCTACTGGTTCTTACAGTGAATGACCTCCCTGTATCGCCATGGCTTCCTAAATAGGGTGGGGGCAGGACCAGGAGGAAGCTCAGGTGAGATCCTAGAAGAGCCAGTCAGTGACCTGGCCAATATACCTGTCTAAGGAGGAAGTACCATCTGTCTGTACAACTGGTAGGGGAAACTGAGGCATAGTCTCTCTCCCCCATGAGAGACATTTCCTCTGGGGGATATTGGAGGATATTGGGAACAAGAAGAGGGGAATATCTGAATGGCCAGAGGGGCCATTGAGAAGGTTGTGTCTCCCAGTGACTGCTGTTCTTAACTGCCATCTCTGACAATATGAATGGGGAAGCGGAAGGTGGTCTTCAATGTCCACCACCCTCTTGTACTTCGTAATCAGAGCTTCTGCTGAGAACTGGGAGGTCGGAACTCCTACTGTCACTTATATGTATTCTCCAAAGCAGAGTACAAGAATGAATTCATAGGCTTTGCATTGGCAGGACAGTCAAGCTGGACACCAGGTAATCTGACACAGAAGGATGGAAGAAGCTTAAGTTTGAAAGATAGATATTTGGGGGGTGGGAGGGGGGCATTAAAGTCCACAAGTACAACACTAGAACAGGAAAGCAGTCTATCACATATGTCCCCTCTCTAACTATAAACTCTTGGTCACTCTCACAAAAATCTTTCTCCAACTTTATTTACATCTTTTTCCCCTAGGGACCCAACTGTCTGCCTTTTTCCCAGTCCCCAGAATCTAAGTAGTCTTTCCAGTGAAAAGAGTTGGCCTGAAAGAGTGTAATGTGAGGAGCCATGGTCAAGATTGAGTGTTATTATGAATATGCAAATATCCTATAATTAATATGCAAATGTTCCCAAGAGAACATACAAAATCTAGTGGAGTTTCAAAACTTGCATAAAATAGTCAAACTAAGCATCACAAGAAAAAAATAATTTGCAACTCTGTGTGGTAATAAATGTTAACTAGATTTATTTTGGTGATATTTCCCAATATATACAAATATCAAATAATTATGTTGCATATCTGAATCTGACAGCAAATCATAACAGACCAGATACATTAGAATTTAGTTTTAGTTAAAATTATTCAATGAGCCCTTTTTAAGGGACAGAGCTTCACTGGAATGTAATCACATCCTGCAGACCTGCCTATATAGAATGTTTTAGTAGGCATACTTTGCTTAAGATAAGATTAGAACATAGCTTGTTAAGCCACAATTAACTCTGTTGTTTTCTTTCTTCTCCTAAAATAATATCACTTTCACAATCTCAAGACATCTTACAGAGCTCGGCTTCTGTGTGAAACCATCTAGTTATAGTCATGTAGACAGGGGCAGGATGCCACCAGGAGCAGAATAAATCAGAGTACTGAAGCTTGCGAACAAACTGACCAATTGGCCCTGGTGGGTAGCTCAGTTGGTTAGAGTAATATGCCAAGGTTGCAGGTTTGATCCCGGTCTGGGCACATACAAGAATCAACCAATGAATGCACAAATAAGTGGAACAACAAATCAGTATTTCTATCTCTCTGAACTCAATCAATCAATCCATAAAAATGAACTGAGCAATCAACACAGCTCATGACTCTGGACCCCTTACTCATATTCAGTCATGATTTTTGCTCTGTGAAACCTCTTATCTGTAAACCTTAGAGGAGTTCAAGTTTTTGAGTATTTGCTTCCTGTTTTTCTGGATGGTGATATTCATAATAAAATAGTCAATTTTTCTCCAAGCCTGGTGTCAGTTCTTATTGACTCACTGTGTATATGGGTGGCCACAGGCTTTTGATTCATTTGGCTTAAACTAATACAATGTTATATGTCAATTACAGCTCAATTTTTAAAAGTCGAACTAAGAAGTTATACCTTTTAACCCAGAAATTTTATTTCTGAGACTCTATCCTAAGGAACTAATTTCTTATTAAATAAGAGTTTATGAACAAGGATGTTCAGCACAGTGTTACATATTACTATCAATAATATATCAACAATGAAAAATGAGAGAACTATGGTACATCAACCTAATGGAAAAAATAACATAGGCATTTTAAATGTTTACTACCCAATTAGGTGCAAATTAATGTTCTAAAATTTAAAGTAAAAGTATTTTAAAAGTAATATACATAGCATGATTAAAACTATGCATGGAAAAGAGTAGAATAGAGCACATTAAAATATTAATAGTGGTTGTCTTTAGTTAATAAGATTATGGTGGGGGTTTTTTCCTTCTTAAATACTTACAATTTCCAAATTGTCCATAGTTCTATAATGGAGGGGGAAAGCTTTTAAGAAGGCAAACTTCCTTGAAAGAGGAAATGCTTTACTTGCATAAAAAACTTTTTCACAGTTTAGTTGAAGACTAACCCTTCTAGTACCCAGGAAATACACCATTTCCTTGAAGGGCACTTGGAGCAAGGAATATGGAGAATGGGAGTAACACCAGCCAAGGGGAACTTGGCCTGCTTAAAAACATACACTTGTTCCCTATCATTACCAGCTAAGGAGCAGATTTTACTGCCTATATTCAAGGTTCTTCATAACTTGTCATGGTATGTCCAAAGAAAATATTGCGTTTCTCAGTGGAGCCTCTTTACTTTCTGACTATTGAAATCCTTCCCATTTCTGTTATCTAATTTACTTAAACCCATGAAGACTTTTCTGAAACCTCTAATGACTCCAACCTGTACTATTTCTCTTTCTTCTTAAGGTGCTGACCTTACAAAAAAGAAGCAAACTTAAGGTTGCTGACCACCTTTTTCTGGTATTAAGTCAATTCTAATTATTTTGTTAATTACTTATATATAAGTAAATATCTCCCCAGCTAGACTTTAAATTCCTTAATGTCAAGAATTTAGATGGTTTGCAGACAGTAGTCATTTGACAAATAAATCTAGAGGAGAGAAAGAGAAGAGTTCTAAAGCCAAGTTGGTATTAAATTCACACTCTCAGTAATGATATCTAAATAAAATGTGTTGCTTCAGTTGTAAAATATCCTGCTGACCTTCCATTACTAGACCATGCACTTCCCTTAAAAAAAAAAAAAAGCAGTGGTATTGTATTTTTGCTTATTCATTCATACCAATTCTGCTGTGCCTCTTGGGATGAACCAGATTGAACTTTAAAATGTTTCATACCAAAGTTCAGGATATAGTCTATAGCCATATAAAGAACAAAAAGAAATGAACTCCTAGAACTCAGAGTTAAAACTTACCACAAGACCCTACTTCTCTTAGTCTTGTCTGAACAACAAATGTAAATTTGTACCTCCATTTTATGGCCTTCTTTGGGCAGTGGGCTTTAGTCTATCAATATCCCCACTAATTTTAAAAAAGAATTCTCCAATGCAAATGGCTCAATAGTTTAGAAATGATGAGCTAAATGACTATGTTCCTGTCTACCAGCAAATACTATCCCAGCACTTAGAGATAATGAGCATTTTCTGCACTCTAGCCACCTGCCTCCTGAGACATTAACAAGAGTTGCGTATCTTAAGAGAAAATACATAAATCATAAGTGAAAGCAAATCAGATGACCAAACAAGAGACAAAGAAAAACCTGGCCTGCATATTTTTGCAGAAGGAACACACAGGGTCCTTATTATTGTTGACTCTGAAAGGCAGGACAAAACAAATCAATTCAGTTCTCTACTTTTATAAAGAACTACATTTTGCTACAACACCTATATTTTGTAATAGTCAATGCTCATCCAGATTCTACCATTTATTAGCTATATGATCTTGAACCATCTCTGTATTTCAGTTCCTTAGTCTGTCTGTAAGATAGAATTAGATAAAATTATCATCGGCTATGCCAAATCACAGAATTCTAATGAATGAATTAACATTATCAGTCTCAGTTTACCTGTCATCTTTTTTTTTTTTTTTTATTCATTTTAGAGAGGAGACACAGAGTGAGAGAGAGAAAGAGAGAAAGGGGGGAGGAGCTGGAAGCATCAACTCCCATATGTGCCTTGACCGAACCAGTGCAGGGTTTTGAACTAGCGACTTCAGTGTTCCCTGGTCGACGCTTTATCCACTGCGCCACCACAGGTCAGGCTTACCTGTCATCTTATAATGAGGTAACATACCCCACAAAAACAGTTCAGTCACACACTTCATGAACTAGATAACTATACTTACTGCAAATATTTCTCTGAAGTGTTTTTTAATTTTTATTTATTGATTTTAGAGAAAAGAGGAGGGCAGAGAGAGAGGAAGAGAGATCAATTTGTTGTTCCACTTATTTATGCATTCATAGCTTAGGGATCAAACCCACAACCTTGGCATATTGGGACAATGCTCTAACCAACTGAGCTACCCAGCCAGGGCTCTGTTTTTCCAAAGTTTAAAAAGAAAACATATCTGGCTTTTTTTTTTTTACTTCTCTGATTCCTCCAACATGAGCATTCACCACAAAGCATTGCCAAAATGTGTTATGACCTAGCTCTCCCATGCAGTGTTGTCCAGATAGTGTGTGTGTGTGTGTGTGTGTGTGTGTGTGTGTGTGTGTGTGTGTGTATATGCTTTCTAAGAAAATAGGGGTTTCTCCCCACATAATTCAAAGCAGGCTCTTACTTTCGTACTAAAAGAACAATAATTATACACACAGGAAGTTTACAGATTGTTGTTGCTGTCATTTAAGATTACGCCTATGAAAATTAATTCACTTTAATAGACCATATAGTATACCTACACTTGGATAAAGAACTTCTTAATACAGTGAAAGGTCCATGGGATGGGCTTTAGAGTGATAAAGATTTGTATTCAAATTCGTGTTCTGTGACCTTGAGCACATTATTTAAATTTCCTGCTCCTCACTTTCCACATTTGGTTCTGGATTGTGAATGACTTAATGAAATTATATATATGCCTAGGCTCATAAAGTATTCTTTCCTACCTTCAAACTTTTCCTCCTATGCCAAGACCAATCAAACCCACCTTGAATACAAGACAACTTTGATGCAGCATCTTTCTCACACATTAGCGGGAGAATGCCACGCGATGTAAAATTAAGTCGATGATGGCATGAATTAGAAATCCGGGGGGGGGGGGGGGGGGAGGGCAAGAAATAGAGAAACAGATACCCACAATGACCCCACACTTCACTCGCATGTGTCGAAAAAACATAATCTGACACACTTTGAAGACTGCACCGCAAACGAACGCAGGTTTGTAACAGGATGTAGGGAACGGATGGCATTTCGGAACAAGACAGCAGGAGCCTCCTGCTTCACCCCGCCCGACCCCGCCGCCCGCCCGGGTGGTCCAACTGGAGCCCAGAAGCAGACGTGAGAGCACAGCAACTGACCTCGTCCCCACAGTCCCATGATGCCCAACCCTTTGGGGCACAAATGATGCTGAATCATTAGCATCGACAGCAACAGCAGCTCCCAGTTCTGCTGCTCCGGGAGGGACAGCGCCCACAGAGCAGTGACCGTCCCGGGTGGGGACCGCGACTTCGGCGGCGTGGGGAGTTGAAGGGGGTCAGGGAGGATCGGGGCAGCAGGTACTCACCCGGGTGCGGAAAGCCCGGCCCAGGTCCTCGCCACCCCGGCTGGCGGTGCCTCTGCGGCTCCCGCTTTCCCACAAGCGGCCGCGGGCCGCAGCCAGAGCCGAGGTCCTGCGCTGCTCTCCGCCGCCCACCGCCCGCGGCAGCCACGGCTCCAGACTCCGGTGCTCGATCCGGAGCAGCTGGAGCAGCAGTTGCTGCCGGAGGCGGTGGTGGCAGCCGATGGGCCAGACCATTCGCGGGCCGCGGCCGGGGGTGCACGTCGTGCGGAGCGAGCGGGATGTTGACTGAAGACAGCTCTTCGGCTTCTCCGGCCACCCCCCTCCCAGTTTGCCTTGGTCCCGCTCGGGGCTCCTTTAGAAGGCCGCAAACAGAGGACCTAGCAACGCGTGCGCCAGGGCGGTGTCCCCTGGGCGGTGTCCCCTCCTGAGGAGATGCGAAAGGGCGCTGGCCGGAGCCGCCTTCGTGCCTCCTCCTGTTCCACCGCTGGGCCTGCGGCGCGGGTTCCTGGTGCTCACCTCACCGCCAGCGGGGGGCATGCCGCGTCCTTCAAGGGGCTCCTCGGGTCTTTTATCCGAGCGTCTTTGAGGAGCCAAGAATAAAAGGGTATCCAGGCAGCTTGAAAGTTAGAAAATTAAGTCGAGGGGCTCCATTCTTTGTAAAGACCGGGAAGTGAGGGACGGTTTGAATCCCGGAGTTACTACTCGGAAAACGTTGAACCACAAGAGTTTGGAAAACGTAGATTTAGGAGACCATTTTAGCATACAGAGCTATAAAAGATTATGAAAGAAATTCTAAAATATTTGAGGTTCATTGTTCACCATTTTAGAATTAGTGTCTTGGGAATTGGGGCGGAATCGTGTCCTAATATGAAATGAACTTTATAGAACTGGAGGGGAGTCCCCACAGTGTACCCCTTGGATTATCGTGAAAGCACCTTTGTAATCCCTACCTCAAGTGATATAGATTCATTTCAGACCTTGATAGAGATGAAGACAAACGTATAGTTTTCGTAATAGAACAAGGAGATAGGTGGCGGAGCGAGGGGAAGGAAGGAGAGAAAGAAAAGTCAGCAAGTAACTATAAAATAAAATTTAAGAGAGCAAAAGAAAAACAATACGAAATTTCAAACAATACTAAGTTTCACACTTCAAAGCTCTTTTTTTTCTGTATAAAGGTTTTCTCCTCTTGTAAGTAACATAATTTTAACATAAGCTAAGCAACTGCTATGGACTGAGAGTATTTCCAGTTTTACTCCTTTATTTATTCTGAAACTTCCTGTGACATTATTAATATTGTGTTTACTTTTTTAAAGAGAGGAACTGGACTGAGTTTGCTGTGCTGGGTTTCCAACTCAGATCATGAGTGGCAGAGTAGGCATTGTACCTGGAATTTTGTCTAGTGCTTTTCCCCCAGAAAAACTCTGGGAAACATAGTCAAAGCCTTATCATGTCTATAATTGGCACTTGAATGTTTTTTCTTTCTTTGTGAAAACTAGGTTTCATGGTACAGAGAGAGACCCTTAAGTGCCTCAGGTGGGCATCACCCTGATGTTAGACATAAGGATCAGAAGGAGAGACTAGACTTCGCTCAGAACTACCCTAGAAATGTCAAGGCCAAAATGCACTGTTAGAATCACATGAGGTTGAGGAGAAAATCCTCTCTACCTTTTAGTTAATCGCTTCACCATCATTTAAGCTGTATTTCACTTTACACCTAAATTATTATTACTATATTATATATGACACTTTACACTACTATTCTACCAATCTTGGAGTTTTTAAATGGACCTAATATCATATGCCTTATCAGAATTTAGAGAAGCAATAGGGCCTTGACATCTCTCACATCACCTTAAGGAAGCTTTCTGAGAAATAAGGAATAAAACTAAGTCATTACACTTTGTTGTGCCATTGTTATTATGTTAATTTTAATTATAAATGTTCACACTTTAGTACCGGTGCAAGAGAAATCCCCAGAGCACCATGTTGCTGAGGAGCCAGGGCACTTAATTCCCAAGGAAGTCAGGCATGTGTGACTCAGGGCTAGGATGGCATCCACCTCAGAAATGAGTGATTCTTCCCTCTATGCTCAGTTGTTTCATTATCAAAGTGTGAGGCCAGTAGTCAAGGCCACCATCACAGCTGCCTGGCCAGTGCAGGTTCGCATTAAATTCGGACAGTTGGTAAAGAAACAACGGAGCCAAGAACTGGTGAGCCATCAGCTTTAATCCTAGCTTGCACCCAGAGGGCAAGTAAAAACACACACTGGGCTCCAAAACCCACTCATTCAGTGCTCACAAAGCTACTGACTTATCCGAGTTTCCTAGAATCAGAGGCTTCTAGCTCACCAGACTTATTCACCTCTGTTCCCAATCTCCTTCTCTCTGCACAAACTGGCTTCTTCCTCAGCACTTCGCCATCTTAGCTGCTTCCCCTCTCCTCCATGTGGCCTTAATCTGCTCTCCTCTCTGCCTTCTTCCTAGGACACAATCAGTCTTCTCCCGGAACAACATGATCTCTCTTCATTTTAAAACCTTTGGTGTGAAAGCCCTCCCCCAATACATATTAACATAATCACGCCCATTCCCAAGCAGGAGGGCAACTAATATCATCACCTGGGCAACGAGCTTCCATGTGGGCAGCGCCATCTTTAACAAAGTGAACATGATATATTTTATCTGCCCAATCCAAAGGATACAACAGTGGAACAGGATTGGAGTAGGTATACAAGATGCCTTTTGAATTAGTGTTCTCTGTCTGGTTGACAGGGATATAAGAAAAGAGGATAAGGTCTTGGGTGGTCCACCTGAGACCAAGCTGCGATTTAGAACCTCATCAGTTATAAGACTGATAGATTGGAGACATCTCCAGCCAGCTGTTTGTAAAAGTTGACAGTACTGGAGCAAATGTTTCTGAATGAAGGACAGAGAAATTTAGTGCCAATGTTACTGGTGAAATGACAAAACCTCGATTCTTGTCTTGCATGAGAGAAAGAATTCAATCAAGAAACAAAGTCTGGTAAGTAAAGCAAGGGTTTATTGACCATACAGTGAGTGGGCAACTTGCTCACGAGAATGAGTGCCCCAATTACTTACAGAATTTAAGTATTTATGGCTTTTATTTCCCGGACTTTCCCATTCCGGGTCCCTCCCTTCTTTCTTTCTTGCTATGTGGCTGATACCATATCAGGGAACAGAAGACCATCAGTCTGGGTGTGGTGAGGTTGATCCTGCATTCCAGGAATGGATAGGGTCAGTTCATTCCTCCTCCTCCTGTAGCAGGAAAACGCCATCCAAACGGAGGATAACAGACTTTCAGACAACAGAGGAAGAGGAATTTATTAGTAGCCAGCAGAGCACATGGGGTTAGTAGCACCAAAGCACGAGCTCCCCAAAGTTATATTTTGTACATCTTATATACCTTACAGTGTCCAGGCAAGGGGTGCATGATTCCTTTGAGGTCCTATGTACACCTCATAGCTCAAGGTGGGGGGGGGGGTCAGTGAGGCAGCAAGGGGGAGGAGTTTCTGGACCCGTGGTCCTATTTATTTACAGATCCTGTTTTTCTTTGAGTGTTGTAGAATTCTCCAGGAGGTCAGTTAGAGATCTATAGGATGTGGATAATCTTCTACTGGCTGAGTCAGTCACTCCTGCAGGCCCCTTCTCCTGCATTCTTCTATTTCTGCCCTCTCCCTTCTTTGCCTGTCCCAGCTTGTGTCTAAGTAACTGCCTCACCTAACACCAGTAACCTTGAAAAACTGTCAAAAGCAATAAATGGAATAGTGTGGTGCCTGCATTCCCTGCTCTCCCACAGAGTCTTCCACTGGTTTTGAGCCCCATGAGGAAGGAAATTAGGGTCAGAAACTGAGGAATCATTTTCAAAAATGACTCTGTGGGATTAAGGGCCAAAGAAGTAATACTTTGGGCCTTGGTGACATAGTGCAGCACAGAGGTTATTCTCACACTCAGTCTGTCATAGACTTCTGTGCATGCCACCAATACAGAAAGGCTCTGCCCAACTGTAAGGCCAGTGGCTGCTACCATGGCCATGCAGATTCTCATTGGATTTGGGCAGTGTAAAGCCAGTAGTCGCGGCCGCCATCACAGCCGCCCAACCCACGCAGGTTCGCATTGGATTCGGACAGATGGCAATGAAACACAGGAGCCACAAACTGGTGAGCCATCAGCTTTAATTCTAGCTTGCACCCGGCGGGCAAGCAAAAACACACACTGGGCTCCAAAACCCACACATTCAGTGCTTACAAAGCTACTGACTTATCCAAGTTTCCTAGCATCAAAGCTTTCCAGCTCACCAGACTTATTCACCTCTGTTTCCCATCTCTTCCTGCACAAACTCTTAACAAACTGGCTTCTTCCTCAGCACTCTGCCATCTCGGCTGCTTCTCCTGGCCTTCACGTGGCCTTACTCTGCTCTCCTCTCTAATATCTCAGGAACCAAAAGAGAGAGAGAGAGATCAAGCTACTGTTCTCTCCCACTTTATAGCAGACTCAAAACCTTTAATCCAATTATACAAACAAGGAAGTCTCTGATACAAAGTCACCCATCTGAGGCATAATGGGATTCCTCCCTACATCACCACCCTACATCATCCAATCAGTCAAGGGTGTGGAGAAGAGCTTACTCTTAAAACAAAGCCTTAAGCTATAACGACCCGGCCTGCTTACATTACAACTTTTCCCCCACAGCCATCCTAAGCATAAGGGCAAATAATATCACCTGGGTGACGGGCTTCCATGTGGGCAGCGCCATCTTTAACAAAGTATGCATATTATATTTTATCTGCCCAACAGGCAGACAGTAAAGAAACTGTGGATCAGAAAATGGTGGGTCATTCTGTTTATTAAAGTTAACAGCGGACAAGCAAACAGTCAGGGAAGACTGCTTCCCTTTCTCTTGGGGTTCCCAACCCCCAAACCCCTCTCCCATTTCACAACCCAGACTCATTCTTTGGACTTACCCAGACTCACAGGCCTCCACCGGCCTCAGCAGGGCTCCCAAGCCCCTCACCACTCTCTAGCAAAACAGACTGAGCCAAAAAAATACCCCTTCTGCAGCAAACAGCAAACAATCAACCCTCCCAATGGAGTCTAGTCACCCCTCCACAATTTTAAATCTAGCATCCACAGCCTTTCACAGACCACACATACAGTGCTGTCCTGTGCCAATGCAAAACACAGGCTAGCAAACCTAAACACACTGGTTTGCCCAACACCAACAAAAGCATATTCTCAAAAAAGACACTGGTAACCAATGCAGGGAGGGTCAGGATAATTTGTCTAGGAACATACAGCAATAGAGCATGAGAGGGATTGTTCCTGAGCACCTGGGAGACACAGGTGAGGATCTCTAGTCATAATGAGGGAGATGATTATTAAGTTGAAGATGATTGTTAAACATTAAGCAACGATGAACACACAATACAATATACAGATGATGTGTTATAGAATTGTAGACCTGAAAAGTAATTTTTTTGTTTTTTGTATTTTTCCGAAGTTAGAAGCAGGGAGACAGTCAGACAGACTCCCATATGCGCCCGACCGGGATCCAACCAGCATCAAACAGGGGGCAATGCTTGGCCCATGTGGAGCATTGCTCCATTGCAGCCAGAGCCATTCTAGTGCCTGAGGCAGAGGCCATGGAGCCGTCTTCAGCACCCAGGCCTACTTTTGCTCCAGTAAAGCCTTGGCTGTGGGAGGAGAAGAGAAAGATAGAAAGAAAAGGGGGAAGGGTGGAGAAGCAGATAGGCGCTTCTCCTGTGTGCCCTGGCCGCAAACCAAACCCGGGACTTCCAAACACCAGGCCAATGCTCTACCACTGAGCCAACTGGCCAGGGCCTGAAAACTAATTTTATTAACTAATGTCACCCCAATAAATTCAATAAAAAGAGAAAATCTGTAAAGAGTCTAATTAGGAGAGCATCAAATGTATGTATTAATTTTTGGAGCATTGATATTTACAACATTAAGGCATTCAATCCAAGATGATAATAGACTTTTCCATTCATTTTACTTTGTCTTGAATTTTCCAAAGATATTTTTATCATTTTTTTCATGTATGTTCTAAACCTTTTTATAAATTCATACTAAATTATTTTTTTTCCACAAGAGTATCTTAGATTTTCTTTAAAAAACAAAAAGCATATCAGCAGCAGGAAGAATGTTATTTTATTATTTATACTAGCAATTGTATTTACATTTGCTACAGTCACTAATACAAGTAATTATAGTGATGCCTGTCTGATTCCTGGTTTTAAGTGAAAGATTTAATTTTTGCCATGTAAGATAATGTTTGTTAGTGGATTTTCTTTTTTTTAATTTCAGAAAATATTTCTCTTCTTTTTATTGTTGAATTAATTGGAATGACATTGGTTAATAAAAGTGTGTAAATTTATAGGTCTCAGATGTACAATTCTATAATACATTATCTGTATATTGTGTGTGTTCACCACCCCACATCTTCTTTTATCATCACTTACTCCCCATTACCCTCTGCTACCTCTCCCACTCCCTTTTTCTTTATTTTATAAGTAATATCCTGCTATTTTTATTTTGCTTTGAGCTTTCCTTGACATTGGTTGCATGACCTTTATCTGACATCTTTTCACCACCCACTGATAATGGTTAGGCTATTGTTCCTTTAATTTTTAATGCAATCAATATGTGGATGGACTTCTTGGAATGGAACTACCCTTTCATGCCTCTAATACAGACTCTTTTGTCATGGTGTATTACTCTTTTGATGCATTTCTCTATTATATTCTCTAATACATTATGTAAACAGTTGGCATTTACAGTCATAGGTGAAATTGGCCTGCACTTTTAATGGTTGCTGTTGAATTCCTTCTTTGGATTTGGTATTTGAGGTATTCTGGATTTATAAAATTAACTTGACAACTTTCTATCTTTTTCTAAGACCCATAATAGTTTTAAAATGATATTGGAATTATCTATCCTTTAATGGTTAAATTAAAAATTCATCTGTGAATCCAACTGCCTGCTGCCTTTTTCATAGGAAATCATTTATCATTTCTCTAATCTCTTTCTTAATAACTGGTCTATTCAAGTTTTCTCTAATTCCAGGCCATTTGTAATAATGTATATTTTGCTAGGGAAATGTTTATTTCTTCTAGGTTTTATTAGATTAATGTACTCTCCAGAGTCACCTTTCGTATTTACTTAGAATTCTTTTTGTGTGTGTGTATGTGTGTGTGACAGAGACAGAGAGAGGGACAGATAGGAACAGTGTATGGCCAGTAGCCACAGCCACCATCACAGCCTCCTGGCCCTTGCAGGTTTGCATTTAATTTGGACAGGAGGTAATGAAACAACAGAGCCAAGAACTGGTGGGTCGTTACTTTTAATCCTAGCTCACATCCGGCGGGCAAGAAATACATACAGTGGAAAAATACTTCCCTTTCCATTCAGGGCTCTCAAAGCCACTGACTCATCCAAGGATTCCTAGAATCAAAGGTTTCTACCTCACCAGCCTTATTCACCTCTGTTCCCCATCTCCTTCTCTCTGCATAAAACTGGCTTCTCCTTCAGCACTCTGCCATCTTGGCTGCCTCTCCTCAGCAATGCGGATGACAGGATCTGAGCGAGAGTGCCCCTGGTCTGCCTCATTCTACAGTGTAGAAATTAAAGCCTCTAAGCCAATACACAAATAAGGAAGTCTCTGATACAAAGCCACTTATCTGAGGCATAAATGGGATTCCTCATAATAGTGCACCACCCCACATCATGCAACAGTCAAGTGTGTGGGAAAAAGCTTAGTTTTAAGAAGATCTTAGTATTAGAAGGATATTGACAAGATCTAAGTATTAAAAGGGTGGGAAAGGCTTAGTCTTAAAATTAAGCCATAGGTTATGAGGACCTTGCCAGCTTACAGCCTGCCTTCCACACCCAATGCAAACTATAAGCAGGCAAACATATACATCATATTTACAAACTTATTTGACCAACACAATTGTTTTAGTATAAAGTGTTTGTTTTCCCAATGCTTTTAGATATTTTTATATTTCTCTTGTTGTGGTCTGAGTATTTGGGACCACCAGTCCACCTAAATTTTATATGTTAAAATTCTAACCCTCAGAGATGATGGTATTATGATGTGGAGCCTTTGGGGATGCTTAGGTTGTGAGGTAGAATCCTTATGACTGGGATTAGTGAGAAGCATCAATTCTTTGTTGCAGCATCTTAGTTGTTTGTTAATTGCTTTCTCTTATGTGCCTTGACCGGGGTGCTACAGCAGAGTGAGTGACCCCTTGGGCTCAAGCCAGAGACCATGGGGTTATGTCTATGATCCCATGCACAAGCCAGCAACCCTAGGCTCAAGCTGGTGAGCCTGTGCTCAAGCCAGATGAGCCCCCCCCCCAATCAAGCTGGTGAACTCAGAGTTTCAAACCTGGGTCCTCCACGTCCCAGTCCATCACTCAACCCACTGCACCACTGTCTGATCAGGTTTATTGTGTGCTTCTTAATTTCCAATTACCTTTATTGGATTGTAAAGACAAAATATAACCTGTAAGCTACTTCTTTAAATTTTTTAAGGTTTCTTTCCCTTGAAACAATTTATTTTTGTAGAAGTCCTATGGCAATATATATAATTATATAAAATATATTAATATAAATATATATCTCCTATTCAAGAAATAAAATATTTTTATTCAAGAAATACTATCTTAAAAATAAATCATGTTTATTAATTTTATTATTTATTTTCTTTCTATAACTTTTGTTGGGGGGATCTATTAAATTATTTCAATTCTGGGAGAGTTACTGTAAAACCCAATACAATTGTATTTTTAGTATGTTCTTTCTTTTTTTTTTTTTTTGAATTGAAATATGTTGGGCAGATGGAATATATTATGCTCACTTTGTTGAAGACGGCACTGCCCACATGCAAGTTTCTTGATATTGTATGTTGGAGGACAGGCTATGGGCAGGCTGGGTCGTTATAGCCTAAGGCTTAGTTTTAAGAGTAAGCTTTTCCCCACACCCTTGACTGATTGGATGATGTGGGTGGTGCGCTCTCCTGAGGAATCCTCCCATTATGCCTCAGATAAGTGACTTTGTATCAGAGACTTCCTTGTTTGTAGATTAGATTAAAGGTTTAGATTTCTACACTATAAAGTGGGGCAGACTGGGAGCTTGCTCTCTCTCATTCCTGAAATTAGTATTAGAGAGGAGAGCAGAGAAAGGAGAGCAGTGAAGGCCAGGAGAAGCAGCCAAGATGGCATAGTGCTGAGGAAGAAGCCAGTTTATGCAGAGTTTGTGCAGAGAGAAGGAGATGGGGAACAGAGGTGAATAAGTCTGGTGAGCTAGAAAGTTTTGCTTCTAGGAAACTCGGATAAGACAGTAGGTTTGTGAGCACTGAATGAGTGGAGTTTGGAGCCCAGTGTGTGATTTTGCTTGCCCGCTGAGTGCAAGCTAGAATTAAAGCTAATGACCCACCAGTTCTTGGCTCCATTGTTTCATTACCGACTGTACGAATCAAATGCAAACCTGCACTGGCCAGGTGGCCGTGATGGTGGCCACGACTCCTGGCCTTACAAAATGACATCTCTTTTTCTTGTCTAAAAGTTTTGTTTGGATATTTAGTTTCTTATTTTGCTTGCTGAAAACAGTGCATTTAACCTATTTAGTGTTTTTAACCTTCTGTTCCATATTGTTTGTTGTTAATCTTGTCTCTGTAATATCTTTTTATTCATTTCCTTTGTTTTGTTTTGTTGGGATTTTTGTTTCTTTTATTTTCAAATCTCTTTTATTACTGTTTAAATATGTATTTTGCAAAGTACATAAATCTGCTCTTTTAAAAGACATAACTTTAATAATCTTTTTTTAAAAAAACTTTAATTGAATGTTGTTGGGCAGATAAAATGTATTATGCTCACTTTGTTAAAGATGGCGCTGCCCACATGGAAGTTCGTTGATATTAATGTGTGTTCTGGAACAGGCTGTGGGCAGGCCGGGTCATTATAGCCTAAGGCTTAGTTTAAGAGTAAGCTCTTCTCCACACCCTTGACCGATTGGATGATGTAGGGTGGTGATGTAGGGAGGAATCCCGTTATGCCTCAGATGGGTGGCTTTGTATCAGAGACTTTCTTTATGTATAATTGGATTAAAGGTTTTGAGTCTATGCTATAAAGTGGGAGAGACCAGTAGCTTGGTCTCTCTCTCTTGGTTCCTGAGTTTAGAGAGGAGAGCAGATTAAGGCCAGGTGAAGGCCAGGAGAAGCAGCCGAGATGGCAGAGTGCTGAGGAAGAAGCCAGTTTGTTAAGAGTTTGTGCAGGAGGACATGGGAAACAGGTGAATAAGTCTGGTGAGCTGGAAAGCTTTGATGCTAGGAAACTCGGATAAGTCAGTAGCTTTGTGAGCGCTGAATGTGTGGGTTTTGGAGCCCAGTGTGTGTTTTTGCTTGCCCGCCGGGTGCAAGCTAGAATTAAAGCTGATGGCTCACCAGTTTGTGGCTCCTGTGTTTCATTACCGACTGTTCGAATCCAATGAAAACCTGCGTGGGTCAGGCTGCTGTGATGGTGACCCCGGATACTGGCTGTACCAGTAGTCGAGGCCACCATCACAGCAGCCTGACCCATGCAGGTTCGCATTGGATTCAAACAGTCGGTAATGAAACAATGGAGCCAAGAACTGGTGAGCCATCAACTTTTAATTCTAGCTTGCACCCGGCGGGCAAGCAAAAACACACACTGGGCTCCAAAACCCACACATTCAGTGCTCACAAAGCTACTGACTTATCCGAGTTTCCTAGAATCATAGGTTTCCAGCTCACCAGACTTATTCACCTCTGTTTCCCATCTCCTCCTGCACAAACTCTTAACAATCTGGCTTCTTCCTCAGCACTCTGCCATCTTGGCTACTTCTCCTCCACATGGCCTTAATCTGCTCTCCTCTCCAATACTAACCTCAGGAACTCAGGAACCAAGAGAGAGAGCGATCAAGCTCCCAGGCTGCCCCAGTTTATAGCCTAGAAAATCCAAACCTTTAATCCAATTATACATACAAGAAAGTCTCTGATACAAAGCTACCCATCTGAGGCATAATGGGATACCCCCTACATCATCCAATCAGTCAAGGGTGTGGGGAAGAGCTTACTCTTAAACTAAGCCTTAGGCTATAACGACCCAACCTGCCCACAGCCTGTTCCAGAACACACATTAATATCAATGAACTTCCATGTGGGCAGCGCCATCTTTAACAAAGTGAGCATAATATATTTTATCTGCCCGACACTGGCTTTACAAATGTTTAACTTTATTCTTTATTTTATATTTATAAAACCATGTTGTTTCCCCTTTACCGTTTTCTTATGCTTGTCTATCTGATCAAGTTCTATTTATTCCCCTTTTCCCTTGACTCATAATCAAATATAATAACTAAGCCCTGGCTGATTGGATCAGCAGTAGAGTGTTGGCCCAGTGTGTGTAAGTCCTGGGTTCGATTCCTGGCCAGGGAACACAGGAGAAATGCCCATCTGCTTCTCCACTCTTCTCCTTTCTCTCTATCTCCCTTTGCCCCTCCTGCAGCCAAGGCTTCATTGGAACAAAGTTGGACTGGACTCTGAGGACAGCTCAATGACCTCTGCCTCAGGCATTGGAACGGCTCCTGTTGCAACAGAGCAACGCCCTAGACAGGCAGAGCATCACCCCCAGTAGGCATGCTGGGCGGATCCTGATCGGGCACATGCAGGAGTCTGTCTGTCTGCCTCCCTGCTTCTCACTTCAGAAAAATAAATAAATAAATAAATAATAATAATAATAATATGGCAGGAATCTCACAAACCATGAAAGATGAAGCTATCCTTACCTATAGGGGCCTATAATTTGCAGCAGAAGCTCCCAGACCTTGTTGCTGTCCTGCTATCGCATCTCCTGGTACTCCTACAACCTGAGAAATGGGGAGATCCAGTCATTCTTCACAGCTCTTAATTGAAGATATGAGGGTAAGAAGATCTGAACCAACATTGTCTTCTGTCTAGAAATTCACAGATCTCTGATCTCCCAGCATTTTCCAATATCCACAGCTTTTAGTCCTCATGAGTTCCCTGATGATCTTCTTTGCCCATCCCATAGGGAAGAGGCATCAAACTATATTCCCTCTGCTAGAAACTCCAACAAAGCCTGAAACCTCACTTCTCTGCCCAGCTGCCCATGGAAGTCAAGAGCCATTGGGTTTTTGAAAGCTGATAGCCTGGGGCTGAAGATAAAGGAAAAGGGAGTTGTGTTTGATTAGTAATCAGAATCTCCCTTAGGCCTATCTGTGTTTTCTTATAACTCAAATTAACTTTTATGTAATTCTCTCACTTCATCAGGTAGTAAAGATTTAAACTAAGTCAATGCAAGAGCATCACTTATTTTCCCTGGACCTGAATCATGGTTCTGGAGTTCTTATGTGGTGCTGAGATGTTAGGATGGGAGAAGTGGACATCTGATCTGAGTCATCTGTCCATTATAGAGGCTCCACCTACATAGAACCAGACTGTCTGCATTAGTTATTATTAAATGTGTTAACACCTGTTTTCATTCTATAAAAAGGACCTATAAAGGACAATGAAGCTAAGGATTCTGTCTGAGCCTGGGTAGTCCATGCTTTAAAGCTCAGCTAGCTTGTCTGGAAGAGTTATGTCTGCCAAGAATATGTCTGAATGAATGTGTTGGTCAAATAAGTTTGCAAATATGATGTATATGTTTGCTCACTTATAGTTTGCATTGGATGTGGGGGGACAGGCTGTAAGCAGGCAGGATCCTTGTACCCTGGGGCTTGGTTTTAGGACTAAGCCTTTCCCACCCTTTTTGATGTAGGGTGGTACACTCTCATGAGGAATCTCATTATGCCTCAGATAAGTGACTTTGTATCAGAGACTTCGTTGTTTGTATATTGGATTAAAGGTTTTGATTTATATACTATAAAGTGGGGCAGACCGGAAGCTTGCTCTCTCTTGGTTCCTGAGATTAGCATTAGGGAGGAAAGCAGAGAAAGGCCACGTGGAGGAGAGGAGAAGCAGCAAAGATGGTGGAGTGCTGAAGGAGAAGCCAGTTTTTGCAGAGTTTGTGAAGAAAGAAGGAGATGGGGAACAGAGGTGAATAAGGCTAGTGAGGTAGAAACTTTGATTATAGTAAACTTGAATAAGTCAGTGGCTTTGGGAGCCCTAAATGGAAAGAAAATGTTTTCCCATTGTCTGTATTTCTTGCTCACCAGGTGCAAGCCAGGATTAAAGCTAATGGCCCACCTGTTCTTGGCTCCGTTGTTTCATTACCGTCTGTCCGAATCAAATGTGACCCTGCATGGGCCAGGCGGCTGTGATGGTGGCCTTGGCTACTGGCTTTACAGAAGGACTGAGGAGTTTCATGATTTTTTTCAAAAAAAGTCATCCTAAGGTAAAAAAAAAAAAAAAAAAGTCAGCACACTATGTCTATGCGTGGGAACCTGAGTACAGCTTGATATTTTTTACTCACGTTATCCTCCAACCCAGCTCTCAAGTTCAAGTCCTGAGAAGGTAAGGACGCAAGAAAAACTAAAACCTCTTTTACTGGTAACTCACGAAGACATTGAAACCACAAAACAGTAATATTTGGGAGCTTCATGACAAAGATATGTTTTATTTTGGGGTTAGGCTGCTTGTTTGTTTTCCTAATTTCAGGTGTACCCATTTTTGAGGACAGTAACTTATCATAGGCATCAGCAATACCAGCAAACTAGGAAGAAGTTACACCAGGGGCGGCAACAAACTCTTGATTTCTTGGAAGCTCAAGCAAAGGGGATAGAAAATGGCAAATGCTCTGTGGCATCCTAAGTTTTCAGATAACTCTTCATCAGTCCCATTTCTTTTCTCCAAAAACTGAGGAACATGTTAAACGGAATCAATGTACCTCACGAGAAGGTGGGGAAATACCTAGAAGAGACATGAAAAGAAAGACAGAATACTAACTATTGTAGTTACTGTGTCTCCATTTTTCCCCGTTGCTGCTGCAGTTTAAGGAAACACAACTTTATCATCAAAGGTTAACAGAAAAGGAACCTAAGTCACAGAATCATTTTCCAGAGTCACATAAGAAGTCAAAGACTGGTCCAAGGACTAAAGTGTAATTCACCTAGTTCAGTGATGGGCAATCTTTTGAGCTCGGTGCGTCAAAATTCGCCAAAAAACTGATCATAACTCAGGTGGTGTGTCACTTCAAGAAAAACAGTGTAATTCAGAACTAGACGCTCTGTGCCAGAGTTCCGTTGTTTTGGCCTACAGACCTCCGGCACAGAGTGTCTACACTACAGCAAATGTTTTATCCTCAGCTACTTATCTCCAAAAAAATTGTAAACAATTCTTAAGTCACCCAGAGAAGAGACAAGCCCGGCAGATTTTTATGGTAAGAGAGCTTATAATGACAGTTCTTTTTATACTGGCCTTTCAGCAAGTAAAATGTATTATACTAAGTACCTCATTTACTTTATCTAATTCTCATTTAAAGAGATTATATGAAGAGACCATTTTATTGCCATCTTATATTAAGAAACTGACATTTTAAAGAAATTAAATAACTTCTCTAGTGTTACAAAGTTAGAAATTGCCAAAGTGAGATTTATATCCAGGTTTATCTAAATCTAGGTCTTTCTGATTTCTAAGTTCTTATCCTTATTGCTACACACTACTGCCTCATTAAGGACTAGAAGCTAGTATATTTCATCTATCGCAGACATAAAACATTATATTATCAGGCCAATTCCTCAGGAAAAGCCATTACATTTGCCAAGCAAAAAATACAAAATTAAACTTGCAAACCTTTCTCCTATACTCAGCTTTCAACAAGAGTAATTTCCTTAGAAATACAAGGAATAAAAGTCTGACACGATAAATAATTCTATCAAATGTGTTTCTGTACTGCCTCTAAATTTGTCCTCCTTCCTTCACTCACAGCCAAGACTAATAAATCTCAGAATACTCTCAGACTACAGAGAAGAATTATTGAAATTAATCTAATTATACAAAGATTTAAAAAATGACATGTTGGGCAGATAAAATATAATATGCTCACTTTGTTAAAGATGGCGCTGCCCACATGGAAGCCCGTCACCCAGGTAATATTATTTGCCCTTGTGCTTGGGATGGGTGTGGGGGAAAGGCTGTAATGTAAGCAGGCCAGGTTGTTATGACCTAAGGCTTGGCTTTAAGAGTAAGCTCTTCCCCACACCCTTGACTGATTGGATAATGTGGGGTGGTGCACTCTCCTGAGAAATCCCATTATACAGAGATTTCCTTGTTTGTATAATTGGATTAAAGGTTTGGATTATCTATGCTATAAAATGGGAGAGACCAGTAGCTTGAGCTCTCTCGGTTCCTGCTATCCCCATTGCAGGGGCCTCCCTGATCCCTTGACCTCCATGGGAAAAGCTGGTTTTCTGCTTCTCCCTTGTCTTCTCTTGTGGCTTGCCTGTATTGGTGAGACACCAATAAACAGAATGGCCTACCATCCTTCGACTCTGCCATTTCTTCACCGTCAGCCCGAATCCAATGGGAACCTGCATGTGAATGGCCACGATGGCGGCTCCTGGCCTTACATGACACAAGACAGAGTATGTGTTGGTCAAATAAGTCTGTAAATATGATATATACGTTTGCTTGCTTATAGTTTGCATTGGGTGTGGGAAACAGGCTGTAAGCAGGCAAGGTCGTTATAGCCTAAGGCTTAGTTTTTTAAGCCTTTCCCACCCTTGACTGTTGCATGATGTAGGGAGGTACACTCTCATGAGGAATCCCATTATGCCTCAGATAAGTGACTTTGTATCAGAGACTTCCTTGTTTGTATATGGGATTAAAGGTTTGGATTTCTACACTATAAAATGGGGTAGACCGGGGACTCGCAGTCTGGGTTTCTGAAAAGAGCATTACATAGGAGAAGCAGCCAAGATGGCAGAGTGCTGAAGGAGAAGCCAGTTTGTTCGGAGTTTGTGCAGAGAGAAAGAGATGGGGAACAGAGATTGTTCGGCAGATAAAATATAATATGCTCACTTTGTTAAAGATGGTGCTGCCCACATGGAAGCCTGTCACCCAGGTGATATTATTTGCCCTTATGCTTGTGATGGCTGTGGGGGAAAAGTTGTAATGTAAGCAGGCCAGGTCATTATAGCTTAAGGCTTTGTTTTAAGAGCAAGCTCTTCTCCACACCCTTGACTGATTGGATGATGTAGGGTGGTGCACTCTCATGATGAATCCCATTGTGCCTCACATGAGTGGCTTTGTATCAGAGACTTTCTTGTATGTATAATTGGATTAAAGGTTTGGATTTTCTAGGCTATAAACTGGGGCAGTCTGGGAGCTTGATCTCTCTCTCTCTTGGTTCCTGAGTTCCTGAGGTTAGCTTTAGTATTAGAGAGCAGAGCAGAGTAAGGCCACATGGAGGACAGGAGAAGCAGCCAAGATGGCAGAGTGCTGAGGGAGAGGCCAGTTTGTGAAGAGTTTGTGCAAGAGGAGATGGGAAACAGAGGTGAATAAGTCTGGTGAGCTACAAAGCTTTGATGCTAGGAAACTCGGATAAGTCAGTAGCTTTGTGAGCACTGAATGTGTGGGTTTTGGAGCCCAGTGTGTGTTTTTGCTTGCCCGCCGGGTGCAAGCTAGAATTAAAGCTGATGGCTCACCAGTTTGTGGCTCCTGTGTTTCGTTACCGACTGTTCGAATCCAATGTGAACCTGCGTGGGTTGGGCGGCTATGAAGGTGGCCCTGGCTACTGGCTTTACAGAGATGAATAAGGCTGGTGAGGTAGGAACCTTTGCTTCTAGGAAACTTGGATATGTCAGTGGCTTGGGGAGCCCTGACTGGAAAGGGAAGTGTTTTCCCACTATGTATTTCTTGCTCGCTGGGTGCAAGCTAGGATAAGGTGACCAGACGTCCCGCTTTTGTCAGGACAGTCCCCATTTTTAACAGTTTGTCTTGCATGCCAAGGCATTTTTTAAAAGTCCTGATTTTTGGAAAGAATGCACGAAAAGCTAGGGAACAGTGGGAGGACGGGAAGGGAATATACGGTTTTCAGCAGGGAGACCCCACCTTGACCTGGAAGCGCCTGCATTGCCACAAGAGCTGGCTGCCCCATGCGGGGCCCCGAAACAAAGAACTTCCAGCGGGACGTACCTGCTGGGGTGGCGGCTGTCAAGTCCCCTAACTACCCACAGGCCCGTGACCTGGACGCCGGAGTGTGGCTCTGGGCTCCGCAAGGCACAAGCCACTCAGTCTCCAGCAGGCAGCAGGGTTGGACGCGGGGAGCATGACTGTGTAACCTGATCCCTCTGACTCACTCAAAATTTCCCATATAGTAATTTTTCCGAAAATGGTATTTTTAATAAGGTATTGTTGGGCAGATAAAATATATTATGATCACTTTGTTAAAGATGGCACTACCCACATGGAAGTTCGTTGATATTAATGTGTGTTCTGGGACAGGCTGTGGGCAGGCCGGGTCGTTGTAGCCTAAGGCTTAGTTTAAGAGTAAGTTCTTCCCCACACCCTTGACTGATTGGATGATGTAGGGTGGTGCACTCTCCTGAGGAATCCCATTATACAGAGACTTCCTTGTTTGTATAATTGGATTAAAGGTTTTGATTCTATGGTATAAAGTGGGAGAGACCAGTAGCTTGATCTCTCTCTCGGTTCCTGGGTTCCTGAGATTAGTATTAGAGAGGAGAGCACTAAATGTGTGGGTTTTGGAGCCCAGTGTGTGTTTTTGCTTGCCCACCGGGTGCAAGCTAGAATTAAAGCTGATGGCTCACCAGTTCATGGCTCCTGTGTTTCATTGCCATCTGTCCGAATCCAATGCGAACCTGCATGGGTCCGGCGGCTGTGATCCTGGCCGCGACTACTGGCTTTACATTTGGCATAGTCTGTGGCAGGATTTGATACAGATCAGCATGGAGCCACCACCACCTTTGAGTGGTGGAGTAGAGGAGTGGTTGCTGTTTTGGTTTCCTATAGCTGTTTTTTGGGGGACTGTAGGCTGGCTGACTTTTACAGCCATGTGTGAGGAAACTGAGAGCTCTATGAAAGTGGCTGCCCACGACCTGCAAACCGAGCAGTGGAAGGAGCTGGAGGAAACGTGGGAGAAAGAGATGCTGACCCTGGAGCTGGAGGAAGCGCTGGAGGAGGCCGACCAGGTTTGCGAGATTCGCCTGGGAATGGAGCAGATGCTGGAGAAGGAATCACAGATTCATGAGTTGGAGATTGCCCGGGATGTTGTGGAGAGCCAGCAGCAGCATGAGGCCGGGGCTGAGGCCTGGGCCAGAGCTGCAAGACCTGCTGAGCAGAAGACGATGGCAGCCCGGGACTCGACCCCAGCAGCAGGAGCTGATGTTTTCAGTTCCTCTTTGGAGGATGAGAATTGGTCTGGAATTGTGATCCACAGCCTCTAGAAGGTGATAGCCCAGCAACAAGGAGTAGCTACGCTGCCGGTAGGTCTGCAATTTTGGGACATAGGGGTGGGTGCCATCATGCTCCCCAGAGCAAAGATGGAAATGCTGACTGCCATTGCCACATGCTTTTCTTTAGGACAGTGTGAGATTTGCCATGATGGCAGGAATGAGGGGGGAGGCTAAAGCCCTATGTGTGTGGACTGATTTCCTGGACTATGACCGGATGGGCACAAGCTCCTTTGTTGAATGGACTTACGAATTTTGGACAATGTGAAATACCCTGATGGGGGTGGGGGTGGCTTTGCTGGTGGCCCTCCTGCTCCGGGAAGCTTTTCCCATGGCTAGAAAGAAGGCTAAGGACATTTTGCGCTTTTGGCAAAGTGCTCAGAGACTGGTGAAATGTGTGTACCTTTGTAATTGTTGAAACTGTATGATTTGTGCTATTGCTGTAATTTGTGTAATGTACTTAATTTCATTGTACAGGGATGCCGGTGGTATAGATTGTGGGTAGTAAAGTGAGCATAAGGGTGGATTGTTGGGCAGATAAAATATATTATGATCACTTTGTTAAAGATGGCACTGCCCACATGGAAGTTCGTTGATATTAATGTGTGTTCTGGAACAGGCTGTGGGCAGGCCGGGTCGTTGTAGCCTAAGGCTTAGTTTAAGAGTAAGTTCTTCCCCACACCCTTGACTGATTGGATAATGTAGGGTGGTGCACTCTCCTGAAGAATCCCATTATACAGAGACTTCCTTGTTTGTATAATTGGATTAAAGGTTTTGAGTCTACGCTATAAAGTGGGAGAGACCAGTAGCTTGATCTCTCTCTCGGTTCCTGGGTTCCTGAGATTAGTATTAGAGAGGAGAGCAGAGTAAGGCCACGTGAAGGCCAGGAGAAGCAGCCGAGATGGCAGAGTGCTGAGGAAGAAGCCAGTTTGTTAAGAGTTTGAGCAGGAGGAGATGGGAAACAGAGGTGAATAAGTCTGGTGAGCTGGAAAGCTTTGATGCTAGGAAACTCGGATAAGTCAGTAGCTTTGTGAGCACTGAATGTGTGGGTTTTGGAGCCCATTGTGTGTTTTTGCTTGCCCGCCGGGTGCAAGCTAGAATTAAAGCTGATGGCTCACCAGTTCTTGGCTCCTGTGTTTCATTACCGACTGTTCTAATCTAATGCGAACCTGCATGGGTCAGGCTGCTGTGATGGCGGCCTCGACTACTGGCTTTACATTTGGCATAGTCTGTGGCAGGATTCGATACAGATCGGCATGAATCCACCACCACCTTTGAGCGGTGGAGTAGAGGATTGGCTGCTGTTATGGTTTCCCATAGCTGTTTTTTGGGGGACTGTTGGATGGCTGACTTTTACAGCCATGCATGAGGAAACCGAGAGCTCTATGGAAGAGGCTGCCCAGGACCTGCAGGACAAGCAGCAGAAGGAGCTGGAGGAAACATGGGAGAAAGAGATGTCGACCCTGGAGCTGAAGAAAGCGCTGGAGGAGGAGGCTGACCAGGTTTGCGGGATTCACCTGGACATGGAGCAGACGCTGGAGAAGGAATCACAGGTTCGTGAGTTGGAGATTGCCCTGGATGTTGTGGAGAGCCAGCAGCAGCATGAGGCCGGGCCTGAGGCCGGGGCCGGAGCTGAGGCGGGGGTTGGAGCTGCAAGGCCTGCTGAGCATGAGGCAGCTGTGGCCCGGAGATCAAGCCCAGCAGCAGGAGCTGGTGTTTTTAGTTCCTCTTTGGAGGATGAGGAGAATCATGCTGGAGTTGCAATCTGCATTCTCCAGAATGTGAGAGACCACCAGCAAGGAGCTTCTACTACAACGCTGGTAGGTCTGCGATTTTGTGACATAGGGGTGGATGCCATCATGCTCCCCAAAGCAGGGATGGAAATTCTGACTGCCATGGCCACGTGCTCCTTTTTGAGACAGTGTACGAGCTGCCAGGATGGCAGAGATGAGGGGGGAGGCTAACACCCCATGTGTGTGGACTGATTTCCTGGACTATGACTGGATGGGCACAAGCTCCTTTGTTGAATGGACTTACGGATTTTGGACAATGTGAAATACCCTGATGGGGGTGGGGATGGCTTTGCTGGAGGCCCTCCCCCTGCCCCGGGAAGCTTTTCCCATGGCTAGAGAAAAGGCCGAGGACATTTTGCGCTTTTGGCAAAGTGCTCAGAGACTGGTGAAATGTACCTTTGTAATTGTTGAAACTGTATGATTTGTGCTATTGCTGTAATTTGTGTAATGTACTTAATTTCCTTGTATAAGAATGCTGGTGGTGTAGATTATGGGTAGTAAAGCGAGCATAAGGGTGGATTGTTTGGCAGATAAAATATATTATGCTCACTTTGTTAAAGATGGTGCTGCCCACATGGAAGTTCGTTGATATTAATGTGTGTTCTGGAACAGGCTGTGGGCAAGCCGGGTCGTTATAGCCTAAGGCTTAGTTTAAGGGTAAGCTCTTCCCTACACCCTTGACTGATTGGATGATGTAGGGTGGTGCACTCTCCTGAAGAATCCTATTATACAGAGACTTCCTTGTTTGTATAATTGGATTAAAGGTTTTGAGTCTACGCTATAAAGTGGGAGAGACCAGTAGCTTGATCTCTCTCTCTTGGTTCCTGAGTTCCTGAGGTTGGTAATAGAGAGGAGAGCAGATTAAGGCCATGTGGAGGGGAAGTAGCCAAGATGGCAGAGTGCTGAGGAAGAAGCCAGTTTGTTAAGAGTTTGTGCAGGAGGAGATGGGAAACAGAGGTGAATAAGTCTGGTGAGCTGGAAAGCTTTGATGCTAGGAAACTCGGATAAGTCAGTAGCTTTGTAAGCACTGAATGTGTGGGTTTTGGAGCCCATTGTGTGTTTTTGCTTGCCCGCCGGGTGCAAGCTAGAATTAAAGCTGATGGCTCACCAGTTCTTGGCTCCTGTGTTTCATTACCGACTGTTCGAATCTAATGCGAACCTGCATTGGCCAGGCGGCTCTGATGGTGGCCTCGGCCACAGGCTTTACAATAACCTTTTAAACAATGACAGCAATCTACTAAAAATTTCATTCAAATGAGAAATATGCCAAAGAATAAAATAATACTATACATAATTTTTAATGTATTATATTTGTAAATTGTACTTATGTTGAAATTAAAAAAATATATATTACAATATTATTTTTGCATTCTATGAAAATTTTTTTTGCGTCATATAGACCAAATTTTTAATCAAGAACACCCCACCCCTCCCCCGCCACTCCAGTCAATGGTGTCCCGCTTTATCAATTTTAAAATCTGGTCACCTTAACCTAGGATTAAAGCTAATGGCTCATCAGTTGTTGGCTCTGTTGTCTCATTACTATCTGTCTAAATCAAATTCGAACCTGCGTGGTCCGGGCGGCTGTGATGGTGGCAGTGGCTACTGGCTTTACACATTTATATAACCTTGGTCTTCATAAAACCAAGAGATAAGCATGAAGAGTAAACTGACCATCAGAAATTCTCCTAAAACTTTCAATCTTGATGTAAAGCCAGTGGACACAGCCACCTGGCCAGTGCAGGTTTGCATTAGATTCAAAGTGATTTTAATGAAACAATGGAGCCAAAAACCGGTGAGCCATCAGCTTTAATTCTAGCTTGCACCCGGCGGGCAAGCAGAAACACACACTGGGCTCCAATGCCCACTCATTCAGTGCTCACAAAGCTACTGACTTATCCGAGTTTCCTAGAATCAAAAGGTTTCTAGCCCATCAGACTTATTCACCTCTGTTTCCCATCTCCTTCTCTCTACACAAACTCTGCACAAAATGGCTTCTCCCTCAGCACTCTGCCATCTCGGCTGTTTCTCCTTTCCTCCACGAGGCCTTAATCTGCTCTCCTCTAATACTAACCTCAGGAACTGAGAGTGAGCAAGCTCCTAGTCTGTCCCACTTTATAGTGTAGAAATCCAAAACTTTAATCCAATCTATAAATAAGAAAGTCTCTGATACAAAGTCACCCATCTGAGGCATAATGGATTCCTCAGGAGAGTGCACCAACCTACATTATTCAATCAGTCAAGGGTGTGGGAAAAAGCTTACTCTTAAAACTAAGCCTTAGGCTGTAATCACCAGGCCTGTTTATAGCCTGTCCCCTGCCCCCCCCCCCCACCACACAAACACACAATAATATAATTACGTCCATCCCAAGCATAATATCACCTGGGGGATGGGCTTCTATGTGGGCAGCTCCATCTTCAACAAAGTGAGCATAATATATTTTATCTGCCCAACACTTGACAACCTAAGACTGTTGGAATTAATTTCTTCCAGTAAAAATACCCTAACAAGATAGTTAAGTAGTCTTTGTTGCCTATAACCTTGGAATTACCTTGGTTCTTCACCTTACCTGTGGATTTTGTTAATTCACGAGTAAGATAAGATTATTTTTGTTTGTTTAAATTGGCCAGAATTAATTTCTTCTGTTTAAAACTGAAGAACACAATTCTGCAGCTTTCACTTTGGATGTACAAGGGTGTGAAGATGATCATACTTAAAGCCAGTAGTCAAGGCCGCCATAACAGCAGCCCGACCCATGCAGGTTCACATTAGATTCGAACAGTCGGCAATGAAACACAGGAACCAAGAACTGGTGAGCCATCAGCTTTAATTCTAGCTTGCACCTGGCGGGCAAGCAAAAACATACACTGGGCTCCAAAACCCACACATTCAGTGCTCACAAAGCTACTGACTTATCCGAGTTTCCTAGCATCAAAGCTTTCCAGCTCACCAGACTTATTCACCACTGTTTCCCATCTCCTCCTGCTCAAACTCTTAACAAACTGGCTTCTTCCTCAGCACTCTGCCCTCTCGGCTACTTCTCCTCCACATGGCCTTAATCTGCTCTCCTCTCTAATACCAACCTCAGGAACTCAGGAACCAAGAGAGAGAGAGCAAGCTCCCGGACTGCCCCAGTTTATAGCATAGAAAATCCAAACCCTTAATCCAATCTACAGACAAGAAAGTTTCTGATACAAAGCCACCCATCTGAGGCATAATGGGATTCCTCAGGAGAGTGCACCACCCTACATTATCCAATCAGTCAAGGGTGTGGGGAAGACCTTACTCTTAAACTAAGCCTTAGGCTATAACGACCTGGCCTGCCTACATTACTGCTTTTCCCCATAGCCGTCTCAAACATAAGGGCAAATAATATCACCTGGGTGATGGGCTTCCATGTGGGCAGCGCCATCTTTAACAAAGTGAGCATATTATATTTTATCTGCCGAACACATACTAAACCTAAAAATGAAAGAAAATTTAGTCATTTACAAAACATAACTTTCCTGGTGAATTTCAGAGAGCTGAGCTAACAAGGCAGCTGAGTAACCTGAATTCTGATGAGAGATAAGCTCCTTGAAAGAGAGATGTAACAGAGAAACCTTTTGACCTGTGGCATGCTAGGAAAAACACATATGTGGGCTGATGCACCAGTTTAGGATACTTGAACATTCCCCAAACAAGATAAGATTGCATTCACTCTCAAATTTTACTCCACAGGCTCCACAGGGTCCCTGCAGAAACACTGAAGATAAGGTGGGAGATTTGAGAGAGCCACATCCCTAATGCAGATGTGAGGAAGTATTGGGCAGCTCTTAGCTGATAAAAAAAGGTCTTACTTGCTTCCTTGTTTTCTTCTTTCTTATGATGAAAAAGCCTTAAATCACTGTGGAAAAGGGGAACAACCCTCTTGGCTACCCTACCAAGTACAGACAAAGACAGATTGCATTTAAGGAAGTGGCAGGATTTTCTGGAAGAGAGTCAAAAACCTATTTTAAACCTTGAATATTATTAATCAGCATTCAGCTGCCACCCAGGAAAAGGAAGAAACTCATGCACAAGACCAACTCCAGATGTAGACAGAATTTGGTTGCCACTGGCAGGATGTGTAGACATAGTGACCACAGCTACCTTTTATCCCCCACAGACTGCTGAAATTATTAAAACAAGCTAAAGAGCGTTGGCCCGGCAGGCAGACATCTGGGGTTCAATCCCCGGTCAAGGTACCCTTTAGAAGCGACCATCTGCTTCTGTTCCACTCTCTCTCTCCCTTTTCCCCTCTCACAGCCAGTGGCTAATTGGTTTAAGCATTGGCCCCAGGCACTAAGGATGACTCAGCTGGTCTGAGAAGGTCAGCCTCAGGTGCTAAAAATAGCTTGGTTGATTGTTGGGCAGATAAAATATATTATACTCACTTTGTTAAAGATGGCGCTGCCCACATGAAAGCCTGTCACCCAGGTGATATTATTTGCCCTTATGCTTGGGATGGGTGTGGGGAACAGGCTGTAAGCAGGCTGGGTCTTTATAACCTATGGCTTAGTTTTAAGAATAAACTTTTCCCCACACCCCTGACTGATAGGATGATGTGGGGTGGTGCACTCTCATGAGGAATCCTCCCATTATGCCTCAGATAAGTGACTTTGTATCAGAGACTTTCTTGTTTGTAGATTAGATTAAAGGTTTGGATTTCTACATATAAAGTGGGGCAGACTGGGAGCTTGCTCTCTCTTGGTTCCTGAGATTAGCATTAGAGAGGAGAGCAGAGAAAGGCCATGTGAGGGAGGCCAGGAGAAGCAGCCAAGATGGTGGAATGCTGAGGAAGAAGCCAGTTTGTGCAAAGAGAAGGAGATGGGGAACAGAGGTGATTAAGTCTGGTGAGCTAGAAACCTTTGATTCTAGGAAACTCGGATAAGTCAGTAGCTTTGTGAGCACTGAATGAGTGGGTTTTGGAGCCCAGTGTGTGTTTTTACTTGCCTGCCGGGTGCAAGCTAGGATTAAAGCTGATGGCCCACCAGTTCTTGGCTCCACTGTTTCATTACCGACTGTACGAATCTAATGCAAACCTGCATGAGCCAGGTGGCTTTGATGGTGGCCATGGCTACTGGCTTTACATCATTCCTCACTATGAGCTGGTGGTTAACTTGCTAGCTGTTCTCTCTCTTAGTGGCTTCCTGGCCTTCAGTTGGAAGTGTAGCAGGGAGTTTGCCTTTGCAGTAGTGTCGGGGAGAGCTTGCGTTAGGGGAGTTGATGTCTGTTGGGCAGAAAAATATTATGCTCACTTTGTTAAAGATGGTGCTGCCCACATGGAAGTTCGTTGATATTAATGTGTGTTCTGAAACAGGCTGTGGGCAGGCCGGGTCGTTATAGCCTAAGGCTTAGTTTAAGAGTAAGCTCTTCTCCACACCCTTGACTGATTGGATGATGTAGGGTGGTGATGTAGGGAGTAATCCCATTATGCCTCAGATGGGTGGCTTTGTATCAGAGACATTTTTGTATATATAATTGGATTAAAGGTTTGGATTTTCTAGGCTATAAACTGGGGCAGTCTGGGAGCTTGATCTCTCTCTCTCGATTCCTGGGATTAGTATTAGAGAGGAGAGCAGATTAAGGCCACATGGAGGCCAGGAGAAGCAGCCAAGATGGCAGAGTGCTGAGGGAGAAGCCAGTTTGTTAAGAGTTTGTGCTGGAGGGTATGGGGAACAGAGGTGAATAAGTCTGGTGAGCTAGAAACCTTTGATTTTAGGAAACTCGGATAAGTCAGTAGCTTTGTGAGCGCTGAATGTGTGGGTTTTGGAGCCCAGTGTGTGTTTTTGCTTGCCCGCCGGGTGCAAGCTAGAATTAAAGCTGATGGCTCACCAGTTCGTGGCTCCTGTGTTTCATTACCGACTGTACGAATCTAATGGGAACCTGCATGGGTCGGGTGGCTGTGATTCTGACCGTGACTACTGGCTTTACAATGTCACAATAGTTGTTTGTGAAGGCCTTTCCCCGGTTTAAGGCCAGTATTTGCGGCCACCAACAGGGCTGCCTGGCCAGTGCAGGTTCGCATTAGATTCGGACAGTCGGTAATGAAACAACAGAACAAAGAACTGGTGAGCCATCAGCTTTCATTCTAGCTTGCACCCAGCGGGCAAGTAAAAACACACACTGGGCTCCAAAACCCACTCATTCAGTGCTCACAAAGCTACTGACTTATCTGAGTTTCCTAGAATCAAAGGTTTCTAACTCACCAGACTTATTCACCTCTGTTTCCCATCTCCTTCTCTCTGCTCAAACTGGCTTATCCCTCAGCACTCCACCATCTTGGCTGCTTCTCCTGGCCTCCATATGGCCTTTATCTGCTCTCCTCTCTAATGCTAATCTCAGGAACCGAGAGAGAGCAAGCTCCTGGTCTGCCCCACTTTATAGTGTAGAAATCTAAACCTTTAATTCAATCTACAAACAAGAAAATCTCTGATACAAAGTCACTTATCTGAGGCATAATGGGAGGATTCCTCATGAGAGTGCACCACCCCACATCATCCAATCAGTCAAGGGTGTGCAGAAAAGGTTACTCTTAAAACTAAGCCTTGAACTATAATGACTCTGCCTGCTTGCAGCCTGTCTCCCACACCCTAATATAATTATGCCCATCCCATGCATAAGGGCAACTAATATCACCTGGGTGATGGGCTTCCATGTGGGCAGCGCCATCTTTAGCAAAGTGAGCATAATATATTTTATGTGCCCAACACAAGGGTTCAGAGATGCCAGGTTCCACTTGTTCCTGGGAGATTCCTGACCTCTTGGCTGTCTTCAAAGTTTGTCAGGATTGCCAGAAAGGACCACACTGATTAAGCCTGAGCTGCATCAAAAGGAGACCTGTGTTTCTACTGCAGAGTTCTCCTCCTCCTACTCATCGTCAAGTCAGTGGCCAGGGCCACAGGCTGGATGTGCTGATCTGAGCATGTCCACGTACAGGCGGCTCCAAGCGGTGGTGCTTGCAGTAACCCCTATGTCTGATGCTCTCTCCTGCAGCTTGGGCTGACAGCCCACTTGCATCCAGGCACTTTTAAAATAAACTTTCCTTTTGGAAACACTAGCTTTGTGTTTTCAGTTCCTCCTATGGTTTCTGCCTTTCAAGTAGGTGCTTTAATATAACAATATTTAAAAATATAGCTCAGAAAAAGGCAAAATCTTCTCAATTTTAATTTTTCTAAATATTTGGCTTCTTTCTACTTAAGGAACAAATGATGCATTCTCATCTCTGGATTGCTGCAGGGAGAATAAAGCTTCCTAACTGCATCATGTAGCCTAAGGAAAGAACTCAAGATAGAAACTTTTCAGTAGCTAGAAAGAAGCTCTTGTCATTTTCCCCTTTTTCTTCAAGCCATTGTTTAATTCACCTTTCTTGAAATGATTCAGATCTCACTCCAGTTCTGTATTTCCTGTGTTTCTAATTCTAAGCAGCCACACTATCTTGACCCCTCCAGTGTATGTCTTCAGTTAATGTAAGCTGAGCCTTATTGAATAATTCCTTTGACATCCTTTTACTGAAGTCATTAAATGGATATGGAAAGCTTTTGCCCTTAGCTCATCTCTTATGAGATAAAATTACAGGAAGCTTGAATGTTTATCTTTTGTGAGTGGGTGTTTTATGACAATTTACAGCCACTTATTATTTTTATGTGTTTACATTCTGTCATCACTCACTGGAGTGCTTTGCCCCAAAATCATGAGAGGAAGTACCCTAAATCCCCAGAAGAATTGACTGCCATGTCTGAGAGTTGCTCTGGTGGGTCCTTCCAGGGCTTTTATCTGTTTCTTCCATTTCAGATTCACTGGAGCTATGTGGTGCACTTCCAACAGATGGAGGATTCCCTGAGTGTTCTTGCCACACCACACTGTGCTCTGATGTGTGTTCAGTGAAACACCAAGCATCAGAATCATCAAATTGCAGTGGTGTTCAGGGATGATTTTGATTGCAAACTTTATAAAGTGAAATAGCAATATTAATAATGATATTAATGTCAATATCATTTAGCAGTTCAGAAAGAGATTGAGTGAAAGTAGCTAAGGAGGGGATACTATTCATATATTCATACTGGGCTGAACAGAGAATAAATTCATCATGTTACTTCTCATTTTATTATCACTTTTTTTTTTTGTGACAGAGACAGAGAGAGACAGATAGGAACAGAGAAATAGGAAAGAGAGAGATGGGAAGCATCAATTCTTCCTTGCGGCTCCTTGGTTGTTCATTGATTGTTTTCTCATATGTGCCTTGACAAGGGGGCTACAGCGAACCAAGTGACCCCTTTCTCAAGCCAGCAACCATGGGTTCAAGCTGGTGAGCCTTGCTCAAACCAGATGAGCCCGCGCTCAAGCTGGTGACCTCGGTATCTCGAACCTGGGTCCTCCGTATCCCAGTCCGACGCTCTATCCACTGTGCCACCGCCTGGTCAGGCTTATTACTTTTCATGACAAATTTAAATTTATAATTATTTTAAAAATTTCTCTGTCAACTGATTGAGATTTTCTGTAGGGAGAATGCTATCAACAGAATCCTCAAAAAACTGAGAAAATTTAGATTACAGTTACCCACTTTTCTTTTTACAGTGAAAAGATTGATGTGTAGAAATGGTAATTGTTGTCAAAACAGTATGGTACTGGCATAAAAACAGAGATAGAAAGCCCAGAAATAAAACCATGCCTTTATAGTCAATTAATATTTGACAAAGGAGGCAAGAATATACAATGGGGTATAGTCTATTCAATAAATGTATAAAATGTATAATCTATTCAATAAATGTATAAAAGTATAGTCTATTCAATAAGTGTTTGGAAATTTGAAAAGATACCTGCAAAAATATGAAAATAGATCACCTTCTTAAACCATGCACAAAAATAAACTCAAAATAGAGTAAAGACTTAAATGTTTTTAGACCCAACGTCTAAAAATCCTAGAAGAAAACATAGGCAGTAAAATCTCGGGCATTTCTTATAGTAACATGTTTTCTGATATATCTCTTTAGGCAAAGGAAATGAAAGAAAAGATAAACAAATGAACTGCATCAAACCAAAAAGTTTTTGCACAGCAAAGGAAACCATTAACAAAAGGAAAAGACAAACCACTGAATGGAAGAACATAATTGCTAATGATACATCTGATAAAAGTTTAATATCCAAAATTAAAATTTACACAATGCAACTTCAAAAAACAATACAATTAAAAAATGGACAAAGGCTCTCCCTTTCTCTCTTAAAAAAATAATAATAATAGGTAAAGGGCCTGAATAGACACTTCTCCAAAGAGGACATACAGATGGCCAAAAGACATATGAAAAATGTTCAATATTAACAAACCATGAGAGAAATGCAAGTTCAGACAACAATGAGATATTAACTCATACCTGTCAAAATGGCTATCATCAATAAATCAGCAAAAAATAAGTGTTGGTGAAGATGTGGAGAAAGGGAACCCTCATGAATTGTTGGTGGGAAAGCAGACTGGTGCAGCCACTGTGGAAAGCAGTATGAAGTTACCGCCAAAAATTAAAAATAGAACTGCCTTATGACCCAGCAATTATACTTCTGGAAGTGTATCTGAAGAAGCCCAAAACACTAATTTAAAAGACTATATGCTTCCTTATGTTCACTGTAGTATTATTTATGATAGCCAAGATATTGAAGCAGCCTAAGCGTTTATGAGTGGATAAAAAGCTGTGGTACATTTATACAAAAAAATACTACTTGACTGTAAAAGAGAAGGAAACCTTACCTTTTATGACAGCATCGATGGACCCAGAAAGTATAATGCTAAGTGAAACAAGCCAGTCAGAGAAAGACAGATACCATATGATTTCACTCATATGCAGAATCTAATGAACAAAATAAACTAGCAAGCAAAATAGAAACAGATGCATTGATACAGAGAACGGACTGACAGCTGTTGAGAGAAGGGTGGAGGACTGGGTGAAAAAGGTAAAGGGATTAAGAAAAAAATTTTTGAAAATGAAAATAACTCATAGACAACAGTAACTAACAGAGGGAAAGGGTGGTGGAGAAAAGTAGGAGAGGGTAAAGGGGAGATAAATGGTGACAAAAGAAGACATGGCTTTGGGTGGGGAACATACAATACGATATACAGATGATGTATTAAAGAATTGTACACCTGAAACCTATATAATTTTATTAAACAATATCACCTCAATAAATACAATTTAAAAAATGGAAATGGTAACTTTGGTCAATTTCTAATCCATGTAGATTGTGAACAACGCAGTGTGGACCAGTTGTCATTTGGAACGTTAAGACACTGATTCTGGAGAAGATCATAGCTGCTCCGAAACATAATCATAATCTGCTGTATGAGTATTATTGTCCTGTCCTATGCTATCCTATCATATTTCGCTGTATAAGACAGAGCTGAAAGAAACATAGAAGTTTAGGCACCTGAGCCTGATTCAGAGTAATGAAGAAAAAGCCAGCAAGGAGACGGGAAGTCTCATGAAAAGGGGTGGAAATACAGCTGCAGACACCCCAGTGTCTCACAAGCTGGTATGTCTGCCTGCAGAGGTGGGGAAGCAGCTAGAAGGGTGTGCTGTTGGTTGACTTGGGTGAAGTATCACCTTCTCTTACGTAATTGTAACTGAGCCAAAAGCACTTTCTCTTGCCCCTTGTGGGGTTGCTTTTGTCATTCCTTTTTAAGATTGTTCTGTTTTACCAATCATATTCTTTCAATCACTGCTTGAAATTAAACATGTCATGACTTATTATATGTTTGTATTTGCATGCAAAGTATGTCAATAAAGTCCACATCTCACCAAGACAGCAATTAGGTGGTGGCTGATCCAAAGCCATCACGTTGGGCTCTGGGACATATGCTGGGTCTCCCAAGAGAGGTCTTGCTCCTTGTTTCTTCCCCACTCCCTTACTGCTTTCCTTCTCCTCCTCCCACCTGGTAGGGGGGATGGGAACAAGAGCCCAGGAAAGTTTATGAAGCTCCATCTTAAACATCTTGGATAAACTGCAGATTGCTTGCTAGTCTGCAAATTAAGAGATTTCTGGTGCAACTCAAGACTACACAACCAATTGCATGGTCCCTTGGGACAACTGGTGGACCAATATCAATGCTTGATTTCTCACTAAAGTAGTAGGATTTATAGTCAAAGTTGATTCAAATTTTTAAAATTTAACTCTACTTTATGCGATTTATTTTCTAATTAAACAAATCATTTAATCCCAAAATGTGTCACTGTTCCTCCCTAGTGGATGTGTAAGATTTATACTAATTCTAAGTACTTCACCTCCTGAACCTGTGTTGAGTGAAGGTTCATGTTCAAAGACATCTAATAAGAAGCTAAAGGGAGAAGAAAAGTCATCTAAGATTAATATGTGAGGCAAACCAGAATCAACACACAGTGGCAAGCATTTTTAAATATATCCATTTTGAAGTAAGACTAGAGACATCCATGCTCTGTTCTCCACGTGGCCAGTATATTCCAGCAGCACTATGTTAATAAAATAGCAGCCTGGATGGAAGACTGGTCTATCTTAATGTGTGCCCAAGTCTCTAAAGTGCCTTAGAGGGTCTCTAAAGTTGGCTGTGGTAACAGTGTGTAACTTTTCACAATAGCTCAATGATAGGAATATTATATTCCACTTGGTTTTATGTATGAAGAAATGGAGGCTCAGGAGAACTTGTTCAAGGTCACAAATCTAGAATGTAGCAACCAGTACTTAAATCTGCATTTCTAAACTACTTCACAATACGTGCTCAGCTGCACCAAGGCTCAAATTTGACAATCACCAGGGTCTTTCTTCTCATTCAGACCTCTATCCAATCAGTCGCCAAGTCCTATTCTTTTCTATCTTTCTAATAGTTTTCTATTTGTTCTTCTCTATTGCTACTGTTCGTGGCCTTGTTTCAGGGCCTTTCACTTCTAGCAAGCATTACTCTAATTCTAATAGTTTTGCTTTGAATTTTCTCTCATTTCCAATCCATCCATGTTATTGTCTGAGTGATTCTGTTTTAACAACACAAATATAGTCCTGCCATTTCCCTGCTTAAAAGTCTTCATTAGCTTTCTATAGCCTTCAAAGTAAATTCAGATCCTTAGCTTGATATACACTTAGTTTGAAAGAAAGCATCTTGGAAATCTTTCCTCTTATTATCTCTTCTGTTCTAGGTCAATTCCAACACTAACTGCTCTATACCCAGCTGCACATTCCCTACATAAAACAAGGTCATATATCTCTTCATCCAACCATCTCTGGTCATGGACTTACTGAAAGTTCTTTATAGTTTTGATTAATTATATAAAAATTTACTTTTGAAGCACAAAGGCTTTATCAACTCTATTTAGGGAGCCATGGATATTTATATTTTCCTATGTTTCTTCACAGGCAAGAATGAAATAAGGAGAAAACTTTTTTCTAAATCTCTGCAAAAATACCTGCTATAAATACCTGGGAATTCTATTATCTCTTTCTGCAGTGAAATAGGTAGTAGTTTTTTAGATTATTCTGTCTTTTGGTAGGAAAATGCACTTCTAAAATAAATGCTAGATAAAAAAGGTTTCTTTACTCCTTAGATGTCATTTATTTCACTGTGTGGAATTGTTAAATTTCAAACCATGGCAACAAAACTTGATAGTATAATGTTTAAAAATAGTTAAAATATTTCCTACCTTTCAGGGCCACCCTTCCTGCCCTTTTGATGTCTTGCTGTGAGCAATAAAGTTGAGTGGAAATGGTGATGTGAACTCTAAAGTTTAAAAGCCTCCATGTGCCCTGGCTGGATAGCTTGGTTGGTTAGAGCATGGTCCCAAAGCGCAGAGGTTGCTGTTTCAATCCCTGGTCAGGGCACATACAGGCACAGAGCTATGCTCCCCACCCCTCGCTAAAATCCATTAAAAAAAAAAAAGGCCTTCATATAGTTCCATATTTCCAGCAAAGTCTAGGTGCAGACCTCTTTTTCAGCCTAGACTTCAAAATAAGAAGATGATGTCCAGAATTTTAGTCATTCAGCTAACGTAATGAGAATGAGAAAGAAACCTTTGTTGTAGCAAGGCACCAAGATTTTTAGATTGTCTGTGACTCCAGTGTGTCTAGCAAGAGGACCAATACAACTGGGGCTCCGATACTTTCCTGCTTCATACTCCACCATGTGGAGAGCTGACACATTCTCATCCATAATAACAAGCATTTTAGGTTGGCTTCTATGCATTATAATGGACTCTTAGTACATATCTTCAAAATTCCAAGTGGTGAAACTGACTCCCAAAAGTTCAGGTTTACAAGGGATCTTGATGCCATTTGGCCTGATTCCCTATGTAGCAGTTAACTATTCTATATAATATCCCTCACAGATTTCTGCTTAATCAACTCTAGTAGTTAGAAGCTCACTCCTTTCCAAGGCAGCCTATATTATTTGTGACAGCTTTATGTTAGGAAATTATTCCTTACATTTAATGAAATTTGTTTTCCCTTAACTTCCTATAACCAGTGGTTTTAGATCTACTCTGTGGCCATATGCTTCTCTATCCTCTCCTTTTGCTTACTTTCCTCCAGGCTACTTGCTTCGGGATCATCCAAATGTTCGTCATCGCTCATAGTTTAAATTCCTCAACACTTACACACAGAGAAAGTCATGAGAAAACACAGTGAGAAGGCAGCCATCTATAAGCCAAGGAGAAAGGCCTTAGAAATAACCAAACTGTGACACCTTGATCTCAGACTTCTAGCCCTTATACTGTGAGAAAATAAATTTCTGTTGTTTCAGCCAAAAACAAATTAATTAATTAAATTTCTGATCACTGTAGTGGTTGCTCTTCTATAGAAGCACTATAGTTTTCATTATCCTTTGTAATGTATGTTCTCAGAACAAACTGCAGTAATAAAAGTACATTTTTATATCTGTGCAGAGCAGAGAGAGACTATCATCTCCCCTTTTCTGGACTCCGCATTTCTATTAATTTGGACAAACACCATATTAAAATTTTTGCCTTCTACATCACATTATGAAAAAACAGTTTAAGTAAAATTTAAGTTAATTTGGTTTTTTGTTTGTTTTTTTTTTAACAGGGACAGAGAGTCAGAGAGAAGGATAGATAGGGACAGACAGGATCAGAGAGAGACGAGAAGCATCAATCATTAGATTTTCATTGCCGTTGTGACACCATAGTTTTTCATTGATTGCTTTCTCACATGTGCCTTGACCACGGGCCTTCAGCAGACCCAGCCACCCCTTGCTGGAGCCAGCGACCTTGGGTCCAAGCTGGTGAGCTTTTGCTCAAGCCAGATGGGCCTGCGCTCAAGCTGGCGACCTCAGGGTCTGGAACCTGGGTCTTCCGCATCCCAATCCGACGCTTATCCACTGTGCCACCGCCTGGTCAGGCTAAAATTTAAGTTTAGAAAAAGGAAATTGAAAGAAACAAAAAAGAATGAGTTGTAAATAAAAATAAAATTGTAGTCTGGGTATGGATGAGGATTTTTTTTTAAGTGAGAGGAGAGGACACAGGAAGACAGACTCCCGCATGTACCAGACCAGGATCCACCCAATAAGCCCCCTACCAGGGCATGCCATGCCTATCACTGTTGCTAGGCAACATAACTATTTTTAGCACCTGAGGCAGAGGCTCCACCTCCATGGAGCCATCCTCAGCACCCTGGGCCAACTTGCTCAAAACAATCCAGCCACAGCTGTGGAAGGAGAAGAGTGGAGAAAGGAGGAGGGGTAGAGATTCAGATTGTCGCTTTTCCTGTGTTCCCTGACTGGGAATTGAACTGGGGACATTCATAAGCCAGGCTGATGCTCTACTACTGAGCCAACCAGTGGGTGAAATTTTTTGCATTATATCAAAACCATGTCAGTGGCCTTAGCTAACTCTCAGTACGCCTTGCCTTTGATTTCTCTGTCTAAACAATCTTCATCAATGTGTTCTGCTTAAAGAGGTATACTCCTGCCTCAGTTCTAATTGAAAAATCATCTAGTTTTTATTGCATTCCTCAATTTCCCTACACGTTTACATCTCCCTAATGTTTACTTATACACTTTCAGATACTTCCAATAAACCACTAGCCAAACTTCATCATGTTTATTTAGTTATTATGTTTATAAATATCCCCATAAGAATCGTGTTAAATTTAAATTTTTATTCTCCAAATTTTACAACTGTGTGCTTATAACTGTGTGCAGATGTGTTTCCTTGAGGGCTGCCACCAAAAACCAAATCGATAGGAACCTTGATCTCGGACTTCTAGCCTCCAGAGAAAACCCATTCCTGTTGTTTGAGCCACCCAGTCTCTGGTGTTTTGTTATGGCAGCCCAAGCAGACTAATACACCTAGGTAGTAGGCAAGCAGTAGTAGCAAGGGCCAAAATAATGCTTTATAAAGCAAGTCACTGGTATCAGAAAACTACAGAGAGACCACTAGAAGAAAACAAAAACCTAGAAGTTTGGAAGAAGACTTCTGGGTAGAGAAGCATAGAAATTTACATGAAGGAGGTATTAATAATAATTGTAAACATTTATAGAATGCTTAATATAAGACCAAGGTTTACATGATAACCAGTATGGAATTTATATTCATAATACAGAATAGTAACTGAACTGAACTTGCTCATGACCACAGTGCTCTATTTATGCTCAGTAGAAGAAAATACTTAATCTTGCCACTTCCATAATTATCACATTGGTTCCCTAAGCTGTGAAAGGAGGGTTATTATAATGGGGAAAGCCACATAGAAGCTACTAGAATCCCTCCTATCTAGGAGACTAGTAAAACCAAAAGCAATACCAGATTCTTGGAGGGATTGCAGAGATTGCCAGTGTGAAAGAAGTAAAGAAGGCAGGGACAGTAATTCCCACCACTTCCCCATTCAACTTGCCCATTTGGCCTGTGAAGAAATAGCTGGATCTTGGAGAATTATAGTGGATTACTGTAAATTTAACCAGATGGTGACTCCAATGACAACTGCTGTACCAGATGTGGTTTCATTGCTTGAGCAAATTAACACATTCCTTGGTACCTGGCGTGCAGCTATTGATAGGAAAAATGCCTTTTCTTCCACCCATATCAGTCAAGCCCACCAGAAGCTATTTGCTTTCAGCTGTCAAGGCCAGCAATACACTCTCACTACCCTGGCTCAGAGGTATAATAACTCGCCAGCCCTAGGTCATAGTTTAGTTCACAAGGATCTTGATTGCCCTTTCTCTCCACATGATAGCATAGGACTCATTATATTGGTGACCTTTTGCTGGTTAGACCACGTGAGCAAGATGTAGTAAGTACTCTAGACTTATTGGTAAAATATTTTTGTGCCAGAGGGTAAGAAATAAATCCAACAAAAATTCAGGGGCCTTCTCCCTCAGTGAAATTTCTAGAGGTTCAGTGGTATGGGACATGTGGAGCGATTCCTTCCTAGGTAAAAGATTATTTGATGAATCTAACCACTACTATAACCAAAAAAGAGGAACATGCCTAGTAGGCCTCTATGAATTTTAGAAGGAACATAGTTCTCACTTGGATGTGTTACTCTGGCCCATTTACTGAGTGACCTGAAAAGCTGCTAGGTTTGAGGGGTCCCAGAACAGGAGAAGACTTTCTATCGGGTCCAGTTGGCTTTACAAGCCTCTCTGCCTCTTGGACCACATATGGTTTAACAGACTGAATGATGTTTAAAGTGTTCATTACAAATAAGGATGCTGCTTGGAACCTTTGGCAGGTAGGCCCCTATAGGTGAATCATAACGCAGACCCTGACATTTTTCGAGTAAAGCCCTGCTCTCCTTCAGTTAGACCCTCTCCTTTTGAAAAATATATTTCCCCATGTATAAGATGCACTTTTTCAAAAAAATGTTGGGTCTAAAAACTGGGTGCATCTTATACAGTGGTTGTAGATTTTTTTTACTTGCACTTCCTGCTTTTTCAAGCTTGTTTTTGCACTCATTGTTGAAGACAGTGATTGTCATCAGACACAGATGAGGACAAGCTAGTGGATGGGAGTTTTTACAGTGATGAGAAGTTGTATGAATTTTATGATGAATAACACTTGAGTTCAGTAACATTATGTAATACATTTCTTTTCAAATTTTGGGCCCCCAAATTAAGGTGCATCTTATACATAGGGAAATATGGTATCTCTTGGCTTATTACTGGCTAATATTTAACTATGGCCATCAAGTTCCATGCAACCTGCATTGCCTATTATGAACTGTGGGTATAATCTATCAACCAAGTCAAAGAATTGGTTGTGCACAGCAGCACTTCATAATCAAATGGGAGTAGTATATATGTGATTGGGCCCAAGTGGACTTTGAAGGCACAAGTTACATGAAGAAGTGACCCAAATGCCCATGGTCCTCACTCTTGCTATGTTATCTTTTCTCTCTTAGTCTGTGCCTATGGTCTCATGGAGAGTTTCCTATAATTATTTAGTGGTGGAAGAGAAGACTCAGGCCTTGTCTATAGATCTTTCTGCCCCGTATGTAGACAACACTGGGATGTGGATGGTTACAGCACTATAGCCCCATATTTGGGACATCCCTGAAGGGCAGTTGTGAAGAAGAATATTTCTAATGAGCAGAAATTTGTACCTGGTCGTTCACTGTGCTTCAGAGAAATGACCAGACCTGGGATTATATACCAATTTATTGGGTCTTGCTAACGGTTTAACTGAATGGTCAGGGACATGGAAAATTGGTGACAAGAAGACTTGGTGGTGGTGCAGTGGATAGAGCGTCGGACTGGGATGAAGAAGACCCAGGTTCCAGACCCCGAGGTCGCCAGCTTGAGCGCAGGTTGAGTAAAAGCTTGCCAGCTTGGACCCAAGGTCGCTGGCTCCAGCAAGGGGTGGCTGGGTCTGCTGAAGGCCCGTGGTCAAGGCACATGTGAGAAAGCAATCAATGAACAACTAAGGTGTTGTGACGGCAACAAAAAACTAATGATTGATGCTTCTCACCTCTCTCCGTTCCTGTCTGTCTGTCCCTATCTATCCCTCTCTCTGACTCTCTCTCTATCCCTGTAAAAAAAAAAAAAAAAAAAAAAAAGACTTGGGTAAGACATATGTAGATAGAGCTCTCTGAATGGGCAAAACACATAAAGGTATATGTTTGTGTCCCATGTGAATGCACACCACAGGATAACCTCAGCAGAAGAGGATTTTAATAATCACATGAATAAGATGACTCATTCTGTAGCTTCACTTAGCCTCTTTCCAAAGCCATCCCTGTCATCACCCAAGGGGTTCATGGAAAAAGTGGCCATGGTGGCAGAGATGATAGTTATGCATGCGCTTAGCAACATGAACTTCCACTCACTAAGGCTTACCTAGATACAAGTGACTGTCTAATCTATCAGCAGCAGAGACTAACACTAAGGTCTCAATATGGCTCCATTCCACAGGGTGATCAGTCAGCTAGCTTCCTGGTGGTAGGTTGATTACACTGGATTGCTCCCATAATGGACACGGGCGCATTTTCTTCTTTTTTTTTTTTAATCTTTTTTTTTCAATATCTAATTTCCTTTTTTTTTTTTTTTTTACAGGGACAGAGAGAGAGTCAGAGAGAGGGATAGATAGGGACAGACAGACAGGAACGAAGAGAGGCGAGAAGCATCAATCATCAGTTTTTCGCCGCCATAGCAACACCTTAGTTGTTCATTGATTGCTTTCTCACATGTGCCTTGACCGCGGGCCTTCAGCAGACCGAGCAACCCCTTGGGTCCAAGCTGACGAGCTCTTGCTCAAGCCAGATGAGCCCATGCTCAAGCTGGCAAGCTCGGGGTATCGAACCTGGGTCTTCCGCATCCCAATCCGATGCTCCATCCACTGCACTACCACCCGGTCAGGCAGCATTTTCTTCTTAATGGAATAAACACTTACTCTGAATACAGATTTGCCTTCCTTGCCCTCAATGCTTCTGCCAAAGCCACCATCTATGTACTTTCAGAATGTTTTATCCATCAGCATGGTATTCCACATAGTGTTTTTTTTTCTGATCAAGGAACTCCCTTTACAGCAAAAGAAGTGTGGCAATGGACCCATACTTATGAAATTCACTGGTCTTATTATCATCCCCACCCCTAAAGCAACTGTTTTCAAAGAACAGTGGAATGACCTTTTGAAAATCCAGTTGTGGTACCAGCGAGGTTGTAATACCTTACAGGGCTAAAGCAAGGTTTTTGGCAAGGCTGTGTATGCTCTGAATTAACATCCAAAATATGGTTCCATTTCTCCTACAGATAAAATTTACAGATCCATAAATAGGGCTAGAAATGGGTGGGGCACTAGTCACTATTACCTGACTTACAATTTTTGCTTCCTGTTCCCATGACCATAATGCTCTACTGGTCTAGAGGTCTTAATTCCATAGGGAGAAACGCTTCCACCAGGAGACACACAATAATTCCATTGAACTGAAAATTAAAACTGATGCTTAATGTTTGTGCAGGCCACTTTGGACTCAGCATGCCTCTAAATCAGTGGTTCTTAACCTTTTTGAGGTACCGAACCCACCAGCTTCATATGCGCATTCACCGAACCCTTCTTTAGTGATAAATAAAATATGATTGTTTTTTCCAAATTCAAGACATAGGTATATGTTTTTTTACTGGTGCACAAAATGAGCCGTGCATGAACATCACCTTGCTCAAAGAACAAAACCAACAAAGTGCATGAACTCACAACAAATTACAGTATTACTTTATTCTGGCCTCTGCGGCAGAGGCTTATCCGAACCCCTGAGATGGACTCATCGAACCCCTAGGGTTCGATAGAACCCAGGTTAAGAACCACTGTTCTAAATTAACAGACATAGAAGGGAGTTATTGTGCAGGCTGCGGTGATTGATCCTGACTACCAAAGGGAAATTGAACTACTGCTCCACAGTGGTGGGAAGCAAGTGTACATCTGGAATGTAAAAAATACCTTACAGTGTTTTTCAGTATTACAATGTCTTATAATTAGTCAATGGAAAACTACAAGAATCCATTCCAGTTTGCGCTAATGGCCCAGACCCTTCAGGAAAGAAGGTTTAGGTCACTCCATCAGGTAAAGGACCATGAGCAGCTGAGCTGCTTGATGAGAACAAAGGAATGTAAAATGGGCAATGAGAAAAGTTAGGTATCAATACTGGCTAGCTACAACCATGTGACCATTAAGGAAATGAGAACTGTAAGGCATAATCTTCCTTATTTTGTTATAAATATGGTGGTGTATATATATTAAGCAAATATCTTTGTATTCCTTGCTCTTATTCCTTTATCATATAACATAAGATGTATTAACTTTTATCATAATATTTAGTTATTGTTCATCTTACATCGTGGTATTTGTTATGAAATATCATGGAAAAGAGTAAATGTCACTCAAGGACTTTACCTCTTATTCTGGGGAAGGGGTTAGTGCATTTTCAGTATGCAGGATAGTTATATCATGTTAGGTGTAGTTATGACCGTATGTTGTTTTTTATTTGAAGATTGATTTAAAGAAATCTGTACGAATGCCAAGTTAAAAAAGAATGAACTAGTGATGGTTAATTTTATGTCTCAGGTTGACTGAGCTAAAGATGCCCAGATAGTTGGTAAAACGTTATTTGTTATCGTTTCTCTGAGGGAGTATTTGGATGAAATGAACACTTGAATTGGTAGACTGAGTAAAGCAGGTTGCCCTCCCCAGTTGGGTGGGTCCCATTCAATCATTTGGAAGCCCGCATAGAAGACAGGGTAAAGAGCACACTTGACTGAAGGGTCTAGATCAGTGGTTCTTAACGTGGGTTCTATCGAACCCTAGGGGTTTGATGAGTCGGTCTCAGGGGTTCGGAGAAGCCTATACCGGGGAGGCCAGAATAAAGTAATACCGTAATTTGTTGTGAGTTCATGCACTTTGTTGGTTTTGTTCTTTGAGCAAGGTGATGCTCATGCACGGCTCATTTTGTGCACCAGTAAAAAAACATATACCTATGTCTTGAATTTGGAAAAAAAATCATATTTTATTTATCACTAAAGAAGGGTTTGGTGAATGCGCATATGAAACTGGTGGGTTCGGTATCTCAAAAAAGGTTAAGAACCACTGGTCTAGATCATTGATTTTTTTCCTGCCTTTTGACTGGAGTTGCATCTCTGGCTCTCTTGGTTTGCAGACCTTTGGACTCAGTCTGGATCTCTACCATCAGCTCTCCTATGTTTCTGGCTTACAGATAGCACATTATAAAACTCCCAGCTTCCATAATTATGTAATCCAATTTCTTATAATAAATAAATAAACATGTGTGTATTTGTGTGTCCGTGTGCACATGCATGCACTCTGTCTCTTTAGAGAAGTCTGACCATTTGGGATAATTTTCTTCAGGATGTAAATTCAGTCAGTTTTAAATTCAACCCCCCATCTAGCTGTTCATCCCCCTCAAGGATTTTCTTCTCACTTTTCTCCCATCAGTAGTTCTGGATACAAAGAAAATAAAACCCTGAGTCTACCAAATTCTAGCTATGTGACCTTACATTTGCTGTACCTAATTGCCTCATCTTTAAAATAGAGGTATCTTAATCACACTTCCAATCTCAGAGGTTGTTATTAGAATCAAATTAGATAAAGCACTTGAATGCTTAGAACAACTTCTAGCATATCCTAAATGCACTAGTAAATGTTAACCATTATCATTAGGGTGGAAGAGAAGCTTCTAATTCTCTTGATGCCCTCTTGCCCTCATTTGCCTCTCCCACTGATAATGTAGCTTGCTGTTTATTGTCTACGAGTGAATAGGACTGGATGATTGCTCCAGAAATCACCCTGGCTCTCAGGCTTGCTGATTATCGCATTTCCTCATGTCTAAAACTCACTTTTTTCAAAAAATTCGGGGTCTATAAACTGGGTACATCTTACAGAATGGTTGTAGATTTCTTTTTAATTTGTATTTCCCGCTTTTTCGTGCTTATTTTTGCACTCATTGTTGTAGATGAATAAAACTTGAGTTCAATAACTTCATGTAATACATTTTTATTTCAAATTTTGGGTTGTGGACGCATGTGTCTTATACATGGGAGCATTTCTTTTTGTTTGTTTGTTTGTTTTTGTATATTTCTGAAGTAAGAAGTAGGAGGCAGAGAGAGTGACTCCCACATGCGCCCGACCAGGATCCACCTGGCATGCCCACCAGGGGCGATGCTCTGCCCCTCTGGGGCATTACTCTGTTGCAAGCAGAGCCATTCTAGCACCTGAGGCAGAGGCCATGGAGCCATCCTCAGCTCCCAGGCCAACTTTGCTTTAATTGCACATTGGCTGCAGGAGGGGAAGAGAGAGGTAGAGAGAAAGGAGAAGGGTAAAGGTGGAGAAGCTGATGGGCACTTCTCCTGTGTGTCCTGGTCAGGAATCAAACCTGGGACACCCACACGCTGGGCGACACTCTACCACTGAGCCAACCTGCCAGGGCTTACATGGGAGAGTTTTATACAAGGGGAAATACAGTATTTGAGACTCAGCTGATACCTCCATGGGGTCTCCTGTTGTAGATAGTCTACCTGCAGCTGTTGCTATCAGGTTCCCCTGCATCCTGCTGTAGTGACTCTCTTATAGATACACAAGACTTTTTATTTTCTGTGCCTCTTCTGAAGGGATAATGTCACAGTTTATATTCTGCCCTACTTAATTTTTATCTTTTATAATATTCATGCTCTGGGCCTGCAGACTCTGGCATTGATGATCTAAGCCAAATCTTTTTAGAAATCAAAACAGAACAACTTTCTTCTGAAGGTCTAGCCATTGCTAATAAAAAGCTCTTTAGTTTTAGACTGTGGTGACTGCTGGGAGTTTTAAAAATTTCCATAAAAACTTTTTTGCTATAGAACATTATCCACCTTGACCCCCAAGGCAATGACTATTAGTCCAGTGGAAAGAGAATTTAGTAGTATGATGAACTGACTTGACGTGTAAGATCCATCATGTACCTGCTTTAAACACATAAAAACACTGCATGACATTTTTTTAAAAATTCCCTTCAATTTTATTAGTAATTCAAAATTAAGAAAAGGAAAATGCAAAGTACCAGAACAGAAATGAACCAGGATTTTAAGTTAGAATGATGAATAATAGCATATGAGGTCATCCATACTGGATATGGTCTTTGAGAGCAGAGCCCACACTTTAATGTTGGTGTTAGAAGGCAATTCCATGTCTTGAATTCCATTCACGGGTAACAGTTGAGTTGAAGGTACTACGTAAAACCGAGGAACACTCGATGCTAACTTCTCCATGGACTTCCCAATGGTTCAGGGAAAAATGAAACAAACAAAAAAGGGATCACATTTTCCTTCTGCCCAATGCCATGGATGGAAATAAGGTGCTGGGGGAAAGAAATTGGGATACTAAATTTGTACCAACTATAGAAGCAAAAGTTTCTGGTTCACAGAGAAATAAACCTGTGGGCAAACCAAACCAAGTACTAAATTTCCTAGCCTATGTGTGGTCAGATTTCAGCACTTGCAAATCATTAAATTACTCAGAAAGTGATAAAGAGATTATCATAAGGTTTGTTAAGTGAGATTTTAAACATTTAAGGTATTCCAGTAAAGAATAGAAGTGTGCTTATACTCCTAAAATTTTATATAAAAGTATAAAAAATACTTCTTTTTATAAAAATAAAAGTAGTATTAGGAAAAATAGAACAAAAAGTATGCAAGATCTTTATGGAGAAAGTTATAAACTTATGGTGGACTGTATAGATGAAGAAAGATACCTGCTCATGGGTAGATTTAATATTTTTAAAATATCACCCCACCCTAGCCGGATAGCACCATTGGTGAGCATTGTCTGGAAGCACACAGGTTGCCGGTTCAGGGCATATGCAGGAACAGATCGATGTTACTGTCTCTAGCTCTGTCTCTTTCTAAAATCAATAAAATAAACATTAAAAACAAAGAAAATATGATCACCCTAAATCCATTTGTAAATGCAGTGCTGGCTTTCCAGCAGAATTTAGCAAGCTATAAATCAGATGGAAAAGCAGAAGATTGAGCAGTCAATGGGAGAACACCTGCTGCCAGTATTCAAGACTTACAATAGTTGCAGGAATTTAAAGATATGTGGAACCAAATGAGAAACTCAGAAATAGATACATGAATATGTAGAATTTTGGTATGCAGCAAAGGGGGAATAGCAAAATTCTCTATGAAATAATGCAATATTTAACAAATGTTTCTAAAAAGCTTTGCTATTCTGAGGAGAAATTTTGTATATTTGCCTACCCCATATGTAAAAATATATTTAAAATACAGTAAATTCACTGAATAAATAATACATAAAACTTTAAAGAAAATAACATGAGTTGTTTCTTATATGTGAACTAAGGACTTTAGATTTCGCTCTGTAGGCTGAGGGAGGAATTAGAGGGTTTTAAGTATAAGAATGACATGATCCATGTTGAAGACAGATGTACCTTAGAGAATGACAGTGGAGAAGTCCAACTTTAATCAGGTGTTGACTTCGTTTGAAGCTCCTGTTCCATATGGAATTTTGTTACTAGTACAATTCAACATATCTCTGATACTTATCCAGCATAGCCTTTTATTCTCTAAACCTATCAGTAAAACTAACAAAAGTTACTTTTCAGTTACCAGGGCCAACAAGATACCTTCATGCTCCTACCTTAAGGTTACAGCAACTCTTCAGCCCAGGCTGACATCTATTCTTCAGGGACTTTAATTAACTCTGTATTCCATAGGAGATTACTGTGCTCTGTTTTACTGATGATATCATAATGATTGGCTTGGTATGCAAGAAACAGAAGCTCTTGTAGACATTTTGGTAAGATGAATGAATGTCAGATGATGGGAAATAAATTCATTAAAAAATTAAGAGCCAGACCCTTCAGTGAATTTTTATCGTTCCAATGTTCTGGGGCATATTAAGCTATTACTTCCAAGATAAAAGATGAGTTGCTGGATCTGTCCCCCTCACTACTAAGAAAAAGCATAACAATTTGTGGGTCTCTTTATGTTTTGGAGGTAATACATATACTCATTTTAGGTGTGCTTTTTTGATCTATTTACTGTGTAATTGGAAAAGTTGCCAATTTTGAGTGGGGTACAGAGGGAGCAAAGGCTCTGGAATGGGTCAGGCTACCATGCAAGCTGCTTTGCCACTTGAGTCATATGACCCAGCAGATATGATGGTGCTTCAAGTGTATGTAGCAGACAGGTATGCTGATAGAGTTTTTGACAGGTGTCTAAATGACATTCAAGATTTGGAGCAAAGCTTTGTATTGTCAGCACATAACTATGCTTCTTTCAAGAAGCAGCATCTGGTTTGTTACTGAGCCCTAGTAGTGATGGAATGCTGACTCACCAGAGTCCAAAGAGTAACATGCAACTTCAGCTGCCCACATAAGCTGAGTGTTGTCTAATCCACTAAGTCATAATTTTGGGCACACAGGATAGCACTGTCACACAGTAGGAGTGATATATATGAGACTGGCCTTGGACTCACTTTGGCAGCACATATACTAAAAATTGGAATACAGAAACTGGTCTTGAGAAGGTCCTTAAGGTACAAGTAAGTTGCATGAATAACCCATATATCCATGGCTCTTATGGCTGCTACAATTCCTCCTTCCTCTTATCACGTGTTCTAGTTAGTTGACTTAGGAAAAGATTTTGATTTGCATATAGTTCTTCATATACACAAAAGTAGACCACTGCAACACTATAGCCACAGTGGGCAGAACTCTAACTAGTGTATCTGGTTGTTCACTTTTCCTGGAACACCAGAAGTAGAGATCATGGACAGTGGTTAATAATTTGGCTGGCTGGTCAGAAAATTGATAGGAACACAATTGGAAAACTGGTGACAAGAAAGGCTGGAGAAGAGTTATGTAGATAGATGTCTCTGAAAGTGAACATATTTGTGCCCTCAGTTAGAGCTAATCAAAGAACAAGCTTAGCAGAAAGTGCTTTTAATAACCAAGTGGACATGATGACCGATTCTTTGACTATCAGTCAACCTCTTTCCCTAGCTGCCTCATCTTTGTCCAATGTAAGCATGACAAACTGTCCAAAGCAACAGAAACGGAGATTATAGATTTGTGTAGCAACACAGACTTCTAATCAAAGCTGATCTGGCTAAGTAACCTAAAAACACTGAACCTCTATAAGGGATCGTTTCCCAGGGAAATCAGAGAACCTGCTGATTGATTATATTGCCTATTTCTGTCTTACAAGATGAAGTACTTTGTTTTCACTGTAATGGACACTTTCTTTGGATGTGAATTTGCCTTTTCTGCCTATAATGCTTCTGCCAAAGCCACCATCTATGAACTCAAAGCATGCCTTATTCAGCATCCTTATATTCAACACATTGCTTCTCATTAAGGAGTTCATTTTATAGTAAATGAAGTGCAGCAATTAGCCATATGAAATTCACTGGTCTTTCCATGTGCTCCATTATCCTGATATGGCTGGTTGGATAGAATGGTAGAATAATAATAGCCTTTTGAAGACTCAGGTGAAAACATTAGTCAGACTAGGTAACAGCAGCTGCAAGGCTGGGGGCAATGTCTACAGGATACAATGTATGTTCTAAATCAGTGACCAATGTATGATATTCCCTCTCTTTTTTCTAAGAATTTATACCTCTGGGAATTAACTAGTTGCAATGGGAATGTTTCCTCCCAATATTACCTCTTACCAGGGGCAGGATTAGAATGAGATGCATGAAGCATTCATCTAGGGTGCAAAATAAGGCAGTGCCATGATTTAGTAATTAACACAATATTTTAATACAATCTTTCTTAAAAAACAAAAATGTAAAAATAATGATAAATATTGTAATGCACAGAATTTTAAATAATATCTTTGCTTACCTTATGACTTTATGTTATTGGCAAAGGGAACAGTCATTTCCAATCAGCCCAGAGTTCCTGGGCCAATATGGCTATCACACCTCCACCAGGTGGATTTATAAAGGTTGACAATGACATACAAGCAGACTAGGCAACCAGGGCTATATGGATAGTCATATTTTTTAATTGCAGAGCTTTTGTTTATTTTTCCTACATGGCTTTAAATATGGAGACTATTTTGACAAATGTATATAAGGTTGCATATTTTCTCTTTTTTTACAGGCACTTTTCTTTGTGATCCCCTATAAAAATTATTGCTTCCTGTGTTCATGACGTTGGGCTCTGCTGGTCTAGAATTAGGTCTCAAGGGTGGCATATTTCCATCAGGGGACACTACAATGGTTCCATTAAATTAGAGGTTGAGATTGCTATCTGCCTGCTTGGGGTATGTTATGCATGGAAAACAACAGAGAAGAGAGCTAAATGAATTATTGGGGTGATTGATTCTATCAAGGAGGCATTATGTTATTATTATATAAAGGGGTAAGAAAGAGTACATCTGGAATTCAGAAGATCAATGGGAGCAACTCATAATAACTCATAACACTTTTGTGTACTGTATCAAAAAGCAGAGTCAAAGAACTACTGATAGATACTACAACATTGATAACCCTGAAAAACATTATGCTACTCTTAAAAAGCCAGGTGCATGGGCATAAATAAAGGTGAAGTGGTTACCAGGGGGAACTAAAGAAGGACATATATACGGTGACAGAAAATGATTGACCTTGGATGATGAGCACACAATGCAATCAACATTTCAGATGCTATTAGAGACGTTTGCCTAAAACCTATGTACTCTTATGGGTCAATGTCACCCCACTAAATTTAATGTCTTTTTTTTTTTTTTTTTTTTTTTTTACAGAAACAGAGAGAAAGTCAGAGAGAGGGATAGATAGGGACAGATAGACAGGAACGGAGAGAGATGAGAAGCATCAATCATTAGTTTTTTTGTTGTGACACCTTAGTTGTTCATTGATTGCTTTCTCATATGTGCCTTGACTGCGGGCCTTCAGCAGACTGAGTAACCCCTTGCTCAAGCCAGTGACCTTGGGTCTAGCTGATGAGCTTTGCTCAAACCAGATGAGCCCGCACTCAAGCTGACAACCTCAGGTCTCGAACCTGGGTCCTCTGCATCCCAGTCCGACACTCTATCCACTGTGCCACTGCCTGGTCAGGCTTAAATTTAATTTCTAAATAAAATAATAAATAAAATAAATAGCACCTGAAAAAATAAGCCAGATGTAAAATATCACACATTGTATGAATTTGCTTATATAAAAGGTCCGAAAGGAAAACTATCATTCTTTTCCCTATATAATTCCAAGTTAGCATTGGCCACAAGAAAAATTTGCTCAAAATTTATATGGTGGAAAACTTTAGAAGCTGCCATTTTGTGTTCAATGTAGAGTTCCAGGCAGCGTGAAGGCTAATATTTGTTGCTGATATTCTAGCTTAACTTGTTGGTGTGAGATACTATCAGGATCCACAGTTTCTCCAGCTCGCCCAACATCTCTTCTTAGTGTCCTGGGCAAAGTATATCTAAAACTCCATGAAGAGAATACCAGCTTTTCCAGCAGGTCACTCACACCACTGAGGCTCCAGTTTTCTTCATGAAATCCAGTTTGTTCCCATGGGTTCTATTCATTGCAAGTTCTCCTTTGTTCTTACTCTCCTCCACTTCTCATCCATCTCACTTCAACTGCCAGGCCAGCTAACCTACAATGACTTTAGGCCCAAAACCAGGAGCAAAGACTACATAGTCTGGCATAGACTTTATTATTTCTAAATTGTTTTTTTTTCTTTTTAATTTTCCATTGATGAAAAAGAGAGGGAAGGGGGAGAAGGAAAGAGAGAGAGAAGTATCAACTCCTTGTTTCGTTTACTTGTACACTCATTGATTGCTTCTCTTACATTCCCTGACCAGATCGAACCTGTAACCTCAGCAAGCCAAGATACTTTATCCACTGAGCCACCTAGCCAGAGCCTAGCATAGATTTTTCTTTTTCTTTTTTTAGCATAGATTTCTTGACTAGTTTCTACATTTGAGTACGGTCTAATCCATATAATAAGTTAACTATTTTATATAACTCATACATATAAGGTGGCTTTTCTTCTCTAAATGAACCCAATCTGATACAGAAGTTATGGCATTAATGCAAGCAAGAGAGTTACTAACATTTTTATTTAACTTTTACTTTGGAGTATATGACGTGCATGGTACTTTGCATGAATTTCTCACTTTGATCTTCACAGCAGTACTATAAAGTAGGCACTAATTTCACCCATTTTACTGATAAGGTGAGTAAGAGTTAATCATGAATTTTGGATTTATTCAGACCCTTTTATTTAAAGCCCAGAGATTATTTTTCTGTTTTTCACAACTATTTGGGCCAAAATTTTGTTCTCTAAGGTAAAAATGGAATCATTTGATAGTTTTAGAAGAACATGATAAACTATATGCTACTTATTTGCTCTTTCAACTTGTTTTTCTAAAACTGAAGAAAAAAGCTTAGAATTTAGAAATTAGACCTGGTATTTCAAGAGGAATCACAGAACTGTACTTCTGGCTCTTCTTCCTGATAAATGTTGCATGTGTTTAATTGAAGAGAACTCTGGTCCTCATTAAGCCCAAAGAATATGGCAATTTCATTTTTATTCAGAAAATTCTTTTTCATTATATCTAAGCCTTTGAGAATATTATAAAAATACAAGCTGCCGTCTAATGTAGTACGGCAGTGAGAGTTTCAAATGCATTTTGTCCTAGTTGCTTTTAACCAGTATCTAGGCTAACAAAAGCCAAAAAGCAAAAATTTTCTTGCCTTTGTAATTGTCCTTAAAACCTAATCAGTCACACACATGGACACACACACACGCACACACACACACCAAGAAGAGTGAAAATCAAACTTTATTATTATTTTTAAGCTTCAAAGAAAAAAATATTAAAGACACAAAGGCATTGGTCCAGAAACACATTATATTTATTTTTCGCTATTATGTGTGTTCTCTCACTGAGAATACACACACACACACACGCGGCTTCTCATTTTCATCAGAACAGCAATATTATTCAAAAGAATTAGATATATGCAATTAAATCAACTACAAATGTTCCTGGTGTTTCTGATTTACTTTACTAACTTAGAAGCCTCAAAAAGATAGTACAGTAGCCTGCCCAGGCGGCAGTGCAGTGGATAGAGCATCAGAAGGGGAAGCGGAGGACTTAGATTCAAAACCCGAGGTCACTGGCTTGAGCGCAGGCTCATCTGGCTTGAGCATGGGATCACCAGCTTGAGCGAAGGGTCGCTGGCTTGAGCGTGGGATCATAGACACGACCCCATGGTTGCTCGCTTGAGCCCAAAGGTTGTCGGCTTGAAGCCTAAGGTTGCTGGCTTGAACCCAAGGTCCCTGGCTTGAGCAAGGACTCCATAGCTCTACTGTACCCCCTCCTTCGCCCCATTCAAGGCAAATCTGCTTGAACCCCTGTCCCAGTTCAAGGCACATATGAGAAAGCAATCAATGAATGACTAACTAAGATGCTGCAATAAAGAATTGGTACTTCTCATCTCTCTCCCTTCCTGAGTCTGTCCCTCTCTCTCTCAGTAAAAAAAAAAAAAAGATAGTACAGTCTCAGGACTAAACTAACCTGCATATTATAATATGAATCATAGTCCTAAAGAATATTTTTTTATCATACTTCCCTTTTAAGATACTATAAAATGGTCTCCAAACATCAATTCAATCTCATTAAAATGCCTAATCCTTATAGGCCTCTAGAATTTAACCCCACCCCACTTACTTTTTTCTATATTCTAGCCATTTTTCTATATTCTAGTCATGTTTTTCACTTTAGTGCAAGATAATTCCACTTATGAATCTTTCTTATTTTCTTTTTTTAGTATTTTTCTGAAGTGAGAAGTGGGGGGGGGGGGGAGGATGGCAGACAGACAGACTGCTGCATGTGCCCGACTGGAATGCACCAGGCATGCCCACCAGGGGGCGATGCTCTGCCCATCTAGGCCGTTGTTCCACTGCAACTGGAGCCATTCTAGCGCCTGAGTTGGTGGCCATGGAGCCATCCTCAGCGCCCAGGCCAACTTTGCTCCCATGGAACTTTGGCTGCAGGAGGGGAAGACAGAGAGAGAAAGGAGAGGGGGAAGGGTGGAGAAGCAGATGGGCACTTCTCCTGTGTGCCCTGACCAGGAATCCAACCTGGGACTTCCACACTCTGAACCGATACTCTACCTCTGAGTCAACTGGCCAGGGCCTCACTTAAGAATCTTTAGTTAGGTTTCTCCCTGCACTGAAGTACTCTTCTGATTCCTCTAACCTAATAAGGTTGACCAACAATTTCAAAACATCATTTTTTTTTGGCAATATGCATGATAGATGAAAGTTTAGTATAAACATTAAAAAGTCCTTACAACTGCCTGACCAGGCGGTGGTGCAGTGGATAGAGCGTCGGACTGGGATGCGGAAGACCCAGGTTCGAGACCCCAAGCTTGCCAGCTTGAGCGCGGGCCCATCTGGCTTGAGCAAAAGCTCATCAGCTTGGACCCAAGGTCGCTGGCTCCAGCAAGGGGTTGCTTGGTCTGCTGAAGGCCCGTGGTCAAAGCGCATGTGAGAAAGCAATCAATGAACAGCTACGGCAATGAAAAACTAACGATTGACGCTTCTCACCTTTCTCCATTCCTGTCTGTCCCTATCTATTCCTCTCTCTGACTCTCTGTCCCTGTAAAAAAAAAAAAAAAAAAAAGTCCTTACAACTAAAACAGAGTAAGATACAAAAGAATCAAATAAAAAATTCAAAGTTTTAATAACTACAGGGAAAGCTACTTGATCTCATTAATAATTAAAATTTCTCGAATTAAAGCGTATATGTTGCACTTGTAAGGTCAACCAAGATTTACAACGTTGATAATGTCTAGTGCTACTGAGCATTGGAGACTCACTCCTAGGAATCCTTAGCAGGTGTGTATTCCATGCACTTGTGATAACACATAACATAAAATTTACCATTTTAACCATTTTGAAGTATACAATTCAGTGGCATTCAATACAGTCAGTGTTGTGCAACCAATTTTTTAAATTACTTTGATAATTTTTAATTATGTCATCTTTTTGTTGTTGAATTGTAGAAATTTTTTATGTATTATGTATTCTAAACCTTTATTAAAATGAATAATTTGCAAGTATTTTCTTTCGTTCTGTGGGTTGTCTTTTCACTCTCTAGATACTATCCTTTAATATATAAAAGTTTAAATTATTAATAAAGTCTAATTTATTATATTATTTTATTGATTGTGCTTTTGGTGTCATATCTAAGAAATTGGTGACAAGTCTAAAGTCTGACAGATTTACTCCCATATTTTATTCTAAAAGTTATTGTTTTGACTTATACTTGGATCTTTGATCTATGTGAGTTAATTTTATATATGGTGTGACATAGGATTTAATTTCATCCTTTTGCATGTGAATACCGTTTGTTGAAGAGACTGTTCTTTTTTCATTGAATGGTCTTAACACTTGTTAAAATTTAATGACCATATATTTATGCTTTATTTATGGATTCTCAATTTTATTCCATTGATCTATATGTCTATCCTTATGCCAGTACTTCTGTTTTGATTACTGTAGCTTTGCACTAAGTTTTCTACGTTTTAATATTTATTTATTTATTTTTCATTGATTTTTTTGGGGAAAAATTGGTTAATAAAGTTATAGAGGTTTCAGGGGTAAACTTTTATAACACATCATCTGAATATTGTATTGTGTTTGCCACTCCAAGTTAAGTTTTCTTCCATCACCATTTATTCCCCATTTACCTTCTCCAACCTATCTCCCACCCTGCTTCCACTCTAGTAATCATCATTATTATTTTATTTCTAGTTTGGATGCCTTTTATTGTGTTTTCTTGCCCAATTGTTCTGTCTGAAACTTCCAGTAAAGTGTGGAATAGAAGTGGTGAAAAAGTGCATCCTTATCTTATTTCGCTCTTCGTCTTAGAGGGAAAGCTTTTAGTCTTTCACCATTGAATATTATGTTGGCTGTGGGTGTTTCATAATGCCCTCTATTATGCTGAGGTTGTTTCCTTCTATTTCTAGTATGTCAAGGTTTTTTTTATCATAATAATTTTTTTCAAATGCTTTTTCTGCATCAATTAGGATGATCCATAGTTCCCCCCCCCCTTCATTCTGTTCACATGGCACATTTCACTGATTGATTTTCCTTATTTTTTAAAACTTTTTTATTGAATTTATTGGTGTGACATCGGTTAATAAAATTACATAGATTTCAGGTGTACAATTCTCTAAAACCATGATGGCAAACCTATGACACGCGTGTCAACACTGACACGAGTAGCCATTTTCGATGACACACTGCTGCATGCGGTCGCATACCAGAGAAGTATGAGGCCACATGCCGAGAAGGACGTTTCATCCTCGGCTTCTGAACGGCCAGGTGCAGTAGCCGAGGATAAAACATTTGCTGTAGTGTAAACACTCTGTGCCGGAGGTCTGTAGGCCAAAACAACAGAACTCCGGCACAGAGCGTCTAGTTCTGGGACTTCCAGTTTAGATTATAAGGAAAGGTTACTTAAGCAATCTTATTTGGAGTGTAAGGTAAACTATATTTAACTGTAGTATCAATTTTCTTACTATGACAAGTTATTTTTTGATATAATATCCACTAAAATTCCAGCTGCTGTCTTTCCTTATCCATAGTTTCACTTTCTGCAGTTTCAGTTACCCATTATCAACCATGGTCCAAAATATCAAATGGAAAATTTCAGAAATAAACAATTCATAAGTTTTAAATTGCATACCATTCTAAGTAACATGATGAAATCTCCATCCTGCCTGGGAATGAATCATTCCTTTACTGTCACAGTATTACAGGGCATCAGTTCAAGTAACCCTTATTTTATTTAATAATGGCCCCCAAATGCAAGAGTAATGATGATGGCAATTCAGAAATGCCAAAGAGAGGCCACAAAATGCTCCCTTTAAGTGAAAAGGTGAGTACAGTACAATAACATTTTGAGAAAGACCCCATTCATATAACTTTTATTATAGTACATTGTTATAACTGTCCTATTTTACTGTGTGTTATTGTTGTTAATCTCTTATTGTGCCTAATTTATAAATTAAATTTTATTATAGCCATGTATATATAGGGTCCAGTATTATCCATGATTTCAGGCATCCACTGGATATTAATTAGAATGAATGCATTACCATATTATGGTATTGGAGTATTCTTTTATTTTGTTTTTGTTTTTTGAGAGAGGCAAGAAGAGAGAGAGAGACAGAAATATCAAGCTGTTCCTGTATGTGCTCTGACTGGGGAATTGAATTAGCAGCCTCCATGCTCTGGGATGATGATGCTCCAACCTAGTGAGCTTTCTGGCCAGGATTTAATTTTTATTGACTTTTAGAGGGGGGGGGGAGAAGGGGGGAAGGGAAGCATTTGTTGTTCCACTCAGTTGTGCATTGTTTGGTTGTTTCCTGTGTGTGCCCTGACTGGGGATCAAACTCACAACTTTGTTTTGGGATGACACCCTTAACTAACTGAGCAAACTGGCTAGCACCTGATATTGAAGTATTTTGAATTTGACTACATACTTATCTTTACCAGTGTGACATATATTTTCATATGTACGTATCATTCTTTCATTTCAGCTTGAAAGATTCCTTTTATCATTTCTTGTAAGAAAGGTCTAATAGTAGTAAATTAGCTCAGCTTTTGTTTGTCTGGCAAAGTCTTTATCTTTCCCTTATTTCTGAAGGACTGCTTTACCAGGCAAAGTGTTCTTGCTTGGGAATTGTGTTTTTGTTTTTTTCACCACACATCTCATTTTCTCCTGGTATATAATGTTTCTGCTGAGAAATCTGCTAATGGTCTTATGGGGTTACCTGTAAGTTATAAGTTTTTTTTTCTTGCTACTTTTAAGATTCGTTCTTTGTCTTTTTTTTTTCTTTTTTTTACAGGGACAGAGAGAGTCAGAGAGAGGGATAGATAGGGACAGACAGGAACGGAGAGAGGTGAGAAGCATTAATCATTAGTTTCTCATTGTCGTTGTGACACCATAGTTGTTCATTGATTGCTTTCTCACATGTGCCTTGACCGCGGGCCTTCAGCAGACCAAACAACCTCTTGCTGGAGCCAGCGACCTTGGGTCCAAGCTGGTGAGCTTTTTGCTCAAGCCAGATGGGCCCGTGCTCAAGCTGGCGAGCTCAGGATCTCGAACCTGAGTCTTCCGCATCCCAGTCTGACGCTCTATCCACTGCGCCATCGCCTGGTCAGGCTGTCTTTTATTTTTGACAGTTTTGTTCCAATGTGACTTGGAGAGGATTTCTTTTAGTTAATTTTCTTGGTGACCTATAAGCTTATGAACTTGGATATTCAAAATTTTCCTCAGATTTGGAAAGTTCTCAGCCTTTCTTTCTTTCTTTCTTTCTTTCTTATTGATTTTAGAGAGAAAGAGAGAAAGAAGAGAGAGAGAGAGAGATTAATTAGTTTTTCCACTTATTTATGCATGCATTGGTCGATTCTTGTATGATTCTGACTAGAGATCAAATCCACAACCTTGGCGTATCGGAATGATGCTTTAACTGAGCTACCTGGTTAGGGCACCACTCTTTCTTTAAATAAGCTTTCTGTCTCCTTTTCTCTGTTCCTTTTGGAACACAAGAATTCATAAATTGGTTCTTTAAATAGTATCCCATAGATCATGTAGGTTTTCTTCACAATTTTTCATTTTTTCTTTGTCTTTTGAATAGAAAACATTCTTGTCTTCAGTCTCACCAATCCTTTCCTCTGCTTGATCAAGTCTCATGTTGGTGTTCTGTGTTATATTTTTCCATTTCATTCAATGACTTTTTCAGCTTCAGAATTTCTGTTTGGTTCATTTGTATTTCTGTTTCTTTGTTAAACTCCTTTTGCTCGTGTATTGCTTTCTTGATTTTGTTAACCTGTATTTCTGTATTTTCTTGTAGCTAATTGAGTTTCCTTTAGAGAGCTATTTTGAATTATTTATTGGATAAATCATAGATCTCTGTATCTTTGATTATTAAAACATTATGATCTTTTGATGGTATCATGTTTCCTTAATTTTTCACTTTCATTGAAGTCTTACGAGGCTGTCTTTGCATTTGAAGTAGCAGTTACTTCCTTCAGTTTTTACTAACTTCCCTTCAGGGAGAAAAATAACTTTCATCAGCCCTGCTAGATTCTGAGGCTTTCTCAGACCTTCCATGGGCACACTCTTGCTCCCCCTTGTGGCAGAACTATTAAGCTTATTTGCCCTCTCTCTAACCTAAAATACACCAGGATGATGTGTTATAGCAGATCTCTGCTGTCCTGCAGAATTGGGCTTATTTTCTATGCATACTAACTAGGCATCTTCTTTTTCTTACTTTTTTCTTTTATATATTTTTTTGACAGAGACAGAGAGTCAGGGAGAAGGACAGATAGAGGCAGAAAGGGAGGAAAATAGAGAGATGAGAAGCACCAATTCATAGGTGATGCACTTTAGTTGTTCATCGATTGCTTTCTCATATGTGCTTTGAACAGGAGGGTTACAGCAGAGCGAGTGACCCCTTGCTCAAGCCGGTGACCTTGGGCTCAAGCCAGCAACCTTGGGCTTCAAGCCAGCAACCTTTGGGCTCAAGCCAGCAACCATGGGGTCATGTCTATGATACCACACTCAAGTCAATGACCCCTCACTCAAGCTGGTGAGCCTCTGCTCAATCCAGATGAGCTAAGTAGCCATCTTCTAAAGCTCCTTGTTGCTTGAGTGAATATTCATTAGGGTGGTGCCACCTTTAGCAGCACATGCAAGGTGCTGGCCACAGAGTGGGTGTGAGTGTAGGTGAGGCTTCTTGATGGAGTCCACCAAGCAGTTAGTAGGATTCCTGCTTGTTTAAGGTCCTCCAAGAGTCCTGTGTACTACTTTCCCAGTCTCTTCCCATTCTCTGCTCATGGAGATTTCCTCTTACTACTCTAGATGGAGTGAGAGAAAAATGAGCCTCTTTGTCAACATCCACATAGCTGGGGAAGCTAGGGCCTGCCCTTTCCCCGACAGGAGAAATTATGAGCCAAGAAATATTTCTCTTGAACCTAACCTGTGCTGCCTTGCAAGTGAAGTGACTCAGTTAAAGTTAAACTGTTCTTCTTACCCCTTCCAATGTGTTCAAACTGATTTTTTAATTTTTCTCCAGTGGAGTGCTAGGTTCTCTCATCAGGAAACCCGGACTTCGGTAAAGGGTCTCTTGTACACGAGTGATTGTCTCAGTAAGTGCTGCACAAAGGGGCTCCTGAACTGAGTCAAGCATAGCTGGAGGTGTTTCACAGGACACTTCAGTGTCCACAGCCAGGCTGGAGGTCTGTCTGTCTGTTACCTGATGCACAGGTGGGCAATACTTCTCCTACATTACTTGGTGAGTGGTGCTGGATCCCACGGTTTCCATAAAGGCATTTTATTTGTAGATGGATGACAAAATAGTTGTCAATGTGAGGGAGGGAGAAAGTGAGGGACATCACTCTACTTTGGTTTAAAATATATTTTAATATCTGATAAAGAAAGTTATTGCTTTTATTTTAAAATTTTTCTGGCTATCCTCTCTTATCTGTTTTACCCGGTGAAATGGGATTGAGATGGGTGAAGATCAAAGATTAACACTGGGTTAGAGGATAGCTATGGAATTCAAAAGATATGGGAACAATAGTAATTATAGGATGGTGGTGATATTGGCTGTTGCTGTTGCTAACTTTTAGAAGACTTGAAGAAAAAGACAAGCTGAGGTTATCAAACTATTAATCCACAATTTTGCAATCCAATAGTATTGTTAAGGTAATCCTTATATCCTGCAGGCTATAGGAAAATTGGACTCCAGATCTGTTTGTAAGAGTGCTAGTGCTATGATAAAGATGGAATGTCCAGCCTTTCCAGGTCTTCAATGTCAAAGATGGCCTTAACAGGAAAAGGACAGACTCTGAAGACCCATAAGCAAGCCTGAGATTAATATCACCAGATTACTCTGAACAGCAAAATAGGTCTCTGCCCCTTGTTAAAAGACATCAGTTAGCCCTGGCCAGTTAGCTCAGTTTGTTAAGAGCACTATTCCGAAATGACAAGGTTGACGGTTTGATCCCTGGTCAGGGCACACAGGGGAAGCAACCAGTGAATGCATGACTGAATGCAGTAACAAATAAATGCTTCCCTTCCCACTACCCCTCTCTCCCTTCCTCTCTCTGTCTCTAAAATACACACACACACACACACACACACACACACACACACACTCACATGACAGATTAAGATCGGTTGAAGCCCTGGGAGCAGAAGAAAATATTGGGCCCCTAAAGCCCAGTGAAGGGCCTCCCCTTCATTAGAAAAAAGTGTAAAGTTGCGGTTTTGTGGGGCCCTTCAGAACTCGGGGCCCAGGGTGCGCCCCCGTGTGCCCATCATTAAATCTGCCTCTGTATATAAACTGCTCACAAGAATTAAGGGATATTTCAAAATGAATATGAAGCTATAAAATATCCCCTAATTTTTTAAAGCGTTCTTTATTCCTTAATTTTTTTATTTATTCATTTTAGAGAGGAGACACAGAGTGAGAGAGAGAGAGAAAGAGAGAAAGGGGAAGGAGCTGGAAGCATCAACTCCCATATGTGCCTTGACTAGACCAGTGCAGGGTTTTGAACTGGCGACCTCAGTGTTCCCAGGTCGACGCTTTATCCACTGCGCCACCACAGGTTAGGCCTATCCCCTAATTTTTATGAGCAGTATATATTAAGCCCTAGCTGGATAGCTCAGTTGATTGAAGCACTGTCTGAGAGCATGAAGGTTGCCAGTTTGATTCCTTGGTCGGGGTACATACAAGAGTAGCATGATGTTCCTCTCTCTCCTTGCCTCTCTCTAAGAAAAATAAAAAGAAGACAGCAGTTCCCCATGAGCCAAAAAATCTTTCAAGAACCTCACTTGAGACATATGCCTCAAAGGAAATGCTTATCATCTTCAAGATCTACCTTCTCCACTCACTGCATTGAACAAGGAAGTGTAGTTCCTGCTTGAGAAAATACAGTTGATAATGATTACACTGGGGAACAATTTTTTTTCATTTTCTGTTGCATAAGGTTTTAGAACTTTTTCTATATACATCTGCATCGCTGATTTCAAACCTGAAATGTATTTTTCGGTTCATGCTCCAGTTTTTATGCAATTTTAATTTCTTTTTGTTACAGTTAATGGCATGCATTGGTTTTTAAATTGGAGTTAAAGGGCAACAACTCTTGGATTGAACATAACCACAAGACAATTAATGTTTTACAAACATCACTTTTACATAATTGTAGTTGTTTTTTGTTTGTTTTTGTTCTTTTTTTTTTTTTTTTTACAGGGACAGAGATAGAGCCAGAGAGAGGGATAGATAGGGACAGACAGACAGGAACGGAGAGAGGTGAGAAGCATCAATCATTAGTATTTCGTTGCGGTTGCGACACCTTAGTTGTTCATTGATTGCTCTCTCACATGTGACTTGACCATGGGCCTTCAGCAGACCGAGCAACCCCTTGCTGGAGCCAGTGCCTTGGGTCCAAGCTGGCAAACTTTTGCTCAAGCCAAATGGGCCCATGCTCAAACTGGCGAGCTCGGGGTCTTGAACCTGGGTCTTCCTCATCCCAGTTCGACGCTCTAGCCACTGCGCAACCGCCTGATCAGGTTGTAGTTGTTTTAAAAATGTAAAAAATTATTATATGATAAAAACACCCTTTCATTTTTTTCCCCAAGGACAGAGAGAGAGTCAGAGAGAGGGATAGATAGGGACAGACAGACAGGAATGGAGAGAGGTGAGAAGCATCAATCATTAGTTTCTCGTTGCCCTTGCAACACCATAGTTTTTCATTGATTGCTTTTTCACATGTGCCTTGACCGCAGGCCTTCAGTAGACTGAGCAACCCCTTGCTGGAGCCAGCGACCTTGTGTCCAAGCTGACGAGCTTTTTGCTCAAGCCAGATGAGCTCGCGCTCAAGCTGGCAACCTTGGAGTCTCGAACCCGGGTCTTCTGCATCCCAGTCCGACGCTTTATCCACTGCGCCACTGCCTGGTCAGGTCCTCTTATTTTGTTTTAAGATTGAATCATGGCTTCTTCAAGTAGGCATAAATGTAAGAATGTCCTGACACCTTCTGTTATATATGTGGCTGTTACACACTTCAACATCAAAGGCACAATATTTCATCATCTATGACACGTGCATATATTGCCAATTTTCAAGTTCCCCTTGGCGATCAAGACAAGAATTGGGCTCCTCATATTATGTGTCATAATTGTGAGGAAATGCTTTGTGAATGGACAAAAGGAAAATGCAAAGGAATGCCTTTTGGTATTCCCATGGTTTGACATGAACCTAAGGACCACAGCACTGACTGTTATTTCTGTCTGATCCATACAAAGGGCATCGACAAGAAAAAAAGGCATATGATCGCATATCCTAATATTCCTTCAGCAATACGACCTATCCCACACTCTGAGACACTCCGGGTTTCAGTTTGCAATGGTTTTATTTCTCTAAGGACAAAGAAAGTGAACATAGTGATCAAGTGTATTTTGATAAGATGCATGAGGAAATGGTTGTAGAATCTGAAGGTTCTTCTTCTGATGCCAAGCAGTCATTAACCCCTCAGCAGTTTAGCCAACCTGAATTAAATGACTTGGTAAGAGATTTGGGCCTATCAAAGAGAGCAGCTGAGTTCTTAGTCTCCAGCCTTCAAGAAAAGAATATACTTCGCTGGTCAGCTAAAGTATCCCATTTCAGGAAGCGTGAACAAATTTTTGTGGACTTTTTTTCCTAAGACAAACACTTTGTTTACTGTCATGATATCAGTAGTTTTCTCAGCCAGCTAGGTGTTACCACTTACAGTCCAACAGTATCACGGTTATTTCTTGACAGCTCTAAATGGAGTCTGAAATGTGTTCTACACAATGATAGTGTTTATGCAGCAGTTCCAATTTGTTATTCAACTCATCTGTGAGAAGATTATAATGACATAAAAATTGTCCTTGACTTTCTAAAGTATGAGGAGTATAACTGGATCATTTGTATGGATCTTAAAATGGTATATTTCCTGCTAGGACAACAGAGAGGTTTCACCAAGTATCCTTGCTTTCTGTGTTTGTGGGACAGCCAAGCTTGGGAGAAATACTGGACACAGAAGGAATTGCCGAAATGTTAAGCTCCGGAAGTAGGGATGCAAAATATTGTGAATGAATCTGTAGTTCATCGAGACAGGATCATTTTTCCCCCACTTCACATCAAACTTGGCTTAATGAAGCAGTTTGTTCAGGCTTTGAATAGAGAAAGTGAATGCTTTCAACATATTATTTCTGCTTTTCCTGCCTTGTCTTTCGAGAAGATAAAAGCAGGTCTATTCGATGGACCTCAAATTTGAATCCTCATACGTGACAAAGAATTTGCCAGGAAGATGAATAAGGAGAAGAAAGCAGCATGGCAGTCTTTTGTGGAAGTTAGAAAGAACTTCCTTGGCAACAAAAAAGCAGAAAACTATAAACTTCTGGTTCAAAGGATGCTGTTGACTTTCCACGACATTGGTTGTAACAGGAGCGTTAAGATTCACTTCTTGAATAGTCATCTTGATAAATTTCCCCAAAATCTTGGAGCTGTTAGTGATGAGCAGACTACTGCTGGAGCATCAAATGAGATTGTCCTCAACAAGTACACAAATGCAAGAGCTACAAATGCAAGTTTTTGCCTGAATAGAATTTAAATAAGTTTTGTGCCAATTTTATGATTAAAATAAGTGTTTTAATATGTTCTATTTCAAAATTGTAGACAAATTCTGATGCAATCATATCTTTTAGTGTATTAACTGCATTATATAAATTATTACATTTTCACAAAGATGATGCTTCATTATGTTAAAATAAATGTTGAAAATTTTACAATAAGATGAAAACTTAAGATCTTGAATTGCAATAAACTGTAGCTTACAGAGAAAAACTAATGTCAGATTTGAGATCAGCACACTCGAATTAGGTAAGAACAAGGAGTTTTGTGGAGGCAACAAAAATTTTGTTCCCCAGTGTTCTTAACGGACTCCAGATCTTTTTTATTTTGAGAGAGTGAGAGAGAGAGAGAGAGGAAGAGAGAGAGATAAGAAGTATCAGTTCTTCATTGCAGCACCTTAGTTGTTCATGATTGTTTTCTCAAATGTTCCTTGACCACGGAGCTCCAGCTGAGCCAGTGACCCCTTGCTGAAGCCAGCAACCTTGGGCTCAAGTCAGCAACTGTGGGGTCATGCCTATAATCTTATCCTCAAGTTGGTGACCTTGCGCTCAAGCTGGTGAGCCTGTGCTCAAGCTTGTGACCTTGGGGATTTGAACCCGGGTCCTCAGGGCCCTAGGCCATATCCACTGCATGGTCAGGCTCATGAGCTCCAGATTTGCAAGTTTGCTTACTTGTTTTGTTTGGTTTTTGCAAAAAAGTCAGAGAGAGATACATCAAGAGGGACAGATAGGGACAGACAGACAGGAAGAGAGAGAGATGAGAAGCATCAAGTCTTCATTGTGGCGCCTTAGTTGTTCATTAATTGCTTTCTTATATGTGCCTCGACTGGGGAGGGGGGAAGCTAGGGTACAGCCAGGGAGTCCTTGCTTAAGCCAGAGACCTTGGGCTCAAGCCAGCAACCTTGGGCTTAAATTCAGCGACCTTTGGGCTCAAGCCAGCAACCATGGGGTCATGTCTATGATCCCACGCTCAAGCCAGTGACCCCACACTCAAGTTGGTGGGCTTGTGCTCAAGCCAGTGACCTTGGGGTTTCGTACCTGGGTGTTCTGTGTCCCATTCTGATGCTCTATCCACTGAACCACTGCCTGGTCAGTCAAGTTTCCCTACTTGTTAAAATTTATTTGTAACCACCAAGTTGATACAGCACTTTCATGGTCATTTGCAGCTGTATGTATAGCTGCAAAAATTTGAGTTGCTAGTTGCAGATACCCAGATGAGGATGAATAAATCCACATAGCCTTCTTGTTTCAGCTCTCAGACCTTTTTCAAATCTTTCTAATGCCATGTTTTTGTCACATTTTGTGCTTTTTATTGGTGATTTTGCTGTTTAAAAAGGCCCCTAAGGGTAGTTCTGAAATTCTGTCTAGTGTTTTTCTTTGTTTTATTTATTTATTCCTTTTATAGAAGAAAGAGAATGAGAAAGAGAGAGAGAGAGAAAGGGGGGAGAAGCAAGAAACACCAACACCCATATGTGCCTTGAACAGGCAGGCCCAGTGTTTTGAACCAGCAACCTCAGTGTTCCAAGTCGATACTTTATCTACTGCGCCATCACAGGTCAGGCTGCTGTCTAATGTTTTCAAGTCCAAAAGATTGTGCTGTGCCTTATGAAGAAAATATGTCTTAGATTAGCTTCATTTAGTCATGAGTTATACAATGTTAATGAATCAGCCATATATATTAACTAAGGTGTCTTTACACAGCAACACATATAAAACAAGGCTATGTATTGATCAGTTAAGGAAAATGTTATGAACCAAGGTTACTAGATATCTAACCTTGTATTTAACTTAGGGATATGGTTCAGTGCCTTCATAGAACACAGCTACCTCAAATAACAAGAACTGACTGCACTGTATACACAAAAGGAATTTCAGGTCCAGCTAAAAAGCACTTGCAGGAACTACGGAAACAAGTGTGGGAGTAGATTGCTAGTAGAGGAGGTAGAAAAATATAGGATTGGATAGAGGAAATCTTACTGATATGGGGAACATTCACCCATATTTTGTGATTCAACATTCTGGCAGGACTTCTGGAGCTGTCCTAATATAGTTTGAGATGACATTTTGAAGCCTAGACATTCTAATGCCTACCTACATGAGATGGGAATACTAGAAATGCATTGGAATAGTACCAAAAAAAAAACTCAGCTGGCTCCAGGTGTGTGAATTTTGGTCAGATATTTCACGTGAGTTTGGAGAACCCACTGACTGCTTTATTTCCTAGAAGAGCCCAGACAATACTTTATTCACTAATGCAATGAGGAATCCCATGAATGAGGGAGCTCAATAGTTCAGGGCTGACAGTAGGAGACCCTGCCATGGAACTGATCTCCTACTTATTAGTGGAGGAGCCCTTTTCATGCAGACTTGTAGTATAAACAAAATTTGACCATGTCACTGGCCATAAACTCCCTCTAAGTAAATTCAGAGAGTAAAATAATGCAGAGAATATACTTTGACAACAATGCAATAACACTAGAAATTAACAACAAATCTACCTAGAAAATCTCTCATAGTTTTGTTTTACATTTATGGATATGATACATTTTGAGTTAATGTTTCTATATAACTCAAATATAGATATATGATCAAAATATGTGACATAAGGATCAAAGTGTTACGGAACTACCTGTTTAACCATTACCTTTCTCCACTGAATATGTAACTTAACCTTTTTTGTGCCTTCGTCAAGGATCAATTGAAAATATATGTACAGTTCTCTTTCTGGATTCTCTCTTCTGTTCTATGGATCTGCTTATTTATCTTTATACCATCAACACAGTCTGCTGATTATTGTATATGACTATTCATTCTACAGTTCAACTTTACTGGGCTAAGGGATGCCCAGATAGCTGTAAGACATTATTTCTGGGTGTGTCCCTGAGGGTGTTTCTAGAAGATATTAGCATTTGAATCAGTAGGGTGAGTAAAGAATATTCACTCACCCTCACCAATGTGAATGGGCATCACCCTATCTCTTAAGGGCCCAAATAGAACAAAAAAGTGGAGGAAGAGTGAATTCTCTTTTCTTGAGTTGGGTCACCCATGTTCTCTGGCCCTCAGATGATAGAGCTCTTAGCTATCAGGCCTTGGAGCTCTGGGACTAACCACACCATTCCCTTGGCTCTCAGGCCTTTGGACTCATTAAATTATACCACCAGCTTTCCTTGTTTTTCAAGTTCGCAGTTCTGTTTCTTTGGAGAACCCTAACATCCTGTAGTTTTATAATAAATCTTTAAGTCTGGTTAAAGTCTCTCAACTTGGTTCTACTTTTTAAAAGTTGTTTTAGCTATTCCAAGTCCTTTGCATTTCCATGATTTTAGAATCAGCTTGTGATTTTTATAACAAACTTGCTGTAAGTTTGCTTTCATAGAGAAACCAAATACAGTTCTATCTTTGTACTTGTCTAAGTTACAGCAAAGTCATTCATTGCAAAGGATAGCATTGCCCCATGCTAGCTCCAGTCTCTAATCACTTAAGAACAACTAGACAGTTAATAAAATTTCAATCCCTTCTAAAATGTAAAAAGAAAAAACCTTGAAAGTCTTTTAGACACTATGAAAACAATTGAATTTTCACAGATAACTTTTCTTTCTTTTCTTTGTCTTCTTTTTTTTTATTAATTTTAATGGGCTGACATTAATAAATCAGGGTATATATGTTCAAAAAAATATCTCCAGGTTATCTTATCATTCAATTATGTTGCATACCCATCACCCAAAGTCAAATTGTCCTCTGTCACCTTCTATCTGGTTTTCTTTATGCCCCTCCCCTCCTCCCTCTCCTACCCTCTCCTCCCTCCCCCCACCCCGTAACCATCACTCTCTTGTCCATGTCTCATAGTTTCATTTTTATGTGCCACCTATGTATGAAATCATGCAGTTCTCAGTTTTTTTCTGTTTTACTTATTTCACTCTGTATAATGTTTTCAAGGTCCATCCATTTTATTGTAAATGATCCGATGTCATCATTTTTTATGGCTGAGTAGTATTCCATAGTATATATGTACCTAAGTTTTTTAATCCACTCCTCCTCTGACAGACACTTGGGCTGTTTCCAGATCTTCGCTATTGTGAACAATGCTGCTACGAACATGGGGGCGTATTTCTTCTTTTCGAACAGTGCTATGGTGTTCTTAGGATATATTCCTAATAGTGGGATAGCTGGGTCAAAAAGCAGTTCGATTTTTAATTTTTTGAGGAATCTCAATACTGTTTTCCACAGTGGCTGCACCAGTCTGCATTCCCACCAGCAGTGTAGGAAAGTCCCCTTTTCTCCACATCCTCGCCAGCACTTGTTCTGTGTTGTTTTGCTGATGAGCGCCATTCTGACTGGTGTGAGGTGATATCTCATTGTGGTTTTAATTTGCATTTTTCTAATGATTAGTGATGTTGAGCATTTTTTCATATGCCTATTGGCCATCTGTATGTCCTCTTTGGAGAAATTTCTATTCATTTCTTTTGCCCATTTTTTGATAGGATTGTTTGTCTTCCTGTTGTTGAGTTTTATAAGTTCTTTATAAATTTTGGTTATTAACCCCTTATCAGACGTATTGTTGAATATGTTCTCCCATGTGTTGTTTGTCTTTTTATTCTGTTCTTATTGTCTTGAGCTGTGGAAAAAAATTTTAGTTTGATATAGTCCCATTTGTTTATCCTGCCTTTTATTTCATTTGCCCGTGGAGATAAATCGGCAAATATATTGCTGCGACAGATGTCAGAGAGCTTACTGCCTATGTTTTCTTCTAGGATGCTTATGGTTTCATGGCTTACATTTAAGTATTTTTAACCATTTTGAGTTTGTTTTTGTGAATGGTGTAAGTTGATGGTCTAGTTTCATTTTTTTTTTGCAGGTAGATGTCCAATTTTCCCAACACCATTTGTTAAAGAGGCTGTCTTTACTCCATTGTATGTTCTTTCCTCTGTCAAATATCCGTTGTCCATAAAGGTGTGGGTTTATTTCTGGGTTCTCTGTTCTGTTCCATTGACCTATGTGCCTGTTCTTATAGCAGTACCAGGCTGTCTTGCATATAATGGCCTTGTAGTAAACCTTGATATCCAGAAGAGTGATACCTCCTGCTTTATTTTCTCTTTTTAAGATTGCTGAGGCTATTAGTGTTCTTTTTCTGTTCAATATAAATTTTTGGAATATGTGTTCTATATCTTTGAAGTATGTCATTGGTATTTTAATTGGTATTGCATTGAATTTATAAATTGCTTTGGGTAATATAGACATTTTAATGATGTTTATCCTTCCTAATGATGAGCACGGTATATGCTTCCACTTGTTTGTATCTTCCTTGATTTCTTTTATCAATGTTTTATAATTTTTCGAGTACAAGTCCTTAGCCTCCTTGGTTAAATTTACTCCTAGGTACTTTATTTTTTTGGTTGCAGTAGTGAAGGAGACTATTCCCTTAATTTCTTTTGCTGACAGTTCATTGTTGGTATATAGAAATGCCTCTAATTTCTGAGTATTAATTTTATATCTTGCCACCTTGCTGAATTCATTTATCAGGTCCAGTAGTTTTTTGACTGAGACTTTAGGGTTTTCTATATACAATATCATATCATCTGCAAATAATGATAGTTTTACTTCTTCTTTCCCAATTTGGATGCCTTTTATTTCTTCTTCTTGTCTGATTGCTGTAGCTAGGACTTCCAGTACTATGTTGAATAAGAGTGGTGAAAGGGGGCACCCCTGCCTGGTTCCTAATGTTAAAGGGATTGCTTTTAATTTTTGTCCATTTAGTATGATGTTTGCTGTGGGTTTGCCATAGATGGCCTTTATCATGTTAAGGAATGTTCCTTGTATTCCCACTTTACCGAGAGTTTTCATCAAGAATGGGTGCTGGATTTTATCAAATGCCTTTTCTGCATCTATTGAAATTATCATGTGATTTTTGTCCTTCCTTTTGTTTATGTGACGAATCACATTGATTGATTTGTGAATATTGAACCAGCCTTGCCTCTCCAGAATAAATCACACTTGATCATGGTGTATGATATTTTTCATATATTGCTGGATCCGGTTGGCTAATATTTTGTTGAAAATTTTAGCATCTAAATTCATCAGGGATATTGGTCTATAATTTTCTTTCTTTGTGTTGTCTTTGCTTGGTTTTGGGATCAGAATTATGCTTGCCTCATAAAAGGAGTTTGAAAGTCTTCCTTCCTCTTGAATTTTTTGAAATAGCTTGAGGAGGATAGGAGTTAGTTCTTTGAATTTTTGGTAGAATTCACTTGTGAAGCCATCAGGCCCAGGACTTTTCTTTTTTGGGAGTTTTTTGATAACTGTTTCTATCTCATTTGTTGTAATTGGTCTGTTTAGGTGTTCTGATTCTTCCAGATTGATTTTTGAAAGATTATATGATTCAAGAAATTTGTCCATTTCACCTTGGTTGTCTAATATTTTGGCATAGAGTTCTTCATAGTATTTTCTTACAATCCTTTGTATTTCTGTTGTATCAGTTGTCATTTCTCCACTCTCATTTCTAATTTTATTTATTTGAGTCCTCTCTCTTCTTTTCTTGGTGAGTCTAGTTAAAGGTTCATCAATATTGTTTACCTTTTCAAAGAACCAGCTCCTGGTTTCATTGATCCTATATATTGTTTCCTTAGCCTCTATGTCATTTATTTCTGCTCTGATCTTTATTATTTCCTTCCTTCTACTAGTCCTGGGCTTTATATGCTGTTGTTTTTCTAGTTCTTTTAGATGCAGGGTCAAGTTGCTTATTAGAGCTTATTCTAGCTTCTCATGGTATGCCTGTAGTGCTATGAACTTCCCTCTTAGTACTGCTTTTGCTGTGTTTCATAAATTTTGAGTTGATGTATGCTCATTATCATTGGTTTCTAGAAACTTTATTTTTTCTTTGATCTCATTGTTAGTCCATTCGTTATTTAATAACATGCTATTTAGTTTCCAAGTGTTTGAGTATTTTTCAGTTTTTCTTCTGTGGTTAATTTCTAGTTTCATGGCATTGTGATCAGAGAAAATGCTTGATATGATTTCAATCTTCTTAAATTTGTTGAGACCATTTTTGTGTCCTAACATGTGGTCTATCCTAGAGAATGTACCATGAACGCTTGAAAAGAATGTGTATTCTACTGCTTTAGGGTGAAAAGTTCTGAAGATATCTATTAAATCGTGTTGATTAAGTGTATCCTTTAAATCTGCTGTTTCTTTATTAATTTTCTTTCTTGAGGATCTTTCCAGTGATGTTAGTGGGGTATTGAAATCCCCTACTATTGTAGTATTGCTGTTAATCTCGCCCTTTATATCCATCAAAGTCTGCTTTATGTACGTCGGGGCTCCTATGTTTGGTGCGTAGATATTTATAATGGTTATATCTTCCTGTTGAATTGTTCCCTTTATCATTAGGTAGTGTCCTTCTTTATCTCTTACTACCACCTTTGTTTTAAAGTCCATTTTGTCAGATATAAGTATTGCTACCCTGGCTTTTTTTCATTTCCATTTGCATGAAATATTTTTTTTCCATCCTTTACCTTCAGTCTATGTGCATCTTTTGTTTTAAGGTGTGTCTCTTGTAGATAGCATATGTATGGGTCCTGTTTCTTTTTTTGTTTGTTTTTTACAGGGACAGAGAGAGAGAGTCAGAGTGAGGGATAGATAGGGACAGACAGACAGGAACTGAGAGAGGTGAGAAGTATCATCAATCATCAGTTTTTCGTCACTGTTGCGACACCTTAGTTGTTCATTTATTGCTTTCTCACATGTGCCTTGACCACGGGTGTTCAGCAGACTGAGCAACCCCTTGCTGGAGCCAGCGACCTTGGGTCCAAGCTGATGAGCTTTTTGCTAAACCCAGATGTGCCCGCGCTCAAGCTGGCGAACTTCAGGTCTTGAACCTGGGTCTTCTGCATCCCAGTCTGACGCTCTATCCACTGTGCCACTGCCTGGTCGGGTGGGTCATGTTTCTTTATCCACGCAGCTACCCTATGTCTTTTGATTAGATCATTTAATCCATTTACATTTAAGATAATTATTTATATGTAATTGTTTATTGCCATTTTATTCTTTAAAGCTGTATTATTCTTTTCCTATATTCTTTTCCCCCTTTGAACTGTTCACAACAGGCCCCTTAATATCTCTTGCAGAACTGTTTTTGTTTTAATGAATTCCTTGAGTTTTTTTTTTTTTTTTTTTTTTGTCTGGGAAGCTCTTTATTTCTCCTTCAATTTTAAACGTTAGCCTTGCTGGATAGAGTAGTCTTGGTTGTAGGTTCTTGTTCTGCATTACTTTGAGTATATCTTGCCATTCCCTTCTGGCCTCAAGTGTTTCTGTTGAGAATTGGGATGTCATCCTTATTGGGGCTCCTTTTAGGTGATAACCTTTTTTCTCTAGCAGCTGTTAATATTTTCTTTTTATCACTTAGAGCTTTGGTATTTTAACTATGATGTGTCTTGGTGTAGATTTCTTTAGGTTTCTCTTTAATGGAGTTCTCTGTGCTTCTTGAACGTGTGAAACATTTTCCAGTCTTAATTTAGGGAAGTTTTCAGCTATGATTTGATTGAACAAAGTTTCTATCCCATGTTCTTTCTCCTCTTCTTCAGGAACCCCTATGATGCGGATGTTATTTCTCTTCATGTTGTCACAGAGCTCCCTTAGAGTTTCTTCTAGGCTCTGGGGCTGCAGCCTGGGGCTTTGTTCCTGGGACCCAGGTCCCTACCCTTCCGCTAGCCTCTCTTCCAGCCACACGAGTCTCTCCGGGCTGCCTTTCGCTCCGGGGAGCTGGGTAGCCCTTTTTGCGTTTTCACTTTTCCTACCAGTCTCAATGTGGCTTCTTCAGTGTTTCCCGGTTGAAGAGTCCTCTCAGTCCAGTTCAGTGTTGATTTATCCAGATGATGGTTCTTAAAATCAAGTAATAATCCACTTTGGTTTTGAGAGTTGGAAGTTGGTACGTCCGTTTACTCCATCGCCATCTTGCCCCTCCAGATAACTTTTCTAAGAATAAAAAACCAACTTGTATATAATTACAACTAAATTAGTGTGAATGTTAACTAGTTAAAAACTATTTATAAAACTATACTGTTAAACTATAATTTTCCTTGATCAGAGAAGCAGTGGAAGCTAAGAAATAAATTTTAGTATAAGGAAAAAATATTTCCAATTATTGAGTTTTTTCTTTATTAGCAATTAATTTTCTTTTTCAACTAATGATAAAATTGAGAAAGGGAGACATTTTACAAAGCTGAATTTTTTGCTTATTAATTTTTTGGGATGTAGTTCTGATATATATAACTCTGAAATCACGGTTAACTGCCTCCTTTTCAAATTATTTTTTTAGTAAACAGATGGCTGCCTTATTAGAGACCTAGAATTTTAAATTATGTAAAGGGACAAATTATGAATTAACGATTATTTTATTATTAAAGCTGGTTCCTAAAAAGGCATATATTTTACAATCTTTTGTATTTCTGTGATGTCAGTTGTTACTTCTCTTTCATTTCTGAAATATATGGGTCCTCTCTTTTCGGCATGAGTCTAATTAAAGGTTTGTCAATCTTATTTATCTTTTCAAAGAACCAGCTCTTGGTTTCATTGATCTTTTGTATTATCTTTTAAGACTCTGTATCATTTATTTCTGCTCTAATCTTTATTTACTTCCTTCTACTTACTCTGGGTTTCATTTGTTGTGCATTTCCTAGTTCTTTTAAATGTACGGTTAGATTATTTGAGTTTTCTCTTTTTTTCAAGGTAAGCCTGTTAATGCTATGAACTTCCCCCTCAGTACTGCTTTTGCTGTGTCCCATAGATTTTTTGGGTTGTTGTATGTTCATTTTCTTTTGTTTCCAGGTAATTTGAAATTTTTTCCTTGATCTCAGTGTTAACCCATTCATTGTTCAAAACATGCTATTTAGCGTCCATGTGTTTGAATGTTTTTCAGTTTTTTTATTGAAGTTGATTTCTAGTTTCATACCATGTGGTCAGAGATAATGCTTGATAGGATTTCAATCTTCTTAAATTTATTAAGACTTATTTTGTGCCCTAACATATGGTTTATCTAGAAAATGTTCCATGTGTACTTGGAAAGAATGTATATTCTGCTGTTTTGGGGTAAAGTGCTCTGAAGATATATCCAGCTGATCTAGCATGTCATTTAAAGTCCCCATTTCCTTGTTGATTTTCTGTCTGGAAGATCTATCTATTGATGTCAATGGGTTGTTAAAATCCCCTATTATGACTGTATTGCTATTGATCTCTCCCTTTATGTCCATCAAGATCTCCTTATGTATTTACGTGCTACTTCATTGAGTGCATTACTGTTTACAATGGTTAAATTCTTTTATTGAATTGCTCCCTTTATCGTTATGTAGTGTCACTTTTGGTCTCTTACTATAGCCTTTGTTTTAGAGACTATTTTTTCAGATGTAAGTTTTGTTATCCCAGCTTTATGTTTCCATTTATGTGGAGTATATTTTTCCATCCTTCACTTTTAGTCTGTATCTTTTGTTTTGAGGTGGGTCACTTATAGATAGCATATGGCCAGTATGAGAATTCCAGGATTCTAGAAAGATACCCTCCAGAATAAACTATATTAAAAAGTTGTCTTTAATTTGGTATATATTTGACTTAATGCTATTTATTGAACTTTCTTTGTATGTAGGGCAAAATGTCACATCCACAACACAAAACTAAATGTGATGAAAAGGATATGACACTATTGCAATACTGTTTAATGCTGACATAAAACCTTATAACATCTAGACCAAACTCTTTGTTCTATTATTTTTTAATAAAATTTATTAAAGTGAGATTGGTTAATAGGATCATGTTTCAAGTGTACATTTTTGTGATACATGATCTGTATATTTCATTGTGTGCCCATCACCCAAACATTCTATTATTTTTATGTTACTTGAGTTTAATGGAAATCTAGAAAAAAATATAATGAATTTCCCCAAACAGTAACCTCACTGCAACTATTATCAAGTTAATGGGATTTTAACTGGAGAGAAAGCAATTTACCACCGCATCAGTAGGTTTCTGATCAACATAATGTACAAAAGGTCAGACTCTGGAACCCAATTACCTAGGTTCAAATTCTACTCCCACCAAATAGTTGTGTAACCTAGGCTGAATTGTTTAACTTCTCTGTGCTTCAGTTTGCTCATAAGTGAAATAATAATAATAAAGCAACATACCTAAGGATAAAATGAGCTACTGTTTGTATAGTACTTAAATATAGTATCATGATAAATGTTTGTTAAATTGGTTTAACAGAATTTATAGTAAGAAACAGCAGGAAGAGCTGACTGACAAACTCTAAAGTTGCAACTCCGTTTTTGTCAGTAATAAAGAATATTTTTTTTAAATTCTGAGAAATCAACAGGTATCCATTAAATAATTACTGCCTTGGGAACACAAAAAAAATTTATGTGGTCTCTGCCCCTCGGTCTTTCCACACCAAATATGAAATGGATAAATGCTCACAGCACGAAGTTCAAAGAGACATGGCACACACAAAAAAGTACTATCGTGCCACATAAATTGCCCGTTAAGTAAAGCTATTCTCGAATTTACGTGCTCTAAGATGTATGTATATTAATAAACACGCAACTACCAATTAGGAATGCGTTTATTTTACCATCTACACCGAAAGCTGCTCCATTAAACGCCGCACATCAATAGGCATTCTGCAGAAATACTGATACTGCCCTTCCTCCTCCTGGGATGTCTGACAAAACCCGAGGCAGCGACCCGGGACACCACGGCGAGGGAAAGTGCACTGGGAACATCGCAGGACGTGTGACCGCTGGGGGAGGACCACCAGGACACCGCGGTGGGCTCCGCGAACACCTGTATCTGCGAGGCGGACTGGCGCCAAACCATCATCGTGACTAGGGACGAGGTTGTTTCCGCGGCTCATGCTGATCAGCCAGAACCAGAAATGTCTCCTCGCAAGTCATCTCCATCCCGACGCTGTGGTTACTCTCCCGCCGGCGGTGCGGGGAGAAGACGGCCGCAGAGTGAGGAGCACAAGCCGCCCGAGCCCAGGACGGCTTCCCGGCGCCGCTCAGCGCACTGGACCCGGGGGCTCTCGGGAGTGGGCACCCGGACACTAGCCCGACGACAACATCCGGCTCGGCGGGCCGCGGCACAGCCAGTCCCGGCCGTACCGGTCTGTCTTCGCTGGCCGGGTCGACCCCCCAGGAGGTCCGCGAGTCCCGGTCACGTCACTTCCGGCGCGCACACCCGCTGGGGGAGAGAGACTAGACCAGCCGGGGCGCGCGGCCGCCCGGGGGCGCGCAGGGAGGGAGGGCTGGGTAAGGGGGAGTGTCTGCTCGCGGCCCCGGGTGCAGCCGCCGCCGTCGCTACCGCCGGGGCAGAGGAGTTCGCTGAAGCCCCGCGCACCGAATCGGCCCAGTCTTCCCGCCGGCACTCAGGGCTTCGGCGCCGGGAGCACTCACCGCTCTGGTCCGTGCAGAAGTGCGAGTTGCTTCTGCGGTGGAGCGGCGGGGACGGCAACAGCATCTACCCCCCTCACTGACCCCATCTTTCCGTCGCCCCAGTCATGGGGAACGCGGCGACCGCCAAGAAAGGCAGCGAGGTGGAGAGCGGTGAGTCAAGGCCGGGTCTGGGCACCCCGGGCGGGCGCAGGGGCGGGGCGCACCGAGCGCCCCTCTGGGTCGGTGCCCCCAGGCCGTGGGCATAGTCCAGGCCTCGCATCGGCGATCGGGAGCTGCTTGAGAGGGGGCCCTGGGGACCCGCTGCCTTCCTCCTCCACCTCCCTCCCCCCAGGTCCGGCGTGAGGGCTGAGCGCTAAGGGCCTGATGGAGAGAGGAGGGAGAAGAGCGGTCCCCACGATTCCCCTTCTCACTGGAGCGAGGGGGACTTACACATTCTGAAACACTTCCCCAAATATGTTGTGTTTAAAGAAGTCCTAACCTTCGCTTCCACCCCACCTCCCACCACCTTCTTTGGGAGCCACAGGTAGTCCTGTAGGCAGAATTGGCTCTGTTCCCTCCATCACCGTTGCAACCCAATCTTACTCCAAGGTGAGGGGCTGCTAGTCTGGCTCTCCACAGGTGACGTTAATCCTGAGTAGGAACTGTGTTTTAGAGAGCCCCCCTCTTCGGATTAGGAATGTAAAATATGGTAAGACTGAAGAGCAACTTTATCCACTAGAGGAAAAAAAGCAATACAGGCTTGTCTTTCTCAGGACAGTCAAGAATCGGCTACTGTGTAAAAGTTATTTTGTAGCACTCGGAGTGAAAGAGCTTCCAGAATATGGTGAATTTTATTCTCTGAGCTAAAAGTGCAGGCAGGCCACACTTTACACCAAACAGTAAACTAAATAAATATTATATATATATATATATATATATATATATATATATATATATATATATATATATATATAAAATTTTTGTATTGCTATTCGTATATGTAGTGAGGGGGATAAGTAATTTTTATCCCACCTTCTAAGTTCTTCTAATTGGGCTAATAAATCAACATGCAACAGATAAACAGGAGAAAATCTCCAGAATCCATACTGATGTGCATTTGGGGGTGCCATAAGATATGAATCCTGAAGACACATTAGGCAATTGAGGTTTATATTCCATTCTGGACAAAGGATAGCGGGGCAGTGGTCTGGAATTTCAAAGGAAAAGTGGGCTATTACAGGTAGATTAAAAGTGCAAACTTGTGATAAATTCTTTCTGGACCACCCTCAAACAGTGAGGCATAGAGGAACGTCTATCAAACAGGCTTTGTTACATTTCTCCCTGTCTGACACTTGTAAGTTTATATCATGATGTTAAGGTAAAGCTCCTTTCATCAAGCAAGTTTTCTGTCTGAATTTCTTTAGGCAAGTAAAGCGAGAGGGTCAAAGGTTCTTTCTGAGTCTTTTGTTCCTTAATAACCAGCTTAAAATCTATATTCCAAAAGGCACATTTTGGGGTGGCAAAACTTTGGTCCCCCTCAATTTATATACTAGATCAGGATTGTGTAAAAAAAAAGTGTATTTGCCCTTGTCAGGTTCATCTCTGATTTTAAAATTCAGAATGACCATATAACAAATGATATTTGTTATATCACCATGAGTAGATTACATCTCAGCACCTGAGGGAATGCCTGATGATTTATTGCACTTTGTATTAACAGTATCTTTTAATGTTTCTATGTTTGTTACATGTTTTAGCCTAATTTTGTAATTTAGCATGAAGAAAATAGTTACTTTTTCTGTATCGATAAAGCAAAATTGATTAGGAAAGATTTAGTCATTCATTTTGTTTAATATGAATAGTGAGATCAGATTATATGGTATATGTTTCACCAGTCAGGTTTTGGTGTTAATTTTCAGGAGCTCCAGAGAAGGTGGTTGTAGTACAGGTGATCAATGAACACAATTTGGCATGTGATATGGAGATTTTAAAAAGCCAATCAATGTAGAGGTAGAACTTTTATTATCTTTTTTTAAAAATTGCACAAGTGTAGTAACTAACTGTACTAAAATATAAAATATAAAGAATGTGGAAAGTGTAAAGAATTATTTGTGCCTAATGCGTTGTCATTTTCCCTTTTAATTAAAGCTGTATTAATTTAAGCTAAATCATGTGCAAATTGTATTACAAAAAGTGTGCTTGAGAATTGAATCATATCAGGGATTTTTATTAGCAATGCTGACCTGTACAGTGTTTATATTTTTGTAATGATAATAGACTCTTTTGTGATCTATATATAGTAGTTCCACCTTATCCATGTTTTTGTTTATTGTGGTTTCAGTTACCTGTGATCAGTTGCATTCTGAAAATATTAAATAGAAAATTCCAGAAAAAAGCCAGTTCTTAAGTTTTAAATTTGTGCTGTTCTGAGTACCATGATGGAATTCGGCACCATCCCACTCCATCCTACCGAGAACATGAACCATCCCTTTTGTTTGGCATACTCACTATTTGCCTGTTAGTCTCTTAGTAGCCATCTTGGTTATCAGATTGACTGTCATGATATCACAGTGCTTATATTCAAGTAACCCTTATAGTGGCAATGCCTGTGTCATTCACCTCACTTTATTTCGTTACATAGGCATTATATCATCTCACATTATCACAGGAAGGATTTATATAGTACAATAAGATATTTTGAGAGTGTGACCACATTCACGTAACTTTTATTACGGTATATTATTATTTTTAAATTTTATTATTAGTTACTATTGTCATTCACGTACTATACTCTATCAATTAAACTTTATCATAGATATGTATGTATATGAAAAAAATAGTTTATATAGGGTTCAGTACTATGCATAGTTTCAGGCAACCACTGGGGGTCTTGAGATTGTATCTCCCATGGATAGGGAGAACTACTGTATTTATGTTATTAACTTACCAAACCAGTTCTTCTCTAGACAGTAGTAATTTGAAGCTTATAGCTATAGGATAACCTTGTAATACTTATAGAAAGCAGAATGGGAACTTTAAATGTTTATCTGAATATATTTAAATTATTCCAATGAATAAATTCTTTCTTGTGTTTTCAACTGTTAGTGACGGCCTAGTTTTTATGTATGTTTGCCAGCTTTGTATATAGGTTTATTAATGGAAACTGCGTGTCATTGTGGTAGTTTGAGTAAATCTTGTGAAGTGATAAAATAACAAATGACACCTTTCAGAGGGGCAATTATTTGAAATGTAATGGGTTGATCGATTTGTAATTTTTATTTGGAGTAATGTTATCAGGCATGTGTTGCTGCTGTTCTACTGTAGTGAATAAAAAAATGTTATTGCTATATCTTAAAACTTAATGAAAGAACAACTTTATGATACATATCTGTTGTGTGTTTTTTTAATTATTCTTAAAATTATATACCTTTCATAATTTTAATGTAGTTATATCAACTTCAGGGAATACATGAAAGCATAAAGTTTTAAAAGTACAGTCTAAATGATTTTAGAGCTAACCTATGTAACCATTCCATTTCAAAGGCAAAGAGTTTGACCTCTGAAGAAGCTGGAGTTGAAATCGTACTATTAAGTGATATCAGACTAAGGAACAGAGTCTGGTTCCCTGACTTCATTCTGCTTCACTAAATAATCAATTAACACATATATTTTCAAATTGCTCATCAATTGTCTTAGTTTCATTTGGATACTGTGTGAGTAAAAGCTCAAGAAATTTATTTTCTAGTATAAGAGAGACATATCCAAATAAAAGTAACTGGAAAGCAATATACAATAAGTGCTAATTATGGAAAGTGAAGTTAGAAATCTGAAAATTACCAATAGGAAAATGTTTGATTTGGAAAGCTGATTCTAAAATATAAAGTTGGTTGAGACTTGAGGTTTGGTTTGTAACATGTTTGATATTAGCAATTCTGGAGCTTAATTCTAAAAATATTCTAGAAGACTGAAACTGGGCATAAAGATATTTAAAAAGGGTTTTACTTGTCTTTGACAATCTGTAACCTAAGTTGTACTCTACTGAAAGTTACTCCTCTGCTCTTAAAATTAAACATTTGCTCGGGTAAGTGTTAAAAGCTAAGGAGAGTCCATTCTCATTTCCACAGTTTCTGCAGATAATGTTAAGTTACATACCTATAGCAGTGAACTAGGAGTTTGTATCGATGTCTCTTAAAACTTTTTTTTAAGACTTTATTCATTTTTTAGAGGGGATAGAGAGAGAGGGAAAGAGAGTGTGGTGGGAGGAGCAGGAAGCATCAACTCCCGTATGTGCCTTGACCAGGCAAGCCCAGGGTTTTGAACCAACGATGACCTCAACATTCCAGGTCAAGACTTTATCCACTGCACCACCATAGGACAGGCCGATACGTCTTAAAACTTAATGAAAGAATAACATACCATTACATACTTGTTTTGCGTTTTTGTGTGTGTGTGTGACAGAGACAGGGACAGAAAGGGACAAACAGGCAGGAAGGGAAAGAGATGAGAAGCATCAGTTCTTCATTGCGGCTCCTTAGTCTCCTTAGTTGTTCATTGATTGCTTCCTCATATGTGCCTTGATGGGGGGCGGGGGGATTACAACATAGCGAGTGACCCCTTGCTCAACCCAGCGACCTTGGGCTCAAGCCAGCGACCATGGGGTTTTCAACCTGGTCCTCCACGTCCTAGTTCAATGCTCTATCCACTGTGCCATCGCCTGGTCAGGCTGTTTTGTGTATTTTTTTAAAATTACTCTCAAAATAAATATATGTGTTTCAAAGTTTAAATGTAGTTATTTAAACTTAAGTTAATACACAAAGACATAATGTTGTAGAAATATGAAGTATATATTGTAAATCTCCAAGAAATTTTAAACTCTTGTTGTTTTAATTATACAGTCTCTCACTTTTTAGTTTTAGCCATAGTTACTAACATAAAAAACACATACCACTTATTTTAACCTGGGAAGTTTTTTGTTGTTTCATTTAAAAAAAAATAAAAAAGAAAGCCTGACCAGGTGCTGGTGCTGTGGATAAAGCTTCAGACTGGGACACAGAGGACCCAGGTTCGAAATCCGGAGGTCACTGGTTTGAGCGTGGGCTCATCTGTTTTGATCAGGGCTCACCAGCTTGAGACCAAGGTCGCTGGCTTGAGCAAGGGGTTACTCGCTCTGCTGTAGCCTCCCCCCACCTCGCCCACCTTGCTTCAAGGCACATATGAGAAAGCAATCAATGAGCAACTAAGGTGCCGCAATGAAGAATTGATGCTTCTCCTCTCTCCCTTTTTGTCTGTCTGTCCCTATCTGTTCTTCTCTCTCTCTCTGTTTCTGTCACACACACACACACACACACAAAAAAAAATCCCACAGGTTGTCTGTGGGACTTTATATTACACTCTCATGGCAGAAATGTTGAGGCCTATGGGTGAAATGTTGATAGAGATTTGGATGTAAATTCTCCCATGACTACAAGTGCTACAACCACTCTGTGTAACCTCGTGTTTTTTTATTTTTTTAAACAGGGACAGAGAGAGAGTCAGAGAGAGGGATAGATAGGGACAGACAGACAGGAACGAAGAGAGATGAGAAGCATCAATCATTAGTTTTTTGTTGCTGTTGTGACACCATAGTTGGTCATTGATTGCTTTCTCACATGTGCCTTGACTGCGGGCCTTCAGCAGACCAAGCAACCCCCTGCTGGAGCCAGTGACCTTGGGTTCAAGCTGGCAAGCTTTTGCTCAAGCCAGATGGGCCCTCACTCAAGCTGGTGACCTCGGGGTCTCAAACCTGGGTCTTCCGCATCCCACCCAGTCCAATGCTCTATCTACTGTGCCACTGCCTGGTCAGGCTATAACTGCATTTTTTGAAGGCTTACTTTGTGCTAGGTTCTCTAAGTGCTTTGCATGAGTGATTTCAGTTAATCTTTTCAACCCTATGAAGTAGTTATTTTTGTTTTATTTATTTATTTTATATTTTATTTTACAGTTGAAGAAATAGAGGGTTAGGGAACCTAAATGACTTGCAGAAGATTGCAGGACTAGTAAGTAAATCAAGGAGCAGCAAATAAACATAGACAGCCTAACCACAGAACCTGAAATCCTAACAGTTGTGCTTAAACAGCTTTTGTATCCAGTGGAAAAGCTGATTCTAAGACACATAGCACATAGCTTAGACTTCACTTTGTTTCAGTTTATTGTCAATTATAAAACAGTGTGGTTGTTTCAATAGTGCCTTTATTTGGCTATATTAAAGATTTTAAATAAGAGTTATTTTTCTTGTACTGTTCTTCGGTTTTAGTTTTCTCATCTGCACAATGAGGATGAAGGATTAAATTACCTTAACAGTCTATTCAGATTCAGTATGGTGTAAAATAAGTTATAGAAAATTTTATATACTGAAAGTCTTTATTACTGTTTGTATTTAATTATTTCTTCATTTGTAAATGTATGCCTTTCCTTCCTATTAAATAATCAACTAAAAAATTGCTATTTGAACTTGTACTGATATTTTTCAAGTATTTAGAAGTTTACATTTTGCCATGGATTAGGGGAGTGCTATTCAATCATACTTTCTGCTGTGATGGAAGTGTTCCTGTCTGTGTTGTATACTGTGGTAGACGCTAGCTGCTTGCAGCTATTTGGCACTTGAAATGTGACCAAGGCAACTGAGGAACTGAATTTTTAACTTATAGATGGCTATTAGTACGTGGTATGTTGGGCTGCACAGGTAGAATATAGCTCTCTTTACATAAAATAAAAATGACAGTATCTTGTTACATCATTTTTGGGAATTTGTGGATCTTCACAAGAGTGTATAGATCAAATGCTGATTTTATCTTTTTTCCTACTAGTAATTAACTTATTTCTTCAGTATTTCCCCTGAATAAGCATTTATAAGTATAGTGAACAGATTATTATTGTTTAGTAATTTCTATATAATTTGTAAAGTTAACTACGAAGTTAATATTATTAGACTGTACTGGAATTAAAATTTGTAGTACTTAATACTGAATCATAGTGCATATATTTTTATTGAAAATTTTTGTAGATTTAAATGTTGACCAAGAACAAATTTAGTGATCTCATAGCTTACTCATCTCTTTAAACCTTCCAATTACATTTTTTCAAAGGAAAATCAGTAGCAGATATTTGTTTCAATTCTCTGGATTAGCAGTAGTTAGGAATAAATAGTCTTATCTGGGTTAAAAAATGAGAAAAAGAATTAAAATGTCAAAACAGATCTGGTCAGGTTGCTCAGTGGATAAAGTGTTGACCCATTGTGGCAGAGGCCCCCAGTTTGACCCCCTTGTCAGGGCACATGCAAGAAGCAGTCAATGAGTACTGAACTAAATGGAAAAACTAAGTGAAACAACTTGATGCTTCTCTCTCTCTCTCTTTCTCTCTTTCTTTCCCTCCCCCCTTCCCTTCCTCTCAAATCAATAGAAAAACTTTTTAAGAAAAATCAAACCAAACAGCAATACTATTTGGATGATAAACAGATGTTGTCTTATCCAGTTTTGTGATTCTGTGATTCATTTTGTGCAGATTATCTACTTTATAAAATTATCTTTTGTCCAGGCACTGTTATTCTTATTCTCCTGGTGACTTAGATAATGCTCTTCATTGCCAGCAGCAGAATAATCAGAGGCATGAGAGCCAGCTTAGAAAAAAAGTAAGCCATAGCTGAGAGGTAGAAGCAGCACGTGAAAGATCCCAGATGAGCAAGATAGCTATGGAGAGCCTATTAGAGAGTCAGGAGTTGTCGGGCATAAGTCATTTTGATATTCTATTAAATTAATACAATAAAACAATTACTATAATTTGTAAAATTATCTATATAGCTAGGTGATAGTAAATGTCAGGATACATATATGGAAAAAGATATGTTAAATAGAAAAATATGGGATTTATGGCAAGTAAGTATACCTAGGTCATTATTATATAATTTTGAGTGTTTTATCTTAACTTTAAAAATATTCCTTTAAAAGAATCCTATATAATTCTTTCCTTTGTTCATTCATTCATTCCACATAATTGAGCTTCTAATATATGACAGCTTCTGAGCAAGACTATGAAAATAAAGATTGAATAGAATATAGTAGCTGCTCCAGAGTGCCTGTATTCCTGAAGGGGGACACAGACATGTCAACAAATTAATGAAACAAACAAATAAATAAAACCCAGCTGTTACAATGCTTTCCTAGAGGTTCGGTGGGGGACCAAGTGAAAGAGTGGCCATATACACTGGGTGAGGAGTGTAAGGTTCACAAAGGACTTCAGAGAGATGAGCCCTGAGGTGAACATTGAAAATGGTAAATGTTAAACAGCAGAATTATGGGGGAAATGTGTTCTGAAGGAGCACAGAGTGAACAAAGATGCAGAGGAGTGAAGCAACATGGCATACTCAGGAAAAAGAAGTAAGCTGTCCTTTATGACTAAATGATAGAGGATGGGGTTAGAGGGAGGGGAGAAAGGGAGACTGAACTTTAAGAGATGAGCCTGAAGATATGGACAGAGGTCATGCAATGGAAGAGTTTGAATTTTATCCCATAGAGATTAGGGAGCTATTATAGACTTTGAAATAAAGTAGAGACATAAAATTTTGGTTTTAAAGAATTTTTTTTTAATTTTTAATTTTTATTTTATTCATTTTAGAGAGGAGACACAGAGAGAGAGAGAGAGAGAGAGAGAAAGAGAGAAAGGGGGGAGGAGCTGGAAGCTCAACTCCCATATGTGCCTTGACCAGACCAGTGCAGGGTTTTGAACTGGCGACCTCAGTGTTCCAGGTCGACGCTTTATCCACTGCACCACCACAGGTCAGGCAAAATTTTGGTTTTAGAGAGATTATTTTGGTGGTCATGTGAAGGTAAGTCATCGTGGAACAAGGGGGGTGGAGGCAGGAAGATCAATTAGAAGATGTCCTCACTCAAATGAGCTTCTAGGGTCTGAATCAAGATGCTAGAGGTAGGGGTGTAGGAGAGGATCTGATGTGGGAAATTTGAAAAAGAAAAATGAACAGATTACTTTGGGGAATGGAATGAGGAAAAGGAGGAATTAGAAATGACTCCCAAGTTTTTAGCTTCTGTGTCTCATTGTTTGGGCTGTGATGCCAATAATGAAGTCAGAAATAAATACAAAGGTAAGAGCAGACTTGGGGGCATATTGAACACGAGTGCCTATGGCACTTCTGAGAAATGATATTGGGTTTTTTTGAATGTTCTTTTATTCTCCCAGTATGGTAAGGGATGACCTTGGATGGTTAAATGATCTTTTCTACATTTGATCCTTATTTTGCTCCCATTTTAAGGCCAGCTGTTTAGAAACCATAGAACTATAATATCTGATACAATATTTGTAAGTTAAGAACTATAGCTACTAAAAGTTTAATATTTTGTTTTGAAAAGAGTAAAAGCTGATGAAAATAGTGTAACTTTTTTTTTTTTTTACAGGGACAGAGAGAGAGTCAGAGAGAGGGATAGATAGGGACAGACAGACAGGAACGGAGAGAGGTGAGAAGCATCAATCATTAGTTTTTTGTTGCTGTTGCGACACCTTAGTTGTTCATCAACTGCCCTCTCACATGTGCCTTGACCATGGGCCTTCAGCAGACCGAGCCACCCCTTGCTGGAGCCAGCGACCTTGGGTCCAAGCTGGCGAGCTTTTGCTTAAACCAGATGGGCCCGCGCTCAAGCTGGCGACCTCGGGGTCTTAAACCTGGGTCTTCCACATCCCAGTCCAACGCTCTATCCAATGTTCCACTGCCTGGTCAGGCTAAAACAGTGTAACTTTTAAAGACATTAATTTAAAGTCAGATGAAATATTACTTTCATAATTAAAGTACACATCCTATTATTGAGCTTTGTAGAGTCATGTGCAATAGTGCAAAGAATACGTAAAATATAGTACAAACATATATTGTGTTAAGTAAATATCAGTTTTCTTTCCCTAGAGTCTTTTAAAATAGATGTTAAAAGTTAAGATGTAATTTAATAGTAAGAACATGAACTTAGAATAAGAAAAAAATTTAAATCTGTTTCCTAATATATTCTGTTACTTCACTTTGGACATGTGTTTTAATGACTCCAAGCTATGCTATAAAATTAAGAAAGATGGTTTGATGTTGAGGCTGTGATCTCTTCCAGCTTCATAATCCAATGATTCTAATGTGTTTATTAAAAGGAAGAATGTACATTTTAAAAGGAGCAAGACTTGGGAATAAATTATAAAGGGTGCTCACAAAATAATTCAGGTTGAGAAGTGGTAAATGAGCCTCAGTGTGAGCAAATATAAGCTAATTATTTAGGGGAAATTTTTTATCTTGATGGTACTCTCATGTTCTACAGATAAAGGGACTGAGTATTGGTCATTAGCCTTTTGAATAGTATGAATGTTCATGTACGTCCATGTATGTCCTCGTGCCTCCTGACCATCCAGAGTACTATCGTACATGTGTAAGGCAACATTAAAAAAAGGCAAATGTATGTTCTTCTTGTTTCTATAAATTGGTTATCAAACAAATATGATTTTAAGTTAATAAAACTGTAACTGTAACTAATTTCATTCTTTTGAAAAAAAACAAACAAAACTCACTCCCGGGGGTCAGTGAGCATGAAAACTCACTACTTAAAGGGTTAGGAAAGTATACTGGAAATAAACATAGTATATTCTACTCTAATTAAAACCCTGAGCATACAGTGTGTAGTTGTGATGGGTTGTGTATAGCAGATCTAGAGGAAGTTAAGATCAGGGGCTCCTAATAGGAGTAAGAGAAAGGGCCATCTATTGTATGAGGATAAACTTAAAGCAAAACAAAGCAAAACTCTTCAACCTAGAATGATTAGGGCTTCACCACTGAAGTGATTAAACCAAGCAGTATCAACAGAGAAATCTGGGGTTGTTCACCTAAATTTGAAACTAGAACCCATGGGTCATTTCTCAAAATAAAAGCTAGTTGTAGAGCAAATAAAAGGAGCTATAGTAAAGCATTGATAAAATAGGCTTAAAGAATAATTATATTTAACTGATTTGCCGTTATGTTAAAGGTAAAACATTTATGTGTGTAAAGTCAATGTTTTTTAGCAGTTGCTAGAAGAATTTAATGCTTTTTTTTCTTATAAGTTTTGTTACCCCTTCAGTTTTTCCAGCTACCAAAAGAATCATGACTATTAACAAATAGATCTTCACCTTTTTCTTTCTAATGTTGAGGTTTATTACTATAATGCAAATAATAAATTATTTCCCATGATGTGGAGGTATGGCATTACTTTTTAGTTTTAAACTGTTAGAATTCATCTGCTTATTTAATTTTCTTTTTTAATTTCCAGAGAATGGGAGCTAAAGAGTTGTCTTTATGTAGCTCAGAGTCTATTGGAAGATCTAAATAAATAATGAGAATTTTGTAGGAATTATAGTAAAAAATGTTTCCTGTAGTAATAATTTGGTGGTTCACTTTTTGGTTATAAATTAGATTCATTAATACTCTGTATCTATGTATCTATGCAGATGATTTTCTGAATCAACTTTGGAACTCTTGTAAAAAGAAACATTTGCTAATTAAGAATTCACAATGATAAATGATGCACTAGCATAGTTGACAATAGGGCTGCCTTAGAAAACCAACATAGATGTCATATCTTTACCTGACTTGGTGTAAAAAGGTTTTAAATCCCGGGCTTTATGGTCATGGTTTAAGGCTGTATACCCTGTTGTCTACTGCTCATGAATTGTTAACTTTTCAATGGCTTCTGAAACTTTTTTTCCCTATAAGGCAACTGTTGAATCTACACCTTTAAGTCTCTGGCAAATCTGTTTTCTCCATCTGGACTTTGTCCTCAAGAAAATTAAAGATACTGTCTTGAGATCTCATTAGTTTACGGTCTTACTTAACAAAACGAGTGTAATATTCAGTTTTTATGCCAGGTTATTTTTAAGGAGTTGTCCATATACACTGGCATCAGTAGACTGTTGTGGTATGTGCGCTGCAAACTCAAGAGAACATGTTTAGACAGACACTCTAGTACTTAGCTTCTTTTGTAGGAGCCAGTTCTGTTGATAGTTTAGCTCCTCCAATCCAATCCTAGCTCAGTTCTCTACATGAGTAGTAGCCACAAATAGTTAAACTGGGGAAGAATGCGAATTCCTCTTTGGGCTATAGTCTTGAGGTTAGTAAATAAATCATAATTCAACTGATAAAATGACACAGAGACATAAATGTCTTTTATTTGTTAGTCACTCAGTCCTCTAGGCATTCTCTCTTAGCACTTACTGAGTGCCAGCTTTGTACGTGGTACTGTGTTCTTTTGTAAATGCAAATAAGCAAATAAAAGTAAGACTTGGTGTTTTAATCTGGAGGACAGATACATAAAGACATTTATGATAAAATTTACAATGATACACAGGTACCTGAGATTGATACTTCAGTAAAAATAAAACAGTACTTTATATAGGAATAGGTATAGAGTTTCTGAGGTCATGCTGGGAAGTAGACTGTAATTGACTGAAATGAAAACTGGCTTTGAGTACATTTTGGAGATGTTTATATCTGTAATTGTAGCACTTAACACCAACATTGATTTCTCAGCTATTTCTCCCACTACACATTGTGATCTGTAAGGGCAGAGAGAGTATCTACATTGGTTAGTATTTTAATCCCTAGAATTTGGCACCATTCCTTGCTAAAATCATAGATAGTTAAATGTATAAAAATTCAAGGCTATTTTAGAAGTGTTTACCCCCACCGTCCTCAGTCGACAGGTCCTTTCTCTAATATATTGACTATTTGGGTATATGGTATTCAGTTTATGAGATAAGAGGATATCTCTTTTCCTCTCTTCTTAGCATATAGTTTACTTGACTTTTATATGTCAAAATTGGATCAGTTTTCATTGGTAGGGAGAAATTGGTCTCAGCCTTCAGGTAGAAAGCTGTTAGATCAGGGAAAACCATTATGTTCCCATCCTCTTGGAAATTAATGCTCATTTGAGTTCTGCTGTAGTTTGAATGTGTGTGTTTCCCAAAATTCATATGTTGAAATCCTACCCCTCAAGGTGATCTTTTTAGGCGGTGGGACCTCTGGGAGGTGATTAAGGGCAGAGCCCTCATGAATGGAATTAGTGTCCTTATAAAAGAGGGCTAAGAGAGTTGTCTGGCCCCGCCTGACAACTGTGAGAAACAAATTTCTGTTGTTTAAAAGCCACTCAGTGTATGGTAGTTTGTTATAGTAGCTGAACAGATCTTGCTTATAGCATTCAGCTGTACCACTATGTTCCCAGTCCTGTTGCTGTCCTATACTGATCTCTGGCAGGTAAGCATATACTTGGATTTAAATATGTATCTTTTCTTGAACTTAAAAATATACATAGTTGCATATTTAAATGAAAAATGTATTCTTACTCTCTGTGGAAATGTAGCTTTTATTGACAGCAAACAATGATTTATCTAATTGAAAAAGAAATTGAATTGTTCCCTCCTCTTTCATTTTTTAAAAAGAAATTAACTGATTGTCCTTTGAGAATTTAGAACCTAGCTACTCAGGTGATCAGAAGTTACAGACCTAGATACTTAATGTGAACCTAGTATCTGAATCACACTGAAATTCAGAAAATAATAAAAGTGTTCTAAAAGAAACAGTAAAGTGTGACAGTGTGTTTATATTAAGCTCATACAGTTACTTTTAAAATCTACCCTAATCTGCAAAATGGAGATAGTGCAGAGCTGTGAGATTTAAGTATACAATGTGTTTCTCCTGATACCTGGGAGATGATCAATAAATAATAACTGCTATAGTGTTTTAAGAAAAATCCTTACCCATTATTTTATAGATTGGGCATGTTTTTTTCTAACAAGTCTGAATTACCAATCAACAGACAACTAGAAATAGTAAATGAATCTACTAGAAGAATTATAGATTATAAGGAGATGATTTATATCCATAACCTCAGGATCACTCAGAATAAAAAAGATATAAACATTAAGGGAGAAAATTGTTGTTCATCAAAACTTTAAAAATTAGCCTGACCAGGCGGTGGCGCAGTGGATAGAGCATTGGACTGGGATGCGGAAGACCCAGGTTCGAGACCCCGAGCTCGCCAGCTTGAGCGCCGGCCCATATGGCTTGAGCAAAGGCTCACCAGCTTGGACCCAAGGTCGCTGACTCCAGCAAGGGGCTTCTTGGTCTGCTGAAGGCCGCAGTCAAGGCACATGTGAGAAAGCAATCAATGAACAACTAAGGTGTCGCAATGGCAATGAAAAACAAATGATTGATGCTTCTCATCTCTCTCCGTTCCTGTCTGTCTGTCCCTATCTATCCCTCTCTCTGACTCTCTGTCGCTGTAAATAAATAAATAAATAAATAAATAAAGTACTTAAAAAAAAACTTTAAAATTTAATTACATAAAAAGGCTTATTTATTTCTCACAATAACCCTATGTCAGGGTCGGCAAACTGCAGCTCACCAGCCACGTGTGGCTCTTTGGCCCCTTGAGTGTGGCTCTTCCACAAAATACCACGTGTGGGTGCTACCTCGATAAGGAATGTACCTACCTATATAGTTTAAGTTTAAAATATTTGGCTCTCAAAAGAAATTTCAATCGTTGTACTGTTGATATTTGGCTCTGTTGACTAATGAGTTTGCCGACCACTGACCTATGTAATAGATACTTTAATTATTATCATCATTTTTTTCTAAGAAGAAAACTAATACTTAGAAAGTTAAACAATGTTACCCAGCTAGTTAAGTGACAGAGTTTCATGTAATATAGTTTAGTCGATTTGATTCTAGGCCCTCTCCTCATAGTCACTGTTACACTGCTCCCCTAACATGATGATAGTTTTCTTTTAAAAATTGTGCATTTGAAACTGTTCTAGAACCCAAAAGGCCCTTAGAAGATATGTCTGCCTACCTATCACCTTTTTAGAATATTACGTAGCTCTTTCTATGTGCCAGGCACTGTTGTCAGTGCTACATGAATAATACCTAATTTAACTTCATAGCCCTTTGAGGTAAAAACTGTGATTTTATGTTATATAAGAGAAAATGGCCTGACTAGGCGGTGGCGCAGTGGATAGAGCGTAGGACTGGGATGCAGAAGGGCCAGGTTCGAGACCCCAAGGTTGCCAGCTTGAGTGTGGGCTCATCTGGTTTGAGCAAAAGCTCATCAACTTGAGTCAAAGGTTGCTGTCTCAAGCAAGGGGTTACTCAGTCTGCTGAAGGCCCGCGGTCAAGGCACATGTGAGAAAGCGACTAAGGTGTCAAAAACGAAAAACTGATGATTGATGCTTCTCATCTCTCTCCGTTCCTGTCTGTCTGTCTGTCCGTCTGTCCCTATCTATCCCTCTTTCTGATTCTGTCTCTGTAAAAAAAAGAAAGAGAGAGAGAGAGAGAGAGAGAAAATGTAGGTACAGTGATTAAGTAACTTGTCCAAAGCTACATGGTTACTAAGCAGTAAACCAGGGATTTGGACCTAGGCAGTTTGACTTAAAGTCTGTGTTCTTTACCCCATGCCACATTGGCTCCTTTTCTAAAAACTTACACATTTTGTTACTGCATTTACTTATCTCTTTCATAATAATCTTTCCAGTGATGGTTAACTCATTACTCTATAAGGCAGGATATCAGTCAGGGTTACACCAGAGAAACAGCATCAGTAGGATATATATTAGCAGACATATTGCAAAGAATTGATTTACTGATTGTTGGGTCTGGCTGGGCAAGTCCAAAACTCATAAAGCAGGCTGTCAGGAAGGGCAAGCTGGAACTCGGGTGCAGGCTGCAGCTACAGTCCACAGCTGAACTTCTTTAGGAAAGCATCAGTTTTACTCTTAAGCAAAACTGAGTCAGATCCACTCAGATTATCTAGGATAATGTTCTTTACTTGGAGTAAACTGATCATGAATTTGAATCACATGTACAAAAAATTAACTTCAGAGAAAAACCTAGGTTAGTGTTTAATTGAATAACTGGAGACTATACGCTTGCCAGGTTGACATTTAAAACTGATCATCATGGACATCATTTTTTTTTTTTAATGCCAGAGTGTGTTTGTGTTTGGGGAAAGAGTCATATTCCCAAGCCAGGAATGCAACCCTCTATTTTCTTTTGACCTTCATTTATTTACTGATCATCCCTACTACCTCCTTAACTCAACCCCCACCCCACAATGTGAGTAAACCATATTACCTTTAAAAATAAACAAAATAAAAGGTACATAAATGATTGAACCAGAAAACCTATGCTGAGGCTAGTTACTGTGTTTGAACATAAAATTTAGCATATCTTACATGGCAGTGTTACCAGTATTGGGGTTCTTGGATTCCTGTCAAGAATATAGAAATTGAGAGGAGACTCCAGATAAATTTCCAGGCAGATTTTATTAACTTTATCCTTAAGCACAAGGGAGGCAGCACAGAGGAAATGAAGGTCCTCTGAACTGACTTGGGGGCTTCCTTCATTTGGCTGCTTTTATGAGATGGGAGCAAAATGAGTTTGTGTTAAAAGGCAGGCTTTTTGAAAAGGGAAGGCTCATGGAATTTTCCACTTCAGGATCTGGTGCCTTCCTTTTCTAGCTGTGTTGCCTGGTAACTGACAAGATGGCGGACTGCTCATTACCACCAATCTAGGAAGGTTACATAGGTCCAAACTTTGATAGGCTGTGCATGCAGGTCAGTAGTTTAAGCAGGCAGTGGAAAGGAGGTACATCAGCTGCATTTGCAGTTTTGAGTAGGAAATGGAGGAGTGGTAACATTTTTTGCATTTTCCAAGCCCAGCTCTTTATGCTCTCTCTCAGCAAGAGAGTTACACAGTATAGAATCTCTTTCTAAATTCACTGAAATTCTGAAAGAATTTAGCATGGAATTCTAACTGGAATTTAATTTATGAACTACAAGGAGAATTAGCATACATAATTTATGAGATAATTAATGTTTAATAAAAGAGACAATACCTGCTTAGATTTTTAGGGGCAAGGAGGGTTTTAGAGAACTGCCTGCAGTTTTTTATATATATGTAAATATTTATATATTTTTTTATCATTTTATAAATAAAATTGTCTTTTGATTAATAAAATTTAAAATGCTGTAGGATTCTTTACTAAGACATGGAAGATTCAGAGTGATGCACCATAGACCTTCAACTGGACTAAAATGCTTATAAGGTTCTTAAATGTGCGTCTTATAGACCCTTGCAGTTAAACAGTTGGAGTTTTTAGAAATAAAGACATTGTCTCATAGCAGCAGCCTTACCTGAGGCTCAAGATAGAGAAGGGCTTCTCAGAAAAAGAAAATGTGGATGTGGTTTTTGTCTATTGGAGTTGATTATAACTTGATAAGAAACCCACAGAGTTTTAAAAGGAATTGTATTACTTAGATTGAAAGGGGCTGAGAGTTATAATGGGAAGAAGAAAACCATCTGGGTCCTCAGCTGCCCACGGACAGCAAACAGGCTAAGAAGCTATTCAGCTCCAAATATAGATCATTTTTATGGAAAATGAAGAATGACTCAGAGGATGCAGTCTAGAAGCCACAGAATAGAGCTAAAAGACATGGACAGCCACTCCTGGGACTAATCAAGGAACTGGTGACATGTCAGAATTGCTATTGACCAGTGACTGTTATGTGCCTCTTTTCTTTCTTTTTAAATTTCTCCCATTGCAGTTTTCTCTTCTTGTCTCACTGTTGTATATTGGATGTGTGTTGGGCAGATGCCTGTAGTCTTTAGTTCACAGGTCTTCAGATTAAAAGAATCTGAGGAGCCACATCCAGGAATCTGGATCTGAGTAGTCTCGTCTATATCTGCACATTTTGGTTAGGTCCTTGACTTTGAGCCAATGTTGTAATGGGTTGAGACTTTTGTGGGTCTCAGGAAGGATTGAATATATTTTGAAAATGGAGGAGAGTAAATAAATGTGGCCAGAAGATAGACTGTGACATAATAGAGAAGGTTGCAAATTTTTAACCACCCTTTCCATTCAGAGGTATAGTGATTTCTTCACCATTTTGAATCTGGGCTTGGTTTAATTTAGGTTATTGATCCAGTAAAATACAGTGTGTCTGTAAAGTCATGGTGCACTTTTGACCTATGACCGGTCAAAAATGCACCATGACTTTACAGACACACTGTATAGTGGGATTAGGTCTAGGTTTATCCCTTTGAGAGGACTGACAACCTTTGCTCTTATAGAGGCTAGTAGCTATGTAAGAAGTTTGACTACTCTGAGACCAGCTTTGGAGGAAGAGAGAAAGCATTTGGCCACAGTGAATAATAGTAGCACCTGGCACTAGACAAGTGAGCAAAGGTTTCCTAGACCTTTCAGTCAGCCCAGGTTTCATCTCGCTTCAACTGTGAGAATTGAGATGCCAGATGTTTGAGTCCACCAGTTTGGACCCCAGACCTCAGAGAGAGAAGAGCAATTTCTTTTGTACCTCTTCAAATTCTTGAACCACACAATTGTGAGCAAGATATAGTTACTGTTTTAACACTAAGTTTTATATTTGTTACATAGCAATAAACAACTGAAACACAAATGAAGGAACTGAAATGCAGAAAAATTCAATCACCTGCCCAGAGACAGTAAGAACCATTGTGTCCAATCATGTTTTTCACTGCCTATGCCCCTGTTCTTTCAGAGGACCCTTTGGAACCCCCTTTCCATCATTAGAAAACCTGTCTTTAAAGGTTATTCATGTAATGGAGGTTTATTCCCTAGCACTTTACATTTAATAGTTGTACAGTTATGGTTATAGAGTAATCATATAATCTAGCTATCATTTTCTTTTTCTCAAATTCCCTTCAAAACCAAACTTCTTAATTAATAGGCTGACTTCACAGCTTTTACTTTCTTCTCCATTTACACTTCAAATCCTCTTAGTTTGATTTTTATTACTACCTGCTCTGGCAAGTATTAGTGATACTGGAGTTGTTTCTAGTTGTGAGCTTATTTCTTGATGTCATAAACATAACTCTGTTGTGTTTTCCCAAATGAGTCACCCAATCAAGTACTTCAACTACTGGTACTTCCTATTGTTGTGTTTCTCCGCTCTTTGACAAACGCATATGTCGCTTCTGTTCTTCAGGCAAATATGAGCTGTACTGAATGCATTCCTTGAAAAATCAAATTGAGGAAGTCATCTTTTCCCTAGATCTATATCCCCTATTTTAGTAAAAATTGGGGAATGTCCCAGTCATATAAACCAGGAATCTGTGAGTCATTCTATTTTTTTTTTTTCATTTTTCTTATCCCTACCTCTCATTGGTGATTGGGTCTTATCGGTAATTTACCCCATTATTTCCAGTTTTATTTCTTCTAGCTTCTTTCAGATATCATTTCTTTTTAGGAGATCTAAAATAGTTGCTTAACCAATCTCCCTGCCTTCAATTAATTTAGCCGTCTCTCAAATCTGATCTGGTTAGTCCCAGCTTAAAATTATTTTTACTGTGCTCTATTGCATGTAGGATAGGATTATTCTTAGCCTGAAATATAAGGCCTGACATGATTTTGCCCCTTGCTCTTGTTTGATTTTGTTCTTATTTATTCCTTATAGTGCTTTTAATGACACAGTAAAACATTGTTATTACTATGATTGCATTGACATGGTTGCTGACCTAACACCCAAAGTTTTTATATTTAGAAGTATGCCCCAAACACAATATGAGTCTTTCTGTACTGCTAGCTAATGTTTATTAAGCTATTACAAATCAAATTTTTTATTAGTTTGAGTAAAACTAATCAATCTACTATTGAAAAAATATATGGAGTTAATATAAAACTAAAAATTATTAGTCTGCTATTTTCTGCTTGGAATTATGTATATTAATATCTTCCATTAGTATGGATTTTTTTTTAAAAGATGGCGCTGCCCACGTGCAAGTTTTTATATATTTTATTTATTTGTTTGTTTTTTATTTTTTTTACAGAGACAGATAAAGGGATAGATAGGGACAGACAGACCGGAACGGAGAGAGGTGAGAAGCATCAATCATTAGTTTCTCGTTGCCGTCGCAACACTTTAGTTGTTCATTGCTTTCATTGATTGCTTTCTCACACGTGCCTTGACCGCGGGTCTTCAGCAGACCGAGCCACCCCTTGTTGGAGCCAGCTATCTTAGGTCCAAGCTGGCGAGCTTTTGCTCAAGCCAGATGGACCCGCACTCAAGCTGGTGACCTCAGGGTCTCGAACCTGGGTCTTCCGCATCCCAATCCAATGCTCTATCCACTGTGCCACCACCTGGTCAGGCTAGTATGGATTTTTTAAATATGAAATTTATTTTAATTTATTGTGTTTACATAGATTTTAGTGTCCCCCTCAAATATATCCTCCCCTTCCCCATGTTCCCCAGTACATCCCTTTGTCCCCCTCCCTATAACACCCTCCCCCCTTCCCTCCAGAATTTGCTTTTCTGCTCTCATCCTATCATCCTGTCATCCCCTTTCCCTCTGTCCCTTTCCCTCTAGAGATCCTTGATCCCACCTCTGTCTCTATTCCTTTCCTCAGTTCCTCAAATGAGTGAGGTCATATGATATTTTTCTTTCTCTGCTTAACTTATTTCACTTAACATAATAGTTTCCAGATCCATCCATGTTGTCGCAAAAAAGTAAGATTTCCTTCTTTTTCACGGACCCATAGTATTGCATTGTGTATATGTACACTGCTCTTTAATTCACTCATCCACTGACGGACACTTGGGCTGTTTCCAGATCTTCGCTACTGTAAAGAACACTGACATAAACATGGGTGTGCACTATTCCTTTTGAATCATTGATGTGGTGTTTTGGGGATATATTCCTAAAAGTGGGATGGTTGGGTCAAAAGGCAGTTTCATTTTTAATATTTTGAGGAATCTCCATACTGTCTTCCACAGTGGCTGCACCAGTTTGCATTCCCACCAGCAGTGCAGAAGGGTTCCCTTTTCTCCACATCCTCGCCAGCACTTATTCTGCGTTGTTTTGTTGATGAGCGCCATTCTGACAGGTGTGAGGTATAACTCATTGTGGTTTTAATTTGCATTTCTCTAATGATTAGTGATGTTGAGCATTTTTTCATCTGCCTATTGGCCATCTGTATGTCCTCTTTGGAGAAGTGTCTATTCCTTTCTTTTGCCCATTTTTTGATTGGATTTTTTACTTCCTGGTGTTGAGTTTTACAAATTCTTTATAAATTTTGGTTATTAACCCCTTACCAGATGTATTGTCAAATATGTTCTCCCATTGTGTGGTTTGCCTTTTTATTTTGTTCATATTTTCTTTAGCTGGGCAAAAGCTTTTCAGTTTGATATAGTCCCATTTGTTTATCCTGTCCTTTATTTCCCTTGCCCGTGGAGATAAATCAGCAAATATGTTGCTGCGAGTGATGTCGCAGAGCTTGCTGCCTATGTTTTCCTCTAGGATGCTTATGGTTTCATGACTTACATTTAAGTCTTTTATCCATTTTGAGTTTATTTTTATGAATGGTGTAAGTTGGTGGTCTAGTTCTATTTTTTTTGCAGGTAGATGTTCAATTTTCCCAACACCATTTGTTAAAGAGACTGTCTTTACCACCGTTGTCAAATATCAATTGTCCATAAAGGTGCGGGTTTATTTCTGGGTTCTCTGTTCTGATCTATGTGCCTTGTACACATTGATCTATGTGCCTGTTCTTATGCCAGTACCAGGCTGTCTTGAGTACAATGGCCTTGTAGTATAACTTGATATCAGGAAGTGTTATACCACCCACTTTAATCTTCTTTTTCAAGATTGCTGAGGCTATTCATGTTCTTTTTTGGTTCCATATGAATTTTTGGAATATTTGTTCTATATCTTTCAGGTATGTCATTGGTATTTTAATAGGAATTGCATTGAATTTATAAATTGCTTTGGATAATATGGACATTTTAATGATGTTTATTCTTCCTAACCATGAACACAGTATATGCTTCCACTTATTTATATCTTCCTTGATTTCTTTTATCAATGTTTTATAATTTTCCAAGTACAAGTCTTTAACCTCTGTGGTTAAATTAACTCCTAGGTACTTTATTTTTTTGTTACAATAGTGAAGGGGATTGTTTTCTTAATTTCTCTTTCAGACAGATCACTGTTGGTGTATAAAAATGCCTCTGATTTCTGAGTATTAATTTTATATCCTGCCACCTTGCTGAATTGATTTATCAGGTCCAGTAGTTATTTGACTTAGACTTTAGGGTTTTCTATGTACAGTATCATATCATCTGAAAATAATGATAGTTTTACTTTTTCTTTTCCAATTTGGATGCCTTTTATTTCTTCTTGTCTGATTTCTGTGTCTAGGACTTCCAGAACTATGTTGAATAAGAGTGGTGAAAGGGGGCACCCCTGCCTTGTTCCTGATCTTAAGGGGGGGGTTGTTTTTAACTTTTGCCCATTGAGTATGATGTTGGCTGTGGGTCTGTCATAGATGGCCTTTATCATGTTGAGGTATGTTCCCTGTATTCCCACTTTGCTGAGAGTTTTGATCATAAATGGGTGCTGGATTTTATCAAATGCTTTTTCTGCATGTATTGATATTATCATGTGGTTTTTGTCCTTCCTTTTGTTTATGTGATGAATCACATTGATTGATTTGTGAATATTGTACCAGCCTTGCCTCCCCAGAATAAACCCCACTTGATTACGATGTATGATTTTTTTCATGTATTGCTGGATCTAGTTTGTTAATATTTTGTTGAGAATTTTAGCATCTAAATTCATCAAGGATATTGACCTATAGTTTTCTTTCTTTGTGTTGTCTTTGCCTGGTTTTGGAATCAGAATTATGCTCCCATCATAAAAGGAGCTTGGAAGTTTTCCCTCCTCTTGAATTTTTTAAAATAGCTTGAGAAGGATAGGAGTTAGTTCTTCTTGAATATTTGGTAGAATTCACCTGTGAAGCCATCTGGTCCAGGGCTTTTGTTTGTTCAGAGTTTTTTGGTAACTGTTTCCATCTCATTTGTTGTAATTGGTGTGTTTAGGTCTTCTGATTCTTCCAGATTGATTTTTGAAAGATTATATTTTTCAAGGAATTTGTTCATTTCACCTAGGTTGTCTAATTTTTTGGCATACAGTTCTTCATATTATTTTTTTACAATCCTTTGTGTTTCTGCTGTGTTCGTTGTTACTTCTCCACCCTCATTACTAATTTTATTTGAGTTCTTTGTCTTTTTTTCTTGGTGAGTCCGGCTAAGGGTTGGTTCATCGATCTTGTTTCCTTTTCAAAGAACTAGCTCTTGATTTCATTGATCCTCTGTATTGTTTATGTAGTCTCTATGTCATTTATTTCTGCTCTGATCTTTATTATTTCCTTCCTTCTGCTTCCTCCGGGCTTTACTTGCTGTTCTTTTAGTTGCAGGGTTAAGTTGTTTATTTGAGCTTTTTCTAGCTTCTTAAGGTATTCCTGTGTTGCTATGAACTTCCCTCTCAGGACTGCTTTTACTGTGTTCCACAGATTTTGAGTTGTTATATGCTCATTTTCATTTGTTTGAAGGAAATATTTGATTTCTTCCTTGATCTCATTGTTGACCCATTCGTTATTTAATAACATTCCAAGTGTTTGAGTGTTTTTCAGTTTTTCTATTGTAGTTGATTTCTAGTTTCATGTGATTGTGGTCAGAGAAGATGCTTGATATGATTTCAATCTTTTTAAATTTGTTGAGACTCGTTTTATGCCCTAATATGTGGTCTGTCCTAGAGAATGTACCATGCACACTTGAAAAGAATGTATATTCTGCTGCTTTAGGGTGAAAGATTCTAAAATATCTATTAAATCCAGTTGATCTAGTGTGTCCCTTAATTCTGCTGTTTATTGATTTATTTTCTTGATGATCTATCCAGTGATGTTCGTGGGGTATTGAAATCCCCTACTATTATAGTATTGCTGTTGGTCTGGCCCTTTATGTCCATCAAAGTGTGCTTTATATATTTAGGTGCTCCTATATTAGGTGCATAGATATTTATAATGGTTATCTCTTCCTGTTGGATTGATCCCTTTATCATTATGTAGTGAATTTCTTTATCCTTTACTATAGTCTTTGTTTTAAAGTTTTTGTCAGATAAAATTATTTCTACCCAAGTTTTTCTTTCATTTTCATTTGCATGAAATATTTTTTTCCATCCTTTTACTTTCAGTCTATGTGTATCTTTTGTTTTGAGGTGGGTCTCTTATAGACAATATATGTACGGGTCTTGTTTTCTTATCCGTTCAGCTACCCTATCTTTTTTTTTTTTTTTTTTTCCCCAGGGACAGAGAGAGAGTCAGAGAGAGGGATAGATAGGGACAGACAGACAGGAATGGAGAGAGGTGGGAATCATGAATCATTAGTTTCTTGTTGCCGTTGTGACACCATAGTTGTTCATTGATTGCTTTCTCACACGTGCCTTGACTGCGGGCCTTCAGCAGACCGAGCTACCCCCTGCTGGAGCCAGATACCTTGGGTCCAAGCTGGCGAGCTCGGGGTCTTGAACCTGGGTCTTTCACATCCCAGTCCGACGCTCTATCCACTGCGCCACTGCCTGGTCAGGCTACCTTATGTCTTTTGATTGGAGCATTTAATCCATTTACATTTAAGGTTATTATTGATATGTAGGTGTTTATTGCCATTTTTTCTTTAAATCTACATTCCTCTTTTACTAGATTTTGGTTTTTCTGCTTTGTTCTGTCTACAACAGGCCCCTTAACATTTCTCGCAGCATTGGTTTGGTTGTGATGAATTCCTTGAGTTCTTTGGTTTTTTTTGTTTTGTCTGGGAAGCTTTTTATTTCTCCTTCAATTTTAAACGCTAGTCTTGCTAGATAAAGAAGTTGTGGTTGTAGGTTCTTGTTCTGCATTACTTTGAATATTTCTTGCCATTCCCTTCTGGCCTCAAGTGTTTCTGTTGAAAAGTCAGATGTCAAACTTATGGGGGTTCCTTTGTAGGTCACTGTAATATTCTTTCTTTATCTCTTATCTTTGGTATTTTGAGTATGATGTGTCTTTATGTGGGTCTTTTTGGGTTCTTTTTTTAATGGGGTTCTCTCTGCTTCTTGAATCTGTGTGACTCTTTCCTGCATCAATTTAGGGAAATTTTCAGCTATAATTTCTTCATTCAGGTTCTCTATTCCTTGTTCTTTCTCTTTACCTTCAGGAACCCCTATTATGCAGATATGTTTCTCTTCATATTGTCAGAGAGCTCTCTTAGAGTTTCCTTAGACTTTTTGATCCTTTCTCTTCTTTTTGCTGTTTTGTTTTTGTGCTTTCACTTTTCTTGTCCTCTAACTTGCTGATTCGATCCTCTGCTTCATCCAGCCTGCTTTTAATTCTTTCTAGCATAGTCTTCATTTCTGATCTTGTGTTTGTCATTTCTGTCTGATTCTTCTTTATGATTTCCATGTCCTTTTTGATGCTTACAATTTCTTTATTGAGGTGTTCATTAAGTCCATACATTGTAGCATTGAGATCCTTAAGCATCCTAACAATCATTATTTTATACTCTGCATCTAGTAATTTGATTACTTACATTTCATCCAGGTCTTTTTCTGAGGATTTGTTTGTTGAAGCATATGACTTATGTTTCTGTCTTTGCATTGTTTCTGTGTATAGCTTGCAGGCTTGTTCCAGTTGTTCTCTCCTTACCTAGTAGAGCCACTTTGAAGTCTTGATTTATTTATTTTCAGTGGTAGGCTTTATTTACTTAACTCAATGGTAGGTTTGTTTACTGATCTCAGCAGGGGCTTATTTGAAACTGTATCCAGGATTGCGGTGGGTGTGACCTCTGAGAACTGAAGATGGATTCTGCCAGCTGCTCTCTGGGGGGATGGGTTGCTTTATGAGCTTCAATAGGGGGAGGTATATCTCAGATCTCCCTGGAGACCTGAGTTACTGCCCCTCCACCCCACTTCCTGCTTTCAGCTGTGTCTTTTGCACTGATTGGAGCTGGAGAGCTTTCTTGAGGTGGGTCACCTGGAACAACCTTGGGCTTGTGCTGTGTGGAGAGATCGACCCCTCCCCCAACTATGGCTGCCTCTGCACTGGATGGGTCAGCTTCTCAGGTCATCTCAGACATTCCTTTGCCTGTTACCGTCTATCTCACTCTCCCTACTTTCCTTTTGGAAGACAAGCCAGTCCTCTCATTTCTCCTCGCCTCCAAAGCCCCAGGCAAGTGGCTGTGAGCGATATTTTCTGCTCTGACCATTTAAGGCACCCCCGCTGCTTCCCACACACAAAACTTTGCTCTTCTCCCCTCTCAGTGCTTTCTGTTTGTCTCCTCCAGTCCCTGGATTTCTAGGCTGGGTCTCCGGTTCTGAGACTGAGGGCCCCGTCTACCTCTTAGGGTCTCTCCTTGTAGTGAGAGCTCTTCTGGACTCTCAGCCTGAGCCTCCCGTCACTCCTGGAAGCAGGGGAGACCCCACCATGCCCCTGCACTCCCAGTCAGGATTTGTGTGGATTCTTCTTTGCTCCTTGGTTTTTGAGACCTGTTCTTTTAGTCCAATGTTGATATTTCATGATGATTATTCCTAAATTAATTTGTAAAACAGTTTGGTGGTGTGAACTGGGAGTCTGTGCGTCTGCCTACTCTGCTACATCTCCCTTCCTCCATTTGTATGTCCTAGTGTGGATTATTGAAGATTTACTGTGCCTGATCTTTTTTCTATATTGCTCACAAAAATTAGAGGATATTTTCAAAATGAATATGAAGCTATAAAATATCCCCTAATTTTTATGAGCAGTATATTTACATTATAGAAACATCTCAAATGAATTAATCAAGGATATAAATAGTACTCATTCATAATTGTCAATTTTTTACTATATTTACTTGGTAAGTATGCTTCTTTTTTCTTTTTTTTTCTTTTCCAAATGAGATGAGGGGAGATAGAGAGACAGACTCCCACAAGCACCCCGACGAGAATCCACCCAACAACACCTGTCTTGGGCCAATGCTCTGCCCATCTGGGGACATGCTTGCAACTGAGCTATCTTTAGCACCTGAGGTGGAGGCTCCACAGAGCCATCCTCAGTGCCCTCGGCTGGTGCACTCAAACCAATCAAGTCATGGCTATTGACGGGGAAGAGAGTGAGAGAGAGAGAAAGGGGAAGAAGAGGGTGGAGAAGCAAATGGTTGCCTCTCCTGTGTGCCCTGACTGGGAATCGAACCAGGACATCCATATGCCAGTCCAACACTCCACCACTGAGCCAGGGCCCATATGCTTCTTTTTAAGCTATAGTATCTGATATCCACCCTCATACTTTTCTTTCTTTCTTTTTTCTTCTTTCTTTCTTTCTTTCTTTCTTTCTTTCTTTCTTTCTTTCTTTCTTTCTTTCTTTCTTTCTTTTCTTCCTTCCTTCCTTCCCTTCCTTCCTTCCTTCCTTCCTTCCTTCCTTCCTTCCTTCCTTCCGAGACAGAGAGAGGGACAGACAGGAAGGGAGAGAGATGAGAAGCATCAAGTCTTTGTTGCGGCACCTCAGTTATTAATGGATTGCTTTCTCATATGTACCTTGACTTGGGGAGGGGCCAGCTACAGCAGAACAAGTGACCCCTTGATCAAGCCAGCAACCTTGAGCTTCAAGCCAGCGACCTTTGAGCTCAAGCCAGTCACCATGGGGTCATGTGTATAATCTCATGCTCAAGCCAGCAACCCCACACTCAAACTAGTGAGCCCATGCTCAAGCCAGATGAGCCTGCACTTAAGCCAGTGACCTCGGGGTTTTGAACTTGGGTCCTCTGTGTCCCAGTCTGACCCTCTATCCACTGCACCACCACCTGGTCAGGCCATACTTTAATAAGGCCCTAATCTATATTGTTTTCTGTCTGGAAGTCTCTTTATCTCTTCTTTTTTTAACCCTTCATCTTATTTTTCACATTTTATATCAGCATTACTTTCAGGAAGGTACTCTCTGATCTTCCCACACTAGATTAAAGTCCCCTCTTATATGTTTTTATAGCATCATGCCACTTTTATTATTTCTGAGTGAACTATTATGTCCTTGCTCATCATAAAATGTAATACATAGTATATTCTTGGCACATAGTAGGCACTAAGGAAATAACTTGATAAACAAATAAACACAGTTTCTTAACAGGCAAAAGAAGATAGATCTGGAATATATTTCAGAGTGATGTTTTTCAAAAATATAGTCATAATAACTTAGATATATTTAAATATTACTGTAAAAAAATCTCTGCTAAACTGATGGAATGATATGCCAACTGGTGCTTATAATTTTTCCTTTGTATTCATTTCTAATATAAGGTTGGGAAGATTACCATTAAAATACTTCTGCTTTGTATTAGAGAAAAATAATTATCTCCCTGGAGGTAATTTCAACTGTGTACTTCAACTTCAGGCCAAGCTTTACTTTTTATATTTGGAGCAATGTCTTAATGAAAAACTAATATTGCAAGGGAATTTCGTGAACTTGTTTCAAAGACACAAAATCAAATGGAGATTGTTTTTGCAGAATTGAGAATATACTGAAGTAGCAACAACTGTCCATTGTCAGCATTGCTGTCAGTCTTGGAGGTGAGGGTCCATTTCACCATAGACAAAGTCCTAAACGGATTGCTTCACAAGTGTGGCTTGCCTCCATTCATTATGGCTTTTTCTGCTTTAACCTGGTTTTCCAGTCTCCCTAATCATTCTGTAATGTGCCCATTTATTTCCCATGTCCTCCCAGGAAAGGCAGCTAGAGGTTTTATTTGTAGGCATGTTTCATAGGGTTCCCAGAAAACTAGTGAAAGGTACTCTTAAGATGGTTGGTTAAGCTCTTAGGCACAGTATTCAAAGAGTACTGCATTTCCCCATGTATAAGGCACTCCCATGTATAAGACACACCTTAATTTTGGGGCCTGAAATTTGAAAAAAAAAGTATTACATAAAGTTATTGAACTCAAATTTTATTCATCATAAAATTTGTACAACTCCTCAGGTGGGAAATGCAAGTAAAAAGGTCTATAAGCACTGTATAAGACCAATATTTTGGAAAAGGGTGTGTCTTATACATGGGGAGTTACGGTATGTTCAGAGAAGTATTTTTGCACAGAACTCCAAAAGACAGTGCTCCAAATGCCTTGCAAGATTGACAGGAAATATTTTTTAATGCATAAAACTGACAGGATTAATATCCAGAATAAAAAATAAAACATTTTGTAAGTCAACAAAAGGATAAAAACTGAGGAAGGAAAAAAAATAAAGGATATGAATAGGTAGATTTCTGAAGATAAAATTCAGATGATCAATTGACTAATGAAAATACATTTTACTTCACTAATATTATGAAATATGATTTTAAATAAGATTCATTTTTTTTCTTTTACCAGATTAGGAAAGACAAACAAGTTGCAGTGTCATGTATGGCAAGCATGTTGAGTTTAAGCTGGGAGAGCCACTCCTGAGGGGATTTGGTTGTACCTATTGAAATGGCTATGAACAGTCACCCAGGAATTTACCTTTAAGGTATCTTATGAATAGAAACACTTATACATGTTTAAAAAAGCATGTGTTTAAAAAGAAAAGACAGGTATTGGTGAGGATGTAAAGAAATTGACACCTTCATACATTGCTGGTGGAAATGTTACATGGTAAGCCACCTCGGAAACATTTTGGTAATTTGTCAAAATGTAAAGTATTAAATTACAATACTGAGTTTTACTCCTAAAAAATTATCCTAGGGAACTAAATACATATGTCCACACAATAATTTGTACATGAATGTTTATAGCAGCATTATTTGTAATAGCATAAATTGGAAACAACTCAACAGAAGATGTTATATCCATACAGTGGAATACCATTAAGCAATAAAAAGTAACAAAATATTGGTAAATGCTATGACATGGATGAACCTCAAAATTATAATGCTAACTGTAATAAGTGAGACACAAAACACTGAATATTGTATGATTTCACTTATATGAAAAAGACAAAAATCTATAAAGACAAAGTAGATTAGTCACTAGTAGGTCCATGACTAGTGGGAATGGAGACTGACTGCAGATGGGTACAAGGTTACTTCTAGAGTGATGGGAAATGGTTTAAAATTAAGTAATGGTGATGACTGCACAGCTCTACAGATTTACTTTAAGAACCCCACTGAGCCTGACCAGGCGGTGGTGCAGTGGATAGAGTGTCAGACTGGGATGCAGAGGACCCAGGTTTGAGACCCCAAGGTCACCAGCTTGAGTGCGGGCCCATCTGGCTTGAACAAAAAAAAAAGCTCACCAGCTTGGACACAAGGTCTCTGGCTTGAGCAAGGGGTTACTCAGTCTGCTGAAGGCCCGCAGTCAAGGCACATATGAGAAAGCAATCAATGAACAACTAAGGCGTCTCAACGAAAAAAACTGATGATTGATGCTTCTCATCTATCTCCGTTTCTGTCTGTCTGTCCCTATCTATCCCTCTCTCTGTCTCTGTAAAAAAAAAAAAAAGAAAGAAGAGAACCCCACTGACTTTTACACTTAAACTAGTTCATTTTATGGTATGTAATTTATAGCTCAATGAAACTATTAAAAATGGTTAGATACTTTATAAACACTGTAACATGAGATGGTAAGTCAATACTTATATGAAGCATAACTGGAAGAAATCATGACCAGAGACATACCATGACTTTCAGAAGAAATAAAGATAATGGAACACACTTACACAAGGGGTGAAGAGAGAGATAGGTGGGCAGGTGGGGAGAGGGAGAGATACATATGTTTATCATTACATTTTTAAAATAACCTTAAGACCCATTAATACAGGACCAGCTAAGTAAAATATGGTGCATTAAAAAAAATAATTTACAGAAAGATAAAGCGAGAGGAAGGCAAAGAGATCGGGTGGAATGGAGAGGTACAGATGTTTATTACATTTTTTGTAACAATGGAAACTGAAATAATCTCAAGGCCCATACAGTAGAGAACCAGCTTAGTAAAATATGATGCATTTGTATAAAAAGTAACTTGCAAAAGGATATATAGAGCATGATGCCATTCAGGTATATACAGTATTTTTTTAAATTAGCATATGTTGTCTGTGGAATTATGTAAAATAGAGATTTGAAGGCTGCAAGCAAAGTTAGAGTAGTGCTTGCTTACAGGGAGCAGAGCAGAGGACTCCGGCTGACGGTAGAAATCAGGAGGGCCTTTAGTTATTTTATGTAATGCTCTAATTTCTAAATAGAGTCCATATTCAGAACCATGTAATTTTTTAAGTATAAGCATAAAAATGGACCTGAACCAGATATTTCAAAATAACAGTACTGCTATTTCTGGGTAGTGGGAATAAGGATGAGAAAACCTAAAACAAATATAGAGGAGCCATCCTTCTCTTTGGCTACCTAATGTAGAGATGTAAATCTGAAAATAAAACCCAAAATATGGCTGTGATCATTCTGTGAGCCAAAGCGGACCTGAGGACAGCAGCAAGAGCAGAACAACAGCTTGCTGTATGGAAAAGAGCACATGACCACAGTAGGGAAACCTGGAGCTCTGCCGGGGGACAGAACAATCTCAGGGGTCATGTATTGTATTGGCACGGTCCATAATGTTCTAAGTGAGCTTTCCAGATCATAATACTCTGAACGTATGAAGCCACATGAAAAACGCTTGCCATCCTCCTCTACTTCGCACTCAACAGTCATCTTGCTTATAAAACTGGACAATATTTTTCAAGTCACATTCACTTATTCAATTGAGGAATGTGGGAACTCACCTCTCATTACTTAGCAGCTCTTAGAATGAGTTTACATATAGAAAAGGGTTGACTTTTGCAAAACGTGGGATAATCCAAACAATTCTACTTGTTTTGGGTATATGTATTAAGTGAGTTTCTTTCATTTGCAAGAGGCAGAAACCCTCTTCAACCTGATTGAAGCACAGAGAATTTTCTTCAGTAACTTGAAAGTCCAAGTGATGAAAATGACTTTAGGTGTTGAGTTATCCAGGACCTCAAATGATGTTATTAGATTTATCTGTCTCTCTCTTTCTGTGTCCTCCTTTCTTTTTCTGTCTTATACTGTAACACAGTTTCTTTTATGGTCAGAAGCTACAGCTAGAAGTCACCAAAATGCTGCTTCCAGAAACCTTATTTTCATGACCATGCTTGCCATATAAAATATCAAAAAAAGGGCCCCCTTTTTCCCTTCCAAATATTGCAGAAGTGCATCTAATGGGGAGAACATTATTTGCATCACAAACTTGAAGAATGGAGAGTTCAGGAAATAACGTTTTACAGCTTTGCAGCCTCTCCTACTATTGTAGAATGGAAAGGATGTTGAATGAGCCAGTTGCAGCTTCCAGCATGCTCCACATCTTTGGCTGCTCATCCCCTATATATACCCTTCTACTGATGATTCCAAACAATGATGATTTATCACAAAATGTTTCATCTAATTAAATGCTACTATCCTTCATATAAATGAAAACATATTCAACTTCTATCCAGGGAAAGAGACTCAAAAATCTATCAATCCCTCTATCAGTTTCTGAACAATACTCATCTTGGTTTAGCTGTAATATAGCAAGGTTGCTACCCTAGTACTAAATTATAAAGTTGGCCACCACTATCATCACACTTTATATAAAATTACTGGGGAAAGGGGAGAGGGAAATTGATGTGCCTATATCTGCACACATGCATATGCACACACATGGCAGAGCAGGGTAGTATTTATGGAGCTACAATCGTCCTTGTTCTGTTTGGAAATTGGTAATTATATATATATATATATATATATCTCCTATGTATATAAAACCTCTCTGCTGCTCATTCCCTGTTCCCTCTACCAGCTTATATCTAGAAAGGATTCTAGTTCAGGATTCTAGAAAATTTTTTGCTATTATTCATTTTTCTAAATAAGAATGAAATTTAATGATTTCATGGCTCTTTTTTATTCTGTTTTATATTCCATTTTCTGAATTTTACCTTGGTTTTTTAGTTCAGGATAGTAGTTCAGACCATCATTCCTGAGTTATTGAGATATTGATAGTGTTTCTTATATTGGATTGCTGAAATAACCTATTTTTTTTTTTACCACTCAATATGAAAATTACAAGATGATACCCCACAAGATCTCCTAGGATCCAGTCCTATTCTTTCTTGCTGCATTTTCTAGCAAGAGCCTGTGTGTCACTGATAACCAGGATTAATCATCCAAACTAAAATAATGCTCCCCTTTTACCTGTTATTCCAGTGCAATGAGGAGCCCAGAATAGGTGGTACTCTTCCATTTGAAGGGGCCATTGTATGTCTGCTTGGTAGAAGTATCCCTTGCAAGGGTACTAAGATTTCTAGATCATCAGAGTCCAAAGTCACAAGGAGAGGAAACAAACATTTTTCAAATGGACAATTAATATACTATATTTTGTTTTAATATACAGACTTTTCTCACATTTTCATGTCTCTGAAATTAGGATGCTTCCTCAACTTAGTGACATTTTGTAGTTAACTGTCAGGCAGTACTTGTGACATACTTGCCACTGTCCCTCCCCCACCCCCACAAATATTAAAATAGGTATCGAACGCTTGGGGAAAAATCTAGGAGATGGTAGTAGAAAATATCAAGAAATACCACACCAACAATATTCTTGATATAAAGAACAATATTGTAAAAGCAAAATAATTGTAAGTCAAAAAATGATTCCTAAGAGTCAGATTCTGAATGTTTTAGGAATTTTTAAACCAACTCTTTGGTATATGTATATACTTAAAATTTATGTGTGCACAAATGATACATAATAAAGTTATGACTAAATAGGTCTAAAATAATTACCTTAAAGAAAAATAAAGTTGCAACTAATAAAGCATTATTTTGTAGTTTAATTGCTAGGCTTTTTTCTTTATGAGTCGTATGTAAAATAATGATTCTTACAATTGATAGTCTTAGATACAGTGAACTGTGGTAGCGAGCTCTACCTATGTCCCTTCTATCTTCTGGTTCTCACATCTGTGTTTTCTGTGGTGGAAGAAACATCACCATATACTGGTGGCTGACATATTTCTTTCATATGTGAGCTTTAAGATTTCAGGACATTTCAGGTTTTCTAGGCAATAACTTTAAAGAAGTTTTTAATAAACAACCTGCATTAATCATTTTGTCTTTAGTGTCTTAACTATACTGGCTGTTATGAGTGAGTTTTATGTTTCTGTCAATGTTAGTATTTTGTGTCAAATCACCAATTTTATAAATCTTTTTCTAATATGCCTATTCATTAATTTAATTGTGGGAAAAAGTGACTTCATTATTTCTATTGAGAATATATTTTTTTAATTTAGTGCTTTGTGGGAACTAGAAAATTTTTTGCTATTATTCATTTTTCTAAATAAGAGTGAAATTTAATGATTTCATGGCTCTTTTTTATTCTGTTTTATATTCCATTATCTGAATTTTACCTTGGTTTTTTAATACATAAATTTAGACATGAAAAATGAGGTTCTCCTCATATATGTTCAAATCAGTAGTCTATAATTTCTTTTTATCAAAAAATTCTAAAACATCCTCCTAATTGCAGCTAAAATGATATATTTTCATCTCAGTTCCCCCTTAGTAAAGTCTCTAAAACGCCTGCTGCCACTCCATTAGCATCTAACATAATGGAAAGTATGAAGAGGAGAAAGTTGGGATGAAAAGAGACAGAAGTTTTAACCAATTGTAGTTAAAATATGTTACTTTAAAAAAAAAAAAGCCTGTAGCCTGACCTTTGGTGGTGCAGTGGATAAAGCGTCGACCTGGGAACACTGAGGTCGCCAGTTCAAAACCCTGCACTGGTCTGGTCAAGGCACATATGGGAGTTGATGCTTCCAGCTCCTTCCCCCTTTCTCTCTCTCTCTCTCTCTCTCTCTCTCTCACTCTCACTCTGTGTCTCCTCTTTAAAATGAATTAAAAAAATGTTACTTTTGCACATCTTACAAAAGTATATATCTTGTGCACATAATGCTAGAGTCTATCCCAGGGTCCTATCCCATGCTCACACCTGAGGGTTGCTGACAATTTAGCTTCGCAGTAAATCTGTTGAAGACCTTGGGTTTTAGTTTCCTTTATGAGGGAATCCCTCTCTGCTAGACATTTTAGACTCCCTTGCCCAGACTCCTTTTCCTGGGGTCCATGGGACGTAGACACATTTTCTCATACAACTCTTTACTCAGCCTTGTGGCTGGTGGCTTTATCTGTCATTTAGTGCCTACATATGGTGAATCCGCACCAACAGCCCATAGCTCTCTGGACACTTAGTGGTTCCCTGGAAGCCCTATATTTGATTGGAGGTGGGGGCAAAACACCTCCCCTGTATAGTGTTGCCTGAAGTGGTCCCTCCAGGACTCTGCAACTGCTACCCTGGTAAATCGACTGATGTCGGCACATCAGGTTTTGTGATTCGTTCATTTGTCTATATAGGTGGCCTGGTCTCTGCTTGACAGTAATTAGCATCTGTTGTTTTGTGTTCAGTTTGGAGGGGCAGGTCACCTGATGGAAAAAGAAAGAAAATCCTTTTTAATACAGGTTGGTGTTTCAAGTATCTGCATAATTGCTTTCAACCCTCAATTTTCTCCGTGAAATCCTATACTCATTGAGCAAATGTGTTTGAGGGCTTATGTGTTCTAGGTCCAATGATAGGTTCTGAAATTACAAAAATAAACAGATACAGGAGGGAGCAAGATGGCGACGGAGTAGGCGGACGTACCAACTTCCAACTCCCAGAACCAAAGTGGATTACAACTCAATTTTAAGAACCATCACCTGGATAAACCAACTTTGAACAAAACTAAGTGGACTCTTCAACCAAGGAACACAGAAGAAGCCACATTGAGACTGGTAGGAATAGCGAAAACGCGAAGAGGGCTGCCCAGCTCCCCGGAGCAAACAGCAGCCCGGAGAGACCCGCGGGGCGGGAGGAGATTTTGGCGGAGAGGGAGGGACCTGGGTCCCAGGAACCAAGCCCCAGCCTGCAGTCCCAGAGCCAAAAAGAGGCGTTTGGACAGTATTGAGCTGTGAAACAAGTGAGGGAGCTCCCAGGCCTACAGTGTGGAGTGTTAGGTCCCTTCCTACTCTGCTGAGGGCTGCTTAAGGTTTTGGGGCGGCAGGACGCTGAAAGGCGGTTCTGTCGGCGTGGGCAGAGGCCAAGCCGGTGGGAGATCGGTCTAGCCCAGAGGGTCGGAGGGTAAACGCGAGAGCGGTCCGGAAGCTGCGGGCCCGCCTTTAATCCCACTTACGGGGACAAAGCGGGAGGCCAGAAATGGGCAGGCCCTGCGCAAGCCGGCCCTGAACGCGGGGACCGGGCTAGGACCAGGGACGGGCAGGGGCTCGTGGCTGAGCTGACGATACTAGTCCGCCCCCCCCCACCGCCGTCCGCCGGAGAAACCGCGGTTGGCCAGTATACGTGCGCGAGCGGGCTCCGAGCGCGGGAACGGGGTGGACCCCGAGACAGGCGGAGGCTCGCAGCTGAGCCCACGGCTGCTATCCCCATCCGGCCGGAGAAACCCCGGATAGCGTTAATACGTGCACGAGCGGGCTCCGAACGCGGGGGCGGGGTAGAGTCCGGGACGAGCGGAAGTACGCAGCTCGGCGGAAGCCAGCAAACACGCCCGCCCCAATAAATCTTGGTTTCCGACCCTGCGCAAAGGGCCCTGGCCTCGAGGGCGGGGCTAAAGCTCCTGACGGGCAAAAGCTTACAGCTGAGAGCACGTCAAAAGCCCCGCCTAACCCGCGGAACTGTAGCGAGCAGGCTCCGACTGCTGGTTCTGGGCGGAAGTCCGGAAATAGGCTGGGTCCGCAGCTGAGGAAAGGTGCTCGCCTCTACCCTTGGTGCTAATCTTGTGGCTTCAGTGATAGCCCCTCCCACGGAGGAGAGGCAGAAATCACAGCAAAAGCCACAGTGGGCCGGCGCTGGCAACGCTCATACCCAACCACCCTAGGCACCGGCAGAGGGGGTGGGGGGCCTGCAGATAGACCACACCTAGAGAACACAAAGGCAACACATACTGGACTCCAGTGGCCACAACTTGCTTATACACAGAAAAAATGGGTAGGCAGAGGAATGCAAACCAAATGAATCAAGAGAAATCCCCAGAGAAGGACCTGAATGAACCAGATATAACCAAATTACCAGAAGCAGAATTTAGAATAATGATAGTTAGGATGTTCAAAGAAATTAGAGCAACAATGGATAGTCATTATGAGCACCTAAATAAAGAGATAACAAGTATAAAAAATGAAATTGAAATAATAAAAAAGAATCAGACAGAAATGACAAATACAGTATCAGAACTGAAGACCACAATGGAAGGAATTAAAAGCAGGATGGATGACGCTGAGGATCGAATAAGCGAGTTAGAGGACACAATAAACAAAGGCACAGAAGCAGAGAAGAAAAAGGAAAAGAGACTTAAAAAATGTGAGGAAACTCTAAGGGAGCTTTGTGACAACATGAAGAGAAACAACATTCGCATCATAGGGGTGCCTGAAGAAGAGGAGAGAGGACAGGAAATGGAAACTTTGTTCAATCAAATTATAGCAGAAAACTTTCCTAAATTAAGGCTGGGTAACACTCCACACATTCAAGAAGCACACAGAACTCCATTAAGGAGAAACCCAAAAAAATCTACACCAAGACACATCATAGTTAAAATACCAAAGCTAATGGATAAAGAAAAAATTTTAAAAGCTGCTAGAGAAAAAAAGACTATCACCTACAAAGGAGCCCCCATAAGGATGACATCGGACTTCTCAACAGAAACACTTGAGGCCAGAAGGAAATGGCAAGAAATAATCAAAGTAATGCAGAACAAGAACCTACAACCAAGACTACTTTATCCAGCAAGGCTAACGTTTAAAATTGAAGGAGAAATAAAGAGCTTCCCAGAAAAAGAAAGCCTGAAGGAATTCATAAAAACCAAACCAATTCTGCAAGAGATACTAAGGGGCCTCTTGTGAACAGTTTAAAGGGAGGAAAGAATAGAGCAAAAGAAGAATACAGCTTTAAAGAATAAAATGGCAATAAACAACTACATATCAATAATAACCTTAAATGTAAATGGATTAAATGATCCAATCAAAAGACATAGGGTAGCTGCATGGATAAAGAAACAGGACCCATACATATGCTGTCTACAAGAGACACACCTTAAAATAAAAGATATTCATAGACTGAAGGTAAAAGGATGGAAAAAAATATTTCATGCAAATGGAAATGAAAAAAAAGCAGGGGTAGCAATACTTATATCAGACAAAATGGACTTTAAAACAAAGGCTGTAGTAAGAGATAAAAGAGGACACTACATAATGATAAAGGGAACAATTCAACAGGAAGATATAACTATTGTAAATATCTATGCACCAAATATAGGAGCCCCGACATACATAAAGCAGACTTTGATGGATATAAAGGGCGAGATTAACAGCAATACTATCATAGTAGGGGATTTCAATACCCCTCTAACAACACTGGATAGATCCTCAAGAAAGAAAATTAATAAAGAAACAGCAGACTTAAAGGAGACACTAGATCAACTTGATTTAATAGATATCTTCAGAACTTTTCACCCTAAAGCAGTAGAATATACATTCTTCTCAAGTGCTCATGGTACGTTTTCTAGGATAGACCACATGTTAGGACACAAAAATGGTCTCAATAAATTTAAGAAGATTGAAATCATATCAAGCATTTTCTCTGATCACAATGCCATGAAACTAGAAATTAACCACAAAAGAAAAACTGAAAAATACTCAAACACCTGGAAACTAAATAGCTTGTTATTAAATAATGAATGGATTAACAATGAGATCAAAGAAGAAATAAAAAAGTTTCTAGAAACAAATGATAATGAGCATACATCAACTCAAAATTTATGGGACACAGCAAAAGCAGTTCTGAGAGGGAAGTTTATTGCACTACAGGCATATCATAAGAAGCTAGAAAAAGCTCAAATAAGCAACTTGACCCTGCATCTAAAAGAACTAGAAAAACAACAACAAATAAAACCCAAGACAAGTAGAAGAAAGGAAATAATAAAGGTCAGAGCAGAAATAAATGACATAGAGGCTAAGGAAACAATACAGAGGATCAATGAAACAAGAAGCTGGTTCTTTGAAAAGGTAAACAAGATTGATGAACCTTTAACTAGACTCACCAAGAAAAAAAGAGAGAGGACTCAAATAAATAAAATTAGAAAGGACAGTGGAGAAATAACAACTGACACAACAGAAATACAAAGCATTGTAAGAAAATACTATGAAGAACTATATGCCAAAAAATTAGACAATCTTGGTGAAATGGACAAATTTCTTGAATCATATAACCTTCCAAAAATCAATCTGGAAGAATCAGAACACCTAAACAGACCAATTACAGCAAATGAGATCGAAACAGTTATCAAAAAACTCCCAAAAAAGAAAAGTCCTGGGCCTGATGGCTTCACAAGTGAATTCTATCAAAAATTCAGAGAAGAACTAACTCCTATTCTCCTGAAGCTATTTCAAAAAATTCAAGAGGAAGGAAGAATTCCAAACTCCTTTTATGAGGCGAGCATAATTATGATCCCAAAACCGGGCAAAGACAACACAAAGAAAGAAAATTATAGGCCTATATCCTTGATGAATTTAGATGCTAAAATTCTCAACAAAATATTAGCCAACCGGATCCAGCAATATATGAAAAAAATCATACACCACGATCAAGTGGGATTTATCCTGGAGAGGCAAGGCTGGTTCAATATTCGCAAATCAATCAATGTGATTCACCACATAAACAAAAGGAAGGACAAAAATCACATGATAATTTCAATAGATGCAGAAAAGGCATTTGATAAAATCCAGCACCCATTCATGCTCAAAACTCTCAGTAAAGTGGGAATACAGGGATCATTCCTTAACATGATAAAGGCCATCTATGATAAACCGACAGCAAACATCATACTAAATGGACAAAGATTAAAAGCAATCCCCTTAAGATCAGGAACCAGGCAGGGTTGCCCACTTTCACCACTCTTATTCAACATAGTTCTGGAAGTCCTAGCTACAGCAATCAGACAAGAAGAAGAAATAAAAGGCATACAAATTGGAAAAGAAGAAGTAAAACTGTCATTATTTGCAGATGATATGATATTGTATATTGAAAACCCTAAAGTCTCAGTCAAAAAACTACTGGATCTGATAAATGAATTCAGCAAGGTGGCAGGATATAAAATTAATACTCAGAAATCAGAGGCATTTCTATACACCAACAATGAAATATCAGCAAAAGAAATTAAGGAAACAATCCCCTTCACTATTGCAGCCAAAAAAATTAAGTACCTAGGAGTAAATTTAACCAAGGAGGTTAAGGACTTGTACTCAGAAAATTATAGAACATTGATAAAAGAAATCAAGGAAGATACAAACAAGTGGAAGCACATACCGTGCTCATGGCTAGGAAGAATAAACATCATTAAAATGTCTATATTACCCAAAGCAATTTATAAATTCAATGCAATACCAATTAAAATACCAATGACATACTTCAAAGATATAGAACACATATTCCAAAAATTTATATGGAACCAAAAAAGAACACGAATAGCCTCAGCAATCTTAAAAAGAAAAAATAAAGCAGGAGGTATCACTCTTCCTGATATCAAGGTTTACTACAAGGCCATTATACTCAAGACAGCCTGGTACTGGCATAAGAACAGGCACATAGATCAATGGAACAGAACAGAGAACCCAGAAATAAACCCACAGCTTTATGGACAACTGATATTTGACAAAGGAGGAAAGAACATACAATGGAGTAAAGACAGCCTCTTTAACAAATGGTGTTGGGAAAATTGGACATCTACCTGCAAAAAAATGAAACTAGACCATCAACTTACACCATTCACAAAAACAAACTCAAAATGGATAAAAGACTTAAATGTAAGCCGTGAAACCATAAACATCTTAGAAGAAAACATAGGCAGCAAGCTCTCCGACATCTGTAGCAGCGGTATATTTGCCGATTTATCTTCATGGGCAACTGAAATAAAAGGCAAGATAAACAAATGGGACTATATCAAACTAAAAAGTTTTTGCACAGCTAAAGACAATAGGAACAGAATAAAAAGACAAACCACACAATGGGAGAACATATTCGACAGCACATCTGATAAGGGGTTAATAACTAAAATTTATAAAGAACTTATAAAAAGCAACACCAGGAAGACAAACAACCCAATCAAAAAATGGGCAAAAGAAATGAATAGAAATTTCTCCAAAGAGGACATACAGATGGCCAATAGGCATATGAAAAAATGCTCAACATCACTAATCATTAGAGAAATGCAAATTAAAACCACAATGAGATATCACCTCACACCAGTCAGAATGGCACTTATCAGCAAAACAACACAGAATAAGTGCTGGCGAGGATGTGGAGAAAAGGGAACCCTTCTGCACTGCTGGTGGGAATGCAGACTGGTGCAGCCACTGTGGAAAACAGTTTGGAGATTCCTCAGAAAATTAAAAATCGAACTGCCTTTTGACCCAGCTATCCCACTTTTAGGAATATACCCTAAGAACACCATAGCACTGTTCGAAAAGAAGAAATGCGCCCCCATGTTCGTGGCAGCATTGTTCACAATAGCGAAGATCTGGAACCAGCCCAAGTGTCCGTCAGAAGACGAGTGGATTAAAAAGCTATGGTACATATATACTATGGAATACTACTCAGCCATAAGAAACGATGACATCGGAGCATTTATAACAAAATGGATGTACCTTGATAACATTATACGGAGTGAAATAAGTAAATCAGAAAAAAAGAAAAACTGAAAACAGCACGATTACATACATAGGTGGGACATGAAAGTGAGGGTATGAGACATGGACAAGAGAGTGGTGGTTTTGGGATGGGGGGAGGGAGGGAAGAGTGGGATAGGGAGGAGGGGAGGGACGCAGGGAAAACCAGATTGAAGGTGACAGAGGACAATTTGACTTTTGGTGATGGGTATGCAACACAATTGAATGATAAGATAACCTGGTGATGTTTTCATTGTACATATGTACCCTGATTTATTGATGTCACCCCATTAGAATTAATAATAATAAAATATATATTAAAAAAAAAAAAAAAAAAAAAAAAAAAAAAAAAGAAACCATGAAAAAAAAAAAAAAAAAAAAAAAATAAACAGATACATTGTAAACATGTAATATGTAACATAAAGAATATGATTAGTCTGCCATATGTTAAAATACTATAGTACTAAACCACATTTTAAATACCCATGTGAAAACAACTGTTTTCTTTAAAGTTATGTGAGATTTTATAAGAGTTCACTCTGCCATTATGTAGTAACTCTGATTGAATTTATGGAATTAAATATGTTATATAATCATCATTTACAGTAATTCTTCATTAAATTGTTAGTGAATTCAAATGGGATATTCTAACAGTATGAGGGATTTTGGAGGACTTTATTGTTTTATATATGTAGTTGCATAATAGGGAAGAGTTTTCAGAGATAGAGTGGGAATTAGTTTCTAATGTGGTAGTCTATGTGGGAATTTTATAGTTTCAGTTGTCTACATAAAATACTTTAACATAGCTCTTAGTACATAAAAATCTTATTTGGATAAAGATCCTAAATTGTGGGTATTGTATACTGATCAAACCTAAGGTAATGACAATAAATGATTTGTCCTAATTTGTATGTGAAACCTGAACGGCCCCATTCTGCCACCTTCTGGCTGACGCTGTCTTAGGTTGCTGTGAACTAAGCATCATCTAACTGTTTCTGCCACAGCTGTCGTTAGATCATTTATTTCCGGGCCTGGGAAATTTCAGATGTGGTCAGTTTAACGTATAACATGGTTCTAATTACTTAGGCTCATACTTATTTCTCAGTTCTAAAATGTGTTCGAGTTTGTAGACTAGGGTCAGTACAGTGATGTGTAGGGTTGTTCCTTCTAACCCTATGTAGTCGTAGCTGCTTTTGGCTTTTCCACAATACTAAATTTCTTCAGATATTATTTGATATTAAAACTATATCAAGTTTTATAGCTGTCCCACTTAAAAATAACAAAATTATTTGGAGAATACTGATAGAAAAATGGAACATTGACTTCACTGCTAATTTTTTAAAATAAATAATGTATTAAAATATTTATTAGAACTCTAAGAGAATAAACCATATGCTTGTTAGTGAAATCTTAGTATTTCATGTCCTTGATTTTGTGACTTTGGTGTATTTTCATTCAAAAAAGATTTTGGTAGAGAATTAAAACTGGAAAATGTAATTTGTTTAAAGTATGTATGATATACTTTTGGGGGTAGGTGGGAGAAAGAATTAAACCAGAATATAGAATATTGCAATTTTGTGACCTTTTCAACATACTTTACTTCTCTGTGGCTCTGGAAAATGAGATGATAATATTTTAATCATCTTAAGTAGGCTTTTGTGAGGGATAAATACGTTATCTCATGTAGAATGCTTAGGATAATGCCTGACCTATAAGTTACTGTTATTATCAATCTCACAATATTTAGAATATATTACATATTCATATATATTGTAAATAGATTTCAATATATCTAGACAATAAGTTTTATATGTTTTTACAGTCTTATATCTAGTATTAAATTAAAATAGCGAGATTGAAGATAGTGGAAATAAATGCACAGCCTCCTGAGATAGAGCTGTATGTGACATACTGGGGCCTCACAAAGTCCCTCTGTTTCTGTCTGTGGCTCATCATTCTCTTGATAAACCTAAAATTACCTCAGTAAAGAGCTATAGTATCTCTAAAAAAATTAATCAATTCAAAAACATAGACTGCTTATGATGTGATCACTGTGTGTGGGATTCTAGAGGTAGACAGTTTTGGGAGAAGCACACAAGAAGAGTTAGAAGAATAAACATGTAATTATTGTACAGTGTGATCAGCGCAATAATGTGGGTGTTAATAATATATTTTAGGAGCTAGAATAGAAGAAATGACATTGAACTAGATTTTGAGTAACAAGTAGAAATTTGCCCGGAGAAAGTCATCTTATATTTTTAACTTAAAAATAAAAGATCAAAGAGAGAGTCCACAAGTATTTGAGATCCAAAGAATAGCTATTTCAGAAGCAGTGATTCAGGCAGAAACTCAAATAATATTCTGATTAGGGGCCAAAGGCAAGGAGTTTTTATAAGAAAGGGAATGGGAATAATTGCATGAATAAACGGAAGGAATTTCTATTAATGTTGATACTGGGTGGTGCTAATTCTAAAGAATGTCTTCTTCAGTATGATAGGCAAAATGTCTGCTTTCCTATCAGCTTTGCAAAGAGTTGTTTGAAATACAGTGTTGCTTTGGCCCAGTCCAATGGTGATTTTGACCAGTTCAAACATTCCGAAGGTTTGAGGGTTAAGACATGCATGGCAGTTCCTCTGGAGTGGCAGCATTGACTGTTTATATTACCTTTCACACATAAATGAGGCTTTTTTTTTTTTTTTTAGTGAGAGGAGGGGAGGCAGAGAATGACTCCTGCAAGCGCCCTGACCACATCCACCTGGCAAGCCCACTAGGGGGATGCTCTGCCCTTCTGGGGCCCTTGCTCTGTTGCAGGAGGGGAAGAGAAGAGAGAGAGAGAAAGAGAGAGAAGCAGGGGGTGGGAGGGTGGAGAAGCAGATGGTTACTTCTCCTGTGTACCCTGGTCAGGAATTGAATCCGGGACATCCACACACTGGGCTGATGCTCTACCACTGAATGAACCAGCCAGGGCCATAAATAGGGCTTTTGTGAATGATTGTTGACTACTGGTTTGTCTGCACTTTCTCACATTTCATATTAGTACTGCTGTACTGCCTTTCATATCCAGAATGCTCTGTCACACATCAACTAGAAAATGAAGTTTTCAAGCTTTTGTATTTGTAATGCATAAGACCAGGCTTCTATCATGGTAATTCTGGATAAAGGCAAATTGTATTTTTCTGGGCATTTTCTTTTTTGTTTTCTTTTTAACAGAGACAGAGAGAGGGATAAATAGGGACAGACAGACAGGAAGGGAAAGAGATGAGAAGCATCAATTTTTCGTTGTAGTACTTTAGTTGTTCATTGATTGCTTTCTCATATGTACCTTGACCTTGGGGCTTTAGCAGACTGAGTGACCCCTTGCTCAAGCCAGTGACCTTGGGTCCAAGCTGGTGAATTTTGCTCAAACCAGATGAACCCATGCTCAAACTGGCAACCTTGGAGTCTCAAACCTGGGTCCTCCGCATCCCAATCTAATGCTTTATCCACTGTGTCACTGCCTGGTCAGGCTTTCTGGGAGTTTTCAATGTTGGTGTCTGAGCCTATAGTCCCCTCTGTTCACCTCCCTACTCTGGAACTGTACCTACCACACTGCAATCAGCTACCTGAGACCTGGAGCTTGCCCGATCTATACTGATGAGGGCTGTTGTGTGAATGCAAGGACTTCATTTGTGTAGTGGTAATGAACATTGAAGGGATATGTTTCATCTTCTTCACTTCTCTTTCAGGTATTTAGAAAGTCCTTCCATGGAGATTTAGATATTGTGCTGCCTGGCCTGAGCTTGGCTAGTGAGTCAGCAGTGATTCAACAGGAAGCGTTTATCAACACAAAGGGCTGGACTGTCTAGGGAGAGAGTGCCTGCATCAACCATGATTAGAACTTTCATATTTTTGTATTTTATATATTTAATACTCTGGAAATAGAATCCCACTGTAAAGCCAGTAGCTATGGTCACCTGACCCATGCAGGTTTGCATTTGATTCTGACAGATGGCAATGAAACAATGGAGCCAAGAACTGGTGGGCCATTACCTTTAATCCTAGCTTGCACCCAGTGGGCGAGAAATACATAGTGGGAAAACACTTCCCTTTCCATTCAGGGCTCCCAAAGCCACTGACTTATCCGAGTTTCCTAGAATCAAAGGTGTCTACCTCACCAGCCTTATTCACCTCTGTTCCCCATCTCCTTCTCTCTGTACAAACTGGCTTCTCCTTCAGCACTTTGCCATCTTGGCTGCTTCTCCTTTGCAATGCTAATTTCAGAAACCCAGTCTGCGAATCCCAGGTCTGCCCCGTTTTTTAGTGTAGAAATCAAAACTTTAATCCAATATACAAATAAGGAAGTCTCTGATACAAAGTCACTCATCTGAGGCATATTGGGATTCCTTATGAGTGTGCCCCACCCCACATCATGCAACAGTCAAGGGTGTGGGGAATGTTCTTTGTGGTTACAGAACTGTGGTCTCTGTCCTTGCTGGCTGTCATCTCGATGCTACCCTGCACTTCTAGAGGTCTTTCTTTGGCCTAACACATGAACTCCAGTATCTCAGAGTGGGCAATAGCATGCTGGGCCATTCTCCAGGCTTAGGATCTGACAGTTCCTGTCCTGGATCTCTTCTGCTTCGGGCTGGAGAAAGTTCTCGATTTTTAAGAAATAATGTGATTAGATTGGGCATACCTAGATAATCCCCAAGAATCTATTCTAAGGTCATTAATTAGTAACCTAATTACCTCTGCAGAGTCCCCTTAGCCATGTATTGTAATAAATTTAGAGATTTCAGGGAATAGATGGAATAAATGGAGGCTGGGGAGGGGCCATTCTGCCTATCACAAATTCTGGGTTTAACTTTCAAATATGGTTTTGAACCAAAACAGGAGATTGTATGTGCTAAGGCATGTTGTACTCAAGAAGTGGAAATTAAGTTAGTGTTATTGTTTGTGATATAAATTGGTGAAATGGAATTAAATGGAGGCCTGTTTAAGATTGGTAAAGATTCTTGATTACTCTGCTAAGGGTTTGGACTTTGTAGGCCATGGGAAGTTACTTGAATGTGTTTTTCTTTGAAATGACATAGCATTGTGTGTTTAGAAATACGATTGTGTTTTAGTAATATGACAAATAGAGTGGGAACTAAGGCATTGGGAGTTTGGAGAGAAGAGGAAATACAGAGAGACTGTGTTTGGTATTTATGTTTAGACTCTCAGTAAGCATTGGAAGGAGGATTTATTTAATATTTAAAATAAATTTAAGCCATTCTTTCTTCTCCTGGACAACCAGAAATATAAAACAATTGATAACAGGTATACATATGATTAAAATAAAATTTAGTATGCAATGTGTTCCAGTCTCATATGCAACTTTCTTTTTGAAATCTCCAATATGATGTCTGATAAATATGTCTGACAAAGTCTTTCTTTGTTACAATATCCTTCCAACTTTTTCCTTCTTTACCCTTTCTTCTCTTAGTAATTGGCATCACTATTTACCCAGAGACTCAAACTAAAAATATAGGTATTATTTTTGATAAGTTCCTTTTATTCATCCCCTAGGTTCACTTTATTAGCAAATCTGCCTGTTTCTCCAGAGTATATATGAAATTTGACCAATTCTCTCTCTCCCGTTATGATCTCAGTTCAAGTAGCCACCATTTCTTACCTGGACTGTGTGAGTAATCTCAAGTTGTTTTCCTTGCCTTTACTGTTACCCTCAACCTACATCTACTATTTCCCAATCCATTCTCTGCTCAGTAGTCATATTGTTTCTGCCTCATTCCTCTCTCAGTGTCTTTAATTCATTGTTCCTTATGTCTGGTATACTGTTCTTCAGTCATTCCTGATTTATTCCATTTCTTTCTAGTTCAAGTCTTTTTTGTTATTTTTACAGGGACAGAGAGAGAGTCAGAGAGAGGGATAAATAGGGACAGACAGACAGGAATGGAGAGAGATGAGAAGCATCAATCAGCAGTTGTTCACCTTAGTTGTTCATTGATTGCTTTCTCACTTGTGCCTTGACTGCGGGCCTTCAGCAGACTGAGTAACCCCTTGCTCGAGCCAGCGACCTTGGGTCCAAGCTGGTGAGCTTTTGCTCAAGCCAGATGGCCCCGCACTCAAGCTGGCGACCTTGGGGTCTCAAACCTGGGCCGCATCCCAGTTCGACGCTCTACCCACTGCGCCACCGCCTGGTCAGGCTCTAGTTCAAGTCTTGACAACTCAAAAGTCACATTTTTCAGAGCACATAATATTTATTCTTATCACTAAGCCTTCATTCATATAGTTTTATCTTATTGAATTGCCCTTGTTACTTTTTCTGGTCTATCAAATTCTACCTTTCCTCCAAGACTCTTCTCAAATTTCATGTATTCCATTTTATTTCCCTTAATACCTAATATACACTGAATTCCCCTTTCTACACTTTATGTTCTTTTGATACTTTTGTAATTTCTTTAGTCTTTTAAAAACCCTTAAGTAAGAAATACTAATCGACAGGGATGGTAGAATTCTAAACTGGTCAAACTTTAATTTTATTTTTGCTGTGGTGTCTTCCATATAGATCAAATGGCTGGAGTTCCTTCGTGTATTCACAAATATGTGGGTTGGTGTATCAGAAAGGTTATTTTGTTAACGAATTGTTATTTCAAGTCACAAAAGCTTAACTATAGAGAAATTTGACTCTATAATTATGTATTTAATTTTATCATATAAATTTTGAGTTATTAACATGGTAAATATTACTAGATTTTACTTGATTTATAAGTTACTAGGTAGTTACATTTACATAATTATTTTATATTCTCTATAATTCAATGTTTGGATGTTATAGATTCTCAGTACATATTTGTGGGTAGCAGCTGTATGTTTTCTGTTTCTTTGTTGATTAGGTAAAAAATAATCCAGGTTCATTGGACTATGTCTAGATTTTTTTTTTTTTTTTTTTTTTTTGGTGACAGAGAGAGTGAAAGAGAGGGACAGACAGATAGGAAGGGAGAGAGATAAGAAGCATCAATTCTTCGTTGCAGCACCTTAGTTGTTCATTGATTGCTTTCTCATATATGCCTTGACCAGGGGCTACAGCAGACTGAGTGACCTTCGGCTCAAGCCAGTGACCTTGAGCTTCAAGCCAGGGACCTTTGGGCTCAAGCTGGCGACCTCGGGGTCTCGAACCTGGGTCCTCCATGTTCCAGTCTCCCAGTCCAATGCTGTATCCACTGTGCAAATGCCTGATCAGACATATGTCCAGTTCTTAACTCAAGCCTTTAAATGAGTGTATTACAGCATTATCAAACACATTTTCTAAAAAGACAGTAAAGCTAATTCATTTGGGAAATATACATGGTTATTCCAAGGAATAAAGTATTCACTAAAAGAATCTAACTCAAGACATGACCAATATGTTCTATTTGAGCGAATGTAGGGAAATGGAATACATTTCTATGTATGTTAACTGAGATACAGTTTAGAATGTGTATTTTTGCACATGATATGAAGATGTGTAAGGGAGGAGAACCAAAGAGTAGAATAAGCAGCTGATTTTAACAGTTAGAAATAGTGATCTATCAAAATATGAAAACACAGGTACATCAGTGGTTTAAACATATCATTAGTAAGCATGCTAATTATCTTCTGTACCTTAAAAAGACCTAAAAGACATAGAACTAGGTATTCTAAAGCCTTTATTTGTTGGAAGGAAGAATAAAAACTGAAAACAAGAATGCTATTCTGTGAAATTCTGCAGGAGATATACTCAACTGTATCAGTATTTTAAAATATAGGAATCCTATTAAGATGAAGATCCCAAGAAAGGTCCACTTGTTGCTCTCACAGGAGGAGGGAAAAGTTGTTATGTGAAATATACCTAGAGCATTTTCATACAAATGTTTAACTTTTGGAGGAAATATTTTACTAGAGCAGCCCTGTCCCAGTTTGGGGAGGTCATCCCTTCTACTCTAGTCTACTCTAGCCATCCAATCTCACATTAAGGTGGGAAAAAAGCTATATCATTGGAGAATAACCTGTGAAAGCCACAGCCCAGATGAATAGGTCAAGTACAAAACTGAGATTATATCTTAAAATTATAGAATGCTTTTCCCTTCCCATATTTTACCCTCCTACAAACACATACACATACAAACAAACAAACAAACCTGGGAAAATGCAGATATATAACAGGGCTACAGTAGAATAACAATAAATTACAGCTGAAAGAACTGCAAGGCATGGATGGGCTCTCTCTGGGGAAAAGAACTGAAGGAAGCCCAGAGTCAGTAAGAGAAATCAAACAAGGATACCAGAGGAACTTGAAGCTTCTAACACTTACAGCAAATATTAAACGCACAGCCTGCCTCCTGGCCAAATTAATAGATTCACACAGTAAATGTCTATTTACCTTTGTTCCTATTGTCTAATGCTACATCGTGAACTTTCAACAAAAAATTAGATGGCATGCCTAAAGGCAAGAAAAAGGTCTGGAGACAAAGCAAGTGTTAGAACCAGATTCAGATATTATAGGTGTTTGAATTATCAGATAGGGAATTTATAATAACTTATTAATAAGTAAGGATTCCAATGGAAAAAGTAAGCAATATTCAGGAATACATGAGTAATGTAAGGAGAGAAAAACTCTAAGAAAGAATCAACAGAAAATTCTAAAGTAAAAAACAACAACAACACTGTAATAGAAATAAATACGTTTGATGAAGCCATCAGTAGAATGGATACAGCTGAGGAAAGAATCAATGAGGTTGAAGATAGATCAATAGGAACTGCCTAAAGTGAAATGCAAAGAAAATAAAATATTGGGAGGAAAACAGAACAGAACATCTAAAAACTATGGACAACTTTAAAAATTGTAATATATGCATAAATGGAATACCAGAAGAGGAAAAAGTATAGAAGAAATATTTGAAAAACTGCAGAGACTGTTAGAAAATTAACAATGGACACCAAAACACAGGACCAAAAAGTTTAATACCAAGCAAAATAAATAGAAAAATAACCTGGGTATATAATATTTAAACTGAGGAATACCCGAAACTAAGAAAATCTTGAAAGATCCCATAGGGGAATGAGAAAACCTTGAGAAGAATAGAATAAGAATTATGACCGATTTCTCATCATCATGCAAGTAAGAAGAGAGTGGAGTAAAAGATTTATATGTTGAGAGAAAAAAAAAATTCTAACCAACAATTTAGTGAAATTATCTTTCAAAAGTGAAAGACAGGCCTGACCAGATAGATGGTGGCGCAGTGGATAGAGCATTGACCTTGGACTCTGAGGTCCCATGTTCGCAAGCGTGAGCATGGGCTCATCTGACTTGAGCGCAGGGTGAATGGCTTGAGTGTGGGGTCACAGACATAATCCCATGGTTGCTCACTTGAGCCCAAAGGTTACAGGCTTGAGCCCAAGGTTGTTGGCTTGTGCAAGGGGTCACTGGCTCAGCTGGAGCCCCCTGGTCATGGCATGGATGAGAAGCAATCATTGAACAACTAAAATGGCACAACTATAAATTAATATTTCTCATCTCTCTCCCTTCCTTGTCTATCTGTCTCTGTCTCTGTCTCTCGCTTAAAAACAGTGGGAGACAGATACTTTCTTAGAGAAACAAAAACTAAAGGCATTTTTTGCTGCAGACGTGTCCTGCAAGAAATGATAAAAGAAGTTCTTCAGAGAGAAGGAAAGAATATAGCTTAAAAATTTGACTGTGCATAAAAAAAGGCATTAAATAGGAAAATATTTGAAGGATGAAATATTTTTCTCTTTCATTTTTGATTTAAAAAGAACTTTAAAGTAATAACAGTAATAATGTTTACTACTTAATGCTTATATAATATGTATAAGTGAAGTGAATAATACAATGTCATAAGGATAGAAAAAAGGATTTGGGAATATACTGTTATAAGGTACCAGCACTACAAATGAAGCAGTATAATGCCATTTAAAGGTGAAATTAGATCTGTTAAAATACGTATTGCAAAAACTAAGACAATAACTAAAACTTTTCTTTAAAAATGTATAATTGATTGAGAAGGGAGGATATTAAATAGGAGCCTATAAAATGTCCGTTAAAATCAGAATAAAAAATTGGAAAAAAGAAATTCAATGAATGGAAAACAATTTCAAATATGATGGATATCAGTCTATGTCAATAGTCATTTTAAATGTAAATGGCATAAAAATACCAAGAGACAGAGACAGAGATTGTCAGAATTATAAAGAACAAGATCATATGTGTGTGTATGTATATACATATACATATACATACACATATACATATACATACACATACACATATACAAATAGCTATGTGTTGTCTGTTTTTTTAAAAAAAAAACACTATAAAGGACCAGGTAAGCCTGACCTGTGGTAGCACAGTAGATGGGACATCAACCTAGAATGCTGAAGTTGCTGGTTCACAGCCCTAGGCTTGCCTGGTCAAGGCACATACGGGAAGTAACTATGAGTTGATGCTTTCCACTCCTACCACCAGCCTTTCTCTCTCCTCTCTCTCTCTAAATTTGATAAATAAAAAATCTAATAAATAAATAAGAATCAGGTAAAAAGAAAAAGGATGGTGAAAGATAAACCATGCTATCACTAACCAAGAGGAATCTGGAGCAGCTATGTTAATTTCAGACAAAGCAATTCAGAATAATGCAAAAAATGAAGTATACAAATGGACATTACATAATGATTTGGTAGTCAGTTTGTCCAGAAACTTTTTTTTTTTTTTTTTTTTTTTATATATATATTTTATTATTATTAATTCTAATGGGGTGACATCCATAAATCAGGGTACATATGTACAATGAAAACATCTCCAGGTTATCTTATCATTCAATTGTGTTGCATACCCATCACCAAAAGTCAAATTGTCCTCTGTCACCTTCAATCTGGTTTTCCCTGCGTCCCTCCCCTCCTCCCTATCCCATTCTTCCCTCCCTCCCCCCATCCCATAACCACCACTCTCTTGTCCATGTCTCATACCCTCACTTTCATGTCCCACCTATGTATGTAATCGTGCTGTTCTCAGTTTTTCTTTTTTTCTGATTTACTTATTTCACTCCGTATAATGTTATCAAGGTACATCCATTTTGTTATAAATGATCCGATGTCATCATTTCTTATGGCTGAGTAGTATTCCATAGTATATATGTACCATAGCTTTTTAATCCACTCGTCTTCTGACGGACACTTGGGCTGGTTCCAGATCTTCGCTATTGTGAACAATGCTGCCACGAACATGGGGGCGCATTTCTTCTTTTCGAACAGTGCTATGGTGTTCTTAGGGTATATTCCTAAAAGTGGGATAGCTGGGTCAAAAGGCAGTTCGATTTTTAATTTTCTGAGGAATCTCCAAACTGTTTTCCACAGTGGCTGCACCAGTCTGCATTCCCACCAGCAGTGCAGAAGGGTTCCCTTTTCTCCACATCCTCGCCAGCACTTATTCTGTGTTGTTTTGCTGATAAGTGCCATTCTGACTGGTGTGAGGTGATATCTCATTGTGGTTTTAATTTGCATTTCTCTAATGATTAGTGATGTTGAGCATTTTTTCATATGCCTATTGGCCATCTGTATGTCCTCTTTGGAGAAATTTCTATTCATTTCTTTTGCCCATTTTTTGATTGGGTTGTTTGTCTTCCTGGTGTTGCTTTTTATAAGTTCTTTATAAATTTTAGTTATTAACCCCTTATCAGATGTGCTGTCAAATATGTTCTCCCATTGTGTGGTTTGTCTTTTTATTCTGTTCCTATTGTCTTTAGCTGTGCAAAAACTTTTTAGTTTGATATAGTCCCATTTGTTTATCTTGCCTTTTATTTCAGTTGCCCATGAAGATAAATCGGCAAATATACCGCTGCTACAGATGTCGGAGAGCTTGCTGCCTATGTTTTCTTCTAAGATGCTTATGGTTTCACGGCTTACATTTAAGTCTTTTATCCATTTTGAGTTTGTTTTTGTGAATGGTGTAAGTTGATGGTCTAGTTTCATTTTTTTGCAGGTAGATGTCCAATTTTCCCAACACCATTTGTTAAAGAGGCTGTCTTTACTCCATTGTATGTTCTTTCCTCCTTTGTCAAATATCAGTTGTCCATAAAGCTGTGGGTTTATTTCTGGGTTCTCTGTTCTGTTCCATTGATCTATGTGCCTGTTCTTATGCCAGTACCAGGCTGTCTTGAGTATAATGGCCTTGTAGTAAACCTTGATATCAGGAAGAGTGATACCTCCTGCTTTATTTTTTCTTTTTAAGATTGCTGAGGCTATTCGTGTTCTTTTTTGGTTCCATATAAATTTTTGGAATATGTGTTCTATATCTTTGAAGTATGTCATTGGTATTTTAATTGGTATTGCATTGAATTTATAAATTGCTTTGGGTAATATAGACATTTTAATGATGTTTATTCTTCCTAGCCATGAGCACGGTATGTGCTTCCACTTGTTTGTATCTTCCTTGATTTCTTTTATCAATGTTCTATAATTTTCTGAGTACGAGTCCTTAACCTCCTTGGTTAAATTTACTCCTAGGTACTTTATTTTTTTGGCTGCAATAGTGAAGGGGATTGTTTCCTTAATTTCTTTTGCTGATATTTCATTGTTGGTGTATAGAAATGCCTCTGATTTCTGAGTATTAATTTTATATCCTGCCACCTTGCTGAATTCATTTATCAGGTCCAGTAGTTTTTTGACTGAGACTTTAGGGTTTTCAATATACAATATCATATCATCTGCAAATAATGACAGTTTTACTTCTTCTTTTCCAATTTGTATGCCTTTTATTTCTTCTTCTTGTCTGATTGCTGTAGCTAGGACTTCCAGAACTATGTTGAATAAGAGTGGTGAAAGTGGGCAACCCTGCCTGGTTCCTGATCTTAAGGGGATTGCTTTTAATCTTTGTCCATTTAGTATGATGTTTGCTGTCGGTTTATCATAGATGGCCTTTATCATGTTAAGGAATGATCCCTGTATTCCCACTTTACTGAGAGTTTTGAGCATGAATGGGTGCTGGATTTTATCAAATGCCTTTTCTGCATCTATTGAGATTATCATGTGATTTTTGTCCTTCCTTTTGTTTATGTGGTGAATCACATTGATTGATTTGCGAATATTGAACCAGCCTTGCCTCTCCAGAATAAATCCCACTTGATCGTGGTGTATGATTTTTTTCATATATTGCTGGATCCGGTTGGCTAATATTTTGTTGAGAATTTTAGCGTCTAAATTCATCAGGGATATAGGCCTATAATTTTCTTTCTTTGTGTTGTCTTTGCCCGGTTTTGGGATCAGAATTATGCTCGCCTCATAAAAGGAGTTTGGAATTCTTCCTTCCTCTTGAATTTTTTGAAATAGCTTCAGGAGAATAGGAGTTAGTTCTTCTTTGAATTTTTGATAGAATTCACTTGTGAAGCCATCAGGCCCAGGACTTTTCTTTTTTGGGAGTTTTTTGATAACTGTTTCGATCTCATTTGCTGTAATTGGTCTGTTTAGGTGTTCTGATTATTCCAGATTGATTTTTGGAAGGTTATATGATTCAAGAAATTTGTCCATTTCACCAAGATTGTCTAATTTTTTGGCATATAGTTCTTCATAGTATTTTCTTACAATGCTTTGTATTTCTGTTGTGTCAGTTGTTATTTCTCCACTGTCCTTTCTAATTTTATTTATTTGAGTCCTCTCTCTTTTTTTCTTGGTGAGTCTAGTTAAAGGTTCATCAATCTTGTTTACCTTTTCAAAGAACCAGCTTCTTGTTTCATTGATCCTCTGTATTGTTTCCTTAGCCTCTATGTCATTTATTTCTGCTCTGACCTTTATTATTTCCTTTCTTCTACTTGTCTTGGGTTTTATTTGTTGTTGTTTTTCTAGTTCTTTTAGATGCAGGGTCAAGTTGCTTATTTGAGCTTTTTCTAGCTTCTTATGATATGCCTGTAGTGCAATAAACTTCCCTCTCAGAACTGCTTTTGCTGTGTCCCATAAATTTTGAGTTGATGTATGCTCATTATCATTTGTTTCTAGAAACTTTTTTATTTCTTCTTTGATCTCATTGTTAATCCATTCATTATTTAATAACAAGCTATTTAGTTTCCAAGTGTTTGAGTATTTTTCAGTTTTTCTTTTGTGGTTAATTTCTAGTTTCATGGCATTGTGATCAGAGAAAATGCTTGATATGATTTCAATCTTCTGAAATTTATTGAGACCATTTTTGTGTCCTAACATGTGGTCTATCCTAGAAAACGTACCATGAGCGCTTGAGAAGAATGTATATTCTACTGCTTTAGGGTGAAAAGTTCTGAAGATATCTATTAAATCAAGTTGATCTAGTGTATCCTTTAAGTCTGCTGTTTCTTTATTAATTTTCTTTCTTGAGGATCTATCCAGTGTTGTTAGAGGGGTATTGAAATCCCCTACTATGATAGTATTGCTGTTAATCTCGCCCTTTATATCCATCAAAGTCTGCTTTATGTATGTCGGGGCTCCTATATTTGGTGCATAGATATTTACAATAGTTATATCTTCCTGTTGAATTGTTCCCTTTATCATTATGTAGTGTCCTCTTTTATCTCTTACTACAGCCTTTGTTTTAAAGTCCATTTTGTCTGATATAAGTATTGCTACCCCTGCTTTTTTTTCATTTCCATTTGCATGAAATATTTTTTTCCATCCTTTTACCTTCAGTCTATGAACATCTTTTATTTTAAGGTGTGTCTCTTGTAGACAGCATATGTATGGGTCCTGTTTCTTTATCCATGCAGCTACCCTATGTCTTTTGATTGGATCATTTAATCCATTTACATTTAAGGTTATTATTGATATGTAGTTGTGTATTGCCATTTTATTCTTTAAAGCTGTATTCTTCTTTTGCTCTATTCTTTCCTCCCTTTAAACTGTTCACAAGAGGCCCCTTAGTATCTCTTGCAGAATTGGTTTGGTTTTTATGAATTCCTTGAGGCTTTCGTTTTCTGGGAAGCTCTTTATTTCTCCTTCAATTTTAAACGTTAGCCTTGCTGGATAAAGTAGTCTTGGTTGTAGGTTCTTGTTCTGCATTACTTTGATTATTTCTTGCCATTCCCTTCTGGCCTCAAGTGTTTCTGTTGAGAAGTCCGATGTCATCCTTATGGGGGCTCCTTTGTAGGTGATAGTCTTTTTTTCTCTAGCAGCTTTTAAAATTTTTTCTTTATCCATTAGCTTTGGTATTTTAACTATGATGTGTCTTGGTGTAGATTTTTTTGGGTTTCTCCTTAATGGAGTTCTGTGTGCTTCTTGAATGTGTGGAGTGTTTCCCAGCCTTAATTTAGGAAAGTTTTCTGCTATAATTTGATTGAACAAAGTTTCCATTTCCTGTCCTCTCTCCTCTTCTTCAGGCACCCCTATGATGCGAATGTTGTTTCTCTTCATGTTGTCACAAAGCTCCCTTAGAGTTTCCTCACATTTTTTAAGTCTCTTTTCCTTTTTCTTCTCTGCTTTTGTGCCTTTGTTTATTGTGTCCTCTAACTCGCTTATTCGATCCTCAGCGTCATCCATCCTGCTTTTAATTCCTTCCATTGTGGTCTTCAGTTCTGATACTGTATTTGTCATTTCTGTCTGATTCTTTTTTATTATTTCAATTTCATTTTTTATACTTGTTATCTCTTTATTTAGGTGTTCATAATGACTATCCATTGTTGCTCTAATTTCTTTGAACATCCTAACTATCATTATTCTAAATTCTGCTTCTGGTAATTTGGTTATATCTGGTTCATTCAGGTCCTTCTCTGGGGATTTCTCTTGATTCATTTGGTTTGCATTCCTCTGCCTGCCCATTTTTTCTGTGTATAAGCAAGTTGTGGCCACTGGAGTCCAGTAGGTGTTGCCTTTGTGTTCTCTAGGAGTGGTCTATCTGCAGGCCCCCCACCCCCTCTGCCGGCGCCTAGGGTGGTTGGGTATGAGCGTTGCCAGCGCCGGCCCACTGTGGCTTTTGCTGTGATTTCTGCCTCTCCTCCGTGGGAGGGGCTGTCACTGAAGCCACAAGATTAGCACCAAGGGTAGAGGCGAGCACCTTTCCTCAGCTGCGGACCCAGCCTATTTCCGGACTTCCGCCCAGAACCAGCAGTCGGAGCCTGTTCGCTACAGTTCCGCGGGTTAGGCGGGGCTTTTGACGTGCTCTCAGCTGTAAGCTTTTGCCCGTCAGGAGCTTTAGCCCCGCCCTCGAGGCCAGGGCCCTTTGCGCAGGGTCGGAAACCAAGGTTTATTGGGGCGGGCGTGTTTGCTGGCTTCCGCCGAGCTGCGTACTTCCGCTCGTCCCGGACTCTACCCCGCCCCCGCGTTCGGAGCCCGCTCGTGCACGTATTAACGCTATCCGGGGTTTCTCCGGCCGGATGGGGATAATAGCGTGGGCTCAGCTGCGAGCCTCCGCCTGTCTCAGGGTCCACCCCGTTCCCGCGCTCAGAGCCCGCTCGCGCACGTATACTGGCCAACCGCGGTTTCTCCGGCGGGCGGCGGGGGGTGGGGGGCGGACTGCTAGCGTCAGCTCAGCCACGAGCCCCTGCCCGTCCCTGGTCCTAGCCCGGTCCCCGCGGTCAGGGCCGGCTTGCGCAGGGCCTGCCTGTTCCTGGCCTCCCGCTTTGTCCCCGTAAGTGGGATTAAAGGCGGGCCCGCAGCTTCCGGACCGCTCTCGCGCTTACCCTCCGACCCTCTGGGCTAGACCGATCTCCCACCGGCCTGGCCTCTGCCCACGCCGACAGAACCGCCTTTCAGCGTCCTGCCGCCCCAAAACCTTAAGCAGCCCTCAGCAGAGTAGGAAGGGACCTAATACTCCACACTGTAGGCCTGGGAGCTCCCTCACTTGTTTCACAGCTCAAAACTGTCTAAACGTCTCCTCTTGGTTCTGGGACTGAAGGCTGGGGCTTGGTTCCTGGGACCCAGGTCCCTCCCTCTCCGCCAAAATCTCCTCCCGCCACACGGGTCTCTCCGGGCTGCCGTTTGCTCCGGGGAGCTGGGCAGCCCTCTTCGCGTTTTCGCTATTCCTACCAGTCTCAATGTGGCTTCTTCTGTGTTCCTTGGTTGAAGAGTCCACTTAGTTTTGTTCAAAGTTGGTTTATCCAGGTGATGGTTCTTAAAATTGAGTTGTAATCCACTTTGGTTCTGGGAGTTGGAAGTTGGTACGTCCGCCTACTCCGTCGCCATCTTGCTCCCCTGTCCAGAAACTTTTAAAGCCCTAAACATGTACACTTAATAAAGTGTCGAAATATATGAGACAAAACCTGATAGCATAGAAATAGACAAATTCACTATTATAATTGAAAACTTCAACACCTCTTTCAATAACACTGGGGAACAAATGTTTTTTCATTTTCTGTTGCATGAGGTTTTAGAACTTTTTCTATATATTTCTGCATCGCTGATTCCAAGTCTGAAATCTGTTTTTCGGTGCATGCTCTAGTTTTTATGCAATTTTAATTTCTTTTTGTTACAGTTAATGGCATGCATTGGTTTTTAAATTGGAGTTAAAGGGCAATGACTCTAGGATTGAACATAACCACAAGGCAATTAATATTGTACAAACATCACTTTTACATAATTGTAGTTGTTTTTAATGTAAAAAATTATTATCTGATAAAAACACCCTCCTATTTTGTTTTAAGATTGAATCATGGCTTCTTCGAGTAGGCGGAAATATAAGAATAGTCCTGACACCTTCTGTTATACATGTGGCTGTTACACACTTCAACGTCAAAGGCGCAATATTTCATCATTTGTGACACGTGCATATATTGCCTATTTTCAAGTTCCCCTTGGCGATCAGGACAAGAATTGGGCTCCTCATATTATGTGTCATAATTGTGAGGAAATGCTTCATGACTGGACAAAAGGAAAACGCAAAGGAATGCCTTTCAGTATTCCCATGGTTTGGCGTAACTCTAAGGACCACAGCAGTGACTGTTATTTCTGTCTGATCCATACAAAGGGCATCGACAAGAAAAAACGGCATATGATTGTATATCCTAATATTCCTTCAGCAATACGACCAATCCCACACTCTGAGACACTCCCGGTTCCAGTTTTCAATGGTTTGATTTCTTCTAAGGATGAAGAAAGTGAACATGGTGATCAAGTGTATTTTGATAAGATGCATGAGGAAATGGTTGTAGAATCTGAAGGGTCTTCTTCTGATGCCAAGCAGTCATTAACCCCTTAGCAGTTTAGCCAAGCTGAATTGACTTAGTAAGAGATTTGGGCCTATCAAAGAGAGCAGCTGAGTTATTAGCCTCCAGGCTTCAAGAAAAGAATGTACTTCACCGGTCAGCTAAAGTATCCCATTTCAGGAAGCGTAAACAAATTTTTGTGGACTTTTTTTCCTAAGACAAACACTTTGTTTACTGTCATGATATCAGTAGTCTTCTCAGCCAGCTAGGTGTTACCACTTACAATCCAACACAATGGCGGCTACTTCTTGACAGCTCTAAATGGAGTCTGAAATGTGTTCTCCTACACAATGGTAATGTTTATGCAGCAGTTCCAATTGGTTATTCAACTCATCTGCAAGAAGATTATAATGACATAAAAATTGTCCTTGATTTTCTGAAGTATGAGGAGCATAACTGGATCATTTGTGTGGATCTTAAAATGGTAAATTTCCTGCTAGGACAACAGAGAGGTTTCACCAAATATCCTTGCTTTCTGTGCTTGTGGGACAACCGAGCTCAGGAGAAACACTGGACACAGAAGGAGTGGCCGAAATGTGAAACTCTGGAAGTAGGGATGCAAAATATTGTGAATGAACCTGTAGTTCATCGAGACAGGATCATTTTCCCCCCACCTCACATCAAACTTGGCTTAATGAAGCAGTTTGTTCAGGCTTTGAATAGAGAAAGTGAATGCTTTCAACATATTATTTCTGCTTTTTCTGCCTTGTCTTTCGAGAAGATAAAAGCAGGTCTATTTGATGGACCTCAAATTTGAACCCTCATACGTAATGAAGAATTTGCCAGGAAGATGAATAAGGAAGAGAAAGCAGCATGGCAGTCTTTTGTGGCAGTTACAAAGAACTTCCTTGGCAACAAAAAAGCCGAAAACTATAACTTATTGTTCTAAGGGTGCTGTCGGCTTTCCACGACATTGGATATAACGTGAGCATTAAGACTCACTTCCTGAACAGTCACCTTGATAAGTTTCCTGAAAATCTTGGAGCTGTTAGTTATGAGCAGACTACTGCTGGAACATCAAACGATATTGTCTTCAATAAGTACATAAACGCAAGAGCTACAAATGCAAATTTTTGCCTAAATAGAATTTAAATAAGTTTGTGCAAATTTTGATTAAAATAAGTGTTTCAATATGTTCTATTTCAAAATTGTAGACAAATTCTGATTCAATTATATCTTTTAGTGTATTAGAGTATTTACTTTATTATATAAATTATTATATTTTCACAAAGATGATGCCCAAGAAGACATTCTACTTTATTATGTTAAACTAAATGTTGAAAATTTTACAATAAGATGAAAACCTAAAATCTTGAATTGCAAAAAAACTGTAGCTTACAGAGAAAAACTAATGTCAGATTTAAGCACACTCGAATTATGTAAGAACAAGTGTTTTTGTGGATGCTAGAAAAATTTTGTTCCCCAGTGTAACTGATAAATTAGGCAGGCAGAAAATTAGTAAGTATATAGATAACATAAAAAACAATATCAATCAACTGGATCTAGTTAATATTTATACAATATACCATTCAACAACAGCAGAGTATACATTCTTCAGCTTACATGGAATATTTACCAAGATAAATCATATTCTGGGCCGTGTATCATACTTTAACTGTTTAAAAAAACAGTACTTATACAAAATGTATTTACAGACCACAGCGAAATTAAAATTGATAATAGAAAGTAAGCTTTTGAAAAAGCCCCCAATATGTGGAAATTAAAAAACACACTTCTTAGTAACACATTGGTCAAAGAAATCTTAGGAGAAATTTTGAAATATTTTTAAGTAAATGATAATGAAAATACAGTTTATCATAATTTGGGGAATTTAGCAAAAGCACTGCTTAGAGGACAATTTATTACTTTAAATACATAAACTAGAAAAGAAGAAATATCTAAAATTGGTAATGTAAGATTCCACCTTAGGAAACTAGAGAAAGAAGAACAATTTAAGCCCAATGCATGTGAAAGAAAAGAAAAAATACAAATTAGAGAAGAAATTAGTAAAATTGAAAAACAAGAAAATTTTAAAACACAAATTTTGTTGTATAAAAAGATAAAGTTGTTAAACATCTAACCAGGTTAATCAAGGGGAAATAAAAGAAGACACACATTACCAATATCAGAAACAAAAGCTAGATTATCATTGTAGTCCCCGTAGGATTAAAAAGTAATAAAGTAATACTAACAAAACACTATGCCCACAAATTTTTTTTTAATTTTTTTTAAAATTCATTTTAGAGAGGAGACACAGAGTGAGAGAGAAAGAGAGAGAGAGAGAGAGAGAGAGAAAGGGGGGAGGAGCTGGAAGCATCAACTCCCATATGTGCCTTGACCAGACCAGTGCAGGGTTTTGAACTGGTGACCTCAGTGTTCCCAGGTCGACGCTTTATCCACTGCGCCACCACAGGTCAGGCTATGCCCACAAATTTAATAACTTAGATGAAGTGGATCAATTTCTTGAAAGACATAAATTATCAAAACTCACATAAGTAGGAATAAATAAGCTGAGTAAATCTATTAAAACTGAATAAATTTTAAAATTAAACAATTTCCAAAGAAACAATATCGTATCAGGAGCATATGGATTCACTAATGACTTCTACCAAACAAAAGTTATAAGATAACAAACAATCCCATTAAAAAGTGAACAAAAGTTCTGAACAGATATCTCATTAATGATACTGATGACAAATAAACATATGTAAAGATGCTCAACATCTTTTGTTGTTAAAGAACCAAAAATTAAAGCAACAATGAGAAACCGCTATACATCTTTTAAAATGGCTAAAATTAAGACACACAACTGACTACCAATTGACGACAAGGGTGCAGAGCAAGGGAACTCTTCATTTGATTATTGTTGATCGAAATGAAAACAACCACTGGAAGACATTTTGGCAGTTTCTTGCAAAGGTAGTCTGAGCATACAATCCAGCAATCACACACCTGAGAATTTACTCCACTGATTTAAAAATTGTTCACACAAAAACCTGCACATGTAAGTTATAGCAGCTTTGTTCATAATTGCCCCACACTGAAGCAACCAAGTAGTCCTTTAGCAGGTGAAATATTCCATGCAATGCAATATTATTCAGTGATAAAAAGAAATGAGCAGTAAAGCCACAAAAAAGACATACATGAATTTTAAATGCATATTATTGCTAAGTGATAGAAGAGTCTGAAAAGCCTGCATAATGTATGATTTTAGTTATATGCTGTTTGGGGAAAAGCAAAACTCTAGCAATGGTAAAAATATTGGTAGGTGCCAAAGATTAGGGAAGCACAGAAGATTACTAAGGTAGCAAACTATTCTGTGTGATATATAATTATGGATACATGACATTATTCATTTGTCCAAATCCACAGCACTTCTATTACATAGAGTAAACCTTAATATATGCAAGACTTCAGAATAATTATTTAAAAGGTTGGGGGATCTCAGAATGAAATTTAGAATGTGACAAAAATAATCTAACTATATTACAAATATTTGAAACAACATCACTGAAAATGGGGTTAAAGATGCTGACCTACGTAAATTTGGGAAAAAGTGGAAGTCTATAAGATTAGAGGCAAAAGAAACTGGACATAGTAGTGTGCTCTAGTTGATAAAAGTGTTTCCCATCGACATAAAGCTTTTAAACTGTACCAGGTTAACAATTCTGATATTGCCATACATGTGTACTGAAATTAAACAAGTGAATGGAAAGTGGAAGCCAGGTTGTTCGCTTTTTGTAATAGGAGTTTTCAGATAAGCAAGAAGGTGAAGCTAAAGTGGATCATGCAATAATGAATTAGAGTTGGAGACACCAGGAAGAACTTATTACTAATTTATTAACAAGAAAGATTGATAAATATATAAATATCTACAGATATGGGTGTATTATATACACATTAGTATATACATATATTTCTAAGCTGAAAGGGCCTCAATGCAACACCACCCCAGTAGCAACAAGCACACCTAGTTCCCAGGTTTTGGTTTCTAATACCATTTTTCGGAAAACAGAATGAAGGCTCCTTGGCTGATTTTAGGACTGGGGCAGGAAGCATAGAAAATGGGCATGGAGCATTTCATAGTGCTAGAAACAAAGTGCTCAAATACATACATGCATATACAACACACACACACACACACACACACACACTTATATTAAAGAGACAGAGGGTGCAATTCAAAGAGTTATTTTATTGAATATAAGAAACCAGTATTTTGTGGTATTTTATGGCAAGCTAAAGGAGTTCACTCTGAAAATTGTTATGATTTCTAAAATTAATGAAGATTGAATAATAAGGACTTTTAACCCAAAGTGATTACTTCATAGTTTATCATACATTATTTAGACTATTAATGAAGTATAAGATACACTATTACAATTTTGAGTACATGACTAGACATCTTAATATAAATTAAAGTTCTGAAAAAACCATCAAGAAGAATGATTAACAATATACTTCTTAAGATCAGTTTGAATTATGAAGGAACTCAGTTTTGGTTAAAACTGTAGTTGTTTCTTTCTAGCAGTAGATGCCAGTAGAGTTCTTTTTAATACAAATCAAATGTCTGAGTACTTCCATAGCAACAGCTTTCTTGTCACATTACCATATATAGAAACATTGCTCTGAGGACTAAGGATTCTACTTTCTGTAAGGACTTTGTAATAAACACTTGAATTAAAAAAATAGAGTACAAAAAAAAAATAGAGTACAGATTTCAAATGTAGTGTTTTCTAGATACTCATCCAGTGAGATTTATTTTCTTTTATTTTAACAGTAATTTTTTGTAAGGTTTATGTATTTAAAAAAATTAACTGTTCTACTATAGTTAGAAATTTGAAATATCTACCCTAAACTCAAGCAACATTGAATATAAGTCTGGGTAGGTATGTGTTAAAAAATGACTATGGTGAGGCCAAAATGTTAGGGTCAGTTTGTGCATTTGGCAAGAGAATACTGTGAGTGTACTATTTTAGGGAAGTCAGAGATGAGTGATAGAAAGGAATGATTGGAAGCAGAGAAAAGAAAGTCATTTTAGAAATTCACATTTACCTTAATAAAAATGAGACTTAAAGAATAAATAAAATTTAGTAACTCACTGAATATAGAGAAAAAAGAGTTAAGTGGCATTATCTCTCTTATTTTTATTTTTACATATGAGCAACTTATTGCTTATTGGATAATTTACAACTATGGTTTTACAAATAAAATTAAAATATTTTCAAGTGTTTTGATGATACTACTTTAATTTGTTAAAAACAAATACTTCAATGTATACTTATTGAATATGTAACACATGCATTGCATTTATGAATTCAAGTAATTCACTATTTGAGTCATATATTTAAAAACAGAAAATTTTAACATGAAATTAGAAGATCAATGAGAACAGTAGAGAGCAGTTTATTTCTCTAGGAAGTATGTGGGAAACATCAGTGAGGAGATGACATTTGTGGTGAGCCTTGATGATGAATAGAATTCCTTTCAAGAGAGCAAGTAAAAAAATTCAGAAATTTTATCTACTTCTGCCCATATAGAGTCAGTCCGTGATCTGTAGAGGTTTATTAAAGACTGCAAGCCCTGGCCAGTTGGCTCAGTGGTAAAGCATAGGCCTGATGTGTAGAAGTCTCAGGTTCGATTCTTGGTCAGGGCACACAAGAAAAACAACCATTGCTTCTTCCTCCTCCCTCCCCCCCTTCTCTCTCTCTCTCTCTCTCTCTTTCTCACTCTCTTCTACTCCCTCAGTCATAGCTTGATTGGTTCAAGCAAAGTTGGCCCCAGACATTAAGGATGGCTCCATGGCCTCACCTCAGGCCCTAAAGTAACTCTGTTGCCAAGCAATGGTACAATGGCTCCAGATGGGCAGAGCATTGCCTCTTAGGGGGCTTGCTGGGTGGATCCAGTCCTGGCACCTGCGGGAATCTGTCTCTCCTCTTGCTTAAAAAAAAAAAAAGACTGCAGACACTTGTGCAGTGTCTGTTTTGTATTGTATTAAAGCACTGTCAGATGTTAATACAAATTATTGTTATATATACATTTATTTTTAAAAACTTACAAATTTAAGTTTAGTCTGAGAGATAGAGTTATTTGTTTAGATTGATACTAATTTTATTACACAAAACAAAGTGCACATAAATGAGTTGTTACTTGACAAAATTCGTTAGGCAGTGTTTTCTGTGTGTGTGTTGTATATGTATCATTTGATTACATTTTTGCTCCTATGTATTTTGTTTGTCATATTCCTATTCTATTTGTCAAGTAGCTCACAGGAAATTTATACTAAGATATTTTTGAGGTAGATTTTTTTTTAAATAAAAAGGTTCTTCCTCCCTCCCTTCTTTTTTTTTATTTCTCTCTCTTTTTCTTTCCTCCTTCCTTCCTTCCTGCCTTCCTCCCTTCCTCCCTCCCTCCTTCCTCCCTCCTTTCCTCCCTCCTTCCCTCCCTCCCTTTCTTCCTTCTTTCCTTCCTTCCTTTCCCTCCCTCCCTCCCTCCCTCCCTCCCTCCCTCCCTCCCTCCCTCCCTCCCTCCCTCCCTCCCTCCCTCCCTTCCTTCCTTCCTTCCTTCCTTCCTTCCTTCCTTCCTTCCCTTATTAAGTGCTTCTAAAGATAAAATCACACAGACTTCGCATTTTTAAACTAGTATAAAAAGGCAAATACTCAAAATCATTGCTATGTCATGGGTTCCTTTTTTTTTTTTTTTTTGTATAAATGGACAGTAGCAAATTTTATTTACTTTTGATTGAAGGAGCTGTTTCTAAATGAGACCCCTAAATCAGGGATCAGGTAAGATATAGTTCTCTATGATAGTTTAAAAATTAACATTTCTCAGTCAACTAGAAGGATTTTTTTTCCTCTCAATGGAAATTTCTTGCTGTGACTGATTTTGTATAATTTTAAAACTTACAGTTCTTTTAAAAATTTTTTATATGTTTTAAAATGTACTGCTCATGGGCACTTGTCAGTAGATTGATTATAAGTTTGATAAGAATCCTGATATACTAAGGGTTTGAAATTCCTGTATATATTAGATTAAAGTCAGTGAGTTGGCAACATCAAGTTCTTTTTTAAGTGCTAGTTCAGATTTTTTCTTAGTTAAATTATGAGTTATGAATTTTTTTTACCAATTTTGTAATATCTATTTCATACCAATTTTTGATGAAAATTTAACTGCTCATAAGGATTTATAAAATCCGTACATTAGCTGATTTCCTAAAATAAAACAACTGTTTTAGAATATTTTATTTGGAGAATGGTTTGACCTTTAGTTGTTTGCAGTGTTATAATACATATTTAACTGGTTTTCCTTTTTTAAAAACAATAGCCTACTATGTATATATAAAGTTTTATATTTAATACTCTCATTAACCTGTATATTAATATTGAAATTCTCTTAAACATAGAACCTTTTAGGTCAATATTTCAAGTCTTTGAAATCCTCACCTCCAGTTAAGATAAAGAGTTTTGCTAAGAAAGGTTCAGCAATGTGCTGTTTTATATTAACAGGAAACAGAACAGCAGTAGTGGTTTGAATACCCTGCAAACAGGAAGTTTGACACATGCATAGCTCTTAGCTTCTGTGTAAGAAGTTGTTGAGCTCCTTCTGGAAAACTTTTCAGTTACTTTAAGTAAAGTGTAAATACACATGAATGGCAGCGTATAGAGAACTATCCGGTAACCAGTGCACAGGTACAACTGCTCTTCAGAAACTGGAAGGCTTTGCTAGCCGATTGTTTCATAGACACTCTAAAGGTGCTACACATGATCAGAAAACATCTCTGGAAAATGACAGCCTTCATTTCTCTGAACATACTGCCTTATGGGACAGATCAAGTAAGTTCTTTTTTAAAATAATACATTATAACTAGAATAGAAAATGCTAATTGGGGTTTTAGGATCAAAAATAAAGAACTATGTTTTGTTTGTCTTTTTATGGTTTGAACAAAGACATTTTGCAAGATGAAGTTGAAAAAGTTCCACGATAACTTGATTAGAAGTTCAGTTAAATCATGTTCACTGTTTTGTTTTATCTACAACTAGTTATATTAAATATTAGTGGGAAACTTTTACAAAATTTTACATCATTTCTGGTATGTTTCTGAGTTTTTTTGCTTTTATTTTTCTGTTATATAAAAGTGAAATGTCTAAATTTTAGAAACAATATCAGTTTATTTAAAATATTTCTTGGATGTATAAGCCTTAAAATTTGAAAAGGGGGAAAAGATTCTTGAATTTTTAATTAAATTTCTATTATGTTTGCCAACTTTTGATTTTAAATAAATGTGTGAAAGTTATTTCAGTTTTACAAACAGGATTTCTAATATCAAAGCATGGTATAATTAGTCTATAAGATGTCTTATATTTATAACATTTTAAAAATCAAAAGCATTTATAATTATATTTCATGTTACTTATAATTATGGTTAAAGGAGGGAAAGTTGTTTATGCATGCATTACATTCTTTTCAAGCTTGTTCAAGTGTTTGGACTTGCTTGCTTTGCTAAAATGGTGATATGTAACCATTTTTGGTGGCATGGACCTTAATAGATACATTTCACATATAAACAATACCAAAGCCTCAATTCCACTTACCACTTTGGATTCTCCAAGGTATTTTTGTCACTCTGATGAAGGGAACAATAGAATTACCCTGAGTACTCTTGCCCTTTTTGCTATGTTTGTTTGATCATCAAACAGCACTCAGCTTTGCCTCTTTTTATTTATATGTATATTCCATAGCAGTAAAAGAGGAAACTCAGTTTTAACAAAACAAGAGTAATTTACAAAGTTTGCTACACTGTACTTGATTTATATAGTACCTTCATAATTCTATAAAGGCTTACTGAATTATTTTTATACTCCATCAGAATTTTTTACCTTCAAGCTATTTTAGGGACAAAGTAAAAAATTTTTTACAGTTCTTTTATTCAAAAGGTTTTCATCATTTATCATTAATTCTCACTGTATATAGCAAGTTAATAGATGAGGAATCACAATATCAAGTTAATCAACTAATGAATATTGAAAATAATAGTACATTATTAAAATTTATCATACAACAAAAGTTTATTATTCATTCTATTTGCACTATTCTGTTAAATTACCATCTCCTAAGGCCTTTGGAAACCTTTTTTTTATGTACTGTAAAGATCTTTTAATTAGAGTTCAATGAGGAATAATGACAGTACTGTTTCAATAATAACTATTCCTCCAAATAGTGGGTATCTTATAATGTATCTTGAATGATACCATGTGTTTTTAATAATTAATGGTTATGTTTGAACTATACTTTCACCATTTTTAAAATATATGGGGCTTCTGATGTTTTCTGACACACATTTTAAAATTTAGCAGTGGAAAAAAATATTGTGAGCCATTATTTCTTTTGGAAAAAACAGATTGATAAAATGCTATTAACATTTTTTATTATGATGTCACAAAATAAAATAAATAGGATCATGTACACAAGTAGAATTAGGCTTACCTTATAACCTGCAGAGAAGAGGCATGATGTAAGAAATACTTAAATAGTAACTGAGTGTTTATTAATCAAGTCTTTTTTAACTCTTTCATGTCCTCAAAATATCAAATACACAATACTTTTACATATGATAGAATGGGTACGGTAAGCGTGTGGCTCTTGTTTCCTATTAAGGAATCTGTTCGTGTAGAAGAGAAAACACTGATACAACAGAAACAGAAATGCTATTGCTGAAAAATTTCAAGTTTTATTTTTAAGGGAAAAACACAAGTTTTTATTCATTTATAGAATAAGTTATGGAGGGAGTTTGCTGTATTACAATTTTATACAAACTTCATTCTTCAAAGCTACTGTATTTTTAGCAGCTTACTTGCATGACCTGTTTGACAAGAAAAAGGAATGTAATATCTTATAATAAATACTTTGAATATGATTGTTTTAAAAGTGCTGTTTTAAGAAATCAACTAATAAGCACAGATACAAGAAATATTTTTAAATTATATTCATAAACTGTGGAGTAAAGATAAATCATCAATTTAGGCATGTTTGAAATGTAACAAGCTTTGATGCAAATTTCTTCTTCAGTGACATTAAATATAGGAAGAAACACAGAATAAAGGCCACATAGTGGTTTCCAGGTGCCCTAAATGTGTTTCATCTTTTAATACTAAATTAAGTAACAGGAATTCCTGTTTGATAGCATAAATATTTAACAGCTAGTTCCATGCACTTATAAGTACATGAAGTTCAAAAGAAAAACATGGAGAAATTCTGCTTTTTGTTTTGACTCAAAATGAATGGGAGTATTAACATTTATTGAATTCTCTTTCTAGCAGATTTATTATGATTAACTTTTAGTAATTCCTTTCATCATAAATGGTATATTGTTATATAATGATAAATTTAATGAAGTTTTGCACATTTTATTTTTTTTTATTTATTTTTTTTTTATTTTATTCATTTTAGAGAGGAGACACAGAGTGAGAGAGAGAGAGAGAAAGAGAGAAAGGGGGGAGGAGCTGGAAGCATCAACTCCCGTATGTGCCTTGACCAGACCAGTGCAGGGTTTTGAACTGGCGAGGCGACCTCAGTGTTCCCAGGTCGACGCTTTATCCACTGCACCACCACAGGTCAGGCGTTTTGCACATTTTAAATCTTGGATTTTATACACTTAATGAGTGTCTAATTACAACATTTTAAAGATGGGATAGGTAAATACAGTCTAACACTTTATCTGTCCTCCTTTCCCATAGATTGGCAGGCTATTTTTCTGCCGGATACAAATCCATATTAGTGAATCTGAGATTTAAATAGTATATTGAACAAATGAGCCATTTTGTATATAGATTTCTTCAGGTAGGATTAGAAAGCTAAATGTTTATAACATATCATTTTATCTGGTCAGTTTTACCTCTCCAAAGCTCATCCAGTCTTCTTTTTATTTAGAAATTAAAATTTAATGGGGTCTTAATTGACCAGTAAGAGTACATAGGTTTCAGATTAGCATTTCTATAGCCTTGAACTGTTGATGGTGTCGTGTGCCCATCAGCCAAAGTCAGATCATTTTCTATCACTGTATATATGTTCCTCTTTAAGACAGTTCACTTCTGTGCTTATTTCTTAGTCCACTGAGTCTGTGTCATTTTAATTTCTAAGGTAAAAGATCTTCCACATTACTTTTTTATCTACTTTTTTCCACCTACAACTCTTCCATAAGCTTCTAGATAATAATCAGTTTTTATTCATTTGGCAAACTTTTTTGAATATTTACTATATCAGTCTGTAAACAAACCTCTGGGAAAAATTAGTTTAGTTCTTCCCCTCAAAAACAAGAGTAGGAAGAGCAAACATAAAAACAACAATTCACCACATAGGAAAATGGTTGCTTAAAAATGTGTAAGCAGCTTACTGTGGAAGTTTAGTGTAAGAAGAAATTAACACTAAAGAGAAGATGGGACCTTCAAGAATATTGAAGACTAAATAGAATTGTCAGACTCAGAGGAAGAAAAAGCTATTTTATTATTAGAAAATAACATACATAAATATGTGAAAATATAAAAAATTAGAATTAACTTTAAAGATATAATAAGTTTATTGTCTGGAAAAGTCATCTGTGGCTCTGATCTTAATACCACGGGGTATTGAGAAGGAACAGCCTTGACCAAGCTTCAAAGAATTTGTTATATTATTCCCCCAAGGTAATGGATGCCCACCATTCCTACATTTACATAATTAAATTGTACATGGAAGTGATTCTTCCCACAGCAAAGATCTGCTTCAAGCCAGCTGTATCTACGTAGGTAGAGAAGCACTTGACAAATTTTTTTTTTATTCAAAGTATATTTTATGTACCATAAAACTGATGCTATACCTGACCAGGTGGTTGAACAGTGGATAGAGCGTCGGACTGGGATGTGGGGGACCCAGGTTTGAGACCCTGAGCTCGCCAGCTTGAGCACGGGCCCATCTGGCTTGATCAAAAGCTCGCCAGCTTGGACCCAAGGTCGCTGGCTTGAGCAGGGAGTCACTCGGTCTGCTGAAGGCCCTCGGTCAAGGCACATGTGAGAAAGCAATCAATGAACAACTAAGATGTCACAACGAAAAACTGATGATTGATGCTTCTCACCTCTCTCCATTTCTGTCTGTCCCTGTCTATCCCTCTCTCTGACTCTCTCTCTGTCACTGTAAAAAACAAACAAACAAACAAAAAACTGATGCATTATAAGTGTACAATTACAAAGGAATTTAAGAATAAATTTATAGAGTTGTGCAGTCATCACCACAATTTAGTTTTGGAACATTTCCATGACCCCCAAATTTCTTTTGTACCCTTTTGCAATCAGTTCTTACTTTCACCTCAACCTTAGGCAAATTCTGATTTGTTTTCTTTCCCTACAAATTTCCTTTTCTGGATACTTTGTCTAAATGGAATTATGCCATATATAATTTATTATTTCTGGCTCCTTGCACTTACAATTACCTTGTTCACCCATGTTATAGAACTGATATCAATAGTTAGTTTCTTTATATTGCTGAATTATGCTGTGTTGTTTGGACATAATGCCTTCTGTTTATCAACTCAACATTTGATGAACATTAGAATTGTTCCTAGTAAAGTTATTTAGATAATGTTGGTATGAAAATCTGTATATAAGACTGGGTGGACGTAGGCTTTCATTTCTTTTGAGTAGATATCTAGGAGTAGAATTACTAGGTCATATGGTAAGTTTATGTTTATCATTTTAACTTCCAGTTTTGTTTTTTTCCTAAATGGATTTACAATTTTATATTTCTGCCCTCAGGATTGCAGTTTCTTCACATCCTTGTTAATACTTGGTACCATCAGTTTTGATTGTAGCTATTCTGGTGTATGTGAACTGGTATTTCATTTTGGTTTTCAGTTTGTGTTCCCCTAATGATTGATGATGTTGAACATATTTTTTAAATTCTTAGAGGCTATCCTTTTATCTACTTTGGAGAAATATATTTTCAAATCTTTTGCCCACTTTCAAAATTGAGGGATTTTTAAAAATTTTGTCTGCTTATTATCAGGTCTTAAAAGTTCTTTACATATTTTGAACACCAATTCTTGCCAAATACATACTTTGCAAGTATTTTCTTGCAATCTATGACTTGTCTCTTTTTCTTAAATGATGTCCATAAGGAGCAAAAGTTTTTAACTTTAATGAAGTCCAATTGATCTTGTTTCTTTCCTGTATGGATTGTACCTTTGGTGCCAAATCTTAAATCTTTGTCTAACCTAAGGTAATAAAGCTTTTTAGTCAATGATTTTATCTAGAAATCCTTTATTTGAGTTAAATTTTGTGTATATGGTGTTAGGTGTGCAGTGAAGATCTTTCCACACCCCTTCCCATATGAATGTCTAATTTTTACTGCACCATTTGTTGAAAAGACTTTTCTTTCTCTTGAACTGTCTTGGCACCTTTGTCAAAAATCAGTTCACTGTAATATAAGGGTTCACTTCTGAATTCTCAGTTCTGTCCCAGTGTTCTATTTATGCCTATTTTTATGCAAGTAAAATATTATCTTGATTACTGTGACTTTAAAATAAATTTTGAAATCAGGTAGTGTAAGTTCTCTAACTTTGTTCTTTCCCAAAATTGTTTTAGTTATACTGGGTCCTTTGAATTTTCATATAAATTTTAGCATCAACTTGTAAGTTTCTAAACAAAAAGCCTGCTAGGATTTCAACAGAGATTATATTAAATCTCTATATTAATTTGTGGAGATTTGTCATCTTACAATATTGAGTCTTGCAATCCATAAACATAAATTATCTCTCCACTTATTTAAATGTTCTTTAATTTCTATACAGTGTTTTCTGTTTTAGGTGAACAATTCTTGTTAAATGATTCCTAAGTATTTTATTGTTAATACTGTTGTGAATGAAGTTATTTTTTAATTTCATTTTTTAGATTGTTTATTCCTAGAATATTAAAGTACTATTGATTTTTGTATATTGGTCTTATATCCTATGATGTTGACAAACTTATTTATTAGTTCTATCTAGTAGTTTCTTTGTAGATTTCATAGAATTTTATACATATAGAGTTGTATTGTCTGCAGCTAAAGACAGTTTTATTTCTTATCAGTCTTTATGTCTTTAATATTACTTTTTCTAACCTGGCTAGAACCTCCAGTACCAGTTTATGTAATTTTTTTATCTTTGCCTATGGTATCAGAAGTGATGAGTGCAGATACCCTGCCTTTCACCATTTTACTGGGGTAGGCACACACAGGTTTATAGTGGTGAGTATGTAAAACAGTTTTATTATTGTATTATTTATTTGTATTACGACTGTAAACCTACTTTTGCCCACTCCGGTATTTGATGTAAGCTGAACTCCACTGCCATACCCACAGGTACACACATGGCCTTTAGGCACTTGAGGAAGTTGCTTTCTAATTCTAGTTTGTTAAGAGGTTTTATCACAAGTATTAGATTTTTATCACAAGGATGCTTCTTCTACATATATTGAGATGATTGTATAGTTTGTTTTTAATCCATAATATAGTATATTCCATTAATTGATTTCAGTGTTAAAGCAACCTTTCCTTCTTGGAATAAATTCTATATGGTCATGGCGTATAATTCTTTTTTGTACTGCTGTATTTGGTTTTCTAATATTTTGATAAAAGATTGAATTGATTTTCTTATTTCAAAATTAAATTTATTGAGGTGATATTGGTTACTAAAATTATATAGGTTTCAAGTGTACAGTTCTATATAGTACATTATCTGTATAGTGCATTGAGTGTTTACCAGCCAAAGTCAAATCTCCTTCTGTCACCATATATTTGACCACTTTACCCTTTGCTACCTTTCCCCCCCCACCCTTTTCCTTTCGGTAACCACCATACTGTTGTTTATATCTGTGAGTTTTTTGTCTGTTTCTCTTGTTTACTTATTTGTTGCTTTCAGTTTTATATCCCACATATGAGTGAAATCTTATGACTCTTGACTTTTTCATCTGACTTACTTCACTTAGCTTGATATTTACAAGATTCATCCATTGCCTATTGTCACAAAAGGCAGTATTTCATGTTTTATTATGACTGAGTAGTATTCCAGTATATATAGGTACATGTCTTTATCCAATCATCAATCAAAGGATGCTTTAGTTGTTTCCATGTCATGACCACTATGGATAATGCTGCAGTGAATGTAGGGGTACATATATCTTTACAAACAAATTTTCAAATTTTTTAGATATATACCCAGAAGAGAGGTTGCTGGGTCATTTAGTAACTCTGTTAATTTTTTGAGGAAGCTCCATACAGTTTTCCATAGTAGCCTTACCAGTTTATGTAATTTGTTTTATCTTTGCCTGTGGTATCAGGCCTCATAAAATAAATTGGGAAGTATTACATTCTTCTTTATATTCTGAAAATGTTTGTGTAGGGTTGGCATTATCTCTCTAAATGTTTTATATAGTTCCCCAATGAAGTCATTTGGACTTATGCTTTGTGGGGAAAAAGGTCATTACTAATTCATTATTTTTATTTCTTATAAGTCATTTTAGATTTCCTGTTTCTTCTTGAGTTTGTTTTGGAAATTTGTATCCTATGAATTTTTTCATTTTATCTAAGTTACATTATCTAATTGACATAAAGTTGTTTATAGTATTCCCTTCTCCCATCCAAGTACTAACCAGGCCCCACCCTGCTTAGCTTCCGAGATCAGATGAGATCTGGCGCGTTCAGGGTGGTATGGCCGTAGACAGTATTTCCTTCTAATCCTTTTCATTTCTCTAGTGTCTCTGGTGATATTTTCTTTTCAATTCTAAATTTGGTAATTAGTATTTCTTTATTTTGTCTATGTTGTGTTTTGTTTTAATTTTAGTTTTTGGTGAGCCTTGGTTAAATTTTTCTCAGTAAGATTTTTGGACTCATTTATTGTCTCTATTGTTTTTCTATTTTATTGAATACTGCTCTGATCTTTTTGGTTTTAGTTTCATTTACTCTTTTTTGAATCTTAAGATAGAAGCTAAAATGATTGATTTGAGACCTTTCTTCTTTTCTAATTTAGGTGTTTAAAGCTATGAATTTCCCTATAAGCTCTGCTTTATCTATATCTAAAAAATGATTATTTCTTGTGGGTTTTTTTTCCCCATTTGGTTCACAATATTTTCTAATTTTTTTGTGAGATTTGTGTTTTAAATCCAAATATTTGGTGATTCCAAAAATTTCTCTCTATTATTGATGCCTAAGTTATTATGCTGTGATCAGAGAACATACTTTGAATGATTTTTTAATCACTTCAAATTAACCAAGATTTGTTATATTGCTAAGTGTACAGTTTAATGTGTAGAATTTCCCTGTGTACTTGAAGAAAATGTCTGTTTTGTTGATATTAAGTGCTGTGTTTTATAAATGTCCGGTTTTGATGGTATTATGCATAAGTTTTCTGTATCCCTGCTGATTTTTCTGTTTAGTTTTTTCATGAGTTATTCAGAAAAGAATGTTGAAATCTTCAACTATAATTTTTGAACTTCCTAGTTCTTTAATTTTGTCATTTTTGTTTTAGTATTGTGGACTCTTTTGTTCAGTGCATTTGATCTTGTTAAAGCTCCCAGATATATTGGTACTTTTGTCATTATGAAATGTCCTTTTTTTGTCTCTAGTATAATTTCTTGTCTTAAAGTCTAATTTTTGTGATGCTGATATAGGTTCTCTAGCCGTCTTATGGTTACTGTGTGCATAGCATATCTTTTTCTCTCATTTACTTTCAACTTATTTATATTTTAAAGTCTAAAATGTGGGACTTACTTTTTTTATCCAGTCTGATAATTTCTGCCTCTTGATTTATATTTATTCCACTAATATTTAATGCAGTTATTGAAACAGTTTGATTTACATGTTATATTGTGCTGTTTGTTTTCTCTATACCATACAGATTTTTTGTTATTGTTACACCTCTCATTTTTGTTAAACAAATATTTATAGGGTTTCATCTAAATACTCTTTGAATTTTTGACAAATATCTAAAAGATTTTATTTTGTATTTTTCTGAAGCAAGAAGCGGGGGAGGCAGAGAGACAGGCTCCCGCATGCACCCAACTGGGATCCACACAGCATGCCCACTAGGTGGGTGATGCTCTGCCCATCTGGGGCATTGTTCTGTTGCAACCGGAGCCATTCTAGCGCCTGAGGTGGAGGCCATGGAGCTATCCTCAGGACCCAGGCCAACTTTGTTTCAGTGGAGCCTTGGCTGTGGGAAGGGAAGAGAGAGATAGAGAGAAAGGAGAGGGGGAAGGGTGGAGAAGCAGATGGGCACTCCTCCTGTGTGCCCTGACCAGTAATTGAACCTGGGACTTCCACATGTTGGGCTGATGCTCTACTGCTGAGCCAACTGACCAGGGCTTTTTTTCTTTGTAACAGAGAGAGACAAAGAGAGGGACAAATAAACAGGAAGGGAGAGAGAGAAGCATCAATTCTTGGTTGTGGCACCTTAGTTTTTTATTGATTGCTTTTTCATGTGTGCCTTGACTGGGGGGCTACGGCAGAGTGAGTGACCTCATGCTCAAGCTGGTGACCTTGGGGTTTCGAACCTGGGTCCTCTGTGTCCCAGTCTGATGCTTTATTCACTGTGCCACTGCCTGGCCAGGCTAAAAGATATTTTCTTAATAGTAGATTTAGTTGTTATAATATACATTTTATCTTGTCAAAATCAACTTCAGGATAATACTGATTTAATTCTAGTAAAATGTAGCTACTCTGATCCAATATAGCTTAATTTCTTTTAAAGTTTTGTTATTATTTTTATATGTATTACATATATCTTTATAAACCCAGCAATGCAGTGTTATAATTATTATATCTTAAAATGTTAAGTTCTCTAAAGAAATTAAGAGAATAAAACATAAAAATATGTATGTATGTAATCTTTTCAGTGTATATTTACTATTCCAATCCTCTTCATTTTTCCTGTCAACTTGAATATTGCCCAATGTCACGTCCTTTTCTTTTAGCCTGAAGGACTTCCTTAATATTTCTGCTTGAAACAAATATCCTCAGCTGTTGTTTATCTGGGAATTCTATATTTCACCTTAGTTTTTGGAGGATAGTATTCTGAGGTAGAGAATTATTGTAAACTAGTTTGCTTCTGTTTTCTTTTAACACTTCAAATATATCATCCCACTGCCATCTGGCCTTTCTTATTTCTGTTTGTCATGAGTATTGCTTTCCCCTGTATGTGATTAGTTATTTTTCTCTTGCTTCTTTCAAGATGTTCTCTTTGTTTTTCAAGTTGCAATATGATGTATGTAGGATCTCTTTCTGTTTATTCTACTTGGCATTACGTAAACTTCTTGGATGTATAGGTTAATATTTTCCATTAAACTCAGGCATTTTCCACCATTATTTCTTTAAATATTTTATCTTTGCCCTTTGTCTCTATCCTCTCCTTCCTTCTATAATTCTCATTACATATATGTTGATAACCTTGATATCCCACAGATTTTTGGAGCTCTATTCTTTTTTTATATATATTTCATTTGTTCTCTGTATTCTTCAGACAGGATGATTTCTATTGATACATCTTCAAGTTTACTGATTCAGTCTTTTGCTACCCTCAAATCTGCTGTTGGGTCTGTATAGTAAGTTTTAAAATTTTGGTTATTGTACTACTTTTGAAATCTATGGTTTTTGTTTTAAATAGTTTCTTTTCCTCTATTAAATTATTGTTGTATCATTGCCATCATATTTTCCTTTAATTCTTTAAACAAAATTTTCTTTTTTTCTTTTTTTAAGTTTTATTAATTTTAATTTATTGTGTTAACATGGATTCAAGTGTCCCATTAAATATAATACTCTCACCCGCCACCCCATGTCCCCCATTACATCCCCTTTGCCCCCCTCTCCCTAACTCCCTTCTCTCTGGGATTTGCTGTCTTGTTATCTGTATCTATGTGTTATGTATATTTAATTTCACTAATCCCTTCACCTACTCTGATCCTATCCCCATATCCCCCTTCGCTGTGACAGCTGTCCCTCTGCTTCTTGTGACCCCTGTCTCTGCCTCTATTCTAAACATAATTTTCTTATATTGTTTGGATATATTTGTAATAGTTGTAAGGTCTTTTGCCTACTAAATTCTATATTTTAGCCCATTAAGAGGCATTTTCTCTTAACTGTCTTTTTCCTCATTAAGGATTACATAATGTTTGTATCAAAAACTACTTTTTAAAATAATATTTTTGTAGCAGCTCTGGATTCTGATTTGTTTTTTGTTTGTTTTTATAATTTATGAACTGCATCTCCCATGATGTCTGGCTGCAAATTACTCTGTTAAGGACCTGTGTCTGCATAACTTTGTCATTAGTCAGTAATTGATGAAAGGTTGTACTTGCATACCTTGAGGCAGTCTGTGCTGATGGAGCCGTTTCGAGTGGGGTAAATGCATTCAGGGTTCAGGAAATTTTATTTACTTACTTATCTATATATTTCTATAATTTTTCCATTGATTTGAGAAAGAGAGGGAAAAGAAGGAGAGAGAGAGAAGCATCAATTCGTTTGACTTAGTTGTGCACTCATTGGTTGCTTTCTGTGTGTACCCTGACAGAAATTGAACCCGCTGCTCTGGCATGCCACATCAATGCTCTATTTACCTAGCCACCCAGCCAGGGTGAGGCAATTTTAAAGTCTGTACCAGCCTTAACTTTCTGCTGGGCCCTTTTGGCCTCCTCTATGGAATATCTTCCTGGTCATCCAGGGATATGTGGAGAGTTTATCTAGGTTCTCTCTGCCTCTCTCATTTCCATTTCCTGTTACATTTCTTACTAGACTACCTACCAGTCTGCTGCTTACCCCTATCAGGGCCACACTTCAGACTTCTAAAGAGGGACATTTCCCTTTTCCTTTCCCAATAATTTTTTTAAATTTATTGACAGTGTCACTTATTTAGGGTTCTTTTTGACCTCTTCTTCAAATCAAGTCAGTCCTCTCTAGCAGCAAAGCTGTTAGTTGTCATGACCACCCCATCCTTATAGAAAGAAGTAGTATACTGACTCAGCTTGGAGAACAGGAGCAGCACCGAGCAAGACCACCAGAGTCCTACTGCTCCTAAGTGAAGTTCAGCAGTTGTTGATGAATAAATACTTCTTAATTTGTTGTTTGTGATTGCTGAATTTCCAGAGCCATAAGGTTGTTTTTGAGAATTCTGTCCAGCTTCAGAGTTGCTTCTGAGGGAGAAGATTTGCTGACTTACTTACTCCCCCATCACTGTAAGTCCTGTCTCACCTGGCAAGTTTTAAATGACAAGTTCTCTTACTACAGTTCCACTGAAAGTACCGTTCTATGATCATTTGCACCATTTGGGTACAGATTTTAGGTCTCTGGGAGTCAGAAAAGTCTGTTCACCATTCCAGCCAGTCTGCCCTCCTCATTATATACAACCTGTCATCTTAATCCTATTCGATGTAAGGAATTTTACACTTCAGCGGTTGCCAGTAACGTTTTGTGTATTCCCCTCTTTTGAAAACAGCCTAAGTGGCACCTAACACTACTTGTAATGCTGAATTTAATGGAAATTTATAAATAAGTTATTTTATGATCTTTACAAATAAAGATATATAAAGAATCATATTCCATCTCATCCATAATACAGAATGTTTAGATGGTTAATATTTGTGCTGCAGTATAGCTTTCTGGCTCATGAAAAATGAAAGCAATCAGCGATCTGGGCATAAGATTCATCGCCAATAGTCACTAGCAACAGCACATAGCATTTTAATATCGGTGAGGTCCACAGCTCGCAGTAAGAGCTGGTGTAATTGAAAGACGTTTAGGTGCAATCATTCTGCTGTTTGTTCCTTGTCAGGTTCAACATGGGATTGTGTGAGTATTTGAAGAAAACAGCAATTTTTTTATATCTTTGAATCATGTGAGAGGGATAGATAAGTGCTTAAATGTAAGAAACGTGGTAATTGAAAAATCCTGTGGCTCTAAAATAAAAAGGTCTCTTATTTGTCTTGGTTGATTAAAGCTTTAGAAAAGCTACTCGTTGGTTACAAGTGAACCGATAATGCTGGTCTAATGTTGCCGTGGTAACAACTCATGCTGATATAATTGAGAACATCTTATACATCATGGTTTGAATATTTTCTCCCTGCCATTTTGAGTTGTTCTAGTGGTATATGAAGGAGGCTAGGATAACTAGCTTGAAAGAAATTAAATCTAGTTATATGCATCTTTGGCATTAATTTGATATTTACTCGTGTTATCTCATGCTGGGCAGTTATGCTTTGCTTCTAGAAGCTCTCCCTTCTGAAACAAAAGAAAGCTCTTTTCATTTTCTGTGTGCTGCATGTTTCAGTGTGTGTGTTTACACCATCGGCTCTACCTCTAGAGATTAGCATAACTCCCTTTGCTATTGGATTGTTGTTTTGAGCAATATGTTTTGGAAAGGTTGGTTTTCATCATGAGTGGTAAGTATGCTCTCTGAGACTCTGCACCTTATATTCTTTTAAAAATTTAATTATAAGAGGAAAAATATATTTTAAAGGAGCAGTTGTAAAGCCAGAGCTATAGTGAATTTCATTTTCTGTAGATGTTTTTGCATTTTGGCATTATACTAATTGACTTTTAAAATCCATTAAGAACTGTGAACACTTAATACTGTTAGTCAATGCCAGTAATCAGTTCCTTTATTTCTTTAGGTTCTATTGGTATACTTATTCGTACTGTTGTTATTAATTGTGCTATAAATTAGTGAGTGGAAGACCCACTATTATAAGGGGAATATTTTTGTATCTGATCCTGAAGATGAACTTTTCTATTTATTAGCTATATCATTTTAATATTAATTTTTGTTAGCTTCTTTTTGATTATATAAAAAATACTAGTTTTAAATAAGATGTTGCCAAAATTTTATTGATTTATTGATTGCTTTTATGTACAGTTCATTGAGAAATACAGATTTAATGATGAAATAAATATGTACATTTTGGCTTTGGAAGCATTGTTAAAATTTTTCAGAAATAATATTTTTGGGAAAATAATTTGTTAGAATAAGTACTCTTATGATAATTTGTTTCATTTGTTTTTGTTTTTATATGTCTTATTTTGTTAAATATTCCAAAAATGGTTTTTGAGAAGATATAGTATAGTATATCCTGCAGTTTATCACAGGGTGAAAGCTATTCACTTTAAGCCAAACCTGCAGCTAAAAATAGATATCCTGTTGTTAGTGTGAGAAATATTTGCTTAGAGCATAACTCATTAGTATCTTTTTGCTTAACTAAAAAAAGAGGATATTTGTAAGTTCATCTTTGAATCCGATTTTGAAAAGAAGTGTTATATGGTCTTTCTTATAACAGTCTATAATCTACACTTAAAGGGTTTGGAATTGGAATTCAGGACCTGAGAATGTTGAAATTTTGCTGTATAATGATAGAATTCAAAATAGATGAACCTTTTTTCATAATTAAAGATCACCTCATTATTGCCAATAAATATTTTTTATCCTGCTACAGTATAACATAAACCCAATCTACACTGTTGGATATTTGTTTATGGAATGATATTAGACAAAGAACAGTTTTACATGCCAGATATTAAGAATTAATTGTTACTATTATCCTGTTTTTTTCCTGTTAGTGAATACTTATTTTTGATGTAGTGTTTTAAATTTCGGCTAATATTACAGAATCAACATGTTAACTTCCTTAGGATTTCTGTGGATATCAAAACAATATATCTGCTTATCATACTTAAAATATTAGATTTCTCTGAATCTGGCCAGTGCATGTTGTCTCTGTGAAAGTTAAGAATATAACCTGATCTTTAGGCAACCACTGTGGTGTTATAGAGGTTTTACAATTGTGTTGGTTTTAGCTGAAGAAAATGGTTGCTGCTTCTTTATTGCTTTATTTTTCTTTCAAGAAAGCTGTGGATTGATCAGATAGTGTTTGATATACTTGATCATATTTATATGCCCTTATAGTCTTAGGAATCAGAGTAATCACAACTAGACATTCTGACTTTTTCAGGATTATAAATGGTTAAATGCTTAGCCATTTCAAAATGTGGAAAATTACAAATGGAGTGTGGTTTTAATTGTAAAAAAAATAAGCAAATGCTAACTAAGTTTATAGCTTGGCATGTGGTATTTATGTGCACATGGTACTCTTATTTAAGAAGCTATTCCTTTTCTCCTTCCTGCTTATTAAGTGATAGTTTTCTTAGGAATCTATTTTTGTAGCTCTTTTAAGCTACAGTGTTTCTGAATGCTTTCACCCATGCCCATATCTTCCTTCGTTATCTGAACATTCTATTCAAGAGTGAATTCTCTCTTTTCAGCCTAAATCTGCACCTTTTTCTTGATTCTGATTTTTGTCAATAATCCTACTACCCATGCTGAAACTTAAAACAGAAGCCTTATAGTCATTCCTCACTTGTTTCTTACCCCCTACTCCCACCAAACATGCACACAGTCATTAATGTCTATTGAGTCTACATCAGAAATGTCTCAGAAGTACCTACTTTTTCCAGTCTTGGTAAGACTGGCAATGCTTTTAGACCAGACATTCTGTATCTTTTTAATCCTATTGCAGTAACTGCTTCCCTGTGTTTCACCTTTTAGTTTTATATCCCTCAGACCATTTTCTATGCTGCCATTTTTAAAATATAAATATACCCATTTCTGAACCCAACATGAAACTCCCTATTTTTCTCTCAGATAGAAGTTAAATTCCTTAGTAGGTAATATAAGATCAATGACCTACCTTTCTGGCTTTATTTTCATCTCGTAAAATTCTGATCTAGCCATAATATACTATATATATGCATATGTTATTTCATGCTACCTTATTATATTTATATCATATCATAAAAATTCTGAAAACCACCTATGCTTTGTAGCATCTCTTTAACTGACTTTGTAGAGTTAGGTGACCCCTTGTCCTCCCAAAGCAAGCTTATAAACTGATGACTATTTGTATTATATTGAAATTGTATGTTGGCATGCCAGCTTCCAATCTTCAGCCTTTACATTCCTTAAACCAAGGAATGCCATGTTCATCTGTGTGTTTTCAGTAGTTACTCCAGGGCCCCAAACATAGTAATGAACTTATAAGTTTCTGTAGGTAAATAAATACTAAAAATTAACCATTTTTTACATATTTGAACACTTCACATTATCAATGAAAAATATCAGCCATTAGATTTTTTTGATTCATATGCTTATTAGAACATAACTAGCATCATTATTTCAACATTCCAGATGAGGACTCTGATTGGTCCGCCTGAAGTTTAAGGCAAATATCCAAACACGGCATTAACTTTTATGAACAACAGAACAGTGGTAGACTTGAGCATAAGCACTTAATTCCCCTTTTCAGATCTTGATTGAATAGAAAAGAACACAGAACTGGGAAAGCAGTGTATCAGTTCTGAAATTAAGGAAAGGTACTTACTTGCTCAGAAATGTACAGTATGGGATTAATGACTAGACACCAAAGTTTTACTTTGAGTAGCTTGCTTCGTGGAAAAGAAATAAACAGTAGTTTTACCCTCACTAACTTAGAGGGATGAGGCCTATGAGAAAGACTGTTAGGGAGGTGAGTGGCTGGGCCAATATGTTGAATATTTTCATTTAAAACAGTTATCGTGGGGCAACCAAAAATTTGTTAGGCTATTCAAGATGAAAAAGTGGCTTTTCTTCTTCCAGAAGTGACAGGGCTGTTCCCTGAAGTGGTGGGTATCACCATTAGCAAGGAACCATATAGTCCTAGCTTCATTCCCATTTTGAAAAGTCTGAATTACAGGCAGTCCCCGGGTTATGAATGAGATAGATTCTGGAAGTTTGAAAGTGTTTAAGTATTTATATACACAGAGACGTAAAAGTAAATACTATGTTAAGACAAACATCTGTCTAAGTTGCATTTAATTGCTAAATGCACCTGTTCTAACTTACATACAAATTCATCTTAAAAACAAACCTACAGAAACTGTTTCCTTTGTAATCTTGGCACTGTCTGTATTTAACTGACAATGTAAATATGTATCAACTGAAATATCTGAGAAGTTGATTCTAACATACCTGAATAGGAGATGAGAGGATCCACCTTATTGGGGGGGGGCATTTTAAAGTTTTGAAAGGCTTCTCATTGTTTATGAATTCATAAATAAGAAAAACAACAACATGGAACCTATAAAAGAGATTGTATGTAATTAAAGGATAAAATCACAGCTTTCATAGGAGGGTGAAGTAATGTTTAGAAAATATTTGTGGGGGAGAGTTTAAAAATAAGAAATTATAGTGAGATTTTCTGTTGAATTTATAAAAATTTCAAGTGAACATGGAATTTATGAACTAATACACAAAAGATAACACAAGTGACTAGAATGAAGAGAGCTGGTTAAGAGGTAGGAATAGATAAGAAGCAATAATGATATAGCTAAGGTTATAAGAAAGTGAACCTGGCATTTGCAGACTATAAAGCTGCATTAGAAGCAGTAGAGATGGAAATAACCATTGCAGGGAAGGAAATTAATGATGTGAAGCTTGATGCATCCTACCAGAATATAGGGGAAATGGACAGGATAGAAATTACGAGGTGAAAATCATGTTAGATAAAGGTAGGAAACTACAAATTGAATGAATAGCATTCCTAAAGAACAGATAATGACAAATAGAACAGAAGCTATATATATATATTATATTTCAGGAAAATTTCTTAGTTGAAGAGAAACCTGAATCTGTAGATTCAAATAGCTCATTGTGTTTTGACAAAGATTAACAAAAGAAACCAACAGCTAAATATATCCTGACAGAAGTTTTGAACTTCATAGATTAAAAAAAAAAAATGAATTTCACACACATTCAGGTCTCTTTGCATCTTACACCTAACAAAACGCTTCTCTTATAAAGAATAAGAAATCCAAAAATTGGAAACTAGAGCAGAAATTAATGATGATACAACACCACACTGAAATGCTAATAAACTATAGCAAGCATTCCTTTAAATGAATACCTGAACTTACAAGAATATAATAGAAACTCACAGTGTGCAAAAAGGTGAAATTATAAGTGAAAACCAGAACTAAGGGAGCACACTTTGACAATTCCAAGGAGATGTTCATACCTCGGTAAGTAGGGAGCTTCAATTTTAAATGACCTCACAGAGACAGAAGACAGTTCCTTTGGTCCCTGCAATGTGGGATTTCTTAGACTTCTGTATAAAGGCAGGATCCTCAAAGGATTACAACCTCAGGAAGGAAATAAGGAATCTTGTATTTCTTGGCTTGGGCTCCTAAGGACAGGTAAAGAGTGAGCATTCATGTGTGGGGGAGACCTCTCCTGAAAGTTTGTAATCAATCGCTTCTCTTCTAGATTTCAGGTTTTAATCTGTATTAATTGTGTAATTTAGAGTCATCAATGAAATAAAATAGTGATTTTATTTCAACTCATGGTGCACATAAACTAGTTACTAAAATTTTATGGCACACCAAAAAATACAGTTTTTGCCAATCTGACAAAAGAAAATAGGTATAAATTTGATTCATTCACACTAGATGGCTATTCCTGTGTTGGCTGTTGTCTTTTTATTTTGACAATGTAAGGGAAAAGAGGTCACTGCCCCTAATTAAATGCTCAGGGTATAGCATGTCTTAAAAATTCTTGGGGCACACCAGTGTGCCGTGGCACACCTGATGAAAATTGCTGAGGTAAAATACATCATTGCAATAGTTCCAAGCTAGTAACATTCACTGGATGCCAGGCCGAAGCTAATACAAAACATCTTCTAGTCAAAACCTGCAGGTTTCTCAGATAAAGCCCCACTGAACTTTGAATTTACAATCCAAAATCAACACACACACACACACACACACACACACACACACACACATACGTCTGTAAATGATACTCAACAGATACAACAGGAATAGACCCTCCTAAGAATATCAGAGTATGTCTGTCACACACAGACTACCATTTAAAATTAATATCACATAAAAATATATAAATTAAGAGAAAAAATTATATGTACCTCAGCAGCCTCAAAATATATAACACAAAATGGACCCATTTAGAAGGAGAAATTATAAATATATATACGATTTATAGATATATAGAGGAATAATTCTCATCCAGTAATTTTTTTTAATGTTTTTTTAAAAGACTTTACTTATTTATTTTAGAGAGGAGAGAGGAAGGGGGGAGAAGCAGGAAGCATCAACTCCCGTATGTATCTTGATCAGGCAAGCCTGGGGTTTCGAACTGGTGACCTCAGCATTCCAGGTCAACACTTTATCCACTGTGCCACCACAGGTCAGACCTCATCCAGTAATTGATTACACAGAAATATATACAACACTTACAAAATTGATACTATGACTAAACAAATTCAAAATATTTTAAACACTCTATATATAGGCTGTGATATCTGACCATGAAGCAATTAAATTTAATAAATAATAAAAGACTAATTAAATAAACATACAAATGTTATATCTGAGGATTTCAAAAGTTCTGATAACTTATGGTCAGGAATAAACTCAATGTAAATTTAAAAATCAACTACGCATCAAAACTTTGGGGATGCAGCTAATAGAGAGCCTCATGGAGAGCAGGCTGACTACTGTCAGGGTGGCTGGGGGAGGGGTGGAAGGCTTGAGCAAAAAGAAAATAAATGAAAAAACGTGCACGAGGACAACAGTGTGGTGATTGCCTGGGGGAGGCGGGTTGGGCAGATGGAGGAGGGTATGGGGGAGATAAATTACGATGGGTACAGAATTGGCTTGGGGTAATGAACACCGAATACAGTGTACAGAGATGAGTTGTAGACATTTGTACCTGAAACCTGTATAATTTGGTTAACTAGTGTCACCCCAATAAATTCGATGAAAAGGAAGAAAAGTAAGTAAATTTGGAGACAAATTTTTTAATGCTTATCTTAGAAAAGGCAAAAAAATAGCTATGATGTAAATATTCAAGTAAACAAAATATAAAAAGCAAATCTTGTTTAATCAAAAGAAGAAAAAGCTAGTAAAAACATGAGCAAAAATCATTGGCATAGGAAATAAAGATATGTGACAGCCAAAGGCCAGTTCATAGAAAAGAATTTAAATAACTGATTAAAACTATACCTATTTAAGATTTAATTAGTTAAAAGCCTTACTTAAAACTTAATAAATTAAGACTGCACTGCTTTACAGTCAAGTTCTAGGAAATATTCAAAGAACAAAAATTTTCATCTTGTAAAAAATCTTCCAAATAATTGAAAAAGAGGAGATAGTCTTTATTTGAGTTTAGTATGTATAGCTTTACAGGTAAAGTGTGGGGAAAAAATTAGAAACATTTTCTCTGAAGTTGGAAATAGGAAAAGAATGCTTATTGTCTGTTTTGTATTATTAGCTACAACCTGCACATAAAGACAAGAAAGAGGTGGGAGGGAACAAGATAGTCATTGTTTACAAGTGATATGTGATGTTTACATAGAAAATTCAAGATAATATATGAATGTGATTTTAAAATTAATAACAGAATCTGGCAAGACTGCCAAATATAAAATCAATGTAAAACATCAATGGTGTGCTACACATCAACCACAAACAGAAACAGTATTTTTTTTTAAATCTCCTTTTTACAGTATCAAAGCTCTAAGAACCAACATATAAATCTAGTAAAAGAATAATAAGACCTTTCAAGGGAATTTATAAATTTCTAAAAAACATTTACCTAATTTTTAACAATAAGATATAAACTGATACCCCTTAGATTAGCAAAAATTAGAAAGTGACATTTTCGAGGATATGGAGCATCAAGGATATGGTGGCAATATAAATTGGCATAGCCATTTATTGATCCTCCTATTCATATCTAGTTAGGTTGAAAATGTGTTATACCCTATCATGTAAGGATCCACCCCTAGCTCTATACTGTCTGTCAACAAGACAGAACATTGAATTTAAAATCAAATGGAAAATCTGTAGCATATGATTGTGGTAGATGTAATATTGCTCAGAGAAAAAACCTCAGTAAAAAAGGAAGTAAAATGCACTTCAAAACATATTTTCAAAGATTCCTGGGTCCTTAGTTTTATGACTATAAATTTAGTTTAAGTTTTTATTTAAAAATCCTATAGGGACCATCTCCAATAAAACAAGGCTCTGATGGCCTAGAAAACATGGCACTTCTCTCTAGATAGAGAGCAAGTTGGGAGAGAAAGCATGTGCATGTAATTAGTTGTGAATAGTACACTGTGGATTCACAGCATATCCATCTGTCCATGTAGCTACTAGTCAAGTTAGTGTTTCTTTTTATAATTTGATCATTTAAATATATGTTTCACAAAAACATTTTATTTTTTTATAGTTTAGTGAAAGTAATATTGTTCACTTATAATTAAGACATGACAAATGATAAAGAATTAACAAAGCATAAGGAGAAGAAAGGAAAGTAAAATACATATTACAATAAGAAATATAGCTTTTATTGTCTATTACATTTCCAAACACTCATGTGTGACTTTGTGCATGACTAATTGATATCTTAGAAAAAAACAAAAGTAGGCATGGTCCGATCCACTGAACTACAAAATTTCATTTGCAGTAATTAAAGCTTTTTTGTGACCACTACTGTGATTTGCTTTTGACTGAACATGTTTGAACATGGTGAAGCAAATAAAGTGTCCCTTCAGCAAAGTGAATACAATTGCTCTTCAGACTAAAGGGATAGAATATGATATTTCATCAACACATTTCTAGAGTATGGTTTTTTTGGTTGGCTAAATATTATATATATTATAATATATATATATCTCCAAAGAATGTGTTGTAATCCTTATATAAAACACTTTGAATTGGTATGCTCAAGTATTTTATATTCTATTTCTATGTGTAAATATACTAACAAACATATTGATGGATAACTTTTTGTGGGTCTGTTATTGTATATGATACTTATCTGTTTAATTTATTCTTTTGACCAAGCACGCAAATCATCAGAAGCATCTGGTAGGAAACCACCTTTTACAGAATAACTCTGTTACTTTGATTACTATAAATTTGATTTTTATGCAGAATTTTGTGGCAACTAGAATGTTTTATATTTAGTTTATTAAAAGTATTTGTAGTATAGGATGTGGGGGTATTCTTAGAAATAAAAATAATATAGAACTAACTCTAAAGAGGTGGGTGTTTGAAGTAGGGGTGGCAGAAAACAACTATTACACTTTGGAGAGGTTTTGGATGAGATTGTATTATTTGTTGATAGAAATTGGTATTTTTATAGGTAATTTTTCTCAGTTTGCATCCTGTTTTGTGCTCTCTGAATATACTAAATAACTTTTAAATTGAATAATGCTTTTATTAAGGTAAAGGATGAAAATAATTTAATTACAAAGTGATTAGGGAGCCTATGAATTATAATATGAGCCTATGAAATATAATTTTAACTGTGATTACAAAAAAAGATACTATTATGAAACAATTGCTTAAGTACCTAATACCTGTACTTGTTATTTTCCTAATAGGAGAATTTAAAGGAATAGACCCCTCCCTTATTCACTACATAGTCATTAAGGTTTAAAATAGTTGGGCCTCTAATTCTCAGTTATCCCTCCTTACTCTGGCTCCCCTATTCCTTAGCAAGTGATCTTGCCTCCTATTTTCCAAAAGAAATAGAGCCTAGCAATTATGGATAACTCAATTTACTTCCGTTCCTTCCCACACATTGACAAGCATCACCATGGGAAACAATAGTCTCCATGATGGCGCACCTGCTTTCTTCACTTCACCTCCCACTGCTGCTATATGCCTATATTATCCTGTACTGCAGCTGTTACCAGCCATTTGCCATTTCCTGGATAAGCCCAGCTTCTTCCTCCCTGACTTTTATACAAGATCATCCCAGCCTGAAATGTCTTCTTCATCAACTCGTATGCCATAGGAACTCTAATCTTCAAGATTTAGCATAAGTGTTCTGTCCTCTATTATGCCTTACCTTTGCTACCCAACAATTTCCTGTTTCAAGCTTGCACGTTTCTTAGTTGTCCTTGTCACCTTCCAGTATAACAGTTTTCTGTCTCCACATCAGCTTTTCATCTCCTTAAATAGTGGAGATGCATGTATTCTTTGTAGTTTTCCCAGAGTCTAGCTCACTTTCTGGCACCACTAACCAGTGCTCAGTAGATGTTGCTGAAAAGATCGTTAAAACCAGCACCAAGCAAGTAAAATGCCTGAAAGACACTAATCTCTTTCAGAAGGGAGTTAAAGTGTTATAATTCAGAATGTCTTTCCTCAGTAGAGTTTTGAATAAATAACGAAAGTTCAGAAATGGTATTGCAATAGTTATAGGTTATGTATTTCAATATATGCTCCTTAATATTATTAGCATTATTGCCATGAGGATTTAAAGGTTTTGTTAGTAATTTTAAGAAGAATTAGGATGATATTGATTTGGGCACTAAACAGTAATTAATTGATTTTATTTCTTTACCATTTAATTTTAAAATGTCCTATCTGAACGTGTTCAGTCAATAATTGAGTTTCTACATTATTGTTTTATTTCTATATATAGTATTCTAGGAAAATGTGTATAGATGATTTATGCTATGTTGTTTTTGAGTGTCATTTAATCATTGTTTTATTTTTTTGGATACAAGCTTGCTCCTCTTCAGAAGTATCTGGTAGGCAACTAACTACTTTTCGATTAAAAAATAAAAGTTACCTTTAAAGCTTTTTGTTTGTTTACAAGTTGTTATGCTCCTCATGAAGTTATATTTTTATATTGTTATAATTCTATTGAGTTAATAAAACATTTTAGTTAATGTAGAGAATGGTTTGTTTAGTTTTGTGTTAAGTTTTATCTATATAAATGATTTATAGTTCAACTTCTTAATGATATTTTAGAAACAACAGTATTTTAGCACTGTGAGGCAATGGAAGTTGTACAGCAGACAGATTAATACCACTTAAATTAGATAAGCTAGGTTAATGAATGGTTTTTGAAAGGAAATACACTCATAAATTTTTAATAAAAGATCTGATAATTAATTGGGTATTTATCCTAGTAAGTTCATATTATATTTTGTTCTATTTTCTGTTTGTGTTCGCTTTACTTTTCTGACATCCATTATACAAATTAAATAATGTGCTTTTATTATAAGGAGGTGCAAAAGATGGTGGTAACATTTATCTCATTACAAAGAGACTGGAGAACTCAACATCTGGAGTAGTTATAATCTGTATAGTAGTAATTTTTAAACTTCTTACAAAACATGAATGCTAACCTCTTTTAAGCATTGGGTAATGGCATACTATAATTAACAACATTCTCTTTTATAATAAGCAGTGGTGTAGTTTATTTAACAGAGAACTCAAAAGCACCTAATAAATATATTTACTAAATGTAATTAATAAAACATTCTGATTCATTGTAGAATTACCTGAATAACATGCAATAAAGATGTGCCAAACTTGAATTTTTAATGAACTTCCTAATGTTTAAAATGAACTTTGCGCCTGACCTGTGGTGGTGCAGTGGATAAAGCGTCGACCTGGGAACACTGAGGTCGCCAGTTCAAAACCCTGCACTGGTCTGGTCAAGGCACATATGGGAGTTGATGCTTCTAGCTCCTCCCTGCTTTCTCTCTCTCTCTCTCTCTCTCTCTCTCTCTCTCACTTTGTGTCTCCTCTTTAAAATAAATAAATAAAAAGAAATTTTAAAATGAACTTTGCAATCCAATTTTTATGCTGTGTCCTATGTATAAACATATTTAAAAATATTTTGAGGGTGATAAAATTAAAATTTTTAATGTACTTGTAGAAATTAATAAAAGTTGGTACTTTGTTTCTATTTGCTTCATCTCATGAATGTGGGTCAACATTCCTACAAACTAACCCTGACCGAACATAGAGATTCTTTTGGTAGGCTGATTTCTTTAGAATTCAATGTGGTAGACCCCTTAAATTATACAAACTCAAGAGAAAATAGGTTTATTCGGAAAATAAATATAATTGAAATGTACATTTCTGAGAAGAAATGGAGTTAATATGTAGTATATCTTCATGTTTGTAGTATTTAGTTTGCTCCATTATTAATCAGTATGGAACAAAATATATTTGCAGAAAAACCCTTCCTTGGTATTTTTTCCTAAGTATTGTTAGTTTTGTAGATAAGTACCATGATCGAGTGGCTAAGAAGTATTAGAGCCAACATTTTAATTCAGATGTACCAAGCTCCAAAACCTGTGACTGTTTCAGGAAATCACAATGGTTTAAATGGTAAAATATAGATGAAGCTTATATATTAGAACTCAGCAAGACAACCGAAAAACTGAGAACTTTTAGTATATGCTTTATGGAAAACTCTGGGTTAAATATGCTGCATGGTTTAAATTTGGCTGTCTCTTCCACCACTTATTTTATTAAATAGATACTCACACCTTATGTCAGTGGATATAAATTTTAAAACTAACCAGGCAAAAGCATTTAGAAAGTTAAATTCACCACTATCTAAAAATACATAATAAAATTCAAAGCAAATACATGTGGTTCTGGACTGCCTGCCTATTGTTTTAGAGTTATTCAAAATCCAGCATGTTGTGAAATATTTTATTTTTGGTTTCTGTATTTATAAGATGTATGTTTTGGTTAACTGATATTTCACAAAGTTAACTATGTTCATCTTCACATGTAAATAGTGCACATAAACTGGAGATTTCATGTGTTTACATATATGTATGTGACAAAGAGCTTCAAACGGAGTTTTCTTCTTGGAACTCTTTAATGACATAATTAATGCTTATCCTATACTCTATAAAGGAATCTATTTATTGAAATAATTCACAAAGTTTGATATCTTTAATTCATACCCATTTCTGATTGCTTTTATGAAAGCTGTTAATTACTTTCTACTGTACTACTTAACAGTAAACTTGGAATATTGATGAGTATGGAGAATTTTTAAAAGAATTTTCTGAGTATAGTGTTAGTGAATAAAATTCAGTAGTGCCTGAAATTTTTGATTTAGTTCATTCACCAAGCAGGGAAAAGGAAATTTTCTTTCAGCTCACCATCTTTGGCAAAGAACTACCTGTTCTTCCTTTAACCATTATGTTTCCTTAACTCCAGGTCTACTTAGCCGGAAGTGACAGAAGCTGAAACCGGATGAGGATGTTAGAAAATTTTTTTTTCTTTCTCTGATTTTCTTACTTTTCTCCAAATTATCTAAACCAGGCAGGCATCTGGAGAGTTTATACTGCAACTTTATGTGCAAGTCATATAAATAGAAAATAGTTAAAAATATTTTTCAAAAAAAATCAGAGGTTTATTTTGGGAATCACAAGTTGTTTCTTAAAAGCCACAATTGCATTAAGCAATAAATTATGTTTACAGTTTATTTTATAGCTGTCATTTCCAAGTCAGCACTATGTGCAGATAGATATGTCTGCTCTATGCGAAAGAAAGAAGAAAGAAAGAGAGAGAGCGAGAGAGAGAGAGAGAGAGAAAGGATGGATTAATTCTTATAAAACCAGTTGTAACTAGTAGTTAACTTTTAGAGGTAGGATGACTTAAGCCATCTTAAACTCAAAGAAAATGTAAGAATATTCTACACCCAGAAAGAATTAGGTCAATTTGCATAATTAGATGCAATTATTTGATTCATTGTTTTGGTGGATGAGATTTTTATACAATGAGAAAATTCCAAGTTTAGAAATTATTTTTCTCTAACTTTTCTAAAATAGATATTTTGAAACTATTTTAACAGCAAAATACAAATGACAATTTATATAAAGTATTAAAATAATGTCTGGTCTTGGTGTGTCATCACCACTGTGAAATCTCAAAAGGTTTAGAATACCAGTAGCCCTTTTGGTTAGTAGCAGTGTTTTGCGAAAGGTACTACACTAGGAATAATGGGGGATAAGGTTGTGAGTCTTAAAATGTCTCACTTTAATACTACTGCCTTATTAGATTATCTTATTGAGGAATTTGTGAACCCCTCACTTACACTTTTAATTGCCATTATCACCATCATCCATCATCACCTACCATTATCATCACTACTAATATATCTGAAATAAGCTGTTCTAAGTTCACTTTGCATAGCCTTTTACTATTTGAACATTATTTAAATTCTATTCATTATTTAAATTTTCTGCTATTTTCTTCTTTATTTATAGAGTCACATATCAGAGAAATATTGGAAATTTTCTGAACAAAAGACAAAAATAATTATTTCTTATATAGGCAAGTTTTGCTCGCATGCCTAGCAAAAAACAAGAATACATAATGTTTATACCATTTTATGTCTCTGGAATTCCTTTTTAAATCCTGAAATTGCTTGTCACCAGAAATCATTGTTAATTACTTGGTGGAAAGAGCAGAAAAGAGAGTCTTTTCCAATGATTAATAATTTAACAAATCTAAATTTTCAAACCACAGCTCTATAAAATGTGGCTATTGTTAGCACTATGTAAACATCTGTTTTGAATTGCTTTACTACACTGTACAATTGAAATTGGACATTCAGACCTTTAGGTTTGCTCCAAATTAGAATGAGATTTTTAATCTGTTTGTGTTTTTTGTGTGTTTGTTTTTGGTGTTTTGTTCTGTTTTGTTTTGAAGTCTTAATGGGTATTCTTTATGTGTTAATTTATGGTAGAGACAACACAAATCTAATAACATAAGTCCTTATCCCTAAAAATGGCACCTTTATCAAAATGGATTATTTTTGAATCTCTACAAATCAGCCATTTTGCATTCTCTAGATGTTTTCAGTTCTTATATTTAAAAGCTCTGTTTTACCTTTAAGCAATCACTGCTGTTTTATTTGCAAAGTATTTTGTTCTAGATTGTTCTAACCTTTTTACATTACTTTTGGGTATGTTTTCAGGAACAGTATTTTTATTATTAGATTTGAAATTATCAAAGTGATCTCTATATAGAAGGTATGGATTTTTAGAAATTAGAGAAAATGTTTCTTGTTTAGAGAAACTGAGTAGCTCTCTAGTGTATCATGGTTATTAATACACATGTTTTATAGCAACCATAGTTAACATAAGTCTGAGTTTTTAAAACACATCTATTTATATATAAGATGTATATTATTACAAGACAATTCTCTTTCTTTATTTTTTAGTGAAAGAGTTTCTAGCCAAAGCCAAAGAAGACTTTTTAAAAAAATGGGAAAATCCTGCCCAGGTAAGTATTTAAAATTTTTATGTTCAGTAAAATTATGATTCTTACCTAAAAAATGTCCTACTCTCAGAAACTTTAAATTTGAAGTGACATTAATAAGTGTACAGCTAACATGGGAGTTTTTGTCATAACATTGTTTTGATTTATTAATTTATAATTTTATGTATACCTGATTATAAATTTTGATACTAATTTCAAGCTACTACAAACTCTTGATATTTTCTAATATAGTAATTTTGATTTATTTCCATGCTAACATTTATTATTTTTATTAATTACAACAATAGGGATCCTACTGTGCTGTTTTAAATTCTTGGTCTCAAACACTTGGCCATTGAGAACATCAAACACAGGGATCCTTTCATAAACATTTTAAAGGGGAAGTTTTATATAATTTAAATATTTTAAGGCTTAAATAAGATATAAAAACTATATAAAAAGAGTCCTCTATACTTGTCAAAATTTTTTTGAAGTTATAAATAATTAATGAACTTTAATAGATTAGATTATGGAAACCTGTTTCTTAGCATAAAATACTTTTACTTTATGTATCTTTTTACTAAAAAATATTTAATTTTAAATAAATGTTAAGTGTTTTTTGTTTTTGTTTTTGAGAGAGAGTCAGAGAGATAGAGAGTCAGAGAGAGGGATAGATAGGGACAGACAGACAGGAACAGAGAGAGATGAGAAGCATCAATCATCAGTTTTATGTTGCGACACCTTAGTTGTTCATTGATTGCTTTCTCCTATGTGCCTTGACTGCGGGCCTTTAGCAGACCGAGCAACCCCCTGCTGGAGCCAGCGACTTTGGGTTCAAGCTGGCGAGCTTTTGCTCAAGCCAGATGGGCCCATGCTCAAGCTGGCGACCTTGGGGTCTCGAACCTGGGTCTTCCGTATCCCATTCCAACACTATCCACTGCACCACCGCCTGCTCAGGCAATAAATATTAACTTTTATGAAGGTGTATCATTATCAAAACTTAGAGCATAACCTCTAATGTGAAACATAATCACTTTGGTGATTACAAAAAGTTAGATATTATCTAACATAGAACTTTAAGGGGAAAAAAAAAACTTTAAGGGAAGTGAGGACAATGGCATGTTTGTATGAAAAGCAGTGACTAACCAAAAGAGATGGTCTATTAATAAAGTTTGTTTTCATTATTTACTTGGGAAATATTTTAACATTTCAGTCCATCTGTGTTGATAAAATGAAAAATTAAATATTAATTTATAAATCTATATAGTTCAATCAGAATTAGAAGGACCTTTTCTTTGCACTGACATAGAATCTCATGGCAATTTAAATTATTGGAAATCTGAAATTAAAATACGATGAAAACAAGTTCTATAAGTAAAACCTTAGAGTTGCTTGCTCTTTCTGTGATTCAATAAGAAGGTGTATCTCCAAAGGCAAGGTTTGATTTTCAATAGACATGAAATCCAACTGTAGTGGACTCCAGTAGCCATCCAGATTCCTCATTTATACAAGAATCATGTTTCACCACATTTTCCTCACACTAGACACTATATGGACTGGAAATAATTTTTCTAAGATTTTCATGGAGATCTTTGTATTGAAAGCCTATTAAATAAATTGGTCAGCAATTACTACTTATTGCTGTTGAGCACATAATTTGTTCCTAGTAATTTTCATTTTGTTGTGGCAGCAACAAATTCAATAGATTGATGCTTCCAATTCTTTGTTTCTATGCTATAGTCAAAGCCAAACAAAGATGTTTGCCTGTAACAAAGCATCTATTCAAGGAGAAAAAAGGCAGATTATTGTTCTGGGACTCTGACTCTTGGTTATCTTTGTGGGCATGAGGAACTCTTCTTTCCTCATTGTTACTGTTTTAGGTAATACTGGGTTATAGCACCAGAAAGAAAGCTATTAGAATCTCTCACTGTTATTCTCCAGTTCTATAAGCTCTTTTAAAGATAGAAATGAAGTCCTATGGTACCTTCTTCAGAGGTAATCTAGTGAAAGGACTCTGAGCCCTCAGCTAATCTATTCATTTCAATTATTTGCACTAAGCCTGTGTGGCTTTCATGATTGTCTTTGTCAGTATACCTGTAGTACGTAATTATTAAAATATGAAACTAATTTGTTAGAAGTGCAATACTAGGAATAAATCTTATGACCTTTAGCTGGGACTCTTCTTTCATCCCAATACTATTATGCTTTGTTTTACAATATAATTCCCTTCTCAAATATTAAATTCTTTCTTATTTAAAGGGAAAAATAGAATCTGTAACTTGGAATCTCAGTAGTCTTTTGCATTACTTTTAAATAAATGGTTACAAATTAAATTATCTATTTGATTATTACTGAATATATTCTTTTTTTCTCTCTCTTTTTTTGTGGCAGAGAGAAGGAGAGTCAGAGAGAGGGACAGACAGACAGGAAGGGAGAGAGATAAGAAACATCGATTCTTCATTGCGGTTCCTTAGTTGTTCATTGATTGATATCTCATATGTGCCTTGACCAGGGGACTACAGCAGACCGAGTGACCTCTTGCTCAAGCCAGCGACCTTGGGCTCAAGCTAGTGAACCTTGCTCAAACCAGATGAGCCCACGCTCAAGCTGGCTACCTCGGTGTCTTGAACCTGGGTCCTGCACATCCCAGTCTGACACTCTATCCACTGCCCCACTGCCTGGTTAGGCTAAATATATTCTTGTTATTGTAGTTTTCTTATGAGAATTTCTCATTTTAAAATATATTTTCTATGACTATGTAGAATAATGCCGGCCTGGAGGATTTTGAAAGGAAAAAAACCCTTGGGACAGGTTCATTTGGAAGAGTCATGTTGGTGAAACATAAAGCCACTGAACAGTATTATGCCATGAAGATCTTAGATAAGCAGAAGGTTAGTATTTTTGTTATTTACTTGAAGGATAAACTTCTGTTTTATCAGCTAGATTATTAAATATTTGCAGTATAACAACTTAACCATTGACACCTTCAATTTTACTCTTTTCATTCTTATTATGTATAACCATAGTTATAATTTTAGTATACAGGAGTACACTATTTCAGTAATTATTTATACATAATAGTATGTGTATGTTTACTAAAAAAATATTGAATTCAACATGTAAAGAATACACTTCACCACTACGTCTTGCCTTGTGGGAAAATGCAGGAATAAATTACTTGATTCTTAGATTGAGGTAACAAAAATTTAGTGATTTTATTTTATGACTTATTTTAATTGATAGTAAAAACCTTCTTTTTTAACATCATTGCATTTACTTAATTTAAAATGTCAATTAAAGTAAGGAATATTTGAAAACGTACAAACTATTAAAAAGTCGAATCATTGTGTTATGCAGTTAAAACTAATATAATGTTACATGTTCATTACATCTCTATTAAAATTTTAAAAATAATTTTAAGTGTTTATCACATATTGATATATCTAAAGAATATGGATGTCTGAATTATTTGTGTTTTTTAAAATATTTTATTATTATTAATTTTAATGGGGTGACACCAATAAATCAGGGTACATATGTACAATGAAAACATCTCCAGGTTATCTTATCATTCAATTGTGTTGCATACCCGTCACCCAAAGTCAAATTGTCCTCTGTCACCTTCTATCTGGTTTTCCATGTGTCGCTCCCATCCTCCCTATCCCACCCTTCCCTCCCTCCCCCCACCCCGTAACCACCACTCTCCTGTCCATGTCTCATAGTCTCACTTTTATATCCCACCTATGTATGAAATCATGCTGTTCTCAGTTTTTCTTTTTTTCTGATTTATTTATTTCACTCCGTATAATGTTATCAAGGTCCATCCATTTTGTTATAAATGATCCGATGTCATCATTTCTTATGGCTGAGTAGTATTCCATAGTATATATGTACCAAAGCTTTTTAATCCACTTGTCTTCTGACGGACACTTGGGCTGTTTCCAGATCTTCGCTATTGTGAACAATGCTGCCACGAACATGGGGGCGCATTTCTTCTTTTCGAACAGTGCTATGGTGTTCTTAGGGTATATTCCTATAAGTCGGATAGCTGGGTCAAAAGGCAGTTCGATATTTAATTTTTTGAGGAATCTCCAAACTGTTTTCCACAGTGGCTGCACCAGTCTGCATTCCCACCAGCAGTGCAGAAGGATTCCCTTTTCTCTACATCCTCCCCAGCATTTATTTTGTATTGTTTTGCTGATGAGCGCCATTCTGACTGGTGTGAGGTGATATCTCATTGTGGTTTTAATTTGCATTTCTCTAATAATTAGTGATGTTGAGCATTTTCTCATATGCCTATTGGTCATCTGTATGTCCTCTTTGGAGAAATTTCTATTCATTTCTTTTGCCCATTTTTTGATTGGATTGTTTGTCTTCCTGGTGTTGAGTTTTAGAAGTTCTTTATAAATTTTAGTTATTAACCCCTTATCAGATGTGCTGTCGAATATGTTCCCCCATTGTGTGGTTTGTCTTTTTATTCTGTTCTTATTGTCTTTAGCTGTGCAAAAACTTTTTAGTTTGATATAGTCCCATTTGTTTATCTTGCCTTTTATTTCATTTGCCCGTGGAGATAAATCGGCAAATATATTGCTGCTACAGATGTCGGAGAGCTTGCTGCCTGTTTTCTTCTAAGATGCTTATGGTTTCACGGCTTACGTTTAAGTCTTTTATCAATTTTGAGTTTGTTTTTGTGAATGGTGTAAGTTGATGGTCTACTTTCATTTTTTTGCATGTAGATGTCCAATTTTCCCAAACCCTTTGTTAAAAAGGCTGTCTTTACTCCATTGTATGTTCTTTCCTCCTTTGTCAAATATCAGTTGTCCATAAAGCTGTGGGTTTATTTCTGGGTCCTCTGTTCTGTTCCATTGATCTATGTGCCTGTTCTTATGCCAGTACCAGGCTGTCTTGAGTATAATGGCCTTATAGTAAACCTTGATATCTGGAAGAGTGATACCTCCTGCTTTATTTTTTCTTTTTAAGATTGCTGAGGCTATTCATGTTCTTTTTTGGTTCCATATAAATTTTTGGAATATGTGTTCTATATCTTTGAAGTATGTCATTGGTACTTTAATTGGTATTGCATTGAATTTATAAATTGCTTTGGGTAATATAGACATTTTAATGATGTTTATTCTTCCTAGCCATGAGCACGGTATATGCTTCCACTTGTTTGTATCTTCCTTGATTTCTTTTTTCAATGTTTTATAATTTTTTGAGTACAAGTCCTTAACCTCCTTGGTTAAATTTACTCCTAGGTACTTTATTTTTTTGGCTGCAATAGTGAAGGGGATTGTTTCCTTAATTTCTTTTGCTGATATTTCATTGTTGGTGTATAGAAATGCCTCTGATTTCTGAGTATTAATTTTATATCCTGCCACCTTGCTGAATTCATTTATCAGGTCCAGTAGTTTTTTCACTGAGACTTTAGGGTTTTCAATATACAATATCATATCATCTGCAAATAATGACAGTTTTACTTCTTCTTTTCCAATTTGGATGCCTTTTATTTCTTCTTCTTGTCTGATTGCTGTAGCTAGGACTTCCAGAACTATGTTGAATAAGAGTGGTGAAAGGGGGCACCCCTGCCTGGTTCCTGATCTTAAGGGGATTGCTTTTAATTTTTGTCCATTTAGTATGATGTTTGCTGTGGGTTTGTCGTAGATGGCCTTTATCATGTTAAGGAATGTTCCCTGTATTCCCACTTTACTGAGAGTTTTGAGCATGAATGGGTGCTGGATTTTATCAAATGCCTTTTCTGCATCTATTGAAATTATCATGTGATTTTTGTCCTTCCTTTTGTTTATGTGGTGAATCACATTGATTGTTTTGCAAATATTGAACCAGCCTTGCCTCTCCAGAATAAATCCCACTTGATCGTGGTGTATGATTTTTTTCATAAATTGCTGGATCCGGTTGGCTAATATTTTGTTGAGAATTTTAGCGTCTAAATTCATCAGGGATATAGGCCTATAATTTTCTTTCTTTGTCCGGTTTTGGGATCAGAATTATGCTCGCCTCATAAAAGGAGTTTGGAAGTCTTCCTTCCTCTTGAATTTTATGAAATAGCTTGAGGAGGATTGGAGTTAGTTCTTTGAATTTTTGATAGAATTCACTTGTGAAGCCATCAGGCCCAGACTTTTCTTTTTTTGGAGTTTTTTGATAACTGTTTCTTTCTCATTTGTTGTAATTGGTCTGTTTAGGTGTTCTGATTCTTCCAGATTGATTTTTGGAAGGTTATATGATTCAAGAAATTTCACCGAGATTGTCTAATTTTTTGGCATAGAGTTCTTCATAGTATTTTCTTACAATGCTTTGTATTTCTGTTGTGTCAGTTGTTATTTCTCCCCTGTCCTTTCTAATTTTATTTATTTGAGTCCTCTCTCTTTTTTCTTGGTGAGTCTAGTTAAAGGTTCATCAATCTTGTTTACCTTTACAAAGAACCAGCTTCTGGTTTCATTGATCCTCTGTATTGTTTCCTTAGCCTCTATGTCATTTATTTCTGCTCTGATCTTTATTATTTCCTTCCTTCTACTTGTCCTTGGGTTTTATTTGCTGTTGTTTTTCTAGTTCTTTTAGATGCAGGGTCAGGTTGCTTATTTGAGCTTTTTCTAGCTTCTTATGATATGCCTGTAGTGCAATAAACTTCCCTCTCAGAACTGCTTTTGCTGTGTCCCATAAAATTTGAGTTGATGTATGCTCATTATCATTTGTTTCTAGAAAGTTTTTTATTTCTTCTTTGATCTCATTGTTAATCCATTCATTATTTAATATCATGCTATTTAGTTTCCAAGTGTTTGAGTATTTTTCAGTTTTTCTTTTGTGGCTAATTTCTAGTTTCATGGCATTGTGATCAGAGAAAATGCTTGATATGATTTCAATCTTCTTAAATTTATTGAGACCATTTTTGTGTCCTAACATGTGGTCTATCCTAGAAAACGTACCATGAGCGCTTGAGAAGAATGTATATACTCTACTGCTTTAGAGTGAAAAGTTCTGAAGATATCTATTAAATCAAGTTGATCTAGTGTCTCCTTTGTCTGCTGTTTCTTTATTAATTTTCTTTCTTGAGGATCTATCCAGTGTTGTTAGAGGGGTATTGAAATCTCCTACTATGATAGTATTGCTGTTAATCTCACCCTTTATATTCATCAAAGTCTGCTTTATGTATGTCGGGGCTCCTATATTTGGTGCATAGATATTTATAATAGTTATATCTTCCTGTTGAATTGCTCCCTTTATCATTATGTAGTGTCCTTCTTTATCTCTTACTACCACCTTTGTTTTAAAGTCCATTTTGTCAGCTATAAGTACTGCTACCCCGGGTTTTTTTTAATTTCCAATTGCAGGAAATATTTTTTTCCATCCTTTTACCTTCAGTCTATGTGCATCTTTTGTTTAAGGTGTGTCTCTTGTAGATAGCATATGTATGGGTCCTGTTTCTTTATCCATGCAGCTACCCTATGTCTTTTGATTGGATCATTTAATCCATTTACATTTAAGGTTATTATTGATATGTAGTTGTTTATTGCCATTTTATTCTTTAAAGCTGTATTCTTCTTTTGCTATATTCTTTCCCCCTTTAAACTGTTCACAAGAGGCCCCTTAGTATCTCTTGCAGAATTGGTTTGGTTTTAATGAATTCCTTCAGGCTTTCTTTTTCAGGGAAGCTTTTTATTTCTCCTTCAATTTTAAGCGTTAGCCTTGCTGGATAAAGTAGTCTTGGTTGTAGGTTCTTGTTCTGCATTACTTTGATTATATCTTGCCATTTCCTTCTGGCCTCAAGTGTTTCTGTTGAGAAGTCCGATGTCATCCTTATGGGGGCTCCTTTGTAGGTGATAGCCTTTTTTTCTCTAGCAGCTTTTAAGATTTTTTCTTTATCCATTAGCTTTGGTATCTTAACTATGATGTGTCTTGGTGTAGATCTTTTTGGGTTTCTCTTTAATGGAGTTCTGTGTGCTTCTTGAACGTGTGGAATGTTTCCCAGCCTTAATTTAGGGAAGATTTCTGCTATGATTTGATTGAACAAAGTTTTCATTTCCTGTCCTCTCTCCTCTTCTTCAGGCACCCCTATGATGCGAATGTTGTTTCTCTTCAGGTTGTCACAGAACTCCCTTGGAGTTTCCTCACATTTTTTGAGTCTCTTTTCCTTTTTCTTCTCTGATTCTGTGCCTTTGTTTATTGTGTACTCTAACTCGCTGATTCGATCCTCAGCATGATTCATTCTGCTTTTAATTTCTTCCATTGTGGTCTTCATTTCTGATACTGTATTTGTCATTTCTGTCTGATTCTTTTTTATTATTTCAATTTTGTTTTTTATACTTGTTATCTCTTTATTTAGGTGTTCATAATGACTATCCATTGTTGCTCTAATGTCTTTGAACATCCTAACTATCATTATTCTAAATTCTGCTTCTGGTAATTTGGTTATATCTGGTTCATTCAGGTCCTTCTCTGGGGATTTCTCTTGATTCATTTGGTTTGCATTCCTCTGCCTGCCCATTTTGTCTGTGTATAACCAAGTTGTGGCCACTATAGTCTAGTAGGTGTTGCCTTTGTGTTCTCTAGGTGTGTCTGTCTGCAGGCCTGCCACCCCCTCTGCTGCTGCCTAGGGTGGTTGGGTATGGGCATCGCCAGCGCCGGCCCACTGTGGCTTTTGCTGTGATTTCTGTCTCTCCTCCGTGGGAACGGCTGTCACTCAAGCCACAAGCCTCAACACCAAGGGTAGAGGTGTGCACCTTTGCTCAGCTGCGGACCCAGCCTGTTTCCAGACTTCCACCCAGAACCCGCAGTCTGAGCCTGCTTGCCACAGTTTCACGGGTTTGGCGGGGCTTTTGACGTGCTCTCAGCTGTGAGCCTTTGCCCATCCAGAGCTTTAGCCCCACCCTCGAGGTCAGGGCCCTTCTGCGCAGGGTTGCAAACCAAGGTTTATTGGGCCGGGCATGTTTGCTGGCTTCCGCTCAGCTGCGAGCTTCCGCTCGTCCCGGACTCTATGCCGCCCCCGCGTTCAGAGCCCGCTCGTGCACGTAGGATGGCAAACCGCAGTTTATTGGGCCGGGCGTGTTTGCTGGCTTCCGCTCAGCTGCGAGCTTCCGCTTGTCTCGGGGTCTACCCCGCCCCCGCGCTCGGAGCCCGTTCACGCACGTAGAATGGCAAACCGCGGTTTTTCCGGCCGGGCGGGGCTGGTAGCGTGAGCTCAGCCGCGAGTCCCCGCCCATCCCTGGTCCTAGCCCCATCTGCGGTCAGGGCCGGCTTGTGCAGGGTCGCAGAGCAGATCTCTGCCCGTTCCTGGCCTCCCGCTTTGTCCCCGCAGGTGAGATTACAGACGGGGGCCCGCAGCTTCCAGACCGCTTTCACGCATCCCCTCTGCCCCTGCTGGGCTAGACCGAGCTCACACCGGCTTGGCCTCCACCCATGCCGACAGAACCGCGTTTCAGCGTCCTGCCGCCACTATACCCTTCAGCAACCCTCAGCAGAGTAGGAAGGGCCCTAATACTTCACACTGTAGGCCTGAGAGCTCCTTCACTTGTTTCCCAGCTCAAAACTGTCCAAACACCTCTTCTAGGCTTTGGGACTGTAGGCTGGGGCTTGGTTTCTGGGACCCAGGTCCCTCCCTCTCCGTCAAACTCTCCTCCCGCCACGCAGGTCTCTCTGGGCTGCCGTTTGCTCCGGGGAGCTGGGCAGCCCTCTTCGCCCGTTTTTGCTATTCCTACCAGTCTCAATGTGGCTTCTGTAGTATTCCTTGGTTGAAGAGTCCACTTAGTTTAGTTCAAAGTTGGTTTATCCAGATGATGGTTCTTAAAATTGAGTTATAATCCACTTTGGTTCTGGGAGTTGGAAGTTGGTACGTCCGCCTACTCGTCGCCATCTTGCTCCTTGAATTATTTGTGTTTTAAATATTAAGCTTCTCTTTTTTTAGTAATCACTTATAATTAAGGGAAAGTAAAAGTGATGAATCTTGATATCTTATCTTATAGATATGTTCCCAAGCATAACATTTTGGCTTACTGAGATATATAGATAAGAAAATATAAAGGAAATAATCAGGGTTACAGATAGTGGCTAGAGTAGGGATGCTATCTAGTAAATATAATGTACACCACATATGTAATTTAAAGTTTTCCAATAGGCTCATTATTAAAAAGTAAAAAGAAATAGTTAAACTTATTGATAATATATTTTATTTAGCCCAATGTATGCACAGATTATCATCATAATATGTAATTAATATAAAAATTATTGAGATTTTTTTTGTGTGTGTGTGTGTTTGTTTTTTTACAGGGACAGAGAGAGAGTCAGAGAGAGGGATAGGTAGGAACAGACAGACAGGAACAGAGAGAAATGAGAAGCATCAATCATTAGTTTTTCGTTGCCGTTGCGAAACCTTAATTGTTCATTGATTGCTTTCTCACGTGTGCCTTGACCGCCGCGGGCCTTCAGCAGATGGAGCCACCCCTTGCTGAAGCCAATGACCCTGGGTCTAAGCTGACGAGCTTTTGCTCAAGCCAGATGGGCCCTGTGCTCAAACTGGCGACCTTGGGGTCTCGAACCTGGGTCGTCCGCATCCCAATCCCACGCTCTATCCACTGTGCCACCGCCTGGTCAGGCAAAATTATTGAGATATTTTACATTCTTTTATTCATACCGCATCTTCAAAATCTGATGTATATTTGTATTTATAATTTATCTCCATTCATGTTAACCACATTTCCAGTGTTAAATAACCACATGTGGCTAGTGGCTACCATTTTGTACAACACAGCATTTAGATTGGTCTGTGGTTCTAATCAAACCTCTGCTTTAAAACAAAAAAATACTAACCTCTAACATGAAAATAGTAATGGCTTATTAAATCCCTCTAAAATTAAATATACCCCTTACACACATATAATTGTGCATCTTTGTCTACAGTCCTCTTTCACATAACTTTTCTAAGCACTCTTCTCAAAATATAGTTTAATCACTGTATCCACTAACTCATTTCCTATTAATTCTTTAACTCACATTAATTTGCTGCTTTCTTGTTTATCTCTTACCTCTTGCTTCTTCACCAAAAGGTCTCTACTAAGGGTCACCGATCAAGTGGCCTAAGTAATCACCAAGTTCAGTGGACTCAGTTTGCTAGTCTTACTTGACTTTTTTGAGTCTATGTCTATGTTGACCATTGTCTTGGAAATGTCTTGTCCCTGGACTTCTGGATCCCATACTCTTCTAATTATGCTCCTGGCTCTTTGGGCTCTTTTTTTTTTATGTGCCTTTTTCTGATTAGCTTATTGTTTTCCTTCTGTCTACTTTTTAAAAATTGCTAATCCCAATCTCTGTACTATTCCTTCTCATTTTAGTGCTTTGTACACTCTCCCATGTACTCTTATCCAAGCTGCCACTCATCCTTGAGTCTACCCTCTAATTTATACAGTCTGAGCACAAAGCTCTTAGAGATCAACTAGTTCTGGTCCTAATTTTCTAGATGAGGTAATTGAGTTTCAGAGAGTGTAAGTGATTTATATACTTGTGTCGGTAGCACAACAAAATGCTTCAAATCTATTTTTTTGATTAAACCTGTCATTAAAATGTTATTACCTGCATAACTCCTAATATTTTGGTATCTTTCTTAAGGACTTAACAGAATTTGCTTCAGTTATAAAATATGAAAGGGATTACAAAAAATATTTTTATACTTTAAAATATTTAGGGGAGAATTTTTATATTTCTTTTTTGGTAAAACAATGACTTGTAAAGGAAGTTGCTGAGAAGACTGACTACCTTGGAAACAAATCACGGTGAGAGACTATTTCCCAGAAGAAGAGCTGCCATTTTAAGTCATTTCGATGGTTTTCAACTAATGTGCCTCAAGAATGTTTGAAATGTGAAGTATCTGACTATTTAGTCAGGGACACCAACCTGTTTTTCCTTAAAGTGTCAAAATGAAAAATGACAATAGTCAACACAATAATAGCTGTTCAGAGTGAGCGAATCAAAATTACATGTATTTTTTTTTTTTTGTCAGATTGGGGTTTGGTGTGCCATAGAATTGTAGTAATTAGTTTATGTGTACTGTGAAATGAAAAAATGTTGAAAATCACTGCTCTATGGCAACATTCTGGACTGATGCAAAATTAGGGCAAAGACTTTATATTCTGATTTTTTCAAATTAATTTAATTTGCTAAAGTTAAGTAATAAAATGAAATTCTGTAATAACCTTTCTGTTAACAAAGCCACAGATCTTTCAATTAACTTTTTATAGCTTCTCCTATCTTAGGATATGTGGGATTAGGGGATGAAAAGCAATATAGAAATTAAGGAAAACCCATTTTTTATTCCATAATATGTATCAGCATTACATAGCACTTTATCATATCAGTGAATCTTCACAACAACTTTGTGTGACAGTAATCACTGGATTAAACCAAGAACCACTGTATTTAAGTAACTTTTTCAAAGTCAAACAGCTAGTAAGAGGAACCAAGAATTTGGCCTAGATTTGTTTGATTTCTATTCCTGTACTCCTTGTTAATTTTTCCTTTCAAATGTATTTGTTATCCCAAAGATCTTTTCTGCCACCACCTAATTGGTCACTCACTAACATTTACTTGGCTTTCACAATAACACTTTAATTAATTTCCTTAGTATCAATTTCTATATTCCAATAATTCACCTTCTTCATTGCCAACAAATTTTTCTTAGCATATCACATCATCTCACTTAATCAGAAAACTTCCTGATGTTTATTAAATGAAATCAGAACTGTGCACCTTATTTTCAATGCCTTCATAATTTTCTTCCAAACTTGGCTATAGTCTTATCTCACATTGTTTTCCTACATGTCTTTATACTCTACTTCTCTGATTGAAACTGGATCCACGGAAGTATATGGTACTATCCTGGATCGGGTAGGAGAGTATGTAATGATATATGGCCTATATTTCTTATTTCAAGTGCTTGGCTAAAAAAATCAGCTGATAAGTAATCATTTATAAATGCTTTTAAGGTATATGTCTTTAAACCAACAGAAAGATTAAGAAGTAAATATAAATATTATGTAAGAATTTTGAAATAAACCATGGACAAAACCCCCAGGGATACTTGTTAATTTCTGTCTGCCCTTTATGGATACTTCATTAACAAAATTCGAGAGGCAGTGTCCTAAGCTCCAGCCCAATGGAGCTAGCAGTCAGATTTACAAACCTTGTATGTTTTCCTTTCTGAATACTCATGACATTATTCTTATTTTGTTCTATATTGCTATTCACGTATCCATGCATCATACTTCCAAATAGATTTTATGCATCATGAAGGCAGACACTCCTTTGTCTTTATCTCTGCTGCACTTATTATTAAGCTTTATATGTAGTGTAGGTATAGACATTTATAATTAAATTAGATTTTTGTTAAATTTTTTATTAAATTAATTTAGAAATTAAGCATATTTACTTTGCAAGTTCATATATCTCGAAATCATTTCTAATTTTAATTCTTATGTCCCACATATGCATAGTTGATTTAGGGCTGTAATGCAGAAAGCCTCTCTGTTGCATTTTTTATTACTTATTATTATTTTATTACTTTTATTTCATAAACATGTTGTCTATGCCTAACTAGATAGAAAACCTGCTATAGCATAATATACAGAAGTAAACACTATGGTACATTTAGACAATGTAATATTATTCAGTGCTAAGGAGAAATGAACTATCAAACCATGAAAAGGCATGGAAAAAACTTAAATACATATTATTAAGTGAAAGAAGCCAATCTGTATGATTCCAATGATATGACATATTGGAAAAGGGAAAACTATGGAGACAAGATCAGTGGTTGCCAAGAGTTGGTGGGGAGGGAAGTGTAAATAAGGTGGTACAGAGGGTTTTTAGGGCAGTGAAACTACTCTGTAAGATACTATAATGGTGGATACATGTCATTATACATTTGTCCAAATCCATAGATTGTAGAACACCAAGAGTGAACCCTAATGTAAATGATGGACTCCTGGTGATAGTGATGCATCAATGTAGGTCCATTGAGTAACTGATGTAATGCTGTGGTACAGAATGTTGACTATGGGGAACACTATGCATGTGTGTGGGAAGAAGGTTTATGGGAAATCTCTGTACCTTCTACTCAGTTCTGCTGTGAACCTGAAACTGCTTTAAAAAAAATCTACTAAAAAATAATAAACACAAAGCAATACTAATTATCCAGGTAGTATTCATATAATTTATTGTGGTAAATTTCAACTAACTGGTTCTATAACTAGTTAAAACATAGAAAGTGGTGATCCAACCACTTTATGTTACAGCTAAAAACCAAAACAAACAAAAATCAAAACCCTGCCCTAAGAGTTGAAATAATATTTCCAAAGTCACAAAACTGGTTGACTAGAAGATTGAGATTAGAACACAGACATTCTGACTCTTGGTCAGTTATTTTTATACTATAATTTTATATACTAATTGCTAGGTGAGATCTTTAATTATCTTTCTTATCTATATTTAATTTCTTGGATTCTGTGATTACCCCACATTGATAATAAGCCCCTATCAAGAAGAAAGAATGCCACCTTGTAATGATTTACACACGTGCAGAACAATTATTTATCTCTTAAAGGTCACCTTTTCTTAAATTAAAAATAGAATCACATGTGGAATAGAATCATAGTCTTCATGAAGTCAGGACAGGTTGCTTTTCACTGCTATGTACGTGATTGAGTAGACAATCCAGAGGAGGCTTGATTAATCCTAAGTGTTTTATTTGTTATAAAGCTATAGTGAATATTTGGTGTGTCCTCTTTTGTGGCTGTACATATTGGATTTTTAGGACTTATTCTGGTATTTATTTAGATATTATAAAATGAACAGATTGTTCATTTTTACCCACTCTTTTCAATTACTGGGTTTTTCTAGATTCTTAACTTCTTTTCCGAGCTGTAGGTTTAAATCAGTACCTACTTAATTCAATGATTTGTGCCAGCTCCGTCAGTGAACTGTAAGTCATTAGGAGCTAAGTATTTTAACATACAATTTTTAAAGTAATTTATCATGATTTTAATACTTAGCTCTGTTTCCTTACTTAAAATCATAGTTTATCATCTTAAGACCAAGTTTTAAATCCTCTGTAAGGTTTTCTTATTTGAATCTAGCCTCATTGGTAGTTATTACTATCATCCTTATCCAACTCTAGCAATTTTGTTTTATCCAAGTTCTTTATTATGTGAAAAACATTTATTTAATTTTTCTTGTAAAAGTATAGTAACTTTTAAATTTCATTTAAATACATTTAATATATTTATCTCTCAATTACAGGTTGTTAAACTGAAGCAAATAGAGCATACCTTGAATGAGAAAAGAATATTACAGGCAGTGAATTTTCCTTTTCTTGTTCGACTGGAGTATTCTTTTAAGGTAAATTTTACTAATATCCAAATAAAATATTTTGAACTTTATAATTTTTTAAAATATAAAGTTATAACAGGATTCTAAACTACAGGATTAGCCTGAAGAATACTAAGAAAACAAAAAGTAATATATTTAGTTCTTTCTTTCTTTATTTATTACAGGGACAGAGAGAGAGTCAGAGAAAGGGATAGATAGGGACAGACAGACAGGAACGGAGAGAGGTGAGAAGCATCAATCATTAGTTTTTCGTTGCCGTTGCGACGCCTTAGCTATTCATTGATTGCTTTCTCACATGTGCCTTGACTGTCGGCCTTCAGCAGACCGAGCAACCCCTTGCTGGAGCCAGTGACCTTGGGTCCAAGCTGATGAGCTTTTGCTCAAGCCAGATGGGCCCTTGCTCAAGCTGGCGAGCTTGGGGTCTCGAACCTGGGTCCTCTGCGTCCCAGTCTGATGCTCTATCCACTGCGCCACCGCCTGGTCAGGCCAAAAAAAAGTAATATATTTAGATTTTATGTAATTAAATCCTATTGCACATATAAACTTAAGTAACATTTGAAAAGGTTTTATTTCTCCCTGAGGAATTTGTTAAAGGTAATGTGTAATTGTTCATGAGATGGTATTATAATATCTAATATTTCAATTTATCACAATTCATAGTGCTATTTTAATAAAGCAATCCTTACATTCATGCAAATGATTATACCTTTAGACTGATACTTGGCATCTCTCTGATATATTGACTCATATGAGCATTTTAATCTTTTTCCTTTAGTCTTTAAATAAGGACCTTTGAATTTCTGATAATGTTGAAAATCATTAATTTCTATGACCTAATATAACACAAAAATGTAAATATTCTTAGTAACTTTTTCAAATTGGTTCTTAACATAGTTTTTTCTTGTTAACAATATAGCTTTAAGTTATTGCTGCACTGTTTAATTGCTTAAGAGTTAATTGTCCTCTACAAAAGCAAGAACAGCAAAAAATCCAAGACTAAGGTGTAGCAAGAATACTAGGGGGGGAAATGAGTCTTCCCGATATAGAATAGTTAGAACATTTTCTGTTTATTCTCTTTTTCCCAATGTTAGTCATCTATCAGATGGATTTTTAAATTTATCTTTTTCTAATTGAACATGGTATTACATTAAAATATTTTCTTGAGAAATAGTCTTGGCTTCATAATTTTGATTTATATATTTTTTATATTTGTTGTTTACAGGATAATTCTAATTTATATATGGTTATGGAATATGTCCCTGGAGGTGAAATGTTTTCACATCTAAGAAGAATTGGAAGGTTCAGGTAACTAATAACTTTATTCTCTTCAAATCTTGCTGTTTGTTTTAGCCAGATTTTTAAGTTATTGTCAATGCTAAAAATTTATTTAATTTAGCATTATTTCAGCTTTAGCTATACATGGTAACATTAATAAGAAGCCATAAACTGAGTTTTAAAAATCAAATAAAAGCACTATAATACTAATATAAAAATATTCTACCATTAGCAAGTATTGTTTGAAATTCATTATTTGAAGAATTTCTAAAAATGAAAAAATTAATTGAATTTAAACATATCAGTATATAATAAATATTAATTATACAACTCTTGGGAAGAGGTTTGTATAGGGATAAAGATAAAGCCTGACCAGTGGTGGTGCAGCGCATACGTGTCAGCCGGGGACCCTGAGATCCCAGGTTTGAAATCCTGAGGTTGCCGGATTGAGTCCAGGCTCACCAGCTTGAGCATGGGGTCACCAGCTTGAGTGTGGGATCGTAGACATAATTCTATGGTCACTGGCTTAAAGCCCAAGGTTGCTGGCTTGAGCAAGGGGTCACTGGCTCTGCTATAGCCCACTCCCCCCAGTCAAGGCACATATGAGAAACAATCAATGAATAACTAAGGTGGCACAACTACAAGTTGATGCTTCACATCTCTCTCCCTTCCTGTCTGTCTCTCTCTCCTTGTCTCTCTCTGTTTCTCTCTTATAAAATAAATAAATAAATATACAAGATAAAAAAAAAATCTAACATATAGAAAAGATGATAATGGTATCATAGTGATGAGATTATAAAGTCAGTTTTACACAATTTAATTCTCCTTGAAGTTTTTGCTATGTTAAGGTTTAAAAATATATATATATATATATATAATTTAAAGAGTTTATACCTCATTAGGTTATTACTAATAAGTTCATACAGTTATGATAATAGGCTATGGATTGTTATCTTTATGTGTGTGTAATAGTAGGTAAGCTACTACTGTTGATGAATGATCACTAATAGAATGAAGCTAGAAACAAGAGTAGGTCCGGCCTCATTCAGTACATTCTGTATTGGCATTAATTAACACATAAGGATGAGTTCACACAGCGCTCGTGATGATAATTAGATTCATAAAAACATGATGATAGACTTGAATTATCATGAGATTATATTCAGTAATGGCCAGCAATATAACTATTTTTGTTATCTGAGGCCTAAGCCAAAATTCATTTATTGACCTAATAAATATAGGGCACCTAATATGCGTCAGGTGCTGTGCAATGCAAAGGAACTTCTGTTTTATCTTTAATCTGCGGTTGTCCTTTCTCCTCTTATCCCTTGTCCAAGCAGGCCCAGGATCCTCATATTGCCCTATAATAATTCACAGTTTTAAAATTTGAATAGTCAAAAGATATTTTGTTCATTTTCTATAATTACTACCTTTTTTTGTAACTCCCTACACTTCTGTTTCTTTAATACTTGACTTGGCACTAGGAGGAAAGTAAGTTGATTGACATAATTCACATCAAAACACTCTTTTCTCATCTTTCACACATACTTACGTACAGGGTTGGGCAAAAGTAGATTTACAGTGGAGTATGCAAAACACAGTTTGTCCTTGTATTATTATTTATTATATTCCATCAAACAACTCTAAACCTACTTTTGCCCCACCCTCCATAGACAATTGAAAGTTGCTGACTCTCATCTCAGAAACTGTGAGGCAACAAGACTACTGAGTTATTGTTGAATATAGCTCTAATCAGAATCTGTGAAATCATGAACTCTACTTAAATAGCATCTGTTTGGACTTAAAGCTATCTCTACTTTAATAGCATCTGTTTAAACTTAAAGCTGCTATAGCGTTAAATCTTCCTATATAATATTTTTCACTTTCTAACAATTTGATTATAGAACTATGTAATAGTTGTGTTTCTCCAATCAAACACCAGTGTATGGAAATAAATATAAAGTGCTGAATGTATCTTATGTTTTTTATGATAAATTTGTGTTTGCTTATAAGATGAAAAGTGCATCTTATATTTGCAGGTGCATGGAGAAAATAGGAGGGACATCCTAGGATAAACATTTCCAAGAGTAGGGATAAATGACCAGGATGATTCTTCCAATCTTCCTTTATAGTGTTCTCATTCTTTGTCATATGACATATAATGTTGATTGTTACAGTGTTGAGATGGGGCTGAAACTGGAAAAGTGTTGTAAAATATTGTCCCCAAAATGTATTTTTTCTTTGTATATTTATTCATTCAGCAAATATTTACCGAGTACCAGGTGTGTATCAGGCTGAGACCTAGGAAATATCATAACAAGCAAAAGGAGCAGCATAGGGAATCTTTTTTTGGAATCTCTATTTCCAGTCCTACTAGGTCAAATTTGTGCCAACCATCTTGAGGGAAATACTGTTCATAGTGAAGGTTGTTCATTGAGGTCACAAATTGTAAAGTCATTGCAATTTGTCAGGTAGATTTGCAGAATTCAGTGTATACTCTAGAAAATGAAATAGAAACTCAAACTAAAAAGTCAGTACAGTGTATATCTTTTTGGAATAATACTCAGAATGTGGCATCAAAATCACATTGTCTATCAGCTTATTTATGTGTGTAAGAAAGGTGAGTATTTAAACTAATGTGCAGTTTTTACCTGTGTTTATGTGTCTGTGTAAACATGCATATTAGAAGATTTGGAAATTTTTAACACCAGGATTGTATCTATGGTTTCTGGATGGGATATTGGATCTTATTCTTCATTAATATTTTACGATATTTTTTCTATAATGAGCATATATTATTTTTGTAATAGAAACAGTCTAAATAAAATGGCATTAACTGGCAGTTAAAGAGCTTTTCTATGTAGTAAAATTCTTTAAACACTAAAAATTTATAAGAAATGTAAATAAAACCTATCAATAGTAGTCATGGCCCTGATAGACAGTCTATCTGGTACATTTGCTTTCCAGTCATCTTCAAGGTCAGAAATAATTATAAAGACATCAGTATCTTCTACAATAGCCAGTAATAATTTAAAATATGATGACAATTGGAAAGTTATATTTTTCTTCAATGTATGCTGCCCACTAAGCATATCAAAGCATTATTTGAAGACTATTTTGAGACTTATTAAATATTTGGAAACTAACAGAATTCATTACATACGACTAAGAAAATACATTTTACTTCCAAAATAACTCAACCCCATATTAATTTTTTGTGTAATCTACTAATTACTGTGTGTTAACCTATTTTACAGAAATCCAATGTTTTGTTTCTTTGCAGTGAACCTCATGCCCGGTTCTATGCGGCTCAGATAGTGCTAACGTTCGAGTACCTCCACTCACTAGACCTCATCTACAGAGACCTAAAACCTGAAAATCTCCTAATTGATCACCAAGGTTATATCCAGGTATGAACTGAACATACTACATATATTGTATTTTAGAAAATAGTAGGTAAGAAGTTGTATGTATTTGACAACTACAAATACTGGAATTTTTTTTCTTTGAGGAGACAATTAGTTCTCCCTCACAGTTTCACCAAGATTGTAGCTCTGGCACCATTACAGAGAGCAAAAAGTCCCATCAAATTAAAACCAGGAGACCTCGTTTACATCTTCTGTAATCTGTAGTGGTAAACTGAGCACAGGTTCCTGCATACAGAATTAGTTACAGCGATATTTATGAGCACTCATCTAGTGCCACATGTTGTATTACATGTATCGTCTCTTTTAATCCTGAAAATGCCATGATGTGTGAATACTTGTTATTCTCATTTTAAGCCTAATGAAATTAAGGCACAGCAAAGTCACACAGGTTGAATTGAATTCAGACAGGCTGTCCGCAGAGTCTGTGATTTTTAACACTACAACATAGCTACCAAAGTAGCCCCACCAACCAATACTGGACTGGCGGCAATGTTTTCTTTCTATTTCTGCTATTAATAGAGTAGGGACATCCCTTTTTACACAGTTATCAAATTTCCCCAATGATACTTTAGCATTTGTGATACAGTTAATGGCAGAGACATACTGGATTTAAAGAACACTTCTAGCACCTCTTCATTTTTACTAAGACCAATATATATAATTTATTAAGACCATATATATATAATACGTGTATATATATACACATATATATATATAAATTGCTTCTTTGTTTGAGTCAGGGAAAGGTTATTTAACATGGGTTGTTTCTACTACATTTACTAAATAGTGGCCCTTCAAGGATTAGCCTCAATTATATTGAATTAATTTGTTTTTTCCTGGTTTTAATTTAAACCCTGATTTTCAGTACAACAAATGCATTTATTGTGAAATAATAACGTTCAGTGTTGTTGTTCTTTTATAGGTCACAGACTTTGGGTTCGCCAAAAGAGTTAAAGGCAGAACTTGGACATTATGTGGCACTCCAGAATATTTGGCTCCAGAAATAATCCTCAGCAAGGTATATTTACTCTGTCATGAAATAAAAAGTAGCAGTGTAAGGCATGCATCAATGTGGATTTCTATGAAAATATTTTATTGATCTAATTTTACATTTTAATTTAACCTTAATTATAAATTTAAATCTATTTGCACATAATTACTAAAAAATAATTATTTAGAGACTACAGCTAATTCCATAAAGTGTCAATTTTAACTCTGAATCTAGTAAAAATAGTGTTAATAAATCTGACCTCTAGATCCATGTTTTGAAGCCTAAAGCATAGCCTTTTCATAACTATTTCCAATAACAGAGTGGGGAGCCTTGTTCTGGGTTACACCAAGAGGCAGATCTAAAGATGATATGTGCTAGTTGTCAGTCTTTGTTTCAACTTTACCATTTACATGAAAGAAATTTATGATAATTATTTTTTAAATTTTAATTTAAAAATAGGAATATTACAGCAATCGAATAATTGCATTCTTATTGAAGACAGTTCCACTTCTCCAAGCAGTAAAACTGTGGTGAGAGAAACTTGTAATCATATCTAAAAGAATGTATTAACTTCTCTTTTCCACTGCCGTTCCTTGGTGGAGAAAGCTAGAAAGGAGAAATTAACAGTAACCCACACAAATAGGAAGAAGGAAAGAGAAAAGAGAAGACCCACACCTCAATATTTAGAAACTGAGTACCTGCCCCCCGAATCATTGAAATTTGGCTAACATAGAAGTGTTAGAATAAAATAAAAGTTTCCTTGCAGTTTTCTCTCATTATCTTTCATACTTTAAATTTTTAACTTTTTAGTCTTAAAATCAAATTTTATTGCTGTTAACACATTTCTTTTTTAATAACTATATTAAAAAATAATATGATGACAGAATAAGTGCCAAAACTTTTTTAAAATGTATATATATTGTAAAAGTTATAGCTGTTCATTGTACAAAGTGTGGAAAATACAGAAAAATATAAAGAAACAAATAAAAAAGCCTTATAATCTTACCACCCAGGGGCAGCCTTTTAAGAAGAACATTTTAATACATTTTTATAAGCATGTTCTCATAGTTGATATATAGTAAATGTCATGATATATAGTAAATTTTGTATTCAGCCTTTTTCACTTGAATGATAATAAGCATGCAAACAGCATTTGCAATATATATATTTGCAACTATAACCATAAAGTACTCCACCATTCTTCTATTGTTGAATATTCAGTTTGTTCCCTTTTTGTTTTTTTCCTATTACAAATAACTGTGATAAACAGCTTTGTGCATAAGCTTTTTCTGCATTTCAGATTATTTTTTTAGGGTAAATTCCTAGAAGTGAAATTATTGGGTCAAAGTACATGAACATTCTTAAGGCTCTCAATATGTGATGCCAAAGTGCCTTCCAAAAAGATAGTAACATTTTATATTCCCACCAGCAGTATATGAGAGTGCCTGTTTCACCACACATGCCAGCACTGGATATTCTCATTTTTAAAATCATTACTATTTTAATAGGCGATAAATGATATTATATTAAGTCTCATGCCTTTATTGGATGTTTTAATACATATAGCCATTTGGTATTTCTTTGTGAGTATGTGAATTATTATTTCATGTCCTTTGCCCATTTGTTTATTGTAATTTAGTTTTTCTTATTGATTTCTTTTTATTCTTTTTATTTTTTTTTTTAAACAACTTTATTTTTATTTTTTTACAGGGACAGAGAGAGAGAATCAGAGAGAGGGATAGATAGGGACAGACAGACAGGAACGGAGAGAGATGAGAAGCATCAATCATCAGTTTTTCATTGTGACACTTTAGTTGTTCATTGATTACTTTCTCATATGTGCCTTGACTGTGGGCCTTCAGCAAGCCAAGCAACCCCTTGCGGGAGCCAGCGACCTTGGGTCCAAGCTGGCGAGCTTTTGCTCAAGCCAGATGGACCTGTGCTCAAGCTGGCGAGTTCGGGGTCTCGAACCTGGGTCTTCAGCATCCCAGTCCGACACTCTATCCACTGCGCCACTGCCTGGTCAGGCTTTTTATTCTTTAAACCTAAAGTATTAAAAGCATCTCGCACATTTAATATGAACTTTAGCACATAATCTAAAACATAGGAATTAAAGTTTAGTAAAAGAATCTGGTTCAACATTACATGCTTTTATTATAATAAAAATATTGTGATGAATGACAGTATTAATGATTTAAGTTAAAAGAGTTAAGCAGAGCTGATTCCCATTCCTTTATCAAAACAAATTAAGAGTTAAGCAGAATTGATGTCCCTTCCAAAGTGTTAAACAAAGTGTTATTCTTACCACATTAGTATCTCCCTTTTAAAAAGAAAACATGCAGAAACAGAAAAAGGAAAAGAAAATCTCTGTATTTTGCTACTATATTTTAGCTAAAAATTTGATAACTACATTGTTTGTAAAGCTAACATTTTGAGAAAGGTTAGAAATATGAGGAGTGATGAAGTAATTAGAAGAAACATTTGACCAAACATATGGCAAGAACCCAGCTTATTTTTCTCCATGATCAACTTATTTTTTCTTTTTCTTTTTTTCCTAATCTTTTATGCCAGTTGACCCCGATCATAGTGGATAACAAACTTTGTGTAAATATCTTAATATTTTATTTTTTATAAGTACTTTTATATCTTAATTTTAGTAAATTTAAAATGAATATACAACCCAATTAAAAATAACCTTAGCATTGTCCATTTGGTTTACAACACCCTTCCAGGCTGTGCGCTGCTGAAACTAACATACTCAATGTACTTTTTTACACATTATTTTTTTTTATTTGGTATAGTACTCACAAAACCCCATGTATCTTTTCTGTATACCTTTTAGAGATGGAAATCAAAATAGTAAGTAGCTAGCTAAAGTAAGGTATATTGAAATACTTACATTTATTAGGTTTCCAATTAACCGTTGAGCAAATGGATTATCCTTTGTAAATTCACCTTCTTAAAATACAATGTTTATTTTGAAGTCAACTCCACTGTTTATTATGAAGTCCAATATCTACTATTGTGTTTCAAAACTTTTGACATTCCTAAGGATTCTTCAGAAAACCTGGTTCATAAGATCATAGACTGAAATTTGGTAATTTGGTTCTATTCTCCTCCTATTTTTGAGCAACAACTAAATTATCCCAATTTAAAGAGGGAATATTTTATTGCCCATAATATTCTTAATAATTTTAGAAAGATTTAGTAATATTTTCTAATATCCAATTTCAGTATTTGGAAAGTCTCCCTTTATTTATACCTGACCCGATTTGTTATGTTCTATCATGAATAACTCAGTAACTGCTTGCTAAAAAGTTTCCTATACTTGAAGGTCATTTTGAGGTCATCTGTGACTTCATTCTCTGTCTAGTGAGTTACTAATTGACATTTGGTGTTGGTTTCCTCTTAGGGCTACAACAAGGCAGTAGACTGGTGGGCATTAGGAGTATTAATTTATGAAATGGCAGCTGGCTACCCCCCATTTTTTGCAGACCAGCCAATACAAATTTATGAAAAGATTGTTTCTGGAAAGGTAAGTAATACATTTTATTATTACTCTATTATTAATTATTTCTGTACGTGAATATTAAGCTTTAAAGATCAAAACCACTTGATATCACCTCAGATCATCCTAAATTGGGAAAAATGTGGAAATATACAGAGTTGCTGCCCTTGTATCTAGTGTTCATTAAAGGTAACAATATAAATGTTAAACCATCAAGGTCTCTTAAGAAAAAAAGGGCAGTTTTATAAACAAATTAGCAAAATAATAAAACATTTTCCATTAAAACACAGCATCATAACCCTAATTCTCAGTATTCTTTCAAATAAATAAAAATTGTTAGTCATTTCATGTAGGTATCTCCTTGGAGAGGTGTTTTAAGGGCTTTTTAAAAAATATGCTCTTACTTTTTCAGGTAAGACTTCTTATTTGAATTATATCAAACACTAGAAAGTTGAAAGCAAAATAAAATATTTTTAAGATAGAAATTCATAGAAATTTTGTAAACAGTTGTTCATGGTTATTTTGATTATAATGGCCATTGATCTCTAGCAAATGTGGAAATAACATTAATTTTCTTGACCATGAGTAGATTTACTATGTCATAGTACAGTATTTTATATTTTGTAATTACTCTATAAACCTCCTCTTTATTTTGTAATCCCTAATTTTGTTTCCAAAAGTATTTGTTTAGAGTTAGTCATTCACTCTTGCCTTGGCTCATACCTCAGGTCTGTTTAAGAAACTACTACAATTAAAAAGACTAAAAAAAGCTACAATTAATTTTAATAGAGATGAATGAGCCTAATTCTTCCTACCATGTAGAAAAGAAAGAGTAAGCTTTTTAAAATTCCGAGAGGTGCCTGATCTGTGGTGGCGCAGTGGATAAAGCGTCGACCTGGGAACACTGAGGTCTCCAGTTCAAAACCCTGCACTGATCTGGTCAAGGCACATATGGGAGTTGATGCTTCTAGCTCCTCCCCCCTTTCTCTCTCTCTCTCTCTCTCTCACTCACTCTGTGTCTCCTCTCTAAAATAAATAAATAAAAAGAAATTAAAATTCCGAGAGGCAGGCCTTCTATGATAACATTTATGGAAGGCTTTTTTTAATGCCATTTTGCTATTCTTAAATATAATATGTTCTGTTTATTCGTGGGGGTTTTGTTTCTTTGTTTTTTTAAATTATATGACCCCATTTACAATATAACCAATAAGCAAAGCATGAATCTTGACATGTGATATAGTTGACTTTTTTGTATTTTGTGACCTTTTAAGGCAGAGATTAGCCTAATAAACCTAATGAATATGGAAGGGGATGGAGGAAAAGTTTCTATTTCTTTGTATCTTAAGCAGGTTAAGTGTGAAAGCTGATGTCAATGAATTTAAAATTTACAATGATAACTTAAAAGTTATAATGTGAAGAATGTAACCTAAATGTCCATAATCTTGTAATTATCTGTTTAATCAAGACCCAAAGTTAAATCGTGGATACTGCACATGTGGGCCATAAGAATAAGACATCAGTAAAATGAGTCTACCTGTAGACTTCATATCTTTTTCTTTTTACTTTTTTTAAAAAATTTTTTACAGAGACACAGAGAGTTAGAGAGAGTGATAGATAGGGACAGACAGACAGGAATGGAGAGAGATAAGAAGCATCAATCATCAGTTTTTCATTGTGACACCTTAGTTGTTCATTGATTGCTTTCTCATATGTGCCTTGACCATGGGGCTACAGCAGACTGAGTAACCCTTTGCTCAAGCCAGCAACGTTAGGTCCAAGCTGGTGAGCTTTGCTCAAGCCAGATGAGCCCGCGCTCAAGCTGGCGGCCTTGGGGTCTCGAACCTGGGTCCTCCGCATCTCAGTCCGACTCTCTATCCACTGCGCCACCGCCTGGTCAGGCTAGACTTCACATCTTAAAATAGTATGTTCCATATTTCATAGTGTGTGTCTATGCAGTTTACTGGAGTCAAAAGATTTTCAGTTATTTTAAAATATATTTTATGGGAGAAGTTTTATGAAAAATAAATATTTTTTACAGCTAACTAAAGCTAGTTACTGAAAAATGTTTATAGAAAGGCAGAATGAAGTATTTTAAATAATTAAGTATCAGTGCTGTTCTTGTTACTTTTGCAGCAATCTAGGCTTCAGGTTTCTTATGTTTGTAATTTTTCACTAAGCAGAATATTAAAGTCACAGTAAAAGAACCTTTGTGATGAACAAAAGAAAACATCAAGGAAAATTAATAGACAAGAAAGTGATTTATTTTTTAGGAAGCTGAGACATGATTATATAAATTCTCAAAGAGAAGATGAGCCAAAGGTGATATAAAGAATGATGAGAGAACTAAAATACTTAAAATCACTGAATCAAAGAAGCATATTTTAATGATACAAGGACTAAGAATGCAGAAATAGTAACAATTCCAAATAATTTAACTGCTAGTGATTACAAAGTTCCTGAATCTTTACTATATTTATGCTTTTATTTATGTTTAACTTTCCAAAAACAATCAAATTATCTGACAAGCATGTTGCCACAAGTAAATTTCACTTACTTTGAAAAATTACATTAGTAAAAATGAATATATCTTCATCTGTGTGAACTGACCTGTTTGCCAATTATCTTATGTTACATAAAATTTTTTCAGCTGTTTATGAATATATTTTTATTTTGTATCAAACTTGAACGTTTAGGATCCAATATTAACTTAAAATTTAAATCTGTATATATTCTAAAATTATAACAATTTAAATCTTAGTCACCTTAGAAGAATAGCAACATAAAATTTTGTCATATTGCAATGCTTGATTTTTTTAAATATAGATACATGAATAGGGTGTTTTAACTAAAGGTGCCAGATCATCTCTCCCTACATTGCTATAAAGTTATTTTCATTCTTTATTCCTTTTCCTCATTTAAAGCAGAACTCATAAAAACAGAATATTGCCATCAAGTGATCTCTAGAATCTGGATATGTGAAAATAAAATTATACTCACCATTTCCCGATAACACTATGTGTTTCAACACTGAGATCCAAACTAGAATGTATCTCTCCTATTAACTTTTACTTAGTTTAAAATTTTTTTAACTGTTCAAATCATTAAAAATCCAATGATGGCCTTTAATTTATGAATCTTATATTTGTATTAAATTTTTTAATGATTTTAATGATGCAATATATCACTTAAAATATATTTTTTATTCAGAAAATTTTCTACTCTTTTAAAACATTTTATACAGTAATATTTTATGTTAAGTATATTTTCCATTCAGAAACTATGTTATAAGGTTATATAGGTATCAGTGACTTACCCAAGTTAAAATAAAATGTATTTAATGAAGTGATTAATTCACTAAAGTACATATATTTGGACATTAAATTGTTAATTAAATTGTTAAGTACTTTTCTCTAGTACAATATTGTAACTCAAACTGGTATTTTTAAGTACACAGAAAGATGATCAATCAGCTTGTTAGAATCTCTCCTACACATATTTTGCCTTTAAAAAAACAAAGGAGGGGGTATTTAAATGTCAAATTATTCATGCAACATTAAATTTCAGGTTTAAAAATGCACAGTTGAAGAAAAGTCTTAGAATTCTCGCATTAACTATACTTTATCTTAACAATGCATGTGTTGCATTGCTGAAGTCTTTAAATTTCATATCTTAATGCCATATACTTTATGACAAGAATCAGTTATGGTTTCCACAGCAACTCTATCTGGTTGCATTACTCTTGGAAATATGAAAGTTAATATTGTGTACAAAAATGATACTTGCAGGACTGGCCGGTTGGCTCAGCGGTAGATCATCGGCCTAGTTTGTGGACGTCTTGGGTTCGATTCTCAGTAAGGGTACACGGGAGAAGCGACCATCTACTTCTCAACCCCTCCTTCTCTCCCTTCTGTCTTTCTCTGTCTCTCTTAACCTCGCATCCATGGCTCAGTTAGAACAAGTTGACCCTGGGCACTGAGGATGGTCCCATGTCCTAAAATAGCTCCACTGCCGAGCAATGGCACAATGTCCCCAGATGGATAGAACATTGTCCCTTAGGGGGTTTGCCAAGTGGATCCTGGTTGGGACACATGTGAGCATATGTCTCTCTGCCTCCTGTTTCTCACTTAAGAAAATAAAATACTTGCAAATAAGGCAGTCAAGTAACAGTTATTGTGAAAATCATAATTTTAGAGCCCTTGACTTATGTAATTTAATAAAAATTGTTAGCTTCATTATATATAAAAATAAATATTATTTCATTTTTAATGAGCACCAAAAATATACAAGGAAACACTATATAATATATAAAGTTATAAACATATGTGTATATATATATGTATATATAGAGAGAGAGAATGATCAAAGAGTTGGTTAATTTTTTCCTGAAGGGACATTCACATTCACATAAAGGGTAATTGATTACCAAATGGCTATTCCTTAAGTGCAGGCTGTTCAAGACCACTCCCAGGTTAAGAGATATACTAGGTGGACTCAGAAAATTCAGCATATGGTGATAATCAAGGAATGGATGCCTTACATTTAACACATAACTTTCATTGTAAGGTGCCTTACCAGGCAGGAATAGATATAAAGCAAAATCAGCAAAGGGAAAAGGCACGTGGGGGAAAGCCCACAGGAAACTGGGCACAGGTTTTTAAGAGTCCTTTCCCAATGTTAAGGATCTTATTTAAGAAGGAAAATGATCAATAACATGAATAATAAAATGGCAATAAATACATATCTGTCCACATTTACTTTAAATGCAAATATATAGATTAAATGCTCCAATCAAAGGATTAGAGTGGCTGAGTGAATGACAAAACAAGACTCTTATGTATGCTGTCTACAAGAGACTCACTTCAGATCCAAAAACATACAGAGACTGAAAAGTAAAGGGATGGAAGAAGATATTTCATGAAAACAGAAACAAACACAAAGCTGAAATAGCAATACTCATACAAAATAGACTAAAAACAAAGCTTATAACAAGAGACAAAGAGCCTGACCAGGCGGTGGCGCAGTGGATAGAGCGTCGGACTGGGATGTGGAAGGACCCAGGTTCGAGACCCCAAGGTCGCCAGCTTGAGCGCAGGCTCATCTGGTTTGAGCATAAAGCTCAACAGCTTAGACCCAAGGTCACTGGCTCGAGCAAGGGGTTGCTTGGTCTGCTGAAGGCCCACGGTCAAGGCACATATGAGAAAGCAATCAATGAACAAGTAAGGTGTCGCAACGAAAAACTGATGGTTGATGCTTCTCATCTCTCTCCATTCCTGTCTGTCTGTCCCTATCTATCCCTCTCTCTGACTTTCCCTCTCTCTGTCCCTGTAAGAAAATAAAATTTTAAAAAAAGAGACAAAAACAGAGCCAGCAATTCTACTTCCGGGTGTTTATCCAAAGAAATTCAAAACACTAAATTGAAAAGACATATATCCATAGGCTAATTGCAGCATTGTTTACAATAATCATGATACAAAAGCAACCTAAGAGTCAACAATAGATGAATTGATAAGGAAGTGATGGCTATATACAATGAAATATGATTCAGCCATAAAATAGAATGAAATCTTGTCATCTAGATGGTATAGTGCTGAGTGAAATAAGTCAGACAGAGAAAGACAAATGCCAAATAAGACAAATCACAAATATAATTTTACTTATTTCTAGAATCTAAAAAACAAATGAACAAACAGAACAGAAACAGGCTCATAGATACAGAGAACATTTTGACAGTTGCCAGATGGGGGAATGGCTGGGATGAGTGAAAAAGAAGAAGGGATTAAGAAGTATAAAATGGTAGTTACAAAATAGTCACGGGGATGTAAAGTGCAGCATAGGAAATATGGTCAGTAGTATTGCAGTAACTATGTATGGTGTCAGATGGATACTAGATTTATCTGGTGATCAGTTTGTAAGTTATGTAAATGTCTCTAATTAGGTTGTACACCTGAAATTTATATATTGTACATCAACTGTAATATTTGTAGAAACAGCCTAGGGACAATGGGCCACATCATGGAAAGTTTCACATCAATGTGAGTACTGTCACCATACCAATTCCCAGGTACCTGTCAAGGGCCAAACTTGCAAGCAAACCTTTCATAGTAGTCTCTTGCTATGTTATATCTTTTCTGCACAAATTGTGTTTCCTAAGTAGCATACTCTTATGCAGATATACCACTACACTTTTTCCAAGATGCCATTGTTAATGTGTTAGAGAAATTAAAATGCCATTTTTTTATTTGACTATGGCTGTGGTTAAAGAAACAGACTACTCAGGAGTCATTTTCATAAAATACAAAAGCCTTTTTTCTATTTGCATAAAACACAGGGCCATTTTAAAAACACATTTCTGTGATCATTTAAAATTCTTCTTAATGCCTGCTCTGAAACAACCCTTTACTCTCATGGTCCTGTGGGAAAATGCTTGAACTTGTTTGGCAGGGGAGGGGTTGAAGAGGGGTGAGTGGTAGCCCTCTGTAACCATCCTGGTTTGTTATATCCACCACTGTTTCTGCAGAGGTAAGAGAACAAATCAGAGCCCACAGCTGTGGTACTAATACTGCTAAGTATTTTATTTTACTGTCCTACATTTTCTGTTTATAGATAAGATCCAGCTTGATTAAAGTTTGCCCTGGTCCTCAGAGGCAGTACGGAGCTTGGCACCGTATCTATAGAATGCTAAAGTATGAAAAATTGTTATGCCTTTTGAAACATTAACTACTGAATTTGCTAATTTTTGCTAGATAAATTCATTTTTTAATGTATTTATTGATTTTAGAAAAAAAGGAAGGGAGAAAGAGCAAGACAGAAACATTGATCTGTTCCTGTTATGTGTCTTGATCAGGGATTGAACCCTCAACTTTTGCTCATCGGGACAATGTTCTAACCAACGGAGCTATTTATTTGGATAGGGCTTGCTACATAAATTCTTTACTGGGAGTGTAGATTTCTAAGAACTGTATTTAGTTTATGAGATAATTTTTAAAAATTTATTCCAATTTGTACTTGTGGACAAACACACATTGTTTGTTAACAGATTATTATTTGTCAGTTGTGTGCAAATTCTTTTGAGTCATTTCAGCCCAGTAAATTTTACCCTGATACATAAAAGATAATATACCAGTTAAACAATCTGTTCCCCTGTCCATTGCTGAAGAACAGCGTAACAATTTTCCCTTCTTCAGTGAAAGATAACTTTGTAATTTCTCTGCTTAAACTGCATGTAGACAGATTTGATTTTGGTCTTATTTTATTTCTAAAAGAAAAAAAATGTCAGTGATTGACCTGTGGTGGCGCAGTGGATAAAATGTTGACCTAGAATGCCGAGGTAGCTGGTTCGAAACTCTAGGCTTACCTGGTCAAGGCACATATGGGAGTTGATGCTTCCTGCTCCTATCCTACTCTCTCTCTCTCTCTCTCTCTCTTCTCTCTAAAATGAGTAAATAAAGTCTTAACAAAAGAAAAGTCAGTAAATTTAAATAACCCAGTGTGGATACAATAACAACATGAACTGATTGACTTTTTAGATTTAACTTCCTCTTAAATTTTTAGAAAATAATAGTCATTATGGAAACCAATATATACAAGACTTTATATAAGGGGTGCTGAAAACAACTAATATTTTGTTGAATTCACCCAACTCAGAGTGAGTTTCATAGCTAGTTTAACATAATGTAATTTGACAGTTGTTTTAGATGTCAGCTATATTCACAATGATATCCTTATAAAATAAGGCTATAGTTATCCATTTTCTCCCTCACTCTACCGAATTTTAATTACATAAGAAAAGAAGAAAGTATTCTGTAAATTATCAGGTGAAGCATGAGATGAAGACAGGAGGGGCTTCCTGCCCTCTTCAAATGACTCTTCTAGACAGGCTGTTCTTGGGTTGTCTGGAAACAGAATGACAGATATTTCTGTCTTCCAAATACCTCCTTTGATTCAAAAATTCATCTTCAGTTCATTAAATGTTATTCTAATGGAAAGATTGATAACATGAAAAATGAATTAGTCCTGATTGAACTAGGCATGATGCAAGGCAGTTCCATAAAAGTTACTGTTTCTTTTCATACCTGCCAGATGCAATATATGTCATCATTTTATAGATGAGTAAACTGACACTCAGAAAGGTGAAGGGGTTTTCTCCAAAGCATAGAGCATGTATGTAACTGGAGATGTGACGAAGCCAGCTATTTTTTCTACTACAGGAAGAGCTTGGTAGGCCCTGGCCGGTAGCTCAGATGGATAGAGCGTCATCCCACTAAGCCACCGTTGTGGCTTCGATCCCCAGTCAGGGCACATACAGGGAACGACCAATGAATGCATAAATAAGTGGAATAACAAATTGATATTTCTCTTTCTGTGCTTTCCTCTCTCTCTAAAGTCAATCAATAAATAAAAATTAAAAGGTAAAAGACATAGCTTAGAATTTTTGAGGTGAATATTCAGTTTTATTTCATTTAACTCCCTCATCCTATATGTAGATAAAGCAAGACTTAGAACTGCACAAAGATAAAAAGAAGTTTGTGGCAAAGAATAAAATAGAGTTGAGTTCAGTGGTTCACTTTTTTTTCCTTCACTGGCTTCAGCAATTCCTCACAAAATCTTAGCTTTATTCTTGCATTCCTGATCCTTCCTTCTCAATCCCCTTGACTGGGTCCTCTCCTCTTCCTTCTCTGTACTTCCTTCCTTCGTGGTCTCATTCAGTCTCATGACTTTTAATACCAGCTGACAATTTCTAAATTCATTTTTTTAGTCTGTACCTGACTCATGAGTTACAAATTCTTTTATTCAACTTCCTGCCTGCTCCACATTGATGCCTAATAAATATCTCAAATTCAGCCTGTCTAAAACTGACAGATTTTTGTTTTCCCTAGCAAAGGTGTTCCTCCCACCACCTTTCCCATCTCAGTTGATGACAACACCATCCCTTCAGTTACTCAGGCCAGAACCCCCTGGAGTACTCACTGATGCACAGGAAAATCATTTGGACTTTACCTTTAGAAGATATGAAGAATTAAGCTGCTTCTTACTACCTCCATTGATATTGCTGTTTGCTGAGTCACTAGAGTAGGTCTTTAGAAATGTTCAATCAGATCCTGTTACTCCTTTCAGAACCTTGCAATGATTCTCTGTTTTCTTCAGAATAAAAAATTAGAGACCTTACCATGCAGTTTTGTGAGAAATGATAGGATGACAACATTTTAAAAGTATCACTCTTATCACTAAGTTATTTATCCCCCATCTTTCTCACTAGAATGTAAACCCTGTGAAGACAGGGATCTTTGTCTTATTTTGTTTGCCACTGTACCCAGAGCAAATCAGCACCTAGCACATCGAAGGTGTTCAATTAGTATTTGTCAAATTTGAATATATGCATTCACTAAATATTTCTTGAGCTCATAGTTTTTGCCATACCAGTGCTGGACACAGCAAATCAGTGTGATCTCTGCCTTCGAGAAGCTTTCCTGGAGTGAATGCCCACTGTCAGAGACACTGATTCATTTGGTCTTCTGTGTATTCTGAACGTCTGTATTTTTCTAATTGTCACAGACTATTTTGATCCACACCATGTGTTTTGTTTGTTTATACCTAACTGTAGAAATAGATTTATTCTCAAGAATATACCAAGAGTAACTCAGAAGTAAGTTGGTCTCCAAAGGTTGGGGAAAAAATCCTAAATAGGAAATAGTAAGGGGAAAATGACCAAATAAATGTTCTAGAAAGTGTATATTGCACAAACACCCTTTCTATATTAAATAATGCCCGTTTTCAGTAATCTTCTCTCTTAGATCTAATGGTTTAATGGGTCTAAACTGTGTCTTCTCCATGTCTGGCTCTGTAGAGCTACTTCCACAGCATTTGCCTTGGCATGGACTGGCAGGAAGCTGTGAGAACAGGATTCAGTTGTTTTCCCAACAGTGAAACTGATTGAGCTGGTAACTTCACTGGAGCTCAGGGTCCTTATCTTTAAAGTAAAGGTTTAGACTAAATTAAACTAAGATCCCTCTAGCTCCTATATTCCAAAATTCTGATTCCACTTTCTAGAGCAGTTATAATTGATAATACCATTGAGTGAAATAATACCATTCTTAATATAGTTTTGAAGGAAAAATTAGTCATTCTTCCCATTATAGAAATCTTTGGTATTTCCAGGTTAATCTACTTAGTGTGGCAAAAGTAGATTTACATTTGTAATTATGTAAAACATAGTTTATCCTTGTATCAGCATTTATTATTGTATTATTTCCCTTACAAACAACTGTAAGCCTACTTTTGCCCTGCCCTGTATTATAAATAAAGGTCTTATAATTAAGTTATTTTCTGTTTTGTTTTGCTTTTTTGTGTTGGGGGCTTTTTGTTTTCCGTTTTCTAATTTCAGTTTGATGACTCAACATGGGCATTGCATTGCACATTACCTAGTTCAGAAGATAATTTCTATGTAGTAGATTATTGTGCACCCTTCTGAACACCATGAAGGACAGAATAACTGGCACATTGCGTTGAGCAGTTCATGCAAACTATTGTAAACATAATAGGTCTGCTTCAAACACATTTGTTTGGGATCTAAACAAAGAATGTAACCACAGGTTTTTTTGTTTGTTTGTTTTTTACAGAGACAGAGAGAGAGTCAGACAGAGGGATAGATAGGGACAGACAGACAGACAGGAAGGGAGAGAGATGAAATGCATCAATTATCAGTTTTTTGTTGCGACACCTTAGTTGTTCATTGATTGCTTTCTCATATGTGCCTTGAGAGTAACCAAGGGGTTACTTCAGCAGACTGAATAACCCCTTGCTCAAGCCAGATGAGCCCGTGCTCAAGCTGGTGACCGCGGGGTCTTGAACCTGGGTCCTTCCTCATCCCAGTCCGACGCTCTATCCACTGCGCCACTGCCTGGTCAGGCTGTAACCACTGTTGACAGGTAATATTTTTCAAGTAAACGATGTGCCTTTTGAATACTTCATATGCTCTTGTTTTTATTCCTACTAGGATAAATGAAGAAATATATAGCAAATATTTTTAAGATGAAAATTTCAATCTTTTATAAAGTTTCTGATAGCTATTCTTAGGTTATTGAATTGCAAAAATAGTATAGACTCATTAAAAGTGTGTACGCTGGAGTCAGAGTACCTCATTTGAAATTATAGCTTCAACAATCCTTAGCTCTGTAGTATTGGGCAAATTACTTAATCTCTGCAGGTGTCAATGATATCAATTTTAAAATGGGATAATAATAACATTTACCTCAGTATTATGTTTTGCGTTTTGTGAGCCCATGCATATAAACTGTTTAACATATTGCCTACTTCTAATAAACCATTATGTCAGAAGTAAAACCTAAAGAAGGTGGTAGTTAACATCTTTGTTTTTTTAAACATAAAACCTCTTATAATCTGTAATAGTACAGGCTTTTCAAAAATGAAGCTTTTAGTTGCTAATTTATATGAGTTGACCCCTCTTTCCAAATCCTGGTCATTTAGTACCTCTCCTACCTTCAAATAGTCTTTGGTTACGTACCACAAATATTATTTTGTTTTCCTCTAGTATGACAGTAATTTTAGTTTGTTTACATTAAACATTTTTTATCTATCACTAGCAGAACAAATAAATTTCTGCATTAGGAAGTGAATAGAGTTGCAAATAGTGCTCTTCAAACTTGCATGTATATATGTACATATGATTCTCTTGGAGACAGAAGCTCAAATTCTCAGGCCCAGTGCCCTCATCATCAGAAGTAAGCCCCAGGAACCTGCATTTTTATCCTCTACTCTCCCACTTGATTCCAATGGACATGGGTCCTAGGACCACACTTTGAGAAACATGTATTTACAGAATAGCAGGACAGACGCCACCAGAAGACTATGGCTATGAATCTAGCAATGCTATATAATCAGCTTTGCAAGCTCATGAACAAACTTCTACATTGAGAACATGAAACTGTGTCAATTATGGTGAAATGCTTGAAAGTCTGAGTTCTATATGTTTGTAGACAGTATAATAAAGAGCAAAAATTATGAAGCTAGGAATCATAAGACTAGATATCTAGTCCAGCTCTGCCACTTTATAGTCTAATGATTTGGTAAGTTATATAATGTCTCTGAATCTGCGTTTCTCCATCTTTAAGAGTTAATACCATATCCACTATATCATCTCTAACTAGGATGTAAGTTCCATGAAATCAGAGACTTTGTTTTTGCTCACTGCTATATATATCCAGCAGCTAGAACAGTGCCTGGTACATAGCAGATATGCAATAAACAATTGTAAAATCAATGAACTACATTGTTTAAAATGATCTAATGAATTAAGGGGAGGGGACACAAAAACGGTACATTTCCTTTCCTCCAGAAGCTCACAGCCCAGAGAAGATAGACTCGCAGAAATACTAAAGCTTAGTTGAGTGCATACACTGTGGAGGTCATCTGAGGCAATATAATTAGTAACTTTGCAAGTTATAAGGTGATCACCAGACTTGCAAAGAACCAAAATAATAATGGTCAGAAATGGCCATGTCAACCATTTAAAGCATTTTCTACAGAAGTCTGTGGTCAGTTTGAAGTCAGTGCCATGATAATCCAGAGAATAGTGTTTGTGTCTAGTGGAGGTGGGGATATGAAATGGGCCAAGGTGTGCATAATAGGAAAGTGGGGTCAGAATGAAAGTTCCCATGAGCACACACATGCATACATAGATACATGCACATACTTACCTGCATGTGTGATGGGGTAGAGACCACCAGGTTGAAAAGGATAGTGAAGAGGTAGTATAATGAAAGAAAAAGGGTAAAAAGATATAGATGTAGATATTTCTTCTAAGATCATCCCTTAATAGTACCCATTTTAATTTTTCAGTACCCGTATTAATAAAAGGCTGAGAACAGGAATCATGTTGGAGTAGAAAGTTAGCAGAGAAAATATATGAAAACAAAACAATAGACTTAGGTCTTTTATGACTAATACTTTATTTTATTGATTGTCTATATATAATAACACCTTCAGTTATTTTGGGTGTTTTGTTTTGTTTTGAAGGCTGGAAATCAGTTGACTAATTGTAAAGTCTTAATAAATTAGGTAGTGGAAAATGCTTTTAAACTAATCTAAATCATTTTTATACAGTTGCATAACAGCAGAATTATGCTTTAAAGTCACCCACTAATACATGAAAAATGGTTTTCTGTGCTGTGAAAGGCAATGTGGGTTTTTATAATAATTTTTATACTTTTCTAAATCTCTTTTTAAAATGTGAATAGAGATATCTTTTTTTATTTTTTACAGAGACAGAGAGAGAGGGATAGATAGGGACAGACAGGAACAGAGAGAGATGAGAAGCATCAATCATCAGTTTTTCATTGCAACATCTTAGTTGTTCATTGATTGCTTTCTCATATGTGCCTTGACCGTGGGGCAACAGCAGACTAAGTAACCCTTTGCTCGAGCCAGCAACCTTGGGTCCAAGTTGGTGAGCTTTTGCTCAAGCCAGATGAGCCCACGCTCAAGCTGACAACCTTGGGGTCTCAAACCCGGGTCCTTCCACATCCCAGTCCGACACTCCATCCACTGCACCACCGCCTGGTCAGGCCATAGAGATATCTTTAAAGTCTGCTTTTTCTATTCAAATTTTAAGTTTAAATATGTATATCTCTAAGGAAAAAGTTTGTAATATGGGACCCAAAGGTTCTCTCTTAAAGATGAGTGAACCTTTGACATTGCTGGATAAGTTCTGTATGCTATGCACATCTTCTGGAGAGGGGTCTACATTATTAAAGAGGGTTCATGATAGATACAAGGCCCTAAGAGAATTAGTTCCATTCACTTCTTTATGACTACTATGGGGGCTGAAATGTGTAGTTACAAAGTGTTTGAAGGTTATCTCTACATATTTTTGTTTACATAATGACCTATTAAAAGAACTCTGAGATCAGAAGAGCAATAGCAGGAGTCTGGGAGCTGGTGCTTTACCATGTAGTGTGTTGGTGCAGGTTCGGTTCCCGTCACACTTCAGTTCGGATCTCAAGGACCTGCTACGAAACCTGCTGCAGGTGGACTTGACGAAGCGGTTTGGAAATCTGAAGAATGGCGTGAGTGATATAAAAACCCACAAGTGGTTTGCCACAACGGATTGGATTGCTATTTACCAGAGGAAGGTAAGCCCTTTCCTTCTTCAATTTAAAAGCATTTTTAAAGGTGGTGTTTATGTGTAGTAGCATTATTTTCAACTTAATACATGGCTTTAATTTTCTATTTTTGCTTTTTGAATTAACCCTATTCAAGTCTTAAGAGACCTTTATATTCCACAACTTAAAAATGAGTTTTCTCCTTGATTAAGGAGGAAGCATATATTCTGTATTAGACAGTGCCCTAAGGGTTTGTATTTCAAAACTGGTGTGAAGCCATCTTAGAAACAATACATAAACCAATATAGGCTCTCACCCAGAATTGACACCCAGCTAGATTTAGTGATAGCTCATCACTAGATGCATCAGATATTTTCCAGTTTTTATCCATCACCTTTTTAATAAATGGAGACATTTAATAAAAGGTCTTGCTTTGCTGAATTACTTTTCTCTCTCCTTTTGCTTCTTAAATACCAAGTTAAAGATAATTTGTATGAATAAAGTATTTTTATCTCGAATATATTTAATTTTTTCACATAAAATTGAAAGTTCTAACATTTCCGACTTGCCATATTTAATAATACTGTACAGCCACATGTGACTTTTCTTAGGGAAAGAATAGAAATGCTCTAATTAAAATAGTCATAGCACAGTTTTTTTAATTTATATCTTTGCTAAGAGATAATAAAAACAAAGCATTACAAGAATTTTAAAATTCAGGAAATGGAAAATATAGCAAAACCAAAACAATGATATTGCAGCACAGCCTCTGTATCTTATAAGAGCGGTTCAGAAACTCTCTAACCATGAGACAGCCATTAATTATGTTTATGTCTCAGCCGGTTATGTTTATGTAGTCCAGAACAAGGTCCTTAGAAATTTAAAGTAGATTTTAGATCTTATAAGTAAACATTTTATATTTTTATATCTTATTTTTATCTTTTATTCCAAAGTATTGTTAACCATACAATATTGTATTAGTTTATTTCCTAGCACAAATGCAGTACTTTATAATTCATTAAAAGCAAGTCTCTGTAACTTCTCATTTTAGTCTTTGAAGTAATCCTGTGGGATAGCTGGTACCATTTCCCCCATTTTACTGGTAAGAAAATCAGCTCAGAAAGGTTAATTACTTTAAACATAATCATGTAGCTGCCAGGTAACCTATATTTGATCCCAGATTCTTCAAACTTCTAATTGCAAGATCGCATTGTTATTAAAATGAAGCCCCAAACTACTGAGCAATATATTGTTTCATAAGATTTTTATAAATTTTACATATATCTGCTTAACTTTTATGCTCCAATCATTTGGAATGGGAAGCCTGCCTGAGCAGGCAGCAAAGAAAAAGCATGAACTCTGGGGTTCAGTAGACGTTGGTCTGAAATCCCAAATTAACCAACCATTAGCAATGTGATCTTGAGCGATATATTTACACTCTTTAAAGCATCTGTTTTTTCATCCTTAAAATTTGGATTAAGGTAGAGAAGAATGCAAAGGGAAGAGTAGTTTGGGGAGAAAGATTAGGTGGATGGGTCCAGGTTCTACTTTTCTTTCTGGAGAGGAGGTATGTTTTCATATAGTTATGATCAGGTAATTTGTTAAGAAATAAAGTCAAAAGTATCATAATCCCACCAGGCAGAAGCACCTCTATGGTCCGCACCATTGCAGTCCCTCTCAAGACTTCGGTAACAGGCAGGACCTGCTTCCCTCCCAAACCTTCCCCTAAGACTCAGATCATTAATGTCATAATCATGACCTGATTCTGTTTGGGTGACTCATTTAATCTATATTTTCTTTTAGTGCTTTTGGTCTAACTTTTTGTTGTCACTGTTTAATAATTAGTCAGTTATTCTCTATGCATTTGTTGAATAATCCTTATTTGGCCCCATATTTGAAATTCCACCTTTACTAATACAAAATCATTATATACACCAGTCTGTTTCAGAACTTTATGAGTTATGAGTTCTTTTTGTCTATTTTTGTATTATACACTACTCCATTTTATATAGCTTTATAATGTGGATTTTTTACTTTTTAAGATACTTATGTATTTAATATGTAGAATTTTTAAATTCATGGAAAAAATTTATAATTCAATACTTTTCCAGCTTTGTGTGTGTGTGTGTGGTAAAATATGCATACCAACACATTTCCTATCTTGCAGAGGCACTACATTGGGCATGGCTGATTCAATCATTGGCCTTCCGTGACTGAACTCTTCAGCTCCTCTCCCCTCCCTGGAGGTCTGGCAGTTTCCAGTCCTCTAATCACTTGGCTGGTTTCCTTGGCAACCAACCCCCACGCTTACATTACCCAGGGACTTTCCCAAAGTCACCTTATTAACATAACAAACGGTACCTTTGCCACTGCCTATACTTAGGAAATTTCTAGGGTTTTAGAAACTCCCTGCCACAAATCAGGGTGAGGACCAGATATATTTCTTTTTATAAATCACAATATCACACTTATTTTTCTCTCTATCTCAATTATAGGTGGAAGCTCCATTCATACCAAAGTTCAGAGGCTCTGGAGATACCAGCAACTTTGATGACTATGAAGAAGAAGATATCCGTGTCTCTATAACAGAAAAATGTACAAAAGAATTCTCTGAATTTTAAGGGTGAGCGACGAGATGACAGCAGAGCTCACGCTCAGTCTGCACTCTGTTGAGAGAGGAAGGTGGAGCGGAGACATCCTTGTTGAAGCAGTTACCTAGTTCCTTCATTCCAGCAACTGAGTGAGGTCTTCATTGCCATCTGTGTGTGCACGCTGGTCCACCTGTGTAACAAGGCACCGCTAAGCAAGCATTGTTTGTGCCATAACACAGAACTGGACACTTCGCTGCTTCTCTTTGGTTTGTCTTTCTCCTCTCCTCCTCCATCCATATTTTCCTTTTTATTAGTTTTTCTTCAAACAGTGGTCCATTTTAATTTTTAGTGTTTCAAATGGGCAGTGTTATGGCTATATGATATTTGAAGGGAAGGATAAGTGTTGCTTTTTGTAGTTCTTGCCAGTATTTTTTTTTTGGTCAATGGCTTGAAGATATATTTTCTAAAAATTATTTTTACTTTGGGTAGTTCAGACTCAGTTCTGGCAATAAGTTTTCACTGGCTAAGATAGAGGTAGCTAGACCCAGCAATATGGATTCCTATAGAGCAGAGGATCTATTTCCCCTCACCGCTTTTTACATCATCCTCTTCTTGAGGAATTAAGACCAGCCTGTGCAGTGTGACAAGTGTGTTTTATTCACAGGAAAACTAGTGCTGTGGATCATCATCACCAGGTTCTGTCACGTGCTGTCGGCATTTCTGTAGGTATTAGAGAAGAGTTCTAAGATTTCTAAACCTCGACTCTTCCATAAGGGTTTTAGCCAGTATTTTAATAAAACATGACTAATGAAAGTGACAAAATTTTAAGATTCTTAGATGAGTCCTCATTGTAAACTTTTTAAAGGAAAAGAACGGAACTAAGAAGAAGAACGTTAATGTGGACAAATAACTTTGCTAAATCAAACAAATGGTTCACTTCTTGTAAACAATATAGGCATGCTCTTATTTAAATGAGGTTTTTTGTTTGTTTTTGCTTTGCTCTGCTTTGTCGCTGTTCAGGTGCCAGGTTGTTACCTGGTGTATGTATTTGCAGTCTGAGGCAGGGGCACTGTTGCTCCTTGAGCTTTTTCCCTAAGCCTCATCAGTGAGGAAAAGGGACAAACTTTATAAAACTGCCACAGTTGTATTTTAATTTTGAAGTGTGATATCTTCAGATGCGTAATAATTTCCAGCTTCTTTTCTTTCAGTAAACAGAATGTGTGACCATGCAGACGCACTGTTAGCATTGGAGGTCTTTTTATATACCGTTTTGCCAACTGACTTAACATTGTGGTCATGTGGAAATTTCAAGCACTTTTGCACATTAAGTTTTGTGCTTATTGAGAATCCCTGGCTTAACTCAGTTTTTTAAAAAAAATTTTCCTTTGGTTTTACATTTTCCTGCCTGGTCTTCTCTCTGTAAGTCAGTGACCTAGCTGAAAACAACACACCAAAATAGTTGAAATCAAACTGTGCTCATTTTTTTATGATCAATTAACATGCATATAAGATGAGTTGTTTTTCATCAAACTGATCTTCATGTATATAAGCATTCTGTTGGCTTCATTATCGGTTCAGGGGGTGACTGACTCCACTTCCTTTCCTCCCTACCACCTCCTTGTAAAACCCTTGAACACATTGAAAACGCCTGTCTGAGATGTTCTTCGGATCAGTCTGTACATCTTTTGGTTGTCAAGTGTTCCTGCATGGTTATGTCATTTACAAGCTGATGTTGATTTCAGCTTTTGGTCCACCTATATTTAAAATGTGCAAGAAAAATATGAACTAGTTTACTGTAGTAAGTTTGATGTAACAAAACTATATCATCGTGTTAATAAACTGATAAAACATTGTTTGTATAAAATATTTTAATTAGTTTTTTTTGTATTTCATTTAAACCCAAAAACATGCTGATCATTATATTCTATATGTATGCTACAAATTTTATGGTAGCTTTGTTGCATATTAGTGTAGAATTATTTTAATAAATCATGGGAATGACTATTTGATTATTACATTTTAGTTTTTAATAATTCAAAATATTTCTATGAATTCTAACAATATTTTTTTTAATAAAATTACTACTGTCCAGCACAACTTGCTGTAGACTCTGAGTAGATGACCCCTAAGCAATATATTGGTTTTGAGGGCTACATAGCCATTCCATTTTACTTTCTGTTTAAAGGACACAAACAAGCTTTTAAATATATCAAGGGAGTCTATTTCCAGCCAATCAAGTATACTGAATTAGAGTATATTATAATTATACAAAAGTCTCAGTTTCTGCCACAATTTCAGGAACAATATAAAAACTTAAATAAGAAATAAGTGGCATAAATCATTATTTAACCTCAAATTACATTGTTTGAACCAGAAAAAAATGACATTTTTATTCGGTAAATAATAATGAGATGGCATTGTCGAATAAGAGGCCTAGCCTGAAAGTCAAGACATCTGAGTTTCAGGCCTGGTCTGGCACTAGCAGGACGGCCTTGGCCTCAGTTCTCTTATCTGTAAAATGGAAGAGCTTCATGAGGTACTTTATAAGGTCCCTTCTAACTTTCACATGTTGTGATAAGATTTTTTTTTATGATATTTTGAAGGGATAATAGCTTTGAAGTAAATCTGCCTAAGGTGATCTTTTAGGACTCTTTCTGCTTCTTATCTCTTACAGTGTTCTTATAATTTTTTGAATATCATGAGAACCTCATGTCTGTTCAGATTCCCTCATCTTTCACTAATGCTAAATATCCAATTGATATCAAACTGTCAACCTACCAAAACAAAGGTATCATGGCTTGTGGGTATTACTATCATGTTTTTGATATGTTCTCATATTGACTGCCCATTGGCCTGAAAATACTCATCGTTAAGCTTGAAAAAAATCATTTTTCTTTCACACAGATTGTTTTTTTCTGCTATTGTAAGAATCAGATGAAATAATGTATGTGAAAGCAACTTGTAACCTGTAACCTATCAATGTAAAATGTTAAGGTGTATTGTTATTTCATTAATTACTTCTTTGTTTAGAATGGAATTTCCTATGCACTATTGTAGCTAGGAAATGCTGAAGACAACTGTTTTTTAATTGATCAATAACTGTTAAATTAAAGTATCTTCAAAGGATAAAACAACTTATTAAGTATTGAAGTTTCTTTGTTGCCCCTCTCTCCTGATTTATTTTCTGCGATACTACAGATGCTTATAGATGCCTAATTTTTATGTGGTTGGGTTGGTCTGTTGGTGGTGGGAACAGAGCACCAGGGGGAAGACTGCCCACCAATTACTCCAACCAGGTATTTACTAAGAAACTCCTAGATTCATTTCTGTGATTTCTCACACACGTTTCTACTTCCACATGCTATCAGTCCAAACTGTCCCTAATCTAATCATGAAAATTTTCATCTTTAAAGGATTGTCACTACACAATCTCTCATCCTTTTATTATAACAATAAACTGAATTTATGCATTTTTCTCCAGAAGCGCTTTTGAGCTTCATGTTACCGCTCCCGTTTTAGCCAGGTTGATTACCGTGTGTTTCTGTAATTGTCCTCGACCTCAATAAATAGTTTTTTAGGTAATTATTGTAATCACTCGCCTTTCTTTATTGCCACATTTTAAAGCACAGTGCTTACTATTTTTAGCCCAGTGCTTGCTTAGTTTTATCATTGTTATAGTTTAATATAAATTATTTTCCTCATTTCCTTATGTAAATAATTATAAAAATCTAAACATCTTCACTGCAGAATTACTGTTATTTGAATTCCATTTAATGTTTTTTATGTACAAATATTGAATGTGAAGTTAAATTACTTTCACCTTCCTGAACATTTTATATATGCCTTATTTAATAGCTTTTGTGTCCACTGCTAAGAACTGAATTGTGTTCCACCAAAATTTATATGCTGAAATTCTAAACCCTAGTAACTCAGAATATGACTGTATTTTAAGGTAGGGCCTTTAAAAAGAAAATAAGGTAAAATAAGGTCATATGGATGGGCCTTATTCCAAGATGACTGGTGTTCTTATAAGATGAGGAGATTAAGACACAAAGAACACACATGCCAAGGTAAGACCATGTAAAGACGTGAGAGGAAGATGGCTATCCTCAAGCCAAGGAGAGAGAGCTCAAAAAAAAAAAAAGAAGCCAAACCTGATGACAGCTTGATCTTGGGATTTTTCTCCAGGTCAGTGAGAAACGAAGTTTCCGCCCAGTGGTCCTTTGCTACGGCAGCCCTAATAACCTAGTATACCTACCGAGCATTCTCCCAGGTGTGCAATGGATTCCGTTGGTGAAAGGCTCGCATTCATCTTCCTTCAATTGCTTTATATTTAGGCAAAACTGAACTCATTTACTATAAACAAAAAATTTTTTTTTAAATGTCAGTAGTGTGGTCACAAACCTCAATGCACCTGCTATCTTGTGTCTATTCTTTCCTGGAATACAAGCAGAAAACAAGCAACTGTCACTACTGAAAGTAAGGGAAAGCCTGGGTAACTGAAATCACTCCTAAATCCTGGTCAGCTTTGCTCTTGGCATCCAGCTATCCTCTTGAAGCAGAGCTAATACAACATAAAATTGAACACACCAGACTTGTTGCACTTTGAGTCTCCGCCCATATCTTAATGGTGATGTTAATAAAGTAGCCAAAAGGAGAGTGGGAATAGGGATAAGGGGTTGAAACAAAACCCTAGTTGGTTTGTCATCTGAGTATTCAGTGGGTTGTAAAGCTCACAGCAAATGATTACCTTAATGTGTCAGTTTTCTATTGCTGCTGTATCAAATTACGGCAAACCTGGTGGCTGAAAACAGCACAAGTTCATTATCTTTTAGATATCAAAGTCTGACATCTACAGTGAGTCTCACTGAGTCAAAATCAAGGTGTCACCAATTCCCCTGTGTTTTCTGACTTTTGTAGCCTGTTCACTTTCCTTGAAGCACAACCCCATGCCTCCATCTTTAAAGCCAGCAACATCTGGTCAGGTACTTCTCGTGTTGCTCCCTCCGATTTCCTCTTCTGTCATCTCTTCCACTTTTAAAGACCCTTGTAAATTGAGCCCACCCGGTTAATCCAGGATTCTCTCTTTTGAAAGATTAGCTAATGAGCAATTGCAATTCTTCATCTGCCACATAACCTCACATATTCATAGTTTCTGGGAATTTAGGCATGGACATCTTGGGGGGGGGTACACTAACTACCATATTTAATAATATCCTTTTAGGTGGAAAATATGATTATCTGAAAGATAGGAGTAAAGACAATCTTCACAATTCAAAAAGAGCCAAAAGTAGTCAAGTACATTGTCACAGAACTTATATGAGTAGCAATATTATATTAGTTCTGTGTACCTTGAGAGGTACATATCACTATTTAGCAAATTGCAAAATTAAAATGGCAATCAGATAACACAACAATAGAATGACAAATTAAAAACACTGATAATACCAAGTGCTGGTGAGGATGTAGAGCAACTTGAACTATTGTGCATTACTAAAGGGAATATAAACTGGCATAAACACTTTGGAAAACATTTTGGCAGTTTGTTATTAAGGTAATCAGTTTGTTATATGACTAACCATTCTACTTCATATTTACTCGAGATAATGAGAACATATGTCCACACAGAGGAATGAATGTTCACAGCAGTTTCTTAACAGTCCCAAACTGAAGTCAATCTAAATGTCCAGCAACAGGTGAATAAATTAACAAATAGGGTGGTTCTTTTTAATTTATTCATTTTAGAGAGGAGACACAGAGTGAGAGAGAGAGAGAGAAAGGGGGGAGCAGCTAGAAGCATCAACTCCCATATTTGCCTTGACCAGACCAGTGCAGGGTTTTGAACTAGTGACCTCAGTGTTCCCAGGTCAACGCTTTATCCACTGCGCCACCACAGGTCAGGCTAACAAATAGGGGTTTATCCATAAAGTGGAATAAAACTCACCAATAAAAAGTAACAAGCTGCAAATACAAGCAGCAACATGAGTGCATCTTAAAAGCATTTTGGTAGTATAAATTTGTTAAAACTCATTGAAATGAGTATAGATACCTTAGTAATGATATTTTTTAATTATAAAAATAAATTTTAGAATAGATATATAGAATATATAAAAGTTAGTAGTGATCTGGAAAATATGGTCTGAGAAATCTCTCCAAGTTAATATTCAAAAGATAATGATAGAAAAATGTCAAAGATAAGCTAAAAATGGGAAGTTAGCTTCAGGAATTGTCTAAAAGTTCTAAAAGGAAAAGACAAAATAATGGTAATGTCTTCAAAGTACTGAATGATTGTTTTACTTACACTTCTATACCTAGGCAAACTATTATTTCAGTGTAAAGGGGGGACTGTAATACCCAGACACCATAAATTCTGGCATTTAGATATATCTGGCCAATGTGTATTGTTGGTAAAAGATTGAAGAGAAGCAGAAATGAATAACCAGAGTGTTTTCCTTCTGTCTTTGATCTGTACCATCTCTGGAGTCCTCCCTGTTCCATCTCCTGGTCATTGCTATGGTTTCCTGTTCCACCAGGTATCCCTAACTCCTAACCTCTATGAACCCCAGCTCCTTTTTTCTTCCAGCTCCCTGCTGTTCATCATCCTCATATTTGTCTTTATTTTGGGTGAGTTCTATAAACTTTCTAGTAGTATTATGGCTGGTACTTATTTTGTTATATGAAATACAGCTGTTTAACTATGTATTCTTCTGTGACCTGCATAACCAATTTCTTCTAGTAAATCTCCTGTGTTGAAATATCTAGAATGATTTTTATTCTTTCTGACTGGACCCTGATTGATGTTCCCATTCTCTCCACTCCTATTCTACATTCTTCCCAAGGATCCTAGCTGTCACAATAAGAGACGAAAAACAAAGGTTATTCTAGTCATCACTATAAAAGAGGAAACAACAACGCTAAGATAAAGACTATTCCAGCCTGACCAGGCGATGGTGCAGTGGACAGAGCGTTGGACTGGAATGCAGAAGACCCAGGTTCGAGACCCCGAGCTCGCTAGCTTGAGCGCAGGCCCATCTGACTTGAACAAAAGCTCGCCAGCTTGGACCCGTGGTCGCTGGCTCTAGCAAGGGTTGGCTCGGTCTGCTGAAGGCCCGCGGTCAAGGCACATGTGAGAAAGCAATCAATGAACAACTATAGTGTCACAACGGCAACGAAAAACTAATCATTGATGCTTCTCACCTCTCTCCATTCCTGTCTGTCTGTCCCTATCTGTCCCTCTCTTTGACTCTCTCTCTGTCCCTGTAAAAAGAAAAAAAAAGACTATTCCAAATAAATTGTGAAAGTTTTCTACCAACTAGTATTCAAAAAGTAACTTTCAAAATGTATTTTAATAAGAAAGAAAATGGTCCCAGAAAGAAGAACTAGACCCTGGAAGTCCAAAGGAAAGAGAAGAGAGAAAAACCCTAAAATAGAAATCATTATAAATAAGAAATGAGATAGACACAGAAGAGCTTTACAAATTAGAAGAGAATTCTGATCAGGATGGAACTTAAAAGACACACAAACACTTCCTCCATTCTCCCATCCTCCCTGCCAAGCACATAGAAACACACAGTGGTTAAGTAGGAAGTTGAAGCCACAGACGTACTAACAGGAAAAAAAAAAGGTCTATTTCTTTTCTTTTTTTGTTACAATGAGATAATTACAGTGCATACAGAAGAAAAATATAAAAGGATTAGGAAAATTCAGATTGTAATGGATATTGAGAACAAAGATGATCTTCTATTATCATCCCTGAATTAAGTAACTAATAAATAAAATAGAAAAAAGTATTCAAATATATCATACAGAAATTTTTTACAAAAATAAAATGAATTTATATATTAAAAGAATACACTGTTTCTCAGGAAAATATGACACAGCTTTCAACACCAAGCCAAATCCTGGTGAAGATTTTAACCCTCAATGACTAAAACTTCCTGTATAAAGGTCAAGTCACTCCAAGGTGGAGACAGGATTAGGCTAGCCTCGGATGTCTTCACGATAGTATTCAGTGCCAAAAGAGAATTTAGCAACAGGTATAAAGTTCTAGAAGAAAGAAAGTATGAACCAAGAATATTATACCCAGCCAAATTGCATTTTATTCAAAGTCACAAGACAGGTGCCATTGAACAAAAAAAAAAAAAAAGGAAAAGAAAAAAGATATAGAAAACCCATGCACCCTTAACATCTGACTGAATATGTAAGTCAAAAAAGAAAACAAAAAACAAAAAAAAATTTTGTAATGAAGAAGCAATAATAAAAACTGAGTCTATATAAATGTCATACTGAATTACAATTATAGAACCAAATGTAAATGTTTTAATACTTAGCAAAATTAGAGTAAGATAACTAACAACATTGGAAGGTGAGAAAGGAAAGTGAGACTGGTAAGTTCCTTTTCTTTTTATGGCAGGAAGTCAACTAATAGAATCTAAAATTAGTACATGTGGTTAAATAAGATAATGACTCTACCTTCTCAATGACTTTTTAAAAAATAATTCATAATTTTTTTCTGGGGAAGGAACATTGATCAGCAGTTTTCATTTTCACTTCAAATTATTTTCTTTTGTTAAATTCAATTACATTTATTTTCATTTCAGTTTCTTTGGGTAAATTGGATTTTATAAGTAAAGTTAAATTGAAGATTTTCTATTAAAAAGTATGATACAATTTTTATAAAATTAGTCATATCTAGTTTTCTCTCTTTCTCTCTCTCCCTCTCTTATCTTCTGTCTCTACACACAGGGAGACGCTTGGAATAGTGATAGCGATGGTATAGGTTATTTTATAACTTCTCCTCTGTACATTATCAAATTTCCTCAATTTATAATGTAACTAATCAAAAATAATGTGCCCAATAACAGCACTTATATTTTTATCCATTTAAAAAATTCTCAAGACTTCATCTTAGCAAGTAAGACGCTGTTACCAGTTAAGTCTTTTTAAGATAGCCTGATCTCTTCCTTTCAAGATTGATAATGAGATACTATTTCACTGATAATGGTTTTGAGTAAGCCACTACATATCATCTAAATGGCTTCACTAGCATTATCGCTGTCATTTAAAAAATGTTTCTATCTCGTTCCTCATTTTCCAAGCTCATGAACACCCCTTAACAGCCAGACCAATGTCATGTGGGGGGAAAAGACTAGTCTTCGCTGCTCATTTCATTTCTATATACAGTATGTTAAAAGCCAATACTTAATGATCCCAACCAATTTGTCATTAAATTTTTTACTATTTTTATAATACTAAGTTAAAGTCAAGAAGCACATAGCTAAATTAATGCTGACTGCTCCTTGTGAATAAATTATGTGGTTACTGGCCTCCCAAGAAAAAACTTTCATTTAAGTAGCAATGTCCTTTGTTGCTTACAAAGGACAAAGGATCTATGGATAACTCATTCTTGTTTATATCATGCTCAGAAAACACTCACTAACCAAAGTTTTCTTCCATGTGATAAAAAAAGGAAAAGTTGCTGATCACTTCCCCTTCAGGTATATTCAAAACCTAAAACCCAATGTAAGAGTATGCATCAGTGGTCTTACCTACATTATTCTAGATTAATATGCCAGCATTTTTTTTCTCACTTTGCTTTCCCTCTCTACGTATTTGTCATTTGTTTGGGGCTGGTTTTGCACACTTCTTAATATGGTGTGATTGGTACCATTTCTTGACATAAGGCAGAAGACTGAATCTTCTTTCTGTACTTTTGGAACTGATAGTAGTCAATACTCTCATTAGCAAGTGACATACCACACAAGACAAAGTAGCATTAGCAAAAAACAGAAGCACTGAACTCACAAACCAGGAAGTCCGAGGGTGGACTTCTGTCACAGTAAGGTCTAAAAGATCAAGCTATATCATTTGAATTCTGTCTCTCTCTCTACAACTCTTGGCCCTGGTTTCCTCAAAATTGACTTTATCCTTAGTAGGCTCTCCCCATAAGGGAGAAACTAAAATTACCAGCCACTCTAGGCTGCCGCAAACAGTATTGATCCCCAAAGGGGGTACACATAGAATAAAAGAACTGGGGGAGGGGCCGAGTTCACTAAAGAATGATGTGCTGGTCATACAAGAAAATCAGCTAATGTTCATGCTTTCAACAACAAAAACCAATAATTTTGTATAGAAAAGAATCACTTTGTGTGTCGTGAGAAAATTTTATGAGTAATAAGTGTAAAAACTTTACTGGTACCAAACCACTTTATTAAGAAATTTGTCTCTAGCCCATAATCAACATTATGAGCTAGGGACAAATCCTACAAAAAATCCTATAATATGCTACTTTCACATTTTTCTGGTTCCTCCCTTGTACCAGTTTTACTTTCCTTCTGCTCGCAGGATATCATCAAACTCAGAGATTTATTTATTCTAATACATAGATTCACAATTAATAGTCTCACTGGACTCTACTTCACTAGTTAAGATTTAAAGATTATTATGAGGTAAAGTATTTTTGTTATTTTTATCACTACTCTCTTTTCCTAAACTCTTTGGAGATATTAATACATTTCTAACACAATGTAAAATTTAACAATAACATGAAGTTAATGTAAAGTGGTATTCAAAGCAAACTATACCCTGTTAACTGAATGTAATTTTAGGGGAAATGATGAAACAGCACTTGTAGAGCTTTACATTAGTTCAAAACATGTTCATGAATCCTTTGACATTTCTCCCGTTGAGAAATGAGGTCTATGTCCCCTCCCTTTGAATCTGTATTGACTTTAGTGACTGTTTCTAACCAATATTGTGCAATAAAAGTGGTCAATGTGTGACTTCTAGGATTGAGTCAAAAAGCAACCCAGCTTCATACTTGTTCACTGAGTTACTCTGATTTGGAATCCTAAGTCATGATGTAAAAACTTCAACTATCCTGAAGTGCCACCCTGTGAGGAAGCCCAGGCCACATGTAGAGACTCTATTTAGAAATTTGAGTCAATTATCTTCACCTGCAGTCCTAGCCAATAGCCAGTATCAACCTCCAGACATGGGAGCAATGATGCCTCCAGATGCTACCAGCTCCTTCTGTGGAGTCACCCCCAGCTGTTTCGTGTTCCCGGCTGAGTCTCTAGACATCTTGGTGCAGAAACAAGCCATTTCTGCTCTTATTTGTTTGAATTAGTAGCCATGGAATTTCTGAACTTAATAAACTTCTTGTTATAAGAGGTTAAGTTTTGGGATAATTTTTAATGCAATAATAGTTAACTGGAGCAGGCATATCCTCATAAAATATTAAGACTGTAATGGTTAAAATCACAATAAGACTGTTGTATACACATCAGCTGGGCAAACACTAGATAGCCTAAAAAATATGTTTGTGGCAAAGATATAGAGCAGTCGAGACTCTCGTCACTGCTGTTGGAAAGGTAAACTGGTCGACATTATAGGCCAGAAATCTGGCAAACTAGTAAAATTTTCACTGCACATGCCTAGTGACTTCAGTGGTACTCATAGCAATAGAGACTAGAAAAGCCTACTTGTCCATTTGAAGATATGTATTAAAAAGTCCACTGCAAAATTCCTTGTCATAACAAAAGAATCCAGCAAAACAAGAATGAATAAATAAACAGAAGTAAATTTACATGATTGACTTCTATATGGGAAAGAAAATGAATTTGAGCTATAAACATCAACATGGATGTACTTCGAGAGTATAAAACAAGTGGGAGAGGTAACTGCATAAAAATCTGTAAGTATCAGTTTATCCCATGTTCTATATGCAAACATATCTCAGCATAGTGGTTAATTAATTCCAAGGATTATGAAGTCAAACCAACTAAGTGGGTTCATATTACACACACACACACACTGACTGTGTATCTCTGGGAGAGTAACCTGACCACTCTGGAATTATTTTTCTCATTAGTAAAATGTGGATAATAATTCAAATAATATTACCTATATCATAGAAGATTTTATGAAAAATTAGCACTTTAAAAGCCCTTATAAGAGTGCCTAGAATATTGTTAGTGCTCATTTGGTTAATATTATTATTATTTATAAATGAAAAAAGTATATGAAAATGAAGAACACCAAATCCAGGATAATGATTAATTCTGGGATAGAGATGAGACAAAGGATAGAGATGAAACTCATAAGGGGGAACAAGGGGGCTTCTGTGTATTATCAGTGTTTCCGTTCTGAAACTGGATGGCACATAAATGAGTGTTCATTTCTTATATACATTTTGTATGTCTGAAATATTCCATAATAATTCTTGAAAAGAACAGAGACTATCATGAAAATTTTCTGGGAAAACCTTCACTAAATGCACATATTAACTCTTTGAAATGATACTTTTGGGCTGAACCAATATGGAAATGCTTCTCCTAGTCAAAAAATAATAGAAATGTTGAGCAAAATGGGACAATGATAGGGCAAAACCTCAGATGATTTCAGAATAAAGGAAATGCTCAGGTTCTACAAATGAATAGAGAGCTAAAAGCCACAGCACAAGCAGGGTGGGGCACATATAGGAAAGAAAAAAGAAAGATTGAAAAATCATGTCCCTGCCTGACCAGGCGGTAGCGCAGTGGATAGAGTGTAAGACTGGGACACGGAAGACCCAGGTTCGAGACCCCGAGGTCGCCGCTTGAGCACGGACTCATCAGGTTTGAGCAAGGCTCACCAGCTTGAGCCCAAGGTCACTGGCTCGAGCAAGGGCTCACTCTGTCGGCTGTAGTCCCCCCCCCATTTCCACCCCCCCCATCAAAGCACATATAAGAAGCAATCAATGAACAACTAAGGGGCCACAATGAAGAATTGATGCTTCTCATCTCTCTTCCTTCCTGTCTGTCCCTATCTGTCCCTCTCTCTGACTCTGTCTCTGTCACACAAAGAAAGAAAAAGAATAGAAAAATCATGTTCCCAAGTCTGAGACTCACACAAATATGAAGTTACAATGTGTGGTTTAGAAACTTGAGTAGAGGAATTAACAGATACTTGTCTGGGACTAAACTCCTTTGTCAGATATAAATAATAAAACATATAATAGTCACACTGCCACAACCCAATCTAAAAGTGATATTTAAAAAATTACAAATTACACACAAAAAAATCAACTGTTATGAGGGAGAGTTTGCAAATACAACACAATGGGGAATTAGCACTCCAAGGGCCAAAACGCTGAGTAATCCATCCTCAAAAATTAAATTTAAGGAATATGGAAGGATTAGGAGAACAACTAAATGAAAATTCCAGAAACAAAATACATAGTCATTCAGGAGAGAAACTGTAGACTATTATTGCATCATAAGCTATGCACAGGTAAAGGGAGAATTTAAAAATCAGAAAAGAGAACTAAACAAAGAACTTAGAATGTGGGACAGAGAGATGAAAAATACGTAGGATAAAATGAGATCTGAAATATATCAGAGAGAGCTGTACATATTCAATTTTCAGAGTAACAATGACAACATTTTTTTAGATCCAAAGGAACATGAGTTTTCAGACTGAAAAGTGCGTTAGGACCATGGAAGGGTGAATGAAAGCAAGCGTGCACTGGCTAGAGCAGACAGACTGGAGAGCATGAAAGGGCATGAGAAAAGCTTCAGAACACCAGAAAGAAAATGTTACCTACAAAGGATGACAATTAGATAGGCTTCTTTTTTTTTTTAAACAAACAGATGCCTGAAGATTACAGAATAATGTCTTCAAGAGCTGAGAATAAATATCTGTCAACCTACAATCCCTTTTCAAGTCAAGTTCTCTTTTCAGAGTAAGGGAGGCAGAGAAGACATTTTCAAAGCCCTTACTAATAGAAATATACTTTTAAATGTACTTCAGTAAGAAAGTGAACCCAGAAGGAGTAAGATACAAGAAGCAATAATAAAGGAAATCAGCAAGTCTATTAGTAAGTATCACCATAAATAAATAAAATGTGCTTCTGAAGTGACTATGAATAAAATTATTTCATAGATCTTCCTCTTGAGCCCTCAAGACATCTTAAATTACACTTTGAAAAACACTGAAATAAGTTTTTCTGCAATAATTCAAAAGTGGTTCAACCTTAATGAATCAATTATTTTGTTGTTATCATTTACTACATGAGCATCCATTCTTAATTAACATTTTTTATAAATAACTTAGTAAATTATAAATAGAAGAGAGTTTTAGAAATGCGGCAGTGGAAATCTCCAAACACCCTGTCATAAACATTTACTTTATAGTAAATGTTAGAAGCACTCACATTAAGGTGAAGAACAAAACACCATTACTATTCAACCTTTTCTTGAGACTTTAATCAATGTAATAACAATGAAAAAATAAACAGATGTTTAAATATTGGCACTAGAGGGGCAAAGCATGCTTGTGTTGAGAAATCTAAGACAATAAATTGAAAAATGACTGAATATAATGAGAAAACAGAGTAAAATGGCTAAACACAGAATCAACTACAAAAATCAATAGTTTTCTTCTATTACTCAAATAAATAATAATTAGAAATGTAATTTTTAAATTCCACTTACAATATTAGCAAAAGCTTTATCATAAAAGAATAAATGTAACAAGTGTTGGTGAACGTGGAGAAAAAGAGGAACTCTCATGCATTGTTGGTGGGAAAGCAGGTTGGCACAGCCACAATAGAAAATAGTATTGCCTGACCAGGTGGTGGCGCTGTGGATAGAGCATGGGACTGGGATGCAGAAGACCCAGGTTCAAGACCCCGAGCTTGCCAGCTTGAGCGTGGGCCCATCTGGCTTGAGCAAAAAGCTCGCCAGCTTGGACCCAAGGTCGCTGGCTCTGGCAAGGGGTGGCTCGGTCTGCTGAAGGCCCGCGGTCAAGGCACATGTGAGAAAGCAATCAGTGAACAACTATGGTGTCGCAATGGCAACAAAAAACTAATGATTGATGCTTCTCACCTCTCCCAGTTCCTGTCTCTCTGTCCCTATCTATCCCTCTTTCTGACTCTCTCTCCTTCCCTGTAAAAAAAAAGAAAAAGAAAACAGTATGGAGGGTCCTCAAAAAATTAAAAGTGGAAATGCTTTATGACCCAATGATTCTACTTCTGGGCATATATCCAAAGAAACCCAAGACATTAAGTCGAAAGGTATATGCACCCTTATGTTCAATGCAGCATCATTTGCAGTAGCAATCCAAGTACCCAGCAGTACATGGGTGGGTAAAAAAGCAGTGGCACACATGTATGATGGAATATTATTCTGCCATAAAAAAGGAATAAAATCTTAGCATTTGTAACACAGCATGTGTGGACTTAGAGGGTATTATGCTGAGTGAAATAAGTCAGTCAGAGAAAGATAAACACCATATGATTTTACTTATATGTAAAACAAAAAGAACAAAATAAACAAATAAAATTGAAGGACTCGCAGACACAGAATAGATGGATGGCTGCCAGAAGGGAGAGGGGTTGGAGATGTAAAAGGTGAGGGGATTAAAAAGTACAGATTGGTAGTTATAAAAGAATCACAAGGCTGTAGAGCACAGTATAGGAAATATAGTCAATAATATTATAATTCTTTGTATGGTGACAGGTAAGTCCTGGAAATATCAGGGGGAACACTTTGTAAAGTATATGATTATCTAACACTAGCTAACCACTATGCTGGACACCTGAAACTAATAAAAAAAATATTGAATATAAACTGTAATTGAAAAATATAATTAAAAACAAAAATGAATGTAACAAAAAGGAAGTAACATCTGATTGAAGAAAAGTATAAATCTTTATAGACAAATGTAGACTATAGCTTGAATAATATACAGAACCATATGTTCCTAGGTGAAAAGAATGACAAAGACTTTTAAAAATATTTTTATTAATTTTAATTCATTGTGTTAACATGGATTCAAGTGTTCCACTCAATATAATACCTTGACCTGACAAAGACTTTTTTTGATTAAACTTTAGACAGGCTCCTCTGAGCCCTCTTTCTGAAGGGATGAAGCCCCAGCTTCATCCTTGGGCTCTGTCTTCAATTACCCTAGTTCATTTTTAGAATAATCTTGCTAAGTCCGTTCAGCAAGAATCCCCCACTCTTAATATTTGATCACCATGACTTTTCTTCAGCGAGAATCACGTTAAGTCAGTTTATCAATAATCCTCTTACCCTTGATGTCTTCTCTTAGTAATTTTTATCCACCAACACCCCTCACTCTGTTGCTATAAATCCCACCTGTCATTGTTGTATTAAATGTTGAGCCCAATCTTTCTTCCCTATTGTGATAGTTTTGAGACCTATTACAATACAATAATCCTTAATGAAGTCTTCCTTATCAGTTTAACAAGTGTCAGAACATTTTTTTTCTTTATCAAGAGCTAACATTTTAGAGAGACTCTTCAAATTAAACTCTAAATTTAATGTTTTCCAATCAAAATTCTATAGAATTTTTTTAAGAAGTTTTTTTTTGTGTTTTTTTTAAAATTTCTTTTTATTTATTCATTTTAGAGAGCAGACACAGAGAGAGAGAGAGAGAGAAAGGGGGAGGAGCTGGATGCATCAACTCCCATATGTGCCTTGACCGGACCAGTGCAGGGTTTTGAACTGGCAACCTCAGTGTTCCCAGGTCGACGCTTTATCCACTGCACCACCACAGGTCAGGCAAAATTCTATAGAATTTTTATGGAGTTTATTAACATTCTCAAAATTTCATGAAAGAGTACAAACGTAAAATTCTACAAGAAGACTTTGTAAAATAACAAGAAGTACATTGTCCTGCATGTCAAGTCTTAAGATTATAAAATTACTGCAATTAAAACAATTTAGTACTGCTGGACCAAGCAGTGGTGTAGTGAATAGAACATTGCACTGGGATGCGGAGAACCCAGGTTCAAAACCCCAAGGTTGCTGGCTTGAGTGTTGGCTCATCTGGCTTGAGCCCCGACTCACTAGCTTGAGCGCCAAGTCACTGGCTTGAGCGTGGGATCATAGACATGACCCCATAGTCACTGGCTTGAGCCCAAAGGTCTCTGGCTTGAAGCTCAAGGTTGCTGGCTTGAGCAAGGGGTCACTCGCTCTGCTGTAGCCCCCAGGCTAAGGAACATATGAGAAAGCAATCGGTGAACAACTAAGGTGCTGCAATGAAGAACTGATACTTCTCATCTCTGTCCCTTCTTGTCTGTCTGTCCCTAACTGTCCCTCTCTCTGTCTCTGTCAAAAACAAAACAAAACAAGCAAACAAAAAAACAATATAATACTGGTGAGGGAACAAACAAATCAATAGAAAACAACAGTTCAGAAAACATCCCAAGAATTGACAGGAATTTATAATCTGATACAGATTGTATTTCAAAGCAATGATGGGGGTTGGAAAATAAATTGATATATAAATGGTATTGAAACAGTGGTTTTCCATTAAAAATTTTTCCCATTTGAAATTTTAACACATTATAGCAAATAGAAACAAATTTCAGATGGGTTAAAAATGAATATAAACAAAAAGTACAAAGTTATTAAAAATTCAGAATAACATAATTTATGTCTTTCTAATCAAAATCCAAAACTGAGAAGAAATAAAGGAAAAGACTGAATGCTACGAATTTAAACCATAAATTTGAAATATATGAAGAAAAAGCAGCTGGGGGCTGATGCTTGAACCAATTGAGCCACTGGCTGTGAGAGGGGAAGAAGATGAGAGGGAGGGGAAGAGAAGCAGATGGTTGCTTCTTATGTGTGCCTTGACCAGGGACTGAACTGGACCATCTGCCTGGCAGGCCAATGATTTATCCACTGAGCAAACTGGCCAGGACCTACAAACAAAATTTTAAAATAATTAATATTCTGAAAAAGCTTTTGCAATATGTATTATAAAGGCTTAATATCTACTATACATAAAAGTAGCTTTAAAGAAGCCATCCCAATTAAAAATCAGAAAAAAGCATATGAATTGTTTATAGAAAAAGTATAAATGGCAAATTTTTTAGAAAGTCCAATTATATATTTCAAGATTATGCAGGTGAATACAAAATGACAAAACAAGGTAAAAGATTAGGGAGGTCATTTTTTATGTATAAGAACTCAGAAAAACTTCATGGGAAGTTGCTTGGGGATTGGAGTGAAAAACAACAATTATAAAATGTGGAAGATGTGGAACATAAAAAATGGTGAGATCAAACCAAGAGTCAAGGACAAGAAATTCCAGGTGAAAAGAGCAGCAGGCCTAGAAAACAAGTGGCCCAAACTAGAAGAATTTGGAGACCTCCTTAAAAATTGTCTTTTAAAGAAAAGGCTAAGATGTAACTCAATAATATATAGGGTTGAGGTAAAAAGCTGAAAGATATTAAGGATTTGGCAAATAGAAAATTTACTTATTCTAACAAAAAAAAGATAGAAAAACAAAGACTTCACTGAAAACAACAACAACAAAACCTAAACAAGAAAACTGTAGTCTTCCCTGGCCAGTTGGCTCACGGTAGAGTGACAGTCTGATGTATGGATGTCCTGAGTTTCATTCTTGTCAGGGCACACAGGAGAAGCGACCATTCTATTTTTTGACCCCCTCTTCTCTCTCTCTCCCTCTCCCGTAGCCATGGTTCGATTGGTTCAAGCTAGTTGGCTTTTGGGGGGGGGGGGCGCTGAGGATGGCTCCGTGGTTTCCCCATCGAGTCCTAAAAAAATAAAATAATGGTTCAGTTGCTAAGCAACAGAGCAGTGGCTCGCAGATGGACAGAGCATCGCCCTCTAGTGGGCTTGCTGGTTGAATTCCGGTAAGGACGCATGTGGGAGTCCATCTCTATGCCTGCCCACCTTTCACTAAAAAAAAGAAAAAAAAAGATAATTGCAGTTTAAAATGTGGTGTGGGTTTTGAGCAATTGAGAGAGTATAAGAGATAGAATTCTTTTTCTTTTCTCTCAACAGGAGAAACATTTTATTTTTTGTGGTAGGCAAAATAATGATTCATCAGAGATGTCCATGCCTAAATCATTGAACCCAGTGTATGTGTTACCTTACAGGGCAAAAGGGACTTTGCAGATGTGATTGAGATTATGAATTTAAGACAGGGAGTTTATCCTGAATTTCCAGGTAGGCCCAATCTAATCTCATGAGTCTTCAGTAACAGAACCTTTCAGGTTATGGAGAGAGAAGCGTGAAGGTGGAAGAGAGATCGACAAAATGCAGTATTATTGGCTTTGGAAATGGAGAAAGGGACCATGAGCCAAAGAACACCGGCGACCTTCTTTAGTGGCTGGAAAAGGCAAGGAAATAGCTTCTCCCCTAGATACTCTAGAAGGAACCGGCCCTGCTGACACCTTGATTTTAGCTCAGTGAGACCCATGGAAGACTTCTGACTCCCAAAACAACAAATTTGTGTTTTAGTAAGCCACTAAACAACTGTGCTGTTTTCAGTAGGGCACTAAGTTCACAATAATTTCTTACAACAGCAGCTGGGTACAATGTGCTCCACAAAGTATAGGAGTCATGACATTGACATCTGGCTCAGCAGAGAAAAATACGTCACAACATAGCATACATTTATTTTTGAATCTCAACCTTTTAGAATCAAATCTCATATGATGCAAAATAAGACTTGAATCTAATTACAGAGAAAAACACCAATTATTCAAATTATAGAAGTTAGAAGGTGAAAGGAGTAGCTGATGGAAAAATGTCTTTATTTTACAAAATAGGAGCTCAGAGACATCAATGAAAGTTGATTAAACAAGAAAGAGTGATTTAAGTTTAAAATTTGAAGTTACACAAAGATACCAATAGAAGAACTAAAGATAGTGTTAGTAACTGTCCAAAATTAGGATGGAAAGGGTGAAAGTGACATTGGTAGTATAAAATAGGATCTAAAATTGAAACCCCAGCAAACAGCAATATAATGTAATGGAGTTACAAAATTTATTTCACACTCCATTTAAGCTAGAGAATATGTAGCTCCTTTACTTTCTCCCTTATCAATCCAGTTTCCCCTCCTCCAATACCCCATCCTCTGGTTAAGGGATTAGTTTTTATGCTATTAAGTTTAATGCATAATCCAGACTGATAAATCAAATGTTTTGGGGGTTTTTTGCTATTCAATTTAATGCATAATCTAGTCTAATAAATCAACAGTTCCTTTAGAAAAAGAAAATTGGTCTCTTTGATAGTCCTCCCCTCCACCTGATTCTCTACCTCAGACAACGTGTCTGCAGGAGAGAGGGAGAGGCTTTACCTGTGTTCCCACTGCATTGGGGAAAGGGGTCCTGCCCCTTGTGCTGGACCTTGGGTGTGACTGGAGAACACTGCAGATCTTAGACGTGGTTCCTCCATGTGTCAGGCACAATGCTGGCATTGAGTCTACATCATCTGCTTTTTTGCATAATATACATCAATCTGCTCCAGTGTATCAGTTCACAGCATATTTTGTCCACATTAAACGTTTCTGACCCCTGCTGTAATTCTCAGGCACAGTAGCTCTAAACCTATGATGTACTGTCAACTGTTGTTAGATTGCAACTAGTTCTCTGTTATTTGTAATTAAAATACCAAAGATCTTTTTAGATTCAAGTAATCCCCTTAACCACATTGTCTCAGTTACTTAAGGTCCAACACACCTTCTTGGGTGTGCAAAAGAGAAGAAGTGACAGCTATAGGTCCACAAACACCTGGGGAGGGGGTGTCACCCATGAGATTATCACCATCGTAGATGTCATGGTAGAAGTGTCCAGAATTGCTGACACACTTACTTGTAGCAGCTCTTATGCTATCACAGTGTCTAGTGTTGCTCCTTACTTTCTTCATCTCACCAGATAGCCTGTAATTCTTGGCAGGCAGTGACTGGGTCGTATGCCCCTTTGAATCAACCTGGCAGTCCTGTCACATAATGTGTGTTGGTTGATTGCCCAAATGTTGGTCTGAAAAGACTCAGGACACAAAAGCCCAATAAAATAATAAACGGATTAACATAAATTGTAGATTCTGGTATACAAGCACAAAAATTAGATTTTACAGCTATTTCCCTCTATCAGCAGCAAAATCATAAGTGGAATGAGCAAGGGCTTTGAAATAAAATCCACCAGGAGTAATACCTTGGCCCTATCCTTCATCGTTTGCCGGTTGTATAGAACTGAGGGAGTGACCCAGTCTCTCATCTTCAGTCCTCATACATGCAAAATGGAGATTTAAGAATGCAAATAAAATTAAAACGAGTTAAAAAAGGAAAACATCTAAAGCATCTAAAACATTTCCTTGTTCAGACAGATATACAGTGGATATAAATTCCTATCCTTGTTCCTTTCCCTCAAGGAGCAGGGAGAGAGAATATACCCAGAGGCCCAGGAGAAGAGAAAACCCCGGACATTAAAAAAGTCAGGTCTGATAACTCAGTGGGTCCAGGAGCTGGTTTTACTGTCTGCCTCTGGCACCTGCCCTCCAACAATCGGGCAGATTGTGAGTGACCACGGGACCGCCCTTGAGGACAGTCCTCAGGCTAAGTCTTCCAGTCCGTCAGCGAGCTTGGCTGGCCAGGCTTCTCATGAGGACAAGTGCCCCTTTGTGCCTGTTCTTTCCATTTTTAGAGGGATGACTAATCTGCTCTCTGTCTGCGAGATAAATGCTTTGTAAATGGCAGTTCTTGCCCAGATCTAGGACCGTATTGCAGGAGCCTGCAAGTTCGCAGGCTGGTACTTCCTGAGGTGGCGTCAGCATGGCATTAAAAGGCTGGCCTGGAGTGGCCTTCCCCAGTGCAAATGGGAAGGAAAGGTTTGCACACCTAGACGGGAACACCATGGCAATGAGCAAGGCTAACATCCATTCTGGCTGACATCTTTTCGGCTGAAAAATCCCCTTTCGATGAAACATTAGCCAAGGGTTGCTCTCTTGTCTGGGTCATGTGGAAAATTACGCTATTCTAGAAAGGAAATGAAGTGGCATTTCTTGGCAGCCAATTTTGAACTCTGCATTTTAAATCAGTCAAAGAGCTGCAGCTGGCGGAAGATAGAAACTTATTTGAAGAGCAAGATGAGAAACTCATCAAAGAATTACAATTCCTTGGGGGTAATTTTGATTATAAATAGGACAGATGCCATCTGTCTCGCATGAATTCTTCATTCATTGATTTGTTCATTCAGAAATATTGTTAGGCGTGTTAGTTGTGAGGGCCCTCTGTAAAGTCCTAGGCATACAGAGATGATGAGACCCAAAGATGGGGGGCAGATATGTGAACAAGTAATTAAAGCCACGTAAGACAGGTACAAAGGAAATGCGCAAGCAAAGCCCAGTGATAGCTGGGATGCAGAGCTACAGAAAGGCTGTCAGGGAACACTTCTCAGAGTAAACTCTGAGCTTTGGTTCAAGGATGAGTTGGTCTCCAGGTATATCAGTGGGAGGGCATTCCAGTCAAAGGAAACATGTGTTAAACCATGTATATAGGAAACTGCAATTAATGGTCTTTAATACTGGAACCCAGATAGCAATGGGAAAGTGGTAAGAAATGACTTTGGAAGGGTAATACAGGGTCATATTATGGGAGACACGTGATCATTGAACTTCATCCTGTGCAGAGGTCTGGATGGACATAAGGTTTTGGAGTCATCATGCATGGTACAGGTAGCAGCTGAATTCTTAATGGGAACATACAAAGCAAAAGTCACAAACGGATAGCTCAAGGTCAAATATAGTGATAAATATGTTTGGTTGGACTGGCATAATACTTTTAAATATTTAAATACACTGCTGACATTTAAAACTTGGGAGATATAGCAAAGAAAGTAAATTTAAAGTTTTGGGTTTTCTGAAAAAAATCAGAATATCAGCAACACCAAGCCCATATTCTCACAGCAACAACTGACCAGGCCTGATCAACTGTTACTCATTTATTTATTTATTTACTTATTTATTATTATTTTTTACAGAGACAGAGAGAGAAAGTCAGAGAGAGGAATAGATAGGGACAGACAGACAGGAACGAAGAGAGGTGAGAAGCATCAATCATTAGTTTTTCATTGCCCTTGCAACACCTTTGTTGTTCATTGATTGCTTTCTCACATGTGCCTTGACCGCGGGCCTTCAGCAGACCGAGTAACCTCTTGCTTGAGCCAGCGACCTTGGGTTCAAGCTGGTGAGCTTTGCTCCAACCAGATGAGCCCACGCTCAAGCTGGCAACCTCAGGGTCTCAAACCTGGGTCCTCCACATCCCAGTCCAACGCTCTATCTACTGCGCCACCACCTGGTCAGGGAACTATTGCCCCTTTGGCTCCCTGTTCATTTTCATTCATACCACCTATGTGTCTCCTGAAGTCCTGAGTCTGCAAAGAGAGGGCAAGAGAACAGCAACACTAAAAGGGTCTACAGCACAGACTCGTGCCCCCCAAAGACATTTACATTCAAGTCCTCAGAATCTGTGAAGAGGTTAGGATACATGGCTAAAAGAAATTCAGGTTGTAGATGAAATTAAGGTTGTTCATCAGCTGACCTTAAAATAGGGAGGGTATTGTGGATTACCCACATAGGCCCCACGTAGTCACAAAGTATTTGAAAGTGAAAGAAAGAGACAGATAGGAGGTCATACAGTATGAGAAGGACTCAGCCCCATGCTGCTGACTTTGAAGAAAGAAGACTGGAAGAGCATTTAAAAGTGGAAGAGAACCTGACCAGGAGGTGGTGTGGCAGATAGGCCATCAACCTGGGATGCTGAGGACCCAGGTTTGAAACCCCAAGGTCGCTGGCTTGAGTGTGGGATCATAGATGTGACCCCAACGTCGCTGGCTTGAGCCCAAGGTCGCTGGCTTGAGCCCAAGGTCACTGGCTTGGCTGGTCAAGGCACATATGAGAAAGCAATCAATGGACAACTATAGGGCCACAATTATGAGTTGATGCTTCTCATCTGTCTCCTTTTCTGTCTGTCTCTGTCTTTTTCTCACTAAAAAGAGAGAGAGAGAGAGAGAGAAGAGAAAGGAAGTAAAGGGTTGGAGAAATAGATATGACTATCATCATAACATGGTCTGAATAGCGCAATGTGAGAAAGACTCAGTCAGTCCATAAATGGTTGTAAAGAGTGACGAGAAAAATCAGAAACACAGTTTCTCCCCTTGAGTCCCAAGCTCTGCCCACACCTTGATTTTAGCCCAGGGAGACTTCTAATCTAGAGAGCCATCTGTGTTATTTCAAACCACTAAGTTGGAAGGTTATTACAGCCACAGAAGACTTATACATGGCCAGTGGGAAAGGATTAGAAAAAGGAGACTGAGAAAAACCATAGAGATAGGAGAGAACCAGAGGGAATGCCGCTAGACAATCTGGAGGTGACTATTTTCTAAGAAATACTATCAAATGACTCTGAGGAGTGAAGTTCAGTTCTGAAGGCAAAGGTTGAAATTTATCTATGATGTCCGATCTGAGGGGCAGACAGAATGACTAATGGACATTGTAAGAAACCCCAGTGCCCAGGGTCCACTCCAGGCTACTATTTAAGGCTCAGATACAGACAAAAGTTTAGCCATCCCTAAATGAGACGGCTGATGTTTTAATAGATTAAGTAAGTACTTCATACTTGTTGACTTAACTCTCCCTTTTGAGGCTCCTTCTAGCCTTTTAGGTGAAAAAATCCATTTGTAATTTAATGCACATATATTAAAGCTATTTATCTGCATGTGTTTTGTTCCCGTGTGGATAAGAAACCTCTTGCCGGAGGTAGTAGGTGCTAGCCAAAGATTCGCTGAATGGATAAGTGAAATGAATGCAGCCGCTGGAGGACTGCTGTTTTCCAAAGCTAGCAGGATGAACAGAGGTCATTTATGTCTTAAGCCTCTATAAGTCGAGTAACTCAGGTTATTTATGTACATTCACTTGTTATGTAGGTGAAGTTGTAGTTTTCTATTTAGATGCCTGGAATCTTCCACTACTTATCAGACTACCAGAACCAGTCCGAATGAATCCCCAGGGGGCTCACAGATCAGTGTGACAAGGCACCTGCTTTCACAGTAATAGGGCACTAGCCTAGACAAAATGAAGCCTGTCTCTAATCTGTTCTGAAGATTGTAGAGCATACCCCCAGCTAAATATCTACAGGGCTGACCTAGGCAAGTGGCCAGGCCTCTGAAAATTATCGAGCTAGGAGTGCCAGCCTCGGGCAGCCTTGGGCCAGCCACAGTGGACTTCCTTCACTTGGTATAACTCTGAAGTCCAAAATGTGACTTCACTGTGGGTCCTGGACATATCGAATGACAGAGTGTGACAGAGACCTGATCTTTGTTGCCATCTGGGGCAAATTACCAAGGCCAAGAAGAGACAGGGTTGTGCTGTTGCAGTTCCAGTACAAGAAGTGAATTCCAAATGTTCTGTGCTTAACAGAAGGCTAGAATTCAAGTAGAACTTACAGGCAAAAGGAAAAGACCTGGGCTGAGATCTAGAGGGTAGAGTCCGGGAGATTCTGAGGGACATCCTGCTTCCCAGGAAAAAGGAGGATCAATCAACTGTGCGAACAGTGATGAGTGACCGACAGAGCGTGCTGACTCTGTGTCTCATTTCAGTGATGTCAGGAACAGCTGTGACAAGTTTGAAATAGGTGGGACAGAAGCCAGGTTGCAATGAGTTAAGGAAATGTAGGTCAAAATGCTAGGAAGAAATGCCATGATGAAGGAAGATTTTTTTCTTTTGTTACTATGTGCTTAGTTCTAGTTTTAGAATTAAGGGGACTTGAACATATATACTATCAGTGAAGGGAGAGGTCTAAAACAGAAGAAAGAAAATGATACAGGAACAAAGATGGAGGTGAGATAATGATATGGGATTATCAGCACTAGTTACAGGTAGGATGGGTCAATAAATATCTGTCGGGCACTTATTATCTGCTAGGCACTGTCTTAAATGATGGGAATGAACACCATAGATAGTGGGGCCCAGTATCTCCATAATTATTTGGTCCATAAGGCCCACAGTCTCAGTAAAATAGCATGCATATATCAATCAACAGCTCTGCCAAGATTCTCTGACTGACTCTGATTGGCACAAGTTTCAGTTATGTGTCCATTCTTAACCAATTAACTGTGGCCAGGGAGATGGGGGGTTTTGACTGACCCCAAACCAGCCACATGTCCACCTCTGGAACAAGAGTTGGGGTGGAATCAGTATTAACTCACCATGTGGACTAAGAATGGAAGAGGGTGGTTCCAGAAAGGCCATTTTGGCTTCTTGGCTGGAAGAAGACACACTGGAGAGGCAAAAAGTAGGTGTCCACTGCAGAGGGAATGCCCAAGCAAAGAAGGAAATGCCTCTCTTCTCTTCAGACTGGAGCAGAAAAGGAAGGACTGGTGCCGAAGTGGTCAACCCTGGGTGAGAGCAGGAGAGCCGGTCCCCAGCCGCGGCTTTCCTGGGCAAGCGGGGGCCAGTGTGTGTGCAGAGAGGGTGGGCAGAGTTAGGAGACTTGTGGGAAAGGGTTAAGTTTGGAGAGCAGCTGGGGAAATAGGGAAAGGAGCAGATCTATGACAAAAGGGTCACAGAGGGTGAACTGGTTTTGAAACCCATAAATTTGTCATGGCCCTAATTTACACAGTTGGACAATTCCCCCCAGAGGTTCAGCCCTGTATAATAATAGCTACGGCTATTTGTGCAGACAGGCACAGTGAGGAGTCCCATCTTCTTCCCCCTCCTGGGACAATTTGGCTATCAGGCAGACCCCTAAGAGTTGATTATGTACAAGGGCTACTGGGCCTTTTGGGAGAAGTGGTGCAGAAGGAGAGGGGTGGGCCTGTGTGCCACTGACTTTAGGGACACAGTTCTCGCACCTCTGAAGAAGCTGCCCACTAAAAACAGGACACTCATTGGGTGGCACAAGGATGCCTAGGGCTTAGACTCCTCCCAGTCCCCAGCTCTTGGAGATAAAGGCTGTGCAGGCTGCACCTCTGGCTGGTATCTGGCAAATGCTTCAGGGCCCTGGTAATTTTTTCCACCTCTAAGCTCCTGAAGAACTAACTTTGGTTACAATCCTCCTAAATACCAGGTACTTTAAGTTTGATATCTCATTTAGCCCTCTCATCATATTGGTAGAGTATTATTACCCTGATTTTACAGAAGAGGATAGAGAAGCTCAAGCTACTGATAAACTTGCCCAAGGTGATAACATCTCCAGGGAGGGTCTGGGTGGCAAAGGCCTTGGCTGTGTCCAGTCAGTGCCCTCCGCTTAATATTAGTGGGTATTCTAGATGCTGCTCCCTATACTGGGATCCAGAGATTCCTGGAGGCCCTCAAATGTATTGTCAGGGCCTCTGAGAATGTTTTCTCCTTTAAAAGGCCTGTAATTTGCTCTAGTTTCAGACTTTGGTCTGGAGAACCGTGCTTGCTCGCGGGGAGAGACCGCTCCGCCCTGTGCGGATGTGGACAGGAGGTTCAGAGCAAGTACTGAGCTTGTTGCAGTGTGGGTGGCCGAGGCTAGGGGCCACCCTGGCTAACCACAGCAGTGCCTCTGCCAGGATGTGTCAGAGAGGGATGACTGTGGCTTTCAAGAAAGCCAGAAGAGGCATGCAAGCTGCCAAGTGGGAAATGTCAGGGGCAATAATTATTACAGCCCAAAAAACTTCATTGGCCTTCAAAGGGCAATGTCCAGGGGCTTGGTGCTCAGTGATAGTGCTCGAGTAGGCCCACCCAAACACCACTGCACATGTCACCCGCTGCCACACGCGTCCTCAAACTAGGAGGACGTGGAAATATGTGAGTTTAAAAGTAAGCACTGCATAGAACATTATATTTAAAAACAAAACAAAACATCCAGGTTAAAGAAGAAAGCTTTTCGTCCTTCCTGAACTGCCTCCATGGAGGTATTATTAAGCCGATTTTATAGGGGACGAAAACTGAGCCCCGAGTGGAAGGTCACAGGCAGATTAGCAGCTGGTCAGAAATCAGTGCGGGGACCTTCCAGCCAGGACGCTTCCGCGGCCCCTGAAGTGCCTTGGCCGCCAGCACTGGGAGAGGTCAGCATGGAGGTCGGTCGCCATCTCCTTGAATTATCTAGTTAATATACTTTCCTATCAGTGTGCTGTTTTCTCCTCTTGTAAACAGTGAATGAGTCAACAGATGTTTTACGAAGGAATAATGTTCAGTGAAGACTTGTACACTGGGACAAAGGTCTTGCTCCACACTCAGTAATGGGAAGTTTTCTCTGACTCCTCCCCAAGGAAGGTGCCTCCTTCAACAAAGTCAACAGGTCATTTGTTCTCACTGTTGTGCTAAGCTAAGCACAGGTAAGGCGTATGGATTTTGGCTTTGGTTGTAACAGGGAAGAACACTGGACTCCAGGAAGCACACACATTGAACAGTGAATGCTCTTTATTGGGTCCTTTTCCCCAAGGCTTGCTTCCTGGACTACCTGCCTCAGGCACATAGGAGAAAGTAATCAATGAACAACTAAGGTGCCGCAACAAAGAATTGGTGCTTCTCATCTCTCTCCCTTCTTGTCTGTCTGTCCCTATCTGTCCCTCTCTCTGTCTTTGTCTCTGTCACACACACACACACACACACACACACACACACACAACAATGAGATACCACTTCACACCCATAGGACAGCTATTATAAAAAAAAAAGAAGAGAAAAAGAGAGAGGGATAAATTTTATGTTAGATATATTTTACCACAATAGTAACTAAAAAATCAGATACTTATTTTTCCATGGGAAAAAAAAAATAGGTGAAGACTATGGAGGCATAAAGGGCCCACAATCTCAATCAGCATGTTCATGATGATAGAGGAGACCTCTGAACAGAGGCTCTTGTGAGCTCACATCCAAGCAGTAGATATCACCCAAGAAGCCCCTACCAGTGGAGTCTTTGGAAGATTAAAAGGACCCATGCGGTACAAGGGGATATAAAGGGCTTAGCTGAGGAAGCAGGTGTTATTTCTGAGAACTTGAGTTTCTCTGCCAAGGCTCCTAGGACTGGTGACCAGGCAAGCATTCATTGCCTGGACCATACTGTGTATCCATGTGTCTCCAGGGCACGTAGGTCTCAGCTCAGGCAGGTCTCCATTATATTTTCTGAGCAAGAAACACTCTGTTGCATGTGAGTGTTCTTCCTGGGCCTGGCCAGTGAGATGAAAATCCTCTCATAGCACATACTATGTCTCATCTGGGATCCAGGTACCCCGAAGATTTACTCCAGCCAGAGTAAGAAACCCAGGAGAATAATTTCCAGTTTGGGGAAAGTGGGAGGGGGGTGCTGTGAGAAAAGTAATTTTTCTCCTATCTTTCTTCTGGTTGGGCTAATATTAACATGAGATAGATTAACAGGAGAAAAATTCCAAAATTTATATGAATGTGTATGTGCAGATACCATAGATATGGGACTTTGGGATGCATTGGGCAGTTGAGATTTCTATGACATTTTAGACGAAGGAGAAGGGGGCAAGGTCAGAGATTTCAAAGGCCAAGCAGACAATTTACAGGTAGGTGAGAAAGAGAAAACATGTGCTAATCAAATTCTTGCTGGGCCACCAGAAACAATGGGGCACACAAGGAAGTTCAAACAGGTTTTGCTACATTTCTCCCTGTCCACCACATTTAGTTTGTATTATGCTGCTAAGGGGATGCTCTTTCCATTAAGCAGGTTTTTCTATATGAATTCCTCCAGACAGGCAAGGCATCCAGAGTCTTTTGTTTCTTAATAACCAGCTTAAAATCAATATAGCAAGATGCATATTTTGGGGTGGCAAAACTTTGGTGCCCCTCAGAGTTCTGCACGTAAGGAGCTTTGAAATTGCCACTCTGTCCTAATGATAAAAATCTGAGTGGACCGAGAGAAAGTGGAAGACACAGGGCAAACCACTGCCCCTAATGGAGAGATGGGCAGGTGAACATAGGGAGTCACGGCTTACCCGAGCAGAGACCAGAGTGGAAACTGCCCTGGGTTCCAGTGCCGGCGTAGGAAAACCTGAACTGTAAGTAATGAATTACAGAAGGCTCAACATGGCTAAGTCTGAGAGTTGAAACTCCAGGAGAACCAGTTTGGGGTGTGGGGAGTGGGTGGCAAAACTTTTGTGAGTTTACCTCCCATAACTTTGCCAGGTTTTCACAGTAAATATCTTGAGAAGTATTATCTCAGGTTTCCAGCAGGGAGAGGGGAAAAGGAACCATTTTGAAATACACTAGAGTATTCTGTTTTTCTTTTTTCTTTTTAATTTTATTTTATTAATTTTAATGGGGTGACATAAATCAGGGTATATATGTTCAAATAAAACATCTCCAGGTTATCTGGTCATTCAGTTATGTTGCATACCCATCACCCAAAGTCAAATTGTCCTCTGTCACTTTCTATCTTGTTTACTTTGTGCCCCTCCCCTCCCCACTCTCCCTTCCTTTCCTCCCCCCACCCTGCTCCCCCCTAACCACCACACTCATGTCCATGTCTCTTAGTCTCTTTTTTATGTCCTACCTATGTATGGAATCATGCAGTTCTTAGTTTTTTCTGATTTACTTATTTCACTCCGTATAATGTTATCAAGATCCATCCATTTTGTTGTAAATGATCCGATGTCATCATTTCTTATGGCTGAGTAGTATTCCATGGTATATATGTACCACATCTTCTTTATCCAGTCATCTATTGAAGGGCTTTTGGGTTGTTTCCATGTCTTGACCACTGTGAACAATGCTGCAATGAACATGGGGCTGCATGTGTCTTTACGTACCAGTGTTTTTGAGTTTTGGGGGTATATACCCAGTAGAGGGATTGCTGGGTCATATGGTAGTTCTATTTTTAGTTTTTTGAGGAACCACCATACTTTCTTCCATAATGATTGTACTATACTTTCCCACCAACAGTGGATGAGGGTTCCTTTTTTTCCACAGCCTCTTCAACACTTGTTATTACCTGTCTTGTTGATAATAGCTAATCTAACAGGTGTGAGGTGGTATCTCATTGTAGTTTTGATTTGCATTTCTCTAATAGCTAGTGAAGATGAGCATCTTTCATATATCTGTTGGCCATTTGTATTTCTTCCTGGGAAAAGTGTCTGTTCATGTCCTCTTCCCATTTTATTATTGGATTGTTTGTTTGTTTGTTGTTGAGTTTTATGAGTTCTTTGTATATTTTGGATATTAGCCCCTTACCTGTGTTTGAAAATATTAACTCCCATTTAGTTGGTTGTCTGTTTATTTTGTTGTCAAAACAGCATGGTATTGGCAGAAAAATAGACACTCAGACCAATGGAACAGAATAGAAAGTCCAGAAATAAAACCACATATATATGGTCAAATAATTTTTGATAAAGGAGCCAACAACACACAATGAAGAAAAGAAAGCCTCTTTAACAAATGGTGCTGGGAAAACTGGGAAGCCACATGCAAAAGAATGAAACTCGATTACAGTTTGTCTTCTTGTACTAAAATTAATTCAAAATGGATCAAAGACCTAAACATAAGACCTGAAACAATAAATTACATAGAAGAAAACATAGGTACTAAACTCATGGACCTTGGTTACAAAGAGCACTTTATGAATTTGACTCCAAAGGCAAGGGAAGTAAAGGCAAAGATAAATGAATGAGACTACATCAGACTAAGAAGCTTTTGCACAGCAAGAGAAACTGACAACAAAGTATTCTGTTTTTCTTAACAGAACCTGCTCTCAGAAGAAATTAGTTAACCAGAGACTAATCTGCTGAAGTTTCTCTCTAGAGTTTACCAGTCTGGTGAAGGTGAATACCTAACTTGAGCTGATTCTTGCAATCTGTCAGACATAAGGGGGTGATGATTTCGTTAACCTACTGTATTTCCCCATATATAAGATGTTCCTACGTACAAGATACACCTTAATTTGGGGGCCCAAAATTTGAAAAAAAATGCATTACATAAAGTTATTGAACTCAAGTTTTATTCATCATAAAATTCATATAATTTCTCATCACTGTTAAAACTTCCATCCCCATCCATTAGCTTGTTCTCACCTGTGTCTAATGGTGAATCACTGTCTTCAACAATGAGCACAAAAACAAGTGTGAAAAAGTGGAGAATGCAAGTAAAAATATCAGCTACTGTATAAGATGCACCCAGTTTTTAGACCCCAAATTTTTCAAAAAAAGGGTGCATCTTATAGATGGGGAAATATGGTAATTGTGATATTTTAAAGATGCAATAAAAAGTCCTATACTGATTTTAATAAAAAGCATATGAAAAGATGCTCCATATCACATGTCATCAGGAAAATGCAAATTAAATCCATGAGATACCACTACACACTTATTAGAACAGACAAAACCCATAACGTGGACGATACCAAATGCTGGTGAGGATGAGGAGCAACAGGAACTTTCCTCCGTTGCTGATGGGAGTGCAAAATCTACAGGCAGTTTAGAACACAGATTGGTAGTTTCTTATGAAACTGTACATACTCTACCAAATGACCCAGCAATTGTGCTCCTCGATATTTACCCAAATGAAGTAAAAACATATGTCCACAGAAAAATCTGCACATTAATGTTTATGGCAGCTTTACTCCCAATTGCCAAAACTTAGAAGCAACCAATATGTCCTTCATTAGATGAATAGATAAATTATGGCACATCCAGACAACGGAATATTATTCATCACTGAAAAAAAAAGTGCTATCAACCATGAAACGACAGGGAGGAAACAAGTACATATTGCTAACTAAAAGAAGTCTTTCTGGAAAGGCTATGTACTATATGAATCCAATCATATGACATTTTTGAATGGGCAATAACTATAGATATGGTAGTTGCCTGGGGTTAATAAGGAGAGAGGCATAAATAGGTGATCACAGAAAATTTTTAGGGTAGTGAAGATACTCTGTACGATACATGTCTTATATTGTCCAAACCCATAGAATGTGCAACACTGAGAACGAACCCCGATGTAAACTATGAACTTTGGTTGATTATGATGTGTCAATAGAGATTCATCCATAGTAACAAATATGCCACTGTGGTGGGGAATGTTGATAATGAAAGAGGCTATGTACATATTGGGGCAGAATGCAGATGGGAAATCTCTATAATTTCTCTCACTTTTGCTGTGAACCTAAAACTACTCCAAAAATATAATAAAGACTTTACAGCAGCCCAGGATGTGGCCAAGGTCTCCCTGACGCAGGTGGGCCGCAGAGGGGTGGAGTGAGCAGCCCACTGCAGCCGTGCTCCCGAAAGAGGTCCATTACCAAGCCTGGGGTCCACAACAAGCACCAGACCACAGAGTAGGAGACAAACTAGACAAAGGATATCGAAGAAGTTAGAAGAAGGAAGCCCATCAGTTGGAACAGGGTTATTCAATGGAAGAACTAAGATGATAAATTGGAGGGAGATGAAAAGAGTTAAACTGGAGTCAGAGTGAGGTGCTGGGGCTACAGCGGTTGGTTCCATTTGGATCTCAGAAGCCTGAGTATTCCTGCCATAGTGGGTGGTGCTTCTGCTCCCTAGAGAAGGCTAGAGATGTTCCTGAGAAGGAGTAAGAATACCAAACACATCTGATTTCACCCTCAAATACATTTATGGAATTTTATTTCTCTGAAAACCTCTGAAACAATGTCCATTTCAGTAATGTTATAAAATGATTTCTTCAGCAGGCAAAGCTTTAACTTTGCCTGCTGAAGAAATCATTTTAAGTTTATAACATTACTTAAATCATTTTAAATTTATAACATTACTTAAAATAGTAGAATTGTAAGGACAATTATAGAAAACATGGACAAATTGAGCATGCAGAAAATTGTACTAAAGGCCTTAACTCAGCCAACATTTGCTACCGTCTGGCTATGAGTTGATTTCCCACAACTGGCTTAGTAATAATTGAATATGTGGTAATAATATGCTAACATGTCATATAAATCTTTATATATTTAGCATTTGAATTTATTATTGTGGCCCTCCTGGGATGTGGATTAGTTTCCTGTGAGGCAGTTTTACACAGGTTTTGCTTTCCTTAGCCCATGTGTGTGTAGTTAGCCCATCTGATGTTAGTACAAACAAGTATAGTTAGAGGTGCCAAAGCGCAAATTGTTAACCCAGACTGGAGAAGTTTCACAATTTTCTTTCTTTCATTGAACAGAAAAATAAAAGTAAAAAGTGAAAAGAATTCTGTGTTAAAATTATTTGAGAAAGAAGTCAATTGATGTGTTCTGATTAAATTAATTTTAATTAAATGCTAATATTTGAAACCCTAAACCAGAACCAGAAATTTTGTTAAGGCCTATAAACTAGACACAAAAGGGAGAGTTGTGTCCCAAAAGCTGAATAATGACTAATGACTTAACCCAAATTTAGGACTACCCTAATACTGCACTGTTCATTTACCTAACAAAAAAAAAAAATCGAAGGAAATAATGATGAAACCTATTTTCTTATGAACATTGGATGTTTCCTAAATAAACCAAAGTACAAAGGTATGACGTATGTTCACGTATCCTTGAAGGCAAGGCCATGAGTACTGATTGAATAGCCACTGAGAACTGGCGATTTCACTAGGTTCTGAGAGAGGAGAACACTGGAAGCTCAGACAGGGAGCTGGGGTGAGCAGTTCTCTGACACTCAGAGATGTCTGGTGCACCTGCAGGACCCAACCCTCTGGACTCAGCACTCATGACTCCACTTCTCTAGTTTCAATAAACTCTGTTGCTTGGAAACACATAAAATGTGAAATGGGAACATGGCAAATCAACCTATCATAAACCACCATGCCTTGTTTTTATTACCTTTGTGGCATTTCAAGGTGAAGGTCTATATTTAGCCTGTCTTTTGCTTTCTTGGGAAAATTTTAGACAACTGCTGAGAAGCTGTGAAGTTTTTTTTTGCCTGTCAGTGGGACCTGTGCTCTCACACCCGCAGATCTGCAGGAGCTGGAGGCCCAGAGGTCTCTTCTCTAGGACAGTGGGGGGGGGGGGACTAAAAATAAATAAATAACACATCTTCTCCCACATTCTAAGGTCTTCTAGCTGGCCTAACCATCAAATTAACAGAGACAGACTAATAGAAGAAAATCAAATTTTTAATACATGTTCATAGAGAATTCACATAACATGAAAAATCTCAAAGACAATGAGACAACATTGGGTATAAATGACATTTTGGACAAAGAAAAAATCAGGAAATTGGTTCTTGGATTTCAGAAGTGAGAATGGACAATTTACAGGCAAGTTAAGGAAGAGAGGAACACGCATGGCAGGCAAATCCTTGCTAGAGACTCCGAAACAAGGGTGCACAGAGCACGTCTAGTGACCAGGAGTGTGCCTGACACCCTCCTCCTTGCCGTAATTCAAATTAGGCTAAGATGAACATCCCAAGATTTCCTTCCCCCTGAAGCAGGTTTTTCTGTCTGAATCTTTTGGAAAGAAAAGAGAAAAGGTCGAAGGTTCTCTCTGAGTCTTCTGTTTGTTAATAAACAGCTTAAAATCAATAACCCAAAAGGGCAGCTTCAGGGTGGCAAAACTTTGGTCTCCTTTAACCGTGAATAGTAGGACCTAGACTCTAGGAGCTATTTACAAAACTGGGCATGTCTGCTACTTCATCTCCTCTTAAATTCCACTGCACAACCTTCATTATAGGAACTTTTTTTAAAAAATTAGTTTTACATATAGATATGGCTGGTAGCTATTTCCAGACCAATTTCTTTGCCATTGTGGGAACCCTTTTGAAGCAAAAGACATGCTCTGCCTGACATCTTTCATCCGCCCACTCCCCTTTCTCCCTCAGATGGAAACTACTCCCTTTGTATCCATCTTAAGCCTGAAAGATCATCTGGCTGATCCACGATGCTGTATTTTCCTGTGACATGAAAATGAGCAGTGTGTGTGTGTGTGTGTGTGTGTGTGTGTGTGTGTGTGTGTGTGTGGTGTGGTGTGTGTGTGTTTAAGCAAATGAAAGCAAGTCCTCACAATTTTTTTCTTTTTCTTTTTTTAGAAATAGCAAAAAATCGAAAGGAGTTCCAGTAAGAAGTTAGCAAACATTGCCAACATGCCAAAATATCTATGTTATTTAACAGAAAGAGGGCATTTGACTCTTTCGCCACAGAACTGCATGTGTGGATTCCTGACCTTGTTCTTGCTTTATTTATTCGCTGTCTGTAACATCAGTCAGGTTGTAAATCACCAGTCTACCTTACCCGAACCCTGCTGAAAAGTCTCTAGTTCTGTAGAGCACACTGTAAGTGGCTGTTTAATTAAGGCGCAGGCTCTGCCGTCAAAAGATCTGGATTGGAGACCTGTGACCATCCTGTACGCACTATATAACCTTGAGCAATGTTATTTTTCACTAGCTAAGCCTATTTCTCTGTATAATGGAACAATAGTAGTACCTACCTCAGTTCCCTCATCTATAAAAAGGAAATAATAACATTACATATCTCAAAGATAAAATAAAATAAATGAATACAAGGTGCAGAGAATAGTGTGGTACCATATTTCCCCATGTATAAGATGCTCTCATGTATAAGACACACCTTAATTTGGGGGCCCAAATTTTGAAAAAATATGTATTACATAAAGTTATAGAACTCAAGTTTTATTCATTTTGAAGAATTGTTCCAAGCATAGTTCTAGACACCGAAAGCACAGCTTTAAACAAAAAATCCCTGTCCTCCTGCATTCTAGAGAGAAAGTTAAACAATAAATAAAATAAAATAAATACAAAAAATATATAGTATATTATGTGGTGACAAATGTTATGGAAAAATATATATTTAAAAAGAGTATCAGTGAATACAGGGTGGAGGTGGATGAAGAATTCAATTTTCAGTAGGGTGGTCAGAATAAGCTTTGTTGAGATGGTAAATTTTTCATAAATTCCAGAGTAGGTTAAGGAAGAAATAATCCAGATGCTTGGAGGAAAATTTTTCTAGGAATAGAAACAGCAAGTACAAAGGCTCTGAAACAGAGGGTTGCCTGGTATGCACCTATGTTCAAAAAGATAGTTAGAAAACCAATGTGGCTGGTTTGGAGTGAACAAGAACAGGAGTGAGCAGAAGACAAGGTCAGGGAAGGTTTTAGAGAGGGACCAGATACTGTAGACCAGTGCTGTCCAATAGAAATATAATGCAAGCCAGTAATGTGAGCCACACATGGAATTTAAAATTTTTTATTAGCCACACTAAAAAGTAAATAGAACCTCATGAAATTAATAATATATTTTATTTATTCAATATATTTAAAATATTATAATTTCAACATATAACCAATATAAAAATATTGAGTATTTTTCCGTTTTATTAAGATATAAGTGACATACAGTATTGTACTCATTTAAGATGTACAACATAATGATTTTCTATATGCACACATTACAAAATAATTAGCATAAGTTTAGTTAATATCCATCACCTCACATAGTTACAGTTGTTTTCTTGTGATGAAAACTTTTAAGATCTACTTTTCTTAGCATCTTTCAAATATACACTACAGTATTATCAACTATAGTCATCACACTGTACGTAACATCCCAGAACTTATTTATCTTTTAATTAGATGTTTGAACTTTCGACCACCTCCACTCATTCCCCGATTATGCAGCCCTCACCCCTGGCAATCACCAATATTTACATTCTTTTGTTTCTTCCAAACCAATTCTTCAAAATCCAGTGGGTATTTTACATCTCTGTTTAGACTGACCACATCTTCAGTGTAGCCAGTGGTTACCTCCTTAGACAGCATAACTGTAGAGCTTTACAGTCCTTTGTAAAGACATTGGCTTTTATTCTGGAAGAAGTAGGGAGGCAGAAGAGGTTTTGAGCAGAGGAATGAAAGGATCTACATATTTTAAAGGACCACCTTGGTGGCTGTGTTGAGACAGACTGCAGGAGGTAAGGGGAGAAGCAGGGAAACCAGCTGGGAGGCTGTGGGGGTGTTCTAACGTGCTGGTGGCGCCCACCCAAGGGTAATGGTGGAGATGGAAGAAATGATTGAACTCAACATATTTTGAGGATGGAGCCATCAGTGTTTCCTGACTGATTGGATAGGATATGTGAGAAAAAGGGGAGGCAAGAATGAGACCAGGGGAAAACCATTATGGATGTGTCTGTCTCTGTAACACACACTAAAAATGCCATTTCAGGAAAGAGGCCCTGAGGTGAGAGCATGCCAGGTGGGCTCAGAGAGCAGTGAGCAGCAAGGAGGAAAATAGTAGGAAATGTGCTCAGAAAGGTAATGGGATGTTGCGGGAAGACAGCTGTGTTAGGCTTGCTTGCGGATTTACTGGCAGCCAGCACTCTGCCTGACTGGTGCGTGAGCGTGTGGCAGCAGCACGTGTGTGTGGTCTGTGTCAGGCTGCGGGTGCTTTCTCTCCGGGGCGATTGACCCGCCACGATGAGGCGCGATTTTCCTGCTCCTCTGCCCTTCATTGCAAAAAGCAGGCTTTTCTTTATTAGCTCTTTTCTTTTTTTGTTTATTCACTCATCTATCTTCGTGAGCCTCCAATAAACGGGTACGGCCCAATGGTATCCGGCTCTACAGCTCCTCTACCGTCTGCCCAAATTCAGTGAGAACCTGCCTGGCCTCAACCACCTGCATTACAGACACGCCTATGAAGGGAACCTGTTGCTTTCTACAATTTCAAGGCACACAGAGAATACAAGAAAACTCACCAACAAGCAGAGCCTATGCCTCCATGTTATGGTTAAAAACTCAGCTTCAGACTCCTCTAGGCCAAAACGATCTACTTTTATGGTCTTTCGTTCCTTTTATTTGCACTAATTCAGTTCATCTGATACATTTGGAAAGTGTAGACCAGGGGTCCCCAAACTTTTTACACAGGGGGCCAGGGCAGTTCACTGTCCCTCAGACTGTTGGAGGGCCAGACTATAAAAAAATATATATAAACAAATCCCTATGCACACTGCACATATCTTATTTTAAAGTAAAAAAAAACCAAAATGGAACAAATACAATATTTAAAATAAAGAACAAGTAAATTTAAATCAACAAACTGACCAGTATTTCAATGGGAACTATGGGTGCGGATGCATCCTGTGCTCCTCTCACTGACCACCAGTGAAAGAGGTGCCCCTTCCAGAAGTGCGGCGGGGGCTGGATAAATGGCGTCAGGGGACTGCATGCGGCCCGTGGGACATAGTTTGGGGACCCCTGGTGTAGACAATTCGAGCAACAGAATTCTCTTGATTTGTTCCAGAATAAGAAAGCTGGTCAGAGGCAGAAAGGCCATAAAGGGAATGAAATTTGAGCTTTAGGGTCCTTTGCTAGCATGGCCTTTTCCAAGGCTCTGTACTCATTATTATTATTTTTTATTTTAGGGGAGGCAGAGACAGAAACTCCCACATGCTCCCAGACTGGGATCCACCCAGCTAGCCCACTAGGGGGCAATGCTCTGCCCATCTGGGACCCTTGCTCCATTGCAGCTAGAGCCATTTTTTAGCACCAGTGGCAGAGCATGGAGCCATCCTCAGTGCCTGGGCCAACTTGCTCTACTAGATAGAGCCATGGCTGCAGGAAGGGAGGAGAAGGGAGGAGAGAGGAGAAGCAGATGGGCACCTCTCCTGTGTGCCCTGACCAGGAATTGAACTGGGCCATCCACACACCAGGCTGATGCTATACCACTGGGTAAAACTGTGTACTTAATTTTTTAAAAAAATTATTGATTTTAGTAAAAGAGGAAGGGAGAGGGAGAGAGAGAAAAAGAAATCAGAACATCGATCTGTCATATGCCCTGACTGGGGATTGAACCTGAAACTTCTGCACTTTAGGATTATGCCCTAATGGCCTAACCAACTGATCTATCTAGCCAGGGCACTGTACTTAATTTTGAATTCATACTTTGATTTTCTTTTGCTGAGAAAGGGTCTCTCCAAATTGTGTAAGCTTCAGGACAAAGAAAACCTACATCTTCCCTACATACATAGGAAGAATATCTCATTTATACCTCTTTTAGGAATAAAAATACCTGATTTGGGTAAAAGTCATTGTTTGGGAAACAAGTGTGTTAGGCTTGCTCACTTGTACTTTGCCTGACCGGTGCATGAGCACGGACAGCACCATTGGTGTGCAGTCTATGTAAGGCCCTCAGGGCAACAGGTTGTAGACTGTGGATTGCCTGCCGCCATTAGGAGGGCCTGTGTTTGCCAGAGAAGGGTTGTTTCCCTGACCAGTTTGCTCGTCAGCCCTGAGAGAGAGGGAAGTTTTCCCTGCCTGCTTGCTCACACGCCGTTGCGAGACTCTAATAAACAGAATGGCCCACTGTTTTCCGGTTCTACAGTGCCTTTACCATAGTCTGCCCGAATCCAGTGGGAACCTGCATGGCCACAGCCACTGGCCTTACAGTCGGGGAGGGACAGGGATACACCTATCTGCTAAACACACCTAGCTAGGACTGGTCATTTATGCCCCAGGAAAGGAGCCTACTTCTACCCACCTGCCACCCTTTGGGAAGGTGAAGTTAAAGAGAATCATGCAGGAAGATTTATGTTTGTTCTTCTAAATTCATTTTGATCATAAAATCAGGTGTGTTGCTTTTTAAAAATATAGCTTCCAGGGCCTTACCCCAGTTCTGCTGATTCAGTCTCATGGAGTAAACCCAGTAGTCTTTATTTTAAGAAAGCTCTACTTGAGGAATTGAACAAAAAAGAAAAAATAGAGAGAGAAAACTCATGGACATGAACAACAATGTGCTGATTGCTGGAGGTGGGGGGAGAGAGTAGGGGGTGGTGGAGGAGGGTTTGGGGGTATAAGTGGTGATAGATGGAGACTTGACTTGGGGCAGTGAACACACAATACAGTGTACAGATGATGTGTGGCAGAATTGTGCACCTGACACCTGTAGAGTTTTGTTAACCAGTGTCACCCCAATAAGGTCAATTAAAAAAAAAAGCAAGAAAGCTCTACCTGTGAGCACCAATGTGTTAGGGCTCTTGATGCCTAACTTTGAAATATTGAAGCATCATTCTGGGAACTCCTGAAGGGAATAGCAGAATCAAGGTGGGAGAGTCCCTGAGCTGTTCATTTCGAGAGAGACTCAATCAAGGATTTGTGGTCTGGGCAGCTCTGCCTCTACCCTCAACAGTGCACCTGGCAAAACCAAGTCCCAGCCCTGGCCCCTAAGACCAGGCCCAGGTAAGAGGAGATGAACTCCAAGTGTATGACCTTCAGACACATGATCGTGTTCCTTTCCCAAGGGAGAAGGCCTCTTGCCCCTATAGGGACCTGCATTGGAACAGTGGAAAATTTTGCTTCCTGGACTTCCAGCTTCCACACCTGGCAGGAGTCTGGCTGGGCCATGGGGAGCAGCTGAGAAGGGTTAGCTCAAGAATGTCTGCAGTTCATGACAGAGCTGCAGCTCAGAGAGGCTGAACAATGAGCTTGGCTTTCCCTAACCAGTGGGTTGGTTGATCTGGGCTGATATGAGCCTGAAAGTGTCAGCAGGGGTGGTTTCATGGAATAAACAAGTTTGCTTTGCTTTAGAAAAGAATGAGGCCAAAACAGAGCATTAGCACTGAGAAATGAGAAGAGAAGGTATCCTGAAGACACCACCAAGTCCCTGAGCATAGCCCTTCCTGAGGCCAGTCCTACCTTCTCCCTGCCCCCACCCCTGTGAACCAGTCAATTCTCTTTTGGACTTGAGATAGTTTGAGTTGGGTTTCTGTAACTTGAAACCAGTGTTCTAAGTAATAAAACTATTCTGTAAGTACTAAAAAGAATGACAGACAAACAAATATACTGGCATAGAAAATTAATTACAGTAATTATTAAATTTTAAAAAAGTCAAATGGTAGAATAGTATTTTCAGTACATTCTGTTTGTACACATAGTGTATGCTGTGTGATTTTATTTTATTTTCAGTAAATGTGTAGAGAATCACTGGAAGAACGCTTACACACTGTTGTTAGGAAACGAGATTGGGACATGTGTACAGTTCTGCACTATTTTCTGAAGATGAGCATGTATTACTATCATAATAAAAATATTTAATGTGAAAAAGGAGAGGGAGAAAGTGAGAATGAATGTACCTAATACTTGTGTGCCTCACATCTCGGATTTTTCTGTCAGAGAGAAAAGAGAGTTAGAAGCACAAAACAGAAGTGGTTCCATTGTTAAGCCAATCAACACAATATTGATTGAGATAAGCCAGAGAGAAATAGACTTAGTTATATAAAACTAAGAGTTTGTATCTGGGAATTAAATGCCCAGAGCCTAAGCTGTTGATTAAAATACTAAAAGAGTAGAAAAGTGATCGTCACTGTTTACTTGTAGTCTGGGGGTGGAGAAGGTAGGGGGAGGTAGGGGAAGTTGAATCCTATTTGGGGTGTTTTTGTAGAGGGCAGAACAGAGACTGGGGACCCACTGGCCAGAACACAGAGGGAGACTTTGCAAGTGCTCAGTACCTGTAGCATTACCATTCCAGTTAGTGGGTGCAGAGAAGGCCTCTTTAAACGGTCACTTAAAGGGAAGATATTACAGAAGAGAGGGTGGACGGGAGCTCTGGGAAAGGAAGTTAAGAGAGGTCAGCAAGTGAAGAATCTAGAAGTAGAACCTCACCCCATCCCAACCCCTGACCAAATGAAGGGGGATGGACTCCAAGGGAATGACCTTAGCGAACTCTGTTCCTTTATTCAAAGAACGAGGATAACGTATGCCCACGGCGTTGTATGTCATTAGAGAGGCGGCATAAAAAAGGACACATATTTCTTCTGATTCACATATTACCAACTTCCAAGAATTAATAAAAGAAAGCTTAAATCTCTCAGTAATAACTCACAAATTTTATAAATCTGACATGTAGCAAAGAATAGAGATAGGTTGATACATTCAGGACAAATATACCGAAAAGAACATGAGATAAAAGGGACTGAGTCAGAGGCAATATCAGCTTCTATTTTCAGAAAAGAGCAGTCTTTGACATAAACCAAAAGGCAGGTGTTGTGTGCAGGCACTCAGAGACCAAGCCCACATCAATCTCCGGTCACAGCTGCACACAGAGATAGCAAATTACTATCTCCCCATCTGAGGAACTAAGATAAAGATTGCATGACAACACAGCTCTTCCCCAAAGAAAAGCTGCACTAATGGACACCCTGACTCTGGGTTAAACTCTCTTTCGGTGTTTCCTGTTGGCCTGCAGCCACTAGGGCTAAATTCTTCCCCAATGCAGGAGCTGATTTGCAATAGTAATCACTTCTGGCCACACTCAGCATTGGAGAACTCTATTTTGGCAGCTAGATAGACAGAGGCAGAACCTAAGTGCAAATTTGGCTTTGTTTTTCTATCTTCTAAACCTGGATCAGCAACCCAGGCCATCCTTCCATCCACATCCATCTAACCAGGAGAGTGTTGGCACTCATGCCAGGCACTGGGAAGACATCATATGGAACCAGATGAGAGTGTGATACCGCCATTGTAATGGAATGACCACAGACTTGCTAACTCACTCTCTAAACCTGTTTCCTCAACCTTAAAAGGCAGCTGAAGATGGATATCTTTCAGAGTTGTACTGGGAATTAGAAATATTCTTTGTAAATTTACTGGGCTTACTTCATAAGTAACATTTATTACTACTATCATAGACTATTTGAGGAGACATCCCAGTACAATGAAGGTTACAATGTAGTGCCATTAGCTCTACCATACAGAAAACATGGGATATTTATGAAAAACAGAAGGTAGGCTTCTAAATCACTATTGAGAGCCGGTATGAAGTAAAGTTTCAGAAGTTTGAAGGATGTATAGTGGTTAGCTAGAAGAAGGTGGGCAGAGCATTTCTGGCCAGAGAAAGCAGGGTGTACTAAGGCATAGAGCTGTGAAACACTATTATGTGTGTGTGTGGCCAGGGGCTGCCATTTTGGCCATTCACGTGCAGGTTCTCATTGAATTCGGGCAGACAGTAAAAAAATGGTGGAGTTGGAGGATGGTGGGCCATTCTGCTTATTGGTGTCTCACCAAGACAGGCAAGCCACAAGAAAGGGCAAGGGATCAGGGAGGCCTCTGCAATGCTGATAGCAGGAACCAAGAGAGAAAGCCCCTGGTCTGCTTCATTTTATAATGTAGAAAATGAAAGCCTTTAAGCCAATATACAAATAAGGAAGTCTCTGATACAAAGCCACTTATCTGAGGCATAAATGGGATTCCTCATGAGAGTGCACCACCCCCTATCATGCCAAAGTCAAGGGTGTGAGGAAAAGCTTAGTTTTGAGAAGACCTTAGTATTAGAAGGAAGGGAAAGGCTTAGTCTTAAAACTAAGCCTTAGGCTATAATGACTTTGCCAGCTTATAGCCTGTCTCCCACACCCAAAGTGAGCAAACATATATATCATATTTACAAACACATTTGACCAACAGCATGGTTTGGAAAAGATCCATATGATGGAAGTAAAGAAGGGGTTTAGGATAATAGATGGCTGTGGCACAAAAGGGATGCTCAGGGGCCAGGGCTTGAATAACCTTATACACTGATCTAAGAAGGTTAAACTTGAGTCTTAATGTTGAGCAGAGATATGGTTAGATCTGTGGGATGGGTAGATTGTACAGAAGTCAAACTAGTGGCAAATGCTTCAGATGCCATTTAATGAATTCCAGAAATTATTTTAATACCAACTTCAAAGCAACTATGTCAGAAGAACCTTTATTTTAATCCAGTGACTCAGTGTACATCTTATTTGCAATAAAGAGAAAGAACAATTGAGATAAATTGTAGAGTGATGGATAAGAACACAGGACCTAGACTCAAGCTGTATGTGAATCAAGACTCTGCCACTTCTTAGCTGAGAGATGATGGCAAGGTATTTAACCCCTGTGGACCTCAGTCTGCCCATCTGTAAAACAGGAATAATAAATAATACCTCCCTCCAAGGGTTGCTATGAGCATTGTAAGTGGTTAGAACAGTGCGTGGACAAAGTAATCTCTCAGTGTTGACACGTATTTAAGAGGAGTGGAAATGATACTACGAAGGCTGTTTGGCCTCCAAGTCACATTAAAGGAGATGGCCACCTTTATTGACTTCTCACTTTTCCTCTGTGGACAGGAATCAGCTGCCATTTAAGCCACATGAGCTCATAGTAATTTCCAGTTACTGAGTTTATGTAAAAATAACATACTTAATACTCATTTGAACATCAGAATCTATTGTAATGTCTCAAAACACTCAGTTAATTATTTTAAGCTCTGTTACACAAAGACATTCTGGTCACATTTAGGGTTTGTTTTCTTTTTATTCCCATCTATATTTTAAAATATGAAATATTTGGTGTTAACAAAATAACATATTCTCTTGTTATATACATACATATATATGGCAAAGCACAACATCAAACCCAGTGAAATCACTATTCTGGAGTGTTGCTAATGCCTTGGAAGCTTCCTATGTTGGCTGCTATGATCCTAATATTTGTGCCCCCCCACCCCCCCACAATTCATATGTTGAAATTCTAATCCCAAAGAGATGCTATTTGAAGGTAGGGCTTTGTGAGGCAATTAGGTCATGAGTGAGATTTGAACCTTATAAAGAGGCCTGCAAGGGCTCCCAGTCCCTTCTAACATGTGAAGACATTGCAAAAGACAACTGTCTATGAATCAGTATAGGCCCTTACCAGACAATCCTGTTTCTCATTTTTGTTGCTGAGAATTTAGTTGTCTCATTGTTATTTCTTTATTGATTGGTAATATATATATTATTTTCATTGCCTAATTTTAATACCTTCTCTTTGTCTTTGGTATTCTGAAGTTTTACAACAATGTCTTTAGGTGTGTGTGTTTAGATTTATTTCACTGGGAATTTTTTGAGTTTTAGAATCTGAGGTTACTCTTTTATCAATTCCAAAAATGCCTCATTCAATGTCTTTTCAAATATTGCTTTGTCCCTTCCTCTATTATCTCTTCCTAAAATTCTAGTTTGAGGCATATTAAATCTTTTCACTCTGTCCTCAATGATTCCTAACCTTTCTGTCATATTTTCCAGCAATTGTATTTCTGTGCTGCATTCTGTGTAAGGTCCTTAATCTATACTACTTACCACTCCCTAAATCCCTAACTCTCTCTCTTTAGCTGTTTTCTCTGCTGTTGATTTTTTTTTTTTCAGAGAAAGACAGACAGGGAGAGAGATGAGAAGCATCAACTCATAGTTGTATCACCCTAGTTGTTCACTGATTGCTTCTCATATGTGCCTTGACCAGGGAAGAGGGAGGAGCTCCAGTTGAGCCAATGACCCCTTGCTCAAGCCAGCAACTTTGGACTCAAGCCAGAGACCATGTCTCTGATCCCACGCTCAAGCTAGTGAGCCTGTGCACAAGTTGGAGACCTCAGGGTTTCAAGCCTGGGACCTCAATGTCCCAGGTCGACACTCTACCCACTGCGTCACCACTGGTCAGGCATCTCTGCTGCTAATTCTTCGACTGGGTTTTAATTTCAATCTTATCATTTTTCACTTTTAGAAGTTCTATTTTGTTATTTTTCAAATATAACGAGTATTTTCATGGTCTGTTTCTCTTTCCTCACATTTTTATTTCCTTTATAATGTATTTTAATACATTAAACACACTCAATTTACTTTTAAATTTATTCAAAAAATTTAAAAGGTGATATATACAGCCTGACCAGGCGGTGGCACAGTGGATAGAGCATCGGACTGGGATGCGGAAGACCCAGGTTCAAGACCCCGAGTTTGCAAGCTTGAGTGTGAGCCCATCTGGCTTGAGCAAAAGCTCGCCAGCTTGGACCCAAGGTCGCTGGCTCCAGCAAGGGGTTGCTCAGTCTGCTGAAGGCCCGCGGTCAAGGCACATGTGAGAAAGCTATCAATGAACAACTATAGTGTCGCAAAAGCAACGAGAAACTAATGATTGATGCTTCTCACCTCACTTCGTTCCTGTCTGTCTGTCCCTATCTATACCTCTGTCTCTGTAAAAAAAAAAAAAAAGAATTTTAAAAAGGTGATATATATGTATTTTATCACTCATGTTAAGTGCTTCAGAGTAAGAGAAGTCCTCTATATGTTTTTACTTAATATTTTTATTATTTCAAATTGCTTATACCTCAGGATATAGGAATCTTACCACTGGGTCCTTTCCTGCCCCGAAGTGTCTTATTCTGGGTCCAGCTATCATTATGAGCTCAGCTCTCACTATACAACCCCATTACTGTAAGTAAACCAGTATCACCCTGTGTCTGCTGTTTAATTACCTTTTTCCTGTCATTGAGTCTGTCTCCAAATGGCCGTATGGCTACTGCAAACTTCATGAATTTAATCCAGAGTATTATGATTATTTCTAACTCCCAGAGACTTATCCCTTTCTTTCTATATCTCTAGTCTGCTGTTATGTTTGGAGAATGTCCAAAAGTTTAACCTTTGGTGAGGAGATGAGACTGTACAAACTTTTGCTTCTTAATACCATCTGCCTGGTAATAAAAATCTCTGGACAGGAATAAATAAGGAAAGGAAGAAAAATCTGTATATACATCTTTTCCACTATAGAGAACATGAGAGCAGGTATCCTGTATTCCAGTGCTGAGTTTTCAATAATTAGGGGTAGTTTCAATAGACAGTTCTATCTGCTATGTACTCATTGTTATAAATCCTGGCTTATCAACTATTCTAAAATTAGCCTGCATTTTTTAACTGATTTGCAGCTTGGAATCATCCAAACAGTGTGTCAATCCAAGTCTTACAATAAGGCACAGGTATCACCTGTTTTGTAAACTTTCCTAGACTAAATCATTGTTGCAATGTTAATTTATTTCATACGACAAAACAGATACCTCACTGTTCAAACAAAAACCAAGCACCTAGATTTGTTTTTAAGTAGATACTTGGCCTTCCTACAGTTAGTTGTGATGGCCAGCATTCCAGGTATGAATCTTAGGTATGGCAATGTTCACAAGGATTGTTTACCTTACCAATATTTACAGTTTTTTCATTTAAAGCATATGGGCTCATTCTCAATATCAGCACATAAAACCTACTTTAGTCCCTTATCAAACTTCTTATTGTCCAACACATACCAAATCTTGATTGAACAAACTAACATTTATAAAACATTGTTTAAAAAAATGTAGTCTATCACTTAGTTTCCTAAGGCTGCCATAATCCCACAGGCGGGGTGCCTTAACACAACAGAAATTTATTCTCAGTCTAGAGACCTGAAGTCTGAATTCGATGTGTTGGCAGAGTCAAGCTCCCTCCAACATGTAGGGAGGCAGATCCTTCATAGAGTTTCCAGCTTCTTGTAGCCATAGGTGTTCCTTGGCTTGAGGCAGTCTAACTTTGCTCTCTCCTTCTGTCTTCTCTTTGTGTCTCTGTGTCTTCATATAGCGTCTCCCGCTCTGTGTCAGACTCTCCTTACAAGGACTGATATCAGTACATAGGATTAGGGCCCTCCACCCTACTCCATTATGACCTCATTCTAACTAATTACATCTACAATGACTCTATTTCCAAATTAAATTACTTTCTGATGTTCTGAGGATTAGAACTTCAACATATCTTTTGGATGAACACAATTCCACCCAATTACACACACTATTTCTTTTAGAAAAGATTGTATTTCCCATATAGGCTTAGATTATACTATCTTGGAAACACAGAAATTTGCTTTCTCTGGACTATGCCTGGATGCCAGGTTTACGCCTTTCACTTCATAACCTTATAAGAAAAAAAGCATAATGACCTGACCAGGCAGTGGCGCAGTGGATAGAGCTTCGGACTGGGATGCGGAAGACTCAGGTTTGAGACCCCGAGCTCGGCCAGCTTGAGTGCGGAGGCCCATCTGGCTTGAGCAAAAGCTTGTCAGCTTAGACCCAAGGTCGCTGGCTCCAGCAAGGGGTTGCTCAGTCTGCTGAAGGCTCATGGTCAAGGCACATGTGAGAAAGCAATCAATGAACAACTATGGTGTCGCAACGGCAACGAAAAACTAATGATTTATGCTTCTCACCTCTCTCCGTTCCTGTCTGTCTGTCCCTATGTATCCCTCTCTCTGACTCTCTCTCTGTCCCTGGGGGAAAAAAAAAGCATAATGAATATCACTATTGTATTTACTAACTCATTAAGAACTCTGCCCCATTTGATCATTTCTTTTTCAGAACTAAATGTTGCAAGAAGTCTCTCCCCGAATAACTTGGATATTTTCCTTCAGAGTCACTGAGAATCATATATCTAATTATGTTAGTTTTTTTTTTTCCTTGCTTTGGTTGCCAGGAAGCTTAACAATTCAGCTGTAACTTAATTTTAATAACTATGTAGGATGATGCAGCTACATCTATATATTTTTATTTCTGCTCTCATGCTATTTATTTTAATTTGGTTGGTAAATAGTTTTAAAAATTGCTTCTCATATTATAATAAGTCACTAAAATACTTTGTGGAAAATGTAGCTTAATAAGTAGGAAAAAATAAGCCAGTGTCTCTCTCTCTCCTCCCCTGCCCCCAAAACTCCAAGGACCCTTCTTTTGTTGTAACTTGTTTCCTGAGCCCATTTCTTCTGCAGCTCACATCTACCTCTGTGACTTTCTAAATAAGCTTACTCTTATAATTTGAGTCTTGGCTCTGAATTCTTCCCTTAGCCGAAGCTCAAGAAATAAGGTTGCTGAACTGCTGCTAACAAAGCTATTGAAAAAGATCACATAGAATTCAGTGGAAAATGGCAAAAATGAAGAGAGAAGATGAAAGATTGGCCAACAGACAATGGAGAAGTGACATACAAATGACTGCTATCTTTGAAGATGAAAATGAATAAATGGAACTGAAAATTTTATGTAATAGAAGAACTTTCTGAAATAAAGCAGATTTTAAAATTACATTTTGAAAGGGCTTACCACATTCCAAGAAAACTTAATAAGAGGTTTTTTCCCTGTAATTTCAAGGACTGAAAAAAAAGCCTATAGTCATGTAGACAGAGAGAAAAAGTCCATCTTCAACAAAAAAGACATTGGACATATTCCAAGCATAGTTAGGTGCTAGAAGAAGATGCAACAGTGGTTAATAAATATTGAAGGGAAAAAAACCTTTACCTGGTTTTTCACATACAATGGTAAGAGAAAGAAACTCTCAAATATGCAAGAACCAAAAAAACATAACATTTACAAAATATGAAAATTTGATCAGGAAAAAATTCAGAACAATGAACAGATGAATAACAATAATGAATTCATGAATGAAAAAGTCATTAGGTACAAAAGGTTTGGTAATGAGCTTTAAATCTATTTATACTTAAAATTATATTTAAATAACTGGTATTCTAAGACATATAAAGTAAATTGTTATAATGCTTTAAAACTTACATAAATTAAAGAGTAAACAGTATTTTGATGCTAACAGACTGAAACAAGAATCCTATTTGCTCTCCAAACTAATAAAAAGGTAGGGAAAGAAGTTCATCTAAGTAGATTAATTTCATTATCTTTCATCATGATTTCATTTCTGAGGTAAATTGAAAAATATACATGTAAACATATTATGTAATACACTTTACAATGTCCAAATTACCCTAGTATGGTAGGTAACATTCTAACATGACTCCCGATGGTCTCTACCTTCTGCTATTCACGGCCTTATGTATTGGCTGAATGTGATGACTTGCCTCTAACCAAGAACATGTGGCAAAATGATAGATTTCACTTCTGAATTTAGGCTATCAAAGACTATTACTTTTGTCTTGCTGACATTGCTTCTCTGACTCTTCTCGCATACTTGCTTTGATAAAGTTGTGAGCTGTTCAATGGAGAGGCCCACATGGCAAGAAACTGAGGCTTTCCAGGGCATATGAGGAACTAAGTCCTGCCAACAACCATGTGGGTGAGCTTGAAAGCAGACCCTGCCCAAGTGTGGCCTCCAGCTGAGAAGACAACCCAGTCTAGCCTTGACTATAGCTTGTGCACACCTGAAGCAGAAGGTGCAGCTAAACCATGCCAAGATTCCTGCCCCTCAGAACGTGTAAGATGAAAAAATGTGTGTTGTTTTAACCTGCAAAGTTTTGGGGTGGTTCTTTATACAGCTATAGATTACTAATACACAGAGGAAGATAAAAATAATAAAAATAAAAAATAACAAACAAAAAACAGATCACAAAGCAAAAGTGAAAACAAATGGAAGATTCAAAATATAAACAGATATCATTAAACATATCTAATTAAAATAATTTCAGATGGGATAAAATAAATTACTTTTAAAAAAGATTAGATGAGACAGAATAGTCACTTTATAATGGTAAGGGATACAACTCAGAATAAAGCTATTGTTAGTATGAATCTTCATATATTAAATAATATAGCATTGCCCTGGCCAATTAGCTCAGTTAGTTAGAACATTGACCTGAAACAACAAGGTTTCAGGTTCATTCTCTGGTCAAGTCATGTATAAAAAGTGACAGTGAATGCACAACTAGTTGTAACAACAATGCTTTTCTCTCTCCCTCTTCCTCTCTCTCTCTCTCCCTTCCTCTCTCTGCCTCTCTAAAATTAATCAATCAATAATAATAACTGTATAGCATTAAAATACATAATGCAAAACTTCAAGAAATAAGGAAGAAAAAGTTAGGAGGCTTTAGTGATTTTATTTTTAATTCTTGAAAAATCAAGAAGAGAAAACAAATGCATAGATGTAGAGGATGTAAATGACATGAACAAAAAAGATTGATGATAATGTCTGATATATAATAGATGCTCAATACTTATATAAATTTTATAGCCTGCAAAGAAAAAATTACTAATATTTTAGACTCACTTAACATCTACAAAAAGAAATCATATTTACAGGAAAGAATATTTAGACAATATATTTCAAACACTTAAGAGGGATAATTCTAGGAATGGATTTATTGGAAATTCCCATTTTTTATTGCTAATTTCTTTTTGTTTTAATTTTTACCACATACTTAGTTTTCCACAATAAACAAGTAAGACTTCAAAATTTTCCATCTCCTTATCTTTTAAAATTTTCCTGAGTCATTCCATTGTTTTTCTTTCCTTTCTGACAGGAAATACTATTCCACTTCTTTCCAAGAATAAATAGTTCATAGTTCCATCTTCTCTAGACTGTTATTTCATCAATTATTCCTTCTTCTCTGAATTTTCATGTTTCAGCTTCTACTGGTTTCTTCAGTTTACCTTACAAACTAGTTGTCTCCTGTTCCCAATGAGCAATCTTTTACATTAAGGGTCTGACTTCCTCCTGACCTTCTTTGCCAAAATTCTACACTGCCTCCTTCATGGCCACAATTACAAATCCACTTCTTTTAGACATACATTTTATTGAATAAATATTGTTTATGGGCCTTTGTACTTAGAGTACGATAATTACCAGCTTGCTGTCAAATCCTCAGCTCCATCAAAGGGGTAACCTTATAAAGAAGATCAAGGGCAGAAGTGGAGAAGACTATGCACTCTGTACAAGTTGGCAGAAGCCATGAGTCAGCGTTGCCCAAGGACTGAGTCCTGCCCTCCCCAGGCCTTCAACATTTCACCAACATATATCAAGGGTCCAGCTGATTATCAGACCTCTTTGCCTCCAATCCTAGAGTCAGGGGATGCAAACACTCATCTCTATTCCCCACACTCACAGCCTTCCCACCATTTTAATATTTCTTCACTCCTCTGAAACTGATTTCAATATCCCTTTATCTCTGTTTACATCAGTCACCTCAAGAAGTCACAGACTCCCAGGTCTCTCCTGAGCTCTCATTACCACAAGGCTCCAGACATCCCCTATCTCTGTGCCCTCAGGTATTCATGATTCCTCTCCCACCTCACTTTTCATTGCTACCACTCTGTTTCAAGCCACTAGAATTTCTTGCTTGGATTACTGCAATAGTTTCTTGCCCATTTGCTTTCACCATTACTATGGTTTATGGATATAGCAGCTGGAGTAATCCTTTGAAAATATTGCCTGGTCCTGGGAAGTTGGCTCAGTGGATAGAGCATCTGCCAGGTGTACGTATGTCCTGGGTTTGATCCCCAAATCAAATGAAGCGACCATCTGTTTCTCTCTTCCTCCATTTCCCCCTTCTCTCTCTCTTACCCTCTCACAGCCAGCGGCTCAATTGATTAAAAAGATATCCCTGGGTGCTGAGGATAGCTTGGTTGATTAAAGCATCAACCCAAGACAGGGGTTGCTGGATGGATCCTGGTCAGGGTGCATAAGGGAGTCTGTCTCTCTACCCCCATCCTCTCACTTAAAAAGAAAATATTGCCTGATCATTCAATAAAGTAAATAAATAAATAATATATACATACATATATATGCACGTGCACGCGCACGCGTGCGCACACACACACACACACATATATTATATATATGCCTGACCATGTCACTTCTCTGCTCAAAACTCTCTAGCAGGTTCCCATTTCCTTCAGCATGAAAGCCAAAGTTCTCACAATGCCCTACAAGTCATCACTTGTCCCAACCCAGTGGTTAGCCTCAGTCCTCCCATTCCCTACTCTCTCCAAATCAACCACATGGGCATCCATGGTGTTTCCTTGAATACGCTAAGCACACACTCACTTTGAGGCTTATGCCTAACTGTTCTCTCTTTCTGGAATGTTCTTCTCTCAGAAATCCACAAGGTCCTTCTCTTACTGACTCCATATCTATCCTTTCATGTCACCTTCTCAATAAAATTTACCCTAATCGCCGTATTTAACATTTAAATCCATACTCTCCTGTATTCCCAATCTCCTTTATCTTGCTTTATTTTTTTGTAACAAACTACTTTCTAATGTACCATAGAATTTACTTCTTTAGGTTATTATTTACTGTCTGCTTATATTGTTTTATCTGTCTATATATCTCAAGTAACTATAGAATGGTTCCTAGCACATAGTCGGCACCCAAAAGGTATTTATTGCCTGACTGAATAAATTGTTTTCAGCCCTGTCAAACCTAAGGCCCCTTTTAACAACAAATATGGGGCAATATCCTGTTTAACATTGTGAAGGAAAAGTCATAAGATACCTACACATTGATTTTTAAAAATTCAAAGCTATGCCTTAACTATAACTTAAAGGACAAAGTAAATGTGTGATTCGATATGGAACTGTTCATGTATGCCTGAACTGAAAGACACAATGGACTAGTCAGATGTTTGCATCCATCTTTAGAATCACCATGAAATAGCCAGCCACAAACTGGACTGTATTGGTCATTCAAATGCCAGTTTGGCATTGCCATTCAATTTACCACCACATTCCAGGAAAATTTAATATATTTCAAACTGTATGAAAACCACTTTATATTTACATATAAATAGATTCTAGGCTCAGGTCAATATAAACGGGGTTTTTTTGGTCAACATGAATGAGTAGTGGGAGAGTCCAGGCACAGTGGAGGCAGGGAAATTCTTTGCTGCTCAGGGTAATCCTGCATCCATTGCAATATGTATAGTATCTTTGGCTGACCAACTACGTTCTAGTAGTTCTCCCTCTGCAATCACTAGGACAGGCAAAATCACCCTGGTAAGTTTTCAAAACAACTCCTGGAGGCAGTTTCATATCAGTAAGTCCAATGGCCTCTTTTCTGTTGTTATTGGCTACCTCCCTATTGCATCTGACCTGCTGGTGGGCTCCTCCTCACTCCTTTGGGTTCCATGTCACTGCACTCTTGCAACTTTCCTTTTCCCCTCCTCCCAAGTCCCACCTGGTGCCATTGTCTAACTCCTTACCTCCCCCTGCCCAGCTCTGTTACCTTTCCTTTTTCCTAGTTACATGATCTTCGATTACCTCTCCTAAGTGATTGGCTCTCAAAGTTACATTCTACACATAATATCCAAATCCATACTTCTAATTGCCACTCTGTCATTTAGAAACAGAAAGCCTCAAGTTATACATGTCCAACATCAAACCAGTCATCTTCCTCCTGTTATTTTGTCAGTTGTACCTATTTATGTGAATGACAACATCGCTCACTAGAAGTGGCAACCATCTTTGATTCCCTATTCCTCTGTCGCTACATCCAATTGATTGCACTGCCCTGTCCTTTTACCGTCTGAAGTGTCTCATAGCTGCTTATTTTCTACCTCTGGAGTTTATCATTACTCGTAACTTAGAAATTTGTTATAGCCTCCAAACTGATACATCTACTCCAATTTGTCTTCTGATGCCTCCACTAAAAAAGTTTCTGCAGTCCCAACCTGTGCTGGCACTGTGGATAAAGCATCAACCTGGAACGCTTAGGTCATGGATTCGAGACCCAGGGCTTGCCTGGTCACGGCACATATGAGAGTTGATGCTTCCTTGTCCCCCACCTCCTGTCTAAAGTAGAAGAATAAAATATTTTAAAAAAATAGGAGTTTCTGAAGATAATAAAACTATATATAAATAATATTATTTATACTTAGTATATAGTGCCTAATACATGAGTATAAATAACACTGGGGAACAAAATTTTTGTTTCATCCACAAAAACACTTGTTCTTACCTAATTTGAGTGTGCTGATCTCAAATCTGACATTAGTTTTTCTCTGTAAGCTACAGTTTTTTTGCAATTCAAAATTTTAGGTTTTCATCTTATTGTAAAATTTTCAACATTCAGTTTAACATAATGAAGTAGAATGTCTTCTTGGGCATCATCTTTGTGAGAATATAATAATTTATATAATGCAGCAAATACACTAAAAGATATGATTACGTCAGAATTTATCTACAATTACAAAATAGAACATATTAAAACATTTTAATTATAAAATTTGCGCAGAACTTATTTAAATTCTATTCAGGCAAAAATTTGCATTTGTAGCGTTTGTGTACTTGTTGAGGACAATCTCGTTTGATGCTCTGGCAGTAGTCTGCTCATCACTAACAGCTCCAAGATTTTCGGGAACCTTATAAAGGTGACTGTTCAGGAAGTGAATTTAACGCTCATGTTACATCCAATGTCACAGAAAGCCAACAGCATCCTTTGAACCAGAAGTTCATAGGTTTCTGCTTTTTTGTTGCCAAGGAAGTTCTTTGTAACTGCCACAAAAGACTGCCATGCTGCTTTCTCCTCCTTATTCACCTGGCAAATTCTTCATCACGTATGAGGGTTCAAATCTGAGGTCCATTGAATACACTTACTTTTATCTTCTCAAAGACAAGGTAGGTAAAGCAGAAATAATATATTGAAAGCACTCACTTTCTCTTTTCAAAACCTGAACAAACTGCTTCATTAAGCCAAGTTTGATGTGAAGTGGGGGAAAAATGATCCTGTCTCGATGAACTACAGGTTCATTCACAATATTTTGCATTCCTACTTCCAGAGCTTCATGTTTCAGCCCCTCCTTCTGTGTCCAGTGTTTCTCCCAAGCTCGGCTGTCCCACAAACACAGAAAGCAAGGATACTTCTTGATACCTCTCTGTTGTCCTAGCAGGAAATTTACCATTTTAAGATCCACACAAATGATCCAGTTATGCTCCTCATACTTCAGAAAGTCGAGGACAATTTTTATGTCATTATGATCTTCTCACAGATGAGTTGAATAACCAACTGGAACCGCTGCATAAACATTACTGTTGTGTAGGAGAACACATTTCAGACTCCATTTAGAGCTGTCAAGAAATAGCCGCCATTCTGCTGGACTGAAAGTGGTAACACCTAGCTGGCTGAGAAGACTACTGATATCATGACAGTAAACAAAGTGTTTTCTTCAGAAAAAAAGTTCACAAATATTTGTTCACGCTTCCTGAAATGGGATACTTTAGCTGACCGGTGAAGTACATTCTTTTCTTGAAACCTGGAGGCTAATAACTCAGCTGCTTTCTTTGATAGGCCCAAATCTCTTACTAAGTCATTCAATTCGGGTTGGCTAAACTGCTGAGGGGTTAATGACTGCTTGGCATCAGAAGAAGACCCTTCAGATTCTACGACCATTTCCTCATGCATCTTATCAAAATACACTTGATCACCATGTTCACTTTCTTCTTCCTTAGAAGAAATAAAACCAATTGAAAACTGGAACCGGGAGTGTCTCAGAGTGTGGGATAGGTCGTATTGCTTAAGGAATATTAGGATATGCAATCATATGCCGATTTTTTCTTGTCGATGCCCTTTGTATGGATGGATCAGACAGAAATAACAGTCACTGCTGTGGTCCTTAGGTTCATGCCAAACCATGGAAATACTGAAAGGCATTCCTTTGTGTTTTCCTTCTGTCCAGTCATGAAGCATTTCCTCACAATTATGACACACAATATGAGGAGCCCAATTCTTGTCTTGATCTACAAGGGGAACTTGAAAATAGGCAATATATACACATGTCACAAATGATGAAATATTGCACCTTTGACTTTGAAGTGTGTAACAGCCACATATATAACAAAAGGTATCAGGACTATTCTTACATTTACACCTACTCGAAGCAGCCATGATTCAATCTTCAAACAAAATAAGAGGGTGTTTTTATCAGATAATAATATTTTACATTTAAAAACAACTACAATTATGTAAAAGTGATGTTTGTAAAACATTAATTGCCTTGTAGTTATGTTTAATCCAAGAGTTGTTGCACTTTAACTCCAACTTAAAAACCAATGCATGCCATTATCTGTAACAAAAAGAAATTAAAATTGCATAAAAACTGGAGCATGCACCAAAAAATGGATTTTAAATTTGTAATCAGCGATGCAGATATATATAGAAACAGTTTTAAAACCTCATGCAACAAAAAATGGAAAAAAAGTTCTCCAGTGTAATATTTATTATGTTATACTAATATTATTTTAAAATTCAATTGAGTAATTAATAATAATAAATAATGACACTATACTATGGCTTTGCATCTCTTTTAATCTGAGCAGCCACAGCATAAGGTAGGAACTATTGCTTGACTACGCAGAGGTGCAGTGGAGAGAGATTCTGCCTGCGACACTGAGGATCCAGATTTGAAACCGCAAGGTCGGGGCTTGAGTGTGGGATCATAGACATAACCCCAAGTCACTGGCTTGAGCCCAAATGTCTATGGCTTGAAGCCCAAGGTTGCTGGCTTGAGCCCAAGGTCACTGGCTTGAGCAATGGTTCACTGCTTCGGCCTGCACCCGCTGGTTAAGGCACATATGAAAAAGCAATCAAGGAACAACTCAAGTGCTGCAACTACAAGTTGAAGCTTCTCATCTCTCTCCCTTCCTGTTTGTATGTCCCTGTCTTCCTGTCTGTCCCTCTCTCTCTCTCTCTCACTAAAAAAATAAAATAAATAAAAAATTAAGTAGGGACTATTAGTCTTATAGATGAGGTTTGAGGAGGCCAAATAACTTACCTCAGATCACAGAGCTATCTCTGAAATGACAACACCAGGATTCTAGGTCTACCTGGCTTCTGAAATTTTTTCTTGAATATACACAACTTTTCCTATGGCCTCTAGCCTAATCGCAACCTTCTATTCAGTCTCTATCCCTACTCCACCTGTCTTTTTCTTCCCACTCCTTTCTTCCAATCCATAGGTTCTTCTTTTGGTTTTACTTCAGTGGTTCTTAACCTGGGTTCTATCAAAATCTAGGGGTTTGATAAGTTGGTCCCAGTGGTTCGGAGAAGCCTCTGCCACGGAGGCCAGTATAAAGTAATACCGTAATTTGTTGTAAGTTCATGCACTTTGTTGGTTTTGTTCTTTGAGCAAGGTGATGTTCATGCACAGCTCATTTTGTGCACCAGTAAAAAAACATATACCTATGTCTTGAATTTGGAAAAAAAAATCATATTTTATTTATCACTAAAGAAGGGTTCAGTGAATGCGCATATGAAACTGGTGGGTTCGGTACCTCATAAAAGGTTAAGAACCACTGTTTTACTTACCTCCTTATTTAACAAGAACTTATTTGTCAGCTACTTGCAGGAAGTCTTTTACAGTAGGCTCCTGACTTCCATTGTGCCTACAGCACGTGTCTGCAGCCTTCCTTCTCCCCAGGCTCTCTCCTCAGCTCTAAGATGGGGCTGGGAAGGAAATGGAGTGTGAGTGGCTCCAACCAAGCCTTGCTAAGTGTGAACACAAAAAGCTGCCTGCATCTTGAGTTTTTCTCTGCCTAACTTAGTATTGTTTTATAGTTCTAATATAACGAACCAATTACCGGTAAGTAAAAAGTGCTTTGTAAACTGCCCAGTGCTTTACAAATGTAAGATGCAATTATTCACCCAGGACTTAAACTGAGCTATTCTGTGAGCAACGGAATATAGGTGTTGCGAGCAGAGAATGCCACGTGTATGCTGGGAGTGAAGGGAGCATGCAACTTCAAATAACAGAAACTTGGCCCAGGAAATCCTTTCTCATTACTGCCAAAACCAACCGAGTAAAACGTGGTATTCGTCTGAAAGCCACAATTTAAAACTCTTTCTAGGAGGATTCCCTCCCCTAGGGGGTTAAATTTTTAAAAAATACCTTCCCCTACTGTCACTAGGGCCCTTCCCATCTCTTCACTTCTGGCCTTATTTATTATTTATTACTCCCTCTTCCTGGCGGCCCCAGCTATCTACGGCCCTTCCCCTCCCCACCCCCGCCCCGTAGACACGCAAAGGACTACAAGTCCCAGCTTGCCGCGCGCGCCGGGCTGGCTGCACTGAGGCTGGGCGCGTGGCGGCTACCGAGCTTTGCGCGGGGGAAAACCTCCCGGCGCCGGCCATGCGGGGAGGTAAGTGGTCTACTTGTGCTGCGAGGGCGCTGGCAAGACTTCTGCTCTCTCCCCTTTCCAGGATGAAAGGAAACGAAGAAAACCGCAATAAAAACCCTCCCTCGTCTCTTCTGTGTGTCCGGTGCCTCTGCAGGTTATTGCACCCACGAGCGTGGAGTCTGTCACCATGGAGTGGAACTCGGGGCAGAAGAGTGCCCGGCCCGGCGGAGAGCTGGGGCTCGCCGTGGGCAGTGGGGTAGTGCTCGTAGTATGGAAATAGGTGGTGGTAAGGCTCGTCTGGGAGCACAGCGAGCGCCACACCCCCACACTCCCTTTCCAAAGACAGGCTTCCCCGGGGAACCCCCAAACTCAAAGCGAACTGTTTCTTGAAAGTCTTGGCCAGAAACCTTTCTCTCTGTGGCCGGTGCCACAAGCGAGTCTTTTGAATCGTTCGGCTTTCGAAAAGCACCGTTGGTCCAAGAGGCTTTCTGGCGTCCCTTAGCCTGCCCTCTGTCCAGCCCCCAGAGCCTCATTCTCCGGGCCGCCCCTCACTTTCCCTTGAGGCGCCCACCGGAACCTGTTGACTTCTGCCGTGCCTTCGGGCGACGGCTCCAGATTTCTGCAGCCCTATGGACCAAGGTCTGCGCTCTGCAGTGTGGGCTGGACACCCTTGGGCGCCCCGATTCCCGGACAGGAGGCAGGGACAGTGGTTCCTTTGGGATGGCACTGGCTTTCTGGGTGAGATGGCTCTCTCTGGGAGATGGCCGCTGATCAATAAAAGAAGACTAACGGAAGCACCCGTTTCTACCCTTCCTGACCCATCTCCCCCCTATCTGAGCCCATTCCCAAGTGTGCCTGAAAGTTCTGCTTCAGAATCCCAAAACGAGAATCAAGGAAGGTATTTTAGCACATTCCAAATATCCTGCACCAGAGGGTCTGTTTGTTTGCATCTCTCTCACACCCTGCACTTGCACACACACAGACCCACCATGGACCCTACACATTCTGCAAACACATACCACACACTACACACACCATAACTAGGTACAACACCCACACAGTACGCATAGCACAAACATTACAGTCATCATACACATTCATTGCACACACCACTTATGCTACACACTACAAGCACCACACACACTATATGCACATACACATCGTTTTTATTAGCAGAAAAGGAGATTAATACCAGTTTGTTGAAGGGAGTGAAAAGGAAGTGGGTGAGCACTAGACTATATACTTACTTATACTCACAAATGTAAATTTATTCCAAAGTTAGAAACTAGCTGATAAGTGAAACCTCCTGGTGTTAGAATTTAGAATGCTTTTGTGGCTCTTTTTTTTATAAAACGGATTAACCTCCTACAACTTCATAAACTCTTACCCTTGTCTAACAGGCAAACTTTTGATCACAGCAGGCAAGATGGGAGGGGATGTCCTTTTCTATATATAAGAAGAAATTTTTGGAGAATCTTCACAGAATCCTTCTTCCTGTGATTGTGTCTTAAGAAAGACTTGGGTGTAACTACATTTTCTTTGCTGCTCCTTTCAAGAGTTGAGAACTAAACCTGATTTTGTTCTGAGTGGCAGCATGATAGATGGCACTGTCAGGACATCTTCCTTGCCCCCAGGGCTCACACCCTGCCCTCTCCATTTCAGTTTAGTTGGAGAACAGTTCAGGAATTCAGATCAATTCCAAAAGCGTTATAAAATCTGTTGGTGAAAAAGCGTTCTAGCTCTAAAGAGTTCATTTTAACCAGCAGTGGGAAAAGACCCACCTGTTTAACCCACGCTCAATAAATGGTGCTCAAAAATATGTGAACACTTAGAAGCTCATTCCCTGTTATTGTTTGCTTTTTTCAAGGGGGCAATGACAAAGATGGGCAGAAAGAAATGTTTTCTCAGTGGTGATTTTTCAAAAAGTTGACAAGTTCTAATACCATTCCTGGAATAAGTAAAAGAAAAGAAATTTGACTTTGAAATCAAGGTTGTAAATTTACATCATAGTTGCTAATAGTGCCACTAAAAATTGCTAAGAAAAAGGATGACCTGCAGATTTCTCACAGTATTATAGCATCAGATGGCTTTTTCTAGAATCCTTCTTGGGAAAGTGTGTTCTCAACCCTATCTTGAGTGATTTTGTTTATATTTTGGACTAAGTGTCCAAATACTGATTGGTGTTTATTTCAGTGAAAGTTATGCATGTTTTATGTATGGCTGCAGCATGTTTGTGGAATGGGACTGTCTCTGGCATAAGTTCCCAGCCAAGCAAGAGAATTATGAGATTGACCAGGGTAACTTCATCAAAAAGATCCTGCTCAATCTTTCTTTATTCTATCTCTCAATTCCTGAATTGGGATTTAGTATGGTGGGAAATACTATGAATTTGGGGGTTGACAATAGCTTTTTCATATATAACTAATAGATTACCAAGTGCTTGTAGGAAATAAGTGTTAGCTGAATATATGGAATTATACTTTTTGTGCAAATGGGATAAACAGTTAGAATTAACCCCCCCGCCCCCCCCCCCCAGAATTGTTTTGGAGAATAAAGTTTGTTTCATTTGGAACTTTTGCTGACTTCATCTGATAGGATGAATGCCAAAATAAAAGAATGTAGGTGTTCTCAGATGATCTGGTCATCTACTTTGCATCCTCTGAAATATATTACTTCCTGCATAATGAAGTAAAAGTGCTCTCCTTATCCTCATAAAGAACTTACTTAAAAGCTAGCCCTGGGAACTTTGTCTACAAGTCTCTGTTGGGAACGAAGCGTAGCACAGGACTGCGGTTTCTGGATGTTCACTGTTTATAGCTCATAAGCACTGGGTTCTTTCTCGTATATTCTCTTATATATTGTTCCCCCAGGAGAGAAAAAAGGGAGTTTGAAACATGATGTTCATGTTCAGAACAACAGCAAACACTTAACCATGCACCAACAATGAAGGGGAGGGAGAAAATAAGCTATTGATACATGTCGTTTCTCTTTGTGCAAGACAGGTGCAGGGAGAATTCTGCAGGTTTTGGATTCGTGATTCATTCACTTCCACTAACTGGGCTGAAGGTAGTTAGCAAAAGTGAACAGGCACACTGTAGCTTTAAAAAGTCAGCCATGAACCAGAAGGCAGTTGGTGCAGCTTGTGTGTGATTCCTAACGTCATGTTGGCTGAGAGCCAGCCTGGTTTTATTTCACTGTGTCAAATTGTACCTCCTTATTGAATTCCTTTGCCAGCCTACTTTGTGAAAGAAAACATTGGGGTTTCTTTGGCTGTTCTTGATAAGCCTATAAAAATGACATGTTTTAGTTGCTTCTAGGTAGGTTTTCTTTTTACTCTTCCACCAAAAAAAGAAAATAATAATAATAAGACAATGTAGTATGGTGTTACAGAGTATCATTGTGAGTGTTTTGTTTTGTTTTCTGAGATGCTTAGAAAATGGTGAATATGTTAACAGATTCCAACTGAAGTAAATTGTTTTGGCATGGAGCAGCAGCACTATCTTCTGTCTACTCTGCAACGGTGTGTGAATGTTTGTTAATATCTATATGTATATGAAATGTTGGGTTTCTCTATGAATGATCTAAGTGGTTTAGCAACTGGAAGTTTGTATGTGTGTGTGTGTGTGTATCAGGAGTGAAGATTATCCCACACTGACAGTATTATTTGTTAATCATCTACTTCTCTAACAGTGATAAAATCTTGTGAATATACTAAATGATGCACTTGTCATGTCAGAGTAATCCCTTGAGAAGGAGTGCCGAACTATAAAGTGATTTGAGAGGAAATGTATTTAATTTATGGCTTCAGCTGTAGAGGAGCAAGCACGTTTCAGAACAGAACTAGTTTTTTTAAAAGCAGTTTTGTTCATAGCTTTTTCATCTTGTTAATTGCATATTAGTTGCGGGGGGGATTTTATTTTTTCACAGTCCTCATCCTACTAAACAAAAAGACAAAGTGTTTGATGCTATTATATCTCCTTGACTATTTTGGTGATTTTTACATAAATCTTATTAGCTGCCTACCTTCTCTGACACACACACACACACACACACACACACACACACACACACACACACACACACACCAGCACCACCTTTCTCTCCTGAGGGCTATCTGACATTTTTGTGAGCTTCCAGCTTTACCAAAGCATGGCCATCTCGCAGGTTTTTGAGGCTTTCATTGAGCATATGCAGGATAGGGGGATTCTGACTGACAAAAGCGTTAAGTGCTCTTTGGCATTGTTAAGAAAAAAATATAGAAAGAGTGGGAGTAGACAAAAAAATAAAAAGGAATAAAAAAAAGAAATCATAGCCCGTGGTGGGAAGGGGTAGGAAAAGGGGGATTGTTTTTCTCAGACTTTGACTCATTTGTGAGTTGCAATGTCTTAAGTGAAAGCTTGCATCCAGAGGAAGCTGTGCCAGTTCACACAGAACTTGTTTTGAACAAGCATTCAATTTCATTTGCAAATGCTTATTGTCCAGGCAGGGAGTGCCAGTACAGAGGAAAGCACCCCAATCCGTCTCCTCTTAGTTCTTTAGGTTTAATCACATCTCTCCAATCGCTGAGGGAACTGGAGGTTTAAACAAACATACGTGAACTGGTGTGAAGCTGTAAAAGGAACCATTATGTTTCCGACTCAGAATATATATTCTTCTTTCACTTCTAAGAATTAAACACAAGCTTTTCTCCCTTATTGATTAGTTGCTGAAGTAAAGGAACCCAGCAGCCTTCCCATGCTATCTGTTGACATGGAAAACAAGGAAAATGGCTCTGTCGGTGTAAAAAAGTAAGTGAAACTGGCTTGTGAGTTCTGCTTCTGCAAACAACATAGGGACTTGGTTTCTATTTTTATACTCCTTGCTTATCTCCTACAAGACACTGTTTGGGGCTTATCTTGGTTGGTCTACACTGGCCACCAGCCTCCTTTCTCCTCACTACCCCAGTGCCTTTTTCCATATTTTGTTTCTAAGACAGATGACTCAGACATCAAACTGTTCATAAAGGGTTAGTGGATCAGGCTTTGGAAAAGGGACGGTTCAGGATTTCAGCCCTGCGTTGTGTAAGGAAATAAAAACATCTAGCAGACATACTCTGCCTTCCATAGGCTACAAGGGTGGGGACAGAAAATAAGAGTTCAAGTTTTTTTAAATAAAATCACACCTCTCTCAAAACTGAAAGTTATAATGAGGGAAGGAAAAAAGCTTCAGTGTGCATTTGCAGTTTTGACAACTTTCTTGTCCTAATTTTATGAACTTTTCTTTGAAAGTGAAAGATTTCAGTGCATACCATAACATTCTATTTTAATGTCTGTTCTCACATTTGAAACTTCTGATTATATTTGTTGTGAGTTATATGCTTGAGTTTTTAAAGTAGGAAAATTCAACTGCATTATGGAGCGTATTCTGAAACAGAACAAAAAGTTAACTCACAAAGGTATCTGTGAGTATATGGGAAAGTGTACATTCTCATTTAAAAGTTATATTGAAGCTATAACCACTTTGATTACAAAGATAAAGTAAGTTCCAATTGAATGTTATCTGTTTCATTTCTTTCCATGTCATTTGGTTTAAAATTGCCTTCCACTTGAGCTTTGAAGGGAACTAATGAAATGTAGTCCATAGAAGCTGTGCTACAACCTAAATGAGGAAACACCGTGCTACATACGTTTATGAATAGAAGGTATATGGTCCATTGCAGTTACATTACACTTAGTAAAATCTGCTAATTTAGAATTTTTCAGGTAATTTATATATTTGTGTCGTGTTGCTGTGCTTATTCCCTTTCTTAAAATTTGAGGTATATAGATGTAGGAGGAATGAAAGAAACAGATGCTTTTTAATGTATTTGTTAGATTAGTGCTGCCCAATAGTACTTGGAGCATAGATAGCAAAGTTTTAATCTGTTCTGTCCAAAATGGTAGCCTCAAGCTACATGTGACTATCAAAACCTTGAAATGTGACTAAGATAACTGATGAACGGAACTTTTAATTTTATTCAATTTTAAAGGTTAACAAAGTTTTTGGAATATAATTGACAGATAATAAACTGCATGTGTTTAAAGTATAAACTTTGATAGGTTTTGACATGTATATATATACCCATGAAACCATAACAGTTAGATAATGAACATACCCATCACCCCCCATATTTTTATAATTCTTTGTATTCTCTACCCACACCCCCATCCTTCCTTGTTCCTATATCCCTAGGCAACCACTGATATGTTGCTATAGATTAGTTTATGTTTTCTACAATTGTATATAAATGGAATTATTGAGAATGTAATTTTTTTCAGGGTGAATAGGAGGTCTATCTAGTTTCTTTCACCCAGGAGAATTAATTTGGGATTCATTCATTTTATAGTGTGTACCAGTGGTTCACTGCTTTTTATTGCCGAGTAATATTTCATTGTATAGATATATAATAATTGGTTTGCTGTTTATCCATCCACTTGTTGGTAGACATTTGGGTTGTTTCCATTTCTTGGCTATTAGAAATAAAGCTGCTTTGACCATTTGTATACAAGTCTATGTGTGGGCATATGCTTTTATTTCTCTTGGGTAAATATGTAAGAAGGAATGCCTGGGCTTTATAGTAGGTGTATGTTTAACATTTTAAGGAACAGCCAACTACTTTCCAAACTGGTTGTCCTATTTTACATTCCCAGAACCAGAGTATGAATATTCCAGTTCTCTATCATTACAAAAGTGATTTGAAAATATTTTCTTGAAGTATGTGATTTACCTTTTTGTTCTCTTTAGTGTGTTTCAAAGTGCAGATTTTAATTTTGATGAAGTCTAGTGTATCAACTTTTTATTTTATGGATAGTGTTGTTTGTATAATATCTAAGAAATGTTGCCTGACCAGGCAGTGGCGCAGTGGATAAAGCCTTAGACTGGGACGCGGAAGAGCCCAGGTTCAAGACCCCGAGGTCACCAGCTTGAGCTCATTGGTTTGAGCAAAAAGCTCACCAGCTTGAGTCCAAGGCCCCTACCTCCAGCAAGGGGTTACTCAGTACTGCTGAAGGCCCGCGGTTAAGGCACATGTGAGAAAGCAATCAATGAACAACTATGGTGTCGCAACAGCAACGAAAAACTAATGATTGATAATTCTCATCTCTCTCTGTTCCTGTCTGTCTGTCCCTATCTATCCCTCTCTCTGACTCTCTCTCAGTCTCTGTAAAAAAAAAAAAAAAAAGAAATGTTGGCCTAACCCAGGGTCACAAAAATTTTATGTTTTCTTAGATTCAGGACTCTAATTTTTGAGTTAATTTTTGTGTATGGTGAGAGTTAAGAATAAAAGTATTTCTGTTGGTGGTAGCTGTTTTTTTGCCTGTGGATATCCAATTGTTCCAGCATTTGTTGAATTGTTTCAGCAACTTTGTTGAAAATTAATTGATCATGCATGTGTGGATCTATTTCTGGACTCTCATTGATAATTTTGTATGTGCCTATGCCAATAAAACACTATTTTTATAACTTTATCATCTAGAAATCAGTTTGTGTTATCCATCCAACTTTCTTCTTCTTTTTCAGACTTGTTTGGCTCTTCTAGGTCTTTTGCATTTTCATATGAACTTTAGAGTTAGCTTGTCAATTTCTGCAAAAAAAAAAGCTTACTAGTGATTTGACTGACATTGTATTGAATTATAATTGAGGGAGAACTGACATCTTAACATTATTGTGTTTTCCAACCTTTTAACACAGCATTTTTCTCCATTTACTTAGGTCTTTAATTTCTCTCAGGATGTTTGTTGTTTCCAATGTGCAGCTTTTGCACACTTCTCAGATCTATGCCTACATATTTCATATTTTTATTCTGTTATAAATGGTATTGCTTTTTAAATTTGAATTTTTTGTTGCTACTATATAGAAATACAATTGATTCTTTTATATCGACCCTGCATCCTGCAACCTTGCTAAACTCACTTATTCTAGTAGCTTTTTGGTATTTAACAAAGACAATTATGTTTTGTGATTAAAGACAGTTTTACTGTTTCCTTCCCAATGTGAATGCCTTTTATTTCTTTTTCCTACCTTATTGCACTGAATAGCACCTCCAATAAAAAGTTGAATAGTGAGATTAGCCTCATTTTATTCCTGATCTTAAGAGAAAACATTTAATCTTTTTCTTATCTTCTCCTTCTGCATATAATGTCTTTTTTTTCCCTCTCTTCTTTTACTTTTCCTCTTTATCAGCGATTTTTAAGCAATTTGTTTATGAGACCAGTATAGTTTTCTTCATCTTTCTGGTGCTTGAAATCTTTTTTCTTTTATCTGTGGGCTTAGTTTTCATCAAATTTGAAATTTTTTCAACCATTATTTTTCAATTTTTTTTATTTCCCTCCACTTCTTCTTTGGGGACTCTAATTTGATCACTTGATATTGTTCTACATTTCACTAATGCTTGTTAACTTTATTTTTGTCTTTTATCTCTGTATTTCATTTTGGATAGTTTCAATTGCTTTGCCATCAAGTTCACTAATCTTTTATCTGAAGTCTTTGTTAATCTCTCCCAATACATTTTAAAAAAATGTATTGGGAGAGATTAACAAAGTGACACAGAGTGGGAGAGAGAGAGAGAGAGAGAGAGAGAGAAAGAGAAAGAGAGAAAGGGGGGAGGAGCTGGAAGCATCAACTCCCATATGTGCCTTGACCAGACCAGTGCAGGGTTTTGAACTGGTGACCTCAGGGTTCCCAGGTCGACGCTTTATCCACTGCGCCACCACTGGTCAGGCTCTCCCAATACATTTTTTACTTCAGACAATGTATTGCCATCTTTAGAATTAAACTTGGATTTTTTTTATATCCTCCATGTCTCTATTTAACATATTCAGTCTTCTACCTAGTGTCTTAACAAATGAAATATAGTTATAATAAATGTTTCAATGCACTTGTCTACTAATTATGTCATTTCTCAATCCAGTTGATTGATTTTTTTTTCTTCTCATTATAAGGTTTATTTTTCTGCTGCTTTGCATGGCTGGTAATTTTTGTTATTAAAACTATGTTAAATTACAGTTGCATCAGGAGTATACTAATTTTAGGTATACAACATAGTGATTCAGCATTTGTATTCCTTATGGTGTGATCACCACACTAAATCTAGTAATCACTGTCACCATACTAAATTGTTACAATATTATTGACTGTTTTCCCTGTGCTATACACTATATCTCTGGAAATGTGTACTTCTTCCCCTTTACCTTTTCTAGCCATCCTGTAGACCCCTTCCCTCTGGCCACCATCGGTTTGTTCTCGGTTTCTAGGAATCTTGTTTTGTTTGCTTTGTTGTTTTAGATTCCACATATAAGTGAAATCATATGGTATTTGTCTTTCACTTATTTCACTAGCATAATACCTTCTAGAACCACCCATGTTGTTGCAAATGGCAAGATTTTATTCTTTTTTTATTGCTGAGTAATATTCCATTATAAATAAATATATACCACATCATTTTAATCCATTCATCTGTTAATAGATAGCTAGGTAGCTTTCAAGTTTTGGTTATTGTAAATAATGCTGCTGTAAATAATGAACATAGGGATTCATGTATCTTTTCAAATTAGTGTTTTTATTTGCTTTAAATAGATACCTAGAAGTAGAATTACTGGGTCATGTGGTAATAATTTTTAAGTTTTAATGGACTCTCCATACTGTTTTATATAGTGGTGTGCTTGGTAATTTTTTATTGAATATTGTGAATTTTACCTTGTTGGGTGCTGGATATTTTTGTATTTCTATCAATATTCTTGACTGGAATGTGCTTACATTACTTGGAAATAAGTAATATGGTCCTGTTAAGTCTTACTTTTTTTTTTTTTTTTTTACAGGGACAGAGAGAGAGTCAGAGAGAGGAATAGATAGGGACAGACAGACAGGAACGGAGAGAGGTGAGAAGCATCAATCATTAGTTTTTCGTTGCTGTCGCTACACCTTAGTTGTTCATTGATTGCTTTCTCACATGTGCCTTGACCGCGGGCCTTCAGCAGACCGAGCAACCCCTTGCTGGAGCCAGCGACCTTGGGTCCAAGCTGATGAGCTTTTGCTCAAGCCAGATGGGCCCGCGCTCAAGCTGGCAGGCTCGGGGTCTCGAACCTGGGTCTTCTGCATCCCAGTCCGACGCTCTATCAACTGCTCCACCGCCTGGTCAGGCAAGTCTTACTTTTACGAATCGTTCAAGCTAAGGGTATTTTTCCCCTTTTATTGAGGTAACACTCATGTTTGCACTCTAATCAATGGTCCTGAACGGCTAGGTTTTCCTCTCTGGCAGATGAAAGCAGGTACTATTCCCATCCCTGCATGATCTCCAGAAATTGTTCTAATTCCTTGGAGTGGTTCTTTCTGCCACCTCAGTTAGTTTTTCTCACTTGTATGATAATCAGTACCCCATTAAGTACTTGAGATCTTCAGCTCTCCAGAGCTCTCCCTGTATACCTCTTTTTCCTCTAGGACTCAGCCTTATGTACAGCTAAAATATTTCTCCAGTGGGTAACTGGGTAGAGTTTACCTTGTTTGTTTCCCATCCCTTAGGGATCTCTGGGGTTTTTTTTATTTTGTTTTGATTTTTGTTTTTGTTGTATTTTCTTTATTGCTTATGTCCAATGCCGTTAGTGCTCTTCTTTCACATATTTTGTCTATTTTTTTAGTTGTTTTAGGCAGAAGGGTAAATATGGGCCCTATTACTCCACCTTAGCAAGAAATAGAAGTTCCAGTTAATTTAAATAGCCGCAAATGGTTAGTGGTTAACTTGTTGGACAGGACAGAGTAAGATTATAATGCAGAATCCCCAAAGGCATGAAACAGACTCTTAAGGCTATTTTTGAGATCTACCAAAATTGGGGCTTACAGTAGCTTTCATTTGCTTTCTAGGTAAGGAAAAGACAGCTGCTTTACTGGGGAGTGAACTGTTACAAAGAGTCATTTCCAGAGAAGCAGGGATAATAGCCCTTTTCCGCTGGTCACATTTTCCTTATCAGAGCTTTAGTTTACAAGGCTACTATTTATGGAGTTTCTCTGTGTGTCTAGCACTTTGTGTCAGTCAACCTTGCTAATTCTATTTTGAGGTTTTATGTGTTGTTCCCATTTTATAGTTGAGCAAACTGGAGCTCCAGGAAGTTAAGAACCTTCTAAGATTTCATGGCTACTAAACAGTGGGGCTGGGTTTCATATTTAAGGCTCGCTCTGAAGCCCGAGCCATTTCTTCTGCACTTCAGTGACTATATTGTCAGAGGTGGCTTTCAGTCACTTTTACTACAAGCATGGCTCTCACTGGTATAAGACTGTGGAAGCCCATCTTTTGTTTGTCTTCAGGATTTGTAGATGGATGCAAATATCTAATAATAAGACCATAATTTAACAAAGATAAGACTTCCTTTTCCAAAATGGTGTATTTCTTGTAAGTACAGAATATTTTTTAAAGGTTTTATTTATTGAGTTCACAGGGAGAGAGCGAGAGGGAAGGAATGAGAAATATCAATTCATAGTTGCTTCACTTTAGTTGTTCATTCATTGATTGCTTATCATATGTGCCTTGACAAGGCAAGCCCGGGGTTTTGAATCAGTGACCTCAGTTTTTCAGGTTGATGCTCTATCCACTGCACCACCACAGGTCAGGCAAGTACACTAGGCTTGCTATTTCTCAAACTTGAGTTTGCATCACTTGGAGGGCATGTTAAAATACCGATTGCTGGCCCATTTCCAGAGTTTCTAATTCACGAGCCTGGGGATATAAATTTCTCACATGTTCTCTCTGGTGATGTGGATGCTAATGTCCTGAGAACCACTGTACCAGGTCAAGCTTTTTATTTTTTAACTTACACACTGACATTTTGGGCCAAATAATTCTTTGTTGGTTTTGAGAGAGGGGTGTCCTTTGCATTGTAGGATATTTAAAAGTGTCATAGTCTCTACACACTAAATGTGAGTACTCCCTCTCTGATCATGACAGTCAAAAATGTCTCCCAACATTGCCAGATATCCCCTGGGACAATATTGTCCCAGTTGAGAACCACTGCTCTAAACTAAGCTCTGTAGGAGGAATGTATAACAGAGTGGCTTGTAGGAATCAGGACTAGTTTATATATTTATATTTCATTTCTGCTTAAGACTCTAAAAAAACTATGAATTTCAATGTGGAGCTGCTTCCTCTGCCTTCCTTCTTCTGCCTCTTTACATAGAAGGAGAGGGGGCTGTAAAGAGAAGAATAAAGCAAATGTGGTAAAATGTAGACATTTGAATGTACAGTATATAGAATTTTCTACTCTTGCAACTTTTCAGTTGTAAGTCTGAAATTATTTTTCTTGAATCTAGTTAGTTCATTGGTTGAGAGGGAAAATTCATCCTCCTTTAGGAAAGAAACAAAACTCGTAGCCCAGATTTGGACACCACAGAGAAATTCAGCACGGCATTGGAAAGCCGTGGATAGACTTTCAACTCTGAGTCAAGTCAGGTTCTGAAGATGGGTTTGACCTGGCTTCTGTTTCTTAACTAGCAGAAGAATAATTACTTAAGTAAATCATTTGATTTCTCTCTGACTTGGTTTTCTTCACTGTAAAATAGGAATGAAAGGTTGTAATGAGGATGAAAAGAAGGCACTTTTAGACTGTGGAGTGATATAGCAGTGATAGTCTTTAGACTGCTGTTCATAAAGCACCGCAGTGTCTAATGTGAACCACTCATTGTGCTAATCGTCTTCATAAACGTTACTTCATTTAATCTTTGCAACATTAGATATGGTAAATATTACTGCAGTCTTTCTTCAAGGAAACAAACTGGAGCTCAGAAAAGGGACTAAAGTTCACGTGAGAATGTGGCAAAGCTGAGGTTTGAACCCAGCCCTAATGACTCCAAGATTACTCTTTTTTCCTTCCAAACCAGCTTGTCTTATAACTATCCTCACTCAGTCTTATAAACTGGAAGAGATCTGGTATTAGGCAGTGTTGGGACAGGCTTATTCTAGTGCCAAACCATGGATAATTATGTCACTGTTGTAAGAAAGGGTAAAAGATGATTGGAACTTGTGTTTCAGGCCTTCAATTTGGCAAAGTTACCTAAATGACTGTGAGAGGATCAATACTACCTTGATAATATTAAACAAACATCCTGTTGGACTTCTTTTCTCCCTTCATTCATTTATTTCTGCTTCCTGGTCTTGACATAGCATTTGCTAGATCTCTAATCATGATGCTCATTTAGATCGCTATTATTCTGAATATTATAAGTTAAAATGATTTAACATGATAATCACCAAGGCCCAGATTCTACTTGAACTCATTCTGAAATACAAGAGTAAGTGAAATGTACAACTTAATTTTATGTTCAGAGTCTTCAACAGTAATAACCAACAAATCAATAAGAAAACTGCAAACAGAAAAGTGCCATAGAAAAATGACAAAACATCTGGTCAGGATGGTGGTGTAGGTAAGTGCGGTACCCACATTCTCCCACAACCACATCAAAATGACAGCTGAACTACAGAACCATCATTCAGAACTGCCTGAAATTTATCTGCATAGAAGTCCTACAACTAGGGACTTAGAAGAATTCACATTGAAACTGGTAGGAGGGGGTGGAGACATAGAATGTGCAAGCCCACACCCACGTGTGGCAGATAAAAATCTGGAGGGGTATCTTGGCTGTGGAGGTTCCACCTTAGGTGTGAGGGGTATCAGCCCCACACCAGGCCCTCAAGCTCAGGAGTCCAGTGTTGGAAAGAGACATTCCCATAACTTCTGGTTATAAAAACCAACAGGGATTGAGGCTGAGGGAGACGGAGGCTGCTAGGGTCCTAGGCAGTTCCTTTTAAGGACTCAGATACGAACTTACTTTGAGTCACTCCCTCTAAACTCCAGTGCTGGGTCAGCGGCTCAAAAGGCAGGCACCAAGGACTTACCTGGAGAACTGAATTGTCTGTCATCAGAGTGAGAGCTGAGGTGGGGGCAACTTTCTCCTGGACAGAAGTGCTGGCAGAGGGCATTGCTTCTTTGATAAGCTCTCCCCCCACAAAGCTGGCAGACAGGCACCATATCTGAGTCTCCATCATTCTGGCTTACACATTGCCCTGCTTTGATGATTCCCTGAAATCCCACCCCCGCAAACTTTTGGCCCTCCCAAGCTGTTTCCAGTGGCTTTGCCCTATGAATGGCCTGTCTTGGCTCATGCTTCAGATTTTCCTAAAATCTCTCAAACAAGCAGTATCTGGCTTCAGCGTGCCCCATACCTTTCACTAAGTGGCCCCAGACCAGACACTAGCAGCAGCCAACCTTGGCTCACAGCTGGGCCTCTCCTGGGCACCTCCCAGCCCAGCACAACAGCAGCCATCTGCACATCACTCTAGCTCAAGCCACGTGTCCTTGAGTAGAACACAGGTGGCAGCTGACCTTGGCCTACACCTGTGATGGCGAACCTATGACACGCGTGTCAGCACTGACATGCTTAGCCAATTTTGATGACACACGGCCACATGCGGCTGCATACCAGAGAAGTATAGGGCCACATGCCGAGAAGGATGTTTCATCCTCGGCTTCTTCACGGCCAGGTGCAATAGCCGAGGATAAAACATTTGCTGTAGTGTAGACACTGTGCCGGAGGTCTGTAGGCCAAAACAACAGAACTCTGGCACAGAGCGTTTAGTTCTGGGACTTCCAGTTAGGCGTTTCTCTCGAAGTGACACACCACCCGAGTTATGCTCGGTTTTTTTGGCAAATTATGACACACCAAGCTCAAAAGATTGCCCATCACTGGCCTACACAGATTTTGAATTAATCATTAAACATCGATACTCTTATCACTGATCTATGTTTGGCCATGTTAGATTCATGTTAGAATTTTTACTAAATTCTAAAAAAGTTCTTTATGTGAGTAATTTACATGTATATTTATATCTGTACAAATCCTAAGTATTGAATCTTTTTTTTTTGTCATTCACTTAGTCATACTCTTTTTCATCAGCTGGTCTATTCTTTTCCTTCTTCCCTTTTCAACAGGAAGTGATTTCTCTCCCCATCACCAGGTCCCTTACCCCTCAGTGGAGAAGCTGTACTACAATAGAAAGTTCACAGCATCAGAGCTTAGCAAGGATTTTCAAAAGAAGCTCTTTCTCATTAATGCCGTGCCTTTTGTTGCACATGTATCTCACTATCTTTCTCTTTGTGTTTAGTGTGTTGTTTCGTTATGAAAACAAACTTTTAAAATTTAATTAAATTTTTTTTTAAATTGGATTTATTGAGGTAGCATTGGTTAATAAAATTCTATAGGTTTCAGGTGTACAATTCTGTAATATATGATCTGTACATTGCACTGTGCTCACCACCCCAAGTCTTCTTCCATTGCCATTATAATTAGTAAAGTGATGCTTTGCTTAGTAATGAATGTTGTAAAGTTTTAAACTTGATTTAATATTATGCTGTGAACTTTTTTAAAAATTGAGATATAATTGATATATAACATTACTTAAGTTTCAGGTGTACAGCATAATGGTCAGTTATTTGTATATATTGTGAAATGTTTACCACAAAAAGTCGAGTTAATATTTACCGCTATGCAGTTAAAATTTCTTTTCTTGTGATGAGAACTTTTAAGATCTACTCTCTTAAGTCACTTTCAAATATACACCACAGTATTACTAACTACCGTATTTCCCCATGTATAAGATGCTCCCATGTATAAGACGCACATTAATTTTGGGGCCTGAAGTTTGAAAAAAAAAGTATTACATAAAGTTATTGAACTCAAGTTTTATTCATCATAAAATTTATACAACTCATCACTATTAAAACTCCCATCCATAAGCTTGTCCTCATCTGTGTCTGATGACAAATCACTGTCTTCATATATTGCCTCGTCCTCAGTTCCATCTATGGCATTTGAAATGCCTCACTTCATAAATGCAAGTAAAAAAATCTACAGCCATTTTATAAGATGCAGACAGTTTATAGATTCCAAATTTTTCAAAAAAAGGGTGTGTCTTAACATGGGGAAGTACGGCATATCACCGTGCTATACATTATGTTCCCATGACATTTGTTTTATAACTGGAAGTTTGTACCTTTGACCCCTTCCCTCATTTCTCTCCCCCACCTCTGGAACCCACCAGTCTGTTTTCTGTATCTATGAGTTTGGATTTTTCAATTTCCTTTAAATATTTTACTTTTATATTTCATATATGAGTGAGGCCATACTGACTTTGTCTTTCTCTGTCTGACTTATTTCATTTAGCATATGCCCTCAAAGTCCATTCATGTAGCAAATGGCAGGATTTCCTTTTTTATGACTGAATAATATTTCATTGTCCATACACCATGTTTTCTTCACTATGTCCATTGGTGAACACTTCAGTAGCTTCCGTGTCTTGGCTATTGTAAGTAATGCTGCAGTGACGTGGGGGTGTGATATCTTTTCAAGTTAGTGTCTTTGTTTCCTTCAGATAAGTAATTTCCCAGAGTGGAATTGCTCAGTCACATGGTAGTTCAGTCTTAGTTTTCTGAGGAACCTCCATGCTGTTTTTCATAGTGGCTTGCACCAAGTGCATTCCTGCCAACAGTGGTCAAAGGCCCTCTTTTCTCCGCATCTTCCCCAACACTTACTTTTTGTCTTTTTTATGATAGGCATTTTAACTCGTGTTAGGTGCTCTGTGTTTGTGGTTTAGTCTTGTGGTGCATTTTCCTGATGAATTAGTGATGTTCAGCACCTTTTCAAACACGAGTTGGCCATCTGTGTATCTTCTTTCAGAATTCCCTATTTAGATCCTCTGCCTGTTTTTAAACTGGATTGTTTGATTTTCTTTTTGCTATTGATTTTATGAGTTATTTATATAATTTTGCTATTAACCCCTTATTAGATATGTGATTTGCAAATATATTTTTTTATGTAAAAGGTTGACTTTCATTTTTGTTGATGGTTTCCTTTGCTTTGCAGAAGCTTTTTAGTTTGATGTAAGATGTAGTCCCAGTTATTTATTTTTGTTTTTGTTGCCTTTGCTTCTGGAGTCAGATCCAAAATGTCATTACCAAGACCAGCATCAAGGAGCGTATTGCCCCTGTGTTCTTCTAGGAATATTATGGTTTCAGGTCTTATGTTAAAAATATTTTTTCCATTTTGTATTAATTTTCATGTGTGGTATAAAGCAGTGGTCCAGTGTCATTGTTTTTCATGTGACTGTCCAGTTTTTCCAAAGCTATTTATTGAACACTTTCTTTCTGCATTATATGTCCTTGGCTCCATAGTCATAAATTAATTGACCATATATAGGTTAATACTCACTTTTGCGATAGCCCTCTCTGAAGATTGTGAACTATATTAACTATTAAGCTAAGCATTAAGTTAAATAAGTTATCATTTTTGCCCACATGCTTTAAAGGATTAGGAAATGAATGGTAGAAGTAAAATGTTAGAGTCAAATTAAAATTTTTAGTATTGTCTGACCAGGCGGTGGTGGCGCAGTGGATAGAGCATCGGACTGGGATGTGGAGGACCCAGGTTCGAGACCCCGAGGTCACCAGCTTGAGCGCAGGCCCATCTGGTTTGAGCAAAAGCTCACCAGCTTGGACCCAAGGTCGTTGGCTCAAGCAAGGGGTTGCTCGGTCTGCTGAAGGCCCCTGGTCAAGGTACATGTGAGAAAGCAATCAATGAACAGCTAAGGTGTCACAACGAAAAACTGATGATTGATGCTTCTCATCTCTCTCCATTTCTGTCTGTCTATCCCTCTCTCTGACTCTCTCTGTCCCTGTAAAAAAAAAAAAAAATTAGTATTGCTAAAATTTCAAAATTCCAACTTCAGTGTAGAATTTTCAGAGACTTTTCATATAACAATAATCCTAATGGCTACTATTACTTACCTCTTTAAAAATAATCCAACCATGTTTACATGTAACAGAAATCTATATATCAGTCAGGCTCCCTCACATTTGTGAGGGAAGCAATCACATCTAGGGTTGAGTGACTAAGATCACAGGATATTTGGTTATTTTCCTGGAAGCTTTGCCTGGATCCTCAAGGAAAGAGGAAGAGGAAACTGATAGAAGGAATTGTGTATCTGATCATTGGCTTTAATTTTCATTCATTTACTGCTAATCCTGTTCCTTTTGTGGCGTCACATAAATAATCACCACTCTTAGATGTATGTTCTTTGAAAGCAATGAGGTAATTGTATCCATTTTGTTAGGTAGTTCCTGGGTAATCTGCCCCCATCGGGCCCCTCCCATCTGCTTCCTCTACCCTCCCCAGACCCCACAGCTGCGCTGCCTGCCCCACTCTCCTTGAATACAGTGAGGGATGGCTCCTGGATGCTGTTCTTTCCAGGGAATAGCCTCTGGGACAGAGCATGATCATGATGGTAAGATACCTCTACACCAGTGGTTCTTAACCTTTTTTGAGGTAACGAACCCACCAGTTCAATATGCACATTCACCGAACCCTTCTTTAGTGATAAATAAAATATATATATTTTTTCCAAATTCAAGACATAAGTATATGTTTTTTTTACTGGTGCACAAAATGAGCCGTGCCTGAACATCACCTTGCTCAAAGAACAAAACCAACAAAGTGCATGAACTCACAACAGATTACGGTTTTACTTTATTCTGGCCTCCGCGGCAGAGGCTTCTCCGAACCCCTGAGACCGACTCATCGAACCCCTAGGGTTCGATAGAACCCAGGTTGAGAACCACTGCTCTACACTAAAAGCATGGAAAAATACACTCCTAAGATGTTTGAAGTAGCGAAGTATCAAATACTTCTTAACAGATAGTTTGGAAGAAAGAAAGGAAAGAAGTCAGTGAAGGAAGGAGGGAGGGAGGAAGGAAGGGAGAGAGCAAGGGAAGGAGGAAGGACAAAGGAAGGGAGAAGAAAGAAAATGGAGAGAGGGGGAGAAGGGAGGAGAACTGAGCCACTAATTTAAAACTGAAATTTCTAATCAGGATCTGGTGTGACCCTTCCGCAGGTAAGTTTGGTGGGATAAGTCAGAGTGCTATATTTCTTTTTTTTTTTTCCATCTTTTTTCCAAGTGAGAGGCGGGGAGATAGAAAGACAGACTCCTGCATGTGCCCTAACCGGGATCCTCCCGGCAAGCCCTAGCAACCAGCTGAGCCATAGCTACAGGAGGAGAAGAGAGAGAGAAGGGGGATGTATGGAGAAGCTGATGGTCACGTCTCCTGTGTGCCCTAACTGGGAATTAAACCTGGGACATCCACACACCTGACCGACACTCTACCACTGAGTCTATTTCTTGAATACACATAATATACAGAAGTTAATAGTGATACTTGTAACTGATACAGTGTTATTTTTCTTAGTGAAGCTGAAATTCATTCCTTAATATTTTATGGCTGTCCATTTTGATATATGATATATTAGCTTCAGCTGCCATAACAAAATACAGTAGAAATGTATTTCTCACACTGACTTTCCACAGTGCATGCACATGGCTCCCATAAGGCCACCAATTCTATCAGAATAGGACCCCACCCTTATGTCCTCATTTAACTTAATTGCCCTATCTCCTAAAAGCTTCAAATACAATCACATTCACGGTTAGGGCTTCAACATAAGATCTGCAGGGACAATTCAGTCTTATCGTATGGTCTTATGATAGATGTTTGATTATTCCCTTAAATGAAATAATAACTTGGGTTAAGAATTGTGTTTACTGTTTTGATTTATACAAGTATGTCTACTGCAAATAACTGCCTTAAAGAAGTATACATTTCAAGAGAATAAAATGCATAAAACTAGAGTTAGCTAAGCATGATACAATATTTTAAGCATGAAAACAACAGTAGCTTTCATCAAAGCCAGCAGAATTCACAAACATGCATGATATATTTTTTATACAATGGCAGCCATGAAGGTTGTTGTTTTCTACATAGTTTATATTGTGCTATTTATATCCCTACAGAAAGAAAACTAAGTTTGTCCCAGCAATGAAACCATACCAGAGTCCCCTGTGTGGTGCCACTGTGCTGTGGCTCAGAGCAGGGAGGGAAGCTCTTACGGTGGTCTTGACATAATCATCTTTTGTTTTAATGACTGGGATATGAAACTTTCGTATGTTTTGAGTTTATCAAGAATCTTTCCATGAATTGTATCTGATAGTGAATAAAAACCAGAATTTCATTGACCCCGCTGGAGAGTCATTATTTACAGAAGTTCAGAGGTCTTTATTTGTACCCGAAAGTTAAGAACAGGTGGGAAAAGAGGCAGCTGTAGGATCCTTTTTTTTCAAAAGATGGAGTGGGGTGATGGGAAGAGACATTCCTAGCAGACATATCAAGGACAGAGTGCCATGTCATGTCAGAGGAAAGCCATCAGCCAGAGGGAGGATATCTGTTAGAGCAGCAAGAAATGATGCAGGAAGATGCCTCCACACCCCCGCCCCTGGGACCTGCTCCTGGTGTTGCTGCTGATTCAGGCCTCCAGCGCCTCTCATCCACACACCCAGCAGGGGGTGACTCACACTGCCCTGATGACTTTTACTTCTGTGCCCTCCTCCTTCTGTCTATCTCTTCCTCCTGTTCAATAACCGCTTTTTGGAATATGGCAGGGAACACACATGGCCCTCTTTTATCATGCAGCTGACTGGAGGTTTTCCTCTTCGCTAAACTAAGTTTCTGAGACTCATCACATGCTTGGCTCATAATAGGCAGGTTAAAAAGTAATTAATGATTGAAATAAAAGATTGACTGGGGTTACTCAGAAGGGAACATTGAACCAGTACCTTTTAAAAACAAGTTGCTAATCCTTGGCAGTTGGCCAGACAGGGTTTTGAGTGGCGTCACCAAAGCTGTGGCCATGGGAAAGTCCAGGATTTTGCTCAGCTGGGTTTCAGTACATACCTGGAATGGGAAATAAGTCTAGAAAATTTGTTTGAATCAAATCCCTGAGTGCCAAGCTAAAAAATTTGGAATATACAGAAGGCTTGAAGAATTATTTGCTTTTCCCATTATTTGCTTCCATTGCTTTGGCATACTGCAGCTAGAGGCAGTCAACATTTATTTATATGAATATTAAAAAATGAAAAATGGCCTGTCAAGAACCTTTGAATCATCTTTCTCTTTTGGGGCCTGCCTGCCTTGTAGCATATCCCTGCCTGTGAGGATGACGGGAGAGGGAGAAAGGAATGGAGATAAAACTAAAGTCATTTAGTTGCTTGGTTCTTAGATATGTCATAGGCAAAAAGATCAATATTAATTTATTATAATCAGAATTATATTGCTTTTAGCCAAAGGCTGTTTTGAGACAGAGGCAAAGAGTAGCTTGATTTAATTTTGAAAGTAAGTTTTAAAGATCAAGGCGGTACATACTTAGAGTGCATATCTGAGTGGAAACTTAAGTAATATTGTGAATTAGCTTTATAAGCAGAGTAATGGGATAACTATATCACTGTAATATATTAATCAGTGTCTAAAGTAACTTCGGAACTTTGAAGCAGAAATGCAATTATTGCATATAATGGGATTTTGAATCGCATATGGATTGTATTTATCCAGATTTTCCTCTTGGTCTGATCAACCTCAGAATCCATAATACTGTAAGTACCATAAAATATACACATAGTAGATTCAGTGAAAGAGTTTCAACTGTTTTCCACATGCCTTCGCTAATGTACAAAGGGAAAATGGAGACTATTACTGCCAGCACTTAAAATTACAGTATAATATGCCAATATGAAAACGCTCATTATAAGGTCCCCATCTGCGTGTATCTGCCAAATTTGTTATTTATTGCATTTCTGTTCCCATGATGATGTCTCTCTAGTTCTTTATAAGAGTGAGGTGATTGTTTAATTGAGGGGTAATCATTTCCCACTGTGAATTTTTCACACATGATATAATTTTTATCAATCTGTGATGTACCTAACCGTACGCACTGGGACCAAAAGGTGACTGGGTTAAATGGAAACACTGATTTGATTAAGTGATGGGATTATAGATGAATTCTGCCCTCATTTCTTGCTAATGTTTTATAATAAGGTAAAATGCATATATGTATTTTAAAATTTCCAAACCTGGGCAAATATTCATGAACTGATCGTCTTTATACATTGTATTCTAAGAAACATTTTGCTATGATAATAGTGAATAATAAATATTAAATGATAATGGAACTTTTATATCTGCCATCTCATTTCATCAGTGCAATATTAGCAGCCACAATGGGAAACACCATCTGGGAGGTGTTTTAAACGGCACCATTTAAATTTCTTCTGGAATTTGACATGCACAAGTTACAAGAAAAGATTTGGAGAGAATGGTCCATTTAAAAGGGAACAAAGTGTCTCAGTTTGGCCATAAACAATAGTCCTTCTGGAGAAGTATGTCTTTCCCATTGGGGAAAAGTGACGCTTAAATCTATCTCTGAAATACCTCACATTCTACCCGGCCCTGGCACTCTGGCCTCCCAACCCCTGCCATCACCGTTTTCTCCTAAAAAACTTGCTGAAACCACTGGAAGGGCCCAGTGACATCATCCACCATGCCTTAACACAAACCACCTAGAAGTGACACTCTGTGCCTGCATGTATCTGCCTCTGAGAGCCATCCTCTCTCAGAGCTAATTTACTGTGTTTGGAGTAATAGATGCCTTTCAAAATTGCCATTTAAAATCTTCAAGTGTCCTAGGCAGTTGAATCTGTGTCCTCAATAGCACTTGTTCACCCCTCAGTGCTAGTATGACTTAGGGTTCACTGTTCACGTGTCTGCTTCCCCTCACCACATTGCCAGCTTCTTGAGGGCAGAGCCTGCCTACACATTCCTATCTTTAACCCTGCTTCTCACACAATACTGAGACCACAGTAGGATTTTTAGTAAATATTTGTTGTATCAGTGGGTAGGTAAAGTGGAAAAAGCATAGATTTGGAGGCAAGCATATAAGGAATCTAATCTTGGCTTTATCTACTATGTGATTTTGGGTGTCTTAACCATTCTGGGCCTTAGTTTTTTAAAAACAGGATACAACAGCCAGTTCACAAGTAGCTGGGAGGTTGATGATAAATAATATGTGAAACGCATATTGTAGTAACAGTACTTTGCTGTGTATTGACAGTGTGCCCTCAGATCTGTGCCAAGGGCTGGAGAGCTACAGAGTTGAAGATAGACAGATTTATCCTCTCAGGACATGAACAGTCAGTCTAACAATATGATTCTTCTTCTAAGTTATCTTTGTGGGGTGGTGAGAGCTAACAGGCTTAAACTTCAGTGGTCATGTATTAAATGCATCGGCTGGTTCCTTCCCCTTGCGTCTTCTGCATGGAGCCCCTCACCCGAAGTATGAGAGAGCAACCAATTCCCCATTGCTCCCGCTCTTCATGGTACACTGCCAGCAGTTGTGCAAAGTTCTTACTCTCTGCGTTGCTAGTGCTCAAGAATATTTCAGAATTATGGATGGGATGATGTCATATCCCTGCAGAATAGAATCAGAAAAGCTTCCTACCCTAAAATTAGAACATAGCATACTTTGTTATTACAATTAGATAACTATTCTTTAAGAAGAGAGGCAGCTAACTGAAGCTGTCCACAGGAAAGGTGAATTCAGATGTTTTCTGGGGCACTTAAAAGTGTACCCGATGAGACTCCATGCTCACTGCTAGAAGTGAGCTGATAAAAAACTTAAAAGGTTTGTTAGAACAATGAGCTCCTTACCAAACATTCTTCAAGCCCACCTTAAGCAAGAGAGAGAAGGAAAATGGTATCTTAAAGAGAGTTCCTAATATCAGCTCATGTTGCTTATGTCAGTGGAATAGTAGAAAATCCCAGCACGTGGATAATTTTTTTTCAACCCAGGTAGCTTTGATATTAAAATGCATAATTAATGTTTGACAGTGTTATGGTATAAAGCAATTTTTCCTCGTGTGTGTGTGTATGTGTGTGTGTGTATAGCTTATTAATGGTAGGAAGATGTGTGGATGTATGTATGTATACATGAGTATGCATGTACATGAGTATGTATGTCCATGAGTGTGTATGTACATGGCATGATTGTTTATAGATTCAGAATCCCTAAGCCCCAAATGGAAAGCACTTTTAACTAGTAAGCATTTTTAAATTCAGTGCTGTGTTGATAAATGATCACATGTGCCATTATTAGTGACTCCCTTTTCTTTAGGACAGAAGTTTGGGTTTTTTTGCATCAAAAATTTGAAGTTCCTACTATGAGCAAAACATTGTGCTGGAATGGAGGCAGAGGTACAGCTAGACCCTGGACTTTTGGATGTTTGAATACTTTCAGGAATCCCCAAAGTCTGGGCAATTTCATTTCCATTAAAATTTAACATGGATATTTTCAACTTTCACTAAATGTTGAACCACCCGAAGCTTAGTTCTAGGACCATTTCTTTTTTATTTGTTTTATTTTTTAAATTTTTAGTGAGAGGACGGGAGGCAGAGAGACAGACTCCCGCATGTGCCCTGAATGGGATCCACCCGGCAAGCCCACTAGGGGGTGTTGATCGGCCAATCTGGGGCCACTGCTCCATTGCTCTGCAATGGAATCATTATTTTAGTGCCTGAGGCAGAAGCCATGTAGCCATTCTCAGCGCCCAAGGCCAACTCTGAACAAATCAAGCCATCGCTGCAGGAAGAGAAAGAGAGAGTGAGAGAGAAGGAGGAAGGGGAGGGGTAGAGAAGTAGATGGTCGCTTCTCCTGAGTGCCCTGACCGGGAATTGAACTGGGAGATTTACATGCCAGGCCAACGTTCTACCACGAACCCAACTGACAAGGGCCCCCAATTCTCTTATCTTCTCCAAAGTTCCAATCACCATCTAAATGCTTCTGTCCCCCAAATGTGTACCTTTAGTCCACTCATTTGCTTTGAGCTTTAGACTTATGTGCTACAATGAATCTCTACTTCAATATAGATGGTTCCTCAAATTCAGTGCATCCTACTAACTCTGGGGGTGTCATCTAAATGAATTAGCCATTCAACCTATTCTATTTCCCTCATTCTCAATGTCTAGTCCACCACTAAGTCCTGCTGATTTTATTGGTTAAATAGTTCTTAAATGCACACACTTCTCTCCTTTTCCACAGCCACTATGCTGGTCTTGGTCATCAGGATCTCTTGCTTGGATGACTCCAATAGACCTCTCACTGGCACCCCTTTTTCCTTCTGGTTCCTCTCCAATACTATTTTCAAAATGTGGATCTGATCAGTTTGCATAAGACCATTGCATAAGACCATTTCGCAAATCCCCATTGCTTGTACCCAGAAATCCAGAATCCCCAATGTGGCCTCTAAGACCTGCATGGCTCTCTTGGTAGTTTGTCTTTCTGTCAAAGAGCCTGGAATAGTCTTCTTTCGACTCTTTCATCTGCTTAATTTCTGGCTGCTTTCTAGAATATACCTCATAAGAAACTTCCACACAAAAGTCCTCTCTAGCCCTTTAAACTGTGTCTAACACTTCCCGATTTGCAGCTGGGCATTTAGTTGTAGGGTTCCTGATCAGTGTCTCCCCCACAGGACCAAAAGTTCACACATGCAAGCGCCATGTCTGCTTACTCACCAATGTATCCCTAGCTGGAGAGCTAGCAAGAGCTTTGAACTGAAGGCACCTCCTAAGCCAAGTTAAACCATTTGGAATTTATCTTAAAGGCATAAATCCCTTATTCCGCTTCTTCTGCCCCTCCTCTCTAAATCCAGGCCAGCAGGTTACCCGCCCACCTTCAGAGACAAATGCTTGATCATATCTAGTCACTTGAACATTGATTGAGCACCTAACCACATGCCTGACACCAGAACAGTAAATGAGAAACGGTCCAGGCCCAGATGTGTGTCTCTAGCCCCGTGGTCAACAAACTCATTAGTCACCAGAGCCAAATATCAATAGTACAACGATTGAAATTTCTTTTTAACTTTTTTAAACTTAAACTATATTGGTAGGTGCATTGTTATTAACTTTAAATTAGGGTACTCCTAAGCTGGCCTTCGCTAAAAATGTCCTCAGTCTGATTGAGCTGCATGCATGTGGCTCAGGAGCCGTGGTTTGCCGACTGCTGCTCTAGCCCATGTCTCTCACTCTGGTGGGAGAGACAATGCCACATGGGAGTCTGAATGGAGTTCTTCAATGTAAAGATGTTATAACTAAACAGCTCCTGGTAAAGCAAGAAAATGGTAGGAATGGTGGGTTTCGTTGGGTAGAAACAAATGGGGCCGGGGTGCTGTCAGTGGATGGAACACAGACCCTGAGACCCAGAGCTGTGAGAGGAGTGGCAGATGCAGGCAGGGGTGGGGTGGGGAGGTGCCTTAGCCCCGCAGCTGATTGCGGAGAGATGGATGGATGTGGGAGTGGGGATGCGATGCAGAGGTTGTAAGCGGTGGGAAAAGGCAGGCATGTTAGGGCTCTTTTGTAAAGGGCCGGGTGTACTTGAGTCGAAAGTATCATACTGTAGGCTGCCAGAAATCACTGGACCACTCTTAATATATCTGGATTAAAAAACAGGACATGAGGAAATGTTTTATATTGAAGGTCTAATGGTTTATTAGGAAAGCAGTGACTGAGCCAGTAAGAGTAATTATCTTCTGAACCAAGAAACACAAGAAGGACGATGGTCCTGATGGGGTAATTTGGAAGCTGGGCCTCCAGGAAAGAGAAGGCCGTGGGCCGGCCCTTGGAGGAGCCCTGAGCCTGCTGCACGTGCAACCTGGTCCGCCTGACGGCAGTCTGGGTTTGTGTTTTGCAGCTCCATGGAGAACGGGAGACCGCCGGATCCTGCAGACTGGGCCGTCATGGATGTCGTCAACTACTTCCGAACAGCTGGATTTGAGGAGCAAGCTCGTGCTTTTCAGGAACAGGTAACTGAGTCTGGAGAAGCACATGATGGACACAGTTACCTCCCTTCCAGGCAGAGGCAGAGGGAGAGAGGGGAAGAGGACAGGGAGCAGTGGGGAATCATTGAGGCTCCCTGCGTGACCTGCATACCAACTCCTAATCCAGTCAGGCCCTAAGAAAATGAGGCGGGTGGGGATGGAAAGAAGTGACAAGCTAATGATTCCTTCCTGCATGAGAAAAACCCGAGCCCTGAGACAGTCACAGCTGCAGAGAGGAGGGCTGGAGCTCATTTACATCTCTGCATGTTCTGAAAGACAGCACTGCCCTACCTTCAACTCAAACAGAAAAGAATGAAAAGGGAGGGACAAATCTAAGAGACATGCAGCCCCATTTTCTACTGGCCTTCACACCAACTGAGCTTAATAACCCCCTTCAATTTGCCTTCTGGAGGCTTAGCAAAGTAGAGTGGAATAGCACAGGATTTCGTTAAATCCTGGTTGTTCTAACACTATGCAACCCAGGCAAGTTATTGCATCTGAGTCTGGGTTTCACATCTATAACACAAAGCTGTCAGTGCCTCGCCTGATGGAGTGGCTGGCGGTGTAAGGATTCAAGGACAATGTACGCACAGTGCCTAGAGTTGGTCCTGGCACAATGTTGATGTCCCCAAAATGTTCATTCCCTTTCCATAGGTCAGGGTTGGTATTGGAAAGGGGGAGGAGAAGCAGGGTGCCCCTCCCAATTGTCTGGGTGATTCCTGGCCTCATATTCAGGCTGGGTCAAATGTGTAGGAATGGTGCTCAACGGGCTTTGACCATAAGGAAACAAAATTGGGCAGCATGTTGTGGTCCCCACCGGAGCAGCTCTGTAGAGAAACAGGGTTTCTAGCTCCCTGCAGTAAAGGCTGCCCTTTCCTAGCATTAAATCAGATATTACAATATAATCGAGAACATTATGAACTGAAGAATGTCTGACTGCTTCTTCCATGTCCTTTTAGCGCTTTCTTATTCTCTCAAGCAGGGTTTGGATACTTGAGCTTTTCTAATATCATATATGACAACCCTAGATTTCCTTCAAGCAAAATTTCTTTCAAACCTGATCCCTATATATTTTTTGTTAATTTGGAACATTTGCCTAAATAGCAGTTTAAATCACTTCACACCCTCCAGAATAACTAAAATTAGAAATGTTAATAAACCCAGATGTTGGTGAGAATGCGGAGCAACCACACTCTGATCCATTGCTAGTGGGAGTGTAACATAAACTCTCATACATCTGCCCTGACCTAGCAAGTTCATTCCTGAGTATTTTCCAAAGGGAAGTGAAAACGTATGTCCACAAAAGATTTGTGCAAAATTGTTTTTAGTAGCTTTATTCATAGTAGTCTAAAAATGGAAGGCTAAGTGTCCATTAATAAGAGAACAAATACACAAATCGTGCTTTAATCACACAATGGAATACTACCAGTAATAAAAGGAAATGAACTACTGACAAATATAACAGTTTGGGTGAGTCTCAAAACATTATGCTGAGTGAGAGAAGCCTCCCATAAATGAGTTCATACTGAATGGTTCCTGTCTCAGTCCGTCTGTGCTGCTGCTGACAAAAATACCATAAATGGGCTGGGTTATAAACAGCAAATATTTCTCACAGTTCTGGAGGCTCGGAAGTCCAAGATTAAGACGGCTGCAGATTTTGTGTCTGGTGAATGCTTGCTGCCTAGACAGCCATCTTTTTGCTGTGTTCTCGTGTGGAGGAAGGGGTGAGAGAGCTCTATGGGACTTCTTTTTTGAGGACATTAATACCATTCATGAGGACACTGTCATCATAACCTAATCACCTCTCAAAGGCCCCCATCTATTAATAGCATTACTAATACCTATCGCCTGGGGACAAGGTTTTAACATATAAATTGGGGGGAGGGGCACAAACAATCAGACCATGGGAGTTCGATTTAGATAAAGATTGGGAACTGGTAAAAAATGTCAGTGGTAGAAAAAAATCCAACCAGTGGTTGCCTCTGAATCGGTGGGAGAGAATGACTGGGATGGAGCATGAGGGAACCTTCTGGGTGTTGTAGTGTCTGTGTCTCAATAAGAGTTTGGGTGATAGGATATTCATTGGTCACTGCCTGTGCCCAGGTGTATACTAGTGACTCACATTATTGTATTACATAAGCTATATATTTTACCTCAAAAGGAAAATAATTATAGAAAAATAAACAATTAATGATGTACACACTGAAGTATTTAGTCTTACAACTTACTGATGTATATAATTTTGAAATGCATCAAAAGATGGGGTAACAATGGGATAAAGGGATGAGTAGATGGATAGACATGATAAAGGAAGTAGAGAACATATTAATTATAGAGTCAAGGGGGTGAGAATAGGGATGTTCATTATAATAGCCCTGCAGTTTTTCTGTATGTTTGAAAATTTTTATAACAAAATTGTGAGGAAAATAGCTCAGGTTGGAAAGTGGAATGCTGATCATCTGGAACACATTTGTCATTTTGTCGTGGTAGAAAGTCCATTTGTGTCATTGCAGTTGAGTAACTCACCTCTAAATTTGCACAGTATTATGAAAGGTTAACAACAACAACAAAAGACTCAGCTAAAAGGTCTCCTGGCCGGATTCCCAGCTGCCCGAAAGCGTTTTTCAGAGTGAGCTTCTGCTCAGACCCCTCTGAAGCATGTGTCCCAGCCTGGGGGAGGGCTGTCCTTTAGGGCTTCTGGATTCTGTGCAGGACCCAGAAGTGGAACAGACAAGCTCTTAGCTTGGCCCAGGAGCAGGCCCTTTGTCCCAGGAATGACATCACTCTGGCACTAGGAATACTTTGAGGCAAAAGGGAACAAGGGAACAAACTCTCCCAAAGCATTTCATTCAGAAGTTCTTCGAGGGGGAGAGGGTTATCATCTTGCTACTGTTTGGAACCTGCCAACTCAGGACCCTGAGAGAAGAATTTTCAAGGGACTGGAATTTGCAAGCGTGGTCCAGACACTGGAGTCCCCTTGTTCTCATGGAAGGGCAGTTTGCTAGGGGAAAGAGACTACCCTGAATTATTTTCCAGAAGTGATCCAAACCTTCCTCCTCCTGTGAAATTCTCACTGTCTTCCTCTGCTCATTAAGAGAGGGGGAGAAGGGAGTTCCTGGACAGGCCCGGGCTGAGAAGACCAGTAGCTGCTGTGATTAGGATCCTCTACCACCATAGCCTCCTCTCCCATCATCAGGCTTCAGTGGCCTTCCATGTTTCACCTCCGGGGATCTTCCTGCCAATGAATCTTGAGCAGTCAGCTGTCACTCACCAAATTCCTTCTAGTGGGAAAATTGCAGCCGGCCCCCAGCCCAAACACGTGACTTTTCTAGACACATCTTCTAGGTCACATTAGGCACATCCTTAAATCTCCTCAGGGAAGACTCTACCCTGCCTTTAAATGCAAGCAGGCAGAGATGGAGAGCATCCCCCACCACAGAAGAGGGCAAGTCCAGAAAGAGGAGCATGGTTGCCAGTGATGTGGGGTGATTAGTTTCATGGCTGAGTCTTATGGACTGAATGTTTGTGTCCCCCCCCCCAAATGTGTGTGTTGAAACCCTAACTCCCAGTGGGATGGTATTAGGAGGTGAGACTTGTGGGAGATAATTAGATTTCTATGAGGTCATGAGGGTGGGGCCCTTGTGATTTGATTAGTGCCCTAAAAAGAAAGGAGCAGAGAGCTTGCTCCTTCTCTCTCTACCGTGTGAGGATACAGCAAGATGGCAGCTATCTGCAGGAAAGGAAGAGGGTCCTCACAAGAATCCAACCATGTTGCTACTGTGTTCTTGAACCTCCAGCCCCCAGAACTGTGGAAAGTAAATTTCTGTTGTTTAAGCTCTCCAATCTATAGTACCTGTTGTAGCAACCTGAGCAGTGACCCCAATCCCAACAGGTCTACTGCAGATGGGCTGACTTGCAAGAGAGTGTCAGTTACCTGGTGTGGTCTCACAGCACTTAACTGGGTATTATGTTGCTGTAGCAACCAGACTCAGATGTGGCTTTCTAGCAGCATGCTCCCTTGTAAGATATCAGGCCACTGAGCGACATTTATCCAAAGGATAACAAGGGTGTCCCATGCTCCTGTGGTATGGAGAGGCAACTGGAGTAAGCTGGTGATCTCTGTGTAATCTCCTTTTCTCTGTGTAGGTAAATTGCCACGTGACAGTTATCCCCATGGAATTTCCCTCTGGTACAGATATTGCCGTTCAGTTTTCTTCTGGAAGACCTCATTTGAGCCTTTGGTGTGACCCACAAAACAGGCCAAAATTGTTGTCAAAGGGGAAGGCCTAGGCCCCTGCACAGCCCCCTGCACACAACCCTACCAGTGACCTAGTGTCAGTAGTGTGTGTGTGTGTGTGTGTGTGTGTGTGTGTGCGCGCGTGTATGCGTGTGTGGTTGTGGAAGTGTTGGGTGTTATTATTTTCTGGCCAGTATTCTTTTATGATCAGTGATGTTGCTCTCCTTCAGGGTATGTCTGGGTCTGTGGTTGGGTCCATTGGCCGCGTTAACATTGTGCTCCAGAGGGTTCGCTGGCCCATAAGAGCAGGAGACTATGGGAGCCCCTCCTGAGGAATGCTGATTCCAGCACTGTCAGTGCTATCTTTCTTTTCCACGAACATCATGGTGTGGTGGCAGTTTCCCCAAGTATCTTAGCAGACAGACCTCTTAGGCAGTGGTGAAGGGCATGACTCCTGGTTTCTTCTCTCCTGATTGACCCGTAGTCCCTGGATGATGCTGGAGTTTGCCTTTCTAGGACTCAGATATCTATAGTGAATGTGGAGTTAAGCAGACTATTGCTAAAGCTCCTGCTTTAATAGTCAAGTGTTATTTTACATCATGCCCTCATGAAGTATGCTAACAATGCTCAGCACAGGGCACCAAACCACCACGTTATTGTATAAACACAGTTGAATTTTCATGACTAGGTGATAAAAAATTGGCACTTGGCCATGGATATAGGTTGCCTGGTTTTCAAGTCAAAGATACTTTCAAAATTTTACTTTTCAATGAACTTTAGTGTTTTGTTTTGTTGTGTTTTTTTTTTTTACAGGGACAGAGAGAGAGTCAGAGAGAGGGATAGATAGGGACAGACAGACAGGAACAGAAAGAGGTGAGAAGCATCAATCATTAGTTTTTCGTTGCCATTGCGACACCATAGTTGTTCATTGATTGCTTTCTCATATGTGCCTTGACCGTGGGCCTTCAGCAGACCGAGTAACCCCTTGCTGGAGCCAGCGACCTTGGGTCCAAGCTGGCGAGCTTTAGCTCAAGCCAGATGGGCCTGCGTTCAAGCTGGCTAGCTCAGGGTCTCGAACCTGGGTCTTCCGCATCCCACCCAGTCCGACCCTCTATCCACTGTGCCACTGCCTGGTCAGGCCAATGAACTTTAGATTTTAAGAGAGAACCTTTCGATTAAGTTAATTCACAAACATTGCCACCTTCTTCACACAGAACATTAACGATCTGGGTCCCTGTTGTCACACTCTGAAGGCTAAATGAACACCATTCTTTGGTGCAAAACCATTGCTGTTGACAGACTTTCAATGGCCCGTGAAGGCGTTCTGGCTACGCAGGACAGCCACGTCACCACTACAACTGAACACTAGTGACAAGCCACAAAGACAGCTCTGCCCAATGTAGTGTAGTCACTTCATTTCTTTATCTCTTTGACTTACACAGTCATAATATATAGACTCAATACTACTCAGAAGATCAAAGATAGAGATCTGCCATTCAGTCAGTGTCATGTAATTCACATTGTTCAGATTCCTGAAACTAACAGTGACTCAGTGATTCTGTTTTTAGAACAGTATATATCACTCAGACTTTTTCTCCTCAGAGCATCATGACAAAATAATATGTAACTTAAGATGACATTAATCTTACTCTATCAATTCACTTTTCCCAAACCACATGAATAAGAACAGTGTTTTACTCTGAAATGCCCAACTGATTGTTTCAGCCATTAATTTGCAATGCAGAGATTGGCATTTCTTTTCAGTTGGCTTTTTGGCTAAATTTTGATATGTTTCTGAGGCAGCTGTCTTCATAAATTTAGGTAAATTTTCTTCTTACTACAAAGTACCAAGTAACACTAACCATCTCAAAGGGAGTAGTCAAGTGGGAGTCCTGTCAGAGCCACCCTGAGCATGCATTCTGAGTCATGGCCAGATGGAGGTCAACTGTAGTTTTAGATGGATAATTTCTAATAAGACCCAAGACAAATTCAGGTTTTTCGGGGGTTGGGGGAGTTAAAGGTTTTAACAGACTGCCTTGGGGAGAAAAGTTACAAAATTATAAATGCAGAATTGCTGAGGCATAACTTAAGCTTCATTAGCTTCATGGTAAACCCTGCTCTGAATTAGACCAGCTAAAACCCCACGAATTGGAAATGACTTTTATTACTTTGTCAGCATTTCATAGACTGAAAATATTCCTGGTGCTTTGACACCTGATATTTCTTAACAATGAAGGCTTCTGAAATGCTTAAAATATTTTATAGCATAATGAACGGGGAAATGGCAACTCAAACTCTGCTGTGTCCCTTCAGCCCACAAACATTTAGAAGAGAGTTCAGAAACAAATGGGTAGTGCTAACAATAAGAAAATGGCCAAGAGAATGAAAGCGAAACTGATAAGGAAAGAATTTTTTGAATTTTTGATTGAAGTAGATTTCTATAAACCAGAAATCGCAGTTGTTGAAATCAGTCATTTGAAATGGGAGCATCCTCAGATAAACAGGCGTGTGGTGCTTCTCTGGCCTATTCATGTTGTTTCCGTCCGTGGCTGTTATAGCTTTTCTTAACATCCATTAAAGTAAATATAAGACTGTTAAAGTCAAATAATGTTCATTATTACAAGTGTTCTTTTAGTTCAGTAAAGCCATCTGAGACCATTCTAGAGGTTTGAGAACCATTTGAAGGAAGCCCAAAGGATTTTAGGCAGAGGGAGGATCAGATACCAAGGCGTGGGAACATGAAATGACACGGCTTCTCTCGAGAACTCCAGCTACCTTGGAGTATGAAGAGTGGTCCAAAGAATGCCAAGGTATTGGACTGAAAGTTAAATGAGGTCCAGGTAACAGTCAAAATGATCATTAACAGTGGAGATTGAAGATGTGCTACATCCTGGGTTTCTGCTGTAGCCCCAGGACAGAGCTCAGTGCTTATAGGCGGGAGACCATGGAAGCTTGGGTGACTGCCAGGATTCCAGGTTTGGTGGTTGTCAAGTATTGCCATTAGTCAGAATGTTTGTGGGAGGTAAGTTTTTAAGGGGCTGTAATGAGTACAGTTTGGGGCACATTAAATGTGAAGGCCTGTAGGTCATGGAAGTGGATATATCTGTCATGCAGCTCAGGGGACAGGGGAAGCCTAGACACAGATGTGAGAATCATTAGCATTCATAGGAGGGGTAAGAAGAGAGAAATATTTAAAAGGGGATCTTAGAAAAAAGGGCAATAAGACCATCAAGATTTTTGTTTGTTTTTTAAAATTTATTGTGTTTACATAGATTCAAGTGTCCCATCGAATATATCTCCCTCTCCCCCCATCCCCACGTTCCCCTTAATACCCCCTTGGCCCCCTTCCCACAACGCCCTCTCCTTTCCCTCCAGGATTTGCTGCTCTGCTCTGTTTGTCTCTGTGTTATGTATACATAATTTCACTAATCCCTTTCCCCTCTCTGATCCCATCCTCTCTTCCCCTTTTCCTCTGGTCCCTTTGATCCCGCCTCTGCTTCTATTCCGTTCTTTCCATCACACTGTTCATTAGATTCCTCATATGAGTGGGGTCATAGAATATTTTTCTTTCTCTGCCTGGCTTATTTCACTTAGCATAATAGTCTCCAGGTTCATCCATGTTGTCACAAAGGGTAAGATTCCCTTCTTTTTCACAGCCACATAGTATTCCACTGTGTATATGTACCACTGCTTTTTAATCCACTCGTCCACTGATAGGAACTTGAGTTGTTTCCAGATCTTGGCTGTTGTAAACAATGCTGCAATAAACATGGGGGTGCATTTCTTCTTTTGAATCAGTGATTTGGTGTTCTTGGGGTATATTCCTAAAAGTGGGATAGCTGGGTCAAACGGTAGATCCATTTATAATTTTTTGATGAAACTTCATACTGTTTTCCACTGTGGCTGCACCAGTCTGCATTCCCACCAGCAGTGCAGGAGGGTTCCCTTTCCTCCACATCCTCACCAGCACTTACTGTGTGTTGATTTGTTAATGAGCTCCATTCTGACTGGTGTGAGGTAGTATCTCATTGTGGTTTTAATTTGCATTTCTCTGATGATTAGTGATGTTGAGCATTTTTTCATCTGCCGGCTGGCCATCTGTATGTCCTCTTTGGAGGAGTGTCTATTTCTTTTCCCCGTTTTTTGATTGGATTGCTTACCTTCTTGGTGTTGAGTTTTGCAAGTTCTTTATAAATTTTGGTTATTAACCCCTTATCAGATGTATTGTCGAGTATGTTCTCCCATTGTGCGGTTTGTCTTTTTATTTTGTTCATAGTGTCTTTAGCTGTGCAAAAGCTTTTTAGTTTGATATAGTCCCATTTGTTCATCCTGTCCTTTATTTCCCTTGCCCTTGGAGATAAATCAGCAAATATATTGCTGCAAAAAATGTTGGAGAGCCTACTGCCTATGTTTTTTTCCAAGATGTTTATGGTTTCACAACTTACATTTAAGTCTTTTATCCATTTTGAGTTTATTTCTGTGAATGGTGTAAGTTGGTGGTCTAGTTTCACTTTTTTGCATGTACCTGTCCAATTTTCCCAACACCATTTGTTAAAGAGACTGTCTTTACCTCATTGTATGCTCTTACCTCCTTTGTCAAATATCATTTGACCATAGAGATGTGGGTTTATTTCTGGGTTCTCTGTTCTGTTCCATTGATCTGTATGCCTGTTCTTATGCCAGTACCAAGCTGTTTTGAGTTCAATGGCCTTGTAGTATAACTTGATATCAGGAAATGTGATACCTCCCACTTTATTCTTTATTTTCAAGGTTGCTGAGGCTATTCGTGTTCTTTTTTGGTTCCATATAAATTTTTGGAATATTTGTTCTATATCTTTGAAGTAAGCCATTGGTATTTTAATAGGAATTGCATTGAATTTATACATTGCTTTGGTAGTATAGACATTTTAGTGATGTTTATTCTTCCTAACCATGAGGACAGTATATGCTTCCACTTGTTTGTATCTTCCTTGATTTCTTTTATCATTGTTTTATAATTTTCCAAGTACAAGTTTTTAACCTCCTTGGTTAAATTTACTCCTAGGTACCTTATATTTTTTTGTTGCAATAGTGAAGGGGATTGTTTCCTTAATTTCTCTTTCAGACAGTTTATTGTTGGTGTATAAATATGCCACTGATTTCTGAATATTGATTTTATATCCTGCCACTTTGCTGAATTCATTTCTCAGGTCCAGTAGATTTTTGACTGAGACTAGGGTTTTCTATGTACAGTATCATGTCATCTGCAAATAGTGACAGTTTTACTTCTTCTTTTCCAATTTGGATGCCTTTTATTTCTTCTTCTTGTCTGATTGCTGTGGCTAGGACTTCAGAACTATGTTGAATAAGAGTGGTGAAAGGGGGCACCCCTGCCTGGTTCCTGATCTTAAGGGGATTGCTTTTAATTTTTGCCATTGAGTATGATATTGGCTGTGGGTTTGTCATAGATGGCCTTTATCATGTTGAGGTATGATTCCTGTATTCCCACTTCGCTGAGCGTTTTGATCATGAATGGGTGCTGGATTTTATCAAATGCTTTTTCTGCATGTATTGATATTATCATGTGATTTTTGTCCTTCCTTTTGTTTATGTGATAAATCACATTGATTGATTTGCAAGTATTGTACCAGCCTTGCCTCTCCAGAATAAATCCCACTTGATCATGATGTTTGATTTTTTTTATGTATTGCTGGATCCGGTTGGCTAATATTTTGTTGAGAATTTTAGCATCTAAATTCATCAGGGATATTGGCCTATAGTTTTCTTTCTTTGTAGTGTCTTTGTGTGGTTTTGGAATGAGGATTTTGCTCGCCTCATAAAAGGAGGTTGGAAGTCTTCCCTCCTCTTGAATTTATTGAAATAGCTTGAGAAGGATAGGAGCTAGTTCTTCTTTTAATATTTGATAAAATTTGCCTGTGAATCCATCTGGCCCAGGACTTTCGTTTTTTTGGAGTCTTTTGATAATTGTTTCAATCTCATTTATTGTAATCAGTCTGTTTATGTTTTCTGATTCTTCCTAATTGATTTTTGAAAGATTATATGTTTCAAGGAATTTGTTCATTTCATCTAGATTGTCTAATGTTTTGGCATACAGTTCTTCATAGTATTTTCTTACAATCCTTTGTATTTCTGCTGTGTCAATTATTCTCCACTCTCATTTATAATTTTATTTATTTGAGTCCTCACTCTTTTTTTCTTAGTGAGTCTGGTTAAGGATTCATCAATCTTGTTTACCTTTTCAAAGAACCAGCTCCTGGTTTCATTGATCCTCTGTATTATTTCCTTAACCTCTATGTCATTTACTTTCGCTCTGATCTTTATTATTTCCTTTTTTCTACTTCCTTTGGGTTCTACTTGCTGTTTTTTTTTTTCTAGTTCTTTTAGATGCAGGGTGAAGTTGTTTATTTGAGCTTTTCTTGCTTCTTAAGATATGCCGGTAATGCTATGAACTTCCCTTTCAGGACTGCTTTTGCTGTGTCCCATAAATTTTGAGTTGTTGTATGTTCATTTTCATTGTTTCAAGGAAATTTTTACTTCTTTCTTGATCTCATTGTTAACCCATTCGTTATTTAATAACATACTATTTAGTCTCCAAGTGTTTTTCAGTTTTTCTATTGTAGTTAATTTCTAATTTCATGCCATTGTGATTAGAGAAGATGCTTGGTATGATTTCAATCTTCTTAAATTTATTGAGACTTGTTTTATGTCCCAACATGTGGTCTATCCTAGAGAATGTACCATGAGCACTTGAAAAGAATGTATATTATGCTGCTTTAGGGTGAAAGGTTCTGAAGATATCTATTAAATCCAGTTGATCTGATGTGTCATTTAAGGATGCTGTTTCTTTGTTAATTTTTTGTCTTGAGGATCTATCCATTGATGTCAGTTGGATATTAAAATCCCCTGTTATTATAATATTGCTGTTGATCTTGCCCTTTATGTTGATCAAAATCTGCTTTATATATTTAGATACTCCTATATTAGGTGCATAGATATTTATAATGGTTATCTCTTCCTGTTGGATTGCTCCCTTTATCATTATGTAGTGACCTTCTTTATCCCTTACTACAGTCTTTGTTTTAAAGTCTATTTTGTCAGATATAAGTATTGCTACCCAGCTTTTTTATTTCATTTGTATTTGGGTGAAATGCTTTTTTCCATCCGTTTACTCTCAGTCTATGTGTATCTCTTGTTTTGAGTTGGGTCTCTTTTAGACAACATATGAATGGGTCCTGTTTTCTCATCCATTTAGGTACTCAATGTGTTTTGATTGGAGCATTTAATTCATTTACATTTAATGTTATTATTGATATGTAGTTGTTTATTGCCATTTATTCTTTCATTCTACATTTTCTTTTTCTAGATTTTTTTCATTCCTTTGCTCTGTTTACAGCATACCCCTTAACATTTCTTGCAGCATTGGTTTAGTTGTAATGAATTTCTTGAGTTTGTTTTTCTGGGTTTTTTTTTTTTTTTTTGCCTGGGAAGCTTTTTATTTCTCCTTAATTTTAAAAGATAACCTTACTGGATTAAGAAGTCTTGGTTGTAGGCTCTTATTTTGTATTACTTTGAATATTTCTTTCCATTCCCTTCTGGCTTCTAGTGTTTCCATTGAAAAGTCGGATGTCATCCTTAAGGGGGTTCCTCTGTAGGTAACTGTCTGCTTTTCTCTTGCAGCTTTTAGTATTCTTTCTTTATCTCTTAATTTTGATATTTTCATTATGATGTGTCTTGGTGTAGGCTTCTTTGGGTTCCTCTTTAATGGGATGCTCTATGCTTCTTAAACTTGTGTGGCTTTTTTCTTCATCAATTTAGGGAAGTTTTCAGCTATGATTTTTTCAATCAGGTTCTCTAACCCTTGTTCTTTCTCTTCTGCTTCAGGAACCCCTATGATGCAGATGTTGTTTCTCTTCATGTTGTCACAGAGCTCTCTTAGATTTTCCTCAGTCTGTTTGAGCCTCTTTTCTTTTTGCTGCTCTGCTTTCGTTTATCTTGTCCTCTAAATTGCTTATTTGATCCTCTGCTTCATCCAGCCTGCTGTTAGTTCCTTCTAGTGTAGTCTTTATTTCTGATATTGTATTTGTCATTTCTGACTGATTCTTTTTTATGATTTCAGTGTCCTTTTTGATGCTTGCTGTCTCTTTATTTAGGTGCTCATTATTTCCCTTCACTGTTGCTCTAAGATCTTTGAGCATCCTAAAAATAATTATTTTAAACTCTGCATCCAGTAATTTGGTTACTTCCATCTCATTCAGTTCTTTTTCTGGGGATTTCTCTGTTGATTAATTTGGGTTGCGTTTCTCTGTCTTCCCATTTTTTTGTATGTATAGACTCCTCCTTTGGGTTTGCTGTTTGAATTGCTAGCTGAGTCTAGGGTTTAAGTTTTCTGCTTCCAGCTATCAGTTGTGTTGGTTCTAGTTCTTCGGTTGGCATCATCTGTTGTTTGTAATCAGCTGTGGGCTACTTATCATCAGCTACTGCTCTTTTTGCTGTTTTTGTGGGTGGTTTCTGTGCCTGAGTAGTGTGGGAGGGGCCAACCTGTCTATAAGGATCAGCTTCCTTCTGCTTAGAGCTATCAGCAGCTCCGTACAAGCTGCAAGCTCTGAAAGATTTACCTCCACTTTTCAGCTATTCCAGTTCTTCTTGCAGCTGCCTTGTCTTTCCAGAGTCCTCTGTTGAAAGATTGTAGTGTGGGTCTCACTGGCCTCACCTAACCTACCCCTGCACAGATTGCAAACTTGTTTGGTTAGGGCAGCTGAGGTTGGGACTACAACTTTATTGGGACCCCCTACTTCAGGAGTCTCTTGGGCTGTAGCTCAGTACAGGGAATGTGACCCCTACTCCAGGGCCTAATCCCTCAGCCTCTGCTGGATACCCAAATTTTATTTCTCCCCAACAAGGTGAGCTGCAGGGAAGTCTGAACTCCATCTAATTTTCTCTTTCTGCTGCCTCTAATTGGTAGCTACTCGCTGGGCCCAGCAGGGAACTCAAGGGATTAGTGTGGGGGCAGTGGGCATGATTTGCTCTTTGGTCCCAGTTGTCACTCTATCCAGACTTTATTTTTTTACACATATCTCCATAGGGTGTTGCCACTGGAGTGCAGTAGGTGTGGCCTCTGTGTTCCAGAGGTGTGGCCTGCCCCCTCAACCCCATTTCTCTGGGCGGGTGCATTCTCAGCAGTGGAGGGGGGAGGTGTATCTTGGATCTACCAGAAACCTGAGTCACTGACCCCGCCCCCTGCTTCTTCATCTTTCTGAAAGATCTTTTCCCCTGGCTAAATATGGAGAGATTTCCTGGGATGGGGCATCTGCCTTTCCCCAGACTGGTGTGGGACAAAGGGATCACTCCTTTCCTGTATATATATCCACTTTAGCCCTGGAGAATGACTCAGTGTAGGTGTTCTGGTCACCATCACCATGTCTCTCCCTGTGCCTCCAACTTTACACTTTCCTCATGTAACTCCAGTTCTCTCAGCTCTCCTGCTCCCGGAACTCCAGGCAAGTGGCTACGAGCAAGATTTTCTGTGTGGGCCCTTTAAGGCTGAGTCTGCCACTCCAAAAGCTGCTCCTTCCTCCTGGGCTGACAGAAACCCTACTCTTTTCACCACTCAATGCTATCTGGCTGCCTCTTCCAGTCACTGGGGCTCCAAGCTGAGGCCCCCCACCTCTCAGGGTCCCTCTCCCTGTAGTGAGAGTCCTTCTGGGGACTCCACCACCCCTCGCTACTGGGAGCAGGGCAGCCCCTACCACTATACTGCACTTCCTACCAGACTCAGTGTGGCTTCTTCTGTGGTCCTTGGTTATAGTAGAGTCCTCTTCATTTCATCCAATGTTGGTTTTTCACAATGATTGTTCTTAAATTAAGTTGTAATCCAGTTTGGTCCTGGGAGGTGGCTGTTGTAATGTCTTCCTACTCTGTGGCCATCTTGGAATCTCAGAACTCAAGGTTTTAATTGTTAGGAGAAGAAAGGGAACTAGCAAAAGCAAATGAAAAGAACATTCAGTGGAGTGGGGAGATAACTAGTAATGAGAGGTTGTATAGAAACCCATAAAGGGAAGAGTTTCAAGGAAAATTCAGTGATTAACCCTCTGAGTAGTGAGGTGTTTTTCATGATTTCTGACTCCTGGGAGTAAGTTTTTTATTTCAAAAAAATGATATTAGTTCCAGTTACAGTTTTATTAACATAAAATTATGTTTATTTACTAACCAATTTATGGAAACAAGAAGAACATACATTTGCCTTTTTTTAATGTTGCCTTACACATTTTTAAGATAAATCGATCATACTCTGGATGGTCAGGAGGCACAAGGACGTACATGAACGTTCGTACTACTCAAAGGATTAACAAGGTCAAATATCTAAAAAAGTGAAGCCCAGTCCTATCTGTGCATAATGGTGGAGTTTAATGGAGTTGGGAGGAGGAATCTGGATGACCCTCTCCTCTAAGTTGAGAAGTGAGTGGGAGGCAGGTGAGTGGAGAGAGAACCAGTAGCTGGCGAGTCATGAAGGCATACGGGCTCTTTCCTCCTGAGAGAAATGACACATAAACTGATTTACCTTATATTTCGCTCCATAAGATGCACTTGACCATAAGACACACCTAAGGTTTTTAAGGAGGAAAATAAGAAAAAAAAATCTAAACCAAATGGTGTGTTAAAATATTTAATAAAATACTGTATTTTTCGCTCCATAAGACACACTGGCATTTCACCCTCCACTTTTTTTTGGGGGGGGAAGTGCGTTTTATGGAGCAAAAAGTACAGTACATTCAGGAAAGTAACCAAAAGAATTGTACAGGTTAAAACTGAATGAGATTGAGGGCAGTTAAAATGAAGCAAACTCCCTGAGGATAAGAGAAAGAATGAGATCAAAAGACTATGGAGGGGTAAGGATATGGAGAGCTTGAAACCCTCATGCACTGCTGATGGGAATACAAAATGGTACAACTGCTATAGAAAACAGGCTGGAAGTTCTTTAAAAAGTGAAGCATAGAATTACCATGTTACCTAGCAATTCCACACTAAAGAATTGAAAATAGGGGTTCAGGCAGATACTTGCACACAGTGTTCATTGCAGCATTATTAACAATAACCAAAATGTAGAAACAACCCAAGTGTCCATAACAGATGAATGGATAAACAAAATGTGGTATATACGGTCAATGGAATTTTATTCAGTCATAAAAAGAGATAAGTTCCTTATATATGCTACAACATGGATGAAAACATACTAAGTAAAAAATAGCCAATCAAGGCCTGACCTGTGGTGGCACAGTGGGTAAAGCGTCAACCTGGAACGCTGAGGTCACTGGTTCGAAACCTCGGGCATACCTGGTCAAGGCACATATGGGAGTTGATGCTTTCTGCTCCTCCCCCTCTTCTCTCTCTCTCTCTCTCTCTCTCTCTGTCTCCTCTCTCTAAAATGAATAAATAAAAATCTAATAAAAGCCAATAAAATATTCTATGATTCCATTTGGATAAAATATCTAAAATAGGCAAATTCATAAAGACACAGAGTAGATTAGAGGCTATCAAGGGCCGGGGGGAGGTGGAAAGTTATTGCTTAATGGAGTTTCTGTTTGAGGAGATGGAATCGTTTAAAAAAATGAATAGTGGTGATGATTATACAACATTGTTAATGTAATTAGTGCTACTGAATTATGCATAAAAATAGCTAAAATAGCATATTTCATGTTACATATATTTCACCATAATAAAATGTAATGTCAGCCATAATATACATAGTGGTTCAATTTGGTCAATAACAAGTTTAACTATTTTTTTAACAAAGTTAATGTGAAGGGATAATTCTGAGTTACACAGGCACATCTTCCTCATCCTTTCTATCCTTCCCATAGCTGTCCAGTGCTCTGGAGGCATAGGTGAGGATGTGGGTATGTACAACTTAAATTGCCTTTGTCCTTGTGGACATTAAGGGTGTTCCTGACAGTTTCTATTTCTTTTCCCAATAAGAGATAAGCTCCTCCGCTTAGAGTGGACAGGGTGGGTAGAATTTTAATAAGAAACTAGAAGAGAGCAAGTGAAGGTTAAGAATGGCCACCAAGGGAAATGGAAGAGGGAGCTGACCAAGGATAAAGAGGAGAACTAATAAAGTATTCTGCTGACCCAACCGATATGGGTATGCTGCGTAAGTATGCAGTGTTATTGTCATGGGTTTTCTTTTATTAGTTTTTTCCAGCTGCACCAGGTATAGAAGTGAGAACATCTGGATTGCTCCTGTATGGGGTGTTTGTGGCATGGGCCCAGTAGAGGGCCAACCGGGGGTGCAGATTGGTACCTAAGAGGCCTGAAGGTGACTCATGACCCTAAAGAAAGTGGAGTTGAAGTGAAAAGGTGGGTGTAATGGGAGTGAGGAGTGACAGACAGAATAAATATTGAACTTACCCGAAGAGATAAGACTTTTCTGGCTGATGACATTAAAGAATAGGCTCTAAAAGTGAAGGTGAAGTTACAGAAATGTGTGCTGTATTAGAGTAGACTGACTGTTGTTCCAAGTAGATGAAACATGTATAATGACTTAATTATAGTAGAGGTTTATTTCTTGAGTATATACTTAGTCCAATGTGGTCAGTAAGGCTGTTTGCTTCAGAGTAATTCATGGACCCATGGTGGAGTCTCTGTCATCTTTAACCAAGCTTTCAAGATCATCTGGGCATTGACATCCATTTGGTGGAAAAATAAAGAACAAGGAGGAGTTCAGATAAGTGATTTTATTGGCCAAACCCGAAAGAAGTTCGTATCAACCTCTTCATATATCATTGACCAGAACGTGGTCGCATGGCCACACCAAATTGCAAGGAAGTCTGGGAAATGTGTAGTTGTGTGTCCTAGGAAAAGAGGAACCAGCAGCCCTTGCTACACTTACACGTTCAAGACATTTTTTAAAGCATTTGCTGTTGTGATATTGCCAGTTTATTTTGTTAAGTCCAGAAAGAAATTTCAAAAACACTAACTTTAAAAAATAGACTAAGTGAGGAAGCCTTATCTGACCATACATGGAAAGCATTCATTTCTAATTCTGTTCCTTAAATCTACTTTTTATTTTAATCTAGGCAGGTATCTCCAGTTTCCTCATTTGACGAACTGAGTTTCACACTTTTTCGTTCATCAGAAATGTGTACAAGATATTTTTGTGTGATAGAGCCCCTTTATCGCCCCCTGTATGCCAGAAGCAAATATTTAATACCGCAGGAGACAGTCATTAAGTCATTGAAGGCATGGGTCCGTACAAATGAGCCAAATGAATTTTATGCCTGATTTAAGGGCAAGAGCCATTTTGCTTCAGACTGTTACTTTAATAAATAATGTAAGACTTCTTTGTGAGCCGCACAAATGTTTTCACTGTTAACAAGCTACTCAGTGTTGGATTTTTTAAAAAGGTGAAATCTCCCCAACAAGTATATTATCCACCCCAAATTTTCCACCAATAGGAATGCAAGGCAAGTACAGCATCAGCTGAGAGTCACTGGCTGACAATGTTGAGTCATAGTCACTGTACCCACAGAGAGCTGCACAGGGCAGGGAGGGGTGGAGGCACTATAGAGGACACCGACACCAGAGAGGGATTTCTCCCCCAGCAGAGACTTTGTCCTAGGAACCATGTGATAAAATTCAAAGGGTCTTGGTTTAGATTTGAGTAGTTTGCCATCTTCCTTTTCAAAATCATAGGGAAATTCTTCAGAAAATAAGCTCTGTGTCTTGGTGAGGTAAGGTCCTTTAAAGGGACATGGTTAATTATTACAAAGTCCTAGGGGTGCCTCACAATGCTTCCTCCTCTGATATTAAGAAAGCTTATCACCAATTAGCTCTTCAGTTACACCCAGACAAGAATCCAGAAAACAAGGAGGCAGCTGAGGAGAAATTCAAACAAGTAGCTGAGGCCTATGCCATCTTGTCTGATGCTGAGAAACGTAACAGCTATGATGAGTCCAGAGGGGAACACAACAAAATGGAAAAGAGAAGAAACAGGAGAGACAAAACCAATTTGAAGGAGGAACTGTGGTTTGAGAGGCCATGCCATGGCATTCAAAATGTCATTGAAGATGAAGACCTCTTCTCAGGAGATGTTTTTCCCACTGGTCACGTGGAGAGAACCAGGAGATTCCACTCTTCCTTCTTCGATGTGACTCCCATTTTGGACACTGGGTTTTCCACTTTTGTATCCCTGAGCTCCAGACCAAGTTCCCCTTCCTCTGGGACATTTGTCCCCTTTGTAAGCAGTGGAATGGGAACCTTCAAACTGGTCACCACTTGTAGCCAGACAGTAAACGGCAAGAGAGTTGTTACAAGGAAAGTTGTAGAAAATGTGAGAGAGAAGACTGAAGTGGAAGAAGAAAGCCTATTTCATCCGATTCCTCTACGTCATTGGTAAGGGGTTGCTTCTATGTTCTTTCACAGGCAAACTTCCTTTGAGGCCTGTGACTCTGATGCTTATCAAAGATAGAGTGTTTTGAACTGGAATGGACAGAGGTCAGTCTAGTCCAAACATCTCATTTTATAGAGGGGCCAGATGTTATACAAGGAACTAGGAAGCAGCAGAGTTCGGCCTTTGGGACCAAGTCTTTGGATTCTAAATTGACCCTTCTTTCCCTCTGCACTATAATTGGGACAACAGAGACCACCACAAATACAGACTTCTGAGTCAGGGTCCCACCATCATAATCCCCACTGACTTCGCTCCAGCATTTTCCTGCTCTGCCTTGCTGTTGTGCAGTTGCCTCTTTCTGGATGGTTACTCGTTTTCACTTTCTAGCCTTTCTCTTAGCTTCTTCTCTTCCCATCTCATCTTCTTCCTTCCCATACCTTTCCGATGAGCCAATCACAGTTCAGCTCCATTGAAAAAGTTACCTAGCTATGGATTGTTACCTAGTTGTAGAGAGAAAGAGTGAAAAGTAAATGGGGTAAGATTTTGTATACACTTTTTCTTCATAGCTAGCATTTATTGACTGCTCAGCAAATGTCAGGAACTCGACTTCACATATATTTTTCCAATAATACTTCAGTAGTGAAATACAGTAGCTGCTTTCCCCTTATCATATAGATAAGGAAATTAGGCTGAGAGAGATTAAATAACTTGCCCCAGGCCCCACCTAATAAGCAATAAATGTCGTACTCTTAAACATCCTTATCTACTGAACTATAATATCTCTGGATCCTATGCATTTATTTTTAGATCTAGGGTCTTGTCCTCATTGAAAATTTATACCTGTCATCTCTAAACCTTACTTCCATGCATGAGCACTTGCTGGAACTTGTTTAGTATGCAAACATTTTGAATATTATTGCCCATCAGGTACTTGGTTACTCTCACAGGAAGACAGAAGCAATGTAAAATGTTTCACTGAAACTAGCAAGTGCTTATCCCTTAACACACGTATGTAAACAGGATCCCAAGATGCAAATTTATCTTTTTGTGTTGGCTTTAAACACAACATTCATGCAATCATGGCATTTTGTTGTTGTTGTTGTTTAACAAAAAATTTATCTGCTGACATTCCACCCCATCCACAAGTGAATGGGATCCAGAGGAGTGGTTCCTTGTGGAAAGATACTGATGGAATGAATCTGCGTTAGAACTTCTGCATTCCAACTTCCACTCTTAGGCCCATTCTGGTACAACAGGCTGATGGGCAAAATTTGGATTTCGTTTGCATTGCAAACTTTTATGCAAGTTATGTAACAAATGAGTAGCTTTTATAACTCAAGGAACATTCCTGTGTTTGCAGTTTTTATGATGCAAATGTTTTATGTAGTCTTTGAGTTTTTAATTTTTTAATACAGTTTTTGAACTTGAACAGGAATATTCCTGCATCCCTCTGACAAAAGGCAGCATTCAGGCAGAGAGCACTCTTCCTGGAGTTGGAATTGGAGCATATCTGTACATTTCCACTTAGTAGTCACTGAGAGCCTCCTACGTGTCAGGTACTATGCTAGTTGCCCGACAGAATGCATCATTTTTCATCTCCAAAATCCTGCAAGGGTTTATTTCCATTCTATAGGTGAGGAAACTGAGGCTCAGGGAGGTTAAGTCTCTTACCCCGGGCCATACAGTATGTTGTGAAGGTAAGGTTCAAACTGGTTTGCTTCCCTTGGAAGCTCACCATTCCCTAATGCTGCATTCTGCTCCCACTCATCTGAGCGCCTATAGTCATGATTGAATGGGAAAGTTTTATTATATGTATGAACTCTATTCATTTCAAAATGTCTAAATGAGGATTTCCAAATAGAGTTTTCTCTTATGAACCTTTCTCTGAGGTGAACTGCATGCAGTGTGGCAACTGAACAAAGGGAAAATCAAATTGGAGCATAAAACATGATTTTCCATTTTGTCTTAAAATCCAAATTTCAGCATTTTTCAGACATACTTGGCTTTTGACAGAAATGCTGAGTTGTAGGAGGACTTTTTGCCAGCACAGATTTTTTTAAAATTCACTTTCAGTTAATAAAGGAAGTTTTCTTGTTGGATAGAAATGAAAGCAGTGTCATCTCTTCTTGATGCCTGTTTAAAATACGTAATAAGTGAGGTAGGAGCAAAGCCCAGCAAAGGGAGAGCAGAGAGCAGGGCAGCACATTGCCATTGCTGCTTTTTAAAGCATTCCAAGTGAGTCAGTGTTTGGCTCAGTGCGTAAGTAAGCTAGAGCCTGAGCTTGGAGGTCACCTGTGGCTCAGATCCCAGTGACCTCACAGTGCTTAAGGGATAGCTACTCTGACTTCCCCGTGTCAGAAGCGCCTCTGCCAACTCTCATGCTGGCAGACTGTGCTGACGGGCCATCTTTGGGATCACTAGCTTCTGGAAAGGAAGAAAAATACTTTAGGACTAGAAATTCAATTCCTATATTCTCAATTTCCCATTCTTGCCCTATCAATCAACTGCTTTTTTATGCACTATGGTTTTGAATAGTTGTCGCCTACATAATAATAGGAGACATTTTGTTTTCCAGTCTATGACAAAATAAAGGTTCCAACACTCAAAACACCGCAGGCCAATTAGAAGTAGTCCCTGTCCTGCTCTGGTATGTGTTAGGTGTTTGACAAGTGAGATGAGGACCTGGCCCTGTCAAGGAATAATGACAAGTGATTCTGTAACTCCGCGCAGGGAGCATTTGCAAAGGTGGTGTCATGGAATCCCGTCAGAAAGCCTATATCCGCCATTACCAGCCGAGGAGAGAGAGGCAGAAGGGACTTGCCCAAGGTTACCACGTGGGCGTTTCTTCAGCCCTGTAACTCAGTGCTGTCCACCCCCCTACACACACACACAAACATTAAAGCACATCTTCTTCACAGCCTGACAAAGGACGTGTGAGAAGGAATGGCCTCCTTGGTCACGGTTTTCTGAAGCTTCAGTTGCACACTGTGTCCCTCCTACCCGTCTGTCCACCAGTGGGGGAGTTGGGTGCAGATGTATGTGTGTAGAATGAAGAAGCAGACGTGTCGAGGCCTACCAAGCACGCATGGCTAGTCCATCGCTTGAGCCCGGGTTCTCTAAGGACTAGCTCAGTTTCTCCCCACAAGTGATGACAGAAGTAAGGTGACAATTGTCATTCTCAGTGCTTCCTTTCTAGAAATTTCAAACCACTTTCTCGGGGTCCTCGTATCTTTCATAAGAAGCCCATTTTTATTTCTCCCTAAAGCTTTGTAATCTCCAGGGTAGCCAGTGTACAGGTCCCCTGGTTGGGGACCTGAAAGGTGTGGGGAGGGAGTGGACTGGGCGGAGCACAGGGGAGGCATTTGCAGTGGGCGGAGCCCTGCCCCTCATTCCCTAACTTGGAACCTTGAGGATCCATTCAGAAGAGGAAGTGTGGCAGGGCCCCCAGCATGAGAAGTTGATTTTCAGATTGAGGCAGGATGCTTCTCCTTTTTAAATTATTTTTGAAATTTTTTTATGATGGTTCTCCTTTTAAAGGGGAGGAAAGAAATTTAGAGTGAGTCATTTTTCCAATGTCAATTGTTGTGATTGACAATATAAAAACCTAAGACTCTGGTCCCCATTGGTTCATCTAAACAACACACATTTACTTCTAAGTGACAGGAGAAACCAAAGGAGTTACGAAAAGAACATCAGCTTTGGCTGCAGGCAGATGAGAATTCAAATCCTGTGCCATCCTTTCCTAACTTCTTGATTCTTGGTTTGCCTGTAAAATTAAGATGATAATCCCTGCTTGTCTTGATTTATAGAGTTATTTTAGAAACCAAGTACACAAAATTCTACATAAACTATAATTTATAAATGGAAAGTGTCATTATTCCTTTTGGAAGCAGTATCTTTGATCTTTAAAGGTACATACTCCAAGCTTGCTATTAGTTTTTTAAGACGTTATGATGTGTGATCTTGAAAATGAGAACAGCTGTGAATTGTATTTAATCAAAAAATAAAAATAGAAGATGGAAGATAAAAATAGAAGATTCCACTTTTTTTCCCATTTTGGCATAAAAGCAAAAAAGTAATGATTTTAGCTTGGAGATAATGTCTTTTCTTTTGAACTTCCTTTTTGCTTCATTCTTTTTGAGCTTTTGGACTTACATGTTGGCTTTACCCTCTGCTTCCATTATAGGAAATTGATGGAAAATCCCTGCTATTGATGACAAGAAATGATGTGTTGACAGGACTTCAGTTAAAATTGGGGCCTGCTCTGAAAATCTACGAGTATCACGTAAAACCTCTGCAGTCAAAGCATTTAAAGAACAGCTCTTCATAGTACAGTCCAATTGGGGTCCCAGACCTCAAAAATACATAATAACATAATTTAGTTTCATGTGATGAAACTTTATAAACAGAATGCATACATGTGTATATGTAAAGAGTTACAGCCAAATGAAACGTTATCCTATTGGATAGACTAGGCAATCCATCAGCTAGGAGGAGCAAGGAGAATATGAGAACATGTGATCAGGATGGTTCTCCTCGTGGAATTTGTCAGAGAGTGAAAAGAACTCAGTCTTTGACACTATTAGATACCCTTCCCCCAGAAGGCTTTGAAATCATAAGGATTTTCTTGATTCATAGATGGCTTTCTCAAAATTCTTTGAAAAACTTAATGGAATGAGCATCTTTTGGTTACAGACTTGGGGAGGGGAGATAAGAGGAAGGGATTGCTGTCTCCCATGAAACCCTTTGCTCCTTGGAGCTTGTATTATTGGGATGGATTTGCTGACACCCTTTTTTATAGAGGGACCTTCACTTGACCTTATTAAGGTTTCACTGGAATATGCTGCGATGTTTGAAACGAATGTGCACCTTGGCCCCTTCAGAAGCAGAACTGTACCTCTAAAAAGATTCTCTGTTGTGTATTGGGGATAACCATCCACATTCAGCTAGCTTTCACAGGAGCTAATGGTATTTTCTGCATAGAATTGCTTTTAAATTAGTTCTTTGTGTCTGAAGAAGGCATTTTTTCACTTTATGGTTGTATTTATAATCATTTGTTTCTGAAGTAATTTGCCAAGAGTTAGAGATCAGAAAGCCTTGTTATTAGTACAGAATATTTTTATATATATTCCTTCATGATGGTGTAATATTTTTTTAATTGCTCTGATGCTTTGTTTGATTGCTGGTTGGAGTACTTGTTTTTAAGAAGTTGAAGAAGTGGGCTTCCTACATCTCTGTTCAAAGAGACATTTGTTCAATCTCTGTGTGTCAATGCCTTGTTGGGTTGGTGCTTTGTGGTCGCAATAAAGCATTGCTTCAGCTTATTCCTGGTGTATGTATGATATTTTCTGTCGGTTGCTTTTGCAGTTGGGATTAAGGATTAAGGTCGCTCCTCAGAATCATGGAGAGATAGTTAAACTTAAAAATAACTATAGATATAGGAAACATATACATCTATATGTGGATTTATCTTCTTTATAAAAGGAATTGTCTGTCAAGTACACTTTGTTTCTTCTCTTATCCCCATCCAACAATACATTTTAGGTGTTCTTTTAGCCAAAGGTTTTTTGGTGTTTTTTTTACTGTAGGCCAGTGGGGGTCATGATTTTTTGGGAAATTCTAATGAAACTTCCTCCAGACAAAAGCTCATGTTCCCACATACAGAACTTTGTAGAGTTGATGGACTCCCTGAAGTTCCCTCTTCTTTCTCAATAGTTACTATTTCAGAGTGTTACAGTCCAATCTCCATGGAGATCATGGATCTTTTCCATGAAGATGAGAGTGAAAGAAACATTGGAAATGGTTTAGTGAGTGGCATTCAATGATACATTGCAAATTAATTGGAATATGAAGTTTACGAAGTGTCTGAAATTTCAGTAATACTTTGTTTTACACTTCAAGTGGGAAAGGGAGTCACAAAAGAGACATTTTCTATCCCCAAGTCCTTACAGTCTACCTGAGATGGCAAACAGAAACATGTAAGAGTACAAGGCAGAATACAGTTGAGGGCTATGAGGAGAGAGAACGGTGAAATGAGAACAGCACCTGCTGGAGACCGAGGTGGGGAAGAAGGGACAGGAGCTCAAGTAGGAGGGAGATGGAATGAAGAACTCGATTAATCTTTCTGAAAGTGTTTCCACGAGTGAAACAGTGATGGCGTTTGGACCCCCACCTCAAAGGGAGAACATGGGGAGTGTCCAGGCCCTGCTTCTGTGCATCCACCTGATACCCTTCATTTTGGTTTGGAATAGGGTTTCTCTATGGGTGATAAGACTACTTCCCCTTTTCTTACCCCCACCTCGACAGGTAATGTAAACAAGACAGAGGCTTGCTTCTCTCTTCCTGTAAATGTCCAGAGAGCAGAGCCAGGCATTCCCTGGCATGGTGTTAGGGACATAGACTTCATCTGTTTTTTTATCCATTATGCATGATACTCATTCCTAGGATTTCACAGTCCAGGGTGGCTGCTTCAGCTCTTGCCATCACCACCAGAATTCCAACCAGTGAGAAGATGTCAAGGGGAAAGGTACATACCTTCTTTCTTTAAGGGCATTTCCAAGAAATTGTTCATAATCCTCTTGTATCTTGCTGTCCATGAGTCAGTCACATTGCTATAACTAAGATGCAAGGGAGGCCTGAAACATTTCTTCTTTTTCTTAGAGACCATCAACCCAATTAATATTCAAAAGTCCCATTATTTTTTAGATAAAGGAAAAGGAACAATACCTTACTGTCACCAGTCAGCTAGCCATTGAACACTTGGGTTAATGACACTAAATGGTGTGTCTTCAGTTGAAGTTTTCTCTAGATTAGAACTTGGGCTCACTCCTTTTAGTCTAAATATTTTTTATCACAATCACCTTTCACAACATTGGAAACTTTGTTCACTAATCTCAACCTAACACAACTAAGCTTCAGTCCTGGACTACTCTATAAATGCTCATCAAGAAAAAAAAAAAAAGGTAGAGGGGAGCAAATTAACTGAAAAGCAAATTGAAATGAATCAAATCATTCCTCTGCCTCTGTTGACAGCTTTCAGGCAACATTAGCAAATGGAAGAGAGTCTGCCTTTCTTACACCCAGAATGAAGACCTGTGACAGGCAAACCTGAGTGCCTTGGCAATCAATAACTGAAGGTGTTTTCTTTCATTCCTTCCCCCTCCTACCTCGAACCCAGAGTCAAAGCAGTGTGATCAAAATAGGACATAGAGAGCTGCTGAAGTCATTGAAATGCAGCAGGTAGGCTTTGTCTCCAAACAGCAGCAAAACATAGATGTCTGATTCTTTTTCAGGTCACACTGGATTCTATTAATGTCATCTGGGTCTGCAGCTAGTAGCTGATACTCGTGCCAGGTGGGGAAGAGCTTCATGAGTGCGAGTGGGAGCGAGTGTGCCTTGATGCCAATAGATTTTATGTGAGAACTGTTTTTAATGTTGAATTTTATTGTTTTCAACTAATGGGGACAACAGGATATCAAAACCACAAGAAACTTAAAAATGTTTTGACACTCCACCTCCCCTCCCCATCCCACATTTGAACTTCTGTGATTCAGACTCTAGAAAGGACATTTAATGCATCAATTTAAAGGCAAGGTTGCTTTTCAGTGGCATCTTAACTGACGTGTTTTCCTTTGGCCAGTGCGGTTTGTGTTATGTTTTTATAACTACATTTGCATCCTTTTTAGGTGAGGCCGAAAGCTCCTGTTTATCAATCTTTTAATTCTTTTATATTTTGCAACCAGCAAGTACACACTTTTACATTAATTGCCTAGACCAGGAGGTATAATGAAATTTAGACCCCCAAGCTAAAGCAGAGATCACAGAGAGCCTCCTTGGAGTAGGTTAATTCCAAAACTAGAGACTGCAGGTAGGCTTTGTTGAAACCCAGCTAGCATATTGCTGTGCAGTGGGCAACAGATTGAGCATCATTTCTGATGCTTAGTGGACGTGATGAATATGATGAAAAAGGGACCATTTGCAGGCAGTCTTCCCATTCTGTCCTCAACAAACCGCCCATGTGTGAGCATGGATTTCGTCCCTCTGAGCTTAATATATCCTGTCAGGGACACACACTGTCCCTCCATTGCATCAGTGAAGCATATCTCTGGAGGAACTTAACTTGGAAAAATCTAATGGCTCCATTGCCCAACCACTCGCATATCTGGAAGCCAGCTGCAGAAAGTACGTACTGTTGGTGATCCATCTGCCTTTGACGGTCATTGCTAATGGGATCTGCAGGGGTCAGGTCTGGGCACAGAACCATTAACTGTTTTCTGTAATGATTTGGAGGATGAAGTTATATGTTCAAAGAGCTGCCTGCTGTAGGACAGATATGCTTCTTAGGAAAAAACTTGTTAATTCTGCTTCTAAACCAGGAACGGAAGCCACAGGAAGGAGAGAGAGCCGTGGGTGCATTAATGAGCAGCTCGTTAGCTTCATGCTGTAGCTCCATAGGCAATTAGTTTTGGTGCCGTTCCTGGCCGGTAGTGGCAGTTCTATAGAGAGAAAAGGAGATTAAAATGATCACATCCAAGTTCATTTGGTGACTGTGGCTGTCTTACCTCTTTGTAAATCTCAAGAAAAGAGTTTTGTCTAGCAAACTCTTTTTCGTTACACTGGGGCAGAATAACGGAGGAGCCTGTAAGCAAAGCAAGAGAAGTCTTTGGCTACCCACAGGTGGGTAGCTGTATTAACTAATGTCTGTTGACCTTACTTAGGCACGGTGTTTCTATCGACAGTTATCTTCAGGGAGATCGCAAGAAAGCTGGGCATGTCAGGCACTCTCCAAATAGAAAATGTCCCGCTTTTACACAGAATAAGTACGTGAGCAGACCTACCACCTTTATCATAGCACAGGTAGGGAAGAGATCAGTGAGTAAGAGTGTAAAAGTACTGATTATATTTATTATCTGTGGACTAGGCCATGACCCAGACAGCCAGATCTGTAAATAACAAGATAAGAGAACATGTACTGCAAGATAGCACATGCTCTCACCTAGGCATCAGTCATGGGGCATCTTAGGTCACAGAGCTTAGAGGACTTATGCTCCCAGAAAAGTCAAGTAAAGCAACCAAGGAAAGATCTGCCATGAGCATCTCCAGCTCTGTTATCTAGGACATATCTACGGCAGAGCTTTCAAGTTCAATGTATTCTTTCTGAATTAAAGTAACAGAATCATTCTGTAAATTGTTTCATTTTCTTTCAGTGGGTTACCCTCTATTTTTATATGTTTGAAAATATATAACTTGAAAATAAGACTATGAAACACATCAGATTATGAGCATAATTTTGAGGGAAACTCTGTAAAACTCTTTAAGCAATCAACATGCCCTGCCATTAAGAATTATTTGGCCTGACTAGGCAGTGGCGCAGTGGATAGAGCATCGGACTGGGATGCAGAGGACCCAGGTTCGAGACCCCGAGGTCGCCAGCTTGAGCACGGGCCCATCTGGCTTGAGCAAAAGCTCGCCAGCTTGGACCCAAGGTCGCTGGCTCGAGCAAGGGATTACTCGGTCTGCTGAAGGCCCGCGGTCAAGTCACATGTGAGAAAGCAATCAATGAACAACTAAGGTGTCACAACAAAAAACTGATGATTGACACTTCTCATCTCTCTCCGTTCCTGTCTGTCTGTCCCTATTTATCCCTCTCTCTGACTCTTTCACTGTCCCTGTAAAAAAAAAAAAGATATTTGGGACAGTATTCTCTCTCCTTGCTAGAACACACTGCCACACTATGGGGCAGTGGGTGGAAGCACTGGGGCTGTTCCAGATAAATCGGAACTTGAATCCAACCCCACCATTTACTTGACATGGGAACTTAGTGAGCTGTGTGGCTCCTCTGAGCCTCAGGTACCTCATCCATTCTCCTGATACAGAGTGAAGCAGCACCAGCCTGGCACTGTCCAATAAAATATGGCAGCCACACATGTAATTTTAAATTTTGGGGTAGTCCCAATTTAAAGAGTAAAAAGAAATAGGAGAATTAAATAATAAACAACCCAATATATCCCAAATTTACCAACTCCATATGTAATCAAAATAGAAGTTATTAGTGACATACTTGACACTTTTTTTCATGTCTTCAAAATCCATTGTGTATTTTATACATACAGCACATCTCAATTGGGACAGAACAGCTCAAGTGCATCAGGATTAGTTTCAGTTAGAAATTCAAATAAAAGTGACTTAGACAAGACAGATTTCTTGATCATATATTTGAGGACTGAAGGTAAGCAAAGCATGGTTGGTAGGACCATTGCATAATCACTGGGTCCCAGACTTTTTCTAAAGTGTTACTCCACCATCCTCAATACACAGCTTCCTTTGTGGTCCAAAATGGCTGCTTAAGCTCCAGTTATCACAACTTTATTCCAGCCCAGAAGAAAAAGAAAAATGTTGCATATAACACTTTCACTTATATCCCTTTAACTTAGTCATTTGGCCATACCTACCTGCAAGGGAGGTTAGGAACTGTGGTCTTTATTTCAGGCAACCAAATAGCCAGCTAAATAAGGACAGGAGGATGGATACTGTGGGACAGCTAGCAGTCCTTCCATAATTCCAGTTTCATAAGGTTGCGAGAGGATTGAATGAGACTACACTTCACACTCAGTAATGGCACAGGAACAGTGGATTAAAGTATGGTTGGTTTCTATGACCTCACTCTATTTTAAACCCAGAAAAATCACAAGATAAACAAACATGCAGAACCCAAACACTGCTCATTTGATGCATGCTAATATTACTAAAAGATAAAACAATTTTCTTAGTTCCCTGAATATTGACTGGTTTTAGAGCCTTATCTCTATAAGGACACATAAAAAACCCTGCATTATTTAAACTCCATAAAAAAATTGTTATGCTGAGTTAAGGGAAATATGCTAAGCAAAATGCATGTTTTTACTTGTCCCCAAAGACCTGAAGAAGTTAGTTTGAGGCATTTGTGAATCTAAATACATCCTGTCCCTAATTAAAAATGAACATTCAATGACATTCCAAATGTGAGCCTAATAAAAGGGAGACTTCTGATACCTTTGGGTCAATAACAAATAGCAAAAAATTAAAAGTGAAAAATAATAATGTTTTGAGATCTAAGTAGGTCTGCATTCCTTAATTTGAGCCAATTAGGTTTACATCAGTCTGTTTAATTATCTATTTGGGTAGATTCCATAATGAATTTTCAATGCTAAGGTGACTTCTCCCAGCCACCAGAATGTGGGTTATTCATCACTCCTCTGTACAGTGTGTTCATGATGAGCAGCTCTGGCCACAGTGTTCCTTGATGTCCCACAGACAGACATTTGCCTTTACTAAGACCCAGTAACACACAGGAGCTGTTATTCAAATTGTGAATAATTCTTTGCTACAGATAACATGGTCTAAACTCCAGGAAACTATGTTGTAATTTTCCTGTTGGGGCTTGCTATAAGTCTTACACAGAATCTTCCCCAATCAGAGACACTCTTAATGAAATAGGGTCTGCTAATTCCCATGGCCCAAGCAGTAGAAATGTTTGTATCTAGCCAGGACCTGCAGCACAGGCTTTTACTACTCTGGGCCCCACACACAGCTGAAAGACTTGTCACCCAGTAAAAGGGTTGGAGCAGAATTTCCACTGGAATATCCAGTGGTGGGATTCAAATAATTTAACCACCAGTTCTCTGCCCTAATGACCATTTTAAGTATAAAAAAGTGATATAACAAAAGGTAGTTTATTATTTCATGCATTTAATACTTAAATAAAAACAATAAAAGTGGCACATGAAACTAGATTATAAGAAAGAGTTTTAAAATAGTAATGAAATATATGAAATAATACCTGACCAAAAAAAACAATAAAACTGTTATTTAAGATATTTTCATATTGCTTCTTGCGTGGTGTCCTCACTTGCAATTTTTTTCACCTATGGAAGAAATAAACATTAATTACTACATGTGCTTAGAATACGCTGTTGCACAGATGAGCATTAAAAAAGAGTAAGGAATATAAATTTGTGATTTCCACATTGGGCAGTTGCCCCAGTGCCCGTCTTAGAGAGAACCCTGATTACAAGTGCCATTTCAACAACTGGTTTGCCTAACTCAACAAAAAGTTAGTTATCAGTTCTGCAGAACCTATACGGACTGGCTGAATCCCAACACTGGGAATATCCCGTTAGAATATGATGCCTCCAAAACCTGAAGAGATTTCCAGGCATTGTGCTTTCTTCTGAGTGGTAGAAAGTTTGAGATGCAGTAATGTGCTCTTTATTTTGGAAGAAATGTCCTGGAATGCCCTAAATCAAGTGTCATCAAACTTTTTCTACATAGGGCCAGAGAGTAATTATTTTAAGCTTCATGGGCCAAATAGTCTCTGTTACAACTACTCAATTCAGCCATTGTAGCAGGAAAGCAACCATACAATAGATAAGCAAATGGACCTCACTCTATTCCAATAAAATTTTATTTACAAAATACATGTGGTAAGACAGATTTTTCCAACTCCTACCCTAAACCACTCTTAAAACTTTACTAATATGGCGGTCCCCTTATTGGTTTCTCTACCATTCTCTGAAGCACAAGCATCACTTCTTGCTCCTTCAGTCTGATTAACATGATGATATCAGGGATACGATATCATCCCTGCAATGTGATATTCTGTGGAATACCCAGATGGTCAAGATCCCATATACAAACAGCAGGAGACTTAGTGCAGACCTAGGGCAAGACAACAAATGAATACATTGGTCCATTCCATGTGAAAGGAAACTGCTTTTGTTTATCCTTCTTGATTTGAAAGTGATGGGTTTTATCCAGTGCCTTCAGGATTCAGTCTCATGTATAAACTCCTGATGACTGACCAAGTCTTTGCCATTCTTCTGGGCTATAATCCCTTTCCTCCCTGAATAGACTCAGCATGTCTCTGTTGGTTTATGAAGTAACTTGATCCTAATTATAGGTCTGGTGGCCAGGAGTGGAGGTGGGGATAGACATGGGGGTGGGGAGGCATGGTTCCTTTGCTAAGCAGAAGCCTCTGTTTTGTCTTCAAGCAAGGGGGAGCAGTGCTAGCTTTTAACAGGGTGAAATAGTCCAGAAAAGTCAGGGAAATCTGAAGAGTCAAGTTCCAGTTGCATTGATCAGGCCCTTGACCTCAGTGTGGCAGAACTGTCAGGGCTGAGATTCAATGTACCTTGGAACTCTGCTATTTTTACAATTAAGTCCTGGGCTTGATCCTAAGATTCTTCTGACATAAGGGCATAGATCTGTTTATACAGGATGGGGCAAAAGTAGGTTTACAGTTATGAGTATGTAAAACACAGTTTATTCTTGCTTTATTATGTATTAATTATTGTATTTTTTTCCATACGACTAACTGTAAACCTACTTTGTCCCACCCTGTATGCTGCCGACGAGGCTCTCTTGCTTTCATGCTTTGCCTTATATTGGCTATTAATCATTCTTAGCTTTTTTATTTTAGGTGAGAGGCGGAGAGATAGTAAGGCAGATTCCCACATGTGCCCCAACCAGGATTCACCCAGAAACCCCATATGGGGCCGATGCTCAGGTACAAAGCAATTTTTAGCACCCAAGTCTGATGTACTTCAACAGAGCTATCCTCAGTGCCCAGTAGGCCACGCTTGAACCAATCAATCTACTGGTTAAGGGAGGGGACAAGGGAGAAGGGGGGGGGTGGAGGGAAGGAAGGAGAAACAGATGGTTGCTTCTCCTGTGTACCCTGACTGAAAATCAAACCTGGGATTCATACACGAGGCTAATGCTCTATCCACTGAGCCACCAGTCAGGGCCCGTCTTCAGCTTTTAATTCTTTCTACATGTTTTAATTGTCCCCAACAATACCTACCCAAATTTCATAGTCCTTGTAATAATTATTTCTCCCAAACTTCTTAAGGATCTAAGACATTGCTCCTGCCAGTGTATCACCTTCCTCCAGTATCTTCTCCCAATTCCCCTCTGGTAAAAGTTTTAACAATTGCATGACTACAACATTTCATGGGCTCAATGTGTGGTCCAGCTCCACAAATCCCTTTTTAGAGTCTCCTTCCAAGAACTACTTCTGGTATCCCAGGATGGCTTGCTTGTGAAACCCACACTGAGACCCTGAGACTTTCATGCAGGTGGTTAATTGAGGAATGCTCTCTGGAACAACACCCGTGGGAAGTGAAGGATGTAGGATTAGACAGAAAGAAGAAGATGAACTGTGATTGCAACAGAGGCCTCAGTCAATCAGGAGCTCTGGAGCTGGAATGTCCCTGCAGTCATCACAGAAGGGTCAGGCTTTTGTATCTCCCATAATGACTAGCAGGGGAGTGGGTATAAACTGGGGTGAGACAGCTTCCTGCAGCCAAGGGCAACTCCTGTACAGGGATCTAATTATAAGCCATCAGAGGCCAACCCTCTGGCATCTGACTGCTCTGGTCCCAAGGGAAATTGGGGTGAGGCGCCACATCTTCGGCAGGAGCTCTGTTGCCCACTTCACGGGGAAATACTACCGTGCAGTGAAGACAGCGGAGCAAGGAGTAGAGTGAGCCTGAGTCTTTGTGCTATCACCAGTGCACAGATCATTCTGGGAGACTCTATCTCACTTCTTAAGTAAATAAAATGTCCTTTCAATTTACGACATTCTTGGTATTCTGAAACCAACAACATTCTAACTCACACACACATTATCTCAGGTACTCTTCAGTTACTCTGAGGTAAATATTATTTTTATTCCCATTTCAAAATTAGAGCACTAAAGTTTAGGGTAAGGTGTCCAAGGTGACACAGCTAGAAATTTGTGGAGGTCAATCTAAAACTTAGCAGTGTTTGCATCCAAAGTTCATGATCTTAAACCTTTTATAAACATCTATGTGACAGCTGATCACACTGGAAGGGGGATGTATGTCACCATCCCCAGATATGAAGAGAAGAGTAGGGTCTGTGTAACTAAAGACCTAACAGGTGCCTGAAGAGCTGCCCTACCACGTTCACTGTCGCCTGACCTGTTAGGGTGCACTGAGTGGTTGACCCAAAATCCTCTGCTCACATCCTAACTGCCAGAACCTCTCAATGTGACACTATGTGGAAAAAAGGGGACTTTGTAGATGGCAGTACCTTAAGGATCTTGAGATGAAGAGGTCAATGGAGGTTATCTGGGTAGACCCTAAACCCAATGACAAGTATCCTCACAGGAGTCACACAGAGGAGACTGGCAGAAGAGAAAGAGGCAGTGTGAGCATGGGGACAGAGGCTGCAGTGGTAGAGCCACAAGTCAAGGAACCCCTGGAGGTACAAGCGGCCGAATGCAGAAAGAGCAAGGACAGCATCTCCTCCAGAGCTCTAAGGGCACAGTCTGGCGACTCCTTGCTTTTGGACTTCTGGCCTCCAGAACAAGGGAATAAATTTCTGTTGCTGTCCACACCCAGTTCGTGTTCTTCTGTTCCAGCAGTCTCAGGAAACAAATACAGCTGGAGTCTTCTCTCATTCTAAATAGACTCATTTCCTTTTCTCTTATAAAGGTAATCAGTGTGCCTTTGTTCCAAGCTGGGCTGACTGTATTCCTTATGTGGTAAATTTCCGAGGGAATCCTTTATGCTTTAAGGATAGAATGTAAACTACTTCCTCAAGAGATGTCATGGCACCTCTAAGGATGTGAATGAGCACTTTCCTGAGAAGTAGGTCCATAGTCATTATATTCTCACTAGGGCCTCAGGAAGAGCCAAAAAAAGACTTCAAGAATTTCTGAGAAAGAGTTTGGGCAAATGGAAGAATAAGAGGCAGCTGAATTCTTTGATAAATAAGAACAAAGGATATGAAAAATACAAAGAGATTAAGTTTCAGATATTTAGAAGAAGGAAGAGCCCACTGTGTCTGGTTAAAAAGGCTTGAAATCCATTTCTTTAGAAAGAAGCTTTGGTCTTCTCCTAAAAGCAGGTGAGAAAGCAGAAAGTGCAGAGGTTTTACAAAGGAGACGTCCAAAGGCAAGAGCGTGCAGCCCAGAGTCTGAGGAAAGGAAATGCTCTCTCCGGACAAAGGGTTAGGAGGGTAGAGAGAAGTTAAGATTTCTGTAGTTAAATCTTACAGGTGATTGAAAAAGATGAAATGTCTTTTAATAGCAAATAAATATATCCTGTCACAAAAGAGTTATTTCTATTGGGGAACATAAAGGAGAAAGAACAAGTTATTAAAAGTAAAGAATGGTATGACCTTCAGTCTGACCCTTTTAAGGAAAAAGAACAGGACACATTTTCTGAACCTGTCTCAGTGGGAAGTTATAAGATGGGATTGAGAGGATTTAGAACAAGTCTTAGAACCTTGGCTGCCAAAACTGCAAGCCCCAAACAATGGCTACTCCTCTGAGGACTAAGCAAACTGCCTCTCAGGTGGTAAATGCACCTGCATTATCCCCTATGCAAGTCTTGAGATGGGGTGGAGGTAAAGATGGAGAGAGAGGAGGGGAGCGTGTTGTGAGAGCAGTTCTGCTTCCCAGAGAATTGGACACAGTCCATGTAGCCATCCACAACAAAATAAGAAAATGTTTGATACAAGTACCTCCCAAGTGTTTACAGCTCCCTTTGCCAGCCCTGAAAGGAGCAAATGAAACCTCAAACCTGGTTAGATTACCATCCTAACTGTAGGTCAACAACTTTCACAAAACAGGAACCTGGTTGGAAATTCAGACTACAGGCTCACCTGTCCCACACCTGGGATATAACATCTGGGGTATAATAGCTTACTGCAACCTAGTACAATAAATGTTTTAAGAGCTCAGAAGCAAATGCGGATGGATATGTATAAAATGGGCCACCATTTCTAGGATTCCGCTCTAACAGGCATTTCATCTCTGAAGTCACTAGGTGTTCCTGCAACTTACATGACCAAGATAATATCAAGTACAAAGGGCCTCATTAAGTTTCTTGTTCTTGTTTGCTTGTTTAGGAAAAATCATGTTAGACTCTAAATTCTTCTTTGAACTAAATTATCAAATCTGCAGAGGAATAAAATGTACTAGTCATTGGGCCATGCACATTACGTGATGTAGAAGCACATTTTGTTACATGAGTACCCAATATAGCAGAAAACTGTCCTCATCAAATGATTTCATCCTTTTTATCTCATGTTCTTTCAAGCACTAGCTGGTGAATGGCCTCCAGCATCTTCTAGGGTTCGCTGCTCTCAGACCTCCCACCTCTTACCCTATCCACAAAACCCAGTGATGACTTTCTACTTGGGTCTAATAACCGATGAAAAAATGGCAGGATATTTCTTTTAACAAAAGCGTACGGAAATTTCTATGTGCCAGGCATAAATACTATCAAGGCGCTTTATAAACGTTAACCCATTTAATCCCCAAATACTCTATGAGGTAGGTTCTATTTCCACCCCCATTCATACGTGAGGAAACTTGTCATATAGCTAGTAAGAGGTGGGACCAGGATTTCAATGAGTCTGTGAAATTAAACATGATGTTATGCTACCTTAAGTAGTAATAGTATAAAGGTGAATGAAGCAGAATTATCAAATTATACTACGTGTTTATACGCATGCATTTATTAAAAATAGAGATTTTTAAAAAATTTAATAAATGAAGTTTTTAATGGAAGGAGGTTATTTAGAATGTTTATGTAGACAGGTTTTCATATGGGTATCTAAAATAATAGTTTATGGTGCTTTATTATATATACAATAGTAGAGTCAGTCAATTGATATAATCACCACTCCAATTTGCAGCCTTCTTTAAATCATCAATTATATTTATTTCTCTGTTTATATAGGTAATAAATGTTCATATTTAGAAGATTCAGAAAAGCACATGGCCAAAAATAATCACTCATAATCCTACCCTCCAGAAATCATCACCACTGATATTTCCATATATAGTCTCTCATCTTCTTTCTATATGTGTATGCGTCCCCCAGTGTAATAGCTTTCATTAACTGTGCCTCTAAGAAACAAAGTGATGCATTAGCCAAAGAACACAATGTATACTTTTTTTTCATGGCCCCAATGTGTACTAAATATTCTCTAAAGGTTGTAAAAGTCATAAAATGAATACATTAAGATTACAAAGTATTTTTAAGAGTAGTAATAAACTAGAGCATTCTTAAAAATTTAAATATTTGGTCTAATTGAAGCCACAATGGTGATATAGTTCATAATATGATTTTGTCATTACATTTTCTGCACTACCCAGAAGCAAAGTTTTAGTTAGCATCAGTAGAATGAAAACAATACATGCTTTTTAAACTTCTGCACAAATTAATTGATAAGACACAAACATTAATTCATGATTGTTTTCTTAGTGAATTGACTCCAAAGCTTCTCTAAAATAGGCAGGCACAAGTAAAAAGAAATACTAATTTGTGATTGTTCTAATACTGCTCAGCATTTGTGAAATAAACTGTATTCACAAAGCATTTTATAATTACTAATCATAAAATACCCTAATGAGCTAGGTGTAGAAGAATTCTTTCATACAAGACGGAAATACACAATCTAAATCATACTAGACTTAAAATTGGCATGGTTACATGCTATGATTTCCAGCACTGCAAGTAGCTGAAGGAATTCTTCAGCTGAGATTGGACTCCAGCTGGTGGCTACAATGTCACAGCTTCGAAGCCAGCTTCCTCTTGACTGTACCAGTAATTCTGCCATATGGATTGTCTGATGGTAGCAAGACCTGCAGAAAACCACATTGTTAACTTCAGAGACATTAAGAGAGACCTCTCCTTTATTCTATGAATCAATGTTAAATCAACAACAGAAACAGCAACTTGCTAAACAGGAAAAAGTGTACGCCCAACTTGCTAAACAGGAAAATGTGTACGCCCTACAATCGAGTTTCTTCAAGCATGATAATGACTTATTTTTCTGGCAAAGTTGAGAAATGATTCTGTTTTCCAGAAAATTCAAGAGTTTTAGAAAATTTTTAATCGTTGGGATAGAAATACTTCTCAAATGCATTACATGTCCTTGCCTTCTTAGAGTGCAGTGAACATCATTTGGCCTTGGCTTGGTGACTCACTTTGGACATCAGTCACTGTCCAGTGCTCTAACACCGCCATGCCCTCAGGAGCACTTGGGGCCGCAGCAGGGCTTTTAGCCCAGTGCTAAATGGCTCCAGACAGCCGTGCAGTTCGAGTTCTTCTTCCCATCCTGTCATTTGTCACCGCTCGGCTGCCGTCAGCATGCCCTGACTTCCTGCTTCTCATGTGCTGTCTCCATGTTGTACACACCTGCTGGGTGAGGGCCTGAGAGGGGCTCCAGCGGTCCCCAAAGTGCGGACACAGCCAGTCAGGTTCCTTTATGTGGAGTCCTGACCCAAAAAAATCACAGGATTTTTTGCCTTCAGGTCCCTTGCTGAACTCCAGGAGGGAGTCGCCAGACTGACTTCTTAGAGCAAGGGACACTGGCCTCAGCCCATGGGACAGCCTGTGAGCTGGGGTCAGTGAAGTGTCAGGGACCCTGAGGAGATGCTCTTCTCTGCGGGTGGGAGTGGGGTGCAGGGGTCTGAACTAAGCATTGCTCTCTCTAGTCACGGTTCCTCAGCCTTTTTCTGTGTGGGCATAGCCAAGAATACTTTTAGGTACCTCTTCTTGAGAAGGTAATCATTTAAAAATTTTTTCCATCCTGATTAACGGCATTCTGCTGATAAATATCCTTTTCTTCCTCTGCAGTTTGCTGTGCTCTTCCCCCCGCCCCCGCCCTCTGCGGAATGGCCAGGGGGTGGGACCATGGCTGCTCTCTGCAGCCTGGGCTCTGTGTCAGCCATGGCAGGCAGGCACTGAGCGCCACCTCTGCTCCTGGGGGCTGCCCTCAGCCTCCACATGCAGCTGTGGTGCGCACAGCCTGGTGGAGCCATCAGCATACCCTGCAGACCAAAGAAACAAGGTACAGGGCCAGAAGGATTGTGTCTAATAAGGCTACTGAATTGGGGTTGTGGAGTTGGGGGTGTGTGGGTCCTTCTGGACTCCTTCGTTGTCTTTGTTTACCAAAGGACATGAGTCTGTGACAGCAAACCATGTTCATAGGTGGCCCCTCCCTATCCAATTCCCTCCACATACTAAAGGAAGCTACCAGAATGGTATTTTTCATATTCTAGAAGCCTGTGGAAGAATGGATCAAATACAGGAATCCTGCCATTTTGAAAGTGGTCCAAGAGGGGAGGGACAGTTCTGTGTCCCAGGACTGGCTACAATGGGCTACCTGTCAGGACCTCAGGCTGTCCTGTCAGACACACCAACTCGGTTTAATCTTCTGCTGGTGCTAAAAATAAGCCAGCATTAGCAAGAGCTTTCCCAAGATGCAGTTTCCTTTCAAAACCTGAATTTTCCCCTTCTGTAATTGCAAGTGGAAACACAAATACACTTTCATCTTTTTTGTGTACATTGGATGCTTACTGAATTGACTACTTAATCAAAAGTTAGAAATGACGGGTAAAATGAAAAGAGAATCTTTTCTCCTTATCGCCTCATGGTGGGAAAATAGGGAAGCTGTGGCCTTGTGTGGCACTTTCAGAGAAAGCAAGCTCAGAGCTGCTTCCTTGGGCACACTCTGTTCTCTCTTTCACTGTCTGTGACTTCCAGCCCGCTCTCAGGGTACTCCAGCCTCAGATATTGAGAAGCCCAGAATTTCAGGGCTCTAATCAGTGACAACTATAAAATATTCCATAAGCAACAGCTCGTAAAAGCTTTGGTAGGTGATATTATCATCCCAAGTTTATAAAGAGGGCTGGGAGGGGAAGGGAAAGGTACTTTAGGGATTTTTAAAGGTCTTACTTACCTCATCCTTGTTGATCAATCCCATTTTAGACATGTCTATGTTAAAGTAGTGAATATTTGGCAGGCTGATTTCTATATCTTCTATCTGGAAACCACAATAACATACATCACACATTGGGCAACTGTGAATCTATCTATCTGCCACTCCCCCTTCCCACACCTGCCCACTAGCCCGTTATCTGTCTCTGAGACAATCTCTGATGTTCCTCTACTGCCTGACACTGTTCTCTCCTCCTAGTCCTGTTATGAGACGGTAGACCCAGTCTTCTTTCCACATACAAAACCTGCTTCTCAGAAAAGCAAGAGCTTCTTGGATCAGAAACTAGGGAGACCTCTTCAGCATCTAACTGGCCTCTTGGGGCTGGCCAGTCAATCTCCTACATCCCTCCCCATTCCACCCCCACCTCTCCACGCCTTTCCTTAGCATGTGTGGGCCCTGGGATAAGAGTATAATGGGAGGCCCACATACCAGATGTCTAAAGATTTAAAAGTTATAACTCAAGCTAAAAAAAAAGCTTTTAAGTAAAATATGCTCTATCCCTCTAACTTGGCAAATATACCTTCATAACAATGTGGAAGGCTAGGTTCTAATTTAAATTTCTCTGATCCCTTTTAGTGCCGTGCCAGAACGTGGTGGTGTGGGAGGAGTCAGCCCTCAGCCCTGGCCCCTCCATTTTCTTTCCTGTTCTCAGTTGAGTGGATACACCAGCTAGCATATCAAGTCCCATCCACACCTCCTGTAAACATCTGACTTGTTGCCCACTCTCAGGCCTAAGGAGCCCACACCAATGGCGTGACCTGTGCTCCAGACGGTGGGTATAAGGGAGAGACTATGCTCAGGTTCTGGAATTAGCTTCAGGGTTATTTGGGTAGGAAATTCTGGATTATGAGTATCCAAAAATGGCCTGGAGAGGATGCATGGGCTCCTGGAGGGTGTTAGCCTTGGTTTCACTGACTTTTACTCCAGTGAAAGAAGCGCAGACAGAAGAAGGCCTAAAGCGACCCCCGCAGTACTGGGCCAGGGCTCCTGTCCAGGGCGGGCAGGACTCTTCCTTAGTGCAGGCCCATTTTCCAGATTTCTGCAACAGCCTTTCAACAGTTATTGTCCATTGTTCCTTTAATTTATTACACTTCCTTCAGAGTGACTTTTCTGGAGGGCAAATCTGGTGGCACCATACCCTGCTGGAACCCGTATGTGGCTCCTGAGAGCCTTCAGGAAAAAGCACAGGCTATAAGTAAGATCACACAGGCTTCCTGATCAGTTTCCACCTTAGCTCCAGGCACACGGAAGATGCTCCCTTGTGGGGCTTCACGTATGGCAGACCCTCCACCAATATGGCTATTCCATGCTGCTTCCTGTCTTCGTACCTACCCTGCTCCATTGCTTTTCAGTGTGAACCTGGATGACCCCCACATGTCTCTTAAGATACAACTCAAACACCTCTCCCTCTAGAAAGTCTGGATGGCTCTCACCTGTACCTGAGTTCAGCGCCTTCCTCTGTTATTTCCATAATACTCTATTCTCTATTGTATTGTTAGTTTACTTATTTTCTTCTTTCACTGAATAATGAGATCTTTGAGGGTAGGGACCATGTTCGATTTATCTTTGTATTCCTCATGTTTTGAGGGAGACATAGTAATGCCTGAATAATATCAAATAGATGGATAAATGGATGAATGGATGAATGGAATCTCTCTGCATCCATCCTTCATTCTCTGGATCTCCTGAAACATACACTGTTGGTCTAACTCCCTCTCCTGCAGGGCATCTAAGTATCCTGAATATGAGGCTTACATTGTGGCAGGTTGAAGAGACTCAAAGAATTTTCAACAAAACTAAGGAACTCTAGCAGCGGCCTGTGTTTTCAGGTTGGACAGATTTTTCCATTTTTTGCTCTCTTCTCACTTGCTATAACAAGCTTTTGAACAACAACAGATGTCCTTTTTCATGTGTCTTCCACTTTCCTATTTTAACTCACCACTCTTTCTCAGAGCTGACAGGAGACACAAGTTCTCTCAGTCCACAGAGTGGCAAGCGATACAACGTACCTCAGGAACCTGGCTCAGGGAGAGCACCTGGATGTCATAGAGCGTCTTCTGGACGGAAGGGGAGTACTCGCCTTTGTCATAGGGTCCAGCAAATTTCTCCAGGACAATGTCCCGAACAGTGTCCCTAAAACACAGAAAAGAGAACTAAAGATTCATCGTGGGAGTTAAGAAGCAGTGACCTTCCTGTTCCCCTCCCCCCCCAAATTTTTTTTTTTACAGGGACAGAGAGAGAGTCAGAGAGAGGGATAGATAGGGACAGACAGACAGGAATGGAGAGAGGTGAGAAGCATCAATCATTAGTTTTCGTTGCCGTTGCGACACCTTAGTTGTTCATTGATTGCTTTCTCACATGTGCCTTGACCGTGGGCCTTCAGCAGACTGAGCAACCCCTTGCTGGAGCCAGCAACCTTGGGTCCAAGCTGGCAAGCTTTTTGCTCAAGCCAGATGGGCTCACACTCAAGCTGGCGACCTCAGGGTCTTGAACCTGGGTCTTCCACATCCCAGTCCGACGCTCTATCCACTGCGCCACTCACTGCCTGGTCAGGCTCAAAAAAAATTTTTGTTGTTGATTTTTTTGTGTGTGTATTTTTCTGAAGTGAGAAGCAGGGAGGCAGAGAGACAGACTCCCACATGCACCCAACCGTGATCCACCGGGCATACCCACCAGGGGGTGATGCTCTGCCTATCTGGAGCATTGCTCCATTGCAACTGTAGACATTCTAGCACCTGAGGCAGAGGCCATGGAGCCATTCTCAGTGCCCAGGCCAACTTTGCTCCAATGGAGCCTTGGCTGTGTGAGGGGAAGAGAGAGACAGAGAGAAAGGAGAGCGGGAAGGGTGGAGAAGCAGATGGGCACTTCTCTTGTGTGCCCTGGCCGGGAATCAAACCCAAGACTTCCACAGGCTAGGCTGACGCTCTACTACTGATCCAACTGGCCAGGGCTATTGTTAATTTTTGAAGAAATTAATATCTTGTAATATATTTAAAATCCCACTTCCCATTCCCTTACACACACATACATACACACACACACCGCCATTCAACAAACATATTGAGCATCATTAGGCTATCTTCACAATCTGGCACCAAGGCACAGTGGGAATTCCAGGGTAAATCTTCTTCCATGTCTACGCAGATGACTCCCGGGCACTCTAGTGCTCTTACTGCCCAGCTTGGCTGGTCCCTTGAATTGTTACGGTTTAGGGGGGTTTTCTCTGCATTAAATATTTTATGTGATAAAAAAATATGTATTTTATGTGATTACTTCACTGAAGTCTCTCAATATACCTGAAGCAGGTACTACTTTTATCCCCAATTTAGAGATGATGAGTCTAAGCTTAAAAATGAAATGATCAACTTTAGATCCTTCTCTTTAGTGGGAGGCCCGACTAGCATCCTGACTTGGGCATGCTCAAGTTTCCACTCTTCTCAACATAAATGCATCAGGCTGCTGCCCGTGGGAAACACTTGAAATAAAAAAGGCAAAATAAGGCCCTGGCTAGTTGGTTCAGTGGATAGAGTGTTGACCCAGCGTATGGACGTCCTGGGTTGGATTCCTGGTGAAGGCACACAAGAGAAGCAAACAATCTGCTTCTCTTCTCCTTCCTCTCCCCCTTCTCTCTCTCTCTTCCTATCCCACAACCAGTGGCTCGATTGGTTCAAGCATTAGCCCCAGGCACTGAGGGTGGCTCAGTTGGTCCAAGCACCTCAGCGTCAGGTGCTGAAGATAGCTCCTTTGATTCAAGCATCAGCCCCAGACAGGGTGGCCAGGTGGATCCCAGCTGGTGCACATGTGGGAGTCTGTCTCACTATCTCCCCTCCTCTCACTTAAAAAAGAAAGGCGAAATAAGATTGAGGTGGGATTCTCTTTAAGCATTTCCAACCTATTATATAAACAAAGGAGAAGAGCAAAGCTGTACCAGTGGGAACAAGCTCCCAGAGGGCAGATTCCAGCTCATCGTAGAGTAGAAGTTTCTAATCATTAGAGCTTCAGCAAAGAAATGAGATGCCTGGACAAAACTAAACTCTAGGAGTTCAGAGGCTGAACTATGGCTTGTAAGGATATTATAATGATAATCATACCTTTATATTGTTAAGGTATTTATCATTTTTAAAGTGCTTTGGTGAATGTTATCTCATTTTGAGTTTAGTCTGGGTGACCAACTGTCACAGTTTGCCTGGGACAAAAGGGCTTTCAGTGTTAAAGTCAGAAAAGTTCTTAACAAACAGGTACAAATTGGTCACACTAGTTTAGCCCTTTCTGCATCTGCAATGAAGTATTGTGGGCAAATTTCATTATCCTCACTTGATGCAGAAGTCCTTAACATGTAGCCACTGGTCCAGCAGTATGAGCATCACCTGGGAGTTTGTTAGAAATGCAACTTCTCAGCCTCACCCCAGACCTACAGAGTCAGAAGCTTTGAGGGTGGGCCCAGCGACATGCATTCTAAGAAGCTTCTGTGTGATTCTGATAACACAATATTGGGTACTACTGATTTAATCAGTTAGAAGAAAAAGTCATGGAAATCAGGTGGTCCATTCAAGGTCATTATTAGTAGTAGTATCTGAGATTTCAAGTACAGATTTACTAACTTAAAGTAAGGCCATTGGCTTTCTGTTATCCAACAGAAGAGATTTTGAATAGTGGGAAAGTTGAACTGAATGGCCTCTAAGTTTCCATTTCTAATCAGGAAATCCAGGCCTCAGGGACAAGGGCAGAAACTGCCTGTGCCAGTGCCAGGCCCTAGCACATGCTCATACCAGGTAGCCTCAAAGTCCACGTCTCTGCTCTGCTGGTAGCGCCACTTGCAGTACACCTGGGTGGCGAAGCACCGGTCCTTCACCTCAGGGAGGGTGGTGAACTGGTCCTTAATGAATCCTTCAAATCCAGACTGGGTCGTTTTCAAGACCTTGAGGTCTTTGATTCCAGAATGAATGACTGGAGGTCCTGTTTTAAATGAAAAGGTAGGAGGGGTTCATAAACAAAACAGTGCCTTCTGACTGACACCTCGCCTCGAGGATCTTGGCCATTAAAACGTGGCACACCAAGCTCGTACAGAGAATTGTGTCACTGCCCATGTTCTCTGTCTCCCTGACTCCTCTGAAGTCCAAATAAGGAGGATGGTGTGTCTTCCCCTGTATCTGGATTCCATGACTCCATACCCTCTTCTACTCTTGGAGAAATGAATGTCAGAGACGAAGCCTCCATGTTGTGTTGAAGCCTACCAAAATGGATGCGTTCCTCTCAGATGCATGCAGGATTGTCTTCCAGGCCAAATACCTTCCAGTTTCTGAGTTGCATCTCATTCAACAAACAATCATGCTGAAATAACTTAAGTTCCTACAGAGCAGTTTTGCCTGCTGCTGTGACCCTCTTAATGGGGGTAGTCTTCATGTTAATTGCCTATACTGACTTATGACTCTAATCACCACCAGACCTTCAGTTCCCTTATTGTTATGAGATCAACAAAACCAAACAACTTTATGAATGGACAACAGTGTAAGCCTGACTGAGCCTGAATGGAGATTGGGAAGATGAGGCTGAAGACACACAAGGCCTAAGGGAATGCCCATGAAGGCTCTTGTTTTCTGGCTGAAGCAAAAGAGACAGAGTTGGTTCAGGTAGACCTAGGGGAGAGGGCAGAGATGAATATGGTGGAGGGAATGATGGGGCTCTCCTGCAGCCCTTGATGTCACCTCATGAGGTGAATGGGGGAGGTGAGGGATGATAGGCATAATCTGAATAATCTGTTTGTTTGTGTGCCAAGTGATTTTAGTTCAGGGCCCAGGTGGCAGGTAGAGCACACAGTGAGGGGACAACTGTCTTTTTCTTTCTCTATGTGGGATACATGGTAGCTCCAACAGTTTGGTGAGGGCTGAGCTGAAGAGAACATGGCCTCAGGGGACACACTGAGAAGTCCCAGGGCACAGTGCTCTGTGAAGAACACATTCTTTCTAAGCAGCAGCGATAACTGGCAAAGCCAAAGCTGAGCAGAGCCAGGAGCTGTACCCAGTGGGTTCCAACTTCTCCCTGAACACAGAAGACTAACCCTCAGGCTGTCAAAAGGCAGGAGAGCCTGACCAGGAGGTGGCGCAGTGGAGAGAGCGTCGGACTGGGATGCGGAAGACCCAGGTTTGAGACCCCGAGCTCACCAGCTTGAGCGTGGGCCCATCTGGCTCGAGCTAAAGCTCGCCAGTTTGGACCCAAGGTCGCTGGCTCCAGCAAGGGGTTGCTCGGTCTGCTGAAGGCCCACAGTCAAGGCACATGTGAGAAAGCAATCAATGAACAAGTATGGTGTCGCAATGGCAACGAAAAACTAATGATTGATGCTTCTCACCTCTCTCCGTTCCTGTCTGTCCCTATCTATCCATGTCTCTGACTCTCTCTCTCTCTCTCTGTCCCTGTAAAAAAAAAAAAAAAGGCAGGAGAGTTTGACTGGAGAGGTCCAGAGGTTTTGTAAGGAGAGAGTTACAAGATCAGGAAAACTCAGGAATTAACATCACTGTGGTCTGAATTATATGTAAAGGCTGGTGAGGCTGGACATTCAGGGGGCACTTGGGTACCCCACCCCCCACTAGCATAGTGCCATGGCAGGATGACTAAGGTTTTCTCTTTTCAATCTTCAAGTTTGTTCTTATTAATATCTAACTTTTCTGGCCTGTGTAGTATATAAATCAAGGGCCGGAGGTATCCGGCATCCCTATGTTGTACATGATCTTAGTTGAAGAATAAGAATGTAACTCATTATCTTCAATTACAGTCCAGGGAAGCTATTACTAATCCAGTGGTTCACATCACAGGACTGGTTTCAATGGCTGTGGTTAATTCAGAAGCTGGGGGTTTCGGAAGCAGATAAACAGGGACTGTGTTTTGATATTATTCCAGCCATGTGTGCATCTACCAGAGAGAACAATGACCAGTGGTTAGTGGTGGATCTACTAATAAAAAGTGTACAGATTAGATAAGATGTTCTGGCCAGAGCGGTACAAGAGAATGCGGCAAAACTCAAAATGGCATCATTTAATGTTCCAAAATTCTTATTGAAAGCTATATCTGCAGAAGAATCAGAAGGGAAAAAGACACCAGCAATGCCTTAATACTTTCAAGTTGGCTAGATTCTTCAGATTCTAGATGCATGAAGACATGGTTCTGAAAAATTGGCATTTCTAAATGCAATGTGGAGCTGACCCAAGTGAGTCTAAGTCTCAAATCTGAAAGAATTGTAGAAGTAATCAATAAATATCTGTTGAATGAATGAATGAGTGAATGCAGCAAGATTGATTCACATCAACAGATGATTTCCTCACAACTACGTCTCTTCTACATAGTTCTCCTTCATCAGTCTTTTCCATTTCCCTTATTGATTACCCTGACCCACAACTTTAATACATAGTGTGGCAAGGGAAGAGGAGAAAGGGATCAGCATTACCTAAGAACGTTTTGACTACCAGCATGAGTTTAGTTATCTATTGTCATTTTGGTCTTTATCTTTCTTAATTCTCAAAACTCTATTATGTAAATATTTTTATACAGGGGACTTGAATCATTTGCCCATAGTCACATGAGTAAGAATTGGCAGAGGTAGAGTTTGAAATCAGTACCCCATTGTAAGATTCCATGCTATTCTTTCTCCTTTTTGGATTCTTCCCATCCACACAATGAGGAAAGTTAAAGCTTTCTCCTTCCTTTAACTCTCCCCATTTCTTTACAATAAGAGGCCTTTCCAGGAGATAAAAAAGTTGTCACTTGCCACTCTGTAGTGTGCTTTGGGGGCCTCAGATAGAGCCCCCAGACTGAAAAATACCATCTCCATTGTTCTGAAATGGAAATTAAAACATCACTTAAAAGTAGCCCCTACATACCTTGAAAACTTTTTATTCTTTAACAATGTCCTGTTGAAATATAAAGACCCCTTAAAAGACTGATTTCTTAAACTTTTATAAACTAATACCATAATCTATTTCCAACAATAATCCCTTCTAAAAAAAAAAATCCTATGGAAATGAAAAGTGGATTGGCAATCCGGAGTAGGATTCAAAAAAGTAGCAGGAATCCTTGAAGTGGGATAAGAGAAGGTGAAGGAGAAACACAGTCTAACTTGACCTATTTCATCTTTTCCTAGACAGCTGGCCTTGATTGCCAGCATCCATGTAAGCCAGAAAAGACTCTAGCTCCTCCCATGGCCTTAATCCTAAAAGGATTCCTGGATACACTGTTGCATAATGGTTGAACCCACAGCCTTGGGCCTTGTATTCCCTAAATTCAAATCTCAGCACCCTCCATGCCTCTCCTTTCCAATTTATGAGCTCTATTCCCCTGAGAAAATTACTTAACCTCTCTCCACCTTGATTTTCTCACCTGTCAAATGGAGATAATGGTCATATCTATTTCCTAGACTAGATAGATGTCTAAGACAATATACATAAAGGAATTAGCAGAATGGCCGCCCCATAGAAAATACTCTATAAAGGTTTTTATACTTTTGCCATAGCTGGCTTTTTCTTAGAACTTCAGCCACCTGTAAATATTTTCCATGTTTTACAGAGGCTTACTGGGTTCTGAAAACTACTGATGTACCATCGTGATCCACCTCAAGCCCCAGGATGAGATTATTGATCTTCCAGGAGTGTCACTCTTGCCAGGCCACTTTGCAATGATCTACTTTCTTGCTAGAATATGAAAATGGAGAAAGCAGTGCATTTTCTAATGTATTTTGGCCTCAGTTTCACACAGAATAAAATGTCCTATGTTCCCAAAGACAGTTCAGTAATTGCCAGTTTGGGCATAATGCGAACCATCTCCTCTGGTCTACCCGTCATTCTGTGAACAACAACAACAACAACATAAAACCTATTCTCTTTGTAAAATATATATTCCCTTGGCACACATTAGACTCTCTGGATGAAATCAGAGAGCTTATTTTATCTCCTCAGTTGGCAGAGCCCCAGCTTTCTGGACTCTGGTAAGAACCCAAGCCTTTCAAATTCATGGACCCATCAACTAAAAATATGATGCCTCACACACTCTGAAAAAGATTCCAGTGTAGATGAACAAGAAATAATTCAACCAAAAAGACTGTCCTTTCTAGGTTTCTTCCCATTAAACCACTTCATCAGCTTTTCTTTTTTGCCTTTCTGCCGTGGTTATGAAGTAAAGCAAAAAGAAGATTTTCGCATTTTACTTTGCTAGAATATCTTTCCTAGCGTTTAGTGTCCTCCTACACACTGAACAGATTGTGGTTTATCTCGCAGAGCAGCATACATCTCGCCTTTTAGTTCTTTAAGGGAAAGAGACTCACTGCAAATTAATAGAAAAGAAGCCTGATTCTTTACCTAGGCATCAGGTGTCATGAGGCACAAAGCTTTACTGAGCCAAGAAAAAAAATCCTGTCATGAAAAGGATAATTGCTTCTACATTTAACACCCCCCCCCAAAGGACACAAATAGCTGAAATCAGAATATTTTAAAATGATATTAAATCATTCTCATAGAAAACCTCAAATTTGCTAAGTGCTAGAAAAAGTGAAGATCAGTTAAATATCATTTGCCTTTGAGAGTCCATTTAGCTTATGCAGGGGGAGTGAAAGCTCCCTCTGTGGATTCTGGGTAGGGAGAGGTGACGTCATCCAGAAGGAAGGAAGTTCACCGGGCTTTTGTACAAGTAGGTGATAATCAAGATCATTTTCAAAGACCTAGGGTTTGCCAAAGACTCTTTTGGGGGAAATGAAGAGCGTTTTGGTGTTAATATCTAAAGGACATAAATGGTCTTCTTGACAGTGGCCGTCTCTGTCCTGGGTCTCCCACTTCTACAGTCCGCCCAGCTTGACATCTTTCCAATCTATTCTCCAGGACTTCCCTTTCATCATTCCTCCCTTAAAACCATCCTCCTGCTCCCACTGGTGTCCATGTGAGTAGATTTTTTTTCCCCACCACCAGAACACAATCTCCTTAGTTGAGAACTTATCTTCATCTCCCAATCCTTGGCTTAGCTACGAATTTTTATAATTAGTGTCAGGCTGGGAGAAATTTGATGAGTTATAATTCAAATAGTGCAGAGGTTGGGGTCCAGTAAAGTTCAAATTAGTAACTCCACCATCCCAGTGACTTCAAGGCTTGGCTAAGCTTCTAGTTCACAGAGACCCATGAAAGAGAGAGTTTGGAATATCCAGGTCCCATAACACTTATACCAACAGCCTGCATTACACACGCAGAGCCTAGCTCTCCTGTCAGAGTTTGGGAAGTCATAAACATAATAGTTCTCATCCTATGGGTGAACAAATTTCTTTCTCTCTTCCAGATTATCTTATACGGCTAGTGCTCAATTTACGACCACAATTAGTTCCAACAGACCGGTTGTAACATGATTTGGTCGTAAGTTGAGTAGGCTATATATATAGTACTGTGAAATGATGTTATAAAAATCTTTAAGTCATATTTTATCATAATTTTCTTTCATTATTGTTATATATCATAATTTTCTTTGTTCATTTTATGCCATTTGTATCATCTCTACACCATTTTGCTTCTTATTTTTACATTCGTCAGGTTTAAGTCAAACACTGTATTACCAGTACAACTGGTTTAATATTTGCAAAACATACAAAATTACAAAATACAGGTGCATACAAAAACTGCTCCAGATGTGGAGCAGTCGTGGCTAGCGATTGTGGTTGAAAAGTCGAATGGTCGTAAGTTGCGTAGGTCATAAGTCGATTAATACCTGTAGAACTATCAAACTTTGAGACAGCTAAAAGTACACTAAATGATGCAATGTGAGTTTTACAGCAATTTTCAGAGCCTAAACTGGTGCATGAGATTCAGTAGGGTTTTTATAAATGTTTACTCAATTGATAAGAATGAATCCAATCCACTAGGAGAAACCCAGTTACATATTTTGCTGGGAAAAGTCCCTTTAGGAAATTGCATGGCTGAGTGTGTGACTAAGTGCATATTTTTGAGGGGGCAGAATTCTCACCAACCTAGTAAGCTCCTCACCAAAGCCTTGCTTAGAGGTTTGTGATGACAGCCTTCCAAGTGTGGCTTGATATCGTGTGTGTGTGTGTGTGTGTGTGTGTGTAAAATAATGATTATTTTCTTCAGTTACGCCTAGACAAGGGCACTTCTTACGACAATATTTGTATATTGATTTAACTCATAGTTTCAACTCTTAGATAATAAGCAAATGAAGAATTAAACTTTGCTGTCCAAAGGGTATGGATCCTTACTCACTAAGAAGATACAGAGCACAAATGTCATCTTTATATACACAGCCCTGGAAGATGTACACTCTCACATGCGTGCTGTACACACACATACTGCCTATCCTTAAGGCAACAGATGCCATACCATAATCCCTGCCAGCCCCACAGGATGTAGAGGGACGCGGGATTCTGGATGAGCCAAGCGGGAGCTTCTGGGAACACTGCCACAAAGACAGCAATACCCTGAAGTTTTGTGGCTTTCCCCAGAAAGTGAGAGCTTTGGCCTCATTAGGGTGACTAGTTTTCCACTCTACAGCAGTCAGGTGACTACAATTCAGGCAGATGATGACTCCTGGAAATTCCTGGAAAGAACAAGGGTGTAAAGAACAGCCTGTTTTCTTATTATGAGCAGGAGAGCCTCGTGCTTGGCCACTCCACTTCCACCTCCAGGGCTCTGCTAAAATATTCTTGTGGAATTCACCCAAGACCTATTTGCCAAACAGCACAGTTTCTCCTTGATCTTCTTTTAACCCACACTTCTTAACCTTCTTGTGGCAGAGACTGTTAGCTGTTCACTAAATCTACTTCCTCTTCCTCCTGGGTACTGGGCTAGCCTACATTTCCCAATCTCCCCTGCTGTTAGGTGAGGCTGTGTGATTGGGTTCTCTCCACTTTCAGGCCTGCTGTTGTAATTATGTTACACAGTTAATTTTTAAATTTCTTGGTAAATAGAAAGCAATAACTATGGAATTATTATTGCTATTTTAAGTGAGGTTTATTTTTATAGTAATAATACTAGTAGTTTTATAATTATGCAAATACAATGTCAGGGAAACTTAATTGTAATTCAGTAGATATTTTCTGTAAGGTTATTATAATTAAAGCAGAGCATGATATTAAAAGTACTGGTCAAAAAGTTCAGAGATTTCCTTTTTTGCCAGCCTGGGTCACTTTCCCCCCTTACCTCAAAACCAGGTAATAAAAATTATCTACTCCCTTTAATTCCCAGATTTGTTGTAAAAAGCATTATTTCATTTTTATATTTTAAAAATCAAAAGTAAATTGTGACCCTGGCTGGTTGGTTCAGTGGTAGAGCGTTGGCCCTGTGTGGAAGTCCTCCTTTCTCTCTATCTCTCTCTTCCCCTCCTGCAGCCAAGGCTCCATCGGAGCAAAGTTGGCCTGGGCGCTGAGGATGGCTCCAGTTGCAGCGGAGCAATGCCCCAGATAAGCAGAGCATCGCCCCTTGGTGGGCATGCCGGGTGGATCCCGGTGGGTGCATGCGGGAATCTGTCTGCCGTCCCACCCCCCACCCACATCCTTACCCACCCCTCTTTCTACCCCCCCCACTTCTCACTTATGAAAAATACAAAAATAAAAGTAGATTTTTTTATATAATCCAAAGTCACTGATGTATTATAGAATTGTATATCTGAAACCTATGTAATTTTATTAACCAATGTCACCCTAATAAATTCAATAAAAAATAAACATTTTTAAAAAGTCACAATGCTCATTTCCATCTCAGATTTAAAAGCCTTCAAAATTCTCTATGGTTTTCTTGGTGTTAATAAACAGAGTAGTTTAGAATAAAAAAGAACACTAAAATTGCTATAACAGAATTAAAGCATGACAAATATTTTCTCACCGCTCCTCATCTGTTCAACGTCACAGAAGTGCGTTCCAGTCGGAGTGTGAATAAATGCGTGGACATGCTTAACTCCATTCTGAAAATTAGAAAAAAACATTGTTTCCAGTAAAATGTTGGCATATGTCATAAAGCCAGTTTCTTTAATGAAACTAACAGCATAAATAAATGAAGTAACCTTTTCAAACCGCTTCCAAGGGACTTCCTCCATGTAGACTTGCGCTCTGACGACATGGTTAAAAGCAGAAAGGAAATGTTCACAGATATTCACAGCAAAAGTTTCTATGTTCTTGATCTGTAAAAAAATAAAATGCTAGTGAGCTAGTGATCAGAAGCACTTGCCCCATTTAAAATTAATTTTAATATCCATGGAGCTCTCTTTCCTGATCAAGTGCTTTCTAGAGTCAGAGAAACATGGATTTAGAAAGACTCTTGATAGACAAATTGGCTGTTATTTCACATTTTCACAAGGACTCCTAAGTGTAATTAATAAATCACCAACACCGAATGAGACTATCCTGTTTTAAAAAGAAACCTGCTTTGTCAAAGATGTGTCAATCAGTGGATTAGCAAAAAGGAACTTCCATTCAGATGCCCCTCACAGTGAGCTCAGTCATCACCTACAGTCACCTACACTGACCACGGCACTATAGTATACTCCAAAACACGCTGGCCTCTCTATGAGCTTGGCAAAGAGGCCTCCCGGTATTCCAAGGAAAAATGTTAATGAAGGGCCACTTCAGCTTTTTTGCCTTGCAAACAAGCCTTCTGTTGACCATTTTCTGCCCCCCCCCCTTTAATGCTGCTTCCTACTTCCACACAAATTCTACATATTAATCACCAGGCAATGTTTTATGGCACTATCATAGTCTACATATTATGGCTTTGCCTATAATTAACATGAACTATTTGTAGAGGTTTTCCCAGGATAGTTCTGACATTTATGAAACCCTTTATACCTGTTGTCTCAGTCAGGGCACACAGGAGAAGCAATCATCTTCTTCTCTTTCCCTCTTCCTCTCCCACAGCCAGTGGCTCAATTGGTTCAAATGTTGGCCCCTGGCACTGAATATGGCTCTGTTGGTCCAAGTGCAATGGACTCAAGTGCTAAAAATAGCTCAGTACTCAAGCATTGGTTCTAGATGGGGTTGCCAGGTGGATCCTGGTCAGGGTGCATAGGGAGTCTCTCTCTATCTCCCCACCTCTCTCTCTCTCTCTCTCTCTCTCTCTCTCTCACACACACACACACACACACACACACACACACACACACACACACACACAAGACCCCCAAAATACATGACAACATTGTTTAAATTTCTATTCTGAAACACTCTCAGGACCTCAATTTGCCAATGATCCTAATTAAGAGATAAATTAAAATTCTTTAATAGGATTTTCTACCTAAAAGGTGTCCAGTTGAGATCCAAGAAAAGAAAACAAAGAGGTGAGTTTTAAAAACAAACAAATGACCAAACAAAAAACAACCAAGCTTTTCTGTAAGGCTGGAAATTTCAGAATGGAAGAGAAAAATATTTTAATAGCTTAAATGTAAAAATTGGGTTAAAAAGCAAAGGGAACTTGAAATAAACAAGTAATATTGTCATGGTATAGAATAGTGAATTCTGCAACAAGATTGGCAGCATCTAAGAAGAATAACACATACTCCTTTGAACTTTGCCAAGACATGAACTGTGTTCTTGATGGTGTCTGTAGGGATGATGTCTGAATTATCTCCATGTACATAATCCTTTTTGGAGCTCAGGGTAAGTTGCACTGAAGTTGCCACCTCTTTAATGCTGTGATATTTTCCATCACGCTGAATATGGAGAACTTTTACCATATCCTTCCCATAGCCAGTTCGGACAAACTCCACCTCGTCATTCTGCAATGGAAATATAGTCATCTAATTGAAAAGGGTTAAATAAAAGCAAAAAGTCAACTGCAATTTTTTAAGCCTAATTTTATCATATATAGCAGGTCCTAAAATCATTTTGTTATAACGTTGATCAGATGCCATACTAACTTAACTCTTGTTTATATCAATTAGCCTGTGGTAAAAATGGTTTCATAATATTGTTGTTTCAATATAGTTCCAACTAACAGGTGAAACTATAGACAGGCCTCAAGACAGATGGGTATATGGCTCTTGATAATAATAAGTAATAATAATAACTGTACCTTGTGAGCCAAACTACTCTGTTTTATTTAATCCCTACTAACTTAATTCTTATAACTGCTCTGACAACTAATACTATTCCCATTTTACAGAGGGAAAAACTGAGTTTCAAAGAGTTTAAGCAATTTGCCATAGTACATATAGCTAAAGGATTCACACTTAGGTCTGTTGACTCCAGGTTGTGTACTCCTAACCACTATGTAAACTGCCTTTTTTTTTTTTTTACAGGGACAGAGAGTCAGAGACAGGGATAAATAGGGACAGACAGACAGGAAAGGAGAGAGATGAAAAGCATCAATCATCAGTTTTTCGTTGTGACACCTTAGTTGTTTCATTGATTGCTTTCTCATATGTGCCTTGACCGTGGGCCTTCAGCAGACCGAGTAACCCCTTGCTGGAGCCAGCGACCTTGGGTCCAAGCTGGTGAGCTTTTTGCTCAAACCAGATGGGCCCACGCTCAAGCTGGCGATCCCAGGGTCTCAAACCTGGGTCCTCCGTGTCCCAGTCCGATGCTCTATCCACTGCGCCACCACCTGGTCAGATTAAACTGCCTTTCTTGTATAAAAAATTTTGACTATATTAACTGGAAATAATATTTTTTAGAGAGTGATATTCTGGAGAAAATGCTCTGTGATCAATAAAAAATTTGAAAATAGCTTCTTCTACTTGCTGCCAGCAAGAAGAGTAATTAGTGACAGGGTCCAGATTAACTTCGCAAGTGCAGACCCAGGGCCATCTGGCTACAGTGAAAGCTATGCTTTTAGCTAAGAGACACCTAATAAAAGCAAGGTGATTGATTCATTGGTACCCTTGTCCAAAGCTGGAGCCCTTGCTAGCAAATATGTCCATCTCTACTGCTAGGATGCACAAGACTTGTTCTTGGGCATTATCGGTGTTTGAGAGAAGAGGCAGGAAGGAGCAGAAGAGGCAGGAGGGAGGGACAGAAAAACTTATTTTATTTAATATTGAAATTGAACATTAAAATGGTAATGAAAAAGGGGACAAAAATAAACATAAACCAAAAACGGAATTCAGTGAGAATCTGGGGAAGGGCACAGAGAAGGCAACTCACCTGCTAACCACACTCGGGTGACATGCTCAGGCACACCAAGGGCTGCCTAAAAATATGTTTGCATAAAGAGATCACCAGATTCCCTGGGGAAAAAATTTTTAAATTCTAGCTAACATTTCATATTCTTGAAATTATTGTAATGTTCTTAATGAAAGTGAGAAAACCTTGGAGACAGAGCTTAGTGGGGCAGTCTGCAAACCCTAAAGGTTTGTGGTGTCTGAATGCGGTCCTTTCTCTGTGGGAGGGACAGAGAAATATTTAAAGGACAACTATAGGAAGGGCCCCTCAAAAGCCTCTGACCCCATCTTTGGGGAACTCATCCTCAAGAAAAGGCTCAATAAGAACCCAGAAAGGGCACTTAAGGGATCTTAAGAAGAACTATAATAGTGACAGGGAAAGAGGCACTGTTGTCATGGCTTTGGGACCAGAGTAGACCCAGATGCTGCCTTGCTACAAATAATTTGATGTTTCCGAGCCTCGCTTTTCCCATTTGTAGAAATGGAGATAACCACCCTTTCCTGCAGGGTCGCTGGTGAGTGTGAGAGGCCTGGTGGTTCAGTGCCTGGTACCCTGTGGTGCAGTGAGGTCAACCCTAACAGTGGTGGTCACACCAGACTTGGCTGTGGGCACAGCAGCGGAGAAACAAAGTAAGGGCACCGGTGTTTGGAGTGAAGAGAGCTACTGGTCGCAGCAGGAGAAAGACTCTGAAGTGCCTTAAACAACAAGAGATTCTACCTGGGGGAGAGAGGCACGTGGCTGGTTTGGGGCCCTGGGATGGTGTGGGCCACGATTCAGAACCACAGGTCTCTGCTATTATCCATTATCTCCAGTACACGGCAGGACTTAACGAATGTTATCCCTCAGTTCCCTCCACTGCCACAAACACTCAAGGTGCAGCAGGTTAGTCTGTGAAAGCAAGCGGTCCCTGTGTGACACATACAAAGATTCAATGACAGCCACACTTCCTATCCCAGCCCTGCTCGACTCTCCAGCTTCCTGTCTTACCACACCCTATTTCAAACGGCTTCAGCTGTCCTGAGCTGACTGTACTTGCCTAGGCTCTGCGAGCTCTCCTGCCTGTCGGCCTCTGATTGGCCGTTCCTCCCTTCTTCAGCACTCTTTCTCTTCCTTGCTACCCAACTGCCCACCTCTTCCTCTAACTTCTTCTAGTCGTCCTTCAAGTCTCAGATGTCATTCTCTGTGGCAATCTGCGCCAGCCCTTCAGATCTGAAATAGGTGCCTCTTCTACGTGCTCTCAGAATAGGTTTTTTCTATCAGAGTCTTTATCAAATTGTATTGCAATGCTCTCATTTCATGTCTGATTTTTTCAGGAATGGTAAATTATGGAAGCAGGAGCAATTTTTATCTTAGTTGTCATGGCAACCCAAGTGCTTAGCACAGTGCCTGGAACGTGAATAGGTGTTTAATAAACGTGTTGCGGATGAATGGATGGTACATCACCACCTCCACCCCTTGTGTGATGACACGGAATAGTTCATAAAAATATTCAAAAAGAGTTCAATACAGGAAGAGCTGCTTCAGCTCAGACCCCAATCAGGAAGTTCCTTTTCCTGGGCAAGTGGGGAAGGCCCTTCTTTCCAATGATCACCATAGCTTGGAGACCACAAACACAGCCGGCTAAAGAATAAAGGCCCAGGAAGGGAGGAACTGTGTGTAGACAGAGTCAGCGATGCAGCACAAAATGTACATACAGTACTGCTAACAAGACGGAGAGGTCAAGCACGCCACATGCCAGAGGGGTCCGTGCTCCTTAGCAAGCTCCTGACTAGGCCTTGGCACCCAAGCAAAACTTGAGTAATCAAGTTTACTGAGAAATGAATCAGAGTAAAGGGACACGATCATCTGAGGTTGGAACAAATGGAACAAGAACAGTATGGGACACCCAAGTGTCTCTCAGCAGGACCTGCCAAATTAGGTAATGGTCTGGTCCACAACTAACGTTGTTCCCTGCAACAGGCCTCCTCATTTCCAAAGTCAGAGACATCAGAAGTAACTACCAGAACCCTATTGTGCTAATGCACAATGTGGTGCAGAGATCCATGTCCAAGATCATGGCACAGTGAAATACAAAGGTCGCTCTAGTCTGGAGCATGGGGAGGGGGCTGACAGCACGGCTCTGGGCTCTGGGCTCTGGCAGGCCTGTGTGAATCTTTGTTCTGCCACCTATTAGCTCTCTGAATGGAGGCAAATTTCTCCATCTATAAAGTGGGTTAAATAGTAGTGCCGACCTCTTGGCACTGCTGTGAGGATTACACAAGGAAAACATCAAGTACTGTACTCAGAAAAGTGTCTGGCAAATAGTAAATGTTCAATAAATGTTAGCTATAATTATCATTGATAAACAATAACTCTACATCAAATTTTGCATCAAAGTCTTTCTGGTTTCTGTTAGTGATAAATACCCAGACGGCACATCAATTCAGTGCTAAGATGGCCAAAGCCAAAGACTGCTGCTGTGATGCTGCCTGCTTCGTCCTCCGTACTTGTATGGTCCGTCCCAGGCTTGTGTGCCTTGCAGACACAGTTTCAAGAGGACTCTCAATTTTCTTGTGCAATACTCTGGACAAAATATCAGCAGGAGCAAATCTATTCCTGACTCTACACAAAGAAAATCCCCTTTTAGTAGACATATTTTGAAATAGAAAGGGATGAAGAATCATTATTTGCCTGCAAGTAATGTTGGAGAAAACTTCAGAGATTTTAAATAAATCATATAAAAAGTTTCTCTTCTGTGATAAAATAGGGACTGTTCTCTTATTTCCAGGTCATATTGAAAGGGATGTAGATAATCGCAGGCCTAAGGGTTCTTAGCCTGGAGGCTGTTAAAGTGGATGGATTTGAAGCAGAATGTGTTGGGAAAGATAAAACTTTTACACATTTAAATTTTAAAGTAAGTAGAATTTTCTCTCAAGTCTTAGAAGAGCATCTCTACCCTTCACGACAGAGAGGAACACAGAAGTGCTAGCTAGTTAGGACCCATTGTCCAGGTGTAAATACCAGCTCAGTTGCAGTGTGCTGTGATAGATGGGAGAACTGTGCTGAAGACAGCCTCTCTTGCTGTCTCTGGAAAGTGCTAGAGAAGTTCTTTCAATTCTCTGTCCAGGCTTTTCTCTTGCCTGGCTATTTTCTTGCATATTTGTGAACAAAAGAACTTCAGAGAAAAATGCTGGACTCATATAAGAAAAAGGAGCACTCCAGTGGATGAAGCATCGACCTGGAATGCTGAGGTTGCTGGTTTGAAACCCCGGGCTTGCCTGGTCAAGGCACATGTGGGAGTTGATGCTTCCTGCTTCTCCCTCCTTCTCTCTCTCTCTCTCTCTCTCACACACACACACACACACGCTCTCTCTCTCTCTCTCTCTCTCTCTCCCCTCTAAAATGAGTAAAATCTTTAAAAAAGAAATCTAAAAAAAAAAAAAAGAGCACTCAAATGAACATCGTTAATATCACTTTGGTGAATTTTAACAATACCTAACGATAAGGACAATAATGATGAATAACAACAACCTGAGAGGCAGCTGGTATTTTTTCGGTTGCCTAGGATCTACTAAATGTCAGATGAAAAAATATTGATGTCTAGGAGAAAATGTCATGTTGCTTTAGACTGTAGAGAGGTTTATTTTTGCTATCGGAGGGGGATGTGCCCTGAGTTATGTTCAAGGGTGACTCTAAAGGGATTTGTCAGAAGCAGATGTTTTAAGAACATCACAATTTATACGTATAAGATGGTAGAAAGAGTGGCCTGTTACTTCAGTAAGACTCCATTTATGTGTGCTCGGTTGTTTCCATACTCCTGCCTGTCACAGAGCCCACATCTCCACCTCGCCAACAGCCTTAGGGCAGGGAACTGGAACAAGGCCCTGAGGGGCCTCTGGAATTGGAGGCAGGAAACCTCACAACAAAGAATTGATGAAGACCTCCAAAAAGGCAGTTGGAAAAAAAACTTAATGCATACAATAAAAGATCTCTCTCTTCTAATGTATAAATCTTGAAAATAAAACTAATGGTACCAACCATATAGTGAGAGTTTGATATGTATCAATAAATTTGCATCTACTATTTCCTCTAATTCTTTACCAAAAAACAAAAGCAAAAACGGGTAAGTAGGTATATCATCCATATTAAACAAAGGCAGACATTAGGGGCAGGCAATCTGCCAAGTTCATAGTCACTAGGTGACAGAGGCAGGAGGAAAACCTAACCCACTGGACTCTAGGCGACATGCTCTTTCCCAATACATCAGAGTTCCTGATGGCAAGCCGCTCCACTGACTAGGGACAGGGGAAAAAGGATTCTGATCCCAACAAAAGGGGAGTAATGACCAGATTACTGCAGAAACCTATATTTCTACATAATTTTTAAATTTTCCACCCAATGAGACTTATGTTATCTTATCTATTCTTCACAAAAACCTTGTGATTTGGTATGAAAGATGATACTTCCTGCTCCTCTCCCCTTCTCTCTCTCCCCTCTCTCTCTAAAATGAATAAATAAAATCTTTTTAAAAAATGACTCCATATTTTAAAAATAAACTAGCTCAGAGTTGTTAAGTGAGCAGCCCAAAGTCACACAGCTGATAGGTAGACTGGTATAGTAGAAAGAGCCCTGCTGAGACTGAAAAGGGTTAGTCTACTTACTATACCAGTCAGAACTTACCCAATGTTGAGAAATGTCCCCCATTCAACCCATCACTTTTTCTAACACTTCATTTTTTTTTGTTAATTACAAGAAAATTCTAAGCTCAGGTTCTGTTTATTGAAGAAATTTTAAGCTGTGAAATAAGGGGAGAATGAAAACTCAACTTCATTCAACAGGGCATTACGTTTGAATTGAACACTGACTTTTATCTGGCTAAGAACCATTGGAAAAAATGAGTGAAGTTGGCTTATTTTGTGATCATTAGAAGCATATTGCCAATGGACTATTTTTAGTTCATCTGCAAGGACAGAGAAGTAGGTACAACATGGAAGAAAAGGAAATAAGGGGGAAGGAAGCAGCATGTAATGATGACCATCAGTTATGTGCCAGAAGCTATTCACAAAGCTTCTCATTGAATCCTGGTGGCATTCTATGAAAGCACAGATCGTGAATTCTAACATAGAAAGAGAAGCTGATGTTCATGATGTTAAATAGTTTGGTCAAAACCACGTGGCTAATGAAAGTTGGGGGCAGGCATGGCACCCAGGTTTGCTTGATTATTTTAAATATATCCAGCTACTTCACATTATAGTGAAGTTCTTTATAATGGGATTTTACCTACATAACCATTTTGTTTATTTCTTTGATTAGTTTTAATTTATTCTAAATTCACATAACCCCCAAATAGAAGTCTCTCAAACCCTTTTTCATTCAATTCTTAATTCACTTATAATTATTTAGCTCCTTCTATGTAATAAGTACCATGGTAAGTTCTGGACATACAACAGCAAACAAAATAGACACTGTTCTGCTCTGATAGAGATTATGCACTAGAACAAACTTTTTTCATACAAAATCAGAAAGTTAGTATTTTAGGCTTTGCAGACAGTATGAGCTCTGTTGCAACTACTCAGCTTTGCCATGATAGCATAAAGTAGCTATACATAATATGTAAACAAATGTGTATGGCTCTGTTTCAATAAAACTTTATTTACAGAAACAGAGAATAGGCCAGATTTGGCTAGTTTGCTGTTTGCTGACCTCTGCAGAAAAATAATCAAGTAATTAGAACACATTCTGATAATTACTTTAATTGAAAAAATATAATGAGCTCTGGGTCTGTGTTGCAGAGACACCTAAGCTGGATTGAGAGTTTAAGGATGGCTTCCAGGAGAAATTGGCATTCATAAAGCTACCTGAATAATGAGAAATTAACCTAATAAAAATTTTCTGGACCTCTTTCACTTACCATATTTTTTGCTCCATAATACACACTTTTTCCCCCCAAAAGTGGAGGGGAAAATGCCCAAGCATCTTATGGAGAAAATGTCCTTTTTTTTTTTTTAGCTGATGTGGGTTCCCGGACAACTAGAAGAGTATATGAACATTAAAGTCTCTTCTCATTTGTTAATAACAGTGCTAATTAACAGTTGTTAATACTGCTGTTGAGTTTACATTGTTGAAATGTTATTGTGGTATATTTTATTAAATATTTTAACACACCTTTTGGTTCAGAATATTCTTTTTCTTATTTTCCTCCTTAAAACTGTAGATGTGTCTTATGGTCAGGTGCGTCTTATGGAGCAAAACATATGGTATGTTTTTAACCACATTTCTAATGAACAATTCTTTATTTTACAAATATCTGAGACTTTTTGCTTGTCTCATCCCATTTTCATCAAAATAATTCAAGTCTCCCCCCAACAAGTATATCAACTTTTCCTCAGTGTGTCATATTCTAGATTTCACTTCATACATCAACAGTCTTGTAAAAGTTTGAACAAAAAGAAAGTTGAATTTAGATAAATTTTATGGTATGAAAACCATATCTAAAATGGCTATTGAAAATTAAATAAATAAATATAGCCCACAGCCTGACTCTTAAAAGTCTTCATAGGTTGACTAAACACTGATGAAGGCAGCACAGACCAGGGTCTAGAAAAACAAGTTTATCTCAATCTAAAAAAATTCTCACATTTGATTAAGCTTCCATTAACACAAACTCACAGCCCCAAATCTAAAGTACACAAGGTAGCAAGATATCATGAGAGAGTTACAGAAACAACGAACAGCAAAGTGTGGCCTGCAAAAACTTCAGATATTGAAATTATGAGACATAGAATAGAAAAATCATATACTTAATATTTTTACAAAAATAAGTGAGAAGATTGAACTTATCTTCTTGAGATAAAGTGAGTGTACCTTCTCTTGAGCAAGAAACAAGTGACCATAAAAATGACCAAGTAAATTTGAGAAAGAACCCCACACACTTTCTAGAAATGTATTGATCAGTGGATTAATAAACAGGTTAAATGCAGCTGAAGAAAGAATTAGTTATTTGGAAGAGATAGATTAAGTAATAGATTAATGTTGCCAAAAAGAGAATGAGAGAACTGGAAGACAGATCCAAGTAAAAAATCAGGGATTCATACAGACACGCAGGAGATGGAATACATGACAGAGACATGAAACGTACTAGGAAGACATAATAGAGCAAATGTGGAAGAGGCACAAGTTCAAGAGATCAAGTCTGAGATTTTCTGGGGTTATTGGATAAACGAATGTAACCTTTCAACTATAAAATAAGAAAGCCATTACCAACTGAAGAACTCTTCCTTGTTCAATACATTTAATCAAGCTACAATGAAGGGATTCTCTATTTATTTCTAGGGGTGATCATGTTGTGAGGCAGAGAGGGTATTTTTATAATATTGTATTGCTTGGGCTTCAAAAGAAGGTAATATTCAATCCAGTTTATATTTTCTCCATCCACCAAAATCAAAGTGTTGTGCTTCTGTTCATGACATTAATTTGTTGTTTTTAGTAAAAACTGGGACACATTGGAATCTAGGCTTTTGGATAATGTTGAAATCCCGGAAGCCCTTCAATGTCCAGTACAATGTTGGACACCTAATGATTGTATAAGGAAGGTTGTTGACTGACAATCGACATGTCACGTCAGCAAAAATGGGAGATAAGAAAACTTACTAAAAGCAACATCTGTTAAAAAGTAACCTAACAGCATTTTTCAAGACCTCGAAATAAAATTATATTTGGCAAAACCCATCTTAATAGTGATGTACCCGAGCCCAATCAAAGGAAGAGCTCAAGTTGTAGTAAAAATAATCTTAGCTAATATTTGTGGAACATCTATTACTTGCTGGGCAACTGAAAACAAATGCTTATTTATATTCTCCACATTCTCTAAGGGCATCATCACTGAATCCTACACCTGGCATATTCAGATGTTACCATTGTAATACCAAAAAGTACCATGAAATAAATAAAATTAATTTTATTTTACTTTAAAAACATTTTCTTTTAAACTTTCACTTTTCTAAGTTAAAGTAAAATAAAATTTGATAAACCAAGGTTGTGAGTCTACCAGATATAACATAGCCTAGGCTTCAGGGCAGCGAGTCTCAAAGTTAGAGTATACCAGCATTACCAAAAACCTTGTAAAAAATGTAGATTTTTGAGCATAACTAGAAGGATTCTGATTTAGCAGGTTCGAATTGAAGCTCAGATTTCTGCCTTTTCATAGGTGCCACAGGAAAATGTCAATTGGGGGGTTGGACATCTTTCACAAAATTCTTTTTTAGAATAAATAGAACCCCTAGCCCTCCCTTTTCTATGAACCCCAAGAATCCTGAACAATTCCCATATAAGCACAAAACTAATCCGATTTGCAAGGGCCCAGTTAGTCTGAATCCTTAAGTGGCTCTGAAACAGGTCCATGAGTTCAGACAAATCAGAGCCATAGTGATTTCCAGGCATGAGGTAAATTACTATTTAGTATAATAACATTTTTAATAATTGATGTCAAAACATCATGCACTTAAAGAAATTTTTTTCCTATGCCTAGCTATCCCTCCCCTCCTCTAAAAAGAGAAAGGTCTCACCTTCTTATAGTTGTTATGGTAATGGGCCATTTTCTCTTAGCCTTCAACTTCAGATTCAATTTCAAAAGTGAAAAAAACTAGTTTGGGCAAAACAGATGTTTGTAACATTTTTTTATTTGACTTGAAGAGCGGTCAATATGTTTGCCTGATTGCATTACAGCCAATTGGACACCAGGGCCTCATTAAAGTACAACACCATGTTGAGTGGCTAAAATGAGGAGGTAGGGAGCATATGTAAACATCTTTGGTAAAATACAACTGAATTTGCTCTTACTTTGAGACAATCCTTTGAAATACCCTTTAGGGACTGTTTCTTTAAGATACAGAATATTCCAAGTGCTAGATCCTAGTTACCACTGAGCCATGAAATCTTGCCATTTCTGTGTCATGTATGAACCACAAGCATTTGCTCTCACTCAAAGACAATCCTGAGGGAGGGAAAAAAAAAACATGAAATATATTTAATTCAGCATCTACTTAACAACATGGAATCCCCTGTCTACTGAACTTTACCTTATACTCTAAAGGGTTAAGTATATATCCTTTTTTTCTCTCTAGAACTTTTTGATGACTTTGCAAACCAGTCAACAATTTAGCACAAAGGCACCCTGAGTCACGCTGGTGTGCTGTGACTGAATCACAGGACATGTTAGATTCGTCCCATTCTGAAAATGCACAAAACACAAACAGCAGAGGTAAACGGAATCAAATGTCCGAGACAGCACAGCCCGAGAGAGACTTGAAACTCAGACTCCACAGTCTATGTGGAAAGTTTTCTGGTGTGGCATGGAACAGAGGCAACAGAAAATAACAGCAAGTCTTCTAAGAATAACCCTTGCTTTGCTCTTCCTTGGCTTCTTTGGGGTCCTGGAGGCGACAATATCATGCAGAAATGAAGAAGGTGACGCTGTGGATTGGTAAGTAAATGAAATGTAAGGACCCAGGCATGCAAGTAGAGAGCCAGCATATCAGGGCAAAGTGGTTCACTGTGAAGTTCCAAAGGAGAATTCTGCCCCTCCTCCCCCTTTAAGAAGAAAGGAAATCAAAGTGTGTAAATGGGCCAAATATCCAGACAAGGGTAGGTTTCTGAGTGAAGGATCTTCCCTCTGAGAAAAAGCTGGGCAGCCCCCGTAGGCCTGACTCATTGCTCTCAGCCGGGCAAGGCTGGAAGCGTAGATGTGGGGAGAGCTGACAACTTCTTTCAGTAGCCAATTTCCTTTCATTGCATTGCGGCTTTGCTAACAGAACCCTCCCAACATCCTTTTAGAAACTGACTAAGGAGAGAAGGCAGATGACTTTCTTTTGGACACCGGAGCTTATGCTTCTCATTATGACCGTTAGAAGGAGAGTAGGATCATACACAGGACTGTTTGGTTAACCTTGTTCATTCGGCAGCAGAGGCAGCTATTGGAGTGAGGGATAGGTCAGTGGCCCCTTGAACAGCGTCAAAGAGACAGAACACAGCTTTGTAACATAGTCATGGATTCCCGTAAAGCTTTTATCACTTTTCACTCTTTATTTGGGGTATTTTGGTTTGTCATTATGTTTGGAGTCAAGCTTTGTGTAAACTTCAGGCTAGAAAACACAGGCATGCTCACGCAGACTGTCAGCAAATAGTTACCGAGATCATACCAGGCCCTGTGCTGAGTTTTGAAAACTCAAATATGAACAAAACAGTTCCGGCCTTCAAGGAGCTCAAAGTTACGTGGTAAGGGTGTAGATGGAGCACTGAGGAGCATAGAGCCCAAAAGGCTTCTCTGAGGAAGTAGTTTTGAGCCAAGAGTTAAGAACAAATGTAAGTTAGAGAAACAAGGGAGAATCAATGACATTTCAGGCCAATGAAGGAGCATGAGGAGGTCCAGAGACCAGTTTGGAAGCAGTTCAGTGTTTTTGGCTCTCCAGGAGAAGGTGAGGAGATGGGAAGAGGTGACTTAGGGAGACAGGCGAAGGCCAGGTCATGAACAGCTTCATGTACTGAGCCCACGTCTGAACTTGACGTTGAAAGGGAGCTACTGAAGGACTTCGGGCAGGGACAGGATGTGGTCAGATCTGCGTTAGAAAACCCACTGGCAGTACTGTGAAGGCTGGCCAGCTGGGGATCAGTCTAGAGTCATAAAGACCAACAGGACCCTGGCAGCATTGCAGGTGAGAAGAGGTGTGGACTCAACTCGGAGAAGTGCTAGTGGAAGTAGAGAGGAGGGAACACTCTGAGAAGACTTAGTAATGGGTTGGCTGAAGGTTGTAGAAGAAGGGAGAAGTTAAGGAAGATTTTCACGTTGCTCAAATGGATATATTTCCTAACAGCAGGAGATGAGGAGATTGGGAGAAAAATGTCACAAATTTGGTTTCAAAAATATGAAGATGAACCTTTCTGGAACATTCTTGCATCATTTACATTTATCTAACCTCAGCACAGAGGGCTGGGCTAGAAATCCATTTGGGAATCTTTCAACATATAATAGGAAAAATATTTAAAGGCACTAATCTTCAACTACTACTTGGCATAGTGACAATTTACATACCCTTCACTGGTGGGCCACCAAACTGTTATCAATATTTAAAATTAATTCTCGCCATAAGTACATGGACGTATTACTGAGCATTATCGGTCAGAGGGGATGCTGAGCTGAGCAGACTCTGAGACAGTCTCAAGCTGCTACAACTTACTGGGAGAGTTAAAGGGCGGAGTACTAAGTCAGCACCAATGAATAATTTCTTGCTTCCTGCCACATGTGAGGAACTTGCCCTGAGAGTAAGAAAGCACGGTCAGGGCAGAAAGAAGTCTACTTAAATTGAAGTGTAAGACTGAGGACAGCCAAGTACATGGTGAGGTGCTTTTACTGCATTTGAGACACATTACAATGTGTGCTTCACTGTGAGCGTTTGGGGATTTAACGTGGGGCTTGTGCCATTAGGGAGTATTTGTCTAGACTGAGCGATTCTGCCCTCAGGAGACTTTCAACAATGTCTACAGACAGTTTTGATCAGCACAACTGGGGAGTACCACTGGCAATTAATAGCTGGAGGCCAGGGATGCTACCTGTGCACTGGACGGTCCCCCACAACAAAGAATGCTCTGGCTCAAAATGTGAATAGAGCACACGGAGAAACCCTGAGCTAGATGAGCCAAACATGCCCAGTGGTGTAGGCCCAACCACCTCTCCTCCCCAAAGGAGATAGGCAAGCAGGAAACAGTAGTAAAGGAAAGCAAAGTACCTACTTACCTCACTGGCCTTGGCCCTTAATTCTCAATGCAGAGCATTCTGATAAACCGAAATGAAGAATATGGGTTAGGCCAGAGGCTCAGGGGAGCCTCCACCCACCCAAAAGCCCAAACCCAAGTCTCACACCCAGACAGTGAGTTGCAAAGAGGAACATGCCAAGAACTGAGGGCAGAAGAGAAAAACATATCAAAGACTGTGCCAGGCCTGGCCCGGGCCTTGGCCTTGGCCTTCTCCCTGCTGTTGCCATATGGACTGTAGAAACAACCGAGAGTCTCTCTCTCTACACCTGTACTTTGACTAAAGAAATCCCACCCACCAGGCCAGTTAACGTCTTAGGATGTAACCAGTCAGATTCACATTTTCTTCTCTGGGAATCAGCAAGAATGAAGTTGGGGGAAAAGGCTAAGAACTTGAACACATTCCTCTCCTTAGAACTAGAGCCCTTTTGTGAAATGTAAGTGAAGTGATATATTTAAATGCTTACCACAGTAGCTGCTGTTGGGGAGGCAGTCAATAAACGTTAGTAATTCATAATTATTTTCTTTGTTAGGTTTGCCTTTTATAAGTTACCTAAAAGGCAAGACAAGAAAAGTACAACGACTGGGTTAGAGTACCTATACCTAGACTCCACAACCAGAAGCTGGAGGAGGAGTAAGCAACTAATGAATACCACTGAGAGTGTTTTGGGAAGGACATTAGAACAGCTGTATGAAGCATATGCCTCCAAGGTACGTTATAGTTAATTATTAATTTGAATCATATGAAATGCATAAAACAAAAACTACAGCTTCCAAAAGATTTTAAATGCTAAACTCTCCAACTCCCAATCCCAGCAATTTGATTCGCAATCTGAATCGAACTGAGCAAGACCTTAGGGAATATGTCATCAGACTCTATAATAATGCCAAGTTGTTGGTACATTCAATGGCACTATGTCCAATGGTGTCACTGGACAAGGTGTGGACTAATTAGATACTGAAGTCTTCTGGCTGCCAAATCTGGCCAGTTTGCTCAGTACTGTAGCAGCCCTTTCCGGTTACAATGCAATGTAGCTCTTTGATCAGTATGTCATGAGTTATGGGGTTGTTCATACCACGGTGGTTATGAGTGGTGGCGACCTATGTAAAGGGTCACTCAGTCTTCCTTTTAAATAATCATTTTCAAAATGGTAGGTTGAGGGCTAGGACTCTACTTCCAGACCCTGGAACTAACTTGCCTGGATGGTGATTAAACTTGTTATCTGGACTTCATCAGGCAGTGAGCTAACTAGCCAAAGAGACATAGGTAAGTAGGCCTGCTGGCTCCATGTGGGCCATCTCCCAATGCTCCAGGCACCATCTGCTATATGGTGACAAGATACTGCTTTCCAACCAGGGACAACGAATAAAATAAAATAATGATCATTGTCCGTTTGAACTCATGTATGCATTTACTAACAATTTATAGAGACGTAAATGTATAAAATGACAGCAATTGCAATGTGCTGAGCCTTTATGTATGTTAATTCATTTAATCCCTACAACAATACTGCAAGTCTGTGTATCTGAGGGATGACTCAAAATGTGCAGAGCGCTGTCACTGTGCCCGCTGTTATTCACTTTTTTCGCTTGCCATTAAGACCAGCCATCAGAGCCAAGTTAAAGTCAAAACTTATTTGTAGGCTGTTTGAGTACCTCTGATGTGCCAAGTACTGTTTTAGGTACTTTTAAAAAATATTTTATCTTAGCAACAGCTCTATTTTAAATTAATAGATTATTATGTAAAATCAAAACTGCCTGCAGCTGCTTCTGCGAGCCGGGATTGGGGCTGAAGACGTGGAACACAACTCAGCAGTGAGAAAGCACACAGGTGCCTGGTTCCCTGCCTCCGAGGCGGACGTGGGGCCTGCGGTTGTAAAGCCGCTGTCATTTACCTTCGTTGGGGCAGACAGGTCTTAGTTTGGTAGAATATAATAATGATCTTTGGGGGCTCAGAAGAAACACCAGAGCCTAGAGCTAAACTGCTCTGCAATATTAAAAAAAGGGCAGATGGGAGCTAGGAACAAACAAGTACAAGAAAGATGGAGGAAAAGGGGTGAGAAGGGGCAGTCAGCATGATAACGTACAATCATTCAATGCTCATGCCTTCAGTAAAACCTGTTCATACACAAAGCCTTGAGTGACAAATTCTAGGGGAAAAAATTACTGTAAAGGAGCTGCTTTCCATATTGGATTGGCATGGAGCCAAAGGAAGAACAATAGTGGGTGATATCCAGGTGAGATTGGGTGCTTTTTGGAAACTAGAACTATGTGCCAGAAGTGACTGAGAACATAACTCCCCATCTCTTGACCTGGAATTGAACTTCTGAGAATAGAAGGCAAGATCAGACCAACTAGTTTTAAATCTCAAATGTCAAGGTGACCTAGGCCAGTATCTGGATTACATTTAAAATAGTTTCTCTTCTTTTGTCTTTGAAAATAAGAACCTTCCCCACACCTTCATAATAACACTTATCAAAAACTATGTTGCAGTTGCCTATATGTGCTTGTCTATATTCCCTGCTAGTCTGGGGGCAGACACCGTACCCTGTTATTCAATATCCTATAGTCCAAATAATACCCAACATATGTGTTAAAGGAGTAAAGCTGGCCAAAGGCACATGCTGTGTCTGCCTACTCTTATGTCCATGATTCCCCTGTATCAGAGAGCCTCTCTCCCCACCAGGGCCATACCCCTATAACTTTAGCAAGCTGTTCAAACCTGGGTAAAATATACATGCCATCTAGTATAAGAATACCTTTCCTCATTGTATCTTTCCAGAGCCCATCCACATTTCACCCCAAAGGCACACAATGGTCTCATTACCACATCTGCTGCAGGCTTAACGAGTAACTAACTAACCGTCAGAGTTCTCCAGAGGAAGACATAAACGCCAGCAGTAGCTGTGGTCAATTATGGGAAATGAGGGTGAGAAAACAGCTTACTTTCCTGATACTCCTAAACACAGTAGCCAAGAATGCTACACAGATTATGTTACACGTGCTTCTACAAATGTTTTTAGATTATATCCACTAATTAAGCAACTATAAGAGATTCAGTTATTGACTTTTTTTTCTGAGAGAAAAGCAAGGGCCTATTTTGTTTTTTGTGGGGTTTTTTTGGTTTTTTTAGAAAATGGATTGTCCTTTCTGGCTTTTAATTATGTCTCTGAGATTTTTTTTTTAATATCGACATTATTGGCTTCAATAAAGGTCACTGATTCGTGACAAAATGAAATGAAACTGCACAGGACAAATATAAGCAAGTTTCTAAAACAGGACACTGAGATATTCTCAAAATAATAGCTTTATTTTGACTCAGAGGTTTGGCCAACTGTTTGGAGAATTTATTTGTATTTTGCCTTACCAGAGGACATGCAATAGCACACATTCAATTTCACCACTTTTTTCTAAACAGGAAATAGCACATTAGAAAGGTGAAATGATGCAGAAAGAAATTGAGGAAAAACCTTCCCGAATCAGTGAGGTAGGAGGAACAAAGAATGAGAATCCAGATTAAACACAAAGCTCTGACAAAGCAGTGGAGCACAAAGAAGGCAGGAAACCAGATCCTGACAACCAGATCTACATTGTGCCTATAATATCAATGGGAAAAAAAAAAAAAAGGCGTAATCCTTGGCTGAGTGTTTCTCCTTCATTTCCTGAACAAATAATTAAGTACTTTTTTTTATTATTCATTGGTTGCCAAATCAGAAACATGGCTCCAAAACAACCCAGAGAAATAGGGATATCACCCTCACACACATATCACAATGCAGAGTGCTCATGTCACACGAGATAAAGCCATGCCTGGATGAGAATTAACTTCCTGCCCCTTGTCTTGGATGTCCCAGCATTCATATTGATGGAGAAGCTGCCTATTAGGGGAATGGGTTACTTCTTAATGTGAGTTAATGAAAGCTCTGTATTGCAGGCAAGCTAGCTGGTAGAGATGTTGTGATCATTTGTAAGTGGAGGATTTACACCGCTATGACCCTGATATGTTCCTGCAGAGTAACAACACTGCCTACCTAATGTACAATGATGGTGTCCCTAAATCTGTGAATTACAGCCGAAAATACGGACACTCCAAAGGTATGACAAAGACTGTTTCTCTCTCCTACTGGAAATCAATGTTTGTATCCATCTTGAATATCCTTATATTCTACACCAAAAAAGATAGCTTTACTTTTTAATGCTTTATTTTCAGTTATCAAATATGTGATTTCTATATCAGAAGTTATAATTCATAATTTGACTAGGCAATTTCCTTTTCAAACATGCCTTTTTCTTAACATATTTTTAAATGTGTGCATGTCTTTTTTATAACAGAAATTCAGGTATTGACTGCTGAGAATACCAGCCAGTCTTTACAAAATACGTATGTGTCTCTGTGTATATACACACATTTTAGTCAAGTTAATTAAAGGATAATTTACACAGAGTAAAATTTTCTCATCTTAGTATATAGTTCTCTTTGAAATACACATTTAAAAATAAATAAAATAAAAATAATTGACTGTAAATAGTTTTCACATTATAGTAATTTAGTTATATATTCTTATATATTATAGAAATTTTTAGAGTAACTTTTGGTATTTTTCTACTTATAAGCTATGTATACTGCTCACAAAAATTAGGGGATATTTTGCCTGACCAGGCGGTGGCGCAGTGGATAGAACGTTGGACTGGGATGCGGAAGACCCAGGTTCGAGATCACGATGTCGCCAGCTTTAGCGCGGACCCATGTGGCTTGAGCAAAAGCTCGTCATCTTGGACCCAAGGTCGCTGGTCCTGTCTGTCTGTCTCTATCTATCCCTCTCTCTGACTCTCTCTCTGTCCCTAGGGGGGAAAAAAAAATTAGGGGATATTTCAAAATGAATATAAAGCAATAAAAAAAGAAGTATTTGAATGTTTTTTTTTATTAAACAAGAACATCAGAAAAGCAAATGACAAGTCAAAGAAAGTTGTTTGACTATGCAAATGAGATGCAAACTTAACTTTTATTTCATTGGTGAAAATGCACTATACAAAAGCCTGAAAGTGCTAGCATATCTGCATGTTTCTTGATCCCCTAATATTTGTTATTTGTGAGCAGTATACACACACACACACACACACACACATACACACACACACACACACACGCATTTTAAAAAAATTTAAAATGCCAGTAAACAAAAACCTTAATCTGTAATCTTAATAACCATTAGATAATCACACGTAATCCTTTCTACTTTTTTAAGTCATACATAGTATTAAACATTTTTATAAAACTATTGTTATGACTAGTTTTTAACCTTTTTTTCAACATAATAAATTATGAATTACTTTTCATGGCAGCAAGTATTCAGAAAGTTCCAAACTCAACTGTCTCCAGGGACAGGGAAGTGGGCTGAACTGGCAAAGTAAGTGGAAAAGTGGAGAGTACATACTTAGTCTAAGGGAGCAGTCACTACTGAACATGCTTTATAAGAATGCAATTTTTCAGAGGATGTTGAAAATTAGTATTTGTAGGAAATCTCCCAGTTTTTAAATGTTGGCAATGAATGAAAAGTTTTTAAAATACTCTGCAAACATAATCATATGTATCTGCAGGCTAAATTTGTCCTGTGGGTTGACAGTTTGCAACCTCTGATTAAGAATATAATTTGTATTGACTGTCAGATATCATGAGCATTGAGTGCTTCTGATTTTGCCAAGTCACCCTTCTGATGGTCCTACTTGCATGGAACCTAACAGTTTTTATACTATACCACATTCTCCAACTTCTCTGCCAACAACCTCATACCACCACTCTCATTCCACTCTGTTAGCTGCTGCAAGGGTTTGGAGAAAAGGACTTGGAAAGAATTAGGGTCTAATATCAAGCTGAGGAGTTCTCTTTGCCAAGTACCTTGACATCCTTTAGCATTCATACCAGGAGGTTAAGGTTTCAGCCAAATAGCACACTCATCAGAGCAGACGCTAGCCCCTGAAAGTTATCCAACTCAGATAAGCAACAGAATTTTGAACATTTTCCATCCACTAACAGGTATTGACTTTATATGCACTGAGAGAGCAATAGTATGCTTTCTTAAATCGTGTTTGTGAAAGAGAAATAACTGGCAGGCATTTGGTTTCCACTTAATGATAAGGCAAAAGTGAATGAGCTCTACATTTGCATGGTCATGTACAAGCTAGAAAGTCTTGTTAACATATCAAAACAGAAATAGTTGTAGATGCCTGCTGGACAGGGTTCTTCTTGCCACATCACAAGATGATGAAAATCTTTGTTTTCTCCCTTTCTGGCCTCCATGTTATTTTGCTCTAGAGATTTTTGCTAAACACAATTAACTGAAATGTTGTAACATGGCTTCCCTTTCTTTCCTCTTTGCTTCTTTTATTTTTTTTCCGTGCTTGTGGAATTTGAGATTCTGACACAAATAAAAGAGCACTCATTCTTTACAAGAAATTATTGCAAGTATATTTTTTCATTTGCTATTTTCTCTTTCAACTTTGCTTTATAGCCAGCTATTGAAAATAATTTCACTGCTTAGCAGTGAAGACATATCTAACGCTTACCAGGTGACTGTATAGTTTAACAAGGTTGAATTTAAATTTAGCAAATTTGCATTTTGTCAAAACCAATTTTCTTTGTCGTCTCAATGGAAAATTCCTCTGACCTCCTTGCAGGGTGGCTGCCCTGGATCCCCTTTTGTGGTGGCTTATTATAAGAAATGGGGCAATATAATGTGCACCTGAATTGGTTTTACAATCTTTGAAAAAATTAGCATGTTTCTTGTGATTATCAGCCTAATAAAATATTAGCCTGAAATATTAATGGGCTTAAATGTTGCAACTTTGAACTGTATTTTTAAAATGGAGCTTTGTTTCTCTAATTTATCTGTATTAACTGTATCTTTGGTAGGTGTACTCCTGTGGAACAGAGTCCAGGGGTTCTGGCTGATTCATTCCATTCCCCACTTTCCTCCAATTCCTGAAGAAGGCTATGATTATCCACTCTCAGGGAGACGGAATGGACAGACGGGCTTCTGTGTAACTTTCAAGTACAAACAGTATAAAACAATAGGTAACATCAGAGGGTGTAAAAAGAGATAACGGTGTTGAGGAAGGGGATATCTTAATATATTGGCCACTTTATTTGTTTTTCTATTCAGAGACCCTCTGATTTATATATTTTAATATGGGCTTTGCCATGGTGAGACCTGGGGCAGGCTCACTTACTGGACCTTGGTTCCTGCTCCTTCACTGAATTTTATACACATGATCAGGGGGATAGTTTCAAATGTCTGCAGGGGTCAGGCAGGTAACAGAAATGGGTGGAACAGTTGAATGTTGCATGGGCAGTGGGGATTGTGACAAACTGGGGTGTTGACTTTTCCCTGGCTTCCCTCAAAAGCTTCAGCTCCATCTTATTGTAGCTCTGCAGGAATGTAGACCTAATGGTTATGGGTGTCCATAATTTTTAAGAGTTACTGGAAATCTAGGGTGGGTGTGTCTTTTTTTTTTAATTGTGCAGATCTCATGTTGCCTGTAGGCTGCCAACCTGACCCTCTGAGCCCCGAGATGATCTTTCTTTAAGGTCTCAAGTTCAAATGGCCCAGTTACTCTGGTCTGGAAAACTGTGACGGGGAAGAGAGCAAGGAACACTGTATTACAAATCACTTTTTACTGAGTTGGCTGCTGAATAGCAGCAAAGAGTGACTTATTTCAAAATAAAAGAGGTTTAGAAATGTTTCTCACCCAATTTTCATCTATGACAAGGATTTCTGAGCCAAATCCAACCCCAGTCTAAGTAGTAGAGTTCATGTAATGATTGGACAGCTGAATAGCATAGAGCTTCTGTGTGCACATCATCAGCTGATCATCCCCGAAGCTGGATGATTGGTACATGGGAGCTCTCTACTTATATATGTATACATATAGGAGAGAAATCATGGCCTCCAAGACTAGACTGCCTGGGTTTGACTATCAACTCCATCAGTTACAAACATTATAACTATGGCCATGTGACATGAATTCTCCATTATTTCATCTATAAAATGAAGATAATGATAGACAAACTTAGCTAATAGTAAGATTGCTATGAGGATTAATTAGTAAGTCCACATAAAACTCATGGAACAATGCTTGTATAGTAGTAAGTGCTCAGTGGGTACCAACTATTTTAACCCAAAAGTTATTTGAAAGCTATTGGCTTAAAGAAGGGAATACTTTTATTCTGTTTTTTAATTTACAAAATATTTGTAATACCAATAATATTTCCACTAGTATATTAATTCTCAATTTTTCTTTATTGTTTTTTTTTTCAGATTCTCAGCTCTTGGTCTGCAACCCAAACATTTACAGCTGTTCCATCCCAGCTACATTTCACCAAGAGCTCATTCACATGCCCCAGCTTTGTGCCAGGACCACCTCATCAGAGATCCCTGGCCAGCACCTTGCCACACTTCAGTCAGCCCAGGGACAAAACTTCCTTCATTTTGCAAAGTCAGATTCTTTTCTTGATGGTATGAAAGACCATCATCAAACAATATGCTATATAACTTGGCTGTAGAACTCATTTTGGATTGTGTAGAGGAAATATTCTGATGATTCAGGAAAATAGAAGTAGGAAAAGGGGGGTGACATTTTTGGACACCAATATCATCTTATTATAATGATAATAACTTTTATTTGCATATTACTTTAGCATTTTAAAAATGTTTTTCATCCACTTATTTTAATTATGTTATTATTGCACATATGACATCAGCATATCAGCGATGAATGCTGATTTTTATTCTTGAAGATATTTTCAGACACTTATCTAAATATAATTACTAACTTCACTATCTTTCTCCTTATAAACTCTAGACATCTTTGCAGCCTGGATGGCTCCACAGTTGAAGACGCACTTGCTAACTGAAACCTGGCAGCGAAAGAGACAAGAGCTTCCTTCAAACTGCTCCCTTCCTTATCATGTCTACAATGTCAAAGCAATTAAGATATCTGGACAATCTTATTTCAACTCCTCTCAGGATCATGCCAAATGGTGTATTTCCCAAAAGGGCACCAAAAATCACTGGACATGTATTGGAGACCTAAATCGAAGCCCATATCAAGCCTTTAGAAGTGGAGGATTCATTTGTACCCAGAATAAGCACATTTACCAAGCATTTAAAGGAATAGTTTTGTATTATGAAAACTGTAACTAAACTTGGTGAACGGATTTATATACTATCATTTTCAACATTGACAATGGATCTTCTTCTACTAGATTTATTCATTATATTTAAAAGCCTGTGAATGCACTTATAATCCACATATCATCAAGTAAAACACTTTTCTCCCATGTTAAAAATTTTATCTTCTAATTAGTGGCAATTTATCTTCTTTGCTTGTATAATCCTAAACATAAACTATCATGTATAACTAAAATGAGAATTAAAGAAAAAGCATTTGCTGCAGATTAGTCAACTCTCAATTATTCATGGACTGATTGGCAATCTTGTAGATTAAATTTCATCTCCTTCATAAACTCCCCTGATTCTCCTACCTACATTTTTTTGAAAGGAAAGAAAAAACATCTTTTCTATGTGTGTACTTCAAACTATTTGCTCCTATTACTTTTAAAGTTCTTTCTCACTGGTTTATGGTTAAGCCATGTCATTCTTGCAGCTGCTACTTACTAACTGTATGATCTTGGATCATTCACTTGAACTCTTTGAGCCTTGGTTTACTTATCTGTGAAATGGAGAAAATAATCCTGATACGTTGACAATACTGTGGAATTTGGATCTCAATTCTCACACCCAGAGAAAAAGACAAAAGAAAGTTTAGAAATGAGTAACATGTAGAATGTAGTTGTCCTGTAAAATTTGTTAATATTTTTTAATTGCATGTCTATTACTTAGAAATTACTGTTTATTTTTTTATACTTACATAGCACATGATCTGGTGGAAATAAATCAAGTATAAAACGGGAGTAGGTGAGATATATACAAATCATCTATACAGAGAGAATAAACTAAAACATGCAGGTAAATTATATGTAATCTGGGTTTTGAAATATCAGAAATTCAGGAATATTTTTAACACCATTTTTTTTTAGTGTACCTTGAGTTAGTCACTATTTAGACTTTAAAATATTTCTCTTATTTTTCTGTAATTTTTAATGTGTATCCTGCCCCAAACTGTGTGTTAGCGGCAGTCATAGTATAGGTTTTGTTCCAACGGCAGAGACCAAAGAGTTAATCAAATATGGTTCAGCTGCTACAGTTGTGTGGCTAAAAGTCATTTTAATTACACCAAATTTCCATAGCTCAAAAAATCTAGGCTTGCCATTTGTTTTCTATGGGAGTAAATTTGCACTTTTAATCATATAGTCCATTAAGGGGTTTTGTTATTTTATACTTTATTAATAAAAGAACTTATAGAAACAACAACAATGAGAAAAGTAATTACAACAATAACTAGAACTATTACTTAACTGAGTATTTACTATATAGTAAACATTCAACCCACATTTTAATTTTAAAAACGTTTTTCAATTACAGTTGACATTAAGTATTATTTTATATTAGTTTCAAATGCACAGCATGGTATTTTGACATTTATATAATTTACAAAATGGTCTCCAGATAAGTCAAGTATCTACCTTGCACCATACATAGTTATAATAACATTGTTGGCTACATTTCTTATGCTGTACTTTACCTCTTCTTGACTATTTTATAACTACCAATTTGTATTTTTCTTTTTTAATTCAGTGAGAGGAGGGGAAATAAAAACAGACTCCTACATGAACCTAGATTAGAATCCACCCAGCAAGCCACTAGGGGGTGATGCTCTGCCCATCTGGGCGTTGCTCCATTGCTCAGCAACTGAGCTCTTCTTAGCACCTGAGGCAGAGGCCATGGAGCCATATTCAACTCCTGGAGCCAACTCACTCCAATCAAGCCATGTCTGTAGAATAGGAAGAGAAAGAGAGAGAGAGAGAGAGAGAGAGAGAGAGAGAGAGAGAAGTGAGAGGGAGAGGAGTGGAGAAGCAAATGGGTGCTTATCCTGTGTGCCCTGACTAGGAATTGAACCAAAGACATTCATACACTTGGCCAATGCTCTACCACAGAGCCAACAAGCCAGGGCCAATTTGTACTTTCTAATCTCTTCATCTTTTTAACCCAATCAGTCCCCAACCTTTACCCATCTGACAACCATCAGTTTGGTCTCTACATCTATGAGTCTGATTCTGTTTCATTTGTTCATTTATATTTTTTTATTTAGATTCCACATATAAGTGAAATCATATAGTATCTGTCTTTCTCTGTCAGACTTATTACACTTAGCATAATACCCTCTATGTCCAACCACGTTGTCATAAAGGTAAGATTTTATTCTTTTTTATGGCCATGCTTATATTGTCAATTTAATATATGACAAAGGAGACAAGCATATGCTATGGGGTAAAGATAGTCACTTCAATAAATAGTATTGGGAAAATTGAACAGCTACATGTAAAAAAGTGAAATTAGATCACCTTCTTACACCACACTTAAGAATAAATTCCAAATGGAATAAAGACTTAAATGCAAGACATGAAGCCATAAAACTCCTGGAAGAAAAACATAAGCAGTAAAATCTCTGGCTTTTATCTTAGCAATATTTTTTCAGATATATCTCCATGGATAATGAAAACAAAACAAAAATAAATAAATGGAGTCACATCAAACTAAAAAGTTTTTGTACAGCAAAGGAAACTATCAACAAAACAAAAAGACAATCTATTGAATGAAAGAAGATATTTGCCAATGATACACCTGATAAGGAATTAATATTCAAAATTTATATACTCATAAAACTCAACACCAAAAATCCCCACAAACATTCCAATTTTAAAAAGAGCAGTGGACCTGAATAGACATTTCTCCAAAGAGAACATACAAATGGCCAACAGACATATAAAAAAGATGCTCAACCCTTCACTAATCATCAGAAAAATGCAAATTAAAACACAATAATCGCCTGACCTGTGGTGGCACAGTGGATAAAGCGTCGACCTGGGAACACTGAGGTCGCCAGTTCAAAACCCTGCACTGGTCTGGTCAAGGCACATATGGGAGTTGATGCTTCCAGCTCCTCCCCCCTTTCTCTCTCTCTCTCTCTCTCTCTCTCTCTCTCACTCTGTGTCTCCTCTCTAAAATGAATAAAATAAAAATAAAATAAAACACAATAATCTACTACCTCATACCTTTCAGAAAGGCTATCATCAATAAATCAACAAACAACAAGTGTTGGTGAAGATAGGGAGAAAAGAGAACTCTCATGCTCTGTTGGTGAGATTGCAGATGGGTGCAGTCACTATGAAAAACAGTTTCTCAAAAAATTAAAAATAGAACTACCTTAAAACTCAGCATTTTCACTTGTAGATATATATCTGAAGAAATCCAAAACACTAATTCAAAAGGATACATGTAGCCTTATGTTCATTGCAGCATTATTTACAATAGCTGAGATATAGAAGCAATTTAAAGGTCCTTTAAGGAGAATGGATAAAGAAAAAGTGGTACACATATACATATACAATGACATATTACTTGGCCATAAAAAAGAATAAAAACTTACTACTTGCAGCAACATGAATGGACCTAAAGGATATTATGCTTTGTGAAATAAGTCAGAGAAAGACAAATACCATATGATTTTACCTATATGTGTTGTCAAAAAAAGAAATAGAACAGAAACAGAGTCATAGATACAGAGAATAAACTGATGGTTGCCAGATGTGAGGGAGGATGGAGGCTGGGAAGATGAAGGTATTAAAAAGCACAAGTTGGTAGTTACAAAATAGTCATTAAGATATAAAATACAGCATAGGTAATATAGTTAATAATATTTTAATAACTATGTATAGTGCCAGTATAGAAATGTCATTATGCTGCTATGCTGCAGACCTGAAACTAATATAAAATAATATGAAATGTTAACTGTAATTGAAAAAGATTCGAAAACAAATTTAAAAATTGAAGAGAGCTTTTAAAATTCAACAAACAAGTACTGACAAGGAAGTAAAGAACTGGGAACCTGTAAAGCCAGGGCTCAAGGCCACCATCACAGCCGCCTGACCCGTGCAGGTTCACATTGAATTCGGGCAGTCGGTAATGAAACAATGAAGCCAAAAACTGGTGAGCCATCAGCTTTAATTCTAGCTTGCACCCGGCGGGCAAGCAAAAACACACACTGGGCTCCAAAACCCACACATTCAGTGCTCACAAAGCTACTGACTTATCCGAGTTTCCTAGAATCAAAGGTTTCTAGCTCACCAGACTTATTCACCTCTGTTTCCCATCTCCTCCTGCACCAACTCTTAACAAACTGGCTTCTTCCTCAGCACTCTGCCATCTTGGCTGCTTCTCCTGGCCTTCACGTGGCCTTACTCTGCTCTTCTCTCTAATACCAACCTCAGGAACTCAGGAACCAAGAGAGAGCAAGCTCTCGGACTCTCCCACTTTATAGCATAGATAATCCAAACCTTTAATCCAATTATACACACAAGAAAGTCTCTGTATAATGGAATTCTTCAGGAGAGTGCACCACCCTACATCATCCAATCAGTCAAGGGTGTGGGGAAAAGCTTACTCTTAAAACCAAGCCTTAGGCTATAACAACCTGGCCTGCTTACATTACAGCCTTTCCCCCACACCCATCCCAAGCATAAGGGCAAATAATATCACCTGGGTGATGGGCTTCCATGTGGGCAGCTCCATCTCTAACAAAGTGAGCATATTATATTTTATCTGCCCAACACCTTCTCTCTGCACAAACTCTGCACAAACTGGCTTCTCCCTCAGCACTCCGCCATCTTGACTGCTTCTCCTGGCCTCCACATGGCCTTAATCTGCTCTCCTCTCTAATACTAATCTCAGGAACCAAGAGCGAGCAAGCTCCCGGTCTGCCCCACTTTATAGTGCAGATTCAAAACCTTTAATCCAATCTACAAATAAGGAAGTCTCTGATACGAAGTCACTTATCTGAGACATAATGGGAGGATTCCTCATGAGAGTGCACCACCCCACATCATCCAATCAGTCAAGGGTGTGGGGAAAAGCCTACTTTTAAAACTTGCACGTGGGCAGCGCCATCTTTAACAAAATGAGCATAATATATTTCATCTGCCCAAAAGAACCCTTGTGAATTGTTACTGGGATTGCAAATTAGTGTAGCCATAATGGAAAACAGAATAGAGGTTCCTCAGAAAGTTAAAAATAGAACTATTTTATGACCCAGCAATTCACTTTTGGGTATTTATCTGAAGAAATCCTAACAATGCAACACAGTAAGAACTTACCCATATTTTACTGATAAGGAAACCAAGGTCTATGATATTTCAGAAACTTGTACAGTTTCACAGAAGTCTACCTGACTTAAGGTTATGCTTTTAACTTCTATTACAAGAGACAATAAAAGAAAATGATGCAATATAAGATAATATATACCTTGATATCTCAATACCAACCAAGACTCATGAGACTTAATGACACTGGTTTAATGACAGGTGGAGATAAAGCTAAGTTTATCTTCCTGTAGGAAGCAAGAATGAGCTATTGGTATGTTGAATACTAACAGGCTAATTTAAATGCTTGAAAATATGAAGAGGCTAGAAAAAAACGTTTGAGTCTCACAAAGAGCATCTGAGCATAAACAATTCCAATAAAATACCGTATTTTCCCATGTATAAAACACTCCCATGTATAAGATGCACCTTAATTTTGGGGTCTGAAATTTGAAAAAAAAATGTATTACATAAAGTTATTAAACTCAAGTTTTATTCATCTACAATAATGAGCACAAAAACAAGTGTGAAAAAGTGGGAAACGCAAATAAAAAAATGTACAACCACTGTAAAAGGCACACCCAGTTTTTAGCCCCCAAAGTTTTTGAAAAAGGTGCACCTTATACATGGGGAAATATGGTAGTAGTAAAAAAGAAAAACTAAAAAGTACAAAATCTTGACTTCAGAGGTGAAGAGTTTCAAAACTTGATCCAACCAAATAGGGAAGAATGAATGAAAAGATAAAAGAGAAAGCAAAGGTAAAATGCGCAGTAAGTATGAGCCTACTATCCCCAAAGACAATTCCATATTTTCTAGAAATGTGCTTCCATTTCATACTCAAAATAAGAAAATCAAAATCAGAATTTATAGAATAAGGAATGTAGGGATGTGGCAGAAAGAAGAAAAAGAAGATACTGACCCACTGGTGATGTATATTAAGAATGTGGTTCATGCTGAAAGGAGAAGCAGAAAGTGACTAGACTAACCACCCTCCCTTAAGGAAAGAAAAATGCTAGGAAGAAATTGAACAGCCCCAGTAGATCAAGGACACCAAATACCATGGGAGAAAAAAATACATCTTGGTGTTGGCAGTTCCCTGTGGTGGAGCATCAAGACAGCCATAATAAACCAAAGCTAGTATCGGTATACTTCATACTAATTCTTATAGTGAGGCAGGGAGAATGACATAATTAGAAAGATACAAAAACATTTGAGAATATCAGGGATGTTTTTATTGATTGTCTTTGGGTGAAATGGAAGGATATGGGAGAGATAACTGAATAAAATTTAAGTTCTAAATTATGGTTTAAAATAAGTACTGGAATAAAAGACTCAGATCTAAAATGGGAGTGTATCTTACAAAGAAGTTTAGGATGTGTTTGGCTGGAAACTACTTAATGTGATAGTGGAGAAAATAATTAAAAACAGAAATAAACCTATGGCACTACTAGAGTGGGGGATGGCAGTACTAACATGAAAGTTCTAGATCATTTCTATTGTGCCTTCATACATACCATATCCTTCTTAGAAAAGCAATTTTCTGCAATCTGTTTGTATCATGACCCTTTCTTTTCCATTTCCAAATAATTGGACCTGTAACACTAAAGATTCGAGAAAGAGTTTAAAGAAGGGGAAAAAGGACTGAGTTTGGGGGCTGAAACATTTGATCTGGAGGGCCTTGTCCATTGGAGATAACATCACCATTTTCTGCTTTGTGCGTGGGAAGTAGAGAGTGCTGGGCTGCAGAAGCTGGAGAATAGTGCAAACATACCACAAGATCAAAGGAGCACAGCGAGAGGTATATCAATTTCCAACTTTCCAGATGTCATCTGAGTTTCTTGTGGAGCCCAGCTATTATCCCTGGATACATAGTCTATAACGCTAGTCTTTCACTAAATACCCCATTTTTAGCTTACGTTTGCTCAAGTAGATTCCTGTTTATTGCAAGCAAACATTTTTTGTCTAACTCATGTAGACACAAGAATGACAGTATGAGTCTCGTGCCAAATCATCTCAATTAGAATAATTATTAAGAAATGGGTCATAAAGAATTTTCACACTTTTACAACCTCAGGTGTTTTGTACCCAACACAGAATATAGGTTATGAAGGAAGTAAACTTGAGATTGTAGAATAAAATAATAAATATGCTTTATAGGAAAAAATAGAAAGAATTTGTAGGATAGAATAAGAAAGAATAATGACAGATGTTCAAATATTGAGATATTTATTAAGAGTTTTATTTGACTAAGATAATTCTTGATTAACTTTTGGCTTGCCACACTGACAATTTCAGCTCTTGAAGAGTCAATGAAATGGCTAGAACCTAAGTTTTTAAGCATGTTTGTTGGTGAAATGAAAGTAATGATGCCCCAGAAGAAAAATATTCCTGTATGATTATTAAGGAAAGGAATGTTGAATATACTCCACATTTAGAGAATATGAGAAAACTATGATTCCATAGTAGAAGACTATTAAGGGGAATATAGTTCAAGAGCTTAAGAAGTTACCAAAAACAAAATTCTGACTATGTGATTTCTCCATGAGTAAGAAAAGGAGAAAAGGTCTAGAGAAAGCACTGCACCTACACAGCCCACCTTCTCACAAGCTCATCTATACCTTAGGAGCATAGAAAGCATGGGAGGAAAAACCCAATGAACAAGGAAGAGTAAAAAAATGGCACCAACTTATATACAGAATTATATGAAACCATAACGGTTACTTGTTACAAAAATGTAAAGGTTAACAAAAAATGTCTTATACTTGTACTTATTTTTGGATTAAGATTACATTAAAACTAATAGTAGTTTGTGAATGCCCACTCCTCCCCAAATTGTCTTTTTAATTTCTGTCTTTTCAGTAAAAATGAATGGCATTCAAACTAAGACAGTAGAAAAAAATGGTCAGAGACAATGAAATCAAGACTATTGTTGCTCTGGCTGGTTGGCTCAGTGAATAAAGCATTGGCCTAGAGTGTGGATGTCTCAGGTTTGATCCCTGGTCAGGGCACACAGGAGAAGCAACCATCCCCCTCCCTCTTTCCCTTCTCTCTCTCTCTCTCTCAGCCAGTGACTTGACTGGTTTGATCATTGGCTGAAGATAGTTTAGTTGGTCTAAGCATCAAACTTGAGCACTGAGGATAGTTTAGTTTATTTGAGCATTGGCCCCAGACAAGGCTTGCCAGGTGAAACCTTGTCAGAGTGCATGCAGGAGTCTGCCTCTTTATCTAGCCTCCTTTCACATAAATAAACAAATAAATAAATAAATGCCGCTGTAATGCAATTTTAAAATAGCACTCAGCTCCCTCCAATGAATAAAGTTTCCAGGCCTGATCAATTCTAGTGAAAACTACTAAAAGACCAGAGATCTTTAAGAAAACATGAAAGACAGACATATATCATTTGAATTTTCAAAATTTGATGGAAGGTGTTGTCTTTTTTGTTGTTGTTGTTGTTATTTTTCTGAAGCAAGAAGCAGGGAGGCAGAAAGACAGACTCCCACATGCGCCCAACCAGGATCACTGGGCAAGCCCAGTAGGGGGCGATGCTCTGCCCATCTGGGGTGTTGCTCTGTTGCAACCAGAGCCATTCTAGCACCTGAGGTGGAGGCCATGGAGCCACCCTCAGCGCCTGGGCCAACTTTGCTCCAATGGAGCCTTGTTTGAGAGAGGGGAAGAGAGAGATAGAGAGAAAGGAGAGGGGAAAGGGTGGAGAAGCTGATAGGCGCTTCTCCTGTGCCCTGACCAGGAATCAAACCTGGGACATCCACACGCCAGGGTGACGCTTTACACTGAGCCAACTGGCCAGGGCCTGGAAGGTGTTGTCTTGATTGTAATTCCCCAGCACAATTCTTTGGTGGATTTTTATAGGACCACATAGTAAACACTTTGAAAATGATTGACTGGACAATCTGCAAGTGTCAGGATAAACCAGGGTCTTAAAGGCAATCCTGACTACTTCATTTTCTTTTTTTTGATAAGAGTTACAAGACTGGCAGATCATAAAATTGTAGTAGGTATAGTTATCCAAGGATAAGTGTAAGACTTTGTTCTTAAATCTGAAATAAAAACATCAACTACCCACAGCGGCCATCACAGAAGTACAGGTTGAAGGGAAATACAGTTTACAGCAGATGATATAAGAAATAATCCAGAAGTTTTGGCCAAAAGCTCAATATGACTCAACAGTGTAATTGACTGAAAAGAAGATAATGCAATCTTGAGATGTATGAATAGAACATATATTAGAAAGTAAGGAAATAAACTATCTTGTGTTAATGGCCCAGTTACCACCTTTATGAGAAATATAGAAAGAGTGGAGGATATATAAAAGAAATTGACCAGAATGCTGGTGGCTCCTGAGAAAGTAGAAGGAACAGTAGAAAGAAATGAAAATGTCTATTTCTGAAAGCTCTTACTGGAGACAGGATAGATATCTTGGAATATATAAAAGACTATTCTGTGGAGGAAGGTCTACACTTGTTCTGTATGAAGCCAGAAGCAGAGGGAGGATAAAAGAATAAAAATAGAGTGATCTTTATTTAGTTCAAACTAACTACAAACTGTGTTGTCCCAACTTCTTGTTATGGCCTATGATATATCCTGGGCTTTCTCTCCAGCCCCTCTCCCAGCTCTCTTCCGAACACTTAGTGCACTTCACCCATAGTCATTCTTTCCGATCCTCAAACTCACCAAACCCAACCCCAGTTCAAAGTCATACACTTTCTGTTCTGCTGTCTGAAAATCTTTTCTCCCAGATGTGCGCATGACTGGCTTCTTTTCATCATTAAGTCCCTCAGCAATTAATTTCTTGTGAGAGGCCTTTTCTGGTCACCCTACCTAAATTAGCATCTCCAATCACTTTTTAACACAACACCCCATCTTATTTTATTTTAGCCATTACCATTTATTGTACCATATTTTTTTCATGATAGTATATGGATATTTGTCTTCTGTTCATTGGCAAATGCCCAGGTCCTACTGGAATGCCTGAAACAATTGATGCTCAGTATATCTTGACTGAATGAATGACTGAACATAAAAGATGCAAGATCTGCCTAGATACATGTTTGGGTGAAGAGCAACTTGTCATTGGGAAGGATATGGTAGAGAGGATTCACACATCAACTGAAAGGCAGAATTGGATGATCTTAAAGTTTTTTTCAACACTAAAGTTATGTACTTAAGCACTAAATTGTGGAATGTATTATAATTACACTATTGGTTCAGAGAGCAGTGGTTAATGAGGAATAGTCAAAAACTCTTCACTGAAGAAGTGGAAAATCAAGGTCTCTTCAAGGATTGGTAGAATTGAAATGAGAGGAAGGATCTTCTAGGAGAAAGCGATACTATGAACAAAGTCTCTGGGGTAGACCTGAGTACCACATAAGAAGGCAACTGTAAGGAATGAGGCTTGACTAAAGAGAGGATGTGTTTGGGGAATTTAAGAAAATGGGTCTACAGGCGGTGGCGCAGTGGATAGAGCGTTAGACTGGGATGCGGAAGACCCAGGTTCGAGACCCCAAGGTTGCCAGCTTGAGCGTGGACCCATCTGGCTCGAGCAAAAGCTCGCCAGCTTGGACCCAAGGTCGCTGGCTCCAGCAAGGGGTTGCTCGGTCTGCTGAAGACCCGCAGTTAAGGCACGTGTGAGAAAGCAATCAATGAACAACTATGGTGTCCCAACGGCAACGAAAAACTAATGATTGATGCTTCTCACCTCTTTCCGTTCCTGTCTGTCTGTCCCTATCTATTCCTCTCTCTGACTCTCTCTCTGTCCCTGGAAAAATTTAAAAAAAAAAAAAAGAAAATGGGTCTAGGTGGGTAATGTAGGGTCACTATGAGAGGTAGGATCTTAGAGCCAAGATATGAATTTAACTAAATAGGTAAACACTGAGTATTCTTGAAGAGATAGATGGACACCATGACAGAGGCAATAATTGGAGGAAAGTTAGACTATGGTAGGGTCTGAACCTTGTAATTAATTTGGACTAAATAATGTCTTTTCAGCTCTAAAACCATTTATTCTTTTCTATTCTATTCCATTTTAGGAGGTCTTGCCAATAATTCTGATGTGTGATATGATGTACTGGCCCACAACTGTAACAAGTAAAACAAAAAAAGGTAAATGTGAGATACATTTTACAAAAAATCTGTGAGGATTTTAGACCTAAATTAGTACTAACTATAGTTATTCTATAATAGAAACCTGACAGATAGTAGCTACTCAATAAATGTGTGTTTGCTACTATAAAAAGCTCTTATTACAGAATCTGGCAAGATATCTACAAGCCTGTGTGTAAGAATTACAATGAGCCTGACCAGGCGGTGGTGCAATGGATAGAGCATCGGACTGGGGTGCGGAAGACCCAGGTTCGAGACCCCAAGCTCGCCAGCTTGAGCTCGGGCCCATCTGGCTTGAGCAAAAGCTCGCCAGCTTGGACCCAAGGTCGCTGGCTCCAGCAAGGGGTTGCTCGGTCTGCTGAAGGCCCGCGGTCAAGGCACATGTGAGAAAGCAATCAATGAACAACTATGGTGTCGCAACGGCAACGAAAAACTAGTGATTAATGCTTCTCACCTCTCTCTGTTCCTGTCTGTCTGTCCCTATCTATCCCTCTCTCTGACTCTCTCTCTGTCCCTGTAAAAAAAAAAAAAAAAGAATTGCAATGAATTTACACATATTCACTCACTCAGATTCCTTTATCACCAGGGCCTGCAGGTGGCTGGCTGATTATGGTTATGTGGAAAAAATGTCCTCTATTATATGTCCTCTATTATAAACAGATGGCCTCTATGACCTATATGACTATGACCTTATTAGAATCATGCTCCCCACAAACCAGTTGTTATAACCTTAAGTGGCCAGATCAGGCTTATATGAGGTAACACCATAAAGGTATTAAAATGATTTTTTAACCATCTCTCCAGCACTTATATATTCATTTACTGTAGTCCTTTTCAGTCAATTACTTTAAAAGCTAATCCCTTAGTCTTATTCTTTCCACCCTGACACATCTCTAAAAATGACTTTCAGAAGCCACACACCAGTCAAACAATAAAAATGTCTCCTCACTGTGCAGTGGCCCATGACATGTATCTCTCTGCCAAATCTCCTTTAAAGTATCAACACAACTCCTGCATTAGGGAGTGACGGTTAGAGATCTAGACCCCCAATGTCCCTGAACCCATTTCATTCCCTCTTGCTTGTTGACTGGCCTCTCTTTTCTTCTTTTTCCACTTGATTTATTTATTTCTAAAATTTCTTGATTTTTATTTGTTGTTGTTGTGTTTTCTAAAATTTTTTGAAAAGTATTTTTTAAAGGAAACATTTAATACAGGAGTGTTATTTGAATGACTTCAGTATGCCACCCATGAGAGCCCAGCTGACTTTGTGAGAGAGCACAGTACAGTATAACAGCTCCGTAATCACACAGCGTGGATTTGAAACCTGGAACTGCGACCTTGAGCAATTACAAGCTGGGTGACCTTGGAAAAATTACACTGCTCACAAAAATTAGGGGATCAGCCTGACCAGGCGGTGGCACAGTGGATAGATTGTTGAACTGGGATGTGGAAGAACCCAGGTTCGAGACCCTGAGGTCGCCAGCTTGAGAGCGGGGCTCATCTGGTTTGAACAAAGCTCACCAGCTTGGACCCAAGGCCGCTGGCTCGAGCAAGAGGTTACTTGGTCTGCTGAAGGCCTGTGGTCAAGACACATATGAGAAAGCAATCAATGAACAACTAAGGTGTAGCAACGTAAAACTGATGATTGATGCTTCTCATCTCTCTCCTTTCCTGTCTATCTGTCCCTATCTATCCCTCTCTCTGATTCTCTGTCTCTGTAAAAAAAAAAAAAAATTAGGGGATCAGGGAACGTGCAGATACTCCAGTACTTTCAGCCTTTTATATAGTCCATTTTCACCAATGAAATAAAAATTGGTTTTGCATCTCATTTGCATAATCAAACAACTTTCTTTGACTTCTCATTTGCTTTTCTGATGTTCTTGTTTAATAAAAAAATATCAAAGCTTCTCTTTTTTATCTCTTTATATTCATTTTGAAATATCCCCTAATTTTTGTGAGCAGTATACAGTGTGTCCGTAAAGTCATGGTGCACTTTTCACCAGTCACAGGAAAGCAACAAAGACGATAGAAATGTGAAATCTGCTCCAAATAAAAGGAAAACCCTCCCAGTTTCTGTAGGATGATGTGGCAACATGTGCGCATGCGCAGATGATGAAGTAACACCATATATACAGCAGAGTAGCCCATGGCCATGCCAGTTGAGATGTGGACGGTTCAGAGGAAAGTTCAGTGTGTTCTGTGGCTCGCTATATTCGAATCCATGACCAAAGTGCAACGTGAATATCAGCACGTTTATAACAAAGTGCCACCACATAGGAATAACATTACTCGGTGGGATAAGCAGTTGAAGGAAACCGGCAGTTTGGTGGATGTTGGGCAGATAAAATATATTATGCTCACTTTGTTGAGGATGGCGCTGACCGCATGGAAGTTTGTTGATATTAATGTGTGTTCTGGGACAGGCTGTGGGCAGGCCGGGTCATTATAGCCTAAGGCTTAGTTTTAAGAGTAAGCTCTTCACACCCTTGACTGATGGGATGACGTAGGGTGGTGCACTCTCCTGAGGAATCCCATTATGCCTCAGATGGGTTGCTTTGTATCAGAGACTTTCTTGTTTGTATAATTGGATTAAAGGTTTTGAATCTATGCTATAAAGTGGGGCAGACCAGGAGCTTGCTCTCTCGGTTCCTGCTACCGCCATTGCAGGGGACTCCCTGATCCCTTGCCATCCATGGAAAAAGCTGGTTTTCTGCTTTTCCCTTATCTTCTCTTGTGGCTTGCCTGTCTTGGTGAGACACCAATAAACAGAATGGCCTACCATCCTCCAACTCTGCCATTTCTTCACCGTCAGCCCGAATCCAATGGGAACCTGCATATGAATGGCCACGATGGCGGCTCCTGGCCTTACAGTGGAGAAACCCCATTCTGGTAGGACATCAGTCAGTGACAAGTCTGTAGAGGCTATGTGGGATAGCTACCTAAGGAGCCCTAAAAAATCTATGCGTGCGTGTGTGTTGGGCAGATAAAATATATTATGCTCACTTTGTTAAAGATGGCACTGCCCACATGGAAGTTCGTTGATATTAATGTGTGTTCTGGAACAGGCTGTGGGCAGGTCGGGTCGTTGTAGCCTAAGGCTTGGTTTTAAGAGTAAGCTCTTCCTCACACCCTTCACTGATTGGATGATGCAGGGTGGTGCACTCTCCTGAGGAATCCCATTATACAGAGACTTCCTTGTTTGTATAATTGGATTAAAGGTTTTGATTCTATGGTATAAAGTGGGAGAGACCAGTAGCTTGCTCTCTCTTGATTCCTGAGGTTAGTATTAGAAGAGAGGAGAGCAGATTAAGGCCACATGGAGGCCAGGAGAAGCAGTCAAGATGGTAGAGTGCTGAGTGAGAAGCGAGTTTGTTAAGAGTTTGTGCTGGAGGAGATGGGGAACAGAGGTGAATAAGTCTGGTGAGCTAGAAACCTTTGATTCTAGGAAACTCAGATAAGTCAGTAGCTTTGTGAGCACTGAATGTGTGGGTTTTGGAGCCCAGTGTGTGTTTTTGCTTGCCTGCTGGGTGCAAGCTAGAATTAAAGCTGATGGCTCACCAGTTCTTGGCTCCATTGTTTCAATACCGACTGTTCGAATCTAATGTGAACCTGCACGGGTCAGGCAGCTGTGATCCTGACCACGACTACTGGCTTTACATTTGGCGTAGTCTGTGGCAGGATTTGATGCAGATGGGCATGGAGCCACCACCACCTTTGAGCGGTGGAGTAGAGGACTGGCTACTGTTATGGTTCCCTATGGCTGTTTTTTGGGGGACTGTTGGCTGGCTGACTTTTACAGCCATGTGTGAGGAAACCAAGAGCTCTATGGAAGAGGCTGCCCAGGACCTGCAAACCAAGCAGCGTAAGGAGCTGGAGGAAACATGGGAGAAAGAGATGCCGACCCTGGAGCTGGAGGAAATGTGGGAGAAAGAGATGTCGACCCTGGAGCTGAAGAAAGCGCTGGAGGAGGAGGCTGACCAGGTTTGCGGGATTCACCTGGAAATGGAGCAGACGCTGGAGAAGGAATCACAGGTTCGTGAGTTGGAGATTGCCCTGGATGTTGTGGAGAGCCAGCAGCGGCATGAGGCCGGGCCTGAGGCCTGGGCCAGAGCTGAGGCCAGGGCCGGGGTTGGAGCTGCAAGGCCTGCTGAGCAGAAGGCAGCGGTGGCCCGGAGATCAAGCCCAGCAGCAGGAGCTGGTGTTTTCAGTTCCTCTTTGGAGGATGAGGAGAATCAAGCTGGAGTTGCAATCTGCATTCTCCAGAATGTGAGAGCCCACCAGCAAGGAGTAACTACGCTCCTGGTAAGGTCTGCGATTTGGGGACATAGGGGTGGGTGCCATCATGCTCCCCAGAGCAGGGATGGAAATGCTGACTGCCATGGCCACGTGCTCCTTTTTGGGACAGTGTACGAACTGCCAGGATGGCAGAGATGAGGGGGGAGGCTAACACCCCATGTGTGTGGACTGATTTCCTGGACTACGACCGGAGTGAGCACTGGCTCATTTGTTGAATGGACTTATGGATTTTGGAAAATGTGAAATACCCTGATGGGGGTCGGGGGCGGCTTTGCTGGAGGCTCTTCTCCTGCCCCGGGAAGCCTTTCAAATGGCAAGAAAGAAGGCTGAGGACACTTTGCGCTTTTGGCAAAGTGCTCAGAGACTGGTGAAATGTACCTTTGTAATTGTTAAAATTGTGTGATTTGTCATGTATTTGTAATTTGTGTAATGTACCTAATTTCCTTGTACAGGGATGCCAGTGGTGTAGATTGTGGGTAGTAAAGTGAGCATAGGGGTGGATTGTTGGGCAGATAAAATATATTATGCTCACTTTGTTAAAGATGGCGCTGCCCACATGGAAGTTCATTGATATTAATGTGTGTTCTGGAACAGGCTGTGGGCAGGCCGGGTCGTTGTAGCCTAAGGCTTAGTTTTAAGAGTAAGCTCTTCTCCACACCCTTGATGTAGGGTGGTGCACTCTCCTGAAGAATCCCATTATACAGAGACTTTCTTGTGTGTATAATTGGATTAAAGGTTTGGATTATCTATGCTATAAAGTGGGAGAGTCCGGGAGCTTGATCTCGCTCTTGGTTCCTGAGGTTAGTATTAGAAGAGAGGAGAGCAGAGTAAGGCCACATGGAGGCCAGGAGAAGCAGCCAGGATAGTAGAATGCTGAGGAAGAAGCCAGTTTGTGCAGAGTTTGTGTAGAGAGAAGGAGATGAGAAACAGAGGTGAATAAGTCTGGTGAGCTAGAAACCTTTGATTCTAGGAAACTCAGATAAGTCAGTAGCCTTGTGAGCACTGAATGTGTGGGTTTTGGAGCCTAGTGTGTGTTTTTGCTTGCCCGCCGGGTGCAAACTAGAATTAAAGCTGATGGCTCACCAGTTAGTGGCTCTTGTGTTTCATTACCGACTGTTCGAATCTAATGCGAACCTGCACAGGTCAGGCTGCTGTGATGGTGGCCTTGGCTACTGGCTTTACAGTGTGCTCGACAATTACACCTAAGCAAGACTACAGTTCATAAGGTGTTAAAGAAACGTCTCTGTTTTACGGGGTACAAATTGCGACTGTTGTACGCTATCAAACCGGCGGATAGACCCACACAATGCGCGTTTGCTACAGATATCGTTTGGATGTGTGTAGGGCAACAAATGGAGCCCACATCAAACTGCACTGAATTGGTATGAAACTGGGAGAGTTTTCCTTTTATTTGGTGCAGATTTCACATTTCTATTGTCTTTTGTTGCTTTCCTGTGACTGGTCAAAAGTGCACCATGACTTTATGGACACACTGTATTTAACCTCTTTAAATAATTCTCTAAACTGAAAAACAATATGGATGATAATAATAGGCATAAGATAATCTATGTAAAACACTTTGTGCCTAGCACATAAACATGTTCCCTTATCTTTCATTTTAAACTATCAGAACAATAATATATATTAACTATATTAATTAATTTTATTCATTCAGAGGCTGAGGGGAAAGTAATGCTCTGTCTGCACCACGGTCTAACAACTGCTCAATTCTGTGAAGAAATCAGTCTAACAGATGGGTGTAAATAAAGCAGAGGAACTGAGAATTGTTCCCTTTCTCCATGGTGATAGTGCTTCCTCAGTAACAAATAGACAAATACATAAAAGCCCGTCATTTTTTCCTTTATCTCATACTTGAGGAATCAAGAGGAAATGAATGAAAAAAATATTCTCAAGAGAAGAGGAAGGTAGAGGCGTAAGCCTTACAAACGTGGAGAGCTCATTGCAAATGCTTTCAGTACAACATTAACAAGCAGACTGAAGGGCGCAGCTGCCATTATTTGCAGAGCAAACAGGCGTGAGGTCATTCAGGAGAGCAGGGCTTAGGAGGTTTAAATTCCAGTTCTGCTACTTTCCATGTGGCCTCAGGCAATTTACCTGAGCTCTAGAAGACTTGATTTCCTCATTTGTAAAATGGAGAAATTAAGAAAAATAATATACATAAATTTCTTACAGGGTAGGCAGCAGTATGTTACATATCACTACTCCCCTTAGGGCAGTGTTAATGAAATAAAATTGTGCTCTGATCAGGTTTCTAGGCTGCAGCATCTGATGTGTACCTCGTGCTTTGGTACAAAGGAGGACTTTGTATCTGAATAGGAGGCAGGCAGGTGTTCAATAAATATTTGATCATTTGTTTTGGCTTTAATGGAAGTACCCTATGTACCTGACACAGTTGTCTAGGATCTCCTTCATAACCTTTATAGGTAGAAAAATGTTGGGCAAACGAATGTGTTACAAGTGTGTTAGGTTTGCTCGCTTGCATTTTGCCTGATTGGTACACGGGGCAGCGCCATGTGTGCATAGTCTATGTAAGGCTGTGGGTGCTTGCCCTCAGGGCAGCAGATTGCAAATTGTCTGATTGGGAGGGGCTGTTGTTTGCTATTGTTTGCTGGGGAGTCCAGATAGAGAGAGAGGGAAGCCATCTTCCTTGCCTGCTTGCTCATCTGCTTTTGCGAGACTCTAATAAAAGGAATGGCCCGCCACTTTTTGGCTCCTCAGTTCCTTTACCGTCTGCCTGAATCCAATGTGAACCTACATGGCCATGGCCACGGCCACCGGAACTTACAGGAAGCTATCAGCTTGTTAAGTTTGCAACATCATAACCTAAGAGCCTATTTCATTCACCCATTTTCCTTCATTTCCTATAGTCTCAGAGAGTTCCCAGTAGTTTTGCAGAAAAGCTATCCATGGAAGGCAATCTTGTTGATATATTTGGACTGTGTTAAGCTTCCACTATGTTTAATCACTCCTTGCTTAGGAGGTATTTCAAACAGAATTGAAGCAAGACAAGTAATTTAAATGGTTATCGTAAGCGATAAATTGTTATCGATGTCACATATCTATAACCTTCTGAAAAGGAGGCTGTCTCTTTTTTCTACATTTTGTGTAGGATGATTGCTACAATCCCTAGAGGCCACTGATTCATAAGGGGACGGGTTGTTGTGGACTTTGGGTCCAGTGAATGACTAGTGTCTGTGGGTGGTCTTTTAGAGTAAGGCCAAAAAGTAAGAAAATAAAAATACACTCTTCGATTCATGTGTTATGAGGAAGAAATATAGAAACCAATTTTAAAATAACTTTATATCATAGATTAATGTTTTGCATTTCTTTTTTAAATAGCAAGTTTGTTTTATTTATTTATTTATTTACAGGGACAGAGAGAGGGATAGATAGGGACAGACAGACAGGAATGGAGAGAGGTGAGAAGCATCCATCATTAGTTTTTCATTGCCGTTGCGACACCATAGTTGTTCATTGATTGCTTTCTCATATGTGCCTTGACCGTGGGCCTTCAGCAGACCGAGCAACCCGTTGCTGGAGCCAGTGACCTTGGGTCCAAGCTGACGAGCTTTTGCTCAAGCCAGATGGACCCACGCTCAAGCTGGCGAGCTCGGGGTCTGGAACCTGGGTCTTCCGCATCCCAGTCCTACGCTCTATCCACTGCACCACCGCCTGGTCAGGCACATTTCTTTTTTAAAAAAAATGTTTTAAGAACGTTTCATGAAGAAGCTTTTGGGGGGACAGTAAATGTTCTGTCTTGATTGTGGGGATGATTAAAAATATGTTTCGGTTGTCAAAATTCATAAAACTGTATACTTAATGGGTTACAGTATTTCACTGTATGTATCATACCACTATAAAGCCAACTAATATTTTGTAAAGTACTTCTGTCACTACCCACATAAAATGTGTATTTATTTCAAATGATCTTTTTTATATATACACATATTTGTTTGTTTACACAAAAAATGATATCATTTTTGAGCAAATGTAACTAGTTTTAATCAATTTCTATTTTTTACTCTCATATCTGGAAGTGGATTTTACCACTATAACCAACTGCTCCCAGAAAACCTACTATATAACACCCAAGAGAGAAACTTTTTCTTTTAGGGAAAAGCAGGAAGCTATTTTGATTTTTACAGCCTCCATGCTCATTGCTGAGGATTTAATAGTCATTGCATACTCACTAGGCAAGGTCTCGATATGTAAATGTCGGAAAGCAACATTTGCCATCAAAATTTAATGGCACTGGCTGCTGAGAAACCCACAGGCAGTGACTGCCGGCACCCTTGACTATATATTACATCTGCCTCTGAAAATGTGATGCTACCACTATGTCTGCACCGGATGTACACCTACAAAACTCTCTGCACCTAGAGTTTTATTGAATGTTTTAAAGAAGAGGACAACAGAAAGTTCTGGCCCCTTCTTTCAGAAGCAAAGCTATCATTTTTCAGATGTAATGTTAAGGGAAGCAAAACTTTACCTTTGCTTTCTTAAGAGTCTCCAGCTGGGTCTAAGAATTAAACTGATGTAAGGCAGAGTAATGAGCTAAAATCATACAAACTTTATTTAATGTATCATATTTTTTGCTCCATACAATGCACCTGACCATAAGACGCACCTAGGGTTTTAAAGAGGAAAATAAGAAAAAAAAATATTCTGAACCAAATGGTGTTTTAAAATATTTAATGAAATATACCACAATAATATTTCAACAATGTAAACTCAACAGCAGTACAGTATTAACAACCATTAGCACTGTTATTAACAAATGAGAAGAGACTTTAATGTTCAAATACTCTTCTAGTTGTCCGGGAACCCCAGGAACTCATCATCACTAGTGTCAGAATTTTTTTTTCCATTTTTAAAATTTATTTATGATTTTAATTTGTGTTTACATAGATTCAAGTGTCCCACCAAATATATCTCCCCCCACACCCTTATTCCCCTTGACTCCCTCCAAGCCCCCTCCCCCCAATGGCTATTGTCAGATTTTAAGAAGCTCAGTTGCTCACAATCACTGGTAACACTTTCTTGGCTATTTTCATATTTGATACCATCTTCAGTGCCATCTAAGGCATTGCTAATGCCACATTTTTTGAATGACTGTACCACGGTTTCATCCTTCACTGACTGCCATGATGTTTCCACTTATTCACAAACTTGAGTGACAGTGGGTCTCTTCATTCATCCAGTTGGTGTCAGATCATGATTCCAGCAGCCATCCATTTGTTCCACTCTTCTCGCATGAAGACTTTAAACCAGGGGTCCCAAAACTACGCCCGGCCTGTGGGCCGCATGTGGCCCCCTGAGGCCATTTATCCGCCCCCGCCGCACTTCCGGAAGGGGCACCTCTTTCATTGGTGGTCAGTGAGAGGAGCACAGGATGCATCCGCACCCATAGTTCCCATTGAAATACTGGTCAGTTTGTTGATTTAAATTTACTTGTTCTTTATTTTAAATATTGTATTTGTTCCCGTTTTGGTTTTTTACTTTAAAATAAGATATGTGCAGTGTGCATAGGGATTTGTTCATAGTTTTTTTTTTATAGTCCGGCCCTCCAGTGGTCTGAGGGACAGTGAACTGGCCCCCTGTGTAAAACGTTTGGGGACCCCTGCTTTAAACAATTTGTTGATGGAAATGTCGAGAGGTAGCAACAAGCTGGTAAGACCCTCAGTAATTACAGCTAGATGAGTCTTCACTTCTTTAGAGGTTTTTTGTGTGTGGTTTTGCTAATACGTGCTCTAAACTGGTCAAGCAACAAGTGACGTCAGCACTTCACACAGAGCTCCAGCAGCTGCAGCGCAGCCCTCCAATGCTGCAGCACGCCTCTCACGTCTGCCCTCCATGCTGCCAGATGAATGTGCCCACACACCGTTGCTCGCCTTCCCTCCTCTGCTGCATGCAACTGTGGAAACCGGAACCAGGAGATCACTCAGCAGATGCCATGGCGGGTATGATTATGCTCCCGCTGGCGCTCATTCTACATATGTTTACCAGGACAGCGCCCCGAGTAGCTAAAATAAAAAGAACATTTGCTCCATAAGACACATGGGCATTTTCCCCTCCACTTTTTTTGGGGGGGAACAGTGCATATTATGGAGCAAATAATACGGTGGGTTTCATGTGTCATGGAGCCTTCATAAAGAAATGAAGACCCAAAAAAATGGAAAAACCTAAATGCTTTTATGCTAAATTGAATGAAGAGCATAATGGCAACTATGGAAAAGTAACAAAATAAATGGGGAACCTAGAGGTAGAAAAGAGATTTTAAAATATTTTTAATGTAAAATTAGGATGTGTTTTATTTTTATTTTACTTATTAATTATAATTTACTTTCAAAATTATGTTATATTAGTTTCAGGTGTACAGTGTAGTAGTGAGACAATCACATACTTTACTGAGTGATTCCCATAATATTTCAAGTACGCACCTGGCACCATACACAGTTATTACTACATTACTGACTACATTCCCTGTGCTGTACTTTACATCCCCATGACTATTCTGTAACTACCAATTTGTACTTCTTAAGCCCTTCACCTTTGTCACTTAGTCCCCCAGCCCGCCTGCCCTCTGGCAACCATCAGCCTGTTCTTTGTGTCCGTGAGTCTGTTTCCATTTGTTTGTTCATTTATTTTGTTCTAGAAGAGAGTTATTTTACAAAGTCTGTTTGTATAGAATTCTCTGGATCTCAACTTCCCAAGTATGTTTCTTTCCTCTTGGTACAGGGAGGAGATCTTTCATGTGGGAGTTTTATCAGCTTCATTCAGGGGGAGGTCAGAGCACCCTTTTTGTACTTGCTCTTTTTCTCTCTTTTTATTTTTTGTGACAGAGACAGAGAGGGACAGATAGGGATGGACAGACAGGAAGAGAGAGAGATGAGAAAAATCAATTCTTTGTTGCAGCTTCTTAGTTGTTCATTGATTGCTTTCTCATATGTGCCTTGATGGGGGTGGGGGGGGTGGGGGGGGCTACAGCAGACCAAGTGACCCCTTGCTCAAGCCAGCGACTTGGGCTCAAGCTGGTGAGCCTTGCTCAAATCAGATGAGCTCGCACTCAAGCTGGCGACCTTGGGGTTTCAAACCTAGGTCCTCCACGTCCCAGTCCAATGCTCTATCCACTGTGCCACCGTATGGTCAGGCACACTTGCTCTTTTTCAAGTGCTATTACTTGAAAATAACCTTTAACCCAAAATGTCATATTTTGGGGTGACATATTCTGGTTTCCTTTATAATTCTGAACCTCTTATAGCCAAAGAAAGAGGTATACCTTCTACAGGGGAGTTAGAGATGCTAACCATGGGGTGATCTAATCTGTCCCTGGTTCCTAGAGAGCAGGAAAAGGAAGCCTTAAACACCCATACACTTTTACCAGGGACAAAATATGTTGGTTCCATTGACAGAAAAACAAAAATAAAATACTGATCAGATTTGATTACTTTTTTTCCAGCAGTTCTGGTAACTCAGGACCATATGCAGATGAGGGTTTAGTCACAGCTCCCTGATGAATCAAGACCACACTCCTCTAGGAGAAGGAAGGGCATCTGATGATAAGGGGAGGCTAGGCCAAGCTGCCAGGCTAGCCCTTTGTGTCTCTACCTTCGGTTCAGACTTGCCTCTGCCCCAACTCTCTCCTCAAACCCATGTGAAAACTTGGAGGCAGGAAGGCCAGAGTTCCTCTGGGTCAGGACTCTGCATAAAGGCACCTAACTGGCTGAACAAGTTGCCCTGTGTCTGTGTCCACACTTTGGGGATGACTGGAGCCCCTCTCAGGCCCTCACCCAGCAGGTGTGTACAATGTGGAGACAGCACATGAGAAGCAGCAGAGCGGTGACAAATGACAGGATGGGAAGAAGAACTCGAACTGCACGGCTGTCTGGAGCCATTTAGCACTGGGCTAAAAGCCCTGCTGCGGCCCCAAGTGCTCCTGAGGGCATGGCGGTGTTAGAGCACTGGACAGTGACTGATGTCCAAAGTGAGTCACCAAGCCAAGGCCAAATGATGTTCAAAACATTTTGTTTAAGAAGGCGAAGTAAAGCATTTCGAAAAAATCACTTTCCAAAATAAAATTTTTAACTTGGCATTGGTTTGGGTTACATTATGTTGCCTATTACTAGTGCTTGTCATTACAATATTAAGTATACTCCATCTTACTATATTAAGTGAGAACTTATTTTTGTCTATACAGTCTTACCAATATATAAATATATATACACAGACATACACCTATTTTTAAAATCACATCCTATATCTTCCTACCTTTTCTAGGAGCTGATACCATTATTTATCTCCTCCCACATCTTCAACCACTTGTTTTCTACTAGATCTTTCTCTCTAGCCCATAAACATGTTTAAGTCTCTCACCTGCATTTTTTTTTTTTTTACTTATGGACGCAATGAACATTACTACGGGTGCTTAAAATATGCTGTTGCATAGATGAACATTAAAAAAGAGTAAAAAATGTAAATTTGTGATTTCCACATTGTGTGGCTGCCCAGGTGCCCACCTTAGAGAGAACCCTGATTCCAAGTGCCATTTTAATAAGCAGTTCGTCGAACTCAACTAAAAATTAGGTATTGGTTCTGCAAAACCAGTGTAAACTAGCTGAATTCCACCACATCTTGTACTGTACTCCTTGGGTCCCTGTAAAGCCAGTAGTCATGGCCACCATCACAGCTGGCTGGCCCATGCAGGTTCGCATTTGATTTGGACAGACAATAATGAAACAACAGAGCCAAGAAATAGTGGGCCATTAGCTTTAATCCTAGCTTGCACCGGGCAAGCAAGAAATACACACAGTGGGAAAACACTTCCCTTTCCATTCAGGGCTCCCAAAGCCACTGACTTATCCGAGTTTCCTAGGATCAAACGTTTCTATCTCACCAGCCTTATTCATTTCTGTTCCCCATCTCCTTCTCTCTGCACAAACTCTGCACAAACTGGCTTCTCCTTCAGCATCCCGCCATCTTGGCTGCTTCTCCTCTCCTCCACATGGCCTTTCTCTGCTCTCCTCTTTAATGCTAATCTCAGGAACCGAGAGAGGGCAAGCTCACAGTCTGCCCCACTTTATAGTATAGAAATCAAAACCTTTAATCCAATATACAAACAAGGAAGTCTCTGATACAAAATCACTTATCTGAGACATAATGGGACTCCTCATGAGAGTGCACCACCCCACATCAAAAAGGGTGGGAAAGGCTTAGTCTTAAAACTAAGGCCTAAAAATTCTGCCGGCTTACAGCCTGTCCCCCGATATCCAATGCAAACTATAAGCAAGCAAACATGTATGTCATATTTACAAACTTATTTGACCAACAGTCTCTTTCGAAATTTTGGATTTGGTAATCTGGATTTATTTTCACTCACAGTCCAGGACATGAAGCCCTGGTCCTGGTATATAGTCTAAAGTCCATTCTTCTCCTATTCTTACCACCAACCTTCTTAAGGATACTTGCACAATTTCTCTTGATAGAAAGCACTCCTTCCCAAACCATAACTCTATCATAAGTAATTATTATTCTGTTTTGGAATTGTTGGTCCCTTTGTTGGCCCCACTTTATGCTCTGAATTATTTGACACTACTTGCAAGCTGGTTTAAATATCTAGACCAGGGGTGCTCAATACGTTGATCGCAATCTACTGGTCGATCGCGAAGGAACTGTGGGTAGATCGCATCATATTAAAAAGACATTTGTCTTGATTGGCATACAGGGTAGCCAATATGACGTCTGAACTTTTGACACCCTACACATGTGCATTAAACCGCGCTAACTTGTTCAGTTACATTGCTGTGTAGTTAGCTTTCAATTTATTTAAACTAAATACAACAAAGGGTATAAAAATGAGTGTCGTAGCTGGTCCGAGTAAGAAGCCTAAAACCTACCACTTTCATACAGAATGGGAGGGGATTTTTTTCACTATGTCCTATTCTAAGTGCGTTTGCCTCATCTGTCTGTGTGCCATTGCTATTCCAAAGAAGGGAAATGTGGAGCGGCTTTTTCGGACTGTTCATAAAAACTATGACATTGACTTTCCTCTGAAAAGAGAGCTGAGAAGGAGACAGGTGAAAGAAGAATACACAATATTAAATAGTAATAATAGTAACTTAAATAATGATAATATAGAAGAAATAAATTTATGTTTTGTATTTTAATTGTAGGTATATCATTTTGACTTGGTCATCTTATAAGTAGCTCGCAAGCTGAAAAAGTGTGGGCACCCCTGATCTAGATCATCAGCAGGACTGCTTCTATTATCTGACTTTTCTTTTGATTATTAGCTACATTTTATTGCCTCATCACATGTCCACTAATTTCATATCGTATGCCAAACATTAATCATAAAAGTATCACAAAGATTAAAAATGTTATTGTCTACCAGAGAGGGCTCCCTCTTTCCTCTTTTAGCTATAGAAGGTAAGAAGTTGGTCATTTCAGTTACATGAGAAATTGAGGCATGTTGAGCCTGAATTCAGTTTTACTAAGACTTGCTTTACCTCTGGTCTGCCCCTGTTCCTGGGGTATGGAACGAACTCTCCTGAGTTTGTCATTGTAAGCCAGTGGGTCATCACCTCCTCAACCCTGAAGAACTATAAGAGATCAGCACAGCTCTTCAGCCTCCTGTCCTCTACAGCTTCAATAACTGCTAAATGTCTTGAGAAGAGACTGAAGGTATTTTGAGGCAAGGTCTTTTCTAGAGGGTCTTTGTATCCTAAGCATTTCAATACTATGAAAGGTAGATTTCACTCTGTCTTTTAGAAGCTTCACCCCAGTTCTGTAGCCTTCTGTGCAGTACATTACCACAATTCAGCAAATACGTTATAGTGAAAATCAGTCACATGTTTGAGTCTCCTTCCTCTTTGTCACATCATTCTTTTAAAACTTAATAACTTTACTGTTTTTTTTCTTTCTTTCTTTCTTTGTAATCCCAGCAGAAATTTCCAGTTTAGGCAAACCCTTCAACCCACAGTCAAGATTGGCAAATGCCCTAGAGGGAAACTAGATCAGACCGAGTCAGCTCAATTGGAAAAGTATTCTACCCTCTCTGGAATTTTAGTTCATCTAGTCTTCATTGCTTCCACAGCAAATTGATGCCTTTAAAATACAATTTTTGTCATTTAACCAGGTTATCCTAGTAGTTGTACTACATACATCTCATCAAGAAAAATGTCTCATATAAGACTTTTTTTATTACTATCTCAGTATTATGTACATAATACACAATGACTTGCCAAGTGAATGTTCAATTGAGGAATAAAGAAATCATGTAACTTTTCTTAGCATCATTTCCTTTTAGTGAGATAGTGATATTTTGCATGAATTTAATACTTATTGGTATACAATTTTTTTTTTTTTACAGAGACAGAGAAAGTGTCAGAGAGAGAGAGAGATAGAGACAAACAGATAGGAACAGAGAGAGATGAGAAGCATCAATCATCAGTTTTTCCTTACAACACCATAGTTGTTCATTGATTGCTTTCTTGTATGTGCCTTGACCATGGGCCTTCAGCAGACCAAGTAACCCCTTGCTCAAGCCAGCGACCTTGGGTCCAAGCTGGTGAGCTTTTGCTTAAACCAGATGAGCCCGCACTCAAGCTGGCGACCTCGGGGTCTCGAACCTGGGTCCTCCGCATCCCAGTCCAATGCTCTATCCACTGTGCCACCACCTGGTCTGGCGGTACACATATTATTTTGAATCCAAGAAAGAATGTGGTCCATATTCCATATTCATTTAATTTTTACAATACGTCTTTAGTAGGAGATATAATAGTGATGTGGAGGATGAAGATGACCACTATTGACTTATTCTATGCTAAGCCCTATGCTAAGTGCTTTATATTCATTATCTTATTTTGCTCCTACAATAAACTGAGATACTTCTCTCCCTACTTCCATGAGGAACTTGAGGCTGGAAAATATTAAGTGACTTGTTGAAGTGCTCAAAAGTGGTAAATGGAAGAACTGGAATTCAGGTACAGTATGTCTAACTTCCAGCCCGGGATATTTTTCATTGCACTTCAGTCTATCGGATATAATATCAGTTTTCCTATAAGGTTTGACTAAAATGCCTAATAGTCTTCAACTTATAACCTTTCCTAAGAACTACATGAATATAAAATATAGTTATGACAGATCACAAGAAAATACTGAAAACACTTAGAAGTAGGGTAAGGGACTTGAGTTGGTTGCCTTTTCTTGATGCAGATAGTTTTGCCTTGTTTAAAAGACATTTCATTATCTGGTCTCAGATCTGGACAGCAATAATAATGTGTAACACAAATGATTAGATAGAATTGTAGCCATAAGAATCAATAAACCTAAACCTCACATAAAAATTAAATTTATTATTTTTACTTCATTAGCACCTCACTTTGAACTTCTGTGTTAACCAGCCACAAATCAAAAAGATCAAATAGTATTTTATATTGAGAAAAATAAAAGCTATTCCAGTTGTTTCTTTAAAATTAACCACTTAAAGAAGAAAGCAATTATAATGTCATATGTTAGATTATTCATTGTCTTTTGAGAAAAGAAAAAGACTTACTGGAAATAAAATAACCATTTTAGAAACTAAGTGAATAAAATACACACTTTTTATCATGCAGAACTAGATTTCTCTTTATTCAGAATCATGTACTTTTTATTATTTGTTTATCTTAATATGTTTACAAAAATATTTTGATGCCATGCTTCCATTCATGGTACAAATGAGACAAAGGCAAAGTGAACTGGTGAAGTGCTCATCAGGCTTGTTATTAGATAAGGATGCATGTGTATTAGAAGCTTTAGTTAAAACCTCATCTTTAAAAAAAAAAACAAAAAAAAAAACCTCATCTTTTTTCCATAAGAAATGTGCATGAAAAATAAGAAAAACAAACCTCTTCTTACCAAATAAGAATTTTAAGAAGGAAATGGCATCAATCAAGCCCTGAATTCTTTATTATTTCTACTTAAAAGCTATTATTATTCTCAGTGAATGAGTGAAATAATTATTATAAACAGAGTAATATTTTCAGAAAGAACTGTCTTTACCTATTTGCCTTCTATGTGTGTAGATTTCATATATAGAGATATATATATAGATATAGATTTTATATATATATATCTTATACAGATATAAGTAAATCTAGAGATATATATACACATACATACACATATATACATATATATGTGTGCACATATATACATATAGGATATAGACGCATTATATGTACATCTATAACCTATATGTATATAAACGTGTCAAAATAGGTCTTTTGTTTGAATTATTATATAGACATTTCTTGATATTTCAAGGTATTTTCAATTTATTATGTGTATAATTTCCTATCAGACAAGCGTGTTATGTTAATAAAAGAAGAAATCATAGTACAAAGGGTAAATTAAACGTTTTGTCCATAACCTCATGGCAGACTCCAGATGACAGCCTGGTCTCTGACGCTTTCTTTTCACGATGCTGCCATGCTTGTTTGATAGGCTTCACTCCAGCTGAGTCTGGGAAGGACACCATGTCCCCATTTCAATCTCCTGAATCAATTCACTCAAACAAAAGGTCATTTTAGACAGAAATCCAGTTTGACTGATTTCTTTCACTGTATTGCCCAGTTTAAATAAAAGAAGCAAATCAGTGTCTTTGTTTCTGTGTGACATATGCAGCCTAAATACCGACCAGGTGCTGTAACGCTAGCCACTGTGACCCATTTTTAAACCCCTTCTTTTGGATTAAATAAACACCTTTCTCTCTAATTAGAATATGACAGAAAAGAAGGACAGAGAAGATTGAAAGGCAGCAGATGACCCCTTCCTAACCAAACACTATTGAATTACAAAGGCGAAAAAAGCTATTTTTAAAAAATTGCAACCATGAGGGCGTAAATTTATCGATTGTATCATTGTTTTTTTCCTCCTTGTTGCTAGGATGTGGTCTATATTAAAGATAGTTGTTGCCTTGGTGAAAATCTTCCCAGAGCAAAGTGGTAGTGCTCCCCCTGCTGATCAAGAAGCCCACATTGTGTCGTTTCATATTTTTCAATTTAAAACAAACAAAATTTTAGCCAATTAGATGTCTTGAGTATATAGCTTTGGATATTCCTTGAAAAATTGTATTCTAAGTACATTAGAAACTATTTAAATGACACTGGAAAATTTATTTCTTGTTATATATGAAGAGGCATAAGGGACAGAAGGCAATTCTGACCAGGTGCCACGGTTTCTCACTGATTAGGGCTATTTCTTTGTTTGTTCTCTTTTAATTCAGGGTGAGCCTGGCAATTAAGACTATTATCACCTTAATATAAATTACTAAGTTCTTTGGGTTCCACTTAAATTTTCAAAAGGTCCAGAGCAGGAAATTATTCATAATATTAACTAGTGATTTTTGCTAATCACTATTAACCTGTAATAGAGGAGAAGAAGAAAGAAAGAGAATTCTACAGGGCTTAGTTTTTTTCTTCATGGAAATTGCTGAAAGTGTCTAACAAAAAAACTAGGAAGTGCTAGGGATGCGATGGTCAGATAATGGAAGGTCAGATTAGCCTTTCTGAATTTGAAGCATCTGCAATCTATCAAGTTAACTATTACCAAAGAGAATAGAGTTTAGGCAAGCAACTGGAAAATGGAGTTACAGATTTAAAAAATCATCAATCTGTGTCAGAGTTGAAATCATAGGTATGGGTGGAGGTCATGCAAAACGATAATAAAGACAAAGAAGAGAAAAGGACTGAGCGTGAAAACTTGAGGAATATCACTGATATTTAAAGAACGGATGGAAACTGAGGCAGAAACCTCAGAGATTTTGGAGAGAAAACTAAGAGAAATTATGATTAAATTAACCAAAGGAAGAAAAAAATTCAAGACGTCAATAGGGTTAAAAACCAAAGAAAAGTTCAGAAGAATGAAAACTTAGTCCATTGGTTTTGTTAGTCAAGAGGTGCCTGGTGACCCCAAAAGAGTTTCAATATAGTGGTGGAAGTGAAAGCCCAATTTTAGTGACAGTTTAAATAATAAATGAGAAGGAACACGTAATGGGGATAGACAACGCTATTTGAGAAATTGGCAGTGCAGTCGAAGGGAGAAACAGAGCGGTGCCCAGAGAAAGGAGTTGGGCTGGGGAAATCTTCCTCAGACTAGCTGACTGGAACTTGATTGAAGGTTAATAAGGAAAAGCCAATGAAAATGAAGAGACAGACAAAAGAAAAACGATTGATTCAGACAGGTTCAAGAGAAGTTGGGAGTGGAAAGGATCAAGAGCACAGGTGGAATCTTGGAAAATCATAAGAACACATTTCTTCTGGGACAGCTGGATGGTAGGAAAGAATGTACAAATGAATTTTGAATGTTGGTGGGGGTGGTGATTTCAGGAGGATAGCACTGAGATAGGGCTTAAAGAGACAGGCCAAGGTTTTATGTTACAGCAGTTGCTATAGGAGAAAAAGAAAATCAAACCAAGTAAAGATTTGTAGGAGATTCCCTGGACTGTATTGAGGGAACTGTAAGATTAGAAATATAAGAGGAAAGAGATGAGCATCAGCATGGTTGAGTGGTTTCTGCAGCATCAACAAGTAAAGCAAAAGCATGAGAAGATAAAACAAGTAATTGGGCCGATTCAGAGTTATTGATGGCCATGACCAATGAAACAGACAAAGAGTAATGTCCTGGTGAGATTGTGGCAGTGAATAGTCTGGCTGTGGTCTGCAGGAGGAACATGAGAGGAACTGAAATTGACATGGAGAAAAAGGATAGGGTGGAGGGTGAAGAGACCCAGAGACCAGTGTTACCAACAGGACTGAAAAGCTCATTTAGTGGGAGAGTGAACTTGAAGAGAGAGGTTGAAGGACAGAAGCTGGAGTCTGCAAGGGGTTTTGAGGATCCAGGACCTTTGGGGTGGAGCAATTCCTGGTCTAAGGGTTGCTGAAGGGGAATGTTCATGAGGCTCTGAGAGGCAGAATGAAACTTCGAGCTGGATGCCAGAACCCTCAGAGAATTCCTCATAGACTGCGGGAAGATAAACCTAATCATCAGGTTATAATGACTATAAAGATGGGAATCTATAATAGACTCCTAATTGTTAAGCTCCTACTATGTGCCAGGCACTCTGTGGAGGTAATTTGTACATGTCACCTCATTTAATTCTCTTTTCATTGTTGCTACTCAGAGGAGTTACATAAGATAAAACAAGTTCAGAAAAATTAAGTGATCTGCCCAAAGTCCCTCAGGTAGTAAATGACAAAGATGGAATGTGAATCCTCCCCAGGCCATAAGCATCATGCCATGCGATGCAGTGTTGTGTTCCCAGCAGCTAACAACACCAAACACATTCTATGAGCCTAAAAAATAGTCACAAAAAGAAAGAAGTGAAAGTATAAATTTATGATTTAAAAAAATGAGTGAAGGACTTGAGAGCCCATGTACTTTACTCTACCACTTATCATCTCCCCAAAAGGATGTGGTCTAATAGGATGGCAAGATCTAACTACCTGCAATAAAAAATAAAGGAGCCCTCCGACTGTTCCCCCCTCTTCCCTTGCCATTAAACATGGAGTTTTGTTTTTCAATTAGAGTCTAAACTAAATTAAATTTCCTACATCAAGCCTTCCTGATTATCTTCTATCTATTCTAAGTTGTCATGTGTGCTACATAAATAAATAAAGCAATCTGTTCTTCTCTAACATGGACCTTTCCGAAAATAATCACCGCTATCAGTTTTGTGCTAATCCGCCCTCCTCTTCCATTAAAGTAATGAAAATGGGCTGGGTTCCTCTGAGGACACAGACAATGATATGAGGCTAGATTTTATTGGTCAAAAGCTGAGTAAGAATGGAAAATGTTTTGTGTCCTTGTAAATTCACAGGGAAGTGTTTTCTCACCACAATCACTGGAAAGAACATTTTCACAAGTTTCTATTTTTGATGAATATTTTTAAGAGTGTAATGTTATAATATGAGAAAACTTAGCACTTGTGTGTAGGTCCTTGGAATAGTTTCAAGGACCCTTATCTCTCAGACCTAGCCTCATGACATTCCCTACGGCGAGGTGCCATCAAGCCTGTGACTGCCAAGGGGCTGGCATCTCACCCTCCAAATGGGTTGCAGGCAGATAAAGAGTGTCGAATTCATGAGAACAGTGATCAGGCCTGTAAGAGGCAGGAGGAAGAACAAAATGAAGCTCTTGGGCAATTCTCATCTAGCAAATGAGGCAGCTTTCTGAGGTCTGTCTGGGAGCTTTCTGATGGTGTCTCTGGGCTGCTCTGGGGAGAGGGAAGGTGAGAAGTTGGAGGATGGAGACTCGCTGCCTCTCCATCTAGCACACCTCTGCTCTCACTTGTGTTATACACTGGCTTCCCAAATAGGTTTCATTTAAGCAAAGACCATGCTAATTATTTTAATTAGCAAACAAAAACATAAAAGTTCTAAGGTTATTTCTAGTTCTGAAAGTGTGCTATGATTATTATTTCTATGTGGAATCTAATGAACAAAATAAACTGATGAACAAAATAGAAACAGAGGCATGGATACAGAGAACAGACTGAAAGCTGTCAGTGAAGGGGGGTTGGGAGGTAGATAAAAGGTGAAGGAATAAGAAAGAATAAATAAATAAATAAAATATATATGTATATATAAAACACATAGACACAGACAGCAGTGTGGTGATAACCAGAGGGAAAGAAGGATGAAGGCTCGGTGGAAGTGGGCAAAGCGGGGAGAGAATGAAGATGACAGACTTTCATTGGGGCAGTGCACACACAATGCAGTGTGCAGATGTGTCTTAGTGAGTTGTATACTTGAAACCTGTATGGTTCCCTCCACAAATTCAATAAAATAATAAATAAATTTAATTTAATTTTAAAAATTAAAATGGTACTTGACCAGGCAGTGGCACAGAGGATGCAACATTACCCTAGGACACTGAGGATCCAGGTTCAAAATCCTGAGGTCACTGGCTTGAGCCCAAAGGTCGCTGGCTTGAGCCCAAGGTCACTGACTGGCTTGAGCCCAAGGTCACTGATTCAGCTGGAGCCCCCCAGTCAGGACACATATGAGAAAGTAATTGATGAACAACTAAAGTGCTGCAACTATGAGTTGATGCTTCTCATCTCTCTCCCTTCCTGTCTGTCTGTTCCTGTCTATCCCTCTTGCTCTCTCTCATGCTAAAATAACAATAATAATAAAATTAAATTAAATTAAGATGGTAAATGCCAACTGTTGTGCATAGAAGTTAGGAATTTAGAACTGTCTATGTGAACTACTAGTGTAAGTATATATTACTCTTGTATTAAGAAAAAATAAAAATTATTTTTAAAAGTAAGGTTCTCTGAAGCTATAACTAATCTTTATTCACAGTCTGGGGAAATAATGTAAATTCTAAATGAATATAGGAATCAGTGGAAATTCCAAATACAAGGCAAAGGATGGCTGTTCTAAATAAAATGATTTTCAGACTCTTGATATTTTCAAAGAACAGAAAAGTTTTCAAAACCAAAAGAATATGCTATGATTATGAATCTATGGAACAGTTACCCAGAAAGTGGATACTATGATTTTCTGTGGTTTGTGGAAACTCACAAGGATTGGTTTGCTCAAAAAACTAGCCTATAAAAATATAGACAGATGACGATGACTGACGGAGGAAAGGTGGTTAGGGGAGCTTCAGATGGCTCTGGGAAGGAAGGGGACCTATCAAGTGATCCTGAGGAACTACAAGGAGCCTAGGGACATCCCAGGGCCCTGATGGCCTGCAGGGAAAAAGAATTTTGAACAAGGCTCTGAACACCTAGGAAAATTTCATACTTTAGCTAAGATTGACCCTAAACCCTGCTTAATTTTTTTCTGGTTTCCAAGAAAACATAATTAAGGGACACAGGTAGTAATTCCTCCTAGAATTAACAAAGAAATTCCTCAAAAGCTTAAATGCTGGGTTTGTGTCAAGCAAGCTATCTTGGCTAATCAGAGGGAATCAGCAACTATGATCAGACAAGATGAAGTGAATGTTTAAGAACTTAGCGCGTGGATGGTAAGTAGAAGGACAAGAGATCTTTGTCTATTCTAAGCCTGAGGAGGGGGAAAACAGTGATTCTCAAATCCAGGTTGAATATAAGAAAGGTTATATATTTATAGCATGTTATGTGACTAGGATTCACTTTTAGTTTATGAATTATAATGCCTAAGGACAAGGGTCAAGTTGTTATTAATAGAACAGTATAAAATGAAAATAATCCATGCATTTACTAGGCTATCTCTTTTGATTCTTGATCTGTATACCCTTCCACCGCAGCTTGCACATAGTAGGTATCCAATAAAATAGAGGGGTGGGCAAAAGTAGGTTAACAATAATAATAATACAATAAGTAATAAATAATAATACAAGACTAAACTGTGTTTTGCATACGCATAACTGTAAACCTGCTTTTGTCCACCCCTGTATGTTGAAAGAACAAATAATATAAGACTTTTGTGAGCATTAAGCCATGAGAGCATTGAAGGCTTTCCTTACCTCAAGTGACTGATAGCTTCCTCTGGGGGCATGATGAAAGTCCCCACATCAGTCTTAGCTGAACATTAACATTATTATAGACTTTAATACTCAAATTGATACCTGTCAATGATGTAAAGGAGCTTGACAGATCTGAAAATGTACTCAGTCTGCCCTACCAGGTAACTCAGTGGATAGAGAGTCGTACCAGCGAGGTCACAGGTTCTATCCCAGGTCAGGGCACATATGGGAAGCAACCAAGGAGTGCATAACTAAATAGAATAACTAAGCGAAGCAATTAGTTGATGCTTCTCTCTCTCTATCTCTCCCTTTTTCTCTCCCTCTGTTAAATGAATGGAAAATTACATACATACACACATAAACAAAAATGTGCTAAACCCTTTACTAGCAGTGTATAGAGAAACGAGTTTGCTTTCAGGGACTAGATCTGAAGGTAATAATGTTTAAGCTTTCCAAGCATTAATTACAAAACTAAAATTAATTGAGTACAGTGGCAACAAACTGCATTTAAGGTAAATTTAATAAAACCAAAGCAATTGCAATGTAAATAAAGACTTCACTAGAAAAGAGCTGGTGCAAAGGCTGAGTTTCTATAAATAAGAGAAAAGAAAGCAAGTTTTATTCTGTTTCTTGTTGAAAGATCTTCCCAGTTGAAATTTTTAGACTAGATTACCACAATCAGAAAGGGGCTGCTCTTTAGGAGGATGAGCATTCCTAAATGTCCTAAACTTCTTCTACATAAATCCCAATTTTATAAAATGGGGCAAGTTTCTACAAGCATGAAATAGTAATTAGAATCAGATTTGTATTTCTATTTCCTAAATCAAACCATCCAGTTGTTTTAATAAAAATCTCCTCGATGATTACTGTTAAATGTTCTAAAATTTATTCTCTCCTTTGTGTTTAGCTTTTTTTACTATAAGGCAACTCGTTATTTTTTAATAATTTTTTTAAACTTTTTTTTAACTCATTTTAGAGAGGAGAGACAGTGAGAAAGAAAGAGAAAGAGAGAGAGAAAGTTGGGAGGAGCAGGAAGCATCAACTGCCATATGTGCCTTGACCAGACAAGTGCAGGCAACCTCAGTGTTCCAGGTCGATGCTTTATCCACTGTGCCACCACAGGTCAGGCCAAGGCAACACATTATTAATAACAAACCTTAATCATACCAAGTACGCTACACATTACTACAGATTCTCAGTTAATGAGGGTATGCACATTCCAGAATAGATGATGGAATGTTTATAAAATGAAAATCCAGTTGTTTCACCCTTCCCTGCTTTCATTCTCCTTGTTCAAAATTCCACAATGGCCTAAAACCTTTCTGTCCCTCAAATAAGCCAGGCACACGCTCCCTGCTCAAAAGCATTCCACGCGTTACCTGTGCAGGGAACACCCTTCTTCCAAATATCATGGCGTTTTGCTCTGTGCTCCCCACAGCTTAACTCTAACACCACCTCTGTGGTAAGGCCTTCCGCAGCCCCGTCTAACACTGTGACTTTAGTCCTCGCTCTGCACCTTGCCTTGCCTCTTTCTCTTTTATTGTTTTCTACTTAGCACACATATCACCATCTAAAATAATATATATTTTACTTTAGCATCTTTCTGATTTATCCCTTAACTATAATATCATCGCTATGAGGGCAGGGGTATTTCTCTGTTTTGTTCCCTTCAGTATCTCCAGCATCTTAAAAGAGTGCCTGGTAACACACAGATATTTGTTGAATGAATTGCATGATGCCAAATAGAACCAATATTCTAAACCAAGAATAAGTAGGGGAAAGATGAGGAAATAATACATTCACTCAGCTTTACTACTTTGCATCAACTGCTTTGATAAAGTTAAAACACCTGTATAATTTTAGTTATTTAATTAGCAAATATTTTTATTTATCCAAAGGTTTCTATCTTTTTTTCAAGAAAAACTCCAAAGGTAATGAGTAGAAAAAAGAATGCTTTGTATTTCACCTACTTTTTCCATTCCTTTCTACCACTTTAAAGGCATAACGAGAGGGATTCGGAGCTTGAGCAAAAAATATAGATAATTTCAAATAGGGCAAATGGTTCCTGAAGAAAAGATGGTTGGTCCTGTCAATGGAAATAATCAAACGTGGGCACAAAGAAATGTTTTCCAATGAGGCATCCTATCTGGTTTAGATTATTGAAGCTACTCAATTCAAATAAAAGTACTTTTTAAAAAGTTATATAGAGCCTGACCAGGTGGTGGCGCAGTGGATAGAGAGCCGGACTGGGATGCGGAAGACCCAGGTTCGAGACCCCGAGCTCGCCAGCTTGAGCATGAGCCCATCTGGCTTGAGCAAAAGCTCGTCAGCTTAGACCCAAGGTCACTGGCTCCAGCAAGTGGTGGCTCGATCTGCTGAAGGCCCACGGTCAAGGCACGTGTGAGAAAGCAATCAATGAACAACTATGGTGTCGCAATGGCAATGAAAAACTAATGATAGCCTGACCTGTGGTGGCGCAGTGGATAAAGTGTCGACCTGGGAACACTGAGGTCGCCAGTTCAAAACCCTGCACTGGTCTGGTCTAGGCACATATGGGAGTTGATGCTTCCAGCTCCTCCCGCCTTTCTCTCTTTCTCTCTCTCTCTCACTCTATGTCTCCTCTCTAAAATGAATAAAATAAAATAAAAAAGAAGTTTTTTAAAAAAAAAAAACTAATGATTGATGCTTCTCATTTCTCTCTGTTCCTGTCTGTCTGTCCCTATCTATCCCTCTCTCTGACTCTCTCTCTCTGTCCCTGTAAAAAATAAATAAAACATTTAAAATCTTAAAATAAAAATTATACAGAGTAATGGACTAGAAAGTAATTCTCACTACACAAGGAGGCAGTGTTGCTCAGAATAATGAAAGCCTCTACTTCCCTAGCTAAGTCATAAATATGAGTCATTCATACACCTAAAATAACTACAAAAAGAACCAGTGTAATTTTCCATATGACTACTGGGCCAACTACTTTAAAACTTATTACCTTCTGAGCGAAAATTGATGTTGCAAAATGCTCAACACAAATGCATTTATTAAGCCCCACTGGAAGGTGCTCTGTTTGACTCATTCACTCAAAACAACCTTATTTCAGATCAGGATTTGTCTTCTATAATATCTTCTATACAATCTTCCTTTAGGACAACATTTAAAAAGGCAACTTTAAATGGAAAAAGAAAGCAGACATTTAAATTATACAACTTTTGAAGTGTCAACCTTGTTTCAGTAGAAATTCCAAGTCTTATTTCATTTAAATGGTCTGCAGGTGTTCAGGGCTGTGACACCGTGCCAGTGGTGCCGACTGAGGGCTTCCCTTCTCAAGCTCTACTAGTATTGTATTCATTCGCTCTTAGAGAGATAAAGGAATTGAGGAGGGATGCCTTGGATATTAGAGTTACAGCCGAACAATGTCACAAGTCAACTTGAGCAATGGGTTCTGCTTGTAAAATCAACTCACAATTATTCCCTATGTGGGTTATGATTAAGGTAGATTTTCCACATGGAATGTTAATACCAGGCTGACTTTCTCCTGCTGTCAAACCCCTGTGGGCCATGTCTTGTTTGTGGGTGCTTCTCCAAAATAAATGCTTTAAATGCCATTTGCCTAAAACAAATCATAATCAGAAGGGGAAAACCACTACAGGTCAATAATATAACATATCATAAGGGCAAGGCTGGTTGGTTCAGTGGTAGAGCATCAGCCAGGTATGTGGAAGTCCTGGGTTCGATTCCCAGCCAGTGCACACAGGAGAAGTGCCTATCTGCTTCTCCACCTTTCCCCCTCTTCTTTCTTTCTATCACTCTCTTCTCTTACTGCAGCCGAGGCTCCACTGGAGCAAAGTTGGCCTGGGCACTGAGGATGACTCTGTGGCCTCTGCCTCAGGCACTAGAATGGCTCCAGTGACAATGGAGCAATGCCCCAGATGGGCAGAGCATCGCCCCCTAGTGGGCATGCCAAGTGAATCTCGGTTGGGGGCATGCAGGAGTCTGCCTCTCTGCCTCTGCACTTCTCACTTCAGAAAAATAAAAAAAAAAAACCACACACACAAAAAAACAAAACATATCACAAGGGCAAACAAGTGACTCATGCTAAGTTTTAAGTAATAAGGACCACAGTCCTATTTCTTATGACACTGAAAAACTGGTTGTTAAGAGAATTATATATTTCATTTTGTGAAGACAGATGGTTTTTATGCATACACCCAAAGGCCTAGTCCAGGACCCTCAGTGACTCAGTAACTCACATTTCAACAAGCTGGTTCTGGAGAATACCAGTGTATATTTAGATCCCTCCCTGTATTCTGAAAACATTTATCCAAGTGTCTTAGAACATAGATCCTAGGAGTACTCATCCAATTGTTGATTATCTCCTTTTCAGTTCTCCTCTCTACTCCAAATCAAGGCTGATGTGGTAATTTGATGAAAAGTAGTTTACAAGAAACTTTTCCAATCTCAAGATAACCTGGGCATGGCTTACTATTAAAAAGCAGGAATTTTTTACAAAGTGAACACTCAAGATGCTACAAAATCCATTGAGGCCAGATTCAATATTTTTGTCTATTATACTGCAGTAAGAGAGCTTAATCATGTGTTCTTGTACAAGGAGGCCTAATAATTTGTTTCAACATATAAGTCATTAAAGTTCAAGGAATGAGCATTTAAGAATGGAAACATCCTAGTGACTATTGTGTGAATTCAGGCTGAGAGTTCCAGTTTTAGTTAGAGAATATTATTGTTGCCCTTTGTGCTAATGACCATCAATGCATAAATAACTGACCATAACTGCAACATGATTTGCACTCCAATTTCTTTCCGGAAATATAACTTTGTACATAATACAGTCAAACACATCGGCAGCTCAGTGACCAGCAATAATAATTAATAAGAGTTGCCCCCAAAATATACTGCCTATTTATTTCTCTTCTCAGTCATTTTTCACTTTTAAAGGCAAAGATCTTTACTTCAAAATAAATCCTACTTAGCATGCTAATTTTTAAATATATAAAACAAGGCTAACCTGGTTGAAATGGGAGTGGAGGCTTAGATAACCTTTTACACCCACCACTACCAGCCCTCAGACCCCAAAAAAACTCCATGCAGCCTTCAGCTCTGCAGGGAGTGGCTTACATCCATTGCTCAAGATAGTCTTAATGTTGTTGCTGGAGCAAACCAAACCACCAAGAACTACACGCTTAACATTGATGGGGGCCTTTGTAGACTTAATTGTCTGAATGTTCTGAATCAAATTCACTCAAACTGCATTAAGGTAATTCATTTTTAAATTAAGTTAGATTTACTTAAAAAAAAGTAACCCAATAACCAAAAGTCATGTTTAGTAACGTATCCAAAAAGGTAGACTTTGGAGCTAGACTGCCCAAGTTTCATATTCCCTACCATTTAATAATTGCAGCATCTTATGCAAGTTACTTGACCTTCTTGTGCCTTTGCTTCTTTATCTATAAAGAGGAAATGAAAACAAAATAGTACCGAGCTCAGAGAATGTGGTGAAGAATAAATGATTCAGTATAGAAAGCAATTAGAAGAATGGTGTTTATGAAGAGCTATGCAGGATTCTTTGCTTTAGGCCTCAGGATTAAGAAAATTTATCTCTCACCTTGAACTATATATTTTTATAATGAAAACATTGTGATTCTTATAAATAATTATGAGTTCTGCTTTAGGGTGACAAAATCCAAGGATGTATCTTCACTTCTCCCTCCAGGCCCAGTGGAGGCACAACCAGCTGGCCTCCACTGAAACCACACAGAGTCTTGTGTGTAGTTCAGGCGGCTCCTGCTGCTAAGGCAAGGCTGGCATGTAAGTAAACCTACTCCTCTCCTCGGCTGCTGTCCTCTTTCCATTAAACCACCCTGCACTGTAAACGGAAGAATTGGCAAGACCAATGAAATTAATACAGAGCATGAAGTGGCAAATATAAGAAGCCAGCATAGGTTTTAATTTATCAAAAATTGATATTGACTTAGTATATGCCAAGCACTTTAAAATATTAACTATCAATGTTAAATAATATAAACTTCATAATAACCGTTTGAGGTAGATACTTATTTTATAGAAGCAGAGAGAAGTTAAGAAACTTGCTCAAGATCACACAGCTAGTAAATGGTAAACCAAGTCATCCAGCTGTAGAAGGCAGTTTTTAACAACCCTGACACGAGGCTTCGCTTTGGGAGTGTGGAAGAAAGACTGCCAGAGCTGGGCTCTTAAGAGAATTAATCTGCTAACAGGAAGTGGGATAGACAAAGGAGAGGTGAACAGTGTTACAGTAGTCCCCCTTTATCCATTAGGAAAACGTGTCAAGACCCCCCAGTGAATGCCTGTGACCACAGATAGTACTGAACCTTATGTTTTTTCCTGTACATACATACCTATCATAAAGTTTAGTTTATAAAGGAGGCACAGGAAGACATTAATAACAATAACAAATAAATAAATGGAAAAATTATAACAATATATTGTAGTAAAAGTTTTATGGATATGATCTCTCTTTTTAAAGTAATTTTTATATTTTTCAGTCCAAATCTGTTCCTGCGTCTATGAAACCATCCCTTACTTGCAGTAAATGGCTTGGTGTCACTTGTTTCAGGGGGTCTCTGGCTAAAGTCTTTGTATAGGCACAATGCTTTGTGGCACAGCCTGTTGCTATCAGCAGGAACCTGTTTTCTGTTTATGTCTTCACTCAAAAACTTAATGTCTTTTCCATCTTTACTAACCACTCATCATGCACTATGGCCATTGCTTTGTAGTTTGAGGTGTGGCAGCAAAACTAGCACAAATTTCTTATTCCTTCTTCACAATTTCACAGATTAAAGATTAGTTCTTACCATAGACCTTAGCAACCCAGCATATAATTATTAAATTGAAAATTTTCAGCTTTTCTCTTAAAAGAAGCATTTTACAGCTATTTTTTTTGGCATACCTGAATTGACAACATCTTGTGCCTTGGGCCATTATTAAGTACAGTAAGGGCGGCTTGAACACAAGCACTGTGATACTGCGACAGTTGATCTGATAACCAAGAGGCCTACTAAGTGACTAATGGAGTGGATACAGTGGACGAAGGGATGAATCATATCCCAATAAGATAAAGCAGAACAGCGCAAGATTTCATCATGCTACTCAGAATGGCATGCAGTTTAAAACTTAAAAATTATCTATCCTGTCCTTTGATGGTGCAGTGGATAAAGCATCGACGTGGAATGCCAAGGTTGCTAGTTACAAACCCTGGGCTGGCTCAGTCAAGGCACATATGACAAGCAATCAATGAACAACTAAAGGGAAGCAACTATGAGTTACTTCTCACTCCCCTCCCCACCTCTTCTCTCTGTAAAATCAATAAATAAAATCTTTAAAAAAAATCATTGTTTATTTCTGGAGTTTTTCATTTAATATTTTAGTCTGCAGTTGATCACCGGTAACTGAAACTGCAGAAAGCAAAACCAAAGATCAGGGGAGACTACTGTGATTACTATTATGTGTTGAACACTGATTATGTGCTAAGCACTCTAGTATTTTACATATATTATGACATTTAATTCTCACAACTCTTTGAGGCCAATACAATTGTGATCCCCATTTTACTATAAGGTAGCAAAGGGTCAGGGCGATTAAGCCATGACAGATAGGTAGTAAGTTGCAGAGCTGGGACTTAAACCTTGTTCTGCCTGACTCCAAACCCACATCCTTCACCACTCTCTAAATATATTTTATGTGACATATGCAAAAAAATAATAGGTATGAAATAACACTGATGCAAGACACACTGCAAAGAAGGAATCCATGATGTATACCAACTGTGTCAATGCATCAAGGAAAGGGGAGAAGTCAAAGATGACTCAAGTTTGATGTGTGAATAAAGTCTGGAGACTAGTGACACTATTCAAACAGATAGAGAAGCCAGGAAGAGCCGGCCTCTGAGACCACAATGAGTTCATACTTAGGCAACACGCATTCCACAGCAGGAAAGTAGTGTGTGGAGCAGAGAGTTATCATTTTCATATTAGGAGATGTTACTTATCCATCAGATTTCCAAAATCCATGCCGAGGTCAGACTAGAACTCCTGGTTCTTTCTTGTCTGAACAAATTTTTCTGACCTTCTTTATTGTTTGAACAATAAGCATGATTTGAAAAGTGAAATCAGAAGGAAAAATTAAAGAAAGGTGTTAGTTTCCTAAAGAACAGAGTGGTCTCTTCTCCAGGAGTTTCTGGTCTGTGAGTAATCCTAAAGCAACCAACACATACCTCTGCATGACAACCTGCTAATAGTTTGTGACCTAGGAGAGTAACTTGACTTTTCTATGTTCACTTAGATTTCTCCTTTATAAACTAAGTAGGTTGTCTACATCAACTTAGCTCAGATTTAACTAATGTCAGCTGAAGGGATGATAAGCTTCTTTCCAATGTTTTATAGTAAAAAGTCGGGACAAGGGCCTTGAGCCCAAATAGACATTACAGCTAAAATTGCTCCTGCAGTTCATTTCATGCTAATTCCTTTCGTTTATAACCATGAAAAGGAGGCACAGGGTCTTGTTCATTCCGGGTGAAGAGTTGGTTAGCCACAAAGCCCAACCTAGCACTGAGAGCCTGATTCTCAATCTTGTTTTTCCCATGACACTACAATGTCTCTTCTAATTGTCTGGTTTAGAAATGTTTGCCTTGGATGAACTCAGAATGAATTATAAGGGGGAAAAACCCGACACACACCTCCACACAGAGCCTCGCTGACCTGAGAGAAATTTATGTGTTGGACTAAAGGTTCTTATAAAATGAAATCTCATAACACTTCAGCTGAGACATAAAAGTATCAGACTGTGTTATGTGCTTTTTATAGCACAGCATAATGGCTAAAGCCTCAGACAGAACTTCTGGTCTCACCACAGCAGACACAGCATAGCCTCAGAGAAGTCACTCTGAATTCTCAGCTCTCAAGACTACAAAGGGGAGGTGATGGTGCCCTCCTATCTGTGGATTGCCCTTGGCCATGTCTGCATTTAGTTCCTACTTTTACTTTGTTGCTGGAGGAGCAAAGAAGAGAAACAGACATTCTGAAGTAGGCAGGCAGGAAAGAAAGTGGATGACAGAGCAGACCAGTTAAGTAAGTCCTTCACCAGTATCCCAGGTCCTTATCTTCAATACCCACCCCCATTACTTCTGGCCCAAAGAAGGATACAGAAGTAGAGGAACAGCAAATACAAAATTTTAAAATGAACACTAGTAAGATCAGCTTGGCATTCCCTAAGGATCCATATGCAGAAAGAAGTATACACTGCCCACCCCAAGGGCGGGCTCTGCTCAAAACCTCTGCGCTGAGCAATGAGGTTTAATACAACCACTTGGTGTGTACCTTAGAATTCCTTAGAGATAGGTACTAAGTGAACATGGAAAAAACTGATCAATAAAAACCAACTCATGGTTTTTATATCTCATAATCTTTTCACCTTCTAAACAAGAATGAAAACAAAAAGATAAAATTAGCCACATGCTTCTTTTGAGGCAAAAACAATCTGGAACATAAACTAGATACCCACTCTACACGCAAAGGAGCATACTTCGCTGACACTTGGGTGATTTGTCATCCTTAGGGTCCTTCTCTGAATAATAGGCTTTATGATATTCACAATTCCAAGTCCATTATACTTAATATACCTCTTATCCTAAGTGATTTTTAAATCATACTAATATTCATTCATTCATCAAAAAATATGTAGTGAGTAACCCCTATGTGCCAGGCACTGTTCTGAGGGCTAGAGCTATAACAGTGAATGAAGTATACTAAAATCCTGCACTATTGGAGCTTATATTCTGGTTGAAATCTCTCTCTCTTTATTTTCAAAGTGCCCAATTTAATTAATGTTTGTTGAATGAATGAGTGATAAATAATATTTGAGGTAGTATGTGAGAATCAGATGAATTAGAGTGTAAAGATGGGCTATGAGCCATATAAAACCTAAATTAAAATGTATATATTTTATGAATCAATCCTTGAATTTTATCTCCATTGCCTTTCAACTCTCCCTTTTCTTTTTTGGGAACTAATTTCTGGGAAGTGTTTCTCCCAAGGCACTGCATGTAAAATACCAACAAAGGAAAAAGAAACCCTTGCAAGGAGAAAAAAAAAAGGAGAGTCTGCTAATGATCACCCTCATTCAGTGAAGTCTTAAATTTAGAAACCTCGTGGTCCTATGCCAAGCATCAAATCTTAAAAACCCAATGAAATAGAATCTAAAAACCAATCCTAAAATAAGTAATAATCTTTCTGAAAACTTACTTCAAGGAGGCTCAGAGATGACCTTCCACAGCCTGGCCTCAGAGATTCCATGTTTGTTTAAGTTCATCTGAACCCAGCACATTACTACTGCCTTCTAGTCAGAGGCAACTTCATTTCCATAATGTCCTGTCAGGGCGGTGCAGTCTGTGGCAGGATGGGGCAGACAAACCCAGGTGTTTCGTAATGCTGTCAGGCACAGAGCGTATCCTTTGCCTCTGGGAAGTAAAGTGATGAGAATAAAAGGTTACGAGGGAAATCACTTCTAGCATCAAGGAATGGCAACACATATGGACACACAGACATCAAAGCCTGGGTAATTATTAAAAAAAATTTCCAAAGAGATCCCATCATCGGAAGAAACCACCATTTTCTCTCCTCTTCCAAGCTGACTAGATAAAAGAAAAAAAGAGATTTATTATTATGTCAAGAAGTGAAAAAGGGAAAGAAGGAAGGAAGGAAGGGAGGGAGGGAGGAAGGAAGGAAGGAAAGAAGGAAGGAAGGAAGGAAGGAAGGAAGGAAGGAAGGGAGGGAGGGAGGGAGGGAGGGAGGGAGGGAGGGAGGGAGGGAGGAAGAAAGGAAGGCCAGAACACCACAAGTAGATGATATTTGCTAGTCTAAATAATGCCACCTTGATCTCAGTGTGGCCTCTGTTTAGAAGGCAAACGTATGATAAAAGGAATGAGCTAAGCTTTTTTTTTGGCCATCCCTCTTGAGGAAAATACCATTTGTATTGTCATCAGCTACATTTATATCCAAAAAAACAGCTGGAGCCACACAGAAGTTTTTAAATAATACCAGCCATATACAGGTAAAAATAAAATAAAATGAAAACATGAACCAGAGCTTTAAAAATGACTTAACAAAGTCCAGAGTACAAGCTTACCTCCCTCCCGAGGTTGTAGTAAGAGGTGGGTTAGAACCATCCTTCCCAACGTGCCTGATCCTCTCAGGCAGTCCCTTGTAAGGATAGCTTCAGTACTACTAATGATAAAGCAGTTAGAAGCAGTCCTCTTTTTAATTAGAGGCACCCAAGCAATGACGAGCAATAGCTCTAATACTTATATTGAAAAGCATGTTCAAAACCATTGTGACTTTTGTGTAATGTCTTGATCTGAAAGCCCTGAGGGGGATGAGAGAGCTGGTGGTGGCGATGCAAAGATGAAAGGTGCAAAGGCGGGATAAGTGATACTTTCGTGTTTTGTTGTTGTTGACTAGTTTGAATCATTTGCTTTTGAGTACTTTCAAATATTTTGAGTATTGGTTCCTGTTCTCATTCAAATGTTCATTCTTCTCTTCAGCTTCATTTGCTGGCTTTATCTTCTTTTATTGCTCATTCTCTTTGCCTCCATTTTCTCTGTACTGAAAAATTCCAAGTTTCTGTGGGGAAATAAATGAAATGAAATAAGAGAGGAGAATGAGTATGTGCTCAGGATTACAGGAAAAAAACATTTATCTTCCTTAAACTCTGGTTCTATGAGAATATCTATATAATCCTGAAAAAATTATCACAAAATATGGCAGAGAGGGAGGCTCAGGAAAGAGAAGTCCACCATTATAAATTGGAGTTATGAAGCATTTAAAACACTCCTAGTCATTTATTGCATCCCCATCCATTCCACCACCTAGCTTCGATATTACATAAAAGCACATAGGAAGCTTTGAATGCCAGAGGTCAGAAGAGTGCGCGTGAAAAAGATGACTAAGGACAGCATCTTGCCAGTGACCAAAAGCCAGTGATTAAGATGGACAGGCTGTGCCCCAAACATTCTGATGAGAAGTGTGGCTTCCGAGATGATTTGAAAAATGTGTGAAGAATGTTTATCTTTAGACCTTTTTTGAGGTACCGAACCCACCAGTTTCATATGCACATTCACCGAACCCTTCTTTAGTGATAAATAAAATATGATTTTTTTTCCAAATTCAAGACATAGGTATATGTTTTTTTACTGGTGCACAAAATGAGCCGTGCATGAACATCACCTTGCTCAAAGAACAAAACCAACAAAGTGCATGAACTCACAACAAATTACAGTATGACTTTATTCTGGCCTCCACGGCAGAGGCTTCTCCGAACCCCTGAGACTCATCGAATCCCTAGGGTTCGATAGAACCCAGGTTAAGAACCACTGCTTTAGACATAGCCATAATCAGTGCTGGCATTACAGTGACTAAAAAGAGCCAGTATGTACCCAGGAAAACAAATCAGTACATCAAGTAATTAATGTGCACCCTTCATCCATGAGTAAAATATAAAATAACACAGAATATACAAGCAAAAATATAATAAATAATTATAATAAAGATATCTTAAAGATATTATTTTTATTATTAAACTACTGAAATATTTTGAAATGCTAACTTCCTTTCTCCTCCTCTTCTGTGTCTTTTCTGTTTTCTTCTGCCTCCAACCTGCTTCCCAAATCAAGCACTTAGAAAATTATCTGTTTATTGCCTCCAATTAGCTCTGGGCAAGGTGAAAAGCAGAAGAGGCCTGCAAGTCTTTTATTCCATTGACTTGAGAGAGATATAGAAATGGAGAGAGAGAAAGAGAAGCATCAGTTCATTATTCCATCTGATTGTTCCATTTAGTTGTACACTCATTGGTTGCTTCTTATATGTGCCCTGATGGGGGGTGGAACCAGCAATGTCAGCACACTTGGAGGATGCTCTATCTACTGAACAACCTGGCCAGGGTCTTACAAGTCTTTTATTATTCTTCCTGAATCATAGGAGAACATAATGGTTTTGTGAAAGCTGTGAAAATTTCTATTCTAAACATAGGAAAAGTGTCTTGGTCAGATATGTAAGGGAAGAAGACTTTCCCAAGTTTAGATTCCCTTTGTCCCAGGTTGGTGGCTGAGGAAAGAAGAGGACCGTAGGTTCTGAGAGCAAAAGAAACCTGAACCCACGTCTTGCCACCATACTAGTGAAGCAGCAAGGCCCAGGGAGAACAAAGCTCTCAACTGGTAAAGTACAACAACCTCAGTATAAAATGTTCAGTTAATTCTAGTAGGTAAAAGTGAACTGATCATCCCCATAAGTGATGTATAAATGATGGTTCTAGCTTGGAAGCAAATCAAACCTGATTTGAGAATGTATTACCTCAGCAAATTGGAATTTATTGGAAGGTTATTGGAAAACTCAAGGACTCAAAAGCAATCTGGGAGCACTAGTTTTAGAAACAGAAAGACTAAGGTAATTCTGAGTGTTTTAGTGACCTGAGTAACAGGAAATGTGGGCTTTCTTCAGGTTGCTGACACCAAGTGTATCAACTATAATCTTGAGTCACTCCTCACAAAATTTAAAGTCCTGGAGGAGTTAGAGGAACCTTGTGCAAATCCCTTGCTCAACTTGCAGCTAAGGAGAGTAGGATAACTTGTGTGATAGTTGTAAGAAATTGTAAGCTTTGTGGAAAGATTAATCCCCGCAGAGAAAAATCAAGGTACTACAACAAAAGAAATAAAATGAAAGATAGAATGGATGCCGGGAAGACATAAATAATACACGCCCACTACCGATGGCCACTTTAGATAAATAAAAATCTTGTATGATTGATTACTTTTTAATATATTATTCATGCATCATAATCAATCGGAAAAAGTTGAAGTTCAATTTGTCTGAGCATTACATTCACTATGGCACCCCCTGCTTACAACTAATCATTGACTCCCTATTCTGTCCAATAAAGCTCCAAATTCCTTCATGTTCTTCTTATCCTTGCCTATCCCTCCAGCTTAATCTTCCCTTTCTTCCCTTCAGTTTATGTCCTTATAATCCCATGAGACTTACAATTTCTTGAACACCTTATCCTATTTCATATCCATGAACATTTACACATGTGACATCCCTTGTTTAGAATGGCCTTCCCTATTCTTTGTCTGCCTGGAGAACTCACTGACCTAATTCAAATACTTCTGCTTTAAGGATGCCTTTCTGATACCTTCTTTTCTCTATCATTCTTTCCTGCACCACTTCTCTTCTTCATCTTGGTATCACTACTATATATTATTTTTCTGTGTTGTAATAATTTGTTCATATGTTTTGCTTCCCTACAGACCTATGAGCTTTTGGGAGGTAGGTTCTCAACAAATGGTTGTTGAAAGAACTAGTGAATTTTCCAATAAAAGATCAATATTCACCAACAGCCCACTCTGTTTGGAATCATATATAGAAGGCATAGTAGGGAGTTATGCAGAATGTTTACTAAAGTAGTAATTCTCTACTAGGAGTAGCACAAAAAGGATAAAAGGTTGAATTTCTAGATATTCAATTTTATTTAATTTCTATGTCCACTTACAAGCATAATGCACCATTTTCTGCTGACTTTATTTCTGCTGATTTTTATTTATCTTCATTTTAGATATGTAATGGTAAAGTTCATGCTCCAAAATATTATCATATTTGTAATAACCCACTTGATTATACATGATGAATTATTTTATAGCAGCTCCTTAGAATATGGGTGTAGAAGGCAGATTGCTTGTGTGTGGATCCTGGTTCTGGTTGGGTGACTCTGGGCAATATACATAATCTTTCTGTGCCTCAAATACCTAATCTGTAAAAATGAGGCCCATAATAGTCCCCAACACATGGGATTGTTGAGGGGATTAAATGAATCATATAAAACACTTACAACATTGCATGGCATGTAAAAAGTGCTAAATAAATGTTAGCTGCTATTATCATTCCAATAAACTGTACTCTCTACCATATCACCACAATTTTTTTGGTCATTGAAATAATACAGTGAATGAGCCTGACTGGGCAGTGGCGCAGTGGATAGAGTGTCGGACTGGGATGCGGAAGACCCAGGTTCCAGACCCCGAGCTCGCCAGCTTGAGCGTGGGCCCATCTGGCTTGAGCAAAATCTTGCCAGCTTGGACCCAAGGTCGCTGGCTCCAGCAAGGGGTTGCTCGGTCTGCTGAAGGCCTGTGGTCAAGGAGCATGTGAGAAAGCAATCAATGAACAACTAAGGTGTCGCAATGGCAATGAAAAACTAATGACTGATGCTTCTCACCTCTCTCCGTTCCTGTCTGTCTATCCCTATCTATCCCTCTCTCTGACTCTCTCTCTGTCCCTGTAAATAAATAATAATAATAATAATACAAGCCTGATTGGTGGTGGCATAATGGCTACTGTCGATGTAGGACACTGAGGACCCATGTTTGAAACCCCGATGTCTCCAGCTTGAGTGTGGATCATAGACATGATCCTGTGGTTGCTGACTTAAGCCCAAAGGTTGCTGGCTTGAGCCCAATGTTGCTGGCTTGAGCAAGGGGTCGCTGGTTTGGCTGGAGCCCCAGGGTCAAGGAACGTATGAGAACCAATCAATGAACAACTATGAGTTGATGCTCCTCATCTCTCTCCCATCCTGTCTGTCTGTCTGTCTCTCTCTCACTCACTAAAAAGAAAAGAAGGAAGGGAGGAAGGAAGGGAGGAAGGAAGGAAGGAAGGAAGGAAGGAAGGAAGGAAGGAATACAAAACCACTTTTATAGAGGAACCCTTAAGGAACTGATAGATAAATAGGACAAGGAGGATTAACACAAGTCCACATCCACCTAGAATTGAATCTACTTCCTCACACAAGCACTTAAAAACTGGGAAATTATCTAGTATGATTCCAAAGTGGTTACTTAATTTGAGGTGACTGAGAGAGGAAAGAGGACTGCGTTTCAGTCTGGGACGAAGGCAGGAGGTAAAAAAAATCTTGAACTTTGTGAAAAACAATTTTGCTTCACTTAGCTGGAGGACTAGAACTAGTTAATGAATCAAGTTAGTTCATGAGTTAGTATTTATATTTTCAGTCAGTCTTATTTGCTGGGATCAGAGTCATAAATTTTACTATCTGTCATGTAACAGAATTCCTAGTCATTTACTCTAAAACTGAATTTTGTGAAAGAAAATTTAAACAATTTTTCCATTCACCTAAGTCTGTCAGTCCAGCTGAAGTTGGTGTCATATAGAACTGGTTTTCCTGGTTTTCTAAGCATGTTGGTCACTCGGTAAAAGTTACATAATGAGATGTTATAAGCTTGTTCAGGAGTTTCCAAATTGTCACTTTGTTTAAATGGGAAGATGCTTAAAAATCTAAACTTATTTCTGTAGTTTCTGTTTAATACAGATTGACTAAGGACATTGTACTTGGATAGTAATAAAAGTAAGTACTGGCCCAAAAGTCCAGCCTCAAAGCTGGGTGCTCTTGATGATAACCGAGTCTTAGGACTACTGAAACCACTAAAATATATTTTCCTCCTCTCAAATCTCTTAGGGTTTTACTTTCGTTGGGATGTGTATTAATGAATAAAAAAAGATTACTGGCTAAAAAAAAATAACTGGGTTATTTCAGCATGTTTGGGACAATGTGTGAGGATGCTTTGGAGGTTGAGAGAGAAATGTTACCTTGAAAAAAGCCTTAAGTCAAATGGAATTTCGAAGCTAAAGGCTTCGACAGACGATGATAAAACTGTACTAATGAATACCTTACTGTGAGGCCAGTAGTCAGGGCCACTATCACAGCCGCCTGGCCAGTGCAGGTTTGCATTAGATTTGGACAGTCGGTAATGAAACAATGGAGCCAAGCACTGGTGAACCATCAGCTTTAATTCTAGCTTGCACCTGGCGGGCAAGTAAAAACACACACTGTGCTCCAAAACCCACTCATTCAGTGCTCACAAAGCTATTGACTTATCCAAGTTTCCTAGCATCAAAGGTTTCTAGCTCACCAGATTTATTCACCTCTGTTTCCAATCTCCTTCCCCAGCACAAACTCTGCACAAACTGGCTTCTTCCTCAGCACTCCACCATCTTGGCTGCTTCTCCTGGCCTCCACCTGGCCTTAATCTGCTCTCCTCTTGTTGGGCAGATAAAATATAATATGCTCACTTTGTTAAAGATGGTGCTGCCCACATGGAAGCCCGACACCCAGGTGATATTATTTGCCCTTATGCTTGGGATGGGTGTGGGAGAAAGATTGTAATGTAAGCAGGCCGGGTCATTATAGCCAAAGGCTTAGTTTTAAGAGTAAGCTTTTCCCCACACCCTTGACTGATTGGATGATGCAGGGTGGTGCACTCTCCTGAGGAATCCCATTGTGCCTTGGATGGGTGGCTTTGTATTGGAGACTTCCTTGTTTGTGTAATTGGATTGGAGGTTTTGATTCTACACTCTAAAGTGGGACAGACCAGTAGCTTGCTCGCTCTTGGTTCCTGAGGTATTAGATAGGAAAGCAGATTAAGGTCACGTGGAGGCCAGGAGAAGCAGCCAAGATGGCAGAGTGCTGAGGGAGAAACCAATTTGTGCAGAGTTTGTGCTTGGAGAAGGAGATGGGGAACAGAGGTGAATAAAGTCTGGTGAGCTAGAAACCTTTGATTCTAGGAAACTCGGATAAGTCAGTAGCTTTGTGAGCACTGAATGAGTGGGTGTTGGGCAGATAAAATATATTATGCTCACTTTGTTAAAGATGGCGCTGCCCACATGGAAGTTCGTTGATATTAATGTGTGTTCTGGAACAGGCTGTGGGCAGGCTGGGTCGTCATAGCCTAAGGCTTAGTTTAAGAGTAAGCACTTCCCCACACCCTTGACTGATTGGATAATGTAGGGTGGTGCACTCTCCTTAGGAATCCCATTATACAGAGGCTTCCTTGTTTGTATAATTGGATTAAAGGTTTGGATTTTCTAGGCTATAAACTGGGGCAGTCTGGGAGCTTGATCTCTCTCTCTCTTGGTTCCTGAGTTCCTGAGGTTAGTATTAGAGAGGAGAGCAGAGTAAGGCCACGTGAAGGCCAGGAGAAGTAGCCAAGATGGCAGAGTGCTGAGGAAGAAGCCAGTTTGTTAAGAGTTTGTGCAGGAGGAGATGGGAAACAGAGGTGAATAAGTCTGGTGAGCTGGAAAGCTTTGATGCTAGGAAACTCGGATAAGTCAGTAGCTTTGTGAGCACTGAATGAGTGGGTTTTGGAGCCCAGTGTGTGTTTTTGCTTGCCCGCCGGGTGCAAGCTAGAATTAAAGCTGATGGCTCACCAGTTCTTGGCTCCGTTGTTTCATTACTGTCTGTTCGAATCTAATACGAACCTGCACTGGCCAAGAGGCTCTGATAGTGGCCTTGAGCACTGGCTTTATAACTCTTTAATGCTAACCTCAGGAACCGAGAGCAAGGAAGCTCCCGGTCTGCTTCACTTTATAGTGTAGAAATCCAAACATTTAATCCAGTGGTTCTTAACTTTTTTTGAGGTTCCGAACCCACCAGTTTCATATGCGCATTCACCGAACCCTTTGAAAGATTGCCTGGTGCCGCCGATGAACGAACGAAGAGCCAAAACAACAGCCAGATGAGCAAAAGTCAGGCTTTATTGGGAGGACTCCGGGCGGGTTCACAGACTCGGAATGAGAGCCTGAGAAGACGCACCTAACTGGTGGGGTTTGAGATTTTTATACCCCTTCAGGATAGCTGGGGGATTTCCACTGCGGTTTAGGCCTGCAGGTGTCTTGCGCAACCAGGGACGTTAACAGTTGAGGAATTTCTATTGTGTTTTCGGACAGGGTGTGTGTGCTAAAGGTTAGTAATTGCAGAAATGCCAAAGATATGAGGGACTTTCCGGCCCCTGCCCAGAGGGTGCTACTGGACACCCTTTAGTGATAAATAAAATAAGATTTTTTTTCCAAATTCAAGACATAGATATATGTTTTTTTACTGGTGCACAAAATGAGCCGTGCATGAACATCAACTTGCTCAAAGAACAAAACCAACAAAGTGCATGAACTCACAACAAATTACAGTATTACTTTATTCTGGCCTCCGAGGCAGAGGCTTCTCCGAACCCCTGAGACTGACTCATCAAACCCCCTAAGGTTCAGTAGAACCCAGGTTAAGAACCACTGCTTTAATCCAATCTACAAGCAAGGAAGTCTCTGATACAAAGTCACTTATATGAGGCAAAATGGGAGGATTCCTCAGGAGAGTGCACCACCCTACATCATCCAATCTGTCAAGGGTGTGGGGAAAAGCTTACTCTTAAAACTAAGCCTTAGGCTATAACACCCTGGCCTGCCTGCTTACAGCCTGTCCCCCACACCCAATAATATAATTACGCCCACCCCAAGCATAAGGGCAAATATCACCTGAGTGATGGGCTTTCATGTGGGCAGCGCCATCTTTAACAAAGTGAGCATATTATATTTTATCTGCCCAACACTTGGTTTTCGAGTTAGCTAAAATCTTCCCCTATGGCTTCATCTCTACTACACCCAAGAGTCAGAAAGAAGCTCCCTCGATTTCCCCAAACCGAAACCTAGACATTTACAAAAAGTTTTACCAAATTGTTCTTACACTTGTTTTTCCTACCCAAGGTTAGTTCCTCTTTCTGTGCTTTGGATCCCACCTTAAAGGCCTTGTGTGTTTGATTCCTAATGCCCCATCTGTAGTGGATACTTCCCATCAGCTTTCAAAAAGACTCAGTCTCTTAACCTCCAAAACACCCTCCTTCAAATCCACTCCCTCCACTGACTACAATCTTATCCAGGTTTCTATCCCACTACACCCTCCTTGTTTTCCTCTTACTATTCTTTCTCAGTCTTTTAGGTCCCCCTTTTGTCACTCTTTAACTGTTTGAGTTTCGCAAACATCAGTCTTAGACCTATTGTTTTTATGCTATATCCTCCCTAGTCAATGATGTGCATACCAATTATTATCTATGCACAATGACTCTCAATTGTATACCTCTAATAAGGACTTCTTTGTGCTGCAGGCCATAGGTCCAACTGCATACTTGGTAACTCCAGATCAGTGGTTCTTAACCTGGGTTCTGTCGAACTCTAGGGATTCGATGAGTTGGTCTCAAGGGTTCCGAGAAGCCTCTGCCACGGAGGCCAGAATAAAGTAATACCATAATTTGTTATGAGTTCATGCACTTTGTTGGTTTTGTTCTTTGAGCAAGGTGATGTTCATGCACGGCTTATTTTGTGCACCAGTAAAAAAACATATACCTATGTCTTGAATTTGGAAAAAGAAATCATATTTTATTTATCACTAAAGAAGGGTTCGGTGAATGCGCATATGAAACTGGTGGGTTCGGTACCTCAAAAAAGGTTAAGAACCACTGCTCCAGATAGATGTTTAAAAAGCACCTCACACTTGAAATGTGCAAAATCAAACTCAGGGCTACTCCTCTACCTGACTACCTGGTTCTTTTTTTACTTTTACCTGTCTCACTATCTATCCATTTTCTAGCTCAGAAATTGGGAATTGTTTTTTATTTTCTTTTTCCTCACCTCCCATAGCCAATATTTGAGGATGGTGAATTCTTATCTCCCTGTTTTCTCAGAATTGCCAACAAAGTTACAGCGCTGAAGACAAGAGGCATCTAAGAACCCCCATCCCCTAAAGAGAACTGTTAGGCAGATAAAATATAATATGCTCACTTTGTTAAAGATAGCGCTGCCCACATGGAAGCCCGTCACCCAGGTGATATTATTTGCCCTTGTGCTTGGGATGGGTGTGGGGGAAAGGCTGTAATGTAAGCAGGCCAGGTTGTTATGACCTAAGGCTTGGCTTTAAGAGTAAGCTTTTCCCCACACCCTTGACTGATTGGATGATGTAGGGTGGTACACTCTCCTGAGGAATCCCATTATACAGAGATTTCCTTGTTTGTATAATTGGATTAAAGGTTTGGATTATCTATGCTATAAAATGGGAGAGACCAGTAACTTGAGCTCTCTCGGTTCCTGCTATCCCCATTGCAGGGGCCTCCCTGATCCCTTGACCTCCATGGGAAAAGCTGGTTTTCTGCTTCTTCCTTGTCTTCTCTTGTGGCTTGCCTGTATTGGTGAGACACCAATAAACAGAATGGCCTACCATCCTCCGACTCTGCCATTTCTTCACTGTCAGCCAGAATCCAATGGGAACCTGCATGTGAATGGCCACGGTGGCGGCTTCTGGCCTTACAAGAACCAAGGGATCAATGGGAGGCAGCAGGGCTGGCTTTGCCTCTCTAATCATCAATCTCTCATCCTTCATGCTTCATCATAATATTTATTTTTTTCAATTTTTAAATCATTATTCATTTTTAGTTACAGCAGATATACATTATTTTATTAGTTTCAGGTGCACACCCCAGTGATTACACATTACATCACTTACTAAGTGATCATCCTGATAAATCTCATACCCGTTTGATGCCGTACATAGTTATTTTACTATTATTTAGTATATTCTGTATGCTGCACTTTATATCCCCATGACGATTCTGTAACAATTTGTACTTCCTAATCTCTCCACTTTTGTCACCCGTTCCCCCAGTCCCCCCCCCACCTGCCAACAGTCAAAATGTTCTCTGTATCTGAATCTGTTTCTGTTCTGCTTGTTTATTTTATTTTTTAGATTCAATTGTTGAGAGATATGTATTTATTGTCATTTCACTGTTCATATTTCTTCTTCTTCTTCTTCTTCTTCTTCAAGAAAACCCTTCAACATTTCATATAATACTAATTTGATGGTGATGAACTCCTTTAACTTTTCTCTTGTCGGTCAGATAAATTATATTTTGCTCACTCTGTTAAAGGTGAACGAGAGTTTTTTGAGGAAGAGTAATCACATTCTTGTAGAGAGAAAGAGGCCATCGTGTAGCAGGGCAGGGAAGCCACGTGGAGGAGGCAGCAAAAATGGCACAATGGTGAAGGGGAAGCCAGTTCGTTGAGGAGAAGGAGATGGGGAACAGAGGTGAATAAGACTGGTGAGGTAGAAGCCTTTGATTCTAGGAAAACTCAGATAAGTCAGTAGCTTTGTGAGCACTGAATGAGTGGGTTTTGGAGTCCAGTGTGTTTGTTTTTACTCGCTTGCCAAGTGTGAGTCTAGAATAAAGGAAAATAAACCATCAGTTTTCGACTCCACTGTTTCTTTACCATCTTCTGAATTAAACGCAAACCTGCAAGAGCCAGGCAGCTGTGATGGTGGCCATGAATATTGGCTCTACACTTGTCTAGAAAGCTCTTTATCTGTTGTTGTTGTTGTTTTATTTCAAATGATAGCTTTGCTAGGTAAAGTAATATTGGTTATAGGTCCTGACTTTTCATCATTTTGAGTACCTCTTGACAATCCCTTCTGGCCTGCAAGGTTTCTGTTGAGAAATTGGCTGATAGTCTTATGAGAGCTCGTTTATAGGTAACTAACTGCTTTTATCTTGTTGCTTTTAAGATCCTCTTTTTGTCTTTAACCTTTGGCATTTTAATTATGATGTGTCTTGGTGTGGGCCTCTTTGGGTTCATCTTGTCTGGGACTCATTGCACTTTATGAAATTCTATGTCTATTTTCTTCACCAGGTTAGAAAAGTTTTTTGTCATTATTGTTATTTTTTAAAAGATTTTATTTATTTATTTTAGAGAGGAAGGAAAGAGAGAGAGAGAGAAAGAGAAATGGGGGAGTAGTAGGAAGCATCAACTCCCATATGTGCCTTGACTGGGCAAGCCCAGGTTTTTGAACCAGTGACCTCAGCATTCCAGGTTGACGATTTATCCACTGTACCACCACAGGAAAAGCAGGTTTTTAATTTCTTGCTCTCTCTGTTCTCCTTCTGCCACCTCCATGAGATGAATGTTGGTACACTTGAAATTGTCCCAGCAGCTCCTTAAACTATCCTCATTATTTTGGATTGTTTTTTGTTTTTCCTCATCTGGCTGGTTGATTTTTGCTTCCTTCTATTCTAAATCACTTATTTGATTCTCGGTTTCATTTACTTTACTGCTGTGAATTTCTCTTCATTTCAGTTAGTGAGTATATTCTTCATTTCTGACTGGTTCTTTATATGTTGTTGAGGTTCTCACTCAGTTCATTGAACATTCTTATAACTAGTGTTTTGAACTCTGCATCTAGTAAATCATTTGTCTCCATTTTGTTTAATTCTTTTTCTGGAGTTCTTTTCTGTTCTTTCATTTGTTTCCTTATTTTGGCAGCCTCTCTGTGTTTGTTTCTATGTATTAGGTAAAGCTGTTAGGTCTCCCAAGCTTGGTCGAGTGGCCTAATGTAGTAGTTGTCTATTGGGTCCACTGGCACAGACTCCCTAATGACCTAAGCTGGGCATTTGAGGTGCAGCCCCAATGGTAGTTGTACCCTCCTGTGCTGTTGATATGTTAATGGGAAGGATTTACTACTGAAGCCAATCAGCTGAAGAGACTGTAGTGACCACCAACCAACCACTGACATCAAATCACTGTGGAGAACCAGCTGTGCAGGGGATTATACCACATAGTAGGACATACTTTAGCAGGGCTCTGGGGCTCACTGAGTCCCCCCACCCTTGAGTGTATCACCTGTGGTGGTGGCTGAATGGTGATGCTTCAATGTGGCCTGAATCTGTCCACTGGATGTACTGGCTCTGGGGGGCCCTACCTGTTTTCTGCCCGAGGTCCCACAGCACAAGCTACAAAGCAATATACAGATGGCTGCTACTTGTGCTGGGCTTGGAGGTGCCCAGAGGAGGCCAAACTGCAAACCAAGTCCAGCTGCCATTAGTGCTAGGCCTGGGTCATTTAGCAAAATGCACGGGGGCATACTGAGGCCAGATGTTGCTTGTTTGAGAGGTTTTAGGAAAGTCTGAAGCCTGAATTAATACAAGCCCATTCATATGGAAAGCCACTGGAAACAGCTTGGCTCAACTAAGTTGGGTGACAGATTTAGCAGGGTGGAGCCACCAGTGTGCACCAGGTTGATGGATACTAAGATATGGCACTTGCCTTTTCTTCTCAGAAAAGAAACAATGGCCTTTGCCAGCACTCCTGTCTGGGAGAAAGCTGCCCCCTCCACCACCAGCTCTCATCCTAATGCCAGACAATTAGGTTTCTCCCCATGTATACCTGGTGCCTCTCAAGCTACTGGAGAGTGAATCCAAATAAAGCTGTGTGGTTCCTTTTTAAGAGGAACTTCCTGGGACCTTCCTGGGAACTTCTAGAAACCTTTCATCTCCCTCCACCCCCATCCCTGCTGGTTCCCACAGCCAGAGGTTATGGAGACTTCTCCCCTGGCACTGGAACCCTGGACGGGGGGGGGGGGGGGGGTTGGGGGGGGTTGGTATGGGGCTGGCACCTCTCACTCTTCCGGGGGGACAGGGGAACATCTGCATTTGAGATGCCTCTCCCAATTTTTATCCACCATATATGGGTGTGAGGCCAGCCTGTTCTGCATCTCTGCCTCTCCTACCAGTCTCTATGTGGCTTCTTCTTTAATTCCCTAGTTGTAGGGCTTCTATTCAGCCAGATATCAGGCTGTTCTGAATGTTGGTTGTTCTGTAGTTTAGTTGTAATTATGATGTGGTTGTGGGAGGAGGCAAGTACCACATTATATATTTATATAGTAGAAGAACATGAAGGGAATCCCTGTAGGTAAATATGATGCCTCTTCCCCTCCCCACAAGCTAAGTTAAGAAACCCAATCAAATTACTTGTAAAGCCTGACCAGGTGGTGGCACAGTGGATAGAGTGTTGGACTGGGATGCGGAAGACCCAGGTTTGAGACCCCGAGGTCACCAGCTTGAGCGTGGGCCCATCTGGCTTGAGCAAAAGCTCATCAGCTTGGACCCAAGGTCGCTGGCTCCAGCAAGGGGTTCCTCGGTCTGCTGAAGGCCCACAGTCAAGGCACATGTGAGAAAACAATCAATGAACAACTATCGTGTCGCAACGGCAACAAAAACTAATGATTGACGCTTCTCACCTCTCTCTGTTCCTGTCTGTCCCTATCTATCCCTCTCTCTGACTCTATCTCTGTCCCTGTAAGAAAAACAAAATTACTTGTAAAGACAAGCAAGAAATGCCTACAAGAAGGAGATACAAACATCTCATTGCGGGGTTGAACATTTACTTAGGTAGTGGACTTGCTAATCTGCTCTCAGAGCCACTCTGAACAGCAGAAAAATAAGAATTGTAGAACAAAGAGAAGCAATACCTGTGACGGTGGCAAGATGCTTGAGTTTTTCAAAGACACAAAAGAAGAAAGCCAAGCTTGAAATAAATTGCTGACACCTGCCCAAGAGAGCTATGCCCCAAGTGTGGGGATCCTAACACCAAGAGGCTGTGGGATACATTGTTAAGGTAAGGTATCAAAAGAGACTTCCCTTCCCACATCAGAGAACTGTACAGAGGCCTTTGCAGGACCTTATGAAAAGAGCTTCATCAGACAAAGGCAGCATTTGGGTACCTACTAAAAAGAGTATATCCGATTAAGCAGTGGTTCTGATTTAGTGGAAGACATTTGAGGTTCCCCCCACCCCCTGCCTTCCACTATGACCTCAATGGTCAGGGAACAACAACAACAAAAAAGGCAATACTAAAAAAGCTGAGAAAAGAGGCCACATGCTAACCCCACTTCCAGGAATGTTCCCCAGTCCTTGCGTCATGACTGAAGTGGAAGGCTATTGTGAGTGGGAGTGGGCTGAGAAAGGTTCAAATTGGGTGTAAGATTGGACTAAGCCAGGCAGGATTTTTTAAATTATTTTTTTAATTGTTCTGTTAAGAATGATTTAGAAACAGTAGAATCTTTTCATGTTTATACCCCCAATGAATTCAGTCCCTTCAATCACCTGGTTATATGATCAACCACAGAGACTCCTTTATACTTCCAGCACTCCTGGCCCTCCTACACTGTAGCCACAGTGCTCTTGCAAAACACAGATCTGATTATTTCATAACTCTACTTAAACGCTTTCATTGCTTACCACATAATGATCTAAATTCTTACTTCCCCCAAAGCCCTGCATTTAGTCTAAGCTGATCTCCCCCTCTCCTCTCTATACTCCATTCATACTGGGCTCTTCAGGCCTCATGCACACCAAGTGTAGCCTTCACATATGTTGTTTCCCTTGCCCATACACCCTTCTTCATTCCTCCCTTCCCATTCCTTTAGGGTTCAGCTCATAGATCAGTGTTTCAGAAAAGCTTTCTCTGAACTAAGGAGGTATCCCTTTGATATACACTCTCAGAGCACAGGCTACGCCTTCATAATTATATGTATGTTTATACAAGTATTTGTTCAGTTGAAGAAGGGTCTGAGTGTTTTTACTTACTTTTGTATTCCTGGCACCTAGTACAGTAGCCAGCAATGAGAAGGCACAAGAAATATTTGATGAATAAATGAATGAAAGTTCCTAACCATTATAATGCATTGCTTTCAACCAGAGCTCTCTCTTTATTTTTGGTGCTAGATTTAATTCCTAACATCTACAGTTCTTTTTCAGTGCTGTTTATTGCCTGAATTGAGGTATAAGATTCCATGTTTAATGTTTTGATTCACCATTATATTTTAAGTTTCTTGGAGAAAAGAGCTGTTGGGCAGATAAAATATAATATGCTCACTTTGTTAAAGATGGCGCTGCCCACATGGAGGCCCGTCACCCAGGTGATATTATTTGTTCTTATGCTTGGGATGGGTGTGGGGGAAAGGCTGTAATGTAAGCAGGCCAGGTCATTATGGCCTAAGGCTTAGTTTTAAGAGTAAGCTTTTCCCCACACCCTTGACTGATTGGATGATGTAGGGTGGTTCACTCTCCTGAGGAATCCCATTATACAGAGACTTCCTTGTTTGTATAATTTGATTCTACGGTATAAAGTGGGAGAGACCAATAGCTTGATCTCTCTCTAGGTTCCTGAGATTAGTATCAGAGAGGAAAGCAGATTAAGGCCACGTGGAGGAGAGAAGCAGCCAAGATGGCAGAGTGCTGATGGAGAAGCCAGTTTGTTAAGAATCTGTGCTGGAGGAGATGGGGAACAGAGATGAATAAGTCTGGTGAGCTAGAAAGCTTTGATGCTAGGAAACTCGGATAAGTCAGTAGCTTTGTGAGCACTGAATGAGTGGGTTTTGGAGCCCAGTGTGTGTTTTTGCTTGCCCGCCAGGTGCAAGCTAGAATTAAAGCTGATGGCTCACCAGTTCTTGGCTCCATTGTTTTATTACCGACTGTTCGAATCCAATGTGAACCTGCATGGGCCAGGCTGCTGTGATGGTGGCCTCGACTATTGGCTTTACAAGGGCCTAATGTGTGTTTTGTTCTTTGGCTTCCTCACAATGGTATGGTTGGTTGTTAGGGTTTAGAAATTTTTATAGAATGAATAAATAAAGAGGTACTGGAATCACTGTACTTAATAGTTTATATGGTCTAAATGTGTTATATTCATTTAATACAATTCCAAGTTTTGAGAGACTTTAATTTTTAATGAAGATGCCTATGCATCAATACCATGATGCCTATTTAAATATGTGACATGACAATACAGTGTTCCTCTGGAAAAGCTAACACACTGTATTTCATTATCTAGAACATCAAACCCTTATCATTCTATGTTAGATGTTAGTTTAACAACAAATGTTAAAATGTTTATGCTAATTTGAGATTAAGTATAAAATTGTTATCTTTTATCAGCTATGTAAAGTACATTAATTAAATCTTCATGATGTATAAGGCTAGAGGCACTGCCTCCTAGCAATCCAAATGGTAAACTTATTGTTAGCAGCTCAAATATTAAACTTCCCTATGAATGGCTTCAATGTAAAATTCAATTCAGGTATTTAAAAACTATTTATTTCCTGAGAAAGAAAACTGAAAGAAAAGTGAATAATTCCCTCTGGCCTCTGACCAACAATTTTGTAATTGTGCCAAATAATTGTCAATTTAGTGTCTCACCTCAGGAAATCATAAAGGTAAATCTTTCCCACTTCCTAGAATTGTAGCCCCATGGGGTAAGTCTACCCAGTTTAATTATAGATATGGAAAATACATCATATGTATATTTTTTTCTTAAACTCATTTTGCCAAAATTTTATCAACCTCCACCATTTCTGCAATAGAAAACATGGGTAGAAATAGTTAAATGAAAAATAAATATTGCTTTTACATATACTGCTCCAAAATTCATCCATTTGCCTCTTTTAAAGGATCTACACTGCTTTGTTCCTGAACTTACATTGCACAGTCAAGAAAAGAAAATGAGTGTATGCAGATGCGTGGGATTGTTCACTTAATGTATTCTAAGTAATATGGATCTAAGGGCATGACACATGATTAGTTGAACCTATAAATTACAATTTGTGGTTTATCTAGGTGTTGTTTTATTCTCTTCAAACTTCCATTTTCTGCCTGATGGGGGGACAATTCCTGCCTTGCATATATTTATAAGGATTTTAGAAGGATTGAGATGATACATTGGAAATACTTTGAAAATCTCTAATGTTAGATGTATCATTTTTCTAGTTATTTTTAAGTAGATTTGGTTTCAGTTTACGCACATATTACCAAAAAAGATCAGGGTGATAAATGGTTCCATTACAGGCCTTTTTCAGAATTTCTCAACACATATCTACAGCCAGAACGATACAACGTTTGTTATCCTTGACTACCTTAAAAAACAAAATACAATAAAACAAAAAACATATAAGAATGATAACTTTCTGTTCAGCCCAAAATATATTTTAGAAATGTTAACTTCACCATGAACTATTCACCTTCAGTCTTGAGTGTATTGCATATGGATGATGAAAATTTTAGTGTTCCGGTTTTCACTGACAAATTCTGCATTTTGACTAGTTTTGATGAGGTCTATTCACTCTAGACAATTTATGCAAACCTAACTTGAATAGTTGATTTTGACTTTATCCCCTCGAGTTCCTAGAATTGCTCTGAATAAATTTTAAAATATAATTACAGGTAGCACACTGAGTCAGTTGGTTAGTCAGAGAAATCTGAGCTCTGAATGCTAACTTCCTGCAGCACACTACTTTAAGTGCTCTGGAGGAGGGCGGGGGTGGATGGGATCAGTCATCCATGAAATGATTTGAGGATTTTATTAAAACAACATATCATCAAGTGCAAAGTACTCAAGTGGAAACTCTATACATATAAGCTCAAGGAAGAGAGATTAAATGCCTGACCTAGGTATTTCAAAAATGTGTCTTCTGACTATTAGGAGCTTAATTTATTTTACCTATCAATAGAAATAATTCAAACAGTTTTTTAAGAGAGGATCAAGAAGCAGTTTTTTAATATTTTTTTTTATTTTGGAATAATTTTAGATTTATGAAAATGTTGCAAAAATAATACAGAGTTCCTATATACCATCATCCAACTTGACTTAATGTAAACATTTTACATTGCCATAGTACATTTTTTGAAAGCTAAGAACCAATATTGGTACATTACCATTAACTAAATTGTGGACATTACTTAGATTTTATTTGTTTTCCACTAATGTCTTTCTTCCATTCCAGGAGTCAATCCATATACTAGATTGTGTTTAGCAGGAAGAGATTTTAATGTCTTAGTGCTGATACTAAGAAACCAGCCATTTCTGGGCAATAAAACTAATCACTGACAAAATAATGATATGAACAGTAATAGTGTAAGATTCTTACATAACTTTTGCAAAAAGTAATAAACATGACCTTGTAGCCAGTTGTTAATCTCTTTTTCTGTTTTTTTAAATAATTATTTATGTTTCAATTATAGTTAACATATAGTATTATATTAGTTTCAGGTGTACAACATAGTGATTAGACATTTGTACAATTTACAAAGTGATCACTCCAATAAATCTAGTACCCATTTGACACCATACATAATTATTAAAACACTATTGACTATATTCCCTATGCTACACTTTATACGCCTATGACTATTTTGTAAATAACAATTTGTACTTCTTTATCCCTTCTCTTTTTTCATCCTTCCTCTCAAACCCTGTCTCATCTGGCAACCATCATACTCTGTATCTATCAATTTGTTCCTGTTTTATTAATTCATTTGTTTTTTCAGATTCCACATTTAAGTGAAACCATATGACATTTGTCTTTCTCTCTCTGACTTATTTCACTCAGCACAATACCTTTTAGGTCCATCCATGTTATTGCAGATGGCAAGATTTTATTCTTTTTTATGTGTGAGTCATATTCCATTGTCTAGATGTACCACTTCTTTATCCATTTATCTATTGATGAAAACTTGGATAGCTTACTTATCTTGATTATTGTAAGTAATGCTGCAGTAAATGAGTGGGTGCGTCTGTCATTTTGAATTAGTGCTCTGGGTCTCTTTTTTCCATTCACAAATGGAAATGTTGGATCCCTCTGTCTCTTGTTATATACTTTGTTTAAAAGTCTATCTTGCCCTGGCTGGGTAGCTCAGTTGCTTAGAGCATCGTCACAATATGCTACACTGTGGGTTCAATCCCTGGTCAGGGCACATACAAGAATCAACCAGTAAATGCATAAATAATTGGAACAACAAACCAGTGTTTTTCCCCCCTCTCTCTCCACCTTCCTCTCTTTCTAAAATCAATAAATTTAAAAAAAAAAAGTCTGTCTTGTCTGGTATAAGTATTGCTATGCCAGCTTTTTTAGTTTGTTTCCATTCTCATGAAATGTTTTTCCACCCCTTTACTTGCAATCTGTGTATTTTGGTCGGAAGAAGTCTCTCGTAGATAGCATATGTAAAGGTCTTGTTTTGTTATCCATTCAGTCCCCATATGTCTTTTGATTAAAGTATTTAAAGTGATTGTTCATAGCCTGACTTGTGGTGGCACAGTCGATAGAGTGTCAACCCAGAACTCTGAGGTTGTTAGTTTGAAACCTTGGGCTTACCCTGGTCGAAGCACATACAAAAAGCAACAAACAACTAAAGTGAAACAACTATAAATTGATACTTTTCACTCTTCTCCCCCTCCTCTCTCTGTGAAATCAATAGACAAAAATCTTTAAAATTAAACAAATAAATAAAAATAATTATTGATAAATATGTATTATGCCATTTTATTATTCATGGTTTTATCTTTTTCCCTTCTTTTCTTATAAAAGACCCTTTAAATTTCATATAATACTGGTTTGGTGATGATAAATTCCTTTAGCTTTTTCTTTTCTGGGACACTCTTTATCTGTCCTATGATTCTCAAGGACAGCTTTGCTGGGTAATCTTGGGTGTAAATCCTTGCTTTTCGTCACTTTTTTTCTTACCCATCCCTTCTGGCCTGCTAAGTTTCTGTTGAAATACCACGTGACAGTCCTATGGGAGCTCCTTTGTAGGTAACTAACAGCTTTTCTCTTTCTGCTTTTAAGTCTCTTTTTGTCTTTAACCTTGGGCATTTTAATTATGATGTGTCTTGGTGTGGGCCTCTTTGGGTTCCTCTTGTTAGAGATACTCTGTACTTCCTGGGCTTATATATCTATTTCTTTCACCAGGTTAAGGAAGTTTTCTGTCATTATATTTCAAATAGGTTTTCAATTTCTTGCTCTCTCTGTTCTCTTTCCAGCACCCCGTGAATGATGTAGATGTTCATACACTTGAAGTTGTCTCAGAGGCTCCTCAAGCTATCCTCATTTTTTGGATTCTTTTTGCTATACTGATTGGGTGTGTTTTGCTTCCTCATATTCCAAATTGCTGATTTGAGAATCTGCTTTATCTATACTGTTGATTCTCTATACAGCTAGTGCTCAACTTACAACCACGATTGGTTCCAACAGACCGGTCGTAACACGATTTGGTCGTAAATTGAGTAGACTATATGTACAGTACTGTGAAATGATGTTATAAAAATCTTTAAGTCATATTTTATCATAATTTTCTTTCATTATTGTTATATATCATAATTTTCTTTGTTCATTTTATGCCATTTGTATCATCTCTACACTATTTTGTTTCTTATTTTTACATTTGTCAGGTTTAAGTTAAACAACTGGTTTAAATAATTTTGGTTTTTTTTTAATTTTTATTTATTTTATTTTTTTTATTTTATTCATTTTAGAGAGGAGACACAGAGTGAGAGAGAGAGAGAGAGAGAAAGAGAGGAAGGGGGGAGGAGCTGGAAGCATCAACTCCCATATGTGCCTTGACCAGACCAGTGCACGGTTTTGAACTGGCGACCTCAGTATTCCCAGGTCGATGCTTTATCCACTGCGCCACCACAGGTCAGGCAACAACTGGTTTAATATTTGCAAAACATACAAAATTACAAAATACAGGTGCATACAAAAATACAGGTGTAAAAAATACCATAAGAAACATTTTCCAAATTGCAAAGTGCTGCCAGAAGCTGGTCCACACTGTCATACGCCCAGCTGGGCAATGTTTGCACTGCCAGACGTGGAGCAGTCGTGGCTAGCGATTGTGGTCATAAAGTCGAATGGTCCTAAGTTGCATAGGTTGTAAGTCGATCAATACCTGTAATGTATTTATCATTTAGTCAGTGTATTCTTCATTTCTGATGGGTTCTTTTCATGTTTTCTATCTACATTTTTAAGTTTCCTACCTCTCTGTTGGAGTTCTCACTAAGTTTACATACTCTTCCCCTAAGTTCATTGAGCATCTTTGTAACCAGTGTTTTGAAGTCTGCACCTAGTAGATTCCTTCTCACCATTTTGTTTAGTTGTTTTCCCAGAGTTTTGTTCTATTCTTTAATTTGGACACATTATTTTGTTTCCTCATTTTGGCAGCTTCCATGTATTTGTTTCTATGTGTCAAGTAGAACTGCTACGTCTCTTGGGCTTGATAGAGTGGCCACATGCAGTAAGTGTCCTATAGAGTCTGGTGGCACAGGCTCCTTGATCATCTGAGCTGGGCATTCCAGGTGTGACCCACCTCATTTGGACTATGGACACCCCCTAAGTAGTTGAGCCTTGATTGCTATTGGCACATCAATGGGAAAAATTTACCTCTAGGCTGATTAGATGCAATGACTGGCTGCAACCACTGCAAAGGATCATCTATGCAGGGGCCCACTCCAGAGATCAGGAGCAGGATTTACTTTAGTGGGCCTCTGGGAGCTGCTGAGTCTATCCCTTGAATGTCCCTTGTGGAAGAGGGGTGGTGCCTTGACATGGTCTGGAGTTATCCACTGGGTGTGCTGGCTCTGAGCCCTTCTGGAAGGTGCAGGCCTTGGTCAGCTTCTTCCTGTGCTTTACCGGGGGTCACCTAGTATGAGCTACAAAGTGATGTGCAGATGGTTGGTACTTCTGACGGGCTCAGAGGTGCCTAGGAGAGGCCAAGCTGCAAACTGAGGCCAGCTGCTACTAGTGCTGGAGTTAAAATTGCTTAACGAGAGATGTGGAGCATCCCAAGGCCAAATGCCTCTTGTTTGGAGTTTGTGAACCTTTGAGTGATTTTAGAAAATTCTGCAGCATAAACCAAGATAAGCCATTTGTATGGAAAAGGCATTTGAAACTGCTTGGATGGGCCAGCAAGTTGGGTTGGGTGGGGTCATTGAGAATCACCAGGGTTGGACAAATAGTGTTATCCACTTTGATTAACAGACTCAGATACTGTGCCTGCCTAAGTCTATTGGGATAGGGTTCAGCAAAGGAACAATGGCTTCTGCCAGCACTTCTGTTTGGAAGAAAACTGCCCCTCCAGTCTTCGCTCTGTATACCTTTAGCTTATAGAACTTCTGTCCAGGAGCTTCTCAGTGACAGCTGGTCTGTAATTTAGTTGTAATTTTGAAGTGGTCATGGGTGGAAGCAAACAGTGTTTACCTACTCTAACATCTTGTCTGGAAGCTTCTGCTAATCTCTCTTGTACTTACCTAAAGATAATGATTATACCAATACCAGCTCTACCATCATTGTGTTTTTATATCTTTGAGAACATTGTGATATAATTGTTTGGGTAACTCTAGTGAGGTCACCTAGAGTTTCCTATATGAAGACAAAGGAAAAAGCTGATTTGGTTCCCAGTTAGAGAAGCTTAACATAGACACTAGAGCAGTGGTTCTTAACCTGTGTTCTATCGAACCCTAGGGGTTTGATGAGTCGGTCTCAGGGGTTCGGAGAAGCCTCTGCCACGGAGGCCAGAATAAAGTAATACCGTAATTTGTTGTGAGTTCATGCACTTTGTTGGTTTTGTTCTATGAGCAAGGTGATGTTCATGCACGGCTCATTTTGTGCACCAGTAAAAAAACATATACCTATGTCTTGAATTTGGAAAAAAATCATATATTATTTATCACTAAAGAAAGTTTGGTGAATGTGCATATGAAACTGGTGGGTTCGGTACCTCAAAAACGGTTAAGAACCACTGCACTAGAGAAACAAAACTGCCACGGGTCAGCCGCACCAAGTTTATTCAGGTCTTGAGCGGGAACAGAACGGAATTTATGAAAATAGACAAAGAATATATAAGATGGGTTTCAGAAGGGCTTTACAGCTCCCTGCCAGCAGTAACTCCCACCCTGGCAGAGATGCAAAACATTGCCACCCCCACACACACACAGAAACGCATCCTTCTTTATTTACAGGGCAAAGTGGTAATTAGCATACAGTTTCCAAGGCAACTCAAGAATTCCACCACGTGTAGAAAACTCCCACCAATACTTAACATACACAAAGAAGTAACTCCTTCCAGTCCCTCTGAGAAACACAGGGGGCGGGACAAGTACTGAAGCACAGCCCTTTGCAACTTAGTGAGGTGGGGGTTGGGCGACAACCAGCTCCCTACACCTCTGTTCCCAAAATCTAAACTGCAAAATACCCTGTTGATTTTTCAGTCCACAACACAAGACCTTATATAGTCTGTTTGCATGTAAAGAAAGATTATATTGGATCAATAGCAGTGGGTCTCCAACTTTGGCTTGCATCAGGATCACCTGGAGAGCTTGTTAAAACACAGATTTCTGAGTCCCCAGAGTCTCTGATTCAGACCCTCTGAATCAGACATCTGTACTTCCAACTAGTTTCTCAGGTGATGTGGTCATGGTATTACAGTTTGAGAATCATTTTTGTTGATAGTTGCTTGAAAGTAAAGTCATTTTGTTTTGATGAGGCATAATCGTAGGTCCTAGATTATGCTGGCTACCAGTCAGATAAGGGATCTATTAAGTCTTAGTCCAAGTCTGTGTAAAAACTAAGAGAATAAAACATATATTCACTTTTTTTTAGTGACAGACAGAGAGGGACAAATAGAAACAGACAGGTAGGAAGGGAGAAAGATGAGAAGCATCAATTCTTCGTTGTGGCACCTTAGTTGTTCATTGATTACTTTCTCATATGTGCCTTGGAGGGGTGGGCTACAGCTGAGTCAGTGGCCCCCTGCTCAAACCAGTGACTTTGGGTTCAAGTCAGCAACCCCACGCTGGTGAGTCTGTGTTCAAACTGGATGAGCCCGCGCTCAAACTGGCGACCTCAGGGTTTCAAACCTGGGTCCTCAGGGTTTCAAACCTGGGTCCTCAGAATCGCAGGCTGATGCTCTATCCACTGCACCACTGCCTGGTCAGGCATATATTCACTTTGTCTAATAGTTCTCACTATCTTTTTCCCTTCAAGTAATACAATCATTTTTAAAATAGCAAAATATTGTTTTTAACTCTAATAAAATATAAACCAACCATAATTTTTTGGCCTGAAACAAGGCCTCTGACTGATCAATAAAAATTAATAGAGGTAACTTATATAGCCATATCTTCTTCAAAGTGTTTCTCAAACTTTAATATGTTTATGAATCACCTGGGGATTTTTCAGTTGGTCTGAGAGTGAACTCGAAGATTCAGCATTTCTATCATGTTTCCAGATGATGACATTGTTGCTAGTCCATCAGTCATATTTCGTACAGTAGTTCTTTAGGTCTTTTCTGAGGTTTTAGCAAGTACAAGATGTTCTAATATCTAGCAATCCCTTTAGAATACTGAAACTTCCTAGCACATCTCTGTCATAAAAAGTGCCTTTAACCAAGGCAGATTTTGGAATGTATTAATCTCTAGCCTTAATCTTAGCTGTAGAAACAGAAGGAACAACTGTAGGAAACCTAAATCAACAAAATATCCCTGGAGTCTACTGAAACATGGTGGAAACTTCTGGAATCTGATCTCAGTAGGGGGCATTTTATCCCTAATCTCTACTTCTTTCCCTAATATCAATCTAGTAGTAGGGGTGACATGAGGAAAAAATACAGAAGATAGGAGCATAATCCAATCCTGCAGTTTCTGCCCGTATAGCCACTGTTAACACTTATCTCATAAATACATCTTCAATTCTTCAAACTGTTTTCTATCTCCTTACCTCTCTCTCCCTCTCAAAGATTCTCCTGGCTTTTGTGATAGAAATTCCAGGAGAGCTACTGACTTTGCTATTCTCCCTAAACGAAACATAGCCTGACTTTAAAAAATATATATTTTGAGTCAAAGAACATCATTGTAGAAGTGTTAGACTGAGCTGAGAAGGAAGACAGGCCAAACGTGGGGATAAAACAAATTTGGGGGCATCTGCATACACATGGGCTGAGACCCTAAACTGCTTCAACCCAGAGAGGAAGAGAAGCTGTAGGTCATAGAGGTCGAGGTCTGGCAGGATTTCCTGCAGCAGGGTGAAAACTCCTGTTACCTGTGGTGGTTAAACAATGGAGGAGGGAGGTGATAGCCAGAGGCCAAATTCTAAGGAAACAGGGTTTCAAAGCCAGAGACCATGCTCCATCCACTCTATCCAGATTCCAATGTTGTGGGGGCTTTGCTTTCTTCTGGCCTAATAAGCCTTACAAGAAGAATTTATCATTTCTATTATAGTATACAGAAAAATAAAAGTATGAGTCTTTTATCTCTATTTAACCTAGTTGCTGTAGGTGAAAAACAGAAACTTTTAGATAACTGATAAGTTTTTTTGATTACCTCAGAGAGAAGAGGCTATGAGAAAGCATTCTTTTCTGTAGTGAGTTGGAAAAGAAGAAAAACCTTAATCAGAATGACTTGCCTGGCCAGGCAGTGGCACAGTGGATAGAGCGTCGAACTGGGATGCGGAAGACCCAGGTTTGAGACCCGGAGGTTGCCAGCTTGAGCGCGGGCTCATCTGGTTTGAGCAAAAAGCTCACCAGCTTGAGTCCAAGGTCACTGGCTCGAGCAAGGGGTTGCTCGGTCTGCTGAAGGTCCACGGTCAAGGCACATATGAGAAAGCAATCAATGAACAACTAAGGTGTCAAAACGAAAAACTGATGATTGATGCTTCTCATCTCTCTCCATTCCTGCCTGTCTGTCCCTATCTATCCCTCTCTCTGACTCTCTCTCTGTCCCTGTAAAAAAAAAAAAAAAAAAGAATCACTAAATAGTATATCTTTGGCTCCCTAAGTTATTGCTTCAAGACCTATCATATATAAGATTCTGGCTTGCATCTTGCACAAATGAGCAGGTAGAAGGACCCCCTGAAAGCACTCCTTTAATTGCCTCTATAAGCAGACTCTGAGAATACATTCAGGCTTTAAAATAAGGCTGTTGTTGCTAAATAATGGTGGCAATGGAAAAGTAAGCCAATCTTCAGGGCCCACTAATAAAAGGTAACAGGGATATAGCTTAGCCTGAGAATTAGCACTGGGTCATGTACATCAACAAGAACCCACATCAGCCCGACCTGTGGTGGCTCAGTAGATAAAGTATCAACCTGGAATGCTGCGGTCGCTGGTTCGAATCCCTGACCTTGTGTTGGGCAGATAAAATATATTATGCTCACTTTGTTAAAGATGGCGCTGCCCACGTGGAGGCCTGTTGCCCAGGTGATGATATTAGTTGCCCTTCCTGTTTGGGATGGGCGTGATTATGTTAATATGTGTTGGGGGAGGGCTTTCACGCCAAAAGGTTTTAAAAGGAAGAGTGATTGCATTCCAGGAGGAGTCCATGCTGTAGGAGAGCAGATGAAGGCCACGTGGAGGAGAGGAGAAGCAGCCAAGATGGTGGAGTGCTGAGAGAGAAGCCAGTTTGTGCAGAGTTTGTGCTGGAGAAGGAGATGGGGAACAAAGGTGAATAAGACTGGTGAGCTAGAAACCTTTGATTCTAAGAAACTAGGATAAGTCAGTAGCTTTGTGAGCACTGAATGAGTGGGTTTTGGAGCCCAGTGTGTGTTTTTACTTGCCCGCCGGGTACAGGCTAGGATTAAAGATGATGGCCCAACAGGTTTTGGCTCCATTGTTTCATTACCGACTGTCCAAATCTAATGTGAACCTGCACTGGCCAGGCTGCTGTGATTGTGGCCGCAGCTACTGGCTTTACACCTTGCTTAGTCAAGGCACATTCAGGGAGCAACTACTACAAGATGATGCTTTCCACTCCTCCCTTCCCACTTTCTCTCTCTCACCTCTTTCAAAAAAAAAATCACTAAAGAACCCTCATCAGCCCTAACTCCTCACTCTCTTTAACCTCTTACTCCATGTCCTGCATTGCACTATAAGTACTGCCATCAGTGACCTGGAGCCAAAGAAACCTCTATTAAAATGAAAATCAGAATTTCAGAAAACTTACATCCATCACTAGAAGTTTCACATTGTAGGGCCAGGGGCTGCCACCATTGTGGCCATGCACATGCAGGTTCTCATTGGATTCGGTCAGAGTGGAGCCAAAAAATGATGGGCCATTCCATTTATTGAAGTCTCGCACTGGCAGACAAGCAAACATGCAGGGAAAAACACTTCCCTCTCATTCAGACCTCCTAAAGCCCTGACAAATTCTCCAGTTCCACAACCAGGAAAATCTTCTCTGGTTTCTCCTAAAATCAAAGGTGCCCACAAGCTTCAGTAGGGCTCTGTAAATAAAATGGTCATGGCTACTATCACAGCCGCCTGGCCCATTCAGGTTCGCATTAGATTTGGACAGTCGGTAATGAAACAACAGAGCCAAGAACTGGTGGGCCATTAGCTTTAATTCTAGCTTGTACCCGGTGGGCAAGCAAAAACACACACTGGGCTCCAAAACCCACTCATTCAGTACTCACAAAGCTACTGACTTATCTGAGTTTCCTAGAATCAAAGGTTTCTAGCTCACCAGACTTATTCACCTCTGTTCCCCATCTCCTCCAGCACAAACTGCAAAAACTGGCTTCTCCCTCAGCATTCCGCCATCTTGGCTGCTTCTCTTCTCTTCCACATGGCCTTTCTCTGCTCTCTTCTCTAATGCTAACCTCAGGAACCGAGAGAGAGCAAACTCCAGGTCTGCCCCATTTTATAGTGTAGATTCAAAACCTTTAATCCAATATACAAACAACAAAGTCACTTATCTGAGACATAATGGAAGGATTCCTCATGAGAGTGCACCACCCTACATCAAAAAGAGTGGGAAAAGCTTAGTCTTAAAACTAAGCCTTGGGCTATAATGACTCTGCCTGCTTATAGCCTGTCCCCCACACACATTAATATAATCATGCCCATTCCCAAAAAAGAAGGGCAACCAATATCATCACCTGGGTGAAGGGCTTCCATGTGGGCAGCGCCATCTTTAACAAAGTGAGCATAATATATTTTATCTTCCCAGCAGGCTCCCAAAGCCCCTCAGCTCTGGTTTGCCATCTGCACACCTTCTCTTTCTCTCTCCACAAACTAGCTTCTTCTTTAGCATTCTGCATTCTCTCTATTCTCCCTGCAAAATTGCCTGGGTTCACACAGACCCCTCCTCCAGCAACATTAGCAAAACAATGGCCCTCCCCAAGCAGGAAGGTAATTTGCAATTTCACAGACTACACATACCTGGTCCTGCCCAGACCCCAATGCAAACTATAAGTGAGCAAACATAAAAATCATATTTTACAAACTTATTTGACCAACAGACAGCTTACCAGTACTTGAAGACTTTTCTGATGAGATTAGTAGTGATTTGAATAAATGTGAATTTTTGATATTTGTATGGCCAGTGGCTGCCACCGTCATGGCCATGCAGGTTCTCATTGAATTTGGACAGATGGTAAAAAAACAGTGGTGCCAAAAAATGGTGGGCAATTCAGTTTATTAAACTATCACATGCGCTGACGAGCAAATAGACAGAGAAAACACTTCCCTTTCATTCAGGGCTTCCAAAGTCCTGACACATTCTCCGATTCTACAGCCAGGAGAATCTTCTCCAGTTCCTCCTAGAATCAAAGGCCAAACCAGTCTCAGTGGAGCTCGCAAAGTTCCTCAGCTCTGGTTCGCCATCTGCACACCTCTCTCTCTCTCTCTCTCTCTCTCTCTCTCTGCAAAGCTGGCTTCTTCAGCAGTCTGCATTCTCTGTGTTTTCCCTGCAAAAACTGGCTGGGCCCACAAAGACCCCTCCTCCAGCAAACATTAGCAAAACAATGGCCCTCCCAAGCAGGAATGCAATCCACAATTTGCAATCAACTGCCCTGTTCTGAGGGCAAGCACACACGTGGCTGCCCAGTGCCATTTTTTAACAGTAAAAGTGAGCAAACTCAAAAAAATACAGATTTTACAAACTCATTTGCCCAACAATATTGTATAATGAAATGTGTTAACTTTTGGAAGATATGTGTAATTCAGTGAACTGGTATTTTCCAACTCCCATGAATTGTGGACAAGGCCCGCCCTGGGGTGAGGATGACAGAGACGTACAAGACCCAACTCCAGGGACAAGGTTCAGTGACACAAATCCACTTTATTACTGAAGTAAACTAGCTTATATACATGGGTTCAGGCAATAGGATGTTATAGTAGGGCAAATGGCCAAAAAAGGTCAGGAGGCTGCCTGGCTGGCGCTGAGTCATTTCCATATAGCGGCCGAGCTCCCTTTCTGGGTGTTCCCAGGAGGGATTCGGGAGCTGGAGTATTCTCACAGCATTGTATCAGCCACAGCTGCTAGGTAAATGCTCTGTGCTCTACTTACATCTCCCCCTTCTCTTTTAATTAAGGCCAGTTGAACTTGCTTGATGACTGCTTGTTGCTGTTGTAGCTTCTGAATGCTACGCATTATGCAACAGAACTCTAGTAGAACTAAAACAGCTATAATACCTATTATTGGCTGTATTAAACAATGAGGCAAGCTTACTAGTTAGGAAATAAAATGGGGGCCTTAAACAGGGGATTCCTCCTAGGGGTGGGGATGTCATTTACCTCCCATTGTGTTACAGAGACCTTCCAGGTGCCATTAAACACAGTTCCATTTTTTATTGTAAAAAATAGAGATAGGTCCATGCACGCCCCTTTCCCACAAAGGTCCCAGTGTCCAAACATGGAACGGATGGCTTGCCGCGGGCTGAGTACTGCAAATGGTTGCATTCCGTCTCTCAGCTTTCGACGTTAAATTCAGAGGTTGATGGTCTGCGCATCCAGGCCAGAAGCAGTGCGGCCGTCTCTCCAGGGAATTCCTTCTCTTGGGAGTGGGAGTGTTCTTAGATGTTCGTCATACAGGAACGGGCACCAGAATGGCCGTACGTCCCTTCCTGGGATTCAAATTGGATGTGGGCTATTTTCTGGAAAAACACAAGCATAACCTCTTTCTTGTATTAGAAGGGGTGCCGTCCCTGCCACTGAGCTGTGGCTGGGTCCTTCCAGCGTACCAATGGCAATGGGGTCGGTTGGCTACAAAGGTCTCCCCAATGTTTATAAGCGGGAATTACTCCTTCAGAATCAAAAGTTAAATAATTGAGAGTGAATAGAGCACTGAGGATCACTTCTCCAGGTGAGGCCTGGGGCATATCCTCCCTTTCTTTTTGAATTTGAAGCTTGATGTCTCTGTGTCACCGTTCTACAACGGCTTGTCCTTGGGGATTATAAGGAATGCCAAGGCGGTGTGTGGTTTGCCATTGGGAACAAAAGGTTTTAAATTGGCTGCTGGCATAACAGGACCTGTTGTCAGTTTTAATTTCCCAAGGTACACCAAGGCAAAGCATGGCCTGTCGAAGGACACAAATTGCATGTTTAGTTCTCTCTCCGGCCAGGGTCGTGGCCGAGATGGCTCTGGAGAAGGTGTCTACCACTAAGTGTACATAGCGAAATTTGCCAAATTGGGGAACATGAGTGACATCTACCTGCCATACAGCATTAGGCTGTAGGCCCTGAGAGTTGACACCTGTGGCTGTCGGGGGCCTAAGGGTAGTAAAGGCCCATATTGTTTACACTCACGTACAAGGTGTTTGCAGGCTGTGTGAGTGAGATCGGGAAAGAGAGATTTAAGAGAATGGGCAGACATGAAATCAGGCATGCAACTGCCTAGCTTGCTCAGTAGGAGAAACTGTTAAAACTAGGCAATCCGCCTGTGCATTGCCTGCTGTAAGAGGACCAGGTAAGCCTGAGTGAGAGTGGAGATGCTGAATATACCAAGGGTGTTGATGCTTCTCTAATAGTTCTTTAAGCTGGCTGAGGGCCTTATCAAGTAACGTCTGCTTGGGTTGGAAGGTGGAACGGGCAAGACCTTTAACTGTATAGCATAAGCGCTATTCAAGAAGATATTGAGGGGAGCCTGTTGCCAGAGACATAGGACTTAACAGATGGCTAGTAGCTCACCTACTTGTACTGACCCCGCATAACTGTATTTATGAAACTTTGTGCTTTCTGTTGGTGATTTGAATACTATCCCACAATGAGAGGGGCTAGCGTTGGTGAACACGAGCATGCTATGTGGGATAGGGGTAGAGGCTGGATAGGAATGAGGGGTTGTTTGTAATGGGACTCTGCAGAGTTTGCAGAAGTTTATCATTGGGTAGGTGATTGTCTATTTGACCAGGAAAGTTAGCTACAAGTGATTGTACTTCTAGGTCATCGGGAAGGAGGAACTGTATATGGTCAAGAGGCATTGGTAGGATGAGTACATCCGGTTCTCGACTATACCAGGTGACACAAGTGTGTCGTAGCTTCCGGCCAAGAATGCAGATTGTGGTCTTGCTGGGGTGATTTTAGACAGCTAACTGTATGCTGGGTGTACCCAGTTAAGAGGTTTGTTCTGAAACAAGACTCTGGTAGGAGTGCCTTTTGCGGCCAGGACAATGGCTGAGATTGGCTGAGTAGGGTCTAGCCTGGCCGTCGACACAGAGCAAATAGCAATGTTAACATCTGTTATAACCCGCTTTGCTGCTGTAGTGAGATGGCGGGTGCTAGTGGGCTCTGTGTCGCCCTCAAGGAGGGAGAACAGGGTCCTAATTCAGCAGTAGATATAGATAGGTATCCACATATTCAGTTTATTTGACCGCATAGCTCTTGGAATTCATGTAAAGAGCATTGCTGAGGGGCTGCGAGCCTAGGGGAAAAAGGTGTTATCTCCTCCTCTGTGCAGTATCCTAAGAAAGTAAAAGGCGGCAGGCTTTGTACTTTCTCTCTGGTGCTACAGAAAGTCCAATGGCATTCAGGTTAGCTAAGAGCTGCTGGTAACACTCCTCTAATACTGTAGGATCGACATGAGCTATTAATATGTCATCCATGTAATGGTGTATGAGGCATAGCTCCCGCAAGGGTTGCGTTGCGGTGCCTACATACTGCTGGCAAATGATGGGGCTATTTTTCATACCTTGTGGAAGGACTGTCCACTGATACCTTTGAACCGGAAGGGCATGATTAGTGGAGGGCACAGTAAAAGCAAAATAAGTCTTGTCTTCCGAATGGAGGGGGGTTGAGAAAAAACAATCTTTGATGTCTATAATTTTTATATGGGCCGCCCGTGGCACTGCAGAGGGATGTGGCAATCCTGGTTGTAAAGTGTCCATCTTTGCCATGTGCTTGTTAAGAGCCCTTAAATCATGAAGGAATCTCTATTTTCTAGATACCTTTTTCTGAATTACAAAAACAGGCGAATTATGAGGACTAGTGGAAGGCTCAATATGTTTGGCTTCTAATTGTTGCTGAACTAGTTTGTGTAATTTCTTTAATTTAGAGGCTGTTAATGGCCACTGCTCCACCCAAGTTGGTTGGTCAGTATCCCATGTAAGTTTGATGGGTTTTGGAGTCTTTAATTGAGCAGTGGCCTTTAGAATTCAGGGTGCTGGCTGGTAAGAGAGACACGAAGTAAAGACAGTACATCTCATCCCCAAAGTGTATGTGGCAATTCAGTCGTAAATAAAGGACTGAAAACTCCAGTCCCCCCATCAGGATCTGTCCAATAGAGTGGCCGTAGGGCTTGTTAGGTGGTCACACTCCGCTAACTCCCTGTACAAGAGGCCCGGGCCACGTGGCCCAGCCTTCCTTTTTATCCTCTTCCCTAATTACAGAAACATCAGCACCTGAGTCTATGAGCCCAGGGATGGGGTGGCCTTCTACTCACAGGGTCAGAAAGGCATTATTCTGAGTTAAAGATAAGGTCCAATAGACTTCTGTGGGGAGTTACTCTCTTACGGGCAGGGCTAAGAGCTGCCCTGCTTCCCGTTTAAAGGCTCTAGGGCTTTCCATCTGCGGTAGTAGTTGAGCAGCAGTCTTGCTTCCAGTGAAATCCCTTTTTACAAGGGGGGCACACAGAAGGTGGCCTTTTGTCATTCTTCCCTTTCCTATTAGGGCACTGCCTTGCAAAATGTCCTGTGCCTTTACATTCAAAGCAGGCTCCTTGTGTCTGTTGGCCTCCCTGACTGGAGACACTTAATTGGACAGCAAGGGCAGTAGCAAGGGCTGCTAAGCTAGCCCATGGGTCTGTGCAGGGAGCACATGTCGACTTTAAAGCTGGGATAGAAAATGGAGTCTGAGGAATTGGGGCGGGGCCTTGAGCCCCAGCAGGGACTGCCAAAGGGGCAACTTCTGCTTCTTTGAGTGGCGGAGCTGATGGCGCAGCTATTAATTCAATTGGTTTTGGTTCTGCGCACTTGACCGCGAGTTTACCAAACTCAGTGACCCAACCATTTTCCTCCTCCGCAGAGGGAGGCAAATAGGGGGGTAGGGGCTACTCTGAAAGAGGAGTAAGCCTGTAGAATCTTAGGAACCGGCAGAGGGTCCTCAGCAGGAGCACCGGTCAAGCAGGTGTGAGTTGCCAATAAGGCAGGAGTTAGACCGAGAGGGAAGGTTTGTCCTTCATGTACTTCGGCCAAAGGAATGCATTGGAGAGCTCGGGCCCAAGTATCCGGGTCCCAAAGGGGTGCGTCCTCAATCCAGGGATTGAGACCAGAGAGAATCTCCCAGTAAGTACGGAGATCCTTTTCACAAACTTCAACTCGCCTACTCTGCAATAGGGCATGCAAGACTCGAGCCTGCAGGGCTCAAGAATAAGGGAGAAAGTTTCCCGTTGAAGAGGGTCACTCACCCATCCCAAAGATGCTGGTTAGGTCCCTGCTCGAGGCGCCAGTTGTGGACAAGGTCCACCCAGTGGTGAGGTCGATGGAGACGCACAAGACCCAACTCCGGGGACAATGTTCAGTGATGCAAATCCACTTCGTTATGGAAATAAGCTAGCTTATATACATGGGTTCAGCCAATAAAATGTCACAGCAGGGCAAATGGTCAAAAAAGGTCAGGAGGCTGCCTGGTTGTCACTCAGTCACTTCCGTGTAGCGGGCGAGCGCCCTTCCTGGGTGTCCCCAGGAGGGATTCAGGAGCTGGAGTATTCTCACACATTGCATCAGCCACAGCTACTAGGTAAATGCTCTGCGCTCCACCTACAATGAATGCATGATGTTACAAAATAATCTGTTGGTAAAAGATCCATTCAAAATGTTAGCTAGACCAATTGATTTTTGTTGGTCAAGTAAGTTTGTAAATATGATACATATGTTTGATCACTTATAGTTTGCATTGGGGGACAAGCTGTAAGCAGGCAGCGTCATTATAGCCTAAAGCTTAGTTTTAAACCTCTTTTCCCCACACCTTTGATTGATTGCATGATGTGGGGTGGTACACTCTCATGAGGAATCCCCTTATGCCTCTGTAAGATTGGTGGATAAGGGGGATGGTCATGTGAGGAACTCAGACCCTGGACTTTTGGCTAGGGCCGCCCACAGCCAAGCATGCCAAAAGAACTTTCCAGACATCCTTGGGAGAAGAGCGACTGTCCGCCAGCCAGTGAGATTTTACCACATCATAATTGCTCGTCTACATAGAGGACCCCTTTAAATACCTCTCACCCAGTTTAATTCCTGCAACTCCCCTAGTCTCTGTCCCCGGGGCTAGGGGACATTGTCAGGCAGGATGCATGGTACTTAATAAAGCTGTTTATTATTCCACACTTCGTGGCTTTCGCCCCCCTTCCTTCTTTCTTGGCAGGGAATAATACCTTACATTTGGTGCTGAAACCCGGGAAGGAGTTAGAAGTCCGCAAGGGACTACTCCTCTCTCCTTCCCCTCTGAGAAAGAACCAGGACCTCCGACCTTCCACTTTGGCGCATGGCATGGTAAGTCCCCTGCCTCCAGCCTTCCCCTCAGTTCTTTCCACTGAGACTCCCTGTCCAAAACCGGAGCTATGTCAAGGAAGTCTTTTCCGTCCGAGTGTGTGTGTGCCCATGGAGAAGTCCCAAGCACATCTACTTTCCCTATCCTTCCGTGGCCAGAGCTTGAGTTTTGGGATGCCAATTCTCATCTCTGACCACTCTGAGGACTGAGGGCAGCCGTGGGGGCACAGGAATCCAAAAACACTCCAGGAGTTGCCTTATCCGAAATCTCTCCCTCCCTAAAGAAGAGGAAACTGTTCTTCTTCTCTGCTGTGGCCAGGCCACAGAACCCACTGAATAATTGGACTAGGTAGCCTCCTGAAGGGACTTTTGGTTTTAACACCCTCACCAATTTAACTATTGCTGGAAAAGCTGGGAGCTGATTGGAGATCCCTTTACATTCAGGGCCTGTAATCATTAGTGCACCCATTCTTAATCTCTGTGCCTCCTGTTCCACTGTGCAGGCCATTTTGGCCAGAGAAAACCTCCACTTCTAATTTTTTTCTTTCTCCGCAGACTCCCAACTCTCTTCTCTCCAGAGAGCCCCCTCCCATCCCTTTGCTAAATCCTGTTTCTCATTCACTTGCAAATACCAGTCTCGTTTTCTCTTCCCCTGCTGGCCAGGGGCCCCTGCACTCTTAAACCCCTCCTCTGTCAGGCCAATCTCTGCCAGGCATTGGCTTTTACACCGGTTTGCAGGACACCCAACCCCAATCTGCTTGCAGGAAGTTCTGGCCCTGTCCTGCCACTGGATCTAGCATTTCCAGCTGGATCTGGGTGCTGTGCTCCCTAGGAACCCTCCTCCTCCTTTTATTCTCACCCCAAACCCCTATCCGGGAACTGTGAACATGGCATTTAAAGTTTTCAATGCTCATGGCTAGTAGGAATATGCCAAGGCTGTTTGCTAGGCCCGCATGCAGCAGAAGGTAATGCTCCAAACCCAGGCTCTTGTGGCAGCCCTGAGGCCGGCAGAGCAACAGGGGCAAGGCACAGGAAGTGCCCGGCCCAAGTCTGGACCGCAAAGAGGAATCCTACCAGCAGCTTGCTTTAAGTGTGGCAAGCAGGACCACTGTGCCTGACAGGGTCCTGCTGCCCACTGAGCCTTGCCCTAACTGCAAGCAGCCCAGTCACTGGCGGAGTGATTGCCCCTTTGGGCAGCAGGCTCATCTTCAACGTCTCTACGTAGAGGACAAGCCACCCAAATGGGAGGCCAATCCAGCCATGTGGGTGCATCGCTCAAACTCCTAAGACACAGCCTGGACTCAGAGAACCCAGGGTATGCTGCAACTATTGGGTAAGTCCATCTCATTTCTCATGGACATGGGAGCTGCCTTCTCTGTTTTGCCACCACATTCTGGACCTCTAATTCCCTCACAGGTCTCAGTTATGGGAATGTATGGGACCCCTTCTTTTCCCCTTTGCAGGGCACAAAGTTATTGCCATCGAGCCCTGTACCCCTTCTGAGTCGAGACATTCTACACAGTCTCAGACCCACTATCCAGCTGACAGCATCTTCCCACTTACTCATGCCATTCCTCACTACCAAGGGCTCCCCCATAATCAATGCTACCCTCATTTCTAACCATGTCTCTCACCTCAGGCTTTCTCCTATACAGGATCGCTGGCAGCTTGGAACCACTGGGCCCTACTCATCTGTGGCTCACAAAATGAATGGGCCCTGCAGACCCTCCTGTTGCTCCTGTCCCTCCCACCAGGAACCTGCCGCCAGAGTGAACTGAAGCAGGGAGCAATGCTGTTCAGTAAGACTGGCCTGATGAAAGAAGCTTCTATCTCCTCAACTGTCTGCAAGAGAAACTGAGCAAGAATCTCTCCTCCTAAAACCTGCCTAACTCCTGATGGCAGCCACCATTCTTACCTGGGCTGTCCCTATCCTAAATCTTCTTTTAATTATCAGCGTATAACTCATATTTGCCTCTCTTTTTTAAAATTCTTGCAGAACCGCATCCGCAAAGTTTCTCAACTCATGGCCAAAAAGATGTTCCTCCTGACTCCCCTCAAAGTCACCACCTTATGACCTCCCCTCCCCATGACGTCCCTAACCAGCAAGAAGTAGCCAGATGAATAAATGGTGCCCCTATTCTATTTAACAAAAACGGTCAGAATGTAAGATCAGTGGATAAGAGGGATGGTCATGTGAGGAACTCAAACCCGGACTTTTGGCTAGGGCTGCTCACAGCCAAGCGCTCCAAAAGAAACTGGCCAGACGTCTTTGGGAGAAGAGCAACTGTCCATCAGCCAGTGAGATTTCACCACATCATAATTGCTCGCCTACCCTAGAGGACTGCTTTAAATACCTCTCATGCAGTTTAATTCCTGTGACTCCCCTAGTATCTATCCCCAGGGCTAGGGGACATCATCAGGCAGGATGCGCGGTACTTAATAAAGCTGTTTATTATTCCACACTTTGTGGCTTTTGCCCCCCTTCCTTCTTTCTTGGCGGGAAAAAATACCTTACAGCTCAGATAATTTCGGTGGGGAAAAATACCTTACAGTCTCAGATAATTGACTTTGTATTAGAGACTTCTTTGTTTGTATATTGGAGGGTCGGGAACCTTTTTGGCTTAGAGAGCCATGAACGCCACATATTTTAAAATGTAATTCCGTGAGAGCCATACAATATGTTTAACACTAAATACAAGTAAATGTGTGCATTTTATGTAAGATCAACACATTTAAAGTACAATAAGTCTCTGAGTTCTTTTTAATAACGTTCTTATGCTGTTGCTAACCAATGATGAATAAAGTACTTACCATTAATGCGACTTCTGGTGCTGCATGGTTTTGCTGATGGCTTTGTAGTCTGGTTGATACGTGGTGAGGTTAAGCTTCATGCAGGCATTGAGACTTCCATCCATTAAACGTTATTGTAGGTTGGTCTTAACGTTCTTCAGATGTGAGAAAGACTGCTCACATGCATACATAGAGCCAAACATTGTCAGTACAGCAATACTCACATGCTGCAGTGTGTGGTATGTGACAGGAAGCGCGTTCCAAGTTTTGACAATCAGCTGGTCCACGGGTTGAAGTTTTTTATTTCTCCCCACTTGTGTTTGCTCACCAACTCTGCTTGCTGTCGTGCAAGTCTTTCCAAATCTTCATTCAGTAACTTGAACTTACTCACCCACATGTCTGAGGCCTTCAGGTCAGCAGCTTGTAGCTCAAAATCTCTGACTGAGATACTGGGGATGTAACTCAGGTTGGCGCTGTCCAATGCACACTCGTGTGGATAGGTGATGAACTTAAGAAGACAGTTGTGCTCACGAAAATCTCCAAAGCACGCTTTGAATGACTGCTAGAGATGAGATGTGAAGCCCGCTAACTGCTGGAGATCAAGATGTTGAGCAGGGTCACTTGCTGTGCATGCATCTTTAAACTCTCCCAGTTTTTCAAAGTGTAGTAAACAAACTGTTTCAATGTCAGCGATGAAGAGTTCCAGCTTGTTTTCAAATGCAAACACTGCTTGTTGAAGGAATAAGACTGTATTTCCAATGCCTTGCATTTTCACATTGAGCTGTTTCAGATGTTCAGTCATGTCTACGAAATAGTAGAACTTCAGGAGCCACTCAGTGTTAGCTAACTCAGGATGCTCGATGTTTTTCATTTCAAGAAGAGTCCGGATTTCGCTCAGACAAGCCGCGAAATGGCTGAGCACCTTCCCTCTTGACAATCAACCCACATTGCTGTGCATAAGCAGACCAGGATAATTATTCCCAACTTCATCCGGCAGTGTTTTAAACTGGTAATCATTGAAAGCTTGGGCAACAATAAAGTTGACCACCCAAATGACCAGCGACATCACCTCACCAAGCTGCTCGCCACACATCTGAGCACAAAGCACCTCCTGATGTAGGGATACAGTAAAACTTAGAACGGGTCTCTTTTCATTCACATGAAGAAGCACTACAAATCCTCTGTTTTTCCCCACCATGCATGGAGCACCATAAGTACACACTGAAATACGTTTATCCATCGGTAGATTTTTTTTCGTTAGCGAACTCAGTGAAAGACTTGAATAAATCCTCCCCTCTTGTTGTCTCTTTCATAGGCAAAACAGTAAGACTTTCCTCACACAGTGTGTCACTGAAAGCATACCTTGCAATCACGCTGAACTGGGATAAATGGCTTATGTTATTTGACTCATCCAAAGTGAGAGAAAAGAATGGTGCTGCATTTATGTCCTTCACTTTTGGTACCTCAATTTGATTTGCCATCATGATGGTACAATCGTGAACAGTTCTTGCTGACAGAGGCATGTCTTTTATTCATTTGATTATCTTGTCTTTATCTGAAAAGTCATTAAAAAGTTCATTGGCAACATCAAACATGAATGTTTTAGTATACTCCCCATCTGTGAATGGCTTTCTGTTTCTCATGATTGCTAAAGCACCAGCAAAGCTAGCCGAATTCCAGTCACCTTGTTGGGTCCAAACATGGAGTTGCTGCTGACTAGCTTGCACTCTGCACAGTAGCTCTTGACATGCTTTCTTCCTGCTGTCTCCTGCTGGATATTTTGATGCAAATGTAGTATGGCGTGTGTCAAAGTGCCACTTTATATGTATTTGACCATTTCATCGATGCAATTTTATCATTACATATTAGACACACTGCAGAACCTGCTCTCTCCACAAAGGTGAATTCCTCTGTCTATTCCTGCTGAAAAGCACGATACTCCTCAACTTTTTTTCTTTTAGCCATCTTCTTTGTCAAAAGAGTTTCTGCAATTAGCTAGCTGACTACTTGATTAAAAGGAGGGAAGTTTACTTCCTGACCTCACAATGACCTGTGTATGTTACACATTATTCAATAAAAATTTGGTGTTAAAAAAATAAATAAAAATTAAAAAAATTAAAATAAAAAATAAAAATAAAAATTTGGTGTTGTCCTGGAGGAAAGCTGTGATTGGCTCCAGCCACCTGCAACCATGAACATGAGCGGTAGGAAATGAATGGATTGTAATATATGAGAATGTTTTATATTTTTAACATTATTTTTTTTATTCAAGATTTGTCTGCAAGCCAGATGCAGCCATCAAAAGAGCCACATTTGGCTCAGGAGCCATAGGTTCCTGACCCCTGGTATATTGAATTAAAGGTTTTGATTTCTACACTATAAAATGAGGCTGACTGGGAGCTTGTCCTCTCTTGGTTCCTGAGATTAGCATTAAAGAGAGCAGAGAAAGGCCATGTCGAAGAGAGGAGAAGCAGCCAAGATGGTGGAGTGCTGAAGGAGAAGCTATTTTCTGCTGAGTTTTTGCAGGGAGAAGGAGATGGGGAACAGAGGTGAATAAGGCTGGTGAGCTAGAAACTTTTTCTTCTAAAAATACTCAAATACGTCAGTGGCTTTGGGAGCCCTGAATGGAAAGAAAAGTGTTTTCCCACTGTGTGTATTTCTGGCCCTCCAGGTGCAAGCTAGGATTAAAGCTAATGGCCCACCAGTTCTTGGTTCTGTTGTTTCATTACCATTTATCCGAATCAAACCTGAACCTGCTTGGGCCAGGCAGCTGTGATGGTGGCTAGGCGTAGTCTGTGGCAGGATTCGATACAGTTCGGTATGGAGCCACCACCATATATGAGAGGTGGAGTAGAGGACTGGCTGCTGTTATGGTTCCCCATGGCTGTCCTTTTGGGGCATAGGCTGGCTGACGTTTACAGCCATGCATGAGGAAACCAAGCGCTCTGTGGAAAAGCGACCTGCCTTGGACCTGCAAACTGAGCAGTAGAATAAGCTGGAGCAAACGTGGGAGAAAGAGATACCGATTCTGTAGCTGGAGCAAGCACAGGAGGAGGTCGACCAGGTTCATGAGATTCACTTGAAAATGGAGCAGTCACAGGAGAAGGAATCACAGGTTCATGAGTTGCAGATTTCCTTGGACATTGTGGACAGCCAGCAGTGGGAGGCCAGGGCCTCAAGCCTTTCAGCAGGAGCTGATGTTTTCAGTTCCTCTTTGGAGGATGAGGAGAATTGGTTTGGAGTTGCAATCCTCAGTCTCCAGAAGGTGAGAGCCCAGCAGTAAGGAGTACCTACTATGCCCCTGGTAGGTCTGCGATTTTGGGACATAGGGGTGGATGCCATCATGCTTTCCAGAGCAGAGAGGAAAAGGCTGACTGCCATTGCCACATGCTCCTTTTTGAAACAGTTGTAAGACCTGTCAAGATGGCAGGGATGAGGGGGATGGCTGAAACCCCACGTGCATAGACTGAATCCTGGACTATGACTGGAATGAGCACTGGCTCCTTTGTTGGGTGGACTTACGGATTTTGGACTATGTTAAATACCTTGATGGGGGTGGGGGGAGGCTTTGATGGAGGCCCTCACCCTACCCTGGGAAGCTTTTAAAATGGCTTGAAAGAAGGCCAAGGACATTTTACACTTTTGGCAAAGTGCTCAGAGACTGGTGAAGTGTATCTTTGTAATTGTTGAAATTGTATGATTTGTCATGTTGTTGTGATTTCTATAATGTGCCTAATTTCCTTGTGCAGGAATATCTGTGCTTGAGATTGTGAAGCAAGAAAAAGGGGTGGAATGTTGGTCAAATAAGTTTGTAAATATAAGTTTGCTCACTTATAGTTTGTATTGGGTGTGGGGGACAAGCTGTAAGCAGGCAGCGTCATTATAGCCTAAGGCTTAGTTTTAAAACTCTTTTCCCCACACCCTTGCCTGATTGCATGATGTGCAGTGGTGCACTCTCATGAGGAATCCCATTATGCCTCAGATAAGTGACTTTGTATCAGAGACTTCCTTGTTTGTAGATTGGATTAAAGGTTTTGATTTCTACACTATAAAATGGGGCAGACTGGAAACTTGCCTTCTCTCAGTTCCTGAGATTAGCATTAGAGAGGAGAGCAGAGAAAGGCCATGTGGAGGAGAGGAGAAGCAGCCAAGATGGCAGAGTGCCGAGGGAGAAGCCAGTTTGTGCAGAGTTTGTGCTGGAGTAGGAGACGGGGAACAGAGGTGAATAAGGTGGCAAGCTAGAAACCTTTGATTCTAGGAAAACTCAGATAAGTCAGTGGCTTTGGGAGCCCTGAATGAAAAGGGAAGTGTTTCCTCACTGTGTGTATTTCTTGTCAGCCAGGTGCAAGCTAGGATTAAAGCTAATGGCCCACCAGTTCTTGGCTCCGTTGTTTCATTACCGCCTGTCTGAATCAAACCTGAACCTGCACGGGCCAGGTGGCTATGATGGTGGCCGTGGCTACTGGCTTTAAAATTTTAATAGAGTAAGAAGAGTTCATTAATATGACTTCACATTACACATACAACTAACATTTACGAAACTTACAACTTCTCAAATTTTAGTGTAATATCAAAAAAGAATATCCATAGTTATCTAGAAAAGATCTTAAATACTCCTCTATTTCCAACTACATGCCTAAGGTCAGAGTTTCTTCATGTACTTCAAGGAAAATGATATGTCACAACAGGTTAAATGCAGAAGTAGATACAAATCCAGCTATCTTCTATTAAGCCAGACAGAAAGATATGTGCAAAGCATGTAAAATGATGCTACTCTTATTTTGTTTTGAATAAGTCATTTTCATAAAACGCTTCTTATCATATAATGGTAAAGTTGTTGCTACTAACTTTAAATAAATACATACATATTTATTCTCATTTTTAATTTATACATGGTAAATATTGATTTGTATAAGTCACATAAAGATCTTTGGGGCTCTCAAGAATTTTTTTTTCTTTTCTTATTTATTTTGAGATGGAGCGTTTACCACTAGCACGGCGGGCGCCTGGCAGTCACAGCGCCCCTCAGCCCGCCTGCTCTCCCAGCCACCATCCGCTTCCAAGGCCCCACTTTCCAGGGCAACCTGCAAGGGGGCAGGGAGCACACTTGCAGGAGTGACGTGGGGCCAGTGATGATGCTCCGTGTGCCCCATGTTCCCACACAGGCCCCACAGGTGGTCGGGGAGGGAGCGCTGAGGCCCCACGTCACGTCACGTCGCTCTCAAGAATTTTTAAGAGTGTATGGAGTTCTGAAAAGTTTGAGAACTGCTTGTCTAAGCTAAGGACTATGTTTCATTACTTTTTATCCTAAATCTGCTTCTGATAATTGTACAGAATGTTAGCTATATTTTGCTATGAAATGATATAGCACACAGTAATTCTTTCTATGATTATGGAAAATTAAGACAAATGAGGAAAAAATAAACAGTACTGGCTGAAAACAAAGAAACAAATATTTGTGTCTCTGGCTCAAGTGACATAGTCACTACACATAGGTTAGTTTCATTGGAAAATATATTATGACCTACCAACAGGTGACTTACAAATATACTAATTCTGGCTCATTGAAGAAGACATGATAAGGTATAACTCTATATTTGGTCTTGATTACACAAGGTCATAAAACCTCTCACTATTTTTGGATTTGCTCTGTACTTGTTAGTCCCTTTCCATTGGAGATGTTTGGGAGCACAGAGTGGTTTTCTTTTTGACTGCTAGAGCCAGAGGATTTGGCACAAAGTATGACTTAATATGTATTTGTTGAATGAGTGAATCAACAAAATAAAGACTTAGACACACAAAGGTTATTCCAGAGTGACATTTAAATATATGTATGTTTCCTCCGCGGTCTGAAACACCAGCCAGAACCACCCTGGTTCAAGACACTGTCATTTTCCCCCTCCTTTCACTTTGTCTCCCCTAAAGTCTATTCTCAAGAGTGTGAGTGAGGCTTTTAAAATGTAAGTCTAGTCATGTAATTCTTTTACTCATCTCCTCCACGAGATCTGCATCTCAAAATAAAAACCAATGTCTTTACAAAACCCAACACAATCTGTCATTCCTAATCCCTACGTCCACTCTCCTTTCTCATCTGACTCCTGATCTTCATGGTGTTTCCCAAACAAACCAGGGTTGCCACTGACCAAGCGCCTTGGAGCTGTGTGTGTTTCCTTTGCCTGGGCAGTTTTTCTCAGATTAGCAGCTCTTCCCCCAGATGACAGTATACGGTAGTTTATCCCATTATCTCCTTCAAATATTTGCTGAACGTGAATTTCAACAAAGCCGAAATGATTTCCTACTTAAAAGCTGTAACATGTCCTTCTACCCTGTCACCTTCTTTTATCCAGTTTTATTTTTTTGATACCGTGTGTTACTTAACAGATCACCACACTATTTGTGAGCTCATTTTAGGTCTCTCTAGTAAGAGTTTAAACTCCCTACAGCAAAGATTTTGTCCCAATGTTTTGAGGGCTCGGCACATAGAAAACACTCAATAAAGAATTCCACAAACTCATCATCTTACTGTCCATAGAGCTGGGCAACCTCCTTAACTTTGCTCAAACCTAAATTTCACCACCGTCTTAAAGGGCGAAAGCTCTCGCAGCACCTACTTTTTTTCCCCCCTCTAACAACTTTCCGCCCCGGAAGTAAAAGCCGAAGAGGGTGAGACGAGGAGCTACTTCCGTTTCCGTACAATCGCTAGGGAGCCAACACGATGGAGAAGACCGGCGGTAGAAGAAAGAAAGGCCTGAGACACAAGAGCGCTACCGAAGAACCTCAGGAGGCTGCAGTCGTTGAAGATGGGGCGACGGAAAGCGGAGTCCAACCCCCGAAAACATCTGCCTTTCCTCCAGGCTTCAGCATTTCTGAGATTAAAAACAAACAGCGGCGACATTTAATGTTCACGCGGTGGAAACAGCAGCAGCGGAAGGTATGAGAGGGACGGAGGCGGCAGGGCGCATGTGCAGCATCCGCTTGGGAGGTGGGGACGTGGGTAGGTGTGTTGCACATGCGTTGTCACCCCTGCCTGGAGTCCCGAGTCGTGGCGATCAACCCCAACGGTTGGCGTGGCCTCGTAGGTTTTTATTCCCTCTGCCTTTTACCCGAGCGTCCGGGATTGATTCCCTTTCTTACCAGCTACTTGCTACTATGGTCCTTGGCTGAGAATGTAAACAAGAAGTCCTTCTCTCCTGACTTAGGAAGCAAAAGTCTCCCTCACCGCTTGGTCCCTTCCAGCTGTGGTTGGTTGTTAATTCCTAGAATCTAATGCAGGCAATACGTAAATTCAAAGTGTTGCTTCTCTGATTCCTGCAGCAACTCTCACAAAATTAGTGCTGTCGTTCCTAGTAATTGTATTTGTTTTTTTACAGCGTTATCCTCATACTGTTCTGGAAGGTAACAAGTATGGGGAGATAAAGCCCAAAGTCACAGTGCTCATTTGTGCTTTAAGTTGCAATTAGAATCAAGCGTTTGCTTATTCTTGCACATTATCAAAGTTCGCATACATAATACTGTTTTTGTGTATCTGCTTCCTCTTACCAGACTTGTTGAGGCCCTGGACTGAGTCTTATTACTCCTCTTAAGTGCTAACGTCCTACTGGAGTACACAGAACGAGCATCTAACCCATTCTGGTGTGCGAGTATGGGAGGAGGGTGTCCTAGAAGACTTCTTGAGACCTGATTAGGTTGAGGGTTAATGAACGCTGGGGTGGTGTTTTCAATTGTGTGTCAAGCATTCTGTTCAGAAATCTCCAGAAGAGACATATTCACAATACAAACCATCTTAACCCACCTTGCAAGTTCTTAATTATTTGACAGGTATATTTTGATTATAAAATATATGGATAACGCCTGACCTGTGGTGGCGCAGTGGATAAAGCGTCGACCTGGGAACACCGAGGTCGCCAGTTCAAAACCCTGCACTGGTCTGGTCAAGGCACATATGGGAGTTGATGCTTCCAGCTCCTCCCTCCTTTCTCTCTTTCTCTCTCTCTCTCACTCTGTGTCTCCTCTCTAAAATGAATAAAATAATAGTTAAAAAAAAATATATGGATAACTAGTGAAGCTTTTACTGAAAGCAACCTGAACCATAAAATCTCCCATTCTCAGTTATTTTTAGTATTTTCCCAGGGAAACTACCGGCATAACCATGATTTTCTTTAGGATGCCACTTGTTAGGAATGTAGGAAGAATACAGCAAAAATTTGTTTTGAATACATTATGCACTTCCACTTGAGATTTTACAGTAAAAGATAAAGTTAGTGGAATTTTAAATATTCAAAAATGGCCGATTTAGACTTTTTTTTTGGAGAAGCAGTTAGATCTTTGTTACAGAAGTCTTATTGATTGGCCAGCTCATTTGTTTTATCTTAACTTAGGTATGAAAATCTACATCAGCATTTTAATTTTAATACATTTTGAAGATTACTCAGTGTAAGTATTAGCAAATTGCTAAGTATAGCATTAGTAATTTGTAGTTTCAGTATGTGTTTGTGATATAACTAATAATTTCTCAATATTGTTCTTTTTTTAAAACCCTTTAGGAAAAGTTGGCAGCTAAGAAAAAACTTAAAAAAGAGAGAGAAGCTCTTGGTGATAAGGTAAACAAAATTTTTAGCCATCTTTCTATCTCATATTAAGGAATGCTTCCTGATATTTATGTTGAATGACTTTTAAAATTTATTATAATTCAGATCTATATAAAAAATGTAACAAACCCTGCTCTACACTTTTCAAGCTTAAGTAATAATGCACTAGTCAATAATGTTCAAAGCCTTTTGTGGTTCCTGATTGCTTTTTTCCTTCAAAGATAACCAGTCATGAAATTGCTGTTTATTACTTCCAGGGACTTGATTATCTTTACTGTGTATGCTTTTGTTCCAAAAGAAACACAATGTTTTGCATGTTTAAAAATTTTCACATAAATGGTATGTATACTTTGACTTGCTTACTTTACTCAACTTCATATGTGTTTGAGAGGCAGAGACACATCTCCTTGACTTTGGGAATGAAGGAAGCTCCCTAAATTAGGCCTAGAGCTGAAGCTCTTGTGATTTGAAGCAGAGGCTGTTTGTCAGCAGGCAAGGATGAGGAGAGGCAGGACAGACCCTCTTCTGTTACAGGGTTGGGTGTGTAAGAATGAGAGCTGATAATAGGATATGAATCTGTGAAGCGTGAAAATGGGGAATGAAAGGAAGATAAGATATCTGGATGGATTATGGCTGAGAGCCAGATAATGCATCAACAAAGCTGCCTATTTTTGTGGCATTGATCAGCAGTGAAATCTTTCTGTTGAGGATTTTAGAAAGAACTAAACACTTCCACATTTTTGCACAGCTAAGTTATTTTCATTTAGTTTTATGACATTTATAATTAGTTCTAGGTTATAATTTATACTTGCATATAAAAAATTTAAAAAACATATAACTCTTCCCCCCTCCCATTTTTTAAAATAAGGTACCAAGTAAGGATAAGTGTTTTTGAAGAAGGGAAAAATATAGACTATAAATGAAACACTCTGCTTTTTCATGCATTCTCTTAAATAACATGGTTAGGTTAAATAACATGACATTGCCAATATTGGACTATTTTGACATGCAAATTCTATCAAGCAATGTTAGTCTCTTTTTGGCTCTCAATAATCAGTCAGTTTCAGCGAACTAATATGCTGATCATTGTTCTGTTTTTTGTACTGAAAGATGACTTCCTAGAACTACTTCTTTCAAAAAATTATTTAACACTTAAGATGTTTGATAGTGTAATAAAAAATAAAATGCTAAATAGTTTGCCAGCTCACATTTCTTCATCTCTTCTAGCGCACATAGAGTATTTTGAATTCATTTTAGTTAGTATGCTTACAGTTCTGTGCTTCTGCTCCTTAACCATTTTGTTTACAGTTTTTGCTCTAAGCTGAATGTGCATGATTTATAATTCTAACAGTTACCCGCTATGTTGAAGTGCTACAGTAGTCATTATCCTGTTGTTGGGCATTTGCCCTATTTGCTGTTTATTTCTATTAACAGTAGTGATACTGCATCTTTCTTTGTATAAATTGTTCCCCCCTTTCAGACCTTACCAAGTCCCCCAAACTAGAATTACTAGTTCAACAGATAGAAACAGATTCATAGCTTTTGTTATATATCTGAATAGCTTTTTGAAAGTATTGGGGCAAAGCTACGTATATATGTACTTCCTAAATTTTTTTCCATTTTGTTTGATACTTTGATTCTTAGTGGATATTTATTTTGATCTCAGTTTCTTCTCCTACGTTTGTCTGGTTTTAAGCCATTTCATCCAGTGTTGGCAATTCTTTTAGTATGTGTGTGTTTCTGCTCAGAGAGTTAAAAAGCCTTTTACTCAATATTGTTAGGATTGATGTAGCAGTGGGTTGAAGTGAGAAACAGATTGAGTTTTTGGATTGTTTGCAAATTTGTTATTCTTCCCAGTTGCAATGCAAAACTTTTTATGTAAAATGCTTCTGCAACTTTATCTGTTTTATTTTATTTAGGCTCCACCAAAGCCTATACCTAAGACCATTGAAAACCAGCGAGTGTATGATGAAACTACAGTAGACCCTAATGATGAAGAGGTAACGTTAGAAGTCTTAAATTTGGGTACCACACTCAATAAATTATCTGCATGTTGACGCTTCATTTAAAGTACTAGCTGGTGAATTTGTATAATAGACTGACTCAGCTATCATGTTGATATTTTATCTTATTTGCTAGAGATTGTGTAGTAAGTAAATTTCCCAATAATGCTATAGAAAAAGGCAGTGATTTATTTTCTAAAAATGTTTTATATTTTATGCCTAGGAAAACTTTTTCTCATTTTATCTCTTGTATAATATTTCCTATTAATATATTACTTGAAAAGTATTTCTTTATACTGTAGAACCTGTTTGTAGTACCTGTTTAACATTTTGTACTTAAGGATAATAATTTTTTCTGTATGTCCTCATAAAACTCTTGGTTTCAAAATAATCCACTTTTCACATTTCCCTTTAAATAGTTTGAAACAGTACAGTTGGAGAATAAGGTTTTTAAAATGTTGTATTTTTATTTAGTTTTTGTACAGAGAACTTGATTTTGTTATGTTGTCTGCTTTCAAATAGTGCTTTTTGTCAACGCTCTTTCACATATCTCCTGGTATAGTCATTCACTCATTCAGTCTTCCACCAAATGTTTATTGGTTGTGTACTGTGTATTGGAATTTGTTTTAGGGACTTGGGATCCATCAGTGCACAGAACACTCTTGCATATACACACAAAATTTCTTTCTACCCAGAGCTTATATTCTAGGAGGAGAATCAAACAAGGAACATAAAATAAATAATCATATGTTAGCCAGTGATAGGTTACTAGAGTTAACAAATAGGTTAAAGGATATTCAGGACTACTTGGAGTAGAGTTTGCAGTTTTATATGTATAGGACTTGGTATGTGTGTATACATTTTATTTATATTGACATAATTTCAGGCATAATAGGAATATAGGAGTTCATATATATCCTTCACTCTGATTTTCTAGATTTTAAATTGTACCATACTGTTGCCGGAGATGACACCAATGGAGAATAAGACACTCAGACAACTTAATAGAGGAAGGAGAATTTATTAGTAGCCAGTGGAGCACATTGGGCTAGTAGCACCAAAGCGCGAGCCCCCAAAGTTATATTTTTTACATCTTATGTACCTTTTATAGTGTCCATGCAAGAGGTGCGTAATTCCTTTGTCTGAGGTCCTATGTGCACCCAATGACTCAAAGTGGGCTGGGGGCGTTTCCATGGGGCAGCAAGGGGGAGGGGTTTCTCGACCCGTGGTCCTATTTATTTACAGATCCTGTTTTTCTTGTGAGTGTTGTAGGAGTCTCCAGGAGGTCAGTTAGAGATCTGTAGGATGTGGATAATCTTCAACTGGCTGAGTCAGTCACTCCTGCAGGCCCCTTCTCCTGCATTCTTCTGGTTTCTCCCCTCTCACTCCCCTTTGTGAGATTCTAGAAATTACGTTTTTATGCTGGATTCTCACATTTTTTGCCTCACTCTCCTGGAATTTCCTGATAGTGATGGGTAAAGTATATATGGGCCATAATTCGTTGCTGTACTGTGGCTTTTGTCATGCTCTTTAAGCTGTTTGTTAACAGTGGCAACAAACATGGACCTAACAGGCAGATTTCCAGGAGTAGTAAAACTACTATTAAAGTTTTAAACCCACTAAAGACTGAGAACCATCCCCTAAAAAGGCTGTTGGGTCCCATTCGTGCCAAACTTGCACAGGCACACGTGCCAGTCTTGTCATCTTTTTGACAAGGTCCTCAACTGCCTGGCCCTGGTCATCTATCTGCAGGCAACAATTGATGAGATTGAATTTTCTACACACTCCTCCTTCTGCTGCTAATAGTCTAGCGCTAACCTGTTTTGGTAGATGGCATTTCTCATCTGAGCTTGCTGACGTGCAAGGAGGGTTAGGGCTTTCCCAGTCTTATTGGTAATGATTTCTAAGACTGCCTGCAGTCAAATAATCTGGTTTAATGTGTAAATGAGGGTACGGTATCCCCAAGATCCATCCTTTACCCAGGTGGCAGGTCCATAATATTGGATTATTCGTTTTGGGAGCCACTCATCATCTTTCCAGTCTCCTATCTGGAGTTCTCTTTTCACCCATTGTAAGGGCTGTGGGGCTGGGTAACTACGTAGTTCTTCTGTTTTCAGAGGCAAGAGGAAGAAAGATGGCTTTATCATACCAGTCAGCACTCTTCCCAGTTTCTGGGAAGGTAGATATAGGTCCTGTTTCCACAGATACAGTAAAGTCCACGCAGTACTATGGAGTCTCAGGCCTTGCCAGGGTCCTGCCAGGCTCCAGCTAATTGGGAACCTGGCCAATGGATTTTTTTCTGTCTGATTTTCCACCACACACTTTGTTCGGAGGTGGCATTATAATGCCATTGGCCAAGGCAAGTTAAATCTCCGACTGATTCAATGCAATTTCCTCCACGTCTGGCTAAGTATTATCCTATAATAGTATGTTTTAAAATCCATTGGCTGTCATCAGAGTTTGAGGGGCTGTTATATTTGGCATGGCCCCGGTGGGAATCAATTTTTTGGCTTTTCATGGTCCTCTGTCCTCCATTAGAGTTCCCCCGCATACACAGTAGGAGGTGATATTCAGGGAATGAGCTATTCTGTCAGCCTTCCTGAGGAATAAGTTCTTAGCTGATTGTGGTGGGGGGGGGGTAGGGATTCATTAGTTTCCTCATAAAAGGACATATATTTGGAAGGCTTGAGTGGAATGGTCCAGTACCTGACATCTGATAAGGATTGGAACAATAGGACCTAGCCCCTTCCGTCAATGTCAAGTGTTAGCACTTCTCCAGCCTTCCGGGGGTTTAGTGGGTTGGTTATGATTAGCTTTAAAAAATTGCACCCATGGATGGTGCAGTTTGACAGAGCTGCCTGGTTCTTAGAATATACCTCTTTCCTTTTAGAGGTGTCCTTTTCCCAAGTAGCCCATTGGACACATGACCAGTATTCACAGGTTACTCCACAGGGGTATCTATGAGCACATACATATTTTTCATCTGCCCTGTAGCTTCTCTCCCAGTCAAGGGACCCACACCCCCTTTCTGCATGACTCAAACCTTAAGATGACTTGTTCTGCATTTCCTTTGACCCTAGTTTGTGTCATGGTTGGACCATCATTCTATCTCCAAACTCCTCCTCCTTTTGCTACCTTTATCTCAAACATTATTTTGTTTGTTTATTTATTTATTTTACAGGGACAGAGAGAGAGTCAGAGAAAGGGATAGATAGGGACAGACAGAGGAACGGAGAGATGAGAAGCATCAATCATCAATTTTTCGTTGTGACACCTTTGTTGTTCATTGATTGTGTTGTTCATTGATTGCTTTCTCACATGTGCCTTGACCGTGGGCCTTCAGCAGACTGAGCAACCCCTTGCTGGAGCCAGCGACCTTGAGTCCAAGCTGGCGAGCTTTTGCTCAAGCCAGATGGGCCCACGCTCAAGCTGGTGACCTCGGGGTCTCGAACCCGGGTCCACTGTGTCCCAGTCCAACACTCTATCCACTGCACCACCGCCTGGTCAGGCTCAAACACTATTTTGGTAGGAGGGTCTATGGGTTGGGGTTATAATAGATAAAAGGTTGGTCATTTGCTAAGTCACATTGAATATTGAGTTTGATTATAGGTACAGGTCCCTTTCTGAGTTCCCTGGCATTCATAGAAGCTATAGAAAAGCAAGGTGGTGGAGACTTTTGACCTTCCTTGGTGATATGGGCACATAGTTCACAGTCCTCTGCCCTACTTCCCCTTCCTCCCCAGAGTCCCAACTGGGACCGGCAGGTGGAGTTTCCCCTTCCATCCTGTGAGGCATCCGCATCCCGTGCGCACTCAGTGAGCACGCCTACAGGACAGCTCAGGGGCTCCCCAGGGGGGTACCCAAAGTCAGCCAAACATGGGCATCGTTCCTCCTCGCTTTCCAGCCAGTGCACCAGAAATCTGTTGCAGGAAACAACACCAACAAAGGATAAGACACTCGGACAACTTAATAAAGGAAGGAGAATTTATTAGTAGCCGGTGGAGCACATGGGACTAGTAGCAGTACCAAAGCATGAACTCCCTAAAGTTAGACTTTTTACATCTTATATACATTTTATAGTGGCCATGCAAGAGGCATGTGATTCCTTTGTCTGAGGTCCTATGTGCACCTCATGACTAAAGGTGGGGCAGGGGAGTTTTAGCAGTGCAGCAAGAGGGAGGGGTTGCCAGACCCCTGGTTCTATTTATTTACAGATCCTGTTTCTCTTGTAAGAGGCTCTAGGAGATGAGTTAGAAATCTATAGGATGTAAATAATCTTTAACAGGCTGAGGTGGTAATTCCTGTCGGCCCCTTCTGCATTCTTCTGGTTTCTCCCCTACTTTGCTTTCATTTATATTCTTTCTGAGATGCTTGCAAGTAAGTGGTAGAAGGAAACCTCTTCACTCCTATATACTTTTAGTATGTTTTACCTATAAACAAGTGTATTTTTTAAATAAACACAGTGTACGGTTATCAAAATCAGACAAGTGACATTGATATACAATATTATCTAATCTATACAGCTTATTCAGATGTTACTAGTTGTCCCAGTGATGTCATTTTTAGCAAAAGAAAAAGCCAAGCTCATGCATTTTATACCACTATAATGATTCTTTAACCTTCATTAATTTGGAAGTTCCTCAGACATTCTTTGTTTTTAATAACATTAACATTTTTGAAGAGTACTGACCTGATTTTCTTGTAGAATGTCACTGGAAATGAGTTGGAGGTTTGTTCATGGTTATATTCAATTTATGTACTTTGACAGAAATACTACAGATGTGATGTTCTTTTCAGTGCCTCTTACCAGGATTCACGTATTGTTGCTTTTCCCGTTACTGGTTATATTAACTTTTAGTTACCTGGCATGACATTTTATGCCAGGTTTCTCCCATTAAAGCTACTATATTTCCCTTTGTACATAATTAATAAGTGTTTCTTGAGGGGGGGACATACTTTGAGAATCTATAAATAAATGTTCATCTTCAAACTTTCACTTATGATTTTGCACTTACAAATTTTTTCCAGTCTGGTAGATGCGAAATTGTGTCTGTGTAATTCTAATTTGCTTTTCTTGTTATAAATGAGGTTTGAACATCTTTTCTTTTTAATCAGTTATTTGTTCATGTCTCTTGCCCATTTTTCTGTTGGCTTGGGTTGCAATTTCATATACAGTGGTCACAGGAGGCTTCTTTGAGATGACCATAGCAAAGACTTGAATGATGTGAAGAATTAGCCATCTTTGGGTAAAAAGTACTCCAGGATAGGTGACTCCTGGCTCAAGCCAGCTACCTTGGGTTTCAAACTGGTGATGGGTTTCAGACTGGTGACGTTGGTACTCCGAGTCAGTGCTCTATCCATTGTGCCACCGCCATCAGGCAGTTGTTTACTTTCTTAGCCTTTCTTAATTGTTTAGCTTCGTGATAAGATTCCCCACCGCTATCCTCAAATCCTACTCCTCAGGAGTGTTCTTTTTCTGGACTTCTGATCCTCCATAAAAAATTTTAAATTGCATTAAGCAGATCAGTTTGGGGAGATCTATAAATACTGCTTTACTAGGTCTTCTTTAAATGCTGAAATTGTATTTCAGTGAATTTCATAATAAGTTTTACACATAAATCTTGTTAGAGCTCTTTAATAGTTATTAACTAGTAGTTTTCTAAATTCATGTCTAATAATTTGTATGAGTAGTGTTTTCATGTTTAGATGTATCATTTCTGCGAGTAAGTGTTTTTACTTTCAAACCGGTAAGTTTCTTTTAATTTTTTTCTCTTTTATGCTGAATAGAACCTCCAGCATGTCAAATAAATAGAAAAAGCATTAGTGGCATCCTGATTGTAAAAAGAATACTTCTTTCTATTCTAATGTGTCATCGTTAATATTTGTGTTGTTAAGGATATCTTCTCCTTATGAATTAATGAAGTTCTGTATTATTTTGTTATGTTGCTGGGTTTTATCAAAAATGGATATAGAGCCTAACCAGGCAGTGGCGCAGTGGATAGAGCATCGGACTGATGTGGAAGACCTGGGTTCAAGACCCCAAGCTCGCCAGCTTGAGCACAGGCCCATCTGGCTTGAGCAAAAGCTCGCCAGCTTGGACCCAAGGTCACTGGCTCCAGCAGGGGGTTGCTCGGTCCCCTGAAGGCCCGCCGTCAGGGCACATGTGAGAAAGCAATCAATGAACAACTATGGTGTCTCAACGCCAACGAAAAACTAATGATTGATGCTTCTCACCTCTCTCCATTCCTGTCTGTCTGTCTGTCCCTGTCTATCCCTCTCTCTGACTCTCTTTCTGTCCTTGGAAAAAAAAACAAAAAAATGGATATAGAATGTTATTAGATGTTTCTTCTGCAAATATTGAGGTTATGTGCTTTTTCTGCCTATAATGAGATGAATATACACGTTTTCCCCTTTATTATACCAGTGTAGTAAATGAAATAGATTTTATAATATTAAACCTAACCATGTTTGCATTCTTCATGTAAATCCAGCTTATTTATGGTGTTTTGTATTTTTTTATACATTATTTTTTTTTTAATACTTTGCTTAGAAAAGTACATCTATCTTCATGAGTGATAATGCAATAGTATCCCCTTTTCATTCCTGTATTTCTATTATTATTTGTTTGGGCTTTGAACCAGAAATATATCTATTTTTGTATCTATTTTGTTGTTGTAAAATTACTTTTTTTCTTGAGCTTCCCTATTGAATCTTGATATACCATTTGTTTTTTTCCTTCTATCCTCTGATTGAATTATTTATTTGATTGATTTTTTTATCTTTTTTGCTAATATTTCAACCAATTTGTGTCTTTGAATTTAAAGTATCAGATACACTTTGGTTGGATATTGCTTTTTATTCACTCTGACAGGTGATATTTAATGTTATTGATGTAGATTTACATCTGCCAGTTTACTTTTTTTCACATCTTATACCTTTATTTTTTACTCTTCCTTCTTACTGCTTCCTTTTTAATTAAATATTTTTAGTATGCTATTTTTTTTCTTCGTGGTCTTTTAAGCTGTGTGTTGGGTGTGTGTGTGTGTTTATAGGAAGTATAGCATGCACCGTTATTACACTACTGCCACTAAATACTGACACAATTCTGGTAAAATACAGCAAATTTGGCAACAGGATAGCTTCATTTCCTCCACTGTTTGTGCTGTGATCATTATATATACTATTTCTGTTTACGTTATAAATTCTGTGTTGTGATTAGTGCTCTCTTCAGTTTTATTTAAGTAATTAAAAGTGTACACACACACTCTTATGTGTTTACCTTCATATTTACCATTTCTTCTTCTTTCCTTACTCTGAGTTCAAGTCGTCTAGTGTGGAAGCAAGCATAACAGCTAATTATCTCCATTTTTATCTATCTGAAAATGTGCTTATTTTACCTTCACTTTTGAAAGATGGTTTTTTAGGATATAGAATTCTTGGTTGACATTTTTTCCCTTTCAGCACTTTGAATATATGCTATTATATTTTGACCTTTATTATTTCTGATGAGAAATCAGCCATTAATCATCAATCCCCTCTACGGGATTTATTTTTCTCTTCAAAGTTTTCTCTGATTTGGCTTTTAGCAGTTTAACTCTGATGTATTCAGGTACATATTGTTCTTTTCATCCTTGCTTGGCATTTGTTGAACTTGGAGAGCCATGTTAGTTTTTCATCATATTCAGGGAGTTTTCAGCCATTATTCCTTCAAATTTATTTTTTTATTTTTTTACAGGGACAGAGAGAGAGAGTCAGAGAGAGGGATAGATAGGGACAGACAGACAGGAACAGAGAGAGATGAGAAGCATCAATCATTAGTTTTTCGTTACTGTGGCAACACCTTAGTTGTTCATTGATTGCGTTCTCACATGTGCCTTGACTGTGGGCCTTCAGCAGACCAATCAACCCCTTGCTGGAGCCGGCGACCTTGGGTCCAAGCTGGCGAGCTCGGGGTCTTGAACCTGGGTCTTTGGCATCCCAGTCACACACTCTATCCATTGCACCACCGCCTGGTCAGGCCCTTCAAATATTTTTTATCTGCCCATTTCACTCCTCTCTTTCTGGTACTCTTTCTAACACTGTTGAAATGGTTAACATTGTCCTTCAAGTTTCTCCTGCTTTGTTCCTTTTTCTGTGATTTGATCTCTGTATTCTTCAGATTGGATATTAATCTTTTTTTTTTAGTTCATTGATTTTTCTGCCATCTCAGATCTGCTATTAAATCCATTTATCTGTTTAATTCCTTGAATGTATTTATTATAGCTACTTTGAAATGTTTGCTAAATTCAACATTGGGCCCACTCAGAGTTGATTTATATTGACTGCCTTTTTCTGATTATAGGTCATGCTTTCCTGTTTCGTTGTATATCTGACTTTGATTGAAAACTGGACTTTTTTTTTTTTGCAGTAACTCTGGATTATTCTTAAAGTTTTATTTCTTAAAGGTTATTGGGACCCTGGCCAGTTGGCCCAGTGAATAGAGTGTCAGCCTGGCATGTGGATATTCTGGGTTTAATCCCCAGTCAGGGCACACAGGGGATGTGATCATCTACTTCTCCTTCTCTTCCTTTCCCCCTTTTCTCTCTCTCCCATTTTCGCAGCTAGTGGCTCAGTTGGTCCAAGCGTCCTCCCCAGTCAGGGGTTGCCGGGTAGATCCCTATCAGGGCCAATAAGGGAGTTTTTCCATTTCCCATCTACTTTAAAAAAAAAAAAAAAAAAAGGTTATTGGGTTTTTTGTTGTTTTCTTAATAACTTGTGTAGAGTTAAAATGTGAAATCTGTCTACCTGACAGTTGCAATATGTCTCTACCCAGTTTTGTTATTTTTAAACTGACTCTAGGGATTTCCCGTTTTGTGTGGCTTGATGGTCAGCCAATGATGTGAACAGAAGTTAAGACAACTAGAGCCACTATGACAAACATAACTCCTGCCAACTAAACTGTGTCTGTGATAAGGAATGTTTCAAGGCTGCAGGAGTTCTCAAGTCTCCCTTGCCTATCATTTATGCTGGATTCTCCGGTCTCTTCCATTTGTAGTTTAGCTATGAGCCAGGAATCTGTGGAGAGACTATGTCAGCCTCTCTGTGACTCTTTCACATCCAAAGATCTTTAAATTCATGGCTTCTTTAAACTTCCACACCTATCCTGAAGTACACCTGTAATTTTGGACTGGCAAAGCTGAGGTTTTTCACACAGACACACTCCTGTTCTGAATTGAGCCCAACCTTCTGAATTCAAGATTTTTGGGTTTTGCCTACCATCAGACCTAAAGTCGGTAAGTTCCTGTTTTCACTGACCAAGTTGACATGGGAAGGAATAGCTCTAGAAGGTTCCTGATAACTTTTGGCTATGGCTGTAGCTGTTTTTCAAGAATAAACATTTCTGTTTGTGCTCTGAAATTGTTTTTGACAATTATTTTCCATTTTTTATACTTGTATTCTAGAGAGGAAATCACCCAACTTCTTTACGTTGTCTTTTCTATCAGCTAGGTAGTCACTATCATAGAATCATCCTAGAACTATTTTTAAATTTTTAGTTCAGGAGAATATTTGATATAAAATTATCTCATTTTTCTGTTCTTAGGTTGCTTATGATGAAGCTACAGATGAATTTGCTTCTTATTTCAACAGACAAACTTCTCCCAAGATTCTCATTACAACATCAGATAGACCTCATGGGGTAATAAAAATTGATACAGATTTTGAATCCCTAATATTCTATTTATTTGTGTGTTTATTTTAGAGAGAGAGAAACTGATTTGTTGTTTCTCTTATTTATGCATTCATTGGTTGATTCTTGTTGATTCTTTTATGTGCCCTGACCAGGTATTGAATCCACCAACTTGGTGTATCAGGATGATGGTCTAACCAACAAGTTACCCAGCCAGGGTCCTAATTTTTTCTTATTACTTAGACTATTTAAAGGAATTCTATTTAGAAAAGTTAATTGGTGATTGCCTTAGATCGCTGGTCGGCAAACCGTTGCTCAAGAGCCCCATGCGACTCTTTGGCCCCTTGAGTGTGGCTCTTCCATAAAATACCACGTGTGGGCGCTACCTCAATAAGGAATGTACCTACCTATATAGCTTATGTTTAAAAAATGGCTCTCAAAAGAAATTTCAATCGTTGTACTGTTGATATTTGGCTCTGTTGACTAATGAGTTTGCTGACTACTGCTTTAGATAATGCCTATGAATGAGCTAAATAAAATGTAATACTGATGATACAGTGCAGGTTCACTAAGCATGGTTTTTCAGAATAGGGTTTCTCAACGTCAGCACTATAAACATTTTGGGCTGTATAATTTTGTTATGGGTTTGTCGTGCTCATTGGATGGTTTGCAGCATCCCTGGCCTTCATCTACTAGATACTACCAGTACCAGCTACCCCCACCCCATCATAATCACCAAAAATGTTTCCAGGCATTCCCAAAGATCCCCTTCTGGAACAGAATCTAGCACCCCCACACACACCCCCAATTGAGAACCACTGCTCTAAGATGATCAGCCTTTTTCAAAGGATGAAACACATAAGACTGTACTTTTAGGGGTCATTTATATGGTTTGTTAAAGGATGAAACACTGATCATATTTCATTCTTTTCCTAGCCTTGCTCTCTGTTAATAACAATATTTTATAATATTCATTATACTTTTCCTGATAAATATATATCATGTAAGATTTTTATTCTTTGCTCTTGAGGATTTTTGTTATTTTGTTTTGTAGAGAACAGTACGACTCTGTGAACAGCTCTCCACAGTTATACCAAACTCACATGTTTATTACAGAAGAGGACTGGCTTTGAAAAGAATTATTCCACAGTGCATCTCAAGAGATTTCACAGATCTGATTGTTATTAATGAAGATCGCAAAACACCAAGTATCCTTTGTTTTTTAAGGGCAGGCTCATAGTTTGCATAGTTTGTGTTCAAGATTAGCAGTAACAGACATTTTTGTGCAGTATAGGCACTTAGGAATTAATATGTTTGGATTTTGTAGTTTGCTTCTGACACAAACTACGTTTGGTAGGAATGTTCTAGAAAAGATTGAAGCCTTGATTTAGGTTGCAAGAAATGACCTATTAACTCTGTTAACCCTCTTAAGATTTAATTAATTTTTCAGAGTGCAAATGATACAGAAATACTTTTGACTGTGAGTCAACAAGTTGAACTTGTCGTGAATCTTTGAAAAGAAGAATTCAAGCATTTACTGATAATCTGCTATGTGGTCAGCACTAGTATCTATCAAAAACAGATCTTTCAAGAGCTAATTAATGAATTAGATAGTAAGAAAGGCATTTTCATGACTATAATCCAAATAAATGACAGGTGCTATATAGTGAGTTGAGTACAGATTTAGAGCTTAATTTTGAGCACATAAAAAGAGGTGTCATTTGAAGTGGGCCTTAATGTTTGAGCAAACTATTGCAGGTATTTGAAAGCATGAGTCAAGAAACAAAACATGCTAAGTTTTATGTGGCAGTGTGTAAGAGATTGTATCAGTGCCTACCAGTTGGGAAACAGCATGGTGAGACAGTAAGGGGAGGCAGGTTAGAAAGAGTTTGGAGCCACATTATGAGTGCCACACTGTTTTATTCTGTAGATGAACCTATGATGAGAGTGCCTTGAAATTAATTATAGCTGTCAAGAATTCAGATACCTGTTCTTTTTCACATAGCATCTAGAAAACTGGTACAGACAGTGACACAGCTAAGTCCCATAGCTTGTCACTTGGTTTTATAACCAAAGCCTAAGTTCAGACTTGATTTACGGTCTGTATTAAAAGATGTACTTGAAATGGTAAAGATGTCAGACCAACCAAGATACTGTTTTCATAATCTAGGTCAGTGTTTTTCAACTGGCAGTCCACCAGAAATTCTGTGCTGGTCCACGAAAGTTAACCACCCTGAAATTATATGGGAGATTAAAACACTGATCTAGGTGGGAAACTAAGACAGTAACAGTAAGGGAAAGCAGATGTAGAAGTGAGGCACTTATATAAAATAGGATTTGATGGGAGAGAAGAAAATTGAAGATAACTAGTTTCTACTTTGGATGAGTAGTAGGAATGTTGATCCCATTATAAAAAGGTGATGATGTGTTTTGTAAAACTAATGTACAAATATTTGAAAACTGTCTGATTCTGATCTTTTAAGGTTCAGTATTTCAAAGAATCAAGTTGTAATATAAAGACTTGAGGAATGAAATATAGGTAGTAATCTATTTTGCTGATTCCAGGACTTTCAAAGTCCCTGTGATGCTAACCCTGCTGGGTAGGTAGGTGTCTGTTTCATTCTAGTTTAGAGATTTTAGCACTATTCTCTGTTCATGGCAGACAATTAGTAAATGGTTACTAATTAATTGGTTTTAATTTGTGGTACAATAATCCCAAGAATAAGAGCTTATCTCTTGAGAAACACTATAACCTTGATTTCAAGAAGAAAGCCTAGGAGTGTCTGGTTTTGTGGAATGATATTAAAAACTGATAGCATATCCTAACCTTAAAAACATAAAACTGTACATTTTTAGGGTTATAAGATCTCTAATGTGGAGATAAACTTAAATTCTATCTACAATGCTAGAAACTCTAGAATCCCTTCCTGTCTTAACCATTCCTGTTAGTGCACATTAACTAGATATTTCACTCACTTTTGGTGAATACTCAAACAGCTTATAGAAAGTGATAATGAGCTATTATATTGTGAAAAGAGAAAAGGTAGGACAATATGAAATATTTTGGTGGATGTATGCATCTTTGAGTTAGAGGTATGGTAAGAAAATTTCCATTAATCCAGAGGAATACATGAACGTTACCTATTCACCTTGCTACAGACTTTAGGAACTTTTGGGCATAGAGAACCAGTTATTTAAACAGTTCAAGATATACATTATTACAGTTCACTATGTTCTTAGCTTTATGAACAGATGGATTAATTCTGAGTCACTTGCCAAATGGACCAACTGCTCACTTTAAAATGAGCAGTGTTCGTCTGCGTAAAGAAATTAAGGTAAGTTTTATGTATTCCTTGATTGGCAGTTGGTCTCAGTGTATTTGCTGAAGTAGAAGCTATACCTAATAGATCTGATTTTAACAATGGCATTTGCTCTTCTGATTAAAGCTATAATTTTATCTGACTACTGAGTTTTCTTGTGAGCCCATCATAGTTGAGTTATAGCATGCACGCAACAATAGCCTTCACTATAAAATGTTACTTTCCTAGAACTTTCTTTTTGGTGCATTCACAGCATATTAAAATACTTTTAGGTACGTCTTCACGGGTTTGGTAAGCCATCTATGCTTGTCACGAAGATAAATTTTTAAAATTTTTCATGTAAATTATAAAACTTAAAATTGCAATGATATAGTTTTGCTAATTAACCTTATTGTTATATTTTCATGATTTTTCTAGAGAAGAGGCAAGGACCCCACAGAACATGTACCTGAAATAATTCTTAATAATTTTACAACACGGCTGGGACATTCTATTGGACGGATGTTTGCATCTCTCTTTCCCCATAATCCTCAGTTTATTGGAAGGCAAGTTGCCACATTCCACAATCAGCGGGATTATATCTTCTTCAGGTTTCACAGGTAAGGAAGATACTAAGTCCTTGGACTTGAATTTATGAAATACACTTTCAGTATAAACTTGTTTTCTAATGTATTATAACAGGTATTATAGATGACAGGTTGTCTCTTGAACCCTGTCATATTAAATAACAGTTGGGTTTATGCAGACTAATTCCGTTTTCCTTTGAAGATACATATTCAAGAGTGAAAAGAAAGTGGGAATTCAAGAACTTGGACCACGCTTTACTTTAAAATTAAGATCTCTTCAGAAAGGAACCTTTGATTCTAAATATGGAGAATATGAATGGGTCCATAAGGTATGTGCTTACTCTTGAAAAACCATTTAGATGATTTTACGTATGGAATGAGTAGGGAACTATGTACTTTTTAAGTTTGGGGTTTTTATACCTTAAGTTATGCTTATGAATCTCTTCCCTTGTGAGCTAGAAAGACCCATTCTCTAATGTGGTATTTGGGTTTGGTGTAATCCTGGTTCATTTTTGAAGTATCCTAAAGGTCATTGGTTCTCAGAGTAAGCTCAGACGCATCACTAGGAACTATTAAGGGCAAGTGCTGGGCCACAGACCTGCAGAAATGGATCCAGCATTGTTTATAAGCCTTGTTACCTAATTCTGGTGCACGCTTGAGAACTATTGTTTGTTTTTTTTAAAATTTTATTTATTTTTTTTTTATTTTATTCATTTTAGAGAGGAGACACAGAGTGAGAGAGAGAGAGAGAAAGAGAGAAAGGGGGGAGGAGCTGGAAGCATCAACTCCCATATGTGCCTTGACCAGACCAGTGCAGGGTTTTGAACTGGCGACCTCAGTGTTCCCAGGTCGACACTTTATCCACTACGCCACCACAGGTCAGGCGCTATACAGGTTTTGTAGACGTTTGGAAAGCATTGTAATAACCCATAGTGAAAACTTCTTTAAACGTTCATTTTTCTATCTAGAAAGCAGTATGTCACTTAAGTGTGATATATTTACTTTAAAATTTTATATATTTTACATTCATCTGTTAGAACTCTTAACTTCCAACGCCACCTTTTTATATTAGACTGAAAGCCTGTTACTTCAGAGGGTTTTTATTTTTCCCCGTGATCTTCAGAGTTTTTAAGTATTGTTACCCATTGATTATTTATTATAAACTTTTTTTACCCCCTAACTTTTCAGCCCCGGGAAATGGATACAAGTAGAAGAAAATTCCATTTATAAAGTACTGAAGGAATAGTATTGAATCCTGCTGAACAAGCCTATCTTGAATTTGTGACAGGAGACTCTTCCAAATGGCATTTACTGACTTCACATATCTTCTTTCATGTCTGGACAATTACCAAGTGCCATGAATTAAGAATTACCACTTCCTGTTTCTGTAAGATATACAAATAAAAGTCATTTTGGTAAGAGTTTAAGAAGTTATAATTTAGGTTTTCTGAAATTTAATTTTTATTAAGTTGGAATCAAGATTCAATCTTAAATTTCCCATATGCACCTCCATGGAACATGTGGGCTAAAAACTAGTGCTTGGTAGATTACGCTGTAATCAACCGACTGGTTTTCTACCAGACTAATCTTGTCTAGCACAGTTTTTAATAGTTTTCTGAATGATTTGAGGCCAGGTGTTTGGGGTGTTTTAACCTTTCCTTAAGCCTTTCAGAAGGGTGTTTTTTTGTGCAACAGAGACAGGACAGATACAGGAAGGAAAAGAGATGAGAAGAACCATCGTTGCGGCACCTTAGTTGTTCATGGATTACTTTCTCATATGTGCTTTGCCTCGGGGGTGGAGAGCTACAGCAGAGTGAGTGACCTTGGGCTCAAGTCAGCAACCATGGGGTTATGTCTATGATCCCACACTCAAGCTAGTGAGCCCTTGCTCAAACCAGTGACCTTGGGGTTTCAAACCTGGGTTCTCTGTGACCCAGTCCAGCACTCTATCCATTGCGCCACTGGTAAGGTCAGAAGGGTAAAAATTTTTAAGCAAAATGGTTTATCAAGGATTTAAAGCAAAGTTGCAAATCACTGAACTCAATCTTTGGTTCCTTTTTTCTTGCTACATTGTACCTTATGCACTGTATTGTAGTACTCCGTTCAGGAATTCTCTCAAGCTCCAAAGTTTTTATGTTTCTAATAGAATTCGTACATTGTCTTCTTTTCTACTATCTTTATTAGGAGAGCCACCCTGTTATGAAGTAAATAACTTAGATGTAATTCTAATACCCCTATACAGAGGAATTTATTATAAATATTTATTATTAAAACAAAGTTAACCTTCATGACAAGGTGGTAATGCAATGGCTAGAGCATCATCCTGGGATGCAGAGGACCCAGGTTCGAAACCCCAGGTTGCCAGCTTGAGCACGGGCTCACCAGCTTGAGCGCAGGGTTGCAGACTTGAGCATGGGATCATAGACATGACCCCAAGGTCACTGGCCTGATTGAGGGGCCACTCACTCTGCTGTAGCCCCCTGGTCAAGGCATATATGAGAAAGCAGTCATTGCAACAAAGAATTGATGCTTCTCATCTCTCTCCTTTCCTGTCTGTATGTTCCTATCTGTCCCTCTCTCTGTCTTTCTCGGAGGGAATAAACTAAAGAAAAAACAGGAAATAAAGTTAACCCTGTAATAACTCATGAATAGCAACTAGTTTTATCAGCAACTTCCTCCTGACTCCTAAAGAATAAAAGTTTGCAAATTACCTTTATTTCTCTAGAAGTCTTGGAAGAAATGCATGGCACTAGTTATGTGAGAGAATTTGGTAGAATACTGAAAAAAAACCATGACAACAATGGAAAAATTAGCATTTAGTTGAGGTGCTCAAAAAATTAATATAGTATACTACAAATAATTAAGCAAAAAAACTTTTATAAGTATTTTATTTGCTGCTGCCAGTGTATATAAAATAATTACCCTTGGGAAACAGAAATTCATGAAAATTCAGAGAGGTAGATGTTAAGGACTGACAGAAGCAGAAGTTTTGTGTAATATGGCACGTGTTACAAGAATAAGCTTTTTGTACAGGCTTTAAATTTCAGTCTCTGAATATTCTGCAGCCATGAAAAGTGGTTTAGAACACCTGAAATGAGAAAAAACAAATTAGGATAAAATGTCAAAGAACTATTCAATTAAGTAGAATTACATGTCAGTATAACCACTGAACACCTCATTTACAAGTAATATAATATGTAAGATAATTCATAATTGTTTTTTAAAGAAGATGAGTAACTACATACTCTGGATCCTCTTTTTTTGATTTATTTTTTTAGAGGGACAGAAAGAGAGAGAGTCAGAGAGAGGGATAGATAGGGACAGACAGACAGGAACGGAGAGAGGTGAGAAGCATCAATCATTAGTTTTTCATTGCCATTGTGACACCATAGTTGTTCATTGATTGCTTTCTCACATGCCATGACCGCGGGCCTTCAGCAGACTGAGCAACCCCTTGCTGGAGCCAGCGTCCTTGGGTCCAAGCTGACAAGCTTTTTGCTCAAGCCAGATGGGCCCACGCTCAACCTGGTGAGCTCAGGGTCTTGAACCTGGGTCTTCCACATCCCAGTCCAACGCTCTATCCATTGCGCCACCGCCTGGTCAGGCTCTGGATCCTCATTTTTAAAAAACTTTTTTTTTTCTCTTAAAGGTAAGTAAGAGCTAACAATGGTTATTTCTAGGTATACGATCATGGTAATTTGTATTTCCCCTCTACTAACTGTCGACAAATTAACTTGGTCTTTTTTTTTTTTTTTTAATTATAAAAAACCATATACAGTACTGCACTTTTCACTCCATAAGACGCACCTGACCATAAAACACACCTAGGGTTTTAAGGAGGAAAATAAGAAAAAAATATTCTGAACCAAATGGTGTGTTAAAATATTTAATAAAATACTGTATTTTTCGCTCCATAAGATGCACAGGCATTTTCCCCTCCACTTTTGGGGGGAAAAGTGTGCCTTATGGAGCAAAAAGTACGGTATATGCCCTAGCCCAGTAGCTCAGTTGGTTAGAGCCTCATCCTGACACATCAAGGTTGCAGGTTCTATTCTTAGGGTACATACAGGTATCAACCAATGAATGCATAAGTAAGTGGAACAACAAACCGATATTTCTCTAAAAAATGTCTGAAAAACATCTTTTTAAAAGCTATGAGTATAAAGACTGAACTGTAAATTCTTTGCATACTACTCACTGTGGGCCTGGGGCCAGCATTAGTATAACCTATGAGTTGGTAAGAAACACAGATTCTAAGGCCTCACTTCAGACCTGCTGAATTCGAATTTGCATTTTAACAAAGAGATACATCAAATTTGAGAAGAAATGTTTTTACATCAAAATTTTTTTTCCTAGTCAAAAGTATTTAAAATATTAATATCTACACCAAGCTATTTTATTATACTACCAAGATTAATAACCATTGTTTTACTTTGAAACCTGGGTTATTGTTCCAGCCATATTTATTTATAACCTTGACCAAGTCATTGAAACAGTTAATCTGCAGGCTCCTGTGAAATGTGTACACTATTAACTGCCAGTTAAGAGCTAGGCTTCTTAACAGTATTATATATCAAATGAAAATAAGCCATTTTGCAAAAAGCATACAACTGGGACAGAAGTTGTAAAAAGATCTTTAATAACCCATAAAAATACCTAATTTCCAAAAATTGCCATGAAGCATTAATACTGCCATAAGCAAGGAACTATTAAACTTACATAGGAACTAGACTGTTAAAAAGAATTACTTCCATATGGAAAGGAAAACCTGTTACTGAAAGGTACTTTTGTTCCCCCCTGGTGTTTCAAAAGATCTTAACCAATCACTGTATTACTGGAAAATACGTTGTACTTATACAGATTTCCTGGACACTCCCAAGTCTACAAAGCTTAATTTGGGAGGGCACAACTATGTAACAAGGTATTTTAGGAAGCAGCTTCCTGGAGTTAGAATGTTTGTAAAGGGTGTGTGCCATACAGTCTCTTTTTTTTAAAGCACTATTAGTTTAAGGTTGCTTCTCTCAGGTCAGTACTACAAACATAGTAAGTACACACCCTGCCTAAAGTACTATGGCTTTATAAAAGGGAGCATCCTTACGTTACATTTTAAATTGTCCACAGTATGTTTTGATCACACCTCTTTTGGGCTAACATGTTTTTGCACACGCTGACATTTAGGCACAGATTAAAATTTACAAGTCCGCTTATTCAACTATCTCATTTTCTCTTGCATTCACAACTCCCCGTTTTTTGATGCCCTATAGCTGAATTCTATCAGAGCAAAAATATCAGAACCAATTCAAATCAATTGGTAGTGCTTTAAAAGTTATCCCCATAAACACCAGATTTTTAAAAAAACTAAGTATTTGCTACATACACAAACTTAAACCAGGGACCTCAAAATACACTATTACACCAATATTTTAAAAAGTAACATGGCTTATCACAGCAGTGGAATTTTCTAGTAACTCTCCTATATCCTTTATAGTTATTAAATAATCTAACCATCTTTATGGTGAAATAGAAACAGTACTATACATCAGTAAATTTCATCAATGCTCACTTTCCTCACAAAACAATACCAGAAACTTGCTGTTCCAAACAAAAGTGCAAAAGTAAAAGAAAAAGACTTAACTAGATATAAGAAAAAGACTTAACTAGATATTTGTGCAAGTGCGGTTTTGTTTTACTCTCTCGGGAAACTTACCTTCAAAGATTAATTTCACTACAAAAAAGAACAGACTTTCTGGGGTCTGAAGGGATTTGTACTTGAAGATACTCCAGTCAGCAGGGGGTCATGTTGTGCATTCTGCAGACAGAATTGTTTCAAATCTGCAGCTGCCTGGGAAACCTATACAAAGCAAGAGGCGGGGGTGGGAGGTGGTAAGAATGTTTTAAGGAAAAGGTTTCTCAAATATTCAAAAATACTTGTAATAAACATTTCTATTAAAAAACACACTAATTCAGTGGTTCTTAACCTTTTTTGAGGTACTGAGCCCACCCACCAGTTTCATATGCGCATTCACCGAACCCATCTTTAGTGATAAATAAAATATGATAAATAAAATATGATATTTTTTTACTGGTGCACAAAATGAGCCGTGCATGAACATCACCTTGCTCAAAGAACAAAACCAACAAAGTGCATGAACTCACAACAAATTACGGTATTACTTTATTCTGGCCTCGGTGGCAGAGGCTTCTCCGAACCCCTGAGACCGACTCATCGAACCCCTAGGGTTCGATAGAACCCAGGTTAAGAACCACTGCACTAATTGAAGGTCAACAGTCAATACTGAGCTCTTAAAGCATTGCATGTAAATAAAACTAGCTTACGTTTTCCTTTGCTTATTACAAGCATCAAATGATTCAGTACAAACAGTACAATTCCATTTATCTGCCAAGTACAGCACATCTTGCTAGTTTATTAATAAACAGACTGTTCAAGTGCAACCTTGCGGGGTAACATCTTGCTTTTTAAATGCAGTGCAAAAAGCAGTACACGCCATAGTACAGGTTAAGCAAAAAGCATTAAAATTCTAGCAAACTATTATTACTTTGTCTTGAAGGCAGTATTACTGGAAAAATGCTGGTACTGTGAATGAATGTAATGTTCTAAATTCAAACCTTTTAGTCCATTGTTTTGGTACTAGGTATCATCACCTGTTTATTTCTTTTTATTTTATTCATTTTAGAGAGGAGACACAGAGTGAGAGAGAGAAAGAGAAAGAGAGAAAGGGGGGAGGAGCTGGAAGCATCAACTCCCATATGTGCCTTGACCAAACCAGTGCAGGGTTTTGAACTGGCGACCTCAGTGTTCCCAGGTCGACGCTTTATCCACTGCGCCACCACAGGTCAGACTCATCACCTGTTTAATATTACAAAACTGGGCAGTGGCAGCATTCTGCTCCATGTCAGGTTACCAAAAAGCTGGTAAGAAACCTCAGTTACTTTTAACAACTTCACTGAGTAGCCTGCCTTTAAGAAACTGTATATTTATATGCCTTAAATGTGACTTAATAATTTTCCTACATGTATGCAATGCCACTCAAACAGGACCAAAGGAACTTTTATGGCTTTACAGTTTGTTTCTTCCTGTATCATTTAGACATCAACTATTTGTACATATTCTGGTAAGGTGATAATATAAGATACAAAGAAATAAAAATTATGTTACCCCAATAAATTCAATTAAAAAAAAGAAAACAATGAACTGAATGGTTAAGGTATAGAACACGAGTGACTAAAAGATGCCCAAAATGAATAAAATATCTTAAAGTCTGGAATTTTGGTTTAGGAAGATGGGAAAAATAATAATTTATTCTCCATTTTAACTATCCTCAAGGAGGGTGAGAGCAGTTGTCCAGTCCAGAAGCAAGGATGTTTTAAGAGCATCAAAGATGCTCTCTATACCAAAAAAAGTCCACAGATTATTGCTACACACTAGACATTAACATGATAAAAGGATCCATCACCCTGAGATGAATCTAAACTCTGCTCTCACAACCAGTTTGAATGTTTGGTATATACAACAGTCCAGGGTAATGAGTTCCACAGGTTTATTTAGCAACTTGGTATAAAGTAGTGGTTTTACATTACCTGGTACCAAGTACTATGACAAATGGCCACTCTGGTCCCTCCAAAAAGAAGGTAGATATAGAACTAAAGTGGTACAATTTTTTAAAATCTTATACTTGATTTCGTTCACATTAACCAGCAGTGAAAATACAGTAAAATATCTGTTTACTTTCTGCCTAAAGTGTAGTAAGCTCCAAGTTAACTTCCTTTCACAAACTTCTCAGACGCCACTATGTGCCAAATACTTCTAGGCACCAAGAATACATAAAAGCAACCAGGTCCCTGCTGTTTTGGAGCTCACAGTTCTCAAAAACAGACAAGGTTCCCTGGAGAGACAGGAGTGGTTTGTTAGATTGTGACTTACAGGAAGGTGTCTCTGAGGAGGTGACATTTAAACAGATCTCAATGCCCCTGAAATCCAGCCCCATTAACCATCAATGTGAAATTCATGATCAGTGAGAATTCCAAAGAGTGGGAAAAAGTTCTAAAATTCAACAAGCTGCTAGCCCCTAACTCACTGTAATAATCACCATCCAGGCAACTGAAACCCTATAATCCTGGCATAATTATTAGTGCCCTCTTTCACTCTGAAAAGTATCCTGGGTTGGCAATCAAGTACAGTGTGTCTGTAAAGTCATGGTGCACTTTTGCATGATGACAGGTCAAAAGTACACCATGACTTTACGGACACACTGTATATGGTCATCCTACACATGGAAGAATTTGTCAAGCTTCTGGGACAATTTCTATCAACTATACTCAGAAGTGTAAACAGTAAACTGGTGTTAGCTTAAAAATATTACTGAAAAAAAAAAAGCGCTTAGCACAAAGTCATGGATTTAAAACGATGCACAAAATGAAATCAAACTAACCACATTTTGTAACTCATCCAAAAAAAAAGCTCATTTAAGGTCCCAAGGTGGAATGTCACCCCCACGCCACCCCCAGTCCTAGCATCAAATTGAAAACTTTAAAACCAAGTCACTTGTGGCTTTAATGATCCCAACCAGAAGCCTCCTAAAGAATTAAGTATAGGGATAAAGGCATCATGTTGGGGAGTTATTGGAGGGGCTATTAATAATAATATTTCATAATAAAACTTTCGTAGTACTTTAGTCTGAGGACTTCATTTTATTGTCTTTGGATACAAGGGTTAATACCCCTACTTAGTAACACTTATAGCTTTCAACCAGCATTCCCCCACCCCTGTGGGCCACTCCCATCTATGACAAAGGCACACCTGCATAATGTAATGTTTGGTTAAGATATATGATTTAAAATTTCAAAGTTAAATCCAGCCAAGAGATTAGCGAAATGAATTCCAAACGGCAATGGGTTGTAGGACAGGAAGGGGAATCCCACACCAAGACGATGGGAATTTCCCTTCCCTCCTGAGGTGGACACAATTAAGTTAGATCTCAGACATTTCTATTTAAGGAAGTAGGTAAATGAGAGACCACCTTACTCCACAAAACATTTCTAGAAAAGTAAAGACTTATCTGATTAGCACAGAATCAAATCATCTTGGAAAATGGCTAATTTTTGGAACAGAGTGAATGATTTATATTCTATTCTTGATTCTTTTTTTAATTACCAGAAGCGTTTGACTTGTAAAATGACCTGTACCAGAAGGAATCCAATCCACTTAAGTTTTCAAAGTCAGGAGGAACTTGGAATAACACATGAGTATCAGGTTTTCACATCAACACACACAAAAGTCTTTTCCCCCAAAGTAAATAACCGAAGGCAAGGTCAGCGCTAACCAGACGCCAAAAGTGAGATTAGTCCACCCTAATCACTTTTGGGGGGTATGCGGACCTGTAGATATACCCAAGGTCAGATCTGGGCAAACCGTGCCAAATAGGTATGAAATGCACGCTTTGTACGAGGTGGGTTGTACAGGGCACCAGTGGTAACCTTACCCGCCGGAAAAGTTTCAAAAACTAACATACTTCTTTAACCTAGAGTTCAAAGTTATGCAAGACTTCGTTCTTAAGTATATGTGAGGTGGCTGAGAGCTGATGGAGGGAAGAATCTACTTTTAAATAGAGTGGGTTTGGAAAGGTCTGACACGGAAAAGGAAAAAAAGTCTGCTCTTTATCAAAAGTCGGATAAAACGCTGTCGGGTAAGGAGGGACGGGAGAGGCTGGCAGAGAGGGCGGGAAGGGTGCGGGACGGCGCGGAAGAGCAGCTGTCGGCCGCAGGCCCGCCGGGAGTCACCACGAAGGGAGGGAGTGAGGGAGGAGGGTCGGAATGCGGAAAGCCGTAGTCAGCCCAGGGGCCAGCCAGCTTTGGAAAGTTCTGGGCAGAAGGGTGCAGTAGCCTCCTCCTAACCACAGCGCCGATCCACTCCGCTAAGCCTCTAAAGTTGGCCGTCCGGGCCGCAGCGCTCGCGTCCTACCCACTCCCCACGGGAAGCGAATCCCATCCGCCCCAGCCAGCTCGGCCGGCCGCGGACTGCCACCCTCGGCCGCTTTCCCCTCCCCCTCGGCTGCCCGCCCCCCCTCTCACCTTAACGCGGTTGAGCCCGGCCTCCAGCCGTAGCTGTTGAACTACTTTCTTCATAGCGGTGACACTAGAGGAACCAGACATGGTGCACGCGAGAGTCGGGCAGATTTGTTGGTAGTGGGTCGGAGGATGGCGAGTCCGCGAGGCCAGACGGCTGGGCAACTAAGCGAGAGGCGGGGCTCGGAACTTTGTCTCTAAGTTTCCGGTTCTTTGCCCAGCGGCTCCACCCTCGGCGCGCATGCGCGCCCCCCTCCTCTCAGAATTTCAGCCCTTCACGCCCGCGGGACACGAGCCTGAAGGAGGCGGAGCAAGGAAAGAAAGGGGGCGGGGCGGGCAGTGGGCGAGGCCACTGCGGACGCGAGCGCAGGCCACGCCCAGTGTGCCCTCCCTCTACCGCGAGGCGAATTTTAGAGTTAGGGAAGGGCTGCCCTTGGCCGCCAAGATCAGATAGGGACTCTGAAGAAGACGGGTGAGCAAACGTCAAACGTTTGAGGGAGTTTATAAAAGGCCTGGTGGTGGGGTGACAAAGAGGTTCGTCTTCCTGTCGGAGGTGGCGGCAGAAGTTGAGGGGAGGGATGGGTAGAGCTCGGCCGAAAGGGTGGGAGCTGGAAGCACCGGGCGCGTCACTGGAAGGCGGTCCCCACAGAGATGTGTCTCTAAGTGCCCCGACTTGGTGCTGTGGGCGACACATCCCGCAGCCCGCCTTCCCACCGCCTCACCCCTGAGGCCGCAAGAGGGCGCGGAGATTGCTGTAACTGAACGAGGGGGCCAGCCCGGTGGCGGGGAGCAGGGGCGCTGGTTCCCTGGAGAAAAGAGGAGTTTCTCACGGTTGGGCTTCTGTTGCCTCTTACCTCTTGGTTTTCCGAAAGAGGTTGTGAAAAATCCATGGAGCTCGTTAAAGATTACTCATGTTTCCTGGTGTTCCTTATTTCATTTGGGGGAGGGGGAATAACCTTATTTTATTTTAAAAAATAAAACTATTTTTTGTGTTTTGGAAAAATTTGCTCTTTTTGTATTTCAGTTGTAACTTATTACCTCCTGCTTAAAATGGATCTTAAAAGGGCTTTTCTGAAGAGATGAAAGGATTTAGTCAAACAAAATAGGTTCCGCTTCACCCAATGGGAAAGAATGTATTATGTCACAGCATTTAGGACATATGTTTCCTATTCTGTTGGGATAGCCCATTAACGAATATACTAATGGTTCCTATGAATATGAATCATTTCATTATTAATGAATTTCGAATTGTTTGTACACTGAAAAATTCCATATATAATTTGCTCCATGTTAACAAAACCTGACTTATATACTGAACAATTTAAATCAGTTCACAGAAATGTGCAGTGTATTTTAGCATTCTATTTATTTTTTCATATTTTTTTTATTTTAATGAGAGGAGGGGAGGCAGAGACAGACTGTCCCATGCACCCGGACAAGGATCCACCCAGCAAGCCCACTAGGGGGCGATGCTCTGCCCATCTGGGGCCCTTGCTGCGTTGCAGCAGGAGACATTTTTTAGCACCTGATGCATGGAGCCATCCTCAGCACCCAGGGCAAACTCACTCTGATCAGGCCATAGCTGCAGGAGGGAAAGAGAAGAGAGAGAAGTGAGAGGGGGTCGGATAGAGAAGCAGATGGGTGCTTCTGTGTGCCATTGACCAGGAATCAACCCAGAACTTCCACATGCCTGGCCAGCGCTCTACCATTGAGTCAACCCGCCAGGGCCAGCATTGTATTTAATTCATACATTGGATGTAATGACTATGGTTATAAACCAAGGTTTGAATTCTGGCCCTATCTGCCATTGGTGTTGCTGGGCAAGCCACTTAAGCTTTGCTGAGACTGTTGCCTCATTTCAAAGTGAAATAATAAAACTTCCCAAAGTTGTTTTTGAAAATGAAATGAAATTATATAAGTAATATCAAGTATCTAAGTAAATGTCACTTCTTCTCCAGCAGCATTTTAAATTATACTTTTACTGGCTTGTTGACTAATCTCATTAATACTTTACAGATTTAGATTAAAAATAAATACCTTTACTCAAAAAATGTTTTATTTCATTTCACAGTAGCTGTAGACTATGCCTCTAAATTCTAAGTCAAGAACCATGAAATGTTAGTGTTAGAAGGGATTTCAGGAAATATATATAGTTCAACTTCCTCTTCTATGAGGAAGAGTACTGAGGAATAAGCAAAGCCTGTGTTGTTTTAGGCTTAAATATTCTCAGGAAAAAAGCTTTGTTTTTTCGTTGTTCTTTTTTAATTACTGTAGGAACTGACCACAGGGTTTGGATTGCTGTCTCAGATTAAGATATTATAGAAGTTTGTGTAGTGTCCATCTAAAAAGGATCCAAGTTTGAATAGGAAAGAAGAAAAAAACAGTTCATTTTAAATTCAGTTGCCTCCACAGTGATTAGCAATAAATACAGTTTATGAACTACCAATATATCCTAAACAAGCTGTATTTTTGACCTAGCATTACCCTTATCAGCCTTGCATGTTGTAAAGTACCCAAACGACAATTCCGCAGGTTTACGTAAAGACACCAAATCCAGATGAATTTTGAAGTTTTATTAAAGGAGGAGATTTATTAAAAGGCCGACCACATATAGCTTACATGGGGCAATCTGGAAGGTCCAAATCATGTGTGTCAAAAACATTCTAGGGGCGTGACCTGTGGTGGCGCAGTGGATAAAGCGTCGACCTGGGAATACTGAGGTCGCCAGTTCAAAACCCTGCACTGGTCTGGTCAAGGCACATATGGGAGTTGATGCTTCCAGCTCCTCCCCCCTTTCTCTCTTTCTCTTTCTCTCTCTCTCTCTCTCTCTCTCACTCTGTGTCTCCTCTCTACAATGAATAAAAGAAAAAAAATAGATTCTAAAAAACAAAAAGTGTTTAAAAAAAAAAAAACAAAACATTCTAGGGCAGTGGTTCTTAACCTTTTCTGAGGTACCGAACCCAACAGTTTCATATGCGCATTCACCGAACCCTTCTTTAGTGATAAATAAAATATGATTTTTTTTTCCAAATTCAAGACACAGGTATATGTTTTTTTACTGGTGCACAAAATGAGCCGTGCATGAACATCACCTTGCTCAAAGAACAAAACCAACAAAGTGCATGAACTCACAACAAATTACGGTATTACTTTATTCTGGGCTCTGTGGCAGAGGCTTCTCCAAACCCCTGAGACCGACTCATCGAACCCCTAGGGTTCGATAGAACCCAGGTTAAGAACCACTGTTCTAGGGACTGTGTAAAGCCAGTAGTCAGGGCCAAGAACAGGGCCCCCTGACCAGTGCAGGTTCACATTAGATTCGGACAGTCGGTAATTGTGAAGCCAGTAGTCAGGGCCACCATTAGAGCCGCCTGGCCAGTGCTGGTTCGCATTTGATTCGGACAGTGGGTAATGAAACAACAGAGCCAAGAACTGGTGAGCCATCAGCTTTAATTCTAGATTGCACCCGGCGGGCAAGCAAAAACACACACTAGGTTCCAAAACCTACTCACTCAGTGCTCACAAAGCTACTGACTTATCAGAGTTTCCTAGAATCAAAAGGTTTCTAGCTCACCAGACTTATTCACCTGTTTCCCATCTCCTTATCTCTACACAAACTCTGCACAAACTGGCTTCTCCTCAGCACTCCACCATCTTGGCTGCTTCTCCTGGCCTCCACGTGGCCTTCATCTGCTCTCCTCTCTGATACTAATCTCAGGAACCAAGAGAGAGAGCAAGCTACTGCTCTGTCCAACTTTATAATGTAGAAATCCAAACCCTTAATCCAATCTACAAACAAGAGAGTGTCTGATACAAAGTCACCAATCTGAGTCATAATGAGATTCCTCAGGAGAGTGCACCACCCTACATCATCCAATCAGTCAAGGGTGTGGGGAAAAGCTTACTCTTAAAACTAAGCCTTAGGCTATAACAACCTGGCCTGCTTATATTACAGGCTTTCCCCCACACCCATCCCAAGCATAAGGGCAAATAATATCACCTGGGTGACGGGCTTCCATGTGGACAGCACCATCTTTAACAAAGTGAGCATATTATATTTTATCTGCCCAACAGTAATGAAACAACAGAGCCAAAAACTGTTGAGCCATCAGCTTTAATTCTAGCTTGCACCCAGTGGGCAAGTAAAATCACACACTGGGCTCCAAAACCCACTCATTCAGTGCTCACAAAGCTACTGACTTATCTGAGTTTCCTAGCATCAAAGGTTTCTAGCTCACCAGACATATTTACCTCTGTTCCCCATCTCCTTCTCCAGCACAAACTCTGCACAAACTGGCTTCTCCCTCAGCACTCCTCTATCTTGGCTACTTCTCCTGGCCTCCTCCAGGTGGCCTTAATCTGCTCTACTCTCTAATGCAGTGGTTCTTAACCTGGGTTCTATCAAACCCTAGGGGTTTGATGAGTCGGTCTCAGGGGTTTGGAGAAGCCTCTGCCGCGGAGGCCAGAATAAAGTAATACCATAATTTGTTGTGAGTTCATGCACTTTGTTGGTTTTGTTCTTTGAGCAAGGTGATGTTCATGCACGGCTCATTTTGTGCACCAGTAAAAAAACATATACCTATGTCTTGAATTTGGAAAAAAAATCATATTTTATTTGTCACTAAAGAAGGGTTCGGTGAATGCGCATATGAAACTGTTGGGTTCAGTACCTCAAAAAAGGTTAAGAACCACTGCTCTAATGCTAATCTCAGGAACCAAGAGAGAGTAAGCTCCCAGTCTGCCCCACTTTATAGTGTGAAAATTCAAACCTTTAATCCAATCTACGAACAAGAAAGTCTCTGATACAAAGTCACTTATCTGAGGCATAATGGGAGGATTCCTCATGAGAGTGCACCACCTTACATCATGCAATCAGTCAAGGGTGTTGGGAAAAGCTTACTCTTAAAACTAAGCCTTGGGCTATAACAACCCTGCCTGCTTAAAGCCTGTCCCACACACAATAATATAATCGCACCCATCCCAAGCAAAAGGACAACTAATATCACCTGGGCAAACGGCTTCCCATGGGCAGTCCCATCTTTAACAAAGTGAGCATAATATATTTTATCTGCCCAACAGGCTGGTTATAACCCTTGATCACACATGGGCTGGGGAGAGCATGACATCATGGCACAAGCTTACAACCTTTGTTTTTACCTATACAGGTTTGGGGAAAAGGATGAGGAGGATGGGACATAAATCATTAGCAAGTTTACAACATTTGTCTATAGGATTCATAAAAAACGTTTTTACACATTGAAACATAAGGTAACACAATAGTAAAAATGTCATTCTATATATTAAAAGATATTCCTAAATTTCCTAGTGTTCATTTGTCATTCTTTTGTTTAGAGATATATATATCAACTACATGCTTTCAGGAGGGGAGGGGTAGTTTCCATGGCACTAGGGGATAAAATGCCTGTAAATGGCCCATCGATATAAGAAAAGGTTTATTTTAATCTTTCTCTTCCTGCACCTGGCTAACTATCTGCTTCCTTACAGGTGTGGGGGAAGGACAAGAATTTAAATCTCCTTCCCCTCTTCATTTACAATACAATGCTATTGGCCATCCTGAGTTGGGGCTAATCTCACAAGTACAGAAATCACATTTACAGAATCTCTCTGCATACCTAGCCCAAATTAATAAAGTGTTTTTTAAGCTTCCTAAACTATTAATTCTGTAGCCTTTTTGGTACCTGTAAAGCCAGTGCTCAAGGCCACTATCAGAGCCTCTTGGCCAGTGCAGGTTCGTATTAGATTCGAACAGACAGTAATGAAACAACGGAGCCAAGAACTGGTGAGCCATCAGCTTTAATTCTAGCTTGCAACCGGCAGGCAAGCAAAAACACACACTGGGCTCCAAAACCCACACATTCAGTGCTCACAAAGCTACTGACTTATCCAAGTTTCCTAGAATCAAAAGGTTTCTAGCTCACCAGACTTATTCACCTCTGTTCCCCATCTCCTCCTGCACAAACTCTGCACAAACTGGCTTCTTCCTCAGCATTCTGCCATCTCAGCTGCTTCTCCTGGCTTTCACGTGGCCTTAATCTGCTCTCCTCTCTGATACTAATCTCAGGAACCGAGAGAGAGCAAGCTCCCGGCCTGCCCCACTTTATAGCGTAGATTCAAAACCTTTAATCCAATCAGCCTGACCTGTGGTGGCTCAGTGGATAAAGCGTGAACCTGGGAACACTGAGGTTGCCAGTTCAAAACCCTGCACTGGTCTGGTCAAGGCACATATGGGAGTTGATGCTTCCAGCTCCTCCCCCCTTTCTCTCTTTCTCTCTCTCTCTCTCTCTCTCTCTCTCACTCTGTGTCTCCTCTCTACAATGAATAAAAGAAAAAATTAAAATTAAAAAAAAAAAACAAACCTTTAATCCAATCTACAAACAAGGAAGTCTCTGATACAAAGTCACTTATCTGAGGCATTATGGGAGGATTCCTCATGAGAGTGCACCATCCCACATCATCCAATCAGTAAAGGGTGTGGGGAAAAGCTTACTCTTAAAACTTGCATGTGGGCAGCACCATCTTTAACAAAGTGAGCATAATATATTTCATCTGCCCAACAGTACCTTACTACATTCAAACAGAAGGCTGCCTGCATATTTCAGATAAAGACAACCCCTGTTGTAAAAAACAATTTGACACAAAGAGAATCCTTATAATAATGAATGGCAAGAAAACACAACCAAGAAAGCTGTCATTTTTTTTGCCAGCAGAGCATAGTCAATTTAAATTTACCTGAACTCTTCACCTTATTCAATTAGCACGCTAAGTTTTTCAGTTTACTGGGTCTATACTCAGTATTTGCATAAGTAAAATACTTTATTCAAGTGTCTTGATTTGTAGTTTAAAAGCTGAATCTCTCTCTTTTGTTTTTAAGGGAAAACTTACAGTTCTGATTTTTTTCTTAAAGAGAGACTTTTTTTTTCCCCTTAATTATTGAGGCTTTATTTGGTACAGAGCGTTACTCGGTCGGGACTCACTGGCACAGGTGATGAATGCATGAATCTCTCTCTCAAAGAGAGACTTTATATTATGGTTTTTACAATCACTAAGCATATTGGGGTTTGGAAAGTGTGGGTGATGTGTCCACCATTATTAAGCAAGTTTATGGCAGAGACAAGACTGGATCTTAGATATCCTGATTTTTATTCCATTATATGTAGGTAATATATTTGTTTCCATGGAGCTGCTCATGTATTGGAGCAGTAATTAGTTTTCATAATTGTGTATAGATCTAAAAGGAAATTCACTTACAAGAAATAACAAGAAGACTTAATTTAGGTATCCAGTATAAATATCATAAGACATTGTATTTTTAAATCAATATTTATGGATATGCGGGGGTGTTGGGCAGACAAAATATATTATGCTCACTTTGTTAAAGATGGCGCTGCCCACATGGAAGTTTGTTGATATTAATGTGTAATGGGGGACAGGCTGTGGGCAGGCCGGGTCGGTATAGCCAAAGGCTTAGTTTTAAGAGTAAGCTTTTTCCCACACTCCTGACTGGTTGGATGATGTGGGGTGGTGCATTCTCATTAGGAATCCTCCCATTATGCCTCAGATAAGTGACTTTGTATACTTGTTTGTATAATTGAATTAAAGGTTTTGATTCTACACTATAAAGTGGGACAGACCAGGAGCTTGCTCTTTCTGTTCCTGAGGTTAGCATTAGAGAGCGGAGCAGAGAAAGGCCACGTGGAGGAGGCCAGGAGAAGCAGCCAAGATGGTGGAGTGCTGAGGGAGAAGCCAGTTTGAGCAGACTTTGTGCTGAAGTAGGAGATGAAGAACAGAGGTGAATAAGTCTGGTGAGCTAGAAACCTTTGATGGTAGGAAACCCGGATAAGTCAGTAGTTTTGTGAGCACTGAATGAGTGGGTTTTGGAGCCCAGTTTGTGTTTTTGCTTGCCCACCAGGGGCAAACTAGGATTAAAGCTGATGGCTCACCAGTTCTTGGTTCCATTGTTTCATTACCGACTGTCCGAATCAAATATGAACCTGCACTGACCTGGCGGCTCTGATGGTGGCCTTGGCCACTGGCTTTACAGGGGGTATCATTAAATATCCTTTCATTTTAAAATACACAATTTTTTCTATTATGTTTACTTTCAGTAATAATTCTGTTCCAAAAACTACAGAAACAATTATCTCTGTGCTTTGTCCCCTTTTGAAAAGTTTCCCAGAAGGCACATGGAGAAATGAAAGAACAGTCTTTCATCACTGGACATGTACATAGTTCAGAAATTATATATTCTTTTATAGGAAAGAATTATTACCAGCATTAAGGTTTTGGGTTCCCCAAGATATAAGTCAAGAGGAAACCCCAGAGAAATGTCCAGACAGATTTTATTAAGTTTATGCTTGAAGCACAAGGGAGGTAGCACAGAGGAAAGGAAGGTGCTCTTAAGTGGCCTGGGGGCTAGCTTTGCTCTTGTGCTTTTATAAGCTGGGGGCAAAGCAGGCTTTTTGGAAAAAGCAGTTTGTGGAATTTTCCATTAGGGTTGTGCAACTTCCTTTCTCACTGTTGTGTGGTCACTGTTTGTCTGTGCCCTGTTGGGGCAAGGTGACAGACTGCTCATTACCACCCCCCCTGGAAGGTGTATAATGGTCAAATCATGATAGACTGTGTTTGCACTTGGGGGTCAGTAGTTTAAGCAGAAAGTTAGGAAGATTAAATCAGCTGCTTCTCTGGGTTTTGAGCAGGAAGTGGAGGAGTTTTTGTGTTCAGCTTATCCTGGGCTCCTTCTGTCCACCATGGCTTCCTAGCATCTCTGTATTTTTCATTCCTGGGCCCAAATCACTATGCTTTCTCAGAAAGAGATGAAGGGTGAGGGTATGTATCCTTTTAACCTCTTATAAACCCATGCTATACTCTCATTTTGTGTCAGATTCTATATTTATTGGTACCTACAATCAAGAAGAATGAGACAATGAAGAAGATTTTGTTTTTTATATGTTTTTTAAAACTCTAAAATATTTGAAGCTCAATCATTTAGATCATTTCAATTTGAACTCTTTATTTTTTGAAATTAAACTTTGAGATTCCCTGAAACCACACATTAAATTACCATTTATCATGACAAACATCATTATAATGTGCATTTGTTACCGAAAATGGGTTTGGCCTCCTGCTGCAACAATATTTGTGGGATAAGTGGGGGTGCAAAGGAAAGGGGTTATTCAAGAGCTGGCACCTAAGAAGATGGAGAGACTCCTGTCCTCAAACACCTATCTTAATCTTTTAATGCAGGCAGGGGGGTTTTATAAGGAGGGAGAAGGAGGGGGAATAAACAAAAAATAGAACAAAGGAATCAAAAGGAGGGGATTGAGAGTTATTTGCTGAGTGGACTAAGAGTATCCAGCACAATTTGTTTTTGAAGGTCAGCAAATCTGGAGCTGGGATATCTGAAGATCAGAGTCTGCTGCTTTGGTTGTTACAAGAACTGAAGCTAGCAAGTAATTTATAAACTAGAGTTACCGTTCTCTGAACCAGGTCAGGTTGTCCTCTTGGCCTTGAGTGAGAATCAGAACTGCAAGCTTCAGTGTGGTAGGAGTGAGGAGGAAGGGGCTGAGGTACAGTCATGTAGCTCCTGCTTATGATGTTAATTAACTTTTGATGTGCACCCGTCAGAGGGGAACAGACCTTTGAACTATAATGAGAATTTGGCCAGAGTTGAAAGCACAGAATTAATTAATTATATATTTTTGATTTGTTATAGAATATATAACTTTGATCACTAAACTGGTAATACTGAATCATTGTAAGAGTAACAAACTGGATTGGTAGTACATTCTTTTTTTTTTTTTTTTTTTTTTAATAAGGACAGAGAGAGAGTCAGAGAGAGGGATAGATAATAGATAGGGACAGAGACAGGAACAGAGAGAGGTGAGAAGCATCAATCATTAGTTTCTCATTGCCCTTGCGACACCATAGTTGTTCATTGATTGCTTTCTCACATATGCCCTGACCTCGGGCCTTCAGCTGACCGAGTAACCCCTTGCTGGAGTCAGCGACCTTGGGTCCAAGCTGGTGAGCTTTTGCTCAAGCCAGATGAGCCCGTGCTCAAGCTGGCGAGCTCGGGGTCTCGAACCTGGGTCTTCCGCATCCCAGTCCGACGCTCTATCCACTGCGCCACCGCCTGGTCAGGCTAGTAGTACATTCTTATTTAGCTCTATCCTAGGGCTAGATAGACTAATTATCAGTAATATTTATTCCTAGTAACACATCTGACATCAAGTTTTATTCTAGGAAAGAGGTATCTCTATCTCTTTAAAAACTTAATAATTTTTTTAACATTACAATTTTGTTTTGTTTTATAGTTATGAAAACTACACTTCCTTAAAAGACCTTGAAAGAACATATGAATAGAAAATATAATCTATAATTCCTTTTTAAACATAGATTGTAATTTTTTATCATGCTGTCACTCTCTGGTAGATCCTTCCCCACCTTAAAATGCCCCCATATATCCTCTTAATGTAAATAAAAGCCCAAACCTGTGCACAACTTTTATGAGTGTTTTTAAACCAAACTGAGGACATAAATCGGGGGAAAAAATCTAAAATGTTTCCCAGAATAATTATTTTGCAGTTTCATTTATGCATTAGAAAATAAGGGAACCTGAGGAAGATTACATGAGGCTGAGAGAAAGGTGGGGAATGAGTTACAGAAGAGTTAAGATTATTTGCTCTTTCAAAGGTGGTTACATCTTGGAGATGTGTGAAAAGAGACTTTACAAAGATGTGATAACCTAGATCAGCGATTTTCAACCTTTTTCATCTTTTGGCACACAGACTAATTACTAAAATTCTGTGGAACATCAAGATATATATCTTTTTTTTTTCTGGCCTGACAAAAATATTCATAATTTTGTTTGATTTACAAAAAATAATAATAGTAGTAATTCCCTATCCTTTTTGCTCCAAAGTGACTTTTTAAAAAATTATGTGCCTATATTTGGATATAAGGAATTCTAGTACCAAGAATTAACCAATCAGATGCAATCTTATTATGACACATGAACAATAAGATGCAACTCTATTTTATGACCTATATATTCATGGTTCAATGCAGGGCATTCACACTGGATGGCTCTTGTTTTGTTTTGTTTTTTCCATTGTTATTTTTTTATTTGACAGTCTAAGAAAAAAGAGATCAGTGCACCTAACTAAATAGTCAGGTATTGCATGTTTTTAAAATTCTTGTGACACAGCAGTTGAAAATCACAAACCTAGATATACAGAAACAATGAAGAGCAAATGCTTAAGGCAAAGATAAACCTTTTTCTTAAAACAGTAGTTCTTAACCTGGGTTCTATCGAACCCTGGGGATTTGATGAGTCAGTCTCAGGGGTTCGGAGAAGCCTCTGCTGCGGAGGCCAGAATAAAGTAATACCGTAATTCGTTGTGAGTTCATGCACTTTGTTGGTTTTGTTCTTTGAGCTAGGTGATGTTCATGCACGGCTCATTTTGTGCACCAGTAAAAAAACATATACTTATGTCTTGAATTTGGAAAAAAAAATCATTTTATTTATCACTAAAGAAGGGTTCACTGAATGCGCATATGAAACTGGTGGGTTCGGTACCTCAAAAAAGGTCAAGAACCACTGTCTTAAAAGTTATATGCTTAGGGTGTGACTACCCACCCTAACCTATCCAGTTAGAATCTAAGATCAGATCATCCTATGAGGTTGCTTTCTGTAGAAACCATTTTTAAAAAATGTTTATTGATTTTAGAGAGAGAGGAATAGGGAGAGACAGAGAGGAATATTAGTCTGTTCTGTATGTTCCCTGACCAGGACTGAACCAGCAACCTCTGTGCTTCCAGACGATGCTCTAACCAAGATATCTGGCCAGAGTCGTAGAACCCATTTTAGTCCACAATTTTGAGAATATCCCAAACCAAGAAAATAGGCCGTTTTTTCTACACTAGGATCTATGTGGAAAACAAACTTCATTCCTCTATTGGTTTTACAAGTGCCAAGAACATATAATCTTTTAAGTAGATTAGAGAATTTTATTTACAGTTTAACTCAGTGGTTCTTAACCTTTTTTGAGGTACCGAACCCACCAGTTTCATATGCGCATTCACTGAACCCTTCTTTAGTGATAAATAAAATATATTTTTTTCCAAATTCAAGACATAGGCATATGTTTTTTTACTGGTGCACAAAATGAGCCATGCATGAACATCACCTTGCTCAAAGAACAAAACCAACAAAGTGCATGAACTCACAACAAATTATGGTATTACTTTATTCTGGCCTCCGCGGCAGAGGCTTCTCCGAACCCCTGAGACCGACTCATTGAACCCCTAGGGTTCGATAGAACCCAGGTTAAGAACCACTGGTTTAACCTTTATAAACTTGATAGATAGCGTTCTATGTCAGACCTGTGGTTATGCAGTGGATAGAGCTTGACCTGGAAACCTTGAGGTTGCCATTTTGAAACCCTGGGCTTGCCCAGTCAAGGCACGTAAAACAAGCAACAAGTAGCACTGAACAACTAAAATGAAGCAACTGAGTGGATACTTCTTGCTCTTCCCCCTTCTCTGTAAAATCAGTAAAAAGAATCTTAAAAAGAAAAAAGCTTAATAACAGTGTAGCAACATATTGTTGTAAACGTGACCAGCGAGTTCCCCAAAAACACCAAGCCCAGATGAATTTTTGAGTTTATTGGCCAGTGACTATAAGGGGGTACGACAAACCCAAATCCTGCAGCCCCCCCCACATACCTCTGAGGCCCCTTTTTATAGACCAAATTACAAACTGGCTGGGATTGGGAAGAGGGGGAGCATGGTACAAAAGGCATTAATTTCATTAATAAACTCATTAAATTTTACCCCTGTAAAGCCAGTAGCCGTGGCCAATATCAGAGCCGCCTGGCCAATGCAGGTTCGCATTAGATTCGGACAGTCGGTAATGAAACAATGGAGCCAAGAACTGGTGAGCCATCAGCTTTAATTCTAGCTTGCACCAGGTGGGCAAGCGAAAACACACACTGGGCTCCAAAACCCACTCATTCAGTGCTCACAAAGCTACTGACTTATCCGAGTTTCCTAGAATCAAAAGTTTCTAGCTCACCAGACTTATTCACCTATGTTCCCCATCTCCTCCTGCACAAACTGTCTTCTTCCTCAGCATTCCGCCATCTTGGCTGCTTCTCCTCTCCTCTACGTGGCCTTAATCTGCTCTCCTTTCTAATGCTAACCTCAGGAACTAAGAGAAAGAGCAAGCTCCCAGCCTGCCCCACTTTATAGTGTAGAATCCAAACCTTTAATCCAATCTACAAACAAGAAAGTCTCTGTTACAAAGTCACTTATCTGAGGCATAATGGGAGGATTCCTCATGAGAGTGCACCACCCTACATCATCCAATCAGTCAAGGGTGTGGGAAAAGCTTACTCTTTCTTTTAAAAATTTTCTTTTACAGGGACAGAGAGAGAGAGAGTCAGAGAGAGAGATAGGTAGGAACAGATAGACAGGAACAGAGAGAAATGAGAAACATCAATCATTAGTTTTTTGTTGCTGTTGTGACACCATAGTTGTTCATTGATTGCTTTCTCACATATGCCTTGACCGTGGGCCTTCAGCAGACCGAGCAACCCCTTGCTGGAGCCGGCAACCTTGGGTCCAAGCTGGTGAGCTTTTGCTCAAGCCAGATGGACTTGCGCTCGAGCTGGCGACCTCGGGGTCTCGAACCTGGGTCTTTCGCATCCCAGTACGATGCTCTATCCACTGCGCCACCGCTGGTCAGGTGAAAAGCTTACTCTTAAAACTTGCATGTGGGCAGCGCCATTTTTAACAAAGTGAGCATAATATATTTTATCTTGTTACAAAGTTTATCTATAGGATCTATCAAAAGGAGAACATTGCTACACCCTAAAGACTTTTAAGAAAAGAGAAGTGAAGGGATTCTAAGATAAATTCTATCTTCCTGGTTCTGTAGTTAAACTATGACTTATCTGATCCAGTTGCCCTTGCAAGCCCTTCCTCCTGCATTATTCTCTTTCCTTTCTCCAAAGAAAGGAGAGGGTAAGAGGCCTGATTTTTCCTCTTTAATAAGGCGTTGCTAAAGCTAAGTTTTATAGTTTCTTGGCACCCTATCACAATATATGTAAACTGAATTTATTCTGAACAGGTAGACCTCATACCTTGGTGATTTAAGGATCAGGAATTATACCCCAAAGCTGTTCTATAGCAGTGCTGTTCTGTGCTATTCTGCGAAGTATTATTTAGCTGAAACACTCCCGGTTCCAGTTTTCAATGGTTTTATTTCTTCTAAGGACGAAGAAAGTGAACATGGTGATCAAGTATATTTTGATAAGATGCATGAGGAAAAGGTTGTAGAATCTGAAAGGGTTTCTTCTGATGCCAAGCAGTCATTAACCCCTCAGCAGTTTAGACAACCCGATTTCAATGACTTAGTAAAAGATTTGGGCCTATCAAAAAAAGCAGCTGAGTTCTTAGCCTCCAGGCTTCAAGAAAAGAATATATTTCACCAGTCAGCTAAAGTATCCCATTTCGGGAAGGATGAACAAATTTTTGTGGAATTTTTTTCCGAAGACAAACACTTTGTTTACTGTCATGATATCAGTAGTTTTCTCAGCCATCTAGGTGTTACCACTTACAGTCCAACAGAATGGCGGCTATTTCTTGACAGTTCTAAATGGAGTCTGAAGTGTGTTCTCCTACACAACGGTAATGTTTATGCAGCAGTTCCAATTGGTTATTCAACTCATCTGTGAGAAGATTATAATGACATAAAAATTGTCCTTGACTTTCTGTAGTATGAGGAGCATAACTGGATCATTTGTGTGGATCTTAAAATGGTAAATTTCCTGCTAGGACAACAGAGAGGTTTTACGAAGTATCCTTGCTTTCTGTGTTTGTGGGACAGCCGAGCTCAGGAGAAATGCTGGACACAGAAGGAGTGGCCAAAAGTGAAACTCTGGAAGTAGGGATGCAAAATATTGTGAATGAACCTGTCGTTAATCGAGACAGGATCACTTTCCCCCCATTTTGCATCAAACTTGGCTTAATGAAGCAGTTTGTTCAGGCTTTGAATAGAGAAAGTGAATGCTTTTAACATATTATTTCTGCGTTTCTTGCCTTGTCTTTCGAGAAGATCAAAGCAGGTGTATTTGATGGACCTCAAATTCAAACCCTCATACATGATGAAGAATTTGCCAGGAAGATGAATAAGGAGGTCTTTGTAACTGCCACAAAAGACTGTAGCATGGCAGTCTTTTGTGGCAGTTACAAAGAACTTCCTTGGCAACAAAAAATCAGAAAACTATGAACTTCTGGTTCAAAGGACGCTGTTGGCTTTCCGCAACATTGGATATAACATGAGCATTAAGATTTACTTCCTGCCTGACCTGTGGTGGCGCAGTGGATAAAGCGTCGACCTGGGAACACTGAGGTCGCCAGTTCAAACCCTGCACTGGTCTGGTTAAGGCACATAGGAGAGTTGATGCTTCCAGCTCCTCCCCCCTTTCTCTCTCTCTCTCTCTCTTTCTCTCTCTCTCTCTGTCTCCTCTCTAAAATAAATAAATAAAAAGAAAAAAAATTAAAAAAAAAAAAAAAGATCTACTTCCTGAACAGTCACCTTGATAAGTTTCCCAAAAATCTTGGAGCTGTTAGTGATGAGCAGGGAGAACACTTTCATCAAGATCTGAAGATAATGGAAGAGCGTTATCAGGAGCGATGGGACAGAAATATGATGGCAGACTACTGCTGGAGCATCAGAGATTATCCTTAACAAGTACACAAACTCAAATCTTTGCCTGAAAAGAATTTAAATGATTTTGGGCAAATTTTATGATTAAAATAAGTGTTTTTAATATGTTCTATTTTGAAATTATAAACAAATTCTGATGCAATCATATCTTTTAGTGTATTAGTATATTTAGTGCATTTTATAAATTATTATACTTTCACAAAGATGATACCCAAGAAAATATTCTACTTCATTATATTAAACTAAATGTTGAAAATTTTACAATAAGATGAAAACCTAAAATCTTGAATTGCAAAAATATTGTAGCTTACAGAGAAAAACTAATGTCAGATTTGAGATCAGCACACTCTAATTAGGTAAGAACAAGTGTTTTTGTGGATGCAACAAAAATTTTGTTCCCCCGTGTAATGAACTATCAAAAAGTGAAACTAAGAAAACAATCTCATGTATAATTGCTTTAAAAATAATTACCCAGGAATAAATTTAATGAAGGTTGTAAAAGACCTGTACTTGGAAAATTATAAAACAGTGAAGAAAGAAATTTAAGAAGATACAAATAAATGGAAGCATATACCATATTCATAGATAGAAAGAATTAACATCATTAAAATGTTTACACTACTCAAAACAATCTATAGATTCAACATAATTCCTATCAAGATACCAATGTCTTACTTCACAGAACTAGAATAATTATTCCAAAAATTTATATGGAACCACAAAAGACCTCAAATAACCACAGCAATTTTGAGAAAGAAGAAGAAAGTTGGATAAATCATACTACCTGATATCAAACTATACTACAAGACCATAGCAATCAATATAGCATGATCCTATCATAAAAAAAGACATATAGTGCCTGACCTGTGGTGGCGCAGTGGATAAAGCATCGACCTGGGAACACTGAGGTTGCCAGTTCAAAACCCTGCACTGGTCTGGTCAAGGCACATATGGGATGTTGGGCAGATAAAATATATTATGCTCACTTTGTTAAAGATGGCGCTGCCCACCCACATGGAAGTTCGTTGATATTAATGTGTGTTCTGGAACAGGCTGTGGGCAGGCCGGGTCATTGTAGCCTAAGGTTTAGTTTTAAGAGTAAGCTCTTCTCCACACCCTTGACTGATTGGATGATGTAGGGTGGTGCACTCTCCTGAGGAATCCCATTATGCCTCAGATGGGTGACTTTGTACCAGAGACTTTCTTGTTTCTAGATTGGATTAAGGGTTTGGATTTCTACATTATAAAGTGGGACAAACCAGGAGCTTGCTTTTTCTCTCGGTTCCTGAAGTATTAGAAAGGAGAGCAGAGTAAGGCCACATGGAGGAGAGGAAGCAGCCAAGATGGTGGACTGCTGAGGAAGAAGCCAATTTGTGCAGAGTTTGTGTAGAGAGAAGGAGATGGGAAACAGAGGTGAATAAGTCTGGTGAGCTAGAAACCTTTGATTCTAGGAAACTCGGATAAGTCAGTAGCTTTGTGAGCACTGAATGAGTGTGTTTTGGAGCCCAGTGTGTGTTTTTGCTTGCCCTCCAGGTGCAAGCTAGAATTAAAGCTGATGGCTCACCAGTTCTTGGCTCCATTGTTTTATTACAGACTGTTCGAATCTAATGCGAAGCTGCACTGGCCAGGCGGCTGTGATGGTGGCCGCGACTACTGGCTTTACATGGGAGTTGGTGCTTCTAGCTCCTCCCCCCTTTCTCTCTCTCTCTCACTCTGTGTCTCCTCTCTAAAATGAATAAATGAAAAGAAATAAAACAAACTGTTTTAAAAAAAGAAGACATATAGCCTGACCAGGCAGTGACACTGTGGATAGAGCTTCAGCCTGGGACACAGGACCCTGGTTCAAAACCCCTAGGTCGCCAGCTTGAGTGTGAGATCATAGACATGACCCCATGGTTACTGGCTTGAGCCCAAAGGTTGCTGGTTTGAAACCCAAGGTCAGTGGCTTGAGTAAGGGGTCACTGGCACAGCTGGAGCCCTCAGTCAAGGCACATATGAGAAAGCAATCAATGAACAACTAAGGTACCTGTTGGGTAGATAAAATATATTATGCTCACTTTGTTAAAGATGGCGCTGCCCACATGCAAGTTTTAAGAGTAAGCTTTTCCCCATACCCTTGATTGATTGGATGATGTAGGGTGGTGCACTCTCATGAGGAATCCTCCCAGTATGTGTCAGATAAGTGACTTTGTATCAGAGACTTCCCTGTTTGTAGATTGGATTAAGGGTTTGAATCTATACTATAAAGTGGGGCAGACTGGGAGCTTGCTCCCTCTTATTTCCTGAGGTTAGTATTAGAAAGGAGAGCAGATCAAGGCCACATAGAGGAGAGAAGAAGCAGCCAAGATGGTGGAATGCTGAGGAAGAAGACAGTTTGTGCAGAGTTTGTGTAGAGAGGAGGAGATGGGAAACAGAGGTGAATAAGTCTGGTGAGCTAGAAACCTTTTGATTCTAGGAAACTCGGATAAGTCAGTAGCTTTGTGTGCACTGAATGAGTGGGTTTTGGAATCCAGTGTGTGTTTTTGCTTGCCCACCGGGTGCAAGCTAGAATTAAAGCTGATGGCTCACCAGTTCTTGGCTCCATTGTTTCATTACTGACTGTCCGAATCTAATGTAAACCTGCATGGGCCAGGCGGCTGTGATAGTGTCTCGACTATTGGCTTTACAGTATCATAACTATGAGTTGATGCTTCTTATCTCCCTTCCTTTCTGTCTCTCTCTCTCTCTCTCTCTCTCTGGCATATAAATCTATAGAACAGAATAGAGATCCCAGAAATGAACCCATGTCTTTATGGTCAATTAATACTTTACACAGGAGGCAAAAGCATATAATGTGGTAAAGATAGTCTATTCAATAAATGATGTTGGGAAAATTGGAAAGACACATGCAAAAAAATGAAACTAGACCACCTTATTATACCATACATAAGAATAAACTCAAAATTGATTAAAGACTCAAATGTTAGACTCATATTTTTTTCTGACATATTTCCTCAAACAAGGAAAACAAAGGAAAATAAACAAATGGGACTACATCAAACTAAAAGTTTTTACAAAGCAAAGGATACCATCAACAAAATGGAAAGAAAACTTACTGAATGGAAGAAGATATTCTCTAATGACATCTGATAAGGGGTTGATATCCAAAATTTACAAAATACTCATACAACTCAACACCAAAAAACAAAGAATACAATTTAAAAATGGGTAGAGGACTGAAATAGACACTTCTCCAAAGAGGGCACACAGATGGCCAATATATGAAAAGATGTTTAATGTCACTAATCATCAAAGAAATGTAAATTAGAACAGTGAAATATCACCTCACATATGTCAAAATGGCTATCATCAATACATCAACAAACAAGTGTTGGGAGGATGTGGAGAAAAGGGAACCGTTGCTCACTGTTAGTGAGAATGCAGTTTGTTGTAGCCACTATGGAAAATAGTATGGAGTTATCTCAAAAAATTAAAACTGGAACTTCCCTATGACCCAGCAATTCAACTTCTGGGAATATATCCTAAGAAACCCAAAACACTGATTCAAAAGAATGTATGCATCCTTTTGTTCACTGCAATGTTATTTACAATAACCTAGATTTAGAAGCAGCTCAAGTGCCCATCGGTAGACGAGTAGATTAAAAGGTTGTGGTCTACTCTTACACAACGGAATACTACTGGGCCATAAAAAGAAGCAGTCTTACCCTTTGTGACAGCACGGATGGACCTGGAGAGCATGATGCTAAGTGTAATAAGCAGTCTGAGAAAGACAAATACTGTATGATTTCACTTGTTTGTGGAATCTAATGAACAAAATAGAGTAACAAACAAAATAGAAACATTCTTATAGATAGAGAACAGAATAACAGCTGTCAGAGGGGAGAGGGATTGCAGGGTTGGGTGAAAAAGGTGAAATGATATTTTAAAATAAATAAATAATATAATAATTTAAGAACCTCATAGACACGGACTACAGTATGGTGATTATGAGAGGGAAAGATGGGGGTGGGGAATTGAAAAAGGTATTAGGTAGATAAATGGTGAGGGAAGGAGACTTGAATAAGAATGGTAAATGTAAGGATGAGATGGCACTTGAATACCAGGAGTGCAGACTTTATTAGAAGAGAAAGAGACCTGCCGGGCACTCACACTTCTCCGGGAGAAGGGCATCAAACAGATTCTGGGGCAAGATTATATAGGATGGGAGAGCCTTGAGTAGGTGGGTGTTGAGTCATTAGTTCTGGTATGCTCCCTTCTGTAGTTTTACAATTTCGGCTTCCTGGAACTCTCCTCCTTGAGGCAGTTGTCCAGCTTCCTGGAACTTTTCTGCCCGAGGCCATAGCCCAGTAAGTAAGGGTGGGGTCAGATAGACAAGCAGAACAGCAAAAGGGCAGTTAGAAGTTCTGGTAAATTCATGTATCTATCAGTGAATACACAATACAATATACAAATGTATTATAGAATTGTACATCTGAAATTTATATAATTTTATTAACCAATGTTACCCCAATAAATTCAATAAAATAGTAAAAAACTAAAATAAAGAGAGCTCTCCTTTCTAGGAGCATGCCGGTGCCTTCCTCCTTCTCTTCCTCCCCTTCTTCCGCCCCCCTCCCCCAGGCCTGTTTTCCTTTCCCCTCTGTTTCTCCTAGGCTCTGAGAGATCCCATAAGACTTGTAACCAGGGGAGCTGTGGCCAACAGCAGCTCGTCCTGGGCTAACCCATGAACCTGTCTCCAAGGTTCCCTTTTCTATGACTTTATTTTATCATGGCAAATAAATTTATTTACTTGCAGCAAAAAAAAAGAAAGGAAGAAAGAGAGAGAAAAAGGAAGGAAAAAAGAAAGAAAGAGAAAGTTAGGAAATAAAATTTTAAAAATAAATAAATTTGTAAGCTTGATTTTCAGCTACTGACTCCCAAAATCATATTGGAAAAGTGCTGAGAAAGAATGATAGTTAATTATCTTTAAAATATATCAGAGAAGGCAGATAGGTGATTTTCTATTTCAAGCCCATTGTTTGACCATAATAGTCTATTTCTGGATACTGATGTGTCGTTTGGTCCTTTTCAGTAATTCACTTTTATTCAGCCAAATGCCAATATCAGCTGATGGGATTTAGTGTGCAAGACAAAGCCAATTTTTCATTTCTGGCAGGGGGTGGTGTTGGGCAGATAAAATATATTATTCTCACTTTGTTAAAGATATACAAACTTCCATGCTGCCCACATGGAAGTTCGTTGATATTAATGTGTGTTCTGGGAGAGGCTGTGGGCAGGCCGGGTCGTTATAACCTAAGGCTTAGCTTTAAGAGTGAGCTCTTCTCCTTGACTGATTGGATGATGTATGGTGGTGCACTCTCCTGGGGAATCCCATTATGCCTCAGATGGGTGGCTTTGTATCAGAGACTTTCTTGTTTGTATAATTGGATTAAAGGTTTTGAATCTATGCTATATAGTGGGGCAGGCCAGGAGCTTGCTCTCTCTCTCAGTTCCTGGGATTAGTATAGAGATGAGAGCAGATGAAGGCCACATGGAGGCCAGGAGAAGCAGCCAAGATGGCAGAGTGCTGAGGGAGAAGCCAGTTTGTGCAGAGTTTGTGCTCGAGAAGGAGATGGGGAACAGAGGTGAATAAGTCTGGTGAACTAGAAAGCTTTGATGCTAGGAAACTCGGATAAGTCAGTAGCTTTGTGAGCACTGAATATGTGGGTTTTGGAGCCCAGTGTGTGTTTTTGCTTGCCCGCCGGGTGCAAGCTAGAATTAAAGCTGATGGCTCACCAGTTCTTGGCTCCGTTGTTTCATTACCAACTGTTCGAATCTAATGTGAACCTGCACGGGTCAGGTGGCTGTGATGGTGGCCGTGGCTACTGGCTTTACAGGTGGTTATTAAGCAAAATTTTTCAGTAAATAAGTTTAAACCAAAAGTCTATATTCCCTTTATATTTGACTATCAAAAGCTATCAATCTTCTTTTGTTTAAATTGCCATTATTTTATAAACTAACTAATTAATAATAGGTAAGGAATTTGAAAATACCCAAGTTTGTGTGTTAGTATGTGAAATGTGATTTGGTTAGGATCAACTATAAATTCTAAGCATGCCTATAGAGGCTAATGAAGTCTCTGTTGGTTTTGATGGTAAACACTTAAATTACCTCAAGCCATAAAGAGATTATTATAAAGATCAACATAGAGCAGTAGGGGGATTTTATCCTATGAAAATCCAAAACAACAAGAACAGCTTCACTGATAAGCCAGACTGGGAGTAGATGCTAGGTTAGAGACCTCAACACAGAAATTTTTACTTTTCTCTCTAGTACTTAGCTATAAACATGAGTTACCTATATAATTCCTCAGTTTTCTTCTCACTGACACTATTCATTCTCTCTATTCTTTATTTCTTTGTTTATAAAAAATTGTATCTTGCCTGACCAGGTGGTGGCGCAGTGGATAGAATGTAGGACTGGGATGCAAAGGACCCAAGTTCAAAACCCCGAGGTCGCCAGCTTGAGCGTGGGCTCATCTGGTTGGAGCAGGGCTCATCTGGTTGAAGTATAGCTCACCAGCTTGGACCCAAGGTTGCTGGCTTGAGCAAGGGGTTACTCTGTCTGCTGAAGCCCCATGGTCAAGGCACATATGAGAAAGCAATCAATGAACAACTAAGGTATCGCAACGAAAAACTGATGATTGATACTTCTCATCTCTCTTTGTTCCTGTCTGTCTGTCCCTATCTATCCCTCTCTCTGACTCTCTCTCTCTGTCTCTGTAAAAAAAAAAAAAAAATTTATCTTTCTCATAACATGGGTTTACCTGATGGCTATGATACTACTTCATGATTTCCCTTTCTCCATTCTTTTTGCTTCAATATCTACTAACTACATACCTGAATCTTGAGTTCTCCCAATTCTGATTTCTCAGGGCTCATCTTTCATGCCAGGCCATTTTATTTGTCTCTGGCCATCCAAGATTGTTCTTCAGTATTGTTCCAATCAGAAGAGTTAAAGAGAGTTATAGTTCAAACATAGTTTCTCTGCGGTTCCTTAGTATAGCAGGGCAGTTTACCTTAGGAAATTTGTAAGGCAGGTATTGATTGATCTGTCTTGAATTTGCTTAATTAAAAAATTGTTCTTTAATTTATTTTATTTTATTCATTTTTGAGAGGACACACAGAGTGAGAGAGAGAGAGAAAGAGGGGAGGAGCTGGAAGCATCAACTCCCATATGTGCCTTGACTAGCCCAGTGCAGGGTTTTGAACTGGCGACCTCAGTGTTCCCGGGTCGACGCTTTTATCCACTGCGCCACCACAGGTCAGGCTAAAAATTTGTTCTTAATTAAAATATTAAGTTTTAATGTATCCACAGGAATTTAAAAATTCTGGCCTACCAATTTGCAAACCAATTAATGTACTGTAATTATAAGTTATCACCAATTCTTACCTAATAAGGAAGTTACTATAGATGTATCTGAATTGTGTTTCACTCAGTTTTATAATTAGAGACTAATATTAGTACAAAGGCAGAAAGAGCCTTTGGATATAGAAATGGAAAGATCTAAATGTTTTCTTAAATACTGTTTATGATGGTTAAAATGAAAAAATACATTTTAAAGGCTTAATTATTAAGAAATTTATATGGGAAGTACAATGTTAAACTAGTTTAATTTAAAAAGTCATATATTTCAGTATATGATCTTTTAATTTTGATACCATTAGGACAATTGATGGTCTCTGGTAGGACTTCAAGAGTAATAATCAGTACCAGATTGCAATAATTTGGAGTTTTTTTGTGGGTTTTCTTTTTTGTGTGTGTGTTTGTGTGTGCGCGCGCACGTGTTTGACAGAGACAGAAAGAGAGAGACAGACAGACAGGAAGGGAGAGAGATGGGAAGCATCAATCCTTTGTGGCAGCTCCTTAGTTGTTCATTGATTGCTTTCTCATATATTCCTTGACTGGGGGGCTACAGCAGAGCAAGTGACACCTTGCTCAAGCCAGTGACCTTGGGCTTAAGCCAGCGACCATAGGGTTATGTCTATAATCCCATGCTCAAGCCAGTGACTTTGGGGTTTTGAACCTGGGTCCTCTGCCTTCCAGTCTGACGTTCTATCCCCTGTGCCACCACCTGCTCAGGCTTTAGTTTTGTTTGATTCGAATCTATTTTAACAGATGTCAAGGTGGAATAGTGCTTTGAAATCTTGCAAAATCTTCTCTGCTGTTGGTATGCTAGTATTGTCCAACTTTGATCATTTTTTTTAGCGAGAGAGACAGAGACAGAGAGAGGGCCAGATAGGGGACAGACAGACAAGAAATGCGAAAAGAAGCATCAATTCTTTATTGTGGCACCTTAGTTGTTCATTGATTGCCTTGACCAGGGGTCTCCAACAGAGTAAGTGACCCCTTGTTCAAGCCAGCGACCTTGGGCTTTAAGCCAGCAACCTTGGGCTCAAGCCAGTGACCTTTGGGTTCAAGGCAGCGACCATGGGGTCATGTCTATAATCCCACAGTCAAGCCAGCCACCTGGGGGTTTTGAACCTGGATCCTCTATGTACCCAGCCAACTATCTATCCATTGCACTGGTCAGGCTGATAATTTCTTTTTGGCTACTTTATTTTTCAATTTTTATTATATATATACTGCTCACAAAAATTAGGGGGTATCTCAAATGAATATGAAGTAATAAAATATCCCCTAAGTTTTGTGAGCAGTGCATGTTAAATTTTATTATGTAGTCTTGCAAATCACCATAAATTCTCTTCAGGAAAAACACAGAAAATAATACACAAATGTAATGTAGTCTGATATACATAAGACTATTTTTTTTTAATTATTTTTATTTATTTATTTATTTATTTATTTTTAGAGAGAAGAGAGAGAAAGAGAGAAGGAGGGAGGAGCAGAAAGCATCAACTCCCATATGTGCCTTGACTGGGAAAGCCCAGGGTTTTGAACCGGCAACCTCAGTGTTCTAGGTCAATGCTTTATCCACTGCGCCACCACAGGTCAGGCAAGACTACATTTTTATATGGAATGATTGTTCACATTTATTATTGAGGTATACAAAATGCATTTGGTGAAACAATTTTTATCATTCTACAGAAATTTGTGTAAATTTAGTCTTCTCACTTCTAATAGTATATTTCTATTTTATAGAGAACACTGTAGGTGTTTTATCTTAATTTTTGACCTGAAGAAAATAAACTTTTAAAAATGTGTCCTGGTCACAATTCCATTATAATTTACCACTTTACTTAGTTGTATAGGGTGTGTGTTCATTTCATTCCAATTATTGGCCTTATTTATTAGTAATATGTCTATTTGAATAATTATAATAAGATTGAGTCCACACCTAAATTGGCATTTTGAATCTATTTTAAAGCCTTTTATGTGTCTTTTTATTTTCACATTTTGAATTAATCAGAGACCAGAAATGAATGGAATACTCTCTTAAACAAGTCAAAAATCTGTTATAACCTTTATACTACTTAAATGAAGAAAGGTAATAAAACCAAGAAAATCCCAATTGATGATTCCATTCAGACATTGGTCAGTTTGTCCCTCAATCCAAGTCGACCTTCCTCATCAGAGGTAACATTTTTATACTAAAATATAAAAGAGCCTGACCTGTGGTGGCGCAGTGGATAAAGCGTCGACCTGGGAACACTGAGGTCACCAGTTCAAAACCCTGCACTGGTCTGGTCAAGGCACATATGGGAGTTGATGCTTCCAGCTCCTCCCCCCTTTCTCTCTCTCTCTCTCTCTCTCTCTCTCACTCACTCACTCTGTGTCTCCTCTCTAAAATGAATAAAATTAAAATTAAAATAAAAACCTTTAAAATATAAGAGAAATATGCTTATTGTTTTGAAATGTTTTGATAAATCCAAAATATGGATTATATAAAGTATTATAGTGCCTGGCATGCTATTCATGCAAATAATAGCCCTAATTATTATTATTAAATGATGTAGAATTTCTATTATTTTTAGTACAGCAAATAGAAAGAAAATTATGTTCAAAATTTTCTAGACTCTAGCCTTAGTTACCAGCTTTTTGATTAAATTTTTATGTCACAGATCCATGCCTTCTGCAGAAAAGTGGGGAGAAATGATTGAAAAATGTTATGCAAGCTTTAATTTTTCTCATTTGCATCAACAGTTTCTTTTGATGGGCAGCAGACTAATAACAGTGTTGCTAAGGCTGATGAAATAATCCAGAGACCAGTTAGTGTAACTCTGTCAAAGGAAGAACCTGAAAGAGAGCCAAGTTTTTTAGAAAATATTTTGAAAGAGTTTCTTAACAATCTTCAGGAAGAAGGTGATTTCAACTGGAATGGGAGAGTCAAAGAGGGTATTATAGTATATATTAGCATTCGGATCTGTAAGCACATTCTGGGCCTGTCCGGCCTTATGAATATGGGCAGCATAAAAGGGTAAACTACAATTCAGTGTGGGGATTTTTAAAAATAGTTTCACCAGGTGGGAGGAAAAAACAATATAAGTACTATGCTAAAATAAAAACAAAATGTTCAAAACACTGCGCTTAAATTAACTCTACCACCTTTATTTCTTTTATAATAGTTTCAGGTAAAGTTAAGGCTAAATGAGAAAAATAAATAAAAAGGAAGTGATCACTGCATAAAATCTTGGTATTATTACTTTAAATCCACAAAACTCTTAGCTGGCAAAACAGTATTTTAAACCAAAGGAAAACAACTTAATGTTGGTAGACATTTTTATTTCAAAGAATTTTAGAATTTTTCTCATTATACCCATCAATTTACTAATAATTCAATTCTTAAAAAGTGGTAGGTAATTAATAAATCAAAATTAAACATATAAATAAAGCTGGTACTACACTCTATCTTTTCACCTTAGTCTATACAGAAAATAAACTGTGGTTGAAAAGTAAATATACTAAACATTTATAAATGCAATGAATCCCCTCACCCAAGGCTAATGACAACAGCCAAAATACACTTGTTCTTAACTAGTTGTATTGTTTTCTATCTGCAATTATAGCAATTCTTATATTCTAAACTTATGCGATACACAGGGACCTTGCAAACTTAGCACCTTTGTGTGTGTGTGTGTGTGTGTGTGTGTGTGTCAGAGACAGAGAGAGGGACAGATAGGGACAGACAGACAGGAAGAGAGAGAAATGAGAAGCATCAATTCTTCGTTGCGGCACCTTAGTTCATTGATTGCTTTCTCATACATGCCTTGACGGAGGTGGGAGGGTGGCTACAGTAGATGGAGTGACCCCTTGCTCAAGCCAGTGACCCTGGGCTCAAGCTAGTGAGCCCTGCTCAAACCAGATGAGCCCCAGCTCAAGCCAGCAACCTTGGGGTCTCCAACCTGGGTCCTCTGCTTCCCAGTCTGATGCTCTATCCACTGCGTCACCACCTGGTCAGGCAGCACCTTCTTTAACCTTAGGTACATTTAACATTTACTGTCCTCATGTGATTTACTATTTCTGATGAAACATGTGAATGAGATTTACCTATTTTATTACTTGATGCCCGTGAAATGCTCAGTAGAGACTTTACCTCCTCCTTTATTATTTTTTTTTTATTTTGAGAGTACATTGATGAGAGAGAGAGAGAGAGAGAGAGAGAGAGAGATTTATGCATTTATTGGTTGATTCTTGTGTGTTCCCTGACCAGAGATCAAATGCACAACCCTGAGGTATCAGGACGATGCTCTAACCAACTAAACTATCCATCCAGGCCCTTTGAGAGTACATTTATTAAAACCAAGGACAGTGAAACAAAGAAGGACTTAGAATAGAAGAAGCAACAGGAGAGAGACCAGGCAGGGCTGCCTTGGTTCTCTAAAAACATTTTATGGGAAAGAAGTGAGTGAAGGCAGGGTTATTGTCAGCATATTGGAGAGTCAGAGAAACGGGGACCTTGGGGGCAGGTTCAGGGGGAGAGTCTGGGATGAGGAGCTGCCGTGCTCATTGCCCGCCCTAGTTGCAAGTCTCCATGGGGTCCCTTAGAGTTTAGGAGATACATGACTGTGGGGGGTGTCGAGAAAGGCTCGGGCGTGTTCCTGGAAGGGAGAGCATGCCCACCTCCTTTATCGAGATGTGTCTCTGCAATGTTAAATATTGCTTTCCACTCATGATATCACTTAAAAGTTAAAGGCAAAAAACACCTGGGGAAAATCCTCAAAGAGGAATGCCAATAATCCTGAATAGTACAAGGTCAAGTGGCTGATGAAGTGGGGCAATTGCCCTACATAAAGCTGTGAGTAGTGTTATAATTCATACCATGGGCTACTGGACAGATTCCTGAGCTATACTCCTTGCACAAAACCCCCAAAAATCTTTGGTGGGAGTATTTAATCCTATGAATTGTGTGCAACAAGAAAATAAAGATTAACAATAACTCTACCATACAAAGATAGGTTCTGTTAATATTTGATGTGGATTCTTTCAGTTATTTTATTTTTTTGGTTCTTGTATATAATAAATTTTTTTAACTTTTAAAAATGAGGACACATGAACTTTTTAAAAGACTCTTATTTTAGACTATATATCATAGATATTTTATATCAAAAAATATAGATCTATATCACTATAGAATTTCCTTGTATAATTTATCCAGCCCTGTATTGCTTTTGCTCTTATGACTAGTGCTGTAAGCAACATTTTTTTAATACAGTTTTGTGCATTTTTCCTAGTTTTTTTCAGAAGTTTAATGAGGTGTTTTGTTTTTGTTTTTTTGGTTTTTTTTAGAGCGAAAGAGAGACAGATAGACAGTTGAGAAGTATTAACTCAAAATTGTGGCACTTTTGTTCACTGATTGCTTCTCCTTTATGCCTTGACTGGGAGTGGGGGAGGGCTCCAGCAGAGCCAGAGAACCTTGCTCAAGCCAACAACCTTGGGTTTCAAGCCAGCAACCATGCAATAATGTTGATAAGCCCACGCTCAGGGCGGTGACCTTGGGGTTCCTACTCCTTCCCCAGTGATAAGACTGTTCAAAGCTAATGGTGGGAGGGGAATTACTTCTTCTGCTCCCTAGAGCAAGTAGCTTCTGCTTCTATTCCTTTTTTGAGAGTCATTAGATTTTTACCTGAGCCCTGTGATGGGAGAGTTCTTGCTTTTCCCCCATTGGCTTAAGGCTTTTGCTTTGTATGAGAACAGAGTGTTGAGAAAGATGGGGTTTCATACCTGTATGCCACTGATGACTTTTTCAGGTCTCTTGCCCTGCCCCCATCTTTCTTGTGAGCATATGACGCAGGCACATAGAAAGGAGCTTGATATTAAGTATTGACTCCACTTTGTGCCTGGGGATCCTAGAGACTCCAAACTATCTTGGTAGCCCACATTAGCCTTTATAATTCCTTAAAATTTTAGCTGTTTTATTTCTGTTCTCTTTTTTTTTTTTAAGTGAGAGGATAAAGAGAGACAGATGCCTGCATGTACCCCGAACTGAGATCCACCTGGCAACCTCTGTCTGGGGCCGATGCTTGAATCAACTGAGCTATTTTTAGCTCCTAAGGCTGATGCCCTCAGAACAGCAGAGTAATCCTCAGTGCCTGGAGCTCACACTCCAACCAATCGAGCCATGGCTGCGGGAGTAGAAGAGGGAGAGAAGGGGGAGAGGGAAGGGAAAAGAAGCAGGTGGTTGCTTCTCCTGTGTGCCCTGACTGGAAATCAAACCTGTAACATCCATATGTTGGGCCAATGCTCTAACTGGCCAGAGCTGTTTTCTTCTTCTTCTTTTTTTTTTAAAGAAATCTTTATTTATTTTTTTATTTATTCATTTTGAGAGTGAGAGGAGAGATAATGAGAGAGAGAAGGGGGGAGGAGCATAAAGCATCAACTTTCATATGTGCCCTGACCAGGCAAACCTGGGGTTTCGAACTGGCGACCTCAGCATTCCAGGTCGCTGCTTTATCCACTTCACCACCACAGGTCAAGCTTCTTCTTATTTTGATAGCAGTTACCGATGCCTCTGTGCTCTGTCAAAGGTGAAACAATTAGTTTACTTCATCCACAGAGAGAATTGTAATTCAATTCCTTGCAACCTCACCTTTCTCATTAGTTCTAGAAAAGTTACTTTATAGATTATTTATCTTTTCTTCTTTTTCAGATGGGAGCACTCTTTTGTCTTTCTGCATATTAAGCAGAAGTGGAACTGCAGTTCTTAACTTTCAATATAGTCAAGTTTAGTGGCACATTCTTTTATGATTATTGTTATTTTTGTTCTTCTTTGAAAATTCCTTTTCTGAATTTTCATGAAAATAGGGTCTTGGATAATCTTGCAAACATTCTATGGCTTGCTTTTCATAGGAATTAATTTTTATGCATGATGTGAGATAAGGTTTCCTTAATATTTTTTCATATGTACGCTACCATTTATTGATGATAGTTGTGCAGTTCTTTTTTTACTTTTTACTTCTTTTTTTTTTTTTTGGTTGTGCAGTTCTTAAAATTGCCAAATTGCTCTTTAGTGGTGCATGAGAATGCAAAATGTCTGAGCTCTAACACTGTGATAGTATCAAATGTGGCTGATAGAAATACATATTGTATCTTTTAGTCCTTTAATGAAGGAGAACAGAAGTACAGTATAGCTTCACTCATGTTTACAAATTGAAATGGGTCTTGCTTTCCATTACTTATCTTCTGTTGTTTCCTATGAGTCTGTGCTATGCATCTTTACACTTTTTACCTACCTGAACTTTAGCATATTTAATATTTGACTCCATCATTGTCCCCAAATTAGTATACATTCTTGACTTCTTTCTTTGCTCTCATCATTCTTCCAGTTGTTTAGACTTTAAGCTTTGAAATTTTTCTTATTGTAGAAGATAGATTTGAAGATAAAAGAACTTCAAAACATTTTGACTAGCCTCCTTGCTTATAATCCCCTTTCCAATCTATCTTTGAGTGCTGTCAGCATTATTTTTCTTGTTTCAAGTTGGATTATTTATCTCCTTGCTTAATAACCTTTGAAAGATTCATTGATTACTACTCAAACCCCATATTTCTTAAAATGGGAACACTTCAGGCCTGACCTGTGGTGGCGCAGTGGTAAAGCGTCGACCTGGGAACACTGAGGTCGCCAGTTCAAAACCCTGCACTGGTCTGGTCGAGGCACACATGGGAGTTGATGCTTCTAGCTCCTCCCCCCTTTCTCTCTCTCTCTCTCTCTCTCTCTCTCTCTCTCTCTCTCTCTCTCTCACTCTGTGTCTCCTGTCTAAAATGAATAAAATAAAAAAACAAACAAAAAAAATGGGAACACTTCATACTCTGACTTCAAACCTAGGGCTGCAAATATTTGACCATGCAGATAGTTCACTGCTTAACTCTGGAACGTTTCCTTTGCATAGATTATGATTAAATGAAGCTTTCAGCATTTGCTTAATGAGATAGTTGGTTTAATAATTTTTCAATAATTCTTAGGTATTATTAGTAGTAGTACTATTATTATTATAGTTGGGGAGAGGAAGGGGAGGAACTAGTGCTATGAAGTACTACTGGAGAGGTAGATACTGACTTGAACTGCAAGAACCTTGCTTGCAAAGCTGAGGAATTACTTAGGAAATGGGAAGCCATCTGAAATTAATAAGTGTCATGACTGGATTTAAGTTCCAGTAAAACAACTTAGGCAACCATATGGAGCACAGACCAAGTGATAAAGAGCTGAACTAGGAAATGTGGAGGTACAGAAATCAGAACTTGAAGAAACATCTAAGGATTGGGTAGAGTGCTGAGTGTTTTACACGCACACTGCCGTTTTAGAGATAAGAAAACTAAAGTTAGAGAATTAACTTACCTCCAATCACACCTGCTGTGATAGTACCAGGACTTGGAATCTTAGGGTTTGACTAAAGCCTATGCTTTATAACACTGTGCTAGAGTCATACTGAATTTTTCACAATTGTCAAAAATGCTACATACATTAGTATTGTGTCCTGCAAATGCCATTTCTTTGCTTAAATTCTTTATTCTCTTTTTTGCCAGGCAACCATTTCCTAGTTCAAAACACAATTATCACTCCCCCCTCCCTCTGTTTTTTTTTATTGGTGCAGTGCATCGTTCTCCAAACTGTTAGTAGAAATAAGAGATACATGTCATATATCTATCTAAATGTAACTTCAAATGAAATAAGATTTGTATTATTTCTTTGGGGAAGTGGATGGTGTAGTGGTATTTTACTGTTAGCTCTTAAACAGCTGGTATATCCAGTTTCTTTTTTTGGTTCATTTTGCATTGAATATATCTTTTAGGAAAATTCTGTTTGCTGTCCTTAAATGATTATTCCAGTGCCACCTGGGAAATAAATGGTAGCAGCCAGACTAAAATTAAACCAATATGACCTTTAGGTTGCAAAATACTGTGACAGTCCTTATAAAATGACTTTTCAAATATTAATATGACACATTTATTTTTTATAAATTAAAAAATGGATTTTTCCAAGGGGTAAATATCTACATTATCACTGGCAGGTTTATAATTCTGTTAAAATGAAGGGAGATGTTATACACATAAATGTGAAATACAAATGATATTATATGCTCTGTATTTACACCAGGAATTTCCAGAGGGGGTTCCTCAGAATGCTACTTGAAAAACAGATGCTTTTGACAATTAAGTTTGAACGAAACCCAACTTACCCCCTCTTGCAGATTCACACTGCTAGAGAAATCTTGCAGTAGAAATGTGCGTGTGTGCGTGTGTGTGTGTGTGTGTGTGTGCGTGTGCGTGTGTGCGCTGCGCGTGCAGAGCATTGTATTCCTGTTAGGATTGCTTAATTCAACTTTTCCCAAACTGAATTGACCAAAGGATTCTCCTTTCGCTTTCATGAAATATCTCAAAAAAATTCACTTTGGAAATTGTTGCCTTGTATCATGTATGGTAAAAGTTCATGAATATTAGGAAACAGGACAAGTTAATAGAATATGTTCATATAAAAACAAAATTTTTTTTCAGTGTTTTATTAATGTTATGAACTCTGTTTGCCCTGGATGCCCTGGATGAACATTAACATCAGCGAGGGGAGAAGATACTTCAAAAGAAAAGCAGATGGGAAAAATCAATTTGGAAATTCTGAATTGCCAAGATCATTAGAAAATTTAAATAATGACTGTCTTAGCACCCCGAAAAGGTAAATAGTACATATATTTATTGATGTGTCATAATCTAAACTATAGGAAGATTGAGATCCCCAGCGTACTGTTATAAAAATTTCTAACTAGAACAAAGATATGAGTTAAGTGAGTGATATTTTAAATTTAAATTACTTTGATTCTTATCCTTACTGTTATATACTAACCTTCCTCTCTAAAAAATGAGGGGTAACTAATTGATTAAATTTATTTCCGTTGTAATCCTTTAGTTATCAGGAACAGCCTAATTACAGAAACTGACTTCATTTGTATTTCTTAGAACTAATTTTTCACCCTCTCTTTGATTCTTGGTTATGTGTAATCAGTATGCTTGAGTTTCACATGGTATCATTTCATTCAAAATTATAGTACTTAAACAATAGTTCAGCATATACTCACCATTTTAAATTAAGGAATTTTATAAACAATTATTCACAAAAGGACTACAAACAAAATGTTTATAAAATTTCCAATTATTTTACCTTGTAATAGATATTGGAATATGATTTGAAATTAGCTATAATATAATAAAACATGATTTTATTACTACTAATAAATGTAGTCTATATTGATCATAATAGAGATTGAAAGTTAATATGATAATAATGGTCTCAGACTGAATTTAAAAACGTTAATGTTATATCTGTGTTTACAGAAGATAATGTCAAATGTATAAAATATGAAAAGCTAATATTTATGGAATCACTTTTTAATATGACTTTCAAATCTCTCGTTTCCTTTAAGTCACTTTCTTTGGAAAAATAAATATGATAGAGTTAATAACATTAGAAGAGATGACAGTCAGGTATAATTTTTTTTTTCAAAATGTAAGAAAAATTTGATTTAAAAAATCACAGAAGTAGGAGAAACAAGTTACAGAGGCAAAAGAAGGGGAGCTTAGGAGAAAGAGAAATGTGCGTGGGGGTTCGGGGAGGGGACAGAGGCCTGTGTCCTCCCTCTTTTCCAGGAGAGCTCCAACAGTCAGCTATGGTTCTAAGATGTTTGTTTAAATGTGATAGTGAAATCTAATATTTATACTGAAATTAAAATGAAACTGTAGATTAAAATGTCTAAATTCTCCAACCATAGAGGTTAGAGGGTGAGAGAGAAGCCTCCAGAAAATTCAGGGGCCTGTCAAGTTAGTGACATTTCTGGGAGCTCCACGGTCTGGGACATGTTGACATATGCCCTTTAAAGTGAAAGCCAGGTTTTGTATCTTGCTCCAACTACCACTGAGAATGAGACACTTGATAGACCTCTTTGAAATTTGGAGAGAGATTTGCTGCATTTGGATGTGCTGCTCCAATCTTTTTTTGTTTGTTTAACCAAGTAATCTAAAAGACTGCCAACTTTGAATAGACCCAAAGCAAGAGAAGGCCATGAGGTGGTCCAAGAGGCATTGCATGTAAAGCTGCCAATTGTATTTTGTAGTCCAGCTGAGCCAGTGGTGCTCTATGTGTCATGGATTGGAATGCTGAATGGAGTCTGAGACAAACACTGGTAGGAGAATCACAGTTCAGAGCCCTGCAGATCTGTAATTAAGTATATATTGGAGCAAAGGCATTCCATCTTCAGCAAATAGTATTCTATTGTTACTGGATATTAATAAAATGTGACACCTTCATACATTAAAATTCTTGTCAGTCTGGTGGATGCGTAATGCTATTTCACTGTGGTTTGAATTTTTACTTTACAGATTACTCATAAAAGTTGATCGTCGACCTGGGAACACTGAGGTCGCCAGTTCAAAACCCTGCACTGGTCTGGTCAAGGCACATATGGGAGTTGATGCTTCCAGCTCCTCCCTTCTTTCTCTCTCTCTCTCTCTCTCTCTCTCTCTCTCTCTCTCTGTGTGTCTCCTCTCTAAAATGAATAAAATAAAAATAAAAAATAAATTTAAAAAAAGAAAAGGTACAGCAATCTTTAAAAAAAAAAAGTTGATCGTGATTTTATACTTTGTGGATTCCGTTTTGATAACTTTTTCTGGAAGTAGCTTTTCAAGTATTTCTATTTGGTCATCTACTGTAGTTTTGTGGGGTTTTTAAAGATTTTATTTATTTATTTTTAGAGAGAGAGGAAGAGAGAGAGCGCATCAACTCATAGTTGCTTTGTTTTAGTTATTCATTGATTGTTTTTTGTATGTGCTTTGACTGGGCAAGCCCAAGGTTTCAAACCAGGGACCTCAGTATTCCAGGTCGATACTCCATTCACTGTGCCACCACAGGCCATGGATTTTTTAATAGTGAGAATTTTTAATATACTCTGAAAGATGATAATTCTTTGGTGCTTAAATATGTTGCCAATAGCTTCTTCTACTTTGTGCCATGTCAGTAGTACACCTTGCTGAATATACTGTTTAAGTATTCCATGTCCCTTTTTCCACATTCTCTTTCTACATTTTGAACTGTAAATAGTACAACAGAATCTCCTCATATTAGTGTGTTACTTTTTATTCTTACATCTCCTGTGGTTTCTGATTTATTTAGATTTCTAGGCCCTGGCTGGTTGGCTCAGTGGTAGAGCATTGGCCCGATGTGTGGATGTCTGAGTTTTGATTCCTGGTCAAGGCACACGGGAGAAGCAACCATCTGCTTCCCACCACTCTCCCTTTCCCTTTTCTCTCTCTCTCTCTCTCTTCCCCTCCTGCAGCCATGGCTCAGTTGGAGCAAGTTGGCACCGGGCACTGAGGATGGCTCCATGGTCTTGCCTCAGGCACTAAAATAACTCAGTTGCTGAGCAACAGAGCAACGGTCCCAGATGAGTAGAGCACCAGCCAGTAGGGGGCTTGGTGGGTGGGTCCTGGTTGGGGTGCATGCAGGAGTCTGTCTGCCTCCCCAGTTTTCACTTAAGAAAATAAATAAATAAACTAATTAATTAATTAATTAAAATGTGTTATTTGGCACAAAGTTATTCTTATGTGAATATTAATGTTATTACTTTGCATCATAAAGTGGCCTTCTTGAGCTCATTTAACACTTTTTTGGCCTACATTCTTCCTTATTGCATATCACTTTTTGCTTTCTTTTTGTTTACCTATTTGTTATATTCCCCATCTTTTTTTCCTAGTTTTCTTTTTCAGCCTTTCTGAATTGCTCTGTTTTAGGTATGTTTTTTTTTTTTTTATTAACTTTAATGGGGTGAAACCAATAAATCAGGGTACATATGTACAATGAAAACATCTCCAGATTATCTTATCATTCAATTGTGCTGCATACCCATTACACAAAGTCAAATTGTCCTCTGTCACCTTCTATCTGGTTTTCCCTGTACCCCTCCCCTTCTCCCTATTCCACCCTCCCTTCCCTCCCCCCATCCCGTAACCACCACTCTCTTGTCCATGTCTCATAGTCTCACTTTTATGTCCCACCTATGTATGAAATCATGCTGTTCTCAGTTTTGTTTTGTTTTTTCTGATTCACTTATTTCACTCTGTATAATGTTATCAAGGTACATCCATTTTGTTATAAATGATCCGATGTCATTTAGGTATGTTTTTTACATACAGTCTGTAAATCTTTTTTATTTAACAGATGAGTTATGTTCATTTATATAGATGGGATTGACATGTTTGAAAATGTCAGATTTGTGATTTTATTTTATGTTATAGTTAGTACATGTTACTATGTGGTATATTTACCCTTTTACCCTCTCCTGGTATTAGAAAGGTTGTGTTCTTGTTGTAGTGTTTTGTATTTTTGTTCTAGGATTTGTAATACTCCTTTTTATTTATTTTAATTGATGCTTTTGCTTTTGATAAGTTACCTCTAAAACTATCCTCTGGCTGCTATCTATGACATTCAGGGCAATCAAAAATATTATCTTTCCTGCTCTTTTCTACTCTCATGTATTTTTAGTTTGCCTTTTCTACTGTTGGGCAGATAAAATATATTATGCTCACTTTGTTAAAGATGGTGCTGCCCACATGGAAGTTCATTGATATTAATGTGTGTTCTGGAACAGGCTGTGGGCAGGCCGGGTCATTATAGCCTAAGGCTTAGTTTAAGAGTAAACTCTTCTCCACACCCTTGACTGATTGGATGATGTAGGGTGGTGATGTAGGGAGGAATCCCATTATGCCTCAGATGGGTGGCTTTGTATCAGAGACTTTCTTGTATGTATAATTGGATTAAAGGTTTGGATTATCTATGCTATAAAGTGGAAGAGACCAGTAGCTCTCTCTCTCTTTCTCGGTTCCTGGGTTCCTGAGATTAGTATCAGAGAGGAGAGCCGATTAAGGCCACGTGAAAGCCAGGAGAAGCAGCTGAGATGGCAGAGTGCTGAGGAAGAAGCCAGTTTGTTAAGAGTTTGTGCAGGAGGAGATGGGAAACAGAGGTGAATAAGTCTGGTGAGCTAGAAACCTTTGATTCTAGGAAACTCGGATAAGTCAGTAGCTTTGTGAGCACTGAATGTGTGGGTTTTGGAACCCAGTGTGTGTTTTTGCTTGCCCGCCGGGTGCAAGCTGGAATTAAAGCTTATGGCTCACCAGTTTTTGGATCCTGTGTTTCATTACTGACTGTTCGAATCTAATGTGAACCTGCATGGGTCGGGCAGCTGTGATCCTGACCTCGGCTACTGGCTTTACATTTGGCGTAGTCTTTGGCAGGATTCGATACAGTTCGGCATGGAGCCACCACCACCTTTGAGTGGTGGAGTAGAGGACTGGTTGCTGTTTTGGTTTCCCATAGCTGTTTTTTGGGGAACTGTAGGCTGGCTGACTTTTACAGCCATGCGTGAGGAAACTGAGAGCTCTATGGAAGAGGTTGCCCAGGACCTGCAGGCTGAGCAGCGGAAGGAGCTGAAGGAAACGTGGGAGAAACAGATGCTGACCCTGGAGCTGAAGGAAGTGCTGGAGGAGGAGGCTGACCAGGTTTGCGAGATTCACCTGGAAATGGAGCAGACACTGGAGAAGGAATCATAGGTTCGTGAGTTGGAGATTGCCCTGGATGTTGTGGAGAGCCAGCAGCGGCATGAGGCCAGGACCGGGGCTGAGGCCAGGGCTGAAGCCAAGGCTGGGGCTGAGGCTGAGGCAGGGGCTGTAAGACCCATGGAGCAGAAAGCAGTGGCAGCAGGGAGCTCGAGCCCAGCAGCAGGAGCTGATGTTTTCAGTTCCTCTTTGGAGGATGAGGAGAATCAAGCTGGAGTTGCAATCTGCTGTCTCCAGAAGGTGAGAGCCCACCAGCAAGGAGCTTCTACTACAACGCTGGTAGGTCTGCGATTTTGGGACATAGAGGTGGATGCCATCATGCTCCCCAGAGCAGAGATGGAAATTCTGACTGCCATGGCCATGTGCTCCTTTTTGGGACAGTGTACGAGCTGCCAGGATGGCAGAGATGAGGGGGGAGGCTAATACCCCATATGTGTGTGAACTGATTTCCTGGACTATGACCAGATGGGCACAGGCTCCTTTGTTGAATGGACTTACGGATTTTGGACAATGTGAAATACCTTGACGGGGGTGGGGGGTGGCTTTACTGGAGGCCCTCCCCCTGCCCTGGGAAGCTTTTCCCATGGCTAGAAAGAAGGCTGAGGACATTTTGCGCTTTTGGCAAAGTGCTCAGAGACTGGTGAAATGTGTATACCTTTGTAATTGTTGAAACTGTATGATTTGTGCTATTGCTGTAATTTGTGTAATGTACTTAATTTCCTTGTATAAGAATGCCGGTGGTGTAGATTGTGGGTAGTAAAGTGAGCATAAGGGTGGATTGTTGGGCAGATAAAATATATTATGCTCACTTTGTTAAAGATGGTGCTGCCCACATGGAAGTTCATTGATATTAATGTGTGTTCTGGAACAGGCTGTGGGCAGGCCGGGTCATTATAGCCTAAGGCTTAGTTTAAGAGTAAACTCTTCTCCACACCCTTGACTGATTGGATGATGTAGGGTGGTGATGTAGGGAGGAATCCCATTATGCCTCAGATGGGTGGCTTTGTATCAGAGACTTTCTTGTATGTATAATTGGATTAAAGGTTTGGATTATCTATGCTATAAAGTGGAAGAGACCAGTAGCTCTCTCTCTCTTTCTCGGTTCCTGGGTTCCTGAGATTAGTATCAGAGAGGAGAGCCGATTAAGGCCACGTGAAAGCCAGGAGAAGCAGCTGAGATGGCAGAGTGCTGAGGAAGAAGCCAGTTTGTTAAGAGTTTGTGCAGGAGGAGATGGGAAACAGAGGTGAATAAGTCTGGTGAGCTAGAAACCTTTGATTCTAGGAAACTCGGATAAGTCAGTAGCTTTGTGAGCACCGAATGTGTGGGTTTTGGAGCCCAGTGTGTGTTTTTGCTTGCCCGCCGGGTGCAAGCTGGAATTAAAGCTGATGGCTCACCAGTTTTTGGCTCCTGTGTTTCATTACCGACTGTTCGAATCTAATGTGAACCTGCGTGGGTCGGGCTGCTGTGATGGTGGCCTCGACTACTGGCATTACATCTACTTTGTCAAAGAATATAACACTTACATACTATGTTTCTAGTCATATTCCCTTCAGCTCTGTTTTAGTCTCAGATCTATAACTAAATATGTTCAACACTTACTACCAGTTCTTTTGCAGAAGATTTTTCAATCATTGCTTAGCTGGATCAATCTCAACTTATAATAGAAAAACTCCTTGGTACAATATTCCCTTACTGCTTCCACATTTATTTATTTATTTATTTTAATTTTTTTTATTACAGTGAGAAAGAGAGAGAAATTGAATTGTTTTTCTACCCAACCATATATTCATTGATTGATTTCTATGCCTTGACCAGGAATTGACCTGCAACCTCAGCATTTATTGCTTCCACATTTAAAAGTTTATCTAGAGCAGAGGTGGGCAAACTTAGCTTGCAGCCTGTTTTGTAAGGCTGTGACTTACGAATGTTTTTTACATTTTCATTTTTTTAAGTTTTCAGTTACATTTTACATTCAATGTTTTGTTTTGTTTTTTATTAGTTTTAGATGTACAGATTAGTGGTTACACTTTGCAGAGTGTTTTGCTGGTATTACCAATACCCAGTGAGCACGATGTATAGTTATTACATTACTGACTACATTCCCTGTGCTGTACTTCACATCCCCATGACTATTTTGTAACTACCAATCTGTACTTCTTAATCCCTTTTCCTTTTATAGCCAGTTTTCTAACCCCTTTGGCAACCATCAGTCTGTTTTCTGTGTCTATGAGTCTGTTTCTATTTTGTTTGTTCATTTATATTGATTTTTAGATTCCACATACTGTACAAGTAAAGTCATATGGTACTTGTCTTTTTCTGATTTATATTACTTAGTATGAAATCCTCTAGGTTCATCCATACTGTCTGTCACAAATGGTAACTTTCATTATTCTTTTATATAGCAGAATAATATTTTATTGTATACATGTACCATCACTTTTTTTCCACTCATTCATTGCTTCCATAGATTGGCTATTGTAAATAATGCTGCAATGAACATAGAGGTGTATTTATTTATTTATTTTTAATTTTCTTTAATTAATTGTGTTTACATAGATTCTAGGGTCACCCCAAATGCATCCCCCCCTCTGTATTTATTTTTCTTGAATTCATGTTTTGGGTTTCTTCAAATATATACCCAGAAGTGGACTACTGCTATGTCATAACACAATTCCATTTTTAGTTTTTTGAAGAAACTCCATACTATTTTCCAGAGTGGCCGCACCAATATTCAGTCTCCCCAAGAGTGCAGGAAGATTCTCTTTTCCCCACATCCTTGCCAACACTTGCTGTTTGTTGACTTACAGATGATAGCCATTCTGACAGGTGGAAGTTGATAGCTCATGTGGTTTAATTTGCATTTCTCTGATGATTAGTGACATTGGGCATCTTTTAATATGTGTGTTGCCCATTTGTATGTCCTCTTTCAAGAAGTGTCTGCTCCAGTCCTCTGCCCATTTTTGAATTGTTTGTTTTTTTATGTTGAGTTGTACGAGTTTTTTGTAAATTTTGGTTATTAATCCCTTATCAGATGTCATATACAAATATCTTCTTCCATTCAATAAGTTTTTATTTTGTTGATGGTTTCCTTTGCTTTGTAAAAACTTTTAGTTTGATGTAGTCTATTTGTTTATTTTCCTTGTTTGAGGAAATATATTAGAAAAAAATATTGCTAAAAGAAATGTCAGAGATTTTACTCTTTTCTTCTAGGAGTTCTATGATTTCAAGTCTTAAATTTAAGTTTAATCTATTTGGAGTTTATTCTTGTTTATGGTGTAAGAAAGTGGTCTAGTTTTATTCTTGTGTGTTTATCTTTCCAAATTTCACAATACCATTTACTGAATAGACTGTCTTTACCCTATTGTATGTTCTGGCCTCCTTTGTCAAATATTAATTGGACCATATAGGCATGGGTGTATTTCCTGGCTTTCTATTCTGTTCCATTGATCTTTATGTCTGTTTTTATGCCAGCGCCATGCTATTTTGATTATATAGCCTTGTAGGATAGTTTGATATCATGTAGCATGTTACCTCTGACTTTGTTTTTTTTCTCTCAAGATAGCTGTTGGTGTTTGCGGTCTTTGTGATTCCATATAAAATTTTTCATTAATTCTAGCTCTGTGAAAAAGGCACTGGTGTTTTGGTAGAAATTGCATTGAATCTATACATTGCCTTGAGTAGTATGGGCATTTTAATTATGTCAATTCTTTCTATGCATGAGCACAGTTATGTTTCCTTTTTTGGGGAATTTATTTATTTATTTATTCATTTTAGAGAGGAGAGAGAGAGATAGAGAGAAAGAGAGAAGGGGGGAGGAACAGGAAGCATCAACTCCCATATGTGCCTTGACCAGGCAGCCCAGGGTTTCGAATTGGCGACCTCAGCATTTCCAGGTCGACGCTTGATCCACGGCACCACCACAGGTCAGGCAGTATGTTTCCATTTATTTTTATTTTCTTCAGTGTCTTCTAATTTTCCAGCTACAGGTCTTTTAACTCCTTGGTAAAATTTATTCCTAGATATTTTATATTTTTGATGCTCTTATAAATGGATTTATTTTCTTAGTTTCCCTTTCTGATAGTTCATTATTGGTGTATAAAAATGCAATTGTTTTCTGAATATTTATTTTATATCCTGCTACTTTGCTGAATGTATAAGTTCTAGTAGTATTTTGGTGGAAATTTTAGGGTTGTATCTAAATAGTATCATGTTGTCTGCAAATAATTATCTTATTTTTTCTCTTCTAATTTGGATGCCTTTTAGTTCTTCTTCTTGACTGATACTGTGAGTAGGGCTTCCAAAACTACATTAAATGAGAGTGATAAAAGTGGCTTTCCCTGTTTATTTCCTTTTCTTAAGGGAACACTTTTAGTTTTTTTCCATTACATATTATGTTAGCTGTGGGTTTGTCATTTATACCTTTTTTATTTTTATTTATATTTTTACAGTTTTAAAAAGTTGTGAAAAAAAAATTGTGACAGAGATTATATGTGGCCCACAAAGCCTAACTTATTACTGTTTGGCCCTTTATCAATAACGTTTGTTCATCTCTGCTCTAGAGCCTTGATACTTGGAGGATAACTTGATTGCCTCTACCGTCCTTGGCTTACACTTTTTTCCTCATGAGTTTTTCTTAACCCCCCCAGGAACAGAGAGAGGGATAGATAGGAACAGACAGACAGGAATGGAGAGAGGTGAGAAGCATCAATCATTAGTTTTTCGTTGCCATTGCAACACCTTAGTTGTTCATTGATTGCTTTCTCACATGTGCCTTGACCGCGGGCCTTCAGCAGACCGAGCAATCCCTTGCTGGAGCCAGCGACCTTGGGTCCAAGCTGGCGAGTTTTTGCTCAAACCAGATGGGCCCGCGCTCAAGCTGGCGAGCTCGGGGTCTCGAACCTGGGTCTTCCGCATCCCAGTCCGACGCTCTATCCACTGCGCCACCGCCTGGTGAGGCTCATGAGTTTCTTTTAAATGTTGCCATACTAATGTCTTGTTTTATATGTTACTATTAAAAAGTATGACACCACCCTGATTTTTCTTTCTTTGTAAATTGGCTTGGGTGTTTCAGTCTGGTAAACCAGAGGATTTCTTTAACGTGTAATAATTTTACACATTAAAGGCTGCATCTCAGTTGAGAATTTTAGGTCAGGTATTTCTGGATAAACAGTGGGCTCCTTCAGTATGGAAATAAGGACTTCTTTTGTTTCAATAATATTTTCTAAAATTAAAAAAATAGTTTAAATAGCAGGTCCATTTCATTGTTTTTTCTTTTTCTTTTTCAGAGACCACAATTAGTGTTATCTTTACTTTTTATATCTGTTTTCTCTCTTATCTATTTTACTTTTTGCTTTATGTTTCTTTTTTTTTTTTTTTTTTTTTTGGCCCTTTTATTTTTTTCCCCCATTATTTTTACCATATATTTGGTCATATCTGTTCCTTCCTGGATAATTTCTCATTTATTCATTTCTTTCTACTGTTCAACCAACTTCCATTTCACATCTTCTTATCAGTTTTCTATTTTTATTCTGAGTTATTAAAATTTTTATTTATGGTGTTTTTAATATCTGCAAAAGCTTGTTTAATTCTATCTTATCTAGATTGAGGATATTAATTTTTTATCTGCTTTATGGATGCCTGTTTCTTTGTTCTGGTTTGGTTTAGTTCTCAATTTTAAGGGTTTTTAAAAACTGTGTGGATGCTGAATTGTTTTAGAGATCTTGTTCGCGTTTACTTGTGTTGAATTTTTCTTTATCAGTAATAATTGGTGTTCTTAGGAACAAAGAATGATGTTTTGGTGGTTTTTCTGCTTCTTAGGTTAGGAGCGCCCTCTTCTGTTAATACAGCAAACTGCAGTTATTTATTTATTTTTAAATAAATGGGGTCTTTGGGGAAAAGGGTCTGTTTTCTCTGTGTGTGTGTGTGTGTGTTTACTAATTTAATTATGCAGAGTTCTTATTTTGGCCACTTTCTTCTTTCTTCTTACTACCTACACCCAAAGGAATACCTCTGATTTTCAAAGCATTATCCTTTCAGAAGCTATGTCTTCCCATTTTACCACCTCTAGCCCCTACATTTTACAAGACCGTGTCTTTGAGACTCTTCATAGAAAGTGCTCTGATTTAGCAGATCTTATTTTTATTCTCAGTATTTCTGCACTGCATGGGAGAGGCCTCTTATTCCAGACAAAACTGTGGTTGATTTCCTTTGTTCATGTTGTCAACTATTGGTCGTTAACACCAATTCAGCCAACAGGAATCCAGTTTTGGCTCTGGTGAAGAAGGAAACTTGATTCAGTGAAAACATCTGAACTGTGATACAGCAAGGCTGTGAGGCGGCCCTGGGGCCAGGCCCCTCTCCATCTACACAGTCTGCTCTGCTTCTTGCTGCTCTGCTGCCTTCCATGCTGGTCTGCTCCGTGCTGTGCCATTCTGCTCTGTGCCGTGCCAGTCTGTTCTGGCCTGTATTGGTCTGTTCTGCTCTGCTCTGGCAAGACAGCTTCAGTATTTCAGCTCAGTCAGAAAATACAGTCTTAGATATTCTGTGGAAAGAGAAAGTGTACTCCCTGAGCCAGAGGGGCAGGGCTTATATAGACAAACCGATCTGGGTCCCTAATTGGTTTGTTCTCATGCAAATGAGAACTCCAAATTCTCACAGGTGGGTCCAAAAGAAGTCTTGGAAGGAAATTATGTTTACAAAACAATAACGGATTCTTTTTGGAAAAATTTTACATTTGAAGCCAATGTGGAAAATATCAAATAATAGTGGAATGGAAAAGCTAGAGCACAGGAAAGTCTGTAGGTATAATAAATACATATACATAAAAAAACATCACCATATAAGTAAAAAAAAAATGCATTGCATTGTTTTGTACATTATCAAATGCTTACAGATGATGGAAAAATAATGTGTCAGCCTACCAAATCTTAGTGATTTTCATGTTTTCTTTAAGATAGGTAAAAGAGAATACATCACCCTACCAGATCTTAATGATTTTCCTTCACTTATTTGTCAAGCTGCTGTTCATTCAGGAATAACTGAAATCTCTTTATTATCAGATGAGAGTAAGTATGATGACACTGTAAGTACAGATGATTCTGAGGCATAAAGTTGAATAATGTTGATGGAGAATTATTGTATGATGAGTAACTAATTTCAGTTTGGGAAGTTAAAAAAAAGTTCTGGAGATGGATGGTGGTGATAGTTGCATAACACTGTAAATATATTTAATGTCATTAAACTATACACTACAAATGGTAAAATGGTAATTTTAATATGTATCTTTTAAAGTATATACATTTTATGGTAATGTTTACTCATTAATATGATTTCTGCTTTTAAGAATATACTCACCTGATCAGGCGGTGGCGCAGTGGATAGAGCGTCGAACTGGGGTGCAGAGGATCCAGGTTCGAGACCCCAAGGTCGCCAGCTTGAGCGCGGGCTCATCTGGCTTGAGCAAAAAGCTCACCAGCTTGGACCCAAGGTCGCTGGTTCAGCAAGGGATTACTCCGTCTGCTGAAGGTCCGCAGTCAAGGCACATATGAGAAAGCAATCAATGAACAACTAAGGTGTCGCAACGAAAAACTGATGATCGATGCTTCTCATCTCTCTCCATTCCTGTCTGTCCCTATCTATCCCTCTCTCTGACTCTCTCTCTGCCCCTGTAAATAAATAAATATATATATATATACACTCTAAAATTTACATGTAAGATGTAAGTACATAAACTTTGGGCCCAAGATAAATTCACCAAAAGAATTAAACCAAAACATATAATTAGTTGAGCTTACCTAGTTTTACATATATATGTAAATGGGATATAATGAATTCTTCACATATAGGTATATCCCTTAATATATCACCCTTAGAAAGTAAAGTGACTCCTCAGTGTTTTCCTTAGGGGCTATATTGCAGGAAGACAAATAGAATTTTGGGTAAAATTTATTATTGTTATTTTAAGCACTTTCAAATTTTACTCACTATTTTTTTAGGAAATGAACCATCTTTAGCTTTTAGACATTGATGCATATGGATTATAATATTTTAGGAGAGAAGATTATCAAGCAAATGAAACAAGTAAGGGAAGAAAGAAGATACCTGGAAAGAACTAGAGAAGAACAAATGAATGTTAAAGAGCTATATGAACAAAATACATTGAAGCAATATCATGGTAAAGCTTATTACATATTTCTTAATATTTTAAAAAAAATTATTTGAGAGAGAGAGAAAAAATAAAAGTAAAAAGAGAAAGAAAGAACAATCAACTTTTTGTTTTACTTAGTTTACCATTGATTGCTTCTTATATGTGCCCTGACTGGGGCTTGAACTGGCAACCTTGGGATCAATGACCCTGGGCTCGAACCAGGGACCTCAGTGCTCTGTGGCAATGTTCTACTCACTGCACAACCAGTCAGGACATTATATATCCTTTACCACTATATAAAACTTAAGTTTCTCAGAATTTGTGCTTTTTAGTATTTACTATTTTACTCTGACGGTTTAAGTGGTATACTTGATATAGTTTCAATACAGAAAATATGAAGCCATTGTTTAACCTTATTTTATACAGTAAATGCAACATACTTTATGTAGGGTGCTTTTATTAACATTCAGACATTTTCCATAAGTGACATTCATTTATTTATTTTCTAACTTTATTTACTAAATAAGTATTTATTAAGTGCCAACTGAATTTAGCTACTGTTAAAAGGGCTCAGGAATCACTAATAGGCAGGCACAATTTTGTCCCTATTTTCAAAGAGTTTATAGTCCAATGGGGAAGTGATAATCAAGTTAAACAGTAATGACACATCCTGATGAATACCATGATAAAGGAATTACAGAACTCTATGCATTGGAATACAGAGGAAGAACACCTAAATTAGATGGGAGAGATCAAGAAATGCTTCGAGCTAGAATCTGAAGTGTGCTTCCTTTTGGATGCAAGCATTCAGACATATGTTTCTCTCTTCTTTCTACATCTTCTTGTTCCACCTTCTCCTTTTATTCCCTTCTTCCCATTTGAACAAGCTATTTCTCACTAATCATTCCATATCAGCTTAAATCACTCTAGAAGCCTCGATTTCCTTAGTCTCTCCTCAAGGTGCTTAATTTTTTGATATGTGTGTCTGTCTGCTTTGCTAAACCGAATGAATGAAAAATGAATGAATGAATGAATGAATGAGAATTAGGTAGAAGAAGTTAATAGGTTCTTTGCAATAGAAATAGAAACATTGTTGTTAGGACTGGTAGAAATTGGAAAACGAGCCAGGGTGGAGAAAGTATAGGATGATTTGAGATGTTAAGTGATTTGAGAGTCCTGTGCAGTACTTTGGGTTGTACTTCAAAATTATAAGGGTAACAGGTTTATATGGAATTAACTGGTTTTAAGATTCTCAATTTACAGCTAAATTATTGCTTTAATACTAGAATTGACTAAAGGTTATAGACAATGTTAGGAGATATTTCTGAAGGTTCTATATCCTAATATTAAAATGTTATCCTGGAAGTAATGGCAGTGACTTGGTCTTGTACTTTAAACAAGCAATTTTATTAGACAGATTCAAGCAATGGACTAGAAATTAAAAGATTGATTCTAATACCAGATCAATCTTTTACTTAGGCAAGTTATTTCTCCTTTTTGTTCTGCACCCTTTCTGTTTATAAAATGAGAATGATCAGTCACTATCTGTTTTTTTTCACTTTCTATTTTAACAGGAATGTTTCAAATTAAAAGCATGTATCAATTATCAAATATTTATTGAGCCTACTATATGCTTTAATTTCAGCATTGTTTTAAATGCTGAGGATACAGCAGTAAATAAGACAAACATGACTGTTCCCTTAAGGAGCTTGCTTCTCAAGGGGGGGGTGCAGACAATAAACAAAACAATATCAGTTACTGATTAGAGCTGAGAAGTCGGGTGAAAAGAGAATACTAAAGATTGATGATAGCTCAGGAGGGATGCTTTAGCTAGGGTTTCAAAGAACAGTATTACTGTGGATATAGCATTAAAATTGGATTATTAAAAGGGCAAGTTGGTAAAGAAATAGGGGAATCCTGGCTGATGGTGGTGCAGTGGATAGATAATCGACCTGGAATGCTGAGGTCCCAGGTTCAAAACCCCAAGAGGTTGATGTCTTGAGTGCGGGATCATCTGACTTGAGCACAGGCTCACCAGCTTGAGCTCGTCCTGGCTTGAGCATGGGATCACAGACATGATTTTATCATCACTGGCTTGAGCTCAGAGGTCATTAGCTTGAAGTCTAAGATCACTGGCTTGAGCAAGGGGTCACTGGCTTGACTGGAGCCCCCTGGTCAAGGTGTGTATAAGAAGCAATCAATGAAAACTAAAATGATGCAACTATGAGTTGATGCTTCTCATCTCTCTCCCTTCCTGTCTGTCCATATGTCTCTTCTCTCTCAGAAAAAGAGAGAGAGAGGGAGAGAGGGAGGTGAAGAATAGGAGGAAAAGAACCAAATGTTAAGGTCCAGAGATAGGAATGAGCTTTCAGTTTTAGGATATGAAACGGGCCAGTGTGGCTAGATCATGTTAAATAAAAAGGAATGTAGAAGGAAATAACATCATAAGTTTAGAAAGGAACAGATAGGTCAATTCAAGGAGTTTGGATTTTATTCTGAGTAAAGTAGGAATCCATCAGAGGATTTTTAAGCTAGGAATTTGCATGATTTAAAAAATATTTTAGAAAAATCAGAACAACTGCTATATGAAATTACCTGTAGAGGGACAGAAACAGACAGAGAGCTCAGTTGGTAAGAAATGCCTACTATAAAAGGCATGAGGATTAGATATAGAGCAATAGTTAAAATTTTGAGTTAAGTTCCATACAGTCATGTGATTGTAATCAAATCACCATATAAAAATATTTTAATGTGGGGCTTACATTTCTTTGAAAACCTGAAAAAATAAACCATGAACATAATCTATTCTAGCATACAGTTTGTATTGCTGTTAAGTTAGTACTTAGATTCGCATTGATAACAAAGCGATTCCCTCGCTGCCAGTATGAAAGTTCTAATCAAGGGTCTCAGGTTTAAGAAATTCTTCCCTACACAATTTTGGGGATGTAACTAAAATAATTTTGATAAAATATGAATCAGAATCTGCTGATATCACAAAACATAAGTCATTTTGGGAGCTAATAAAATAAGGAAAAAATCTGAAATTGTATTTCTCTTTCTTTCACAATTACAAATAAAATAATTATAAATAAAAATATGTGCATTTTGCTCTACATAGTATTCTTTTTTTTACAGGGCAGAGAGAGAGTAAGAGAGAGGGATAGATAGGGACAGACAGACAGGAACGGAGAGAGGTGAGAAGCATCAATCATTAGTTTTTCATTGCTGTCGCAACACCTTAGTTGTTCATTGATTGCTTTCTCACATGTGCCTTGACCACGGGCCTTCAGCAGACCGAGCAACCCCTTGATGGAGCCAGAGACCTTGGGTCCACGCTGACGAGCTTTTTTGCTCAAGCCAGATGGGCCCACGCTCAAGCTGGCAAGCTCGGGGTCTCAAACCTGGGACTTCCGCATCCCAGTCTGACTCTCTATCCACTGCGCCACCACCTGGTCAGACTCTACATAGTATTTTTAATAAAGGTTTTCCCAGAAATAATTATAAGCTAAAGAAAACCTTGGTTGTAGTTTTTGGATTTACCACTATTTTACTACATTTGTAGATAAGTACTTTTATTATTTAATAGACATCTTAGCTCTAATTTTCTCTGCATATAAGGGAGGAAGAGGAAAGTAGAAGACTTTAAGTTAACTCTGGTGTCGTTTCTAGGTTTAAAAGTTTAATCCTTTAGTCAGACTCAAACTACAAGGGATCCTTGGATTACAACAGTCTCAACATATGACGTTTCAAGTTTATGATGCTCACTCTCATAAAAACTTAAAGAAATTGAGATGTGTTTCGGTTTACACTGTTAATGTCATACTTATGGACTATGTTGGTGAATTAGTTTGGTTGAGCCAGTGGAAGAATACGCAATAATGCGGCATATGAGTGAGGCACTTGGCGTCCCCTGGTACGTATTTTGGATTGTTAAAAGTGCAAGTGTTCCGTTTGTGTTAGGATAAGGTATGTTTCAATTTACATAAAAATTCAGGTTACATCAGTGTCATAGGAATGGAATTGTGTTGTAACACGAGGACACCCTGTATAGCCTTTGCTTTTTTATAGACCATGATAGTTGGAAGAAAAATACTTTAAAACAAAGAAAGTCACAGCATCATTGGAGGAAATTTTAATAAAACTTCAAGAAGATTTAGAGCTCTACTATAAAATCTTCTTATGCTACTTGAAACCCAGGAGGTCAAGATGAGACCAAAGAATATGGCAAACATCACAGACTCTAAGGTGCTTATTAAATGTGTTCACATTTTATCGGAGAAGTTCTATTCAAAATATTTGCTTTATAATTGTTAGTTTTATCTATTTAGGATGCTTTGGACTACAGATAAAACAAAACCTCACTTAACCTAGGATAAGAAAATTCATGATGTGCCTCATTATTTTCAGGGGTTGGTTTATTATAGAACTGCTTTCCCTCATGGCAGCAATAGAGGGGCCAGTGGCAAGTAGGGCTATATGCCTCTAAACCAGGGGTCCCCAAACCTTTTACACAGGGGGCCAGTTCACTGTCCCTCAGACCGTTGGAGGGCCGGAGTATAAAAAAAAAAACTATGAACAAATCCCTATGCACACTGCATATATCTTATTTTAAAGTAAAAAAACAAACGGGAACAAATACAATATTTAAAATAAAGAACAAGTAAATTTAAATCAACAAACTGACCAGTATTTCAATGGGAACTATGGGTGCGGATGCATCCTGTGCTCCTCTCACTGACCACCAATGAAAGAGGTGCCCCTTCCGGAAGTGCAGTGGGGGCCGGATAAATGGCCTCAGGGGCTGCATGCAGCCTGCGGGGGCTGTAGTTTGGGGTCCCCTGCTCTAAACCAAGAAACAGCCTCTTCCAGACACATGGAATATGTAAAACTCCCCCCCTTTTTTTAGTGAGGGAAGGGTAGATAGTGAGACAGACTTCTGCATGTGCCCCAACCAGGATCCACACAGCAATCCCGTCTTGGGCTGATGCTTCAGTGCTGAGCTATTTTTAGCACCTGAGGCAATGCACCCAGACAAACTGAGCATCCTCAGTGCCTGGGGCCATGCTTAAACCAATGGAGACTCTGACTGCAGGAAAGGAAGAGGGAGAGATGAGGGGGGGGGGGAGAGAAGCAGATGGTCACTTCTCTTGTGTACCATGACTGGGAATCAAACCCAGGATGTCCATATGCCTGGCTGATGCTCTATCCACTGAGCCACTAGTAAGGGCTAAAACTTTCCCTTTTACTTGGTCGGGGATGAACTAGGCCTACCATGAACTGTTAAGTTACCAAGGAATACTATGTGCTGACTTAGACTAAAGAGGAACTCTATCTGAGGACAGGGTCACTTTCTCCGATTCTATGGGAAAGAGATGAACACCTGACGAAATGCAGTGGGGGACAAACAGCATTTACTACATTCCCCTTTTTATGTGTGGAGAGGTTAATGACATTCACGGTATCTAAAATTATTGATTTTTCTTTCTTTCTTTTTTTTTTTTACAGGGACAGAGAGAGGGAGAGATAGGGACAGACAAACAGGAACGGAGAGAGATGAGAAGCATCAATCATTAGTTTTTCATTGCCATTGCAACACCTTAGTTGTTCATTGATTGCTTTCTCATATGTGCCTTGACCATGGGCCTTCAGCAGACCGAGTAACTCCTTGCTGGAGCCAGCGACCTTGGGTCCAAGCTGGTGAGCTTTTACTCAAACCAGATGAGCCCGCGCTCTAGCTGGTGACCTCAGGGTCTCGAACCTGGGTCCTCCTCATCCCAGTCTGACGCTCTATCCACTGCACCACCGCCTAGTCAGGCTAAAATTATTAATTTTTGAAAGAAATTATTAAGTTATATAAAATTTTGTTTAATTTTTTTAGTCTTGAATATTGAATCAGAAACATGAAGTTTATTTTTTAATTGCATAATTCCACCATATAATTAAACAATATCTCAAGGCCATATATCTGTATAATTTTTGTTGATGGATCCCACTTATCCCCCAAAAAAGTTTCTATAATATGTTAATCATGATTAAGAGTATAGAGTTAACTTTAGACATGATAAAATATTAAAAGTTTTCTCATTTATATTTTCCCAGTTTTACTGAGATATAATTGACATATAATATTGTATTTATTTAAGGTATATAACATGATATATGTATATATAGTGAAATGATTACCACAATAAGTCTAGTTAACATCTATTGCCTCAGTCCCATTTTTTTTTTTTTTTGTAAAGAGAGCTTTTTAGACCTACTCTCTTAGCAACTTTCAAATATACAATACAGTATTTAACTATAGTCACCATGCTATACATTATATCCCTAGAACTTATAACTAGAAATTTGTACCTTTTGGCTTCTTCATCTGTCCCCCCACCCATCCACCCCTGGCAACCACTAATGTGTTTTCTGTTTCTATGAGTTGACTGTTGTAGATAAATTTAAAATGCAAAATCCAAATAGGTTTAAATAATGCTTTCTCCATATTAGCTGATACTTTTCTTTAGTATATCTGACACTTTTCTTACTATTTTTTTTTTTGGTATATTAATTTTTATCAAATTCCCTAATAAGTAAAAAACTCTTAGTAATGGCATTAGCAAAGGCTATGATTATTTTATATATGATACACTTTTTTTTTAATATATATTTTATTATTATTAATTCTAATGGGGTGACACCAATAAATCAGGGTACATATATACAATGAAAACATCTCCAGGTTATCTTATCATTCAATTGTGTTGCATACCCATCACCAAAAGTCAAATTGTCCTCTGTCACGTTCAATCTGGTTTTCCCTGTGTCCCTCCCCTCCTCCCTATCCCACTCTTCCCTCCCTCCCCCCATCCCATAACCAACACTCTCTTGTCCATGTCTCATACCCTCACTTTCATGTCCCACCTATGTATGTAATCGTGCTGTTCTCAGTTTTTCTTTTTTTCTGATTTACTTATTTCACTCCGTATAATGTTATCAAGGTACATCCATTTTGTTATAAATGATCCGATGTCATCGTTTCTTATGGCTGAGTAGTATTCCATAGCATATATGTACCATAGCTTTTTAATCCACTCGTCTTCTGATGGACACTTGGGCTGGTTCCAGATCTTCGCTATTGTGAACAATGCTGCCACGAACATGGGGGCGCATTTCTTCTTTTCGAACAGTGCTATGGTGTTCTTAGGGTATATTCCTAAAAGTGGGATAGCTGGGTCAAAAGGCAGTTCAATTTTTAATTTTCTGAGGAATCTCCAAACTGTTTTCCACAGTGGCTGCACCAGTCTGCATTCCCACCAGCAGTGCAGAAGGGTTCCCTTTTCTCCACATCCTCGCCAGCACTTATTCTGTGTTGTTTTGCTGATAAGTGCCATTCTGACTGGTGTGAGGTGATATCTCATTGTGGTTTTAATTTGCATTTCTCTAATGATTAGTGATGTTGAGCATTTCTTCATATGCCTATTGGCCATCTGTATGTCCTCTTTGGAGAAATTTCTATTCATTTCTTTTGCCCATTTTTTGATTGGGTTGTTTGTCTTCGTGGTGTTGCGTTTTATAAGTTCTTTATAAATTTTAGTTATTAACCCCTTATCAGATGTGCTGTCCAATATGTTCTCCCATTGTGTGGTTTGTCTTTTTATTCTGTTCCTATTGTCTTTAGCTGTGCAAAAACTTTTTAGTTTGATATAGTCCCATTTGTTTATCTTGCCTTTTATTTCAGTTGCCCGTGGAGATCAATCGGCAAATATACCGCTGCTACAGATGTCGGAGAGCTTGCTGCCTATGTTTTCTTCTAAGATGCTTATGGTTTCACGGCTTACATTTAAGTCTTTTATCCATTTTGAGTTTGTTTTTGTGAATGGTGTAAGTTGATGGTCTAGTTTCATTTTTTTGCAGGTAGATGTCCAATTTTCCCAACACCATTTGTTAAAGAGGCTGTCTTTACTCCATTGTATGTTCTTTCCTCCTTTGTCAAATATCAGTTGTCCATAAAGCTGTGGGTTTATTTCTGGGTTCTCTGTTCTGTTCCATTGATCTATGTGCCTGTTCTTATGCCAGTACCAGGCTGTCTTGAGTATAATGGCCTTATAGTAAACCTTGATATCAGGAAGCATGATACCTCCTGCTTTATTTTTTCTTTTTAAGATTGCTGAGGCTATTCGTGTTCTTTTTTGGTTCCATATAAATTTTTGGAATATGTGTTCTATATCTTTGAAGTATGTCATTGGTATTTTAATTGGTATTGCATTGAATTTATAAATTGCTTTGGGTAATATAGACATTTTAATGATGTTTATTCTTCCTAGCCATGAGCACGGTATATGCTTCCACCTGTTTGTATCTTCCTTGATTTATTTTATCAATGTTTTATAATTTTCCGAGTACAAGTCCTTAACCTCCTTGGTTAAATTTACTCCTAGGTACTTTATTTTTTTGGCTGCAATAGTGAAGGGGATTGTTTCCTTAATTTCTTTTGCTGATATTTCATTGTTGGTGTATAGAAATACCTCTGATTTCTGAGTATTAATTTTATATCCTGCCACCTTGCTGAAATCATTTATAAGGTCCAGTAGTTTTTTGACTGAGACTTTAGGGTTTTCAATATACAATATCATATCATCTGCAAATAATGACAGTTTTACTTCATCTTTTCCAATTTGTATACCTTTTATTTCTTCTTCTTGTCTGATTGCTGTAGCTAGGACTTCCAGAACTATGTTGAATAAGAGTGGTGAAAGTGGGCAACCCTGCCTGGTTCCTGATCTTAAGGGGATTGCTTTTAATTTTTGTCCATTTAGTATGATGTTTGCTGTCGGTTTATCGTAGATGGCCTTTATCATGTTAAGGAATGATCCCTGTATTCCCACTTTACTGAGAGTTTTGAGCATGAATGGGTGCTGGATTTTATCAAATGCCTTTTCTGCATCTATTGAAATTATCATGTGATTTTTGTCCTTTCTTTTGTTTATGTGGTGAATCACATTGATTGATTTGCGAATATTGAACCAGCCTTGCCTCTCCAGAATAAATCCCACTTGATCGTGGTGTATGATTTTTTTCATATATTGCTGGATCCAGTTGGCTAATATTTTGTTGAGAATTTTAGCGTCTAAATTCATCAGGGATATAGGCCTATAATTTTCTTTCTTTGTGTTGTCTTTGCCCAGTTTTGGGATCAGAATTATGCTCGCCTCATAAAAGGAGTTTGGAAGTCTGCCTTCCTCTTGAATTTTTTGAAATAGCTTGAGGAGAATAGGAGTTAGTTCTTCTTTGAATTTTTGATAGAATTCACTTGTGAAGCCATCAGGCCCAGGACTTTTCTTTTTTTGGAGTTTTTTGATAACTGTTTCGATCTCATTTGCTGTAATTGGTCTGTTTAGGTGTTCTGATTCTTCCAGATTGATTTTTGGAAGATTATATGATTCAAGAAATTTGTCCATTTCACCAAGATTGTCTAATTTTTTGGCATATAGTTCTTCATAGTATTTTCTTACAATGCTTTGTATTTCTGTTGTGTCAGTTGTTATTTCTCCACTGTCCTTTCTAATTTTATTTATTTGAGTCCTCTCTCTTTTTTTCTTGGTGAGTCTAGTTAAAGGTTCATCAATCTTGTTTACCTTTTCAAAGAACCAGCTTCTTGTTTCATTGATCCTCTGTATTGTTTCCTTAGCCTCTATGTCATTTATTTCTGCTCTGACCTTTATTATTTCCTTCCTTCTACTTGTCTTGGGTTTTATTTGTTGTTGTTTTTCTAGTTCTTTTAGATGCAGGGTCAGGTTGCTTAACAGAGCTTTTTCTAGCTTCTTATGATATGCCTGTAGTGCAATAAACTTCCCTCTTAGAACTGCTTTTGCTGTGTCCCATAAATTTTGAGTTGATGTATGCTCATTATCATTTGTTTCTAGAAACTTTTTTATTTCTTCTTTGATCTCATTGTTAATCCATTCATTATTTAATAACATGCTATTTAGTTTCCAAGTGTTTGAGTATTTTTCAGTTTTTCTTTTGTGGTTAATTTCTAGTTTCATGGCATTGTGATCAGAGAAAATGCTTGATATGATTTCAATCTTCTTAAATTTATTGAGACCATTTTTGTGTCCTAACATGTGGTCTATCCTAGAAAACGTACCATGAGCGCTTGAGAAGAATGTATATTCTACTGCTTTAGGGTGAAAAGTTCTGAAGATATCTATTAAATCAAGTTGATCTAGTGTATCCTTTAAGTCTGCTGTTTCTTTATTAATTTTCTTTCTTGAGGATCTATCCAGTGTTGTTAGAGGGGTATTGAAATCCCCTACTATGATAGTATTGCTGTTAATCTCGCCCTTTATATCCATCAAAGTCTGCTTTATGTATGTCGGGGCTCCTATATTTGGTGCATAGATATTTACAATAGTTATATCTTCCTGTTGAATTGTTCCCTTTATCATTATGTAGTGTCCTCCTTTATCTCTTACTACAGCCTTTGTTTTAAAGTCCATTTTGTTTGATATAAGTATTGCTACCCCTGCTTTTTTTTCATTTCCATTTGCATGAAATATTTTTTTCCATCCTTTTACCTTCATTCTATGAGCATCTTTTGTTTTAAAGTGTGTCTCTTGTAGACAGCATATGTATGGGTCCTGTTTCTTTATCCATGCAGCTACCCTATTTCTTTTGATTGGATCATTTAATCCATTTACATTTAAGGTTATTATTGATATGTAGTTGTTTATTGCCATTTTATTCTTTAAAGCTGTATTCTTCTTTTGCTCTATTCATTCCTCCCTTTAAACTGTTCACAAGAGGCCCCTTAGTATCTCTTGCAGAATTGGTTTGGTTTTTATGAATTCCTTGAGGCTTTCTTTTTCTGGGAAGCTCTTTATTTCTCCTTCAATTTTAAACGTTAGCCTTGCTGGATAAAGTAGTCTTGGTTGTAGGTTCTTGTTCTGCATTACTTTGATTATTTCTTGCCATTCCCTTCTGGCCTCAAGTGTTTCTGTTGAGAAGTCTGATGTCATCCTTATGGGGGCTCCTTTGTAGGTGATAGCCTTTTTTTCTCTAGCAGCTTTTAAAATTTTTTCTTTATCCATTAGCTTTGGTATTTTAACTATGATGTGTCTTGGTGTAGATCTTTTTGGGTTTCTTTTTAATGGAGTTTTGTGTGCTTCTTGAATGTGTGGAGTGTTTCCCAGCCTTAATTTAGGAAAGTTTTCTGCTATGATTTGATTGAACAAAGTTTCCATTTCCTGTCCTCTCTCCTCTTCTTCAGGCACCCCTATGATGCAAATGTTGTTTCTCTTCATGTTGTCACAAAGCTCCCTTAGAGTTTCCTCACATTTTTTAAGTCTCTTTTCCTTTTTCTTCTCTGCTTCTGTGCCTTTGTTTATTGTGTCCTCTAACTCGCTTATTCGATCCTCAGCGTCATCCATCCTGCTTTTAATTCCTTCCATTGTGGTCTTCAGTTCTGATACTGTATTTGTCATTTCTGTCTGATTCTTTTTTATTATTTCAATTTCATTTTTTATACTTGTTATCTCTTTATTTAGGTGTTCATAATGACTATCCATTGTTGCTCTAATTTCTTTGAACATCCTAACTATCATTATTCTAAATTCTGCTTCTGGTAATTTGGTTATATCTGGTTCATTCAGGTCCTTCTCTGGGGATTTCTCTTGATTCATTTGGTTTGCATTCCTCTGCCTGCCCATTTTTTCTGTGTATAAGCAAGTTGTGGCCACTGGAGTCCAGTAGGTGTTGCCTTTGTGTTCTCTAGGTGTGGTCTATCTGCAGGCCCCCCACCCCCTCTGCCGGTGCCTAGGGTGGTTGGGTATGAGCGTTGCCAGCGCCGGCCCACTGTGGCTTTTGCTGTGATTTCTGCCTCTCCTCGGTGGGAGGGGCTGTCACTGAAGCCACAAGATTAGCACCAAGAGTAGAGGTGAGCACCTTTCCTCAGCTGCGGACCCAGCCTATTTCCGGACTTCCGCCCAGAACCAGCAGTCGGAGCCTGCTTGCTACAGTTCCGTGGGTTAGGCGGGGCTTTTGACGTGCTCTCAGCTGTAAGCCTTTGCCCGTCCGGAGCTTTAGCCCCACCCTCGAGGCCAGGGCCCTTTGCGCAGGGTCAGAAATCAAGGTTTATTTGGGCGGGCGTGTTTGCTGGCTTCTGCTTAGCTGCGTACTTCCGCTCATCCCGGACTCTACCCCGCCCCCGCGTTCGGAGCCCGCTCGTGCACGTATGAATGCTATCCGCGTTTTCTCCGGTCGGATGGGGATAATAGCGTGGGCTCAGCTGCGAGCCTCCACCCGTCTTGGGGTCCACCCCGTTCCCGCGCTCGGAGCCTGCTCGCGCACGTATACTGGCCAACCGCGGTTTCTCCGGATGGGGGTGGGGGGGGCGGACTGGTAGCGTGAGCTCAGCTGCGAGCGCCTGCCCGTCCCTGGTCCTAGCCCGGTCCCGGCGGTCAGGGCCGGCTTGCGCAGGGCCTGCCTGTTCCTGGCCTCCCGCTTTGTCCCTGTAAGTGGGATTAAAGGCGGGCCCGCAGCTTCCGGACCGCTCTCGCGCTTCCCCTCCGACCCTCTGGGCTAGACCAATCTCCCACCGGCTTGGCCTCTGCCCACGCCGACAGAACCGCCTTTCAGCGTCCTGTGCCCCAAAACCTTAAGCAGCCCTCAGCAGAGTAGGAAGGGACCTAATACTCCACACTGTAGGCCTGGGAGCTCCCTCACTTGTTTCACAGATCAATACTGTCCAAACGCCTCTTCTAGGCTCTGGGACTGCAGGCTGGGGCTTGGTTCCTGGGACCCAGGTCCCTCCCTCTCCGCCAAACTCTCCTCCCGCCCCGCGGGTCTCTCCGGGCTGCCGTTTGCTCCGGGGAGCTGGGCAGCCCTCTTCGCGTTTTTGCTATTCCTACCAGTCTCAATGTGGCTTCTTCTGTGTTCCTTGGTTGAATAGTCCTCTTAGTTTTGTTCAAAGTTGGTTTATCCAGGTGATGGTTCTTAAAATTGAGTTGTAATCCACTTTGGTTCTGGGAGTTGGAAGTTGGTACGTCCGCCTACTCCGTCGCCATCTTGCTCCTCATTTTTTCTTACTATTTTATCAAGTTAAATATACAATATTTTTTCACAAAGGCAGCTTAAAATTTTAAATAATTTTTGTTGACCATTATATTTTATAAACTTTTTGAACAAAGGAAACCAAAAACCTTCTTATATTAAATAAGCTTTCTTGTATTAAATAAGTTTTCTTATATAAAATATACTATTTTATTATTAAATATTTTAGAGTAATTCTAATCTCATTCAGTTAATAAAGCCTTATGTCAATTTCTAAAGCCTTGCTAATATTTTAAACTCAGCATATTCCTTTCATATAAATAGTTATTGGTATTTGTGATACTAATTTAATGGTAACTTGTATAAATATTTATTAACTTTTATAATACATGAATGATGATATTAGAACAAAAGAAAAAGCAGTCCCTAAAAGTGAAAAATCAGCAGGTTAATAGTAATTTACTCCAAAGCATTAAGTTTATTTTATGGATAGGTCATTTTCATGATTTGCTCTTTTGGTATCTGTTACCACATTGTAGTTTATGTTAGCAAGGCAGTTACAAATAAAAATGTATAGATGTCATCCTTAATAGACATCTTAATATATCTCACACAGAATTACCTTGTAATCCAGATCGCTGAGGTGCAGCTTGCAGTTGACCAATTTTAAGAGAAAGTTGATACTAGGATAATAAAACTCATCAGAGAAGCTAAGATAATTTGCATTTCTCCTCATTAGATTATAACAGCTATCTTGAAATAATTTTAGTGTTTTAACTTTGGGTAGCAATAGCATAAGAGTAGTAACGATTGACTGTTTTAAAATTGTTACCTTAGCAACAAAGAACATGTAAAAAAATGCAAGAATAACAAATCCTGAAAAGATGTGTATTATATCAAGGTCAAAGTAAAATTCTAGTAAGAATGAAAGGAAAATGACCCTATGAATCAATACAAAGCCTCAATAAAGTATTTTTTAAAAACTAATTTTCATGTATTATAGTCATTCATAAATAAACCACTGACCTCTCTAATCTCCCATTTAATTCCCTCCCCCCTCTCTGGTAATTACCGTATTTTTCCATGTATAAGACACAACTTTTTCCAAAAAACTTGGGGTTTAAAAACTGGGTGATTCTTATACAGTGGTTATAGATTTTTTTTACTTGCATTTCCCACTTTTTCGTGCTTGTTGTCTTGTGCTCATTGTACCTGGGTGAAAAGAGACTTGGATAATATCAATATTGAGATCGTTGTCAAGTCATTTAAGAAGTGTAGCATTTCAAATGCCATAGATGGAACTGAGGACGAGGCAATATATGAAGACAGTGATTCGTCATCAGACACAGCTGAGGACAAGCTATGGATGGGAATTTTGACAGTGATGAGGAGTTGTATGAATTTTATGATAAATAAAATTTGAATTCAATAGCTTTATGTAATACATTTTTTTCAAATTTTGGGCCCCGAAATTAAGGTGCATCTTATACATGGGAGCGTCTTATACATGGGGAAATAACAGTATCTCATTCTTTCTGGTTATTTTCATTTATATACTTATATGAGTACCCTCAATTCACCTTTTTATCAGAGATAGCTTTATGGCAGAATAATGACCTCTTTCTAGAAGTAGCACTGTCCAAGAGATCTTTCTGTGATGATGGACGTGTTTCATACCTGCACTGTCCTACATGGTAGCCATGAGGATAATGAGCACTTGAAATGTAGCTTGGTGGGTGCCTAAAGAATTGAATTTTAAGTTTTATTTAATTTGAGTTAATTTAAATTTAAAAAGCTACATTAAGCAAATGGCTTCTATACTACACAGCACAGTTCTAGATTTTTTTTCACTACCAGCAGTCTCAAGGTTAATCCTTGGCTCAGTCTTGAGAAGCTTAAAACTTAAAATTTAGAGAAGGAAAAGGGCAAAGGACAATTTTAAACAAAATATGAATAGTTAGCATTCTTATACAATATGGACTCAAAAGAGTAATTTGTTCAACGAATGAAAGCTGTATATTCAAAAAATGTAGAGAAAGCCAATGTGGAAACTTGTACACTTAACAATAGTTGGGTTGGTAAAAGAAAATAATAGAAATACTCCCAGAGCCTTCAACCATGATCTCACTGTTCTTTTCTTTTGGCAAGTATGCATATTTGATTTTATTATCTTTGTATATTTTAACCCTATAAATATCACTTATGAATGGGTTTAAGCCACATTAGAATTACTAGTACAAAAAAAAAAAGCAGGAAAAACTAATAGGAAAAGAAGAACTAAGTTTTTCACTTACAGATTGGGGGAGGGGGGAGCCTAATTGGTACATAATAAATTTTGTATTACTGATTTCTGAATAATTACCTCAAACTTACAAGATTCAGAACTAAGGGGCAGAAAACCTAGCTGAGTCAGTTGCAAAGTTAGCATAAGCAGTGGTTCTCAGACTTTAACATGAGATATCCTGGATCTGACTTAGTAAGCCTGGAGTGAACCTGAGAGTCTTCATTCCTAAGAGCTCCCAGGTGGTGGGAATGCTTCCATCCACAGGCAATACATGGAATAGTAAAGGATGTGGCACCAGATGGTTTGAATTTGAATCCTGGCTGTGCCACTTACTACATGGAAAATGTGGGTTTTATTCTGCCATAATAATTGTGAAAATAGGAAATGGAATGTTCTCATAACAGATGACTGAATCATCATTTATTTCAATTTAGAGGGGAACATGTGCAAGAAATTTAAGATTTATGTAAGTCCACAGTTCAAGGATGCAGACTTTTAATCTAAGTATTTGTAAGAACAAATATAAGTGAAACAGTATTCTTAATTGCCTTGAGAAAAAGAACAGAGATCTCTGTACATTTAGAAAGATTCTTTGCACAAAATATCTTTTCATAAGAGAAGCTACTTGAGAAAACATTGTCTTTAATAATTAAAAGGAAAATGCAAATACAGAAAAAGAAAAATTTAACCATGGAAAGAAAACTGGCCAAGAAATAAAGTATAGTTGTCCATAAATGAAGGAATTTTAATAATTTGAAGCATAAATGACAATGGATAGAATATCCATTATATCAGCTATAACCATATTAAAAAATTTAGTTGGAAAATAATAGTTAGGTCTAATCTATTAATTAAAATATTACTAAGTTATATTCTTGTATTTTGTGAATATTTTGATCCTTTATATTCCCCCTCCCCCCTGAAGGGTTGCTTATTTCATATGCCTCAGAGAACATGAGTCCTATATGGAGTCAGGGAGCAGAAAGATTATTTCCAGCAGTTTGATGGACCTAAACAGAAGAGTAAATTGCAGGTTTTAGGTTTAGAAAAAGAAACACAAAGTAATCTATTCTAAACAAACTTTTCTACTTCATATTATACATATTTAAAAATTAGCATTTATTTTTAAGTATATATGTTAATATTATGGGGAAAATTTAGCATAATAAAATTCTGAAAGCAGTTGTTCCTAATTATAGTATTAAGTCATCTTTAAGAGGATTTTTTTTTTGAACTAGAGAGAGACAAGAAAAAAGGGTGAAAAGCATCAACTCTTAGTTGCATTCACTTTAGTTCTGCATTGATTGCTTCTCATATGTGCCTTGCCTGGGGCTGAGCCAATGTCCCCTCACTCAAGCCAGTGACCTTGAGCTTTTCATGCTGGAGACCTTTGGGCTCAAGCTGGCGAGCTCTGGGATCATGTGGACTATTCCCCTGCTCAAACCAGTGACCTTCTGCTGACAACCTTTTGCTCAGAGCCAGCAACCTCAGGGTTTAAAACCTGCAACCTAGACATTCCAGTCAATGCTTAATCCACTGTACCACCACCAGTCAGGCTTGTAGAGGAATATTTAATATAGTAAATTGACTTGTTACTGACCATTAAGTTTCTGGATACTGATAATATCAATATATACATATCTTTCAAATTCAAACAATCAAAGCATCTCTTTATTCTTTATCTGTTTTGATCATACTGATAAGTAAGATATATAGGCACGTAACAAAAATGTATTAATTTTTTTCTCTTCAAGAAACTAGAGCTATTTACACAGATCATTTTCTACATCTTAAGTTTGACAAAAGATGCTCATGTCTGTCACAGCTTTGGTTTTAAGGCTTTCCACATGTCTTCAGTTTGCTGTCTGGCTACAGCATCTCCAGAGTAGTCGAGCAAGTTAGCATTCCACATGCCGATGCCCAGTAAGCCGTGGGCGGGGATATATGCTGCCTTTAAAGAAATGCTCTTCGGATTATCATACCACACTTGATGAAAATGGCCAGAAGAATCCTATATGAATAAATGAAAACAGAAATGTTAAGTATCCAGCACAATAAGAAGGAAAACATTTAAATTCAAAGATTCAAAAGGATACAATGAAAAAAAAAAAAGGATACAATGAAATAATAAAACATTAAGGGCATAACACCTTCCAGCTCTATGATTCCATGGTTCTTATGTGATAATTTTCTAGACACCATTGCTTGTGGCATTTTTACAACAGCAGAAATTACACAAATGAGCCTCCTAATATCTTCCATGTAAGGCCCTTATAATGTCCCCAGATTCCTTTTTTACTCTGATCTGGTGATTATCAACCAAGATGTATATCTGAGCCACTTGTAGAGCTTTTAAAAGTATAGATTCCTGGGACCCATATCACATGAAACCTACTGACTCAAAACTTTCTAGAGCTAGTGTTCTGATATGTATTTGTTTTGTGTTTTATATTCAGTTAGATAATTGTGTTGAGATATGCAACCAAGGGTAAGGAGGATCACTGTTGTGGTTCTCTGATACCAGCATATACACTTTTTTGGTATTCCCTATAGTTGCTAGAATTGGGCCCAGTTAGGAGCTTGATAAGTACTTTTGTTTATGATGAATTAGTCAAATCTATAGGTAATGGCAAAAGATGAGGAAAGGAACTCCTTTTCTAGGCCTTACAGAATTGATCCAGGGGCCTGTCAGGTCTGGACTCCATGGGTACCTTATGCACATAGCTGATGAATAACCATAAAGTAGAGAATGGTCATATGTTCACCTCCCACCCTCTAAGTCCTTCTCTCTAGTAACACCTGCCGCTATCTATCAATAGTACTACCACTAACTGTCTCTCTTAGAAGGTATATCAACTATTAGATAGGGATAAAGGAAAGAGGAGAGGAGTAGATCTAGGCAAAAGGACAGAGAGAAGGGAAAGATAGGATGGACCTGGAGATTATTATGCTGAGTGAAATAAGCCAGGCAGAGAAAGACAAGTACCATATGATCTCACTTATGTGTGGAATCTAATGAACAAAATGAACTAACAAAAAAAATAGAAACAGACTCATAGATACATACAACAGAATGACAGCTGTTGGGGTGGGTGGCTTGAACAGAAAAGAAAAAAGAAAAGAAAAAACTCATGGACATGGACAACAGTGTGGTGACTGCTGGGGGGAGGTGATGGGGGAATGTGGAGGATGAAGACGTAACTTGTGATAAATACACAACACTGTGTACAGATGATGTGTTGTAGAATTCTGCACCTGAAACCTATATAATTTTGTTAACAAATGTCACCCCAATAAATTCAATAGCAAAAAAATAACTTGTGGTTAAAAATAATTTACTGATTTTTATGCTTGTATTACATACAAACATATCTTATACTACCTCTTATATTCTGTCCTTTCAAATATTTAGAACTAGTAACAACCATGCATGCGCTAGTAACAACTGTGATTCATCACTAAAAGGTAACTTGAAGAGTTTGCACCTTGTTCTAGAAATATTTATTTTTGGAGATTTAGGAGCAAACCTAAATACATACACCTTTGAATTTGCAATCATTCTAGCTAGTACTTTGAACACTGTTGATACTGTTAAGAAACTTCAAATGCCTCAAAGTAGTAAAGGATCAAAGGATGAAAAACTGGTATATGTAAGGTTAATATATGCATGGTTAAAAATGCCTTCAAGAATATCGAGCCTGATCAGGCGGTGGTGCAGTGGATAGAGCGTTGGACTGGAATGCAGGAGACCCAGGTTTGAGACCCCGAGCTTGCCAGCTTGAGTGCAGGCCCATCTGGCTTGAGCAAAAAGCTTGTCAGCTTGGACCCAAGGTCGCTGGCTCCAGCAAGGGGCAGCTCAGTCTGCTGAAGGCCCGCGGTCAAGGCACATATGAGAAAGCAATCAATGAACAACTATGGTGTCTCAATGGCAATGAAAAACTAATGATTGATGCTTCTCACCTCTCTTCGTTCCTGTCTGTCTGTCTCTATCTATCCCTCTCTCTGACTCTCTCTCTGTCCCTGTAAAAAAAAAAAAGAATATAGAGTACCGAGATGAAACTGTTATTGCTGAGATAGCGTAAGAAGGCAGAATGATTCTCTTAAATCATACCCAAAACTTCATTTTGGTTGCTACAAATTTTACAGTGAAAAAAAATCAGGAATAGCCTGACCAGATGGTGGTGCAGTGGATAGAGCATCAGCCTGGGACATAGAGGACCCAGGTTTGAAACCCTGAGGTCTCCAGCTTGAATGTGGGCTCACCAGCTTGAGGGCGGGGTCATTGGTTTGAGTGTGAGATCATAGATATGACCCCATGGTTGCTGGCTTGAGCCCAAAGGTCGCTGACTTGAAGCACAAGGGGTCACTGGTACTGGTGTAGCCCCTGGTCAAGGCACATATGAGAAAGCAATCAATGAACAGCTAAGGTACCACAACAAAGAATTGATGCTTCTCATCTCTCTCCCTTCCTGTCTGTCTCTGTCTGTCCCCATCTCTGTCTCCCTTGCTAAAATAAAAAAGAAAGAATGAAAAGAAAAAGAGGAACAAAAGAGGTATATTACATTGTTGTCTAAAGTGCCATTGAATAAATGACCTTCAAGGTCATTAAAATGTTTCCTGAATTCTAACTCCTTAAAGAACATGTCTTTTTATTCATTTAGGCAAAAATAACTCAGGGATTCAAAAGCACTTCTTCACAGTGTCAACTATTATTCTATATTATGTATTTCTATATTATGTATAATTGGTTACATATAGTCTTTACAAAACTGATATCCATGAAACACTCTTCCCCCTACACTTTTCTACGAGTGCTGGGAAACAAGGTTCTATGTTAAACAATTACACAGCTGATGTACTGCAGCACTTCTCAAAGAGGGACATACAGTAGGCATTGTTTTCCAAATATATTTGGCTGGTGTGTTTGTGTAATATTAACAGTACCCAGAACAGAGTTCTATAAGTACTATATGGCAAAGGCAAGGTTATAGTATGCCCTAGTTTAATGACCAGGTATGTATCCCAGACTCTAAAGTTTAAAAAACTCTACAGTAAAGCTTTTTATACAATTGATATAAAAGCATATATATATGTAAATTCATTATAATTTATTAAATATGTATGTTTGCAGTCATTTTTACACTTGATCCTAGTCAAAAGACTGAGAAGCATTTATAGTCACTTTTTATAAGAGTATCAGAACAAAATAAAAATAGATATTCTTACTGAAATTAACTTACATTATATAACTTTAGGGCTCTTTTTATAGTTAAATAATTCAAATTCAAAGTGAATTCAAAGATAGTCTATTCTTAGATTTGATTTGTGAGGTGTAAAACTTTTTATTATGCTAAAGGTAAATTATAAAAAATATAACATTTTTATTGTATTTTTCTGAAGTGAGAAGCAGGGAGGCAGAGACAGACAGACTTCCACATGTGCATGACCAGGATCCACCCGGCATGTCCACCAGGGGGCAATGCTCTGCCCATCTGGGGTGTTGCTCTATTGCAACTGGAGCTATTCTAGCACCTGAGACAAAGGCCATGGAGCCATCCTCAGCACCTGGGCCAACTTTGCTCCAATGAAGCCTTGGCTGCGGGAGGGGAAGAGAGACAGAAAGTAGAGGGGGAAGGGTGGAGAAACAAATGGGCATTTCTCCTGTGTGCCCTGGCAGGGAATCGAACACAGCACTTCCACACACTGGGCCGATGCTCTACCACTGATCTAGCCATCCGGGGCTTGAAAAATATAACTTTTCTTTGCTTCTGTGGTATGGCAACTCCGGTTTATCAAACACCACCTGACAAAACTGCTGCTGATCATTTACTCCATTTCTTCAAGTCTGTAATATTTTTCAGTCTCTAATTTTGATACTGCTTTTCATTTGTCTAATATCACTGAATTGTGACTGAATTATGAAATAAATTGGAATGTCATTTTCTATTGTAAAGTTCATGAGGGCGCAGCTCTTGTTCTCAGCCTCTTTCCTTCCTGCATCCTGCGTGAGAGCCTCATCAGAGACTTTAGCTATTCTGAAATGGAGACTTTCAGAGCTACCAACTTGTTTTGGCCCAAGTTAGCTAGAAGCCACAGTCATCATATGTATCGGCCAACTATAAAGAAAATCCTGTTCATGATACGCATGCTTTTCTCACAGCACCTATACAATGACAAGCAGCCCATGCAGAGCACTTCTACAATGTTCTAATTTGAACTGCTCGCCAGGGAAGTAACAGTCCTGATTACACAGATTCAAAGACAAGTCTTCTAATATGAACAGCAGTCTGGATGCTGTACCCTAAAAGAAAACTGATAGACATTCCCCATATCAAATATGTAATTTTGAAAATATGCAATTATGAAAACTAACAGAAATAAATGTTCATAACTTGGGAAAAGTCTTACTTTATAGTTATAGTATGGAGACTTCTGGTATTCATCCCACAGGATCCCAGAAATAGAGATGTTTACTTGCTTCATAGCTATTTTATAGGGTATCTGACGTCCTGCGGCATCGCTACACGGAGCTCCCCGGAAAGGGACTTCTGCAATACTACAAACATGGTCCTAGAAAAGCAAAAATGTTCTTGTTATAGATGATCAATTAAGAACGAAATCCAAAAATATACTAAAAACCATTTATTAGAAAAATATACACTATAAATAGATATCCTGACTCTACAGTATGAAAATTAAATTTCACTACTAAGAATCTAGAACATAAAAAAAAAGAATCTAGAACATTCAGAGACTTCCATGGGATTGGATAATTAAAAATAAACTTTTTTAGTCTTAAACTATACTTCAGAAATTTTCAAGTTTTCATATTCTATATATAGAATAATTTATGAATTCTAAATAGAGTACATATATAAAAATAAAGTCTAAAGATACAAAAGAAAGGAAAAAATTACATAACAAATCAGCTGTTCTTACCTCTGACAAAGTCAGGCAAGTATAATCATAACCATACCAGGGAAGGCCCATTACAAGTTTCTTAGGGTTAATGCCCATCTTGATATAGTCATCATATGCTAATCAAATAGAGACAGAAAAAGCATATTTTTTTCTTCTCATATCTCTATTAATATGTTCATCCAAGCTATGCATCTACTCAGAACCTAAGTTTGTAAAAACTGGTACATTTATGCTTAATACTAATACAGTGTTTCTCTGATATTCTGAAAGTCATCCCTTAAGAACTATGAATTCTAAATCACTTTCTAAACATTTTCTTTTAAGTAATAAAAACATTCAAGCCTGACCAGGCGGTGGCGCAGTGGATAGAGCGTCTGACTGGGATGCGGAAGACCCAGGTTCGAGACCCCAAGCTCGCCAGCTTGAGCGTGGGCCCATCTGGCTTGAGCAAAAAAGCTCACCAGCTTGAACCCAAGGTCGCTGGCTCCAGCAAGGGGGTGCTTGGTCTGCTGAAGGCCGACAGTCAAGGCACATGTGAGAAAGCAATCAATGAACAACTAAGGTGTTGCGACGGCAATGAAAAACTAATGATTGATGCTTCTCACCTCTCTCCGTTCTTTTTTTTTTTAAGAGGTATGTTTTTTTAAAATTTCTTTTTATTTATTTATTTTAGAGAGGAGACACAGAGTGAGGGAGAGAGAGAGAGAGAAAGGGGGGAGGAGCTAGAAGCATCAACTCCCATATGTGCCTTGACCAGACCAGCACAGGGTTTTGAACTGGCGACCTCAGTGTTCCCAGGTCGATGCTTTATCCACTGCGCCAACCAGGGGTCAGGCTCTCTCCGTTCTTGTCTGTCTGTTCCTATCTATCACTCTCTCTCTGACTCTCTCTCTGTCCCTGTAAATAAATAAATAAATAAAACTAAAAAAAAACAACAAACATTCAAATTAAGATCAAATTGATGCAAAAAAATATTACAAAATTCAGCCCTGGCCAGTTAGTTGGTTAAGGGGATAGAGTGTTGGCATAGCATGCAAATGTCCTGGGTTTGATCTTGGTCAGGACACACATGAGAAGCAACCATCTGTTTCTCTTCCCCTCCTGCAGCCAGTGGCTTGGTTGGTTTGAGCATCAGCCCCAGACAGGGGTTGCCGGGTGGATTCCAGTCGGGGCATATGTGGGAGTGTCTCTCTATCTCCCCTCCTCTCACTTAAAAAAAATTTACAGAATTCTAGGAAGAATGACACATTTCAGGAAAGAATGCTAATTGTGTCTATTAACTGCTAAGATGTATATTTGATATTCTAGATTCTAAAATTTTAATAAAGTTCTATATGTCTTAAACTTCTTGTCTAGGATGGTCTTAGAATTTCTTATAGAAAGCACAAGTGTTCCATATTTTACAAATATCCTAAAAGTGTGAATTACAGCTGGGGATGAGAAATGTCTCCCTCTTACTGTGTATTACTCTGTAGTTATAGAAACAAAGAGAAAAATAGCAAATTACTAGTACTATCAATACCTTTCTGCACAATGCTGCAAAATATATTTTCCCAGCCTGACCAGGAGGTGGTGCAGTGGATAGAGCGTTGGACTGGGATGCAGAAGACCCAGGTTCGAGACCCCAAGCTCCCCAGCTTGAGCGCGGGCCCATCTGGCTTGAGTAAAAGCTCGCCAGCTTGGATCCAAGGTCGCTGGCTCCAGCAAGGGGTTGCTCGGTCTGCTGAAGGCCCACGGTCAAGGCACATGTGAGAAATCAATCAATGAACAACTAAGGAGTCACAACGGCAACGAAAAACTAATGATTGATGCTTCTCACCTCTCTCCGTTCCTGTCTGTCTGTCCCTAACTATCCTTCTCTCTGTCCCTGTAAAAATATAAAAATAAATAATAAAGTTCCTTTAATATATATATATATATATATATATATATATATATATTTTTTTTTTTTTTCCCCCACCGAGAAGTTCCAAGACCATGTAGAATGGTAAGTAAACTGGTATTTTTCAGAGCCTTTATATTTATTGTGTACCATTAAATATCCAAGAGAGGAGTGGGGTATGCATCATATCCCAAATATATTTGCTAGTGAACCTTTTATTTATAGAACACAATTGTTATCTCTTCCATGAAACACAGTTTGGGAACACGAGATTAAACAAATACTTTTTAATTGTAATAATTAAATTTGTGTCATGTATTTTTTAATTTGTCTTAAATTAAAATTAAATTAAATTGAGTCTCTCTGAGTGAGAGAAACAATTAGGGACAGACAGACAGGAACAGAGAGAGATGAGAAGCATCAATCATCAGTTTTTCGTTGCCATTGCAACACCTTAGTTGTTTATTGATTGCTTTCTCATATGTGCCTTGACCGTGGGCCTTCAGCAGACCAAGCAACCCCTCGTTCGAGCCAGCGACCTTAGGTCCAAGCTGGCGAGCTTTTGCTCAAGCCAGATGGGCCCACGCTCAAGCTGGTGACCTTGGGGTCTCAAACCTGGGTCTTCTGCATCCCAGTCCAATGCTCTATCCACTGCGCCACCGCCTGGTCAGGCTTTTTAAAATTTTTTGACTTAGAAATAAATTCAAATCTGATTAAGCTTATCTGTATTTCCCTTTATGTTTTGTCTCTTTGGCAATTTATTAACTTATAACTAACTTAAAAAACAATTTTTGAGCACAGATTCTGGGCCTAGTCTTGGGATACACTCAGAGATCATTCTTATTCCCAAATGGCACAAATAATTATTTTTCCTATTGTCTTATGGTTTTGCTTTTGTATTTTATTCTTCAAAATACATTAAATTTTTGGGTTATATCATGAGATAAGAACTTAATTTATTTTCAAGCAATTAACTATTGAGCCCAACATAGCCTTTTCTCACTTCCATTTTAATCCTATACCAAATAATTACCCATATTTGTCACATTTTTAATAGTATATGTTTATGATCAGACTATTCTATGCAAACAACTAGGATATGATAAAATGGGGCCAGGTTCTAAGGGTTTGCCTCTATATAAAAAAGAAAAGTTTTTTTATTTATGAACCAATCAACAATTAAATCAATGCCAACTATCTCAGAAAACTTCACTTGATTCCATAAGATAGCAAGCAACCTTGTATTCAATTGGCTGATGGGTTACAAACCAATCAAAACTTTGGAAAGGATAAGGCAAAGGCAACATCATATGAATGACAGATCAGAAGTGCTCTTAATTCTAATCCTGTACAGACATAACCTCTTTACTTCGCTTTAAAGATGTTCTTTGTCTTATAAATTGAGGACAGACTCTCCATATACAAAATGATTATGACTCGCTTTATTGCTGTTGTCTAGAACCAAACCTACAGTATCTCCTAGGTATGCGTGTAATTTGTAATACAGTATTTGTACTAATACTAAATGCCAAACAAGATAAAGCCAGTTCTATCAATCATGTATAGAAATTACTCACATCATAGCCATCTTTGCTATTAAATTATTTTAAACTATTTTACATAGGTTATTTCAACAAAAATATCTTGTCAAATTCAAGATAAGCAAATATCTCCTTCATGTAATTTTGAGAGAAGTGTGTTGACTTGGAGTTAAAACATATGCTTGTAGGCCCTCGCTGGTTGGCTCAGTGGTGTCGGCCCAGTGTGCGGACATCCCAGATTTGATCCCCTGTCAGCGATTATCTGCCTCTCTCCCCATCCTCTCCCCTTCTCTCTCTTTTCCCCTCCTGCAGCCAGTGGCTTGGCTGGTTCAACTGTTGGCCCTGGGCACTGAGGATAACTCTTGGTTTGAGCATTGGCCAAAGATGGGGGTTGCTGGGTGGATCCCGGTTGGGGTACATGTGAGAGTCTGTCTCTCTATCTTCCCTCCTCTCATTAAAAACAAACAAATAAAAAAAAACCCATGTGCTTGTGTTTCAGCTATATAATACTTATAGCTGTGCAATCAAGATAACCTAACACCTTTCATCCCATCTGTAATAGACGGTTAGTAAATATCATACTTATCCCATAAGATTTTTAGAAAAATTAAGTGAAAACCAAACCTTTTAAACTTTTTGTAATCTTTAAAGCTCTCTAAATTAAGTTTTTCATGTTTCAAGAAAGCTTTTCAAATGGAAAAGGTATACAAATGACTAAGAAATACTAAAATATGTATTATTAGTGTTTGAAGTTATGGACTTACTATTATTAATAAATGATTAGTTGGTGTAGCTTACCAGTTAATGTCTGATTATAGGGAGAATTGGCTGCTGCAATACATTCTGACCAGACCTGACTTTGTTCATCGTAAGACATCACAAAGAGGAAGTCACAAGCTTCTGCAATTCCAGTGTAATTGTAGCACCTTTTGTCTATGCAGTTTGGAGACCAAGCCACATCAAAGGTTACCTGTGGAGAAATGCGTGCCATTTCATGTAATATGACAAAGTTCACACAGTATACCAGATGTTTCACTGATTACATATTCTCTTGCCTCATTCTACCCAAGATCAGAACTGCTTTCATATATGAATGTAGGGTTTGACACGTGTAGAATTAGAATGGTTCTAAGAAATATATATTTTTTGCCTATATTGAGTAACACAGACATATATTTAGACAATGTGTTGGAGATATATATTTGGATAATGGACATATATTTGGACCCAGACATATTTGGAAATACACAATGACCAGGAGTGGAGAACTGTGTAGAAGGGGCGTTTTAAACTTAAATGTCTTCAGAGGTTAGACTGGAATCTCAACCAATTGAAAGATACAGATGTAATGACAATAGGGTGTGGTGGGGCCTCTAAGCAACTGGAAAATAAAAGCAGCACCCTAAAATAATTCAAACACAAAAGTTTTTTTTCCCCTTTTTTAAGTCATCGAGGAGCTTGTTTTTTTTTCTTTTTAAGATCCCCCCCCTCTATTTATTGACTTTAGAGAGAGAGAGGGAGATTGTAGCTGCTTCACTTTAGTTGTTCATTTATTGCTTCTCATGTTTGCTTTTCGTATGTTTGCTTTTTGAACTGGGATCCTCAGCATTCCAGGTCAACGCTCTATCCACGGCACTGCCACGGGTCAAGCCAAACACCAAAGGTTTTTTTAAATTGTGCAGGCTAAAGTGCTCATATGTCAGCACAAGCTGACTGACAAGGGTTGGAAGTTTGAGCCCCTGATTTACAATTACATTAGTATGGTAGGTTCATTCCAACATTACAATTAAAGAATAGTGCTGTTTTATATAGCTACAGATACAACCAACTCGAAATGTTACACAAATCACTTAGATGTTCTAATTTTATGGGAATATTTCAATAAAACTTCATTGATAAATTATCTTCCATTTTGAATGGTGAGTCAGTCTTCCACAATGGGTATCTTTGCCTTAACCAAACATTAATTAGCCTTATTTTATATCTGTGTAAATATTCTAAAATTCTATTAAAAGCTTTTTTTGTTTGTTTGTTTGTTTTTGAGAGAGAGAGACAGGAAGGAAGAGAGATGAGAAGCATTGACTTATAGTTGTGGCACTTTACTTGTCCATTGACTGTTTCTCATACATGTATGCCATGACTGGGGGATTCCAGCTGAGCCAGTGACCCCTTGCTTAACCGAGCAACCTTGGGCTCAAGCCAGCAAGCCTGCACTCAAGCTGGTGACTTTGGGGGTTCAAACATGGGACCTCAGCATCGCATGTCGATGCTCTATCCACTGCACCACCACTGCTCAGGCAAAAATTATTTTCTTAATTAGGCTCTCAGTAAACCAATTGATAAATTATTGCAAACAATTGAAATACTTTAGTTAAAATATTTACACTTTGGACAATTTATTCTATTACTCTTTTTAAGACTTTCTCAAAGTTCTCTCAAATTCTCTGAATATTAGCACTAAAGGAAACTCTGCTTTACAAAAAACGTTTATTATAGGTTATGAACTGAAATTTTTACTTATTGGACCCTGTTATATCACCACTTCCTATTATAAAATGGGAGCCATACTATTATAAAGGAGAAACTAAATAATTACCTCCAAGCAGATAAATTTCAAACCAGTTTGTAAGTCTTTACCTCTCCCCTAAATATTAAGAATGTTTTTACCAGTATTTCATGTCATGGTTAATCTCATATTTTTGAGAAGGCAGTGTTAATATTTTAGATTAATCAAAAGACTTTGGTTCTGCCTGACCAGGTGGTGGCACAGTGGATAGAGCATCGGACTGGGATGTGGAGAACCCAGGTTCAAGATCCCGAGATTGCGAGCTTGAGTGCTGGCTCATCTGGTTTGAGCAAGGTTCACCAGCTTGAGCCCAAGGTCACTGTTTCAAGCAAGGGTCACTCGGTCTGCTGTAGCCCCCAGTCAAGGCACATATGAGAAATCAATCAATGAACAACTAAGGAGCCACAACGAAGAATTGATGTTTCTCATTTCTCTCCCTTCCTGTCTGTCTGTTCCTATCTTTCCCTCTCTTTGATCTGTCTCTGCCACAAAAAATAAAATAAACTCCTTTAAAAGACTTTGGTTCTAGTTTTGGCTCTGTTATAACTAAATCTGTTTAACTTAAAACATCCAAGTCTGTGTATGGAGCAATAAATGAGGGTGTAGAAAGAACTCTCTGTACAAGAGCATTTCTAGCTCTTTAATTCTCTGACCACAATTCTGTAATCTTTAATTATCACCTTTTCCCCAAAACACAATTCTCTTTTCATACACTATTTTAGTCCTTTCTTTACTGGTCACCAGGTTAAGAACGTTTTCCGATTCCTCTTCCCTACACCCCATCACTAATCTCACATCTTCCTTTGGGGTCTTCTCATAATTGTCTGGCTACTTCCTTTCCATTAATTAATTAATTCAATAAATATTTATTGGATTCTTGGGTTATGCCATCATCCTAATCCAAACTCATTATTATATTATTGGGTTAGTCTTTACTGGTCTGCCTGTCTCCTCTAGACTATTTTGCATACAGCTATGGAATAATCTTCTCCAGACACTTTCTACACATGTAATCTTACAGGATAAAATGCATGCTCTTCGCTGATATTCTTGACCCTCTACAATTGGCCTATCTTGGCAACTGTGCCTCCCACATAAAATAACCTGACATAGAAGCCCAAATTGTTCTACTTGCCACTCAAACATGGAAATAGTTAGTCCTCCTGCAGAGTCCGCCCAATTTTTTCCTCCTTGCCCTCTCACTAATGCTTAATGAGCACTAGCAAATAGGCTATGTTTTTCATACACCAGTTCTAATCAGTTAATAACAGCAATGTAAAGAATGAGGGAAAAGTTTTTAAGAACAAACTATATGAGGAGAGGGGCTGGCAGAATTGGCAGCCTACATAACAGATATTTGCTATTCTCAATCTAAATTATACTTTTCTGGCCCTGACCAGATAGCCCAGTTCATTAGAGCATCATCCCAGTAAATCAAGGTTGTGGGTTCAATCCCCAGTCAGGACATATACAAGAATCAACCAATGAATGCATAAATGAGTGGAATAAGGAATCAATGTTTCTCTCTCTCTTTCTGCCTTCTAAAATCAATGAATAAATTGAAAATAAATAAATTGTACATATCTGAAAACCTGATTTCCACAGCTCAATCCTTGCATCATTTATTGATTTTTTAGTAATTCTCAAATTCATGTTAACCAAATAAATGTACCAGAACTGCCTAGCACAACTTGATAAAAATATAGTTTTAGGCTTTATCCCAGACCTCCTGAATCGATCACTAGGGATAGTTTTAAGAAGCACTCCCAGGTGCTTTTGAGATGGGTTTAGAATCACTGGTTAATATTACTTACATAATATATAATATAAAATATATTTTATATATATATAGATTTCCTAGTTAACTAGATTTAAAATTTTTGAAAGGCAGGTACCATTTATTCCCTCGATAAACAATTTTTAAACAGTGTTAGACATGTTTAAAGGAGCTGGTCCCTGTCTTCAAAAAACTTATTGTCTAAGCCTAATATTTTTTTAAGCTTCACTGAGGTATAACTGACAAACAAAATTTTAATATATTTAAAGTGTACAACATGATTTGCTATACATAAATGAAAGGATTCACATTAAGTAACATATCCATCACTTCACATATTTACTTTTTTTATTGGTGATAGCATTTAAGTTTTACTTTATAAGAAAATCTCATTTATACAATATAGTATTATCAGCTAGAGTCACCATGTTATATAGTAAATCTTCAAACTTTATTCGTTTTTTGATTAGAAGTTTATACCCTTTACCAGGCTCTCCTTATTTCCCCTAGTCCAGGGGTTGGGAACCTATGGCTCACGAGCCAGATGTGGCTCTTTTGATGGCTGCATCTGGCTCACAGATAAATCTTTAATAAAAAAATAATGTTAAAAATATAAAACATTCTCATGTATTACAATTCATTCATTTCCTACCGCTCATGTTCATGGTTGCGGGTGACTGGAGCCAATCACAGCTGTCCTCCTGGACACCAAATTTTTACTGGATAATGCTTAACGTACACGGGTCATTGTATGGCTCTCACAGAATTACACTTTTAAATATGTGGCACTCATGGATCTCTCAGCCAAAAAGGTTCCCGACCCCTGCCCTAGCCCCTGGCAACCACCTATTGTCTGTTTCTATGAGTTCAGATCATTTCTTTACGATTCCACACATGAGTGATACCATGCAGAATCTGCCTTTATCTGTCTGGCATTATTTCCCTGATCATAGTTCCATCCAGGTTATTATTTAAGTCACTAATGACAGGATTTTCTTCTTTTTTAAACCTGGATAATATTCCAGTGTGTGTGTGTGTGTGTAATCACAGTTTCTTACCTATTCATCCACTGACAGACACTTAGGCTATTTTCATATCTTTGCTCTTGTGAATAATGTTGCAGTAAACATGGAAGTACAAATATCTCTTTGAAATAGTGATTTTATTATCTTTGGATATAAACTCAGAAGTGGGATTCCTGAATTATATATTAGCTCTATTCTTAATTTTTTGAGGAACAGTTTACATTCCTACCAACAGTAACAGGGTTGTAAGTTTATTGGAATTTATCATTTCTTCTAAGTTATCTAATTTGTTGGTATATAAATGTTCATAATAGTTTTTTATGATCTTTCATATGTCTAGTTTATCAGTTTTAATGTTTCTTCTTTCATTACTAATTTTCATTATTTTGAGTCTTTTTTTATACTCTAGCTAAAATTTTGTAGATTTTATCTTTTAAAAAAAACCCAGCTCTTATTTTTATTAATTTTTCTATTTCTTTCTTTCTTTCTTTTTTTGTATTTTTCTGAAGTGAGAAGCAGGGAGGCAGAGAGAGAGACTCCTTCATGCACCCGACTGGGATTCACCTGGCATGCCCACTAGGGGGCGATGCTCTGCCCATCTGGGCCATTGCTTCTTAATTTCTTTTTTTTTATTTATTCATTTTAGAGAGGAGACACAGAGTGAGAGAGAGAGAGAGAGAGAGAAAGAGAGAAAGGGGGGAGGAGCTGGAAGCATCAACTCCCATATGTGCCTTGACCAGACCAGGCAGGGTTTTGAACTGGCGACCTCAGTGTTCCCAGGTCGACGCTTTATCCACTGCGCCACCACAGGTCAGGCTGGGCCATTGCTTCTTTGCAACCCGAGCCATTCTAGCACCTGAGGCGGAGACTATGGAGCCATCCTCAGCACCCAGGCCAACTTTGTTCCAATGGAGCTTTGGCTGTGGGAAGGGAAGACAGAGATACAGGTATTGATCGATTTACAACCTATGCAACTTACAACCATTCAACTTTTCGACCACAATCACTAGCCACGACTGCTCCGCGTCTGGCAGCGCAAGCATTGCCCAGGTGGGCTTACGACAGTGCAGACCAACTTCCGGCAGCACTACCATCTCCACGTGCACCATTTCAACTGTTATCCCAGACTCGGTACAGCAATTTGTGTTTTGTGTCTTGGATATTTTTCATCAAACCCCTCCCAAGATGTCTACCAAGAGGAAATTGTCTTTGTCTTAAAGATTTTTATAACATCACTTCACAGTACTGTACACATAGCCTACTCAACTTATGACCAAATCATGTTACGACCGGTCTGTTGGAACCAATTGTGGTTGTAAGTTGAGCACTAGCTGTAGAGAGAAAGGAGAGGGGGAAGAGTGGAGAAGCAGATGGGGGCTTCTCCGGGACTTCCACATGCCAGGCCGACACTCTACTGCTGAGCCAGGCCCTAATTTTTCTATTTCTTTATAGTTTACTTCATTTATTTCCACTCTGATCATTGTTATTTCCTTCACTGTACTAACTTTGGGCTTCATCTGTTCTTTTTCTAGTTTACTTGAAATGTAAAGTGATTTTGTTTATTTGAACACTTTCTTCTTAATGTAGGCATTTATCGGTATAAATTTCCTTCTCAGAGTTGCTTTTGTTGCATCCCATAAGTTGTATCATTTTGTGTTTCTCTTTTCAGTTGTCTCAAGATATTTTTATTTCAATTTTTATTTCTTCTTTGTGGTCATGATTTGGTTTTTCAGTAGCAAACTCTTTAATTTGTACATATTGTGAGAAATCAGTGTAACTGATTCTAGTTTATACCATTGTGGTCAGAAAAGGTGCATGATATGATTTCAGTCTTCTAAACATTATTAAGATGTGTTTTGTGGCTTAACATATGCTTGTTCCTGAAAAATGTTCCATATGCACTTGAGAAGATGCATATTCTGCTGTTGGATGGAATGTTCTATGTCTGTTAGGTCACTTTGCTCTATCTAACACAATGGTTTTCAACCAGTGTGCCACAAGAATTTTTAAAACTTGCAATACCTGACTATTTAGTTAGGGGCAATGACCTCTTTTCCCTTAGACTGTCAAATAAAAAAATAACACCAGCCAACACAACAGTAGTCATCCACTATGAATGCCTTGTCTTGACCCATAAAAATATAGGTCATATAACAAAGTTGCATCTTATTAGCCACATCACATAATAAGGTTGTATCTGATTGGTTAATTCTCGGTAGCAAAAATCCTTATATACAAATAGAGACACCTGATTTTTTTAAAAAGTCACTTTGGAGCAAAAAAGGTAGATAACTACTATTTTTTCTAAATCAATCCAAATTATACCTATTTTTTTTGTCAGATTGCCAAAAAATATATTTTTTGGTGTGACACAGAATTTTAGTAATCAGTTTATATGGACTATGAAATGAAAAAGGTTGAAATGCTCTAACAAGTAATTTCCTTATTGAAGTCTACCTATTATCGGTCTGGATAATCTGTCTACTGCTGAAAGTAGAATAGAGAGGTCCCCTACTATTGTATTGATGTCTATTGATTCCTGCAGATATGTTAGCATTTTCTTGGTATATCTGGGTGCTCTAATGTTGCATACATAAATATTTATAACATATATTGTTCTACTTGATGTGTCTCATAAGCTATTTTGACATATATTTTGACATATAACATATATTGTTCTACTTGATGTGTCTCATAAGCTATTTTCAGTATTCTTCACTCTTTTTTTCTTTTTACTGCTCTGATTAGACAAGTTTCACTGCCTTTAAGTTTATTGATCCTTTCTTCTGCTTGATTCAAATTTTTGTTAAAGCCCTCTGTTAAATTTTTCAGTCCATTATTGTTATTCTTCATTTCTATGATTTCTCTTTCATACTGTTGTTTGGGGTCTAGGAAAAATTGCAGTCACTACCTAGGTGTGTGCTAATTAGAAGTCAGACTTTTAGGCAGCAACTTGTAAAGTATGCAGTCAGACCCTTCCAGGAAAAGACTACGAGATGGGATTTTTTCTGTCTGTTCTTTCTGAGCTGAGCCCTGAGCAAATGCCCATTGCAAGTGCTCAAGTGCCTTGGGAACCTCTTTGTCTGCTAATGTCTTATGAGTGCAAGCCCTGTTAGCTTACAGAGCTAGGTGTTTGAGGAGCCTATCCCTCACTTGGAAGCCTTAAAATTTGGGGCACAAAATGTACATTCCAAACCCTTCATTTGTCAGAAAGAAGCTGGAATTGGTGGTTCCTCTCCTATTAAATGGTACTGTGTCAGGAGTCGCGTTTATGACAAGAGTGTGTCTCAGCCTTCCCTATCCATTTTGATGTGGTTATTTTCTCAGCTGCCAGATGTGAAGGCACTCAGGTAGATTCTGTATTTCTCCCCAGGGAAACTGTTCCGTTTATAGCTGTATATTCTGTGTGTCCCTGTGAGGAGGGAAATTCAGGAGTTTCATATGTCTGCATTGGTGCAGAATCTCCTAGCCTAGTAGTTCTTAACCATAATCACCTATGAAACTTTTCTGGGCACTATTATGTGTGAATCTAATCTTTGGGAGTGGGTTCAAGGGTGAGTGTGTGTCTGTGTGTACTTTTTCTGATTACCTATTATCTCGGTAGATGGCGGGGTTTGAAAATCATCAATCTGAGGCCACATTATCCTTCGTTACCCATACATTGCCTGGCAAGATGCCTTGTGCTATGATCATCTACTCTAATCTTATTCATTTTGGCAATGGGAAACACATAGCCTTTTGTCATAGCTCTGACTCATTCTATGGAGTTAGTCTTTTGAGCCTTAGTGGGATTCAGGTACTTTACAAGTTATTCAGAGGCTATGGAACAGTGGAGGCACTTCCCAGAAGTACCTCTACTCTAAAGTAAGAGCTGTCTTTGCCCTGCACTGGTGAAAGCAGGGTTTGAACAATATAGCCCTCTCTGATTCTTGCTGATCTTTTTGCCTATCTAATATTTCTAGCCCTGCTGTGAGACTAGAAGGTGGGACGATCCATGTTATAGCTTGATATCCATAGAAAACAGATTCAGCACCTTAAAATTCTGTAAAACTCCTTTAATAAAACCTCCAAAGTTACAGAAATATTTTCTAGGCTATAAGTGCTGAACTTTTTTCTACTCAATTACTATAAAACTGAGATTCTATTAGTTACACCTTCGTGAATATACATTGATAAGGAAGTTTATGGGTTTCCAAAAAATATTAAAGGAATTTTTACCTGTGACCCCTCAATTTCACGATGGAAAGAATCTGTAGTTTCTTTGACTAAAGCAGTTAATGCATCATATTCAGGTGATGAAGAATTAACTTCTTGCTCTATGTCTAAATTAATTCCATCCATATATTGTGTTTTGGCCAAATTAACTTGTTGAGCTATCCAGGATGCTCTGATATTAGGATCAATGATATCCTTTAATGATACATCTCCTGTGAAAGAAATACACATCTTTTGTGCACATATGCTTTTCACAGTTTAAGGACACTTACTTCATAAACCCATTCTAAAGAGATCAAAACATCTGTTAAACATCTCATTATTTTGGAATTCTAAGTTCCCAACTTAAGTCTTCCAAATGAAGAAATAATATACCAAAATAATAAGTCATTACTCATCCATCTCCAAAATAACTGTTATGAGTAAAATCATCCTTAAAGTAGAAGGAAAAATCATGAACTATGACTAGCTAAAGGTCATCATGCTAATTAGGAGTCACATTTTGCTCAAAATGACACAGTGGTTTATTTAATTCTTTAATAATATTTGTATTTGTGAAATTAATTAAACAGTATTTAATATTGAGTTTAGATGCTAAAAATATAGATGAACATGAAAAGGGAATTTTTTGAAAAGTCAGAATACCAAATGATAACAAGGAAACTTACCAATTGCCTGGACACGTCTGGTAAAAACTGTCACTCACCTTTTAGTACTACTCTGGCTCCTTTTGAATGAGCATAGCACATAAGTTCTGAGTCATATTTTCCAAAAAGTGCCACAGTTGTAATCTGTGACCAGTCATAAGATTTCCAAGTTTTGCCACCAACATCAAACACAAAGACCTATGGACAACACGGATAAGTGACATCACTTAAACCAATAAGAATATCATTCCGAACCCCCCAAATGACAGTAGACACTGAAAACATGCCAGGCGCTGGGAACGGAGAGAACAAGACTGAATAAGACATAAGGGCAGCGTCCCAGTATAATTGTTGGCAGGGGAAATTAGCCAGCCTGGAACATAGGGAAGGGCAGCTAGAAAGAGATAGTGGAAAGTGCCGAGGCCTGGAGGCAGAGAGGATGGTGGTTGTGTAACTAACTATTGAGGATTAACCGGTGTCGCCCCAGTAAACTCAACCATAAAGGAAAAGAAATGACCGAGGATGGCTCTTGCCTAGAATTTGCATTGCGACAGCAGTGAGGAGAACTAGAGAATGGTGGGCAGGATTAAATCATAAAAGGCATTGAAAGCTCTCTTGAGAAATTAATATTTTATCCTGAAGAGAATTCACACATTTGCATTTTAGGTCTGCATTTGTATGCATTTTAGAAAAATCCCTTCAGCTTAAGTGGAAATGAATTCAAGAGAGGCTAAAACTGGAGGCAGAATATCTAATAGGGAAGCAGTTAGAAGAATCCAGGCAAGAGATGATGGTGACCTCAACTAATGTTGTGGAGCAGCAGACATAGGTGAGATGAATGAACAGTTCTGGAAGATCCTAAAGAGGCAGAATTAACAGGACTTTGCAACTGTTTGAATGAGGAAGGCAAGAGGAAAAGAGGAGGTTGGTAACCCTGAAGTTTCTGGCTGTTATAGGTGGAGCCATAGATACTGTATTCTATGAATGTTTTTTGGTGAACCTGACTTCTTAATAGTACTCAAGTTAAATTCTAAAGCAGATGATGTTATATTTTCCCATTATTTTTATTCCACAGATAATTCTAGATCAGTGGTTCTTAACCTTTTTTGAGGTACCGAACCCACCAGTTTCATATCCGCATTCACCGAAACCTTCTTTAGTGATAAATAAAATATGATTTTTTTTCCAAATTCAGGACATAGGTATGTTTTTTTACTGGTGCACAAAATGAGCCGTGCATGAACATCACCCGCTCAAAGAACAAAACCAACAAAGTGCATGAACTCACAACAAATTACGGTATTACTTGATTCTGGCCTCAACGGCAGAGGCTTCTCCGAACCCCTGAGACCGACTAATCAAACCCCTAGGGTTCGATAGAACCCAGGTTAAGAACCACTGTTCTAGAAGGACAGAAGCTTACTAATAATTTATTATTTTATCTCAAATAAGGTATTGATTAATCGATCCAGCAAATATTTATTGAATTCCATCCAATAAAGTATAGGGAGAGTGTATTGCTAGGCCTTAGTGACAATGAGGTTGAAAAAGAGATAACAGGTCCATTATTTAAGTACAGTAGTGTTAAGGGCTGCATGGTAATGCAGGGGGCCATGACAACATATAAAGGGGACCTGCTTCCCTAGCTGGGAAGGAAAATTTTCCTAAGGACTATACTTTTTTCAGAAAGGACTGAAATCTGGGGAATGATCTGGACAGAATGGAGGAGATATGCCTATGGACAAAAAAGAGCATTCTCGGCCTAACCTGTGGTGGCGCAGTGGATAAAGCGTCGACCTGGGAACACTGAGGTCGCCAGTTCAAAACCCTGCACTGGTCCAGTCAAGGTACATATGGGAGTTGATGCTTCCAGCTCCTCCCCCCTTTCTCTCTTTCTCTCTCTCTCTCTTACTCTGTGTCTCCTCTCTAAAATGAATAAAATAAATTAAAAAAAAAAGAGCATTCTCAGAAAGGGAACAAAAAAAAGTACAAGGATCTCAATACGTCAGGAGAATTCTGAATTTATGAAACCAAAAAAAGGCAATGTGGAGGCCCTGATCAGTTAGCGCAGTGGTAGAGCATCGGCCTAGCATGTGGATGCTCCAGGTTCGATTCCCAGTTAGGGCACACAGGAAAAGCAACCATCTACTTCTTCACCCGTCCCCCTCTTCTTCACTCTCTCTTTCTCTCTTCTTCTCCCACAGCTATGGCTCAACTGGTTCAATAGCTGAACTGGTTCAAGCAAGTTGGTCCCAGGCACTGATGGTGCTAAAAATAGCTTGGGTGCAAAGCAACAGTCCTAGAAGAGCAGAGCATTGCCCCACAGAAGGATTGCCAGGTGGATACCGGTTGGGGTACATGTGGAAGTCTGTCTTTCTGCCTCCCCTCCGCTTACTTAAAAATAAAAAAGTCAATGTGTCTAGAACACAAAATCCTGCAAGTACATGGAATCAGATAAAACTAGTGAGGTAGGTGGTGGCAAGATCAAGTAAAGCTTTGTAGACCAAGGAGGATTTTGTATTTGGCTAGAGAACAATGGGAATCCATTAGAGTATTTTAAGCAGGGGTGGAGCCTAAGATTTGCATTAAGAAGTAAGAGAGAGAGAATGCAATCACTGGTCCACTGTGATTGGAAAAATGGGAAAGGTTGGTGGGAGAACTAGCTATAAAAATTTAACTGAACATTTCTAAATTTTCCAACCTCTGGATTTTTGTTTTGTTTTATGTTTCAGAATTAATTGTGCATACCCATTTTTCTGCTAATCAATTACTCACTGAAATAATAAAAAGTTTAAAGATGTAAAATTGTACAGCTCATTGTTTTTAGATCGATATTTCCATCACAAATCTTATCCTCTATTTTAACTCTGATCATTAAAATTGAATTAAAAAAATACTGATGTTGGGCAGATAAAATATGGTATGCTCACTTTGTTAAAGATGGCGCTGCCCACATGGAAGTTCGTTGATATTAATGTGTGTTCTGGGACAGGGTGTGGGCAGGCCGGGTTGTTGTAGCCTAAGGCTTAGTTTAAGAGTAAGCTCTTCTCCACACCCTTGACTTATTGGATGATGTAGGGTGGTGCACTCTCCTGAGGAATTACATTATGCCTCAGATGGGTGGCTTTGTATCAGAGACTTTCTTGTATGTATAATTGGATTAAAGGTTTGGATTTTCTAGGCTATAAACTGGGGCAGTCTGGGAGCTTGATCTCTCTCTCTCTCGGTTCCTGGGTTCCTGAGATTAGTATAGAGAGGAGAGCAGAGTAAGGCCACATGGAGGCCAGGAGAAGCAGCCAAGATGGCAGAGTGCTGAGAGAGAAGCCAGTTTGTTAAGAGTTTGTGCAGGAGGAGATGGGAAACAGAGGTGAATAAGTCTGGCGAGCTAGAAACCTTTGATGCTAGGAAACTCGGATAAGTCAGTAGCTTAGTGAGCACTGAATGTGTGGGTTTTGGAGCTCAGTGTGTGTTTTTGCTTGCCCGCCGGGTGCAAGCTAGAATTAAAGCTGATGGCTCACCAGTTTTTGGCTCCTGTGTTTCATTACCGACTGTTCGAATCTAATGCGAACCTGCATTGGCCAGGCAGCTGTGATGGTGGCCGCGACTATTGGCTTTACAACTGAGAAATCCTAAAAAATAGTATGAACCATTTGAATATATAAGAGGAAAAAAGCCATGTGGTCTAATCTTGGAGTTTGAAAAATATAGAAAAAGTCGGTAGAGAAAAAGACCAATACCATGAATGTACAAATGAACACAATTTTGCTTGTTTGCATAATTGGTTTTTAATGCTACAGTAAGTCTTTAAGATGTTAAGTTTCCACATTAGGCAGGTTCTCTATCATAAACACTTTCACCACTTTTATTTTTTTCTCCTAAACAGTGTGTGCATACTTTTTGAAAAATTGGCATTGAAATGCAACAGCCTCAAACTTAATTCGCTAGAATAAGAACTGGCAATTGTCGCTATATTGCAAAATCATGCTCTCTGGACTAAGCCTTTATACCTCTCTGAAGTCCAATTCCTTCCGCAGTTATCAAACTCGAAGAAGTCCGGTAGTTTTTGCCCCCAAAACAGTTTGATTAAAGTTGTCAAAGGTCTTACAAAAAATCGTTAGGTGAGTAGAAGGAAAAATTACTTAAAGACCTATTTTTATTCTCCTTCGTGGTGGTTTTTGAGGTGCCTAAAGGAAAGGGCTGGTGGGTACAGAAAAGCAGAGGAAAGCAAAACTTTCTCTCCTCCAACGCACTGTTGGAATGCCAAGATTCTTTCAAATTAAATCCTCATTCTCTTGAAAACTAGTGGATCTTGCTACGTAGGGAATATCTTATTGTCCTAGCTCCTGGTTTGTAAGCCTAGAGTGCGCTGCGGACACAGCCAAGTAATGAAAGGGGCTTTGACTTGGACTCAGGACCTGGGTTTGAATACTTTAACAGGCAGGCAGTTGCTATGGAACGTGGGAGGAGTTACTCAACCTATCTGAGCCCGAGTTTCCTCATCTACAAGAAGAGGGAAATCCCTAACAGAAAGGCCCTGGGCAAGTGGTCAGATTGGTTTCAGCTCCCACACTACCTCTTTTTAGGGCTCGGTTCTACTGACTTCCTTTCGGGCTTCATCCCGGCCAGACCCGGAGAGGCAGGCGAAAGGCGCATACCTCGAAGTTGGGGCGGCTGCGAATGGGTTTGCAGAGCTCTGGATCCTGGCACGGGCAGTTGGCCCCAGCCCCGAGTGGCGGCAGCAGCAGCAGCAGCAGCAGCAGCAGCAGCAGCAGCAGCGGAGCGATCCCGGGGGCGCCGCTCCACGGGCGGGCTAGAAGGAACCGGAGCCTGAGTGCTGGTCTGGACATGCTGATGGTTCGAGTGGGCTCCTCCCACCAGGCCGGGAGGGGCAAGGCCTGCCGTTTTACAGGTTGGGCGGGGTGGGCGGTCCTCGCAGTCAGGGAGGGGCGGGGCCTGCCGATTTACAGGTTGGGCTGGGTGGGCGGTGCTCCCGAGCGCCTGCCGCTTTACAGGTTGGGTGGAGTGGGCGGTGCTCCCGGTAGGGAGGGGCTGGGCTGGGCATTAGACGCAGCGGGGAGCCTGCGAGCTGGATGAAGTAGAGACCTCTGTGAGAGATGACTACAGTAAACCAGTGCCTCCTGTCACTGCTGACTAGTTGACTCAATCAAGTAAAAATCATCTGTACCTTTTATATATCCCCACCAACACTCTGCAGCTCTTAGTTGTTTGTGTTGCGGAGTCTGGATGGAGAGGGTTCCCCCGAAATGGAGAAGTAGGGATCTTTGGAAGAGTAGGAAGAGCAACACAGTTAGAATGACCGACAAGTTTTTAGGAAACATATCCATGCTGAGTTAAGATGGTGATTTGAATACAAACATCAAATTCTGCTTCCTCATATGCTTAACCCTTAGTAAAACCCTGGGCCCACAAGGATGATGAACTGACAGCAACATTCTTGAATCTGGAAAGCACAAGTATGAGAGGTAAGTGCCCCAAACCCCAGCAGTGGGGAAGGCTTATGACGTGGCGGATTTAACTGTTAGCACACGGGCTGGCTCCCTGGGCACTGACTTCTGAAGGGCCCGGCAAAACCCCAACTTCACACTTTTTTCTAATGACACCAAGTTTCGTTTCATATGTGCAATTTTTAACATTAATAATACATAATATTTTTTATTTATTTAAAAATATGGTTCACATGTGTTTTTATTTTCCCTGTCTCTTTTTTTTAAGGGGCCCAATATTTTCTTCTGCACCTGGGGCCTCAACTGACCTCAATCCATCTCTGCTGATGAACAACTTAAACCACAGACACCTGGAAAGGTCCGGGAGCTGCAGGAGGTGCCTCGGAAATTAGTATTCAAGGGAGGATGGAGTGGGTTTCCGAAAATTCGGGGGATTATGGGAAAGCCGCTTGAAAAGCAGTTAGATCTTGAGATTTATTTTTTTCTCTCCAGCCTTGTGTCTCTAGGCAGCTGCCCCTTTCCCACCTAGGCTGAACTTGTTTGGTTTAATTCTCTGGAGAAAGTGAAATCTCTAGGAGGTGCTTGGATATATACCTGAAAAGGGAAAATAAGTGACTTTATGACTGACCGAAGCTATTGACATCAGGCTTCTCCATAAACCAGATCACTCTGTACTGAAATTCAAAGTCAAGACCACAACCTACTGACTCAGAGCTTTTTTCCTTTTTCCTTTTTATCTTTTTAAGTCAAGGACAGCAGAAAAGAAAATCCAATAATATAAAAGAAAGAGGCCTACACAACAGAAAAAGGAATATGGAAGAAACAGACACTGCAGGGTGAATACTTAAAAACTCCTAGAAAGTTAAGATAAGATGTTGCCAGTATAGGATCCAATAACAAAAGGGTGAAGGTGGATAAACTGAGTTCTTAAAAATTAGAATATAGCAGAAATGAGGGAAAGGAGCTCATAGAAGATTTGAGGAAAATACAGCAAAAATACTCTTCAAAGAGAAAGGTAAGAAAATTGGAAGAGTTGTCCAAAGGGGAAGAAATCATTGAACTATTTCAAGAAAAGCTTTCGGGCCTGACCAGGTGGTGGCGAGTGGATGGAGTGTTGGACTGGGATGCGGAGGACCTGGGTTCGAGACCCCGAGGTCACCAGCTTGAGCGGGGGGCTCATCTGGCTTAAGCAAAAAGCTCACCAGCTTGAGTCCAAGGTTGCTGCCTTGAGCAAGGGGTTACTCGGTCTGCTGAAGGTCCGCGGTCAAGGCACATGTGAGAAAGCAATCAATGAACAACTGAGGTGTCGCAACTAAAAACTGATGATTGATGCTTCTCATCTCTCTCCATTCCTGTCTGTCTGTCCTTATCTATCCCTCTCTCTAACTCTCTCTCTGTCTCTGTAAAAATAAGTAAAGTTCATTTAAAGAAAAGCTTTCTGGACTGAAGGACATGAGTTTTCAGAATGAAAGAGCACATAGTAGACCCTAAAAGCTTCCAGAGAAAAAAAGAGTGTCGGAATGTCATCAGATTTCTCAGCAGCAACATCTGAACCTCAAAGACAATGAAGCAATGTATTTGAAATTCTAAAAGAACATGATTCTACCTGAAATTCTGCCAAATTATCAATCAAGTGGGAAAGTCATGCAAACTTTCAAAGTATTTCCTATTATATATTCTTTCTCAAGAAACTACTAGAAAATGCATTTCAATAAAACAAAGAGGGATAAAAGTAAGGTAACCAACTATTTTACAATGAAAAGGATAAAAATAAATTGCAGAAAACAATATCATAAATAGAGGATTTTACTCATTGCAACAATGATATACTATAATATGATAAATGCATAATAAAAACATTTGCAATATTTTATATTGTAATTATGCTTACATGCCTATTAATTTTTAGTAAGAAAAGAGTACTTATTTAGATACAAATACATCACATCACACGCAATGGATCGACTCTGCATCAATTGAATACGGACATTTACAGATTAGTCTTCCAATATCAAAAAGGAGGACATGTAGGAGGATGCTTTTCAAGGGAGGGTGGAACTTACAAAAGAAGGACTGTCCTCCCTAAAGGAGGATGATTGTCACCTTAATAAAAGGGATACAAGAAATAGACAATTTAAAACAGGAGAGAGAAGATGTAAATATCTGCTCACCACCCGGCCCCAAATGGTGAATCCCATTATAACTGCTGAGTATCACAGAACATAAAGTTCAGATTGGATCATGCTGAAGAATTTGTAAATAACAGGTGGAGCCACTTATCAATAGTCATCTTCTCTCCAGAGTGAACAGGTAGTCAAGATGAAAGTCAGGGAAAACATCTTTTTATTAATGAGCTACACAATAATGGTAGGGTAGGGCTGAGACTGATTCATAAACTCAAAAAGTAGTGTATTTTTAATATGAATGGTTTCATTGAATCTTATTATCTTTTAACCAACAAGGAAAGAGCCTTCTGACTCCCATTGTGTCAGACTATTCTGGAATACAGGAGAAAACACATATCTGCCTATGATGGGGGTTCCCAAGACCTCTCCCAAGTTCAGTAATTCACTAGAGCAGTGGTTCTTAACCTTTTTTGAGGTACCGAACCCACCAGTTTCATATGCGCATTCACCGAACCCTTCTTTAGTAATAAATAAAATACGATTTTTTTTCCAAATTCAAGACATAGGTGTATGTTTTTTTACTGGTGCACAAAATGAGCCGTACATGAACATCACCTTGCTCAAAGAACAAAACCAACAAAGTGCATGAACTCACAACAAATTACGGTATTCCTTTATTCTGGCCTCCACGGCAGAGGCTTCTCCAAACCCCTGAGACTGACTCATTGAACCCCTAGGGTTCGATAGAACCCAGGTTAAGAACCACTGCACTAGAATAACTCACATTACTCAGCAAAAACTTGTGCTCACAGCAGAAGGATATTAAGAAAAATTAGCAACGGGAAAAGGCACATGAGCGAAGGGAGGAGGAAACCAAGCAGAAGCTGCCAAGAGTTCTCTCCCCATAGAGTAATATAGGACATGCTTAATTACTCAACCATCAAATTCTGACAACATGCAGGAAGTGTTATCTACCATAGAAACTCATTATAGACTAAGGAAATCATGGGAACCAACCGAAATTCAAGTTTGTAGATGCCAGCCAAGGGCCAACTTCTCAAGAAGGCCTCTCTAAGGTTGTTACTCGGACACCTGTTATATTCTCTTTTCTATATACTACCCAAATGAAGAACTGTTATCTCTTTGTATAGGCTACTAATAGTGTTTGCCTCTGAGGAGGGAAAACATGGATACCTGAAAGAAAATGGGATGAGGAAGCCTGACTTCTCACTGTTTACTCTTTTTTCCTTTTGCAACTCATATATGCATCATCAGAGCAATATGTAAAAAACTATAACAATGTTAAGTTTAACTATTTAATTTGATTTTTATTGTTTCTCTAGATGTGGCTAGAACAAAATACTACAACTTGCCCCAAACTGTTTCTTAGAATAAAAATCTCTAGAGTATTGGACTGGAATGCAGAAGACCCAGGTTTGAAACCCCAAGGTTGCCTGCTTAAGTGCGGGCTCATCTGGCTTGAGTGTAGGCTCACCAGCTTGAGCATGGAGTCGCTGGCTTTAGCGTGGGATCATAGACATGACCCTGTGGTCGCTGGCTTGAGCCCAAGGATGCTGGCTTGAGCAAGGAGTCACTTGCTCTGCTGTAGCCCCCCCCCAGTCAAAGCACATGTGAGAAAGCAATCACTGAACAACGAAGGTGCTGCAACGAAGAACTGATGCTTCTCATTTCTCTCCCTTCCTGTCTGTCTGTCCCTATCTGTCCCTCTCTCTGTCTCTGTCACACGCACACACACACACACACACACACACACACACACACACACACAAAACATCTACTCCAAGGGCACATACAGTTAAGTTCTACCTGAAACGTTCAGCCAGAGAAGTTTTACATTCAAAGCCTCAAGCAGTATTTTCTGTAGAATCTTTAATTAATACATGGTGAAAAAAACAGACTTGGTTGCTTCTAATAAATTGCTCTGAAACCTGTAAATAGCCTAGTTCTCTATAGTTACATAAATAACACCGTCAGATGGTGAGAGTGCTAAGATTATTTCATGTGACCTATTGTAATCTAGTTTTCTGAACTCCAGTTTTTCCCTCCTTTAATCTAAGAAAGAATTCTTTGGTTTTCAATTCTTAGTCTTGATAAGATTCATCTGCAAGGCTCAAAATGCCAAGTCTTAGGCCCTACACCCAGAGATTCTGATACCCTGGGTTTTTATGAGCCCTTGAATGTGAATTTGAAACAAGAGCCCAGGTGATTGTGGTGTATAATTGGAGAGACGCAGCTATAATAAGTGCTTTCATAATCTAAGTACAGGGTTTGTTTTTTTTTTACATCCTACTACCTTTTCAAAAATCTTTTCACATTCAGTACAGCAGAGTTTCTTAAACATATGGGAGCTCACAGTTCCTTCTGAGGATCTAATTAAATAGCTGTGAACTCTCTCTCTAGAAAAGTGCCATGTCCATATTCATGCAAATTTTGTAAACAGTTTTTAAGTTTATCTATGGACTGTTCGGGTACTTCATCTTAGGTACAATGCTACGAAGTGATTATTCACATAGATCAGGGGTTAGGAACCTATGGCTCGTGAGCCGGATGTGGCTCTTTTGATGTCTGCATCTGGCTCGCAGACAAATATTTAATAAAAAGATACTAAGATTAAAAATATAAAACATTCTCATGTATTACAATCCATTCATTTCCTACCGGTCATGTTCATGGGTGCGGGTTGCTGGAGCCAATCACAGCTGTCCTCTGGAACAACACCAAATTTTTATTGGATAATGTGTAATATACATGGGTTGTTGTGAGGTCAGGAAGTAAACTTCCCTCCTTTTTTTTTTTTTTAATCAAAGCGCTCCCAGCTATTTCTTTTTTATTTTATTTTATTTTATTCATTCTAGAGAGGAGACACAGAGTGAGAGTGAGAGAGAGAGAAAGAGGGAAGGAGCTGGAAGCATCAATTCCCATATATGCCTTGACCGAACCAGTTCAGGGTTTTGAACTGGCGACCTCAGTGTTCCCAGGTCGACGCTTTATCCACTTCGCCACCACAAGTCAGGCAACTTCCCTCCTTTTAATCAAATAGTTAGCTAGCTAATTGCAGAAACCCTTTTGACAAAGAAGATGGCTAAAAGAAAAAAAAATGAGGAGTATCGTACTTTTCAGCAGGAGTGGACAGAGGAATTCGCCTTTGTGGAGAGAGCAGGTTCTGCAGTGTGTCTGATATGCAGTGATAAAATTGCATCGATGAAACGGTCAAATATAAAGCGGCACTTCGACACATGCCATACTACATTTGCATTGAAATATCCAGCGGGGAACAGCAGGAAGAAAGCATGTCAAGAGCTACTGTGCAGAGTGCAAGCTAGTCAGCAGCAACTCCGTGTTTGGACCCAACAAGGTGACTGGAATTCGGCTAGCTTTGCTGGTGCTTTAGCAATTGTGAGAAATGGAAAGCCATTCACAGATGGGGAGTATGCCAAAAAATTCATGCTTGATGTTGCCAAAGAACTTTTTGACAACTTTTCGGATAAAGACAAGATAATCAAATGAATAAAAGACATGCCTCTGTTGGCAAGAACTGTTCACAATTGTACCATCATGATGGCAAATCAAATTGAGGCAACACAAGTGAAGGACATAAATGCAGCACCATTCTTTTCTCTCGCTTTGGATGAGTCAACAGATGTAAGCCATTTATCCCAGTTCAGCGTGATTACAAGGTATGCTGTCGGTGACACACTACGTGAGGAAAGTCTTGCTGTTTTGCCTATGAAAGAGACAACAGGAGGGGAGGATTTATTCAAGTCTTTCACTGTGTTCACAAAAGAAAAAAATCTACCAATGGATAAACTTATTTCGGTGTGTACTGATGGTGCTCCATGTATGGTGGGGAAAAACAGAGGATTCGTAGCGCTTCTTCGTGAACATGAAAAGAGACCCATCCTCAGTTTTCACTACATCCTACATCAGGAGGTGCTTTGTGCTCAGATGTGTGGCGAGCAGCTTGGTGATGTGATGTCGCTGGTCATTCAGGTGGTCAACTTTATTGTTGCCCGAGCTTTCAATGATCACCAGTTTAAAACACTGCTGGATAAAGTTGGGAATAATTTTCCTGGTGTGCTTCTGCATAGCAATGTGCATTGCTTGTCAAGAGCAATGCTTGGAAGGTGCTCAGCCATTTCGCGGCTTCTGTGAGTGAAATCCGGACTTTTCTTGAAATAAATAACGTTGAGTATCCTGAGTTAGTTAACACTGAGTGGCTCCTGAAGTTCTACTATCTCGTAGACATGATTGAACATCTGATCCAGCTCAATGTGAAAATGCAAGGCGTTGGAAATACAATCTTATCCCTTCAACAAGCAGTGTTTGCATTTGAGAACAAGCTGGAACTCTTCATCGCTGACATTGAAACAGGTCGTTTACTACACTTTAAAAAACTGGGAGTGTTTAAAGATGCATGCACAGCAAGTGACCCTGCTCAACATCTTGATCTCCAGCAGCTAGCGGGCTTTACATCTAATCTCCTGCAGTCATTCAAAGCACGCTTTGGAGAATTTCGTGAGCACAGTCATCTTTTTAAATTCATCACCCATCCACACAAGTGTGCAGTGGATAGTGCCAACCTGAGTTACATCCCCAGTGTCTCCATCAGAGATTTTGAGCTACAAGCTGCTGACCTGAAGGCCTCAGACATGTGGGTGAATAAGTTCAAGTCACTGAATGAAGATTTAGAAAGACTTGCATGACAGCAAGCAGAGTTGGCGAGCAAACACAAGTGGGGAGAAATGAAAAACCTTCAACCCGCGGACCAGCTGATTGTCAAAACTTGGAATGTGCTTCCTGTCACATACCACACACTGCAGCATGTGAGTATTGCTGTACTGACAATGTTTGGCTCTATGTATGCATGTGAGCAGTCTTTCTCACATCTAAAGAATGTTAAGACCAACCTACGATCACATTTAACGGTTGGAAGTCTCAACACCTGCATGAAGCTTAACCCCACCACATATCAACCAGACTAGAAAGCCATCAGCAAAACCATGCAGCACCAGAAGTCGCATTAACAGTAAGAAGTACTTTATTCATCATTGGTTAGCAACTGCATAACAACGTTATTAAAAAGAATTCAGAGACTTATTGTACTTTAAAAGTGTTGGTCTTACATAAAATGCACACATTTACTTGTATTTAGTGTTAAACATATTGTATGGCTCTCACAGAATTACATTTTAAAATATGTGGTGTTCATGGCTCTCAGCCAAAAAGGTTCCCAACCCCTGACATAGATAGTCCTCAAGTGGCATTCATAAAAGTGGGTTCACCACCACAGTCCACCCATGCCCCATTTTCCCACAACTTTCTAGGTTCAACTTCTTCCCATTCTCCTCACCTACTGCTCTCTTGTCACTCCCACTGCTAACACATAAGAGCATCACATTTTGCTTAACCAAAAATCAGGAGTACATGCAAGTCATGATGCCTGATACAGATGATAGAAAACTCAATTTGGCTTGAGCAAAAGAGGGAATTTATTTGTTTCAGAAACTAAAAGTTCATGTATGAATTTCTAGGACCCAATGACTCTAATAAAACTACTATTTCTCAGTCTTATTCTTCATTTCTTGTTTTTGCTTTTCTCTGAATTGGCTCCATTCTCAGGCAGGCTTTCCCCTTATATATAAAAAAAATGATTGACTACAGCCCCAGGCTTCCAAACATCTCCAGAGTGTCCCTAACACTTGCAGGCCTCAGGGCAAGGGCACAAGTGAAAGTCCACAAACCTGAAGACTAAATATTTAAGTTATAACAAAACCAACAAACTATTCTCTACCTTCAAAGATATACTTTATAATGACTAAATAAATAAATACATCTATATATGTATGTGTGTTTTTATAAACCTATTGTTTTTATGACTGAAAATCAATGAACTGTTAAAATTATAACATTTCATTATTATTACATAGATATTTATGGTTTATTTGGGTTTTTTTCCTTTACTTATTCCATAAAATTTATTTTTATATCTTCAGTTAAATAAGGTCACTAATTATACTACAAAAATCAAGATCTTTACATAATTTGTGTTCTCTTTCTTTTTTTACATGGGATGCCATTCATTTTGTTTGAATATATACATGAAGTTTTACTTTTACATTTGCAACCAATCTTGTGTAAGGTCAGTGTTTTTGGCCTTACTTTAACTTCTCCACCAGGCACTACATCCAGTGGAAGTTAAATGTTTATACTTTTACGTTTGCTTTTATAGTAATAGAATTCTAAAATAACTTAGCCACTTTGAATCATGCACAAAATGTAAAAAGGGTCCAGATGATTTCATTGTTTTCTGTATTTCTGAAATTTTATATTGAAAAACACTAAGTAAACTTGTAATATGTTTTCTAAAACACAGCTTTTATTATAGCCTACTCTAAATCATATATATCTTTCTCTGTAAACCTTTTGCACGCTCATTGAAAATTTGGTTTCCTGGCCCTGACCAGTGGCTCAGTGGATACAATGTCGGCCTGGCATATGGACGTCCTGAGTTTGATTCCTGGTCAGGGCACACATGGGACATGACCATCTGCTTCTCTTCCCCTCCCTCTCCCACTTCTCTCTCTTCCCCTCCCGCAGACAGTGGCTCAGTTGGTTCGAGCATCAGTTGGGGCACTGAAGATAGCTTTGTTGGTCTAAGTACATCAATCTCAGGTGCTAAAAATAGCTCGGTTGATTGGAGCATCAGCTCCAGACAGGGGTTGCCAGGTGGATCCTGGTTTGGGCACATGCAGGAGTCTGTCTCACAAACTCCCCTCTTCTCACCTAAAAGCAATTTGGTCTCCTAAATAGGTATAATAAAATATTAGCATAATTGTTCTCAAAAAAATTCCATTGTAAAAACTTATTACCATCTTTGAAAAATAACACAAAAATAGTCTACTAAATCATGCTAAATAAAATATAACAATTTGAATTTTAAAATCATTTGTTCAGTTGAAAAAACAATTCTGTTTTTTATAAAGACTTTATTTATTCCATTTTTTTTTTCAGAGAGGAGAGAGAAAGAGAGAGAAAGAGAGAGAAAGCGGGAGGAGCAGGAAGCATCAACTCTCATATGTGCCTTGACCAGGCAAGCCCAGGATTTCAAACCAGCAACCTCAGTGTTCCAGGTTGATGCTTTATCCCACTGTGACACCACAGGTCAGGCAATAATCCTGTTTTTTAAAAAATCTCTAAGATTTTAACTTGTCCCTTTGAAGAGCCTAAGCAGTATACAAAATTGTACTTAGAAGCAACAAAAATATGGTAATCACGCAATTAAGAAGGTCTAAAGATCCTGGATGTTTGGGTAAAATTTGAGTCTATGTTTAAGTTTTTTATAAGAAAATATTTCCTTAATTCAGAAAAAAAATCTAGCATCTGATTTAAGTCTATAAAGCTAAAATATTATTTTTGCCACTACTCTGTTGAAACATATAAATCAAGGAATTGATTAATTATACTTCTGATAACTAGGTAAGTGAGCAATTATAACTTAAACATAACATTTAACTTAATGGTTGCAAAAGGGCATCCATCAAAGTAAAACCAGTCTTTTAAAGAGATACTAAAAATATACAGAAATAAAAATAAACCTCTATCGGTCAATAAAACTGGCTGTATAACTTTATAGTTTCAGTGGCTAAAATATATTTTAAGTTGTTTAAAGCTTGCTTAATTAAACTAAAGTCCAATACTTAAGAAAGACAAAACAAAACAAAAATCTAGTTTAGTGGAAGTATCCTAGATGATGAAAGATTTTAGACAGAATAATACGTATATATTTTTTTAAAAAAAGAAAGAACAGAGAGACTGTATTAGCCACTCCCATCCTCTAAACAACACCCATAAAAGTTTCAATTTCTAAATAATTTATAGTGTCAACCAGAGTTTCTCCACATTATTATTATTATTATTACTCCTTAAGGAGCCTTTTCTAGTCCTTTTAATCCTGATCAACATCTGTTTATATTTTATGTATATTTTCATGTTTATACATAGAAAGAATACAGTTTTTGCCACAAAGAGCATATATTCACGAAGAATGCATGGTCTAAACGAAATGTCAAGCCTTGTATCATGAGTTGTTCTGACACACAGAAGATGAGGCAGTAATGGTTCTAATTATACACTTTTTTATTCATACAAAAGAGTCTTTTGGTCATTTGGCTATTATAAATTTCATATGTAATTTAAATAGGCCCTATTTCCTTTTTAATTCTGCGAGTAATCACCATGTGGCAAGGTACTTACCTTGCAAGGATGACAAACTAAACTTTATTATATAAATCTGTGCTACATGAGGCTAACGTTCTGTATTTCTTTCTTGTGCCCCATTCCTTTGTTTTCCAGAATGAGTCACCCTGCCTTCAGAATTCTTCAAATTATCGTTTTAATTATTTCCCATTTTATCCTATTTTAGTTTTTAGTTAGATGGCATTTAATAAGACTTCAGTTGTGATTATAGCATGGGCATTATTTTTAAATTTTACTTGATCTATGATATTATGGGCTCTATCTTTCCACTTAAAATGACAGCAGTTTGATTTGACCAAAAGGCATTCCTAGTTTATTTCTTTTAGTTCAAACATAGCAGAGACCTATAAACTAAAATTCATATTATCTCACAAGTATAAATTAAGCCTTATTTCTCCAAGATATTATGAGCATTATTTAATATTTTTCATTACTATAATAACAATAATAACAGCAATATAACTAATTATTTTTAATTGCCATGTTACTATTTACAAAGTAGTTTAATACACATTATCTCATTAAAACATGTTCAGTAAATAATCATAAATTCAGATCATAGTATCTATCTAGTATATTCTAAACCTATTTCTAAAGCCCAATGCTTGAATTTGGTGACATGATTATTACCAACTCTTGCAAAGATGCCAACGCATCCCCTAGTTATCACTGCCCCCAAAGCTGCCTTGGCTCATTTGGCTCCATGCATGACGTTGCTGAGACTGCTTTTGCCCTCTTGGCTGCACAGCTGTTACTGCAGCATCTTTTTCCTTTGTATTCATTATTGTATTTGCTTAAGAGTGTGTCTTGGGCCTGACACATTCCCTTACATGGAGAGAAGCCCTCACAACCTATGCTGGGCTTGTCGCCTTGTTTGAGAATACCTTTCCCTGTTCTGAGTTTCATGTGTACTTCTTTGTTCTGCTTACAGAGTGTGCATCACATGGGACCCAGTCAATCCCACCACTATATCTGTTTCTGGCAAGGATGAAAAGGGGTTCATTACCTGCAACAAAAAGTGGGGCTTGCAGATCATCTCCCTGCACTGGCTCTACAGCAAGACCCACAGGCCCTCAGTACTCCTGGGCGGGTAGTCTCAGACTGTTTAGGATACAGTTTGGAAACCTCTGATCACATCAGTGTGGCATTAATTCAGGAGAGAGGGCACCAGGCGCCATGCCCCTCTTGGTGCTGGCCTAGCGAAGGTGCTAGGGAACTCAGTATAGACTGGTTGGCCATTCACATACACAGTCCTACTAGCCTTCATAACCTTCTCCTGGCCAGGGCTGACGTGCTTACAATCACCCAGTTGCAGTGGTGGGATTCAAATAGTAACAACCGGTTCTCTGCCCTAATGACTGTTTTAAGTATAAAAAAAGATATATTCAAAGGTAATTTACTATTTCATGCACTTAATACTTAAATGCATTTAATACTTAAATAAAACAATAAAATAGGTACACAAAACTTAATTATGTTATAAGAAAGTTTTAAAATATTAATGAAAAATATTAAATAATGCTCATAATATCTTGGAGGAATTTTAGGCATAACACAAAGCTGAAACAAATGACAGTCACCCCTTGATTGTTTGGCACTTTTCCTCTTCACGTTATATGTTTGTTTACTGAAGTAACAAATGCAAGGCTATTAAAATGTAGTATTTCATCAAAGGTATAATGACTTTTATGAAATAAATAAATGTTACAAGCACAGTTCCGTCAAAGTTTTCTCACCTATGGATGGAATGAACATTACTACAGATGCTTAGAATACGCTGTTGTATAGGTGAACATTAAAAAAGAGTAAGGAGCCTGACCAAGCGGTGGCACAGTGAATAGAGCATTGGACTGGGATGCGGAAGACCCAGGTTCGAGACCCCAAGCTCGCCAGCTTGAGCGTGGGCCCATCTGGCTTGAGCAAAAGCTCACCAGCTTGGACCCAAGGTCACTGGCTCCAGCAAGGGGTTGCTCGGTCTGCTGAAGGCCCGCGGTCAAGGCACATGTGAGAAAGCAATCAATGAACAACTAAGGTGTCTCAACGGCAACGAAAAACTAATGATTGATGCTTCTCATCTCTCTCCGTTCCTGTCTGTCTGTCCCTATCTATCTCTCTCTCTCTGTTCCTGTAAAAAAAAAAAAAAAAGAGTAAGGAGTGTAAATCTGTGATTTCCACATTGGGCAGCTACCTTAGAGAAAAACCTGATTACAAGTGCCATTTTAACAACCAAGTTTGCTGAACTTAACAAAAAATTAGGTATCGGTTCTGCCAAACCAGTTCAAACCAGCTGAATTCCACCACTGTCCATTTGTACTTTTGGTCTTCCTGAATGGTGTATCTGGTGGGCAAATTTCAGAAATGTCAACTGCAGACAGGAAGAGAGAGCAAACTCTTTGTCATCTGATTATCTGCACTTGGCAGAGAGGAAGGTCAGCAAGTACGGGGCTGTGTTCACACCCATGTGGCTCTGTAGTTCATGGTCACATGTGGCGTGTGGAGAATCCTCAGATATGCTTGTGTTTGAAATATTTTCAGGGCATAATTGTTTCCAACTTCCCATCAGTGACCTCAAATGTAACAGAGACCAAGAGATGGGATACCATTATAAGTTTCACTGATAGTGTGAAGGGGTCTTTGGGCCAATAACCATTATATTGTCAATTTGGGGAGACTGAATCTGGAAATAAGATGTGGAAGTGGCTAAGCCATTTATCAAATCAAGACATTTGAAAAAATATAATAAATGTCCCTAGTATTTATGAAGTATTTGGTTAGTTCACCCTAGCAATTTGTTTATTCATTCATCTAATAAAAATTTATCATGTATCTGCTCAGTTTCAGACCTGGTAATGGGCTAAACTTTGACATGACATTCAAAGATTCAGAGAATATTTTCATGATGTCACACCTAAAGACGTACTGGGACATGTTAGACCTTCACCTGTTATAATTTCTCCCCAATTCCCTCCCTCTCCATTTCTGAAAACCTACAAGCTTTCAGGGAAGCCACCAGGCCTAGGGCAGCAGCAACCTGATTCCCCTTTGGGAGAATCTCCAGCGCTCCAATGGTCACAACTGTCATTGTGAGCCAGCCCTCTGTCACGGACTAGAAGAGACAGATCTAGTGTGGGCAAGAGGTAGGGTTTTATCGTGTGCAGGCAGAAATCGGCTGGGTTCCTCCCACGTGAGATAGAGAGAACCTTGAAAGTCAAGTTCAGATTGAGTTGGCGGGAATCCCTGTGAAAGAAAAAAGATACTGGCAGTTTTTAAATGACCTCTAAAGTATTTTGCACTTAAGAAAACAACTAAACTGGTAACATAAACTCTTGAATTTCATTGGAATGCCTCATATATTTGACGTGGCCAATTTTCTCTTTGGATTTGGGGATCATCCCTGAACTCAGAGAAGGACAGACAGTCCCTCCTTTCCCTGCCCCTCCCCCATCTCATCCCACTGGGCTTCTGGGGCTCCCTTCAGGACTGTCCTCAGCTCTCCCACGTTTGGGAGTGGATCTCCCCAGTGTGAGCCCTCTGGAGGGGTGGGCTCCAGTGGCAGGGAAGCATGGGAAACAAGATCCCATGCTTTTTATTTCGTGCTGCCCAATCAAATAAAGTAAATGGACTCAGAACTGTGTTTAAAAGAGGACATGTCTTGCCTTGAAAAGAGAGAAACCCCTAACCCTAGAAAATTCTGATAATAATAAAAGAATTGCTGGTGTTCTCACTGAGTAGAAAAATTAAATCACTCATTTTGCTTCCAAGGAAAAATATGAACCATTGAGAAAACTGGATTTTTGCAAAGTCACAGCAGGAAGAAAGTGGGAGGAAAAGATTGAAAAGGAGCACACTTACTGATAATAAATGGGCCTCTGTCTGGTTTCTACAACATTTTAGTTCTTCTGACTCATTGATATGATAAAAGCCACCCTGCCTGAGTCAGAAATTTATTTTAGAAATATTCCTGTGTCCCCACTGTTGGGAGATACCTGTGGAAAGACTATACAACATCAAAGATTTACAGCAGAGATACATATGGCCCAGAAGAAAGAGAAGGGCAAAAGTGTGAAATTTCTAGCTGGAAGCAACACTCAGAACATGGCCTATTCAGGATATAATCCAACCCTGCTATACATCCAAGAGCTCGAGCTGCAGTCAGTGGATGTTCCGTGTTTGTTTACAACAATTGAATGAATAGCCTTTAAGAGTAGGTTTTGCGCCTGACATGTGGTGGTGCAGTGGATAAAGCGTCAACCTGGGAACACTGAGGTCGCCAGTTCAAAACCCTGCACTGGTTCGGTGTCCCTCTCTAAAATGAATAAAATAAAAATAAAATAAAATAAAATAAATAAAAAAGAAACTAAAAAAAAAAAAAAGAGTAGGCTTTGCTTATGTTCCCAGTGTCCAACACCATTCTTATGTCAAGCCTTGAAAAACACTTAAAAATGTAGAAACAAATTGTAAAGCCAGTAGTCGTGGTCAGCATCACAGCCGCCTGGCCAATGCAGGTTCGCATTAGATTCGGACAGTCGGTAATGAAACAACGGAGCCAAGAACTGGTGAGCCATCAGCTTTAATTCTAGCTTGCACCCGGTGGGCAAGCAAACACACACACTGGGCTCCAAAACCCACTCATTCAGTGCTCACAAAGCTGCTGACTTATCCGAGTTTCCTAGAATCAAAGGTTTCTAGCTCACCAGATTTATTCACCTCTGTTCCCCATTTCCTCCTGCACAAACTCACTTCTCTCAGCACTCTACAATCTTGACTGCTTCTCCTGGCCTCCACGTGGCCTTAATCTGCTCTCCTCTCTGATACTTCAGGAACCAAGAGAGAGCAAGCTACTGGCCTGTTCCATTTTATAGTGTAAAATCAAAACCTCCAATCCGATTACACAAACAAGGAAGTCTCCAATACAAAGCCACCCATCCGAGGCACAATGGGATTCCTCAGGAGAGTGCATCACCCCACATCATCCCATCAGTCAAGGGTGTGGAGAAGAGTTTACTCTTAAAACTAAGCCTTAAGCTATAACGACCTGGCCTGCCCACAGCCTGTCCCAGAATACACATTAATATCAACGAACTTCCAGGTGGGCAGCGCCATCTTTAACAAAGTGAGCATAATATATTTTATCTGCCCAACACAAATGATAGACAATTCATGAACACTTCATTGCAGTAATTAATACAAAGATGGATAAACTTGGTTTCAGAGGAGCAAAGAGACCAGGGAAGTATAGATATACATCTCAATGAAATTATACTATATGCAAGTTTTAATTTTATTTTAATTTCATCATTTAGCCATTTTTGGGTTAATTTGCCCAAGTTAGGAACAGTAATGTATTTCTATCACATGAATTTCCTGTAAGCTGCATTTGGAAAGGTTAACAGAAGATTGGAGGCTTACAAATTCAATACTGCTGTGACATTTTCAACCTTTATTTATCTATCTATCTATTTATTTATTTTTGTGGAATAGCAAACATTTCCAACATTTGTTAACTATTTTTACAGAAGCTCTTTATGTAGAGTTCTCTTAAGACAGTGTGGTGGGCATACGGGTGGTGTGATTAAGGCAAATAACACAAGCGAGTTGCTATCCCACTATTTATATAGGAGCAGAAGGAGACTATGTGTGAGGAAATGGGGCAGGTGATGACCACTTGCTGAGAATTTTTTGGTTAACAAAACTTACCAATAATAGCAGCCAAAGGAGTAGCTGGGTAGTGTGAATCTGGGAGCTTGTCTGTGTTTGAAGGTTTGGCTTAAACTACACCCAACAGGAGGGGCTGGGAGGAAAGGCCACTGATATTTGGGAGAGAGTTTACCAGAGGCAACGATGGGAGAGGATGAGAAAGGAGCAGCTGTGGAAGAGGCTTGGGCTAAGAGGCTGGGGACTGGCCCCAGTCTGGACTCTGCCCGGCTTGTGGCAGACCCCTCACAACTCCTGATTCAGGTCCTCATGTGTCTTCTTTTCTGAAGCCGTGTGCCCTTGAAGTCCACTCGTGCCAGCTAGATCAGATTGTGTACTCCCCACCTGCAAAGACTTCTATAGTTTTTGTTGCCATTGCTGCTGCTTCTATGACCTAAACTCCCAAACTAGCTTGCGAAGCCCAGCTCTACTTCCCACATATCCTGGCTCCTCACTCCCACCCCTGTGCTCTGGCGTCCCAGTGCCCATAGACCATGGTCCTGCACCAGCGACCACTGCACCTTGTTCAAAATGCACAGTCTCAGGCCCCACCTCAGGTCAAATGAATCTGAAACTCTGAGAGAGGGGCCCAGAAATCTGCATCATACCAAGGCTTGCAGGGGTTAGCATGCATGCTCAAGTGTGAGGATACACTGGTATTGTTTACTGGGCAGCCCCCCAAGCCGTGCCGTGTCTTGGACACCTCCAGACCCTTCCACATGCTGTCCTCCTTGACCAGAAGGTTCTTCTCCCTCCTTCTCAAAGGTGGATTAAGGTCAATTGAGGCCCCGGGCACGGAAGAAAATATTGGGCTCCTTACATTAAAAAAAAGAGTAAACTTGGGATTTTGTGGGGCTCTTCAAAAGTTGGGGCCCAGGGCATGTGCTCGATGTGCCCAACATTAAATCCACCTCTGCTCCCACTCCTCTTTGAAGAGTCATATCAAAGTTCACCCCCTCTGTAAATCATTTCCTGACCAGCCGTCTCCCCCTGTCCATGGTGACTGCCTCTCTCCCCTGGGCTTCAATGGAAACGAGAATTTCTATCGCTCAGTGCCCATAACTCCTGGTTCATGTGTCTGCCTCCCTCAAAGCCAGCAAGCTCCACAAGGTGGGAGCTGTGTCTGTCCTGACACGGCGTTGGGGCTCAAAATGTTATTAAAATTCAAAGTACAGAGAGAGCAGAGAAAAAAAGGGACCATGAAGAGCATGCAAGAAATTAACAGCTATGAAATGATGCTGATGTTGATTCTGTCTGTCTGCTGAGTGCTATGTAAGTGCTTCACATGAACTGTGTTATCTAATGTTCCCAACATTACATAGTGTTATTAAACTAATTTACCAACGATGGAAACTAAGACACAGAGGGTTACATAACATGCCTGCGTGCCCCTAGCTGGTCTGTGGCAGAGCGGAGATTCACACACAGGTAGATCGACTCTGGAGCCTGTACTCTTAACCCTACAGTCTGAGACAGGAGGTAGCTTTGTTTGGAGCCATTATCAATATTCACTAATTCAGCAACATTTTCTTAGCTCCTGCTCTGTGCCAACCTGAGAATACAAATAGGACGCAGAGGTGGGCACAGATACAATGACAGACACATAATCTGGCCATGGAGCAGCCACATTTCAGCAGAGAAGGGGTATCTGTAAACCAGCGTGAGTCACCTCAGGACACTTACTGAGCAACAGTCAGAGGACTAGTTAGCTCTGGCAGGCAGGGCTGTTTGCTCTGCCAGGGGCAGCATTTGGGTCTTGAAAGATAAGTATAAACTCTCTGGCAGGGAAGCGAAGGAGAGAAGACGACGCAGGGCAAAAGGAAATGCAGAAATGATGTAAGGGAGGCCTGAACATCTTGGCAAGTTTGCAAAGGCAAGAGCTGGATGGAGGCATGTCAGACCCACAGGACACGCTCCAGCCCATCCCCAGGGGCCTGCCTTTTCTGAGGGCTGGAACTGAAGCTTCATTTTCAGAATGCCTTGAAGTGGTCATTCTTGGTGTGATTCTGTCCATCAGATTCCCTTTACAAAAACCAGAACAGTCATTTAAATGATCACTTACGGTCACCTGGGGGGGGGGGAGGAAAGTATCTATAAAAAGCAAAATATTGTTAGGCCACGTGGCTGTGGTACTAAAAATGTAATGCAAGAGTGAAAAAGTCAAAGAACATGAGGTTGGCTGACTTCTTGAGTCCTTAGGAGCATAAAGAAAGGACAAGCATGGAGTCACCTGCGCTGTCCTCTATCTGGTACCAAATTCTATGTCTGTCAGGATTGGACTCAGCGAAGTCAGGGCTGTGGGTGCTGCTGCTTGGCACCCTCCAGCTCACTGTCCTCCCCCCCGTGGGTTTATCCCTGACCTTGATGCTGCGAATGAAGCCGTCCATTACGTCTGTGCTCCAGGCTATATAGGGTGTAGGAGGAGAGGCAGAAAGGGCAGAGGATGGATGGATGCCAGCTCCCTCCTATGTTAAGTCCTTGGAATCTCTCAGATACTTCCGTTTATATCCCATAGGCTTAGACCAGAGTTCTGTAGACCTTATTCTCTAACTATATTGCATATTTCAACTCTTATCGTTTGTCACCTGGCCACATCTAACAGCAAGGAAAACTAGGAAGTGTAATGAACAATTATTATTGTAATCAGGAAGGAGGGACTGTGAACTAGGGAGCAGTCCATAGTCCTTCCCACAGGATGGGGGGCAGTATCAGGGGTGGACAGGTAGATGCTGGGGTGGACAGGAGCCAGATGAAGGCCTTGGGGTAGGTCAGGTGGTTTGAACTGTGTCTTACTTACTGGCAGTAAGATGCTATCAGATAGGTTTAATCAGAAGACAGATTAAAAACTGAGATATTTTTTAAAAGGATTGCCCTAATAGCTGCGTGCAGAGGCGTGTTTAACGGCAGGCACAACAGCTGAGCGCCCTGGGCCCTGACTTCTGAAGAGCCCCACATAACCCCAACTTTACACTTTTTTCTAATGACACCAAGTTTGGTTTCATATGTGCAATTTTAACATTAATAGTACATAGTATTTTTTATTTATTTAAAAAATAGGCCCTGGCCGGTTGGCTCAGCAATAGAGCATTGGCCAGGTGTGTGGAAGTCCTGGGTTCGACTCTGAGCCAGGGCACACAGGAAAAGCACTCATCTGCTTCACCACCCTTCTCCCTCTCCTTTCTATCTCTCTCTTTCTCTCCCGCAGCCAAGGCTCCATTGGAGCAAAGTTGGCCCAGGCACTGAGGATGGCTCCATGGCCTCCATCTTAGGTGCTAGAATGGCTCCGACTGCTGCGGAGCAACGCCCAGAGGGGCCGAGCATCACTCCCTGGTGGACATGCCAGGTGGACCCCAGTTGGGCGCATGCGGGAGTCTGTCTGCCTGCCTCCTCCCCCGCCCCGCCACTTCTGACTTTGGAAAAATACAATTATATATATATATATATGATTAACATGTATTTTTATTTTCCCCCTCTTTTTTTTTAAAGGGCCCAAAGGGCCCAATATATTCTTCTGTGCCCAGGGTCTCAACCAACCTTAATCCACCTCTGTCTGTGTGAGTAGGTTCTGTGGATGAAAAAGAGGCAGCATTCTCAACCCGGTAAGCTCTAGGGAGGCCTCCACGGTGGGCCCTGCAAACTCAGAGACCCAAAGTAACTACCTACATGGTCTGACATAAAAATGCCTACGTAAAAGCGAGTCATGTCCTAGGCCTGCAACTTCTTTGACAAAGGTCAATCTTTACCTTAAGTGAACCTGTCAATTGTCTTTTTGCATCTAAGATAACAGACCTTTGATATGTCAGAGCAATCTCCTTTTCCAGACCCCTCAGGACACAACCTCCCACTGGAGCACAAAACCATAAAACTCCTCATAGTAACCTTGTCCCCTAGCCCCACTGTCCCTGTGTGATGTAAATGGTAACTGCTCTATGCGCACTAATATAGTAGAAGTATGTGGCTCTCTGTTTTATTCTTTAGTCAATGTCAGAGATTCTCTCTACTTTTTCCTGCCTTCTTAATCTACCACCAATGGATTTCATATAACCTCCCTTACATCTCCTACTTTAATTCTAATGTATAAAATAAACTGTAAAACTACCATTCTTCAGAGCATTTTCTCAATCCATTGAAATTTGGCTTCCCAGCAATTGTCGTCAGTTTGGCTGAAATAAACAAATAAAAAATTATCTACAAGTTTGGACATTTCATAAGTTGACAGTTTGAAGAAAAAAGACCAGAGATACATTCTTGGGAAGACTCAGTCCTTTATTGTTAGTCTCTGGATTGTTCTGGAGTTACTCTCTAGGTGATTGGTGGTCCAGATATGTAAATGTTTTACCCCAGTTTTTCAGGGGGTCATCAGAGGGTTATCTGGAAGTTTGGTGTATAGCCAGGCATTCATATAAGACTGAAAAGTTCAAAAGTTTAGATTGCCAGGTTAGTTAAAACAAGAATAGGATCTTCATATCTTAACTTACTTGATTGTAGTAATTAAGCAACTTGACTATAGTGATTTCATCTTACTGGTTCACTCTATTTCTCATCCCCAAGCAAGAGACACAGAGGAAGAGGTAGAGTGTCTCAGATTCTGCTCTAAAATGTTCAGTAGTGGAAGAATGAGCCCATTGTTATTTATTCAGAATCTTTTTAATAATGCTCTTCATATGCCATAACAGAGCTGAACATGCATTTAGAAGCTATTCAAAAATGTTAAACACTGGAATTTCAAAACAGGGAACTTAATAGGCTGCTTAAAATGAGTCACTTAAAATTAAGATTCTATATTTCTTTAGAACAAGTGGGATGATTTCTTCTCTCGGGGACTGCTTGTAGAGATGTCTGACCTGAACCTTTATAAATACTGAATGACTGGTTAGACACTAAACACATTCTGTTCTGCAGATAGCAGCTTTCTTGATCATTTTCAGAAACTAAGCCCTGAGCTGGGTTAAGGCACAAAAACAATCTGTAAGACTTGGATTGGTACACTTGAGCCCACAGAGGATGGCCATCTACTTTTGACCTGGCTGAGACATCAGTAAGAATTTTTCCACTAAGTCACATAGTTTGTTACTTGGCTTATGCTTATTTGTGCACATGTTGGCTGCTCACATGGTACAGACTCAAACACAGGAGGATCTCATCCTTCTAGAAGCCCTCCAAACTTGCAAACAAGAAGCAGAAGCATTTAGAGATGACTTTGGGGAACAGAAAAGGTGACAATGCAATGCCCTGGGAATAAAAATAGACTCTGGGAGTTCTTTTGGAAACCTATTGGAGATTATATTTTTGCCTGTTTATGTCAATGGTTCACCTAAAGTGAAAGTTTTTACATTAGGATGAAGCCGCCTCTGTGAAAGGGAAATACAAGCAAGTTCTCAGGAGCAGAGGAGGACAATCAGCATTCTTTTTCCTCACCCAAGTGTTCTGTTGTGTTTGGAGGTGAATTCTGTAGGCTGCGGCTCCTGTCCCTATGACCACAAGATTAAGGACCAGTTCTGACACCCAGACCCTGGGAATGAAGCCTGAGCCACTCTGCAGGATCCTGGGGTGACAGCCCTTCTCTGCAGGCTACTCAGAAAGCTCCCTTTCCTAGCTGCCATTCTGTCTGCAGTTGGTGACAGCTGGGAGAGAGAACTCTGCTGGCACAAGGACGTCATGAAGTATCATCCTTCTAGGGAAAGAGGGAAGAAAATTAGGCTCCCAGAAAATGGTGCACCAAACTGAGCCAATGCTTGCTTTCTCTAGTTCCCCAGATATTACATTGAATCAATTATATAACACAGTAATTTATCTTCTGAAATTTCCCTCAACTTTGTGGATATAATTTCTGCATGGGTGATTGAGGAGAGAGAGAGCCCCCGTCTTCTCTCTACATTCCGGCAGAACAAGAGATTGGAAGGCAGAGTTCAGGGTTCCGTCACTCCTGCCATTGGCCCACTGCTCCCCTTCTTCTCACTGCACTGCCCTGGAGAGAGGAAGAGAAGGCCAAGAGGGCATTGTGCACAGGCAGCTTCCAGAAAGGAAGTACAATCATCCCACCATATCCATGGGGGATGGGTTCCAGGAGACTTCCCTCAATATCCTTGAGTCCCTTATGTAAAATGTCAAGGACCAATGCATAAAGTTGACTTTCTGCATCTGCAGTTGTTTGAATCTATGAATACGGAGGACCGACTGCACTCAATGCATTCCCATGTCTTGGCTGTGAGGAGCTCAGAAATGTACCTCTTTCTGAGGACCACTTTCTTGGAGGATGATTTTTACTTGTTGAGGAATAGACAGACCATTTTCGGAGCAGCTCCAGGAAAGAAAATGCAGGCCAGGAGAAACTTTATGAACAGCTCTTTCCAAACCTCAATGGGAAGAATATTCTGTGACCTTGAAGCAGAAGTGATAAACTTCCACCTCTAGGTTGAGAGCCATCCAGCAAACCTGACCAACACTGACAGCCATAGCTAGCCTGCGAGCCCATTGGTAAGTAGGCTGTAGATTTTCATGCACTGCGGTCCCCACAATCGCCGGGATGGTGAGCTCTGGGCCTGATGACAGACTACTGCAATGGGTCTTCCCTTGATAGCAGCCTTGCTGCCCAGTCTAGTGTTTTTGTACCAGGTCTCACCTGGTGACATTCAAGTGCACAGCACACACCCTTACATGCTAGGGCTTAGCCCGCACCTTTCTTTTGCTGTCAAGAAACTGAACAAAATGCAAGTATGTGGAATGAGAATAGGAAAAGCTTAAATTTACTCTTAACATTTAAAAAGAAAATTCATTCACAAGCATTTATACTTTCTTGTAAACAATCTCTTGCCTAGCTGTGGATGGTGACCACTGGCTTGGTCCATGGGATTGGGTTTTTGCTCAGATGCTGAGGCTTTAGTCCACCCACAGGCTCTGGGTACCAACCACCTACACAGGCCTTACCAACACCTTCTCCTGGTGGGATGGACCCTTTGCCCTGTATTTTCAACTACAGATTGGCATCTTCTTCTGTTGGGATGAAATGATAACGCTCTTCCTATAGTTATACAAGTTGCTAAATTCTCCTTTTGTCTATAATACTTTTAAAAGAGTTTCCATCGTTTACACACAGACTCAAACATGACTTGGCTACAGGGGACTGAGACTGCTAGCTATGCCCTTGAGGACCAGCCTAGCTGCTGTGATGGGTGATCCCATACCCGGTCAAATCCATGACTGTCTCCTCAAAAGAAGATTATTTTGAGGCCAATAACAATTGCATGAGGCCTGACCTGAGGAGACACAGTGGATAAAGAGTCGACCTGGAACACTGAGGTTGCTGGTTCGAAGCCCTGGGCTTGCCTGGTCAAGGCACATACAGGAAGCAACTACTATGAGTTGATGCTTCCAGCTTCTTCCCCCTCTTTCTCTCTCCTCTCCTCTATCTAAAAATACATAAAATCTAACAAAACAAAAATTGCATGAACTTCTATTTCGAAGACCACAACTAAAGGTTTATACTAACACAATCACTTTCATTCATTTACACAGTCTATGATGGCGTTAATCTCAGATGGTAGCAGAGCTGAGGAGAGGTGACAGGAACCATATGTGATGCCTCATCGCTGTTAACTGCTGCTGCTCAGTTACAACTGCGACCTATAAATTGCAGTTATAATGTGACAATATTTCAAGTGCTACAGGTTTCACCTTACAGTGACATTTGAAAATTCATTTTATCACCTGTGCATACCCATTGTGACCAAACAAGAAGAGGAGTGGACTTTGAATCAATTGTACTCTTGAGGTACGGTGAAATTTGGATATCAGTTATACATCAGAGCATGGTTTTATTATGCAATGACACTATAGCTGTGCTGGAATACCATGTATGTTGGCATTGTTAGATAAGCACTCATCACGGGATTTCCAACTCATGAGAAAGCAGTGATCCAAAAAATTAAAAAAATTAAAATGGAATATTTTATTGTAGTAGAATTTCTTCATAAAAATAATAAATGAAAATGGGGGTGCAACCAAGCTAGGTTTCCAAGAAGTTCATTTGTTAGCCAGGCGAGAAAAACTGTTTACCAATGGTGAATTAAAGATCTTAATCACTGCTGCTGAAGAAATGTGTCCAGACAAAATGAACCTGTTTAAGACTTTCAGCTTTTTGGCAAGAGCAGTTACTCTAGAAGCAGAGAACATCAGTAATCAATTTAAAAAACTAAGGCTGTTGATGAATCAGCCGTTATTACTAACATGGCCATTTATGGTTTTCTGAGGAGTCAATGGCAGGTTTGAGGTGATAGAAGAATTAACTTTTGTCAATCACTGTCATGGAACTGAAAACAAATGTTTTCTTTTAAAAAAATTTTTAAAGATTTTAGTTATTGAAAAAAAAAAGATTTTAGTTATTGATTTTAGAGGCAGGGGAGATAGAAAGGCAGTGGGGAGGGAGCAGGAAGCATCAACTTGTAGTAGTTACTTCTTGTATGCACCTTGACCTGGCAAGCCTGCCTGGGGTTTCAAACTGGCGACCACAGCATTTCAGGTTGTTGCTCTATCTACTGCACCACCGCAGATCAGGCAGAATATTTTCAAAGACACTGAAAACACACTAATTCAGTACAATCTGGAGTAGAATTTGCAACGATGTATTACAACTGATGGTGGGAAAAGTGTGTGGAACAGCAGATACTAAAGATTTGAATCTATTCGGATCTGTTATGCATGATACTATAGCTGTCTTATTGAACCATTGGGTCCAATGGTGAATTTCCTTAATTCTCATGAACTTAACCATTATCAATTATGTGAATGTCTGTCAGAAATAGGAGCAGAATATACCGACTTTCCCAGCCACACATCAGTTTGATGGCTTGGCAGGGTAATGTTTTAATCATGATTATTTGAGCTCAGGGAAAAGAGTGAAATTTTTCTAAGGAGGAAACACAGATAGAATTACTCACTATTATTGAATATGAAATGACTTAAAAATTAGTTTTTGTTGTGGTTTTAGTTTTATAATGAATTCAACCTTTTGCCTGAACTTACTTGAAATTCTCTCCTGCCTCAAGATGAATAATGATAACTTTTTGATATTCACTCTCAAAATCCTGGCTCATCTGCTTCCTCATCTACCTTTTAAATGCCAGTTAAACCCAAGTCTACTATTACCTTCTTCTTCTTATGCTGTTGTCCTTTTGACTTCATGTATGCCCATAGCTTCAATAACCACTTATGTGTCAATTCCCAGAATTCACTATCGAGCCAGCCCCCTCTGGGTTCCCAGGACCACCCTGATGATTCACTAGAGAAGGCTCAGAAAAACTGTTATATTCATGGCCATTATTTATCATAGCAAAAAGAACATGGATTAAAAATTAGCAAAGGGAAAAGGCACATGGCCTAACCGCAAAGGCACAGGGGGAACCAAGCACAAGCTCCCAGGGGTCCTCTCCTAATGGAGTCATAACAATGTGTGACAATACATGCAAAGTGTTGCCAACCAGGAAGCTCACCCAAACCTTGGTGTCCAGGGTTTTACTGGGAGCTACTCATATAGGTGTGAAGCTCCCATGTGACAGACCTTGGCTACTCAGATGCCAGCCCCACAGGGAGAAAACAGGCTTTCATAAGTAACATTGTGAGGATAAACTTAACGTTGTACAGCACAGCCCAAGACTTTGGGAATACAAAAGCACTCCTTTCAGGGAGAATATTCCAAGGTTCAGAGGTTACTTCCCAGGGGCCAGCCAAAGGCCAGTTCTAAAGACAGAACTCTCTTGGGAGTAATGTGCAGGCAACCCAGGTCTGCTAACTTTCCAGCTCAGTCCCCCAAAGCTGTCCTGCCTTATACTCTATCACGCACCATTATGTGAGCCAAGTTCAGCCTGATTGGTGTACGTCATTCTTACGTCTAATCAGATTCTCCCTGTAATTCCAGCCCCTCCTCACAATCACTTCTCACTTGGATCGCTGCAACCTGGTCTCATGTTTGTTTTCCTTCCAGAAATTCTACATATTGCTTTCATCTGGAAATTAGAATTGTGATACATGCTATGCCACACGTATGCACAATTAAGACATTCATAATACATCCTTTAACAGGGAATGCCCATGGTGCTCTGACAAGGAGTGAGGGAACAGTCTTGTGTCGCATTTGTACTTGAATTATTCAATAGCATCACCAAGCCTTCATGGTAAATTCAAAATCCCTTGTATCTGAGGCCCTTTTATCCTACCCCCTACCTATCTCACCACAGATCACCTATACTCTCTTCACTTTGTGCAAAAACAACCATTTGTATTTTCCCTGAAGGTCATATGGTTTTACACCTCTGATCTTGACTGTTCCATTCCCTATACCCGGAATGTTTACTCTTCACTATTTAGCTCAAATATCCTCTCTGATCCCCCACCCCCAGTTTAAGATGCTGCTTCTGTTTTCTGCTCTTCAGAGAATTCTAGCCCCTCTATTGAGGTATTTATCTAACAGCCTTAAATTGTTCAATTATTCCCCCCAGCAGATCGCTAGTTACTGATGAGAATGGCCAGGTCATCTTTAGTGTTATAGCCCCAGCTAGAATTGCAATCATAATAGGTACTCAGTAAACATTTGCTAAATGAATAAAAGGAGATAGTTCAATTCTGAGGACAGAGAGGCGACTGCCAGCTTACAAAATCAGGGAAAACTGTAGAGATATAAGGCCATTTTAGTTGGTATTAAAGAAAATAGATGTTTAACAGATTAAGGAAAGAATATGCCATAATTCCCATACAATCCCTGTGTTGAAATATCAGCTCCATCACGTATTAGCTGTGTGACACTGGACAAGTTTCTTTACCGTTCCTTGCTTCAGTTTCCTCATCTGTAAAGTCAGTATAAGCATATCTCCTACCTAGAGAGTTGCTAGAAGAAGTGAAGACATTGCTTATTACGGCTTAGTGTGGTGCCTGGCACACAGCAAGGGCTCAATGTATTTTAGACAGCTACTTGAGAGTTGGTAAATTTTAACCCTGCAAAGAACAGTATGAAATAGATGGGTAGATTGGGGAGGCTGGCATGGAATTCCACGAGGCTATCCAGTAGTTATAAATGGGGAGAAGAAAGGCTACTTTTTTCTATCAGTTCAGCTTTCACACAACATATGTCCTAAAAATCACCATGTTGTGCAAAATTGTACAGTAAAAACCACAGGATGTAGGAGGGAAAGAGTTGGGAGCACACTTAAAAATTTCACTGGTGACTAAAAAAATAGTGCTTCAGAAGTGTCAAAGCTGAATTGTCAAATTCCAGTTAAAATTTTTCATGGTTTCTTTAAGATCAAAATAATTTCTCTTAGAACTAACATGCCAAGGCTTGTGTGACTAGTTGTTGATGGCTATTTTTCCTTAAGGGACTAAACCTAGAACAAAGGCAGGGTTTGGGGGTGGGGGATGAGGAGTTTGATTTCACTGAGATAAAAATAGAGATTTCATTATTATTTAATACTTGTGCTTAAAAAAATGAATCTACCAAAAAAATAATCTATCAATTAGTTTCCAAAGTAAGAATGATTTGGTGTAAAAGAAAAAGCTAAAAATATTTAAGTTGATATTTTACAAAAGCACTAAGAAAAGGGAGTGGATAAAATAGCAAGAACTTCTGGGCAACTCTTTCAGAAGTGCATTTGACTGACCCTCTCCCTAGTAAAAAATAGCAAAGATTACTCTTGAGTCAGTTCCAGACTGAGAATTATAAAAGAAAAAATCTTTAGGCATTTGAAGTAAATAAATTACATTATAATCAACTAGTAACTATACTTAGGGGCTAAGAACTAGCAGTCTGACCCCACCCCTAGCTGGGTGAACAATTTCCACCTCAGTCTGGACATCAGATTTAATACAGAATTGGATCCAAAGAATTGGAATGGAGAGCAGGTTGTAGTATATCAGTCTAAGAACTTTCAGGAATATGCAGTCTCTGTTGTTCTGATCAATGCACTGGGCTGGGCATGGTTTGCTTTTAATGGAGCCCTGTACTCAGTAATGAAACTGACTCGACAGACCAGAAACAAGAAAACAGGCTATCTTAATCAGACACGGCAAGGAAACTAGAAAATCTTCACATCCTACAAGTAGTTCTTCTTTTTTAATTGAGTAAAAATATTCATACACATTACTTAATTCCATTACTTTAACATTTCATGATAAAATATCCACAAAAAGAATCTTTGTACAAAATGAAGTGTCTGTGGTCCCTGTGACTGTCACCACTGAGGGACAAGGAGCGCACAGTGAATGAGACAAGGCAGGAGAAGCAGGTTGCACAGGCGGATCCTGGATCACTCAGTGGCCTTTGCAGTATTATTTGCTATTAAACTAGCTATTTCAGTGAGAACCTTAAATGCCCTCATCCTTAAAGGGCAGAGGTCCAATTCTGAATAGGATTGCCACAGCAACCATCACAAAACAAGGCTGTCTTCCACATGGACCAAATGATAAATACCTTTGATGCAGATGATAGCATAGCAGATTAGGGGTTAAAATTGAACAGTTTCGCTTAAAAGCCATACTAAAAGGCTCTGTAGCAGTCTGGAATAAGTTAGAAATGTAGAAATCAGATGTTTTTAAGTTCTAATTTTATCACTATGTGACCTTAGGTTTATCACTTATTACCTAAGTCTGTCACCAGCTCTAAAAATAAGGTTAATAATCTCTCACAGGGCTACTGGATCAAAGGAAATGTGCTCTGTAAGACACCTTAGTAACTGTAAAACCATTTGAACATTTTAAAACTTCATATTATCAAAAAGAAGATTCTTAAATACATTCCTTCTAAAAAATTAAGATTTGAAGCCTTTAATAATCAATAAATCCCTGGCATAGAGTATTGGTTTTTTTCTGTGTTTTGTTGTTTTTTGACAGAGGAACAGATAGGGACAGACGGGAATGGAGAGAGATAAGCATCAATCATTAGTTTTTCATTGCAACACCATAGTTGTTCATTGATTGCTTTCTCATATGTGCCTTGACCACGGGCCTTCAGCAGACTGAGTAACCCTTTGCTCAAGCCAGTGACCTTGGGCCCAAACTGGCGAGCTTTTGCTCAAACCAGATGAGCCCGTGCTCAAGCTGGCGACCTTGGGGTCTCGAACCTGGGTCTTCCGCATCCCAGTCCAACGCTCTATCCACTGCACCACCACCTGGCCAGACTGTTTTTTAAATAAGTAACTGAATGGATGAAATTATCAAGCACCAACTTTGATCATCAAATACTATGCTTTATCTCCCAGTCTTGCTTGTAGTGAGGCTGGGACTGGAGGCCTAAGTTCTTGGTGAAGCAATGAAGGTGGAAGCCACGTTTCAGGTCAGGTCCTTAATATACAACATCATCTGCCAGATGGTTCTTTCCCCAGTTTGACATTGGGGCCTTGTGTTCTAGACAGCATCAAGATGGTGGAAGACTGCCCAATCCATGCAGGACATTTCATGTGTAAGAACTAAACTTTCATATGGAGCTACACCAATTTTGTGTTTGTTTGTACCATGCTGTATTCCACCCTCATACTCATACTCCGTGCAGGGAACAAAGCTATGGAGAGATACCCAAAACTTCCTACCCTCCTGAGAAAAGTTTTAGAATTCTGAAATTTATAGTTTATGCCAATAAAGTGATTTACTGTTTGCCTTATTAGTATTTTATATTTCTCATTAACACATATTGTATGCTTAATGTGTGGTAAGCAACATATTGGGTATAAATATTCCTGAACCTAAAATATATGAATATTGAGGATTATTATGTATTACTGGCACTGCAGTAACTCCTAAGACCCTCTGAATCAGTTATTTGTAAATGCTAGAAAATTTTAAAATCTTAACCAGTCAAGTGAAATTTTTTTTTTTTAATTTTATTTATTGATTTTACAGAGAGAGGAGGGGAGAGAACAAGAAGTAGCAAGTCATAGTTGCTTCACTTTAGTTGTTCCTTGATTGCGTGTTTTATGTGCCTTGACCGGGCAAGCCCAGGGTTTTGAACCAGCAACCTCAGCATTCTAAGTCAATGCTTTATCCACCGCGCCACCACAGGTCAGGCAAGTGAAATTTTTTATCTAAATCAAATAATTTAATCAATAGCCTACTCCACCCACTTTTACACTCAACCTAAAAAAAACCCTGTATTTAGAAAAGTGACTAGAATAACCTATTTCATTATCCTTATCTACATGGCCCCAAATTTTGTAAATAGTTTTTCTACTAGATAACATACATTTTTTGTGGGCACAAAATCTTATACTGCTTTGTGGGTATTTTCTAGAAAACAGGAAAATAAAATGCAGTAAAACAATAATATATCAATTCTATAATATTTCCCAGAGGAAATAATGCAAAGAGTAAGGGGAATGGGAGCCTAGCTTGGTCACTGTTATGAAGTCCTGGAGCAGATCAATCCAAGTGTTAAGACACTGAATGTCTGAATAGCACTTATCATTGTCATTACAATTTAGGCTTACAGAGCTGGTCTTCCTTCCATTCAACTCCAAGACTGCGGTGGCAGGTAGTGTGCTCACGTCTTCCAATCCCTACGGACTAGAATACAGAAATAGGTCCCAACATACAGCAGGTACTTTAGAAATGGTTATTGTAAGACTGAAAGAACGAAGGACCAATACACAGAAAATCTATAATTCCACAACCCATACTTTAAATGCAATCTAGAATTAAGACCATGATTTACATTAGGCAACTTTGAAAATATTACAACAAAGCAATCGCACAAGGGGCCTGCTAGCTCAGTGTCCTGGGAGTAACACCATGCAAAGTCAGTCTCCTGCTCCACCACAGGTCAGGACTGGATTCCAAAGCACTCTCCTCCTCATCACGCACCATGAAATATATTTTCCCACAAAAACCATGTCATTACTAGCCTACAAAGAAGTCCAATAAGGTGGGCAAAATGGAACTCTAAGTAACAACAGTATTTTTTTTTTATCTTAGTGAAAGGAGGGGAGGCACAGACTCCCCGCATGCATCCCTACTAGGATCTACCTGGCAAGCCCACTAGGGGGCGATGCTCTGCCCATCTGGTGCCCTTGCTCCATTGCAAGAAGCCATTTTTTTAAGTGTCTGAAGTGGAGGCCAGGGCTGTAACAATACTATTCTAATTGTACTACGGGGAAAACAATTTGCTGTGGACTGTTCTATGAATCTACACATTTAATACATTGCTTCTACAATGAACACCTATTAAGTAAAATTTTAATCTTAATTTTCTGCCACGATTATTCTATTAATTTTCTCATCCTAAATTGAAGATACAAAAATTTAAGAGTAGGAAATCAAGTTTTTCTCTTAAATTTTCTTTGCCACTTTCATGCTTTGAAAATTCAAAATGGATATGCCATGTAAACACAACGTGGTACAAAGTATTTCAGATTTACCTACTGAAAAACAAAAAACCCCACTTAAGATCATCAGGACTCATGCAAAGTGCGCTATGGCACCATCGTCTAATCACGGCGATAGGTCAGAGGGCCCTGCAGCTGTTATTAGTACACTGCAAATACCTCGAAAGGGAAGAGAATCAAAATCCTAGGAGTAATTTTGAGGTTGTTATGTAGAGTCCAGAAAAATCAACACTTAAGTAAAACACACAACTTCTAGCAGATTTATACTGACTTTTATCAAATAAATTTTTATCAAATTATACGATGAGATGAACCTGGCTTTCATTTTACTGTTTTTTCACACCTTAGATTTTAAGGTCTCAAGGAATCTGCTTTCCGATATGAAAATTCAACCAATATTGAAACGGAAACACAACAAAAAACAGATGCTGCTTTGTACAAATCCATTGTCATAGAACACAATATTTCCTCTAAACTAAGAGACATACTGTAAAAGTTAAAATGTTTATTTCTGGCAATGTATCTCATGGAAACCCTTGGAAAGAAATTCTTGACAAATGTATCACTGACTAAAGATTTCTGATTGCTTTTCTTTGATCACAGTATTGCTCAATAGCAAGAAAATTATATCTCAGCTGTTCTTTCCTTTGGAATATGGTATTGTCTTTGAAATGTTTCTAATATTTTAAATGGGAAAGAAATGACAATGCTTTGAGCTGACTGTAGTGACTAATTTACTTTTGTTCAAGAGTTAAGATTTTTTGAGATTAGAGGTGGTCACTTTCTCATGAGTAGTTACATTAATCTTATAAGGTACTTGATGATATCCTATTAACCTGGAAAAATTAGCTACTGCTACATAATTCCAAAGAGATAGACAGTGAATGAATGACAAATATATATATATATATATATATATTTTTAAATATGACACATTTAAATGGTACAGCCACACAGGGTGATTATATGTAAGAGGTTGAACTGCTAGAACATGGGCTTAGACTACAATATCTGACACAGATGGAATCTGTGCAAGCTTCTGAGTACAGAGACAAGTAAGATTAGGCACCAAAAACTTTTGGATGAAAATTCTGGAAAGAGCCTGGTCTGCATGTATTATTATTACTACTATCAATAACAACATACATGAAGAAACATGCAAACAATTCCAAAAATGACATGACACTAAGTCTGTCCAGAGTATATCTGTATTATAAAATTTGATGCTTTTACATTGTCACATCTCCTCACATTCGTGCCAAATATACATTTTTTAATAATTGGAAAATTATTAAAAAATGACTGATGACTATACAAAGCCTTACCTGGTACAAATGTTATGGTATTGGTACCCCGCCGGTAAAGAAATATCACCATCCAAACACCGTAAATATATTAATATCTTCTATTGTCCAAATATCTTGAGCCAATATTCTTAAATTGCTTTATTCAAAGGTATTTTGGTTATTTTACCTCTATTATCCTATAATCAATACTCTTTTATCCTTCATATATAAAAGAAATTCTAATGCTGTAGAAGTTTCAAAACTGTATGTTAGTCACTTTAATTTCTAAAGAACTAGGCTTCATGAAATAGCTTTTGAGTATTTATCACTCAAATGGATTCAAAAATTCTTAAACATAATAAGGGACCAGAGGAAAAGAGGACAGAGGGAAAGGGGATGATAGGATGGGATAAACCTGAAGGGAAGCGGGTAAGGGAGATGTTGAGGGGAATATGGGGGGGGGGTGCAGTCGGGTTCACCCTAGCATCTATGTAAAAACAATTAATTAAATAAAAAAAATTACAAAGAAAAAAACAAGTGGCAACGGCTCTAATGCACCTATAAACTGAATACCACTAATAAAAATTTATTGGCATGAAATACTATAATTATGGATGTGTAAATTTTTAAATCTTAAAGCCTCTTAACATAGTCATATATCTATATACAAAACATACATAAATTTCACTTTATTTAAAACATGAGAGAGCAAATTTCAAATCACACTAAACATAATAAATATAGAACTTGCTTTGTTAAAAACTACAGTATACATTCAAGTAAAGGCTAAACTCTCAATCCCCACTATATATACTGGACAAAATTAAAACATAACAATCAGTTTCCTAAAAGTGCTATTTTTAACCTCTAAGAGGAAACTCATTCTAGTGCTTTTGTTTCCATCCAAACATCTGTACAGTCCTTTACTCACAGAACCAGATGCTTCTGTTACTAAAAATACATATCCAAACCTTTATATATCTTTTTAAATAGATTTAACATTTTAGTTCTTTGGGGGAGAAACAGGAAGTCCAAACAAACAACTCAGACCATTTAAAATTATTAGAGATGATTGACTTTATGGCACACCCTGTTTCAATTGAGATGTGAATTGTGATGAGTACGTTAATGAAAAGAATTCCAGTTCACATGTGTAAGATAAGTCATTTTTGTACATGAGAATTTGTGGAGGTCAAGGAGCATCCACTATAGCAACCTTCCTGTGCTCCAGGGCTTGCTGCCACATTCCGTCTCTGACCTGCACTCTCTTCCCACCTGGTTTGGTTTGGACTCTTCCAGAGTTATATTCAGCACACCGACTGAACTGTTGGTGAAAGAAAGGCAGATCTGAATAATCATCCCCTCCTCCTTTTATATTTTAGATATGCCTCAGTGTCTAAAGGCTGACTGCTCCCTTGTCCCATGCTAAGCAAGTTTTGGGACACATTTATCAAGAACAAAGAAGTCTTTCACAATGTCCTAATTACCACTTCCATGTTATCCATCTATTTATTTTACTTATTGCTTTACTCGGACTTACACGTAGCTGCCCAACTAAAGCCCAAGGTAGACAGAGAACATGTGAGTTTTGAAAGCTAACGTTTCCCATGTTCCCATTTTGTTGCCAATATTTTCACATCTCTTTACGATTTCTTTCAGTACGTGTCCATTTGTTCATGCATGATTTCATCTACCCATTCGCTTTCCCACACAGATAATTAATGAGGGCCAACAGAAGTGGCTAAGACTCCAGACCCAGACCCCAGCTGGACCACTTACTATGTCATTTTGGTAACTTAAACTTCCCTGTTCCTCCTCAGTTGTAAAGCAGAAATAATATCAAAATAATATCAGTAAATATCTCATAGGGTTGAGATAGGAATTAAATGAGTTAACATACAGCAACAGAATTGATATTGTTTTTTTTCTTTTTTTCTTTTTTTACCCTAAACCTTTAACCCTTAACCCTTAACCCTAACCCTATGATATTGTATCTTAGAAAATGATTTAACGACTTGAGACAGAGGAATATACAAAAATGAGCAGTTAGTAGCAATATATGGGTTTCTTGGGTTGGGGAGGAACTATTCCAATGGTCACTTTGGGCACAGAGGCTCTGTGCCAGTCAGGATGGCACTGCTTTGCCCTTCGGCACCAATATATAGGCACACCAAAAGAAACTTGAAAATACGTACTCTATAAAAACAATATCTTTCTATTTAATAAAATTAAAGTACTTAAAATATTGATTCCTTTAAATATGACCATATCTTAAATTTCATTTTAGATGTGAAATAGAATCACATTATATCACTTAGCTCCCAAAGGATAGGGACAAGAATCTACCTTGTTCACAACTGTATTCCAATACCTAGCAGCTGTCTGTATATAATGGATACCCAATAAATGTTTGCATAATGAATGAATTGATCTCCTAAATTCCTCTTATCACTAATACTACAGACATGCCAACTCTTCCTGGGCAATACAATTCTAGTGATGTTACATATATGTGAGATGCGCTGCAGACTAATACCTATGTTCAGATACACAGGAACGTGGCTGGCAAAAGTCTGAAGTCGAAGGAGAAGCAGGAAGAGATTTTGTAAGTTTAGAGGTACAAACTGGAGACCCGTTAGACATACTGTGGGGCTTCTGTCGTGGCCTTGAGTGCACTGTACGATTGTCCCGATCAGAACCTGTGGGGCAAGAACAGGCAGTACACACAGTGAGGTATTATAGTACATATAGTGAAGGTGATGAATATTTGTACTTCTCAGTAAGAAGTGAGACAGAGCTCCAGTCTAGCTCATCTTGTAATCTGTTATGTAAACTCCATAAACATTTAGAAGGATTGTTTAAAAAATATTTGTTTTATAAAATTTCCAAAAACTCGACATCCTACACAGCAAAAGTTGTGTTTGGTATGCACAGTCCTGTCATTCCCATTTTGACTACAGTAGATAAAATAAGTTGATTCTTTAATTTCAATTGAAAGCACTAATTGGTACTCTCCAAAGTTTTATATTAATAATTTACAGTATTTTATTTACGTGCATTTTCAGATGAAAGAGTTTATGAAGTACTCACTTCCTGAGAAGGCACTGAAAAGCCGCACATTTTCGGAATTCTGGTGGTCAAAGGTAGTCATATTTAAGAACTGTTGCTTTAACCAACTGGCTCTTTCTTCTTCAAATGCCTTTCTCTATCATAACAAGCAAATCAAAGAAATACTGATCAATATTTCAATATTCATGGAACTGCCATTTCACATGATTTCTTCAGTGATTTGTGTTTGCCTCTGGCTATAATAAACGTGTGTGAGTGTGCGCACACACACACAATTTCTTAAGTCAAATGAATTAATCAAAAAAATTAAGAAAAATTTCATTTTAAAAAATTGTTTAAAAAAATAAAGTCACCCATTTCACCTAATAAACCAATCAATATTTTTTCAAACCAATTTTGACTAAATTCAAATAGACAATACAAAAAAATAGCATATTAGTGTAACCTTAAACATAGATTAGCATACCTTTTGAACATACAGAACATTATAAATTTAAAACCACAAACAACAGAAAATACCCCACTGTAAATTAATCACATGAAAAAGGCAGGTAAGGCTTTATCAAACACTGCTGCCATCTATCTACCAACCATCTGCGAATACCAGCAGCCACCACGAAACCACAGGGGGCATGTGTCAAACCTCCTCCCCTTCCTTCCGTACAGCTGATGGATCCTAAACTAAATTCTTTCCCACCCCTCAGTTCCTGGTCCTTCCTTCCTTCCCACCCTTCCCTGGCCCTGCTGCCCCAGTGACACGGGAGGTGGCGAGATTCTCCTGCAGAGAACTGGAAGCAGTGTGCAAAGTAAGGTAGCAAGAGTATCTGTTAGCACAGGAGGGGGACAGGGGCTCAGAAACGGGATCCTGTAAGACACAGAAATGCTGGTGCAAACTGCTTTTGTTTCCTGAAGAATAGAGCTATTGATGAAATAAACTTTCACAATTGTGAAGAAAATCCACGTCATCTATTTTAAATAACCAATATATAGTATTTCACTCATAAATATTAATATAAAATCCTGCATCACCAGACAGGTGAAGAAAACTAATAGCATGAGAGAAAAAGGCCAAGATAAAGAGAACTGACCATGGATAACAGTTCCAGATAGGAATTTTTTTTTAACTGTAATACAAATTATCAGACAGATTTATGAACACCTATAAAATAATGCTATCGTTAGAAAACAAAAAGATAAAGACAATAAAACTTAAAAGATAGACTTTGATCTAAAAACTCTGGATAAAATGAATAAGCAAGCTGTCCTGGCTGGACACCGGGTTGGGCACGCACAGGATAGAGGGGGGAGAATACCCCCCAGTTCAGAGGAGACAGTCAATCACAGATGTAGTCAGAAGGCCAAACATTTGTTGTTCTCTTCCAGAAAGCAAGCAAATAGAAGGAGAAAAATAAAGAAGAAAATATCTTGTAACTAAAGAAATCCAGTGTATCTTCAGGTTAAAAGATCTACCTAGACAGACTCTGGTAAAATTTCAGAACTTTACGGAGATAAAATTCCAAAACTTCTGGTGGGGAAGGGCAGAGGAGACCAAATACAGGGTTACCTGCAAAGTAGTAATGCAGGTTATACTATAACCAGGCTTCTTCTTAAATTTCTTTTTATTTATTTATTTATTTATTTTTAGAGAGGAGACACAGAGAGAGAGTGAGAGAGAGAGAGAGAGAAAGGGGGGAGGAGCTGGAAGCATCAACTCCCATATGTGCCTTGACCAGACCAGTGCAGGGTTTTGAACTGGCGACCTCAGTGTTCCCAGGTCGACGCTTTATCCACTGCGCCACCACAGGTCAGGCTATAACCAGGCTTCTTATTAGCAAAACCAAAAATACCAGAAGAAATGGAGTAACTTTTTCAAAGTTTCAAGGGGAAAAGTTGGAACCTAAACTTTATATCCAGCCAAAACAATCAAGTATAAATTCATATATTTGTATATATTCCAGAATTCAAAGTATTTTTCACTCATACATTAAGAGAAAATTAATAAGGTAATGCAGCATATTGAAAAAGGAACCCAAGAAAGAGGATAACACGAAATCTGAGAAACAGGGCAGCTGGATCTGAATCAGGAAATCCTAAAGAAAGCTACCAAGTCAAAGAATTCACTAAGCAGCGACAGAGAAGACTCTCTTCCAGGTGGCAGTCCTACTAATATGGATTACTTTCTATGTGTCCAAACATATTACTTGGTTATAAAAATGAATAATATTTACATAATCATGATGTTATCAAGGTCCATTCCTGGCTTTCAATTTTTAAGTCTTGACGTTACACAAAGTACTCACACTGGGAATATGTTACAGGACAGAATGTAAAGGTGGTAACACCTACTATGAAAAATAACATCACAGAAACTGGGAAGTATAGGAGAAAGAGAAATAGAGTAAATATAACCAGAAGAATGTCATCTGTCACTGCAGGGACAAACGAATACTGTCTGAAGCTGAGCAAATCTGAAGGAGAAGCATTATAAAACAGTTTATGCAAAGTTAAAACGGTCAACCAGAAAACACAATTTTTTAAAAAGTAGTTTAAAAAAGTAACGTTATGAAGAAACGAGATGTAGTAGGGGACTGTGTAGACGGCAAGTAAGATACAGACATTAAATGCCTTCTCTTTCACAGCAAGGAATCAAGAGACTGGTATCCAGAACAAAGTTGAAGTATATTAAATTTAAAATAGTACTTGCCAGAAGAACTATAAACAGAAACTTGTTACAGTGGTTACCTCTGAGGAATGAAACCGATGATAAGAGAGGAGGATATTTTCTCACTTTTCAGCTTTTGTATAGGTTGATTAGATTTTTGAAACCATGTTCTGACATTACTTCTATAATTTTTTTATTCATTTTATTTTATTATATTCTTTTGTATTTTTATGAAGTAAGAAGCAGGGAGGCAGAGAGACAGATTTCCACATGCAACCGACCGGGATCCACCCAGCAAGCCCACCAGGGGGTGATGCTCTGCCCATGTGGGGCATTGCTCTGTTGCAACCGGAGCCATTCTAGCGCCTGAGGTGGATGCCATGGAGCCATCCTCAGAGCTCAGGCCAACTTTGCTCCAATGGAGCCTTGGCTGCAGGAGGGGAAGAGAGAGATAGAGAGAAAGGAGAAGAGGAAGAGTGGAGAAGCAGATGGTGCTTCTCCTGTGTGCCCTGGCCGGAAATTGAACCCGGGACATCTACACACTGGGCTGACACTCTACCACTGAGCCAACCAACCAGGGCCAACTTCTATAATATTTGAAAGGGAAGTTTGCAGGTAATACACTGCTAAGTAAAAAATCAAGCTGTAGAAGTGTGTATACAAAATTCTAAACTGTTAACCAGTAAGGCAGACATCTCTGGGTGAGGGACTGGAAAGAGGAAGAACTTTATTTTTTTGCCATAATTCCATTTTTTAAAACAAAACCACCTGCTCTTGTTTGTATTGTCTTCTGACACTATACCTACTGACCACAGACGGATGACAGAGGCCCAAAAGAGATCTCTCTTGAGGCTAAACACTTTAATAGTAGAAACCTAATCCAAAAGAGATAAAAGATGCCTAGTTGTTTCTTTTGTTATTATTGTTTTTTTAATTTTCCAATCCTCAAATATGGTACAGGCAAAGAGATATCCTCTTAGAGTTCATGTACTTAGCATTCCTTTCAAGTTATTTATGAAATACTGGTAAAATTCTTTTAAAAAACTGATAGCAAACAAACATAGAACAGAGATTTATTCTCTGGAGGACTCCCCACATTCTCAAAAGCTCTACAAGGAAAGCTAACTGTTTAAAATACCTCCAATCCACCTGACCAGGCGGTGGCGCAGTGGATAGAGCGTCGGACTGGGATATGGAGGACCCAGGTTCGAGACCCCAAGGTCGCCAGCTTGAGTGCGGGCTCATCTGGTTTGAGCAAAGCTCACCAGCTTGGACCCAAGGTCGCTGGCTTGAGCAAGGGTTTACTCGGTCTGCTGAAGGCCCACAGTCAAGGCACATATGAGAAAGCAATCAATGAACAACTAAGGTATTGCAATAAAAAACTGATGATGGATGCTTCTCATCTCTCTTCGTTCCTGTCTGTCTGTCCCTGTCTATCCCTCTCTCTGACTCTCTGTCTCTGTAAAAATCAAACAAAAAAACCCACCCCAAAATAAGAAAATAAAAATACCTCCAATCCTAGGCGAATGGCTGCTTCCGTAAAGCTTCGTCTTTCTTTCTCGAAATTCTTCTTTTGTTCTTTAAACAGGGACCACTCTTCTTTGAGGCGTTCCTTTTCTTCCAACAAATAACAGTCTCGCAGCAGGGAAGTGGTATCGTCATCACATGCAGTAGCGAGTTGCTGCTATTAAATTTTATAACAGTGAGTTCCAGAGGGTCCTTGCAACACTCCAGCAAGTAAAAATGAAATGAGGGAAGACAGGTCAAACTTTAGGGGATGGACAGAAGTTACGAAGAATAAGAAAGTCGACAGAGGCATGCCATTTCCCAAATGCTTCTTTTCTAACTGGTGGAGCACTAAAAATGGTATGAAATCTACCTGTTAGTAAGCACAGAACTTAGTTTAGATCAAACACATGTCAAACACTACAGATCTTTTAAAATAAAAGAATAAAAATTTAGTAAGATTCAGAAATATTCTGGTCCTTCTCAACAGAGAATACTTTAAAAAATTCACCTAACATCACATCTTAAGGAACAAGAAAAACAAAAGCAACTCAAAGCCAGAAGAGGAAAGAAAATAGTAAAAATTAGAGAACTAAATGAAATAGAGAACAAAATAATTATAGAAAAAATACAACAAAGAGCTTGCTCTTTGAAAAGATCAATAAAATTGACAAACCAGTAGCTAGACTAAGGAGAAAAGAAGAAGGACTCATATAAACAAAACCTGAAATGAAAGAAGAAATTACCACAGACATCATAGATATACAAAGAATCATAGTAGAATATAATAAAAGATTATATGCCACCAAATTCAACAATCTAGAGGAAATAGATAAATTCCAAGAACTATACAATCTTCCTAGACTGAGTCATGAAGAAGTGGAAAACCTAAACAGACCTATAAGCAAGGAGGAAATAGAAACAACTATAAAAACCTCCCAAAAACAAAAGTCCAGGACCAGATGGCTACACTAGCAAATTTTACCAAACATTCAAAGAAGACTTGGTACCTATCCTTCTCAAAGTCTTCCAAAAAATGGAAGAAGCAATATTTCCTAACACATTTTATGAGACCAATGTAACCCGCATACCAAAACCTGGCAAGGACAACACAAAGAAACAAAACTACAGACCAGTATCTCTAATCAATATAGACACAAAAATCCTAAACAAAATACTAGCAAATCAAATACAACAACACATTAAAAATATAATAATACACCACGATCAAGTGGTATTTATTCCAGGAGCACAAGGATAGTTCAACATACATAAATTGATCAATATAATACACCATATCAACAAAACAAAGAACAAAAATCATATGATCCTATCAATAAATGTAGAAAAGGCATTTTATAAGATACATCCCTTTATGTTTAAAACACTCAATAAAATTGGAATAGAAGGATAGTACCTCAACATAATCAAGGTCCTGTATGACAAACCATCGGCTAACATACTAAATAATGAAATAAATGAAAGCTTTTTCTCTAAAATCAGGAACAAGACAAGGCTGCCCACTCCTCCATTCTTACTTAACATAGTTCTGGAAGTTTTAGCCAAAGTGATCAGGCAAGAGAAAGAAATAAAAGGCATTCATATTGGGAGAGAAGAAGTAAAGGTATCATTTTTTGCAGATGACATGATTCTGTATATAGAAAACCCCAAACACCCCACCAAAAAACTATTAGAAACAATAAACCAATACAGTAAAGTTGCAGGATACAAAATCAATATACAAAAGTCTACTGCTTTTCTACATGCCAGCCATGAAACTTCAGAAAATGAACTTAAAAATAAAAAAATTCATTTTTAAATTGCAACAGAAAAATAAAGTACCTAGAAATAAAATTAACAAAGGAGATGACGGACCTATATACTGAAAACTATAAAACATTATTGAAAGAAACTGAAAAAGACAATGAAATGGAAAAATATTCCATGCTCATGGATTGTAAGAATCAACATAGTTAAAATGGCCACATTACCCAAAGCAAAATGCAAATTTAATACAATCCCCATCAAAACCCCAATCTCGTTTTTTTAAAAAATAGAACAAAAACCACCAGATTTGTATGGAATTATGAACATCAAATAGCCAAAGCAATCCTGAAGGAAAAATATGAAGCTGGAGATATTACACTGCCTGACTTCAAATTATACTATAAAACTATGATAATCAAAACAGCATGGTATTGGCAGGAAAACAGACATACAGACCAATGGAACAGCTTATATGGACAAATATCTTCAACAAAGGAGCCAACAACACACAATGGAGAAAAGAAAGCCTCTTTAATAAATGATGCTGGGAAAACTGTAAAGCCACATGCAAAAGAATGAAACTTGTCCCTATGCACAAAAATTAATTCAAAATGGATCAAAGACCTAAATATAAGATCTGAAACAATAAATTACATAGAAGAAAACAGGTACTAAGCTCGTAGACCTTGGCCATAGAGAAAAATTTATGAATTTGACCCCAAAGGCAAGGGAAGTAATGGCAAAATAAATAAATGGAACTATATCAAACCAAAAAGCTTCTGCACAGCAAAAGAAACTGACAATGAAAAAAATACTTAGACAACTAAATGGAAGATGATATTTGCAAACAGCTCCAATAAGGGATTAATATCCAAAATTAGAAATCACAAAGCTAAGCAAACAATCAAGCAAATAACCCAATTAAAAATGGAGAGAGGACCTGAACAGACACTTCTCCCAAACGGATATACAAATGGCCAACAGAGATATGGAAAGATATTCATCTTCATTAGCTATTAGAGAAATGCAAATCAAAACTACAATGAGATACCACCTCACACCTGTCAGACAGGCTATTATCAACAAGACAGGTAATAACAAGTGTTGGAGAGGCTGCGGAGAGAAAAAGGAACCCTCATTTACTGTTGGTGGGAATGTAAAGTAGTACAACCATAATGGAACAAAGTATGGTGGTTCCTCAAAAAATTAAGGCTAGAGTTACCAAATCACCCAGCAATCCCTCTTCTGGGTAACTACCCCCCAAAATAGAAAACACTGGTACGTGAAGACACATGGACCCACATGTTCACTGCAGCATTATTCACAGTGGCCAAGACATGAAAACAACCAAAGTGTCCCTCAATAGAGGATTGGATAAAGAAGATGAGGTACATATATACTATGGAATACTACTCAGCCATAGGAAATGATGACATAGTGACATTTATGACAACATGGATGGACCTTGATAACATTATACTGAGTAAAATAAGTAAATCAGAAAAAGCTAAGAGTTATATGATTTCACATATAGGTGTGATATAAAACTGAGACTCAGGATATAGATAAAAGTGAAGTGGTTACCAGGGCAGGGGGACATGGGCAAGGGGGTCGGGGTGAGGATGTAAAGAGGGACAAATATAAGGTGACGGAAAATGATATGACTTTGGGTGATGGGTATACAACAGTTCAAATGCTATAGAAATACTTACCTAAAGCTTATGTACTCTTTTTTTTATTTTTTAACAGGGACAGAGAGAGAGTCAGAGAGAGGGATAGATAGGGACAGACAGACAGGAACGAGGAGAAATGAGAAGCATCAATCATTAGTTTTTTGTTGCTGTTGCGACACCATAGCTGTTCATTGATTGCTTTCTCACATGTGCCTTGACCGCGGGCCTTCAGCAGACTGAGCAACCCCTTGCTGGAGCCAGCGACCTTGGGTCCAAGCTGATGAGCTTTTGCTCAAGCCAGATGGGCCCATGCTCAAGCTGGCGAGCTCAGGGTCTCGAACCCGGGTCTTCCGCATCCCAGTCCGACGCTCTATCCACTGCACCACCGCCTGGTCAGGCAAGCTTATGTACTCTTACTGATCAATGTCACATGGTTAAAGTTAATTTTCTAAATAAAATTTAAAAACAAAAGTAACTCATGTTTACCTGTAAAAGCTGTTGCTGAGTTTTAATCATTTCTTTACAGTGCTGAATTTCTAACTCAAGTTTTTCAGTTTCTTCTTCATGGTCTTGTCGTGAGATTACATCTTCATCATTAAAACCTTCTAGGTGAACCTTTGAAACTAACACAAAAGCAGTAATTTGACATAAGTTTAACAGTCACTTTTTAGTTTATGGTTTTTTTTAAATACATATTTAAAAATCAAGGTTCTCAGAACTTTTCTCTTTCTAGAATTGCACAGGTCTTCTAAAAGATACTTATTTCCCTGTGCCCTTTAAAATTTCATAAGCCATAATAAAATTAGTTATATTATTTCAACACTTGAAAAAAATTTAAAAGAAAAGCAACTATAAGGAGTTTATGGCAACTATAAATTGGTACTCTTTTTGGACTAAACAATATTCTTACAAATAGACCTTTATTGCCAACATTTAATTTGCAATTCACGTTTATTCAAGATTATGTCCTAGTTAAAAATGGACAACCTATATTCATAGAAGAGAATAATTAATATTCATAAACTATGTTCTCTTGACTCTTCTTCAGAGATCGATGGGTGCTACAAATCTTGCTCTCTGATTGAAAATTCAACAAATATGAAGTGCAAGCATACTTGCTATTTACTAACGACAATGATCTACTCACTCAAATCAGAAAAATCTCAAGAAAACTAATTTTGGTACTCATAATAATTTTTCTCATTGCTCTTTATTATTAGACAACTGGTGCTGAGCTTGTTATTATTGACAATTTAGAATAATTTTTTTTAAAAAATAAGACTTCATTAACTGAACAGAAAATTTTCTTGATGTAAGAGCATCCAAACTTTAATAAATATAAAATATAAGGATGTATTCATCAATGTAGATCTACATATACTATCTGTATTGTCAGGAAAAAGCGTCTTAAGTCAATTTTTCAATTTTTATGTATTTTTAAATAAGTAATCGGCAAAAGTAAGAAGTGTAGAATGGCATGTACCAAACTTAAATATACTCCATGACCAATATAAAAACATTGAACATCTATTATTTTGAAAATAATTTTAAAATGGATTATTAGGATCTTTTGAATATGCAAATATCTAGAATAAGCAAAAGGTTCATACTTATACATGATGATTAATATTTCTTGATTTCCGAGATTTAGTAAGAGACTGTTTATTTTATGCAGCTGTATACTGCATGTGAGTCACTATGTCCTCTTTTCAGAGAAAGACTCGCTCTGAGAGCCAAGTGTACTTTCTCAGTGAGATTCAAACCTCATGTCTAAGAAGTAAACATTCTTGCTTTTTAAACCATCAAACTGAGCTAAAGCATTTCAGGCTTGAGCTCATAACAAAGCTTTTTAAGTGACTGAAAATTAAGTTTACTGAAGGTCACTCCCACTCTGCATGCATTTAGGCAGTGATTACCTTGGTTATCAAGTTTTTCTACGTGACTTTTCAAAATTCTCCACTGTTTTCTGATGCTGTTTGTAAGCTGCTCTCTCACGGTTTCACAAGAAAGGTCCCACATACTCTCTCGACTCAGTTCCGCAGGATCTTCTTCAACATCAGAGATCACCTACAAGAGATGAAAAGACCAGGATCTTAAAATGGCTTTAGATACTTAGGTAGTGATAATTAGACTGATAGTCAAATACCAAAATCATTTCTGTGTTTTATCTTAAGCATATATGACCCAGTACTTAGCACAAATACCTTGAGAAAAAACAATTACTATCGAAGACAGAATTCTCCAATTCAGGTCTTGTCCAAACCTGAATTTAAATCCAAATATACGGTGTGTCCGTAAAGTCATGGTGCACTTTTGACCCGTCACCAGTCAAAAGTGCACCATGACTTTTCGGACACACTGTAGTTAGCGATAAGAGTCATGGAGCTGTGTGAGGAACAGTTACTACTTGTCTAATGTGTTATGTGCTTCATATGTTAATTAATGCTCAAATCATGTTACAATATAAGGAAACGCAGGCTTAGAGAATGAGAGTAACTTGACCAACGTCACACAGCCAAGAGGTAGAACTTAGACAAAGATCAATCTTAGAATATCTCCAATCTTAGGCTACTTAAATAAATCTATGAAATACTCTCTAAAGTAAAAGCAACTGTTAATCTTATTTTTCTCATGTAATTTTAAAAAATAAAACGAGATTATTTTTGTGAATTCTATCAAGACATTATTAAATCAAAGTGTAGCAAACTTAATCCGTGCACACGATCAAATAGAATTAAAGCAGGAAAAAGAACATATGGAAACAATCTTAAAAGTATCCTGAGTCTGGGCCTGACCTGTGGTGGCGCAGTGGATAAGGTGTTGACCTGGAATGCTGAAGTTGCAGGTTCAAAGCCCCGGGCTTACCTGGTCAAGGCACATATGGGAGTTGATGCTTCCTGCTCCTTCCCATCTACTCTCTCTCTCTCTCTCCCCCCCTTTCTCTAAAACAAATTAAAAAAAAAAAAGTCCTGAGTCTGAAGAAGTGTATCAGTATCAATAGTGAGAAGTCAGTGATGGGCTGTGGAGGTCAAGGTCTCCCAGGCAAAGCAGGCAGGAAAATGCCCAGGGTACAACCCTCATTGTGACTCTGGTTTTTGCTAATCAATCTTCCATAGCTATTTGCCAGTAACGTTCTCTTCTAAGTATTTAAAAAATACTACAAATCCATTATTTTTAAAAGATGAACAGAATTGCTGCACATTTCCAAACTGAAACTTTAAAATCACGAAAATTAAGATTAAAAATCACTTATCATAAATTTTGAGTAAAATATTTTTACAATTAAGTAAACAAAATAATAAATGAAACCTGGATGCTACCTAGACATTACATATTATTCCTCTTGCCTTCAAATTTTTTCTTAAAAGATATGGTTGGCCCTGGACGGTTGGCTCAGTGGTAAAGCGTTGGCCCGGCATATGGAAGTCCCGGGTTAGATTCCCAGCCAGGGCACACAGGAGAAGCACCCATCTGCTTCTCCACCCTTCCCCCATTTTTCTCTATTTCTCTCTCTCTTCCCCTCCCGCAGCCAAGACTCCAATGGAGCAAAGTTGGCCCGGGCGCTGAGGGCGGCTCCATGGTCTCCATCTCAGGCACTAGAATGGTTCTGGTTGCAGCGGAGCAATACCCCAGATGAGCCAAGCATTGCCCCCTGATGGGCATGCTGGGTGGATCCCAGTCGGGCACATGCAGGAGTCTGTCTGTCTGCCCCCCTCAGGCCCTTCTTACTTTGGAAAAATACAAAAAAAAAAAAAAAAGATATAGTTAAATTACTTCAATTTTAACAGGAAAAGGATTTAGAAAAACATCTTTTGAAAACAGAAAAGATACTTAAGAGACTGTTTCTTCAACCTAAACATTTGAATTATGAATTATGCAGAAACTACCATTGACTAAGTAATGGGGAAGGGAGGGATTTAATTTTCTGAGAAAGATCTGAATTTACCCCTACTTCTGACGACAAAAAAGCTGGTAATGAGAGGTTAGTATAGGTTGGGCCAAAAACTGAAGAAACCACAGGTGTAACAGAAACTATGTTAAGCTGGAGAGATAGCAGTGAATGTGAAGCACTGATGAGGAGAGACTGTGAGAGAAAAGGTTAACTAAATAAGCATGTCAAGGCTTGACCTGTGGTGGCGCAGTGGATAAAGCGTCGACCTGGGAACACTGAGGTCGCCAGTTCAAAACCCTGCACTGGTCTGGTCAAGACACATATGGGAGTTGATGCTTCCAGCTCCTCCCCCCTTTCTCTGACTGTGTCTCCTCTCTAAAATGAATAAAATAAAAAAGAAATTTAAAAAAAAAAAGCATGTCAAGCAAGCCCCAAATTGTAGAGTTTAAAAGAATAATCGGATAATATTTTAGAGAGAAAAAAAAGGTAAGAAGTGGGATGGACTTATCAGTTGGACAGATCTCTATCTCTGATTCCACAAATACCAGTTTCCCTCGACATCAGAAAGTGGAGCATTCCTATGAAACCTTCCATAAAGCAAAATTGCATTAAGTGAAGAAGCAATTGCTATGGATTTAAAAGCGAGGATCCTCTTCGTATTTCATTTGCTTAGTAAAAACAGGTACTAATGTAGGTTTTAGTTAAAACCTACATTAGTACCTCTTTTCCATAAGAGTTAAGTGGTGTAATGTGGGTTTTGAAAAACAGGGATACTTGTAGTCTTCAAATATAGGTTTAAAAAACAAATTTTGGTGACTTGCTGGTAATTAGCATATTCTACCAAAATTGTAATTTTCAGATTTTAGTAACAAATCTTTTTTTTTTTTTTTTAACAGGAACAGATAGTCAGAGAGAGGGACAGATAGGGACAGACAAACAGGAACAGAGAGAGGTGAGAAGCATCAATCGTCAGTTTTTCGTTGCCATCGCAACTCCTTAGTTGTTCATTGATTGCTTTCTCACATGTGCCTTGACTGCGGGCCTTCAGCAGACCGAGCAACCCCTTGCTGGAGCCAGCAACCTTGGGTCCAAGCTGGTGAGCTTTCTTTGCTCAAGCCAGATGGGCCCGCACTCAAGCTGGTGAGCTCTGGGTCTCGAACCTGGGTCTTCCGCATCCCAGTCCGACGCTCTTTCCACTGCGCCACCGCCTGGTCAGGCTTAGTAACAAATCTTGAATCTAGAATTTAAACTTATATGTAAAACAATTAAGTTAAAAAAGCTTTGCACCATTCTGTGACTTTTTTCAGACCTTGGCACATACTATATTCTTCTTTCTACCTTTATCAAATGCTTTCCCATACTTTTTACCTCTGAAACACCTACCAACTTTTTTAAGAGCCAACTCAAATGCTCGGTGATGCTTTCCTTGACTGCCACATCTGTCCACCTGATTGCAGCCCTATAAAAGCTACAGAATTATTACTTCTCTACCTGTGCCACTCAAAAAAGGAGCATAAGAAATGCAATGGCCTAAATGCTGTGCTCCCTCAAAATTCCTGTTGAATCCTACCCTGAACATGATGGCATAGGCGGTGACCTTCAATTGATGGGGTCATGAGCAGAGCCCTCGCGGTGGATGATGGCCTCTATAAAAGGGACTGGTGAGCTCTCTGGCCCTCTTTACACCATGTGAGAATACAAGAAGTCAGCACTGGACCTGCTGGCACCCTGACTTAGGACTTCCCAGCTCCAGAACTGTGAGAAATAAATTTGCCGTTTTTGTTTTTTAGGTTTTTTTTACAGGGACAGAGAGTCAGAGAGAGGAATAGATAGGGACAGACAGACAGGAACAGACTGAGATGAGAAGTATCAATCATTAGTTTTTCGTTGCTGTTGCAACACCATAATTGTTCATTGATTGCTTTCTCACATGTGCCTTGACCACGGGCCTTCAGCAGACCGAGCAACCCCTTGCTGGAGCCAGCGACCTTGGGTCCAAGCTGGCAAGCTTTTGCTCAAGCCAGATAGGCCCATGCTCAAGCTGGTGACCTCGGGGTCCCGAACCGGGGTCTTCCACATCCCAGTCCGACGCTCTATCCACTGCACCACAGCCTAGTCAGGCAAATTTCTTTGTTTATAAACCAGTCTGGCACTTTGTTATAGCAACCCAAAGAAAGACAGGGAAAAAGTGCGAATCTTTTTAGTACTTTCTTTCTAGGGACTGAAACATAATGTACACTCAATTACACTGGGGAACAAATTTTTTTCATTTTCTGTTGCATGAGGTTTTAGAACTTTTCCTATATATTTCTGCATCGCTGATTCCAAATCTGAATTCTGTTTTTTGGTGCATGCTCTAGTTTTTATGCAATTTTAATTTCTTTTAGTTACATTAATGGCATACATTGGATTTTAAATTGGAGTTAAAGGGCAACAACTCATGTATTGAACATAACCACAAGGCAATTAATGTTTTACAAACATCACTTTTACATAATTGTAGTTGTTTATAAATGTAAAAAATTATTATCTGATAAAAACACCTTCTTGTTCTAAGATTGAATCATGGCTTCTTCGAGTAGGTGTAAATGTAAAAATAGTCCTAACATCTTCTGTTATATATGTGGCTATTACACACTTCAACGTCAAAGGCACAATATTTCATCATTTGTGACATGTACATATATTACCTATTTTCAAGTTCCCCTTGGCGATCAAAACAAGAATTGGGCTCCTCATATTGTGTGTCATAATTGTGAGGAAATGCTTCATGACTGGACAAAAGGAAAACACAAAGAAATGCCTTTTGGTATTCCCACGGTTTGGCGTGAACCCAAGGACCACAGCACTGACTGTTATTTCTGTCTGATTCATACAAAGGGCATCAACAAGAAAAAATGGCATATGATCGCATATCCTAATATTCCTTCAGCAATACGACCTATCCCACACTCTGAGACACTCCCGGTTCTAGTTTTCAATGGTTTTATTTTTTCTAAGGATGAAGAAAGTGAAGGAACATGGTGATCAAGTGTATTTTGATAAGATGCATGAGAAAATGGTTGTAGAATCTGAAGGGTCTTCTTCTGATGCCAAGCAGTCATTAACCCCTCAGCAGTTTAGACAACCCAAATTCAATGACTTAGTAAGAGATTTGGGCCTATCAAAGAAAGCAGCTGAGTTATTAGCCTCAAGGCTTCAAGAAAAGAATGTACTTCACCAGTCAGCTAAAGTATCCCATTTCAGGAAGCGTGAACTAATTTTTGTAGACTTTTCTGAAGACAAACACTTTGTTTACTGTCATGATATCAGTAGTCTTCTCAGCCAGCTAGGTGTTACCACTTACAGTCCAACAGAATGGCGGCTATTTCTTGATAGCTCTAAACGATAGCAGACTACTGCTGGAGCATCAAACGAGATTGTCCTCAACAAGTACACAAACACAAGAGCTACAAACGCAAATTTTTGCCTGATTAGAATTTAAATAAGTTTTGCGCAAGTTTTATTATTAAAATAAGTGTTTTAATATGTTCTATTTGGAAATTATAGACATATTCTGATACAATCATATCTTTAATGTATTAGTGTATCTACTGCATTATATTATTATATTTTCACAAAGATGATGCCCAAGAAGACATTCTACTTCATTATGTTAAACTAAACGTTAAAAATTTTACAATAAGATGAAAACATAAATCTTGAATTGCAAAAACTCTATAGCTTACAGAGAAAAACTAATGTCAGATTTGAGATCAGCACACTTGAATTAGGTAAGAGCAAGTGTTTTTGTGGATGCCACAAAAATTTTGTTCCCCAGTGTTATTTATGATCTGAGTGATTATAGTATTTGGTTCCTAAAAGTTAACAAAAGTTTCGCTCTCTGAACAGTAGAGCCTGCTTAAGTACACAATACTTAAAATATTAAGGAGTACTTGGCAAAGTGATTAAAAACGTGAACTCTCAAGTTAAGACCAACTTGGATTCAAATACTAGTTCTGTCATGTGTGATAGATACCAGGCTCACTATTGTGCCTTGGGTGCCTATGTCTATAAAATGAGGGTAATTATAGTAGCAAAAGCATCAAATTATAAAAATGAAATGACATAATGTTTATAAAACAATCTCCATTGTTTCCCAGGACACATCTGGGACATTTTGTAGGTTGTCATGGTGGCTGGGGGAAGCAAAGCAAAGGTGTCCTGTCCAAAATATTAAGTGTCCCCACTGAGGATACCTATCCAGCATTTCAATTGTTCTAATTAGCAATCTGAAGACTGTTGGAGAGGAAAGAGCCACTTACAGTTCCTGTGCTGTCATCTGCTCTTTCCCTAGGTTTCTGCTTTTGGGGAGAAAGAAGAGAAATCATTTCCTTTTTCATTTGCTGAAGAACCTTCTTAAGTTCAGCATTTTCCATTAGGATTTGTTTCTGACGATATTCATAATCATTCAAGAGACTCTTATACATTTCATCTTCATTCCTAAAAAGAGAAACTGTGAGTATGAAAATGAGTCCGGAAAGCAAAGTCCAGTGAAATGTCCCCGTTCCCAGTGGGCCTTACCTCGCTTCGCTTTTCCCAGTCCTCCAGGAGCCCCTCTTCCCGTCAGCTCTCCCCACGTAATTTAAAACTTCCATAGCTACAAGAACACGCAAAACAAAACCAGTTCTCATCACACACATTCAAGTGTTTAAAACCCCAATACACTCTTTAATATACCAGGGACATAAGTCAACCTGGTACACAGATTAATATTTGGGCTCAGTCAGCCCAGGTTTCAAATTACAGTTCCCTCATTTATAAGCACTGAGATCTTTGCAAGTTATTTAACTGCTAAGCCTGTTTCTTCATCGATATAGGTAATAATGAAGGTATTTATCAAAAATAAAGTTTTTAAATTTTTTTTAAATTTCTTTTTATTTATTCATTTTAGAGAGGAGGCACAGAGTGAGACAAAGAGAGAGAGAGAGAGAGAAAGAGAGAAAGGGGGGAGGAGCTGGAAGCATCAACTCCCATATGTGCCTTGACCAGACCAGTGCAGGGTTTTGAACTGGCGACCTCAGTGTTCCCAGGTCGACGCTTTATCCACTGCTCCACCACAGGTCAGGCTCAAAAATAAAGTTTTGAAGAGAAAAAGAAGTGTTAAAGCAGTTAACATGCCTAATAAGTGTTATTTTATTATCATTATTAACTTTATCACCAGGCATTGGCAAACTAAGGCCTGCAGGCTGGTTTGCCTGATTTTAAAAATAGTCTTATTAGAACACAACCACATCATTTGTTTCCATATTGTTATGGGCTACTCTTATGCTACAATGGCAGAGATGAACCGTAGAGACCCCACAAACCTGAAAGTATGTACTATTTGAACTTTACAGAAGTTTGTCAAGCCCTGTAGCATCATCAGCAGTAGAGAAGTTGAGGCCCACTCCAGAATGAATGCCTCGTCTGCACCAGGTGGAGACGAGGCAGCTGGCACGAAGCAAAGACGCGAGTAAGCTCTTACGACTTTAGAGCTGATAAAACCATGAACTCACTTCCAGCTGGGTTTGGTTTGGACAAGGTCAAACAGCCAGGGGCACCCCCTCCATAAAACAAGGGCTCTGCTACCAGAGTAAAATTTTTAATAAACTTCTGGAACCAGGTGATGCATTTCATCATTTATTTCCTTCATAAGTGAACACCAGGTTAACCAACCTTAAAAACCAATGAGTCCAAGTGCAGTTTAAGATTTATTACCACACAACATAATCAACAGCTCAAATGTTACAGAAATGTTTACCTGAAATCTATGTACTCTTATTGATCAATGTCACCCCATTAAATTTAATTTTCTAAATAAAATTTAAAATATATTACCTCAGAATACCTACAGATATTCAACCTTGTCTTAATTGCTTATTACACTTTCATTTTCCAATAATTTTTAAAATAAAATATTTGAATACTGTATCTGCAGCCTCTCCACTATACAGCACATCAGTGGTACAGCCAATACTGAACTGCTTGCTGGTAGCAGGCAGAGTCCACCATGTGACAGCCTGAGCCATCTGCTCATCAGCCATTGTATGCAAGTCCAAGTTCAGTTTAGAAAGACAGTTTAGGGGTATGAGTTTATAATACATGTTACAGGACAGCCTGTCGTCCACTGGGAAACCACACTCCAATAAATAAATGTGTATACATTTCCTGTTCCTGAATCTTATCAGGGCAGCAAGATTACGTGTGGAGCTCTGCTTTGTGTTTGTGTAGACTGACTCTTAATCAATGCTAATCAAGTCATAAATTAATTTTCAAAAGAATACTAGACAGAAGTATACCTCAGACACAAATATAAGCATAATTTTCATAGTCCATCCTTTTGAACAGATGCTTCAAAAATGCACAGCTCAGCCTGACCAGGTGGTGGCTCAGTGGATAGAGTGTCGGACTGGGATGCGGAAGACCCAGGTTCGAGACCCCGAGTTCACCAGCTTGAGCGCGGGCCCATCTGACTTGAGCAAAAAAAGCTCGCCAGCTTGGACCCAAGGTCACTGGCCCCAGCAAGGGGTGGCTCGGTCTGCTGAAGGCCCGCGGTCAAGGCACATGTGAGAAAGCAATCAATGAACAAGTAAGGTGTTGCAACGGCAATGAAAAACTAATGATTGATGCTTCTCACCTCTCTCTCTGTTCCTATCTGTCTGTCCCTATCTATCCCTCTCTCTGACTCTTTCTGTCCCTGTAAAAAAAATAAAAAATACACAGCTCAAGGAGGAACTCAAACTGACAAATTATTGATCTGATGAACAATTTTCTCAAAAACAGTTCTATTGATACTCAGAAGCTAATTCTGATTTTTATTATTATTGGTTCTTTATTATAGAAGATGAGAGTGTCCTCTGGCTTAGTTTTTCTTTATGGATTATTCCTACACCTGCCATGTTAACAAGAAATGCAATTCTTATATGCCACTAAAAGCAAAACAAAATTACTATTTTTCACTCACCAGTTGTCTCAATTTCTAGTTTATATGAATACATGCCATCTTTAAAATATTATATAAAGCCTGATAATAACACTTCAGGAGTTACTGTGCTCAATGCTTCTACATTTACTGCTTGCAGTCCTTGCTTATTTCCCTTAGCGCTATTTTAGCCAGCTGTTTCCTACCTATTTTTTTATCCTTCTTGTTCATAACAAGTTGATGTAGACGTTCCTTTAGTTTATTATATTCACGCTCCTTTCTCTTCATATCATGATTATATTGAGTAGCTCGACTTGCAATGATATTCTGTAATTTTTGTACCTGAAAAAAAAAATTTCTATCAAATATATCCCTTTTGGATTGATAAACCCAGTTAAAATTCACAAATTCAAAATAGAAAAGAGGTTCCAGCTTTCACTTCCCCATATAATAATTTTTAAATTCTCAACCTTCATCTCATGGCACACAAATTAATTACTAAAATTCTGCAACATATCAAAAAATCTATTTTGCCGATCTGACAAAAAATACACTATAGGTATAATTTTGATTCATTTACACCAGACAGCTATTGTGTTGACTGATGTCATGTTTTTGACAATCTAAGGCAGGGGTCCCCAAACTTTTTACCCAGCGGGCCAGTTCACTGTCCCTCAGACCATTGGAGGGCCGGACTATAAAAAAAACTATAAAAAATCCCTATGCACACTGCACATATCTTATTTTAAAGTAAAAAAACAAAACAGGCACAAATACAATATTTAAAATAAAGAACAAGTAAATTTAAGTCAACAAACTGACCAGTATTTCAATGGGAACTATGGGTGCAGATGCATCCTGTGCTCCTCTCACTGACCACCAATGAAAGAGGTGCCCCTTCCGGAAGTGCGGCGGGGGCCAGATAAATGGCCCCGGGGCCGCATGTGGCCCGCGGGATGTAGTTTGGGGACCTCTGCACTAAAGCTATAGGAGCAAATACAAAGTAACCACTAAGCAGAAATGAGATTTGAATTATGATGTTTTTAGTCTCAGAAATGAGATTTTTTAATGTGAATTGTTTTTTTTAAACAATAACTCTTGTGCTCAGTTAATCAAATGATTGCTTGATTGGATGAACAATGTCAACTCTGAAGATGGTGCAGGAAGAGGCGTGTCAGATATTAAGTAAGGGTAGGCAGAGAGTAAACAGTCTGCACTAACGCACCCCTGTGCTTGAAAAAAGTGAGAGTGCGTGTGCCTTCAGGACACTTGGCAGAGGGCCTAGCTGCACGAGCCGAGTACTACCACACTAAGCCAACGGATCCGCTGGGCAGGGGTGATGTGGGGAGGCTCCTGACCTCAGCTAAATACGATACAATACTATACACAGAAGTCTACAATACAATTCGACACAGGATGAAGAAATTGTTCTTTCTTGTTTAAAATGAAGTAGCTCTTATGGCCACCTCAAATTATTTTTAGAAAGTCACTTAAACTTTATCTGCAATAACTGACAACTCACCTCATCTTTCTCATTTTTCAGTAACTGATGCAAATTCCTGTTCTTGCACTGAAGCTGTCTGTCTCTTTCCTGAAGCCCAATCATTTCTCTCCTGGAGGTTTCCAGTTGTTCCTAAAACATTCATATGCAGTTCTGATTAAAGTTAACATAGAACTCAGAGCAAGTGAATTCTTAACACATTCATAAAAACAAGCTAAAATTGAAGTTTGGAGGTACACGGTATTTTAAAAGCACTTGTGAAGCTCAATACTATAAAGTTATACAATTTATTTAAATATCAGATTTTATTTAAATTACATACAAAATGTTTATATATATTCAAGAGCTTCAATGTGGATTCCCTGAAAGGCTCTTCACTTTCGAGTGACATCCCCACTGAATATTTTAAAACTTCTTTTTAATATTTTTTAACCCTTCTGTTGCACACTTTGAGAAAGAGCCAAAAGTAATTCAAAGCCAAGTCTGAAGAAGACTGGTGACCAAGCAAAGTGGTGTACTTCAGGCCAGAAGGATGGGACTACAGCCCAACACCCTCTCTCCCTCGCAGGTGGTAAACTCTGAAGGTTCTCCCCAGGGAGAAACGGAGTGATGCTAGAATCAGTATGGGGTGTGACGATCACTTCCAGTTCATTCTGCACATTTCTGGAGAAACTGCGCTAAGTTCTGCATGAGGCCACTAGAACATTTTTTAAATACTCTTTTATCTTTTTTAAATAAAAAAGCCACTCAAGTTCTGTCATAACCGATACAATGATTTGCACAATCTTTATAACAATGGATTCCAAAATGATACAGAAAATTTAGAACTATAACTTGGATAACTCAAAGGTTGTCAAAAATTCTGGCACCTTCTTGTTTAAAACTTCCTATCATGTCGGACCATTTTGCATGGCTGGACTTGAAGCCTCTGGGCCAGCTGATAGGCCCTACATATGTCAAGTAAGAGATTCACCCAGAGTGATTATCAACACTCTACCTGAACTCATCACCATCCCTGTAAATCTGTCCTCTGCCCTCCTGCATTTCTTATCTTAAAGGATTGTACTATACCATCCTCAGCAAACTAAAGTCAGAGACTTGAATGGTATCTTAAATTCATGACTCTTGTTCCCAAACTAGATTTTTCATAAAATTCTACCCATTCTACCTCCTAAGTTGCCCTTATATCTCACTCTATCTCCACTGACACTACCTTCATTCAAGTCCAAACCCTCCCTGATTCTGGTGACTGCTATAGCCTGCTAACCGCTGTCCTTTCCATCAGGTTTTCCTGAGCCCCCCTCTTTTCATTCCAAATGCAAATCTACGCCTCCCCCCCATAATTTCTCCACTCCATAGCCAGATTGATATGTACAGGATACCTTCCTCCTGTTTACATTCTGCGGTCCTTCGGTCTCTGCACAATACCTTCCGTATCATTGGGGGCCTGGATCCCGGCCTCACCACTTACTACTCATGCATCATATACTTCAGCTCCTACACAGCTATATGCTATTCTCTGAGAGTAAAATGTTCTCTCATGCCTCCAAGCTTCTACACAGGTTATATGCTCTGCCTTGAATGTCTTTTCTAAACACTAGCAAATTTCTATTCATTCCTCAAATCTCAGATCAAGCATTGTTACCTCTCTGTGAAGCTTTTTTCTTACCACCCATACCAAGAACAATTAGTGAAGCAAGTAATTATGGTTCAGTGTGTTCTTCCACTGGACTATAGTCTCCTAGCAAGGAGGGACTAGGTTCCACTCATCTTTAAAACCAGTACCAAGTACACATCAAATTTTGCTCAACAAACCGAATGAAGCATATGCTATCTAGAAACTCTTCAAGGATAGATCAGCAACTTTTTCCACTGAACATACATTTCTGTCCACAGTTGACTCAGAATAGCTGATTTTGACCTAGGTCAAATCCTAAATTAGAAGGTATTTTGTAAAATACTCCATGCTATGCAAAATGCTAATAAATGACCACTTCTTAGAGGAAAGGTCCAATAGTCCCAAATAACCAATATCATTATGTAATTATACAGCAGCTATTTATAAGACACTTGGCCAATGGTATCCAGATATAAAAAGTTTTAAACCTTAAGACTAGGCATTATAACTCTGGGTCAGTCTAATTCCTAAGAACTTCTGAGTCTCTCGGATTAAGACTAAAGTAATATCCACAATTTGGAGTCTTTTAATAAAGCCTGGAGGATAACATCTACCGTATCCAGCCTCCCACAGTTCCCCGGTCTGCCAAGATACAGAGTTGAATAATCTCTATCTCCTAGGCATATAGGATGTACAAAAACATAAAAATATTAAAAAGAAAACATACTGTTATTACTGTACATGAGCTAGAAGACAATATAAAATAGCATTAGGCAAGGACGGGCTGGTAGGGGCAGGTGTTGCTGAGGAGCTAAGCTACTTGTCTAAATCAGTTACCAAATGCTCCCCCTGTTCACATATGGGCCACCTCCAGGCCACTTCCTTACCCTACGTTCCTTACTAAAGGATTTGCGAGTATTACATACAGAGATCCTATTACTTCCTAACAGAGTTCAGAGATTCAGGATACTAAGTGTTTTGTTTTTTTTTTGTTTTTAAAATTATTATCTGTTCTTAGAGGGAGTGGGATGGTCAAGGGTGGGGGGAGAGGCTATAATGGAAGAAGACTAAGTAGAGAGGCATGGACCAACAGCTGAAAACTAAAAGAAAGCTGGTTCTCTGGGAGTGTGCAGATTCAAAAGCTTTTATTTTCACATGTAAGAAAACCAAAAATAGAATAGTATCTTTAGAAAAAAATTTTGCCTTGGATCGATTCTATTACACCCTTCATAATACAAGTCCCTACCACACTGTGATTTTGACCGCCTTCTTCCCTCTCCTCAAATAGATGAACAGGAAATAGATAAAAGGAAAACATAAAAGGAAGGAAAGAATAAAAGCAAAGCCAAATCCAGCAATAAATGTTCTATAGTTTAAGGTAGCAGGTCAATGGCCCTGTGAAAACATTTCCTTTGGAAAAATAAGCAAGTTTGCAAAAGCACTCTTCTATGGTCTCCTCTAGAGCAACAGACTCTAAGAGTTAGAAGTTATCTGGCCTGCTTCCATTGTTAAACTTTTTAGCAACTTTGGCATTAGATACCTTCTAGAACATCTTTCTTAAAATTAACTGATACAACTTCTCACAATAAGACTTCTATAAGTTAAACATCTACTTTGTTAAGCATGATTGAATGGGGCAGGGGAATCCTTATTTAGTTTCCTCAGATATTAATATTTCCTAATTAAGTTTCTATAGATTCAACAAGTCACTAAACAGTTCATAAAATCAATGTTGTCAATATAGATATCACAAAGCAACACAAAGGGTCTACACAAATTACTTTAAGTTCACTTTAGTTTTAATTTTTAAACGATTGTGTTGACATGGTTTCAAATGTCTCACTCAATAAAACACTTTATACCCCCTTAAGTTCACTTTTACTTATGCATTAAAAAAAAAACTAAAACTTAAAATAAATGAACTCAACTTGATAAAGCCAATGAAAATTTATAGTTATCAAATTACATAATGGGACTGAAATCCCCATTGATACGCAACTTCTACCTTAAGTTTTGTATAGCAGCTCTGTAGATGGTCCATATCACTTCCCAGTTTCAGATTTTGTGTTTCCACATTTTCCTGAGCTAGAAGGTTCTTCCGCTGAAGTATAAGTAGCTCATTCATACAATTTAAAACAGCAACTATATTTAAGTTTCTCTTTGTCTCTTTACCTTTGGAGTCTTCATATAATGAAGGAAAACCAAAAGTAGTCAATTCCTGGTAGGAGAAAACAGTTTCCTAAAAGTTGGTTACCAGACAACTTAGTAAAAGAAAAACAAAAGAGAAGTTTTTTCTAAGAAAGAAATAAAACTATTCTGAGATAGTTATGAAAATAGTAAATATCTCAAAGGACGAAGAATTGAGAGAACTGGACTCTTTGGCTATGCTCTGCAATCACTTAGAGCAAGGCTTTGGGTTTCTACCTCAGTGAAATGAGGCTGAGACTCCCAGTGGGTGTGCCCATGGGGTGGAGGCCGACTTCATCCAGATAAAAATGTTTACCTCGTATCTAGACAAGTGGTCACCAAGGGATCTCCACAAATTTAACACAGGTCTTGGACCAATACACAATATACTGGTCATGACAAGTGTTCTTGTAACTTTAATATGTTCTATTACACAACATGATTTATACAATGGCTTCTTAAAAAACAAAACCTATGTTACCTGATCGAGATACGAAATACTTTGTTCAATATTCTCTTCTGTGCAGAAGGCACTGAAAAAACTGTGCACATTTTTTGATAAAGGAATTGAAGAACATAGCACTTGCTGTGAGTATAAACTTGATGGAGACATCTTTGTTTCTGAGGTATATTGAGAGAGATTTTTGCTTTCTAAAAGAAAAACGGCAGTTATAGAAGTAATTTATAAAATGCATGCTATGTTAACATAATCTTTATTACCAAATATTTTGAATTATATGAATATTATTAAGTATTTTCAAAGTTGGTTTTTGTATGGAAACTAAGTACTTTTTCCAAAAGATATAAGTGGTACTCTTACTAGGCATGGTGAGCTACAGCATGCTACCTTAATTTACAGTGCTTTAGAGTTACAAAAGTAACAGACAAAAATCACTTGTCCATGTGCTCAGTTTGTGTGATTAAAGAAATATATCAGAGAAATGTATGAAAGTAGCCAGTGAACTTCCTCAAAAATAGTAACAATCAAGTAATCTATCACCCATCCACATCATTTACCCCCACTAATTATGGTACATTCCTTAGTGCTCCATAACACTTTTACTGAAGATGGGAATCAGACATTTTATAATTACTCATGTCGTGTCTCTCATTAGTCACATCTTCAAAATTTGTGGTAGTTATTTTTAGTTTCATTGAAAAAAAATCACCTTTAAAATTTCTGCTTTAGTTTACAATGATCTGAAACTGAGTTACCTGCAGACAGACCTGGATCTGTGACAGTCATCCAATCTCCCATAGCAGTCGCCAGAGCCAGGGTACCTGAGGAACCAGGTCAGCAGCGCAGCACAAGTCCAGCCGCCGTCACTCTTCTATGTAGGCATCTCCTGAGAAAGCAAATCACAGAATAACAGCATCTAACTAAAAATAGAAAAGCAAATATAAAACCAATGTGTAAGAATTGGTTCTATGTGCTCAAAACAGAAGGACTTTTGCATTAGTTACTTTCACGTACACTGATATAGAGCACGGAACAACTCAATAATTACTGTGTATTGTGCACGTGTAAGGGTGTGTGTGTGTAGGGATCACGGTTAAGGTTTCTCCAGTTATATGAAGGCATTTACATTATTTAATATATAAAGTGCATGGTACATTAATTCACAATATATATCCAAGAAAAAGGATTGTAAGTAATAAATTATTTCTATACTATATCCTTTAAAGTAATGTATAATTCTTACTTATATACTATAGATAAAAAGGTGAAAAATTCTTGGCCAGCATTTCCATTTTTATTTTTGTGAACTATATTAAAAACGTTTCTTTTGAATCACAATTCCCAGTGTTGACACAGAGGTAGAGAAACAAATGCTCCCATAACCTGCTCTCCAGAAAGATTTTATCAAATCAACTTCGGCTACTAACAAGCAATTTGGCAGTATGTCTCAATATTCTTAAAAAAATGTTTTTTATCTAAAATTTTATCCTAATAAAATGACAATTTGTACAAAGATTCAACTCTTGTTCTTTACAATATAAAAAGAACAGAAATAAACTATGTTCCACAGTAGGAGATTTAAATAAGTGACACATTTATGCACCAGGACACTGCAACCTTCAAACATAACCAAGCAGAATCAGGATGGCTAACAAATACTTAAAAGGCAAGAAATGTGGTATGAATGAAGTACACTAAGAAACAAATAACCTTTTTAGTCTGCCATTCATATTTCTATTTCTATAGAAATAATTGAAGATACAAGTATTTCCCCATCTTAAAAAATACAATGAAACTATAACTGGCAACAGGAAATTGATTTCCAGGTCATGAATAGGAGGAGGACAGGTGAAGACTGGAAGCACACAGGAAACACGTGCCAACTCTAGACAGATGCTTGTCAGCTACAACAATCGTGGCCAGAGAGAAAGCAGGTCCTGTGTTGCTACATCTTTCCCTTTTTAAAAAAGTTGGATTTCTGTATTTTGTGTGAAATCTCCCAATCTTTAAAGTTAGAAGCCAATAAAGCAAGATTAACTATATTATCCCATGGAGAGTGACAGGGAGGGGAATATGAGAAAGCCTTCTATATCTTGATTGCAAGGTGGTTACGTAGGTATACACATTAGTGCGGATCATCAAACTGTACACTTAAAATCTGTACATTTGACTCAATGTAAGTTATACCTCAAACAGCAAAACATATTAGTCAGCCAAATAAATGTGTCTTTAGGTCAGATCTGGACTGTGGATCAAGAGTTCACAAACCTGTTTTGAATATGTAAGACCATGGTGAAATATTCACAATACAATGTTAAAGTGAGATGAAATTTTTCATTCATCCAATAGATTTTTAAAAGTGCTAGATACACTTTTCTAGGCACAAGAAGTTCACATTCTGGTAGGGATAGAAACAGACAAGTGAGGAATAACTTAAATTAACATAACAATAGGAAGATGATAAGAGCCATAAAGAAAATAAAACCCGTAACATAGTGTATGGGGGTGAGGGTAGTCAAGGCTGCACTGAGATGCTGACATTTGAACTGAGACCCAAATGATAAGGGGTCAGCCACAAGATCAATGACCAGAAAAGCCCAGGTAGAGAAAAAGTAAGTACAAAGATCAATGATGAAAATGAACTTTGTAAGTACGAAAACATAGATCAGTACATTTGAAGCACAGTGAGCAAGGATAGATGAGAGCCAGTTAGGCTTTTTCTAAATTGCAATAAAATGCTACTGAAGCAGTTTTGGCAGGAAAGCAGCATGATCTCCTTTAGGCTTAAATAAAAAAGATCTCTGGCTACTCTGCCTTCTGAGTAGATCATAAGTGAGCAATAGAGGAGGCTGAAAGAAGCCACAGTTCAGGCAAGATCAGTGCTACACTAAAGTTCTAACAGTGGAAGCAGAGACAGGTGGATAAATTAGAAATACGTTCTGGAGGCAGAACCTTCAGGATTATATAGATAAAAAAAGAGCTCAGATGATTCCTACATCATACAGCAGAATGCCATTTATACTGATGCAAATAACACTATGTGTGTATCCCATGTATAATGTTACATACACATATACACAGAAGGTCATCCAGTCCGGTGCTGACCTTTTACCATGTTCTTACTCCCTTTGTACTTCCCACTGTCCTTAAATGGGTGTCTCCAACAACAGGATGAGCAAGATAAAGGCTGAGTTTGTATCAAGACAGACAATGATTTTGCTTTTGGCTTTTAGAGATAGGAGCCACAAGCAAAACACAGTCCGAGGGACAATAAACCCATCCACTCTAACCCAGCTCTGTGTTGGATATGTTATTTAACGTCTCTAAGCCTGAGTTTTCTCACTGGTAAAACTGCCATTATAATGGATCTTATTTCATATTTTCCCCTGGGAATTAAGTGAGAACATGCACATACACTACCTGGCTTATGGAGTTGATTCATATCAGTTGTTATCAAGATGCAGATCTGCGCCCTGGTCGATTTGCTCAGTGGTAGAGCTTTGGCCCAGTGTGTGGAAATCCCAGGTTCGATTCCCAGTCAGAGCACACAGGAGAAGCAATCATCTGCTTCTCCACCCCTCCCTCTTCTCTTTCTCAATTGCCCCTCCGATAGCCATGGCTCATTGAGCAAGTTGGCCCCAGGCGCTGAGGATAGCACCATGGCCTCACCTCAGGCACTAAAATGGCTCAGTTGCCAAGCAATGGAGTAACAGCCAGAGATAGGCAGAGCATCGCTCTATAGGTGGCTTGCTGGGTGGATCCCCATTGGGGAGCAAGCAGGAGTTTGTCTCTCTGCCTCCCACCCCTCAATTTAAAAAAAAAAAAAAGATGATCTGACTGTTTAAATGACAGGATTTTAAAACCCATTAACAAAATGCACTGTTGTTCTTAATAAAAGTTGAGCATAAATCCTTAGAAAATTCTTAAGACAGATAACCCCATTTAAAAAACTCATTAGGCCTGACCAGGCAGTGGCGCAGTGGATAGAGCGTCGGACTGGGATGCTGAAGACCCAGGTTCGAGACCCCGAGCTCGCCAGATTGAGCGCGGGCCCATCTGGCTTGAGCAAAAGCTCATCAGCTTGGACCCAAGGTCGCTGGCTCCAGCAAGGGGTTGCTCGGTCTGCTGAAGGCCCGTGGTCAAGGCACATGTGAGAAAGCAATCAATGAACAACTAAGGTGTCACAACGGCAACAAAAAACTAATGATTGATGCTTCTCACTTCTCTCCATTCCTGTCTGTCTGTCCCTATCTATCTCTCTGACTTTCTCTCTCTGTCCCTGAAAAAAAAAATCATTAGGCAGTGGGTTAATTTTATAATCATTAAGGAGGGATGGACAAGATTAGAAGAAAACAGAAATGGCACATTTCCAAGTCCTTTTTTTTCCTTTCTAGATATTTGAAAACAAGACACACAGTCCCCTAAGTGTCTTTTCTCCTCATACAGAAAGATCATCAAACACCAAAATGTGTCAACTGCATATCTATTCTTTATAATTATAAATTTACGTCAGTTACTCTTTCTCTGTGAATTTTAGCTCTCCAGTGTCCACAGGTTTAAACAATATTTGTTGCTTGTACTATTAATTAAGAAACAACTGCTAAATATTCCAGTCTTGTTAAATGTCCACAATGAAAACCAGAACTTATTAACATTTTATGATTTCACACAATCTAGAAGTTTCCATGTCCTCTTCTGTTAAATGATACAACTAATTATATACTACAAGGCTTGTGATATAGAAGGTTTTGATAAAACCAGTATATCAAAAAAAGGACTTAATACTCTTAATACATATATCAAAACCAAGAGACTAATTTAAGCAGAGTATTCTATTCTAGCTCAATCACAGCTAAAATTTCTTTAACGACTACAAAGTACTTTTTTAATAAAAACATTAAAATAAATCTATAATAATTTCAAAAGCAAAATAAAAAAGGTAAAAGTGTCTGATTTGCATAAATCTAATACCATCACAAGTTTACGTCAACTTGAAAGCTTCAGAGCAGCCAAGGAGAACTCTGTTAAGATCTGGTGCTAAGACCCAAAATGAAGTTCCATGTCACATATCTGTTTATGTATATATGTAATACATATGTTAGTATATATTAACCATGTCATAGTAAACCATTATATAGCAGACATGATTATCCATGACAAGTCATATAAGAACAAATTTGGTTGTGCTAGCATTGTTACTCTAGTTTCATTATAGAAGAAAGGAAAACAGTGTTTTGGTTCAAGTAACCTGTAATCCCCAATTCTTTCTATATACCAGTGCTTATTAGGACAGCTTCCTAGCTTCCAATATAAGTAAAAATCGAAAGTAAATTTTATTAACAAAAACTGCAGCTTAAAAAATTTAAACATCTTGTAAATGTCATTTCATTCATCTCAGATTTTTAGGGAACAATCTTGAAATGTATTAAAGCAAATAAGAACCTACAAGTACTTCATAAGTAAGAATTTATTTATTTTTTTGAGAGGAAGGGAAAAACAGAGGGGCAAAAGAGAGAGAAGCATCAACTTGTCCCACTTAGTTGTGCCATTCATCGCTTCTCATTATGTACCCTGACCAGGGCTGAAACCAGCGACCTTCTTCCTGAAGTTGAGCTGGCGCCCTTAAGGTCAAGCTCTGACTGAAGCTCAAACTGGCGACCTTATGGTTGAGCCAGCGCCCCTGTGATCAAGCTGGTAACCCTAGAATTAGCAACCCCAGGATTTAGCCAGTCACCTTGGGCTCAAGCTGGTAACCACGGCGCTCCAGGACTACGCTTTATCCACTGTGCCACCAGCCAGGGACATAAGTAAGAATTCTTTCTCCTCTCTTTCCCATCTTGCAAGATGGCGGGTACAAATACTGAGAAACTGACACTAAGGAGAAACCTGAAGCCAAGAAGGCTGATGCTGAAGGCTAGGTTAAGAAGGGTAACTTCAAGGCCAAGATGCCTAAGAAGACGCAAGCCCTACTGCAGCCAAAACCTTGTCAGAGGAACAGGCAGATACTCCCAGTCAGCGATGTACCCCATAGCAGTTAAATACAGAGTAGAAAAGAAAGAGGAGCAAGTTCTTGCTACTGTCACAAAACTAGACAGTGGCCACAAGAATGGTGGTAGCCGTGTGGTTTTCACAGAATGCCTAGGTCTCACTCCACTTGAAGAAGTGCCTCGGGGGCAGCTGAGCCAGGGCTAGGAACCCTTCAACCGGCACAGGAGGGCACTGCAGCCAGCGCCACTCCCGGGACCGTTCTGATCACCCTCACGGAGGCACAGAGGCACAAAGGTGGTCTTCCTGAAGCACCTGAGCAGTGGCTTGCTACTTGTGACTGGATCTCTGTCCCTTAATCAAGTTCCTCTGCACAGAACACACCAGAATTTTGTCATTGCCACCTCTACCAAAACTGTTACCAGTGGTGTGAAAATCCACAAACAGCTCATTCACTGATGCTCACTTCAGAAAGAAGCTGTACAAGCCAGACACCTGGAGGGTGAGATCTTCATCACAGAGAAAAATACAAGATTGCAGAGCGGTGCAAGGTTGATCAGAAAGCCATGGACTTGCATATTCTGCAAAAAACTCAAAGCTCCGCCTGACCTGTGATGGCGCAGTGGATAAAGCGACGACCTGGGAACACTGAGGTCGCCAGTTCAAAACCCTGCACTGGTCTGGTCAAGGCACATATGGGAGTTGATGCTTCTAGCTCCTCCCCCTTCCCCCCCCCCCCCCCCCGCTCTGTCTCCTCTCTAAAATGAATAAAATAAAAAGAAGTTAAAAAAAAAAGAAAAGCTCCAGTGCTACCTCTGTTGTGTTTGCTCTCACAAATGGGATTTACCCTCACAAACTTGTGTTCTAAATTTCTTACAAAGAACCTACTTAAATAACTGATCTATTTAAAAAGAAAAAGAATTATTTCTCCTATTCAGAGAAACAGTTTTGTTTCTTACTGGTGGATAATATGTACGATGTACGCATCTAATAAACTTCCTTATCCCAAGTACAGTGTGTCCGTAGTCATGGTGCACTTTTGACCGGTGGATGGGTCAAAAGTGCACCATGATTTTATGGACACACTGTATTTCTCAATGTACATTTCAATAAACCTTCATAATAGAAAATCTTACTGACTGCAGTAAAACGGCAATCATTGCAGAAAAATGTTATCTTACTATTTCTCAACAACTACTTTGGTTTCCTCTATGTTGCTCTGGGTCCCAAAGTACCAATGCCATATACCTCAGGTGTAAAATATGAAAGGGTACTCTGGTTTGTTCTGGGTAACATGGTTTTGCAAAACGTAAGAATTATCTAGTAGCATTTTCTAGGTTAGAACCCTGATAAAATTGGGAAGTAGTGAGACATTTAAACTTAATATGACTGTACCCTTTCTGAATCAAAATAAAGATTTTACTATGTTTCATAAATTTATCATTTTTCATCAAAGAATTTCTTTCATATATATTTATATATATTATAGACAGGAAACTTGAGCTCAGGAAAGTCAACAGCATTACCTGAAGTCACATTTCTAACTGGCTGTGAAGCCTGGACATGTATCTGTCTTCAAAACTGAGCTCTTTTCACTTTATCACTACTCAACCTTTCAACACTGTACACTCCAATCAATCTATCCATCTATCTATCTTCAAAGTAGAATATAAGTTTTTTTAAAAAAAGATTTACACTAAGTTTCTTTAAAAGACTGAGTTCCCATAATTTACTTTAATTATTCCATTTAGAGCATACCATTTAAAGAAACTTATCTCTTACTTAAAATTCAGGCACACCTACAAACTTCTCTGCTATACCACAAACAATAGCGTCTCTCACTTATACACCCTTTGCTTTGAAAAGGCAAAAACAATTCCCAGAAATAATGAGATCAGTTACACAGAAAGTTTAATGAGGTTGGAGTAACTCATTTGACCATTTTCTATAATACAGTGTATATATATATATATCTCTCACAAAAATTGGGGGTATTTCATCGCTTCATATTCATTTTGAAATATCCCCTAATTTTTGTGAGCAGTGTATTAAGACAACATCAAAAGTAACTTTATAGATCTTTGGCAAAAACACTGGTGGTTCAGATTAATTACACACACACACACCCCATCAGAAAAGTTCCTTGGCTGGTTCTTCTTTCTTCTACCCAAAGACTTGGATTTTCTAAACGCATCAATCATTTGCAGAATTTTGGAAGAGACAGACTCTGGGATGGTCCTCAATGATTCCTGCTTTCTGGTGTACACATCTTTGGGTTATTCTGCTCCTTGATTGTGGGGTAGATTTAGTGACTAGTTCCTAACAAATAGAATACAGCAGAACTAAACTGATGAGATGTCACTTCGAAATTTAGGTTATAAAAGGGCTGTGGCCTCCATTTGGGGTCGGTTCTCACTTGCTATCCTTGGATCTCTCTTTCTGGGGAAAGCAAGCTGCCATGTTGTGAGTAGCTCCATGAAAAGGTCAATGTGTCAAGGAACTGATGTCTCCAGTCACAAGCCAGTGAGTGCCTGACAAGGCAGTGGTGCAGTGGATAGAGCATCGGACTGGGATGCGGAAGACCCTGGTTCGATACCCCGAGGTCACCAGCTTGAGCGCAGGTCCATCTGGCTTGAGCAAAAGCTTGCCAGCTTGGACCCAAGGTCACGGGCACCAGCAAGGGGTGGCTCGGTCTGCTGATGGCCTGCGGTCAAGGCACATGTGAGAAAGCAATCAATGAACAACTATGGTGTCACAACGGCAACAAAAAACTAATGATTGACGCTTCTCATCTCTCCGTTCCTGTATGTCTGTCCCTATCTATCCCTCTCTCTGTCCCTGTAAAAAAAAAAAAAAAAAAAAAAAAGGCCAGTGAGTGCCTAAAGCCTGCTAAGAGCCTTAAGAGTGAGTTTGAAAGTAGATCCACCCCAAGTCAAGCTTTGAGATGACTGCAACCTTGGCCAACACTTTGAAAGCAGCCTCGTGAGGAACCTTGAGACAGAGGCACCCAGGTAAGCCACACCTAGATTCCTGATCGACAGAAATTGGGAGAAAAATACTTATTGTTGTAGCTGCTAAATTTTAGAGTAATTTATTACACAGCAATAGATAACAAATAAAAGTTTTAAAAATATATATATATACAAGGTGGGCAAAAATAGGTTTACAGTTATGAGCACATGAAGTTTATTTTTAAATTATTTATTGCATTATTTTCTGTATCAACTGTAAACCTACTTTTGCCCACCCCTGTACACATGTCTGAATCCCTGTCCATATTTACATGTCTTGCTAAAACATAACTAAAGTAATACCATAAACTACAAAAGCAACTATTTAGGTCAAGGGTCCCTAAACTACAGCCTTCGGGTCTCATGCGGCCCCCTGAGGTCATTTATCCACCCCCACCGCACTTCCAGAAGAGGCACCTCTTTCATTGGTGGTCAGTGAGAGGAGCACAGGATGCATCCGCACCCATAGTTCCCATTGAAATACTGGTCAGTTTGTTGATTTAAATTTACTTGTTCTTTATTTTAAATATTGTATTTGTTCCCGCTTTGTTTTTTTGCTTTAAAATAAGGTTTGTGCAGTGTGCATAGGGTCTTGTTCATAGTTTTTTTTTATAGTCCGGCCCTCTAATGGTCTGAAGGACAGTAAACTGGCCCCCTGTGTAAAAAGTTTGGGGACCCCTGATTTAGGTCTATAACAATGATATTATCCAGTACTATAACTAATCACTCTCTGCTATTATAGTTGAATGCCTCCCCCACTAGTTTATGAACTTTTACAGGGATAGGGAATGCATTCATCTTTGTATTCAACAGTTTCTGAGACATAGCAGGTGCTCAGTAAACGCTCATAAAATGAACTGAGTCCCACATACGGCCCACTCTCTCCATATGTGCTCTCTCCCAGCCTGTGGGGTCCACTTACGCTTTCTCTTACACCTCCCCAAACTAATGCTTCTTCAAAGGCCAGCTCAACCACCATCATCCCCTACTCATACTCCATCAAACTCCACATACTTAATAGCTCATTTTAAGTCTTTCCCAGATAGTCTTTAAGTACCACATACATTTCTGGATTCTCCCCACTCATCTCAATAGATGGAATAATCTATGAATAATCAAGTCAATAACTGATGATAAACTAACCTGCTCATTCCAGCAGGCAAAAGTGGATAAAGGAAAACAGCAATGGAAAAGATGGAAAGGGCGTGAATCTCTTAGAGGAAAGTATTACTCTTCACCCCCCAAATCTCTCCTAACACACCTGCCCACTGAAAGAGGGCTCGGCAGAAACATGGAGAGTATCACAGTTACAAGATTTCCTTCAGACTGTACACTATTTTAAGAATTCTTTTCAAGTTCTCTTGGAATTCAGACTTGAGAAGGCACAATTGCCTACCTAATCAGAATTCTAAAACAAACTTCAATCAAGTGTCAGAAAATAATAGTTTTTCATTATACAGGAATGTGGTAACATCACACCATCTGGGCTTCTAAATATTGCACAGGATTTTCACAAACAGCAAACTAAAGTCTTTGCTAAAATCTCACAAAGTCAGAGCTACAAATTGTTGAGTTTAAAAAATCAAATTGTTAAAACTAAGTCTTTAAACATCAGTCCTCTTTTACAAAGTCAGTCATGAATCTTGAGAATTACTTATCAGCATACTTTAATAGATGTTACTACTCTCAAAAACCAAATTATAATTATTTTAAAAATAATGCCACCTTCTACTATAATTTTGTTCCAAAGGAGACTATAGTTTTTAATTCTATTACAAATGCCTCTGCTACCTTAAATAAAATCTCAATTCAGATATGCTTATCAGAATAGAAACACAATAAAAATTCAACCTCTAGAAAACCTACTTTTTACAAATTTATAATTTAAATCATTTCACCTGACTGGAGTAACTTAATAATATAGCTATTTTCCACAGAAATGAACTCTTCATAAAATAAGTTTTAATATATCTGAATGGTTGAAACTGAAAATCTGGTATCCCTTAATCATCTTCCCCCTTGCTGGGTTTGTGGCTCTGAGCAGGATTCACATTTGGAAAGTGCAGTGCAAACAACACGGGCCTCATAGGCTTGCGTCAGGGAGCTGGGCTCTGACCCTGACCAAATCTGAGCCAGTTTCCTCCCCTGGAAAACCGAGTGATAGTATCTACTTTGTAGGGAGGCTGTAAAAAATGAAGTAATGGGTAAAAAGCTAAGCCCAGTATACACAGGGGACTGATTCAACACCCACGTAGTAGATGCTGTTCTAAATGCTCTGCACATTATGAGGTCAACCCTCACAACCACCTTAGGTATTATATATTTCTTTTTTACAGATAAGGGAATTGAGGCACAGAGGGGCTAGGAAATTTGCCCCGGGTCCTCAATCTGGCAAGTGCCAGAGTCAGGGATATTCTTCATCCCAGAGTCCAGAGCCCGTTCTGCTATAATCATCATGAGTTGCGGCTGCAATGGAAGCAGTATGTCCTACCATGGCTAGTTAAGTCAAATCTCCCAACTGGACAAAGACTGCACAAATAGTGTGGAGACACAAATTATGGCAAAATATTTTCTGTGTATCTCTTTCAGTTGAGGGATACAATCTCAGTGAAGCTCTAAGCCAGAATTTGCCATTAGCAAAAGGTACATTCTTAGTACCTTAGTGAGTAGGGAGTTATATTAAATTCCTTACACCAATCACTGCAGCAGCATGGGAACCTGTAAGCTGTGATGACCAAACGCACAGATCCAAAGGTGGACCACCTGGCTTCAACCCCCAGTTCCAGCACTTACAAGGTAAGCGGCCCTCAACGTAAATCTCTGTACTTCATTTTCCTCATCTGCGAACAGAGTAAAAACAGTCTTTGCCTCAAAGCATTGAAATATGGTAAATAATAAAGTTAAATTCAAAATGTATTTAATAACTGAAAATAAGTTTATGCATATAAAGGGTTTTGAGTACATGGTATGTGCTCAAAAATCTCAGCTATTATTAGGTATTTTTATTGATTTGGAAAGAGTTACACGACATTTTGTTAAGTAATATCTAACATGATCTTATTTGGCCTGAGAAAATTATGAGTATATATGTACAGTACAAAGTCTGCTCCTTAAATATAAAAAAAACAGGAAACACTGAAAACAAGCCGGGCCTGGAAGCAGAAGAGGGCGGGCCAGGCGGGCCTTCACACTTCCTTCATGCACTGTCACACAATGAGGACTTTAGAGATAATCTCTATTTTCTACATCTTCCAAATTTTCTAGAAATGAATATGGCTTTCATATAGAGAAAAAAATCCATGTTTTTAAAAGGATATCACAGTGATAAGCAGAGGCAATGGGGATGATTAGCACCATTCTCCCAACACCTAACTAATGGCAGAAATGCATGGGTAATAAAGAGTATAATACTTATTTCCAGATTAGTCAGTTAACCTACAGAACCTTAACACGAGAAGTCCTGTTGGTCAAAACCTGGTTAGAAATCACACAAGTGTTCAGACTTATTCATATTATCAATTATATAATTATGTGAAGGAAATAGGACATTACCAGAGGTCAGTAGTTTGTAGTTTTAGATGGCAATCTCATAGTTTACAAAAATTTGAAATGCGTAAGTATTTCCACTGGTCCACTGTACTTCTAGGCATCTATCACCACATATTCAATCACATACGTGAGAAGGAATGACATACAAGGATATGGTCGACAGCAGCATTACTTGTGATGGCAAGAAGCTGGAGACAATCTAAATACGCATCCATAGAGAAACAGCTAAAACCAAATTCATATGGTACAGCCAGAAGAGGTAGTCTCGGATTATTAAAGTGGGGTAGAAATGCATGTATAGCATGGGGAAAATTATGGATAACAAGAATAGCATAATCATTATTTTTTGCTAAATCAAACTAAATACATTTATAATAAAGGACTGGACAAGTTACAAACTGTCAGCAACATTTCTGGGGAATGGGATGGGTGGGAGTAGTGAGTGGTTGGCGAAGGGCTTTCTTTTCTTCAATAACACACCTTTATAGAGCTGGAGTGTTTTAAAGGCATGTAATATTTTGTAAAACTTTTAGAGGTAGTGGGTTCATGCAGTTAATGAGATAAAATGTGTGAAAGTACTCCCACCTCAATTCTAGAAAGTAGCACCCCTGTCCTTCAGTGGAAATATCAACTCAGACAAATGATAAATTCTTTGCACCAACCAATCACAAGGCTAACACCTATCACATATATTTACACATATAAGTAAGGATGATGCAGTCTTCACACTGATACCCCGCTATGTCAGAGAGTGTCTGTGGGGACCTAGTCCATCAAGGAGGCAGATTCTCCCCTTGTGAAGAGCAAAGATCCAGAGTACTAGCCAAGGTAGCAAAGATGGCCTCTCGCTTTAGATCAACTATAACCAAAATTTGGTAGGAGTTAAGAAGTGGGGGCAATGTGACTTATAACTATTTTTAAAAATATTTTATTTATTCATTTTTGAGAGAAGAGAAAGGGAGGAGGAGCAGGAAGCATCAACTCCCATATGTGCCTTGACCAGGCAAGCTCAGGGTTTCGAACCGGAGACTTCAGCATTCCAGGTCAACGCTTTATCCACTGTGCCACCACATATTAATAACTATTACGATTCTTTTATAAAAGATATTCTTAATCTATCAACTTCTGTATCAGGTGCATTTCTCTGCTTCAAGAGAGCAGCTCATGAAGATATACAGGTAGGTACTTAAGAGTCCGTGTCGCACCATGTGGTAATTCTTTATGGACTGACTTTTTATTGCTACTGTTTTCATCTGTTTTGATCTTGGCTCTTCAATTACACTTAGTTTAAAGGGCACTGTCACTGCAGGAAGCTGTGCAGGGTACTGAAAGTGTGCCAGACCGAGTGTCAGGGGCTGTGGTTCTCAGTGCCACTTTTATCATTTACTGAGCAACTGTGAACAGGTCATAATTGCTTTGGTTTTCAGTTTCCACATCTGTAAAATTAGGAGGTCAAACTAGATGATCCTTAAAGAATTTTCAGTTCTATCATCCATGATCTTCATATTTCTCATGGGACCTAAAATGGAATCAAGTGTAACTATTTATATCAAAACTTCTTCACATTTTTATAACAGAATGTACACAGTCTTCACAATCACATGTTTAACGGAGATTCTATTTAATTTTAACAATAAAAACAACCTATTTACTTGGAACAAGTGAAGTTGAAGCATACAAAAACACTTCCCCCTGCTACATACAGATGAGGACACTGAGACCCACAGTGTTCTTGCCCAAATGACATAGCTAGAATGTGACAAAGCCAAGATTCAAACCATACTAGTCCAGCACATTTATTACCCCCTCCTGGCTTTAATGTAGGAGAGGAGGGAATACACAATTTGCGAGCTGATTTTATAAACTGCACACAAATGCAGGTACTTGGTTCTCTACCACCTCACCTTGAGACTAGTTACAACCAGACAGTAACTATTTCAATTGAGTTACTGGAATGTGAACTGTAGAAAACAGACAAAAATTTAAATTCAAACAAGAGATTAAAAAAATTTTTTTTTAATCTAGTAAATACATAGCCCAAATTACCAGGTTTTTCCCAAACTACCATTCCCTTATCTTTGTGCTTCCAGAACACTCTGCATGAACCCTGTTACAGTACAGATCCGACTGTAATAAAACCGCTCTCTCCACCTAAACTGAGCTTCTGGTCGGCAGGTCTGACATCGTACTGTGTGTACCCTGCTTTATTATGATATACCGTAATTGAACCCAATCAAGTCTGCCGAACGAATGTCAACAAAGTTCAGTGACAAATTAGTCTGAAGCATGCTACTATGATAAACGAGAATCAAACTTTAGCCATGCTGCAACTTAGAAGAGCTCTTGATCGAGTCTAGATTGGTGCCAGCATAGAGAAAGAAGCAGAAAGGTGCGTGAATTGAGAGCCTGACAATTTACACAGTATACCAATCCCATATCTTTCCAGCGCAGAGGAGGAATAGCAGTAAACATACTTTTACATGCAGATTACTAAGAAAAAGAAAAAAAAAGCACTGTTTTTAAATCTAGATTACTTTGTGAAGTTGAAAGTGAGCTAAGAAGTCCAAGTAAAATAAAAAATGATTACCATTTATCGATATTTCATTCCTAAAATAATTAAGCAACAGGTAACAAAATCTACTACAGGCAATGAAGATAACAAAGAAACTAAACATTATTCATAAATTTGTTCTGTAATAGTGTAGTCACCTTTCTGTAATAATTTTTAAGCCTGACTAGGCGGTGACACAGTGGATAGAGCGTCGGACTCGGATGCGGAAGACCCAGATTCAAGACCCTGAGGTCGCCAGCTTGAGCGTGGGCCCATCTGGCTTGAGCAAAAGCTCGCCAGCTTGGACCCAAGGTCACTGGCTCCAGCAGGGGGTTGCTTGGTCTGCTGAAGGCCCGTGGTCAAGGCACATTGAGAAAGCAATCAATGAACAACTATGGTGTCGCAACGGCAACGAAAAACTAATGATTGATGCTTCTCACCTCTCTCCATTCCTGTCTGTCCCTGTCTATCCCTCTCTCTGACTCTCTCTTTCTGTCCCTGAAAAAACAACAACAACAAAAACAAAATAATTTTCAATGCTTAGCCCAAATTCAATCACTGGTTACAGTTCTCAAATTTCGGTTCCAGGACCAGCAGCATCAGCAGAACCAAGGAACTTGTTAAAAATACAAATTCTCAAGTCCCTCTTCAGACCTACAGATTCAGAAACTCAGGGTGGAATCCAGAAATCAGTGTTTGAACAGACCCTCACGTGATTCCGATGCATAGTGTGAGAACATGGCTGGACTCTACAGAACGTGCTTTAGTTTAAGTTAGTATTCTATAGATGCAGTTTAGACTACAGGATGCCCAAAGGTATTCTTTTCCAAGAGTGCTGAAGAATGGACTCCAATAATAATGTCAGTGTCCCAAAGTACTGAATGAAGGTTTAAAATAACGAAGAGTCCTAGGGACACCTGACTAAGGCTTACTGAACACTGGAGGATGGGCAGAACCTTTGAAAACAAACAGTATGGCAGTAAAATTCACATATCCTATTCACACATAGTCCACAACCTAGCCTGTCCACTTCTACGTATAAATCCAAGAAAAACTCTTGCCTATGTACGTGGGGAGGTATGAACATAAATAAGCAGCCGCCTTCTTCATAATAGCAAACGAGCACAAGAGCATAACCCTGGAAGCAACCTACACATCCACCAACAGGAAAATGGACAGACTGGCATTTCTGCAAAATGGAATGTCATGTAGCAATCAGAAAACTTCGGCAACATACAATCCAGATAAACCTCAGCAACAGAATTTTAAGTGGATGAATTTCAGCATTATAAATGCAAACAGCATCTCAAAAGATAGGGCATGTAACAGAGTTTGTAATTGTGCAGTATGTATGGAAAACGTAAAGGTGCAATAAAACTATAGTATTTAAAGCCTGACCAGGCGGAGGTGCAGTGGATAGAGTGTCGGACTGGGATGCGGAAGACCCAGGTTCGAGTCCCTGAGCTCGCCAGCTTGGACCCTAGGTCGCTAGCTCCAGCAAGGGGTTGCTCGGTCTGCTGAAGGTCCACGGTCAAGGCACATATGAGAAAGCAATCAATGAACCACTAAGGTGTCGCAATGGCAATGAAAAACTAATGATTGATGCTTCTCACCTCGCTCCTTTCCTGTCTGTCTGTCCCTATTTATCCCTCTCTCTGACTCTCTCTAAAAAAAAAAAAAAAAAACTACAGTATTTAAAAAGATACAAAGGAAATGATAAATATAAGATTAAGTAAATAATCGCCTCATATGAGGGAGCAGGAAAAATGGATGGTCGGGTCCACATGGTTATAGAGCAGTGTTTCTTAACCTGGGTTCTATGAAACCCTAGGGGTTCGATGAGTCGGTCTCAGGGGTTCGAAGAAGCCTCTGCCGCAGAGACCAGAATAAAGTAATACCGTAATCTGTTGTGAGTTCATGCACTTTGTTGGTTTTGTTCTTTGAGCAAGGTGATGTTCATGCACGGCTCATTTTGTGCACCAGTAAAAAAAACATATACCTATGTCTTGAATTTGGGAAAAAAATATTTTATTTATCACTAAAGAAGGGTTCGGTACCTCAAAAAAGGTTAAGAACCACTGTTACAGAGGTTATCATCAAGGTCTAACTTTATGTTAGGTGGTGACTATTGTATTAGTAAAGCCAAATAAATGGACCAATTATAAGAATGTGCCATGAGCCAAGGAATATAATTAATCTGATTCCTTGTACCTAAAGTCCTTTAAAAATACTTTAAAAAATATATAATGTTCCTCAAATATTTCAAACAATTCTAAATTCTACCCAATATGGCTGAGACACCAAGAGCCCTGGGTTCTAAGCTTGACTACTGCCAACTCAAGGGCTAACCTGTTTTGGGTCACAGAATCCAAAGCCAGTGACTCTCTTCCTTAAAAGTATAAAAACAGGCAGTTTGGGCTAGTTTTAGAGGATCCATAGAGCATCCACAAAATTTCAAAGGATCCATGGGCAGGAAGTTAAAAACTGTACTAGCTAACTGTGAGGGACTGTAGGAGAGAACAGCTACCACTCGAGCCTTGAATGTGGCCAGATGGGGCTCATCATTTATCCAATGAGGGGCCTAGTAAGAAGTAGATATAACACTATTTTAATGATGAAAGAATCTGAGGCTCAGACATATTAGTTAACCTACCCATCTACAAACCAGGAAGGCAGGCAAAATAATCCAGCCATTTAATCTGAAAGGTAAGATTATTAACTAAAATATTTACAATTCCAAAGCCTCACAGACCCTGGCCTCTTGACATTCAACAAGTATCCAGAGGAAGTGATATAAATTCTCTGAGCCCATTTTCTCACTATAAAATAACACTGCTGAAGGCACGTGGTCAAGGCATATATTAGAAAGCAATCAATGAACAACTAAGGTATCTCAACAAAAAACTGATTGATGCTTCTCACCTCTCTCCATTCCTGTCTGTCTGTCCCTATCTATTCCTCTCTCTGACTCTCTCTGTCCCTGTAAAAAAAAAAAAAAAATTGAATCTTTGTTATACATCTGAAATTAAGGTTATATCAATTATACTTCAATAAGAAATACAAAAACAAAAAAAGATAATAAGGTTGGTTATATTAATAATCATTTTTATTTTCTAAAAGTTTCTGAGGGCTTCAATAAAATATTTTTAAAGTTTTTTTAATTACTGTGTAGGACGACTGTCTCTCAAGTATTACTTAATTTGTCTATGTTAGAACACTTTTGGATCACTCAAATTACTGTTTTTAGAGGAAGTACTTCTAATTCCCCTGGATAAAACCTTTTAAAGATTCTCTATCTGGAAACAGCCCAAGTGTCCATCAGTGGATGAGCAAATAAAAAACTGTGATACATTTAGCCTGACCAGGCGGTGGCGCAGTGGATAAAGCGTCAGACTGGGATGTGGAGGACCCAGGTTCAAGACTCCGAGGTTGCCAGCTTGAGTGCAGGCTAATCTGGTTTAAGAAAGGCTCACCAGCTAGAGCCCAAGGCTGCTGGCTTGAGCAAGGGGTCACTCAGTCTGCTGTAGCTCCCCGGACAAGGCACATACGAGAAAGCAATCAATGAACAACTAAGGAACGACAACAAAGAATTGATGTTTCTCACCTCTTTCCCTTCCCGTCTGTCTGTCCCTATCTGTCTCTCTCTCTCTGATTCTCCCTGTCCCTGCCTCACACACACACACCAAAAAAAACCCCAAAAACTGTGATACATTTAGAAAATGGAATACTAGCCGCCTGACCTGTGGTGGTGCAGTGGATAAAGTGTCGACCTGGGAACACTGAGGTCGCCAGTTCAAAACCTGCACTGGTCTGGTCAAGGCACATATGGGAGTTGATGCTTCCAGCTCCTCCCCCCTTTCTCTCTTTCTCTCTCTCTCTATGTGTCTCCTCTCTAAAATGAATAAAATAAAAAGAAATTAAAAAAAAAAAAAAAGAAAATGGAATACTAAACAGCTGTAAGGGAGAAAACCTTTTGTGACAGCATGGATAAACCCGAAGATTATTATGCTAAGTGAAATAAACCAGTCAGAAAAAGACACATACCATATGATTTTGCTTTTATGTGAAATCTAATGAACACAATAAACTGAGGAACAAAACAGAAACAGAGACATGGACACATGGAACTGATGGACAACTGTCAGAGGGAAGGGGGTTGAGGGGGAGGAGGGTACAGGAGGGGGAAACTGGGGTGGAAAAAGACTGCTTGGAGTGGGGGTGCATGATGTGTATATATAGATGGTGTTGCTATTGAGTTGTACTCTTGAAACCTATATGGTTTGGTGAACCAGATTACCCCAATTAAAAAAAAAAAAAAAGATTCCCTAGCACCTGTTGGTCAAAGGTTATATCCCTATTTTCCACGCTTATCACTAACCCAATCTACCTGGCTCTAACTACCAAACCACCTGTACTTTCCCAACGGTACATTGTACAGAAAACACCACCATGTGTTCAACAAGTGAATGACAACACCACCTCCTCCTCCTCCATCAGGACACAGCTGAAATTCTCTTTTCTAAAGCCTTCCCATATTTGCAATTTTCATTTTCCATTTTTTCTCTCACCCTTACTAAAATAAACTCCATAAGGCAACACTTATCATTTTTATCCTCAGGTCTGGCAAGGAGATGCTTAGTAGATGTTTAATATTTACTAAAAGAATAAATTATTAAAGTATAACTCAGTAAACCTGCTGGTACTATATAATATTGACCCTCTATCAAAAGTAAATGTTAGGTAGTTTTCCATTATCAATAATGAATGGTGCACTTTTTATTCTATATCAACCATAAATTTGTGAGTTCAAGATAATTTGTTCCTTTATTAACAACTAGTTGTGATCACCATAACCAAAGGCACAAAACAGAACCACAGAGTACCAAAATCTCTCTGTGACCTGGTCAAACCAATTAAGGCACATATATTCATTGGTAATTGATATGGAAAAACATCACTTAAAAAGCTTTGGAAATAATCCAATTTAACATGTGGAATGAATTACAATCACATAATTCAGGGACAGTGTCTTTCTCACCTTTTTATCTCTAGGTGCATATTACACAGGAGATACTCAAATGTCTCCTTTTATAAAACCTGTGTCACAGCCAGCTTTGTCAAAAAGCAGCCATGTCAGGATTTTGGATAGGCCAAGAATATAATCTGGGTTTGTGTTAGCCTTGAGGCCCTTTGGCAAGTCATCTAACAATTAACATTTTAGTTTTCTCATAAACTGCCTCAGGGAGTTTGGAACATTACATACTGTAACAAGTCTTGTTGTAAGCCACAATGTGTTATGAGATCTTCACATTTCCTCTTAGAATAACTAAGTTCTTGCAGTTATCTTCAAGCTGCTTCACTCATATTCCTTAATGCTAGGGTTTTATTATCTTCCCCGTACACACCAGGAAGGAAGGGTATAAAATGACTTGGCTGAAAAGATCCAGCAAGTCACCAAAAGAGCCTTCATTTTAACTCTCAGTTCTTTCATCCTCTTTTCAAAGAACCATTTTCAGAAACCCTCACTGAAAGCGGGCAGACGGAGTATCAAATTAGTCACTAGCTTTCAACGTTTAGTTTTGATGAATAACCTAAGCTTCCTCAGCCTGTAGGCCAAGACAGTTTTCTAGGATTGGATGGATTAAGTTTTGCTGACTGAATCCAAGTTTGTAAATCTACCTTCTTCTAAATTTCAAAATAGCTTGACCTAAATTTTAACTCTAAAGGCATTATTTTTTTTTCTCTCTCCAGGTCTCTCATTCTTTTCAAATTCTGTTCAGTCTTCTAAATGTGTTAAGTCATACTTACCTTTCCAGGTCAGGATCAAGGCTGCCAGAATTTTCTTCTACCTAAACAGTAAATCAATCCTTCCTCATACGTAAAAAACTCCAAGGTACCCATCACTCACAGTCAACTCTAGACGCAGACTCTAATCTGAAATTTTAGGAAACCCAGCATTTTCAAGTTCTAGAAGACCCCCTCTTTTACACTTCTGAACCACCCCAAAGTGCCTCTTCTAATCCTTCACTCCATTATGGAGTGCAGAAACGAGATATTTCAATTCACTGATTCAACAAGAATTGTATCAGCGTTGCAAGCAATGACATTTGAGCAATCATAACTACGGACCCTGAAGTGGGGTAATAATCTAAAGATTCCCATATTACACGTGCTGAAAACAAATTATTCAGCAGATTCCATTTTCTGGGCCCAAGTGACTTGCATAACTGAGCGATCAGCATAGGCTCAAAAGGGGGCAGAGAACTCATAATTCAGTTTACTGTACCTTACTATAAAATTCTACACCGAAATATTCTCACACATGCCTGCCTCTTAGATGATAAGTTCTTCCCCTAGACATTTAATTATCATCGGGTTCTCTTCTGTCTGCAGCGACCACGGGCCACCCAGTAACTCATTCCAACGACAACTCTGGCGGCTTTGCGCTTACAAATCCCGATGCCCGCACAGCCCGCAGCCTCTGCTGAAGCCCGCAGCACCAAACTGGCAACCCCCACCTCGCCCACGTCGCTCGTCAGTCCACGCCAGGCGCAACCCTCTCACCATCCGAGAAAGGCTTTTAGGCTCCCCGAGCCGAAGCCCTTCCGTAGGCAGAGTACTGCCACCGCCCGCGGGAGCAGTCCCCCAGCTGGCACCTACCTCCCACCTCCACCTTCGGCCGCGGCCACGGTCAGCGCTCGCCCGCCTCCTCCAACGACCCAAACGGCCGCGCCGAGACTATCGCAGAGAAGCGGGGCGCCGAGACAGGTGCCCACGCTCACCTCCGCGCCCAACCGCCCTGTGCCTACCCCCGCCCCCCGCCCGCACCCACCCTCGCCCCGCCTCCAGGCTACCCCCAGCCGGTCTGCCCCCGGCCCCGCTGGTGCCGTCGCCTCGCCCCGGGCGGGCGCGTCACTATCCTCGCCGCGGGGCTTGGCTCTCACCGTCACGGTCCGCGGGAGCCACGCGGAGATACCACTCGGCGCCCTAGTGGGATCGTACAGCCCCGAGGGCGCGCACAGGAGCGCGAAACGCAGCGCCCTGGGCCGGCGGCCCCGCCTCCGCCTCTGGCTCCCGCCTTCCCGGCCCCAGGCCGGCTCCGCTCCGCCCCTCACGGCCACCTCCCAGTCTCGGCAGGTTCTCAAGGTTCCTTCTCCGCCCCCGAGCCGCCTGCGCCGCAGGGGAGGTAGCCTCTCATTGGCTCCGCTCGTTGCTAGGCGATGAACAACCGCGGCCTGCATTGGTCGGGTGGGGGCCTCGAGTCTCCTCCCCATCTCCAAAAAACCCCCGAGAAAAAGAAAACCTTATCCCTAGAGCCGAAAGGGATGCTGGCGCAGCTGCGGCTGCGGCACCTGTTACGCCCTGTGATTCACCCTGCCCGGCTCCCCTCCGGCCCCGCCTCAAGCCTGCAGGGCTCGGGGCCCCGTGGGGGGAGGGGGGTCGTGGCTGCCTTAAAGCACGTGTTCCGGGTCCCGGTGAACCCCAACACCCACACTAGGAGCAAAAATGAAGCTCCCTGAAGAGCGACGTGCGCTTGTAAAAGTGGATAAATAAATCTAACAACAGTCGGCACCCGTAATTAGGTCAGGAGGCTTAGGGGAAGGGAGTTTCAAGCGTTAGGAATCGTGGATGCAAACAGCCCAACCAGGAGAGTTACATGTGAAATTAGGGCAAAGAAAATAGGCGACCACAACGGGAACACTAAGCATGGCACTTAAGATCTAGAAGTTTATGCAGAAATGTCTTATAGCCACCGAGCAAAAAATGTGGAAAGAAAAGGTATGCCTGTTGTACCCATCGCCAGGGTCAGGCCGGCTCCTCTTTCTCCCCTGTCAGCCCAAAATTCTTCCGGGAAGAAGAGAGGCCCTAAAAAGAAAAGATCAGATGGGGAAATTATGAGTTGAGTTATAAATACAAATATGTACTTACTTTGATAGATTTTTGTGTGTTTGGAAGCCAAATGATTTGTTTACTCAAGAGAGGGGAAACAGGTTTGGCGTTTTAAAGAGGTTCCTGAGAGCAATCTGAAACTAAAATACCAAAATAGAATAAAACAAGAAAAATCAATAATAAACAAGGTAGGGACTAGCGCCGTCCTACCAATTTACAGGTACATATTCCCAATCTCGGATGAAGATCAAGGCGAAAAAATGAGCACGCCAGGGCGACAATTTAAGAATCCAACGAAATCCTCCTGTTTGCCTTTGGCCTCCTAAGCCAGTGGTTCTCAAACTTTTTTTTTTTTAAGGGCAATGACTCTTTTTTATTATTATTATTCATTTTTTAGAGAGGAGACACAGAGAGAGAGAGAGAGAGAGAGAGAGAGAGAAAGGGGGGAGGAGCTGGAAGCATCAACTCCCATATGTGCCTTGACCAGACCAGTGCAGGGTTTTGAACTGGCGACCTCAGTGTTCCCAGGTCGACGCTTTATCCACTGCGCCACCACAGGTCAGGCTTGGTTCTCAAACTTTTTGAAGTCTGGGCACATTTAAAATCCTACAAATAATTGTAGGTGCACTATATACAAATTTCTGAGAAATATGTTATAATAATTAAGTCAAATATTAAAGAAAAAATATAAAGTCCAAGCGTGCTTTTATGGTAATTAAATGAAATAAATATGACAAAATTAAATTTATTCTGACATTAAAAAACATTTTTGTTACATTTTTTGAGTTATGCTTTTTAAAATTCATAAAAAAGAAGGGTTAAAAATAATAAATTTTAAAAAACACGACAAAATGTTATCTTTTTATATATATAGATACATTTTTAGTAAGATTTAGTAAATTTGACAGGTCCCGAAGCGAATGTGTTAAGTTTTTTCATTCTTGTGTTTATGAGAAACATGAGCCTGATGTGTCCTAGTGATTTCTTGAATGATTAGGCATATATTTGAAAGGCAAACTCCCATTTCCTCGTCAATACATTGAAGAATTCCTCTCTTTTTACTCTTTTTTCTTTTTTAATTTCTTTTTTTATTTACAGAGACAGAAATAGAGTCAAAGAAAGGGACAGACAGACAGGAAGGGAGAGAGATGAGAAGCATCAGTTTTTTGTTGTGGCACTTTAGTTGTTCATTGATTGCCTTCTCATATGTGCCTTGACTGTGGGGCTACAGCAGACTGAGTGACCCCTTCCTTGTTTAAACCAGTGACCTTGGGTCCAAGCTGGTGAGCTTTACTCAAACCAGATGAGCCCACGCTCAAGCTGGGGACCTCCGGATCTCGAACCTGAGCCCTCTGCATCCCAGTCTGATGCTCTATCCACTGCTTCACCAGCTGGTCAAGCCCTCACTATTTACTCTTAACTGTGTTGAGTGCAGAAAACCCCCACCATACATATCATCTTAACTTTACACCAAACAAAGGATAGAAGAAACTTGCCTCTAGTCTTTCTGCTGAACATGGGGAGTAGTGTAAACAATCCAGCACCACAGCTTAACAGCCTTTTGCAACCTAATTAGGCAAGTGAGGTGGGGGGTTGGGCAGACTGTCAGCTTACAGCCAATTTCCCACACCTGTGACCCCCAAAAATCTAAACTCCAAAAACCCTGTTGGTTTTTTGGTTCCCAACAGGCACATATTTCTCCAAAATACCATAGGGTACACACTTTGAGAACTACTGGCCTAAGCGATCAAGAGGCCGAGCTGAATGCTGTTAAACTTAGGTGAGCAAATAGCCCAATACCTGCTGGGACCCATCATTGTTAAGGACACTATGAATGCAGGGTTGGTGGGGAGGAAGAAATCAATTATTACCAGTAATTAACTTACTCCTTACCCCAAAGTACTGATGACTTATATGAGGGGGGCGGCAGGGGTATCTCTGCTCCAAAAGTAGGTTTTGCAATTTCAACTGTCCGCCCCCAAAATCACACATCCTTTCTTTCCCGTCTTAAAAAGCAACTTAAGGCTCTGGACAGATAGCAAAGTTGGTATGCCAAGATTGTGGGTTCTTCCAAATCAATGTTTCTGTCTCTCTCTCTCTCTCCTTTCTTCTCTCTCTAAAAACATTAAATTTGTTTTTAAAAAAGCAGCAACTTGCCTGATCAGGCGGTGGTGCAGTGGATAGAGCGTCGGACTGGGATGCGGAAGACCCAGGTTCGAGACCCCGAGCTCACCAGCTTGAGCACGGACCCATCTGGCTTGAGCAAAAGCTCGCCAACTTGGACCCAAGGTCGCTGGCTCCAGCAAGGGGTTGCTTAGTCTGCTGAAGGCCCGCAGTCAAGGCACATGTGAGAAAGCAATCAGTGAACAACTAAGGTGTTGCAACGGCAACGAAAAACTAATGATTGATGCTTCTCACCTCTCTCCGTTCCTATCTGTCTGTCCCTATCTATCCCTCTCTCTGACTCTCTCTCTCTGTCCCTGTAAAGAAAAAAAAAAGCAGCAACTTAATGTGACAGTTTTTTTGGGCACTTAAAGCTTCATTTTGGCCGTTTCACCTCCTCACAGGCAAAAAGCAAGAGCTCACTCTTCAATTAGCTAGAAGAATTGAGATCAATGAATTAAATAAGCAGCATTCAGCACACCCTTTTGTGACCCAACCACTTACAGAATCGGATTTTAAGAAGATGTGCGTCAAGCTGACTTAAATTCAAAATGTTTGGCCCCTCCCTCATCCCCAAGGAGGAATGACTTGTCTGAATAAATCAATGATTTTCAATCTTTTGCTCTTAGGACTTTTCCATTCTTAAAAAGTATTGAGAACCCGCCTGGCCAGGCGGTGGTGCAGTGGATGGAGCATCGGACTTGGATGCAGAGGACCCAGGTTCGAGACCCTGAGCTCGCCAGCTTGAGTGCCGGGGCCCATTTGACTTGAGCAAAAGCTTGTCAGCTTAGACCCAAGGTCGCTGGCTCCAGCGGGGGGTTGCTTGGTCTGCTGAAGGCCCTGAGTCAGGGCACATGTGAGAAGGCAGTTGATGAACAACTATGGTGTCGCAAGGGCAATAAGAAACTAATGGTTGATGCTTCTCACCTCTCTCCCTTCCGGTCTGTCTGTCCCTGTCTGTCCCTCTCTCTGACTCTCTCTCTGTCCTTGGAAAAATAAAAAATAAATAAAATAAAATAAATAATAAAAGGTATTGAGAACCCTTTTATGTAGGTTATGGCTATTGATATTTACCATACTAGAAATTAGGACTGAGAAAATTTTAAAATAATAAATAATAATAATTATTATATCTTAACATAAATAGCACATTTTAATGGAAAATAACTATTTTCCCAAAAAAAGGGATATTACTTTAAATTTTTTTTAAGTATTTTTAATGTCTGGTTTAATGGAAGTAATTGGATTTTCATATCTATTGCATTCGATCTGTTGCACTATGTCAGACAGCCTTTGGAAAACTGTATATTCATGAGTAAAAAATAGCATTTTAGTAGTCTAATAAAAATAGTTGACTTTGTAGACTTTCTGAGATAGTGTTCGTGATACCACTGGTCTAAACCTGTCTTTGTACACTGTACCCTTCATTGATGACTGCGTTAGGAACTGAACAGGTGACCTAACTGGTGAGTACATAATGGGAAGGGGGGGGGGTGGAGGGAAGGGGGATAGTTCAGGGGAAGAGTTTTATCCCTAAGAGACCATAAGAAGTCTTTTCCTCACTTCCTGCTCTGGCCATCCTCCAGTGAGCAAGACATGTTTGGAGTTGTGGTGGCATATCCCAAAACTATAAGAGAAAAGAAGAAGAAGAAGCAAAAGTAATCAGGAAAGGCAACCCAGAAGCCAGATGTCAGTGAGTGGCTAAATTAACCTACTCTGGCTCTGTACACCTCCAGACTGCTCACATGTGAGCTAGTAAATGGCCAATTACTTAAGCCAGTTTGGGTTAGGTATTTAGTTACTTGCAGTCAAGAAGATCTTGACAGATATATAGCACAAGATAAAGAATTTGGCCACAGCCTAAAAGAAGTATAAGGACACATTAAGCACAGGGCTAAAGAAATTGGGTTTGTTAGAATTTTGCCATTGTAAGGAAAAAAGATAAAGGGGAAAGGTACAATCTGTAATATTTTTTAAATGCTTTACTTTGTTACTTTCCCCTCTTTTAGCAAACTTAAAGGAATGTGACTATCAAATGTTTTCTAGAAAACATCAAAATTTCCACCCCTACTACACTATAGTGTACACTGGGGAACAAAATTTTTGTTGCATTCACAAAAACACTTGTTCTTACCTAACACGAGTGTGCTGCTCTCAAATCTGACATTAGTTTCCTCTATAAGCTACAGTTTATTTGCAATTCAAGATTTTAGGTTTTCATCTTATTGTAAAATTTTCAACATTTAATTTAACATAATGAAGTAGAATGTCTTCTTGGGCATCATCTTTGTGAAAATGTAATAATTTATATAATGCAGTAAATACACTAATACACTAAAAGATATGATCGTATCAGAATTGTCTACAATTTCAAAATAGAACATATTAAAACATTTATTTTAATCATAAAAGTTGCGCAAAACTTACTTAAATTCTATTCAGGCAAAAATTTGCATTTGTAGCTCTTGCGTGTGTGTCCTTGTTAAGGTCAATCTCGTTTGATGCTCCAGCAGTAGTCTGCTCATCACTAACAGCTCCAAGATTTCCGGGAAACTTATTAAGGTGACTGTTCAGGAAGTGGATCTTAACGCTCATGTTACATCCAATGTTGTGGAAAGCCAACAGCATCCTTTGAACCAGAAGTTCATAGGTTTCTGCTTTTTTGTTGCCAAGGAAGTTCTTTGTAACTGCCACAAAAGACTACCATGCTGCTTTTTCCTCCTTATTCATCTTCCTGGCAAATTCTTCTTCATGTTTGAGGGTTCAAATTTGAGGTCCATCAAATATACCTGCTCTTATCTTCTCTAAAGACAAAGCAGGAAAAGCAGAAATAATATGTTGAAAGCATTCACTTTCTCTATTCAAAGCCTGAACAAACTGCTTCATTAAGCCAAATTTGATGTGAAGTGGGGGAAAATGATCCTGTCTCAATTAACTACAGGTTAATTCACAATATTTTGCATCCTTACTTCCAGAGCTTCACGTTTCGGCCACTCCTTCTGTGTCCAGTGTTTCTCCCGAGCTTGGCTGTCCCACAAACACAGAAAGCAAGGATACTTTGTGAAACCTCTCTGTTGTACTAGCAGGAAATTTACCATTTTAAGATCCAAACAAATGATCCAGTTATGCTCCTCATACTTCAGAAAGTCGAGGACAATTCTTATGTCATTATAATTTTCTCGCAGATGAGTTGAATAACCAGTTGGAACCGCTGCATGAACATTACCGTTGTGTAGGAGAACACATTTCAGACTCCATTTAGATCTGTCAAGAAATAGCTGTCATACTGTTGGATTATAAGTGGTAACACCTAGCTGGCTGAGAAGACTACTGATATCATGACAGTAAACAAAGTGTTTGTCTTCAGAAAAGAAGTCCACAAAAATTTGTTCACGCTTCCTGAAATGGGATACTTTAGCTGACTGGTGAAGTACATTCTTTTCTTGAGGCCTGGAGGCTAATAACTCAGCTGCTTTCTTTGATAGGCCCAAATCTCTTACTACGTCATTCAATTCGGGTTGGCTAAACTGCTGAGGGGTTAATGACTGCTTGGCATCAGAAGAAGATCCTTCAGATTCTACAACCATTTCCTCATGCATCTTATCAAAATACACTTGATCACCATGTTCCTTCACTTTCTTCATCCTTAGAAGAAATAAAACCATTGAAAACTAGAACTGGGAGTGTCTCAGAGTGTGGCATAGGTCATATTGCTGAAGGAATATTAGGATATGCGATCATATGCTGTTTTTTCTTGCCAATGCCCTTTGTATGGATCAGATAGAAATAACAGTCACTGCTGTGGTCCGTATGTTCACGCCAAACCATGGGAATACCAAAAGGCATTCCTTTGTGTTTTCCTTTTGTCCAGTCACAAAGCATTTTCTCACAATTATGATACACAATATGAGGAGCCCAATTCTTGTCTTGATCGCCAAGGGGAAATTGAAAATAGGCAATATATGCACATGTCACAAATGATGAAATATTGCGCCTTTGACGTTGAAGTGTGTAACAGCCACATATAGAACAGAAGGTGTCAGGACTATTTTCACATTTATGCCTACTCGAAGAAGCCATGATTCAATCTTAAAACAAAATAAGAGGGTGTTAAAAAAAGAAAAGAAAAAAAAAAAGACGGTGTTTTTACCAGATAATAATTTTTTTACATTTAAAAACAACTACAATTATGTAAAAGTGATGTTTGTAAGACATTAATTGCCTTGTGGTTATGTTCAATCCAAGAGTCGTTGCCCTTTAACTCCAATTTAAAAACCAATGTATGCCATTAACTGTAACAAAAAGAAATTAAAATTGCATAAAAACTAGAGCATGCACCAAAAAAACAGATTTCAGATTTGGAATCAGCGATGCAGAAATATATAGAAAAAGTTCTAAAACCTCATGCACCAGAAAATGAAAAAAAAATTGTTCCCCAGTGATATCAATCTGAGAAATAATCTACAAAAATAACTGACCATTACTTTCCAAAGATGTCAAGGTCATGAAAAACTAGGAACAACTCAGGAACTGTCACAGATTAGAGGAGATTAAAGAGACAGGACAACTTAATGGAATGTGGGATCCTGGATTGGAACCTGGAACAAATGAAGCACATTCCTGTTCTCTGATTTCACAGTGGTCAGACTAAATTATTTTTATTATTATTATTATCATCATTTTTTTTAGGTGAGAGGAGAGGAGATAGTGAGACAGACTCCCACATGCACCCCCACTGGGATCTACCCGCAACCCTGTCTTGAGCCAATGTTCGAATCAATGGACCTGTTTTTTAGTGCCTGAGGCTGCTGGCTGGGACCAACAGAGCCATCCTCAGCACCCAGGGACACACTCAAATCAATCAAGCCACTGGCTGCAGGGGGCGGTTGAGGGGGTGTCACAGAGAGAGGAGGAGGGAATCAGATGGTCACTTCTCCTGTGTACCCTGACCGGGAATCGAGCAAGGACATCCATATGCTGTGCGGAAGCTCTATCTACTGACCCACCAGCCAGAGCCCAAATAAACCTTTTTTTTTTTTTTTTTTTTTTTTAATAGAGACAGAGAGAGAGTCAGAGAGAGGGATAGATAGGGACAGACAGACAGGAATGGAGAGAGGTGAGAAGCATCAATCATCATTTTTTTGTTGCCGTTGCGACATCTTAGTTCAGGGTCCCCAAACTTTCTACACAGGGGGCCAGTTCACTGTTCCTCAGACCATTGGAGTAAAAAAGCAAAACGGGAATAAATACAATATTTAAAATAAAGAACAAGTAAATTTAAATCAACAAACTGACCAGTATTTCAATGGGAACTATGAGTGCGGATGCATCCTGTGCTCCTCTCACTGACCACCAATGAAAGAGGTGCCCCTTCTGGAAGTGTGGCGGGGGCCGGATAAATGGCCTCAGGGGACCGCATGTGGCTGGGGCCTGTAGTTTGGGGACCCCTGTCTTAGTTGTTCATTGATTGCTTTCTCATATGTGCCTTGACAGTGGGCCTTCAGCAGACTGAGTAACCCCTTGCTCAAACCAGCGACCTTGGGTCCAAGCTGGTAAGCTTTTGCTCAAACCAGATGAGCCCGCACTCAAGCGGAGGACTTCGGGGTCTCAAACCTAGGCCCTTCTGCATCCCAGTCCGACACTCTGTCCACTGCGGCACCGCCTGGTCAGGCCAAATAAATCTTTTAAAATGTAATTTATTTCATGTCATTTCTCTGCTTTCCTCATTCATTGTTAAAGCCAAAATTCTTTCATGGCTACAAGATTCTCATGACCTCTCTTAACTCTCTGACCTTGTGTTCTACATACAACTCTCTCCCTTGCTCAAGTAAGCATTAGTTGCATCACTGTTTCTCAATCTTGCCAAGCACATTAGTGCCTCAGGACCTTTGCACTAGTTAATATTTCTTTTTGAATGTCCTTTCTCTTAACATCTATATTCCCTTTTCTAGTTTACCTAAAGTCACCTTCTTTGTGCAGACCAACCTGATAACATTATTTAAAATCAGAACCCCTTTCAGCTTTCCAAATCTTTTACCTCCCTCTAATATCATCTCTACCATAATATAGCATTTACTTATTTTGTTTGTTTGTTTCTTTTGTCCATCTCCCTTTACCAGAATATAAGCCCAGCAGAGATAGAGATTTTGTTTGCTTGTTCGCTGATATATCCTCAGTGCCTACAACAATGCCTGGTACATTGTGGTTAGTGCTCAATAATTATTTAGTGAATAAATGAACATAACTTTTTTTTAATTTCAAAGAAATTACCTTGGCAGTCTACTGTGTATTTATTACAATGATGCTGCTTTAAAGATATTACATCAGTAGGCACTGTATTTGTTGAAAATAATACTTTCTTTTAGAATAAATCTAGGTTTTGGAACAGTCCAGAAGTCAGTCAGAGCCAAATCTGATGAACACATTCAGGCGCCATGTTAAAATGCCAAACCTGTGTTTGCCCACTAAGTGACTACATTTGCGTGGATAGGGAAAGGTCAAAAAACAAGATGTGTTTGATTTTTTTAGGACAGACAGTAAACTGACTCTGAACATAATTTCAGAGAGGAGTTCTAAAAATGTACACCAGTAGCAAGTTTCAGAAAAATGCATATATTTCAAACTCGGTATGTTTGTATGTGTGAATGAGTCTCTTCCAATCTGTCTGCAGACTTCCATTCTTGTCCCCATTACATCAGAGTTTTTCAAAAATGAAAATCAAATTCTCTTCACTCCTCTCTCTCATCCCTTACAATTAAGAGCCTTTAATGGCTCTTCCTTGTTTAATGGCCTCTATTGTACGCAGCATGGAATTGAACTTCCTACCCAGTCTTGCACACATTGTTTGGCTCCTGTTCCCATTTTGGAACTCTCGCTTTGGTACACAAAGTGCCAGCCCTAGGTGGCCCTTTTTGTCAATCGTTGGCCCTTTGCATCTGCCTCTCAGTCAGCCTGGAAGACTCTTCCCACAGAATTCAAGACTATGATTCTTTTTCAACATCTGAATCCTACTAGCATATATTAAGCAAGCTTCCCAGGGCTCGTTTCATTTGTTTCTTTGCTTGCTTGCTTGCTTGCTTATGGCCTGTATCCTGCCACTAGAATGTAAGCCCAGTGAAGGCAGGGACTTGGTTGGTTGTGTTTGCTTCTGTAGCCCCAACCCCTCCACGTCTGCACTGGAGGGTTGTTAACCAGACCCTTACTAGTAAAATTGTGTGGGATGTGAATAGTAGGGAAGGAACAACCACTTTTCATTTTATTAACTTCTGTTATATGTGAATTTTGATAAGTATATATTATTGTAATTTTAAATATTTTAATTTTGCTTTAATAAATAGGCTCTGACTTTAATATGTATTAAGTTAAAAATCTACCCGTATTTACTCCTGTGTGTTTCTCAGAACCTAGTGTTTCAAATACCCCAGCAAACATTCAGGACACACAGCTTCTACTAACATGTATATTCAAGTCTGGATAATAATGGGTTTTGTGTAATTCATACCATCTGGGTGATTTCAATAGCAGCAATGGTTTCTGGATCTAGCGAAGATGTTAGGACCCCTGTGCTGTAACAGATGAGAAGATGGACTGAGTCCCCTTTTTTTAATGGCCTCACATTCATTTACTTTGTGTTCTGGCCAAGACTTTCTTCCCAGCAGCGGCAGGGTGTGTGAACAAAGTTTTGCAGGGTATTATACTAGAAACTTTATATCCATGGCCTCATTTTATTCAGAAGATACATAAAGCTGTTAGTAATTAACTGCAATATGGTATAGAACAGCTTTCAAAGATTGCGAGATCTCAGAATCCTATATGTGGGCTGAAGTGGTCAAGGAGTACTCCATGGAAGAGAAAGAACTGGAGTAGGACCTTGAGGCAGCCTTTCTTCTGCCAGCCTGGCAATACCACACCACCAGCTCTGCCTCCTGACCTCTAAAGGTCTCACAGTTAGCTGCGCTTGGTTCCTCTGGCTGAGTAGATCTCTGCATCGTGTTGCATTTCTGAAGATGATTCATTTCTGGCCAATCCCTTTGGCTTTGGGCCAGTAGTACCAGCTTGAAATGACAGTCTTGTGTCACTTACAAAGTGCTGGCTGAGTTTACAGGAAAAACAGATCACTGTGGGTTCCCTTTTCCTCCTACCTCTACCCGGGTGAAAATTCCCGGAAAAGAAAACTATCCTTGCCCATTCACCACCATGTCCTAACTCACCCCACCAGGCACAGACACACAGAAGACAAATGCCTGATTATCTTCTAGGTCCTCCATTCTTAGCACTTGAGATTTTCGTCTGATCTGTAGAGTGTTTTTTGAAATGGTTCTTTTAGAGCAAGGACACCTAATAGATTTTTATCAACCTCTAACACATTGATTTCTTATTCTCCATGTGTCTCTAAATTGATTTATTAATTTTAAAATATCCCATGTAAAACTTGATCATGCATAAATCACTCAAAGAGTTTATAAGGTGCTATCATGGAAAAGTGGTCAGTTACCCAAAAGGAGTTCCCAGATCCTGTATTTCCAAGAGAAAAGCATACTTCTTTAAATATTTTAGTTGTGATTTAAATTTGCAGCAAACACACATGCACGTGCACACACACAATAGGCAATTATTTTGAAAATTTTGAGCATTTAGGACCATCCTGAATTCTGATATAACACTTCAACCATGTTAGCTAAACTGTTTGACACAAATTCATCTTCTTCAGTATCCAATCATAGTGTAAATTTATTATTTTTTTTTACTGAAATCTTATGGGGTTTCATCACACAGTGCATAACATCTCACTTTTTAAAAAACTCACCAATCATACATATCTCCTCTTGAGTCTCTCCTCCAGCTCCCTTATCAACCCCCTTCCCTTCCAGTACACATGCACACACACACACACACACACACACACACACACACACACACACACTCAAAGCTAAACTTGCTGACTACAGTGGCCTCTAAACCTTTCTTATACAGAAAACTTAGTTTAGTTTACATTTTTAAACTTGAAAATTTAAACCCAAAGCATTGATCAACCAACAAAAGATCCTCCAAGGAGGCAGGGGGACTATAAATAACCTAAAATTTTTTTTTAGTTTAGAAATCTATTTAAAAACCACAAGATTCAGCATCAGCTTGAGTAGTTCTAACTAATTTAATTCTGCGCTAAAGCACTCTTTTATTCTACCTAGTCTTAGTCTTCCTTGCTCTTATATCATTTTTTCTTCAATGGTTTAATAAATATTTACTGAATGATTACCATGTGCCAATAAACACCATTGAGAGATGTAAGGTCCCTGCTCACCACAGAAACTCGGTCTCCCAGGAAGACAGAATAATGACAGTCTGAATATTGTCGAGAAGAAGTGGCCTGCACCATAGGCACTTGAGTCAGACTACCTGGGCTGAAATAGAGCTAAGCCTCCTGGGTCCATGCTGACCTCACTGGCTTCCAAAGCAACCCAGGGCTTCCTTCCTCTTGGCATTCTGTTCAGTAAACAATAAGTGCTTTGTGATCTAAGTCACTACCAGTTAGGTTGTTTGTTACTTGAGATTAAAAGTATCTTATATGATAGTACACCAAAAAAAGAGCTCTCATAAAGTGACCTAAAGTGTGATATTTCATTTATTGGTACAGACATACTCAGGTGCCCAAAGTAAAAACAACCAAGTGACCAAAAAAAGTCAGTGAGAAATGAGGTATAGGAATTATTTACAAAGGATTGATTAACTGGAATAATTAAATTAGAAGCAGCAAAAATGTGGAGCTGTTTCTTTGCTATGAATTCTAAATATGTATATCTAGAATATTAACTTTTTTCTAAAACATATGTATATATAAATTTAACTAGGCCACAAAAGTTAAAGTATATCAATATATATATCTTTCCACAAATGATTTGCTATGCTGAGATCTTCAGACTATAGTACTATGTTTTTTTTGCTAGCATTTGCTTTATGTTATAGATCATTTTTAACAAAATTCATGTGTAAATAATATATTTAGAAATCAAATTGTTCTAAATGTAGTAGTGAAAGTAGATGTGTAAAAGAAAATGATAATGTCTTTGTATGATGAACAACACCTTTGTAGAACAAATAATGTGTATCGTTTATCAATTCTATAAGATTACATTTTTAATATTAGATTTCCTTTAAAAAGTTTTACATAAAACCCAGACTTTTATGCAGCTATTTTAGTGAGTTTTCTGTAATATAAATCACACTCCAGAAGGCAGAGGTGTTGCAGCCAACAAAACAGTTCAAATCTTTTTATTCTGCAACTGGCAATTCTATTTTATCTTAGCTATAAATTTCCACTTCACGTCTCTATTTATATTTTGTTAAGTGAAATTTCTTTTTTCTGCATTCTCAGTGAAAAAGGGATCTGGAAGCTTGATTCTGGGTAAAACATCTATAGTTTTGATATCAGTTAAAATACGGTATTGATTTAAAGTAACTATTTAAGACTTAAAATCGTATATGAATTTGCCTGTCCCTTTAAAAAGAAAAGCTGAACTCTCTTGGATTTATTTTATCTTAGCAGCTGTTCCTGAAGTCCATGTTATTCAAATGAGGGTTTTCAACTCTTTGTTGTGTTTTTCAACTTATGGTATATGCTATCACACATTAAAACCAAATTTAGAATGAGGTGGATTTAGGACAAAAATACTGGAGAAATAAAAAACCTCTAATTTTCTCTCTTTTTTAATTACTTGTTAGCAAAGAAATTTATTTGCATGTAAATAATCAGGTTCTTTTATTTTAATGTTTCAGGGGAGAAATCCCACAGATTTTGTCTCCTTTCAAAATAATAAAAAACCCTAAACGTCTCATTTTCATTTAGCAAAGATAAAACTGTTGAACATGATTTGCCCGAAGCCCCTGTAACAGTAGCAAGGCACCAAAAGTTGGATGATATATTTAGTAATGTATGTGTACGGGGAAGGGAGGTGTCCTCAATGGACATGTTGACACTTTCTGTGGTCACAGACTATGAGGAAGAACACATCAAACACTTTCCTTGCCACTCTGAAATAAGCATATTTTAAGTTTTACCTAATGTAGGCTACCCATTGATCTAGAAAGAATAACTTCACAACTCATACACCTATTTTCATTTATTTTTTTTGCATTTGTTTTGCAAGGGTCAGCATAGCAAGATCATTAAGAAGACAAACTCTAGATAAGGATCTCGGCTTGGACTCTACTTGCCGTGAATACTTGTACTTTTCATTTAATTTACAAACTAAACCAGTTATCTTTAATAATACCAAAATACATATAAAACTTTAACTTATTGAGGAGTTATCGTCTTCATTTTATGTCATATGTAGTCATTTCCTAGTATCAATGTCAGGGACTGCTTCTTGCCAAGCACTGTTCTAAGTACTTTACACATTAATTCATTTAGTTCTTACAACAACTAGATGAGGTAGGGTCATTATTGCCTTTACTTTCTGATTAAGAATTAAGAAGGCAAATGTTAAGTAATTTGCCCAAGATCACCCAGCTAGTAAATTTCAGAGCTCTTCTCTTAACCACCATGTCATCATCACCAATCTGTTTAGGATTGTGTTAATCTCTGTTGCTCACCAATCATTTCTGTTCAATTGCCTGCTCATTAATTAAAAGAAATCTTCAAACTGTGATAGCCACCCTCTGCCCATGCACATGAATATTCTCTGAGTGGTCCAGGGCATGGACAACTTTAAGGGAATCAATTTCACTTCCCCAATTTCTGTCCTATGATTTCCTATACCCTCTCTGCCTGAGAACATGCCGTGGTCTCTTTCCTCCCCCTTTCACAATCACCATTTTTTCAATTAACAAAAGCAAGCCACTCTTCTCACAGATCCCACATCTTACTGCAGTGCTTTGACCCCAGGTACACAAAACACAAAAAAATTAGAAGCCCGAGAAAGGGAAGGACTGTAATGGGTGGAAATATAACTGTTACCTGATAGACCATTAAAAATAATTTTGGTGATAGGTCATCACATGATTTTTGGCATGTAATTGGAAGGAGTGTGAGGAATTGAGTACCACTGCCACAACAAATTCCTCCCATTCCCATATACTCATTTCTATGAACAAAGTGCCTTAGCATTTATATCTATAGGAACAAATGCCTGAATAGACTTGAGGCAGAACTCAGTCTCATTCTAGTTATAAATAATATTCATCCACAGATCCACTGGGGAAAAAAAGCACCCCTTCCATTCCATTAGCAGATACATTTTTTTTTTTTTTTTTACAGGGACAGAGAGAGTCAGAGAGAGGGATAGACAGGAACAGACAGACAGGAACGGAGAGAGGTGAGAAGCATCAATCATTAGTTTCTCGTTGCCCTTGCGACACCATAGTTGTTCATTGATTGCTTTCTCACATGTGCTTTGACCGCGGCCTTCAGCAGACCAAGTGACCTCTTGCTGGAGCCAGCGACCTTGGGTCCAAGCTGACAAGCTTTTTGCTCAAGCCAGATGGGCCCGCGCTCAAGCTGGCGAGCTCAGGGTCTCAAACCTGGGTCTTCCGCATCCCAGTCCGATGCTCTATCCACTGCACCACTGCCTGGTCAGGCAGCAGATACATTTTTAATAAAATCTTATTTTTATGTTTTAAAATACATAAAATATAGTTATCAATTTGCAATATAGCTACTGTTTGATCAATTGTTTATTACTAACCAGTTTAAGGATAACTTCAACCAGAGATTTTTTTTAACATCTAGAACTTCACAGTCACAAGAAAGTAAAATTATGTAAATATGTAGTTATAATATCTGTTGTAAAGAATGATGTAATGATCAATAAACACTTTTAAAGCATGAAAATACGCAATATGATAGCATTCTGAGGGGTAAATGAAGTGAAAATATGAGTTCAAGAAGAAATAACAATGTAAATTTTCCATTAAAGAGCTATTCATCTATATTTAAAATGAATAATGTAAGGTAAAAAATTATGTGGGATTTAAATTCTTTGGGGTAAATTTAGAAGAGTGAGCTAACAGCTTTATTTTAAAATATCATGAATTGCAATATCCCGGAGATTACACCCTTTGCAAATTTATGATGAAAAATTACCGGTGCAAGATAAAAATGTGGGAGGGATATAAGTTTTTCAAAATTCTTTCAGAGACATGTGGGAGCAAAAGTTTGAAAACCATTGTTCTTGACTACATATCTCTTCAGGGTACTTAAAATCTGGACCAGGTACTCATAAACACTACCATTTAATACACAAAAACAAGGCTGATATGAAAATGAAATGCCCTTGCTCAATGCTCTGTATGCCTGGATATTCAGCAAATGTAACAAATGAGAACTTAATATACCATGTTTTCTTGTGCTATTTTTTTTTTTTTTACCTCTGAAGACACTATATGTAGCTACGTCTATCATACTGTGTATGTTTCAAGAAAACCAAAACACAAAATACAGTTTTTAAGGTAAATAAATGCACCACAAGCTTTTCCTGTAATTTCACTGTCTATATAAACGTGGTCTATGAGCTTCTTAGGTTACACACTTTCCAAACCCAAATTTAGGATTCACGATCTGATATGTAAAAGTGTCCTTTGGAGATAAAACAGGAAGTTTACTGGAAATAAAAAATCCTGAAAATCCAGGCACTTGAGGCAAAATAAGTAGGTATAATCCATATCTCATCTGTTACCTTAGAATGAAAGTCTTCTAACTTACTCTACTGCCAAACTTGGACTCCAGAAAGCTAGGATTCTCCTTTTATTCTGCTACTAATACTTAACAAATGACTTCTCTGGGCTTCATTTTCTTCATCTGTAAAATAAGTGAGGTTACTTATATTTCTTTTGTGTTCCTCCTGTGCAGAAAGTCTATTCATTCATTAATCCAGCACACCTTTATACTGAACAGCCTCTATATACCTGTGCTGTGCAGGCTGTTGGAGATTCAAAGGTAAATGAAAAAAGTCCCTCTTCTCAAGGAGCTTCTAGGCTATGACGACATTAAAACTGTTAACTTGTTTACTCTCTTTGTTTGCAGATGATTACAGAGCGATTAATGTTGCATAGAGAAGGCACAGTGGTGGCTCAGTAGAGGGAAGCTCAAGTTAGGGAAGACTTCACACAAAAGGAAACATGTATCTTTCTTTGCCCATTTGATGCTTTAAAACTTTTCATTTTCATTACTTTTAAAGATAAGGCAATACAGTCATATAATATAAAATTCAAAATATGTGAAAGGGCACGCTGGGAAAGTTTCCCTTTTACCTATCTTCCACAGGTCTCACAGGCTGCCCAGTGCCCCTTCTTTGGAATAAATAGGACTGCCAGTTTCTTGTACATCCTACTAAACATTTAAATGATATCCTTAAAGAATGAATATAAGATCATCGAGTGAAAAAGAGGGTCTGAGTACTGCAAACAAAGGGAACAGCCTGAGCTTGTGGAGAAGTTTGGGCCGTGGGGTTGCAGGCCAGATAGAACAAGGGTCGGCTCCTTGAGGGGCCTTCCTACGATAAAGAATTTGGCTCTTATCTTGAAACTTTAAACTTCTTTTTTTAAAAATCTTATTCATTTTAGAGAGGAGACACAGAGTGAGAGAGAGAAAGAGAGAAAGGAGGGAGGAGCTGGAAGCATCAACTCCCATATGTGCCTTGACCCACCAGTGCAGGGTTTTGAACTGGCAACCTCAGTGTTTCCAGGTCGACGCTTTATCCACTGCGCCATCACAGGTCAGGCTTATCTTGAAACTTTAGACAGCCATCAGTGCACTAGCAGAAATGTGGAGAATGGAGAGGCGAGATCAATGGGGGAGACCAGTTAGCAGGCAATCCTAATAATCCCAGGAAGAACTAATGAGTACCTAAATTAACACAGACAGAATCAGTGGGAATTGAAAAGGGGTCAACTCGAGTTAAGGAAGAAGGATGAATAGCCTTATTGGATCCATTGGATTCTGATAAATTTAATACCTCCTCTCTTTTCACCTGAGAATTGCCCGAGTCAAGTTCCAAGAATAATTAGAATTAATTATCTCCTTTCTTTATGCTGCCATTGGGGTACCACATCTTGTTTTAGATGTTTATTTCAATGACCTCAAGATGTTCAAGCTTCCCAGATTAATTTTGTCGCTCAAATCCTTATCTTCATATTGCTGCCAGCACAGAAATCCCCTATACCCAGGCTCTTCTCTGAACAATCCCTTTTTACCCTGTAGTCCGAGGGAAACTGGCTTTTTCCTGAGGACACTGAATTCCCTGCAGCCCACACGACTCTCATGCAGCACTGGGCCAGGAGGTGGTACAGCTGTTCTTCTGGCTCCTCACTGCCACTTCCAAACCACTGTCCCTTTCTTGCTCTCCCCCACCAGCTGCTTTGAAGCTCATGCCTTCAGACGGTACCTCCCTCTAGACCTCCTTGCTGTGGTTCTCCCCTATCTTCCTGGTTGCCCCCCACCACATTTCTCAGAGATTTCAACACCAGGTTTATTGTCTTTTTCTCCTCCATTCTCTTGTCATCACTCTTTGTGATTTCAGTATCTACATAAATGGTTCATCCGATCTCATGGCTTCTGCATTCTTCAACCTCTTTATTTCCCGTGACTGACTAGCCTCACCTGGATCTCTTAATAAAATCCTCTACCAAAGGCAGTGCTATCACAATTAGCAGTCCCACTAAAACCATGTGGGGAAAAGGAGGAGCAGTTAAGAGAGGCTGGTGCTCTTTCCAAAGAAAAAGGTGTGCAAGATAAATGAAGACAACAGCTACCCTTAACAAAATTTCTAAGGTAGAATAGGCATCTGGAAAAGTAGGTGGCAAACAAGTCCTAGAAAACATGATTGTAGTGTGTTTAGATTAGAATTTATTCCATAACCAGAGTCAAGTTGGTGAAATAAATTTCAATGCCTGATCTAATCATCTATAAAATATAAATAATAAAAAATAAAGTAGTGCATAAAATATATTTATAAAATAATATTAAGCAAAGTCTAGAAAATATAACTTCAGAAAAGATCAAAGAAATGTAATTTGAATGTTGCAAGTCGGCAACATGAGACATATTCAAATCAGAGCAACACAATTAATAGCCTTCATTTTTCATTTTCATAAGAAACAGAGCTTTAGCTCACTCTAAATTTAACATACTTTCTGCCAACCTAGTATAGGAAATAGAAAATACAAAGACATTCTAAAATATTCAAATATAGCCTTAAGAAACAAAAATAAGCATTTGAAGTTTTTATCTGTACAGAACATTTTGTTATATCATTTGTTTAATGTAAGAACAATTTCTGGGAATAAAACCCCTCTTTTTTCAACTATATAAAACAGAACTAACAAATGCACCCACAATAAAACAGGAAAACCCACAAACCCTGCTGGTGGGTTTGAAATGCTAAAGTTCTTAGAACTGCTGTTTGCATTTATGAAATAAGATGAACTATTTATAAACTCAGCATTTTTAGAATTCAGCATATTTAAATGCTGCTACCTGATTTTACAAGCCAAGGGATTAAGTTAGAACTGTAAGCATATGGATAGAATAGTCAAACCCAGACCAGATGGCTCTTCAATGCTTTTTAAAATAGGCTGGTGGTAACATGGTGTTATCTGAGGACGAGAAAATAAAAACGCACTTCAGAAATATTTCCCTTATCCAAGAGTCTTGGTGCTTGGAATTTCATCTTTAGCAATGGCGGAAGGTAGAAAACAGATCTTGCTCTTGTCTGCCCAGCATTTATTTCTCCTTTTGGTAATCACATCCGGGCTTCCTTAAGAAAGCACCTCTACCCAGCTCTCCTTGAAGCTGTTAAGTGGAATTGATTCAGACTCTAAATTTAGAGATGGTCATGACATCCAGTCTTGACCAAATATGGCACTGCATCCCTCTGGCCACAGAAATTGGTTAAGGGACAGACTTATAAACTAATTAGATTTATTGGTGGGATTTTGAATGAAGGGACTAAGAGAGAGATAGTACTCCTTCCCCTAGGAAGTTAACACTGAATTAGAGTGCTGTAAGCATGATGTGTCTGGGGCTGTTTCCCTTGCTCCTCTCCTCCTCCCCATACTCTCACTTAGACCAACTGCTGTGGTGCTGGGATAAGGCAATGCCTTTTCAGACTCCTGCCCAGTCAGTCCCTCAGAGCCAACCAACCCTGCTCCTCGTTGACATTTTCCAGCTCTTTGAAATACCCTAGAATGATTTTAATGACATCAAGTACTGACTTTCATGTTTTCCACACAAATTCCAGAACACATGTTCTAGGTCCTAGAATCTATGTGTGGTATTAACACTACTGCCAATATTCACACAAAGGGGGAAAAGGACATATCCATTTATAAGAAATTACTTGAATTTTCTTTTTTGGATCTGGATTCTTTGAATGAAGCTAAAGGGATATTCAAGTTTCTAAATACAAAAATGGAATATTAATATTGAGTTTACTGTATATATAATAAAGTGTCGACCTGGGAACACTGAGGTCGCCAGTTCAAAACCCTGCACTGGTCTGGTCAAGGCACATATGGGAGTTGATGCTTCCAGCTCCTCCCCCCTTTCTCTCTCTCTCTCTCTCTCTCTCTCTCTCTCTCTCTCTCTGTGTGTGTGTGTGTGTGTGTGTGTCTCCTCTCTAAAATGAATAAAATAAAAATTAAAAAAAAAATTTTTAAAAAAAACACCGACATTCAAACATAACATGTGCTTTCTCCAGTTGTATGGTTCTGGGTTTTCATTTCTTCAATGTTTTTCTGCCTAAAAGTTCATTTGTTATAGAACTCAGAAGTAATAAAAATAACTATACTTCCCCCCAAAATAAAATAGATTTGAAGCTACATGCAACTGGGGATTATTTATAACAAAGCCAGTTTAAGGATGCATCTAGCTCACTAGCATATACACGCATTACATAACAGAGTTTGGAGAGGCTTTAAAAAGCATTAGAAATGACAGGACTTTGAGGGCAAATGTGTGGATATAAGACAATGCTACTATCACCCAAAAGGCCAAATCTAAAATAATATTTGTATCATTCAGAATTCATCCACAATATGGCAGCTGTGGATGGCTTATCTGATCCTTAAACTGCTACGACCTGTTCTGAATACAACACAACACCCTCCCTTCCAGCTCCCTCCCTCCCTCCCTCACTCTTTGTTTTCAAGAGTTCTCAGCTGTAAGTGTATTAAATGCTGTCTAGTTTCAGGCCCACCTTCTCCCAGGGGAGAGTCTGCTGTCTGTCTTCTCTACAGAGGCCTGAATGGAAATAAATCAGCCATTCAATATGTCTAATCAGAAGAAAGCTTTTTCCCTGAGGGATGACCTCAATCCCACAGTGAAAGGGGAACAGATTAGCATATTGCAGATCCCAGGACACCAGGCATTGTCTGGTAAACAAAAAGAAATGAGAAACACAGGAGTGAAACACAAAAGCCAAGACAAATTAATGCTTTACATGTGGTAATGTTTACCTTTGTTAAATACAGATTTTTGAGACATGTGGTAAGTTATCTGTAAATAAATGTCTGGTTAGGCTACAGTGTGGGGGTCAAAGAGGGCAATGCCAGTTCAATAGAACAAACAAGGTTTGAATTTCACAGGAGAAAGCTTCGAAATTATTGAAAATAAAGATGACTTCGTCCTACATCAAAATTGTTAAACAGCAGTTGTTTGTAGCCAGGCCTCTATTATATGGTAGGTATATGTATGGCTGAAAGGATGGAGTCAACAGACAAAAAAAATAAGACAAGATTAGCAGTAACTACAGGAATCAACTGTGGTCAGGGGAACATGTAAATAATTAGATAAAGATTTGCAAAACCCAGAATGTGGAAAAATCTACAGGACAGGTGAGACATGAATTTTCTAATAAATAAAATACAAGGGAAAAAAATAAGAGGAATGGAAGACCTAAACAATAAAAGAGACATATCAACCAAATGCAACGTGTGACCCTTGTTTGGATCTTTTTTATTTATGTGCATAATATTTTATTTATTTTTTGCAAATGTCTTCCTACCTCCCTTTATTTATTTATTTTTAACTGAATTTATTGTGGTGAAACTGGTTAACATAGTTATATAGGTTTCAGGAGCCCAATTCTACAACACATTTCTGTACAACATATTGTATGTTCACTCCCCCAAGGCAACCAAGTCAAGTCTTTGTCCATCACCCTTTATCTCCCCTATACCCTCCTACACCTCCTTGGAACTTGATTTACATAAACAAATGTTAACCAAAAAATCTAAGAGACAATCGGAGATATTTGAACACTGGATATTTGATTAAATGAAGTTCATTTTTTAGAGACTTATACCGAATATATATAAGTAAAATGATATGATGTCTAAGATGTGGTTCAAAATATAAACATGATTGATTGTTCATCGTTAATAATTATTAAGGGAGAGACGTTCGTATTTGGGAATTCTTTATACTACCTTCTCTACTTTTCTGTGTTAGAATTTACTCACAATAAAAAGCTTTGGCCCTGGCTGGTTTGCTGAGTGGTAGAGTGTCAGCCTGGTGTGTGGAATTCCCAGGTTTGATTCCTGACCAGGGCACACAGGAGAAGCTCCCATCTGCTTCTCCCCCCTCCCCCTCTCCTTTCTCTCTAACTCTCTTTTCCCCTCCTGCAGCCAAGGCTGCATTGGAGCAAAGTTGGCCTGGGTGCTGAGGATGGCTCCATAGCCTCAGCCTCAGATGCTAGACCTGGCTCTGGTTGCAATGGAGCAATGCCCCAGATGGGCAGAGCATCACCCCCTGGTGGGCATGCCGGGTGGATCCTGTCAGGCGCATGCAGGAGTTTGTCTCTCTGCCTCTCAGCTTTTCACTTCAGAAAAATACAAAAAAAAAAAAAAAAGCTTTCTCTGTATTTTTTTTTTAAGAGCAGACTTCAAGTAATAAAACAAATTACTCTTGTTAAAATTACACTATGGGCCTGACCAGGCGGTGGCACAGTGGCTAGAACGTCGGACTGGGAAGCGGAAGGACCCAGGTTCGAGACCCCGAGCTCACCAGCTTGAGCGCAGGCCCATCTGGCTTGAGCAAAAGCTCGCCAGCTTGGACCCAAGGTTGCGGGCACCAGCAAGGGGTGGCTCGGTCTGCTGAAGGCCCGCGGTCAAGGCACATGTGAGAAAGCAATCAATGAACAACTAAGGTGTCACAACAGCAACGAAAACTAATGATTGATGCTTCTCACCTCTCTCCATCTAGCTGTCCTTATTTATCCCTCTCTCTGACTCTCTCTCTGTCCCTATAAAAAAAAATTACACTATGGTACTTTTAATGTTCTTATATAAGTGTACTGTAGAAGTCAAATCAAAGTTCATAAACATAGAAGCTCTTTTCTAAACAAATTAATATACATAAAGCACTTAAAATGATGTTGGGTATACTACATGAAGAGTGCTTAGTAAATGTTAATCAGTTCCCATTTTCTTAAATGTAGTGGGTCTAAATCTTAGCCTTATAAATGTTATGTGTATAAGAAACAGTTTTTGGGTTTTTTTTTTTTTTTTACAACTGAACATCTCTTTTTTAAACCCATTTTCTATTGGAGTGGTAGAACAAACCTTAGTCAATTTTAAGATCCTTCCTAACTTTGACCTATAATTGTATCTAAATTGCAGAGGTGTCTAGAGATTCAACTGTTAGGGTTGGGGGGATAGGGAAGAGTATCCGATCCTCAATGTCTTCTTTTCACACCATCTACTGAGACGTCCCTCATTCCTCATGATCCTCTTACCTTTGTGTTCTCTCTTCTCCCCCATCTTCAAGTTGGGTAGGTCTCTAACCTACTGGTAGGCCAATCTCAGGTCCTTGGGACTCATACTGCTGCTCCTACTGCAGTGGGTCATCTATAAGACTCTCCAAAGCCTTTTCTTCTCTGGGGTTTTCCTAAGTTCAGAGGCTCTGCCTGGGGAAGAAGGCTCTGATCTCTTCTTTGGAACCTCAAACCTAGCTGTAGTTTTACCCTCCACTGCTCCCCCATCCAGGCTGAGACCCGGAGCTGGTGCAGGGCTTCTTTTCTTTGAGATCCACCAAAATAATTTCCCATGTATCTGTCATTTCCCCTCAAAACTGCCGTCTCTTGCAGCCTGGGAAGCCCTTGCTCTTACTCAGTTATATTCCTCACATAATTTTCTGTGCCCCTTTAAAACTCAGGTGCTGGAAAAAGGTGCCTTGTCCTCTGCTTTCTCTTATCATATTCCTTCTTTGAGACAATGATTGGAGAAGGAGTAGCTGACTAAATGGGGAAAGAAACTGATGGGGGAATATGTCCATAAGTATTTCAGTTATTTTTCCTTCCATTCCAACAATGCAAGAATGGAAAAAGTACACAGCTGAGTTACTTAACCTTTTCAAATTTCCATAATTAATGACAACAGCCTTGGCTATGTCTCAGAACATCCAGATGGGAATCATGAGTGTCTGCCCTTGACCCAGCCCCAAAAGGACAGATGAACCCTCCAATGTGGACTTACAGGTTCAAAGAAGATTCCCCCTTTAATACTTTCCAAAAAGACATAAAATCAATTCCAAAAGAACTATATATAGTAAAAGTGAGTAATGTCAGACCAAAAGAAATATGGCCAGATAGCATGTATTGATTGCAGCCTTCCAATTTTAGGTAGAAGTTCAAATTTCAGGAAAACCTTTTTATTTTAAATATTTTTTAAACAAAATAGAAATTAGTAAATCTTGTGCTTTTGTGCTTTCAGTTCTGAGTCATCCCATTATGTTGTACATTTCGTGATCATGCCATGCCCACCAGATTCCATATCCACCTGGTCATGCGTTCAGTAAATATTGGTGAGACTCTATGTGCCAGGCACTGTGCTGAATTCAGCTACAACCACAAGTGAGGCTGTATGGTCCTTGTTCGGTATGTGATGGGCTTTGTTTCCTAATCGGGCTTGACCAATCTATGAGTGTGAATTTGAAAAATTAATAAATCAGGGTTTGACCAGAAATATTAGTTTTGAAAGGCTAAGGAATGTGCAGTTATAAGATGTGTGACTAAGAAGAAAAATAAAAACATTAATGGTGACTTTCAGCTGAACAGGCAGAGAATTGAATGAAAAGGCCCTTTATTAGTGTGTAACTGTGCAGATAGAGCACGGTGATGGGAATGCATGGTGCCTTCTGAATATCAGGTTCATAGCCTCTGCATTATTACTGGTCTGATGACTTTTAAAAGTGTCATCCTCACACAAATCCGCTGAGCCACAAAGATAAAGAAGTTCTGCTGTCACAGCTGAAAGCATTGCCTTACCAAGGCACTTCCTAAACCAGCACACCAGCAGGCTGGATTGCACTGTGGACCCGTTAATAACCCACTGCTCAAAACAAACATTTCTTTGAAATTGTAGTTCTTAGCCCTAGTAAAAGACAGAGAGAAAAAGCACTAATTGTAACTTAACAATTAAGGAACCTGAAGGTTTAGCCCTGGCCGGTTTGCTCAGTGGTAGAACGTCAGCCCGGCATGTGGATGTCCCAGTGTTGATTCCCAGTCAGGGCACACAGAAAAAGTGACCATCTGCTTCTCTACCTCTTCTTCTCCCCGCCTTCTCTCTCTCTTCTCCTCCCACAGCCATGGTTCAATTGGTTCCAGAGCATTGGCCTTGGGCACTGAGAATGGTTCTGTGGAGCCTCTGCCTTGGGTGCTAAAAATAGCTTGGTTGTGACCATTGCTAGGGGGATCCCTATTGGGGTGCATGCAGGAGTCTGTCTCTCTATCTCCCCTCTTCTCACTTGGAAAATTTCATTCTAAATTTAAGAAAAAAGAAAAAGACCCAGAAGATCATGTATTCACCTTACTTCACATACTCCCAGAATTTCTAGCTCACTGAAAGTATAGAAATTGTTATTTTTTCCTTATATATTTTCCCCACCATTATATTGCTAAAATTTCATTAATATAAAGCTAAAATTTCATTAAATTTCCATGAATTAGTGATAACTGGTTTATAGCCAGTTGATTCAGGTCATTGGCTAAAAAGAAAAACCTTCTTATAGAAAATACTTGTTTTGTTTGCCATGGCATGTATTACTATTTTTTAAATAATTAAGGGGTCAAAGCTATTTTTATATGACATTTAAACAAGGTGGTTATTCAGTGAGATTTCTTCTGGGGATTAGTGACTTTGGAAATTCAATTTATAAAAGAAAAACAAGAAGAAAGACCCTTTCTCAAAAATACTTAAACTATAGGCCTGACGTGTGGTGGCGCAGTGGTAAAGCGTCGACCTGGGACCACTGAGGTCGCCAGTTCAAAACCCTGCACTGGTCTGGTCGAGGCACACATGGGAATTGATGCTTCCAGCTCCTCCCCCCTTTCTCTCTCTCTCTCTCTCTCTCTCTCTCTCTCTCTCTCTATGTCTCCTGTCTAAAATGAATAAAATAAAAAAAACAAACAAAACTAAGCTTTAAAACAAAACAAAACAAAAAAATACTTAAGAACTATAGTATAAGACTAAACCTTAATTTACATCTATGCAAACCTCATTTTTTAAATAAAATGTACATGTATGGAAATTTACATAGGAAAAAGTATAGATAAAGAAACAGGTTCGCCTGACCTGTGGTGGCACATTGGATAAAGCGTCGACCTGGGAATACTGAGGTCGCCAGTTCAAAACCCTGCACTGGTCTGGTCAAGGCACATATGGGAGTTGATGCTTCTAGCTCTTCCCCCTTTCTCTCTCTCTCATTCTGTGTCTCCTCTCTAAAATAAATAAATTAAAAAAAAAAAAAAGAAAGAAACAGGTTCTTTGACTAAGGGCCATAAAATACTCTCTGGTGTAAGTCTTAGGGATCCATGTTCCTGGCTGCCCCACAGACCTCCTCCTAGAGGGGCGAGGGTTTGCTGGCTCCAGTCTCTCTCCTCCAATAGGGCAGGCACCCTGCTGCCAAGTCCCAGGACTTCACTACAGATCAAACCATCATTCTTAGTCAACTCTATACAGAGTGTTGGTAATAAACACTATGAGGTAATTATAATCTTCAGCCCAATGCCTAAATTGTAACAGATTATTTTGTTTTCCATTTTTCCAATTAACCCAATGCCCATATTTATGGCTTTCTTCCATGTGGGGCAGTTGGCTGTTCTTTCCCTGAAAAAGAAGTAAATCTGCCTTCAGCTTCATTCTCTTCACATTTTGACACATAATTATGAATTTCTAATGAAAGCAATCTTAGAGAGTTTAAATTCATAATTGGAAATCTCTCTTTTAGTGTTTCCAGGTTTACTTGGAACAGGATTAGACTTTAGGCCTTTCTTTTTTCTACTGAATATCTTTGTAGGGTCAGAAAAGGTCTAGCATAGAAAAGGATTTCCAAAAAATGCACTGTGGACATTTTCCCCTGTCTTTCCAAAGTTCTGTGGTTGGCATTAGAAATCCTGGCCACATGAAGGTTAACACTAGATTCCTTTCTCATTACCCAGATGGAAGTAATCAGATACCCTTATCTTTCACAAATACTGGCATGCCACAGGATACCACCTGGTCTCTCTCTCTTTATCTCTTTTTTTTTTTTCAGTCAATTTGAACAGCATGGGCTAATAGATATGAAAATGAAGTCAGCCCATTTGATCCATTCCTGAGACTGAGGGTGGGATAATTACTGTTCATCCCCTCCTCACACCTGTCGTTGTGGTAGGTCCTGCCAAAGTTCAAATGAATTAAAAAATAAGACACACCAGACACCAAAAATGGCTTTCAATTTGTAGCAAAACAGACTTGCCCAAATCCTTCCCTTTCTAGAAGATTTATCTAGCAAGTCACTGGCTCAGATGTGAGACCAGGGCTCCTACAACAGGAACAAGCCCTATAAAACAAGCCCTGTAATTTATAATGAGATAGGACCCCCCACCCCTTGAACTAAGAGGTTTTAAGGACATTTTATGTCTTAGGTCAAGCATTCAGAGAGATTTTGTAAATATGATTTTTATACTTGCGTGTGGTTTACAATGAGGGATAGGCAACACCAGCTAAAGATGGCCGGTAAAGTTACAGATCGCATTCCTGCTCAGGAAGGGCTATTTATTATATTGCTAATGGCGAGGTTTCTGTACTAGAAAGTTTGAAAGGAAGAAGGAAGGAGACTTCAGACCCCCCTCCTTGTCGCATTCACTGAGAAGGAAGATAAGCAATAAAGAAAGCAGAGGGGAAGGGAGATCTGAATAGCCCCTTCCTCTACCCCTTTTAAGACCTTAATGGATGATTTACAAACGCTTATCCTCTGACATCACCTAAACCTCCTCCCATCCTGAAATCGTGTGATTGACCTGTGTATTTCTAGACAAAGAAATCACAAGACCCATGTATGTGAACCTGTGTTCTGTAAAGGGTATATAAGATGTAAGAAATCTAATTTCAAGGATCACGTGTTTTTGGAGCTACTAGTCCCGCATGCTCCACCGGCTTTTAAGAAATTCTCTTTTCCTCTTATAAAGTTAAATCTGAGTGTCTGTCCTCCATTGGGGTGCTTTCCTGCAACAATAACGTACAGGAGAACTAACAGACGAGTCTTTGGAGGTTTGGCAACTCAGAAGACGAGACAGAGAAAGAGATTGAGTCAGGTCTGCTCAGTTTCATCACCAAATTTAATAATTAAGTCCTCCTCCTTCCCTGAGGAAGAGGTAGTGAAGGGCAGAAAGAAGTTGATTGTGTTTGGTTGCATTGTCCAGGCTGCTCCTGCCACTATGGGCTTGTCTGGGGGTAACGGGTAAGGAGAGTGGCAGACACACAAATGGGCCCTCTCTGGCCTTCTCCCTAGACATTGGTGCCTTGGCAATGACTAGGTAAGTATCTTTCCTTTTTCCTCTTTATCCATACTAGACTATGAAACTCATGACTGCTTAGGTCAAGATGACTCTTTATCAAAGAATAATCTCTAGCTTTAGAGGGCAGGTTTACCACCTCGGTGCTCACTGTCCAACCACCATCGCACCTTGTTGGGCAGATAAAATATATTATGTTCACTTTGTTGGGGATGGCGCTGCCCACGTGGAGGCCCATTACCCAGGTGATGATATTGGTTGCCCTTGCTTGGAATGGGCGTGATTATTGAAAGATGGAAGACCCCAATGTGCCGCCAATGAACGAATAAGCGAAGAACCAAACAGCCGGATAAGTAAAATCAGGCTTTATTTAGGAGCTCCGGGCGAGTTCACTGATTCTTGGATGTGAGTCTGTGAAGGCGCGCCCGGGGAAGGATTCCTGAGTTTTTTATATTTGCAGGGAGGGGGTTTTGACAAAGATCAGCAGGATGTGTGTTTAGTGAAGCGCGCAGTTTCTGGAACAGCTTTGGGGGTAAATAGTTTCAAGACCTAGGGTATGTGTGACCTCAGCAAGATTGACAATCGCAGGAAAGCTCAGGGTAAGGGAGGGTTTCACAACCCAACCCCAAGGCAACTACCGGACAATTATATTAATGTGTGTTGGGGTACCGTCTGTAGGCAGGCAGGATCCTTATAGCCTAAGGCTTAGTTTTGGGATTAGGCCTTTCCCACCCTTTCTGATGTGGGGTGGTACACTCTCCTGAGGAATCCCATTATGCCTCAGATTAGTGACTTGGTATCAGAGACTTCCTTGTTTGTATATTGGATTAAAGGTTTGGATTTCTATACTATAAAGTGGGGCAGACTGGGAGCTTGCTCTCTCTTGGTTCCTGAGATTAGCACTAGAGAAGAGAGCAGAAAAAGGCCACGTGGAACAGGCCAGGAGAAGCAGCCAAGATGGTGGAGTACTGAGGGAGAAGCCAGTTTGTGCAGAGAGAAGGAGATGGGAAACAGAGGTGAATAAGTCTGGTGAGCTAAAAGCCTTTGATTCTAGGAAACTCGGATAAGTCAGTGGCTTTGTGAGCACTGAATGAGTGGGTTTTGGAGCTCACCATGTGTATTTCTTGCCTGCTGGGTGCAAGCTAGGATTAAAGCTAATGGCCCACCAATTCTTGGCTCCGTTGTTTCATTACTGTCTGTCCGAATCTAATGCAAACCTGCAAGTGAATGGCCATGATGGTGGCTCCTGGCCATACACACCTTGACTCAAAGGCCTGGCCAAGAATGTCTGGAGCAGTCCTTGCATCCCTGACTAAATAATGGCAAGTAGGTAAGCAGGGGGTAGGAGAAAGGGCACGTGCAGTTCTGTATTGACTGTCATTGGCCTTAGAGCTGTAAACCAAGTTGCTAGTCAGGGCTTCTGGAAAGCTCTTAAGAGAAAGTGGGTTTAGACAGCTCTTGCCCTTGACCCCACCCCTTCTCTGATATGCAGTGCCCCATAGTAGAAGTAGAACCACCACTGTTTTCCAAGTGATGACCATATATATATGTATATATAATCTTTTAAAATTAGTTAATGCAAGAATGGAGGCCAACAAGGCCAGAGTCTACAGTGCAGACTGGCAGGCAGAGACCCAGGAAAGCCAATGTGAGTTCCAGTTCAATATCTGGCAATCTGGAGAATTCCCCCTTGCTCAGAGAAGCTGGTCTTTTTGTTTTATTCAGGGCTTCTACTGATTGGATAAGGCCTGATTTTAAGTGTAAGAGGATAATAAAGTCAGTGGTACAATTATCACATAAAATGTTACCCTCATATTTCATGTTTGCTAGAGTGCAAAGCCAGTAGCCACGGCCACCATCACAGCCGCCTGGCCCATGCAGTTTCGCATTTGATTCAGACAGATGGTAATGAAACAAGAACTGGTGGGCCATTAGCTTTTAATCCTCACTTGCACCCAGCGGGCAAGAAATACACACAGTGGGGAAACACTTCCCTTTCCTTTCAGGGCTCCCAAAGCCACTGACTTATCCGAGTTTCCTAGAATCAAAGGTTTCTAGCTCACCAGACTTATTCACCTTTGTTTCCCATCTCTGCACAAATTCTGCACAAACTGGCTTCTCCCTCAGCACTCCATCATCTTGGTTGCCTCTCCTCTCCTCCACGTGGCCTTTCTCTGCTCTCCCCTAACATGGGCTCCTCCTAGAACATAATCATTCTTTTTTTCAGAACAACGTGATCTCTCTTTCTTTTAAAACCCTTTGGCGCAAAAGGCTTCCCCCAACACATATTAACATAATCATGCCCATCCCAAGCAAGAAGGGCAGCTAGTATTATCACCTTGGTGATGGGCTTCCATGTGGGCAGTGCCATCTTTAACAAAGTGAGGATAATATATTTTATCTGCCCAACATAGAGATGGGTCACAAATTTTGCCCTAACATTTCTTTCTAGTGGTCAGACGAACATGAGAAATCTAATCAGTTACAGGACTGAGAATGTTCCATAAGATAAGTGTAACACAGGAGCTCCAGACATGGAAAATGGATGTGATGTTGTTACAGGATCCCAAAGAAACCACCAGCAGGACCAGATGAAGTTAACATAGCCTTAATTACTTATATACAAGGGCAGCACTGAGGACAACCCATTGGTGAAAGTTCTGTGCCTCACTGAGTGGGGTTGTGATTTAAATAGCTAAGCTCCAGGTGGTTACTCAAGCAAAAATTTTCGTCTATATATATGCAAGTAGGTGGTGGGGGGAGTAGAGCAGTGGTTCTTAACCTTTTTTGAGGTACCAAACCCACCAGTTTCATATGCGCATTCACTGAACCCTTCTTTAGTGATAAAATATGATTTTTCCCCCCAAATTCAAGACATAGGTGTCCGGTAGTTGCCTCTGGGTTGGGTAGTGAAACCCTCCCTTGCCCTGAGCTGTCCGGCAGTTGTTAATCTTGCTCAAACCGCACACACCCAAATTCTTGAAACTGTCTGTCCCCAAGGCTGTTCCATGAACTGCACGCCCCACCAAACCGGTCGACTGTTACCATCCTCCCCCCTCTGCAGATATAAAAAACCCAAAAACCCTCCACGGGCGTGCCTTCACAGACTCACATCCCAGGGTCAGTGAACTCGCCCGGAGTCCTCCCAGTAAAGCCTGACTTTTGCTCATTTGGCTGTTTCGGCTCTTCATTCGTTCATCGGCGGCACCCGGCAATCTTTCAATAGGTATATGTATTTTTACTGGTGCACAAAATGAACCATGCATGAACGTCACCTTGGTCAAAGAACAAAACCAACAAAGTGCATGAACTCACAACAAATTACGGTATTACTTTATTCTGGCCTCTGTGGCAGAGGCTTCTCTGAACCCCTGAGACTGACTCATCAAACCCTTAGGGTTCGATAGAACCCAGGTTAAGAACCACTGGGGTAGAGGGAAGAGTACATGCTGTTCTATGTTGTCCCTCTTTGATACATATCTGGTGCCTTGGTTTCACTGTTCTCAGTAATGTTGCAGGAAAGCAAAACATCAGAGAATTGGCACTCAGATAATTTATAAGAGGAAAAAGAGAATTTATCAAGCTGGTGGAGCATGAGGGCTATAGCTCCAAGGACACATGCTCCCCAAAATTAGTTTTCTTATATCTTATATACCCTTTATAGTACATAAGTTCACATTCAGGGGTCTAGTCTCGTGATTCCTTAGTTGTCAATCACAAGATTTTAGGATGGCAGGGGGCTTACATGATGCCAGAGGATAATCATTTGTAAATCGCCCATTAAGGAGAAAGAAAGTGGAGAGGAAAGGGCTACTCAAGTCTCCCTTCCCCCTCCTACATTCCTGGCTGTTTTACCTTCTTTCACCCAGGTGTATAGAAGGGAGGGGGTCCAAGCCTCCTTCTTCCTTCTATTAAAAATGTTTTAAGTATGAAAACCTCTTCATTTACATTATAACAGCCCTTCCTAAGCAGTAATACGATGGGCCATCTTGAGCTTTTGTAAATTACACAAATACAAAATTATATTTACAAAATTTCTCTGAACGCTTAGCCTAAATTATAAAATATTCTTGAAGCCTCTTATTTGAAGGGGGGGGGGTCTCCTTCCTCAGTAAAACCTTAGTTACAGTTTTATGAACCTTTATCTCATGGCCTGAGACCAGGATCCATGACCATGATGCCACTGTGGCTGGGGAGGGGAAGGGCCATGTCCAGCATAGACCCTATAATAAGTAAGAAAAAAATGAAATATTCCAAAGAATAATTTTTCTTGATATTGAGTCTCCTACATAAATGAAATGTCATGGATAATACCATTCATAATATTCCTACATGAATACGTACATTTATAATTTTCATTTATGATAGGGTATCTATAAAGCCAATAACCACGATCACCATCACAGACCCCTGGCCCATGAAGGTTTGCATTTGATTCGGACAGATGGTAAGGAAACAATGAAGCCAAGAACTGGTGGGTCGTTAGCTTTAATCCTAACTTGCCCCTGGTGTACGAGAAATACAGTAGGAAAACATTTCCCTTTCTATTCAGAGCTCCCAAAGCCACTGACTTATCCAAGTTTCCTAGAATTAAAGTTTCTACCTCACCAGCCTTATTCACCTCCATTTCCTTCTCTCTGCACAAACTGGCTTTTCTGTTCTCCATCTCCTTCTCTCTCCACAAACTGGCTTTTCCTTCAGCACTCTGCCATCTTGGCTGCTTCTCCTCCATGTGGCCTTTCTCTGCTCTCCCTCCTTAGGCTCTTCCTAGAACGTAATCACTCTCCTTTATATAAAGTGTAGAAATCAGTCTTTAATCCAATATACAAACAAGGAAGTCTCTGATACAAAGTCACTTATCTGAGGCATAATGGGATTCCTCATAAGAGTACACCACCCCCCTCTCATGCAACAGTCAAGGGTGTGGGGAAAAGCTTAGTCTTAAAACTAAGCCTTAGGCTATAACAACACTGCCTGTTTACAGCCTGTACCCCACACCCAATGCAAACTATAAGCGAGCAAACATATGCATTGTATTTGCAAATTTATTTGACCAACAGTATTCTGAAATACTCATTCTGAAAAAAAAAAGTCCTGCTGTTGGGCAGATAAAATATAATATGCTCACTTTGTTAGAGATGGCACTGCCCACGTGGAAGCCCGTCACCCAGGTGATATTATTTGCCCTTATGCTTGGGGATGGGTGTGGGGGACAGGCTGTAATGTAAGCAGGTCGGGATGGTTATAGCCTAAGGCTTAGTTTTAAGACTAAGCTTTTCGCCTGACCTGTGGTGGCGCAGTGGATAAAGCGTCGACCTGGGAACACTGAGGTCGCCAGTTCAAAACCCTGCACTGGTCTGGTCAAGGAACATATGGGAGTTGATGCTTCTAGCTCCTCCCCGCTTTCTCTCTCTCTCTCTCTCACTCTGTGTCTCCTCTCTAAAATAAATAAATTAAAAAAAAAAAAAAAGAGTAAGCTTTTCCCCATGCCATTGACTGATTGGATGATGTGGGGTGGTGCGCTCTCCTGAGGAATCCCATTATGCCTCAGATAAGTGACTTTGTATCAGAGACTTTCTTGTTTGTAGATTGGATTAAGGGTTTGAATTTCTACACTATAAAGTGGGACAGACCAGTAGCTTGCTCTCTCTTGGTTCCTGAAGTATTAGAAAGGAGAGCAGATTAAGGCCACGTGGAGGCCAGGAGAAGCAGCCAAAATGGCAGAGTGCTGAGGGAGAAGTGAGTTTGTGCAGAGTTTGTGCTGGAGAAGGAGATGGAGAACAGAGATAAATAAGTCTGGGGAGCTAGGAACCTTTGATTCTAGGAAACTCGGATAAGTCAGTAGCTTTGTGAGCACTGAATGTGTGGGTTTTGGAGCCCAGTGTGTGTTTTTGCTTGCCCGCCGGGTGCAAGCTAGAATTAAAGCTGATGGCTCACCAGTTCTTGGCTCCGTTGTTTCATTACTGACTGTCCGAATCTAATGCGAACCTGCATTGGCCAGGCGGCTGTGATAATGGCCTTGACTACTGGCTTTACACCTACAATGGAGCAAAATAATCCAATCTCAGTATGTCACTGTCTGACGCTTAATCTAAAGACAACATTTGAACTCTAGAGCTATGATTTTGAACCATGCATTGTGGATGCTCTGGAATTCCAGGGCTGTGCTGTTTGGGGAAGCAGGGCTGAGTCTGAGGAATTGTAAAGCCAGTTGTCGGGGTCAGGATCGCAGCCGCCTGACCCGTGCAGGTTCGCATTAGATTCGAACAGTCAGTAATGAAACACAGGAGCCAAGAACTGGTGAGCCATCAGCTTTAATTCTAGCTTGCACCCGGCGGGCAAGCAAAAACACACTGGGCTCCAAAACCCACACATTCAGTGCTCACAAAGCTACTGACTTATCCGAGTTTCCTAGAATCAAAGGTTTCTAGCTCACCAGACTTATTCACCAGTTTCCCATCTCCTCCAGCACAAACTCTTAACATACTCTGCACAAACTGGCTTCTCCCTCAGCACTCTGCCATCTTAGCTGCTTCTCCTGGCCTCCATGTGGTCTTACTCTGCTCTACTCTCTTCTAATACTGTTGGGCAGATGTAAAGCCAGTAGTCGCGGTCAGGATCACAGCAGCCCGACCCACGCAGGTTCACATTGGATTCGAACAGATCGTAATGAAACACAGGAGCCACGAACTGGTGAGCCATCAGCTTTAATTCTAGCTTGCACCCGGCAGGCAAGCAAAAATACACACTGGGCTCCAAAACCCACACATTCAGTGCTCACAAAGCTACTGACTTATCCGAGTTTCCTAGAATCAAAGGTTTCTAGCTCACCAGACTTATTCACCTCTGTTTCCCATCTCCTCCTGCACAAACTCTTAACAAACTGGCTTCTTCCTCAGCACTCTGCCATCTCGGCTGCTTCTCCTGGCCTTCACGTGGCCTTACTCTGCTCTCCTCTCTAATACTAACCTCAGGAACTGCGGAACCAAGAGAGAGAGCAAGCTCCCGGACTGCCCCAGTTTATAGCATAGAAAATCCAAACCTTTAATCCAATTATACATACAAGAAAGTCTCTGATACAAAGCCACCCATCTGAGGCATAATGGGATTCCTCCCTACATCACCACCCTACATCATCCAATCAGTCAAGGGTGTGGAGAAGAGTTTACTCTTAAAACAAAGCCTTAAGCTATAACGACCTGGCCTGCTTACATTACAACTTTTCCCCCACAGCCATCACAAGCATAAGGGCAAATAATATCACCTGGGTGACAGGCTTCCATGTGGGCAGCACCATCTTTAACAAAGTGAGCATATTATATTTTATCTGCCCAACAGCAGATAAAATATATTATGCTCACTGTAAAGCCAGTAGTCGAGGCCGCCATCACAGCAGCCTGACACACGCAGGTTCACATTGAATTCGGACAGATGGCAATGAAACAATGGAGCCAAGAACTGGTGAGCCATCAGCTTTAATTCTAGATTGCACCCGGCGGGCAAGCAAAAACACACACTGGGCTCCAAAACACACACATTCAGTGCTCACAAAGCTACTGACTTATCCGAGTTTCCTAGCATCAAAGGTTTTTAGCTCACCAGACTTATTCACCTCTCTTTCCCATCTCCTCCTGCACAAACTCTTAACAAACTGGCTTCTTCCTCAGCACTCTGCCATCTCGGCTGCTTCTCCTGGCCTTCACGTGGCCTTAATCTGCTCTCCTCTCTAATACCAACCTCAGGAACTCAGGAACCAAGAGAGAGATCAAGCTAATGCTCTCTCCCATTTTATAGCATAGATTCAAAACCTTTAATCCAATTATACATAAAGAAAGTCTCTGATACAAAGCCACCCATCTGAGGCATAATGGGATTCCTCCCTACATCACCACCCTACATCATCCAATCAGTCAAGGGTGTGGGGAAGAGTTTACTCTTAAACTAAGCCTTAGGCTATAACAACCCGGCCTGCCCACAGCCTGTTCCAGAACACACATTAATATCAACGAACTTCTATGTGCGCAGCGCCATCTTTAACAAAGTGAGCATAATATATTTTATCTGCCCAACACTCACTTTGTTAAAGATGGTGCTGACCACATGGAAGCCCGTCACCCAGGTGATATTTTTTTCCCTTATGCTTGTGATGGCTGTGGGGGAAAAGTTGTAATGTAAGCAGGCCGGGTCGTTATAGCCTAAGGCTTAGTTTAAGAGTAAGCTCTTCCCCACACCCTTGAGTGATTGGATAATGTAGGGTGGTGCACTCTCCTGAGGAATCCCATTATACAGAGATTTCCTTGTTTGTATAATTGGATTAAAGGTTTGGATTATCTATGCTATAAAGTGGGAGAGACCAGTAGCTTGATCTCTCTCTCTTGGTTCTTGGTTCCTGAGGTATTAGAGAGGAGAGCAGATTAAGGCCATGTGGAGGAGACGTAGCCAAGATGGCAGAGTGCTGAGGAAGAAGCCAGTTTGTTAAGAGTTTGTGCAGGAGGAGATGGGAAACAGAGGTGAATAAGTCTGGTGAGCTAGAAACCTTTGATTCTAGGAAACTCGGATAAGTCAGTAGCTTTGTGAGCGCTAAATGTGTGGGTTTTGGAGCCCAGTGTGTGTTTTTGCTTGCCCGCCGGGTGCAATCTAGAATTAAAGCTGATGGCTCACCAGTTCTTGGCTCCTGTGTTTCATTACCGACTGTTCGAATCTATTGTGAACCTGCATGGGTCAGGCTGCTGTGATGGTGGCCTTGACTATTGGCTTTACAAATACTAACCTCAGGAACCGAGAGAGAGATATCAAGCTACTGGTCTCTCCCCCTTTATACTGTAGAATCAAAACCTTTAATCCAATTATACATACAAGGAAGTCTCTGTATAATGGGATTCCTCAGGAGAGTGCACCACCCTACATCATCCAATCAGTCAAGGGTGTGGGGAAAAGCTTACTCTTAAAACTAAGCCTTAGGCTATAACAACCTGGCCTGCTTACATTACAGCCTTTCCCCCACACCCATCCCAAGCATAAGGGCAAATAATATCACCTGGGTGATGGGCTTCCATATGGGCAGTTCCATCTTTAACAAAGTGAGCATATTATATTTTATCTGCCCAACAGGAATCCAGGGTCTTTATCTTTTTAATGTATTTTTGGATTTAATTTGGTAATCTTTTTGTTAAGGATTTTAGCATCTATGCTTATGACGGATATGGGTCCATAGTTTCTTTTTTTGTACTATCTTTGTCTGAATGATGCTTCTAAAATGAGCTAGGAGGTAAATCCCAGAGGGATAGGGGGAGGGGGAGAGAGGGAGGGAGACAAAGGTAGTGTAATGGGTGACGCAGGGGTGGGGTGAGGGTGTTATATTGAGTGGAACACTTGAATCCAACACAATAAATTAAAATTAATAAAAATAAAGAAAAAGAAATATAAAGTGAGTTGGGAGGTGTTCTCTCCTCCTATAGCAGTGGTTCTTAACCTGGGTTCTATGGAACCCTAAGGGTTCGATGAGTCGGTCTCAGGGGTTCAGAGAATCCTCTGCCAACCCCTGCCCCAGAGGCCAGAATAAAGTAATTCCGTAATTGGTTGTGAGTTCATGCACTTTGTTGGTTTTGTTCTTTGAGCAAGGTGATGTTCACGCACAGCTCATTTTGTGCACCAGTAAAAAAACATATACCTATGTCTTGAATTTGGAAAAGAAAATCATATTTTATTTATCACTAAAGAAGGGTTCGGTGAATGCGCATATGAAACTGGTGGGTTTGGTACCTCAAGAAAGGTTAAGAACCATTGCTCCATAGTATCTGGAAGAGGTTGTGTAGAATTAGTATTATTTCTTTCCTAAATATGTGATAGAATTTATTGTTGACACTGCTTTATATTTCTCACTTCTTATCCAGTCTTCACCTGGGTAAGGTTGACAGCTAAAATACAAAATTCCAGGTTGAATTTGAATTTTAAACACACAACAGTTTTTAAATACTTTGTCTGGCTTTCAAATCTAGCTCCACACAACAATTTGTCACCACCACTGCTGCTGCGACTTGCCTCCAACTCCACCACCATGGAGAACGTAAACGAGTACAGCAACATAGAGGAATTTGTAGAAGGATCCAAAATCAATGCGAACAAGAATCAGCAGGATGACAGTGAAATGTTTGTTGGAGGCTTGAGTTGGGACACAGATTCGAGCTCGATTTGGGGAAGTTGCGAAATGCACAATTAAAACAAATCCGTCATGGGAAGATCAAGAGGATTTGGATTTGTGCTTTTGAAAGATGCTGTTAGTGTTGATAAGGTTTGGAACTAAAGTACCCAAACTAAACGGCAAATTGATAGACCCCAAAAAGGACAAAGCCTTAAAAAGGAAGAAACTGCTCAAAGAGGTTTCTGTGAGTGGATTAAGCCCAAATACTTTTTAAGAACAAATTAAAGAATATTTTGGAGTCTTTGAAGAGATCAAAAGTACTAAACTTCCCATGGATATGAAAACAAATGAAAGAGGTTTTGTTGTTTTGTTTTTTTTTTATATCATATACAGAAGAGAAACCAGTAAAGAAATTTTTAGAAAGCAGATATCTTCAAATTGGTTCTGAAAAGTGTGAAATCAAAGTTGCCCAACCCAAAGAGGTATAAAGGCAGCAAAAAGGAGGAAGAGGTGCTGCCAGTGATGGACAGGTTGATACTAAGGGTCATAGCCAACATCAGGACCAAAACTAAAACCAAAAATTTAATAACTATTATGAGGCCCTGGCTGGATGACTCAGTGGTAAAGTGTCGACCTGGCATGTGGAATTCTGGGTTTGATTCCTGGTCAGGGCACTCAGGAGAAGCAACCCTCTGTTTCTCACCCCTCCCCCTTCCCTCTCCCTTCCTTCTCTCTCTCTCTCCCCATTCTGCAGCCATGGCTCCATTGCTTCCAGTGCTTTGGGCCCACAGGCATTGAGAATGGCTGTGATGAGCTTCCACCTCAAGCACTAAAAATAGCTCAGTTGCAGCTTGGGCCCAGATGGGCAGAGATCATGGCCCCCTAGTGGGCGGGCTTGCTGGGTGGATCTCCGTCAGGGCGCATGCAGGCGTCTCTATCTCTCCTCCTCTCACTTAAATAAAAAAATTTTAAAAATAACTATTAGATCAAGGATAATGAAATTACAATGGTGCCTATAATAGTAATAAAAGCTATAGTGGCGTTGGAAGCTTTGATTATACTGGTTATGATTATATGAATTATAGATATGGACAGGGATATGCAGACTAGAGTGGCCAACAGAGAACTTATGACAAAGCCTCTAGAGAGGGTGGCAATCACCAAACCAATTATCAGCCATACTAAAGGAGCACATTGAAGACAATGGGAAGAGATTGCTAAAGTAACACAGGATGACATTAAAGATTGGTCTTCTGTTGCACTAAGATGATTATCTTGTAAAAGACATTCTATGGGTACAAGACACAACTCTGGCTAACTGTATATAACCACCACTAGTTTTCTTTTCTTTTCGTTTTTAAATTTTATTTTTGATTTTACAGAGAGGAGGGGAGAGAACAAGAAGTAGCAAGTCATACTTGCTTCACTTTAGTTGTTCCCTGATTGCTTGTTGTATGTGCCTTGACCGGGCAAGCCCAAGGCTTTGAACCAGTGACCTCAGCATTCCAAGTCAACGCCCATTCCACCGTGCCACCACAGGTCAGGCTAGTTTTCTTTTTTTTAATCTGTTTTTTGCTACCTGTGTTATGCTTCAATGTAGATTTGTGTTTATACAAATTTTGTTTGTATGACTTGTGTTAAACCTCAAATAAATGATCTTTTACATGATTGTTAAGAAATAGCCTGACCTGTGGTGGCGCAGTGGGTAAAGCATTGACCTGGGAACACTGAGGTCGCCAGTTCAAAACCCTGCACTGGTCTGGTCAAGGCACATATGAGAGTTGATGCTTCCAGCTCCTCCCCCTTTCTCTCTTTCTCTCTCTCTCTCTCTCACTCTGCGTCTCCTTTCTAAAATGAATAAAATAAAATAAATATTAAAGAAAAACTGACCCAATTTCTCAGAATAAAAGTATACATGTGTTTAAAAAAAAAAAAAAGAGCCTGACCTGTGGTGGCGCAGTGGATAAAATGTTGACCTGGGAACACTGAGGTCGCCAGTTCAAAACCCTGCACTGGTCTGGTCAAGGCACATATGGGAGTTGATGCTTCTAGCTCCTCCCCCCTTTCTTTCTCTCTCTCTCACTTACTCTGTGTCTCCTCTCTAAAATGAATAAAATAAAATAAAATAAAACTTTTAAAAAAAAAAAAAAGAAAGAAAGAAATAAAAATAAATGTTTGTCCTATGTGGTTTTTGAGCCACACTTACATTAAAATATTAGTTATTGTTTACCTGAAATTCAAATTTAACATATTCAAGAGAATGAAAAACATATGTCCATACAAAAACTTGTATTTGAATGTTTATTGTAGCATATTCTTTTTTTTTTTTTTTACAGGGACAGAGAGAAAGTCAGAGAGGGATAGATAGGAACAGACAGGAACGGGGAGAGATGAGAAGCATCAGTCATCAGTTTTTGTTGCGACACCTTAGTTGTTCATTGATTGCTTTCTCATATGTGCCTGCACCGCGGGCCTTTAGCAGACTGAGTAACCGCTTGCTCGCTTGCTCAAGCCAGCAACCTTGGGTCCAAGCTGGTGAGCTTTTTTTTGCTCAAGCCAGATGAACCCGCGCTCAAGCTGGTGACCTCGGGGTCTCAAACCTGGGTCCTCCACATCCCAGTCCAACACTCTATCCACTGCGCTACCGCCTGGTCAGGCTATTGTAGCATATTTTTAATAACCAAACAGTAGAAGCAACCCAAATGTCTACCAACTGACAAATGGATAAACAAACTGTGGTATACTCATATAATGGAATATGATCAGTCATAGAAAGAAATGAAGTACTGATTCATGCTATAACATTAATGGACCTTAAAAACATATGCTAAGGTGAAGGAAGCCAGACACAAAAGACCAGATAGTATATGACTTATATGAAATGTTCAGAATGGCAGATCTAGGAAGACAGAGGGAGATTGGGCTTTCAAGGGCTGGAGGAAGAGGGAAATGAAGAGTGATTGCTAGTGAGTAGGGGATTTCTTTTGGGGGTGAGGGTGATGGAAATATTCTGGAATTAAATAGTGTTGATGGTCACACATCTTTGTGAATATACCGAAAACTTCTGCATTGTATACTTTAAAAGGGTAATTTTTATGGTATGTGAATTACCATATTTCTCCATGTATAAGACGCTCCCATGTATAAGACATACCTTAATTTGGGGGCCTGAAATCTGAAAAAAGAAATGTATTTCATAAAGTTATTGAACTCGTTTTATTCATCATAAAATTCATATAACTCCTCATCACTGTCAAAACTCCCATCCATTAGCTTGTCCTCATCTGTGTCTGATGACGAATCCCTGTCTTCATCTATTACCTCGTCCTCAGTTCCATCTATGGCATTTGAAATGCCACAACCACTGTATAAGACACATCCAGTTTTTAGACCCCCCATTTTTCGAAAAAGGGTGTGTCTTATACATGAGAAATATGGTATATCTCACTAAATAAATATATGTGTATGTATATATAAATTTTAACTGGGTATCATCCTGTAGTATTTGCTAAATCTGAGTGCATTTGATTGCTGAAACCCAAGTTTATACCTCTATACTCCAGCTGCAAGGGAATTTGGGAATGTTGCTTTGAAACTGAATGTGGAAAACTATAAAAATGTAGAGAGAATGTTTGAAACATGTTAAACAGCCTCAAATGGAAGATTTTTATTACATATTCTGAAGTCAAATGCATAGATTTGAATGTTATATCTGCTACTCACCAGCTGTGTGACCAGAGAAGGTTATATAACCATCTGTGTCTCAATTTTCTCATGCCCGCCATTTGTCTATGTGGGTGCAATTGTTTCCTAACTGGTCTCCACAGGAATTTTCCCTTGCACTCTCTGTTCAACAGAACAGTCAGAGTAATCCTTTTAAAAACATGTTTGATTGTATCACTTATTTGTTTAGAACTCTTCAATGGTTTCCCAGATTATGGAACTTGGAGTGAAAAGACAAGGACTCATAGTGAGGAGAAAGTTTGGGGAGTGGAATCCAAGTTGAGCGGGACACGGCCAATGAAATAGAGAATGGTACAGACAAAAATGTGGAGGGGAACAGAATCAGGGGAGCTCAGAAAACATATTTTCTAAACCCTACATGTAAAAATAAGTAAACAAAGAAACAAACAGAAGAGAGAGCTCTGTAATATTAGAAAGATCTCGATGTTCTTGTTTAATAAAAAAAAAAATCAAATGCTTCTTTTTTTTATCACTTCATATTCATTTTAAAATATCCCCTAATTTTTGTGAGCAGTATATAAGAAAGCTTTAGTAATGGGCAACACTAAATCATAATGTCTAAGGCAGGGGTCCCCCAAATTTTTACACAGGGGGCCAGTTCACTGTCCCTCAGACCATTGGAGGGCTGGACTATAAAAAAAAAACTATGAACAAATCCCTATGCACACTGCACATATCTTATTTTAAAGTAAAAAAAACATAACGGAACAAATACAATATTTAAAATAAAGAGCAAGTAAATTTAAATAAAAAAACTGACCAGTATTTCAATGGGAACTATGGATGTGGATGCATCCCGTGCTCCTCTCACTGACTACCAATGAAAGAGGTGCCCCTTCTGGAAGTGCTGCGGGGCCAGAAAAATGGCCTCAGGGGGCCGGGGCTGTAGTTTGGGGACCCCTTGTCTAAAGATATGCACTTGAGAAAAAAAAGCCATTAAGAACCATAAGAAAATTGTAAGTTCCAAATCAAGAGTGTGGTTACTTTTGGAGAGATGTAAGGTTATGACTTAAGTCTGACCTCATGGAAGGATCTCTGGAGGAGTGGAAAACTTCTATTTCTTGACGTGGTTATTATAAAGGTGTTCACTAAGCTATATATTGTTTTTTTGCAGTTCTCTGTAATTTTGTTTTATTTTACAATAAACGTTATGAAAAATTGATGTTGGTTGAATGACATTTAAACCTCTCGAGCTTTAGCTTTTCTGCTTGAGCTGTGAAGATATAGCTTCGTGTTCACTCTGGAATTTTACTTTACAACCTAAATAATGTTGACCTTATTGTAATTACTTGCCATAGTTAAGGGAAATGACTGAATACATTACAGTTTGCCAAGATGGTGCTTAAATCATGTATGGGGAATGGAGAGGATTAGTTTTATTTTGACAATAATTGCCTCTATACCCCCATTTTCTCTTTACAACTGCCCGGGAAATACACTTGCTCTCCAGAAACCTGTCATGGAAGAGGAGAAATGGGAGAGGAGGGATCCTCTGAGGAAGTTAAGATCTTCTTGCTTTGCTCTCTCCCAGGAGAATGTGTACAGTCTCTACCACACTATCCTGCTTGAGGCTGGGGTCCTCACACAGACAGTGTGCTAAGAACTACCATAGGATTCAAGATTTGAAGATTTCTTTCAGTCCAAATGAAGAGGAGGCTTGGCGAGGAGACTTAAGTAATGTTGTATGTCAAGGTTCAACCCATCCAAGGTTTTTCATGACTGAGGAAAAGGCTGAGTTGTTGAAGTGGAGAGTTTGTCAGACAGATAAACCAGGGCATGAGGTGTCAGAGTCTTAATGGACTGACTCCATCCCTGACTCACAATGATCATCCCTTCTCTGCGGCTGCAGGTCAGGGAGGCATGTGTGCCTGTGGGTCTTGGGGTTTGTATGTAGACAAAGGTAATTATGAGAGAGCTTGAAACACTCATGTGGTTTTGGAACATTTACATTCTTTATTTCTCTTTCTTCCTCTTTTAATTAAATATTTATTCCTTTTATAAATAAATATTTAATGGGTTCCTTCACTATATAATTTTTATATTAGTTGATTTTTATTGTGTTTCACAGAATTATCAGTCTATGATTGATTGGAAATTAAAAATCAAATGGAAAAAAACCCCCCAAAATATGTCTGCCATAAATAGTTTAAGAAGCACTGAAATGACTATATCAAAATCAAGAAATTCTGCTCATTGCAAATCACTGTAAAGAGTGAATAAAGAAAGCCACAGAGTGGGAAGAAAATATTTGCAATACATTAAAACAACAAAAGGCTAATATCTAAAATACATAAATAATTCATTCAAATTAATTAGAAAACTGCGCAAAAAACTTGAATAGTCACTTCACATTAAAATGAAATTTAAATAGCTAATAAGCATATGAAAAGGGTTCAGTTCATTTGGGAAATGAAAAATTAAAACCACAGATGGCACAATGGATAAAGCATCAACCTGGAATGCTGGGGTCACCGGTTCAAAACCCCGGGCTTGCTCAGTCACAGCACAGATGAGAAGCAACTACTACAAGTTGATGCTTCCCGCTCCACTCTCTCTCTAAAGTCAATGTAATGCTTAAACACACACACACACACACACACACACACACACACACACACACACACACACACACACACAGAAAAGCACATGGTCACCTGATTGGCAAAAATTTAAGCCTCCCAATTCTGAATATTGATTCTTAATTGGTATCCTCACTTGCAATTTTCTTCACTTTTATCCAAGCATCATCTGCTCTGTGATTTATCCTTAACCATCTTTTCACTGTGTGAGGAGGATCCCATTCCTTTACCTATGGACGGACTGAACAGTACTATGGGCGCTTAGAATACACTGTTGTGCAGATGAGCATTAAAAAAGAGCAAGGAATGTAAATTTGTGATTTCCACATTACCTTAGAGAGAACCCTGATCATAAGTGCCATTTTAACAACCGTTTTGCCAAACCCAACAAAAAGTTAGGTATCGGTTCTGCCGAACCAGTGTGAACCGGCTGAATCTCACCACGGTGCACATCTTACTGGGAAAGGCACGCAGCACCCTCACACTCCCACTGAAGCTTCTCCTGGTGGTCCCCACTGTGCAAAGAAAAACTTCAAATTTTGCTTACAAACTGTATGTGGGAAACGGGTTATATTTGTAAACCACCTGAAACAAAATGTAAAGTGTTATACTTAATTACAAGAGTGAGAATTAATTTTCAGTGTTCTCCCCTGTGTCTTTTGGGGCATTGCAGATTGCTGCTTTTCGTAGCTCCTGTCTGTGACCGACTCACTGTTGAGAATAAACATCACTCAGAAACAGAATGAAGATTGATCGTTTGCAGTAAATCCTGGTGGTTCACAGTTTGAAAGCTTGTTTTGTACATATGTTTATACCAATGTGTGGCTTTAAAACACTTCTCCCATTATGCCATTGTTCTATTCCAACATCCCCTGTGGAGGATTTTTGTCTGTTGTATGACTCAGCTCCCTAAACACCAATTCTCACCTGACAGCAAGAAACACATTCTTCCCTCAAATACACCAGATCATAAGCAGAAGGGCAACCTTCCTTCTGAGTTAGAAAAAATAAAAGGACTGCATTTGTGAGGGAAAAAATTTAGATAAAAATATAGTATTTATAAATAATAGATTTTTATATTGTATCTATTAATTGTATCAATCAAAATGTATTTAGGATCTGTGATGTGCAGATACTATACCAGGGTGCTGGGCACATGACTGAATACAGCAGTTTTCAATCTCAAGTTCAAGCAGTCCAGAGAGCCTTAGTACTTGACTACCATACAGAAATGTGACTTCTAGCTTTTAACAGTCTTTCAAAATGACATATTTTTGCTTAGATTCATCACTCATATGAGCATTAGTCTCTTCTTCTAGATTTTGAGCAGGAAAAGCAGCAACTTAAACTTCGGTCCTCTGTTCAGCCACCAAATACTCTCTGAGACCTCTTCGTGAGGTATGTTTGTCTAAAAAAGAGCAAATGCACAAATGTGGCACTGACGTGGGTAGTAGTACCGTGTCCAAGGCAAGTCAACATGGTATCGTGGGACCACCCTGGAGGCACCAATTGGGATTTACAGACATGATCACATTCAGTAAAGATTGTTATTGGTTGTTCCCTTTCCTAAAAGCTGAGTTTGGAAGCAGGGCCAGAGAATGTTAGTTTTTACAAAACAGTGAGAAGAACTGGGAGTTCTCAGTGCCCATCTATAGGGGAGGAAAGTGTAGAGTCAAAGGAGGGAGGAACCAGAGGAGGACAAGGCTAGGATGTCAGGGAACCACCCTTCTTAGTGGAATGGCCAAAAGAATGATCTCTGGGAGTCTGTGGGAAGTAGTTGGCGTGGCTGCAATAAAGCATTCCTCCTCCCTGGCAATCTTCTATGCCCATCAGTAAAGTCTGCTACTCACATATGTGGTTTGGACAAATGAGTATTGGGTTATATTACGAGCAGAGTAATGGCCTCCAAACTTGTCCTAATCTCTGGGAACTGTGATTATGTTAGATGGCTCTACAGATGTGATTAAGCTAAAGATCTTGAGGTGGAGAGATTATCCTGAATTACCTGGGTGTGCTTCAAGTAATCACAAGGATCCTTGAAAGTGGAAGCAGGAGGCAGAGGAGAGGAGGGAGCGGGAGGTGTGGCTGCTGCTTTGAGAGCTGGAAGAAGCAAGGGAGTGGATTTTCCCTTGCCACCTCTTGGAAGTAACCCTTGTCAACACTGACATTTTGGCCCTGCGAAAACTATGTCAGATTTCTGATCTCCAGCACTGTAAGATCAGGAATTTATATTTTTAAGCAACTAAGTGTATGGTAACTTGTTAAACCAGCAATAGAAAACAAACCCAGGGTGTACATCAGGGAGTGGAGTTGAGTGCAAAGACAGGAAAATGTGAGGATGATTTAGGGCCAGTCATTAGACCAGAGAGTTACTGATAGGGGTATATTAGAATGGAAATCAGAAAGGTCAGTTTGGGTCAGGCTGTGGGAACTTTAAGTGGGAGACTAATGAGTTTAAACATGATCTTTGGGCCATCGAAAAGTCACTGATGGGTTCTGGAATGGAGCTATAATGAGCAGGATTTCAGAAGTGAAGAAGAGAGGGCGCTAGGGGACCTTTCACATTGCACTCTGCAAAGATGCCCAGGGCTGTCTCCCTGCCTCTGCTGAGTTAGGGCAAGTGCCCAGGCCCTTGAGCTACCATTCCGCTTCTCTGGAGCACTTTGTGTTGTATATTCTAGGCTTCCACTTCAGATTTCATTAGAACAAGGGATTTGTGCCTAAAATAATGAAATGAAAACCTGGATAAAGCACAACTTGCTGTACAGAGAGGTGAAGTGTCTCGCTCCAGGTCACCCCGACGGAAGTCCAGAGGGCAAGGTCTGCTCCCTCAAAATCCTGGCTCACATAAGAAAAGGAACTATAGGAATTAAAAGTAAGTCATTACAACCTTTTACCACTTAAATTACTTAGTGTACTGCAATAATGCAAAAGAAATTAAAATATTTCTATTTAAGTAATAATACCCTGATAATTGCAAGATCTGCTTTGAAAACCACAGGTCTTAAATATTCATTTTGAACCCTCACAGAGTTGTTTGGCTTATGATGTTACCTGTCGTCTCTCCCCCCCCCCCCCCCCCAAGCCTGATCTTGAGAATGTTAGCAGACTGGGCTGTAATTCCTTTGGGATCACAGGCAGATGTCCAAGCACAGGTCTGGGCTTCCTGCTCTACCATTTCGTTCATTTTCTTGTTTTATCAACCCACAACTGGACCCTCCTCATTAAAGCAATCCATGCATGGTTCGTGTCCACTCTTTGGGGTCTGCTGATGTGCCTCTCCTTCATGCTGGAGCACTAAAGTGTCTGCCGCTTCTTTTTGTTTGTGGCTTCTTGGACTTGGGAAGAGGATGGTGTAGTGTTTTTCAGCGGCATCCACCGACTTAAAAATGAAGCACTACTGCCTCTGGGTCCCCCGAGTCTCCCAGACACGTTCAAAGCTCCCCAGATGGTTGTGATGCACAGCCAGGGTAGTGGCTCCCACCAGGAAATGACTTTCAAGTTGCAGCTGGAATAAGAATCCGCTGTGACTCATGTTGGGCACAGAAAGTGAGGGCTCCCGTGTCAGCAGGTCCTGGTGGAGCCTGGGAACCTGCTGGTTTAACGCACCGCAGCCTCCGCCCAGACTTCGGGGGTGCGGACCCAGTCAGTAGCGCCACCTGGAGGCTCCAGCCCCGCCCATCACCCAGGCCAGAACATTGTTCTAAGAAGCAGAAACACTGGGAAGGAAGAGACTCTTGGCTAGGGTCGCCAAGAGAAAGGTCACAGTTGGGTGTAAGCACCAATTTGTCTCTAGCAGGCTGGCAACCGGAAGGGGAGAGGAAAAAGGGTGAGTATATGTTCATATGTGTTCGTACACAATACACCCCTCCTTTCCCAACAAATGATAAAGTGAATCGGGCCTTGGTGAATTTCTCCATTCCCACAGTCACCGTGACCTGCCATAACATATTAACATCTTACATTTCAATGATAAATTACAAAGAAGAGTTAAATGGAAATCCACACATGAATTCTCACTGTATTCTGTCAATATCCACTTGTTTCACATTCATCCAGCTTCTGTTCATTGGGTTTTTACTCACTCAGCTTAAATTTTGTAACAAAGATGGGTTGTCATTACTGACATAAGTATATGGGAAATTTGTGAGTTAGTCTGGGTCTAGGTTGCTGGCTGTCGGGTAGGTCGGTTCTGCTCAGTTATCTGTGGTTTTATTTCAGAATACTTATATAGGTGATCTTACTCATCAAGGACAAGCAAACATTTTCTTATGTGAGGCAGGAAAATACAACTTCCTCAATGCTCCCACTCACTTTTTTTCAGACTCTTTTCTTGGTTGGATGCAAGATGGTATAGAATGAATGAGTCAGGTCAACCTACCTGCTGAGATCAGTGGGCTCCTAACACAAGCCAGGTGTGTGCATCCGGATGGACTCAGGTGGAGACCTGAGGGACTGACACAAGGGTGGGTCATCTCTAGGTCAACTCTGCGTCTGAGAAGTCTGGGGATGGCGAGCAGACAGCAGTTGTGCTGAGGGCCTTCTGTGATCAAGCTCAGCAGTGGCAGAGTCTAATAAGATCCAAGGATCTGGACTACACTGTTCTTTGAACCTCCCACCAAAGGACTCAGGACTCTTGGAAGAGAAGTGGCCTTGGCCAGTGGTAGGGTCATCGTCTTCAAGATGGGTTAACATAGCATGCACCTGTAGATTTTCCCAGCTCTCCAACTCTGCACATGACCCACAGTGCGGGGTTTGGACCCAGTCTTTGCATGTCACTGTACCTACAGCTACACCAGGTCAGAGCCTTACCCTTCTGCAGAAAAGGTGTAAGATTAGGAGTGGCAGCATCAAAAAATTGCTGCTGAGATATATTAAAATAATAGAATTTCTAGGAAATCTGCAAGTGCAAAGAAATGACTAATGGTTCGTCTGAAACCACGTCACCAGCTGGGGAGTTGCCACCCCCTGACAGCCAGCCTGGATGGTAAAGACCAATCCTGACTCTCCTTCTGGAATCTGGCTGGCCACAGTTGTCTGCAATCTGTGGAAACAAAGGCAAGAACTACAGGGAAAGGAAGGATTTAAAGCCGCTTCCACACTCACTCGCTCAAGGTTCACTTGCATTCCAAAGTCACAGCATACAGTATACTTCAGCTGGTTAATACTCGAGGTTGGCTGGGCTCTTACTTATAGGAGGGCAGCTACTTTAAAATGCCCACATGATATCACCTGCACTGCCAATGCTGTGATAGACTCTAAAATGTCTTCATTTGCTTAGAAAGGGATTAGGTTCATTGTTCCAAAGGAATTATTCTCCACAATTCCATCCGGAAAAGTATCAGAGTGACTTGCTGACTTCTCAGTGCGACTTGAGCTCACTGAGCGCAGAGAGCCTGCTTGTCTCTCACAGGGTCTCCTAAGTGCTTTGCTCTTACTGAGCCCTTGTAAGTACGGAATCAATAAATTAATCAATACCAAGCTATCCATTGCTTGGTTCTATCCATATTTAAGTGTGTTTTGAAGATTTCACAACTTACGTTTACAGGCTTCTATGAGGCATTAATGAAGTTGAAGACGGTAGTTTATAGACTTTGACTAAAATCTATTAGTGACAGAAACCACATAATTGCAAACTTCTAACAAAATGCCTTTTAAAATAAAAAGGCTCTAAGGCTTTGTGAAGCTTTGGCTGAGTCCGTGGCTCAAACATTTCTTGGTATTTTGACTTGTATTTTCCTGCCTGCTGAGGCACATTGCTAGGTGTTGACAGAGCACAACATAGCATATATAGATGCTGCGTGCCTTAAACTTATATAATGTTATAAATCAATGTCACCTCAATAAAAGAAAAAGTTTTTTTGGGACCATCATGGGAGGACATGTGTGCGCACATGCACAGATCGAGAAATGAGAGTAGTTCAGTGGCATCCCAGAAAGAACACCTTTTTTTCAAAAAATGTTTATGTTTAGCACAAAAATGTATTCTGATTTCATTTAAATTATGGCATGAATTAACATATTCTTGGGCTGTAAAGAAGATTTCAGTTTAAGTTGGGAGCTCTCTCCTCAATTCTAAGAAAGGCTGAAATCGTCATGCAAGTCGGGTGCCAATACTCTGGCAAGCAAGTTTGTCCCTTGGAGCCTCCAGGGAAAGAATCACCTGGTGGGGCTGCCAGCATTTACACATGACATTTAACTGAGGAAAGTTTTCACATAATAGTTCCCTTACTTACATGCAATACACGGAATAATTTCCATTCTATTCTACTCCATTTTTAAAATGCTGGTCACATCTAGTTTATTGATTACATGACCCACTAATGAACTGTGATCTTCAGTTGGAAAAACACTGCAGTAGAAATATAAAGTGTCCCCAAACTAAAGATTCCAACAGACAGCCACAAGACTCCAAAGACTGCTTGAGAGGTTTGGGAAAGTTGTGGTCCAGAACATCCATCCTCAGAACACAGTCCTCAGCAGTGGCTCCTGGTCTGGGGAGCAGGCTGTCGGCATGTCCTGGGCAGCAGCACCCTGTGCTCACACCATGGGGAGTTGTCGGAGACAGGTTGTAAACTGACAAAGTCCTTATTGCCTAGGGCTTTGTTTAAGACTAAGCTCATCCCCACATCCTTCTAAGACTAAGCTTTTCCCCACACCCTTGATTGTTGCATGGTGAGTGGTGGTGCACTCTTATGAGGATTCCCTCAGATGTGTGACTTTGTATCAGAGACTTCCTTATTTGCATATGGCTCTGCACTATATAATAAAGCAGACTGGGGGCTTTGCTTTTGCTCTTGCAAGCTAAAGGCATTGCAAAGACCTCCCACTCCCATCCTTTTTCTCTCTGAGTTTATTTCTTCATTATGCATGGTTCTTACTCAGGACCTGGGCAGTTACCAGTCGCGCTGGTTCTTGACAGGGAGGAGGGATAGGGCGGGGCTTGGCATCCTTTCTCCTTCAGCGCAGCATGTTCAAGAACAAGCCACCCCTCCTTGCTCTCAGCAGAGGCTCACAGAGCTCTGTCATCCCAGGATACCTCTCATCCTTTGACATCAAACTAAAATGTCATTTTCATGAAGCGTTGTTCCTTTAACTCTTACAGTTGAAAGTCCTCTTTTCTTCTTCTCAACACCTACAGCGCTTTACCCACACCTCACTTTGTGTACATAACACTTTCTAAACTGTGGATTAGTTATGATTTGGTCTTATCTCTTTTACCGATTGTGTAACTGTTATACTATCTTACTTTTGTGTCTCTGATTGAGCACAGGGCCTTGAACATAGTAGGTACTCAGTTGATATTTGGTACCTACACAAGGAGGCTGGAGAAATGGTTTCTTTCTACCTGGAAGTTAAAAATTATTTATATTTGAGAAACTGTCACTAAAATTCTGCAGAGGATTCACTTATCTAGCGTCCATCCGTCCATCCACCCATTCATCCATTCATTCCCTCTTCCATTCCTCCACCCATTCATCCATTCACTTATTCCTCTATTTATCTATGCAACACTTATTGAGAGTCTACTGTGTCCCTGTGTTAAGCATTGTGGTTACTAAGATGGGTAAGACAGTTCTTGCTTCCGAATCCCAGAGTCCAGTGGAAGAGAAGACAAAGTGGAGAGCAATGAGAACATAGTACGAGAAGTGCTATGAGGAGGGGCAGTTAACTCAGTCTCCTGACTCATATCCTAATCCACTTTCCTCTCACCAAAGTTCGTCTACTTTTCTAGAACTTCTTAAACTCTTCTCCACCAGCAAAGATTTTGTTATGCTTTGGATTCTATAGCATGTATTATGAAAACCATATCTGTGTAGGAATGTAAAATTGTTTTAATATTGAATGTTTTTTTCAAACTTTTTCCTATATCCAAAATAAAGATGATAAAGTGAAAATTAATATACAGCATGAAAAGCAAACTGTTCAAGTTGAATAACCTCACTTTACTGCTGAAACTCTTCAAAGGCTTCCCTTCTCCCTAAGAATGCATCTGAGCTGAAGTCTTACTGGGACTAAAGGTTTCTGCAAGATCTGGCCTGTATCTGCACATCCCTTACAGACCCCTTTCCTAGCTGTTCCCTACGCAGGTGGCCCCCTACTGTCCCTCAGCTAGGCATATTCTTCATCCCACCATTGGTGGTGGTGGTAACTGCGGGTGGGGGTGCAGCGGAAAAACTCATCAGAAAGGCCTTCTTTGAGCACCTCGTATAAAGGCAGTTACCCATGATTATTTCCTCTCCTAGTAGCCAGACCTTTGCCTTCACAGACCCAATCACAATGTGTAATTAATTATCTCATTTGATTGCCTGCTTCTCTTGCTAGATTATAAGATCCGCAAAAATGCTCTGTTCATTAGCCTATCCCCAAAAATTTCTGATAATTTTTAGATACGTTATAAGTTTTTGTTTTTGTTTTTTTACTAAATGAATGTTGTGGCGGTTCTCAGAGCACCTACTTGCAAAATGAGGATATTTTCCGGAACAGCAAGAGAAAAGTCATCTGCAGGACCCAGTAACGGTACAACAGCGCCACCTAGCGGCAAGTCACCATTACCCAAGGTTTCTGTTCCTTTCCAGAAATCGTGGCATTTAGAATACAGTTCCCGGCATTTTAAGGGAAATCATAATCCACTAAACTTGTTTCTTTATTTATTTCATTTTTAGAAATTAAAAATTGCCCTCAAATTTTTCTTATCTCTCCTCCTCCACAGAGCAGGGCATTTGAAGGCCTGTGGAGGCGAACTAGTTAAGCCGGGGAGCTACAATCGTAACCCTTACCTATTTCTGCTAATCTGCACGCTTTGAAAAGGTCTGCTTGATTCTATTTCGTTTTTTAAAGCTTTGATTTACTGTATTTAATTTGTCTTACCTTCTAATTTGTTACATAACAAGTTTTAAAATCTCTTAAGGAGTCGGCAGGCATCTGCTGCCAGGGAGACAAAACTGCCTTCCCGAAGCGTCAGTGATTCCCATGTGAGCTTCCCTTACAAGGTGTTGAAAGCCCAAGAGGGTCTTCTCGCTTGGCCTCTGTGGCCAGAGGGAGCACTGGCCTGGAGGCTGCAGCAGCAGCAGCAGCAGCAGCAGCTCGAGTTTGGGCGATGCCCACAAAGCCTGCCTGTAGCTTCATTTCCTGCGTGGGCGCCTGGTCCTCAGCAGCTGCTCGCGGTGCGGTGCAAGAAGAGTGACCCTGATTACCCAGCTTGTCTCCTCTCATTAGTCATCCCTTCAAGACAGGAAAACAGAATGTTCCGTGCTCAAGTAGAATAATGCTAAAAATGCGCCGCTTAGGTCTGTCCATCACAGGTATGAAATGAATGTAAGCAGCAGAACCGGCCACCAGGCGGAAATGGCCGGGCTGTGCCTCAAGCTCGGAACTGCGGGAAGAAGGGACTCGGGAGGCCGGGCAGCACTGCCTCCTGTGCAGGCAGGTGCAAGTGTCAGGTAAAGGAATGCAGGTTACAGAAAAGCTGCTCATGTTACTGGAGGTACAGATACAGGGACTTCCAGGAGGAAGGCCTTCCAGGAGGAAGGCCGGGGTATAAGTGTTTTGCATTGTGAGAAAAATAGATATGAGTACTCTCTTAAACATTATCAAACAGTTTTAGGTTCCATCTTGTCCTTTAAGTAAAAGGGAGGCAGTTTCTCTCAGCAAAGATCAAAGCCTTGGTGTCCTTCCTGTTACATGATGTGTGCTTATATGCTTTCCCTAATTTTTTTTTAATGATAAATATGTAGTTGTTGTTTTACCTGAATGCATGTAAAGGGGGATCAAATAACAGAAGTATGTATAGAAAAACCAGAAGTTCCCTTCTCTTACTCCCTTTTTACTGACCTCTCCAGTAGAGGGCAGTTTGCTGTGCCGTTTTCCATACATGTATAAGTGTGTGTGTGTGTGTGTGTGTGTGTGTGTGTGTGAGTGTGTGTGTGTGTGTGTACACATATAGAGGCCCTGGATAGGAACATAGAACAGGGATAAAGCCACAGTGGCTTTACTGACAAGAGTTCTGAATGAAGATACCTTGCTGAACACAACACAATAGGGATAGAATTAGCAATTCTGATCAATGAATAGGTGGGAACATTTGAGCTACTTTTCTTGCCCGTTTCTCTTCCAAGAAAGTTCCCCTTCCTGACTTTCTCATTTTCATCTCTGCTTCTATTTGTGTGTATCAATAAATACCCATAAGGACTGGTGTCAGCCATCTCAAGGAACCTGCATAGGGAATTGTGAGACTGTTTCTCCTAGGTCCCTCGGTGCATGCCATGTGGTTTCCAAGTGGTCATTGTCTCTGCAACAAGTGGTGCCCCATGTGAGGAACAAGAACAGAATGATATGCACACACATACAATTTAGATGTACAATTAAACTTTAGGGCTCAGTGATCTTATTGGGTTTTCCTTTTTTTCAGTAAGAGAAACAGAGAGAGGGCAGACAGGCAGGAAGGGAGAGAGATGAGAAGCATCAAGTCTTTGTTGTGGTACCTAAGTTGTTCATTGATTGCTTTCTCATATGTGCCTTGACCGCGGGCCTTCAGCACACCGAGCCACCCCTTGCTGGAGCCAGTGACCTTGGGTCCAAGCTGGCGAGCTTTTGCTCAAGCCAGATGGGCCCGTGCTCAAGCTGGCTAGCTCGAGGTCTCGAAACTGGGTCTTCCGTATTCCAGTTCGATGCTCTATCCACTGTGCCACCACCTGGTCAGGTGACCTTGGGGTTTTGAACCTGGGTCCTCTGCATCTCAGTCCGACGTTCTATCCACTGCGCCAATGCCCGGTCAGGCTCTTGTCGGGCTATTTTTCTTGAGTGCAGTTTTTATTGTTGCTTAATTTTGTTTGTGTCTCAGACACAGGCCTCTTTGGTCTCCTTTTCCCTTCCCACTCCTTGGTGCTGGCCTCCCTACTCACCAGGCCCTGACTCCTTGCACGTTGGATCTGTGCATCCTGGGAATGCAGTCTGGATTTTGTCCATATCTTTCTGCCACCTTCAGATTTTCTGAAGAAGCTCTGCTCCCATGCTGACCACCATGCTTCCCAGAATCATTTCACCTAAGTAAAGTCCACCCCCTCCCTTACTTCCAGCCTTGCAAGACTTCCCTGGCAATTTCCATGGTGTATCCTTATCTCTGGGTGTGACACAAAACACCAACCATCTTCCAAAGGGTGTCTAATGGACCCTACACTCTCCTGAGCTCTCTTTTTTACCAACTTTATCTTGCTGCCTTAACATCAACCTTGTCCCTTTCAGCTCTAGGGTTGCCCAGATTTTTTTAAAATTTATTTTTTATTTTATTCATTTTTAGAGAGGAGACACAGAGTGAGAGAGAGAAAGAGAGAGAGTGGGGAGGAGCTGGAAGCATCAACTCCCATATGTGCCTTGACCAGACCAGTGCAGGGTTTTGAACTGGCAACCTCAGTGTTCCCAGGTCGTCGCTCTATCCACTGCGCCACCACAGGTCAGGCAGGTTGCCCAGATTTTGATAAATGGAGGGCACATCCATCCCAACTGTAATCTGTCTGGTTTGGCATTTTGCTTGTCTGACCAGGCGGTGGTGCAGTGGATAGAGCGTTGGACTGGGATGCAGAGGACCCAGGTTCAAATCCTCGAAGTCGCCAGCTTGAGCGCAAGGTCGCTGGCTTGAGCAAGGGGTCACTCACTCTGCTGTAGCTCCCTGGTCCAGGCACATGTGAGATAGCAATCGGTGAACAACTAAGGTGCCACAACAAAGAATTGATGCTTCTCATCTCTTTCCCTTCCTGTCTATCTGTCCCTTTCTTTGTCTCTGTCACAAAACTAACAAAGAAACAAACAAAATAGCCATTTTTTCTTAAGAACTGTTGGGGAGGAAGACACTTTCTTCTACCCTTCAAGATACTTTCAGCTGTCTAATAATGAAATCTACATGAGACAGATTAACCAAACTTAATTACATAAATGTATGGGAACCTCACACATGAGTCAGAGACCTCACATACCTGAGAGGTTCAGGGACAGAAGTTAAAATGAGGTATATACCCTGTTTCCCTGAAAATAAGACCGTGTCTTATATTCATTTTTGCTCCTAAAGATACGGTAGGTCTTATTTTCAGGGAAACAGGGTATGCCTTTCTGAGCTACGGATGAGGTCAGATGCCTTGAGGGCTTCAGAGAGGAGGAAGCTCATTGCAAAATAGAAGAGCAGATGTTCAGTATTTGGTCATTTCAGTTAGAAAGATCAAAAAGGTTATCTAAAAATCTCTTCTTATGGGCAAGTCTTCTAATTTAAATTCCTTTAGGTAAATAAGGGATGAGGGCAGAAGTTTCTCTTGAGCCCAAAGGGTCTCAGTTGCCTTTAGTCCCAAATGATCTGCGGACCACAGAGTCACACCTTGGGGCACATCTGAACCCCTACTGAATTATATAATATAAAAGACGCGTACTTGTTGTAAAGCTTGTCAGAGTAGCTCCACGCTAAAATCATTTTGCTTCCAAGTGGAATTGTGATAGCTATTGGGTGGTTACTGTGTCTGCCTCCTTTCAGATTCTTTATTTTTACCTATAATTTATTTGACATTGACCGAGAAAGTAGTTATTCAGGGCATAACCCTGTGATCAGCACTGCGAGGGATATAAAAAAGCCATGGGACCAACTCTTTTAAGAAGGTGTTAATTGGATTTTTTCCCATATAAAACACCCCCTAGCATTTTATTTCCTACCTCTGCTTCTCACAGTCAACTTCATTTGCCCATTTAATGCAATTTGCTTCTCATGATAAGATTCTATTAAGTGATTATTAAGACATTCTGAGTTACTTCAGCCAAGCTTGTCTATAATCATTACCTACCTCCCGGGGTGATGCGAGGTGTAATTACCTCTCAGCATCGGGAACTATAAACAGAGAACACTTCCACACAGCCAGTCTGCCAGCCCTGAACTCTCACCACCAGCAGAACCAACGCAGCCTGCTCACATGTACATTAAGAACTGTGCTTAATGACCATCAGTGTCAGATCTGTGGAAATGGACAGCATGCTAGAAGCTGGCTATCTCTGTGGACATCAAATGCTATCCCTAAGGGTTGATTTATTTTGGTTCCTAAACCATATTACACAATAGTCTGAATCTTACTGTTGATAAAAACAAACACAACTGGCCTGACCTGTGGTGGCGCAGCGGATAAAGCATTGGCCTGTGAACACTGAGGTCGCCAGTTCAAAACCCTGCACTGGTCTGGTCAAGGCACATATGGGAGTTGATGCTTCTAGCTCCTCCCCGCTTTCTCTCTCTCTCTCTCACTCTGTGTCTCCTCTCTAAAATAAATAAATAAAAAGAAATTAAAAACAAACAAACAAACACAACTGATGTAGGTTGAAATGAATCCATCCAGCATGATCCTCCACCTCTCATTCTCATTCAGAAACACTCGCTGGACTCATACTGTGTGCAAGGCACTGAACTGGGATCTGAGGCTGAGGTGAGGTTGAGGAAGAAAGTCACTGCCCTGAGGACTTTGTCATCAGTAAACTTCATAAATGGTAATAATGATTCTTTGAAAACTATTTTTTACATTTATTTGAAAACCAACTTACTTGGTGATAAATCAAGGTGGCCAGGAGAAAGAGGAAGAAATTACTCCTGTGTGGTTTAAATACTTTATTGATGAAAGTCCTTGAGTTAAGTACCAAAAGCCCCAGAACTGGTGTTTCAGTCCACTGGAAGATTGGAAGCATTTAATTAGAAGATGGGGTGACCTGCTTCCACGGGCAGGCGGGCAATGAAAGGGGACATGCGTGACATCCCTACAATAAGAGATCAGGCAGAAAAACTGAGAAAAGGAACAAGACTTCACGGGGCATTGCAGTGCGGGACATTTAGTTAAGAGCAAAGAGATCTCTAAACTCCAGGTGGCTTTGCATCACAGCACAACACTCATTTATTTTCATAACGGCTCTCACACAGGAAATGTGACCCCACAAGTATTTTTAAAACTTTACATCTGTCCTTAAAAATGTGTTAAATCAGTTCTTAAAGTAATTCTTCAGGAATAAAATGCAGAAGGTGAATACAGAGGAGTGTCTTCTAGCAGTTTCAGCTGTTGCTAAATGAATTTGGCTACCTTGAGAGGCGGCAAGTGCTCTGTGGCTTAGAGGTTTTTAAGCAGAGGGTAGGGCCAGGGGCCACCGCCAGCATGGCTATTCACACTCAGGTTCACATGGGATTTGGACAGACAGTAAAGAAACAGTGGAGCCAAAAAATGGTGGGCCATTCTTTTATTAAAGTGTCGCACAGGCCAATGAGCAGACACACAGGGAAAACACTTCCCTTTCACTCAGGGCTCCCAAAGCCACTGATGCATTCTCCAGTTCCACAACCAGGAGAATTATCTTCGGTTCTTTTTAGAATTAAAGGCCCCCACAAACCTCATAAGGTTCCCAAAGCCCCTCACCTCTGGTTCCCTATCTGCACACCTTCTCCTTCCCTGCCAACATGGCTTCTTTTTTCAACACTCTGCATTCTCTCTGCTCTCACTCTGTAAACATGACTTCTTTCTCCTTCTCTTTCTTCTCTCTCTTTCCAAAACTTTCTGGCGTGAAAACCTCTCCTCCAGCAAATATTAGCAAAACAGTGGCCCTTCCCACGCAGGAAGGTAATTTGCAATTTCACAGACCACATATACCTGGCACTACCCAGCCCCCAATGCAAACTATAAGTGAGCAAACATAAAAATTATATTTTACAAATTTATTTGACCAACACAGAGTCTGGACAGCCACTTACGGGCGGTTGCCAGGGACTTCACATGTCAACCTGCCACAACGTGAGAACTAAGAATGGTTTTTACATTTTTAAATGTAAATTGTAAAATGCCAAAGGTCTTATTAAGCTTTTCAGTAAGAACAGTGATTCAGTTTTATCTCTTGACCTGGTAAGTCTAAAGTGTCTACTACTTGGTCCCATACAGGAAGAATGTGCCACCTTCAGGTAGGGGCAGTGATGCTTCCCAGCTCTGAGGAGCTGGGATCTGAAGCACCTGCATTTTCCGATGAAGTCTCCATCCAAATGACTGTATAGCAATGCTCCACCATGGAGCAGGGACACGGACAATGCCCAGAAACAAACCTCAATGTATTTACTCTTAGGGGATGCCTGTTAGGACGAGCAAATACTGGATCTCTCCTTCTCTCCTCTTTCTTACACATTAAATTTTATGCTTTCAGATTTTTACAATGAGCTCCCAAGGCAAACAGCAGAAAGAGGGCACATTCAAAGTCACCCAGGTCTCCCCCCATATCAGTGCCAATAGGACATTCCCTAGGGCATTAACAAATGAGACCCCAAATCCCTGGACCATCTATAGGGGTCCCTCTAGGGAAGGTGGCAGTGGCAAGGGGCAGGAGCTGCCATGTTATTTTTATCCTAAAATAGAAATACAAGGAGTCCTCGGGTTATGACATAGTTCCGTTCCTACGGCAGACATAACTCAAATTTTGGTGTAAGTCAAAACACACCCTAGCCTAAGTCACTTACCTATCCTAACACAGTTGTAAAATCATAATCTAGAACATAAAAACCCAACTAAGCCACAGAAAAAGGAAAAAGACATAAATATACTGTAATGTACACTGTTCTCCGTATTCTTCTGTTGCGCAACCAAAAGTAGTTTACCCACACACATAGTCTGTAAGCACAGTGCTAATGGTGTAAGCCAAAAACTCACATCTCACTTTTTTAAAGTTTTTATGGAGTGAGCATCATTAACTCAAAATGTCATATGTCAAGACTGTTATAACCCAAGGATCCCCTATACCATTAAGAAAATGTAAGTGTGCAAATTTCTCTCTCTCTCTCTCTCTGTCTTTGCGACACTATAGTTGTTCACTGATTGCTTTCTCACATGTGCCTTGACCGCGGGCCTTCAGCAGACCGAGCAACTCCTTGCTGGAGCCAGCGATCTTGGGTCCAAGCTGACGAGCTTTTTGCTCAAGCCAGATGGTCCCTTGCTCAAGCTGGCAACCTTGGTGCCTTGAACCTGGGTCTTCCGCATCCCAGTCCGATGCTCTATCCACTGCGCCACCGCCTGGTCAGGCCCCCAAATTAAGCTGCATCTTATACATGGGGAAATACGGTACTAATAATGCTTTGGCCCCCACAGCTAGAAATAGCACAATAGCTTTTAGAGTTAAACTGTGGTCAGGGAAACTACAAATAGTTTTGCTTTGTGTGTTGTTGGTCAAATAAGTTTGTAAATATGATGTATGTTTGCTCACTTGTAGCTTGTATTGAGGGCTGGGCAATGCCAGATATAGTGGTATGCGAGCTTGCAGGTTGCCTTCCTGCTTGGGAGGGGCCATTGTCTTGCTAACCTTTACTGGAAGGGAGATTCTGCCCCCACCACTGAGAGGTACAGAAGGATTTCTGCTTTCTCTCCTCGTTGATCCCTTGCCCTCCATGGGAAAAGCAGAAAACCTGCTTTTCTTGTGGCTTGGCTGTCTTGGTGAGACACTAATAAACAGAATGGCCCATCATTTCTTTACTGTCTTTCCGAATTCAATGAGAACCTGCATGTGAATGATCACCAGTCGGTGGCGGCCCCTGGCTTTACATATGTCTAAGCTTCCTGTCCCTTTCTCTTTATTCCCTGACTTTCACTTCCTTTTTCTTTCTCACACAAAATCTCATGCTTCCCCTGTAGAATGAACTTGGATCACGTGTGCAATGAGTGGGAACCTGGATGGGCACATACCTTTGTCCCAGCCACCCTTCCACCCCCCTTCCTGAGGCCCTGTTTCCGGGTTGGGATTCAGCTGGGCGGGAAGAGCTGGCTCTCAGCAGAAGGCGCAGGCCGCACCCTCTAGCAAACTGGACGCCCACTGCTCAGCAGGAAGATCGGGAGCACCTTGCGTCCCAGCGGCTAGCAGTGCCAGCAGAAGGGAGCTGTGCTCTTCTGTTGAGTTTGTTTTGAATGGAGAACATAAATAATACACACCCACTACTTCTTGCCCGGCAACCTGTGCAGAGCTTGCTGGCGGTCCTGGTGGTAGCTCAGATGCACAAATTTCACTGAGCACGGCTGGGTACGAGTGCTGGCCTTGATCATCAGATGGGTTAAATCTGATTAATTACCAACAGTAAATTGTACTCTTATGGCTATGGCTTTGTTCATATTTAATCAATAAATGTGTTTGTGGTTTTCTTTCATTTTTTTTTCTGAAAATGCCATAATTTTCTATAAAAATTAAGATCTTTGTTTTCACACTACCCCAAATCTTCTCCCATAGTTAATTGGAGCGATGGGCATCCCTATTACCTTGGCCAGTGTGTGTTTTGGGGGAGCAGGAAATGCAGGGAGGAGAGCAAGCAGGGAGGAGGGGTAGGGACAGGGTCTGAATGGCCTCAAGGCTCCTGGGAAAAGAAGGCCAAGTGGACATGCTTACAGGTCTGCTCTGCCTTCTGCCAGCCGGGTTTGCTTCTCTTGCAGAAAGCCTACATGCTTCTCAAAGTCAGTCAATTCAAGCCGTGAAAAACATCTGAAAGGTCTGGGGAGGCTACACAGCTTTGCTCGACTTTTTATTCAGTACCAGTGGTGCTGGGCTCATCATCAATTCGCAGTGTGTTTTACCAGGTAAGTGAATGAGTAGTTAAATGCATGACCGCTTTTGGTGATAGATAAATTCTTGATAGCTTCAAGTATCTTTTGGAAACACATCTCTGTGTATGTGTGTGTACTTATATGCACGTGCATATGTATATGGAAAAAGAATCTAAAAAAACCTAGCCAACATATTAAGTGTCAAATATTATTTATTGCTAATCTGTATTTTCAGTTCTTCATGTATTACATTTATTTTAAAAAAATTAGCTTCATTTTGAAAGGAAATAAAACATGTAAACTCTAAATAAGCCAAAACAATATCATTCATCATCATTATAACAATTGCAATTTTAAAAGATTCTTTGGGTGGGTGCTGTCTGTCAGACTGCGTTCTTAAGTATCTTAGGAACATTACCTCATGTAATTCTCATGGCCACACATTTAAGCAGGTAATATTATTAACCTCTTTTACAGAAAGGAAAGCCATTACTGTAAATGATTTATTCTTAAACAGTATGTATAACGCAAAGATAAGCAAATGAACACCATTTGCAATCTGCAACCAATTTCCCGGCCGTGATGTGTAACTACAACCGGCATCAATGAAGCTCACCTGAACTACCGTGCCTGCCTCCTTGGGTTTGAGAGGAATCAAGAGATATCTGAGATGTCAAAGTTTCTGGCACTGTGCCTGGCTCTGAGCTGGGACTTAATAAAGGATAGTTCTCCCCTTTCACCATCAGTTCACTGCTCTCGCTCCAACCTCCTCCCACAATTTTCTCCTGGTCACTTCAGGGGTGAATGGTAACATCTCAGGCCTGACCTACAGCAGCTAGATAAATAAACAAAATAACCAGTTTGAGACCCAAGAACAGGCCAGCCCTGTGCTAGGTGTTCCATAACTGTGCCACCATTCAGTCAGTAGCTAACTCTGCCCCTCCAGTGGCAATCTCTGTTGACTCTATATTGTGCTCTATATTATGCTCACTTTGTTAAAGATGGCGCTGCCCACGTGGAAGCCTGTCACCCAGGTGATAATACTAGCTGCCCTTCTTGCTTGGGATGGGCGTGATTATGTTAATATGTGTTGGGGGAGGACTTTTGCACCAAAAGGTTTTAAAGGGAAGAGAGATCACATTGTTCCAAAAAGGGAGTGACTACGTTGTAGGAGAAGCAGCCTAGATGGCGGAGTGCTGAGGAAGAAGCCAGTTTGGGCAGAGAGAAGGAGATGGGAAACAGAGGTGAATAAGTCTGGTGAGCTAGAAACCTTTGATGCTAGGAAACTTGGATAAATCAGTGGCTTTGGGAGACCTGAATGGAAAGAAAAATGTTTTCCCACTGTGTGTATTTCTTGCCCTCTGGGTGCAAGCTAGGATTAAAGCTAATGGCTCACCAGTTCTTGGATCCGTTGTTTCATTACTGTCTGTCCGAATTCAATGTGAACCTGCATGTGCCAGGCGGCTGTGATGGTGGCCGTGGCTACTGGCCTTACACCTTGTTTGCCAGCACAGTGATTTTAGTTGGGATTTATGCAAACACCATGAGATGAGACAGTCAGGTACCTTTTAAGCACAGCCACCTCCTTAAAATTATGTTCCATGCTATTGTAGTGTAAATAAAATGGATTGTATTTGAAAAAAATGTTTCAAAGGCAGTAATGTATATGTATGCTCGTCACCTCCATTATCAACTATCTGAGGAAAGTTTCTGGATCAGGCACTCAGCGAGCCAGAAAGGGTGGGACCGAGTGCACCCTGACTGCCGCTCACAGGCTGGGAACAGCAGGGCCCCGGCTCCTACACCACAACACGACTGAGTTGGCTGTGTATGGGTGCTTCTAGCAATAACATCACATGACTCTGAGCTAACAAAGCATTTGGAGACAGAAAGGGAAGCAATGCTTTCCCCAGAGGCAGGAGCATACAATGAGTGCACACCAGGATCTGGAATGATGATGTAGATCTACATTTTATTCAGAATAGTTTTCTTAGAAGAAATAAAAGAGAACTGGGTTTTGTAGGAGTGGAGGAGAGAAATCTTTCTCTTCAAGGGAACATACCATATGCAGATCTGCTCAGCCAGGGTAGAGCATGCAGTAGGGGTGTATTTAATAAGAAGAGAAATATCTTACAATGAATTGGTTCAACAAGTATCTGTGGGGTGCCTGCCGTGGGCCAGGTACTGGTATAACAGGGGTTTCTCCCTGGTCCCTGTATTACAGTAGTTAGTTAGTTATTAACAAAGGAAGGGAAAAATGAAACCAGACATTAAGCCTGATTAACTAGGGAGCTGAAGCTTCACAGAGTTCCCTGGGGACAGCCACATCTTCCACCAAAGGGACTGGCTTTCCAATCTCCCCAGAGAACAAGGAGCTGTTAGCTGGGGATTACTGGGAGGCAGGGAGGATGAAACATAGGGGAATTTCCTTTGCTGGATACATGTGTAGTATAGTAGAAGCCAGATGATGAAGCAGAACTATGAGGCATGCATTGTAGAAGTCAAGATAGCAACCACAAAGGGGAGAAGGCTAGCTTGGGAAAATCTGAAAAAAAAAATGGATTGAGTCTGCTGTAGCCCCTTGGTCAAGGCACATATGAGAAAGCAGTGAATGAACAACTAAGGTGCCACAATGAAGAATTGATGCTTCATCTCTCTCTCTTCCTGTCTCTCTGTCCCTCTCTCTGTCTCTGTCAGACACACACACACACACACACACAGAGAATGGATTGAATAAGGACATGGAACCCTGAGAAATCCAGGAAAGGGATAGGAGGAGGGCCCAGCACAAGCCCACAAAGAATTAGAAAGAAGAGAAGATTGGTTAATTAGAAAGAAAGCTTACCCTTCCCAAACGGAAGGAGATATAATCAAAGCTTACCAAAGGCTCAGTGTTTGCATGTTCTCTCTTTGGAACAGCTGCCTTGGCCCAGCACAGTGCTGGACATAGCCAGGGCATCCTCAGGCCTCAGCAGTGGATGTGCAGATGGGGAAATGAGACATAGAGAAGTTCTGCATCTTGGGGTCCTGGCCCTCCTGGGTCTAATGGGCGAGCAGCCCCAGAGGCTGACTTTTTCTACAGTGAGACAGTTGAGTAGCCTGGTCATGTACGAAGCCGTGCACCTAAACTTTTCCCTTGCTTTTGCTCTGATAAGTCTTGCCATGATACCTCAGATCCTCCTATTCATGAGTACCTGGGAATTCTTTTGTGTAACTTCACAGAAACCCATTTCCTGACTGTCTGGCAGACCCTCCCTGGTGCCCATCCATGTCCAACAACACCTGCCTTCTGGGAGCCGGTAACCTAGTGGTCAAGCTTAGAGTAGGACAGGTCATTAGAGGCCTCCAGACTTTGGGGAGAAAGAATGCAGAAGGGGGACTCACACAATTCAGGAAGAGGCATATAGAACAGTATAAATCTCATCAATCCAGAAATGGGCTGAACACAAGGATCTGTAATGTTGGCAAGAAGTTAGAGAGGTGAAGAAACTATATCCTTCATTTTAAGATAGTCAATTCCTTTCTCTGAGCTCACCTTGTGCAAACCCTCCTGCATGCTGCTGAAAAAGCTGCCTTTCTAAATACAGACAGCCTCAGTCATTCTTTCCAAACCATCATCCACCTTCCTTTTGCTACAGGAAACTCCTGGTGTGGCATACAAGGCCCTTCACAAAATAACTTAGCTTATATTTCTGGCCTCATCCCTCAACTAATCATTGCCATCTCCTGAAATGTACCAGGAATATACTTTTGTCCCTGGGCTCTTCATGCTCTTGCCCCTTTCTGATAGTTTCTACTCCCTCTTCCCTTTAAAGGGCCAACTCAAATATTACCTTTCCTGGGATGGTTTCCCCTTTCTTACACTTTCCTTCCACTTAGCTCAAGAAAATTTCTATCGTATCCTTCCTTATTCTCTCAATGCTTAGCAGCATATAGCTCTAGATATGAAGGCATCCTAGTGAGCAAAATCTGAAGAGATTTTAAATAAAGTTGCTAATGGGTGACTCTAAATTGAAGAGAGGAGTTTTTTTCTGCATGCCAAACAAACCTAATTATGCACAGAAGAATTTTTTTTAATTTATTTATTTTAGAGAGGAGAGAGAGAGAGAGAGAGAGAAAGGGGGGGAGGAGCTGGAAGCATCAACTCCCATATGTGCCTTGACCAGTCAAGTGCAGGGTTTTGAACTGGCGACCTCAGTGTTCCCAGGTCGACTCTTTATCCACTGCACCACCACAGGTCAGGACCAGAAGGATTTTAATGCAACATATTGTAGAGCAGGAAAAGTGTAGTGGTTGATTAATGATGTCTGCCACTGTCACAGGAAGGGGATAGCAGCATACATGCCATCTTCCCATCATTTCACTAGAAGCTTTCAAAGGGCACATATGTTTATTGTTGTTGATATAATAGAGTCCTGGTTGTTTATGACTCTTTGTAAATATAATAATATGTTTTTGTTGTTAGGAGCTGGTTTTTTAGCTGTCTGTTTCCCTTCCAATTGACTTCATCCACAATTCACTGATAGATTCTTGAGAGCTTCCATTTGTATAAAAGTTCCTATCATTCATATTTATGACTTGATAATGAGGGAAAAAAGTTCTTAAAAACAAAATACAGATGGATTAAATACCTTTCATTGATATTTGGAATTATTGAAGCATTCTTATTATTATGTGTAATCTTAGTTTTCAATGTTCTGAGCCTCAAATGCTGCTGATTTCCTGCTTAGCTAATCCTGCTTAATGCTGTCTTCTACATTTAATTAATAACGTGTTCTGGATGCTTAACAATGAAGCACAGTCTGATTTTCATCCAGCAATTTGGGAAGCAAATGCCTTTGTAAAAGACCAAATAGAACTCTCCCCATCCTTGTGTGACTGGCTGCGCGCGCACACACACAGCGGGAAATTTGCAGATGTCTGAAGCTCACATAGGTCCCCTGTCTTTGTTCAGACACTCCCTAATGAGGTTACTAACCCAAGCAGGCAGTCCATTCAGTGTCCTGTGATCACAGTCAACTCAGATAAAACAAGGAAACCTTCTGAGTTATGGCTAAAAGCAGGTTTTATATACGCTAGGTGTGTTTTTCACTTTCTTTGTAGTTTCGAAATTGATTATCTTCCTAGTCAGGGAAGAACTTCTGCAAGGAAATGCAGTCCTTGTAAAGCCCAAGGGCACATGGGTTTCTCCAACCAGAAGCACAACTCACAATGCAGAGAGGCCGGGTGGGATGTCTCAGTGCCCAGGGACAGGGGAGGGAACCAGAACAGAGCCAGGACTCCAAGGCTCTGCTGGAGGGCAGGCGGCTGCTATTTGAACTAAAGCTTCTGCAGCTCTCTTGCTGGGAAGAAACTGGGAAGTTCTAATGGATGTAATGGACCAAGACTCCCCGGGAAGCTAGAGAGAGTAAGCAGTGCAGTCATTTAAAACTAGACCAAGGAAAACACTTTGGAAGAGAGACATAGTGGGGCCATTCATTGTGGCCCAGGAGATAGGCTGGAACCCCCGAAATCAAGGGCTAACAGTCAACCCGTTAGCCCTGAAAGAAGTTACTTTATGTTTGTCTATCCCAGAGCCGAGAGGTGGATGATCAGCTCCAAAAGGAGTCTCGCACCTGCTCTTAGGAAGGGTCTGGGGTGGTGAGAATAGTTTACAAATATAGGTTGCAGTGGAGGGAAAGCACGGAGAACCCAGGGAGGCTGAGAGTGTGTCCTCCCACAGACCCCTTTCCCCGTCCCCTACCTGTGTCTACGGCACCTGGAGCATCTCACCCTTGTCTGTGGACATTCCAGTTGGGTGCCCGCTTCCACCTTGTGTATTAGTGTCCTCCGTTCCTCAGCTCATGCTCCTTCCTCCATCTTCAAGTCAGCAGTACCACAACTTCAAATTCCTCTCTGACCCTCCTGCTCCCTCCCTTTTTCCTCATAAGGATCCTGGTGATTACATTGAACCCACCTGAATAATCCAGGATAATCTCCCCATCTTTAAACTTTAATCTCATCTGCCAAATCCTTTTGTCGTGTGAAGTAACATGTTCACAGGTGCTTGGGTTTAGTTATTTATTTATATTTTTTAACAGGGACAGAGAGAGAGTCAGAGAGAGGAATAGATAGGGACAGACAGGCAGGAACGGAGAGAGGTGAGAAGCATCAATCATCAGATTTTCATTGCTGTTGCGGCACCATAGTTGTTCATTGATTGCTTTCTCACATGTGCCTTGACGGCAGGCCTTCAGCAGACCGAGCCACCCCTTGCTGGAGCCAGCGACCTTGGGTCCAAGCTGACGAGCTTTTTGCTCAAGCCAGATGGGCCCGCACTCAAGCTGGCGAGCTTGGGGTCTCGAACCTGGGTCTTCTGCATCCCAGTCCGACACTCTATTCACTGCACCACCACCTGGTGCTTGGGTTTAGAAGTGGGTATTTGAGGAGAGACGTTATTCTGCCTGCCACATCCCCTTGCAGTTGAATTTCAGCATCCCGAGTGGAAGAAATGCCAGGCTGTCCCAGGAGCTACCGCTCAGGAGTCAGGGTGAAGTTGAGGCAGATGGGACTGGGAGCTGGGAGCACCGGTATTCTTTACCAGTTAGATTGAGTGGCTAGTATTACTTTAGTCTAGCTACTTCATCCTCTGGTCCTGTCTGGCTCACTGTCACCCTGGTTCCTGAGCTACAACTCTCAGACAGCCTGGCATTTCTTTCATCTTTTGGGTAGACAAATTCACCTGGAGTTTGGACCCTCTCTGCCCATACCCATGAATTCAGGTCCCCTGAGGCACAAGTCTTCACTATTATGCCTCAAGCTTGTCTCCCTACCTAGAGTGTGACACATGTAGGGTTAATAAGTTATTTTCCCCACCCACTCTTCCTTACCCAGTTGCTAGAAAAAGCCATTGAATCACCATGATGACAAGGAGAATATGAGTCCTAGCATTGCCTGTCAGAAATTAAAATGCATTTTCCAATGACAGCAGTATTAAACATCATGGAGAGAAATCACTGAAATTGCACTATGCTCAAGGTATAATACATGTTTGTTGGATGGCTGAGAACTGACCTTCACCTTAAACTTCATTTCTGTGGCAATAATACAGCTAAATAACAAACACTCATCAGCCGTCCTTGTCTGAATGATAGTTTTCTAACCACTCTGTTGAACTTAGCCATTTCACTACATTGCCTCGTCCACACAAATGCCTCCACCATCACTTTGTTAAATTGCTCCTTTCCTAGGAGTTTTATTATTTTAATGGTAACTTCAGTTCCCTTGCTAAACTGGGAAGACACTGCACATGACTCTTTACCTTCTAATGTATAACATTGAACCTCAAAGTAAGGTTCATGGGAAGAGCAGGGAAATACAATGAATGTGCCACTTGTTAAATTGATGCAGTCGTGTGTAACAGGTGAAGGAAGTAATCCAGCGGTGCTGAGTCTGGGCTCAAGATCAGATCTTTCTGAATTTTAATCTGAATTCTGCCATTTCCAACTATGTGACTTGGGCAGGTTTAACTGTCACCTCCTCATGTCTCAGATACCTCATCTTTAACTGGGAGACAACAATAGTACCTGCCCAACCCCATCTTCCTTACCTGCCTCAGACTAGAACAGTGGTTCTTAACCTTTTTTGAGGTACCGAACCCACCAGTTTCATATGCGCATTCACCGAACCCTTCTTTAGTGATAAATAAAATATGATTTTTTTTTTCCAAATTCAAGACATAGGTATATGTTTTTTTTACTGGTGCACAAAATGAGCCGTGCATGAACATCACCTTGCTCAAAGAACAAAACCAACAAAGTGCATGAACTCACAACAAATTACGGTCTTACTTTATTCTGGCCTCCATGGCAGAGGCTTCTCCGAACCACTGGGACCAACTCATCGAACCCCTAGGGTTCAATAGAACCCAGGTTAAGAACCTTTGCAGATAAAAATGACACAGTTCTGGCCAATGGAAGTCACAGAGGAACTTGGGAAAATAGTTTCCCCTATAATAAAAACCATGGGAGGAGATTCCTCCTTTGTCTCTTTCTGCTTTGGATGCTGTCATGTGAAAATGTAATATTTGAGACAGCTATAACCATGTCACAAGGAAAGGAAGGTCAAAAAAATGTGGAGATGCTCACCCAGTGACCTGGCATCACCAAGCTGCTGGACTAACTCTGAAACAACTCACCTCTCTGTTGGTATGTCGAATTAACTCAAAAAGGGTCTAGAGGTTTTGGCTAGAAATAAATGGTAAAGATTCATTTAAGGCTCTGAGGGTTTGCAAACTGGAAACACATCCAGAGTGTCCTGAAGAAGAAGGAAAAGCTATGAGTTTCTATAGTAAAAAGCAGATTCTTGAGAAGAAGTAATCCTGCCTTCTTAGCCTCTGGATCTTTTGGGGGTCCACCTTAGGTGACTGGGGTCTGGATATGTGAATCTTCTTTCCTCAGCCTTTCAGTTCGTGATCTGAGGGTTATCTGGAGGTCTGATGTATATTTAGGCATTGATGCAAGACTAGAAATGTCAAAAGTTTAAGTTCCCAGGCTGGTTAAAACTAGAATAGCATTATTTCCAATTTTGGTATTTATCAAAAGAAGTCCAAAACACTAATTTGAAAAGATATATGCATCCCTATGTTCATTACAGCATTATTTACAATAGCCAAGATATAAAAGCAACTTAAGTGTCCATTGATAGATGGATAAAGATGTTGTATATGCAATGGACTATTAGTCATTAAAAAAAAGGAATAAAATCTTGCCATTTGAGACATGTGTGGACCCAGAAGGTACTATCTTAAGTGAAATAAATCAGACAGAGAAAGACAAATAATTTATTTTTTCTAAAAAAAAAAACAAAAACAAAATAAAGAAGCAGAAAGAAACTCATAGATACCGAGAACAAATAGGTCGTTGCCAGGTGGAGGGGGGGTGTTGTTGGGGATGGGTGAAAAAAATGATAGGGATTAAAAAGTAAAAATTGGCAGTTATAAATAGTCATGAAGATATGAAGTACAGCATAAGGACTATAGTCAACAATATTGTAATAACTATATGATGCCAGGTTGTACTAGATTTATCAGGGGAATCACTGCATAAGGTATATAAATGTGTAATCACTATGTTGTACACCTGAAACTAATATAATATTTTATGTCAACTGTAATTGAAAATTAAAAAAATTGAAGAATAGAATCATTCATCATGCCTCAACCTACTTGATTTTTTAGTAATTTAGCAACTTGACTATTGTGACTTCATTTTATTTTTCTTTCTATTCCTCATGCAAGATGACTAAATCACTCTATGGTTTATAATACTGTCAGCTGAGTATTTAGATTTTTGCAATTTAAAGCATTCTAACTGATACAAATTTCTATCTTGGAGGAATGTTGTAAAGATTAACTGAGATACTCTATCGGGAGCCGATCAACAGCTGTTTGTTGACACAGTCACAGCAAAGAAGAGACACTGTGATACTTTTCCCCTAACTTCTTAGGTTTACTTGATTTTTCTCCCCGCCTTTTTTGGGTGTGTGTGTTATCACTTAAGGCACAGGGTCAGTGTCTGGAGTTAATAGTCGCACTGTGCTTTCCCTGCAGATTCACAGTGATTTCTCTGGAAATGAGTCAGAGAGTGTGAATTTCACAGAAAAGCCTATAAACCCCCTTGCCTAGGCCCATAGACATAGGAGGCTGACTATCCCCCGAAAGGGGCTAGGTCTGTAGGAAAACTCCTTCTTAAAAATCATATTAGAAAAAATTAGATTGTGACTTATGAATAGGTAGGAAACAGAGGCTAAACACAAAAGCACCTTTCAGCCTTTATGTAATCCATTGCTCCCCCCGCCCCCCAGCCTTTTCATACTATAGAAGAATAGAAAAACTTCGTTCCTCTTACATACCTGACCTTCAGGTAGTGGAATGCTCTGAGACAAATAAAGTTAGAACTTCACTAGTAGGTGAAAATAGTAGACAATCATAATTTTACTAGACAATAGGCCACTAGGTAAAGCAGAGTTATTAATCAATAGTGACCTTTTAGAAGCTTGTGCCAATATTGTTGTTGCTGCTCTCAAGTTATTGTATAATTCTATTTAGAATGGCTTACCACCTGATTTATAGCTTAGAGAAATGTACTAACGTCTTCCTGGAATAATTATCCACATTAAAGCAAAAACAACTATTAATCAATGTATTCTGCATACCATGTGATTATAACTTGTGTATAACAATAAAACTATACTAGCCATTGACAGAGATGCCTGGCAGATGAACTAAAGAATTCGGCTCTCACTCATTTCTCCCCTACCCCGTCCATTCCTGTGGGACCCCTGAATTCCCCCTGGGGCGGGACCGGCATTTGGCACCCGGAGAGGGACCCGCAGGTAAGCTCCCTCGAATTTCGGGATGGCTAGGACCCCACCATAGGGTGCTGCAGAACCTCCTGTGAAGGAAGACGGGGGTAAGAGTAGGTAGTAGTACAGAACTTAAATTTTGATAAGTCATAGGTCATAAAGAGTCTAAAGAAAGAGGATTCTATTGATGTTATTAATAGCATGCTTACTAGGAAAGGGATAACGGTTTCCAGGCATCAGATAAGCAGATTTTTGCATTTTGTTCAAGATTGTTCTCCTTGGTTTCCTGAAGAAGGGACTTTAAATTTAGAAACATGGAATAGGGTAGGACGACAGTTAAAGACCTTTTATGAAATTCACGGACCTGAAAAGGTCCCTGTTGATATATTTGCATTATGGATCTTGATTAAACATGCCTTAGATCCAGAACATAGGGTGCATAAATTTCTAAAAACAACTGCTCCTCCAAAAGAAGATACTCCTTTAATAAGATCCAGAAGGCGCGCCCCAAATACAAGGCTACAGACGCCGCCAAGTTCCCGAAGCGCAAGCGGGAGAAGCTGCGGCAGCCGCCCGCCTGGCGCCGGAGCAGGCGCCGGCGCAACCGGGCCTTGGTCCCCTCTTGGAAGCGCAGGCGGCCGCTCTCGCGGGTGGCGAAGGAGACGTGTCCCACGGGCGGCAGGGGGTGGCGGTGGGGGTGGCAGCGGTGGTGGCTCTGCGACCGGCTGACCTTTGTGCGAGCCCGGGCGACTCTGCTGGGCAGACCCAGCCCCAAGAGAGGAGCGGGAAAGTATTCCCGTCCCAGATAAGCTAAACCTGCCTTTAGGTGGGGGCTTGAAATGGAGGGATTTTGGCTGACGGTTGTAGCAGCTATTAGAATTTAAGAATGATTAAAAGACTGAGATGCTTTTTAAAGTGTTATTATCTGATTTTCTTTAGTAAATAAAAAGACTTAAGAGTTTGGGGAAATTGCAGCTTTTCCCTGTTATTCTCTTTCTCTGAACTCATTTTATTTCTTTCCTGTTCTATGCCTGAAAAGAGGGCGAAGGGAACACCTGTTTGGATATGGCTAAACAGAATCTCATAAACGGCTGTTCTTGAAACTTATCGAGAGAGAATTTTAGTTTCTATCCTTTATGTTCCTATCAAAATAGCCCTGCATAAAGATCAAGCAGGCCACGTTCTAATCTCTAAAATCCCGGGTTTCTCTCTAATTTGTCTGATTTGTCTGCTTTGTCTGAATCTTGTTTGTGTTTGGTCTATGTTTAATGTTGTCTAAATGTGATTTTTTAAGTTCTTGCGTGCAAAAATTGGATATACCGGCTCTAATATTATAAAAATATCATCCTTACAAATTTATAATTTTAATTGAAACAAGTAAAGCACGCTCATTTAAATTTAAATAGAATAGAATGTGGATCCTTGTAAAGCCAGTAGCCACGGCCACAATCATAGCCGCCTGGTCCATGCAGGTTCACATTGAATTCGGACAGACAGTAATGAAACAACAGAGCCAAGAACTGGTGGGCCATTAGCTTTAATCCTAGCTAGCACCCGGCAGGCAAGTAAAAACATACACTGGAGTTCAAAACCCACTCAGTCAGCGCTCACAAAGCTACTGACTTATCCGAGTTTCCTAGAATCAAAAGCTTCTAGCTCACCAGACTTATTCACCTCTCTTTCCCATCTCCTTATCTCTGCACAAAATGGCTTCTTCCTCAGCACTCTGCCATCTTGGCTGCTTCTCTTGGCCTCCATGTGGCCTTACTCTGCTCTGTTACAGCATGAACTCCTCCTAGAACACAATCACTCTTCCCTCGAATAACGTTGTAAAGCCAGTAGTCGAGGTAAGGATCACAGCCGCCTGACCCGTGCAGGTTCACATTAGATTCGTACAGTCAGTAATGAAACAACGGAGCCAAGAACTGGTGAGCCATCAGCTTTAATTCTAGCTTGTACCCGGCGGGCAAGCAAAAACACACACTGGGCTCCAAAACCCACTCATTCAGTGCTCACAAAGCTACTGACTTATCCGAGTTTCCTAGCATCAAAGGTTTCTAGCTCACCAGACTTATTCACCTCTGTTCCCCATCTCCTCCAGCACAAACTCTGCACAAATTAGCTTCTCCCTCAGTATTCTGCCATCTTGGCTGCTTCTCCTGGCCTCCTCCACGTGGCCTTAATCTGCTCTCCTCTCTAATACCTCAGGAACCAAGAGAGCAAGCTCCCGGCCTGCCCCACTTTATACTGTAGAAATCCAAAACCTTAATCTAATCTACAAACAAGAAAGTCTCTGGTACAAAGTCACCCATCTGAGGCGTAATGGGATTCCTCAGGAGAGCGCACCACCCCACATCATCCAATCAGTCAAGGGTGTGGGGAAAAGCTTACTCTTAAAACTAAGCCTTAGGCTATAATAATCCCGGTCTGCGTACATTACAGCCTTTCCCCCACACCCATTCCAAGCAGAAGGGCAAATAATACCACCTGGGTGATAGGCTTCCATGTGGGCATCACCATCTTTAACAAAGTGAGCATATTATAGTTTATCTGCCCAACAAACGTGATTTCTCTTCCTTTTAAAATATTTTGGTGCGAAAGCCCTCCCCCAGCACACATTAATACAATCACACCCAGCCCAAGCAGGAAGGGTAAGGCAACTGATGTTATCACCTGGGCAACGGGCTTCCCCGTGGGCAGCGCCATCTTTAACAAAGTGAGCATAATATATTTTATCTGCTCAACAATCCTAAAGACTTGCTAATTTTGGTTAAATGTGTAAAGCCAGCAGCCATGGCCACCATCACAGCTGCCCGGCCCATGCAGGTTCACATTTGATTCGGACAGACAGTAATGAAACAACGGAGCCAAAAACTGGTGGGCCATCTTCTTTAATCCTAGCTTGTACCTGGCAGGCAAGTAAAAACACACACTGGGCTCCAAAACCCACTCATTCAGTGCTCACAAAACTACTAACTTATCCGAGTTTCCTAGCATCAAAGGTTTGTAGCTCACCAGACTTATTCACCACTCTTCACCATCTTCTTCCTGAACAAACTCTGCCCAAACTGGCTTCTCCCTCAGCACTCCACCATCTTGGCTGCTTCTCCTGGCCTCCTTCACATGGCCTTTTTCTGCTCTCCTCTCTAATGCTAATCTCAGGAACTGAGAGAGAGCAAGCTCCCAGCCTGCCCCACTTTATAGTGTAGATTCAAAACCTTTAATCTAATATACAAACAAGGAAGTCTCTGATACAAAGTCACTCATCTGAGACATAATGGGATCCCTCATGAGAGTGCACCACCCTACATCAAAAAGGGTGGGAAAGGTTTAGTCTTAAAACTAAGCCTTGGGCTATAATGACCCTGCCTGCTTAAAGCCTGTCCCCCACACACATTAATATAATCACGCTCATCTCAAGCAAGAAGGGCAACCAATATCATCACCTGGGCAACGAGCTTCCATGTGGGCAGCGCCATCTTTAACAAAGTGAGAATAATATATTTTATCTGCCCAACAAAATGTTTCAAACTTCAGGCTGCTTGTTGCAGCTGCAAAGCTTGAGGCAGAGTAGATATACTTAACAAAGGTGTAGATGTTTTTTTAAATGTCTTTTTTTTTTTTTTTTTTTTACAGGGACAGAGAGAGAGTCAGAGAGAGGGATAGACAGGGACAGACAGACAGGAACGGAGAGAGATGAGAAGCATCAATCATTAGTTTTTCATTGCTGTCACAACACCTTAGTTGTTCATTGATTGCTTTCTCACATGTGCCTTGACTGCGGGCCTTCAGCAGACCGAGCAATCCGTTGCTGGAGCCAGCAACCGTGGGTCCAAGCTGGTGAGCTTTTGCTCAAACCAGATGGGCCCACGCTCAAGCTGGCGAGCTTGGGGTCTTGAACCTGGGTCTTCCGCATCCCAGTACGACGCTCTATCCACTGCACCACCGCCTGGTCAGGCTAGATTTTTTTTTTAATAAAAAAAATAATGAAATCCACACTGGAATTTTTCAGCTTTAATGTGCTCTTTAAATTGCCTGTTAATTAATTAATGAGTGTTAGTCAAATAAGGTTTTAAATATGACATATATGTTTGCTCGTTTTAAGTGTGAGAGACAGGCTGTAAACTGGCAAAGTTATTACAGCCTAAGGCTCGGTTTTAAAATTAGGCTTTTGCCCATACCCTTGATTGTTGCATGGTGGGGGGTGGTGCACTCTCATGAGAAATCCTCCCATTATGCCTCAGATAAGTGACTTTGTATCAGAGACTTCCTTGTTTGTATATGGGATTAAAGGTTTAGATTTCTACACTATAAAATGGAGCAGGCCGGGAGCTTGCTCTCAATTCCTGAGATTAGCATTAGAGAGGAGAGCAGAGAAAGGCCACGTGGAGGAGTGGAGAAGTAGCCAAGATGGTGGATTGCTGAAGGAGAAGCCAGTTTGTGCAGAGAGAAGGAGATGAGGAACAGGGGTGAATAAGGCTAGTGAGGTAGAAACCTTTGATTCTAGGAAACTTGGATAAGTCAGTGGCTTTGGGAGCTCTAAATGGAAAGGGAAGTGTTTTCCCACTGTGTGTATTTCTTGCTCACTGGGTACAAGCTAGGATTAAAAGCTAATGGCCCACCAGTTCTTGGCTCTGTTGTTTCATTACAGTCTGTCCAAATCAAATGCAAACATGCATGGACTAGGTAGCTGTGATGGTGGCTGTGGCTATTGGCCTTACAATGGGGTAGAATTATTTTATGAGTATAGGAGACTCATGTCCTGGAACTCCTGTAAATCTTCTTTATCATGCTTTTCACTTTAAAAAATTTCTTTTAAATGCTGATGTACAGGGTTATTCAGCAGCTGAGAGACTCTGGAATCTTAAAGGAGACACCAAACCTGTTTCTCCTGCAAACTTTTACCCTCTTTTATTTGATCCAGCTAATAATGTTGTTCTGTCTTTTTCCAAATAGCTCCATATATACGAAAAAAGCTTATATAGGCAGATAAGGACCGTCAGACCCCTCAGCAAGATCTTCTGTGCATGCCTTTTTTTTTTTTTTTAACAGGGACAGAGAGAAAGTCAGAGAGAGGGATAGATAGGGACAAACAGACAGGAACAGAGAGAGGTGAGAAGCATCAATCATTAGTTTTTTGTTGCTGTCGCAACACCTTAGTTGTTCATTGATTGCTTTCTCACATGTGCTTTGACCGCAGGCCTTCAGTGGACCGAGCAACCCCTTGCTGGAGCCAGCATCCTTGGGTCCAAGCTGACGAGCTTTTGCTCAAGCCAGATGGGCCCGTGCTCAAGTGGGCGAGCTTGGGGACTTGAACCTGGGTCTTCCGCATCCCAGTCCAATGTGCTATCCACTGCACCACCACCTGGTTAGGCTGTGCATGGCTTTTAAGGTCTATAATAACCAAGAGGAACAGAAAAGGCAGACAGAGCCCAAAAGGATCAGGCAAAATACCAGCTCTTGGCACACACCCTTAAAGGCTCCAATGCCCCAAACGTGCTTCATAGGACTCCATCATCGCCCTGCTTCAACAGTGATAAGGAAGGTTATTTGAGCTAAAGCTTGCCTTTAAAAGGTTTTGTGTAAAGCCAGAAGCCACGTCCACCACTACAGCCACCTGGCCCATGCAGATTTGCTTTTGATTTGAACAGATGGTAATGAAACAATAGAGCCAAGCACTGGTGGACCATTACCTTTAATCCTAACTCACACCTGGAGGGCAAAAAACACACACAGTGGGAAATCACTTCCCTTTCCATTCAGGGCTCCCAAAGCCACTGACTTATCTGAGTTTCCTAGAATCAAAGGTTTCTATCTCACCAGCCTTATTCACCTCTGTTCCCATCTTCTTCTCTCTGCACAAACTTTGCACAAACTGGCTTCTCCTTCAGCATTCCGCCATCTCAGCTGCCTCTCCTATCCTCCACGTGGCCTTTCTCTGCTCTCCTCTCTAATGCTGATCTCAGGAACTGAGAGAGAGCAAGCTCCCGGGCTGCCCCATTTTATAGTGTAGAAATCCAAAACTTTAATTCAATCTACAAACAAGGAAGTCTCTGATACAAAGTCACTTATCTGAGGCATAATGGGATTCCTTATGAGAGTGCACCACCCGCTATCATGCAATAGTCAAGGGTGTGGGGAAAAACTTAGTCTTAAAACTAAGCCATAGGTTATAAGGATCCTGCCTGCTTACAGCCTGTCCCCCACACCCAATGCAAACTATAAGAGAGGAAACATATATATCATATTCACAAACTTATTTGACCAACATTTCACCCCTCTTGCTCACTTCACAATCTAAAGTACAGGTATTCATGCAAAAGGAATTAGACACATTACACAAATTACAACAACATGACAAATCATACAATTTCAACAATTACAATGATACACTTCACCAGTCGCTGAGCACTTTGCCAAAAGTGCAAAATGTCCTTGACCTTCTTTTTAGCCATGGGAAAAGCTTCCTGGGGTAGGGGGGTGCTTCCAGCAAAGCCACCCCCCACCCCCATTAGGGTATTTCACATTGTCCAAAATCAATAAGTTTATCCAACAAGGGAGCCAGTGCCCACTTCTGTCATAGTCCAGGAATCAGTCCACGCACATAGGGCCTCAGCCACCCCCTCATTCCTGCCGTCCTGGCAGGTTTTACACTGACCCAAGAAGGAGCACGTGGCAATGGCAGTCAGCATTTCTATCTCTGCTCCAGAGAGCATGATGGCACCCATCCCTATGTCCCAAAATCACAGACCTACCAGGGGCGTAGTAAGTACTCCTTGCTGCTGGGCTTTCACCTTCTGGAGACTGTGGATCGCAGCTCCAGACCAATTCTTCTCATCCTCCAAAGAGGAACTGAAAACATCAGCTTCTGCTGCCGGCCTTGCAGCCCTGGGCCCAGCCTCAGCCCTGGCCTCAGCCTAGACCTCCTGCCGCTGCTGGCTCTCCACAATGTACAGGGCAATCTGCAACTCACAAACCTGTGATTTCTTGTCCTGTGGCTGCTCCATTTCCAAGTGAATCTCATAAACCTGGACAGCATCCTCTGGTGCTTGCTCCAACTCCAGGATCAGCATCTCTTTCTCCCATATTTTCTCCAGCTCTTTCCACTGCTTGGTTTGCAGGTCCCGGGCAGCCTCTTCCACAGAGCTCTTGGTTTCCTCACGCATGCCTGTAAAAGTCAGCCAGCCTACGGTTCCCAAAAGGACAGCCATGGGGAACCATAACAGCAGTCAGTCCTCTATTCCACTGCTTAAAGGTGGTGTTGGCTCCATACCAAACTAATCTAAATTCTGCCTGAGACTATGCCAAATGTATGGCCAGTAGACGTGGCCACCATCACAGCTGCCAGGCCCATGTAGGTTTGCATTTGATTCAAACAGATAGTAATGAAACAAAGGAACCAAGAACTAGTGGGCCATTACCTTTAATCCTAGCTTGCACCTGACAGGCAAGAAATACACACAGTGGGAAAACACTTCCCTTTCCATTCAGGGCTCCCAAAGCCACTGACTTATTTGAGTTTCCTAGAATGAAAGGTTTCTACTTCACCAGCCGTATTCACCTCTGTTCTCCATCTCCTTCTCTCTGCACAAACTCTGCACAACTGGCTTTTCCTTCAGCAATCCACCATCTTGGCTACTTCTCCACTCCTCCACGTGGCCTTTCTCTGCTCTTCTGTCTAATGCTAATCTCAGGAACCGAGAGAGATCAAGCTCCTGGTCTGCCCCAATTTATAGTGTAGAAATCCAAACCTTTAATCTAATATACAAACAAGGAAGTCTCTGTTACAAAGTCACTTACCTGAGGCATAATGGGATTCCTCATGAGAGTGTACCACTCGCTATCATGCAGTAGTCAAGGGTGTGGGGAAAAGCTTAGTTTTAAAACTAAGACATAGGTTATAACGATCCTGCCTGCTTATAGCCTGTCCCCCACACCCAATGCAAAGTATAAGTGAGCAAACATATATATTATATTTACAAACTTATTTAACCAAATTTTGTGACACCTTTAACATTTCACATGTTTCTGGCATCCCTTCCAATCCACAGGGACAAGGTATAGTAGAAAGGACCCATCAAACCTTAAAAATGCAGATTTAAAATCATCAGGAAGGTGAGTTAAAATATAATTCTCTACATCAACTCTTACATCATGCTCTGTTTGTTATTAACAACCTTAATTCAGACAGTCAAGGCATCACTCGTATATTGAGACATTGGAATCCAGATCTGGATAAGCCTAAACCAATGGGAAAGTGGAAGGATTTATTAACACGTCAATGGAAAGAGTCAGATGTAGTTCTAACCCAGGGGAGAGGGTATGCTTGTACATTTCCACAGGATGCTGACTCTCCTCTCTGAATCCCAGATGGGCTAATCTGCCATGTCTCACCAGAGGCCTCCGCTGCCGCCGCTGCTCCCTTCTTATCCCGATCCTCCTCCTTATCAGTCCACCCCGGAGGAGACTCCTGCGCCATCTTGACCCCCCGTCACCGATGCCTCTCCAGCAAAGGCCCCCAAGGCAACGATGGTCCTACAGGAAGCTGGACGACCTCCCTATTGTGGTCCACGGCTAGCCCACTCTACTTGAACCGTCAACCCACCAACCTGGGGCCAGTTGAAGGCGCTGTCTGATTTACTTTGCGATCAAGAGAATATACATCGTAGCCCTACTACTATGTTTGTTGCTATGCTAACTGTGATTTCAACTCAGGTATTTATTGTTGGAGCTAGTGGACAAAATAAGTCTTATTGGGCTTATATTCCAAATCCACCATTGGTTAAGCCTGTTACTTGGGGAGGGGATGATATACCTGTATTTAATAATCATACTAAATTCTTAGGGGGATCATCTAGTTCTTTTATTGTGCAGAAAACTAACTCAAATTTCTCATCCTAAGGGAAAACAGATTATGTACCTATATGTTTTATGTTTAATAATACTCTCAAGATTTCTGGGTGTTTTTCTACTACACTTAAAACTATTTTGACTGACTCTCCTAAAAGTAATAAGTAACAAGAGACTTATAAGCAAGTAACAAGAGACTTATGGTCTCTCACAATTCTAATGCCCGGAGGCCCTGACCCCTATGTTTGTAATCCTGTTACATTGCCCCCTAAGGGATTTCACCCATGTAAGCATATCCTCAAAGTAAAGCATCTCAAGAGCCTTACTGGTGGTGGTCTGTAGAGAATAGACTTGGTTTCCCCGCATGGCAAGAATGTGCATATCCCAATTATATAGATTATAAAGCATACGCTGTTAAGTTCACTATACAAGATCGGTCTAATCCTTATCCTGCTCATGATTATAGACCGCAAGTAAAGCAGATGAAAGACGTATATAATTGGACAGATAAATATGATTTTCTAAAAGAAAATATTACATGCTGGCTGTCCAATGGGTGGATACCTGCGCAGCTGACTTATCAGGATGGGTCAACCACCAGATATCAAACAATTAGGCCTCACCCATCACTCATTACAGGCCACTTCTGAAGTGCTTGCTCGCCATTGAGAGAAGCAATTTATTGCAGAATTAATTTTAAAAATTACTGCCCTTATTGCTATTATAGGATCTGTAGCTGCCTCTACTGCCACTTTGGCTCAGTCTGTTCACACTGCAAATCATGTAGATAGTTTATTTCGAAATATGTCTCTTGCTTTAGCAGTACAGGAAACTACAGACAAGAAATTAGAAACAAAAGTGAACGCCTTGGAGGTGGCTTTTTTTTTTTTTTTACAGGAACAGAGAAAGAGTCAGAGAGAGGAATAGATAGGGACAGACAGGAGCGGAGAGAGATGAGAAGCATCAATCATTAGTTTTTCATTGCAACACCTTAGTTGTTCATTGATTGCTTTCTCACATGTGCCTTGACCATGGGCCTTCAGCTCAAGCCAGCAGCCTTGGGTCCAAGCTGGTGAGCTTTGTGCTCAAGCCAGATGAGCCCGCGCTCATCTGGCTTGAGCAAATGTGGAAGACCCAGGTTCTGGGGTCTCGAACCTGGGTCTTCCACATTCTAGTCCGACGCTCTATCCACTGTGTCACTGCCTGGTCAGGCGGAGGAGGCTTTTATTCATATAGGAAATGAACTGCCAGCTATGAAGGTCAGGATAACTCTTAGGTGCCATGCAGGATTTAAATGGATATGTGTTAGTCTTCTAGAATACAATCAGTCTATCATAGCATGGAACAATATACAGAATCATTTATTAGGTATATGGAATAATAGTAATATTAGTTTAGATTTGAAAAGATAACATCAGCAGATATAAAACTTAGGACACTTGGGTTCTTTGGTCTCTGCCTCAGAAGTAGCTCATCAATTTGTTGAAAATATTAAAAGTATGTTTTCTATGCATAGCCTAGCCTCTTTGTCTACCGATATAGGCATAATAATAGCTGTGGTAATCATCCCTCTTCTTGTCCTTCCAGTCATCCTTCAACTCTTAAACAATAGTATCCGGGAAACAGCGGTGCAAATTCAAAAGCTTCATTTAAAAAACAAAACGGGGGAGATGTCGGGAGCCGATCAACAGCTGTCGGTTGACACAGTCACAGCAAAGAAGAGACACTGTGATACTTTTCCCCTAACTTCTTAGGTTTACTTGATTTTTCTCCCCGCCTTTTTTGGGTGTGTGTGCTATCACTTAAGGCACAGGGTCAGTGTCTGGAGTTAATAGTCGCACTGTGCTTTCTCTGCAGATTCACAGTGATTTCTCTGGAAATGAGTCAGAGAGTGTGAATTCCACAGAAAAGCCTATAAACCCCCTTGCCTGGGCCCATAGACATAGGAGGCTGGCTATCCCCTGAAAGGGGCTAGGTCTGTAGGAAAACTCCTTCTTAAAAATCATATTAGGAAAAAATAGATTGTGACTTATGAATAGGTAGGAAACAGAGGCTAAACACAGAAGCACCTTTCAGCCTTTATGTAATCCATTGCTCCCCCGCCCCCCAGCCTTTTCATACTATAGAAGAATAGGAAAACTTCCCATTCCTCTTACATACCTGACCTTCAGGTAATGGAACGCTCTGAGACAAATAAAGTTAGAACTTCACTAGTAGATGAAAATAGTAGACAAACATAATTTTAGTAGGCAATAGGTCACTAGGTAAAGCAGAGTTATTAATCAATAGTGACCTTTTAGAAGCTTGTGCCAGTATTGTTGTTGCTGCTCTCAAGTTATTGTATAACTCTATTTAGAATGGCTTACCACCTGATTTATAGCTTAAAGAAATGTACTAACCTCTTCCTGGAATAATTATCCACATTAAAGCAAAAACAACTATTAATCAATGTATTATTTTGCATACCATGTGATTATAACTTAGTGTATAAAAATAAAGCTATATTAGCCATTGACAGAGATGCCTGGCAGATGAACTAAAGAATTTGGCTCTCTCACTCATTTCTCACCAATGTCGTCAATTCCTGTGGGAACCCTGTATTTCACCTGGGGTGGGACCCTGGCAATACTGCATGTCAAGTGTTTGACACAAACTATCATTTTAGCCCTGGTCACCTAATTCAGTTGGCTAAAGTGTCGTCCCGCTGTACCAAGGTTGTGAGTTAGACACCAGGTCAGGGCACATGTAAAAATCAACCAATGAAGGCATAAATAAATGGAACAACAAATTGATCTATCCCCCTTTTTCTTTCTTTGAAATTAATCAATAAACTTTTAAAAATCTTTTATAAAAATTTATTTCATAAGTGGCAACCTATAATTATTACTGTTAATAAGTAATATTATAGGAAATATAAAGGAAAATAAGGGTTAAAATAATTTTGTTCATAGTAACCAACTTCTTTTGGGATGTCTATTAGCCAAGATAATCTTATTTCTGAGTGGCTGTAGTTTCTCTCCCATTTGCTAAAGAAATCGTTAATTTGGGAATAGGTGTTGAAGCATAGTTTGAGGAATAATGCAAGATACTCATACCATACCTTTGGTCAATTAGCCCAGCCAATATCATTTGTTCTCCCTTGTATAGCCAGAAACCCCTCATCTATGCAAATGAATCAGTGTGTGTGTGTGTGTGTGTGTGTGTGTGTGTGTGCGCGCGCGTGCATGCACGCACAGTTCATTCTTACTTCCACAGTTTCTTCCTTATGCATTGAAATTTTATAGGTCGAGACCACCAAAGGGATTTCTTCTCACTATTACACTGTGATGATCAGCATCAATCATCAGATTTTACTCTTGCTCATGTCTTTTTATACTCCTGTATCAGTGAGGAACTTCCATAAGTCGTTAATAACAGAGTGAATATATTTGTGTAATAAATATGTAGTTTGGAGATAGGTGGTCTAGGCCTGGTTTGGTGATTCTGTGGTGTCATCAGAAACTTTAGTTCTTCTCTCTTTGTTTGAGCATGTGATTTCCTCTGGAAAGCTGCCTCATCTTTCAAATATGGTCATTATAAGTCCAACCATTCAGCCAACCTTATAGAAAGCAAAAAGAAGAAGGGAAGAAAAAAAGATCCCATCTCAACTATTTTCCTATCTTAAGGACACTTCCTGGAAGTTCCACCGAAAAGCAGCTATTTATATTTCATTGGCGGGAAGTTAGTCATACGGTCACACCTGTCTGCCAGGAAAGCTGAGAGATGCAGTCTCATCACTAAGGAAGCAGGGAAGAATGGATATTGAATAGAAACAATCAGATTATGCTTGGTGTGATCTTTACTCTGCTTGCCCTTCTTTCACTACCCAAGATCCACCTAAATCCTGATCTGATTGGGTTTTGCTTTTAAGGCTTATTATGTATTCTCAGTGTGGAGGGGCCATTTGTGGTGGTGTTAGCACAGGGGTCCCCAAACGTTTTACACAGGGGGCCGGACTATAAAAATAACTATGAGCAAATCCCTATGCACACTGCACATATCTTATTTTAAAGTAAAAAAGCAAAACGGGAACAAATACAATATTTAAAATAAAGAACAAGTAAATTTAAATCAACAAACTGACCAGTATTTCAATGGGAACTCTGGGTGCGGATGCATCCTGTGCTCCTCTCACTGACCACCAATAAAAGAGGTGCCCCTTCCGGAAGTGTTGTGGGGGCCGGATAAATGGCCTCAGGGGGCCACATGTGACCCGCGGGCTGTAGTTTGGGGACCCCTGTGTTAGCACCTCAACCAGAACATATTGAGCAACTCCACCCAGCTAGGCTGGGCTCTCACTTTAAACAGGTGCCTAATGCCTCCAGGGCAATCTGCCATTAATTTGCCAACACCACGAAAAACAGAGGTATAGAAAGTGGCAAACAATCTATTATTTGAGCCTTTAGCATGTCCCATTTCATCTTTCCAACCAACAGCTCAAAGAGATAAATGGCTTTATTAATCCTTATTTTATAGATGAGGAAACCAAGGATCGGGGAGGTTAAGTTACCCAACATAGCTGTGAATGGGATTTAAACTCAGGCGTGTTTTATTTCAGAGCTTTTCCTACCCTATTGTATGTTCTAGCGAGTTTTGGACTGTCTCTTGAAAATCTAACTAGGCGCAAGTTAGCACCACAGATGTCATAATCTGCCTGGAACACACTGCCCCAGCCTGGGAGTCTGATTTTAGAGGCTGCTCTCAGCCCTTTGCTTATTTGCATAATGGAAGCTGGAGGGGTGGTAAAAAGGTTCACCATGGGTCTGGTCCTCAGTGCTGCCTTCTTTCCCATTGTGGCATATGTAAATGATGATAATATTTGAACAGCACAGAGGCCGAACTAGGCCCTTTCCGGCCACACCTCTTGCTGTTCCCTGAGCAAGAAACATGAATGTGCTTTATTTGTTCCAGGCTCCAATCTAGGATCCCACATTCCATTCAGTTGTCCTGTCTCTTTAGTCTCCTCTAATCTGTGACAGTTCCTGAGTCATTCCTAGTCTTTCATGACCTTGACACCTTTGGAAAGTAATGGTCAGTTATTTTTGTAGACTATTTCTCAGATTGGTTTTGTCTGATGTTCTATGATTAGATTGAATTTATGCATTTTTGTCAAGAATGTCGTGATGCCTGACCAGGCGGTGGCGCAGTGGATAGAGCATCGGACTGGGATGCGGAAGACCCAAGTTCAAGACCCCGAGGTCGCCAGCTTGAGCACGGGCCCATCTGGCTTAAGCAAAAGCTCGCCAGCTTGGATCCAGGGTCGCTGGCTCCAGCCAGGAGTTTCTCGGTTTGCTGAAGGCCCGCGGTCAGGGCGCGTGTGAGAGGGCAATCAATGAACAATTATGGTGTCGCAACGGCAACGAAAAACTAATGATTGATGCTTCTCATCTCTCTTCATTCTTGTCTGTCTGTTTCTACCTGTCTCTCTCTCTGACTCTCTCTCTGTCCTTGTTTAAAAAAAAAGAAAAAGAAAAAAAGAATGTCATGTGTCCTTCTCAGTCGATTATATATCGGGGCCTACCATGATGCCAGTACATCTTATCACTGGTGATGTTGACCATGATCATTTGGTTAGGGGGGTGTCTGCTCGGTTTCCCCACTGTAAAGCTATTATTTTGCTCTTTGCAATTAATAAGTGTCTTGAAGGAGATAATTTACGCTAACCTTCCTGTTCCCTTCAAAATTCTGCCCAATAATTTTAGCATCCAGCTGTGGATCTTGCCCCTGGTATTCTAAACTAATTTTTATCTGTCCCTCATTCCCTCATCTAGCAATTTTTCTATAAGAAATATTTTCCCTTCTCCCCTATTTATTTATTTAACTATTTATATGAGCATTGACTATGTCTTTTATTCTATGAATTGTAATCCAAGACTATCATCATTTTGCTGATTAAATTGTTCCAGCTCTGGCCCTGACTGGTTGGCTCAGTGGTAGAGCATCGGCCCAGTGTGTGGAAGTCCTGTGTTCAATTCCAGGTCAGGGCACACAAGATAAGTGACCATCTGCTTCTCCATACCTCCCCCTTCCCCTTCTCTCTCACTGTCTCTCCCTCTTTATTCCTCCTCCCCTCCCACAGCCATGACTCTAATCGTTTGAGCAATTTGGCCTGGGGAGCTGAGGATGGCTCATGGCCTTGCCTCAGGTGCTGAAATAGTTTGGTTGCCAAGCAATGGAGCAGTGGCTTCAGATAGGCAGAGCATCGCCTTGTAGGGGGCTGGCCAGGTGGATCCCGGTCAAGGTGCATGCAGGAGTCTATCTCTCTGTGTCCCTGCCTCCCTCTCTCACTTAATTAAAAAAAAATTGTTGCAGCTCTGATCATTAGAAACTTCTTCAGATTAGCTCCTGTGCTTTGACATGCCATGGCCTTGGGTAGGGTGCTACTTCCTTACCTTCTGGAACCACAAAAAGTCTCCAGATTTATCTTGAATTTTCCCTGCCTCAGTCCTATACTCACACACTTTTCTAAAGGGGCCCTGGTTTCTTTTACTAGAAAAGGGTATTTAGAGATAAAGGTCTGCATGCTCGGTGGCATTCTATATCATTGTAAGACAGTTTAGAATCAACATGTGATTCCAATTTTAAAAATGAGAAGTATGGAGATCAGCGAGGTTACATGATTACCCAGATGTTATCCAGGTCACAAGTGGCAGAAAAAAAATCAAAACAAGGCACATCCTACCTCTGAACCTCTCCCGTAGTGTCAATGCCTCATTTATTAAGAATTATTACTTGGCAGAAAACATGCAGATGTGCTAAATAAATGTACTTTCCAGCTGATAGAATGTCAAATAAAAGAAACTTATACATAAGAACAAACTTGGCATCCAATACATACTTTTGCATCAATTTTGTTAAATGAGTCATCCTTATCATTAACTATTTCTGGATCTCTATCTCTAGTAGTAAAACCAGTCCTACTGTTCAATTGTACTTAAATTTTTTTCTGGAACATGGTAGGGCATATGTAAAAAAAAATTTTTAAACATAAAGAAATATAAACAATGGCAGGTTCACTTCCTGGGTCCCCATGGTCTTGGATAGAAACTTGGTGGCAGAGGTTACCTGCCCTCCCTCCCTCCGGTTTGCCATATTGCTTTAGAAAGCTAGGAAACCAGGGTTTAGACATGTGAGTGGCTCACACTGATGAATGCCGGGCGGAGTCACACATGCACTGAGATCTCCAGGTTGAATTCTCACCTGCCTTTGACCCTCATGATCTGCCAATTACAGTCTGGGTAGGACGACAGTATCCCGGAGGTGTAGGCTGGGCAGGGTCACTGGAAAATTCTCTGTACCTGGTGGCATTCTCTGACCTTTGGTCAACTGTGACGCCTGACCTACACTGCTGGGGGAGAGACCTAACACTTCCACTCCCTTCCTGTTTTTCTGTGTTTAATCCTTAACACCGAAACTGCCTCCTGCTTCAGTAGTGGCTAAGAATCTGAGATAACTAGAGAAAGAAAAACAGTGGCTTGACTGAATGAGATTGATCCAGAGGCAGGAGACCTGGTTTTCTAATCCTGGCTTTGCACTAAGTAGTTGTTTACATCAGGCAAAATCTCTCTTCCTTCAAAGTGTCACTTACCTGGCCTTAAAATGACAGATTTGGACTAGATTACCTCTAAGGCCCTATCGAGCTTTGTTCGAAATTCTCGGAAGCTTCAAATTTCTTTCCAGAATTTCCCTAAAAGGGGAAGCTGCAGTCTCATTCATAGAACTCTTGTGCCACCTAGTGGCCAACTCAGAGGCCTCTTTCTTCCTAAAATGACTTCTGTTCAAAGGTCTGGGCTCAGCAGAAGCAGGCGAACAAAGCCAGCTCAGCCCATCCTTTGCATGAATGTGGCAAACTGCCAGACCTGGGATAAACACATGTTTAATTCATGTCCTAGAAAGATATTTTCTGTGGACACACTGCCACTTCCTGTGGCAAAGGCCTTGGTGTGGTGGGCATGTGGTTACAAATCCAGGCTCTCAATGTCAGGAACACTCAGGGAGGTGCCCCGATAAATGCTGTCAGGAGGAGATGTGTTTGGGTTACTCCCTGTGTGCTAATCTGTTACATGCCGTCTTTAATGCTTTCAGTTGCTCCCCAGTTAACACTCATTAAGCATGTGTGCAATGCTTTCATCCTGGGCCATCCCCCGCTGCCAGACCTTCCACCAGACATCAGATGCAGAAAGAGGAAAAAGGATCCCTTGGGTCTCCTGCTAACTTTGGAGCAATTCTTCATCATTTGGAGGGTCCCTCTGGGTTTCTCCTTTCCCTGACATTCCCATCTAAATGTAAACCACTTTTGAAACTGGCCTGACCCTCAGTTTGAATCACCTAAGTCATGCTTGAGCTGTGGTGCATTATTCCACCTATACTGGCATTTGCCAAATGTTGCCACTAACCCTGGAGTGGCAGCCACTACCTGACTGCTCATCACTCTCTCATGACTGCTGTTTGCTCGAAGCAGGAAGTTCCATGTCTTTGCTTTTAGTTTCTATATCCTGGTGAGACAACTACAGAGCACATTATTAGTGCCCATTGTACAGGCAAGAAAACTAAGGCCAAACTCAGGTTAGGTGACTTTCCCCAGGTAGTCAAATAGGGAGTGGTGTGTGCCAGCCACTGAGGCTTTCCTTTTCTCCTCTGTGAAAGGAAGAAGCTGGACTAAGGCACCTTGCCTTCCAAAACTCCTTATGTATAAGGAAACGGCATTTCTGATTTGTGAATTTCAATACTGCTAACCCGGATCTATCCAAATAAAATGAGTTGGTGAAGATATCTGTGCTTAGTAACTAAGTATCATTTATCTGGCCAGGTGAATTTATTCAGATTCTTCCTTCCCTTCCTTCCTTCCTTCCTTCCTTCCTTCCTTCCTTCCTTCCTTCCTTCCTTCCTTCCTTCTTCCCTCCCTCCCTTCTTTCTTCCCTCCCTCCCTCCCTCCCTCCCTCCCTCCCTCTCTCCCTCCCTCCCTCCCTCCTTTCTTTCCTTTTTTCTTTCATCCCTTCCCTCCTCTGTTTCTCCCTTTCTTTCCTCCCTTTTTTTCTGTCCTTCTCCAAGTGACCTGCCCTACTCTTTGGCACAAAATTTCATTCCCAAGTTAAAACTCCTTTAGAGCACTGATGGCACGTAGGTTTCATCCTGAGTGCTCTTCAAATCAGCGAGTACTGGCTGTTGGGAACTCTGTGTTAATGTTTCTGAGGCAACGTTGTCAGGCTCCATAGGCCTGATCGATTAAACATGTCTGCCGTGGGCTCAGGCTGGGTAAATATAGTAGGTTAGGGCTATATCTATGACAGCAGTGAAGAATTTGAGAGGAGCAAGGGAAACCACACCATGGTAAGGGACAGGGGTACTTAGAAGCAGAGAAGGGATGGGAATCCAAGTCTCCTCCCTTCAAGTTCAGCTGCCTCCCACTCAAGTCGCCCTCTTGTGGATGTCATGTCAATCAGGTGCTTAGAAGATGCTTTTTGATGATGATCATAATGATGATGATGACAAAATTGATGGTGACATACAGCAGGCTCTCTGCCACTCTCTGAGAAATGGCGCTTACCCCACAGATGTGTTTCTTCCTTCCTGTGGGACAGAAAGCCTTGATACATGACAGATTGACTGGGTTGCTTGAAGGAATGGGGACTCATGTCCCTATTAAAATATGCCTTACTCTTTCTGGCCAGCCCCAAGAGAGACTTCTAAAAGATATGCCTTGTACACTGACAGGTAGCAGCGGGAGGAGAGCCTCCCACACTGCAGGTGGGTGCAGGGAGGAGTAGGGAGGGCAGGGGGACCATGAGGCCAGCCTTCGTGCCTCCACAGAGGAGCATCTGAATGAACAATGATGGCTCGTGGCCTTCTAAACGGCACAGGCATGGTCCCAGAGTGCCGGCTGTGGAGGGGTGCCCCGCCCGGAGGGACTTGCTGTACTGTGAAGGAACATTCTGTGCTACCTGGTTGGAAGTGAGTGCCCAGTCCATCAGCTGCCCCGACTGCGTACCAGGGGCCCCGATGGCCTTCTCATGGGACACCCCGGAGTTTCTGCCCTGAGCAGATACGTGGGTTTTACAGTCCCACAGAGAAGGTGTGCCTGCAGCGGTCCGTCTGTCTTTCCTTCATCTGGGAGGCGGCTCAGCCACCCTGCATGTGCACAGGGAGCCTTTCCCCAGGCTCAGGATGGAGGATGCTGCCTGGGTGGAGAGGCAGCCTGGGCTTTGGGCCTGGGAGACACTGGCACCCACCCAGGGTCCTGGAGCCTGAATGCCTTTCTGTTCACAATGCAATAAAAGCTACTCTTTAAAACAGCATTTGCGCTGCCAAAATGCCAGGTAAAAAGAGTGCAGTTGACATGTTGCTAGGGAGGGATTCTTTAAGCTCTGTGAGCCATGACTCCTCTCCAGGGCAATTCGGGAGCAAGGAGTGACCCAACCCCGTCTCTGAGCCACCAGAGGAAGGACTCAGGGTCCTTTGGGAAAGGCCTTTTTTTTCTGCAGCAGTCAGCCTTCCAGTCAGAGCCTCAGGGCGAGGCCTCGTCCCCTCTCCTTCTCCGTCACTGTGCATCCACCTGCCCAGCTCCCCTATACTCCTCCATCTAACAAAGTAACAGATGTTAGAGGCACTGTGGCTGACCCACCAGGAAGCCCCATAACAGAAGAAACCCAGTTCCTACTGACTCTCTAAGAGGCTTTCCTCTCTCTGACCCCACAGGGAAACCCCGAGAGGCCGGTGTGTCGGTTTCCATACCAGGATTGTCACCACCAGGTTTGAAGTCAGACATGAGTTGAGTCCTGAAGAACCTACAATCACTGTCAGAGGTGAACCCGTTATCCAGCTGAGACCTGGGATTAGTCTCATCTCTGAGGATCCCACCCGGACCCTGTGGACGAGGAGGAAACCCACTGCCGCTCAGGCCAAGCGGAGCCTCTGCCAGCCGAGCCATCCTCACCCTTGGAGCAGGATCGGGACATTGTAAGCATTCCTGACCCAAGTCATCATGTAGGGTTTCTTGACCTACCTGGTCCCAGATCCAGGGATTTCTCTGCACTTTATTGTTGACAGAGGCTGTTCCCATGTATAAATACACTTCTTGACCCTGTCAGCAAGAAGGGTCCTCAGACGAATAACTGAACAAGGATATACTGAGTATCCACTACATTCCAGGCCCTGGGCCAGGCTGAGGGTCCCCCACGGGTCCTCAAGAGGCTTTCATATATGGAGAAAAAAAAAAGCCAATACAAAATGTTCCGGGTACCATGTAGAAGAGCATGCTGGGTTCAGGAGGGGCACAAAGTAGCAGCTATCATTTCCTTCACACGGAAGGAGTTAGAGGAGGGGGGTTGTCAGCATCCCCATTTTCCAATGGGAGCTCTATCAGTCCATTAGAGAGGATAGCTGTCGTGGGAGAAGCTACTCCTTTTCTGGCCCAAGCTTACCCAGGAAACCCCAAATAGAGGTTTTCCTCATTAAGAGCTATGTTTATCTAAGAAACACTCTAAGTTGGGAAGAAAATAAATAAATAAAAGAAACAGAAGTAACAACACACCCACGGCCAGAGACCTGAACATGGCCAGGGAAATCTGGCTTGTGAGCCGCACCTTGTGATCATCGCGGACCAGCTAAGAGAAAAGCACTTTCAGTGCCCATTTCCGGCGTAACCCACCACATCATCGTGATGGTCTGGGTGCTTCCAGCACCCAAACTCATGATGTGGGGTATTGTAGCTTTCCATGATTGCATCCGTCTACGTGCCCTCTCCAGGAGAGGTACTGTCATAGTTACGTTACACAGCATGTATACTAACATAGAAACACTTTGTACCGCGGACAGTGATTCACAGCTAAAGGACCAAAGCCAGCTCCTTCCTGATCTTGCCAATGTCACTGCTGAGCAAGGATACAGAGACTAGATTAGAACGTGAACCATCAGAATGGCAAGAAGTCAAGGAGCACGCTCTTTTTGCTAGTTGTTATTTCATTTCATTTACCGTTTTTCCTCTTGCTGGATTCCTTGGTCTCTGCAGGCTTTGGGAAGCCACACAACACTTATTACAACCTCAGAGAATGCATAGAATTTACAAGCCTTGCACTTTGGAGAAACTCCATGCCCTTTGGAGGTGCCCCTCAACCCCCACTAATGGCTGTCAGGCATACCACTGTGCCCAATTCGTCTGCTCTCTGGATCTCAATGGGGTGTGTGAAACCAGAAACCTTAGCACCTTCTTGGTGCCAGTATGTTGATCGCTCCCTGAGCTTTGGTTACTTTGGCCTTCCCCAAGCAGTAACAGGAGGCAGCTCTTTGTCCTCGATGCCCCAGGCCGATTTCCCACCAGGTGCCATCCGCAGGGCATGGCAGGAGGAACACAGGTATTGCACCTGAGTGGCAGCCAGGTAGAGCCAGGAGAAAACTTTACTTTTGCTTTCATTGATTGAAGATTATAATCCGGGTTATATGCTGCTATTAAAAAATAATTCCTGGATTTAAGAGGAGTAAATTATCTATTGCCACAGGTTACTTTTAAGACATCCTTTTTGTCCTTGAAGAGGCTGTACTCACTACCCAGTAATAATCCTGGAGGGGGAGTGGGAGGGAGAAGGACCGAAGGACCAGAAGGATTGCAGGGAGCAGAGCCCCCGCACAGTCACTTCAGGCTGTAACCTTCTGAGCAAAGAAAATGGTGAGCGCTTGGCTCAGTGGTTGCTTTGCCCTTGAGGGCTGCAGCTCACTGGACCACAGCTCTGAGACCCTCTGGGTCAGTCTTTCTCAGGCACTCCACTGGCAGCTCTGAAACTCAAGGCTTGTCCCAGATATTCAATAGCTCCTGTGCTCATCGTCCAGTTTTAGGCTGTCGTACAGAATCATAGCCTATTCAGGAGAGGACTTGTACTCACATGCCTTTGATATGTAGTTACTCCCCCCCCCCCCCCCACATACACACACAAGGGCAGACACTGCTCTGGGCACCAAAAATCCAGTAGTGAACCCAACACACTTGCTGTCCTCATGGGGCTAGTGTCCTTTGGAAGGAGACAGACAATAAACAAATAAGCACAGTAACATACAACATAGCACCTGGTAGTGATTGGCACCAGGGAAAGCATAAACTTTCCCTGGGTGGGAGGCACTGAGCTGCTCTGGGTGGGGTGGTGAGGGAAGGCCTGAGGATGGACTGACCTCTGAGTGCAATCCTGAATGAAGAGCTTTTCAAGGGAACAGCAGGCGCTTAGTAGGGGGAAGCACATGGCAAAGGGCACTGTGGACATCTATGTATGTATCGAGCATGTTGTGTGCTCCTGACATGCAATGTTTCCTTCGGTGGTCACTGCAGTCTTGTGACACAGGTATAGTCGTTTTCCCATTTTATAGAGGATAAAACCAAGGCTGAATGATTACCTCGCTGGCCTCAGATCGCATAAATAGGACAAGGCAGAGCTGAGGCTTGAACCTGCATCTAGTCTGATTCCAAACCGCTGAGTCCCTGACCTGCACCCTCAGAGAGCACTCCAGCCAGGGCTTTGTGTGGGGGAGGGGTTCTTTCCAGGCTGCGTGATGCCCCGAAGGCAAAGATGAAGGCGCTTTGCTCACTATACAAATTGCTTTCTTTGATGCTTGTGTTCTCTCTTACTTGGAAACTGTCCCATGAAAGCTGCTTCTCAGGGTTTCCTGCCTCTTTGCTGCTTCACTGTTTTTTAATGAAGGGAATGTGGCTGTTGCCAGGATACCCACGGACGCCACTCTGGTTCTCAGCTGTACTTCAGGGCTTCCTGGTGGAGCCAAATAAATTGCACGGTTCTTTCAAGAACCTAAAATCTGGAGCTCACATTGGATGGGTTTTTCATTTTATGTTAGCCCTGAGATCACAAATGCCTATCAGAGGAGGGCCATCTTGCGAGAGTTTCACCAGCAGAACCACACGGACACAGCTCATGTGGGGATCAAGTGCAGCCATCTGGAACCAGTTAGTCTGCAGTTTTGTGGAGTCAGACAAAAATAAAATCTGCACGCTCCTACACGGATGCATCAGTAATCCTCCCTCAGCCTCAGTGTCCTAATCTGAAAAATGGGAATAATCATGCCCATTTCTCTCCACCTTTTTCAGCAGTGATAACATTCCCTGGGAGAAGGTGCGTCTTGGGAAGGAGCGCCTCCCTCCCTCCCGGGAACCGGAAACAGACCGAGCACCCGGCACAGTCCTTCTCCTAATGTGAAATGCCTGGGTGCTCTCAAGTTACCCTGGTGCTCACTCATCTTCAAACAGTAGTTCTCTGTGTTGGCTGCTCTTCTACTGTCTTCAGGAGGGGAGAACTCCTGTATGCCTCTAAGGAAACCAAAATATCACCAAAGCATGTCACTTTAGGCAGAAGCAGCATGGAAAGTCCTCTGAGTCAAAATGAGGAGGAAATCATCTCAATAAACACATTTTGAATGAAAAAACAAAACAAAACAAAACAAACAAACCCTATATGACCCAAAGTACAAATATATGTATGGGAGGCTGTAGATGTGATCAGCGCTTAAGGAATGAATGCTGAGCCAGTTCCTCTGAGTTCAGATTGTGGCTCCGCCACTGACTAGCTATGTTACTGTAAATGACTTAACCGACATCTCTGAACCTGTATTTTAACCTTTGAATAGTAACAGCATTTACCCCAGGATTACTGTGAAATTTAATAAGGAAATGGGTACACACACACACACACACACACACACACACACACACACACACACACACACCAATAGTTTCTGACAAATTAACCAGCATTTAAGTGTCGGCTATTATTATAAGGGAAAGACCAGGGAAGTGCTGGTGCTTGATACTGGGGTCTAAAAGCAAATGAGCAAAAGAGAGAAAGAAAAAAAGATAAGCTCAAGGATCTTCCAGCTAAAACCATGTAGCTTAAGGGAAAACGATACCTGGCCATGAGAAAGATACTATTTCTTCAACATCCAGAAAACAATATTCTCTAGGAAAAGCAATCCAAAATGTGCCTAGAAACAGCAGCTCTGTGGCTGAGGACGCCCTGGACCTGGTGGTGGTGGTGGTGGGACAGCACAGCTCTGGTCTCTGCAGGCAGAGAGCAAGAGGAGAGCCAGTGCAGGCTGCCTTGTCGTTAATTTCTCAGGGGCTGCAGTAATCAGGAGGCTCATTAATGTGTTTCATCCTGCCTTTCATTTAGAGAATGGGTAGTAAATATAGATGCAGTGCACTTAGAAACCTTAAGAAGCGTTCAGGGCTGTAGTAGGAGGGGAGAACTCCTGTATGCCTCTAAGGAAACCAAAAAACCCAGGAAGGCTTCTTTAATCACAGAAAGCAGAGTGATTTTAACTCAACAGCAGCAGAAGCTCCCTGTGGCTTTTCAAAATATATCATTTGGATCTGGTTGTCCCTCTGCTCTTGTACACTGTTTAAAGATGCCATGCTTCATACATATTTATATTACTCCCAGCAGGGAGTGTAATCCTGACAGGCAGCTTCTAGGAACCAAGGGTTGGCAGGGCCTCCCTGAGCTCATTGAAATGTGCAGCAGAAAAGGCTGCAGAGAGGAGGTTGCCAAAAGGTCCCGCACCAGGGGCTGGGCTGCTGGGCCAGGTTAGGGGCACAAGCCAGTGGCTTCTCTAATTCTTCAAGGCTAACCTCAGGGTTACACACACTTTCCTTTGCTCTAATCTTGACCTCCCCTGAGAAAGTGCTTGAAACTAAGCCAATTCCATCTTCTCTGCAAAGTCAGCATGTTTCTGGGGACCTCTTGCATACACCCGGACTGATTCTTCTTCCCGGCACTGCCTTTTAAATCAATATAAAAAGTGTTTGGAACAGTTCCTTGCTTACCGTAAGCCCTCTGAGTAAGAGTTTACTAAGTTATAGTGTTGTTATTAACCACTGGCAGACAGTGGGCTTCAGGATTTGGAGGCTTCCATTTTTCCCATGTTCGACATGGGGCTTGCTGATAGTCACTGCTATGCAAGTCATCTCACGACCAGCCACAGCATCTTGGATTGTGACTCACCCCACCATCGTCCTTATTTTTCCATCTTCATCTTTGATCCACTTAGGTCGGTAATAATTACTCTTATTCTTACCCTCGCCCAATGTGGGGAGTAGGTCTGGGCCTAGGTCTACTCTCCCCCACACCCCCAGAATAAGATACGCCTCTGGTGCGAAGAAGGTTAGCCCAGAGTAAGTATTAGTAATAGATGGTCAAGAAATAAATCTGCATTTACTAGTTTCATACAAGGCTCTATAAATAAATATTAGAGTATTTTTTAAAATTTATTTTTATTTTATTTTATTTTATTCATTTTAGAGAGGAGACACAGAGAGAGAGAGAGAGAGAGAGAGAGAGAGAGAGAGAGAGAGAAAGGGGGAAGGAGCTGGAAGCATCAACTCCCATATGTGCCTTGACCAGACCAGTGCAGGGTTTTGAACTGGCGACGTCAGTGTTACCAGGTCGATGCTTTATCCACTGCGCCACCACAGGTCAGGCAAATATTAGAGTATTAATCACCACAGTGCTTGGCAAGTAATTATATACCCCACAGTCATTTTCTTTGCCACTACTTTGGGCCTCAGGAAGATGAACAGGATGAAAATCATGGGGTGGGGTAACTTACCCAAAATACTGTAAACTATGCCAGCTGACTGGCCACCCCATCTTAGCATTGGGACCTTCTCTGACCTCCAGGTTCAAGGGAACCAGAAACAGTACCTTCAAAGTAAAGGGAGGCACAGGAGAGGTGCCTCCGCTCCCAGGTCACGCACACCAAGCTGGGGCAAACTCGGTTGGCTCCATCCCACTTTCAAACAATAGGCCATTCAGCCTTGGGGAGAGAGAAGTGAGTGACCATTCCCAGGGCCATTCCAGCTGGGTGGCCCATTTCAAACAACCAATTAGTATGAGGACCACAGTTGACTTGAGCTAAGCCAGGCGCCTCTGTCCCTGCAAACACTGGAAGGGCACACGTGTCTATGTGAAAATGAAGTTGTTTCACCTTCCATGGCAGTTTCCCACCAAAGGCTTTATTTCTCTCAAAACCTGGCTTTGCTTGACTTGCCAGATGAAGCATGACGTGAAGTTACGGAAATCATCTGCTAAGGGAAATGAACCCAAGCTCAGCGAGAGACGTTTTGCTGCTTTTTCAAAACCCATCAGTCAACCTGTCTTCTAAGCAAAATAGAATTTTGCTCTCAGGCAAAGGCAGCAATTATTTCAATTAGTGATTGTATTAGATGTAGAAAGTAATGAGAACTAAAGATACTGAGGCCAGACTAATGATTTGCTATATATGCTTCTCTTCCCTGTTCTAGCTAAGGTGGCAAATAAACGTAGTAAAGCAGCTATGAGATGACAGGCTTCCTTTCCTTTGTGTCCCCCTTCCCGGAGAATGAATCACAATCCATCATTGCCTGATGAAGAGACAGCACAGCCCTGAGACCACACAGATGTGAGAGGCCAGCAGTACTCAGCCCACCCTGGGTCCAGTACTGACTGCCCTTGATGCACAGGGACCCGTATAGAAAATGGAAAACTACGAGGCTGTATAGTAGTTAGTGAAGTTTTTGTCTCTGTTGCTGAAGTAAACTAAGGAAATTCCAAGGATCTAAAAGTATTTTTATTCAAGATCTTCTTAGACCATTCTTTTTATTTTGAGTATATGCATTTTTAGGATAGAAAGAAGGGAAGGCAAAGAGTGGTAGACAGAGCAAGAGCAAAAACCACCATGTTCTAGGAAGACTTTGACCAAACTGGGTTAATGTGGCAGAAAGAACAGAAGAAGCTGATTGGCTTTTTGCACACATAGCACATTTGAAGTTTCTGCTTTGATTAGTGCCTCTAGGTCAGGGGTGCCCACACTTTTTCAGCTTGCGAGCTACTTATAAGATGACCAAGTCAAAATGATCTACCTACAATAAAAATGCAAAACATAAATTTATTTATTCTATATTATCATTATTTAAGTTACTATTATTACTATTTAATATTGTGTATTCTTCTTTCACCTGTCTCCTTCTCAGCTCTCTTTTCGGAGGAAAGTCAATGTCATAGTTTTTATGAACAGTCCGAAAAAGCCGCTCCACATTTCCCTTCTTTGGAATAGCAATGGCACACAGACAGATGAGGCAAATGCACTTAGAATATGACATAGTGAAAAAAATCCCCTCCCATTCTGTATGAAAGTAGTAGGTTTTAGGCTTCTTACTCGGACCAGCTACGGCACTCATTTTTATACCCTTTGTTGTATTTAGTTTAAATAAATTGAAGGCTAACTACGCAGCAATGTAACTGAACAAGTTAGCACGGTTTAACGCGCAAGCATAGGGTATCAAAAGTTTAGACGTCAGATTGGCTACCCTGTATGCCAATCAAAAGACAAATGTCTTTTTAATGTCATGCGATCTACCCACACTTCCTTTGCGATCGACCAGTAGATCGGGATCGATGTATTGAGCACTGCTGCTCTAGGTGTTGTCTGAAAAGTCTATCACTGAAGCAAAGACTGACAGTACTTGAAGGAGTAATTGACAAGTCCGTGATCAGAGTGGGAGATTTAGCAGATTTTTCTTAGTAACTAATAGCACAAACAGCCAAAATATTCAGTAAAGTTATAAAGATTTTGAAGAACATAATTAACAAGTTTGATGTACAGGACTTATATAAAACACTACACTCAACCGTTGGCGAATACACACCGTTTCCAAAAATCACACGTTACCTTTATGAAAACTGATGATGCATTAGGATATAAAGCAAATAAAAATCTCAACAAATTTTAAGGAACCAGTATCATAAGACTGTATACAATTAAGTTAGAAAATCTGTGAGATTATAAGTTAAAACCTCTATACGTTTTGAAATTTAAAAGTACATTACTTAAAAATTGAGAGACAGGAAGTTTATGGTTGCTAGGGGTTAGGGGACGGGAGGGTTGTGGAGGCACTGCTTAAAGGGTATAGGGTTTTCTTTTGGGGTAATGAAAATGTGCTGGAACTAGATAGAGGTGGTGGTTGCACAACACTGAGAGTGTACCAAATTGTACATTTCAATATGGTTAACTTGATGTTCTGTGAACTTCACTTCAATAAAAAAGAAGTGCTCATATCTCTGTGTTTAACTCCTAATCTGTGAATCCATGGGTATGTAGTTTGTGAAAGTTTTTCAAGTTATACACTATGACATAAGCACATCTTTATATTTATGTATTTATGGTTATGTTTTCTATATTATGTCTCAATAAAAAGTTAAAATTTAAAACACATTACTTAACTCATAGACCAAAAAGGAAAATCATACTGTAAAGTATAAAAAACAAGAACTACATGACACTACACCCAAATTTATGGTATGCAGTAAATTCATTCAGATCTAGGAAAATTAGCCAGGACAGATGATGAGTTGTCCAATATACACATGAAAAGAAATTTACAGTTTTAAATGTTTATTTTGGAAAAAGGTTTAAAATTGATAAACTAAGCATGAAACATAAAAAGGTAGAAATAGTAATAAAAACAACAGAATACCCTCAAGTAAAGTAAAAAGAAGGAAGTAATCTTAAATTAAAGAAACATAATAGATACCATAAAGATAATCAACAAAGTAAAAAACTACTTCTTTGAAGAGATTTATCCCTGGAAAGATTGAATAATTAAATAAGGTATATATACACACATATATATCTAGAGAAAGAAGATACAAAAAGTATTAAGAATAAAGAAAATACACATTAAAAAAGGTTTTAATTTATTGATTGATTTTGGGAGACAGAGAAAGAGAAACATTGATTTGTTGTTCCACTTATTTATGTATTCATTGGTTGATTCTTGTATATGACCTGACCAGGGATCAAACCTGAAACCTTGGTGTACCTGAACAACACTCTAGCCAACTGAGCTACTACCTGGCCAGGGTCAAGAAGGAAAATATACAAAAATAAAAAAGATAATAGAAATATCAGATGAAGCCTGACCAGGTGGTGGAACAGTGGATAGAGCGTCGAACTGGGACACAGAGGACCCAGGTTAGAAACCATGAGGCCACTTGTTTGAGCATGGGCTCAACAGCTTGAGCATGAGGTCACTACCTTGAATGTGGGATCATAGACATGACCCCATGGTTGCTGGCTTGAACTCAAAGGTCGCTGGCTTAAAGCCCAAGGTCGCTGGCTTGAGCACAAGCTGTAGCACCCTGGTCAAAGGACATATGAGGAAGCAATCAATGAACAACTAAGGAGTCACAAGAAAGAATTGATGCTTCTCATCTCTCTCCTTTCCTGTCTGTTTGTCCCTCTCTCTGTCACCAAAAAAAAAAAAAAAAAAAAAAAAGAAAAGGAAAAGAAATATTAGATGCAAAACCTATGCCAATAAGTTTTAACAGTGCATTTTAAATAAAAATATTCATACAAAAATATAAATTATCAAAATTGACTAAAAAGAAAATAGAAAGACAACATAATCAGCAGTAAAAATAAGTCTTCCCACGAAAGAAAATCAACGTTTTGAGAGTTTTATTTGTGAGGTTGCAAGGTATTTAAATTATAGCTTTAGTGTATAACTAGTACATTAAATAAGTAGGATTCATGGGATATAATCAAGAAAGTCACTACATGTTTGTCTCTTATCGTCCCTTTAAATCTCCCTCCCCTGCCACTGGATGAAAATTCAGGCAAGTATCTTGACTTTTATTACTGAGTAATAAAAACGCCTATATTTACTTTTAGATAGAATCAAATTAGTAACTGAAAACGTCCAGTACAATGTAATAAGCTAGGCTTTCAATTTATAAGTTGAGACCTCTCTGCTTTCTTTTCCCCCAAAGAGGCTGAATCCATTTCCTTTCCCCCAACCAGGGTGGTGGCAGGCAGGCTGACCTGTTTAGGGGAAAGGAAATGGATTCAGCCTCTTTTGTTTTATTATCTCTACCACCTTCTCTATCACCCCACCTTTCTATCAGTCAGGGTCCAACAGGGAGACAGGAAACACACCAGTTATTTGAGGACAAATTCAATATAAAGAATTATTAACTAAAAGTAAAGTTATTAACCAGGTAACTGAGGAGGTAGGAAGAGAATTCTAAGGTATCATAAATGCAGCAATTTCAAGAAGCAGCTACCATCCCCAGGGCTGAGGGAATTAAAGGATGAGATTTAAGTTCTTAACACTTCAGAGCTTAGGCTAGGAATCCTGCCACCCAGGAAGAAGTGGTGCTCGGCTGATGCTGGTGTCTCTGAGCTCAGAGAAAGGAGCCTGTGAGGTCGGGATTCAGTCTCTGAAATGGACATGCTGACCAGAGCGTAGTCCTGTTTCAGGATGAAGGGGCAGGTGTGATAAGTTTGATTCTGCAAGTTTTACAGAAACTGCCAGTTAGATTGGCTGCTTCTCTGGAAAGAATTGCCACTGATGGCATGAAGGAACGATGCTGGGGTGACACTCCCAGGGACCACCAGCGGACAAGAGTCCACAGGAGAGAATCAGGGAGGGGCACATCCCTTCTGCTTCTCCAGCCTTCCAGTCTCCCTCTAGCGTCCTGACTGGCAGAGGCCAACTGGGAACAGCTGGCAAAACAGAAGTGTGGTTGGCAGGGTTGTGGCCCTAACATTACAGAGCGGAGAATAAAAGAGTGGGTTTGGAACTGAAAGACAATAAGTTCAGGGCAGTACACCCCCATTCACTCACTGTTGTTTCTGCTTCTCTCCAGGTTTAAAAGATGGAGAAAGGAGGGAAACAGAAAGTCCTTACTTAACTGCTACTATTTATTTATTTATTTTATTTTTATTAATTTTAATGGGGTAACATTGATCAATCAGGGTACATAAGTTCAGAGAAAACATCTCCAGGTTATTTTGACATTTGATTATGCTGCAAACCCATCACCCAAAGACAGATTGTCTTCCGTCACCTTCTATCTAGTTTTCTTTGTGCCCCTCCCTCTTCCCTCCCCCCCCCCCCCCATCAACTGCTACTATTTATTATCAGAGAGCTTTGCTTTCTCTGGATGCTTTGCTGGGTTGTTGAAGTTGCTTCTTTCTCTTATGGAGTGCTTTCATGTGAATCTGTGTTCTTACCCATCACTGCTGATTTCCTTCAACCTGAATGATGTATTGTGTTCTGGATATTGCTTATTAATCCCCATTAATGCTAAATAAAGAAACCCACATCTACCTCCAGCTTCCCCTGTAATGAAATCTGTTCACCTCTCCAGCTGACCTGACTCTGTTTGATACAATCTAAAAAGACCCCATGCCAGCTCTTTTGTGCTTTTCTGGCTGTACATGAGCCAAGAGAACACCCGTGCATTCTTTGCTCAGGCTTATTTGGGGAATGTAGGCTGATTTGAGTTTGGCAGCACCTTTCATCCACTCCATCACCAAAGGAGCTGGCCAGTCCCGTTCCTGGCTTCTGTGTTCTAGTTGAGAGCCAGACACAAGTCCACTGGACCTGCCTAGCTGCAGTGGTCACATATGGGGTTCTCCTAAAGGAACTATTGAATCCCATCTTGCTCAAATAATACTAGTAACACTTTCTAAAAATATCTTGAAATTTTTCCATTAACTTCATTGTTCTCAAGCCATTATATTTATTACATGAAGAATGGACAATATATAGGAACTAATTCCTGGGTATTTCTTTTGAAAAGGTTATGTTGGCCTACCATCTCACTTTAGAAGTTTATACATCTTAAATCTTGGGGTGTGTGTGTGTGTGTGTGTGTGTGTGTGAGTGAGTGAGAGAGAGAGAGAGAGAGAGAGAGAGAGACGGGAAGGGAAAGAGATGAGAAGCATCAATTCTTCGTTGCAGCACCTTAGTTGTTTGTTGACTGCTTTCTCATACGTCCCTTGACCAGGGGCTCCAACTAAGCCAGTGACCCCTTGCTCAAGTCAGCGACTTGGGCTCAAACCACCAACTTTGGGCTTCAAGCCACATGACCTTGGGATTATGTTGATGATCCCACACTCAAGCAGGCCACCCTGCATTCAAGCTAGTGAGCTTGTGCTGAAGCCAGATGAGCCTGCACTCAAGCTGACAACCTTGAGGTTTCAAACTTGGGTCTTCTGCATCCCAGGCCAACACTCTATCCATTGCACCACCATCTGGTCAGGTGTTGATGGTTTTTTTCTTTTTTTAAAGATTGTATTTATTGACTTTTAGAGACAGGAGAGAGAGAGAGAAAAGTGGGGGTGGGGGGTAAGAGCAGGAAGCATTAACTTGCAGTTGTTTCTCACATGTGCCTTGACTAGGCAAGCCCAGGGTCTCAAACTGGCAACCTCAGCATTCCACATCAATGCTTCATTCACTGTGCCACCACAGGTCAGGCGAATCTTGTTGTTTCAAATGAAACTTCATTGAACATCTTCTTACACTAATCTCAAATTCTTTCAATTCAACCTATGAGATTAGTATAACATTGATCCTAAAATCAAATAAAATAGGCCAATCTTATTCATAACCGCAGTTGCAAAAACAAACTAGTATCAACTGAATTCAATAGACTATGACAAAGATAATCTATAATACTAAATTGGGTTATTCCCAGGAATAAAAAATAGATTACCATTATACAAATAATTAATGCAATTCATTACATTGACAGATTAGAGAAAGCAAACCATTTGGTCATCTTAATAGATTCAGAAAAAGCACTTGAGAAAGGCAAACTAATTTGTGATAGAAACTCTGAAAATAATTAAGAATGTAACTTTTATTTAACAGGATAAAAGCTCCAAACAAAAGCTTATGAGAGATATTATTAATGGTAAAAATTTTAAAATCAGGAACAAGTTGACAATGCCTAATATCATCATTCTATACAACATTATTCTCATGACTCTCATTAGTAAAATTTAAAAAGAAAAATAAATAAAATGCATACAGATCAGAAAGGAAGAATTAAATGATCATTATTAGCAGATGATATAATTGCCTATAAGGACTATCCAATAAAATCTATAGTCAAATTACTTAAATTAAGAAAGTAATTTAACAAAGTGGCTGACTATACAAAATCCAATTGCTTTTTCATATAGCAGGAGTAAAAATTATAGTAATATAATTTTTAAAAATATACAATTATAATAGAAACAAAACTATAATAAAATAAGGGCAAGACATTAATGGAGACAAACTTTATTAAAAAATGTTAAAGAAGAACTAAACTAATGGAAAGATACTATATTTATAGGTAAAAAGGTTCAATATTATAACTATGTAAACTCTCCCCAGATTAAATGCAATTTCAACCAATGTTTCCATAGTTAATCATAGACCTTAATAATCTGATTCCAAAATTTACAATAGAGAGCAAAGGCCCATGAATAGTCAAGATCCTCTTGAAGAATATGATATAGGTATATGTGTGTGTGATGGGGTGGAGAGGGGTTGCCCTGACAAATAGCAAGATTGATGTATATAAGACAATGTAGTATTGAAACAGGGATAGACATATAAGACCAAAGAAAAGAATAGTGAGCCCATAAGTGAATTCATAAAAATATGAAGACGGATCCTACTGGCACTATAGAGCAGTGTGTGTGTGTGTGTGTGTGTGTGTGTGTGTGTGTGTGAAAGAGAGAGAGGATGACAGGGAATAAATTGTCCAATAGATAGTGTGGGAATAAGAGTTTATGCATATTGGGAAAAAATGATATTGTATTCCTTCCTCACATCATATCTAAAAGATATGGGTGAAATAAAAACTTAAACATGAAAGGAAAAACCTTAAATATTTTATATGTCAATATAGAAGACTATTTTGAGATTTTGGGTAAGGAGTATTTTTTAAACAAGACCCAAAAATATAAACTATAAAAAAAAGGATTGATAACTTAGAGAAATTTAAATTATGACTTTACTTTGATTAAAAGATGCCATATCATTTCTATACACCAACAATGAAATATCAGCAAAAGAAATTAAGGAAACAATCCCCTTCACTATTGCAGCCAAAATAATAAAGTACCTAGGAGTAAATTTAACCAAGGAGGTTAAGGACTTGTACTCGGAAAATTATAGAACATTGATAAAAGAAATCAAGGAAGATACAAACAAGTGGAAGCATATACCGTGCTCATGGCTAGGAAGAATAAACATCATTAAAATGTCTATATTACCTAAAGCAATTTATAAATTCAATGCAATACCAATTAAAATACCAATGACATACTTCAAAGATATAGAACACATATTCCAAAAATTTATATGGAACCAAAAAAGAACATGAATAGCCTCAGCAATCTTAAAAAGAAAAAATAAAGCAGGAGGTATCACGCTTCCTGATATCAAGGTTTACTATAAGGCCATTATACTCAAGACAGTCTGGTACTGGCATAAGAACAGGCACATAGATCAATGGAACAGAACAGAGAACCCAGAAATAAACCCACAGCTTTATGGACAACTGATATTTGACAAAGGAGGAAAGAACATACAATGGAGTAAAGACAGCCTCTTTAACAAATGGTGTTGGGAAAATTGGACATCTACCTGCAAAAAAATGAAACTAGACCATCAACTTACACCATTCACAAAAACAAACTCAAAATGGATAAAAGACTTAAATGTAAGCCGTGAAACCATAAGCATTTTAGAAGAAAACATAGGCAGCAAGCTCTCCGACATCTGTAGCAGCGGTATATTTGCCGATTTATCTTCATGGGCAACTGAAATAAAAGGCAAGATAAACAAATGGGACTATATCAAACTAAAAAGTTTTTGCACAGCTAAAGACAATAGGAACAGAATAAAAAGACAAACCACACAATGGGAGAACATATTCGACAGCACATCTGATAAGGGGTTAATAACTAAAATTTATAAAGAACTTATGAAACGCAACACCAGGAAGACAAACAACCCAATCAAAAAATGGGCAAAAGAAATGAATAGAAATTTCTCCAAAGAGGACATACAGATGGCCAATAGGCATATGAAAAAATGCTCAACATCACTAATCATTAGAGAAATGCAAATTAAAACCACAATGAGATATCACCTCACACCAGTCAGAATGGCACTTATCAGCAAAACAACACAGAATAAGTGCTGGCGAGGATGTGGAGAAAAGGGAACCCTCCTTCACTGCTGGTGGGAATGCAGACTGGTGCAGCCACTGTGGAAAACAGTTTGGAGATTCCTCAGAAAATTAAAAATTGAACTGCCTTTTGACCCAGCTATCCCACTTTTAGGAATATACCCTAAGAACACCATAGCACTGTTCGAAAAGAAGAAATGCGCCCCCATGTTCGTGGCAGCATTGTTCACAATAGCGAAGATCTGGAAACAGCCCAAGTGTCCGTCAGAAGACGAGTGGATTAAAAAGCTATGGTACATATATACTATGGAATACTACTCAGCCATAAGAAACGATGACATCGGATCATTTATAACAAAATGGATGTACCTTGATAACATTATACGGAGTGAAATAAGTAAATCAGAAAAAAAGAAAAACTGAGAACAGCACGATTACATACATAGGTGGGACATGAAAGTGAGGGTATGAGACATGGACAAGAGAGTGTTGGTTATGGGATGGGGGGAGGGAGGGAAAAGTGGGATAGGGAGGAGGGGAGGGACACAGAGAAAACCAGATTGAAGGTGACAGAGGACAATTTGAATTTTGGTGATGGGTATGCAACACAATTGAATGATAAGATAACCTGGAGATGTTTTCATTGTACATATGTACCCTGATTTATTGGTGTCACCTCATTAGAATTAATAATAATAAAATATATATTAAAATTTAAAAAAAAAAAAAAAAAAAAGATGCCATAGTCTGACCAGGCGGTGGTGCAGAAGATAAAGTGTCAGACTGGGATGCAGAAGACCCAGGTTCAAGACCCCAAGGTCACCAGCTTGAGCGCAGGGTCCATCTGGCTTGAGCAAAAACTTGCCAGCTTGAACCCAAGGTCGCTGGCTCCAGCAAGGGGTGGCTCAGTCTGCTGAAGGCCTGTGGTCAAGGCACATGTGAGAAAGCAATCAATGAACAACTATGGTGTCGCAATGGCAACGAAAAACTAATGATTGATGCTTCTCATCTCTCTCCGTTCCTGTCTGTCTATCCCTATGTATCCCTCTCTCTGACTCTCTCTATTCCTGTAAAAAATAAAAAAAATTAAAAAAAGACAAAAATTTGGAGGACATATTTGCCATGCATATAATTAACAAAATATTGATACACAGACTTCATGAAGAACTCCTAAAAATAAGTAAGAAAAATACCCCTCCAAAAGAAAATAAGCAACAAAAGTGAAAAGGCTTTTCACAGGAAAGGAAAGATGAATCGCCAATCAATACACAAACTATAGCTTAGTTTCATAAGTAATCAAGCAAAAGTAAAATAAAATCACAATAAAAGACATGTTCACATTTACCAGATTGGTACATATTTGAAGTTTGACAATTTTAAGTGTTGGAAAGACTGCCATACAGTGACGTCTCTAAGCACTAGTGATGTGTGATAACAATCGCTCTGGAAAATAATTTGACATAATATAGCACAGTTGAGAATGCATATCTCTTATGCCTCCTAGGATAGTAAAAAGATGATAAAGCTAAAGTTCAAGGCAGATGTTTTCTGTTAGGGAGGAACACGGGCTGTGACTGGTGAGGGTCTCACTTGCCAGATAAAATGCAGGGCCCAGATAACTTCAACTTTGAACAATAAACAATGTTTTAGTATAAGTATGTCCCACATATGGTATGAGACATACTTAAGTGAAAATTTATTTATTATTTATCTGAAATTTTAAGTTAATTGGGCATATTTTTTCATTGTTGTTTGTTTTTGGCTAACTGGTGACCCTATTCACAGGGAGCTTCAGTGATATTTAAAACGTTCTATTTTTTAAGTTGAATGGTAAGTGCATGGCTGCTCATTTTATTGTTTTATTTAAAAAACAAACAAACAAACATTAAAGCAAGTCTGTCATTGTTTATAATTCTACTTCATGGATCCAAAGCTTTTGCTAAATAATCAACGGTAGCCATAGGCAAAGGCCAGGCTGGGTTGTCAGGGGTGGGACCTCCCTGGCCACCTGGGGATGTGTCAGACTGCTTGTGGCTGGGCTTCCTTCTTGTTGGTCTCTCTGGCTTCTGTTGGTGATTACTTCACCTACCCCCACATCTAAACAGCAGCTGCTGGAATTTGTTAGTTAGGTTAACCCACCATCTTTCCTTTGCAGTGTCTGGAAGTTATGCAACACATGGTCCACTTTAAGCTCATGTTCCAAGCCATAACAATTTTTTTTAACCATCAAAGGGCCTTTCTATCTCCCCAGATCCTCAAAAAGAGCATCAGAAAAGTGATCACAAAGAACATCCAGATTAAAAAGGCTGCTAGTTGCAAGATCACTTGCCTACTCAGAAGGGAGAAAAGCCTTTCATAACATTTAATTGATGTAGACTCAATAGCTAGATTCCTCTTGGAAAAGTGTATAAGCAGAAGGGAAAGACTTTGCAAAGAATACTAAAAACTTCAAAACAAGAGTAGGGGATTCTAGCACAGTGCCAACAGCAAAGTGGTGGATAGTGGGGCTGCTCAGGACATACAGAAGAGATCCCACCAGGGGCGCCATTCACGAGCCCAGGCTTGTGAGCGGCTCTGTTTTGCTTATGTTTTATTTCCTGTGCTTAATGCAGTGACTGGCATAGGCTTGTCCTCAATAAATGTTCGTGGGTGGAAAGCATGAATGCAAAAGGAATGAAAGAAATAGTAAAGGGAGTATGAAAGGTCTTTAGAAAGGAGGAATTAAAAGTCAGAATCTATTGATTCTCTTCTATGTGTCCAGAGTGGGCAGAACTAAAGAAGCTGCTGTTCCTAACAGATGCTCCTAACAGATACTCCCTTAGCTGGACCAGCTTTCTGCCTTGGTTTGCTTAGTCGCTCTGGCACCACTTTTTTATACAGCTTTGTTTCAGTCTGGCAGGCCTTGAGAAATGAGGGACAAACTTTTGACACATTTTCTTTTGCCAGAAGGTACTGATATACTGGTCTTCTCCATCAATTCTTGCATTTAACCATTCATTCACTAAACATTTATAAAGCATGCACCCAAGTACTGTTCTAAGCCCCTAAGATTTAGAATTAGTATTTAATATGTATTTACTAAATAAGGCATAATGTTAAATTACCTAATTTGCAGCCTGAATTAGGTATTATTATCCTTTAAAAAAATTTTTTTTTTTTACTTTTCCAAAGTGAGAAATGGGGGTGGCAGCAGACAGACAGACTCCCACATGAGCCTGACTGGGATCCACCCGGCATGCCCACCAGGGGGCAATGCTTGGCCCATCTGGGGCATTTCTCTTCTGCAACCAGAGCCATTCTAGTGCCTGAGGCAGAGGCCATGGAGCCATCCTCAGTGTCCAGGGCCAACTTTGCTCCCATGGAGCCTTGGTTGCAGAAAGGGAAGAGACAGAGAGAGATAGAAAGGAGAGGGGGAAGGGTGGAGAAGCAGATGGGTGCTTCTCCTGTGTGCCCTGGCCTGGAATTGAACCTGGGATTTCCACATACTTGGGCCGATGCTCTACCACTGAGTCAACCAGCCAGAGCCTACTATTTTACAAATGAGGAAATTCAGGTGGATAAGATGTGGTCAACAGCTTCAAAGGGGGAGATGCACATTTGCAATATGTGAACCATTCTGAGGATTTTCCCGAATACTATGGGAACATAATGTATATGTGACCTGAGATGCTATCCCTAACCACCTGTGTTAGTTATCTATTGCTATATACCAAAATTACCATCCAATGAGCAGCTTATAACAACACACGTTTATTTTCTCATAATATCTGTGGAATTGGGAGTCCATGCATGGTTTAGCTGGATTCTGTGCTTCAGGGTTTCTCACAATCAAGGTATCAGCCATGACTGGGTTCTCATCTGAAAACTTGACTGGGGAAAGATATGTTTTCAAGCTCCTATAGTTGTGAGTATGTGAAACACAATTTACTCATATATATATATATATATATATATATATATATATATATATATATATTATTATTATTATTATTAATTCTAATGGGGTGACACCAATAAATCAGGGTACATATGTACAATGAAAACATCTCCAGGTTATCTTATCATTCAATTGTGTTGCATACCCGTCACCAAAAGTCAAATTGTCCTCTGTCACCTTCAATCTGGTTTTCCCTGTGTCCCTCCCCTCCTCCCTATCCCACTCTTCCCTCCCTCCCCCACCCCGTAACCACCACTCTCTTGTCCATGTCTCATATTCTCACTTTTATGTCCCACCTATGTATGAAATCATGCTGTTCTCAGTTTTTCTTTTTTTCTGATTTACTTATTTCACTCCGTATAATGTTATCAAGGTACATCCATTTTGTTATAAATGATCCGATGTCATCGTTTCTTATGGCTGAGTAGTATTCCATAGTATATATGTACCATAGCTTTTTAATCCACTCGTCTTCTGACGGACACTTGGGCTGGTTCCAGATCTTCGCTATTGTGAACAATGCTGCCATGAACATGGGGGCGCATTTCTTCTTTTCGAACAGTGCTATGGTGTTCTTAGGGTATATTCCTAAAAGTGGGATAGCTGGGTCAAAAGGCAGTTCGATATTTAATTTTCTGAGGAATCTCCAAACTGTTTTCCACAGTGGCTGCACCAGTCTGCATTCCCACCAGCAGTGCAGAAGGGTTCCCTTTTCTCCACATCCTCGCCAGCACTTATTCTGTGTTGTTTTGCTGATGAGTGCCATTCTGACTGGTGTGAGGTGATATCTCATTGTGGTTTTAATTTGCATTTCTCTAATGATTAGTGATGTTGAGCATTTTTTTCATATGCCTATTGGCCATCTGTATGTCCTCTTTGGAGAAATTTCTATTCATTTCTTTTGCCCATTTTTTGATTGGGTTGTTTGTCTTCCTGGTGTTGAGTTTTATAAGTTCTTTATAAATTTTAGTTATTAACCCCTTATCAGATGTGCTGTCCAATATGTTCTCCCATTGTGTGGTTTGTCTTTTTATTCTGTTCTTATTGTCTTTAGCTGTGCAAAAACTTTTTAGTTTGATATAGTCTCATTTGTTTATCTTGCCTTTTATTTCAGTTGCCCGTGGAGATAAATCGGCAAATATACTGCTGCTACAGATGTCAGAGAGCTTGCTGCCTATGTTTTCTTCTAAGATGCTTATGGTTTCACGGCTTACATTTAAGTCTTTTATCCATTTTGAGTTTGTTTTTGTGAATGGTGTAAGTTGATGGTCTAGTTTCAATTTACTCTTGTTATTACTTATTAATATGGAATTATTTTTCATATGAACAACTGTAAACCTACATTTGCTTCACTCTATATATTTTAAGATCATTATTGAGTCTGCTTGTAGGTTTTTTCTCATATAAAATCACTTTAGTTTCTTTGGAGTTTATGGTTTCCATGTTACAGGCCTTAAGCATCAGCTGAGATTCTTCTGAAGACAGACCACAGTAAAGTGAAGACCCACCCATGTACATCAGGTCATGATAGCAGCTGCCCAGCCATCTCGCTTGAATCTGAACAATGGGCCAACTTGAAAGCAAATGGAAATTTAGGGACAGCAGCCACACCTAAAGAAACCAACGATACCTGCAGCAATGAATGGGAAGTAGAGCACTAAAATCAGAAATGGCATTCTGTGGTTTTCTCTGTAGGGACTGAGTTGGTACCTCAAATTAAACTAATAAAGAAACAAAAAATCAAACACTTTTCTGAATGCAACATTTACAGCACTGTCTTGGGAAGAAGAGGCAGGGATGAGCAGAATAGAGCTTTGATGGAACTCAAAATGTTATCTGTTCAGTCACTAGAGGCTTTTGGACCCAACGTTTCTCCAGTGCCAAGGAACGCTTTGACTCAGAACAAAGGCATCCACCAGCGAAGTTCATGGCCTTCTGCTGCTCCCACCACAGCACAGATCACCTTCACATTGTGTGGACACTGATTTGTTTCTGCTGACAACCTCTGTGGCCCTGTTCCCAAAGGATGGCACAGTAAGAAAGTTTCTTTTATGTTGCTTCTATTAAATCTGAGCTTTTTGGTGCCCTTGAGTGGTTTTGAGGCAGTAAGAACTATCAAGAGGTTAATGTTGCTTTTAAAAATTAATATTTATTTTATTAAAGTTACAGATTAAAAAACAATATTTTTCCTGAAGCTTTTAAGTTTTGCATCAAACCTTATTGTTCTTTGTATATTAGATGTAGCCTGTCATATTTTTAAAAGCTATGTTAAAGGCCTTTAACTAATATGTGATCCTGTTTAAAGTTTAACTAAGTTAATAACTTCAACCATTTTAAATTGCATTTATAAATCAAGGTATTCCATTTCTTTGTTTTGTTACATCAGTGTTTTGATTGAACTAACTCCCTGAGCACTCAAATAACAGAAAACGAAAAAAAAAATTAAAAAAAAATCAAATTTATAAATAAGTTTAACCTTAGCTTCTTTTAAATATTCCAACACTATATAAACTAGAAAATTGTGACTTAAAATCTAAAGCATTATTCAGATATTATAAATTGTTTAAAAATATGTTAATCTTAATGTTAGGCCAAATTGTCTTAAATATTACAGGCACATGAAATACCAAATATGTGCCTCTCTTTTACACCAAATATTAATATAAACAAGTTGATTTCCTTAAATACATCAATACTTAAATCTAAAAAAGCCTGGTGTTGAGTGATGCTTAACCACTGTATTTGGTTTCTTAGGGCTGCCATAACAAGTTACAACAAACTGGTTAGCTTAAAACAACAGAAATTTATTTTCTCACAGTTCTGGAGGCTGGAAGTCTAAAATCCAGGTGCCGGCAGGCCCTGCTCTTTCTGAAGGCTTGAGAGGAGTCTCCTTCCTCTCTTCCCGCTTTGGTGACTGTCAGCTTTCCTGGCTTCCTTGGCTTGTGGTCACATCACTTCATTCTCTACCTCCATCTATACATCATTCTCTCTGTGTGTCTCTTCTTCTGTCTCTTATAAGAACATTTGTTATTGGATTTAGGACCCCCTTGGGTAATCCAGACAGGATAATCTTATTTTAAGATCCTTAATTTTATTATATCAGCAAAGATCTTATTTTTTGAAATAAGGTAACATGTACAGGTTCCAGGGATTTGGAAATAGACACATCTTTTGGGGGGTGCACCATTCAACTCACTCTAAAATGCCAAGAGTGTGATGCATTGCAATTTAAACGGGACAATCAGGACAGAACAAATGGAGGAGGCATGTTTTTAAATTAATTTATCTTTTACTGAATTTATTGGGGTTACATTGGTTAATTAAATAGGTTTCAAGTGTACAATTCTATAATACTTTATCTGTATATTGTATTATATGTTTACCACCCTAGTCTAGTCTCCTTCTGTCACCATTTATCCCCCTCTTTGCCCTCTTCTACCTCCCCTTACCCTCTTTTCCTCTGGTAATCACCATACTAATGTCTGTGTCTATCAGTTATGTTTTTTTCTTAATCCCTTCATTTATTTTACCAAGCCACCCAACACCCTTCCTCTCCGACAGCTGTTATTCTCTTCTCTGTATCTATGAGTCTGTTTCTATTTTGTTTATTTTGTTCATTAGATTCCACATATAAGAGAAATCATATGATGTTTGTCTTCCTCTTACTGGCTTATTTCATTTAGCATAATGCTTTCTAGAACCATCCATGTTGTCACAAAAGGTAAGACTTGCTTCTTTTTTAGAGAAGGAAACATTTGAGTAAAGACTACAAGGAGGTAAGGAAGTGAGCTATATGTAGATATTTAGGGTGATAGCATTTCAGGCAAAGGAACCAACAGAACAAAAGCCCTAAGTTGAAAGCTTCCCTGATATGTACAAGGACAAGCAAGAGGATGATGTAGTTGGAGTGGTGAAGGGAGAGATAGAAGGGTGACAGTGTAGATCATGAAGGTCATTGGCTTCACTTTAATAAGATGGAAGGCCATTGCAAGGTTAGGAGCAGAAGGATGACATGATTTGACTTGAATTTTAAAAAGCTTACTCCAGCTACAGTGTGGAGAATAGACTATAGATGAGGAAAGGTAGAAGCAGGGAGATGAATCAGCTGGTATGTAGGAATCCAGGCAAGCAATGAAGGTAGCTCAGACCTGGAGGTACCACTGATGCTAGTGAAAAGTGGTTGGATTCTGCTTCTATGTTGAAAGAGCCAAAGTAACTTGTTCACCTATTGCATGTGGGGTTTTAGGAAAAGAGAAGTAGAAGAAGACACTAACCCTGTGACCTGAGCAATCCGAAAGCTCAGGACCATCAGCAGAGATGGATCGGTCAATGAGCAGAATGGGTATGAGAAAGGAGGGATTACATACTAGATATTCAAGGGGAATTTCCACATGAGTTTAGAGTTTGAGAGTAAGAAAAAGTCTTAACTATAAATATACATTCTGGAGTTGTCAGCAGATAAATGATGTTCAGAACTATGTGACTTGATGAGATGACCAAGAAAATGAAGGTAGATGGAGGAGAGAACTGGACCAGTGGTGGAACACTCCAGTATAAGAAGCCAGGGAAAAGAACAAAACCAGCAAAAGAGACTGAAAAGTGGCAACCAAAATAATGGGGGGTCCTGGAAGCCAAAAAGCTGTATCTTTAATGGTGCTGGAATCTGTATTTCACTCTGGAATGTCCTCCATGTGATGACAGTAAGACCCTTGGCAGCCCAGGTGACATCTGTCTCAACCCTCCCAGCTTCCCCTAATTCTTCCTCTCTAACAGAACATCCTTTGCCTTTCTGCATAGACTTCTGCAGGGGATTCAGATAGATTTTAATAATAAAAATAATAAAAGAAGTAAAAATAAATAAATGCACCTGAGATAGTAATGAATTTTTAAATTATGCCTATAACTATTATAATTCTCATAATCTCCAATAAATGTGTACTTCAGATGCAAATGCCCTTGCAGTCATTGGTTCTTAGGAGAATTCCAGTTGGGGACAGTCAAAAATTTGGTCATACATTTGAACAATGTGGGCAAACACTGAGTATTAGCCCCTTTCTTGCCCCATGGATATCTACTGGAAAAGCCTTAGTCACGAGTGTAAGGTCTTTTTGAGCTCAGGGTCCATTTTATTTTCCGTGGTATCTTTCTCAGTGCCCAGCACACCGTCTGGCTCAGGGTAGATGCTCTATAAAAGTTTGCTCAATGAATGAACAAGTAGTGCCTGCTGTATTCATAAATTACTTGATCCAAAAGACTTTCTTGGTCAGAAACTAAAACTCAGACAAGCATAACAATTATACTTGAAAGTTATCTTTTATGTTGAATTTATTGCATATCTTTTGATCAGATCACTTATACCTTTTTTTGTATAAATAAAATCTCACAAGTGTAGGCTTTCTACCACAGGACAGGCAAGATAGTTTCCACCTTATGTGGACCACACATCTTCCCCAAAGGAATAACTAAACAGAGAGAGGGGGGATGCAGCTCTCTAATCAGCACTGCTGTTGAGGACAGATGCTGTGTTATTTTTCATTTGCTACCCTTTCAGGAATTATGGGTTTTCCATATTCTCAAAGTAAAAACAAACAAACAAAATCCTTGTGAGAAAGCAAGCAAACTGATGCTATCACGCACACACTACACAGGTACCTATGACAAGCTGCATCACTGGTGGCCAAAGACGCATAAAATAGAGTTACTTGCAAACCAATCAAAAGAACGATTTCAGGAGCAGCCACCTTATTAGATGTAAAATTAACAGCCTACTTACGGCCTCTTTCCATGGGGAAGATAAAGATTCATTTTGTCAGCATCTTCTGTTTTTTTTGTGTGCGTGTGTGTAATTCTTTGCTGTGTCCATAATTCTTTTTCAGCCCTTGAACAGTCAGCTATAAAAGGGATTGGCTTAAAATCCAAATAAAATAAAACAAAACACTATAGGCTACTTTATCATTTACCCCTAGCTATTTATTTTGAGCAGTGTGGCATTAGGATATCGACCCTGAGATTAAAGCGAGAGAAATATAGATGCTAAGATTCTGCGAACACATAAAGCTTCCCAGCCATGGTGACAGATACTAATGAGATTATACTCAGAGGCTTATCTTTTATTTCAGTGCAGTCCAAGAGCTATAATATATATTTTTTAAATAAAGAATTTTATAAACAATGCAGGGGACATTTGCTTAGCAGTCTAGTATAGTGGCAGGCAGCCTTGCTCCCTGGCTATCGAAGGTAGACACCCTTCCAAATCATTATAATTTAGAAAAAGTTCTAAAACCTCATGCAACAGAAAATGAAAAAAAAATTTCCCCCCAGTGTTATTTGTTGGTTGTTTGATTGAATCATTTGTTCCTTCATTTACTTCAACCCACCTGGCCACTAGAGGCATCCTTCTCCCTGAATATTCCTTGTATTCATCATGTTCTTTCTTGCCCCCATGCCATTCTTCACATAGTATCCCTCCTGTTGGGAAGCCCTCTTGAATCTCCAAAATCAAAACTCTACCACTCTGGGGGACAGCAAGATGGCGATGGAGTAGGCAGACGTACCAACTTCCAACTCCCAGAACCAAAGTGGATTATAACTTAATTTTAAGAACCATCATCTGGATAAACCAACTTTGAACTAAACTAAGTGGACTCTTCAAGGAACACAGAAGAAGCCACATGGAGACTGGTAGGAATAGCGAAAACGCAAAGAGGGCTGCCCAGCTCCCCGGAGCAAACGGCAGCCCGGAGAGACCCGCGTGGCGGGAGGAGAGTTTGGCGGAGAGGGAGGGACCTGGGTCCCAGGAGCAAAGCCCCAGCCTGCAACCCCAGAGCCTAGAAGAGGTGTTTGGACAGTATTGAGGTGTGAAACAAGTGAGGATACGGTTTGTGAGGAAGAGACAGTTTTCTCAGACCTAATATTCTTCTTAAAGGGACAGTGCAGAAAACTTCTCACAACCACTCACCCGGGGATCCGGGGAACGAGGACAGAGGAGAGGCCCAGAGCAGCGGGAAGAGAGTGTGGACTGGAAGGCTGCAGTGCACCCACCCACACTGCTGAGGGCTGGCTGGAGGGACGGTGGCGGCAGGATGCTGAAATACAGTTCTGTCAGCGGGGGAGGAGGCCAAGCCGGTGTGAGCTCGGTCTAGCCCAGCAGGGGCGGGTCCAGGGGCGGAGGGCACCTGCGAAAGCGGTCCGGCAGCTGCGGGCCACCTGTAGCCCCACCTGCAGGGGAAAAGCAGGAAGCCAGGAACAGTCAGAGAGCTGCTCTGCGATCCTGGACCCTGCACAAGCTGGCCATGACCGCAGGGGCGGGGCTAGGACCGGGGAGAGGTGGAGGCTCCCGGTTGAGCGCACACCAGTAACCCTGCCTGGCCTGAGAAACCACGGTTTACCATCCTGCCTGCGTGAGTTGGCTGTGAATGTGGGGGCGGGGCTAGAGCCCCGGATGAGCGGAAGCTCGCAGCTCAGCGCAAGCCAGCAGCCCATCCAACCTGAGAAACTGTGGCGAGCAGGCTCTGACCGTGGGGACTGGGCGGAAGCCCGGAAAAAGGCTTGGTCTGCAGCTGAGCAAAGGTGCTCATTTCTACCCTTGGTACTGAGGCTTGTGGCTTGAGCGCAGTGCGCAACCCAACCTGTGGGGGCAAGATGAAGGCCCAGGCAGGCAAAGGCTTGTAGAACCGGGTACCAGAACACAGCCCCTCCCACAGAGGAGAGGCGGAAATCACAGCAACAGCCGCAGTGGGCCAGCGCTGGCAATGCCCATACGAAACCGCCCTAGGCAGCGGCAGAGGGGGTGGCGGGCCTGAAGACAGACCACACCTAGAGAACACAAAGGCAACACCCATTGGACTCCAGTGGCCACACCCTTCTTATACACAGACAAAATGGGCAGGCAGAGAAATGCAACCCAAATGAATCAAGAGAAATCCCCAGAAAAGGACCTGAATGAACCAGATATAACCAAATTACCAGATGCCGAGGTTAATATAATGATAGTTAGGATGTTCAAAGAAATTAGAGCAACAATGGATAGTCATTACGAACAACTAAATAAAGAGATAATAAGTATAAAAAAGGAAATTGAAATAATAAAGAATCAGACAGATGACAAATACAGTATCAGAACTGAAGACCACAATGGAAGAAATTAAAAGCAGGATGGATGAGGCTGAGGGTCAAATCAGTGAGTTAGAGGACACAATAAACAAAGGCACAGAAGCAGAGAAAAAAAGAAAAAGAGACTCAAAAAAATGTGAGGAAACTCTAAGGGAGCTTTGTGATAACATGAAGAGAAACAACAGTCACATCATAGGGGTGCCAGAAGAAGAGGAGAGAGGACAGGAAATGGAAACTTTGTTCAATCAAATCATAGCAGAAAACTTTCCTAAATTAAGGCTGGAAAACACTCCACATGTTCAAGAAGCACACAGAACTCCATTAAAGAGAAACCCAAAAAGATCTACACCAAGACACATCATAGTTAAAATACCAAAGCTAATGGATAAAGAAAAAATTTTAAAAGCTGCTAGGGAAAAAAAGGCTATCACCTACAAAGGAGCCCCCATAAGGATGACATCAGACTTCTCAACAGAAACACTTGAGGCCAGAAGGGAATGGCAAGAAATAATCAAAGTAATGCAGAACAAGAACCTACAACCAAGACTACTCTATCCAGCAAGGCTAACGTTTAAAACTGAAGGAGAAATAAAGAGCTTCCCAGACAAAAAAAGCCTCAAGGAATTCATTAAAACCAATCCAATTCAGCAAGAGATACTAAGGGGCCTGTTGTGAACAGTTCAAAGGGGGAAATAATATAGCAAAAGAAGAATACAACTTTAAAGAATAAAATGGCAATAAATAACTACATATCAATAATAACATTAAATGTAAATGGATTAAATGATCCAATCAAAAGACATAGGGTAGCTGCATGGATAAAGAAACAGGACCCATACATATGCTGTCTACAAGAGACACACCTTAAAACAAAAGATGCACATAGACTGAAGGTAAAAGGATGGAAAAAAAATTTTATGCTAATGGAAATGAAAAAAAAGCTGGGGTAGCAATACTTATATCTGACAAAATGGACTTTAAAACAAAAGCTATAGTAAGAGATAAAGAAGGACACTACATAATGATAGAGGGAACAATTCAACAGGAAGATATAACTATTATAAATATCTGCGCACCAAATATAGGAGCCCTGACATACATAAAGCAGACTTTGATGGATATTAAGGGCGAGATTAACAGCAATACTATAATAGTAGGGGATTTCAATAACCCACTAACATCACTGGATAGATCCTCAAGAAAATTAATAAAGAAACAGCCGACTTAAAGGATACACTAAATCAACTCGATTTAATAGATATCTTCAGAACTTTTCACCCTAAAGCAGTAGAATATACATTCTTCTCAAGCACTCATGGTACGTTTCCTAGGATAGACCACATGTTAGGACACAAAAGTGGTCTCAACAAATTTAAGAAGATTGAAATCATATCAACCATTTTCTCTGATCACGATTCAATGAAACTAGAAATTAACCACAAAAGAAAAACTGAAAAATACTCAAACACTTGGAAACTAAATAGCATGATATTAAATAATGAATGGATTAACAATGAAATCAAAGATGAAATAAAAAAGTTTCTAGAAACCAATGATAATGAGCATACATCAACTCAAAATTTATGGGACACAGCAAAAGCAGTACTGAGAGGGAAGTTCATTGCACTACAGACATATCATAAGAAGCTAGAAAAAGCTCAAATATGCCTGACCTGTGGTGGTGCAGTGGATAAAGCGTCGACCTGGGAACACTGAGGTTGCCAGTTCAAAACCCTGCACTGGTCTGGTCAAGGCACATATGGGAGTTGATGCTTCCAGCTCCTCCCCTCCTTTCTTTCTTTCTTTCTCTCTTTCTCTCTCTCTCTCACTCTGTGTCTCCTCTCTAAAATGAATAAAATAAAAAAATAAAATAAAAAGACATTTGTAAAAAGCTCAAATAAGCAAACTGACCCTGCATCAAAAAGAACTAGAAAAAAAACAGCAAATAAAACCCAGGACCAGTAGAAGGAAGGAAATAATAAAGATCAGAGCAGAAATAAATGACATAGAGGCTAAGGAAACAATAAAGAGGATCAATGAAACCAGAAGCTGGTTCTTTGAAAAGGTAAACAAGATTGATGAACCTTTAACTAGACTCACCAAGAAAAAAAGAGAGAGGACTCAAATAAATAAAATTAGAAAGGACAGTGGAGAAATAACAACTGACACAACAGAAATACAAAGTATTGTAAGAAAATACTATGAAGAACTCTATGCCAAAAAATTAGACAACATAAGTGAAACGGACAAATTTTTGAATCATATAATCTTCCAAAAATCAATCTGGAAGAATCAGAACACCTAAACAGACCAATTACAACAAATGAGGTTGAAACAGTTATCAAAAAACTCCCAAAAAAGAAAAGTCATGGGCCTAATGGCTTCACAAGTGAATTCTATCAAAAATTCCAAGAAGAACTAACTCCTATCCTCCTCAAGTTATTTCAAAAATTCAAGAGGAAGGAAGACTTCCAAACTCCTTTTATGAGGCGAGCATAATTCTGATCCCATAACCAGGCAAAGACAACACAAAGAATGAAAATTATAGGCAAATATCCCTGATGAATTTAGATGCTAAAATTCTCAACAAAATATAAGCCAACCGGATCCAGCAATATATGAAAAAAATCATATACCATGATCAAGTGGGATTTATTCTGGAGAGGCAAGGCTGGTTCAATATTCGCAAATCAATCAATGTGATTCATCACATAAACAAAAGGAAGGACAAAAATCACATGATAATTTCAATAGATGCAGAAAAGGCATTTGATAAAATCCAGCACCCATTCATGCTCAAAACTCTCAGTAAAGTGGGAATACAGGGAACATTCCTTAACATGATAAAGGCCATCTACGATAAACCCACAGCAAACATCATACTAAATGGGAAAAAATTAAAAGCAACCCCCTTAAGATCAGGAACCAGGCAGGTGTGCCCCCTTTCACCACTCTTATTCAACATAGTTCTGGAAGTCCTAGCTACAGCAATCAGACAGGAAGAAGAAATAAAAGTCATCCAAATTGGAAAAGAGGAAGTAAAACTGTCAGTATTTGCAGATGATATGATATTGTATATAGAAAACCCTCAAGTCTCAGTCAAAAAACTACTGAACCTTATAAATGAATTCAGTAAGGTGGCAGGATACAAAATTAATACTCAGAAATCAGAGGCATTTCTATATACCAAGAATGAACTGTCAGCAAAAGAAATTAAGGAAACAATCCCCTTCACTATTGCAGCCAAAATAATAAAGTACCTAGGAGTAAATTTAACCAAGGGGGTTAAGTACTTGTACTCGGAAAATTATAAAACATTGATAAAAGAAATCAAGGAAGATACAAACAAGTGGAAGCATTTACCGTGCTCATGGCTAGGAAGAATAAACATTATTAAAATGTCTATATTATCTAAAGCAATTTATAAATTTAATGCAATACCAATTAAAATACCAATGACATACTTCATAGATATAGAACACATATTACAAAAATTTATATGGAACCAAAAAAGAACACAAATAGCCTCAGCAATCTTAAAAAGAAAAAATAAAGCAGGAGTTATCACGCTTCCAGATATCAAGGTTTACTACAAGGCCATTATACTCAAGACAGTCTGGTACTGGCATAAGAACAGGCACATAGATCAATGGAACAGAACAGAGAACCCAGAAATAAACCCACACCTTTATGGACAACTGATATTTGACAAAGGAGGAAAGAACATACAATGGAGTAAAGACAGCCTCTTTAACAAATGGTGTTGGGAAAATTGGACATCTACCTGCAAAAAAATGAAACTAGACCATCAACTTACACCATTCACAAAAACAAACTCAAAATGGATAAAAGACTTAAATGTAAGCCGTGAAACCATAAGCATCTTAGAAGAAAACATAGGCAGCAAGCTCTCCGACATCTGTAGCAGCAATATTTTTGCCGATTTATCTCCACGGGCAAATGAAATAAAAGGCACGATAAACAAATGGGACTATATCAAACTAAAAAGTTTTTGCACAGCTAAAGACAATAAGAACAGAATAAAAAGACAAACTACACAATGGGAGAACATATTCGACAGCACGTCTGATAAAGGGTTAATAACCAAAATTTATAAAGAACTTATAAAACTCAACAGCAGGAAGACAAACAGTCCAATCAAAAAATGGGCAAAAGAAATGAATAGAAATTTCTCCAGAGAGGACATACAGATGGCCAATAGGCATATGAAAAAATGCTCAACATCACTAATCATTAGAGAAATGCAAATTAAAACCACAGTGAGATATCACCTCAGACCAGTTAGAATGGCGCTCATCAGCAAAACAACACATAATAAGTTCTGGCAAGAATGTGGAGAAAAGGGAATCCTCCTGCACTGCTGATGGGAATGCAGACTGGTGCAGCCACTGTGGAAAACAGTATGGAGATTCCTCAAAAAATTAAAAATCGAAGTACCTTTTGACCCAGCTATCCCACTTTTAGGAATATACCCTAAGAACACCATAGCACTGTTTGAAAAGAAGAAATGCGCCCCCATGTTCATGGCAGCATTGTTTACAATAGCGAAGATCTGGAAACAGCCCAAGTGTCCGTCAGAGGACGAGTGGATTAAAAAACTTTGGTATATATATACTATGGAATACTACTCAGCCATAAGAAATGATGACATCAGATCATTTACAACAAAAAGGATGGACCTTGATAACATTATACGGAGTGAAGTAAGTAAAACAGAAAAAAACTGAGAACAGCATGATTTCATACATAGGTGGGACAGAAAAGTGAGACTATGAGACATGGACAAGAGAGTGGTGGTTACGGGGTGGGGGAGGGCGGATAGGGTGGAAGAGGGGGGAGGGGAAGGGCACAAAGAAAACCAGACAGAAGGTGACAGAGGACAATTTAACTTTGGGTGATGGGTATGCAACATAATTGATTGATAAGATAACCTGGAGATGATTTTTTTGAACATATGTATCCTGATTTATTAATGTCACCCCATTAAAATTAAAATTAATAAAAAAATGTGTAAGGCAACATAAAAAAAAAACGCACAAAACTCTACCACTCCTTTAACACACAGCCCAAGTCTTGTATCTTTCACAAAATCTTCAGCGAAAACTTGAGAGAAAATTGATTTTGTAGCCAAATCCTGTCTTTACTACTCATTAGTGGTGGAGCTGAGAGCAAATTACCTCACTTGTCTGAACCTCAGCTTATTTACTCTACAATAGAGGCAATAATTCTTATTTTATTCGGGCTAAGTATATAAAGTTTACATCATGATTTCTAACTGAGAGCAGCACTCAATCAATGTTAGTTTCTACTCTTTGGCTCCTTTTCTCAGTTAAATTTACAGCCCATGCTTAGGTAATTAAATAGACATTGAATTTTTCACATCAATATGTCCCAGATCTCAGTCTCTTCTGTGAACCTTCCCTTCAGCTCTAGCTTTTATTTCATTCATGGTTCTGAGCCCCGGCTGCACGTGGCCATCACTTTGGATATACATGCCCCCTGAAGCTGGGTCCCACAGATTCTGATTTAATTGGATGAGATGAAGCCCAGACACTGTTTGACAAACAACCCACCTCTCTGTGTACACCATGACTGCGGCCAGGCAGCAAGACGGGCTGAAGAGAAACACACAGACTTTTGGAATTTTCCTAAATCTGTGCCCACCAGCCTCCCTGGATGGGCCTTAGTCTGACAGCCTTATTAAGTCTCCTGATTCACCAACTGTTCCACGTGCCCCCGATTTTTCACCTCCTCCTCTCTCCTCACACCTCCAACTCCTCTTGCCTTATTGCTCTCTGTTAAGACTCTGGAGCACTCACTCTCCAATGAGATGGGCAAAAAAGGAAACACACCCCATCGGCAGGCACATTTCCCAACTCCCTGCAAGCGTACCCCGCCTTCCCTCCTCTTACTGCGGGTGAGATTGTCTCTGTTGCTGTCAAAGGCCATGTCTGCTACTTACACCGTGGAGCCCATTCCTTCCAGGAACTACCACCATAACTTTCCTGAATCATTACTTATTCCCTCTCTACTGCATCATTCCCACCGACAACTAATATGCTGTAATAATTCTCATCTTGATATAAATCCCTGTTGGCCTGACATGCCCCTCAGCTACTTCCTCATTCCTCAGGTCCCTTTTTAGGAAAAGAAAACAACAGTATAAAAATTGCTAGTCCTCACTGTCTCCAATTTTCTCCCCCCAATCTCACTTGAACCCCCTCCAATCAGGCTTTTCTCTCCACTGCTGCACTGAAAGTGCTTTGTCAAAGTCACCAAAAACCTCCAAGGCCAAATCAAGTGTCAATTCTCAAGTTGTGGTATTTGACACAACTGATCACTCTGGTCTCTTCTGATCCCTGGTTCTCTTCTTACATCACAGGCTGCTCCTTCTGTCTCCTCACCTGACTCCTCATTTCTCTGACCTCACACACTACAAACGCTTAGGGGTCAGTTCCTGGACATGTTATTATCTCTCTCTACACTTACTATCCCCATGACTTAGTCTGGAAGTCCCATTTCTATACCGATGACTCTAAGTGAAATATCTTCAGCCTGAACCTCTCCCCTGAGCTAAAGGTTTGTTTATCCAGCTCCCTTCTCAACATCTACACCTGGTCATGTCTCTGCAACATTAAATATCACACTAAAACAGAACTCCTGGCTCCCACCCAAACCCAAATCTACCATGCTTTCTTCTTTCTCTATTTCAGTAAAAAGAAATTTCACATTCGTAGTACATAGTTTGAATCAAAATCCTAGAATTGACCTTAAGACACCTCTCTTGCTACCATATTCAATCCATCTGCAAATTGATTTGTACATTATACATGTTTCTCAATATTATCAGATTATCCATGCTCATAGTTTTATGGCTAAATAGCATTTAGTCATTAACACTAACTATGCACACACAGTGGCCAGCACTGTTCTAAGTGTTTGACATATATCATTTATTTTCCACAAAAGCCCTATGAGATAGGAAGAATTCTATCCCCATTTTATAGGTGCCAAACACAGGCACAGAGGGACTTGTTGAGAGTCACACAGCCAGAAAGAACTGAGATATAAATCTAGGCGGTTGTGCGCTTGAATATTTACATACTTTAGAAGTTTCCACTGTTATAAATCATAATGTTTTGACTATCTTTGCATGGAAATCCTTTTCCTAATATAAAATCACTTCTTTAGCATATATTCTCAGAAGCTGAATTGTCCAAAGGGCATCATCATTCTTAATTCCTAAAATGGCTAATCTATTATTAGTGAACATTGGCTTTTTGAAATCTGAATTTATATACAGTTATTAGGAAACTTTTCAGAATAAAGAAGAAGGTACCTAAATATGACTCTTGATTTAGTACTTAAATATTCATTCAATATTATGAACTTCAGTTTCCTCAACTGTAAAATTAAGATAATCCCTACATTACTTCCTCACAGGATGCATAAATCAGGCCCTTATTTCTTTCAGAAGAGGAAAGGTTATTTCTACTTTCCCCAGACAAATCACAAACTCTGAAACTTAGATCTATTTTTGTTCCACTCTAGGAAGGGGCTAATTTATTGTATTTTTTTAGACAACAGAACACTTAATTATGACTTAAACTTTTTTAAATTTATTGATTTTAGAGAGAGACAAAGGGAGAGAGAGAGAGAGAGAGAGAGAAACATTGACCTATTCCTTTATGTGCCCTGACCAGGGATTGAACCAGCAAACTGAATATTTGACCGGATGCTCTAACTGAGCTATCTAAGCTATCCAGCTGAGCTCAATTCTGAGAATAGGTGTCAAATTTTGATATGTGAAGTCATTTTTGGCTTAATAATTGTTTCAAGACCATTCTCTACTCACCATCTGGACCTGAAGGAAGGATTAAGTAGAACTGTATTTGCCATGGTTGTATATCAACTGTGACCACAAACATTGTATCTGTGCTCTAATCTTAACTTTGACATCACGGGTTTGGATAATAAATAGCCAAAATAAGCAAGCTATGCTCTTATGTTCTTTTTTGTCTTATTCCCATTCAGCCTTCAGAAGATCTGTGTGTTATCGTGTAAAACCCATAAATTATATCTACCAACTCCTTTTTTTGGGAGAATTCTTACCTCTTACTCTAGAAGTAGTTATAGTATCTCCTGCTCTCGGTCAAGAAAAACTAATAGGATCCATATCTGAGAAATGGGAAAGTTTCTGAAGCCAAGAAGACCCCTTCTCTTCTTTTTCCTTTCCCTATGTGTTGAGTCTATTGGCAGTCAGCCACATTGCTGGTCTTTTCTGTGCTCTCCCCTGAATCTGAAAGGTTGGAAGTCTGGGAACTCTACAGGGTGGGGCAAAAGCAGTATACAGTTTTAAGTATGCTAAACACAGTTTATTCTTGCATTATTATTTATGGATTATTGTATTATTTTCCATATGAACAACCAAAAATGTATTTTCCCCCACCCTGTAATTAATTCCTAGAATACAAAGCCAGCAACGATGCCAGTGGCTGACAATTATGAGAGATGAAGGAGACAGAAGAAAAGCAGAAGCCATCCATTTTCTTCCTGTAGCAGCAGACTGGAGATTTTATAGTGACTTCTGGTGCCCCTCTATGTATCACCTGTAATGTATGGGAGGCGTTTCCAGAAGTTGTGACCTGTATGGCAATAATTCCCTAAAGTTAGCTGCAGATATGAGAGTTAACTATGAGTTCCCCTTACCTTTGTTCTTCTGGCCTTTCTGACTGTTTAATAAGCATGCTCCTGCCTATTTTAACTACCTTCTCACTTCAAGTACCTGGCATGTTTTTTGTTTTTCTCCCTGATGACTGACTGATATGTCTATCTCCTAATTTATATACGTGTATGGTAAGGCATCTACCTAAGAAAAACACAACTCTAATTTAGATAATCAGCTGCAGATCCCAAACCCGTAAATTGTAAGCTGATTCCAACCCAAAAAGTCACACATTTAGGTGACTTCCTTTTCCTCCCTTAGGTTTTGGAAAATTCTACATACATAGAGAACATCTGCAACACCAGTATCAACAGTCTGCCATGGTGATACCTTGAGGTTGACTCCATCCGTACATGTTTACCCTTCATATTTGCAGCTCCCTTTCACTTTATTTCCCTTGCATTATTTGTATATACATTTGATTTATGATGTTCCTAATTGCTTAGGACAGGGACTTTTTTTCCCAATAAAACTTCATTTACAGAAACAGATTAGAGTAGATTTGGTGAACAAAGAGATCCAGTTTTCTACTTGCCCTGTCCTAAGCAAATTTTTACATTTGCAATCAACTAAGTTGACTTAATTGATTAAATAATTTACTTACATGTGTCATGACTCCACTATGGCCCCCATTAAACAAATGATAAAAATGGCTCAAAAATGTGAAGTACTTGGATCAAGGTTGCAGGAGTAGTAGGTGCTGAATTGAGGTCTTGTTTTCATTTCAGTGTCTAGACCTTTTTATTATGATACTTTTTCTACCGTATGGATACTTTCTGTCATATAAAATATGTTTATAAGCTCGGGAAGCACTTCATACTTTGTACACCCTACTTCTCATGCACGTGAACAAATAAGGACAGGGACTTTTTATTTGCTTGTTCCCTAGCACCTAGAAATTGTTCAAAGATGTTGATTAAATGGAATGTAAAAGTAAATGTGTGTTTTCTGTTTGCCTTCCTGTAGTAAACAGTTTACACATTTTGAATTCAAGTTCACTTTAGCAAACATAAGCAGATCACCGAGACTTTTAGGTTCTGCATTTTGATAGCAGTGCCATTTTACTTCAGAAATCCTTCCCTTTCTTATATCAGTGATGAATTTATGGTTACACACTTTACACTGCCTTAATCTCATAGATTTTAGGTGGTCTCCCTAGGTGATTCTTATGCACGAAAGTTTATGAACCAACTGCAATCAATGGAAACAGAGCTCCTTTTCTTTGAAATCCCTATGCAAGAAGCAAAATTAAAAGAATGGAAAGACTTAAGGTTCTTTCGAGGATTCACACCTAGGAGGAGATGTATAGAACCACAAAATTTGGGAGCTGGCAAGGTCTTTACACATCATTTAATGTGAGACCCTCATTAACAAAATCAACAATCAGATCTAGAGTTTCATAGGCCATTTAGGGCAAACCAGAAAACGGAACTCAGGTATTCTGAATTGCAATCTAGTGCTTTCTCACAGTGGTTGTCCTGTACACTTGTGTGAGTGAACTGAGCAAATCTATGTGTGCCAGTCACACTGAGGGTGTACATATGTATTAGCAGTTTCCTGAAAGGCAGCAGTCAAATCCTAACAAAATTAGTGTATTAGATGATTCTCCACTAGATGCAAGTCAAGTATCTTGAGGAAGGGATACCATTTCCTATTATGCACAAAATGACATGGGTTTGTTACAAGCAGCCCCCTCATTTTATCTTTAATACAACCTTATGATTAATATAGAATGTGCAGACTCTAATTTTAATAACAAATACAATCCAGATGCAGCTTATGGAAATTACATTATGAAAACTTGAAGTTGCAGATATAGAAAAATTTTTACTACATGCCTGACTAAGCGGTGGTGCAGCGAATAGAGCATTAACCTGGGATGTTGAGTAGCCACTTTCGAAACCCCTAGGTTGCAGGCTTGAGTGTGGGCTTATTCATCTTGAGCACAGACTCACCAGCTTGAGGGTGGGGTTGCTGGCTTGAGCATGGGATCATAGACATGACCCCATGGTCGCTGGCTTTAGCCCAAAGGTTACTGGCTTAAAGCCCAAGGTCACTGGCTTGAGCAGGGGGGTCACTGGCTTGGCTATAGCCACCCCTCATCCCCGGTCAAGGCACATATGAGAAAGTAATCAATGAACAACTAAAGTGCCACAGCTAAGAACTGATGCTTCTCATCTCTCTCCCTTCCTGTCTGTCCCTGTCTGTTTCTCTCTCTCACTAAAAAAATAAATAAAAGTTTTGCTGCATAAATATGCTCTAAAAGGCTGGCAAGAACTGAAAATTCCAAAACTGCCTGGCAGTGAATTGCAAACCATGTTCATGGACTGGCATACAGAAGTACCACATTATATAGTATGATGTGAACCACATGCTTACAGATGTGTACTGGAGCCTTCACATGTGACTTTAGCGACCATTGTGCTATTGTTTGCACTATAAGCCGTTAGCTCAGGAGTTATGTATAATAAAGCACTCTGAACCCCTAACCACTGCCATTAGTAGTTTGCCATCTGCTAATTTGGGAGAGAGCACACGCTAAATAAACAGTACTGATGAGGATGCTATAAACTATAGACTTAGTGTCCCCTCCAAAAATATCCCATAGCTACAGCATCTCCCATCCCAACATTATTGCACTGTGACAACCAGTCTTAACTTACAAGTATTTTAAGGCATATTATGTGCTTAAGAGAGTACCCACACACAGAATACAATTTCCCTTTAAAAATTCTTCATGTCTTCAAGTGATTCTAACCCCAACTCTTATGCCTGGAAGATAATGTGTAGCACTGGAAGGTGTCTTAAGGATTTGCAATTTAATACCACATTTGCTGGTCCACCAAGGGCGATATAATTCTCTGCTGAGCATCCCAGAAGTCAGATCTCTTCTGCGTGTTTTTCATTCTCGTTTGTACATGGTGAGAGATGTCTTTGTGTAGAATAGCGTTTTGGTTATTTTTACTCTAGGCACTAACAAGGCTTGAGTTTGTTGCTAAGTCACCTTCACAGGTGCCTCAACAGGGTTTACTTTCATTACACTCCTTCATTCAACTAAAAAGAGAGCCAAGCATTTCTACTGCCCCTCTGTAAATGATTCGAGGATTAATGAGCTAATAAGCCAAAATACCTTCCCCCCCGTTTTTTTGAGAAAGAGATGAGAAACATCAACTCTTTTAGACGTCTCTTTAGATGTTCACTGATTGCTTCTCATAGGTGACTTGAGCAGGGGTCTCTGGCTCCAATTGAGCCCCCTGGTCAAGTCACTGGAGCCAGAGACCCCTGCTCAAGCTAGCGACCTTTGGACCCAAGCCAGGGACTCTGGGATCATGGTGATGATTCCACGCTCAAGCCAGCGACCTCACACTTAAACTAGTAAGCCTGCGCTCAAGCTGGATGAGCCCGCACTCTAGCTGTGGACCACAGGGTTTTGAACCTGGGTCCTCAGCATCCAATGTCAATGTCTATCCCCTGTGCCACCACCGGTCAGCTCCAAATATGTTTAACCTCATGAGGAAATTAGCCTACAAACATGGTTTAGGGCATGCCCTGAAGTCATGTGGGGCAGCATCAGCAGATAAACAGAGCTGTCAAGCCATTCCTCTGCCCTTCGCAGCCTGAAGCTGATGCTGCTGACATCACCCAGTCCTTGGTCCTGGGCCATCTAACTATGGGCTCTGCACATGCTCAGTACCAGTGAAGCAGTGGCACTGAAATTTCTAAATTTTGATTTTTAGTATTTATAGAAAGCACTCAATTGCTAATTGTGAGGGAAATTGGAACATTGATGGGGCTTACTTTTATTATTCTTATTTGGAATTAAACAAATGGGGGTTGGGTCATGCAATAATCATTTCAGTTCTAAGAGCTTCTAAAGGTCATACTATGACCTAAAGTCTACCACCCAATTTTGAAACAATTTCACCAAGAAATGTCAACAACTTATATCTCAAAAGAATTTCTTTCCAAGCAGGCAGTCCTCACAAAGGACTAAATTCTCCCAACAACACAGACTTATCAGAACACCTTGGATAGTACAATAAATCTAAGAAAATTAAATCTTGCTTGGCTAGGGAGTAGTCCATGCTGTGAGTAAACAACTGTTCTGAAAAGATCTATCTAACTCAAACTTTTAGAACCATCTTCCAGATGACTTGGAGATAAGCTTCAGGTCCTAAATTTTGAGAAGAAACTTTTTTTTCCACTTTTTTTTTCCAAGTATGAGGGTGTCTGCCACTTGTCATTTCCAAATATACATGACTTCTCTACTCTTGCACTATCTGAGATATATGTGTGCACAAAAACAAAAGCTAGGTATTTCCACCATGAGTTTTCACACTTGGATTCCCTCCAGACACCTTTCTGAATATGACATTCTGTTGCAGGGTGCTAAAAATGGTGCTTTCCTCAAAATAAAACTTTTAAAGATCCCTTAGTAGCTATTTGGGGACTGAAACTCAATTTCAATTCCCCACCGTTTGGCCAGCTGCAGATTCCAAATGCTTACATAAAACAAAAAAAGAGTGTGTACTTCATGGCAAATGTGGTTTTTCTTCTGCAGTAAGAGTGTGTACTATAGTTACCACAACCTATGTTTTTACTTCAAAAACACACAAACCAACAATGAATCTCAACAAGAGAGAAGAGATTCTTTTTAAAATTTTATTTTATAGGTAGCTTTGATATAAGCTTCAGATGGACCCACTTACTACACAGAGTTTGTGAAATCTACACCTTCAACTCATAACACTTTAGTTTAGGCTATTATCTCTAAAAGCATGACTTTACTAATCCTTTATTACAAGTAGTTCTTGCACATAAATGTTATATCACTTAGCAAAAAAAATGTAAACGTCTTTTGCAAACTACATAAATACTATAATATCTGCTGTGAAGGTACTGTTACTTGAAAATCAGAATATACTCTAACTGCTTAACACAGAAAATTGGTCAGTAGCCTATGTCTATGAAACATTGTTTTTTCCTTAATGACTTGCCTTTCATGTTGCCTACTGAGGTCTTTGAAGAAGAAAATATTTCAATAGGACCCACATCAAAATTCAGTCCACTAGTAAGATGAGAAGTGGAAGCACGTTGATAACTGTGGGCAAAACATGAGACATGAAAATTATTCCACATACTAACTCTGACAAGCCACCAAAGGTATGGAGCAAACCGAAAATAAGGACCGGTGTTGTGCTCATGTTTGATCCTACATGGAAGGACTTCAGCCCGCTTATCAATATACCTCTTACTCTACTGTTTGTCCATTTTCAAATGAATCACCTCTTTATCTTTTCTTTCAGAAAACAGCAGGTCATTTCTACAGTTATAATCTTTGGCCAGGAAGTCTAGGTGGCCAGTGAATTTATTTCATCACTGTGCTTGATGCCTTTAAATATAATTTTTAAATGTATAAATATACAGATGCATTTACACACTCATGCACAATTAGAGGACCACAAGACTTTTTTTTTTTTTGCTTCAAAAGAAGTTTTCAATATTCATCTTTTTTGTTATTACTTTACAGTAAGTCCTTTTCCTCAGAATGTTCTGTAAGTTAAAAATCAAGTTTTATTTGGAGCCCTTACCAATCGGTTATTCTGAGATTCCTTTGAATTCCTAGCTACTGGCCATGGTTTCTCTGAGCAAAAAACATGGATATACATATGTATCTCTCATTGATGAAGTATTTAAACATTTTTTAAATGCGTGCAGAAAGAACTACATAAGCTTTCTAAGCAGATACGTAAAGTGGCTCAAGTAACAGTATTATTTATTGTGGCCTAAGCCCTTTACCAACATCTTTTAAAACACAGAGAATGGCTACATGAGAGCAGCAGAGCCCGGAGTGCATGTGTGGGCCCCCAGCGCGAGGCTCCCAGGGCAATGCGGGAAAGCCCGTGCTCTCTTCCCTCTTCCTGCGCATTCCCTTAAATGCACTATGTCCTCCATGGACTGCCCATGCTTTTAAACTATGTAACACAGTTCTTTGTTAATCTAGCAATGATTAATTCAGACCTCAAATAACACTGTACATGGGCTTTGTTAGAGACGGTAACCATTCTCAACAGCTCCTCCCCCGGGAGGCTGGGTGGGCGGAGGGTGTCAGTGGCTCAGGAGCTGTTCTTGTTGCAGACGGTGTTTTGGCTGTTGCCGTCTTCCATGTACTGGCTGCCCGTGTCGCTCCTGCTGAGGACCGTGGAGGTGACGCGGGAGGGCCGCCGCTCCCGGGGCTTCTCCTGGGAGAAGCAGCAGAGCATCCTCTTCATGGTGTTGTACATCTCCTCATCCTTGTAGGAGTAGATGACAGGGTTCATGAGGGAGTTGAGCAGGGCCAGCAGCAGGAACCACCTCTTCACATGCTGCAGCCCGCACTCCTTGCAATTCAGGCCATCCAGCAGCAGGACCACCAGGCCCGGGGTCCAGCATACCACGAAGGCTCCTGGAGGGAGAGAAAAACAAGCAACGGGTGCTCAGACCTCAGGCTGCTCAGTTAGGTTTCTTCTGGTCCTGCCTCCTAACAGTGGCATCACGGGACCTTAAGAATTTGTTTTGACAATTACAAAGAAAATTGCCACCCTTCATCTGAGCATGTGAGACCTGGGTCTGTTAGAGGCAAAGAGCTGGGAACCCTCTATTCACCACGTTCTTTTATACCTTCCTATCTGCTTCCTCGGGTGTGGTAATGCGGGCTCACACCGACCTCCCCAGGAAGCACTGCACACACCTTCTCTCTATTAGCTCTTAGAACCACAGTAGGAGGCTGCTGCATGGGACTAAAGGAAAGGAAACAAGACCTCAAAAACAAAAACAAACAAACAAGGAAAGTAGGGAGCAAAACATAGAAAAAATGGGACAAATTAAAAAAACAAGATGCTGGGAATGAGTCCAAATATATCAAAAACCAAACTCTGTTCATTGTGTTATAGTTTTAAAAAGCAGGTAAGTCTGAATACTGATGTCTCACAGTGCATCCATCCAGACGTGGTAAAATCACAAGGAAAAAGCAAGATGATTAACACAAAATTTATGACATGGTTATTCCTGTAGGAGAGAGAGGGCCACTGGGATTAGGTACATAAGAGAGTCTAGAGATACTGGTAATCTTCTGTTAAAGTGGGTAGCAAGTGAACAGGTCTTTTTAATATTTTTTATTCTTTAAACTGTATGTGTATCTTCTATAATTTTGTCTGATATATTTTTATACACACATATACACATAAAAAAAAGGATAAAAGAAAATTGACAATATGTTTTCCTAAAAACTGTGTTTTAAAATGGGATTTTAAAAAAATCATAAAAGCTTTTTTTCCCCCTCCAGCATAAAACTCTAGTTTGGATTAGAGAACTGAAACACTAAATAAATATTCAAATCTATGCTCTGCCATATGTGGATAATTCATATATATTTTCCTTTTGTATAGAATTACATAATTCATTCAATCAACACCTAACAAACTTTTCGTTGAGTAATAATTACACGCCAGGCAATGTTCTAAGGATTTTATATGAATTTACAATGTAATCTCTATAACAAACCTTGGAAACAGGTACTGATACTACCTTCATTTTAAAACTGAGAAAACTGAAGCACATAGAAGTTAGGTAATAAGCTAAAAGCCACACAGCTAATAGGTGGAAGAGCCAGGATATGAACCCAGGCAACCTGGCACCAGAGCCTGTGCTCCTGTCCACATGTTAGGCTGCTCAGCAGTGGGTCAGATGGACTTTATCACTGAGTGGTGAAAGACAGAGAGGTACTTCTGGCCTTTAAAGTCCCATTTGTAGTATGTCATATCTGAATGCATATATCACAATTAAATCATCTTGTGGTTTGCTAACAGAAATATTTCCTGGGAAAGGAAAGGAAGGAAAGGAAGGAAGGAAGGAAAAGAAAGGAGAGAGGGAGGGAAGGAAGGAAGGAAAAGAAAGGAGAGAGGGAGGGAAGAAAGGAAGGAAAAGAAAGGGAGGGAGGGGAGGAAGGAAAAGAAAGGGAGGGAGGGGAGGAAGGATGGAAGGAAGGGAGGGAAGGAGGGAGGGAGGGAAGGAGGAAAGGATTCCAACAAAAATATATGCTGGCCACAGGAGTAAGAAGAGAAACACAAATTTACTGACCTTTCTTTTATACTGTTTCCAAGAATAACAAAAGGCAAGTCTTTGACAGAACAGCTCCAACACACTAACCGCTAAGCTAGAGAAAGGGTGCTCAGCGGTGTTGTTTGAAACAATGACCACACTTAGGGCAGGAATCCTGGGAAACACCATTTAGCTCCGTGACTCCTCCACCCGGGACATCGCAGAGCAAATGCAGTTTATCTGACAGTTCATTTTTTTGGAGTTTTTATTGTATGTCAGCAGCTAGATATGAAACTGCTCAAAAAAATGTCAAAAGAGGAGAATATGTCAGGAATGGTCTGGCCTTGAGAGACTGTAATCTTGGAGAATTCTTAGAGAATGTATGAGATGTTAGAAACATACAAACGGGCTATTTCTTAAAAGAGTGGCGGGTGATGGGTCCTGGGAAATACATGTCTGTAAGTCACTCTCAATTTTCAGACCATGACAGCTAGGAACAAGCAGAGTTTTCAGAGAGCATGCCAATCCCAAATCACAATTTTTTTTGAAAGAAATCACGTATTAACAAATAGGTGTGGAAAACAGGTCTGTTTCTCTTGGAAAAGAAAAGGCTAAGGAAAGACACGTGGTGTGTTAACTCTCTAAACCTAAAGGCCATCACATAGAAAGAGGAAGTACAGACTTATCCTGATCCAGAAGGTCATCTGAAACAAATGGAAAAGTACAGAGGCAGAATTTGGATGTAAAGCCTCTTTTAAGCAAATGAAGCTGTTTAGGAGAGAACTGGTTGTTTATAGAATCTGGGAGCCACCCAAGAGCTCTCTGGATCTCCTTGCCTGGGTTATCCTGAGATGTTCAAAGGGAAGTGATATTTTTGTAAATGAGAGGAAAAAGGTGGTTTCTGAACTCTTTTTCAGGTAGAAAACTGCTAAATTCTATAAAACTATGAGTTTCAACTTCTTATAAAATTCAAACAAATTTGACTTGCTTCCCAAACATAATTACTAGACAATATGGTGGAACACCGATTAAGATGAATTCTTGCTCCCAAATGTGGCTGGCCATTGAAACTGTGAGGGAAGTTTATTAATAACACAGATTCCCTGGTCCCACATCAGACCCAATAGTAGCAACTTCCAACCCTATGAGGTTGCTACCCTTGTTATGATTCTCGTCTTACATAAGACGGATTGAAAGGTTACAGTGACTCAAGAGTTTGTCGTAGGTCCAGAAGTCAACAAACAGAACAGTCATAATTTGAATCCAGGCCTGACTCCCCAGACAACCTCTTGAGCATTTGGAATAGTGGAGGTAGTTTTTAAATACATATGCCCTATCTCTCAGATGCTAAGCTCCTCAAGCATGCAGGCTGTGCTTATACCTGTCTGTGTCTCAGAACTAAGTATGAAGCCCCACACTCTTAGCAGAGGAGATGAGTCAGTTGAGTGTAAATAAAGTTTCTAAGTGCTCACCCAAGGTCAGGTATTACACTAGCTGTAGCCTCTGCTGATGTAAACAGTGTACAGTCCTGCCTTTCAGGCACTGACAGGCACAAAACCTGGATGTGATGATTTTGACCACTGTCAAGGAAGGTCTCAGGTGATATGACACTATGTTGAGCTGAGTGCTGAAGGTCAAGAATGACTATGCAGAACTGATAAACAGCAGCATGCATTATGGAATTCCATATAGTTTAAGATGGTAACTGAGGAAGTAAGATGAAGTCTAGGAAATGAAGCTAGGTTAGATTTGGAAGGACCCTATGGGCAGTACTCAGCAGTTTGGATTTGTTGTATAAATCAGAGCCCATAAGCCTTCAGATTTGTTGTATAGATCAGAGCCCATAAGCCTTTTTTTTTTTTTAAACCAGGAGTTTATCAAGAGAATAAGCCCGCATGCGCTTGGGTATGCATTGTATGTAATGGATTAACCTCTCTCTTAAGCATCTAGAATACACCATACTTGGGAGGATCAAGAAAATATTTCTATGTTTCAGGTTCATAAAGGAATCCCACTGAAAAAAGCTAAATCAGAGGCTTTTCAGATTCAATTGCAACTCATTAGTGGGTTGTAAAATCAATTTTGCAAATTTGCAATTTTTGTAATATTGCAACCAGAAATTTTCTAAAAAATAAAATAGAACAGAACAGAAAACATCAGAGTTCATCAATTATAGTAAAGGTATATTTCATAAAACTTGCTTTGGTTACACACAGAAATGTATATCAAGCTGTAATACAGAATATACATTCTATCTTATTGTGAGTTCCCAGTTTAAAAAAAAGTTGGAAATCCACTTCTGTAGATCAGTGTTTTTTTCAAATCATTCATTTCTGAAAAACGTAGAGGAATCCTTCCCAAAGAAGATCTCTTGTTAAGTTTTGAACTCAGAGCTATTCTGACTAAAGAAAGAAAAGGTGGAGGGAGGGAAGTTGACTAAAGCTCTTTGTAGCAAAATTCACTCTCATCTTCATACTACAGCACCCCCACCCCACCCCCCTCTGAGGAACCCTTGAAACCACCACAATGCATAATATGAAAACTACTGCTATAGAATAACAGTTCTTTGAAGATTTTTAATCAGAGGCACAGATTATTCTTACATTTCAGAGTGAAGCACTGTCTACTTTTCAGGATGGACAGAAGATAAGTGAACCTGGCCATCTGCTCCCACTTGCGTCAGAATCACCTGGGGTACTTGCTTAAAGATCAAATTCCTGGGCCCAACCCAGACCTACTAAAGGAGAAACTGATGAAGGTATGACCTGGGCATCGCCAGTTTTAACCAGCCCCCTGGGAAATGCTACAGTGTAGTTAAAGTGCAAGAACACTAGACTAGGCAAGGAGATTCATCTGAAGACCGGCTAAAATTCGGGAGAAATTATAAGGATTTGGAAAAGTAGTAGTGGCGCAAAAGGAGATCCGGAGATGGGTTTAGAGAGTCAGTAAGGAAGGAAAACATTACCCCTTGATGAAGAACTGGGTCTAGCAAGTGAGGGAGAGGAAGAAACTCAGGGTGACCGGGTAGCAGGTGGTTCTGGTAACCAAGAGGGAGAGACTGAGGAGGGGTGGGTTTTGAAGGAGAAAGCGGTTCCATTTTAGGCCTTGAGCACCTAGAGGATGTGGCTCTTCCAGGCAGAGAGGGAGAAGGCAGAACGTGTGTCAGAGCGCTGAGACCTCCAGGAGGAAATGTTGAGTCATCAACAGTAGCCATGTGTCCTCCCATTAGTAAATATTTACTAAGCGACCACCTTGCCATGTGCCAGCTACTAAGAGTAAAGGTCTCCATGATGAATGCATTTGGTTAATAATTCTCACTTACTTCTATTGCCAAGTGATGGGTCAGTTATATTGAGAAGAAGCAATTATTTTTTATTTAACGCTGTTCTATGTTTTTTCAGTACCTGTTTAAGAGACTCACTAATCAAAAGACTATAAATGAGTTTTCCTCTAGTAATTAAATAAACTAGCTTTGATGCTATACTTAAAAACCAATATAATAAGTTCAATGTTAATTTTTAAAGTATATTAAAACATATATCAGAATACTCAATTAAGTACTAAAATAATATTGGGTGACTAATTTAAGGTAGTCAAAAACATCAACTTAAGGAATGTCGAACATCAAATACTTTGGAAGATACAATTACAAATGAAAATATTGGTGAGAGGTGGAATAAAAGATCTTTCAAAGTCTCCAGTCAATATTATGTTGAAATAATCTATAACTCCCACCCTCCTTGTTTGGAAGTTTTCAAACTATCTCAAACAATACTCTGGTTAACACCTTATCTCCACATTACAGGAAATAAGAAAGAAGAATCCCAATCTCTCTGGGAGAAGGGCCCCTCACTGGAATGCATTTAAGATAGTTTAGCATTCTTGGGGTTTTAGTGACAGGATACGTGGAAGGTTGAGGCTTCAAGTTGCATGAAGCCTGTTCTTGAAGACTCATACTTTTCTATTCTAACTAGTTAGCCATATTTTCATCTGTTTAAAAATTCACACATGCAATTAAAAAGAAACCTTGACATGTGAGTGGCACACAAATAAAGCAGCCGAACAAAAGCAATCACTAACACAGAACAGTTTTACTTTGGCATGTGGACTACTCATTTCATCAAGGAGGATATATTTTAAATATGTTCACTCTGTTATTCTTTGTGTTTAGCCCAGGAAAAAAAGTGGCAAGGCACAAGCAATAATGCTAACTTTGTAAGCCACAGGGTTGTCTGATCTACTAAAATAGAAAATTACTACTCTACATAAAAATCAGGTTGTGAACCTCATCTTAGGGAAGCTCTTCTTATTTCAAAAGAATTTTAAAACTAAAATTTAAAAGTAAATGGTTCTTGGTTAGAAGCATTACAGTGTGTAAGTTACACACTAATAGAATATTCAAGTGAAAATGCTCTTTCCATAATAAAGAACTTATTCAATAATTTAAAAATAACACTTCCACATATGGTTTGCATTCAAATGCATATGCATTTACCCAGTTTTAGAAGTCCAATAATTCAGAAAATGGATTGTCACATATGTGAAAGGAATGAAAATATATACCTTTAGTAAACCTGACTTATTTTTACTGCAGAAAACAAAAACACTAAGGCACTTCAAATAGATAATGAGCAGTTAAGCATTCCACAAATGATTTATTTAACACTATTGTTACCACTGGTGGATCTTTTGACTCTGACAACTGTTTCCAAACACTTGTTTTAAATTTATGGTCAGCTTTGGAAAATTGAAAATCGTGGTGCCAAGCAGTTCTGAGATAAAATTTAAAGCAGAGGGCATACCAGCTAGAGCCGCAGCCTAACCCTAATTCTAGTGTTTAACTCTGGGTAACAGCTGGAAGTCATAAAATGCATAAGAAAACACCACCTCCTCCTTTCAATTCCCCTTTAAATATCGTAGGCATGGGCCAACAATACCTCAGCACCTCACTATTATATCAAGGGCTCTCTAGCATCTAAGAAAAGGTGTGAGGTCAGCTATGTGTATTGGTACATTGCCTGGTATCACGTTCACAACTGACAGATCCCAAGTAACCTGACCAAGGATCTGAAATTCTTCTCCCCAGAGTCATTCCTTCAAATTAGAAAGGCCTATGTTGTCCCTTACCTAAAAACATTAACATATTAAGCTGTAAGCATGTACTATTTTACCACATGAACTGCCATTAGCAGGGATAGAGTCTTGGGGCAATGTAAAAGGGGTATCTTTGGTGGGGTTGAAAATTTTGAAGAGGTTTACAGCATAGGATACTGCAATGCTGACCTGGACAGGAGACAAGATTCTGGACACCCAGATGGCACAAAACACCTTTCTAAGCACAGAAGAAGGGAAGAGGAAGTAGTAGGAGCTAGGGAACCTGAGTTAGAGATAGCTGGGCCTGAAAAAAGGAGAGCATGGTACAGCTTAGGAACTCAGCATCCTGACATGATGGCTCCTACTTTCCAGCCGACGCCATGGTGGCCATTGTTAATTCACCACACACCTTGCTTCTCAACCCAGCTGTGGCCTGAACTCCTTCACAGCACAGGGCTTCAAGCTGCCTCAGCCGTCAGGTGGAATTTGCCCTTGAAATGAAACCCACTTCCCATCCCTGTAAAGCAGTGGTTCTTAACCTTTTTGAGGTACTGAATCCACCAGTTTCATATGCGTATTCACCGAACCCTTCTTTAGTGATAAATAAAATATGATTTTTTTTCCAAATTCAAGACATAGGTATATGTTTTTTTACTGGTGCACAAAATGAGCCGTGCATGAACATCACCTTGCTCAAAGAACAAAACCAACAAAGTGCATGAACTCACAACAAATTACGGTATTACTTTATTCTGGCCTCCGCGGCAGAGGCTTCTCCGAACCCCTGAGACCGACTCATCGAACCCCTAGGGTTCGATAGAACCCAGGTTAAGAACCACTGCTGTAGAGTAGAAACAGCATAGGCTTCAGATCAAACAGACCCTGAATTGAAATCCTGGTTTTGCCCATGGTCAAATCAGCTCACCCTTCTGGGCCTCCCACCCTTTCTTAGCTGTGGGATGAGCATGGCAGTAATGACCCAACTGGATTTTTGTGAGAATTAATGAGATAATGTGTGTAGAGTGCCCAACACAGAAAACACTCAGAAAATGTTAGTTCTGACTGCCCACACAGTGTTGGTTACTTCCCTGCTGTACTTTCTTAGGTAATTTATAAACACACCTGGTAGGGTACTTCAGTTGCTGTTGTGTGCCCATACATGCATGCACTTATACACACACAATTTATTACATGGTATCCTATTTCTATATGCATTTGGTTGCTCTGTTACACTGACATCCTCAGGGGAGATCCCTATTATATCTTACTCAACTTGGGATACCCAGCAATCAGCCAAGTGTCATACACAGAGAAAGTACTACAAATCCAGACCACTGGACCACAGTATCCTTTAAAAAAGTCCATTCTATTTCTCTGCTCCTAGTTTCTTCACCCACATATTAATGAGGTTTGACTGAATGGCATGCAAGTTTCCTTTTGATGATCCTAGGTTTTACTCATAGCTTCCTTTAGTCAAGGCCAATGTATAGTCCAAGTAACTGAACCTAAAAATAGATGATCTGTATGATGTGAAGTGAAAGAGAGAATTTTGCAGCAAATTTAAAATGCATGTCCTATATTTTCCAGCAGAAAATGGTACGTGGAGATGGAGCATCCAGAATGCTTTCAGATGTTTGATATTTATTCAGCAATAAATGTTAAGTGTCAAGCATGGTGCTAATCACTGGAAATAACAAGATAAAGGAGACAGAGGAACTAATGATTACCATGCAGGTGTACACAAGATATCATAATGGTCTCCACAACAGGTAGAATTACCGTCCTTTCCAGGGTCACCATGCAGTGAGTTTTTAAAAGAAAGAAATGTTAAGAATAGCAGCTGTTATTACATTGCTTTCAATATAAACAATATTTTTTAAACAAGATTAAAATAATTGAAAACCATAATATTGAAATCAATAATATTGGTTGAAAATTATATTACTGAAAACAATCATAGTATTGATTAAAACAGCTATTAAAACAATAATATTGGTATAAAAGATATTCATAATATATTGCTGAGTTTACTAACAAAAGGTTATAAAATACTATAAATAGTAAGATTCTATTCTAATTAAAAAGAATAAATTAAGCATGCATTTGTGTGTGTACATGTACACACTGAGAAAAGATCTCAAAAATGCATATCCAAATATCCTAACAGATATCCAAGGGATTCATCCTTCTTCCTTACATCTTTAATTGTTGTCTTAATTTTTTTCCATGAGCATACCTTTAAAAAAAACCAATCTCTCACTAAAGCTATTTCTGTTTCTATTTTGGGAGCAAATATACTTGCATGTGCTAGATTTCTACAGCAAGCAGGTCTGTAAACTGATCCTCCGTAGTTGAAGAAAGAGAAGGTCAAGACTGCCTTTCTCAACAAATGCCTTAGAGGTAGTTTTCACTTGTTTTACCAACAGGCAGTTTACTAAATAGGAAAATTCACAGCAAGAGTGTGAGAAAGTCACTGAAGGTAAAATTCATGCTATAACCCTTGAAATGGAATCAATAAAAATCAATTATGTAAAATATAAGGTTTATTATTGCAATATTAATTTTTAAATTTTCTCATGAGATGCAGTAATCATAAAGAGCACATAGGTAAATACAGTGAAATATTCTGTGCAGTACACTGAACCAAACAGTTCCAAGTGATCACTCCCCCGCCTGACAGAGCATAACTACGGCTGCCCTCCATTTGAAAACAGGGGCTAGGGAGATGGAAGGCACCACAGATTACACACAATGGGGGTGAAGCTTGCTAGATTCCCTCATTTATCTATTATCAGAGAATGAGGGCCTACATAATCCACTTTCCAGATAACTGAAGCTTAAAACCTTTTAAACACAAACCTGTCCTTCCCTTCCTCATGCAGCAGAGCCTACTGATCAGACTTCTGCCTTTTCTCTTGGTAACTGTGTCACTACTGTGAGCGTCCATTACCCCCAGAGCAGGTGATATCACTTGACAGCGGTCGTCACTTGTGCCCTCACAACAGAAGCCACCAGCATCCACAGCCAGCAGTCCCTGTGCCTCTGACAAGCCCTTCTGCCTTTCAGTCTGCCGCTTCCATAGTACTGTGGGCTTAGAAAGTTCAGTAAGAATGGCAGTTGAATCAAGTCAACAGAGCTCTGAAGAATGATATGGGGCTTGGGAGTCCGGTACTTGTGCTCAGTGGACAACTACCCTCATTTTCCACTCTGGGGGAAGGTACCAGAGACATAAATTCAGGGACATCCAGAAAACACAAGTCACATCTATATGGACTACTTTGAAGAATTCACTCCCATTAAACATGAAAATTTGCTCACCACCATTACATTTACTTTAAAAATATGCAAGCAAACAAACAAATGGTTATTGAGCAAGTCATATAGTGCAGTTCCCAAGTTTCATCTGAGATCTGAAAACTGGTACAAGAACACAGGAAAACAGGCTCACATCTTCCCCATTTGAAGCCCTCACTGTGAAAGCAGACTACGCAAGCATTGGACACATACACAGATGTGGAGATACTCTTTTGTGAGTACACCCTGCTAATTCTTAAACAGCCAGCTTCTCCAATACTCATTTTGCATTGTTTATGCTTTTCTGCTGCCAAAAGCAGGGTGGGAAACAAGTGACAAACATCTACAGTTTGGATTTGGCAGGAGTATGAATCAGAGCACTATTCACATTCTGTAGCAATACATTTGCTACTTCTGATCATATCTAACTTTTCCCTAAGCTAGTTGGAATTGGTCTTTACCATAATTGGCTTTAAAGGAATGTAATGTGAAACCATCTTAATTTTCTAAAGACTTTTTTTATATATACTAAGCCATGCTGTAAGAGCATACTGCTCAAATCATAAGAATATGTGGCTCTTTATTGAATAACCTAGTAACCAAAGGTATATTGATGTCAGAGAGGCAAACCTGTACTTGTTTTCTCACTCGATTTCTCGACCCCTCAGCAGTCCTGTTACCACTCTCCCCCCATTAAGTCCTATTATTCTCAAATGCTCTTCTTTACCCAGTTTTCTTCATTTTTCTCTTTTTCTTCAGGAATTCTGCTTGTATCCTATTTATGATGATAACCCCACCTAACTTAGTGACCCCTTTAACCTTAAACAGCACTCATTAGATTTCCTTGTTCAGATTCCATCCCAGGGTTTCGTGCATCATCCAACAAGTGTTTATTGAGCCCCTGTGAGGAGCCAATGATAATGCTGATTACCCAGGACACAGAGCTAAACAAGTTAGACACAGCTATTTCCCTGATGCTGATTTCATCAGTTCCTTCTCATACTTTAGATCACAGCCCTAAAAGTGCCCTAGTGAGAGGTCTTCCTTTGTATTATATAACATGCACCAAGGCCAGCCATTCCCTAAAATATCATTCTGCTTGATTTCCCTCTATCATCCTCTGCACTTGTTTATTGGTTGATTTACCAATTCACTAATTCACATCACCCCAATTGGAAAGTAAAGAAGTAAAAACTGTCCATTTAATTCACTTACAGACTCCTTCCATGTGTACAGTGCTTTCTGAGTCCCTTCTGGAAGTTCTAATTCTAAGAGTTTGGAGTGGGACACAAGAACCTGAATGCTATCAGTAAGGCTCATACTAAAAAAAAAAAGGAATTATTAGAAAAGCATGATCTGGTTAATAATTTATTATAATGAACAAACTATGCAATCTGAAAAAGAAAACATCGTTCTTTGGAAGCATATTCTTAGTTTGCTTTGAGCAAACTTTCACAGTTTGACAGAAGAACTATGAGGGAGTAGGTGGCTTAAGTATATACTAAGGATGCAAACAGAAGAACGTAAAGTAAGGTTGGAAAACACAAATAGAGTATTTGTAACAGACAACGATGAAAGGCAAGATGGGCAATGCGAGCAGCAGAAGCGACACCATGAAGGTTTCCCATGGGAACCTGGAAGCAAGGGAGAAAAGGTGAAGCTCTAAACCAAAGTCAACTGTGTAAGGAGATCTTATAAAAGTCCCCAGACCTGCAACACCTTTACTGAAATCGGACCGAAGGCACTGATATCTTAGGAGGAAGAATTTCATGAGAGCCAGGATGTCTAGAAGGACCCTGTGCAATTCCAAGGGGAAAAAGTTCTCAGTCAAGGTCAGCCTATTCTCATGGCTGGTGCATTTCTCTATTCTGTTCAAAAGGCAGCCTCTGATTGTAACTGAACTTGTCGTGTAGTGAGTATCTGAATCCCTTGGTAATTATATCTTCTCAGTTGACACTCTAGTTAATTAGACACACACACTCATACTCACTTGTCCCCCAGAGATAGGTAGGGCAGGCCAAAGGGAGGAGGGAAGGAGGAAACTTAGTTCTGGCACCCACACTTGATTCCCGTTCTTCCCTCTGCTTCCTTCTCTGCCTGCTGATCTTTTCCTCATTCTCTGAAGGCCAGCTCACTAGTCACCTTCCCTGGAAGCCTGTAGTAGTCACTCCCCTCCAGCTGAATCACTGCTTCCATGGCACTCTTTACACGCTACTGTCACACTGGACACCATGAGTGGATTATTTCTCTTGCTGGCAGCTAGGCTGAGAACACCTGGGGGCAGGAAGGCTGCCAAAGTCACCAGGGTTCTCAGCACCTGATCGGGGCTTTATGCTTCGTAGGTGCTCAATTTTCGAGGAAGAGGGAAAGGAAAGCTGAAGTGTCACAGACAGGAATCACAGAAGTTACACAACAGAAAATTAAACATGACCCTTGCTGGATTTTCACTCTTCACGATTGATTGCAATGCACTGGTTTCAGACAGAACACTTCTCCAGCAGCAGGCCCTCAGCATGTTTCTATGCCGCCACAGCAGGGGCAAGGCTGCGGCACCTGGGGACCCACCTGATGCATTTACTCAGCAGCTTATTCTGTTTCCAGACTTTGCAAGTTGGTTGGTTGGAATTCAAACACACTTTGTCCTGAGCACTACTGATGTATGGGGCTCTGAGTCATCTACCAAAGCCTGTTTGCCCTTGTACAGTCGATTACTTTATAGGCAGTTCTTGGGACTCACAGCAGTTTAATTTATAGTGATTTTTCATTGATTTATTCTTGGCCAGTTACACCCTTTTTACCCTTGCTAATATTTGAAACAACTTCCAATAGTCTCTTCCCAAACTATGAGCTCTACCTTTCCCAAGGTCCCATTATTTCCTACAAAGGGTGCTAGAGGTATGCCTCCATTTTTCTGGTTATTTCTTCAAGACCCCTTAGTCCTTTCCCAGAAGTCCATACACCTCTTACACTTCCATAGTTGAAAATAAACTAAAACTAAATTAAATCTTAAAACATGCAATCACTTACTCTATTTACCCTGTATAATTCATATATACATACACACACATATGCTTTAAATACATACACATGCTTTATGCTATATACAAATATTTTAGTCATAGTTAACAAAATAGAGTATTGGCTAAAATTTCCTTTAGAATGAACATCCCTTGCATGGGAATATAGCTCCCTTTTAAGACATTGTTTTAATTGAAAATAAGATTGAACTTAATTTCCATCACTTTATCCTGGAAATAAGCAGCAAGTGTAAGGATGGACTGTGCTAATAGTGCTGCACTGCCTAACCATTACATCTGGGCAAGGATGATCACTTTCTTCCCCTAATCATCGACACATTTATTAATCCCTGTTATAAGTATTGGGAAAACAAGATGGGTTTAAGGCAGTGTTTTTCAACTCCTGTCCACCACGGACCAGTCATCCAGAAATTTTGTGCCAGTGTGTGAAAGAGTTAACCACCCTGGTGTTGTATGAAGATTATAGACCCAACGATCCTAGTCAAATTTGCTTATGCTCAGGGCGATTTCTGCCTTAACCATTCCTAAAATAACTCTCCTATTTTCAACAGTCTCCAAGTGTAAAAAGTTTGAAAACCACTGGTTTAAGCCCTCCAACTTTTTGACCTTAAGTATGGCAAAAAGGGCACACACATAAAAATAACTATTATTGGGTAGCAAGTGACATATATCAAGTAACTAGAATGGACAAGTGATAAAGTAACTCAGGGAAGAAATGGCTATAGGTTGGGGTGAGTGAAGAAGATCTGATGGAGATGCTAGAGTTTGAGGGCGGTCCTGAAGAACATGCAGGAAGTGAACTATTAGGTAGAGAGAACACTTTCAATCTGTCCCCTGACCCACTGGCCAAGTACATAACATGCAAATATACCAAACACCTTCAGGATCAGGATTAAGACACGGTGTTGTGACACCTCCTGTGGTGCTATGACAACAGCACACGGGGACAATGCCCAGTGCATATTTCACCCAAAGGAACTGTAAACCATGTTATCACAGGTGCCCAGGAAGCCGAGGGCTCCTCTTCTGATTTGCGACAGTTTATTTACAACGTAGGATAGAAGAGTTTGAGACTTTTCTTATAGTCCATGTGTTTCCACATTTGAGTTAAACACATTTAAACCACATTATATCATAGTTTGAATGAATCTACTGTTTAAAAGTTACTTTTACTATCCTAGTAATCAAATGAGATTAGTAAATCAAAATGTATAAACAACTATATATAATTCGTAAATTGTTAAACAGAAAAGAAGAAACATCTTAATTTTAAGTTGATGCTGAGAAAGAGCATTCAACGTTTAAAGGAGTACATCTTTGAATTAGAGACCATCTACTTATCTTAGTCCATGATATTACACAAATAAAACACCCTAAATTAATAAGGGACAAATAAATGGAGTCTAGGATACTGCCTCACTCAAACCGTAGAACTAAAGGCATAATAACACTCAAATAACAAAAAGCTCATCTTTTTATCCCTTCACTCTTCACCCTTAAAAAAATAACTTAAAACACCCTCTTTCAACATATCAATTATTAGTTCCCTGAAGCAAATGTATTTATTTATTACTGTGTACGATGACTAATTGGGTATTACCTAATGATATACACATCCTAAAGGATTTACTAGTTAGGTAAACTTGGGTGATTTTACTTAAACTTGCTTCCCCATCTGTATACAGACAATAAAATCTCCCTCCTGGGGCTGGTGAGGCCCAAGTGAGAGAACAGATCTGAGGTCCTTCAGGGCAGCATTTAGCATAGCGTCATCATCATGATCATGACCTCTTCTCATGACTAGGAAAGACCTTTTGTGATTTGGAACAGAGTGGTGGAGTGTTTTGACCACTTTTCTGGGTACAAATCCCAGATCTACCACCACATGCTTTTAGATAAGTTGGGCATTTTTTAAGTCTGTTGAGCCCACCAGCACTTCAGTTACCCCATCATTAACATTGAAATAATAATACCCACCTCCTGGGGTTGCTGTACATGCTACATGACTGATGATGCATGAAGAACCCAAGAGCAGCAGGACCCGATGTGTTAGCCGTTCTTGCTGCTGACCCTGCTGCGCATGGCAGAGTCAAACTCAAAAGGCTGCCAAGGTGTGGAAAAATACTAAGTAACCAGAATTATTCTAGACATAGAAACTGCCTGAAGTTCTCCAATTAATCCCAGAGGGATAATAATTTCTAAAATACATTTAGTCTTTTAGGACATAGCTGTATAGAAGGAACTAAGAGACAAAGACCCGAGTGGCAGAAGTAGCATGCTGAGCCCTCTCCATTCAGCTTACCTCTATTACAGCACTAGAGACACCGCAAATATTTTTATTTGCATGCCTGTTTTTCCTACTAGTCCACATGTGCCTCAAGGATCAGCACATACAACCTAGTTACTTTTGCATCCCCAGTTCTTAGTGTAGTGCCTAATATAAAGTGGGTACTCAATCAAGATTTATTCATGAGTGAATGGTCAAATGAGTGACTAAAAGAATAATGAGACATATATTGTTCCAAGTGCAAGGAGACCTTTTATTACTAACAGAGCAGAGTTTGACTCTTAGGTTGCAAGGTAGGAGCCAATAGCAAATGAGAAAGTAGATGAACAGGAATGATGATCCCATAACCTGGAACCTCAGTTTCACAGTTCCCAGTTTTCACTGTACAAAGCTTTTATTATGCATCATCTTGTTTGGCAATTCCAATGAGTCCAGCCGGAGCTAATGTACTGCATGGGGCCTTTGGCAAGATTGTTTATGTAGATGACACACACCCATGCAATTAAAATATTTAATGCTTGTGCCCAGTTCAAATGAGATCATGTCATCTTCCCATGCTTATAAAAAATCTTATCAATAAATCTAATAAAAAGTTTTTTGTAAACTCACAGACTCTGAGGCTTGTAAGAACTCTTATAGTTTCTCTATCTATCAATATTCCCATCCTGTGTAAGAATTCCTAGGTAACACTATACATGAGGGTCATCTAAAATCAAAGTATCACCTCCCACAAGGCGGAGCTCACCCCACTGCACTTGGCAGCCACATCAATTGGAGAACAGCTCTAATTTTTAGAAAATTCTTCTGATAGTAAGTTAAAATATTTCTTCTATAATTTCTACAACTTGATCCTAGCTTTAACTTCCAAACCCCTGTACAGAGAGAGAGTCAGAGAGAGGGATAGATAGGGACAGACAGACAGGAACGGAGAGAGGTGAGAAGCATCAATCATTAGTTTTTTGTTGCCGTTGCGACACCACAGTTGTTCATTGACTGCTTTCTCACATGTGCCTTGACCGCGGGCCTTCAGCAGACCGAGCAACCCCTTGCTGGAGCCAGCGACCTTGGGTCTAAGCTGGCAAGCTTTTGCTCAAGCCAGATGGGCCCGTGCTCAAGCTGGCGAGCTTGCGGTCTCAAACCTGGGTCTTCCGCATCTCAGTCCGACGCTCTATCCACTGCGCCACCGCCTGGTCAGGCTCCAGGTAAGAATTCTTAAACTGTTTTCAGAAAACTGTTAGGTTCTCATTTATTCTTTTCTTTGGTGACACTTCTGCAATTCCTTCATCTGCTCTGGATCCTTCCAAACTCTAGTCATTTTCTAGGTACAAACTACACTGACAAAATGTGATGGCCAGAGCTGGTCTTCCAGTGTCTGAGGACTTAACACATGTCCAGAGAAAGTGGGACAACTCCTTCTCTAACTCTGGAGTCTTCTGTTTGATTTCTATGTTTATGACTGCAGTCTAGTTTTTGAGAATCACACGCACAATGTCCTCCACACCATAGTGCTTCTGGTCAGTAAAAAATAGTCCTTTTTCTTTCCTCCACACATGTACTGTTTTTAAAAAAGATCTTCCTTATCTTTGTGGCTGTGTAGTGGCAGTGTGCATGTGTGTATGTGCACACACGTTTTATCTAATAACTATATCTACTCATAAAATGGTTATGCTTCGAGCACCCTTCTACTCTGATGACAGCTGTTTGAATCTGAAACCTCCTACCCAACGTATTAGCTCTTCTTTCCTCTTTTCACCTCCAAAATAGTTTGCCACCTACAAGCAATGTTCTTTCCATCTTCTCCAAGTCACTGCTCTTTTGCTGAGGAAATACAGACCAAGGGCAGTTCTCAGACAGTACTTGAGATTCATGCTAAATTGACATCAATCCTATCACTAATCACCAGCCTTCAGTGTATCTGTTCAGTTACTGCGAATCTCCTGACTGTTTTATCAGCCTGACCACAGCTCTGCTTGATCACCAGAATATTATGCCCAGTTATCAAAGGTCTGCTTGGCATCTGCATAGATACTGTTCATGGCATTCTCTTTATCTACTTGCCTCACAACCGGGTTGCAAAATGTAAACTGGGTGGTTAACTTATTTCATTTTTGTGGTGTATTAGGAACATCACTTCTTTTTTTTTACTTAAAAATCTATCCTACAATTTTACTGAAGATATGTGATTATCAAACATTAAAATAGTTAAGCAATATAAATTCATGACTTATTTTCTGATTTCATATAAAACCACCATGTTTATAAAATATTCAAAAAATTTCTAAAGATGGTCATATATGACATATAAAGTTCAAAACCATTACATTCTTTAATTTTTTAAAAATTTATACATTGTGTACTAGGGAAGAATAATAACATTTTCTTTTTAATCAACCATTATAGCTTATTTAAGAATTAATTTAGAAAGACCAAAATCTCAAAACTACAGGCCTCAAATGAACAGCCATTTCTGTACTTTCTAATTGCCTCATGTTTTAGATGAAGAAACTGAGACACAGAGGGTTTAAGTGAATCTTATTAGCAAATGATACAATTAAGGCTGATCTCTCCTGCAAATTAAAAGCCCTATATTCTTAAAAAGAATTCTATCACTGAAAGCAAGTCATTTACTTAATAATTTATTAATTTAAAAAAACCACTCACTTGATATGAACAGAGCACTTTACTTATTTAGAGAAAAACAGAACATTCCTCTAGGCTAATTCCACATGCTCAGGCAATGTGCCTCCTGCAGGTAGCCAGTTTGGGGCCAGCAAGGAGAATGTGGTGTCCTCTCATTCTAGAAAGAGACTGAGGTGACACCAACACCATAGGAGTTGACACAGGGTGGATGAAATGCCAAACTGCGACAGGGGTTTCTCATCATTAGATCTGGAAATGAGGTCCATTAGCAAAATCTTGATTTTTTATATGTATTACACACACACACAGAGGCAGTCTCTGGGTTACAAAGAAGATAGGTTCTATAGGTTTGAAAATGTTTAAGTATTTATATGCACAGAAAGGTAAAAAAAACACTATGGTAAAACAAAAATCTAAGTTGCAATAGGTAAATGTACCTGTTTCAATTGACATACATTCAACTTAAGAACCTGCAGCCTGATGAAGCGGTGGCGCAGTGGATAGAGCATTGGACTGGGATGCTGAAGACTCAGTTTCAAAACCCTGAGATCGCCAGTTTGACCACGGGCTCACCAGCTTGAGTGTAAGGTTGCTGGCTTGAGCCCAAAGGCTGCTGGCTTGAGCAAGGGGTCACTCGCTCTGCTGGAGTCCCCCTATCAAGGCACATATGAGAAAGCAATCAATGAACCACTAAGGAGACTAAGGAACCGCAACTTAGAATTGATGCTTCTCATCTCTCTCCCTTCCTGTCTCTCTCTGTCCCTCTCTGTCTCTCTCTCTATCACATACACACACAAAAGAACACCTACAGAACATATTTTGTTCATTGCCTGGGACTGCCTGTCACAGTCATATCAGTTTGTTACCACTGAAAAGGAAGGCTGAAGTATTAACGGTAGAAATGAGATACATACACAGGACAATGGAGAGACTGGGGAGAGTCTGTACAGATCGCAATCAAATTTCACTTTTGTTTATGTGCCCCTTCTGCTCTGCACCAAGTAAAATCAAAATAATTTCTCCTCCGGGTAGAAACTTCTATTCTTATTTTCTCAGAAACTAGAGTCAGAAATGATGTTCTCACTATGTATATACTTCAGTACTTACTCGTGTATAATTGTGAAATGCCCTCCTGGGATGGTTGAACTAGATGGCCCCTAAGGTCCCTATGTGTATAATACAATGAAATTTTTAAAAATTTCCCTAGAACACCAGAGATCTAGGATGTACTGGTGCATAAAGAGTATCAGTACTGGGACATAAGGAGTATCAGGCCTGCTCTGGGGGAAACAAGTCGCACTTACCTCCCACCAGGGAAAAAACTGGAGGCTAGAGGAAAAGTGGGGGGGGGGTCCATGAAGCAAAAGATATCTGACACTGAAGGTCACTGTTGCCAACAGACTGGTTATTAGCTTCCCTGCATGAATATGAAGAAACCTGCACTGCCCAGTATTAACGGTGGGTCCATTGCAGATTCCTTCATAGATCTCCCTTTCACTGTATACTCCACTATCGCCAACGGTCCCATTCTCAGTGATTCCACAACCTGTACTTTTATGTATGGATTAGATGCCGAGTTACAGGGAATAGGATCACTGTCCATTCAGTTGTCCAGGCCAGATATTCAGGTGTCATCCTTGACTTCTTCCTCTTCTACCTTCACATGGGAACAACGGCCAAGTACTGTCAATTCTACCTCCTTAAAATCTCTCTAACCCATTCATTTCTTTCCAACCATTCTACCCCTCCCTTAGTTCAGATTCCCATAATCTGTAGCCTGGATTAATTTTTAATAGCCCTCCAAATGGACTTCCTGACTCCAGTCTTATTACCTCTAAGTCATTCTCCAAAGTGTGGTCAGAGATCTCTATATAAGGCAAGACTGAGAAAGCCACCTCCTTGCTTAAAAGTCTTCAGGACCATCTCAAAGATAAGAGCCCGAAAGGCAGGTCCTTCATGACCTCACCCCAAATGACCTGCTGGCCTCCTTGCTCCTCTGACAGCTTGTCCCATCTTCTGTGTTATTTGAAATGCCATGAACTGGCCCAGCTGGCTTTCACTTCTGGGTCTTTATCCCTACAGCTCCCTCTGCCTTTGGCATGCTTTATAGATTCACAACCTGGTTCCTCACACAACCACAACTTCCAGTGCCCGGTTTAACAAAAAAGCAGCTTATACTTAATGTGAGGGGTACTATTCGAAACATTTTTATGCATTTGGTCATTTCATCCTCTCATCAACCCTTTAAGATAGATAAATATGTTCCTCTTTTTACAGATGAGCTTGCATGATCTCTTAAAGTTGGGCTGTCTACAGCCAAACCACGCTGAACGTGTCTGATCTCCTCAAAGCTGGGCTTTGTGCCTTTTCTGAGTGCTCCCAGAGGGACTGTGTTTATCAGAACACTCACCATTATCTATTTTCTCAGTTTTCTGCACCACAGACTGTAGCTCTTGAAGGGAAAAGAATGTCTGACTTTTGGTGTTCTCCTAAATGAAGGTCAGTGAATGTCTGCTGAATGAGTAAATGATGAAGCTCAGATATCCAGTGTAAGGATTAGAACACATTTTAGAATTAATTTGCTTGTGTTCAAATCTTAGCTCTTCCAATTACTCACTCTGTGACCTTGACCAAGTTATTTAACTTCTATGCCTAAAATGGGGATAACGATAACACATAATTCGTATAAGAGTTAAATAAGTTAATATCTGTAGACCACTTCAAATGAGCTCCCAACACATATAAGGACTATGTATTTGCTATTTTTAACACGGTGTTAATGAAGGAAGTAAAAGCACTTGTAAAATAGAGTGAATATCATTAAGCTCAATTTTACAGGCAAGAGGAAGTGACTAAGAGAAAGTGACAATCCTTAAATATATGGTGACCCTAGAACTAAATATTGCCCAAAGATCTGTTACAAAGCATCGGAGAAATACCTTAATGGTTCATTACAAAATATCCTGGCAGTAGAGTTTTTCACAAACACCACCACCAGCAGAGGAATGAGTAGGCTCCTAAACCACTCCGGAGAGGAAATTATCCAGAAGTTTCAGAGCACACTTACTTGTATAAAAAATAAACTCCTACAGGTGAGGACCACATTTACAAGAAAGTTTTAAAAAAAATGATTCTTAAGACAAGTAGTATGAGCTCAGAAATGTGAGAATCTTTAGGACCAAAGAAGTGCCATTTTATGGGGAAACTTTCCTGCATGATTTACTCACTACAAGTGAAAAAGCGTGTGTCCTCAGACATCAACAGGAAAGTTAGTTGTATGCTCTTAAGAGCAATGCAGATGTCCTATTAAAACAATTTTGTTTAGGAAAAGATAACCAACGGAGTGATTTTGTTAGGAGCACTGTCTTTGCTCAGAGATAATTGAAATGGAGAGCCGTTTGCTGAAAACAGGGCTGGAGACACAGATAGAAAAGTTCTCTTCAGAGGTGACCCTCTGTTGAGCAGTCCAGAGCCTTCGTCCTCACATCTGTGACCCACTTCAATACCCACCGGAATTTCCTTGTGCAAAAACAGCAACTAGAACTGTTACTATAAACGTTATCTCAGTTCTCAACAGTGACTCCATACTTTGCAAAAGCTTAGTGACAAAAATAAGAGAGTATCCATTAAGGTTCATCTTTTCTTTCAAGATCACAGGTCAAATAAATGTCTGAAACTCTATTTCTTTTTTTGTGTGTGTGATAGAGATTAAAATTCTACTTAAAATAAAGCATGATCATAAAAATCTATCTGCCTGAGAGGTTTGCAAAGACGATAATGCCTTATGACAAATAATGTTTTATTCATTGCTGTAATATAATGGTACCTTATGATAAATAATGCTTTATTCATTAACTTAATAAGAACATTTTGAAACAACTAAAAAGCTGGAGAGTCCTTGGATTTTGCTGAAGTGAAGTTTGTCCTTTAGTGAAAAATAAATGGATAAAGCTTCCATGAGATTCTAGAAAATTCCAGTGGCTCCCGTCATTCTCTAAGCTTCTGCTTCTACACTTTCTGTTCATTTAGTGTGTATGGCTTCATGTCTGGGGATAAAATGGACACGTAGTCAGGATTCCTATTTTTCTGGTGATTGCTTCTACCTGTATGTAATGCCGGTGACTGCCATCATGACCAGGCAGGTCCACATTGGATTTGGGCAGATGGTACATTACATGCATTCCAAACTGACAATTACAAAGGTGCCCTTCACAATGTCTCCCTGAGCACTCTGCCCAGGGAGTTAACTTGCAGGCCCATCTCCAACTCCCCACCTCATGGTACCAACAAGCCACCCATTGTAGGTGGGAGGCCCGTACAGTCCAGGGCCATGTCCATTGAAACCAAACAGTGTCCTTGGTGCTTCTCTGCAACTGAGTGAGAAGCTTCCTGTTGCAGAAGGGCCTCCACCAGAGCTTCCTGCCCCCCGCCCCCCATCAGCGTCTCTCATAGTTGGAGTTCAAGATCAGTCCATGATAGACAGCCCAGCCATCTGTGCGAACCAACAAGGTAAAGGTCCACTACAGGCAACTAGGTTCACATAGGGCCTCAGGCCTCCCTGCTTGTGGAGCAGCTGTGTTAGGCTTGCTCCCTGGTGTACTGGCTGCAAGCACTTTGCTTGATTAGTGTGGAAGCACCTGGCAAAGGCACGTGTGCATAACCTATATAAGGCTATGGGTGCTTGTACTCAGAAACATGTGGATGGTGGGTTACCTGCCCGCCACTCTGAGGGGCCATTGTTGCCATTTGCTGGAAAAGCGGTTTCCCCCTGTCTGCGTGCTTGTCCGCTGTTGTGAGACATTATTAAATGGAAGGGTCCTAACCCTTTCCGGCTCCACAGTTTCTCTACCATCTGTCCAGATCCAATGTGAACCTGCCTGGCCTCAGCCTCTGGCATTACACCCCTCATCCAGCCATCATGACAGCTCTGAAGACACTGCCCCAAGGGGAGCACGTGGAAACAGTGGCCAACCTCTCCACCTCTGCTCCAGAGAAGATGATGCCATCCACCCCTATGCCCCACTATCACAGCAAGCCTACCAGGGGCTCTGTAGGTACATTTTGCTGCTGGGTTTTTACCTTCTGGACGACCACTGGCCAAGCTCTGAGTGTGCGGACAGCAGCTTCAGCCTGAGCCTCCTCATGCTCAGAAGAGGAGCTGGAAATGCCTGTTCCTGCCAACTCAGAGCCACTCGGCCAGCACAGCTCCATCTTTGGTTCTTGCGGCTGCCGGCTTTTGGCCTGAAACTGAATCCACAGTTGTTCCTCCAACAACTGCCACTGCCAATGTTCAACTTCCAGGGCAAACTGCAACTCTAGAACCCATTCAGCCTTCTTCTCCAGCACTCACTCCAGTTCAAGCTGTTGCTGCCGCTGGGTCCATAACTCACCCTGGAGCTTTCAACCTCGCTTAGCTTCTCGCACAGAACTCTTGGTTTCTTCTTACAGGATTGTAAAAAACACCCAGCCCGTGGTCCCAACAGGAGAGCCACCGGGAACAGCCATTCCTCTATTCCACCCCTCAAGGGTGTCAGCAGCTCCATACCAATTTGCTCCGAACCCTGCCCACTACTCCAGATGTAATGTCGGTGGCCACTGTCATGGCCAGGCAGGTCCACATTGGATTCAGGTAGACCCTAGAGAAACTGCGGAGCCAGAAAGCGTTGGGCCATTACCATTTAATTAAGTCTCACAATGGCGGGCAAGCACACAGGCAGAGGAAACTGCTTCTCAGGCAAACAAACAGCAAAATGGTCCCTCACAGTAGTGGGTAGGCAATCCGTACATCTGCAATCCCCAACTCTCTCAAGCACAAACACCCATAGCCTTATATAGGCTATGCACACATGCCGCTGCCAGGTGCTTCCACACTAATCAAGCAAAGTGCTTGCAGATAGTAACCCCGCGAGCAAGCCTAACACAGCTGCCCCACACTATACCCCTCTCAATTAATCTGTCTCTGTTTCATATTTGGAATAATTAAGTATCGCATCCCGTGTCTCTAACTCTGTCTCTGTTGCTCAGTTTCTCTTTGCCTATCTCTGCTCTTTTCTTCTGATCTCTCTTTCTCCCTCATTTGCACATGCACATACCACCCCTCTCCAGCCATGTTTCCACAGGTGAAACTCCTGGCACACCTGATTCTACTCCTGACCAAAACTGGCTCCTTCGAAGCCCCTGACCCTGAATAGGTTTATCAAATCCCCTCCCTAGACCTCAACTTCTGGCCACATGTGAATAATCTAAGGGTTGGCATCTAATTCCAGGCTGGGCCAGTTGAGTCCATTCCCAGAAAATTTGTAAATGGGAGAAAGAGAGAGACCTTGATATATTCACTTAGGAACTACTGGTTGCCGTGTTATATACCATATAAACAAAAGTATCATCAGGAAGGGAAATAATAAAATGAATAAAAGCAGTAAATTGGGAAAAATTCAGATGAAAAGTGAACAGAATTTCCTGGATTACACGGGGCTTTCCAACCCTTGGGTCCAGGCTATTCCTTAGTTATGGCGATCTACACACCTTTGGTTCTATGACATTCCTGTTTCTCTCCTTTTTCACTGAAGCAAAATGAGTTGTTTTCTGTTTTTGTTATCAAAAGGATAGTTAATGCATGAGTGGAACTCTACATTTAAGTATAGGACCAAACACTGAAATATATAGTTTCTTCCCGATATGACACAACCCAGTAATGGGCAATCTTTTGAGCTTGGTGTGTCAAAATTTGCCAAAAAAAATGAGCATAACTCGGGTGGTGTGTCACTTCGAGAGAAATGGCCTAACCGGAAGTCCCAGAACTAGACGCTCTGTGCTGGAGTTCTGTTGTTTTGGCCTACAGACATCCGGCACAGAGTCTACACTACAGCAAATGTTTTATCCTCAGCTACTGCACCTGGCCGTGCAGGAGCGAGGATGAAACGTCCTTCTCAGCATGTGGCCCCATACTTCTCTGGTATGCAGCTGCATGTCATTGAAAATGGCTACGCGTGTCAGCAGTGTCATAGGTTCGCCATCACCGATATAACCCCTACTATCAGATTAATCATTTGCTTTAATTTTAAATTTCTTTTTATTTTATTCATTTTAGAGAGGAGACACAGAGTGAGAGAGAGAAGGAGAGAGAGAGAGAGAAAGGGGGGAGGAGCTGGAAGCATCAACTCCCCTATGTGCCTTGACCGAACCAGTGTAGGGTTTTGAACTGGCGACCTCAGTGTTCCCAGGTCGACGCTTTATCCACTGCACCACCACAGGTCAGGCTGCTTTAATTTTAGAATCTCAGAAAAAAGTTCAGTCACTGGTCAAAAGCCAAAAACTTCCCAGTGTGGTTGCAAAAAAAAAAAAAAAAGATAAAAGAAAAAATAGAAAAGATCCATAATATATGGCTATAGAAGAGATTTTAATGATGTAAACAAACTAGCAGAAATCATTTTCCTTCTAATTCCATTAGCTTCATAAGATAGAGCTTTGAAGAGACATATTAAAGAAATGCACTTACGTCGATTAGTGTACATTTTAATAAAATAAAGAATATTTGTACAGATTATAAACCTCAGCAGTCTGTTTACTCACAGCAGTCTTTAAAAACTGTCATTTAAAAAATTGTCTGTGAAAGTCCTTATGAGTAAGCACATTTTTTCTTTATATAGGTAAATTAGGGTAGCATTGGGAGTTCCTCTTAGAAGCAGAAGATAATAATAACAGTTCTACGTTTAAATTTCAAGTTCAGTATCACATCTGGCATGGATTTCAAAGTCGTCCAGGGGTGCTGTTTTGTTCACAAGGAGGTTTTTCTTGTTTGAGCCCTCTTGCATAAGACTCTTGGAGGAGAGCAAAGAAAAATGATTCAGTACATGTTGAAACATGGAGGCATTTGTGCGCAGGAAATGTAAGCCTCCCAGTAAGCAAGCATTGCTTCAGCCTCTGTAAACTTTAGATCAAGTCAATTTTACCCTTTCCTTAGAAGATGAGGTCTAAAGGAGGGGACCAAGTGCTGAAGAGAAAGTAAATTCCTGTCCTGGGCTTTACATTACTCGAAGTAAGCCAAGCCTGGGTGAGTGACAGGGCTCAGCCAAAGTCCAGCGCCCATGAGGCTCTGGCCTGCAGAAAATTCTAACTACTGCCTTCATCCTCACATTATTAACTGCTTTTGTTCTTTCCCCATGTCCTCTTTCCCCCTCCATACAGCTACCCCTCCATCTCCAGGCTGCTGCTCTCAGCCTATGGTGGAGTCCCTGAGTGACTCATCCTTAGACACAGGGGTAACTTCCCAGGTCTGGTGAGTGACAGATTCTCTCTGTGACCACCTTCTAACAAACTTCATTTTTAATTGTGACTTCTACTTTTTAGTTCTATTGAAACACATTTAATAACACATTGGGTTTTGATGAAGCCGAGAAACAGCAGGAAGGATGCATCAGTCATGAGCGTGCTGGGCTCGCCTGCTCCATGCTGGAGGTGCCGTGGGTCTGTTCTGCACTGTTACAAGTTTCAGCACATGCAGTTGTATTGCTAGGGAGAGAGGCTGAGTGGAACTCCACGCCTGCTGAACCTTGGCAGACACTCACTGATGGATTTTACAGTTAAAATCCTACTCCACACTAACAGCATCGCTCTGCTAAAGAGACATAAGCATTTCACACATTTGTTCACCTGAACAAAGCCTTCTTTAAAGTGAGCGGCCCAATTATCCTCTGCTGGCAAATCAAAAGTCAGTAAAGATTTGGGGCTATTTCGGGAAGCCCCCAAATTTCTCCTTTCTCAGGGTTTCTGCTCTAGGTAGAAGTTTCCCTCCAGATCCTGACAGAGCTCAGACCTTACTGCATTTGAGTTTCTACTCAGGCATCATGCTGGCAGAGAAACACCCAGAACCACCCAATTTAAAGTAGCTTCCCTTCCTCCCAGCTCTGCTCTGTCACTCTTTATCCTGTTTCTTGTTTGTTGTTAATTTAGAAATTAAATTGAATGGAGTGACATTGCTTTATATTTTCATCAGAGATCTTAATACTACTTGACATTATATTATTATTTTTTTATGGTTCACCCACACTAAAATGTAAGCTCCTGAAGGCAGGGACTTTGTTTTTTGGATCACTCTATTCCATGGGCCTAAATAAGACCTTGATCCCTAGGAAATCCTGTTTGAATGAATGAACGGGAATAGAAGCCAAAGATCTCCATTTCTAGCTTAACATGTGCTCACCTCCCTGTCAACTCTAATTTACCCCTCTAGGCTGTCTGCTTTTGGTTTACTGAGGGCTGATAGATGGATAGCTCTAACGCATTCAAATGCCTTGTGCTAAACCAGAAATGCTTCATTTAAAGATATGTGAATTATAAAAACCTGGTATTGATGAAAAAAGCATGAGGAGAAAGAGTACTGCATTGTTTGTGGGAGTGTGGATTGATATAATCTGTTGGAGGGCAATTTAGAAATACCCAACAAAAATTTTAAATGGGTGTTTTCTTGACCTAAATTCTTGAATAATACAGCCCATAAAAATAGTGCCACAAAAGCTCAAAGATATATAGGCAAGGATGTTCAATGCAGCATTATTTGTAAAGGTGAAAAATTAGAAGTAGCCCACATAATATCAACAGTTCAACGTGGAATAAAATGTAATCATATAGTCACTGAAGAGAATTAGACAGACATGTTGATAGTGACTTAAAAAATATCCAAGATGTATTGTGTCAAATGAAAAAAAGAATGCGGAGAACTAGCAATGAATATTAAGAACATATTTCTATACAAAAATCATTACTGTGTGTGTGAGTGGTACACACACACACTTTCATTATTTGAGGGAAAATGTCTGCAAGATGGCTCATCAAGCCGTTAACCATGGCTCTGATCTCTCAAGAGAGAGGACTGAGGGGGACTTCTGCTTCCTAAATCACAAATTTCTGTAATATGCAAATCTTAGCAACAAGTAAGCACTACATTCAAAACAGCCAAAACAATAAAGGTTTTAAACATCATTTCAATTCTGGAACCAAAGCATTTTAATATTTATAAAACTATTTACATTGTAAGCTCTAATCTCAGCATGTAGATCAAGAAATTCTGTCACCTCTCTGGGCTTTATTTATTCCTAATTCATTAAACAAGACTAGGAATTCTTGTTCTGTCTACTGCTTGAGGTTATTGAGTGGCTAAGTCAAATTCATAATACAAATTTTGGAAACATTTTAAAACTGTGAATTCCAAGAAGCCATTGCTGTATATTATCATTTAAGCTTCTTGTTAGCATCATAATTTCTTTACTCCTAAGAATACACTCTAGGAGGCATTGTCTTATGACTTGTATGGGTGAGAAAACATGGGAGGAGCAAAATTAAATTCATCCCCCATAGTAGAACTGGAATCAAATGCTCAGACTTTAACTCTGGTGCAGTGGTTCTTAACCTGGGTTCTATCGAACCCTAGGGGTTTGATGAGTCGGTCTGAGGGGTTCGGAGAAGCCTCTGCCGCGGAGGCCAGAATAAAGTAATACCGTAATTTGTTGTGAGTTCATGCACTTTGTTGGTTTTGTTCTTTGAGCAAGGTGATGTTCATGCACGGCTCATTTTGTGCACCAGTAAAAAAACATATACCTATGTCTTGAATTTGGGGAAAAAAAATCATATTTTATTTATCACTAAAGAAGGGTTCGGTGAATGTGCATATGAAACTGATGGGTTCGGTACCTCAAAAAAGGTTAAGAACCACTGCTCTGGTGCTATTCCATTCATCACCCAGACAGTAGGTGGTGGGGCTCTGTGAACTTTGACCCCTCCAAGGTGAAAGAGACGGGATAGAGTCAGGAGCAGTAATAAGCACCCTCGGAACTACAAAATAAAATAAAACCGCAGCCAAAAATCTGTATGTTCCTTACCCTGCAAAGCACGTTGGTCCACCATCACAGTTAACCTTTTAAGTATGCTCTACTCAATGCTTTCATGCATCTAAAGCCAGAAACCAGAAGAGTTTAGGAAAAGTTCTGTAGAGTATTCAAGGTTTTTTTTTATAAAGATGAAACAAATAGAGGCCTTGCTAAAACTAAACATGTCTTTACTTGGGGGAAATATGAGACTTGTAGAAAGCAGAAGCAATGACTCACTCCACCAACCAGGCAAAGGGAGACTTTACCCACGAGGAGTTTCTAAAGGTTTGCTTGCTACGGCAGTGCTACCATTAGGTACAAACAAGAGGGCCGGACACCATGTTCTCATTCACTGTAGCCATAATCCTAAAAGTTATTATTCGTACCAAGGCTTCGAATAAGAGGGCCCATTTCTAGATAAAGCAGGTGGGCTCCAATTCCCTCAGCTTCAAACACATTTTAGCCCAATATTACAAAGTCCTGTTACGTGCCCTGACCAGGGAATCAAACCACCTACCTCTGCGCTCCATTATGATGCTGCAGAACTATCTGGCCAGGGCTTAACTTCTATTGATTTTTAAAGAGACAGAGAGAAGGGAGAGAGAGGGGAGGGGGAAGGGAGCATTTGTTGTTCTACTCAGTCATGCATTCTTTGGTCGCTTCCCGTTTGTGCCCGACTGCCCGACTGCGGATGATCAAATCCGCAACCTTGTTGTTTCAGGACCCTCTTAACTGACTGAGCTAATTGGCCAGGACTGAAAAAGGCATTTTCAAGCTGTTTCAGTTATATAGCTGAATCAGTAGGCAACAACCAACTACACTGCCCCTAGACATTATTTCGTAAATAATCATTCTCTCCTCCTTGGGAGTGTCATTCAGAGATGTTTCATGGGAATAAAAGACAGCCTTCTTAAAGACTTTTTTGCTTAGATAATTCAATTCAACAAACATTTCTTGAGCCCCGCCACATACAGTGGATTGTGCAATACAAAGAGAAATAAGGCAGTTCCTGCCTCAAAAACTTCACCTAACACAGCATTAAAGTTAGAAATTATAGGCCTAATCTGCATCTCTTCAGAAGCTCTAGTGCCTTTGTGACTTTTATTTTCCAGATGCTATAGATACAGGTGCCTGTGCCCAAGTCAGACGTACTGGAATTGAAAATGTGCTACTCAAAACTAGAATACCTTGTCATCGGGTTAACTGGAGAAGCCCCTTCTTTCTCTCATTTACAACTACTTCCATTTCTCTGCCTTTTCTTTTCTTTTTTTGACAGAGAGAGAGAGAGAGAGGCAGACAGGCAGAAAGGGAGAGATGAGAAGCATTGATTCTTCGTTGCGGCACCTCAGTTGTTCATTGATTGCTTTCTCATATGTGCCCTGACCAGGGGGCTCCAGCAGAATGAGTGACCCCTTGCTCAAGCCAGCGACCTTGGGCTCAAGTCAGCAACCTTGGGCTTCAAGAAAGAGACCTTTGGGATCAAGAGCCAGCGACCTGACACTGAAGCTGGTGAGCTGGCACTCAAGCCGGTGACCTCGGAGTTTTGAACCTGGGTCCTCCGTGTCCCAGTCCGATGCCCTATCCACTCTGCCACCACCTGGTCAGGCTCTCTGCCTTTTCTTTTAATGACTTTTACACACAAAGCATTCTCTAAAATATTTATGGGCCAGATTTCATCCCCTGCTTCCTCAAGAGGGCAATAATGTTGGCAATCCAGGTTGCAGGTCATTGGCAGAGGTCAGCGAGAAGTCTACTGGTATTAACAGCTTGAGTAATACTGTTTTCTCCTTCAGACCACACCATTAAATTGTTTTCATTACCCACAAAGCGATTATTTGTGTCAGAGCAAATGAGATGTGAAACAAAGTCAAACTGGCTAATTTCCACCTAACAAAATAGTTTATTCCTAATAACTAAAAGAACAAGGCAATGACAAAAATTTGTTAAGTCTCTTTACGATAGGCAGGCAGAAGAGAAGAAATGTATTAAGTAGATGAGTCCTATCAGAACAATTACGCAGCTTTAATGTGCTGAGAGTTTGAGGGGCTACCCCGTGGTTTATTCTCCTAGATATTGGGGTTGGGGGAGTATTTTCCAAAGGTTTTAAAAGAAATGATACCTTATGTTCTTTAGGAATATGAGATTGCACTGTGGAGACGAAGACAGACCCAGTCCTGTCTCTGACAAAAGATACAAGCATTGAGTGAATAAATCATAATAAAATGAGCTAAATATTTTTATGCACATATATAGTATGCTATAGAAGCACTGGATAATCAATGCTGCCAAAAGGAATCAGAAAATATCCCTGGGAAGGATCCTGAAAGACGGATAGCAGTTCACCATACTAAGGAAAACCGAGAGGAGCATCAAGCCATCTGTGCACACCTGCCACCCACAGAATGGGGAGAAGCTGGGCATGACAAACCACTGGCTATGTGGGAAGGGAAGTGTTTGGAAAAGGTTGGGAATGGAACTGTGAAAAGGGATTTGCAATACCAGCTAAGGAATCTGGGCTTAATCTAGTACACAAGAGCCAAGAAAAGATTGGACAGTGTTAACTGTGCTTTTTAGGAAGATGCTTCAGCTCTGGTGGTATGGAAAAGGCCTGGGGCAGGAAAAAAACAGTGGAGGGAATCCAGACAGGGACAATGATAAGCAACAGAATGACAATGCTTTGTTTAAGGGATGTGCTAAAATCTGAGACCCCACTCCCGTAGACTTGTTGACTAATTGGATACAGGTACTGGAAGAGAGGGCCATACCAGGCGTTCCATCTTGGAAGGCAAGACAGATGGGACCTGCACTGCAGGCTTCCAGTACAACATGTGGAGCAAGTTTATAGGGGAAGATGAAGTTTGCAGTGCCTACAGGGCACACAGGTGTGTGTGCGCGCGCAGGGCAGCTGGGAACGGAAATTTGGATCTCATGAGAGAGGCTGAGGATGGAGATGCTGCTTTAGAAGGCATTCACATAGAGGCACTGGTGCATGCCACAGTAGTTGAGTACAATCACCTTGAGAGAACTTGGGGAGTCAAAGGAGCAGAGGGCATTTCAGGGATGGTCAGAGATGGGAGAGACAGGACAAGAGCAAGAGAAGGAACAGAAGGGGGAAGACATGATCACACTGTAGCATGAAGCAGGCAACCAGACAACAAAGAAGTCAAGCCAGATCACTAAATTCGGCAACTGGGAGGGGCTTCGCCCCTACCATCTTAGTCGGGGCAGAAGCAGCCCACCGCGGTGTGAGGCAGTAGTAGGACAATAAAGGGAAGGAGAGAAGGAGCAGTAGTTAGAAAGAGGAGAAGTCAGGGACTGTATTTAATGGTCACATACACAGGAGAGCAGAGTAAGGATGAGAGCTGGCTGCTGGGAAGGTGGGAAGCAGTAGCTCTAGGAAGCTAAAGGGAGGGAGGGGGCCTTTGCAGGTTGGCTAAGCTGCGGAAGGGAGGGGCGTTGGGCACATTCATGCCAGATGACTTCTATTTTCTTGGTTAGAAGGAAGCAGAATGAACAACTAAAGAGCCGCCATGAAGAATTTATGCTTCTCATCTCTCTCCCTTCCTGTCTGTCTGTCCCTATCTGTCCCTATCTCTGACTCTCTCTCTGTCTCTGTCACACACACACACACACACACACAAAAAAAAAAAAGAAGCAAGAAGGTGATGTCAGCAGGGAGGTGAGAAAGGGCAAAGCTCAAAGGCTTTAACTAATCCTAGTTTCTGGGATGAACACCTACTTCCTGCATCCAGGTTTATCTGACCTTGGTCACATGCTCATTCCAGCTCTGCCTCCTGCCAGAGTCACACTCAGCAGTCCTGCTCCCCTTCGCTCTCCTGCAGCCCTGGCCTGGCAGCCTGGGCCTGGCAGCCCCTACTGGGCCCTTCCGGCTGCTCCCCCCTCCCTGAGTAGACTCAGCCTGCTGCTGACAGATGTACCTTCCTACTATGACAGGCCAGCTCTGTCTCTCTGACACCTGAGCCACCTATGACCCACAGAGCCCTGGGCAGTTTCCTTCACGATTCCTCTCTCTCCCTCATCCACCTACCTCACCTTCCTCCCATCTTTCTAAAACTCTGATCAATGTTTAGCAACTCCCACCTTCCTCTCAACCCGCTGGTCCTCTCCAGATCCTACAGGTGCTCACCATTTAGCTGTGAGATGAAGACTGGCCACAGAACTATTTGATTTAGCCGCATAGTGTTCAACAAAAGTTGAATCTATCCAGTAGCCACAGGTGCCACCCTCCCCTATTGCATCACACCTACCCCAGGCCCAATTCACACACCAGTGATATACACATGCACTCTGCAGGTGATTGACAATAAAGTCCACACCATCTTAGAATATGAGGCCTTCTATTCTCTAGCTCCATTATGTCTCTCAAACCAGATGTCCATTACTATGCAAACCACTTACTCCAGAAATCAGTCTACCTGTTCCCCTTCCCACTCCTCACCCTGGTCTCTCTCCCTAGATATGAGCATGCCTGTCTACCCCCCGCCTTTCCTCATATCTGCAATGTCTTGCCCTGTCCTCTCCACTTACACTGAGATCTGGCTCAAATCCTAACTTTTCAAGAAGGCCTCTACAGACCATGCCCAGCACTTTTGTCTGGACCCCCTCACCTGACCCTTGTACATTTGGGGGTACATTTCCTATTTCCTCAGATAAGCCTATAAAAGGGATTCCTTATAAACTATACATACAAAAAGCCACATAGAGCTCTGCCTCTGGCTACTGTGTCTCCCACACGAGCCAGTCACAGACTCATAAATGTTGTTGTCTCCTGGGAGCCATAAAATGCGAGAGCAAGCAAAGATTCCTAGCCCCTTCAGGGCAGAGGCCACATTGTTATAGTTAGTACACTGACTAAAACTAAGCAGGTTCTCACTAACTGTTTCTGATATGTAAGTATGAAAAACAGAAATCTCTTCTTATTCCAAAAACATAAAGAAAAAAATAGGCCTGCTGTTGGGCAGTAGCCTCTCTGACTTGATGGAAACAAACAAACCTTGTTGTGTATCACTGTCGCTTAGGCATACAGGCAGGTGTGTCTCACCAAGGCAAGAAGGGAGACCCCCCAGAAGCAGAACTAGGTAGACCAGAGCTCTGGCCTCAACACTAGCAATGATTTATAAGGTGAACTTGGGCAAATCTCTCAACAGCTATTGATTCTTCAAGGTAATGGGATCCTTCCTTCTCACACTCTGCAGTTATAATACCATCCAGTTGGGGAGGCAGAGTGGGTGGCTGGACAGGAGGGACAACTGTCAGGACAGAGGGAAGGGCTGCTTGCCTGCGGCGTCCCTAGCCAATACTACAGGGTCGCCTGCCCTTTCTCCTGGGTTTTATATGGACCCCTAGGTCTGTGACAGGCTGGGGTTTCAGCAAACACCCTTTTCCCACCCAACCTATTTGCTTTAGCTACACACTAGATTCAGCAGTCCCCAGTGGAAATGATAAAAGTAACAACAGTGTTAACACGGATTTGATAAAACTGTATTACGAGTCAGCACACACTGCGCTATTCCAGGTGTTAGCCTGGAGATGTGGAAGATACTAATCACATTCTCCTTTGGCAGAAGCCCTCACAGATGGCATTCCTGAGTTCTGGAACCCTAAACCTGCCAGGAGGCTGAGTGTTGGCAGAAGAGTTGGATGTAATTGGGTAATGAAACTTCTCTAAGTAAAATAATCCAGAGAAAGACAAATATGATATGCTATCACTTATATGTGGCATCTAAAAGGAAAAAAGAAAAAGCCAATTTCAAAAACATGGAATGGGAGCCGCTGTGTGAGCGCCAGGGTGCTGACAGGTTGGGGGAAGGTGGGAGATCCTAAATGCAGAGCAGAGCGTTAGAGAGCAGAGCGGTGGCTGTCAGTGGGGTGGGGAAGAATGGAAGTTGCAGGTACACAATTTCACTTATAAATTCTGAGGATCTAATGTACGATATGATGACCATGGTTAAGAATATGGTACTGTATACTTGAAAGTTGCCGAGAGTACATATTAAGTATTCCTACCACACACACATACACACCAACAAAAAGAACAGAATTAACAATGTAAGGTGTGTTAATTATCTTAATCTTGGTAATCATTCCACAATGTACATGCATCTTCAATCATTGTGTTGTGCACTTTAAAAATATACCATTTTATTTGTCAATTACACTGGGGAATAAAATTTTTGTTGCATCCACAAAAACACTTGTTCTTACCTAATTCAAGTGTGCTGATCTCAAACCTGACATTAGTTTTTCTCCATAAGCTACAGTGTTTTTGCAATTCAAGATTTTAGGTTTTTATCTTATTGTAAAATTTTCAACATTTAGTTTAACATAATGAAGTAGAATGTCTTCTTGGGCATCATCTTTGTAAAAATATAATAATTTGTATAATGCAGTAAATACACATACACTAAAAGATATATTGCATCAGAATTTGTCTACAATTTTGAAACAGAACATATTAAAAACACTTATTTTAATCATAAAATTTGCGCAAAATTTATTTAAATTCTATTCAGGCAAAAATTTGCGTTTGTAGCTCTTGTGTTTGTGTACTTGTTGAGGACAATCTCATTTGATGCTCCAGCAGTAGTCTGCCATGATATTTCTGTCCCATCGCCCCTGATAATGCTCTTTCATTGTCTTCAGATCTTGATGAAAGCGTTCTCCCTGCTCATCAATAACAGCTCCAAGATTTTCGGGAAACTTATCAAGGTGACTATTCAGGAAGTGAATCTTATTGCATAATAAAGTAGAATGTCATCTTGGGCATATCTTTGTGAAAATATAATAATTTGAAGTCCATCACATACACCTGTTTTTATCTTCTCGAAAGACAAGGCAGGAAAAGCAGAAATAATATGTTGAAAGCATTCACTTTCTCTATTCAAAGCCTGAACAAATTGCTTCATTAAGCCAAGTTTGATGTGAAATGGGGCAAAAATGATCCTGTCTTGATTAACTACAGGTTCATTCACAATATTTTGCATCCCTACTTCCAGAGCTTCACGTTTCAGCCACTCCTTCTGTGTCCAGTGTTTCTCCCGAGCTAGGCTGTCCCACAACACAGAAAGCAAGGATACTTCATGAAACCTCTCTGTTGTCCTAGCAGAAAATTTACCATTTTAAGATTCAAACAATGATCTAGTTATGCTACTCATACTTCAGTCAGCCGAGGACAATTTTTATGTCATTATAATCTTCTCGCATATGAGTTGAATAACCAATTGGAACCATTGCATAAACGTTACCGTTGTGTAGGAGAACACATTTCAGACTCCATTTACAACTGTCAAGAAATAGCCACCATTCTGTTGGACTGTAAGCGGTAACACCTAGCTGGCTGAGAAAACTACTGATATCATGACAGTAAACAAAGTGTTTGTCTTCAAAAAAAAGAGTCCACAAAAATTTGTCCACGCTTCCTGAAATGGTATACTTTAGCTGACTGGTGAAGTACATTCTTTTCTTTTCCTTTTTGGTGTTTATATTGGTTTTTTAAATTAATATTAATGGGGTGACATTAATAAATCAGGGTACACATGTTCAAAGAAAACATCTCCAGGTTATCTTGTCGTTCAATTATGTTGCATACCCATCATCCAAAGTCAAGTTGTCCTCTGTTACCTTCTATCTGGTTTTCATTGTGCCCCTCTCCTCCCCCCTCTCCCTCCCTCTCCGCCCTCCCCCCACCCCATAACACCACACTCTTGTCCATGTCTCATAGTCTCACTTTTATGTCCCACCTATGTATGAAATCATGCTGTTCTCAGTTTTTTTCTGTTTTACTTATTTCACTCCGTATAATGTTATCAAGGTACATCCATTTTGTTGTAAATGATCCGATGTCATCATTTCTATGGCTGAGTAGTATTCCATAGTATATATGTACCAAAGCTTTTTAATCCACTCGTCCTCTGACGGACACTTGGGCTGTTTCCAGATCTTTGCTATTGTGCACAATGCTGCCACCAACATGGGGCATATTTCTTCTTTTCAAACAGTGCTATGGTGTTCTTAGGGTATATTCCTAAAAGTGGGATAGCTGGGTCAAAAGGTACTTCGATTTTTAATTTTTTGAGGAATCTCCATACTGTTTTCCACAGTGGCTGCACCAGTCTGCATTCCCACCAGCAGTGAAGGAGGGTTCCCTTTTCTCCACATCCTCACCAGCACTTGTTCTGTGTTGTTTTGCTGATGAGCGCCATTCTGACTGGTGTGAGGTGATATCTCATTGTGGTTTTAATTTGCATTTCTCTAATGATTAGTGATGTTGAGCATTTTTTCATATGCCTATTAGCCATTTGTATGTCCTCTCTGGAGAAATTTCTATTCATTTCTTTTGCCCATTATTTGATTGGATTGTTTGCCTTCCTGGTATTGAGTTTTATAAGTTCTTTATAAATTTTGGTTATTAACCCCTTATCAGATGTGTTGTTGAATATGTTCTCCCATTGTGTGGTTTGTCTTTTTATTCTGTTCTTATTGTCTTTAGCTGTGCAAAAACTTTTAGTTTGATACAGTCCCATTTGTTTATCTTGCCTTTTATTTCATTTGCCCGTGGAGATAAATTGGCAAGTATATTGCTGCTACAGATGTCAGAGAGCTTGCTCCTATGTTTTCTTCTAAGATGCTTATGGTTTCACGGCTTACATTTAAGTCTTTTATCCATTTTGAGTTTGTTTTTGTGAATGGTGTCAGTTGATGGTCTAGTTTCATTTTTTGGAGGTAGATGTCCAATTTTCCTAACACCATTTGTTAAAGAGGCTGTCTTTACTCCATTGTATGTTCTTTCCTCTTTTGTCAAATATCAGTTGTCCATAAAGATGTGGGTTTATTTCTGGGTTCTCTGTTCTGTTCCATTGATCTATGTGCCTGTTCTTGTGCCAGTACCAGGCTGTCTTGAGTACAATGGCCCTGTAGTAAACCTTGATATCCGGAAGAGTGATACCTCCTGCTTTATTTTTTCTTTTTAAGATTGCTGAGTCTATTCGTGTTCTTTTTTGGTTCCATATAAATTTTTGGAATATGTGTTCTATATCTTTGAAGTATGTTATTGGTATTTTACTTGGTATTGCATTGAATTTATAAATTGCTTTGGGTAATATAGACATTTTAATGATGTTTATTCTTCCTTAACATGAGCACAGTATATGCTTCCACTTGTTTGTATCTTCCTTGATTTCTTTTATCAATGTTTTATAACTTTCCGAGTACAAGTCCTTAACCTCCTTGGTTAAATTTACTCCTAGGTACTTTATTTTTTTGGCTGCAATAGTGAAGGGGATTGTTTCCTTAATTTCTTTTGCTGATAGTTCATTGTTGGTATATAAAAATGCCTCTGATTTCTGAGTATTAAATTTATATCCTGCCACCTTGCTTAATTCATTTATCAGGTCCAGTAGTTTTTTGACTGAGACTTTAGGGTTTTCTATATACAATATCATATCATCTGCAAATAATGACAGTTTTACTTCTTTTCCAATTTGGATGCCTTTTATTTCTTGTTCTTGTCTGATTGCTGTAGCTAGGACTTCCAGAACTATGTTGAATAAGAGTGGTGAAAGGGGGCACCCCTGCCTGGTTCCTGATCCTAAGGGGATTGCTTTTAATTTTTGCCCATTTAGTATGATGTTTGCTGTGGGTTTGTCATAGATGGCCTTTGTCATGTTAAGGAATGTTCCTTGTATTCCCATTTTACTGAGAGTTTTGAGCATGAATGGGTGCTGGAATTTATCAAATGCCTTTTCTGCATCTATTGAAATTATCATGTGATTTTTTTCCTTCCCTTTGTTTATGTGATGAATCACATTGATTTGCGCATATTGAACCAACCTTGCCTCTCCAGAATAAATCCCACTTGATCATGGTATATGATTTTTTTTTTTCATATATTGCTGGATCTGGTTGGCTAATATTTTGTTGAGAATTTTAGCATCTAAACTCATCAGGGATATGGGCCTATAATTTTCTTTCTTTGTGTTGTCTTTGACCGGTTTCAGGATCAGAATTATGCTCGCCTCATAAAAGAAGTTTGGAAGTCTTCCTTCCTCTTGAATATTTTGAAATAGCTTGAGGAGGATAGGAGTTAGTTCTTCTTTGAATTTTTTGGTAGAATTCACTTGTGAAGCCATCAGGTCCAGGACTTTCCTTTATTGGGAGTTTTTTGATAACTGTTTCAATCTCCTTTGTTGTAATTGGTCTGTTTAGGTGTTCTGATTCTTCCAGATTGAATTTTGGAAGATTATATGATTCAAGACATTTGTCCATTTCACCTAGGTTGTCTAATTTTTTGGCACAGAGTTCTTAATAGTATTTTCTTACAATACTTTGTATTTCTGTTGTGTCAGTTATTTCTCCACTCTCATTTCTAATTTTATTTATTTGGGCCCTGTCTCTTTTTTTCTTGGTGAGTCTAGTTAAAGTTTCATCAATCTTGTTTACCTTTTCAAAGAACCAGCTCCTGGTTTCATTGATCGTCTGTATTGTTTCTTTAGCCTCTATGTCATTTATTTCCACTCTGATCTTTATTATTTCCTTCCTTTTACTAGTCCTGGGCTTTATTTGCTGTTGTTTTTCTAGTTCTTTTAGATGCAGGGTAAGATTCCTTATTTGAGCTTTTTCTAGCTTCTTATAGTATGCCTGTAGTGCTATGAACTTCCCTCTCAGTACTACTTTTGCTGTGTCCCATAAATTTTGAGTTGATGTATGCTCATTATCATTTGTTTCTAGAAACTTTTTTATTTCTTCTTTGATCTCATTGTTAATCCATTCATTATTTAATATCATGCTATTTAGTTTCCAAGTGTTTGGTGAGTATTTTCAGTTTTTTCTTTTGTGGTTAATTTCTAGTTTCATGCCATTGTAATCAGAGAAAATGCTTGATATGATTTCAATCTTCTTAAATTTGTTGAGACCACTTTTGTGTCCTAATATGTAGTCTATCCTAGAGAATATACCATGAGTGCTTGAAAAGAATGTATATTCTACTGCTTTAGGGTGAAAAGTTCTGAAGATATCTATTAAATCGAGTTGATCTAGTGTATCCTTAAAGTCTTCTGTTTCTTTATTAATTTTCTTTCTTGAGAATCTATCCAGTGATGTTAGTGGGGTATTGAAATCCCATACTCTTATAGTATTGCTGTTAATCTCGCCCTTTACATCCATCAAAGTGTGCTTTATGTATATCTGGGCTCCTATGTTTGGTGCGTAGATATTTATAATGGTTATATCTTCCTGTTGAATTGTTCCCTTTATCATTATGTAATGTCCTTCTTTATTTCTTACTACAGCCTTTGTTTTAAAGTCCATTTTGTCAGATATAAGTATTGCTACCCTGGTTTTCTTTTCATTTCCATTTGCATGAAATATTTTTTTCCATCCTTTTACTTTCAGTCTATGTGCATCTTTTGTTTTAAGGTGTGTCTCTTGTAGACAGCATATGTTTGGGTTCTGTTTTTTTATCCACGCAGCTACCCTATGTCTTTTGATTGGATCATTTAATCCATTTACATTTAAGGTTATTATTGATATGTAGTTGTTTATTGCCATTTTATTCTTTAAAGCTGTATTCTTCTTTTGCTATATTCTTTTCCCCCTTTGAACTTTTCACAACAGGCCCCTTAGCATCTCTTGCAGAATTGGTTTGGTTTTAATGAATTCCTTGAGGTATTTTTTTTTTTGTCTGGGAAGCTCTTTATTTCTCCTTCAATTTTAAACGTTAGCCTTGCTGGATAGAGTAGTCTTGGTTGTAGGTTCTTGTTCTGCATTACTTTGAATATATCTTGCCATTCCCTCTGGCCGCAAGTGTTTCTGTTGAGAAGTCGGATGTCATCCTTATGGGGGCTCCATTGTAGGTGATATCCTTTTTCTCTAGCAGCTTTTAAAATTTTCTCTTTATCACTTAGCTTTGGTATTTTAACTATGATGTGTCTTGGTGTAGATTTCTTTGGGTTTTTCTTTAATGAAGTTTTCTGTGCTTCTTGAACGTGTGAAACGTTTTCCAGCCTTAATTTAGGGAAGTTTTCAGCTATGATTTGATTGAACAAAGTTTCTATCCCTTGTTCTTTCTCTTCATCTTCGGGAACCCCTATGATGCGGATGTTATTTCTCTTCATGTTGTCACAGAGCTCCCTTAGAGTTTCCTCACATTTTTTGAGTCTTTTCTTTTTTCTGCTCTGCTTCTGTGCCTTTGTTTATTTTGTCCTCTAACTCGCTGATTCGATCCTCAGCTTCATCCATCCTGCTTTTAATTTTTTCCATTGTGGTCTTCAGTTCTGATACTGTATTTGTCATTTCTGTCTGATTATTTTTTATTATTTCAATTTCCTTTCTTATACTTGTTATCTCTTTATTTAGGTGTTCGTAATGACTATTCATTGTTGCTCTAAGCTCTTTGAACATCCTAACTATCATTATTTTAAACTCTGCATCTGGTAATTTGGTTATATCTGGTTCATTCAAGACCTTCTCTGGGGATTTCTCTTGATTCATTTGGGTTGCATTTCTCTGCCTGCCCATTTTTTCTGTGTATAGGAAGGGTGTGGCCACTGGAGTCCAATGGGTGTTGCCTCTGTGTTCCCTAGGTGTGGTCTGTCTGCAGGCCCACCACCCACCCCCTCTGCCACTGCCTAGGGCGGTTGAGTATGGGCGTTGCCGGTGCCGACCCACTGCGGCTGTTGCTGTGATTTCCACCTCTCCTCTGCGGGAGGGGCTGTGTTCTTATGCCTGGCTCTACAAGCCTCAGCCTGTCTGGGCCTTCGCTTCGCCCCCACAGGGGGAAGGTATGCACTGCACTCAAGCCACAAGCCTCAGCACCAAGGGTAGCGGTGAGCAACTTTGCTCATTTGCGGACCCCGCCTGTTCCCAGGCTTCCGCCTAGCCCCCACGGTCAGAGCCGGCTTGCATAGGATCGCGAACTGTGGTTTCTCAGGTGGGCAGGGCTGCTGGCGTGTACTCAGTTGTGAGCCTATGCCTGTCCTGGGCTTTAGCCCCGCCCCCATGGTCAGGGCCAGCTTGTGCACGGCCTCAAACCTCGGAGGCCAGGTTATGTTGCGTGCCCATGGGCCCCTGCTCAGCAGCAGATCTCTGCCCATTTCTGGCCTCCCGCTTTTCCCCTGCAGGTGGGGCTGCAGGCAGGCCTGCAGCTGCTGGACCGCTTTCGTGCATCCCTCCACCCCTGCTGGGCTAGACCGAGCTCACCCCGGCTGGGCCTCACCCTTGCTGGGCCTCCGCCCCAGCCGACAGAACCACGTTTCCACGTCCTGCCTCCCCGTTTCTCCAGCAAGCCCTCAGCAGTGTGTGTAGGGGCACTGCAGCTCAGACCCAAACACTCCATTCTGTAGTCATGAAAGCTCCCTCCATCTAAGCAGCTCTGCTCTAAGTGCCACGGGAGAGCTTGTTTGGCTGGTGTCCTGTCTCCCTTTGCTGGTATTGCTAGTTCCAGGGGAAATATTCGTTATGGATTTGGGAAGTGATTCAGACCAGGGGTTAGGGTAGCTGTCCCTCAGAGTGTTTCTCCCTGTGCCTTCCAGTCCACATTCTTTTCCCGCTGCTCCGGTCCTCTCCTCTGTCCCCGTAACCCAGAGCCCTGGGTGAGTGATTGTGAGAGAGTTTTTTTGCGCTGTCCCTTTAAGAAGAATCCTGGGTCTGAGAAAACTGTCTCTTTCTCCCAAACAGTATTCTCACTTGTTTCACAGCTCAATACTGTCCAAACGCCTCTTCTAGGCTCTGGGGCTGCAGGCTTAGGCTTTGTTCCTGGGACCCAGGTCCCTCCCTCTCCACTAAACTATCTTCCTGCCACGCGAGTCTGTCATTCGCTCCAGGTTGCTGGGCAGCGCTTTCCATGTTTTCACTTTTCCTACCAGTCTCAATGTGGCTTCTTCAGTGTTCCTTGGTTGAAGAGTCCACTTAGTTTAGTTCAAAGTTGGTTTATCCAGATGATGGTTCTTAAAATTAAGTTATAATCCACTTTGGTTCCAGCAGTTGGAAGTTGGTATGTCCGCCTACTCCATTGCCATCTTGCCATCTCAGTACATTCTTTTCTTGAAGCCTGGAGGCTAAGAACTCAGCTGCTTTCTTTGATAGACCCAAATCTCTTACTAAGTCACTCAATTTGGCTTGGCTATACTGCTAAGGGGTTAATGACTGCTTGGCATCAGAAGAAGACCCTTCAGATTCTACAACCATTTCCTCATGCATCTTATCAAAATACACTTGATCACCATGTTCACTTTCCTCATCCTTAGAAGAAATAAAACCATTGAAAACTGGAACCGGGAGTGTCTCAGAGTGTGGGATAAGTCATATTGCTGAAGGAATATTAGGATATGTGATCATATGCCGTTTTTTCTTGCCGATGCCCTTTGTATGGATCAGACAGAAATAACAGTCACTGCTGTGGTCCTTAGGTTCACATCAAACTATGGGAATACCTAAACGCATTCCTTTCCATTTTCCTTTTGTCCAGTCAGGAAGCCTTTCCTCACAATTATGACACACAGTATGAGGAGCCCAATTCTTGTCTTGATTGCCAAGGGGAACTTGAAAATAGTCAATTTATGCACGTGTCACAAATGATGAAATATTGCACCTTTGATGTTGAAGTGTGTAACAGCCACATATATAACAGAAGGTGTCAGGACTATTCTTACATTTACGCCTACTCGAAGAAGACATGATTCAATCTTAAAACAAAATAAGAGGGCGTTTTTATCAGATAAGTTTTTACATTTAAAAACAACTATAATTATGTAAAAGTGATGTTTGTAAAACATGAATTGCCTTGTGGTTATGTTCAATCCAAGAGTTGTTGCCCTTTAACTCCAATTTAAAAACCAATACATGCCATTAACTGTAACAAAAAGAAATTAAAATTGCATTAAAAACTAGAGCATGCACCAAAATACGGATTCGGATTTTAGATTTAGAATCAGTGATGCAGAAATATATAGAAAAAGTTCTAAAACCTCATGCAACAGAAAATGAAAAAAAGAAATTGTTCCCCCGTGTTATTTCAGTAATGTTGGGGGTGGAGAGGGGGAGACACTGAGAAGTGTTTCTGTACTTCACACTCAGGAAATATTCAATAATTGTTTGTTCCAGCAGAAGAGAAGGGTTTCAGGTTTCTAAAAAGAAGAGAAACCAGAAGAAAGATCTGGGGGAAGTGACTGGGAGTGGGAGGCTGGGTGGACCGGGACGAACAGGATTGACGGGGACATGGGGGAAATGGAAGAGGGCAAGCTGTGATCACACTGGAAACAAGAACAATGATTTGGAAAAATGACTTGCGCTGACTGCAAAGGGAGGCCTCTGCAACAGCAAAGCAGGAGGAGAAAGTCAAGAACCAAGAGCCAGAGGTGAGATAGCACAGGGCTACACGAGCAGCGACAGAGGGGAGGGGCAGAACTGAAACTGGTGGTGGAAGAGGTGCCAACAACTGGAGACAACTTGAAAAGGTGGTACAGTGATATATATATATATATAATTTTTTTTTTTTAATTTGAGGCTGTCTTCTCCTAACATACACACACACACACACATATATATATATATAATTTTTTTTTAACTGTGGTTTTCTTAGTCACTGCCATCCCCGGAAGGGATGGGTCTGTCAAAAAGCATTGCTGGGAGCAGCAGTTGGGAGGAGATCATACTTTTGCACTCACTCATTTACAGTTTGCCCTGGGGCCCCTGATGCAGTGTCCTGCAGCGCATGGGAAAAAAGTCTGCGCAGAGGTGCTCCTTGGATTAGCTGTTCCAAGACAAAAGCATGAACACCCCCTGGAGTCAATGTACTAAGTACTTACTGGTGCCTGGGTGGCTTGACTCTGAAAAGAATTAGGTGTTCTGATAGAACTGCACAGCAACAAGAGGGCTCCTGCGTGCCAACAATCTGACCATTTCACTCAACAGTGCTTATGACAAAGCTTTAATTTTTTTTTAAGAGATATTTGATTACTAAGGCATGCAAGGCAGCAAACATTGAAAGCAGGATCCTGTGATACAGAAGCCACTATAAGGCCACAAAAGCTGAAAGCAAATGTTTCAAATTTTCCTGGGGCTCTGGTTAGCTTCTTTGGACTCCCAGTTTCTGCTTGAGCATGTGCCTGCGTGTGCGCTGTGCATGTGTGTCTGCGCCCCCTCCCCCTTTTTGTAATTGGAGCAACATTTTATTGATGAAGGTCGAAAACAGAAATAGTATCAAAGATCTGGGTTCTGGTCCTCACTCTTCCCAGATAAAAGGCAAGTTTCCAATCCCAGTAAAACTGGTAATAGAACCTGACAAACTCAGCACCCAGGTAGGATTCATTAGCAAGATGAGGACAGTATCTTATGACTACTATCTTGGAGCTCTACACACAAGATGTTGGTGCTGTACTATGGGATTCTTATTAAGCTAACACTTGATGGTCAGGGTCTCGCTTATAATGTTTTATTCATAAATGTTGCAAAAGTGAAATGAATTATTAATGCAAAGATTATCTGTCACAGACAGGAATCAGTAACAGAATTTCCCTAGGGCGTGGGTGGGAGGTGGGTTAGAGGAACTAGCAATGCAAGCACAGAGCTCTTCTGTGCTGACCACATGTTCAGATTGGCCCTGGTCCCCAGGGACCAAGCTGGTGCCATGTGCCGGCTGTCAGGTAGCCTCTGCAAAGCCTGCTCCGTTAGCTTCCTTCTGGTTACTTGTCCACACTACAAAAACTGCCATCATGACGGCACCAACAGTAGGCCTCCAGTCTCCGTCTCTACAGTACCTCTGACATTACTGGTGGGTAAGGTACTCTTTTTGAATATTGGACAGGATTCTTAAGGATTAAATTAAGGCCTAAGAAGAGTGGCTTACTCTCCTTAATACTGACTATGTGCCAAGCACAACGGTAGGTGCATTATCTCACTGTATCCTCAAAACTTTGCCATGCCAGAGGTACTGATATCATCCCCAGCTTACAGATGGAGAAACTAAGTCACAGAGAGTTTAGGTACATTGCTCAGGGCCACACAACTTGGAAGTGGCAAACCCAGAGTTTAAATCTGGTCCTATCCCTATTATAAAGCCCCTACTCTTGCTATCTACTTTAGTGAACATAAAGTTTGGAGACTGGGAGATATTATCATAACAGTCACAACCATGCTGCAAAATCTTTAAAACCAATCAAGAGTGAGCTATACTTTGAGAGATCAAGTGATGTTACAGAAACAAACAACTGGAAATCAAGGGACATACAAGTTATATACCTCATTACTTGAGTCGACGCTGTTCTAGTTCCATCACTTAAAAGAGCCTGCTAACGTCTGACCAGGTGGTGGCACAGTGGATAGAGAATTGGACTGGGATGCGGAGGATCCAGGTTCAAGACCCTGAGGTTGCCAGCTTGAGCACAGGCCCATTTGGTTTGAGCAAAAGCTCGTCAGCTTGGACCCAAGGTCGCTGGCTCTAGCAAGAGGTTGCTTGGTCTGCTGAAGGCCCACGGTCAAGGCACATGTGAAAAAGCAATCAATGGACAACTAAGGTGTCGCAATGGCAATGAAAAACTAATGATTGATGCTTCTCACCTCTCTCCATTCCTGTCTGTCTGTCCCTATCTATCCCTCTCTCTGACTCTCTCTCTGTCTCTGAAAATAATAAAATAAAATAAAAATTAAAAAAAAAAAAGAGGCTGCTAACTAACCTTGGAGAGAGAGTCCTGGAAACAATCTGCTTGGACTCCAATCTCAGCTCTCTTTCTAATCATGAGCAAGACATTGAACCCCATCTGGGCCTCAGTTTCCTCAGCTTGCAATAACAACAAAACCACCCTCATAGGGCTGTCATGAAGATTAAATGAAATAAAACATGGAAAATGTTTAGAACCACACCTAGCACAAAATGATTAATAACTTTATTTATACCAGTATGGGTCAATGGGCAAGATGCATAAGTCCACCTGAGTTTCCTCATCTGTAAAATGATCTGCAGAGTTGTTATGAGGATTAAATGAAATAAAAACCTAAAAGCAGGTCACATGCAGACCTCCTCATAGTAGGTACTCAACAAATGTTCCTTTGTTTCCTCTTCCCACTGCAGCACTACCACTTAGTCTTCCGAGACCTTAGTCTCCTGTGTTATAAAATGACATGCTCAGTCATTCCCTGGCATTTTGACCTCACAGGCACGTCAAAACCAGAGTGTGCCAAAGGTCAGGCTAGATATCAGGAAACCTCGGTTGTATTTAAAGTCCTAGCTTTTGAAAAGCCACTTAACTTACTTACACCTCGATTTCCTTATTTATTCATTCTATTGTAATCTCAACAAGGGTGCTAATACTGTGTGCTACACATTAGATATTCAAAGATAGATAAGGCGCTGTCTCTGAGTTCAAAGAATGCATATTCTACTTCAAAACAAAGGCATGTAAACAATTAAGTGAACTGATTAAGGTATGGACAAGTTAGAGGCGGGCCAAAGGAGGTAGCCATCAGATTGAGGTAGGTAGGGCAAAGAAAGGTTCAGAGAAGACAGGCCCTGGAGTTGCATCTCACTAGATGGATGGGAGTTCCCTGAGCAGAGCCAGAGGAAAGAAAGGTATGCCAGCAAGTGCAAAGGTGTAGGGATGCAAAACAAGGAACTGTAAATAATTAATTATAGCTGAGTACAGGGTGCATCTAGGGGAGTGGCAGGAAACTGGGACAACATCATCCCCACTTACCTTGCAGGATTTCTGTGAGACAGAATGAGGACAATGAAGTAAAACACAGACAAGGACAGAGTGTTGCAGAACTGCCGTGGATGACTGTGAGTTGAGCTCTAGCAAGGCTCATAAAGGTGCTTCATTTCCCCCAGTTCCTAGCAAGAGAACTCCAACTATTGTTTCTTCTGTTACCACCACCTTGCCTCCCTCCTCTCTACCCTGAAAGAAGGCAAAGAGGATTTAGCATGGATCTAAGTGGAGAGGTGGGAGGGAGAAACGAGAAGGAAAATCATCCCGCTCTTGTTTCAATTACCGCAAACCTTTTGAAAGTTCCTTAACTATAATGTGTCTCATATTTTAAAAGAGTTCAGTTCCTATTAGCAAAACAACGACAAAACAAAAAAACCCTTGACCCTAAAACCATGACCTTTTAAACATTCTTTACCATAACCCATAATAAAAAATACATTTTATATCATAAACCAGTACACACACATTACTAAACAATACCTAAAACCTGCTACGTGCAATGCCCTCAGATATATTTTCTCTTCTATTTCATGCCATTTAATAAAGTGTCAGTTACAATCTCCTAATTGATTTGACTACTTGCTAGTTGGTCACAACCTGCAGTTTGAAAACCACCACCCTAAGAGACAGGAAGGTTCATGGAAGATTTCAAAAGTATGGCTTATAGCCTGACCTGTGGAGGCACAGTGGATGAAGTGTCAACCTGGAATGCTGAGGTCGCAGGTTTAAAACCCAAGGCTTGCCCGGTCAAGGCACATACAAGAAGCAACTACTATGAGTTGATGTTTCCCACTCCTCCCCCCCTTCTCTCTCTCTCTCTTCTCTAAAAAAGAAAAAAAAAAAAAGAAAAAAATCAATAAACGTACAGTTCACACATCTCTTCAACCTTCCTTTACTTTTACATTTCAAGACATTGCAAAATAGAAGGAAGTCCAGCTCATTTTCTGGGAAACAAAACATCCCTGTATGTACAATTCACAAGGCGTGTTGTCTGACAATAAATGAGGTTTCCACCTGAAGTTTCTTGTGTGTTTGGTTGCTGCAAATGATTAGCCATGTTGACGAGTAGAATTTCAAAATACAGGACTCTCTCTTAGGCAGGGCCTTGGTGCCCTGTGGAAAGTAAGATTATAGGTCCCCAATGTCTTTTCAATGAGAACAGTCAATAAGCAACTTCTTTCACGTAAAGGGCCCATCATACATCATAACCCAGAAGTGAGCAAGCATTCTGCCTCAGGGCTGCTGAAATGGGAACACAATGACTACATGCCCTTCCAATCATGCACAGATTTAAAATTCATATCACTATCATTACTACTACCACCTCCCTCAACAAGGGAAGAATCTGCTCCCCTTCTAGCTCTGTATACTTCTATGTCCAGACAACAACTTAAAGCTGGAAAGAAGCAAAAAGGTCATCTGGTCTACCTCTCTCCTTCCAAAAAGGATGGCCAACTAAACTTTTCCATCTCACAGCTGAGCTATTTCCCCCTGTACTACAACATCTGTGCTCCACAGGACCTTCCCTCTGGTGCTGCAAAAGCTTTAGATGTTTCTACCGTCACAGTGTGTGTGTGTGTGTGTTTCCAAAGTTAGAAGTGGGGAGGCAGACTCCTGCATGTGCCCAACCGGGATCCACCGGCATGCCCACTAGGGGGTGATGCTCTGTCCATCTGGGGCATTGCTCCTTTGTGGACAGAGCCATTCTAGCACCTGAGGCAGAGGCCATAGAGCCGTCCTCAGTGCCCCGGCCAGCTTTGCTCCAATGGAGCCTTGGCTGCAAGAGGGGAAGAGAGAGACAGAGAGGAAGGGGAGGGGCAAGGGTGGAAAAGCAGATGGGCTCTTCCTCTGCGTGCCCTGACTGGGAATTGAACCCAGGACATATACACACCAAGCTGACACTCTACCGCAGAGCCAACCAGCCAGGGCCCTGTCACACTTTTGATTACACTATTCCTCCTACTGAGAATGCTTAGCCTTCCTGCCCACACAAATTCCACCCATTCTTTCAGATCATATCCCAAACTCTCTAGGAAGCCTTCCCCAAACTCTACAGACCTGTCCATCTTTTCTTTCTTTACTGAAAAAAGATTCAGCTCACTGAATTCATAAAACTTTTGCTTCTTAGATGTGATTTAACAAACAGTTAAGATGTACTTATTGATTAACTTTTTAATATTTAAAAGAAGGTGTGTTTATAAGAAACTTTAACCTTAAGCTAACCTTTCTTACAACATACATAGCAAGGAGTAAAAAGAAAGGTTTAGCATTTCCTTATGAAGATATTTAAATCATGTCATCATTATAAATTTCCATATATTCAGAACTAGTGACAATGATTGTAGATGCCACCACTGTTGATTTTTCTGATATTCTATCATATGGGAGACACTTGGCTCAGGCAACTGAATATCAGATGGAGCAACCGAGGGGCTTCCTCCCTCACGCAGATACTATGGTAGATGTTCTCAGGGAAGAATACTCTGTGCTTTGATACATAGTCTACAGAACTCTGTGTTGGCTTTGGTTACTTTTTGTTACAATAGGATCATTGAATTTTGTAATTTTGAAAAAACTTAAATATTACCTATTCCACCTCAGAAGAGGAAATTTAGGCAAAAAAAAAAAAAAAAAAAAGTGAGCTGATGTGCTTCAGATCACATCTGTGAGATAGATAGGGTAGAAACCAGTTTTTCTGTTACCCAAAGAAATCAGGAGTGACAGGTCTAAAATCCTCATACCACCTAGCTCTTCAGTTTCATTTCCCCTGTCCCCAAACTTCCCATCTTCCACCAGATCCCTCTGTCTCACCGCTGAGGGACTTCCCCAATTCCTCAACACCAAACTGTCTTCCTGTCATTAACCAATTCCCCGATGTAGTTCCATCTCATTGCCACGACTTCTCTTATCCTATTTGGCAATTTCACTGTTTATTCCGTTATTTTCCCCCTTATCCGATACCATACCTACCAAAACCACACAGCGGCTTTGCTTTAAATCCTTCCGTATAGTCCAAAGTCACACACGAAACTGAAGCTAGTGACCACAAGTGCCTCACAGAGTCCTATTCTCTCCTAGGATTACGGAAGTCTTCTCCATTTCATGCTGCGTGTGAATGTAACATGCTGGAAAACCCAGGCAGGTATTTTCTCAAGACACCTAGCCAAGCAAACAATTATGTTTGCAAGTTAAGTAAGAAGAGTAGCAGCGTTCATTCACACTATCGACAAACAACAAACTTTACTCTTCACCAAAAATATCCTCTCTAGCTGAGGAGTGGAAACATTGATTAATTGACCCCTCCTTTCCTTATTCTTGTCTATGTTCTTGTCAAGGCACTCAAAGAAGAATGAAGTGGTCAAAGCAGAAGGCAGAACAAAGACAAGACCAGTGAAAAGTCCAAACAAATCAGAACCAGCTGCAGAGTATGGTGTTCAACATGTGGACCCCAAAGGCCAACTGTTCAGTCTTAGTTCCACCAGTAATAGCTTAGTGACCCTGGGCATCCAGTTTGCACTCTTTTGACGAGTTTCTTTGTCTGATAAATGGGGTAATAGTACCTACCTCACAGAGTTGCCATAAGCATTACAGTAAATATACATAAAATACTTAGGAGAATGTTTGACATATACTAAACATTACTTAACTATTTGTTAACTAAAATAAATCCTGAGTTGGGATTTTAAAAACCACATTCTGTGTCTGCAGATCTTCAAGTCTTACTGGCCGTTTCAGAACTTAGAGACATTGTGCTGGTTTCCATACCATACTACATATATTCCACAGCCTCTAATGTGAGTTGTTTGCCAATACTTCATTCCATAATTCCTCTGCATTGGGACTTGACAGGCTCTCTCACTGACAGTCCCTGTTGCTGCAGTCGCCACACATGCTGAGGAAAGGCCTGCTAAAGTACAAGGCCTGTGAAGCCACAAATGTTCTTGTGTGCCCACACATCACAAATTCTACCTGTAACCCAGGACTGGGGTTGAGGGGGGGGCAACAGGCCACCTACCATAGCGAAAACAAAATGAAGGGAATATTCTTCACACCAAATGTGTCTTTTTGGTACTGGGCTCACAGGGCAATGCAAACTTCTCAGGAGTTGTCCTAAAGTCTGTCCTCCCTTTCTTTCTTTTCTTTTTAAATAAAATTTGTCATTTTAACCATTATTTATTTATTTATTTATTTTAAAAGACTATTTATTCATTTTAGAGAGGAGAGGAGAGGAGAGAGAGAGAGAAGGAGGGAGGAGCAGGAAGCATCAACTCCCATATGTGCCTTGACTGAGCAAGCACAGGGTTTTGAACTAGTGACCTCAGTGTTCCAAGTCCATGCTTTATCCACTGCGCCACCACAGGCCAGGCACTCCTCCCTTTCTTCATTTTACTTGCATTGGGCTCTTGGTTACACTAAACTTAGTCTTCTCAAGGTCACTGACACACTCCCACTCTGCTGAACCCAACAAGCCATCGGACTCCATCGCTGGGGAGGATCACCACTGCCAGCACTCCCTTTCCTCAGGGCTTCCCTCTCCCGGCTTCAATGACACCATATTCTCCTGGGTTTTCTGGCTACTCCTTCTGGGGCCTCTTTGCTGGTTGATTCCTGCCTTCCCCTGCTGCTCACACTGGAGAGTCGTGAGGCTCATTCTTTGGTCCTCTTTCCTTCTCCATAATGAGCTCATCCAGTCTTGTGGTTTAAATATCACTTCTTCCCTCAATGACTCTCCAATACATACTGAAATCCTGAATTCCAGATTCACATATCCAACTGCCTACTCAGTGATTCCACAGAGCTGTCTAATCGGATCTTAAACTTAACTTGTTCAAAACCAAACTCCTGACCCCACTCCCACATCTCTCCCTCTTCTGTCTTCCCCATCTCAGTAAATAACACTCCCCACCTTCCCCTTCTCCTCTCGCCTTCCTTTATAACTTACCAGCCAGCAAATCCTATCAAGTTTACCTTTAGCAATACCCAGAATCTGACCGTAGCTCGTCCCTCCAAACTGCTATTATTCCTACTGAGTACTGAAATACTCTCATAAGAAAGGCTCTCGCTTTTGCCCCGGCCTTACTCAAAACATCGGCCAGAGAGATGCCATTAAAACCCTGGTCAGATCACGTCACTCCTTTGTTCAAAGCCTTTCAATGGCTTTCCATCTCACTTACAAAAGCCAAAGTCCTTATGATAAGTGCACAGCCCTCCATAATGTGAGTTGCCCCAACCTACCCCCTTAGATCTCTGACCTCATCTCCTTCTCCTTTCCCCTGTTCACTCTACTCCAGCCACACTGGCCTCCTTCTCTTCAGGGTTCCATGTCAGTGCAACTTCTGCACAGAGTGCCCTTCCCCAGACATGTAGATGCTTGGTTCCTTAACCACCTTCACATCTCTGCTCAAAAGTCATCCTCTGGATGAAGCTGTCCCTCACAACACTTTTTAAAATTGCAAACTATACCTACTCAGCACTCCTCATTTCCCTTCCCTGCTTTATATTTTCCCAGTAAGTTTCATCAACCTCTTATTATATAAATTCTATTATAAACTGTATTACAAAATTATTTAGTTTATCCCTATTAGAATACTCATTTTGCCTTGCCCTACTAGAGTATAAGCTCAAAGCAGGATTTATGTTCTGTATTTGTTCATTGCTGCATTCCTATGACTCAGTAAGTGCCTTGTATACAGTAGGTGCTCAATAAATACAATGTGTCCATAAAGTCAGGGTACACTTTTGACCGGTCACACAGTCAGAAGTGCACCCTGACTTTATACGGACACACCATATTTGCCAAATGAATAAAAATAATGGATCACTGGATCACTGGGTTCCCCTTACCTAAGACAGTCATCACTGTCTTCATTAGCTTCATGGGTGTCCTCCGGCGGCTGATGGACCCACTTGTATGCGGAGACAAGACGTTGGTTTTCCTCTTGACGTACAAGTAGATACGCAAGTACACCACAACCATGATGAAGAAGGCCACGAGGTTGGACACTGTCCAGAAAATGAGGTAACTCCTGCTGTAAATGGGGGCCAGGGAAGAGCAGGTAGAGATGTCACAGAGGCAATTCCAGCCCAGCGTGGGGACCGCCCCCATAAAGATGCCAATGGCCCAGACAAACAGAATGAGCAATATCACCCTCTTTTTGGTCAGGTTGCTGTGGACCCGCATCCTCATGATTGACATGTGCCTCTCCACAGCAATAACCAGCAAATTGGTCAGGGAGGCCGTCAAGCTGGTATCCAGAAGTCCCTGGCGGAGAAACCAGCGGTGGACAGTCAATGTTTTTGAAACAGGGCCAGTGTTGAACATCAGAAATACATAGGCAATTCCAGCAAAGAAATCTGCAGCAGCTAGGTTAGCCAACAGGTAGTAGAAGGGGAAATGAAACTTTCTGTTTTTAATCACCGCTGCGATGACCAGAGAATTAGAAAAAAATATAAACACACAGAAAAATGTTCCAACACATAAAACAATCTGAAGCTTTGTTTTTGTCCAGTCGTCAGCAGTGTCGGTGTTGCTCTTATTATAAAAAAAGTCCATCCGCTTATCATAGTGACACTCATTCATTGTGGAGAAGAACTGAACATCCTAGAAAGAAATTTAAAGAAGAAACAAATATCATTTTTTGCAAAGTCAATAAACCACCAGCTTCCATTGCAAAGACCTTGTCTGGCCAGCTCCTCTCAGTCCTTCAGATCTCAGTAACTGTTCCTTGTCCCAGGGCCCTAGCCCCTGACCTCCTGTCACAGCGTTTATCTCACATTGGTAACTGTTGTCTGTTTCCCAGGCTAGGTGCGAGCTCAGTGAGGGAGGGTATATGTTACCATTATCACCTCAGGACCCATTTTCCCTGGCTGCCTTATGACAGGTACCTGCTGACTGCTGGCTGACTAGCTGGCTGAATGAATCAATGAATAAACAAACATGGAGGCAGCAATGTCAGCAAATTTAATAAAGCAAATATTCTGAACCGTGCAATATCCACTCTATTGGTAACTATTACAGCACAACATATCAATGCTTTCTCCTGGTGGTTTCCAGCCCATTTCTTATTTATGGGTTCTGTTCATTAATCAAAAGCAGGTTGGTAATGCCAGGCACATTCTTGTCGATGGTGTTGAGTTACTTTTCACATGACTAAACGGCCTCCCCAGGAGATCAGTTTTCCACTACTCTGATTCCACTCCTGACTCTCCTTTGACCATCTTTTGGTTTCAAGCTACAATGACAACACTCATTAAGTTGTGGTACAGGGCTGGAGTCTGGTCTCCACACTCCTTCCTTACCTTTTTGTGTACTTCTTTCTTATTCTCCTAACCCAAACTGAACCAATGTGAATCTGTTTTCTGGGTTTTCCAACTCAATCACTTCGGGTCAGTTTCCTTGTATGCGTTCCCTTCAACACAGCGGGAGGTGGAAGGGCAGGCCTCCCTGGACAGGACTGAGATCTGGAGTTCGGGCAGACATCCAAGGATATGAGAACATACCTGCCAAGTGAGAGCAAGTCCTCAGGACACATGTTTGAAAGTAGACCCCATATTGGGGTATCAGGCAAACAAAGAAAATACAAATATCAGGACAAGATCTCTTAGATCCCAAAAGTGAGGGATCTTGGCCAAGGAGGGGCTGGGCAGAGGCTCTAAGAGTGCCCATCCGTCTATGCGTGGCAGGAGGACCGAGGTGTTCTGCCTCACAAGGGTCTGAGTATAGCCATGAATGGTCCTATCAAAGGAGACTGGAGTTGAAGGCCAGGAAATCTAGCTTCTGGGGAGAATAACCATGGACCCTTTCACAAGGAATGAGGCTGCAATTTAATTGCTGGAGATCCATCCAGTAGGCTCAGGCAGTGCGCAGTTCACTGTGGGGAAGGAAGTGGCTCTGACAGCAATGCTTACCAGAAATCTCCAGCTTTTAAGGTTCTCGTAAATTCTCTAATCCAATACCACATACAGACTCAGGATAAACATATCAGATATCAATTTGAAGTAGTACAAGACACCATGGAAATAAATCTTAGGCAGTCTTCTTTTTAATTTACATTTTAATAATAAGATGATACTTTTAAATGAATTAGACACATCTCTCTGCCATAGCAAATGGAAGGTAGGAATATCAAATTACATCCTTAAAGTAAACAAACTGAGAGTGGTCTCCAGAGACAGAGACGCATAGTTCTAGTGCAATTCAATTACAAAGGGGGACTCAATTTTAATAATGACAAAATAGAAATTAGTCTCTTTCACAGACATTCACCAATATTTAATTGCCAATATCATATAACTCCACATAGCAGGCCAAAATAGCTATGCTTCATTGTTATAATTTTCCCAAATGAAAAATATAGACATATTTGATCATGTAATAGCTCTTAATATCCCAGTATATGAATATACCACCCTTTATTTAAGTAATCTCTAAGTGTCAGGCACGTAGGCTGTTTCCAATAGTTTGCTTTCATAAGCAAGGCGACGTTCTTGTGTATTAATCTTCACACATCCTTGCCCAATTATTTCCTTAAGATTAATCCATAGATTTCAAGTTGATGAAGTAACAGAATGTAAATTTATCTAAAAGTTTCTGATGCATATTGTCAAACTGCCCATGAGACAGATTGTATTCTGATCCTACTAGCAACATATCAGAGTTAAGCAGAAAATACCAATCTAGTAAAATTTAATTTAAATATCTAAGGAGAAAATTTAGCTTTCAATAATGTTGAAAGTATATAGAAATTCAAGACAAAAAAAAAATCAAAGAATCACATGAGAAATTTTAATGATGCAATTAATGTGTCCCTTCACTAATGAAAACTAATAATGTATTTTACTTTGCTATATGCTCAGATAACTAAGAGAAACATATTTCTAATTTAAAATTATATTATCCTTGATTAATTCATCAGCAATATCAAAATTAATATATTGGAAAGATGCTAGAATTATAACACTACCAAGAATATCTTTAAAATTTCCTAATTTCCTTTTGAAGAAGTCTTAACAATTTAGTTTGGGCTCATAAATTTGTTGAAATTGTAATTATATGATGTCCTAAAAATCTCAATGTTTTTACTTCAAAAATCTTCAAATTCAACTTCCCCCTATCAAAACTAAAATGGCACATTCTTAGATATATATTTTAATAAAAATTATCCTGAGACCAAGAAGTTCCATCTTACAAAGCAGGGAAACCATATAGCCAGAACTTCCCACCAAGCAGTTTCCTACCTCTTGGCCTCAGATTCAACTTTTGAGCAAAACAGACAAAAATAAAGGAAATGGTAAAAAGAAATAAGGCAATTGGTAAAAAAAAAAAATTCCACAGCAGAGAATATTATGCAGCCATTGAAAATCACATTTACTGTGAAGTTGTGTTAATATAAGAAAAAGCATATGCCATTATTATTATTATTATTTTTACAGAGACAGAGAGAGAGTCAGAGAGAGGGATAGATAGGAACAGACAGACAGGAACGGAGAGAGATGAGAAGCATCAATCATCAGTTTTTTGTTGCCGTTGCAACACCTTAGTTGTTCATTGATTGCTTTCTCATATGTGCCTTGACCGCGGGCCTTCAGCAGACCGAGTAACCCCTTGCTGGAGCCAGTGATCTTGGGTCCAAGCTGGTGAGCTTTTTGCTCAAACCAGATGAGCCCACGCTCAAGCTGGCGACCTCAGGGTCTCGAAACTGGGTCCTCTACATCGCAGTCTGACATTCTATCCACTGCGCCACCACCTGGTCAGGCTTGACTATATTTTAAAGGTCAAAAAAAAAAAAAGGCCATTGGCTCAGTGGTAGAACATAGGCCAAGTGTATGGATGTCCTATGTTTGATTCCCCATCAGGGCACACAGAAGAAGCACCCATCTGCTTCTCTATCCCTCCCCTTAACTCTACTCTCCCTCTTTCTCTCTCTTTCCCTTCTGCATCCATGGCTCCACTGGTTCAAGTGCATCAGCCCAGGTACTGGGTATGGCTCCATGGAGCCTCCGCCTCAGGTGCTATAAATAGCTTGGTTGCGAGCATGGCCTGTTATGGGCAGAGCATCAGCCCCAGGCAGGGTTTGCCAGGTGGATCTTGGTCAGAGCACATGCAAGAATCTGTCTCCCTATCTCCCCTCCTCTCACTTGAGAAAGAAAAAAGAAAAAGGAAAGAAAAAGCTAAAAAAGATATGTGTAATATTAAGAATGGTGGCCCTGGCCAGATAGCTCTGTTTTTAGAGAATCAGCCCAAAGTGCAGAGGTTGCTGGTTCAATACCTGGTCAGGGCACATACAGGAATGGATTGCTGTTCCTTTCTCTCTCTCACTTCCTCTCTCACTAAAATCAATTAATTTTTTAAAAATTTAAAAGAAAAAAATGATGGAATTGTAGATCATTTTTTAAAAATTCTTTCCAGGTTTTTCTGTTCCATAATTTCTGTAATAAATAAATAAACTTTTAAATGCTACTTTATAAAAGTCTGTCTTAGGAGCACACATTCTACCAAGTGTATTCTACCTTTCTCTGACAACTACAGTCTGAAACATCAAAATTAACATCCAAAGGAAAAGCCTGAAGAATTCACTTATGTTCATTATTCCTACATTTACCAGCAAAGCACATTTTTGAGTTTTTCAGTGATAATGAAAATAAAATGGTTTTCTACTTAAAGTTTCATGTAATGATAAAACCTTATATGCTGACAACTAACCCAGCGAGGACATTATTTTCCCCAACACTTCTATAAAACATTTCCTATTGCAATCACCCCAGAGCTCTGAAAATGAATAACCTGAAGTTTTGTGAACTAGTCCTTTTGATTTTTTTTTCTCCTTTGCCATCTGCCACCAAGTTTGTTGACAGTCCCCAGTACATATTACTGTATTTTCTTAGCTGGAAATTACCCAAAATGTTGGTGAACTTATAACAAATGATCAGATTTATCCTCTCTTGACCACTTTCATACCTTAAAACATGGTTCTGTAATCCTAGCCTAAACATCCCCTTCACAGAGATAACTTCTCTGACCAATCTAAAGTAACCCCACACACCTGAAGCTATAAAACTCCTAGAAGAAAACACAAGCAGTAAATTAAACACTTTGGCATTTCTTTTAGCAATATCTTTTCAGATGTCTCCTTCAACAAGGTCAATAAAAGAAAAATTAAATATATGGGACTACATCAAACTATAAAGATTTTGTACAGTGAAGGAAACCATAAGCAAAACAAAAAGACAACCTACAAAATGAGAGGAATATTTGCAAATGATCTATATCTAATAAGGGGTTAACAACCAAAATACATATATAAAACACTCATATAACGTAACACCAAAAAAACCTAAGCAATTCAAATAAAAAATGGGCAGAGGACATGAATAAACATTTCTCCAAAGAGGACATACTGATGGCCAACAGACCTATGAAAGATGTTCAACATCACTAATCATCAGGGATTAAAATAACAATGATATATCACCTCACATCTGTCAGAATGGCTATCAATGATAAATCAACAAATGAGTTGCAGGTGAAGATGTGGAGAAAATGGAACCCTCATAAACTGTTGGTGGGATTATAAATTGGTGCAAGTACTATAGAAAATAGTATGGGCATTTCTGAAAATATTAAAAACAGCTGCCATACAAACTAGCAATTTTACTTCTGGGTATTTATCCAAAGAAAACAAAAACACTAATTCGAAATGATATATGAACACCTATGTTCATTTCAACATTGCTTGTACTAGCCATGGATATGGAAGTATTCTAGATATCCATCAACAGATGAATGAATAAAGAAGTGGTATATACGTATCTATAATGGGATATTATTCAGCAATAAAAAATGAAATCTTACCATTTGGGACAACATGGATGTATTAAGAGGGTATAGTGCTAAGTGAAATAAATCAGGCAGAAAAAGACAAATACCATATGATTTTATTTATATGTGGAAACAAAGAAAACCCTTCAAAAAATGAATAAACAAAATAATACAGAACCAAATCCATAGATACAAAGAACAAGCTCACGGTGGCCAAAAGAAGGGGAGTGGAATGTAACCCCACAGCTTTCATACCAGAGAGCCCTGTGGTATCTTCTCCAGAGCACCTACCATCTGTTACATATTTTCTTTTGAGTTTATGCATTTATAGTCCATCCCCCACCCTAGACCAGTCTGCTCCAGCACAATAGGCATCTATCTTTTATGCTCCTGTCTATAGCATCAGCATTTGTGGAAAGAATGAATAAATCTCTGTCCTATCTCTTCCCCCACTAATATGAAAAGGTTCAAATGAGTGCCTTTGCTGACTTCACCCACTACATATGCCAAGTAGAGAACTTCTTCATTTATTAACTATGTGTTCTTGGGTTATTACTTACTATCTCTACTTCATTATTACTACTGTATTTTTTATTGCTGATATTTGAGTGATCAATTTGTGCCTGGTGCCAGACTAAGCATTTTACATGAGTCATCTCACTTAATCTTCCCAGCAATGCTGTTGATACTCTTATCATAGAAAGCTATTTTGCAGATGAGGACACTGAAGCGCCCTTCTCTGAGGTCACACAACTAGTGAGGGGAAGACCCTGGATTCTACTCAGGCAGCTGTGCTCCCAGGCCCACATGCTTATCTACAACACTACACTGTCTCTCCAGAGAAAAACAAAATGTCAGGTAGACCATGTCATACTTAAAATAGCTATAGAATTACCAAAATAGAATGGCCAATCAAATGACATTCAAATACTGTATTGCACTATAAAAGGGGGGCAGGGGTCATTCTAAACAGTCTTCAGGGTGTTTATTTTGTTCTAAAAGCCCTAGGAAGCACAGAAAAATGTATTTTTCTGCAAATATATTTTCACATCTTATGTTAATAGGCCACACAATATGGTCCACACCAAGACAACTTTAACATTGGTAAGCTTTAATTCTGCCAAATCCCAAGTTGTTTTTTTTTTATTTTTCTTTTCTTTTATACTAAAAGTATAGAGGACTTGAATAGTTCTGACCCAGAAACAAAAGATGTTAAACTTTGGAGCTATTACCACAACTTCAAACTTTAATTTAAGACTTCATAAAATGATGGCTTAGAGAGTTTATATGTGGAATCCAGATGAAAACTTCATGAGCTAAGCTTTCATTTAGACTCTCCCAAACTTGATTCTCTAAAAAAAATGCCCAGCTATCCCAGAATGTGGAAACAATTATGAAAATTAAGATGTCTGAAAACCACTCGGGCAGCTTTATTTCTAGCTCCATCTTACGAGACAAGTTGCTGCTGGCCTTTCCGCTGGCTTTCAGTAACACTCTCCCTTCCTCCTAGGAAGAGTCAGGGTGTCGCCCAAACAAGCTCACTCGGTGCTGTGCGTGTTTTCTTTCCCCATGGTCCACAGATATCGACCAGTCCTCTCCTTTATGGAATTACCAGCCACATGGGAGTTGGAGGCTAGGTTAGCCAGTATGCTCACAGCCGGGAAAGAGACCACTCCTGCATAAAAGCAATCATGCTTGCTCATTGGATTCCTTTTAATAATTCATGTTAATGGCAAAATCAAAAGAGCATGGGATATTTAAACACATATGACCGTTGAGGTTCATTTCAAGCCATTAATTTCAGGGTCTTGGACTTGCCGTGTCCTCTTCCCAGAAGCCTCTTCCTGAGAAACTCAAAGGGCTTGTATCTCCACCTCATTCCTGCTCAAATGTCACTTCATCAGAGATCCCTTCCCTGCCACTCTCTAAAAGAGCCTCTAGTCCCCCCCCCCTTTACACTTTTACTCTTTAGTGCTGTATTTTTTTTCCTCATCGCATTTCTTACTACTTGACGTTATCTCCTTTGGGGTGACAGTCCATCTCCCCATGGCTGAGGATGTCAGAAATATTGTGTTGTGACAGCACAGGCCTGTACCTGGAACAATTCCCAGCATGTAGCAGGCACTCAGTAAACACTTGTTAAATATAGAACTAAATAGAATATCCTTGTACATGTGTGCAAGCACGCACCCTGTTTACCTACACTGAGCATTACTGCTTTCTTCTTCTGCATACTTTCTAACTTGGGTCTCACAACTCTTTCATTTCACTCTAGAGACTTGGCTCCAGGCTTGCTGGCTGAGAGGTGTGAGGAGGATGTCTGCCATCCTTGAACAGTGGCTTCATCAGAGCAAACAACACAGGGTGGCCTGGAGGGCAGTCCCACAATGAGAACTCTTCCTTGTCAGTACAGACATCCGACAGTATTGCTCCTCAACGGAACATAACTTCAAAAGAGAGGGGAACTCGCCTGACCAGGCAGTGGCGCAGTGGATAGAGTGTTGGACTGGGATGCGGAAGACCCAGGTTCAAGACCCCAAGGTTGCCAACTTGAGTGAGGGGCCCATCTGGCTTGAGCAAAAGCTCGCCAGCTTGGACCCAAGGTCACTGGCTCCAGCAAGGGGTTGCTCGGTCTGCTGAAGGCCCGCAGTTAAGGCACGTGTGAGAAAGCAATCAATGAACAACTATGGTGTCACAACGGCAACGGAAAACTAATGATTGATGATTCTCATCTCTCTCCCTTCCTGTCTGTCTGTCCCTATTTGTCCCTCTCTCTGACTCTCTCTCTGTCCTTGTAAAAAAAAAGAAAGAGAGAGAGAGGGGGACTCAATGGCCAAACCTAGAATAATTTGAGCAAAAAAATCAAAGCATTATAACCCAAAGTGTAAAATAAACATCCAAGAGTCCATAATAATATAAGTAAATGACTAAATAAAACAATAAATGAGAAATGAGAGGCAAATCACCCATGCAGAACTCCAAATAAATTATGTAGCTATTGCACCCTAAAGGAGGGGAACATCACTGCCACTCCTTAAATGTGCACAGTGACTTCCTCCAAAAGAGGACAGTATGAAAAGGTGGAGGAGAGGAGAGTCACTTTTCAGTGGAGAAACTGAACAAGTTCAGCAAGGTGATGGAGAGCAACATTAACAGCGATAGGTTACGTATGTTGCTAGTCCGTAATTTTAACAGAATATGTTAAGAATGACACTTTCCGCTGTTATCTCCCCCCCACAACCCATAACCCCAGCCTGATCATGAGAAAAACCTCGGGCAAATTCCAGTTAGGAGACAATCTACAAAATTCCTAATTAAGACTCCTCAAAAACTGTCAGTCATCAAAAACAAGTAAAATCTGAGATCCTGTCATGGCTAAGAGAAACCTCTGAGACATAACATCTAAATATCATGTGTATCCTAGACCCTGGAACAGAAAAGGGACATTAGATAAAAACTAAGGAAATCTGAATAAAGTATGGATGCAAGTTAATAATAATGTATCTATATTGGTTCATTATTGTAATAAATATACATTAATGTAAGATGCTACTAATAGGGGCAAATTGTGTGCAGAAGTGGAAGGTATAATGTGGGAACTGTATACTATTGCACAGTTTTTCTGTTAATATAAAATTTTTCTATAAATAAATAATTTAAAAAACCTTTAAGGTCCTGGACCAGGGGTCCCCAAACTACGGCCCAGGCCGCATACGGCCCCCTGAGGCCATTTATCGGGCCCCTGCCGCACTTCCGGAAGGGGCACCTCTTTCATTGGTGGTCAGTGGGAGGAGCACAGGATGCATCCACACCCATAGTTCCCATTGAAATACTGGTCAGTTTGTTGATTTAAATTCACTTGTTCTTTATTTTAAATATTGTATTTGTTTCCGTTTTGTTTTTTTACTTTAAAATAAGATATGTGCAGTGTGCATAGGGATTTGTTCATAGTTTTTTTTATAGTCTGGCCCTCCAACAGTCTGAGGGACAGTGAACTAGCCCTCTTGTGTAAAAAGTTTGGGGACCCCTGACCTGGATTATGGGCTCAGTAGATAGAGCATCGGCCCAGCATGAAGATGTCCTGAGTTCAATCCCCAGTCAGGGCACACATGAGAAGCGACCATTTGCTTCTCCACCCCTCCCTCCCCCTTTCTCTTTCTTTTCCTCTCTCACAGCCAGTGGCTTGATTGGTTCTAGCGTTGGCTGTGGGCACTGGGGATAGCTCATTTGATAAAAGCATTGGGCTCAGGTGCTGAGGATAGCTTAGTTGATTCAAGCATCTGCCCCAGACAGAGGATGCCAGGTGGATCCTGGTTTAGAAACATGCAGGAGTCTGTCTCTCTTCCTCTCACTTAAAAAAAAAATATTTTTAAGATAGGGAGAGAGGATGTTATCAACTCTACTATACTACAGTAATTTCTTAATAAATAAAGCCCATCTTTCATAAGCAGTTACTTTACTCTTTGCTATGGTAAAATATACAGAAGGGTAGCAATGTGTTTGAGATTCAATTTAAAAAGAATATTGTAATTAGAACCTTGGAAGCCTCTTCTATTATTGGGTAAAGCTCCTATGCTTACTTTGGGGTTGCCTGTTAAGTGTAGGTACCTGCTACCTTATCTTAACACACTAGATCATTTCTCTTGAGAAAGCTCAATTCAAACTTGCTTAAGATTTGTTACTTTGTTTCTTAAGAATGAATGGTAATCTCACACACATGAAATTGTTCTGATTAAGACACACTGTCCTCTTCACAGAAAGAGGTCTCCACAATATACAGTGCCTCTACTTGGTAGTAAAGACAACAGCGATACAGAGAGGCAGGCACACACTGGTGTGCTTGGGAAATGAGAAACTTCCGTGCCTCGAGTACCCTTCAGCTCAGAGGTGGTGACACAAAAACTGCAGCCTGACCTTGAAGGAATAAACAGGTTCCTGTGTCAGAGCACGTTGTGGAGCCCGTTAGGTAGGGAGGGCCGCCTGCCGCCAGTCAGCTGGTTCAACTACTGCTTCTTCTCTTCCCACTGAGTGGGTGGATTTACCGGAGGCCATGGTGTACCCGTACAGCATCGACCCGAGGGCTTGTTTAGCAAACTAGTCAAATTTACTGTTCCCTGGATGTCGCCAATGACTGAAGACTATCTTAATCCTCTTGATTAAACAGGAAAGCAAACGTGAAAACATACAGAACTAAAAACCAAATAAAAGAGGTGAGATCAAGACTTTATATGGATCAGCACATTCCTAGCTTGGTTGATGTAATGTAAATCTTTCATTGTGTTTACTTTTTCTTTTTTTTCCTTTCTATCTTTTCTTTTTTTTTAATTTTTTTGACAGAGACAGAGAGAGTCAGAGAGAGGGACAGATAGGGACAGACAGGCAGGAAGGGAGAGAGATGAAAAGCATCAAGTCTTCTCTGCAGCTCCTTAGTTGTTCATTGATTGCTTTCTCATATGTGCCTTGACCAGGGGGCTCCAGAAATGCAAGTGACCCCTTGCTGAAGCCAGTGACTTTGGGCTAAAACCAGTGACCTTGGGCTTCAAGCCAGTGATTTTTAGGCTCAAGCCAGCAACCATGGAGTCATGTCTTTGATCCCGTGCTCGGGTCAGCAACCCCACGCTCAACTCAAGCCGGTGACCTCAGGGTTTCGAACCTGAGTCCTCCGCATCCCAGTCCAATGCTCTATCCACTTCACCACTGCCTGGTCAGGCTGTGTTTGCTTTTTCTATTATACAATTGATTTTTACTTTTTTATTGAATTTATCAGTGTGACATTGGTTAATAAAATTCCATAGGTTTTAGGTGTACAATTCTATAATACATCATCTATATAGTGCATTGTATTTGCCATCCCAATTATACAATTTTAATCTCATCTAATTCATTAGGCTAGAAAGATGACAGATAGATTTTGTCCTTTGACCCACTTCAACGTAAAGATGCTAATCAAATGCTCAAAATTAATAAGATGTATAAATAATATAACTGCACATGTTCTAATATACAGGAAACAATCCTTAGACCATTGTGTAATCATATGTCAGTAGCTTTGAAGGAGGTGGAAAATGCCAACATTTAAAGAGATAGTCTTCTTGTACAAAAAGTGTTGTCACTTGGTAAAAATGTTTTTTGAGAAATTTCAAAGTGTTTGCTTACAGCAAATGACTTGCCATGAGAAGAAAATTAGATCTCTTCATGTTGTAAAATTGAGAACAGACACAATATAGTTCCAAACTGTCCTAACCTAACCGTGGTGCTGCATTCCCTTGCTCGTTCCATTTCCTGACCCCACATCCTGCCTCCGGTTCTGACAATGTTCAAGAGTCTCTTACTCTACTTGGTCTGTTCAAAATAATCCCCACCCCTGTCACCAATGACAGGTCAGTAGTGATCTGTAGTGATCCCTCCATGCTTATGAACACCACACCAGCCCAGATCAGTGCCTGACTGAATCCTGAAACTCTACATAGCAAGGGAAATCATATTTTCAAAGCATGCGGCTGTAGTGGAAAACAGTTGTTTTAATCAAGGCTTCAGAGATTAGAAAGGAGTGGAGTGTTATTGCTAAACAAACAAGTCAGAGGGTCCCACAACAATTCTACACTCATCAGGAAGCAGGTTCATCACAAACGTGGGAGGCTCACAGCCTGCTCCATCATCCTTGCCTCCCTCTCCCATCCGGGGCCAGACTGGTACTAAAACAGTGTATCTGTGTAAAGACAGCCAGCTCACGGATATGCATGTGAAAGGCACGGGAGTGCTGTGCCTGATCTCATCCCGGGGGCCCGCCAGCTCCATTGCAACCTTCTCCGTTATGCTGTCTGTGGGACAGCACAACAGGCTTTGCCTGGATGCTGTGGGTTGGCTGGGTTGGCTCTTTTTGGCAGCCTCTCCTACTCTCTCCCCTGGTCTTTCTGGTTTCAGGGGTGTTAACTGCTCTTTGCTGTTTCTAGCTCTGGGGTGCTGTCTCTTGCAGGTTTACATGAACTCTGCCCTCCCCCAGTTACCAAGTTACCATCCCCCACTCAATTACCAGTTTGACTGAATGATTTGTTTCCTGTGGAACTCTGAGTAATACAGATATCATTTAAAGCACATTGTAATACAGCAAAAAGTGTAATTCACATAGTTTTAGTATGTCATGAATTTTCTTAAATCTTTTAATAAAATCTAGATCATATAACATTTTCTGATTATAAACATAAATCCTCTTTCTGGCATGGACCATGTTGAGCAAATGAGTTTGTAAAACTTGTATTTTTTATTTGCTCACTTTTAGTGTTAAAAAATGGTGTTGGGCAGCGGCAGGTATGTGATCTATGAAATTACGTATTACCTTCCTGCTTCGGAAGGGCCATTGTCTTGCTAATGTTTGCTGGAGGAGAGGTTTTCACACCAGAAAGTTTTGAAAAGAGAGAGAAGGAGAAGAGGCAGAGGGAGAGAAGCCATGATTTGCAGGGAGAGCAGAGAGAATGCAGAGTCCTGAAGAAGCCAGTTTGTGCAGAGAGAGAGAGAAGGTGTGCAGATGGGCAACCAGAGCTGAGGGGCTTCTGTGAGCCCTACTGAGACTGGTGAGGCCTTTGATTTTAGGAGAAACTGGAAAAGATTCTCCTGGTTGTGGAACTGGAGAATGAGTCAGGGATTGTGAGCTCTGAATGAATGAAGAGGGAAGTGTTTTCCCTGTGTGTTTGCTCTTCGGCTGGTGCAAGACTTGAATAAAGAAATGGCCCACCATATTTTGGCCTCACTGTTTCTTTACCGTCTGCCGAATCCAGTGGGAACCTGCATGTGAATGGCCATGACGGCCGCGACTACTAGCCCTATAGATCAGTAGCACAATTCTTTTGATGCCCTCCACGTCCACTAACACACACCAGAACCCTAGTAAATTTCTCTACACACAGTGATTCAATGAATGAGAGGCTTACCCACAGTTATTTAGAATTAGACAAAACAAAGATCACTGTCCCGGATTCCAGCAGATTCCAGCACAGTGCAGTCTACCTCAGAGGCCCAGTGCAATCCAGGATCAGTTCCAACTCTCTTTGTGTGCCTAGTCTTGTTCACCATGGAAATAAATGACATCAATTTAAGTGTTAATGTGTGCCTAAGGTAAGGTGACCAGATGTCCCGCTTTGGGCGGGACAGTCCCGATTTTTAATAATTTGTTCCGCATCCCGTGGCATTTTTAAAAAGTCCCGATTTAAAAAATATATATTACAATACTATTTTTGCATTCTATGAAAATTATTTTTGCTCCATATAGACCAAATTTTTAATCAAGAACACCCCCCCCCTTCCATCAATGGTGTCCCGCTTTACCAATTTTAAAATCTGGTCACCTTAGCCTAAGGATAAGCCAGGCTTGACACAAGACACTACAGATAAGGAAGCAGGTGACTTTTCCTTACCAGACCTGTGAGGAGGGCAAGGGGGACAGAAATGACAACCTGAGGCACAGGCAGTGCTAATGTGAGGCAAAGCAACACTGACTTATCTACAAGGGCTGCATCTCAGTGGGTACCACTGATGCATTCTCCTGAGTGGTATCTCCAGTGCAGGGCTAGCTGTGGGGGATGATGGGTAACTGCTACTCTCCCAGAAGCTCTGTAGTCTGCAGCCCTGGAGATGCTATAAATGCAATAGGTCTTTAGACCCTGAGGACACAAGCCAGACAGAATCCCTGAGTAGACAAAAAAGCTCGGAGGCTCAGAGCACTGAGGGAGGGCTCAGGAACAAGCTTGTTCCTATTGCATCCATAGCCTCATTTTATTACAGCATTCTTCACCTCTGCTCCTCTACCTGACCCTTCTGATGATTACAAACATCACAGCAATCCAAGAGCTGGAACCTAGGCAAATCTATACAACCGGAACTTCCATCGTGCACCCATTGATCCTCCTAAAGTGGTTTTTCTTTACTGAATTCAGACTCTCTTTTAGCTCCTGGGGGAGGGGGCAATCCCCTGAATTTGCACTGTAGAAGCATTCTGTGCTCAGTGTCAGCCTTTACCTCCTTAGCTTCTTAAGGGCCAGAAGAGTCTCTTACTCATGTTTGTGCACCTGATGCCCAACACAGGGGCATGCAGTCGATGGACAACAAATACGGATTCACATGTCGGTGAGTTTCAGTTAGCTGGCTGGAAGCAGAGGACACAAAAACTTGATCACACTATATTGAGTAAAGCTTGGGTAATATGGAAGTAGAAAGAAAGTATAGTCTATTCTCTTAAGGAATTTGGCTGATACATTCTTGGAACCTCTCTTATGGCATTCAACATACTTATTAAATATTTATTTGTCTCAACCTCACTTCTAAATCTGTTGGCAGCAGAACTGGTATCCTTCTGTCTCCCTGTTCTTTTTTGAAACACAAGCACAGAAACTTGCTTATAGTTGGCACAAAATAAAAATGTGTTCAATTTAATTGAATAATTCACAAATCCTGTTTCCAGTCCTCCTTTTCTTTGGCTTCACTGTGGAAAGTGACAAACAGTTATACTTGAAACTCCTCTCCCAAGCCTCTGTGACTCTATCCTCTCCTGGACCTTGTTCCACTACACTCAGTATTTACATCTGTCTCCTGTTCTTCCATCAGCCTTGAAGTCTATTCCAGACTCAGTTCTCAGCCCTCTCTTTTTCCTCTACATTTTTTTCCACTAGGACTACTATTGTAGTCCCTATGACCTATGTGATGACACATCAATAATAATCTCAAGCCCTGACACCTCTCATGTCCTCTCTCTTTCATGCTAAGTGACCTAATTGCCTTCCAAATAGACAAGAAAAAAGTCACCATGAGGGTAGCAAGTATGCAGGTTAGAACTCTCAATCTCCCTCAGTTCTGTTGCTGGAGATGATGAGGCCACAAAAAGAAATAAAGTTTCAAGTTTAAACACCAGGTTTTCAGTGAAGGGGACTAAAATGATGTTGGTCCCGGTCTCCCTAGTTGTTTATAGTACATCCTTCACAAGCTGGCAAAGAGGTTTGGAATTGGAGAGGCTTCATCACACTCACCCTGGTCAGGACCTTTAGTCCTCCCTCTTCTTGGTGCTTTTCTTGGGCTCAAGATTGATGACCAGGCTCTCTTCCCTGATGCCCCACTGGGTCCCGACTACTGTAGTGTTCCAGGGCTTCAGAGATGCTCCTGCCCCAGCACGCTAGTGGATTCTAACTCAGTCCCAAACCTGGCTGTGTGGTTTCTGGACTTCCCTTGAGAATGAGCTTCCGCCTCTTTTCACATGAACTTCCCCTTGTTACCTGACCGCACAACCAGCCTCTGAACCTCAGGCTGAATAAAAGGTCCCAGCCCAGAATCCATTTCCTAAGAAACCTTGTTCTGTGTGGTGTGACACTGAGCTCAGCTGTTCTTCCAGCTCATTAACAACTGTATGTTGTATATTGCAGCTTCTCTTATATTTATGTTTTGTATCATCATTTAGCTTTATGTTCTAAATTGTGTTTTCCTTTCCTTATCGAGTAACAAACTCCATTTACCAGATTTCATAGCTAAGGTGACCCCATGAATAAGTGCTTACCAACCGAAGGTGAGCATAACTGAAGTGCGCCGCCCTAAAACAATGAGTGTGCACTCCTCCGTGTACTTTTGTCTTCCTGCAAGTTGGATCACAGACAGGCCTGCAATCCAGCATTCATCGCTCAGACAAGGCAAGACCCCAGAAGCATGACTCAAAGTATACACGAACTAGTTTCCATCAATGAGGAGATTAGTATAGACATCGTGAATAAGCACTTACAAATGTTTACAGCAACTTGACAGTGCTGTAAATACAAAGGGATGGTCACGGGGATAGAAGCCAGAGGCAGTGGGCTGGGGGACAGTACAAATAAATAAACCAGTCTCTAAGCAATGATAGTGCAGAAGCAGGGCCCTTGCAGATGGTGGAGAAATGAGACATACAGAACCCTTTGAACCTGAACCACTTACCTCAGGGCTGTTAACAAGAGAAAAATAAACTTTTGTTTGTGTTTTCTTCAAGTTACCGTGTTTTGGGGCCCCTTGGCCTAAGAAGCTTGCAGCTTTGGTGAGGGTGTTGAAAAGAAACAATATGGGAGTGTGTGTGGGCTCCCCCTTGAAGCTTTGAGCAAGGCATTACAAGAAAGAGAGGAACCCAGACCAGAACTGTTTCTACGTTTGTAAGCAAAAGTGAAAAAGAACAGATAGCATTCATAAACTGGGGGCCTTGGAAGATTAGAGAAGTTAACTGCTTTTATAACTACAAATAGCAGAGAAAAGTATCACTGCTTACATCCTCTCAAAGGGCCTCTCAATAAGACATTGCCGCAGAACAAAGGGAACACAGGCATGCGGTAAATATTAGAGTGAGGGTACAGCTTAGTCTGGGTTTTAGATGACCTCAAGGCAGAGACCACTAAAGAGGGGAAGAAAGAGGTAGGCCAAGCAGAGAAGTTGGGAAATAAGGAATGCTTATAAGATCTGCGCCAGGCAGCCACAAACTGTGGATCACTTTATAGGTCTAAACAGGTTGCCCAAGGCCAGTCACAGGCAGTGTCTGACATTGGCCTGCACCAGAGTCCCTCCAGAGTCCCAGAACCAACATGCCCAGTGGCCAGCTTCAGACAACATCAGGGCAGAATCCAATAAGCTTCACAAGAGGCATATCCAAAGGGAGATGTCAGCAGGCACCAGACCTTGCTTAGAATTCTGCATCACATGTTTAGCACCTGCACAGCAACTTGCAAGCCACGGTCAGGACTAAGCCTCACAGTCAGCCAGCCTAAGGGTTGATCCTAGGCAAAAAGGAGTCAAAAGCAATCAAGAATAAATTACAACAGAGGGCTCACATAACCCACACAGTGACATTTTTGGAGCACCCAAATCAGGTGATCAAGGAGACAGTACCACTGGGTCGCACAGGACAACTAGTACATAAGGCCACCTACTAAGATTGGGAGTCATAACAGACACACCTAATACATAGAAACAAACACAAAGAAGCAGTCAAAATGGGGAGACAAAGAAACAGACCCTAAATGAAATAATAGGAAAATCTCTAGAAAAAGAGCCAAATGAAATGAAAGCAAACAACTTATCAGATGTAGAATTCAGAGAAATGGTATAAGAATGCTCAAAGAACTTAGTGATAATTATAAGGAAATTAATAAGAACTACAAAAGCCTAAAAAAGGACATAGAAACCATAAAAAAGAACCAGTAAGAAATGAAGAATACAGTATCTGAAATGAAGAATACACTGGAAAGAATAAACTATAGGATGGATAAAACAGAGGATCAAATCAGAGATTTGGAAGACAATCTAGAAAAAAAAAAAAAACATACCCAATCAGAACAGCTAAAGAAAAAAGAGAATTTAAAAAAAAAAAGGATATCTTAAGGAACCTTTGGGACAACATGAAGCATAATGACATCTGCATCATAGGGTTACCACAAAAGGAAAAGAGAGAGAGCAAGGGATCAAGAACCTATGTGAAGAAATAATGACCAAAAACTTTCCTAACCTAGTGAAGGAAAAAGACGAAAGTCCAGGAAACTGAGAGTCCCAAACAAGATGGACCCCAAAAGGCCCACACCAAGATACATCATAATAAAAATGGAAAAGGTTAAAGACAGAGAGAGAATCTTAAAGGTAGTAAGAGAAAGACAATTAGTTGCCTACAAGGGAGCTCCCATAAGACTGTCAGCTGAATTCTCAACAGAAACATTTTAAGTCAGAAGGGACTGGCATGAAATAATGATAAAAAGCAAGGACCTACAACCAAGACTACTGTACCCAGAAAAATTATCAATTAAAATTAAAGGAGAAATAAACAGCTTCCCAGAGAAGAAAAAGATAAATGAGTTTGTTACCACCAAACCAGTATTACAAGACACGTTAAAGGGCCTGAGAAAAAGAAGCAGAAGGAGAAGGGGAATAAGAAGGGGAAGGGGGGAAAGGAGAAGAAGGAGAAAAAACAGAGGACCATAGTTTTAATAAATAAGATGGAAATAAATATATACCTATCAATAATCACTTTAATGTAAATGGCTTAAATGGTCCAGTCAAAAGACATAGGGTATCTGAATGGATCAGAAAGCAAGACCCATATATATGCTGCCTACAAGAGACTCACCTAAGAATAAAAGATGCACACAGGCTAAAAGTAAAGGGATAGAAAATATATTCCATGCAAATGGAAAGGAAAAATAGCTGGGGTAGCAATACTTATTATATCTGACAAAACAAACTGTAAAACAAAGGCTCTAGTAAGAGACAAAGAAGGATACTATGTAATGATAAAGGAAGTAATGTAAAAGGGGATATAACCCTTGTAAACATTTAGGCATACAACATAAAAGCACCTAAATATGTAAAGCAAATATTGATAAACATAAAGGGAGAGATTAACAGTAATACAGTTATAGTAGAAGATTTTAACAGCCATTCTCATCCCTGAATAGACCTTCCAGACAGAAAATCAAGAAGGAAATGGTGGCTATAAATGACAGTAAACCAGCTAAATTTCATTGATATCTTTAAAGCACTTCACCCCAAAGTAGCAGTATACACATTCTTTGCAAGTAGACATGGAACATTTTCTATGATAGACCACATGTTAGGACACAAAATAAATGTCAGTAAATTTAGGAAGACTGAAATCATATCAAGCATTTTCTCTGACCATAACAGTATGAAACTAGAAATCAATCACAAGGAAGAAACTGAAAAACACACCAAAACATGGAATTTAAATAACATGTTACTAAACAATGAATGAGCTAAAAATAATATCAAAATATAAATAAAAAGAAATCTTGAAAGAAATAAAAATAAGAACACAACAACTCAAAATCTATGGGACACAGCAAAAGCAGTCCTAACAGAGTAATTCATAGCATTACAGGGCTACCTCAAGGAACAAGAAATATCTGAAATAAACAATCTAACTTTAAAGAACTTTGATAAAGAACCAGAAACAAAGCCCAAAACGAGCAGAAGGAAACAAATATAGAGATCAGAGCAGAAATAAATGAAATAGAATAAAAAATACCAATGAACCCAATAGCTGTTTTTTTTGAAAAGATTAATAAGATTGACAAGCTTTTAACCAGGCTAATGAAGAAAAAAAGCGAGAGTTCCCCACCCCAAAAAACAAAAAAATAAAATAAGAAATAAAAGAGGAAAGATAAAAACTGACACCAAAGATATACAATGGATTTTAAGAGAGTACTACGAACAACCATATGCCATCAAATTGGACCATCTGGATGAAATAGATAAATTCCTAGAAACATACAATCTTTCAAAACTGAAACAGGAAGAATCAGAGAATCTTAATAGACAAATCAAAGAGTCCTTTTCAAACTATTTCCAAAAATTTAAGAGACTCCAAGCTCATTTTATGAGGCCAGCATTATCCTAATTCTAAAACCAGATAAAAATACTACAAAGAAAGAAAATTATAGGCCTATATCCCTGATAAACAAGATGCTAAAATCCTCAAGAAAATAAAGGATAAAAATCACATGATCTGCCCTAGCCCATTGGCTCAGCGGTAGAGCATCAGCTCGGCGTGTGGAAGTCCTGGGTTCAATTTCCGGCCAGGGCACACAGGAGAAGCACTTATCTGCTTCTCCATCCTTCCCCCTCTCTTTTTTTTTTCTCTCTCTCTCTTCCTCTCCTGCAGCCAAAGCTCCATTGGAGCAAAAGTTGGCCCAGGTACTGAGGATGGCTCCATGGCCTCCACCTCAGGCGCTAGAATGGCTTTAGTTGCAATAGCGCCACACCCAGATGGGCAGAGCATCACCCCCTCTTGGGCATGCCGGGTGGATCCCAGTCGGGCATATGCGGGAGTCTGTCTCTCTGCCTCCCTGCTTCTCACTTCAGAAAAAAACAAAAACAAAAACAAAACAAACAAACAAAAAAACCACACACACAAAAAAAACCCCACATGATCATATTAATAGGTGCAGAAAAAGTACTTGATAAAATCCAGCACCCATTTATGACAAAAACTCTCAGCAAAGTGGGAATAGAGAACACATACCTCAATGTAATAAAGGCCATATATGACAAACCCACAGCCATCATCAGACTCAATGGGCAAGAACTACAAGCATTTCCATTAAGATCAGGAAGAAGACAGGGATGTCTGCTTTCACCACTCTGTCAACATCATACTGGAAGTTCTAGCCACAGCAATCGAACAAAAAGAAGAAATAAAAGACATCTAAATTGAAAAGGAAGAAGTATAATTGTCATTATTTGCAGGTGATAAGTTACTGTATATCGAGAACCTTAAAGATTCCAGTAAAAAACTACTAGGATTGATAATTGAATTCAAAAAGTAGCAGGATACAAATATAAGTAGCACTTTTATACATCAATAATGAACTATCACAAAGGTAAACTAAGACAACAATCCCATTCATAATTGCTTCAAAAAAATAATAAAAGTAATAATTAAACCCTAGAAGTTAATTTAACCAAGGATGTAAAAGACCTGTACTCAGAAAATTATAAGACACTGAAGAAATTGAGGAAGACACAAATCAGTGGAAGCATACATATACCATGTTAATGGATAGAATAATCATAATCAAAATGTTCATAATGTCTAAAGTAATCTATAGATTCAACTGAATTGTTATCAAGATACCAATGGTGTATTTCACTGAACTGGGACAAATATTCCAAAAATTTACTGTGTATGAAACCACAAAAGACCTTGAATAGCCACAGCAATCTTGAAAATGAAGAATAAAGTGGGAGGTATCACACTTCCTGATATCTAGTTATACTACAAGGCCATTGTAATCAAAACAGCATGGTACTGGCACAAGAACAGGCATACAGATCAATGGAACAGAACAGAGAACACAGAAATAAACCCATACCTTTATGGTCAATTAGTATCTGGCAAAGGAGGCAAAAGCATACAATGGAGTAAAGATAGCCTGCTCAATAAGTGGTGTTGGGAAAATTTAATACATACAAAATAATAAAATTAGATCACCTTCTTACATTATACACAAGAATAGACTCAAATGGATTAAAGACTTAAATGTTAAACTGAAGTCCATAGAAATCCTAGAAGAAAAAATAGGCAGTATAAAATCTTAGACATTCCTCATAGATATGGCCACAGAGGGTAGTGGACAAAAAAGAACTTCCCAGGGAACAGAGTCAAAGTCATGGCTCCTGGGAGTCTCCCTGAGAGCAGAAACAGGGACCACTGCAAACTGACTTCACAGCCAGGGCAGAGAGGTCTGAATAATTCCTGCCCCTCGGGGCTGAGTCATTTTTAGTAACCTATGGCTGCTACACATCTATCTCCCACCCTTTTGAATAAGAGTGTTTTTGTTTTTTGTTTTGTTTATTTGCTTGTGGTTTTCTTGTTTCTATTCCTCCATCACATAATGGATGTCTCTCAGTCAGAATAAAGAAATAATAAACATTTTATTTAAAAGAGAGTTTAAACGGCTTGAGTACAGGCCCATCTTCTTGAGTGCAGGCTAGCTAGCTAGCTTGAGTGTGGGATCATATAGACATGGCCCAGAGGTCGCTGGCTTGAAGCGCAAGGTCGCTGGCTTGAGTAAGGAGTCACTTAGTTTGCTGTAACCGCCCCCCCCCCCAATCAAGGCACATATGAGAAAGCAATCAATGAACAACTAAGGTGCTCATTGATAATGAAGAATTGATGCTTCTCATCTCTCTCTCTTCCTGTCTGTCTGTCCCTCTCTCTGACTCTCTCTCTGTCTCTGTCAATCAATCAATCAATCAATCAATCAATAAACGAGGTTAGAGAAGGGAATGCCAGGCCTGCGGAGTTCGGGTAAACTAAACCTTTCAAGGACAGCACGGTGGGCTGTGACACACAAGAGGAGTGTGGTGGTGAGGGGAAAGGAGCCGGCTCCTTGGCCTTAGCTGCACCCAGATCAGGTGGAGGGTCGCCGCTTTCAGCAATGACGCTAACTTCGCGCACTCATCCAGCCACAGCCTTTTCCTTCCTTTCTAATAATGGCATAATAACAACACCTACCATATAGGATTGTTAAATTCAATTAAATTTATGATTATAAAGTGCTCAGCATGATGCACAGCACCTAGGAAGTGCTCAATAAATGGTAGCTAATACTTCCTAAGAAAGTTAAATAGATCAAAAGTTTTTGCAGAAACAGAAAGAAATCCTAAAATTGAGATAGAACCACAAGGATTCCAAAGGGCCAAAACAATTTTGAAAAAGAACAAATTTGGAGGCCTCATACTTCCTGATTTTAAAAAACATATTATAAAGCTACAGTAATCAAAACAATACTGTACTGGCATAAAGAAAGGTATAGACCAATGAAACAGAGCAGACAGCCCAGAAATAAATGTATACAGTCAACTGATCTTCAGCAAGGGCACCAGAAAGACATAACAGGAATAAGACAGAAACCAGATTCACACATGCAGAAACTCTGAAGATAGCTGGTCTGAGTTTGAAGCCTTGTTTACCAGCAAGTTAGTTAACCTCTCTGTGCCTTAATTTGCTCATCTAGCCTGACCAGGCAGTGGCACAGTGGATAGAGTATTGGACTGGGACATGGAGGACCCAGGTTTAAAACCCCCAGGTTGCCGGCTTGAGCGTGGGCTCACCAGCTTGAGCACAGGGTCATCAGCTTAAGTGCAGGTCACTGGCTTGAGTGTGGGACCATGACATGACCCCATGGTTGCTGGCTTGAAGTCCAAGATCTCTGGCTTGAGCCCAAGTTCACTAGCTCGAGCAAGGGGTCACTTGCTCTGCTGGAGCTCCCCCGGTCAAGGCACATATGAAAAAGCAATCATTGAACAACTAAGGTGCCACAACAAAGAACTGATGCTTTTCATCTTTCTCCCTTCCTGTCTGTCTCTCCCTATCTGTCCTCTCTCTGACTCTTTCTCTGTCTCTGTCAAAAAAACCCACAAAAACCCAAAACTTCCTCATCTGTAAAATGGAAACAATAACTTCTTCCTAAGACAGTTAGGAGATTTAAATAAGGTGTTTAGAATAGCTTCTGACACATAGTATTAATTTCATTACTGCTCTTTACCAGGGGGGCCTGAGGAAAGTTCCTTAACCTCTTTGAGACTCAATTTCCTCCATTACAAAAGGGAGACAAACTCTAACTTGTTTGTTTATGGGACAAAGTGAATAATATGGCCAATATAAAGCCCTCGGCTCACGGCTGGGTCCATGGACCTCAGACAAGTCCAGTAAGCAACAGAGCAAGCCTGTTCCAAAAAGGTAGGGGAGAAAGGGTCCCAACAGAGATTCCCAGGGAGGGAAGACCAAAGGGGGCAACTCCCTTCTTCAGGCTGGATGGGTCCCTGGAATAACCACCCCAAAGCCAAGAGCTTCTCTTTTACACCCCGTCCAGAATCATTAGCTGGTGTTTTTCACTATCACAGAAAACATTTAGTCCTAGATGAACATGTGTAAGAGGAGGTTAGCCAGCTGCATTGAAAACCTCATGTTTAACCTTCTGGTTCTATTATAATAGTTCCTCTAAAGTACCACTCACTCTATCTGGATCATCGAGTAATCCATTAAAATATATTTGTTGATATACCACTGAATGAATGTCAGAGTGAGTTCACACCTTTCATTTGCTCCCATGGTAAGATGAGCAGCATAGCACTCTGTTTTACACAGAAGAAAACTAACCCTGGGAGAGACTGATTCACTCTGACTAGCTGTCATCCCTCTGGTCCAGGAAGCCTGGCACCACACTGGTCATTGCAGCTTTTCAGTGGTTAATTTTATGGTCCCCCAAGAGATGAAATATGCAGACTTGTCCTCTATAACAACATTATTGCATTTTACAAACATTTACTGGTTCAAGAAGAAAGACAATATGATTATAGTAAATGTCAATAAATATTAGTAAATGTATCTCTACTTAGAATTTTTGACAAAAGTTTATGAGGAAAAGTTCACATAATCAAATGAAAATGATAGGCTAAAACTCTAAATACATGATAGAAAATAGCAAAGATTAGTCAGCTTGCTTGTTTCAGAGAAAACTCAGAAGATCAAGCAACCAGTTTACTTCTAACATGTTGAATGATGTTGTTTAAGAAACACCCTCTCCGAAAGCATGTTATTTTCCCCATCAACTAGTCTACCAGTTGACCTAGGCCACAGACTTCAATTATCTGCCTATAAGAAATTAGTCTGGAAATTAACTGAGAAAGACTAATAACGACCTAGTGGCAATCCTTGTTGACATTTCTTTTCCTTTCCCTCGGTTAGATGTTCATGAATTTACATATGTGGAAAGTTACATACATGTAATAGGCAAGACCCATTGGGTCCCATTAAAGTGGATTCTACCCAGCCACTGATTCCTCTCATTCCTGTCCATTTAAGATTTTCCCACTGTTCACTATACACAGGAAAAAGATATACAAAAACAAGTATTGCCTGACCAGGCAGTGGCACAGTGGATAGAGTGTTGGACTGGGACCAGGAGGACCCAGGTTCGAAACCCCAAGGTTGCCGGCTTGAGAGCAGGCTCATCCAGCTTGAGCACGGGGTCACTGGTTTGAGCGTGGGATCATAGACATGACCCCATGGTCAACAGCTTGAGCCCAAAGGTTGCTGGTTTGAGCCCTAGGTCACTGGCTTGAGCAAGGGGTCACTTGCTCTGCTGTAGCCACTCCCAACCCTGTCAAGGCACATATGAGAAAGCAATCAATGAACAACTAAGGAGCAGCAATGAAGATTTGATGCTTCTCATCTCTCTCCCTTCCTGTCTGTCCCTATCTGTCCCTCTCTCTGACTCTCTCTCTGTCTCTGTCAAAAAATTAAAAAAATAAAACCCATGTATAAAGAGGTTAAAATGCACTAAGAGAGCTCATTATCTAGTGCAGCAAATAGTTAGCCAGAGCTAATCCTCCACTCTCCCCAGGGACCTCTCCTAATCTCTAGAAATATTTGTGGTAGGCATGACTGAGGGGTGCTACTAGCATGTAGTGGGCAGAGGCCAGAGATGTTGCTACATATGCTACAATGCACAGGAGAGCCCCCAACAAAGAATTATCCAGCCCAATATCAACTGTGCCAAGACTGAGAAACCCTGATCTAAAGGGTGAAGTAAAACACAGTTGAGTATGATACATGGTTGAGTATGGCATGAGCTGTAATAGAGACAAAAGTAAAGTGTGATCAGATTGACATTTAAACAGATGAATAAAATTCAGTGTTGGCAAAGGTTTAGGGGAAATGGCACTCTCATAATATGTTGGTGAACATGTAAATTGTCCCAACTTTTGGGGAGGGCAATCTGGCTGTATTAAAACTTTAAAAATGTATATACCATTTCTATCTTTGCTTCCTTTTCATTCCCATCCTCTCTCTCCCTTTGCCTTCTCTTTGCATGTGGCTGACAATGCAGTATGATGGGAGGCAGTTTGGGGAAGTGCACAGAGGTTTGGGCAGCTCGGTTAGGAAGCCACACAGAGCAGTGAGCTAGAGGAACTGGAGGCTGATAATGGGGCTGCAAAGACACGTGGGCTGGCAGGTGTGGCAGCCAAGGACAAGAGGCAGTGTGGGAAGGGAAGGGAAATGGACACAGAGGAGACAGGACGGCCTTTGTGGTTGGGGGATGTACTTTATGCAAACAAGGACAAATATTAAAGATAATGGAATTGAGTTTCTAACTGCCAGAGAAGATATATACAAAGATATAAAGGGGAAAGAATAGAAGATCCCTGGGTGTTGGGTTGGAATTGGAGGTATTAGTATGAATGAATGACTTTATAATACATGGACTTATGTAGAAAAACTTATAAATGTTTCTATTTCCTAGCTCTGTGCTCTCAAAGACCTAAAGCAGTGACAGTCCAGGAACAATGGGCACGTCAACCTTCCATATCTTGGTTTCTGAATACCATTCTCTATCAAAAGGGAGGAATAATTAAGTCAGGGAAAGTACAAGATGAGCCTGGAATATCATGTAGTGCCAGAAATTGTTTAAGTGCTCAGTAAATGACAGGGATGTCAAAAGGCCAGCTCAAGGGGACTCCCACTGGCCAAACAGAGAACCATTTAACCAATAGTAACAGATTTCAACATCCTGAATACAAAGGAAACCCATGAATACTTCCTAATATAAATGAATAAATGAGGGAGAAAAAAGTTCTTCCTTATAGTAGAATGCTAACTAACAAATACAGGAGTGATAGAAATGAAGAATCATTATTTGGCAGTCTTCATAGAGGTGGCTGATGATTCAGGCTGAAATCATCAATATGATAAGGCTGTAGGTGGAGATTTAATGAGGATAGGCTATTAGCATAATCTTAGAATACTTGCTCACAAACACTAATAAATTTCAAAGAGAAAAATGGTAAATTTAAGGTGGGAAGATCTGGCAGACACCACCATAGCCAGGTGACCCAGGCCAATCTTCCAGTGGTAGGGCAGGTTGATATTTTGTACCATCTAGTGTTATGTGCCGAGTAGAGCAGAGTGTATACTCCTGCCAGGAACACATGACCTGAGTCTGGTTCTACAGAAATATCTGCTAGACTCAGGCTGAGTCATCCTGCAGAATGTAAGAACTGTACTCTGAGACCCGTACAACTGCAAGGACTTTAGGAACAGGGAATGTCTGAAAAAGGATTCCTGAAGAGATATGATGAAGTTACCATGGATCTTAGATCAGACAGGGGAAAAACAACATTTAGGGGACAACTGATGAAATATGAACAGGGCCCATGGATTGGATGGTAGTGTTGTACCAATTCAATTTCCTGATTTGGCGGTGCAATAATTAATTTTATGTGGCAACTTGACTGGGTGAAGGGATGCTCAGACAGCTGGTAACATTATTTGGGTGTGTCTATGCGGGTGTTTCTGGAAAAGATTAGCATTTGACTCAGTAGACAGAGTAAAGCAGATATCGCCCTCACTGCTGTGGGTGGGCCTCGTGTGATGCACTGAGGGCCGGAATACAGCAATAAGGTAGATGATCTGCCCTATTGGTTGAGCTGGGACATATATCTTCCACTGCCCTTGGACATCAGTGCTCCTCGTTTTCAGGCCTTCAGGCCAGACTAACTGACATCACCAGTTTTCCTGGCTCTCCAGCTTGCAGGTGACAGACTGTGGAACTTCTTGGCTTCCCTGATCTCGGGAGCCAATTTCTAGGATAAATCTCCTTATATATCTATATAATATATATATATATATCTATATATATAGATATATATAGATATATATATAGATATATATATATATATAGATATAGATATAGATATATCTATCTATATATCTTATAGGGTTTTGTTTTTGTTTGTTTGTTTTTTGAAAACCCTAATTTAAATGCCATGGGGATATAAAAAAGAGATTATATTTATTTTCTCTTTGCTAGATCCACATGACAGTTTAGGCCAGGGAAAAAGCCCCTATTCAAAGGACTTGATGATCTATTAAAAGTCAACCAGGGCAGGAAGACAAACAAAACAATGGTGTTCTCTACCTGATCCCTTGTTTCGATCTTCAATTACTAGCTGCTCCCAAGGACTCTGAGCCTTATCTTTGGGTTTCTAGCTCCCCTGGGGAGTAAAAGGACTCTGACTCCACAGCCCATGTTTCACGTAGTCTGAATCATCCTAAGACTGCTTCAGAATCTCTGTACAGTAGGGTCTTTGGGGCAATCTCAGTAAAAGGGGACCCTAGGAGGCTTGCCTGAAAGCTGCAATTACAAAGCAAGCACACTACTTTCATTCAGATCTCGTGTTTGCTTGAAGGGCCTTTGGGGCAAACTTGTACAACTTATGGAGAGGCTAAAGTACACTCCAGCTCAGCCCTGCCACCTGCCACGCCATCCATCCATCCCTTGATACCTCTGAATGTGCACATGGCTGAGTCAAGGCCAAGGCTAGTAAACCTGCAGCCTAATGTCCCAGGTAACAATGAAGACACAGGACTTACTGATGAGTTACTAGGGGGCCAATGCATAACCTTTGGAAGGAGTGAGGAAGGCTGTACTGGGTGTGTTGTTTTCCAGAATGACAGCAACTCTGGCCCAGCCTGAGGTGCACGAATGATTCACATCTGAGAGGTAAGGTGTCAGGATCACAGGCAAAGGAGGAGTTCAAGGCAAAAGGCAGACAGGATGGAAGTCTAGGGGCCTGGTGTTGCAGAGGTCAGGCCAGGCCAGGCCATGCAGAGGAATAAGGAAGAGGAGACATCAGCCTGGGATTGAAGGGGTGGGGTACAACCCAGGAAATCAGAACCTTCCTCTCACTGGTTTCTACTCACCTGCTTACCAGGCAGGTCAGGCAGACAGCAACATACTTTTCAGATTGAACAAAATAATTAGCTTAACTGTTTGAAAGAGGAAAATGCCCTGAGTCAGTTTAGTGATTTGAGTGATTTGGAGAGTGAACCTTAGAGACCCATGTAAACAAGAAGGCACGGTGCAGTGAGGACTGCACAGGGCACCTCTCTTCCATGTCTGATGACTGCCACCACCACTCTCTTCTGACATACTGGCTGGTTAGTCAGCTCGTTGTTTTTGTCCAGTAAAAACTGCAATGAATAAACAATGCAGGTAATTCTAAGAGGGAAATAAAGCTTCTTTGGAACTTTGCCCTGTGTCTTCAATTACACAGAATTAAGTCATCTCAGTCCTAAAATGTATCTCCTTCTTGTGCCCCCACAGAGTAGTTTCTCAACCTTCAGCAGGATTGTGTCCTTGATGTCTCATCTGACATCAGAGGCAGGAGAGGGGTGTGGAGAGACTGCAGCCATGTCCACTTAGTGCCCCCGATACCCACATGGAGACCTACCAGCCCACACAGCCTGCCCACGATGTCCTGCATCTGGAGGTCCTGCCTCATTAATTCCAACATTTATATGGCCCTCATGGGGTACAAAGCTCTTTCACATACATGACCAATTGGGACCCAACAACCTACGCATGTGGGTAGAAAAAGTAATTACCATATTTCCCCATGTATAAGACTCTCCCAAATATAAGACGCACTGTAATTTTGGGGCCCAAAATTTGGAGAAAAAAGTATTACATAAAGTTATTGAACTCAAGCCTTATTCATCATAAAATTCATACAACTCCTCATCCCAGTCAAAACTCCCATCTATTAGCTTGTCCTCATCTGTGTCTGATGACGAATCACTGTCTTCAACAATGAGCACAAAAACAAGGGCAAAAAGCGGAAAATGCAAGTAAAAAATACCCCTACAACTACTGTATAAGATGCACCCAGTTTTCAGACCCCAATTTTCAAAAAAAGGTACATCTTATACCTGGGGAAATACAGTATTATCCCCATTGTGTAAATGAGAAAACAGATTCAAGGATCACAAGTGATTTATTCAAGGTAATAAGAACTCACAAAATTGGAGTCTGTATTAGAACCTGGGTCCCATAGTCCAAATGCTTCTTTAACCCAGCACTGTGAAAGCACAAACTCAGGGCTTCTGCAGGACTACATTCCTGGGGACTCCTCCACATACATACAGAATCCAGTATGAGAGACTAAGGATCAGCAAGGCCAGAGAGGAGGCAGCTCGGTACCTGCAGGAGGGATGATGGAGGAAGGAGCAAAAGAACCACAGCCAGGAAGGGGGTTGGCAAGTAAGGAATGGGTGTGGAAGTTCTCAGCATCACCTATAGCTTGGGGATCTTATCTTTGTACTCTTGATGGATCAATGTACTCTTAACACCCATATTTCCAGAAATGTCAATACTTTAATGTTTGCCTGGAAGAGAAGGGAAGACAACTGGCATTTAAGGAGCACTTCCTGTATATCAGAGACCCTGCTAAGTGCTTTTCTTTAATCTTGGGAGGTGGCTATAACCTTCAGTTTTGCAGACAAGGAAATGAAGGCCTAGAGAGGCAAAGCAGTGTATCCAAGGTCACAAAGCCTGGCCTGAAACAAAGGCTGGTCTGACTGAAGAGCCCTTCTCTTCTCTTTATAACACATTCATAATGCCTTGGGCCTGGGCTTTGCCATTTAGAAGGTTGCAATCAGCCTTAACCACCCTGCTGGGTATAATCACAGGTCAGAAAGCATTTTGAACTAATGTCTACTCCCAGGAGAATGGCTAATGGGTAATCTGAGCTATAGTAATTCCCAATTGAGTTACAGCAATTCCCTTTGCTCCAACCCAAAGAAATAAGAGGCTGGGTTTAAGTTATGGTGGATGTTTGCTCCCCAGCAGGAAGATGGAAAACCTGGAAGAAAAACAACCAGTCTTAGTCCTGTGGATATGACTTTGAAAGTGTGTGCCTTGGTTGCCGTCTGGCTACAATGCTGTGTGCACATTTGTTCCGGTGTGTGTGTGTGTGTGTGTGTGTGTGTTTTGGAAAAATGAGAGAATGAACGTGTTGTAGACTCTTAGGTTCTGATGAACATACGCAAAAAATAATCAAGAATTTTAGTGTTCTCATTTCAGTTTTCATTCATAGAAGACATACAGATCTATCTGTCCTATCAAATGTATTATAAAACAGCCGGGCCTGACCTGTGGTGGCGCAGTGGATAAAGCGTCGACCTGGGAACACTGAGGTCGCCAGTTCAAAACCCTGCACTGGTCTGGTCAAGGCACATATGGGAGTTGATGCTTCCAGCTCCTCCCCCCTTTCTCTCTCTCTCTCACTCTCACTCTCTCTCTGTGTCTCCTCTCTAAAATGAATTAAAAAAAAAAAAAAAAACAGCCGGGTAACTAAAATAGATCTGATCTAAAAGAGTCAAGTAGTTGATTTATGCATTTGTCAGATTTAGAAAAGAGGGTGTGTCATTTGTATTTAAATCAAAGCTACAAAATTTGGATTCTAAAGACAAAATTATACAAGAAAAAGATGTGCCCAAATGATCTATTTTTCTAGTTCTATGACAGTGACAGTCAATGTAAGTTATACCCAGATGGTTAAATGTTCTGATATGGGATCATGACACTGGGTAAAAAAAGAAACCAACTCTGGAAGCTTATGTCAAATACATAAGCCTCACTGGAAGGGTTTGCTTGCAGGGTTTTCTTTCTTTCTTTTTTTTAGAATAGTTCAGTTTGTTTAGACAAGCATGGTATCAACAGAGCTGATCACTCCTGTATCACTCCTGGGGGTGGGATGGCGCAAGGGGGGAATTCTACTCACTGTACTCAATCACACAAAATTGGACCCAATGTCTCATGGGAAGCAGGGTTGCAACTTATTGATAGATAGTTCACTGGAAAACGCAACAACCTGAGCAATACAAAAGTTCATGCAGCCTGACCTGTGGTGGCGCAGTGGATAAAACGACGACCTGGGAACACTGAGGTCGCCAGTTCAAAACCCTGCACTGGTCTGGTCAAGGCACATATGGGAGTTGATGCTTCCAGCTCCTCCCCCCTTTCTCTCTTTCTCTCTCTCTCTCTCTCTCTCTCACTCCGTGTCTCCTCTCTAAAATGAATAAAAAATAAAAATAAAAAAATAATAAAAAAAAAGTTCATGCATTAATGAAACATAGTGCAGTGCACAGAATAACAACCTACTTATAAAGGGATCATCAGCTGTGCCTAACATGTATGTACTTTATTCTCCAACTCACAGAAAACAAATAGGAACTGTAAGAAGCCAGGCAGCCCTTAATTTCTAAGGTAACATTCCAAGACCAGGTAACACTCTGTCTGGGTGGCAAAAGCGTGAGCAGGTAAGTGTGCTGCAATGACAACAACAAACTTGGGGCGGAAAGGGGGAGGAGCATTTCGTGGAAATTACTCACTTAAAAATTGCCTACAAATGTTTTAGAGAGCCGTTTTTATGGTTACCTTAATAAGATTAAATTGTCTCCAACACTCACAGTCACTCCTCAAATTACATGCTTGAGAAATTTCTAAACAATTTTGGGTAGTCGCAGCATGCTGACGGAAAGCAATAAAGTAACATTGCTACAGAACAAAGCACTTTTGTCTTCCACTTACTCTCACTAAGCACAACCTTCACTTACTCTCACTAAGCACAACCCGCCAACAGTGTTTCTAGTTAATAATAATTATTTCCCGAAATTTTAGATGCCTTGTATGGTTCGAGCTGCTCCCTGACACACCACCGTACCAGGAGTAACTGTTATATCCCTGGGCCCCGCGGGAGAACCTATGTTCCGGTGGACGCCGGCAGGACAGTCTGAGAGGCACCTGTCCACAGCAGAGCGCCGCGGGGCCGCGCCCTCGGCGCCCAGCCCACCCGCCCACCGCCCGGCGCACGCATCGCGGCTTTGGCATCCCGAATACTTTTTGTTCTTGGGGGGAAGGGGCGCAGTGGCAAAGGGTAAGGTGCGCCACACTCCGCCGCAAGGGTCCTGTCCCAGGTGCTTGGAGCAGGTTTGGGCCCCGGGATGGACGTCAGGCAACTCCGAAAATATAGGTCCTGCGGAGTCCCCTGCAAAACGGCCTCCCCGCGCGCGCCCCGGCCAGCTGCGCTCCAGGAACCTTCCCAAGTGCCCGGCGCCTCACTCACCGCTCACGCTTGCCCGCGCCGCCGAGCCCGGGAGCCGGGGCCCCTGCGGCTGCCGCATGCCCTCGGGCAGTTCGCGACGGGGCAACCAGGTGCCGGGCTCCCGCCTGGCACGAGCAGCAATGGAGGACCCAGTGGGTGGCGGCGGCGCCCCTCCTTTTCAACAGCCTCTGCAACGCGTGCCGAGCCCAAGGGAAGTTTGGCGGAGCAAGGGGTGGTGCTGAAGGGGCGGAGGGGCCGCGTCCCCGCCCTGCCCCTCCCTGCCCTGGGCGTCTAACCGTTCCCATGGAAGAGCGCCCTCCACCGGCAAGGCATGGATCGTGCTCTTCTGCAGATGCTGTACTGCCTGGGACTGGTCCCCAGGAGGGTGGCCCGCCTGGGGGAAAGGGAGCCAACAAAAGGACCGCTAGCATCCACAACCTTACAGAGCCATACCTCAGAGATCCGTATTAAGTGCTATCCCTCTGTCTCAGATTTCTTTTGAAGAGGCAGCGGGGAAGTGCAGCCCACACCCATCCACCCACAACCCCCATTGTGAGAAGCAGGCTCACTGCCAGACTGAACGCGTGTTCTAAAACTTGAACCCCAAAGCTACCCGAGGGTGCAGGCAGCCTCAGTGACCAAGGGATCAAAGTCCTGGGGCCTTTCCTAGGCACCTTTTGATTGAAACAGGAAACAAAAAGTATTTAAAGTTATGAAATGCTTCTTAGCTTCCTGGGGTAAATAATCCTGGGCTCTTTGTTTTTCAAAGCTGAAATATAAAGCCTCCACTGACCCACCTTTGGTAAAGAAGAAAGATGCATGTCATGAAGACTTTGTTCTCTCTGAACTCTGCAAAGCAAAATGAGATCAGATACATGCTAAAAGTTGGGCCTTCCTGGAAGGGAAATACTGTAATCTGAAGTCCTTCTTACTTATGCTGCAAAACCTTGGGAAACAGCAAGTGCATGTGCCCAGTGACTGCCTATAACCCTTTGCCTTTCATTCATTTATTCATTCATTCTTCATTCAACTTTTGTATGCCAACGGGGAACTTATTCCAAGAAAAACCTGAATGATAAGCTGTCCCGAAACATCTAAGAAACTCTGCTCTCTCTTAAGACCATGTCTTAATAATGTTTTATGCCTTGTGCAATGGACCTCATCCTGTAGGCCACAACAGCCTTGTGAAGGCCTCAAACCTTCGCAGCCATGTGGCTGAATTTTTGTTTGTTTTTTTCTTTTTACAGGGACAGAGAGAGAGAGCCAGAGAGAGGGATAGATAGGGTCAGACAGACAGGAACGGAGAGAGGTGAGAAGCATCAATCATTACTTTTTTGTTGCCCTTGCAACACTATAGTTGTTCATTGATTGCTTTCTCACATGTGCCTTGACCGTGGGCCTTCAGCAGACAGAGAAACCCCTTGCTGGAGCCAGTGACCTTGGGTCCAAGCTGACGAGCCTTTTGCTCAAGCCAGATGGTCCCGTGCTCAAGCTGGCAACCTCGGGGTCTCGAACTTGGGTCTTCCACATCCCAGTCTGACACTCTCTCCACTGTGCCACCGCCTGGTCAGGCCATGTGGCTGAATTTTGATAGACATGTACAAATTGTTGTTGCTTCGCCTGGGTTTTCAAAAAATTACTATGGTGTTTTACTGATGAACTGTGTGCAGAGGGCTACAGCTTGCAAAACTAGTATTAAAGAAAGATCATGTTTACCAGAACAAGCAACACCCTTGCAGATGAAAGATGAGAAGGAGGTGAGAGGAGCGACTACCCAACTCAAACAGCAGAATGCTGAAGGGCAACCTGGTGAACACAAAAGACTTTCAACTACCAGCACTTAGCAAATGCTTGACTCAACAAATGTGTAGTATGTTGAATGAGTAAGTTGTGGTAGGCTGGACTGGGAACTGTAAATACCAGTTAGAGACCACTTTTGCTGGAAAATTTTGTTCTGAGTCCCAAACAACTTATTAGCCAAGGCAAGCACAAAGCCTAAAGGGTATACTTTGCCTTCAAGATTCCTGGCAGGAATTCAAAACTTTTCCAATGTACACTTGTGGATCAACTTCCTGTATACAGTGCTGTGTTTTGTGTTCCTGGAGACACAAAGATTTATAACATTGCTTCTATAAGGAGAATAGGGGGCATTCCACAGTGCTTGATGGAAAAGAATTGTGATGGCCTTGGAGACCCTGTGTCAGCCAGCATTTTACTTGTAAGGGAATGAATGTGAAAAATAAATAAATAAACAAATTAAATTAAAAACAGACTTGCCTCCTGTCACAGTGAGAAACAAGCAATGTGGGATTCCAGCAAATGTCGTCTTTCTGGATTAATAGAAAAAGGCCCACATTCTTCTGTCCCACACTTGGCTTGGACCTCTGACCATATGGACTAGAATTCATAGGTTTTGCATTCTGTTTGTTTGTTTCCAAGTGAGAGGAAGCGAGATAGAGAGACAGACTCCTGCATGTACCCCAACTGGGATTTACCCAGAAATCCCTGTCTGGAGCTGAGGCAGAGGCTCCACAGAGCCATCCTTAGTGCCCAGGGCTGATGCACTCAAATCAATCGAGCCATGGCTGTGAGAGAGGAAGAGAGAGAGAGAGAAGAAGGAGGGGGAGGTGTAGAGAGACAGATGGTTGCTTATCCTGTGTGTCCTGACCAGGAATTGAACCTGGGCCATCCACACATTGGACCAAGGCTCTACCACTGAAGCCAATCAGCCAGGGCCAGATTTTGCATTCCTAACTGTGGGAAATTACCGAACTGAAATATCTGAACTGCAATGTAACAAAACTGGTACATTTTGTTCATCTGTACTAATTAGCAATGAGAATGCCTATGAGCAAGTGAATAATATAAGAAAGTGGAATGGCAACTATTAAGGGAGAGATGTAAGTGATACCTGAAATGCCAGTTAGCTAGAATGTTCTGAGGAAAGACTGAGCAAAAGGTTAACTACAGAAACCAAAGAAAAGGAGAGATGGCATTGAGCCAGAGGACGCCCTGTAGAGTGTCTCTCAGTTGCATGTATCTTCAAGTGCAAAGTGGTAGGAAGGCACAGAAAGACTCAACAAATACCAGAAAACCAAATATCAAAATCAATTTAATTTCATTTAAATTGAACAATCTCATATGACTTGCATGCATTATTCAAAAATACTTCTTAGATATTCATCCTATCCCTATTTAAGTCTCCATGTTCTTATGCTTGAGCAAAGAGTGACCAATTTTGAAAATAAAAGTCATGATGTAACTTTTATTCTAGCAGATACGAAAATTTATTATAACACTGTAACAACTAGGACATCCCAGGGCCCAGATTTGTGCCCGTCATCCAGGCATAATTCTCTTGCAAAAGCATCCTAGTTCGGATGATAAATTACATAGTGAATTTAATTAATAAGGTATAAAACTAGAAAGACTAAACATTAGACCAGAATAACTATCCCATAACAAATCATAATAAATATAAAAATGTTTATATTTAAAGAATTTGCCATCTTAAATAAGTAAGAAAGGCTTATTCAGTCAGTGACCCTGATCCAATTTATTGGCTTTTGGGGAGAAATGAGGTTGGTTAACAAAGTAAATTTTCATATATATTAAAAAGTTAATTTGGTTTAAAAAGAGAAATAATCATAAAACAATTAGAAGAAAAGATTAATATTTATTTGATTTGGAATTGAGGGTGAACATTTTAAAACATAAGAACAAGAGAAGAAATCACAAAAAATATTATTTATCTTGACTGTGAAAATTAGATGTTTCTGTACATAATGAAAATAATTCTGTAAATTTAAACTAAAAATCAAACTAAAAACTAGGGACGACATCTCTTTGTGGCATATGCTAGGTAAAAGATGAACACCCATCCTACATTACTTATTGCGAGGTATGTAGAGAACTCTGGATATTCAAATGATTAACATCAAAAGAGAAAAACAAGTCAAGTATATAAAGAACTAGCAGAAAAAGAAATACAAATGACCAAAAACATATAAAAATAAATCTCAACTGACCTAGTAGTAAAACAAGTGTAAATTAAAATGATATACTTTTTATCACCTATCAAATTGGCAAAGATTTTTAAAAAATATTTTATTTATTGATTTCAGAGGGGGTGAGTGAATGATTGGAAAGCATCAACTCGTAGTAGTTGCTTCTTGTATGTGCCTTGATTAGCAACTTCAGAGCTCCAGGTGAACGCTTTATTTACTGTGCCAACACAGGTCAGGCAGCAAAGATTTTTGTTTATAAAAATCCCCCAAATTGACTAAGGTTTAATGGAAATGGGTATATTCATATTGTGCTGGTGAGAATGCACATCGATAAAACTTTTCTGGTTGACAATTTGCAGTACAGCAGCCTTCATTCATTCTCAGAAGCACTTTCATTTGTCACATGTTAATATCTCTAAATTGAGATGTATTTTATGATCACTGTCAGCCAGGCAGCAGTTGTGATTTGTCACTCTCCCTGCCCATATGGACCAAATTTTAAAGAATGGATGTCAGCTTTTGGGAAAAAATCATGGAGCTCAAAGTAGAGCACATTAAAAAAAAAAAAAAAGCTGCCTTCAAATGTTCCCAATGGCCCTCAGGTCAAGGACCACAGAGAGTCAAAGTGATGAGAAAGTTTCAGAGTGTATACTTTAGCCAGGGTGTTTGCTTACTTTTTATGGGAACACGAGAATAAAATATGAGTTGACTATATGCTTAAGTAAGTCCCAAAACTCTTTCCATAATCATAAAATAGGCCCTGTCCAGTTGGCTAAGTGGTACAGCTTCAGCCCAGTGTGTGGATGTCCCGGGCTTAATTCCTGGTCAGGGCACACAGGAGAAGTGCCCATCTGCTTCTCCACCCTCCCCCTCTTGCTTCTCTCTCTCTCTTATCTCCAGCAGCCATGGCTCTATTGAAGCAAATTGGCCCTGGGTGCTAAAGATGGCTCCATGGCCTCTGACTCAGGTGCTAAAAAGAGCTCGGTTGCTGAGCAATGGAGCATTGCCCCAGATGGACAGAGCATCCCCCCTCGTGGTCTTGCTTGGTAGTTCCTGGTCAAGGCACATGTGGAAGTCTGTCTCTGCTTCCCCCCCATCACTGAATAAAAAATTAAAAAATCATAAAAATGAAAGGTATATGTGATAAGATAGCATTAGGTTTAATTGGTATCATATTCTTTCTCAGTGTTACATAAAATATTGGTACACCTTACAATTTATGAGATCTTGGACATAACATACTATGATATATCAAGAACTTTAAAAATGTTCATACCATTTGATCCAGTAGATTCACATCCATAAAGGTTTCTAAAGATGCCCTTGAAGGCACAGAAATATTTTTATTTTATTTTTACTATTGATTTTAGCAAGAGAGGAAGGGAGAGAGAGACAGAGAGATAGACAGAAACATCAATCTGTTTCTGTATGTGCCCTAACCAGGGATTGAACCAGCAATTTTGTGCTTCAGGACAAAACTCTAACCAGCCAGGCTAACTAGCCAGCACCACACAAAGATTTTAACACAAATATCAACATTTCAGTATTACTTATATACAATTGACATGTTAGGAAACAACCTATAAGTCTGACCTGAAAATCCAGTAGAAGACTGATCAAACAAATTATTATATATCTATAGGATTGAATGTTATGCAGCCTTAGCAATCATGTTTTCAAAGAATATATAATGACAAGAATATACTCATTATTTTATATTTATTTTTACATAAAATAAAATAAAAAATTGCATAACTAAATCTGTTTCCCTTTTTTTAAAAATATGTGTTTGTATAAAAGAAAAAAATACCACAAACACCCTTATATGTTAACTATACATATTATAAGAAGGTGAGATTATCATATTTTTATTATATAATATACTATTCCACAATTTCAAATTTTTCTGCAATGAGCATGTATAACATTTATAGGCCAAATTTTCTAAAAATAATACTTTTATTATTGGATCACATGACTTTTCAAACAAATAGGCAAAGTAAACTGTGTACAGTCAAATTGAGACCTGAGGGTTTGTTCAATTTTATATGGTCCAAGAAACCAGAATCCAAGAGGAGGGGGCTAACTTCCTCCACAGGCAAACATTTGACCTTCTCAGAGGACAGGTCCCAGGCAAAAGCTAGGCATCCTTTAAATGAGCCTTGGACATCATGGGGTGGGGAACGGTAATCTGCCACCACCAAGGACAACACACTTTAGATAATCCCTCAAAATAATAATGCCCTAAATTTCTACTCCGCAGAGCAGGCTTTATTTTAACAACTATTTCGCTTTCTTTACAACTGTTACAAAATTGCATTTAAAGATAATAATTGAGGGTTTCTTTTACTACCTTTTCTTTTTTTGCCCTTCTGACCCCTCAGCATTCATTTGCTTGGGGCAGCATTTATTAAAGGAGGATACAAAGCAAACAAAATCTTTAAGATAAAAAACCCAAAAAGAATAAAAGAAACAGTTTTCAGCTCTTGGGTTCCTAAGTAGATTTTCTGAAACTCATAGCAGTAAACAAACAAACAAAAGAAAACAATAATTTAAGCAGCAAGGTTTGCCTGACTAGTGGTGGCGCTGTGGATAGCGCGTCAACCTGGGATACTGAGGTCCCAGGTTTGAAACCCCAAGGTTGCTGGTTGAGCGCCTGCTCATCTGGCTTGAGCGCGAGGTCACCAGCTTGAGTGTGGGATCATCAACATGATCCCATGGTCACTGGCTTGATCCCAAGTTCGCTGGCTTGAGCAAAGGTTCACTGGCTTAGCTGGAGTCCCCTGGTCAAGGTAGATATAAGAAGCAATCAATGAACAACGGAAGTGCTGCAACTACAAGTTGATGCTTCTCATCTCTCTTCCTTTCTCTTTCCCTCTCTGTCTCCTTCTCTCTCGCTAAATAAAACAAGGTTTGTGATTTGCAAAAGGTGGATTCTCTTGAGCTTCAAAGAGCTAAACACTGAAATAAGCTGAACTCAAACTTTATTGTCCCATAAACAGTAAATTAGAAGAAAACAGATGAAGAACCAGGCCACACTCCCTGAAGATGGGACAAGGTTCTCCAATGGGTCTGGAGAAGAACTATGGACATGGGCATGAGGTTTCTGACCCCTCAACACTCCTCACGCTAAGTTACTAGAGAAGCACACACCATCCCTTAAGCTAGAAACTCAGAGATACATGGTAGACTATTATTTAAAAGTATAAGCTGCACCTCCCTCAGAGAGAATTATATTTCTCTGCTTGTCCATTTGACTTACTTTGACCAATAAAGGGTGAGCTGTACTAGTTAGCCCAAAGTTCCTCTTTTCCACCAACCTGATCTCAGCAATGTCCCTGATAGAGGCAGCTTCGTCAGCCTGGAGCCAGGATACAGAAGGCATGGAACAGCCTCATGACTGACTCAGGAGTGGCACGCAATTGATAAGCAAACCTTTGTTCTTTTGAACTGCTGAGCTCTGGGGAACACTGGTCACCACAGCAGAACCTCGCCTATTCTAACAAACACGAAAAGTGTACTATGCCTAGCTGGCCATCTGAGTCTTCGATAGGAAACATTCATGCATTAAGTGCCCTGTGCCATGGTTATATGGGAACAGCAAAACTGAAGTGGTAACATGATATAGCTAGACATAAGGGGAACCGAATCCTGAGTTTTCTTAGGGCCCCAGAGTGACGAGAATGACACTAAAGTCAGTTCTTTGTGGAAAGTACCTAAGGGAAATATCAGCTGTGGATGTGGCAAGTCCAGAGGCCTGCATGATTAGGAGGGGCAGTCACTTCTCAAAATGATATAGTCAACCAGAAGTGCATTACCTGCACACCCCACCCCAACACCCAAAGTCCATTCAGAACCCAAATCTCACACCAGAGAGAAAATGCAAGGGGCAGAGTCTAAGTATAAACACCAAACAAACAAGACTGGTGGATTTTCATAAGTTTACCTGGAAAGTAAGACAAGTAAAATTTCAATCAGGAGGTTCAAGATAGAAATTAGGTCCAATTTTAGAAAAAAGAGTTATATGCTCCCTGATGAAGTTTGCAGCCTGAGAAATTTGTAGATACTTTAAGGGAACACCATGGAGGTACATATAGTCAAGAATGTGGGATGCTGAGGGTCCACTCAGGCAAAGCCAAAACCACGTGTGAACAATGATCCCCCTTATATAATAGGTTTATTTCTCCCAAACCTGATGCTCCAGCTATGACTAGATATTTGCCTTACCCGACGCAGCCACCAACAACCCGCTACTAGCAACACTTTCAGCTGTACAAATATTTATTCTGGTAAACCTGATAAAGAAAAAGAAAACAGTTGTAAATAAATCTTGTTAGAATTGTCTGCAGTCTATGCACTAAACTTTTTTCCTTGTTTTGCAAAAGAAAGTTGTAATATAACACTATTATCTCATCTCCCAGATTGATTTTTTTCAATGGGATTTGATGGGTACTGGCAAGATTAATATTTAATGTTTTTGTATTTTGGATACTAACACAACAGACTAAGACACAAATGCCGTATAAAGACAATCTGCTCTGTTAGCCTTTAGTCTGTGTAAAACAGAACACTGAGTCATTTAAAATAGAAGATCAAGAACGGTGAGGTTTTTCAGCCTTCTTTTTAATGTACTAAAATTTAAAACAAGAAATAATATTTAAAAAAATAGTACTCTATAATTTTATGAAAGAAACATATTGTAATAATTATATCACATAATTTTATGTTCTGCAAACATTAATATTTTATTTACAAGAAGAAAACTTTCCATGATAAATTATCTTGCTACAATAGAAGATTTTCTAGGAGGCTCAAATCTCAGTTTGCTTTTAATTACTGGGACATGGCTTACTTTGATTGTCATGGTAAGGACCAGATATTGTGGAGGCAAGTAACAATGAGGGGAAAAGGTATGAATATTAATAAAAAGAATAATGGTCCATGCATGTAGGAAAAACATACAAGTAAAAAGTTATGAAATCAAGGGCCAAGACTGGAGCAGGAAGAATTGCCTACGAGTGAGGCTTTGCCCACCCATGATAGCTGCAGCTATAATTTCCTAAGGGTGTTTGGGGGTGGGGGTTAGAATGGGGGGTAATCTCTGAAAAATCCAGAAATGCATCCTATGAGAGAGAGACTGTTATTGAACATTTGCTATCTGGAGAGTCGCAGAGTCGGATGAAGATAGTACCAGCCATGTACGAGTGTGCTGATTGCTTTATTCCCCCAACCTCCTGGGAGAAGTCCTGAGAGCTTAGGGACTAAGACAACTGGAAAGAGAGCACAGAAGAGAAAAGGAACACCAGTGACAACCAGATGCCTCTCTTCCACTTCAGGTTTCCCAGCTGGAAAAATTCAAGCCTTGGAAGGAGAAAAAATTTAACTTCAAATGGATTTCAGAAATTTAATTAATATACCAGGTAGGAAATTAGTTACTGAAACAGAATTGTGTCTGTGTCTAAAAGTAATCACAAGACACCTAATTATCTAATAATAGCTAAAAAATTTATGAGACTTGGCTAAGCTTTCACATAAAAGACAGAAGGAAGGCCAATCATATATCAGATTTAAATGGGCAGTTGAGAAAAAATTAAATTTATATTCTGATTCCATATTATTGAGTCCAGCTCATACAAGAAATTGAAAATATAAGTAATACACTTTAAAGGGGGAAAAGGTTAGCTTAAAAAAGAACCGGAAAGAACTTATAGAAATGAAAAATTGAGTCATTGAAATAAAAAACTCAATGAACCCCTTAAACAAAAATTTAAAAACAGCTGAAGAGAGAATTAATGAGCTAAAAGATATATCTAGGCCTTGGCCAGTGGCTCAATGGGTAGAGCACTGACTCAGCATATGGACATCCCGGGTTTGACTCCTGGTCAGCGCACACAGGAGAAGCGACCATCTGCTTCTCCCCCTTTTCTCCCTCTTCCCCTCCCACCACCAGTGGCTCAATTGGTTTGAGTATGGCCCTGAGCACTGAGGATAGCTTGATTGGTCCAAGCACATCAGCCTCAGGTGCTAAAAATAGCTTGGTATTCGGGTATTGTCCTCAGTCAGGGGTTGCCGAATGGATCCTGGTGAGAGCATATGTGGAAGCCTACCTCACTATCTCCTCTCTTCTCACCTAAAAAAAACAAAACAAAACAAAAAACTAAAGAAATTCATTAGACAGTAGCAGAAAGAGACAAGAGAATGAGCAGAAAGAAATAATATTTTTTAAAAAACAAATGACTCAGTATTTTTCAGAAGTGAAGAAAGATGTGAATATTTTGGTTCAAGAACTACAATGATCTCAATTAAGTTTTTGAAATGCCACACATACACACAATGAAGGATTTCAAATGAAAAAGTCTTAAAAACAACTGGCAAGAACAGACAAATCACCTAGACCAGTGGTTCTTAACCTTTTTTGAGGTACCGAACCCACCAGTTTTATATGCGCATTCACCGAACCCTTCTTTAGTGATAAATAAAATATGATTTTTCCCCCCAAATTCAAGACATAGGTATATTTATTTTACTGGTGCACAAAATGAGCCGTGCATGAACATCACCTTGCTCAAAGAACAAAACCAACAAAGTGCATGAACTCACAACAAATTACGGTATTACTTTATTCTGGCCTCCGTGGCAGAGGCTTTTCCGAACCCCTGAGACCGACTCATCAAACCCCTAGGGTTCGATAGAACCCAGGTTAAGAACCATTGACTTAGACTGTTAACACTTGCTAACAATAACAGCGACCAACAGCAATGGAGTACCAGTACCAAGGTGTTGAAGAAAAACAGTGGTCAACATAGGATTTAATTTTCAGCTAAAGAATTATTGAAAACTGAGGGTGCAATAAAGATATTTTCTAGATGAAGACTGAGGCTCAATAAAAGAGCTACTAAAGAAAAAAGGAAATTGAACCTAGAAAGAAGAAGTGGTTTGCAAAAAGCACTTTTACTAAGGTAAGTGGTAAAAGCATGAGTAAACCTGAATACACATTGCCCATACCAGACAATAGGTAAAAATAGCAATTTGTGAGGAAAAGGAAGGAGACAGAAAAAGGAACTAAAATACTAGACAAGAAAAACACGTAAGACAGTAAATGGAGAATGAGGGTAACCTGAGACAAAAGATTTAATTAAGGTTCTTATATTAATAAAGACTAGCACAGAGACTTTTAGTAATTTAATTTTTTCTAATTTAAGTAAAGAGTTAAGAGTATATACCAAAATAAAAGAAATAGAAGGAAATAAAGAAAAACTCCATTAATCCAACAGAAGGAAGGGAGAAGAGGAAGAAACAAGCAAATAGAGCATGATATTTGGAAAATGAATTAGGACTGCAGAAAAAAGTTCAAATGTACTGTTATCACAGCAATGTAAACAAAATAAATGATTCTATTCAAGGAGAGATAACTGTACTGTAATTGAGCCAACAAATCCAGCTACATAATATGTGAATGAGATATATTTAAATCGTAATGATAAGAAATACAGACTAAGCAAATACCAAAAGAAAACCTGTGTAACTGTATTAATATCAAACAAAAGAGACCTGAAGACAAAAAGCACTCTTTGGGGTAATGAGAATCTCCATTTGTATATAAAAGAAATAATTCCCTAAGAAGCTACGTTGCTAAAAAAATCAGAGTTTTGTATATAAATCTTTTCTCAAAACTTCAATTGGACCTTTCAGAGAAGTAAGTAGTATCACTGGAAAAAAATAATCCCACCTTTTTATCCCACCTTCCAAATAGATAGATCAGATCTAGAGTTGCTAGCTTGGTTCTTTCCTCTCTTTAATTAATTCTATGACAGCCTGATCAGGCGGTGGCGCAGTGGATAGAGTATCGGACTGGGATGTGGAAGACCCAGGTTCAAGACCCCGAGGTCGCAAGCTTGAGTGCGGCTCATCTGGTTTGAGCTAAAGCTCAACAGCTTGGACCCAAGGTCGCTGGCTCCAGCAAGGGGTTGCTAGGTCTGCTGAAGGCCCGTGGCCAAGGCACATGTGAGAAAGCAATCAATGAACAACTAAGGTGTCGCAACAAAAAACTGATGATTGATGCTTCTCATCTCTCTTCGTTCCTGTCTGTTTGTCCCTATCTATTCCTCTCTCTCTCTCTCTCTCTGTCCCAGTAAAAAAAAAAAAAAAAAAATTTATGACAATCAAACAAGTTTAAAGATACTTAAAATTTTTAACAATGTCAAAGGAAAAAGATTTATGTTGAGTGCTTGTGTTATTTTGTTTATTAAATTCTTATAGCAAAAAGCAGCAAAAGGAATTCTAGATTGAAGTGGGGATAATTTGCAGGTGAAGAATGCTGATACCAGTGAATTAGCAACTATATTAAATATTAAATATTATCAAATAAATGGAAGTTTCCAGGCAGAACAGTAGGTCATTTCAGAAATTGCATTTCTCTTCTGCCAAGTTTTAGATTTCTTTTTTATAATGCATGGGCATCTCAATTAACTTCAGTTTTTCTGTTTGTGAAAGAATATAATTTCACTATATATAAAAAGGAATAATAAAACTTGTTCTATGTAGTGCAGGATATTGTGAAAATAAAACTAAATAATACATGCGAAAGCCCTTTGCAAACTTTTTAGTACTGTGTAAATGCAAGGTAGTATTATGTGTCATGGTCCTACAATGGATTGTTAGCATTAAAAAGAGCTTTCCCTGACGTTTCTTGAACAAGCCTATAACATCTCAATTATCTGTTACTGTACTTCAATCTTTAAGAGTAAAACTACTCCATTTATATATTTACAAACATATAAATATAAACCAATCATGGCCCAATAAAACAGTTCTCACCATTCACCTTTCTCTCACAGGACACACACAGCCAGAGCTATGTGTGTACCCAAAGAGAAGGAAACTCATTTCCGTGTCTAGTTTAAATAAATGTATTTTCTTAGTAATGAGCTTTTGAGCCCTTGTAAGCATGGCTAGAATGTCTTGTCATATTTAGCTACAGTTTGATCTGTTCCTCTTACTTGGGTAATTCTGAATTCTTGAGGTGAAAAACATGAATCTGGCAAATAAATAAATACATACATACATAACATAAATAAGTCAAAATTGTAGTGAAAAGAGTGTATCACAGTGAGTGTGATACAGCCATATTCCCTCCCAAGGCCTGGTGTTCTCCTCCTGTAGAATCCATGGCCCCCCACACCTGCTTCTGCAGGAAGAGTAGGCAGACCTGTCAAAAAGCTGAGTGGATAAAGGCAAATTACTTCATCTTTCTGAGCCTCCACCTTCTAATTTATAAAACACAGATGGGAAAGACTAACAATCAGTGTCTTCAGTGGACGGCTCAGTCTACCTGCTCTTGCACCACAGGAGATCAGGACCTCCTTATAGACTAACACTGAGACCTCTGGTTCTCATAGTTCACCTTTCACTACTTGTTTTTCATACCTCTGCAGAGTGTCAATCAACTTACAAGTGATGAGCCAACTGTACTGGTTTTGTAGGCATCCCTTTACACACACCTTCTAAATGCTGGACTCATCCCGAATCACTGCAGCTCTGGCGGCATTCCGTATCACAGGGACATTTTCCCAGGTCACCGCCAGTGAAATATTTGGCAGCGGGGCCACCACCTTGTATCTGTACCCCACCTCTACCACTCCAGACAGCAACCTCTTCACCCTCCAGCAACGAGGACACCGGTCCCAAATCTCCGTTTTACCACTTGTTTTCTCCTACCTCTTTTGGTATCACTTTGTGTTAGTTCAGACCCTCTAAGAAGCAGAGGTCAAGCCAGGATTGGAAATGCAGAAGAATTTTTGTGGGGGAGCCTATGAGGGAAAAAGGGGGTGACCCAGGGCTGGCAGGGGAGGTTGACAGACTGCGATGTGGGTCTGACCTGGAAGGAGAGAGTAAAAGATGAAGCACGAGGTAGCGGAGCCTTAGATGCAGCACAGTTCTAAGAGAGATTCATTCAGGTTGATTGGGAGCCCATTAGAGGGGTCCCCCTGTCTGGCAGGACAAGTCTGACTTTAGATCGCTGTTGAAGTCACTCATTGGCTGAGAGCAGCCAATGGGAACGGAGGTCTCCATGCAAAAGGATTCTGAGTGCAGCAGCTGGGGCGGCCACCAGCTATGCTTTTCACCACAGATCTGAGCCATGCATTTTTATGGCCACCACAATGATGAGAAACCAAACAACACCTTGACTGAGCAATCAAAATAAATATCACCCGTGAGGGGCACACAAATATCATATGCCTCTGGACAGTATACCCTGAGGAAGACACCACAACGTTTCTGTGATATTCTGGCCCAAATGCACAACCTGAATCTTATCATGAGGAAAGATCAACAGATGTGATAAAAAAACATTGTGTCAATGTCAAATTCCCTAAATTTGATTATTGTAGTGTGATCTTATAAGAAACTGTTCTTGATCTTAGAAAACAGAAACTGAAGTATTGAGGCATAAAAGGATATAATATTATTCAACCTACTTGCAAATGGCTCAAAAATAAATAAATTAAATAGATTAGAAAGACAGAGACTATGAGGGGCATTTTCCAAAAACTACACTAATTGAGATGAGCATACAGCTGCTTTGTCCATGATCAAATACTGCAGTGAGGCATGAAAAGTACATGAGTGATATTAACATTCATTATTAACGCCCACTCTCCTGGCTTCTGGCCAGGGAGATGAAAAAGGTGCTGGATTGAGGTTTTATGGGGTGGCTATCTTTTTTCAATCATAACTACTTGGTGATTCATTACTTCACATGCCAAAAACTCCACCCCTGTGGAGGCAATTACCTTTTTTTTTAAATTTTCTTTCCTTTTCTTTTTCCTTTTTTAAAGAAGCAAGCTATATAAGATGCTAACTGTGGGCATGTTGACTTTGACTCATTAATCAGGACTACCATATTGTTTTACATAAAGGGGGTGGAAGGAGGGGAGAATCAGTCTGCCAGTGTCCATTTTAAGCTATAGAAATTTAAAATAAACTTTAATTTATTTTTAATAAATTAAGAAGGATGCACTCAGATTTCAGAGCTGTTCCTATGAAGCTCTAACTTTCACAATTCTTGCATCAGAACAACTCAGGCTTATAACTTGTTTATCTCCATTTACCAATAAGTCCAGTTGATCCATTTGAAAGCTTGCTTACTTCCATTATCTCCCAGACATTACATCAACCTTGTGAACTATCCAGCTCTGAAGATGGGCTGCTTCTGTCTGAGTCCCAGCTCTGGTGGTTACTATTGTGTGTGACCTTGGACGAGTTACTTCACCTTTCTGTACTCTCAATTTTATTATCCCTGTATTACAGATGAAGGCTCTGGGGGTGGGGACAGCTTAACCGCTTGTCTAAATCACTTGGCAATTCAGTGTTGGAGACCTTCTATGGGTCTATGGACCTTCTGGGACCTTCTGTGGAACTTTCAACTCCTCCATGAAGACACCAATTCTTTTTCATTAGCACCAGCATTGTGTGAGTCCGAGGAATGTTGCTTTACGAGGTGTTGTTTGAACATAGAAGTCACATTTCTCATTAAGTAGGTCAAACTTTTTTTTCCTGCCATTTAATTCTATTCAGTAAGTATTATTCAGAAGACTAGCAGCAGAAAGGGAAGGTGAAGGAGAGCTTTGGGGTCACAAGCTTTGGCTGTGAAGCCAGACTCTGCACCCTACTCTGTGCTTAGTGTTTCCCTTTGGTACAGAGGATCCCGATATGGATGCTGTAAGTTTGTTGGGGTGCGTGGCAATAATACATGTACATAGTAGGCACTCAACCAAATGCAACTTTTAAAAATACACAACTTTGAGTGCTTGCTACCTTCCAGGAAGCTTGCTATGCCCATGAAATGCAGGGACACAGAAAATTTAGCCCTTGTCATTGGGGGGCGACCGTCAGGGACCTGTGATAGTTCTTCATAGACAGTAAAAATACAAAGCCACTCATATATGCTGCAATTACTTTTTTTCCTGGTGCACTTTAAAATTTTTATTTACATTGTTAATTCTCTGAAATTTTTCACTTTTTCGTAGTAAATCTGATTTTTCTTTGATAGTTCATGTGTAGCTTTAAACTCAGAAAGTCTTTCTTACTTCTTGAAGAAGATCAATGTTCATCTATAGTTTTTTCTAGTTCTTTTAGAGGCTGAGTTTTTCACATGTAAGTTTTCAATTCATCTGGAGTTTATTTGGCTACATGGTTGTAAGGTGATGAATAGTTATCTTTTGAAGACACATTCTGGGTAATACTGATTGATCATATTAGCCCATTTCTGCCACAGTAACTGTCCTTCTGAGCTGCCTGCTGTGAACATGAGTGGCCATTCTTTAAAAAGGCCAATGGGACGAAATATATATCCATGAGTTTTATCCTACTTAGTTGCTTCATTTTTAATGCAGAACAATAAATGTCAATTCTTTTGTCACAACCATATACATGGGGAAACTTTGACAGATTCTTTTGTATAAGGACTAAAGGGCAAGGCCTCCCTAAACATAGAGAAAAGTGGGAGAGGGGAAGTCCTGTCATCACCCTGGACCCAGACCTCCCTCACTGGCCTCATGCTCATCTTTTCCTGGTGGATTATGGAGCCATTTCTACAAGGGAGATAAGATTCATCACTGACCCACCCTTCTCTTCCTCAGTCCATAGCTGTGGTTCCTTAAGAGCTTCTCCAGACAAGAGATGGGGAGCAGTCTCCAGGTCTGTCTGTCTGGAACAGTGGTTCTTAACCTGGGTTCTATCGAACCCTAGGGGTTCGATGAGTCAGTCTCAGGGGTTCGGAGAAGCCTCTGCCGCGGAGGCCAGAATAAAGTAATACCGTAATTTGTTGTGAGTTCATGCACTTTGTTGGTTTTGAGCAAGGTGATGTTCATGCACGGCTCATTTTGTGCACCAGTAAAAAAACATATACCTATGTCTTGAATTTGGGGAAAAAAATCATATTTTATTTATCACTAAAGAAGGGTTCAGTGAATGCGCATATGAAACTGGTGGGTTCGGTACCTCAAAAAAGGTTAAGAACCACTGATCTGGAAGCTCACATGCATTTCCCTGGGGAGCCCTCCAGGAGACGGGAGATATGAGATAAGACTGGGCTGCCTCACTGTCCAGACACAATTGTGGACATGACCATTTTCCCACATAATATCTTGCTAATTGACCAGAGTCACCTGCTGGTGTGGACCGCCCTAAGGCCATCACCTGGCCCCCTAAGGACATTGAGAGGCTGGACCTACAGTGGCCTGAGCCAGGCTGCCCACTGTCTTCTCAGGGTGCAGGTCAGGGGTCAGCCTGCAGAGCTTCCAGAGTTCTGTCACCACCAACCCCCAGCCTGGCTCTTCTGACCTCCTGCTTTGAGAGGTAAGGAAACCCTTGATGAATTTCCCACCCCCTGCACGGTCATGCAGTAAGGAACTGTTTAGAGTTCACACCTCTGACCCTCATGGGGTGAATTCTCTGGAGGGAGCCTGAAAGGAGGCATCGCTGGGGTCGGTGTTGGCACAGTGACTGACCTTCTCTGCAGGGCTTCAGAAGGAAGGAGGCAGATCATCTCACACACACTCAGGCGCTTCTATAATTTCATCTTTTTTTCATTGGTGAGGCGGGGCCATGCCATGCTCACTGTCCTGACCCCCATCTCGGTCTTCTGTGGCAGGAACACTCCTCCATCATGACTACACTCACTACAACCCTCCATACCAAGGCTGTGGGGAGTGGGCACAACACAATCCTTTCTCAGAGTCCCTCAATCAGGTCCACTCCCTGAGCCCTACCCTCAACTTCCCACACAGCCCCACACACTGCTCAGCCTTAGGGAGACACAGACACAGCACCTCTGCGCACTTACCTGTAACACCGACCTTTCCCAGGCGACCACATATAGTTCTGAATCTTTGTGATCCCACGCCCAAATCTTGACGGGGTCGTGGGGAGGGGCGGGGAGCATGGAATCTCCATGAAGTCTCTGTGTAGTCCGTTAGCTTCAGACTACTGATGTCAGGCTGGCTTTGTTAGCAGTTATACCCACAAGTTTTTCTGTCTTTATAGACACAAACCATGGCTGGCCAGGGCTAGAGTACTTCATGTGCGCATGTGTAGGGTAGATGGGGACGGATGACGCAGAAACAGAAAATCTTGCATAAGCTTCTTTTAAATGCAGTGTGGAGAACTACTTGCGTGCTAGAAGCACAGACTTAATCCAATCATCCTAATAAACATAATTCTTAATAATAAAAGTGATGAAAAGAGACCCTCACCTGATGGGATTCTACCCAGCCGTAAAAACAAAAACAAACAAAAAACCTTAACCTTTCACAACATCATGGATGAACCTGGAGATCATTACACTAAGTGAAATAAGCCAGTCAGAGAAATGCAAATACCGTATAATCTCACTTATATGTGGAATATAATGAATGAAATAAACTGATGAACAAAGTAGAAACAGAAGCGTGGACACGTGGAAGAGATGGGACAGCTGTCAGAGGGCAGGTAGGAGGGGAACTGGATGAAACAAGGTGAAGGGATTAACCAAAACCATATATACATAACACATAGATACAGACAGCAGTGTGGTGAGAGCCAGAAGGAAATGGGGGGGTAGGTGGAGGCGGACAAAGGCGGGGCAATGGGGATGGAAGGAGACTCCGCTCGGGACGATGGGTGCATGATGCAGTGTGCAGATGATGCTTGGTTGAGCTGTACACTGAAACTTGTATGGTTTTGCAAACCAATGTCACCCCCAAAATTTAATAAAAATAATAAATAAGTAAATACATACATACATATGTGGGATGGAGAACTGAGGCATTTAATCCATTCATCCTAATAAATATATTTCTAAATAATAAAAGTGATTAAAGAGACCCTCCCCTCTAAATGCATAGTCCAAAAGCATGAACTCCCAAGAAAATGACAGGGTATTTGGCAGAAAAGTCTTTCGATAAAAAATATACATGCAGATAGTTAAACATATGTGTGATATCTGGTATATATTCCTTAGAGACACTTTTTAGACAAATTTTTCATTGTGCTTGTTATTGTGTTTGATCCCAGAGTTATAACATCACTCTTTTAAAAAATTCTGGATGATTGCGGCAGCTTTGTAACTAATGTCCCTACTTATTTCATTCTACCCCCATCCGTCCTTCACAGTGCTGCCTTTCCTGGTCGTGTAGCTCCCAGGTGCAAAGCCCTCCCCTGGTATTCACAGTCCTTGTGGCCCTCCCTTGTCACTTCTCCAATTTTCTATCATTTTCCCCACGTATAACAGCCTATATTCTAACCAACCTGCCACAGAGTTTTCCTAACTGCCCGGGTTCTCTCTCCGATGTCCAAGCCTTTGCCACAGTATTCCGTATATTGAGGAAGCCCTGCCCCCTACTCCACACCTTGGCCATCTGATCAAGTACAATATATTGTTCAAGTTTCGCTTCTAGCATTGTCTAGTCCTTTTTAAGAGGTCTTAATTTACACTTCTAATTTTCCCCAAAGGAAACCAAGAGCTAAGACCCAACTCAAAGTCCTGTTACCATAGATAACACATGCAAGATGGCGGGAATGCATGGTGTTAGGTCTAAAAGACATGATTAACTCCCTCCCCTTCTGTAGAGCCAGCATGACAGGCGCACAAGTGAGGAAATAACTTCGCTTTGTCAGAGCAAACATTCCTCTGAGGGGACATCTACTCAACCTCAAGGAGAGAGTGATGACCACAGCCCACAGGCAGCAGGGATGAGTAATTTACTGCTGCTAGGCAATTAGTGTTACTAGAAAGAAAAATTGCTTTCATTTAAAATTCTCTTTAAACCATATGTGTCATGGCTCATGGAATAATTTAGGTATCATTAGAAACTAGGAAACATACATCACACTAATAAACTGTCTCTCCCATTCACCACAGTCAATAGTTCCCAAGGGTCTTTAAAAAGTCAGAGTTTTGCCGCCCTTGTTATGTGAGGTGGTGAGCAAATGTTCATGTGGAACTCATTTAGCCTCTCATTCGCTCCCTGGCTCTCTCGCCCAGACAGATGGCAAGACAAACATTGGCCATTACTTTTACCCACTGGTTGGCAGCAACATTTTCTGTAAGTGAGCCCATGGTAGAACAGCCATGAAGTATAATGCTTTCGCTAACAACTTGAGTGCCTATTTTGAGATTTGGTTGATTTGAAGTCTTTCCATGTTAATAGGTTATTTTCTCCAATAGACGGCATGTTTAACAATTCTACAGGTTTTTGTTTTAAAACAAGTCTCTTCATGCTAAAAGCAAATGGCTGCAGAGAGCTTGGAGAAAGTGCTGAAAAGTCCAATGTGTGGAGCAGGTCCCAAAGGACTTTGCTGTGCAAGGTCAGAGGGCACATGCGGCTGGGAAAGCATGCTTGTTTAGGAGATAAACCACCCTTAGCTGATTCTCTGTCAAGGGAAAAATATTAAATGGAAAGCCATAAAGTGAAGCTGTCCATCAACGGAGGGGTAGGGCACCCAACCTGCCCACGTGTGCAAGATGAAAACAGTACTGACCAGTATCTCCAACCACAGCTCGATCTCCATCTTTGTGAGTTAAGAAGCTCCACAGCCACTTATTTGTGAGGACAGAGACTGAGAACAATGGTGTACCCAAATGTCTGTTCAAAAGCAATTCCTATGAAGGTCCATACTTTCCTTTTATTACATTTAGATTGTTTTAAAGAAGTACAAGACTGACTTCCTAGCCTATCCCTAAAAAGCCATGCTTTACTCACTGAGTTCACCAGTCATACCATCAGAATTTGCTATGCAACTTGTGAAACTCCTTGCTCAAAAACTATTAAAAATTGCAAGACTGTGAGAGCAGAGCATTAAACCAAGTGTGGGTTCTTTGGAAATGCACAGGTCAGAGCCACAAAGCTGGCCCTACGTGTGATCTATATTGAGAGCCCAGAACATCTCAAGTGGGAAAAAAAAGGGAAAGTAAAGGCATTCAGCACTTATTCCAACAGGTCGAGTCACCAGTGTCCGATTCCTGTGGTTCACTGTCCTTCTCACAGCGCCTAAAATCTGAATGCTGGCTTAGTGTTCCATGTGTGAGGTCCTCAGTCACCTGTCACACAAGAGCTACTTCACGCATTTTTTACAAGCAGTGTGAAATTCCAGATGTTTGATAGAGAAAGACTCGGTGTCATTGGAATACTGTGGTTGAGATGTTCAAATTTCAAGTCAAGAGTAGAAAAATAAAACTTGCTCAGGTTATTATGAAAATAAAGGTGAAACCAATTAGCAGTAAAATGGAGTTTAGTCATTCAGTTTTACTGGAGTAAGTTGTGGTCACAAATGAATTGTTCAGACATCTGGAATCATATCTCTAAGCACCACAGACAGGAGCAATCTGTGGCCAAGGCCACAGTAGCAGTTCATTGAACATACTGCCCCAGTGACTGTTTGCTACTGGGTCAAAAGACTGGGCTGATGTGCTTTCCTAAACCTGCAATTCCAAGGCTAGGTCTCCGCTGGGGCTGGCACTTCTCCTGTTGTTACGAGACTGGCTCTCAGTAAGTTTGGGGACTCGAACCTCAGGAAGAGCTTCTCCTGAACACCCTTTCTTACCCTTTTTCACTAGTGGGCTTCTAGTGCAGAACGGTCTTGCTCTGGGTGAAAGACTGGGGTTTTGACAGCTTGTACCACCTAGAGACCTTAACCATCCCATCAGGACTGACAGCTTCGCCCCTGATGGCAGGGCACTCGGCAGCTCATGTCCACACTGCTCCGTCACAACTAAGTGCGAGCTTCTGACAACTGAGTTGATCATTGTATCCAGGATAGAATTGGATGTGAGACATTTGCACTCAGAAAGTCTTATCAAAAAACAAAGTCCTTCGAAGTGTGTGGTGAGCTTTTTATGAAATACAGCTCTCCCTGGCTGGTCCAGGTGAGTAGATCTGTACATTTGTAAACCATATGAGAAAAGGCTTTCGAAAACCTAATATTCATCAAGCACTTAGTACTCATAGCCTGTTCCATACTCTTTATGTTTTGACATTTAATCCTCACAATCCTCATTTTACAGATGAGGAAATCGAGGCCCGGTGTGACCTGTGCAAGGAGACTTAGAGAATAGAAGGAAGACAGGAGGCCAGGCAGGTGGGCTGCAGACCTCATGTCTCCCTGTCTTCACTATTCCCTGAGCATATGGAACCTGTGCACTAACACGGCAGAAAACCAAAAGGAAAGAATGGCTCAGGTTCAGTTCAATGCCAGGCTTTGCATGAGTTCTCTGACTTAAATGCCAATCCCACAGGTTTATCATAACTATTTCCAAGCAGAAAGTTACTTGCCCGGGGCCACAAAGCTAAAGGGTAAGCTAGGCTTTTAACGCAAGTCTGTCTAGATGGCTTCCACACTCAAGTCAACAAGTTCTTTTCTACCACCCCAAGTCAACAAGCTTAAGGATGTTGCTTAAGTGAGTAAGTCATCTAATTGCATACTTGATTCTGGAGTCAGTGCACCTGACCACAGAAACACCAGTTATATGGTCATTAGTTTAAAAGTCAGATATAACTCGACATCTTTTTTAAAGAAATTACTTAAAATTATAATTTTAGCAAAGTAGTCCACATGTACACACAAGTCACTCACTTCATGAACTTAAATGGTATCAACTAGACCAGGGGTGCTCAATACGTCGATCGCAATCTACTGGTTGATCATGAAGGAAGTGTGGGTAGATCGCATGACATTAAAAAGACATTTGTCTTTTGATTGGCATACAGGGTAGCCAATCTGACGTCTGAACTTTTGACACCCTAAGCATGCGCGTTAAACCATGCTAACTTGTTCAGTTACATTGCTGCGTAGTTAGCCTTCAATTTATTTAAACTAAAGCCAACAAAGGGTATAGAAATGAGTGCCATAGCTGGTCCGAGTAAGAAGCCTAAAACCTACTACTTTCATACAGAATGGGAGGGGATTTTTTTCACTATGTCATATTCTAAGTGCGTTTGCCTCATCTGTCTGTGTGCCATTGCTATTCCAAAGAAGGGAAATGTGGAGCGGCTTTTTCAGACTGTTCATAAAAACTATGACATTGACTTTCCTCCGAAAAGAGAGCTGAGAAGGAGAAAGGTGAAAGAAGAATACACAATATTAAATATTAATAATAGTAACTTAAATAGTGATAATATAGAAGAAATAAATTTATGTTTTACATTTTTATTGTAGGTAGATCATTTTGACTTGGTCATCTTATAAGTAGCTCGCAAGCTGAAAAAGTGTGGGCACCCCTGAACCAGATGATTTTCCTGGCCTAGACTTGATGTAGGGGTATGAAGAAAGTGTGGGGACGAGGAGAAAAAAGGGGGAACAAGATGGAAAATCTGGTAGGGGCTTGGCAGGGAAGGGAAGGACAAAGAGAGTGAGTTTTGGGACAAGAGTCCTGCTTATTTCAAATGCTACCCTTCAGCAATAAATGTAAAATAATTGACCCCTGAGATAGCTCAAGTGTGAAATAAACCTATGCACAATCTTAATCTTAATCTCTGAAGGCATTATTATACATATTTATTAAATAGCGTCTACATACCAGCCCCCATATCTCCTGAGCTGCTTTTAAGAAAGGGGGAAATCCCCTTTGCAGGCCAGAGAGTTAATAAAGATGTGACATGAATTTTTCACTAGGTAGATGTTGAGAGATTCTACATTTTTAAAAAAAATACTATTGGTTCCATATATTATGATAAAAATAAATTTATTTAGGTAAAAATACCATCTTTCCTTGCTTAACAAAAGGCAAATCCTACCACAGTAAGTCCGTTTGTTACAATGAACATTTACTTACACGTGTCATGTGTGTACAATCGACAATCAGCACAAGTGACAAGGTGCTTCCTGTTCATCTCACTGACTATGCCAATGGTTGCTTCATATCATATTGAAGAAAACCACAGGAAAAAAGGTCAGGAAATGTCCACTTCAAGAGGCCTTTCTGTTTATTTAAATGTCATTTTTAAGTGGCCTTAGAGTTTTCAAGATTGATTGCAACCAACTCCATCATTGTGCAGCCTATGAATTAACCAATGTCTTCTAACTCAGCATCACTCTTAAAGCAAACCCCTGAGGACAAACACACATCTTTAAATGCATGGCTGTAAACACCATTGTTTTGCACATTCTGAAATGTGATTCTGTGCATCCCAACATTGTCATGTCATAAATTAAAAGAATTTCATTCTCCCTAATCTATTGCACTATTGCCCTGCAGGTGAATGTGGTCTCTGCTTCACCATCCAAATATATCAAAAGAAACTTAGGAACTTTAGTTGTGGTCAGCCAGCTGACAGTCTTCTTTTCCACTCCACATTAAACATGAGCATTTTTGGACATGCCAGTCCAGGCCAGTTAGGGACCCTCTGCATTGTCACTGGGTCCAAGGAGGCCTGAAGCTTGATTATCTTTGGCAGAAGAATTTTAGTTAGTAAGCATCAAGTGGTCATCACTTTCTTTCCTACAATAGAAAGGGAGAGGAGGAAAGAGAAAAGAGAACAATGACTCAGAACTCTGAGAAGGTTGAGGAATACTCCATCTTCTAGGCATACATGGGTTAACATTAGAAAGCAAAAAGAAAATTGAGAAGGGCATTTGACATTATTTTTGGTTTGAGTATATGCTTTTAACAACTTTGAGGAGCTGTCCACCTCTTTGGGAGCCTCCGTCTCCCTTCATTGACAAAGCCTTCTCAATGCCTAGAACAGCAGACGATTCTCCACTTCTGCAGTAGAGAAGGGGAAAGGTAAGCTCTACGTCTGTTCAACCAAGTGCATCTTTGCAAAGAACCCCAGTTCAGTAGAGCTGGATGAGGTGTCAGAGGCATCTGTTCACCCTCATGACACTGGAGGAACCGAAAGGTGGAGGAGAGGTCGTGGAATATACGGTAACAGGCAGGGTCAAAACCTGGCATATGAATACCCAGGCAATGGGGTAATCAGGCTGGAGGCTCTGTAAACAATTTGAAAGAGAATCAGTCTGTGATTGCTGGATTGCTTGGTTGAAAGAGTGCATCCCAGTCTGTTCCGGAGGGGGCAGAGCTCTGATAATCAGGGCTGTCTGTCATGGACACCGGAGAGGGGGCCCATATACCAATATTTGTAATGCCCTTTCTAATTCCTCAGGCTCCTCAGGGAGGTCTTTCTCCAATATTTACTCTCCGTTCACAGCCTTCCTCAATTTTATTCCATTCTTTGGCTCCTAGCCTTTAAACACATTCAGGTATACTTAACTCTTGATGGAGTCAAAGCCATTACTTGCTTTCAAGGACCAGTAAAATCTATTTCCTTCATCATGCCCTAAGACCTCCATTTATTCTCTGTAGGGTCCATTAAAAACCCCCTAGATCTAGGCTTTGACTTGAGTATTCATCTAAGACCGTTCTAACTGACTTTACCCACAACTATCTTTGGTAACAGCCACTTTTATTTTTATTTTTGATATCCTCTTTTTTCAAAACTTTCAGCATCCCAGGTTTTCAATTTATTTCCTTTGGTGGACTCTTCTGTTACATTTAATTCTTTCATTAAAGATGAGCACGGCCCGCCTTTTCCACCAGTCAGCTTCTCAGCAACCCTTGGCAAACTCTTTGCTGATACAGCTCCCTACCCCTCCAACCCAACCTTATCAATGACTCTTTAGGCCCACCTCTCCGACTTTTACTTATCCCACACAGCTGCACAAGAAAACCTTTAACAACCTGCTGGTACTTTTTTATGTTGTAAACCAAGGTCTAAAAGTTAATCACCAAGAACTTATCAGTTACTTTCCAGAATTCACAACTGCATTTTAAGACGATATTTTGTTGTTGTGCTTTACAGTTAACTACATGTTAGAAAAGCAACTTGATGAGACTTTTTTTGTACAAGGTGCCACTTAGGAAGCAGCTGCCTATTAAGGAAATTAACTTCCCTTTATCGGTTTCCATGAAAACAATTTAATGTTCTGAGAGGATAAAATGATTTCAAAAACTTAACTCTTCTCAGAAGACCTCATTTTATATTTACCAGACATTCTTTGGAAAGGCTTCAATCATATTTCAAATCCCAAGATACAGTATGAATTGATTAGCAGGAAATATACCCTGTTGTTTTAAGCTGCAATTATGATCCCCCCATCTTCCTCAAAAAAAAAAACATGGGTGGAAGATACTTTGAGTTAACAAGCTCCTCTCCCGACTAGAGATGAAAACAAAATATGGGTACAATTGAAAAGCATTATCCTCATCTGACCCCCACGCTAGTCCCCAAACCACTATATGGAGGCTTCTCCCTGAGGTCTGGTCTAGATATTGTCTTCAGTGTCCTGATGAACAGTCAGCAAAGTGCAGTTGGGCACCAAAGGGCTCGTGATGTGCGTCTACCCTCCAGGCCAGTGCAGCATCCTCAAGTGGGTTTCTGCTCCGGTCAAGGAGAGTGATCTATACTCATATCGTGGAAGAGGAAATGCTTGTGACATCCTGAGAGCTCCCCCTCTAAAATTAAGAGCTTTGACCTCTCACTTGGACCGCTTTAGAGTCCGCCCTCTTGACTTTAGGGACATCAAGCATGCCTTCTTACAATAGCCTCATCTCCACAAGAGTTCAGCCATGTCATGTAGCTTTCTACCCTGGTTTACAAGAATTCATTTCTAAAGCCCATTTCAGTGGAAGCAGAGATGGATTCTTCCCCACAGCAGGCTGATTCCTGAGTGTGCTGTTCACGCTGGAAGAGCCCTTTTTGACGGCAGCCAAGCGGCTTTCTCCGGAGCACGGAGACCTGACTAAACACAATACTGACCTCCGCAGACAGCAGAAGCAGGGCAGGAGGGCTGCGGGCTCTTTCTGATACTCTTCTTGGCTACTACATTCCTTCAGGAATTCCTGAAGATCCGTCACAGGAAACCCATTCTGTTGGTATTTCTTTAAAAGATACACAGTGTTGTTACCTTATTTATAAAGCATGAGAAACTGTTCCCTTTGTCAGCAAATCAAACCCACCTTTGTGGAAATAAAACTGTCCCAAATTGCAAGCTCAGATCCAATAATGGATTTTAACAGTGATGAATCAATCTGTCAGTACCTGAAGGCTGAGCCAGATCCACCATGGAACAGAGAACAATCCAAAGGAAACCACCAGAAAGAAAGCCAGGGTGAGGCAGGAGAGGGGCATGTTAGTGAGGAAAATAAAAGAAATAATCAAAAGTGTAAAGTTTTCATGCTAATGTAAGACCAGATAAGACTTCCCCTTCCTCTTCCCCTCACTCCAATGTAGGATCTGCTTAAGAAGTAAACCTCTATTTCCTCCACTTTTATGGAAGCTGGTCACTTAGTGGGCAGAAGGCAGTGGGTTCTTTCAGGCAGACACAGAGATCTTGAGACCTCACTCCCATGTGAGGTCTCCTCCACATCAGCAAGCTTGGCCCACTCACAGGGACAGTGCCACAGCAGAGACATGAGCCCATGGACAGAAGTGAGCAGCAATTCTCTCCCCGTGCCCAGCCCCACTGTTGGAGCCAACCACCCCTTCCCATGTAAACACTAATCTCCCATGCACAAAAAGCGTGCTCAGGAGTACTTCCAATGAACTAGCTTCTGAGTTAGTCTGAGAAGGTTCAAGAAGAAAATAGCACCCCCAGCACTGACAGAGAACCCTGCTTGCTCCGACGTTGGTCCTGAAACAGGACTTTCTGAGCATGACCATCTGCTGTAAGCGGGTCACCAGTGGAGGTGGTAGAGCTTGCTTTAAGCTACGAACCAGTTAAATGGACCCAGACTGAAAGGGTATAGAACCCATCAGGTGGCTTAGGAAGACAGGAAGCGAAACAGTCCCAAAAGCCACAGCTTGAATGATTTAAAAGAAACCTGTACCACACAAATGGTGGTATTATCTGGTGTATAGGTGTTCTATTATCAGAACAGTTGTCGGGGTCTTGGTCACCCCTTATCACTGAAACTTACAACTCAAAGTCTAAGTGCCAGGACAGCCAGGTTACCTGTCAGTGCTGTGACCAACAGCCCAACTACTTGATTTACCAAACTCAGCCCACCTTACCCATTGCCTTTCTCTTCCCCACCACTGCTCCACACCAATCCGCCCTGACCCGGGTGACAAGGACAAGGAGAGTGTCACCCAAGTCATATTTAAAATTAACCGCCAACATCCAATAAGTCTCTTTTTCTACAAAGCCTCAAAATTTAAGTAAAATACAATATTTAAGTAAGTTTAAAAATGTGGTTTTTTCCCCCTATGTTCCAATCTGTACAGAATTTACAGTTTTCTTGGCAGGGAATATTGATAATTACTTACCTTAATGGTGTCATAAGAATCTGTAATAAGTGCAATGAAAAGGCTGAGAATCATATATATAAAAAGACTGATGAAGGAATATAAATACAGGCGACTGAACAGCCACACCAAGACGCTCTTCTGCTGGATTTGAGCAAAGGTTGCAAACATATCATCACCGTTGACCAGAGAAAACAGACACTCAGAAACTGTATTCAGAGCTACAAACTGAAGGGGGGAGTCAAAATTAGTTTTTGAGATATAGCATCCAAAAAAAGCAGAGAAGTATCTAGTTAGCATGTTTTGTTGAAGCTGTTGTCATTATTATGAGTACCATTCATGTTAAGACAGCTAGAATACCACAAGTAGGGAAACATTGTTCAAAGCTCCCTTGCATACTCTCAATCTTGTGACATTTCCCTTAGTTTTTCTATCCGTTTTTTATATATTTGTAATCACATCATCTAACAATTTTGGATCTTGATTTTTTTCTACTTAACATCATCTTATTCACATTTAGAGAGCATTTGTTACATAACAGGTCATTCCTTAAAACTGTCAAGTTTAACTATTTCCTTGTCACTGTTCATCCCAATAATGTTTGTTATTGTAAAGAACAATGCAACGAGCACTTTTAAACATTTTTTCTCCTGTTAGTGATTAACATTTTTAAGGCTACAATCTGCCAAACTGCTTTCTGAAAGAACTGTAGCAACTCTACCACTCTACCGCGCAGCAGCAAAGATGGAAGAGCCTGAGACACCGTACAGGCTCAAGAAAAGTTTGCCAAAAGAACAGCTTCTCTGTAACCTTTCTAACCACGGGTCTGGGTAGCTTTTGCAGTTGAAAAACTAAAAGTTGTCAGCAATGGGGAAGTGAAGGATGAATGATCATGCCCAGTGCCTTCAGGGGCTCCCACGCTAACAGTGGACAGGCCACAACCAAGATACATTACAGCCCTGCGGGACAGCTGGGCTGGGCTGCGTCAGAAAAGTGACCCCAGGCGAGGCCTGAAGGCCGAGCTCCCCAGCAGAGGAGAACCGGAGGGTGTGCCTGTGACCCTGGAAACAGGGCTGAGCTTGCAGGCGGCCGCAGGGGCGTGTCTGTGCCACGCTGCAGAGGGCACCGCTTGGCCTTCTACACAGAGACTTCCAGCTCTGAAGGGCCGGAACTGGAAACCGGTGTCAGCCAGAAGAGTGATCTGATCTTTTCCTGAAGGGTAACCACGGCGTGTGGAAGGGTCTTCTAGAAGGGGAAGAGCCCAGGACAGTGATGCCCGGGAGGAATGCATGCAGGCGCCCAGGACGGCGAGGAGTCCAGGGCAGGCTGGAACAGGAGGAAACCAAGGAGAAAATAAGCCTGGGAGGTGCCCAGGCGGAGGGACTCCTGAAGGACTCGGATTAGACAAGGCAGGCTTGAGGTGCCAGGCAGAGATGTTGACCCGAGGTAGCGGAGGCGCAGCTGGAGCTCAGCGCCGGGTGAGAAAAGCTCCGGATCCCGCAGCCAGCCATCTGGCTTACCCGGGCTGACCTACTCCTGCCACATGGACTAAAAACAAACAGCAGGTGCTTAATAAGCGAACATCTCTAGGGCCAGAGGGGTAACTTCGGATGAAAGCTTCTAAGGAACAATAATGACCGAATAGGTAAAAAAAAAAAAAAAAAAAAAAAAAATGATCAGAAACAGAAGGAACAAGTGATTGTCGAGTTTTGAACCCAATTGTGTTTATAATGGTGGGGGCTGTACGTCTATCAAGTCGGTGTGGCCATGGGGACTGCCAAGCCCCTGGTGAATATCTACGGAACATCTCCACTTGGAAGCTGTGCTCCTATTTCACACGCAACAAAATACAGGTAAAACCTCCCATCACCCTAACTCAGAAACGGCTTTCTTTGCAAACTTCCCTATTCCTGTCAGTGATTTCAGTCTCTTACCAAAGAAACATTTACTCTAAAGTAATCAAGTACTTAAAACGATGTGTTGAATTGATTAATCTCCCCCTTTCTTCAGTCTCTAAGATCTGCTCTCTACGAGTCTGCTGCTCATATGTTTCTCTGGCCCAGTCTTTCTAGCCCTCTATGTCACCACTTGCATCCGGATTAGTATAGAAATCTCCAAGGAAGTGCTCTTCACTCCAGCCTCTGCACCCTCCAATCCAAGCTGCAATAAAATCTAAACTTCATACAATACAACCTTTGGTTGTTTCTCTTGTGTCAGAACATACAGAGTTTGGTTGCAAAGTAAAAATCATGACCAAGAAGGCTGGGAGAAGGGGCCCTCTCTTTGTGGCCTCCTTCCATCTCCTCACTGTCAACACTACCCAGTGCTCTCTCCTCCCACAACACCAGCCCCACCTCTCCATCGTTTCCTCAGAGGGTGTATTCCTTTTATCTGATATCTTCTTCTTCTGTGTCCAAGAAAGCCAATGTTAAAGGCTATTTTAAAGTCTACCTCCCAACGGGCTGCCTTGGCAACTCTAGTCCCTTCTCTGAGTCAGTGAGAACCACAGAGTAAACTGCTGGTTGGTCTTCTAAGTGGTTTTGAACACACTGCTCCATACTAAGCTGGATGGCAAACACCATGCCCGACCTTCCCTTCTCTGGGACTGGATGCACGGGGTAAAGTCTGCCACCAGGACAGCAGACACAAATGTAACCCAAGCAGGGACCATGCCCATGCCTTCGCTGTATCTGCACAGCCCTACGCTGCTCTCCATAGAGATCCGGAGGAAACACCCAGTTGTGCAAATCACAATAACATGCAAATCATTTAACAGTGAGATGGACAGTTCTCAGAGTAAATATTTTTCATCTTTACCACTAGCCTTCAGACAACAAAGTTAAAGCTGGTTTCTATGGACATCTAACAGCACTATTAATATAGTAGTTTATATTTCTCATAGTTTCTTTTGGAATTCTGGCTAATTCCTTCCTTTAGTTTCAAAAACCCCTAAATAGTCTGCACTTAAGGTTACAGGCCCACAAATGGCTGGTTGGTCAGTAATCCTCAAATTCGTTCCTTCATTTCCAGTGCAGTGACTTGGTATCAGCCTAGCCAAAGTACCTGTCTCAGTATTAATGTTCTTCACAACCACTATACCTCTCTCTCCTTTGTGCAGAGGAGATTTATTTTAACCCACCAAAAATTTAACACAGAGACTCAGTAAGGTAAGTGATTGGTATACACACTGTCATTTTGTACCACAAGTGGCTGGGAATCAGTCAGTTTCAGTGGCCAAAGTCCACAGTACAAGTGAACATTAGAAATGACCAAGGTAGGGAGAAATAAGGTCCAGAAGGACTATGTTATGGGAGTTGCTTTGGTTCTTATGAGACTGTAAGCCCTGGAAAGCAGTTGTTGCTGTCTTTCCATTTCTTGTTCATGTAGCAAACTTGTTTAATTTACACCCTAGCATGTTATGTGCACCATGCTGGACACAGAGAATGCAAACAGCAATAAGCCATAGTCACTGCCCTCCAGGAACTCTGTCGAGAAAAACCTGGCAATGCTTGGAGCACAGTAGACGTTTAATAAACATTAAATGGGTATTGCCATAAAGAGTCCCCATAGGTTCTAGCTACAGCAGTGAGAACCCAAGTATTTATTCCACAAATATTTTAAAATCAAGCCAGAATGAAAACATAGCCTGCAGCGCCTTATATCAGGGAATGGCATAAAAATTGGCTTCAAGAGAAACATTTAGGTGAAATGTTTTAACTGGCTAACAGTGCTTTTGAATAAGAGAGGTCTTGAGAGCATGAAGAAACGTTGAAGGTTCTGCCAAGTTTTACCCATAGCATCAGCAAAGTCCAACCATTTCAATGCCCTGGCCTTCCCATTTGTCAAACGGGGACAAGACCATGACTTATTCCTCATGATAGAAAAGTTCTCTGGAAATGTAAAGGCCACATTAGAAATGTTCTTCCAAACCTCATCCTGAATTATTAAACACCAACAGCCTCCAGCCCTCTGCCCAGACAGTTTGAAAGGGAGCTGTGCCAAATCCATTAGTGCTGGACCCAGTGTCGGCGGGACACTGCTTGGATCTTTACCGTCTTTCAGTTGGACCACCGAAATCCAATGTCTCCCAGGAAAACAGGAAGCTAAAACGTGGGACTCCTGCTTCCAGTCAAACAGCAGGTGAAGATAGTTTTCTGATACCTCCTCTTTAGAGTGGTTTGTTTGCCTAAAGAACATTAGCTGCTCCACCCAAGTTCGCTATGATTCTAGATCCTAGAAAATGCTTGTTGTGGTGCCTAGCTTTGAAAGGCTTTGGGTAATACTCAAGTCTTCTGACTCAAAAGATACTGACTGGCAAACCTGAAAGTTTGAATTAACTTGCTGGAGGTAGTGATGCAGGGGACACTACATATTTCTAAGTGCAGATTCAAAGAAGCAGCAACACGGAGAAGGGAAGCCCAGAAGTCCTGAGTCAAACAAGGTTTTCTCCTTCCACTGACGAGTGCATGCACTAATTTAACTGCACTATCTCTGCATTTCCCTCGTCCATCAGCCGGGGCGGAGATGGGAGCCATGCCATACACAGACCTGCTAGGTAGCCCCAGAGACAGCCCTCACCCCTCGGTTTCCCCGGGGAGAAACGGAAGGCTGACTTTAAGTGACAGACACCAGGCGGAGTGCGGGTGCAGGGTGGTAGCCGCCGCACATGTGACCACAGAGCACCTGATGTTGTCAGGATAACACGTGTACTGGATTTTGAAGATTTAGTACCAAAAAAATTTTAAAAGGAGTGTAAAATAGCTTAATGGTTTATATTAACTACATGCTGAAGTAATATTTTGGATATATGGGGCTAAATAAAATATATAATTAAAATCAATTTTATTGGCTTCTTTTAAAAATGTTTTAATGTGGCTATTAGGAAATTTTAAAGTATACACGTGGCTTGCGTTTGCAGCTCTCACTGTGTTTTTATTGGACAATGCTGTCCAGCACATCCCAATCTCACCTGAATTCTTTAAAAGACAGAATTGAATGTATGAAAATGCAGTCAGATTCACAAAGCAAACATCATTTTCTACAAGCTGATACAGGCTGAGAGAAATAAGACGGATACTGTGGCTCTGCTTTCATAGTTGACCTATTCTCTGGTCAAACTAAATGAAATGCTCTTTTGTGGTGGTCTGTTTTAGATAATACCAAGAAAAGCCCTATCGGGTATTGGTCAAAGCATATGAATGGGGTCAGGCGGGCCTGGATGTGAATCCTATCTCTGCTACTTGCTAGCTGTGTAGCCTCAGGAAACTTGCCTAACATGTTAAGATCCCTATTTTCTGTGAAGAGATAGTCTTTTCCCACGAGCTATTGGAGACTTAACATAGCAAATGTGGTAAAGAACTTGGATACCAGATCTATCCAGCACATAGCATTCGAGAATGGTAGTTATTTTAGTAAAAGCCAAGCAACATTACCTGAGCACCTTCCAGAATACTGATGGGGTAGGGGAAATAATGCACAAAGGAGATAGGACCACTTGTCCTGTGCCCCTGGAGCCGGTGAATTGAAGCTGAAATCCACAAAGCTGGTATTTATTTCACACAGTGCAACACTGCCCTCTAGTGACAAAAATTTGGAGAAGCATACAGGGACAGAGGCAAATAAAGAAGAAAAATGTAAAATTTCCTGGGTTCTAAAACAGTAAGTTTTCCAGATCAGAGAGATCACATCAAAGAACAAGTTTCACTCGTAAGTCACCTTTAAAGCAGTGGCATGGAGTTGGAGGGGCAATAATATTATCAAGATTTATTATTAACTCAGAGGTTGTCACTTTGTTAATTATACAGCTTTTCCAATGGGAAAACAATCATTCTCTTTGGATATATTAAACGCAACCCTTAAAGAGGAGAAACCCTGGGTTTATGCCAAATTCCTAGGATATATTTAAGAAGGACAATACAGAAAGCTTGAATTTTGTGGGTTGCTCACTTTTTGTGAACCAGATTTGAACACGTTTTGTTTAGTGCAACAGTCAAGGTAAAAACTTAAGGCTGAGCTGTGCTACAAGCTTCAGTGTAATCCTTTGCATTTTACCTCTTTCTTCCTGCAGCGCACCCAAGCCGAAATGCCAGGACCATGGCTGTTGTGGATATTAAATGACGGAGAAGAAAGAAATGCTAAGCGTAACACCTAACAGGCAAGCACACAGTGTTGGCTGCTGTTATTTTCATTTCTGTTATTTCTGTTGTTGCCACTGCCAGAGGCCCATGGAATACACACTCCAAGATGAAATGACTCCGTTCACTTTCTTGGTTTGAGAACAGGGCCAACCCGACTTAATTTCCTCACGTTTCTACCATTCAAAGTTATTATTTTAAAACCAGAAGATCTGAGCATAACTTTGATGTCCCTGAGATTATGATGCTGACTGAAGGCCAGCAATAATTTAGAATTCAGATACTGATCTTTAATAAGGCACAGAGGTGATGCTGTCAGCAAAACTATCTGCCAAGACAAGATGTGTTATCATCTTAATCATAAACCTAATATCCAGGCACTCTTTGTCCACCTTCATTCTCAATTAATGTGGATAAAACCCTAATACTTTAAGTTAGAAAGACTTTATCATTATTTCCCTCTTTCTATTTTCACTTTTATTACAGTGATCTCATGTCCAATTTCTTATTTGATGATCAGCTGGGTTGATATGTGACCCATAAGCCCAGACAACTATGTAATGTGCTCCCTAGTCTCTCTCCATAGTTTCAATATCCTGAAAAGGAAAAGGAAAAGAAAACCGACATGAAGATCAGACTTACTGATATCAAGGGTACATGCTGGGGGAAAGTGAGCAGAAGGTTAAGTGCTGGAAACCCACTTTTCAAGGACTCGAGTGCCTAATCTGCAAAAGGAAGAATGGGCGCCACACACCTTATTATGGTAGGGGCCTAGGACGACCCAGCCACAGAAGGTATAACCCAGGTACATCATCCCAGCACAAGCGCAGAAGCGGAGAACTTTGGGCAGGGAAGCTTGCATTGTTAAAATGAGCACCTGAAAAAATAAACATCAACAGAATGGGGGGAATTTAAAAAGGAATTTACTAGGACCCGAAGAAGAAATGAATCTCAATCCCAGCGGTACTACCCAATGCCACATCCTTACGTTATATTTTTGGAAGTAACCCAGGTATCTGATGACTCCAACCCAGACAAGAAGTGTGGATGTTCCAAGCAAAATGCTGCACAGATCATAATTTGTGAGATTCTAAGGAATGGAAAAACAGAGATATTAGTAAATATTAATTACTAATAATTAATTACTAATAATTAGTAAATATTAATAAGCTTTGCTCAGCTTATTAATCTCACTTTAAATTGACTGGAAAAGAAAGGATGACTGCCTCTTCATAGGAGATACTAAGGAATTTTTTTATTTTGTTTTGTTTTGTTTTTAATTGATTTTAGTGAGAGAAGAGGGGAGAGAGACAGGAACATTGATCTGTTCCTGTTTGTGCCCTGACCGGGGATCAAACCAGCAATCCCTGTGCTTCGGGACAATGCTCTAACCAGCCAAGCTATCTGTCCAGAGCAGAAGAAGAGAACTGAAGAAGAGAACAATAGAGAGCAGAGTTCTAAATGTGTTTCACTTGTTTTTAGTATTTCAGTTGACAGAACTGATTTTTTTGTTGTTGTTCAAATAATATCCTAGAATAGAAAATGCATTTATCTAGACAATAAAGTATATAAACTAATGGTGTTTGTTATATAATGCTCCCAAAAATTAGGGGATATTTCAAAATGAATATAAAGTGATTAAAAAAAAGAAATTTTATTTTTATTAAACAAGAACATCAGAAAAACAAACAAGTCAAAGAAAGTTTGATTATGCAAATGAGATGCAGAACCAACTTTTATTTCATTGGTGAAAATGCTCTATACAAAAGGCTGGAAGCGCTGGAGTATCTGCACATTCCCTGATTCCCTAATTTTTGTGAGCAGTGTATATGAAACACCAGCCAGCTACTTTTGAAAGAAAGCTCAAACATGATTGGCCAACACAGTTCCTGCTCTTAAGGATTTCTAGAACTGAGGAGACAAACACATGAACACGAATTTAATATAATATGCGAAGTGCAGTAAGAAACACAGGCCTAGCTTGTCACAAAGGGCTTCATATGGACGTGACCCCAAAACCGAGCTGGGCCTGGAGGATCGTCCAGGGGAGAACATTGCAGGTAAGCCGACAAAAGGCTGAACAAGGCTCAATGCTAAGAGCCAGGCGATGTCCCAGAGAGATAGTAGGGATGGATCCGCAGAGCCAGGGCAGGAGCAGGAGGCACAGCTGGATGAGGAGGACCCTAAAGGCCACTTCACCCAACAGGGTTCCCATGAGAAAAGACTATAACAGCAAGACGGACACTTCCAGAAATACTCCTCTGACAGCCTGGTGGATGGATCTGATGGATGTAGGCCAAAGGTGGACAAGCAAGGACAATGTGGCACTGGCAGTCTGGGCCCGAGAGAAAATCACTGGAAGGAAGTCAGAGGCAGTTGAATAAACCAGAGGTAGGAATGCTAGTGTCGGGAGGTAAAGTTGGTAAGATTTCCTGACTGAAAAGTGTAGCACTAAGGAGAGAATGGTTGGATGTCATTAAGTTCAAATCTGCAAAGTTATACATATGTCAGGCAATGAGCAGACACTCACATAGTCCTATCCTCATCCCCCTGTCAGGGCAATGGTCAGGGATGGTCACCACTGGCTCTTGATATGACTGGTTCATGGGTCAGCTGCTTCTTCTGCAGCTTATAAAAATGAATGAGGCCCTGGCTCAGTGGATAGAGTGTCAGCCTGGCGTATGGAAGTCCAGGGTTCATTTCCTAGTCAGGGCACACAGGAGAAGCAACCATCTGCTTCTCTCACTCTCTCTCTCCGCCCTTCTCTCCTTCTTCCCCTCCCACAGCCAGTGGCTTGGTTGGTTTAAAAGTGGCCCCAGGCACTGAGGATAGCTTGGTTGGTTAAAGTGTGTCAGCCTCAGGTCTAAAAATAGCTTGGTTGATTCAAGCATCAGCCCTAGATGGGGGTTGATAGGTGAATCCCGATCAGGGCACGTGTAGGAGTCTGCCTCAACATCTCCCCACCTCTCACCAAAAAAAAAAGAGAGAGAGAGAGAGAGAGAGAGAGAGAGAGAGAATGAAACCCGCCAAATAACCAATCTTCTCAAACTTCAGTTCCTGTTCTCAAAATGTTGCCAAGTTCCCTGGGGACGTTCTTAGAGGTGTCATCTTTCACAGAACATCATTACTCTGCATGAGGAATCAGGTCACAGGGGAGGCTTCAAATATATGCGTGTGAGAAAGGAGAAACCACGAGAATCAAACCAGTCTCCATAGGATTTTATGTCTTAAAGGACATGAAATCATCCAGAGGAATAGAAAGAACAATCCTTAAAATGAGCTGCCCCTTACCTTTACTTGAATTTCCATCTTTAGGATGGACCCAATTATTGTCATCAGGTCACTGACAGTCACCAGGACATACCATCCATTGATGAACTCCCATTGGTCAGCATTACACACATGTCGCTTGTACTTTTCCAGGAAGAAATTTAGAAATCTCTGCAGTAAACATTTTTAAAAAGCATGTCTTACCAACCACGCTGCCCTCTAGAAGTATAGCACAAGTGCAAAACAGTGCTCCCGCTGTAAAATGACAAGGTATTACCTTGTCCAGCGCCATCGACCCACCTCAAGGCTGGAGACCACAGCCCTCACTTTTCCATGTAATCTATCTGGCTAGATTTAAGCATTCAAGTGCCTACCAAGCAAAGTCAAACATTATATGCTTCTGCTCTAATTCCAAATATTTTTCATGTTATCAACTCACTGCAAACAGCCTATGAACTAGGCATGAATAGCCTGATCATGCAGAGAACCGGGGTGTGAGGGGTTAAGCCAGGAAGTGAGTCCAAGCGGCCCAGCCCCAGAATGTGTGCTCGCAATGCTCACCACCTGCTCTACAGAACCAGGACCCTGACCCAGGATCAGAGGATCAGGGGACTTGGCGGGGCAGTGAAGGGGGACAGTATAAGAAGTGAATATTTACAAAATAAGTTGACAAAGGTTAAGAATACAAAACATGGAATGAAGACTGTTTTCTTGCTCCACAAATGGTGCTCTGATGACTTCAGGCACCTGTCCCCAGCACACAGGACACAAACCAGAGGAGGATGTGTGGGGAGTTCTCACAAGAGCCCTGAGAGTAAAAAGGTGAAAATGAAACTCGGGGGAGAATTTTAAAACTATTTGAAAAATAGAATGAAGTATTTTATGGTTCATTATAACCCATTTATTGTGCTTCCCTGTCAAAATGAACTTTAATTTGAAGACAACACATAAAACCCACACGTGCTATTATTCTGTTCTTAAGATTACTCCTGAATTCAAAGTGTCTCATTTATTCTGGAAAGATTCAAAAGCTTGAGAGTTCACCATTCTGCACCAGTGCTTATTTATTCACTCAGTTTAAAGCAGGATAATTATCTGATCCTACCTGGCATGCTGGGAGCTTTTACTCACCCTACACTCCCCAGGTTGATTAATGCCTTTTAGGGCACAATCACTCCAAGGAATCCAGAAAGGGCAGGATCACCCAATATCAGGGTCCACCGTTTGAGCAAACTGAGGGCGAGGCCAAGAGGGGAGGAAGAATACGTGAACACACACTCACCTTTCGCAAACTTAGAGCGAGGACAATGGATCTTGTGCACAGAATCAGAGAGGCCAAGCAGATCACAATGACGAATGCATCAAACACCAGAACATACTGAGTACTTTTCTGAACTGGGGAACAAACACAGAATCCAAATGTTAAACACACCTCACTCGAGAATAATTTCTGAACAAGGTGGCAGTCAAAAAAGAAGTTCAAATGGTACATTCTTCAACATCAGAAGCAAATGGCAAGGAAGAAGGCCCAACCAGGCATGACTCCTGGTCCCTGTCTTCAGTAAACTGAGCTCAGTCTGGATGTTCATGACAAGAGAGGATTGTGGCAGCTAAAGCTGTGGATGTGGACACAGCCACTCTGAGAGGCCACACAGAAATGCGGGCTAGGGGGAGGGGCAGTAACGTTTGAGAATTAGAACAGGAAACTCAGGATCGAGATGGAGAAAAAGGTCAGAGAAGAAGGAGACAGGACTGGGGACAGGTAACCTTCCCAGGAGTCTAAAGGAGTGCTCCTCTGCCCTGGCTGGATAGCTAAATGGTTGGAGCTTCTTCCAGAAGCTCAAAGGTTGCCAATTCGACCCCTGGTCAGGGCACATACAGGAACAGATTGATACTCCTGTCTCTCTCTTGCTCTCTCCCTTCCTCTCTCTAAAATCAATAAAATCAATATTAAAAAAAACCCATAAAGTGAGTGCTCCTCAGTGACACCTCTGCAGAGAGGGTGCTTGAGAGAAAGGTCAGAGTGTCCACAGATTTATTAACAACAAGGGTATGAGCAACAATGGCATGGTGTCTGACGGTGAAGCCGCTCAACCTGTGGGTGACAGCCACAGCCAGCTGGTCCGTGTGGGTCACCAAGGGAATGACTTAGCCTCACTAAGCTGCAGATGCCCCCACTACAGAATGGGGGAGCCACCGAGTCTGCTTCACGGGCTGTCGGGAAACCAGGTAAAAAACAATCCATCCGAGTGCTTGTTAGAACCACGCCAGCATCGAGCGCTGTCACTGACCTTCAGCCAGTTTATATTCCATAAGTTTAAGTTACCTCGAGGCATCATTGACGGGTAGGCAAGAAAGCAACTTAACTCAACCAGAATCCAAGATCTTCTTTTGGATCCATGGAAAGAAGCAGAGTGTTTGCAAAAATGGGACAGAAACGCTTATAAAATGCAAGCACAGCATCTAGTACCTTCCTTTCTAACATATACCTATAGTAAATCTCTGAGCTTGCTTGTAATGGGAAAACTGAGGCCCAGATCTAGAAAAACAAACCATCCCTCCTAACAGAGAAACTAGTATTGCATTGTTTTCATTTGATTTATTAAGAAGACTTGTTTGGTGTGCTATAAAAAGTATTTTATGAACATTGTAATTGTTTTCTTACTCTCCTGAAATTATGTTACCCTTATGGGAACATTTCCCAAACCCGGGTTTGTAAACTAGTCCAGAGGCGCCCCTGCCGGCCTGGTAGGGAGGTCTTTCATACCCCCCAGCCCCTCCTGAGGTCCTGGAACACCTACACACCTCCACCACGGCTCGCCCTGTGGCTCCACCCAGGGCTCCCCACGCTTACTGAGCTCCCTTTGCCTGTCACGCATCAGTGGGGGCAGGACCTCCTCTAGCCACTCATGCCCAAATTGCTACATTCATAAAATCAAGTTAAAGTTAGAAGTCAAAAGAAGCAACATTTGATTTGTATGTGAAAATGGACATTCTCTCATATTTCACCTTGAAATAACATAGGTAATGGTAGGAGGGAGAAAGACGCCTCGCGGTAAGTATATAAATGTGAATAAACTCAGAACTTTTTGGAAATAGATCAAGGTTCCCAACAGATGTTACCCTAGCCTTGGCCCTGCTCCTGCTCTCCACTCCCCAAAGCCAGGACAGTCAGTCCTCCAGACGGTGAGAGGCGGGGGGGTGCATTTCCTAAGGTAGTTTCCAAATTTCAGCTTTTAAAGGTTTTCACATCATTTTATTTTAAATTCTTATTTTCCTAGTGACAGAATCTGGTTTCTTGGGACGCAGCTCTAGAAGCCTATGAAAATATTAGTGTTTATCCTCACTGGCCACAGGAGGGAGCCACACCTCCTTTCTTCTGTTTGACTGACTAACCTATTCATAATGACTATTCCAAACCGTATTGCATATGCAACAAAGGTTAACTTTTTTCTCTTCAAATAGCTGCAACCTATACTTGGACTTGGAAAATACGCATCTAGTCTGTGCATTTCTGTGGAAGAGAGTGTGTCTGCTGAGGAGTAGTAATCACTTTTTAACAGAAACTAAAGTCATACATTCTTTTTTTTTTTTTTTTTTTTTTTTTTTTTTTTTTAGAGAGGAGACACAGAGTGAGAGAGAGAGAGAAAGAGAGAAAGGGGGGAGGAGCTAGAAGCATCAACTCCCATATGTGCCTTGACCAGACCAGTACAGGGTTTTGAACTGGCGACCTCAGTGTTCCCAGGTCGACGCTTTATCCACTGCACCACCACAGGTCAGGCTAAAGTCATATATTCTAATCAGAGGCTTAAGTCAGTTACTGGAACTTCAAAATCTTTAGGCGATATAACTGAGGCAACAGGCCCCCAACTGAAAATAGTTTTAAACAAACCTAACCTAGTTAGGAAACACAAGGATTTTACATTTTTCTTTGTTCTGATAATCTGGTCAAAGGCAAATTCAGTTAAAACATACATGAAAAAATACTGACCATCCATCATTAGCATCATCCCAAAACCCTCAGGGAGAACAGGCTCTGTGCAGCCCAATTTAAACGGTAGATCACAAGATGTTTACTGAGTCATGACTGCAAGTGGCCCAGTGTTTGAACAGGCTGCTCTCTGGGCTCTGAAGGCCTTGATCTTTCCCCATTGTCAAGGCTCAGATCAAAGCACACCTTCTCTAAGAACCATTGCTGGATTTTACTTCTCACTTCGCTCAATCAAAATAAGCCTTTGCTTTCTCTACCTCCATACCTCTGTACCTCCAGCCTGACTGCTACCATGACACATTAGAGACTGTGTGAGCATGCCCAGCTCCCTCACTGAGGCGTTCTCTTTCTTTTCCAGGGAGCTTGGCAATCACTCTTCCTGCCAACTCTCGTGCTCAATGCTTTGCTTTACATTCTAACTCATTGAATACACAACATGTTGGAAGGAAAGCACTATTACTGCCATCATTTTGAAGAGAAAAATATGGAGACACAGAGAGGTTAAATAATTTGTCCAAGATCACAGGCATCGTAAACAGAACCAAGACCCAAGCACAGGCAGTCTGGCTGCCACAACTGGACCCCTAACCACTGGGCATGCTGCCTGCCCTAAAAGGCGTTAATCAATTTTTGCTGAAGTGAACAGAAATGGAAAGCTTTTGGCTATGCTTTACAGACTCTAATGCTCAAGAGGGGGTTTTCTGGGGCCCTTTCTTCCTATCACCATCCAAATCAGCTGAATCCCGAAATAAAATACTAAAAACCATTCACCATCCTCCAAGGGCAAGCATATACCATACTTACCAGATCCAGATACATTTAAGTCTTTACATTCTTCAATGTTAGCATCACTGTCAAAATAGATTTTGATTTTGCCACTGTGAGCTTTGTTGTCGAAGGTAATCTGGAGACACAAAGGTACAGAGAGCAGAAGGTATGACTCGTTGGACTGACTCTGCTTGACATTTTAATGGAACGCTGATCCAAAATTTGAACGAATAAAAATGGCTTCATCACATGATTCCTTCACAACTTTCATTAATGAAATAATATGGTCCGAAGGCTGAATGTATGAAGTTCTACTAGACCCACAGGCAAGTTCAGAGAAATCCCAAAGCAAAACAGGAACTAACCTGAGATTCACCAAAGACAAGAGAGCCCAGCAGCAACCTCATAGATCACATTGAGCGGCACTGAAAAGCATTTGCTCCGATTTAGTCCTTTGGGTGTGAAATTCTAGGCTTTTACTAGGTTGGAGATTATTTTTCTGTTTGCCTCAAGGGCTACAGAGAAACGGCTTAGAGATGGCCCCGGCTGCTTCACGGCTGCAGGCTGAATTAGACTGCCAAATGCCCCCATCTCCCACATGACACCCCAAGCACTTAACATCTGTACACAAAATATGCTGAGTATTTAAGGCTGTGAGAGAAGTATTGTAGGAGTTTCCTGGGGAAAAACCCTCGTGTGCCAGGGTAGGTGGAAGTTTAGTCATAGCTCACAGGCATAGAGGCCTGTAGGTTAAATTCTTGAGCCTCTGGTTTGGTCATAGTGATATTCTTGAAACTAGTTTTGAACTAACCTAACGTGATCAGGAACCACAGGTGTTACATAGAGTGTGGTGTGTGTTCAGAGACGCCCCAATGCTTGTGGATGTAATCATAGATCACCTACACTGACAGCTCTCAAGTTCTCTTTCTGTTTTGTTTTGTTTTTTTAATTTTGCAATGTGTTTTGTGATATGTAGGTCACTGCAGGGCAGTTAATCATGCTTTTCTCCACTAGAGACAGTTCTCCTTACCACAAGTCACAATTTATAATTACTTTTCTGCCTATCTCTTCCACAAAGCTGTAAGCTTCCACTGTCCCTCCAGAATATGGCAGCTTCTGGTGCGTAGTAGGGACGCGTTAGTGACTGTCGGGCAAAGCACTCTTCTGAGCGGCTAAAAGACAATTACAAATACCCTTCAGCTTTGTATTCAGTTTTGCTCTGCCATAAACATGATGGAGGGAAGGAAGGAGAGAAGGAAAGGAGAGAGGAAGGAAGGGCATGGAATTTCATGAAAGGGAGAACACAGGCTACTTTCCCACAAAACTGCCTGGTCTCTTCTACTGCATACGCCTCCTCCCAAAATAAAAGCAGCAACTGCTTATTCTTTGCAGATCAGCCTTCAGATTGAGGGGGCCATTTGTGCCTGGAGGTTTGAAAGCATTTGCTACATTTGCAAAGACCCTCCTTTGCAAGTGGGAAAAGTGTTATGGACATTTAAAACACTCATCATAAACTTTTTAAAAAATGTATTAGAAGAGTAAAAGGTCTAAGTCAATTTTGAAAACGTATCTGTTCAACCCAGAAATTTAGTTTTTAAATAGTTGGAAATGGCTTTCTTGCTTCATTTCCACTCTGGCTCCACAATGCTATGAAACAACCATTAAACTCTTTTAAATACAACGACATCTAACACAGCAATCCCTCAGGTGTGTTTTACACTCTCCATCTATAAAAGGAGGAGAGAAAAATAACGAAAAGTGGTTTCGAAAATACAGTGTGTCTGTAAAGTCATGGTACACTTTTGACCGGTCACAGGGTCAAAAGTGCACCATGACTTTACAGACACACTGTAGATACTTGCCGTGTTTTGAAAGATGTAACAGTCAGGTAACTCTCGGGAAAGAATGGTCTGCAGGTCAATGCCTTTGAGCAGGAAGGAGATCTTAATTTGCAAGAGCCTGAATAGAAAACATTACAAGGTATAAATTATCAGAGTCTTACCATCTACTTACTTTCCTTTCCTCATCCCTGTCTCCTGGAAAATGAGACTTAAAAATGTATTTACCTATAGAATTCCAGCCTGAAGAAGGATGAGTTCTTCCAGTCCTGAGGGTCCCTGGCAAGGACCTGGAGGTCTAAGTAAACACAGTCTAGGCCAATGAAGAACAACAATTGTTTCAGGCAAGAATCAGAGGCTAACCCCAGTAGGCCAAAGTGTGATGAGAAGCAGGCACACATCCAAAGTATCTCCCCACAGAATACTTATTAATTAAAACAGGAAGACCAGTAAGTTTGCAGTGCAGAAGCTGGCAGATAGCAACAGCCTGCCCAAGAAATCAAAAGTTAACATGACCAGTAAGGAGATAAAGAGACATCATTTGCCTCCTGAAATAAAGGACTGCTTGTGTAGCATTCCTGCCAAAATGCACAACCCCAATCTCATCATAAAGAAGAAGAAAAAAAAAAAAAGCAAGGGACATTTTACTCTTTAAAAAGGCAAAGTTATAAAAGTAAAAAAAAAATAATACCACCAAAGAACTATTTTGCTCCATATGAAAGAAGACTAAAGAGGCATGACAACTAAATGCAATATGTGACCCAGGACCAAGGAGGCTGGGAGGGAGGGGGCCTTTCTTTTGCTAAGAGAACATTAGCACAATTGAGGAAATGTGATAGGGCTTGTAGATAATCGTATTGTACCAGTGTTTGTTTATTTGTGCCTTTGAGCACTGTGCAGTGGTCAGGGGGGAGACTGTTCTTGGGAAATGCACACTGGAGTATTGACAGACAAAGAGACATCATGTCAGCCTCTTATTTTCATACATTTCAGGAGGAATATTTCAACATGGAAGAATGATGGTTAGAGCATTGTCCCAATACACAAAGGCTGCTGGCTCGATCCCTGGTCAGGGCACCTACAGGAACAGATGAACCTTCTCTCTCTCCCCAGCCCCTCCTCTCCCTCTAAAGTCAATAAAAAAAGGGAGTAGAATGATAAAGCGAACATGGTAAAATGTTAGCATTTGGGAAATCTAGATGAAAGGTAGACAAGGAAAACACTGTACTGTTTTGCAACTTTTCTGTGTCAACTGATATTTTTTCAAAATAAAAAATAAAGAGAAAGGAACTTAGGCTGTTTTCAAATAAAAACAAATTATGGGCTGTAAACTATAAAAGAATGATTCCAAGAGCCTCATCTAAAAATCTGTCTCATCAGGGTGCAGCCCAGCACCCTGGAAGGTACCTGGAAGGTCTGGAGCTGGGAAAGGCTCTTAAGGTCACAGAGCCCTCTCCGCCAGGCCCGCCGTGAAGTCAGCCTGCCCAACTCACTCAGGCTCTGGCAGCCTGAGTAGCCACCTGGCTTTTAGTAGCCATCTACAGTCTTGGTGGACTCAGTGGTTAATTTTTTAATAGTCTTCCTCCATAATCACAACTCTCTATGTGCTGATCTATCCCGTCAACTAGAGGATAAGATCCTTGCAAGCAAGAGCATACAAGGTCGTGTGGTTAGCCTACTGCCAAATACGTCCTAATATATTAGACACACTTACATTTTGGGAAAATAGTTCTCCTGGGTCAAAAACAAGGACATGAGCTGAGTGGACAACTCAACAGGCAGGTGTCAGAGGGGTGCCTCGTTGTTTTTGGCAAAAAGACAGCATCAAGAAATGATTCAACGTTTGTTTTCTTGACTGGATCTTGATTAATATGGAGAGGGAAGTTAATCAAAAGAAACTGTTTTCTACAGAAAAAGACTGATGATGATAAAAATAGCAAAACTGTGTCAGGCACTTACTCTGTGCCAGGGACTGTGCTAGGGGCTTCATATGTTCGCTCATTTAATGCGTCATCCTGTTCAATCCCCAAAGCCACCTTGTGAGATAGCTACTACTGCTGCAATTTTACAGGTGGTCAAACCCAGGCACAGAGAGGCCTAGAGGCTTCCTGAAGGTCACACAGCTAGCTGGTGGCAGACCAGAATTTAAATCCTCGTGTGTTCAGGTCCAGAGTCTGAGCTCTTCACCAGTAAGGACACCAACGAGGCTGATCTCTGAGCACCTATTTCAGAACATCAAAAGACTCAGGTTCCCTACCTGACTCACTTGTTCACTCAGTAACTATCTGTGGAAAGCTTTTATGGGTCAGCCATTGTGCCAGGCACTGAAGGTAAAGCAATGAACAAGGTAGACAAGTTCTTTGTGGCGCTCACATCCTAATGGGGAAGATAAACCAAGAGTGCAAAGTACACACACATGATTTCACAGTGTGAGAAGAGCCACGAAGACAGAGCGAAGTGACGGAGAACAGCTGGCCAGATGGCCTGACCTGGGAGAAGCGGCCGGCCGAGGAAGGGCTCTGAGGTGCTGGGGATGTAGAAATGGACACCTCAGGGAGAAGAGAAACCAGCCACATGTCTCCCAGGCAAGAAAGAGCTTAGCTTGTTAAACAAAACAAGGATATTAGGACAGGGAAATGGGAATGGGGATGAGGGATTTTGGAGAGGCAAATAGAGTGGCTTCTTTGGGTAGCCAGCTCCTATCGGGACTTGTGAGTTTTATTCCAAGCAGAATGGGAAGCCATTCGTGTTCTTTAAACCAGGGAGTGAGATGACCCAATTCACACAATAGCTTTCTGATTGCTGTGAGGCAGGGCGGGGGTGGAGGAGGCAGGGCCCAAAGAAGGCAGAACGGTCTAAACAGGAGATGCGGGTGTCTTGGACCACAGCGGTGACAGCGGGGAATGAAGAAACCAACAATCCAAGTTTGGGGCATAAGCAACTGTGCTATCATAGCCTGGTGTGAAAACACTGGTAACGTTTTCTGAGATGGGAGCGACCAAGGAACAGGTTGGGCCAGGGGCTGAGAAGCGGGAAGGTTTGAAATGTTCTGCTTTGGAAACAGCGTGTTTGAAATCCCTGTTAGAGCCACAGGAGGTTGTCAGGTAGCCCATCCAAGACAGCAATCTGGAGCTCAGGGGGGAAATTCAGCTCAGAAATGTAAATTTGGGTGAGAAAAAAGGGGCCTGACTTCCCAGAACCTGAAGGGAGTGGGGTGTGGCCTTGGACTGTGGCCTCACCTCTGGGGGTGTCTGTTTGTTTTGTAACACTGGGGTGAATGCAAGTGGAGAGACCTGGTGACAAGATGAGCATGTTCTGCTCTGGCAAGTTTCCCCAGGAAGCACAGCTGCTGGGCATCAGGGCACAGGTACGGAAGAGTCTAATGATGGATGCGAGGGTCCCGATGAGAAGGGAGACAGCTGCTTTGAGAGGGAGTGACACTGATGTTCAGAGGTCTCTAAGCTGGGTCACTCACTCAGGGTGGGTGGTGAGGGACAGTGGTGTGCTCAGGGAAGGAGAAGTCTGTGCAAAGTCAAAGACCCTCAGCTGGAGAGCTCTATAAAGCATTTGGGGATCTTATTATGATGCAAATCTGGATTCAGTAGCTCTAGGGTGGGGCCTGACATGCTGTTTTTCACAGCAACCAGGTGATGCCCAGGTTGCTGGGCTTGGAGTAGCAAAGACTTATCGTCACTAAGTCATTACAATGACCTTGGTTTAGTCACCTAGCTTGACTGAGCATCAGTTTCCTCAACTGCAAAATGAAGGCCAAACTGATGATATTTAAGGTCCTGTACCTCTAACATTCTTGTTCTAAGGTGAAGTAAAAGAAGAAAACAAACAAAAAACCTTTTTGTGTGTGTGTGTGACAGAGAGAGGGACAGACAGAAAGGGAGAGAGATGAGAAGCATCGATTCTTCATTGCATCTCCTTATTCTCCACTGTGCCACATCCTGGTCAGGGAAAAAACCTTTTAAATTAAAATGATTATATTCTGGAAGAGGTAACATGTTCAAAATCTATGTGCTGATACTGTCCTAGGTCGTTTTCTCCTGTATTTTATTCATTTTAAGATGTTTACCTTTTCACTTTTAAATATCTCTAAAACAGAGGCATATCTCTTTTAAAAAAATGATAGCATCAAAAAAAAAATGATAGCATCTTAGATTTAGAGAAATATGACATCATTTATTAGTTAATTTTACTCTATATATTAAATTTGCCTTATAAAAGTCTATTTGGTTAGTCAAGTTTTGTAATTGTAATTATAGAGGTACACTTTATCAAATACACATTCAGAACTCTCTATGGTCTGGCTGACCTTTTGCTAGAGTCACTGCTCATGAGGCCTGTTGGCCTCAGAACCTAAGAACTGAGACTTTTAAGACTTTTTCAAAGGATGGCCAAAAGGATGCAAAAGGATGTGACTTTTTAAAAGGATGACTTTTTAACTTTTTAAGTTAAACATAAATGTCCAACAGAACTGATATTAGAGTAGGAGGCTCATCACTCAAATAAATCGCATTTACAAAACAGAATAGTCTAGTGAATGAAATAGCAACCCTCTTAGAGACAGATGGAGGGTGGATTACATATGTTCTCCCCGAAAGCTGGGAGAATAATGATGAAATGATACATACAAAATTCAAAATCTGTATTACAGAAAATAAAACACTATATTAGAATGATAGCTACCAAATGTTAAAAAAATTTAAGCAAGATTTATAACTCCCCTAAGTAAGGCTGAACTGTAAAACCACAGGTCTAGAGGCAGGAATGGAGGATAGGCCACGGCATGTATTAAAGGAAACGCTTAACCCAAACTGCATAGTCATGTAACTAAGTGTTGACCTGCAGAGAAAGCGGGCATGCAGGCAAATCACTGCATTTAGCCCACTGCAGGATGATTCTCTTAACATTAAGATAGTGCACATTCATGAATAGGTCACCTAGAACACTTCTGCTAAGTGATCTACTCAAACTAGCAGGCCAAACCACTGAAGCCAAACTCAATTCCTATTTGTACTGTCTGCAGGCTCCCTTCAATGTGTCCAAGAAAAGAGAGACTAAAACCCAGTATCAATTATTGAAGACTATTCTTCATACCTTTCGAATAGATACATCAAAACATTTTCTTTGACAAGTTCCAGTTAAAAAGTTAAAGAATACAATTAACTTAAGTAGTTTCTCTTAAAATCAAGTTAATAATCAACTTCTATTTAATTAAAAATATTTTGCCTGACCAGGTGGTAGTGCAGTGGATAAAGCGTCGGATTGGTATGCAGAGGACCCAGGTTCGAGACCCTGAGGTCGCCAGCCTGAGCGCGGGCTCATCTGGCTTGAGCAAAAAAAAAGCTCACCAGCTTGGACCCAAGGTCACTGGCTCCAGCAAGGGGTGACTTGGTCTGCTGAAAGCCCGCAGTCAAGGCACATATGAGAAAGCAATCAATGAACAACTAAGGTGTCACTACAAAAAACTGATGATTGATGCTTCTCATCTCTCTCCATTCCTGTCTGTCTGTCCCTATCTATCCCCCTCTCTGACTTTCTCTCTCTCTGTCCCTGTAAAAAAATACATATATATATATGAAATGAACAAGGGCAGGCACCATTGTCCAATGACCAGGGGAAAATCCTGCTTTCTGGCACTGCCAGTTTTACTTAGCCACTGGTACTGACTTTGGCCAGATTTCTTCAATCAATTTTTCAAGAAAAATCAATAAAAGAAAACAACATATGAATCACTGGAAAATAGTCCTATGATGCATCTGACTGAGTCACACATTTTTAAAAGAACAAGTGACAAGTAGCTGCTTTGAAGCAGAGGGTCACTGCACAAGCTTCCAGATCCTCCTATCAGGTGACAGGAGCACCTACCTACAGGGAGGACCAGAGCTGACAGCCGTGGGAGAGAGACTGAGTGAACCGACTAGCCCAGCTGCCAGCTGCTGATTACGCAGCAGACCTCAGCCCGGCAGCCGACTACCCAGCAGACCTCAGCCTGGGGCCCCCAAGGGTGCTGGCTAGGAGCTGCTTCTCCCATGGGCAGGAGTACAGGACTCATTTCCTCATGCAGAGTCTAAATAGGCCATCTGTAGACACAGAATCAGAACCTCTGCTGTATGGGGGTGTTCTAGTGTATTGCCAAGACACCTTAAAGTCAGATCATGGGAAATATGGTCACAGGGATGGTGTGATGCTCTCATTTTAATAAAACCACTACAGCCTGACCAGGCGGTGGCGCAGTGGATAGAGCATTGGACTGGGATGCAGAAGACCCAGGTTTGAGACCCTGAGTGCGCCAGCTTGAGTCGCTGGCTCCAGCAAGGGGTTGCTCGGTCTGCTGAAGGCCCACGGTCAAGTCACATGTGAGAAAGCAGTCAATGAACAACTAAGGTGTTGCAACAAGAAACTGATGATTGATGCTTCTCACTTCTCTCCGTTCCTGTCTGTCCCTATTTATCCCTTTCTCTGACTCTCTCTCTGTCCCTGTAAAAAATAAAAAATAAAAAAAATAAAAAAATAAAAAAAAAGTAAAGCTCACCAGCATGGACCCAAGGTCGCTGGCTCCAGCAAGGGGTGGTTCGGTCTGCTGAAGGCTCGCGGTCAAGGCACATGTGAGAAAGCAATCAATGAACAACTATGGTGTCGCAACAAAAAACTAATGATTGATGCTTCTCACCTCTCACCGTTCCTGTCTGTCTGTCCCTATCTATCCCTCTCTCTGACTCTCTCTCTGTCCCTGTAATAAATAAATAAATAAATAAATAAACAAACAAACAAACACTACAAATTTAAACTGCTACTAGGATCCCTACTCCTGAACTGTTACTTACCCGAGGAGCTGTGAAGGGTTCATCTTTTCAACCCCAGTATAGTTGTGCACAGATTACCACATGGTTACATTCTGAGAAATGTGCTAGGTGACTTCATCATTGTGTGAACATCAGAGAGTGCACTTACACAAACCTAAACGGGATAGCCTATCACACACCTAGGCTGTATGGTATTGCCCACTGCTCTGTAGGACAATGGGCTATAAAAATAATTTCCTCTCAACCCTCTTAGCTGAGACATCCTTGTGCTAAAACACAGAATAAGAGAAAAACAAACAAAAGGTTAATAACATGTATATCTGCTGTATACAGAGACCCAGGAAAACTGAAACCACCACCTTGAATACCATCTTCAGCTAAAACCAAAGAAGATGTTGGGGGTGGGGAGAGTCAGCTGTGGGAGGTTGCCAGGGGAAGCACAGTAAACAGGGCGGGGTATTGAGCAGATGTAGATCTTTGTCTTCTGCATTGAGAAGAGTCTCTAGAGCAGTGGTTCTTAACCTTTTTTGAGGTACCAAACCCACCAGTTTCATATGTGCATTTTGGTGCTAACTGGAACCTTCTTCAGTGATAAATAAAATATGATTTTTTTTTCCTAATTCAAGACATAGGTATATGTTTTTTTACTGGTGCACAAAATGAGCCGTGCATGAACATCACCTTGATCAAAGAACAAAACCAACAAAGTGCACAAACTCACAACAAATTATGGTATTACTTTATTCTGGCCTCCGTGGCAGAGGCTTCTCCGAATCCCTGAGACCGATTCATCGAACCCCTAGGGTTCGATAGAACCCAGGTTGAAAACCACTGCTCTAGAGAAATGGGCATCCCCCTCTTACTGTCACAGCTACACTGCTGCTACAGGGACATCCTTATATGTGGAGATGTCCCTTACAAATGCAAATGTCTTTTACAAAGATTAACTTCTACTTGGTTAATCAGAGTTTCATACATTAACCAGCCTAAAATAACCTTTATGGCAATTAGACATATTTCGGGGTGACAAATCCTGTTCCCTTACAGCTTCTAGGCTACAAACCTGTATCATGTTACTGTACTGAATACTGTTGGCAATTGTAACACAATGGTAAGTATTTATGTAATGCATTGCATTATGATATCTCTAGGCAATAGGAATTTCTCAGCTCCCTTATGATCTTATGGGACCACTGTGGTATATGCAGTCTGTCATTGACAGAACAGTTATGCAACATGTGACTATATAAAGAATGAGTGTCTTGGTCATGGTAGGTATACACCACAGGTTTGTTGAATGAATAACAAAATCCCCAGAGCCTTAAGTCAAACACTTTGTATTTGCATAAGACGTTCTTTAAAATTCTTAACAGAATGGCACAAAAACAATTCAGTTTGTTTATATGTTAACTTCTTGCCAAGCAGGTCCTCTGGTTATGACACAGTTCCGTTCCTATGACAGTGACGTAACCTGAATTTTGGTGCTAACTAGAAACACACCCTTGCCTAACACAAATGGAACACTTGTGCTTTTAACAGTCCAAAATGATGTAGGTAAGTGTACCCGGGGACACCAACTCCCTCCCTCATATGTCATGTTACTGCGTATTCTTCCACTGCATGCAACCAAACTAATAGAGTGCACTTTGCCAACGTAGTCTGTTAGTACAATGCTAACAGCATAAGCCAAAAACACTCACATCTCAATTTTTTTAAGTTCTTATGGGACTGAGCGTTGTAAACTTGAAACATCGTATGTCGAGACTGTGATAACCCGAAAACCCCCATATCCTATCTATAGGAAATGAGGTACTAATTACAAGAGCATTAATATATTTTGCAAATAATAAAGAGTACAAAGCATTTTAATATACATTATTTCATTTAAGAAATACAGACTCATTTTTTCCCCAAAAAAAGACTAACGCTCCCCTCATGAAAGAGGGCAAAACCTAAACAAACAGGAAACAGTGGGCATTTGCCCCAGAATCTAACAACGCTGAGTTGTAGCTATGAGATTCACAAATTTCCTGGTCACATTACCATAAACCTGCAGTTTCCTGAGCCAAGGCCTTTTGTCGGCAAATGTTGAAAAGACAGCTTCAAATAGGTTAGTAGTCAGTTAGTTAGAGTTCAAGTTGTTCCACTTGCCAGCACACGAGGGCGTTTTGCTCTTACCACAGAAGAAGTTAAAGGCATACAATGAAATGACCCATTACCTGTTTCAATGTCGCTGTCAATATTCAGTGTCTCATTAGAAGAAAACATGATCCCTTTTTTGTAATGCTGCTTACAGACTTGTAAGGCAATTCTATTATCTTCATTTTCTCCATAACCTAGGGTCCCTAGGGATACATTCTTAAGCCGACGATACTATTAAAAATAGTTAAATAAAAATACTTATGAGCTCTCAAGAGTTTCATCAGAAGTTATAGCACATGAAATACATTATAGCTACTTTTTATTGTGTATATCATATCCCTCAATAGAACTCTCCAATGTGAAATAGCAGAAGGTATCAGAATATCTCAGGTTAGGCAGAAACACATCTCCTCATGGAATTAAGAACCAAAGAGAACGTGCTGACAGGCCTCCCACCTCACTGGGTGCCAACGCGCAGGTCCTGCCTGTCCCTCTGACCTAAGATCAGTTACTGACCTTTGGTCCCACCTCTCCCCCCACAACCGCCTCCTAAAGCCACACTGGCCTCCAGGCAGTTCCTGGAGCTCCCAAAGCACACTCCTGGCTGTGGCCATCACTGTCCCCTCTGCCTAGAGGCCTGGATGTCTTATCTACTAGGCTCACTGCTTCAGGTCTTGACACAAACAATACCATCTCGGTGAGGCCTTCCCTGACTGTGCCATGAAAACTGCACACATCCGTCACCGGCACACAGGCAGCACCAGGCTCTCCCGTCTCCTCTCCTGCTGTATTCCATGGCAGCGATCACCTTCTGACATACCACTGCTGCCCAAACCGCCCACACCCCGCAGCCTCCATGAGCACTTACACTGGCTTCCAGTAACTTACACTAACATGACCTCACATTTTGCAGATCTGTACTAACAGGGATTCCCTGGCCCCAAGCTTCGTTAATGTGACTTAATTACTCCAGGAAAAGTTTGCCCAGAAACATGAAAGTTACAAATAACTATATTGTGCATTTCAGGAACATCCAAAAAATCATTTAAACAGTCCATTTGAACATTTAGTCTAATAACCCTAAGATTCTTTGAAAGTACCACTCCCCCCAATCCCTACTGGCTATATCCACCAATCCTAAACTGGGATGTCATGATCTTTACCTAATTTTAATCTAGCTCCCCTCACATTGAAAGACCACCCCCATTGAATCAGAATTCAGAATCTACACCTGGACTTTGTCCCTTTTGCCCAAGGCGTGATTGAGAGTGGTCGAGATAGCACCTCTCACTGCTGTAAGCAGTAAGCTCAGTTTTTATTATCATAGTTTTTTGGTGGTGTTTTCAGGGAGCCAGCAGCCTATCCATTTCACCTTACTTGTCTGGCTCTCTCCTCCAGAATTAAGTTCTACAAGGACAGTGTTTTGTCTTTTATTCATGTTGTATCCCCAGTGTCTAGAAGAGTACCTGGCACATACTAGGTACCCAAATATTCACTGAATTGATGGATATAGGAATTAATAAATAAAAAAGGAAGATTAAGAATAACAATTTCCCTCCCCTAAATGCTTTCTTCAAGCCCGACAATCTGGTTTCTCAATACCTGCCTAGATTCAACTCTATCATACCCTACTCCATATTCCTCAGACTCAGCTAGGCTTATTTATGCTGAGACATCAAAACTGAGACCCTAGAACAGGGGTCCCCAAACTTTTTACCCAGGGGACCAGTTCACTGTCCCTCAGACCGTTGGAGGGCCAGACTATAAAAAAAACTATGAACAAATCCCTGTGCACACTGCACATATCTTAAAGTAAAAAACCAAAACGGGAACAAATACAATATTTAAAATAAAGAGCAAGTAAATTTAAATCAACAAACTGATCAGTATTTCAATGGGAACTATGGGTGCGGATGCATCCTGTGCTCCTCTCACTGACCACCAATGAAAGAGGTGCCCCTTCAGGAAGGGCAGTGGGGCCGGATAAATGGCCTCAGGGGGCCACAGGCAGCCCACAGGCCGGACCGTAGTTTGGGGACCCCTGCCCTAGAATCTCAGATTTGGTATCTCAGCCATCAGATCTTCTGAGATTACAAATCTGCTCTTGGTCATTTGACCTTGGATAATTCTCTAAAACTACTTGGTGTGAAGGGATAAATAATGTAAATCTTAACAAAATAATTTAAATATGTAACATCTACTGTGTGGAAATGCAGCTACAGAAATAGCAATAAACTTTTTTTTTTTCCTGGCAGACTGTGCAAGTTTTTATTAGAATATTTTGATATATGTATAATTTTCTTTTTTTGGCTAAAACAGAAAGATCAAATATCAATATATTCTTAAAATATAGGTCATTCACAACAAAAAACTTGCCTGATTAATAGCATAAAATATGCTCTCATAGGCATCCTCTTGAGTATATACACTGCAACTGTAGTTATCTTCGTCTATGCCGGAATATCCTTTTAAAAATAGGTATTTAAAAGCAACAGCGTTTTCTTCCTTAAAAGCAACCACGAGCTGGTTACTTAAACCAAAACGAACAAGCTAGAAAAGAAAATCAAATAAGCATATATGAATCGCACCATTTAAATGGGTTAGGCACCAAATACTCTTTCTGCCCCCCAGTTTTCTTCTTAGAATCCAATAAGTGGGGGAAATTAACAAGCACTAACAGTTTACCTCAGAAAAACAGAAATTATACACACAACTATATACGCAACAACCTCTTTCTCTATCAATCTCTCACACACACTGTTACCTGCACACCCACAGATTTCCGCCCCTCTCACTCACACACACACACACAAACACAAAGTGGTTGAAGAGAAGTCAAACCTCTACAAGCATGGTCCCAAATACCTTTCTCCATCTCCCCATTTTATCTTCGTATCTGTTTTATAAGATAATGGGAATCTAGAAAATCTTACTAAATCCTCTCCCTGATAAGTTATCAGAACAATTTGGGACTCTGTTTTGTCATGTGTGAAATTAGCATGTTTGATCAGATAACCTTGCCATTTTTTAATTTGCTGTCAGTCCATGGTTCAATATGATAGACTTCATGGCACTAAATAAGACAACAAAGACTAAACCTTTCATATGATGCAAATCTTAATATGCTTACGCAAACTTACACACTTTTAAAAATATCTTTAGCCCTTAAATTTTGTCTGACTTTTGTAAAAGGCTGAATAATTAATAATAATAGCTACCATCCTACTGCAGGCGCTGTACTAACTGCTTTACATGCATTCTCAGTCACTAATATAACAACCCTATGGAAGGGTTACTACTGTTCATCCCATTTTACCTATGTAGAAACTGAGGTTTAGCCTCGTTAAATTGTCTTACGTCAGCAAACGAGAGCCAAACATGCTCCAAAAGTTATTTTTATTATGCAACAATTTCCTTCTGTTGAAAATTTTGTCTTTGGGGCTCTTCCTGCAGAAAAGAATTAGGTGCTAGCTTTGAGAACTACAACTATTGTTTGAGAATGTCCATAGATGACACTCATTAGCATCTGAGCCTCACCAGGTCGCATTCCTCAAATACCAAGTCAACTGCTAATACCCAGCTGTTTTAAGGAAAATATTAGATAAGAAGTCCCACATCACCCACCCTGTGCTGAAGTTCAAGAAACAGAAGCTGAAATTTCTTGGAAGTCTATGATGTGTCAGATGGCAAAAGACCTTTTACTTTTTGAAGGCTAAAATGGGAAACCAGGCAAACAAAGCACATGGTTATGTCAAGGTTTTGTTTAAAATATTGACACACAAATGAAAACACTGGTACACACACAAAAATTAAGTTCTTCAACCAAAGTTTGCTGAGCGCCTAGTCTGCCAAACTGGCATCCAATGTGGGCAAGATAGCACTGCATGGGGTTGAATGACAACTCTTATCTACTGAGTGCCAGGCACAGTACCTCAAATTTATACTGTTTATTTTTCACTTAACTCCCCAACACTCTATGAAGGCGATATGACACTGGGATCCATAAGGACAGGATTTTTTCCCCCCAACTAGTATGTATTTGGGAACTAGATTAGTTCCATCACAATGTCAGAGTCAAATACTGTACCCGTTGATGAATAAAATCCCACATTATACATGTGTAAACTGAAGTCACATAACATACAGGATGGGACAGCTAGAAAGTGTGAGAATGAGGATCACATAGGTCTGTTTGTTCTCTCAACCATTTGGTTACACTACCTCTCAAACTGCAACGCTGCCAACTCTAGAAGCAGTGATAGGAGACCCATTCCTCCCAGGCTTAAATCAAGCAAACACACACACACACATTTGAAGGGCGAATGAATAACTTGACCAAAAATGCAGCATACAATTTGCTGTTATTTTAAGCCACCACCTTATTTAAACTCAATGCTCATCAAGTTCACGTTGAGAATGAGAGAATTAGAGGTGTGATTCCTGCTTGGAACCACCCCATCTGGCATCAGGAACAAGGTGGTTTCTCCATTCTACTCTTCAAAGAACAAACCAAGATCCAAGATCCACATGTACAGCCCAGCATCAGTTAAGGGTTGAGATTTTCAAAGCATCTCTCATTAGAGGAGAGGAACCCTGAAGAGGGGACTGTGAGGTCCCTGCCTGCTGTGGCAGAATCAAACACTCCCTACAGGGCAAGAGTAAGGAGATGATAAGATTGGCCAAATAAGTTTATTTTTAAAAAGGAGTTGACATAAAAATGCATCTTGGTCCCACTAACTAGATCTTAAGATTTGTTAAGAACATAATATAAGAAAAATAATTACAGAAAGATTGAGAATTTAAGACCTGATTATGAAATCCAACAGTAGGAGAAAATATCCTGTACCAGGTAAAACAAGATACCACTCTAATAACATACAAAGAATATGGGAGGAAAAGAATAAAACTAGCAAAAGAATGTAGATACCTCTTTAAAGATTATAAAGGACAGCAGAATGAAGAGTTGGAATGTCTAAATAAAAGTTGCCTTCTTATTGCCCTGATAAAATGCCACCCATTCCATTAGAACTGAGGGTGGAATACTAAACAAGATTGAAAAGAAGGAGGAAGGAAAATAGGATTTGAAAGAAGGAAATGTATGCAATTACATATCACCCAAGTACCAAACCTTACTAGAGTATCATACAGGCAAACAAAAATTTAATCACCCCTCTTAATTTTTTAAGCAGAGACAGAGTACGCCTGCACAAAAAGTGCCTGCAAGCTGAGGGAGAAGGAACCCCTGTGGACTTAGAGGAATAAAACTGAGTAAGATCACAGGCGAGGGCCATGTGGGTGGGACTTGGGGAGGAAATAATAGATGAGAACCTGTAGGGAAGGCAAGTTGAAGCAAACCGTGAAAATCTGTGGATAGCAAGCTAGAGAGACAAGAGTTTCCTCTATGAAAAACAGGGTTCTATACAAGTGTCTGTGCCGGAGAGTGACACAGTGAAGGCATTCTAAGAAAAATTAATTGGATCTTAGCATTGAATGGATTGGTATGTATGTGGATAAGAAAGGTAGGCATAAGATGAAGACTAGAAATAGACTAGTTAACGTATCTGTATTCACAGACTGCAAAATCTGAGGACCTATATTTAGAGTAGAAACAATGAGAATAAGAGTATAGACTTCAGAATCAGATTGCTAGGGCTCAAATTAGAGCTCTGTCACTTCTAACTGAATGGCCATTACAAATTACTTAACTGTCTTTGTCCCAGTTTCCTTATTCATGAAAGGGGGGTAATAACTGAACCTACTTCTCAGATTTGTAGTAAGGATGAAATTGAGTTAACATACACAAAGCACTTATTGTACCTGGCACATGGTAAACACTAATGCTACGTGTTAGGTTAGCTGTTTGCAGCAATAACATACCCACAACTGAATGACCAACAGAAAACATAGCATACAAGGTGCTTTATACATTTTTTTTTTAATTAAGTGAGAGGCAGGAAGCAGAGACAGAATCCCGCATGTAGCCCGACCAGGATCCACCTGGCAAGCCCCCTACCAGGCGATGCTCTGCACACCTGGGATGATGCTCTGTTGCTCAGCAACTGAGCTATTTTAGCACTTGAGGTAAGGCCATGGAGCCATCCTCAGCGATCTGGGCCAACTCTGCTTGAACCATTTTCCTTTTGAGCCATGGCTGTGGGAGGGGAAGAGAGAGAGAGAGAGACAGACAGAGAGAAGGGTTGGAGGAGGGGTGGAGAAGCAGATAGTTGCTTCTCCGGTGTGCCCTGACCGGAAATCGAACCCGGAACTTCCACATGCTGGGCTGATACTCTACCACTAAGTGAACAAGCCAGGGCCTCATACATATTTTAAATTAGCTAATGAGATAAGAGTCTGTGCTAGAAAGAAGATAGTGAGTATGGCAAAATATAAATGGAGGCAGTTTTGAGCCTTGGCCAGGTAGGTCAGCTAGAGTATTGTCCACATACACTAAGGTTGTGGGTTCAATCCCAGTTCAGGGCACATACAAAAATCAAACAATGAATGCATAAATAAATGGGAAAACAAATCAATATTTCTCTCTCCTTTTCTCCCTCTCTGAAATCAATTAAAAAAAAGATGCAGTTTTGAAGGCAGAATCCATAGAATTTAGTAGATATCAGGAAAAAGAAGCTAAGTCAAGACGCTGATAATGCTTTATGCCTTGATAAGCTAGAATTTTAGTAGTATTATTAGATCAAAAAATTGAAATGGAAGCTAGTTTGTAAAGAAATTGGAAAACAATTAAAATTAACCAGATTACAAAAGGGAATATTATTGGCCTGACCTGTGGTGGCGCAGTGGTAAAGTGTCGACCTGGGAACACTGAGGTCGCCAGTTCAAAACCCTGCACTGGTCTGGTCGAGGCACACATGGGAGTTGATGCTTCCAGCTCCTCCCCCCTTTCTCTCTCTCTCTCTCTCTCTCTCTCACTCTGTGTCTCCTGTCTAGAATGAATAAAATAAAAAAACAAAACAAAAAAAACCTAATTTAATAAAAGGGAATATTATTTCTCCTCTTTCCAAATAATACTAACAATGTGCCTACTTTATAGATTGTCAAAATTCAAACTTTAAAGTAAGAATTAAAATGAAAAAATTAAAAAAGAAGAAGAAAGGTAAACATATACATTTAACTATAGCCCTGTATCTAAACCTTGTTTTTTGTTGTTTTTGCTTGTTTGTTTTGTAAAGAGAGGAAGGGAGAGAGAGAAAGCAGTATCAACTTGTTCCACTTAGTTGTGCATCCATTGATTGCTTCCCATGCCTGACAAGAGAGCTCCAGCTGGCAGCCCCAGGATCAAACTGGAAACCACAGAAACGAACTGGCAACCTCGATGCTCCCAGATGACACTAATCCACTGCGCCAGCCAGAGCTCTTTTTTTTTTTTTTAAGTAACCTGGACATGCTAAAACTTGATGAGCTGGAGCTGGTACAGCATATCATATAAGGAAAAGACCTCTTTGTGAATGCAGAATAAAGGTGCACCTTCAGTTACAGCAGAAACCTCCTCTCCTTTCTAAAGCTAGATGGAGGTTTTTTAGAAACATGTTTATTTCTGTGTTCCAGAAATAATATCTTTACAAACACTTTTACATTGATAATAGAATGATTATTTGCCAATGGAGCCAAATACCTCCAATCAGTCCTGTTTTGAAAAGACCATGTGTTTCAAATGGAGTTACTTAGAGAGACACCTCCCTGAAAATGCATCCATACCACAGGCCCCAAAACTACATAAATAACAAGTCTGATGGCTATTGTGATACTGGCAATAACAGGCTTGACAACGCGGAAAGATCTCGATGTAGCCTCACCACGCTCCTTATAGTGCCAGGCGCTGGTATTTACTCAGAGCATGCAGCCATTGATGAAAGGAAAACTGAGTATCCTCTAAGTCTTTAAAGCAGTGGTTCTTAACCTTTTTTGAGGTACCAAACCCACCAGTTTCATATGCGCATTCACCGAACCCTTCTTTAGTGATAAATAAAATATGATTTTTTTTCCAAATTCAAGACATAGGCATATGTTTTTTTACTGGTGCACAAAATGAGCCGTGCATGAACATCACCTTGCTCAAAGAACAAAACCAACAAAGTGCATGAACTCACAACAAATTACGGTATTACTTTATTCTGGCCTCCGCGGCAGAGGCTTCTCCGAACCCCTGAGACCCACTCATCGAACCCTTAGGGTTCCATAGAACCCAGGTTAAGAACCACTGCTTTAAAGTCAAAAATATCTATCTGTAAGCAACATATATTTGGATAAAGATGAGAGATTCAAGGACAGAAATTACGTTGGACTGAGCAGCCTTCACCAGCCTAGGTGCCTCATTCAAATTTGGAAACCCACACCCTGAAATACAGATCTACTATTTATCTATATTTAAAGAACCTGTGGAAACAGGAAACAGGATTTAGTAATTCCTTATTAAAACAAGGTCGTCATTTAAAATGAACTTCAACCTACCATCTGCCCTCCAGGGTCAACGTAATTTTACAATTTTACGAAACTTGAGTGCGGACATCCCAGAACAAAAGTCAAGTGGCAGAACAAGTAAAAACAGTTTCGTCTTGGGGTAAAACAACAACAAATGAACTCATAAATTACCTGTGTGGTGACCATGACTATCTTCAAAATCTGCAAACCCAGTTTCCATGGAATCTGGTGTCTGGCTCGATATTTTTCACAAGGGTTCATGAAGTAAAACTTTAGATCTTCCCTCAGACAGTCTTCCTTCACGTCAGAATCAAGGTGAGCCATTGCCCTGCTGCCACAGAAGATCAACTTTTAAACACAGGGAGCATCCCGCTCACCAGAAAACTCGCCAATGACACTTTGCATTCACTTGCTTGAATAACTCTCAAAGCAAGACTCTCTGCAACCAGCGAACTGGTTTTCTCTTTAGAAATCTGAAAATTATTCAGGACCCTCTATTATAGTATTTGCTTGTCCACAGAGCTACTTATCTTGTTCAAAATGGTCATTTAAAAAATGATGAGAATAAAATTATATTTTCAAAACTCATTATTAATTCCTACATTTTGATAATAGAGCACTCACCTGTCAATGGAGTATTAACAAACATTAGATGGAACATGTTCATGTGCTCCAAATGTGAAATCACTGAAGTTTAGTATAGATGAATGAAATTAAATTGTTATAGAAATAGAGAATGTTTGTTCTAGAACTCTGTACTGAAGAAAGAATTATGTCCCCCTTTATCGGTACTATATCAGTAATTACAAGTTCCTAAAATATAAATACCTTTAAAAAGTTAAAATAGCATCTTTGTATTTATGCCTAGTCAGGTATCTGTCACCTGACATTAGTAAACTTTGCTTCTACTATTTCAAGGGTTCTGGGCTCAGGAGTGGGCACATGACTCAAGCTAGGCCAAAAAGAACCAATGCGATACGGTCACAGGAATGTCATTATTACTGATGGGAGAGATGTGGTCCTTCCAGTAAGTAATCCCAAAGGTCAGGGGTGGAAAACAAAAAATTAAACTCTGTTAGTGATTAATGTAACATAACACATAGAATAACAGTAGTATATAATAGCATATGACTTATAAGTAAAATACACACACTAGGGATATACGCTTAACTTTTACAGTTAGATACCTAATCCACAAAGTTTGGAGATCACAGACATAAAGCATAGCCTGTGAGTCTGAAGTTCTTGTAGGCCATCTCACCATTAGAGGAGCGGTCGCCAGAGAGCAGAGCTAACTTAGAACACACAACAGATAGACACCAGACTTAATGACTGAGTTCTTGGATCCAGCTGTGCTTAAAACCATCATCCCAAAACAGTCAACTGCGCTAATAAATACTCTTTGGGGATTAAGCCAGTTTGAATTAGATTTCTGTTTCTTATGATAGGAAGTGTCTGGATAATAAATTTAATGAATAAATTCTATTAAGTTTAGCCAATCAATCAAGCTACTCATTTCTAGGAAAGTTTTTATAATTGGGGGTTAATCTTGGGGAACTTTTCATCTGAAATGTCTAAACGGCATATTTTTATTTGATTCATGATCTGTATCTACCTTCACTAACAAGTTTAAAAGAGCCCAATGGGGAGAGACTACTAGTTGTAGACTTATTTTAAGACTTTTTAACTTATATACAGTTGTTAATGATTTTGTTTTTAAATAGATTTTAAGACCTCCTATTTTCAGAATTAGCAGGTTAGGTTGTTCATAACTTTCCTGCCAGGAAGGAAGGAAGGAAAGGAGGGAGGAAGGAAGGTGTGAGGAAGAGAAAAAGAAGGAGGGAGAAGGAAAGAAAAGATGCTAGATAAATGCAAGAAAGTACCTTTTAAAAGAAAAACAGCAAAATGGAGTTGATACCATCAAGAGAACAGTCTAAAATGGACCTGGGAGGCCTCCAGGAAGTTGAGCTAATAGAACCCATATTATGCGGAACTGAACATTTGAACTTGGCTAAACTAAATGGCTACATCTTGATACAGTTCTTGGAACAGACTGATCTCCTGAACTGTCTATTAAATAAAATTTTCACCTAACAATAGGCATAAGCAATTAGTCATGTATACAGAGCATAATGTAAGTCTTCCCAAGAACACCAATCACAGCTCTTCCAAAGCAAACCTGTGTGACTCCTTCAGAAGCTCCCCTTCTCTGTCTTTATAAATTCTGTCCCCTTCTTTACCTCTCAGAACACAGTTGGGTTTTTTTCTAAATCTGTGTATCCTGGATTGCAATTTCTAAAGAAAAAGACCTCCAAATAAACCTTTTGTTTGCCTTGCAGTTCCTGGTAAAAATTGATTGACAAACTGCAAAAGACTGAAGAGTTAATAGTACACAAGTCCGGGAATCGATCGCACAGTACAGTGAATACAGACAATACTATACTATCAACGTCAAACTTGCTTAAGTGACTAGATCTTCATCTCAGCACAAAAAGGATATAACCATGGGCCATGAACAAAGAGCTAACTATTGCTGCGATGCCATTCATATTACAATATATAAATGCACAAAGCAACATATAGCACACCTTAAATTTACACAATGTTATATATCAAATACATCTCAATTGAAAAAAAGAACCCTGTGATAAAGATGTCCCTAAGAATGCTTTAAAAAATTAAAGAGAGTAAAGAATTCCCAGGCCAGTCTTGGGGGAGCCTGGCAAAGTAGGAGCCCATTGCCCTTCACTCACACTTAGGCTTCAGTCTGTGGCCCGGAAAGGGGAATAAGGGCCAAAACTTAAGGTCCAAAGCCCGCCTAAGATTTAAAAGGAGATCCTCCAAATTTAGACGAGGGCTCCAAAGAGCTAGCCCCTTAGAACAATAATCAGCACCCAAACTGCCTGCCCATCAAAATGTAGAGGACTACAGAGTAGTTTCAAATTTTTCAAAAAAGAAATGAAAAATACAGACCTATCCTGAGGAATGATGACCAAAACCCAGCCCTTTGAGCCTCATGCCTGGGTGAGCCAGCCAGAGAATGTCCAAACCCTGAGCTTGCCTAGTGCAGGGGGCTCCAGACAGGGATTGCCCTCCATCTTCCAGAAAACACATCCAGACCTCTCCAGAGGCTCACCCTAGGACTTGGGTGCTCTAACGAATCACTTGTAAGCCACATTTACCAGTAGTAAAATATAACCAAGCACATGAGGAAACCAAGTAGCATGAAACAATCAATTTAGAAACAAGGCCAAGAATATTGGAATCAGACACAAGTTAGAAAACAATCACGATTACCTTATCAAAAGAGGTAAAAAACATTTATAAGATAAACTTGGGGAGAATAAAGGACCTGCAGAAATAAAATGCCATTTACCATGAGTCTCATTTCAAAAGAGTAAGACTTTTAAAATGTGTTTTCCCTGCAACTGTTTTAATTACCTCTTGATTCAATCTACCAAGTTACTAAACATTTACTGTGCTGGGCAGCTGTGTGCGGTGCTCAGGACACAACCCTGAACTCCAGATGCTCACTGTCTAGTAGAAGACAGACTTGAAAGTGCACATTCTTCAGTTAGCGAATAGCTCAGTGAATGCTATACGGTAGGCAGAGCCTAACTCTGGGAGAGAGGCTCAGACAGCCAAGGGGAAATCCCATGAAACAGACATACTATACGGAGTGGTAAGTGCTAAAGAGACACCTGTCAGGGAGCACTGAGGGAGAATTTCCAGGAAGGTGGCATCTTAACTGTGCCTGAGAGCAACATCCTCCCACACAAACCTTCAGATCCCTGAGAACATGGATCACTGATGGTATTAAATTATTTACACTACTGTATTCTTCCAGAAGTTTTCCATTTTGGTATTTAGAGAGCAGTTGCCATGCTTCTAACATTGTGATGAGTAAAAGGAAAACTGAAAAAGCTAGCATGAAAACTTTCCCCTTCAGCCTACAGGAGCCACTTAGAGAAATATAAGACAGTGCTAATCAAGAGTAATCAACTGATGATAAAAATGCAGGGAAAAAATTAGTTCGTATGAACAAAGTTACATGATGAGATTGCTGTTTTTTAATAAGTCTAACTTAACTTTAGAAAATGGAATCTGAAGTTTGGAAGGTAAGGTAATGATATTTTGGTTCAAAAATTCTAGGATCTCAAGGAAAATATAAATGTATAAGCTTCCTAATCTTTCTTTCCGGGAGGTTCTTTCTAGCTCCCCCCGCCCCCAATTTGTAGATTTTCCCTAGTGCCCTGGTAGGTGAAGGGTATTAACAGACACACACACAACTGGACAGCTTATTCCTGTAATAAAAATACAGTGCTTAAAAAAACCTTGTGCAAAGTGAAAAGAAGGTAATTCACTAAAAACAAACAAACAACAAAAAGACAGGATAATGTCTTAGGATTAAAACATCCCTGCATTTTTCCCCTACTTATCCAACATTCCCTAGTGCTGAGCAGCAGGATAGGTGCTTGGGACAGGAACCTTGAAAGCTGTAATCACAACTTTATAAGCAAGAATTAAATCAGAAGGAGAAACACTGCAACTTTCATCACACATAATGACAATCACCAACAGGTGTAGAAAAGGACAGAGAGATGCTGAGTTGTAACATAGCTCAGGGGAAGTGAAAGTGACTGTACCCTAAAACCAGTTAAGGAATAGAACTCAATGAAGATCTAAATTACAGTGACCCATCAATTGCAGAGCAGTCATGCAACTCAAACTACATAAAATAAATAAGAGCAATCATGCCTCTTACAAATTATTTGTTTCATTAAACTATAAGGAATGGCTTGGATTTGTATGAGCTTAATTTATTAAAAAAGACCAAAATATCAAAGGAAGAAAGCACAGAATTTGTAAGCATAAAAACAAGATCTTTAAGAGGATGAAAACTCCTCCTCATATTGGGTTACAAAAAAGCTAGAGATGTTTGAATGGAAAAGTAAACAAGATTTAGCAAAGAAGCCTGAGACTGGCACTGTGGTGAAGAGTGAAGGAGGAAGCCCATCAAAGCTGCCATCGGTCATTAAGAAAACCTACCCTTTCTCCAAATAATCAGAATTTGTGATGTCATCTAATTTTAAGTCTGTCACATGACCAAGGATAATCCCAGTTTTATCAAATCAATGACTAAAAGATCTATGGAAGCTTGAGGTTTTGAAAAAAGCAGAACAAGTTGCCAGCAATTCTTAACCTCACTGGGGTCCTGAACCCCTGTGAGAAGCTGTGGTGGCTCTTGCATCATCTTTGCCCTAGAAAAATACACACACCGATTTTAGTGATGGCACCTTGCTCCCACTGGCACAATCTGCTCAGCAAATAAGCTAGCCAGCCCAGGGTGCTGTTGCTTTTCAGCTTGCATGACCCTTAACCTCAAAAAGAGATGTGAAAGTTTGTTCTCTACTGTTGTAGCCTTCAAAGTGGGGTGCACGTACATAAGGGGGTACACAAGACCATGCAGTAGTATATGAGAAGAAAGAGTTAGGACTGCTAACTGTACTAACCGAGCAAAGAAAAGTTAAGATTTACAGGTTTTAATATGTAGATGAATTATTATCAATCACCCCTAAGACGCCCTCACTTGGTCAGAATGCCAGATGCCCACATTTCACTTAGGTATTCAAGGCATCCTGGGGGAAAAGTATAGCCCCACCACTTAGGGTTTATGTATTCAAGCATCTCTTAGGGTATATTATCCACTTTAGTTAACCCTCACAAAAATGGACAAGGGGCATAAAGGTTATTGCAAAATAAATAGGCTCATCCTAAAACTAATATAACCCTAAATTAGCATCGAGAAAATGAGAAAACTAACACTCCTAATAAAAACTTGCTTGGCTATGAATTAAAAAGTAAGAAAGATGTAAAAGGAATCTGATCTGAAAATAAGTTGGAAAAAATAAACAGTTACCAAGAAAACTAAAATGTAGGCTAAATCTACTATTGTAAAATGATGAACTTTGCCCTAAGTGTATTGTGCCCTAACATAATAGCTCATGATACTATGAAGTCATAATAATATCAGAAAATCACTGCATTTAGCAATTCCTTTTCACATCACAACTATCTCATTCCTTAAAATGTTCATGTTACTTGTTTTATTGTCTATATAGCTCTCTATGAAACATATAGATAAATACACATTCAGAGAGTATAAGATGGTCTTTTAACTGATGGGGATAAATTATCAAAAATGTTTGGGATTACTTCTCTACTCTTTCAGAGCTCCCACCACACCACAGATGTGGTTATCCTTGTTATCCCAGCTGATATTATAAACTTCTGAGCTTGGAAGAAACTGATATTTATTCCCCCAGCTCCAACAAATAAATGGAAAACAACTTGACAGGCATTTCTTTTCTTATCAGATCTGTCTAGGGATCACATATAGATATAGTGACACTAGAGAAGGATGTTCTAATTCACAATTAGCTCTTCCTAGTCACAGAGGATGAATGAAGCAAGGGAGGCAGGATGAACCACTCCACAAATCTATCCTTCCTGTATCCTCATCACAATGCATGGTACCACCTGCTTCCAGGACCCCAGACCAGGAACTGATCTGTGTTGATCTGCATCAGCTGGTCCCACCTGCTTTCCCATTGTCATTGTCCCCTTGAACTTAATTGTATATGTAATTTTAAATAAACTATAACAAATCCTACCTGATTTCTGCCCCTTAGAGTCAAACACTTTTCTTGGTTTTTCTCACCTATTTACTTTAATATTTCTAAATAATACTATTCCACTTCTTTTCCTCTTTTGGGTATTATGAATTTATATCCTCCTATGGAAAAATATGGATCTAGCTCTTATATATGCCACCACCAGCAAACACACCCATTTCACCTCCCCACTCATCTTTCCAATAAAGTTTTAATAAGAATTTTGGATAGCCTGACCACTTGCGGCACAATGGATTGAGTGTCGGCCTGAGATGCCAAGGGCCCCAGTTTGAAACCCTGAGGTTCCCGGCTACAGCACATGCTTGTTGGCTTGAGCACAGGGTCACCAGCTTAAGTACGGAATCATTGACATGATCTCAAGGTCGCTGGCTTGAGCTCAAAGGTCACTAGCTTGAGCAAGGCATCACTGGCTCCAGTTGAGCCCCCTGGTCAATATGAGAAGCAATCAATAATAATTATCATAATAATAATAACTAAAGCAACTATAAATTAATGCTTATCTCTCCTCCCCCACCTTCCTGACTCTCCTTTAAAAAGAAATAAAATACCAATAAATAAAAATTTTAAATAAATTAGCATTTATATTTTATGAAACCAATATGCAAATACTCTTCACAGTTGAGTTATTAGTACACAATGGTTTTATATTCTTTCCTGTAAAAAGTTATTTTGAGAAATGCCTTTTCCCCATTAGCTTAGTTTTCTACATACCATGCAAGACTTTCCCACCAAACTCTGGCTGAGTCTGCCAGCTCCCTTCAATTCAGTTCAACAAGTTGGAGAAACCCTGCACCAGTTTCTTCCCAGGGGCTTCATGCCGGAGCCCTCATTCTCCTGCTCCAAGCTACGCTGGCTGCTTTCCAATTCCCATTCAGGGCCATCAGTTTGGAGATGCCCTTCACCACCTTCCTAAATCAAGGTCCACGTTTCCTGGATTCCTTCTCCACCTCTTTCTTTGCCCCCTCATTTTTGTGGAGAGCATCCTTCAATCCCTTCCTGTCACAGGAAGCCTGGAAGGAAATTTTTAAGATTTCCTGTGACGGATATTGCTAGTTGCCTGCCCAATCTCCATTCCCCACTCTCCCTGATTTTGTTGAGGGCAAGGACTATGCTAATACTGAAGAATAGAATAATTCAGTATAAGAACCAGACAGGAACTTAGTGCCACTGTTTTCAGACTTGGCTGCACACTGAGTCACCTGGGGTGCTTTAAAATACTGATGCCAGCACCCACCCTCAGAGATTCTGGCCTCATTGTTGTGGGTGCAACCTGGACATCTAGGCTTTCAAAAGCTCCCTAGGTGATTCTAATATGCACCCAGCTTGAAATTCTCCACCTTGGGGATTTACCTGTTCCTGTCTCCTCTTTTTACAAATGAGGCAACTGATGTACCCTGAGGTTGCAACTTACAACAAGACAAATCCAATTTTCCTGACCCCCTTGTCCAGTGTCCCTAAATTACTATTTTTGAAGAAGTAATGGCCTGTAAGATGGTCAGAACCAAAAAATGTTATGTTCAAATAAACTAATATTTCAAAAAATTTTCTCTTATTCAAAATGTATAATCATTTGGCAAACAATGGCATAAATTCAGGAGACTTCTAAATGGTCATGATATTGAAATGAAAAGGAAAAAACAAATAAAGTTATGTGATGGAATGAACCCAACATCTGCCTTCCTTAAGTTGCCTTTGTGCCTTAGATGTGAGCAAACGCTGGGTCTCCATTCATTCTACTCCACAGAAGCTGCGGCAGATTCCAACGGCCCCTTCTCGGGCCTGGACTTGGTGGCTCGGCGGCACCTGATACAGCTGACCACTATGTCCCTGGGACAACCTCTTATCTCCGCTTCTAGAGCACCCGTCCCCTGGTTTTCTCCCTGCCTCAGTGTCACCTCTCAGCTGTGATCTTTCATGCCGTCAGTGGTTGCCCACCTTGGCTGCACAATAGAACCACCTGGAATTTTCCAAGGCTTCGGTGCCTGTTTCAGGCCCTAGACATTCTGATATAGTTGGTGCCTAGATGTGAGGTGGGCACTGAGATTTTGCTAAGCTTTCTTGGTTATTCTAATGTGCAGCAAACTGCAGGAATTTTTGCTCCAGCATCAGATGTTGGTAGCTCCTTTCCCTCAACCCGCACATCCAACCCACCAAGACTCCCTTCAAAATACATCATGGAGTGGTCTCCATGTCTCTCTATCCACTGCAGCCTCCCTGGTCCAGGTTTTTTCATCTCTACTTACAACTGCAATAGCCTCCCAATTCTCCACATGTAGCCAGAGAGACAATTTTTAAAGCAGAGGTCAGATGTCACTTTCCTGTTTAAAACCCTTTACTGGCTTCCCCTGCTCTCAGACTAAAATCCAGCCCTACTACCACTGTCTGAAAGTCCCTGCGCACTTCTTCCCATACCCCCTCCCCACCTCCACATGACCCCACAGCCTCCTCTCTGGCCCTGGAACAGCCTCTGCTCTGCGCATTTGCATTTACTGTTTCATCTGTCCGCTGCGATTTCACCAACTTTTTCTATTTCTGGCTCCTTTTCATCCTTTACTTCTCAACTGAAGTGTCACATCTTTAGAGAAGGCTAAATGACCACTCTATTAAAAGTGAACTTCCTCATTGCCTCTCCCTCATCACTTAATTGCCTTCATAATTGAGATCACAATCTTTGCTGGTCTCCCCTACAAGAGAACTTCATGAAGACTCAGTCTTGCTTAATACTATGTCCCACAGCATAAACCAGAGTACCGAACACATAATAGGTGTCCAATGTGTATTTATTGAAAAAAAGAAATGAGTCAATGAATGAGGCAATAACCTTGACTACATGAACTTTTCTTTGGCCAGTACCATTAAGTTCAAATAACACCAACAATAGCAACCTCAAATATAATTAAAATGGCACAATAATAGAAAGCCTAAAATGTTAATATGAAAATTGAATTAAAAATATACTAAAATATTTTGCTTAGCCAAGATACATTAGAGGGTTTTATGTAATTTAGTTGTTAGTTTGTTGACAGAAACCCTATTTTGTTTCAATTAATATTCCTGTTTTACAATATTAATTACTGCCCTGTGAGCTACTAGGGAAGAAAAAGGGGAAGGGAAATAAAAAGGGTTTATTTCACCCACTAAATAAGAAAGTCAGCAGTCCTAAGACCAGCCAAAACTAGATAACCAAATGTCTCAACAGTTACAAGAAAAACCACAATGAGCCAACGGTGGAGTCTCAAGACCTTGCATGCTGATTCTGATATCAGGGAGGGGAATCCTTGAAACCCTGTATGCTAGTCCTGATATCAGGGAAGGGAAGCCTTGAAACTTACAACTAAAAGTATATAACCCTTAAAACTCCCAACAGGTGGGACACTCAGACTAGCTGAGCTGCCCTCTTGTGCGCTATGCCAAGTGTATCCTTCTAATAACTTACTTGCTTTGTGTAAATGCTGCTTTTTGTCTCCCGCCTGAATTCTTTCTTGCAGGCGTGACAAGAAATGAGGACAGGAAGCTCCCTGGACTCAGGTCTTCACCAGTGACATTCCTAAAGCTTTTCCAAAGAATCAATTAATCATTGAATTGTTATCATAAAAAATGGAATCCACTGGAGGGAGAAAGAGTCCTCCTTCAAATGAGCTACAAGGATATGAGGGTGATCTGACTGCGACATCTGTCACCCCATTGATCGCCAGGGTTGATTCGGTTGATCTGGCTGGCTAGGCGGGTGTCCCCTTCCTCCCTCACCGCTCCATGTGCGTTCCTCCCGAAGCTGCGCGCTGGTCGAAGAGGACGACCTTCCCCAGTAGAGGAGAGGACCGTTCTCCTATCAAGGGTATACAAGTAGCTGCGCTTCCCTGCTAGAATCTCCAAACAAGTCTCAAGCTCAAATGAGCTACAAAAATAAAACATAGACACATTAAAAAATAAAAGCATAAAATATATTTTAAAAAATAGAAAACTTAGCATGAAAAAATTCAGAAACCAAGAAAATGACCTACAGATCTTAACACAAAAATTTAACTTCAAAAAATTAAAAGACAGACTGGGTAAAAAGGTCTGCAATATATTTAAACAGGCAAAAGTTTACTGCCAATTACTTGTAGACAGTTGCAAATTATTAATAAGTAAAAGACAACCCACTGTAATAAAAGGCAAAAGAACTGAAAAAGCCAGTGAACATTTAACAATAATGAGGAAAAAACTCAATGGAAAGAAATGTAAATTGCACTTGGGCAGTTTCTGGAAGAATATCTGTGATCTAGAAATCAAACTTCTATGGAATTATATTACATATGTTAAAATACCAGTCAAAAAGATGATTACAAAAATGTTCATTGTAACTTTGCATTGTCTAAAAAATGTCTATGACATATTGGTAAATTTTTTAAAAGTTATAACATAAATATATTGAGGTCCCACTTTTCAAAAAACGTTGACATTTAATCTGTATGTAGACATTTTAAAAGATCAAAAGTACATAACCAGAAAACATACATCTTGTTACTCTCTATGAAAGAATATTACAGGTCATCTTAATTTTCCATATTTTTAATTTTCTTTTTGGCAATTAATATGTGAATTCTTGAGTTATTATTAGTTAAAATAAGCTATTTCAAAAAGAGTCTAACAATATGTATCAGCTGATCAAGTATTTCCTGCCCTTATTTCATTTTATTTATTAATTTAGACAGAGACAGAGAGTCAGAGAGAGGGACAGATAGGAACAGACAGATAGGAAGGGAGAGAGATGAGAAGCATCGATTCTTCATTGTGGCACTTTGTGTTTCATTGATTGCTTTCTCATATGTGCCTTGACCAGGGGGCTCCAGCAGAGCAAGTGACCCTTTGCTCAAACCATCGACCCTGGGCTTCAAGCCAGCGACCTTTGGGCTCAAGCCAGTGACCATGGGGTCATGTCTATGATCCCACACTCAAGATGGATGAGCCTGCATTCAAGCCAGCAGCCTGGGGGTCTCGAACCTGGGTCCTCTGCATCCCAGTATGATGCTCTATCCACTGCGCCACCACCTGGGGAAAAGTAAAATTCAGTGTTTCCACAACAATGGCTACGTTGGCCCCAGGGTGAATGACAGTGCAGTCTGGCAGATGGAAGACTTTATTTAGAACAATCTTAAGCAACTTCCACATCAGTTATTTTTAAAATTTATTTCAAATTTTTACAGTGCTGCTAAGTTCCTATAACATCAGCTCCCATCACCATTTGACCATTTGCTGCCTCGAGGCAACAGTAAAGCAGAACTAGAGCTGCACGTTTTCAAAGTGAACAAGCATTACTCCCTTTGAAAACACCTCCTGAAGCATCAGCCCTTTGGGTCAGCAGAGATCAGCGATGCAAATATCCATTTCTCAGCAGCACAGGATTTCAAACGAAGCTAAAGCTGAGGATGGTGACTGGAATGATGGCATTTCCTTACGGTTTTCTTTCTCTAACATTTTCAATAAGTGCCCAATCTAACTGGGCCATGCTGATAACTCTCCCTAAGGAAATTAAAAAATTTTTAAAGTTATAAAGTTATTAATATTTTTTTCCTCAAAACACTTGACTGAATTTCCTTATTTTTAGACAGGCCAACTTCAGTTTCAGTTGGAAAATCCCCAGTCACCCTGTTTCTAACAATTCCCTCTAGTTGTTCCAGGTGACACAATTTTCTTTAAAAGCCCACCATATAAACTGTGGGCCTTTTGGGGTTACACACACCAAGGATAATTTCCCAAACTCCTCAGCCTCACTAGTCACCAGTTATTGCCGGACAGATGTTTTAGACTGAAACCACCAGATTTATTCAAGGGGAGAGGATAAAATACAACCTCAGAGAAGAAAGGAAGCAGTCCCAGCTAACGGGAAAGAAATATTGGCAGCATGCTCCTAAAGCTATCTTGTCACACCAGGGAGAACAAGCAGGTGTATGGCCAGGGGCTGTCATCGTGGCCATTCACATGCAGGTTTTCATTAGATTCGGGCAGATGGTAAAGAAATGGAGGAGTTGGAGGATGGAGGGCCGTTATGTTTATTGGTGTCTCACCAAGACAGGCAAGCCAGAAAAGCCAAGGGAAAAGCAGAAAACCTTTTCCCTTGGGAGGGCAAGGGGTCAGTGAAGAGAGAAAGAGAAACCCTCCTGCACCTCTCAGTGGTGGTGGCAGAATCTCCCTTCCAGTAAACATTAGCAAGAAGACAATGGCCCTTCCCAAGCAGGAAGGTAATTAGCCCTTTCACCTGGGCAGCAGCCATTTTTAACAATAAAAGTGAGCAAAACCAGAAAATACCAATTTTACAAATATATTTGCCTGACATTCGGGGTCCAAGCTCAAAACAGAGTAGAGAAAGATCAAGGACAGGTAGAAAGATGAGGAAAGTGGGAAGAAAAAAACCCTGGTGACTGCCAAACAATACAAATAGAAAGCTTTAAAACACTTGATTGGGAAAAGAACATTGCAGTTTGATTTAAAAAAAATGAAGTCTGGGAATAAAATTACTTTTCTCTCTGAAGCTCATAACAGGTGATATAAGAGCTTAGGTGACTTCATTCTTCAGAACTAAACTTGGATTCCAGGGCTCACCCAAAGGTAAAAGTCCAGCCTCAGGCAAGATTCCACCTTTCATCTTCATAGCCAAAGGGGTTTCCTTTGACCACTACTTTTACTTTGAAAATTGTAGCCAGTAGAAGCCACCTGTCACTCCACTAAATTTAAAGAATTATCTTATTCTGGGTTTCACATTACTGTTAGAGACCTAGCCAAAGAGATTAGTTTGTAAGTGTGATCATCCCTGACTTTGTTCTGTTGTCTCTGCCACTCTGCTAAAAAATTCTTACCCCGTTCTTCCACTTGCTTCATTTCGATAGTTTACATGTTATATTTTGTTTTAAAACAATATTTTTGATATGCTCTTCCTTGAGAGAATGAGGCCTCTTTAAAGACTTCATTGGGATTTATCCATTTCTAAGTGCAGGAGATTAAATAGAATTGGCAGTATTATGATGGCCTCTGTGTGGGAATAATCAGGGGAAGTGTGGAAAATGTGCCTGGTTTTAAAGGGTCCAGGCCACAGAACGTGGTTTACAGAAGGTTCTTGTGAAAGGAGAAGGGAAGTGTCATGGTAATGGGAGTTTGACACATCTTAAAGCATGAAGAGGAAGATGAGCCACAATCTCGAGACTGCTGACTCAATGTGTAGAAGCTATGGGATTCCCCCAAACTTGTGTTGTTTGGTTAGCACATCACCAGAGTAGTGAGCAATTTTTGAAAGCATGAAGTCCATACCCCATGTCTGAGGAGAAGGAGATAATTGGTCCCTTCAACATAAAATATCAGAATCTGCATTCTGACATCCATAGACTGCCTCTCCTACCTCCTCTTACTGACCCATTCTTCCAATCTCGGTTTACAAAGACTCACAGTCTTCTGGTCCCCACTAGTATTATACAACCAGGCATACATATATTTCAAATTTGGATACCTCCAAAAGCTATTCATGTGCACACCTGTGTCTGTCCTTCCACACTGTATATAAGAATGAGAACTTCTGAAGATACTCACTGGATACGATGAAACATTTAAGTCCTGAAGGAAATGTGCTAAGAAAAATACTGGATTTAAGAAAAAAAAATACATAGATTATACTCCACACCTGCCATAAGCACGAATCTGTTTACCAATGTGAACAGAGGACAGTATATGAACCCAGAGCCGATCTGCTCCTTACTGTTTAGGACAGCACTTTTAGAGCTAAGGGAGATGGAAGAAATATATAACTTCTACCCATCTGCTCCATTAAAAATAGACACTTGACATTAAAAGAGATAGTTTATAAGTTAGATGCTACCTGGTCATTTTGTTGTAACATTCACAGGTAGCCAGTTGTCAAAAAGGGTTGTACCAAAGTTATGTCTTCTAATTCAAAACTGGTTTTTCTAAAGTCTAAAAAATATATGACACAGTTGCTTGGAATTCAGTACTTATCCGGACAGCCACCAGAGATCAAGTAAACTCTTTTTTAGAATTCTAGCTTTCCTTACTATCATTAAGTCCATTTATAGTATTGACAGCTCCATGTAGGTAAGGCAGGAAAGTTTCTACTATTTTAGGAAAGTTTAACGACCCACCACTATATTGGTTTTGCGAGCAGGGAAGGGGAACCAGGGCCCATTTGTACACATCACCCCCAGGTTCAGCTGCGCGGCTGGCTGGTTGCAGCTCGGATCACTGACGTGGGGCCCTCTGGCAGCGACTCTCGGCTGAACTGTACGCCTTTTCATGAAGGCAGAGGAGCTGAGGTTAACCGCACTATAATCCTCCCACCTGAGGAAAAGGCCTGTTTGTTCCGGAAGGCAAAGCCCAGCCTTATTTAACTAACTACTAGCAGGGTAACATAAGCTTTCCTACGGTAGCAAGAAGGCTCGAGTCTAGCACAGTAAAGCCATCGGCTTGCGGATTCCTCCGGAGTCCGATATCCTGAAAGACGCTGCTCAGCGCCCACCTGACGGTTAACCTGAGAACACCTGACCCTCTGGCTTCCCGGCCGGGGACTGACCGCCAGGTCTCCGCCTTCCAAACTTTCCACGGCTCTCGGGATTCCGAGCGGGGAAAACCTTCAGGCCACACGCCTGTCGGCCCTGCGGGGACCGCCTCCCTGCGGCTGGCGCGGGTCTTGGCCGGCGCCTCCTCTCGGCCTCCTCTTACCCTTCCTGCCCGCCGCACGGCCCGCGGACCGCAGCCCCGGGGCAGACACTGCGTTGACAGGCGCGGCGGGCACTGCTCTGCGGTGTCGGCGGCCAGGCTGCGGGGGGCTGATCAGTGCTCGCCTACGAGAAGCGGCGTGTGGCGGGCCACGCGTTCCCGCCCCGCCTCCGAGTCACCACCCCCACCTCGTCGCTTCCAGCCCGGAGACTTTTTTCTGGGAGTCTTTTTCCACGTGTAGCCAGTTTCTCGGGGCCGGGGAGGCGGGAAGCAACGAATCGGAACGAGGCAGGGGCGGTGGGAGATGGAGCGAAGGTGCCAAAAGACCCAAGGAGCAAAGCAGCCCAGGAGGGGGGCGGCGGCGCGCCCCCCTGAAGAACCGTGTAATGGAGGGGGCCGTGGCGCACCCTGCTGACAGCTCAGAGCGCCCCGGGGTACCGACCTGCGGCGCGGCCCCCAGGACAGGGCTGAGACTGAGTTCCACGCTGGCAGGTCCAGCGCCTCCTCCCCGCGAGGCATGGTGCGGCATCGGAACCGCAGCAACAGGAGGCTGAGGGTGGGACCGCTTCACCTGCCTCGGCCCCGGGCGCCAGCTCCAGGCTCCCACGCTCGCGTCTGGGTGCCCCGCGCGGTCTGCCCGCTCCTCCTCCTGACGGGACGTAGGACTGGGCAACAGCGCCTTCCGAAGGGGTCCGGGCGCCCCGCGCGCGCCCTCCACACCGCCCCCGGGTGGCGGGGCTGTGCACTCCCCGACCCTGTAGGTCCCGCCTTTCTTCATTCCTTCCTCAATTTCTCCATTCTTTCCTTGTTTTCCTCATCCACTCCTGTGCCCATCTGTTTAGCCATTTCTGTTTTGATGCGTTCAGGACACACTCACAGATTGCCAAGCCAAGTGCTGGAGATTGTAGGTACAGGAAGAAAGACAGACACGGTCCTTTCCCTCTAGAACATCACATTAAACCAGTGATGAGCAATCTTTTGAGCTTGGTGTGTCAAAATTTGCCAAAAAACCGAGCATAACTCTGGTGGTGTGTCACTTCGAGAAAAACGGTCTAACCGGAAGTCCCAGAACTAGACGCTCTGTCCTGGAGTTCTGTTGTTTTGGCCTACAGACCTCCCGCACAGAGTGTCTACACTACAGCAAATGTTTTATCCTCAGCTACTGCCCCTGGCCTGCAGGAGCCCAGGATGAAACGTCCTTCTTGGCATGCGGCCCCATACTTCTCTGCTATGCCGCATGTCATGGAAAATGGCACCCGTGTCATAGGTTCGCCATAACATCATTAAACTGACAAGTTCGTTCTTTGCAGCATGCTTTTTGTTTGTTTTTGTTTTTGTGGGTTTTCCACCTGAAGTGGATGGTCCAAAACTGTGACAACGGTCATGTTTCACAGATGTTTAAAGTGCTACGGACACACAAGAAGAAATAAAAAAGAAAAACGAGCCGCCTTTCGCTTGCGTGGGGCAGCTGGAGCGGCCTCCGCGTGGGAAGTGAGTGTCCGCGTGGCCTCCGAAGGCGCAGAGACCGCACGGCGCGGCTGAGGCACTCGCGGAGTCTGCGCTCCCCGCCGCAGCCGCCGCTGCTCTTTCCTCCAGGAAGATGCCTGTGGGAAATCAGGTGTGAATTTTAGAGATGAGGGTCGCGGACACATGACCAAATGCCTTGTTCAGCTGAGGGTGATGTTGACTTAGCAATTTGGATTCTGCCAACAGGCTCTTTCCAAGCGAGTCGGTCTGTCTCTACCCTTCATGTGGTAGCAACTGCAGCTTTACAGGTCCGGAGTTCCAGGCTATTTGGATCAGCAAATGTTTAAAAGGTCTCTGGGTATATTGAGGACAAAGAATACTCTTCCAGGCAATTATTTTAATATGCATCTCCAGGTTGAAGCAGCTGGACAGAATAACGTGCATAAACGCATACATAATTGACCCTCTTTTGAAAGTCACTTTCAATAGTCTATTTAGGAAAAATTGCGTTCTTCTTAAAGCCCCTTTCATCAGAGGTGCCCATTGGGTATAGACAGTCTTAAAAGATCCATTTTGTTTAGTTGCAGTTTCCGAAGGTGGGTGCAGCTGTGGTGTGTGGTTAGGTCACTTTTTAGAAGAAAGGGAGAGGAAATGTTATAGCGCTATTGTTGTGGGAGGGTGGGGAGTTCCTGTGAAAAAGGCAGTCTGTGGTGTGACTGGAGAGTGTTGGAGGAGGTATCTTGTAAGTATAAAATACCATATTTATATGTTATATATACAATTTATATCATATATGTGGTATATAGTATATATAATTTTTATGGTAATAAATATTTAAGCCTTTTTAATTTTAAAAAAAAGCACCATGAAGGGACAACCCTAAAAATGCTAGGATTAACCTCAAAATGCTAGGATTCCTCTAGGAACAATAATCCCTTTAGAAGGGGATTATAAACTGGGATGATGTTTTTTATATCAGCACACTTCTCATAAGTGTGTTTTGAAGCTCTGGCAACTCTACACAGTAATTTATCAGCGAGTAGTTAAAAGAAAATTAATTGTTAATATTGCATTTACTAAGAACATTACCACGTGCAAGGGCTCTGTGCTTCAAAGAGGCCAGCAGTACTTGAGTGCCTAGTAGGTAGAAAGATTGGTTTACTTGTTATTTCATTAAATGCTCAGCATTCTGTACTGTCGTCTCCCTTTTGAATTGAGGAAATGGATTCAGAAAGGTTAAAGTTACTTCTCAGAGGTCACCCACAGAATGTGTAGTAAATCCAAGACTTCTATTCAGGTGGTTGAGTCTCCAAAACCTTTATTCTCACCATACCGCTACACTGATAGAGAGATCATTAGCAGTTGCTGCTTGCAGCAGATTTCCTGACCTGAAGAAGTTTCTGTAAACAATTGCAAACCTGTAACAAACTATAAGCAGTTCCACCAACTGGAGACAAGATACATGTACACAAGTACACAAATAGCTGGATGCATATATATTCAACAGATATAAGTGTATCATTAAAAAAATAAGTAAATTCTTACAGAACACTGGAGAGGGAAAAGAGTCGCAAAAGCTCCAAGGATCTCAAATTTTAATGTGTGCATGAGGCACCAGGGGATCTTATTGAAGCCAACTCTGATTCAGTAGTTCTGAAATAGGGCTTGAGGTTTTGAGTTTCTAACTATATGTTGCTGATACTGCTGGTCGGTGCACCACTCTTTAAGTAGCAAGGTTCTGGGAATTATTTAACTTGAGTGTGTGAGTGGTTTGGGGATGAAGAAGAGGGGAAGAGAATGAGAATAAAATTACTTAGAGTCTGATGGGTGAAAGTTGTGAATATTACACAAACTAAAAGATATGAATTATAGTTTCTAGCTACCTAATCTAACTATACTATAATTAGTAAATAAGTTCACAGTAGGCATTAAGTTTTTCACTTTCAAAAGTCACTGCTTATGGTAAAGATCCTGCCTGGCTCATTTCTCACTAGCAGTAACGGTCATTGTTTTGCGCTATGCTTTTGTTTCTTTCGAACATCTGTGTACTGTTTTGTATTTCATAGTACAAAAAGTTATGTTTCCTGACTCAAACATGCAATGACCAGTAACCACACAGGACAAGAATCTTGCCCTGGCCTATTGGCTCAGTGGTAGAGTATCAGCCCAACATATGGATGTCCTGGGTTTGATTCCTCATCAGGGCACACAGAAGTGCCTATCTGCTTCTCCACCCCTCCCATTCTTTCTTCTCTCTCTCTTTCTCTCTCTCTCTCTTTTCCCCTTCTGCAGCCCTGGCTCAATTGGAGTGAGTTGGCCCCAAACACTGAGGATGGCTCCATGGCCTCAGTCTCAGGTGCTAAGAAGAGTTCAGTTTTGAGCAATGAAGCAATGCCCCAGATGGGCAGAGTATTGCCCAGTAGGGGGTTTACTGGGTGGATCCCAGTGGTCGGGGCACATGTGGGAGTCTATCTTTCTGCCTCCTCTCCTCTCACTGAATAAGAAAAATAAATCTTTTGCTCAATGGTGTACCATAACAAGGAATTTTAAATTTATAGACCAGGAATTTCTCTAACAGGCTGCTTTTGTATTAATATTTCACTGATGTGCAATGTTAAAGGTATTTTTTTAAGTGTAAAAATATGACAGGCTCATAGTAAAAATGCATTAATTTTCTGGGATAGGCCAGCAAGAACACTATTCACTGTGAAGTTTATGTGAAGAAAAAAATGAGTAAAATAGGAGAAAAATTGTGTCTTTTACTTATTTATTGTTCACATTCTTTCCAATTTTTATTGATGTGCAAGAACAGGGGGTCCTCGGGTTATGACACAGTTCTGTTCCTATGACAATGACATAATCCAAATTTTAGTGTAAGTCGAAACACACCCTAACCGAACACAAACAGAGCAATTGCAGTTTTAACAGTCCCAGATGGCGTAGGTAAGCATATTGGAGGATGCCAACTCCCCCCCTCATGTTCCACATTACTGCATATTCTTCCATCACGAGCAAACTAGTTCGCCCACGTAGTCCATAAGTATGACTCTAACAGTGTAAGCTGAAACACTCACATCTCAAAATTTTTTAAAGGTTTTATGGAAGTGAGCACTGTAAACTCAAAAAGTCGTATGTCGAGACTGTTATAACCCAAGGACCCCCTGAAGTCTTTGTATATTCTAGATATCAATCCCTTGACAGTTGTAGACATTATAAATATTTTCTTCCAGTCTTCAGCTGTCTCTGAACTTTGTCCTTTGTGTTCTTCCTTGAATGGAAGTTCTTAATTGATCTTATGAAACCAAAATTAAGAATATTAACCCTTATGGCTCTATTTTTGTAATCTTTAGAAGTTTTTCTCTACCCCTAGGTCACAAATATTTTCATGCTTTTTCTACAATATTTTAGTTTTATCCTTCATCTCAAAGTCCATTGTACTTCAAAATTGCATATGGTGGGAGACAGGAAGGCAGCTCAATTTTCCTGTGTTACTAAGTCGGTTTTCAGAAAATTATCTTCTCTATCAGGAGTTAGCAAACCTTTCTGTAAAGAGCCAGACAGTAAGAATTTTAGAAATTGGGGCATGTATTGTCTCTGTTGCAACTACTCAACTCTGCCGTTGTAACGTGAAGGCAGTCACAGACAACAATGTGTAGACAAAGAGTGATTGTGTTCCACATATCGTGAAATACTAATTTTATTTTAATTTTAAAATAATAGACTTTACTTTTAGTGCAGTTTTAAGTTCATGGCAAAATTAAGCAGAAAGTACAGAGAGTTCCCATGTACTCCCTGCCCCCACACATGCATAACCTTCCCTACTATCAACATCCCACACCAGAGTGGTATGTCTGTTACAACTGATAAATGTACATTGGCACATCGCCACCTGAAGTCCACACTTCACATTAGGGTTCATTCTTCTTGTTGTACTGTCTATGGGTTTTGACAACCGTAATCAGACAACTGTCCACCAGTGTGGTTTCATACAGAATAGTTTCACTACCTCCTATAGACTGAATATTTGTGATGCCCCTAAATTCATATGTTAAATCCTAACAACAGTTGTGATGGAATTTGTGAGTGGAGTTTTGGAGAAATGATTAGGTTGAACCCTCATAAATGGTATTAGTGTGGTTATAAAAGAGGTCCCTTGCCCACTTCCAATGCGAGAATACAGAAAAAAGACAGATGTTTTGGAACCAGGAAGTCAGCCCTCACCAAGCAACAAATCTGCTGGTGCCTTGATCTTGGTCTCTCAGCCTCAGTGGTTCTTAACCTGGGTTCTATCGAACTCTAGGGGTTCGATGAGTCGGTCTCAGGAGTTCGGAGAAGCCTCTGCCATGGAGGCCAGAATAAAGTAATACTGTAATTTGTTGTGAGTTCATGCACTTTGTTGGTTTTGTTCTTTGAGCAAGGTGATGTTCATGCACGGCTCATTTTGTGCACCAGTAAAAAAACATATACCTATGTTTTGAATTTGGGGGAAAAAATCATATTTTATTTATCACTAAAGAAGGGTTCGGTGAATGCGCATATAAAACTGGTGGGTTCGGTACCTCAAAAAAGGTTAAGAACCACTGCTCCAGAACAATGAGATGTAAATTTCTGTTGTTTATAAACCACCCTGTTTATAGTATTTGGTTATAGCAGCCCAGAAAGGATTCAGACACTGCCCCCTAATTATCATCTGAGCTCTGCCTATTCATTCTTCCTCCTCCTTCAAACCCTCATAAACACTTATCTTTTAGTCTCCACGGTTTTATCTTTTTAATGTCTTATAGTTGGAATTACATAGTATGTAGCCTCCTTAGATTGGTTTCTTTCACTTAGTAATATGCATTTAAAATTTCTCTATGTTTTTTCATGACTTCATAGTTTTTTGTTTGTTTTTTAGGTCTAATATTTTATAATTTGAATGTATCACAGTTTATTTCTCCATTCACCTACTAAATGGCATCTTGGTTGCTTCCAAGTTCTGGCAATTATGAATAAAGCTGCTACACACATCCGAGTGCAGGTTTTTGCATGAACATAAGTTTTCAACTCATTTGCATAAATACCAAGGAGCACAATTGCTGAATTGTACAGTAAGAGTATAGTTTTGTAAAAAACTGCCAAATTCTCTTCCAGTGTTTGTACCATTTGGCTTTCCCATATGAAACAAGTGAGAGTTCATGTTGCTCCACATCCTCATCAAGTGAGAGTTCATGTTGCTCCACATCCAGCATTTGGTGGTGTCAGTGTTTTGGATTTTGGCCATGCTATTTGGTATGTGGTAATATCTCACTGTTGCTTGATTTGCTATTCCTTAATGCCATACAATGTTGAGCACCTTTTTGTATGCTTATTTGCTATCTGTACCATCTTTAGAGAGGTGTCTATTCAGGTTTTTGGCCCATTTCTAAATCAGGTTGTTCGTTTTCTTCTTGTTGACTTTGAAGAGTTCTTTACATATTTTGTATAACAATGTTTATCATTTATGTTTATTGAAAATAGCTTCTTCCAGTCTGTGGCTTCTCTTCTTGTTCTATTGATGATATAATGTAGAGCAGATGTTCTTGATTTAATGAAGTCTTATGAATTTTTAGGTTATTTGAAAGGAATTGTATTTTTACTATGCTAAGTTGCCCCTTTTAAGTTGTCATGAATACATTATCTCTGCAGTTATTCAGATATTTTATGTCTTGTGATGGAGTTTTTGAAAGTTTCTCTCTGAAGGCTTTGCACAGTCTACCTTAGGATAATTGCTGGATAATTTCAAATTTTGTTTCTACTGTCAATAATTTATGTTATCTTTTCTAGAAGATTATTAATATAGAGAGAAAGCTTAAAGAGTTGTTAAATTGATCTTATATCCAACAACCTTACTGAATCCTTTAATTAGTTTTGCAAATTTGTTAATTCTATTGAGTTTTCTATGTAGATCATTATATCACCAATTAACAAGAATTTTACCTTTTTTTCCTAATATATCACTTCTTTATGTGTATAAATTTAATTTTAAAATGGTTTGCTGAGACAGAAAAGATTAAAATTCAATGTTTATTAGAGGAAAATGGCATCTAAAGTTTTTGTTGTTGTTGTTCTTTCTTTTGTTGTTGTTTTTTACAGGGACAGAGAGAGAGTCAGAGAGAGGGATAGATAGGGACAGACAGACAGGAACGGAGAGAGGTGAGAAGCATCAATCATTAGTTTTTCGTCGCAACACCTAGTTGTTCATTGATTGCTTTCTCACATGTGCCTTGACCCCGGGCCCTCAGCAGACCGAGCAACCCTTTGCTGGGGCCAGCGACCTTGGGTCCAAGCTGACGAGCTTTTGCTCAAACCAGATGGGCCCGCGCTCAAGCTGGCAAGCTCGGGGTCTTGAACCTGGGTCTTCCACATCCCAGTCCAACACTCTATCCACTGCACCACCACCTGGTCAGGCCGCATCTAAAGTTTTTAAAGAAGATGTGGCATCAGCAAAATTAAAATTTACATTAAAATGATTATAACAGCCAACAATATCCTAAGATATCTATTTTGATGTCTATAAACTCTTTCCTTGGGATTTCTCTCTTGGCTAATGTAGTCAAGAAATAGAAGGCCAGTCTGAATCCTGAGCCTTATGAATAGTTCCTTATTTAGCCCCAATAAAATCATTTAGCTATTCCAGGTCCAGCTCCAGACCATGCAACCACTGCAAACCACTTGCATCAGAATTACCTGTGTGCGCCTGACCAGGTGGTGGCACAGTGGATAGAGTGTCCAATTGGAATGTGGAGGACCCAGGTTCAAGACCCCGAGGTCGCCAGCTTGAGCGCGAACTCATCTGGTTTGAGCAAGGCTCACCAGCTTGAGCCCAAGGTCACTGGCTCGAGCAAGGGGTCACTCAGTCTGCTGAACCCCCCACCCCCAGTCAAGGCACATATGAGAAATCAATCAATGAACAAGTAAGGAACCACAATGAAGAATTGATGTTTCTCATCTCTCTCCGTTCCTGTCTGTCTGTCCCTATCTGTCCCTTTCTCTGACTCTCTCTGTCTCTCCCACAAAAAAAAAAAAAAAAAAAAAAAAGAATTATCTATGCGCAGTGGTGAGATTCAGCTGGTTCGCACCAGTCTGGCAGAACCAATACCTTTTTTTTTTTTTAGTTCCACGAACTGGTTGTTAAAATGGCACTTGTGATCAGGGTTCTTTCTAAGGCAGGTGCCTGGGCAGTCACCCAATGTGGAAATCACAAATTTACATTCCTTACCCTTTTTTAACATTCATCTATGCAACAGTGTATTCTAAGCACCTGTAGTAATGTTTGTTCCATCCATAGGTGAAAAAAATTGCAAGTGAGGATACCAATCAAAAAGCAATATGGAAATACCTTAAATAACAGTTTTATTGTTTTTTTTGTTGGGTATTATTTAATATTTTTTCATTATTTTAAAACTCTTTCTTATAACATAATCTAGTTTTGTGTACCTCTTTTATTGTTCTTATTTAAGTATTAAATGCATGAAATAATAAACTACCTTCCTATCAGTATATCATCTTTTTATACTTAAGATGGTCATTAGGATAGAGAACTGGTTGTTAAATTATTTGAATCCCACTACTGATTGTGTGCTTGATAAAAATGAAGATTCCTGGCCTTACCCTAGGTCCTGAAAAATAAGAAATCTCTGCTGCTATTACCTGGACATACATAATTTTAATATGATCCTCTTCTCTTCCCCTGCAAGCTTGAGAATCGTGATGTCAGCAGAGAACCTGACCTCCAGACAAAGGGACATCACCAGCAGGAATCCAACCCCCATCTCCTCCTTGCTCCCCCAGCTTAGAAACCTGGGAGAAATAATGGAAACTTCTGTTTTCCATCTCTTCTGACAAGAACCACGACATTCTTTATGACACATATACATAAAATAAAATCATAGACATGACTGGTCCATTTGTCTGCCTACCCAGAGCAAGCCATTGTACTGGTTTGGGGATAGTTCTAAAAAGTTACTACTATTTCTTTCAGGAAATAGTAGATATAATCTCACATGGGCATCATTACTAAAAGGTAGGCCCTGAAATTTATCAGAGGCTCAGCTCTGCCACAGTAAGAAAGTTTAGAGAATCAGGAGAAAGACAGGAAGGAACCAAGTCACTGGCTTTGGTTCCACAACAGAAATGTGACTTTAGGGCAAGGCAAAACCCCAGGCCCAACACTGGGTCAGTGGTTTTATGTTTCCATTGAAACATGCTAGTCCAAGTTCTCACAAGGAGTAAAAAAAAGTATTTACCAGTGTTGGGCAGATAAAATATATTATGCTCACTTTGTTAAAGATGGTGCTGCCCACGTGGAAGTTTTAAGAGTAAGCTTTTCCCCACACCCTTGACTGATTGGATGATGAGGGGTGGTGCACTCTCACGAGGAATCCTCCCATTATGCCTTAGATAAGTGACCTTGTATCAGAGACTTTCTTCTTTGTATAATTGAATTAAAGGTTTTGATTCTACACTATAAAGTGAGGCAGATCGGGACCTTGCTCTCTCAGTTCCTGAGGTTAGTATTAGAGAGGAGAGCAGATTAAGGCCACGTGGAGGAGAGGAGAAGCAGCCAAGATGGCGGAGTGCTGAGGAAGAAGCCAGTTTGTACAGAGTTTGTGCAGAGAGGAGATGGTAAACACAGGTGAATAATTCTGGTGAGCTAGAAACCTTTGATGCTCGAAAACTCAGATAAGTCAGTAGCTTTGTGAGCACTGAATGAGTGGGTTTTGGAGCCCAGTGTGTGTTTTACTTGCCCACCGGGTGCAAGCTAGAATTAAAGCTGATGGCTCACCAGTTCTTGGATCCATTGTTTCATTACCAACTGTCCAAATCAAATGAGAACCTGCACTGGCCAGGCGGCTGTGATAATGGCCTTGGCCACTGGCTTTACAACCAGTTAATCAAAAACAATTTAAAATTTCATATTAATTTCTAGTAAATTTTAAAACTATTGATTGAAAGGGTGAGATTAACAGCAATACTATCATAGTAGGGGATTTCAATACCCCACTAACAACACTGGATAGATCCTCAAGAAATAAAATTAATAAAGAAACAGCAGACTTAAAGGAGACACTAGATCAACTTGATTTAATAGATATCTTCAGAACTTTTCACCCTAAAGCAGTAGAATATACATTCTTCTCAAGCGCTTATGGTATGTTTTCTAGGATAGACCACATGTTAGGACACAAAAATGGTCTCAATAAATTTAAGAAGATTGAAATCATATCAAGCATTTTCTCTGATCACAATGCCATGAAACTAGAAATTAACCACAAAAGAAAAACTGAAAAACACTCAAACACTTGGAAACTAAATAGCATGATATTAAATAATGAATGGATTAACAATGAGATCAAAGAAGAAATAAAAAAGTTTCTAGAAACAAATGATAATGAGCATACATCAACTCAAAATTTAGGGGACACAGCAAAAGCAGTTCTGAGAGGGAAGTTTATTGCACTACAGGCATATCATAAGAAGCTAGAAAAAGCTTAAATAAGCAACCTGACCCTGCATCTAAAAGAACTAGAAAAACAACAACAAATAAAACCCAAGACAAGTAGAAGGAAGGAAATAATAAAGATCAGAGCAGAAATAAATGACATAGAGGCTAAGGAAACAATACAGAGGATCAATGAAACCAGAAGCTGGTTCTTTGAAAAGGTAAACAAGATTAATGAACCTTTAACTAGACTCACCAAGAAAAAAAGAGAGAGGACTCAAATAAATAAAATTAGAAAGGACAGTGGAGAAATAACAACTGATACAACAGAAATACAAAGCATTGTAAGAAAATACTATGAAGAACTATATGCCAAAAAATTAGACAATCTCGGTGAAATGGACAAATTTCTTGAATCATATAACCTTCCAAAAATCAATCTGGAAGAATCAGAACACCTAAACAGACCAATTACAACAAATGACATCAAAACAGTTATCAAAATACTCCCAAAAAAGAAAAGTCCTGGGCTTGATGGCTTCACAAGTGAATTCTATCAAAAATTCAAAGAAGAACTAACTCCTATCCTTCTCAAGCTATTTCAAAAAATTCAAGAGGAAGAAAGTCTTCCAAACTCCTTTTATGAGGCGAGCATAATTTTGATCCCAAAACCGGGCAAAGACAACACAAAGAGAGAAAATTATAGGCCTATATCCCTGATGAATTTAGATGCAAAAATTCTCAACAAAATATTAGCCAACCGGATCCAGCAATATATGAAAAAAATCGTACACCACGATCAAGTGGGATTTATTCTGGAGAGGCAAGGCTGGTTCAATATTCGCAAATCAATCAATGTGATTCATCACATAAACAAAAGGAAGGACAAAAATCACATGATAATTTCAATAGATGCAGAAAAGGCATTTGATAAAATCCAGCACCCATTCATGCTCAAAACTCTCAGTAAAGTGGGAATACAGGGATCATTCCTTAACATGATAAAGGCCATCTATAATAAACCGACAGCAAACATCATACTAAATGGACAAAGATTAAAAGCAATCCCCTTAAGATCAGGAACCAGGCAGGGATGCCCCCTTTCACCACTCTTATTCAACATAGTTCTGGAAGTCCTAGCTACAGCAATCAGACAAGAAGAAGAAATAAAAGGCATCCAAATTGGAAAAGAAGAAGTAAAACTGTCACTATTTGCAGATGATATGATATTGTATGTTGAAAACCCTAAAGTCTCAGTCAAAAAACTACTGGACCTTATAAATGAATTCAGCAAGGTGGCAGAATATAAAATTAATACTCAGAAATCAGAGGCATTTTTATATACCAACAATGAACTGTCAGCAAAAGAAATTAAGGAAACAATCCCCTTCACTATTGCAGCCAAAAAAATAAAGTACCTAGGAGTAAATTTAACCAAGGAGGTTAAGGACCTGTACTCGGAAAATTATAAAACATTGATAAAAGAAATCAAGGAAGATACAAACAAGTGGAAGCATATACCGTGCTCATGGCTAGGAAGAATAAACATCATTAAAATGTCTATATTACCCAAAGCAATTTATAAATTTAATGCAATACCAATTAAAATACCAATGACATACTTCAAAGATATAGAACACATATTCCAAAAATTTATATGGAACCAAAAAAGAACATGAATAGCCTCAGCAATCTTAAAAAGAAAAAATAAAGCAGGAGGTATGACTCTTCCAGATATCAAGGTTTACTTTAAGACCATTATACTCAAGACAGCCTGGTATTGGCATAAGAACAGGCACATAGATCAATGGAACAGAACAGAGAACCCAGAAATAAACCCACAGCTTTATGGACAACTGATATTTGACAAAGGAGGAAAGAACATACAATGGAGTAAAGACAGCCTCTTTAACAAATGGTGTTGGGAAACTTGGACATCTACCTGCAAAAACATGAAACTAGACCATCAACTTACACCATTCACAAAAACAAACTCAAAATGGATAAAAGACTTAAATGTAAGCCGTGAAACCATAAGCATCTTAGAAGAAAACATAGGCAGCAAGCTCTCCGACATCTGTAGCAGCAGTATATTTGCCGATTTATCTCCACGGGCTAATGAAATAAAAGGCAAGATAAACAAATGGGACTATATCAAACTAAAAAGTTTTTGCACAGCTAAAGACAATAAGAACAGAATAAAAAGACAAACCACACATTGGGGGAACATATTCGACAGCACATCTGATAAGGTGTTAATAACTAAAATTTATAAAGAACTTATAAAACTCAACACCAGGAAGACAAACAACCCAATCAAAAAATGGGCAAAAGAAATGAATAGAAATTTCTCCAAAGAGGACATACAGATGGCCAATAGGCATATGAAAAAATGCTCAACATCACTAATCATTGGAGAAATGCAAATTAAAACCACAATGAGATATCACCTCACACCAGTCAGAATGGCGCTCATCAGCAAAACAACACAGAATAAGTGCTGGCGAGGATATGGAGAAAAGGGAACCCTTCTGCACTGTTGGTGGGAATGCAGACTGTTGCAGCCACTGTGGAAAACAGTATGGAGATTCCTCAAAAAAATTAAAAATCGAACTGCCTTTTGACCCAGCTATCCCACTTATAGGAATATACCCTAAGAACACCATAGCACTGTTCGAAAAGAAGAAATGCGCCCCCATGTTCGTGGCAGCATTGTTCACAATAGCGAAGATCTGGAACCAGCCCAAGTGTCCGTCAGAGAACGAGTGGATTAAAAAGCTATGGTACATATATACTATGGAATACTACTCAACCATAAGAAATGATGACATCGGATCATTTATAACAAAATGGATGTACCTTGATAACATTATACAGAGTGAAATAAGTAAATCAGAAAAAAAGAAAAACTGAGAAATAGGTTTATTTATTTAATTTTAATTTTTTAATTTATTTTTTTAGTGAGTGAGAGAGAGATAGACAGGCAGACTGACAGCAAGGGAGAGAGATAAGAAGTATCAACTCATAGTTGCAGCACTTTAGCTGTTCGTTGATTGCTTTCTCATATGTGCCTTGATGGGCCAATGGGGTCGGGGGCTCCAGTTGAACCAGTGCCCCTTTGCTCAAGCTAGTTACTTGGGCTCAAGCCAGTGACCTTTTGGCTCAAGCCAGTGACCATGGGTCATGTCGATGATATTGTGCCCAAGCTGGCGACCCCGCACGCAAGCTATTGAGCCTGCGCTCAAGCCAGCGACCTCAGGGTTTCAAAATGGAGTTTTCATCGTCGCAGGTCAACGTTCTATCCACTGTACTACTACTGGTCAAGCTCACCTAGAGGTTTAGAATTTTTTCATTTCTAAAAAGCCCAAAACTGCTTATATTTGTTGTAAATATTTCTCATTTCAACACCTGGAGTTATTATTATGGTCATAATTAAATAAGATTTTATTGTCTCAAGACTATCCTCATATAGCTCTTAAACCAAAGTAAAAAAATAACAAATTGGTTTCTTCGAATTAAAAAGAACGTGCTTTGAGAAAACCTTTATTGCACATCGTTTCATTCGTTTCTATTTGAAAAACAAAGATTCGTGATATATATAAAAAAGCTGTTTAAATAACTCATGGCAAAACAAAGACTCATGATGTAAATATTCCTGAAACTTCTAATCAGCATTTTGCAAGGACAGAAACTTTGTTTTTGTGTCTTTTAAAGGCATACATTTCCCACTTACTTTTTAATTTTGAGGATAATTGTTTGACAAAATACTTCTATAGTGAGTTATAGAATCTCTTCCCACAAACCACAGTTCCTGACCCTAAAATGCTGCTCCTTTCCATGAGACCGGATGTGCTTCTAAAGGGCGCAGTATGCCACACGATGCTCACAAGGCCATGCAAGTAATAATAAAATAATCCTTGTGGGATCAAACATGCATTAGATCTATTTTCATATATGATAAGATAGATACTCTTTAATACTGAAGGAGAGAGAAAACTTATACACAAATATTAAGCAACCGGATCATCTCCAGAACTAAAAGAAGCAAGTAACAGTGTCCTTCACAACCAAATATCAGATTGTTTGCCGGTGATGATTGTTTCTAATTCTGGCTGAGTCTGAACGTGCAATGGTACTGGATATTCCCTAGCTCTCACCGATGGACCTGAGAGAGGCCCAGCCCAGGGTCAGTGAGTCATCTAAAGTCATTGTCAGACTAGGCATCATTTTCCACTGATGACACAGTGAGCATAGTCCAAGTCGTTGTGATCAAGAGGTTAAGAGCTAAAGAGTGGCCTAGACAACAGCTTCTAAAGCTGTATAGCAAAAGAAAGAAAAGCAAGAAATCAATAGCTCCCTTAATCAAAGTTGGGAGCTCATAATAAATAAACTCAACATAAAGTTGAAAAGACATTAAATATTGCTTTTATAAACTTAATGAATTACAAAGTTAATGAGTTCTTAAGGAATCGTTGCTAATAATAGTCTTCCGACATACTCCACCAGATCTTAAAAAAAACCATGTAGTGTCCCAACTCAGCTACACATCATGTTTTGCTCTAGAGCACAGATATGCCATATAGCTACTTTTTACAACAGCAGAATATAGATACTGGAGGGTCGTCATCTAATCTGTATTTTCCAGAGTTCGGTAGATCTTGGCACTCTGATATAAATTTACGGAGTTTGGTCTCTGGGAAGCCATCCTGTTGGTAATGCTATAAGAATAATAATAATAAAAAAAAGTTCTTATTAATAAGCTCCTTGCAAACAGCTTTATTCCAAACTTGAACCAGATTGTTTACCAAGGGAGAGCATCTTTTTAGAGGGATACTTTAGCCACTTCCAAATATTATTAGGGAGATGTGTCCATAGAACCACCCTTAGGTTTGGCTAAGGTAAAGTGGGTCTGGGATTCTGCAATACCCTTCTGGCCTCTCCTTTGAGTGTCTGGTTCAAACCAAAATGAGCATGATGAATCTGAGTCAGTCTGAGCCCTCTTTTTAGGAAGAATCCACCCAGTCCAATGGAACCTTTGTCACCAATTCACCCTGCAGCCCATGACTTGTTGGCCAGTGTATGGCAGGCACCTTGGATGCAACTGGGTTCAAGCCACAAGCTAGGTGATGCAGATTAACAATAGTATTGTTGGGGACTGAGAGGTGGGCATACCTAGCCTTCCCCTGAAGACCTCAGCACAGCCTTGAACACTGCTAAGCTAGTCCAGGTGTCTGGACAAATATCTGAATGCTATAAGGGATCTTTGCAGTCTATACACCCTCTTGAAGTTTCCCTTCTGGACACAAAGGCTTGTTTAAGGACCTTATCCTTACATCATCTTGGGGTCTAAGACCTCTAAAACGTGCCCTGATGAGAGTATCAGCAATAACTTATCTTTCCCACTTGGAAGTACTCTGAGACCATGAAAAGAAGTTAACATTTAAACCAGAAGTCTCAGGTTTGTGCTATGGAAAGCTGTCAAGTCTTGTTACCTTTATAGATACTGGATGTCACCTTTCAATAACATAGAGTTCTCCGTATGCAGAGTGGAAAGTAGTAAATTTTAAGAGCATTGTGGGGAGGGATTTGGACAGGTACAAGCACATTATTTCCCAGTTACCTTGGCAACTCTAATTGCAAATCTGCCAAGCAAGTATTGAAGACAGTCAGTTCCTGAAATCTGATTCAGTAAGAATGAAGTCATGGCCTTGGTTTCATGAGCAAGATACTCATAAGCCATCCACTCCTGAAGGCCTTCTCTTTATCCCCGGACTAGTCACATAGCGTTATGTTTCATTACCCCTCTCATAGCCAGAAAGAGAAGTCCCCAAGTGAAAGTGTCTATGCCAATAGTGTATCGAATAGTATAAAATTATTAGAAATTTAAATGTATATGGATATTTGTTCTGCCTCTCCATATTTCAAAGGGCTTAAATTGGCTTTTAAAATATTCTTTTCAAATGATAATACAAATAACAACTTTTCAAATCAAATTTTCAACCAGGGAGGGGATCATACAGGCCTTGCAAAGAGTAATGGATTTAGTCACCGCACACTCTAAGTGAAGAGGTCAGTTTTTCTTTATGAAAACTGGAATTTAAAAGTTCCACGCTCCAAATTTTGACTTTTTGAAATGCCATCTGTTTTACTCACCCAAACCTACTGATCCTTATAATTCTAATAAAAGGTTAAAAAGCTTGTATGAAAAAGCACAATTATGTGAAGACAAAACTTTCAACATTCTGGAAATTCTATTTCTCCTTCATTTGTGTTCCTCAGTATCTAAAGTTGAAGTTCTTCTTCTCTACCCAGAAGAAATTAACATTCCATAAATTCCCCTCCCCCATAGGTACTATATACTGTCACACTAGGTTCTAGAAAAATGCTGTCATTTATGGCTACTGATGGACCTACCTTAATTGTTTCATATGTGTCAGTGATCAGTGCAATGAAAAGACTTAAAATCATGTATATAAAGAGGCTGATGAACGTGTAGAGGTAAATTCTGCTAAACAGCCAGACCAAGTAACTTTTTTGCTGCATTCTTGCAAATGTGGCAAACATATCATCTCCATTGATCAGAGAAAAAAGGCACTCAGAGACCATGTTCAGAGAACGGAACTGAAAAAGAGAGAGAGAGAAAAGTTCCCTTTATTCCATATTCCTTCCCATGGGAGATTCATGACATCACATTAAAAATAATGAGACAAGATATCCCAAGTTACCCTTTCAAGCCAATAGCTTGAGGTAACTACACACATTTGCTTTGTGATACACACAGCACACTCTTTTTCCTGGCACTATCAGCTATGTCTGATTGCTCCTGTTAATAGGAACAGGCTGACCCGAAGGCAGAAAGGGGTTGGTTTGCCTACTCAGTGCTTTTGTGAATCAAGCTTCATCCTCCCATTTACCTTCATGAAAAGAGATATCTGAAATGCTTCTTCAGAGAAACCCAGGTCCTACTCATGCAAGATCATACTTCTTGTTTTAAAGTTTGTGTCACTTAAGATAACGGCATTATAGTTAAGACTATAACTTCAGCAACAAAGATTTCTTTTTTTAATTCACTTTTTTTATTTTTTAATTACAGTTGACATACATTGTTGTATTAGCTTGAGGGGTATATTTCTACCAGTTTTTCTCTACACTACTTTTTAAATAAAATCACATTTTGAGACATTTCACCTAAATAGCTTACTCTAATATTATTGATGACTACACGTTACTTCACTGGTGGTGAAAAGGACTTAATTATTTGACATATTCCACAAAAGAAATTGAGGAAGTTGAGTGATTCAATTATTCTCTCAAGTTGTTCACACCTTTCCCGTTTATAAACATGGTAATAAATATACCACCTTCAACATTTTAGAGCTGAGTCAGAAAATAAAAGGAGCTCATCTGAAAGGAGAAAAGCCACTGGCACTATTCTAAGCACTTAATGTTACCAAGAGGAACCACCGTGTATCAGACCTTTTCATGGTAAGGCCCCAGCACAATCCATCCACAGAAGCAGTAGCCAAAATAAATCATAGCCGCACAGCAGCAGAACCTCATGACGTTGGGCAGCGCTGCCTGAAGGGTCAGGATGAGGAGCTGGGAAAGTAAGAGAGGTCATTAGAACCCTTTCAACCTTCAGTCACAGCAGTGCAATAACTATGAAAGGGAGAAACTGCTTACATTGTACTTCTGAAAGAAACTGAGGTATCGGATGACACCGAGCCACACAAGCAAGGTAGACGTGCCGAGAAGTATGCTGCAGACATCATAACTTGTCAGACTCTAAAACAGAGTGGGGGGAAAGTAATCAGAAATTCATCTGAGCAGGGAATACTCATTGGGTAACTATGAGTCAGGCGCTGTTCTAGGTGCTAAGGACAAAACAGGGAAAAGACAAAACTTCCCACTCTTATGATGCTTACATTCTAATTGAGGGAGAGTGATGACAGCAATAAGTTATAAAAACTTGATATATTAGCTGTTGGTGAGTGTGGAGGAAAAATTCAGGAAAGGGGTTAAGAAATGGATAGGGGGTTGCACTTTAAGTAGGATAATCAGAGATCTCACTGAAAAGGTAGCACTTGAGCAAAAGCCTGAAAGGAGTAAGGGAGCAAACCAAACAACAGGAAGGGCAAGAGCTTTCCAGGGACTGGAACCAGCAAGGGCAAAGGCTTCAAGGCAAGAGGGCACCTGGCCAAATAGTGAGTCTGGCTGGAGTGAGCGATGGGGATAGTATGAGTCATAGAGGTAAGGTGGCAGGTAGAGCCTTGTGAGTAATTTTACAACTTTATCTCTACTCTGAATAAGGTAGAGAGATTTGAGAGATCTGAACAGGAGTGATATGATCAAATATTGGCTGCTACGGTTGGGAGCAGATTATTAGAGGAATGAGAGGCTATTGCAAGAATATAAGTAAGAGCTGATCGTAAGTTGGTGGTGGAGATGATAAGATAATTTTTGAAGGTAGATCAAGAGCATTTTCTCTTGGATTAGATGTGGGGGAGAAGGGGTTAGGGAAAAAGAAGAATTAAAGATGAATTTATGACTCTTGTCTTAAGCAACTAAAAAGAGTTGGTATTAACTGACATTAGAAAGGAGAAGCAGGTTTTGACTGTGGAGGTGGGTATCTTAGAAATTCTGTTTTAGGAACATTCCATTTGAGAGGCCAAGTAGACATCCCAGTGAAGATGGAGAACAGACTGTTGGATATTTGAGAATGGAGTTCAGGGAAGAATTCCAAGATGGAGACACGAATGTGGAAATCATTGGCAAATAGGTACTATTTTAAAAGGTGGAACAGAATGAGATCGCCAAGACAGAGGCAAGAGGCAGAAAATAAAAGAAGTCCAAGCACTGCACCCTAAAGCACTTTCACCTTAACAGGTCGGAAAGATGAAACTGGCAAAGGAAAGTCAGAAGACCAGCTCATGATCTAAGAGGAAAACTAGATGAGTGATAGCCCAGGAAAAAAAGGGGGGGGGCATCAACAAAGAGCGAGTGTTTGCAGAGTTAAAAGCAGCTAATAGGTCAAAATGAGTTTAAGTAACTGATTATTGGACTTAACAACATGGGAGTTTGTTGGAAGGAACCCTTCTGTGGCGTGGCAGGGCAGCCCGATTAGAACAGATATAAGAGAGAATGGGAGAAGCAGAATCAGAAACAAGACAAATTGCCCCCTTGAGGTATTTGGCTAAATAGAGGGGAGCAGAAAATGGGGGGGGGGAACTGGAGGGAGAAATAAGTTGATATTTTGTCTTTTTAGAAAGGAGGAAAAACATGCTGATGGGAATGATAAGGTAGAGAGTGGGAAATTAATAATGCAAGAGGAAAAGAAGACACATAGCAGGAGCTAGGTTCTTGAGTAAGCAGGTGGGGACAGCATGTGGCAAGCATGTGGAGGAGGCGGCCTTGGATAGTAGCCCAAATAATATATCCACAGCGACAGAGAATTAGCAGGATGTATGGGCACTGATGCTGGTAGGTAGATAAATGAAGTGAGAGTTTGTGGAATTCCCACTTTTTTTCCCTATTGTTCATGTGAAATAAGAAATGAGGTCATCAGTTGAGAGTGGAGATGAGGCAGGGGTGTTAGAGAGAAGAGAAAAAAAACCATGAAATTACATCTATAAGATGGTCTTAAAAATGTGGAATGATTGTTGAGTATCATTAAGAGCTCATTAAGGTTAATGATAGTCGAGGTTGATAAAAATAAAGATTTGCTCCAAATCTTCTCCCATTTCTTTTCTCTCCCCCTGAAATTAAATATCTATCTTGATGATTTATACAACAGTTATGACATGGTGGCAGCTGATCCTTGTCAACCTAAAACTATTCTCTCCTTCCAAGGCACATGCACAGCCTGTATTTCCCGGCACCCCAGTGCAGTTAGATATGACTAAATTCTGTTCAGTGAAATGGGAATAGAAATGAAAGCTACCACACTAGAGCCAAGGCTGTAAGACTGTGGGAGAGCTACCTCTAGACCAGACCATGTTTTCCCTTCCATGGGCTGCAATCTGTCTAAGACGACTCAGCATCAGTCATGCAGTCTGTGCAAGCCCATAATGGCTGGGAGGAAAACAAGATGGGAGAAAGTTGGGTTCCTTAAAGACTGAATGAAGCTGAGCGACTCACCAACCTAGAAAACCCACCCTGAGTATTATATGAGGGAGAAATAAGCTCCTATCTTATCTGAGTCATTGCATTTGGGGGTCTCTGCCCAGGAATCTGAATCATAGCGGGTTTATGCTCATTTTTAGTTGCAGCCAAAGCTAGAAAAATATAAATTTGAACAAGATTAGTTTGAACAATATTTGGGGTTTTTTTATTTGATATTGCTTTGGAGGAGAGTGTTGATTCCTAATCTAGTCCTAACTCAAAATGGACTTACTTTTGCCATTGGTGGGGAGAATAAGAAAATGGAAACATTCTCAGTTTGAATGGACAAAGAAAACAACTACAACGCTCACATTATCATTGTTTGGTTGCACTTTACATCCCTCAGCCCTACTCTTTTTTTATTGAAAAGTCTGACATTTCTTGTAAGAACAATAAAATAATACCTCTTACTTAAGTTTCTTTGTTGTGTTTATAAATTTTGCTATGTGTAAAAACTCACAGGTCTCACCCCAGAGTTCAAATTCAGTGAGTCTAACTTGGGCATTTTTACCTAGTACTCAAATGATCCTGATGCAGACTTTTGTAGATCTCACTTCGAAAAACTCTGCCTAAAAGATTTCCTAGATAGATTTAAGAAAATTGTTGCTAATGATTCCAAATTTACTCAACACAAAGCTTGAAAGAAATTATTTACTCTACAGATTCTCACATTTTGGAAAAATAAATTACTAATAATGCAGATTTGATACTAACAATTTACATGAATAAGAAAAAATATTTACCTTGGCTTGGATTTCCATTTTCAGAATTGATCCAATGATTGTCAGTAAGTCACTAATAATAAGCATAATGTACCATCCATTGACAAATTCCATTCGATCAGAAACAGAAACCTCCTTCTTATAGTGGAGGAGGAAAAAACTGACGAATTCCTTTAGGGAAAAGAGGGGAGGCACAGTGAATTTCTCTCTCAGTCAAAAAGTCTGTACCATGTCCTAGAAAGCAATACCCCCTACCTGTTGAAGCTGAATCCCTTTAATCACAGATCGAAAGCACAGGATTAATGAAGTCACGCATGTCAGAATAACAAAGGCATCAAAGATCATCATGTAATGAGTGTTCCTCTGAACTGGAAGAAAAAAGATTACCTGCTTATGAAATGGGACATTAATATGTTGACAGCCACTTCTTTTATTTTTCTCTTCATTTTTAGCCTCATTTATTTTAACAGCTGCATTGCATACCACAGTATAAATGTACAATATGTTAAATAACACTCAGATTATAATCTGTTTTTCCCACTATAAACATTTCTCCAAGTCCTCTTTGTTCACAGGTGCAAGTTTTTTTTCTATTGATTTGAGAGAAAAAGAGAGAGAGACTTCAGTTTGTTTTCCACTTATTAATGCATTTATTGGTTGATTTTTGTATGTGCCCTAACCGGGAATCAAACCAGCAACCCTGGTGTCTCAGGACAATACTTTAACCAACTGAACTACCAAACCAGGGCCAGGTGCAAGTGGTTCTTTAGATGAATGACTATATAAATGTGGAATTGTTAGGGTAAGACATATGCATATTTCCAAAAAGAGATCACAAGAAATTGTTCTCCAAAAAGATCATGCCTGTTTACCTACCTACATATATCTCTACATCTTCTCAACCACTGGATCTTAGTAATCTTTAATTTTGGCCAATCCAAAGAGCAAATATATTATTCTCAATGGTTTGAAATGACATCTTTATCATGTACCAAATTGCTATATGTATCTTACCCTTTTGATGTTGTTGAGTATTTAATTTAAAGCAGTTTTTTAAATTGTTATTTATTGATTTTAGAGAGGGGTGGGAAGAGAGTGAGGAATGTCCACTCATAGTTGCTTCACTTCAATTGTTCATTGATTGCTTCTCAAGCATGCCTTGACAGCGAAGGCAGGGAGGAGGACTCAGGTAGAGCCAGTGAGCCCCTGCTCAAGCCGGTGACCTCGGGATTTTGAACCTAGGACTTCAGCATTCCAGGTCAACGCTCTATCCACTGTGCCACCACCACTCAGGCGGTTTGAGCATTTTAATACTTAAGACAAATAACTCTCATTCCTTTTTTATAGGATTGTTGCTAGCTATTCTTGCTCATTTATTCTTTTCTTTTCTTTTCTTTTAGGATCGAATTGTCAAATTTCAATAAAAATGGTAATTTTGGGGAGGAGATCGTCTTAAATTTATAGATTACTTTAGGGAGAATTGACATACTCATGATGTTGAATCTCTTGTCCAAATACATGGTGTACCTTCTCATTGATTCAAATTTTCTTTTAGCATTCTTCTGAAGAATTTTCAAGTTTTGGGAGGTGTTTTTTGTTGTTGTTGTTGTTTTTGTGACAGAGACAGGGAGAGAGAGAGACAGAGGGAGGGACAGATAGGCACAGACAGGAAGAAAAGAGATGAAAAGCATCAATTCTTCGTTGCGGCTCCTTAGTTGTTCATTGATTGCTTTCTCATATGTGTGCCTTGACTGGGGGTGGGGGTGCTCCAGCAGAGCGAGTGACCCCTTGCTTAAGCCTGCAACCATGGGTTTAAGCCAGTGACCTTGAGCTTCAAGCAAGCAACCTTTAGGCTCAAGCCAGCGACCATTGGTTCATGTTTATGGTCAAGCCAGCGACCTCATGGTTTTGAACCTGGGTCCTCTGTGTCCCAGTCCGATGCTCTATCCACTGCACCACCGCCTGGTCAGGCAGAATGTACATTTCTAACAAGTTTCCGAGGGAAGCCAAGAACCACTAACATAAAGTGACAGACAGACTGCTACTTGCTATCTGGAAAAGTCTGTATCCTCTCTGTGCTTCAGTTTTCTCACTGAGAAGTGGGGATAATCAGCCTGTTTCATTGGAGTTGCTGTGAGGATTAGGCGGGTCCACTCGTATAGGGTGCTGAGAACTCTGTAGGACATCAACACATGTTAGTTATTACGCCTTATTTGCTTCATATTCTCCTATCTGAAAGTATTTTGTTCATTTATTTGTTTACTTCCTTGCTTGTCTCACTGCAGTAGAACAGAGTTCCACAAGGTTAGGGGTCTTGGCTACCAACAAGGGATGGTAGGGATCCATCAATAATAGGGATGCTGACTATCTCAAGGATATTTTAAAATATTAAAGTGAGGAAAATGAAGGAAACGTAGGTAAAAATACTTATGTAGTAAGCATTCAAAAATATTGGTTTGGTGTAAGTGATCTTTCTTTTTTTATTCTGCTGGGGGGGGGTGTATTTTTTGTTGTTGGTTTTTTCTTTTTTTTTGTATGGAGTGGGCCAGTGAGAGCACATGGAGAAGGCAGGAAAAGTCACTTCAGTTATTAACTATTTACGTTTTGCTGGAACACCAGATAACTACGATGAATTGACCCACTTGCAGAGTATTTGGGACTTGGAGACAGTACAATTCTTTCATTCAATGCTTCACATATCCATGAGACCAATAATTTAATAACCATTTTGAAAACTAGTAAAATGTATCAGTTACCTGATCCAGATACATGCCAGTCTTTACATTCTCTGATGGAAATGTCATTATCTAAACTTATCTTAATTCTTCCACTATGGGCTTTGTTGTCAAATGTTATCTGCAAAGAAAAGAAAAAGGGTCAAAAATATACCTATAGTTTTTGAAGCCAAGATGCCTCCAAGCATTAATTAGGAAACAATTCTTTCCTTAAGTGAGGAGATTCAGAGTCTCATTCCTGACCTACTGCCAACACTGCTCAACCTTGGTAAATTCCCTTTATTTCTCTGTGAAATGAGAAGTTCGAACTACATCTTCTACAGAGATCTTTTAGTCTGTAAAATCCTATGTATCTAAGACAGCATTCCAGCCCTGGACCACTTCTAAAATAAGAGAATTTCCCCCTTTCCTACTCTAAGTACTCTAGATGCTCTCTTGATATGAGCAAGAGCTGGTACAGAGCTTCCAGTTATAAAATAAATAAGCCACAGAGAGGTAGTTTGCAACACAAGGAATATAGTTAATAATATTGTAATACCTTTGCATGGTGACAGATGGTTATAAGACTTAGTGTGGTGATCACACAGTAGGGTATGTAAGTGTTGAGTCACTGTGTTGTACACCTGAAACTAATATAATATTGTGTGCCAACTACACTTTAATTTAAAAAAAATTTTAAAGCTTATAAAATCGTGCTTTTCCCCACCTTTCAGCACTTCCTTAGCTAAGGACAGATTTTTTATATTAATTCAGATGTAAGATTTTAAATAAGTTCAGTGAGTCTGGTTGCTTTGTCTCCTCATGTTAGATTGTAATCTTCTTTCCTTAACAAGCAACCAAGGGCATTATCAGTGTCTGTCCATCACCATAGTAGCTGAAGGACCCAGTCCATGACCTCACACAAGATGCTCAGTATTATTTGAATGAGTTCCCCTCACCAAAAGGAAACCATGTTTTGCCGCAAAAGAGCCTCAGAATCTTAGCAATAGTAGGTGCTCACTAAGTATCTGTTGAATAAATACACTTTGGTTTAATGTCAATCACATCTCAATAAGGCTTAGAAGAATCTGAATTCTTTAAACAAAGAAGAAAAATACTGACTAGGATCAAGAACATATTACAGCCTGACCAGGTGGTGGCGCAGTGGATAGAGTGTCAGATTGGGATGCGGAGGACCCAGGTTCGAGACCCCGAGGTTGCCAGCTTGAGCGGGTTCATCTGGCTTGAGCAAAAAGCTCACCAGCTTGGACCCAAGGTCGCTGGCTCCAGCAAGGGGTTACTCAGTCTGCTGAAGGCCTGTGGTCAAGGCAAATATGAGAAAGCAATCAATGAACAACTAAGGTGTCACACCGAAAAACTGATGATTGATGCTTCTCATCTCCGTTCCTGTCTGTCTGTCCCTTTCTATCCCTCTCTCTTACTCTCTCTCTGTCCCTGTAAAAAATTTTAAAAAAGAACATATTATATAGACAGTACAGGAAAAAAGCATTAGTGAATTTGAAGACATAGCAATATAAACTACCCAAATTAAATATGGAGAAAAAAGACTGAAAAAGAAACAAAAAAGAGAGTATCAGTGAGCTGTGGGACAACTTCAAGAGCCCAGATACTCATGTAATTAGAGTCTCTGAAAAGTGAAGGGAAACAGAAAAGTATTTGAAGAAATAATATTTAGTAAATGTTCAATATAATGACAACTATAGCCTGACCAAGCAGTGGCACAATGGATAGAGCGTAGGACTGGGACACGGAGGATTCAGGTTCAAAACTTCAAGGTCACCGGTTTGATCACAGGCTCATTCAGCTTAAGCAAGGGCTCACCAGCTTGAGCACAGGGTTGCTGGCTTGAGCATGGGATCATAGGCATAAACCCATGGTCACTGGCTTGAGCCCAAAGGTCACTGGCTTGAAACCCAGGGTTGCTGGCTTGAGCCCAAAGTCTCTGGTTTGCTTGAGCAAGGGGTCACTCACTCTGCTGGAACTCCCTGGTCAAGGCACATATGAGAAAGCAGTAAATGAACAACTAAGGTACCACAATGAAGAACTGATGCTTCTCATCTCTCTCCCTTCTTGTCTGTCCCTATCTGTCCCTCTCTCTGATTCTCTGTCTCTGTCAAAAAAAAAAAAAATGACAACTATAAACCTACAGAACCAAGATGTTCAATGAACTCTAAACACAAGAAACATAAAGAAAACTATACCAAGGAATATTATGATCTAATTGTTAAAACCAAAAATAAAGATGAAAATTTTAAAGCAGCCAGAGAGGGGAAGACACATTTCATACAGAAGAACAAAGATGAAGATGACAGCAGATTTCTCATCAGAAACAATGCCACCTGGAAGAGCAACATCTTTAAGGGAAAACCTAGAATTCTATACCCGCTGAAATACCTTTTAAAAATGAAGATGAAATACTTTTTCAGACATACAGAAGCTGAGAGAAATCATCACCAGCAGACCTGCACTATGAGTAATGTTAAAGGAGGAGTTCGGTCAGAAGGAAAGTGATGGCAGCTAGAGGCCTGGACTGCACAAAGTACCCTGAAAGTGGTAACCACATGGGCAAATAGAAATACTTTTTTCTTATTATTTAATGGCTTTAAAAGATCATTGGCTGTTTAAAGCAAAAATAATAACAATACATCATGTGCTTCATAACACATCTGGAAAGTAAATTGTGTAACAATAGCATAAAGGCCAAGATTAGAGAAAAGGAAATACAGCGGTAGGCAAAAGTAGGTTTATAGTTGTAAGTATGTGAAACACAGAGTTTATTCTTGTATTGTTATTTATTTATTTATTTATTTATTTATTTATTATATTATTTATAAATATTAACTACTTTGGCTCACTCCTGTATATTGTTAGGTTCTTGTGCTATTTACCTAGTGGTATATCATCTGAATGTAGAGAATGTAGAAGTGTAATAAGCCAAGTATGTGCATTATTTACCCTAAAATAATACAACAGAGCTATAGCTAATAAGTGAACAAATGAGATAAAATACAATCATACAAATGCTCAGTCCAAAAGAAGGCCGAGAAAGAGAGCAACTATATTGATGATTACATGCAAATGAAATGGTCCAAGCACCTTAATAAAAGAGATTGTAACTTTAGATAAAAAATCAAGATTCAACTATATGCTGCCTAAGAAAAAATTCTCTTTTTATTTATTTATTTATTTTGAGAGAGAGAAAGGATGGGAGAGATGGGAAGAAGAGAGAGAAGCATCAACTCTTAGTTGCTTCACTTTAGCTGTTTATTGATTGATTCTCATATGTTCCTTGACCAGGGTGCTCCAGCTAAGCCAGTGACCACTTGCTCAAACCAGTGACTGTGGGCTCAAGCCAGCAACCTTGGGCTCCTAGCCAGCAACCTTGGGATCATGTTATTGATCCCACACTCAAGCCCTGAGACCCTGGTGCTCAAGCTGGCAATCCTGCTCTTTAGCTGGCAACTTTGGGCTTTCGAACCAAGGCCCTCAGTATCCTGGCCCGATGTTCAACCCACTGTGCCTCCACCAGTAAGGCAAAAATTTACTTTAAATATAAACCATAAATAGATTTAAAAGGATTTTAAAATACATATCATGCTAACAGTAATCAAAAGATAGCCAAAGTGGCTATATTAGCACCAGACAATGTAAATTTTATAGCAAAGACTATTACCAGAGTTAGAGTGTTATTTTATGATAAAAGAGTCAGTTCAAGTGAACACAAGAATCCTAGATCTTTATACACCTGATAAATAGCCTCAAGAATACATGATGCAAGAATTTATGAATGAATATAATGTACTACTTTTACATTATAAATTAAACTGGGCACACACAAAAAAGGTTTAATAAATAGCTGTTGAATGAACTGAATATGTACTATATATCAGATACTTAGGTAGGTTCCTTATATATGTTATCTTCTATCTTGACAATTTTGTCCAGTAAGTAGGCATTAATTTCATTTAACAGATGAGAAAACTGAAGCTCAAACCAATTAAGTAATTTGCCTAAAGTTACACAGCTACTAACTGGTGAGTTGGAAGTAAAATCTAGACTTGCCTGACTGCAAAGTCCCTGTATTTTACACCAGATGCACGCTGCCCCAGTTCATTTTTATTTATGACAATGAAGTTGCCCTAATGGCTTTTATTATTAAACTACCTCATAGGATGCAAGTTCTACCACAGTCTTATGAGATACACTGTTAAATCCACATGTGCAGGGCCTGGAATGATTCTACAATAATAGCGAAAATATAACATCTCCATGTGGCTAACAGATCAGGCTGCTTTTACACTATATTGAATCATTTTAAAAGGATCTCCATTTCACAAGTGTTTCATTTATTCATTCAACAAATATTTGAGTAACCTACTATGTTCTTTGAGGGGTGAAAAGATTAATAAAATGGTTTATTCCTTCAATAGTTTTCAATCTAGCAGAGTTAATGATAGATATCTAGAAAACCCTAAAACAAAGGATAAGGGAGTAAGACCATAGAAAAGACAAAAGCAAAATAAAAATCTGGGAGCTCAGAGCACAGAATATATTTCTAACTGTGGAATCAAAAAGGGTCCATGAAGGAGGTGCCAGTTGTTAAAGACATAAATATTCTGAAAAGTGCCATTTCCCAATTCCGGGGAGAGAGAGAAAGAGAAGACAAGACAGTGAATAACTCAATTTTTAAAAAATCAAGTAATATTGAAAATTCCTAACTTGGTTAATATCAAGATCAAAATTTGTAGCCTAACTCAAAATATCCTTACAGTATTAGTGCTTTGTTTTTCTCATGAAATGTTATGAATAATTAATACATTATACCATATTCTGAATGTTTTTTAACTTCAATCTCTGAAATCTTGATTTTTTTACAGCCAATTATTTTGGGTACTGTGGACATAGCCTTTGATACAGACTAGTGCTGAAATATAGAAATTTGTATCATATGAAGGCAAGTTGTGAAAAATGCTTTTGTGCTTGTGACCATATAACATTGGGTTACTGACTCTGAACCTTTTGAGGTGAAGACTCATGGGAGAGGCATCTTGTGTTCTCTAGAGAGCATTAATAGCTCCATTAACAACTGGATGTGGAGAACCTAGAAGTGATAGGGTGGGCTGAAGGGGTGAAACTCACCAGTGTGTTCAGAAGCAGCACAAGGAAAGCACTGTGAGCAATCATCCAAAGGTTACAAACATTCATGCACGGTGAGGAAACTCCGTTAGCAAGAATCCTTGGCAATGACCTAAGCACAGAGCCATAGACTGCTAAATGCTGACCATACAGAACTGACAAAAGTCAGCTCCTTTTGTATTTGAACACCTACCCTGTGCCAGACACTTGTCTTCATACTGAAGACACAGCAATGAACAAAGCAAGGTCCCTGTGCTCATAGGACTTAGGTTGGGGTGCAGAAGACAGATCATAAACAAGTAAGCACATTATCATAACAAAGTAAAGCTAGTTGTATCAATGTTTCCCTTATGCACATTCAAGTGGAAACACCTTACATATTTGATAATGTTTTAATATAAGTAGATCAAATGTATAACTAGATAAAACATTCTTTCTCCAACCTGGAACCACATTCAACACAACCCATACTTACAGTCAGAGTGAAGTCGTAACAGTCAGGAAGCTCATGATGACGAATAGTCTGCAGATTAATGGCCTTCAGTTTGAACTTGAGCTCCACTGTTAGGAGTCTAGAAAACAGAGGAGACTTCAGTGCAGTGAAAACATGCAACACACAAACATAAGTTATGCTCCTGTCTGCTTCCCTCACCTGTGAAAGTCCAATGTTAAGTTGAGTTTATTTTCTTCTAGTGTTCCAATGGAAAAAGATGCTTCTGGTTCCACAGAGAAGCATTCTGCCATAGAAAAAAATAAAACATAATATAGCAGCCAAAATAAATAAAACAGCATCTTGAAAAGATAATATATATTTAAAACCAGATATTCAAATTCTAGTATTTTTATGAATTAAGATTTCAAAAGCTAGACATCTATACCACTTGGTTACAATGACTCATTTGTTTTTAAGACATAAGTGGCTACATTTCTGTAAGGGTGGGAGTGGAGAAAGATCTGAGTTCTATCTTATCTGTCTGTCTTCTGTAGAATGCCATCTTCCTTTCTGTCCTTTAAGTCTATACTTTGAGTCTTTCCTCCTTTTTTTTTTTCATCCTAAACATAGGTTTAAAGCACTAGCAGTGTCAAAGACAAAAGGATCCACTGTTTTAATATTATGTGTTGTCTATTTTTCCTCAAGAAGTCCTTTTCTTTTTTTCTTTCTTTTTTAAGTGAGAGGAGAGGAGATAGAGAGACAAAATCCTGCATGCGTCTGGACCCAGAAACCCTAGTCTGGGGCAGATGATTGAATCAATAAGGAGCTATCCTCAGCAGTATCTAAGACCTAAACTCCGACCATCCCGGGTTTTCCTCGGCCAATGGAGCCACTGGCTGTGAGAAAGGAAGAGGGAGAGAAGGGGGCGAAAATGGGGGAGAGAAGCAGATGGTCACTTTTGTGTGACCAGACCGAAGTTCGAACCCTACTTGTCCATACTCCAGGCTGACACTCTATTCACTGAGCCAACTGGCCAGGGCCAATTAGCACTTAAAAAAAAAAAAAAAGCTAATTCCCTGCTCAGTTGGCTCAGTGGTAGAGCATAGGCACGGTGTATGAAAGTCTCTGGTTCAATTCCCGATCAGGGCACACAGGAGAAGGGCTCATGTGCTTCTCCACCCTTCCCCCTTTCACTTCTCTCTTTTCTCCTCCCCTCCTGCAGTCAAGACTCAATTAGAGTGAGTTATCCCGAGTAACTGAAGATGGCTCCATGGCCTCTGCCCCAGGCGCTAAAAAATGGCTTTGGATGCTACGGAGCAAGGGCCCCAGATGGGCAGAGCATCGCCCCCTAGTGGGCTTGCCGAGTGGATCCTGGTGGGGGCACATGAGGGAATCTGTCTCTGCTTCTCCTCCTCTCACTAGAATGAAAAAATAAATAAAAAGGATCAGTACTATAATGCTTTACTATCCTTTCAGAAAAATAAAAATCTCCAACGGCTATTGTTGAAAGCATTTAAATACTATTTTTCTTTTTATTAAATTTATTGGGGTGACATTGGTTAATAATAAGATCAATACCTATTTTTAACTGAACAAGCTAAGCTAATATTTCAGTTACAAACTGCACATAACACTGTTTTATTCTAAGTTCTGGTTCTCATTCCTACCCTAACCTACCCCCATAGATAATGAATAGTGAAATGCTATTGCAGGGAGGGATTTTTATATACATCAAGAATTTGTAAGCATAATTTTTTATAAGGGTAATGTCTGCCTATTTAACTAGCTTATCCAGCATGAGAGGCATTGGAATATAGTGGTTAAGAGGCCAGACAGCCTGGGTCAAATTTCAGCTCTGCCTCTTGCTAGCTCTATCCTGAGCAGATCACTTAACTCTCTGAGTCATACTTTAGTCTTCTATAAAATGGGAATAATAATAAACCTTACTTTGTCAGAGCATTTTTTAAAGAATCATAAGTTACAGTAAAAGGCTTAAGATAGTATCTGACTGTACAATTACTTCTATATGGCTTTTACAATGACCTCTGAGCAGAGACCAAATCAATGTTTTCAGAGATGAAATTAACTAATCTTAAATATAAATCAAGAAATTAAAAATGAAAGTTCTAGTTTATAGGAGAACATTACCAGTTTCAATTTGGGGATCAATGTCAAAGGTATCATTTCCAGGACAGATGTTTCCTTGCTTGTAGAAATACTGACAGATTGTCATACCAGACTGCTCCATACCCTTATTCTCGTAAGCATGATTCCCAACTGAGATGTTGCGTAACTGCAAGTACTTCAACCAAAAAAAGAAACAAAAAATGGGAATGCCAGCCAGGGCAGAATGAAGCCATGATTCCCCTCCCTCCCAGCCTTTGACACTGGTAGGTTCCCACCTACACTCTGGTGGAGGCCTTCACACTGCTGTGCAGAGTGAGTGACATGCTCCTGTGTCCTAAGACAGCAGAGGGACCAACAGCATTTGAGGACTTTCTAGTTCTGAGTTCAAGTGGCAATTCTGTGACCTTAAGCAAATCACAAACTTTCTGAGCTTCTGGTTCTTCATCTGCAAAAGTAAAGGTTTAAACCACATAACCTTATTTCCTTTTCCAAAGAACTATGTTTGGGTTTTTACATTCAGTGTGAATACATATTTTATTTATCTTAGACCTATATCCTGTAAGGTCAAAGTTTTACTTTACTATGGCAATATAGAAAGGGGGATACAACTGTTCCAGGCAAATCAGCAGAAGTTTTTATTAGAAAATATCTTTTTATTATTTATCTTTGTAAGAAGACAGTTTAGTCACTACATAGCAATATTCCTCTGTCTTAGTGAATGCTCTAAAACAAAACGTTACTTTTACAAATGTGAATGCTATGGTATCTTTAATAATTGTCCAAGATTAATTGTTTGTTTAATTGTCCATTAAACCTCTTAATGGACTTCTGTAGATAAAAAAATACAACACTGGGGAGAAGGCTTTTCCTTTTCATCCATTCACAACCATCAGGGATCTTAGAAGGATCCATTAAATTATTTTCAGAAAACATGTAGCAGGCTCATAAAACCTCTTGAGATCTAATTCCTTCCCACTTAAAAATCTTAAACCATCTGTTTTGTGTGTAGAGGCTGTTCAACTAAAGGAATAAAAGTGTTAAAATAAAAATAAATAAACCTAGTGTTTCAGAGCTTATTTTGAACAATGTCATTTGGTACAATTGGTGATACAAAGATAAGGATATTGATCTGTCTCTTGGAATTAATAATTTAGTGAGATACACACAGAGATAAATCTACTAAAAGATGCATGTGAAACATGTTATGATCATTGAAGGAAATATTTTATAATATGGGCCAACAGATTTTATTCTGAGCTGGGCTAGGTTGAGGCAGGGTGTTACCGAATCCGGTGCTTAGGTATCAGTTCAGAGTGCTTTGTGCTCAGTTCTCAGTCCTCACCTAACTTCACTTCTGCCAGGTGCTTGATGCAGGTGCTTTTTCTTTCGTGGGATACTTTCTTCACTTGATTTCTGGGACACAGGCTTTCCCTTCTCAGTCTCCTTAGCTGAATCTTCCTCTTGCCAACCATCCATCTCAGAGGGTCCTAGAGTCAATCTTCAACCTCTTTGTCCACATTCTCTCCATAGGTGATCTCAGCCAGATCTATGTTTTATATGCCATCTGTACGCTGATGACTTCCAAATTTATACCTCCAGCCCTGTCCTCTCCACTTAATCCCATAAACGGCTGGGTAGCAGTCTACCTCTGGTGTCTAAGAGAAACCTTAAACATAACTAGACAAACAGGAAAAACTGGTCCTCCTACAATAATTTTCTCAATAAACTCCATACATCAATCAACTTTCCAGGCCAAGATTGGGGAATGATCCTTTTATCTTCGTCTTTCATACTCTACTTCCAATCCATCAGAGAATCATCATGCATTACTTTCAAATTATACCCCAAATCTGACCACTTCACATTATCTTCACTGCTATTGCCTTTGTCTATTCCACCATCATCTCCCACCTGGTTAACCTAGTTTTCCTGCTTCCAGCCCAGCTTTCACCACAGCCTGGTCTTCATAAAGAACTCATAGGACTGTTACAAACATTTCCTTATTGCAGTTACAAAGAGTAAGCGAGCTAACACTGTAAAACCCATAGAACAGTGACACCTAAAACATAAGCCCGTTTGAGACTGTTCTTGCTGTTTCTTCTCCCTGGAAGCTTCTTCTGTGAGCAACCACAGGCAGCCCGACCACTCTTCTCTGCTCTGTGCCTACCATGTCGCCTTATCACAGAAGCCTTCCCTGACCACCTTCACCCTTTTGCTCTGCCTTCTTCCCCTTTATTTTTTTACAGCATACTATAGCCAACTTGATAGATGATATCCTTATTTACGTATTTACTGCTCATCTGTTCCTATTAGAATATGACCTTGACTTTGTCTGCTTGTTCACTCCTGTATTTATGTACCAAAAACAGTATCTGATATATAATAGATGCTAAAATTTTGAGTGAATAAATGTTAGCCTTTGCTAACATCTATTGGAGCCTGTCCATTACTGCAAGCTCCTCCCCTCCATGGCTTTGTGTCTCTCTCCAAGTAAATGTCAAAGGTCCTTCCCAGGGCTGGTGAAGCCTCAGACACCTGGTCCTGTCACACCTGCCCCCTTGCATTTTTCTCAAACAAAGTCAGTGTTTCCTGGCCCTCAGGATCTCTGCTGTTGCTCCTCCTTCAGCCTGAAATATTCTTCCTCAGACTTTAAGTCCTGAGAGAGGCCTTTTCTGACCACCCTGGACTATTAATGCCTTATGCAAGTAGTCGGCAAACCATGGCTTGCGAGCCACATGCGGCTCTTTGGCCCCTTGAGTGTGGCTCTTCCACAAAATACCATGTGCTACCTCGATGAGGAATGTACCTACCTATATAATTTAAGTTTAAAAAATTTGGCTCTCCAAAGAAATTTCAATTGTTGTACTATTGATATTTGGCTCTGTTGACTAATGAGTTTGCCGACCCCAGCCTTATGCTATTTTATTTTACTTCATAGCACTCATCACTACATAAAACCAAATAATTTTGGTTCAACTTGTTTAAAATCCATCTTCTCCATTAAAATGTAAATGCCACAGGGAAAAGGACTTAGCAAGTTCACTGCTCTAACCCAGTACTTGGGAGAGTATTAGGCACAGAGTGGGTGTCAAATTAATGGTGAGGCAAAAATCATTATAGTGCCATAGTGGCTCTTCATGCTCGAGAGCTAATCTAGGCACAGTAAACCAGTAGGATAATTTGTGTGATCTGGCACCAAGCTGTCTGTTAGCACTGGCATTGGAAAATGAGCCAGAACTCTATGCTAATAGAAGTAAGAGGCATAAATTGTTAAATAGTATTATGTCCTACATGTAGAGGGAAAGAGTATAATATTGGAGGTATTCCACTTTAAGATTTTTGTAATCTATTTAAGGAAATAGTGCATTAAGTCTTTCTAAACCCACACTGAGCCAAATTGGTAGTTTTATAAAGGGGGGGGCAGGAAGGGCATAGAGGTATAAAGTCCACTGAATGAAAAAGAAGATAAAAGATACTGAGTGTGGTAATCTACTTACGGCACATAGTGAGAAGGCTGGGTTCCTTGGAAAAGACAATAATGCTGGGAAAATAGAGGGCAGTAGGGAAAGAGGAAGCCATAGGCATGAGTCCACAGCAGGTGGGCAGGGCTGTCAAGGACAGGACATTGTGGACATCACTCATTCAGAGGGTCTCCGGGGGCTGGAGCTGACTCAACAGCACATAACAGCATCAGGTACCAAACCAGTGCCCCTGGACTGTGGCGTGTGTAATGGGAGGTGGAGTCGGCAAGGCAAGCAGGGGTCATGAAGCAGAGTCACACCTAAACAGGGTCCTATGGACCTTCTGAGTGCCCTCTCTTTGTGAGGCAATCCCTTCAGGAATTACCTAAAGATCTGAAACTCTTCACCACAGAAATTGTGTATCCTAGAGCTTATAAGGTCTTAAAACACAGATGATCTGAAGCACGTGGTGAAGGGACCTACTAACTTTATAAGCTATGCAATGGACAGATTTCCTTGCTGTGCTAATAAGACTCTCTATAGAGAGGTATGAGCACTGCAAGAGCTGGATGGTCAGGGGCAAGGGGCGGGCAGTGTCGAGCTCAAGGGCAGCCCGGGAGCCCAAGTCAGAGGACTCTGGAACATGAATGTGGTGTGGGACAATGGCTAAAAGGCAGGTGACCTGTGATGCTAACTGATGCAACTCCAAAGAAGCTGTGGCTTCTGTGGGACTTTAATCATTTGGCCACCTGTCCCCACGGGCCTCTGCAGCTCCACCTTGAGAGGAATTTTTCAGGTAGATCTGTGGATCCCATGTCAGATTTTTGGAGACAATATAAAAATACATGAAAGATCTTTACCCAAGTGTTGTGGCACCAAAGTGAAGCAGATTAAAACTATTGTTTCCCTGTGGTTCTTCTATGATCAGCTGATCCTAACATATATAGATAATGAACCTTTGAGCTCATTTATTCATTACAAAACTCTGAGAGTCTGTTATGTACCTCTGTTTTCCAAGAATAAGTATATTAAATGCTGTGGCACTGAACAGTGTGTGAGAGAGAGAGAGAGAGAGACAAAGAGAGAATGGGTAGTGGGTATATATATATATATATATATATATATATATATATATATAGTATTAATCTACTACATATAGTATAATATATAATATAAATAAAATGAATGAGGAGTATTATACAATGAAATCTGTGATTTTAGGTGAATCCTTTATGAAACAGCCAAGAAGTGATAAGACAGTGGGTAAGAAGGAAGGGAAGCTAACCAGAAGTAGGAATTTATAGACAACTGCTTAAGCTGCAAAAATAAATAATTCTAAGACCCCAAGGTCTTTACATCTAAGCAACTGGCCGGACAGAGAAACAAGTTTGGGGAGCTGGTGGGAAGAGACTCTTAACCTGCTTTGGCTGAGGTGGTTCTCGGGTGCTCGGGTCTGGCAAGCAGCAGTGTGAGCAACTGTTTAGGATTCACCTCATCTTGGTGATGGCTGCAAGGCTATAGAATGGAGGAAATTCTGCAGGAAAAGGACAAGCCTTTGAGGACTGCCCAAATTTAAGGGGCAAATGAATAAAAGAACCCAGTAAAGATGACCCAAAGATGTTTGAGGAAAGCTAAGATATAATTTAGAACAAAATAACTAGTGTTTCCACATTCAAGTATATAAGCATATATATTTGCTTATATTTAAGAGGCAGATGAAAAAAAGGAACCCAGTGAAGATGACCCACAAATAGTGGGTAAATTTAAAACAAAATAACTAGTGTTTTCCCATTCATATATATAAGCACATACAATAAACAAAAAGTGATGTTATAACCAGCATTGGATCAAAAGAAGCCCTAGAGATGGTCCAGTTGGACGACATCTAGGGGCTAAACCCTTCTGTATAACTAATTAGAAGCCACTAATTATACCTTCTGTATAACTGAGAAGCCACTGTCCCACCTGTTAGTTCCCCCTCAGGTATTATCACATGAACTATCAAGATGTCTCCTATAGCAAACAAAGATCCCTCTATTAATATCACTCAACACTGTCCCTTTTCAGTTCTCAGGAACCATGTAGAACTGACCTCATTAACCACAAAAACTCTAATTATACATAAAAATTGTGATGAAGATATTTTTATCTTTAGCTAAAAATGCTTGATAGTTGTTTGAAAGACAGTGGGCAAGCACTTACCCAAGGTAAACCACCCCAATTAATATTATGTACTTAAAGACTAAAGTAAAGAATCTATATACACTTTTATAAAGAATATATAAATATATAATATTATATATATAAAATAAATAGAATGGCCTGAATGCCAAATAGTACTATATTTTTTAAACTAATTTTAAGTCTACTATACTAATAAAGGTTAAAATTTTTTTAGGGAGAATTTAATGAAATGTCTACTACTTCATATCTCTTCCCCTTCCTCCAAAATCAAACAAACTACCAATAAGACTCAGAGTAGCTTTAGAGAAATTTAATAAGCTTAGAACAAAAATCTTAAAACTTAGTATCTCCAAAATTATACTATGTTTTTTTTCTTATAAATTGTAGAACATAATTCTGTTTAATGACTTATGCAGCTTACTTCTATTATTGTAGATTTGGGCCAATTTTTGCAATCAGAATGCTAACAGAAAGCCTAGAGGCATAATTACACATTCTATCTTAGCAATTTACCATCTCACTGTGCATAGCTTGTCTCTAGATAATGAAGGGTCATGATATCATTATAACCATTGTTTGATGGAGTTGTAATAATTTTGAAATGCACAAAATAACCCAGGTTGGAAATACTGACATCAAGAACACTTTCAATGATACCTCCAAAATAGGAGACTTAGGATCTTGAGATAATACTGTTAAAAGCAAAAACAAATTGATTAGAAACTCAGAATAGGAATTTGACTCATCTGTATGAAAAACAAGCTTACTTTTTGGCAGCTAATCAATGTTACAATAAGATCATTGTCATGCATGACATAAAGGCCTTACTTATTTTTTAAATGAACTTTCAGGTCTTGGTGGCTATATACATTATTCTACAAAGTGAATATTCTTATTGTGTTAAAGACCCTTGAAACTATAAACTCTGAAGACTTAATGACTGCTTACAACCAGGGTCATGGTTAACAATTTTAAATCTTTGAGACTTTCATAGAAGGCCCTAGTTCTCACTCTTTTCATTTAATCTTTAAAGTGTCTGTAACTGTGTAACTAAACAAAAACTTTTCTCAATTTTCAGTTCTGTAAAAGTTTGCTGGCATATTTAAAAAATATTTTTAAATGATTCTATACATGTCATTTACATATGTCATTACAAAAATGTTCACCCTTCTCAATTGAATGTCATGTTCTATTATGTACATTGTTAATTACTTTCTCCCAAGTAAAGAATGCATATGCACTTTTGAGAGGGGAAAATCAAGTATAGTCCATTAAAGTACCTGTGCATTTTTTTAAAATGCAATGCTTGATTTACCTGGTTCACTGCAAAGATGATCTGATTGTAGACATCACTTTGTGTGTACACAGCATATGTGTCATCCACTTGGTCCACATATTCTTTTAGGAAAAGGTGTTTGAATGCTATAGTGTTATCTTCTTTGAAAGCTACCACCATCTGATTACTTAGCCCAAACAAGACCAGCTTTAAGAGAAAAAAAAAAAAAAAGAAAGAGGATGAAAAAGCAACATAATAAAGGTTTCCATATAATGATCAATTTGATCTAGTCAAGATTCAGTGTCTAGTTAATCCTGAATATGTTCAACAGAAATCAATTTTGGCCCGACTTGGTGGTGGCACAGTGAATAGAGCATCGGACTGGGATGCTAGAGGACTCAGGTTCGAGACCCCAAGGTCACCAGCTTGAGCGCGAGCTGATCTGATTTGAGCAAGGTTCACCAGCTTGAGCCCAAGGTTGCTGCTGACTCACTCAGTCTGCTGTAAACCCCCCCACCCCGGGCAAGGCACATATGAGAAAGCAATCAATGAACAACTAAGGTGCCGCAACAAAGAATTGATGCTTCTTATCTCTCTCCCTTCCTGTCTGTCCCTCTCTCTGAGTCTCTCTGCCTCTGTCACTAAATAAATAAATAAATAAATAAATAAATAAATAAATAAATAAAATAAAGAAATCCATTTTGGTAGCTGTGAATTAACTTATCCTTAAAGAAAATGTAGGTTTCTAGTTCTAAAGTAAAAGAAAGTGGCTTTGCACCTTTTCAACATTTGTTTTCATGTATGATCTCACTTACGGCATTGCCCTCATCATCAAAAGCTTTGGGAGTCCAGAGCAGTCCTTTAGGAGTTCTTCAGGTGTGCAGAGGAGCAAGGTCACATTGCTTACAAAACTAAGAAGGTTTACTTAAAGAAAGAATGATAGAAACGTGGAGGTATGTGCAGACGTGGGCAGAGGACATTTGAGAAGCTAAGAAGGTAGTATAGAACTTAGCACTTTAGGAGGACATAAGGAACAGTGAGAAAATATATTAGCAGGAATAAATAAAGACAGGTGGTACAGGGGCTTGCACAGCAAGTAGAGGAGCTTACAGATGAATTCTGTAGCCTGATCAGGTGGTAGGACCCAGGTTTGAAACCTTGAGGTCGCCGGCTTGAGCGTGGGATCATAGATATGACCCCATGGTCGCTGGCTTCAGTCCAAAGGTCACTGGTTTAAAGCCCAAGGTCGCTGGCTTGAACAAGGGGTCACTCACTCTGCTGTAGCCTCCACACACACAAGGCACATATGAGAAAGCAATCACTGAACAACTAAGGAGCTGCAACACAGAATTGATGCTTCTCATCTCTCTCCCTCCCTGTCTGTCTGTCAGTATCTGTCCCTCTCTCTCTGACTCTCTCTGTCTCTGTAAAAAAAAATTCTGTAGGATATCAAGAAGGTCTTAAAGAAGGTATATAATATAATGTAAGAAATACATTAAATAATTCTAAGTCCTATAATCAAACTACATTCCTACATCTAATTACCAAAGCTGTGACAATAAGACCCAAAATAAAAGTATCCTTTCAACTCACCTCTAACATATATATATATTAATAGAACATCTCCTTACTATTCATGCAGGATTGACCCTAGACTTTCACAGGAAACCAGTTGTTTATATACAAAAAGATCATTTAACTATGCTGTTGTCATAGTAACATAAACTCTGTTAGTCATATCCCAAAACCTTTCTTTATTCCAAGTCTCTCTCACCTCATACAACTCTGACTTCGACCCAAGAGTGAGGTAGGGTGTATTTCATATGGAAAAGGGAAGAACACTGAGCACCTATGTGCCACGCTCATATCCCGGAACTTTCCTCATTCAAATTCCGCAATATAGTTCCTAATGTACCTATTTATAAGATGAGTACATAAAGGCTCACAGAAGTTAAATAAATTTTCCAAGTCTTATTACCAAAAAGTGTATGTTTAAAATTTGAATCCATCTAACAGACTAAATCCAAACTATACAAAGTAATCCAGGATCTGATCAGGAAAATAGAGTAAAAAAATATTTTCTTTTTTATTCTCCTCTTGTAAATATATGATTTATACCTTACATGTGTCAACTCTCTCTACCTAACTCAACTCCCATTTCTGAAGAGCCTCTTTTAGCTCAAAGTCCTATTTAAATCCCAATAAGATGACAGTTTGAAATTGCAGAGATTTCACATCTGTTGAAGCTGTAGACCAAAAAGCCTCCAGAGAATTTGCAAACACATTCTTGCAGATCTTTCAAATACATGATGACCTCCCACATGCCAGACCTGACCTAGGTACTGAGGATATGCAGTGAGAAGGCACAGTCCCTGCCCATAAGGGCCTAGAGGCAGACAGGAGGACCAATGGCTGAGACAGAACTGCTATAATTCAGAGACTGAGCCAGGCAGTGGGATAAAGAAAACTTTTAGTAGAGTGCCTATCTTTGTACATACCTTTCTTTTGCTACCAAGACACAGAATCTCCAAATGAACAAGAAGATCACCTTCTTTTCTCTGAAAAGAGGGAGTCTGGCCCCAAGTAACCTTTATTTGATCAATTACAAACTTGTCTTTATGTAATATTTGCTTGACTGTTCAGATATATCATAAATTAAGGAAACATCTCAATTAAGAAACCATCAGTTCTTTTCAAAAACTTATTTAACTTACTTAAACACCTTTCACATGTTTATTACTAACAGGCTGAACATTTTAAACCAGAGGTCCCCAAACTACGTCCCGTGGCCACCTGAGGCCATTTATCTGGCCCCTGCCGCACTTCCAGAAGGGGCACCTCTTTCATTGGTGGTCAGTGTATGGAGTAGTGTATGTGGCGGCCCTCCAACAGTGAACTGGCCCCTGTGTAAAAAGTTTTGGACCCCTGTGACCACTCTAGGAAACACAGGAAGGTTAGTGAACTTCCCAAAAGATTAAGGAGTAAATAAGAGGAAAAAAAATCAGAGTTTGAATATCAGTTCTGTCTTCTAGTTTCTTGACTATGTCAGGATATTCTACCACACTAAGCCTCAGTGTTATAATCTGTGAAATGGGAATACTGCTAGCTCTGATTTGTTTTAAAAATTGAATGTGGCCTGATCAGGTGGTGGCGCACTGGATAGGGCATTGGACTGGGACACAGAGGACCCAGGTTCGAAACCCGGAGGTCACCAAGTTGAGCACAAGCTCACCAGCTTGAACATGGGGTCACCGGCTTGAGTGTGGGATCATAAACATGACCTCATGGTCGCTGGCTTGAGCCCAAAGGTTGCTGACTTGAGCAAGGGGTCACTCACTCTGCTGTAGCCTCCTGGTCAAGGCACATATGAGAAAGCAATCAATGAACAACTAAGGAGCCACAATGAAGAATTGATGCTTCTCATCGCTCTCCCTTCTTGTCTGTATCTGTTTGTTCCTATCTGTCCCTCTCTCTGTCTCACTCTGTCTCTGCACACACACACATAAAAAGAATTGAATGTGATGATGCCTGTACAATGTGTAGCCTGAAACACAGAACTCATCCTAAGTACAAAATATTTATGTTCAGCTGTTTGCTTTTCATGAGAGATAATTACTTTCACCAACAAAAAAATATATTTGCACAAAAGTCACAACCAGTATAGTCACAAAATACAGGTTCTTCCAAATTGCCAAATATATTTTTTAAATTTTTATTTCTTGATTTTAGAGAGAGAGGAAGGAGGGGGGAGAGAAAAAAACAGCAACCTGTTGCTCCACCTATTTGTGCATTTATCGGAGGATTCTTGTATGTACCTTGACCTGGGATCGAACCCGCAGCTCTGGTATATACGGATACCAACAGAGCAACCTGGCCTGGGGCACCGACTTGCCAAATATTTTACTGAGAATGGAACATCCATTTCACAGTGATATATCAGAGAGAGTGCCTCTGCCCTTAAAGTCTTAATTCAGCAACTAGCTAGTCATGTGGTTTTTTAAAAACTCTACTAACATCAGTTTCCTTCTCTATAAAATAAGGGATGCTAGTACTTACCTAAAAGAGTGTTGCTGGATGAAATGAATAATGTCCTGGAATAGAGTAGTCATTCAACTGTTCATTTCCTTGGACACTAACTAGCATCAGAAAGTTATGCAAAAATTCTTCAAACTTTATGATTATAGAAATCACCTTAGCTTCTAACAATCTTAAGCATTTGTTCTCAATAACCAGTTAGTGACTTCAGGGTTTAATTTTTTTTTCTTCTTGAATACTAGCTGTTTATTTACTTACGCGTTTTTTCACCAAGACAAGAAAGTACTAATAAAAATAAACCTATCACATCTATTTGTCCTATTAAAATCTGCTTTTATTTTTGCCTATTTGCTTGTAACAAGAGGTAGCTGCTCTCAGCAACAGAAAAACATATCTGCACAAGAATCAATCACAACCAGTATAAATAAATAATCACAAAATTTGGTTTTCCCAAAAAATATTTTAAAAAGCCAAGGAAATGGGATTAAAAATCTCCTAAAATGAAGTCTCCTATTTTACTCACTACCTAGGCCACTCCTTTAGTTATTCCAGTTTCCTCTACTGCAGGACTCCCGTGATCACAGAGCTGTGCTCACCTTAACAAAAACCCTTGAAGTTTCTGAAGAAGAATTCCCAGGAGACTAACTAGGAAGGAAAATAATCTTCTGATTGGACAATAGATAGTTTCCAAGGTAGATTCAGAAGCCTTCAGCTAAACCTCTTGACTGGAAGCCAAACATTAAAATTTTCTTTTTCTGAAAACTAATTAGACTATATGACTGAAATTATAATTTAAAGAAAGATGAGAAAGAAAAAGTAAGAAAAAAAATCCTAAAGTCTTCTTTCACAAATATTAAAGAGAGAAGGGTTTTTGTTTGTTGTTGTTTTTTTTTTTTTTTTTACAGGGACAGAGAGAGAGTCAGAGAGAGGGATAGACAGACAGGAGCAGAGAGAGGTGAGAAGCATCAATCATTAGTTTTTCATTGCCGTTGCGACACCTTAGTTGTTCATTGATTGCTTTCTCACAGGTGCCTTGACTGCAGGCCTTAAGCAGACTGAGCCACCCCTTGCTGGAGCCAGAGACCTTGGGTCCAAGCTGCGAGCTTTTGCTCAAGCCAGATGGGCTCGCACTCAAGCTGGCGACCTCGGGGTCTCGAACCTGGGTCTTCCGCATCCCAGTCCAACACTCTATCCACTGAGCCACCGCCTGGTCAGGCAAGAGAGAAGGGTTTTAGGTTTCTTTTTTTCTTCTTCTTTTCCAAGTGAGATGAGGGGAAATAGAAAGACAGACTCCCACATGTGCAGAGAGAGAAAGAGAGAGGGAGAGGGGAGGGGAGGAAGGAGGAGGAGTAAAGAAGCAGATGGGCACTTCTTTTGTGTACTCTTAACTGGAATTGAACCGGGACATCCACAGGCCGGCTGATTCTCTACCACTGAGCCAACCAGCCAGGGCTGGGGTTTAAGATTTCAAGTTTCCTTTTTTTTTTTTTTTTTTGACAGAGACAGAGAGAAAGAGAGAGAAACAAGAAGAGAGAGATAAGAAAAGAAGCATCAATTTTTTGTTGCTGCACTTTAGTTGTTTATTGATTGCTTTATCATATGTGCCTTGAGGGGTGGAGGCTACAGCAGACCAAACGACTCCTTGCTTAAGCCAGTGACCTTGGGCCAAACTGGAGCTTTGCTCAAACCAGATGAACCCTTGCTCAAGCTGGCGACCTCGGGGTCTCAAACCTGGGTCCTTTGCGTCCCAGTCCAACACTCTATCCACTGCATCACCGCCTATCAGGCCAAGTTTCCTTATTTATCGTTCTCCATTATGCATAGAGTCCAAAGTTATAAAAACCACTGTCCATAGTTCTCTTTGTTGTTTAAAAAAGGTTCTCACCAAACTCCGAACCTGAGGAGCTCACCTGGATTGTCACCATCGCAAGTTTTATAATTTGTATGACAAGTTTCCATGGTTTTCTACCTCGAGCCAAGAACTTCTCACAAGGATTCATGAAAAAAAATTTAAGTTTTCGCCTCATCTGGTCTTCTAATAGAAGCTCCTCGGAAGGAGATGTATTCTGGTTAAAAGTGTTGCAATTTTCCTCTTGGTGAAAGCTGCTGCTATTTATTACTACCTCAGGATTTGCCATCTCTAGAGGGGAAAAAACAAACAAACAAAACTGTTTCCATTCTGAAAGTTAAGACACAAGTTTATATGCTTTGCTATTGCAGGATAGTTGAAAGAGTCTAAACAAAAGATCTGGTTTTAGATAAGCACCATTGTGCTAAACTGCATGCACTTAAGATGTTTATATAGACTCAATTAGAGTGTTACACATCATTTTTCTTTTTTCTTTTTTTTCACTTTTTAAATGACTTTTTACACAGTTAAAATGGACCAAGGGCTGTTTCAATTAGAAAAAAGTTATATGTAGGGAAAATGTAGGTTTACAGTTGTTCATGTGGAAAATAATGCAATAACTTAGAAATAATAATACTAGGATAAACGCTGTGTTTCATGTACTCATAACTGTAAACCGACTTTTGCCCCATCTTGTACGTATATGGTATGTACAGGCTTTCTATCCCATTCAGTAACAGATATACCGCAAAGATTATGATCTGAAAGCCCGGTAAGGGCTTCAGAGGTTAGGTAGACCTTGAAATTATGTGCAAACATTTTGTATATGTGGATATGGTCACTTTTCTTGGGGAGGGACTTCTAGATTTACCAAATTACCAAAAAAAAAAAAAAAATTAAACCACTGAGTTTTGTTTGGTTTTTAATCCTGTTTCCAAAACTTGACTTTCTTTATCTGAGGCAAGTCGCTCAGCCTCCCTGAGCCTCAGTTTTCTCTTCTGCAAAAAATGAGAATAATTATATTGAGCATTAAATAAAAATGCAAATAAAGGTCTTGCATAGCATCTAACACAGTGGTTCTTAACCTGGGTTCTATCGAACCCTAGGGGTTCGATGAGTCGGTCTCAGGGGTTTGGAGAAGCCTCTGCCACGGAGGCCAGAATAAAGTAATACCATAATTTGTTGTGAGTTCATGCACTTTGTTGGTTTTGTTCTTTGAGCAAGGTGATGTTCATGCACGGCTCATTTTGTGCACCAGTAAAAAAAAAACATATATCTATGTCTTGAATTTGGAAAAAAAATCATATTTTATTTATCACTAAACAAGGGTTCGGTGAATGCACATATGAAACTGGTGGGTTTGGTACCTCAAAAAAGGTTAAGAACCACTGATCTAACACTAAGCAAGCAACCTCACTTCGCCTTCAGCCCCACCAGACAGACGGAGCAGTTTCCTAAACAGCCAACAAGGTTCTTCAGTGGCAGTATTAGCCTCAGGGGATGACAAGGAACACAGAAGCTCAATTTAAGTCCAAAACCCAATTAGCCCTGTCACTTGTATTTGCGTTTTATTGGAGGCTTTATATTTCTGTAACACATTTTACTTTTTAGTATACTTCATACCAATGATATGTTTTCTCTCTTGGAATAAAATAGAATTGGTGTTACTGTCTTTATAGTCAGCTTTTCCAAAGTGACAAAGAAGTCACTCCAGAAGCTGGGCCCTATTTTGGATTTTCCTCAGGTTAATATTGATATTATGGAAACCTATTCAAAATAAAATATCCTAAACTACCGGGAAGAGTAGCGTCCTTTCATGTAAAAACCTGGCTTTGTTTTATATTTTTTTAATAACTTATATTCAGAAATCAAGGGAGGGATTCAAACGAATGCCTGACAAGTCACTGTTTAGGCACCACACTGCTTTCAAGTCTAGAATCCCACTTTTGGTTCTGATTCAAACATTCTTAGCAAACGCAACATCTCCAAACAATAGATATCGGCTATAAAACCTAGGCCTGGGAATATAGTTTTTAAACTCTTGATTAAAAAAAGAATAATAAAGATTTTGCTGAACCAGTAACACATAAAACATTTACAATAGCGTCTAAACTCCTTAAAATGAAATAATTGTGACAGAACTCATTAAAGTGTGGCTTGTGTGTATGTTAAAATGCCTTTCAGCCTGACCAGGAGGTGGCGCAGTGGATAGAGCGTCAGACTGGGATGCTGAAGACACGGGTTCGAGACCCCGAGCTCGCCAGCTTGAGCACGGGACCATCTGGCTTGAGCAAAAGCTCGCCAGCTTGGACCCAAGGTCACTGGCTCCAGCAAGGGGTTGCTCGGTCTGCTGAAGGCCCGCGGTCAAGGCACCTTGTGAGAAAGCAATCAATGAACAACTAAGGTGTTGCGACGGCAACGAAAAACTAATAATTGATGCTTCTCACCTCTCTCCGTTCCTGTCTGTGTGTCCCTATCTATCCCTCTTTCTGACTCTCTCTCTGTCCCCGTAAAAAATAAACAAATAAAAAATAACATCCTAAAAAAATGCCTTTCAAAGTATGAATACAATAATTCTTAAAGACATAAAGGAGAAAATACGTTTATCAATACGGATTTTCCCTCAAGAACATGTTATTTCCCTCTTCAAAAAGGTATGATATTTTTAGTCTGCATTTTAAAAGATTGCACTTATAATGGAACTTTAAACAAAGATGATTTTGTGTTGCTCAAAACTCACATCTGAGCACAAACATAATGAAGCTCTTAATAGCAAAACGTTGGTGAATTACAGATCTGAGGTACAGTAAGCCCTTTCTATTTTGACACAGGGAAAATTAAACTTCAAACAAGTTAGCCACACGCCATGTAACAGTAACCCACAGGAACAAAGAGAAAATGAGCCAACCCCGATTAATTTATTCAGCACATTGCACCGAGTTGTCCTGGAAACCAGACATTACATGTACAAGGACTAACTCCTAAACTTGTTGCAGACGTTAGCTTTCCCGCATCCCAGATACCCTTCCAAGCAGGGTGCCCTGTACAAACTGCAGCCTGTCCAGACCCCTCGTGGTTGAAGGAGGGCGGGCCCAGAGCACCCAGCGGGAGGCGGGTGGGCGGAGCTGCGGGTCAGCAGAGAAGTTATCGGAGGTATTACGCGTGTTCTTGGAATCTACTACCTCACACGCAGAGGTAATTTATTCATGGCTATGAAAGGTTTAATTGAATTGAGCTGCAGAAAATTAGAGAAAACCAGGGAATATGTGTAAACGGCAAAAACCTCACAGTTGGTGACCAAGTAATTAAACCTCTTTTCTTCAGAAGCGCGTTCTCACTTCAACAGAAGCAAAACTTCAATCTCTTTTCCGTTCTTCCTTTTTTTCTTCATTTTCTATTCTTTGTTCAACGAGCGCTCAGGATGACTTTATCAGGCTGGTAGTTGGTTCAGGGAAGAGCGTGAAGTCCACCGCGATCAAAAGAGAGCTTGGCCCTCAGTAGCCACTGCGCCCTGGGCCCCGTAGACAACCCGAGATGCTTTCGCCCAGCGCAGGGACCGCGCCTTCGGACCTCCATTTCCATCGCCTACACACCTCTAATAAAGGGACATCCGAGTGAAGAGAGGCTGGCTGCTTAACTCCCAGACCATTTCTAGGCCCCGGCTGCACACAGGCCACCATCCCCTCCCCAGGCTTTCCAGGGAAAAACTGGACCTCAGGTAGCTTCGGGCACTAGGATTCTCCGCCTCGGGCTTCTCGGCGGGCGGGGGCCTGGTTAGGGGCCGAGGCAGAGCCCTAAGCCACCGCAGCTTGGGGCCCAGGTAACCCGGTGAGACGCGCAGACCCGCGGCGCAGAGCCCTAGCCAGACCCCCGGCACACGCGCGCCTCAACTGACCTCCGCGGGGCGGCCAAGCAGGCGCTGAGCCCAACACCTGCAGCTGGTACCCCACTGCCACGTGTGTCCCTTCCATAGAGCCGACGTCCGGGGACCCGACCCTCCCGCTTTAAGTCATTGATGGATCGCGACATCACGGTTTTCTCCTTTGCCGCGGGCGCCGTTCCCAAGACACCTGATGCCTCTGGGCGGTGTGGGGCTTGGCTCACCTGCGGTCCGCAGCACATGGAGGGGGCGCCGGGCGGGAGCACCGGGGCGACCCCGGGAAGCAGAGTCAGGGGGCTGACGGGGAGGCGTCAGGTCTTCGCAGGCGCCGGGAGACGCGGTGTGCCTGAGCGCAGCCTCTGAGGCTCGGCTCAGCTGGGTAGAGCGGGAGCCCGGCTGCCGGGAGCGCTGCCTGTGGCATCCTCCCTCCTCCCGCCGCTGGAACTCGTGCCCCTCAGCCCCACGGCTCCGGTTCCCTTCCACGCCCTTTCTGGGGCCGCCTCTCAGGGGGACAGGAAAGGGGAAGGAGGCTGTCGGAATGAGCCCCGCGTGCTCCCGGCACCCCACCCATACCCTGCACGCCTTTCCGGGTCCCGGTAAACAAACTCGAGCAACCCTGCTCGGACTCTCTCTGGCTGAGCAGGAGCTGTCGCGAGGTGAGGTGAAAGTACTTGTGCTCTGGGCTTTAACCTGTACGGTAAAGGGGCCACCCTTCCTGTCCTATTCCTCTCACATGTTTGGGGATGGGGTGGAGATGGGGCAGGACACGAGGATGGCAAGAAACAGCCTAGCCACTGGCCGGTGCGCAGTCCTAACAGCTGTCCATTCTTACTTTCCTATATAGGAGAAATTATCAAGTGTAAGACTTTCAAGCCTGAGACTTGTACGCTCTTTAGGCCTTCCAGTTTTCTCAAAAATTGCTATTAAGTTAATAACTGTTGACTAGACTCCTCTAGACAATGTGCTGGGACAGAAAGAGTCCTGGGAAGCTCTTAAAAGAAATGGGACTAGGTAATGACATAGAGTCTTTTTGCTTGGCCAAACTTTAGTCAGATTCCCAAACTTTCCCCTAGGCTCATCTGTGCACTTCCCTGTAAAATCCAGTTTTAGCAAGACCTCTATAAGTCAGTTTGCTAGACCGTCCCCCCCCCCACACACACACACTCTCTCTCTCTCAATAACTGATCACCCTCAATATCTGATGAAGTTCCTCATCTTCCACCATCCCTCAGGTGATGTCTAATCCCTTGCCTGTTTTCAGTCAGGCAGGTATTTAGCCAGAACTTCCCTCACCCTTGTTGATTTCTCTTATTAATTTTTCACCCACTTGGCCATACCAAATTTAGAGTTGAGCCCCACTCTAAAATCCCACTGCAATAGTCCCTGTAACTATCTCCATGGTCCTGAATAAAGTTGGTTTTCCATCTTTAACAAATGCCATTGAATATTTTTTCTTTAAGTGTAGACCTCTGCCTGACCAGGCAGTGGCACAGTGGGATAGAGCATCATCTGACTGAGATGCAGAAGACCCAGGTTGGAAACCTTGAGGTAGCCAGCTTGAGCATGGGCTCACCAGCTTAAACGCGGGGTTGCTGGCTTGAGCGTGGGATCATAGCCATGACCCTATGGTCACTGGCTTGAGCCCAAAGGTGATTGGCTTGAAGCCTAAGGTCGCTGGCTTGAAGCCACCCCTCCCCCATCAAGGCACAAATGAGAAAGCAATCAATGAATGACTAAGGTGCCACACTGAATAACTGATGCTTCTCACTCTCTCCCTTCCTGTCTGTCTGTCCCTATCTGTCCCTCTCTCTGTCTCTCTATGTCTGTCACAAAAAAATAAAAAATAAAAAAAGAATAGACCTCCAACCATAACCTCCTTTATGATTTTTTAAATTAAATCTTAGTCTTCTACTTATCAGTAATAGATTAGGAACTTTGATTAATTTGGATTACAACCATTTTGGATATTTTAATGGATTTTTTTTTCTTTGCCCCAGGTAAGTTTGTAAAAATCCCTGAATTTTTATAACACGTAGTGCCCCAAATTATATGAAGAACTGTCAGACTCTTTACAAAATTTCTTTCAAATCCTAAACTGTTTTGCATAGATAATTTATAAATAGAAATATTTTTTCCTTGCTGTGGGGTATAAGAATTGTATGCTGTTCATTATCCTACCTCCTACGTGCTGTGAACAAGGTAGATACTCGAAAGGCTATAATGTAATTGGCATATTTCATTCTCAAGTGCAATTTGAAAAAAATAATTTAATCTCTAATGCCCATATGCCCCCGTGTGCTTTAGCACCATTCCTTACAATAACAGTGAAGTCATCTTGACAATGAGAATTTGAAATGCTTGATTTTCCTAGAACTACCTAGGAAACGTTGGAGGTGTTCACAGGTATAAATGATAGCCCTAACTGAATCCTAGAGTTGACTTAAGTAGATGAGTGAATAGAAAAAGGAGTCCGATGGATGGGGGCCCAAATTCCTTTCTGTTCCACTTATTAAGTGAACTCAGGGAATTATTTAACCACTTCACCTCCCCATTTACTTCTATAATAGGATGCATGCAAGCACTTATTACTGTACCTAGTATATTTTATGCGCTTATAAATGTCAATTATTTTAGGGAAGGGAGAGCTAAATCAATGAAAGAAAGAGCCATGTTCATGAACTGCAACTGCAAAACAATATTATTAAGATGTTAATTCTCACAAAGTTTATTTATAAAGCCAACCCAATATCAATATTCCAGCAAGCTGTTTTGTAGAAATTGACAAGCTGATTCTTAAATTCATATGGAAATTCAAAAAACCTAGAATAACCAAACAATTTTAAAAATAAGGACAAAGCTGGAGGACTTACTTTACCTAATTTCAAGACTTACTATAAAGCTATAAACAAGACAGTTTGGTATGTGTGTAAAAAACATATACAATATATGTAGATAATGGAATAGACTAGAGAGTCCAGAAATAGATTCACACATATATATCAGTCAATGGATTTTTGAAAAAGATACCTAAAACAATGTAAAAGGGAAAATTAAACTTTAACAATCAACATAGTGACACTATTGGCTTAAATGAATATATTAACATCAAGTCAAAAGGCAGACAGGAAACTCTGCCATGCACAATCAAAGATTATGGTCAACATTATGAAAGCATGACAGGAGCACATTAGAGAAGCAGTTAAGCCCTGGCGGGATAATCCATTTGGTTAGAGCATCTTCTCAATGTGCCAAGATATGGTTTGGTCCCCGGTCAGGTGCCTGCAGAAATCAGCCAATGAATGTATAGAGGGGTGAAACAGCAAGTCTATATATTTATCTTTCTATCTTGCTCAAATCAATAAATTTTTAAATGTTTTTTTAAAGAGAAACAGTTAATATCTAAATTGTCAAGCTTGTTTGTAATTATTGTCATGATATAAGTGTATGTTTCTGGCCCTACTGGTAATTAGTTCATGCAACTAAAATAAACATTAATAAGTTTTGTCATGATATAAGTGTATGTTTCTGGCCCTACTGGTAATTAGTTCATGCAACTAAAATAAACATTAATAAGTTTGTATATATAATATACATTGTGCTAATCCTATGAATAGTATTGCAAGAAATAACAAGTTTTGCAAATAAAATAACTCCCTAAATTGGTGATTTTAACATAGATCTATGTAATACCATTGATCTTGCAAGGACACCCAAATGTTACATTATCTGAAGATTATCCAATCATGTTTGCTGTATTTTCCAGTGTTTGAATATTCACTAAATGATATAGTTCTTTGTAAAGCAGACAAAATATTTTCACTGTTAAAAAAGTAAATCAACCTGACAAGTGGTGGTATAGTGGGATAGAGCATTGACCTGGAACACTAAAGTCTCCAGTTTGAAATCCCAAGGTCACCAGCTAGAGCATCGGCTCATTGGCTTGAACGTGGGCTTGTCAGCTTGAGCACAGGGTCACTGGCTTTAGTGCAGGATCATTGACATGATCTCAAGGTCACCGCTTTGAGCAAGGGGTCACTGGCTCAGCTTGAGCCCTTTGGTTAAAGCACATATGAGAAACAATCAATGAACAAATAAAAGTGACACAACTATGAGTTATAGTTCTTACTTCTTTCCTCTCTCTCTCGCTCTATCTCCCTTGCTGTGTGTGTGTGTCTCTCTCTAAAAAAGAAAGAGAGATATTCTGGCTGACTGGATTAAAAATAAACAACAGTATTTACACACTGACTGCCTATAAGAGACCCACATCACATCAAAAGACACACAGAGCCTGAATAAAGTAAGGAAATGAAAGAAGAGTTTATTTATTTATTTAATCCAGTGAGAGGTGGAAAGGCAGAGAAGACTCCCACATGTGCCCCAACTTTGGGATCCACCCAGCAAGCCCACTAGGGGTGACACTCTGCCCATCTTGGGTGTTGCTCTGTTGCTCAGCAACTGAGCTTTCCCAGCACCTGAGGTGGAGGCTATGATGCCATCCTAAGAGCCCAGGGCCAACTTGCTCTAATCAAGCCATGGCTGCAGAAGGGGAAGAGAGAGAGAGAAGCAAGAGGTGGGGGATAAAGAAGCAGATGAGCACTTCTATGTACCCTGATCGGGAATTGAACTCAGGACATCCACACATTGGGCCAACACTTTACCACTGAGCCAACTGGCCAGGGCCCAATAGACTTTAAAACAAAGACTGTAACAAGAGACAATAAAGATCATTTCAAAAATCATAAAAGGATCAATCCAATAAGAGGCTATAACCCTGGTAAGCATTTACACACCCAAAGTAGAATCATCTAAATATATAAAACAAATATTGGTGGACATAAAGAAAGAGATGAACAGTAATACAGTAATATAGGGACTTTACCACCCCATTTGCATCAATGGATAGATCATCCAGATAGAAAACCAGAAAGGAAACAGTGTCCTTAAATGACACATTAGACTCAATGGACTTAATAGATATTTTTTAGGAAATTTCACCTCAAATGAGCAAAATATACATTTTTTTCAAGTGCAGGTGGAACATTTTTCAAGATAGACCATGTTAGGCCACATACCAAATCTCAATAAATTTAAAAAGATTGAAGTTATAGTCACCATCTTCTCTGATCATCATGGTATGAAACTAGTAATCAATTACAAGAAGAAAACTGAAAAACACACAAACACATGGAGGCAAAATAACATACTACTGAACAATGAATAAATTAACAATGAGATCAAGGAAAAATCAAAAGATACCTTAAGACAAATGAAAATGAAACTACAATGACCTAAAATTTATGGAACACAGCAAAACAATAGAAAAGATCAATGAAACAAAAAACGATTCTTCGAAAAAATAAAATTGATAAACCTTCAGCCATTCAGCAAGAAAAAAGAAGGCTCTGGCCCATTGGCTTAGTGGTAGTGTTGGCCCTGTGTGTGGCACATAGGTGAAGAGCTCATCTACTTCTCCAATCCTCCCTTCTCGCTTCTCTTTCTCTCTCTCTCTTCCCCTCCTGCAGCCATGGCTTGATTGGAGCTAGTTGGCCCAGGCGCTGAGGATGGCACCATGGCCTCCACTTCAGGTACTAGGAGCTCAGGGGCAATTAAACAGCAGCCCCAGATGGGCAGAGCATCGCCCCCTAGTGGGCTCGCCAGGTGGATCAAGGTCGGGGGTGGGGGGCATGCAAGAGTTTCTCTGCCTCCCCTCCTCTGACTGAATTTTAAAAAAAAGAAAATGAAAAGAAAAAAAAGGGTGGTTCAAATAAATAAAATCAGAAATAAAAGAAAAGCGATAACTGACTGCAGAAATACATAGGACTATCAGAAAATACTACAGATAATTATATGCAGCAGTTGGACAACATGGAAGAAATGGATAGATTCCTAGAAACATACAATCTTCTAATGTTGAATCAGGAAGAAACAGAAAATATGAACAGACCAATAACTACTAATAAAATTGAATCAGTAATCAAAAAACTCCCAACAGACAAAAGTCCAAGACCAGATGGCTTCACAGGTGAATTTTAGCAAACATTTGGATTAAATTGGAATAATACCTGACCTTAACAAAGAATGAAATTTTCCTCTTTGCAACTACATGGCATTATGTTAAGTGAAATAAGTCATACAGAAAAAAGCAAATACCATTTGAATGACTCATATATGGAATTTGAAGAACAAAAGAAAGAAATAACAAAACAGAAACAAACTCATAGATAAAGAAAACAAATTGATAGTCACTAGATGAGTAAGGATTGAGTGAATGGATAAAAAAGATGAATGGCATTAAGAAGTACAAATAGCCAGTTATAAAAATAGTCACTGGGATATGAAATTTAGTATAGCCACATGGTCTCTGGCTTGAGCCTAAAGGTCACTGGCTTGTAGGCCAAGGTCTCTAGCTTGAGCAAGGGCTCAGCTGGAGCCCCCCCCCCCAGTCAAGGCACATATAAGAAAGCAATCAATGAGGAAATATGTTCAATCATATTGTAGTAAAAATGTATTTTGTCAAATGGGTACTAGACTCATCAGGGTGATCACTTTATAAGTTATACGAATGTCTAATCACTATGTTGTGCACCTAAAACTAATAGAATATTGTATTTAACTGTAATAAAAATACATTTTTAAAGAATGGGGCAAAGGCTGTAAACTGGTTACTCACAGAAGAAGAAATCTTATTATATAAAACTAAAATTTTTTGAAAAGTACCCAAGTTTATATAAAGCAACATGTACTCTAATGTTTAATCTGATAATGCTTTTATAAGCAATTTTAACAGAACCAACATCAAATACAGAATGAGATATATTCTTCCTCATGTGGAATATTTGTTATAAAACCAAGATCAAATCTATTGAATAAAGCATTTAATGTCTTATATTTTTAATTGTTATTTGGAGGATAACTATTTAATATTATTTATGTATTTATGAATTTATTGGGATGACATGGTTAATAAAACCATACAGGTTTCAGTGTACAATTCAATAAAACATCATCTGTACCCTGCATTATGCTCTCATGGCCCATAATAAAGTCTCTTCTTTCCATCCTCATTTATTCCTACTTTGCCCACTTCCACCTCCCCGACCCCTTTCCCTCTGCCTATCACTGTACTGTTTGTTGTCTATGTGTGTGTGATATATAATCCATTCACTTTGTATTAATGCTTCCTTCTTTAAGTGCTGTTTATTATAAAATGTCTGTAACAGGTAGCAATCATTCTTGCATGTATTTTAAAATCTTGATTAATATATTGGTTCATAATAATAATTAACCATGTTTTTATTATTATCTCTTTTAAAAAATTTTTTTTAAATTTCTTTTTATTTTATTCATTTTAGAGAGGAGACAGAGATGGAGAGAGAGAGAAAGAGAAAAAGGGGGGAGGAGCTGGAAGCATCAACTCCCATATGTGCCTTGACCAGACCAGTGCAGGGTTTTGAACTGGCGACCTCAGTGTCCCCAGGTCGACGCTTTATCCACTGTGCCACCACAGGTCAGGCAATTATTATCTCTTTTAAACAGAAACAAATTTCTGGAACTTTTGGTATAACCCAATCACAGAAAAGTCATTCATTGTTTATTATTATGTTTACTCATTATATTTTTAGAGCATGTAAATAAAATGCTATGAAAAAGAAAAATAAACTTATCCTTTCAAGAATTTCATTTTTTTCCCTCTGAATCCCAAAGACTAATATCTGTTGAGAATTTGGAAACGCTACTGCATGGCCAGTGAATCTGATGGCTAGAAGAGAGCTTTTATTCACATTTTTACCTTCTTGCTACCTCAAAAACCCTGTGTGTTCAGGGTAACAAAGCTCAGGGCAGTCTCGGGAAGCACAGATAGTAAGTCACGTATATTTCAACTTCAAATATTTCCCCTTTCTACCTTTTTACATTTGTACCATTCATTTTCTTTTTTCCTTAATTCCATTTCTCTCTCTCTCTTTCTCTTTTTATTAAGATGTTTATTGCCTGGCCAGGCAGTGATGCAGTAGATAGAGGATTGGCCTGGAATTCTTAGGACCTAGGTTCAAAACCCCATGGTCTTCACCTTGAGCACGGGCTCGCCAGCTTGACTGCAGGTTCTCTGGCTTGAGCATGGGATCATAGACATGACCACATGGTCTCTGGCTTGAGTCTAAAGGTGACTGGCTTGTAGCCCAAGGTCTCTAGCTTGAGCTCAAGGTCACTGGCTTGAGCAAGGGCTCAGCTGGAGCCCCTCCTAGTCAAGGCACATATGAGAAAGCAATCAATGAATAACTAAGAAGCCACAACTATGTGTTGATGCTTTCCATCTCCCTTCCCATCTGTCTGTCCCTGTCTGTCTCTTCTCCCCCCCCCGCGCCATTAAAAAAAGAAAAGATGTGTATTCATTCAACACATATATATTCAACAAGTATTTATTGAGGACTTATTGTCTTGTAAAGGTAATAGATACTATTGATAGAAATATAAATAAAATATAGTTTCTGCTCTCAAATGTAGTACAATCTAGAACAGTGATGGGCAATCTTTTGAGCTTGGTGTGTCAAAATTCGCCAAAAAAAACAAGCATAACTCGGGTGGTGTGTCACTTCAATAAAAAGGGCCTAACTGGAAGTCCCAGAACTAGATGCTCTATGCTGGAGTTCTGTTGTTTTAGCCTACAGACCTCCGGCACAGAGCGTCTACACTACAGCAAATGTTTTATCCTTGGCTACTGCACCTGGCCGTGCAGTAGCTGAGGATGAAAACATCCTTCTCGGCATGTGGCCCCATACTTTTCTGGTATGCAGCTGCATGCGGCTGCGTGTCATTGAAAATGGCTACGCGTGTCTGTGCTGACACGTGTGTCATAGGTTCGCCATTACGGATCTAGAGAATAATATTTTTTTAATGTTGAGAAAAGTTCAAATACAGTAAGTACAAGGTGAATATATTAATCCTACTCAATACTCACAACCCCTAAATTCAACAAATTTTACATTTAATTTTGTTTCTAGTCTTTTATGTTATGAGAAATTATATAATAAAATATTATAAAGTCAACCATCCATTCCTAAATGCAACCTTCTGTCACAGATTGGTATGAATCTCAGTTCATTTGTAATATTTTCTCCCATACACATATCTATCATCTAGAAGTCATTCAGGCAAGTTTTAGTATACAAAAATGGCCTTGCTCTACACATAGCCTTCAACATTGACCTCATGATTTTGGTTCTAAGCTAAATTCATGACAGTTTATTTATGTTAGCAGCTATATGGTAATTCATTGACTATGTAATACCACTCTATCCATTTCCTGACTGGTGGACATTGAAGTTGTTTTCATCTTTTGTCATACAAAAAAATTCTGCAGTGAACAGTGATGAAGCATTTCTCATGCACATGCTTAAGAGTTCCTCAAAGGTAAATATCTGAGAGTAGAATTGCTAGATTATAGGATATCTACATTTTTAGTTTTAGTAATTACTGCAAAATACTCCCCAAAGTGGTTCCAAGTCATTTAATAAACATTTTCAATGTGCTTTCTATATGGCAGACACAGGTTTAGGCTCTGAGGACTCATCAATAAAAAAGACAAAAGTTTCTGCCCTTGTAGAGTTTACATTTTAGTGGACAAAGTCAATGACCGCAATAATTATAGAATGTGTTAGAAACGAAGCAGAGAAAGGAAAATCAGGAATGTTGAATCATTGCCATTTTTAAACAGGGTGGGGGTAACTTGACTTCTGTTTTCAAAGTGTATCCTTCTCGTCTGCAGTACTGAAAATATTTCCCCAAAGAGTGGAAGAGGGAAGCAGAGAAGTCAAGAATAATGTTCGGATTTTGCCTGAGCAACCGTGAAGCTGGAGTTGCCATCAGCTGAGGTGAAGAAGACTGAAGACTGCAGGGTGAGCAGGTCAACGAGCAAGGCTCAGGAATGCAGTTTTGAATGTCTAGAGAAGTCTGTTAAGTCTTGTGCTAGCTATTGTGGGCTGCTTGGTTTGTTTGTTGTTGTTTTTTTCACTTCTCTCACAAACTGGTCATTCTGTAAAATACAGTTCAAATTAATTGTTAGAAAAATGGAATAAAGACATGTAAAATACAAATCTCAGCTTTGTTAATACATAACAAAGTACTCTATCAACTTACTATGGAGTTTTATTTTTTTTTAAGTTTTTATTTATTGATTTGAGAGAGAGAGAGAAAGAAGGGGGAGAGAGGAACGCGAAACATCAACTTGTGGTAGTTGCTTCTCATATGTGCCTTGACTGAGTAAGCCCAGGGTTTTGAACTAGCAAGCTCAGCATTCCAGGTCAACATGTTCTCTACTGCACCACCACAGGTCCGGCATTATGAAGGTTTAAAGCACTTTGATTTCTGTTCTCCTTTTGCTTCAGAGAAGTAACAAATATTTCATGGACTTGTAGACTAGTAACATATATTCTTTGGCTGACTCTGACATCCTGGCCACTCTTTGGATAGATAACTCTATTAGATATCCAAGTGAAAATGTCTACTAGACAATGGAATATTCAAATCTACCTTTAATCATTACCAAAGAGCAGAGGCAATGTCTATAAATTCACTTTGAACATATATAAGATTAAATCTGATTTAACAACTACAGTGTGTCCCCTAAAGTCATGGTGCACTTTTGACCGATGACCAGTCAAAAGTGCACCATGACTTTAGGAACACACTATATTTATTGAGTATGTACCAGATTTGAGGCACTATGCTGGGTTTTTTAGGTCAGTGCAATGGGGAAAAGACAGAGTAAGATCTGTGAGCAATTTGGACAGGCTAAGAATTTGGCATCCCTTCATACAAATATTCTTTGAAAATTTATTCACCATATATCCAGCAGAAATAGGGGAAAATTCATTTCTGTTAACAAACATGTATTCTCTTTCTTTACATTTAAAGTAATTTATTAAGCATAGTTTTCCAAACTAGCCAACTTACTGGGAACACACTGAACTGTTTAAAATTTATATACTGAAACTGGCTAAACTCAGAGATGGAAACGTTATCTTTTCGTTGAACCTTGTTATTTGTATCCTCACATGGCAAAAATATTCAACACAGATTTATTTTAAATATGAAGCTGTTTGCCTGGTTGAAAGAAGAATTAATTTTCTCTTTCTCCTGGTACATAGAATTTCCTGTGGAAACGCAAACTGACAACTTATTTCCAATTTATTACTGTGAAGTTTTATTTCTCTTGAAGAATATCCCTTCAACAGCAACATGGCTGCTCTCCTTTTTTATCTAGCTTGGCTCTAATTATTATCCCAGATTTTGCAGATGTAAAACTGAGACAGAGAATATATATATATATACAATATTTCACTAGCTGTTGATACCTGTGGATATTGTAGGACTATCATCACCATACAAAGACTCTTCCACCAACAACTATTTGGATATGAAGAATAGAGTCTCACCTATGCTCATAAAGAAGTCCACTCCGCTACCACATGGCCCTATATTTTCCTTCTCAGCTCCTGAATTTGCTTCTCTAGAAACATCTGCTGCCCACAACCTGCAGACTATCTATCTGTAAGGCCCCACCTTCTCTTGTGGGAAATGCCAGCAATTCTGGGGAGGAGGGTCACCCCTGTAGTCTCCATTAGACTCCAATTCTGTGCAGAAATAGTTAAGAAGGCCTTTCTCCTCACTTCAGTGTTGCACATATTCCAATTTCATATTGAAGTTCTAGTCCCCTTTTTTCTAGAATTGCTACATTTGGTCTTCTTTTCAATTATCTAAACTTTATACCCAAGTCAGACATTCTTTGTCTGTTTTCTCATTTCTGAAGGTGAGTACTCTTCTGGGATGCTCCCAAGTCAGGTGTGAGAGGTTCCTCAAGCAGATTATCAAAATCCCATCTGTTTAAGACTCAAATAGGGGAATTTCCTCCCCAACCACTCCTTCTCCCACCCAAACATACTGATGCAGACAAACAAAACATAAAGACTCTTATTCAGTGTCCTCAACCCTTATTTTCTGAACTCTTTTTTAAAAATCTCCAAGTGAACATCGCCTTGAGGGGTCTCTAAAGAAAAGATAATGAAAGGCTTAGTGTCTCACCCAAATCACAAGATTATAATCTTTACTTCCTTAAATCTAAGGGCAAAAGATCATGGATCTTTTTTAAGAAAAGAAAATCATTTGTAAAATACACAAAGAAGCTTTTGTTAGAGAGCTTCTTCTGGATTTGCAATAACTATATTCAAAATATATTTTATTAAATACCCATGACACTGTGCTAGGCAATGGAGATATAAAGAAATGAGACACCTTCCTCCCCGAAAATCCAGTGGGAGAGATATCCATATAAACCAGCCACTGCAACACAATGTGATACTTGCTATAGCGGACAGAGAAAAGGGTGACCAATTCTCTGGGTGCCTGGATGGTTTACAGAAAGGTGATATTTGAGTCAGGTCTTGAAAAATAAATAGGAGTTTACCAAGTAACAAAGATGAAGAAAGGAGTTACAGGGTGAGGTAGAGGTACAAGTAGAGGCAACAGTATGAACAGATGCACCATTGTGAACAGTATAGCACATATGGGGAGTGGTCAAGAGCTCTGTTTAACCAGAGCTCTACCTCTGAACTTGAAATATGCAAACTCCTGGGCTGGGAAGAAGTATGCTTTGGAAAAACATGGAATGAGCACATCACATCTGCTTGGAGCTTCATTGCGTTTATTCAATTTTATTTCAATTTTAGTTAAGAGTGATTTTAGACATTTTTCAGTCTTGAGATATAATGACATGTAACATTGCATAAAGATTTTAGATATTTTAAAAAATTAAAACAAACACAAATATGTTGTAGAACAGAATAAATTCTTTATATGAAACAAATATATATATGTAACTTTCATAAATCTATTTCAAGCTATAACTCCCCTTTTCATCAGTCTATTACCAATCCCCACTCCTATGGTTTCACAGTTCTCAGCTATTATGGACTTCAGTTGAGAAGTACAAAGACTAAAATGTTGGTCCTGACCGGGTGGTGGTGCAGTGGATAGAGCGTAGGACTGGAATGCGGAGGACCCAGGTTCGAGACCCCAAGTCGCCAGCTTGAATGTGGGCTCATCTGGCTTGAGCAAAAGCTCACCAGCTTGGACCCAAGGTCGCTGGCTTGAGGAAAAGGTTATCCAGTCTGCTGTAGTCCCGGTCAAGGCACATATGAGAAAGCAATCCATGAACAACTAAAGTGCCACAATGAAAAACTGATGATTGATGCTTCTCATCTCTCTCCATTCCTGTCTGTCTGTCCCTATCTATCCCTCTCTCTATGTAAAAAAAAAAATGTTGGGTTAAGTTGAGGAGAGAGGTGGGGAACAGGGTTGGAAAAATAGCTCAATGTCATCCAGATATCTTTAAGATATCTTTCAGAATCCTATCAGTACAGGGTTTTATATGCCAGATTGAGGATATATAAGCAGGGTGATGTCGGGATTGAATCTCTGCAGTAGAACACTCTGGGGAACTTGACAAATAAATTAGAGAGAAAGAGACAGAACAAGTCAAGAAACTACTACTTATTACCATGATAGCGAACCTATGACACGCGTGTCAGCACTGACACACGTAGCCATTTTCGATGACACGTGGCCACATGCAGCTGCATACCAGAGAAGTATGGGGCTGCATGCCAAGAAGGACATTTAGCCAAGGATAAAACATTTGCTGTAGTGTAGACACACTTTGCCGGAGGTCTGTAGGCCAAAACAACAGAACTCCTACACAGAGCGTCTAGTTCTGGGACTTCCGGTTAGGCCGTTTTTCTCGAAGTGACACACCACCTGAGTTATGCTTGGTTTTTTGGCGAATTTTGACACACCAAGCTCAAAAGATTGCCAGTCACTGGCTTATCATCTAGGATAGAGATGAGGCATACCTGAAAAAAGGCAGAGGCAGTGAGGATGGCTAAGAGATGAATTACTTGAGAATTATTTAGAAAAGGAAAATGACAGGACTCAGTGCCATGTTGACTGTGGGCAATACAAGAGATGTCAGGGATGAGCCTCAGATTTCTGGTTCTGCAAATTGATGAACAATGGATACCATTACCTAAGGTAGAAAATAAAGGAAAAAATTAGTTTCCAAAAGATACCTGAAAGATAATAAGTTGACTCCACTAAGTTGTGATGGCTATGGTACAATAATTCATTCATTCATTCAATATATTTATTTAACAACGATCAAACATGGTGAGCTAAGCTAGACATGTATTTGGAAATGTTCAATTAGGAGTGGAAATTCAGGTCTAGAATTAAAGAAATGTATTAGGTGAAGAGTAAGTATAGAAATGGAAGTCACTGATGTGTTTCAAAAGATGGCTGAACCAAAGGGCACCTGGAGAGTACAAAGAGTGAGCAAAGAATCAGGACTGAGCCCAGGGGAAAACTTACTGATTGTCAGGGAGTTGAAGAACAGAGGAAAATTGTCAAATGATAAGTCTCCTCCTCTTGTTTTGAAAAAAAGAGACTTTAAAAAAGTGAGTTCTTTAGTAAAATTTATTTGTATTTTGCAAACACAAATTCTGGAATATATATATATATATATATATATATATATATATATATATATATATATATATATATAATCTATCTATATCCTTACACATCACGTAAAGTCTTATCTAATCTGGGATCATTAAGTCTCAGATATGTCAAGAAGTCTCATTTCAATTAAGTATTTTCATTTAATTGAATGTAAGAAAATTAATTGAAACCAATTACAGCAGTGAATTGCATTGCTGTATTATATCCTGCCAGCTTACAAATTAGCAGTTATAATTATTTTTAAAGGAAAGAGGGAAACAGTGTACAGAGAGAAGAACTTCACTGTGTGCGTCCCACAGGACCCATAAGCACAGATAAAAATGAACGCTGGAGTTCCTCAGGGTTTTAATCTTCTTCCCCCTGAGAATCATACTTACAATTAGAGTTAAACGCTGTACAAAAGTTACTTTGGCAAGAGGAAAAGGTAACACGTTAGAAGATAACTGAACCACACTATCTCTCCCTCACACTGGAATCTAGGGCTGGTTTCTGGGAAGGCCTCACTCAGCTAGTCCTTGGGTAAGCAGGGCGGGTGCCCTAAGGATGCTAACCCCACTAAATTCACTTCACCCTTCCCTCCCTGCTGCTACAGACCACACCCTAAGGATTCTTCTTCAGGTAAGGTTGCGCTGCACCAAGCTTGTCAGATCTGGGATCAGGCGGGGCCACTATCTTCAATATACTTAAGTTGCACATCTCTTTTCTTGCAAGTGGAAAACTTCGGACCTTGCCTTGTTTCATGTTACGTGACGTATCATCATAGCAACCAATCATAAGCCCGTTCTGAAAGAGAGTGTTAGGGAACTAGACTGTATTGGTACTAGTGCTTTGTCAATCTCCACGGAGTCACCGCCTCTTTTCTCTTAGCAACGGATGCGTCACAGCAACAGCCTACGGAGAAGCTGCGGTTTGTGCTCTTAGGTCTTGTTTTTCTGAGTAGAAGTCAAAACTTACATCTTCAGCCCCAGAAGGAGTTTTCCCCTAGCGTACTGGCAAAGACGCTTCTTTTCTCTTCAGTTTAGCAGTATCAGGTAAGGGAAGCTCTAAATGGGAAAGGAGGCTTGGAAAACAAGTATATATTTTACTACTCTTTCGGAACAGTCTCTGTGGCAGCAATGTGCTAGATGCAGTGAAAAAAAAAAAGGGCAAAACTTTTCCTGCTTTCAAAGAACTTGCAGCCTAGCCAAGAGACAATAATAGCAACGAGAGAGCAGTTAACGACACTCTTAGAACTTTGAGGGCAGGTACTGTGGTGCTCACAAGTCACGTATCCCCAATGTCTATCACATTGCCTGGCACATAGTGAGAGCTCAATAAATATAGAAAGGATGAATGGATAGATGGAAGGAAGGAAGGATGAATGGATGGATGGATGGATGGATGGATGGATGGATGGATGGATGGATGCATGCATGCATGCATGGATGCATGGATGCATGGATGGATGGATGGATGGATGGATGAAAAGGAAAGCCACATGATCCTGGTAATTCACCAGTATTGGAGATCAACCAAAAAAAATAAAATAAAAGTGAAGTGGTAGAGAGATTACTTCAGGACCATTAAGAGGAAAACAGAGTATATAGTGAAGAAAATGAAGGGGGAAACATTAACTCTTTGAAAGTAAGGACTTTGACTTACTCAGCTGGTGACCTCCAGTACCGAATTGCTGCTCAATAATTTCTCTCTCCCTCTGCCCACTGTATGGTGAAAGCTGAATGCTGAATGAATTCGCAGCAATTTCTAGGCAGCTCTGAGTTTGAGGCCCTCTGTCTCTGCAAAAGCCTGGTGTAATTAACGACGACACTGACACTACGGTGTGATTAGAAAGCATCAAGGAGAACAATGTTGTTTAAGCCTCTGAGTGAGAAAGTTGGGGAGGCTTCAGAGTTGAGCCTTGCAGAATAGAGGAAGAGCTCAGCAAGCAGAGAAATGTGTGGCTGGTGTGGAGCAGCAGAAGCAGGGAGGGAAGGAAGTTCCCCAGAGAGGAAGATAGGAAGATTGGTTATAGGGATCTGTTTAGAGAAAGGAGGGTAATCCTATGAGGCTGGAGTAGAATTCAAAGGGTGGATATGGTGAGGCAGACTGAAAGGATGTAAAAGGTGATGCTTACACATTTTGACTCTATCTTGTTTTGCAAAGTCTGGTCTGCAGACCACCTGTGCAAGACTGTCGCATATTGATTTTTAAAATTCAGGCTCACCTAGACCTACAGGATCACAGTGGCTCCAGGAAGTTTGCATTTCGAATGAGTTCCATTTTTCCACTAGTGGAGGAGAATGCTACTTTGGACAACAGGGACCCACCTTACATTCCCTACTATACAAGAAACTGACATTAAGATTTTAGAAAGAGTGCTCTAAAGACTTGTCCTGTGGTGACTACTCTGGTTAGAACAGAGTCAGCGGGGCCAGTTAAATGTCCATGATCTATTTGGAGGCTGGAGGGAGGAGAATCTGTGAATTGAGAAATAAAATTAAATGTTTATTTTACTAACTGCTAATTGAAATGTATGCATTTGGTAACAAACCACAGTAGGATTAGCAGGACCTCTAAGTTTGCCACTAAGAGGAATTATAGCTCTTTTCATATTATATTATGAATGTTATAGATATATGATTTATGCTCATTACATCTTCAAAATTAAGGTGGTAATTAGAATCACTGCTAGATCTTGTTATTTAATGTAGTAACAAAGAAGCACATAAATTATTATAATTTAAAAAACATGTTGATAACTATTTCAATAAAATCTGTCTCCTTTGTAATGCCATATATTTATTTGATGCATGGGGTTTCACCAGCCTGCCAAAAGGGTTCATAGCACAAAATAGTTAGACACTTCTGGTACAGGAGGACATGTTAAAGGCCAGAACACGTGGAGGTTATAGGAGAGATGGGGTTGGAATAGAGGAGACATTTCAAAAGGTGAACTAATGGAATAACCTTTACTTAAATGAGTATCCTGCCCTGGAAAGAGGTAGAGGTAGGTTGAAAGACGAGCAGCAACTGAAGTAGATTAATAGGAAACATTGTAGGAACAGTTATTTCTGGAGGATAGATGCTGTGTACTTATCGGAAGATCGCTGAAGCGCCCAGAACTACCTTAATCAGGATCTTGGTGGAGACTGAACAAGGAGCAGCAGTTCTTGGAAACACATTTACAAAACTCCCAAGATGTTAGTCGTAGTTATATTCTAAATCTTTGTTTAAAAATAAAAAATATGGGAGACAAGCATGATAAGCTTACAAATATTTTGGGAAAAGAAAGGATGATGACTACTTTCACAAGGTTGGCTATTTGAAGAGGACTCAGGACATAATACTTTCTAAAGAAGATGCTAGGTAGAAGATGCCAATGTTACAGGTCTTCTCAGAATTAAAGATCTCATGACTGGGAGTAAGACACACATGCATACAGGTAACATATGCGAACATGTAAGCAGGTGTGTTTATAATAACCACATAAAGTGAAGAGAAGGCACTAAAAACTACTGTATTTAACTTGCTGTATACAGTCACTGACAAGTCTTGAAAGTTAGGTCAGAACACGGTCATGTAGATCAGCTCGAATGTATATAATGTTCCTCATAGTCACTGGAGTGCCATCACAGGTTTAGAACTGTTACACTGAAGACTTACCCATTACTCAATTTTCTCGTTGCTCTCTAAAACATTTTGCCGTTAATGTGGAAGGTAAAATATGTGTTCTTTGCTACATTGGTAGCACCACTCATGGCTTATATGTGCCCTTAGGCAAGTTATCTGGCCTCTTGGGCCTCTGTTTTCAGTAATAAAATGGAGATAAATATAAGAGCATTAATAAAATACCTACCTAAAAGGGTAGTTAAAATTAAATATAAAAACACGCGTTAATTACTTTGAATCATACCTGGCACATAGCATTCAACAAACATGAGCTGTCACTGTTACAATGAAAAAAATAAATACATGCAAAAAATCTAAAGGAACTCAAAGGAAAAAAGTATGACACACACTTTGGTCAAGATTTAGTAATTGAGGCAATAAGCATAAAATAAAGTTCATGATATTTTGACTGTAGGCAATTATAGGGGTGCAGACTGAGCTACCCCTAAATGTTTCTTAGTGGTATGTGGATTGTTTTGAGTTGCAGGCAACCAAAACCCTGCAGGTTTTCTTTTCTGCCTATCTAGAAAAGTTTAAATTCGGAGCCTGACCCATGATAAGAGTTAAAACCAGAAATGACTTTTTATCTTACCCATCTACATGGCAGGGCAAACTAATAATTACTGAACTCGTGCTCTCCCTGAAATGACCCTTTGAAGCTCCAGGGTGCATTATTACATCTGCCCTACTTCAGGACCTCTTATATACCGTATTTCCCCATGTATAAGATGCACCTTAATTTTGGGGCCCAAAATTTGAAAAAATATGTATTACATAAAGTTATTAAACTCAAGTTTTATTCATTATAAAATTTATACAACTCCTTATCACTGTCAAAACTCCCATCTATTAGCTCGTCCTCATCAATGTCTGATGACTAATCACTGTCTTCAACAATGAGTGCAGAAATAAGCACAACAATGAGTGCAGAAATAAGTGAGAACTGCCAAGTAAAAAAATCTACAACCACTGCATAAGATGCACCCAGTTTTTAGACCCCAAATTTTTCAAAAAATGGTGCATGTTCTACATGGGGAAATATGGTACTTCAATTTCCCTTTCTGCCTCTGAACCTCTTCTGCATGTGGTATCTCTGTCTCTGTCTGTTATGTGTGCTGGGTTCCCACACATGTGTATATGTTAAATTTGAGTATTTTCTCCGGTTTTGATTATTAGACCAGCCAAAAAACCTTGAGGGTAGAGAAAAGTTTCCTCCTCCCCCAAACTATGAAATAATATTCAATCTGTGCTGGTTTATTAAAATGAGGCAAACAATATAAGATGACTGAGTTGATGATAATGAAATTTTATTTCTTTTTTTTAATGAATGTTAATAGCTACTTTATTCAAAAAGCCAAAACATTAGATACAACCATCTATCAATGGGTGAATGGAAAAGCAAGTCATATGACTGTATAATAGAATACAACTCAGCTTTAGTACCTTTTCTGGCCAACGCCTTCTAACAGGTGTCAATTTACAGGATTATCACCTCAAAACATCTTTTTGGGAGTTCCTCACAGGGAGCCCTTTTTATGTTAATCTACTGAAATGTTACATCGAGTCACTTTTAAGGTGCTCCTAGGGAAGCTTCTTGTTTATGTTAACCTACAGAGTTATGACATCAAGCCACTTCTTATCTATATGTAACTGCACACACACACTTACTGAGCCCTGTGTGAAAGGCAGAGTCTGTTTATCATATCTCTACACAGATGGCATAACTTTATTTAATTTCCTTAATTGCTTTTAACATTGTATCTTAATTATTTTTATATATCTTCCATATTTTCCTATATTTCTATATATTTACTTACTATAATCTTATATTACTGCAACACCCTTGCAGAAAGGAACAGCTTTTACTATCGCCTGCTCAGAGTCAGCACTCTGGCTTCCGTCTCCTGAGTAACTTGAGTCTTGGATGAGTCTGACCTTTGCTCCAGGAAGGCCCCGGTCATACAAAGGCAGGTGCAGCCATCTCCACCAGCCTTGGCTTCTGGAGACTTGAGGCTAAAGTCAAAGGTCAGCCTTGGGATCTGTTCCCCTGACAAACTCAGAGAGCATGCCTACCAGGCTGGACTTGTACCATGCAAAGGCCTGCAAAGTGGCCTTTGGGGGTTCTGGGCAACTTTGTTTCATTATATCTTCACAATCACCTGGTGAGTTAGGATGTATTATCTCTATTAAACTGAGGAATCAACTGAGACTTAGATGGTCAACAGTTTGCCTAGGGTCACTTGGCTAATAAAAGGCAAAACCCATGTTTAAACCCTGCTGGTTAGACTTTTGAAATCACACTTCCAACCATTTAACAAGATGGAGCGATGGTGAGCATTGAGGAGATGACAAGGATTTGATGTCACTGGCTAGGCCCTTGGCCAGTGTTATATCCTGTCAAAACTGACAAGCAAGGTCCACAGAGCTTTTGGAGACCTTCTCCAGCAGCGCAAATAAGGACACAGAGGATACATGTACACAGGTCAAGACAAAAGTACTATTTAAATTATGTTGATTTTAAAATTATGTACCCCTATTCCCATTGTGAGCCTGTGTCTGCCCATGGACTTGAATCTGCCTTTGTAGCTGGGGCACCTGCCCGGGAGCTGGCCCAGGGCACCACAGAGACACTCCCTGGGTGCAGGACGCCAGCCAGAGGCAGGGGGGCAGTGTCTTCGGGGGTTTCCATAGTATAGGGCCTGGTCTGGCACTATGAAGTGCTGGTAAGTCACTTCCTGGTGCTTCAGCTGAGTGGCTCCTCCGCACAGGCAAGAGCTATCAGTCAGGTTGTTGTTGCCATAATCCTCTGCCCACAGAACACCCATTCTATGAAGATGCCTGTTGGTTTAGCCCAAGGCTGAACTTAGGAAACATATTCTTGTGTTTATTTACTAAATGATAATGCTTACTATGTGAAACTGTGAAGCAGACATTCCTTAATGATGTTCTCTCTCTGCACAGCCGAAGTCAGAGCCATGGCTCCCAAACAACAGAAGAGCTCAAAAGTCAAAAATAAGGCAAAACGTAGCAAAAAAAAGGAACCAGTATTACCTGGTAGGACTGTCTTTTCATTAAGAGGATTTTTATGGCTTCAGTATTTTTACACATAGTAACAGCAAAAATGATCATAGTTTTATGTATCAAATAAACAAATGTTTTGGCTGTCATAAAGCTAAACACAAGTAGATTTCAAAATATGGGTATTTATTCTTGTTCGTTTTCTTTCCCATTAAACTATCAATTAAATGCTGTAGGAAACATATCATCCAAAGATAAATTTGTGAGAGATAATTATTCAGATTCTATCTAATTATTCATAAAGAGTTTAAAACTGTCATATATTTGCATTTATGTTTCATGTTTTGAGACCTACTTTAATAAAGACTGTAACAAACTGCCTGACCTGTGGTGGCGCAGTGGATGAGGGCATGAACCTGGGAGCACTGAGGTCGCCGGTTCGGAACCCTGCACTGGTCTGGTCGGGGCACATGTGGGAGTTGGTGCTTCCAGCTCCTCCCCACTTTCTCTCTTTCTCTCTCTCTCTCACTCTGTGTCTCCTCTCTAAAATGGGTGAATAAAAAGAAATTTTTTTAAAAAAAGACTGTAACAAACTATGATATAGATTTGATTTAAAAAGTAAATTTGACATCATTTTATTATATTTCAGTTACTGAAGAAGATGAGCCTGTAAATATGGAGAGCATGGGTAAGTAGAAATACAATTTAGAAATCGTCCCCAGTTATTATATTTCAGTATGTAATAAGCAAGTGAGAACACTACAAATTGAAGTGATTGATCAAAATATACATGAACTAAGATTATATTAGGTCATTTAGAATATAAAATGAAAAATTTTAAATAAAGGATAATAAGTAAGAGTGAAAAAGATCATTTTAAATAGAAATAGACTCTCTGACCAGGCGGTGGCACAGTGGATAGAGCGTCGGACTGGGATGCGGAAGACCCTGGTTCGAGACCCGAGCTCGGCCAGCTTGAGCGCGTGGCCCATCTGGCTTGAGCAAAAGCTCGCCAGCTTGGACCCAAGGTCGCTGGCTCCAGCAAGGGGTGGCTCCGTCTGCTGAAGGCCTGCGGTCAAGGCACATGTGAGAAAGCAATCAATGAACAGCTATGGTGTCCCAACGGCAACGGAAAACTAATGATTGATGCTTCTCATCTCCGTTCCTGTCTGTCTGTCCCTATCTATCCCTTTCTCTGACTCTCTCTCTGTCCCTGTAAAAAAAATAAAATAAAATAAATTTACTTGTAAATAGAAATAGACTCAGGACAACCAATCCCTTCAAAATCCAAATTATATGATTATTGAGAAAACATTTGTAATTATAAAATATGGTAAATCTGCAAGTTATTACTTTTATTAAAATCATATTTTTAAAACTCTGGCTCACGAGCAATATTTATCTGTCCTTCACAGTAAAATTCCACTATTTCAAGGGAAAAGGCTGATTTTTCAGCAAAGAACCTAGAATTTAGACAACCGGACTAATGTTGTTCCTCCTTTTAGAGGCCAAATAGCTAACAATCCTTTATTTTTGTTGTTGAAACTTTCTCTTAGAGTTGACTTAGGTGATGCCCTTCATGTTTAGAAACAGAGAGAATAGTGAGAGTGGAAAAGAGAAAGATCTAAAAGCCATGTAGGCTGTTGTGAAGATTTTGGCTGTTACTCATACAAGATAGGCAGCTATTGGTGGTATTTAAGCAGAGGAGTGACATGCTCTGACTTATGTTTTGACTGGTCACACTGGCTACTCTGTTGAGAACTACAGGGGCAAGGACAAAAGCAGAAAATGGCTAGGGAGCTATTGCAACAATCCAGGAAGTAGAAGGGGGTGGCTTGCCTAGGCCAGCATGGCAGAGGTGGTGGAGACAGAGCATAAAAGTGGGGAGCTGGTGGGAGGACGTCAGCTCACAGTAAGCGGCACTAGAGCAGGCTAAGCTGTCCAACAAATATTTATTGAATTAATGAATGTACCACCCAGAATCGGAGTCACGTTTGACCCCTTTCTCCCCCTCAACACCTCCTCATGCCATTTAAACCATTCCTACTCGTGCCCGTTCCACCTCTCAAACCCTTCCCTTTCACATTATCTCCACATCTACTACCTTAATCCAAGCTTCCACATGCCTCACTGAGATTACTCCCTTAGCTTTTTCCTGGTATCAGTGCTTCCACTGAGCCTCCTTCGATCCATTCTGCACGCAACCACCTGCCACAACTCTTTCCTGCTTAAACTCTCCCATGGCTTTTCTTTGTCCTTATACTGGTCCTGGCTTCACCTTCCTCTTTGATCTTTCTCTTCATCCTCTGCCCACATCTATGGTTCACCAGTGTTCCTTAGCACAGAGCACACCGAATTTGTTCCTGCCTCAGGGTTTTTGCTCTTGCTCCAAGTGCCTGAATAGATCTTTCCCCAGATCTTTATATAACTATCTCATCATTCAGATACAGACTCCAATCCTAACCCTGAAAGACGGGTTTCCTGAAGTACTCTTACCTTCACAGCACTTAACACTTCTGAAGTTAAAATACAGTCAATTCTCACTATTTATTGAAGTTCTATATAGTTGCTATGAATACTGAATGAGCAAACACTGTGCCATTGCTTTTAGGGGAAACACAGGATTCAGTTACTATGAGCTTCTAGAATAACATTTTCATTAACCAATCAATATATAACATTTTATGTGTGTTTCTTTTTAAAGACACTTTGTTTAATATATATTGTCAATTCGTTAACACTAAACTCACAGACAACAGCACTGTAATTCATGTCTTAACCATACTTAAATGTATTTTCTCCACAAATCATGTCACAGCTTTCTTGTGCTTGGGAACACTATACAGCACTTCCACACCACACGTGGGGACCATTTTATATAAGAAAAATTCCAGCGAAAAGCATAAAAATATAAAAATGTAACACTAAATAGTGAAAAGGACACTTATTCCCAGTGCAAGAGCTGAAGCAAGATGGCAGAGCATTGTCCTTTCGGACCTCAGCTGTCAATGTGCACATCAGCAACTCAATGTGCCCCTCTAAGCATGTCTGCTAATGACCATAAAACGTACCACAACTATTGACTTTAAGGTTACAAATAAATTTTAGCGAGTGAATTTGTAAATGCAAAATCCATAAATAATGAGGATTGACTGTATTTATTTGTTAATGCATTTATAATCTATTTACTCTCTCTCTCCCTCCCCCAGAGAAACAGTAAGTCTCTTGTTCACCATTGTACCCCAATGCCTAGAACAGATATTGAGACATAATAAGTACTCAATAAATTTTTGTTGATTAATTGAATGAATGAATGAATTACTGTCTCTGTTCTTTCTGTCTAAATAAAGCCACCAGCACTCTTACCTTCCTTAGTTCTATCTCTCACCATTTTATTCTCGTTAGCACTTGTCCCAATTTGTATATATATATATATCTGAGTATATTTATCTGTTTATATCTGTACACCATGACATTAGCATCAGCCTTCTCACATAATAGGTACTCAATAAATATTCTTTGACTAAGTAATTGACTGGTAAAATAAATTCCAAGAACCTGAGAAGAAACATGTTAGAGATGTTTCAACTAGAATTAAAAGGACTGAAAAATATAAGTGAGTGTGTTTAAGGAGAAATAAACAAGCAAACAAACCTCAGTACTTCTTAGTGAGACTTGAGGGTAAGTTTTGATTCAACATCCATTATACTAGAACCTCTCTTCAGTACTGCCAGACTCCTCTCACAGCAACATCAAGATTCCTTTCACTTTCTTGCTACAGGACTTTCCTGACATTGTCAGCTGTCACTCAGGGGCTCCTTGTTGTCATGCTCCAGGAGATCAGTATCCCCTTTCCTATCAGGGAACCAAAGAACCTGCAGACTAGCTAAACAACTGTCTCCTAAGGGCCTATAGGGCAGTGTCTAGAGTTTCGAGAGAATACATATAATATTTACACATAGCAAACATATACAGAGCAACAGCTTTGTGCCAGGCACTATCCTCTCATCCCTTTAACTCTATAATGTAAGCATTATTATGACCCTTACAAGATGGAGGTGTTGTGACTCCCAAAAGTTAAATAATTTACCCAAATTATTATTCGAAGTCATACTTTAGTAGAGGTTAGATTATCAGTGGTGTTTTGGTTGCATATTGCCACTATACCAAATTACCACAAACTTTCTATTTTACAGTTTTTGAGATAGGAGTCTGAAATTACTTTTACTGGGATAAAATCAAGGTATTAGCAAAGCTAGTTCCTTCTGGAGTTTCTGAAGGAATCATCTTCTTTTTTTTAAATTTTTTTTTATTTTATTCATTTTAGAGAGGAGACACAGAGTGAGAGAGAGAGAGAGAGAGAGAGAGAGAGAGAGAGAAAGGGGGGAGGAGCTGGACGCATCAACTCCCATATGTGCCTTGACCAGACCAGTGCAGGGTTTTGAACTGGCGACCTCTGTGTTCCCAGGTCGAGGAATCATCTTCTTACCTTTCTCAGCTGAAAAACATCCTGTATTCATTGACTCTTGGCACCTTGTTCTATCTTCAAAACCAGCAGCATAGTATCTTCTAATCTTCCACTGTCTTTTACCTCTGCCTCCGGGTCACATCTCCTGCCTTAACATTGACCCCCTGCCTTCTTCTTATAAGAACCTTTGTGATTCCATTGGGAATCATCGCAGGGGTCCAATAATCTACCCATCTCAAGACCATTAACTTAATCAATCTGCAAGTCCATCTTTTTTTTTTTTTTTGTATTTTTCTGAAGTGAGAAGTGGGGAGGTAGAGACACAGACTCCAGCATGTGCCGAACCGGGATCCACCTGGCATGCCCACCAGGGGCAATGCTCTGCTGCAACAGGAGCCATTCTAGCACCTGAGGTGGAGGCCATGGAGCCATCTTCAGCTCCTGGGCCAACTTTGCTCCAATGGAGCCTTGGTTGTGGGATGGGAAGAGATAGAGAGAAAGGAGAGGGGGAAGGGTGGATAAGCAGATAGGTGCTTCTCCTGTGTGCCCTGGCCAGGAATTGAACCCGGGACTAGCACATGCTGGGCCGACACTCTACCACTGAGCCAACCGGCCAGGCCTCTTGTCATATAAGGTAACATATTCACAGGTGTCAGAAATTAGGACATGGACATCTTTTGGGGAAACACTATTCTGTTCACCACAAGTGATTAATATCACAGGTTTTGGAATTAGACAGACCTGGTTCAAATCATAATTCTGTCACTTAATAACTATGTGGTCACAAGTAACATCACTTCTCTAAGTCTCTACTTCCTCATCTGAAGAATGAGGTAGTGATACCCAACTTGTGAGAATGAAAATGTGCCTGCACATGTTCTTACACAAGGCTGTCACAAACAAGGTTACTTTAACTGTTGTTACTGTATGAAAAGATACTATAATTTGGGGTGATAACATGGTAGGGTATATAAATGTCTAATCACTATGTTGTACATCTGAAACTAATATAATATTGTATGTCCACTGTAACTAAAAAAATAAACTTTTAAAAAAGATATTATAAAGAGAGAGAAATCAATCAATAAATAAGAATGGAGAGTCCAAAAATAAACTCCCATATAAATGGTCAACTGATTTCTAACAAAAATTCAAAGGCAACTCAATGGAGAAGCATAGTCTTTTCAACAAATGATGTTGGAACAACTGCATATTTATGCCAAAAAATGTGAATTTCAATTTATCCCTCACCCCACATACAAAAATTAATTCAAAATGGATCATAAACCTAAATGTAAAACCAAATATTGTAAAACTTCCAGAAGACAACATAGGAGAAAATCTTGTGAACTTGGGTTAGGCAAAAATTTCCTAGATACAACACCCAAAACCATAAATCTTAAGAAATATTTGCCTAATAGATTTTTTCTTTTATAAAATACTAGTCAAAAATATAAAGGAATGAACCATTGCTACATGCAACAACATGAATGAATCTCAAGATAATTATGCTGAGTAAAAGAAGACAAACAGAAAGAGTATTTGCAATCTCACTTATAAATATCCCCTAGAAAACAAACTAAGGCCCTGGCCAGTTGGCTCAGTGATAGAGTGTCCATCTGGCATGTGGATGTCCCAGGTTCAATTCCCAGTCAGAGCACAAAGGAGAAGCAACCATTTGCTTCTTTACCTCTCCCTTCTCTCTCTCTCTCTCTTCTTCTCCCACAGCTCAGTTGGAACAAGTTGGCCCCAGGCACTAAAATTGGCTCCATGCCCTCACCTCAGGCACTAAAATAGCTCTGTTACTAAGCAATGGAGTAACACCTCAGATGGGCAGAGCACTGCCCAGTTGAGGGTTTGTCAGGTGAATCCCATTCAGGGTGCATGCAGGAGTCTGTCTCTCTGCCTTCCCATTTCTCACTTAAGAAAAATTAAAAAAGAAAAAGAAAGAAGGAAGGAAAGAAGGGAGGGAAGGAGGGAAGGAGGAAAGGAGGGAAAGAGGGAGGGAAGGAGGGAAGGAAGGAGGGAGGAAAGGAAGGAGGGAGGGAGGGAGGGAGGGAGGGAGGGAGGAAGGAAGGAAGGAAGGAAGGAAGGAAGGAAGGAAGGAAGGAAGGAAGGAAGGGGGTGAAGTGTATAGAGCATCGGACCGGGATGCGGAAGAGATTCCGAGTGAGCGTGGGCCCATCTGGTTTGAGCTTGGACCAAAGGTCGCTGGCTCCAGCAAGGGGTGGCTAAGTCTGCTGAAGGCCCGCGATCAAGGCACATGTGAGAAAGCAATCAATGAACAACTATGGTGTCACAACGGCAACGAAAACTAATGATTGATGCTTCTCATCACTCTCCGTTCCTGTTTGTCTGTCCCTATCTATCCCTCTCTCTGATTCTCTTTCTCTCTCTGTTCCTGTAAAAAAAAAATAAAAGAAAAGAAAGAAAGAGGGAAGGAAAACTAATAGATAGTAACAGAAAGCAGATCAGTGGTTTCCTCAGGGTGAGGGTGGTGCTGGGAGGAAAGGACAGGAGGAAACTTTTGGGATTATGGATGTGTTCTTTGTCTCGATTGTGGTGAGGGTTTCATGGGTATATGCATATATTTAGTAAACTGTACACTTTAAATACATACAGTTTATTATTTGTCGATTAAATCTCAAAACTTTTAAAAAAAAGTAAACAACAACAGAAAATAATTTTTTTAAAGATACAGATAAAATGCATAGGAGTTATTTAAATTAATTGTTTCCACATGTAGGACATGATTTGAGTTGCATGGGCCTCTTCCTTGTTTACACAGTAAGATGACCTGAGGAGCGAGTTGTGTAGAATTTGAGTCTGTATTTGCCTTTTGCTCCATCAATCTATGAGGTAAATAACTGGCATTGCCTGACCAGGCAGTGGTGCAGTGGATAGAGTGTCAGACTGAGAATGGAAGACCCAGGTTTGAGACCCCAAGGTCGCCAGTTTGAGTGCGGGCTCATCTGGTTTGAGCAAGGCTCACCAGCTTGGACCCAAAGTTGCTGGCCTGAGCAAGGGGTTACTCGGTCTGCTGAAGGCCCGCAGTCAAGGCACATATGAGAAAGCAATCAATGAACAACTAAGGAGCCACAACAAAAAACTGATGATTGATGCTTTTCATCTCTCTGCATTCCTGTCTGTCTGTCCTTATCTAACTCTCTCTCTGTCTCTGTAAAAAACAAACAAACAAACAAAAACTGGCTTGACTGCATCCTGTGGAATGCAATGTCTGTTACCTCTCTGTTACTGTGTGTGGAAGAGAATCCTTTCTTTGCCTGCTATGTTCACACATCAGAGACAAAGTACAGGTATCGATCGACTTACAACCTATGCAACTTACGACCATCCGACATTACAACCACAATCGCTAGCCCCGACTGCTCCACGTCTGGCAGCACAAGCAATGCCCAGCTGGGCGTACGACAGTGCAAACTAGCTTCCGGCAGCACTACCATCTCCGCGTGCACCATTTCAACTGTTATCCCAGACTCGGTACAGCAATTTGTGTTTTGTGTCTTGGATATTTTTCATCAAACCCCTCCCAAGATGTCTACCACAAGGAAATTGTTTTTGTCTATAGCCTACTCAACTTACGACCAAATCGTGTTACGACTGGTCTGTCGGAACCAATCGTGGTCATAAGTCGAGCACTAGCTGCATAGCATGGTAATCAGAGTGCAGCAACCTGAGTTTGAATTCCAGCTTCCATATTTCCAGCCTCTCACCTTAGATATGTCATTTGACCTCCACAGGCCTCCATTTCCTCAGCTAAAAAATAGAGACAATTATAGCAACCACTTCAGAATGTGGTTGTGAAGATGAACTGAACTAGTGATACTTGTTAAGTGCTTAGAGCAGGCAGCTTGCAGTCAAGTTGCTATAATCAGCATGGCTATTATCCACCCACATTGCTAATAACTTACCGCCTGGCCAGGACTGCTGACCTCTGTAAGCTTCTGGAGGCCTTGCAGGCCTTCTCCTCTGCTCTAACATCTTTCTCCCCCTCCTGGAGCAACCCACATTTCACTTTGTGGGAGGTGTAACTGAGCCCATAGCCCATCCCATTGCTCATCAACACAGCCTCATGGTTGTAACGTGAGGAGTTGTCTTCATTGTAGGCCTCAGAGCCAAAATAACAGCATTCTTTTATTGAATTCTGCCAGAGACACTTAGCCATGGCCAGAAGCATCTGACCTTGCTGTGTTTAGATTAGCCATTATTCAGGCAAGGCTTGAAGGTAGCAACTGTGGGAGTTTCGTGTGGTCTGTTGGCTACCAGTTGCCTGAAGTTACCAGCTTGCCAGTCGCAGGTAGAAAGTCTGCTAGTTTTACTAACTTCTAAATAAAGGAAAGTTAGATCTTACACTTAAGTTGCCTTGATGAAGTCCAATTAGTGTGAAAGGGTCATTTTATTGAAAAAAAAGTCTTACTAGTACAGTGGTTCTTAACCTGGGTTCTATCGAACCCTAGGGGTTCGATGAGTCGGTCTCAGGGGTTTGGAAAAGCCTCTGTCACGGAGGTAAAGACACACTTGTGTAAAGTCGTGATGACACGCCCCACTTGGCCATCGCTTGCTGCAGAGGATCACGTTACATTGCTTGGCCAACCAGTGCTGCAGGGAATTTAGTGCGCGCAGTAGTCAACGGCTGTCGTAGTTGTACGTTGTGTGGTTTCTTTCTTAATATTTTAAACCATACTAAATATGTCAAGCAAAAAAAAGAAAGTGGTCGGACGAATATGTACAACATGGATTCACATGTATCATGGAACACGATGGGAGTCAGCGTCCTATCTGCATGATATGCAATGCCAAGTTGAGCAACTCTAGTCTTGCACTGGCAAAACTCAATTTGGAAAAAAAATTACATTTTATTTATCACTAAAGAAGGGTTCGGTGAATGCACATATAAAACTGGTGGGTTCGGTGCCTCAAAAAAGGTTAAGAACCACTGTACTAGTAGAATCTGAAGTATGTTTAGTGGGGCAGGTGATATAGAACACAGTATTTGTCACTGTGTCTCCTGTTTCTTGAGTGGTAGAAGGCTCTCTGGCCTTTATGAGCGCCTCCTTTGACCTCCTTTATGCCCCCTCCTTTTTGGCTCTAGTTCAGCATGGGTCTCTCCAGTTCCACCTAGCGGTCTTCAAAGGCAAGATCACATCACATTTATTATGCACTAGACCAGGGGTGCTCAATACGTCGATGGCGATCTACTGGTCGATCGCCAAGGAGGTGTGGGTAGATCGCATGACATTAAAAAGACATTTGTGTTTTGATTGGCATACAGGGTAGCCAATCTGACGTCTGAACTTTTGACACCCTACGCATGCGCGTTAAACCATGCTAACTTGTTCAGTTACATTGCTGCATAGTTAGCCTTCAATTTATTTAAACTAAATACAACAAAGGGTATAAAAATGAGTGCCGTTAGCTGGTCCGAGTAAGAAACCTAAAACCTACCACTTGCATACAGAATGGGAGGGGATTTTTTTTCACTATGTCATATTCTAAGTGCGTTTGCCTCATCTGTCTGTGTGCCATTGCTATTCCAAAGAAGGGAAATGTGGAGCGGCTTTTTCGGACTGTTCATAAAAACTATGACATTGACTTTCCTCCAAAAAGAGAGCTGAGAAGGAGAAAGGTGAAAGAAGAATACACAATATTAAATAGTAATAATAGTAACTTAAATAATGATAATATAGAAGAAATAAACTTATGTTATGCATTTTTATTGTAGGTAGATCATTTTGACTTGGTCATCTTATAAGTAGGTCGCAAGCTGAAAAAGTGTGGGCACCCTGCACCAGACACTACAAATAATCCTTGGCAGAATGTTTTCACAGGACAATCTGTTTGTGAATCAAGTCAACACTTGTTTATTGATGTCTCTTACATGCCAAAAGTTAAGGGTGTCATTTTGAGGGAGATAAAAATGAGCAGTTTGTCCATAGTTTATGAACAACTTGTATTTCAAATGTTTATTATGCCAACAGATTGCAGTTTGGAATATATTTACATATATAATCAGTGTTATGCATACAGTCATTAAAAACGCAAAATTACCCGAATAAGTGTACCATAGAGCCATTAGGGTAAAAGGTAAATGCTTCTATGAGAAAATGAATTCAAAATTCCAACGTGAGGGACTAAATGCTCTTCTGCCCTTGACGACACACCAGTTGAGAGTGGGAGGAAGGATATCAGGACAACCAGGCATATGGTCTGGAGAAGATGAGAGTGGGCTGTGGGACGCTGGGAGCTTTGAGTTCCGGGCGGGAGTTCCGGGGCAGATGCCGAGCTGAGACTGGCTGATGGTTATAAGAAAATGAAGAGGGCTTGTTAGAGGGGATGAAAATGGGCAAGATGATAGCTATCCTCTTCCATCCTCTGTCCCAGGGCCTGCTGCTGCCTAGGGCTAGTCTGAGTTAGGGAAGAAAGAGACAGGAAGAACAGGAATGGAAGCTTCCTGAACCTCATTTCCCTCCTCTTCTAAGGGCAAACCTAGGACTGAGGAACCAGAGGAGGAAAAAGGAATTCCCCTCCCACACACCTTTCTCCCCACTTCTGAGGGTTTGCTAATTCAACTTAATTAGGAAGTCAGTAGCTTTAAAGTATGAAGAATGGAGGAACAAGTTTGACTGTAAAAAGAAGCAGCCCTGGGGAGCAGAGGTATCTATATAAGGTCAAGAGAAGGTTTCCTTTCTTTTCTTTTCTTTCCTTTTTATTTATTTATTTATTTATTTGACAGAGACAGAGAAGGACAGATAGGGACAGACAGACAGGAACTGGGAGAGATGAGAAGCATCAATTCTTCATTGTGGCTCCTTAGTTGTTCACTGATTGCTTTCTCATATGTGCCTTGACTGGGGGGCTCCAGCAGAGCGAGTGACCCCTTGCTCAAGCCTGCGACCATGGAGTCATGTCTATGACCCTGTGCTCAAGCTGGTGACCTTGGGATTTCAAACCTGAATCCTCCATGTCCCAGTTTGACACTCTATCCACTGCGCCACCATCTAGTCAAGCAAGAGAAGATTTCTTTAAAATGGGAGACCATTGGGCAAATCTGCATTCTGAGGGAAACAGCACAGAGGTAGGAAAGGAGGGAAAGGAAATGGGTGAGTGGTGGAGAAGGGGGGAGGGGCAGACAGGTCTTCTGAGTGGAGGGAAGGGAAGGATAGAAAGCTGCCACCGTGAGCCTCAGCTGGTGGACAGGCTGCGGGACAGCCAGGGTTCTGTGCTATACAGACACAGAATTTTTTAAAAATATTTTTTAGTTTTTTAAAATTTTATTTAGAAATTAAATTATGGAGTAACATTTATCAGTAAGAATACATAGGGTTCAGGTAAACATCTCCAAACATTTGAACTGTTGATTGTGTTGTGTGCCCATCACAGAAAGTCAAGTCATTGTTCATCGTGGTATATTTGTCTCTTTATTCCCCTCCCCTCCACTTCCCTCTCTCTGGTAACCACTTCACTTTTATTTATAAGACACAGAATTTTTTCTGTGAGATAGGAAGTGAAGTCATCTACTGAGAGAGAGCAGCAGGTGAGGGATGAAGTTAGGAGTGCATTAGAAAAGAAATACGGGTTTGATAGAGCCTAAAGAGGTGGTCATACCTTTGGACCAATAATTTCACTTTTAAAAACTATTCCAAGAAAATAATTTGAAATGAAATTTTAAAAATTATGCACTACATATCTGCAGTTATTTACAGTTATTGGGAACACATGAGAAAAAAAACTGTAAAGTTTATCAACAACAGAACAGTTAAAATCATGCTACAGAGTTACATTAATTTTAAATGACACATAGAAAAGATTATGTCTTAGTAAAATATTTGTGACATATGGTACATATTAAAAGCAAGATTTAAAATTTTATATAAGATATTATATATGGAGTAGATAGGAGGAAATAGAGCAAACTATTAACAGAGGTTCTCTCTTGAGACGAACTATTATGGGTAACTGTTATTTCCTTTTTTAAGATCGTTTTTGAAATTAAACAGATAGACTTACTTTAAAAACAAGAACAATGACTTTAAAGTCTTATAAATTTTAACCATTACAATATTTAGAGCAAACAATTGCTTGTTTCCTATTGCTAATATTTTAAGTGCCTACATTTAATGTCAAAATTTGACTTTGTCTTTCCCAGGTCATCCAGAAATTTACCCTTTAGTGTTAACTAGCAAGACCCAAGAAATATTTAACTGCCGAATAGATGAAGACATGACAGATGAACAACCTTATAAACTTATCAAAATACAAGATATTTTGGCAGACTTTTACCACAGAGCTGCAGTATCTGATTTCTATCCAATCAAAAAGCTTATCCAGGTAAGTAAAATATGCCACTTTATTTTTGAGTCTTGCTTCAAGGGGTTCCTGGTACATAATAATGAAAGTTGGAGAGATTGCTGCATTCCTTTGGGCAAATACTAGTTTGCCCATACCTCTTTGAGAATCCTGCTTGGTGATCCTCTGTGAAAATCAAATGCTTATCAGTGACTGTCTTATTCCACAGCCAGAAAAGCAAGCTGATCCTTGCCCAATTTTAACTAGAATAAGAATTTATTCTTATTTTCCCATACTGCTTTAATTGTTTAACTCATAATTTTGATCCTGATTTATCTCCAAGCATGCAAGAGAACACAACACCATAGAAAAGGAATGTTTCTTATTTTTCTTTTCCTGTTAGAAATAAAGTCACCTGGTAAATTTCCCTGGACCTATGGTGTTTTAAAAGCTTTTTAGAGTTAATAAAATAATTTTTCAATTTGAGATTATTAGCCATAGATTAGCACTATGGTTATTTTTTTATGATTGGTTGGAGAGATATATCAATTTTATGTCAATGTATGAGTAAATTGAATGACCACTGGACATTATTAACCTTCATTAGCTTTCTCATTTATTGTTCAGTAGCATGTTGTTTAATCTTCACACATGTGCGAATTTTCCAGTTTTCTTCGTGCAATTAATTTATAGTTCTGTACCATTGTGGTCAGAAAATATGCTTGTTATAAATTCAATGCTCTTAAGTTTATTAAGACTTGTTTTGGGCCTGACCTGTGGTGGCGCAGTGGATAAAGCGTCGACCTGGGAACACTGAGGTCGCCAGTTCAAAACCCTGCACTGGTCTGGTCAAGGCACATATGGGAGTTGATGCTTCCAGCTCCTCCCCCCTTTCTCTCTCTCTCTCTCTCTCTCTCTCTCTCTCTCTCTTTCTGTGTCTCCTCTCTAAAATGAATAAAATAAAAAAAATAAATTAAAAAAAAGTGTTTGTTAAAAAAAAAGACTTGTTTTGTCCTAACATATAATCTTTTTTAAAGAATGCCCCATGTGCACTTGAAAAGAATGTACTATATTCTGTTACTTTTGAAGGAAATATTTTGTAACTTTCTGTTTTGATTATATTCTTGTAGGAATATCCTGGAGATGAAATTCTGCTTGTTTATGACAAAGACTTCAAATATGGACTTAACTTTTATGTCATTGGAACTGAAGAGGGCAAGGAAAACTATTTAAACGTAAGCACACCCAAGTCCTTGCATTTTGTGGACTGTCAGAAGGAAGCAGTACCCCTGGAGGAGACCTTCGCATGGTTATGATTCTGCTTGTCAGCTCTGTTTCATTGGGGTTTAAATCCAGTTCTGACACCTAGGGTAGGTCAGCAGTAGATATGGAATGGACCAAGTCAAGCATCTCAGGGTAGTAAATACTCTACTTATTTGCCTTTATTGACCCAAGAGTGGAGACAGCAAATCGGGAGAACCACTGCTCCCAGCCACCCCTTGGCCTACATTCCTGGTTCTCCTTCTGCTATCTCTGTAACTGGGGTAAGTTACTGAGCTATTTGTCTGCAAAAATGGCAGCACCAATAGAGTCCATTTCCAGGGCTGTTGTGAAAATTAAATGGGTTAACACCAGGTAAAGCCCTTTGTATAGTGCCTGACACAAAGCTGGGCACTCCAGAAACGTCTACTACAGTTATCTGAAAGCAAAAATTTAAACTTGGTGAGTGGGAAGTTGATGAGAAGGGAAGCAGAAAATAAAAGAATGGTAGTTTCCAAAGGAAAATAAATTAGTTCACATTTAGATCTTTTTTTTTTTAAGTGGTCACGAAAGGTAATAAATTTCTGAGGCCTGCCTTTGATATGGCATAGTTCTAGGGGTTGGGGGCTTTGGTCAAACTGGGGTAGACAGAGGGGTTTGAGTGGTTGTTCAATAAATGAGAAAAATAAAAGAATGCATAGAATTTTAAAAATCTAATACTTTTTAAACTAAAATTTTACTTAGACTTAACATTTTCAGTTTTATTTTTCTCGGGTTTTTTTCTCTGTGTTTTAAATTTTTTATCTGACCTGTGGTGGCGCAGTGGATAAAGTGTCAACCTGGGAACACTGAGGTCGCCAGTTCAAAACCCTGCACTGGTCTGGTCAAGGCACATATGGGAGTTGATGCTTCCAGCTCCTCCCCCCTTTCTCTCTCTCTCTCTCTCTCTCTCTCTCTCATTCTATGTCTTCTCTCTAAAATGAATAAAATAAAAATAAAATAAATTTAAATTTTTTATTACAGTCTTGCGCAGCTTAACAATGGGGACACATCTGAGAAATGTGTCCTTAGGTGATTTCTTCGTTGTGGGAACATCATAGAGTGCACTTACATAACCCTAGATGATATAGCCTATTGGTTCTAGGCTACCATTACTGCACAAACAACATGAGATTACATCAAGCACAGATAAAATGATGCAATCAAGAGATGTGATAAATATGAGTTGTTTGAGGCTGCTGCTGGGGTAACACGGCATATAGTGTTTTACAGCAAACTATTTTTTTAATAAGTAGAAACAGTACACTCACTGTACAATAATGATAAAAAGTATAGCATAGTACATGAGCCAGTAACATAGTGGTCATTTATTACCATTTTCAAGTATACTGCTCACAAAAATTAGGGGATATTTTCAAAATAAATATGAAGCGATAAAATATCCCCTGATTTTTGTGAGCAGTATATTATGTACTGTACATAATTGTATGTGCTATACTTTTATATGTCTGACAGCACAGGAGGTTTGTTTGCACCAGCATCACCACCAACATATAAGAAATGCATTGCCTTATGATGTTACCATGGCTACAATGTCACTGAGTGATAGGAATATTTCAGCTCCATTACAATCTTATGAGACTATCATTGTTGACCAAAACATCATTACAGTGATGTGTACAGTGAAATATTTTCAAACATATAGAAAAATACAGATAATAATATAACAAATATCCACACAATTACTACCCAGAATTAACAACTATTAATATCTTATTATACTTATTTCATTTTTTTAAAAAAATAAAATAGATAATGCTTTGCTCCACTTTAATTTTACTTCTCTCTATAGGAAACCATTGTTCAAAAGTTTTTTATCCGTCCTGTCTATGATTTTATATTTTACTATACACGTATACTCCACAAATAATGTGTTTTATTATTTTATTTAAAAGTCATTCCTGACCTGTGGTGGCTCAGTGGAAAAAGCATCAACCTAGAATGTTGAGGTCGCTGGTTCGAAACCCTGAGCTTGCCTGGTCAAGGCGCATATGGAAGTTGATGCTTCCTGCTCCTCCCCCCTTTCTCTCTCTAAAAATGAATAAGTAAAATCTAAAAAAATTTTTTTAATCACGTAAAATTATATAAATCATTCTACAATTTTTGTTTTTTACTAAATTATAAAATTCTAGGCCCCAGCCATGTTGATACATTTATGTAGCTCTAGTTTGTTCATTGCAGCTGCTTCATGGGATTTTTTGTGTGTGTGACAGAGACAGAAAGAGGGACAGATAGACAGGAAGGGAGGGAGATGAGAAACATCAATTCTTCGTTGCAGCACCTTAGTTGTTCATTGACTACTTTCTCATATGTGCCTTGACAAGGGGCTCTAGCTGAGGAGTGACCCCTTGCTCGAGTCAGCGACCTTGGGTTCAAGCCAGCGACCTTGGGTTCAAGTCAGCGACCTTTGGGCTCAAGTCAGTGACCATGGGGTCATGTCTATGATCCCAAGCTCAGGCCAGAGATCCTGTGCTCAAGCTGGTGAGCCCATGCTCAAGCTCGATAAGCCAGTGCAACCTCGGGGTTTCAAACCTGGGTCCTCTGCATCCCTGTCCGACACTCTATCCCCTGCACCACTGCCTGGTCAGGCTGTATATCATTTTTATTCATACTTATAATTCTCTAACCAAAGAAATTTTACTGTCAGAGATAACTAGTTTTATATTTAACATTGAGTTTTAGTATTCCAAAATGCTTTTTTCTTATCATGTATCTTTTCCATTTTTACTCTCCCATCTTTTTTTCTGTTATCTTCTGTCTATATCCTTGATATCCTTTTTGTTGTTCTTTACTCTTCTTTTTTTGCTTGGTTTCCTTCTCATAATTGAAATGTATGAACCAACAAGGAAGAAAAATAAGGAAGTGCTTAATAAGGAATTTGTGTAAAAGTAGAGTTTATTGCAAAATATACAGATGTAGCTATAAACTAAATTTGGTCGTATAATTTTTAATGTTATTTGTTTCACTCTAGCCCCCAGAAGTTCCAGAAGAACAGGAGGAACATAAAGACTTTAAAGAGCATGTTCCCGAAGAAATCTATTTTTATAAGCCCCCCGTCTCTAAACCATGGGTTTCTTTGGGCAGTGAAAAAGAAATTGAGGATGAATCAGTTAAGGAATCTATAAAGCAGGTCAGAGGCTTGAATTATCTCCAGTCATTACCTCTCTATAGCTGAATAACACTGATTCCTGAAGGCTCTGCAAGGCTCCTGTGTTTGCTATGGGCATGTGGCTTTTCTTTGGCTAAAAGAATAGTCTTTGTCTTAGGTGTGTACTATGGCTTGAATTATGTTCCCCCAAGAGATATGAAGTCCTAACCCCCAGTACCTCAAAATGTGACCTATTACGAAGTGGGAGGGCATTATTCCCTCTGGCTGGCATCCTTATAGAAGGAGGGCCATAAGAATACACAGAGACACAGGAAGAAAAAGCACCATGTGAAGAAGGAGGCAGAGATTGGAGTGCTGTATCTACAAGCCAAGGAGCACCAAAGATTGCTGGCATCACCAGAAGCTAGAGGCAAGCAACAGACTCTGTCTCAGAGACCACAGAGAAAACCACCCTCCAAACTCTTGATCTTGGACTACAACCCTCCACAACTGCAAGAGAAGAACTTTCTGTTGTGTTTAGCCACCCAGTTTGTGGTACTTGGTTATAGCAGCCCTAGGAAATTGACACAGTGGCATTGCCCAAGCTGCCCCTGGGAGGAGGACTTGAATGTGATTTATTTTGAAAGTGTCCCATAAGAGACTAGGGAAGTAGTGGGAGAGGGACCCACCAAAAACCCCACAGGGGTGCAATCTCAGGCAACATTTCAGCAGAGAGAAGGCTTCAGCCTGAACCCCTAGGTGGATTCTGGAGGGTAAATTACACGTCAGAAGGTCCCAAAGAGAAGCAAAAGAGATGAGCTTCTGAATGTCTCCTACCAGCCCATTATAGGTTGGGATGTAAACAACCACTCACTTCCTATTCTTTGTACCTGTGGGTAAAGTGGGCCCAGAGCTCTGGAGCAGTACTTCATGGAAGAGCAGCCGGTGGTGGCCATGGGAACAGAAAGCTCAGGGAGGTGGAGGGGTCCATGAAACATATGCAGAAGTCTGAGAGGATGTAGGCAAAGCACCTGCCACACATCGATTTTTCTCCAAGGACTTGATTATGTAGCCTTTACTGATTATTTGTGTTGCAGATTACACATATGATTTCTCGAAAACGAAGTGAATTTGGTGCACCGATTAAGTTCAGTGACCAGAATGCTTCTAGTGTAAAAGATGCCTATATTGAATGTACAACCTACCCAGATAAAAATTTTGTTATTAAGCAACTTGAGAAAGATATTGGCATGCAAGTAGTCCCCCAGGTCAAGGACACAAATACTCAGACAAAATGGTAAGTATGGAATGGATATGTGTACGTTCAAAGGCCATTAGACTAAAATCTAGCAATGTCCATGAATATTTTGAGAAATTTTTATAATAAATGAAAATGGATTGACAATGATGACATAGATCTCCACAGAGCAATTCAATTCATGAAGGTCTAATTGCTTGCAACTCTGCCTTTTAAAATCTTAGTAGGAAAATGAGATACAAGTATATAAGACTATGCAGAGGGAAAGTGAAGGATGTTGTTAATAATTATAGTTTTGTGCCTGACCAGGCGGTGGCGCAGTGGATAGAGCGTCAGACTGGGATGCAGAAGACCCAGGTTCGAGACCCTGAGCTTGCCAGCTTGAGCTCGGGCCCATCTGGCTTGAGCAAAAAGCTTGCCAGCTTGGACCCAAGGTCACTGGCTCCAGCAAGGGGTTGCTTGGTCTGCTGAAGGCCCACGGTCAAGGCACATGTGAGAAAGCAATCAATGAACAACTATGGTGTCGCAACGGCAAAGAAAAACTAATGATTGATGCTTCTCACCTCTCTCCGTTCCCGTCTGTCCCTATCTATTTCTCTCTCTGACTCTCTCTCTCTGTCCCTGTTAAAAATAATAATAATAATAAAATAAATAAATAAATAAAATGTATTCAGTGAATGACCAGATGTGAAATAGATTGTCAAGGGAATATTTTGGGGACTTGAGCTATGCTTTGAATGTTGTATAAATTTGGAGGCATATGTAGCTGAGCTATGCATTTTCTTTTTTACAGTTAAAAAACATTTTATTTTGAAATAATTTTAGATATATAGAAGATAAGCCACAAATGTTACATATAATTTGGAGAAATAGAGAAAGGGAAAGCAGCTCCAAAATTTTTTTAAATGATCTGAACAACTCAAGGGAACAGGAATAACAGAGTTTGCACGGGACCATGAGACCAGCCTGGGTACAATGAAGGGAGTAGCAGAGGTAGACAGAGAAGCAGTTTCTCTGTGAAAGAGAATAGGGAATTTGGACAAATTCTAAAGCAAAAAAAAGAGAGGCAGGATAGTAAGGTATTAAAATAAGATGAGCCTAGCCTGGCCTGACGAGGCAGTGACACAGTGAATAGATCATCAACCTAGGACACTAAAGACCCAGGTTCAAAACCCCGAGGTTGCCAGCTTGAGCCCAGGCTCATCCAGCTTGAGCGCGGGGTCCTGGGCTTGAGCATGGGAATCATAGACGTGATTGTATGATTGCTGGCTTGGGACAAAAGGTCACTGGTTTGAAGCCCTAGGTCACTGGCTTGAGTAAGGGGTCACTGGCTCTGTTGAAGCGCCCCCGCCCCCAGTCAAGACACATATGAGAAAGCAATCAATGAACAACTAAAGTGCCTAAACAAGTTGATGCTTCTCATATCCCTTCCTGTCTGTCCCTGCCTATCCCTCTCTGTCTCTCACTCGCTTAAAATAAAATATAGAATAAAAAAGATGAGCCTGGCAGTATGTATTGGGAAGTAGAGGGGAAAAAACCTAGAGATGAAGAGATTGCTGTCATTAAATAAGGTAAAAATGTGACCAGTGTCTAAAGTAAGATGGTGGCAGTAAACTGAGAAAAAGGGGTAGACATGTAAATACAAAATTCTTAACTCCCATCATTCAAACAAACAAGCAAGCAAACAAAACTCAACATTCTTGACCTCTCCAGCTATCATTGAATTTCTCTGCTTTTCTTTACAACAAAACTCCTCACAGCAATTTTCCACACTCTCTACTTTACTTCCTCTTTACCATTCTATCCTAATCCCATTCTAAACGTCTGTAAGCCACCAAAGACCTCCAGTGACTCGGTTCCTGAAATTAGCATTGCTCAGAAGATGCAGACAAGATGGCAGAGTGCTGAAGGAGAACCCAGTTTGTGCAGAGAGAAGGAAATGGGGAACAGAGGTGAATAAGGCTAGTGAGGTACAAATCTTTGATTCTAGGAATACTTGGCTAAGTCAGTGGCTTTGGAAGCCCTGAATGGAATAGAAGTGTTTTTCCATTGTGTGTATTTTCTCGCCCACTGGATGTGAGCTAGGATTTAAGGTAATGGCCCACCAAAAATAAAAAAAGACCTCCAGTGGTCTGATTGTCAACCCAATTTTAATACCTCTTCTTTCTTCACTTCTTGGCAATATTTAACATGGTTGACTATTTCTTCTCCTTACAACACATTTCCACTTGGCTTACGGACAACACTTACTGTACCTCTCCTAACTTAACTGGCAGCACTTCTCAGTCTCTTTCACTGGATCCTCCTCTTCCCAAGTTCTAAATATTAGAGGATCCCCAAGGCTAAGTCCCTCTGATGTTTTCTCTCACTACACTTAGTCTCTGGGTGAATTCACCCAGTGCTTTGGTGTTCCTGTTATCTATTTGCTGACAACTCCCAAATCTATGTCTTCAACCTTAACTTCTCCGCTGAACTCCACATTGCTTATATTCATCTGCTTACCTGGATGTCTAATAAGGGTCTCAAATTTAATATGTCCTAAAACGATTTTTTAAATAATTTTCTACCTTCAAATCAGAAACTCCCTGAATCTTCCACATCTCAGTAAATGGCAATAATATTCTTGTAATTACTCAGACCTTAAACCTTGGCTCTTGATGGATCTGCCTTCAAAATATATTCATTTCTGTCATCTTGGGCCAAACCATCCTCATCTCTTTCTTGAATTATTGTAACACCTCTGAACTGGGCTTTCTCTATTCATCCTTGCCCTCCTGCATTCTGTTCTCCATGAAAGAGCCAGACTAATTTGTCCCTCTGCCCTCATTTCCCATAATTCCCCTGGCTCATCCATTCCAGCCACACTAGCTTCCTTGTACCTTAAATTCACCACGCATGCTCATACCTGATGTCTTTACGCTGTCAGTTCCTCTACGTAGGCTGCTCTTCCCCCATCCTTACATTTCATTTTCTTGTTCATCCAAATCTCTGCTTGAATGAGGCGTTCCCCAACATTCCTTTATAAAAGCAACTGCCATTTGTACCTATTATTCCCTTACTCTTATTTTCTTCTTCATGGTACTATGATCACTTGATAAGCATTTGTAATTGCCTCTCTTTTCTTACCTTCTTCCCGCCTACCATTTAGAATTTAAGCTCATGAGACAGGAACTTGATCTATTTTGTTCATTTCAAATTTCCAACTTCTAGGAGAGTTCTTGGCACACAGAGGCAGATTTAATGGTAGGCACATGGGGCCCTGGGTCCTGACTTCTGAAGGGCCCCTCAAAACGCCAACTTTACACTTTTTTCTAATGACACCAAGTTTGGTTTCATATGTGCAATTTTAACTTTAATGGTACATAATATTTTTTATTCATTTAAAAATATGGTTAATATGTATTTTTCCCCATCTCTCTTTTTTTTTTAAGGGGTCCAATATTTTCTTCTGTGTCCAGGATCTCAACCAACCTTAATCCACCTCTGCTGGCACAGATTTATTAAATAAAGTGAATAAAGGAATGAGGAAGGAAAAAAGGAGAGGAATCATGGGAAAATAAAATGGATGACTGACTAGGGTTCAAGTTAACAGAAAAGCCATGAAATATACAGTGAGGGAGTCTGTGACCAGGAGAATCAGGGTTAGCAGCATGGAGTGTAGAATAAAATATGCTTTTCAGATTTATGAGAAGTATAAAGTCATAAACCAGAAAGTGCATCATTAAAGTCAAGGCACAACTACATAAATTCCAAGGATCAGGACAAGAAATGGGTGAGAAACCAAGGAGGCAGATAAACATATAGGCCGGAATCAAATAATTGAAGAGAAAGACAAGAATTAGAGTTGAGTCTCAGCAGAGAATTAGAACATCAGAGATTCACAAACAGCAAGAAGTGAGAGTGAGACTAGAAGGAGAGAGATGGTTTGTTAGTATCAAAAAAAAAAACAACAACCCAACAACAACTTAGGTTTTGAGAGAAATATCTTAGTCAAACCAACCAGAGAATTTTTCTAGGTTCCTGGCAGGGTACAGAAAAGTGACCAGAATGAGTCTGCCCCAATAGACTCAGGAGGTGGAGTCAGAAAGGGACAGTGAACTTCTGACAACAAGGACATTAATAGGCTCTCAATTGATGTTGACTGATAATAATGGACAGTTGTTCTATACGGCTGGAGTGGACAGATGAGAAATAAGGGCAGGCCTTGATCCACAAAGTGAAAATAATAAATCAAAAGAACTCAAGTGGTTCAAATCTAGGTGACAGAGAATGCTGGTACTACTTAATAAGATCAGGGAATTAGCTAGTTTGAGGAGAAGGTGGAATATATGATTGTGATGAAAGAATTTTTACAAACCTAAAGATGAGATTCAACAAGTAATAGCAATGAAAGCAAATGTTTACAGTGTTCTTACCACATACCAGGCATTCTCCTAAGCAATTTGCACATATCAACTCAATCTCCACAACTGCCCTTTGAGGTAGGCACCATTCCCATTATACAAACAAAGAAACTGAGGCAGAGAGGTTACAAATGAAAGCTCAATATTTGGAACATAATTTAAACTTGAATCAATAATGAGTAGAAATTTGAGATAGACATCTCTTTAGGTTCTTTTTTTGTATGTGTTACATTGTGCATCAGATCGTATAGATCAGGGGTCCCCAAACTTTTTACACAGGGGGCCAGTTCACTGTCCCTCAGACTGTTGGAGGGCCAAACTATAAAAAAAACTATGAACAAATCCCTATGCACACTGCACACATCTTATTTTAAAGTAAAAAAACAAAACGGAAACAAATACAATATTTAAAATAAAGAACAAGTCAATTTAAATCAACAAACTGACCAGTATTTCAATGGGAACTATGGGTGCAGATGCATCCTGTGCTCCTCCCACTGACCACCAATGAAAGAGGTGCCCCTTCTGGAAGTGCGGTGGGGCGAATAAATGGCCTCAGGGGGCCGCATGCGGCCCGAGGGCCAAAGTTTGGGGACCCCTGGGATAGAAAATACAATGACCTTATCTCACATACCATATTTTCTCAACTTAAGTCTAAAACTTTAAATTTTTTAAATCAGCAAATTAAAAATTAATAATTAATATTCTGGAAAACAACAAAACAAATCACATTTAAAAAAATAAGAGTGACTCTTAGTCATGTTGCTACTTTGATGAAACCACCAGGTGCCATGTAATTTCTTAATCCTACTTGTGGGATAAAAATTGAAAGGTGAAGCTAAGATTTGAAACCAAGTCCCTTTGGTTCCAATACCAACATTCTTTCCATTACTTTACCTCTGCTATGGGTACTGATCTAGGAGGGGGTTGGAGAAAGGGAGGGGAGAATGAATTATTCTATTCAAAATAAGCAAAATTCTCTTTATTCTTCTGTATGATTGCTCTCATTTAATTTATTTACCTCTCACAAAGACATTTTACTGCCATTTGTTCAAAAAATACAGATTAAATACAATCTAATAGTTTACTGAGCACCTAAAATGTGCTAGCACTGTTTTAAAGGCTTTGCATGTATTAATACATTCAATTCTCACAATAACTCTACGAGTTAGGTACTTTAAGAATTTTATTTAGAGATGAGAAAACAGGCATACAGAGGTTAAATGAATAGCTCAGAGTTACATAGCTAGAATGAGTAATAGAATCAGGCTTCAAAGCCAAGCCGCCCATCACCAGAGTGCCCACTCTTAAGGACTGTGTCAAATAACCTTTCTACAGCCCCACACCCTCACATCAAGGAGCTCACCCAGTCTAGTGGGTAAGACTGAGAAAGCCCAGAGGTACAATGCAATGTGATAGTTCAAGGGTGAAGATGATTGCTGAGAGCAATCAGTCTGGTTGGAATAAGCGTTCTTCCAGAGGTTGTGCTACCATTATAGCCTAAATGTATATTGTTCCTAGTTTTGTATATTTAGAGCAGAGTTTCTCAACCTCAACAATGACATTTTGGGCTGGATAATTATTTGTTGTGGGGGGAGCTGTCTGTCTTGTGTATTGCAGGGTGTTTAATAGCAATCCTGGGTTCTAGCTACTAGATGCCAGTAGCACATCCGTGTGACAACCAAAGTGTTTCCAGACAATGACAAATATTCCCAGGGTGTGGGGATGTAACAGGATTGCATTGGTTAAGAAACACTGGTTTAATGAAAGAAGAGAGAGAAAACAATAAACAAATGTGGCAACATGTTAATAATTGATGAATTGGGATGAAAGGTATATGATAGTTCCTTATATCCTTCTTACAAGTTCCCTATACATTTAAAATAATATTTAAATATAATTTTTTAAAAATAAGAGCTTATTGATTATGTTTGAGAGAAATACACAAATACTTTGAATGACAGTCAATATCAATTGTCTAGGATAAATAAAAAATTTAGTGTATAAAATTTAAATATAAAATAATATCCTAATACTGTCACAAAAATAAATCTTTGACCTGTCATAACTGTATTTACTTTTCTTTGATCTAATTTTTGTCATTAAATTTTCTTTTAATATATTAGGACATATCCCAGAAATGCTACTACACAATATCATCCAAGAGAATTTTTAGAAGAAGAAAAAGAAATACTCGGACAGTCAAACACTTTAGCTGGTTTTCTTAACAACGTGTCCATAAGGTAAAAATTATACATTAAATTTTAAAAATAAAACATAAAATGTGTATGTTACGTTATAATAATATAAGTCTTAAAAAAACAGCTCCAGTCCTGCCCAGTTAGCTAAATTGGTTAAGAGCCTCGTCCCGAAACAAGGTTGTGGATTAGAACCCCAGTCAGGGCCCACACAGGAAGCAATCAATGAGTGAATGACTGAGTGTAACAACAAATGTTTCCCTTTCCTTTCCCTTCTCCCTCTCTTCCTCTCTGTTTCTAAAAATCAACCAATACATAAAAACCTTGTTCGGATAACTCGGTTGGCTGGAACATCATTATGGCGCAGAGGTTGCTGCTTCAATTTCCCGGTCAGGGCACATACAGCAGCAGCAGCTCTATGTTCCTCTCTCTCTCTCTCTCTCTCTCTCTGCCTCTCTCAAAAATGAACAAACAAAAACAAAAGAACAAACAACAACAAAAGAAAACCAAACAGGTCCATACATGTTATCTAGATTAAAAATATGAAGACAGTTCTCAGGCATATGTTAGCATATGACTTTCTACAGATTCTCAGTCTTTCTCCTCTATGTTAAGCAACATCTTAGACCTCTCATGCTAGGGCCACACTAAACAATGTGAACCCAGAAAATGTATACAGTTGAGTATGTGAGGTTGTTTTCCTAACAGCAAATTAACCTTTACTTATCATGGTTTCTTTTATTTAAGTCTTTTTCTCCACTCCCCCCTCCCCTTCTTAGCTTCATTGACTTTTGTAGGATTATAAAGATGAGGATGCTGTGGATACTGAGGATGATCATTACAATGATGGTGACAGACATTTACAAAAATATCTTTATAAATAAGAGCCTGAATTCAGAGGTTTTCCTTAAATATGTTATCCTTATCCCTACTTCCTGTCACTCTTACTGGCTCTGACAGAGAGGAGTCTTCAAATGCCTCTACAGTGGTACTAAAACCCTGGGCTTCTAAACCAGAGAAAGCTTGACAGGTTCTCATCAAGCTGATGTCACAGTTCAGAGAAGTGGAGCCAATGATGGGAAGGTCTGCCAGTTGTACCCAATAGGTTGGTTTCCATCTTTTTCCAAAATTAAAAATTTGGTGGTCAAATTCACAGATAGCCCAGTTCAGCTTTTTTATTTTTAATAAAACATTGTTAGTTCTTTCAGACTGGACTAATTGTCCTGAAAATTATCTATGCCTAGGGAGAATCTGGTTCAAAAATTCATCAATGATTTAGAGAATGCATTAATTATTTGCCACTCACAGGAATCCTAGTTTTTTCCTATGTGGGCAAAGAGAAAGAAATAAGAAAACCTAAGGTTTCTTTTTCTCCTTATCAAAATTAAGTATTTAAAATTTTCCTACCTGACCAGGTGGTGGTGCAGTGCATTGGACTGAGATGCAGAGGACCCAGGTTCCAACCCTGAGGTCACTGGCTTGAGTGCGGGGTTGCTGACTTGAGCATGGGATCATAGACATGACCCCATAGTCACTGGCTTGAGCCCAAAGGTCTCTGGCTTGAAGCCCAAGGTCGCTGGCTTGAGTACAAAGTTACTGGCTTGAGCAAGGGTCACTCGCTCTGCTGTAGCCCCCCAGTCAAGGCACATATGAGAAGCAGTCAATGAATAAATAAGGAGCCACAATAAAGAATTGATACTTCCTGTCTCTCTCCCTTCCTGTCTATTTGTCCCTATCTGTCCCTCTCTTTGTCTCTCTTTCTGTCTCTGTCACAAAAAAATAAAATAAATTTTTCCTGATAAGAACATTAAAAATAAGAAGCATGTCTCTGTAGAATCCACTTCAAGGAGATAAATGACCTATAATCAATTCTCAATTATCCATATTGTGTATTATCATTAGTCCTGGAGTTTTGTTTTTCACTTTCAATTGCTATGGTTATGAAGAAAGGAGTATGATTCCTTCCCTAAGATGTGGGAAGGAGAATCCAGAACTATAAGAAGGAGGAAAATGACACAGGAATTAAAATAGCAATGGCTAACAATAAATAAGAAACACATGTTTATATCACTGCCATTCTTCCCACTCTAAAACTGTTTAAGGCTTATTTAATTTTTTTTAAATTAATATAAGCCTAAAGATTTAATATAAGCTTATATTTGTGCTGGAAGAGAGTCCTATCAGAAATGAAATCTTTTTCATAGACTTTGATTCAAAATTTACCTAAGGGAAGCATGATTTGCAAAAGAAGGAAGTTATGTTAGAGGAGACAAGAAACTTCCAGGGGATTCTCAAAGCAACTAAGAAACGTTCATTGTGGAGTTAAAAAAAAAAAAAGACAATGATATTTTTGTACTTTAACTTGGACAACAGTGTTGCCAGCTTCCAATTTGTCACTCTCAGGAACCATGTGATGGAGTGCCAGGAAATCAAGAATCAGGAAACCAGCCTGACCAGGCGGTGGCGCAGTGGATAGAGCAGGGGTGCCTACACTTTTTCAGCTTGCGAACTACTTATAAGATGACCAAGTCAAAATAATCTACCTACAATAAAAATACAAAACATAAATTTATTTCTTCTATGTTATCATTATTTAAGTTACTATTATTACTATTTAATATTGTGTATTCTTCTTTCACCTTTCTCCTTCTCAGCTCTCTTTTTGGAGGAAAGTCAATGTCATAGTTTTTATGAACAGTCCGAAAAAGCCGCTCCACATTTCCCTTCTTTGGAATAGCAATGGCACACAGACAGATGAGGCAAACGCACTTAGAATATGACATAGTGAAAAAAATTCCCTCCCATTCTGTATGAAAGTGGTAGGTTTTAGGCTTCTTCCTCGGACCAGCTACGGCACTCTTTTTTTTTTTTTTTTTACAGGGACAGAGTGAGAGTCAGAGAGAGGGATAGATAAGGACAGACAGACAGGAACGAAGAGAGGTAAGAAGCATCAATCATTAGTTTTTCATTGTCCTTACCACACCTTAGTTGTTCATTGATTGCTTTCTCACACATGCTTTGACCACAGGCCTTCAGCAGACCAAGCAACCCCTTGCTGGAGCCAGCGACCTTGGATCCAAGCTGGCGAGCTTTGGCTCAACCCAGATGGGCCCGTGCTCAAGTTGAGCGAGTTAGAGGTCTCGAACCTGGGTCTTCCGCATCCCAGTCCGACGCTCTATCCACTACTCCAGCTCCTGGTCAGGCGGCCCTCATTTTTATACCCTTTGTTGTATTTAGTTTAAATAAATTGAAGGTTCACTACGCAGCAATGTAACTGAACAAGTTAGCGCGGTTTAACGCGCATGCGTAGGTGTCAAAAGTTCAGACGGCAGATTAGCTACCCTGTATGCCAATCAAAACACAAATGTCTTTTTAATGTCATGTGATCTACCCACACTTCCTTCGGGATCGACCAGTAGATCGTGATCGATGTATTGAGCACCCCTGGGATAGACCGTCAGAATGGGAAGTGGAGGGCCCAGGTTCAAGACCCCCGAGGTCACCAGCTTGAGCGCGAGCCCATCTGGCCTGAGCAAAAGCTCACCAGCTTGGACCCAAGGTTGCTGGCTCCAGCAAGGGGTTGCTCGGTCTGCTGAAGGCCCGCGGTTGAGGCACATATGAGAAAGCAATCAATGAACAACTAAGGTGTTGCAACGGCAATAAAAAACTGATGATTGATGCTTCTCATCTCTCTCCATTCCTGTCTGTCTGTCCCTATCTATCCCTCTCTCTGACTGTCTCTCTGTCCCTGTAAAAAAAAAAAAAGAATCAGGAAACCAGAGACATGATGCTGTCTTCACATCTCCCTTATGAATGACTTCCCCATTCAGCCCGAGAAAGAATCAGGGAGCCCGAGTGAAGGCCCCCTCCTCACTTCTTTCTTGGGAATTTTTTTTTTTATTCTCGCTGGAACAGAGAGACATAATTTTGAAAATGTTAACAAATGCTTCTACTTGAAACAGGGTTTAAAACTTGAAGCTCCAGGTATGAACCTACCCTACAAACTGTTATGCAAAATTTAATGTTCAGACCCTGGCTGGTTGGCTCAGTGGTAGAGCGTCAGCCCAGCATGTGGATGTCCCAGGTTTGATTCCCAGAAGGACACACAGAAGAAGTGACCATCTACTTCTCCACCCTTTCCCCCCCCTCTCTTTCTCTTTCTCCCTGTCCCCACACTCCCTGCAGCCATGGCTCCATTGGAGCTAGTTGGCCCTGGGCACTGAAGATGACTCCATGATCTCCACTTCAGGTGCTAAAAAATGGCTCCGGTTGCAACAGAGCCAAGGCCCCAGAAGGGCAGAGCATTGCTCCCTAGTGGGTTTGCCAGGTGGATCCTGGTTGGGGCACATGCGGGAGTCTGTCTAGGGGAAAGCCTGTAAGTCTGCATTTCTGACAGTTCCAGGTCATGCTGATTCTGCTGGTTCTGGGAAATGTTTCTAGTTTGAAAGATGAAGTACAAGGAGAATTTAACCCAAACAGTATTCAGTTAAGTAGTGAATGGTAGTGTTAGTGCTTATGGTAGAGGTAGTAAATGGTACCCTTGCTTAATTACATTGTGAGATGTATATATTTAGTTATATATATAATTGTCTAAATAAAGTGTTTTTTGTTTCTTATTTTAGGAAATTGATAATTCAGGTCAATGCCTCATCCACTGTGCCACCACAGGTCAGGCAGGAAATTCATAATTCAGAACCACTCTTTCAGCTTGCCACACCTGTTAAAACACCAAGCTATTAGGACTTTAAATCATTAGTCCATTTACCATCAGGGTAAAACCTTGGGTGGCGTTCTATTTGTGGGAAAGCCCCTAGAGACCTCAGGAGTGAGGAGTGAGCTGAGCTTTCAACGCTAAGCATATGAAAAGACAATAAGCATTACAGTAACTTTTAAGACAGAAGCCTGTCAAGCCAGGAAACTTAGACTATTAAGAGATGAGCATAACACTCAGATTATTTTTTAGAGAAACAAAAGTTTCATTTTTAGGAAGCTAATTCTCTATTTTTTTATTTTTTTTTATTATTCATTTTTAGAGAAGAGACAGAGAGAGAGAGAGAGAGAGAGAGAGAAAGGGGGGAGGAGCTGGAAGCATCAACTCCCATATGTGCCTTGACCAGACCAGTGCAGGGTTTTGAACTGGCGACCTCAGTGTTCCCAGGTCGACGCTTTATCCGCTGCGCCACCACAGGTCAGGCGCTAATTCTCTATTTTAAGAGCTGTCTCATACATTGCAAGAGGTTTAGTAATGTAATTAAATACATTAAGTCCTCCCAGGCTTTGAAGCAACTAAAACCACTACCAACACACACACACACACACACACACACACACACACACACACACACCCCTAAACTCCAAATCTCCCCGTAAGAATCTCTAATTTGTTGTTTTGAATTATATATGTGTGTATATACCCACACACATATAATCCTAGTTATATATTAGTATAATAATTAGTATGCATGATCATTTGGTACTGGATATTGCTAAGAAAATTGCGCTTTTTTTTGGTCAAGTTTGGATTTTCAGGACACAAATAAGACCACGTTCAAACTGGGAGGTTACTGAGGGGTACACTGTGCAAAACAAAGTAAGAGGAAGGAGGATCAGGTAGGGAGAGCTTCAGACAGTCTTGGCCAACCCAGCAGGGCGCTGCAGAGTAAAGGGGGCCTGTTGGAGGAGACAGAGATGTGCCAGGGGCAGAACTGGTGGGGTCCTGCTGTCCTCACAGCTGCCATGCTCACTGGCCTGGGAACCGAGGCAAATGCTGAAGGTGCTAACACATCCTGGAAGCTGAACAGCAAGTTCTTAGAAGTTCTGAGTAGCACACTGCCGTGAACTTTTTTCTCTCAAGTCCTTACATCATTTATTTCATATTAGGCTGATCCTTAGTTATCAAATATAATCGAGTATATATTTTTCTTTCAGTAGAAATAAAGCAGGTAGAGCTACTGGAAGTATCTCATTGAATTCTAAAATTCAATGTCTTAATTGATTTTATTTTTATTTTTAAAAAATAGTGTTGAAATAGCCCTGCAACAAAATGAAATCATGAACACATTTACTAATGACTGGAAATGCCTGGCAGAAGAAGAGAGCACCTTTGGGGACAAGACTGACACCCACCTGAAGGAGCACCAGTCCTTTACCCACCTTCATAACCTAATGGAAAAAACAGTCACCTGCGTCTCATGGCATCCAGACATCTATGGTGAGATGGAAAAGACTGTGACTCCCTTATGATGACATTGACAGTCTGTTGTTTTATGTGCAAAATTTGAAAATTAGCTCAATTTCAGTAAGACAACTTCCATCTGCTGAGGGCCCAGCACCTGCTAAGCACTTTCTTTCTGCATCTTCTGCCAGTGTCCTCCCACTCTGGGATGCTCACTGTGACCTCTGCTTTACAAGGAGAAGACAAAGCTCAACTCAGGAAGGGACAGGCTCATGTCACCCAGCCAGAGAAGTGCCAGATCTGGTTTTGACTCAGAACTGTTGCACCCCCAAAGCTAATGTCATTTCCCCTGACTCTCTGCCCCTCTGATTCCTGGACAAAGTAGGAGCTGCACCTCCTTTAAAGCTCTCAGTAGCCAACGTGTGAAGGTGGAACTTCAGGAGAGAGAGGTCCTTGCCCTCTTTCTTCCTCCTCCCCTCCCCCACACTGGCCCTTTCCTCAAACAAAATTATTTTCTTACTAAATCTTCAAGGTCCCAGGTTTATTTTATACTCCCACTACATCTCCGTTTGGACTAGGCACATTTAAAGGGGTAAATAAGCCCAGGCCAGATAGCTCTGTTGGTTGGAGCATTGTCATTGTTCCAATATGTAAAGGTTGCTGTTTCCACTCACACCATACAGAAACAGATTGATTATTCTGTCTGTCTGTCTCTCTCTCTCTCTCTCCTTTCATCTCTCTCTGAAATCAGTAAATAAAAAATATTTTTAAAAAATTAAGATAAAGGGCCTGACCTGTGGTGGCGCAGTGGATAAAGCGTCGACCTGGGAACACTGAGGTCGCCAGTTCAAAACTCTGCACTGGTCTGGTCAAGGCACATATGGGAATTGATGCTTCCAGCTCCTCCCCCCTTTCTCTCTCTCTCTCTCTCTCTCTCTCTCTCTGTCTCCTCTCTAAAATGAATTTTAAAAAATTAAGATAAAGGGCTAAATAAGTGACGTGTGGCTGCTTGCAACCACATTAAACAGTGGAGCTCTGCCCTGGCAGAATAGCTCAGTTGATTGAGCATTGCTCCAAAGTGCAGCAGTTGCTGGTTCAATTCCTGGTCATGGCACATACAGGAACAGGTCCATGTTCCTGTTTCTCTCTCTCCCCATTATTCTCTCTCTAGAATCAATGAAATTAACAACAACTAAAGAGTGAAGCTCTAAGAAAATTCTTAGCCCCCTGTAGAATATTTTTACTCCAGTTTTATCCAAAGGAAAATGAACAATGACTATGTAGAAAAGCAAAACCTACAAGCACTTCACCATGTATTGTTTCTGCAGATCTTCATTAATTGTGTTTCAATCAGGGCTAATAGCTGTGTCGGTGGCCGTGCGACTCTCCTTTGAAGAGAGAGTTCAGTTTTCTGGTAAATTACTGCTGCAACCATCACTGATTCTTTTCTGGAGTTTCTCTGATCCCATACATCCTCAGGTAATGAAGGAGAGTCATCCACATAGTCTAAAATTTTCAAATATTGCTTTCACATGTCTCTTTTGGCAGCTTCAATTGCAAAGTGCTTTATAATCACTTGATGTTGTGAACTCTTATAAAGTCAGGCTTTCTTCAATGCAGAATTTGGGATCATTCAATTTGAGCAAAACAAAAGTTTATGCTTAGCTTATTGAAAAGGTTCATTGAACAAATCCATGTTTGAAAAAATATATATTGTAATAGGAACAGTCAACCAATTTTAAAGAGCAAACTTTTTTATGGGTTTTATTTAAGTACAGATTGTTCAAATGCAAATAGATTTTAGTTTCACATGAATTCCCTCAATTCCAAGGATCATCAGTAGGTGGCGGTAAGGAGTAAAGATGAATATGGGAGAGAGTAATGGGGAGCAGTGGAGACTGTGGCCCTAGAGAGTGCACAGCTCATTTGTGGGGACAGTTATTCTTATTCTTCAGCTCTCATTGCAAGGTGGTCCCACGTGTCAAGAGAATCCAACAATGGGAAATTTTGTGTGAAATTTCCAAAAATTCAAATAGCTATTCTAAAGCCAAACCAAAACACACAAAAGCATCCGTTCAAAACAAACCAAAACACACAGCCATCCAAATAAAACAAGGCTGAAGACTGAGTTTGCCTCATAGAGTTCTATTTCCATTATCTGCTCAAGAAGAGTTCTGCTTAGGGGAAGGCACTGTATAGGGTTAGAGAAAGTTTCTTCAGTGTACTTAAGTATAACAATAATTTGTTTCCATAAAGTGTTGCCTAATTAAGGCTTCCCCTAATAAGCCCTAGTCTCCTCTTCTTCCTTCTTTCTTAATTCATCTGAATTAAGGCAGTTTTTCTGTAACAGAGTTTAGATAGACTCAGAGATCAAAATGACAGCTCTCTGGTTATTTCTTATCCGTCTACTTACTACGGGGATGGTGCCATTCTCTTGCTGGGGTTTCACCGATCATTTTCTGTAGTATAGAATTACTCTCTACTATGTGACAGGGAAGTGGGCCTGAACTTCCAGGCAAATAGCAAAAGAAAAGACTCTTCTTTCCTCTGTTTTGAAGAATAGCTTTAAAAAGACAAGCAAATAGTTTTGTAAAGAAAAAATGTTAATTATTTTGCTTTGTCTTTATTCCCATCTAAATGATAGGAGAGTATTAAAAGATTTTATTTTCACAAGTAGAGGTTTCTCTAGTATCCACAAAGTACCAAATTAACCAAGATAATTAACACCAATTCTAATTTACAATCTTTAGCTCAGTGATAGCAAACCAATGGCTTTGGGGCCTGTAGTTTTGGTAATTCTGTTTATAGAACAGTAACCATGCCAGTGTTTTGCTTCACAGCCACCAGTACCACGAGTGCTACCTATGGTTAACATACCTATCCCTTCACACCCATGCATTCATTGCAGAACTTTATCCCTACCCTACAACCACTTGAGTTTGTTTACCTTCTGGGTTCTGTATTATTTTAAAATATGAAATATTATTACTGGCAATACCTTCATCTTCTCTCATATGGCACGTATTATTTTTGCATGCTTATGGTGTGTCAGGCTAGGTATACAGCAGGGAACAAACAAGACAAATATCCTGCCTTCCCAGAGCTTATTTGCACACTTTTCCAAAATATTGACATCACAGTCTTTTTGTTTATGAAAAATAATAAGATGTTCCATCAACGATCCATGGAGCATAGGGGAGGGGAAAGCTGGACCCCTTGAAAACATACCTGATCTCATACATATGGCTAATGTCCACAGTGAAATTCAACCAAAGCAGCTTCTAAGTCAGAGGTAGAATTCTTGGAATGGACTCTCTGTGCATGTTTCTTATACATAGCTATAAAATTGAACTTTTGACCATCCTAATATTATTTTCTAGCCATGGCCTAAATAAGTTTTCTCACTCTCTTGAATTTGTGCGGTTTACTTTAGTTAATGCTGGAGAGCCCTGAGGACATCTTCTGCTTCAAGTTCTGCCCGAGTGACCCTAACATTATTGCTGGGGGCTGCATAAATGGGCAGGTATGTATAGATGTTTTCTCAGCTATTTATTAATTTAGACAACAATCTGTAATACATTTTGATTGGTAGATTTTTGAACTTGAGTCAATTCAGCAGAAGGAAGGCATGCCAGTTGTACGCCAATCACCATGCCAGCAACTGGGAATGTTAGGGGACCAGCAGATGGGAATGTAAAAAATAAAATTGTTTTTAAACCTGCCTACTATAAATAAATAAATCAATTAATTAATAAAAATAGATGTTAGATGTGGTGCTGGGGCTCAAGGTGTCCACAGGTAACCCAGCCATGATAACTGAAACAAAACCGAGTCAAATCTATTTGCATTGCTGAGACAGAATCACACATTGTACCAGATTTCATGGAACAACAAAAGCCACAAGCAATAATACCTCTTGGCCGAAAGGCTTCTCTGGAAATTTTCCTAGAGGTAGGAGTAAGGAAGTGATACAAAATTTAAACAGAAATTCACTGGAAAACATACTTATAGCATTAAATTTAGGTGCATGTATAATTTGATACTACTTTTTTTTCTTTATTTCCATGATCTAATTTATATAAAATTTAAATTCTATCTTCCAATTGCCTGTTTCTCCAATAAAGAAAAGCAAAAATCTTATGGTTATTTTATAATCGAAGTTATAATTAATTCACTGTGATGCAGTGAATTTGACCATTACAAAGGTACGTGATCATTTTTGGTGTGGCTAGGAAAACTTCCTTGTGGTTGAAACTTAAATGTCTGAAGCATCCATGCCCATTGATCGAGAACCAAAAGTATCCAGGAAAAGATTTTCTCCTTCAGTTTTGCTCAACAATAGCTGATGGTCATCAAGATGACCGAGAGAGAGACTGTCCTCCAAGCCCTGCAGATCCTGAAATGCCTTTTTTACTAATTATGAGGGTAATACAACTCTGTTTTAGAATATTTCAGAAAAGCAAATGGTGCAAATAAAAGCACTCATAATTCTGTAAGCCTGAAATTTTGTTAACATTTAGTACTGCTGACTTTTCATCATTAAAATGAATCTAATTTAGTGTGGCATATTCTACCTTATTCTGATATTTTTTAAATGACTATTCATGTGTATGCAGATTTGGAGTTGGCCACAATATCTAGTTAAATAGAAATGATCATTTCTTAGACTTTTTAAGTGCTGGTATTTAATTCTGGAAAACAGACCATTTTCTCCTGGGTCTAAAACAGCTGTCCCCACAATCATAGCACATTCCCCCAAACAATGGGTGAACTCTTCCCAAAGCAGAAGGAATTGCATTATGTTTATCTTGGATTTTTTAAAATTACTGGTCTTTATTAACACAAGCACAAAAATTGAAGTGTTGAAAATACTTTCATAGAGAAGAAAACATTCTCTTTTAGTTTTAAAAGTTGCTGACCTACCAACGGGGTCTAAATTTGATTATCCCCCAGAGTGATTGACTTATCCAAATGCATATCAATATAAATAAGTTTTTTAAAAATCATTAATCTTGAAAACACGTAATAACATTTATTTCTGTTTCAGATTGTCCTGTGGGATATTACTGCACATGCCGATCGCATAGAAAACATTAAGGTTGATGGTAGTAGAAGTAAGAAACCCACACTCAAGGTTAGCTTTTTATAATTTTTCTCTTGCAAGTTTTCTTCCACTCAGTAGTTTATCCAAAAGTACATAACAGAGTTGCCAAGTTAAACAAAGACTTATTAGGGAAAAGAAAGAGTGCTATTTCCCAAACCTTCACAGCTGCTTTGGACGTCGTTCTGAATCACTTTTATGTAGGCCCTTGATTAAAAGCACCACATAACAGGTGGCACCTCCTCCGCCAGGGTGTCCTTTTTTTGTTGTTATTGTCACTAAATAAACTGCAGGGGCCAAGTGAGTTACCTAAAGTGATGCAGTTGAAGGCACACCGGACAGAAAGAAGGGCCATGCACCCAGGCTCTGGATCACAGTCCTGTCAGTTGGGACATTTCTTACCTCAGCAAACATCGATTTCTCATGTATAAAATGAAGGGGGTAATAACATTTTGTGATTTTGTGAAGCTATGGATTCTTCCAAGAGGGTTGGGAAAAGCTTCCTGAACTCCCAACTCGATTCTGAGCCACATTTGCACATGTTCACCCAGCTCCTCAGCCTGAACACCAACAGGTCTCCCACGGAGAAACAAAGGGGCGTGGCCTGTGCGCACAGGGGCTCCTTCAAAAACGGGATCTCGTGGATTCTTTGGGGAGCAGGTGAACAATTTTTGTTAAGTTTAGAGAGCATATCTGAGGCTAAACTGAAAAGAAAAGCATCATCTTATTCCCTAAATATAAGATACATAGAAACACTTATTTCTGTTTTTCTTTGAACTGTTCCTCCAAGTCATTCATTTTAATTGGTATGATGAGTAAAGTAGTTCATTCATCAGCTCTCTGAAGCTGGCATGTAACTTTCTTTTAACAATTTCCAGCCCATGTTTCTCCTCGAACCGGACGACAATAAAGAAGCAAAGTATATCAGACACTGTGCAGTCTCCTCAATAGAACATGGACATAGGAAGGTGATCACAGATATACATTGGCTGTCTGACACATTTGAGGTGAGTCTCAGTGGCTTCTTAGCATTTTTTCTGCTGGATTGAAAACGTTTGGAAGATTTTGTTCAAAGAGGGTATTTCAAGTCCATAATCCACTTACATTGAAATTGTGAAATAACCAGGAACTAAGCACTCAACAGTTGTGTCATTTTCACCAGACCCATATCTGACTTGCAAATGAGAGTAAGGCCAATGTTTCAACTTCCATGGTTTAAAAAGCACTAAAATAAAATGTAGATGGTATCAATGTTGATGTAATGCTATAGTGCAGAAGATGTGGGCTTGATACGTAAAAGTAGAGTATAAATATTTTACACACTTAGCCTTTGTGGATTTAAAATTTCCAATGTCAGCTGTTTGGATCAGGCAACTCTGAACTTCTGAAACGTATAGGAATGTGCCATTTCTACAGAGCAGTCTTCAGCGAAGTGAACCTGGAGGTTGGGAGGCAAAAACTAGCAGGGCCATGAGTGAGCCCCGCTGATGGCGCACATCTGCGCTGCAGATTGGCTCTGTGGTTCTGTACTTGACTCACAAAGTCTTTTTTGTCTATTTGAAACTGGGAAGACCCTCAAATGTTTCACTCAAGGACACTAAAGGTCTTCTATGTAGTTTGAAGAACTAACAAGTGAGAATATAATAGGATTCCAGAAAAATTAGAGCTATAAAAAGTGATTAGCCCTTTAAGGTATTCAAATGGGTTATGCAAAGCAACAATACTTCAAAAAGTTAAAGCGGATGAAAATAAATAGCCCAGATACAGTTTCTGTTATATATAAAAGTTTAACATATGATAATGGAAGTTCTAAGAGAAAGAACTCCATTTCACCTCACATTGTACACACAAATGAATTCAGGTGATTATAAATTTAAATATACATAACAAATCACAAGAAAATAGTAACAAATCAGAATAAAATATTAGGTTTCTGGAATGGAGGTAGTTTTCCACACAGATTTATATTAAAGGAAATTCAAAACATACTGTAAATTTCTCAGTTAAAATGAAGGAAAATATTTATGCCAAATATGGTAAATAGAAAATTTCCAGTAAATAAGCAAAAGACATATACTGACTGAAAATCAATAAGTGTATGAATATAAAAGTCATTTAGCCTTTCTAATATCAAAGAAATTAATAAAAGAGTAACAACAACAATGTACTATTTTGGACTTATTTAATTTTTTAATGAAAATTTTAAATAATACCCTAGTTTAGAAACAATGAGATGGTGCAACCAATAAATTCTAACATTGTTGGTTCTAATAAAAAATTTTTAAATACAATGAATCAATATAGTTCTTAAAGCATCCAAATTTTCAAACTTTTGACCAGCAACTCATACAAAGAAATAATGCAATTTGTGTCTCAAGATACAAAATTACATACACACCCTAACAAATCACAGCAAAGTGTATCCATAAAAGATGATTGGGAAAAAAATAGGAAGTAGATTTATATTTTATTTTAAAGCCTATTTTTCAAACCTCTATAATATTTTTTAAAATTTTTATTAATTTTAATTTATAATGTTAACATGGATTCAGCTTTCCCATTCAATATGACTCCCTTACCCCCCACTCCCATATACCCCATTATACCCCCTAATTCCCCCCCAACTCCCTCCCCACTTCCCTCTGGGATTTGCTGTCCTGTTATCTTTATCTATGTGTTATGTATATATTATTTCATTAATCCCTTCACCTTCTCTGATCCCATCCCCTCATCTCCCTTCCCTCTGACTGCTGTCCCTCTGCTCCCTGTGACCCCCAACTCTGCCTCTATTCCGTTCCTCAGTTCACTTTGCTCATTATATTCCACATATAAGTGAGTCATATGATATTTGTCTTTCTCTGCCTGGTTTACTTCACTTAGCAAAATAATCTTCAAGTCCATTCATGCCATCACAAAAGATAAGATTTCCTTCTTTTTCATGACTGTGTAGTATTTCATTGTGTATATGTACCATAGCTTTTTATTCTGCTTGTCCACTGATGGACACTTGGGCTGTTTCCATATCTTGGCTATTGTAAACCATGCTGCAATAAACATGTGGGTGCATTTCTTCTTTTGAATCAGTGATTTGGTATTCTTAGGATATATTCCTAAAAGTGGGATAGCTGGGTCAAAAGGCAGTTTCATTTTTAATTTTTTGAGGAAATGCCATACTGTTTTCCACAGTGGCTGCACCAGTCTGCATTCCCATCAGCAGTGCAGGAGGGTTCCCTTTTCTCCACACCCTTGCCAGCACTTATTGTATGTTGATTTATTAATGAGCACCATTCTGACAGGTGTGAGGTGGTATCTCATTGTGGTTTTGATTTGCATTTCTCTGATGATTAGTGATGTTGAACATTTTTTCATATGCCTATCGGCCATCTGTATGTCCTCTTTGGAGAAGTGTCTATTCAGTTCTTTTTGCCCATTTCTTAATTGGATTGTTTACTTTACTGGTGTTGAGTTTTATAAGTTCTTTATAAATTTTGGTTATTAACCCCTTATCAAACGTGTTGGCGAATATGTTCTCCCATTGTGTAGGTTGTCTTTTTATACTGTTCATGATGTCTTTGGCTGTGCAAAAGCTTTTTAGTTTCATATAGTCCCATTTGTTCATCCTGTTCTTTATTGTGTGTGGAGATGAATCAGCAAATATATCGCTACAAGAGATATTGAAGAGTTTACTGCCTATATTTTCTTCCAAGATATTTATGGTTTCATGACTTACATTTAAGTTTTTTATCCACATTTTTATTTTTATGAATGGTGTAAGTTGGTGGTCTAGAGTCATTTTTTTTGCATGTACCTGTTCAATTTTCCCAACACCATTTGTTAAAGAGACTGTCCTTCCTCCACTGTATGCTCTTACCTCCTTTGTCAAATACCGATTGCCCATAAAGGCATTGGTTTACTTCTGGGTTCTCTGTTCTGTTCCATTGATCTGTATGCCTGTTCTCATGCCAGTACCAGGCTGTTTTGATTACTATGGCCCTATTGTATAACTTGATATCAGGAAGTGTGGTAACTCACATTTTATTCTTCACTTTCAAAATTGCTGAGGCTATTGGTGCTCTTTTTTGGTTCCATATAAATTTTGGGGATATTTGTTCTGTATCTTTGGAGTATGACATTGCTATTTTAATAGGAATTGCATTGAATTTATAGATTGCTTTGGGTAACATAGACATTTTAATGATGTTTATTCTTCCTACCCATGAACAAGGTATATGCTTCCACTTGTCTGTATCTCCTTTGATGTCTTTTATCAGTGTTTTATAATTTTCTGAGTACAAGTCTTTTACCTCGTTGGCCAAACCTCTATAATATTTTTTTAATAATTAAAACATAAAACCCCATAGCAAGCACATCTCTGAAGTCTCACACTCTCTGCTCCAGGGAAGGTCAATAGAAGAAGAGGCAACGTGGGTTATGGATTGTTTTCAGATGTGAGTGGAGGTTGGCAGCTGTTACTGAACTGACTGGGTCAGGCCACAGTGGTGTCAACCAGGTTTCCAGGGCCCAAGCACCTGTGGTACCGACAGGCCTACCCACTGCACACCTGCAGCATTTCTCCTACCCCACCTCATGGTTTATTTGCTGCTGAATCACATCTCTGTTGTTTTGTTCATCAGTCTTGCCAGGAGGGTAGAGAATAGGGGCAAGTCATGTTTCCCTATTGATTTGAGACTGGCACCTTCATAGGTTGTCCCAAAACCTTTCACCTCATTTGAGAGCTATCTGGTTAGAATATGGACCTTCCAGGACCCCAAGGAGCATTAACCACCACCACCTGGAATCCTCTGTGCACTCCCAGAGCTGTCCCACTGATTACTCAAAAATGTACATGCCGCGCACTCACTGTTATCTAATTTAACACTAAGCTTCTTCTCTACTGATTTTATCTGCTTAACAATCTCATAAAAGCTCTTGTGTTTGGCTCCACAAATAACAGTGAAAAACTGAAAGAGCCTATGTTTTTTTGTTTGTTTGTTTTTTGTGACAGAGACAGAGAGAGAGAGAATCAGAGAGAGGGACAGACAGGCAGGAAGGGAGTTGGGAAGCATCAGTTCTACATTGCAGCACCTTAGTTGCTCATTGACTGCTTTCTCATATGTGCCTTGACCAGGGAGGTTACAGCAGAGCAAGTGACTGCCTGCTCAAGCCAGTGACCTTGGGCATCAAGCCAGTGACCTTTGGGCTCAAGCTAGCTACCATAGGGTCATGTCTGTGATCCCATGCTCAAACCAGTAACGCCGTGCTCAGGTTGGTGAGCTTATGATCAAGCTGGATGAGCCCTTGCTCAAGCCAGCGACCTTGGGGTTTCGAACCTGGATCTTCTGTGTCCCAGTCCGATGCTCTATCCACTGCGCCACCACTAGTCAGTCTCTACATTTCTAATAATATAGATAATGGACTTATAATACATTATCTGTATATTACAAAACTATTACAATGATTTATAAGTATACAGGTAAGTATTCCAATTATAATCGCAGGATAGAAATTTATGTACATACTAATTAAAACCACATAAAGTGTTTCTATGAAAAAAGACTGGAAAATATATGGTAGACTTGTATTTGGTTTTAAAACCTTTTATTTTCCAAATTTCTGTGCTAGTGTCATGCTCTTTAATAAAAATTAAAACGAAAGAAATTTTAAATGTATAAAGCTATGGAAAAAAAGTCATTGCTGTTCTAAGTACACAGAACTTATTTTCTGCACTTTTTGAAAAACTTAGATGAACAGAATGGGTTCTGTCTTTGAGAATCGAAGTAGGATATGCTGTCAGCTGGTCACCTGTTCAGCAGATTGGTATGTCTTATCTTAAACATTACCTAATGTATTTTTATACAACATATTCTTTTTTTCTTAAATATTTCTAAAATCATTGTCTTCTGTTCCTTTAATAATCTTTATTGTAGTCATTAAACCTTATATAACTAAAGGAAAAAATGTTACAGATTGTTGCTGGTTAAAATCATTTTATAGATACAAATGTGTTGTGAAAAGAACTGAAGAGATGTCATGGTTGATACTGTTGTATAAACTTATCCATAGTTATTCTGCTTCTTCACATTCTCATATTGGTAAGTTTTCAGTTTGCATTGTTAAAAACATTAAGTTTTATCTCACTATTGCGAAGAGTACAATGTTTAATTTAAAAATCTTCTTCTATAAAGTAAAAATGTTTTAGATTTTTATTGCATATTTATAAAGAATTTTTATAAACAACTTAGTAACTGTTTAAGAATGTTTATTTATAAAATTGTATCTCCCAATTTATACAATTCAAATTAATAATGAAATAAGAAATATGATGAGTAATAGTACTTTAGCATCTAAATACTGGGAAATTTTACCATTCCAAATAGCTTTGACCTCAATAGAAACAGTGACACTTCAAGCCATAGACTCTGACAGCAGAAGAAGTAGCTGTGGAGTGTAAAGTGAAGGCATCAGTAACTCTGGCATGGGCGAGGGTGGGGGGACATGATTACCCTACAGGCATGTATTGGGTCAGGTTCTGGGATTGCAAGCAATACAAATTGACCATGGCTAACTTAAGGGGACAAAATATATTTATTGGAAATACATTTATAAAAGTTTATGCCATAAGCTCTACTAGGTATATAATAGGTTAACCTTTTATATTTTCAACAACTCTGAAAAATATTTATAGATGAAGGAAATAAGGCTCTGAAAGCAAAGCTCACTATACAGTAAGTTATGTATATAATTATATCTCATATAGTAGCTAGTGATGATGTTGTTGAATAAGAAAGAGCTGGCCCTGGCCAGTTAGCTCAGTGGGTAGAATGTAGGCTCGGCACGTGGACATCCCAGGTTCAATTCCCGGACCGGGCACACAGGAGAAGCGACCATCTGCTTCTCTTCCCTTTCCTCCCCCATTTCTCTCTCTCTTCCCGTCTTACAGCTAGTGGCTCAGTTGTTCTGAGCATCAGCCTCAAGCACTGAGGATAGCTCTGTTGGTTCAAACATCAGCCCTAGAAAGGGGTTTCCAGCTCTGTTGATTCAAACATCAGCTCCAGACAGAGGTTGCCAGGTGGATCCTGATTGGGGTGCATGCAGGAGTCTGTCTCATCTTCTCCTCTCCTCTCATTTAAAAAAGAGAGAGAGAGAGAGAGCTAACTCAGGTCTCAGAAAGAGCCCTAGAAATTTGGGTAGCAGGAATAAATGACCAGCCCCTCTGTTATGAATGAATCAGTTCCAACCAGTGGTGGAATTAAAATAATTTAACAACTAGTTCTCTGCCCTAATGACTGTTTTAAGTATAAAAAACAATATATCAAAAGGTAGTTTATTCATGCACTTAATACTTAAATAAAAACAACAAAAGAGGTACACAAAACTAGATTATAAGAGTTTTAAAATATTAATGGAAAAATATTAAATAATACCTGACAAAAAACAATAAAACTGTTAAGATATTTCCATATTGCTTTTTGATTGGTGTCCTCACTTGCAATTTCTTTCACCTATGAACAGAATGAACATTACAATGGGCGCTTAGAATACGCTGTTGCACAGATGAGTGTTAAAAAAGAGTAAGGAATATAAATTTGTGATTTCCACACTGGGCAGCTGCCCAGGCGCCCACTTTAGTGAGAACCCTGATTAGAAGTGCCATTTTAACAACTGGTTTGCCGAACTCAACAAAAAATTAGGTATTGGTTCGGCCAAACTGCTGCGAACTGGCTGAATCCCACCACTGGTTCCAACCCTTGTGTCTACTAGAGAGTCCAACTGACTTCTGTTACATTGTGAACTCGCCCCTTTGGCCAGGGAAGGAATGGCACAGCACCTTGAGTGACAGTTCAGACTTGACTGCATCTAATAAGAAAGAAGCAACTTCCTCCAAACAATCAGAATTTTATTTTGCTAAAAATAGGTGGTGGGATGGTGCTTATTCACCAGGCAAAAGCAACACATGGCATCTAGAGGACCATACAAAATATTATGCAGCAATTAAAATTATTATTTCAGCCTGACCTGTGGTGGCACAGTGGATAAAGCATCAACCTGGAATGCTGAGGTTGCCAGTTCAAAACCCTGGGCTTGCCTGGTCAAGGCATATATGGGAGTTGATGCTTCCTGCTCCTCCCTTCTCTCTCTCCCTCTCTCCTCTCTAAAATGAATAAAGTCTTTAAAAAAAAATTATTATTTCAGCCTGACCAGGCAGTGGCGCAGTGGATAGAGCATTGGACTGGGATGTGGAGAACCCAGGTTCGAGACCCTGAGGTCGCCAGCTTAAGCGCAGACCCATCTGGCTTGAGTAAAAGCTCACCAGCTTGAACCCAAGGTCGCTGGCTCCAGCAAGGGGTTGCTCAGTCTGCTGAAGGCCCGTGGTCAAGGCACATATGAGAAAGCAATCAATGAACAACTAAGGTGTCTCATCGAAAAACTGATGATTGATGCTTCTCATCTCTCTTCGTTCCTGTCTGTCTGTCCCTATCTATCCCTCTCTCTGACTCTCTCTCTCTGTCCCTGAAAAAAAAAAATTATTATTTCATGGAGAAATGCCTATGTTATAATGTTGATTGTAAACCACAAATGCAGTGCTGAACTGTTCTTCAGTAGCCTTGGAAAACATTTAGAAACATTGAGCAGACTAAAAATAATACATATTCTATATGGAAGATACATATTCTTGATTGTTGTTTATAAGAATATTTCTAGCCTGGCCTGTGGTGGCACAGTGGGTAGAAGGTCAACCTGGCACACTGAGGTCACGAGTTCAAAACCTCAGCTTGCCCAGTCAAGATGCATAGGATAATCAGCCAATGAACAACTAAAGGGAAGCAATTATGAGTTGATACTTCTTGTTCCTCTCCCATTCTCTTCCCTCTCTGTGAAATCACTAAATAAAAAAATATTTTTATTCTAAGCATAGTTCCTTCAAAAGTTGTTAAAGTAAAAAAAACAAACAAAAAAAATTTTAGTTATCTGGAAAACTCATCATTCTTAACCTTCATACTTCAGCCATGCTAAAGGTCTTTCTTTATTTTTTTTCTTTAGCAAGAGAGAGACAGACAGGAAGGGGAAGGGAGAGAGATAAAAAGCATCAACTCATAGTTGCATCACTTTAGTCATTCATTGAATGCTTCTCATACATGCCTTGACGGGGGGAGCTCAAGCCGAGCCAGTGACCTCTTGCTCAAGCCAGTGGCCTTGGGCTTCAAGTCATAGAGGGCTTATGCCAGCGACCTTAGAATCATGTCGATGATCCCATGATCAAGCCAGCGAGCGACCTCAGAGTTTCAAACCTGGGACCTCGCAGTCCCAGGTCGACACTATCCACTGTGCCACCAACAGTCAGGTCTAAAGGTCTTATAATATACTAGAAAAAGATAAAATAAGGTTCCAATAATTCTTAATTAAGAATGTGCAAATGATTTATACTGAAAGTGCAACTGTTTGCATAATTGCAAATTGATTGCATAAATAAGATTTAGGAAGAGCTATGTAATTTTGAAACTGTTTTAAAACAACAAAAATTATATTTTAAGCCTGACCAGGCAGTGGCGCAGTGGATAGAGCATTGGACTAGGAGGCGGAGGACCCAGGTTCGAAACCCTGAGGTCACCAGCTTGAGTACGGGCTCGTCTGGTTTGAACAAGGCTCACCAGCTTGAACCCAAGGTCACTGGCTTGAGCAAGGGGTCACTCTGTCTGCTGAAAGCCCGCAGTCAAGGCACATATGAGAAAGCAATCAATGAGCAACTAAGGTGCTGCAACAAAGAATTGATGCTTCTCATCTCTCTCTCTTCCTGTCTGTCTGTCCCTCTCTCTGTCTTTCTTTGTCTCTGTCACCAAAAATAAAAATAAAAATAAATTTATTTTAAAATTGATCTTATTTCATTATTTGTGGTATTCTCCCAAGAATTTATCTTTTTATAGTATAAAAATGATTACCATTTTTAATAATTTTTAATTTTAATAATTTCTTACTTTAAATTTTAATAACTTTATCAAATTTAGTTTAATTATTTTTATTTTAACTGTGTATTCATTATTAAATGAATAAATTATTGTATTAATTAAATAATTCACAAGTTTGTTACTTTTTAGTTACCATCCATTTATCTAAATGCGTACACATCTGAATCTTTTTTTTTTTAATTTCACCAGCTTTATTTTATTTTATTTTTTTTATTTTTATTTTTTACAGGGACAGAGAGAGAGTCAGAGAGAGAGATAGACAGGAACGGAGAGAGGTGAGAAGCATCAATCATCAGTTTTTCGTTGCCGTTCCGACACCATAGTTGTTCATTGATTGCTTTCTCACATGTGCCTTGACCGCAGGCCTTCAGCAGAGGGAGCAACCCCTTGCTGGAGCCAGCAACCTTGGGTCCAAGCTGACGAGCCTTCTCTCAAGCCAGATGGACACGCACTCAAACTGGCGAGCTCGGAGTCTCAAACCTGGGTTTTCCGCATCCCAGTCCGACGCTCTATCCACTGCGCCACCGCCTGGTCAGGCTGAATCTTTAATAATATCTTAAATTTGTTAAATCAAGTTACTCAGAACCTCAGTGATAGAAATTATAAAGCTAATACGGCAGACTTTATGTAGTTTTTGTCACGTATTTTTAAATAATTAATACAAAAACCTTTTATACTGAAGTACTGTACAAGTTTCATTATAAATTATTTTACTAAGTTTATTGCACTAAAAGTAACACTATACATATACGGAACTTTAAAAAGGATTTTCACATACATTTTCCCACATGACTTTTATAATCTACCTGAGAGGACAGAGAAATAAGGACAGAAATAACATTTATCGGATGCCTACTGTGTAAAAAAGCACATTGAATCCAACCCCATCTGTACAGGTGGTATTCTCACTACGTATATATGAATGGGAGTGACTGCTGGGCTGTGCAGGGGTTCTTTGCTTTTTGAAGGTGATAAAAATCTTCTAAAACGAATTGCGGTGATGATAGCACAACTCTGTAAATATTTTTTTTTAATTATTGAATTGTTTATTTTAAATGAGTGAATTTAGGGTATATGAGTTATATTTCAAGAAAGCTCTATGTTAAAAAAGATTGGGCGCTGGCCAATTGGCTCAGTGATAGAGCATCAACCTGATGTGTGGAAGTCCTGGGTTCAATTCCTGATCAGGGCACACAAGAGAAATGACCATCTGCTTCACCTCCTCCACCTCCCCCTCTCTCTCTCCCTCTCTTCACCTTTCATAGAACGGCTTAATTGGTTTGAGCGCATCATCTCAGGTGCTGAGAATGGCTCCATGGAGCCTTCGCCTCAGGTGCTAAAAATAGCTCGGTTATGAGCATGGGCCCAGATAGACAGAACATCAGCCCCAGATAGGGGTTGCCAGATGGATCCTAGTTGGGACACATGCAGGAGTCTATCTCCTCTCCTCTCACTTAATTAAAAAAAATGTTTTAATTGTGTCAATGTTCAAACTCAATTCTCATATTTGATAATATTAGTCTCAAGACCAGCAAAATTATTATGTAATCCTATCAAATATATAATTCTCTGAAATATAAAATAAAAATAAGTCTGTTCTATAAAAATCCTGATCAATAAATAAAAATTTTAAAAATAAAAAAAGATCTTACTTTTAGAGATATTAAAATATAACCATGATCAAATCACTAGTGTGTAGCAGCAAGAATAGTAGTCCTGGCCTGACCTGTGGTGGCGCAGTGGATCAAGCATCAACCTGGAACACTGAGGTCACGGGTTCAAAACTCTGGGCTTGCCCAGTCAAGGCACATATGGGAGTTGATGCTTCCTGCTCCTCTCCCCTTCTCTCTCTCTCTCTCACTCTCTCTCTCTCTCTCTGTCTCTTTTCTCTAAAATGAATAAATTTTTTAAAAAAAGAATAGTAGTCCTGCTGTTCCACCTCTTATTTGTACTTAAAAAAATAAAATGTAAACTTTTTTTAAAGCACAATATGTTTTTGGGATATCAGACCACTGAAAGCTGCAGCCCCTCAATCAACAGAGAAAAAGAAAGAAGAAAGTATTGAAATTCCTGTAGATGCACCACCTACTTTTTTGCATCTAGATCTCTCTTGGAAACCTCTCTCTAAGGTAAATAACATAGGATTTATTCCACATATTATATAATTTATAGATATACATACAATGCGCTCTAAAAGTAGAGCAGCTCAAATTAGCACAGGACTTTACAATTCATGTATTCAATAATCCAATTAATTCCTTCATTACGTTATTATGATACCTGCTACATCAAGCCAAAAATCACAAGTATTGTGAATCCAAAATTAATATTTGTTCACGTGTAAGCAAACCACAACTTACTAATAGTTTGCATAATAATTATTCAATCACGTATCAGTTTCTTGAAAGTAGATATTCTCTTAAGTTAGCCAGTGGTAGGATTCAAACAATTTAACAACTGGTTCTCTGCCCTAATGACCGTTTTAAGTATATAAAAAAGATGTACTGAAAGGTATTTTATTATTTCATACATTTAATACTTAAGAACAATAAAAGAGGTACACAAAACTAGATTATGTTATAAGAGTTTTAAAATATTAATTAAAATATATTAAATAATACCTGAAAAAAAAAACAATAAAACTGTTATTTAAGATATTTCTGCCTGACCTGTGGTGGCGAGTGAATACAGTAAACTGACGACCTGGAATGCTGAGGCTGCTGGTTCAAAACCCTAGGCTTGCCTGGTCAAGGCACATATGGGAATTGATGTTTCCTCTCTCTCTCTCTCTCTCTCTCTATCTCTCTAAAGTGAATAAAGACTTAAAACAAAATTTTTAAAATATATGTATTTCCAATGACAGCTTGTCACTGCCAGTTGTTTTGCACTTTTTCTCTTTACGTTACTGTATGTTTGTTTACCACAGCAACAAACACGAGGGAATTAAAATGCAGTGTTTCATCAAAGGTATAACAAGCTTTAAGAAATGAATAAATAAATATTACAAGCATAGTTCTCTCAAATTCTTTTCATCTGTGGATGGAATGAACATTACTAGGGGCACTTAGAATACGCTGTTATGCATTCCTGACTAGGCGGTGGCGCAGTGGATAGAGCGTCAGAATGGGATGCGGAAGACCCAGGTTCGAGACCCCAAGGTTGCCAGCTTGATCGCAGGCCCATCTGGCTTGAGCAAAAGCTCACCAGCTTGGACCCAAGGTCGCTGGCTTGAGAAGGGGGTTACTCGGTCTACTGAAGGCCCGCGGTCAAGGCACATATGAGAAAGCAATCAATGAACAACTAAGGTGTCACAATGAAAAACTGATGATTGATGCTTCTCATCTCTCTCTGTTCCTGTCTGTCTGTCCCTATCTGTCCCTCTCTCTCTGTCCCTGTAAAAAAAAAAAAAAGAAATAGAATATACTGTTGCGCAAGGGAACGTTAAAAAAGAGTAAGGAATGAAAATTGTGATGTCCACATTGGGCAGCTGCCCAGGCACCCACCTTTGAGCAAATCCTGATTACAGGTGCCATATTAACAACCGGTTTGCCGACCTCAACAAAAAATTAGGTATCAGTTCTCCCAAACCAGTGCAAATAGGCTGAATAGCACCACTGAAGGTAGCCCAAAAATCTCATTTTACTTCTATGGTAGCCAAAATTCTGGATATTTTGCACATCAGTAGTAGGAAACAGTATTGACATACCCATGAGCAAACAAAACTGAAAAATAATTGAACAAGAAATTATTTGTATTTATCTTGAATGCCAAACCTTCAGGAAAATCAATTTTAATTTAAGAAAGATGTGATTGTAGTGGGATGTATGTAAAAATATGACTGGACTGCTGATGTTGAAGTCTCTCTTTCTCTGGAATGTCTAAGTGTAATTCCAAACTTAAAACATTGTTTTTCCATTTGACTTATAAGTATCACTCGAATTACATTATTTTGTATTTGTTCCCAATAGAAGGAAGAACATGAAGGAATGAGAAATTTCCTGAAGTAACTGGGATTAGAAGTTAGAGAGGAGTCAACGTTTCCTGGGCTAGGAGTCACTGAGCTGTAGTTTAAAAGGAAGCAAGCAAACAAAAACTCCCCTGAGAGTAATTGTAGAGCACATGGATAAACACTTTGGTGGAGAAAAGTTGGCACAGAGCCACGAGGAAAAAATGTAAAGTGTGACTATTTCCCGTTCTAGTGCAGACCCAAGGCCACTTCTGGAACTCAGGGGCAGGTATGTCCCCAAGGGGACTCCACAATGCCAGGCAGAGGAAAGGTCCCTGCACATCGTTCTGGAGTTTGTTTAACTGAAAGATTTAGGGAACAGAAATGAGCCATTGTTTTTATAGCATAAGGATGTGTTATAAAATAGAATACAAAACATTTTCAGAAATTACACAACACACAGACTTAGGGATTTGGAAACGAGCCTCCCAATACAGTAAATTCCCTTTCGCAGCATGGTTTTAGAAAATGTGGTTGAGGTACTTCCCATGGGGAAAGGCAACTAGAAGTCTGAGGGAGAAGGGAGAGAAAAAGGGAGGTGGCAAACAGCAATCTGGGGGCAGAAGTGAAAAGCAAGAATAATTCAAGAATGTATGAAAATAATCTTTCTTGTATGCCCCCCCCAAGTTAAGACTGTCTAAAGGTGAAACAAGTTTAGACCACTGCCCAACCAAGATAAGCCTGAATGAAGACCATCTCTCTTACAAAACACAAGGTAACTAACTGCCTTTGTTTATTTTTTTTTTTAAAGCATTTGATAGTTTGAGTGTCACTGGCTTATTTTGTCTAAGGTTATTTGCTATGATAGTCTAATTTGTAAAAAGGGTACAAAAATCAAACCCTCCAATGTGGAACTTTATAATGGCTTTAATAGCTAGAGCCAACACATTAAATTGCCTTTACACTAAAGTGACCAGATTTTAAAATTGGTAAAGCGGGAGACCATTGATGGGGGTGGGGGGGTTCTTGATTAAAAATTGGGTCTATATGGAGCAAAAAAAAGTGTCATAGAATGCAAAAATAGTATTGTAACATATTTTTTAAATTTTCAACATAAGTACAATTTACAAATATAATACATTTTAAAAATTGTGTATAGTATTATTTTATTCTTTGGCATATTTCTCATTTGAGTTAATTTTTTTTAGTAGATTGCTGTCGTTGTTTAAAAGGTCATGAAATTTTTCACAAGAATTTGTTAAATTATATTTCACACATAAAATGGCTTTCAAAGTCTCAACACTTAATTGTGATTTTTCTGATGTCCACACTTTATTTAGCATAGAAAAAATGCGTTCAGTCGCAGCATTAGTTCCTGGTAAAGACAGCGCGTATTCCACAATTTTTAGTGCATTATTGTATGAAACATGGTTTGTTTCAAAATGATGAAATATTTCTAACCATTTGTTGTCTATTGTGGTTTTTGCTGATGCCCAAGATTTAACCTTTTCCTTCTCAATATATATTTTTAATAATACCTCATTAAAAAGCTCACTTTCGGAAATATTACTATATGGGAAATTTTGAGTGAGTCAGAGGGATCGGGTTACACGGTCCCAAAACTGATGCTGAAACTGCACGAGCAGGCAGGAGCAGGCAGATTTTAAAAAATATATTACAATACTACTTTTGCATTCTATGAAAATTTTTTTTTGCTCCATATAGACCAAATTTTTAATCAAGAACCCTCCCTGCCCCCGTCAATGGTGTCCCGCTTTACCAATTTTAAAATCTGGTCACCTTATACTTTAAACACAAAAAGATATGAAAGAACTCAACTCAGTTTCACAAACATTTATTGAGCACATTCATGTATTTTTTAAAACAATACATTAAAAATTTTTAGCCTGACCCGGTGGTGGCACAGTGTGGATAGAGCGCCAGACTGGGACGCAGAGGACCCAGGTTTGAAACCAGGAGGTCGCAGAATTGAGCACGAGCTCATCTGGTTTGAGCACGGCTCACCAGCTTGATAGCTGGCTTGAGCAAGGGGTCACTGTGTCTGCACATATAAGAAAGCAATCAAAGAACAACTAAGGCAGGGGTTGGGATCCTTTTTGGCTGAGAGAGCCATGAACGCCACATATTTTAAAATGTAATTCCGTAAGAGCCATACAATATGTTTAACACTAAATACAAGTAAATGTGTGCATTTAATGTAAGACCAACAATTTTAAAGTACAATAAGCCTCTGAATTTTTTTTAATAACGTTGTTATGCTCTTGCTAACCAATGATGAATAAAGTACTTCTTACCATTAATGAGACTTCTGGTGCTGCATGGTTTTGCTGATGGCTCTGTAGTCTGGTTGATACGTGGTGAGGTTAAGCTTCATGCAGGTGTTGAGACTTCCATCTGTTGATTGTGATCATAGGTTGGTCTTAACGAGGGGTCCCCAAACTATGGCCCGCGGGCCTCATACGGCCCCCTGAGGCCATATATCTGGCCCCTGTGGCACTTCCGGAAGGAGCACCTCTTTAATTGGTGGTCAGTGAGAGGAGAACAGAATGCGGATGTACTGTTTGTGGAGTACTGTTTGTGGTGGCGCGCAAAGTGGGGCGTTGCTCACGTACAGTACTACTTCCGGTGACGCGGGATGCACGCGTCACAGTTCTGGAAGCGCATCATATGATGCGTGTGCACATGTACAGTGTGCATAGGGATTTATTTGTTCATATTTTGTTTTATAGTCCGGCCTTCCAATGGTGTGAGGGTAAGTGAACTGGCCCCCTGTGTAAAAAGTTTGGGGGCCCCTGGTCTTAACATTCTTTAGATGTGAGAAAGACTGCTCACATGCATACATAGAGCCAAACATTGTCAGTACAGCAATACTCACATGCTGTAGTGTGTAGTATGCAACAGGAAGCGTGTTCCAAGTTTTGGCCATCAGCTGGTCTGCAGGTTGAAATTTTTTCATTTCTCCCTACCTGTGTTTGCTCACCAACTCTGCTTGCTGTTATGCAAGTCTTTCCAAATCCTCATTCAGTGACTTGAATTTATTCACCCACATGTCTGAGGCCTTTAGGTCAGCAGCTTGCAGCTCAAAATCTGACGGAGACACCAGGGATATAACTCAGGTCGGCGCTGTCCACTGCAGCTCCTGTGGATGGGTGATGAACTTAAAAAGACAAGTGCGCTCACGAAATTCTCCAAAGCGCGCTTTGAATGACTGCAGGAGATTAGATGTGATGCCCGCTGGCTGCTGGAGATCAAGATGTTGAGTAGGGTCACTTGCTGTGCATACATCTTTAAACTCTCCCAGTTTTTCAAAGTGTAGTGAACAACCTGTTTCAATGTCGGCGATGAAGAAAGAGTTCCAGCTTGTTTTCAAATGCAAACACTGCTTGTTGAAGGGATAAGACTGTATTTCCAACGCCTTGCATTTTCATATTGAGCTGGTTCAGATGTTCAGTCTTGTCCACGAGACAGTAGAACTTCAGGAGCCACTCAGTGTTAGCTAACTCAGGATGCTCGACATTTTTCATTTCAAGAAAAGTTCGGATTTCGCTCAGACAAGCCGCAAAATGGCTGAGCACCTTCCCTCTTGACAACCACCGCACATCGCTGTGCAGAAGCAGACCAGCATAATTATTCCCAACTTCATCCAGCAGTGTTTTAAACTGGTGATCATTTAAAGCTCGGGCAACAATAAAGTTGACCACCTGAATGACCTGCGACATCACCTCACCAAGCTGCTCACCACACATCTGAGTACAAAGTGCCTCCTAATGTAGGATGCAGTGAAAACTTAGGATGGGTCTCTTTTCATGTTCACAAAGAAGTGCTACGAATCCTCTGTTTTTCCCCACCATGCACTGAGCACCATCGGTACACACCAAAATAAGTTTATCCATTGGTAGATTTTTTCCTTAGCGAACTCAGTGTAAGACTGGAATAAATCCTCCCCTCTTGTTTCATTCATAGACAAAACAGCAAGACTTTCCTCACATAGTGTGTCAACGACAGCATACTTTGCAATCACGCTGAACTGGGATAAATGGCTTACGTCTGTTGACTCATCCAAAGCAAGAGAAAAGAATGGTGCTGCATTTATGTCCTTCACTTGTGTTGCCTCAATTGGATTTGCCATCATGATGGTACAATTGTGAACAGTTCTTGCTGACAGAGGCATGTCTTTTATTCGTTTGATTATCTTGTCTTTATCCAAAAAGTCGTCAAAAAGTTCATTGGCAGCATCAAGCATGAATGTTTTGGCATACTCCTCTTCTGTGAATGACTTTCCGTTTCTCACAATTGCTAAAGCACCAGCAAAGCTAGCCGAATTCCAGTCACCTTGTTGGGTCCAAACATGGAGTTGCTGCTGACTAGCTTGCACTCTGCACAGTAGCTCTTGACATGCTTTCTTCCTGCTGTCCCCCACTGGATATTTCCATGCAAATGTAGTATGGCGTGTGTCAAAGTGCCACTTTATATTTGACAGTTTCATCGATGCAATTTTATCATTGCATATTAGACACACTGCAGAACCTGCTCTCTCCACAAAGGTGAATTTCCCTGTCCATTCCTGCTGAAAAGTACACTACTCCTCATCTTTTTTTCTTTTAGCCATCTTCTTTGTCAAAAGGGTTTCAGCAATTATCTAGTTGACTTCTTGATTAAAAGGAGGGAAGTTTACTTCCTGACCTCACAACGACCCATGTACATTACGCATTATTCAATAAAAATTTGGTGTTGTCCCAGAGGACAGCTGTGATTGGCTCTAGCCACCCCCAAACATGGACATGAGAGGTAGGAAATGAATGGATTGTAATACATGAGAATGTTTTACATTTTTAACATTTTTTTTATTAAAGATTTGTCTGCGAGCCAGATGCAGCCATCAAAAGAGCCACATCTGGCTCACAAGCCATAGGTTCCCGACCCCTGGGTTAATGGAATTTGTAAAAAGATAACTTATTACATGCTATAGTCTTATTTTTTCACCTAATGGAAAGAGATGATTATGAAGATGTTTGCTGCTTTTGTACAGTTTATAGTAAAGACATCATTATATCTTTTAAAGTGCGTTTTTTTCCTTATTTACTTTTAACAGCTTTATTGAGATGTAGTTGTCATACAATGAAATGCACACATTAAAGTGTTTAATGTTTTAATGTATTAACAACCCATGAAACCATCACTATAATCAAGGTAACAATCATATTCATCACTTTCCAAATTTAACTCATAGGAAGTCCCTGGTAATTTCTCAGCTCCTTCCCCACCTCCGCTCCCAGTCTACCACTGAGCTGCTTTGTGTCACTATGTATCAGTTTTTATTTTCTAGAATATTTTTGTAAATCATAAATATATACTCCTTTTTAGTCTGGCTTCTTTTAATCAGCTTACTTATTTTGGGATTTATCCATGTTACTGTGTATATGAATAGTTCATTCTTTTTTATTCCAAAGTAGTATTTCATTATATAAATATACCACTGATGTCTATCCACTCACCTGTTGATAGACATTTGAATTGTTTTCAACTTAAGGCTCTTACAAATCAAGTTTCCATGAACATTCACATACAAGTTCTTGTTTGGACATATGCTTTCAATTGTCTTTGGTAAATACCTAGGAATTGAATGAATAAATTATACGCCAGGTGTATGTTTAACTTTTTAAGAAACTGCCATGTTGTTTTCCAAAGTGGTTGTATCATTTTTACACTACTACCAGCGGTGTATGAGGGTTCCCCTTTTCCATATTCTCGCTAACAGTATGGTTAGTCTTTTTAACATAACCATCCTAAAAGGTGTGTAGTGGTATCTCGTTTGCACTTACCCAATGACTAAACGTGTTGAGCATCACAATAATAGGTATATAAATGTTTAGGGTTATTACATTCTCTTGATGCATTGGTAATATCCTTAACTTTGGAATGTACTTTGTCTAATATTACTATAGTCATCTAGCTCTCTTTTGGCTAGCATTTAGCATGGTATCTCTTTTTTATCATTTGGATTTTTGCTTATTTGTGTCTTATATTTGACATGCATTTCATGCAGCTCCTACTTTTTAAAAATCCAATCTTGTCATCTCTGTCTTCTAATTGGGACATTTAGAACAATTAGATTTCATGTGACTACTTATATGATTATGTTTTATTCTTTTTTATTGAATTTATTAGGGTGACACTGGTTAACAAAATTATACAGGTTTCAGGTGCACAATTCTATAATAATACATAATTATACAGTGTACTGTGTGTTCATCACCCCAAGTCAAGTCTCCGTCCATCACCCCTCCTAAACTCTCCTCCGCCTCCCAATACCCCCCTCTCTCAGAAATCACCACACTGTTATCTGTGTCCATGAGTTTTTTCTTTTTTTCTCTCTTTTGTTCAATCTCTCTACCTCCCCCATCCAGCCCCTCAAACACCCCAACCATTTTTTTTCTACCATTTTCAGGAATTAATGTCCTTTGTGATCTAATATCCAATTTATTAAAACTATAATTTCAGCCTGACCAGGCAGTGGCGCAGTGGATAGAGCGTCAGACTGGGATGCAGAGGACCCAAGTTTGAAACCCTGAGGTCACCAGCTTGAGCATGGCCTCATCTGGTTTGAGCGAAGCTCACCAGCTTGAGTCCAAAGTCGCTGGCTTGAGTAGGGGGTCACTCGCTCTGCTGTCGCCCCCCCCCCCCGTCAGTCAAGGCACATATGAGAAAGCAATCAATGAACAACTAAGGTGCTGCAATGAAGAATTGATGCTTCTCATCTCTCTCCCTTCCTGTCTGTCCCTATCTGTCTCTCTCTCTCTCTCTCTCTCACACACACACACACACACATACACAAAACTCTATAATTTCATATATTTTGCTTGTTTTTCATAAGAGAGCTTAAGTCTAGTACGAACTGTTCCATCTTGGCCACAGCAGAAGTTTCTCTAACGTATGTTCTTAAAAATTCATTATAAGATATGACTTTTTTAAAACAAATGTATCTAAACTTTAATGTCCTTAAAGTGAGTGTAATTTCTGTTGATCTTTCATTTCTTTACCAGTATTAGACTCTTAGGCAATGTCTTTCTGAAGACTGCCTGAATGTGGCACCATTTCAGAAGAGAGAGATCTTATTTTCCCCTTATTGAACATTATATTTTATTTTAGTGTAGGTACTGCTAAAACTATGGAATAGATGCATGATGCTAAGTGTGATCGAAAATATTATATGGAAATCTTGTGATCTTTTAATTTTTTTAAGAATAATGTTTACACTGTTATCTCCATATTTATATCTGTGTTTATTCAAAACATTTATTAAAGTTCTGTAAAATGCCAGGCTCTGAGGATATAGCTGTGAAAAAGACAGTCCCTCCTTTCATGGGGTTTACATTCTGCTGGAACAGACACTAAAATATGTTAACAGGCACAGACCCACCTCCACTGACAGAAGTGCCTATTTAAAATGAAGAACCCTGAAGCATGCCCCAAATGTCATCAAACAGGAATATTTCTCATTAAATAAATATTCTCTTTCTAAACAAAGTTGTTTTTTGGGTTTCTTAGAGAAAAGCATATTTGGCTAAATCGGTTCATAAAAGGGACAGACACATCTTTTTAGATTCTCAGCTGAGACTCTAGTTTGCTATGTCCCCTTATATATGTCCAGAAATCCACATTAAGACAATTTCACAGGTCCTGGATGGAATTAAATTTTACTCGGTAATGCCATGGAGCTTGCTCACACTGCCTTAAGAGGCAAACTGCCCTGAAAGCAGTTGCCATGGCTATGTCTTGCCTCCTGTGTGGACGACCATCTCAGGACTTATTTGAGATCTAACTATGGTATTTTGGGTCATCTTCGGGCACGTGGACAGCTATGCACTTACTAGGGCCTGACTTGGACCTGTCGACTAGAAAACACTCATATGCTTCCTCTTTTTTACTTTTTGACACTTGAGTGGTTCTTCTTCAACTGTGAATCCCAAGTCTAGGCTAGTCTGAAGGCTGGCTCAGTTTCAATGTGTCCGTGACTCTGTCGCCATCTAGTGGCCACAGGCCACTCACCCTTTGCCTGCCGTTTTAGATCACAATAGAGCCTTTCTACATAATCGTGGATTTAAGACGTTCTATATTTATTCCAATGAGAAAACCTTTGCCATAAGTGGTTTTGGAGTTCCTCTTTTGGGATTACTTTCTAAGCCTAAGTTATATTCTTCTATGCAATGTGGTGTAATGGTTAAGGGTGTGGATTCTGGAGTCAACGGTCTGAGTTTCAATCCCAAAGCTACAATTTATTGTTTGAACAGATCAAATTACTTTACTGCTCTGTGCCTTATCTACTTTTCTTTTTTTTTGTACCTGTTTAAAAAGAGAGAGGAGAAAATTGAGGAGGTGTATGTAGGGTAAATAATAAAGATAAGTACCTCACAGAGTGCTAGGAAGATAAAATGAGTTGATGCACGCAAAACTCTAAGAACAGTGCATCATCAACTCACAATAGATGTTAGCCACCAGGTGTGAGATCTTGGCTAAGTTACAAACCTCTCTGAGCCTCAGTTGACTCACTCCTGAAGTAGGATTAACGTTTATCCACCTTGAGTTATTGTGAGGATTTAATGAAATGCTTCCTGGGCACACAATTTAGTGCCTGGCCTGTGGTAAGCCCTCAGTAAATGTTAGCTGCTATTATTATTACTCTTCTCAGGTATGGAAAATCCATGGTCTAGTTCAGGGGTGACCACACTTTGTCAGCTTGCGAGCTACTTTATAAGATGACCAAGTCAAAATGATCTACCTACAATAAAAATGCATAACATAAATTTATTTCTTCTTTATTATCATTATTTAAGTTACTATTATCACTATTTAATATTGTGTATTCTTCTTCACCTTTCTCCTTCTCAGCTCTCTTTTTGGAGGAAAGTCAATGTCATAGTTTTTATGAACAGTCCGAAAAAGCCGCTCCACATTTCCCTTCTTTGGAATAGCAATGGCACACAGACAGATGAGGCAAACGCACTTAGAATATGACATAGTGAAAAAAATCCCCTCCCATTCTGTATGAAAGTGGTAGGTTTTAGGCTTCTTACTCGGACCAGCTATGGCACTCATTTTTATACCCTTTGTTGTATTTAGTTTAAATAAATTGAAGGCTAACTACGCAGCAATGTAACTGAACAAGTTAGCGTGGTTTAACGCGCATGCGTAGGGAGTCAAAAGCTCAGACTTCAGATTGGCTACCCTGTATGCCAATCAAAAGACAAATGTCTTTTTAATGTCATGCGATCTACCCACACTTCCTTCGCTATCAACCAGTAGATCACGAGATCGACGTATTGAGCACCCCTGGCCTAGAGGACGATATTGAATTTAATAAACATCCAATTAATTATATTGGTCAAGTCTGAGTAAATGAAGTTGATAACATTTTTCTTTGGTTACCTCCTCCTTCACCCTACCACATTAAGCACTACCGTCTATGCCCCTTTCCTCGGCTTTTGTGGTTTTTCTGATACTTCTTCAGTTTCTCTCCCGGATCTGTACCTCAAAGTCTAACTTTAGCTGTGTGCTTTTTTCATTATAACCTCCCTGTGGCGAAGTGGTCTACCTTCATCTCTGCCAAGAACCCTCCATCTGCTTTCTCCCTTTCTCTTGGGTTTGAAGCCGGCCTTTTCCTCAAAGTCACTCTGTCCAGGACAGAATCTGAATCAGCCCGGACTCTCCTCAGGCTCCTCACATCCAGTCTATTACACAGGATGATTAAGTCATCGTTAATTATGCATCTCATATATGCCTCTTTTTATTTTACTTTTTAATTGAATTTATCAGGGTGACATTGGTTAATAAAATTGTATAGGTTTCAGATGTTCCCATCCCCCTTTCCTCTGGTGATCACCATGCCTCTTCCTTTGCCTTCCTAGTAGTGACCCCTGGGTCAGGCTCTTGTTTTCCCTTCTTAGATCAGAGAGGGCTTCAAATTTTTCTATTTTGCACCCCGTTAAGAGAACATTTTGAGCACATGTTCCCAATGAACTTGTGCTTATTTACAAATTATATACGTGTTCTACTCTAGTAAAATATATATATATATATATATATATATATATATATATATATATATATATATATATATATTTTTTTTTTTTTATTTTTTATTTTTTTTTTTTTTCCTCTAAGTTGTTGTATGCCAGCTTTATTAGGTTTGGTCTCCAATGCCCCCCCCCCTTACAGTTTGTTTTACTTTAAGCATGGTTTACATTCGTTTTTTAAATTTTTGTATTTAAAATTATTTTTCAATGACAATTTACATTAAGTATTATTTTGTATTAGTCTAGATGAACAATATGGTGGTTAGACAGTTATATTCTCCACAAAGTGTTCTTGCTGATATTTCCAGCTCCCAACGGGAAACACACATAGCTATTACAATATTATTGACTGTATTTCCTACGTGGTATTTTATATCCCATGACTATTTTACAACTACCAATCTGTACTTTTCAATCCCTTCACCTTTTCTACCTATCCCCCAACCTTCTTCCTCTCTAGAAACCATCAGTCTGTTCTCTGTATCTATGAGTCTGTTTCTCTTGTTTATATTTTTCTTTAGATTTCATATATAGTGAAATCTTACTAATATATTTATGTATATTATTTAAAAAGAAAAACAGACATTGAAATGGGTGCAAATTTTGAAATATTTTAATGACTTTGGTTTTATATATTAAATGGGTACAAAATGCCTTTTTGCTCTTGTTAAATGTATTATGAATATCTTTTAATAAGAACAATGTGTTTGAATGTGCCCAGTTATTTTTGAAAAGTTGACTGACACTTTGTAACAGTTATTTGAAGATCCAGATCCATGGTTGGCTTAACTTGAATACTTGTTTTAAAGTCTTATCTAATGGAAAATGGGACCCTTCAAAACACATAGATCCCAAACAATGGAAATGTTAGTTGACTGTACCTAAGTCACGGTTATTTTTTCCTTTTGTCCAGAATTATCCTGAAGGTTTTTTGAAATGTAATATGCATTTTTAATATAGCTGAAGTTTTCTGCTCCTTTTTGGTTTTCATTTATATGTTTATTGGTTGGTTATATGTTTGTTTTTTTGTCTCTCATGGGTGCTATAACCCAGAGGATAGATATATTGAGAAGATGTGGTGAGGAGGATTCTGCAAGTATATTTTCGCTAACATCTATCTCTGAAATTTAACATCACATTTCTTAAAAACTAATAAGTGACTTGGGAAAATGTCTAAGATATATCTTTAAGAGAATAGAAAATTATGATATAGCTCTAAAATACCCAATTTTTAAAAATCTGTGCACACACAAAGAAAAGTAGAGGAGAATATACGAATATTTTAATAGTGGTTATCTCTGATATGATCATGAATAAGCTTTGTAATTTCCATCATGCTTTTCTTTCTTTTCCAAAGCTTCAGTAAATAACATTGATTATCTTTAGATAATAAAAAGATTTTTGTTTTAAACCAAAATGACATCAGATACTTTTAAAAAGAAAGAAGTTTCAGATAACATTTGAATTTCAGCATCCAGATTAGCTCTGCTTTTACTGTTTTATGTGTAGTTGTAGCTTTAATATAGTACAGTCATTGACATTTATAAATAACAAATCTAGGCTAATCAGGAAACAAGTAATGTTCCATATGCTGTGCTTATGACCATATATAATACATTTTAGATAGATTTATTTTTAAAAGTTTAAGAATTTTTTTACACTTAAAAGGTTAATTTTGAATTGTTTGAAAATTTTCCATATGATGCCAATTGAATAAAAATGACACAAGTTTCGCCTGAGCTGTGGTGGCGCAGTGGATGAAGCATGGACTTGCAATGCTTGAGGTTGCCGGTTCAAGACCCTGCACTTGTCTGGTCAAGGCACATATGGGAGTTGATGCTTCCTGCTCCTCCCCCCTTTCTCTCTCTTTCTCTATCACTCTCCTCTCTAAAAAATGAATAAATAAAAAATTTAAAAAAAAATGACACAAGTTTCTCATTAGAAAACCTTATTGAGCCTGACCTGTGGTGGCGCAGTGGATAAAGCGTCTACCTGGGAATACTGAGGTCGCCAGTTCAAAACCCTGCACTGGTTCGGTCAAGGCACATATGGGAGTTGATGCTTCCAGCTCCTCCCCCTTTCTCTCTCTCTCTCTCTCTCTCTCTCTCACTCTGTGTCTCCTCTCTAAAATGAATAAAATAAAAATTTAAAACAAATAAAAAAAAAAAAGAAAAGAAAACCTTATTGATAATATCAACGATGGCCTGACCAGGCGGTGGAGCAGTGGATAGAGCGTCAGACTGGAATGCGGAAGACCCAGGTTTGAGACCCTGAGCTCTCCAGCTTGGACCCAAGGTCACTGGCTCCAGCAAGGGGTTGCTTGGTCTGCTGAAGGCCCGCGGTCAAGGCACATGTGAGAAAGCAATCAATGAACAACAAAGGTGTCGTAATGGCAACGAAAAACTAATGATTGATGCTTCTCACCTCTCTCCGTTACTGTCTGTCTGTCCCTATCTATCCCTCTCTCTGTCCCTGTAAAAAAAAAAAGAGAGAGAGAATATAAACGATGATATAACCCAGGGGATATGTTTTGTGTCTATAGTTTTACTATAAATAATTTTGAAATGATGTAAATATATAGAAGTGGTTTCCCAACTGTGTACTACGAAATTTTTGAAAGCCCTGTGCGAAGTAGGAGGAGGGGCCTCCTCATTACTGCTCAAGTGATACTTCAAAGAGCCATGCAGCCTCTATCAGTTTCATATACTGGGGTTCCTGCATAAGCTGTGGTTTGAAAAAATAAAAAAGCATCTTACTCCTAAATTAGAAATCTAAAAATGCTTGAACTTTCACCTGCCACACTGAGGAGGAAATGAGTCAGATGTGTATGGCAATGGACTGAAAATATAAACTAACTGTATTTTAAAGTCATTCACTGTAAATATGTGATTCTTCTCTCGATACACCTCTGAAAGACAAAGTTGAAAAGTCTGGAGAAATAAACCCGTACCGCAACCTGGAAAGTGGGTTGGCCAATATTCTCAAGCCAATAGAGGACTTCTGCCCAAGGTTCTTTGTGGGAACAGAGGTGAGTTGGAATCATCTGTTTTTAAAATTAACAGTTTTAATTACATTAAACTATATGACAGTAACCCCTATTGTACATGTTTGTTTTATAAAAGCTTAGAATATTTGTACTACTTTCATTTTTTTAATATTTTATTATTATTAATTCTAATGGGTGACACCAATAAATCAGGGTACATATGTACAATGAAAACATCTCCAGGTTATCTTATTCAATTGTGTTGCATACCCGTCACCAAAAGTCAAATTGTCCTCTGTCACCTTCTATCTGGTTTTCCCTGTGTCCCTCCCCTGCTCCCTCTCCCACCCTCTCCTCCCTCCCCCCACCCCGTTACTACTTTCATATTTTAAAGTGCTTATTTGCACTTAAAATTTTTAACCTCAATGCCTGATAGACTCATATTTAAAATGTTCCTGAACAAACATGAAAAAATCTATAAAATTAAGTGTGACCCTTTTACTAATAATGTATTGATCAGCCTGCATATTTTATCAAACACCTATACCATATGGAAGAAACCATGTTAAGTGTTATAGATTTACTAAGGAAATATATTTTTTTGTCAGGCCAGCACATTCTACTGGGAAAGATGATAAAAAAACTCACACAACTCAAATGATAAATAACAGCTGGATATAATAACAATAGTGGCTGCCATTTTTTAGTATCTACTATAATAACCAAAATGAGCACACTTATTGGACCTTTTCTATATAGCAGGGTCTGTGTCAGGTATATTCCAAATTATATCTCATTTCATCTTAATCATCTTGTAAGAGTGACATTATTCCCATTTTACAGAAGAAAAGAGTCTTCAAAGTGAGTCTTTATCTTACAGTCATACAGAAGCAGAGATGCCTGTTCATTCATGATTCTGCTATTCTGAAATAAAGGGTTTTCTTCCCAGGCCATACCACTGTGGGAAGATGCCATAGTTCAGGCTTACCGAATGCAATTCACGTCCACATTTTAGTGTTAAGAGGGGATTAATCATTTCTACCAGTTCTCGAGAACACACTGCCTGCCAGGCACTGTGCAAGGCCCTGGATCAGAAATGAATCAATAACACTGTCTTCAGGGTACGCACTGCCTGCTTAAGAAGCAGACACATCGACAGCATGCCAACACCAGTCCAGAGGCTGAAGGGCCAGGAAGGAACTGGTTAGGGAAGGTGACCTGTGCACTGGTTGAAGATTGGAGGTTGAGGAAGCCCCTGAAAGATCAGGGTGAGAGTACGGTATGCAGTAGAAGTAATAGCCTAGACAGTATTTTGGAGTTATGAGAGTCTGGGGTTTGTCTGGAGATAGTGGAATAGTTTGGTGCAAGGAAGAAAGCTATGCTTAGGTTGGGGTCCAACCAAAGGGCCTTTCCTGCCATGTTAAGGTAATTTGAATTTCATCTGGTACTACTAAATAAATATATGTTTTATAATTTGGGCTTCACACCAAAGATTTTAGATTTTGTTTCTAATTCAGAAAAAATATATATAACAAAATTTACCATATTAGCCATTTTTAACTAATGGCTAGTTAAAAATCAGTGGTACTAGCTAAATTTATATCATCGTGCAACCAGCAGCACCATTTGTTTCCAGAACTTCTCACCATCCCAAATGGAAGCGCTGTACCGGGTAAAACAGTAATTCACCATTTCCTCCTGCCCCGCCCATGGCAACCACCATTCTACTTCCTGTTTCTATGATCTTGACTATTCTAGACCTCTTGTACATGGAACCATATAATTTTTATCCCTGTGCACACCAAAATTTTAAAGCAGGGGAATGACAGCTTTAGATAAACAAATAACTGCAAGATCTTAAAACGGATATTAAAGCATAATGTCCTTTGCTTAAACTCTTCAGTGATGACTCAGAAAGATGAATAAAATCTGAACACCTCACACTATCGCCTGTAAGATTCTGCAGAGTTGGGCTCCTTCCCCTCTCTCCATCCCCATCTGCGCCAGTCTCCTCTCACTTCAGCTGCTCCAATTCTCCTTGTATACCCTACTTTTTCCTGCCTATCAAGCCCTTGCCCTCCTGGGAATTAACTTCATCCACCATTCAATAGATATTATTGAGCATTTAATACATGCCCAGCACTGTTCTTGGCCTGGGGAGTAGAGCAGTGAATAGAATAGACAAAATGCCCATCCCTCATGGGGCTGACATCCCAGTGGAATGATCCCCAGCCCTTGATATGGCTCATCCTCCCTCTCTGGGACCTGGTCTGTGGCTAGGGCAGGGCTGCAGCAGGGCAGAGCAGTGCCCTGGAGGCAGGGAGGTCAGGCTGGGGGTGATTTGGGGGGACCTACCATAGACAAAAAAGGGCCTGTTCAAAAATCTTTGGGAGCCTGGCAGTTGGCACGTGTTTACATAGATTACCTCCAAATGGCCCATGTTGTCTGCATCACTGTGTGTAGATAAAAACCCATCGAACTAAAAAAAAAAAACAAAAAACCATCAAACTATATTTTTTTGTTTTTGTTTAAAGTAAAATCAATCATTTTGAGCCTTTTCCCACCATTGTACCAAATGCTCCTTTAATGAAATTGACTTGTTGCTTTGTATTTGTTACAATTAGTCTTAGCACAGGAATATGACCAGGTTTTGTCCTAAGTGCTGACTGCATTCATCAGGAACCTGTAATATTTTTTTAGGAAGGTGAAGTGATATACACAGATTGGAAAACGGAAAGAGACCCTGAAACTGGCCGATTGATGTGTAAGTTTTGATGCATGTTCTATTATTAATAGGTTGTTCCCTTTTTACAAAGTACTAAGTAACCCTGGACTTGGTAATGTGGTTCTGACTCTACACCTGTCACTCAGGGCAGGGGCCACAGACAAGCAGCACAGCTGTTGGCTGGGAGCTTGTTGCAAATACAGGCCTACTGGGCCTGAATATGGATTTTAAGAAAATTTGCCAGGTGATTTGTTTCCACACTAAAACTTGAGGAGCACAATCTAAACATAACCATGCTGTTTCAATAATTCAACAACCTGGTAGTTCATCTATGTGGAAAAGTTGAGTCGATATGAAATCGTAAGCTAAATTTATGACGATCTTGAAGACCTCAAGACAGTATGGGAGAATTACCTGTAGGACCCTGCTTTGGGGATGGTGTCCATGTCTTCCCTGCTCCTGGGGCCGACTGGGGTAGCTGAGTGGGATCATGAGGGCCACACCCAGGTGTTAGCAAGAATCAGGCAGGTTCAGGCTCCTCACAAGCAAAGCTTCCTGTCACAGCTCAGAGCCTTGGGGTTTGCTAAGGATGACAACTATGATACTTATTTTAAAGCTTTGGGGTTTTCACAACATAAAAATATATTTGAACCACATTTCAAAGCATGGAATAACCATAAGCAAAGGAAGAGGCAGCTCCTGGGACTGCGGGAGCACCACGCAGCAGTGAGGTGGAGCAGCCAGGTTGGGCTGCACAGGGGGATCCGGTCGATCCTGTGAGTGTTTGGAAAAAGGGATACATGAGTGATGGACAGGGTCGGAGGTCAGCGCCACAGCCAGCAGGGAACAGCTGCTGGGACTCAGACCTCTACCTCAAACTTCACACCCTTCACTTCTGTCTGGTGAGTCAGGTTCCTAGACTAGAGCCTGCCTCAGACCTGGGAAGGCTTGGTTTTTCAGCACTGCCTCCACGCAGCCATTTTAATGTGGAAACAAAAGCATTTCTGATTTCCTAACATCGTGTTCCCTGACCAGAAACCCAAATGTGGGCTATGGATAGAAGTGAGGAAATGAAAGAGAATTAGATGTGACCCAAGGGAGGGCCAGGTGCATGCAGGACTGAGACCGATGTTCCGCCTTCTATTTATTCCCAGCTCTGTGATTGGAAGTTGAATTCAAAGTTATATATTGAATATAATAAATTGCAATCAACCACTTTTGTGCTTATTCACGTTTCTATTTATTCAGTAATTGATTAATATTCACTGAGCACATACTGCCTGCTGGCACTGCGCAGCAGGGCAACAGTCCCCACCACACTCTGGGCCACGGCTTGATGCCATGACTTGATCACACAGAGGAGGAACTGATTCCTCCTGGTCTCAGAGATTTTCTGGGGGCCTCACCTCCTCCTGCAGATATGAGTACATATCTGTCTTTCTCCATGAGGGCAGGATAATGTGTGTTGATTATCCTGCCATCTATACTACCAGTACATGTAGGCAATACACAAATATTTATTGACTAATTAAATGAATGAATAAATGAATGAAAACATGAAGCGTTCCTCTGAAAAAGAGCCCTTGATGGGAAATTCCCTGTATATTTTATAGAAAAAGGAAGAGCTATATCTTGATTCATTCTCCCCACCTGACCTCTGGTTCTTTACTCTGGGATATCATTAATCAAGACCTGTCTGTCCATTGGAAGTCACTTCATTCTTTATTGCGGAAATGTATCTAATGTTACTAAAGATGAAATGGCCTTTTCTGCTCCAACAGCAAAGAAGCCACTGAGCCTCTACACCATCCATGATGGTGCTGTCCACACTATACAGAGGTCACCTTTTTACAAGGACATTGTCCTCACCATTGGGGGATGGAACGTGGCCATCTGGAAGGAAGGTGTCAAGGTAAGTTATTCACCTCATGGACAAATGGTCCTTTGTTATTGAGAAAAACAATAGGAACAACAAACTGTTCAGACATAACAGTGCCTTTGGGACATTTTTTTGAGAAATTGCAACAGATGGCCTGGCTCCAGCTTGTCAACACAACTGCCCTAAGCCCTTTGAAAACCCAACCATTTGCTTTTCTTTCCTGAGGGGAGGAAACATTTACAAGTCACTGTTCTCTGAAAGCTAACAGTATTTACTTTGAGATATATATAGTGATAAGCTGGCTTGATTTGCATTTTCCCTCCTTTTAAAATACAAGAAAGGTCTGACCTGTGGTGGCGCAGTGGATAAAGCATGGACTTGGAATGCTCAGGTCACTGGTTCAAAACCCTGTGCTTGTCTGGTCAAGGCACATACAAGAAGTAACTACCACAAGTTGATGTTTCCCATCCCATCCTACCCCCTTACTCTCTCTCAAATCAATAAATAAAATCTTTTTAAAAAATACAAGAAGGGATGTTGATTACTATATAATGATCAAAGGAGAAATACTGGGTCTGTCATGTTTGCTTCTGTACAAGGAGTGTGTCAGCAGGTTCAGAAAGTGGGAGTGAAAGAGATAAAGGGTCTGTCACCAGATGGAGCAGAGATTTCTGTGATCAAAGAGAGGCGGGGCCAGGAAGATATGGTGGTCAGGATTTGGAGAGGGCCTGAATCCGGACCTATAGAAACTAAACTGCCAAAAACTAGACAGATAGAGGAAATCCAGTTACATAGGGTATGGAAAAATCATTATAATATGTCCCTTTGATATGAAAATTTTAAGATGATCAAAATCTGAAATATGCCTGACCAGGCAGTGATGCAGTGAATAGAGCATCGGACTGGGACGCAGAGGACTCAGGTTCAAAACGCTGAGGTTGCTGGCTTGAGCGAAGGCTCATCTGGTTTGAGCAAGGCTCACCAGCTTGAAGCCCAAGGTCGCTGGCTTGAGCAAGGCGTCACTGGCTTGAGGAAGGGGTCACTTGCTCTGCTGTAGCCCCCAGTCAAGGCACATATGAGAAAGCAATCAATGAAGAACTAATGAAATGAAAATGCTGCAATGAAAAATTGATGCTTCTCATCTCTCTCCCTTCCTGTCTGTCTGTCCCTCTCTCTGTCACACATACAAAAAATCTGAAATATATCTATTTCACAGCTGTAATATATGTATTCTTTGAATAAATAATATACATAATATATTTATACTTACATATGGAATTTTATAAATATTTTTTTCTTTGACCTAACACTTTCACTTCTGGGACTGTAACACAAATCACAAAAAAATTATGTAAATATGTGTTCAGGTTTTTCATTGGAAACTATTTAAGTGCCTATCCACAAAAGGACTTTGACTTTATACCAATGCACCGTTGTATGATTTCTTATTTCTTTGTTTTTACAATGAGCAAGTGTAAGTTTTGTCGTTGAAGAAAAAGAACAGAACAAGTTAAACAAGATTGTTCGAAGACTGAGCAGGAACAGAAACCTGGTTATCCACGGAAATGGAAGGATCTGGGCATAGTGGGCAAGAACAGTTTTGGAGTGTCAGCTCCATGGAGTTCATAAATCTGAGACATTCTCCTGTCTCCCCAGGAAAGGTTCTCATGCGTGAGATAGTTTGTACATGAGATTGTTCCACTGTTTAGTTTAGTTCCTACAGATGTAAATAAATGAGTAAGTACACCTGGTTGCCAGGTGGAGCATAACAGTGGGAAGAAAGCACAGTCTGATATTCTATCTATGAAAACCTCCCAGAGAAGGCAAACTACCCCATGGTAGAAAAAAGACAAGATGATCTTATGAAGTTTTGCTGGTCTAAAATTTCTTCCCAGTATTATTTATAAGTCACTGGATGTAGCTCGTAGCTAGGATTGACTTTCTAGTTGCTTTTCCTGGCTCCCAAAGCTGTTTCTATGGGAAAGAAACACTTGATAGCAAATAAAGGTATAAGCAAAATTTCATAATCTTTCCTTATCTGATGTACACAGATCTCTAGAAAAACAGCAATGGATTTCAGTAGCAGTTGGATTATTAGAACTATCAACAACTAGATTGAAAGATTTGATCTTTTCTTTAAAAAATGCTAAAATAAGAAGAAAAAGATGTTATAAAACAAACAGGAAAGAACAGGCATGATACAAAAATCTTAACAAGTGAAAGAAATAAGACTTCTGAATAGGCATAACTTTGCTGTTACACAATCATAGCCACCTGAGTTGTATTTAAAATCATTGTAAGTATCCCTTCAATAATAATACAAGCTTTTAATTTGTCTTTAAATTTTTTTTGCTTAAAGAGCGGACCCCTTCTTCAGTCGTCCTGTGCTCCAAAAAGGTACACTGCAGGGCACTGGTCTCTGACAAGGCCCGGCGTCTTCTATATTGGCCGAGAAGATGGATACATTGATATCTGGGACCTTCTGGAAAAAACCCATGAACCAGCCCAGTCACAAAACATCTGTATAACTACGATTACCTACATCGAACCCTGGGCCTTTTCTGGTATGTTAAATCTGATCACGTGTGCTAAGTCATATTGCCTTTTTCTGTGTAACTCAGGAAAATGTTGGCATCCATCTGGAAAATCTCCAACGTTGGTTTTAGGATTTTGTTTTTCTTCCCTTCCATTCCCTTCCCGCCTCCCTTTCCTTCCATCCTGCCCCTCTTCTGCACTATCTTAGATACAAGCTAAGTTTCTCTCACTAATTTCTTCATCAACAGTTATTTCTGAGACACATTCAGTCTGCAAAACAGAGAAGGATTTTGAACCACACACACAGAAAGCATCCTTCTCATCTTACCCTAATTATGTCTTTTGTCCTAATTTCTCAGGACCAACCAAGTACTATTTTCTATGTAAATCCAATATAGTTGACCCTTTTAAAAGAAGTTTTCCTTTGTTTTTCCGAAGGTGTGCAGGCATACAATTGTCTTTATAGTCATTTCTCTCTCAGAAACATTACCTGTGGAAATTCGGCCTTCAGAATCTCTAGAGTCTCACAGTCTGGCTACTGCTTAGCTGTGTGTCACCAAAGTGTGTTTTCCTATCTTTGCTATGAAACATTGCTTTTGTGTACCTACAGGGATGACAAATCTGGGATTTAGCAATTTGAACCAGATTTTCTGGAAATGAGAAGAAAAAAACCCCCACACATATGAGATAGAAAGTTAAAATGCTCAAACATGTTTGTGTTTTATACCCATTTTAAATACTCAAAGGAAATAGTTTGATGTTTGTGTTAGCTTCTGGTTCTGGCTGTGTCTTTGATATTCATCTGTAAACGATATCCTTTAGCCATTGCTGGGTCTTTGGTGAATATTGATATCGTGATTTTTCTCTGGAAATCTTTCCATGTGTTTTCCCTGCTTTCTTGCCAAGTCCACCCAGCGGGCCCTGTCCCAGAGAGGGTCAGCCTCAGTAAGGAGCCACGCTCTTCACACAGACACAGAGAAAGGAAGGTTTGAGGTGGGCAGGGTGGCCGACAAAGGCTCAGGGTCTCAGCTTCGTTCCATCATATGGAAAAAATGACTTGCATGTTAATATGGTGCCTATCATGAGTGTCTGATGAAGATGCCAAGATCATTATAACTACTGCCAGTCCTTTGGGACACCACAAAACACACATTTCATGCTTTACCTCTACGATGGCTTTCTGGTTGCTGAGTTGTGCTTTTTTATTTTTCCTATTTCTTTTTAATCTTTCAGCTAAGCAGCAATTTATAGCCGTAGCTGATTATTATGGGACACTGCATATATTAGAAATTCCTTGGACATTAAGTCACCCTTCCGCCAATGAGGTCAGTTACTTTTGCTTTTGACAATTCATGTGACTGAATATTGCTGTTGCATGTTTTAGAAGTGTGTTCAGAAATTACAGCATTTTCACTCTATACAAGAACAAAAAATCATACAGTCAAATATAAGGGATGTATTTCTTTTATGTGTTTAATAGTTTAAAGCTAGAAAGAAACCACACAAACCGGCGGAAAGGGGTGCAAGTAAATAAGACCCAGGTTCAAAGAATTAATTTGGGGACTCATAACCATAAGATGTTATTTTGGGGTTGTAACTGAAGCATGAGATCCTTCCCAGAGGGCACAGTGAACGTTTTTATGCTTCTTTCCATCACCCATCACCCCCTCATTCTCCCCCAGCTCGGTGCACTGCAAGCAGCCTGTCTGAAGTGGCAATATGCTGCCCACAGCACCCACCACCCAAGAATTGCAGGCAATATTAATAAGGAGGTTCTAAAAAGATCAATAAATAGAAAAACATAAGTATACATACACCCAACATAAAATACATATATTGCAATCTGTTGCAGTACCAACAACATCAGCCTAGTTACTATTAGGCAAAAGGCTTTTCCTTCCCTGGTCACCTTGCCCAAGGTGTCTCTGCCTACTACCCTGTTTCTATTTGTACACCTACAGGCTAAGCCCTCCAGGGGACCAGAAACACTAAGGCAGTGGTTCTGAACCTGGGTTCTATCGAACCCTAGGGGTTCAATGAGTCAGTCGGTCTCAGGGGTTCGGAAAACCTCTGCCGTGGAGGCCAGAATAAAGTAATACCGTAATTTGTTGTGAGTTCATGCACTTTGTTGGTTTTGTTCTTTGAGCAAGGTGATGTTCATGCACGGCTCATTTTGTGCACCAGTAAAAAAACATATACCTTTGTCTTGAATTTGGGGAAAAAATTATATTTTATTTATCACTAAAGAAGGGTTTGGTGAATGCGCATATGAAACTGGTGCGTTCGGTACCTCAAAAAAGGTTAAGAACCACTGCACTAAGGGCTCTCAGTCCCTAGAGTCTACATTGATACTTTCATCTGGGTTTTTCAAGTTGTCTTTCTTTCTTTCCTTTCTCTCTTCCTTTCTATCTTTCTTTCTTTCTCTTTCTCTCTCTTTCTTTTTCTTTTTCCTCTTTCTTTCTTTCTTCCCCTCTTTCTTTTTCTCTTCTTTCCTTCTTTCTCTGTCTTTTTCTTTCTTTTTCTATTCCTTTCTCTCCTTTTTTCTTCTTTCTTTCTTTCCTTCCTTCTTTCTCTTTCTTTTCTTACTCTTTCTTTCCTCTCTTTCTTTTTCTTCTCTCATTCTTTCCTTTTTTATTCCTTTCTTTTTCTTTCTTTTTTTCTTCCTCTCTTTATTTTTCAAAATCAACTGTAACTTTATTTTATTTTTAAATATTTTGTTGATTTTCGAGAGAGAGGAAGGAAAAGAAAGAGAGACAGAAACATCAACATCAATCTATACCTTATATGTCCTGGTGGGGATCAAACCCAAAGCCTTGGTGTATCAGGGTGATGCTCTAACCAACCAAGCTATCCAGCTTGGGTCAGGTTTTCTTGATTATATGAAACTTCATGTAGTGTTAGAAATGAGAAGGCAAGAAAGGGGGAAAAGCACTCTCTGACTATTCCTTTTACAAAATTGCTAAATTTTTTTTAAACTCTCTCCTTCCAACCTCACTCCCTTTTTGGAATGCTCTAATTCACAGGGACCTAAAACTTAGGTCAGTATCTTCTAAATTGAGCTAGTTTCTCTGGTAGTGGGCCTGTGCACAGTACCTGAAGTAGGTAATATAGTATATCTGGTGAATTACAGGCAGCAGGAATTCTTCCAGAGCTTTGTAAAGATCATGCGGGGCATCTGTCCGTGTGGACTTCTCTCATGGGCCTGTGTTTCTAACAGGTATCAAGTATAAGCTTCTACTTTGATAGAGAAGTCAAGCACTTGGAATATGTAGAGCAGCGCAAGCAAATTCGCGAGCAAGAGAAAAAGGAAATGGAGCTGGAGATGGAGAAGAAAAAAATTGTAAGTTAAATTTCAGAAACAGAAGTTGATTTCCTTTAACCCTTGTGGAACTATGTGTGTTTGGCTTATTCCACAATTTGAACAGGAAAATTATGCCTTTTCACAGCCTCCTCGCAATCTCATGAGAGTCAAGAGGGCATTTCCCTGATGTCCTAGCTTACCATTAGTTAGCAACTATCATTGGATCCTTAGTAAGAGTATACATAATTGAAGTTTCTAAAATTTTCTACAGTCAGTCTTTTAGATAGAGTGGCATCTAAATACCATTTATATATACAATGATTCAATGATTCAAAATCTGAATGCTTTCCTTATGCAGTTTTAACAGTTCGTGAGTAATATATTACAACAGGTAGTGCAAAAAGAGGAGAATGTGGAATCACTCTGAAATGTGGAACAAGGCTCATATCTTTTTTTTTTTTACAGGGATAGAGAGAGAGGGATAGATAGAGACAGACAGGAATGAAGAGAGGTGAAAAGCATCAATCATTAGTTTTTCATTGCTGTTGTAACACCATAGTTGTTCATTGATTGCTTTCTCACATGTGCCTTGACTGCGGGCCTTCAGCAGACCGAGCCACCCCTTGCTGGAGCCAGCGACCTTGGGTCCAAGCTGGCGAGCTTTTGCTCAAGCCAGATGGGCCTGCGCTCAAGCTGGCGAGCTCGGGGTCTCAAACCTGGGTCCTCCACATCCCAGTCCGACGCTCTATCCACTGCGCCACCGCCTGGTCAGGCCAAGGCTCTTTGCTGAGCTTCAGTTCTCTTGTCTATATAATGGGAATACTAATAACTACTTTTAGAATAACTGTAAGGCTTTCAGTTAAGTAACCTGAAAAATAGTAAACTTTCATTAAATGGAAGCTAGTATATAAACAGATAGACAAACTTATGTTAAGTGAAATAAGCTAGACCGAAAAAGAAAAATATCATATGACCTCACCATTTGAGGAATCCAATGAACAATGAGAACTGAGGAACGGAATTGAGACAGTGGAGAGATCAAAGGGACCAGAGGGAAAGAGGACAGAGGGAAAGCGGATGATAGGATGGGATAAACCTGAAGGGAAGGGGAGAGGCCGCTAGCGGGAGGGGGACAAAGGAGATGTTGAGGGGAATATGGGGGAGGGGGGATGCATTTGAGGCAACACTAGAATCTATGTGAACATAATAAATTAAAATCAATCAATAAATAAGAATCAACCAATGAATGCATAAAAATAATATGCATTTTCATATTTAGATCTTAAACTTACATAGAACTGTTTTTATGTAATGAGGTTTTTGTGACTCCAAATTTGCTCAATAAAAATGACTAGCCCTGCCTGAGCAGGCGGTGGTGCAGTGGATAGAGCGTCGCACTGGGATACAGAAGACCCAGGTTCGAGACCCCAAGGTCGCCAGCTTGAGCGCGGGCCCATCTGGCTTGAGCAAAAGCTCACCAGTTTGGACCCAAGGTCGCTGGCTCGAGCAAGGGGTTACTCAGTCTGCTGAAGGCCCGTGGTCAAGGCACACGTGAGAAAACAATCAATGAACCACTAAGGTGTCACAACGAAAAACTGATGATTGATGCTTATCATCTCTCTCCTTTCCTGTCTGTCTGTCCCTATCTATCCCTCTCTCTGACTCTTTCTCGATCCCTGTAAAAAAAAAAACAAAAAAAAGACTAATTCTTGTGCCGAAAAATAAAAGATGGACAAACAAACAGATATGAATTTTACCATAAAATACTGCCAATGTGAGAGTTGAGATAGAGAAGTATTTGTTTCAGTACCCATTCATCTTAAACTCTCCCAAAGCTCTGAATCCCCCCCCCCCTTTCAGCCACTGTTTGATATGCTCACTGTCACTCTGTTGGTCTTCCCTTGCCGGTGGGAATATGCAGGCTTTAAATAGTCTGTGAATTTGGCCTTTCCCCCTTTGTCACTTGAGGGAGGTCATCTCAGTCCATATTTCTCTTCCTCTCTTGCTCATTCTCTTCCTTGCCCTTCTGTCACCAGCATTTTCATCACTGATTCCCACCTATAGTTTCCTTCTAGCTTAGTATGTGTCATCCTCCAACATAATTTCTCAGGTGGGGCCCTAGGTAGTGCAAGCAGGTAGAAATATTTTAATGCTCTGAATTAGCAAATGGATTAACAGCGATTTTCATCCTTTTTCATCTCATGGTACACATAAACTGACTACTAAAAATCTGTGACACACCAAAAAATATATTTTTTGCCAATCTGACTATTGGGCAAACAAGTTTGTAACAGGTTTGCTCCCTTATATTTTGCTTAATTGTTGCATTGGTGTGGGAAGTGCCATGTTGTGTAGTCTGTGAAAGGGGAGCCCCATGTTGTGTAGTCCGTGAAAGCAGAACCCCATGATGTGTAGTCTGTGAAAGGGGAGCCCCATGTTGTGTAGTCTGTGAAAGGCTGTGGGTGCTTGCCCTCAGTGCTGCAGATTACAAATTGCGGATTGCCTTCTTGCTTGGGAAGGGCCATTGTTTGCTATAGTTTGCTGGAGAAGGGATTTTTTCCCCCAACTGGTATTGTGGGAGAGTGCTGAGAGAGAAGGAGTGCTGAGGGGATTGGGAGCCCTGACAGCAGGCCTGTTCAGTGGGGAGCCCTGTTTTGATGGAATGGTCCACTGAGTCCGGGAGAGACTGGAGTGAGAAAGGGAAGCAGTCTTCCCTGCCTGTTTGCTCATCCAACGGTATGAGACTTTAATAAATGGAATGGGTCACCATTTTCTGGCTCCACAGTTCCTTTACTGTCTGCGTGAATCCAGTGTGAACCTGCATGACAACAACAACAAAAAAGGAATAATTTTGATTCATTCACACCGGATGGCTATGGTTATGTTGACTGTTGTCATTTTGTTATTGGACAATCTAAGGGAATAGAGGTCAGTACCCCAAACTAAATAGTCAGGTATTGTAGCACAACAGTTGAAAATCCTTGCATTAAGGCCCTGTCCATTTGGCTCAGTGGTAGAGAGTCAGCGTGTGCATGTTCCGGGTTCAATTCCCAATCAGGGCACACAGGAGAAGCAACCCTCTGCTTCTCCACCCTTACCCCTATCTTTTTTCTCTACCTTTCTCTTCCCCTTCTGCAGCCAAGGCTCCATGGGAGCAAGTTGGCCCAGGCACTGAGGATGGCTCCATGGCCTCTGTCTCAGGCACTAGAATGGCTCCGGTTGCAATGGAGCAAAGACACCAGATGGGCAGAGCATCGCCCCCTAGTGGGTTTGCCGGGTGGATCCCAGTCAGGTGCATGTGGGAGTCTGTCTCTCTGCCTTCCCACTTCTCACTTCAGAAAAATACAAACAAAAAGAACAAAGAAAATCCCTGGATTAACAAGACCATTTATTGATAGATATTAAGTAATAAAAAAGCACAGGGCCTCATTTCAAAAGCTATTTAGTGGTGACAGGGTATAAAAGAATATCAATTAACTAACTTCTCAATGTTTTTCCCACCTTAAAAAAATTGTCTTGGTTTGTTTTTTGTGCATTCACCAATATTGGTTGAAATTTTGCTGTGGGATATAATCTTCTACCGTTTCCCTATACCAGCAATTATCTATGATTATTATGGGTGGAAGCAAGTAGAATTGTGGATAATACAAAAATAATTTACCTGTAAAATATTTTTAAAACACCTTACTCAAGCAATGGGTCACTCTCTCTGCTGTAGTCCCCTCGCCCCCAAGACACATATGAAAAAGCAATCAATGAACAACTAAGGTGCCGCAATAAAGAATTGATGTTTCTCATCTCTCTCCCTTCCTGTCTGTCAGTCCCTTTCTCTGTCTCTCTCCCTGTCTCTGTCAAAAGGGAAAGTGGAAACAAACTGTAACAACCTCAGAGGACCACAGTGAAGAATAAATGAGTTTACATATTCACAGCAGTTAGCCTGTAGCTGGCAAATAGAAAGTGCAGTCAGTGTTTACTGTTGCACATCTGTCCCGCAAGGCTGGCCTTCATGAGTGGCCCCTGGTTGCCAGGGATCAGGCTGTACACTTCAAGTCATGAATCCGAAGGAAATTATACACCTGCCTCCTTGTAAACATTGAGTCTGGATACAGTTCATTTCTTGAAAAATAATGTTAATTATAGTTCAAACAGCACGAGAAGTAGGACTTTTCCTAACTGGAATTTCAGCTGGGGACCCAAAGCTCAGGAAAGTAGCAGCTCCCATGTAATTCATAAGTTAGGCCACCTGCATGGGACTTAGAAGAGAGCTCTGCAAACTCTAGTCAATCACCCACACTCCAGACTGCAGGGGAGCAGGAGTTATGGGGGAAAAGACTAAAAGAGGGCATGTTTATTGGAGAGATTATCAGAGGTCTACGTATTCCCCACTTCCCTTCTGCAACACCAGACGCTGTTAGAGAGAGGTTGCTGGCCAGGATACATGATTGGCCTCTGACACCTGGAAGAAGGGCTTCCTGAGCCATATAAATCCAAAGACCAGAAACTACCAAGTGACCAGACCAGAATGTCCAAGGAAAATTTGGGAAATGCAGAGAGCAGGGCCTGAACTCTTGAGGCTAGAAAGTCTATAGGCAAGAGATTGATTTAAGCTGCTCTGACAGGTGGAGAGAGCTCATAGGCAATGAACTTGTATGGATGGTGAGTGAGGGTGCTGATTTTTCCGGGCGCAAGGCTCCACAATGCCCAAAGGACTTTCTAACCAGGAGGAGGCATCCTCTGCAGAAGGATGTTGAAGGTGCATGTTGTAATGAGAAGGTCCCAAGGGGCAGTCTCCACTTTGAGATTAGACTGGTCTGGATCTTCAAATATCTGAAAATGGCACTATTCCTAAAACCTAAAAGTGACAGGAAATGCTGTGGGATCTGTCACATATGTTGCAAAGGATCGGGGTTAGAAAAATAACATTTTTCCACTGTCACTCCATCAAGTCCTGCTCTTCTGTGAATTGGTTAGTGTAGCTAACATGTTCCAAGTGCTTACTGGGTATCAGACACTATTCTGAGGACTTGACATGTTTAATAATTCATTTTGTCCTCATAGTACTATGAAGTAGATACAGCAATTATTAGACACAAGGAATCTGAGAAGCAACTATATTAAGAAAAGAGAGAAAAAAGCAAACTTACAGAATGAATATAGCAAAAGAAAAGGAGCACCAATCATTATGGATGCTTAAAAGAGGAAAATATCTCTTAAAAATGATTCTCTAAAGACACTAGAATAAAAGCTTAGAGTTCTGGTCCCCTTGAGGGAATCCACAAAGTCAGAGCTTTGTGACAAAGGAGCAGATGGCACAGGAGGACAATAGGACAAAGACATGACAAGAGCTGGAGAAACAAAGGCAATACAGGGTGACACACCCACATGAAATGTTCCTAAAGTTCATTTGAAAGCAGACATAGGCAGAAAAACAAATTTAAAAGTCATGACTGCCCTAGATGGTATGACAATGAATTAAAATGTCACAGTAACAAAGCTAGAGCAGCACTAATACCATCAGTCACAGATTAAAGACCCAAACAGATTATTCTGCAAGTGGTATTGGGTCCATTCCTTGTTGTGCTTATTTCCTTTCTGAAAGTGCTCCTCCCTTTGTCAGTGGCAGGAGCTTGCAGGCCAGCCTGGATTCCCTGCTGCCCTTAAGAGCCCACAGCCAGCCTACCCGTCAGCAAACCTGGCTCCCCACCTCCAGGACATGCCTTGAATCTGCGCACACCTTTCTGCTCTGTCTCTGCCACTCCCCTTCAGAGCCAGCAGCTTCTCTTCCCTGATTGTGCAAGACATGTCCTCCCCCACCCACCCACCCACCTTCCCACAAACCAAACGCCCTTCAAAGAACAGCCAGGACAACTGTTCAAAAATAACCCTTTCTCATTTCATCCTTTGGTATTTCTAGCTGTCAGTGTTTAATAGGGATGACTTGTTTTTCTCCCCCCTCCCCTTCACCCCAGAGAACATATAAGAAGACAAAAGAACAAACAGAGGCTGAATTGAAAATGGACTACGAGAGTTATTTGGAATTAGAAAAGTCTGTCCTCATAAACTTGGGCATAATCAAGGTGTCCGACAAGATTTCGTTCATAGACATGATCTAGAAGACCTTCTCATAAGGGTGTTTTGGGGACTTTGTGAGACTTTCTTTTCTTTTTATTCATTATTATTTATGTAAGGTGAATTAGCAAACTAAATATGAAAGAGGTTTATTTATAAAGATTAGGTTTTTATTTCAATGCTGTTAAAACTTTGAATTATAATTAGTAAGGTCTGTATCAACTTTTAAATTAAATATGTACAAATTTTATACTGAATATGGAAGTTATTTATAATGAAATTTTTATTTTCCTACAGAAATACACAGCTTCAGACATCGCCCCTACCCCCAGTCCTCGACATCCATTCAGGGCCTCAATCCCAGACAGAAATGGAAATCAAACTTTGCTTCTAATTATTGGTTGCTTTTTGTTAGGCAGACACAATATATTATGCTCACTTTGTTAAAGATGGCGCTGCCCACGTGAAAACCCAGAAAAGGCCCAGGGTTCGATGTAGGTAATCGTAGTTATACAGGCTTGGGATGGGCGTAATTATATTATGGGGGGGGGGCAGGCTATAAGCAGGCAGGGTCATTATAGCCGAAGGCTTAGTTTTAAGACTAAGCTTTTCCCTACACCCTTAACTGATTGCATGATGTGGGGTGGTGCACTCTCATGAGGAATCCCATTATGCCTCAGATGGGTGGCTTTGTATCAGAGACTTTCTTGTTTGTAGATTGACTTAAAGGTTTGGATTACTATACTATAAAGTGGGGCAGACTGGGAGCTTGCTCTTTCTCGGTTCCTGAGATTAGCATTAGAGAGGAGAGCAGAGTAAGGCCACGTGGAGGAGAGGAGAAGCAGCCAAGATGGTGGAGTGCTGAGGGAGAAGCCAGTTTGTGCAGAGTTTGTGTAGAGAGAAGGAGATGGGGAATAGGTGAATAAGTCTGGTGAGCTAGAAACCTTTGATTCTAGGAACCTCAGATAAGTCAGTAGCTTTGTGAGCACTAAATGAGTGGGTTTTGGAGCCCAGTATGTGTTTTTACTTGCCCGGGTGCAAGCTAGGATTAAAGCTGATGGCTCACCAGTTTTTGGCTCCATTGTTTCATTACCGTCTGTCTGAATCTAATGCGATCCTGCACTGGCCAGGCGGCTGTGATGGTGGCCACAGCTACTGGCCATACACTTTTGGTCACCTCTCCAAAAAAGTGCTTCCTTTGGCCCAGTGTCCAGATTGTAGGGCCATGCGCTAAACAAAATATTAGCAAATCAAATTGAGAAATGTGTGTGTGTGTGTGTGTGTGTGTGTGTGTGTGTGTGTGTGTGTGTGTGTGTGTGTAGCCCAACCAGGATCCACCCGGCATGCCCACCAGGGGATGCAGGGGATGATGATCTGCCCATCTGGGGTGTTGCTCTGCTGCAACCAGAGCCATTCTAGCACCTGAGGCAGAGGCCATGGAGCGATCCTCAGCACCCGGGCCAACTTTGCTCCAATGGATCCTTGGCTGCAGGAGGGGAAGAGAGAGATAGAGAGAAGGGAGAGGGGGAAGGGTGGAGAAGCAGATGGGTGCTTCTCCTGTATGTCCTGGCTGGGAATCAAACCCGGGACTTTCACATGTTGGGTTGACGCTCTACCACTGAGCCAGTCAGCCAGGGCTGAGAAATATATTTTTAAAGAAAGGATAATATAGTCTGAACTGTGGTGGCACAGTGGATAAAGCACCAACCTGGAATGTTGAGGTCGCCAGTTCAAAACCCCAGGTTTCCCAGGTCAAGGCACATATAGGAATTGATGCTTCCTGCTCCTCCCCTTTTTCTCTCTCTCTCTCTACCTCTCTCTCTAAAAAGTGAATAAATAAAATAAAGTAAAAAGAAGAAAGGATAACATAGGAAGATCATGCTAGGCTAATCCAGGAAATATAAAGTTAATTTAATCATAGAGAATAGATCAATAATTGATTGAAGGAGAGAGATTATGATACCAAATAGATGCAGAAAAACATATGATAAAATTTTATATCCATTCCTGATAAAACGACAATAAATTCTTAGCAATTAAAAAAAGAAGTGAATTTCCTTAATTTAATACAAGGAATCTAAAACAATTCTACAACAAACATTATACTTGATAGTGAAAAGTTGAAAGCTTGACCTGACTGGTGGCTCAGTAGATAGAGTGTCAGCCCGGGAGACTGAGGTCCCAGGTTCGAAACCCGAGGTCACTGGCTTGAGTGTGGGTTAATCCAGCTTGGGTGCAGGCTCACCTGCTTGCACGCGGGGTCACAGGATTGAATGTGGGATCATGTCATGGTCTCTGGCTTGAAGCCCAAGGTCTCTGACTAGAGCCCAAGGTCACTGGCTTGAGTAAGAGGTCATTGACTTGGGTGGACCCATCCCCCGACCCCCTGTCACGGCACATATGAGAAGCAATCAATGAACAAATAAAATGATGCAACTACAAGTTGATGCTTCTTATCTCTCTCCCTTCTTGTCTGTCTGTCTCTCTCTCTCTCTCTCCCCATAAAAAAAAAAAAAGTAAAAACTTGACTCCACTGTATGGAACACAGCACAGTGCCCACCATCACATCTTCTAGTCAATATTGTACTGGGAGGTTCAGCAGTGTGGGCACACAAAGTAAACAGCGTGTGAAGATCAGCTGTAAAAGAGCTTGGTGTATCTCAATAAGAGATTCAATGTCAGGAAAGTAACTGATACAGAAGATAGGCTGAGGGGAGACTAGCAGGAGATGAGACTGATAAAAGTAGCTGGGAGCCAGATTGTGAAGGCTCCCGTAAACCAAGCTAAACAACCTTGATTATCTTTTGCAGATAATGAGGGATTAATAGAAGGGCTAAACAAGAAGGTGGACTTTATATTCAGGAAGAAATGGATTAGTATAGGGGGAATCTCATGGCAGAAAATCCTATTAGGAGAAAGTAGAAATAGTTCAAGGTCAAAGCTTAGGATGGCCTGTACTGCAATTTAATGTGAAAACAAATGAAAAGCTGATTGGAGAGGGAAAGGTGATGCCAAGATTTATTAAGTTAAATTGCTTAGAGAAAATGAACTCAAAGTTTTATTTACTACAAAATTCAGATAGATAGTAGCACTTAACCATCCACATGCCTTTGGACAGATATTTTCTTCACTGTGCAACAGATTCCACTTCTACAAGTCAGGTAGAGAGTGTTTAGCTCGCAACATTTTTTATAAGGGCTGTCTGAGCACCTGCACATATGACAGCCGTGCCCAGCACATGGTGGCATCATCACTACGGAATGTCACAAACCTCATCCTTGCACTTGAACTCTTTTTTTCTTTTTCTTTTTAACACGCACTCAATCCTGGGTGAATTCATCCCGTGTCATAGTTTACATACTACCTATATACCTGGCCTGGACCTCTCCCTTAAAACCAAGAGCTGTATGTATATTTGACTACATAATGTCTCCACTTAAATGTATGATAGGCATCTCAAATTTAAACATGTTCACAAGTGAGCACCTGATTTTCCCTCCAAAACCCAGTTTTCCTGCAATCCTCCCAATCACCATGCTCCTAGTTTCTTGGGCAAAAAACTTGATGTCATCCTCCGTTTCTCTTTTTCTCTCACAATCCACACCCAATCTGGGAGCAAATCTAAGCGACTATACTTTTGGAATACAGTGTGTCCATAAAGTCATGGTGCACTTTTGACCGTGTGATTGGTTAAAAGTGCACCATGACTTTACAGACACACTGTATATACCGAGTCTGATCATGTCTCTTTTCTTACTGCCACCACCTTGGACCCAGCCACCGTCATCACTGGCTTGGATTGTCACACTAACCTCCTAACTATTCTCCCTGCACATACATTACCTACTTCAGTCTCTCTCAACAGTAGCCAGACAGTCATCCCAGATGGGCGTCAGAGTCTGTCCTTCTCCTGCTCAGCTTCCCGGAACACTCAGAGTACAAGTCAAAGGCTTCACTCTGACCTGCAAGCCCTCATGTGATCAGGCTCCCCACCGTCACCCTGGTTCTATCTCTCGTTCTGTCCTCTGTCCTACCGTCCCTCACGGGGCACGCCCTCATTCACCATGCATGGCAGGCATGCGTTGTTGGTCCCAGGACATCTGGGCTCGTTCTTCTGCCTTTTCTCTGGTGATTTTCCTTACCTTGTTTTCATGTGTTCACTCAAGAACAACAATAAGAAAAAGATTTTGTGCCAGGGTTTACAGTTTTAAACAGGGTGTTCAGAGAAGGTGACATTTAAGCAAATACCTGAGAGGATGAGAGGTCTTGTGCTGTGGTCTCCCAGGAAAAGCATGTTCCAGAACCCAGTGCCCCATCCCCACCCTAACTGACTACTGCTTAGGTCTGCTGGACAGAACTAGGCAGTGTGGACACCTCTCAGTGCGAAAGAAACTGGGACTACAGAGAACAGAAGTGTCATGGGGCTGGCACATTGTTGTCTCAAACAAAAGCAAGGTTTTTGTTAGCACAGGAGAATGGGTAATAGAGAGTGAATACATGTCTGCCTTAGGGTTATCAAGTGAAGAGTTTAGCATAGAGTCTGGCATATCGCAAGCAGTAAATAGGTTTGCTATCATTTTACCTAAATTATAAATACAACATGATTGTAATATTCTTCCTATAGTAACTAAAACATGGGATTTGTCTTACTTATGATAGCAATTATTATTGATTCAGTATGATATTTACATTGTGTGCTTATAGCCTCCGTTTTTCCAGGTCTCATCAGCTCACCAGCCTATGGCCCCCAATGGGGTCACATAAAACAGACATAGCCCAGGTTTTATGCGCTCTTGCTCCACCTGCTTATTGAGTATCTTATCCTTCTGCAAAGGGCCTCCAGGGATGTCCTGTCATCCTTGGGAAGACGGAGTCAAATATGTTTAAAACCAAGCCTGCAACCACCAGGCACTCAAGACTCCCATCTCTCAGTATGCCTGATAGCCTGGAACACGGGCGGGGAAGGTGCCGGGGCAATGTCTTTGTGCTAGGTCAGGTCCTGCACAGAGCAGAAAGCAAAGTAGGCTTACAGGGATAAGAGATTTACCAGGGGAGAAAGCAGGAGAAGGCCCGGAAATCCTTCAGACCTCTGTGTGGGTCTGGTGTCTTCGGAAGGAGAGATGGAAGGAAAGAGGGTGGTGTAGAATGTCTCAGACCACTCGGAGTGTTCACTTCTCTTTGACTCTGAGGCACTGGAACTGGGGCAGATGCACTGTGCTGCCCCCTCCTTCCCTGGGATGAGGTCCCTCCGAGGCTCTTCGACTCCTCCTCCAAAGTCTTTTTCTCTCGCTCAGGCTCTCCACTTGGCAGACAGGCCAGACCTGCTGAATCCCAGAAAAGAACAGTTTTCTCAAGCTAGGAAGCTAATTGCCTATAATTGAAGATGTAGAAATATTGGGCATGAATAGAAATGGAATTACCTGGTGTGCCTCCTTCCCTTCCCCTTAATTCCAACCTTTCCCCCTTTCCAAGTGCACCATGGGGTCAATTCAGTCTGCTTTTTCTGCCCTTAAGTCTTTTGGTCTGGCATAGAGTGCACTGAAAAGAAAGGAAACTTGGGGTGCTCTCAGACCTGAGTCCTAATCCCAACTTCATCACCCTAGACAAGATGCACCCTCCAAGTCTTAGTTATATCATCTGTAAAATGGGAATAATAATTATACCCACCTCATACAAAGACAATGTATGTAAAATACCCAGCACATTGTTGATGCTTAATAAATGTAGTACCTCCTTTTCTTGCTTGGTCTCAGATACACACACACACACACACACACACACACACACACACACACACACACACGGCGCGCGCATACACAAAACCCCCAGAGAAACCATAGCATTTTCTCTCTGACCTATGCAATAATCTCTTCCTCTCAAACAGGATTTAGGCAGGCGCTCTGCAAACCCAGTTTAATAGTAGCCTTTGATCCTTTTAATAGGAGGCCAGATATATTGGACATAGTATTTAAAATCTGAGTAGTAGCTTTCCTTTTTGTATAACTTTAAAAGCTTATGACTTCTCAGAAAATTGATTGTTCTATTTAATGCTTGATTTATTTAGATTAAGTTTAATTACCATTCAACTTTGCAAATTGCCTTTAACCAACCAAGAAATGTTGTGGAATTAAGTGTATTTTCAGGTCCTCAGATACACATATCACCCGTGTGCACTTTAGTCAAAAAGGCCAAGAACTCCAGTATATAATGCCTGATCCACTTGGGTAGCTTCACTAATCCACCACTGTTAATTAACATCTCATTGGGCCCTCTGCTTGGGGTGGGTGGAGTCATTCCCACCAGCCCCACTCCCGTTGCTAGGCTGCCATTACCAGGTCAGATACTGTGTAACTGAGCAAGGACCTACCACGGAAATTAAATATCTCAGCAAAGGGCAAATTAAACCCTGTGTGATGACTTCATTCCTCCCATAGCTGATGAGCTGTTCCAGGGTCACAGGTTTATGTAAAACAACTGTATCCACAATCAGAGTAGAATCCCAAATGCTGAAGAAACCAACCACGAAAGTTTCTTGGGGGAAACAATGATTTTAAGAAAAATAAGTGTAATTGCTTCCAAATGTTTTCTTGTTCACAAATAGAATATTAAAAACAGACACAGTAAGTATGGTAAATAACATAGGTTGTGTTTTCCTGCAATGATGCCAATGCCCCAAACTTACCGTAAAAGCACAGAAAATCAGTTTGTTCCAAGTCACCTGTACATATGATATTCTAGGCTGTTTTTGTTCATTATCATAAAGGGATGGAAGAAGATGTAAACTAGAAGATTTCCCATTCTTCCTTGTCAACTGAAGATATATTCTGCAGCCCTTCTTGGAGCCTATTTTAAAGAATAATCCCCCCCCCCAAAAAAACCTGTAAATGCCATGTCAAATCTAAAATATAACCTGTTATGCTTTATTTCTGCCTTAATAAACAAATTAAAAATGTTGTAATAATATAAGGTTATAGTAATTAAATATATAGAAATATAAAAATATGGAAGATATATAAAAGTAATTAAAAGAATATTAAAAATAATTTTTAAAGTTATGCCATTTGAATAGAAATTAGTATAGTGGCTTAGTGCCATAACTCTGTAATGTGATAAACAGACTCTGACTTACAAGCAGGGCCCAGTTAGTATGTGTGTGAAGTTATACCTAGATAAGAAGTAGCTTGGTGTTAATTACATTAACTTTGTAAACTGACGTAAATAAGAACATCTTAAAAAGTGGTTTGATGTAAGCATTTCAGTAGATTGATGTAGAGGAGATTCTCCCCAAAAAGGTGGTTTGAAGTGATAATCCTGTAGATTGACACCTGTTAGAAGGCATTGGCCAGAAAAGGTACTAAAGCTGAGGGGCCCCATGCTGCAGTAGTCTCCCAGACTCCAACGTTGATATGGACTGTCTCCACGCCGCTCTGAGCTCTGACCAAAGCCAGCCGAGAGGAGCACGCCGGCGGGGCCCCTTAAGCTGTACCCAGACACGCCAAAAGGATTTGTGAGTAATAAATTGCCTGTGTGATTATTGAAATTAATTTGTGTGTCGGTCGTGTCTTTCCTCCGGTGGCACTTAACAGTAGCATCCTCATAGCTACCTCAAGAGTAGTCTCGAAGAGGCTGCCAGCCCTGCTGATAAGCAGGAGAGTCCCACTGCATGGGGAAGTCGAGTCAGTGACGCCTGATCGATGTAGAGCTTGGGCTCTACAGGGACAATTAAAATCGATAACTAATTTTTACTTTCAATGAAGTTTCTAGACTGTATGGATCTGAATATAACACATTTTTTCTAAAAAGAGTAAAATTCCAATTTTTCAGAATGCTAACAACCAAAATTAGAAGTTCACTATTTTCTAGCTTTGCAATGAACATTTATTATGATGACAAAGACAAGTGAGAATCTTGTTAGTAAGAGTACTGATGGAGTTGCTGCCTACAACAAAATATAACCTTCTGGTACTAAAGCCAGAACAAAACCATAGGTGTAGAAGGAATCCACAGGGCCAGCAATAAGAAAATGACAAAATAGCCTGACCAGGCAGTGGCGCAGTGGATAGAGCGTTGGACTGGGACACGGAGGACCCAGGTTCGAAACCCTGTGGTCGCTGGCTTGAGTGCGGACTCATCGGCTTGAGCCAGGGCTCACCAGCTTGAGCGTGGGGTCGCTGGCTTGAGCATAGGATTATAGACATGACCCCAGGGTCACTGACTTCAGCCCGAAGTCACTGACTTGAAGCCCAAGGTCGCTGGCTTGAGCAAGGGGTCACTTGCTCTGCTGTAGCCCCCCAGCCAAGGCACATATGAGAAAGCAATCAATGAACAACTGAGGAGACTAAGAAGCCGCAACAAAAAATTGATGCTTCTCATCTCTCTCCCTTTCTCTCTGTCTGTCTCTATCTGTCCCTCTCTCTGACTCTCTCTCTGTCTCTGTCACACACACAAAAAAAAGAAAATGGAAATGACAAAATATATTCAACCAGGAAAGCCATAACTCTTCAGTTATGTTGAGGAATAATACTGATTTATTCATTCTGACAAGGAAAGATCTACATTTATTTAAAGAAAAGTCAACTTATGCAATAATTTGTATATGACCCCACATATCAAATTTCTATATATATATTTGTACAAATACATAGATATTCTTACTTCACTGTAAATGTACATAACGGTCTAGAAGTATAGCCATCAAAATGTTAATTGATCCTGACTGGATAGCTTGGTTGTCTAGATCATCATCCCAAGACACAGAGGTTGTGGGTTTGATCCCCCATCCAAGCACATACAGGAACAGATGAAGATTGATGTTTCTGTCTCTCTCCCTTCCTCTCTCTCTAAAATCAAATCAATTTTTTAAAAAATGTTGTGTTGACTTCCGAGAGATGGAATGGGAAAAGTGAGAACATGTGCAAAGCTGAGAGAACTTTTTCCATCCAGCTATAATAAAGATCAAGACATGGCTAATCTTTTTTAACCTACTAACCTTTTCCTCCAGAGTATTTTGAAGCAAAGGGGCTTTTACTTTTAATAGATTGGTATTACATGAATATTTTATAACAGGCCTTTATGATTTGACAGTAGTTATATTTACTGCTGTAAATTTAATAGATGCCATACTACTACTAACGATAGCTAACATTTTATGAGCTCTTACTACAGTGTCAGGTACTATTCTAAATGCTTTAAACACATTAACTCATTTAATCCCCTCAACAATTCTATGAGGTAGTGGGTACTATGATTATGCCCATTTTACAGTTAAGAAAACTGAGAATAGAAAAAGTAAGTTACTTTTCCAAGATACATTACAAAACACAAACCAAGAAAGTCCAGGTCCAAAGTTTTTGCCTTCACCTGCAATATTATGCTTCTCTATGAGTCTCATGTGTGTAACACACACATAACACATACACACTTTTAATAGTTCTCAGTCATAACTTACATAAAATGAATTGCATATGTTTAAAGTATACAACTGGTAAAGTTTCGACATAGCCATAAAATTACCACCAAAATTGAGAAATAAAATAAACACCCCCAAAAGTATCAGCATGCCCCTTTTTATTTTTTAATTGAATGTATTGGTATGACACCAGTTAACAAAATTATACAGGTTTCAGGTGCACAATTCTACAACACATCTCTGTACACCATACTGTATGTTCACCCCTAAGTCACGTCTCCGTCCATGCATACCCCTTTTTAATAGCTCCCTCTGGCATCTCTTCCCCAATTCTCTGGCAATCATTGATCTGCTTTCTATTACTATAGATTAGTCTGTCTGCATTTTCTATTTTATATACATAGAATATATTCTATTTACTTATTCTGTCTTATTCTTTCACTTTGAGACTCATCCATTGTGTATATCAATAGTTCATTACTTTTTATTACTGAATAGTATTCAATTGTATGGATGGATATACAGGATGGGGCAAAAGTTGTGAGTACACAAAACAGAGTTTATTCTTGTACTATTGTTTATTAATTATTGTATTATTTTCCATATTAACATGTGTAAACCTACTTTTGTCCCACTTTGCATGACAATGTTTTTGATGGACATTTGATATGGCTGTTTTAGGTTTGGAATTATTACAAATTAGTCTGCTATGATCATTTCCCTACAAGTCTTTTTATGGACATTGCTTCAATTCCTCCTGGATAAATAGCTAAGCGTAGAATGTCTGGATCATATGGTATATATGTTCAACTTTTTAAGACATTGCCAAATGTTTTTAAATGGTGGTACCATCTTACATTCCCACTAGCAGTGTATGAGAGTCCAAGTTCCTTTACATTCTCACAAGTATGGTCTATCTTAAAATTAGCCTTTCTAATTAGTATGTAGTAGTATCTCATAGTAGCCTTAATTTGCATTTCCCTAATGACTAATAATGCTGATACTATTTTCATGTGTTTACTTTCCAATCACCTATCTTCTTTCATGAAATGTTTGTTCACATATTTTGCTCATTATTTTTGAAGTGCTATTTTTTTTTGAGACTTGAAAGTTTTTTATATATTCTGAATATAAATCCTTTACCAGGCCTGACCTCTGTTGGCGCAGTGACTAAAGCCTTGACCTGGAATGCTGAGGTTACTGGTTCAAAACCCTGGGCTTGCCTAGTTAAGGCACATATGGGAGTTGATGCTTCTTGCTCCTCCCGCTACCCTTCTCTCTCTCTCTCTCTCTCTCTCTCCCTCTCTCACTCTTTCCCACCACCTCTCTAAAATGAATTTAAAAATATATCCTTTATCAGATACATGCAAACATTTACTCCTGGTCTGTGGTCTATCTTCTCATTTTCTTAAAAGTGTTTTTGAAAGAGCAGTTTTTAATTTTAATGAAGTTTAGTTTATTAATTTGATTTTTTATGAATCATAGTTTTGGTGACTGTAAAGCCAGTATCCGCGGCTACCATCACAGCCACCTGACCGGTGCAGGTTCCCATTAGATTCGTACAGTCGGTAATGAAAGAACAGAGCCAAGAACTGGTGAGCTATCAGCTTTAATTCTAGCTTGCACCCGGTGGGCAAGCAAAAACACACAATGGGTTCCAAAACCCACTCATTCAGTGCTCACAAAGCTACTGACTTATCAGGGTTTCCTAGCATCAAAGCTTTCTAGCTCACCAGACTTATTCGCCTGTTTCCCATCTCCTTCTCCAGCACAAACTCTGCTCAAACTGGCTTCTTCCTCAGCACTCCACCATCTTGGCTGCTTCTCCTCTCCTCCATGTGGCCTTACTCTGCTCTCCTCTCTAATACTAACCTCAGGAACCAAGAGAGCAAGCTCCCAGTCTGCCCCACTTTATAGTGTAGAAATCCAAACCTTTAATCCAATCTACAAACAAGGAAGTCTCTGATACAAAGTCACTTATCTGAGGCATAATGGGAGGATTCCTCATGAGAGTGCACCACCCCACATCATCCAATCAGTCAAGGGTGTGGGGAAAAGCTTACTCTTAAAACTTGCACATGGGCAGCGCCATCTTTAACAAAGTGAGCATAATATATTTTCTCTGCCCAACAGTGACCTAGCTGAAAAATCCTTATATAACCCAAGCTTTTATTTTTATTTTTTTAATTTTTTGACAGAAACAGAGAGAGGGACAGATAGGAACAGACAGACAGAAAGGGAAAGAGATGAGAAGCATCAATTCTTCCTCATGGCACCTCGGTTGTTTACTAATTGCTTTCTCATATGTGCTTTGACTGGGGCGGCAGGGGTTGTGGGGAACTACAGCAGAGCAAGTGACCCCTTGTTCAAGCCAGCAACCTTGGGCTCAAGAAAGTGACCTTGGGCTTCAAGCTAGTGACCTTTTGGCTCAAGCTAGTGACCGTGAGTTCACATCTATGATCCTATGCTCAAGCCAGCGACCCCGCACTCAAGCTGGTAAGCCCGTGCTCAAGCCAGCAACCTCAGGGTTTCAAACCTGGGTCCCCCACATCCCAGTCTAACACTCTACCCACTGTGCCACCACCTGGCCAGGCAAGCTTTTCTTCTAGAAGTTTTATATTTTTAGAACTTACATTCAGGTCTATGATTATTTCAAGTTGATTTTTACATATGGATGAGGTATGAATCAAAGTTTTTTGTTTGTTTTTCTATTTTTTGCATATGACTATCCAATTATTCCAGCACCATTTGCTGAGAAGACTCTCCTTTCTCTACTGGATTGCCTTTGTCAAAAATCAGTTTTACATATGTGTATGGTTTTATTTCTGAACTCTCTATTGTGTTCCATGAATTTATTTATCTATCCTGATGCCAATACCACACCTGTCTTGGTAACTGACCCTTTATAAGTTGTTGGGCAGATAAAATATAATATGCTCACTTTGTTAAAGATGGCGCTGCCCACGTGGAAGCCCGTCACCCCGGTGATATTATTTGCCCTTATGCTTGGGATGGGTGAGGGTGAAAGGCTGTAATGTAAGCAGGCCAGGTCGTTATGGCCTAAGGCTTGGTTTTAAGAGTAAGCTCTTCCCCACACCCTTGACTGATTGGATGATGTAGGGTGGTGCACTCTCCTGAGGAATCCCATTATACAGAGACTTTCTTGTTTGTATAATTGAATTAAAGGTTTTGATTCTACAGTATAAAGTGGGAGAGACCAGTAGCTTGATCTCTCTCTTGGTTCTTGGTTCCTGAGGTATTAGAGAGGAGAGCAGATTAAGGCCATGTGGAAGAGAAGTAGCCAAGATGGCGGAGTGCTGAGGGAGAAGCCAGTTTGTGTAGCATTTGTGCAGAAGGAGATGGGAAACAGAGGTGAATAAGTCTGGTGAGCTAGAAACCTTTGATTCTAGGAAACTTCGATAAGTCAGTAGCTTTGTGAGCACTGAATGAGTGGGTTTTGGAGCCCAATGTGTGTTTTTGCTTGCCCGCCGGGTGCAAGCTAGAATTAAAGCTGATGGCTCACCAGTTCTTGGCTCCTATGTTTCATTACCGACTGTCCGAATCTAATGGGAACCTGCATGGGTCAGGCGTCTGTGATAGTGACCGCGACTACTGGCTTTTCTTAAGTCATCATAAAATCAGATAGTATTAGTCTTCCAACACTGTTCCTTTTTTATTTTTTCTCCATAGTTGTTTTGGCTAGTCTAGGACCTTCGTATATATATTTATGTTAATTTACATAGGCAATTCTGATTTTCATAAAATTTCCTGTAGGCAGTTGGCTAAAAGCCTACCCTCGGGCCCTGTGTCAATGCATTAACAGCAGTTTACCTGCTGTTTTGTGGCAGCTGAGAATATAAGCAGACATGGGAAGTTGAGATGGCTAATACAAAAGCTGACAATCTTTCAGAAGTGAACATAACATGGAACTACAGCATAATGACCCCATAGTTAACAGAAAGAAATGAAACTAAGGAAGTTCTAATAATCTATAAAAGTGGTTTCATAGGCCCTTATTCGTATTCTTTAAAAGTGGTTTAATAAGGCCTAATCAGTGGTGGCGCAGTGGATTGGACATTGGCCTGGGACACTGAGTTCCTGGGTTCAAAATTATGAGGTTGCTGGCTTGAGTGCAGGCTTGTCAGCTTAAGCATTGGCTTGCCAGCTAGAGAATTAGGTCACTGACTTGAGTACAGGATCATCAACATGATCCCAGGGTTATTGGTTTGAGCCCAAAGGTCACTGGCTTGAACCCAAGGTTGCTGGCTTACGCAAGGGGTTACTGGCGTAGTTTGAGCACCCTGGTTGTTGATCAAATAAGTTTGTAAATATGATGTATATGTTTGCTTGCTTATAGTTTGCATTGGGGGCTGAGCAACACCAGATATAGTGGTCAGTGAGCTTGCAGATCTCCTTCCTGCTTGGGAGGGGCCATTGTCTTGCTAATGTTTACTGGAAGGGAAATTCTGCCCCCACCAATGAGATGTGCAAGGGGATTTCTTTTTATTCTCCTCCCTGATCCTTTGCCCTCCAGGAGAAAAGCAGGCTTTCTGCTTTTCCCTTGTCTTCTCTGGTGGCTTGCCTGTCTTGGTGAGACACCAATAAACAAAATGGCCTACCATCCTCCAACTGTGCCGTTTCTTTTCCATCTTCCCAAATCCAATGGGAACCTGTATGTGAATGGCCACAATGGCAGCTCCCGGCCATACAACTGGAGTAGTTTGCAGCAGGATTCAGAGATCGGTATGGGACCTCCACCTTTGAGGGGTGGGGTAGAGGACTGGTGTAAGGCCAGTAGTCATGGCCAGGATCACAGCCACCTGACCCGTGCAGGTTCACATTAGATTCGGACAGTCGATAATGAAACAACGGAGCCAAGAACTGGTGAGCCATCAGCTTTAATGCTAGCTTGCACCTGGCGGGCAAGTAAAAACACACACTGGGCTCCAAAACCCACTCATTCAGTGCTCACAAAGCTACTGACTTATCCGAGTTTCCTAGCATCAAAGGTTTCTAGCTTACCAGACTTATTCACCTCTGTTCCCCATCTCCTTCTGCACAAACTCTGCACAAACTCGCATCTCTCTCAGCACTCTACCATCTTGACTGCTTCTCCTGGCTTCCACATGGCCTTAATCTGCTCTCCTTTCTCATACTCATCCCAGGAACCGAGAGAGCAAGCTACTGGTCTGTCCCACTTTATAGTGTAGAAATCCAAACCTTTAATCCAATCTACAGACAAGGAAGTCTCTGATACAAAGTCACCCATCTGAGGCATAATGGGATTCCTCAGGAGAGTGCACCATCCCATATCATCCAATCAGTCAAGGGTGTGGGGAAAAGCTTACTCTTAAAACCAAGCCCTAGGCCATAACTACCTGGCCTGCTTACATTACAGCCTTTCCCCACACCCATCCCAAGAATAAGGGCAAATAATATCACCTGGGTGATGGGCTTCCATGTGGGCAGTTCCATCCTCAACAAAGTGAGCATAATATATTTTATCTGCCCAACAACTGGTTTCTGTTCTGGCTCCCCATGGCTGTCCTTTTAGGGGCCGTGGGCTGGGTGTTCTTTACTAAAGAGTAGGGATCTACGGCCTGTGGGCTGCATGCGGTGCCCTGAGGCCATTTGTTTGGCCCCCGCCGCACTTCCGGAAGGGGCACCTCTTTCATTGGTGGTCAGTGAGAGGAGCACAGGATGCATCCGCACCCATAGTTCCCATTGAAATACTGGTCAGTTTGTTGATTTAAAATTACTTGTTCTTTATTTTAAATATTGTATTTGTTCCCGTTTTGTTTTTTACTTTAAAATAAGATATGTGCAGTGTGCGTAGGGATTTGTTCATAGGTTTTTTTATAGTCCGGCCCTCCAACGGTCTGAAGGACAGTGAACTGGCCCCCTGTGTAAAAAGTTTGGGGAGCCCTGCTTTACAGTATTACCCCAGGGCTATTAGCATAGCCCCACCTTGTGCCATGGACTGGTAGCTGCTGACCTGGCTAAATGGAAACAGCCAGAGGCAGTTCGCCTGTACCATTATATTGATGATATTATGCTAACTAATGATTCTCTTCCAGAATTGGAGCAAGCAGTCCCTACCCTGCTATCCCATTTGAAAGCATGTGGCTGGGCAGTCAACGAGAACAAATTACAAGGACCTGTGTTATCTGTTAAATTCTTGGGAGTTGTCAGGTTGGGTAAGACAAAAGTTATCCCTGACACAGTTATAGATAAGATCCAAGCATACCCCGTGCCCACTACGGTAAAACAGTTACTGAAATTCTTAGCTTTGTTGGGGTATTGGCAAGCATTTATACCCCATTTGGCTCAGTTACTACGCCCCTTGTACAACCTTATTCGGAAGGGGGTTCGTTGGGATTGGACTGAGCAGGAGTAAGATTCATTTGCAGCAGCTAAGAAAGCTGTTGATGCGGCACAGGCCTTGAATGTGTTTGATCCTGCCAGGCCCTGTGAGCTGGATGTTCATGTAACCTCAGAAGGGTTTTGATGGGGCTTGTGGCAACGGATAGAGCCCTTACGGCAACCTATTGGGTTTTGGTCCCAATTGTGGCAGGTAATGAAGTTCGTTGCTCATTAGTGGAGAAGCAGCTGACAGCTGTGTATGCTGCCCTCTGGCTACTGAGAATATTACAACCACAACACCAGTTACAGTCAAGACAACATACCCTATGGCAGGGTGGGTGAGAGATTCGGCGACCAAACCACATAGTGGTATGGCCCAAATGTCCACCCTGGCCAAGTGGGGTGCCTACCTGCAACAACTCTGTGCTCTTAGCACCTGCCCGTTGAGGTCAGAACTGCAGGAAATCTTGGGTCCAGTAACCTATGGAACCTTAGAGTCAGGTGCAGCTGGGGCTCAGGAGGCAGAACCTGAAGTCAGCCCTACCAGGAGGGGCGGGTTCCCATCCCCGAGGATACCTGGTATACTGATGGTTCCAGCAGGGGACAACCTGCCAAATGGATGGCTATAGCCTTCCATCCAGCCACTGAGACTATCTGAATGGACACGGGTACAGGCCAGACCAGCCAATGGGCAGAATTAAAAGCTGTTTGGCTAGTTGTCCATAATGAACCTTCATCTCTGGTGATCTGCACTGACAGTTGGGCTGTCTATTGTGGACTGACCCTTTAGATTGCTACTTGGTACACTAACCAGTGGATGGTAATGCACCGTCCACTATGGGGTCAGGCTATGTGGCAGGACTTATGGGAAATAGGACACTAGAAGCAGGTGACAGTATATCATGTCACGAGGCATGCCCTTCTAGCCCATCCTGGGAATGATGAGGCAGATACGTTGGCAAGGGTACGATGGTTGGAGACTGCACCTGCTGGTGATATGGCACAGTGGCTCCACTGGTACCTGCTCCATGCGGGACAGAAAACTATGTGGGCTACAGTTAAGGCGTGGAACTTGCCTGTGTCCTATGCAGAGGTACTTGCAGCCTGTGAGCAATGTGCAGTATGTTCCAAGGAACACCCTCGGAGACCCCTGGTGTCACCTGGACAGATCCAGAGGGGTCATGTTCCACTGACATGGTGGCAGATAGACATCATGGGACCCTTACCAAAGTCAGAAGGGTACCAGTATGCAGTCATTTGTGTAGATACTGCCACTGGTCTGCTCGCTGCTTATCCCGCCCGTAACCCTGACTAGAGGGCAGTCATACAGGCTCTGGACCCCCTGAGTGCTGCATACAGGCAGCCGCTGGTCCTTGAAAGTGACAATGGTACCCACTTCACTGGTTCAATGGTGAGGCAATGGGCTCAAGAGCTGGGGGTGGACTGGAAGTACCATGTTCCCTACCACGCCCAGGCTGCTGGTATCATTGAGCCGTATAATGGACTCTTAAAGCAGGGACTGCAACAGGAGAGGGGCTCCAGCTCCCTTACTGGATGGACAAGCTGCTTATGGACAGTACTCCGGATTTTGATGAGAGACCTCAATGGGGGAACCCAGCTCCAGTGGAAGCCCTCCTGTATCAGGAAGCTGCTCCCATTCAGTTGCAGATGCACACCAAGGACATTTTACTGAAGCCATGTTTTGAACAGCAGGGCAGCATGCTCTTGCCTGCCCCAACAGCCCTTCTTAAAGGCCAACGGCTTCAATGGACCTGGCCCTGGACTGTCCAGGCCCCCCATCTGAGATGGGTGGCTTTGTTGGCACCATGGGGAAAGGGGCTAGAGGTGGACCTCCAGTTAACTCCTTGGGCAACCAGCACCTGGCCACCTAAGGTAGAAGTGTATTATCCCTTGAGTGCTCAGGGGGACAGCATGATGAAGGGCACCTTTGTAATTTCTTTATGGCCAATAATGAATTCTCCTATTTTACTACACATAGAACCAGCAGATCCTGGTATATTGGCCAATAAGGTTTGGTATGCCCATTTAGGGCAGCCTCTGGTACCAGATACTGTGCTGTCTGCTGACAAAACTCTGGCCTGCATTCTGCCAGAGGGAAAAGATTTGCCTCTCTTGGTGCCGCTGACAGCTCTCTTTTCACCCATAGCTTATGATTTGGTAATTCTATTGCTATCTTTTGTACTGTTTCTCTTTATGTAATGTACCCCGCTCCTGCAAAGTGTCCATCATGGAAGATACCTGTGGTTTATATTGTAAAGTGAGCAAAAGGGGTGGAATGTTGGTCAAATAAGTTTGTAAATATAATGTATATGTTTGCTTGCTTATAGCTTGCATTGGGGGCTGGGCAACGCCAGATATAGTGGTCTGTGAGGTTGTAGGTTGCCTTCCTGATTGGGAGGGGCCATTGTCTTGCTAATTGCCATGGACCAGTGCGGTTAGTAATTCTGAGTCCTGAGGGAGAACGGTGCAGAATTAAGAAAATAGACTCACGGAGAAAAGGCCTCTTCAATGCTGATGGCAATATCCAGGAGCACCAGAGCCCCCACTTTGCTTATTATATAGCAGTAATGGCCAATCTTTTGAGCTTGGTGTGTCAAAATTTGCCAAAAAACCAAGCATAACTTGGCTGGCGTATCACTTCGAGGAAAATAGCCTAACTGGAGGAAGTCCCAGAACTAGATGCTCTGTGCCGGAGTTCTGTTGTTTTGGCCTACAGACCTCCAGCAGAAAGTGTCTACACTACAGCAAATGTTTTATCCTCGGCTACTGCACCTGGCCTTGCAGGAGCCAAGGATGAAACGTCCTTCTTGGCATGCGGCCCCATACTTCTCTGGTATGCGGCCGCGTGTCATCGAAAATGGCTGCACGTGTCAGTGCTGACACGTGTGTCATAGGTTCGCCATCTCAGTTAGATAGCCATATGCAAATAAGGAAGTCTTTGATACAAAGTCACACATCTGATGCAAAAACAGGAACTCTCTTAAGGCATAAACAGGAATCCATGTATAAGTGAAATCAACCAACATCTGAACAAACAAAGGGTGAGAGGAAGGGCATGTAAATTGCTTCCCGCAACTTAAGCAAGCAAGTGAAGTGGGGCTATGGGATGAGTGCAAATACTCAGCTTCATAGCCAATATGGGGGGTGGAGGGGCTTAGCCTTTTGCTAAGCCTCAAATTTACAAAGGCTTTTTGCCACTTGCAGTCTACCACAGCTAATGTTTACTGGGAAATTCTGCCCCCACCACTGAGAAGTGTGGAAGGATTTCTTTTTCCTCCCTGATCCCTTGCCCTTCATGGAAAAAGCAGGTTTTCTGCTTTTGCCTTGTCTTCTCTTGTGGCGTGTGTAAAGCCAGTAGTCAAGCCCACCATCACAGCCACCTGGCCAATGCAGGTCCGCATTTGATTCGGACAGTCAGTAATGAAACAACGGAGCCAAGAACTGGTGAGCCATCAGCTTTAATTCTAGCTTGCACCCGGCAAGCAAGCAAAAACACACACTGGGCTCCAAAACCCACTCATTCAGTGCTCACAAAGCTACTGACTTATCCGAGTTTCCTAGAATCAAAAGGTTTCTAGCTCACCAGACTTATTCACCTCTGTTTCCCATCTCCTTCTCTCTACACAAACTCTGCACAAACTGGCTTCTTCCTCAGCATTCCGCCATCTTGGCTGCCTCCTCTCCTCTACGTGGCCTTCATCTGCTCTCTTTTCTAATACTAACCCCAGGAACCGAGCGAGAGCAAGCTCCCAGCCTGCCCCACTTTATACTGTAGAAATCCAAACCCTTAATCCAATCTACAAACAAGAAAGTCTCTGATACAAAGTCACTCATCTGAGGCATAATGGGATTCCTCATGAGAGTGCACCAACCTACATCATCCAATCAGTCAGGGGTGTGGAGAAAAGCTTACTCTTAAAACTAAGGCGTAGTTATAATGACCTGGCCTGCCCACAGCCTGTCCCCCAAAACACATTAATATCAACGGACTTGCATGTGGGCAGCGCCATCTTTAACAAAGTGAGCATAATATATTTCATCTGCCCAACAGCTTGCCTGTCTTGGTGAGACACCAATGAACAGAGTGGCCCACCATCCTCCGATTCCACCGTTTCTTTACTGCCTGCCCAAATTCAATGAGAATCTGCATGTGAATGACCACAATGCTGCCCCTGGCCATGCACTGGTCAAGGCATGTATGAGACGCAATCAATAAACAACTAAAGTGAAGCAACTATGAGTTGACGCTTCTCATCTCTCTCTTCCCTCCGCCCTTCCTTTCTCTCTCTCTCTCTAAGAAAAAATGGTTTAATAAGCTCTTGCTTTAAAATAAAGTACAAATAAATACTATATCATTAAAACCCTAGTATTTTAATCAGATGATGAGACTGCATACTCACAGGTGAGACTGTAGAGCCAATGGAAGGCAAGTTTTCCTGGAGGCAGAGGAGGCAGAGTCTGCTGGGAATGGTAAGGCAAGCATGGTTGGGATACAGAGGCTCAAGGCACGAGACCTGGCTCATGATCACAGCATTTATCAAAGGAGGAGAGAATATGCCCAATTTGGGCCATGTTGCAGATGAACAGAAGTGCCCAATGGCAGCAACTGCCTAACGAGTCCCTGAGAAATCTTTGTATGCTGTTTTTGGCTGCCAATATGCATTTTGCAGTTCAGCATTCCCATTTCCTGCTCCATTTGACTAAGGGTTCCAAAGTTCATCCTGTGACATTTGGTCACTATAGGAGGAAACAATAGGAGGTCATTGTTAAGGGATAACATCCTGGACTTCCTCATGCTTCCATAAAAGGGAGGCAACTTCTCCACCTCCCAAGAGGGAAGACTATGGGAGGATCACTTCCAGCTTCCCTGCCTCCCTCATTTACTGCTCCAAGTCACGAGGCTGACTCATCTGAGCAGTAGATTGAGCAGGACTTTAGCATGCTTGGCTGGATGCCATCTGTGTTCTCACCCACAGTGCCAGTACATGCTTTTTCATAGCACTGACAGGCTCTCTACCCCTACCAACAGAGGTTGTTTTCAACCAACTCTGCCAGTGACTGGGTGGAAATGATCATATCACAGGGGATGTAAAGGAAGCCCATTTGGCCATAGACCCAAGCTATATTTTCCAGTTGACCTTGATCAGTAGTAGTAAATCTGGTCTTTTGACCTTCATATGTCTTGCCCCTGTGTCCTGGTTCTAATTTCAGGAAGGAAAGATAGGTGTATTGTGGTCTCCTGCCACAGCTATAACTTAGGGGCAGTTTGGAGAAGATAATATTGGTGGGAGAGGGATAAAAGTATAAGAGGAAACCAAATGAAAAAGAAAATGTGGTCAGGGCCATAGCTCTGAGAAGTCTACAAAGGACAAACACAGGATGCAACAACTGTGCTTTTAGTTCTGTTACTGACAATGTGGGGCCCACGGAGCAGCTGGGGTTGACCATGGAGGGCTCCTGAAGAATGGGCCCCACTTGGGACATGTTGGGCAGATAAAATATATTATGCTCACTTTGTTAAAGATGGCGCTGCCCACATGGAAGCCCATCACCCACGTGATATTTGTCCTTGTGCTTGGGATGGGTGTGGGGGAAAGGCTGTAATGTAAGCAGGCCGGGTTGTTATAGCCAAAGGCTTGGTTTTAAGAGTAAGCTTTTGAGGAGCAAGATGGCGACGGAGTAGGTGGACATACCAACTTCCAACTCAGAACCAAAGTGGATTATAACTCAATTTTAAGAACCATCATCTGGATAAACCAACTTTGAACTGAACTAAGTGGACTCTTCAACCAAAGAACACAGAAGAAGCCACATTGAGACTGGTAGGAATAGCGAAAACGCGAAGAAGGCTGCCCAGCTCCCCGGAGCAAACGGCAGCCCGGAGAGACCCGCGTGATGGGAGGAGAGTTTGGCGGAGAGGGAGGGACCTGGGTCCCAGGAACCAAGCCCCAGGCTGCAGTCCCAGAACCTAGAAGAGGTGTTTGGACAGTTTTGAGCTGTGAAACAAGTGATGGAGCTCCCAGGCCTACCGTGTGGAGTATAAGGGCCCTTCCTACTTTGCTGAGGGTTGCTGAGGGGTATGGTGGTGGCAGGACGCTGAAACACGGTTCTGTCGGCGTGGGTGGAGGCCAAGCCGGTGGGAGCTCAGTCTAGCCCAGCAGGGGTGGAGGGGACGCGCGAAGGCGGTCTGGAAGCTGCGGGCCTGCCTGTAATCCCACCTGCGGGGACAAGGCAGGAGCCCAGAAACGGGCAGAGATCTGCTCTGCGACCCTGCGCAAGCCAGCCCTTACCGTGGGGACGGGCTAGGACCAGGGATGGGCGGGGGCTCACGGCTGAGCTCACGCTACCAGCCCCGCCCAGCCGGAGAAACCGCGGTTTGCCATCCTACGTGCACGAGCGGGCTCCGAACGCAGGGGCAGGGTAGAGTCCGGGACAGTGGAAGCTCGCAGCTGAGCGGAAGCCAGCAAACACGCCCAGCCCAATAAACCTTGGTTTGCGACCCTGCGCAGAAGGGCCCTGGCCTTGAGGGTGGGGCTAAAGCTCCAGACGGGCAAAGTCTCACATCTGAGAGCATGTCAAAAGCCCTGCCCAACCCGCAAAACTGTGGTGAGCAGGCTCTGACTGTGGGTTCTGGGCAGAAGTCCGGAAACAGCCTGGGTCCGCAGCTGAGCAAAGGTGCTCACCTCTACCCTTGGTGCTGAGGCTTGTAGCTTGAGTGACAGCCCCTTCCGCAGAGGAGAGGCAGAAATCACAGCAAAAGCCACAGTGGGCCGGCGCTGGCAACGCCCATACCCAACCGCCCTAGGCAGCGGCAGAGGGGGTGGGGGGCCTGCAGACAGACCACACCTAGAGAACACAAAGGCAACACCTACTGGACTCCAGTGGCCACAACTTGCTTATACACAGACAAAATGGGCAGGCAGAGAAATGCAAACCAAATGAATCAAGAGAAATCCCCAGAGAAGGACCTGAATGAACCAGATATAACCAAATTACCAGAAGCAGAATTTAGAATAATGATAGTTAGGATGTTCAAAGAAATTAGAGCAACAATGGATAGTCATTATGAACACCTAAATAAAGAGATAACAAGTATAAACAATGAAATTGAAATAATAAAAAAGAATCAGACAGAAATGACAAATACAGTATCAGAACTGAAGACCACAATGGAAGGGATTAAAAGCAGGATGAATCACGCTGAGGATCGAATAAGCGAGTTAGAGGACACAATAAACAAAGGCACAGAATCAGAGAAGAAAAAGGAAAAGAGACTCAAAAAATGTGAGGAAACTCTAAGGGAGCTCTAAGAGTAAGCTTTTCCCCACACCCTTGACTGCTTGAATGATGTAGGATGGTGCACTCTCCTGAGGAATCCCATTGTGCCTCGGATAGGTGACTTTGTATCAGAGACTTCCTTTTGCGTAGATTGGATTAAAGGTTTTGAATCTACGCTATAAAGTAGGGCAGACCAGGAGCTTACTAGCTCTTGGTTCCTGAGGTATTAGAGAGGAGAGCAGATGAAGCCCACGGGGAGGCCAGGAGAAGCAGCCAAGATGGTGGAGTGCTGAGTGAGAAGCCAGTTTGTGCAGAGTTTGTGCAGGAGGAGATGGGGAACAGAGATTGTAAAGCCAGTAGCCGCGGCCACTATCACAGCTGCCTGGCCAATGCAGGTTCGCATTGGATTCGAACAGTCGGTAATGAAACACAGGGGCCACAAACTGGTGAGCCATCAGCTTTAATTCTAGCTTGCACCTGGCGGGCAAGCAATAACACACACTGGGCTCCAAAACTCACACATTCAGTGCTCACAAAGCTACTGACTTATCCGAGTTTCCTAGAATCAAAGGTTTCTAGCTCACCAGACTTATTCACCTCTGTTTCCCATCTCCTCCAGCACAAACTCTTAACAAACTGACTTCTCACTCAGCACTCCACCATCTTGGCTGCTTCCACTCCTCCATGTGGCCTTACTCTGCTCTCCTCTCTAATACTAATCTCAGGAACCCAGGAACCAAGAGAGAGAGCAAGCTACTGGTCTCTCCCACTTTATAGCATAGACTCAAAACCTTTAATCCAATTATACAAACAAGGAAGTCTCTGTATAATGGGATTCCTCAGGAGAGTGCACCACCCTACATCATCCACTCAGTCAAGGGTGTGGGGAAGAGCTTACTCTTAAACTAAGCCTTAGGCTATAACGACCCGACCTGCTTATATTACTGCCTTTCCCCCACACCCATTCCAAGCATAAGGCCAAACAACATCACCTGGGTGACGGGCTTCCATGTGGGCAGCTCCATCTTTAACAAAGTGAGCATAATATATTTTATCTGCCCAACAGAGATGAATAAGTCTGGTGAGCTAGAAACCTTTGATTCTAGGAAACTCGGATAAGTCAGTAGCTTTGTGAGTGGGTTTTGGAGCCCAGTGTGTGTTTTTGCTTGCCTGCCAGGTGCAAGCTAGAATTAAAACTGATGGCTCACCAGTTCTTGGCTCCGGTGTTTCATTACCGACTATTCGAATCTAATGTGAACCTGCACGGGTCAGGCGGCTGTGATCCTGGCCCTGGCTACTGGCTTTACAGGACACAATCTGCAGACCCTTGTTAGTGCTGCTGCAGGAGACACTACACCTCTCCCCATTGCATGTCTGGATGTGGTGCTTTTGTCCCTTAGAAAAAGAACAGCTTGGTGTCATCTGTGTTCAACTTCCCGTGCAGCTTTGAGTTTTCTTGTGTCTGATACTTGTGATAGAAAAGGGGGCTAGAATGGGGACTATAATTCAGTATTTCCCAAAGTACGGCATGCAGACCAATGTGTATTATTATATTTATTTTAGTGTATAGAACAAAAAATACATGATTAACTTGTTTATGATACAGCTTTTCCATTTATGGTAGCAATATGAAGATTGATTCTAAAGATAAACTCAACTTAAAAAAATAAGGTATTTGAGAGAAAATAAGAGAATATCTCACATAGTATTTGAATACGGGAGAAATTGTGAAGGTTGTCTGTGAATGATGGAAGTCTGAGATAGTCAAAAGTAATGTGGGAAGGATCACAAGATACCAAAAATATGTATTACTTTTTAGGTTCTTAACAGCAATGTTGGATCTTTCTAATCATGATGAGATCTAGGATTTGTGAACATATATTATGACTCTTTTAGAGGTTAAATTATAATTACACAAAGTTCATCTCTAATTCAGTTCCTGTTTTTTTCCCCTGGCTTCCAAAATGACACCTTGTGATCTTCACCTTGCTTAAAAACATACCAAAAATTAAGACAGTTAATTGTGGATAGATCGATGATCAAGCTAATATTGCAAAATGTTTAAAATTATAAAATGTAGCTGGTAGATATATAGATATTCACTGCATAATTGTCAACTTATATTTATATTTTAAAGTGTTCATAATAAAATATTGATTTTAAAAAGACACTAATTAATGCTCCTTTTATGTATAGTTTGGCTGGCCTTACAGGTGAGTTTTGACTTGGGTACAGATCAAACACAAGTTCATAACCTTGGACAGACAGCACTTTATGCTCTGACATTTCTTATCTACCAGTTTAGACAAGCTGTGTTCACTTACCTGATGATTCAAACTTGCTCTTAGGTTAAAATGTGGGTTTTACAATGGCTACGGTGGGTGGTGTTAGGCAAGAACAGACGCAAACTGACTGGCAACCTGCCTCCTTGAACAAAGGTCAAGAACAAGCGGTCACTGTTCAATAACTGCAGCTGTGAAAGAATGTGAGCAGCAGGCTCTGCTGTCATAACTTTCATGAAAACATCTTAGAGGTGAGGACTTTCCCTTTTCTTGATTTAGTATCCATTGTACTTTCCTAAAGTGGGAATTTTAAACTCATATTTGAAGAGTAAAATTTCCAAAGAAGTATGTAGAATAATGAAGCCAACATGTACTACATAAATACATCCATTAAGAAAAAAAAAAAAGATGAACTCAATGACTTAAAGCATGCCTGTGGCCTTATCAAACAAGGTTTGCATTTAACTCACCTAAGGGGCAATGTTTACCTATTTTTCTCACTTGCTTTAAACACTGGCCATGGAGAAAACAAAAACATTAAACGTAGTGCCTGTCTCCCAAAGTGGTCTCTGGTATTCTTTCTAAGGAGAATTCTATTTATAGGGTTCCTTAAACTTCATGAAAATATTTTCTTTTGGTAAGATGAAAAATAGGTTTTTCCAGTTCTAGAAAGAAGTGCACACTAAAGTGAATCAGGCCAAAATTAAGAGGACAGTGTTTGCTCACAAGTTCTGAAAAGTAATAAACAATACATTTTAAAAATTATTTATTGATTGTAGAGAGAGAAGAACAGAAAGAGAGACAAAAACATCGATCTGTTCCTGTATGTGCCCTGACGGGATTGAATCCACAACCCCGGTATATCAGGATGATGCTCTATACAGCTGAGCTATCTGGCCAGGGCTGAACAATACATTTTAACAAAAGCTTTTTCAATACCTTCCTTTTTTTATGGTGAGATGCACTTTTTCATACATGTAATTTATTTATTTTTACATTTCGATAGCATCTGAACTGTTGATTCAGTTGTGTGCTCATCACCCAAAGTCCAACCATTTTGTCACCATATATTTGTCCCTCTTTACTCCCCCTACCCCTGGTAACCATTTCACTTTTATCTATGTGCATGTCATTTAAATAATTGTTTATACTAAAGTCTGTGGCAAAAAACAAAAATTACTACCCAAATATTACCAATCCACTAACTTTTTTTTTTTTTTTAGCGAGGAGTGGGAGATGTGAGACAGGAAGGGAGAGACAAGAGAGGAGATGAGAAGCATCAACTCGTAGTTGTGGCACTTGAGTTGTTCTTTGACTACTTCTCATACGTGCCCTTGATCAGGGGGCTCTAGCCGAACCAGTGACCCCTTGTTCAAGCCAGCAACATTTGGGCTCAAGCCAATGACCCCATGCTCTAGCTGGTAAGTCTGTGCTCAAGCTGGATGAACCCATGCTCAAGCCAGCAACTTCACAGTCTTGAACGTGGGACCTCAGCATTGATGCTCTATCCACCGCACCATCACTAGTCACGTACCAATCCACTAACTTTTTAAGTCACTAATTTTCCTAAGGCCACACTAGAACCTCCAAAAAAAAAAGTCAGTTTTTAAAAAAAGGTAATGTTACTTTCCTAACCACAAATAGTCAGAAGTGAATGTCTGAAAAATTACATAAACATGGCATCTTCTAGTCCTTGTTTTTTTCTAAGAAGACCACCATTTTCTGAGAATCCCTTTATATTCATTCCTTGATTAATAATTAACTGAACATCTATGTTATAGTTCTAGGGATATGGCAATGAACTAAATATACAAGGTGTTTGCTGCCATGGAGACTACATTCTAGAAGGATGGACATAGATAAAAAATCAAGGTAATTTCAGATAGTGATAAATGCCTTGTGAAAAATGAGCTAGGGGTGACAATGTATTTTTTTAAGTTTTTCTTCTCAAATTTAGTTTAAATGTAAATATTGTCCAAAAATGTAAGTGTCTAGAGTTTAATCAAATAATACAACAACTATTTGATACTTGTTAGGAGAAACAGAAATCTCCCAATTCTTTCTCTCCCAATTCTCCAAGCAGATTACTGACTGGCTTTTCCGAGCCTGTCTCCGAAGTGACACTTGAGCAGTCAGGTGAAATGACAGAAAAAGAGCTAGCCAAGTAAGATCTGGACACGGAGCGTTCCAGACAGAGAACGGCAAGTACAGAGACCCTAAGAACGGAGTGTGGTCCTTGGTGTTGCTAGAGCATAGGGAGCAAGGGGAAAGGCCTAGGAAATGACGTGGTTTATCCCTTTCAAATGAACAGAATGGGTTGTGGGTGTAGGGAAAGGAGAGTGATAGCAGAGATGAAAGAGTAAGGAACTGAGGTTACAGTGGCTAGAAGGTGTTCACAGTAACCAAGTGCACAGTGTCAGGATGTAGCATAGTCATAACTGGTGATGGGTTGGGTATGGGGAGGGAAAACAAGACTCCAATTTGAGGGCAATAGGAAGAAATGAAGATTAGGGAAGCGTTGTGGTAATTTGTCACTGTTCAGCCTGCTCAGTATCTGAAACCTCTTCTTATAGTCATAGGTTTTATACTGTGCAAGTTTCTGGAAAGGATGCTAGCTAATTGTTCCAGCTCCTGGAAGTTGGGGCACAATGACGCTTCTGTCAGGGGCTTTGAACCAGGAGTGGTGCTGAGCAGCAGGGATGTTTCCCAACTGAGTCCAGTGGCTGGTCAGCGGCAGTGGCAGCAACAGCGGCACCTTGCCTTCAGCAGACAGAGCCTTGGTTACTATTCCTTTAATCACTTAGCCTCCTTTAGTCCTACTTATTTTCCAAGTCTATTTCCCAATTTAAAAAGTTACCTAAAAAATATAAAGGACACAAATCTTAAAGATGCAATTTGATATGTAAACACCTGTGAAAGTTCCACCTAGACCCAGATATAAAACATTTCAGCACCCTAAAACAGCCTTCTCTCTAATACAAGTATTTTTAAAAATAAATAAATTTCTGCCTGAGGTAACCAGTCAGTTTTTGGTTGAGTCAGAACACGATCAAGAACTCTCGTTTCTGGAATTTCAATGTTTATCGAATATGAGCCTTAGTGAATTCAAAAAGATGTCTGGGGAGAGGGTAAGGTAAAAAGTAAAGGAGCATTCCTGTTTGTGCCCAAGTCCTCAGGTCACTAAGACTTAGGTAAGTCTCACTACTGAACATGTTACAACTTGATCACTACCCAAGAACTTAAAATTTGGTAGTTTAAAATTATAAAATCTTAAGACTCAAAGTCATTGGGTGGTCTGGAAACTAACTTCTTTTGAGAAATTATACCACTACCCAAACCTGTTTCGTGAGGGTTCCTAATTTAAGGCTGCACAATCTGAAATCTTCCAGGCAGTTATGACGCAGGACTTTGCTTAGATGTATATGAAGTCCTCTTGCTTTCTTAGTCTTGCAGTGACTCTGTGGGCATCATTACCAGGTACAGAAGCATTAGTAATTTTGATTAAAAGGACATTATAAAACATTTTTATAACTACAATATTAATAAGAGCAACCTCCATTTTAAGGAGTTTTTTTTTTTTTTTTTTTTTTAATGAAATCATCTCATTTGATGGTAATGCCGTACTTCAGTTGCTTTGGCCTTAGTCCATTCTCTCACAGTCCACCAGCAGGTTTTTTTGGCTCCTGCTTCCAAAATATATCCAGAATACAACCACTTCTCATCACATCTAACACTACTTCTCTGGTCTGAGCAGCCATCTTTCCTGACTAGATTGCTGCAAAACTGGATGCTAGAAGGTAATACAGAAATGCCTTCAAAGTTCTGAAAGAAAAGGAGTTTGAACCTAGAACTGCAGGTCAATCAAAATGAAATGTGGAAAAGAAATAAAGGCCTTTTCAGACATGCAAGGACTCCAAGTTCATCTCCCATGAACCCTTTTTGTGTGTGTTGGGGAGGGGGGAGTGCAATACTTATAAATATATTTCAGCAACAAACAAAAAATGAAAGAATGTGATACAAAACAAGAACAACAAAACACAACATAGGGATGCCAAGAAAATATATCCCAGGATGATAGCTGAAAATCACTTTGTCCACATTTGACAAAGTCGATTCAAAAACTTAAAATAATATCAGGGTTATAGTGAAGAAATTTTTCTTCTGTCAAAGTAAAATAAAGGTAAAAATATATATACTTCAGGAATCCCAGGATGAAAGATAAAAGTACTCTGAACAAACCTGGTAATTCAACAGCATGATAAGTGTTATAGTGAAAAAAGCAGTTTTCCTGACTGAAAAAAAGCAATTACTCCAGAAAACAATAAAAATCTGCAAAAGCCATGTCCCAATTATGAAGGAAGTAACATAGTATGATTTGGAGAAATTGATGGCTATAAGATAAAATGATCCATTTGATCTTTAGCATAGAATATTCTTAAATCATCATACCCTTAGGATACAAGAAGGGATGTTAGAAACTCAATGACCTGGTTTATGTGAGAATACTTTTGCATTATCTAGCACATAACTGCTAGTTATTGCTTTGCAGTTTTTAGAATCAACATATAAAGGAAAAACCAGTCAATTATAGTACCCCAAAATAGAATACATCTATTAACACTGACTATATAAACCAACAGTATAGCCTGACCAGGAGGTGGCGCAGTGGATAGGGCGTCGAACTGGGATGCGGAAGGACCCAGGTTCAAGACCCCGAGGTCGCCAGCTTGAGCACGGGCTCATCTGGTTTGAGCAAAAGCTCAGCAGCTTGGACCCAAGGTCGCTGGCTCCAGCAAGGGGTTGCTCGGTCTGCTGAAGGCCCCCGGTCAAGGCACATGTGAGAAAGCAATCAATGAACAACTAAGGTGTTGCAACGGCAACAAAAAACTGATTGATGCTTCTCGTCTCTCTCCGTTCCTGTCTGTCTGTCCCAATCTATCCCTCTTTCTGACTCTGTCTGTGTAAAACAAAAACAAAAACAAAAAACAGAAAAGAAACCAATAGTATAACTTAGAGAAGTTAAAAGTAAGCTGAAAAGAAAGTATAGGGTTGGTCATTTCCACAATAGTAGGGAGTCAAGAGATATGTTTAAAACTGATGGATTAAGAAATAAACATTACTAGTTAACCTTATAAAGGAAACCAAAAGACCTAAAAGTAGAAAATGGGGAGAAGAAATTATATAAATTGCTTGTCAATCATAATGGATAATCAACACATACTGTTAAATGGTAAGTCAAGGAACAGCAGCAATAATCCTCAAGTGATGAAGGTAGCAGTACCTTGAAGAATAAAGAAGTTGTACATCTGAATGGTATATAATGTTATTAACAAATGTTACTTCAATAAATTTAATTTTTTTAAAAGTGGCTGCTACCTCTGAGAAGTGGGATTGGTATATATGGCAGAGAGGAGCACTTTTACTTTTTATTTTCTATTTACCTGAATTATTTAAATTTTTTATTCAGGTACAAGCACTGAATTTGATTGCTTTTAATCCTAAAAAACATTAGGTCTGGCAGGTTTCCACTGTAGGAAGATCCCTGGAGATTATAAAAAGCAGGTATAAAAACTGAAAAAAGATTTGAACTAAAAGTCTACTTAAAATAAAGGCATAAACTTACTAAGCATTACCGAATGTTGCAAAAGTTGATTAAAGAGGCTTATAGTTAGTTATGACTCAGTAATTTAGACATAAAAAAAATTTAACACTTTCTATTTAAAATGACAGAAATTAATTTTAGAACCATACCCACCCAAACTAATATAATAAAAGTGGCCCTTAAAATATACCAGATTCTGGAAAATTCAATTATGGAAAAACAATAGTCATTATACAATATTTATTTATTAAAAACATGATGGTCCAATACTTTAACATGTTTGCTTAAAAAGAATGACATTAAAATAAGTGATCCTTAAAATCATTACAACAGCATGACACCAAGGTTATAATATTTTAATAAAACTTTTACAGTCCTGGAACAACTTATCAGCTCGTACAACGATATAGGAAACAAAGGAAGACTGGGACAGTCTCTCTACAAATGATTTAAAGTACATTTCTTTGACTGTTTACTCAATATATATACCTGTCACATATTCTTTTGGTATTCTTCTGGAATGCTATACAAAGCTTAACAACTGAAAATTTCACATAAAAATATTTATTTATCTGAGTTTTTAAAAAACAATTGAGTATTCAGATTAAATTAAAATGTGTTCTGTTTATCAATGTATATTGCATAGAAAGTTAAATACTTTAATATTTAAAAAAACATCAAGAAGTCAGGTTTTTTCATGGCTGCTACATCTTTAAGTTGGCAATTCAAATTTTATTTATAAAGTTATACATTTTGTAGGTATGAAAGTTTTAAAAATATATTCTAATTTTAAAAAAGGCTTCTAAATGTACATTTTCAAACACTGCTGTGATTGCTATAATGACTACCCTGTAGGTATAATTAGTTAAAATAAGTTAATTTTTAAAAATCAGTTAACATGTAGTGTGCTGGCAAGATTTCTTTAGAAACAAATGAGGGTAATTATAAAGTCAATGTTATAAACATACTACTACAAATAAATACGTTTCACGCATAATTACTTTCTTAAGAAAAAAGCAGAACTTAAAAATGCATAAAATAGGTGAAGATTTTTTTAAGCTAAGTCACCAGTGTAGGAATCTGGGCACTCAATCCTTTAAGTTAGAGGATTTCAATTTAAAGGTGACTGACTTCTCACTAGCTATATTGTGACTTTCGGTAAGTCAAAAAAAGTTTATTACTTCTATCCAGGTGTGTCTAGCATTTTAGTTCATGTGTTTCTATGCAACACCTCATTTAACTTAAATATTCTTTCCCTGAAAACGGCATTTTTAAGCTAATGATTTTGGCCTCATGACATATATATTTTAAAGATACATGTGATTCTGTAACCAATCCCTCCCCCATTCTAATATCTATACATATATGCACTTATAAATATATACATATTTTCAGGATTATAAAAATATTAATTTTTATAAGCTTAAATAATTACTGACCATTACTAGAAAATACATTACTATTTGTATAATTTTACTTTTATTTATACAAAGGCTTTCTTATAGCAGCATTTGCATTGCAAATGAAATGTGGTCAAATGATGTTGCAGTGTCCACGGACTCACACTGCACACCCGACTGAGCAGCTGTGACGCGGCTCCGAAGGGAACATCTGCTTCAGCTACTGAAGAGCCGATCCTGTCAAGTACAAAAATCTTGAGGGGCAATAACTTATCTGAACCTTGTAAGTGCATTTAAAGTTATCTCCACAGAGTCGGCAACTTATTAAGTTATATCCAAGAAGTTCAAGTTATCTTTACCCCAAGCAAAATTTTCTAATGCAATAAGTAAAAATTATATTAGTGAACAGTGTTTTTAATTGAATGGCATTAACTTATTAGAAATTAACTAAAGGCTTCAAGAATAAAAATTGAAAACATCACTGTGAGAAAGTAAGAAAGATTTGAAATTTTAAAACATGAAAAACCAAATAAAAGCTCTCTATCTCAAACACTCATACTAAGCTTGTTTTTGTTGAGCTCACGCTCCAGATTTCCAATCAATGTATCAATACTTTCTTGTAGATCTTTGAGATTGACTTTTTGATCCACTGTAGACTCAATTGTCTGCATTGTCAAATATGTCTGAAATGTACACTCCTTGGACAAGGGAATTGGCTGTTTAATCATTATATCGGGTCCATACATTTTGCTGCAATTTTCTCCATCTTCTGAAGGAACATCATCATATTCCACATCACTGAAATTCTCTTTTGCATTTAAAAAGTAGTTTTCTCCACAGCTGCTCCAGTCTCCTGCATAACGATTGCTAAGTGGGCTGTCTAACCTAGTTTGCCGTGGCCTAAGTACTCTTGCTGAATCAGTGCCACTCAAATTTAACAAGTGAGGTCGTTCCTTCTTCTTCCTCAAATAATTAAGAGAAGACTTCTGCTCTGTTGATTCTTTCACGGTTAAATGTTGCACTAGAAACAAACAATAAATTTGCTTTGTTGATAGTAATCCAACCAGCCTTTAAAAAATAGAGCTAAAGATAAGCCATTCATTAACTATGAACATGCATTAAAACAAAAACATGCACACTATCAAAGAAAGCATTCCATAATTATTTTTCCTATCACCAGACATAATCAAGATTACGGACAGAAGCTAGTAAAATGTACAGTGGTGCTGATTCATGCTATATCATAACATTCCCAAACAAATCAAATTTCCCATGTTGATTAATTTCTGTTAATTATCACTTGGACATAATTCAAACAGTAGCTAAGCTGGTAGCTTCTTCTAAATTAAAAGTTACAGCAAAATGCAGGCAAGGCATGTTGATGTACTAATAAAACAAAACAAAAAGTTCCTTTGTCTGCAAACATCTAAATGAGGCAAAAGCATCTAAAGTGCTCACTCTAAAAGTGCTGACTTTTGTGTGTTTTTGCAATTCTATTAGCAGCAGTGTCATAATTTACTTTACCAAGCAGCCCAAATTTCACTTTGATAAAATGCATGGATACTATACTTGACCACTGTTTACCTGAGTTGGATTATACAGCATTAGCTACTAATAGTCTTCGTTTATTGCCTGAAAATAGTACAGATATTTTATTTTCCCAGTCTGGCGAGGTATCTCACAATCTCAAAGAACATTCCTCATATTAAGATTAATTTCTTCTAAGGATATGCACTTTTCTGTCTATTCAGATTATCACAGAGACACACATTCTTTTGTAACAAACCAACACTTCACACCATCTACTCTTTTGGGTATACTGAACAAAACATCTGTCTAAGGCTCTTCTGTATACAAAATTTGAATTTATATTAAAGATTGAGGCATAGCTATTAAAACCTGTCCATAATACTTCTCTCTTTCTGCTTGTTTATTCTGTTAATAAGTACCTCTCCATTTATACTTCTCTAAGATAAAGGGAACACATCATCAGTGAAAATGCAGCAACTTTACACTCTCTCCAATATATACTGAATGCTTTTCTTCCTATTGTACAAAATAACAAAAAAATACAAACATACATATGGTTATAGTTTCCCAGACTTTGATATTATAGCACTTTTCAGAGATCACAATTTTTTACCTAGATTAAAATACTTGATAACTGTATAGATGTTTTTTAACATTTCTGCTTATTTGCATTTTATTATGGTTATTGTACATCATCACAAATTACTAAAAGCTCTTGATCAAACATTTTCTAGAAAATAAAGGTTAGATATTTACTTTAAATTAAGCTTTAATAATAATATTAATAAAGAATGTCCTGTGCCAATAACTGATGTAATTGCAGAGAAGATATCTAAATTTTTCCACTGTTTATTTATGCTCCTTTTTCTCCTCTAGCTTCTTATCTCCACTAAGTCTCCTTGCTTTTCTCTTAATTTTCAGTGCTATTTCTGTCCTTACGCTTAAGTGTCATGCCTGTTGCTTTTTTTTTTTTTTTTTTTTTTGTATTTTTCTGAAGTAAGAAGCAGTGAGGCAGAGACACAGATTCCCACATGCACCGGACCAAGATCTACCTGGCGTGTCCACTAAGGGTCAATGCCCTGCCCATCTGGAGCATTGCTCTGTTGCAACTTTAGCCATTTTAGCGCCTGAGGTGGAGGCCACGGAGCCATCCTCAGCACTCGGGGCCAGTTTTTGCTCCAATGGAGCCTTGGCTGCGGGAACGGGAGGGTAAGAGAGAGACAGAGAGAGAGGCAAGTGGGAAGGGTGGAGAAGCAGATGGGTGCTTCTCCTGTGTGCCCTGGCTGGGAATTGAACCTGGGACTTGCACACGATGGGTTGATGCTCTACTGCTGAGCCAACCGGCCATGGCTGGTCATGCCCTGTTGCTTTTTCCAACCATTACAGTATTCTGCTAACCTTTGTGAACAAACCAAAGTAAAATATTTTTAACTGTGTCTGAGCTTGTGTCACTGCACCTGCATTTTCTGACATTCACCTACAAAACCCAGATTTTACTAAGTTATTTAACCAAGTGCCTAGTCAAACATTATTTTTGTATATTTTCTTGGAAAATATTTAAGAAACTGATTATAATGATATTTATATTTTTAACCTAAAAATCCAATGTCTGAAGAATCAACCTCACTGGCTTTTTACACCACTTATGGTTAAATGGTTTCCTATTAATGCTGCAGAGAAAAGGGCTAATCTGAACCACAAAAAAGTCTAGTTTTCTCAGCACTGCTGACTACCCACCTTCAATAGAATAAAATAAAAAATGTGGCCTATATGGTTGTTGGAAAAGTCTTAATGATAAGTACAGAGAAACTTAATTTTCTTATCTTGTTTTCTAGCAATAGATTTATATATATATTTAATTTATTGATTCAGTGAGAGAGGAAGGAGAGATAGAAAGACAGAAACATTGATCTGATCCTATATGTGCCCTGAGCAGGAATCAAACCCACAACCTCTGTGATTTGGGATGACGCTCTAACCAGCTGAGATATCTGGCCAGGGTGGTTTATATCTTTAATCACCACTTTATTAGCCTTTTCTCAACAGTATAATTGTCTTAATTAACAGAATACATTGTCCAGTGAGTGCCAAGCACTCTGTTAGGATTTGAAAATATAAATCCCTGACCTCATGAAGCTTCATCTAGTGAGGAAAATTAAAAAAAAAGGATTAGGGGAAAAACCAATAGCTTTTCCAAGAAAAGACCTGCCCCAAATCTACTTATCATAGAAAATGTGATATAGCAAACAGCTGGTCTGGAGCCACACTCTCTACAGCTATTTCCCTATTGGTAAAGTGAAAGGGTGGCGTATCAGTAACTTTCAATATTCTCCTTAAAACAGCAAACCTATTTTATTTATTTATTTATTTTTTTACAGAGACAGAGATAGAGTCAGAGAGAGGGATAGATAGGGGCAGACACACAGGAACAGAGAGAGATGGGAAGCAACAATCATCAGTTTTTTTGTTGCCGTTGTGACACCTTAGTTGTTCATTGATTACTTTCTCATATGTGCCTTGACCACGGGCCTTCAGCAGACCAAGTAACCCCTTGCTCAAGCCAGCGACCTTGGGTCCAAGCTGGTGAGCTTTGCTCAAGCCAGATGAGCCCACGCTCAAGCTGGCGACCTCGGGGTCTCTAACCTGGGTCCTCCACATCCCAGTCCAATGCTCTATCCACTGCTCCACCGCCTGGTCAGGCACAGCAGACCTATTTTTGAAAAGCAACAATTATGTAAAAGCCTACTATATTAAAAGAAGATGAAAAGATAAGACTGTTTTGGTCAAAAGGGAAATGTGTTTCCATTATGTTTCCAGGAATGTTACCTATCTAGCCCTGAAGCTGCTTCCAAAGAACCTTAGGGCTTTGGCAGAGAAAAATCTATAAAAATCATTGGCAGAATTATTTTACCTTCCAAAGCCAATAAGCTAGTGTTCTAATTGAGCACTCTGAAGACAAGACTTATCAAATGGAAAGTTCAAAGCAAGTTATAATCTTACCCCAAACAATAAAACCCCACAAAACAAAAAGTTAAGAATGCAAAAAGAGTGTGGCCTGTGGTGGCACAGTGGATAAAAGCCTCGACCTCGAATGCTGAGGTCGCCGGTTCGAAGCCCTGGGTTTGCCTGGTCGGGACACATATGGAAGTTGATGCTTCCTGCTCTTCACCCCTCTTTCACTCTCTTCCTTTCTCTCTCTCCTCTCTCTCTAAAAATGAATAACTAAATAAAATAAATTGATTTAAAAAAATGAATGCAAAAAGAAACTGTAGAACCAACTCTTTTTACCTCTGGAGTAGGGAAAATTATAGAAAGAAAAATAATTAAGATATGCCGCAAGCAGAGTAAAACTGTCGACTAAATTCACAAGAGGGGCCTTCACCAATTAATATGCTATGGATCATTCTCTATGTCACTATCAATGTCCTCAGGCTCCCATCTACTTGATGTGTCTGCTTTACATCTACTTGACGTCTGCCTTTCCTTGAATCCAAAAGCAAATGATTTAGAGGCAATTGTTCTTTCCTCTCATCTTTCTGCCCTGTTCTGTCCTTTGTCTGGGGCAGAATAACTAAAGAAAAATAAAAGATGAAAAAGGGGCAGTTATTTTTAAACCCAACAACACAAATCTTTGGGATGAGGTTTTAACACAGGAGGAGTCAGTTATTTGAGGCCATCACTGAAATACAGTGAACCTGAAATCAAAACCTGCTTTTTCTATCACAAAGAATATACTTTAAATTTGCTTCTACGCCCAAAACTAAGGTGGCTGTTAAAAAATAATAAAATGGCATTAACCTCTGGTACAGAACTAATGATAAAGGACTCAGGTACTTATAGTAAACTCCAGGCAGGCAAGTTTTCATTTGTGATTAGAATAAGAGGGTTCCTCTCCCAATTCCTGATGCTTATTAGAATTAAATTAATTTTAGGAAAAAGCTAAGAAACACACATTCAAAACTTTAATATTTATTTATTTATTTATTTATTTTAGTGAGGAGAAAGAAGAGAGAAGGGGGTGGGGGTGAGCGAGGGGGGAGCAGGAAGCATCAACTCACATACGTGCCCTGACCAGGCAAGCCCAGGGTTTTGAACAACGACCTCAGCATTTCAGGTCGACACGGTATTTATCCACTGTGCCACCACAGGTCAGGCACACATTCAAAACTTTAATCCGAGTCAGTCTTTACGTTGGTCACCAAATGCAGAAACCATAACAATTATACAGAGAAGGTTGACTCAGGATTTTAAAATCACTAACAATACATACTAATTCAGTTAAAATACCAATTAGACATGATTTTTAAGCCTGTGCTTAAATAAAAGCAAAATTTTTTAACTTTCTAAATTTACTAGTTGAAAAATTTTAATAGCTTAAATTTTAATTCACTTTTTAAAAAGTTAGACTTATTTTAAAAGACTAAATCAGACATTCCCTTGTACTTTAATCTCTTTTCACATATGTCTATAAAAAAGTAACAAAGCACAATTACTGAGGGCTAACTTTGTGTTAAATACTCCATTCACTGCCTTAGATGCTTTATCTCAACCTTTACAATCACCCTGAGGTGGGCACTGTTTACAGAGAAGCTAACTGAGATTTAGGGGAACTGAGGTATTTGCCTGAGCCCACACTGTTGGTGAATGCCACAATCCACATCTGAATCCAAACCTGACTCCAGGGCCAATAATACACTTCAACCACGGTACCTCGGTACCTTGGTACTCTGCAATATGGGGAGGGGAGCAGGGGAGCAGGGCTTACTTCAGGATAACAAAATTTTTAAATACAGGACCCTTTATGAGACACCTACCATATTTTTCTCTCCATAAGATGCACTTTTTCCCCAAAAAAGTGGAAGGGAAGATGCCCGTGCATCTTATGGAGCAAAAAATACGGTATTTTATTAAATATTTTAACACACCATTTGGTTCAGAATATATTTTTCTTATTTTCCTCCTTAAAACCCTAGGTGTGTCTTATGGTCAGGTGCGTCTTATGGAGCGAAAAATACCGTTATTAAATACATATTCCTTTTAGCTCTGGAACTATATAAGAGATATATGAGGAAAATAACTGTCAGCCTTTGTTATTGACTTTTATAAGGAATGGTTAAGGAGGATAAAAAGATTAGAGATGACTGTCAATTCAAGCCTGGATAATTTGAAGAATGACCATAAATACAGTAAAGATGTCAGGAAGAAGTGGTTTAAGAAGAAAAATAAATTCTCCTTTATACCAAAAATGAGAAGAGTAAAGAAATTAATAAAAATGAGAAGAGTAAAGAAATTAACATTTATTGAGTACCTATTATGCGCCAAGAACAGTGCTGAGCACCTTACATACACAATTTTTTATTTATTCCTCCTATAAGTTCTACAGACATACTAAATCCCTATGACAAATGGTGATGCTGAAGCTCTAAAATGTTAAGGAATTTGCCAGATTTAAATCCAGATCTGACCAAATCCAAATGTATACATTAATCTAAGTCTACAGTGTTATCAGCAAAAGAAAAAAATTTAAATGAAGAAATCTAAAGGGCAGGTATCAATTCATAACTATTTCAAAAAGCAAAATCTAGAGAAAATTTTCTTCAATCGCATATGGACATATATGATGATTGGCTAATTCAAACACTGTCATTGAAAGAAAAATACTTCCATAGACTCATTTACCTGGCCAGAGTTGAAGTAAGTAATGAAGAACTTCAATATGTTTTTTAAAATCCAAAGCACTTGCAAGTTCTTCTGAGTCAGTAAAGACTCTGTTGTTATGATTGGAAGTCTCTTGCTTCTGACTTAATAATACTGGTCCAAAGCACACGGCCAAATTCTGGCAGGTCATCTTATTCACTTCATGATAGGAAGCCACCAATTTCAAATGATCCAATAACATCTTTAGGGTTGCCTAAATTAAATTAAATTTCACTTAATATAGTTATACAAGGGAAAATTCAAAGGCACAATTTATAACAGAAAATATAGATAGGGATCCTGTACTTTTTAAAGGTTACTTAGTGAACAAGCAAGACAAACAAACAAAAACTCACCGACACAGACAATAGTTTAGTGGTTAGCAGAGGGAAGGTGGGAGGGGGGAGTACTAAAGGGTAAAGGGGGACAAATTATGGTGACAGAAGATTTGATTTTGGGTAGTGGACACACAATACAATATGCAAATGATGTATTATAAAATTGTATACTCGAAACCTATATAATTTTATTAACCAGTGCCACTCCAATAAATTTAAAATAAAAACTCCTAAAAATAAAAATAAGAATTATTTCAAAGATTTGCTTATAAGTTGGATGTTTAGAACTTGAAACATATTTTATTATAGAAATGTTACACAGTACCCTTAGGTTCCAACGACATAATTTAATCCATTAAGTGGTTATACACTCATTTTAAACTGTTCATGAATGCATACCAAATTTCAGCTGGAATCTCTACGTAAATATACCATCAACAGTTTCTTCTCTGTGTTCTAAAATGACTATAGCAAAAAGGCTGTGATGGAAAAGGGATTAGGGTAAGAGCTTTCATTTTTTTTTTTTTAAGAGCTTTCATTTTTAAGCACAAATAAATCCTGTAGTCAAAGGTAGTGTTCATTTTTAAGCACAAATAAATCCTGTAGTCAAAGGTAGGGTGCTTCCATGCTTAAATCTGGAAGCTAAACATTTCAGAATGTGGCCAGGTTCTACTGTGATCTAGATTAGGAAAAACACCAATATGATTCTTAACTAATTAGTATTTTAAGTAGACAAACAATGGAAAGGGAAAAGCAATAGTTAGAAATTAAAGCAAACTTATTTAAAATTTTTTCTTAATCCTCAAGGAAGCTAGTCTAGTAAGGGATATTTGCTCAAGAAGTGGAATGGTTCATTAAGATTAAGCAAATATGAAATGATTTTTTTGAAGTAGTGGCATAATCAATCATTTAATAAATAAAATGTGTATAATTTCTTCTTCATTATTGTACTGAAAAAATGAATTCCAACTAAAACTGTAATTTAAAAAAATTTTTTAAATGACATATCATTTCTGGAACTAAAAGTGACCCTTAGATCTGGTCATTGGAAGATCTTTAGTAACCTTGGCAAGAAGAAGTCCAGAGAGATAGGGTAGGAAGCCAGATTACAATGTGTTGAGTAATAAATGAGTGGTAAAAGAGTAATGACAACTGAAAAAAATATTCTTTCAGTGTTTGGCTATGAAGGGAAGGAATTAAGAGAAAATGAAAGCTGGAGAAGACTATAATTTGATATTTTAAAATCAAAATCTGTCTCTCTCTCACACATACACACACAAGCAATGGTTGGAAATATTAGGTTCAATCTCAATAGAAAACCAAAATGTGAAACTTAAAATAAGAAATCATTTTGTGTATTAAATGAGTTAAAACAATGTAACTGTTTTCTCCCTTTTGAAAAGTAATATTAAAACATGTATTAAGAGCCTTACAATGTTCACATCATTTACATCAGCAATTTCACTCTGAGATTCTTATATAAATAAGTATTTCTAGCTGAAAAGAAATCTGTGAACAATTATATAAGTTCAAAACCTAAATATTATACAAGAGAAAAAAGTGATACATTATGTCAAGTCCACTCAATGGAATAGTACAGATCCTTTTTAGCATGAGCTTTCGGGGCCAGAAAGACCTAAATTCCCATGACAGACTATTACACTCACAAAAGCTATCTAGTCTTGATTTAAATCCCCTGACACTTGTATCTTCACTTACATGTAAAATGATACACAATTATGCCTTGTATTGGTGAGGGAATATTTCTACCCTTTCACCTCACCCTTCTGCCTCTGCTCACCTCTTAATAGCTGTTCCTCTCCCTTCACCAAAAGGAGTAGCAATTGCTAATCTAATTGGACAGAACACAGGACGTTCAAAGAATACAGTAAACCAGTGAAGCTATTGGGCTTAACATTTCTACCCACTAATGTTTTTTAAAAAATTTTTTAAAACAATTTATTCAGAGAGAGAGGAGAGCAGCGGAGAGAAAAAGAGGGAGAGAGATAAAGCCTGATTTGTTATTTCACTTATTTATGCATTTATTGGTTGAATCTTGTATGTACCCTGACCAGGGATCAGACCCACAACCTTGGCATATCAGGATGTTGCTCTAGCTACCTGACCAGGACCTCCCACCCATTAACTCTTAACCATTCTGCCATCACATAAAAAATGTAGGCAAAGTCAACCTTATCTGGACAAGCTCAACCACATGTTTTTCCCTTTTGTCCTAAAAAAACAATAGCTAAAGTTAGGTTAAGACTGGTTTGACACACCCAGCCATCCTTCTATCTCTCCTGCAGGCACACCTGAAGATACTAATTTCAAGATTTAGATTGTGGGGAAGGAACTAATGAGAAGAGGCAAGTAGAAAGAAAATGGTAGTGAGGGTTGCTTCAGTCTTTTTTTGGGAGAGAAGATGAGTGCAATGAGAAGCTCCAACTTGTAACTGCAGGACTTTACTAGTTCATTGATTATTTCTTATAAGTACCTTGACCTAGGGGCTTCAGCAGAGCCAGTGACTCCTTGCTCAAGCCAGCAACCATGGGATCTGTCTATGATCCCACTCTCAAGCCAGCAACCCCATGCTCAAGCTGGTGATTTCGGGGTTTCAAACCTGGTTCTCCTTAGCGACCCAGGCAGATGCTCTATCCACTGCACCACCATTGGTCAGGTGATTGCTTAAATCTTGAGGCTAAGCCATGTACACCAAAACAGCACATTTTAAAAATACTAAAAGGAAATAAACCAAAATGTTAATTATCAAAACCTTTAGGTTTTGATCATTTTAATTTTCCATTCTTCTTTTCTGTATATTCCCAATTATTCTATAATAAACAGACTATTTTAATAATAAGATAATAATAGTACTCTTTAAAAACTGATGAGAATATTTATGCCTAGGTTAAAATCATATATGAAAATAAATTTCTTTTCTAAATATTTACTGTTTAAGAAGCAGTTTCTAGATTTATGCTGTGTAAGAAACCGTTAGTAAAGGCAGAGCTAAAACTCATGAGTGCTACAAATGTCAAAATAGCTAAAAAGTTATTTACAGCTCTGGAGCTAAGTATATATTCATTAACTACCTTTCAGGAAAATGTATGCCAATTATGCTTACCTTCTCCACATCATGCAGGCAATCCAGCAGGTCAACAGTGTACTTAGAGTCACTTGGATCATTCTCACAACCATTTGATGACATTTTCAAGGGATTTTTTGCCATTGCATCTAATACAGCCTCATAAAGCTGCTTTGTTATCAGAGGAGAAGGAAGTTCTCTTAAATAATCCTTAAGAACACCTTTAGAAAACAAACAAACCAGAGGCAATCGGCAATTGGTCTTCAAAATAAAATAAAACACTGTGGCAATATTTGTTTTTAATTTAAGTATTATTACAGCCAACTTTTAATATTCTGAAGATAATAAAAGCAATTAATTTAAGAAAGTATGTCTGTGGACGGGTGGCTCAGTGGACAAACCATTGTCTTGGCACACCAAGGTCGTGGGTTCCATCCCCAGTCAGGGTACATACTAGAAGCAATCAATGAGTGCACAGTTAAACAGAACTAAGTAGAACAATGAGCTAATCCTTCTTTCTTTCTCTCTCTCTCTCTCTCTGTCACACACACACACACACACACACATACACACTCAAATCAATGGAAAATTTTAAAATAAAAACAAGAAAGTATTATAGCAAAATACTAGCATTTGGTATTCTTATTACCTCATTAATTGACTTTGTTTTGAAAGCATGCTAAAAATGCACATATAATACATATTAGGTTTGCTGCTCAAAAGTCATTTTGGGTATATATACCCTATTGATTCTGCCCCCTCATAAAATGCTGCATGAAAATATAAATAATATATTACCATATATGTTTATGAAAGTATAAGTTTTATAATACTACACTCCCTTTTATTATATAAAAGATAGCATATTTGTCCTGTTACTCGCTTTTTTATTTATTATGATATGCTTGAGATCTTTTCAGTACACAGAGAGCTTCCTCAAACATTTTATAGGCACACCATGTTATTCCAAATACACAGATATCCCACAGGCAATTGCTACAGATAGATACTGGGGTTGTTTCTACTCTTTTATTATTCTAAAACATGCTACAGTGAATAATCTTGCACATCATTGCTTTGTATGTGTAGGATAAATCCCTAAAACAGGACTATGTAAAAAATACATTTGTAATTCTGAGGGGAAAGAAGGAGCAAGGCTGTTTCTTAGGTTTGGAATTTTAGCATCTAGGTGAATACTAGTGCCATGACTTGAAAGGGGGGGGAAAGGAAAGCCATATTTTAAAAGGTAGGAAAGAGTTTCATTTTGAACATATTAAGCTTAAAATACCTATGAAACATTCAAAGCTGCTAGATATAAAAATCTGAGGCTCAAAGAGATGGCCAGAGACACAGATCTGAGAATGATCAACTAAAGATGATAACTGGAAGCCTGAGAAGCAATCAGTGAACAACTAACATGTGTCACAACTACAAATTGGTGCTTCTCATCTCTTTCTCTCTCTCTCTCTCTCTCTTTCTCACTCTTTCTGGCATGTGCAAAAAAAAAAAAAAGAGAGAGAGAGAGAGAAGTCAAACTATCTCTACTTACCAATGACAATCTCATATATAGAAAATACTAAGGCATCTACTAAAAACTAATAAAACTAAAAAGAAAGTTTAGCAAAGTACATCAATAGGCAAAAATCAACTGTATTTCTATACACTAAAAGTGAACAAACCAAAAAGAAAATAATTTCATTTACAATAGCATCAGTAAGAGTTAAATTTGCCTGACCAGGCAGTAGAGCATCAGACTGGGATGCGGAGGGCCAAGGTTTGAAATCCCGAGGTCACCGACTTGAATGCGGGTTCACCAGGCATGAGAGCAGGCTCACCAGCTTGAGCGAGGAATCATAGACATGACCCCATGGTCACTCGCTTGAGCCCAAAGTTCGTGGGCTTGAGTTCAGGTCACTGGCTTGAGCAAGGGGTCACTCGGTCTGCTGTAGACCCCCGGTCAAGGCACATATGAGAAAGCAATCAGTGAACAACTAAGGTGCTGCAATGAAGAATTGATGCTTCTCATCTCTCAACCTTCCTGTCTGTCTGTTCCTATCTGTCCCTCTCTCTGACTCTCTCCAAAAAAAAAGTTAAATTTATAAGTTTCACAAAAGAAGTATAAAACCTGTACTCTGAAAACTAAAAATCATTTATTAAAAAAATTAAATATGATCTAAATAAATGTCATCCCATGTTAATAGATCAGAAGACTTAAAACTGTTGAAACAGCAATACTCCCCAAACTGATCACAGATTCAATGCAAAAGCTATAAAAAACTCCAGGTAGCTTTTCAAAGAAATTTACAAGCTAATTCTAAAATTCATATGGAGCCTGACCTGTGGTGGCGCAGTGGATAAAGCGTCGACCTGGGAACACTGAGGTCGCCAGTTCAAAACCCTGCACTGGTCTGGTCAAGGCACATATGGGAGTTGAGCTTCCAGCTCCTCCCCCCTTTCTCTCTTTCTCTCTCTCTCTCTCTCTCACTCTGTGTCTCCTCTCTAAAATGAATAAAATAAAAAGAAAAAAAAAAGTCTACTGCTTCCCTATATGCTAACAATGAAACTTAAAGAAATGAACTAAAAAAAAATTCCTTTAAAATTCATATGGAAATGCAAATGACCCGAAAGAGTAAAAAAAAGTCTTTAAAAAGAACACTGGATAACTAATACCCTCCATTTTCAAAACTTACTACAAAGCTTCAGTGATCAAAATAGTGTAGTAATGACATAAAGACAGACATATAGGTCAACAAAATAGAATTTAGTGTTCAGAAATAGAACTGATTCTTGACAAAGTGAAAAAAATTCAATGGGGAAAGAATGGTCTTTTAACAAATGCATTCTGAATTGGTCATTTGTATGTTAAAATCACTTAGGATGATGACAAAACTTTGCTTGGAAATATACTGCTCACAAAAATTATGGAATATTTCAAAATGAATATGAAGCAATAAAAAAAGCATCTTATTTTTTATATTAAACAAGAACATCAGATAAGTCAAAGAAAGTTATTCAATTATACAAATGCGATACAAAACCAACTTTTATTTCATTGGTGAAAATGCACTATACAACAAAAGGCTGAAAGTATTGGAGTATCTGCATATTTCCAGATTCCCTACTTTCTGTGTGCAGTGTACAACAATAGGCAAGATTATCAAAGTCCTTACTGAATAAATAAGAATGCCCAAAAGTACTGTGGATGATGTTAAATATTTAGGAAAGGTTAAGGTGATATAGGAATGTGCCATGAGTCCCAAGAGCCTTATTCCCCAAGAGAGTTTAAATTTCTATTCAACAATGAAAGGTAATAATCTGCAAATAGCACTGGGGAACCAAGAGAATATTAATCAAACTTCTTTGACATAATGAATATATATGACATATATAAAGTGCTTGACATTTCATAACAATTAATACACGTTAGATGTATAACAATGATAATGATAAAACATTTTGTAAACAGTAAGCACTCAATAATTATTTATTCTCATTCCTTAACATATAATACCGTGTGACCTCTACTAACATCGTTAGTGTTGCAGTCTAAACCTACCTACAATGAACAGCAATATTCTTGTAAAGAAAACAACTGAGTTACAAATTAATGAAAATAAATTTTCTGTAGCTGCCAAATAGAGACTACTAACCCTCTAGGGCATAATTTAAAAAACAAAAAAGATTCCATGTGTGTTCCTTGACAAAACAAGACTTGCTAGCTCTAACATAACTCAATATGTCCTGGTAGTTTGAGACTTGCCCTACAATGCAATTATATTAAATTAAAACCTAAATGATCTCCAGGAGATATAACTTTATAACTTAGTGAAACATACACTTCAAATATCATTGGCCTTTACATAGCTAATATATTAAAAAATCATTAATATAAATGGAATTTTAAGTTAATCCAAGTTCAAGATTACTTACTTCACTATAATTTAAGCACTTGAAGTATGCTCAATGCACATCATGTTCAGTGAAGTAAAAGTTACAGTTCCTTGTCTATAAGCAGACAAAGGTTTCATAGAAAAAATATCAAAAGATTTTATAAAATGATACAGAGAAGAGGTATGTATATATGTTGTAACATATACAAGCAATTAGCTATATGGCCTTACTCCAAAACCTAAGTGACAGACAGGAGCATTTTAAGTCACACTGCCTTCTTACTATCTTTCAAACACTCTGGGGACATAAAAACCTTAAGATACTAAGTTTGTGGTAGCATTTAATGCTATCTGAACTACTTAAGAGAGACTTGGAGGAAACTCATGATGAAGTTTGTTTAGTGCAACACAGTAAATCCTTTATCATATACTTGAAAATGCAGGCATTCTAGATAAAGAAATAAAAGGTTCTCACTACATCTTTGATGCTGCTCTGTAACAGATACTATGAAAACATATGCATCTCATTTTCATTCAGGCACAAAGACTACACGGGAGAGTTCTACTCATTCTGTGGTAGTATACAGGTTATCATTATACTAAAAAACAAAAGATATTCTAATCACTAAAACTACTTTTACCTCTTAGAGGCTGGCTGGTTTGTAGTACCTCTGTTTTATTCACTGTTGATCAAAAAATTCACCCTGTTCTCTGCCAAGAACTTTGGCCCTATATCTTCCAATGGTTAACTCCCTATAATAGATCTCAGTTCAAAATGCAAATCTCAGAAAGACTTTCTTCTCTGACCATCTTAGTAAAGGAGTCACCAAGCTAATTACTACCTCCAATCAATCAGTATCATGCCTGTTGCCCTACTTATCACCGATAAGTTACTGTATTTTACTTTACATTGGCTTGATTACTGACTTTCTTCCCCCACTAAGGCACTGTTCGTCTTGTTCATTTGTCCCGGGTACCTAGAAGAGTGCCAGGCATATAGTAAACGTTCAATAAATAATTAGTACATAAGTTAATTAATTAATATCCAGATAAGGCAGGGTAAGTGGACTCTCGTTATTCCCATGCACAGGCTCCCCCTCCTGTCCTTTGGGATGCTCACTTTACTACTGCCACTACCACGCAGCACCCCAGGAGTATGCAGTGTCAGGTTTAAAACTCCAGTTCTGATTTGGAGAAAAAACAAAAAATAATCTCTCAGGTTTTACTCTTTAGCACTGTAACACAAAAAAAAAAACCCACATTTTTAAAAGTTTTTTTTTTACCTAAATACACTAGAATAACAACAAAAAGGATTCATTATAGAACTATACATATTCTCAAAGAGTTGGTGATTGCCATTCTCCTTAGCATTCTTTCAGCTTTCCTGGCTATCTATATGTCCCTATGGAACTGTTACTATAAAACCTACTACATGGAAACTCTCATCTAACTTGGAAGGAAGGAATGAAGAGAGGGAGGAAAGGAGGGAGAGAGGGAGGGGATGAGAGAGAAAGGAGAAGGGAGGATAAGGAAAGGAGGGGAGAGAGGAAAGGGAGAAAAGAAAAAGGATAAAAAGTTAAGAAAGTAAGGAAGGAGAGAGGGAAGGGGGAAAGGAGGGGAGGGGAGGAGAGGGATAGGGAGGGGAAGGGAGAGGGGGGAGGGGAGGGGCCAGGTTCTAACTCTCCGGATCCTCATTGCCAGTCTGGGTTCCAGTGTGAGAGAGCATCCCAGCCATCTTTCATCACTGACAAAGCTAGTGTGTTCCTCTTTAGCAAGTGCTACAAGTTATATAGTTTCCCATCTCCAAACTTTTGCTAATAGACTGCCCTCCTCTAACCTTTGCCTGGCTAAGTCCAGCTCACCTTTTAAAAGTTAGCTAAGGAGTCACTTCTCCCAGGAAGTTGTCCCTAATTTTCCCAGAATAAGTTAAGACTTCAGAACAAAACCAAATTAAATTTAGGCTAAAACATATTTTCAATTCTCTTTCCTACAGATGTAATCTTTCCAAAATGTGTACAGAAAATAAAGTCTATTCATTACCTGTTATTACATTTATATCTGGGTACTGGTTTTCACACAGAACAACAGCTTTGCTATCCCTCTCAAAAGCCTCTCGAAGTTCTTTCTTGACTGCTGCCGAACCACATAATCGGTACAGGCCTACTACCTAGAAATAAAATTATGGCCATATTGTGGTAAATTTGACAAAGAGAAAATATAATATAATAGTACAGTATGTATAAATTACATGAGCTTGGCAATCAAATATGCTCTGATGGCACAAAATTAAAAATACTTCAAACACAGCTTTTGGAATTTCACCATAGACCATATGATTAGTTTAATAAAACATTCTATTCTTTCATTTAAATTCAAACAATAGACTATAATTTCTGTAGTGTTGGTTATCATATTTTTCTTTTTCTTTTTTTTTTTTTTTTTAGAGAAAGAAGGAGCAAGACAGAGATACACAACACAGAGAAAGAAATATTGATTTGTTGTTCCACTTATTCATACCGTCATTTGTTGATTCCTGTATGTGCCATGACTGGGGATGGAACCTGCAACCTTGGCATATCAGGGCAATGCCCTAACCAAGTGAGCTACCCAGCCAGGGCCTACTGTTGACTATCTCATCGTAAGCAGAGATACAATCCACTCCCGTTAGTTTTATATTCTCAACCAATACCTATCTCCATGCCGAGATTAGCCTTTGACATCTTTTGCTGTAGACTGAAATAATATAGAAGAGGGGTTAAATAAGGGTTTTGAATTCATGAAGCCTCACTCTACCACTACTTCCTTGGTGAATTTGGGCAAGTGATTTAATCTCTTTAAAACTCAGTTTATTTACCCATTTTAAAAAAGTATATTTTATTGAAATAAGGCTCCAACATACTGTTTGTGTAAAATTATCATTTCAGGAAAAGAATCTCAGGAATAAGAATAATCTAGGATTTTTTTAACTTATCAAATTAATTGATTATAAAGTGATGGCGGAAATTCAATTAATATATTAAAGGTAAAACAGAACCTCCAATTCAAAAGATGCACAGCTACCACTCATCCTCCTCACAACTAACATTAAAATACTGTTAGCCCATACAGGCTCTAATATAGGAAGTTTTAAGAAGAGCAATATAAATTCACTGAGGAAAAAATCAACATGATAACTAAGGAGAAAGCATTACCTGATTAAGCAGTCAAACTTCTGAAAAGAATAAACCTTCACGAAAATTAAGGAAGATAAATGGTTTGTACCTATACTTCCACATCAAAGACTACTTACGTAGCAAGTTCAATAATCTTAGAATTAAGGAAGTTATAGAGAAAGAAATTATATCAAGGCAGAAATAAAGTAAAATCAATCAATGGGGACCCCCAAAAATTTGAACTAGGAAGCATTTTAAAATGTTAAAATGATCTAAAGAAAGGAGTACACAAATAAAATTTCCAGGTTTACTTATGACACTAACCTCTTCTGACTAATTAAATAAGTGATAGAATACACTGCAGAAGGTGGGTCTCAATATAATAAAGTGTCAGTTATGGTTACAGAGAAATGTTACCCAAAATATTTGAAATGATAATCTATTAAGTATTTGAAAGACACTAAGGAACTTACAACTTTTTTTTTTTTTTTTTACAGAGACAGAGAGAGAGTTAGAGAGAGGGACAGATAGTGATAGACAGACAGGAAGCGAGAGAGATGAGAAGCATCAATTCTTCGTAGCAGCTCCTTAGGTATTCATTGATTGCATTCTCATATGTGCCTTGACCACAGAGCTACAGACGAGTGAGTGACCCCTTGCTCAAGCCAGCAACTCTGGGCTTCAAGCCAGTGACCTTTGGGTTCAACCCAGCAACCTTTGGGCTCAAGCCAGTGACCATGGGGTTATGTCTATGATCCCACGCTCAAGCCAGCGACCCCTGCACTCAAACTGGTGAGCCCATGCTCAAGCCGAATGAGCGCACACTCAAGCCAGAGACCTTAGGGTTTTGAACCTGGGCTCTCTGCGTCCCAGTCCAATGCTCCGTCCAATGCTCCATCCACTGCACAACTGCCTGGTCAGGCCTTACGACTATTTCTAAGAGAAAGTAATACAAGGTGCTGTTATATTCAAAAGGATCAATATAATATGGGAAACCAAGTAATGTACTGGGAAGAAAATTCAAATTTCCTAATCTTATCCACATTCATAGTACATTCATATTAAGAATATCATGTGCTATACTGGTCACATCATTGCGAGAAAGACATGGTAGAACTGTAGATGGTCCAGAAATGAAACTAAAATATTAAAAAGACTCAAGCCCTGGCCAGATCGCTCAGTTGGTTAGAGCATCGTCCCAAAGCACAGAGGCTGCCAGTTCAATCCCAGTCAGGGCATACAGGAACAGCCTGATGTTCCTATCTCTCTCTCTCCCCCCCCCACCACCACCCTTCTTTTCTCACTAAAATCAATAAATAAAAAACTAAAAAAAGAAAAAAAGAATTGAAAGAAATGCCATCACATTAGAAGAAACTAATTTGAGTAGAGCCCTTCTTGTGTAGTCATAAGTATCACAAAATCCCATAAGGATGCATCCCCTTGAACTTGAGATGAACCTAGAACAAATTAAAGAAAGTAATACTTCAACAGTAAGTAATACATTAAAGGAACATGTTATCCCAAAGCTGAAATCATAAACATAATTTTTAAAGGTGAATAAAGGGGGAAAATTTAATATAGGTTATTTTAAGAAAAAGGCATTTTAGACTCTTTCCCCAACTTCAGAAACTGATTTTTTAAAATATATTTTATTTATTCATTGGCGAAGGAGAGGGGAAGGAAGGAACAAGAAACATCATCAGCTCTCATATGTACCTTGATGGGGCAAACCTGAGGTTTCAAATCAGCAACCTCAGAGTTCCAGGTCGATTCTTTTTTATTTTTTTATTTTTTTTTAACAGGGACAGAGTGAGAGTCAGAGAGAGGGATAGATAGGGACAGACAGACAGGAACGAAGAGAGGTGAGAAGCATCAATCATTAGTTTTCATTGCCATTGCAACACCATACTTGTTCATTGATTGCTTTCTCACATGTGCCTTGACCGCGGGCCTTCAGCAGACCGAGCCAACCCCTTGCTGGAGCCAGCGACCTTGGGTCCAAGCTGACGAGCTTTTGCTCAAGCCAGATGGGCCTGCACTCAAGCTGGTGAGCTCAGGGTCTCGAACCTGGGTCTTCTGCATCCCAGTCTGACACTCTATCCACTGCGCCACTGCCTGGTCAGGCCAGTCAATTCTTTATCCACTACTCCACCACAGGTCAGGCCAAAAGATGACTTAAAAAAAATTTTTTTTTACTGATTTGAAAGAGACAGAGAGAGAGAGGAAGAGAGAGAGAGAGAGAGAGGCATGAGATAAGAAACATTAACTCATAGTTGCTTCACTTTAGTTGTTCATTGATTGACTCTCATGTGTCCCTTGACTGAGGGGCTCCAGCCGAAACAGTAATCATCAACATGATCCCGGGGTCACTGGCTTGAACAAAAGGACACTGGCTGAGCTTGAGCCCCACCTCCTCCCATCAAGGCACATATGATAAACAATAAATGAACAACTACAGTGATACAACTAGAAGTTGATACTTCTCATCTCTCTACCTTCCTTTCTCTCTCTCAAGAAAAAAAAAACACTTGAAGTACATGATTAATGCCTCTATCAGAGACAGATGCTATACTAGATTAGATGGACCATGAGTATGATTTCTATAGTCATTTTTCCCATTGGAAGCAAGAGATGTAATCATCTCTAGCATAGCCTTCAAAGCATAGTTTATGGAAAATGCCATAGACTATTTTTGCATGACTATCAAAACCTAAAGTTAAACAAAATTTAAACAGTATGCCACCCTGTAAAATGCAGACAGAATAAACCTTTTTTGGAAGGAATGGCATGGGAAGAAGCAAAAGAGACAAAAAAAAAAGGGAGGGGGGGGTGTTTAAAAATATAGTTCCAAATGTACAACTGTAAAATTTACTGTTTGATTCATAGAAAATAATTCTTCATTAAAATAAATCTAAGTTTTAACTATAGAAATAAAAGGCATTGTTGAAAATGCTTTTTTTGGCACTTAAAATAAGTTACAATAGTCTTATTTACCTCCTCTTTATAGAATATTTCAGAAAATAAACTATGAAAGTACAATGCTATTTGAGTTACTTACTTTAATACTCAATTGTAAAAGTTTCTATTTAATAATAAGCTTTTAAGTCTGCCTAATCTCTCTGAACGCTCTACATGTTACCTGGAAAAATAAATAAATAAATAAAGGAAAAACAGAGAAAGTTAAGAAAAAAGTAAGTGGACCAAAAATTGGATTAGAAACTAAGAGCTTCACTCTCACATCAACAGCATAAACTCAACCTGATATATCCTATATCTGAGAAGAGGTTTCAAAAGTGCATGTGTCCCGCCTGGCCAGGTGATGGTACAGTGGATAAAGCGTTGGACTGGGATGCGAAAGACCCAGGTTCGAGACCCCGAGGTCACCAGCTTGAGCGCAGGCCCATCTGGCTTAAGCAAAAGCTCGCCAGCTTGGACCCAAGATCGCTGGCTCCAGCAAGGGGTTGCTCGGTCTGCTGAAAGCCACGTGTCAAGGTACGTGTGAGAGAGCAATCAATGAACAACTAAGATGTCGCAACGCCATCAAAAAACTAATGAATGATGCTTAAAAAAAAAATTACTTATATCTCAGAATAATGTCCTCAGTGATATGCTGTTTCTCATTGTCACAGTCTACAGGTATTAATAAAAATAAAGAAAATAAATTCTAGGGCTATAGATTCACTGTTGGAACTCTCTACCTTACGAATTCAAACCATGAAGAAATATTAGTACTTAAATTAATTAATTATTTGCCTAGGCTATCAGCTCTGGCTTATTGCAGGAATGCCACTATAAAGCAATCTTGATCTCTATGTATAAGGCCCATCAGCTCTGCATTACAACAATTAATGTAGAACCATCTAGTATGCTCTCAATCATTGACAACAGGAGTTAAGATATGAATTAAACCCTAAACAGCAAGATAATAAAAATAAAGAGAAATATCTAAATTAGATTTTTAACTTGTAATTCCTTCCCCGAAGAATTATTATAAATTTAATTAACTGATTAAGATAGATGATATAGATAGATAGATAAGATAGATAAAGGGGTAGTAGAGAAACAGAGTGAAATAATACCTGGCAGCCTCTCTTCACAATTTCCATAATACATTTCTGTATCAAGAGTGGCACCATCAATCCTGTATTTTCTTTCTCTACAACTTTTCGAATATCGACACCAAACATTACTGGTTCACGACTTATATCCAGTCCATGAAGAGAATTCTCCCACTGTTCCAAAAGAGTCACTTTCACATAAATAAGGCCTCTAGGTTCAAGTTTGACAGCCAACTGATGTGTCTTTGTCACTCTGAATAAGGTGGGGAGAACAACAGTTCCATGACAACACACTCGATTTTTTCTTGGAGTGGGTTCCCAACTGAATACTACTAATTTCAAATGCTGAGCATTCTCAATTTCTATGTTGAAAGTGTGATCCATGTCTAAAAATGTTGTCCGACATGTGAGCAAAGCAGTTCTTGCTTTGTTTACTGAATCTACCTGAATTGCACAAAAGACATCTTTTGAATCTATCCGTGGTGGTTTTAAATCCTCAGCACCATAGAAATGCACACTCATGAGCCCAGATATGTACTGCGAACACTTAGGTTGATCAGAAAAGCTGTAGTGTCTAAAAGCATCAATGTCAATTTCATTCTTGCTACAGCTATTCGGAATTACTTCCTTTCCCTTTCCCACTTTGTTTTCAGATCCATGTTTGCTAGATTTAGTTATAAGTTCAGGTGAATCTCCGTCACTGAGATAACCACTGTTGCGGGAATACTTAGAACTCATGGAGGTTTTCTTCTGGTAGCTGTGCTGAGAAGATACACTGGTATCAAGATGGTACCGACTTATAACGTTCCTCTTAGCAGCTGTGGTTGTGTTCCCAGAAGGCAGAATAACAGTATGATGAATTTCTTGACAGTTACATTTAGTCAAGGAAGGATTATTATCTAGACTGTTTACATCATTCAAGTTTCCTTTAACACTCAGTTTTCGGCTAAGTTCTGGCAACCTTTTCATCTTCATGGAAAGTTTCCTCACAGTTCGTGGAGATTTTATTTTATCCGGGAAAGACCAACTAATTGAACTGCCCTTTTTCACAGAGCTAGGGCTTGGAGAAGATGGTTCTATAACTCTCAATTCAGTCTTATTTGTAGCAGCTAGGATCCCAGGACCTTAAAAAAAAAAAAGTATTATAAGGTGATATGTTTTGATTCCTACTTTATATACCACCAGCTTAACAAGCTCTCATACGAACAGAAAATTTTCCCTTGTCTCATCTCAATGGGGAGATTTAGTTATATAAGGTTAGGTGACTCTTCATCACCACGTTCAAGCAGAGTAACAAGGATCTCCAAACAGCTGACAGCAGCAAGAAGCATCTTTCTCCCTGTCCGCTCTTCTATTCTGCAGGTTTGGAGGAAGGGTAATACAGGCTCCTTTTAGATCTTTTCCATTATCAAATATTTCAGTGAGTGTGTTATTTTATAACTAGAAAGAGTGGATATCAGAGGAAACTAGAAAAGCTTTGTATATTAATATATTTTAATATTTTAAAATATTTAAATGTATTTCCCATTTTAATGTTTATTGAGAAATCCTACTCTAATATAAGAATGTTTCCTCTAAATAATACATTTTGACCCAGTAATTCCACTTCTGGGAATATATAAGAAAAGAGCTGACACACTGATTTGAAAGAATACATGCGCCCCTAATGTTCATTACAGTGTTACTTTCAATAGCCAAGATTTGGAAACAGCCCCAGTGCCCATCAGTAGATGAGTGCATAAAAAAGATGTGGTACATTTACACTGTGGAATACTACTTGGCCATAAAAAAGAAGGAAATCTTACCTTTTAAAACAGCACAGATGGACCAGGAAAATATTATGTTAAATGAAATAAACCAGTCAGAGAAAGACAAGTATCATATGATTTCACTTATATGTAGAATCTAATGAACAAAATAAACTAACAAACAAAAGGAAACAGACTCATAGATACAGAAAACAGACTGACAGCTATTAGAGGGGAAGCGGGTTGAGGGGCTGGGTGAAAAAGTGAAGGTATTAAGCAAAACATAAAAAACAAAAAAAACACTCACTGGCACAGAACAGTATGGTGATTATCAGAGGGAAAGGGGGTGGGGGAGGTAGAAGAGTGTAAAGGGGGCATAAATGGTGACAGAGGGAGACTTGACTTTGGGTGATGAACACACAATAAAATATACAGATGACGTATTATAGAACTGTACACCTGAAACCTATATAATTTTATTAACAAATGTCACCCCAATAAATTCAATTTAAAATAATTTTTAGATATATATCTGGTAATAAGTATAGAAAGTGTTTCAGGGAGCCACAGAGTAAATCTGTTTTTTGTTTTAAAAAATCAATTTATAATAGAAATCATCTCCTAAAAAAATAAAATACTATAAAATTTTATCACATAGCAATGCTAGTTAAAAAAATATTAACCAAACAAGTTTTAATCATGACAACTAAGAATATCTCCTTGTTCTAAAATTCTATTAGAACATATATAGAATTAACTCTAATCAATCAAGAGTAACTGAATACTGAGTATCAAATCTAACTGAATAATTTTCAAAACTGTAAGGACACTTTCTTTCTTGTGTTCTTTCTATACAATAATTCCCTAGAACTTCAAAAGCTCAGTCAGTGTCTTTCCTTGCAATTTCAACATATTAAACAGACAACATAGAAATATAAACAAGTTTTCTAATAATTTTCATAAAGAGTAAAGTATTGAAATTTTTAAAATATTTTTCTGTATAAAAATAGCTTTGTATTTTTCTGAATATCAAAATTATCCAGTTTTACAATAAGTTTTAAAAAGATACAAAAAAGAACAAGTAAATAATAGCCTAAACTGTACTACCAAGTGATTAACCACTGTAAATACTGTGACGAAAATAATATTAAATTTTAATATAAAATTATTAATATTTAATTATTAAAAATAACATCAGCGAACACATTTTGAGCTAGATAAAATATGAAAAATTAATTTAATACTTAGTATGCACAGACCCTCATTCAATTCTCATAATAACCCTATGAGTTAAGATACTACTAGTATCGCATTCTCCTGATAAGGAACCTCACGCACAGAGCTGTTTAAATTTATCTAAGATACCACAGTTGGTAACTGGCAGAATCAGGATCCAAACCTAGCCATAGCCTGGCCTGTTGTGACACAGTGGATAGTCAACCTGGAATGCTGAGGTCACCGGTTCAAAACCCTGGCGTTGCCCGGTCAAGGCATATACAACAAGCAAGCAATGAACAACTAAACTGAAGCAACTATGAGTTGATACTTCTTGCTTCCTCTCTCCTTTCTCAGAAAAATCAATAAATAAAATCTTAAAAAAAATAAAAACAAAGCCTAGCCATAGGCCTTCAGAGCCTATGCTCTTCAATACTATACTTTCAGCCCCCCATTCTTCTAAATATTTTTCTGTCCATATATACAGGGTGGGGCAAAAGTATGTTTATAGTAGTGAGTACACGAGACAGAGTTTATTATATTATTAATTATTGTATTATTTTCCATATGAACAACTATAAAACTATTTTTGCCCCACCTTGTATATATTAAATTGATTTTTAAAGACTTTTCTAAAGTATTAAGAAGTTAAAGTATTCTATTTAACCTTATTAAAACTTGCAATAATACCCTAGTATTTAAAAAATGAACTAATCAATTTTATTTTTAAGTTTGAACCTGGTGCTAGTAAGTTTTCAAACAAATAAAGCAAAATGAAAATATCTTCTAAAATATAATACTACATAAACTTTGTTTCATTAAAGAAATAATCAGGTATTATCCTAATTATTTAAAATTTAAATTAACTTTTCATACTTGATCTTACCATTCCTTATAAAACCTCCCTTAGTAACCCTAATATCAGAGGCTACTCTATGTAATATTAGAAATGAGAAAAAAAGTATTTATTCATTTTAAAAATCAATAGATTTCTTTAAAGTATTAATATAAATTCTGCCTCCACCCCTCTTGATGTGTCCTACTGACAAAGAGTGGTTTCTTTAGAGAGAAAGGGCTATTTTAAGGATGCCTGCTGGGCTTTTCTGGTAAGCAACTAATAAGAAATTCAGTGTTTGATAAACTAGACAAAGCATCCCCTTGTACTATAAAATTGTAGTACAGTACAAGTCTACTGGTATACTGGTCTAAAATATTCTGTAGTAACTGTAGTCCTGCTTTAGTCTACAATCTGCCTATTTTGTCCCAGCATAAAAAAGCTACACAATATAGTAAACAGCTCTAGGCTTTATTAAATTATAAAGGAGTTAATCTAACATTCTGACTTTTTTTTACAGTACAAATATTTAATTGTGCATTAATTATTTCCTACTGAAGTCCTTGACTAATGATTAAAATAAAATGCTGTGTATGCTAGCAATTTCAGTTGCAGACAAGACTAAATTTATTAAAACAAAAATGCTTTGATTTTATAAAATCCACAAGTGGAAATATTATCAAATTCAATAATAACTTAAAACTAAACTACAATTATACTAATCAAATCACATACCAGCAATAAGGGGAAAATAGAAAATGAAAATATTTAAATATAAATGTATGAACCAGGCTAGAATCAGGTGAAACTGGCACATCCCTTTGGGGCCTGGAACAGTAACTGGCACACAGCAGAAACTCATATTAATAAACCAACCAATTGTTAGTTGCCTGTACACTGGTAAACCTTTAAGGAAATTTAATATAGGAATTACCTACAGTAGTTACCAGCCAGAAAGAACCAGTAATGATACCAGTAATCAATCCTAATGAAGCAAAAGAGATCATGATGAAAATCGCTGCAAAAGTAATGAAAACCATCTATTAACACCCATTAGAGAACCAGTCACACAGATGAGGACACATCAACCCAATTAAATACTATAATGCTTAGGAAACAATAATGCTCAACATGCACAAGATGAAAGTAACAAAAGCCAAATATAGTCCACTATGATTGCACATATATATACATCTGGAAGTTAATAAGCATAAAGCAAGTCATAATTGGAATAGAATAATTAAAAATTGTCATTCATATACAAATACTCCAGCTTTCCTATTCCTTGATCAAAAAAAACCTTTTTTTTGTAACAGGGACAAAGTGAGACAGAGAGAGGGACAGACAGGGACAGAGAGACAGGAAGAGAGAGAGATGAGAAGCATCAATTCTTTGTTGCAGTACCTTAGTTATTCATTGATTGCTTTCTCATATGTGCCTTGACGGGGGGCCCCCTACAGCAGACCTAGTGACCCCTTGCTCAAGCCAGAGACCTTGGGCTCAAGCTGATGATCCTGCGCTCAAGCTGGCGACCTCAAGGTTTTGAACCTGGGTCCTCCAAATCCCAATCCAACAGTACAGCCACTGCACCAACGCCTGGTCAAACAAAAATTTATTTTGAAATTCAACCATTTTCTTTGCCTATTTCTCAACAGCTATCTAGCAATATTGCTAAAGAAAATGGGTCACTTTAGCTAACCTTTCTTACCAAACTAAAACAAAACAACAACAACAAAAAAACAGGGCATACAAATAAACTATCTAAATATTTCCTTTGGTCAATTTAGGTTTGTGTTTATTAGAATTAATATGTTAAAGGGAAGAAATACAGTAAGAATAAAGACATAAATGAATAAAAGTGCCACTGTACTTTTTTTAAACATCTGTCTTTCCAGGTTCACAATTTGCCACAAATAGAAAAAAATTAAAGTTTAAAGATAGTAACTTAAAGTGTGTAATACTTTATAGGTCCTGGCTTTCTCTTTTTCTTTCCTTTTCTTTTTCTTTTTATTTTGTAACAAAGACAGAGAGAGGGACGGACAGACAGACAGGAAGGGAGAGAGATGAGAAGTATCAATTCTTCCTTGCGGCACCTTAGTCATTCATTGATTGCTTTCTCACATGTGCCTTAGAGGAAGGGGGGCTACATCAGAGCGAGTGACCCCCTGCTCAAGCCAGTGACCTTGGGATCTTGTTAATGATCCATCACTCAAGCTCACACTCAAGCCGGGACCTCAGTGTCCCAAGTCCACGCTCTGTTCACTGTGCCACCACTGATCAGGTAGGTGACACTAGCTTTCTAACTTTGCTCTTATTCTAATGCCCTCTTGCCTTTTCTGCTCCATTCTACACCCATCGCTATTTGCCGCACACCTGAAGCATTCCCTATACCTGATCACAAGCTGCATTCTAAACTGCTAGTTTATATGATATTTTTTTCTTCTTTCCATCCAGATTACAAAAGAAACACAAACTTACTCTGGAAAATCAGTCAGCAATTAGATATGCACAAACACCAAAATTTTTAATTACCTTCAACTTCAATACTTGGTAATTAAAATTGCCAGTATAGACTTTTTTCAGTATTTCTTGCAAAACTGGAATCAGATAATTAAACACTATTTTGTAACTTGATTTTTCTCTTAACAATATAACTTGTAAAGTACAGAAACATCAGCAAGGAAGAGAAAAAATTCATAGGAAAATTCAAAGTGAATTATCAAGCCTGCAATCACTATGGGATGCATGGCTCTGTGAAGAATGTAAAATTATCCCACCCACAGAAGGGCACTGGGGTAGTCCGACTCCCTCTCTCTGACTCTGTCTCTGCCACAAAAATAAATAATAAATAAATAAATAAAACAGAATTGCTTTCATGTCAATATTTGATATCTGGAACTAAATATGCCTTATGCTCTGTTTCCTGGGTAGTGTATCTATTAACTAAATTTGAAAAGAACCACATTAAGCCCTGGCAGGCTGAGTGGCAGAGCATCAGCCCAGTATGTGGATGTCCTAGCTTCGATTCTGGGTCAGGGCACACAAGAGAAATGCCCATCTGCTTCTCCACCCCTCTCCCTCTCACTTTTCTCTCTCTCTCTCTCTCTCTTCTCCTTTCCTCCTGCAGCCATGGCTCGATTAGAGCAAGTTGGCCCCAGGCGTTAAGGATGAGGATGGCTTCATGGCCTCCACCTCAGGCGCTAAAAAGTGGCTCCTGTTTAAACAGAGCAAGGGCCCCAATGGGCAGAGCACTGCCCCCTGGTGGGCTTGCCGGGTGAATCCTAGTCAGGGCACATGCAGGAGTTTGTCTCTGCCTTCCCTTCTCTCACTAAATTAAAAAAAAAGGAAAAGAAGCACATCAGAAAATCAAAGACAATCAAGAAAGAATAAAACCATTAGATTAAACTATATGAAATACTTTTTTTTTTGCAGTTCAAAAATGATTGAATATCAGCAATATCATAAGGTTCAATCCAACACATATCAAATTTCAATTATTTTCTTTAAAAAAAACAATATTTCTCTTCTACTTCCCATCATGCCATGCTTTCAACAAAGAGAAAAATAATTACTATCTAAAAAGATCAAGTCTGTAATAAAACCCTTCAATTTCCATTTATATAAAAGTGTTTATAAATGATTTTGTTTCACTTTCATGAAAATACATTCACTTTGAAGTAAAAGTACATAGCTACAATAAACATCTATATTTCGTTTTAGCTACCACAAAGAAATTGAAAAATGGAAGAATAAAAGGCAGATATATGGTCATCTTTACCTGCAAAAGGAGATTTCAATATGAGACTGTCATCCACCAATGTAGTGTCTTGTGTCCTGTGTCCAAGCCTTTGTTTGTACTGCTGCACAGACTCTGTGGAATGGGTAGAATCTAGAGGCTTCACTTCATTTGACTGTGTGGTCTGAACATTGCCTGTGTGTTCAGAAGAGCAGAGCAGGTCTTCAGGATGCTGCTCTGCTTTCAGTAGGTCACTATTGGATAGTACTCTCAAGCTGAGAGCAGGAAATTTCAGAACAGCAGAGTTTGCCTGGCCCAAACTCAAAGCATTTGATATACCAAAGTCATCTTCCTCAGGAATGGGGTTGTACCATATTTCCCCTTCATCATCTGCATCATTTTCCTCATTAAAGCCCAAAGAACAGTTTTTTGATAACGAAGTTTCTGTTGCATTACACACCACATACGTACAATATTCTTCCGATGATTTGAAGAAAGGTTGTGGCAGCTGATGTTTAGGTAGAGAAGTAGGTGAGATGGATAAATGGCTTATATCTTGGCATTTCTTATTTTCTTCTTCCAAATTAAAAGATCTCGGGGAACTCTGATATAGCCAATTGCGTTTCTTTGATACAGTGATACTGTTAAGTGGCTTATGGCCTCTGAATCCAATATTATCTTTCAAATCATCATGTTCTTCTCTCTTCATTGTAGATCCATAAACATTTTCAAATAAATCTATTTTAAAGAAAAAAGAAAATATAATGTCTGATATACCAAGAAAGACATATCTCTTATAAAGTTTATAAAGATAAAAGGAAAAAAACATCATGGTAATCACACTCAGAGACTGATACTGAACAATAAAAAGTTTGGATTTTTTACCTAAAAATTATTTCTATTATTTAGAAATCAGACTGCAAGTATAAGTAAAAAGAATTCTAAGAAAAAGGATAGATAAACTCTTAGGCTGCCTTTATAAATGTGATAGGGCTAATCCTTACCCTAAGCAAAACATACTCTGCAAAAAGCTTATATAGAATGCTTTGTACACAGTATGCCTTTAATATTTGAATAATTTTCAACTTATTACACAAACCAGAAGTCTTTAGAAAACACAAGTAACATTCCTACCTTTACAAAGATTAAGTTTGGATAAATCTTTCAACATGAGTGAGCCTTACTCATTATTAAATGCCTTACTGATTATTAAAATTTCAACATTTGTTTCCTAACCATATAATGCAGTAGAATCTTATGCATTATTTAAGTTATAAATGTCTAAAGCAAAATTAAGAAGACCCCAGATTAGAGCCAAAATACTATCTAACAGTAACATAACACAGCTATCCTTATTGGCCAGGCACAAACTTAAGCCAAAGGAATAAACAGAAAAATCCCTGTCCTTAAGGAATTAATTGTCCAACAGGGGACATCAAATACTTTATCAGTAGTTCTTAACCTTTTTTGAGGTACCGAACCCACCAGTTTCATATGCGCATTCACCGAACACTTCTTTAGTGATAAAATGATTTTTTTTCCCAAATTCAAGACATAGGTATATGTTTTCTACTGGTGCACAAAATGAGCCGTGCATGAACATCACCTTGCTCAAAGAACAAAACCAACAACTCACAACAAATTACGGTATTACTTTATTCTGGCCTCTGTGGCAGAGGCTTCTCCGAACCCCTGAGACGGACTCATCAAACCCCTAGGGTTCGATAGAACCAAGGTTAAGAACCACTGCTCTAGCTCAATTCCCAACGCTCTCCACGGCAGTACTCCTCTATTTCACTCTCCATACAGAATTCCAATGATCTGGGGCAAGGCAGTATTCTCACAAAGCCTGCTTGCCTTTCTCTTGATAAAAGCTAAACACCAGGCATGGTACCAAATGGATTATCTTTTTTTCATCCTCACAGCAACTTGAGGACAGAGGCTAATAGGGTTGAGGGACTTGTCCATGGTCACAAGCCTGGTAAGTGGTGGAACTGATCAGAAACCCAAAACCTCTATTGTTTTCACCACCATACTAAATGGCTTGCAGATTGAAATTCTCATTTTTTTTTTACAGGGACAGAGAGAGAGAGAGAGAGAGAGAGAGTCAGAGAGAGGGATAGATAGGGACAGACAGACAGGAACAGTGAAGGTGAGAACCATCAATCATTAGTTTTTCATTGCCACTGCAACACCTTAGTTGTTCATTGATTGCTTTCTCACATGTGCCTTGGCCGCGGGCCTTCAGCAGACCGAGCAACCCCTTGCTGGAGCCAGCGACCTTGGGTCCAAGCTGGAGAGCTTTGGCTCAAGCCAGATGGGCCCGCACTCAAGCTGGCGACCTCAGGGTCTCGAACCTGGGTCTTCCTCATCCCAGTCCGACGCTCTATCCACTGCGCCACCGCCTGGTCAGGCTGAAATTCTCATTTTTATTGGTGCCAGATCAGACCAATATGGAGGGAACTGTGTAACTTGTCATATATAAGTAACAAGAACAAATTCATATACTATAAAAAACTAAAGCAGAAAGAGCTCAAGTGTGCCCTGGCCAGATAGCTCAGTTGGGTAGAGCATCACCCTGTCATCCTGATACACAAAGGTAAATTTAATCTGCAGTCAGGGCACATACAGGAACAGATCAATGTTTCTGTCTGTGGGTCTTGTCTCTGTCTCTAAAAAAATCAATCAATAAATTTAAAAAAAAACAACTTAAAATAATAAAAGAAAGAACCTGACCTGTGGTGGCACAGGGGATAAAGCCTTGACCTGGAATGCTGAGGTCACTGGTTCCAAACCCTGACTTGCCTAATCAAGGCACATACGGGAGTTGATGCTTCCTGCTCTACACCTTCTCTCTCTTTGTCTCTTTCTCTCCCCCCTCTTTAAAATGACTAAATAAAATTCTTTTTAAAAAAGAAAAGGAAAACAAAACAAAGAGCTCAAGTGCTTTTCTCTAATGGGGTTAGAATCAAGTATCAAAATAAAGTATAGTGGTTTTTCAAAAGTTTAACAAATTAAGACAGGTGATTATGGGGACTGAGAATTATAGAATTTTACTACTTAAAATGAGTACCAAACAGCAGAATCCTTATTGAGAGCTTGTTAAAATTCAGATTCTCACGCCCCACCCCCAAACGTATTCAATGTGCATTTCAACAAGATATTCAGGGAATTCATATGCACACTAAACTTGAACAGCACTGCTTTATAACTGTGAAACAAATACACACATTGAGTGGCAAATGTCTAGAAAAATACCCTTAGTGAGTCTCAAAACATACACACTATATAGAAATGTAGGACTTTCAAATCAACACAAGACTTTCTGCTGAATTTGTAATTCTCAGAGTTTTCCTGCAACCAGCAACTGCACTGGTTCTATGGCACTCTTCCCCCAAAATACACACACACACACACAAACCAAAAAACTGGACTTTCTTCTCCACAAAGGAAGAGTTTCTCAGAGGGATTTAAAAATAAAAGTCAAAAATCATAAGCCTATAGCTACAAATCTCAAAGGGCAGATGCATAAAAGAATTTGTTGGAAAAATGCATAAAGATAATGTATCTCTCATAACGATTAAGAAATGAGGCCTGACCAGTGGTGGCGCAATAGATAAAGCATTGGCATGGGATGCTGAGATTGCTGGTTCAGAACCCTGGGCTTGCCCAGTCAAGGCACATACAAGAAGCAACTACTAGGAGTTGATGCTTCCCACTCCATCCCCTCCCCCCTTTCTCTCTCTAAAATCAATAAATAAAATATTTTTTAAAAAAAGAAGAAAAACTTAGGTGAGAAAAGAGAAAAAATAGATGGGAATTTGTATTAAAAGTGTCAACTTCATTTTAAGATATAATGTACAAGATCATACCTGCTAATTAGTATTATTTTTAAATAACTGTCTAAAGATTATAGAAAAAATATTAACAAGTTACATGTTCTAAGTTCTTTCTTTCACAGATCACAGAGCAAGAAAAATAGAATCAAAGAACAACTATTTTTTAAAGCAGTAAAAAGACAAAATAGCCCAACCTGGAGCTTTTAAATTTATCTCTGAGTACTATATGCTAATTAAAACTTATTTTATAAAGACATATAATGAAGTATAGTTGGCAAATAGGTTAAAATTCCCTTGTAATCTTAAGGCTTGCAGAAACTTGACAATATTTACTATGTGTAATGACTTTAGATTTCTTAAATAATCATCTCAATTAAGAACAAATTGGCCAATCTGTGAATACTACATCCCCAACTGCATCAAGTCATTGGCATTATTGTACTGAAAGTTTTTGTGATTTTTAGCCAGAAATCAAAATTGAGTATCATTTTGGTGACTATTTGTTATATTCTCTCAAAAATTTCCAAAACACCTACATGGACTAGGTATCTCTATCCCAGTATATAGTTATTCTGTTATAAATTCTAAGTATAACTGTATTTTGAAAGAAAATATGCTTATAAATAATACTGTATAGAAAAATGTATATAAACTTTTTAGGCTTTTTAACATCATTCTACAACCAAGAATGTACTGGTTCATCTGGACTGCCCAATCAATTTTTTAGAAAACATTATTTAAAAGTAAAATCTAAGTAACATCAACTTGAACCAAGTAAACATTTAAAAGGAAAGGTTTAAAATGAATATAGCAATTGATTTAAAAAAATCTGAAAACCTATTCTAGCCCTGGCTGGAGCATCATCCCAATATGCAGAGGCTGCTGGTTCCATCCCGTCAGAGCACCTACTGAAACAGATCAATGTTTCTGTCTCTCTCTAAAATTAGTAAAATAAAATTTAAAAGAAAAATAACCTCTTTAGAATCCTTCCTTTGAGGATGTTACTTACCCTTATAAACCTTGAAATTCAATCCAGCTCAATTCAAGCAATTTAATAGAATTGAATCAAACCTCTAAAGAGCTTTATAGAGTCTCTTTGACCTTATATAAATAGGGATTTTAGAGTCATAAAGACCTGAGTTTAGGTTTTGTTTTGGGGTTTCTTGTTTTGTTTTGGGGTGTGTTTTTTTGGTATTTTTCCAAAGTTAGAAGCTGGGAGGCAGATGGTCTCCCGCATGCGCCCAAACGGGATCCACCCATCATGCCAACCAGGGGTCGATGCTCTGCCCATCTGGGGCGTAGCTCCGTTGCAGCCAGAGGATGAGGCCACGGAGCCATCCTCGGCACCTGGGCCAACTTTTGCTCCAGTGGAGCCTTGGCTGCAGGAAGGGAAGAGAGAAAGAGAGAAAAGAGAGGGGAAGAGTGGAGAAGCAGATAGGTGCTTCTCCTGTGTGCCTTGGCCGGGAATCAAACCCAGGACTTCCACATGCTGGGCCAACGCTCTACTGCTGAGCCAACCGGCCAGGGAAAGACCTGAGTTTGAATCCTCCTAATAGTTTGAATCCGTATGCTAGGATATACAAACCATATACTAGTTTGAGTGACCTTGGAAAAACTACTCAATCCCTCTGTTTCTTTGGTTGTTGTAAAATGACAGTTGTCATACTTTCATCAGGGTAGGGGGGTAATAAAGATTATATGAGAACTACATAAAGTATCCAGGATGGTTTTACTAATTTGAATCTTTATGAAAAGGTTATAAAAAAATTAAAACTTTCCAAATCTATACTAAATATGTAAATACTGCACAAATTATTATCTGTTGTAGAAGATGAATTGTTGACTTGAAAAGAAATAACACTGTCTGGCCCATGATGGCACAGTGAATAAATAGAGCATCAAGCTGGAATGCTGAGGTTGCCGGTTCAAAACCCTGGGTTTGGCTGGTCAAGACACATATGGGGAGTTGATGCTTCCTGCTCTTCCACCCTCTTTTGCTCTCTTTCTCTCTCTCTCTAAAAATGAATAAATAAAAAAAGTAAAAAAGAAAGAAAAAAAATAACATCTGAGGAAGTTGTTTAAAACAGATTAAGCTTTTGCTTACATTTCTTGTAAAATATCTAAAATACCATCACGTAGTAATACTAATGTTTTATTTCAGTTTCTTTCAAAGTTAGCTTAACTTAGTTTCTCAATGAAAAAAATCAATGAATTTATTTGTAAAGGTTAAATTTATTATTGCTTTTAAAATTCTTGAATGTTTACATACAACTGAGGGTATTAAAAGCCATCAGATGGTAAATGTTTAACCTCTGCAACAAAGGGTAAAAAAATATTTGAGATTTGATACAGTTTTGTTGTGGCTCAATTTTAACTGTCATACAAAGAGTTAACTGAACCAAAATCAGGGGAGGTAAAGTAATAATGGCAATAAAATGTAATAAATGATTACAAATACTTTACTCTTAAAAATGCATATTTTAATTTGAACTTAACATAAAGTACACCTCTCTTACATACACACAAATTGCATTCTACTACCCTGTTATTCACGTGAAACGGAATAAATTTAAGGGTAAATTTTCACAAGTGTGGATTAGAGATTTATAGATTCAAAGAAACTTTTCAGTTCTATACACAAATCATTCTATTTGTTCACATTGTGCAATTACAAGCTTTGTGAACTTTGTTTCTCCACAGTTTTGTGCTTATGGGTTAAACAAAGTTAATGTGTATAAACCCAGTCCTGTAGGATTTGTAATTCTTACCAGAGAACCTGCTAAGTACTGTGAATACTTTTTACATTTCAGGACTTAATATTTTAAAAATTATTATGATATGTAAGTTATGGTTACTAAAACTCTTTATATTTAAGAGTGTCATTCAAAAAATCAGTTTTTGGCTCAGTCTGAAGGTGTCACATTTCTTTCAGAAGAGAATTTTTTCTATTTACAAAATAAGAGATTTCTAGAACTGATAACCTTCCTAAACCTTCGGTGGAAATTAAAAATCACACATGCAAAACAGCATCAAAATCCTATTATAAAGACAAGTATCCTTAAGTTAACAAATGACTTTAAATGTCTACATTTAAAAAGTACTTACAGTTCCTTAAAAAGTATGTAAGGGACATTTTTCTTTTGATTGAAATACCAGTGCCCGTGTTTTTCCACAATAAAAAGGTTATTACTTTGTTGGGTTTTTGTGGGAAGGGGAGAGGAGGGAAAGGTGGAGAGAAGTATGTGATGTCCTTCCTACCTGATGATAAATTTTACTATGATAGTTTTCCTTTTTTGTTTTTCTGGTTGGGCTTTGGTTTTTGGTTGTGTGTTTGTGTCTGTGTGCACACTCGCCTGAGAAAAAGAGGGAAGAGGAGAGGGAGGCAGGAGTAATGAGTAAAATGACAGTTTATGAAGCCTGTAAAGTCTACCTTGGATCAAATTCAAATGCACAAACTCCACAAGTCTACGGATTTGCCTAGAGCTACAAAGAATAAAAATCAGGCAGCACCGCCCAACTTCAAACCTACTAAAAACGTGTAGTGAACTTAACCTTTACTCACTATTGTGCTTAGGAAGTAGGCACACTAGTTCATAGAGAAAACAAAAACAAAAACCCCAAGTTCCTCATACCACCGTCCTGAAAAAAAAAAAAAAAAAGAAAGAAAGAAAGAAAGAAAAGCAAGCAAACCGAGTGAATGCATTATACTAAATAACCTCGAAATCGCATTAGGCTGCCACTTCCATGACACTCGCTTTGGCGCGGGCACGTACCTATCTGCAAAAACATACCTTCTTCGCTCTAAAGGCAAAAGCCAAGTTAGTAAATAAAATATTAAGATTCAAACTGTTAGCATTTTGATTGCAAACTATTCTACCTGTCAGCGTAATTCTTTCGTCTGAAGGCGCCGAGAGGACTTGGCTTTCACGCATTTTCAAAGCGCCCAAATTTGGAGAGGTGCCCTGCGCTCCCGTCACTCCGGGCGGTGTCCCAACGGCGCGACCCTTCATTCCAAGAGACATTAGGCGTCCTTTGTACATCCACTTCTGCAGCTTCTTGACTGTCACCGCGGGCGGCTTGAGGAAGGGGAGTACCTCCTGGCCGCCTCCTTTGCTGCGTATCACAGGGGACCCCGCGAGATCCCCGCAAGTGCTTCCCGGGGAATGGCCAGGGTCCTTGGAGCCGGGACTCAGGAGGCCGAAGGGCGCCGCAGCCGGGGCGCTGCCTCCGCTCCAGCCGTCCATCCCGCCTCCACGTGGCGGGGGATCGTCCGGGTCCCCGCGCGCGCCGCACCTGATCCAGCTGTCGCTCGGCCACCGCTGGATAGGAGTGGGCTTGACACCTATCCGGAGGCTCTCGAGGCTTCTGCTGCAGGACAGACGCATCCAAGGAGTCCGCAGGCGGCCACCGCACGACTCCCTCGGAGGCGACCAGGGCGGGGACACCTGCTGCCAAGGGTAGCCCCGGCCTCCCCGCTCCCAGGCTCGGGGGCTGGCTCCACGGTCCGCAGAGCCGCAGGCGGAAGGCGGCTGGCCCAGATCCCGGGCTCCCGCAGGGCAGTCGCGATTTGCCCAGCCCGGCCGCGCGCCCGAGTCAGGGGGCAGGTCGTGCATAGCCTGGATCAGCAGATAATAGGCCTCTCGCAACTGGGTCCGCAGCCTGCCTGTCTCCAGGCCGCCGCCCTCCGCCCCCGGGGAGGAGCCCGCCGCTGGGGGAGGCGGGGGCCACCGCCCCGCCTCCGCCCCCTTGGGCTCGGGCGCGGACTGGGAGCCGCCGGGCAGGTTCTCGTAGTAGTCGGCGGCGTCCTCTTCGTCGTCCTCTCCGCTGCCCTCGGAGTCCGGAGCGGCGCACACAGAGGCGCGAGTGAGCCCGCGACTCTGCGGGGCGGCCACCTTGCCGCCGCCCTGCCGAGGCCCGAGCAGCGCCGACTGCTCTGGACGCCGTCCCGCGACCCGCGCGTTGGGACCCCGAGCCTGTAGCGACGGCGGCGACGGCTCCAGGTTGTGCTGCGCTCCGCCGCCGTGCTCACCTGGGGGGCCGGCTAGACCAACCCCGGCATCTTCCTGGGCAGTGGAGGAGGCCGCCACGGCAGCTGCAGCGGCCGCCCGCAGCCCGAGTGCCCCGGCGGCGCGGGGGCCTCGCCTCGCCCGGAGCCTGGACAGCGTCCTCCTCAGAGGGTCCGCCATCCCCTCGGCCTCAGGAACCAGGCTCGCCTCCGCCGCGGGGAGAGCTTGGAGACCAGATGGGGAGAAAGCGGCGCCCGCGGAGGCGGTGGCGGCGGCTCCCCATGACCAGCACAGGCCCTCGCGGGCTCCTCACATATTTGGCATAACTCTGCCGCGGAAGGGGCGGGGGAGGGCGGCGGCGCGGCAGAGCGCATGCCCCGGAGCTCGGGCCGCGACGGGGCGCGCGGGCTGCGGGCTGCCAAGCTGCGTGCTCGGGTAGTACTGCGGCGCGGTGCCCAGAGGAGGGCGGAGCAGGGAGGTGGATGAGGGTGAGCTGAAGTACATCGAGGGGAGGTTGGGCGAGCGCACCGAGCCAGGGGGTGCTGTGGGAAGGCAGGATAAAACGAGGTGAGTCTGTCTAGGCTGGTGGCTGCAGTTTTGGTTAGAAAGACAGGGAGAGTGCCCTCCTGGCTGCCACCCTTCGTCTTCACCATTCTCCCTATTGCCACCATTGCAGGAGTAAGCCCAAATTTAAGAGAAAACAAAGACCGCTTTGATGGATGAAGTATGAGTACAGGTTTATCTGAATGCCATGTGTTCTAGAAACATTCAAATCATTTGATTTGCACAGAGAGCTAGGTACATCAAGAAAATCTGCAGCGATTCCTTTTCAACTAGGAAAAATTGCCTGACCTGTGGTGGCGCAGTGGATGGAGCCTGGACCTGGAATGCTGAGGTTTGGCAACTGCTGCTAGCTGCTTCCCACTCTTCTCCCGCCGCTTCTCACCGTCCTTTCTCCCTTCCTCTCTCTCTCAAATCAATCAATAAAAATATTTTCAAAATAAGGAAGACAATTGAAACTATGTAAGCACAATAAGTTAAAATCAATAAAAAAGATAATAAGGAAGAATCCCTTTGTTCAAAAATAAATCACGTTTGGTGTCTCTTTAAAGTCTTTTTCCCCAAAAACAGTTCATGCTAACACAAAATTAATTCTGACATCAACCAAAACTTGTAAAATGGAGCCACAAACGTAGTGTAGTGCCCCTCCATCACTCAGATAACACTTCACTTTTATTAAAGCTGGGTTGAGGAACAATTGGATTGAAATTGAGAAACAATGTCATTTGGAAATACCAATTTTCTCAGAGACATATTCTATGTAATGGTTGTAAACTAAAGTACCTCAGATGGGAACCTATGTTGCATCATCCCTGATTTCAGTAACATATTTTTAGCGTTTACATGTAAGAAGGGCCTTTACATGTCTGCGAGCTCATGAATGTATTCCTTACTCTTAGCACTGTACTTGCACATAGTAAGTATTCAAGAGATATTTATTGGATAAAAGCTTTCATAACTGAATAAGAGAATTTAGCTTTTACTTACCCTTTCCAACTATTTTGCTTTTTCTTTCTTTTGACTGAGACAGAGGGACAGACAGCCAGGAAGGGAGAGAGATGAGAAGCATCAATTCTTCATTATGTCACCTTAGATGTTCACTGATTGCTTTCTCATATGTGCCTTGACTGGGGAGCTACAGCAGAGCAAGTGACCCCTTGCTCCAGCCAGGGGCCATGGGGTCTTGTCTATGATCCCATACTCAAGCCAGCGACCCCACACTCAAACCAGATGAGGCTGCGCTTAAACCGACCACCTTGGGATTCAAACCTGGGTCCTCTGCATCCTAGTCTGATGCTCTATCCACTGCGTCACTGCCTGGTCAGGCCCAACTATATTTCTCTTAAGTTTTTACCACCCCCTAATCCTCACCAAAGACTCCAGTCTCTAAATGTGCTTTGGTTTCTACTAACTTTTATAGTACCTGGTCTTTGCCCTCTTGGAATATTTTTATATGCATCTCTATTTTCAGAAATCTTCCCCATCCTTTAACATTCCACGCAACTGCCTTCTTTATAAAGTTGTACCTATGATCTCCCAGATGGACACAATCTCACATTCTTCCAAACTCCAACAGTACTTTATTCATACCTGTACATAGTATATTTATGCTTTTTGTTTGTTTTATACAAAACATATCTCCTATAAAACAAAATTCATAAACTCCTGAAGGGCACAGACTACTTATAATTGACTTTTGTATTCTCTACAGAGTATAAAGATAATATCATACACTAGATATGATAAGTAAATATTTTTTAATGTCAACTTTAATTTGAAGGAAATAAGTAGCTTTAATTTCCAGTCTATTGCCTAACTCCACCAGACCATACTGTGTTAGTGTTGTTTTAAAATTCTTTCAGAGATGGAGAAAAACAGTTTGTTAAATTATCTTAATTCTGATCTAGGAAAATACCATGAAATGTTACATTATAATTTGCATATATTACTATTTATAGTTCTACACTATTTTTATTTCATGGAACCAAAGCTATTTAATGAATAGTAAATGCATAAAATTACATCCCAGTAAAATATTCCCACAGGAAATGACTGATAGTAAAGCTGCCAGTAATAGTGTCTATAAACACAATTTGATCTCTATCTCAGAAATTGTTTCCATTCCCACTCTTGGTTGCAAGATCTTTTTATTCTTTGTGGTTAATATAGCTGTTAAAACTAGCATAAGTTTTATGTACATATGTAAAAATGAATAGAAAAATAGAACCTTGAAGTTCTAGATTGAACTTTATTCAATTTGTCACCTCCTTGAGTTCAGGTGTTATAAAACACAGTTGTCAAAATAAAACACTATGCACCTGACCTTTGTGAGCAGAGTGGATAGAGCATCGACCGGAAATGCTGAGGTCACTGGTTCAAAATCCTGGTCTTGCCCCATCAGGACACAGGGGAAGCAACTACTGCAAGTTGATACTTCCCACTCCTCCCCCTGCCTTTCTCTCTCTCTCTCCTCTCTCTAAATATCAATAAGTAAAATATTTTATAAGTAAATAAATAGTCCTGGCCATTTGGCTCAGTGGTAGAGCGTTGGCCGGGCATGTGGAAGTCCTGGATTCGATTCCGGGCCAGGGCACACAGTGGAAGCGTCCATCTGCTTCTCTACTCTTCTTCCCCCTTTCCTTTTTCTTTACCTCTCTCTTCCCCTCCCACAGCCAAGGCTCCATTGCAGCAAAGTTGGTCCTGGCGCTGAGGGTGGCTCCATGGCCTCAACCTCAGGCACTAGAATGGCTCCAGTTGCAATAGAGCAACACCCCAAATGGGCAGAGCATCCCCTTTGGTGGGCTTCTGGGTGGATCCCAGATGGGCACACGCAGGAGTCTGTCTCTCTGTATCCCCACTTTTCACTTCAGAAAAATACAAATAAATAAGAAAACCTTATGCATTGTTCTAAGCAGTACTCAGAACTAGTCTGAAGCTGCACAGCACAACTGAACTTAATACCACTTTAAAGCTGCAACTGCCTAACCTGTGATGACACAGTGGATAAAGCATCAACCTGAAACACTGAAGTTGCTGGTTCAAAACCTTGTGCTTGCCTGGTCAAGGCACGTAAGAGAGTTGATGATTCCCACTTCTCTCTCCCTCTTTTCTCACTCTTCTCTAAAAAAAAATGATATTTTTTATTTTTGTTAGTGAGAGGAGGGAGGCAGAGACAGGTTCCCACATGTGCCCCTACTGAGATCTACCCAGCATGCCCACTAGGGGGCAACGTTCTGCCCATCTGGGACCCTTGCTCTGTTGCAACTGGAGCCATTTTAGCACCTGAGGCAGAGACCACCGAGCCATCCTCAGCACCCAGTGCCAACTTGTTCTAATTGAGCCATGGCTGCAGGAGGGGAGGAGGAGAGAGAGAAAGAGAAGCAAGAGGGGGAGGGATGGAGAAGCAGATGGGCATTTCTCCTGTGTGCCCTGACCGGGAATCAAACCCAGGACATCCACATGCTGGTGAGATGCTCTACTATGGAGCCAACCAGCCAAGGCCAATAAAATAATATATATATTTTTAAAAAATAAAAATAAAACTGAGAATGTTCAGTCACATAAATTCACAAGTTTTAAGTATTTTGGTCAGAACAGAAATCAGTAAGGCAGCATGACACTTCTTAATAACCTTAAAAATGCAAATTCTGCCTGACCAGGCGGTGGTGCAGTGGATAGAGCATCGGACTGGGATGCGGAAGACCCAGGTTCAAGACCCCGAGCTCGCCACCTTCAGTACCATCTGGCTTGAGCAAAAAAGCTCGTTAGCTTGGACCCAAGGTCGCTGACTCCAGCAAGGGGTTGCTCAGTCTGCTGAAGGCCCGCGGTCAAGGCACATGTGAGAAAGCAATCAATGAACAACTGTGTTGTGAAGGCAATGAAAAACTAATGATTGATGCTTCTCACCTCTCTCCATTCCTGTCTGTCTGTCCCTATCTATCCCTCTCTCTGACTCTCTCTCTCTGTCCCTGTAAAAATAAATAAATAAATAAAAAATAATATTTTAAAAAATGCAAATTCTACTTTTCTGGATGTGCATTACTTTTCAATAAGAAGTTTATTAAAATTTTCATTCTAAGAAGACAGTGCCCAGAAAACTTACATTATACATATTATAATTAAGGCAGTGAGTGAAAGAACTTAAGCTATGCTTGTAAAATCCTTTTTGTGTTTTAATAATTTATACCCTATTCCCTGAGCTCACTTTTCATATATTTCTCATCAACAGATTCCTATGAAGATCAGGTTGAGCAGGGATACACTTCCCAGTGTTTGCACTTGTTTCTCACTGACTTGGAAATCATTTTGATGCCCCATGAATTAACAACTATGTGTCGGCACTGTCACAAAAGATGAAACCACTATGGTATAACAGGGCTCCAGTAAGGCAGGGAGCCAAACTTGACATTGGGACAGAACTGACAATCTAGAAGGTGGGTGAGGGGAAGGAAGGGCAGGTTGAAGCAAAGGGCTAAGTTTAACAGTTACAGAAGGAAAATGTCTAGGTATGTTATGGTGGTTTTCTAGGTAATTAGAGCACATTTCTGTCTCATTGCTGCTCAGTCTTCCACTATATACTTAGTGGAACCAAAGGCAAGATTAACTCATAAATGTCCAGTACTCTCTCTAAACTGCCTTCTAGGGATCCTCTGGTGTAGTAGACCTGCCTGATCTGCCATGCGGTTCCATCAGTAATGAGTAAAAAGTGCTGAAGCCTAAAGCTGACAACACTACCGCTGCCCTGAGAATCAAAGATGATATGTCCTCAATACAGCAATTTTTTTCTGCTCATATTTTCATAACTGACAATATCTGGCAATTGACAACATTTCTCATCCTACCCCTAACCAAAGTGATAACAACAACAAAAAAGGCTTTTGCTAAATGCGTATATATTTTCTAATGTTTTAGAAATGTATACTGTTTAGAATATTCACTGATATTTCATATTCTCTTATATATATTTACAACATGTAGGGTACCTTGCTCAAGGTCACCATAATAAGGGGAGAGAAATTTGAACCCTGTCTATCTGATTCCACATCTACTACACCTCTGGCACATTTCCTCGAGTAGAAAAAAGAGAATTGACACTTGCTATAATAGCACTTGCATTGACTGGAGCCTTCGTTTTTATAAATTATTTAGTTGGCTACCTATCAGAAAAGAGTTTAATATTTCATGAGCTTTTGTGAAATGCAGCCAAACATTGGAAAGCTGTTTGTTGAACATTTGAGTGCTTCTCGGGCCAGTCCTCTTGAAAGGTGTTAAAATTAAATCCTAGGATATATTTCCATTTGACAGTAAATCTATTCATAGTTAAGCCATGATGTGAAACTGCATCCTGTAGATGTAGTCTAATTTTAACAGTAGGACAAACTACGATTAAACACCTTAAGACATAATACATGCATCCTTATAACAACAGGAGCTCTTAAATAAACCTCTTTCAAAAGTAAACTGATGGTATAGCCTGTCTTTCCTAAATGACTTGTATCTCAGGGTAACCCATGATTGATGAAGGAAAGTTGCTCTCTTTCAAAAATTGTCAATCTAATTAAAAATTGATTGAATATCACCATTTACACCCTAATAATGGATCTAGGCAAAAACTATCCATGATTACTAATAGCAGAAGAGATAAACACAATCTGACGTTACATAGCCTCTGATCAAGCACATATCACAACCTATGAGGTGTTACCACAGATGAACCTGAGTCTGATCAGCCTCAAGATCTGATTACCACCTGACTAGGCGGTGGCGCAGTGGATAGAGCATTGGACTGGGATGCAGAAGACCCAGGTTCAAGACCCCAAGCTCGCCAGCTTGAGTGCGGGCCCATGTGACTTGAGCAAAAACTCATCAGCTTGGACCCAAGGTCGCTGGCTCCAGCAAGGGGTGGCTCAGTCTGCTGAAGGCCCACGGTCAAAGCACATGTGAGAGGGCAATCCATGAACAACTATGGTGTCGCAAGAGCAACGAGAAACTAGTGAATGATGCTTCTCACCTCTCTCCGTTCCTGTCTGTCTGTCCCTATCTATCCCTCCCTCTGACTCTCTCTCTCTGTCCTTGGAAAAAATAAATAAAAATAGTTTTAAAAAAAACATTTCAAAAAAAAGAGAGAGAGAAAGAAAAAGGAAGAAAGAAAGAAAGAAAGAGTGAGAGAGAGAGAAAGAAAGGAAGTAAGGGAAGGAGGGAGGGAGGGAGGAAGGAAGAAAGAAAAAGAAAAACAGGTCAGTGGATCCAGTTTCTTAAACATGTTAACCAATTGGGATGTATGAACTTTACTTAAAGCCTAATATAAATAAATACTGTTCAAAAAAATTTTTTTTTAAATTATAATCTAATCAAGAAGGTTGGAGCACTGACTAGATATTTGATGATACTGAGGAATTAGAGGAATTATAATTTTAGTTGTAATTTTTAAAAATATTTATTCTTTAGAGATAACTACTGAAATATTGGCAAAATGAATGCAATCAGATTTGTTTCAAAATAATTGAGGAAGGAGATGAAATATAGAAAAATGAAGATGCGCTTTGAATTGATACTTGCTGAAACTGGATGATGGGTATATGGAGGTTTATTTTACTAGTGTCTCTACTTCTGTACATGTTTGAAATTTTCCATAATTTTTTTTAAATTTTAACAGGAAGCAGACTTTTAAAATAGATTCAGCAGCTGTTTAAAAGCAACACAACTTTGAGGGCAGCCAAATGGTTTACACTGCAGATATGGCAAAAGAATATTGGAATCTAGGTTCAAGAATATAATTTCAATCCAAATCTGAGGTGGTATAATGGAAATGATTTAAAGTCAGGTAGAACTAGTTCAAATCCTAACTTGATCATATACACAAAAACCAAGTATCATGAAGAGCTCTTATTCATCTTTGCCAATTCCAAATTATTGTTCCTTCCTCCTACAAATCCACAGCTCTTTTGAAATATATGGCATTAAACTATACCTGCTGTCCCCTGATTTTTATAGTCATCTAACAACTTCCCCTTCATTCATTCCAGCATCTGCCTCACTATATCTTTCTGCCATTTTTCTTGTCATTACTCTTGGTGATTTTATTATTCACAAAAAGGATCCATCCAATACTCGAACTTGTACTCTTTTTTCTCCACCCACCTCAGCTACTCAATCCCATAGCCATACATTAGAATTTGTCATAACCAATCACTGTAAACTCTCCAAACACCAATTCCTATTTTCTAGCTCACTCCTCTGGCACCAGACTCCAACAATACTTTGATTCACTCTCCCTCCAGTCTGTCACTGCCCTTCTGTCTTTTCTTCCTTGCTTTCCCAGTTTAGAGTGCATAGTCCTCGTATAATCACTCCCTGGCATACAATCTCACCTCTCTTGCTCGGCTTTGACATGGTCTTACTCACTTGGCAAAACCTCAACTCTGGCAAGAACTAACTTTCCACCCGGGTGGGGTTGTGGGGCAGCTCAGTTGGTTAGACATGCCAAGGTTGTGGGTTCAATTCCTGGTCAAAGCATGTACAAGAATCAACAAATGAATGCATGGATGGGTGGAACATCATATCAATGCATCTCTCTCTCTCTTCCTCTTTCTCTATAATTGATAAATTTAAATTTCTCTATTTTTTTTAAGTGAGAGAAGGAGAGATAAATAGACTCCTACAGGTACCCCGACCTGTATCTACCCCACCGATACTCAAATCAACCAAGCTATTTTTAGCACCAGAGGCTAACACACTGGGACCAACCAGCTATCCTCAGCACCTGGGGCCAACACTCAAACCAATTGAGCCACTGACTGTGGGAGGGGAAGCAGGAAAGAAGGAGAGAAAAGCAGATGGTGGCTTATCCTGTGTGCCTTGACGAGGAATTGAACCTAGGGTGTCCATATGTTGGGCCAACATTTTATCCACTGAGCCACTGGCCAGGGCCAAAATTGTTTTTCTTAAAATACATAAAATTTAAAAAGAACTAACTTTCCAAAATACTTTGCACTGACACTTTGATGGTTTAATGTGGGTGGAGAAAAACATCACAAACTTCAAGTGGTCCTTCAGTGCTGCTCAACAACTCCATTACATTTCCTTAGGCCACTCATCCTCTTTTCTTAAGTTTTAGACCAGGGGTGCTCAATACATCGATGGCGATCTACTGGTCAATCGCATGACATTAAAAAGACATTTGTCTTTTGATTGGCATACAGGGTAGCCAATCTGACGTCTGAACTTTTGACACCCTACGCATGCGCGTTAAACCATGCTAACTAGTTCAGTTACATTGCTGCGTAGTTAACCTTCAATTTATTTAAACTAAATACAACAAAGGGTATAAAAATGAGTGCCGTTAGCTGGTCCCAGTAAGAAGCCTAAAACCTACCACTTTCATTTAGAATGGGAGGGGATTTTTTTCACTATGTCATATTCTAAGTGCGTTTGCCTCATCTGTCTGTGTGCCATTGCTATTCCAAAGAAGGGAAATGTGGAGAGGCTTTTTCGGACTGTTCATAAAAACTATGACATTGACTTTCCTCCAAAAAGAGGGCTGAGAAGGAGAAAGGTGAAAGAAGAATACACAATATTAAATAGTAATAATAGTAACTTAAATAATGATAACATAGAAGAAATAAATTTATGTTTTGCATTTTTATTGTAGGTAGATCATTTTGACTTGGTCATCTTATAAGTAGCTCGCAAGCTGAAAAAGTGTGGGCACCCCTGTTTTAGACTCTCCCCCCTCAACTCACTCCCAATTATGACCTTTTTGTTACACTTTGAGATAAAATGTTCAGAAGAAAATTTCCTCATCCTTCCACCACCAAATCTACCAGCTGGCATTTCTCTACCTCCCTCCTTCCTCTCTGCTTATAACAGATTGAGCTGCCTCTGCACCTCTCTGAGGTCAACTCTCCTCCCTCCTGTCATTGCCCTCTAACCACTCTGGCTTCCTTGTTCCTCCAGTACAACAAACACTCCTGCCTCACAGCCTTTGCCTTTCATTGCTCTTCCCTTCCTCCTTTTATAAGGTTTCACTTCAGTTACCTCCTAGTGGTGGGATTCAGCCTATTTGCACGGGTTCAACAGAACTGATACCTAATTTTTTTGTTGAGTTTGGCAAAATGGTTGTTAAAATGGCACTTATAATCAGGGTTCTCTCTCAGGTGCGCACCTGGGCAGCCGCCAAAAGTGGAAATCACAAGTTTACATTCCTTACTCTTTTTTAATGTTCATCTGAGCAACAGCGTATTCTAAGTGCCCGTAATAATGTTCATTCCGTCTGTAAGTGAAAAAAAAATAGATGGAACAATGCTTATAATATTTATTTTATAAAGTTCATTATACCTTTGATGAAATTCTATATTTTAATTCCTTCACGTTTGTTACTTCAGTTTACAAACATATAATGTAAGGAGACAAAGTGCCAAACAACCAGGGGGTGACAAGCTGTCGCTGGAAATATCTTAAATAACAGTTTTACTGTTTATTGTCAGGTATTATTTAATATTTTTTATTAGTATTTTAAAACTCTTACAACATAATCTAGTTTTATGTACCTCTTTTATTGCTTTTATTTAACTATTAAATGCATGAAATAATAAAATACCTTTTGGTATATATTTTTTTATACTTAAAATGGACATTAGGGCAGAGAACCAGTTATTAAATTATTTGAATCCCACCACTGTTACCTCCTCAGAGAGCCCTTCTCTGACCACTCTTTCTAAAATAATACTCTTGACACTTGCACTTATTTTGATTTATTTCTTCATTATACCTACTATTATCTAATATTATATTAGATGTCAATTTACTTGTTTCTGGAATACCACCATCACCCTTAAATGCCATAATCTCACCTTGTAAAATAGTTCTGACATGTGTTGGTGCTCTACACATATTTGTTGAATTAATGTGTGGTTTTCATGCCCAAGAGCAAGTTAACATATGTTTCTGTTCTTTCCGTGGTAAAATCAGTTTGCTATTGTTTCATGGGATATTCATAGGAGGATTAAAAGAAGTAACAGACGATTTAAATGAACTGTGAAAACTATGCTAAGTGAAAGAGGTAGGACAAAAAAGGCCACATATTGTATGATGCTATTTATATAAATTACCAAGTATAAGCAAATCCATAAGACAGAAAATAGATTGTTATCAGGAGTTAGATTAAGGGGAGAATGAGTAATGATTGCTAATGAGTATGGGTTTTTATTTATTTGTTGGTTGGTTGGTTGGTTGGTTTAGGATGAGGAGAATGTTTGAGAATTAGATTGTGGTAATGGTGCACAACCTTGTAGATACACTAGAAAGTACTGAATTGTACACTTTTTTAAATAATAAATTTTATGGTAAGCAAATTATATTTCTATATTTTTTAATAGAGCACTCTTTTCCTTACCTTTTACCTTTAACTATACACCTAGCTAATATTCATGAAAAAGAAAAAATTTTAAGGGAAACTTTAAGAGAGGTTGGAAATGCAAACAAAACCAACCTGAAAGCTGGGCAATCGCTTTCACATACACATCATAGTTTTTCAATAGAGCTTTCTATCTGAAATCTACATATGCAATAAATAAATACCTGTGGCTTCTTAAAGTTGGTTTTTCTCTTACAATTATCAAGTGAGCCTGACCTGTGGTGGTGCAGTGGGTAATGCACTGACCTGGAATGCTGAGGTCACTGGTTCAAAACACTATGAATTGACTTTTCCCACTCCTACCCCCTTCTCTCTCTCTCTCCTCTCTCTAAAAAAATCAATAAATTTTTAAAAATCACAATTACCAAGTGAATTTAAACCTAGATATACAAAATTAAATAAACAAAAAGACTTTTTTGATCCCCTTCAGCTATCAAGAAAACAGAAACAAAAGCATTTTTAGCATTTAGACATAACCTTCTTTCATTTCCTAATGGCAACTCATGGTTCTTTTATGTAAACAAAACCAAAGACCACTACCTACACTTATAAGCAAGAAACTACTGTGAAAAACCATAATTACACTGAAAGAGATAAGTAAATACATCTTTAGCCTTTTGGATTCTTATTATTTTTATTGGATGATTTTCTTTAAGGCACAGGATAAGGAGCTACATATTACCTAACATTCTGAAATAGCAGGGAAACCAACCCAGGGGAAAACAAACCAAAAACTTCCTGATAACTACTCTCCTGATGAAAACCATCTTCTGACTATTCAATTATATATAAAGAGAAAACTTCAGAGAAGCATTTATTTATTAAGTATTTCTGGTAATCCAGAAAAGAATACTAAACTCTTTTTATTATATTAAAACAGTTATTTTCCTCCCAAGCTCATTATTATTTTAAGCACATGAGCAAAAAAGATAGACAGACAGGGACAGACAGACAGGAAGGAAAGAGATGAGAAGCAATAGCTCATAGCTGCGGCCCCTTAGATTGACTGCTTTCTCATATGTGCCTTGAACCTAGGAGCTCCAGTAGAGCCAGAGACCCCTTGCTCAAGCCAGTGACCTTGAGCTTGAGCCAGCAACCATGGGGTCATGTTATAATGATCCTACGATCAAGCTGATGAGCCCGTGCTCAAGCCACATGAGTCCATGCTCAAGCCGGCAACTTTGGGATTTCAACCTGGGTCATCAGTGTCCCAAGCCAATGCTCTATCTACTGCACCAACACCTGGTCAGGCCCATGTGTATTTTTGTTGGAGTAATATAACTATTAATACCTCATGGTTTTGCTTTAGAAAAAAAAATTTATTTTATTTTATTTATTTATTTTTTTTACTGTATGTGCCTTGATTGGGGATCAAACCCACAACCCAATTTTATTTCAGGTGCTATTTTAAATTTTGGTACACTGATCAATTATGACACATACAAGAAAGTGGGACATGGTATATGTAAGGTCAGAAATGTTTATTCAGTTTGGAAATGGTAGAGTTCAAGAAAAAACACATTCAAGTGATGTTACAGACTGTATTTGTGTCTCCCTGAATTTCATATATTAAAGTCCAGTGTGAAAAAAATCTGGAGATGGGGGCTTTGGGATGTAATTAAGTTCTGAGGGTGTGGCTCTGGTCTGATGGGATTAGTGTGTTTAGAAGAAGAGACACCAGACAGTTTGATCCCTTAATTAAGAGAAGAGAAGAGCATACAGAGTCATTATCAACACTGTGATGGTCAACTAAGAGTTAGCACCCTATAAAAACTCAGTAATTGCTCAAAACAATAGCAACAACAAAAACACTAAAGACCTTCATGCAAAGACAACTTGATCTCACACATCTACATCAGAGTCCAAATGCAGTGCCTACTGGAATCAGACAGGTCTGCCAATGAATGTACCAGTGCAGGGATAGCAACCAGAGAAGGAGGGTGCCGTTTCATCATGGTTATTCAGACCTAAGGAGGATCCAAGCCCAGTTATCCAAGCTTTTAATACAAATGCTTTCATTTTTTAAAGCATTTTTTACTTGCTTGTTAATTCATTTTGTTCATTGGTTTCCACATATGAGTAAACAGACTCACAGAGAACAGGCTGACAGCTGTTGGAGAGGTGGGGCTGGGAGAGAGGTGTGGAGGGATTGGGAAAAAAAGGGAAAAACCCTCCTGGACATGACCTGACTGGTAGTGGTGCAGGGAATAGAATGTCCACCAGGATGCTGAGGTCCCAGGTTTGAAACCCGGATGTCGCCAGCCTGAACGTGGTGTAGCCAGTTTGAGCGTGGTGTGGCTGGCTTGAGTGTCCCTGACCTCAGCCCAAAGGTCACTGGTTTGAGCAAGGGGTCACTGGCTTGGTTGGATCCCCCCAAACCTCGGTCAAAGCATGTATGAGAAGCAATCAATGAGCAACTAAAATGACCCAACTATGAGTTGATGCTTCTCATCTCTCTCCCTTCCTCTCTCTCTCTCTTGAAAAAATAAAATTAAAGAACTCAAGAACTCGTAGACCTGGACAGCACTGTGGTGACTGCAGGGGTGGGGTGGGGCGGAGGTGAAGGAGGTTATATAGAAAAAAATGATGATGTCCAGAGATTTGACTTGAGGTAGTGAACATACAATACAGTGTACAGATGATGTGTTGCAGAATTGTGCACCGGAAATCTGTATAATTTTGTTAACCAGTGTCACCAAAAAAAATTCAATAAAAAGGAAAAAAATAAAAGTATTTTTTATCTGAAAAAAGTGATTCTTTCTTTAAAATCATAGATAACTTGGTAAACATTGAAAAGCAAAGGGAGCCTGACCTGTGGTGGCGCAGTGAGTAAAAGCGTCAGCCCGGAACAGTGAGGTCGCTGGTTCGAAACCCCGGGCTTGCCTGGTCAAGGCACATATGGGAGTTGATGCTTTCTGCTCCTCCCCCACTTCTCTCTGTCTCCTCTCTCTAAAATGAATAAATAAGAAATAAATAAATAAAAGCAAAGGGAAACCAAAAATAAGCTCATATAACTCCCCTACACACACACACACACACACACACACACACACACACACACACACACACACGCATGCACGCACAAAGCTATTACGGTGGAATTCAACTTTAACAAAGGATAGTTGCTGCTGGGAAACTATGTTTTTCAATATTTCAACAATATCATTAGTAATATTAAACTGATATTCTAGTAAATCCAGAACAATTAAAGTATGATGTTTTATTATAAACGTCGACATGGTATTTGCTAGTGTATCTGATCTAACATGTCTGAAAAAAGTAAAAGTAAAGACATATTTTATAACAAGAATTTCAAATGACCCAATAGGAAATGTCATAGCTACCAGAATCTCTGTGAAATTACACTGGAAAAAGTTTTTCTTTGCATGCAGAAAAAAGTCATTAATCTGAAAACGTTTTCTTTCCTTTCTTCTTCTTTTTTTCCTATGCGTACCAGTCAACAATGGCGTAATTACATACCCAAAGATTGTCCAAATAAAAGGGAACAAAGCTCCTAAACAAGTTCAATGCGTAAATCAAGACTGCCTGGAGGTATGAGAAGTTTTATGTCTCTGCTAACCTCAGAAGTAAATTAAACAAATGCATATTTAATATAGGAATCACAGTTATAGTTGGTTCACATACTACAGGCAGGGAGAAACAAGAGAATTCTTGCTCAGATAAAACTTATTAATGAAAACCAAACGTACACAAGTCCAGATCGCTTCTTCTAAAATGCAGTCATAATAGGCACAATAAAATATCTGCAAAGCAAAAAAGCCAACTAGTGTTTTGGGTTAAATAAACACTCTTTATCTTAATTATAAAACATGGGCGAATACACGCATCACCTATTTGAGGGCTCTGAAAAGTACAGAGCAGCAGGTGGGTTGGGGAAGATCATAATTCAAAGGACCACCAAACTGGTGGTGAGTTTAACTTTTCTTTTTTTTTCCTGGTATTTCTTGACCTGAAGGCAAAGCAGCCACACCTGGAAGTGGGCACAGGTGCCACCAGAAGGGAGAGCTCTAGGAGAAGCCCTCCAGTCTCTCTCATGAAAGTGGAAAGGAACTCCCAAACTCTGAGGAAGTGAAGAAATCCCTGCATTTTTTTCTGCTTCTCTCTGTGCTGTTCTCCAGCTCCTACGCAGTACGGGCCTGGTGATGGTGGAGGACACAATAGGAGCCAACAGCAGCTAACACTCTAAAAAAGAAAACTTTTCTCTGAATAATGGAGCTGTGACCTGAAAATGGTGGGACAAAGCCCCATTGCCTTTTTCTCTTTCCATCCTCTGCTCCTTAGCCATGGATGCTAGCGCAGTCAGAGGAATATGCAGCAGAGAGAGGAACTAATGCTTTGGCTGAGTAGCCCAAGGACAAAAAGAAGAAACACCAGTGTGCTGAAAAGAACCTGAGAGACTGTGCCATGAACTGGATGCTTATGTGTCCCCAAATTCATGTTGAGACCTAATTCCCATTGTGATAGTATTAGGAGATGGAACCTTTAGGAACCATGAGTGTGGATATCGTGAATGGGATTAGTGTCCCTATAAAAGAGACCCTAGCCTGACCAGGTGGTGACGCAGTGGATAGAGTATTGGACTGGGACACAGAGGACCCAGGTTCGAAACCCCAAGGTCTGTAGCTTGAGTGTGGGCTCATTAGCTTGAGCGTAGTGTCGCTGGCTTTAGTGTGGGATCATAGACATGACCCCATAATCACTGGCTTGCGCCCAAGGTCACTGACTTGAGCAAGGGGTCACTGGCTCAGCTGGAGTGCGCCCCTTCATCAAGGCACATGTGAGAAAGCAATCAATGAACAATAAAGGTGCCGCAACGAAGAATTGATGCTTTTCATCTCTCTCCCTTCCTGTCTGTCTGTCCTTGTCTGCTCATCTCTCTGTCTCTTATCTCTTTCTCTCTGTCACACACACACACACACACATACACTTCTCTCTGCCACACACACACACACACACACACACACACACACACACACACACGAGAGACTCTAGAGAGCTCCCTCACCCCTTCCCTCCTATCATGTGAGGATACACAGAAAGAAGACAGCCATTTATTAACCAGGATGTGGATCCTCATCAGACACAAAATCTGCCAGTGCCTTGATCTTGAATTCCCCAGCCTCCATAACTTTGATAAATAAACTGTTGTTGAAGCCACCCAACCTGTGGTATTCTTGTTATAGAGGTTGGAACAGATTGAGACAGATTGTATATCAATTACTGGACTCACCACTAAATTATGTACATGTGCATCTGATCCTGATCCATCTACCAATGACTTTGAGAACTGAACTAACCGATATACCACCCCTCATCCCAACTGACCACAAGATGACGTATATGTGGGACAAACCTGAAAAGTGCTGTAAAGACTTGAATTGCTGAGCTGACATTGGAACCACAGCCCCACAGAAGGTGAATTGAAACTTGAAACTTTAACTTTAGTCAGATTAATTTTTTTTTTTAATCAACATTCTCTTTAGGGTTTAAACAAGACCCAGAGTTTTGGAAAGTAATATTCAACACATCCAGGATACAATCCAAAATTACTCAGGGTACAATGAACTAAGAAGATCTTAACTTGCATGGGCAAAGAAAATCAATAGACTCCAATACTATGATGAAACAAATGTTAGAATTACCTGACAAAGACTTTAAAACAGCTTATTATATAAATGCTGAAATTGTTACACTCTTAAAATAAAAAAATATAGCCTGACCTGTGGTGGCGCAGTGGATAAAGCGTCAACCTGGGAACACTGAGGTTGTCAGTTCAAAACCCTGCACTGGTCTGGTCAAGGCACATATGGGAGTTGATGCTTCCAGCTCCTCCCCCCTTTCTCTCTTTCTCTCTCTCTCACTCTCTGTCTCTTCTCTAAAATGAATAAAATAAAAATTAAAAAAAATAGAAAAATATAAAGATTCGGCAAAAAATATAACTAAATGGAAATTTTAGACATGAAAAATACAATGACAAAAAACTAAATAAAAAAATAACTTCAACGTATAGGCTCCAAAGAATGGAGATAACAAGAAAGAATCAGTATATTTTAAGACATATCAGTAGGAATTTTCCAATCCGTACAACAGAGTAAAAAATGATTTTTAGGCCCTGGCTGGGTAGCTTATTTGGTTAGAGTGATGTCCCAATACACCAAGGCTGTGGGCACATACAGTCAGGGCACATACAAGAATCAACCAACGAATGCGTAAATTAATAGAACAACAAATCAATGTGTTTTTCTTTCTCTCTCTCTCCTTAAGATTTTTAGAAGAATAAACAGAACCTCAGGGGTCAGTTGGTTAATAACTAAAGGTCTAACATTCACGTCATCAGAGTCTCCGAGAGAAAAGTGTGATACTGGAAAAATATTTGCAGATGTAATGACTGAAAACTTCTCAAGTGTGACATAAAAACATAAACATAGAAATTCAGCTAACTTCAAACAAGATACAAGATAAAGCCAAAGAAATCCATGCCCAGATGTTATAAACAAGCTACTACAAACTACAAAGAAAAACAACTTAAAAGTAGCCAGAGAAAAATTATGCATTATCTATTATCAGACTATGATTCAAGTGATAGCAGATTTCTCGTCAGAGCCACGAAGATCAGAAGAAAGTGGCAAAACATTTTCAAATGTTGAAAAGCTTAACCCAGAATCACATACCTACCTATATACCATTTAGGAATAAAGGTGAAATAAAAACATTCTCAAATGAAGAAAAACTAAGATAACTCATGGGCAGTGAACCTGCTCTGAAAGAATCTTTAAAGAAAAATTTTCAAACAGAAATGATACTGGAAAAAAACTTGAGTTGTTTATTCAGAAAGAAAGATTAGAGTATTCATTTATTCCATTCATATTTAATACAATTATTTAAACATTTGGATTTAGGTTTACCATTTTATTACTTATTTTTTGTGTGCTCCTTGCTTTTATTTTTCTTCCTTTTTTTTTAGAATTACCATATGACCCAGCAATCCCTCTTCTGGGTATCTATACAAAATAACTAAAAAAAATGGGTACACAAAGACATATGCACCCCTGCATTCATCACAGCATTATTCACAGTGGCCAAGACATGGAAACAACCAAAGTGTCCTTCGATAGAGGACTGGGTAAAGAAGAAGTAGTACATATATACTATGAAATACTCCTCAGCCATAAGAAATGACTATATATTGCCATTTACAACAACATGGATGAACGTAAAAAACATTATCCTAAATAAAATACATAAATCAGAAAAAGTTAAGAGCTATATAATTTCACAAATATGTGGGATATAAAATGAGACTCAAGGACATAGATAAAAATGAAGTGGTTACGAGGGAGAGGGGTGTAGAGGGAAGGGGCGTAAAGAGGGACAAAGATACCATGACAGAAAATGATTTGACTTTGGGTGATGGGCATATAACGCAATCAACAGTTCAAATGCTATAGAAATGTTTACCTGAGTCTGCTCTGTGGTGGAGCAGTAGAAAGAACATTGACCTGGAATACTGAGGTCACCAGTTCAAAACCCTGGGCCTGCCTAGGTATACGAGTTGATGCTTCCTGCTCTTCCCTATCCACACCCCTTTCTCTCTCCTCTCTCTAAAATCAATAAATAAGATCTTTAAAAAAAATGTTTAGCCTGACCAGGCGGTGGCGCAGTGGATGGAACATCAGACTGGGATGTGGAAGACCCAGGTTCGAGACCCTGAGGTTGCCAGCTTGAGCATGGGCTCATCTGGTTTGAGCAAAAGCTCACCAGCTTGGACCCAAGGTCGCTGGATTGAGCAAGGGGTCACTCGGTCTGCTGAAGGTCCGTGGTCAAGGCACATGTGAGAAAGCAATCAATGAACAACTATGGTGACACAACGAATAACTGATGATTGATGCTTCTCATCTCTCTTTGTTCCTGTCTGTCTGTTCCTATCTATCCCTCTCGCTAAGTCTCTCTCTGTCCCTGTAAAATAAATAAATAAATAATTAAAAAAAAATGTTTACCTGAAACCTATGTACTCTTATTGATCAATGTCACCCCACTAAATTTAATTTCTAAATAAGAAAAGAAAAATTATTCATTCATTTAATTTACATTTAATTCAATTATATATTTGAATTTAGGTTTACCATTTCTTATTTTTTGTGTGCCCCTTGTTTTCCTTTTTCTCCCTTTTTTAGGTTTTGAACCTTTCTTAGTATTTTATTTTAACTTAACTATGCTTATTTTTACTCTGTAGAGTTTTTTAAAGTTGGTTTCTCTAGGGATATAATATACATAACTTTTCAGTCCACTTAAAATCAATATTTTACCACTTCAAGTGGATTATAGCAGCCTACCAACTTATAGGTCCTCTTACCCCTTCCTTTTACATAATTGTCTTATCTCTTACATGTGTATACATTGAAACTCCATCAGATAATGTTATATTTTTTGCTTGTTACCATCAAATATGTTTTGAATAATTTAAGAAGAAAAAATAGTTTATTATATTTGTCTAGATAGATACCATTTTTGTTGCTCCTCATTCATTCCTTCAAGGAAACTATCTGGTTGAAGAAAGAGGATGTTTTCCCCTCATCAGAGCTGACGTGGTTACTTACCAACAGCTGAGAGTCTAATCTGTCACCCCACTAGTAGAACAGCATGAGCCAAGGCACAGAGGTAGGAAAGTACAGAATGTGCTTGAGAACAGCAAAGGATCTGTTTTGATAAAAATGTGGAGTTAGCTGCTGGCTAAAAGGAAGAGAGGTTTAATATGCAGTTGCAAGGAGTATCTGAGGGAAGGCTGTGTATGAAAAGAGAAGTGAGGGCTTTACCCCAAATGGAAATTGCAATGAAGTAAATAGCAGTTAATGCCAAGACTTGTCAAGGTTGAAGGGAAGCAAAGATTTCACCCCCTAGCACTATGTTAACAAAAGAAAGAGCCAAACTATAAACTAGTTCTCCGTGTAAACATTCCAAAACTGCTCTTGGAGAAACACCGGGAGCTTGGTAGGCTAAAAAAAACAAGAAAACTGAATGAGGTCAATGACCAGTCAAGACAGAAGAGTAAAGGGGAAATAGGCTGGTAAGTTACAACTAAAGTGGCAATCAATAAAGAGCCCACCAGAAATCTCCCTTTGGGAAGATGTGGAGCAGATCTTCATCAATCAAGTGATTCACAGCTAGTTGAAAGGTTGAAACTAAACTTATAATTTAATGAAAGGTTTTGGCCCTGGCCGATTGACTCAGCAGTAGAGTGTCAGCCAGCATGTGGATGTCTCCGGTTCGATTCCCAGTTCGGGCACACAGAAGAAGCAACCATATGCTTCTCCATCCCTTCCCTTCTCCCACTCTCTCTCTCTCCCTCCTGCAGACATAGCTCAGTTGGAGCAAGTTGGCCCAGGCACTGAGGATGGCTTCGTGGCCTCATCTCAGGTGCCAAAATAGTTTGGTTGCCAAGCAACGAAGTAGGCTCCAGATGGGCAGGGCATCGCCCCATAGGGGGCTTGCCTGGTGGATCCCAGTTGGGGTGCATGTGGGAGTCTGTCTCTCTGCCTCCCTGCTTTTCACTTAAGAAAAGAAAAAAGAAAGGTTTCTAGAAAATACAACGTGTTTCTCTCTGAATACTTAAACATCCTAGAAAGTTAAAATTTCATCTTGGTAATACAATTTTGACACATAGAAATTGATACTTTCACCATAAATTATCTCCTGTGCCCATAGATAGGCAGACGGTTCTGAACCAATGGAAATAAAAAGGATCATTAATGATTCCTGATCATCTGTAGCCAGAGAAAAGGAAAGAAATGATATTGTTCTGTCTTTTATTTTTATTTCTTTTTACAGGGACAGAGAGAGAGTCAGAGAGAGGGATAGATAGGGACAGACAGACAGGAACGGAGAGAGGTGAGAAGCATCAATCATTAGTTTTTCATTGCTGTTATGACACCTTAGTTCATTGATTGCTTTCTCACATGTGCTTTGACCGCGGGCCTTTAGCAGACCAAGCAACCACTTGCTGGAGCCAGCAACTCTGGGTCCAAGCTGGCGAGCTTTTTTCTCAAGTCGGATGGGCCCGCGCTCAAGCTGGCGACCTCGGGATCTTGAACCTGGGTCCTCCGCATCCCAGTCCAACGCTCCATCCACTGCGCCACTGCCTGGTCAGGCTGTTCTATGTCTTTTAAAAGACAAGCAATGGATCAGATTCTCACTTGGTTCAGTTAATATGTCCACTGAGCATGAGAAATTGATTTCAAAAACACTAAAAATAGGTCTGGTCTCAAGGATGTAAAGTATAGTTCAGGGCAGTTATTTTCAACTTTTTTCATCTCGTCGCACATAGAAACTAATTACTTAAATTCTGCAGCACTCCAAAGAATATATTTTTTGCTGACCTGACAAAAAAAAAGGTATAATTTTTATTTATCCTTCCTGGATGGCTATTGTGTTGGCTGTTGTCATTGTTTTATTCAACAATCTAAGGGAAAAGAGGTCAGTGCTCCTAAATAGTTAGGTATTGCATGTTTTAAAATTTTTTACAGCACATCAGTGTGCTACAGGGCACTGGTTTAAAATCTCTGGTCTAGGGAATATAGTTAACAGTAGTATAACTATGTATGGTGTGTAACATAGGTGGTCGAGACCCAGAAAAAGGATCTGGTGTTGTTGCAGGATCCCAAAGAAGCCACAAGGAGGATGTAAAGCCAGTAGCCAAGGCCACCATCACAGCCACCTGGCCAGTACAGGTTCGCATTAGATTCGGACAGTTGGTAATGAAACAACGGAGCCAAGAACTGGTGAGCCATCAGCTTTAATCCTAGCTTGCACCCGGTGAGCAAGCAAAAACATACACTGGGCTCCAAAACCCACTCATTCAGTGCTCACAAAGCTACTGACTTATCCAAGTTTCCTAGCATCAAAGGTTTCTAGCTCACCAGACTTATTCACCTCTGTTTCCCTTCTCCTTCTCCAGCACAAACTCTGCACAAACTGGCTTCTTCCTCAGCACTCCACCATCTTAGCTGCTTCTCCTGGCCTCCACATGGCCTCTCCCTGCTCTCCTTTCTAATACTAACCTCAGGAACCAAGAGAGAGCAAGCTCCCAGTCTGCCCCACTTTATAGCGTAGATTCAAAACCTTTAATCCAATCTACAAACACTGAAGTCTCTGATACAAAGTCACTTATCTGAGGCATAATGGGAGGATTCCTCATGAGAGTGCACTACCCCACATCATCCAATCAGTCAAGGGTGTGGGGAAAAGCTTATTCTTAAAACTTGCACATGGGCAGCACCATCTTTAACAAAGTGAGCATAATAAATTTTATCTGTCCAGCAGAGGACCAGATGGAGCAGACAAAGCCTTTATTACTTATATACAGGGGCAGTACTAATGGCAGCCAGTTGGTGAAAGTTCTGTGCCCCTCTACGAGGGTTGCCATTTAAAGAACTAAGCCCTGTCTGACCAGGCGGTGGCGCAGTGGATAGAGCGTCGGACTGGGATGTGGAAGACCCAGGTTCAAGACCCCGAGCTCGCCAGCTTGAGCGCAGGCCTATCTGGCTTGATTGAGCAAAAGCTCGTCAGCTTGGACCCAAGGTTGCTGGCTCCAGCAAGGGGTTGCTCAGTCTGCTGAAGGCCCGCGGTCAAGGCACATGTGAGAAAGCAATCAATGAACAACTAAGGTGTTGCCACGGCAATGAAAAACTAGTGATTGATGCTTCTCACCTCTCTCTTTTCCTGTCTGTCTGTCCCTATCTATCCCTCTCTCTGACTCTCTCTCTGTCCCTGTAAATAAATAAATAAATAAATAAATAAATAAATAAATAGCTAAGCCCTGGGCAGTTACTCAAGCAAATTTTTTTGTCTACGTGCAAGCGAGCAGGTCAGCAGAGGGTAGGGGAAAGGGTGCATGCCATTCATTGTCCGTCCTTGATATATATCTGGTGACTCAGTTCCATTGTTCTTAGTAAAACCTTAGTTACAGTTTTACTGCACTTTATCTCATGGCCCTTGGTCAAGATTTGTGACCATGGTGAGTGTGGCTGGGAAGGGGAAGGACCATGTTCAGCACTGACACTCATGGTGCCAGGAGGGTACTAAACTTATCAAGGGGATCATTTCCTAAATTATATACGTGTATAACTACCATGCTGTACACCTGACCTTAATTAATAATGAATGTCAAATGTAACTGAACATATCTTTTAATTTAAAGAACTATATAGGTTTGGTTCCACTGGCATAATGCAATATCCCAAAGACTTAAGGGGCTGTCATCTAATTTTTGACTAGTGACAGAATTTTGATGTAGAAGGTTGCTTGATTTAATCATCATATGCACTTCCATACAAGGTTTTAAATATGGAGTTTCTCCTGAATTTTAATAATTTTAGCACAATTTTTATATCTTTACATCTTTGCATGTGACCCTTGACCCCGAATGCTTGCTCCTATGCATTCAGGGTCAGGTGAACAAGCCCTCAGGGTCTTATTGCTCAAAGAATGCATTCCAAACGTCCTTCCTCAGGCTACAAGGGCCTGCATGACTGCATGATGTGGCTTCTGCCTGCCTTTCCATCCGTAGTACCTCATACCACTCTCCCACTCACCCTCCAGCCTAGCTGGCCACCTTTCTGTTTCTCAGATGTGCAAACCACTTCCTGCTCAGGGATCTGACACAAGAATTCTTCTTTGCAAAGAACACATGGCTGGCTCTTGCTCCTCCTTTAGGTCTCAGCTCAATGGTACTGCAACAAAAAGTCTCTGGTCATAACAGATATCACAAACTGTAATTATCTTTCTTCTTTTTTTTAGAGAAAGAGAGATAAGACAGACAGACTGACAGGAAAGAAGAGAGATGAGAAGCATTAACTCATAGTTGCATCACTTTAAATGTTCATTGATTGCTTCTCATATGTTCTTTGGGTGCTCCAGTAGAGCCGGTGAGTGCTTGCTTGAGTCAGCAACCGTGGACTCAAGCCAGCGACATTGTGCTTCAAGCCAGTAGTGACCTTTGGGCTCAAGTCAGTGACCATGGGATTACGTCGATGATCTCACACTCAAACCAATAACCCTATGCTCAAGCTGGTAAGCCCATGCAAGCCAGCAACCTTGGGGTTTTGAACCTGAAACCTCAGCATCTCAGGTTGATACTCTATCCACTGTGCCACCACTGGTCCGGCTGTAATTATCTCTTTAATTGACATATTTTACTTATTTACTGTCTATCTCTCCAACAAGGTTGTAGCTCCCTGGGGCAGGGATAAAGCACAGATAGAACCCAAATTATTCTTCAAGTTTCAGCTCAAATACTGTTCTTTCTATTTCCAGAGCATGGCAAGTGGTCAATACTTGGTGAATGAATGAACAAAAGAAAAAGTGGGAGAGGAGTGAGGCTAAAGGCAGGGGTCTTAACAAATCAGGCTATGAGAAAAAATAGACTTCTGAAATTGTTAAACAGGGCATGTATTAATTCAAGTTGTTACAAATTGTTTCAAAGTTGTTCACTTAATATTAAAATTGTAGCAACTATTAAAATCTGACAACCTGACAATATTTGCCATCTCCCTCCAACACAGAGCTAATGATGGGAGCAGATAATTGTAAAGTTACTCCAACTTGAATCAAAACCTCTGAATAATATCTTCAAAAAGACTCTTTAAAAAAAGAGGGGTGGGGAGAGGGCCTGACCAGGTGGTTGTGCAGTGGATAGAGCGTTGACCTGGGACACTGAGGACCCTGCTTTGAAACCCCTAGGTAGCTGGCTTGAGCGTGAGACCATCAAAACGATCCCATGGTCAATGTCTTGAGCCAAAGGTCACTGGCTTGAAGCCCAGGGTCACTGGCTTGAGCCCAAGGTCACTAGTTTGAGCAAGAGGTCACTGGCTTGGCTTGAGCCACCCAGGCTAGGCACATATGAGAAGCAATCAATGAACAACTAAAAGTGACGCAACTACGAGTTGATGCTTTTCATCTCTCTCCCTTCCTGTCTGTCTCTGTCTCTCTCCTTAAAAATGGGGGGGAGGGCCTGACTTGTGGTGGCGCAGTGGATAAAGCGTCGACCTGGGAACACTGAGGTCGCCAGTTCAAAACCCTGCACTGGTCTGGTCAAGGCACATATGGGAGTTGATGCTTCCAGCTCCTCCCCCCCCCCTCTCTGTCTCCTCTCTAAAATGAATAAAATAAAAAGAAATTAAAAAAAAAAAGGGGGGGGGAGGGAGGTAGCCCTGGCTCCGTGACTCAGTGGTAAAGTGTCCTCCCCACTTACCAACGTCATGGGGTTTGACCCCTGGTCAAGGCAATGAGTACACAACTAAATGGAACAATTAATTGAAACAACTTGTTGATACTTCTCTTCCCTCCACTCAAATCAATAAATAGATTTTAAAAAATAAGACTTCCTCAGGGAAGTCTCATAAAAGAGAAAAGAAGCGGGGGTAAATAAGTCATTATTCAACATTGAATGGTTAACTATTTTTTACCTCAAAGGAGCCAGTTCTATTAAAGTATATCACTTAAGAAGAGGGTACCTTGCTATACCTATTAAATGTTAAATATTTTAAAAATAACTTGTAAATATAACTTCTGTTTTGTTTATAGACTATTAACATTAATAAATAGTCAATGAAATAAATGCACAGTAAGGGAGATAATCTTTAAATAGTTTGAATATCATTCATGATAATAAACTGAGCTGCAGAACAGAATGACCTAGATGTTATTCTGCCCACTTCAAAAGACGAAAAATATTCTGATAAGGGTTTTTGTTAATAGAAAGTGCTAACTGCTGGAGATATGTAAAAATATTTACATTACTTGTTGAATGGAAGCCCTAATCTCTCTTCTAATTACCTTTTTTCCCCAAATAAACTGCCCGTGGCCTTCATAATAATAACTTACATTTTCATAACACCTTTAATTTGCTACTTAATCTGTATCCATTTTAGAGCAAATTTTGGACAGGAATTTACTCTCCAGCTGTGAATATGAAAGATCACTCCAATTTTAGAGATTTCTTTTCCCCCAAATTGAAAACAGTTCTCTGAACTATGAAGAAAACACTAAAAAATTAAAATATTTTAAATGGAAACATTAAGACCATAAATAATGGTAGGCAGAGCCATCCCTAGGTCACCTAAAAATCATCTCAAATGAGTAAAACATAATCCCCAAGAACAGAACACTGAGCTCAGCCTAAAGGTCATCTATCAAGTGCACGTGCTGGTTGCTGGTTCGTTGTTTTAGGGTTACTCTTGGGAGCTGGGGTTTAGAAGGGGACTTGTTCCCATTGGCTGCTATAAATAAAATTTGAATCATTGTATCATCTCTTACACAGAGTTTAGAGAAATACCAGGCATAGTTTCAAGTATAGCAATTTATATAAGTACCTCTCTAAATATATGTTTTGGGATTGTTGCTAAACCAGGTAATAAGGGGCATGCCCACTTTTACTAAGGCATATTTGTGTGACAGATTAGACCTTGTTTAGGCACCTAGTTACAGGTCAAAGCCTGCAGGCCTTGAAAGGAGAATAAAGCAGGGAGCTCACCCAGCCTGGCTTCCAGCTCCCAGGCAGCTGTGTAATCCCACTGAACCTGTTTGGCAGCTCACTCAGTCACTGCTGCAGCTTGCAGATAAGACCCTCTTGGAAAGCCAGATAGCCCTTGTCAATAAGGAAACTGCAGAGAGCAAGTGGAATTTTCCACAGCATCAAAACAGATTTTCTGATTGGAAAAAGTGTTGATATCTAGTCATTACAGAGAGCCGTTCGAATAAGATTTTTGTTAAGAAAAAATAGGTGACAATAATTTGCTTCTTTAAATCCTATGCAAATCTCAAACTTATCTTGATCATAAACAACCATTATTTGTTTACCTGTTGCATCACTGAAGCAAAATGAATCATGATGGCCATAGCAACAAGACTAACATTGGATTTCCGCTGCTCTTTCAGCAAAGGCTTGGAAAATGTTATACAAACATAACTTCAGTTTCACAACTTCCTTATTGAATAAGTATTGCAGATCCCACTTTTGACATGAGCATGAGTTTTCTTGCTTCCAGAAAGGCAGAATGGGCGTAGACCCTGAGGCAAAGGAGTGTCCTACCCACAACCCGTAATAGAGTGAGGCTTCCAGCCAGATGAGGAATAGAGCTATTGAGCACTGAACTGATCCACAGCTCCATACAAACCTGTCTCTTTCAGCAATCAGAGAATGTTCCAGAAATTCTGCAGAGTCTATACTTTTTGCTTTCAAAACCCTGGGCAGTAGAGAGAGACTACCTTTATTAAAACTAGATACCAAAAAAAAATTTTAAAAACCCCAAAAATACTAGATACCAATTGCCTGACCAGGCAGTGGCGCAGTGGATAGAGCATCAGACTGGGATGCGGAAGACCCAGGTTCGAGACCCCGAGCTCGCCAGCTTAAACACGGGCCCATCTGGCTTGATTGAGCAAAAGCTTGTCAGCTTGGACCCAAGGTCGCTGGCTCCGGCAAGGGGTTGTGTTGGGCAGATAAAATATATTATGCTCACTTTGTTAAAGATGGCGCTGCCCACATGGAAGTTCATTGATATTAATGTGTGTTCTGGAACAGGCTGTGGGCAGGCCGGGTCGTTATAGCCTAAGGCTTAGTTTAAGAGTAAGCTCTTCCCCACACCCTTGACTGATTGGATGATGTAGGGTGGTGTACTCTCCTTAGGAATCTCATTATACAGAGGCTTCCTTGTTTGTATAATTGGATTAAAGGTTTTGAGTCTATGCTATACAATGGGAGAGAGCAGTAGCTTGATCTCTCTCTCTTGGTTCCTGAGGTTAGTATCAGAGAGGAGAGCAGAGTAAGGCCACGTGGAGGAGGGGAAGAAGCCGAGATGGTAGAGTGCTGAGTGAGAAGCCAGTTTGTTAAGAGTTTGTGCAGGAGGAGATGGGAAACATAGGTGAATAAGTCTGGTGAGCTAGAAACCTTTGATTCTAGGAAACTCGGATAAGTCAGTAGCTTTGTGAGCACTGAATGTGTGGGTTTTGGAGCCCAGTGTGTGTTTTTGCTTGCCTGCCGGGTGCAAGCTAGAATTAAAGCTGATGGCTCACAAGTTTTTGGCTCCAGTGTTTCATTGCCATCTGTCCGGATCCAATGCGAACCTGTGTGGGTCGGGCTGCTGTGATGGCGGCCTTGACTACTGGCTTTACAGGTTGCTCAGTCTGCTGAAGGCCCGCGGTCAAGGAACATGTGAGAAAGCAATCAATGAACAACTAAGGTGTTGCGACGGCAACAAAAACCTAATGATTGATGCTTCTCACCTCCCTCTGTTCCTGTCTGTCTGTCCCTATCTATCCCTCTCTCTGACTCTCTCTCTGACCCTGTAAAAAAAACCACAAAAAACTAGATACCAATAACCCTGTCATTGTAAAAGAAGAAAAAAGTTACTGGAACATAATACTCAAGAAAGCCATGAAGATGTTTCGGTCAAAGACAACAGAAAAAGACTAAGTCGGTAGACAATGGTAAGAGGGCCCAGAACCAGAAAAAAGAAAAAGGTGGTGCATGTGTCTAATGAAGCTGTTTAAAACAGTGCCCCATATCATGGGGCACCGTGTCTGATCACTCCTGGTTTATTTTTGTAGTGCTTTTGCTGCTAAATGTCCTTTCCTGTGATAGCACTTTCCAGTGTAAGGGGTTGAGTTCTTTTCAGGATAATGATTTAGCTTTTCGGAGGCTGATGCCTTATCCATTAGGCTACTGGGTCTAATGATTTAGCTTTTTGAAACAACTTTTCATCTGTTTAAAAGAAATTACACATACATATGAATGGACTCACAAGATAATAACTGAAAACATTATAAATTCTTTGTGTTGAGGCCACTGTGAAACAAAGCACTCTAAACTGGTTATAGTAATTTGATTACCACAAAAGTACAATCAAATTTAAGGAAGCAGGATGAGGGAATAAAACCATTACATAGCAAGTCTTGGAGGAAAACACCAGTATATAAGCATGTGGGTCACTGAAGATTGAAAACTAATGGGTTTCATTAGAAGTATGAAAAGAAAGTAAATTCTTTAACAAATATTGTTCTTTTGGATCACAGTGAAAAATTTCTCTCAATAAAAAAAAACAACTCAGGTCAAATTAAAATAAATGTTTTTGCTACATTTTATTACCTGTGGTAAACAAACAAACAACTGGGAAGAAGAATCTTTAAAAGTTACTTAGGCTCTGGTTAGGTAGCTCAGTTGGCCAAGGTTGTGGGTTCAATCCCTGGTCAGGGCACATAAAATAATCAACCATAATTATGAATGCATTAAGTAAATAGAACAACAAAGTGAAAAAAAAAGTTACTTAAATATCTTTAAGTCAAACTTAATAAATACATTAGATTATTCAATAATACTTAAGTATTTCCATGACATTTGATGTATTTCCCTAAATTAATATCTAATTTAACTAAAAACTTGAGGATTTTTATCCATTTATTTATTTCCCCTATAACAAAAATAGTTTTGTTTTTCTGATTTCATAAGTAACAGTTTTTAAAAAATCTAGGCCTGACCTGTGGTGGCGCAATGGAAAAAGCATCGACCTGGAACGCTGAGGTCACCAGTTCAAAACCCAGGGCTTGCCTGGTCAAGGCACATATGGGAGTTGATGCTTCATGCTCCTCCACCGTTCTCTCTGTCTCTCTCTCTTGCTCTCTCTCCTCTCTTTCTAAAAATGAATAAATAAAAAATCGAAAAAAACTCCAAAAATATATTAGGAAAGAAAGTATTAATGACCTGAAATCTCATCATTTGGTCTGAGATAACCACTGTTACCCATTCTTTTATCCATCTTGCATATGTCTATACATATTTATGCAAATGGATACATATGTGCTACTTTTATTGTGGCACTTACAACTAGAAAACTGTATTGCTTGGAGTTGGCTCTTTTTAATACGATATATCTGTGCTCTGTGGTATGTGTGTGTAATGGACCCTTCTATGAATTTCATCTGTCTCATATAAACTATGTCTTAAAGATCCAAAATTAGGTATAGATCTAAACTCATTCTTTTTTTATTTTTATTTTTATTTTTTCACAGGGACAGAGAGGGATAGATAGGGACAGACAGACAGAAACAAAGAGAGATGAGAAGCATCAATCATCAGTTTTTTGTTGCGTTGCGACATCGTTGTTCATTGCTTTCTCACATGTGCCTTGACCGCGGGCCTTCAGCAGACCGAGCAACAAACACCCTGCTGGAGCCAGCGACCTTGGGTCCAAGCTGGTGAGCTTTTTTTTTGCTCAAACCAGATGGGCCTGCGCTCAAGCTGGCGACCTCTGGGTCTCTACCTGGGTCCTTCCGCATCCCAGTCCAACGCTCTATCCACTGCGCCACCGCCTGGTCAGGCTCATTCTTTTTTTAAAAAAAGATTTTATTTATTGATTTTTGAGAGAGAGAGAGAAAGCATCACCCCACAGCTGCTCCCCTAGATGCCTTGATGGGGTATTCCAGATAGAAGATTCATCCACTGCACTACCGCAGGTCAGGCAATGGTACTGTTATTTAAATGGAATTTTTTTCTGAGTGGATTGCTAGAGAGAGAGTATGTATATATTTTATTTTAATTCTGCTTTCCAAAAGTGTAACAAATCATGTCTCCACTAGCAATGTATGAGAGTGTCCCTTTCCACATATTCCTAAAAGCAGTAGCTGTGTTCTCTTTTTTATTTTTGCCAACCTAATGTCTGTAAAGGGACATCAAATTGTTGTTACTTTAATTTGCAATTCCCTGACTCCTCACAAAGCAGGCATCCTGGCATCTTTTTCTGTAGTTAGTGGCCATCTTGGATATGCTTTTGCATAAATTGCCTTTTACATCCTTATCCATTTTCTATTAGGTTACTGTTGTCTTTCTTTTATTTTTTATTTTTATTTTTTTAGAGAGAGACAGGAAGGGAGAGAGATGAGAAGCATCAGCTCATAGTTGCATCAATTTAGTTATTTATTGATTACTTCTCATACATGCCTTGACTGGGGGGCTCAAGCCAAACCAATGACCCCGTGCTTATACAAGTGACCTGGGGATCATACTGATGATCCCACACTCAAGCCGGTGACCCCATGTTTAAGCTGGTGAACCTGCACACAAGCCGCATGAACCCGCGCTCAAACTGGCAGCCTTGGAGTTTCAAACCTGGAACCTCAGCATCCCAGGTTAACAGTCTAACCATTGTGCTACCATTGGTCAGGCTATTTGATTACTTTTTTAAATGCCTTTTTTTTAGTAAAATGTTTAATAAAACTTACAGTAAAAAATCTTACTCTAATCCATCATCTGTCTATTAAATGTGTATATATATATATATATATATATATATATATATATGCATTTATTTGCATTTATTTTATTTGTTGTTTTTCTTTTTGTGTAGTTATCTATCTTCACTTTACAACTTTCCAGGAATTCCCAAGAAGGAGAAGAGAATCAGACAGTGGCAAACAGTAATGTCTCTACCACATCTATTTGCCTCACCCTTTGCAGTGATTTCAATCTGTTGTGATGCTTTTGGTCCATTAATTCTTTCAAATGATGAGAAAAAGGAGATAATTAAATTTTGGATAAAATTTGTCTATACAAAATGTAGTATAGTTGTGTTTTATATTCTTTTCTTTCTTTTTCTTTTTTACAGAGACAGAGAGAGAGTCAGAGAGAGGGACACATAGGGACAGACAGACAGGAAGGGAGAGAGATGAGAAGCATCAATTCTTCGTTGTGGCATCTCAGTTGTTCACTGATTGCTCTCTCATATGTGCCTTGGCTGGGTGGCTACAGCAGAGCGAGTGACCCCTTAGCTCAAGCCAGCGACCTTGGGCTCAAATCAGCGAACTTTGGGCTCAAGCCAGCAACACAACCATGGGGTCATGTCTATGATCCCATACTCAAACCAGCAGCCCTGTACTCAAGCTGGTGAGCCTGTGCTCAAGCTGGATGAGTCCGTGCTCAAGCCGGCAATCTCGGGTTTTTGAACCTGGGCCCCCTGTGTTACATTCTGACGCTCTATCCACCGCACCACTGCCTAGTCAGGTGTGTTTTATATTCTTGATAAGTCATGCTAACAATAGAACAATAATAATGATAGAGGTACAATTTATTGAGCATTTATTGTTAGTCAAGAATTTCTCTTTGAATTATCTCAGGTTGTAATACAGTTTCTAGTATTATTTGAATTTTATAGATAAGAAAGTGAGGCTCAGACAGTTTAAGCAATTCACCCGAGGACACAGGTGTTAAGGAGCAGAACTGGGAATTGAATTTATGAGGGCTGAACTCAAAGTCCAAGTCTTATCCATTAGGCCATAGAGTAGCAAATGCACTGCAGCTGTGCCCAATGATACGCTGTATAAACACAGTTATGCTTCAAAGTCTCTATAACCCTTCAAAGTGGCAAAATTCGGCTTTGATTCATGAAAGCCGACACTGGGAAACTTCTTATGAGATTATCTAAATACAACCCTTTTGCTTTTCTTAAAAAGAAACTGTATTCATTAGGATAAAGTTAAACCATACTGTGGCTTAGAAAAGGAGTTTCTTTTTCTCTCATGTAATAGTCTCAGTGCAAAAATGGTCCAGGTCTTCAGGATAGCCTTGCTCCTCCTGGTCACTCAGGGATCTAGGTTCCTTCCAGGAAATTTTTGTGCCCCTTTCTAGAACTTGTCATCAAAGCACAGCCACCACATCCAAGTTCCATTTGTGATTAATAGAATAGAACATGCATGAGGTACATGTAAGTCCAGCCTCCAAAACAATGAAAGCTGTAGGGGAAGGAGGAAGAAGACCCAAGGCAAGAATATGTGGAGGGGGAAAAAAAAGAGAAAATGACAATCTTTGGTTTTTGCAATAGGAGGAGAGATTATGCGCTCATGGTAAAGAATCTTATCAGCTATGGGCTAAACAAAATATATATCAGAGGACAGACCTGCTTCCTGCCTTTTCCTTTTTCTTTTCAATTTTCTCTCGCTGGAAGGAAAAGCCTGGAAAGTGTAAGTGAACAACCACCTAATCCAGTGGTTCTTAACCTGGGTTCTAACGAACCCTAGGGGTTCGATGAGTCGGTCTCAGGGGTTCGGAGAAGCCTCTGCTACGGAGGCCAGAATAAAGTAATACCGTAATTTGTTGTGAGTTCATGCACTTTGTTGGTTTTGTTCTTTGAGCAAGGTGATGTTCATGCACGGCTCATTTTGTGCACCAGTAAAAAAACATATACCTATGTATATGGAATATGGGAAAAAAATCATATTTTACTTATCACTAAAGAAGGGTTCGGTGAATGAGCATATGAAACTGGTGGGTTCGGTACCTCAAAAAAGGTTAAGAACCACTGACCTAATCAATCAGTAGAGTAAAGACTGAATTAGAGGGCATACTTCTATCCTGAAATAGTTAACCGGGATGCTGGAACTAAGATATTTTTGTTAATGGAACTTTCATTTTAGCCAGTAGTTAATCAGAAATATCTTTTGCTTGTTTTGTACTTTAAATTCAATTAAAGTTTTTAAGGTAGGCAAAGCAGTCACTCATGGTTTAAAAATCAAACTGACATAAAGAGGTTTACTCAGAGAAATCTCCCACCCCATCCTCAAACCTGTCTTTAAAATGCGCTGCGCCATTTGAGAGATAATTGTATCCTGGCTATTGTAATAGGGGGAAGGTTGATTAATGAGTAATGTTTTAAAAGAAAGGGGACAGGCAAACAAGGGAGTCGTCCATTTCAGTCTTATGGGAGTGTCCAGGAAGAATGAAGGTGGGTCTTATTTCAGACAGCAGGGGGGTCCTTTGTTATTTCCTGGAACACAAAAGGGGTAGGGGATTTCTTAACCTTCACTGTTTTCCTAGAGCCAGGGCTCAGGCCAAGTTCAACTTTGTCCCTATTTCTCCAAACTACCCCTACCATCTCTAGGTGACTACTTTTATTGGTGTCTTGTGTTTTGTAACAGTATTTCCTTATACAAACACAGGCAGATGACTTTTTCTTTTCGTAAAGACCTTATTTTTTTAGAGCAATTTTAGGTCCACAAGGATATTGAGGGAAAGATACAGAGATTTCCCAACACACTTGCTTGCACACACCCACAGCCTCCCCCATTATCAACATCCCCACTAGAGTGGTACATTTATTACAGCTGAGTGCCACAATACCGCAGGATAATCACCCAGAATCCATACCTCACATTACAGTTCACTCTTGGTGTTTTACATACTATGGGTTTGTAAAGCCAGTAGTCGAGGCCACCATCACAGCAGCCTGACTCATGCAGGTTCGCATTAGATTCGAACAGTCGGTAATAAAACAACGGAGCCAAAAAACTGGTGAGCCATCAGTTTTAATTCTAGCTTGCACCTGGCGGGCAAGTAAAAACACACGCTGGGCTCCAAAACCCACTCATTCAGTGCTCACAAAGCTACTGACTTATCCGAGTTTCCTAGAATCAAAGGTTTCTAGCTCACCAGATTTATTCACCTCTGTTCCCCATCTCCTCCTGCACAAACTCTGCACAAACTGGCTTCTCACTCAGCACTCTGCCATCTTGGCTGCTTCTCCTGGCCTCCATGTGGCCTTAATCTGCTCTCCTCTCTCTATTAACCTCAGGAACCGAGAGAGAGCAAGCTACTGGTCTGTCCCACTTTATAGTGTAAAATCAAAACCGCCAATCCAATTACACAAACAAGGAAGTCTCCAATACAAAGCCACCCATCCGAGGCACAATGGGATTCCTCAGGAGAGGGCACCACCCCACATCATCCAATCAGTCAAGGGTGTGGGGCAAAGCTTACTCTTAAAGCCAAGCCTTAGGCCACAAAGACCCAGCCTGCTTACATTATAGCCTTTCCCCCACAACCATCCCAAGCATAAGGGCAAATAATATCATCTGGGTGATGGGCTTCTGTTCGGCAGATAAAATATAATATGCTCACTTTGATAAAGATGGTGCTGCCCACATGGAAGCCCATCACCAAGGTGATATTATTTGCCCTTATGCTTGTGATGGCTGTGGGGGAAAAGTTGTAATGTAAGCAGGCCGGGTCGTTATAGTTTAGGGCTTTGTTTTAAGAGTAAGCTCTTCTCCACACCCTTGACTGATTGGATGATGTAGGGTGGTGATGTAGGGAGGAATCCCATTATGCCTCAGATGGGTGACTTTGTATCAGAGACTTCCTTGTTTGTATAATTGGATTAAGGGTTTGGATTCTATGGTATAAAGTGGGAGAGACCAGTAGCTTGATCTCTCTCTCTCTCTCGCTTGGTTCCTGAGGTATTAGAAAGGAGAGCAGAGTAAGGCCACGTGGAGGAGAGAAGGCAGCCAAGATGGCGGAGTGCTGAGGAAGAAGCCAGTTAAGAGTTTGTGCAGGAGGAGATGGGAAACAGAGGTGAATAAGTCTGGTGAGCTAGAAACCTTTGATTCTAGGAAACTCGGATAAGTCGGTAGCTTTGTGAGCACTGAATGTGTGGGTTTTGGAGCACAGTGTGTGTTTTTGCTTGCCTGCCGGGTGCAAGCTGGAATTAAAGCTGATGGCTCACCAGTTTTTGGCTCCTGTGTTTCATTACCGACTGTTCGAATCTAATGCGAACAGGCTGCTGTGATGGTGGCCTTGACTACTGGCTTTACGGCTTCCACGTGGGCAGCGCCATCTTTAACAAAGTGAGCATATTATATTTTATCTGCCCAACAGGGTTTGAACACATGTACCATCATGATAATCACGCAGAGTATTCAGACTGCCCTAAAAATCTTTTGTTCTACCTTCATCCTTCCCACGCACCCCAATGCCTCAAAACCACTGATCTTTTCATTGTCTCCATAGTTTTGCCTTTTCCAGAATGTCATGTAGTTGGAATCATACAGTATATATATATATATGGCCTTTTGAGATTGGCCTCTTTCATTTAGTGATATGCATTTGTTTGTTTTCATGACTTGATAGCTCATTTCTTTTAGTGCTGAACAATATTTCATTGCCTGGTGAATAGTATTCTTATCCTCCCTTTTCTTACACAAAATGTAAAAAGTATGGCCTGACCTGTGGTGGCACAGTGGATAAAACATCGACCACGAACGCTGAGGCCTCTGGTTGGAAACCCTGGGCTTGCCTGGTCAAGGCACATATGGCGTTAATTCTTCCTGCTCCTCCCCCCATCCTTCTTTCTTTCTCTCTCTCCTCTGTAAGATAAATAAAATCTTGTGGGTTTTTTTTTTTTTTAAATATAAAGGAGGATGGCATATATACCTTCTGAAGCTTCCTTTTTTAATTTTATAATGCTATATCCCGGGTATATTTCCATATTCATATTTTTTCCCACTGTATACTATTCTATTGTGTGGCAACCACAGTTATTTAACCAGTCCCCTAAGATACTTGACTTACTACTATTATTTTGCTATTATAAACAATGCTTCAATATATAACCTTGCACATATACTGTACACGTACCACCATATCTACTCGATAAATTCCCAGAGGTGGATTGCTAGGTCAAAAGATCAATATATTTGTGATTTCTGTAGATTTTGCCAAATTACTCAAGGCTTGGATCATTTTGCCATCCTACCTGCATATTATGAGCATGCCATGTTCCTATAGATTCACCAGAATGTGTTCTCAAGTGGCATTATTTTCATTCATTTGGTGAGGAATAGAATCTTGTAGTAGTTTAATTTGCATTTCTCTTACAATTATCTATTTGATTCAAGAACTATTTTGAAAAATCCTTTAGAAAATCCTCTACTGAAAATACTATGAATTTAATTGAATAATCAATGATCGATCACCCCCTCCCACCTTCTCATAGGTATAAACTCAAATGAGTCTTCCACATGGTAGAGAGCAGCGTGTCTCTGAGTTCGTTCACAGATGTCACTAGCTGTTCCTCAGGAGTTCTGAGACACCATCAAGGAAGGTAAAGAGGCTTCTTTACTGAATGACTCTTCAGAACCTTCTCGTGTTCATTGTGAATTTCAAACAGGGAGGAATCCTGGACTTTGTTACTGAAGTCCTTTTCTCAGAGCATCTGCAGGAGTTTTCTTGGGACGCACTTCCAGAAACATTTATAGAAGAGCTTTGGATTAGTTTGGATTTAATTTATATCTAGTCAAGGGCCCACACTGAGACGTGATTTTAAGCTTCTTTTTCTTTAAAAATTCTTCTTGTTTTCTTAAAACTTTTTTCCTAAATATTGAAGGGGGGCGGGTAAAGATTTCAGTTAATTGAAAATTATTAATAGTTGAATTAATTGAGGTACAGGATCAGAATTGGACTTGGTTAGCTTCCTTCAGGGCCAGTCCAGGGAAATAAGGACCTTGGTAAACATAAGGTGACCAATCGTCCTCCTTTAGGGAGGACACTCCTTCTTTTGCAAGTTCCATCCTCTCTCAAAAAGTGTCCTTCTACATGTCCTCTTTCTGATATTGGAAAGCCAATCTGTAAATGTCCGTATTCAATCGATGCAGAGTCGATTCATTGCATGTGATGTGACGTATTTGTATCTAAATGAGTACTTTTTTCTTACAATTATTAAAAATTAATAGGCATGTAAGCATAATTACAATATAAAATATTACAAATGTTTTTATTCTGCATTTATCATATTATAGTGTATTGTTGCAATGAATAAAATATTTCTTTTATTTATAATATTGTTTTCATCAATTTATTTTTGTTCTCTTTTCATTGTAAAAATGTTGGTCACCTTAGTAAACAGCCCTTTACTAGTCCTCTTTCCCTTGGCTGCTTTGTTCAGTCCCCCATTGAAAAGAGACTGGCAGGAGAAGACTTGAAAACTCATTTGCTCTAAGATGCTAAGGGTTGGTTCAAGTGTTCAGTTTCTTATTGATCAATTTCTAACTGTATTGCTTTGTGCTGGGTCCCTGAGTTTGTCCCACAAGAAATGTAAGGCCCTGCTGATTCCCCAGCATCCCCTAATCCAGTTAGTAAAATACATGCCCAGCATGGAGGCAACAATGTAAGAGATTAAGTGACAAGATGAGAGTTAGGATAACGTTACTTCTGTTACTTCTCCCCGGGAGCTCCTCTCCTGGGAGTCTGCTTTTTGACCCTCTGGTAAAGCTTTGCTGGGAGCTCTTGTGGAATTTCCCCAATTCCACAAGCGCGATAAGGAGGCATTTTCTTTCTTTCCTTTTTTGGGGGAGAGTGTGTTCCCTGGCACTCTCCCCACTTAGCTGGCTAGCTTTGGGCACCTTCCACAGCGAGGCCGGCCAGCTGCTGTGGGGAATCCAGGAGGCCTCTCCGGCCCCAATGCTGAGCGTATTCCTTTGGAAGCCTTTGGCTCCACCTAAGGTTTCTCTCTGTTAATTACAGTCATATGGTCAATAATGTAGAAGTGGGAGGGGGAAAAGCCATCTACTTCATTATTGCTTTCTCCCAGTCATCTTTTCATCTCTGATTTCGTGTTTAGTTCATAGTGGCCACACATTCCTTTAGCTGTGGGCCAAATAATCAGGCTCTCAATTTGAGTACTGGAGAGTAGCTTTTGCGTGCATTCTAAAAAGAAACGTGGTTTTCAGAGCAGCTAAAAAGAGGACATATTTTAGAAAAGCCAAACTGCTGTTATAATAAGACTGGCTTCTGGCAAGAGACTTAATATTTAGGGCTTTAAGGAGATATTCAGAAATTTTGAAAGTACTTGTTTAAATGTGGTTTCAAGAAGTTAGAAGTAATAAGTCAAGCAAACTGGATGAACTTTACATATGACTCCATCTTGAATTCTTATCAAAGTAGTTCTATAATCAAATACGACAGCCAAATACATAATTACAATGTTGTTCATCTTAGTATTATATATAGTAGTGAAAAATATGAAAATGATTTTTATGTCCAATAAATAAGCAAAAAATGAAAATTAGGTTTCTGAAGAACTCTTAATGGAATTGACAATGCTTATTGTTTAGAATATGCACACATATACGTATAGAAAAACCACTAAGAAAATACTGTATATCAAAATGTTAACAGTGGATTCACTACTGAGTTCTATTTTCTTGTTTCTTTTTGTTTTCTTTTTCAGAATTTCTACAGTGAGCATGTAACGTTCTTACAATAAGAAAAAATTTTAAACAAACATTACTACTACAAAGAATTTATATCTTTCATATTATGAAAATTAATTAAAACAATGTTACTTAAATGTAATAAATTGTTATTGTAATCTTGGGGTAAACTTTAGTCCTGTCCTTGGCAAGTCTAAACATAATTGTAGTAGAAAAGAAATTTAAGTTTTTGTTTTTCGTGCTTCCGTGACATAGATTTTTTTCTTTTTCTCTTTACTTTTGGCATATCTATGAGGCAATTGAAAACCTGCTCTTTATCACTGTTTATCACATTTTCACAAACCCCTGTTGGAAAAATTAGTTGAAATTATGGCAATGCTAAGAAAATTTAATCATCCTTTCAACTAACTCCCTGGGGTTTAAAAAGAAAAGAATCAACACTAGGCTGTGTGATCTGAAAAACCGCCAGAGCAAAAGATTAAATTAGGAGCTCTGGCTTGGCTACCCAGCAGACTGACACAGGATAGCCTTGCTACTGTTACAGTGGAAACAAAAGTGGAAAAAGAATAGAAAAACCCAGGCAGTTTATAATTAGACAAAGTGACTGGATGAATACAGCAACTTATAAATAAGTTAAAAATACACAGGGCCCTGGCCAAATTATCTAGAAGATGCCAATTACCATCTCAGGTTTTAAGTAAACATCTCTAAATTCATGCCAGAGGCCACTACCTGATGACAATCCTATTTCTTAAAAAAAAAAAAAAAAAAAAAAAAAAAGGCAAAAAAGCATCGGAATCTTTTTTATACAATCAAAACAGCAAGGCTGGGGGAGCCTCGTGCATGAGTGGTAGTGAATCCAGTGCTTCATTCAGTTCAGAATTAAGTCACTTACCTCAGGGTTCCAGTCTGGAATCCCAAAGGAAGCCCTTCTCCAGGGTGGGAGCTTGGTGCAGAGAAAAAGCTTGAAAACTCAAAAGCAACCTACATTGTAAGGGTTTATTATCTTTCCTCCCCAACTATGGAGCAGTCTAGAGAAATTAACCCTCTCATTTGTTAACCTCAATAACAGGCTTTAACAGAGCTGTAGCCATGGATGGCTTAGGTAATTGCCCTAATTAGTCTGGCATGGAGGGAGGTAGGGGCAGCGAGTACCTGGAGCTTAAGTCATTAAGCCTAAATTAAAAGAAAAAAAAAATCAGAAGTTTCTGCTGTTCAGATTTGACATGTGGATTCCAGATGTTATGGAAGACATTTTACAGTTCTTTCAGGCCACTCTTGGTAATTAAGGATTGGCAGGGAAGGCCCGAAGGCAGAGAGAGCATGGTAGAGAGGAGAGGAAGGTTCGAGTGACTGTTAAAACCTGAGATGTGTATGGGTGTATCCAAACTGAAAAATAGCAAAAAACTTGCAACAGGGTCTTAAAATCTCCATGTCACGAGAGCCTTAGAGGCGTTTATGTCTGGGCTGACTTGGTTATGGCTTTGCTGGCAGACAAGTCACCTCCTTAGTTGGCAGTGATTGTTTTTGTCATTTCCTTGCAGTTTCTCTCAAGAATTCTAAATTTAAAATGTTAATGCAAACTCCCCAGTGTTCTTAGGAAGGTTGCTAGAATTTTAGTCCCATTTAGAAACAAAGACAGGTAATTATACCAGGAATAGAACCACACTTTACTTCAATGATATGCACCAAATCCTGTTTCTCCTCCTTTTTCAGAAAAATGGTAAACACAGGAAAAGGAAAGAGTTTCAGGCACCAAAATATTACAGACACACAGGAAATGACTTTTCAAATCCAGCCTGTAAACCTGTCATTTTATGGGTTTGTCTGTGAGCCTAGAAAAGAGAGGCAAAGATCACAGGGAAGACGTTCCTGTTATGCAAAGGCTGGGCCCGAGGACCGCTGGAGGACATCCCATGCCCTTGTGCTATGATTCTAAACTCAAGTCATAATTTGAAATGTTAGAGAAAAGCCAATAAAATTTAAATTTGTGGCTTAAAGCTATCTCATTTTGCTTCAAAAAAGTAGCCTTTAAGAAACAATTTGAAAAGCTACATCTTTGGAGAGACAGGGATACATTCTCAGCCCTATGACAGTTTTAAGGCTTTCAATTAAAAATACTCCAAATATGTTATAAATAAGTGACTAGATCATTGAAATATGAATTAATTCTAAGATATTTAAATGTTGACTTTTCTTTCACAGCTAATCAATATGAAAGATGTTTCTGATATAGTTAACAAATTCTGCACCTCTGTTGAACTGATTTTGGATTCATTAATGATCCAAATATTTGTTGTATTCTGAGTGCCTGCTAGGGGTAAGCTGTTTTTTGAATGAAAGAGTGGAATGAATACGTCAATCTACTGGCTCATTCCGGGGCTCCTTCCTCCCCTCCAGTGTAGTAGGGAGCCCATTGGGCCTGGAGCCAGAGTGCCTTCTCTTCCCAGGGCTAGCACCTTGAGCAAACCAATTCACTTCTCTCAACCTCAGTTTTCTCCCCCTGAAAAGTAGGGCTAGTTAACAGCACACACCTCATGGAATTGAGTTAATATATGTACAGCGCCAAGAACAAGCCTGGCATATGGTAAGTACTCGGTAAACATTGGCTCTCATACTGGGCATGAGAAAGCACTACAGATCCGGATCTAGAGATAAATAGAACAAGGTTCATAAAGAAGGGAATGTTTGAACCACTTTCTGGAGGGTAAGAGAGGTGCTCACGAAGTAGATGAAGGGCTAGGCCAAGCAAATAGTATAAGAGAAAGCACAGAACTATGAAACTCAGCATAGTTGGGGAATTCTAAACAGCTCATTAGAGCCAGAGTAAGAGGTGTCTGAAACTAGAGAGAATCTTCAGGGTTTAAAGACCAAACCTGTGCGACAGGGAGTGAGACAGAGGGCAAATCTCTGGGTTGATGGTGATGCTATTAACCAGAAATGAAATATGGGAGGCTATTTGGCTTTTGACACAATGTGTTTGGTTTTGGACATCCGGTATGTGAGGGGCCTTTGAGACCTAAGGGGAAATATACAATTGGATATGCAAATTTGGGGTTGAAACTTGGCTGGAATCAAGAGCCAGTGTGGAGACTGAGAAGGGAACAACGTAAACTACAGTGGCATTCAAGGACAGTTTCAAGAAGAACCAAACAAAAGAAAAGTGAACTAGGATAGCATGGGGCCCTGCAAGAAACCAAAGTAAAACATTTCATATCAATTGGGATGTTTTTGACTGAAAATGACAGAAAACTTAAACTGGTTTAAATTGTTAAGGCTTATTGGCCCATATAACTGAAAACACAAACCTCTGCTGGATCACCCCTAAGGCTGGAGTGAGGAATTCAGTTTATCAACATTTAGCAGTTGTTCGGAGTGCCTACTACGTGCCAGGTATTGTTCTTGTCAATGAACAAAACAGGCGAAGTTCCATCTCTGGGGCCATACCTAGAAATGCATCTTGATATCTTTTTTCTTTTTTTCTTGTGTTAAAATGCAAATACAATGCTTCAGATTGGGAAAACTAAGGAGGAGGAGATCAAGAAAGAAAGCTTTAGAATTTAATGAAAAGCCCAAAATATGTGCTGGAAATTTAACACCTTTATGCAAGACTCTTGGGAACTTTTGTACTAAGTGATAATGGAGGGGTAAAACAGGAGCAGTTCTATATGTATACAAAACTCTAATAAAATTCCCAATACCACAAATGAAACATTTTGAGGTCCAGTTGTGGATTTAAATGTTTTATTTTATTTTATTCATTTTAGAGAGGAGACACAGAGTGAGAGAGAAAGGGGGGAGGAGCTGGAAGCATCAACTCCCATATGTGCCTTGACCGAACCAGTGCAGGGTTTTGAACTGGCGACCTCAGTGTTCCCATGTCGACGGTTTTATCCACTGCGCCACCACAGGTCAGGCCAGTTGTGGATTTAAATCCATTAGTTTTGACTTATCAAATTGAGTTGCTAAATTCACTCATATGCCTATAAAAATAATCACATTTTTCAAGTATCTTCAGTAGGGCTCTGTATCTAACTTAAATCATGTGGCAATGTGTTTTATACGTAGGTCATATTCATGCCTGCGTTAGTTAGTCCATTCACATTTTAATAATCCATTTTTTCATTTGGAAATTATAAAACTACCTAATTTTTTATTTTATTTATTCATTTTAGAGGAGAGAGAAGGGAGAAAGGGGGTGAGGAGGAACAGGAAGTATCAACTTCCCATGTGTCTTGACCAGGCAAGTCCAGGGTTTCAAACCAGCAACCTCAGTGTTCCAGGTTGATGTTTTATCCACTGTGCCACCATAGGCCAGGCTCATTTGGTTCTTAAAAAATAAAATACTATGTGATTGAACTCTGTGAACTCAAAAGTATTTTACAACATTAAGAATTAAAATCAGGAATTTGCAGGTTTGCAAATGAGTTATTTTAATGGCTAAAAAGCAGTGTTTTCTCAATAATACTGATTCCAATTAGAATGTTTTCCATAAAACTCTATAATGCTGTCTGACCAGGCAGTGGTGCAGTAGATAGAGCGTCAGACACGGACATAAAGGACCCAGGTTCAAAACCTGGAGGTCACCGGCTTGAGTATGGGCTCGCCAGCTCGAGTGCGGAGTTGCTGACTTGAGCGTAGAATCATAGACATGACCCTATGGTCGCTGGCTTGAGCCTAAAGTTTGCTTGCTTGAAACCCAAGGTCATTGGCTTGAGCAATGGGTCACTCGCTCTGCTGTAGTCCCCCTGCTCAAGGCACATATGAGAAAGCAATCAATGAACAACTAAGGAGCTGCAACAAAATTGATGCTTCTAACCTCTCTCACTTTCCTGTCTGTCCCTCTGTCTGTCAAAAAACAAGACAAAACAAAACAAAAAAACCCCCTTCTATAATGCTATTTACACATGGCCCACAATACTTAAGATTTTTCCTCAAATTTTATCCTTGTACTAAACAAAATCCTTCATGCTTGACATACCTTTCTTTATCCTAAAGATGGAAAATAATTAGAAATATCAAGTGATTTGATTTTCTAACAAGGAAGCAGTTTGGATACAAGATTTTCCTTATCTACATGCATTTTTGTAAGATTCTTCACTGGATTTTCACTAGCTGGATCAAACAATTCCTTCCCTCAGAGTAAGGAATCCATAGTACCTATAAGGCCAACTAAACAAACATGTTCCTAAAATATCTCTGAAGGGGGAAAAGAACCCATTCTCTAATATGGTGACAGATGTAGAAAGTGACATGCAAGCCCACTTTCCAACCAGGTATATTTCTGTGGAAGGCGAAGCAATCCATAAGCAAGTTCATCCCTCCACCCCCCACCCCCACCCCCGCCCCTTAACGGGCTATATTTTGAAGAGAAGCCCAAGATACAAATGGCTGAAACCACTCCAAAATATTTAGCCTCCTTCCTTAAGTCCTCTTCTGCCTCTCAAATTAAAACTAGCTTGACCTATATATCATAGGTGCACAACTCCCTCCCAGCAGGTGCTTAATATCACACACAAGTGTGGCCACTACCTGTCCTAAAATATCAAAACATACCATCTCTCCAAAAAATGCATTTGTCTCCTCTCCATTCCATTCCCTTCTAAAAGAGGCTCAGATCACCACTGGGGATTGATGTGGTGAGCTTTTATTCTGTCTTAAACTAATTGGTGTAAGCTGAGAGTTGAACCAATGAGAGTTGAACAGAAGTTAAAAGATTTTCAAACAGTGGCTTGGTGGGCTTTTACCTTGTGGGGTTTGCTTTCATGCTTTTTTTTTTGTATTTTTCTAAAGTGAGAAGTGGGGGTGGGTGTGGGGGCAGACAAACACCTGCATGCACTGACCAGGACCCACCTGGCATGCCCACCAGGGGGCGATGCTTGGCCCACCTGGGGCGATGCTCCACTGCAACAGGAGTCATTCTAGCACCTGAGGTGTAGGCCATGGAGCCATCCTCAGCGCCGCGGGCCAACTTTGCCCCTATGGAGCCTTGGCTGTGGGAGGGGAAGAGAGACAAGAGAAAGGAGAGAGGGAAAGGTGGAGAAGCAGATGGGCACTTCTGCACCCTGGCCGGGAATCGAACCCAGGACTTCCACACGCCAGGCCAATGCTCTATGGCTGAGCCAACTGGCCAGGGACTCATGCTAATTTTTTAATCTTGTATTATTTCAGTAACGTATGGAATATCTACTCCATCAATACATGCATCCAGACTATACACTGACACCTAATTGTAATTCCATTTGTTAACTTGGTGTCACACTGCAGTTATGATTTACCAGTTGATGCTACTTTCTAGTATATACCATAGCCCCCCAAATCATTCAGACTTCAACCTTCAAGTTTCTTGCTTTACCAATTACTTCAATTTTGGGGTTCATGCATTTACAAACCTAGAGGATAAGCAACTAGAACTGTTTTTTGAGATATACTGAAACCATTGTACTGTTATCTTCCTTATCCCACAAATCACCATGGCTGGCATACTTTTAATGACTTACAAATTTTAATCTACTTGGTCATGTTCTCATGTAAACAAATGTTATAGTTTTCAAAATGTTGGCTTCCAGTACAGCGTAAACAATTGGACTGGGTTTTTTTAATACTCAGAAACTAAATGCAGTATCTTAAAAATAACACTTGTCTCTTAAAGGCTTAAGAATCATGGAAAGACTGATGTAGTATTTCTTTTTATTGTTCAAAATGTTACAAATAACAGTACTGCATTTTGCTCTGTAGAAGTCAAATCAAAGATTATCTTCCTGACTACAACCTTGTTGACTTTCTTATTACCATATGCAAAGCACTAAAACAGGAGCTGGCTAGAGAAAACATAAAGTAGTGATGGCAGATAAAATATAGTAAGTCCAGTTAAATTTTATTATCAGATAAACAAATTTTTACTATAAATAGGTCCTACATATTATGTATAGTAAAACATTATTTGTTGTTTATCTAAAATCAAACTTAATTGCATGCCCTGTATTATTTGCAACATCTGTCAATTCTTTCTAGAAGATCCTTATCTTTATCTAACTTACCATGTTACAGGGAAGTTAATGAATTTTCATAATATAAGGCATACATAAGTACAGTAATACAATCAGGTGAGAAGATCTCCACTAACTACCACAGAAGAGTACCTGGAAGAGATAGCAACTGCAGTTCCTAAATTTTGATTGGTGGATAGGTGGTTTTGAGTGTGATGATTTTATAGAATTCAGATGTCATGAATTAAATCCCAAATTCACCGCTTATTAGCTGTGTAACCTTGGATAAGTTAATCATTCTTTACTGTAAAATGAGGCTACTTTACTAGGGTGTTTGAGGATCACAGATAGTGTATGCACCAAGCACCTGTAACATAGGAGGCATTTCCTAAACGGCAATACCTACAATTAACATCACATGGCAAAGAGGGTATCTGTCACAAATATTCAAATGTTAATCTTATCAGTAACAGTAAGATTGAGTAATTTTATTTCCATGATATATTTACACTGTACAAACACTGTTGAAAAGCACCCCACAAGTTCACAGTACGTTACAATATATTTACTTTAAAAATATATTCCTTTATAAAAGGTTCATAGAACATTGGCATGTCGATATGTGACAGAATTCTCAAAGCACGTCACCAATTCTCTGATAACAAGAATGCTTCCAAGTGTTGTCACCATCTGAGTCTTAAATACATACAAGTTTTAAATAAAAAGTGAATTCTACAATGGAGAGTTTCTGCTGCAATACATATTAGTTACTTAACATGTAGTTTCATGGAGATATTTCGTAATAATTTACAACGTCAACTTATCTGCCAAAAAGACCATTTCAATAAGTTCTGCAGTCCAACAATGTCATTATTTGTTGTTTTCTACTTTTTCTTCTTTGTTGGTTCTCCTGGTTCTACTTTGCGCTTTTTAGAAGTATGCTCATCTCTTTCATCATCTTTAAACACAGGAAATGAAGAGTATGAATTAGTAAATTTTTGAAAAGAATTAAAATTTCATTGACTTTATAACAATATCACCCTCAACTATTGTTTCATTGTTTCACAATAAAAACCAAAAACTTTTCGAACTCTGATTTTAAAATTCAAGTAAAACTAAGACTTTTTTCAATCGTGTTAAACAAAATTCAGTGACCCTTTAGTGCTATAAGGTAGCTTAAAATCAGATTGTTCTGAGAAAGCTATCCTTATGTATTCTAGTTTACACATTGTGTATACTTAAATATATAATCTATAATTTGTACAAATGAAACATTATTTTACCAAAAAAAAAATCAATTTAACCATAATGTTATTTAAGCAACTATCAGTTATTCTTTCCCATCCAATCAGCTTTCTCCACCCTCTTTCAAACAACTACCCTCCTTATCTTATCCCCTGGCCCCTTATATTTTGCAGTTAAAAAAAAAAAGCACTCACATGTAGATGTTTCACTGAAATTGCATTTTCAATTCCGTCCTATGTAGTCAGTTCTACTCCCCACCCTCACTTTCTCATTCCTAGGAGGGTGAGAATACTCCAATGGTAATAAAAAACAGGTATCTTTCCCCTGTCCCTCATATTGTGAAGAATTTTAAAAAGGGAGGATGCAGAAGAACTTACATTAAAACTATGTAATTAAAAAAACAAAAAAAAAACCCCCAAACACAATTACATTCGTTATAACTTTTCAAAAATGTTACTGTCTGTAGCCACAGAAAATTTCCAACTAATAAAAATGTTGCCAAAAAATAAAAAAGCAGACCCTTTTATTCAAGTGAAAACATCCACGTTTCAGTAAAACAGTATAGCACACAGACCAGCTGCTGCCCATTTCCCATTTTTCTTAACAAATGTTAAAGAACTCCATATAAATGGAATAAATAACATGTAGAAGATGTTATGATTTATAAAATGCCAATTTATTTTAAGCAAATTAATGAATTCATTGTACTTTTGACTTTTTTTTTCTCAATCAACAGATGCTCCTAGTTGAACAACTATCATGTGGCGCTCTATAAACTCTTTTGATGTTGTAAGGGTCCTTTTAAAAAAATTGATTTTAGAGAAGGGTGGGGGAGAAACATAGATCTGTTCTTGTATGTGCCCTGACTGGGGACAGAACTGGCAAATCTCTCTGTGCTTTGGGACGATGCTCCAACCAATTGAGCTATCTTGGTGAGGGCAAAAGGGTCCTTCCTATGAAAAAATTTGGGAAGTCATTGATATCAGATCATAAACTATAGAGGAAATATATTTAAAACCTTAAACCTTAAATATCCTTCTGCTAATTGTACCATACTCAGAATATCTCCTTTGTTGATATAATAATTAATATCGAGAGCAGGTGGATTCATCTTCACTCATCTTTCACTCATCTTTAAACACAGCATGGAGACATTATTCATTTCATAAAGCACTATGAATTTATGTAGACAGTAAGATAAAATACAATTCAGATCAATGAATCATCCCAGGAACTTACACACCAAAGTTTTAATGTTTATTATTTAGGCACAAAAAAGATCTACTCTACAAACCAACTAACAAAACATATAAGCTTAAACCAAGGCCTTTGTTTTTTAATTGGGGTTTAATTATCATCATGCTTGACTTTAGAAATTTTCAGTACTAATATAAAAATTAAAATTACTTTCTAACTCTACAATAAAATTAATTGTTAACATATTAAGACGATCTTAAGACACTTCTGTTTTTAATCTATTTGTTACAAGTACATTTAATGAACAACAAAAATACAAATGACTGAGATTACAAAAATAACAGAAGAGCTAATGCCATCTAGTGACATAACAAAGGCATTGCCTTAAAACCAGAGTAGAAAAAAACCTCTAAAACTCTAAAATCCTGAAATGTTCGTTCAACTTTACTAATCTGTGCCACATACTACAGATGCAGTAGTAAGCAATTTTTTTCTTTTAAATTGAAAACATGGGAGGCAGAGACTTCCACATAGCCCCTACAGCCGTGCTGGCGAACCTATGACACCCGTGCCAGCACTGACATGCGGCCGCATACCAGAGAAGTATGGGGTCACGCGCCGAGAGGGACGTTTCATCCTCAGCTCCTGCACGGCCAGGTGCAGTAGCGGAGGATAAAACACTTGCTGTAGTGTAGACACTGTGCCAGAGGTCTGTAGACCAAAACAACAGAACTCGGGCACAGAGCGTCTAGTTCTGGGACTTCTGGTTAGGCCATTTTTCTCAAAGTGACACACCACTGGAGTTATACTCGGTTTTTTGTCGAATTTTAACACACCAAGATTGCCCATCACTCCCCTATGGGGTGTTGCTCTGTAGCACAGCAACTGAGCTCCTGAGGGGGAGGCCACAGGCCCAATTCCAGGAGCCAATGAAGCCACTGCTGTGGGGGAAGGGTGGGGGAGATGGAGATGGGGAGGGGGGAGGGATAGAGGGAGGGAAGAGGAGGGGGAAGAGAGAAAGAGAAAGAGACGGAGGAGTAGGAGTGGAGAAGCAGATGGTTGCTGCTTCTGTGTGCCCTAAGAATCAAACCCCAGACATCCACAAGCTGGGCAGATGTTCTACCACTGAGCCAACTGTCCAGGGCAAAAACAAATTTTCTATCATGGAATTCCTGTCACGAGGTAAATACGTTTAAATTATTAATACAAACTAATTCTCTAAATTAACAAAAAAGCATTAGCTACTTTTGCTAAGCTTTCATGACTAAATGTTAATAAAGCTACAATAACTAAGCCTTACTGATCTACATTTTACAACCACTAAACAAGAGGTGCCGCCTGACCTGAGATGGCACAGTGGATAAAGCATCAACCTGGAATGCTGAGGTTGCCGGTTCGAGGCCCTGGGTTTGCCTGGTTAAGGCACATATGGGAGTTGATGCTTCCTGCTCCTCCCCCTTTCATTCTCCCCCCCCCCCCCCCCCCCCCCGTCTTTCTTCTCTCTAAAATGAATAAAGTCTTAAAAATAAAAAAATGAGGTGCTAATAAGTAGTAAGACTCAATGACAGATTCTGAATCTTTCTCAGCTCCTCTTTTAAAATATCTGGAAGAAATTAACAGGCAAAAGAGCAGAAAATGGGAAGAAAAAGTAAATACAGTGGGATTTGATCATCTAAAAACTTGGTAATTTAAGAGTATGTAGTTTCTAATACAAGACATTTTATAAATTAAAAAAAAAAATAGCCCTGGTTGGGTAGCTCAGTTGGTTAGGGCGTTGTCCTGATAAGCCAAGGTTGTGGGTTTGATTCTGGATGAGGGGTACATATAAGAATCAAACAACAAATGCATAACTAAGTGGAACAACAAATCAGTATTTCTTCCTCTAAAATCAATTAAAAAAAATTGAGGTAAAGAATGACGACAGAAAAACTGATTATATAGTGACTTTATGAAAATGGTATGGGAGTTTGAAATGGCAAAAATAAATCAACTCAAAAAAGAAAGGCATTTATTACAAAAAAGAAGATAATTATGTTCAATAACCAATATTAAAGTCAAAAATGAAGTTTTTAAGATTATCTTTTAATCTTATAACCCAGTTTTAAACTGGCTGAGTGTTTCTGGATCCTTTTATTGTTAAATTTAATTAAAAAATTTTTTTTCCACTGATTTGAGAGGAAAGGGAAGAGAAGAGGGATTGGGGGAGTAAAGGAGGGAGAAAGAAGCATTAACTCATTGGTTTACTTAGTTGTTCTATTTAGTTGTGTACTTGATGAGCCCTAAATGTGGGTTGAACCCGTGACCTCTGGTGCTCTAGGCTGATGCTTTATCTATTGAGTCACCCAACTAGGGCCAGGTCCTTTAGTTTTTGATACTGCCAACATTCACTTTCTGGAGGAACATGACATGATCAGGTCAGAAATTATAGCAATAGCAGTACTGTTTGCCACATATTTGGAATTCTTTCTATCTGAACTCAACAGGCAAGCTGGATGAAAGAAGATAATTCTTTCCACTATTTGTCCTGCATAGATAATCCTCATCTTTTCCATAAAAGAATAATGGAGAGCACCAGCTTATCGCTCCTTAGTTAGAGTATCAACTCTAGTGGCCTTAGTGCCATTCTTTGTATACACTATTTCTCAAGCACTCTAAGTTTGAAAAACATCAAGCGACTAAATTCCAGTTTAATAATGCATCATTTCCATCTGACCAGTGGTGGCACAGTGGAGAGAGCATTGACCTGGGCTGCTGAAGTCTCAGGTTTGAAATCCCGAGGTCACTGGCTTGAGCGTGGGCTCACCCGGCTTGAGCATGGGATCATCGATAAGATCCCATGGTTACTGGATTGGTTAGAGCGCCTGCCCTGTCAAGGCATGTATGAGAAGCAATCAATGAACAATTCAAGTGCCACAACTATGAGTTGATGCTTCTCATTTCTCTCCCTTCCTGTCTCTTATCACTTGGGGGTGGAAGAGAAGCACCATTTCCATTTAAGGACCCAAATTTGTGAAGGTACTTATGTTAGGGCTTATTATTTTCTACTTTTGTGACCTTAGGTCACATAAGCTCTCATTTCCACATTTCCCTATGTTTTCACAAAGTGTTCTAGGGATTGATTATGCAGAAATGTTATTAACTATGCAAAATACATACTATATAATATGGGGTATTTCATTTTTAGAAAATATTTGATTGATTTTTAGAGAGAGAAAGGGGAGGAGAGATGGTGAGAGAGAGAGAAAAACACACTAACTTGTTCCAATTCTTTTGCATTCATTGGTTGAATCTTGTAGGTGCCCTGACCGGGGATCAAACCTGCAACCTTAGTGTACCTGGACAATGCTCTACTAACTGACCTCCCTAGCCAGGACACAATATGAAGTATTTTAAATGCCACCTTAATTTCGCATCTCTAAAAAGATGCCATTTATTCAAGATGTATCTTAATTAGAGACTATTCCACATTGGGAAATCAGTGAAAGAAATGAAAAACCCAAGTAGAATCAAAACTGGAATAAGAACAACCAGTTAGTTACCCTTTCTCTTAAAACAAACAAAACTCTACATGGTTGTAAAAGCTAAGTAGGTTGCCATTGTATTATGGGAAGAAGATCACACCCTTTCATATAAAATAATAGTCCAAAATATTTAGTCCAGCTCAACAACTGTCCACTGAGTACTTACAATGTATACTACAAACTGTGACACAAACATAAATAAGATCTGGATGCTGCTGTTTAAGAAACTCATTTTCATGAAGACAGACTTTAAACAAGTAATCACGAAAAAGGTGGTAAGAGCAACCCACAGCAGAACACAAAAGGTACAGAAGAACAAATGATTAGAGGGAGGTAATAACTGAGACTTTCTTCTTTGAGTTGGATTTTGAAGGATAAATGAGTTTACCAGCCAAAGAGGAAAAGAACAATAGATTAAGGTGCAACATATAATGAAAGGCATGGGACTATACCATGGTCTATTCAGTTCTGTTTAAGATCTTAATGTGCTAGAAAGGGAGCCATGTGAAATGAGGGTGGAGAAAAGGCAGAGCCTATCATAAAAGGCTTTGATTATGCTGTTGGTGAAAGGCATTAAACCGCTGACATTATAATAAGATACAAGTTTTTGAAAGTGAACATTAGCTGCAATTCCTGTGAAGGATGGAATTGGGGGATGAAAGTGGGGAAGCAGAGATTACTGTGATTACTTATAGTCTAAGTAAGAGATAAAATTATATATAATATTATGAACCAAGGCAAGTCAACTTCATATTGTTATTTTTAATTACTATATAGAAACACTCAGTTAATTTTGTCACACTAATTTTGGCTCTAAAGCACAACTGCTTTAATATAAAATGAAGCCTTCACAGCTGCAATCACAAAATAGAATCTATAAATTAACTCCTACCCTTCTAAGATCATAAATCTCATATACTACTGCTTGAGATATCAGAGATTTCACCTTACAGCCCGAATAATTTATGATCTTTCTCTAAAACGCAGCAAATACTACTGGTTTAGATATCAGACCTTCAAACCCGACTTATACACTATCTTTTTCAAAAACAAAGTAAAAAACATATTCAAAGACCACCACAATTTGCTAACTCACTAGATTTCATTCATAACTATCTCGAGCTTCTTAAACGCATCACAGGGACCAAAGGTACTGTCGCCAGAGTCTGACTGTCCTTACCTGACTCCACCGTCTCCTCCCCTTCTGGTAGAAGCCTAGCTTTCTTAACGTTCTGTGGGGCATCATCACCATTGTCCTCATATATGTTAGACCATTTTATTGCCATATCCAGCTCTGGAGGGGGAGGTTTCTTCTCAGTAGTGTAGGTCTCCGGAGGTGGAACATAGTTTGACTTCCAGATTTTGAATTCCTTTGGAGGCTGTTAAGCAAACACATTAAGAAGCACTGTGACGAACCGAGGTTCCTAGCAACAGTATGGGCACATGCACCTCCCTGCCGTTCCATTACTGTTCAGGTTGACTTTTTTTTTTTTACACGTTTAAAGAAACATTTTCTTTTCCATCAAAACCACAATACCGTTAAGTGAAAAGCCAAAGGGTTCCCTATATGAATAAAGCTAATAACTTTTAGTTACCAAAGAAGAATCCAGTCTCAGAGATACTACGCCAAGGCTGACCCCTTCAGGAGGCTGCAGCAGACACTGTCTTGGAGGCAGCACCGCAGGCACTTCGGCGTCAAAGGGAAGGGGTCTCGGGGTGAAGCTGCAGCGGGGGGGCGGGGGAGTCACCACCGTTAGTCCTGGCCACGCAGGTCGGGGCACCGAGCGCGGAGGTTTGGGTCTCCTCATAAGCGGGTGGGGGCTGCGGGTCCGACCTGACACCCACCAGGCTAGGGGAGGGGCCCGGGCTCCCCGGGGCTGGAGGCGGGAGGGGACCGCGCGGCGGCCCGCAGGGGGTGACTGCGTGTGGGGGAACGGACTTCCGGCCCCCAGGAGGCGGCTCAGGAGAAAGGGGGCGGAGGCCGGGACCAAGATGGAGAGCCGGGGTCGGGGACCTCACCTCCTCGGGCGCCTTGACGACGTGCCTCTCCCAATCTATCTGTTTGTTGAGCGGATTGTAGAGAAAGGCCGGACGAGTCACGCTCCGGAACAGCTCGTCCGGTCCGGGCAGCCGCTTCTCCGTCGGCTTCCCACAACCGCCCGCCGACTTCGCCGCATCCGAAGCCCTACGATTCGTGTCCTCCGGCTCGCTATTGTCCTCCTCGTCCGAGGAGCCTGAGCTGCTGCTCCCGTAAGCTGCGAAATAACTCAAAGGGTCCTTCTCCTCCGCTGCCATGACGGCGACGCGCGACGACCGACGACTCCGCCGGAAACCGGAAGCTGCTCCTGGTCCCGCCCCAACTCTCGTTGATAATTTTGGGGATAGCGTCCCCTGGCGGCTGTGCCGCGCTACTGCTCCCCGGCTGAAGGGCTGAGGCGGAAGAGGTCACATCCACATATTTTCAAGCAGGGGACCTTGCTCATTCCTGTCTGAGGTGCACTGAGAAGACGACCTCAGTCAGAGGTCCCAGCCAAACTCAGCATCCAGTAGGAATTTATTAAAGGCACTGAAAAGCTAAGAATTTTGTCTTTTTATTGCCACCTCACTTTAGCTCTTGCCCAGAGAAAAAGAGCTGCTCCTGCTCCAGCTGCATCTCCTCTTCAAAGTAGAAAACAAAAACAAACAAAAATCCCTCAGTGTGCTTCCCTCAGTTGTCATGGAAGACCTATGTGGGTGGTGGACTCATCAAGTCACAGTCTTCCCCTGGTTGATCTTATTCTAGTGCACTCTAAACAGCTTCTCTTTGATGAAACTCTTCGATTGCATCCCACTACTCCCCGATCATCCAAAATCTGGTTTCTCATTGTCAGCCTCCTTCCATGCCTGCTTTGCTCTGTATGGCCCTTAAAAGTTGGTGTTTCCCAACATATATCATCTTTTAGCAATACTTACTACCGTTTTTCTACAGGATGTTACAAAGTTGCAAGTCAGCCCATCCATTTTTTTTTTTTTTTTTTTTTTTTACAGGGACAGAGAGAGGGATAGATAGGGACAAACAGACAGGAGCAGAGATAGGTGAGAAGCATCAATCATTAGTTTTTCACTGCCGTCGCAACATCTTAGTTGTTCATTGATTGCTTTCTCACATGTGCCTTCACCGTGGGCCTTCAGCAGACCAAGCAACCCCTTGGTGGAGCCAGCGACCTTGGGTCCAAGCTGGCGACCTCGGGGTTTTGAACCTGGGTCTTCTGCATCCCAGTCCGACGGTCTATCCACTGCGCCACCGCCTGGTCAGGCCAGCCCATCCTTTTTTATGGCATTAAACTACCTTCCGCTTGCAACTCCAGTCTTTCCCCTCCAAGCTCTGGACCAAACCTACATCTGGCTCTTAAACTTTCCATAGGAATATCGTGCTAGGGTCTCAAACTCCTCCTTTTAGGATGAATTTCTTTCCACACAACTTGCATCTGCATTTGTGTTCCCTCTTAGTAAATGACAACCATGTACCTAGTCACCAGGAAAACCAAAAATCCTGGACTCTTCCTGAATGAAGAGGGAATGATACCCAAGTGAAAGTGATAAAATTGGACTCAGTGTAAACATTTAGAGCCCCACTTAAGGATGCCTGCTCATTTACACAACACATTCATCTCAACACAACGAACATGCTTTATTTATATATTCCAAGTAGCCCTCCAATTGTCTCCCACTTTAGAAGAAAATCCAAACGTTTTACAATGGTCTGTAACCTTTCTGTATTTGATCCTTGCTACTTGTAAAACCTCATCTCAATCCAGGCTTAGTTCCCCATAGTCACTCCTCACTCGTGTTCCAGCCACACAAGGCTAATGTGTTCCTCCTTAACTCACTCCTGCCTCAGGGCTTTTGCACTGGTTATTACTTCTGCCTTAACTTTCCCCAGAATGTCATGTGACTAGCTCTTATTATTTAGGTCTTAGCTCAGATGTTACCTGCTCTGAGAGGACTTCCTTCATAATGCTATCAATACTCTTTCCAAGTTACTTTTTCGCTCATACGTGCACTATTTTATATCCATGACAACTATAATGATCTGGCTTTCCTTGTTTTCTACCTCCCCCAAAATGTGAGTTCTACAAGAAAATACTTTATTATTGTATCTGTAGCATCTAGAATAACAGGTACTCAACAAATAATTATTGAATTAATGAGTCAAAAATATATAATCTCCAATCCTACCTTTCTGCCATTTAAAAAATACTAAAAAGAAAGCATGGAGTTGTGGAAATATTGATCTTAAACAGCCCTGAATTTTAATCCTATAGCACTATGTGATTTTTGAGTCATTTACTTTATCCTGAGTTTGTTTCTCATCTGTTAAAAAATAAAACCTGAAAATAAAACCAACCTTGCAAGGTTGTTAGTAAAAAGTATAAACACTGATCACTCGTGGAAACATTAGTTTGTGACCCAATACGGCTGTGGTTTCCAGATATTGATGCACAGTGGAATCACGTGAAAATCTTTTATTTATTTTTTTTTTTAATTTTTTATTTTTATTTATTCATTTTAGAGAGGAGACACAGAGTGAGAGTGAGAGGGAGAGAGAGAGAGAGAGAAAGGGGGGAGGAGCTAGAAGCATCAACTCCCATATGTGCCTTGACCAGACCAGCGCAGGGTTTTGAACCGGCGACCTCAGTGTTCCCAGGTCGACGCTTTATCCACTGCGCCACCACAGGTCAGGCTGAAAATCTTTTATTTTTTAAAAATATTTCTTCATTGATTTTAGAGAGAAAGAGAGAGGAAGTGAAATCGTAGTTGCTTCACTTTAGTTGTTCACTGATTGCTTTTTGTATGTACTTCGACCAGGCAAGCATGGAGTTTCAAACTGCCAACTTCAGCATTCCAGGTTGAAATCTATCCACTGTGCCACCACAGGTCAGGCTCACCTGGAAATCATTACAGCCTTCTGATGTCTTCACTTCCACAACCAAACATTTGGATTTAATTGGTATGGGGTACATCTTGGGCATCATAATCTTTCAAAGCCCTCCAGGTGATTCTAAAATGGGCAGCAAAGTTTAGGAACCACTGTAATAAAGAACAATTGTCTTGATAACTAAATAGTATGGCAAATTCAGAGTAAGGATTTTAGGAGGAGCACTCAATTTATCTGTGTATTTATTGGGCTTAAATTCAGCTCTCCTTTCCAAGGCCTTCCTAAGATTACATTTAACAACTGTGGATCAATATTCTTCTTTTATTTCTGAGTCAACAGTGTACATATTTATCCAGTGACTCATGGTAAGGCCATAGCCTAAAACTTCCTGCTTCCTTTTATACTTAGGTAGAAAGACAGCAGCTGTAAGACTTGACTTCTACCTTATACCATACACAGAAATTACTGTGTAATGGATCATAGAGTTAACTAAAACAACTAAGTTTACAAAAGAAAACACCGACTATCATCATGACATTAGGACAAAGATTTCTTAGAGGACACAGAAAACACTAACTATAAAAGAACTAACCACTGGAGTTAATTAAAATTAAAAAAATGTTTATTGAAAATAAACCAAAAATCTCCCAAACAAAATCAAATACCTTAAAACAAAAGAAATTAAAATAAAAACAAATTTTCAGTATCCTGGTTTGCTCTTAATTTGCCAGTGTTTGACTTTGCACCACGAGCAATACGCTGACAAAGATGGAATTACCTCTTGAAAGTGAGCTCACCATGAAAACAGACGAACGTTAAATGCATAATGCTAAGTAAAAGAAGCCATTCTGAAACGACTATATACTGTAAGGTCCCAACTATATGACATTTTGGAAATGATAAGGCTATAGAGACAATAAAAAGACCAGTGGTTGCAAGGATAGGAAGGGGGAGGAAAGAAATGAGTAAGGGTAACACAGGATTTTTAGAGCAGTGTACCCATTATATGGTATTTTATAATAGTGAATGTATGACATTATGCATGTCAAAACTTACAGAACTGTACAACACAGCGTGAACCCTGGCATAAACTATTAACTTTAGTAAGACTGGCTCATGAATGTTAACAAATGTATCACACTAATAGAGATGTTAACATGGGAGGAGGAGAGGGAATATGTGAGGACTTTGTACATTCTGCTCAAGTTTTCTATAAATCCAAAACAGCTTTAAAAAATGAAGTCTATTAATTCAAAAAATTTTTTTTGGTCCTGGCCAGTCACTCAGTGGCTAGAGCATCAGCCCAGCATACGGATGTCCTGGGTTCAATTCCTGCTCAGGGCACACAGGGTAAGTGACCACCTGCTTCTTCCTCCCTTCCACAGCCAGTGGTTCAATTGGTTTGAGGATGGCCCTGGGGTGTCGGGGATGGCTCCATTGGAGCACGTTGGTCTCAGGTGCTAAAAATAACTTGGTACTCCAGTGTCAGCCCAAGATGGGGTTGCAAGGTTGATGCCGGTCGGGGTGCATGTGGGAGTCTAACTCACTATCTTCCCTCCTCTCACCTAAGAAAATAAATAAAAAGCAATAAAAAAGTGAGCTCAAAGGTGTTTGTATTTTAAGTGATGATATGGTATCTGTGAAAAGTAACTTCTTTACTGCTGCATTAGTGAATCTATTAACCAGTTGCATTATAACATGTTAATCATTAAACATTTGTTGGCCACAGCTGTTTTTCAGTGGTTAAAGGGAAAACAATGACTTTATAGGATTCAGAAAACCCAAAAGCCTAAATTTGTTAAACCCTTAATTTTGTCTATATACTTATTCAATAGTCTGAAAAACAAACAAACAGTATTACAAACTATAGAGGTTCTATAGCCTATCTAAATTATGGTCTTTGATTCTGAGTAAATCCTATTTAAATTTTAATAAAGTTAACTGCATATCAAAAACAATTTTTTTTTTTAAAGTGAAGAGGAGGGGAGTCTGATCAGGCGGTGGTGCAGTGGATAGAGTGCCAGCCTGGGATGCTGAGGACCTGGGTTCGAAACCCCAAGGTCACTGGCTTGAGCACGAGCTAATCCAGCTTCAGTGTGGGCTCACCAGCTTGAGTGTGAGGTTGCCAGTTTAAGCATGGGATCATAGACGTGACTCAATGGTCGCTGGCTTGAGCAAGGGGTCACTGGCTCTGCTGGAGCCCCCTGGTCAAGGCACGTATGAGAAAGCAATCCATGAACTAAAGTGGTGCAACAAGTTGATGCTTTTCATTTCTTTCCCTTCCTGTCAATCCCTCTCTCTCAAATAAAGTGAGAGGAGGGAAGATGGATTCCTGAATTGGCCCTGACCTAGATCCACTTAGCAACCCTTGTCTGTGGCTGACACCCGGACTAACCGAGCTATCCTCAGCACCCAGGGCTGATGCTGGAATGAACAGTCACTGACTGTGAGATGGGAAGAGAGAAAGAGAAGAGGCAGAGGGAGGGGAAGAGAAGCAAGATGGTCACTTCTCATGTGTGCCCTGACTGGGGATCAACCCTGGGACTTCTGCACACCCAGCTGACGCTCTATCCCAGTGCTGGGCAATCTTTTGAGCTTGGTGTGTCAAAATTCGCCAAAAAACAGAGCATAACTCAGGTGGTGTGTCACTTCGAGAAAAACAGCCTAACCCAGAACTAGACGCTCTATGCTGGAGTTCTGTTGTTTGGGCCTACAGACCTCCGGCATAGTGCCTACACTACAGCAAATGTTTTATCCTGGGCTACTGGGCCTGGCCTGTGCAGGAGCCGAGGATGAAACATCCTTCTCGGCATGTGGCCCCATACTTCTCTGGTATGCGGCCGCGTGTCATCGAAAATGGCTACGCGTGTCAGCACTGACACGCGTGTCATAGGTTCGCCATCACGGCTCTATCCATTTCAAAGCTTCAAATTTTATTTTAATAAAATAAAAGGATTGCTTCTGCTTTAAAAAGAGATTTCTTTAAATGTAAGGCCATTTTTTCTTATGCTACACTGGACATAAAACACGTTTCCTCATAATCTGTAGAAAATGTTTATACTATAAAACTCAGTCGTTAATTTTTACAAAACAATATGCCAATCTTCTTCAGATTGATAAACTCATCAGTCTATCCAGAAATGCCACTTGATCCCACAAGTTGAAATGTTTTTTTCTATAAAAATTGGTACATATAAAATGTGTTTTAGGTATTTACTTCCTATTCAAAAGTTTGAACGTTCCAAAACATAGGAGTACAATTTAAACAATTTTGTTTCTTTAAATTTTAAAAAAATTAATTGATTTACAGGAAGAGGGAAAGATAAAAAGAGAGAGAAACACTGATTTGCTGTTCACCCATTCGTGCATTCATTGGTTGGCTTCTATACGTGTCCTGACCGGGGATCAAACCCACTACCCTGGTGCATCAGGATGACATACATTCCAACCAACTGAGCCAGGGCTAAAACCTTTCACTGTTAACAGCACATTTCCATCTCTGCTTTTTGCAAGTAATGGAAATATATTAGATGCATATCAGGAAACAGAAGTATGATTTAAATGAACACAATAAGGGCATAATTGATAAACGCATAACTTTAGCCAAACTTTGCTGTACAACAAAAAGACTAATGGCTTGCTTGGTCCAATTAGTATTAAAAACAGACTGTCATTTATATATATCTATATCTATATGGAAATAAACATTTTGTTCTGGTTATTGTATGATCTTCAAGAGAATAAAAAGTATTTTTAAAAATCTCATCAAATTAAAAAAAATCTCATCAAATTACATGTAATAACATGTTTTTGTAAAAATTTTTCTTTAGAATGAAAATTCTAAAGCAAAGGATGCGATAATCTTAAGAAAGCAGCATGAATTAGTAAGGTTAATAAATATATTTTGGCAAACTGAGATCTTACTTAGGTGGTTCAAACTGTCAGATGCCCCTCTCATCAGAGGGGTGCTGTAAGTGCCTATAAACCAGGCTAGGCAAGAAAGAGATTGTTTCTGGCACACCGGCAGTCTTTCCCATCAGTAACCGGCTGTTTTACCAATTAGAAACAGCTTAATCCTTACTGCTAGATGGTTGGAAAGAACTATTATTAGACTGTGAAATTTTCTAACACAAATGCATCGACAAACAACATCACTCCCAGCCTAAGACTCGTTATCAAATAGAGAAATGTTCCCTATGTTGGTCTTAAAACATAAAAAACGGAAAACACTAAGTATCTCAAAAATGAAAATACAGCCTGACCTGTGGTGGCGCAGTGGATAAAGCGTCGACCTGGGAACACTGAGGTCACCAGTTCAAAACCCTGCACTGGTCTGGTCAAGGCACATATGGGAGTTGATGCTTCCAGCTCCTCCCCCCTTTCTCTCTTTCTCTCTCACTCTGTCTCCTCTCTAAAGTGAATAAAATAAAAAAAAAGTTGTTTAAAAAAAAAATGAAAAAAAAAAATGAAAATACAGAAACACCCAAAGATTCTGAAAAGCACAAGATCAACATGATTTACTTTAGCTATCTATAAGTATGCTTCTTTTATTCCAAAAAAGTCTATTTACAAGGTATGCTTACATGGCATGTTAAAAGACATGCATCAGGGGTTAATAAGTCATTATAGCAGTTTTATAAAAAGATATTTTTTCAAATATTAGTCATTATTAAAAAGAATTAAAAGGCTGTAAACTGTGATTGCCGTGAAAGAGCACGTGACCTTAGGGGAAGAAACATTTCACTAGAGTTTCCACAAGTTCCTTCTTCTAACTGCAGTTCTGGGGGCAATGGAGGAGCCCCAGGATCCCCAGGTCTGGGAAGTGTAGTTGAAGAGAAGGTAGGAGTTTCAGTTTTGCCTACTTCTAGAACAGGCAAATTCAAAGATGAATTAGTAGAGAAAAAGAAGGCTGTGCTGGATTCTCCTTCTGGATGGTACATGATAGTGGATGTGCTCCGCTTTTCAGAGAAATTACTCTCATCTGAGTTTGATCTAGAGAGGTTGTTTGTAGCTCCGTCTGGAAAAGGCTCACAGTTGCTCCCTTTTAGTCCTACAATGAAATTATTCAAATGTTAAAAAAAATGTAACCAAAAAACCCCCAAATTGAGTCTATGCCAGTGGTTCTTAACCTGGGTTCTATCGAACCCTAGGGTTTCGATGAGTCTGTCTCAGGGGTTCGGAGAAACCTCTGCCACGGAGGCCAGAATAAAGTAATACCGTAATTTGTTGTGAGTTCATGCACTTTGTTGGTTTTGTTCTTTGAGCAAGGTGATGTTCATGCACGGCTCATTTTGTGCACCAGTAAAAAAACATATACCTATGTCTTGAATTTGGAAAAAAAATCATATTTTATTTATCACTAAAGAAGCGTTCGGTGAATGCGCATATGAAACTGGTGGGTTCGGTACCTCAAAAAAGGTTAAGAACCACTGGCCAATGCCCATCTTGTAACTTTTTAAACAATTAAGAAACATTTTTTTAATTTATTGATTTTAGAGAAAAAGGAAGGAGGAGGGGAGGGAGGGAAAGGAGGAGGGAGGGAGGGAGTCGGAGAGAGAGAGAAACACTGATTTGTTGTTTCACCTGTTTGCACTCATTGGTTGATTCCTGTATGTTCCCCAACTGGGGACTGAACCCGCAACCCTGGCATATCAGAATGCCACTCCAACCAACTGAGCTTATCCAGTTAAGGCCCATCTTGTAACTTCTGATTTTATTTTATATTTTTTACAGAGACAGAGAGAGGAATAGATAGGGACAGACAGACAGGAACAGAGAGAGATGAGAAACATCAATCATTACTTTTTTGTTGCAACACCTTAGTTGTTCATTGATTGCTTTCTCATATGTGCCTTGACCGTGGGGCTACAGCAGACTGAGTAACCCCTTGCTGGAGCCAGCGACCTTGGGTCCAAGCTCGTGAACTTTGCTCAAACCAGATGGGCCCGCGCTCAAGCTGGCGACCTCGGAGTCTCGAACCTGGGTCCTCCGCATCCCAGTCTGATGCTCTATCCACTGCACCACTGCCTGGTCAGGCCCATCTTGTAACTTTTTAAAGATTATAAACTAGTTACCATACAAACAATACTTAAAATAGTAATTTATAAATTCTGTCATAATCCATTTCACATTTAATTTTCCTTTCCCTACAAATATGAAATGTAACTATTATTTACATTTTCTAGATAAGGAAATAGTCTCAAGGAAGCTAAATGACATGATATAAAATCACTCAATTTGTATACTTAACCACTAAAGGGCCTGGGAAAAATAAAGTAGCCCTGAAAGTTTTTCATAAAATAAGAAATGGCTTTCACAACTAATATTCTTTAGCATACTAGCACAAAAAAGCATTACCCAATAGAAACAAAATTTAAACAGGGCATATGCTAAAATTCTATGAGTTAATTAATGCCTGTTACTGAATCCAGAATCCGAGGGTGTAAGAAGTGAAAGGGATTTTAGAGATCATTTGGGATAGTCTCTCACTATTAGAAATGAGAAAACCGAGGTGCAGAACAGTTAAGCCATGTCCAACATTCCAAGACTATTTCACGGGAAAGAGAAACTTAGATCCAGGTCTCCTCTCCACATTAAATAATATCTTGGTTCTCAACCTATTTACTTAAATGATGGTGGTTGTTCTGACCAAAGATTTTTACCATATCGGAATGGTACAGCCAACAACTGGTCTCACTGTAGAAAGAATAAACACAAACACAGTTCATCTTTCTGTTAGGCTTAGCAAATATTCAACCTATAACTATCCATAGGTATCGGACCTTCTGAGCTGACAAATTTTATGTAAAACCTGCAAATTCTGTAAAGCACATTTCTATGTCATTTATTTATTTATTTAAAAATTTTTTATTTTTATTTTATTCATTTTAGAGAGGAGACAGAGTGAGAGAGAGAGAGAGAAAAAAAGAGAAAGGGGGAGGAGCTGGAAGCATCAACTCCCATATGTGCCTTGACCAGACCAGTGTAGGGTTTTGAACTGGTGACCTCAGTGTTCCCAGGTCGTTGTTTTATCCACTCTGCCACCACAGGTCAGGCTATGTCATTTATTTTTACCACTAGTTTTTCAACTTCACAATACATTCAGCACTTCTGTTCCATGCTATAGAAACTATTTTCTTAAGTATGGCTCAAAAGGGGAAACTCCCAATGTGCTCCAGCATGGACTCACAGTGAGCTCCTTAAAGGCAGAGCCCTAAGTTACTCATTTCTGGATCCCAGCACCTAGAACAGCTGGAGGAGAGCTGTATTATGTTCACATTTAACTTAAGTGCTCTGGAGAGAGACAGAGGGAAGATAAAATTTCGAGTGTAAGGGGGATTTAAACTATATAGGCAAACAGCATTTTAATCAATGCGTGTGTGTGCTCCAGGGTGAAGGTGAAAGACAGAAGTGAGCTGGCTATTCCCTTCATCAATCTCAGTTCCTATGACTCTCTCTTTTTACCAGACTGAGTACAACTCTGGTGTTTAAAGTTATCTATAATTTAGCCTGACCTGTGGTGGCGAGTGGATAAATCAGCGACCTGGAATGCTGAGGTCGCTGGTTTGAAACCCTAGGCTTGCCTGGTCGAGGCACATATGGGAGTTGATGCTTCCTGCTCCTCCCTCTTCTCTCTCTCCCCTCTAGAATGAATGAATAAAATCTTTAAAAAAGATTTAAAAAATATTAGTTATCTATAATTTACAGCAGCAGTTTTCAACCTTTTTTTTCTCATGGAGCACACAATACAACCTTTTTCATTTCATGACACAAATACGTTAGTTACTAAGGAAGAGGTCAGTGCTCCTTTTTCCCTTAGGAATTAGTCTATGTGTACCATGAGAGGAAAAAGGTTGAAAACTGCTGATTTACAGAACATGATTCTTATAAACACTGCCACTACTTCATCTTGTGATCAATTGGCAGGAGAAAAACTATCATAGTCAGGACTTATTAAAAATACTTTGCCTATATACTATTCCTTATGTATTATGTGCATTTTTAGGGGTTAGATTAATTTGACATTCTGCTACTTTAGAAACAAACTCCCGAGTAGACTGTGACTTCATTACCATTAAATTTCCTATAAATGATATTATTAAATGAATATAAATATTGAACACTGAGTGATATTCCACTTTTCCAATGTAATGACATCCTATAAGGTTAAAAATGCAAATGAATGTAACTCTGAAGCTTAAACTTTTCAGTAAAAGCAAAATGATCACTTCTTGGTTTTCTTTTACATTTTATTTTTAAGAGCATTGTTACATTTAAATGAACTCTTGGATACCTAAGATATTTACCTTTCAGATGTTCTAGTTTTATATTCCGAAGTTTCAGCACTTCATCCGTAATCTTTTGTATCAGAAAGTTCTGTGTTTTTTCTCGACGAATAGATTCAACAAGGGTATCTAGTCCTTTGGGGTTTTCTTGTAAGTAGTCTAACAATTTTCCAGCCCTTTTTCTACTTGATGTTCGGCAAGAAATTTCTTCAGTGTCTTCTCTACTTAGTATTTTTTTTGCACGTAGATGATCAAAATGTCTCTCAGCTATGATTTTTTCACACAGATACACACGCAAATTTTCTAAAGCCTGAAAGACATAAAATGTGCTTCAATGTTATTTTTAATGCCTATGAAAATCACATGGTAATCCATTAGTAATCTTAACTGGTGGGAGAAGACATCCTAAAATCAGGAGGTTCAAGTTTACTTAAATGCACCCTATGGCCTGACCTGTGGTGGAGCAGTGGATAAAACACTGACCTGCAATGCTCACGTCGCTGGTTTAAAACCTTGGTCTGGCCTGGTCAAGTCACATATTGAGAAACAAATAATACAATTTGATGCTTACCATTCCTTGTCTTCTTTTCTCTCCCTGTCTCTCTAAAATCAACAAAATCTTAAAAATAAATAAATAAAATGCAGATAAAGGTCCGAGCAGACAAAAGTAGGTTCTAGATTAGACATTCCTCACAGCTTCTGTCCTGCTCTGGTCCCATTTTCACACCTATAAACCAAGACCACACTATTGTAAAGAGCAGCCACTGTCATCCAGAGGCCAGGGTCCATGGAAATAGGGAAGTCTGCTGAGAGCCACCTTTGGGGGTAAAGGAGAGAGCAGAAGCTTCCATACACATTAGTTAATATTTATCAAGGAACCAGGATTAGTCAGGACCAGAGAGGATAACTTAGTGAGAGGTCTCATATCTTATAACTTTCCCGTGTTTGCTAATTTTCCATCTTCCTAGAGTAAAATCATTTAAAAGCTATTTCACTAAACTATAATGGCCCATAATGTATCTATATCTGGACTCAGTTGGAAAGACTATAACTCAAGTGAGTCAGTTGGTAAGAAAGGAGATAGTTAGATGAGGGTGGAGGAAAGAAACCTAAAGGAATAGTGAATGGAGAAAGAAATTAAAGAAACAAAGAAGAAATCACAACAAACAGGCCTAGATCTGAGAAGTAGCTAAGGGGGCTTTATGAGCAAAAAAATGGCCTGGGTCCCAATAAGGAGCATGAATAGTCTTCTGTCAGTGACTGTATTTTAACTCCTCCACTTATTACATATGTGATCATGGGTAACTTAACTCCTCTGTGTCTCAGTTTCCTCATTTAAGCATTATGAGGAATAAATACATGTAAAGTTCTTAGAAAAGTGCCTGGTACATACTAAATGATTAATAAATGTTAGTGATAGTGACAATGATAATTTAACTCACATTTATAAGATGAGCAAAAGGCAATGGAAAATTTTAGAAATATCCTTATATATGGTGGCAGAAAAGTTGGCTAGGTAAAGGGTTCCTATAGTTCTCAGTTTGCTGAACCCCCACATTGATTTATTTACTCACACAACAAACATTTCTTATATCTAAATACCTAAGACTGTAAGTACTGAGCATGCAAAGATCAACAAGACTTGAATCCTGCATGCAAAGGGCACAAGCTCTGGTTGGAGAATATATATTACATGTAAGCCAGTAATTATAAGACAATGTGATATGCTCCAGGAAAAAAAAGACCATTGGTCAAGTACTGGGGAAGCACAGAGCAAGCAATTAACTCCACCTCCAGGACCTGGGAATTTTACAGAGGCTACACTTTTGCTAGAGACAGGAAGGTGCACAGTGGGGAAACACTGAGAATTCCAGGGCGGCTGGAACAGGCTGCATGTGACAGGGTGGTGAGAAAAGTAGTTAGGAAGGAAAATTGAATCATGGAGGAATTTTTATAACAGTTGAGGGACACACATTTCCTTATAGCCAAAAGAGTCATCCAATGTTTATAAATAAGAAGCAGTAAGAAAAGTTTTACAGAGAACTGGGAGGAGCAAAAACTGGGGTCAGAGGAAACAAATTAGAAGATGCTGCAATACCTTACATACATTGAGTGCATAAATTTAAGCTGTGAAGATAGAGAGACGGAATAGATTTAAAAGATAAACTCCTTGAAAAACCTCATTGTTATTTATACCACCTATACATTGATGATTCCCAAATTCGGGATTATTTTTTAATTTTTTAAATACTTTTTTCCTTTTTATTGAATTTATTGGGGTGACACTGGTTAACAAAATCATACAGGTTTCCTATGCAGTTCTACAACCCAGCACCTGTACACTATCTTGTGTGTTCACCACCCTGTCCAGTCTCCATTGATGAGTCCCAAATTTGTGTATGTGATCAAGACTTTCTCCACCTAGACCTCCAAAGATACTTTGAATTCATCATGTCCAAAACAGATTTATCTCCCCCTATTCTTTTCCTCTGATGTTCCCAACAAGCTTGGGAGTACCGCAACCCATTCAATCATGCTCTAGACTTACAACTGAACCTTGACTTTTTTCTCTCCTTCACTCACTTGCTACATCCGATCACCCACCTACCAAGACCTGCCACTCTACCCCTTATACAGTGTGTCCGTAAAGTCATGGTGACCGTGTGACTGGTCAAAAGTGCACCATGACTCTACGGACACAGTATATTTATATAATCTGCCCCTTCACTTCACCTCTATTATTAGCACTACTCTAGTTCAGGTCCTTGTGATACACTGCATGGACTATTAACAACGGACACCTAGCTATACTTCCTACTTCACTGCTTCCCCTAAAACTTCTCCTTTACCAGATCTTCCAACTCTTCAAGAGAAAATAGAAACCTGGAGTGTTATATAAAGTCTAATACTGAAATGTCATCAGGTAACTTTTTAAAAATTTAACACTGTGTTCTACTCTTGACTTAAAAGCATAAATTTCTTCAACAAGGGCAGAAGAGTAGAGAAGTTAATTAAGAGCATGGCTCTGGTTTCAGATTGACCTCAGCTCAAATCCTGAATCTGCCATATACTTCTGTGAGAGCTGGGGTAAGTTACTACCTTTCTAAACTTCCTGATTCTTACTGACAAAATACTACTACTCACTTTGGAGGACTCCTAGGAGGACCAAATGGGACAGTGAATATAAAGGCTTGACAGTCTGTGATACACAGTAAGTGCTCAATAAATAATCATTATTTGATAATGGCAGACAGGGCACTTCACACTACGGATCTATCACCACCTCTATGGTCCTGGTACCTTATGCTATATCTAAAACTGCTGTTTGTCACTCTATATTTCTTACATTGTCACCTTTGCCTTGTTTTTTCTTCTCTATACTCCAAGTCCTTTAAGAATCAGGACACTGGTCATCTACTTCAGGAAGCTTTACCTAAACTCCACAGAAAAAGTTAGGCATCCTCTCCTCTGTCCTTGCAGTACCCTGTGTATACATTTCATATATATATAGCTAGTGCTCGACTTACAACCACGATTGGTTCCGACAGACCGGTCATAACATGATTTGGTCGTAAGTTGAGTAGGCTATATGTACAGTACAGTGAAATGATGTTATAAAAATCTTTAAGTCATATTTTATCATTATTTTTTTCATTATTGTTATATATCATAATTTTCTTTGTTCATTTTATGCCATTTCTATCATCTCCACACCATTTTGTTTCTTATTTTTACAGTTGTCAGGTTTAAGTAAAACACTACATTACCAGTACAACTGGTTTAATATTTGCAAAACGTACAAAATTACAAAATACCGGTGTATACAAAAACTGCTCCAGACGCGGAGCAGTCATGTCTAGCGATTGTGGTTGCAAAGTCGAATGGTCGTAAGTTGCATAGGTTGTAAGTCGATCAATATCTGTCTATACATACCAGGACTCTACTTTTTGTCTCCCAATTCATTCCCAGACTCTCATTCTGTCCTACTACTCTCCTCAAAGTCACCAATTGCCTCCTTAATGCAAAATCTGATACTTTTTAGTCATCTTACTTCTCAGCAGCATGGACACAGATGACCACTCCTTCCTTGAAATACTCTTTTCTTGTCTTCTTATATGTATACAGCACTCTCCAGGCTTTCTTCCCATCTCTGTGGCTATAACTTCTTACTTTTCAAAACTCTTCTACGATCTCCTTCTTCCCTTCTAGTTCACAACTTCTAAGTGAACTCATTCAATCTCATACTTGTATACTGCTCACAAAAATTAGAGGAGCCTGACCTGTGGTGGCGCAGTGGATAAAAGCGTCGACCTGGGAACACTGAGGTCGCCAGTTCAAAACCCTGCACTGGTCTGGTCAAGGCACATATGGGAGTTGAGCTTCCAGCTCCTCCCCCCTTTCTCTCTTTCTCTCTCTCACTCTGTGTCTCCTCTCTAAAATGAATAAATTAAAAAAAAATTAAAAAAAAAATTAGAGGATATTTTACAGCTTCATATTCATTTTGAAATATCTCCTAATTTTTGTAAGCAGTATATTTCCAACTCAGATCTCTGACTTTCAGACTTGTTGGTCAAGTTGCTGATTTGACATTTCTGGTTACTAACCTGATTTTACTCTCTACCTCAACTCCCACCACATTCAATTCATCATCAGGGCCTATCATTTCTACTTCAAAAATGCACCTGGAATTCCGCTCCATTCATTTCCACTGCCTTCACCCAGATCCAAATCACCATCATCTCTCAGCTATATAAATTCTGAGTCTCTTCACTGGTCTCCTTCCTTTCACTTTTACTGTCCTCAGTACATACAGCAGGCAAAGGGCTCTTTTAAAAATATAACATTAGGACTCTTTTAAAAATATAACATTAGGGTCCTGGCCAGTTAGCTCAGTGGTAGAGCGTCAGCTGAAGGCATGTGGAAATCCTGGGTTTGATGCCTGGTCAGGGCACACAAGAGAAGCGGCCATTTGCTTCTCCACCCCTCCCCCTCATTTCTCTCTCTCTCTACCCCTCCTGCAGCCATGGCTTGACCAGAGTGAGCTGGCACCAGGGACTGAGGATGGCTTCCTGGCCTCTGCCTCAGGTTCTAAGAACAGCTCAATTTGGAGCTAAAGAGCAACACCCCAAATACACAGAGCATCACTCCTAGTGGGCTTACCAAGTGGATTCCCATTGGGGCGAGGGCGGGAGTCTGTCTGTCTCTGCCTCCTCCCACACTTGGGGGAAAAAAATCCAAAATTTTACTACCCTCAGTAAGACCCTTCATAATTTGGCTCTAGCCTACCTTCCTAACTTCCCCTCAGGGCACCTTCTGCCTCTTCCAATTTCCCCAAGTCACCAAGGTCTTGCCTGTTTTAGGTCCTTTGGAAATTCTGTGCCTGGAACGCTCTTCTCCCAGATCTGTCATATTTTTCAGTAATCACTTTAATTGTAACGTTTTCTGACTATCCTATCTCAAGTAGAAGCCCCAGTTTTGTCTCAACATCTGTTTGTCTCCTTAATAGTACTTACCATAATGTGTAATCATACATTTATTTGTTTTCAACCCTAATGACCTACATGTTCAAAGCAGTAAAAAACCAGCTATGTTTCCTTCTCTGTATACTTAACAGAGTGCTAAGTAGATAATTATGGATTAATTTTTTTCTTTGTTTTTTTAATTTAGTGAGAGAGACAGACAGGAAAGAAAAGAGATGAGAAGCATCACCTTCTCATTGCACCACTTTAGTTGTTCACTGGTTGCTTCTCATATCTGCCTTGACAGGGGTGGGGTAAGGTGGGGGAGGCTGTTCTGCACTAGCTGAGCCAGTGTCCATGGGGCCATGTGTATGATCCCACGCTCAAGCCAGCAACCCTGTGCTCAAGCTGGTGAGCCAGTGCTCAAGCTGGATGAGCCTGTACTAAGCCAGGGTTTCCAATCTGGGTCCTCAGCATCCCAGTTCTATTTTCTATCCACTGTGCCACCGCCTGGTCAGGCAGATGAATATTTTGTAGCTTGTAATTATCATTTTCCGTCTATAGCCCTCCTAAGAAACCAAGCTCTTTTCAAACTAGGATTGTGTCTAAGTTTTAAAATTTTGAACTGTTAGATTCAACTACAGTATTAGCCTCACAGCAGCATGTAATCCATATTAATAAAATTGAACTAAATTCAACCAAAAAGATGAAGTAAATGACTGGCTGGGGCAGAGGGGAAGGAGGAGCATAGTGAAGAAGGATAGGTGATGGTATACTATTCATCAGAGGACACAGCTGAAATAGCAAGCAATTTTGGGGGGAGGAATGATAAAAAGTTCAATATTAGACAAGGGGAGGAGGAATCTGCAGGATGTAAAAGTGGATTTCCAGTAGATATCTGAAAGTAAGTGCCTTTAGTTGAGAGCAAAGGAAGTCCAAATATGTGGGTGAACATTTAAAAACCTTCTAAGGTCATAAACCATTTTGAAAATATTGTGACAAAAATTTTTGAGAAAAATATGTGCGCATACTTTTTTTCATAGACCTCTTTGAAACATGTCCATGATTCCCCAAGGTTATGAATTTCTGATATGCTTGTAAAATGAAACCATGGAGATGGATAGTATCAAGGAACTCATAAAAAAAAGTAAGGTCTGGAAGGCATTCTTCGCATCTGTGTTTGTGTACAAGTTTTATATCCTCCCACTTGTAACCTCTCACTGCCTGTTTTATCAGGAGTAAAATGGGAATGAAAATGCTCTACCCTAGAGGTTGTTGTAAACATTAAATGGGAAGATCCTAAATTGTGGGACACAGCATCTAGAACATAGCAAGTCTAGCTCCTGGAGTTCATGGCTCACTAGCACCCATCTTGAGTAAGACAGCACTCAAGTATTATCAATGTCCCAATCTTACCTCAACTAGAACGTAAAGAAAGGGTCTGTAATTTGTTTTCTATTTGGCCAGACCAAAGGACAGTACTTCCCATAGAGTAAGTGTCCCATAAATATCTGCTGAATGAGGAAACTAAGGCACTCCTTCCAGTTATGCCCAGTTTCCTCCTGCTAATGAGTCTAATAGTAATCACGAGTACAATATAATAAACCTCACAGGGGAGAGAAAAGGAGGGGATTTGAAATAGATGAACATCTGAAGAGCTGTTGCCCTGTCCATTTCACAAAGACGATTTTGTATGTTTTAAGCCAGAACACATTTCATATCGAGTGCCTATTTTAAATTTGAATTGATATAAGCTATTTTAGTGGCTGGCACTCACATAGGTCTCAACTGGCAAAACAGCGAAAGGCACAAGAAAAACAAAAAACAAGCCGTATCTCAACAAAGCCATTGTTTAAGAATATATATTAAGATTTTCTGCAGCATGCAAGCAGAACTACAAAATTTACTGAATATTTTCAACGTCTGCTTGTATATTATTTACCGGCTACCTGTATTCATCCCCCTCCCCTCTATTTAACTATGTGGGCGTTTGCTTACTAGGGGAATTCCAGGTTGCGCTTTCAGCTGCTGAGCTTCCCCCTAGCCGCTTTGCAAAAGAGTTTCGCATATTTACAGCACTGCTTGGGATCCAGTATCGGGTCGAGCCTTTGCTACAGGTTGAGCCAGCAAGCTGGGGAGTTGGACTCCAGGATGAACGTGAGCCTTCGATCCCTAACAAGGCGGCTCCAAAACGCAGGGGGAGGATACAACCTGGGGATAGGTGAGGAGTGGGCAAGAAGCCGACTGCGAAGAAACGCTCCATTGAAGGTTTCTGCCACCCACGACCTGATTTTAGCGACTTAAAACGGCGACCAACTGGTCGCGGGGGTGGGGGTGGGGGTGGGGAACACTTCCACGCAGGCCGCTGGGCCGTTGGGCTCGAGGCGCCGCGGCCAGCCCCTCCCACCCGCAGGCTCCTCCCCCGACTCCGACCCCGACCCAGGTTCCAACTCCGGGTTTCCGCTCTCCTCGGCAGCCAACTGCAGCCCGCCCGCAGCCCGCGGGGCGCCTGGGCAAGAGAGGGCTACTCACGTCCTTCTTCACTTCAGTCAGGTCCTCTTCGGTGAGCGACAGCGCAGTGGGCTCCATGGCGCAGGCGGGGGATGGCGCCTCTTCCGGGTCCGGGAGCTCCGGCTGCGCCGCCCCACCTAAACCGGGGGCTTCGGCCTCGGTAGGAGGGGCGAGAAGCGGGGGCGGAGCGGGTCGGAGGAAGAGCGCTGCCCCTTCGGAAACAGAAAGGCTCAGGAATCAAACCGTAGCACTTCTGGCCCTTCCTCTAGTCTAGGGCGACAGTGATGCACACCTATATGTCCTGACGCGGCCCTCGGAACCCCTCTCCTTCCTTCTCCGGGAGGCTGGGCGCAGGTGCCTTTCCTCAGTGAGGCAGGGCCATTGGCAGAGCCCGCCCCTTCCCCGCGGCAGCCAATCGGTGTCAGCCTGCGAGCCCATTCAGTCCCCGCCCCCCGGCCCGATCCTTTCAGGCGTGGCTCCGCCCACAGCCTCAGGTCTTTTTCGTGTGGCTGCTGTTAGGTCTCCCGGAAAGGAATCGTTTCCGTGGGTGGAACCCGTCGCCGCTTGGCCCGCGGGCACTCCCGCCTTCGTGGACTGCTCCCTGGTAGAGTTTAATCTCGGCAGGCTTGTGCTTTTGGGTTCCTCCCCTCTTCCCAGACCCTGCCCTGCAACTTCCTGTTGCAGTGTTTGCTCAGTCTTTAAATTATTTGCTCTCACGCAGGCACGCACAACGTGTACACACACCACATACAACTTAACTGCGGTGCCATTTACAATCTCACCCTTTAACATCTAATTTAACGTCTGTATTGTTCATCTGTGTAATGGAGCTATGTCTACCTCAATAGGGCTGCTGTGAGAAATATGTAAATATTAAGTTTCTAGTTGTACTTGGCACACATTGGGCACTCGGCTTATTATCTTGCATTACTCAAATATTTATGTTCTACGCGTCTTATGCTGTAAGAGTTCTCCCATTTTACTGAGGGAGACTGAGGAGCACACAGCTATTTCCAGGATGTTCTATTACCGGTGTGTACAAAGCAACATGCAATATGGGTGAGAGAGACGCTCAAAACAGCCTTGGGGCCCAGCCGTTGTTTGGACAATATGCTAAATAAACTGGAAATAAGCTAGATGGTATTTGAAATTACAGGGTAGATTAAAATGACAGGAATACTAAAGACAAACTTGGGAACCCCAACATTTAAGGGAAGAGAAAGCAAAAGAACCAGAAAAGAAAAATGTTGCCAAAGCCACACCAATGTATATTGATCACAACATTGGCATTCTGCTTTTAACATTCACATTATGTCATATATCTTTTCCCAGATTGTTATGCAGTAATTTTTCTGATTGCTTCATCTTCTGTCACCGTGGTATTAACTATTTGTTTGTTCATTTCACAAGTATTTATTGTTATGTCAGCTAAGTGTCAGACATTATTCTAGGTACTTGAGGAAACAGTTGTGAACAAAATAGATATAGTTCTGGAATAGCTTCTGGAATTTAAATTCTAGTGTATGTGTGTTTGGGGCAGGCAGATAGACATTTGAAAAATGTTACATTAGTTATTTATTATGTTAGATGATAAACTGAGAAGCAATAAAACAGAAAATTAGGGTAAGGCTTTATGGAGAGGTAACGTTTAAAATATGATGGTTAATGAAGACCTCTCTGAAAAGGAGAGATTTTAGTTACCAGCTGAAAAAAGTGAGGAAATGAGTCATAAGGACATATGGAGAAAGAACATACGAGTATAGAGAGCAGGCAATGCAAAGGATTCAGTGTGGCTGGGAAAGACCTGAGCTCCCTATTTTCCACTGTAAAAGTTTACTCCGACATTATTCTGAATCATGTGGGTTCACTCTGAGTCACACGGGAAGCCACTGGAAGATTCTGAGCAGAGGAGTGACATGATCCGATTTATGATTTGAAAAAGAGCACTTTCACTTTTGACTTGAAGGGAAGGAGGATGGAAGAGTGAAGACCAGTTAGGACATGATTTCCATTATGAGCCCGAGGATGTGGTGGCTCAGAAAAGGTTGGTAGCAGTGAGGATGGTGAGAAATGGGGAAATGGTTTCATTTCCTTTTAAAAAGATCACTCTGGCTGCTGAGGAGAGAGAAGACTGTAGGTGTAAGGGAGGAAACAGAGGCCAGCTGCTGTTGTCTGTAGCTGTGGTGAATACTCCTCCATGATTACCTTGTTATTCCCAATTTCTCATGTTAGAAAACATTTGTCCCCCAATTTTTTTTTTTTTAAATTTTATTCACTTTAGAGAGTAGACACAGAGTGAGAGAGAGAAAGAAAGAGAGAAAGGGGGGAGGAGCTGGAAGCATCCCGTATGTGCCTTGACCAGACCAGTGCAGGGTTTTGAACTGGCGACCTCAGTGTTCCCAGGTCAACGCTTTATCCACTGCGCCACCACAGGTCAGGCTGTCCCCCAATTTTTTTACCTACATACTCCCCCTACATAATTTTCTTTTGGATTATCATTTCTTTTACATAAACTCCTAGGAGCAGGAGTATAGGCACCCAAGGAAATTATTACTCTTTGTCTTTTTATATATATTTCCATAGGTCCCCTCCATGTGTGGAAGTGAACTGTATTTTGCTATAATTATACCAGCTCTGCTGATGAAGGAGGCGATTCAGAATCCATTAAAGCAAAGTGATTTATTTATTTATTTATTTATTTAAACATGTTTATTGGGGGAAGATATCTTACAGAATGGCTTCTCTTTTTTTGTTTGTTTGGTTTTTTTTACAGGGACAGAGAGAGAGAGGGATAGATAGGGACAGACAGACAAGAACGGAGAGAGGTGAGAAGCATCAATTATTAGTTTTTCGTTGCCATTGCGACACCATAGTTGTTTATTGATTGCTTTCTCACATGTGCCTTGACCGTGGGCCTTCAGCAGACTGAGCAACCCCTTGCTGGAGCCAGCGACCTTGGGTCCAAGCTGGCGAGCCAGATGGGTCCGTGCTCAAGCTGGCGAGCTCAGGGTCTCGAACCTGGGTCCTCTGCATCCCAGTCCAACGCTCCATCCATTCGCCACCACCTGGTCAGGCTAAAGCAAAGTGATTTAAATGATGCCAATTTGATAACACTCATTTTGGCCCGGTCATTGTGATGTTGCTGTTCAATTACTGTTCTGTTCTATATTTTATTTTATTTATTTTATTTTATTATTTTATTATTTTTATTTTTTGAGAAAGGGAGAGAGAAACAGGGAGGGGGAGAGAGAAGGAGGAGAGAGAAATATTAATTCGTTGCTTCACTTTAGTTGTGCATTGATTGTTTCTCGTACTTTCCTTGATGACTAGGTGAGGGTGGGAACACTCAAGCTGAGCCAGCGACTGCTTGCTCAAGCCAGTGATGTCGCACTTCAAGCCTGAGACCCTGGGATCACGTGGGGGATGCTGCACTCAAGCAGGTGTCCTCAGTGTTCTGGGTTGATGCTCTGTCTACTGCGTCACACACATCCTACGTTCATTGCCAAGATTTAACAAATATTGATATTTTTCTACATTGGTTTCTGACATCCAAAGATTAGTGGCAGACATCTCTGATCCTTGAGCCTTCTTTTGTGACACTTCCTATACATATGACTTTCCTGGTCATTGACCATCATTTCATTTCTGATACCTCAAACCTTCTTCCATTTTAGGTATTCATTTCTTTTTTCATTTATTCAGCTAAAAATTTGTGTCTGCCGTGTGTTGAAAATGGGAATTGTGGAATAAGGTGCAGCTGAGTAAGGAGCTTAACAATTTTTAACAGCTGTAAATTTGATAGTTTGTTTTTAAGGCCATGTCTCAATGTTCTCAAGGCAAATTGTGTCAAAGCAGCCATCTCTGAATGCCATGTGTCCATCACAGAGCTAGTTCATGGCCAGCATTGTAGTTCCTGCTTTTTTCTTCCCCTAATGTATCATATTTCTTTCATAAGCAGGGCCAGACTATAATGAAGGTTGGGCATATTTTCAAGAAAATAGTCCTGGCCATTCTTTACCTTACAATAATCCTGCCTCCTCCCCATCCTCTTCATTCTCATCCCCCAACTTCTAGGAGCATCATCTGCCTCCTACTGTGAAATACGAGGCATCTTATCAATATACTCTGAGGGACACAGTTTAGGTGCTGCAGACATAAGGCAACATTTCAGTGGTTAAGAATGAGGATGTTGGCACTTGACAGACCTAGTCTGGTTTAATAGTTCCCTAGGGCTGCCATAGAAATTACCACAAACTGGGTAGGCTTAAAAGAAAGAAATTTGGCCCTGGGCAAAGAGCTTGGTTGGTGCGTCGTCCTGACAAGCCAAAGTGTCGGTTCCATCCCTGGTCAGGGCACATATAAGAATCAACCAGTGATAGCATGAATGGGTTGGACAACAAATTGGTGTTTCTCTCTCCCTAAAAATCAGTAAGTTTAAAGAAATACTCATATTAAAGGAACAAATTTATTCTCACAGTTTTGGAAGGCTGGGCATTCAGTATTGGTGGGGCCATGCTCCCCAAAGGTTTAGGGAAGAATTTTTTTTTTAATTTAATTTTTTCCACTGATGACAGAGAGAAAAGTATCAACTTGTTGTTCCACTTACCCATGGTTGCTTCTTACATGTGCCCTGACCAGGGATTGAACCCATGAACTTGATGTACCTGGATGACACTCTCTCTGTTCACTGAAGAAACTTCTTGTCTTCTCCTAGCTTCTGGTGGTTGCCAGCAATCCTTGGTATTCTTTGGCTGTGGCAGCCTAACTCCACTCCCTGCCTCCATCTTTACATGTCCTTCTTTTCTGTTTTTCTCCTATGTCTCTGCTTCCAAATTTTCTTCTCATAAGCACACTATCGTTGGATTTAGGGCTCACTTTAATTCAGTATGCCTTTATCTTGACTTAAAGATATTTGTAATGCTGGTGGCCATGGCCAATCAGGTTCACATTGGATTCCAGGAGATGATAGAAAAACTGTGGAGCCAGAAAGCATCGGGCCATTCCATTTAATAAAGTCTAATAAAGGCGGACAAGCACACAGGCAGGGGAAACCGCCTCTCAGGCAAACAAACAGCAAAATGGCCCCTCACAGTGGCGAGTAGGCAATTGATGCATACACAATCCCCCATCTTTCTAGAGAGCAAGCACCCATAGTCTTATATAGGCTATGCACACGTGCCTGCCATGTATGTACTCTCGCGCTAATCAAAGTGCTTGCAGCTGGCACACCAGCGAGTGAGCCTAACACAACTGCTCCACAATACTATTTTCAAATAAGGTCATACTCTGAGGTCCAGTAGACATGAATTTTGAGAAGACACTGTTTAACTCAGTACAATTGGAGTGTAGATCTGCCAATTATTCACTGTTTGACCTGGGAGCAACTAATAAGCTTTCAATAAAGACAGCTATTACAGGAATGCAGAGGAAGAGAATAGGAAACCATTTCTGACTGATAACATGGAATGGGTGTTGTAATGCCGGTGGCCGAGGCCAGGCAGGTTCATGTTGGATTTGGGCAGATGGTAGAGAACAGTAGAGCTGGAAAGCATTGGGCCATTCTGTTTAATCGAGTCTCACATCAGCGGACGAGCACACAGGCAGGGGAAACTGCTTCTCAAGCAAAGAAAACCCGCTTCTCAGGCAAAGAAACAGCAAAAATGGCCCCTCACAGTGGCAGGCAATCTATCTGCCATCCTCAAGTCCCCCCACCCCCCAGCGCAAGCACTTATGGCACTGCCACACACTCATGCTCCAAACAGCAAAGTGCTTGCAGCCAGTAAAACAGCAAGCAAGCCTAACACAGCTGCTTCTGCACAGGTGTGTTTAAACTGGCCCATAGGATTTTAATAGATGGAGCTTTGACTGCTGTTTAAAGTTTTCCAAAACTTTTCTGTCAGATACCAGATACTGTAGTGAATTCTCTTCCTAGTGATTGTGATTATAAATGTTTGGTAAATAGTTGGAGGAATAAAGCAGCGAGTTCTGAGACAGATACTCCTGGATTTTAATGGCAAGACGGTATGTGGTAGAATTCAGGTCCTTTCAGCTCGGGGACTTTGAAACCTGAGGTAGCCCTGCCCCTAGGAATGGCTCCCAGGAGGGTGTGGGGCGGTGAGCATTGGTTTAGCAAATGCTCTGAGGACATTTGCAAGAGCACCGAAGACTAGGGCATTGTTGGGGCTGATGAGGGACCCTAAGAGAAGGGATCATTCCCTCTCCTTTCCTCCTAGAAGATTGTTGGTTTGGAGAGCATGTATAGGAATTTAGTATTAGATACAGACTTGCATGATTATGGGACAAGGTGCCCTGAATATAATTAAAGGGAGGCAATAAACCAGGGGCAATATTTTAGTCTAGTAGCTTCCTAGGAAGAAATAATCACTAACAATTTCTTTCATAACCACCTGAAGCCAAATACATTATATCTACTCTTACAATTTAATCCCTATAACAGTCCTTCCAGGTGGGCTTTATTGCCCTCTCCTAATAGATGAGAAATCTGAATCTTAGAAAACATGATTTGCCCAAAACCACTCCCCTACCAAGTAGCAGAATCAGGATATCAACTCACCTCTGTCTGATAACAAGGCCATTTTCTTAATTACTAGCAGTAGGCTGAGTAATTGCTTCAGGGAATAGTAAATAAGATGAGTTAGGACAGTGGTTTTTTCAACCTTTTCACACTTGGGGACTGGTGACCAAGCCTTGGGGGAAACCGGGAGTGCATAAAGGTTAGCTCCTTAGGCATAACAGTGCAACACAGTACAAGCTGGTGCTTGACTCCAAACTCCACTCGGTGCGTTAAATACTACAAAAGTTTGTCCAAATGCTTTTTGTGTATTGTGCATGTTTATAAATGCTCTGCATGGTGTAAAAGATTGTTCGAACAAGCCTGCATGTTTCAGAGATATGTAAGACAACCTCAATAGTATTTTCACTGATGATACAGGCTGATAAGTAGCAATCATCCTGAGCATAAGTGAATTCAACTAAGGTCATTCGGTCTATAATCTTCACACAATATCAGGGTGGTTAACTCTTTGGTGGACTGGCATGAAATTTCTGGTAGATCGGCACCTCTCCGAGGATTGGTGGTTGAAAAACACCGAGTTAGGATTCTCCAACAAATCCTGGGGCAAAGAAAGAGGTATAATGCATTCATGTCTGTTTTTTGTCCCTGAGGTAGGAAAAAGCAAAGCCAGAAAACTTATCATGGGACTTTCCAAACTCCCCAAATGCAGAAGAAACGCTCAAGATTGCAGGACTGGGAGCTCTCTGGCTCTTGATGGTCCCTGAATTGCAGCTTTATAAGAACATCCTGTCAAAACAGATTGGACCTCTGCTCCAGGCCTAGAGATGCAAGTGATGAAGCAGGATTCCAGAAAAGGAGCATCAATATACTATAATTATGCTGAAGCCAAAGCTCAGGAACATAGTAAGAAGACTTCTTAGTCACTATAGTGAGGTTCTGGTGAATGAAGAGGTGGTAACAAAACAGTTTTCCATGAGTTCAGAGGCTATACTCTGTCAGATGGCACCTCAAGGTATAGGAGTGTAATGCCGGTGGCCGAGGCTAGGCAGGTTCACATTGGATTCGGCAGAAGGTAGAAAAACTGCGGAGCCAGAAAGGATTATGCCATTCTGTCTAATGATGTCTCACAAAGGCGGACAAGCACACAGGCAAGGGAAACCGCCTCTCGGGCAAACAAACTTCAAAATGGCCCCTCACAGTAGTGGGCAGACAATTTGTGCATCTGCAATCCCCCATTTATTTATTTATTCTCTCTTCTCTCTTTTTTCTTTTTTTCTTTCTTTCTCTCGCACGTGCGCAAGCACCCATAGCCTTACATAGGCCATACACACATGGCACTGCTATGCACCCACCAATCAGGCAAAGTGCTTGCAGCTGGTAACCCCACAAGCAATCCTAACACAGCTGCCCCACAAGGAGGAACCTTGCAAATGAGGATTCCAACTCCTGCTGAAGATCCATGAGGCATTGTGGGGAACAGTGAGGGGGACTGAAAACTAGGAATGGTTAAGTAATACAACTTGTACAAGGAAGGAGAAGGTGGCTCTTGAGAATTCCAGGTTGGGCTCCATGAAAGACATAATTTTGGGAAGGAGTATCAGAGGAGTAGCCCATGAGTGCCTCTCCAAGGAGGGTGGTGTGACCACTGAGAGGCAGCATGCCTTCCCTCAAAATTAGTCATTTCCCTTCCCATTAGCTGTGGTTAGAATCAGTGGTTCTCAGTGTGGGCCAATTTTTAAAAATCCCTGGCAGTCTGAGCATTACTAGGTTTTTTCTAACAGTTTTATTGAGATATTAATTCATATACCATGTAATTCTTCTATTTAAAGTATACAATTTAATGGTTTTTAACATATTTACAGAGTTGTGCAACCATAACCACAATCACTTTCAGAATATTTCATCACTCCTAACAAAAAAAAAAACACTACCATTTAGCCTTTACCCTCACTCCTCTCATCTTTCCCATCCCTGGACAAACATTCATTTGTTTTCCCTATAGGTTTGCCGATTTTTGACATTTAATATAAATGGATGATGCATGACCTTTCGTGCCTGACTTCTTTCACAAGCATAATGTTTTCAAGGTTCCTCCATGCTGCAATAGGAATCAGTACTTTATTCTCTGTTTATGGCTGAGTAATATTCCATTGTATGGATATACTATCTTTTGTTTATGCATTCGTAAGCTGGTAAACATTTGGATTATTAACACTATTTAGCTACTAAAAAGAATTCTGATATTATAAACCTTTGTGTATAAGTTATTGTGTGGACATATGTTTTCATTTCTCCTGCGTGTGTGTGTGCATATATATATATATATATATATATATATATATATATGTATATATATATATATGAGAATGAAATTGCTGGGTCACATGGCACTCTATGTTTAACCTTTTGAGGTGAAATGATAGTTTTGAAAACTTCCCAGTTCATTCTAATGAGATCATTAGAATCCCAGGGCTGAGAACTATTGACACCAACAAAATGGTGAAACAGAGAAGACCGCACTGACAGCTTCAAGGGAGATACTTCATAACCCTTGGGGATCCCTGTGGAACTGCGAAGCTTACCAGCTGCACCCAAGATGCTAGTGATTGCTGTCAACATGCAGGGGAATGTGCCTCGGTGCCCTGCTCTTAATTCTATTGATTCACCATTTACACTAATAACTTCACAGGATGAATATCTGTAATAAGAATTTTTAATTGCAATTCTTTATTCAATGAAATCCTCTGTGGAAGCTAAAGAGATAAAACAGATAAAGGTGGGGCAGGTCTAGGGGTCACTGAGAAGAGGGTGGGTTCTCAGGGTCCTGCCTGCTGGCCCTTAGACACTTCCTCTCTCACATCCCACCACGCCGGGCCCTTCTCCACCACAGTTGGGGCTTTATAGAGCATTGCTTGAAAACCCATGATCCAGAAGGTATTTTTAAAATTAGTTTGTAGATAACCCAAAACTGAGATCATAAAACGCTTTTTCCTTACTTTCAGACATTTAATTTAAAATTCATAAATAAAAAGTAAAATATAAATTCATCCAAGAATATATCACTTATTAGTCCAAGAAAACTATGTAAATTCCAGTATTTTTATTCTTCCCACCATTAGCTTTGTATTCATCTATGTAATGCTGAGGGCTCATGACCAGCTTTCCTCGTGTCGTCCAGTTCTTGTTTATGTTTTCTCTGGAGGTCATTGTATCTATCTTGGAAAGAAATGGCCTCTTGCTCTTTTTCTTTAAGGAAATATTTTTCCAAGACACTATGCTTTTCTAGCAATGATTCTACATCCTTTTTAATTCTGTTTTTCTTCAGAAATTCTGAGTTTAATCTCTACACTTGAAATTTTCTGCTGAAGCTGTATGTTTGATACTTTGGCTCAGGGTCCTCAGAATCAAACACCAGAACAACTGTTCCATGACTTTTCTCATCAGTTAAACCCAATGGAAAAAGTAAGATATCCAAATCAGTGAGTGTTGATTGCCGAATCTGTTTTCGGAACAATTTGACTGATGATGCTGTTGTCTGTATGGGTAACGTCTGGTGATGAAATAATGGGCTCACAGGAGGGGCAGCCAATTGACAAAGAGTGGTCATGGCCCAGTACAATCACTGGAAAAGCTGGAGAAAGATGGACTCCAGATACTGTAGGAAAGGCTGCCCAAGGAATAGCAGGAGATGTAGTTTGCATTTCATCATTACCCCTGTCAAAATCTCTGCAGCCTCAAAACCACCAAAATCATCATCATCCATTCTTCAAGTGCACCTGTTCCCGCTCTCAGCAGCTGCCCGCTGCTGCTGCTGGTGCTGTGCCGCTCAGCCTGGGTGAGCCATCCCCCAGCACACAGACTCGCATGCACACATTTGGGGCACAATCTCAGACCCATAGCTGGAACCACCGCCACCAGCCACACAAGGTGGGGTAGCCCACACACCACCCGGTTTCGATTACTAAACATAAAATACTTTTAATGACAGACTCAGTGGCAAGATGAACTCTAACAGAAGTAAGTATGAGGTAAACAAAACCAAACTGAAACTGATCTTCTTCAGAGAGGGTTATATTGAGAAGTATAAAGTTTTCTTTTCAGCAAGGTATTCAAGCATATTCCAGACAACTTTTTCTACAAAGAAGTCATGACCTTTGGGTCAACTGTGGGTTAGAGGAAGCATGTGGTAGAAAGTATGATGGCTTAGACCTGCCACTGAGTCAGCTGGGATAAGCCACTGTTCCTTTGGAAGGAAATGTCTAAATATTTAGCCTGACCTGTGGTGGTGCAGTGGATAAAGCCTTAACCTGGAATGCTGAGGTCGCCGGTTCAAAACCCTGGGTTTGCCTGGTCCAGGTCTCCACCTTTCCTGAAGCTGCATCTAGCTTGGTGCTGGTCAGTGACGAGCTAAGGGGCTGTGGGGGGACGTGTCTACAGACACGCTCTTCAGTGTGGCTGGATTGTTTCATCCCAAGACTTTCTCCATGAGAAAAGCAGTATGCAGGTTTACATTTCTTAATTGGCGTGAAGAATCCATGTGGCATTTAGGTTCTTTCACACTTTTTAACCCTGAGATATTATAAAGAAAACCAAAAATACCAGTATTTTGCTCATTTGTGCAAATCTCTCTTCAATTGAGACTCTGCCTTTATGGCTAATGACCAGAAAATGGTCTCTATAAACTGGACTGTTTGAACGTGCATCTTCTTTATAGTCATCTGAGCATTTTATTTGTGTTTCCTAATTTTCTTTTGTTTCATTGGTATATCACTTTTATTGCATATTTTTTATAAATGTTCTTTTTTTAAAATTTTATTTTATTTATTTTTTTAATATATATATTTTATTATTATTAATTCTAATGGGGTGACACCAATAAATCAGGGTACATATGTACAATGAAAACATCTCCAGGTTATCTTATCATTCAATTGTGTTGCATACCCATCATCAAAAGTCAAATTGTCCTCTGTCACCTTCAATCTGGTTTTCCCTGTGTCCCTCCCCTCCTCCCTACCCCACTCTTCCCTCCCTCCACCCACCCCATAACCACCACTCTCTTGTCCATGTCTCATACCCTCACTTTCATGTCCCACCTATGTATGAAATCATGCTGTTCTCAGTTTTTCTTTTTTTCTGATTTACTTATTTCACTCCGTATAATGTTATCAAGGTACATCCATTTTGTTATAAATGATCCGATGTCATCGTTTCTTATGGCTGAGTAGTATTCCATAGTATATATGTACCATAGCTTTTTAATCCACTCATCTTCTGACGGACACTTGGGCTGGTTCCAGATCTTCGCTATTGTGAACAATGCTGCCACGAACATGGGGGCGCATTTCTTCTTTTCGAACAGTGCTATGGTGTTCTTAGGGTATATTCCTAAAAGTGGGATAGCTGGGTCAAAAGGCAGTTCAATTTTTAATTTTCTGAGGAATCTCCAAACTGTTTTCCACAGTGGCTGCACCAGTCTGCATTCCCACCAGCAGTGCAGAAGGGTTCCCTTTTCTCCACATCCTCGCCAGCACTTATTCTGTGTTGTTTTGCTGATAAGTGCCATTCTGACTGGTGTGAGGTGATATCTCATTGTGGTTTTAATTTGCATTTCTCTAATGATTAGTGATGTTGAGCATTTTTTCATATGCCTATTGGCCATCTGTATGTCCTCTTTGGAGAAATTTCTATTCATTTCTTTTGCCCATTTTTTGATTGGGTTGTTTGTCTTCCTGGTGTTGAGTTTTATAAGTTCTTTATAAATTTTAGTTATTAACCCCTTATCAGATGTGCTGTCGAATATGTTCTCCCATTGTATGGTTTGTCTTTTTATTCTGTTCCTATTGTCTTTAGCTGTGCAAAAACTTTTTAGTTTGATATAGTTCCATTTGTTTATCTTGCCTTTTATTTCATTTGCCCATGGAGATAAATCGGCAAATATACTGCTGCTACAGATGTCAGAGAGCTTGCTGCCTATGTTTACTTCTAAGATGCTTATGGTTTCACGGCTTACATTTAAGTCTTTTATCCATTTTGAGTTTGTTTTTGTGAATGGTGTAAGTTGATGGTCTAGTTTCATTTCTTTGCAGGTAGATGTCCAATTTTCCCAACACCATTTGTTAAAGAGGCTGTCTTTACTCCATTGTATGTTCTTTCCTCCTTTGTCAAATATCAGTTGTCCATAAAGGTGTGGGTTTATTTCTGGGTCCTCTGTTCTGTTCCATTGATCTATGTGCCTGTTCTTATGCCAGTACCAGGCTGTCTTGAGTATAATGGCCTTATAGTAAACCTTGATATCCGGAAGAGTGATACCTCCTGCTTTATTTTTTCTTTTTAAGATTGCTGAGGCTATTCGTGTTCTTTTTTGGTTCCGTATAAATTTTTGGAATATGTGTTCTATATCTTTGAAGTATGTCATTGGTATTTTAATTGGTATTGCATTGAATTTATAAATTGCTTTGGGTAATATAGACATTTTAATGATGTTTATTCTTCCTAGCCATGAGCACGGTATATGCTTCCACTTGTTTGTATCTTCCTTGATTTCTTTTATCAATGTTCTATAATTTTCCGAGTACAAGTCCTTAACCTCCTTGGTTAAATTTACTCTTAGGTACTTTATTTCTTTGGCTGCAATAGTGAAGGGGATTGTTTCCTTAATTTCTTTTGCTGATATTTCATTGTTGGTGTATAGAAATGCCTCTGATTTCTGAGTATTAATTTTATATCCTGCCACCTTGCTGAAATCATTTATAAGGTCCAGTAGTTTTTTGACTGAGACTTTAGGGTTTTCAATATACAATATCATATCATCTGCAAATAATGACAGTTTTACTTCTTCTTTTCCAATTTGTATGCCTTTTATTTCTTCTTCTTGTCTGATTGCTGTAGCTAGGACTTCCAGAACTATGTTGAATAAGAGTGGTGAAAGTGGGCAACCCTGCCTGGTTCCTGATCTTAAGGGGATTGCTTTTAATCTTTGTCCATTTAGTATGATGTTTGCTGTCGGTTTATCGTAGATGGCCTTTATCATGTTAAGGAATGATCCCTGTATTCCCACTTTACTGAGAGTTTTGAGCATGAATGGGTGCTGGATTTTATCAAATGCCTTTTCTGCATCTATTGAAATTATCATGTGATTTTTGTCCTTCCTTTTGTTTATGTGGTGAATCACACTGATTGATTTGCGAATATTGAACCAGCCTTGCCTCTCCAGAATAAATCCCACTTGATCGTGGTGTATGATTTTTTTCATATATTGCTGGATCCGGTTGGCTAATATTTTGTTGAGAATTTTAGCGTCTAAATTCATCAGGGATATAGGCCTATAATTTTCTTTCTTTGTGTTGTCTTTGCCCGGTTTTGGGATCAGAATTATGCTCGCCTCATAAAAGGAGTTTGGAAGTCTTCCTTCCTCTTGAATTTTTTGAAATAGCTTGAGGAGGATAGGAGTTAGTTCTTTGAATTTTTGATAGAATTCACTTGTGAAGCCATCAGGCCCAGGACTTTTCTTTTTTGGGAGTTTTTTGATAACTGTTTCTATCTCATTTGCTGTAATTGGTCTGTTTAGGTGTTCTGATTCTTCCAGATTGATTTTTGGAAGGTTATATGATTCAAGAAATTTGTCCATTTCACCAAGATTGTCTAATTTTTTGGCATATAGTTCTTCATAGTATTTTCTTACAATGCTTTGTATTTCTGTTGTGTCAGTTGTTATTTCTCCACTGTCCTTTCTAATTTTATTTGAGTCCTCTCTCTTTTTTTCTTGGTGAGTCTAGTTAAAGGTTCATCAATCTTGTTTACCTTTTCAAAGAACCAGCTTCTTGTTTCATTGATCCTCTGTATTGTTTCCTTAGCCTCTATGTCATTAATTTCTGCTCTGACCTTTATTATTTCCTTCCTTCTACTTGTCTTGGGTTTTATTTGTTGTTGTTTTTCTAGTTCTTTTAGATGCAGGGTCAGGTTGCTTATTTGAGCTTTTTCTAGTTTCTTATGATATGCCTGTAGTGCAATAAACTTCCCTCTCAGAACTGCTTTTGCTGTGTCCCATAAATTTTGAGTTGATGTATGCTCATTATCATTTGTTTCTAGAAACTTTTTTATTTCTTCTTTGATCTCATTGTTAATCCATTCATTATTTAATAACATGCTATTTAGTTTCCAAGTGTTTGAGTATTTTTCATTTTTTCTTTTGTGGTTAATTTCTAGTTTCATGGCATAGTGATCAGAGAAAATGCTTGATATGATTTCAATCTTCTTAAATTTATTGAGACCATTTTTGTGTCCTAACATGTGGTCTATCCTAGAAAACGTACCATGAGCGCTTGAGAAGAATGTATATTCTACTGCTTTAGGGTGAAAAGTTCTGAAGATATCTATTAAATCAAGTTGATCTAGTGTCTCCTTTAAGTCTGCTTGTCTTTATTAATTTTCTTTCTTGAGGATCTATCCAGTGTTGTTAGAGGGGTATTGAAATCCCCTACTATGATAGTATTGCTGTTAATCTCGCCCTTTATATCCATCAAAGTCTGCTTTATGTATGTCGGGGCTCCTATATTTGGTGCATAGATATTTACAATAGTTATATCTTCCTGTTGAATTGTTCCCTTTATCATTATGTAGTGTCCTCTTTTATCTCTTACTACAGCCTTTGTTTTAAAGTCCATTTTGTCTGATATAAGTATTGCTACCCCTGCTTTTTTTTCATTTCCATTTGCATGAAATATTTTTTTCCATCCTTTTACCTTCAGTCTATGAGCATCTTTTGTTTTAAGGTGTGTCTCTTGTAGACAGCATATGTATGGGTCCTGTTTCTTTATCCATGCAGCTACCCTATGTCTTTTGATTGGATCATTTAATCCATTTACATTTAAGGTTATTATTGATATGTAGTTGTTTATTGCCATTTTATTCTTTAAAGCTGTATTCTTCTTTTTGCTCTATTCATTCCTCCCTTTAAACTGTTCACAAGAGGCCCCTTAGTATCTCTTGCAGAATTGGTTTGGTTTTTGTGAATTCCTTGAGGTTTTCTTTTTCTGGGAAGCTCTTTATTTTTCCTTCAATTTTAAACGTTAGCCTTGCTGGATACAGTAGTCTTGGTTGTAGGTTCTTGTTCTGCATTACTTTGATTATTTCTTGCCATTCCCTTCTGGCCTCAAGTGTTTCTGTTGAGAAGTCCGATGTCATCCTTATGGGGGCTTCTTTGTAGGTGATAGCCTTTTTTTCTCTAGCAACTTTAAAATTTTTTTCTTTATCCATTAGCTTTGGTATTTTAACTATGATGTGTCTTGGTGTAGATCTTTTTGGGTTTCTCTTTAATGGAGATCTGTGTGCTTCTTCAATGTGTGGAGTGTTTCCCAGCCTTAATTTAGGGAAGTTTTCTGCTATGATTTGATTGAACAAAGTTTCCATTTTCTGTCCTCTCTCCTCTTCTTCAGGCACCCCTATGATGCGAATGTTGTTTCTCTTCATGTTGTCACAAAGCTCCCTTAGAGTTTCCTCACATTTTTTAAGTCTCTTTTCCTTTTTCTTCTCTGCTTCTGTGCCTTTGTTTATTGTGTCCTCTAACTCGCTTATTCGATCCTCAGCGTCATCCATCCTGCTTTTAATTCCTTCCATTGTGGTCTTCAGTTCTGATACTGTATTTGTCATTTCTATCTGATTCTTTTTTATTATTTCAATTTCATTTTCTATACTTGTTATCTCTTTATTTAGGTGTTCATAATGACTATCCATTGTTGCTCTAATTTCTTTGAACATCCTAACTATCATTATTCTAAATTCTGCTTCTGGTAATTTGGTTATATCTGGTTCATTCAGGTCCTTCTCTGGGGATTTCTCTTGATTCATTTGGTTTGCATTTCTCTGCCTGCCCATTTTTTCTGTGTATAGGCAAGTTGTGGCCACTGGAGTCCAGTAGGTGTTGCCTTTGTGTTCTCTAGGTGTGGTCTATCTGCAGGCCCCCCACCCCCTCTGCTGGTGCCTAGGGTGGTTGGGTATGAGCGTTGCCAGCGCCGGCCCACTGTGGCTTTTGCTGTGATTTCTGCCTCTCCTCCGTGGGAGGGGCTGTCACTGAAGCCACAAGACTTAGCACCAAGGGTAGAGGTGAGCAACTTTCCTCAGCTGCGGACCCAGCCTATTTCCGGACTTCCGCCCAGAACCAGCAGTCGGAGCCTGCTCGCTACAGTTCCGCGGGTTAGGCGGGGCTTTTGATGTGCTCTCAGCTGTAAGCTTTTGCCCGTCCGGAGCTTTAGCCCCGCCCTCGAGGCCAGGGCCCTTCTGTGCAGGGTTGGAAACCAAGGTTTATTGGGGCGGGCGTGTTTGCTGGCTTCCGCTCAGCTGCGTACTTTCGCTCATCCCGGACTCTACCCCCGCCCCCGCGTTCGGAGCCCGCTCGTGCACGTATGAATGCTATCCGCGGTTGGCAGGATGGGGACAGTAGCGTGGGCTCAGCTGCGAGCCTCCACTTGTCTCGGGGTCTACCCCGTTCCCGCACTCGGAGCCCGCTCGCGCACGTATACTGGCCAACCGCGGTTTCTCCGGCCTGGGGGGGGGTGGGCGGCGCTGGTAGCGTCAGCTCAGTCACGAGCCCCTGCCCGTCCCTGGTCCTAGCCCGGTCCCCGCGGTCAGGGCCGGCTTGCGCAGGGCCTGCCAGTTCCTGGCCTCCCGCTTTGTCCCCGTAAGTGGGATTAAAGGCGGGCCCGCAGCTTCCGGACCGCTTTCGCGCGTCCCCTCCGACCCTCTGGGCTAGACCGATCTTCCACCGGCCTGGCCTCTGCCCACGCCGACAGAACCGCGTCTCAGCGTCCTGCCGCCCCAAATCCTTAAGCAGCCCTCAGCAGAGTAGGAAGGGACCTAATACTCCACACTGTAGGCCTGGGAGCTCCCTCACTTGTTTCACAGCTCAAAACTGTCCAAGCGCCTCTTCTAGGCTCTAGGACTGCAGGCTGGGGCTTGGTTCCTGGGACCCAGGTCCCTCCCTCTCCGCCAAACTCTCCTCCCGCCCCGCGGGTGTCTCTGGGCTGCCATTTGCTCCGGGGAGCTGGGCAGCCCTCTTCGCGTTTTCGCTATTCCTACCAGTCTCAATGTGGCTTCTTCTGTGTTCCTTGGTTGAAGAGTCCACTTAGTTTTGTTCAAAGTTGGTTTATCCAGGTGATGGTTCTTAAAATTGAGTTGTAATCCACTTTGGTTCTGGGAGTTGGAAGTTGGTACGTCCGCCTACTCCGTCGCCATCTTGCTCCCCCCTCCTTAAAATTTTATTTTTAAAATTAAATTTAAGAAAGTGACATTGATCAATAAGAGTTCATATGTTTCCGGTAAACATTTCTATAGCATTTGAACTGTGAATTATGTTGTATACCCATCACCCAAAGTCAAATCCATCGCCATATATTTGTCCCTCTTTACTCCCATATCTGCATCTTTTATCTGTGTCCATGAGTCTCTGTTTTATGTTCCACCTATGTGAGAAATCATATAATTCTTAGCTTTTTCTGATTTACTTGTTGCACACAGTATAGTGTTCTCAAGGTCCATCTGTGTTGTTGTAAATGGCAATATGTCATCATTTCTTATGGCTGAGTAAGTATTCCATTGTATATATGTACCACATCTTCATCCAGTCCTCTATTGAGGGACATTTTGGTTGTTTCTATGTCTTGGCTACCGTGAATAATGCTGTAATGAACATGGGGGTGCATGTGTCTTTATGTACTAATGTCTTCGGGTTTTGGGGGTATATTCCCAGTAGAGGTATTGCTGGGTCATATGGTAGTTTTATGAATGTTCTTTTTATTTCAAAAATTTCTCTAAACATTAAAAAATATTTTCAGTCCCTTAAAAAATGACAGCCAATATAGAATTTTTAAAAAAATAGTATTTTGCTAACATTATTGACATACAAGAGTTTATACCAAATAATTATAGGTAGCACAAATTTTAAAAATAGTTGTATTTTCTGTCAAGAACCATGATTTGCCCTTTGAGGATCTGCTGTTTCACTGAACTCTTCTAATCTTATTGCATCTTGTCCAAATTACTTCTGGCGCCTTTAAGAGCATTTGCTGACCTTCCCATTAAGTGTCTGTGAGTGGTTGTAAGGCCAAATTTGATGTGTGTTTCATCAAGATATTATTTCTTGGAACAGATCCAGAAAAATATATAATCGCTAAATTATTCGACGAAGGCCATTGCACTGGCACAGTTGAAGCCACATTTCAGTATAAATTGAAACTACACACTGAACACAGCACAGAGGATGCTTCTTCATTTGGGGTTAAAATTTTGGCTCATACAATTTTTTCTCATGATCATATTTAGTGGCATCATCAGAGGTTCACCCTTGACAATTTTTTAAAAGCGATGCCTATAATTGAGAGTTGTTGTTAAGTTTGTGACTGTAATCAAAACTTATACTTCTCATAAATGCATAAATCAAAGAAAATACTCCTTTTTTCAGTCTGACTTTTCTTTTTCTGTAGTTCAAAACTCATACAATAAATATTAGTCATTTGATATAAAAAAAGAAAAGTCATCTAAGGAGCCCTGGCCAGTTGGCTCAGTGGTAGAGCGTCAGCCTGGCATGTGGAAGTCCCGGGTTCAGTTCCTGTTTAGGGTACACAGGAGAAGCACCCATCTGCTTCTCCACCCTGACCCTTACCCTCCCGCAGCCAAGGCTCCATTGGAGCAAAGTTGGTCCCAGGTGCTGAGGATGGCTCCATGGCCTCTGCCTCAGGCGCTAGAATGGCTCCAGCTGCAACGGAGCAAAACCCAGGATGGGTAGAGTATCAGTATTGCCCCCTGGTGGGCATGCCAGGTGGATCCCGGTGGGGCGCATGCGGGAGTCTGTCTGACTGCCTCCCTGCTTCTAACTTCAGAAAAATACACACACAAAAAGAAAAGGTCATAGAAGGAGATTTGAAAACAGAAGACAAGGTAGCTGGCCTAAGTGATTTGGACAGTGGCCACAACTTTAAGCCTTTGAAAGACCATGTTCAGGTACAAGTATCTCTTGAATATCTCTGCTAGAATGGGTTTGGACTGCAGGATAGGAAGGTGTTTTTCTCCTTTGTCTTTCTCCTGATTTTACTAACCCAGTTCCACTGGGGTTTTGTCTTGAAAAGAGCTAGCAATGATTGCAGGGAGTATCATATCTACTTTTTATTTTTTGGGGAGAGGGGAAGACAGAGAAGCATGAACTTATTGTTCTCCATAGTTGTGCCATTGATTGCTTCTCATATGTGCCTTGACTGGGGTTCAAACTGGCACCCTTGTGATCAAGCTGGTGATACCATGCTCTAGCTGGTGACCTCAGCACTTGGGGTTGGGGCTCTATCCACTGTGCCACTGGACAGGGCACCAGATCTACTATTTTTATTGTTTAGTATATAATTTATTATTATTATTATTATTATTTATATATATATATATTTTATTATTATTAATTCTAATGGGGTGACATCAATAAATCAGGGTACATATGTACAATGAAAACATCTCCAGGTTATCTTATCATTCAATTGTGTTGCATACCCATCACCAAAAGTCAAATTGTCCTCTGTCACCTTCAATGGGGTTTTCCCTGCGTCCCTCCCCTCCTCCCTATCCCATTCTTCCCTCCCTCCCCCCATCCCATAACCACCACTCTCTTGTCCATGTCTCATACCCTCACTTTTATGTCCCACCTATGTATGTAATCGTGCTGTTCTCAGTTTTTCTTTTTTTCTGATTTACTTATTTCACTCCGTATAATGTTATCAAGGTACATCCATTTTGTTATAAATGATCCGATGTCATCGTTTCTTATGGCTGAGTAGTATTCCATAGTATATATGTACCATAGCTTTTTAATCCACTCGTCTTCTGACGGACACTTGGGCTGTTTCCAGATCTTCGCTATTGTGAACAATGCTGCCACGAACATGGGGGCGCATTTCTTCTTTTCGAACAGTGCTATGGTGTTCTTAGGGTATATTCCTAAAAGTGGGATAGCTGGGTCAAAAGGCAGTTCAATTTTTAATTTTCTGAGGAATCTCCAAACTGTTTTCCACAGTGGCTGCACCAGTCTGCATTCCCACCAGCAGTGCAGAAGGGTTCCCTTTTCTCCACATCCTCGCCAGCACTTATTCTGTGTTGTTTTGCTGATAAGTGCCATTCTGACTGGTGTGAGGTGATATCTCATTGTGGTTTTAATTTGCATTTCTCTAATGATTAGTGATGTTGAGCATTTTTTCATATGCCTATTGGCCATCTGTATGTCCTCTTTGGAGAAATTTCTATTCATTTCTTTTGCCCATTTTTTGATTGGGTTGTTTGTCTTCCTGGTGTTGCTTTTTATAAGTTCTTTATAAATTTTAGTTATTAACCCCTTATCAGATGTGCTGTCAAATATGTTCTCCCATTGTGTGGTTTGTCTTTTTATTCTGTTCTTATTGTCTTTAGCTGTGCAAAAACTTTTTAGTTTGATATAGTCCCATTTGTTTATCTTGCCTTCTATTTCAGTTGCCCATGAAGATAAATTGGCAAATATACCGCTGCTACAGATGTCGGAGAGCTTGCTGCCTATGTTTTCTTCTAAGATGTTTATGGTTTCACGGCTTACATTTAAGTCTTTTATCCATTTTGAGTTTGTTTTTGTGAATGGTGTAAGTTGATGGTCTAGTTTCATTTCTTTGCAGGTAGATGTCCAATTTTCCCAACACCATTTGTTAAAGAGGCTGTCTTTACTCCATTGTATGTTCTTTCCTCCTTTGTCAAATATCAGTTGTCCATAAAGCTGTGGGTTTATTTCTGGGTTCTCTGTTCTGTTCCATTGATCTATGTGCCTATTCTTATGCCAGTACCAGGCTGTCTTGAGTATAATGGCCTTGTAGTAAACCTTGATATCAGGAAGAGTGATACCTCCTGCTTTATTTTTTCTTTTTAAGATTGCTGAGGCTATTCGTGTTCTTTTTTGGTTCCATATAAATTTTTGGAATATGTGTTCTATATCTTTGAAGTATGTCATTGGTATTTTAATTGGTATTGCATTGAATTTATAAATTGCTTTGGGTAATATAGACATTTTAATGATGTTTATTCTTCCTAGCCATGAGCACGGTATGTGCTTCCACTTGTTTGTATCTTCCTTGATTTCTTTTATCAATGTTCTATAATTTTCTGAGTACAAGTCCTTAACCTCCTTGGTTAAATTTACTCCCAGGTACTTTATTTTTTTGGCTGCAATAGTGAAGGGGATTGTTTCCTTAATTTCTTTTGCTGATATTTCATTGTTGGTGTATAGAAATGCCTCTGATTTCTGAGTATTAATTTTATATCCTGCCACCTTGCTGAATTCATTTATCAGGTCCAGTAGTTTTTTGACTGAGACTTTAGGGTTTTCAATATACAATATCATATCATCTGCAAATAATGACAGTTTTACTTCTTCTTTTCCAATTTGTATGCCTTTTATTTCTTCTTCTTGTCTGATTGCTGTAGCTAGGACTTCCAGAACTATGTTGAATAAGAGTGGTGAAAGTGGGCAACCCTGCCTGGTTCCTGATCTTAAGGGGATTGCTTTTAATCTTTGTCCATTTAGTATGATGTTTGCTGTCGGTTTATCATAGATGGCCTTTATCATGTTAAGGAATGATCCCTGTATTCCCACTTTACTGAGAGTTTTGAGCATGAATGGGTGCTGGATTTTATCAAATGCCTTTTCTGCATCTATTGAAATTATCATGTGATTTTTGTCCTTCCTTTTGTTTATGTGGTGAATCACATTGATTGATTTGCGAATATTGAACCAGTCTTGCCTCTCCAGAATAAATCCCACTTGATCGTGGTGTATGATTTTTTTCATATATTGCTGGATCCGGTTGGCTAATATTTTGTTGAGAATTTTAGCGTCTAAATTCATCAGGGATATAGGCCTATAATTTTCTTTCTTTGTGTTGTCTTTGCCCGGTTTTGGGATCAGAATTATGCTCGCCTCATAAAAGGAGTTTGGAATTCTTCCTTCCTCTTGAATTTTTTGAAATAGCTTCAGGAGAATAGGAGTTAGTTCTTCTTTGAATTTTTGATAGAATTCACTTGTGAAGCCATCAGGCCCAGGACTTTTCTTTTTTGGGAGTTTTTTGATAACTGTTTCTATCTCATTTGCTGTAATTGGTCTGTTTAGGTGTTCTGATTCTTCCAGATTGATTTTTGGAAGGTTATATGATTCAAGAAATTTGTCCATTTCACCAAGATTGTCTAATTTTTTGGCATATAGTTCTTCATAGTATTTTCTTACAATGCTTTGTATTTCTGTTGTGTCAGTTGTTATTTCTCCACTGTCCTTTCTAATTTTATTTGAGTCCTCTCTCTTTTTTTCTTGGTGAGTCTAGTTAAAGGTTCATCAATCTTGTTTACCTTTTCAAAGAACCAGCTTCTTGTTTCATTGATCCTCTGTATTGTTTCCTTAGCCTCTATGTCATTTATTTCTGCTCTGACCTTTATTATTTCCTTTCTTCTACTTGTCTTGGGTTTTATTTGTTGTTGTTTTTCTAGTTCTTTTAGATGCAGGGTCAAGTTTCTTATTTGAGCTTTTTCTAGCTTCTTATGATATGCCTGTAGCGCAATAAACTTCCCTCTCAGAACTGCTTTTGCTGTGTCCCATAAATTTTGAGTTGATGTATGCTCATTATCATTTGTTTCTAGAAACTTTTTTATTTCTTCTTTGATCTCATTGTTAATCCATTCATTATTTAATAACATGCTATTTAGTTTCCAAGTGTTTGAGTATTTTTCATTTTTTCTTTTGTGGTTAATTTCTAGTTTCATGGCATTGTGATCAGAGAAAATGCTTGATATGATTTCAATCTTCTTAAATTTATTGAGACCATTTTTGTGACCTAACATGTGGTCTATCCTAGAAAACGTACCATGAGCGCTTGAGAAGAATGTATATTCTACTGCTTTAGGGTGAAAAGTTCTGAAGATATCTATTAAATCAAGTTGATCTAGTGTCTCCTTTAAGTCTGCTTGTCTTTATTAATTTTCTTTCTTGAGGATCTATCCAGTGTTGTTAGAGGGGTATTGAAATTCCCTACTATGATAGTATTGCTGTTAATCTCGCCCTTTATATCCATCAAAGTCTGCTTTATGTATGTCGGGGCTCCTATATTTGGTGCATAGATATTTACAATAGTTATATCTTCCTGTTGAATTGTTCCCTTTATCATTATGTAGTGTCCTCTTTTATCTCTTACTACAGCCTTTGTTTTAAAGTCCATTTTGTCTGATATAAGTATTGCTACCCCTGCTTTTTTTTCATTTCCATTTGCATGAAATATTTTTTTCCATCCTTTTACCTTCAGTCTATGAACATCTTTTATTTTAAGGTGTGTCTCTTGTAGACAGCATATGTATGGGTCCTGTTTCTTTATCCATGCAGCTACCCTATGTCTTTTGATTGGATCATTTAATCCATTTACATTTAAGGTTATTATTGATATGTAGTTGTTTATTGCCATTTTATTCTTTAAAGCTGTATTCTTCTTTTGCTCTATTCTTTCCTCCCTTTAAACTGTTCACAAGAGGCCCCTTAGTATCTCTTGCAGAATTGGTTTAGTTTTTATGAATTCCTTCAGGCTTTCTTTTTCTGGGAAGCTCTTTATTTCTCCTTCAATTTTAAACGTTAGCCTTGCTGGATAAAGTAGTCTTGGTTGTAGGTTCTTGTTCTGCATTACTTTGATTATTTCTTGCCATTCCCTTCTGGCCTCAAGTGTTTCTGTTGAGAAGTCCGATGTCATCCTTATGGGGGCTCCTTTGTAGGTGATAGTCTTTTTTTCTCTAGCAGCTTTTAAAATTTTTTCTTTATCCATTAGCTTTGGTATTTTAACTATGATGTGTCTTGGTGTAGATTTTTTTGGGTTTCTCCTTAATGGAGTTCTGTGTGCTTCTTGAATGTGTGGAGTGTTTCTCAGCCTTAATTTAGGAAAGTTTTCTGCTATAATTTGATTGAACAAAGTTTCCATTTCCTGTCCTCTCTCCTCTTCTTCAGGCACCCCTATGATGCGAATGTTGTTTCTCTTCATGTTGTCACAAAGCTCCCTTAGAGTTTCCTCACATTTTTTAAGTCTCTTTTCCTTTTTCTTCTCTGCTTCTGTGCCTTTGTTTATTGTGTCCTCTAACTCGCTTATTCGATCCTCAGCGTCATCCATCCTGCTTTTAATTCCTTCCATTGTGGTCTTCAGTTCTGATACTGTATTTGTCATTTCTGTCTGATTCTTTTTTATTATTTCAATTTCATTTTTTATACTTGTTATCTCTTTATTTAGGTGTTCATAATGACTATCCATTGTTGCTCTAATTTCTTTGAACATCCTAACTATCATTATTCTAAATTCTGCTTCTGGTAATTTGGTTATATCTGGTTCATTCAGGTCCTTCTCTGGGGATTTCTCTTGATTCATTTGGTTTGCATTCCTCTGCCTGCCCATTTTTTCTGTGTATAAGCAAGTTGTGGCCACTGGAGTCCAGTAGGTGTTGCCTTTGTGTTCTCTAGGTGTGGTCTATCTGCAGGCCCCCCACCCCCTCTGCCGGCGCCTAGGGTGGTTGGGTATGAGCGTTGCCAGCGCCGGCCCACTGTGGCTTTTGCTGTGCTTTCTGCCTCTCCTCCGTGGGAGGGGCTGTCACTGAAGCCACAAGATTAGCACCAAGGGTAGAGGCGAGCACCTTTCCTCAGCTGCGGACCCAACCTATTTCCGGACTTCTGCCCAGAACCAGCAGTCGGAGCCTGCTCGCTACAGTTCCGCGGGTTAGGCGGGGCTTTTGACGTGCTCTCAGCTGTAAGCTTTTGCCCGTCCAGAGCTTTAGCCCCGCCCTCGATGCCAGGGCCCTTTGCGCAGGGTCGGAAACCAAGATTTATTGGGGCGGGCGTGTTTGCTGGCTTCCGCCAAGCTGCGTACTTCCGCTCGTCCCGGACTCTACCCCGCCCCCGCGTTTGGAGCCCGCTCGTGCACGTATTAACGCTATCCGGGGTTTCTCCGGCCGGATGGGGATAGTAGCCGTGGGCTCAGCTGCGAGCCTCCGCCTGTCTCGGGGTCCACCCCGTTCCCGCGCTCGGAGCCCGCTCGCGCACGTATACTGGCCAACCGCGGTTTCTCCGGCGGGCGGCGGGGGGGGGGGGGGCGGACTGGTAGCGTCAGCTCAGCCACGAGCCCCTTCCCGTCCCTGGTCCTAGCCCGGTCCCCGCGGTCAGGGCCGGCTTGCGCAGGGCCTGCCTGTTCCTGGCCTCCCGCTTTGTCCCCGTAAGTGGGATTAAAGGCGGGCCCGCAGCTTCCGGACCGCTCTCGCGCTTACCCTCCGACCCTCTGGGCTAGACCGATCTCCCACCGGCTTGGCCTCTGCCCACGCCGACAGAACCGCCTTTCAGCGTCCTGCCGCCCCAAAACCTTAAGCAGCCCTCAGCAGAGTAGGAAGGGACCTAATACTGCACACTGTAGGCCTGGGAGCTCCCTCACTTGTTTCACAGCTCAAAACTGTCCAAACGCCTCTTCTTGGCTCTGGGACTGCAGGCTGGGGCTTGGTTCCTGGGACCCAGGTCCCTCCCTCTCCGCCAAAATCTCCTCCCGCCACACGGGTCTCTCTGGGCTGCCGTTTGCTCCGGGGAGCTGGGCAGCCCTCTTCGCGTTTTCGCTATTCCTACCAGTCTCAATGTGGCGTCTTCTGTGTTCCTTGGTTGAAGAGTCCACTTAGTTTTGTTCAAAGTTGGTTTATCCAGGTGATGGTTCTTAAAATTGAGTTGTAATCCACTTTGGTTCTGGGAGTTGGAAGTTGGTACGTCCGCCTACTCCGTCGCCATCTTGCTCCCAGTATATAATTTATTATTACTCAATTAGATTGTAACTTACGTAAAGTCAGCATTTTATCGACTTTAAAATATTGATTTTTTAAAAATTTAAATATTAAAAAAAAATGATTTATTTATTTATTCCATTTTAGACAAAGAGGTGGGGGGAGGAGCAGGAAGCATCAACTCCCATATGTGCCTTGACCAGGCAAGCCCAGGGCTTCGAACCGGTGACCTCAGTGTTCCAGGTCAATGCTTTATCCACTGCGCCACCACAGGTCAGGCGCTTGATTCTTTTTTAAGTAAGAGAGAGATAGAGACAGAGACAGGGAAACAGATAGGAAGGGAAAGAAATGAGAAGCATCAACTATAGTTGTGTCACTTTAGATGTTCATTGATTGCTTTCTTGTGTGTGCCTTGACTGGGGACTTCCAGATAAGCCAGTGACACCTTGCTCAAGCCAGTGACCTTGGGCTCAAGCCAGCAACCATGATTGTCATGTCTATGATCCCACATTCAAGCCGGTGACCCTGTGTTTAAGCTGGTGAGCCTGCACTCAAGCCAGTGACTTCGGGGTTTTGAACCTGGATCCTCAGCATCCCAGGTTGATGCTCTCTCTACCCATGTGTCACCACCTGGTCAGGGAAAAATTATTGATTGCTTTTAGAGAGAGAAGAATGGGGAGAAAGAGAAAGAAACATTGATCTGTTCTTGTATGTGCCCTGACTGGGGACTGAACTGGCAACCTCTGCATATCAAGATGATGCTCAAACCAATCGAGCTACCCAGCCAGAGCATTATCTGTTTTTTCAGTAGCGTTCCTAGAAGAGTGCCTTGCATATAGTAGGTGTTGTACACTAAATGTTCACGTCTCCCCAAAATTCATGTAATGAAATTCTACCCCTCAATGTGAAGGTATTAGGAAGTGGGACCTTTGGAAGGTGATTAAGTCGAGGACAACACCCCATGAATGGACTGAGTGCCCTTATAAAAGGGGCTTCAGAGAGTTCCCTTTCTTTTTCTACCATCTGAGTCAGCAGTCTGCCCCCTGGAAGGGGGCCCACACCAGAACCAGATCAGGCTGGCTCCCTGATCTTAGACTTATACAGCTTCTAAAACTGTGAGAAATAAAATTTTGTTGTTTAGAAGCCACCAGCCTGTGGTAATTTGTCATAACAGCCTGAATAGACTAAGATATCTTAGTACGTGTATAATAAATACAGGTTGAATGACTGACCAACTAAATAAAAGCTATTTGATGGGTATAAAGTTTCAGTTATGCAAGATGAGTATGTTCTAGCGCTCTGCTGAACAACACTGTGCCTATAGTTGACAATACTGTATCATATACCTAAAATTTTATTAAGAGGGTAGAGCTCACGTTAAGTATTCTTACCACAATAAAATAAATAGAATAAAATACCATTTTTAACTTCTTCATGTGAGCAGTCTTTCATTATGACTATTGGTTCATCATGGCTTCTCAACTGCTATTTTTATTTCTGTGACTCAGCAGGATGCAGCTAAAGGAGAATTCAGTGTTCTATCACTCTTCCTGGCCTCAGCTCGAACCCGCTTGCCCTAACCCATCCCTTACCTGTCCTCCACCCTGACCCTAATCTTTGTGGTCTCTGACTCACCTCATTCTCTGGTTTTCAGCCTTCATTCACTTGGGCTTGAGGTAGTCCTTTACACTTGCTGTTCAGGTTCAGACAAGTTTCCTAACTACTCTGTGCCCCAAGTTTCTCATCCACTCTGGGAAAACGCTTTAAATGTGTGATGAGAAGAGGAGAAAATGTAGAATGTGGGGCAATACTAACATAGAAAGGATCAGAGATAGCAACATCCTCGTAGGTTAACTGAGTGCACGTGAAGTGCTTAGTTTCTTGCATATGTCACACAGGCAGTAAATGTGTAACAATGATCACTTTTATTATTCTTGAGACTTATTGTCCATTAATTCGTCCTTCAGAGCTGATACTTGTCAGCACCTTCCTCTTGGTGATGACCTTGGTTTTCCTTGGCCACAGTGTACTTTCTCCCCCCAAGGATGTTGCCTGGAAGATACAGCTGCAAGGCTGCCTCGGGAGACTGGTTCCCTCGGGGCAGGACCCACACCCTGCTGTCTTACCTTCAGAGTGTAGAAAACTGTTGTGAGGAACAGTAGTTGATTCTCTGTTTCTGGCTGGGCATTGTGTACTTAGCTGAGTTAGATTCACGTGCTTTAAACTGCTTGGTGCCATTTCTAAAAACCCAAAACCTACCACTTTTGATATTCTTTGTGGTCAAAATTAGTTTAGCTCTATCAACTACCGCAGCTTCGTAGATTTTGCTGTTCATTTCAATGACAGGTAGTTACAATAGGAGTGAAAACTGCTTTCTAAAACTGGAATAGCAAGTTTGCCCTTGTTTCAAGGGAAAAAATGATCCCATTGTGCTTTTTCTAGAATCAGAAGTGTGCAGTTATGATACTGTGAAGAAACGAACCTGGGTCTTTCAGTGTATATATTGCCAGGGGACATTTTATAAGCCTATTACCAATTTCAGGAGCTCTATTTTAGGAAAAAGGACAGCGAGAGGATTTGATTTTTATTTTAGGGAAACATCTCTCAGGCAGTAATCTGAGGGGGGTGTAGAGAAGAGTGAGGCTGGAGCTCAGGAGGGAGGGCTGCTTAAAGGCCGAGCCCCGAACTCATCAAGTGGTGGCAGCAGTGAGGCAGAGGGTGTGGGTTTGCCAGACCCAGATGTGAAGCAACACCACAACTTTGTTTTCCATAAGAAATCCAGTTACACTTGAAATCTTGCAATGCTTAGGAATTTACTGACTGGAGATACTGTGTTCCCTGATAGCTTTCTGTTGTCTTCAAGCCTCCGACTCACCCTCTTCAGCCTCCAAAGCCCAAGTCCTTTCCTTGGTGTGCCGAAAGGGCAGTTTGGTCTCCAACTTCTCTTAAACTCTCTCCTTTACTGCGGCTTATGGCTTATGATGTCTCCTCTGCTATAATGTAAGCTCCTTAAAGGCAGAGGTTTTGGTTTACTTCCTGATATATCGTAGGTGCTTGGAACAGTGCTCAGTTTATAGTAGGTGCTAATAAATATTTACTGAAATGGAACGAACAAAGAAAAAAGTTGTTCAATATCTTGCATGCTGCAGAAAGTTCAAGAATAATGAGAACAGAGAGAGGGCCCCTGGCTTCAGGATAGGAGGTCATTGGTTACCATAGAGAGGGTAATTTCAGCAGAATGTGAAATTCTGCTGAAGGAAGGCAAAATGAAATGTTATTTTAAAAACAGTTTTTGGAACAGGTAATGGAGGCACACGGTTTTGTGAGGTAAGGAATTAAAGCTGCAAGGTTAGTCTCGTCTTCTGTATGGTGTTCTGTTCATTTATAACATATGTAGTCTTCTGTATGGTGTTCTGTTCATTTATAACGTATGGCTCAGGGAAGTTGAAATACACTGATCTTTTTTGGGTGGGGATGATTACTTGAAAAAAAAAATGTGCCTGAAAATATACAGCTAGGTTCTCTCTCAAAGGACTGTTCCACTTTGCCTAAGAGAATTGAAGACAGAGAACACATAAGCACAAAGGAATTTCCCATATTCACTAAATAAATGCACAACAAAAGACTATATTTATATAAGTGGATATTTTGGGGTCAGGTTTCTTCTAGAGGTATTTTAGCGCCCACTCACATAAAATTGCTGCCCCATCTTTGCTCCACACCTTGATAGAGCTGTTTTATGTGTTAAGTGTTGTCTGACATCATCGCAAGTCATGCTCCAACTCCCAGAGGTGCACACCTGCTCCAGGGGAATTCATGAACGGTGCAGAGTCAGTCTGTGTCTAGACTGGCCACTCTTTTCCTTAGTTGCTCTCAGAATTGCAGTGGAGGAGACTCTGAAGTCGTTCTGGTTGAAACAGCGAGAGACTTAATTTGCATGCTATCCAGGTGTTCTGACTTTACTACCCATGCCTATACATTTAAATTTTCTTTTAAATATATATAATTGTGTTAGCTTGTACACCCACCTTGCGGTTTGGTGACTGGAAACTGTCCTCTGGCTTGTCTGAGGGTCCCCAGGGCCATCTTGTGGGAAAGCAATAAGTCTCTTGTGTTCTGCCTCAGCCTCCTTTTGTCAGTCACATGGCTGCTGGCGACCCTCATCTGCTGGGCACAGCTGTCTCCATGCACTGTTACTGCTACCACCATTTTGGCTTCAGGGGAGGGGACACTGCTCTGTCCTTTGCCGTCAGGCTTGGGAATGGACAGACCCTTCCCTGTGTTGTCACAGCGTAGACCACAAGATCACACCTTGCTGTAACTTTTAGCACATACTGACTCCATGTAAAAATAACAGAAGGAAAGTTCAAAATTGAGAGGAACTAAATTTGAGAAGTGACTACCCTTAAGAGCTTACAGCCTTAGACCCATCATATCTTAGGTTGTGTTCCACAGAAACTGACACAGGGGTACGAGTGAGCAAGTAGTTCAGGTGGCAGATAATGCCAGGAAGCCTCAGTCAGAGAGTGGAGAAGTCATTCATCAGCAAAGCAGGAAGTCTGGACAGTGTGCATAAATAAGATTACTACTGTGGGTAACAGGCGCTCAATCCATTGGGAATCTTTGAGAGACGATACAGAACTGCCCTGGCCAATACAGTTGCCATTAGCTACATGCCACGGTTGAGCACTTGAAATGTGGCTTTTCAGAAATGAGATGTGCTCTAAATGTAAGACACACATCAGATTCTTACACTTAGTACAGAAAAAATAAAATGTCTCATTGATAACTTTTATATATGTAGATTACATATTGTAAGGATACTATTTTAGATATAGGGGGTTAAATAAAATCTGTTATTAAAATTCATCTCATCTGTTTCATTTTACTTTTTAAAATGTGATTATTGGAATGTAAAATTACATATGTGACTCACATTATATGTCTATTGAACAGCGATGGAATAGAACGTGCCTTAGAATAATCTTACCTGAAAACTGAAGAAACAGGGTGGATTTACCCACTTGCTCCAGACTATCACAGGCCCAACACTCTCCTGGGAAAGTTAATTCCCTGGTGTTTCTGGCTGCTATGTGCAAAGCAGACTGTGCTTCTGAGTTGGAGAGAGCCCTAGGCACAAACTCAGTAAGAAGCATTTAAGGGGGTATAGACAGTGCCTATATACTCTCCCATTCCTACCTCCCATAGCAAAGACCATCCTAATTAACCCAGCTCCTCAAATAGAAGAGCTCCACTCAAGTTTATGCTAAGAATCTAGGTCCAACTAATTCCAGGGAGAATAAGAAGGCACTTGTTTATATTTTCCCTTCACTGAGTTTTATGTCAGCTTACCCAGGGATTGACAGGGATATCCTGTCAAGGGAAAAACATAATTGTATTGCTGGCAAGATGGTCTTCAAGAAGACCAAGCACAAAAGAATGCAAGGTCTAATATCAGTACATTTCCCAATGTCTAGGTTTCTCAGTAAGTGGTGTAGCAGGATATCACAGATCAGCCCAATCTGTGCTGGAGCAACCCAGGGCAGCTACTTTCCGGCTCTCTCCTCCATGTCAGCTTCATATGTCTGTCCTCTGGGCCTGTAAAAGCCACGTGAACAAGAACACACAACTCTGTAATAGCAGGCCTTTTATAATGGACACAATGCTTAATCCACATGTAGTGGGACAATACTTTACATAATTACTTCTATGTTCTTGTCCACCCCCAAACCTTCACAACCCTTCCAACTCTGTGCTTTCTGGTTTTCTTCACATGCAGCCCAGGGATCTTCCTCCCAGCCCAGAAAATTAGGTATGAGTCATCCACATCCACTGCTTCAGGGGAAGGACGTCACTCTTGAACCAGAGAATAAAGGAGGCAAATCTGTAGTATTTAAATTCAAAAGTCACTGATGCGGGTGTAGGACAGAAAGAGCTGGATGCATAACTGCATAATTGCAAAGTGAACTTTGCCCCCCCCCAAAGATTCTATAGGGATAGGGAGAGAGAAGGACCTCAAGGACAGAAAGAGATAGCCGTGCTCCACTGGTGCAGGGCCCATTAGCTCACACTGCTGGACACTTGCACCTACCCCCAAAGCCTAGATTCGATGTCCTGTTCACCAAGGGCGAGGGCTGCTTGTGGGCTGCTGCAGTCAGTTGCAGTGTTGATTAGCTAGGTCCAGAGACAATGACCTGTGCCCCAGGATTTTGTTCAGTGCTCTGCCCCACCCCTCTCATATGGGAAGCTCCCTTTGAACAGCCTGGGCCACTTAAAAGTCCCAGGATTAAAATGTTGGTCCCCTAGAGGGTCTACCATAGTACCTGGGCAAATAGTATCATGGGACCAAACAGGACTGACCCTAAACCTCTTAATAAGCCAGGACAGTGTTCTACACCCATCTGTCTTATATTTCTTAGAACAGGAATATTTCTCCAAGGGAACGTCATCTTTGGAAATATATCTCTGTCCACAGTTATGACAAATCTTGTATTAATTTGCGGAGCAGCTTTTCTCCTTGAAGCCCCCTTGTTTTAACCCTCGTTCTCTGCCGCATCCCAGAGGAGCCATTTGCTCACAAGTAAATCAACTGAAAAACACCAACTATTCAAAAAACCCAAGGTATGATCTCATCTAGGGTCATCTTTTATCACACACACCTACATAGCCAGAAAAACCATTTGAATGAGTCAGAAATAGTCAGCAAGGGAGGCATACGTTATGTGAGCTGGCCTCATAATTACCCATGGAAAGGTGTGCTTTGGGTGGATTCAGGATACACCGTCTTGTTTTGTTGAGGTGTCTGGATTCAGTGTTTGCATCCTAGGAGCTGTTTTCTCACACCCCAAAATCGAAAGAGGAAGGTGGAGAGCTGCCCACAGGACTTTCTGAGGCTAGTTTGGGGCAGGACGCACTGAGCTGTCCTTGACTCCTGATGGCTACTTTAGCTGCATAAACACTGGAAGCGAGTGCTCAGTGCCCTGGTGACCCAGCGCACACTGCAGAGGGCGGCCTTTGTAGTTTCTGTCTCCACTGCTAGGGGATTCCGGGTTCACGACAGAAGACAAATGGAAAATATCTGGATATTTGGAAGGTAACGACAATCAACGTCTTCTCAGTTATATTTACAGTTTGAAACATGCCATCTGCTGATTAATATAAGATGGGAAATATTTTTTAGGGTGCTCCCATGAATATACTCCCCGTCTCTGCACCAGCTGTCACCCCATACAATGTGACCCCACCCCCACAAACGATTGGAAGGGGTGTGGACACTTGACCCAAGTGGAACCTGTCATATTTTCTCCCTTGGAATGGGCAAACGGGCCACTGAGGTGCGTGAACAGCCACGTGCACAGCTTTGCTGTAAGAGCTGAGGAGGAGGAGGGGCACCGAGCCGCGGATTCATGAGGACAGTGTGGCCAGATGAGCAGCACCTTCGGCCCCTGGCTTCCCAGGTCTGGCTCCAGGCCCTCCCGAGGCTTCATAATGCCACTTGTTCATGGTTCTATGACATATCTAAAATAAACCCTCCCCTCTGCTTAAATGCCTGTGAGTGTCTGTGCAAACCATGTTCACATTATCCTAACAGAAGCTCAGCCTGATCTTACTGCTCGCAGGGGACGTGGCTGGAACCATCGCTAGGAAGGCTCCTCATCTCTGGATTGCCACATTCCTTATAGCATTCTTCCTTTGCATCTCGAAGGAGAGTTAGCTTGAGACATTCCTCATTTCCTTCACCTGTTCTCCCACTAAAGGTGCCTTCTGAACCCTGCAGTTCACATGGAAGTACCAGGGGGTAGCAAAGAGCAGAAGAACAGCTTCCCTTTCCTCTGTTGGTTCCCACAGCTCTACATTTTGAAGTTGATTATATTAGGAAAAGGGAGAGGGGCGACACTTCCTTCTTTCCTGCTTGTCTTTCTCTGTTTTCTCATCCAATTGAAACTTGAGGCACTTACTATATGCCAGGCACTATTGAAGATACTAAAGCTAGAGGGCCTCCTGGAGCTTACATTATAGTGGAGGAAGACAGGCAATAAATAAACATACAGCTAAATTAATTTCAGATAGCAAAAAGCCATGAACTAAACAGAATGGGAAAGAAAGATAGTGATTATATTGGGTATCCATGTGTGCCAGTGTGGTGGTTCCTTTAGGAAGGAAGTCAGCGAAGGGGTGACACTCTGAGGGGGTGACATTGGATGGACATTGGAGTAACAGAGAGAGAGGACATGGCCATGGAAGCCTGTGGGGGAACACTTTCTAGAGCGGGGTACTAGTATATTCAAGGGTATTGGGGCCGCATCCCTCCCCTTTGACCTCACTCACTTCTTTCCTTTCTTCGAATATTAGCTGAGCTCCCACTAGGAGTCAGGAGCTAGCTGGAACAGATAGAAAGAAGAACGGCAGAGTTTTGCCTGTGAGGAATTCACAGCGTAGGTAAGGAGAAAGAGAAGCCAGCCATTAAGATGCAGGACTTGTGTCCATAATAGAACGAAGTATAAAGTGTTCCTGGGAAGATGATGGGAACATACAGGAGCCTGAAACTACCTGCCAGTTTCTCTTAATCACCCACCAGTGACTGGGTCCTCTAGGGAGAAGGCTGAGCCTTTGAAGGATTAGAAAGTTCAGTTTAGTTATGATGTAATGCTCTTCACCTTAGATGCCTTGGAAACAGAGTGCGAAGCTTATTGGAACAATCCAACAAAACACATAACACCAAACACTAACAGGGAAATCCAGTAGAGAAATAGAAGTGATTCAAGTTCCTGAGAAAACAGGAAAGGTGACATTTATTTGCAAGACTAGGATGCTGACATTAAACACACACACACACACACACACACACACACACACACACACACACACACACACACAGTGAGGACTGAGGGCTGAGGGCAAAGGGAGGATTTGGCAGTCATCCCTGACAATGTGTAATCCAAGAATGAAAGTTCTACAGAACAAGGGAAAACACATAATATAACACAGGGTCAGAGTGAACTCCTTGCTAGTTATGTAACTGTTTAAGGGTTTAAAGGAAACTATGTATTTACCTAATGGTATGACTCACTTAAATGGAACAGACTTTTTTTTAAAACCACAATGATTAGGTTTTCCATTCTTTGTTGTTGTGGGTCCATATGATACTTAATGACACTAAAGTCCAAATATATGGAACTGCCAACAGAATGTGTCTATGTAAGTACAAAAGAGGGACAGGTTGTAACATTAAATAGTTTAAGAGCAAATGCTAACTCAGGCCACTATGTTCTGCGTGTCCTCAGACTACAGCTGGTGGTGAGTGGGTGTTGGGTGTTCGGTAAACGGAAGAAATGACTGTAGTGGTGGGAGGTGTGAATGCCAGAACGCGACTTGGGTTTGCGGTAAACACCAGAAAGAGCATGGAATAGAGATGTTTTAATTACTATGTCAGAATAGATCATAGGGTAACCAGATGGCTCTTAAAAGAAACTGTCATTCTATAAGCTGTCTGACTGAATCTCCAACTCAGCAGCTTTGGGGGACTCTTTGTGACACCCCTCCTGAGGATTCTGCTGTGCTCTCAGGAATGTCTTGCCTGAGGAAGACTTTCAGTGAGAAGACTTTGGCTAGGTCTGATTTATGGCCGCGTTTCTTCTACTTGGTCAGTAGGGTAAGGAAAGCTGGGAGCTTGGCTCAATGCCCCGTTTTTGCCTGCTGGGAGCAGGCTGATCTGCTGGGAGCACACGTTCTGTCCAGCTCCTCGGAGGCAGGCTCTGTCCCTCCAACCTAGCCTTTATCAGTTATAAATGCAATATATTGGCCTCTAAATACTTAGTCTTTTGATTTCATTTTCAATAGGTTTAGAACTCGGGCTGGGAAGCAAAACATTCCTGAGACTACAGCAGAATCCTGGGGAGGGCTGAGGGGTGTCACAGAGTCCCCCAAAGCTGCTGAGTTGGAGATTCAGTCAGAAGCCCACGCACTTGCCACTCCAGAGAGACAAGTCTTGCGCCTCAGAGTAGAGGAAACACTCCGCGGTTTCTGATGCTATTTCCCAGTCACAAGGACAGACACTCTGAGTGTCAGGCGTGACCTGGTAGTTGAGCCACTTCTCACCTGAGCAAGTCTAGGCAGCCTGCTGCAGGGTGACAATGAGCTCCCAGGAGACTCAGCTGTACCTGGAGGCCAGCGAGGTTTCTGAAATTACCACTATTTTCCTTATGGACTGGAATGGCCCAGAAACCAGAACAAAAAAGCGAAAACAGCAACAACAAAAACTAACAAATAAAAACAACCCCCTCAAACTCATCCCCAAGCAAAACAAAACAGACAAAACCCAAAATAAATAAAACCAGCACTTCAACTGATGGTGTGTGACACATATAGAGTAGTTTCTATATTGAAAAATAAAACAATAAAACATCAGTTCTGTTTTGCAGTTTACAGTTCACAAAGCAGTTTAGACTCATCTACTTCGACTTACTACAGATCAACTACAAATGGAGAGAGCGCGTTTCTGTGGAGAAACTCCCAGACACAACCACGTGATTGATAAAACATCTCCTGTCATAAGACAGATCAGCATTATGAACCCCTCTGATATAATCAGAGGCACACAATATCAAGTATACATAACATGATCCAGAAATATTGAACAAACCCAAATTTTACAAACTGACTAGGACTCTTTGAAAGTGTTAAGTTCACAAAAGACTGAGACACTGTTACAGACTGCAAGAGGCAAGACGACCTGACAACTAAATGCACTGTGGGATTCTGGATAGGCTCCTGGAACAAAAAAGAACATTAATAGAAAAAAATGGTGAAATTTGACTACGGTCTGTAGTTTAGTTAATATTATTATACTAATGTTAATTTCCCATTTTTGAAAATTATACTGTGAGCATGTAGGGAAATGGGGGAAAGAATATGAGAGAATTTTTTGTACTATATTTGCCACTTTTCTGCAAGTCTAAAACTAGTTCAACATAAAAAGTTAGAAAAAGGAAGCCTGACATATTCTTTTAATGTGCATGTTGGTTTCTGTAACTCTGACATCATCCGTAGATGGTCAGCAGTTCCTCCAGGCTGAGGTAAGTCAGTATTTTGTGCAGACAATCCAGCCAGCGTTTCAGTTCGTATTTCCTCTTTGCTGGCTGTCCTGATGTGCGGGTAGCATAGATCATGATCACTTTTTCCTAGTATTGTGCACAGTCCCTCAGCCTGCTCATAGCCACCATCACCACTGCCACCTACACAGTCTTTCTGATAAAAAGCTTTCAGACCCAATTCTCTAACGGTTTCCTATGTGTTCTGCTTCCCACTCCTACAGATTGCACCCCTCCTTACCCAACCCCCAGGCTCCCGGTGGTGCCCTCCAGTCTCTCCCCTTTCAAGTGAACGAGGCTGCTCCCCACTTCCATCTGGTCAAGGTTAAGGAAGCTTTGGGAGATGGTAACCACCACACTTTAAATGGTGGTGGACCGTGCGAGTGGGAGTCCAGGCTCTGACGAGCAAAGCCTTGTGATCCGATTTCTGTATCTACTTCCCAGCCAGCAGCACATGCAGAGTTCCCCGTGGGCTGGACTCTGAGTTGTAATACCTGGTAATATTTCCGCAGGTGGGAGGGAGGGGAACAGAGGTCCAAAGGGCGGGGCTGGCGGTAGAGGAGGATCCTTCTGGCATTTCCTTTCTTCCTCTGGATGGCGGTATTGCTGGTGCTGTTTTCACCCTCATTTCTCTCCTAAGCGGGTGGCTGTGTTCCCCACAGTCTGCTCTCTCTATGAAGTGGGTCTGGGTACGAGGGGCTGTGATCATGAGGAGGGAGTAGGCCTCTACCTAAACTTACAGAGGGCAGGAACAGTGTTGTAATCTTTAGTCTCTATAAACCCGGACCTTGGTTGAGTGCTGGCATCTGGTAAAGCCTCAACGAAATTGCTCTGAATGAAAGAACGAATAGTGAAGGAAGCAGTTCCGTTTGTGTCGTTTCCTTAGCTACTTTTTCAGTTTAGATCTTCAGCAGCCCAGTGGCAGTCTCCCCAGATCCATTTCCTTGAAACAAAAGGCTTTTTGAAATTCTCCAACTCCTTGTTTCCTAAAGTTTGGGAAGTGGCCCAGGGATGCCCAAAGAGGAGCCTGTTCTCCAAAGAGCCTCACAGTCCCTTGATTTTCAGAGTGCCACCCCATAAAGGAACTGGTCAGACAGAGCCAACTGCTGCCTTTCCTTTTGGCCGCCCAATTCTTGGTCTTCGCTGCCAGAACTGTTCCTGTTTTGGAGAGCTTAAAATTTACAAGCTTCATTATTAATTCAATCACTAATCGAGTCAATATTTATTGAGTTCCTCTGTGTGCCAAGTCAAGAATTGGGGATGTAATGGTAGGAAAAGCCAGGTGCTACCTTTCCCCCGGAATGAGCTATTCTACAGAGGAGAGCTGTTCTATGATCTTTGGGAAACACCATCTGCATTGGCTTGAACTTGGTCCCAGGTGTCTGGGAGGGGCTTCACTCTCTTTGATGGGAGCAGTTCACTCCCCTTTGCATCCCAGCCATTTTCACCCTGAGCCTCAGAAACCCATGCTCTTTCCTTTGAATCCCAAAGTCCTGCCCCTCAGAGAAGGCCTAGAGCAGCAAGCAAGATCTCCTTGGACGTGATGACCTGCTCGCTGGGATTTTGGCTGGAGTAATCCCATTCTTGGATCTGGATCTTGAGCTCATTTTGGACAATTGATAAATGGGTACATGCTGTGATGCTTTAACCAGAGGACTATCCAGTTAATTAGAAGTTAATGGAATGCTCAAGGAAAAATCCACAGATAAGTGGGTGGCCCTGGGTGAGGTCATCTAGGAAGCCAGGTTCCCTCTATTGTGCTGTTTTGCCAATTCCAGGGGATTGCCTTGGTTGTCATGGCCGAGTTGCCTCATCTGGGCCAGGCCTGTGCTTCAGCCTACAGGAAGGCAAGCAAAGACAGAGGAAGGCATATGACCTATAAATTGTTCACATTCCTTCCATTCCCCTTGCATTGGCCAGAACTTCCTTCCATGGCTATAATTTGCTTCAAGGGAGTCTGGGAAATGTAGTCTCCAGCTGACTGGTCATGTGCCTGGTAAAATTTCCAGGGCCTATTACTAAAAGGAAGAAGGGGAGAATGGACACACCTGGACAATAAGCAGTCTCTATCACACATCCCTCTGTCCTTTTCCCCACTGCATTAATTATTTCTGAATCCCTACATCGTCGACCCCCAAACCTCACTCCCACGTTTCCTAACCCTGTAGCTCTCTCTGTATTCATGGACCTGGACTGTTCCAGACTGGTTCTTTTTGCTTCTCCCCTAAGTCTCTGTTAGGAACTTGCTCGGGGTGGGAGAACTTCTGATGGAAGGGTATCACAAAGAGAGAAACCGGATGTTGACAATCATCCAAGGCCAGATCCACGTACTTTACAGATGTTGCCGGCCCCTCTGTACTTCAGCCAAGAGCTTACAGGGAGTAAATGTGTATGGAAATATCGCTGAGACATTTCACAGCTTACAGGTAGGAGACAGAGCAGCTAAGTGTGAATGCTTGAGGGAGGGTCCAAGCATAAGCTAGAGACTCTGCCCACCAGTAGCCATGGCTTCCTCTTCCTTCCCCCCCTGCACCTCCTCATCTTCAACCTCTCCAGCATCATTAAAATCATTATAACGACCGTTTATTGCACACCCCTGGTGCCAGGCACTGTATGTGCACCCCTTTTAACCTCCACTCCGACCCAGGAGGTAGGTATAGTGTTTCTACCTCACAACTTGAAAAGTTGAGGCACAGAAAGGTAAGAACGGATTTTATACTGTTGTCATAAGGATTAAAGGACACAATTCAGGTAAGGACCTCTAGCTCATGACCTGGAAAGCACAAAATACTCAATAACTATATTATTTGTTATTGTTTTGACAGAGGAGGAAACTAGCCTACAGAGGCGAGTGCTTTGCCAGTGTTGGCTCCCGAATTTACATACAGGACGGGTGTAGGATGGTGATCTGGCTTGGGGTGCTTGGGACTGCGAGGGGACTTGTGCTGAAGCGGTGTTTGCATACAAAGCACAGCAAGTGAACTTAGCTGTGCATAACAAGAATACCAAAATTTTCTCGTCTGGTTACATTCATACTTTACATAAGATTGCTATCTTCCCCTAGAAGGACCCAAGGTGCTACCCTTGGTTCCTCTGGACAGCATGAATTGTACACTCTTCCTGGTTTTCCCCAAAGGGCTTCTATAAGTGTTTGACAGGTTTTGGATAACATTGGTGATAACAGGCATGGCTGGGTTTTTACAAACAAAGGCTTCTCAAATCTGAAGAGAATAGCAAAGACACCAGTTTGTGAAAGCCTGTGTCTGATTCAGATCAGAGCTAAGAGTGGTTTTTGATGAGCGTTAAGTGAAAAGCAAAGCCATCCCTGCCCATAGGGTGCTATATGACTGGCTCCAGTCTCTCATTCACTGCTTGATTCATTTCTTCCTAGGCCACCAATATTTATTGAGCACCTACTGTGTGTCAAACCTAGCCACTGGGAAAGTGACAACCTGCATAGCTCCTCACTCAGAGATCACTGTCCTCTGTAGAGGAGCCAGGAGTATAATGAGACAATTACTATATATATATTTATATTGGGCCCAAATCTGTGAGTTCGTTCATTTATCTGTTCTTGCACTTTTTGAACAGGTAGGAGACAGAGCTGTGTTAGGTGCTAGGGGTACAATGCTAGGAAAGGCTGTTCCTGCCTGCAGCCTCTGCTGTCTGGGGTGAGGACAACCTGGGCAAAACCACCAAAAAGCAGTGTGCTGATAGGAGCTGTTGCCAAGTGCAATGGTTAATTTTATCAACTTGAACGGGCCACAGAGTGTGCCGATATTTGGTTGAACATTATTTCTGAGTGTGTCTGTTAGAGTATTTCTGGATGAGATTGACCTCAGAATGGTGGATTGTGTTAAGCAGATTGCCTTTCCCAACATGGGTTGGCCTCATCCAATCCTTTGAGGGCCTGAAGAAGGAAGAATTCCCTGTCTCTGTCTGACTGCCTTTGAGCTGAGACATAGGGCTTCTCATGGTGTCAGCCTTGGACTCAGACTGGAACTTATACCAGAGGCTCTCCAGGGCCTCCATCTTGCTGATTGCAAATCTTGGCCTTTTCAGTCTCCATAATGGTGTGAGCCAACTCCTTGTAGCCTGTCTATCTGTCTTCTATCTATCTATCTATCTATCTATCTATCTATCTATCTATCAGCTTATCTGATCAATTCTGTTTCTCTGGTTGACCAAGATTATACACCAAGGGATAGTGGGAGCCCTTGAAATGTCTGGTGCATTGAACAAAAGTGCCCTTACAGGTTCTTCATGCTTTGAAGCCTGGGAGTAACTCAGACTGCAGAAGGGTCTGGCCTAGCCTCCTCTACTGCCCTCCCTTCCCCTGTCCCCTCCTCAGACCTTCCCTCTCTCTACCTCTCTCTTCCCCTTTTCTCTCCCTCTTCTCTCTTCTCTTTGATTCCCCTCCCTTTCTCTGTTTCCTGCCTTCCCCATCTACTTCTGGCTCTCATTATTCTTAGATTCTTGTCTTTCCTTTAAATTACAGGTTACAGGTTAGGGCCATATGAACATATTTCACATGAAGATGTGAATAATTAATACAAATTAAGATGTTGCCACCCCTACTCCAGGGTTGGTGTTTTATTTATTTTTTTGCCCCCAGCAATGGAACAAAGAGCTGATGCTTTTTGGGAGAAAACATGGATGTGGGCCATGGAGTGGGTGGCAGGGGGTTAGTTTCCTGGCCATGAAGCCTTCAGCCTTTCTAGATTCCAGTGTGTGTGTATCTTAAATACCTTCACAGGGACTTTGACTCCATTTCTGGTTTCAACCAAGGAGGGAGAAGCCAGGCCACAGCATTTGCATGGGCCTGGTCCACAGCCAGGTCTTAGGAAGGCTCAACTTACCCAGGGGTCACATGTACCATAAAGGCCACTAAGTCAGCAGCCACACTGCCCTTATCCCCACTTCTCCCTGAGGAAAGGCCTCATGAGAAAATGTAAATGACCACCTGAGGGCGCTGTTTACCCCACAATTTTTTCTGTAAAACCTGCAGTCAGTTCATAAGGGGTTTCCTTTGTTTTGGGGCTTAATCAAAAGATGCTTTTGGGAAACAGGAGCAACACATACTCCAAGATCTTCCTTCACATGGAAAAGCAGAGGTAGGAAAGTTGTATATTCTGAAAATATCTTGATGTGTAATAATTTTGAAATTTTAATAGGGCACCTGCTTCCGTGTGCAGCGTAGGATCATGTTTAAGAGCACTGGCCATGCTGCTCAAACCAAATCGGGGTTTGAATCCCAGTGGGACCCCCAGTAGTTTTGTGGCTTTGTCCTGTGACCGAGTCTCTCTGGGCTGTAGTAGCTTCACGGGGCCCTTGTGGTGGTTATGGGAAAGAGGCACGGAACACTTCCTGGCACCGCGCTAAGTGCATAGAGCTAAATTAAAAAGCTATTAAGTTCTATTTACCAAATTAAAAAAGAGACCAAGAAGGTATTAGCTGCTTGCCGACCAAATGGAGGAAGGACTGGAGTTCAAAGCTGTACAGTTGGATAAAAATGGAAGGAGAATTCAGACAGACGGATTGGCCAGGTCAGGCCAAGCAGAGAAAATGCCACCAGAAAGGGTGTTTCTCCCTCCTTCCGTATAAATTCTGCATTGGCGCTGCATTCATACGCTGGCCGGGCCGAGAACCCGCTTATTTCAATGTTACTCTCACTTTGAGCCAATTTTATTCTCATCTCCTTTTGCTTATTGAGACTGCGATTCACCACAGCTAGAGGAGCAAAGGGATGGCCAAAACCTCATGTGGAATTGGGAACTTGAGAGGAAAGGAACACTTGCCAGGCAGCATGTTATTATATAGGTCGTGTGGACTCGGGTGACATAACGAGGAACTTGGTACGTGGGTAATTATGTGCACTTGAGTTGAGTTTTAGAAAAGCATATAAAAGAAACGTGATTTCCTCTTTTAAAAAGGCTATGATGGCAAAAGCACTCCGTCAGCAATTATTATTATGCAGCACTATTTCAAGGGCTGGGCTCTGTCGATGCGTTTTAACCACTAAAGAGAAGGAAATCTAATTGGGGCGAAGGTCGTTGTAGGAATGGCAGCTTAGGAGTTTTGTACTGACAGGTGCTGGTGAAAAGCTGATTAATCCCATTCAAGAGTATAAGAGGCTACATTAGTATAGCTCTACATAAGGTACTAAATACTTTTATGTAAATTCTCTTATTTGATGTTCCCAACCACCATTTGAGATATGCAGAGGATAAAGAGTATTATTACTGCCATTAAGACAAACAGCTTTATTGAGATATAATTCATACCAGGCACTCACCATTTAAAATGTGCAATTCAATGGTTTTAAGCATACGCACAGATCCATGCAACCATCACCACCATCGATTTTAGAACATGTCCATCACATCAAGAAGAAGTCCCCTATCTGTTAGCTACCACTCCCTCCATCTTCTCCCTGTTCCTTTTTCTCCCTACTCCTGGCCCTAAGCAATCACTAATCTACTTTCTGTCTGTACAGATTTGCCTGTTCTGAACATTTCACATAACTAGATTCATATAATATGTGTTTTTTTTGTGATTGGCTTCCTATACTGATCATAATGTTTTCAAGGTTTGCTCATATCGTAGCAGGTGTCAGTGCTTCATTCTTTTTTATGGCTGAGTAATATTCCATTGTATGGAGACAGCACATTCATAAGCTGGTATACATTTAGGTTGTCTCCACCCTTTGTTTATTTTAAATAATGCTTCTATAAACATTAACGTACAAGATATTTTGTGTTGACACATGCTTTCATTTTTCCTGTGTATATACCTAGGAATTGTTAGGTCATATGGTAACTCAGTGTTCAAGTGGTTGAGAACTCCTGGACTGTTTTCCAAAGTGGCGGCCTTTTACATTTCCATCTGCCGTGTAGGAGGGTTCTGTTTTCTGCACGTCCTTGCCAATGCTTGTTATTATCTGACTTTTTCATTCACGCCGTTCCAATGAGTGTAAAATGGTATATCACTGTGATTTTGATTTGTACATCTCTGATGACTAATGAGGTCAGATATCTTTTCATGTGTATCAACCATTTGAATATCTCCTTTGGATATGTGGAGAAATGTCTCTTCAGACCCTTGCCCATTTTAAAATTGGGTTGTCTTTTTTATTTTGAGTTGTCAGAGTTTTTTTTATATGCAAGATTTAATACCTTATCAGATATATGATTTGCTAATATTTTCTCCCATTTGGTTGGTTGTCTATTAACTTTTTGGATAATTCCCTTTGACGAATAAAAATTTTCAATTTGATGACCAATTTCCAGAGACTTTAAATTTTTATTATTTTTTAAAGGCAATTCTCATCAGTTTTGGTGGGGAGCCAGTTCATAGATCTCAAGCTGTGGTGCTAGATGGGAAACTTGTGTTACTACTACTTAATACATGAGGACAGTGGTGGGATTCAGGTAAATAACAATCGGTCCTTTGCCCTGAGGACCATTTTAAGTACAAGAAAACGATATGCCGAGGGTAGTTTATTATTTCATGCATTTAATACTTAAATAAGAACAATAAAAGAGGTACACAAAACTAGATTATGTTATATGAAAGTCTTAAAATATGAATAAAAAATATTAAATAATACTGGACAAAACCCAAGAAAACTGTTATTGAAGATATTTCCATATTGCTTCTTGACTGGCATCCTCACTTTCACTTGCAATTTTTTTCACCTTTATGACGGATGCTTAGAATACACTGTCATGCAGATGAACGTTAAGAAAGAGTAAGGAATGCAAATGTGTGATTTCCACACTGGGTGGCTGCCCAGGCACCCGCCTTAGAGAGAACCCTGATTACAAGTGCCATTTTTTTTTTTAATTATTCATTTGAAAGAGAGAGAGACAGACAGACAGAGAGAGAGAGAGAGAGAGAAAGAGAGAAAAGGGGGGAGGAGCAGGAAGCATCAACTCCCATATGTGCCTTGACCAGACCAGTGCAGGGTTTTGAACTGGCAACCTCAGCATTCCAGGTCGATGCTTTATCCACTGCGCCACCACAGGTCAGGCTACAAGTGCCATTTTAACAACTGGTTTGCTGAACTCGACGAAAAATTAGGCTGTTGGTATTGCCGAACCGGTGCAAACTGGCTGAGTTGCACCACTGAATGAGAACAATGTTTATATATTTGGGAGACTGAGGGTAACATTGTAGAAAGGAAAGTCACCCTGGTTCAGAACAGTACAAATGTCTAATCATAGAATTTCAGGGTGGTAGAGGATGTTAGATGTTACAGATTTTACTGGATAGAGCAATCTCTCTACAATTACTTTAAATGTGGCCCTTCAGTCTCTACTTGAACACTCCCAATCATGAGTAACTCACTGCTATTAGTTTAGATTAAACATGGTCTCCACGAACAATATAGCTATCTAAAACCAAAACAGTATGTGCCTAACAAGGTCTGCTACATGTACAAACAAAAAGGAAAACAGAGAAAATAGGTTCTTTGGAATCCTAAACAACCTTATGTCACCAGCAGGTCATGGGCATGCTGTAAGAAGGCAACTCACTGTTTTTGGACACCAGGTGCCCAAGAGATTGCTCTAATTTTAGAATTAACATAGTGTTTACTAAAGAGGTCCAGGACTCATGGGTCTGGAATGTGATGTTCTTTCACCCTCAGACTCATGGCCTATTGTTGATTCTGCTCCAATCATGTTCGGATATCGAGAGAGGGAGAACCTGACCACGTACTTAGGTATATGCCTAAGGGGTTTGCTAAAAGATATAATTTAAATGCCAACCTTGAAAGATAGAGTTGGTGATGGCCACTCTTTGATGGGCTAAGAACTTGTTTTAATGGTGGCATTGTGCTGATGAGCCTCTACCCATTCCAGCTCCTTTCCCTGCCCTTCTTTGCCAGCTCTGGGACCTAGGAGGCTGAACCCAGAAGAGGACATCACCTGGGCCCTGCCACTAGCCAGCTCACAGTTGTGGTCAGTCAGTGGGGAGCATCAGCAGATCAGAGAGTAAGAAGAGAGGCTGAGGTACTGCTTCCTGGCTCTGAAACCTGGTCTCTGGCTGGAGCTGTGGCCCCTACTCTGTCCCAAATCTAGTAGCATAATTTCCTATCCTTGTCTTGCTGGGCCTAGGAGTGCTGCTGACAGCTGGTTTCTGCGTGTCTCACCATCTCTTAGTTTGTACCCTTAACACCCATACTTTTTTTTGAGAGTCAGAGCGAGGAGAGAGTCAGAGAGAGGGATAAATAGGGACAGACAGACAGAAACGGAGAGAGGTGAGAAGCATCAATCATTAGTTTTTCATTGCCATTACTACATCTTAGTTGTTCATTGGTTGCTTTCTCACATGTGCCTTGACCACGGGCCTTCAGCAGACCGAGCAACCCCTTGCTGGGGCCAGCGACCTTGGGTCCAAGCTGGCGAGCTTTTGCTCAAGCCAGATGGGCCCGCGCTCAAGCTGGCGAGCTCAGGGTCTCGAACCTGGGTCTTCCGCATCCCAGTCCGACGCTCTATCCACTGCGCTACCACCTGGTCAGGCAACACCCATACTTTTGAAACAAACCTTTCCTGAAATCTCTGTGTGCTTCAAGTGGAGGTGAATTCTATTTCCTACCTGACAGATTCCTTGTTACCATCTTGCCATGGTAACGATGTTTCTTCCATCTCCTCCATCTCTTCCAGCCTGGAAAGAAAATAAGCCCTATGTTGCTCTTCTAGTGCTAACTCTAGGGGACCTCATGCGCTTATCTGGGTCTCAGGTAAACAGAATAGATGACTGTTCATATCTCGCCTTGAAATTTCAAGCCTCTGTGGATGCATGAATCTGTTTATTCCACAAAAGCTTCTTCCAGAGGTAGAAGAGCTAACGTTTCTATGTGGCTCAAATGTTACTTGGGCTCACACTTAGTATCATATGGAAGAGAGGGAATTTTCAACTCATAGCACATGGTATCCTATTTTAATTTTGAGCAGTTTTCCTTGGAGTTCTCTCCCAAAATCTGAGCTAATCAGTATGTGTCCTTATCCCTGAACAGAAACTTAAAATATTATTTTTAAAAAGTCTAAGCATAAGAAAAAGCAAACTGCTTGTAAGAGCTGTGTTAATTCACCCACACTTGCTCTTTGTATTCTTAGCCAAATGACTAAACCTGTTTATAAATAGAGGGGGCGTCCCAAGACCTAGGCACCCATCATATCACAAGTCAGCCCAGGCTATATTTTTACCAAGTGGTTCGCTGGCATACTGGCTTGAATCTTTTATTTATTTATAGTGACAGTAGCATATTTGGTGCTTACACATTCTCCTAAAAGCCTGATAACCCAGTTATCTTATGCTATAAGTGGCCCAGCTTTCACTGGGTTAGAAGTCAGTGTTTGGAGATGGAAGGGAGATGGGGCATTCCGTTTTGCCAACAATTCCCTAGTGGAGTGTGTCTTCGGAGCAGCCCTGTCTGCTACCAAGGAAACCTGTGAATTCTCCACGGAAGCTGTCAGGCCAGCTGAGAGGCATCAGTGATGAAAATCCTGAGTTATTTCTGGAGTAGGTGATTGATGTTTCAAATAGAAGCTGACATTCTGATGATGGGATCCAGACTCGATGTGATAGGAGTTAATGAGGATAATGATGATGATAATGATATTTACATTATACCTTTCTTCAAAAGAACCTTTCAGTTCTTTTATCTCGTTTGTGTTGAAAATGTCCTTTTGGAGGAGAGGAAGGTGTTACTGATCTGTTTTTCAGGTGAGAAAATATCGAGAGAGTTAATTGCCTAGCTTTTATTTTCCATTTAGGTGGTAAGAAGAGATGTTTAAATGACACTTTAAACTTGGGGAAACTAAACTTAAGAAAAATGCCAGTCCTCCTCCCCATTCATCCAATACAATGCTGTCATACCAAGCTCCAAGAAATATCTTTTCCTGACCCAAAAGTCTTCAGGACATTCACATGGACTGCCAAATTCAGTCTACCTTAGCAGGTACATCCTGGACATTCCCACCTACATGGTCTCACTGTACTCTTGTGTTTACCCAAGTTTCAGTCAAACAAATACTCTTGCTTGCTCCTACCATCTGCTCTGAGTACCCTATTCTCCTTTTATAATGGTCATCACACTTGTAGTAACTTCTTATGTCTTCCAATTAGGATATAAATTCCAGGAAAGCAGGGACATCACCATTGCATCCCCCGGCCTAACAGACTTAACCGATACATAGTCGGGGCTTCTGAAGGGCACACCCACCTCTATGCCTTTGCTCATGCTGTTCTTTCAGCCTCCAATGCCTGCACTCCCATCTCTGCCTGCTGAAGCCAGAGCTGCCATTCCACACTCAGATAAAATCCAACTCTTCCTTGGGAACCACCACACCACTATTCTTTTTAGTTCTTACCTTACCTTTAGCTGTGTCACAATCTCTTTTTTTCCTTCTTTTTCAAACGCAGGGAGGGGAGATAGAGAGACAGACTCCTGCATGTATCCTGACCTGATCCACCGGGCAACCCCAGTCTGAGGCCATTCTCATAACTGAGCTATTTTTAGTGCCTGAGGCGGAGATTCCATGGAGCCATCCTCAGCACCCTGGGCCGATGTGCTTGAACCAATCAAGCCATGGTTGTGGGAGGGGAAGAGAGAGATAATGGGGTGAGAGGTGGAGAAGCAGATGGGCGCTTCTCCTGTGTGCCCTGACCGGGAATTGAACCTGGAACATCCATACACCAGGCCAACACTCTACCACTGAGCCAACTGGCCAGGGCCTGTGTCATAATCTTTTGTGCACATGTGTCATGCTCCTTCTTTGCCCCTCCTGGAGTGTCAGCTCTTGAAAGACAGGAGTTGTACCCAGAGCTTGGCACAGCGTGATCATCTGAAACGTGTGCACTCATCTAAAGGTATTGCTGGTCAGCATTCTTCATTCAGAAAAAATTCCATTTCTAGAGTCTATAGCTTGTCATAAAAGGTAATTTTTCTTGTCCTTCTCTTCCTCCATTCTTCCAGAAGCCTGGAAGGTCAGTTGGGAACCCTGCCAACTCTGCCTTAAAAAAGTGTCTCCCTTCTTTTTGAGGAGCACCCTGATACTTAGGTAGAAGGTTGCATTTTCTACTGGGGCCCCAGAGCAAGTTTGCAGGGGTAGCTGTTGGCATTTTTAAGTTTCATTGACCATTTCAATGACAACCTAAATATGGGAGAACTAATTAGTGCAACCTCTACTGAGGAGGTGAGATGAAATCAATGACTTCTCCCAGGAATTTTACTGCTGCTTCATGCTTCTGGGGACCACTTGCACGTACCATTCAGTTACAGTAAGAAGACACCAGATTAAATCAACTCTGAGCAATGTGAAAAGTTATAAGCTTGAAGACCCTCCCAGCTACCAGCAACATGGGCATACCAACACATCTGTGATATAACACTCAATATAAATTAGAAATAGTCTCTTTAACAACCATTTCATGGAATATGCAGGACTGTTAAAATTGATGATGTAGATCCATATTTATTGATATGGAAAGATGCCCACAACATACTGGTAAGTGAAAGAAGCAGTCTATAGAACAGCATAATTATGTAAAATTATTTCATATTTATATCCATATCTATTCATAGATGTGTAGATATTCTCCAAAATGTTAATAGTAGCTATATCTACGTTATGAAATTTGGGTAGTATTTTTCTTTACTTTTGTTTTTATAGCTTGTTTGTATTATTTGAATTTTATTTTTACAATGAGCAGTTATTTTTACAATCAGAAAAAGAAAACAAAGCTATTTTTAGCTAGAAAAACATTGTTGAAAATTTAAAAATCTTATTAAAAAAGTCTTCACATTTCCTTTTAATGTAGTCTCATTTGTTTATTTTTTCTCTTGTTTTTCTAGCCTGTGGAGATATATCAGAAAACAATATTACTAAGAGAAATGTCAGAGATTTTACCACTTATGTTTTTTTCTCTGAGTTTTATGGTATTGATCTTACATCTAAGTATTTAATTCATTTTGAGTTTATTATTATATATGGTGTAAGAAGGTGAACTAGTTTTATTTTTTATCTATCCAGTTTTCCCAACATCATTTATTGAATAATCTTTTTTTTTTTTTTTTAGCGAAAGAGACAGAGAGAGGGACAGCTAGGGACAGACAGTCAGGAAGGGAGAGAGATGAGAAGCATCAATTCTTGTGTGGCAACTTAGTGGTTCATTTATTGTTTTCTCATATGTGCCTTAACTGGGGGTGGCAGTGCTTCAGCTGAGCCAGCAACCCCTTGCTCAAGCCAAGAACCTTTGGCTCAAGCCAGTGAACCTGGGCTTCAAACTAGCGACCATGGGGTTATGTCTATGATCCCACACTCAAGCCAGTGACCTTGCCCTCAAGCTGGTTGAGCCCATGCTCAAGCCAGATGAGCCTGCACTCAAGCCAGTGACCTCAGAGTTTTGAACCTCAGTCCTCTGTGTTCTAGGCCAATGTTCTATCCACTGCGCCATCGTCTGATCAGGTGATTAGATAGTGTTTACCCTGTTGTATGTTCTTGCTTTCTTTGTCATTCCATCTAATTTTACTTATATGTGAAATCTAAAAAACAAAATAAATGAACAAACAAAATAGAAACAGACTCATAGACTCAGAGAACAGACTGATAGTTTGGGGGACTGGGTGAAAAAGGTGAAGAGATTAAGAAGCAAAAATTGGAAGTTAAAAAATTATCAAGAGAATGTAGAGTACAGCAGTGGAAATATAGCAAATAATGCTGTATGTGTGCTAAGTGGGTACTATAAATACCAGGGGAAAAACTTTGTAATATGATTGTCTAACCATTATGCTGTACACCTGAAACTAATACAAAATAATGTTGAATGTAAACTATAACTGAAAAATAAAATTTAAATTAAAACAATTCAAATTTCCTAAAAAGTGCTTACTGTAAATCAAACAAACAAAAACAAAAACCAAAGTCTTCTGTGAGAAAAGAAAAAAATGTTTAACTGCCTCAGAATAAGTCATATTATGTGCTGCCCACAGTGAGGAGTCAGGGGAGGAGCACATGTGAAACCAAGCCCTCCTGACCCAGCAGGGAGAAAACGCACGCTGTCTAAGCACCTGAAGTGTGCAGTATCTCTTCAAACATCATTGTAGTTAAAGCTACTGACGATGGTTGATTTACAGGTACAACATATCTAATTCTGTACCTTATAATAGAAAAAAGAAAATTTCCTATCTCTGATAGCAAAGAAATGATGATTTAACTCAACAGAACAATTTCTGTTAAATAAAGAGAGACATACGTTGTTGGTCATAATACAACTCACACTTTATTCCATTGTGATTGGTATATTGTGGGATCAGGACAGCAAGAGACTAAATCAGTGCAGAACTTCTCTGGACTAAAGGGCCATGAAAGCATCACTGGTTTTGGCACACGGAGTGGATAATCATATATTGGCTGAAACAAGATGGTCAGTAAAATAAAATGCACAGACCTAACACCATGTAGGAAATCGTGTCTCAGTTTTATAGAATGTGAAAGAATAAGTAATTACAGAGACTAACATGCAGCTCTACCTAAGTCACAGTATTCATCTACAGACTATTTTCTCCCCTTAGGGATGAAGAGGTGACCTCAGTAATCTATCTGTTCACAGTAGCTTAAAAGAAGAATCAATACACATTAATGAGATCTGCCTGTTGATTTCTATAGCAATCCATCATAGTTGAAGAAATAACGCTAAATAACATACTTTCTCTATATTGTCCTTACTAAACTGAATCTTACTGACCAAGTAATTCAAACGTTTACTTACTTAAATATAAGTACTAATGTTAAAAAGCAGTTTTTGTTAGTCTGTCTATCCTTATAAATCACAATGGACAAGAGGGGAACATATGCAACAGGTTACCTTTCTTCTTCAAAGGTAACGTTATGCTGATGAGAACATCAAAGAAGTAACACCACAATGCTGCAAATGTTTTAGATTTTCACATCATCCTATCACACAGGTAGTCCAAAGAAGCCAGCCTTGTTGGTGACATAGCTTTGCAGAAGAAGATTCCGTAGAAGAGGCACACAGATCCTAAGTGATTTCTTGAGACAGTGAAGGAAAGAAGGAAAGGAAGGGAAAAGTGAAAACAGCCTTGGTTGGACAAATTGTTCAAAAGAAAAATCAATCTGCTTGCAATTGACTAAACTCTAAAAGGAAATAGTTCTTTCATTTGGAGTGATACAAATAAAGATACTGAAAATTATGTCCGCTTTAATATTGAGCCTAAACCAGCTGATTGGGTTAGTGGTTCCATGGTTGTTTTTGAGATGTTGAACTCTCCCAAGGGGATTTCTGCTTTTGTCAGCATAGGCCATATTTAACCTCATTGGCAACCATCTCTGCTGAGGATAATCTTTCTTTATTAACTTGGGCACATGAGTAACATTCATTCTCTCTCTGGTAAAAACATATTATTCACTCAAGATAAGACAGTTGGACATATGACATTGACCAATATAATGGTTTATCCATAGGATGTATATTATTATATATTTGTATGTGAAATGAATTCTGAAGTTAAGCAACAAGGAAGTGGAGGAGGAAAAGGAATTTCTTCCAATTTTGGCAAAAAAAATCATTAAATAAATGAAAAAGACACCGAGTGGTTAAAGATGTCTTGGTTATCTCAGAGGTTTATCACTGCCATTTACTAAGGGGAAGATGAAATGAATGAAGGTAATTCTCTCTTGATCATCAAACATAAGGAATGTTTGATTACATACACATAGGTAAGCAGAGCAAGACTTGAAGTCCTATTTCTTAATCTCCCCGATTTCCTGTTAAACAACAAGCCACAGGCAATTTAGGAAAGGTGGACATACTAGAAAGCTCAATAACGTGCCTGAGTCAGTCACCTTTCCTTGGAAACTACCATTTCCCTGGCCTGCTGAAGGCTGATTCTTTCAGGCTTTAAGTAAAAGACAATAATCTCTCCCTTCACTGTCGCATTGTTTTAGTAAGAAGTCCATGCCAGTTTAAGGTTGTGTAATTTAAAGGTTAGTGAGGAAAGACATTCTAATGAAATTCCACAGAAAATATTCATGGATATTTCAAAGAAGTGCCCATTGTCAGCAGCTGGTTTCAGGCTCCAAGCCAATCACTTCCTGAACATGCTTCATCTGGCTCAAGCTAGATCATCAATAACAGTTTGAGACGTGATGTCTCTTCTGAAAGAAATTCCTCTGCCAGGCCAGCATCATTGCTGGGGGTAGAAGGCTGGTAATAGGGTGAGTCCCAATGGGAGGGAATGGAAATGAGCTGAAGAAAAAATAAGACTTTTCCCCAAGGTCTGTATACGGCCAGTAACAAAGCAAAAATTCATGGAATGTGACTTAAAGACTTTCTAGGATGTTGTACTCATGGAATGTTTCCAAGCTTCTTGATCTACGATTCCCTAGCAACCATCTGGCGCTGACCTGACCTTCCTAGGTGTGGTGCGCTGCTTCCTTCGGAATTCCGATTTCTGGGGAAACCCTGACAGGATGTACCTCTGTGCAGCTAACTGTCCCCCGAACAGCTGCTCTGCTTTTGTTCACAGTTCTGTGCAGGGACCAGTTTGCCCTTCTGAGGGAGAGAGCGGGAGGTGGGAGATGTCGCCACAACGCAGAGAAGACCGACGGCAGACAGGCTGACCTGGCAGGAAAGGATCTAGAAGGCAAGACCCCTGATTTTACCCAAGGTCAAAGTGACTGTGATAGAGGTGAGAAAAGCAGAAGAAAGTAACTGGAAAAAGGTTTTCAGAGTTTGCAAGAAAAAAAGAGGGAAAAAGGGAGAATCCATGGATCAGGGTATTTCACAGGAAGTAAAGATGATGAATGACAAAGAAAACAAAGTTCCAGCTCATCTGACTGATCAAGAAGACATTCTTCAGCACGTATTGTCAACTAAATGATTTTCTCACTAATAATACAAACACTAACTGAGTGTTTCTTTACAATCATTAATCACATTTCAATAATTCATTAGCTCTATATTTTCTAGGTTGCTTACTTCATTTAGCAAATCCACAGTTTAGGTACCACCATGAGGGGAAGGAGGGAAGGTGCAGAATGAAGCAATTAAACCTAAAATTGAACTTCTGTAAACCAGAGTTAGTAGCACAGTGGCACAGTAGATTGTCAATGGAAACGACAGGACTGGGGGCAGTTGTCGGCCTTGTGGATGCGCATTGCGGGCTGCAGGGAGCAACTGCCACTCAGGAGTCTACCTTCTTGTTAATAAAAACCGAGCAGCAGGTGAGCAGCCCATCCACCTTTTCCAGTTCAGATATGCCCACGGGGATCAGCATGTGGTCCTTCAGCTTCTCATAAACCTACAGCAGGAATCAAGGAAAGGGAGAGAAGAAGGATTATGCTTAGGCTTCTGTCTCACCACCTGCTCTTCGCCTGGTGTAGAGAATTAATTTGGCTGTGAATTTGGGGTTTTCACCTATTTAACCCCAAGATGTGCATGCAGCTTAGACCACACACATGCCCACAGCCATACCCATAGAGCTAGGAGCACTGGTTAACCACTAGCTCTGGGCTTTAACCTCAAAGCCAGAGATGTATCAGAATGTGGTTGGTACTGGAGATGTTGTCATTGCTAGAGTCAGTGATATAGGAAAGGCGGTGGCTGTGTTTTCAGTCTGAGTATTACTCTTTCCACACTTTAAAACCCTTCAAACTATACTTTCCTGTATCTTTCCTTACACCACTGGGAAAAACTGGAGAAAATATAATTTAAGTGAAACATTTCAGGTCCAACTGTTTTTAAATTACAGGTGTGAATTTTATAGCATCTTTTGATACTCATAGGAAGCATGTGTCAAAACTTCAAATTAACAGTCTATACATTTTTCTCTGATGATCAAACAAAGCACATTAAAAAAATCACTTGAAAACACACTGACTAAAAGCAATCAACCATGCTTGTTTAGGAAGCACTTTGTTTCTTAAAATTCCTACAGTGGTTAAGAGGGCTGGAGCTGGGTAGAGTTGGGTTCCAAACCCAGTTCTGTCAACTTGCTGCCTAACCTGTGACTTCAGTCAGGTGACATCCTCTCTGAGCCTTGGGTTACTTCCTGAAAGATTTGGATTAGAATAGCACCCTCATAGGGCTATAAGTTAATGCAGGTAGCATGCCTGGCACAGTGCCTGGCACAGGGGAAGCCCACAGTAAATGTGGATGTTACCTTTTTCTGTGACAACAAAGGCTAAATTCAGAAGCAGTTAATGATCATCTGGTTGTCAGATGATCAACGTGGCTGAAAAGGCATAAAGGATCCAGAGCTGCGAAATTCCAAGTGAATTCTTGGATATGAGTGCTTGTTGATATCATAGATTGCAGGGTGGGGGTCTAAGAATCTGTATTTTTAACAACCCTGATTCACATTAAGCATGAGACCCACTATTCATCCAGAGCTAGTTAAGGCCAGTCTGGAGTAAGGAGTCCTACATTTTTCTCAGGTTCATACTTTAGTCATGGAAATAGAGAGAAAATAGTTTATGATTCCCCCACCCTTATCTTTTTATCTGTTAAGAGGGGAGGGAGATGTATTTATAGATAAGCCTAGAAATTAAATGGTATGCATAGTTAAAAGGTGGCATAAAATATTATCTAAAAATTTGAAAGCTTAAGATGTAAAAATAGTCAGATCAATGATTACTTAAGGCTCTTCTGCATGCTTAGTGTAAACAGCTTGTTCCACTGGATAGATGTGGAGATGCTGAATGCCTGAAAGATAGGAACCCTTGACAGATCTGCAGATGAGCACTGTTCTACCCACATGGGAGGATAAAATGGAAATGACTAAAGTATACAGATGAGACTGGTGGTGTGCCCCCAAGACCAGAAGAATTCTATTAGACCAGGACAGCACCGCCTACCTAGGTATCATCCCCTGTTGGAACACACATGCACAGGCTCTCAGAGGGACCAGTGCTTGGTTCCAAGTGCACTCTGCTCTAGCTTTTTGACAGAGTACTTTAATGCTCACTGGGCTACCTAGGATGAGTGGCCCCTTCTTTCTGCAGCCCTGACGATGAGCACCCACCTCTTTGGGTCATTCACACACCTCTTTGAGAAACAAATGACCGTCTAATGAGGAGCGCAGATTTGTCAGAAAACAATGAGACAGTTGACCATCTAATTGTAGGTCTCTATGCTTACTGAGCATCTGAGTGTGGGAAGTGTACTTAGTATTTAGTCCGAGGGAAGCACTGGTACTTATCTGAAAAGCTCTGAATATCAGGCATGCTGATCTCAATTACTGTGCGTCGGTTAGTGACTCATAACACAAAAGAGAAGAGTGCATTAAATACACTCTCTTTGAGCCCTAAATTACATGATCCTTTCTGCTCTCCTAATAATACGATATGTATAGAGGAAAAGGAAGATCCTGTTAATTTGTCACATGAAAAAAAGTCTCCCATAAGAAGACTGTCAGGGAAGCCTACCTAGCTGCAGTGGGCAGGAAGAATGGTTTTTTACCTTTGCACTTTCTGGATACTCTTCTGGGGTTCGGTGCAGCAAGACATGGCCTTTGCTGGGGATATTTAGGTATAAACAGTTTGCAGCCACATCATCAGGCACGGTGAGTTTGTCATAGCGGTGGTCACTCATCTGTTGCATGATCTATAAAGAGAAACACAGCAGGCTTAAGCAGAGTGTCTCTCCACACTCTCAAGCAGAAGGAAGGCAGCGTAACGGGCGATAAGCTTGCAACAGAAGCCTCAGAACATTGCTCTGTGTTGAAGTTCCTGTCTATCACTTCCAGTCACTTAGAGCCGGGGGAGGAACCTGAGAAAGCTGTGCCTCTGGAAAGATGGCAGGGGTTCTTCTTCTTGTTGTTCTTTGAAAAATGTGTTGTCTCTAATTTTTTTTTCAATGTTAACTAGTATTATTATTTTCCTTTTTTTAAAAGACTTTATTTATTTCACTTTTAGAGAGGAGAGAGAGAGAAGGGGAGGAGCAAGAAGCATCATCTCCCATATGTGCCTTGACCAGACCAGTGCAGGGGTTCGGACGGGCGACCTCAGCATTCCAGGTCGACACTTTATCCACTGCGCCACCACAGGTCAGGCAATGGTCTCTAATTTTTAAAAGGTTTTGTAACTGTCTATAATGTCTCCAGTTTTTGTTCATAAGACCTATCAGTAAGACACAAAATGGCCACATGTATATGAGGGCCAGCTGGAGTTTTGATGTCATCCTTGGCGGAGTAAGCAGGGCTGACCTGGTCTGCAGGGAAAGAAGATTGCCAGTTATCAGAATGGTCTATGATCTGATTTAGCAGTAGCTAACACAGAGACACACAATTTTGTCTTCTATGTACATTTAAATACACCTGTCTGTCAGCAGGTGTACTAAGGGCATACCTGCTGGTACAATTAGCATAAAAATCACCTGGGGAGAATGTGAAATTTATATTCCTAGGTTTACCTCCTGCCACCTGATTTTGGCTTGATAGACTTGATGTGAGCATCAGAAATTTGCATTCTGAAAGCCCTACAGGTGATTCTGAGACAGACCCAGGGACCACACTTGGATAAAAACTGTCTTAACAGGCCTATTCATTGAATAATGGGTTTATTAGTATCTTAGTAAAAAATAACTTTATAATACTTCAAAAAGAAGTCTGCACAAAGTTTAAAATATTAATACCTCATCATCACCTCCTCAACATAATCAAAACAAAACTCCTCCAAAAACTCCCTCCCCAAACCACATAGACAACAAAAATGTCCAAACATCAAAAGCAAAGCAAGTATTACTTTGGGCCTTGCCATGTAGACTCTTTTCATTCTTTATCAATAACCAATGTTTTAAGGAATCTGCTGAAATGTCATAATGAAGGTGTTAACATGATCTTTTCCACAATCTCGCTCTAATATTTCTTACCAAACAGGTGTCCTTCTAGCCTTCAATATTTGTGTGAAAATGTGTTTTATATTACTGGAGCCCAGAATCAGGCAGACTTGCCCCCAAGGTCATGGCAGCATTGGACGGTAAGATTTATGGTATGGAAGTGTGGAAGAGACTGCATGTTCCCAGAGAATGTGAAGAGCGGCATGTAGTAAGCCCTTCCTGACTCACCAATCAGGTGAACTATTCACTTCTCCTAGCGACATACATCAAGGCTGAGGGAGGCCCGGAGTAATCTGATGATGGGACATCCCTCAGAGAGAAGTAAACATGAAGAATGGAATGAGCCCATGCACTATGTCAAAGGCTCAGACACAGAGATGAGCAGGACATAGACCCAGTCTTAGAAGATGTCACAGTCCAATGAAGGAGTCTTACAAATAGATAATTACATTACAATGAGACCAAGCAGCGCACCATGCTAAATATTTTACATCTATTATCTTATTTTATTTTATTTTACTATTTTAACTTAATTAAAATTTTTTTTTTCGAAGTTAGAAGCAGGGAGGCAGTCAAACAGACTCCCGCATGCACCCAACAGGGATCCACCTGGCATGCCCACCAGGGGGCGATTACATCTATTATCTTATCTCAAAATTCCTATTTTATAGATGAAGAAACTGGATTTTTAAAGGTTGAGGCCGTCTAGGTGAATTCAAGCCCAGCTCTGTGCACCTCGAAGCCTTATTAATTAATTGTCTCACTCTGCTCTCCTTGACCTCCAGAGCTGCTGCGGATCTCTCTCTCCTACAGACTACCATCAACATCTGGGTTTTTGTTGTTGTTACATTTGTTTAATACTTATTATTTTTCCTGTGGTACCATGTATTCTTTTTTCATATGCAATCCTACTTTTTATGACACAGTGCAGTTTGGTGTAGCTGTAGAACTAGATTCAGCATCTCTCTGCACTTTAAATTCAAACTGTTCTTTGAAACGACAGGTGCACAGAGTAGACTAGTTGTAGAGTGGGCTCTTCTTTAGAGTGAGCATGGATTGAGAAATCTTAAATCTACTCAAATATGTGGACAACTAAGAAGTTAACGACACTCCTAAAGATGAACTATTCTAAGCAAACTAACACCACATTCAATTTAGCCCTCTTTACAAAACAATATGCTCAAAAATAATATGAAGTGGCTGGTATAAAAGAAAAAAAAATCCAGATCCAAATAGTTCTTTTCTATTATGAACTGCTATTTTATGCAGACTTCTTTTTCGGTTGCTTTCAAAACACAGTAATGGAGGTTTCCATTTATTATTGTGTGGAAGGGGCACATTAAAGCCAGCAGCTGTGAAGTAAGAGCTGGGGTTGAGTCTTAGCTCTAACCTTCATGAGCTATGTAAATTTAAGCTTTTTTTGGTTTTTGCTTCTTGTTTCCTCACCTATAAAATTTGGATAATAATAACCTTTTATACTTACTGTGAAAGTTAAATGGAGATAATGTACATAATAAGACACAGTAACAAACCCTTAAATAAGCCACTAGTATTTTATGACAGCATGACCAGACAAAGTTCAAGTTTCCAGTCTGCAATCCCATCTCCTATTCTGGCAAGCTTTAACCTTTAACTTCACTCTTAAAATAGCTTATTTTGGAGGTCTATCTTTATTCTTAAAACCCCATAACACTATACCCGTCCTATTCCTATGGTGTTTTCCTTAGTGTCCTGTGTTCTAAAACCTACATTAATTAATAGGGAATCCAATGGTCTTGCAGGTTTAGTATCCCTTCTGCCTGGATCACCTAGAGAGAATTGCTAGAAAATCCCCAGACTTTTCAAAATTAGGACCAATTTTAATACGAGTTATTACAAAGTTTCTGTCTTTTCAAATGGACTGCTAGCTCCTTGAAGGAGGCTTCAGTATAGTTTAGTGAACAAAGCATGGGCTTTGGAGTCAGAAAGGTCTGGATCTGAAGCCTTGCTCTACAACACACTAACTCTGTGACCTTGAGCAAGTTACTTAAGGTCTCCGAGCTTCAATTCCCTCAGCTTTTAAGTGGGATGACAATGTCATACCTATTCCCCATTAGGCAACATTGACGATTATTTTTTTAAAATCAGAACAGAACAAAACAGATCAGGTATGTGGAGTGCTTAGCACAAGTCCCCAGCACATGTTTGGTGTGTAATAAATGTGAGCATTCTTCCTTCTTAGTTTTTTACAAGTCACCTGGCATATAGCAGGTGATTGAAATATGTTTGTAGCTAATTGACTCATTTCTTTATTTCTTTCAAAGGATATAGGGGACCTCAGAAGCACACTAAGATGGACTGTGTGAGCAATTACATATGTGAACGACTGAATTTCCTCAGGAGACAAGGCATGGTCTATGTCCAGAAATATAAATACAGTTCATTACATAAAGTAAACCAGGCTGAAATCAATAAGGCCAATGTTTGTCTTTTTCTTTCTGCTGTACAGAAGGGCGCAAGACTCTGTGATCCCAACCCAAATGACTCTGGGTGTAAGACATAAGGAATGGTGGACCTGGGGTGAACTAGAGCATGCACAGCACCTAAAATCATTAAAACAGAAGAAGGGAAGAAAACGACGTTGTGTATAGGGAACTGAACACAAATGCCTCTGTTGGTTTGTAACCCTTGGTTTAGTAAAATGGCTCTGGAACCCGAAGAGCAGATTGGTTTCTTCATGACATAAGTGGGGCTGTTTCTAAAGGCAAGCTAGAACTTAGGCTTTGTGTGACTTTTCAGCAATTACTCTTGGTCTGTCTGACCAGCATACTTCCTTCCTGATACAGGGAGTAAAATTGTCTGAATCTCTGCTTATTGTGTCCTGTTGAAGGAGGGCCAACATGGTCAGTCTGCTCATGTTTGCAGTTAGAACCAGACTGATCCTTCACAGGGATTGGGCCTAATTGACCCCAGAAGTTCAGGATTTCTTTTAGACCAGTAAGGAGATAGTCCCCTGGGCCAGAGATCTACTAAGTTGAACCCCAGTGATTCAAGGGTCTCACAAAGTCCTGAAAACGTGGTATGTACAGTCATTACCTGGTCAAGCTTGGACACAAAGTAACAGCCTCCCCTCCCCAAAAATCTTGTATTTCCATTGATTTAATTTTCTAAGCAATTGGGAGGATTGTGGATAGCATATTTTGGTCTAACACAATGAGGCTAGTTGGTTTCATCATTCACAAGCACTAGATAATTGCCAGTTGGTTTCCACGTTAATTCATGGTCTATAGATGTTTTGTTACACTCTTTTCTCATACACAATGAAATAACCTCTGTACAAGATGAGCTGAAAGAGAAAGAAGCATGGCAAGACCACACCTCACAGGCTGACTATACCTTCACTGGTCCCATAAGCAGCCTGGCCAAGTTTCCTGCCTCTCAGTCTGACTCCTGCACATCCGGTGGTGGCTCTGAGGCAGAAACATGGAATGTTGTACATCCCAGAGGAAGTGTTACCAAGGATCCAAGGATTGTTATCGGGGCTGATTTCTTGTTTATCAGTAAGGGAGCAAACTGAAATTCCAAGGAGGTGCCCACCTCAGAGAGCGCCCAGTTTGTTTTGGAGTACAGGAAACTGTTTCCTTTCCTTGCTGTGCTTTATTAACTTGGGCTCCTGTGCTCTCCACGCATTCCCCCACCCCCACCCTCACCTCCTGAGTGAACAGTCCTCCCATCCACCCAGTTCCTATCTGTTTGTTCTGTTCTTCAGTTAAAGACATTTATTTGACATTCTAATTGCTGCTTCTCCTCACTCTTTAGTGTCTCTCTATTTTCTGGGCCTTATAATTTATAGCTTCTAGTAAGAGCATTCCTAAAATTATTGACATAAAGGCCAGTAATCATTTAAAATTTGGTGTTGAAGAAGAGCTCGATGGATACCTGAACCACTAGAAAGATGAACAAGAGGGTCCAAGAACAAATGAAGCCTGAAACATCACTGGAGTCAAAAATGACAAAACTGAAACTGTTTTATTTCAGGCACATCATGAGAAAGCAGGGTTCCTTGGGAAAGGAAAAATAGAAGGCAACAGAAAAATAGGAAGAACAAATATGAAATGGGTTGATTCCTCAAAAGAAGCCATAGGCGTGAGTCTACAGCAGCCAGACAGGGCTGCTGGAGCCAGGACATTGCGGACATCACTCATCCATGGGGTTGCCAGGAGTTGGAACAAACTCAACAGCACATAACACACACACTTAACCTAACATTGTGTCAGGATAGTTTAATTTTTTTCATTACTGTGAGGAATGATAATATCCTTAGTGAGGAAATAATTTAATACTAGGAATATATAAAGTAATTTGCTGCTAAGTTCTACTCAGAGTTAACTCTTAAAATAAATGTCTTAAAACCATCAGTCACCTTAAAAGAAGTTTTTCAATTAGTTTATCAAGGCCCCAGGCTTATCATTTTAAGACAGGTTAGAAAATGTGCCAAAAGAAGTGATTTTTAATAACAGAACAGGCCCCATTTGGAACAGTAAATGGTTCTGCTTAACTGTGGGGAAAAAATAACAGAAAAGCTATGTGAGGAATAGTCTTTCTAAATGAAAACAATTTAGGAAGCGGTAACTATAGGTAATAAACAAAAAATATTTTTTAAATGAAAAAGCTAAAGCTGTTTATTTTGTTTTACCTTTTTATTTAGTGAGACAGAGAGAGAGAGAGAGAGAGAGAGACAGAGAGAGACAGAGAGAGGCACAGATGGGGACAGACAGACAGGAAGGAAGAGAGATGCGAAGAATCAATTCTTCATTGTGGCACTTTAGTTGTTTATTGATTGCTTTCTCATGTGTGCCTTGAACAGGGATGCTCCAACTGAGCCAGTGACCCCTTGCTCAAGCCAGCGACCTTGGGCTCAAGTCAATGACCTTGGCCTTCATGCCAGTGACCTCTGGGCTTAAGCCAGCAACCCTGCAGTGAAGCCAGATAAGCCCGCGCTCAAGCTGGTGATCTCAGGGTTTCAAGCCTTAGTCCTCTGCTTCCTAGGTCAACACTCTATTCACTGCACCATTGCCTGGTCAAGCTATTTTATTTTATTTAATTTATTTTTTTTCCAGGGACAGAGAGTCAGAGAGAGGGATAGATAGGGACAGACAGACAGGAGCGGAAAGAGGTGAGAAGCATCAATCATTAGTTTTTCATTGCTGTTGCGACACCTTAGTTGTTCATTGATTGCTTTCTCACATGTTTTACCTTTTGACCGTGGGCCTCCAGCAGACCGAGCAACCCCTTGCTGGAGCCAGTGACCTTGGGTCCAAGCTGACGAGCTTTTGCTCAAGCAGATGGGCCCACGCTTAAGCTGGCGAGCTCGGGGTCTCGAACCTGGGTCTTCCGCATCCCAGTCCGACGCTCTATCCACTGCACCACCGCCTGGTCAGGCTCAAGCTATTTTACATTAAATTTATTGGGGGTGACACTGGTTAGTAAAATTATATCAGTTTCAGGTGTAGAATTCTACAACGTTTCATCTGTATATTGTATTGTGTGTTCACCACCTCAAGTCAAGTCTCCTTCCATCACCATTTAAAGGTGTTTATTTTAAACACAGAATTTTTGTCTTTTGGGGACAAAGAACAGGTTTCTCTTTTCCTCTCACAGTGATTATTTTTCTATTTTTCTTTTTCTTATGTTGGGTTCAGGGCATATATATATATATATATATATACACACACACACACACACACACACATACACTTTTGTGTGTGTGTACACATAACGCAGGGTGCTTGTAATTCGGAAGGGAACACACTCACAGAAACAGATTCTTCCCCCTGTTGTGTTAAAATGGGCCCTGGAAGGAGGCACTTGCATGGCCCGCCTGGTAGGGCAGTACCTCTGAGAGTTCAGGCTCCCAAAGAGCCAGGGCAAAGGTGAGGAACAGGTTTCGTTTCTGCTTTGTGGATGCACAGAAGCCTTTTTTAAAGACAAGCATCATTTCAAATATCCCAAAATGTGCTATAAGGCTGTTTAGTTCCATGTTTCAATGTTTTTTCCCTGAAAACGGGTGAAGGAGGTGTATTGCCCCAGACTCTATGTAAAGTATTCCTTTAACCACAGGGACTGTTATTCCGGTTTCACACGGTGACCCGAGACAGAACCGAAAGAAGAAAGCCCTAAACATTCCACAGCATTACAAATTGCCCAGAACCCCCAGATTCTGGATAATACATAGGAATTCTACAGGGCTATGGGAGAAGAGTGGAGAAGTCAAGATGCCTTTAAACACCTTTTCTGACTTTTGCCATTTCCCTAAGGAATATTTCCATGTGTAAAACAGAGTAATTATTATTGGGATTGGATACAATTGGTGCTTGGTTGATTTCAACAGTCTTTTGATAGGCACATAGTGGTGGGAGGTAGGAAAGGATAAAAAATACCACAGTAATACAGTCACGGGTTCTGCCTTCAGGAGATGGTAATGTATAATTTAAGGTAGTACAAGCATATGCTAGCAGGAAAAAGAAAGCCAATCTTACTTCTACCATAGGTTTCTCCTTAACGAAGAAGGCATGCAATAGAGAGGAAATGGCTCTGAGCATCATCTTGGCCACATCGTGGTCTGTTTCACAGCTGCTGGGTTGGAGGAATTGGCTGAGTTCCCCAGGGAGGAGCTGTCACAAAGCAGAGTGGGAAATGTCTGGCTTTCAGCCCAAGTGACTTTACATGGCTAGCTGCATTAACAACTAGGCATTTCCGGCAGTTCCCAACATTTCTGGGAATTTTCTCATCCAAAGGACTGGAAGGCAGCTCCATTCTCCCACTTGTTTGTTACTCATGGTTTCTTTGTATTACATCAGTTATTTAAAAAAAAAAATTCTTGGGCTATGTTGTGTCACAGAACAATTTAAGACTTATTGGTCAAATATGGAAGCAAAGGTGCATAAAGATAGAAGGTATTTAGAGATATTTAGGAAATCTTCAGAGCACATTTTTGGCTTGCTCTTGATTGATTTTTCTATAAAATATACATATATACCATCTCTCTCTCTCTCTTTTTTAGAATATTTTAAAAAAATTTTATTTATCCAATTTAGAGAAGAGAGAGAGAAGGGGTGGGGTGGGGCAGGAAACATTAAGTTCACAAGCCTGGGGTTTCAAACCAACGACCTCAGGTCGATGCTTTATCCACTGCACCACCACAAGTCAGGCCCATATACACCCAAAACTGAGCCAATATTAAAAGCAGCTGATTATAGATAGATTCTATTGAGATATACAATATATGATGCTCAAGCATATTTTTCACTGTTATTAGATATCTAAAATTATTCATTCATTTATTCATGCATCAAGAGTTAATTAAGAGCCTGACAACAGAGCAGGCATCAAGCACAGGAAATTCTTTTAAGTCTAAATCAACATAGCTATGGTTAAAATTTTAGAATTGATATCATGGTTTTATTTTTCCTAGCCCTGTGAATTAGGTCAAAATGAGCAGAACTGAGAGGTGGTCTTTTAAATATCCTGTTTGAATTGATGGGCTACACAGATACTGAGAATGAGGTTATTTGCTTCCTTTTGGTTAAGTATGGGCATACTTTCAACGGCAGATGTTCCTTTCAAAGTTAACTGCCATCTCCTGCACAAATTCTCTCTCATATTTGGAAGTGCTGCTTTTGCTCAGATATATGACCCACTAATTATGAGGAAGAAAAGCTACAATCAGAAATCACACAAACCATTTCTGGAAGGGACGCTGTAGGGCCAGGGACCACCACTATAGTGGTCATTCATATGCAGGCTCTCATTGAATTTAGGCAGATGGTAAAGAAACAGTGGAGCCAAAAAATGGTGCAAGACATTTCTTTTTTCTTTCTTTTTTTTCTTTACAGGGACAGAGAGAGAGTCAGAGAGAGGAATAGATAGGGACAGACAGACAGGAATGGAGAGAGGTGAGAAGCATCAATCATTAGTTTTTCGTTGCCGTTGCAATACCATAGTTGTTCATTGATTGCTTTCTCATATGTACCTTGACCGTGAGCCTTCAGCAGACTGAGTAACCCCTTGCTGGAGCCAGAGACCTTGGGTCCAAGCTGGCGAGCTTTTGCTCAAGCCAGATGGACCCACGCTCAAACAGGTCTCGAACCTGGGTCTTCCGCATCCCAGTCCAGCGCTCTATCCACTGCGCCACCGCCTGGTCAGGCGAGACATTTCTTTATTAAAGTTTTGCACCAGCTGACGAGCAAACTCGCAGAGCTCCCAAAGGCCCTCAGCTCTGGTTCCCCATTTGCACACCTTCTCTTTCCCTGCTAACATGGCTTTTCTGTCATCACTCTGCATTCTTTCTGCTCTACCTGCAAAACATGGCTTCTTTCTGCCTCTTCTTCTCTCTCTTTTCAGAACTTTCTGGTGCAAAAACCTCTCTTCCAGCAAACATTAGCAAAACAATAGCTCTTCTCAAGTAGGAAAGTAATTTGCAATTTCACAGACCACATACACCTGGTGCTGCCCAGCCCCCAATGCAAACTATAAGCAAGCAAACATAAAAATCTTATTTTACAAACTTATTTGACCAACAGACCCTCAAACCCAGTGGTTTCTGTGGGAGGCTGGGCAACCCCTGCACACTGTTAGAGGACCACTGAGCTCTCTGGGGCAGGGGAGCAGGACATGGGCAGGAGGAACAAGGGAGGCTCTCTGGGTGTTACAGCCTTAAGTTTCTAATTTCAGGAGTGGAGAAGAAAGAAATTTAGAACAAAGCATCCCTTCCAAACACCTATTCTTTATTCATTTCTCCAAACAATTCATTTTATAGATGAGAACACTCAGGTTCAGAGAATTCAGTAATTTGTTCAAAGTCCCATGTTATGGTAATAAATCCAGAATTTGATGTGCATCACCTTTTAAATGCCCACCTTTTCTTGTCACACCAAACTACCATGTTGTTAGTATCCCTTGAAAGACTAGACTCTGAGCTCACAAACTGGCATCCTGTGGGCTAATCTTTCCTATATATACAATTTATTTAACATGTGTTGGTCAAATAAGTTTGTAAAATATGACTTTTATGTTTGCTCACTTATAATTTGCATTGGGGCTGAGCAGCGCCAGGTATATGTGGTCTGTGAAATTGCAAATTACCTTCCTGCTTGGTAAGGGCCATTGTTTTGCTAACGTTTGCTGGAGGAGAGGTCTTTGTGCCAGAAAGTTTTGAAAAGAGAGAGAAGAAGAAGAGGCAGAAAGAAACCATGTTGGCAGAGAGAGAAAAGGTGTGCAGATGGAGAACCAGAGCTGAGGGGCTTTGTGAGCTACTCTAAGACTGGTGGGGCCTTTGATTCTAGGAGAAATCAGAGAAGATTCTCCAGGTTGTGGAATAAGAGAATGTGTCAGGGCTTTGGGAGCCCTGTGTGTTTGCTCGTCAGCTGGTGCAAGACTTTAATAAATGAAATGGCCTACCATATTTTGGCTCCACTGTTTCTTTGCTGTCTGCCCAAATCCAATGGGAACCTGTATGTGCATGGCCACAATGGCTGCGACTACTGGCCATACAACATACATATGTTTTTTTAAAGTTTGCATTTAAATACATTTAGACAGAGAAGATCTTACCCTTGATGTCATCTGAGTTTGCTACTGGACTACATGGGTTAGTTTCCTCATAGCTAGCTGTGATGTTCTTTAAGTAGATGAGCAAAGTCTTTGAGAATGGAAAAAGACAGTGGGTGACAATGCATTATTGTTTCTTGAGCAGCAGAGGGGTAGGCTCCAAGGTGAGAGACAAGAAATGGGCAAACACACATACTTTACAGTATTCCCAGGACCAGCCCTGTTCACTCTGTCCCAACCACTGGAAGCTCTCATAGATTCAAGAGAAGATGATTGGGGTTTCCTTTTCACATTGACTGATTGGGGCAGTTTCCGTAGTGTAGTGGTTATCACGTTCGCCTCACACATTGACTGATTGGAAGCTTAACATCTGAATGTCCTATGGCTAGACATGGAAGTAAGCAGATCAGATAGTTCTTTCCCCTTTACAACATCTTTTCCTTTCATTTCTGGTTGTTCTTTTGCCATACTTTATGATTCTGTGTAAGTCACTATTACAACATGAAGTGAGGTATAATTATATAATTTCAAACAGTTCTACTAAAAACATGCTTTTAAGTTATAAACAAAAATACAAATTATAAACAGAATCATAAGCATCATGTAAAAGATTCAAATATAAAAAGTTAAAGTTCTTACTGAATTTAATGCAACTCAGTGCTTTGGTCAAAACTCATTGAATCATAATTTAAAATTTGTAAATTTTATTGTATAAAATTATATCTCAATAAAGCTAATTTAAAAAAGTTGAAGTTCTCTGTCTTCCCCACTCTGTCCCATTTCTCTCTTATCTCTTTTCCCTTTCCCTATAGGTAGCAATAAGGAAAAAAAGAGTTTGATATGGGTTTTTCAGGTCTTTTGTATACATGTACACACCCAAGTCAAAACTTGTTTACCCCTCCACTAAATTTGTTAGTGAAAGAGCCCGAACATCCCAATACAGAGTCCCCAATTCCACTTCACTCAAAGGCTGGAACAAAGGCCTCTGGAGGCTTGCACCCCTGAGAGCAGTTACGTGTGGCTTTGTTACTCAATTTCTGTGCTTATTTCCCAGTTATGAAATTTTTGCCCATGTTTAAACTAAGTAGTTCCAATGTCTGAAAATAATGTTACACAAAAATCCAATAAATATTGGGACTGTACACAGATATTGAATGCCCAGCTACTCAAAAACACTCTTGATGGCTTGGGCTACTTAATTTTCTTTTCTTTGGTGGGGGGAGACTACTTGATTTTCAAGAGCCATTGTTGTCTTTCAATGTATCAGGGAGAAGCACCTTACTCTAATATGCTCAGAAATGAAAATTTCTGTGAAACACAGTTGAGAGATCATCATGTTTTTGAATGTGGTTTTTTACCCTTAGCAATAATGACAGTTTGGGTTAGTAAGTCTTTGTTTTGGGGGCTATCCTGTGCATTGTAGACTGTTTAGTAGCATCCCTGGTCTCTATCTACTGCATGTCAGCGGCGTCCATTCCCCTATCCATCACGTTGTGACATTGCCAAATGCCCCTGGTGGACAAAGTTGCTTCTGATTGAGAACCACTATTTTTAGGAGAAAGCCTACGAATGTATTTATATTTTAGGAGAAGAGTAGATACTTATGAGAAATAGTAAGAAAAACAGAAAAAGAAAGAGAAAGAAATCAAACTTCTAAATAAGTATACTGTTTACTCTTCTATTCTCCCTCTGAATTAATAGATCCCTGAAAAAAAGTAGATTGGTGATTAAGAAAATAGCCATTGTCCCACATACTTTTTCACAAGAAACCCTAATCCCTTGTAAATGACTGCCACTAAACCATGGCTAATGAAGAATGCAACTATCCCCACCTTGCCTGCTCTTGTGTGCGACTTCTGGAGCTCTGTGTGCTTCAGGTTTTACATTCCTGAAACAGGGAAGAGAAATATTGGTTTCCCATCTGGATATCATCCTTGTTACTATCATACATTTAATGTTGGTAAAGAACTCCGAGCACCAGGAAAGTGATGTCATTTTATAGAAAACTAAGAATGACACATTTGATAACTAGGCAGGATTTGGAAATTTTCAAGCCCACTTCTCTTTTACAGAAGCTCAGAGATGAAAAATTAAGTGAGTTACCTAAAATCACAAAAAGGCAGTGAAGTGTGAAGTGAGGACTCATTCTACGTCTCTTGACTCAGTCCAGGTCTTTTCATATATTTTTTTTCTTTCTTCTTTTCCAAGCGAGAGGGGGAGAGATAGAGAGACAGACTCTCACATGTGGCCAGACTGGGATCCACCCGGCAACCCCCATCTGGAGCAGATGCCCTGCCCATCTGAGATTATGCTTCTAGTTATGCTATTTTAGTGCTTGAGGTAGAGGCTCCATGGAGCCATTCTCAGTGCCCAGGGCCAATGTGCTTGAACCAATCAAGCCATGACTGAGGGAGGAAAAGAGAGAGCGAGAAAGACAGAAGGGGAAAGGGGAAAGGGTACAGAAGCAGATGGTCACTTCTCCTGTGTGCCCTGACTGGGAATCAAACCTGGGACATTTACACACCAGGCCAATACTCTACCACTGTGCCAAATGGCCAAGGTATCCAGGCCTTTTCTATTGGTGCGGTTTGGAGGAAAGAATTTAAGGAGTTTCTCTTCTAAAGATCAAATAAGATTGTCTTGTACCTCTATTCCTTGATTTATGGAATGTCCTAGGCCAGTGGCTGTCAATCTTATTTACAAATTAGAATCATCTGGGGAGCTTTTAAAAATATATAGAGATTTTTGAGCCACAACCATAGAGATTTTTATTTACTTGGTCCAGAGTAGGCCAAACATTGGTATTTCTTTTTAAACGTTCCCCTGAGATTATTCTAATCTGTAGACAGGATTGAGAAGCACTATTCTGTGCCCTCTCCATAATTTCTACCAGTTTTCAGGGCAGAAGGAAGAAGGGAAACACCTTATACTCTCATGTTATCACTGGCTCCAGCTTCCACTGAATTAGATCCATTTGGAGACAATTATTTTCCAGGTGCTATCTCTCCTTTAAATCACATCAACATAAGTAGGGACTTCAGTCATTCTTTGATTGCTTCAAAAAAACAAGAAAACAAAAACAAAATGTATTCACACAGGGTAATAGACTTTTCTTATGTCTGGAAAATTGGAGTATTGCAGTTACACAAACACTCAGAATGCTAAACGCTGGTGTATTCAAAGACTTGACAACTCTGTTTCGTGGTCCAGACCTCTCCCCCCTCCTATTTCTCCCCTCCTTCCCTATCTCCATATTCCTATTGCTTCTAACTAAGGATATTTTCTTTCTCTTTTGCTGTACTGTCTCCTGCTGACCCCAAGCCTTCAAGGGTCTTGCCTTAACCCCAAAGGACCTGTCTTTTCTTAGACAACAATACTTCTCCTCCTAAGGGGAATTGAAGGTTTAGCTCTTCCAAGGGTCTAAAGGACATTGTGGCCGCTTTCCCCACGTTAAAGTCCTGCTCTCTCAGTAACTACCCTGATTTTCATTTGTAAATCCACACCGCCCTGTGCAGCCCACATAACGGGAGAAGCTAAGTTTATCCCTAACTCTAGGATGGAGGATCTAGGCCAGAGGTTCATTTCCTGATTCACAGCACCTGTAGTGTCTCAGTAATATAACCATGGTGCCTATAGGCCAAAAAATGCCACCCCGCCAAAACGAAATAAACCCCACAAGCCCCTCAAATCTAACACTTTTATTTATTAAGCAGTTAACTCCAAATGACTTAATAGCAGAATTGTGTTTAGTATCTGACAGGTATATATATATTAATTTAACATATGTCATAGTGGTCCTGTGGGTTTGCTGCAATGCCCCAGCAGGCCTCAGTGTAGTCAGGGAACTGGAGCTCCCGGGTTAGAGTTAGTGGTTCAGGAATGGACAGATGACCAATTTGGACTAAGAATGAATAAGATCTGAAAGAGGCTTCCACACTTTTCGGAAGAACTGATGTCCCTTCCCCGAGTGTAGGTGAGGAAGCAGGGAGCCAGAAGTGACTGGCAGGCAGTGTGCTCCCTGGACAGGAGCCAGTATTATAATGCAGCTCATCTGTGAAAGGAGGAGGGGAGAGATAAAACGATCTGGTTCTTTGATGACATCATTGGGCAGATGGATCAACCTTAAGGTCTGCATTACTTCAGAACTGCGTGGACCAATAAATCTCCTTTATTCTTTCTGTTAGCTTGACTTGGGTTTTCTGTTAATGGTTAATTAAGACAAACAGCCTTTATCAAGCAGGGCTAAGTTGAGTTGTAACATAAATCCCTGCCTCCCAAAGCAACTTATAAAAGATTGTTTTTCTCTCATGTGGATGTTTTGAGGTCATAGTGTAATGTAGTGACCTGACAGTCATTAGGAATCCAGGGTCCTTCTAGCTTTTTGCTCTGCCATACCTTGGATATAGCTCTTACCCTCATGATGTAGAGTAGCTGTTGGTGCTCCAACCATCACACACTGTTTTTTCAAGCAGCAAGGTTCAGGAAGGGAAGAAGGCACAATCTCTTTCAAATCCAGGCTTCCTGGATTTCATACCCAGTGCTTCTGCTTTCATTTCACTGAGCAATACTTAGCCTTACTCTCAGACCTAGTCCAAAGGAATTGGAGAAATGTGGACTTTATTCCAAGTGGTGATGTGCTCATTTAAAACTCAAGGTTCAAGTCATAAGGAAGGAATGGCAGAATGCAAGCTAGAGCAGTTCAGAGAGTAATATATACATATATATTTCTACATCACCACTATACATATTTTGACCTTTTCCCCTTTAGGCAATTGTCATACTGTCTGCTTTCAACTGAGTCAAGGTATCCAAGTCATCCCAGAAGGACTGATAGTTACTGAAAAGCTTCCAGGGAGGCAGAGTCACATCGCTGGCCCTGTGTACAGTGCATTGTAGCAGTGCTTGGCAAGTGGTGTGCGCTCAATACATTTTTGTTGAATGTTAAATGAATGGGTGATCTCTTAGCAGTGCATTTCAGCATTTTAATAACTCTTAAAATCGTCCTAAAACCTCCTGATGCAGCCTCCTGTAAGATTCACTCACTCGGAGCTCACCTTCTTCAGCGAAGAGCAAAGAAGAGCTGTCGCTCAGCCCTGGTGGCACATCCTCTGTGCCATCAACACCAGTCACTCAGCCTTGGACTGCAGCCGGCTTTGGGTGCTCTAAGGAGGCCCTTCTCAAATTCTCCCTAATGAGCTCAGCGATGGGACCAGACAAACGTCTTATCCAAAGAGAGATCTAGAGTTCTTTTCTCCTTCCACTATTCCTACTTGAAGAACTTGGTATCATGTTTGTTTTTAAGCCACAGGACTTCACAGCTGAGAAGGAATGAAAACTTTTCTGTGCAAATCCGAGGGCCTATGTGCCTAAGGAGAATGAAGCCAATAAGCTCTCAGTGCAGATACACTGTATTTTCATATACAAATGCTATCAGCACAGAGTATTCTGTAAGCATTTCCCCAACAAGACACAGGGTTTTAGAGAAAGATTAGCTCTTCATGCGTGTTTGTAGTTCAATAATCTAGAGGAGTCCTATATAGTTTTCTCCCATATGAGAACTATTTCTCTGAAGTGCTAGTTATTTTACTCAATATATTATTCTGAATGATATTAGGTGGCATTCTCTGTTCAAGGATATGACAATTTACTTTTGGAAATGAATTTGATTCCCCTGCTCTCAAACGCTAGTGTAGGAATTGATGCCTTGTGAATTCCAGACAGAGCTAGTGTTTCTCACGGTGTGGTCTATGGGTTACTTGCTTCTGAATCATGCAGTACTTCCTGGGTTTTTCCCCAGTCTTGCTGATCAGAATTTCTCATGGTTAACCCAAGGAACATAATGTGCATTTCTATTTTTTTTTTTATTCAGTGAGGGGAGCCATCCTCAGTGCCCAGGGCCAACTTGTTCCAATTGAGCCATGGCTGCAGGAGAAGAAGAGAGAGATAGAGAATGAGAGAAGCAAGAGAGGGAGGGGTGGAGAAGCCGATGGGTGCGTCTCCTGTGTGCTCTGACTGGGAATTGAACCCAGGACATCCACATGCTTGGCAAATTCTCTACCACTGAGCCAACTAGCCAGGCTGTCATGTGCATTTCAAATATGCACTCCATGTCATTCTTGGACACACTCAAGTTTGAATATCACTAACTCAGACTTTCCAAGTTAAATTAACATGATCTTTGTACCTATAAGGTACCATTAATGCTATTGATATTACAACTACTAGTAGCAAACCTATATCAAGTGCATTACTTGCTAAGGTGTGGATGAAAAAGAAAGGAATGATTATAGAAAATGCACAAAATGTAATAAATTTAACAACTTTCATCTAACTTCTAAATGTTTTTTTTTAACTCTGTATCATGAGTCACCTCCAGATATGTGGTCATGGCTTTGAACTTGGTGCCACTTCAGAAAAAGATAAAAGGAAATGGCTGCTGTAATCTATCTTCGAAGCTGACTTTTACATTTGTAGACAGATAATGTTTGAGTAATACTGGGCCCCAACCACAGTATCCAGTGACCACAAATAAAAAATAGATTTGGAAATATTCTTAAAGGTTGCTGGACCCATATGACATTCTGAAAGATAAAAACAAGGAGAAAGAGTGAGTGCTTATTAAAATCATGGCCATATTAGTGGGATGGTTTTGCAACAAAGTGGTGGCAAATTAACTTTTGTTTCTCTCGGATGTCATTATTTCTAAGGATGGCACGAATCCCAGGATTGTATCAGGTAGTACGGATGTTTTCCCTAGAGGCTGGAGAATAATTTACAGTTAAAATGTCACTCCTAATATAGTGTCTAAGTTTTACCGTATGCTTTATTAACCTTCAGCCAAGCAATCGGATACTCATCAACACCTCAGGCATTTAATACATGTGATTTCCACAGAGAGACAGTAACCCGAACCTCAATCATCCTCCCCCAAGCTCAACTGACACATTTCCTAATCCCTTCAACATCATGGGTACTGGCGCTGGCATGGCCAAGAGTGTCACACAGGTCATCCTGCGATGTACGATTGCAGCCCATGAGGCAGAAATTATCTTGGCTTTTTTTCTTTTTGGTGGTCTTTTGCCAACTCAGTTCAGCCCAGAAACAGCGGGACACTGCTGGAGATGAAGGGCACACAAATGTTAAAGTGATTTTCTTTGGTGGGAGTAGATAAAGATAATAAAAAATAAAGGAAAGGGGGAAAGGACAGAGACTCCAAATTCGGATGAGCCACCCTCCACTGCCAATGGAAACTGAAATGGGAGCCAGCCTCATTAGTGTCGCACAGGCTTAGACATCGGATGTCTACCAGAGCTTCTGTCAGTTGGATGTGTCTGAGTACAGATCAGTTCCCAAAATGTGAATTGAGGTCAGTAAAACCCGGCTACAATGTGGGCCCACCAATTTTCTATGGTGTGGTCCCGGGCAGGTGAGGTGGAAGGGAGAGTTTGAACTCTTTTCCAAAAATTCCACCAATTGCACCACCTCTGGTAGTCATTTCTGAAGTCATTTTGTTCACCATTTTCCCCCAGAGCCTAATACAGTGCCTGGTATACAAGAGCTCTAGAAATATCTGTCAAAGTGTGTCTCTGCTCCATTTTTCTCCCTTGTCCCCTCACATCCATCAGTCATAGTGTTCTGTTACTTCTCTAAACAGGCCTCACCTTCTGTGTGGCCCTTTCCATTTCCATGGCTACCTTTCCAGTCCAGACCCTCCTTGCCTTTATTTGTGAACTGTGTGATCTTTCTGAAGGATCATCAGCTTTTACACTTCTGCTAAAAACTCTGAGTGGTTCCCTGCAGCCTGCAAAGAAGACAATCCCAATTCCTTGGCCTTTGGACCAGGACCAACTTATATCTTGGACCTTAACTCTCCTTATTTTCCCACATACACCCTTTGTTCTAGCCATTGTTTTTGATTATGGAATATTCTTCTAGTTGTCTTGTTTGTAATGATCTCTCCACCTCTGTGCCTCTCAGAGTTTGATTCATGTCTCCTGTGATCAATCCTTCCTCAGAACTCTCATCACCTTTACTAAGACCCTATACCTGTATTAGTCATTTACACTGTGACAATATTTATCTTTCAATGTTCCATCCTGTTCATCCAGTTAAGCCAGATGGGCAGAGGACAGAAACTGTTTCTCATTCATCTCTGTGTCCTCTGCGCTTAGAACAGTATGTATTATTAACAGAGCTGTTGCTCAGTAAATACTGCTGTATTGTGCTAAGAAGGCCAAGCCTCAAGCTCAACTGGTATCTCTTTTAAATTGCCTTTTTTATTTATATATTTTTTTATTCAGCAAGAGGAGGTGAGGCAGAAAGACAGACTTCCACAGATGGCCGGACCAGGATCCACTTGGCAAGCCCACTAGGGGGCAATGCTCTGCCCACCTGGGGTGTTGCTCCGTTGCTCAGCAACTGAGCTCTTCCTAGCACCTGAGGCAGAGGCCGTGGTGCCATCCTTGGCACTCGGGACCAACTCACTCCAATTGAGCCATGGCTGCAGGAAGGGAAGAGAGAGAGTAAGAGAGAGAGAAGAGAGAGAGAGAAGCAAGAGGAGGAGGGGTGGAAAAGCAGATGAGTTCTTCTCCTGTGTGTCCTGACCAGGAATCGAACCCAGGACATCCACATGCCGGGACAATGCTTTACCACTGAGCCAACCCAACCAGGGTCTTAAATTACCTTTTTCAAAGTCTTTTTGCTGAAAAGACAGCAATTAAAGGTTTTGGGAACCTTACCCCTTCTTTTCTTTTTAATGTATGAATTAGAAAATAATGTCATCTGTAAAATATCCAATTTAAGGGAGATATATGTCGCTGAAGCCTCCTCAAAGAAAAATGGAACTATCTAGGTTGGAGTCATCTGTGATTTTTTTTTTACCGTCAAACAGGCATGAAAATGCTCAGCTAAGTGCAAGTCTCCCATCACGCACAGCCACTGAGAGGATGATATTACAGTGGTCAAGAGGCTACAGTGAACCCACTTTGGAACTCTCCTCACCATTGGTGCTTTATAATTAAATGGCTGCTATTTTTGTTAAGTGCTTGTATACTCCCTCCCCCAAGTTCAAAACAGTGTTTTCACCTTGACTGCACATAATGAAACTTCCAGTGGGTAGGAATGAAACTCTCATTCCCTAGTGAGGCTAATTCAACTTTGTTTTTTCTGACAAGACTGAGAACAGGATAGAGGTGTCACACTGGAAGAGGTGGAGGCAGAGCCAGAAAGGCAGCCCATGAAGTTCTCAGCTTTGCCCTTGTAGCCATTTTGGCCCTGCTTCTTTAGTAGAATCATCATATGATTACTTCTAAAAAATGAGTTATTCTCTAGTATTAGTGTGGAATGCAGTTGAACCATCTTCCCCCTCTGGCACAGATATTCTCACATTAAGATCAGGTCCTGTTAGGTTTTTCTTTGCCTGTGTGTGTGTGTGTGTGTGTGTGTGTGTGTGTGTGTGTTTGTGTGTGTGTTTGTGTTGGGGGAGGGGACATGGAAACCCAAGTCAAAGGCAAGTTTCCTGTTCTCAGAAAATGAAACCTTAGCAATTTTTGGTAACTCAGAATATTTTAATAAGGGATTAGAGCATACCAAATTATTGAATGATGGCATCCAAGTTATTACCCAGTTAGGTGTTATATTTTATGTTTATACAATGTTGAGTTCTAGGCAGCAAAACGTAAGGAGTATCTAGCTTTCTATGGCTTACTTTGGATGCTTCCTCTACTTTTTCTGCTACGCTGAATATGTTATTTTGTACCTGTGGATGAAAAAAGGTCCCTATTTTAAACTTAACAAGCTCAGGAGAGGCCTCCATGGTGGGCCCTACAAACTCAGAGACCTAAAGTAACCACATCGGATGGCTTGAACATAAAAATTCCTAACTAAAAGCGGGTCATGGCAGGTAGTCACGTCCTAGGCCTATAGCTTCCTTGACAAAGGTTCATCTTTACCTTAAGTGAGCCTGTCTGTTGTCTTTTTAAAGATAACATACCTTTGAAATGTAATAATCTTTTCCAGACCCTCAGCGCACACCCACACACCGGAGCACAAGACCATGGGACCTCCCATTGCTATCTTGCTCCCCACCTGCCATCTCTATGTGCTTTAAATGTCAATTATGGACAATGTAAAAGAAGAACCGTATTTCTCCATGTATAAGACATGCCCCTTTTCAAAACACCTGGGGTCTAAAAACTGGGTGTGTCTTATACAGTGGTTGTGGCGTTTCAAATGCCATAGATGGAACTGAGGACGAGGCAATATATGAAGACAGTGATTCGTCATCAGACACGGATGAGGACAAGCTAATGAATGGGAGTTTTGACAGTGATGAGAAGTATGAATTTTATGATGAATAAAACTTGAGTATAATAACTTTATGTAATACATTTTTTTCAAATTTTAGGCCCCCAAATTAAGGTGCATCTTATACATGGGAGTGTCTTATATATGGGGAAATACAGTATGTGCCTCTCTGTTTTACCTTTTATCCAATCCCAGAGATTTCCCCACTTTGCTTTCTCCTGCTTCCTTAATCTACCACCAAGGGAGTTCATGTAACCTCCCTTACATCTTCTACTTTAATTCTAATGTATAAAATAAGCTGCACAACTGCCACTCTCCAGGGCATTTTCTTAATCTGTTGAGATTTTGCTTCCTGGCAATTATTATCAGTTTGGCTCAAATAAACTCATAAAAATACTCTATAGGTTTGGACATTTCCCACGACACAACTATAGAACATAGTGGTTGGCTCCTCAAGATTATAAACCAGGTACTTTGGGAAGTTGCAGGAATCCTTGAAGGCATTGCAGGAATCCTAGGTGGCTCTCAACTTAGCCTGTGCACTAGAGTCACCTGCAGAGCTTTTGCAAAATGAGGACGCTAGGGCTCAACCCCAGACCCCAGAACTTCAGAATTTTTCTGAGACGGGCCTAGGGCAGTGTGTTTGCAGAAGTTCCTCATTGGGAACCACAAATTGAAGGTCACTTAGAGACTTTTCTTTTTGCAAGAAAGAGTCTTGGATCAAAAGGCCCCATAAAAGGCCATTTGCTCAACCACCCAACAGGGGCTTGAATTCCCCTTCAACATCGCGTAAACCCTGTTGAATACTTTTTGAAGTCCCATCACATAATGGACAAAATAAACAGTACTTTAAAAATAAATAATTTCATCCCTTTGTTTTTCTTCTGACATATTTTCTTGTAAGCTCAAGGGAGAAAAAACAACATTATTATTTCCTTTCTCCTACTTGGCCTATTTTGCCTTCTTCCTGCCTTGAGGCTAGAGCTGAAATTCAGCGTGGCTGTTTTGATCTCACTGCTTCGGATTATTTATTGCCCTCTTATGCCAACGCATTTTATTCTGGCCTCCTTGGCACACAGCTCTGGGAATAGTGTCAGATAAGGCAACCACTGCCAGGAAAAGGAGCAGAAACAGTTGTTACAAGCTCAAAGGCTGTTTAGTTTTATGTTAATTTTTAAATTCAGACATGCGAGTTTTTTTCAAAATCACTGTTCTGAGGACCTGGCGAATACATCTGGAACAGACAACCAGATAATAAGACTAAATTAAACCTGCAATGGGACAGTCAGTATGCCTTTCAGAACAGAGACACAACGTGGGAAATCTTGTGGCTACACATTATTATTCCCTGTGACAACAACTAAAAATTCAAAGTCTTTATTTTTCCATTTCATTCACCATGTTGATACTAGTTAACTCACATTCCATCATTTGGTTTTTGCTACTGCTGGGCCAGTTGTCATTAAAGGAAATTCCAGGCAATAAAAAAACATACAAAATCAAAACACATTGAGGGTTTTTCCATTTTCATTTTTATATGACCATCTATGAAATAACATGGACATTTCTGGACAAAAAACCAACGCTGAAGCTGAGTCAAAATGAGAGGAAATACTGTCTGAGTGACCTTTATTATGTAGTCATTCAAAAGAAAAACACTTTGCGTGCTATGCAATTTAATACGTAGTTGCAAAGGAGCCCATGTTCTCATTTAAGGAATCTTGCAAATACAGTTAATTATTTCAGGAAGTAGATAAGAAACTAAAAGCCATTTCCATCAGGATGCATTATGAGCATTTTAATTTAAAATTACAAGTCTGCTGGAATTCAACTTACTATATTTCAGCTCCATTTACATGACAAAGACAAAAGAAAATGGAGTGGTGATCCCATAATTTTTTTCTTGCCACATCCTTTTAAGTATTTCTATGAAAGTATTTTAAAATAATCACTCCTTGTTATACAAAAGAATAGAATTACTAATAAACAGAGGCCCTTAAACAAAACTGCCAATTCCAAGAGGAGAAAGAAACTGGTCTCCTGTGTGGGGTTAGGAAGGTTAGGATGCACTTCTTGCTGCCTGGCCAGCAGAGGGCACAGCCCCCCAACTGGTCAGTACCACAGCCCACGGAACTCCAACTCAGAGCTCTGGTAAATGGGCAGCTTTCTCATCTGATTAGCTTCAGGGCAGTTTTAGCTAAGGGTCGCTCCCCTCCGCTGACTTCCTTGTCTCCCTCTTTTCGTCCTTCCTTTCTCCCCTCTACCCCCATCAACTTACTGCAGGACTGAATACTATGAAAAAGATTGAGTTAAAAATCATTACTGTGTCCCTCTCAAGGGCAGGAATTACAATCGGTCCTCCTGTGATAAGAGAGCATGTAATTAATCCAGGTTCATGGAAAGGAAGCCGACGTTGGAATGCATCTAGAAAAAGAACTGGTGAAATGTGATGCAAATCTACTCTTTATTTACCATGTCAAATTTTCCTCTCTGACTTTATTGATGTATAAGTAATGATAAAAAATTGTATATATCTAAGGTGTACAAGGGCTGGGGAAGGGGAATGAGGGAGATGTTGGTCTAGGGGTACAAAGTTTCAGTCTTTTTTATCTTAGATAAAAATAACAGGCTAGTCTGGAAAAGACAGCATCATGTAAAAGGTAAAGCAGAGGTTTGAGAGTTAGGCTTTAACTATTGAAACATTATTTCTGTATAAGTTAATCGTAACTCACTTCTAACAGTATAATATATGTATTTTTTTCAATGGTTTAAAAATGAAACGAGAACATACAAAGGGGCCCTTTGAATCATGGCTCCCTCCATTCTTCTTAAAGTAACCACTATTCTGACTGCTAACAGCACAGAATAGTTTTGTTTCTTATTTGAATTAAATGAATGAAATAATAGAATATGTGTTTTTTTGAAGATTGACTTATTTTGCTCCAATTATCTTTGTGAACAGCAGTTCCACCTGTGCAACAACTGGAGTTCTCATGTCTTCGGGAAAGCAAGCATTCCTTCTGCAAATACACGCATGTTGATTGCTTGTGCATGAATTAATCTTATGCTATACTTCTCACAAAAGTTAGGGGATATTTTATAGCTTTATATTCATTTTGCAATATCCCCCAATTTTTGTGGGTCATATATTTTCTTTTAGAGCTAGAGATGCAGGATGAAGGTGGTAGCTGCCCAGGCACATAAAGGGAATGATGGAAATTCTGGGAGAAAAACTATAGAAAGGACAGATTGCTTTAAAGACTAATTTTGCTTAGATAATAGTATTTCTTTTTTCTTTTTTTCCAACTGAGAGGAGGAGAGATAGAGAGACAGACTCCCAAATGTGTCCCAACTGAGATCTTCCCAGTGACCCTCATCTGGGGTGATGCTCTGCCCATCTGGGGCCATGCTCACAGCAAGCTATTTTTAGCAGCTGAGGCTGAGGCTCCACAGAGCCATCCTCAGTGCCCAGGGCCAATGTGTTTGAATCAACTGTGCTATGCCTGCAGGAGGGGAAGAGAGAGAGAGAGAGAGAGAGAGAGAGAGAGAGAGAGGAGACACGGAGGGGTAGAGAAGCAGACAGTCGCTTTTCCTGTGTGCCCTGGCTGGGAATTGAATCTGGGACATCCACATGCCAGGCTGACGCTCTACCACTGAGCCAATTGGCCAGGGCCAGATCATAGTATTTCTAAGATAAGACTTGATGTGAAGTATCTTTAAGAATTTGTTCAATCAACCTATCCTCTAGTACCCTGACTATATCAACAGTGAAAAACAGTAATAATATGTTCTCTTTTTTTCCTTCTTTGTCTTAAGGATAGTCTATGTTAAATGGCCATTAAATGTTTCCCGTATTAAATGTGTTCTGGGTTGTTTTTTTTAGCAGAGAGTTGCTAAAGTCTTCCTAGATGGATGATTTCATTGAATTATCCAATGCATTTGCTATTAAATCTAGTACAACCTTAGACAGGTATGATGACTATCTCCATAAAAACCTAGTTCACTAACCAAGAATAGATTGCAAAAATAGATTACAAAGTGTTTTAAATGCAGTAAGAAATCCTTGGGCTCTCAACTTTGCATAAATATGTAAAAGTGGTTTTTAGACTTCAGGAAGCAAGTACTCTGCAAGCAGTGACAGACGAGCAATCAAGCTTTCAGTGTGTGGTGCAAGAAGGCACATTCACTTCTGTTTAAATGCCTTGCCCTTCAAAGAGCTGCCCAAGTGGCCAGAGGCTTCTCTATAGAGGCAAGACAGAAACATCAAGACTTGCAAGGGAAACACAGATATCTGGGACCAAACACATCTTTCTTGAGACAGGTCAGATCCTGGGTACAAGCAAAAGATGGGATGAGGGGGACAGCTGGAAAGAGGAGGAGAAAGGGGAAGCTCAGTTAGAACACTATGGGAAAATAACAGGAAAGGTTTTGAATAGAAAAAGAATGGGTATTGTGTGGGGTGAGCAATTGGGGAGAGGAGAATCAGGATCCAGGAAATTTGATTCTGAAACTGTTAAGTTTGTGGAGTGAGCAATTGGGGAGAGGAGAATCAGGATCCAGGAAATTTGATTCTGAAACTGTTAAGTTCTTATTCAAGATGCTTATTTCTACAGATCTCAGTATTTTCTCTTGTGAAATGAAAAAATGCTTTCATTACTTGCAGATGATATATCTGTCTGTATCCATTTGTCTTCTCACCTAACTACATCAGTTTTTCTATCTCCAAGTTAGTAGTAAGATTTAACCCACTATCAATTCCATTTGGTTGTTTTTTTATAGGAGCCAAATTGTTCTCAAATAAATAAACAGCTCAGTTCACCAAATCTGAATTTCGCCAGCCTACCAGTTCTGACCTAAGAACACGCCCTCACACACATCTCATTATGAGTCTCCAGTTCGTCCTCCTGCTTTCATTACGAGGCAAGAGGACGGTTTTTGATGGTAGGAACATGGCCAGTGGGCATTGGTTAACTCCACAGGCCCATGGTTTGGGAAGCACATTTGCTATATGATCTTCAAAGAATGCCTTTGTAGTCAGTGAGGATTATTTATAGCTTTAGACACAAAGGTTTCAAGCATAGAGCAAACATCACTAACTTGAATGAATGCTACAGAAAAGAGAACAAGGAAAGTTTCGCTATATTTTTTTCTAGGTCATCAGTGGTTTTCCTTTCTGAACACAGGGTTTCTTTCTTTCTTTCTTTCTTTCTTTCTTTCTTTCTTTCTTTCTTTCTTTCTTTCTTTCTTTCTTTCTCTCTCTCTCTCCCTCCTTCCCTTCCTCCCCTTCTCTCTTTCTTTCTTTTTTTCCCCTCCTTCCCTCCCTCCCTTACTCTCTCTCTTTCTTTTCTTTTTTTTGCAAAAGAGTGATTGTCCAACATTTCTTAAGCAATACAGACCCTACTTCTCAGAACCTGTGGGTCCCCAGACTCCTGCTTCATAGAGATAAACTTATCCTTTCCCACACTTTTAGGACACTATCTCTTTAGGCTTGCCCTACTCCATCCAGCCGTGTCTCCAGGAGCCCACTAGAAAGCACTGCATTAGTGGGACGGGTTTGCTTACACCTCATGTATGTACTTCTCTCAGTCTTCTATTATACCATGTCCCTCCTGGGACAATCTCTCACTGAATCCTACCCTGCCAATCCTCTAAGACCCACAGCTACCTATACTTCTCCATGAAGCTTTCTCTGAATATCTAGCCCTCACGGTGCTCCCTTCTTTCCTCTGACTAGGGCTATTTTATACACTGTAGTGCTGGTTAACCATATTGCATTATCTCTTCATTTATTATGTGTTATTTTTACCAGACTATTTGGGTTAGGAACCTATTGAATTAGAAACCTATTGAGTTAGGGACAACCCTATTTGAATTAGGGGCCAAGTCTACCCAGTATGGCAGATGGAGCTACTTTTTCTTATTTGTCTGCCAGAGAAGGTTCTTTCTGCTAATCCACACAAAGACACAATATAGGCCAGCTTTGTCCCTTTCCTTCTTTTGTAATCAATTTTGGACATGTGAAGACCAAAGCAGCTGCTATGGATAGATAACACAGATAGTCCCCAAAGAAAAAACTAATCTTCCTAGAGCCCTTTGAGTGATACCATTCACCAAATTCTCTCTCTCTAGACACTATCTTTTTTCTTATACCAAAAATTGACAAAGTCTTCCAGCTGAAGCAGAACACAAGGAAGCAAAGAAAAATCCACCAAATTCAAATTCTGAATTAGATGGTTCAGCAACAATTGTTAAAAAGTCCTAGAAATACAATAAAAGATACAGCTTGAGAAAAGGAAGGCAGAAAGGCCAGGTGAGCTGGCTGAAGAAACTGCAGATAATGCAGAAAGGAAATTCGGCAGCTGGGAGGCAATGACTGCTTCCCACACAAACTGTAGTGAGCCTAGCACTGCCCTGCCGCACTAGAAGGGAGAAGACCTGAAAGGGCAAAATAAAATAAAATAAAATAATAAAATAAATTGTGTAACTTGGGGCACACAGATTTCCTTTCTTTGCCTAAGAGGAGCTTCTGTCTTTGAGCCTTTGTAAATCATGTTTATTGTTGGGCAGGACCACCTGAGAGGAAGGGGTGGGGGTGCCAATCCACCATTTCCTATTAGCCTTGTTATCTGGGGTGAGTCACTGAATCTAGCTCTTATTGCAAAATGGAGAGACTAACACATCTCTCATTTATTTATTCATCCATTCGTTCATCCATGCACCAGGTATTCGTTATGGGCTAAGCACAAAGGACCACAATGGTGAGCAAAATAGACGCAGTCTTTGCCCTTAGGCAGAGGCCAGACAATCTCACAGGGTTGTTACTGACAAAGAAGGACAGTGTCTTTGAACTGTAAGGCACTGGAATGTGGAATGTCTTCATTATCAATGACTTCCAATAATGATCTAGCTGTGTGACCTGGGCAAGTCATATTTTCCCTGGGCTTTCCTATTCTCATCTAAAATGCAAAAGTTTCTATCCTAAAAGTTAAGTATTCCAAATGCCTATGAAGAAGTTAAAATTTTTAGGTACTTCTGAATCATGGCTCTCTAAAAGACTGTTATGAAACAATTTAGATATACAGAAGGATAAGAATAATATAACGACCTCTTGTGTACCTACTTAAGAGAGAGCTCTGCTGGTGCCACCCTCCTTTTCCCCAGAGGAAATAACTGTGATGTGTTTGATGTTTATTCTTCTGAATCATAGCCTTTCTAGGAAACCTGGTATGTGAATAAGAATGGTTCATCAATTAGGTGATTCCTGGTTCCTGATGAATGAGAAGTCATGACAGTGTATGTCTGAAAACACTCAAGTGCCAGCCTGTTCTTTCCCTGCCACCCCTGCTTGCAACCCACCCAGCAGACAGAATTAGAAAACCCATGTGGCAGGCATTATCTGATGCACTTAGAAGGTACCGAGTTTTGTATTTACCTTGAGGGCCTTCTGCGCAGATTCACTGGATCCAATTGCAATTAGGTTAGGCCCAGCCATGCTGCAGAAACTCTTCAAATGCAAAGTATCACCCACTGGGACTGTGGAGACTGCATAGTCCTATGCAAATGATAGAAACAAGCAGTTTGGAGTTGCAGAATCATTCTAAAATCCACATAAACCTGCCTGAATCATGCTCACTCCTCTGGAGGCTACCAGGGGCCTGAATATCTGGAAGGAAACTGGGGCCCACAGGTTTTGCTATTGCCAGTTACATGAAGACTGCTTCTGAAAAGATGTGCACATCCCAACTTCAGTTGCTGATATATGGAGTGGGCCACTCTGAAAGGATGTGCCTAAATATCCTGTGTAAACTAGAGCCTCATGTCTTCACGGGGAACAGAGCTTCATGGGAGTGCTCTCCCTTCCTAAGCAGTCTGGTGAGCCAACCTACTAGTGATCAGCAGAGTAAAGGGAACCTGAGGGACGTATGTGCAACACCTAGCACAGTTTTCAGCGCAATAGTAGGTGCACAAGCACAGGGGATCCTTGATTCCAATCTGAAAAATCCACATTTCAGGGTAGAGACAGTTGGGTGTCCAGACTTCTTTTTTAAGTCATTGATTGTGCATTGAACATTTGTGGTTGCAGGATTATATACGGGGAGAAAACAGATGTCTGTGATAACTGCATGGATGCTGTGGTAGCTCAGTAAAACCTATTTATTGAGAAATCTGAAATTGACAGCTTCTAAAACTTCTAACAAACATACCAATATTAGGAATTAGTTTGCAAAGCCACTGACATATAAATACCACTCTTCATGACCTTTTGATTCAGTCGGTCTATGAATATTTATTAATTGCTCTGTGCCAGGTATAAATGATCTTTTACCTACCTTAAAAGTATCAGCCAAGATTTCAGCACCTCGTTGATTTGTCCTTTTGGAAAGACCCACAAAAAATTCTCTGCCTACAATAGATGTCATGGAACATAGTGAGTGGGTGGCACCAGTGACAGCATACAATCTTTTTTAACCTATAAATAATGACCTTAAAGCATCACACAGTTCTTTCTTACCACAGAGGGCAGGTGTACTTATGCCCTGACCTCTGCTCTTTTTACACAAATCTGATTTCAAATTATTACCCTTAGAAATGAATGTTTTCAAGTTCATAGAGATGGAAAGTAGAATAGTGGTTACCAGGGAATGAAGGGAAGGGGATCTGGGGGGTCAGTATTCAATGGTATAAAGTTTCAGTTTGGGGAAGGGAACAAGTGCTGGAGGCGGATGGTGGTGATGGTTGCACAACCACATGAATGTACTTAATGTCTCTGAACTGTGCACTTAAAAATAGTGAAATAGTAAATTTTGTGTTACACATATTTTACCACAATGAAAGAATTAAGATTTTCTTTGTTTTATTTTGAATTAAACACATCAATAATCTGTAATCAGAAATTAAATAACAGCAATGGCAATGTAGCAATTTTTTTTCACAGAAAGAACAATCCTAGATGTTCTTGATGAAGAATTCCTTTTGTTTGTTTGTTTGTTTTTTTAAGTGAGAGGAAGGGAGATAGTGACATGCACCCAGACTGGGATTCACCCAGCAACCCCATCTGGGGTCAATGCTCAAGTACTGAGCTATTTTTAGTGTCTTAGGCTGATGTGCTTCCAGGGAGCTATCCTCAGTGCTCCAGGACACACTTGAACCTATGGAGCCACTGGTTGCTGGAGAGGAAGAGGGAAAGTAAAAGGAGGGGTGGGGGAGAAGCAGATGGTTGTTTCTCCTGTGTGCCCTCACTGGGAATTGAACCCAGGATGTCCATACGCTGGGCTGACACTCTATCCACTGAGCCACCGGCCAAGGCCTGGATTACTTTTCTTATAACAATGAAGTAAGGGTTGAAGAAACCATCTGGATATAACATGAATTTAGTGCTGACCAATCTTCAGGCCTGACTCTAAGAGCTGTCTTTAAAACTACACAACTATGCCTGACCAGGTGGTGGCGCAGTGGATAGAGCGTCGGACTGGGATGCGGAAGGACCCAGGTTCGAGACCCCGATGTAGCCAGCTTGAGCAAGGGGCCATCTGGCTTGAGCAAAAGCTCGCCAGCTTGGACCCAAGGTCGCTGGCTCCAGCAAGGGGTTGCTCGTCTGCTAAAGGCCCGCGGTCAATGCAGATGTGAGAAAGCAATCAATGAACAACTAAAGTGTCACAACGGCAACGAAAAACTAATGATTGATGCTTCTCACCTCTCTCCGTTCCTGTCTATCTGTCCCTATCCATCCCTCTCTCTGACTCTCTCTCTGTCCCTGTAAAAAATAAAAAAAAATTAAAAGAAAACAACTACACAACCTGTTATTTCAATACAAAATATCAAAGATGCCTATCCTATCTACAAATACTAAAATTTCGGAGGCTAGAACTTCTTATTTGGCTTTTCTGAAATTTTCCAATTTTTCTTCTCAGAAAACAAAACACTAAATTAAAATGGTCCCCTAGTTATAGACAAACAAACAATTACAGTAGATATAGTTAGGCAAGTTGTAAAAGTGGAGATTCTCATCCTCCCTTAATTCTTTGAAGAAATAATTCTACTTGAAATGAGGAAAAAATATTCAAAGAGAAATTAGTATATTTTTGCCACAGAGCAGTAGGGCAAAGTATAAGAAGAGTAGCCATGTAGAAAAAACTACTTGATAGATTTTACAAATGTTATAACTTTAACCTTCCTGATGTCTTTATAAAAGGGGTAAATAATATAGGGCAAATGATGTCATGATAAATTTCAATGGCTTGTGCTATGGCATGCGCTGTCGGCAGAATTTTTAGTGGCCAATTGACATTGTTTGGGTAATGGCATGATTGTGTTTTTCCTTAAAAAAGTTCACTACATACAAATCAAAACTTAAGTTAGGAAAGGCGTTTTATATGACAAAAGTATGACTATTAAAAAAAATTAGCTAAAATGAAAAACAACATTAAATTTCCTTAATTAAGATGAAAGTGATTTATAAATAAGACATATAACTATTAAGAAAAACATTTAATGCATTGAGCAAATTCAAACAAATTTATAATAGGGCTTGCACACTATTTTCATTTTCGAAGATTAAGGCAAGATAGAAAAGTACAAAGAAAAACAAACTGCTTATCTCTTTAAAAAGTAAGCTGGACTTCTGTTTCTAGCAGTATGGGGAACTAGACCCCCTAAATGGTCTTCCTAGTAAAAAAGAACTGATAAAAGTGCTCAAATTGAAATATTGAAAAAAATCTGTGTTGTTTGTATGCTTCTTATGTCATTTTCTTTTATACCAATTCACTCTCTTTTTCTTTTCCTCCCTTACCTCACTGTTTTATAGGAGAAGCCAGGTCATTTGTCCTATTGACTAGCCTACATTCTAGGTTTGCCTGATTGCTTCCTTGTGAGTATATCACCTAACATTAAATTGTTACTTTAGGTTTTGTATTTTTGGTTAACTAATAGTTTCATGGAGATGCTTACTTAGGTTCTTATTCAATTTTTATTTATTTTTTTGGATAGAACTCCTTCAGAGGTGGGGGCTGGGTTTTTATTGCATCACATCATGAAGCACATCTCTAGGGTCATCAGGGTTCAGGTGGTATCAATCTGATTGTTTCATCAGGAAGCTTCCCATCAGGCTTTCACAGAAAGGTTTTAATATCCTCTGATGATCACTAAATGGATCCATTGTTTTATTAGGGATTTACATGTACTGGAAAGAAAAACTTTCCTCAGTCAATTATTGGGTCTACTTGAAATAGAATTTATAAAGGAAAAATAGGCTACATGTTTGAGTCTGTCCCACAATTTAAATAACAACCAATATATTAAAAAAAAACCCATTTTTATCCACTATGAGTCAAAGGATTAATGTCATATAAATTAAAAAAACACTTAGAAGTAATGATAACAAAAACATTAATTTGAAAACATGAGGAATTTAGCTAAAGCACTACTTGGAGGGAAGGTTATATAGCTTTAAATGTTTTTATTAAAATAAAAGAAAGGCTTAAATTAAAGATAAAATTCCAGCTTGAAATGTAAGAAAAAAGAATAAAAAAAGAAGTCTGAAGGAAGGAACTAAAGGTAGAAACAGGAAACACACATGAGAGAGGGTTCAACAAAGCCAAAAGTTGGGTCTTTGAAATGATTTAAAGAATTGACAGCTCTCTCACAAGAAAAAAAGAGAAGGCACAAATAAACATTACAAACGAAAGGAGACAAGGCTATAATTGTTCTGAAGCTTAAAAGAGATATTTGGAATATATAAATAACTTTATACTCAACATTTGAAATCTTAGATAAAAGAGATAAAATCTTAGAAAACAGAATTCACCAAAACTTACTCAGAAAAACCTCAGTAATCATGCAATCATTAAAGAAAAATAGGAGTTCAAAATCTCCCCACAAAGAAAGCACTAAATCATAAGACCTGTTTATAAGTAAGTTCGATCAGTTTAAAGAATGCACAATTCAAGTAGTACTTACTTTACAGAATAGAAACATAGAAAATATTAACTAATACATTTTATGAGGTTAACCCACAGACAAGGGTAACAAGAAAGAAAAATTATAGACCACAGAAACAAAAGTCTTAAACTAAATAATTGCAAACAAAATACATGCATTAAAAATATACATATATCATGACCAGGCTTGTTTTTATCTCAGTAATGCAATACTGGCCAAATATCAGAAAATCAATAAAGAAGAAAATCAATAGATTAAAGAAGAATATCATATAATCATCTCACTGAGGCAAAAAAAAGTTTTCAACTGAAATTTCATTTCTAGCTTTTTAGTTTATTTAAAATTAAGAAAATAATTTAATCATTTTTACTTTTCAATTAGTTGATATACATTATTATATTAGTGTCCTGTGTACACCTTAGTGACTAGACATTATATAACTTAATAAGTGATCAACCTAATAAGTCTCACACCCAGCTGACACCATACATAGTTATTAGAATATTATCGACTGTATCCTCTATACTGTACTTTACAACCCCATGACTATTCTGTAACTATCAATTTGTACTTCTTAATCCCTTCACCTTTATCACCCATCCCCTAACCCCCCTCCCATCTGGCAACTGTCAAAATGTTCTCCATATCTATGAGTTCTGTTTGTTCATTTATTTTGTTTTTAGATTCAATTGCTGATAGATCTGTATTTTTATTGTCATTTTATCACTCATATTTTAAATCCTTTTTTCTCTTTCTTAAAGAAGACTCTTCAATATTTCATATAATACTGGGCTGGTGATGATGAATTCCTTTAGCTTTTTCTTGTCTGGGAAGCTCTTTATCTGGGAGCTCCCTTGTAGTCAACTAACTGCTTTTCTCTTGCAGCTTTTAAGACTCTCTTTGTCTTTAACCTTTTACATTTTAATTATGATGTGACTTGGTGTGGGCCTTTTTGGGTTCATCTTGTTTGGGCCTCACTGTGCTTCCTGGACTTACTTGTATGACTATTTCCCTCATCAGATTAGAGAAGTTTTCTGTCATTTTTTCAAATACGTTTTCAATTTTTTGCTCACTGTCTTCTCCTTCTGACACCCTCCTGATGCAAATCTTGGTCTCCTTGAAGTTGTCCCAGAGGTTCCTTACACTATCCTCTGTTTTCTTTTTCTTCTTGGATTCTTTTTATCTTTTTGTTATTCTGATTGAGTGTCTTTTACTTTCTTATATTCCAAATTGCTGACTTGATTCTTGGTTTTATCTATTCTACCGTTGGTTATTCTTCTATACTGTAACTTATTCTTCATTTCTGTTAGTGTATCTTTTATTTGTGACTCATCCTTTTTTATGCTGTTGAGGTTCACATTAAGTTCATTGAGCATCCTTGTAACCAGTGCTTTGAACTCTGCATCTAGGTTGCTTGTCTCCATTTTGTTTAGTTCTTTTTCTGGAGTTTTGTTCTGGTTTTATTTTTTTTAATTTTTAAAAATTTTTTAATTTTAATTTTAATTTTTTTTTACAGGGACAGAGAGAGAGTCAGAGAGAGGGATAGACAGACAGGAATGGAGAGAGGTGAGAAGCATCAATCATCAGGTTTTTGTTGCCGTTGCGACACCTTAGTTGTTCATTGATTGCTTTCTCACATGTGCCTTGGCCGTGGGCCTTCAGCAGACCGAGCAACCTCTTGCTGGAGCCAGCGACCTTGGGTCCAAGCTGGCGAGCCTTTGCTCAAGCCAGATGGGCCCACGGTCAAGCTGGCGAGCTCGGGGTCTCGAACCTGGGTCTTTCGCATCCCAGTCCAACACTCTATCCACTGTGCCACCGCCTGGTCAGGCTTGTTCTGTTTTTTCATTTGGGACATTTTTGTATCCTCAATTTGGCACCCTCCCTCTATTTGTTTCTATGTATTAGGTAGAGCTGCTATGTCTCCCAGGCATGGTAGTTTCCTAATGGTAGGAAAGAACCTAAAGGTGTTCTTTCCAGAGGCACAGCTTCCTGAATCACCCACGGAGGGCTCTCAAGGTGTGTGTGCATCCCCGGCCCCACTGGGCACCCTCCTGTTGTAGTTGAGCCTTGATTACCACTGGCACATCAATGGGAAAGATTTACCCAAAGACTAATCAGCTATGCAGGGGCCCACTCCACAGAGCAGGACTTATTTCAGCGGGGCTCTGGTGTCCCTTGAGTCGGCCCCTTAAATGTGTTGCTTGTGGAGGTGGTTAGGTGGTGATGCTTCAACAGGGTCTGAAGCTGTCCACTGGGTACACTGGTTCTGGGGCCTCCTAGGAGGTGCAGGACAAGATCAGCTGACCCCTGTTCCCTGCCTGGGGCCACCCTGCATGAGCTATAGAGCTATCTGCAGGTGGCTGCTATTTGTGCTGGGCTTGGAGGTGTCCAGGAGAGGCCAAACTGCAAACCAAGGCCAGCTGTTACCAGTGCCGGGCCTGGGTCACTTAGCGAGAGGTACAAGGCACACTGAGGCCAGATGCTGCTTGTTTGAGAGATTTTAGGAAAATTTGAAGCATAAGCCAAGACAGGCCATTCATAGGACAAAGCCACTGGAAACAGCTTGGAAGGCCCAAAAGTTGGGTGGAACAGGGTCTCAAGGAATCACCAAGGCAGAGTTAGTTAACAGTGTGAGCCAGTTTGATGGAATCTCAGATACAGGGCCCTCCTGCCAGCTGTGTAGGGGGAAGGGCTTAACAAAGAAACAATGGAGTCTGCCAGCACTTCTGTCTGGAGAAAGCTGCCCCTCTGACACTTACCCTGATTCTGGACAACTGATAAGTCTGTGCACGGGCCCTTTAAGAGGAGCTGCCTGGGACTCCAGCTGCCTTCCCTTTCTCTCAGTCTCAATCCCTGCTGGTTTTTACAGCCAGAAGTTATGGACACTTCTCTTCCTGGTACTGTAACCCTGGGCTGGGGCCTGATGTGGGCCTGGTAACTCTCTCTTCTCAGGGGGGACCTCTGCAGCCAAGATAGCCCTCCCAATTTTTATCTGCCACCTGTGATTATTGGACTAGCCCATTCCGTGTTTCTGCCCCTCCTACCAGTCTCTACGTGGCCTTTTCTTTAAGTCCCTAATAGTAGAATTCCATTCCTTGAGACTTCAGGTGGTTCTGAATGATGGTTGTTTGCAGTTTAGTTGTAATTTGATGTGGTTGTGGGAGGAGGTGAGTACTGCATTTACTTACACCAGCATCTTGAATGAACATGTATCACATTGGCTCAGAAACAGAAAAATCACACACGACTTCATAGAGTATGATCCTAATGGTCTAAAGCTATAAGACACACAAAACTAAACAAAATGTAATTTAGGAATACAGGTACTGAGGTGAGACTCACAGAAAGACAGGTAATGCTTAATACGAAATTCAGGACAGTGGTTACCTCGGGCTGAGAGAAGAGAGAGGTTGGGGCTGGGGCGCCCAAGGTCCTTAAGCCAGGTGGCAAGCACCTAGGTGTTCATTTTATTATTGGTCTTTAAACTGCACATAAACATTTTATAACTCTTTTTATATGCTCCTTATTTCACAAAAGTAAATAAATGAAAGTAAAGGTAAGTTGATGTTGTCTATTTAAGAGAAATAGGATTGAAACAGTTTCTGCCAGTAGCAGTTGGCACGACTGGCAGAATTCCCGGTGGAACTGGGTTTGGAAAGTGGCTTTCCTGCTCTCGATTTTCTGATCAATTATTAATGAATTTCTGAGTTACAGAAGGGGGCACAGAGCACATGAAAGTACCACAGCTTTTGTTTCTTATCCAACTTTATCTAATTCAAAAGTGGCGCCTGACCAGGCGGTGACACAGTGGATAGAGCGTCAGACTGGGATGCGGAAGACCCAGGTTCGAGACCTTGAGCTCGCCAGCTTGAGCGCAGGCCCATCTGGCTTGAGCAAAAGCTCGCCAGCTTGGACCCAAGGTCACTGGCTCCAGCAAGGGGTGGCTCGGTCTGCTGAAGGCCCGCGGTCAAGGCACCTGTGAGAAAGCAATCAATGAACAACTAAGGTGTTGTGACGGCAACGAAAACCTAATGATTGATGCTTCTCACCTCTCTCCGTTCCTGTCTGTCTGTCCCTATCTATCCCTCTTTCTGACTCTCTGTCCCTGTAAAAAAGAAGAAAAAAGAAAAAAAAGAAAAGTGGTGTGAAAACGGTTGTACAATATTGTGAATATAATTAATGCCACTTGAACTGTACACTTAAACATGGTTAAAATGGCAAATTTTATGTGATACATACTTTTTCACAATTGAGAAGTAGGAATAAGAAAGCAGGACCAAATTAGTGTGAATGAGATGCCAAACAGATAAAGATTTTAATATCCCATGCAATTTCAGTTTTGAGTAATAAAATAACTTTTAAAATATTATGTACTGAATATTACAAAATATATATATATATATATAGTTAGTGTCAAAGGCAAGGCTCAATGCTTAGTATCTAATTAGAAATTGGGGCAAAAACATGAGGTTTGAGCTGCCATGGAAAGCCCTTGGAGTAGGGAAGAGGTTTCTGGTCTGAGTTGTGCCCTTCTACTGATGAGTTTTCAGGGATTTGGTTCAGCTTAGCTGTTAAGATAACTAAATGGCTGTAAACACAGCTTGTGTTAAACTGTATTTCAAATATTATCAGTACCTCTTACAAGTTATGTATTATATGTCTATGTTTCAGTAAAAAAAAATAAGTTTTATGGTAAGGAAGTGTGATTTACACATCTATTTTCCACAAAAGCTTATTTTCTAAGAGAAACAGGCTGCTCTGCGCTGCCAAAAGGAATGAAAGTACCATCAATGGGAGGCACAGAGAATGTGAGGGGAGCTTACTAGGCAGAGGCAAAGAATGCCTGCGTCTGCTGGGACACAGCCGGAGCTGAATGCAGCTTGGGCCTCCCGGACTCCTTGTTCTGTGGCCTTCTGGCTCAATGGTTATGGACACCAAACCCGGGGGCAGCCCATGACAGTGGTAGCACAGATCGTGCAGTGCACAGCTCCAGGGATATTGTTTCCAAACTGATGCTAAGAATGACACCCCGTGGAGCGCAGCAACACAGTGATCTCACCTATCGGTCCGTGATACCCAGCAAGGAACTACCCAAATGCCACAGGATAAATACTCCTCCTCCTCCTGGAACATTAATTATATCAAAACAGAAGTAATACAAGATACTTTTATATTGAAATGAAGATAGCTATATTTTGTCTATATACGTGGGATTCAATATAAGATTTGTATCAGCTAAAATATTAGACTTTAAGAAGCTTCATGCTTTCAGTGGGCCACTTGGGTTACATTCCCAGATCTCTGAGGATCTACTTCTGCTGTTAAAGCTACATCTGTGAAACATATAGAGGACAATAAATCTCACTATAAATTAAAAATTATTCTGATTGTCATGTTTACCAGTACAGCTAGAATGAATCTGGGTATCCAGAGTTTAGCACATGATTTTACAAAACCATAATATGATCATAAAGAGTTGGGAAGATTAAATGCTAAAATTACTTTCTTTAGTAGCTATTTTAAACTTACTGTAAAAACTGATTCCAGTTAGATCAATAATAATATTAGGTATCTGTATTTTGTTGAGCACTGCTATTATGTATTTGGCATTATGCCAAGTCAATTTGCATTGATAATAATTTAAATTCATCTTGCTAACTGGGAAGAAAAGTATTTGTAAATAACACATCTTAAGAATCTTTTAAATACAAACCAGATATATTGTCATACAATACAAAACCACAGAACCCATAAACTCACATTGTTAATCAACATTATAGACAAAACTTACAAAATGATATGTATATACTGATAACAGTCTTGTAAAAAATGTGCAAACAGGCTCTGGCCGGTGGCTTAGTGAATGAGCATTGGCCTGGTGTGTGGAGGTCTTGGGTTTGATTACTGGTCAGAGCACACAGGAGAAGTGACCATCTGCTACTCCCTCTCTCTCTCTCTCTCCCTCCCCATTCTCTCCCCCATCCCCTCCCACAGCCAGCGGCTTGATTTGTTTGAATGTGGCCCCAGGTGCTGAGGATAGCTTGGTTATTCTGAGTGCATCAGCCTCAGGTGCTAAAAATAGCTCATTACTCTAGCATTGGCTCAAGACAGGGTGGGGAGAGGGTTTCTGAATGGATACTGGTCAAGGCACATGTGGGAGTCTGCATCACTATCTCCCTTCCTGTCACCTTAAAAAATGCAAATACATGCATAAAAATTTACTAAAAGGACATATACCCAAATATTAAAATGTTTATCTTTGAATGAAAGTTCATTTTTGTTTTTATTTCTCTTTTGTATTTTTCTGTATTTTCCAAATTTTTTGCATTTAGCATGTTTTACTTTGGTAACTAAACAAACTATAATTAAATAAGTAAATATGAGCCAGGTACTAGAAATATTTTTGGATAGGAAAAAGTAAATATAATTATACCTGTGAATAAGACATCTCCACCATCTAAGGTTGCATTTTCATCTTTCATCTCTACTATATTCAGCTGAAGTTTTTCTAATGCTTCTTTCATCATGTCAACCTGTTGAAAAGGATTTAGATTAATATCTTAACATTTTCTAAAAAGAAAACCGATCATTTAAAACTTCTGAACACTGAATCATGATTCCATGTGCAAATACACACACACATGCATGTGTGCCCACACATACCCTTGTGAATATATGAATATAAGTAGCACAGTTTGGATCAGCCATGGTCATTTGCAAATAAAGAAATTAACTATTAGAAACTGTCTATTTTGGCCCCTTCTAGTTTATGCTCAAGTGACTATTATAGTCCCTTTTTCTGTTGGAAGGTTAACTAGTTAGGACACTGTTGGAATAGTGACTAGTTAGGATACATCAATCATGAAAGGTGGGAGGCAGAACAGCCAAACCTCCTACCCTTACCAGAAAGCACAAGATTTAATTTTAAACGGTAAGGAACGCCAGTAAGAATTGCACAGACATACAGAGTAGTGTGTGGAAGGACTAAAAACAACAATAACCAGTACCTTCAAATGTTGGCACATAGGACAGTTACTATTTTCTATTTAATTGTTTTCTAACAATGTCAGAACATCTGAGGCTTCTCTGTAAATCTTAACTGTTATTTAAATTTAACCCAGGTTGCTAGAGGTAATTAAATATAATAATTGCAATCAAACCTAAAGAATCCTTGAAAATAAATTTTAGGAACTTCTATAATCCCAGGCTGTATGTAGACTCAAGGGCAGAGATATACTGGGCTAAATTGGGGAATACTTTTAGTCAGGTTGACTTTAGTACACGAAGGCATTTTAAGGCATAACAAATGCCCTTTGAAGTTCACAATTTAATTCAACTCCTAGTGGCTCAGCAAAAAAATTTTAAAAATCTTTCTGAAGGTCTATATAACCTTTAACATAGTAAAGACATACATGGAGAAGACATGGAGAAGAGCTAAGGAAAAAACAAGAGATCATGTGACATTGGGAAAAGCAGGTAGTTCTGCCAATATACATGACCGGTTCACATAGTGAATTGTCAATGAAGAGTTTAGAAGACATAAATGTAGCAGAGCAACCTCTAAAGTAATAAAAATATGGAAATACTTTGAGAACAAGCCTGACATTCATGCAGTTAAAAAAAATGAAAAAGGATACAAAATAAAATAAATATATCATCTCATCCTTGTCTTGGACCTCATGTAAAAATTCCACAAACCAGAGTGACTCAGAACAATAAAAAATTATTTCCATGGTTGAAATGGTCTTAATGTCGTAATAAATACATCTAGTGATCTCTTTCAACAGAGGAATAGATTTTGCTATGTAACAGGAAGTGGAAATCATTGCTATAGCATAAAAAAGCAATATTTACCATGGCTTATTGGGCTGCAGTGAACCTAGAAAAATACTCAACTGTTTCCTCCTGGCATCTGCCTCTGTGTCTATGGAAAATTCATTCAGCTTAGAGAGATCATGAGAACTGAGCTACTGTTACCTTTTGTTTCTACTATGAATGCTACTGCTTCTGTTATAACTTAACATTTCAAAGATTACTAAGAATTCAGCAGTAACATATTTTGGTGTGAAAAGTTTACATGTAATATCTCAACTCAGGAACTATTCAACCCTAAGAATTTAAAAAGAACAGAAGAATGATATCTAACATACACCAATTTCGGAAATATTGTATTTCTTTAAAAGTCCTGTGTCTTTCACATTAAAGTTTTACATGATAAAATGCTTGCGGTTTCTTAAAAGTTAAAACAGCTGCACTGACATTAAAAAACTGGCTTTTGTGCAAGGGCAGTACTGGTTGTTGTTGTTTTTAATATTCAGTAAAATCTATATAAACAACATCACCAGCATAGCTATACCACAAACACTGATGATACTGTTGTATATTACTTTCAGAGTTAAATTGTAAAGGGTCAAGAAAATAGTTTTGAGATCTGCAGGACCATATGGCATCAAACCAGCAGTGTAACTCCCAGGAGAATTCTGAAGAAGAAACGAGAAGCCGAACTGGAGGCTCTCCATCGAGAATGCAGGCTCTTGGCACAGGAATTCCATGAAGCAGACAAGCTTGGCTGCAAACAAGGCCCAGCACTGCCCTGACACACGGACCCATTGCAAGCCAGCTACCCTGGCAGTTAAAATGGTAAATATAACTATAGAAAAGGGAATTTTTGCAGGAAAAGATCCAAACCATGAGCCTTCAAGAAACTGCCCATTCTGTGGTTACATAGCCATCATTAATGTTGACTTAACTTTCAAGAGAAAAAAAAAAGACCAAACAACACACCCACCTTTCACCAAGACACTAACCTTACAGAGTGAAATTCAGTGTTACTCAGGGTGGGGAAAATTGTCAGAACAAACAGTATTAATCCCAACGGCTGGGTTGAATGGGTCAGTTGAGCCCATGAAATGAGAAAAAAAGGGTAATTTATAGAAATGACCATAATTAACTAAAATATTAGCCCTATGATTTTCATATTGTTCTAAAGATTTAAGACATTTCTTCCTTCCCTTTCACTTGACATGCCTTGTTTCATATTTTTACTTTATACTTGTATGTCCCCCCCATCTTTTCTCTTCCCATCCTTTGCTCCAGATTCCTTTCCTGGCCACAGTGGGTTCAGACCACTCTGCTACTTCCATTCACCCAACTCACATATCTTTCAAGAGCTGGTACTAGTTTTGAGGTAATTATCTTTACCTGTTCTTTTTTCCTGTCCCCACCTTTTATTTTTCTGGAGTATTAATGTTAAAAATGTAGAGTTATTGATTACATACTCAGTCTCTCGACTGGGAATGCGTGTACGGTGTAGTGTTAGGATCAAGGGCCTGGAACTCAAGTCCCAGCTCAGCGACATACTAGCCAAGTGCCCTTAGGCTGTTGAAATTTCTGAAGCTCAGTTTTCTTGTTAAAATGGGTTGGTACCATTTCATAATGGTACCAACTCCTAGGCTCCTCGTGACCATCAAATACTTGTGAAGCATTTACATAGTAATTACTCAGTAAACACTAGTTATAGCCTGAACAGGTGGTGGCACAGTGGATAGAGTATCGACCTGGGACACTAAGGACCTAGGTTCAAAACCCCAGATTGCCAGCTTGAGTGCGGACCCACCAGCTTGGGCATGGGCTTACCAGCTTGGGTGTGGGATCATGTCTATGGTCACTGGCTTGAGCCCAAAGGTTGCTGGCTTGAAGCCCAAGGTGGCTGGCTTGAGCTCAAGGTTGCTGGTTTGAGTAAGGGGTCACTGGCTTGGCTGGAGACCCCTAGTCAAGGCACATATGAGAAAGCAATCAATGAACAGCTAAGGTGACTCAACTATGAGTTGATGCTTCTCATCTCTCTCCCTTCCTGTTTGTCTGTCTCTCTCCAAATGAACAAACAAAAAATCCTCAGTATATACACTGCTCACAAAATTAGGGATGTTTCATTCCTTCATATTCAGTTTGAAATATTCCCTAATTTTTGTGAGTAGTATATATTTTTTATTATTTTGATGAATGCTAGCTTGTGTGCACCCAGTGACAAATACTTGTACTATGAGACTGACCCACAAGAGAAAATATTTTTTGTTTTATTTTTAAATTTGGACAAGTTTCTTATGTTTTAACACCCCATGATAGAACCCATCTGCTTTCCAGTGAATTAAAATTACAGTCTTTTCTGCAAAGCCAATGTAAAGTTAGAGCACAAATGCTGTGGACACATTTACATTTAAATCATCCCAATTTGATTTCCTTCTAGCACATGGATGCTGTCAGGCTAGGTGGTTGATTTCTTATATATTTCTGCTTGGAAATAGCTGGCAGAGGTACTCCATATGGTGGGAAGTGAGCCCATCTGGTAAGATGTCCCATAGGGCTCCAAAGAGCCTAGGTCAAGATGATATGCAATGATTACAAAGACTGCAGGCATTACCACTCTAAAGGACTTGGTCCAAAGAATCCTCCCTCTTTCTTAATGCCTGGCCTCCACTTCTTATCTTTTCTGTTCTACTCTCTTCTTACCTTCTTTATGCCTTTTGTTTTTGTTCCTTATTTGTCCTATCATGTTTATATCATCATCCTGTCTTCTCATTTCACCCTCTTTGGGTTCTCATGTTGAACAGAAGGAACTGGGATTTGAATACAGGTTCTATTACTTATTAGCTGTGTGACTTGGGATGAGTTAATCTCTTTGCGTCTCGTTTTCCTAATTCAAAAGTGGGATAATGTTTTTTCTCTAACAGAGGTTATGTGAATAGCAAATATACTAATACATGAAAAGGACCTAGTTTAGTACCTAGCACATTATGATTAAAACCAGTTTTTAAAAACAAACAAACAAACAAACAATTAAACAAAACAGTAGTTGCTGGCATCATTATTTATTTGCCCTAAATTAACTCACTGCTTTGTTTGGATGAATGTTTAAAAATAAATAAAAAATAAAAACATATCATTTGCAGCATCAAATAAAACATCTTTTGATCCCAACTCCCCTGTTCTTATTTCAAAATATACCACCAAAACAAAATCCCAAAACAAATATAAAACCTTATACACTTTTGACTGACCAGTGGTGGCGCAGCAGGTAGACTGTTGGTCTGGGACGCTGAAGTCCCAGGTTTGAAGTCCCTAGGTGGCTGGCTTGAGTGCGGGCTCATCAGCTGGAGCATGGGATCACTGGCTTGACTGTGGGATTATCAATATGATTCCATAGTCACTGGCTTGAGCCCAAGGTATCTGGCTTGAGCAAGGGGTCACTGGCACAGCTTGAGTCCCCCGGTCAAGGCATGTATGAGAAGCAATCAATGAACAACTAAGTTGCTGCAACTATAAGTTGATGCTTCTCTCTCCCTTCTTATCTCTTTCTCTAAAAAAATTAAATTAAAAAAATGAAGACAAATAACCTTTATATACTTTTTATAATAGCTTATAATAGCCCCATAATTAGTTTAATACACTATTTAGATGCCAGCATTGTCCAGTTGGCCCTGTCCACAGTTGACTTTGCTGCATTTTGTAAACAATGTCCACTTTGAATGTTTCACAGCTTCACTTTGGACGTTCTCATGAGGCCTATGAACAGTTTGTGCTGAGGTTGCATTAAGAACCTGCACCAACCTGTTTGTCTAGCTGCTTTCCTTTAGCTGATTTTGCTCAATTAGCTGCCAGATGTTATGACTACAGATGAGGCCCTGGCCATTGGCCTGTCTGCTGCTGATGTGTCTCAAGTCACCTGCAGTACTGCCGCTGCTGGGAGTTATGCTATCACCATCACCACTAGGTTGTCAATGCCATTTAAATGTTTTGAGTCCCTCTTAAACCATCATATTATAAGAGCTTTAAAATTACACTTCATCCTATTTCTATTCTTATTTAGCTCTAAAGAGATGAACAGCAGAAACATTGCTTTGTTGGTAGGGAGGTGGCTTCATTTTCCCAACTTGATGACTTTGTTTCGCCTTTAGTGCCAAGTGTGACATGTAGATAACACGGCGGGTGCCACTCAAGAAGCTGAGGTGATATCTCTAGAATGTCAAAGGGCAGCTGGCATGGAACTTGCTGGAGCATCCAAGTTACACATGTTGTCCTGGTCACACTCAAAAGGCCACGTGTCATCTGTTTATGCCACCTTTGTGTTCTTTGTTAACCAGCGCACATCTTTGCTCCCCTGGCCACTTAGACTAGGACATTTGGCTGATTTTATAATAATGCCTAATGCCCATATCATGTTTTCATATCTATTTTCTCATTTGATTAGCAGTTCGGTTCAACAAACATTTCGAGGATGCCATCGTTTTTTTTAATCAGGCTACAAAGATAAAATACACACACACACACACACACACACACACACACACACACACACACACACCCCTCTTCCTGACCAGTGGTAGCTCAGCAAAGTGAGCTCACCCAGATCACTGAGGTGGCTGGTTCAAAGTCTCGAGGTCGCTGGCTCTGAGCTTGGGGCTTGTCAGCTCAGGGCCACTGGCTTTCGCAGGGGGATCATTGACACGATTCCCAAACCCCAGGAGATATGTATGAGAAGCAATCAATGCACAACTAAAGTGAAAGCAGCTACTCACCCTCTCTCTCCCTTTCTGTCTCCTTCTCTCTCACACAAACAAACAAACAAACAAACACCAAAACTAACAAACCCATAAAACCATAGTTCCTGTCTCTGGGAAGTTAACCATCTAGCAGGGTAGAAAAACCTTATGAACATATAATGGCCATCAGATGAAATATTTGTTGTAATGCTCACAATAACTTCAAAAAGTAGGAAGGGTAGGCATTAGCACAACCATTTTACATGGTTGAACTGAGACTAAGGGAGGTTGACTGACTTGCTGAGGAAAGTCCCCTGAGCCCACGCCCATGTTCATTTTCACTGCACTTATGATTCTCCGGCGGCTTCAGCACAATTGGAGCTCATGCCTTCTGTTTTCCAATTCTGTACATTTAAATCCACTGGGTATTGCAAAATGCTATGCCAATTTTGGATTCCATGATATTGCCATATCAGAGATGGATTTCTGTATATAAGGGTCTTAGGATGCTAAGGTACAGTGTGATTAAAATGCTAAGTAATATGAACAGAATGTACAAATCACACTAGGAATGTTCACCACGGATGGTCTGCGTATTAATCACTACCCTTCAACTGTGGGATGCTTTAGGTTCATGTTCAAGGAATATTCAGTGGTTCATTCCTTTATTTCCCCTCATGTGCTAATTAAATTACTAAAACTAACCAAAACCACCACCAAAAAAAAAATAAAGGATCAAAAAGAGGTTTAACATAGTAAATGACTCATTCTTAAAAATTCCCAATTAAAAACATACTGGAATCCTCTTCTAAGCTGTAATTTTAGGACAAAGTTCTTAGGAAGAATTTAGTTAGCAATATAACAGCAAGCATTAAGATAATCTTCCTGTATTCCAGACACTCTACTAAGAACTCATATTTAACTTATCTAACCTTTATAACCTTATGAAATAAGTACAAACATTTTTGTTTTACAGCTAGGCAAACTGGCAGGGTAGTTGACTTGCTCAAGTTTTATAGTGGCAGAGCTGAGATTTGAACTTAGAGAGTTGTGCTTTGAAGTTTGTTCTTCTTTTCTGTACAGTTTGTCACTACCAAAAAGGCAATTTAGATGATCACTATGCAGTCAAATAAAAATGAATGTTGAAATAATGACTGTGAAGATCTACAATACCTCTTAATTTATTTGTTCGGACAAAATGTGGACTCAAACGTTCTGGAGGAATGAATGAAGGATGGGGGCTGCAAGTCTCTGCCTTGTGAATTTAGGTTTGTTCCTAAAGATTTGCAGTGTTGTTTTCCCAAGAATACACATACTATGGTTAATGAATTTTGGGGGGCCACTACTTCATCTTTCCAATATCTGGACCAGATTATGAGATGGAATTCTTTATGGAAAAATCTGTAAACAGTTGGCAATATATTTTAATTACGGTGAGGTTACAAGAGCATATGGACATGTAGGCACACTTCAACCCAAGACACTACACACACCGCACACCAATCCAATTCCTCTGGAAAGATGAGAAAGTTTGTTACCGTATTGGGAAGTATAGCAGGCAGAACTTGAAGATGGTGCCCAACACTGGCCACCCCCTAATGTACATGTTGTGTGCAAATCTCTCCCTTTGAGTGTAAGAAAACCTGTAAATATGACATCACTCCTGTAATTAGGTTACATTTCATGGCACAGGTGAGATATTTTGCAGATGTAACTAAGGTTTCTAGATGGCTGACAAATTAATCAAAAGGGAGGTTATTTTGGGTGGGCCTGACCTAATCAGTGGAGCCTTTTAAAGAGTGTTTAATGGTCAGAGGTAGAAAAAGTCAGAGAAATGTTTTACTGCTATAAAGGAAATTAAACAACCATGTTAGGAACTGACTATGGAGGGGACTACAGAGCAGCCTCTAGGCACTGAGAGTAACTCCCCATTGATAGCTAGCAAAACAAACAAACAAATAAACAAACACAACAACAAAACACTGATGTTAGTCCTACAGTCATAAAAAGCTGAATTCTGTCAACGATGTGAATGAGCTTGGAAGAGGACCTAAATTCCATATGAGAACACAACCCAGGTAACAATCATTTAGACAAACCAGGTAAAAATAAATGGGTGTTTTTTAGAAGTTGTGCTTATGGTAAGTTGTTACATTGCAACAGAAAACCAATACAGAAAGCCCAAATTTAAATAATCTTTTATAAAGTATATTTATAAAGGTCTTCTGTCAGAAGCAAAAAAGTTGAACTAAACACTCATTTCCAAGTTGTTTGTTCAAAATACTGCTCAATGATTCTTAGAATGTTCTTAAGAAACTACCAAAAATAGTTTTAAATAAGTTTGGGATACCAGACCCACAACTTCCTTAATCTGTTTTTTTATTAAAATGTTATACAGTTATATTTTAAAATACCAAAAATAAGTTGCAATATTGTTTTCAATTTTTTTGGCTACAAATTGAATACATGCTCATAAAAATTAAGATGACAAAAATGTATATGTAAACAGTAATACAAAGCAAAAATGTGCCTCGGGTCATCCCTATCTTATTCTTATCTTCATTCATTTGGTAACTATTGAATAATCTGTTGAGAGCTAAGCACCACACTAGATAGTGGTCAGGGACCATAAAAAATAGGCCTCTGCTGTATAGTGTCCTTAGGATAACAGACATCAAAGAGTCACACAAGTCAACATACAGTTATACAGTATGAGAAGGGCTTTGAAGGAAAACAATAGTGTGCTTTGAGAAATAAGGGGTACATTTTTCAGGTCACAGAAGGTCATTTTGAGGAAGTAACATCTAAGCTAAGAAATCAAAATGGTAATAGTAGTTATCTATTCCTGTTGGTGGGTCATTTGGAATACTCAAATCATAAATGACTCACCTTAGTTTATTAGAAAATACAGTGAAGAGCTTCTCTATTAGAAAAATGGTCACTAGAACTGGAAATTATTTAATACATTAAAATCTTCAAAAGTGATCAGAGTCAAGTAAATGTCATTAATTCTGTAATCATTCTGGGAACTCATGATATTTATAGGATGGTTCACATGTATGAAAGTTTTATAACTGCCCACCTCATTTTCCTCGTTTTGAACTTTTGTGAATAATAACTGTTATATGAATAAGATCTCTTGAAACACTTCCCACAGACTATTAAATATCCATTGCATTTTTTCCTATTGATTTCTTGGATTTCTAAACTTACTGGTTTATTTCTAGTGACAAGTTCTAAAAATTAAGCAAGATATTTAGCATCTTGGTTTTTGTATTTGTAAAATGAGGGGGCAGAGCTTCAAATGAGGTCATTTCCAGCTCTCCGTTTCTGATTTGTAGTCCCAAAACAGTTTTGGCATTCATAAATGTGACTCTAACTGTAATTCTATCTCTCTCCCATATTTTACTTAAAACATCTGAGATGATTATTCATGAGTAACTCAACAGAAGCAATGAGGCTGGTGGGTGAAGGGGCAGTGGTAGGGGAAACCCAAAAGTGGATCAAGAAAAATCCCAGAAGGATGGAAATCCTCAGAGTTGAACACAAGGATTCTGCTGCAGTTGGAAAAAAACATATCTAGAAAACAAAGGGTGTGAGTGTCAACTTAATGCTAATTTATGATACTTGTGTTTTATTTTATTTTTTTGAGTAGCCCAAGATGCTTCTAATTACCTGCCAACAGTGGCAATAATTGTACTATACAGAGCACCCATAATGCCTATCATATGAAAAGACAGATGTCAGGCCTTGCTTTGTTGCTAACCTCTGCATACTTTCTCGTGTCCATATATAGTATAGTAGGGTTCATAAACTTTGGGCTCATCCTTACCCAGTTCTCCACATCAATTGTGACCTGACAGAAGGATCTAACAAGCTCCAGGCTGATGCTCTAGGATTCAATACTAAGGCATTCTTTATGCTTTGCCCTAGGCACTACTATGGCTATTTTCACTGGAGTCCTGTTCTTATAATTCATCCTGGCATTTTTCCATGAGGAGGATGCTTTTCTGTGTTCTCCCTAAGGATTTGAGCATTGTTCCTATGACCCTGCACTATAGAAGAGCTTTCCAGGTGCTTACTATATGCAATGACCCTAGTCATCTCTGTCCATCTCCTCGACACAGAATCAGTATCACCGAGATCTGATAATCTACCTCTTAACATCATAACTCTGGCCCTCTTTTACAATTTTAATTACACAGACTTAACTTATTATCATTAATATTAAGTAAAATGTAGTAAGTTCTTTCTAAAGGTCACACATTGTGCTCCGTAATTTTGCATGGATTATCCCTTCCGGTACCTCCCAGGCTAAATCAGCCATGGCATGTCTATCCTTCTTGCAGGGAACTGGTACAAATGACAAAATTTTGGCCACTGACAGGAAGTCTATTGAGAAGTTCCTGAGGCACAGAGGTTCTTTTGGACATTGTCCTGTCTAAATATGGTGCCTGGAACTGGGGCTGGTCTGAGAACACAGCCACCAAGGATGGCAGGGCAGAGAGATGGGAAAAATCCTGGGATCTTGATGACATTGTTGACCTGATGAATCAACCAATCCTGGAGCCTTGGAGCTCTTAACACAGGGCGAGGCAAAAAGAGGTTTAGAGTTGTGAGTATATGTGAAATAGGGTTTATTCTTGTATTATTGTTTATTATTATATCATTCATCATACAAACGACTGCAAACCTACTTTTGCCCTATGCTGTATATGAAAATTTTATTTCCTTAACTATCTTTAGTTGAGTTTTCTGTTAGTTGCTGCTAAAAGCAACTCATTTACTTATATAACTGAATTGACAGGCAGTATCCAAAGAGTCCATAACAATAGACTATATGACTAAAACTCATTAAATTCTGATGTAGAAACAACTATTCAAAGAGGATTTTTATTTCTTTAGCAACACACCATGACTTACCATTTCACAAACTATATAATATGTTAGATGTGATTAAAAATAATTTTTTTAAAATGAGAAGTGGGGAGGCAGATAGGCTCCCACATGCGTCCTGACTGGGATCCATCTGGCAAGCCCCCTACCGGGTGATGCTCTACCCATCTGTAGCCATTGCTTAATTGCTTGGCAACCAAGCTATTTTAATGCCTGAGGTGAGACCATGGATCCATTCTCAGCATCCAGGTCCAACTTGCTCCAAACTAGCCATGGCTGTGAGAAGGGAAGAGAGAGATAAAGAGAGATAAGGGGGAGGGGGAGGGATGAAAAAGCAGATGACCGCTTCTCCTGTGTGCCCTGACTGGAAATTGAACCCGGGACTTCCATATGCCAGGCCGATGCTCTACCATTGAACAAACAGGTCAGGACCTATAAGGTGTGATTTTAACTATAATACCTGCTATCTTGGCTGATAAGAATGTTGGTCAAATGCCACTTATAACACTAAGACCACCCTGCTTACAGAAAACAGCAGATTATAACTAGTAATTTGTAAAGTCAAATGTACCCTGAGAAGTATCATATTCCTCAATTCTGTAGATCAAACACAATTTTGGCAGCTCCACATGTCAGAGTTGGAAGTTAACATCGCCAACACTCATCTCTGAACCAGGGCTCAGATCTGGAGGACATGTGATTAGAAAAGTTAGACAGAAATGCAAAAGGAAAACCAATGCGGCCAGAGTACAAAGGAGAAATAAAAACAGTTCTGAAAGAAACTGGGAAAGATCCCTCTCACCCGGAGTGGACACAACAATGAAGTTCTAGATGTTCCAAGGCCCCTCCATAAGGATATGGCAGCAAGACAGTTTCCTGGAGGAAGGCTGAGAGCCACGTTGAGATTTTTAAATGAAAAACAAGGCAGGACCTCTGCTGGTCTTGTCACTCTTGACATATAATGTACTAATTCCAGTGCTCCGTTTCCTCATTGATAATAATGATACAACACTTCCATTGAGTGTCTAAGAGCACTAACATTCTGTCTCCAGAGAACAAATAAAAATATGATTTATCACCAAATACCAAATGAAAATAAATGTCAGCTGCCAAAAAGCCTGCAAAACTTAATATGTTGAGAATCAGTGACAAATTTTAAATTAATTTTCCCGAAAGTCAAAAAGTATAAAAATTTGCTGTGTGTGTCATCCAACATAAGCACCAGAGAGCTTGAATTGCCCATAATTTCCTGTGAATTTGGAGAAGTTGCATGCTGGCATTTATGAAGGTGAACAGCCTTAAAGAATGAGCAACATTTTGTATGTTCAGTACACAATTAATACATTGTAGGCATTTAGTGGCCCTAGAAACCTTCCAACACACCTCTGTCCCCACTCCAACTCCAGACCCTGATTGGGTTAGATATATCTTTTCTGTGCTCCCATGTCCCCCAGGGTATTTGACTAACTAAAATTCTGGCCTCAGTAAATTCTTTATGTGTACTGAATGAACAGCTGGACAACTTTGCAAGTTAAACATAACTTCTAGAAATGTAATAACAAACTTATGCATAAGGCAAAACTATCCACTTTGCTTAACCAAAGCATAGTAACAAAGTAGGGTGACTTCTTCTAGACAAATCTTATGCTATTCCAAGGTTGAGCAGGCTCATCTTTATTTCTAAAGACCTCCAAGTGAGAAAACCACCCTGTGTCTGTTAATCACAATAATCACTAACTGCTTCTTTTCTCTTTACCTTCTCTAATAATTGCATGCATTTACCTAGTCCAGTGGTTCTCAAAGTGTGCGCCAGGGCACACTGGTGCACCCTAGAAGATTTCCAGGTGCCCCCTATGGTATTCCAGAGAAATACATACCTATTGGGGACCAAAAAACCAACAGGGTTTTTGGAGTTTAGATTTTTGGGGGACGTGTGGAAAATTGGCTGTATGCTGACAGTCTGCCCAACCCCCTCACCTCACTTGCCTGATTAGGTTGCAAAAGGCTGTTAAGCTGTGGTGCTGGATTGTTTACACTACCCACCATGTTCCCCAGAAAGACAGGAGGCAAGTTTCTTCTATCCTTTGTTTGGTGTAAAGTTAAGATGATATCTATGGTGAGGTTTTCTACACTCAGCACAAGAGTAAAAAGAGAGGAATTCTTCAATGTATTGATGAGGAAATGGGAGTTTGCCTTTCAAATATATACTCAAACATTGAAGAAATCGCTAGGACACATCAGGCTCATGTTTCTCATAAACACAAGAATGAAAAACCTTAACACATTTGCACTAGGACCTGCCGAATTTACTAAATCTTACTAAGAATGTATTTATATATATATAAAAAGATAAGTTTCTTGTTGTTTTTTTATTTTTTAACCCCTCTTTTTTATGTATTCTAAAAAGCTTAACTCAAAAAATGTAACATAAAAACGTTTTTTAATGTAAAACCATAACAGAATAAATTTAATTTTGTCATATTTTAATTATCATAAAACATGCTTGGACTTTATATATTTTTTCTTTAATATTTGACTTAATTATTATAACATATTTCTCAGAAATTTGTATACAGTGTGCTTACAATTTATTTGTAGGATTTAAAATGCGCCCTGACTTCAAAAAGTTTGAGAACCACTAATCTAGTCGATTGACAAACATCTATCCAGCATTTTTAATGTATCTGGCACTACTCTAGGCCATGGGAATACATCAGAGAAGAGAAGATCCCTGTTTGTATTCTGGTGGGGATATAGACAAGAAATAATAAACAGAAAATGTATTTGCTATATTAGATAGTTATATTAGATGGTAGGTACTATGCAGAGATTTAATTCAGGGTATGTGATATAAAAGGAGGGAGTGGTTACCACAGATGATGAAGTCAGGAAGAGCCTTTCTGAAAAATGTAACATTTGTCCTGAGATTGAAGGTTCCAACAAGAGCCAGTGCAACAGTTCTAATGTGGGAATAAGTTTAATTTATTTAGTCAATATGGGTCTTAAATAAAGAAGGCAAGTGCTCTGGGCTGAAATAATCCCCTCCCCACCCCAATTTATATGTTGAAGCCCTAACCCCCTTTACCTCAGAATGTGACTGTATTTGAAGATAAGGCCAGTAAAGAGGTAATTAGGTTAAAATGAGGTGACTAGCATGAGTCCTAATCCAATATAACTTGTGTCCTTATAAGAAGAGGAGATTAAGAAACAGACACACACAGAGGGAAGAACACGTGAAGATACAGGGAGGAGGCAGCCATCTACAAGCCAAAGAGAGAGGTTTCAGGAAAAACTAACACTGCCAACACCTTGGTCTTGAACTTCTACCCTCCAGAATTGTGGAAAAAGAAATTTCTATTGTTTAAGCCACCCAGTCTGGGTACTTGGTTGTGGCTGATCAAGAATACTAACACAGCAAGGTACCAGACAAAGCTGGTGATTGAGGAAGAGGACAAATCACACAGAATTTATTAAGCTTAGCATAAGGGGTTGGAATTTTAAGTGTTATCAAAGCCTCTGGATGTTTGAAGGAGGGGAGTGACACATCTAATTTATGAAGGCAATTCTGGCTAGCTGCATGGTGACAATGGACTGGAAGGCAAGAATGGAAGCAGGGAAATTAGTTAAGAGGCAGTTGAAGCAATCCAAATGAAAGATAATGGTGGCTTGAACAAGAGCAATGACAGCAGAGACAAAAAATAGTGGCTTTACTTGGGATGTGTTTTGAAGGAGAGTTGACAGCGCTTGGTGATGGATTAGATGTAGAGATGAAGGAAAGAAAGGAATCAAGAATGACTCCCATTTTTGTCTTGAACAATTGGGTGAATGGTGGACCAATCTCTGATATAGATGAGGCAGAAAAAAGGAGCAAGTCTGGGGAGAAAATTCAAGAGTTCTGTTTTAGCTATGTTGAGTTTAAAACACCTCCTAGATATTCAAATTGAGAGGTCAACCCATTTGAATATATTAATCTAGACTTCTGGAGAGTTGTCAAGACTGGAAATAAGATCTGGGAGTCAATGACATAAAAGTATATAAAACGTAGGGACATTTACTAGAAGAACTATCTCAAACTGTGGCCTGCAGGAAGTGATGTGAAAAATCTGACCTTGACAATTTTCTTAACAGTATTCCAAGAAAGAGACCTAAGAATACATTTTTGGTCCACTGCTATTGCAAGGTATGGGAGCGGCTTGCAGCAATGAACGGAAAAATCTCCCTTTGGCAGGAAAGAACTACTTCATCTGCATTCACTGTGGCTGTACAGATAAAGGCCAGGAAACACAGAAATGAACTGTAATACATTTTCCAGTTTTAATAGGCATGTGAATGGTTCAGGTGCCACTTCTTGCCTTTATCCATACATTTTCATTCTACATTTTGTTTTGTGGAAGTTATCAAACATATCAGTAGTGTAAGATTTTATTCTTTCAGAAACCATTAATTTTGAAATTGTGATCACTTGCATAGGAGACAAGGTAAAGTTCATTAAGTGATTAAATAGAGTAAGAAAGGCTAGAGAAAGAACAACTATGAAACACTTTTTAGATCAGTCAGTCCAAAAATACATTCATGCTCAGCACTGTAGGACTGAATGAATGCTTGCTGTGCTAATTAAAACACAGTCTCTTTCCTTATGCCAGGAGGTCCCCTAAAGATCCTGGCTTAGACATACTTCAATAGTTGATCCTCAATATCTGCTGTATGTGCTAAACATGAGTTAGGCTATGCTTCTTCTTTTAAAAAGTATACTTATTAATTTTTTACCACTTGAAACATGCTTTCTTCATCACTGGTGCAAGTTGGTTTTTTGACTGCACCACAGTGCCCAGTATTTCAACACAATATTCAGGATGGTTTTTAGAATGCTGAGATTATTTTTTTATTTTTTCCTTTCTTGTCCTGGGTTTGTGTGTGTGTGTTGTGATTAAAGCCTTCTTTAGGGATGGTTGTGTCAGGCTCCAGTCAGGGTTAGCAGAGCACATAGTAATTCGCTCTGAGAAACTGCCTTCTGATGCCAGGCTGAAGCATGGCGAATGATTTTGTAAATATTCACCCTTTGTTATATGTGCAAACATTTGCTTCTCTTTGAGCTTATTTTTTAAAAGTTAATGAAAAACTACCAGTTGAATATTTGTATGTTCATGGATATTAAGTAAAGGCTTATTTCCAACCCTAGTTATACAAAGTGGTTAGTTTAAAAAAAAATTGTTCTTGCTTTTGACAGTTGTCCATATTCTAACATGGTAGTAACAAAAATAGTGAGTAATTTCTCTTGTCTGTTATCAAATCTGAGCCTGCTCAGCTTGGCTGAGCCTGGAACAGTTTGGTCATATTTTCCTAATAGAAACAATTCAATGTTTACCAAGGAAAACTAATTATCATCTAACTAATGAGTTTTGCCTTTCCCAAATTACTTTAGAAAAATAACAGTAACCTTCTTGCCCGTATGGTTTTTCCTCCTTAAAAAACACATTTCCAATTATCACTGAGTAGTAACTAATTTATAAACTAAACATTCATGTGAGCAATAGCTACCAGAGATATAACACAGAAGGGACTTCATAACTGGTTTTGAGTAATTGTCAAAGTAAAATAACCATAACGACATCCAGATTCTCTTCTTATGAGGCACAGCATGATGAAATTAGATTCTCATAAATGTCATTGGCCCTATTTATTGTCTTTTTCCTTGAACCAGGCTGAGCTGGCTAGGATCCATTGTCTCTCAACCAGATTTATTATGGATCAGATGCATTCTATTTCACAACAGGAATGTGCTCATTATAAAATGTACAAAGCTTAGAGTCCAGGAAAGCACACAATCTATTGGCAAAAGACCCACTCTGTTTAATAGTGAGTATAGCTTAAAAGTTTTCAGATATATCTGAACTAACTTTAATATCACAAAAATTGACACTCAAATATTGAAATAAATCCCCAGTGAACACAGTAATGTTTATGCTGTCAAACTAAAAGAAATTTTGTATTATGCAAATACACTCCGGAAGTATTTCTTATTGACATTATATTCTTAGCCAGATTTTCTTGTTTCTTCCATCTGGGATAGTAACTCTGAAACTGAAGAGTAGATAAACTCTTTCAGGCCTGCAGAACACAATGTAACATACTACCTCTTTAGTGGTTATTGTCATTTGGTATTTGTGCCACAAACTGAAGAGTATCTTTACAAACACCAGGGAGAAACTAAGAAATATCTCTAAGAGCAAGAAGAATGTGGATAAAGTTAGCAGTAAGCCTATGCAAAAAAACAAAAACAAAAGCAAAAAAACACAAACAAACAAAAAAACAAACCAAAACAAAAATACTAAATAATAACAAGTTTTAAAAGCAAATAAATAGAAATTCTGTAAATAGAATAGAAATGTGAAAAAATGAATAACACTGTGGTTAGTTGGTAGATAATGGTTGTGTCACTGGTGGAAAGAAGTTGAGAAATACCTGAACACATAAAACTTCATCTACTACCTACACTAACTACACTAACTACTGCTCATTCTGCCTCCTGAGGTGGATCTATGCACACAGGATGTGGCTTTCACAGAGGACGTGGCTTGTCAATGCATCCTTTCTATTATTTTAAACATCCACATATTAATGTGACTCTAGGGAAAGAAGAATGAATCACTTATAGCTGTGTTTCTGAAATGCAGAAGTCTTTTTCACTTGCGCTCTCAGCCCCTGGCTCATGTATGTTTCACTCCATCTAGGCTCTCACTATTGGGGTCCCCTGGCCTCTCTGGAATATCCCACTTGTACTGGACTTGAAACAGACCCAGCCTACATTTTGCTTCTGCATGACCTATTTCTAGCCCATGCAAACACTTCTAAAAACTCTGGCAGTGCAGTCACACTCTTTGGCTCCCTATCGAAATAGTCACTCAGTTTCTTGCCCTCAGAATCTCCTAGACTCCTCATGGTGTTTTCCAACTGCAGAAAATATATATCAACTCTTTGGGGGATTCTTTTTAAAGCCCAATCTCTCCTGACATCTTATCCCACACAATGTAGTAGTATTTGAAACTACTGATAAGTACAAATAAAACCATTAAAAATCTTTGTAATCCCAAGGCGAGGGAAGTAAAGGCAAAGATAAATGAATGGGACTACATCAGACTAAGAAGCTTCTACACAGCAAAAGAAACTGACAACAAAACAAACAGACAGCCAACTAAATGGGAGATGATATTTTCAAACTACAGCTCAGATAAGGGCCTAATATCCAAAATATACAAAGAACTCAAGAACTCATAAAACTCAACAACAAACAAGCAAATAATCCAATAAAAATGGGAAAAGGACATGAACAGACACTTCTCCCAGGAAGAAATACAAATGGCCAACAGATATATGAAAAGATGTTCATCTTCATTAGCTATTAGAGAAACGCAAATCAAAACTACAATGAGATACTACCTCACACCTGTTAGACTGGCTATTATCAACAAGACAGGTAATAACAAATATTGGAGAGGCTGTGGAGAAAAAGGAACCCTTATCCACTGTTGGTGGGAATGTAAAGTAGTACAACCATTATGGAAGAAAGTATGGTGGTTCCTCAAAAAATTAAGAATAGAACTGCCATATGACCCAGCAATCCCTCTACTGGGTATATACCCCCTAAACTTGAAAACATGGCTATGTAAAGACACATGCACTCCCATGTTCATTGCAGCATTGTTCATGGTGGCCAAGACATGGAAACAATCAAAAAGCCCTTCAATAGGGGATTGGATAAAGAAGATATGGTACATATATACTATGGAATACTACTCAGCCATAAGAAATGATGACATCGGATCATTTACAACAACATGGTCCCTTGATAGCATTATACTGAGTGAAATAAGTAAATCAGAAAAAAACTAAGAACCGTATGATTTCATACATAGGTGAGACACAAAATTGAGACTCATGGACATAGATAAGAGTGCAGTGGTTACCAGGGGAGGAAAGGGGCATAAAGAAAACCAAATAAAAGGTGACGGAGGACGATTTGGCTTTGGGTGATGGGTATACAACATAATTGAATATCAAAATGATCTGGAGATGTTTTTCCTAAATATACGTATTCTAGTTGACCAATGTCACCCTGTTAAAATTAATTGTCTAAATAAAATTTAAAAAAAATCTTTGTAATCTCAACACCATGTATAGATAGATACCGCTACTAATTATCGGTCACATAAGCTTCTAGAATCTTCTATTAAGTATGTTTATGGAAACATTTTTTGCTTATACTATTATAAAATTATATTGTAATCCACACATTCCATATCTAATAAAACATGGGAGATTATTATATGTTAATGCAAAAATAAATTCTTACATTAAATTGAGATAGATTTAAAGTGGGCTTTCTGAAAAATTATCTTCTATAATAGTCTTTCATTGTTAGTTAATTCCAAACACAGGTAGGTAAAGCTCTTTGTGTTGAATTTCAGAATACTTTAAGACTTCACCCTAAACACAGATTCAGATTTTTATGGCGGTAAGAGAATATTAAAACAACTTTTTAAAACATTGAAAAAATCAAAGAAATATGTTAGGATCAATTGGGACGTGTTAAAATTTGAGGATACAAATCTACGTCATAATTAATGGAGGCTTTCTTCCCTGAATATACATGAATCAGATAAGAGAAAGAAGAAAATAGAAATATTTAGCTATCAAAAATAATTATTTTCTGAGACATTAGTAAAGATTTTTTTCTGTGATGACATGAAGTTTAAATCTTGAACCAAATGCTGGGAAAGTAAGCTTATGACTGCAAAATGATTGATTGTTAAATGTTGGGCAGAGAGGGGTCCTCTGTTCTTGCAGATTTGCAGAGCAAGCCCAGAATGCACCTGGTGCATCCAGGTCCTCATTACTTTGAAGACACCTGATAGCCCATTACACCCGGCGAGGCTGCCAACTCCTTGTCCACAATGACTACATGCCATGTACCCCGTTTTCTGACTAAAAAGGATTTAAAATTCATGAAGCTTGTTGAAAGCTCAACTGTCACATCTGACTCATTCCAAAGTGTATGGGAAAAAGAGTGGAGCAGACATTTCAGCTGAAGCTATTATTGTGCTTGAATAACTATATTCCATTAGGTTGCTAATAACCTACTAGAAGATGTTGATCACATCAGCCATACAGCTGCATTCCTTTCCTTTATACCAACTTACCCAGGCTCATTCTATGCAGTATACTCTTTCTGTGCCCTTTATTCCAAGGTTGTCCAGAATTCAAAGCACTTATTCAGTAAGTTTTAATTCAATTTAGTATGCTATTAACAGAATTCTTTAGAAAAGATCATGGAAAAAGAAAATCAAACTTATTTTGGGTCAATGACCAATTTTAAAGGGAACACATACTAAACCAGTTTCAAAAGAAAGGTCAGAATCCATGAGATACTAAAGGAAAAAAAAAAAAAAGAAAAAACATTAATTTCCACAATTTTCCAACATTTCTTAAAAATAAAAACAAGTTTAAGTATGGAATGGCAAGGTCCTGGTTGCCCTGTGCTCATGGTGGTGAACAATACTGCCATTCATAGGAAGTTAGAGAGCGAGGGGTTTTTCTTAACACCAGGGAAGTTTTGGCTTCCTTCCCCTCCATTTATTTTGGGGTTCAAAAATTGATCGTTATAAATCTTGAGTTAGTCTCTCAGAACAAATAATATACAATGAATTAAATGCTTTAAAGTTTGCTTTTCCCCAGCACAACTGTCTTTTCATTATACATGGTATATTAAGTCTCTGTTGTGTGAGAGTGTTAAATACTGAAAGTATATAAAACTTAATACATACTCTATGGAATTGGGCATTTTAAAAAAGAAGTAATATGCTACTTACACTATCTACCTGATAACTAGCTTAGTAAGTTTACCTCTCATTAAAAGTAATTAATTGAAAATTTATTATGAAAATTATACATTAAAGTTAAGGAAACAAATGTTTTAATTAAAAAATTCATCACACAAAAAGCAATTATTTTTCTATAATTTTTTTCTAGTTGGTATATTCATTGAAGAGCCAAAGAATGGATAGAGCTCCACAAGCTCAAGGTACCAAATGTTTGTCTCTTTTCAGACCGTTTTCCAATGGGTAGAGTTGGGGTAGCATTTCTTTCCATAGAACAACTGGTTTGGAATAACCTGCCAATGCAGTCAAGTTTTTTTTTCCACCAGCAAAGTCAAGCTGAATAAAAGTAAAATTCATTTTTGGATTATTTTATGATTATGAAAATATTTGTGTCTATCTTTTTAGAGTGACCAAGATTAGGTGTAGTGAAAGAATTTTTCCTCTTTGAAACACCTTAGTAAGAACACATAAAAACCAACTCTAAATCATGCACAAAGTCATCGTGGAGAGAGAGAGCAAATGTTAAAGCAACAATAACATGATTCAACAAAAATAAAAATGAGTAATAGCCCAATATAAAATGCTGGGAAATTACACTAATTTCACAATCCATCAGAAACAGCAAAACACACCACTACTTTAACAAATATTTATTGATCACCTAATAGATCTCAAAGGTAAATGAAGATATATGTGTGGTAAATTTCTGGACTGGAGAATTAAGTGAAAAGAAATTAGCACAGGGTATATAACTCACAGATGCATGAAACATTAAAACCAGAAGAAATCTTAGTAGTCATACAAAGCCGGAAACCAAGTGCCATCAGGTTTAAGACTCTCCCCAGTCATGGAGGTAGAAGCAGGACTAGAACTAAGTCCCCTTACTTAAAGTATAACAAGATTCCTGGCTCAGTAGAAATGTTTTGAGACAAAAATTCAAGGTTAAGTCTACTTAAAAAGTTTGAGATAAACATATTATTAATTATATACATATAAATTTAAATTGTCTTCTTAGACTGAAGTATAAATGACCAGGTTTTACTTAAGGTTTTCATATTGGCTGGGATTTCACCTTTCATGGCAACAAATAAGAAAGCTTCTGCCATCTGACAAAACCAAAGACCTCAGAATGAATGTGGCTTGGCATTGGAAGATAAGAGTGAGGATTCCTCTTCTGTGACATTTTTAGAGGTTTCCATACAATACAGTTAATGGTTCAGTGTTTTTCAACTTAATTTTTTTTAAAAAAAATTGAAGTTATTCACAATATCTTCCAGAGTTTCCTTAACAAGTTCATTTCTTAAAAATAATAAATTTTTAAAAATAAATAAATAAATATTATTTTAGGTGAGAGGAGGGGAGACAGTGAGGCAGATCCTTGCATGCATCCAACTGGTATCCACCCAGCAACCTCCATCTGGAGCTGATGCTCATGTACCAAGCTATTTTTAGTGCTTGAGGCTAATGTGCTCAGACAAACTGACCCATCCTCAGCACCTGCGGCCATGCTCAAACTAATTGAGCCCCTGGCTGCGGGAGGGGAAGAGAGAAAGAAGGGTGAGAGAAACAGATGGTTACTTCTCCTTCTCCTGTGTGCCCCCAACCAGAAATTGAACCTGGAATGTCCATATGCCAGGACAATGCTCTATCCACTGAACAACCAGCCAGGGCCCCTGACATGTTCTTTCATGAAGCAAAAATCTCTCTCTCTCTCTTTTTTACACACACACACACACACACACACACACACACACACACACACACACACTAAACACACATTCAGTAAGACTTTTGAATGATCTGAGGATTAAAGATTTGGCTCCTCAAGTAAATTGACAACCTCTCCTCTTCTTCATTAATATTTGAGGCCTGCCTCAAATACATAGTATAAACTGTGACATAGTTATTGTGTTTGGTTTCTAATTTCTTATAGCCAAACATTTTGAAAATATATGTAAAGTGAATACAATTATGTCATATGAAAGAAGTTGTCAGCATGAATCTGAGGCAGTCAAGTAATTAGATTGATTTTTTATGGGTGATTTACAGGATCCCATTTATTTATTTCAACTGTATTCTGCATATTCCAATTTCCAAAGTAGAGTTTTGTTATATATATATATGAGTGGGTGATTTCAACAGTCAAAACTTGATAACTAGGAGGGATAAAGGTGTTAGTGAGAGTGAATCATATCTCCCCTATTAAAGGCAAAGTGACAGAACAGGTGTAAACTATTAAGAAGGAGTCCCTTTGTACCTTCTCCTTCAAGGCCGTGTCCTCAGAAGCTTTTCCCCAAACATAGCAAATGCATATAAACTTTGTTTATGGGCGTAGCAGTTTCCTATTAATAAAAAATTCTAGAAACCCAATGGGAAGAGGGTTGCACTCTACTTGCAAAAGCTTATAAAAAAATAGTAAATTAGTACTCTGTCTTTGGAACCTGGGATTCTTTCTAACAAGTTAAAATTCTGGCAAGTGAAATACCCTATTCTTGCAAATGAAATAAACATTCAGACAGATGTTTTGTGACATCACTAAGCCAAGTACAACAGAAGTCCTTCATCATTTATCTGAACCCTGCAGAAAATTTACAGTGACAGGTAGACAGAAAGAGCAACTAGAATGTGGCACAGTTGAAATTATAAATAACAAAAAATCTCCAGAGGTGAATTTCAAAAACCCTTTTTACCTTTACCATGTATAAATTTCTTCCTGTGTTTTAAATGAAAAAAATATGTCTTAGGCTAGACACATAGGTACTAAAATGTGTTGAATGTCATTAATTGCTCCGTTATCTGTAAATAAATTTTTTCCATAATGGCTTAACTGTAGCAAAGTTTTCTTTTAGCCTCGACACAATCATACCATGGTATAAAAGCTCTAAAGGGCCTCACAGAGAATTACCTAACCACTTGTTTTCATAGATGATCAAACTGAGGTCCAGCCAACTCTCTCATTCCAAGTCACTAGCTGTTGTAGTTCAGGGCTGTATCTTCTTTCGCCCAGAGCATTGACCAGTTTTCTTTCCATCATTCCTTAGGACCATCTTCCCACCACCAACAACAGCTGAATCACTACATGCAATGACGGTGCCTTTCTATGCGCTCCATCTGAATGACTTTTTATTCAAGCTTCATAAAAATCCATGAAGTATATAGTGTTTTCACCAACATTCTACCGAAAGGAAACTCAGGCACTGAGAGCTTAAGCAACTTTTGGGAGCATCTGCCTCCAGAGCTAAACCAGGCCCTCACTCTGAACTATTATACTTCTGTTGACTTTTCTTTTTCTTCTCTGTACCTGATATTCAATGTGCTCTAATGAACTCATCTTTCCCACAAACCTGCTGGCCCCCTTAATTTCCAGCTAAGTCAATGTCATCAATGTTCTTAGTCACCAAACTTGGAACCTTAGAGTCATTTCTGACTCCACCTGGATTCCTCACCCTTCTTCACATTTCTACCACCAGAAGGGCTCTTCAAGCCACGTGCACTGCAATTTCCTAAATAGGCCTCATTTCCCATTGGCTGAATAACTAAAAAGACTCCTGGAAACTGGTTTCCTTCTAACGGCCTTCCCTTCTCCAATTCATTATATACACTGTAGCCATAGTAACACTAAAATTTAGTTATAAAACTTAGTAATTTTAGTAATAGTAAAATTTAGTAATTTTCTAAAGCAACAGAAATCTCATTGGTTGAAAAAACCTAAGCTTAATTAACATTCATTCACATTTGAAACTTTCTTGTAAATGTATAAAGTATTTTCTTCCACAAATTACTCCTTGAAATCTTATATAATTGTAAAGTTGGTTTTATTTTCCCTATTTCAAAGGTGATGAACCAGGCTCCATGACATTAAGTACTACATATATGTAGTAGATAATTTTAAAAACCACAATTCTGTTAAATAAAAGTATAACTTTATTTTCTTAAAACCAATTCTAGAGACAGAAAACAATCCAGGTAAATGCAGTCAAATCCAGTAATTTCTTTATCATTTAAAATGTAAACTCAGTTAAATTTAAGACCTTTCCCTTCCTTTGTACTTCTTTTTTTCTAGGTGACATTCATACTGAGCATGTACACAGAATCTTGTGCTAGTATCTTCCAGGATGTATACCCATCCCACCAACATCCTAGGTTTGCTTACTGTCTTAGCTGAAACACATGGTCATAGTCTCATTGGTTTCTGGTCACATTGTCTATGCTGCCTTCTCTAGCCAAATGTGCTGGTCCCATCTGTAAAGTCCCTTTGCATTATTGGCTCTCTTTCTCCATGACACACACACATTCTTATTTGCTTACTCATGGTGAAGGAAAAGTAGGCTAGTGATGGTTTTATGAACATCAAGGCTACAAGAGTGTGTGTTACACTGCTGCAACACCAAGTCCAAGATAGTATATTAATTACAGTATTTCTACTCTACAAAAGACTTCCTGTGTCAGCCTCTGGATTCTATAAGGTTTGAAATCTCTCTGGGCTTTGCAAAATGGATCCCTTGGGTTACATAATGGCAGTGAATGGTGTCTTTGATAAGAGGAGGCTAGAGGATCCTGCCTAACGGTTTCCTCAGTCATCTAAAAAAGTAGGCAGGGTTCCTCATGCTTAGGAATAATTCAATCACTTACTTAATTTCAGCTTCCACTTGGGTAAAACTTAGAGAAAAAGCAGGTACAACACCTAGAAAAGTGACTAGCACAAAAATCTCTTATCTGCAATTATGAAATACCAAACTTATAAAAATCAAGAGTCTTATTGTTTATTTGATAGTATAATCTGAACTTAACTGATAAGAAGGAATTATGGACCTGAAAAATAGTTCTCTGGATATAGAATTTTAGGTTGACATTTTTCTTTTTTATTAACTTAAAAATTGTTATTATATTATCTTTGTTCCTTTATATGTGATGCACTTTGTTTTCCCTGTGACTACTTTAAAGATATTCTCACTGGTTTTCAGCAATTTGATTATAATATGTCTTAGTAGGCTTTCTTTGTTTCTTTTGCTTGAGATTAATTCAACATTTTGTCAGTAAGCTTATTGTATTCATCATCTTTGAAAAATGTTCAGCCACTATTTCTCCAAGTTATTTTGCTATGCTATCCCCACTTCCAACTGTTCATTCTTTTCTTATCTTTTTTCTCTCTCTGTGTTTCATTCTGAAAAGAAGTTTCTATTACAATGTCTTTAAGTTCACTGATCTTTTCTTCTACAGTGTCTAACCTGTTGTTAATTCCATCTTGCATGTTTTCCATTTAAGATTCTTTATTTAACTTCTGGAAATTTCATTTGAGTCCTTTAAAATGTAACTTGAATGTCTTACTGAGTTTTTTTTCAATCCTTAAGTGTATTTATGAGATTTTATTATAGCTATTTTCAGGTTCTTCCTTGCTATTTCCATCATCTATATCATTTATAGGCCTCTTTCTATTGAATTGATTTTTTCTCTTGAGTATGGGGTAATATTTGCCTGTTTCTTTGTATAACTGCTAATTTTTTATTAGATTCTGTACATTGTAAACTATAACATTATTGGGGGCTAGATTTTACTGTATTTCTTTAAGAGTGTCAGTTTTCATCTTGACATATAGTTAAACAACTTTCAAATCTGTTCAATCCTTTTGAGGATTACTTTTAGGTTTTGTTACAGTGCCTTCAGAGCAATCTTTATTTGAATATTGATTTTCCCTCACTACAAAGTCATTTGTCTTCTGAGACTCTATGTAGTGCCTTTATATTTTGAAATCTCTCCATTCTGGCTGGTGGGAAGTACATATTCCCATCTATGTGTGAATTCTATAAATTATGTGCCTATTTTTTGTTCTTTCTCCAGTTTTAGGTAGTTCCTCTTATGTATACACAGACCAGTGCTCAGCCAAAGACTGAAGGAACAATTCTGCAGATCTTTAGAATGCTCTCTCTATGAATCTCCAGTATTCTGTCTTGAAAATTCTATCATATTGGTCTTTCTAAAATGTGATCTTTGTCCTCTCAACTCACCAAGACCACCATGCTCTATTCTGATCACCCTCCCTCTTCTGTGGCTGGAAACTGCCTCCAGAGAGTAAGTTGGGACAATTGTAGATCCCACTTCATTTGTTCTTCTTTCATCAGGGATCACAGTCCTATACTTCTTGTTGTACAGTATCTGAAGACCATTATTTTATATAAGCAGTCCAATTTCCTAATTGTTTACAGCAAAAAAGGAAATTCCTATTGGCTTACATAGATAGGAGTGGAAGGTACCAACTTGTATACTTGAATAGTTTTACTTTGTTTCCCTGACAACTTCTGTGCCAACATTATATCAGTTCTTACATCTCAAATGACTTCTTTCTCATTAAAATAATAAGGACCAACATTTCCCCCTTTAATAAATAAATATGTAGTCTAGAAATTACTTCTGTAAGAACAAGTATAGTGAGTCTTGATGACATTGGTGATGTTGGCCTGAGAGAGAGTAGACAGTATATTTATTTATTTAAATGTTACTTAAAGTGGTTTGTTCTAATATAACTGCTAACACTAACAGAGCTTGGTAACTAATTAAGGAAGTCATTTGTACCTATACAGCAGTCTGGACCTATAGCAAAGTGATTAATAAGCTAATTTAACCAATGTATTAAAATTAACAGAGACCCAGAAGCACAGATAATAACTGCTGCTGACACCTTTCCTCTTCTCCTCTGTAACATCTATTCAAGCTCCTGAATAAGACAGCCCTGGCAGCCAGAATACCTTTGCTGAAGGAGTCAACTGACACAGAGAGAAGCGGCTGGAAACACAGAACTGTAGCTATACCCAGGGAGCTTTTCTAACTTAAAGCAAAGACAAACTCAGAATGGCTTGGGAAAAAAAACACATTCAATTTTAGGCTTGGTGAAGAAAACTAGGAGCATCTTAGAATAAAATAAAGGATTAGTAAAATAGGTACTAAATGTTATCTTAATGACTGTGTTCTTTAATAATGTGTTTTCAGGAGAGCCATCTCATTTCAAAACACATTTTAATTTCTTATTTTATTCATTTTAGAGAGGAGACAGAGAGGGAGAGAGAGAGAAAGAGAAAGAGAGAAAGGGGGGAGGAGCTGGAAGCATCAACTCCCATATGTGCCTTGAACAGACCAGTGCAGGGTTTTGAACCGGCGACCTCAGTGTCCCCAGGTCGACGCTTTATCCACTGCGCCACCACAGGTCAGGCCTCAAAACACATTTTAAAAGAATATGATCAAATTGGAAAATGTACAAGTCTCTTCCTCAAATCATTTTGCCACTGGGAAAGCTGTATGTTTGGACCACAAGACCTTACATAATTGCAGTTTAGTCTCAGTCAGACCAGCCTTGCATGCGGGCCATCTTGGAGAGGAATGAGTTCATGGACAATGGGATTTGCCAGATTGCACTTTGAGTATAAGACCAAGCACTTACTAGCTGCGTGACCTTGCAATATTAGTCTACCCCTCCAGCTTCCAGCTCCTTGACCTGGAGCTATTACTCAACTTCTCCAACTTTTGAGTGCTTCTTTTAAAAGTGGAAATTAGAATAGTGACTGTTTCATAGGGTTTCTTGATGATTAAATAATGCATGTAAAAGACTTAGAACAATGCCTGGCACATAGAAAACTCAATATTGGCTACTGCTACTAGTACTGCTATTGTTTTTTTTTATTAATTTTAATGGGGTGACATTAATAAATCAGGGTACATATGTTCAAAGAAAACATCTTCAGGTTATCTTACCATTCAATTATGTTGCATACCCATCACCCAAAGTCAAATTGTCCTCTGTCACCTTCTATCTGGTTTGCTTTGTGGCTCTCCCTTCCCTCCTCTCCCACTTTCTCCTCCCTCCCCTAACCCCGTAACCACCACACTCTTATCCATGTCTCATAGTCTCACTATTATGTTCCACCAATGTATGAAATCATGCTGTTCTCAGTTTATTTCTGTTTTACTTATTTCACTCCGTATAATGTTATCAAGGTCCATCCATTTTGTTGTAAATGATCCGATGTCATCATTTCTTATGACTGAGTAGTATTCCATAGTATATATGTACCAAAGCTTTTTAATCCACTCATCTTCTGACGGACACTTGGGCTGTTTCCAGATCTTCGCTATTGTGAACAATGCTGCCACGAACATGGAGGTGCATTTCTTCTTTTTGAAAAGTGCTATGGTGTTCTTAGGGTATATTCCTAAAAGTGGGATAGCTGGGTCAAAAGGCAGTTCGATTTTTGAGGAATCTCTATACTGTTTTCCACAGTGGCTGCACCAGTCTGCATTCCCACCAGCAGAGCGGGAGGGTTCCCTTTTCTCCACATCCTCGCCAGCACTTATTCTGTGTTGTTTTGCTGATGAGCGCCATGCTGACTGGTGTGAGGTGATATCTCATTGTGGTTTTAATTTGCATTTCTCTAATGATTAGTGATGTTGAGCATTTTTTCATATGCTTGTTGGCCATCTGTGTGTCCTCTTTGGAGAATTGTCCATTTTTTGATTGGATTGTTTGTTTTTCTGGTGTTGAGTTTTATAAGTTCTTTATAAATTTTGGTTATTAACCCCTTATCAGACATGTTGTCGAATATGTTCTCCCACTGTGTGGTTTGTCTTTTTATTCTGTTCTTATTGGCTTTAGCTGTGCAAAAACTTTTTAGTTTGATATAGTCCCATTTGTTTATCTTGACTTTTAATTCATTTACCCGTGGAGATAAATCGGCAAATATTTTGCTGCTACAGATGTCGGAGAGCTTGCTGCCTATGTTTTCTTCTAAGATGCTTATGGTTTCACGGCTTACATTTAAGTCTTTTATCCATTTTGAGTTTGTTTTTGTGAATGGTGTAAGTTGATGATCTAGTTTCATTTTTTTGCAGGTAGATGTCCAATTTTCCCAACACCATTTGTTAAAGAGGCTGTCTTTACTCCATTGTATGTTCTTTCCTCCTTTGTCAAATATCAGTTGTCCATAAGGTGTGGGTTTATTTCTGGGTTCTCTGTTCTGTTCCATTGATCTATGCACCTGTTCTTATGCCAGTACCAGGCTATCTTGAGTACAATGGCCTTGTAGTAAACCTTGATATCTGGAAGAGTGATACCTCCTGCTTTATTTTTTCTTTTTAGGATTGCTGAGGCTATTTGTGTTCTTTTTTGGTTCCATATAAAATTTTGGAATATGTGTTCTATAACTTTGAAGTATGTCATTGGTATTTTAATGGGTAATGCATTGAATTTATAAATTGCTTTGGGTAATATAGACATTTTAATGATGTTTATTCTTCCTAATCATGGGCACGGTATATGCTTCCACTTGTTTGTATCTTCCTTGATTTCTTTTATCAATGTTCTATAATTTTCCGAGTACAAGTCCTTAACCTCCTTGGTTAAATTTACTCCTAGGTACTTAATTTTTTTGGCTGCAATAGTGAAGGGTATTGTTTCCTTAATTTCTTTTGCTGACAGTTCATTGTTGGTATATAAAAATGCCTCTGATTTCTGAGTATTAATTTTATATCCTGCCACCTTGCTGAATTCATTTATCAGGTCCAGTAGTTTTTTACTGAGACTTTAGGGTTTTCAATATACAATATCATATCATCTGCAAATAGTGACAGTTTTACTTCTTCTTTTCCTATTTGGATGCCTTTTATTTCTTCTTCTTGTCTGATTGCTGTAGCTAGGACTTCCAGAACTATGTTGAATAAGAGTGGGGAAAGGGGGCACCTCTGCCTGGTTCCTGACCTTAAGGGGATTGCTTTTAATCTTTGTCCATTTAGTATGATGTTTGCTGTCGGTTTCTCGTAGATTGCCTTTATCATGTTAAGGAATGATCCCTGTATTCCCACTTTACTGAGAGTTTTGAGCATGAATGGGTGCTGGATTTTATCAAATGCCTTTTCTGCATCTATTGAAATTATCATGTGATTTTTGTCCTTCCTTTTGTTTATGTGGTGAATCACATTGATTGATTTGCGAATATTGAACCAGCCTTGCCTCTCCAGAATAAATCCCACTTGATCGTGGTGTATGATTTTTTTCATATATTGCTGGATCCGGTTGGCTAATATTTTGTTGAGAATTTTAGTGTCTAAATTCATCAGGGATATAGGCCTATAATTTTCTTTCTTTGTGTTGTCTTTGCCCGGTTTTGGGATCAGAATTATGCTCGCCTCATAAAAGGAGTTTGGAAGTCTTCCTTCCTCTTGAATTTTTTGAAATAGCTTGAGGAGAATAGGAGTTAGTTCTTCTTTGAATTTTTGATAGAATTCACTTGTGAAGCCATCAGGCCCAGGACTTTTCTTTTTTGGGAGTTTTTTGATAACTGTTTCGATCTCATTTGCTGTAATTGGTCTGTTTAGGTGTTCTGATTCTTCCAGATTGATTTTTGGAAGTTTATATGATTCAAGAAATTTGTCCATTTCACCAAGATTGTCTAATTTTTTGGCATATAGTTCTTCATAGTATTTTCTTACAATGCTTTGTATTTCTGTTGTGTCAGTTGTTATTTCTCCACTGTCCTTTCTAATTTTATTTATTTGAGACCTCTCTCTTTTTTTCTTGGTGAGTCTAGTTAAAGGTTCATCAATCTTGTTTACCTTTTCAAAGAACCAGCTTCTTGTTTCATTGATCCTCTGTATTGTTTCCTTGGCCTCTATGTCATTTATTTCTGCTATGATCTTTATTATTTCCTTCCTTCTACTTGTCCTGGGTTTTATTTGTTGTTGTTTTTCTAGTTCTTTTAGATGCAGGGTCAGGTTGCTTATTTGAGCTTTTTCTAGCTTCCTATGATATGCCTGTAGTGCAATAAACTTCCCTCTCAGAACTGCTTTTGCTGTGTCCCATAAATTTTGAGTTGATGTATGCTCATTTTAATTTGTTTCTAGAAACATTTTATTTCTTCTTTGATCTCATTGTTAATCCATTCATTATTCAATAACATGCTATTTAGTTTCCAAGTGTTTGAGTATTTTTCAGGTTTTTTTTTTTGTGGTTAATTGTTAGTTTCATTGGCATTGTGATCAGAGAAAATGCTTGATATGATTTCTATCTTTTTAAATTTGTTGAGACCATTTTTGTGCCCTAACATGTGGTCTATCCTAGAAAATGTACCATGAGCGCTTGAGAAGAATGTATATTCTACTGCTTTAGGGTGAAAAGTTCTGAAGATATCTATTAAATCGAGTTGATCTAGTGTATCCTTTAGGTCTGCTGTTTCTTAATTAATTTACTTTCTCGAGGATCTATCTAGTGATGTTAGTGAGGTATTGAAATCCCCTACTATTATAGTATTACTGTTAATCTTGCCCTTTATATCCTTCAAAGTCTGTTTTATGTATGTTGGGGCTCCTATATTTGGTGTGTAGATATTTATAATAATTATATCTTCCTGTTGAATTGTTCCCTTTATCATTATGTAGTGTCCTTCTTTATCTTTCACTACAGCCTTTGTGTTAAAGTCCATTTTGTCAGATATAAGTATTGCTACCCCGGCTTTATTTTCATTTCCATTTGCATGAAATATTTTTTTCCATCCTTTTACCTTCAGTCTATGTGCATCTTTTGTTTTAAGGTGTGTCTCTTGTAGACAGCATATGTATGTGTCCTGTTTCTTTATCCACGCAGCTACCCTATGTCTTTTGATTGAATCATTTAATCCATTTACATTTAAGGTTATTATTGATATGTAGTTGTTTATTGCCATTTTATTCTTTAAAGCTGTATTCTTCTTTTGCTATGTTCTTTCCCCCCTTTGAACTGTTCACAACAGGCCCCTTAGCATATCTTGCTGAATTGGTTTGGTTTTAATGAATTTCTTGATACTTTTCTTAGTCTGGGAAACTCTTTATTTCTCCTTCAATTTTAAATGTTAGCCTTGCTGGATAGAGTAGTCTTGGTTGTAGGTTCTTGTTCTGCATTACTTTGAATATATCTTGCCATTCCCTTCTGGCCTCAAGTGTTTCTGTTGAGAAGTCCGATGTCATCCTTATGGGGGCTCCTTTGTAGCCTTTTTTTCTCTAGCAGCTTTTAAAATTTTCTCTTTATCCCTTAGCTTTTGGTATTTTAACTATGATGTGTCTTGGTGTAGATTTCTTTGGGTTTCTCTTTAATGGAGTTCTCTGTGCTTCTTGAACGTGTGAAATGTTTTCCTGCCTTAATTTAGGGAAGTTTTCTGCTATAATTTGATTGAACAAAGTTTCTATTTCTTGTTCTCTTTCCTCTTCTTCAGGAACCCCTATGATGCTGATGTTATTTCTCTTTATTTTGTCACAGATCTCCTTACAGTTTCCTCACATTTTTTGAGTCTGTTTTTATTTTCTGCTCTGCTTCTTTCCTTTTGTTTATTATGTCCTCTAACTCGCTGATTTGATCCTCAGCGTCATCCATCCTGCTTTTAATTCCTTCCATTGTGGTATTCAGTTCTGATACTGTATTTGTCATTTCTGTCTGATTCTTTTTTATTATTTCAATTTCATTTTTTATACTTGTTATCTCTTTATTTAGGTGTTCATAGTGACTATCCATTGTTGCTCTAATCTCTTTGAACATCCTAACTATCATTATTTTAAATTCTGCATCTGGTAATTTGGTTATATCTGGTTCATTCCGGTCCTTCTCTGGGGATTTCTCTCGATTCATTTGGTTTGCATTCCTCTGCCTGCCCATTTTATCTGTTTACAGGCAAGTTGTGGGCACTGGAGTCCAGTAGGTGTTCCCTTGGTGTTCTCAAGGTGTGGTCTGTCTGCAGGCCCACCATCCCCTCTGCAGCTGCCTAGGGCGGTTGGGTATGGGCGTTGCCAGCACCGGCCCACTGTGGCTGCTGCTGTGATTTCTGTCTCTCCTCTGCAGAAGGGGCTATGTTCTGGTGCCCCGCTCTACAAGCCTCAGTTTGCCTGGGCCTTTGCCTCGCCCCCACAGGTTGGGTTGTGCACTGCACTCAAGCCACAAGCCTCAGCACCAAGGGGAGAGGTGAGCACCTTTGCTCAGCTGCGGACCCAGCCTGTTCCCGGGCTTCCACCCAGCCCCCGTGGTCAGAGCCTGCCCGCCACAGTTTCTCTGGTTGGACGGGGCTGCTGATGTGCACTCAGCTATGAGTCTCCACCGTCCAGAGCTATAGCATGCCCTCGAGGCCAGGGCCTGCCTCCACATGATCACAAACCACGGTTTCTCCAGCCAGGTGGGGCTGCTGGCGTGAGCTCAGCTGCAAGCCTCCACTCGCCCAGGCTTCAGCCCCGCCCCTGCAGTCTGAGCCAACTCACGCACGCAGGATGGCAAACTGCGGTTTCTTGGGCAGGGCGGGGCTGCTGGTGTGCGTGCTCAGCCGCGAGCCTCCGCCTGTCCCTGGTCCAAGTCCTGCCTCCACGGTCAGGGCCAGCTTGCACAGGGTCACAGAGGAGATCCCTTCCCATTCCTGGCCTCCACTTTTCTCCGCAGGTGGGGCTGCAGGCGGGCCCGCAGCTGCTGGACCGCTTTTGTGTGTCCCCTTCCCCTTCCTGGGCTAGACTGATCTCACACCGGGTGGGCCTCCACCCCCGCGGACAGAACAGCGTTTCAGTGTCCCACCACCACCATCCCTCCAGCAAGCCCTCAGCAGTGTGGGTGGGTGCACTGCAGCTCAGACCCTAACACTCTATACTATAGTCCTGATAGTCCTGGAAACTCCCTTCGTCTAAGCAGATCTGCTCTAAGCGCCGTGGTAGAGCTTGTTTGGCTGGTGTTCTGTCTCCCTTTGCTGGTATTGCTAGTTCCAGGGGAAATATTTGTTTTTGATTAGGGAAGTGACTCAGCCTAGGGGTTAGGGTGGCTGTCCCTCAGAGTGTTTCTCCCTGTGCCTTCCAGTCCACACTCTCTTCCCGCTGCTCTGGTCTTCTCCTCTGTCCCCATTCCCTGGAGCCCCGGGTGAGTGGTTGTGAGAGAGGTTTTCTATGCTCTCCCTTTAAAAAGAATCTTGGGTCTGAGAAAACTGTCTCTTTCTCTCAAACAGTATCCTCACTTATTTCATAGCTCAATACTGTCCAAATGCCTCTTCTAGGCTCTGGGGCTGCAGGCTGGGGCTTTGTTCCTGGGACCCAGGTCCCTCCCTCTCCGCCAAACTCTCCTCCTGCCACGCAGGTCTCTCCGGGGTGCCGTTTGCTCTGGGGAGCTGGGAAGCCCTCTCTGCATTTTTGCCTTTCCTACCAGTCTCAATGTGGCTTCTTCAGTGTTCCTTGGTTGAAGAGCCCACTTAGTTTAGTTCAAAGTTGGTTTATCCAGATGATGGTTCTTAAAATTAAGTTATAATCCACTTTGGTTCTGGGAGTTGGAAGTTGGTATGTCTGCCTACTCCATCGCCATCTTGTCGTCTTAGTACTGCTATTGTTAAGGGAAAAAATACTGCCCTCTGAACACTAGCTTCATAAATTCAAGTTATATAAATAGATATTAAACATTATAAACTATGAGATTATAGAAATAATGTAAGTGGTCGAATGAAATGTAATTATATAAAAATAATTTCACCATGTTCATTGTTTTCCTTTAGAAAAGCTGGAAGCAACACATTTTACTTGCCTCAGTTTTTTGCCACTATCCCTCAACCCTTGTTCCACTTATAAATGCATTGAACAGAATCATTAGGTTCCTTAGTAAAGTATAGTTATAACTTATGTTAAAATATATTTATATTTGAAAATTCATAACAATTTCATAATCAGAATCCATTGGCATCTGTTCTTTAACTTATCCAGGAAAATCCCAGAAGGTATTACCATTTTAAGACAATCAGTGGCTCCCTGAAAAAAATGACAAAAGGAGTCACCTTCACTGTTTTCTTGACGAAGATATTTTTATCTACTTTCAATATAGAATATTTGGTTTCCAGAGTGATGAACAGCTTCTTTGTTAAGGTCCTACTGGCCCATGATTCACTAAAAGGAATTCAAATAGACAACTCCTGGAATCTGTGCAGCAAATTGATTGGGCAAGTTACTTATACTTTGAGCTTCAGTCTCCACATCTGTAAAGTGGACATTAAGAGCTGTATTTACCTGAGAAGGTTGTTGTGATATGTAAAATGGTGTATATAAAGCAGTAGTCGTGGTACCCTACCCAGAGCAAATGTTCATTAAATGCTATTTACTTACTATTTATTAAATTTTAGTCTGGGAATCCACACCTCCACATGAAAAACTCAGAACATCATCTATGTGCAGCTTCCATCACTGCTGATTTATTCACCCACCAAACAGATGCGTGCGGAGTAGCTGATGCTGTCAGGCCTGAGCTCAACGCTTTAGTTACTCAGTTGAGATCCTCACTCATGAGGTCTTCACTCTAGATTGTGAGCCCTGTGAAGACAATACCTTTGCTCTCAAGCTGACGGCTGCATTACCATGGGCCTGACACGGTGCCTACCAGACAACATATGCTAACAAAATGATGGTGTTTTGGGAATGGATAAATAAGTGAGGAGTGAATGACTGATATAATAAAGGATGACTAAGATGAACTTCTTGACCTCAGGGAAAACATGTTCTAGCTGGAGTTGGAATTAGGCCCCCAAAAGTGAAACGGAAGCAGGGAAGATAAGAAGCGAATTTCAGGCAGTGGGATCACCATGAGTAAGACACCAAAACTTTCTATTACCATTATGCTAATAGAGTTCAACAAAGATGGGAAAAGAATGTGTAATTGAACTTAGACATTTCTAACAACAACAACAACAACCCCAGAGATATCTTTATTACTTAGCACAGAAAAAAGAAATTTGAGTCAATTTTATATCTGAAATCAGAGGATAGAAAGGAATATACTGTATTCTATGTCAAGTCATACTCAATCCTGCTCCAGTGGCCCTAGTCCCCTTTGGTTAGGTATGTCAATGACCACCCCAATCACCACCCCCTTCTTCTCCTCAACCCAATGGCTATTTAGAAAATGATACAGGAGAATGGGGATCAGGTATCGGATCTATTCAGAGTCCACTGGTAAAGACCAAATTGGCAAACTGGCAAGGTCTTCTACTTTCCAGTCAGAACTGAACAACCTGATTGGCCAGCAGGGTGAATCTGATTTAAAAACCCAACTGAACCACCCTCCACCTCACCCAGCTGTCCCAAGCCATTCCACAAGGAAACAGGAAACAGAGGAACAGGGCATGCTCTGCTGAGCAAGGAGAAAAAGGTGGAACCTGTTTCCTACTATTGAGGCAAAGAGACCTGCCAATTCACTCAAAAATTTGGCTGATCAAGGGGATTAGCCACTTCCTGGCATGGGTCAAAGGACCCGAATGGTTTGCTACAAAGGTTTTCCTTAAGGAAACATGAGGAAAAGAAATAAAGGTCCCTGCCTCTTGCACTCTACATGCAACTTTTTATTTAGGAGAGAGAGGATCCTATATTGTTTTTGGATAAAACAGATGCTTGTTCTGCTATAGCAGAAAGACATGCATTCTGATTTGATTTATTCTACCCCTTAACCAGGAATGGCCTGATAAGACAAACTTACTACTAACAGAGTAATAACCAAAACAAGGGGCCACAACTCAAATATTCTAAAACTGAAGCCACTTTATTGTATATCTGCCTTATAAATAATAATCTGGGGGAAATAAAATCATTTAGTTGCCTGGCTGTGCATTCTCAAATAGCTCACCTTGAAGACAAAACAAGGAGACAATATTGCCCACATTCAGTGCATATTTTATTGATATTTTATCTTGGTCATGAGGAGTCTGGATATAGAACCTTCCAACATTCTGAGACTGCATCTATGTCAGCCTTGTGAAAGAAACAGAACTGTGGGGTCAGAAAAGCCTCCCCACCTTTTTTTTGGTCTATGTGCCTGAGTAGACCCAAAGATTTTTCTTTCTCTTTGGAAAAATCTTGGCCTTGTTCTGTTGTAACTCAGCCACTTTTTTTATAATGAAATTTTGGGATCATTGGCACTATGTTATCAAAAACAATAGGGGAGGATTGACTGAAGAACACAACCTACTCCCAGAAATTTCTAAAAGGTATATTTGAATTTAGTTTTATGTGGAATCTAATGAATAAAATAAACTAACAAACAAAATCGAAACACATTCATAGACAGGGAAAACAGAATGACAATTCTCAGAAAGGAAGAGGGTGTGGGGCGCTGGGTGAAAAAGGTGAAGGAATTAAGCAAAACAAAAGCAAAAAAACAAAAAACCCCTCATGGGCATGGACAACAGTATGGTGATTACCAGAGGGATGGGGGAGGTGGGGGGGGAGAAAGGATGAAGGGGGGATAAATAGTGACTTGGGGTGGTGAACACACAATGTGCTACACAGATGGTGTATTATAGAATTGTATACCTGAAACTTACATAATTGTATTAACCAATGTCACCCCACTAAATTCAATAAAAAGAATTCACCTACAGTAATACTGAATTCAGTGAGATGCACGTACTATAGAAATATGATAGATGATGCTATTTATATCATCACACACTACCCACATGGAGTCCCTAAAAGTGAATTCCTTTCTGAGAATACTTTCATTTCTTTTCAGTACTTTCATTTCTCCTCAGTAACGAATTCTTCTCTGTCCTTGGGTCTCTGCAGCCTGAAACACCTATCCAGCCCACCTCTTAATGCAAGTGGTTAGAAAGCTTAGAGTGGAATTTATGACCCATCTGTAACAGTGTGTAGATCATGCATATCATTAAATGCATCCTTGGCTCTACCTGATGTTAATTATTCTTATTTTCTCCTTTATCCATATTTTGATTAATTCTACTTTGTATTTTACATATCCTTTAAACTGTTTTACATCTGTGCAGCATGGTGATACATAAGTGAAAAACATAAAAATATAAGCAGAGAGCTGATTCATACCCACAATGCTATTACGCTTTTCAAAGTTGTGGTAGGCAAATGCCTGGGGTTCCTAAAGCTTCATTTATGCAATGTTAGAACACTGGGCTGAAAAGTGTATGCTTCTTTTCTTTTCTTTTACAGGGACAGAGAGAGAGTCAGAGAGAGGGATAGATAGGGACAGACAGACAGGAACGGAGAGAGATAAGAAGCATCAATCATTAGTTTTTCGTTGCCATTGCAACACCTTAGTTGTTCATTGATTGCTTTCTCACACGTGGCTTGACTGCAGGCCTTCAGCAGACCAAGCCACCCCTTGCTGGAGCCAACGACCTTTGGTCCATGCTGGCGAGCTTTTGCTCAAGCCACATGGGCCTGCGCTCAAGCTGGTGACCTTGGGGTCTCGAACCTGGGTCTTCCGCATCCCAGTCTGACGCTTTATCCACTGCGCCACCGCCTGGCCAGGCAGTGTATGCTTCTGACTACACTAAACTGATGCAACCTTTCATCAGTAAATTTTGGTGCTGTTTGGAAACTACCTTTGAGTATTTAAAAATAACTATGATAATATACCGTGTTGACATAGTCTAACAATAAAATGATGACAGAAATATTTCCTTTTTCCAAGAGCCTAGAGATTCAAAGAGAGAAAGGAGACTATTATGAAAACCTGAAAAGTATTTAAATCAGAGTCTTTGGTTATTGACATCTACTTAACTTACTTTCTGGGAGCACAAGTGATTTACTTACTTTCTGGGAGCACTAAATAAACCAGAAATACTAAAGACAGTTCTAATAGCACATACAGAATAGCATGGCTGATGTGTACTTTAAGGAAAAAAGGTTGTGATGGAGCTACAATATAATTTTACTTTGAATTTTTTTTTTTTTTGGCAGAGACAGAGAGAGGAGGAGAGGGACAGATAGGGACAGACAGACAGGAAGAGAGAGAGATGAGAAGCATCAATTCTTCGTTGCGGTGCTTTAGTTGTTCATTGATTGATTTCTCATATGTGCCTTGACCAGGGTGCTACAGCAGACCGAGTGACCCTTTGCTTGAGCCAGCAACCCTGGGCTTAAGCTGGTGAGCCTTGCTCAAACCAGATGAGCCCGTGCTCAAGCTGGCGACCTTGGGGTCTTGAACCTGGGTCCTCCACATCCCAGTCCAACGCTCTGTCCACTGCGGCACCACCTGGTCAGGCTTTACTTTGAATTGTAAGAGAAATAGTTTTTGAGCTATTTTAAAATTTCTATCATTGAACTGTGCAATGAGATATTGTTATCTGTAAATTTTAACAACAAAATATTATCACGTACTATCTTATTTAAAAGAAACCATTTTTCATAAACTGCTCCATACTTAGCTCTTTTTCAATGTCGTCAGGCTAGTCTTTTAAAAATATTATTTTTAATTTCTTTTTTTTATTTACTCATTTTAGAGAGGAGACATAGAGAGAGAGAGAGAGAGAGAGAGAGAGAGAGAGAGAGAGAAAGGGGGGAGGAGCTGGAAGCATCAACTCCCATATGTGTCTTGACCAGGCCAGTGCAGGGTTTTGAACTCGCGACCTCAGTGTTCCCAGGTCGCTGCTTTATCCACTGTGCCACCACAGGTCAGGCACAGGCTAGTCTTTTAAAAGTTTACCTCTTATTTCTTTCTTCCAGAGTCTAAATGTGAAAAAAAATGTCCATAATCAGTCTTACCCAACAGCAAATGAGACTACTTCCTAAATTGTTTTATTGACAAAATATTTTTGAAAGACAGTATCCACAAATTTTCCTCAATATTTTAGGCTCAGATTAATGTGATAATTTCTTTTGAAATCTATAATATCAATAACAAATACTAAGTGCTTTGTAGATTTTCTGGTAACTACAGGTTACCTAAAGTTTCATTTCTAGAAAGCATAGTTAACTAATAAAAACTCTTCTCAGAATTCTTGTTTTTGTTCCATAAATATTAGTTCAACCTCAACAGATAGCTGCTCTCTTAAGAGAGCTGTGTGTGTGTCCATGGAGGAGTGTGTTTCGAGTGATAAGAAGGGATCTGTGTGTGTTGGCAGTGGGCTGGGACTCCCCTGAGGGTTTGATCTGGAGACTAATGATAGTAAGTTTGAGGGAAATTTTCCCTTGCACATGTAAAATCTCAGGTTTATCAAAGAGAATTATGGAAAAGAAGTAAAAACAAAATAGAAAAGTTACATCCAAGGAAAATCTGAGAAGAACCAGTCTAAACGTGCAAGGCACACTATACTTAAAATGTACTTGAAGGCTCATTTCTGTAAGGGCAGACTAATCATCCCCAAGCTCTACTATTCAGGAATCTTATTTCCAGGCACAGTGTCCTGGAGCATTTGCAATTTTTCAATTGGAACACTCAGCATTTTTCTTTAAAAATAGCCTAAAGTCAGAAACCAAAATACTGATCTATTTTTCAACTCCCAAGTTGCTCCTTAGTCAACCTAACATTGACCATTTCTGAACATAGGGATTCTTAAGCCTGGCTATGGTTCGGGCAAGTCCTAAACTTACTAAAGAGAAAATAAGTTATTCACGAAATAAGAATATTATGCCTCTCCTCAGTTGGAAGAACATGTACTTCCGCCCAATGTTGACTTGTTTATTAAATTAACTCAAATTTTATTTTGGATCATTGATCTGTCATTTAACATAATTGTTAAAAAATAGAAGTTTTGCTCTATTTTATATCAACTTGTTTACTAGAAAAATAATGCAATGGGTAGAACCATAAAATGTGATAACTTGCCAGTGGAACATGTACTCTTGGCAAAGTTCACATATTACATTTGAACAATGTAATTGCTGACAATAAAGCACTTAAGTTAATACAAAACAATTTCAATATCTTAAATCATAACTATACCCCTACTGCTACTTTAATAAGATTTAAAAAACCTTTCTATAACTAGTTTTAACAGTAAATTTCTAGAACATTCTAAAGCCCACATGAGAGACAAAAAAGGTTTATGAAATTTTCCTTTAAGAACTGCCTATTGTTTTTCACAAATAAAGCTAATCAAAAAATGCAGAGCAACTTTACAGTTCACAAGTATTAAGAATTCAATGACCTCCATTTCTGGGATCCCTTCTTAGAAGATGCCATTGGGACATAAAGACTCATTATACATGAAACTTCTACCTATAGGATTGCAGGTGACAAACCCTGCAAGCCCACATTCTAAAAGGCATTTCTGAGCTTCATTTGTCCTTACCATAGCTGACTGCCATCAAACTGCCATCCAAAATTGCTTTAGGGAAGCAGTTTCTCCGCAATCTTTTCAACAGATTCCCTGTTTTACCATCCACCTGTGTGACTGCAGAACAGTCTGACCCGGGTTGAGCCATGGAGCAAATAATAACACTAACTGCAACTCCAGACAGAAAAAAATAGAAGTTAATTTTCCAGACTCTTGTGGGAATATGGAGCATGTCTGCTGAAACTGACTCCAAGAGTTCAGTGATATTGTAGACTCAAGTATTTCTTTATATTCCACATAATGGCTTTTCCGTTCTTGGTGTTTTATAACACACCATTGAGCCGTGATTTAGAAAGTGAGGCCAGTTCTCCAGTTCCCTTTCTCCCTCCCTCTCGCTCTTGCAAGTTGAATTATACAAAATTTTTAATTTGCAAAGAGAAATTCTAACAGAAAGTCATAAGAGTTGCTCCATTTAGCGCTCTTATTGAACACTGTCACGGAAATTTAAGCCGGTTTATGCCAATTTTCTTCATTTGGGGGGAACATCTTTTCTTTCAGCATCAAGACCTTTTTCTTTTCTTTGGGTTTTGTTTTGCTTCATTTTTTGCCAAAGAATGAGTGGCTCTGCAGCCTTGCTCTGGAAAGCCAATACTGCATGCTCACTGTCATTTTCAGCTCTGTTTTATCTCCTGTTAATGAGGACACACATGTTCTTTTGCTGATGCCACTGTTGAGCTACACAGACCCCTCTCTTTTTTATGCTGGTGCTACCAGATTCTCTATCAGTTTCATACAGCTGCCACTTCAGGTTTTTCTGAGAGCTGAGATTTTGGCAATTCTCTTCAGTTTAGTTCAGTGGCGAGGCCAAATGGGTTTGCTTCCATGTGGTCTGCAATCTAGCATAACAAAGATTACTTAAAAGAAATAGGGTTTAAACTATATCTAAGATTACAGAGGGAAATAGTCAAACATCTGAGGAAAAGACACTGTTTTTCCCTGACATTACAAGTCTTACTGTGAAAACAATGTTCTGGGTTCTAAAATGGGGGTACGTCATCTAACTGTTAGTACAGACATGGAGGTATTTCCTCTAAACAAACACAGGTGTCAGGAAGCTTAAGCTTATATACAGGGTCACTCCTTTTCAATTAGTTTGCTTTACAGTCTTAACAAGTAATGTACTGGATCAACCGAATACGGCTGATACTGAGGTGTGGTTCATTTTCTGACCCACCCTTGACTGGGGAAATACCTGATCCTTGGCTGAAATTAACATGCCCTCAGTGTAGTCCTACTTTATAGCAGTGAATACGAAACTGGAGCTGGCATATTGGAATAGAGGTATTAAAAGAAGCTGGGGTCCATGATGAGAAAGAGAAGAGTTCATTGAGAAATGAAGCAAGAAGCCAAGGATCACAAATGTTTGTTTCTCTTCAAGAAAGAAGGCCAAGGCACAAGACTCTTCCATGTGCTCTGATCCCAAGTTCCCCAACATGAGATGAATGATCTCCATCATGCACCCGAATTTATTTATGTTGAAATAAGAAGTAAAACAAACAATCATGTTGCCGACTTAAAAACAAAAAGGGTTTGTTATGAGCATTTAAGAGCATATTGATATTAACCTCCAACAGTTTCAAAGAAGCTGAGCACTGACATTTATCCAAGACCCACTTTGGGCCAGGGCTACCATGTTTTCTCATATAAATCCTACAGTAACCGAGTGTGTTGTGCCTTATTATGTCACGAATGTGGAAGCTGGGGCCCAAAGACCGTGAGTAACTTGCTCAAGTTTACACCATCTAGAACAGTTTGAGTAATGAGTTTATGCAGCCTGCAATTAAATTTTTAATATTCTCCTCTACTTTAAAATCTCAGCTACTCAGAAGCAGAAGCCTCTTTGATTATTGGAAATCGAGATATTTAAGATGATAGTGATATGCGGAAAAGAGTTCCGCGTGTGACTAATCTAGGGTTAACTTCCAATAATTGGTAGAATGGATTCGCGATACTTCTTTATTTCTAAAAAATATTCTATTATAAAGATTTACAACTTTTGTACTCATCTGTACTCGATATGAACTGTTTGACGTTTAGCAGCGATGTGAAACTCACATTCTTTTAGGCGGAGTTTGCCAGTGCGCACCCAAAGTCAAACAATTCGTTATTTTTGTGGTCAAGTGTGCTGAATCAAGTGGCATTGTAGCACAGACAATAGCTGCAGTTGATAACTGAAAACGTGTCCAGGCTGTTTGTAAAACGAAATAATTATTTTATTTGCGATATAACCCCTTCAAGCTCATTCTATTAATTAAATATTGTTTTGATTGATTGCGATACGGTTTGGGTATTTATACGGTATGTAATTATATTTTTATTAAAATAATATTGTATATTAAATTTTTTTCACTCACATTTATTCATATACTTAAATGAATTGTTTTTGTATTTAACACTTTTTAATTTTAATATTTCATCCGGCCCCTGAAAAAAGTTTTCTTTCTAATCTGGCCCGGGGGCAAAAACTGTTGTCCACGCCTGATCTAGAACATGAAACAGCCAGAATCTTAACTCAGGCAGACCTCTTAAATGTCAAACCTCACATTCTATCACAAAAGCTTCATCTTTATGAAAGAATTATGGAATAGAATTTTATCCTGGGAAACTATGAAATAGACCCAAGTTCAATAACAACGTCTTAAGAAGTCTTTTTTTAAAACTTGTTAAGATATATTATGCTCTCTTTTCTTTTTAATATTTATAGTCTAAATTAGCCCTTTCCTCTCATCAAAATGAAAGATTAACCTCTATAATAAATTAGGGGATTCCCAGTAATGTGAAATTATCACCAAGTCCAAAAAGAACAAAAATAAAAAACACTCTTATATATTTTAAAATTTGAAATATTCAGGAATGCTATACAGGGGGTCCTTGGGTTATGACAGTCTCAACATATAACGCTTAAGAAAATTGAGATGTGAGTGTTTTGGCTTATGCCATTAGCATTGTATTTACTAACTATGTGGGCGAACCAGTTTGAGGAGAAGAAGTCCTCAACCTTCCAGACTAGCCTGGAACAATTCTTTAAGAAGGTAGAGAGGTCTGCAACAGATTGTGTACCCTCTATATTAGCTGCTTCTTGAGATGAAACACCTGTAGTGCAGGTAGGATCGTCTCCAGCATCTCCTGCATGTTCCTTAGGCATCCTGATTCCCCTGACTCAGTATCTCCAGCACCTTCTGCAGGTTCTCCTGCCTCTCCAGCTTCCTCCTCCCAATAGGTCACTCTCTCCCATCTGCCAAGACCTTTCCAGTGTGCAAGCCAACCACAGGAATAAAGGTAAGGATTATTTTACACTCATTTTTTTTGGTCATTTTTTATGTTACTACAGTACAGTGTACAGTACAGTATGTTTTTGTCCTTTTTCTTTTTCTGTGGCTTAGTTGTGTTTTTATGTTTTAGATTATGGGTTTACAACTGTGTTAGGATAGGTCAGTACCTTAGGCTAGGGTGTGTTTTGACTTACACCAAAATTCATGTCACATCACTTTCATAGGAACAGAACTGTGTCATAACCAGAGAACCCCTGTATATAGAACATAATATACTCATTCATAAATTACAAGCTAAAAATTACATTCCATTCTTTTAGATTAGTTTTCATTTTTATATTTAAAAAACTATATCAGAGTTTTAAAATAACATGCTAAATCACAAAGAAAGTCTTTATGACTCAAAAAGAAATGATGAAAATTAGAATGTATTTTATAAAAATGAAAGAAAACTTTGATTTGAAGAACACATTATATTTCTTTAAAAGTTTAATCCTTCCTACTTAAGCTTCTGTTTTTGGTATCTGTGTCCATTTTTTAAATGTTTCTATCTCCTCTGCAAACACATATTTCTTAACAGTTATGAACAGAAAGTTTTCTCTATAGTTTCTCAAGTAGAAAGACTTCCCACAGTGTGTTGACTTTCCCACTGCCCCAATATTAAAGATTTGGGCAAAGGTTTAATTACTAATTTAGGAAAGAGGAGACATTTTAAAATTTAATACATTTTGTCCTTTTCATAGACCATGTAGAATGAAGCCTCAGTAGGCTTGAAAAATCTCTTAGCAACTGAGATTGCAGCTGGCCAACACTGGATGATTCATTGATTCAGCTTGAGTGTGCAGAAATGTCTGCCAAAAGGTCTGAAAAAACTCACATTGCTAGACACTATGGTAAAACGTCCCCTGACCTCTTTTAAAACTATCAGAGCGGAAAGTCAAACTTACAGCTTTCCAGAAATTCACTGGGATCTGGAAATACACTTGAATTATAATATCTAGCTTTTATAATTATCGATAGACTTTCTTAGATTATCATTTTCACCTAATTAGATAATAGATGCTACTAATTGAAGACTTCCAAGGGGACAATGCCACTGTGTTTTTAAGCACTAAAAAATAATGGTTGCCCATTCAATTTAAATCTGAAAGGAGGCTTTTAGAAATCTAAACTGAAAGAGCTGATTGTTAGTTTTTTGCAATATTAACTCAAGAATTCTGCAAGATTACTCTAAAAAACAATTTGCACATTTAAAATGGATAAATATTATGCAACTCATACACCTGGTGTCTGTTAGCTGATGCTTATATGTAGAGTTTGTACCAGAACATCCTAGCTTATGTTTACATAAAATTAACAAGAGTTCAGTTCTTTTGCTTACATCTGTCATTTGTCTCAACATCCTTTTTAGGGGTAAGTATGATTTCTCCTGCTTTAGAGCTGGATGACGATGCACGTGAAATTTAAATTGTTTGCTTGAGCTCACAAGTATTCAAAGGCAGGTCCAGTTTACAACAAAGGTTTTCTATTTAAGATTAGGAAATAAATCCATTGCACTATGTCTCCAATCACAACGTCAGCAGCAATATTAAAAATAATCAATGAAACCAAATCCTTTCTTCTCAGTGTTGGACAAAGACATACTTTATTTTGCTGTTAATAAACATTCATTATCCTCCCTTTTTTCCTCCTCCTCATGCTCCTTTTGTTCCTTCTCTCTGTCTTTTTTTTGCATTGTTTTTTGGTAAAATATTCAAACAATAAAGATTAACTGAAAGACTCTCCTTCCATTTCTGGTCTTTTTCTCAGAGGTAACCACTGTTACCAATTTGGAGTGTTCTCTTTCATACTATTCTGGGTATTTACATAATTCTAGAAACAGGTGCAAAATATATAATTTAGACTTTTTCTTTTAATACATTGTCACATATTGTCCTACAAGTTAGTTTTTTCAAAACTTATTTGGATAAGCTAGATGAACAAGCAGAATAAAATGGAAATGTATGAAGAAGTACAGATGAGTAAGGATATTTAGTTTTAACCTCCTTCACTGATGACAATTCTATGCATCTGACAGCAGTAGAATCTATAGACATTACAGTGAATTATTTGGACCAACCAAACTGAGTATAATTAAAAAATATATATTTAGTTGCTTTAGAGAGCTAGGAAGGGAGAGAGAGACAGGAACATCGATCTGTTCCTGTATGTTCCCTGACCAGGGATTGAACCCACAACTTTTATGTGTCAGGATGACACTCTAACAAACTGAGCTATCCAGCCAGGACTAAACTGAGTATTAAAGTAATAAGAATGGGAACCTTGGAAGAAAGGGGCCGTATCAACTGGGGGATCACAACAGGTATAGAGTGCTTTATGTAGCAAAGCTGAATAAATCATGATGGTCTCTGCCACCACGGAGCTGACAGCCCAACTCTAAACTCCCTACATCTTCATCTCTCCCTCTTTACTCCCACAGTTACTGTTAGTCCAGACTGTCCATGTTTCTAGCATAAATTATTGCAGGAAATCCGAAGTCATTTTCCTGAGTCTAGTATTTGACCTTCTACTAGGGGTAGTCAACCTTTTTGTACCTACCGCCCACTTTTGTATCTCTACTAGTAGTAAAATTTTCTAACTGCCCACCAGTTCCACAGTAATGGTGATTTATAAAGCAGGGAAGTAACTTTACTTTATAAAATGTATAAAGCAGAGTTACAGCAAGTTAAAGCATGTAATAATAATTACTTACCAAGTACTTTATGTCAGATTTTCGCTAAATTTGGCAGAATAAATCTTTATAAAACAACTTACTATAGCGTTTGGTTGCTCTGCTACCGCCCACCATGAAAGCTGGAAAGCTGGAATGTCCACTAGTGGGCGGTAGGAACCAGGTTGACCAGCACTGGATCTATGGCAGAGGTATTCCCAAACAGCAAGTTTTCTGATCATGTCCTAGGACTAACAAAACTCCTTCATTATTTTCCCTTAAACTAAAATACAGGACAAAGCTTAACTACCTCAGCATGGCATTCATAGCCAAATCTCTCAGTTATTCTTTTGCTGCTTTAAGTTCTAGTCACTTCAAACTTCCTCCTGCTCTCTACAGATTCTCCGTCACACACCTGCCAAAATAGCCTTCACCTTTCTCCATCTGGAACTCTTACTCGTCATCCTAGACCCAGCTCAAACACAGCCTCTTTTGTGAAGGGTACCAAACTCCCACAGCAGGTATTTAGCAGTCTGCATGGCATTTTATGGCATTTTGGTATTATTTGTAATGCATATATGAGTTTTCAATGCTGTGTACAGAAAAAGCTACTTATTTGTTAAAACCAATTTTGAGGGTCTTATGCTAAAGTTTTCATCAAAATTTACACTACCAAACACGACTCCTTATTCCACTAGTCTTCATCTCTACTTCAGATGTTGGGTTAAAAGTTAACTGGGCAGATCCTATGCCTATTGTAATCATAAAAACTCTCTCATGTATCTACCAACAGAAAGTATAAAAAATAAATCTAAATAAATTCTTTGAAATTAATGTTTGTCTCCTCTTGAGAAGGGGAAAAATGAGATTAATATAGAATAATTTTAGGTTTAGGTATTACTGACTGTGATTTAGTTTAGAATGTTTAATTTAAATATGAGACATGGACAAGAGAGTGGTGGTTAAGGGGTGGGGGGAGGGAGGGGAGAGGCACAGGGAAAACCGGATAGAAGGTAACAGAGGACAATTTGACTTTGGGTGACGGGTATGCAACATAATTGAATGATAAGATAACCTGGAGATGTTTTCGTTGTACATATGTACCCTGATTTATTGATGTCACCCCATTAAAATTAAAAAAAAAGAAATAAATACATTTTAAAAGATAATTTTGCCTACTCCCAGGAATATTTTGATCCTCAATTTTACTTAACTTTACCACATAAATAATTCATTCTTTGCTCCTCTGATGGAACACCAAAGCAAAAAAAAGCAATGAGAAAAAAACAACTACCTTACTTCTGATATAACAACCTTGGGGAATATGGACCAACAAGGCTCTGATGAGGGAGACAACATACAATCATAGTCACCAGCAAAGAGGGGCTGGGCTGTGTAGACAGGATTGTTTTTCCATGGGGCTGAGATGATGTCTTAAGACTAAGGTGACCAGATTTTAAAATTGGTAAAGCAGGACACCATTGACGGCTGGGGGAGGTGGGGGGATTCTTGATTAAAAATTTGGTCTATATGCAGCCAAAAAAATTTTCATAGAATGCAAAAATAGTATTGTAATATATTTTTTTAAATTTCAACATAAGTACAATTTCCAAATATAATACATTAAAAATTATGTATAGTATTATTGTATTCTTTGGCATATTTCTCATTTGAGTAATTTTTTTTTAGTAGATTTCTGTCGTTGTTTAAAAGGTCATGAAATTTTTCACAAGAATTTGTTAAATTATATTTCATACATAAAATGGCTTTCAAAGTCTCAACACTTAATTGTGATTTTTCTGATGTCCACACTTTCTTTACCATAGAAAAAACACATTCAGTCACAGCATTAGTTCCTGGTAAAGACAGCGCGTATTCCACAATTTTTAGTGCATTATTGTATGGAACATGGTTTGTTTCAAAATGATGAAATATTTCTAACCATTTGTTCTCTATTGTGATTTTTGCTGATGCCCAAGATTTAACCTTTTCCATATTAATCTATATTTTTTAATAATGATACCTCATTAAAAAGATCACTTTTGGAAATATTGCTATATGGGAAATTTTGAGTGAGTCAGAGGGATCCGGTTACACGGTCCAGAAACCGATGCTCGAGCTGCACGAGCAGGCGGGAGCAGACAGGGAAGCGCCACCTGCACACTCGCACACGAGCGGTTGCACACACTCCCCGCCTGGACCTGTCCTTGCGGTGGCAGCGCTCCCCGCATCCAGCCCTGCTGCCCACTGGAGACCGAGCGGCTTGCGCCTGGCAAAGCCTAGAGCTGTATGCCAGCGTCCAGGATGCGGGCCTATAGGTAGTTAGGGGACTTGAGAGCCGCTGCCCCAGCAGGTACATCCCGACGGAAGTTGTTTGTTTCGGGCCACACGGGGCAGCCAGCTCTTGAGGCAGTGCGGGCGCTTCCAGGTCGAGGCGGGGTTTCCCCTCCGAAAACTGTATATTCCCTTCCTGTTCTCCTGCTGTTCCCTAGCTTTTCATGCATTCTTTCCAAAAATTGGGACTTTTTAAAAACGCCGTGGGACGTGAGACAAATTGTTAAAAATCAGGACTACCCGCCAAAAGTGGGACACCTGGTCACCTTACTTAAGACCCAATTCTAGCCCAACCATGTGGTGGCACAGTGGATAGAGCTTTGGACTGGGATGCGGAAGACCCAGGTTCGAAACCCCGAGCTCGCCAGCTTGAGCAAGGGCCCATCTGGCTTGAGCAAAAGCTCGCCAGCTTGGACCCAAGGTCACTGGCTCCAGCAAGGGGTTGCTTGGTCTGCTGAAGGCCTGCGGTCAAGGCACATGTGAGAAAGCAATCAATGAACAACTAAGGTGTTGCGAAGGCAACAAAAAAGTAATGATTGATGCTTCTCACCTCTCTCTGTTCCTGTCTGTCTGTCTTTATCTATCCCTCGCTCTGACTTTCTCTCTGTCCCTGTAAATAAATAAATAAATAAATAAAAAGAAAGAAAAGGTAAAAAAGACCCAATTCTATTCAACTATAGTCTTTAGAGGTCCTCTGATTGAGTACCTGGCAGGGACCCAGACCAGTCAATTCTGGTCTAGCCCACAAATAATCACAGCATCACAAAAACCACTGTGGAGCATGTGAAATATTCAGTCACTGTCATCCATGAAACAGGTCGGTAACAGTGTGACAGAGAGGCAGGAGTCTAAGAAATAGCAACATATTGTTATGAATTGCCCAAATTAAATTTTCACACAGTTTTTTAGAAAATAATTAATATCCTAAGAAAGTAGGTTTGAGGGTGTTTTGTTTTGTTTTTGCATGGTTTTAAAAATTATTACCTTCATAAAGTAGAGGAGCTAGAACAACGAATTATAAATCAAACATCTGAAACAATTGCAATAAGCCACTTTGAGTAAGGTTTTTATGGCATATTGCAAGTGTTAATGCCAAGTAGGGCAAAGAGAAGACTTCATATAGCTGGAAAAACAATTAAAAGGATAAGGGACCTGCCTTAAGCAGGACGCTCCTTTGCCTGACAAAATCAGTGTCGACGTTGATTGGGGGATTTGAAGCTGTGCTGATTATCACACTGTGCTGTCATGGTGTCCATCTTTCATTTCTGGATCCCAGCCCTTAGCAAAATGACTGCTGAGTGTGCATTTGTCTGGGTCCAGGTGCCGGGACAGCGGCCGATTACTTCTAGAGGGCCCTAAATATAAAGACTGTGGAAAAGGCATCTGTAGGTTCTCATAGCTGCCATGATGAGAACTGCTGAGCCATCTGAGGATAAACGGCTAGGCTCACTATCAGCCTGAGGCTCCCCATGAAGACTGCTGCTGAGGAATCCTTAGAAGTGTCCTGGTTGTGCTGGCTTCAGCTCTGAAAGGGAGGAATCTTAAAGAACCAGAGAAAGATCAGCTGACACATCTGTTTCAGCACTGGGGAGGCCACTCTAGCTGAAAAAGGAATCCCAAGGGGATGAAAGCTGAGTCCTGACCTACTCAGGCCTGGGGGAATGTTCTGCACTGACTTTGTCAGGGCTTCCTTCTCACTTATCCTGCCAGTGGAGAATGTGCTTGTAAAATTTAGGAAAGAGGCATTGGATTGGTTTTTTAATGTACCAAATCCCAGTAATACTATTAGTGGTAGGAAATGGAACTTCCTAGAAATTAATTTTAAAACATTTTGGTTTAAGGCCTGGAATAGTCTCTCATTTACTATAAACTGTCTTTTTCATTCAACTCTATCTGATAGCAAGAATTAATTGAGTGTGCATGCTACCATCCATGCTGGATGTTCTAATGCTATTTTTTAAATGATATAAATGAACAGAAAAATAGTCCGCTGTTGGAACACACTGAATTTCACATTTTGGAATCTTCTACCAACTGTTCTCCTCTTGACAAACCTCAATGTCCCCTTCATTTAAGGGAATACTGCCTTCTTATGACGACAGTCTCTTAGTCATTATTGCCTCTTTGCATTTTGCTTAGTCACCCCCTATCTAAAAGTCTTCTCTAACCTAAAGGCCCCTTCTGGTTCTCTCCTTATCCATTCTCTTCCCACTTTCATCATTTGGAGGGCATCTGTTGCTGACCCCTCTGCCATCAGCTGGAGGGAGATGAGCAGATGGATAAGACATTCTCCCTCTTCTCAGAAAAGTAGAGTTGGTTCCCTAGGGAATAATGAAGCCTCTCAAGAAAAACAGAAATAGTAAATACGTATAAAATAATTTGAGAAAAAGTTACTTTGTTAACATATTCTGAAATGTACAGCTGGAGTAAAATGTAAAATAATTTCACCACTGTTTATACATGGGTATAATTAATAAAATTAAAGAATTTGTTAAAAGTCTATATTACTTAGAACCTATATATCACCTTGCTACATGACTACTACCATTATCAAGCTATAATTAATTCTGATGGAATCAAGAAAATTCAGTGCCTGATAGTCAGGAAGTAAATGCAGTTTACTTATTGCTTTACCATATAAGGACACACTGGATCCCAATCCTGTGAACCTGTGCCTTCGCACATGTTTTTTGCAGCTGCTGATATGCTTCAGAGCCAAAGCTGAGCTTTGAAAGTTTGGATTCCTGCATGTTGTGATAATCAGCTGGGGTTTGGAAATGCCTTCAAAAATCTAATGCTCTGGCACTTTAACAAGGCTTCTGAAAAAACAATTTAGCATCTGGAATCAACTATTTTGTGGAAGTCCAAGACCAACAGAGTAAAGAACATTTCTTTCAGTAATAGTTAAACTATGGCACTTCCCTCTCCTTCTTCAAATGAATGGGTTTATTTTATAAGGATTCTGAGGTGGTATATAATAAGTAAAATAAAATGAAAGCATAGTGTAGAAAATTGGATGCTCTAGATATTACCACTGAAAGTCTTTTTTTGGAGATGCTTCTTTATTCTTTCATGTAATGTCTCTTCCAAAACTCAATTCTGAAAAAGAAACAAACTACCAAAGCCAAGTCCCCTTCATTCAACTTTTCTTAGAGACTGCAGACTGAGGATGAGCAAAGAAGCTATAGAGTTCACCCTCCACTTTTTCCTACATGCTTCAGAAAATGCAAAGACAATGACTATGCATGTATATTTCTTAAGTCTGATCAGATCAAATGCAAAAAGAAGTGGTTATTTCTACTGACTGCTCACTATTCTCTATAGAGTTTTAGATATTATTTAAAACAGCATATTAAAATGTGTTCCCTACTAAGGTAATAATAAATGGCATCCATAGAGTGCGTAACGTGTCCAGCACTGTGCATTTAACTTCCAAAATAGTTTTCTTTTTCTTTTTATGATGATTGATTAATGCAGTATGCAGTGGAACTGTCATACAGAGACACAAGTAGAACAATGAGGTAGAAAGGAGATCCCAGAAACAGATCCTCACATACATATAGGGACATGACTCATGGCAAAAAAGGTCATTGTAGATTAGTGGGTAAAGGACAGACCATCCAATAATGATGCCAGAAAAGTTAGTTCTCCATATAAGGAAAAAAGAAAGAAATTGGATCCTTTCCTCATATGATATATAAGAATAGATTTCAGCTTGACTGGTGGTGGTGCAGTGGATAGAGCATCAAGCTGGGATGCTGAGGTTCCATGTTCAAAACTCTGAGGTCACTAGATTGAGCATGGGAGTATTGACATGACCCCATGATTGCTGTCTTGAGCCCAAAGGTCGCTAGTTTGAAGCCCAAGGTTGCTGGCTTGAGCAAGGGATCACTGGCTCAGCTGGAAGCCCCCACCTCCCAGCCCTGTCAAGGCATGTATGAGAAGCGATCAATGAACTAACATGCCGCAACTACGAGTTGATGCTTTTCATCTCTCTCTCTCCTGTGCAAGCACTAAAAGAATAAAATAAAATACAATAAAGATGACATTTCAAGTGGAAGTAAAGTCTTAAATTGAAAAGTCAAATTCTAAAGCTTTTAAAAGACAATATAAGTAAGAAAAGGGTTCTAACTACATTAAAATTAGGAGCTTCTGTTCATCAAAATATCCCAGGGAATAAGAGGCAAGCCAAAAACTTGGAAAAACATATAACCAACAAAGGAGGCTTCTAGAACATAGAAAGAAGTCCTTTGAAAAAGGAAAACAATCCAATAGAAAAATGGTAATCAATATGTGCCAATTAAAGAAGTGGAAAAGATGCAAACAGGGCCTGGCACATGAGAGGCATTCAAACAGTGACTACTGAGTGATTGAAAACACTAATGGCCCATAAACCTGGGAAAAGAGATCCAACCTTACTAGTAATCAGAGAAGCAAAAGGAAAAATCACAATGGGATACCATTTCATATGCACTACACTAGAAAAAGCTAAAATGAAATAATATCAAATGTTGGAGGAGATGTGATGCAACGGACACCTTCATCCATTGCTTGTGGGAACATACACAGGACCAATCATGTTGGAAAATATTTTGGCATTACTTAGTCTAGCTAACAATATATATATATATATATATAAATACCTTATAACCTAGAAGATGTAGTCCTGGGTATCAGCCTGAGAGGATTTCTTGCATATGTGGCTAGGAGACATGTTTAAGACTATTAACTGCAGTACTGCTCATAATAGCAAGCTGGAAAGAGCTCAAATGTGAATCAGCAGTAAATTGGATGAATAACATTGTATATATTCAAACACTGGAATAAAATAAACAGTAATGTTAAATAAAAGAAGTCAAACAAAAAATATAAAGTATGATTCTTTTTATGTAAATAATGGTCATAAACAGACAAAACTAAACACTACCATATTTGGGAGGAAAATACACATGTGATTAAATTATAAAGAAAAACAAAGGACTAGGTGAACATAAAATTCAGATGAGTAGTTACTTCTGTGGGGAGGATTGTCATTGAGGGGACATACAAAGGGTCTTCTAAGTTTTGATTTCTTAATCAGTATAATAAATATACAATTGTTCATTTTACTATTTTTCTTCAAGTTGTTCAGTTATATTTTATAACCCTTCAGAATGTACAATGTATTGTACATTCTTTTATTTTAACAAAAATTATTTTTAATTAAAATTTTTTTTCAATTAAACTTTATATTCAATATTATTTTGTGTTAGTATCAGGTGTACAGCATAGTGGTTAGAAAATCTTACTCTATAAAATATTCCCCCCGATATGGCATTATACAGTTATTACAGTATTACTGACTATATTCCCCATGCTGCGCTTTCTACCCCCATGACTCTTTCGTGACTACCAACCTGTACTTCTCAATCCCTTCACCATTTTCACCCAGCCCCCAATCTGCCTCCCGGCTGCCAATCATCGTACAGTCTGTTCATTGTACCTATGAATCTGTTTCAATTTTGTTTGTTCCTTTATATTGTTTTATAGATTCCACATATAAGTAAAATCATATGGCATTTGCTTTTCTCTGACTTATTTCACTTAGCCTATTTTAATAATTAAAAAATGATATGTGAGTTTCATTTAAAAATAAATTCTACATAAATCCTAGCATAGAAATTACCTATTTCCATAAATTATATTATAAAAGTCTCAGTAAAGCAAATAAAATAGTTTTATAATTTATCTATGTGGATATTCATACTTTTGAGTTGCTTACACATAGGGCATACTTGCATAAAATTTACTTCAAGGAATTGAAAAAGAAACAATAGATCTTTTTTTTGAAATTTTTTTACTTTAAGAAAGTCAATCATGTTATAGTTTTTGTTTGACTGGGATTAGTTTGATTATCTGCAGGGAAATGCTCACAAAGTTCATAACACATTCCCAAATGTTATTTTTTTAAAAAACCATTATCTCTAATTTCTAAAAGAAAGCATTTAGAATGGCGTGGTTAGATCTGGAGTGGATCAGACAACTGAACTGGTGTTTTCAACAAAGGTTTGTTCTCTCAGTAGCTATTACTGGGTAGTATTCCAACATGTAACACCATGCAAGATAATATTGGATTATATTTTATTTTCTAGAAGACAATTTTTGTGGGTGAAACACACCAACTGAGAAATAATCAAATTATCAGATGAAAAATATCTGAGTTTAGTGATAGGACTCTGTAGTACTTGGAGATGAAATCTGAGGCCTCCATGGCAAGTGGGCTGGGCTGGAAAGCTGTGAGGACCACAGCGTGCAGCCAGCTGCTGGCTCAGGCCAAGGACAGCTGCCTCCTGGTAGGGCTGGCGTAGTCCTCTGCTGGGTGAGTGGGAGAAGAGGAGAGGGAAGCCAGGCCTGTGGTCAAGAGCCCCATTCACAGAGAGGCAGTGGGTTCAATATGCTTGCCTTCTAGGAATTTTTGTCTCTATCCCTCCCATCATGCCAGTCGCATTACCAACATCAACACCCCCAGACCCTCCAATTGTTGACAGGTCCTCTCCTAAGGGCTGGGCTCCTGACTGCTCTTAGAATTTAGTAAACTGAAAAGTCCACTCATATTTTCTGAGAATCTAAGCAAAGAGGGAGAGTCCTTTGAAGAAAACCAAGGTTAAACTGAATTCCATTGCATTCCAGGGAAATCTCAAAGCCTTACAAATATTCCTCTTCATCAATCCTTCATATACACAACTCTTGCCATAATCTGTAGCACGTTTCTGCAGAATTACCCAATACAAAAAATAAAACCATCTCAACTATCATCTATATCCCCCCAAATGGCATCCATTTAACTTATTTGCACTATAAAAGCCATATTGCTCCTGAATTGAAAGCAAATTTAAGAAGTCAACTGCAAAATAACTGAGAAAAAACTCTGATTTGAAAAATAAAAATTAAAAACTCATGTCAAACTGAGATTCTTTAAAAGATAGTCTTGAACAATGTCTTAGAAATGTAACTACTAACTAAATATTTACATACCACATACCATTCTACCAATGATGACAAATAAGGGGCACTTCGTGGAAGGGCTGTAGGAAATGGTGGCACAAGATAAGCTTTCAAAGAGTTTGATTAGGATGGGCAGACTGAGCCAATCTGCGGAGGCCTTTGAAAACACTGGGGTAAGAAACCGAAACAGCAGCTTCATCTCTCTGAACCTCATTTGTTATTAAGCTTGCTGCTGCCGCATGCAGATAAGATCCAGGACAAAATACAAAAACATACATTTGATTCAGCAAGAGGCTTATCTCAGCAACTGGACCTAGTCTGTTAAAAAAAAATTGGCCCCAGGAAAGCATTTTTCCTTTTGAGTCCTAACAGTTCAGGATCCCCCTTCAGTGTGAAGAAAAGTAAAAACATGAAAGGTTCCATTTTTCTTCAGTCCCATTAAAATAAAACCAATAAACCTCAGTAAAACAAAAAATTTATGAAGTTCCTTAAAAAACAAATTTCTTTTTATATGGTTTTCATTACATAATTTGACACATCTGGAGTTTATAATTTACAGGAACAAAAAGTGAAAGAGCATTAGTTTGGTCTGGAATGAGGGAACTTTATGATCTTAAATCTACTGGAACATAATTTATGGACCAAATATCAGGAGGAGGTCTCATATTTCATGGGGATTTAATATTTCATTTACAAATTTCAGTTAAATGCCCAAATTTTCAGAGTGGTCAACATAAGTTTTTATCTTTCAGGTTCTCACTCAAGTAGGCTAGAAAATGTATTTCTTCAGATGTTGGAAATGCCCTGCTCAGTGTTCTGAAATGTCACTGCTGACACTTTCAATTCCCACATTCTCTGGGCTTTCTTTCTTGGTCCATTTGATCTGGTTCCTGGTTCAGAAGTTTGAAGCACCAGGATTGCCTTTCTGCCACACTGTGATTCCTACCCTGTGACTGAGGTTGGGGGTGTATAGAGGTCTGGAGTACAGATTGTGGGGAGGCCTGGACAGGACACACTGGTCAGATCTTCCTAACTCGGCTCCAGGCTCCAACTTTGGTCTTTGTGCATATGTAGTTGGGTTGCTGATGCCTGTTTGACAAGAGAAAGAGTGTACTTCCTACCTCTTTCTGAAAAGAGGTAGTTACTGATCCAGCCCAACCTTCCCTCCTGAGGAAACCAGTGAAGTAGGATCTAACTCAACTGACGAAAAGTTACACTGGGAAGACATAAACTGATGCATGGTAAATGTCATCACTGCTCTTAGTAAAAAGCCACAAAAGTTGGAGAAGTACTGCATGCCGCCTTGAACAACTCCTGGAGATACCATTCACACTGGATTTTATAAGCCTGATGCTTCCTGGAGGTGTGTAGTGTGGTGATCCTTAGGACAGCAGCCACAGTTAAATTTGGGTACCATTTTTTAAAAAGAAACTGTGTAGGTTAGTTTTAGATTTATAGAAAAACTGTGAAGCTAATACACAGTCCCCATATATCTTGGCAACTAGTTTCTTCTGTAATTAACATGTTAAGTGAGCATGGTACATTTGTTATCATACATTGATACATTGTTAATGAACTGATAGAGTTTTATTAACTGAAGTGCATACTTTAGTCAGATTGCCTTAGTTTTAACCTGTCAGGATCCCATACAGGATACTACATTGCATTGAGTCATCATATCTTCTAGGCTCTTCTTGGCTGTAAAAAATTTTCAGACTTTCCTGTTTTTGATGACAGTTTTGAGGTATTTTGTAGATTGTCCCTCATTTTGGGTTTGCTTGATGTTTTTCTCATGATTAGACTGTGTTTGTGGTTTTGGGGGACAAAGACCACAGAGGTAAAGTGCTATTTTCATTACATTATATCAAGAGCACATACTGTCAACATGACTTCTCATTATTGATGTTGACCTTGATCACCTGGACACGACAGTGTTTGTCAGGTTTCCCCCCATGAGGTTACTCTTTGTGCCCCTTTTCTATACTGTACCTTTGGGAAGAAGTCACTATGTGCAGATCACACTTAAGGTGTGGGGACTTTTTGCTCTATCTCCTTGAGGGCAGAGTTTTCACATAAATTATGTGCTGTTCTCCTGCATGGGGGATTTATCTTTATGCCCACATGAATTTATTTATGCAGTCATTTATTTATACCAGTCTGGAGTCAAGTATATTTACTTTATACTTTGGGTTATAATCTAATAGTACTTTATTGACTTTATTGCTCAGATTGTTCCATCAGTAGCTATTGGGAACTCTCTTAATTGACTCCTGTCTCTCTTTGACATACACCATCACTGTGTGAGTTCTATATTAATTTAAATTTAATTTTCTGTGCCTCTATATCCTATATTCCTTAAACTAACAGCCAGATTAGAGGTTTGATTTGATTTACATTTTCCCTCTGGGAGTCATGGTAAAGATGGTGACCATCTGACCTCTCTCTTGTAAACTTACTTGTTTCCCATTTCACTTAGGTCATGAATGTCCTGTTCCTCAAAATCCTTTTATCTAGTGGCTTTAGTACCCACTAATCATACTCACTGGAATCCATTACAACATTGGGGACTATAAAATGGTGATTTTTAAATTTGATCATTTTTTCCACATTTTATTACTTGACATTTTTCCCTGAAAAAGAATCTTGAACCCTGGCTGGATAGCTCGGTTGGTTAGAGCATCGTCCAGATGCTCAGAGGTTGCCGGTTCATTCCCTGGTCAGGGTGAATACAGGAACAGATCAGTATTCCTGACTCTCTCTCTCTCATCTTTCTTTTCGCTCTTGCTAACATCACTAAATAAAAATATTTTAAAAAAGAAGATCCTGCTCTGTTTTGTTTTTCCTTCCTTCATAATTTGATGATTATTTTAAATTTAATCCTATCTTCTCTAATGTAAATAATATTATCCCTATTTTATAAGTGAAAACTAAAACACAAAAGATTTCCATAACTTGCTCAGTGTGGTTAGTCAGTGGCAGAAACAGACATGGAATTCAGATCAATGACTTATACAGTGTGTCCATAAAGTCATGGTGCACTTTTGTCCTGTGACCGGTCAAAAGTTCACCATGACTTTACGGACACACTGTATTTCTACATAGGGGCCAACATATTACAGCCTGATATTATATACATAATATACAGCCTGAGTTGGTATGAAGCATCTGCATGACCCCTCACTCACCAATGGTCATTTTCCTGAAGCACCTCCACTGTGAAACTGTGACTAAGCTTCCCCTTAGAAAATTCCAAGAACCAGTATCTAAATGTCCCCAATATAAGCTGTACAGTTTAGGCTATTATAAATAAAAAATAGAAAATAGGCAATATGTTAGCCAGAAATTGGGATGACATTTCTCACCGTACACTGCAGTAACTAAAAACTACACTAAAAAAAAATCTAGGAAGCTCTTAGGGAGGGGAACATGGGCTATTGACTCATCCACAGTTTTTAGATCAAGTCCCCTGAAATCAGCAGTTACACAATTTCTAGATAATTTCCTTATTGGCATTGACCTTCTCAAAGTTTGGCTGGAGAAAAGATGATTTTTCCACGTAAAGCTAATTTTGTTTTATTATAATTAAAACTACAAATGTTAGATATGTTTGTACCTGGGAAACCTATACAGTCTCCATCTACCTATTTCCTCACCCTCCTTGTCTCTGCCTATTGTTTTTCATCTATAAGATCATTATTAATAAGAGCATGAGAGGTTATATACAGACAATAGTTTCCACATAGCATGTTGGCACTACTCCTCTTGACTTCAATTTTTTTCTTTTTTTCTCTCTTTCTCACCCTATTGCTATTACTCCTTCCTAGAAAGAAGCACAAACTTTGGCCACTTAACTTACAAAGAAAAAAAGTGATTTAATTTATTCTTTAATAAAAAGCGTTTCATACTAACTGTGTATGATTAGACAGGTATTGTGCAAGATCTCTTAGAGACAAATAGTAAAAATTTCCCTAGAAAGTGCCAGAGGAAGCACTGTGTGTGCTTTTAAAGGTACTTCCTAACTTCCTGGTATTAGAAGATGCTTTAGACCAGCGATTTTCAACCGGTGTGCCATGGCATACTGGTGTGCCACAAGAGTTTTTAAAACATGCAATCAATACCTATTTAGTTAGGGGCACAGGCCTCTTCTCTCTTAGATTGTCAAATAAAAAGATGACAACAGCCAACACAACAATAGTCATCTGGTGTGAATGAATAAAATTATACCTATTTTTTTTTGTCAGATCAGCAAAGAAAATATTTTTTGGTGTGCTACAGAATTTTAATAATTACTTTATGTGTGCCATGAGATGAAAAGGGTTGAGAATCTCTGTTCTAGGCTCCTTTTGTATATTTCCTGATCTAGGCCTAGAATCAACTATTTTTCTAAGAATTCCTGGTTCCCTTTATTTGAGAATGGTATAAGAAACCAAGATCTGGGTGTTAGGTATGATCATCGCAGCCAGGGCGCTTTTACTCTAGGTCTTCTCAGCTGATAGAGAAAGAAATACATTTGCATGTATTAACCGAGGTATATACACATATCTATAAATATTTCCCTATATAACCATCTGTATTTATATTAAGCTAAACATGAATTCATACTAATATCTCTAACTGTATCATCATAGGAATCATTCTAACTTGCTTAAGGGCAGACTCTTACTCCAACAGTGAAAAACCTAGCTTCCGCCATCTGCCATCCATTTACTTAATTGTTCAGTTCCAGTATATATGCGTGGAAATACCAGAATTGTTAATCTGTATTTCCAAAGGCAACAATTTTGTCAACTACAGTGCTTATGCACTGTTTCTTTTGCTTCTAACCTTACATATTCCCTTTACTTCCAAAGTTACTTAGGTCATCAGCTCTCTCTCCAACCCCCTTCAGTGAGGTGGTTTCATACCTTGTAATAGTTAGATTAAAAACAACAACAACACATTTTGCTTTCCATTCTGGGACTTCCAAACTCCTAAATTTTTTTTTTCAAGTTTACATACATTAGAATTTACTATTTATATTTTAATGTTCTACAGGTTTTGACAAACTCATGGTGTCCTGTATCTATAGTTACAGTATCATACAGAGCAGTTCTCTTGCCCCACAAGACCCCCTGTGCTTCATGTATTCCTTCTCTCTCCTGAAACCCTGGGCGACCAATAATCTTTTCACTCTCACCAGAATCTTGTTTTATTCAGAATGTCACAGAATTGGAATAAAACAATCTGTAGCCTTTTCAGACCAGCTTCTTTCACTTACCAATATGCATTTAAGAGTCATCCATGTCTTTTCATGGCTTTATAGTTCATTTTTTCTTATTATTGATTAATATTCCCTTATATGAATGTACCGTAGAAAGAGGTCCGTTCATCTATAGAAGCATATCCTTGATGCTTCCAGTTTGGGTAATTATTAATTAAGGTGCTATAAATAGTCATGGAAGGGTTCTGAGAGAAAGTTTTAAAGTCAGTTGGGTAAATACTTTTTTTGCTGGATTGTTATGCTTAGCTTCGAAAGAAAGTAAAAAGAAGCTGTGCCATTTTTAACTCCTATTAACATCGAATAAGAGTTGCTATTGTTCTATATCCCTGTCAACAATTGGTGCTGTCAGTTGTTTTTTTTTTTTAATCTTCACCACTCTAGTAGGTGGGTAGTGTTATTGCATTTCAATTTGCAAGTCAATAACAAATGCTACTGAGCATCTTTTCATATTTCTTTGCCAACTGTATATCTTCTTTGGTGAAAACTGTGTTCTGACCATTTGCCTACTTTTTAATTCAGTTGTTTTCTTATTTTTGAATGTTCAGAGTTCTTTGTATATTTGAACATTCTTTATCAGATATGCATTTTGAAAATATTTTCTCCCACCTGTGCTTGTCTTTCATTCTCTTAACAGATTATTTTACAGAGCAAAAGTTTCTAATTGTAATAAAATTCATTTATCACACTCTTTTTCATGGATCATGCATTTGGTATTGTATCAAAAAACTTGTTGACAACCCTGAGGTCACCTATATTTTCTCCTATATATTCTTTTCAAGAAGTTTCATAGTTTTGCATTTTACATTAGGGTCTATGATTGCTATAGCTTTATGTAGTAAGTTTTAAAATCAGGAGTTGTGAGTTCTCCAACTTTTTTTTCATATTCAATATTGTGATATTCTAGGTTTCTTGCCTTTCCATATATTTCATAGAATTAGTATTTTGATATCTACAAAATAACTTGCTGGAATTTTGATTGGGAATGCATTAAATATACAGCTCAGTTAGAGAATAAATAATATTTTAATACTGAGTTTTCCAATCCATGAACATAGAATCTCTCATTTAGGTCTTTTTAACTTTTTTTCACTAGAATTTTGTAGTTTTCCACTTATAAATCCTGTATATTTTGTTAGATTTATATCAAGGTTTGTCTTCCTGTCTTTTTTTCTTCCTTTCATTTTTAAAAAATTTCAAATTAAAATTGTTCATTGCTTGTATATAGGTAATTCACTTTGTATATTAACATTGTGCCCTGAGATTTGTTTTTTATTTTTGGTCAATTCTTTGGGATATTTCCTGTGTAGACAATCATGTCATTTGCAAACAAAGAAAAATTTTATTTTTTCCTTTCCTATCTGTATATCTTTCATTTCCTTTTCTTATTACACTAGCTAGAACTTGAGGATAATGTTGAATTGTAGTGCTAAGAGAGAATACCATTTTGTTCCTGAACTTAGGGGAAAACATCCAGTTTGTCATTGTTAAGTAGGTGTTTGCTAAAGGTATTTTGTAGATCTTTATTAAATTGAGAAAGTTCCTTTGTATTCTTAGTTGGTTAGATTTCTTTTTAATCCTAAATTAGTGTTGGATTTTGTCAAATGTTTCCTTTTGTGTCTATTGATATGATCATGTGATTTTTCTTCTTTAGCCTGCTCATGTGGTAGATTACACTGACTAACTTTCAAATGCTGTATCAGCCTTCCACACTTGAAATAAATACTACTTGGTCAAGGTGTATAATTTTTTTATACATTGTTGAATTCAATTTGTTAATATTTTGTCAAGTTTTTGAAATCTACACTCATGACAGATATTGGACTTTAGTTTTCTTTTAGTGTCTTTACCTGGTTTTATTTTCATGGTATTATCGGCCTCATAGAATTAATTAGGAAGTTAGAAATGAGTTTTTGGAAGAGATTATGGAGAACTGGTGTCATTTCTTCCTTAAATGTTGGAGAGAATTAACCAATGAAACCAGCTCGCCTGGTGCTTTTCTTTTGAAGGTTATTAATTACATTGGGACCATCTTCATTTTGCATTTTTTCTAATTATAAAACTAATAAATTCATACTCATTAGAGAAAATATGAAAAATATAGAAAAATGAGTCTCATCTTTAGCTTTCCTTTCTGGTTTATCCATGTAAAACAAGAAGATAAACATACGAAAAGGAGGTAAGAATTGAATTAGTTACACAAACAACAAGGAAAATTATTCAGGTCACAGGCTGTTTGTCAGAGAGAGCATACTTTTTACTGAGACATTTACTTATGTTTTGCTAAGAAGCCTTCAATGTTTCAATTATCGAGATTATGCAATATCATTTTTAGTTACTCATTTCTTTACAGTTCATTTCCAGGTGAGCTGTCATGTCATATTAACTACTGGCTGATTAGGTGCTACATTTCACAATATTCTTTTATGTTGAAACCAAAATCTCACTTTAAGATGGTATGTTTTAGATTTGTACTTTTCAAAAGCAATCTATCATTTCCTTTCTTGTTTTATTTTTCTTTCTAGATTTTCACTGGTTCAACTTTTGAAACGAGCAACTTTCAGATGACTCAGTTTTTCTTAAGTATTTTATTTTGACTGATCTGCATTTGCATTCATCTCTCTCCATCCCCACCTCCAGCTTCTATGGCTAGTCACACTATCCTCAGACATTTATATTTCTATCATGGATAAATTAGAGCTAGACTTTCCTAGTTTGTGATAAGCATGTGAGCCAACATAAGTATCAAACATCAGATACTTAATCAGAGCATACATTTTTAAGCAAAAATACCAGAATACTCTTAAACAACTGTTTTCCAAGCCTGATCTTTATCAGTACATAAGGATTCTATACCAAGTCTGGAATTTTACATTAATTAGATGTTTCCTTGCAAGAACCTAAATCTAAAATAAGAACAGTTATAATTTTCCAGGGTAGTTTAAAACTTCTCGTAAAACCACATACTTGGTTTGGCTACTGACTTGTTTTGTTTTAATACAAGGGTAGTTTAAAGAATTCTGGATTAAACTATCTAAATTCAAATTTTGCATCCACTTTGTATTAGCTAGGTGATCTTAGGCAAGAACAGTAACTTAATTATCCTATACCTTAGTTTTTCTATCTAAAAAACAGAGATTCATTAACTCAAAAAATGTTTATGGAGCACCCATTTTGTGTTAGGCACTATTCTAACTGCTGGGGATAAAACAGTGAATTAGACGGGTAATAAACTCTGCCCTAGTGGAGCTTACATCACACTTATCACTAGTAAGGGTAGTTTGAGTACATCCCTCACAGGGTTGTTGTGAGAATTACATTAGTTCATACAGATGAAACACTGAGAACAGGGCCTGGTAAGCAATGAGAGTCATGAAACATTAGCTGGCATTGTCATCATCTTCATCATCAGAGGATGTTTAATTTTCATGAAAAGTTTTCCTGTCATGTTTTCCCCAGCCCTCGTCTCCTTGGAACCCAGAAATAATGGATTGAAAGTAGTGTTCTATACACATCTCTGAGTCCCAATGCCCTCATCTGTGAAATGGTGATAATACTTGCCCTCACCACTCCACCATGTTAATACAAAAATCAAATGATATGCTGGAGTGGGCAAAAGTAGGTTTGCAGTCGCACTGTGACATTCTTTTGAGTTAATAATGTGATTGTAATAATCATAACTTGCATGTTTTTTTTCCATTTGAACTATAAGCCTACTTCTGCCCTCTGTTGTAACTCAGATAAGTAAGTGCTGTATAAACTATGAAGTGCTACACAGATTAAAGATGTCATTATGCAGCAACTGGCATAAATCTTTGCACTCAGTAAGTTTCTCAATACATGTTTACTGAATGAAATGTTTATTTACTGCCTAAGCAATTATATAGCCATTGTTCAAGCAGTCCCAAAAATACTTGAGACCCAACATACCACCTTATAAGTATATAATAAGCTACCAGGTTACTCAAACAGTTTTTGCTAATTTAATATTGGCTATCAATAAATTACCTGAGATCTCAAAGGTGTTGAAAAATCATTACTTTTTTTGGTATAACCACTTGGCCTAAAGCTTCTAAACCTTCTTCTTTCTTTTGGATGCTCTTAGCCAAGTACCTTATATACAGCTGAGGCAAATAAGTCTCAGAGAATTTAAATAACTGCCTCAGGATCAAAGCCAGTCAGTACCAGTTTCCATTTAATACTTGACTGAGGATAAGTATGTACTGGATGCATTCACATATAAAATTGAATATGGGTCTCCAATTCTAATCAGTGTGGAAATAGCTCACTATTTTTGTGGTCTAAGTTTTATCACACACACACCCCTTTAAAAAAAAGAGAAGAGACAATGGAAAATGAGCTAGAGAGAGAGTCTAGTCTATATTATGACATGTCAAAAAAAGCTGTTCATTTTCTGAAATTTTTTAATGTGAAGCTTCAGATTTCTAGCTGTCAAGAAGTCTACTCAGAAGAAACAAACTAGTTATGGAACTTTGTTTGGGTTTTTTATTCCAACTGGTTCATATGGTAACTTGGATGTAAGCAAGACTTTTACAGCTGTGAGACCTCTATATAGAAATGGCATGTGCAGAATGCTTGAGTCACGTCAGTCCATGCAGAGCCAGCTCTAACAGAGAGACTGGAATAGTCATCTATCTTCTTACATGATCACTAAACTGGCTGTGTTTACCTGACTGTCATCAACTGCTCTTGGAAAACAAACAGATAAACATGGGGTAAATATTATGACAGAAGTAAGAGGGAAAAAGTGGAAGAAAGGTCACAACAAGGGCCCCTGATATTTGAACACATTTTTTTCTTTTTGCACCTTTCCCATTTCATATGATGTGTTTTCTAACGCACTGTGCCCCAAATATCCTAGGTGAGGGAGGGTGGAGGAAGGGCTGTGGTCCTTCCGGGGGCAGATGTCTCCTCCAACACTGATATCTGAATACTGAGGCTGAACTCTATTCATGGCACCATCCCACAACCCAGTCTTGCTGTTTACAGACTGCTGTGGCAGTCAGGTGTTAGCCGGCCGAGTTCCCGCTAACTGCTACGAAGCTGTCTATCCGTGTTAAGAACCTGAGTAGTTTGTGTCACCCAGATCCTTCAAGTTATCCATCTGCTTTTCCACACTTCTTAGAATCAAGGATCAGAAAAGGGATTTTATTGCATGTGCAGAGGTTTGCCTGGACACAAATGCTACTCAAGAAGGGCGAGGCTGTCACCAGGTCAGTGTACAGATACCTGAGAAGGCGGTGGGAACGGTCTGTTCCTCACCAACTTCCTGTAGCAAACTCAAGACAAAGTAACGCCAGACAGCACCAACAGCCAGCAGCTTGCCTGTTCACTCCTACTTGCCTAGACAGCCAAGAAAGAGTGCTTTACTCAGCATGATCAAGCATTTTAATCTCAGTGTGGCAGGGGCCTGCTGGGCCACAATTTTCTAGTGAAAGCTTCTCCTACTGATTATGTGTGATAAAGGATGAGAATCTGTGGCCATGTGGCTACAGAGAGAAACATGAAGAAGCGAAACAGGCAAGGAAGGCAACCAGCTGAGATCGGGAGCTATAAACAAGAAGGCTGGGAAACTGGGGGTGGGGGAGAGATAAAAAGCTTCTGAATTCTGCTCAGAATAGTTAGGTTACCTATGCAAAGCAGGGCCCAGAGCAAATGCCTCACCTTCTTTGTGTGACAGGGAGAAGATAAAAGTTCTAGAGACTGAATTGGCTGAGGCTATTCTTTAGGCTAGAATCATCCTCCTGTGGCTACTAAGCAGGAGAACTTTCCTCCTTCCTTTCTTTCGTTAAAGTTCTGTGACACTGTTTAAGAAGCTTCTGAATGTCTTCCCTTGTACAGAACATATATTACCCTCTTAGGCATCTCTAGATCTGTTAGTGGGTGAGCGCCACCTCCATCCTGCCAAAGCTGATGCTTGGAGGCATAAGCAATCTTTCTTACTTGATCCATTTGCAGCCTCATAAAAGAGCAGAAAAGTCAAACTAGTGAGGTAAACGGTCTCAAAGTGCCCCTTCATTGCTCACCCAGGAGGTTGCTTTTGGAATCAATACAAGAGGCAGGGCCCTCAGAAAATGATACACTTTCCCACAACCTCAGGCGCTTGATTTGAGCTGATATCCCTGGTGGGTACTATCTGGGCAAGTCAAACGTTGTAAGTTTTGTAGTCCAATATTTTGTTCAACCCTAAGTACAATAAAAGGTAGTTCTGAAAGAGCCTCAAGAAATGTGAGATGACTTTGCAGAGTTAGAAAATTTTTGAAAGGATGGCTCTATTACCATGGTTTAGTTTCATGTCTTTTACTGTGGTAAGGTACCAAAGAATTGAAAAATTAATATTAATATTTTAGGAGAAAGAGTCAGGTTTTTTGCTCTCTCCTTTCTGTGGGAAAAGGAATATGGGAGTTTTTCTGGCTTGCAGAGATATACTGTGTAGAAAACCCCCTTTACTAAAAAGCTTAAAGGGCATTTTATAATTTGGGCTAAGCATACAAAGAGATTTTATAAATATGATTTTTATACTTGTGTGTGATTTGTACTAATTCAGAATAGACGACAGCATTGAATTGTAAATAAAAAGATTTTGTGCTAGGTTTTGAGTGGAAGTAGAAAGAAAACTTGAATTCCCTCCCTTCCCCTGCACCTGTGAGGAAGATAATAAACACCTAGCCAGGTGCGGGGAAAGGGAAGAGAGACTAAGCTAAGCCTTTCCTTTCCCTTCTTTTCTTTCTTTAACGGACCATTCACGATGTGTATCCCTGGTGCCATGTACGCTCCCCCTCCCTTCTTGAAGGCCTATAGTTAATGTATGTACCTCTAGACAAAGGGATAGCAGATGAACACTGAAAGATTTGGGAATGCCTTTTAATATGTAAAACAACATTTTTCACTATTATGTTACCTTATAAATTTTTCTTTTTTTTTCTTTTTTATTTTTTTAATATATATTTTATTATTATTAATTCTAATGGGGTGACAACAATAAATCAGGGTACATATGTACAATGAAAACATCTCCAGGTTATCTTATCATTCAATTGTGTTGCATACCCATCACCAAAAGTCAAATTGTCCTCTGTCACCTTCTATCTGGTTTTCCCTGTACCCCTCCCATCCTCCCTATCCCACTCTTCCCTCCCTCCCCCCATCCCGTAACCACCACTCTCTTGTCTATGTCTCATATTCTCACTTTTATGTTCCACCTATGTATGTAATCATGCTGGCCTCAGTTTTTTTTTTTTCTAATTTACTTATTTCACTCCGTATAATGTTATCAAGGTACATCCATTTTGTTATAAATGATCTGATGTCATCGTTTCTTATGGCTGAGTAGCATTCCATAGTATATATGTACCATAGCTTTTTGATCCACTCGTCTTCTGACGGACACTTGGGCTGGTTCCAGATCTTCGCTATTGTGAACAATGCTGCCACGAACATGGGGGCGCATTTCTTCTTTTCGAACACTGCTATGGTGTTCTTAGGATATATTCCTATAAGTGGAATAGCTGGGTCAAAAGGCAGTTCAATTTTTAATTTTCTGAGGAATCTCCAAACTGTTTTCCACAGTGGCTGCACCAGTCTGCATTCCCACCAGCAGTGCAGAAGGGTTCCCTTTTCTCCACATCCTCGCCAGCACTTATTCTGTGTTGTTTTGCTGATAAGTGCCATTCTGACTGGTGTGAGGTGATATCTCATTGTGGTTTTAATTTGCATTTCTCTAATGATTAGTGATGTTGAGCATTTTTTTCATATGCCTATTGGCCATCTGTATGTCTTCTTTGGAAAAATTTCTACTCATTCCTTTTGCCCATTTTTTGATTGGGTTGTTTGTCTTCCTGGTGTTGAGTTTTATAAGTTCTTTATAAATTTTAGTTATTAACCCCTTATCAGATGTGCTGTCAAATATGTTCTCCCATTGTGTGGTTTGTCTTTTTATTCTGTTCTTATTGTGTTTAGCTGTGCAAAAACTTTTTATTTTGATATAGTCCCATTTGTTTATCTTGCCTTTTATTTCATTTGCCCATGGAGATAAATCGGCAAATATACTGCTGCTGAAAATGTTGGAGAGCTTGCTGCCTATGTTTTCTTCTAAGATGCTTATGGTTTCACGGCTTACATTTAAGTCTTTTATCCATTTTGAGTTTGTTTTTGTGAATGGTGTAAGTTGATGGTCTATTTCATTTTTTTGCAGGTAGATGTCCAATTTTCCCAACACCATTTGTTAAAGAGGCTGTCTTTACTCCATTAGTATGTTCTTTCCTCCTTTGTCAAATATCAGTTGTCCATTAAGCTGTGGGTTTATTTCTGGGTCCTCTGTTCTGTTCCATTGATCTATGTGCCTGTTCTTATGCCAATATCAGGCTGTCTTGAGTATAATGGCCTTATAGTAAACCTTGATATCTAGAAGAGTGATACCTCCTGCTTTATTTTTTCTTTTTAAGATTGCTGAGGCTATTCGTGTTCTTTTTTGGTTCCATATAAATTTTTGGAATATGTGTTCTATATTTTTGAAGTATGTCATTGGTATTTTATTTGGTATTGTATTGAATTTATAAATTGCTTTGGGTAATATAGACATTTTAATGATGTTTATTCTTCCAAGCCATGAGCACGATATATGCTTCCACTTGTTTGTATCTTCCTTGATTTCTTTTATCAATGTTTTATAATTTTCCGAGTACAAGTCCTTAACCTCCTTGGTTAAATTTACTCCTAGGTACTTTATTTTTTTGGCTGCAATAGTGAAGGGTATTGTTTCCTTAATTTCTTTTGCTGACAGTTCATTGTTTGTATACAGATATGCCTCTGATTTCTGAGTATTAATTTTATATCCTGCCACCTTGCTGAATTCATTTATAAGGTCCAGTAGTTTTTTGACTGAGACTTTAGGGTTTTCAATATACAATATCATATCATCTGCAAATAGTGACAGTTTTACTTCTTTTCCAATTTGGATGCCTTTTATTTCTTCTTCTTGTCTGAGTGCTGTAGCTAGGACTTCCAGAACTATGTTGAATAAGAGTGGTGAAAGTAGGCATCCCTGCCTGGTTCCTGATCTTAAGAGGATTGCTTGTAATTTTTGTCCATTTAGTATGATGTTTGCTGTCGGTTTATCGTCGATGGCCTTTATCATGTTAAGGAATGATTCCTGTATTCCCACTTTACTGAGAGTTTTGAGCATGAATGGGTGCTGGATTTTATCAAATGCCTTTTCTGCATCTATTGAAATTATCATGTGATTTTTGTCCTTCCTTTTGTTTATGTGATGAATCACATTGATTGATTTGCGAATATTGAACCAGCCTTGCCTCTCCAGAATAAATCCCACTTGATCATGGTTTATGATTTTTTTCATATATTGCTGGATGCGGTTGGTTAATATTTTGTTGAGAATTTTAGCGTCTAAATTCATCAGGGATATAGGCCTATAATTTTCTTTCTTTGTGTTGTCTTTGCCCGGTTTTGAGATCAGAATTATGCTTGCCTCATAAAAGGAGTTTGGAAGTCTTTCTTCCTATTGAATTTTTTGAAATAGCTTGAGGAGGATAGGAGTTAGTTCTTCTTTGAATTTTTGATAGAATTCACTTGTGAAGCCATCAGGCCCAGGACTTTTCTTTTTTGGGAGTTTTTTGATAATTGTTTCAATCTCATTTGTTGTAATTGGTCTGTTTAGATGTTCTGATTCTTCCAGATTGATTTTTGGAAGGTTATATGATTCAAGAAATTTGTCCATTTCACCAAGATTGTCTAATTTTTATTTATTTGAGTCCTCTCTCTTTTTTTCTTGGTGAGTCTAGTTAAAGGTTCATTAATCTTGTTTACCTTTTCAAAGAACCAGCTTCTGGTTTCATTGATCCTCTGTATTGTTTCCTTAGCCTTTATGTCATTTATTTCTGCTCTGATCTTTATTATTTCCTTCCTTCTACTTGTCTTGGGTTTTATTCGTTGTTGTTTTTCTAGTTCTTTTAGATGCAGGGTCAGGTTGCTTATTTGAGCTTTTTCTAGCTTCTTATGATATGCCTGTAGTGCAATAAACTTCCCTCTCAGAACTGCTTTTGCTGTGTCCCATAAATTTTGAGTTGATGTATGCTCATTATCATTTGTTTCTAGAAACTTTTTTATTTCTTCTTTGATCTCATTGTTAATCCATTCATTATTTAATAACATGCTATTTAGTTTCCAAGTGTTTGAGTAATTTTCAGTTTTTTTGTGTTTAATTTCTAGTTTCATGGCATTGTGATCAGAGAAAATGCTTGATATGATTTCAATCTTCTTAAATTTATTGAGACTATTTTTGTGTCCTAACATGTGGTCTATCCTAGAAAACGTACCATGAGCGCTTGAGAAGAATGTATATTCTACTGCTTTACGGTGAAAAGTTCTGAAGATATCTATTAAATCAAGTTGATCTAGTGTATCCTTTAAGTCTGCTGTTTCTTTATTAATTTTATTTCTTGAGGATCTATCCAGTGTTGTTAGAGGGTTTTTGAAATCCCCTACTATGATAGTATTGCTGTTAATCTCACCCTTTATATCCATCAAAGTCTGCTTTATGTATGTCGGGGCTCCTATATTTGGTGCGTAGATATTTATTATAGTTATATCTTCCTGTTGAATTCTTTCCTTTATCATTATGTAGTGTCCTTTATCTCTTACTACAGCCTTTGTTTTAAAGTCCATTTTGTCAGATATAAGTATTGCTACCCCTGCTTTTTTTTCATTTCCATTTGCATGAAATATTTTTTTCCATCCTTTTACCTTCAGTCTATGTGCATCTTTTGTTTTAAGGTATGTCTCTTGTAGACAGCATATGTATGGGTCCTGTTTCTTTATCCATGCAGCTACCCTATGTCTTTTGATTGGATCATTTAATCCATTTACATTTCAGGTTATTATTGATATGTAGTTGTTTATTGCCATTTTATTCTTTAAAGCTGTATTCTTCTTTTGCTCTATTCTTTCCTCCCTTTAAACTGTTCACAAGAGGCCCCTTAGTATCTCTTGCAGAATTGGTTTGGTTTTTATGAATTCCTTCAGGCTTTGTTTGTCTGGAAAGCTCTTTATTTCTCCTTCAATTTTAAACGTTAGCCTTGCTGGATAAAGTAGTCTTGGTTGTAGGTTCTTGTTCTGCATTACTTTGATTATATCTTGCCATTCCCTTCTGGCCTCAAGTGTTTCTGTTGAGAAGTCCGATGTCATCCTTATGGGGGCTCCTTTGTAGGTGATAGCCTTTTTTTCTCTAGCAGCTTTTAAAATTTTTTCTTTATCCATTAGCTTTGGTATTTTAACTATGATGTGTCTTGGTGTAGATCTTTTTGGGTTTCTCTTTAATGGAGTTCTGTGTGCTTCTTGAACGTGTGGAGTGTTTCCCAGCCTTAATTTAGGCAAGTTTTCTGCTATGATTTGATTGAACAAAGTTTCCATTTCCTGTCCTCTCTCCTTTTCTTCAGGCACCCCTATGATGCAAATGTTATTTCTCTTCATGTTGTCACAGAGCTCCCTTAGAGTTTCCTCACATTTTTTGAATCTCTTTTCCTTTTTCTTCTCTGCTTCTGTGCATTTTTTTATTGTGTCCTCTAACTCGCTTATTCGATCTTCAGTGTGATTCATCCTGCTTTTAATTCCTTCCATTGTGGTCTTCAGTTCTGATACTGTATTTGTCATTTCTGTCTGATTCTTTTTTATTATTTCAATTTCATTTTTTATACTTGTTATCTCTTTATTTAGGTGTTCATAATGACTATCCATTGTTGCTCTAATTTCTTTGAACATCCTAACTATCATTATTCTAAATTCTGCTTCTGGTAATTTGGTTATATCTGGTTCATTCAAGTCCTTCTCTGGGGATTTCTCTTGATTCATTTGGTTTGCATTCCTCTGCCTGCCCATTTTGTCTGTGTATAAGCAAGTTGTGGCCACTGGAGTCCAGTAGGTGTTGCCTTTGTGTTCTCTAGGTGTGGTATGTCTGCAGGCCCCCAACCCCCTCTGCCGGTGCCTAGGGTGGTTGGGTATGAGCGTTGCCAGCGCCGGCCCACTGTGGCTTTTGCTGTGATTTCTGCCTCTCCTCCGCGGGAGGGGCTGTCACTGAAGCCACAAGCCTTAGCACCAAGGGTAGAGGTGAGCACCTTTGCTCAGCTGCGTACCCAGCCTATTTCTGGACTTCTGCCCAGGACCCGCAGTCAGAGCCTGCTCGCTACAGTTTCGCGGGTTGGGCGGGGCTTTTGATGTGCTCTCAGCTGTGAGCCTTTGCCCGTCCGGAGCTTTAACCCCGCCCTTGAGGCCAGGGCCCTTCTGCGCAGGGTTGCAAATCCAGGTTTACTGGGCGGGGCGTGTTTGCTGGCTTCTGCTCAGCTGCGTACTTCCGCTCGCCCCGGACTCTACCCCGCCCCCCCCTGTTCGGAGCTTGCTCGTGCACATAGGAATGCAATCCGTGGTTTCTCTGGCCGGGCGGGGATAGTAGCGTGGGCTCTGCTGCGAGCTTCCACTTGTCTCGGGGTCTACCCCGTTCCCGTGCTCAAATCCCGCTTGCGCACATATAATGTTAAACTGCGGTTTCTCCGGCCAGGGGGGAGGGAGGGGCGGTAGTGTGAGCTCAGCCTCGAGTCCCTGCCCATCCCTGGTCTTATTCCGGTCCCCGTGATCAGGGCCGGCTTGCACAGGGTCCCAGAGCAGATTTCTGTCTGTTCCTGGCCTCCCGCTTTGTCCCCGTAAGAGGGATTAAAGGCGGGCCCACAGCTTCCGGACCGCTTTCGCGTGTCCCCTCCAACCCTGCTGGGCTAGACCGAGCTCACTCCTGCTTGGCCTCCACCCACGCCGACAGAACCACGTTTCAGCGTCCTGCCACCCCAAACCTTTCAGCAACCCTCAGCAGAGTAGGAAGGGACCTAATACTCCACACTGTAGGCCTGGGAGCTCCCTCACTTGTTTCTCAGCTCAAAACTGTCCAAACGCCTCTTCTAGGTTCTGGGACTGCAGGCTGGGGCTTGGTTCCTGGGACCCAGGTCACTCCCTCTCCGCCAAACTTTCCTCCCGCCCCGCGGGTCTCTCCGGGCTGCCGTTTGCTCCGGGGAGCTGGGCAGCCCTCTTCGTGTTTTCGCTATTCCTACCAGTCTAAATGTGGCTTCTTCTGTGTTCCTTGGTTGAAGAGTCCACTTAGTTTAGTTCATAGTTGGTTTATCCAGATGATGGTTCTTGAAATTGAGTTATAATCCACTTTGGTTCTGGGAGTTGGAAGTTGGTACGTCCGCCTACTCCGTCGCCATCTTGCTTCCCATGTTACCTTATAAATTTTAATATGTAGAAATATTTTTTATAAATCCTATAGATGAATGTTATAAGCATGCTAATGAATTGTGTCATCTTCCCCTCCTCTCCCTTTTCCTATCAACATGTGTTTAATCAAAGGCATATAACCTGCCTCAAGGCTATAGTCTGGACAACACCATTTGATTCAGCTATGCCCCGTGTTAGTCATATGTTAATAATGACTAACATGGAGCATATTAATAAATCTCCTCCTTTTAATAAAACTTTAAAAATTCATTTACACTTGGTGTCTCTATGTAAACCCAGCAGAATATTACTTTACAACATTTGGGGGCTCGTCTGGGATCCGGTATTCCATGTCAGCGGGTAGAGACACCCGAACAGGCTGGTCTCTCCGGGGGACTGCCTGACCCCACTAGAATCTTGAGGAGAGGCACCACCTGAGATGTTTCCCCATTTTTCTGTGGGGTTCGGACAGTTCTTTGGCAGACACCCCTGGTTCCCAAATTCAATGATTTGGACAATTTGGCAGAAAGATCAAGGAGTGTTAGATTCTGACTTCCGGAGGTATATAGGTAAGGCAAATCTTTTGCTTTGCTGCTCGTGACTGGTCAGTTTGGACTACTGCATGAGGACTGGATGCAATCTTACTCATGCAATAGGCTCTCCAAGACCAAGACATTGGTGGAGAGTTTTGGGTCCTGCCTTGGCTTTCTCTGAGAGACGTCTGGTTGTACTTTAGGAAGACAATTAGTGGGGACTTAGTCCTGCCTTGGACTTCCAGGGACATCCAGTTGTGCTCTCAGAGAAGACATTAGTGGGGAAATTTGGTGGTACTCTCAGGAAGAGACCTGAGTAAGGACTGAGTTAATTAGTCCTGTCTTGGACTTCCAGGGACACTTCTTGTGCTTGTCGAGATCTCAATCTTTGTTTTTAATGTTTCTGTATAAAACCCCTGAGTGACTGGTGTGTAAGTGGGGATCTCTGGTGCCTGAGCCTAAGCCCTTCCAGGGACATGGCTGAGTGAGCCCCTGAGAGGCCCCTAACAGGGGACCCCCTTCCTTTGTAAATTGAGCTGTGTGCTTAAATAGTAAATAATCTGTTTTGTCTCTTTGTTTGTAAAGAAAATCTCTGGTATAATTTTAATTAGAATAAGTAAAGCATGTTCATTTAAATCTCTTGATTTGTGATTTGTGTATGTAAAGTCTTTGTTTAATGTCTAAATGTGTCTGTTTTTAAGGCCTGAATTAAGATCTTGCATGCAAAAATAGAAAGTTTCTGGCTTAAAACCAGAGGGCAGCCTGACCTGTGGTGGTGCAGTGAGTAAAAGCGTCAGCCCGGAACACTGAGGTCACTGGTTTGAAACCCCAGGCTTGCCTGGTCAAGGCACATATGGGAGTTGATGCTTTCTGCTCCTCCTCCACTTCTCTCTCTCTCTGTCTCCTTTCTCTAAAATGAATAAATAAAATCTAAAAAAAAGAAAAAAAAAAAACCAACCCCCCCCCCAAAAAAAATAAATCCAGAGGGCAAAAGAGAAGGGAAATTCATAAACCTCATATGAGCTAGCAGCTGTCCGCCAGAGCCTGCAAATTATAAAACCAGCAAAATTCTTAGAAATATTAAAAATTCTTAAATAGTAAGTTGTATGTACTGTAGATTCTCTTTGTTCATCTGAGAAATCTCTCATGACATTTCAAGGTTTGGGCCTTTCTCCCTGGACTCACTAAATATCTTTTCTTGGATTCAAGACCTCTGGCTGCAGGACACTCTGCCTGACTTCTCCCTTGAAGAAATTATTCTATTTTGCTGGCTCCTCCCTCTTGTTTTGTGTAATAATTGACACCTCTTTAATCAAACATCCTTTATTCTGAGTACTAATTATTACCCGTGTTATTTTTCTTGCTTTTATTGGTGTGCAGATTACTGGATTCTTGCCAACAGTTTCAATTTTGTAAATCAGTGTCTCTAGCTATTCAATATGGGAGGAGGACCCAGTACACAAAAGACCTCCTTAGGCTATCTCCTAAAGCACTTTGAAGAAGTTTATAGAGACAACCGTGGGTATGAAATTAAATGGTAAAAAAAAAAAAGACTGTACTCTCTGTGAATCTGAGTGGCCCACCTTCGGGGTTGGATGGCCATTGGCCGGGACTTTTAATCCCCGGTTAATAAGGGCAGTCTGGATTATTGTGACTGAGAATCCAGGCTGTCCTGACCAGTTCCTCTACATTGTTCAATGGCTAAATTTAACAATGACTCCACCACAGTGGCTAAAAGCATACTCCATACAGAGAGGGTACCATGTCTTCTTAGTCAGGCCAGATTTGAGTCTAAAACAGGATAAAAGAATAACTAAAGTAGTAGTAGCAACACTCCAAGAGAGGAAGGAACTCTTTTAAGGGCAAAGGGCCCCTAAGGGAGTGAAATAAAGAAGGAGGGGTGTTGGGCAGATAAAATATATTATGCTCACTTTGTTAAAGATGGTGCTGCCTATGTGCAAGTCCGTTGATATCAAGGTGTGTTGGGGACAGGCTGTGGGCAGGCCAGGTTGGTATAGCTTAAGGCTTAGTTTTAAGAGTAAGCTTTTCCCTACACCCTTGACTGATTGGATGATGTGGGGTGGTGCACTCTCATGAGGAACCCTCCCATTATGCCTCAGATAAGTGACTTTGTATCAGAGACTTCCTTGTTTGTAGATTGGATTAAAGGTTTGGATTTCTACACTATAAAGTGGGGTAGACCGGGAGCTTGCTCTCTCTCGGTTCCTGAGATTAGCATTAGAGAGTAAAGCAGAGGAGGAGAGCAGAGAAAGGCCACATGGAGGAGGCCAGGAGAAGCAGCCAAGATGGCAGAGTGCTGAGGAACAAGCCAGTTTGTGCAGAGTTTGTGCAGACAGAAGGAGATGGGGAACAGAGGTGAATAAGTCTGGTGAGCTAGAAACATTTGATGCTAGGAAACTTGGATAAGTCAGTAGCTTTGTGAGCACTGAATGAGTGGGTTTTGGAGCCCAGTGTGTGTTTTTACTTGCCCACCAGGTGCAAGCTAGGATTAAAGCTGATGGCTCACCAGTTCTTGGCTCTGTTGTTTCATTACTGACTGTCCAAATCAAATGCAAACCTGCACTCGCCAGGCAGCTTTGATAGTGGCCTTGGCTCCTGGCTTTACAAGGGGAAAGAAGCAATTCGAGAAAAAGGATTAGGACTCCACTAGAAAAAAATTAGTACACATATTGTAAAAAAGAAGGACATTGGAAAAATAAATGTCCCATATTACAAGTAGCTAAGGGAAGTTCTAAAATTCTGAACTTTGAGGACTGACAGGGCCAAGGTGGGTGTTGGGTCCCCTCCAAGTTCCCCTCCCCTCCCCAATTCCTTCATGTGGCATGATTGTTGTCTGAGATGAAGGTATGGGGTTCACGGGGGAGATCCACTGTGTTAGCCATAATAGTAGAAAACTGTAAAAGAAAATTCTCAGGGAATTGCGCAATTGCTGTGTCCCCAGGGAAATTAAAAACCTCATGTGGGCTAGAAGGTGAATTTATGAAATTTGTGATTTTTAGTTTGCTACTTTTGTTGTAGGAAATAAAGCTAGACAGCTGCTCAGAGCAGGATAGTTAGCTGCAGGTGGTGGATTGGTTTGCATTCCTGCTTAGGAGGGGCCATTGTTTTTGCTAATGGCTGCACAAAAGTGGTGGGAAAGGTGCTGGAGAAAATGGCAGGGACAACTAAGGGTAGGGTGACTAGAGGAAGTATAAAAACTTTCAGATATTCAGGTATCCACCTACTGAACCAAAAGAAGTTTCACCCATTTGGAAAATATGGAGTAGGGGCATGGCTGAGGAGAGGCAAGCGCAGACCTGCAACCCCCCCCTCCGCCCCATGCTGTGCTCCTGCCTCCACCGCTGCCAGGGGCACACAGAGCAGGAGGCGGACAAAGGGCAACTGGCCAAGTGCCAAGATCTGAGCCCCTTTGCCACCTCCCCCCCTGCTCAGCCAGGCTAGAGTTCAGCCCGCCTCGGGTTGTGCAAGAAGGGCCAGGTAGAAATGTTTAGAAAATAACAAACCTCGGGTGTAGACCTTGTTAATTATCAATTTTTTGAAATGAATTACAGCTCCACAAAAAAGAATAATAAAATTATAGTAAAAGGGATTGTCAGTGACAGGCCCTCCGGTTGCCTCTTCCCTACCCCCTCCTCTAAGACTTGAAAGTCACACAGGCCCTTCATTGAAACCCTGGTCAGCAAACTGCAACTCGAGGACCACATGCCTCTTGAGTATGGCTCTCCCACAAAGTGCCGTGCATGGGTGCTGCCTCGATGGAAAATGTGCCTATCTAGTTTAAGTTTAAAAATTTGGCTCTCAAAAGAAATTTCAATTGTTATGCTGTTAATATTTGGCTCTGTTAACTAATGAGTTTGCCAACCACTGGGTTAAGAATAGTAGCTTATTGTCCTTCACTGGTGTGTAAAAAGTTATGAAAAAATATTTTCTATGTTAAACATATACATGTTATTTCAAAGGTCTTTTGTTAATTCTTTTTATTTGCTATTTCATAGCCCTGTAATGTTAAAATCTTAGTTTAAATATTAGAAAATATGTAATAATTGTTAATAATGTCTTTTTATATAATATTTAATTTATTATCATTTTTGAAGCCGTATTGTTCAATGTTAAGTCACCAAACCCAGAGTGACAAATATTACTATTGATTAGCTTAACAGTGGAATTCTCAACATAATAGGTAAAAAGAAAAGAAATGGAAACATTTTAAATTTAGAGTCCAGATGAAAAAGGTTAAAAGATATGAACAAAAATTTATTTCTTTTGAGCTTTTAGACATTATCTGTTAAGATGCATAAAATTACAGCATAAATAAGGTGTGTTTTCTTAGAATGTAAAAAAAATTTATAATTAAGTAAAACATAAAGTTTATTTTATAAAATATTAGTCATTTCAATTAGTGATTGTAACTAAATCATTAAAATGTAAGACATAATTGTAATAGAAAATAGTTTAAATTCTTTTTCCCAAATGACCTATAGAATTAGAAAGCTCAGAATTACCTTTATCAGGGAAGCCTCAAATTCTAACAGGACTGTTAGACAATCAAGATCACCTCAAGAAAATGTTTCTAGTTGCCTAGCTTAAGTAGAATTCTAACAACCAAGCAAGTGAGGAGTGTTTGAACACTTTTCACCAGTTTCTGTTAGCCAGGATCAAAAAAGATACTGAAACGGTCAACTTAGTCTTTATATACCAATCAGCTCTAGAAATAAAAAAAAAAAAAATTATAAATTTTAAAAGGATAGCATCATCAGCTGCTAAAAATAAATAAATGAATAAAACTAAGCATTTTGTAAAGGACATTGCTCCTCCCTCAATCACATAACTCTGCCTGGCTCCTAAGATGACTGTTTAGTCAACGAGGGGTAAGATCCCTGAAAGAAGGAATGACCTAAGACGGGAACAGCCGAAAAGGGGCCATATAAAGAAGGCTTACAAACTAACAAAGGTGAGGCTTAAACCCTCACCCCAACAATGCAGAAGCCTGCTCCCCTAAAATAGTGGCTTTCATCTACTGACCAGGACAACAAAAGGAAGGGAGACTCTCTAAAAACTCAAGAAAAAACTAACAGCTGAAGATGCTACATAAAACCAGTGGAGTTTTTAGGAAATTTTAATAACTTTACTAAAACCCTTGTTGCTAAAGGTTTGTTCACAACCAATTAGAAAAAGATTTTTCTAGCAGGAAAAAATAATTAGAAAAGCCAAACTTTACAACATTACCTCTACTAGATGGTGAGCTCCTTGAGGGCAGGGGTCTAACCCTGTTTGGTAGTCCTGGAATGTGAATAAAGGCTCAAGATCGCTAGGCATGGGCTAACACAATATATGGTATTAAGCAGACACACAGCGAACCTATGCTAAACCAGTGAGAAGATTTCCCTATATCCCTCCCGAGGCTATGATTCTGAGATGTCCACACAACACTACAACACAGAAATAATGCAAATTCCATTGTTACTGATGCTTCTGAATATAGACAAGTCTATTTTACTTTTTTTGGATTATTCATGGCCAATTTTTATTCCCACTGGATACCATCCTGCCCGGAATGATGAAAGAACACTACATCCTTTAATGTCACAATTGAATTGTACTCAGGAAATGTTGTTATTTTAATATTATTGTAAACCAAACATAATTAAGAATGTGACTCTTTCCAGGAAAATATCACATGACATACTCCAGAGACAAATATAAATGAATTATAGTTTACTTGATTATTTGGTTTATCTAATCTATGTCTTATCAGTTAATTTAAATTAGTATTTAAGGCATCTATAAAACTGACAGAATTTTGCACTTTTAATTCTGGTGTTTTAGTATCTTGAAGGCATGATGTGATGAAAGCAAATTAGGGGCATGAGTTGATCAAGACTTGGAGTGACTCGTATTAACCCAAACCAAAAAAAACCCATAACAATACCCTAGACCTTACAATTTTCCATTTAGTTTTGGCTTAAACTTACTGGTTCAGAGAAGATGACTCCAAACTATGGAATCTACTCTATGACATGGATATTTATACTGTGTGATACTAATCCATATAAAATACTGGTTTGGGGAAAGGATGTTCACACACATATTATTCTTTTCTTTTTTCCTGCTTTTAAAGTCCTATATATACCACTTAGTGATTTTTTATGGGAAGGCTGAGGTGCCAAGAAGAATTATAATTATGAGGTGAAACATCAAGACCTTGGCAAGGGACCTGAGCTGGCAGACCCAAGGAAGGGAGCAGCTGGACAGTATTGTGGGTCTGAGCTCAGGTGGGGATGGGGGTTGGGTGGTGATGAAGGGGGATTTTCTGTTTTACCTCTGCATATAAAATCTATCTCCCCTCAATGACTTCTGGAAAACGCATCATGTATTTGTTGACATTTGTAGAGATTTCTGTCCTTAATTTCACATAACAATGACAAGTTCAAAAATATACATCTACCACAGAGTCTGAGAACATCATTGGAATTTTCTGGAGAACTCTAATTAATACACAAAATTGTAAGGAATTTCACAGGTATTATTGTTAATCTGACAATGAGGCAAAAAAGTATTATATATAAAATTAGTACTGAATTCTTAGGCTGAAAAAAAAGCTGAGCAAATTTTTAAAATATCATTCTTCCAAATTTAATACCACTTTTTCATAAAATATCATTAAAAGCATCCATGTTCTTTCATAAAAACAACAATGTCAACAAGCTAACAACCATGCAGTGCAACCTAGGTGTATTATTTGTAGCCTAAGCTACATTAATTATGGAGGGAAGTACTAGGGAAACTTTAAACTAAAAATAAAAAAAAACATTTTTAATTTCTGGTTTATTTAATATGAAATCCATATGTTAGATGTTTTGGTATTTGATTTTGTAGAAAATAAAACACATATAAACCCCAGATATTTATTTCAGTTGTTTAAAGTAAATGTAAAACTAAAATATAACAATTCAACATTTTAATATACTATATTCGTTAACTAAAAATCATTTTAAGGGATGCTATTAGGGTGTAAAATGTAGTAAAGGTGATTGACTTTTTTTTTGTGATACTTTCCCTGTTATACATTTATCTGGTTCCCTCCATTCCTATCCTGAAAGCACATAAAAATGACTTCTTTTTTCTTTTCTTTTTTTGTATTTTTCTGAAGTGAGAAGCCGGGAGGCACAGAGACAGACTCCCACATGCACCCAACCAGGATCCACCCGGCATGCCCACTACAGGGTTGATGCTTTGCCCATCTGGGTTGTTGCTCCATTGCAGCCAGAGCCATTCTAGTGCCTGAGGTGGAGGCTATGGAGCCGTCCTCAGCACCTGGGCCAACTTTGCTCCAGTGGAACCTTGGCTGTGGGAGGGGAAGAAAGGGAGAGAAAGGACAGGGGAAAGGGTGGAGAAGCAGATAGGTGCTTCTCTTGTGTGCTCTGGCCGGGAATCGAATCTGGGACTTACACATGCCAGGCTGACACTCTATCACTGAGCCAATATCTTTTTTCTTACTGGATTACTTTTTATACTGTTTGTGAAAAAGAGTCAGTTTTCTCAGACCAAAGATTCTTCTTAAAGGAACAGTGCAGAAAACCTCTCTCACAACCACTCACCCAGGGCTCCGGGGAACAGGGACAGAGGAGAGGACCAGAGTAGCGGGAAGAGATTGTGGACTGAAGGCACAGAGAGAAACACTCTGAGGGGCAGCCACCCTAACCCCTGGGCTAAGTCACTACCCTAATCAAAAACGAATATTTCCCCTGGAACTAGCAATACCAGCAAAGGGAGACAGGACACCAGCCAAACAAGCTCTCCCACGGCACTTAGAGCAGAGCTACTTAGACAGAGGGAGCTTCCAGGACTACAGTATGGAGTGTTAGGGTCTGAGCTGCCGTGCACCCACCAACACTGCTGAGGGCTTGCTGGAAGGACGGTGGCAGTGGGATGCTGAAACGCGGTTCTGTCGGCAGGGGCGGAGGTTCAGCTGGTGTGAGCTCGGTCTAGCCCAGCAGGGGTGGAAGGGACGCGCAAAAGTGGTCTGGCAGCTGTGGGCCCGCCTGTAGCCCCACCTGTAGGGGAAAAGTGGGAGGCCAGGAACGGGCAGAGATCTGCTCTGTGACCCTGGACCCTGTGCAAGCCAGCCCTGACAAAGGGGGTGGGACTAGGACCATGGACAGGCGGAGGCTCGTGGCTAAGCACACGCCAGTAGCCCCGCCTGGCCTGAGAAACCGCGGTTTGCCGTCCTGTGTGCGTGAATTGGCTCTGAATGCGGGGGCGGGGCTAGAGCCCCGGAGGGGTGGAGGCTCACAGCTGAGACCATGTCAGTAGCCCCATCCAACCTGGGAAACTGTGGTGAGCAGGCTCTGACCACGGGGGCCAGGTGGAAGCCAGGGAACAGGCTGGGTCAGCAGCTGAGCAAAGGTGCTCACCTCTACCCTTGGTATGAGACTTGTGGCTTGAGTGCAACCCAAACTGTGGAGGTGAGGCAAAGGCCCAGGCAGGCTGAAGCTTCTAGAGCTGAGTACCAGAACACAGCCACTCCTGCAGAGGAAAGGCAGAAATTACAGCAGCAGCCTAAGTAGGCCGTTGCTGACAACTCCCATACCCAACCGCCCTAGGCAGTGGCAAAGCGGGTGGCGGGCCTGTAGACATACTACACATAGAGAACAGAAAGACAACACCCATTGGAGACCAGTGTCCACAACCTTCTTATACACAGACAAAATGGGCAGGCAGAGAAATGCAACCCAAATGAATTAAGAGAAATCCCCAGAGAAAGAACTGAATGAACCAGATATAACCAAATACCAGAAGCAGATTTTAAGTAATGATAGTTAGGATGTTCAAAGAAATTAGAGCAACAATGGATAGTCATTATGAACACCTAAATAGAGAGATAACAAGTATAAAAAACGAAATTGAAATAATAAAAAAGAATCAGACAGAAATGACAAATACAGTATCAGAACTGAAGACCACAATGGAAGGAATTAAAAGCAGGATGGATGACGCTAAGGGTCGAATCAGCGAGTTAGAGGACACAATAAACAAAGGCACAGAAGCAGAGCAGAAAAAAAAAAAAGAGACTTAAAAAATGTGAGGAAACTCTAAGGTAGTTCTGTGACAACATGAAGAGAAATAACATCGGCATCATAGGGGTTCCTGAACAAGAGGAGAGAGAACAAAAAATAGAAACTTTGTTCAATCAAATCATAGCAGAAAACTTTCCTAAGTTAAGGCTGGGAAACATTCCACACGTTCAAGAAGCACACAGAACTACAATAAAGAGAAACCCAAAAAGATCTACACCAAGACACATCATAGTTAAAATACCAAAGCTAAGGGATAAAGAGAAAATTTTAAAAGCTGCTAGAGAAATAAAAGCTATCACCTACAAAGGAGCCCCCATAAGGATGACAACTGACTTCTCAACAGAAACACTTGAGGCCAGAAGGGAATGGCAAGATATATTCAAAGTAATGCATAACAAGAACCTACAACCAAGACTACACTATCCAGCAAGGCTAACGTTTAAAATTGAAGGACAAATAAAGAGCTTCCCAGATAAAGAAAGCCTCAAGGAATTCATTAAAACCAAATGAATTCTGCAAGAGATACTAAGGGGCCTGTTGTGAACAGTTCAAAGGGAGGAAAGAATAGAGCAAAAGAAGAATACAGCTTTAAAGAATAAAATGGCAATAAACAACTACATATCAATAATAACCTGAAATGTAAATGGATTAAATGATCCAATCAAAAGACATAGGGTAGCTGCATGGATAAAGAAACAGGACCCATACATATGCTGTCTACAAGAGACATACCTTAAAACAAAAGATGCACATAGACTGAAGGTAAAAGAATGGAAAAAATATTTCATGGTAAATGAAATAAATGAAAAGCCGTAGTAGCAATACTTATATCTGACAAAATGGACTTTAAAACAAAGGCTGTAGTAAGAGATAAAAGACGACACTACATAATGATAAAGGAAACAATTCAACAGGAAGATATAACTATAATAAATATCTACGCACCAAATATAGGAGCCTCGACATATATAAAGCAGACTTTGATGGATATAAAGGGTGAGATTAACAGCAATACTATCATAGTAGGGGATTTCAATACCCCTCTAACAACACTGGATAGATCCTCAAGAAAGAAAATCAACAAAGAAACAGCAGACTTAAAGGATACACTAGATTAACTTGATTTAATAGATATCTTCAGAACTTTTCACCCTAAAGCAGTAGAATATACATTCTTCTCAAGCGCTCATGGTACATTTTCTAGGATAGACCACATATTAGGACACAAAAATAGTCTCAATAAATTTAAGAATATTGAAATCATACCAAGCGTTTTCTCTGATCACAATGCCATGAAACTAGAAATTAACCACAAAAGAAAAACTGAAAAATACTCAAACACTTGGAAACTAAATAGCATGTTATTAAATAATAAATGGATTAACAATGAGATCAAAGAAGAAATAAGAAAGTTTCTAGAAACGAATGATAATGAGCATACATCAACTCAAAATTTATCGGACACAGCAAAAGGAGTACTGAGAGGGAAGTTCATTGAACTACAGGCATACCAAAAGAAGCTAGAAAAAGCTCAAATAAGCAACCTGACCCTGCATCTAAAAGAGCTAGAAAAACAACAGCAAATAAAGCCCAGGCCCAGTAGAAGGAAGGAAATAATAAAGATCAAAACAGAAATAAATGACATAGAGGCTAAGGAAACAACAATACAGATGATCAATGAAACCAGGAGCTGGTCTTTGCAAAGGTAAACAAGATTGATAAACCTTTAACTAGACTCACCAAGAAAAAAAGAGAGAGGACCCAAATAAATAAAATTAAAAAGGACAGTGGAGAAATAACAACTGATACAACAGAAATACAAAGCATTGTAAGAAACTACTATGAAGAACGCTATGCCAAAAAATTAGACAATCTCGGTGAAATGGACAAATTTCTTGAATCATATAATCTTCCAAAAATCAATCTGGAAGAATCAGAACACCTAAACAGACCAATTACAACAAATGAGATCAAAACAGTTATCAGAAAACTCCCAAAAAAGAAAAGTCCTGGGCCTGATGGCTCCACAAGTGAATTCTATCAAAAATTCAAAGAAGAACTAACTCCTATCCTTCTCAAGCTATTTCAAAAAATTCAAGAGGAAGGAAGACTTCCAAACTCCTCTTATAAGGCAAGCATAATTCTGATCCCAAAACCAGGCAAAGACAACACAAAGAAAGAAAATTATAGGCCTATATCCCTGATGAATTTAGACGCTAAAATTCTTAACAAAATATTAGCCAACCGGATCCAGCAATATATGAAAAAAATCATACACCATGATCAAGTGGGATTTACTCTGGAGAGGCGAGGCTGGTTCAATATTCGCAATTCAATCAATGGTGATTCATCACATAAACAAAAGGAAGAATAAAAAATCACATGATAATTTCAATAAATGCAGAAAAGGCATTTGATAAAATCCAGCACCCATTCATGCTCAAAACTCTCAGTAAAGTGGGAATACAAGGAACATTCCTTAACATGATAAAGGCCATCTACGACAAACACACAGCAAACATCATACTAAACGGGCAAAAATTAAAAACAATCCCCTTAAGATTAGGAACCAGGCCGGGGTGCCCCCTTTCACCACTCTTATTCAACATAGTTCTGGAAGTCCTAGCCACAGCAATCAGACAAGAAGAAGAAATAAAAGGCATCCAAATTGGAAAAGAAGAAGTAAAACTGTCATTATCTGCAGATGATATGATATTGTATATAGAAAACCCTAAAGTCTCAGTCAAAAAACTACTGGACCTTATAAATGAATTCAGCAAGTTGGAAGGATATAAAATTAATACTCAGAAGTCAGAGGCATTTCTATATACCAACAATGAATTGTCAGCAAAAGAAATTAAGGAAACAATCCCCTTCACTATTGCAGCCAAAAAATTAAAGTACCTAGGAGTAAATTTAACCAAGGAGGTTCAGGACTTGTACTTGGAAAATTATAAAACATTGATAAAAGCAATCAAGGAAGATACAAACAAGTGGAAGTATATACCGTCCTAATGGCTAGGAAGAATAAACATCATTAAAATATCTATATTACCCAAAGCAATTTATAAATTCAATGCAATACCAATTAAAATACCAATGACATACTTGAAAGATATAGAACACATATTCCAAAAATTAATATGGAACCAAAAAAGAACACGAATAGCCTCAGCAATCTTTATTTTTTAATTTCTTTTTATTTATTTATTTTAGAGAGGAGACACAGAGTGAGAGAGAGAGAGAGAGAGAGAGAGAGAAACGGGGGAGGAGCTAGAAGCATTAACTCCCATATGTGCCTTGACCAGACCAGTGCAGGGTTTTGAACTGGCGACCTCAGTGTTCCCAGGTTAGCCTCAGCAATTTAAAAAAAAATAATAAAGCAGGAGGTATCACTCTTCCAGATATCAAGGTTTACTATAAGGCCATTATACTCAAGACAGCCTGGTACTGGCATAAGAACAGGCACATAGATCAATGGAACAGAACAGAGGACCCAGAAATAAACCCACAGCTTTATGGACAACTGATATTTGACAAAGGAGGAAAGAACATACAATGGAGTAAAGACAGCCTCTTTTACAAATGGTGTTGGGAAAATTGGACATCTACCTGCAAAAAAATGAAACTAGACCATCAACTTATACCATTCACAAAAAAAAAATCAAAATGAATAAAAGACTTAAACGTAAGCCGTGAAACCATAAGCTTCTTAGAAGAAAACATAGGCAGCAAGCTCTCCGACATCTGTAACAGCAATATATTTGGTGATTTATCTCCACGGGTAAATGAAATAAAAGGCAAGATAAACAAATGGAACTATATCAAACTAAAAAGTTTTTGCACAGCTAAAGACAATAAGAACAGAATAAAAAGACAAACCACACAATGGGAGAACATATTCGACAGCACGTCTGATAAATTTATAAAGAACTTATAAAACTCAACACCAGAAAGACAAACAATCCAATCAAAAAATGGGCAAAAGAAATGAATAGAAATTTCTGCAGAGAGGACATACAAATGGCCAATAGGCATATGATAAAATGCTCAACATCACTAATCATTAGAGAAATGCAAATTAAAACCACAATGAGATATCACCTCACACCAGTCAGAATGGCACTCATCAGCAAAACAGGGAACAGGCGCTGGTGAGGATGTGGAGAAAAGGGAACCCTCCTGCACTGCTGGTGGAAATGCAGATGGTGCAGCCACTGTGGAAAACAGTATGGAGATTCCTCAAAAAATTAAAAATTGAACTGCCTTTTGACCCAGCTATCCCACTTTTAGGAATATACCCTAAGAACACCATAGCACTGTTCGGAAAGAAGAAATGCATCCCCATGTTTGTTGCAGCATTGTTCACAATAGCGAAGATTTGGAAACAGCCCAAGTGTCCGTCAGAGGACGAGTGGATTAAAAAGCTATGGTACATATATACTATGGAATACTACTCAGCCATAAGAAATGATGACATCGGATAATTTACAGCAAAATGGATGGACCTGGATAACATTATACGGATTGAAATAAGTAAAACAGAAAAGAACTGAGAACAGCATGATTTCATACATAGGTGGTACATAAAAGTGAGACTATGAGACATGGACAAGAGAGTGGTGGTTACGGGGTCGAGGGATGGGGGAGAGGATGGGAGAGGGGGGAGGGGAGGGGCACAAAGAAAACCAGATAGGAGGTGACAGAGGATAATTTGACTTTGGGTGATGGGTATGCAACATAATTGAATGATAAAATAACCTGGAGATGTTTTCCTTGAACATAAGTACCCTGATTTATTAATGTCAGACCATTAAAATTAATAAAAGAAAAAATAAGAAGTAATAAAAAAGCATTTGATATTTTATTAAACAAGAACATCAGAAAAACAAGTGATGAGTCAGTTGTTTGATTATGCAAATGAGATGCAAAATCAGCTTTTATTTCATTGGTGAAAATGTACTATATACAAAAGGTTGAAAGTATTGGAGTATCTGCATATTCCCTGGTCCCCTAATTTTTGTGAGCAGTGTATTTTGAACCATATAGAATTTATTTTGTGTCACATGATAATCAATTTAAAAAATGATCAGTTGCCTAGCCCACTGATATGATATGTGATGCCTCTTATCAATCACATTTGCTTTTTTTTTTTTTTTTTATTAAGTGAGAGGCAGGGAAGCAGAGAGATAGACTTCCGCATATGTGGGATCCACCCAGCAAGCCCCCTACAGGGTGACGTTCTGCTCATCTGGGGCCACTGCTCTGTTGCTTGGCCACCAAACTATTTCAGCACCAGAGGCAAGATCATGGAGCCATATTAAGCGCTGAGGCCAAACTGCTGGAACCTTCTGAGTCATGGCTGTGGGAGGGGAGAAGAGAGAAAGAGAAGAGGAGAGGAAAGGGTAGAGAAGGAGATGGTCACTTCTCCTGTGTATCCTGACTGGGAATCAAACCTGGGACTTCAATGCCTGGCCAATACTCTACCTTTGAGCTAACCAGCCAGGGCCTATTAATTCTTATGTACACTTGAGTCTGGTTCTTGATTATCTAGTATGTTTCATTAGTTTTTATGTCTGTTCTTACACCAGTACAACTTGAAGAATTACTGTATAGCATTATGGTTTATATCTTTTTGAAGTTAATTTTGAATTTATTGTGTTTACATGGATTCAAGTGTTCCACTGAATATAACTCCATCAAACCCCAACCCTGTGTCCTTTTCTATACCCCCTTTGCCCCCTTCCCTCTAGGATTTGCTGTCCTGTTATCTATATCTCTGTGTTATGTATACATAGTTTTACTAATCCCTTTACTTTCTCTGATACCATCCTCTCATCCTTCTTCCCTTTGACTGCTGTCTCTCTGGTCTCTGTGACCCCACCTCTGCCTCTATTCTGTCCCTCAGTTCATTTTGTTCATTAGATTCCACATATAAGTGAGGTAATATGATATTTTTCTTTCTCTGCCTGGCTTATTTCACTTAGCTTAAAAATTGCTAGGTCCATCCATGCTGTCACAAAAGGTAAGATTTCCTTCTTTTTCACAGCCACATGCTATTACTTTTTGTATATGTACCTCTGCTTTTTAATCAACTTGTCCACTGATGGACACTTTGGCTGTTTCCAGATCTTGGCTATTGTAAACAATGCTGCAATAAACATGGGGGTGCCTATCTTCTTTTGAATCAGTGATTTGGTATTCTTAGGATATATTCCTAAGAGTGGGATAGCTGGGTCAAAAGGCAGTTTGATTTTTAATTTTTTGAGGAAACTCCATACTGTTTTCCACTGTGGCTGCACCAGTCTGCATTCCCACCAGCAGTGCAGAAGGGTTCCCTTTTCTCCACATCCTTGCCAGCACTTACTGTGTGTTGATTTGTTAATGAGCACCATTCTGACTGGTGTGAGGTGGTATCTCATTGTGGTTTTAATTTGCATTTCTATGATTATTAGTGACATTAAACATTTTTTCATATGCCTATCGGCCATTTGTATGCCCTCTTTGGAGAAGTATCTATTCAGTTCTTTTGCCCATTATTTAATTGGATTGTTTACCTTCCTGGTGTTGAGTTTTTAGAAGTTCTTTATAAATTTTGGTTATTAACCCCTTATCAGATGCAGTGGTAAATATGTTTTCTCATTTTGTGGGTTGTCTTTTTATTTTGTTCATGGTGTCTTTTGTTATGCAAAAGATTTTCAGTTCATCCTGTCCTTTATTTCACTTGCCCATGGAGAAAAATCAGCAAAAATATTGCCATGAGATATCGTAGAGTTTACTGCCTATGTTTTCTTCCAAGATGTTTATGGTTTTCATGACTTATATTTAAATCTTTTATTCATATAGAGTTTATTTTTTTGAATTGTGTAAGTTGGTGGTCTAGTTTCATTTTTTTGCATATATCTGTCCAATTTTTCCAACACCATTTGTTAAAGAGATCGTCTTTACTCCATTGTATGCTTTTACCTCCTTTGTCAAATATCAATCGACCATAAAGGCATGGGTTTTTTTCTGGGTTCTCTGTTCTGTTCCATTGATCTGTATGACTCTTCTTATGCCAGTACCAGGCTGTTTTGAGTACAATGGCCTTGTAGTATATAAATTGAAATCAGGAAGTGTGATAACCCCCACTTTATTCTTCATTTTCAAGATTACTAAGGCTATTTGTGTTCTTTTTTGGTTCCATATATATTTTTGGAACATTTGTTCTATATCTTTGAAGTATGCTGTTGGTATTTTAATAGAATTGCATTGAATTTATAGATTGCTTTGGGTAATATAAACATTTTAATGATGTTTATTCTTCCTATCCATGAACACAGTATATGCTTCCACTTTTTGTATCTTCTTTGATTTCTTTTATCAATGTTTTATAATTTTCTGAGTATACGTCTTTTACCTCCTTCGTTAAATTTACATCTAGGTACTTTATTTCTTTTGTTTCAATAGTAAACAGGATTGGTTCCTTAATTTCTCTTTTAGACAGTTTATTGTTGGTATATAAAAATGCCACTGATTTCTGAATATTAATTTTATATCCTGCCACCTTGCTGAATTCATTTATCAGGTCCAGTTGTTTTTTGACTGAAACGTTAGGGTTTTCTATGTACAGTATCATGTCATCAGCAAATAATGACAGTTTTACTTCTTCTTTCCAATTTGGATGCCTTTTATTTCTTCTTCCTTTCTGACTGCTGAGGCTAGGACTTCCAGAACTATGTTGAATAAGAGTGGTGAAAGGGGGCACCCCTGCCTTGTTCCTGATCTTAAGAGGATTGCTCTTAATTTTTGCTCATTGAGTATGATGTTGGCTGTGGGTCTGTCATAGGTGGCCTTTATCATGTTGAGGTAAGTTTCCTGTATTCCCACTTTGCTGAGAGTTTTGATCATAAATGGGTGCTGGATTTTATCAAATGCTTTTTCTGTATCTACTGATATTATCATGTGATTTTTTATTCTTCCTTTTGGTTATGTGATGAATCACATTGATTGATTTGCAAATATTCTATCAGCCTTGCCTCCCCAGAATAAATCCCACTTGATCATGGTGTATGATTTTTTTCATGTATTGCTAGATCTGGTTTGCTAATATTTTGTTGAGAATTTTAGCATCTAAGTTCATCAGGGATATTGGCCTATAGTTTTATTTCTTTGTAGTGTGTTTACCTGGTTTTGGAATGAGATTATGCTTACCTCATAAAAGGAGCTTGGATGTCTTCCCTCCTCTTGAATTTTTGAAATAGCTTGAGAAGGATAGGTGAAAGTTCTTCTTTGAATATTTGGAAAAATTTGCCTATGAAGCCATCTGGTCCAGGACTTTTGTTTGCTGGGACTTTTTTGATAACTGTTTCAATTTCATTTGTTGTAATCAGTCTATTTAGGTTTTCTGACTCTTTCAGATTGAGTTTTGGAAGATTATATGTTTCTAGGAATTTTTCCATTTCACCTAGGTTGTTCACTTTTTTGGCATATAGATCTTCATAGTATTTTCTTACAATCCTTTGTATTTCTGTGGTGTCAGTTGTTACTTCAACACTTTCAATTCCAATTTTATTTAAGTCTTCTCTCTTTTTTTCTTATAAGTCTGGTTAAAGGTTCATCAATCTTGTTTACCTTTTCAAAAAACCAGCTCTTTGTTTTACTGATCTTCTATATTAATTTTTAGCATCTATGTCATTTATTTCTGCTCTGATCTTTATTGTTCCCTTCCTTCTACTTCCTCTGGCCTTTATTTGTTGTTCTCTTTCTAGTTCTTTTAGATACAGGGTTAAGTTGTTTATTTGATCTTTTTCTTGTCTCTTAAGGTATGCCTGTATTGCTATGAACTTCTCTCTCAGGACAGCTTTTGTTGTGTCCCATAAATTTTGAGTTGTTGTATGTTCATTTTCATTTGTTTTAAGGAATTTTTTTATTTCTTCCTTAATCTTTTTGTTAACCCACTCATTACTTAATAATATGCTATTTAGCCTCCAAGTATTTGAATGTTTTTCAGTTTTGCTACTGTACTTGATTTCTAGTTTAATGTCATTGTGATCAGAGAAAAGATGCTTTATATGATTTCAATCTTCTTTAATTTATTGAGACTTGTTTTGTGGACTAACATGTGGTCTATCCTAGAGAATGTACCATGAGCACTTGAAAAGAATGTATATTCGCTGCTTTGGGGCAAAAGGTTCTGAAGATATCTATTAAATCCAGTTGATCTAGTGTGTCATTTAAGGCTGCTGTTTTTTTGTTAATTTTCTGTCTGGAGGACCTATCCATTGAGGTTAGTGCGGTATAAAAATCCCTTACTATTATAGTATTGCTGTTGATATCACCTTTTATGTCCATCAAAATCTGCTTTATATATTTAGTAGTGACCTTCTTTATCCTTTATTATAGCCTTTGTTTTAAAGTCTATTTTGTCAGACATAAGTATTCCTACTCCAGCTTTGTTTTTTCATTTCCATTTGCATGAAATACTTTTTCCATCCCTTCACTTTTAGTCTATGTGTATCTTTTGTTCTAAAGTTGGTATCTTGTAGACAGCATATGTAGAGGTCCTATTTTCTTATCCATGCAGCTACCCTATGTCTTTTGATTGGAGTATTTAATCCATTTACATTTAAGGTTATTATTGACATGTAGTTGTTTATTGCCATTTTCTTTTAATCTACAATTCTCTTTTTCTATATATTTTTTTCCTTTGCTCTTTTTATAGCAGTCCCCTTAACATTTCTTGCAGCACTGACTTGGTTGTAATAAATTCCTTGATGTTTTTTTTTATGCTTTTTATTTCTCCTTCAATTTTAAATGATGGCATTGCTGGATAAAGAAGTCTTGGTTGTAGGTTCTTGTTTTGCATCACTTTTAATATTTCTTGACAATTCCTTCTAGCCTCGAGTGCTTATGTTGAGAAGTTGAATGTCATCCTTGTGGGGGCTCCTCTGTAGGTAATTAACTGCTTTCTCTTGCAGCTTTTAGTATTCTTTCTTTGTTTCTTAACTTTGACACTTTAATTATGATATGTCTTGCTATAGGCCTCCTTGCGTTCCTCTTAAAGGAACTCTCTGTTTTGTTGAACTTGTGTGACTTTTTCCTTTATCAATTTAGGGAAACTTTCAGCTACGATTTTTTCAAACAGGTTCTCTATTCCTTGTTCTTTCTCTTCTTCAGGAACCCCTATGATGCAGATACTGTTTCTCTTCATGTTGTCACAGAGCTTTCTTATAGTTTCCTCAGACTTTTTGAACCTCTTTTCTTTTTGCTGCTCTGCTTGTGTTTATCTTGTTCTCTAAATTGCTGATTCGATCCTCTGCTTCATCCAGACTATTTTTAATTCCTTCAAGTACAGTCTTCATCTCTGACATTGTATTTGTCATTTCTGACTGGTTCTTTTTTATGATTTCAATGTTCTTTTTGATGCTTGCTATCTCTTTATTTAGGTGTCATTATGTCCACACATTGTTGCTCTAAGATACCTGAGCATCCTAAAAACCATTGTTTTAAACTCTGAATCTGGTATTTTGGTTACTTCCATCTCATTCAGTTCTTTTTCTAGGGATTTCTCTATGCTCCAAGCCTCCCTCCTTTCTCCCTGTGGAATCTAGCCTAGCCGGACAGAATATCCAGTGCCCAGGCCAGCTGACTGTGAAGCTCCACCCTATGCAATGCACATGAGTCACTGTGCTGGTGTTGATCACAGAGAGTGAAACTTGCCTCAGCTGGGCCTGGTGTTAGGAGCTTTTCCTTAGAATACCACTCTAGCAAGGGTTGTTAGGTCCTGAACCGATGCTTTCTGCAGCTGGTCCCTGGATGTGCTAGCCCTGGCCCTCCCAAGCAGAAACCCAGTGCAAACCAGTGGGAGACACTGCCCGTGAGTGGCCTCAGCAACCGTTTTGGAGCTACAAGCAATTCAGAGTTAGTGGCTGCCTCTGCTGGGCCCAGGTGCACATGGAAATACCAAGCTGCACTTCTAGGCTGGCTTTTACCCACTCTGGTCCTGAGAGAAAGTCTGCTCAAACACCCAACTTTCCCTGAGTCTCGCCTCCTGCAGCCTGTCTGCTGGCTGCTTGTTGGGCTCAGCTGCTGAAAAAACCTCTGCTAGAGTCTAGAACCTGAGGCAATCAGTGATTAGGAAGGATGGTGGGTGTGGCCCTGTCCCTTGGCCCCTAGGTTTCAGTTTGTCCAGACTTTTTTCACAGACCTCAGTATGGTATGGCCCCATGAGTTCGGTGGGTGTGACCTCTGAGACTAAGAGGTGTGGTTCATCCACACTTTCAACTGAGTTTCTTGTGAGGTGGAAGCACCAGTCATAGACTCAGGAGAGTGTGTGTGTTGGGGGAAGCACCAGATCTCAACACCAGAAAACTGAGTCACTGACATGTCCCCTGCTTCCTGGCCTCTCAGAACGATTGTCACCACAACTGGGGTATGGGAGACTCCCAAGGGTGGAGCAGCTGCTTTTCCCCCAGGCTGATGCCACTCAGAAGGGATTGCTCCAACCAAAAAAGATGGCGACTGCAGTACTGAAGAATGACTCAGCACAGGGGTTCTAGTGATCATCCCACAATGTCTCTCCCTGGGTCTACAGCTTTACACTCTCCTCCTGTAACTCCAGTCCTCTTACCTCTCCCCCACCAGAGCCCCTGGCATATGGCCGTGAACAAGGTTTTTTGCGTGGGTCCTTCAAAACGGAATCTGCATCTGAGAGCTCTGTCTCTTTCTTGCAGAAACCTGGCTCTTTTCACAGGTAAATGCTGTCTGGACGCCTCTTCTAGGCTCTGTGGCTCTAGGCTGGGGCTCTGGGCCTGGGGCTGAGGACCCACTCCTCTCAGGGCAACTCACCCCACCATGAGAGTCCCTCCGGGATGCTGCTTGCTCCTGGGAGTGCGGCAGCCCTTTCCACATCTCCGCCTTTCCTGCCAGTCTCATTGTGGCTTCTTTGGTGATCCTTGGTTATAGATTCCTCTTAGTTTAGTCCAAAGTTGGTTTTTCAAGATGATTGTTCTTAAATTAAATTGTAATTCAATTTGGTCCTGGGAGGTGGCAGTTGGAATGTCTGCCTACTCCCTTGCCATTTTTCTTCCCATGATTGTGAAGACTAGCAATTTCAAATTGGCCACACTTTAATATCTTATAAGAAGGAGAAATCTCTGATTAAACACAGCTTTTCTTCTTTAAAAGTGTTCTTGGCTATTTTTATTCACTTATTTTTAAATTTAGATTTTTAAACTTTAACTCATCTGTGAAGACAAAAATATCCTGTTGGGATTCGACTGGAATAATATTATATATATAATATTAAATAACAAACATTAAAGATTATTAAATATATAAATAATTTAGGAAAATAGAAATCCTCACACTATATAGTGATATTTAGTGAGCATTACATACTTTTATCTTGTTCTTGTTTTATGTCTCTAAGTAAAGTTTTGCAATTTTCCTTATGTGGGTCTTAAAAATATTTTAATAATATTTTTTTCAGGCAGCCTGTCTAGGTGGTGGTGCAATGAATAGAGCATTGGACTGGGCCATGAAAGATCCAGGTTCGAAACCCCATGTTGCAGACTTGAGCACGGGCTCATCTGGTTTGAGCAAGGCTCACCAGCTTGAGCGTTGGGTCGTTGGCTTGAGTGTGGGATAATAGACATGATGTCATGGTCGCTGGCTTGAGCCCAAAGGCAGCTGGCTTGAAGCCCTAGATCTGGGCTGAGCCCAAGGTCACTGGCTTGAGCAAGGGGTCACTCATTCTTTTGTAGCCCCCTCCCAGTCAAGGCACATACGAGAAACAGTTAATGAACAACTAAGGTGCCGCAACGAAGAATTGATGCTTCTCATCTCTCTTCCTTCCTGTCTGTCTGTCCCTATATATCCCTTTATCTGTCACACACAAATAAATAAATAAATATAATCCCAGGCATTTTATTTTACAAAAGATTCAAAAAATATTTCTACTAGATTACTGATACTATATGAATAATAATTGGTCTTTCTACCGAATTTATTGGTTTTAATAGCTCTCTACTTGATTGCCTTGGAATTTCTAATTAGACAATTTAGTCAGGTAAATAATAATAATTTTAGTCTATGCATTCATTCAATACACATTTACTGAGCATAGACTATATATACATGGTTAGGCGTGACACTAGACAATGGGAATACATGTGTGAGTAAAACAGAAAAAGCTCTGTCCTAGTGGGACTTATATTCTAGTGGGGGTTAAAAGCAATAAATAAACAGAATAAATTAATATAGTATGTGAGGTGATAAATTTTCTGGAAAACAGAGCAGGGTAAGGGAAACAAGAAAAATGCAGGAGGTGGAATGTGTTGCAATTTTAAATAAAGTGGTCTGAGCAGACTTCCCTGAACAGTTCAATGAAGTGAGGGAGAGAGCCATACCTACATCTGAGAGAGAAGTGTTCAAGGCAGACAGAACAAGCTGTGAAAAGCCCTAAGGATGAAGTGTTTCCTGAGCAGTGGCCAGACGGGTCTGACTACAGTACATAAAAGTAAGTGAAGTAATGACATGTCTGATGGTGCTGGGCCTCTGATTATTGTTTTCTATTTTATAGATTAGTTAGAAATTTAAGAAAAATATTAAATAAAGGTTGAAACAGGTCTCCTTAACTTGTAATAATTTTAGTAGAAATACTCTCATGCTGATCATTGATTTAAATACTCTCATGCTGATCATTGATTTAAATAGTTATTTATTATATATATTTAAAAAATTATATCAATTCACCATATTAATAGAATAAAGAAAACCAGATGATTAGTTCAATGGCTGTGGAAAAGCCAGATGAAAACATTTAATACCTATTCATGATATCATAAAATCTCAAAACAAACTAGAAATAGAAGGACTCTCACTCAATCTGACAAAGAGCATCTGTGAAAAACTTATAGTTAACATCATATTTAATGGTGAAAAACTGAATGCTTTTCCCCTAAGCATGGAACTAGGCGAGCATGTTCACTCTCACAACTTCTTTCAACATTGTATTAAAGATCCTAGTTAAAGCAATAAGTCAGAGAGGGGGAGAAAGAGAAAGAGGAAGGAGAGAGAAAGAAGAGAAAGAGAGGAATAAGAAGAAGGAGGAAGAAGAGGAAGTTGGGAGGAGGAGGAAAAGGAAAGGGAGAGAAAAAAGGAAAGGAGTAAAGGTGTATTATTCAGAGAAGAAGGAGTAAAATTGATTTTTTTCATACGACATGATCATGCACATAGAAAACCTTACAAAGTCCACACACACACACACAAAATACCAATACTATTGAATAATAAGTGAATTTACCAAAATACTTTAAAAGGGCTCTTGGCTATTTTTACCCACTTATTCTTTTTTTTTTTTTTTTTTTAGAGGAAACACAGAGTGAGAGAGAGAGAGAGAAAGAGAGAGAAAGGGGGGAGGAGCTGGAAGCTCAACTCCCATATGTGCCTTGACCAGACCAGTGCAGGGTTTTGAACTGGTGACCTCAGTGTTCCCAGGTCGACGCTTTATCCACTGCGCCACCACCGGTCAGGCATTACCCACTTATTCTTAAGTTTAGACTTTTAAACTTTAACTCATCTATGAAGGCAAAAAATCCTGTTGGGATTTGACTGAAATAATATTAGATATATAAAATTAAATAAAAAATATTAAAGATACACAATTTAATCAATTTCATTTCTATACAGTAGTAAAAAACAGCTGAAAGAGAGAGTAAATTAAAAAAATAATAAAATTTATAATAGCTCTAAAATATCAATTAGATAAGGAAGTTACAAAAGTACAAAACATTGTAGGGGAAATTAAATACAACCTAAATAAATATTTGAGCCTGACCAGGCGGTGGCGCAGTGGATAGAGCGTTGGACTGGGATGCGGAAGGACCCAGGTTCAAGACCCCGAGGTCGCCAGCTTAAGCGTGGGCTCATCTGGTTTAAGCTAAAGCTCACCAGCTTGGACCCAAGGGGTTACTTGGTCTGCTGAAGGCCCACGGTCAAGGCACATATGAGAAAGCAGTCAATGAACAACTAAGATGTCACAACGGTAACAAAAAACTGATGATTGATGCTTCTCATCTCTCTCCGTTCCTATCTGTCTGTCCCTATCTATCCCTCTCTCTCTCTGTAAAAAAAAAAAAAAAAAATTGAATCTCCTCTGTATGATTCAATATTGTTAAGATGTCATTTCTCTCAAAATTGATCTACAAATTCAATATAATAAATAAGCGTATGGGTAAAAGGTGAATAAAAAAAGTTGTGGAATTTTTTTTATAGGTGCTTAGGAATACTATGATTATAATGGATTGTTACGCAGAAGTAAAAAACAAACAACCTACTGATACTGGCAATGACATAAAGGAATTTTCAAAACGTTATGTTGAGAAAAAGAAGCCAGATACAACATACCTCACCTGGCAGAATGAAGCAGTGCCCTTATCTCTCCCTTGCCAGACCCATGCCAAAGGGAGCCAGCTAAAACAGAAGGTTTAAATAAGATCCACTGTCTCATGATATAATACCTAAATGTTCAGTTTTTAATGGAAAACTGTGCATCATCTCAAGAACCAGGAAAACCACAATTTGAATTTTTTAAAAAAAGACAACAGATACTAACTTGAGATGACAGGAATGTTAAAATTATATAATCAAGATTTTAAAGCAGCATTATAGAAAATACTTCAATGAGCAATTACAGACATACTTGAAACAAATGAAAAAATAGAAAGTTGCAGCAAAGAAATAGAAGATATAAAGAAGTAGCAAATGAACTTAGGGGCCTATAACAAAATTTCAAACATTCATGTCATCAGAATCCTAGATGTGGAGATGAAAGAAGGTAAGGCTGAAGAGGTACTCAAACATATAATGATTGAAAGCTTCCCAAAGTTGACAAAAGACACAAAGCTATAGATTCAAATGGTTGAACAAATTTCAAACAGGATAAACTAAAAAAAAAAATAATAATAATCCTTATCAAGACACATCATGGTCAAACTTCTGAAAACTAAAGAACCCACCCCCTAAAAAACTACTTTGCAAGTACCAAGAGAGAAATGACAATTTATCTATAGAGAAAAAAACAATTCAAATAAAAGTGGATTTTTCATTGGAAATTATGGAGGCTAGAAAAAAATGACACATTTTTCAAGTACTTAAAAAATTTTGTCAGTCACATCCTATATACATGAAAATGTCCCTCATTCATGAAGGGAAAAATAAGACATTCTCGAATGAAAACTAAGAATTATTACACTGGGGAACAATTTTTTTTTCATTTTCTGTTGCATGAGCTTTTAGAACTGTTTCTATATATCTCTGCATTGCTGATTCCAAAACTAAAATCCGTTTTTTGGTGCATGCTCTAGTTTTTATGCAACTTTAATTTCTTTTGATATAGTTAATGGCATGCATTGGTTTTTAAATTGGAGTTATAGGGCAAAGACTCTTGGATTGAACATAACCACAAGACAATTAATGTTTTACAAACATCTCTTTTACATAATTATAGTTGTTTTAAAATGTAAAAATGATTATCTGATAAAAATACCCTCTTATTTAGTTTTAAGATTAAATCATGGCTTCTTCGAGTAGGCGTAAATGTAAGAATAGTCCTGACACCTTCTGTTATATATGTGGCTGGTAGACACTTCAAGGTCAATCATTTGTGACATGTGCATATATTGCCTATTTTCAAGTTCCTCTAGGCAATCAAGGCAAGAATTGGGCTCCTCATATTGTGTGTCATAATTGTGAGAAAACGCTTTGTGACTGGACAAAAGGAAAATACAAAGGAATGCCTTTTGGTATTCCCATGATTTGGTGTGAACCTAAGGACCACAGCAGTGACTGTTATTTCTGTCTGATCCATACAAAGGGCATCAGCAGGAAAAAAAAGGCATATGATCGCATATCCTAATATTCCTTCAGCAATATGACCTATCCCACACTCTGAGACACTCCGGGTTCCAGTTTTCAATGGTTTTATTTCTTCTAAGGACGAAGAAAGTGAACATGGTGATCAAGTGTGTTTTGATAAGATGCATGAGGAAATTGTTGTAGAATCTGATGCCAAGCAGTCATGAACCCCTCAGCAGTTTAGCCAACCCAAATTGAATGACTTAGGAAGAGATTTGGGCCTATCAAAGAAAGCAGCTGAGTTGTTAGCCTCCAGGCTTCAAGAAAAGAATGTACTTCACCAGTCAGCTAAAGTATCCCATTTCAGGAAGCATGAACAAATTTTTGTGGACTTTTTTTCCGAAGACAAACACTTTGTTTACTGTCATGATATCAGTAGTCTTCTCAGCCAGCTAGGTGTTACCACTTTCAGTCCAAGAGGATGGTGGCTATTTCTTGACAGCTCTAAATGGAGTCTGAATGTGTTCTCCTACACAACGGTAATGTTTATGCATCGGTTCCAATTCGCTATTCAACTCATTTGCAAGAAGATTATAATAAAATAAAAATTGTCCTCGACTTTCTGAAGTATGAGGAGCATAACTGGATCATTTGTGTGGATCTTAAAATGGTAAATTTCCTGCTAGGACAACAGAGAGGTTTCACGAAGTATCCTTGCTTTCTGTGTTTGTGGGACAGCTGAGCTTGAGAGAAACACTGGACACAGGAGTGGCTGAAATGTGAAGCTCTGGAAGTCGGGATGTAAAATATTGTGAATGAACCTATAGTTAATCGAGACAGGATCATTTTTTCCCCACTTCACATCAAATTTGGCTTTATGAAAAGTTTGTTCAGGCTTTTTTTTTTTTACAGACAGAGAGAGAGTCAGAGAGAGGGATATATAGGGACAGACATACAGGAACGGAGAGAGGTGAAAAGCATCAATCATTAGTTTTTTGTTGCCGTTGCAACACCTTAGTTGTTCATTGATTGCTTTCTCACATGTGCCTTGACTGAGGGCCTTCAGTAGACTGAGCAACCCCTTGCTGGAGCCAGCGACCTTGGGTCCAAGCTGGTGAGCTTTTGCTCAAGCCAGATGGGCCTTCACTCAAGCTGGTGACCTCAGGGTCTCGAACCTGGATCTTCCTCATCCCAGTCCGATGCTCTATCCACTGTGTAACCACCTGGTCAGGCTGTTCAGGCTTTGAATAGAGAAAGTGAATGCTTTCAACATATTATTTCTGCTTTTCCTGCCTTGTCTTTCGAGAAGATAAAAGCAGGTGTATTCGATGGTCCTCAAATTCTAACCCTCATATGTGATGAAGAATTTTCTGGGAAGATGAATAAGGAGGAGAAAACAGCATGGCAGTCTTTTGTGGCAGTTACAAAGAACTTCCTTGGCAACAATAAAGCAGAAAACTATGAACTTCTGGTTCAAAGGATGCTGTTGGCTTTCTGCGACATTGGATGTAATATGAGCGTTAAGACTCACTTGCTAAACAGTCACCTTGATAAGTTTCTCAAAAACCTTGGAGCTGTTAGTGATGAGCAGACTACTGCTGGAGCATCAAACGAGATTGTCCTCAACAAGTACACAAACGCAAGAGCTACAAATGCAAATTTTTGCTTGAATAGAATTTAAATAAGTTTTGTGCTAATTTTATGATTAAAATAAGTGTTTTAATACGTTCTATTTCAAAATTGTAGACAAATTCTGATGCAATCATATCTTTTAGTGTATTTACTGCATTATATAAATTATTATATTTTTACAAAGATGATGGCCAAGAAGACATTCTACTTCATTATGTTAAACTAAATGTTGAAAATTTTACAATAAGATGAAAACCTAAAATCTTGAATTGCAAAGAAACTGTAGTTTACAGAGAAAAACTAATATCAGATTTGAGATCAGCACACTTGAATTAGGTAAAGACAAGTGTGTTTGTGGATGCAACAAAAATTTTGTTCACTAGTATTATCAGCAGGCCTATTGAAAAAAAAAATGTCTAAAGGAAGTTCTTTAAACAGAAAGGAAAAAATAAAAGAAGGAATACTGGAATATTAGAGAAGAGAAAATAGCATTAGAAAATATAAGTATGAGTAAATTTAATAATGACATCTGATGTGATTCCAAATGTATGTAGAAGAAATATTTAAGGCAATTATATTATAAATGAGGAAAGGTAAAGGGAAATAGAGGAAGGAAAGGTTTTGATACTTCATTCAAACTGCTAAAATGTCAAAACCAGTAGACTGTGGTAAGTTATGTATATGTAATATAATAAATAGCTACAGAAATCACTAAAAAAGCTATGCAAAATGATACACCCAAAAACACTATAAATATAAATTGCATTCTATAAATTGTTTAACCCACAGGAAGGCAGGAAAAATGCTGAAATACAAAGAAAGAAACAAACAGAAAGCAAAAAATAATATGGCTGACTTAGTTCTAAAATATCAATAATTATGTTAACTGCAAATGGTCTAAATATAACAATTAAAAGTCAGAGACTGACAAAGTGGATTTAAAAACCTAACACAGCTATATACTGTCCACAAAAACTCACTCCAAATGTAAAGATGTAGGAAGGTTGAAAACAAAAGAATGAGATAAAGATATATCATGCCAACCTTACTCAAAAGATAGCAGGATAGAGTAGATCTCAGAGCAAAGGAAAACTACCAGAGACAAAGACATTGCAAAATGCTAAAAAGGTTCAATACATCAAGAAGACAGCAATTCTAAATGGCCATGCAGCAAACCATAGAGATGCAAAATATGTGAAGCAAAACGAATAGAATAGAAAAGGGAAATTGACAAATCAAAAATTATAGTTGGAGACTTCAACATTCCTCTCTCAATAATTAGTAGAACTAGATATAAATCTGGAAGGATACAGAGGAACTCAACAACAATAACCAAAAAGAATCTAACTGACATTTATAGAATACCCAACAACAGGAGAATACACATTCTTTTCAAGATATGTTTAACTTAGTATATCCTGGGCCATAAAACAAACCTCAACAAATTTAAGAAATTTGATATTATATAGTGTGCTCTGTAACCACAATGAAATCAAACCTGAAGTAACATGAAGATAACAATTTCAGTACTTGAAACAAACAACACACTTCTAAACAGTCAATGGGTCAAGAAGGAAGATTTAGGGGAGAGTAAGGAACATATTGAAATGAGCAACAATAAAAATACTAAGTATCAATATTTCTGGGACAGAGCTAAAGCAGTGCTAAGAAAAGAAAATTGTGACACTAATAGCTTAGGTTGTAAAAGAAGAAAAGTCTCTAATCAATAATTCAAACTTTCACCTCAAGAAGATAGAATAAGAGTAGCAAAACCCCACTGAGATAAAAGCAAGCAGGAAAAAAAAATGCTAAACATAAGAATAGTAATCAATGACATTAATGAAAGAAAAATAGGGAAAAACAATGTCACAAAAAGTTGGTTCTTTAAAAAAAATTCAATAAAGTTAACAATCCTTTAGCAAGACTGACAGAAAAAGAAGACACAAATTATCAATATCAATATTACCAGAGAGAAAATGGGGGGAGGTAGAAGAGGGGAAAGGGAGGATAAATGGTCATGGAAGGAGACTTGACTTGGATTGGTAACACACAATACAATATTCAGAGGATGTATTATAGAATTGTACACCTGAAACCTATAGAATCTTTTTTTATTTATTAACTTTAATGTGGTTACAGCAATACATCAGTGTACATATGTACAATGAAAACATCTCCAGATTATCTTATCTTTCAATTGTGTTGCATACCCATCACCCAAAGTCAAATTGTCCTCTGTCACCTTCTATCTGGTTTTCCTTGTGCCCCTACCCTTCTCCCTTTCCCACCCTCCCCTCCCTCCCCCCACCCCGTAACCACCAAACTCTTGTCCATATCTCATAGTCTCACTTTTATGTCCCACCTATGTATGAATTCATGCTGTTCTCAGTTTTTTTTTTCTGATTTACTTATTTCACTTCTTATAATGTTATCAAGGTACAACCATTTTGTTGTAAATGATCCCATGTCATCATTTCTTATGGCTGAGTAGTATTCCATAGTATATATGTACCATAGCTTTTTAATCCACTCGTCTTCTGACGGACACTTGGGCTGTTTCCAGATCTTCGCTATTGTGAACAATGCTGCCACAAACGTGGGGGTGCATTTCTTCTTTTCGAACAGTGTTATGGTGTTCTTAGGGTATATTCCTAAAAGTGGGGTAGACGGGTCAAAAGGCAGTTCGATTTTTAATTTTTTGAGGAATCTCCATACTGTTTTCCACAGTGGCTGCACCAGTCTGCATTCCCACCCGCAGTGCAGAAGGGTTCCCTTTTCTCTGCATCCTCGCCAGCACTTATTCTGTGTTGTTTTGCTGATGAGTGCCATTCTTACTGTTGTGAGGTGATACCTCATTGTGGTTTTAATTTGCATTTCTCTAATAATTAGTGATGTTGAGCATTTTTTCATATGTCTTTTGGCCATCTGTATGTCTTCTTTGGAGAAATTTCTATTCATTTCTTTTGCCCATTTTTTGATTGGATTGTTTGTCTTTCTGCTGTTGAGTTTTATAAGTTCTTTATAAATTTTGGTTATTAACCCCTAATCAGACGTGCTGTCGAATATGTTCTCCCATTGTGTGGTTTGTCTTTTTATTCTGTTCTTATTGTCTTTAGATGTGCAAAAACTTTTTAATTTGATATAGTCCCATTTGTTTATCTTGCCTTTTATTTCATTTGCCGGTGGAGATAAATCAGCAAATATATTGCTGCTACAGCTGTCGGAAAGCTTGCTGCCTATGTTTTCTTCTAAGATGCTTATAGTTTTACGGCTTACGTTTAAGTCTTTTATCCATTTTGAATTTGTTTTTGTGAATGGTGTAAGTTGATGGTCTAGTTTCATTTTTTTGCAGGTAGATGTCCAATTTTCCCAACACCATTTGTTAAAGAGGCTGTCTTTACTCTATTGTATATTCTTTCCTCCTTTGTCAAATATCAGTTGTCCATAAAGCTGTGGGTTTATTTCTGGGTCCTCTGTTCTGTTCCATTGATCAATGTGTCTGTTCTTATGCCAGTATCAAGCTGTCTTAAGTATAATGGCCTTGTAGTAGACCTTGATATCCGGAGAGTGATACCTCCTGCTTTATTTTTTCTTTTTAGGATTGCTGATGCTATTCGTGTTCTTTTTTGGTTCCATATAAATTTTTGGAGTATGTTTTCTATATCTTTGAAGTATGTCATAGGTAATTTAATTGGTATTGCATTGAATTTATAAATTGCTTTGGGTAGTATAGACATTTTAATGATGTTTATTCTTCCTAGCCATGAGCACGGTATATGCTTCCACTTGTTTGTATCTTCCTTGATTTCTTTTATCAATGTTTTATAATTTTCCGAGTACAAGTTCTTAACCTCCTTGGTTAAATTTACTCCTAGGTACTTTATTTTTTTGGCTGCAATAGTGAAGGAAATTGTTTCCTTAATTTATTTTGCTGACAGTTCATTGTTGGTATATAAAAATGCCTCTGATTTCTGAGTATTAATTTTATATCCTGCCACCTTGCTGAATTCATTTATAAGGTCCAGTAGTTTTTTCACTGAGACTTTAGGGTTTTCTATATACAATATCATATCATCTGTAAATAGTGACAGTTTTACTTCTTCTTTTCCAATTTGGATGCCTTTTATTTCTTCGTCTTGTCTGATTGCTATAGCTAGGACTTCCAGAACTATGTTGAATAAGAGTGGTGAAAGTGGGCAACCCTGCCTGGTTCCTGATCTTAAGGGGATTGCTTTTAATTTTTGCCCATTTAGTATGATGTTTGCTGTGGGTTTGTCGTAGATGGCCTTTATCATGTTAAGGAATGTTCCTTGTATTCCCACTTTACTGAGAGTTTTGAGCATGAATGGGTGCTGGATTTTATCAAATGCCTTTTCTGCATCTATTGAAATTATCATGTGATTTTTGTCCTTCCTTTTGTTTATTTGATGAATCACATTGATTGATTTGTGAATATTAAACCAGCCTTGCCTCTCCAGAATAAATCCCACTTGATCATGGTGTATGATTTTTTTCATATATTGCTGGATGCAGTTGGCTAATATTTTGTTGAGAATTTTAGCGTCTAAATTCATCAGGGATATAGGCCTATAATTTTCTTTCTTTGTGTTGTCTTTGCCCGGTTTTGGGATCAGAATTATGCTCGCTTCATAAAAGGAGTTTGGAAGTCTTCCTTCCTATTGAATTTTTTGAAATAGCTTGAGGAGGATAGGAGTTATTTCTTCTTTGAATTTTTGATAGAATTCACTTGTGAAGCCATCAGGCCCAGGACTTTTCTTTTTTGGGAGTTTTTTGATAACTGTTTCGATCTCATTTGTTGTAATTGGTCTATTTAGATGTTCTGATTCTTCCAGATTGATTTTTGGAAGTTTATATGATTCAAGAAATTTGTCAATTTCATCTAGATTGTCTAATTTTTTGGCATAGAGTTCTTCATAGTTTTTTCTTACAAGGCTTTGTATTTCTGTTGTATCAGTTGTTATTTCTCCACTATCCTTTTTAATTTTATTTATTTGAGACCTCTCTCTTTTTTTCTTGGTGAGTCTAGTTAAAGGTTCATCAATCTTGTTTACCTTTGCAAAGACCAGCTCCTGGTTTCATTGATTCTCTGTATTGTTTCCTTAGCCTCTCTGTCATTTATTTCTGCTCTGATCTTTATTATTTCCTTCCTTCTACTTGTCCTGGGTTTTATTTGTTGTTGTTTTTCTAGTTCTTTTAGATGCAGGGTCAGGTTGCTTATTTGAGCTTTTTCTAGCTTCCTATGATATGCCTGTAGTGCAATGAACTTCCCTCTCAGTACTGCTTTTGCTGTGTCCCATAAATTTTGAGTTGATGTATGGACATTATCATTTGTTTCTAGAAACTTTTTATTTCTTCTTTGATCTCATTGTTAATCCATTCATTATTTAATATCATGCTATTTAGTTTCCAAGTGTTTGAGTATTTCTCAGTTTTTCTTTTGTGGTTGATTTCTAGTTTCATGGCATTGTGATCAGAGAAAATGCTTGATATGATTTCAATCTTCTTAAATTTATTGAGACCATTTTTGTGTCCTAACATGTGGTCTATCCTAGAAAACGTACCATGAGCGCTTGAGAAGAATGTATATTCTAATGCTTTAGGATGAAAAGTTCTGAAGATATTTATTAAATCAAGTTGATCTAGTGTATCTTTTAAGTCTGCTGTTTCTTTATTGATTTTCTTTCTTGAGGATCTATCCAGTGTTGTTAGTGTGGTATTGAAATCCCCTACTATTATAGTATTGCTGTTAATCTTGCCCTTTATTTCCATCAAAGTCTGCTTTATATATGTCGGGGCTCCTATATTTGGCACATAGATATTTACAATAGTTATATCTTTCTGTTGAATTGTTCCCTTTATCATTATGTAGTGTCCTTCTTTATCTCTTACTACAGCCTTTGTTTTAAAGTTCATTTTGTCAGATATAAGTATTGCTACCCCTGCTTTTTTTCATTTCCATTTGCATGAAATATTTTTTTCCATCCTTTTACCTTCATTCTATGAGCATCTTTTGTTTTAAGGTGTGTCTCTTGTAGACAGCATATGTATGGGTCCTGTTTCTTTATCCACACAGCTACGCTATGTCTTTTGATTGGATCATTTAATCCATTTACATTTCAGGTTATTATTGATATGTAGTTGTTTATTGCCATTTTATTCTTTAAAGCTGTATTCTTCTTTTGCTCTATTCTTTCCTCCCTTTGAATTGTTCACAACAGACCCCTTAGTTTTTCTTGCAGAACTGGTTTCGTTTTAATGAATTCCTTGAGGCTTCTTTGTCTGGAAAGTTCTTTATTTCTCCTTCGATTTTAAATGTTAGCCTTGCTGGATAGAGTAGTCTTGGTTGTAGGTTCTTGTTCTGCATTACTTTGATTATATCTTGCCATTCCCTTCTGGCCTCAAGTGTTTCTGTTGAGAAGTCCGATGTCATCCTTATGGGGGCTCCTTTGTAGGTGATAGCCTTTTTTTCTCTAGCAGCTTTTAAGATTTCTTCTTTATCCATTAGCTTTGGTATTTTAACTATGATTTGTCTTGGTGTAGATCTTTTTGGGTTTCTCTTTAATGGAGTTCTGTGTGCTTCTTGAATGTGTGAAATATTTCCCAGCCTTAATTTAGGGAAGTTTTCTGCTATGATTTAAACAAAGTTTCCATTTCCTGTCCTCTCTCCTCTTCTTCAGGCACCCCTATGATGCGAATGTTGTTTCTCTTCATGTTGTCACAGAGCTGCCTTAGAGTTTCCTCACATTTTTTGAGTCTCTTTTCCTTTTTCTTCTCTGCTTCTGTGCCTTTGTTTATTGTGTCTTCTAACTTGCTTATTCGATCCTCAGCGTGATTCATCCTGCTTTTAATTCCTTCCATTGTGGTCTTCAGTTCTGATACTGTATTTGTCATTTCTGTCTGATTCTTTTTTATTATTTCAATTTCGTTCTTTATACTTGTTATCTCTTTATTTAGGTGTTCATAATGACTATCCATAGTTGCTCTAATTTCTTTGAACATCCTAACTATCATTATTCTAAATTCTGCTTCTGGTAGTTTGGTTATATCTGGATCATTGAGGTCCTTCTCTGGGAATTTCTCTTGATTCATTTGGTTTGCATTCCTCTGCCTGCCCATTTTATCTGTGTATAGGCAAGTTGTAGGCACTGGAGTCCAGTAGGTGTTGCCTTTGTGTTCTCTAGGTGTGGTATGTCTGCAGGCCTGCCACACCCTCTGCTGCTGCCTAGGGTGGTTGGGTATGGGCATTGCCAGCGACAGCCTACTGCAGCTTTTGCTGTGATTTCTGTCTTTCCTCTGCGGGAGGGGCTGTCACTCAAGCCACAAGCCTTAGCACCAAGGGCAGAGGTGAGCACCTTTGCTCAGCTGCGGAACCAGCCCGTTTACAGGAGGCTTACGCCCAGCCCCCGCAGTCACAGCCTGCTCACCAGAGTTTTGCTGGTTGGGCGGGGCTTTTGATGTGCTCTCAGCTATGAGCCTTTGCCCGTCCAGAATTTAGCCCCACCCTCAAGGCCAGGGCCCTCCTGCTCAGGTTTGCAAACTGCGGTTAATTGAGCTGGGCGTGTTTGCTGGCTTCTGCTCAGCTCCTAGCTTCCGATCGATCCGGACTCTATCATGCCCCCACGTTCGGAGCCAGCTCGCGCACGTAGGGTGGCCAACCCCCGGGATTTCTCTGGCCAGGCAGGGCTAGTAGTGTGAGCTCAGCCGCGAAAGCCAGCTGCGCGCACGTAGGTTTGCAAACCACCAGGGTTTCTCTGGCCTGGCGGGGCTAGTAGCGTGAGCTCAGCTTTGAAAGCCAGCTCACGCGCACGTACGGTTCCAAACCGCCGCAGTTTCTGGGCGGGGTTGGCAGCGTGAGCTCAGCCGCGAGCCCCTCGCCCGTCCCTGGTCCTAGCCCCATCCCCGTGGTCAGGGCCAGCTTGTGCAGAGTCTCAGAGCCGATCTCTGCCCGTATTTTTCCCCACAAGTGGGGTCACAGGCAGCCCGCAGCTGCCGGACCGCTTTCGTGTGTCCCCTCCACCCCTGCTGGGCTAGACTGAGCTCACATCGGTTGTGCCTCCGCCCACGCCGACAGGACCGCTTTTCAGCGTCCTGCCACCAACATCCCTTCAGCAACCCTCAGAGAGATAGCAGTGTCTTAAGTCTCCACACTGTAGGCTTGGAAGCTCCCTCCCTCTAAGCAGCTCTGCTCTAATTGCCGCGGGAGAGCTTGTTTCGCTAGTGTCCTGTCTCCCTTTGCTGGTATTGCTACTTCCAGGGGAAATATTCATTTTCGATTAGGGAAATGACTTAGCCCAGGGGTCAGGATGGCTGTCCCTCAGAGTGTCCTCGTGCCTTCAGTCCACTCTCTGTTCCCGCTGCTCTGTTCCTCTCCTCTGTCCCCGTTCCCTGGAGCCCCGGGTGCGTGGTTGTGAGAGAGGGTTTCTGCGCTGTCCCTTTGAAAAGATTCTTGGGTCTGAGAAAACTCTCTCTTTTTCACAAACAGTATCCTCACTTGCTTCACAGCTCAATACTGTCCATACGCCTCTTCTAGGCTCTGGGACTGCAGTCTGGGGCTTGGTTCCTGGGACCCAGGTCCCTCCCTCTCCGCCAAACTCTCCTCCCGCCACACGGGTCTCTCCGGGCTGCCGTTTGCTCCGGGGAGCTGGGCAGCCCTCTTCATGTTTTCGCTATTCCTACCAGTCTCAATGTGGCTTCTGCAGTGTTCCTTGGTTGAAGAGTCCACTTAGTTTAGTTCAAAGTTGGTTTATCCAGATGATGGTTCTTGAAATTGAGTTATAATCCACTTTGGTTCTGGGAGTTGGAAGTTGGTATGTCCGCCTACTCCAATGCCATCTTCCCTTCCTATAGAATCTTATTAACCATTGTCACCCCAATAAATTTAATAAAAATTAAATTAAAAAGGAAATAAGGGATATTGCTACAATTCTGAAGACATAAAGAAAAATAAGGGAATGCTACAAAGAACTCTATACCTATAAATTCAACAACTTAGATGAAATGAACCAATCCTTAAAAAACATGAACTACCACAACTCACTTAAGATGAAATCGATCATTTGAATAGTCCTACACTATTAGGGAAATTTAATTAATAATTTTAAAACTTCAAAAAAGAACTCTCCCAGCCCAGTTGGTTTCATTGAAGAGTTCTGTCAAATGTTTAAAGATTTTACATCAATTTTATTCAATCTCTTCCAGAAAACAGAAGGAACATTTCCCAATTCATTTTATAAAGCTAGTATTATCTTAATACCAAAACCAAACAAAGACAGCACACACACACAACTACAGAACAATATCCCTCATAAACATAGACAAAAAAATTCCATAATGAAATATTAGCAAATAGAATTCAGAGATATAAAAAAAGAATTATATACCATAACCAAGTTGGCTGATTCAATATCCCAATAATAAATCAACAAAACTACCATATTAACAGATTAAAGAAGAAAAATCATATGACCATATAAATAGATGCAGAAAAGCATTTTTAAAAATTCAACACTCACTCATGATAACAACACTCAAAAACATAAGAATCATAATAGAGGTGAACTCCCTCAACTTGATTAGGTTATAGAAATCTGTAATAGTTGTCTGGTTATTTTTCTTCCTACCCAAATACACTATGGTTTAGTTGCCTAGCACAGTGATCTCATGCAGGTCTTTCATCGTAAAAACTGGCTGCATGACACAAGCTAAGGTCTAAAGGCAATTGCTATCAGAACTTTTGTGGAGCAAACTCATCACATTGCCACTGGCAATCGAGTTAGCTGACAAGGCTTTGAATCTTGATCTTTGCTGCCTCTATATGGGTACCAATCTGGGAGCCTCTGCTCCCTCCCTCCTTTCTTCAGTCTTTGGATAAGGGGGAAGAAGCACCTTTCACTGGCCAAGCTCTTAAGTTTTAAAGGCATTTCTTGTTCAGTGTTATTCCTTTTACTAGAGTTGCTCTTTCAGTTTCTCCTAGTTTATTATCTCACTGAACTCTGCACAAGTCTCCCACAGGCTCGCTCATAAAATTGTCTAATTAACACAGAGCAGTGGGAAGCAGGTTGGGTCCTTCCTCCTTCTTTCACAGTCTCAATGCAGGGCTAACTACCAATTTCAAAGCTTCCCATGAGTTCAAGTCAATTATAAAAACATTCATTATGTGGCAACACAATGTCACTGAGCCCTCTGAGGTTTGTTTGGCCATCAAGCAAATAGAAAATCGGCAATCTCTCAGACTTCTGTTTGGATTCTCTTCTGACTCTACATATGACCTCAGGGTGCATGAAAGAAAGAATTTATCTCACAGCAATACCACTGCAAAGAAAGAGCATCATCTAGCAACTGGAAGTTTTTGCATTATGATGAGGTAGTGGAACTAGTGGCCAATCTTTGGCAATTTATTTAATCTCCCTAGGTCTTGGTTTTGTTGCTTGTAAAATATAGATATTAACACCTATCTCAGAAGATTAAGTGAGATAAAACATTTCAAGTCCATAACATACAATAATCACTCCCTAAGTGGCCACTAGTGATGGTCATAGTCAGTTGAGTCTGAACTTAGCCTTATCACCTAACATTGCAGTAACACACCAGGGTTCCTGGAATAGGTGATCCTCCTGGAGAGTAAAGATTGGAGACAGCTGTTTATGGAAGTAAGATTAAGTAGCATAAGACCCCATCGCTCATGCATGTTAAGTGATTAAGAACAGGAGGTAAGGGCCATGTCTACACTCCTCATACTAAGGGCCATATTAAAATCAGAAAATGTACTTGGCTGGTGCCTTCACAGGCCACTATGCAATTTAGAAGATAATTAAAGACAAGGTGCAGAGTCATTGGCCCTCACACCAGAAATCTTGCAGATAACATCAGCTTCAAGAACACAATAAAACTATGTTTGGGAATAATGTAGAGGACATTCTAGACAATACAGACAGAACTGTAATAATTTGCTTTAGTAGCACATGAAACCGTAGTGCCTATTATTTCTCAAAGCGCTAAGGTGGTTTAGTATATAAATTTTATTTTCTAAAACTGTATCTTCACAACCTTGAAAAAGATATATAGCAAGATTTATGAAAGTACTGAGGTGCTATATTTTATTTTCTAGCACATTGAAATGATCAGGGGAGCCAAAGAATAAAAATTCTGCTTTGTCCCTGCAACCACAGTATACTTCCTAGAAATGCTAACCCACTCTTTTCTATGCCATTGAACAGGTGTTTGCTAGACTAGAGTTAATACCTTCTATCAATGCCAATCATGTTGACTTAATATCTCAGGGAACATGAGAGTGTAGTGTACTAAAGTGGACAATGACGGTTTTGGTAGAAACTTTCTTGGAAAGCTGTGGAATATCATTAATACAAATGAAGAGAAAGCAATAATGTTGATGAAAATGTCTGCTATCGAGGTGGCTCAGGCACCAGGTGGTGCTGATGCAGCAGGAGCCTGCTGACGCATTGGTAATGGTGCCCAGCATCCCTCTGGACTTCACTGTCTTGAGTGAGTTACTCATCTGGAAAGTATTATGGTGAAGATAAGGAGAGGTGTGGGGTGAGTGAGCTGGAAAGTTCTGAGCTTGGGAGAGCAGAGAAGCTCTATGGCCACACAGGACCATTACTGGTGGGAAGAGACATCCTGAAAGGAGGTGAGGGCCACACTATGGAGTGATGGATGCTTTTGACAACATGCATTTCTTCCACATTTTTGCCAAGGTCTGGACCTATCACCCAAAGTTGAGGCAATAGGAGCTACTCAAGCAAGGTTCATAGTACCACAGTGGTTTTAAAACAAGTTCACAAGTTTTTTGGCATTCTTCCAGCAAAATATAAGGACTAATTTCCTTTTTCTTAAACATGGGTTGGCCTTTGTGGCTTGCTACTAATGAAAACAAAACAAAACTGTGATGGTGAATGATTTCTGAGACTAGGTTAGAAAAAGCAATATACAGCATCCACCTGTCTGTCTCCCCCCTACTCTGTCCCTTGGATGTCCTGAGACACACACAGGAAGCCTGGCAACTCTGATGCCACCAGGCTAGAGAGAACACATGGCAAATCCACACAAAGATGCAGAGACAGGCTGGCAGAGCCTCAGCTGCTGTGCCAGCCTCCAGCTGTTTGAGTCTTTCCATTATCAACAGCCAGAAACATAAACAATTATTCTGTTTCTCTTTGAGCCACCTTGCTGACACCAAGCAAAGCAGAAGCAAGCTGTCCCCACTAAGTTCTGCCCAAATTTTAGATTCATGAGTCAAATTCTGTCATTGCTTTATGCCACTAACTTTAGGATAATTTCCTATGCAGTATTAAGTAACCAGAACAAGAATAGAGATGATGATGGGGGCAGGTCTATTTTCAAAGGACCCTTAGCTTTTGAGATAAGATATACAGATACCCAAGAAACTCTGCTGAGCAGTACAGGGTAGGCCAAAATATAACTTCTTATGAGAAATAAACTCGTGGGGAAGGTGAATAAGAATTTCTGTAACAGGATGATAATTAAAAGGATGGTTCTGGGCCCAAGACAAACAAACCAATTTGAATCTGAATAACTTTAGTTTTTATTAAGTTTTGTGATCCTAGTCAAAGGACTTGACTTCTTTGAACTTCAACTTGCATATCTGGAAAACTGTAATCATAATACCAAATTCATCGAGGTACTGGAAAGATGAAGTGAGCTGATAGTGCTTAATTAATGATGACTGTTATTACCCTTAATTAGTGGTGGCTTTTATTGTTATTTTTGTAATTTTCCCATTGCTGCATTCTACCATAATTAGCAGTGGTGGAATACTAATGTTCTAGCTCATGCCGGTTTCCAAAGCATTCTTTTATATAGACAATTTACCAATGAATCAAAAATTTCCCACTGTATCCTCTACATTCTCAGCATTGTGCTAGAACTGCAGAAACTACAGAAGAATGTAGGCTGTCACCCTGGGAAGCCAGCAATCTAAACATCCCAAACTGAGATGGCATGTTGAGCAAATGAATTCAGCTTCCCAAGTGTTTGATGAAATTCTAATCTCCAAGCCTTCCTGCCAAAGGGCTACAACTCTGTGGAAAAGGCTTTCACCACAATCCTTGCCTGCTATGAACAGTTCTGCATATTATACACATCACGAGTATTTAGCATTAGACATTATACTTTTCTCTATTTTCTAATACCTAATATCAAATATTTCTGAAACTATCTAGTTTTTAAAACAAATTTTAATTGTCTAGCTACTATACATTTTAAGTCATTTCTGGAACTCTCTTTCTCTCTCTCTGGAGCACGCCAGCACCTTTCCCCTCTTTTCCCTTCAGGGCATGTAATTTTTGCTTTCTCTCTCTCTCTCCTATGCTCCAAGGGCCCTTCTTAAAATAAAAAATAAAAAGTCCCTTCCACGTCAGATTAGAAGCAACTTAACATATAGTTTAACTAACACCTGAGTGCCTAGTAGGACCAAAGTATAATTTGGTGAAAACTATTAAACTGCAATTTAAGTCTAGTAGAGTAACGTAAGGTCTGATAAAGAAAACAAGATGATTCCTTGGTAATGAATGAAGTTGGATGATTAATTTTTCTATTTTAAGAGATATTAATAAAATATGTTTTAAAAAGAATAATAGAACAGTAAAGTTTAATTCATACCAGTAAGATCACAGCATTTTAAATGCATGTGTTCGTAAACAGTTCAGATAGCAGCCTTTGACATGATGTCTCATAGAGGTTTTTTTTAATTGATTTTAATGTCTTATAGAGTTTTAATAGAACACCTGGATAATTAACGCAAGTCAAAACAAAAGCTACCATGTGCTTTAAAAACCTTTAGATCCACATGAATTTTGCTTAGCTTATAAAGATTTTTATTTTTCCATCATTAGCCATAATAACTTTTGGGTCTCTAATGTTTATGAGCACTAACCTAAAAAAGAAACTCAAAATACTGTGGTATAATTGAGGCATTTAAAATAGTTTATTATACTTTTTTCTAAGCAAGAGCACACTTTCTTTTTTATTTAAGATGAAGTCTGATTTATTTTTTATTCCTGAGTAAAATCTTCAATCTTCTCTGCAGTTCTAAACAACTCAATTTTTTTCAGCTACTAGCCACTCTCCTCTCCAACTTTCCAATATCCCCTTGAAACTGATGTGAAATAGCCAAATTGCATTGTGAGTTTATAGGGTCTAATCAGTGGTGAGAAGCCAGGAAGGATCACTATATAGTTCTACGAACTGGTTCTTGAAACTTGGAAGTTTATTTCTCATCTCTGGCCCTTCGCAGTAATACTATCAATAATTCTAGTTTTTGGAGGAGCTGGAGAATGTTATGTAAAAGTATTCAAACTCCAACTTTTCACAGGTCAGAAATACCCAGGGGCTTTGGTTTTTAATGTAACTTCCTTAGATAAAAAACAGTTTCCGTTTTCCAATCCGGGAAGTGGATGTCTGTAATACAACATAAATTACAGTTTCTGATTTTACTGTCTAGACACCATCAACCCCCATAACACTACCTTCTCTGTCCAAAGTCTGGGCATGGCCCAAAAATAACTGATGTCCAGCTAAACTCGGAAATATATTCCTTCCAACTAAAACTGGCAGGACTCTGGTGAGCACATATGAAGCCAACAAAAAGCAGGATTGGAAAATTAAGCATGGTTAAAAAAAAAAAAGAAAGAGTACAAAACCCTTTGACAAATTAACAGGGTCCAATGGCACCAAGTACTTGAAAGGATGGTATCTCCACCTCAATTTCCAAATAAGGTAGCTTATCAGCCTTGCAGATAAACGCAGAGAGTTTTACAGCCTCACCATTTTCAGGAGAGGGCCCACTGCCTGGCAGACACAGATAACAAGAGAATTAGGTGCATTTTCGAGAAAATAGCAGCACTCTCCTGGACTTCCACATCTCCCCCTCTACACTCAGAGTCACCCTCACAGCACACAAGTGGAGATTAGAGATGAAGAAAGAAGACAAGATAGTTGCTTGTTCAGGAAAGAGGATGACAAAACTATAAAAGGATTGAAGATTTGCTACTCTTACAAGATCACCCAACTGATTTCTTTGGAGTCAGCTGAGAAAATGCAACATTATCTGAATGCTAGTAGTGACTGACAATAGCAGTGGCAGCTATCACTCATTGAAAGCCTGTGCGTCTGCCAGGCACTATGCCAATGTTTTGTATTTATTGTTCTCACAAGAGCATAGCTTTCAACCTTATGATATACTATATCATAGCAGGATTCGGCAAAGAGTCTGTCTTGGATCACATATCTAAGGAAGATTATTTTCTGAAATTCTAAAAGGATGATTTTGATGCTACCTTGCTTATATATAGCACTTTAACATTTCAAAGACTTTTCAAAAATATTTTTCCTTATCATCTTCACAGAAGCCTTGAACAGCAAGAATCATCATCCCTATTTTACATATGAGAAAACTGAAGCTAAGGAAGAATGTGACCAAAGCCACACCCATTTATGAGGAACAAGGCCAAGTCTGGAACACACGTGTCCTGACTCCAACTCTTTGCTCTTTCCACTACACCAAAGTTGCCACCTATAAGAATGGGCCCAGAGAATACTGTGAATGCCAAACATTATTGAATATACATAGTGCATTCAACTCAACCAACAGTCACCAATTGCCGAGTGTGTACTATTCACGGTGCTCAGTGTGGGAGGCTCAGAAGTGAACAAGTCATAGGTGACGCAGGAAAGAAGTTCATGAATTACTGAGGGAGGCTGCCATGCAAATAAATAACTATAATACAGAATAGCATGTGCTCACCAAAGGACGAGGACGCAATAACTCTAGGAGTCTGTGAAAACTTCAAGGAGGATGGACGTCTAAGCTAGGTTTAATAGAATGAATTCAGGAGTTTAGCAAGCAGACTCTGTTTTACTTGTCAGGAAAGAAGGATAGAAGACTAGTGATTTGTGCAACATAAGCACCATTCCCAAGACCAAATATTTAGGAACCTGAAATATGTGGCTTTGCACACCAGACCCTGGACATCAAATTTGAAGAAATGGTTGTTAGAAGCAAGTAAAAATAAACTAAAGAATAAAGTGATCCTTCTCTCCTCTCCTTCCTAAAGGGTATATGCTCAGTGAAAATATCATGCTATGTTTTAAAGCCAAATGAACTTACCCCAATAGTTAGATGCCATCTGCAACTCTGACCATTTATTAAAAGGGCAAACCAAAATATTACAGCCCAGTACAGATGTCTGAAATATCCAAATGCTTTGTTTTTGGGTGCATCTCTAAGTGGGGATGGTTAGAAATTGAGACACTCATGCCCCAAAGATTGCTCATGAACTTGTCTACAGGAATGCTTTCAGGAAGAGGGAAAGCTAAAAGCCAGACCAGTTCTTGTCCATCTCCCTTTCAAGTCCGCCTTTGGCCCTATCCTTTGGCAATGTTATCTCAAAGGCATCAAGGTGAAATTCCCACCTTCTGAGGTCCACTATCCCAAATCTTCTCCTTCAGTTTCTTTCCCCGCTGGTTTCAGCCCCCCCCCCCCCTTGCTCTCCCTCAATCCTCTTATTACCATCCTCAATCATCTAATCTATTGACAGCATCATGGAGATGTATCAAGTTTCTGGGTGGGAACTGAGGATCTCATTTTCAGTCAGTTCGCCCCATTCTTTTCCTTCTCTATTCCCATTTGTCCTTTTTCTTCTCAGCCTCCACTCTCCTTGAAGCCTTTTATAGTATGTCTTAATTTTCACTTGGAAAGAAGTGTTCTCACTAAAAGGATAGAAGACAGGCAGGGCCCTTTCAACAGGAGAGAAAAAAGGTCATCATCACTAAATTTCAAAACTCGAAGGGTAAGCCGGTAAGACTGTGGTATCCAGGGTGTTTTTTCTTTCACTGGGGTTCAGTGTTCAGATTCAGTGAGTGGCAGGAAAAAGCCAGCTATACATGAGACACCACCACTGCCTGTCTATATGCAGGAACTTGCCCTGCTATCCAGACTCCACTGCTCTAAGCAAACTTACTCTGGCCCTTGACCATGAAGCACTGATGACTGAACACTGGGTTCCTGACACAAATCCAGTTTGTTCTTTAGGCTGCCCTACTACCTATGACTTGGTTGCCTGGCTCAAAAAATTAGCATGGGCCCGTGAGACTCCAGATTTGGGAATCTGAAGTGAAGGAACTGGAAGTCTTGAGTCAGACTTATATGGAAGCTAAGTTAAAAGGAAATCAGGTAAATTCTGGACCACAAAGAAGATGAAGTTATGAGGAAACAGAACTGAATGAAGCAGATCCACAGAGAGAAGGGAGAGCGTGAGGAAAAAGAGAAACTCCATGTTCCTATTGCTTTTGTGGTTTCAATATGAGTATATCCTTGCATTTTTCCTCCTTTTCCTTGCAGTAGATGTGGATGGGTCTCTGTTGATTGCTATAACCCTAAAAAAATGACTAGAATATAAAATCATTGACCCAATAATATGATTGCTAGTCTTAGCCTGGAGGTAGATCTGATAACTCCTTATCATGTTAGTTTCAAAGCTTGCTAAAGATTCAAATTGAGTTATTAGAAATTGTAGGTTTAGTCAGTCTGAATTATGCAAAATGTTAACCAAAGGTTACACTGGACTTTGCTCTCTGAATGTTCTCATCAACAGACTAATTCTCAATGGAAACACTAGAAAGATTTCTCCTTTGCAATGTTACCTTCTTCCATCACACTCAGTCATTAAAACAAGCTGGCTGTGCCCCTGTATTCATCACTAATAATCACCCTGAGGAAGACATGGAGACCTTGTACAGTGTATGTGTTCAGCAGTAAACATCAACCAATTACAACCAGGAGCCAGAATTTTCAACATCCTTTTGTGTGAGAACATCAAGGTCTATTAGTCTGAAGTTGCTATCCTTAAACACCTATCAAAGTGCATATTTTTATTATAGCTAATCCTGCCCTTTAATCACTTCTGTTCTAGAAGACAAAGAATGGCAGGCATTGAGTGAGAGGTTCTGAGAATCCAGGTTATTTTAGTGTTCTATGAAGGATTCATTTCCTCTTCACACCACCTGTCTTTGTTTATAAGTGAATGTCTCTCTATTGTTCTCCTTCAGTGCAAAGATTCATATGAAAAACATCTGCATAAATGAGTAGTGACATAATCTGAAGAAATGTGCTGTGCAACAGCAGCTCTAAGTCCCCACAATGGTGCAGAACGCTCTAATGACTCAAATGACCTTTCTGCTAACCGATTTGCATCACTTCCTTTGTTCTAGTTTTGAACTATATGGAATTACAATAATGTGAATAATTTTCTTCTACAAAGTAAATAACACAAAACACAGGAAATCTATAAAAAGAGTTTTGACAATTGAAACACTTTTTAATTTGTTTAAACACAGTAAGATTACTCTTCTACCAGCAAATGCAAATTTACTAAACTGTACTAAAGTCAGTTTAGTGAGAATTCTAAGAACAAATTTATTTATTAAAGTGAGTCAGAAAAGTAGTATTTAATTGATAGCTAATTATTACAGGAGGTGGGGAAAAGAAGGAAAATAAAAGGTATGTGGTCAAGTTACCTTAACCCAAACTTTCTAATAGGTTGAACCTAACAAATACTTTAAAACATTTGAGCATGTGTTGGATCTGAGTTCTAGTCAGAATGGTCCTCCAGGGCAAGGCCAGTGACCAGGGATGGTTCCAAGTGTGGGAAGAAAAAAGGAGAGTCATAGTACCAATGGCATCTGCAAAAGGGGCCAGACTACTAAAGCAGGTTAGCGTTTGGCCTGACACATTTACCAGGCAGATATATGGGAGGGCTGGCACAACATGGCAGCAGACATATTGGCAGTAAATTTCAGGGATTCTCTCACACAAGGACTAGAGATAATCCTTGAGGCCTTTTGTGGGAGGATTTAGGCAAGAAATCAGCAAAGGGGGTCAAGACATAAACCAGTTAACGGGACCAACTTTAAGATATAAAATGAGGGAGTGACATCAGAGAAATGGCACCATGAGGGGGGCTCCCGATACCTCTCCCCGAAATTTCAACAAATTCAACAACTGGAGTCAGAAAAAATAATCCCAGGAGCATCTGAAACATACATACACCAAACAGAGGTACGATTGGGCAAAAAGGTAGGAGAATATATAAACCACTCTGAAGGAAATATGATGGAGAACGGAGTATTCCGCTTCCCTCACTGACCCTAGGAAGGTCTGCTTTCACTTGGAACTGAGAGGAAGGGGGAGGGAGGGCTAGCTAGGGTGGAGACGTTCAAGCTGAGGAAACAGTGATCCCATGGCTCAACCCATGTGGAGTGTGGAGCTAACACCAGCAGCAAATCCTGGCAGATGTGAGAGTGACTTGCCTGAGGAGCGGGCTTTGATCACTCCTGTAATAATTAGCTATCAATTAAATACTACTTTTCTGACTCACTTTAATAAATAAATTTGTTCTTAGAATTCTCACTAAACTGACTTTAGTACAGTTTAGTAAATTTGCATTTGCTGGTAGAAAAGTAATCTTACTGTGTTTAAACAAATTAAAAAGTGTTTCAATTGTCAAACAAAATTCCAAGTCTCCCGTTGGGAGAGCGCCAGCAGTGTACAAGTGGTTCCTCCTAGCGCCTCAGGCATGGGTGCCTGCGTTCCCAGATGGAGGGGCTGGGTCAAAGACTGTCAACAGTAGCCTTCTGCGGGGGATGTGACCAGAGGCTCCCATAATCCCCACTCCCCGAACAACAGCGCACCTGGGGAGTGCACAAAAGCTGGCTTCCCTACACCCACACCTCTCTGGGCAGGGTGTCTCCATCAGCCATACAGTCTAACAAAGCACATTACTCGGGAAGAAAAAATACAAAAGTGCTGGGGGGGGGGGAGTGCACATGCAGCTTACAGACAGCCTTTGGAGAGCAGACCTACAGATCAGATGCCTAAAAGGAGCCAAACCTGCAGTCTGCTCACTGCCCAGCTGTCCTGAGCTGGCAGCGGCTCTGGCTGACAAGGTCTTCTCTCCCAGGTCTGCAATTTAAGAGAACCTGGAGGAGAGACGGGATAGTTTTTAGGACCTTTTGCTCTGCAGGCAGTGGCTGAGGCAACTTCCTGCCAGCCAATACAGGTTAAAAAACACATTCTCATGGAACAGACCTCAGAGAACACTGCAGAAGTTGGGTGGGCTAGGCTGTAGGCTTCCTAACAAGGGAGAAGCCTATGGAGAGCAGTCCCATGGAATGCTAAGGCAAATTTAACTAGACATACCCGGGGAACCTTCAAAAGGAGCCTGAACAGAAGTCAACCCCCTACCTGCTTAAGCTGGTGGCTCTGGTCGGCAGAGCTTTCTCATACTCAGGGCTGTGCTTTAAAAGGACCTGTAGGAGGGACTTAGCAGCTTTTAAGACCTCCTGTTCTGTGGGCAGTGACTGGGACATCCTCCTGCCAGCCAATAAAGGTTACAAAGTGCAAAAAACCTGGATAGATTAGTCCCACGAAGCGCTGAGGCAAACTAGACATTCCTGGAGGCTCATAGAAAGACACCTGAAGAGCATTTGGCTCCCAGTCCTGCCTGATTATGCTGGCAGCTCTGGATGGCAAAGCCTTACCCAGAACCCTGCGTTGAGTGGGGATAGAGGGGGATTTGGCAACTCTTAGAGTCTCTTGCTCTCCAGGCAGTGGCAGGGGCAACTTCACAGCTGGGTTACCAGGCTGCTGTTTCAGGAAGGAGAGACTTGGAGAGAGGTTCTGGGAAAACGGACTCTCCCACTGTTGGAGCCTGCAAACACTAACAAGCCCCGACTACCAATGAGACTGAGGCCTAGTTTATGTCATTGCCATAGCGACACATCAACTGCAAATCTCTACCTAAGCGTGCCACAGGGGCAGGGCTTGGGGTACAGTGCCACCAACCAAAAAGAGAGAGAAGAAAGAAAAAGAAAGAAGATAACCTCTCAAAATCAAAAATAATCCACAGTTTTTACAACTTTTTCTACTTTTTTTTTCTTTCATTTTTTTCTTCCACCTTGGTCCTTTTATCCCCTTTCCATTTTATTCTTTTCTTCTCATTTTGAACTTCATTACCTAGAGGTCTTACATTTTCCATTCTTTTTTTTCTTCTCTTTCTCGCTATGAGGGTTATATTCCAAAACCTTAACTCTCCTGCCCCCGCCTTTTTTCCCTCCTCTTTTGGTTTCTTCTTTTCTCTTTCACTTTTCCTCTCATTCGATCCTCACTCACAAATTATTTTATTTTGGATTAAATTTTTTCTTTGTGGCATTCTGTGTGCTGTTTACTTCAATTATCTCATTAGCATCTCCCCCAACCCCGGCTCTCCATTCTATGTAGATTTTGTTCCACTTAATACAATAGAATTTTTTTTTATTTTTTCTTGTTTTCTTCTTTTCTTTTTCACTACATCTCTCATTTGACCACCATTTACAAACAAATTATTTTATTCTTGATCCAAATTTTTTCCTTGTAGCATTTTCTAGGTCCTTGCCTTGTTTTTTGCCCCTTTGTCACTTCTCCCCAATTTGGGCCCTCTGTTCTAGGTAGTTTTGTTACATTTAGCACAATATAATTTTCAGTTTTTCATAGTATTTTCTCAAAAATAAATAAATTAAAAAATATTTTTTTATTCTTTATCAATCCTTTTATTTATTTATTTTACAGGGACACTGAGAGAGTCAGAGAGAGGGATAGATAGGGACAGACATGGAACGGAGAGAGGTGAGAAGCATCAATCATTAGTTTTTCGTTGCCATTGTGACACCTTAGTTGTTCACTGATTGCTTTCTCACATGTGCCTTGATCGTGGGCCTTCACCAAACCGAGCAACCCCTTGCTGGAGCCAGCGACCCTAGGTCCAAGCTGGCGAGCTTTTGCTCAAGCCAGATGGGCCCGCGCTAAAGCTGGCAAGCTCGGGGTCTCGAACCTGGGTCTTCCGCATCCCAGTCCGACACTCTATCCACTGCACTACCGCCTGGTCAGGCTTATTCTTTATCAATTCTTATTAGTGTTATTAACAAAACCACCCTCAGATGCCATTAAGGAAAAAGAAATCAAATATTATGGATACAAAAGACAGAGATGTAGCACAGATAGATGAGGAAGAATCTATAGAAAAAAATTTCAGTAGCTTGGAAATTTTGGAGTTAAATGACAGAGAATTTAAAACAGAAATCCTAAAAATACTCAGGGATATACAAGAAAGCACAGAAAGGCAATTTAGGCAGCTCAAAAAACAACTCAACAAACAGAAAGAATATATCACCAAGGAAATTGAAACTATGAAAACAAATCAAACAGAGACAAAAAACTCAATTCATGAACTGAAAAATGAGGTAACAAGCTTAGCTAATAGAACAGGCCAGATAGAGGAGATAATTAGTGACATAGAAGACAGGCAAATAGAGGCACAACAGAGAGGAGAGAGACTCATGAATTAAAAAAAATGAGAAAGCCCTACAGGAATTGTCTGACTCCATCAAAAAGAGCAACATAAGAATAATAGGTATATCAGGAGAAGAGAGAGAAAAATGGAATGGAGAACATATTCAAACAAATAATAGATGAGAACTTCCCAAGCCTGTGGAAAGAACTAAAGCCTTGAATTCAAGAAGCAAACAGAACACCGAATTATCTCAAACCTAACAAACCTACTCCAAGGCACATTATAATGAAATTGGCACAAACCAATGACAAAGAAAAAATTCTCAAGGCAGCCAGGGAAAAGAAGAATACAACATATAAAGGAAGGCCTATTAGATTACCATCAGATTTCTCAGCAGAAACTCTACAAGCTAGAAGAGAATAGACCCCAATACTTAAAGTTCTGAAAGAGAGGAACTTTCAGCAAAGAACACTAAACCCATCAAAGCTATCCTCAAATACGAAGGAGAAATAAAAACATTCACAGATACAGAAAAGATGAGGGAATTTATCACCAGAAAACCCCCACTTCAGGAAATACTAAAGGGGGTTTCCAAACAGATACAAAGAACAAAACAAAACAAAACAAAACCACAAGTAAAAGCTCTATCAAGAACACAATAAAATCAAATTTAAACTGGGATAACAAAAACAAAGAAGGGGAGAGGACGAAGATTAACAGTGGCAAAGGAGGATGGAGTGCAGAAGCATTCATGAGATAATGTAGTACAATGAACACGGTAGGTACCCTTTCCATTACTTAATGGTAACCACCCCTGAAAATATCACCACAGAAGCACATGACTTGAAAGAGGAAAGAGAACGGATTACAACCAAACAAAAACAAATGATAGAAAAACAAAAAAGAAGAATCAAACAAGATACAAAACTAACAGAAAACAATATATAAAATGGCAATAGGAATCACTCAAGTGTCAAAAATTACACTAAATGTAAATTGATTGAACTCACCAATAAAAAGACACAGAGTAGCAGAATGGATTAAAAAAAATTGAACTGTATGCTGCCTATAAGAAACACATCTAAGCTATAAGACTAAAAACAAATTCAAAGTGAAAGGCTGGAAAACAATATTCCAAGCAAATAACATCCAAAAAAAAAAGCAGGTGTAGCAATACTCATATCTAACAATGCTGAGTACAGGACAGCAAAGGTAATCAAAAACAGAGACAAAAACAGTCATTTCATAATGATTAAGGGGACACTGAATTAAGAAGACATAACACTTCTTAATATATATGCACCAAACCAAGGAGCACCAAAATATATAAGACAGCTACTGACTGACCTAAAAACAAAAACCGACAAAAATACAATCATACTTGGAGACCTCAATACACCACTGACAGCTCTAGATTGTTCATCCAAACAGAAAAACAATGAAGAAATATTGACCTTAAACAAAACACTAGAACAATTGGATATGATAGACATTTCATCCCAAAATGCCAGAGTATACATTTTTCTCTAGTGTACATGGAACATTCTCAAGAATTGACCATATGTTGGGCCACAAAAAATAACATCAACAAATTTAGAAAGATTGAGATTATACCAAGCATATTCTCTGATCATAAAGCCTTGCAACTAGAATTCAACTGCAAAAAAGAGGTAAACAAACCCACAACATACTTTTAAAAAGTGAGTGGGTCAAAGAAGAAATAAAGCAGAGATCAAAAGTTACATACAAACAAACGAAAATAACAATACGACATATCAGAATTTCTGGGATGCAGCAAAAGCAGTAATAAGAGGAAAGTTCATAACACTACAGGACCATATGAACAAACAAGAGAGAGCCCAAATAAACCACTTAACTTCACATCTTAAGGAACTAGAAAAAGAGGAACAAAGGCAACCCAAAACCAGCAGAAGAAAGGAAATAATAAAAATCAGAGCAGAAATAAACGAAATAGAGAACAGAAAAACTATAGGAAAAATTAATAAAACAAAGAGCTAGTTTTTTGAAAAGATCAACAAAATTGACAAACGCTTGACAAGACTCACTAAGGAAAAAAGAGAAAGGACTCAAATAAACAAAATCCAAAATGAAAGAGGAGAAATCACCACAGATATCATAGATATACAAAGAATTATTGTAGAATACTATGAAAAACTATATGCCACCAAATTTAACAATCTAGAAGAAATGGATAAATTTCTAGAACAATACAATCTTCCTAGACCGAATCATGATAAAGCAGAAAGCCTAAACAGACCCATAAGCAGGGAGAAAATAGAAACAACTATTAAAAACCTCCCCCAAAATAAAAGTCCAGGACTAGATGGCTATACTAGTGAATTCTATCAAACATTCAAAGAAAACTTGGTTCCTATTCTACACAAAGTCTTCCAAAAAATGAAAAAAGAAGCAATACTTCCAAACACATTTTATGAGGCTAACATAACCCTCATAGCAAAACCCAGCAAGGACAACACAAAAAAGAAAACTACAGACCAATATCTCTAATGAATACAGATGCTACAATACTAAACAAAATACTAGCAAATCGAATACAACAACACATTAAAAAAATAATACATCATGATCAAGTGGGATTCATCGCAGAATCACAAGAATGGTTCAACATACGTAAAATGGTTAACATAATACACCATATCAACAAAACAGAGAACAAATACCACATAATCCTATCAATAGATGCAGAAAAGGCATTCAATAAAATACAACACAATTTTATGTTTAAAACACTCAACAAAATAGGTATAGAAGGAACATATCTCAACATAATAAAGGCCATTTATGGTAAACCATCAGCTAAGATCATATTTAATGGCATAAAACTGAGGACTTTCCTCCTTAAATCAGGAACAAGACAAGGTTGTCAACTCTTTCCACTCTTATTTAACGTAGTGCTGGGAGTTCTAGCCAGAGCAATCAGACAAGAACAAGAAAAAAAAAATGCATTCATATTAAAAAAGAAGAAGTAAAAGCTTCACTTTTTGCAGATGATATGATCCTATACATCGAAAACCCCAAAGAGTCCACAAAAAGAGTACTAGAAACAATAAACCAATACGGTAAGGTCGCAGGATACAAAATTAATATACAAAAGTCCATTGCCTTCCTATATGCCAACAATGAAACATCAGAAAATGAACTCAAAAACATAATCCCCTTCATGGTTGCAACAACAACAAAAATACCTAGGAATAAATATAACAAAGAATTTAAAGGACCTATATAGTGAAAACTACAAAGCATTGTTAAGGGAAATAGAAAAAGATACAATGAAATGGAAAAATATTTCTTGTCCTTGGATAGGAAGAATATAGTCAAAATGACTATATTACCCAAAGTGATATACAAATTCAATGCAATTCCCATCAAAATTCCAATGGCATTTTTTAAAGATATGGAACAAAAAAAATCATCAGATTTATATGAAACTAAAAAAACCTGAATAGCCAAAGCAATCCTAAGGAAAAAGAATGAAGCTGGGGCATTACAATACCTGACTTCAAATAATATTATAGAGCCACGACAATCAAAACAGCATGGTATTGGCAGAAAATAGACACTCAGACCAATGGAACCAAATAGAAAGTCCAGATAAAACCACATATATATGGTCAAATAATTTTTGATAAAGGGGCCAACAACACACAATGGAGAAAAGAAAGCCTCTTTAACAAATGGTGCTGGGAAAACTGGAAAGCCACATGCAAGAGAATGAAACTCGACTAGTTTGTCCCCTTGTACTGAAATTAATTCAAAATGGATCAAAGACTTAAATATAAGACCAGAAATAATAAAGTACATAGAAGAAAACATAGGTACTAAACTCATGGACCTTGGTTATAAAGAGCACTTTATGAATTTGACTCCAAAGGCAAGGGAAGTGAAGGCAAAGATAATGAATGGGACCACATCAGACTAAGAAGTTTTTGCACAGCAAGAGAAACTGATAACAAAACAAACAGACAGCCAACTATATGGGAGATGATATTTTCAAACAACAGCTCAGATAAGGGCCTAATATCCAAAATATACTAAGAACTCATAAAACTCAACAACAAACAAACAAACAATCCAATAAAAAAATGGGAAGAGGACATGAACAGACACTTCTCCCAGGAAGAAATACAAATGGCTAACCGATATATGAAAAGATGCTCATCTTCATTAGCTATTAGAGAAATGCAAATCAAAACTACAATGAGATACCCCCTCACACCTGTTAGACTAGCTATTATCAACAAGACAGGTAATAACAAGTGTTGGAGAGGCTGTGGAGAAAAAGGAACCCTCATCCACTGTTGGTGGGAATGTAAAGTAGTACAACCACTATGGAAGAAAGTATGGTGGTTCCTCAAAAAATTAAAAATAGAACTACCATATGACCCAGCAATCCCTCTACTGGATATATATCCCCCAAACTCAAAAACACTGGTACGTAAAGACACATGCAGCCCCATGTCCATTGCAGCATTGTTCACAGTGGCCAAGACATGGAAACAACCAAAAAGCCCTTCAGTAGATGACTGGATAAAGAAGATGTGGTACATATACACTATGGAATATGACTCAGCCATAACAAATGATGACATCGGATCATTTACAACAACTTGGATGGACCTTGATAACATTATACGGAGTGAAATAAGTAAATAAAAAAAACCCTAAAAACTATATGATTTCATACATAGGTGGGACAAAAAAAATGAGACTCAGAGACATAGACAAGAGTGTGGTGGTTATGGGGGGTGAAGAGGGGAGAGAGGAGGGTCACAAAGAAAACCAGATAGAAGTGACGGAAGACAATTTGACTTTGGGTGATGGGTATGCAACATAATTAAATGTCAAAATAACCTGAAAATGTTTCCTCTGAACATATGTAGCCTGATTTATTCATGTCACCCCATTAAAATTAATTTACAAAAGATATAAAATGAACAAGGGTTCTATCAGAGCAAGGCCAACAGCAGAAATGATCAGGCTAACCCACTGACCTAATTAATGACCAAGGGGTCCTTTAATTTCATCTGCTAATAGGCTGCTCCAAGAGCTTGGAACAGGACCAAGACAACTGGTGAGAAAGATGGATTTAAAGTGCTGATGCACAATAAATACATGATAAATGAAATTATTATTGTTGTTATTGTGGGTGAAAGGACCAACTGAGAGAAGGTAGTTCTGAAGGAAACCTAAAATCTAGACCTAGGCACACAGAGAAACATGCTTGGTGGGCAGAAGTCCAATCAGGTGGGGCAGGCTCCAGAACTCAAAGCTATCCAAAGTGAGGTCCCCATGGGGCTGGAGTACCAGGGAAGGACTTAGTCCTCTACAGAGGGAAGACAGAATATTCATAAGAACAAAACCATACCTGCACAAACAGGAACAATGGCATGGGTAGTGCATTGATTTCTCAATATGGGTAACAATGACCCCCAGAGCAAGACTGAAGAGAGAGGAAGGGTAAGAAGCTAGGGCTTATCCAAACCACAATTAGTTGTGGTTTTAAGGGATGCTGGGAACCAAAGCCAGGCTTGCTCTATCTTCCCTGCTCTGAGATACAGAAAGAACATCTGGGTGTATATATGTGCATCCCCAACCAAAATGCAGGTGCATAGAAATTAGACAAGTTGCAGCTTTCTTATGCTTTTTTATAGTACTGTGACTTGTATTATTGTTTGTCTTGTTGACTTGAGGGTCTATGTTACCAACTGAGACACACACAGAGTTAGGGTAACATGTTTCCAGAATAGTGACAATCTGTGTCATATCTCTTTGTATTTTTCATGTAAATTTCCCTTTGATTCTACTTTGGAGAGATTGAGCAAGACTTGGTGTAGGGGTACAGACAGAATTCTTGTTTTCTACTCCAAAAAGCCAGGGAGCAATGGCACATTGAGCTGGGGCCATTCCCAGGATTCCTGTTCATACTCAGTACGCTCTTGGGAGTATACACATTCAGGTCAAGGTTCTCCACAGATTGCTTAATTATTTGGCAAGGAACAAATATCAAGCCCAGACTAAGCACATTGCTGAGGACACTGGACAGCCCTTCTGGGATTCTCCGGGGTAGGAAAGGGTTCTAGACTTGCCTCATGGATGAGAGGTAGAGAGATGACTAGTTGCTGAGCTGAAACCCTATCTTAAGAAAGAAAAGCCTTTGTCTCCCATTCTTCTTGTTGTCTTCACTTATAGGACAGCTGTCCCTTGATGGCATCAAGCCTGTGGCTGTGGTATTCATATCACTAACCCAAATTCTCTAATGATTGGCATGGCAGTTCGTGCCTTCTCTGTGGCATCGTAGTGAATGTCTGGGCTTTGGGAGCAGAAAGACCTGGCTCACCACCTCAGCTTCACTACTTTATAACTATTTGACCTTAAGTAAGTCATGTACCTCTCCTCAGTATCCCCATCTATGAAATGGGGGTGGGGGAAATTATACAGAAGTAGAGTAAACAAAGCAGTATGCATAGCACACAGGTGGTTGTCATGTGTGTTCTTGGAGCCTACCTAGCTCCCAGACTTTACTTCTAGAGTACATATTTTGATATGAATAGTCTCTTATGTCTCACAGAACTACTGGTCTTTCCCCCAGGAGTCCTATAAACTAGCTAATCCCTCGACATGGGAAAGAAGCCAGGCATACTCTCTGCCACTTCTGTCGGTCCTCCTGTCAAAGTTCTGAGAACCATCTGAGGCAGGCTGGGAGACTCTGAAGTCCGGTTTTAAGGCTTCTACAGAGAACTGTGGGTCCAAGGACCCATCTTTAGGTATTGTGGCAGGGTGGCCTGTGGCTCAGTTCCTATGGGTGCTGAGTTTAGTGGTCAGAAGCAGCCACTATGTAATACCCACAACCATGATTCTTATAGGGTGCTTTCACCTTTGTTTTTTCATTTATACACCATCATAACAGACGCTGAATGAGAGCTGCATCATCCCCACTTTATAGATGGGAACCCTGAAGCCCACAGCAATCACCTACAAGCCCTCAGCTACACAGCTTTTAAGTAGAGGTTTTAAGATATCTAGTCCAGGTCTTGCTCAATGCCAACCTACCTCTTTACTGCCAGAGGAAGGCTCTCTGTTAACACCATATTAGGTCAGTTATTTATCATTTGACCAACAAACATTTACTGCTTACTCTTTAATAAGAGGTCTTATTTAAGAACTGATACTCAGGTCCTTTCTAGCTAAGGTCTCATTAACTTTTTACAATCTCTGAGGCAAGTCATCTTTTCCCTTTGCAGTACTTCACTGGTTCTATGTATACATATATTTGTGATTATTTTCTGTATTTCTTCCCAATTACACTAGAGGTTCCATCAGGGCAGGTGGCATATTTGTTTATTTTATTGGTTTTATATGTAGCGGGTACTCAACAATAACTACTTGTTGAATGAATAAAAGTCATGTTATCCTTTCTTTCAGATGACAAAACTGTACCCAAAGGTTATTTGCCCAAGTTCTCCTTCAGAGGTAACTGAAACTTTCTAAGATTAGCCTCATTCTACCAGGGTCCCTCTCAAAGGGATTTTAGAGCTTAGTGATCATGATGTCAGGGACCCTGGTCAAATCTAGTCAGTCAGAAACACCAAGAATAAACTGGTTACCGCCAGCCCATAAATAACAATGTTATGACTCCATTATGTACTATCTACCATTTATCATAATAATGTTACTGATGTAATTATATTTGTATAGGGCATCATGGTATTCAGAACATTTTGATCTTCAACATCCCGAGGGAGCAGAGGGAAAGATATTTTACTGGAAACTGAAACTTGAGAATTACCCAAGATGATGTAACTGAGAAGTGGAACCATGACACAACTCCAGGTGGAATTTCACTCGCAATGTAAGAAGAAATTTTAAAGTTCTTAAACATGGAAAGCATATGAAATGGGTAAAGAATTTGGATATGTGAATTCAAATCTAAACACTCATATACAACCAGTTCAAGATCAAATAATGGCCTTGGCTAGTTGGCTCAGTGTTAGAGCGTCAGCCCAGTGTATAGATGTCCTGGGTTCGAGTCCTGGTCAGGGCACACAGGAGAAGCGGTAATCTGCTTCTCCAGCCCTTCCCCTCCCCCTTCTCTCTTTCTCTTCTTCTCTTTTTGCAGCCATGGCTCCACTGGTTTGAGCACAATGGCCTCTGGCACTGAGGATGGCTACGAGGAGCTTCTGCTTCAGGTGCTAAAAAACAATGCTCATTTGTGAGCATTGCTCAGATGGGCAGAGGCCTAGATGGGATTTGCCAGATGGATCTCGATCTAGGTGTATGTGGGAGTCTGTATATTTCTCCTCCTCTCACTTGGAAAAAGAAGGGGAAAAAGATCAAATGATAAGTTCAAAGGCAGAGATTCTATAAGTATTCTTTCACTCAGAAAACTGGAAGCATGAAGAAAAATTATAGAAAAGGTAGTATCTTTTGATTCAGTTTAGTATGATGACTTACTCCTAAAACGGTGAGGTGGAGAGAGGGCAGTGCCCACATTAGATCTGCCTTTGGGCAGCACCGATGCTGGGGGACTGGCCCAGCTGCCCACTGAGGCTCAAGCGGATTGTTTAAATGGTCTTCCCAAGCTCCTAGCATATTTCCTGTAGAGTCAACACAGGAGCCCAGAATATAAGAGCCTCCCCAACTGCTAGGCAGAGTATCAATGTCTGGGCAGGCCACAAGCAGCACGGCCACGGGCAAAGGGATAAAGATCTCCAGTTTCCAGAGAGAGGAAGTAGCAAGAAAAAAGCACAACCTCAATCCCTAGGGATTTGAATGATTGCTCTCTAGAAAAACAGAAAGCAGGTAACAGTAGAATGAGGAGGGTTGACCACCAATGAAAGAGCTACTCTTGCATGGAATTTAACAAATTTAATGCATCCCATCACCATAACAAAGTAATAGGGTAGTCAAAACCACATCAATTTTTACAGATGTTGAAACTGAAGCTCAAGACCACACAGGTAATAAGCAGTGAACTATAACTTGAATTCACAGCCGTCCTCTTCCATCCTTTAATCACATAGAGAGGAGGAGAAAGTACAGCTCAAGGGGTGTGTGGACAGGAGTTGGTCTGCCTCCTGAGTCAGTCTAAAGGCATGTGTCTCTAGATAGCAGGCTCTGTGAGAGAGGTAGGCATGCCGGGGATGACGATGGTTGAAATACCTGATATAATGGGGCACCTCCAGTGACTGTGGATTTGGAAAATGCAGCAAACTGAATCAGATGCAGGTGGGCAGACATTGGGGAGCAGCAGAAAGCAGAATCAATAGAAATGAGGCTGGGGTCAACAAAACATAAAAATATCCTGGGCTCTTTTAATAAGAAAAAATGAAAATGTGGCCCCTTTAATAACAGGTGTGCTTTCTGAACACCTGTCATCCTGGGCTGTAATAATATATCATAATTTGATTTACAAAGGAAAATATCAATTCTATTTATATGTAACTACTCTGTAGCATTTATGTGAGGAAGTCCTTGATATTTGAAAATGCCTATTCACTGAGAAGAGCCCAAGACTTTCCACTTATTTTTCACTACCTTTCCACTGTTTTCTTTTCTTTTCTTCCTCTTTTATTTCCTGAATTTTGCTGCATTTATTTGAGTGGCTTTACCTTCCTACTAGGTAAGAAAAGGAGTGTCTGAGACTGAAATGCCCATTTGCTCAATGAAAGTCAAGTGCCTCTGACACACACCAAAATTGAACTGCTGCTGCAAACAGCCTTGATTGTAAACAAAAGCTAAAATAATAGCATTTATTTAAGTTTTGTCTTTGTCTCCTAGATAAGAAGATTTCAAAGGCAGTGACCAACTTTGCATTGGAATCTATGATACACAAGGGAATATGAATATGCATGTATGTGTATAAATAAGATAGAGGTTACATGAAAATAAAACCTGGCTGCCATATAGGTAATGCATGCATTCTTCAATTTGATACTTATTCATCTACAAAACAACAAAAAGTGGAGTGACCCACCATGTTGACTTTATGATTCACTATTGAGCTGAAAGATATAATTTGACTATCACAATCCAGACCCAGAATATGAGGACAAATCCACAGTGTTTCGGAAACACTGGACAAGAGAGGAGTCAAGCTCCAGGAACTTCATTCGCTCTCTCTCCATTGTCAACTCCAGAGAAAGCTGAAAAGAAAAGGGAGGGAGGGATACATGGAGGTGATCACAGACTGAAGGAGCCAGTGAATAAGGAGAATTCACTTACAAATATATTTCTCCTGGCTAGCGGTCTACCGAAATAATGTAATTCAAGAATCCCTCTAATCATTTTTGATGACCCATGGTATTCACAAGGAAGATTTCATGAGAAAACTGATTTTATCCAAACCAGAATGAGTATAAATTCTGTGTGTGTGTGTGTGTGTGTGTGTGTGTGTGTGTGTGTGTGTGTGTAAAACAGGCCAAGGGATACTAGCTGTTATATTTTCAGAACTCCAGTCATTAGGCTGACCCAGGGCAGGAGAGTGTTTCAGGGGGCATATACTGAATCATAATGGAGTTTTCAGCCATGCAGAGGCCAGTGAGCTATGTTTTGTATGTTTCCCTGCATTTACTTTCAAGAAAATACTCCAACTCAAATCCCTACTCCTCATCCCCCTCCCTCAAGAAGCTTCTCTCCGGGGTCCAGTTCAAAAGCAACAGTAATCCTTATTTTTCTGGCTGGCCATTCAAAGGCTTCAGGTATCCAGCTCAGTGCTCACAAAGAAAATGCAGACATGAACATGAACATTGCACTACCTATTTTTTTCCTCCCAGATGCACAATTCCAAGCCCTCTTCCTACAAACACACAATTTCTCCAGTCACAGCCACACGTCTGCCTCTATCATTACTGTCTCTTAATAAGCACTCCTTTAGCAGGGGACAAAAGAGCATGTGTGGGGGAGTACACTCCCCTCTCGGTACTGGGATGCTCAGTTGTGTAAGGGAGGGGTTACTACTGAGAGTCGGATGCTCTGTTTCCCTGCCGTCACAGACCCACTTATTACTAACCAGTGTCAGAATGAGCCATAACTTGTGCATCAGTCCAAATGCCTCATAGTTAGTGAACACCATCACCATCAAACATTTGCTGAAATAGGTTACCTGGGGAAGAAAATAAAATACCCTTTGGGCATTCTTTCATAAAGGCTTAAAGGTGGGTTTTTACCTATTTAGTATTGGAGAAGTGTGAAGCAAAATTGGTAAACACAGTGTTTTTCAAGGTCTCTTGCTTTAGGCAGTGGTTGGAAAATGACATGATGTTATAATTGTGTTAGCACATTCTGTGTTTTGGCACATGCTGGGACTCTTTGGACAACAACAAAAAACATGTTCTGCGTTTCCATCCCTAATCCAAGACCGTTCACAGCCAAATTCTGACTTTGGACCTTGAGCTGCTGGTAGGAAGATATGAACGCAATCCCACTTGAAGCAAGGGATTTAGGGTGTGCTGCTACCACTGAATCTACTCTCAAACAAACAAACAAACAAACAAACAAACAAAGATACAAGTTCAGATGAAAACTATGCTTTCCTGTTCTAACCAATATAACCTTCCTTTAACTGGTTCAGACTGTCATCAAAGAAGAAGAGGTAGAATCTTCTAGCAAATGGTCCACAATCTTCCTTCTCATTTATTTATTCATTCATTTATTTTTGCTGGATGAACAAGGGTCCCAACAGCGAGGACATCATCACTGTAAGGAGTAGAAATCAAGTGTGAGTTGATAAGCATAAAGAAACATTTGCAATTCTGGCCAAGATTCCCAGAATGCACTGGGAACCAGGCATGGCACCCTAGAATTTCTATGAAGAGTGTGAGTGGCACAATCTGTTTAAAAGGAGATACAGTAGATTTTCACGGTTTTTTTTCTTTCTTTTTTTCTTCTTTTGAGAGAGAAAGACAAGAAAGGAGAGAAACGAGAAGCATCAACTTACACTTGCATCACTTTAGTTCAGTGGTTCTTAATCTGGGTTTTATCGAACCCTTGGGGTTCGATGAGTCGGTCTCAGGGGTTCAGAGAAGCCTCTGCCGTGGAGGTAAAGACACACTTGTGTAAAGTCGTGATGACAGGCCCCGCTTGGCCATCACTTGCTGCAGAGGATCACGTTACATTGCTTGGCCAACCAGTGCTGCGGGGAATTTAGTGTGTGTAGTAGTCAACGGCTGTCATAGTTGTACATCGTGTGGTTTCTTTCTTAATATTTTAATCCATACTAAATATGTCGAGCAAAAAAAGAAAGTGGTCGGATGAATATGTACAACATGGATTCACATGTATCACGGACTGGGATGGGAGTAAGCGTCCTATCTGCATGATATGCAATGCCAAGTTGAGCAACTCTAGTCTCGCACCGGAAAAACTAAATTTGGAAAAAGAAATCACATTTTATTTATCACTAAAGAAGGGTTCGGTGAATGCGCATATGAAACTGGTGGGTTCGGTACCTCAAAAAAGGTTAAGAACCACTGCTTTAGTTGTTCACTGATTGCTTCTCATATGTACCTTGACCAGGGGGCTCCAGCTGAGTCAGTGGCCCCTTGCTCAAGCTGGCAACCTTGGGCTTAAGCCAGTGACCTTGGGATCATGTTGATGATCCTGTGCTCGAGCTGGTGACCTCGTGCTCAAACTGGCAAACCCATACCCAAGCCGATGAGACCATGCCCAAACTAGCAACCTCGGGGTTTTGAATCTGGGACCTCAGCATTTCAGGGCAACACTCCCTCCACTATGTCACTACCAATCAGGCCAGTTCTTTTCTTAACCAGGAGTAAGAAACATTTTTATATACCTAATCAGTACACATACAAATTCAAGTTGTACAAATGAAAAAAATTTCATGAAACAATACTGACCCAACTATGTTGCCCTATATTCAGACATTTTCTATTGATTCTATTACAATAAAAATAAATGAGCTAGTAAATCACTAAATTGATATCATGACCTCATTATAGTGGGCAACAACCTGAAAACGCACAGAGACACACAACTGTACAAAAAGCTTTGTCTTGAAGCTGTGCTCTACTCAGAGTCACACTGCTTACATATTTGGGATGGCTCACAAAGCTTGGAGATTAGGGGAGATTTAATTTGAGAGTAATAGGGCAAACAAAAAAGTTTTTAAACCAGTGCTTTTTTAGAGAAAGGCCCCTCTTTCTCTCACCATTTTTTCAGAAAAAGGGGAGCTGGAAATTCAGGGCCCCTGAGGAGGTGAAGATGGCATATAGAAAGTTACAAGAATACCAAAAGCAAGAGCAAAAATGGCTTGAGTGTCTCAAAATAAAACAGTAGGTTTAAATTCCTCCACAGAAACTCTTGAAATGGAAAATATGTTTATATCACAAATGGCTTAAAATATGACCCAAAACCAAATTATAGTTGTATTATTCTTTCTTCATAAAATGATGATTACTTTATGACTAAAAAACGTAACTAAGAGAATAAAATGGATGTGGTTTCTTCCCTATTATTATCTTGGTATTATACAAAGATTATTTAATTAACTAATTCCAGGTTTTCTTAATCATTTCAGGCTAAAATGTCTACGTTTACCACAGGCATATCTGCAAGTTTTAAAAGATAATTACAGTACATCAAAATCTTACAGTGTTCACAATCTTAATCTGTACACAGTTTAGTATAGAAAGGTTACATTTAAATAGATGTCTTTTACTTTTGTATGTTTATTCAGAAACACAACTTTATGGAGTTTTGGAAGACCAAAGTCAAAGTGTTTAACCTTTGAAAATGAAACTCAATTTTAGCAACAGGAATTGAAATCAGCAGATATGTACGGAGAATTTATACGAAAGAACAGCTTGGGCAAGTCAAGATTTTTAGTTAGAACAGAAAACGCAACTTATAGCACATACCTCGTACGTACTTGCTTGGTTTCTCTGAGTCATTGATTTACATTTACCACAGGCATCAAATAGTAGACACTGACGAAAGTGATGTATGATGGTAGAAATTATGTGAGTCTAGGAATCATGCTTTTTCAATGGCTTTTATTTAAAGTTTTCTACTGGAAAAATTATTTATCAAATGTTCTATAATTGGTTGAGTAAGCAGAGCTTTTGAAACAGAGTTAGCAAATTCAACTTCATTCCATAATGGATTATCATTAGCAAAGCAGGAGTTTATATTACTGGTTAATGAAGTAGAACAAGTATAATATCTTAGGTTGAGTAAAATTCAGTATTTTTTTATTCATTAAATCATAATCATACATCATAAATGTGAGTTATCATTTCCCCTTCTATTAATCCCCTTCTCTTTTTTTCTTCCCCACCCTCCACCCTTACCCCCACACACTCTAAATTCCAAAAGGAGAGTACAGTATCTCCAAGCTGGAAAGGATGGCACATCACATCAGTACAAAAATCAAAACCAGTGTTCCCTAAGCCCCGGAACAGTGTTGTATCCCTGCCACGCTGCCTTCTGCAGCAAGTACAGAATGCAACCCACCATGACAGATTCACACTCAGTGTAGGCTGCACTTGATTTATACAGATGAGAGATTCAATAGTGTCTTCTGCCAAAATGGAGATTTGTGAAGAAAAACACATTTCAACATCAAATAGAAAATAGTTTTCCCTTACTTGCCATTGAGAGGCCATTGACAGGATGTTATATAGAATTGACTCTTGAACAACATGGGTTTGAACTGTACAGGTCCATTTATATGTGGATTTTTCTTCCAGTAAACATATAGTTAGCCCTCTGTATTCCCAGGTTTCTCATCCATGGATTCAACCAACCACAGACCACTGTTTTCCAGCACAAGTGGAAATATGCACTTGTGGGGGGCCAATTATATGCATTGTTCTATGCTTTTTATATAAGGACTGAAGGATCTGTAAATTTTGGCACCCATGGGTGCCCTGGAACCAACCTCTTGCAGATACTGAGGAATGAATGACTGGGTTTGGGGAGAGTCAAAAGTTACACATGGATTTTCGAACACTCAGGGGTCAGTTCCCATATAATTTAAAGGTCAACTGTATACCTAAATCAGTGATTCTTAACCTTTTTTGAGGTACCGAACCCACCAGTTTCATATGCGCATTCACCGAACCCTTCTTTAGTGATAAATAAAATATGATTATTTGTCCAAATTCAAGACATAGGTATATGTTTTTTTACTGGTGCACAAAATGAGCCGTGCATGAATATCACCTTGCTCAAAGAACAAAACCAACAAAGTGCACAAACTCACAACAAATTACGGTATTACTTTATTCTGGCCTCCGCGGTAGAGGCCTCTCCGAACCCAAGACAGACTCATCGAACCCCTAGGATTCTATAGAACCCAGGTTAAGAACCACTGACCTAAATATTACAGATTCCAGATATGTCTGACACAAATTTTAAGCAAAGAGAAAATATTATTGCCCAGTCAAATGACATTCTACAATCTTAAGAAATGAGTGTTGAACTTGGAGTCCACTCCAGGTGTAAAGTCGGTGGATAATGGGGAATGGTCATGTGAGGAACTCAGACCCTGACTTTTGGCTAGGGCCGCCCACAACCAAGCACTCCAAGAAACTTCCCAGAGGTCCTTGGGAAAAGAGTGACCCTCCATCAGCCAATGAGATTTAACCATGTCATATTAGCTTGCCCACCCTAGAAGACCCCTTTAAATACTTCTCACACAGTTTAATTCATGCGACTTCCCTAGCCCCTGTACCCAGGGCTAGGGAACCTTGTAGGTTAGGGATGTGCTCTGTACTCAATAAAGCCTTTTATCATTCCATACTTTGTGGCTCCAGCCCCCTTCCTTCTTTCTCGGCAGGGAAAAATACCTTACACCAGGGTTGGTCACACAGCTCCCAAATTGTGCTAGTGAAGAATCCTGGAAGGTGTGCCAGACCCTTATGGAGCATGTGATAGGAGGAAAGATGGGATACAGTTATAAATAGGGTGTGCTAGGCCCCAAATCCCTCTAGGTCCAGAACAGAAAACACCATTAAGGATGTGGTTCTCTTGGTGAATTTATACCTGGGGATCCAAAACTCTCAGAGACCTGAGAGGATACAGGAGGACTTTCTTCAATCCTGCATCCTTCCCACCATTAGTGATATTAATTCTGCATTCTTTCTCATAACATTATCTCTAAAGGCTGCCCCTCTCTGCCTTCCCTTCTGAGAAGTCCTGGTGTGGGTCAGACACACCTCCTATAGTCTCCACAGCAGCAGACAGAGCTCTGTCATAAAACCAGTCCCCTTGCTCTGTGAGTGTCTACCACCAGTCTGCCTCCCTGACTGTGAGGTCCTTGTCGGCAACAGTGCAATCTAATTCATTTTACATCTCCCCAGCACCAGACATTGGGTCTGGCAGGTAGTAGACAGTTGCTGAATGCACAAACATTTATGAGTGATGCAACTATTACTCCTTCACCTTCAAAAAGCACACCCATATTTAATGCAATCATGGCACTCACAGAAAATTAAAAAACGGTAATGTTTCTTAAACAAAATAAGAACAAAGAAATCAAGGCAAAGTCTTTTTAATAAAAGCAAAGGTTTAATTACTGACACATATTCAAATTAAGCAAAATATCGATATATTCATCTTCACTGGAATGACAACTTACCCCTATATGCCTGCTCATCAGCTGCAAAACAAGGTATGCTTAAGAGTTGTATTCCTTCAATTTGCTAACCTAAACTAAGTCATGTTTGCCCACATGAATTTGCTGGCAACCTTGTAAACCAACCCTGTAATAATTTGTACTTATATCTTCATACTCTGCTGTGCTGATTTCTCTGGTCATAATTGCTTGGTGATCTAGACATTTAGAAACAGGAGTCTAAAGTCTGGTGATTTACTCAGCACTCAGCTTCAGGAAGACTATGTACCTCTTCAAATATTAAATTATTTGACAAAGACAAAATGAAGTAGATGGCATTACATGCATGCATTTTCTAATGAAATTTGTTGTTTGAGATTACTGCTGCTTGTCCATTTGAATGAAAATTGCCTGCTTATGAAATGAGTCTAAAGACTCTGACAGATTTAATACTTACTACTAGTTTGGGAAAGTAATGAAAGCCACTTCAAAGGTCAAGGGAGCATTTTGATGGAACACCAGGGATTTAGTTATGGTATATAAATATTTATTGACTACTTGGAGTGAACAATAAATGCACTGTGTTCTGTATAAGAATATATGTGAAACCTTTGTCTCTCCTTTTAGACTTCAGTTATTTTATCTTTAACTATGATACCTCTTGATGGGGGAACAAACTCTAACACATATCTAGCTCTCCAATCAGAAAACTAGGCTTTCTGAAGTGGTCACAGATTTTAATATCAAATGCCATAAAATAAATAATAACAAGGACTCACTTTTAAAACATGCATCTTCAAATTCATAATGAGGTTCATAAGAGGTCATGAATAATTTACTTATGATGCAAAGACAGTGGAAAACTGTTCAAAAATCTAAAGTAGATTTTTTTGTGTTGTGGTTTATATTCCTAGATGAATACCTACCATTACAATAAAACTAATTTTGAAGAAATCGGAGCACATTAAGAATTCGAAAACACACAAAAGCAGTTTTCTAGCATATCTGACTTATAAGGGATCCATCCCTGCCTTCTTAGTCTTATAATGATTCTCTAATGATTCTAGGAATCTCTGCAGAAAGCTCATTTTCACTAATAGTATCTAATAGAAGTCACTCCCTACTCATCATGTTCTTTATTTCAAGGCTTTTAAGATCAACTGCATGAGAACAGATTACATTACTGGATGCATCCCAGTTTCTAAAACACATTAATTTCCAAATGGTTATTGTCAAGGCCATGTAGAAGAGTTGAAGAAGAAATTGAAAGGGAGCAGTTGTTCTAACCAGTTGGAGGTGACCATTTATCAAGAACTGTTAATCTGCTGCCACAAGAAGTGCCTCCAGCACATTCAATTTCCATCCTGGTGAGAAAGTAATTCCTACTTATGGTTTCCAGTGGTTTTCTCACCTTCAGTTAAAACAGAAGTTTGAGGAAGTATGTGCATCTTTTAAAGCAGCCATCCAGTCTGCTGTAAGACACAACTACGCACAACTGTGTCTAGGCAATTGGGGGCTTCCATGTAAATGACTGAATTACTATTTCTAACTAAAATGAAAACCACCTGCTCTAGTTTATGAGAGAAGGGAAATAAAATAATTCACTTAGTTAATATACAAGTTAGATGACATATTCTTAGTGTGTGAAATGGGATTCAGTTAGGTATTATGTATTGATTTAGCATTCTGCTATGATTAACCACAACTGGGAACAAGCACTTGAAGCAAAAAAAAAAAAATGACCTTGACATTCTCCTAAAAACCTCAGTTTTGCCACTTATTAACTATGTGTGACCTTGGAAAAGGTACTTAACTTTAGTTACCTGACTCTCAGTTTCCGTATTTTTAAAATAGATCTAATAATAATACTACCTTTTGGGATTCACTCTCTCTCTCTCTCTCTCTCTCTCTCACACACACACACACACACACACACACACACACACACACACACACACACACAATGTGGTACATCTTAGTCATTAAACATGTTCTTGATGCTTACCTTGCTCCTGGGATCAGCATAATTATGCTTCTTAACCGAAGAATAAACCCAGGACTAAAGTATGTATGTCTGAATAGTTAAGTGCCCCAATAGGAGAATTTTTAATCTAAATATGTGTTACTCACCCCTTCTACTTATCTATTCTGAATCCCCTTCATGTCTAATTCTACTTTGAGGATTTATTACCTACTGCTAAAAATTGCTTTCTTTTTAAAAGAGGGTCCTAACAATGCAAATACTCTGGGAAAAGATAATTAAACCCATTATCACTTTGTGAGAATGAGTTTGTATATATTTTTCCTAGACAGAATATTCGACACTCTAACTCTTGGTATGTGGGAACAAATAAGAGGGTTGCGAAAGAAGGGTGAAGGGGCACGGGATATATTTCACAATTTTGCCTGAGTCAGCTCTGTCAGCTAATCATTTATTAGGCACTAAAAACCTTTTAGAAGGAAAAAAAGTGGTATTGGTAGTTTCCTCTACAGAAGGGCACTGGATAGTCAGGTACAAGAGCAGAATAAGGAGGGCGAGATAGACTTTCAATGCATAGCCTCCTGTATCTTTTGTACGTCGTGCTTCAGGCAGGTATGATCTATCTCAAATTTTTAGTTGAAAGATAACCCAATCCTCACACCTTGTCACTTACCTTACTTCAGCATTTACATATTTGTTTAAAGGACTTCGAAATTTAGAAGTTGACTTTTTTTTCCTCTACAAAGTTGAATTCATTCAAAATATGATTGCCTTATCAAGGCAAATGTGTCTGTTTCCAAGTACTAAACATATTAAAATATTCATATTTCTGAAGATACAGTTATTAGACAATGAATACTTGCTGACATTCTGTATAGATAGTTTCTTCACTAAGATTTAAACTTCCTGCAGACAGGGCCTGTGTTTCATTAAGCACGAGAGGCCTCACTGTGGCAAACACAGAGCTTTTATAGCAGGATTACTTTCTTGAGTTCTATTCTCAGTCTTCTCTTCCAAGGAAGACAAGTCATTAAATACAACATGTTTTGATTAAGAAGGGACTTTTCAGGAATGTTATAAAAACAAACAAAAACCACCACAAGAGGCAGAGACAGGGAATGGGAGAGAAAAAGCTATACTTGTAATAAAACTTTTGGGACCCTACTGACTGGGGATGTTTGCAAAGCACAAAATAGGCCATAATATGGGAAAACTAAGGTTGATCTAAAATCATGGACACTTTTGTTCAAAAACATATTTGTTGCACAACTACTGTGTACAAGGCTTTGTGGATAAATGTTGAACAATACAGATATAATCCCTGCCCTAACAATTTTCATAAGAGTGGGGGGGGGGGATACAGAAAGGTAAACAGTCAATTACCATGTGGTATAATAAGTAGCACAAAAGGGAGTACAGAGGGTTATTATTGCTCATAAAAGGAGAGCAAATCCTATTTTTGGGAAAGTGATGTCTAGTATTACAGTGGTTGGGACTAGAGCTTTTAGAGTCCTGCAAACTCGATTCAAATCCCGGTTTCAATCTATAACTTTGGCCAATTTATTACATCTCTTTAACCCTCAGTTTGTCAACTTTAAAATAGGGATCCTGCTACATTGAGCTTAAAGGGTTGATGTGAGTGAGCATTCATTGAAATACATGTCATAAATCTGGCAGAATGTCTGGCAAAAGGCAAGCATCCAGTAAAGGTTAGTTAATAATATTAAAGGTAAAGTAAGCTGAAACCTGAAGCATGAATACAACCAGGTAAACTGGAGGACAGGTAGGAGGAAGAGAGTCCCAGGCAAAGGAGAAACACATACCCAGGAAAGCAATACCATGGTGAGCTTGAGGATCCTGGGGTGGGGTCAGAGGAGCAGCTGGAGCTAGAAAGCTCAATGAGTTTGTCTAGTTCATTACAGGCCCTCAAGACTTTTAATCATAGGAGGGACAGGATCACATTTGAGTTTTAGAAAACCAGGTTGGCCACACTGTGGAGAATGGAATGGAGAGTGAGGAGACATGAGGCAAGGGGATCCATAATAATAATTTAAAAATAATGTCTCGGCTGTGGAACTTCATGTTTAAGGAGGCTGGACACACACACACAACAATTCAGCATGGGCCTTAAAGTAATTATTATCAGTTTGCCAATATAAACTAGTTTTTCATTCATTCATTTATTCATTCACTCAACAAGCATTTATTAACATCAACTAGGACAGAGACTGGTGCTCTGAGAGATTTCAAAGAGAGGTAGTTGCTCTGTATGGTTTGCTTTCCAGAAGCACCCCACCCAAAATGACTTGGCTAGAAGGTCTGTTACTTTGGTGATCCAAAGCCTGTGCAATCGCAAAGGCGTTTTGGGGAGAGACCCCACACCAGCAGGAAACAAGCTGGGTGGCAGTGCTACATAGCAGATTTCGATGGAACCTAAGGCATGAAAATGACTCCTTTTCACCTTGGGAAGGGGAAATGTCATAAAATTACATCAGTGTACCTTAGACATCTTACTGCTCAAGAAGGAGTAAAACCTTTCATGACCCCCTATGTGAATAATAACCAACATTCATGAAATGTCCTGTTTTATAAATTTCAGGTAGATTAATGAATTCATTACAAAAACGCTATGAAATGGGTACTAATATGTCCACTTACAGGTGAGAAAACTTAGGAGACACTCCCCAAGGTAAAAAAATTACATACAGCTTGATTTTCTTACCCACTACACTATGTGGCCTCTTGAAGTGGACCACCAGGCTGATACAAAAATAAACTCAATTTAAAATGTGTGCCTCAAAAATGTGACAGGGAAGAAAGATTACTGCCCACTTTAGTATCAGGAAGCCAACAATTTGGAAGGTTTTATTATAGGTATAAAATGAAATGAATGATTAAATAAGTGACAGTCTCTTAATAGGAAACTGGACTACTATGCACTACACTCACCATTTTGGAAGGGTTTTTGAAATCTGTTGTATTTTACTCTTTTAAGTATAAACGACAGCTCTTCCATATGGGTTAGAACACGTTAGAAAGTATTCAAATAGAGTTCCATGCTTATCACGTTAAAATAGAGTGGGTCCAGCTCACAGACCCGAAGATGGAGAGGTGTGGCAAAGGTGGGAAATGAGCCAAGAGAATGAGATCTATTACTCCTTTGGTTTTCTGCTAAGGTAGAGTGAAAAAAAAAAAAAAAAGCTGATTATCTCATTGGAAAATAAATGGAATATGCTTATTTTTCAGAACATATAAGGTTCTAATGACCGAGTAGGGAAGCATGTGTAGAATAAGCTCTATGAGGCATTTGTAAGATGAATTGAATAAAGATAAAATAGAAAAAAAAATCCCTAACCTTCCAGATACAAAAGAAACTACCAGCTTTGTGCAATGCCACTTGATGCCAACAGCAACACAGTTCTGAGCTTGGGCTCTCAGAGAGCAACGAGAAGAATCCCAGGCCAGATGGCATTTAAAAATTCATTTTCACTCTGTTTGTCTCTTCCTACAAGACTACCTTGTGTTTAAAGCAATCACAGCCATTTTCTCAAGCTGCAGTATTTTAAAGTAGTCCCTATCCCTTGAGAACGCAAAAAGCTCTAATTGTTACAAATTCAAAAATATTGAGAATAAATTTATGGAATATGTGAAACAACCATTTCTAATTAAACACACACAGAGAGCTGCACACACATCGAAAGCTAGGTACAGCTTTTCAACCTACCAATTTCAATCTCACATTTGACCCCAGCTCACCAACAAACCACTCTCCTTTCATTCATGCACTTGCCAGACGCTTTCTGCGGACCACTCTTCACCACTGAAAAGTAACTTGGGACGCCCGAGGTCTGTGGGCACCGATACCCCGTTAATTGATCTGGCCGGCTCTATTCCCAGCTCCAGGCAGGACTTGGGAGGGTCCAGTGTCACCCACTGGCACCGCCCCCCAGAGTTGTCGCCCAACCTCCACCCGCCCGCCTGGAGAAGCATCCCTGCCCTCGCTTTCTGAGAAACACTTTGAGTTGTATTGTCCTTGCTGCTTTGTAATCTTTGCAAATAAAAATGCTTGCGAAATGGATTCCCCACCCCACCCACCTGCCCAAGTCCGCACACCACGCTCATTCGGGTCCCCTCTAAGGCATCCAGGCTACGCCGACAGCAGGGAGGCGTGAACAATGAACTTCACTCTCTCCGACTCGCTCACACACACCCTCGCCCCCAAATGAGAAGTTGTGAACTATCCCGGGGGGCCAGTTCCGCGACGTCCGGGGCAACTCCGGGCAGGGGGCGGGGGAGGGCCGCGCGTCCCCAGCCGCGCCCCTCGCGTCGCCGGGGCGGGCAGTTACCTCCTTCCTCCGGCTCGGCGCCCCGGGTCGAGTGATGAGGGCCGTCTCCTCGCACACCACGGTCACGTCCTCCACGAACACGCAGTCCGGGAGGCTCTCGTCGGCCGGCAGCGTCACCACCTGCAGCCCCAGCTTACTGCCCAGCACGCCCACGTAGAGCTGGTGCTGCCGCTCCGCGCGGGCGAAATCCACCTCGTCGCCCTTGGCGCGCCTCAGCGCGTGCTGGCATAAGGACTCGGGCAGCGCCCGCACCACGGCGTGGGTTGCCCGGCCGAAGGCGGCGGGGTGGCCGAGCGCGGCCATGGCTCCGAGCGGTGGCGAGGCAGCGGCTGGCGAGGCGGCGGGGGCGGCGGCAGGTCCTCCCGCAGCCAGGGCACTCCGAGCTGCTAGCGCCCGGCGGCTCCCTTGGCAGCCGATGAATGTGGTGCAGGAGCCCGCTCGCGCCCGGAGCCCTGCCCGCGCGACTGAGCATGCCCAGAGCTCTGGGCGCCGGCCCGCGCGGCCCGCGCGCCCACCCGGCGCTCCGAGGGCTGCGGCCGCGAGGGGCACGGGTGGTGGCGAGCACCGCACGGGGAGCGGGGTCGGGGGTGGCGACCGCAGGAGCGCTAAGCGTGAGAGGTGGCCGTAGGGAGGGGCACCTCGGCGAACAGTCCACGAAGCCGGACCTGACGTTACCTGTATTCCGCCGCAGGTGCACACCTCACATCTCTAGGCGAACTTGGAGAGGGCAGTGATCTTGCCGAAGCAACTGGAGGGCTTCTTGGTGGTCAGGCGGCAAACGATGGAATTATTCTCTTGGGGATAAATACTTTGAAACTACTTTGAACTCTACTGTTTTCGGGTTGTCCAGCACATGGTAACCCCGGTCACCCCTCCCCACCACGTTCTTAGGGTGAGAATCTGTCTTCTCACTTAAGTTCACATTACTTTGAATTTCATTGCAAATGACCCTTTACCCCACGTGAGACTCGAGATTATTTTAAAAATTGTATTTCTTCACATCTTTGAGAAAGAAATGTCCAAGAAACAGACAAAGAGAAAAAGAGACATAGAAACTCAACAGTATTTCCAGGACAATCACCTCTTACAAACAGTGTGATTCAGGCATGTTTGTCTGCAGGGCCACCGAGGTAGTGAGGCAAAGACCAACCGTGCTTTCCCCACAAAAGGCATGTACTCACCTTGTGCAGTGTCAGACATGTAGCATCACAATTCCTTGTTACTGAGTTAGAGGGTTTCCGCCCCCTTCTCTGGCCTTCCCCTCACACCTGTGCAACTCTAGAATTCCCGTGGTGCCTGTTGAACATTTATTTCTTTTACCATACCCCTCAGGGAGTGCCTTTCCCTTCCTCTTTTTTTTTTTTAAATTTTGATAGAGACAGAGAGTCAGAGAGAGGGACAGACAGTAAGGGAGAGAGATAAGAAGCATCAATTCTTCTTTGTGGCACCTTAGTTGTTCATTCATTGCTTTCTCATATGTGCCTTGACTGGGGTGGGGGGCTACAGCAGACCGAGTGACCCCTTGCTCAGGCCAGCGACCTTGGGCTCAAGCCAGTGACCTTGGGCTTCAAGCCAGTGACCTTTGGGTTCAAGCTAGCGACCATGGGGCCACGTCTGTGATCCCATGCTCAAGCTGGTGAGCCCGTGCTCAAGCGGGATGAGCTCCCACTCAAGCGGACAACCTTGGGGTTTCGAACCTAGGTCCTCCGCATCCTAGTCCAATGTTCTATCCACTGTGCCACTGCCTGGTCAGGCTCCCTTCTTAATGGTACTAATCTTATATTCCCCCCCCCCATATATTGCAGATTAAATAACCCATGGGTTCTGCATTTGGGGGGGGGGAGGGGAAGTATACCACTTCAAAAACCAGGTTGTAACTACAGAATACACTCAGGTAATAAGCTTTCCTCACACTTTGCAGTGCATTTTTAATTTAAAGATTAATTAGATCATGGAACATTAGATTTGAATGAGACCTCGGAAACCCTCTCATCTCACTTCCCACACAATGTTCTTGAAGTAGATCTAAAGCATCTATGACAGTTATTGGATTCTTACTTAAACATTTAAAACCTCACTCAGAAAGTATATTACACTTGTGAAGAGCAATGTGGTTAAAAACTTCTTCATTTGGAGCTTATACCCCATTGGTTCGAGTTCTGCCTCCTGCCATTACCCAACAAGCTAGTAAGTAGTCTTTCACAAGCCAGCATTCACGTCTAAAGACAGGTCTGATATCCTGCCTTATACTCTTTTCCCACCCACCATCCTGACATCTTCCAGGTCTTGAGCCCGAGACACCAAGAAGTAACTAGTGATTTGGTTTGGGTTCTAAGTCCCTTCAGCATTCTGGTTATCTTCCCTTTGATACATACTAGTAATCTTTTTAAGTCATGGTGTCCAGAAAAGAAACAATTCTTCCTGTATGGTTTGACTCTGCACAGACTACAGCAGAACCTTTGTTCTGGATGCTAGGTTTCTATTAATACTGACAAATATTGTATTTGCTTTCTTGGTGGTCTGGTGCCAAGGACCAGGCCATAGCCTTCTTGCTAGAACTCTGATCCCAGTTTTTGGGAAATCAGGGTTTCTAAGAACAGATGTATCCAAGGATAGCAGAACAGTTGTCTCAGCTGAGCCCAGAGAAGATGTGATTTGCTTCTCTCTCCTCTTCCAGCAGTAAAACTTAAATTTACCAAATAATGTTGCATTTCTCACCTTCAAAAATTACAGATCTTAGGAGCAAGATGGCGACGGAGTAGGCGGACGTACCAACTTCCAACTCCCAGAACCAAAGTGGATTACAACTCAATTTTAAGAACCACCACCTGGATAAACCAACTTTGAACAAAACTAAGTGGACTCTTCAACCAAGGAACACAGAAGAAGCCACATTGAGACTGGTAGGAATAGCGAAAACGCGAAGAGGGCTGCCCAGCTCCCCGGAGCAAATGGCAGCCCGGAGAGACCCGTGTGGCGGGAGGAGAGTTTGGTGGAGAGGGAGGGACCTGGGTCCCAGGAACCAAGCCCCAGCCTGCAGTCCTAGAGCCTAGAAGAGGCGTTTGGACAGTATTGAGCTGTGAAACAAGTGAGGGAGCTCCCAGGCCTACAGTGTGGAGTATTAGGTCCCTTCCTACTCTGCTGAGGGCTGCTTGAGGTTTTGGGGCGGCAGGACGCTGAAAGGCGGTTCTGTCGGCGTGGGCAGAGGCCAAGCCGGTGGGAGATCAGTCTAGCCCAGAGGGTCAGAGGGGACCGCGGAAGCGGTCCGGAAGCTGCGGGCCAGCCTTTAATCCCACTTAAGGGGACAAAGCGGGAGGCCAGGAACGGGCAGGCCCTGCGCAAGCCGGCCCTGACAGCGGGGACCGGGCTAGGACCAGGGACGGGCAGGGGCTGTGGCTGGGCTGACGCTACCAGTCCTCCACCCCCCCACCCCACCCCACTGGGCCGGAGAAACCGCGGTTGGCCAGTATACGTGCCCGAGCGGGCTCCGAGCGCGGGAACGGGGTGGACCCCGAGACGGGTGGAGGCTCGCAGCTGAGCCCACGCTACTATCCCCATCCGGCCGGAGAAACCCCAGATAGCATTCATACGAGCACGAGCGGGCTCCGAACGCGGGGGGGTGGTAGAGTCCTGGATGAGCGGAGGTACGCAGCTCAGCGGAAGCCAGCAAACACGCCCGCCCCAATAAACCTTGGTTTCCGACCCTGCGCAGAAGGGCCCTGACCTCGAGGGCGGGGCTAAAGCTCCGGACGGGCAAAAGCTTACAGCTGAGAGCACGTCAAAAGCCCCGCCTAACCCGCGAACCTGTAGCGAGCAGACTCCGACTGCTGGTTCTGGGCGAAAGTCCGGAAATAGGCTGGGTCCGCAGCTGAGGAAAGGTGCTCACCTCTACCCTTGGTGCTAATCTTGTGGCTTCAGTCACAGCCCCTCCCACGGAGGAGAGGCAGAAATCATAGCAAAAGCCACAGTGGGCCGGCGCTGGCAACGCTCATACCCAACCACCCTAGGCACCGGCAGAGGGGGTGAGGGACCTGCAGATAGACCACACCTAGAGAACACAAAGGCAACACCTACTGGACTCCAGTGGCCACAATTTGCTTATACACAGAAAAAATGGGCAGGCAGAGGAATGCAAACCAAATGAATCAAGAGAAATCCCCAGAGAAGGACCTGAATGAACCAGATATAACCAAATTACCAGAAGCAGAATTTAGAATAATGATAGTTAGGATGTTCAAAGAAATTAGAACAACAATGGATAGTCATTATGAACACCAAAATAAAGAGATAACAAGTATAAAAAATGAAATTGAAATAATAAAAAAGAATCAGACAGAAATGACAAACACAGTATCAGAACTGAAGACCACAATGGAAGGAATTAAAAGCAGGATGGATGACGCTGAGGATCGAATAAGCGAGTTAGAGGACACAATAAACAAAGGCACAGAAGCAGAGAAGAAAAAGGAAAAGAGACTTAAAAAATGTGAGGAAACTCTAAGGGAGCTTTGTGACAACATGAAGAGAAACAACATTCGCATCATAGGGGTGCCTGAAGAAGAGGAGAGAGGACAGGAAATGGAAACTTTGTTCAATCAAATCATAGCAGAAAACTTTCCTAAATTAAGGCTGGGAAACACTCCACACATTCAAGAAGCACACAGAACTCCATTAAGGAGAAACCCAAAAAAATCTACACCAAGACACATCATAGTTAAAATACCAAAGCTAATGAATAAAGAAAAAATTTTAAAAGCTGCTAGAGAAAAAAAACCTATCACCTACAAAGGAGCCCCCATAAGGATGACATCGGACTTCTCAACAGAAACACTTGAGGCCAGAAGGGAATGGCAAGAAATAATCAAAGTAATGCAGAACAAGAACCTACAACCAAGACTACTTTATCCAGCAAGGCTAACGTTTAAAATTGGAGGAGAAATAAAGAGCTTCCCAGAAAAAGAAAGCCTGAAGGAATTCATAAAAACCAAACCAATTCTGCAAGAGATACTAAGGGGCCTCTTGTGAAAAGTTTAAAGGGAGGAATGAATAGAACAAAAGAAGAATACAGCTTTAAAGAATAAAATGGCAATAAACAACTACATATCAATAATAACCTGAAATGTAAATGGATTAAATGATCCAATCAAAAGACATAGGGTAGCTGCATGGATAAAGAAACAGGACCCATACATATGCTGTCTACAAGAGACACACCTTAAAACAAAAGATGCTCATAGACTGAAGGTAAAAGGATGGAAAAAAATTTCATGCAAATGGAAATGAAAAAAAAAGCAGGGGTAGCAATACTTATATCAGACAAAATGGACTTTAAAACAAAGGCTGTAGTAAGAGATAAAGGAGGGCACTACATAATGATAAAGGGAACAATTCAACAGGAAGATATAACTATTGTAAATATCTATGCACCAAATATAGGAGCCCCGACATACATAAAGCAGACTTTGATGGATATAAAGGGCGAGATTAACAGCAATACTATCATAGTAGGGGATTTCAATACCCCTCTAACAACACTGGATAGATCCTCAAGAAAGAAAATTAATAAAGAAACAGCAGACTTAAAGGAGACACTAGATCAACTTGATTTAATAGATATCTTCAGAACTTTTCACCCTAAAGCAGTAGAATATACATTCTTCCCAAGCGCTCATGGTACGTTTTCTAGGATAGACCACATGTTAGGACACAAAAATGGTCTCAATAAATTTAAGAAGATTGAAATCATATCAAGCATTTTCTCTGATCACAATGCCATGAAACTAGAAATTAACAACAAAAGAAAAACTGAGAAATACTCAAACACTTGGAAACTAAATAGCATGTTATTAAATAATGAATGGATTAACAATGAGATTAAAGAAGAAATAAAAAAGTTTCTAGAAACAAATGATAATGAGCATACATCAACTCAAAATTTATGGGACACAGCAAAAGCAGTATTGAGAGGGAAGTTTATTGCACTACAGGCATATCATAAGAAGCTAGAAAAAGCTCATATAAGCAACCTGACCCTGCATCTAAAAGAACTAGAGAAACAACAACAAATAAAACCCAAGACAAGTAGAAGGAAGGAAATAATAAAGGTCAGAGCAGAAATAAATGACATAGAGGCTAAGGAAACAATACAGAGGATCAATGAAACAAAAAGCTGGTTCTTTGAAAAGGTAAACAAGATTGATGAACCTTTAACTAGATTCACCAAGAAAAAAAGAGAGAGGACTCAAATAAATAAAATTAGAAAGGACAGTGGAGAAATAACAACTGACACAACAGAAATACAAAGCATTGTAAGAAAATACTATGAAGAACTATATGCCAAAAAATTAGACAATCTTGGTGAAATGGACAAATTTCTTGAATCATATAACCTTCCAAAAATCAATCTGGAAGAATCAGAACACCTAAACAGACCAATTACAGCAAATGAGATCGAAACAGTTATCAAAATACTCCCAAAAAAGAAAAGTCCTGGGCCTGATGGCTTCACAAGTGAATTCTATCAAAAATTCAAAGAAGAACTAACTCCTATCCTCCTCAAGCTATTTCAAAAAATTCAAGAGGAAGGAAGACTTCCAAACTCCTTTAATGAGGCGAGCATAATTCTGATCCCAAAACCGGGCAAAGACAACACAAAGAAAGAAAATTATAGGCCTATATCCCTGATGAACTTAGACGCTAAAATTCTCAACAAAATATTAGCCAACCGGATCCAGCAATATATGAAAAAAATCATACACCAGGATCAAGTGGGATTTATTCTGGAGAGGCAAGGCTGGTTCAATATTTGCAAATCAATCAATGTGATTCACCACATAAACAAAAGGAAGGACAAAAATCACATGATAATTTCAATAGATGCAGAAAAGGCATTTGATAAAATCCAACACCCATTCATGCTCAAAACTCTCAGTAAAGTGGGAATACAGAGATCATTCCTTAACATGATAAAGGCCATCTACGATAAACCCACAGCAAACATCATACTAAATGGACAAAGATTAAAAGCAATCCCCTTAAGATTAGGAACCAGGCAGGGTTGCCCACTTTCACCACTCTTATTCAACATAGTTCTGGAAGTCCTAGCTACAGCAATCAGACAAGAAGAAGAAATAAAAGGCATACAAATTGGAAAAGAAGTAAAACTGTCATTATTTGCAGATGATATGAAATTGTATATTGAAAACCCTAAAGTCTCAGTCAAAAAACTACTGGACCTTATAAATGAATTCAGCAAGGTGGCAGGATATAAAATTAATACTCAGAAATCAGAGGCATTTCTATACACCAACAATGAAATATCAGTAAAAGAAATTAAGGAAACAATCCCCTTCACTATTGCAGCCAAAAAAATAAAGTACCTCGGAGTAAATTTAACCAAGGAGGTTAAGGACTTGTACTCGGAAAATTATAGAACATTGATAAAAGAAATCAAGGAAGATACAAACAAGTGGAAGCACATACCGTGCTCATGGCTAGGAAGAATAAACATCATTAAAATATCTATATTACCCAAAGCAATTTATAAATTCAATGCAATACCAATTAAAATACCAATGACATACTTCAAAGATATAGAACACATATTCCAAAAATTTATATGGAACCAAAAAAGAACACGAATAGCCTCAGCAATCTTAAAAAGAAAAAATAAAGCAGGAGGTATCACTCTTCCTGATATCAAGGTTTACTACAAGGCCATTATACTCAAGACAGCCTGGTACTGGCATAAGAACAGGCACATAGATCAATGGAACAGAACAGAGAACCCAGAAATAAACCCACAGCTTTATGGACAACTGATATTTGACAAAGGAGGAAAGAACATACAATGGAGTAAAGACAGCCTCTTTAACAAATGGTGTTGGGAAAATTGGACATCTACCTGCAAAAAAATGAAACTGGACCATCAACTTACACCATTCACAAAAACAAACTCAAAATGGATAATAGACTTAAATGTAAGCCGTGAAACCATAAGCATCTTAGAAGAAAACATAGGCAGCAAGCTCTCCGACATCTGTAGCAGCGGTATATTTGCCGATTTATCTCCACGGGCAACTGAAATAAAAGGCAAGATAAACAAATGGGACTATATCAAACTAAAAAGTTTTTGCACAGCTAAAGACAATAGGAACAGAATAAAAAGACAAACCACACAATGGGAGAACATATTCGACAGCACATCTGATAAGGGGTTAATAACTAAAATTTATAAAGAACTTATAAAACTCAACACCAGGAAGACAAACAACCCAATCAAAAAATGGGCAAAAGAAATGAATAGAAATTTTTCCAAAGAGGACATACAGATGGCCAATAGGCATATGAAAAAATGCTCAACATCACTAATCATTAGAGAAATGCAAATTAAAACCACAATGAGATATCACCTCACACTAGTCAGAATGGCACTTATCAGCAAAACAACACAGAATAAGTGCTGGCGAGGATGTGGAGAAAAGGGAACCCTTCTGCACTGCTGGTGGGAATGCAGACTGGTGCAGCCACTGTGGAAAACAGTTTGGAGATTCCTCAAAAAATTAAAAATCGAACTGCCTTTTGACCCAGCTATCCCACTTTTAGGAATATACCCTAAGAACACCATAGCACTGTTCGAAAAGAAGAAATGCGCCCCCATGTTCGTGGCAGCATTGTTCACAATAGGGAAGATCTGGAACCAGCCCAAGTGTCCGTCAGAAGACGAGTGGATTAAAAAGCCATGGTACATATATACTATGGAATACTACTCAGCCATAAGAAATGATGACATCGGATCATTTATAACAAAATGGATGTACCTTGATACCATTATACGGAGTGAAATAAGTAAATCAGAAAAAAAGAAAAACTGAGAACAGCACGATTACATATATAGGTGGGACATGAAAGTGAGGGTATGAGACATGGACAAGAGAGTGGTGGTTATGGGATGGGGGGAGGGAGGGAAGAGTGGGATAGGGAGGAGGGGAGGGACACAGGGAAAACCAGATTGAAGGTGACAGAGGACAATTTGACTTTTGGTGATGGGTATGGAACACAATTGAATGATAAGATAACCTGGAGATGTTTTCATTGTACATATGTACCCTGATTTATTGATGTCACCCCATTAGAATTAATAATAATAAAATAAAAAAAAAATTACAGATCTTATGTGAAGGACAGCTCTGATCCTGACACTGGAGAATGGGACCAAAAGGAAAATAACAAACCTTTCTACTGAAACAAAACTTAAGGGCACCCAGGCTGCCCTATTTGCACCAGCTGAGCATCAGAAATCACTGCATGGTATCATCAGACAAGGCATTCTGATCAATGCTGCAGGTTAAAGTTGACCTATGTGCTGAGCTTGTCCAGATTAAAATATGGGACTCTTGATTTTTTTTTACCCCAAATTGAGGCTCTATCCAACTCCAGTTGGCCTCTACCTAGCAACCTTAATTCATGCCTGTGCTTGTTAGAGACAGAATGCTTTGCCTGACACCCACTGCCCTGAGCCTAACTATGACCAGAGTCCTGTGTACCATTTTGGGCTCATGTCAGCCTTGTAGCCAATTGAAACCTGAATTTTTTCCCCTAAATATTGATGTTAGCCATATTAAATTGGGTTGCTACTAAAGTCTAAATTTGTACTTATTCCTACTAAATGTCATCTGCTTCATTTCAACTTGTCTAGGTTTGATTCTGTCATCTTGTGCATTATTTATTACCTCTCGTTCTGTGTCATCTGAAATATGATAACCATGCCTTCTGTCTCCTCTAAGCAGTTGTCAGAAAGTGTTAGAATATGTACATTGGTGAATAGAATAATTAAAACACCAACTTCAGCAAATTATAGTTTATATGCTTTCCTGTTTGAGCAACGAAGGACTGTTTTTAGGAAAATGAATTTTACTGAGCTTAATATACTTCTAAATTCACTTTCCCCACAATTATTTATTGAAAATTTCTAAAGCATAATACCATGTTATGCTCTTTAGAATCATACAAAAAGCATAAAAACATGATCCTTGACCTTGAAGAACTCACAATCTTACTGAGAAATGAGACATCCAAAGTTGGAGCTATGATAGAGTACATAAGAGGTAGAAGCAACAAAATGCTGCAGGGAGTTGAGGGAAAGAGATATCACTGTGGCTGATGGGAGTGGAAGAATGCTGCTTAAAGGCAATTGTACTTTATTTAGGCATTAAATAATTTCTAGGGTGTGAATAATTGATAATTCTGATGAAAAGTGTGTGCTAAAGCCAGACTCATTGCTCAAGGAACAATAGATAGATCAGTTCAACTCACATTAGTATCAGTTAAGGTAACTCTAGCTACTATGACAAAACATCTCTAACATATCTAATGGTGCAAACTTGATAAAAATGTATCTCTTGTTCACTTAAAATCTAATACACATGTTCCTGATTGGTTCCTGACTATTCTCCAATCATCCTTTGGGGATCCATGCTTCTCTTCTGTTGCTCCAACTCTTTAAAACTTGGCATCAAGTTCGCCATGCTCACTTTCTTTAAGCTGAAAGAATGGGAAAAAAGAGCACCATGTGTGAGAATTAATGGGCCAGGCCAGGAAGTGATGCACAGCACCTCTGCTCACAGTCCTCTGGCTAGAACTCAGTGACGTATCTACAACCACCAGAGGGAGAGTCTGGAAAATACATCTTCTGTGGGCGCAGAAAGATGAAAGAGGTTGGGGAAATAGTTAGCTAGTTTCTTCTCCAGGGTACAATGGGGAAAATGGGAAATAAAGATAGATAGGTGGGCTCAACTTTCATTACTTGAGCAATGGAGAGACATATGGTATGGAGAATGAGTGTAGCTTCTGGGGCCAGAATTTGTGGGTAGAAGCTTGGCTTTCCTAGTTTATTATTGTATTACCTTAGAATGTTACTTAAAAGCTCTTTGCCTCAGTTTCATCTTCATCTATAAAATGGAAAACAATAAACCCATTAACATAGGGTTATTATAAAGTTCATGTCAGTAATTCCAAATGCTTATAAAAGCGTTTATAATAGTACCTAGCACCGGGAGGAGCAAGATGGCGACGGAGTAGGCGGACGTACCAACTTCCGACTCCCAGAACCAAAGTGGATTACAACTCAATTTTAAGAACCATCACCTGGACAAACCAACTTTGAACAAAACTAAGTGGACTCTTCAACCAAGGAACACAGAAGAAGCCACATTGAGACTGGTAGGAACAGCAAAAACGTGAAGAGGGCTGCCCAGCTCCCCGGAGCAAACGGCAGACCGGAGAGACCCATGTGGCAGGAGAAAAGTTTGGTGAAGAGGGAGGGACCTGGGTCCCAGGAACCAAGCCCCAGCCTGCAGTCCCAGAGCCTAGAAGAGGCGATTGGACAGTATTGAGCTGTGAAACAAGTGAGGGAGCTCCCAGGCCTACAGTGTGGAGTATTAGGTCCCATCCTACTCTGCTGAGGGCTGCTTGAGGTTTTGGGGCGGCAGGACGCTGAAAGGCGGTTCTGTCGGCGTGGGCAGAGGCCAAGCTGGTGGGAGATCAGTCTAGCCCAGAGGGTCGGTGGGGAAGCGCGAGAGCGGTCCGGAAGCTGTGGGCCAGCCTTTAATCCCACTTACGGGGACAAAGCGGGAGGCCAGGAACAGGCAGGCCTTGCGCAAGCCGGCCCTGACTGCGGGGACGGAGCTAGGACCAGGGACGGGCAGGGGCTCGCGGCTGAGCTGACGCTACCATTCCCCCCCCCCCGCCCCGGACGGAGAAACCGCGGTTGGCCAGTATACGTGCCCGAGCGGGCTCTGAGCGTGGGAACGGGGTGGACCCCGAGACGGGTGGAGGCTCGCAGCTGAGCCCACGCTATTATCCCCATCCGGCCGGAGAAAACACGGATTGCATTCATACGTGCACGAGCGGGCTCCGAACGCGGGGGCGGGGTAGAGTCCGGGATGAGCGGAGGTACGCAGCTAAGCGGAAGCCAGCAAACACGCCCGCCCCAATAAACCTTGGTTTCCGACCCTGCGCAAAGGGCCCTGGCCTCGAGGGTGGGGCTAAAGCTCCGGACGGGCAAAGGCTTACAGCTGAAAGCACGTCAAAAGCCCCGCCTAACCCGCGGAACTGTAGCGAGCAGGCTCCGACTGCTGGTTCTGGGCGAAAGTCCGGGAATAGGCTGGGTCCGCAGCTGAGAAAAGGTGCTCACCTCTACCCTTGGTGCTATTCTTGTGGCTTCAGTCACAGCCCCTCCCACGGAGGAGAGGCAGAAATCACAGCAAAAGCCACAGTGGGCCGGCGCTGGCAACGCTCATACCCAACCACCCTAGGCACCGGCAGAGGGGGTGGGGGGCCTGCAGATAGACCACACCTAGAGAACACAAAGGCAACACCTACTGGACTCCAGTGGCCACAACTTGCTTATACACAGAAAAAATGGGCAGGCAGAGGAATGCAAACCAAATGAATCAAGAGAAATCCCCAGAGAAGGACCTGAATGAACCAGATATAACCAAATTACCAAAAGCAGAATTTAGAATAATGATAGTTAGGATGTTCAAAGAAATTAGAGCAACAATGGATAGTCATTATGAACACCTAAATAAAGAGATAACAAGTATAAAAAATGAAATTGAAATAATAAAAAAGAATCAGACAGAAATGACAAACACAGTATCAGAACTGAAGACCACAATGGAAGGAATTAAAAGCAGGATGGATGACGCTGAGGATCGAATAAGCGAGTTAGAGGACACAATAAACAAAGGTACAGAAGCAGAGAAGAAAAAGGAAAAGAGACTTAAAAAATGTGAGGAAACTCTAAGGGAGCTTTGTGACAACATGAAGAGAAACAACATTCGCATCATAGGGGTGCCTGAAGAAGAGGAGAGAGGACAGGAAATGGAAACTTTGTTCAATCAAATCATAGCAGAAAACTTGCCTAAATTAAGGCTGGGAAACACTCCACACATTCAAGAAGCACACAGAACTCCATTAAAAAGAAACCCAAAAAGATCTACACCAAGACACATCATAGTTAAAATACCAAAGCTAATAATGGATAAAGAAAAAATTTTAAAAGCTGCGAGAGAAAAAAAGGCTATCACCTACAAAGGAGCCCCCATAAGGATGACATCGGACTTCTCAACAGAAACACTTGAGGCCAGAAGGGAATGGCAAGAAATAATCAAAGTAATGCAGAACAAGAACCTACAACCAAGACTACTTTATCCAGCAAGGCTAACGTTTAAAATTGAAGGAGAAATAAAGAGCTTCCCAGAAAAAGAAAGCCTCAAGGAATTCATAAAAACCAAACCAATTCTGAAAGAGATACTAAGGGGCCTCTTGTGAAAAGTTTAAAGGGAGGAATGAATAGAGCAAAAGAAGAATACAGCTTTAAAGAATAAAATGGCAATAAACAACTACATATCAATAATAACCTTAAATGTAAATGGATTAAATGATCCAATCAAAAGACATAGGGTAGCTGCATGGATAAAGAAACAGGACCCATACATATGCTGTCTACAAGAGACACACCTTAAAACAAAAGATGCTCATAGACTGAAGGTAAAAGGATGGAAAAAACATATTTCATGCAAATGGAAATGAAAAAAAAGCAGGGGTAGCAATACTTATATCAGACAAAATGGACTTTAAAACAAAGGCTGTAGTAAGAGATAAAGGAGGGCACTACATAATGATAAAGGGAACAATTCAACAGGAAGATATAACTATTGTAAATATCTATGCACCAAATATAGGAGCCCCGACATACATAAAGCAGACTTTGATGGATATAAAGGGCGAGATTAACAGCAATACTATCATAGTAGGGGATTTCAATACCCCTCTAACAACACTGGATAGATCCTCAAGAGAGAAAATTAATAAAGAAACAGCAGACTTAAAGGAGACACTAGATCAACTTGATTTAATAGATATCTTCAGAACTTTTCACCCTAAAGCAGTAGAATATACATTCTTCTCAAGCGCTCATGGTACGTTTTCTAGGATAGACCACATGTTAGGACACAAAAATGGTCTCAATAAATTTAAGAAGATTGAAATCATATCATGCATTTTCTCTGATCACAATGCCATGAAACTAGAAATTAACAACAAAAGAAAAACTGAAAAATACTCAAACACTTGGAAACTAAATAGCATGTTATTAAATAATGAATGGATTAACAATGAGATTAAAGAAGAAATAAAAAAGTTTCTAGAAACAAATGATGATGAGCATACATCAACTCAAAATTTATGGGACACAGCAAAAGCAGTACTCAGAGGGAAGTTTATTGCACTACAGGCATATCATAAGAAGCTAGAGAAAGCTCATATAAGCAACCTGACCCTGCATCTAAAAGAACTAGAAAAACAACAACAAATAAAACCCAAGACAAGTAGAAGGAAGGAAATAATAAAGGTCAGAGCAGAAATAAATGACATAGAGGCTAAGGAAACAATACAGAGAATCAATGAAACAAGAAGCTGGTTCTTTGAAAAGGTAAACAAGATTGATGAACCTTTAACTAGACTCACCAAGAAAAAAAGAGAGAGGACTCAAATAAATAAAATTAGAAAGGACAGTGGAGAAATAACAACTGACACAACAGAAATACAAAGCATTGTAAGAAAATACTATGAAGAACTCTATGCCAAAAAATTAGAAAATCTTGGTGAAATGGACAAATTTCTTGAATCATATAACCTTCCAAAAATCAATCTGGAAGAATCAGAACACCTAAACAGACCAATTACAGCAAATGAGATAGAAACAGTTATCAAAAAACTCCCAAAAAAGAAAAGTCCTGGGCCTGATGGCTTCACAAGTGAATTCTATCAAAAATTCAAAGAAGAACTAACTCCTATTCTCCTGAAGCTATTTCAAAAAATTCAAGAGGAAGGAAGACTTCTAAACTCCTATTATGAGGCGAGCATAATTCTGATCCCAAAACCAGGCAAAGACAACACAAAGAAAGAAAATTATAGGCCTATATCCCTGATGAACTTAGACGCTAAAATTCTCAACAAAATATTAGCCAACCAGATCCAGCAATATATGAAAAAAATCATACACCACGATCAAGTGGGATTTATTCTGAAGAGGCAAGGCTGGTTCAATATTTGCAAATCAATCAATGTGATTCACCACATAAACAAAAGGAAGGACAAAAATCACATGATAATTTCAATAGATGCAGAAAAGTCATTTGATAAAATCCAGCACCCATTCATGCTCAAAACTCTTAGTAAAGTGGGAATACAGGGATCATTCCTTAACATGATAAAGACCATCTACGATAAACCGACAGCAAACATCATACTAAATGGACAAAGATTAAAAGCAATCCCCTTAAGATCAGGAACCAGGCAGGGTTGCCCACTTTCACCACTCTTATTCATCATAGTTCTGGAAGTCCTAGCTACAGCAATCAGACAAGAAGAAGAAATAAAAGGCATACAAATTGGAAAAGAAGAAGTAAAACTGTCATTATTTGCAGATGATATGATATTGTATATTGAAAACCCTAAAGTCTCAGTCAAAAAACTACTGGACCTTATAAATGATTTCAGCAAGGTGGCAGGATATAAAATTAATACCCAGAAATCAGAGGTATTTCTATATACCAACAATGAAATATCAGCAAAAGAAATTAAGGAAACAATCCCCTTCACTATTGCAGCCAAAAAAATAAAGTACCTAGGAGTAAACTTAACCAAGGAGGTTAAGGACTTGTACTTGGAAAATTATAGAACATTGATAAAAGAAATCAAGGAAGATACAAACAGGTGGAAGCATATACCGTGCTCATGGCTAGGAAGAATAAACATCATTAAAATGTCTATATTACCTAAAGCAATTTATAAATTCAATGCAATACCAATTAAAATCAAATGACATACTTCAAAGATATAGAACACATATTCCAAAAATTTTTATGGAACCAAAAAAGAACACGAATAGCCTTAGCAATCTTAAAAAGAAAAAATAAAGCAGGAGGTATCACTCTTCCTGATATCAAGGTTTACTACAAGGCCATTATACTCAAGACAGCCTGGTACTGGCATAAGAACAGGCACATAGATCAATGGAACAGAACAGAGAACCCAGAAATAAACCCACAGCTTTATGGACAACTGATATTTGACAAAGGAGGAAAGAACATACAATGGAGTAAAGACAGCCTCTTTAACAAATGGTGTTGGGAAAATTGGACATCTACCTGCAAAAAAATGAAACTGGACCATCAACTTACACCATTCACAAAAACAAACTCAAAATGGATAATAGACTTAAATGTAAGCCGTGAAACCATAAGCATCTTAGAAGAAAACATAGGCAGCAAGCTCTCCGACATCTGTAGCAGCGGTATATTTGCCGATTTATCTCCACGGGCAACTGAAATAAAAGGCAAGATAAACAAATGGGACTATATCAAACTAAAAAGTTTTTGCACAGCTAAAGACAATAGGAACAGAATAAAAAGACAAACCACACAATGGGAGAACATATTCGACAGCACATCTGATAAGGGGTTAATAACTAAAATTTATAAAGAACTTATAAAACTCAACACCAGGAAGACAAACAACCCAATCAAAAAATGGGCAAAAGAAATGAATAGAAATTTCTCCAAAGAGGACATCCAGATGGCCAATAGGCATATGAAAAAATGCTCAACATCACTAATCATTAGAGAAATGCAAATTAAAACCACAATGAGATATCACCTCACACCAGTCAGAATGGCACTCATCAGCAAAACAACACAGAATAAGTGCTGGCGAGGATGTGGAGAAAAGGGAATCCTTCTGCACTGCTGGTGGGAATGCAGACTGGTGCAGCCACTGTGGAAAACAGTTTGGAGATTCCTCAGAAAATTAAAAATCGAACTGCCTTTTGACCCAGCTATCCCACTTTTAGGAATATACCCTAAGAACACCATAGCACTGTTCGAAAAGAAGAAATGCGCCCCCATGTTCGTGGCAGCATTGTTCACAATAGCGAAGATCTGGAACCAGCCCAAGTGTCCGTCAGAAGACGAGTGGATTAAAATGCTATGGTACATATATACTATGGAATACTACTCAGCCATAAGAAACGATGACATCGGATCATTTATAACAAAATGGATGTACCTTGATAACATTATACGGAGTGAAATAAGTAAATCAGAAAAAAAGAAAAACTGAGAACAGCACGATTACATACATAGGTGGGACATGAAAGTGAGGGTATGAGACATGGACAAGAGAGTGGTGGTTATGGGATGGGGGGAGGGAGGGAAGAGTGGGATAGGGAGGAGGGGAGGGACACAGGGAAAACCAGATTGAAGGTGACAGAGGACAATTTGACTTTTGGTGATGGGTATGCAACACAATTGAATGATAAGATAACCTGGAGATGTTTTCATTGTACATATGTACCCTGATTTATTGATGTCACCCCATTAGAATTAATAATAATAAAATATATATTAAAAAAAAATAGTATCTAGCACTTAGTAGGTGCTCAATAAGTATTATCCCATTACAGGTTGTTGTTTTCTTAAATAGCTTCTGTATTTCTTTTTAAGATTTTATTTATTCATTTTAGAGAGGAGGGAGAGAGTGAGAAGGGGGAGAGAAGCAGGAAGCATCAACTCCCATATGTGCCTAGACCAGGAATGCCCAGGGTTTTGAACCAGTGACCTCAGTGTTTCAGGTCGATGCTTTATCTACTGCATCACCACTGGCTAGGCCCCATTACAGATTTGAACAGATTTCCCACCAAAGGCCAAACAACATTCCACATCTACTACTGAATTATAAGAATCATACAGGTATCTGAATGCTTTCCAATAGAACCAATGGTCCTTCTAGGGTGATAGACAAAATCTCACCCATATATTAATCACAGATTCAATACATATTTTTTTGAATCCTTGCTACATACAAGGTACTGTCCCTAGGCACTGGGGATTTGTGAATGATAATATGGGGCTTATGGTCAAATTGCTCCTTTTTCTCTTGCACACAGTTTCAGACCTTTGTGACTAATTCCCTGTTTAAGTTCTCTCTCTATGAAATAACTAGATCTAACTGATAGAGAGGCAATTTTTATTCCATTAAAAGTATTGCTGGTACATGCATTTGAAGGCAATTTTAGATAACAATTATCTCAAGATTTAGCATAAATTCCTGCTTTATTCATTTCTTATTACATTTCTAGAAAATACAAGATTTACTTTTACTGGTGATGGGTGTTTGGATGGAAATTCTGAAAGAAAATGACTCTTCAAGGGTGTCCTCATCCATCTCAAAGGGTAGAAGTACTGGATCAAGTGAGCACCGTAAGTCTGCAATCTGACACTAAGTCCTGAGTCCTGAGTTTACTCACATGAAAGTGATTAAATTTGGCACAAAAACTTTTACTTTGACAGAAATCCGTTGCTGCAGACTTCCTTTGACATCCAAGAAATGAGTGGTATTTGGTTTAATGGGCAAGAATTGGGTTACAGACTAGGAGGTGGTTGGTTTCAAGGTAGCCAGGGCTCTGGTTTCTAAAGTCAAGACCTAACTTTAGTGTCTTTAACTTTCATCTGGGAATTTATTTATTAAACAAATAATTACCAAGCATTTACAATGTGTATGGTATATAAATACATAAAGGCAGTGAATAGGGTATCATGTACCTGACTTTGACTCCTGGCTTTCCTGCATTCTAGTTGCGTAAACTTAGTGTGCCCCCGGCCCATGCTTCACCATTTTCTGTCTTGCTGACCTTCATGGATTCTATCACTCGGGATCCCATTATTGTTGGCTTTGGCTAATGAGAGACATTTACAAAAGACTGGAGGGCAAAAGCAGAGCAAGGTCAACATATTAATTCCTCTAACTTTCTTTTTGCTTTTTCATAATTGTAACAACTGCATCCTTTAGTAACCACAGCTTCTATCTGATGGCCCTTGTTTGGTGATTCCAGCTCCTGGCTATGTTCTCACAACCCCATGTAACTGCCTAGGAATCAGTAGCATATATCTAAAAGCTCACTTTTAAACACATAGCGTATATGAATATATTTTAAAAGATGTAAAAAAAAAAAGACAACCCGGCATTTTTAGAAAGAGCATTTGGTAATATTTAGTGCATAAGGACATTGTGTTTTGAGCCATCTCTCTATCTTCTGCAAGTGCTGCCATTCCTAATGCTGATCAGAGTAGGTGCAGAAATGATCAATGGATATGGCATAACCATCAAGGACATGTTCGATGTAAAGATGTTGACAAAAGCAGCGACGTTAGAATTTCCAAATTCTATGCTTAGGAAAGAAGCAGCTAGTTTATTACATCTCGGCTTGAACTGTTGGTTGGTGTTCCTTGAATTATTTACATCTAAGGATGGTAATGGCTTCCTGTTTTTGCTAGTCTCTGGGTGTCTCAGCATTCCTTGTTGGTTTTCTTTATCCTGTCTATACCTCTAAAATCATATCCTTTCTTAAACATTCTCTTCCAAATTCTTAACTGAGCATGCTATTTGTATTTTACCAGGTGAGTCACTGGTAATTTATGTGTAAAATAGGCAATACAATACCTTGCTCTCTGAGTTGTTTTGAGGCTGAAATGTGACAGCATGTACAAAAGGTCTTGGCATTGCAATCGGCACCAAGAAGTACTCAATTAATGATAACCACAAATATTAATAGCTATTGTGTGTTTAGTTCCAAGCACTATGATGAATAAATACCACCTGCCTCTGTGTAAAATGCCCCTTTCTATCACTTGAAGCATACCCTGAGTTCTGCAAATGAGAAAATATGTAAGTGCCTTCCTTAGTAACGGGCACACTATAAGCACTCAATTAGTACTCTTAGCTCTTCAAAGCTCAGCCTTCTCTTCTCCCCACACCTCCCACACAAGCAACATATCTCTCTTCTGAATTTCTGTAACCCTTTCTACCCTCTTCCTCTCTTATGCTGCTTGCTACTTTCTGTTAGCAGTAATAACCAATTGATGCCAGTCATCTATTTCATTACAACCATATTAGGGACTAATGAGATCATCAAAGTATACTGGAAAGTACAAAGTACTTTTTAAATGTAATTCAGTTTGAATGACAAGTTTGTGATTATGATGATATGCAGTGGTTAGTGTAGCCCTGAACTTTTAGAATTCTTTTAAATTTTTTTTTTGCATTTTCTCAGAGCTTTTTACAACATTACTTTCCAGAAGTACTTTTAAATGATTTACTTTTACCAGAAGTACTTTTGAATGTTTGTGGGGGAAGAAATAGGTTAAGGAAAAAGCCCTTTCAAATTTTAAATATGAAGAAAAGAAAAACATTCTTTACAGTTGAAATTGTCATACACATACACACACATATGCACGCACACACACAAACTGCACACATTCCAGGGCTCTGATTAACCCCTTTCATTATCTTATGAAATAAAGTTGCCTCATTTCCTTATGAAACACAATGAAATGTCAGGTTTGCGATACCAGAGAATTGTCATGTTTGCTCTTGTGGTGTCAACCCACAGCTATTTTAACAAAGCGTAGAACACACGTCCCAGGCGTTCATCCTCCTGCCTTCCTCTTTTGCATCAGCGACACTGCTCTCCCTTGCCTTCTTCCATTCTCTCTCTCTCCTTCTGTTCAATTGCTTTTATTTTATTTTACTTATTTATTTTAGTGAAGAGAGAGAGACACACAAAGAGAGAGAAAGAGGGAGGAGCAGGAAGCATCAACTCCCATATGTGCCTTGACCAGGCAAGCCCGGGGTTTTGAACCGGTGATTTCAGTGCTCCAGGTCAATGCTTTATCGACTGGACCACCACAGGTCAGGCTCCATTGCTTTTGAACGTTGGTGTTTTCCAGAATTCTCTGGCTTCACTTTCCCTTATTCCAGCACTGCATACTCCCTCCTGTGGGTGAACTGATCTAGGCCCACGACTTCAAATGCCACGTCAGTCCTAACAATGCTCAAATCATTTCTGGCCCAGTGCTCTTTCCCGAGTTTCAGGACAGCCTAGAAGACATTCCTGTTTCACTGTCCCACAGGAACTTCAAAGTCAACATGCACAAAGCTGAATTCATTGTGTTCTTCCTAGAACTACTCCTTCTCCTTTTCTATTCTCTCTTCTAGTCACAGGGAGAATTGCTCAAGCCAGGAATCTGAGTGGTATCCTTAATTTCCTTTTCTCCTTTGCCTCCACATTTAATCAATTATCACGTTTTGACAGATTAATTTCCTTAAAATGACTCAAATCCCTCCATGTCTCTTCACCTGTTCTGCTACCATGGAGTCTGGAGTATAATTATTGGTCTCCTGGATTATTGCAACAGCCATCCTATTGAGACTATTTTATTTTTTTAAGATTTTATTTTTATTGATTTTAAAGTGGAGAGAGAGAGAGAGAGAGAGAGAGAGAGAGAGAGAGAGAGAAAGGGGAGGGGAGGGGAGAGCAAGAAGCATAAACTCATAGTAGTTGCTTAATTCCTTGACTGAGCAAGCCCAAGGTTTTGAACCAGAGACCTCAGCATTGTGGGTCGATGCTCTGTCCACTGCACCTCCACAGGTCAGGTGCCAGACTGGTCTTTTTAAACTGCAAATATAACCATATCACTATCTTGCTAAATACTCCAATGGCTCCCCTCAGAATAAAGTCCAAATGTCTTACTATGGCCCACAAGACTTCTTTCCCATCCTCATTCTCATCACTCCCCCATTCTTTCTCTTACATGGGCCTCTGCATATGCTGTGTTATCACCTGGAATGTGGTTGACCCATCCCTGCATGGGTAACTCCTAATCTTACTTTAAGACTCAGTGAAGGCATCATTCCTTCCAAGAAGCCTTCCCTGGGCCCCCCAGCACGGATGTGATACACTTGTATCTCTGTTTAACTTCCATCACACAGTACTATATTATTTGCTAGTCCGAAGAGCAGATAAACACACTTTTTATTGCTGAATCTTCAGTTCAGGTACTTGGAGAATGGTTTAAAGCAATGGATGACATTCACCTTTCCCTAATTTCATCAGCTCACCTTCAGAAGAATGGATTTCAGTTCTTACAAAATAAAAGAATTATACCAAGCCCCCTTCCAGCTCAAAGAATCTATAATGTGCTTGCTCCAAATGCCTGCTAATTGCCCTAGGGCAGTAGAGAGTTCACAGCCTGGACCTGACTGTCTGTGTGATAGTCAATTTGCTTAACCTTTCTGAGCCTTGGATCTTTGTATGTAAAATGGCAATAATAATGCCAATCTTAAATGGATATGAAGATGATAAAATAAAACTAAAATTAAACAGCATATAAAACATGATTTCTCTATCCTTCTCACTTGTTAAGATAGTCAGTATTCAGATATACTTTTGTTCAAATGCTGGCACCATCACTTATTCCTATATAAGCCTGGTCCATCAGTTTTGTACACAGAGCTTTGACTTTCTTCATTTGTAAAATAGAGATGACACCTGCCTTACGGTGTTACAAAGGTGAATGAGATGGTCCGTGTAAAGTTCTGCAGCATGTGAATAGAACAAGCACTCAACCACTGGTGTTGGATTCTGTGATGGTGATAATGAACAGAGAGAAGAGGAAGAAAATATGCAAAGCTAGACAATAATTGGCTCTCAATGAAAGTGACTCCTTTTTCTCTTTCCCATTTCACTCATGGTTGTGTACAGCTTCATTTATTCATTCTCGGGTCAAATCGCATTGCAACAAAATTGTTGCCCAACATCCCCGGATGAATGGGAACTTTGTTGTATTGCATATTGGTGAAAATTTACTAAATTTTAAATAATTTAGGTTATTTATATGCCATATACTTGACAAAAAATAGATGTAATTCTTAGAAATATAAGTCATGTAAAAAATGATGTCAGATTGTTTCCTATAAATTTTTTCTTGCCAGCTCTATTACAAAATTATAGCAGGGGTCTTATAAATTAGGACCTGAATTGTGCATAAATAGGGAATTTACAAGCTTTTAGTGGTTTTATGGAAGGAGCCTTATCATTCTCATGAAGTGATTGTTACACATTATTCTATTTCATTCTTCACCTATTTTCTCTGCTGAATTTCCTTTCCTCAGTTTCTCCTCATTATGAACTTACTTTTCTTACTCTTTGTTCCAGTTACCTATTGTTGTGTAATAAACTGTCCCAAAACTTAATGGCTTAAATCAACCATTTTATTTTGTTGATGATTTGCGGGTCAGGAATTTGGGAAGGGCTTTTCTAGAAGGTTCATCTCTGATCCATAGAAACTTGGCTGGGGCAGCTGAAGCTGGACTGCTCATGTCCATGATAGCTTACTCATCACATCCCGTCTGCCTCAGTATTCCTTGGCCTCTCTCTCTCCACATAAGTCTCTTCTTTCAGGGCCTCTCATAACGTGTTGGTCTCACAGTAGTCATACTTTGTGATTAGTGGTTGCTTTCCTAGAGATGAGGTGTGGAACTTGCCGGGACATTTAAGGGTTACACACGGACTAGCAAGGCTTCAGTGCTGCCATCCTGCATTGGTGAAAGCACTCATTGGCCTGTCCACATGCAAAGAGAGAGGAAACAGAAAACATCTCATGATGAAAGAAGTGCCCTTCATTAGTTAGCCACATTCTTCCTCTCCATATTCTGTTTTTATTCCAGTACAGCAGTTATATAAATCCTTCAGAGAATTTGCTTTCCATTTCTTGAGGTTTTGCTAACATTTTATGAGTTAAATCAGGGTCTATTCACACAGATTTATTTACACAACTAGCACTATTTACTGACTAGTGTTGGACACTAGTATTGTCTAGCAGGGAAGAAAGCGATAAGATGATCACATAATTAAATACTTCTAAATGAAGTGCTGTAGAGGAAAAGAACTGGGTACCCTGAGCATGTATAATAACAAAAATTCCATCAATTTGGTAGATCATGAAGGCTTTCCCAAGGAGGTGACTTTTGAGCTGAGGCTTGAAGAATGAGTAACTATTAACTAAAGTTGGAGAGAATATTCCAAACTGAGAGAACATATAAGCAAAGGAAAAAGGTAAGAGAGAGCTCAATGTGTATGAGGAAATAAAAGACAAATTCATATGCTACAGCTGAATCTGGGTGATATTGTTAACCTTGTTTTAAAAGTGAGGAAACTGAGGGTCAGAGCCCAGCCGAGAGCCTGGTGCAAGGTCAGGGTTCCACCAACCTTGCCTCCTCAATGATGGGGAGTTTGTTCATAATAAGCAACCCGCCCTCAGATCTCTTCCACAGCTTTTTACAATGAGAAGAGAGCCAACTACAAACCTAATGCCTGATGTGAGAGTTCTCTAGACTCAGAGAAATCACCCTAAAAAATCATTATCTGAATGAAATAAGATGTGGTCCATATATAAATTGGAATGCTACTCAGCCATAAGAAATGATGACATAGTGACATTTATGACAACATGGATGGACCTTAAGAACATTATACTCAGTGAAATAAGTAGATCAGAAAAAGCTAAGAAGTGTATAATTTCACACATAGGTAGAATATACAACTGAGACTCATGGACATAGATAAAAATGAAGTGGTTACCGGGGGAGGGGAATGTGGGAGAGAGAGACAGATATAAGGTGACAGAAAATGATTTGACTTTGGGTGACAGGTATACAACATAATAAACAGTTCAAATGCTACAGAAACATTTACCTGAAACCTATGTACTCTTATTGATCAATGTCACTCTGTCAAATTTATTTTTTTCTAAATAAAATTTAAAAAGTCATTATCTGCAGAAAATATAACACATTATGGTGGTATTATAGATAATCATGTAGTTTAAATGTAAATCAAAATTATCTCATGCCAAGATTATGTAACTCTTTAAAAATGACATGATTCACACTACTGTTTCCATTATATATATGACAACTACAGAAAATGATAATTTATGTTCATGTAGATCACATAAGAGCTACTTACTAAATTTTTCAGAATTTACTTAATGGCCCTGGCTGGTTGCTTTAGTGGTAAAACATCAGCCTGGTGTGTGGAAGTCCAGGGCTCAATTTCCAGTCAGGGCACACAGAAGAAGCAACCATATGCTAGTCCATCCCTCCCCTTTCCCCTTCTCTCTCTCACTCTCTTCCTTTCCTGCAGCTTGAATGGTTCAACCAAAGTTGGCCTCAGGCACTGAAGATGGCTCCATAGCCTCTCCTCAGGCACTAAAATAGCTCGGTTGCTGTGCAGTGGAGCAGCAGCCCCAACTGGACAGAGCATCACCTGGTTGGGGTTTGCCAGATGGATCCTCATTTGGGTGCATGTGGGAGTCTGTCTCACTGCCTCCCTGCCTCACACTTAAAAAAAAAAAAAGAATTTATTTAATAACCTCAGCAAATCAGTATATACATTAATGTAAAATGCTGCATTATTTATCATTTATGTATAGATTATCTATAATTTAGTGGTCTAGGATATTTTATGCTTTTATACCTAGTAGTATATGGACTTAGTTTTCTGCTCAATTCTTAGGTTATTTTTAATGTATTTATTATAATTGAAAAAAATTAATTAGCTATGCCATCTGCCAACTCAAAAGTGAAAAAAAGTAAATGTTATTAAGGAAAAACTTTTTTTTTAAATTTTATTTTATTATTATTAATTTTAATGGGGTGACACCAATAAATCAGGGTACATATGTACAATGAAAACATCTCCAGGTTGTCTTATTCAATTGTGTTGCATACCCATCACCCAAAGTCAAATTGTCCTCTGTCACCTTCTATCTGGTTTTCCCTGTGCCCTTCCCCTCCTCCCTATCCCACCCTTCCCTCCCACCCCCCACCCCATAACCACCACTCTCTTGTCTATGTCTCATAGTCCCACTTTTATGTCCCACCTATGTATGAAATCATGCTGTTCTCAGTTTTTCTTTTTTTCTGATTTACTTATTTCACTCCATATAATGTTATCAAGGTCCATCCATTTTGTTATAAATGATCCGATGTCATCATTTCTTATGGCTGAGTAGTATTCCATAGTATATATGTACCAAAGCTTTTTTTTTTTTTTATTAACTTTAATGGGGTGACACCAATAAATCAGGGTACATATGTACAATGAAAACATCTCCAGATTATCCCATCATTCAATTGTGCTGCATACCCATTACCCAAAGTCAAATTGTCCTCTGTCACCTTCTATCTGGTTTTCCCTGTGTCCCTCCCCTTCTCCCTATCCCACCCTCTCCTCCCTCCCCCCATCCCGTAACCACCACTCTCTTGTCCATGTCTCATAGTCTCACTTTAATGTCCCACCTATGTATGAAATCATGCTGTTCTCAGTTTTTCTTTTTTTTTCTGATTTACTTATTTCACTCCGTATAATGTTTATAACATCCATTTTGTTATAAATGATCCGATGTCATCATTTCTTATGGCTGAATATTGTTCCATAGTATATATATACCAAAGCTTTTTAATCCACTCGTCTTCTGACGGACACTTGGGCTGTTTCCAGCTCTTCGCTATTGTGAACAATGCTGCCACAAACATGGGGGCGCATTTCTTCTTTTCGAACAGTGTTATGGTGTTCTTAGGGTATATTCCTAAAAGTGGGATAGCTGGGTCAAAAGGCAGTTCGACTTTTAATTTTCTGAGGAATCTCCAAACTGTTTTCCACAGTGACTGCACCAGTCTGCATTCCCACCAGCAGTGCAGAAGGGTTCCCTTTTCTCCACATCCTCGCCAGCACTTGTTCTGTGTTGTTTTGCTGATGAGCGCCATTCTGACTGGTGTGAGGTGATATCTCATTGTGGTTTTAATTTGCATTTCTCTAATAATTAGTGATGTTGAGCATTTTTTCATATGTCTTTTGGCCATCTGTATGTCTTCTTTGGTAAAATTTCTATTCATTTCTTTTGCCCATTTTTTGATTGGATTGTTTGTCTTCCTGGTGTTGAGTTTTATAAGTTCTTTATAAATTTTGGTTATTAACCCCTTATCAGACGTGCTGTCGAATATGTTCTCCCATTGTGTAGTTTGTCTTTTTATTCTGTTCTTATTGTCTTTAGCTGTGCAAAAGCTTTTTAGTTTGATGTAGTCCCATTTGTTTATCTTGCCTTTTATTTCATTTGCTCGTGGAGATAAATCGGCAAATAAATTGCTGCTACAGATGTCGGAGAGCTTGCTGCCTATGTTTTCTTCTACGATGCTTATAGTTTCACGGCTTATGTTTAAGTCCTTTATCCATTTTGAATTTGTTTTTGTGTATGGTGTAAGTTGATGGTCTAGTTTCATTTTTTTGCAGGTAGATGTCCAATTTTCCCAGCACCATTTGTTAAAGAGGCTGTCTTTACTCCATTGTATGTTCTTTCCTCCTTTGTCAAATATCAGTTGTCCATAAAGCTGTGGGTTTATTTCTGGGTTCTCTGTTCTGTTCCATTGATCACTGTGCCTGTTCTTATGCCAGTACCAGGCAGTCTTGAGTATAATGGCCTTGTAGTAAACCTTGATATCCGGAAGAGTGATGCCTCCTGCTTTATTTTTCCTTTTTAAGATTGCTGAGGCTATTCGTGTTCTTTTTTGGTTCCATATAAATTTTTGGAGTATGTTTTCTATATCTTTGAAGTATGTCATTGGTATTTTAATTGGTATTGCATTGAATTTATAAATTGCTTTGGGTAATATAGACATTTTAATGATGTTTATTCTTCCTAGCCATGAGCACGGTATATGCTTCCACTTGTTTGTATCTTCCTTGATTTCTTTTATCAATGTGTTATAATTTTCCGAGTACAAGTCCTTAACCTCCTTGGTTAAATTTACTCCTAGGTATTTTATTTTTTTGGCTGCAATAGTGAAGGGGATTGATTCCTTAATTTCTTTTGCTGACAGTTCATTGTTTGTATATAGAAATGCCTCTGATTTCTGGGTATTAATTTTATATCCTGCCACCTTGCTGAATTCATTTATAAGGTCCAGTAGTTTTTTAACTGAGACTTTAGGGTTTTCTATTGTACCAAAGCTTTTTAATCCACTCGTCTTCTGACGGACACTTGGGCTGTTTCCAGATCTTCGCTATTGTGAACAATGCTGCCACGAACATGGGGGCGCATTTCTTCTTTTCGAACAGTGCTATGGTGTTCTTAGGGTATATTCCTATAAGTGGGATATCTGGGTCAAAAGGCAGTTCGATTTTTAATTTTCTGAGGAATCTCCAAACTGTTTTCCACAGTGGCTGCACCAGTCTGCATTCCCACCAGCAGTGCAGAAGGGTTCCCTTTTCTCCACATCCTCGCCAGCACTTATTCTGTGTTGTTTTGCTGATGAGTGCCATTCTGACTGGTGTGAGGTGATATCTCATTGTGGTTTTAATTTGCATTTCTCTAATGATTAGTGATGTTGAGCATTTTTTCATATGCCTATTGGCCATCTGTATGTCCTCTTTGGAGAAATGTCTATTCATTTCTTTTGCCCATTTTTTGATTGGATTGTTTGTCTTCCTGTTGTTGAGTTTTATAAGTTCTTTATAAATTTTAGTTATTAACCCCTTATCAGGTGTGCTGTCGAATATGTTCTCCTATTGTGTGGTTTGTCTTTTTATTCTGTTCTTACTGTCTTAAAGAAAGACTTTTTAAAACTATAGAAATAAAAAAATATTGCTTGACAAACAATTATTTTTCTGTGGGAATGCTGTGATAGATATATCATTTTAGGGGGAAGAGGAAATGAATATTATAAAGTAGGTCTTCCTTGCCCAAATTCTAAATTTCTCTTTCTGGTTTTAGTTACCAGAGGTCAACAACAATCTAACAAATTAAATAAAAATTAAATAAAATTTATGAGTTTTAAATTGTTAGTTGTTTTGAGTAGTGTGAAAGCTTGCACCACCCAGGTTTGTCCTGCCCAGGATGTGAACCGTCCCTTTGCCTAGTGTATCCACTCTATATATAGGCTACCCACCTGTTAGTCATTTAGTAGCCATCTTGATTATCAGAGAGAGAGAGAGAGAAATCACCTTCACATAACTATTATTACAGTATATTATTATAATTGTTGCATTGTATTATTGTTGTTGTTAATCTCTTACTGTACCTACTCTGTAAATAAAACTTTTTCATGAGTATGTTATGTATAAGAAAAAAACAGTATATGTAGAGCTCAGTATTATCCACAATTTCATGCATGCCCTGGGGGTCTTAAATGTACCCCCCACATATAAAAATGGACTACTGTACAGAAAAATCAGAATTCCACTTTTATGAAAAACCTATGAGTTCCCACAAAACACCATATGATGCATCTTTAATAAAAAAGAAAAGGTTTCTAATTTAATTTGCTTTTTGTCTAGAACTCTTCTTGACATCTAATTAAAATTAAGGATTATCCTTTCGAGTGCATCCTTACTTCTGTGACTTAATTAATATTCTTCTTTTTCTTTTCTTTCTTTCTTTCTTTTTTTTTTACAGGGACATAGAGGTAGATAGATAAGGACAGACAGACAGGAATGGAAAGAGGTGAGAAGCATCAATCATTAGTTTTTCATTGCAACACTTTAGTTGTTCATTGATTGCTTTCTCATATGTGCCTTGACCATGAGCCTTCAGCAAACCGAGTAACCCCTTGCTCAAGCCAGTGGCCTTGGGTCCAAGTTGGTGAGCTTTTTGCTCAAGCCAGATGAGCCTGCGCTCAAGCTGGCAACCTCGGAGTCTCAAACCTGGGTCCTCCGCATCCCAGTCTGACACTCTATCCACTGCGCCATTGCCTGGTCTGGCGTGACTTAATTAATATTCTTGAGCTTTTACAAAATTGTCTGCTTCATGGCAATATCATCTGATCCTAATCAGAACTTGTCATTGACTGGTATGATGGAGATCAGAGAACAAGCTGTGGATTTTTGGGAAAGACTGATGAATGTCCATTGATGAAGAATGGGCTATTGGCATTTTGGGGAATAGTCATCAGGACCTCATCTGACTCTATAAAATTGCATTCTATATCATTTTATATGACTTTATTATATTTAGTCTAAAGAAAATGATGAAACTAGTATACCCTGTAAAAAGAATTCTGTTTTCATTGTTTTTTAAAAGTTTAAAAATAATTTTTGCTTTACTTTAATTTGCATTTTGCTTTTAAAGATCTGTGGTTTGCTATATAATCCTAGAGGTAGTGACTGAAAAACTTAAAGTAATTAGTAACCTGAGATTACACTGGGAAACAATTTTTTTCATTTTCTGTTGCATTAGGTTTTAGAACTGTTGCTATATATATCTGCATTGCTTATTCCAAACCTAAAATCTGTCCTTTGGTGCATGCTCTAGTTTTTATGCGATATTAATTTCTTTTTGTTACAGTTAATGACATGCATTGGTTTTTAAATTGGAGTTAAAGGGCAACAACTCTTGGATTGAACATAACCACAAGGCAATTAATGTTTTACAAACATCACTTTTACATAATTGTAGTTGTTTTTAAATGTAAAAAATGATTATCTGATAAAAACATCCTCTTATTTTGTTTTAAGATTAAATCATGTCTTCTTCGAGTAGGCAAAAATGTAAGAAAAGTCCTGACACCTTCTGTTATATATGTGGCTGGTAGACACTTCAATGTCAAAGGTGCAATATTTCATCATTTGTGACACGTGCATATATTGCCTATTTTCAAGTTCCCCTTGGTGATCAAGACAAGAATTGGGCTTCTTATATTGTGTGTCATAATTGTGAGGAAATGCTTTGTGATCGGACAAAAGAAAAACACAAAAGAATGCCTTTTGGTATTCTCATGATTTGGCGTGAACCTAAGGACCACAGCAGTGACTGTTATTTCTGTCTGATCCATACAAAGGGCATCGACAAGAGAAAATGGCATATGATCTCATATCCTAATAATATTCCTTCAGCAATACGACCTATCCCACACTCTGAGACACTCCCGGTTCCAGTTTTCAATGGTTTTATTTCTTCTAAGAACGAAGAAAGTGAACATGGTGATCAAGGGTATTTTGATAAGATGCGTGAGGAAGTGGTTGTAGAATCTGAAGGGTCTTCTTCTGATGCCAAGCAGTCATTAACCCCTCAGCAGTTTAGTCAACCCAAATTGAATGACTTAGGAAGAGATTTGGGCCTATCAAAGAAAGCAGCTGAGTTACTAGCCTCCAGGCTTCAAGAAAAGAATGTACTTAACCAGTCAGCTAATGTATCCCATTTCAGGAAGCATGAACAAATTTTTGTGGACTTTTTTTCCGAAGGCAAATATTTTCTTAACTGTCATGATATCAGTAGTCTTCTCAACCAGCTAGGTGTTATCACTTACAGTCCAACAAAATGTTGGCTATTTCTTAACAGCTTTACATGGAGTCTGAAATGTGTTCTACACAACGGTAATGTTTATGCATTGGTTCCAATTGGTTATTCAATTCATTTATGAGAAGATTATACTGACATAAAAATTGTCCTCGACTTACTGAAGTATGAGGGACATTAATGGATCATTTGTGTTGATCTTAAAATGGTAAATTTCCTGCTAGGACAACAGAGAGGTTTCACAAAGTATCCTTGCTTTCTGTGTTTGTGGGACAGCTGAGCTCGGGAGAAACACTGGACACAGAAGGAGTGGCCAAAACGTGAAGCTCTGGAAGTAGGGATGCAAAATATTGTGAATGAACCTATAGTTAATTGAGACAGGATCATTTTTCCTCCACTTCACATCAAACTTGGCTTAATGAAGCAGTTTGTTCAGGCTTTGAATAGAGAAAGTGAATGCTTTCAACATATTATTTCTGCTTTTCCTGCCTTGCCTTTCGAGAAGATAAAAGCAGGTGTATTCGATGGACCTCAAATTCCTACCCTTATACGTGATAAAGAATTTGCCAGGAAGATAAATAAGGAGGAGAAAGCAGCATGGCAGTCTTTTGTGGCAGTGGCAAAGAACTTCCTTGGCAACAAAAAGCATAAAACTATGAACTTCTGGTTCAAAGGATGCTGTTGGCTTTCTGCAACATTGGATGAAACACGAGTGTTAAAATTCACTTCCTGAACGGTCACCTTGATCAGTTTCCTGAAAATCTTGGAGCTGTTAGTGATGAGCAGGCTACTGATGGAGCATCAAACGAAATTGTCCTCAACAAGTACACAAATGCAAGAGCTACAAATGCAAATTTTTGCCTGAATAGAATTTAAATAAATTTTGCACAAATTTTATGATTAAAATAAGTGTATTAATATGTTCTAATTTGAAATTATAGACAAATTCTGATGCAATCATATCTTTTAGTGTATTAGTGTACTTACTGCCTTAAATAAATTATTTTCACAAAGATGATGCCCAAGAAGACATTCTACTTTATTATGTTAAACTAAATGTTGAAAATTTTACAATAAGATGAAAACCTAAAATCTTGAATTTCAAAAAAACTGTAGTTTACAGAGAAAATCTAATGTCAGATTTGAGATCAACATACTCGAATTAGGTAAGAACAAGTGCTTTTGTGGATCCAACAAAAATTTTATTCTCCAGTGATATTTTTTCTTCCTCATTTCTCTTTTATAAAAAAATGCCATAGGGAAATTAAATGCTTAATTATATTAAATTGGCTAAATACTAATATAACCATGACCACTGTTTGCATTACTAATTATTTTGAGTATTATTATAATGTTCACACAGTCTAAAAGTAGAATAAGTTTGGCCACAACTCAAAACAGGCAGTGGTAGTGCCCTGGCTGGGTTGGTCAATGTATAGGGCATCCTCCTGGTGCACTGAGATCACAGGTTCCATCTCCCTTCAGGGAACGTATGAGAACCAACCAATGAGTTCACAACTAAATGGAACAACTAAGTGAAATAATTTGCTTCGCTCTCTCCTTATCCTCTGTCAAATCAATGGGAAAAAAATAAACAACAAAAAGCAAACAACAAAGGAACCAGGCAATGTTAGCTCCACATGGTATGGGAACAAGCATTCTGGAGGTGGTGTCCATGTGAGTATCAGCAAAATGCCAGACAATGAAATATTGCTGGTTCAGTTTGCTGAGTCTTGTCTTAATCCCTTGGGAGTGAAAATATTGCTTCCAGCTTCTATCTGGTTGGGGGAGAATCCTGCTGGTTAGGCCTAATCACATTTCCTGGAAGAGTTCACATAGATCTAATTTGGGAATTTCCAGAAACAACTATACTCATCTTAACACATACTGGAATCTAAGAAGATAATATTTCTTTGTCACATTGTTCTAACGTAGACATTCAACTAAATTCAAAGAGCACATCTCTGCAAACAATTAAAAAAGAGAGAGAGAAAACAGAACACGTGACAAAACAGCTACTTCAGAAAAGTGAAGAAAGCATGAAACCATTGAGTAGTTCAACACTTCTGTCATTAGGTCAAACAGTGGCACTGTCATAATTCATCTTAGAACTTCTTCAATGCCCCCTTTTCAACCCTCACAGAGTAAGCAACTCCCATTCCTGCGTTGCCCGGCCAGCCTTGGCTTAAACTGCCTTCTTGTATAACCAAGACGTACTGCTCTGGGGTTCATTCTTTCAGATTTCTGCTAAGTGTCTAATTAAACCTAATAAACCAATATGGGTAGGATCTTAGTGGATGAAAATAACTTTATTCACTTCAATACTTTTTTATTGAGTGGCTAAGTACACTTGGCACTGTGGTTAATGATCTGCTTAAGAAACAGTTTCTCTATTTAATGAATTGGGAACAACTAGGAAACCCTACAACAAGGGACTAGTTAAATAAATCATGGTACATCCACACCTGCGGGACACTGAAGCCACTAAAATAATGCTTTTGAAAATAATGTTTCCACCCATTTTGGATATTAACTAAACTTACGGCAGTAATCATTTTTTAATATATATGTACGGCAAGTCTTTATGCTGTACACCTTAAACTTACTACAGTGTAGTATGTCAATTATATCAATAAAACTGGGGGGAAAAGACAATAATGCTTTAATATTTATGATACCAGTTGTATTTTAAAATTATGCATAGAAAAAAACTATGAAATTTAATAGTAACTTTAGTTATCATTAAGAAGTGGGATTATATATAATTATTATTTTTTTCTAAGTTTTATATACTTTCCAATTTTTTTCAAGGAGCATATACTTGGGTTACAATCAGAAAATAAACAATAAATATCATTTCTAGAGACAATTTTTTTCTGGAAGAGTTGTCAATCTAACCCAGAAGATAGTTTGAAAACAAACTATTAGTATGTTACACTAAGTGATATAATGTAGTTTTGTACAAGGTATTATGAGAACAACTAACTACCTCATATAGGTGATGAAAGATTTAATATACTACTGTTCCCCCAAAATTTTTTAAAGTCTTCTGTATTATAAGGAAAGGTAGAGTTCACAAATCGTTACTTAAAATCTTTGGTGCCATATGTGTTTCAAAACTTAGACTTTTTGGATTTTAGAAAGGTAATATGGTGAGTATATGTAATCACTCAACACACCTCATTGGGTCTGGGGCAGCACCTCATAATCCCATATATTAATATTCCCATTTAGTGAGATGAAACTATTAGAATAAAGTTTCTCATCAGTTAGGTCCCCAAATTTGTTACTGAATGTTTTGCTTTCTAGACCCCTTCAGATGTAGGGACTCAGTAGATGAACCTGTGTAAGGTGCTCTTTCTTCTCTATTTCTCAGCTCCTGGTCATGAAACCTGACAAAGTGCTCTGATTGTAAGAGTCATAACACTGACGTTGATCACATTAGAGTGTGTGATCGCATTTCATCATACTCCAGGAGTAAAAATGCTCTAATTCTTTCTTGAAGACATGAGTACTTAAAGGGTCTGGGGTTGTTTTAAAAGAAAGAAATGTTATCATAAATGCACTTTATAAATATTTTATAAAGGTCAAGAAATGTGTAAGTAGAAAAATGTATTTCTTATTACTTTTTAAAAACTCTTCTATTAAATTTATAAGGGTGACATTGGTAAATGAAATTAAATAGGTTTCAGGTATACGATTCTATAACACATCACCTGCATATTGTATTGTGTGTTCACCTCCCCACGTCAAGTCTCCTTTCATCACCATTTATCTTAGTACTTTTAAAATATTGTCTCTAAGCCAAACATTTCCTTATCCCTCTTGGAACAACACTGGCACCTAAGTGAACAAAGGTTGAGGTTTCATATCTTAACTAAAAGACTGCTGAATTTATTGATACATAGCCAGTTTAGGACAAAAATTATTTATTTATTTATTTATCATATAGATTATAAATAATGTGCTTTTTTCAACATCTGTGGTTTTCAATGAATTGTGTGCAATGGCTGAGCTAATATTATATACCACTGAGGACCAGAAGCAATTTCCAAGAAGTGACAGATAAGTGGTTTTAGGGGGAAAAATACCCAGGATGATACATACATTTGAAATGAACCTAGACAGTTTTCCTGCTGACAAGGATGAAAGAAGGGAGGACTAAGACAAAAGTTAAGTTTTTCAGTTATAGGACAGTGCTTTGCCTTTAAGGCTAGCTCCTCTGAGTTCTGCTCGTCCATTGAGATGAACTATTTAAATTTCTCCTGTGGATGCAGTCAAGTATACCATACTTAGTTTTTGACAGAAAAAGGAATTTTCCCTGGTTGTACAAACCATGCATTTAATGAATGTTAATTTGTTAATACAAATTGACCATCGAGATTTAACTTTCGCAACAGTCCCTTAAAATAACAATTTAGCAATCATTACCAGCTTCTCTTTCAATAACCTCATTATGAGAACTATCAGTATTAAGAACTTTGATTGATTTGATCTTCTGCATATTCTGTCAGCCTCTGGCCAAGCAGAAACATGGTCCTAGGGCAAAAGCAGGCGAACCTTAGGGACACATACATGTACTTTATGAATCATTGGGAATTGGCTATTTTGAACATTTTTATCACTGCTTTCACATGATACTCCTCTTTGCAACTGATACAGCACAACTAGAGGCTCAATATGTTTCTTTTTCTCTTGTTAAATTTACATCCTATCAGCCTTATATAAGCTCCTGTCTTTATCATAATCACAGTAAAAATAATTATTACCTATTTAATATTATTTAATGTTGTGTATGCTCCACAGAAAATGGAACTCAGATTTTGTCTTCTGGGACCTTACAATTTTAAACAGATGACACTAAACAGAGACACTAAAGCTATACAGTAAAGCATGAATTAAATAAGTAAAACATTCTATTGAGAAACAAGACAGTTAGGTAGACCTTTAGTGAAGAGGCAATTATAGAAGCAACCCACAGGGAACTCTGGGTTTTTTAAAGGGCTTAATTAATTATTTAATGAAGACACTATTTTCTGCAGGATGACATATCTGGAAATTTTGCAGATTGGCAATGGTAAAATAACTGAAGTTCTGGAATGGAAGAAATATTCCAGGATGCCTATTATTTTTATCTCTAAACCTTGCAAGAAATGCCATCAAGATGGCCAATAGACAGATGAAAAAATGTTCAACATCACTAATCATTAGAGAAATGCAAATTAAAACCACAATGAGATATCACCTCACACCAGTCAGAATGGCACTCATTAAGAAAACAACACGTGATAGGTGCTGGAGAGGATGTGGAGAAAGGGGAACCCTCTTGCACTGCTGGTGGGAGTGCAGACTAGTGCAGCCACTGTGGAAAACAGTATGGAGATTCCTCAAAAAATTAAAAATCAAACTGCCTTTTGACCCAGCCATCCCACTTATAGGAATATATCCCAAGGACACCATATCACCAACTGAAAAAAAGAAATGCACCTCCATGTTTATGGCAGCTTTGTTCATAATAGCAAAGATCTGGAAACAGCCCAAGTGTCCGTCAGTGGATGAGTGGATTAAAAAACTGTGGTACATATATACAATGGAATACTATGGGGCTATGAAAAAGAAGGAAATATTACCTTTGCAACAATATGGATGGACCTGGAAACTATTATGTTGCGTGAAATAAGCCAGGCAAAGAAAGAAAAATATCATATGATCTCACTTATTTGAGAAATCCAAGGAACAATGAGAACTGAGGACCGGAACTGAGACTGAGGACAGATCAAAAGAACCATAGGAAAAGAGGACAGAGGGAAAAGGGATGATAGGATGGGATAAGCCTGAAGGGAAGGGAGGAGAGCGCTGTAGAAAGGGGGGCAAGGGAGATGTTGAGGGGAATATGGGGGTCACTTGGGGTGACCCTAGAATCTATGTAAACACAAACAATTAAATAAAATGATTAATAAAAAAGAGCAAATGTGTAATTTATATTGAGAAAAGTGACAGGGTTGTGCTCAAATGTATATTAAACTCAAGCTGTTACAATGCTTATTAAGGTGAACACAGGAGGGCAAGATGGCGATGGAGTAGGCGGACGTACCAACTTCCAACTTCCAGAACCAAAGTGGATTATAACTTGAGTTTAAGAACCATCATCTGGATAAACCAACATTGAACTAGACTGAGAGGACTCTTCAACCAGGGAACACTGAAGAAGCAACATTGAGACTGGTAGGAAAAGTGAAAACGTGGAAAGGGCTGCCTAGCTCCTCGGAGCAATAGGCAGCCCGGAGAGACTCGTGTGGTGGGAAGAGAGGTTAGCGGAAGGGTAGGGACCTGGGTCCCAGGAACAAGTCCCCAGCCTACAGCCCCAGAGCCTAGAAGAGGTGTATGGACAGTATTTAGCTGTGAAACAGGTTAGGATACTGTTTGTGAGAAAGAGACAGTTGTCTCAGACCTAGGATTCTTCTTAAAGGGACGGTGCAGAAAACCTCTCTCACAACCACTCACCCGGGACTCCAGGAGACAGGGAGAGAGAAGAGGACCAGAGCAGCGGGAAGAGAGTGCGGTCTGGAAGGCACAGGGGTAAAAGCTTTGAGGGACAGCCACCCTAAACCCTGGGCTGAGTCACTCCACAAATCTGAAACAATATTTCCCCTGGAACCTACAAGGAGAAGCAGGACACCAGCCAAACAGGTTCTCCTGTGGCAATCAGAGCACAGTTACGTAGAAGAAAGGAGCTTTCAGGACTACAGTATGGAGTGTTAGGGTCTGAGCAGCAACGTCCCCACCCACACTGCTGAGGGCTGGCTGGAGGGCGGGCAGTGGTGGGACGTGGAAGCACAGTTCGGTCAGCGGGGGCAGAGACCGAGCCAGCTGGTGTGAGCTTGGTCTAGCCTAGTGGGGGTGAAGGAGACGCACAAAAGTGGTCCGGCGGCTGTGGGCCAGACTGCAACTCCACCTGTGGGGGAAAAGCGGGAGCCCGAAATGGGCAGAGATCCGCCGCTGGGCAGGGGCAAGTGGGTGTGCAACCTCACCCGGCCTCCGAAGCTTGAAGCCCTGCACGAATCAACTTTGCCTGCGGAGGTGGGGCAGAAGCCTGGGCTCACAGTTGAGCGGTGCACCAGCAGCCCAGCGGAGGAGCTGAGGTTGGCGGGGGCGGTGCCGAAGCCTGGCTCGCAGCTGAGTGCACATCAGCAGCCCCTCCCGGCCAGAATAATCTGCTGACAGGAACCAGCAGCTGAGCAAAAGTGCTCACCCTTGCCTTTGGTGCCCAGGCTTGTGGCATGAGTGTGGTGTGCAATCTCACTCATGGGAGAGGGGCAAAGGCCAAGACCTGCTGTGGCTTATAGAGCCTGGCACGAGAACACAGCCCCTCCCACAGAGGCTAGGAAGAAACTGCAGCAACAGCGCAGCTGCGGTGCCGGCAACACCCATACCCAACTTCCCTAGGCAGCGGTAGAGCGGGTGGTGGGCCTGCAGACAGACCACACCTAGGGAACATAGAGGCAACACCCATTGGACACTAGTGGCCACACCCTTCTTATACACAGACAAAATGGGCAGGCAGAGAAATGCAACCCAAATGAATCAAGAGAAATCCCCAGAGAGGGTCCTGAATGAACCAGATATAACCAAATTAGCAGATGCAGAGTTGAAAATAATGATAGTTAGGATGTTCAAAGAGCTTAGAGCAACAATGAATGGTCATTACGAACACCTAAATAAAGAGATAACAAGTATAAAAAAGGAAATTGAAATAATAAAAAAAGAATCAGACAGAAATGACAAATACAGTATCAGAACTGAAGACCACAATGGAAGGAATTAAAAGCAGGATGAAGCTGAGGATCAAATCAGCGAGTTAGAGGACAAAATAAACAAAGGCACAGAAGCAGAGCAGAAAAAAGAAAAGACACTCAAAAAATGTGAGGAAACTCTAAGAAAGCTCTGTGACAACATGAAGAGAAATAACATCCGCATCATAGGGGTTCCTGAAGAAGAAGAGAAAGAACAAGGGATAGAAACTTTGTTTAATTAAATCATACCTGAATACTTTCCTAAATTAAAAATGGAAAACGTTTCACATGTTCAAAAAGCACAGAGAACTCCATTAAAGAGAAACCCAAAGAAATCGACACCAAGACACATCATAGTTAAAATACCAAAGCTAAGTGATAAAGAGAAAATTTTAAAAGCTGCTAGAGAAAAAAAGGCTATCACCTACAAAGGAGCCTCCATAAGGATGACATCGGACTTCTCAACAGAAACACTTGAGGCCAGAAGGGAATGGCAAGATAGATTCAAAGTAATGCAGAACAAGAACCTACAATCAAGACTACTTTATCCACCAAGGATAACATTTAAAATTGAAGGAGAAATAAATAGCTTCCCAGACAAAAAATCCCAAAACATCAAGGAATTCATTAAAACAAAACTAATTCTGCAAGAGATACTAACGAGCCTGTTGTGAACAGTTCAAAGGGGGAAAGAATATAGCAAAAGAAGAATATAGCTTTAAAAAATAAAATGGCAATAAACAACTACATATCAATAATAACCTTAAATGTAAATGGATTAAATGATCCAATCAAAAGACATAGGGTAGCTCCATGGATAAAGAAACAGGACCCATATATATGTTGTTTACAAGAAACACACCTTAAAACAAAAGATGCACATAGACCTAAAGTAAAAGGATGGAAAATAATATTTCATGCAAATGAAAAAAAAAAAGCTGGGTAGCAATACTTATATCTGACAAAATGGACTTTAAATCAAAGTCTGTAGTAAGAGATAAAGAAGGACACTACATAATGATAAAGGGAACAATTCAACAGGAAGTTATAACCATTATAAATATCTATGCACCAAACATAGGAGCCCCGACATACATAAAGCAGACTTTGATGGATATAAAGGGCGAGATTAACAGCAATACTATCATAGTAGGGGATTTCAATACCTCACTAACATCACTAGATAGATCCTCAAGAAAGAAAATTAACAAAGAACCAGCAGACTTAAAGGATACACTAGATCAACTCGATTTAATAGATATCTTCAGAACCCTAAAGCAGTAGAATATACATTCTTTTCAAGCGCTCATGGTACATTCTCTAGGATAGACCACATGTTAGGACACAAAAGTGGTCTCAACAAATTTAAAAAGATTGAAATCATATCAAGCATTTTCTCTGATCACAATGGCATGAAACTAGAAATCAACCACAAAAGAAAAACTGAAAAATACTCAAACACTTGGAAACTAAATAGCATGTTATTAAATAATGAATGGATTAACAATGAGATCAAAGAAGAAATAAAAAGGTTTCTAGAAACGAATGATAATGAGCATACATCAACTCAAAATTTATGGGACACAGCAAAAGCAGTATTGAGAGGGAAGTTCATAGCACTACAGGCATACCAAAAGAAGCTAGAAAAAGCTCAAATAAGCAACTTGACCATGCATCTAAAAGAACTAGAAAAACAACAGCAAATAAAGCCCAGGACTAGCAGAAGGAAGGAAATAATAAAGGTCACAGCAGAAATAAATGACATAGAGGCTAAGGAATAACCAAAAGACATAGGATCAATGAAACTGGGAGCTGGTTCTTTGAAAAGGTAAACAAAATTGATGAACCATTAACTAGACTCAAAAAGGATAGAGGACTCAAATAAATAAAATTAGAAATGAGAGTGGAGAGATAACAACTGACGCAACAGAAATACAAAGTATTGTAAGAAAATACTATGAAAAACTCTGTGCCAAAAAATTAGACAACCTAGGTGAAATGGACAAATTTCTTGAATCATATAATCTTCCAAAAATCAATCTGGAAGAATCAGAACACCTAAACAGACCAATTACAACAAATGAGATTGAAACAGTTATTAAAAAACTCCCAAAAAAGAAAAGTTCTGGGCCTAATGGCTTCACAAGTGAATTCTAAAAAAATTCAAAGAAGAACTAACTCCTATCCTTCTCAAGCTATTTCAAAAAATTAAAGAGGAAGGAAGACTTCCAAACTCCTTTTATGAGGCGAGCATAATTCTGATTCCGAAACCTGGCAAAGACAACACAAAGAAAGAGAGTATTAGGCCAATATCCCTGAAGAATTTAGATGCTAAAATTCTCAACAAAATATTAGCCATCTGTATTCAGCATTATATGAAAAAAATTATACACCATGATCAAGTGGGATTTATACTGGAGAGGCAAGGCTGGTTTAATATTTGCAAATCAATCAATGTGATTCATCACATTAAACAAAAGGAAGGACAATAATTACATGATAATTTCAATAGATGCAGAAAAAGCATTTAATAAAATTTAGCACCCATACATGATGAAAACTCTCAGTAAAGTGGAAATAAAGGGAACATTCCTTAACATGATAAAGGCCATCTCCAACAAACCCACAGCAAACATTATACTAAATGGGCAAAAATTAAAAGCAAATACCTTTAAAATCAGGAACCAGGCAGGGGTGCCCCCTTTCACCACTTTTATTCAACATAATTCTGGAAGTCTTAGCCACAGCAATCAGACAAGAAGAAGAAATAAAAGGCATCCAAATTGGAAAAGAAGAAGTAAAACTGTCATTATTTGCAGATGATATGATATTGTATATAGAAAACCCTAAAGTCTCTGTCAAAAAACTACTGGACCTGATCAACGAATTCAGCAAGGTAGCAGGACATAAAATTAATACTTAGAAATCAGAGGCATTTTTATATGCCAACAATGAACTGTCAGCAAAAGAAATTAAGGAAACAATCCCCTTCACTATTGCAGCCAAAAAAATAAAGTACCTAGGAGTAAATTTAACCAAGGAGGTTAAGGACTTCTACTCGGAAAATTATAACACATTGATAAAAGAAATCAAGGAAGATACAAACAAGTGGAAGCATATACCGTGCTCATGGCTAGGAAGAATAAACATCATTAAAATGTCTATATTACCCAAACCAATTTATAAATTCAATGCAATACCAATTAAAATACCAATGACATACTTCAAAGATATAGAACACATATTCCAAAAATTTATATGGAACCAAAAAAGAACACGAATAGCCTCAGCAATCTTAAAAAGAAACAAATAAAGCAGGAGGTATCACTCTTCCGGATATCAAGGTATACTAAAAGACCATTGTATTTAACACAGCTGGTACTGGCATAAGAACAGGCACATAGATCAATGGAACAGAACAGAGAACCCAGAAATAAAACCAAACCTTTATGGACAACTGATATTTGACAAAGGAGGAAAGAGCATACAATGGAGTAAAGACAACCTTTTTAACAAATGGTGTTGGGAAAATTAGACAACTTCCTGCAAAAGAATGAAACTAGACCATCCACTTACACCATTTACAAAAACAAACTCAAAATGGATAAAAGACTTAAATGTAAGCCATGAAACCATGAGCATCTTAGAAGAAAACATAGGCAGTAAGCTCTCTGACATCTGGCGCAGCAATATATTTGCCGAGTTATCTCCATGGGCAAATGAAATAAAAGGCAGGATTAACAAATGGGACTGTATCAAACTAAAAAGTTTTTACACAACTAAAGACAATAAGAACAGAATAAAAAGACAAACCACACAATGGGAGAACATATTCGACCATATGTCTGATAAGGGGTTAATAACCAAAATTTATAAAGAACTTATAAAACTCAACACCAGGAAGACAGACAAACCAATTAAAAAATGGGCAAAAGAAACGAATAGAAATTTCTCCAAAGAGGACATACAAATGGCTAATAGGCATATGAAAAAATGCTCAACATCACTAATCATTAGAGAAATGCAAATTAAAACCACAATGAGATATCTCCTCACACCAGTCAGAATGGTGCTCATCAGCAAAACAACACAGAATAAGTGCTGGTGAGGATGTGGAGAAAAGGGAACCCTCCTGCTCTGCTGATGGGAATGCAGACTGGTGCAGCCACTGTGGAAAACAGTATGGAGATTCCTCAAAAAATTAAAAATCGAACTGCCTTTTGACTCACCTATCCCACTTATAGGAATATACCCTGAGAACACCATAGCACTGTTCGAAAAGAAGAAATGCACCCCCATGTTCGTGGCAGCATTGTTCACAATAGCGAATATCTGGAAACAGTCCAAGTGTCTATCAGAGGACGAGTGGATTGAAAAGCTTTGGTACATATATACTATGGAACACTACTCAGCCATAAGAAATGATGACATCGGATCATTTGTAACAACATGGATAGACCTTGATAACATTATACTGAGTGAAGTAAGTAAATAAGAAAAAACTAAGGACTATATGAGTACATACCTAGATGGGACATAAAAATGAGACTCAGAGACATGGACAAGAGTGTACTTGCTACCCGGGGGGAGTGGGAGTGAGGGAGGGGTTAAGGAGAGGGGAGGGGCACAAATAAAACCAGATAGAAGTTGACAGAGGACAATTTGACTTTGGGTGGTGGGTACACAATATAATCAAATGTCAAAATAACCTGGAAATATTTCCTCTGATCATATGTGCCCTGATTTATCAATGTCATCCCATTAAAATTAATAAATAAATAAATTTTAAAAAATGTGAACACAAATAATATATTTTATGAAAAAATAGCCCTGGCTGTTTGGCTCAGTGGTAGTGCACCAGCCTGGCATGTGGAAGTCCTGGGTTCAATTCCTAGTCAGGGAACATAGGAAAAGCGACCATCTGCTTATCTGTCCCCCTTCTCTCTCTCTCTGCTTCTCCCTCTCTCTCTCTCTCTCTTCCCGTCCTGCAGCCATGGCTTTATTGGCTTGCGCGAGTTGGCATCAGGTGCTGAGGTGACACTATGGGCTCCACCTCAGGCGCTAAAAGAACAGCTCAGTTGCTAAGCAGTAAAGCAAAGGCCCCAGCTAGGCAGAGCACCCCCTAGTGGGCTTGCCAGGTGGATCCTATTCAGTGCACATGCAGGAAGGAGTCTGTCTCTCTGCCTCCCCTCCTCTCACTAAAATAAAAAATAATAATAATAATTAAAAAAAACCATAACCTCAAAGAAAAACTCATATACCTAGTGGGATTGTTTTATATACTGATTACAAAAATTAAGGGATATTCAAAATAAATATGAAGTGATAAAATATCCCTTAATTTTTGTGAGAAGTATAGTTTTGCAAAGTAGAAGACAGCTGGATTCTCATATATCCATCTGAATTCAACTTACTGCAAATCTGTTTTTTTAAATGACAATTGTATATATTTAAGAAGCAAAACATGACATTTTAATTTCCATATATATAGTAAAATGACTACCACAATCAAACTAATTAACATATCCACCTCCTAACACATCTATCACTTTATTATTGTGGCAAGAACTCCTGAAATCTTTTCTTAGCAAATTTCCAGTATACAAAACAGTATTTTTCACTACAGTCTTCATGCTGTACATTAGCTCAAAAGATCCTATGGAAAATATGAATATTAACATATTAGATAAATCAATGAACATAATATAGCTGCACCAGTAGGATGTTTAAAGTCAATGAACTCCAAAAACAAAATATTATGAGGCCATATTTATACAAGCATGGCTGAGTAGCTGGAGTTCGTGTATTTATTTTATCTAGTTTGTTCAGGGTAAAATGAATTAAAAGATAATGGGTATAAATCTAAAATTTGTCTTACTAGTGCCATATTCACATAGTTCAAACCCTCCAAAAATCAGCCATTTTCATTTGGAAAACAAATTCTTTCAGCTAGAAAATATTAATGACTTGTTTTCTGACCATTTCACAGCATGTTAAGAGAACATGTTTGAGAAAGACACATGAGAAAGAGATTTAACTAGAGATTACCCCCTGTCACTCTTGCTCTTCAGCAAGCCAATATGGATCTGAGATACTAGCCAAAGGCTCACTTCCACAAGGTGATTTCTTTAGATATGTAATTTTACCACATAGTTTAAGGAATGTGGTTTTCAAGAAAAAAGGATGAAAATCCACTGGATTGAGAGCTGTCTTCTGTGCTTTAAAGTGTACAAAATAAAATGCTCTTGAACAGAGAAGATTCTCAAAGAGATGCCTTAGTATGGGGATATCCAGAAGTTTTCAAATCACACACACACAAATCTACAAAATAGAAAGCTTTTCAAAGAATCAAAAGGCTCATGGCAAATTGTCCCAACAGAATTCAGTTTGTTCAAGTCAATCAGGTGCTGAATGACACATTACAACTCAGAAACCTCCCATGAAGCATTTCCCATAAGCATTCGTTAGAATTTTCTGATAGGGTAGTACGATATTTTTGTCTTTAACACATCAGCCAGACTGTATATTTATTCATTCATTTAACCATCAAGTGCCTATTGGATGCCAGCACTGGGGATGCATAATGAATATGCTATGGCTTCTTGAATCTGATGGGAAAGAACAAGTACAGAAAAAAATTTAAATTAATTAATTTATTTATTGTGTTTACATAGATTCTATTGTCTCCCCAAAAGCATCCCCCTCCCCCATATTCGCCCCAACATCTCCCTACCCCCCTCCCAACTGCTCCCTCCCCCCTTCCCTTCAGGTTAAATTCCATTCCTCAGTTCACATTTCTTGAATTCCTCAAATGAGTGAGGTCTTATGATATTTTTCTTTCTCTGCCTGGCTTATTTTACTCAACATTATAGTTTCCAGGTCCATCCATATTGTTGCAAAAGGTAATATTTCCTTCTTCCTCATAGCCCCATAGTATTACGTACTACAGATTTTTAATCCATTCATCCACTGACGGACACTTGGGCCATTTCCAGTTCTTTGCTATTGTGAACAATGCTGCCATAAACATGGGGGTGCATTTTTTTTTCAGTCGGTGATATGGTGTCCTTGGGATATATTCCTATAAGTGGGATGGCTGGGTCAAAGGGCAGATCCATTTCTAATTTTTTGAGGAATCTCCTTACTGTTTTCCACAGTGGCTGCACCAGTCTGCGTTGCCACCAGCAGTGCAGGAGGGTTCCCCTTTCTCCCCATCCTCGCCAGCATCTATCATGTGTTGTTTTGTTAATGAGCGCCATTTTGACTGGTGTGGGGTGGTATCTCATTGTAGTTTTAATTTGAATTTCTCTAATGATTAGTGATGTTGAACATTTTTTCATATGTCTATTGTCCATCTGTATGACCCAGAAATAATTTTGAATGTGTTCAGTAAATAGGAGAGTGATGTCAGGAAAAACACTTCCACTTGGGGGAGCTTCATCAGAAGGAACAAAAGAAAGAAGGCTCAGGCAATGGAAATGGCATTTAAGAAGGCATGGGACAGAAAGAAAAGGTACTTTGGGTCATAGCAAAATCAGTCACAATGAGTACATGAGAGTAGAGAGTTAGGAAGAGGCCAGATGGCCAACAAATAAGAAATCTTTGATAGATGTTAAACAGAAAGAAAATAATGAGAATTACATTTAAGGACAATGCTCTGGGTAGTACGATACAATGTTCCTAAAACCAAATGTCCAATTGGCCAAAGTAAGTTTTAAAAAATGTTACATCTTTGCCCACAGAATAGGCATTGGCTTTTGCAAATAAATGACCAGGTCTTTTTTTCAAGTTACTGTCCTTGAATACAGAACCACCAACTGAGGAGAGTTGAAGGAGAAGACTTTGCTCTCAGAGACCATACTGACATTACTGAGAGAGTAGTTGCAAACCAGTGGTCATTATTTTTCAATCAAAAGCATGTCACTTGGTTAGTTCAGCTTTGATGGCCGTAACCAATGCAGATCTAAGGAAAGGGCAGGAGACAATAAGAACTGTCTACATTGTCCTAGATTATTAAAAAACTGACTGAGAAAGCAATTTAACGCAACACTCATATTCTTTTGTCTTCTGCAAACTGTTCCTGCACCAAATGTCAACTTAAGCTGCAGTTAGTTTGTTAATCATAAGTCTTCTTTCAATATAATCAATTATTTCAATATAATCTTTTATATGATGATGTTTTTATTATTTAATTTCTTGAAGTGGTAACACATTCACATAGTTCAAGCATCAAGAAGTGTAAGATGAATTTGGGAGAGGTGAACATACAATGCAGTGTACAGAAATGTGTTGTAGAGTTGGGCATCTGAAACCTATATAATTTTGTTAACGAGTGCCATCCCAATAAATTCAATGTAAAAAAAGTATAAGAAGACACACAGCAATACCTCTCTTCTACTTCTGTCTTCAATCTATCAAGTTCCTACCCCCCAAAACAGGTAACCAAAATTCTTAAATATTCTTAGTTTCTCATTTACTTCCCAGGACTTTAAAAATGTATATACAAGCCAATACAAGTATAAATTATCTTCTCTCTCTTTTTTCATTCTAAGAGTACACTATTTTGACACCCTTTTCACTTTGCCTAAAATGTTTTTAGAGATTGCATTAGTCAGCTCTGGCTGCCATGACAAAATTCCATAGATTGGGTGATTTAAACAACAGAATTTTATTTTTCCAAAGTTCTGGAGACAGGAAATCTGAGATCAGAGTGCCAGCATGTTTGGGTTCTGGTGAGAGCCATCTTCCTTGCTCACAGACAGCTACCTTCAAATGATGTCCTCACTTGACAAGGAGATAGAAAGCTCTTCAGTGTCTTTTACTATAAGAATACTAATCCCACCAGGAGGGTTCCAATTCATGACCACACCTAATCCTAATTGCCTCCCAAAAGCCACATTTCCAAATGCCTCACTTTGGGGGTTAGGGCTTCAACATAGAAATTGGGGGTTGGGTGCCTGACCAGACAGTGGTGCAGTGGATAGAGCATCAGACTGGGACACAGAGGAACCAGTTTCGAAACCTCAAGGTTGCTGGCTTAAGCACAGGCTCATCTTGTTTGAGCACAGTTCACCAGCTTGAGCCCAAGGTCGCTGGCTTGAGCAAGGGGTCACTTGGTCTGCTGTAGCCCCCAGGTCAAGGCACATATGAGAAAGTAGTCAATGAACAACTAAGGTGCTGTAATGAAGAATTGATGCTTCTCATCTCTCTCTCTTCCAGTCTATCTGTCCCTATCTGTCCCTCTCTCTGTGTCTCCCTCTGTCTTTGTCACACACACACACACACACACACACACACACACACACACACACACACAGAAATTTGGGGGTTGGGCACAAACATTCAGTTTATAACAGAGATCTTTCCATATAAACACATAAAGAGCTTTTCTATTCTTTATACTTTTTTGAGCTGCACAGTGTGCTATTGTAACATTGTACATATTTAATGTTGAAATTTGTAAAACTGAAGCTGTCCTTAATCATTCCTTGTTAATAGAATTTGAAGAAGTAAATTAAAAGGACACGAGTCCTAGAGATGTAAAGGTGATGTTTCTGATGAGGTTACACATAGCTGGAATTATATTATGCTCTAATGATCGCTGGAAATGTATCAGAGCTCAAACAATATGTTTAGTGTACATTCATTAGCTCATCATTAGATCCTCAAAAATTCAGCTAAGTCAAATATAGTTGAAATGTCTTAATATGAAGAAACTGACTACTCAAAGATGTAAATTATATTAATAAAACATATAAAGTATATTTTAAAATGTCATTACTTATAAACAATGGTCAGTTTACAACTATTTTTTACTGGACATATTATACATGCCATTCTAAACACATTAGTGTATGTTTAGGTTCTGAAAAGGGTAGTTGTGTAGAAGACTTAGTAATCTCTGTGAATAAAGTTCAAATGTTATTCAGCCCAGAAAAAGGAAGGAACCAGGAATGAGGAAAAGAAGAAAGGTATGGTCACAGAATATTTCTGAACAGCTTCAGTGAATGCAAAATCATATGTATACTATTCCAGCAGCCTGAACTATCATTGCCTGAAAGAAGAGAAGGCAGAGGGGAGATAGAAAATAAAAGTATGTTCCTAAAATATGGCATAAGTTGGATTAAGGGATAAGGAAGAGAAGAATCAAATATGGAACCAAGGTTTCAAGCCCAGGTGACTGGAGAGAAAAGTAACAAACACTATTGGGCTAGATAGGGTGAAAGATATATAGGATACGGTAAGAGTTTAATTTTATATACATTATCTTTGGGGACTAGTGAGATATGTAGGTTAAAATTATAAGCATACATTTAATAAGCTGAAGGGAAGAGAGAAATCTGAGAATTGTTTCAAGAAGTATTTATCAGCACAAGACTGAGGGGTCTATAGAAGAAGATGCAAGAATAAAATGATGGAGATCACATACATTCAGAAGTAGAAGGAAAAGGTAAGTATTAAAGGAGAGAGAAGAGTAGCCAGAGAGGGAGAAGGTGAACCAAGTTAGTGAGGCTATAGAAACAAAAAGAGAAGGGCATAGTCAACTGTATCACAAGCTGGGAGAAAGATAATCAAAGATATGGACCCTCAAAACAGTACATTAGAAGACAGATTTTAAAAAGACATTATGCACTTACTTGAATAGGGAGAAAGTAAAATTAAGAAATACTTTATAGTCACCATTTTTTCAGATGATTGTGAAGAAGAAAAACGGGATAACAATGGTGTTCCATAGTTATATTCTACTTTAGAGTATCAGAGTACAGTGGTCCCTTGTCTATCATGGAGTTTAGGTTCCAGAACCCCTCACAATAGGCGAAAATTCACGAAGTAGCAACCTTATATTTATTTTTTTATTTATATATATTTTAAGTCTTTATAAACCTTCCCCACACACTTATAAACCTTTCCCACACTGTTATTAACCTTTCCCACACTTATTTTGCTTATTTTACCACAAAAGTAATTAAAATAATAAATATATAAAAATACCTATGTACCGCAAAATCCCACGATATGGCAAAAAATACGTGATACAAAATTAGATATATACAATTTAAAAATCTGCGATACAGAGAGATTGCGAAAAGTGAACTGCGATATGACGAGGGACGACTGTACATATTTCCCTGTGTATAAGACACTTCCATGTATAAGATGCACCTCAATTTTGGGGCCCGAAATTTGATAAAAAAAGTATTACATAAAGTTATTAAACTCAAGTTTTATTCACAAAATTCATACAACTACTCATCACTGTCAAAACTCCCATCCATTAGCTTGTCCTCATCTGTGTCTCATGATGAATCACTGTCTTCAACAATGAGCGCAGAAACAAGCAGGAAATGCAACTAAGAAAATCTACAACCACTGTATAAGACTCACTCAGTTTTTAGACCCCAAATTTTTTGGGAAATGGTGCGCCTTATACATGGGGAAAACATGGTACTTTTGCATACATTATCTCGTTTGATAATATCTTAAGGGAATAATAGTCTTTTACGTAAGTGGAGAAAGATGTAGTAGAGAGGGATAATTGAAGATCCAAATAGAAGGTGAAGTAATGGATGGAGTTATATCCTAAGGAGATGAAAGAGGAAGAATTTAGTGCTCGGAAGGAGTAAGGATACCTCTAATTTTTAAACAGGAAAAAAAGTGAGTTGGTGAAAAGACAACCTTTAAAAACATTTTTTTTTAATTTTATTTTTCAAGTATAGTTTACATTTAATTTTATTTTGTATTAGTTCCAGGTGTACATCATAGTGGTTAGACAATTATACTTTACAAAACCATCATGAAGAGATAAGGTAAAACATAGGAATTACAGTCAATAGTATTATATCTGTACTAACTATTATTGGTGCCTGGTGGCCAGGGGAAAAGTTTGTAAAGACATAAACATTTTGAGGTAAAACATAGTTTAGAAAGATTTATGACCTGAAAGTAATCAAGGTAACCTTGAGTTGAGGGCCCAAATGGCAGGAGAAATTTGAAACGAGTGGGGAAATGCTGACGTTGGTAAAAATTTCAAAACCCTGACTCTTCACTCTGTCACGAGTTCTCCAGATCTCTAATACAATAGTTCTGCCACTGATGTAATGGTGAGTGAACACAGAAGTACTGGAGCCAAGAGAAAACAGTTCAATATCTTAAATAACCCTAGCAAAGACTTTAAGAGAAGTTCATTTACTATATAATTCAATTTATATGGCTGCTGGGAGCTCCCATCCCCAGCCCACTCCACAGGAAGGAAAAGCATTAATCAAACTGTTACAATAATATACAGTATTTCCACAGTACAAAACATCCTGTAGTTTTTCAAACAACGAGAATGTCAGTCTGTGGTCCAGCCTTCAATCACCCTCTGTAGAGAGTTCTGCTTTCTCTGGGACAGTACCCAAGTGTTTATAACTCTTTCCATTAAAACTTATGTACATTAAGAAATAAATTTCAGTTTGTATCTAGGAGCTAACATATTGGGAGACAAAAGTATGACAGGCTTCCCTTCTTGGCTGAAAAGTCCACGTGACACATCCACTTGTGCCTGGTGGTACCTTTACCAGACATCTTAAGATTCTAGTCTTTCGACCATTTAAACCGAACCTACCACAAAAATATTGATTTTTTTTTATTATGTCTCATAGAAGGTAAAAGTTATTATTTTTGCTGAATTCACCCCCCTCCATTAAAAAAATATTCTAAGGACAATGGTGGACATGGTTCTTGGTTGGACCTCTCATATTACCCATCTTCCTGGCATGGTGATTGGTCTGGGAAGAAGTATGTGACCTAAGTTTATGCAATGCAAGTAACTTTTGGGATTGTTTTCCTGCTGAAGAAATCCTTTTTCATTGCTGGTAGAATTGATGCTAAGACAGTGGTTCTTAGCCTTTTTTGAGGTACCGAACCCACCAGTTTCATATGCGCATTCACCGAACCCTTCTTTAGTGATAAATAAAATATGACTTTTTTTCCAAATTCAAGACATAGTTATATGTTTTTTTACTGGTGCACAAAATGAGCCATGCATGAACATCACCTTGCTCAAAGAACAAAACCAACAAAGTGCATGAACTCACAACAAATTATGGTATTACTTTATTCTGGACTCCATGGCAGAGGCTTCTCCGAACCCCTGAGACCAACTCATCGAACCCCTAGGGTTCGATAGAACCCAGGTTAAGAACCACTGTGCTAGGATGAGATGAATGGACAAGATTACTGTGAGTCATGTTCCCATGTCATAGAGAAAGCCATCTACAACAAGAACCAGAAACACTAGTCAAAAATAGAGTGTGTGAGCCCTAAGAGTATTCCTGCAACTGAATACAGACATTTCCAGGACCTGTTCCTTGTATTCTGTGTTTAGGTTATAGCACCCAGCAAATTTTCCTTTTTGTGGAGGTATGTTGGGATTCTGTCATTTGCAACCGAAAGTGGCTCAACTTGTGCACACAATACCTTATATTTACAAGGTGCTCAATAAATATATATTGATTATCTGGTGCTCAATAAATATCTATCGATTATGTCAGTGCTTTTTCTGTAACCTTGTCCTCTATATTTTGTGTCTTACAACCTCATTCGCAATGAGACTTGATCAAAGTAAGACTGTAATTTTTCAGCAATAACTGGGTGCCCCTAACCCCTTGACGCTGGCCAAGGTCATTTAACATATTTGTGTCTTAGTTTCCTAATTTGGAAAGTATGACATGTAATAACAGCTTCTATCTATTTTGCACCTACTGTATTTCAGTAGAATAACATACATTATTCTATTTCCTACAGCAACTTTGTAACACATGCATAATAATTCCTATTTTATTGATGAGAAAGCTGAGATGCACTGAGGCTCAATGATTTGACCAAGATCATACAACTTGGCTGACAGAATTCTGATTTATACCCTGATTTGTCTGAGCCTCTGAGCCTGCACCCTTTCCAATGTCCTATAATGCCTTACTCATTCATAAAGCTTTTGTGTATGTAATAAGATAATGCAGGTAAATTTGCTCTAAAAATCAAAAATGATCAAAAATCATTCTCCAATTGACAACTGAAAAATATGGAAGTACGCCCAAATATTAACAAGGTTTAGATTATGAAAAGCATTTCAAATCCACCAATTATGACATTAGAAACAGTAATTGAAAAAATAAAAGCCAAATCTCATGTAAATGAAAAGTTTATGAACACAGAAAGTGCAGCCAAGGATCTGTTTCATTTCTCAATAAAACTCAGAAGGACATATGCAACCTCAATTCTTGTTTTCCTCATTGGGTCATCGATACCGAGGACCTGCCATTTCCTTTGTGGCCTTGTTGGTGAAATGTATTTCTAAAAGATGAACATTTAGACTCATGGACCTGGATGACAATATCATCAGTGTTTGAAATGAACCAACATGTAATCATGCTGTGTACCATTAAAACACATGCAAGCCTGACCAAGCTGTGGCGCAGTGGATAGAGCATCGAACTGAGATGCAGAGGACCCAGGTTTAAGACCCCGAGGTCACCAGCTTGAGCACAGGCTCATCTGGTTTGAGCAAGGCTCACCATCTTGAGACCAAGGTCACTGGCTCAAGCAAGGGGTCACTCGGCCTCCGGTAGCCCCCCAGTCAAGGCACATATGAGAAAGCAATCAAAGAACAACTAAGGTGTCGCAACCAAGAATTGATGCTTCTCATCTCTCTCCTTTCCTGTCTGTCTGTTCCTCTCTCTGACTCTCTGTCTCTGTCACAAAACAATAAACAAACCAAAAACAAAAAAACACATGCAAACCCTATTCTTGTATAAGTGTAACTGAAAGAAGGATACAACCAGGTCTATGCGTTAAAGACATTTTGTAGTAAAACTCTTATATTCTTCAAGCTATAAATTCTATTTCAAACAACTTTAAGAAAACCACATTATGAATTATTTTAGGTCTACAGTGGTACCTTGAGATACGAATTTAATTCATTCTGTAACCGAGCTCGTCAGTCAGTCAACTCATATATCAAACTGCCAATACTAGACCCATGCGCCGACACGCCAACTAACAGCAGCTCCCTGAATCACGACTCTAGCTTGAAATTTCACTTGGATCTCTAACAAAAATATGGATCGAGTTGCAGCTCATATCTTAAAAAATTTGTATGTTGGTCTGTTTGTATCTCAAGGTACTACTGTACTATCCTCATTAGACTGAGTGCTTTGGACATAGAAATTGTGTCTTGTCAGTTTTTAACATATAAAATCTAGTATAGTGAAATTTGGCATAAGTTGCATTGTGATTTTAGTGAGTCTTGGGAACTTCAGCCTAAATGGACCTCTTCTTCAATAAAACTATTAAAATTATATTTTATGATCATGTTGGTATAAAGATGAATATATTAGTATTATATATTTAAACATTTTCTTTGACCTAATATCTTCATTTTTTCTTCTGACTTAAAAAATACATAAAACATTGGCACAGGCTCTTAAATGTTATCTTGCCTATGGATAAGTCAGTCCTGAAATGTGTTAAATACAATTTTGTGGAATGCATGAAATAAATAAATGATTTAAGATTAGCATCTATCTATCTGGTGGTAGTGATTCTTAAAGCTTCTAATTTGAAGTCACTTCTATTTTAACATATTTTTCAAAAGCAACTAATTAACAAAATCATCACAAAGTACTAATATTCATTTAATCTGCAGCCAACTGTTGAAATGCATTACTGTAAACAAAATTAAAACCTAAGAGTCGTTAGAAGTCTGTCAAAGTGGCAAAATAAATATTTAAAAATAATATCATAGGTTGCTGTAATTTTGAACAAATACAGCACACCTCTTAGATAGTGAAATTTAAATATTTTCTCTTTAAAGCTCTGGCATTCCAAGGGGGTCAGTTCATAAGGTAGACATATAAAACATGTGGGCTTATACTTGGCACCGCTGAGTCAAGAGTGTGCCCAGAGTGCCAGACCTGCTGCCTTTCACAACCTTGCTGTTGAAACTCAACATTTCCCCACTGTTTTTTCCCAAGACATTTTTTTTTTTTAAATGAAAAGTTGATTGATGAAATTTTAGGCAAGAATAAATGCTAATGCACGTACTAAATTAAAATGATATTATTTTATAAGAAATGTCTGTTGGCTGTGTTATTCTGTCTAGTAATTCAAAGTCTAGTGTTTAATTACAAAAATGAAATGAGAAAATCAATTATTCTATTCATAGTATGGTAAGCTTATTTTCAAAATTATGTTTTCAGAGACAACCAGATTGACTTAACATGTATAGTGTCATCTTTGGGCTGTGTTTTCCCCCACATCAAAATGTATTGAACAGTGCCCAATCTATGAGGCAGCATTTTTTGCATGGTCTAGATAGGGTTGTGTACAAATTAATACCTGGTTAATGATTCCAATTCACGGTTCCAAAAAGGATATTGTACATGTAAAGTAGTTCTAGTATTTACAAGTTGGACAGTTACCAGAACAGCTCTTAAAGGCTACATAATAAAAGTGCATTAAAGCTGTCTAAATTAATTAACCATAGATACTGAAATGGATTCAACTAATGGATTTCGACTCCCCAGAGAATGCTCTCTTTTAATAACAACAAAAAAAAGGTAAAAAAATGTTTTACTCCTTTTTTTTCATAACATCCAGCCACCTGACCAAGAGTGGAAGGTGGACTGCCCACACCAGCCCTGAGCCAGCAGGAGGGAGAGAGAGGTCATCTAGTGATCAGACACTCTTGCTTCTCTCTCCCGGGGCAAACGGGCTGCTCCGGCAGCTGTCGCATCCTGCTGCCCTTGGAAACAGGAAACCAGTCTAGAGTTTCAAACTTATCTCCTGCATTGCATTACCAATTTGGCTGTCTTGCCAGATCTTTGTAAATGCCTGTTATAGACAAAGGTGGTGAAGGCTTGGGGGGCTGGTGCACAGGGAGGGCATTTGTGTTAGGGAAGGGGCACTGCCTGCCTGGTTCAACCAGCTGTCCTCTACTGGACAGTTCTGGGGATGAAAGTAACCCAGAAGAAGAGGTCATCTGGTCTATCTCTTGTTGGTAGGCAGAGTCTCATCCGTACGCATGGCTGAAACAAGAAGGGCTCTTGTGATGAGGCTGTTAGTAATCCAAGGCACATAATGACGAGGAGCTTCAAACATCCATATTGTGGACTCAAAAATCAGTTATTCAACTAGCTCTTCAGTAAGACAAGCCCTACATTTTCCCACTTTCCCCCTCTGATGTTTTGCTTCGACTGTCTTTTTGCTCATTAGCAGCTCCAGCAGGGGGCAGGCAGGGGAAAGGAGAGGAGTTATACATTACAGTAGATGATCTTCTAGAGCCTTCTGGACATGTTAAGGCAAATTTTCCAGATTACGAAGAGCAACAGAGGTCTCTCTGTCTAAATGCCTTTTTTTTTTTTTTCTGTCTGTTTCTCTGTGTAAGGTGATACCAGTTTTCAGAAGGGTCTCTCCTCTCAAGGAATTTAAAGTCTGGTTTAAGAAGGCAAAAGGAAGACACATAAAATGGTGAGGAAGTGTCCTTAAAGCCATCCAGAGCCACCACAAGTGAAGTCATGGGTTTCGAGAGAAGAGAGAAGTCGTTGTGTGCTGAATTTGGTAATATCACTTAGAGATTATAAGTATACACTGAGGTAAATAATTAGTGCAGAGTAGTGAGAGGCAATATTTGAACAAATGCATTGCTGAAAATTCTCTGAACAGGCTTGATAGCCTCACAGAGAGAACTCACAGGCTTCCTGTTAGAATTCGGTTTATGTAGGACAGGTCTCATCGGGTCTCAGTACCAGGCCTCTGCGGTGATCAGCCAGAGGGAAAGGGCTAGCAAATCAGCATTGGTTGGCATTCCAGGAGGAAAAATACTCAGTGTCTTTCCATATCGTTCATTGAGGTCTGTGTGACAATGTCATGAGCAACTCACTTTGGGGAGGTCTTCATCAGATAAACAGGGCTGCAAAATTCATAGCCAAGGAATGCGGGCTGGAGAGGCACTCCCAGCCACAGCTGCCACCTGAACACCCAGAGCTGGCTGGCAACCAAGGAGACATGCTGAAACCAAGAGCCGCAGAGACGAGTGGCAGTGTTACAGCCGCTTAATCCTGAAATGAAAAGTAATTGCTTCTGGCTTAAAGAATAAAGGAAAAACAAGATCAGCCTTGGCTGAATTACTTTTTTTTTCAAAAACAACCATGCTGTAGACCAAGTTCTAAAACCCACTTGGTAGTTGAAAATGTGAGGAAATGGATGTTTTCTATCAATATAATTTAATCTATCTAGGGGTACTGAGACGTAAGAACACTTGAATGCAAATACATTTTGATCAACATGATTATATTAAATGTTTACTTTTAGCTGTAAGGAATGACATCTAAAACTTTACTTACCTTAATGTAATTTTAGATAGCGGTCTTCAAAATAACTGACGCTTTTTTTTTTTTTAAAGCATTTCCTACTGAAAAGTCTCGGCAGAAGTCACCAGAGCTTCTTTTCTGCACAGATGAAATTGCAATTGGAGAAATATGGAAAAGGGGGGGGGGAGGGAAGCATTTTAATTTCTAATCTAGTCTTATGATGGAATTGTCTTCTCTACAGACAAAAGAATTCATAAAACTTCATAAAGAAACAGCTGTAGGTTTAAATTATTGCTACAAGGATCTAAAGATGACTTTAACACACAAGTCAGTAAATAACATTTGCATTTTCACTTGTTTACCTTAGAGAGGCTACAGAATGGCGAATGTCAGGAGATGTTCTGATTATAGAGCCTCCATTTCCTTGACTGTAAAGGAACAATAACAATAAAAAAACAGAGCAAGAATGAGAGCGAACAAATCTTGCCTTTCAAATTCCAATTTTTAAATTACATGTATTACCTTAAAATATTTGTGTCGGGCTCACAATGATGCAGAGAGAATTAAGGTTTATCTCAACTCCTAGAGCCATATAAAATTGCCTACACAAAGAGCAATTTCAAATGGTTTATCGTAAGCCCTCACAGGATTATTATCAACCAATTAATTATAATTTACAAGGAACAAAGCCTAGTTTATCTTCCTGCCATCATTCTGTATAAACATTAATATCATAAAACTAATACGACACATAATATCTTCTTACAGGTGCTAATATTGAGGACAGTCCTCATAAAAAAAGATCCAAGGTTACTTACAACATTACACACGACTTGTGTTTCTGTTTCATTAATTCAAAACAGACAAAAATAATCTTTATACCAGAAGGTTTTGGGACACCACCAGTTTTTGGGGATTTAACCTGATAGCACCATGGCATTGACAACTGAGCCCACTTTCTCATGAGCTTGGGCCAGCGGACAGCTGGAAGGCCCACCAATAACTTAACACACAGTAATTCCAAGCACAGGGGCTTTCTTAAATGAAAGGTGTCATGCAGCCCATGAGGTAGAGAAGTAACCATGAACACCACTAAGAATGCCACGAATGTCCAAAGCTGATGACCTGAGCTTTCTGCTGGTATATGCCACAAAGCCTGTGACCATGAAAGCCACAATATTTCAAAAGATGAGGGACTATGGTCTTTACTAACAGCTTGAGTATTTTTTTAAAAGCAACCCTTTTCACTCCAATACTTTATTATTCCATGCTAAGGAGGGGTACTGAGTGTTGAAATGGCCCCAATTTTCGTTTTTACACTGAGCATGATTCAGATGTTAGCAAGGTTCTCATTCTCGTTATTGAGAAGCCTTCAAGAAGTTTTATATTCTTATGATATATGCGAGTGTCCCCCACAAAGTAGACTTAAGTATAATGTTAACATATTTTAATGGAGATATACAGTGATTGCAAACATTTAGATAATTAGGAAATGGATAGTATGTTGTTGAAAACAATTTTAACCCAAATATGTCACTTGCAGTGACACTTCAAGGCCAGCTCAGTTTTCTATGTAAACTCAAGCAAACAAAAAACCTTAAGATTACAGAAACAATCTCTCACATCAAATATTATCTTTTTAAAATCATCAATGAAACCTTTTCTTTTCAAACGTCTGTATTCCCAACACCAGAAAACCTTGAGAAAGCAAAGGTCTTTCTTTGCCCAAAGATTTCAAGTAAAGACTCATTCTTTAGCACTTGCATTTTGCTTTTTGGAGCTAGAACCAGAATTATTGACAATTCAAATATAATTATCAGCCCATCCCTAGGTGAGCTAACCCCTAAGTGCCTTACAACTTGCTTTCTAAAAATAAATGTTTCCTTGCACATTATACTTGATAAAAAGTGAAGCTTAACGAGATTTTAAAACACAGACTTAAAAGGATTTCATTTTTTCCATCCCTTTGCCAGTATCTACCCTCCTCTCTAAGTATCCCGTCTCCTCTTTTCTTAGTGAGAATCTGGAAGAGATTCTGAGGAATAGCCATTGGGACAGCAGTTGTGACTTCACAGAAGGATTGCTTCACCCAACCCAGCAGGTAGAGGCTGTAAAGGACTTCACAAGCTACAACTGAAAAAACACAGCAAGCACATCATTGTCAAATTTTTGAAAATCAAGGATCAAAGAGAAAAATCTTAATAGCAGCCAGACAAAAAGACTCATTCTGCCCAAGATGTAGGGGAATAATAATACTGACTTCTCAACAAGCCAGAAAACAATGGAATAACATCTTTAAAGTACTGAAAGATATAAAACCTATTAACCTAGAATTAGAAACCTAGCAGAAAGATCCTTCAAAAATGAGAGAAAGAGAGACTGTTAAATAAGCAAAAGCCAAGTGAATCTGTCAACAATAGACTAGTGCTCTAAGAAATGTTGAAGAAAGTTCTTTAGGCTGAAGAAAATGATATCAGATGGTAATTCAGACCAAAAGAGAAAATGAAGAGTACTGGAAATAGTAAATATGTGGGTAGATAGAAGTTACTCTTTTTCTCTTAATTATAGAGCTGAGTTTTTGATAGACATTAAGGCTTTATATCTTCTCTCGTTGGTACATATTTGATAATTGTTTCCTTTTATCACTGCACCTCAAAAGTGCTATATACCCATTGTTTCTCAAATTTAATGAGCACATGAATCACCTGAGGATCTTGTTAAATTCAACTACAATAATAAAGTTATTATGCTATTGGTAAAAGGATAGACAGAGCAATGGAATAGAACAGAAAAGTATCCTTTTTATTCTCTGTTACATCTAATCTGTTGTGTCTTTATGCTTATACTTTATAATTAAAGCATCTCTCTTATAAATTGTATAGAGCTGGTCCTTGTTCCGTTTTATAATCTCTGCTTTTAATTGGAGTGTTTAGTCCAATTACATTTAATACAATTATTGATGTTGAGTTTACATGTATTGCTATTTATTTGCTCCCATCTGTTCCTTTATGTTGTTGTTGTTACTGTTTCTTCTATCCTCCCTTCTTTTGGGTTTGTTGAGAATTTTTAAATATTCTGTTCTTTATTAGCTAATCCTTTATTATCTTAATAAATATACTTATTTTAATTTTTAATGGCTGACCTAAGGATTACAATGTGCATCCTTAATTTAGCAGTCTACTATGATTTCATATTATATCACCACATGTATAGTATTAAAAAAGTATATTTCCTGTTCCCCAATTTGCCCTTTGTGCTATTTTTTGCATACAGCATATTTCTACAAATGTTAAAAGCCCCACAATCAGTTGTTACTATTTTTTCTTTAAATAGTCAATTATCCTTTAAAGAAATTAAATAAAGTCGATCTTTGAGCCATCCTGAAAAACTTCCTAAGTTTACTCTCTGTTTGCTTTTCTTTTTTAATCCTTAAACACATTTATAAGAGTTGTTATAAGGTCCTTGCATGCTAATTTTAACATCTCTGTCATCTTTAGCTATGTTTAATTCTTACAAATAACCCAAATAATAACAAAACCAAAAACTCAGGCTGAGATCACACATAGTCAACTACTGAAATTCCAGGTCCCTGAATCTCTTCATGTCCCCTGGGAGCGTGTGAGGGATCAAATACCACCCTTCCTGCCACTTCCTTTCTACTGCAGTCCCTGCCTCCTCGCCAAGTTGCTGTGGCTTGAGCATGGTGAGAGGCTGCTTCACATGCAATAGTACCTCCTGAGATGTCATTCTGTGGCACCACCATTGCTACCACCACCACCGCCGCTCTGCTTCAGCAGTGCTGCAGCCCCTTGCCCAGGACTACGCCAGGCCAGGCAGCTTCTTGCTGCAGCCCAGGCCAGTATTAAAGAGAGTCTCTCCCTGCTTCTCCTCCAGAGAGCACTGCTTCTCCTGCTTCCTATTGTCTTTCTTGGCAGAACTGCAGGGAAGCCCCAGAGGAGCCGTGCTGACAGCACAACAAGTGCCTGTCATCTGCTCTTGTCCCCTGGGGTTAGGTCTACTTCTCCTCCAGCCAGATTTCCTTACTGTCCACAGCCAGTGGTCAGAGGATTAATTCCCCCTAGTGGTAGCTCTTGTTGAACAAGGACTCATTAAATAGCTAAGTATTCACTAAGAAATTTTTTATGTGTATAGAGTCTTATTGTCAAGAAATAAGGAAAAAGTAAACAAATATACAAACTAATAATATAAAACCAAATATTATGTTTGATAAGAGAGTCCTCTGTTTTTAAAAAGTTGAAATCTACCAGAGTCTACAGCTGCTCTATTTGTAAAGCTCACTCATCAATTTGACTAATATATGCTGAGCAAAGGAAATGTACCGGGTTCTGTCCAAATTCTAGGAATACAAGGTAGACAAGATGCTGTTATCATGGGTCTTCCAATAAAAAATAAGCTAGTGCTAGTTAGTACCAAAATCTGGCTTCAAGGTGTGTTTATTGTTAAAGGGATATCGTTGCTTCTGTGTTCTTTAACTGGACAGAGCTAGGATGGTAAGATAGATGATAGATAGATAGATAGATAGATAGATAGATAGATAGATAGATAGATAGATGATAGATATAAACACACCTGTATCTATTTTTATTCAAGAGTTCATGTCAATATTTCTAATTCAAATTTAATATTATAGTTTACAATGGTAAGTCTTTTACTGTTAAATGCTTTTAAGGAAGGATGAACAGAAGTGGGTAATGAGTGAATTATAAGACAGCAGTAAATGACCAGAGGGAACTAAGCAGAGTAGAAGCTAATGGGAGGAAAACACTGGATGGGGAGGTGAAGAAAACTCGCTGAGAAGGTGACACCTGGGTTGAATATATGAAGACCTAGGGAAAAGAAAGTCTAGGTGGAGGAATAGCGAAGTTATGAGAATGTAATAATTCAGGAAGTGAATGACATAAGATGATGTCAGAGAAACCAGCCTAGACCATCAGCTTACAAAACTATGGCAAGAAGTTTGCACTTGATTTTAAACACAATGAGAAGCACTGGAAGGTTTCAAATGGGAATGATATTCTGTGATGACATTATTAAAAGATGTTTGTATGTGTGTGTATTTTGAAAGTTGTAGAAATTATGACTAGTTACACCGAAATATTCATACCCTAAAACCCATCTCCTAAAAATGAAATGTTTCTTTTATATCACCATAATGTCATTATCACATCTAGGAAAGCTGACATTACTTTTTAAATATAATATAATATCACAGCATTTAATATACAAGCTCATATTAAAATTCTCAACTGTCCTCCTAATTTTTTTTTTTTTTTTTATCAAGCCAAGGCCCAATCAAGGTTCATACATTTGGTGTTCTATCTCTTTGGTCTCTTTTAAATTAAATCAGTTCCCCCTACTCTTTCTGTTGTAGATAATGATTTTTGAAAATTTTTTTTAAAAATTGTCTTATAGAATATTTCATATTTGGGATTCTTCTGTAGGTTTTCTTATAATCTGATTGTTTTTTGATTCCCTGTAATTCCTATATTTTTAAAGTCAGGTCTAAAGGTGTAATTATATTCAGGTTAATTTTATTTATTTTTATTTTTTTATATTTTTCCAAAGTTAGAAGCATGGAGGCAGTTAGACTCCCTCATACGCCCAACTGGGACCCATCTGGCATGTCCATCAGGGGGCGATGCTCTGCCCATCTGGGCATTGCTCTGCTGAGCCCAGAGCCATTATAGTGCTTGATGAGGAGGCCATGGAGTCATCCTCAATGCCTGGTCCAACTTTGCTTCACTGGAGCCTTGGCTGCGGGAGGGGAAGAGAGAAAAAGAGGAAGGAGAGGGGGAAAGGTGGAGAAGCAGATGGCCATGGCCAAGGATTGAACCCGGGACTTCCACACACCAGGCTGATGCTCTACTGCTGAGCCAACTGGCTAGGGCCCAGGTTAAATATTTTTGGCAAGAATGGTTCATAAATGATTCTGTGAATTTTATTGGCATCACATTAGGAGGAACACAATACGAGAACTTCATATTATCAATGTTAACATCTATCACTTGGTCAAATTACTAACTACTCAGTGCCCTTTGCAATAAGGAAATAACCTGTGTGGTAATGCTGTGTCACTGTGGGAATATCCAGTTCTGCAATAATCTTTCACCATTGATAATCCTTGCCTGAATCAAATTTTTCATTGCAGGTTATGAAACTTTCACATACTACTGTTCCTTCTTTGGCGTTCTTTTCTAAAGATGAGTTTTACCTCATCAACTAGGATGATATACACTTCCTCCTAGACAGGCTAGGTAAATGTTTAATTATTTCCTTTTTACTACCAATTACAGAGTAAGAATTTATTGAATAGTCATCTCCAATGATGCAAATTAGTTTTTTTCTTCTTTTCATTTTTTTTTTTTTTTTGGTATCACTATGAACTAGTGTATTTTTATGCATTCAGTGTTTTATATTCAATTATAGTCATCTTCAAATTGCCCAAAATTTGTCTAATGGGAGCTTTTTCAAACTAGCTCCTTCTCACATGCCCACATAAATTACCAAACACTTCCCTGGTTTCTGGCACAAGATAGACACACCTGTATCTGTTTTTATTCATGAGTCTATGTCAATATTTCCAATTCAAATTTAATACTATAGTTTAAAATGATGTCTTTTACCATTAGATATTTTAAAGGAAGGATGAACAAAGTGGGTATGAGTTGGATGTTGGCAAGGAAAAGATCAAGAAGGACTCCTTAAGTTCTTAGCTTGTGAACCTGAGCCTGAATGGCTGCTGCCATTGCTATTTTATCAAGCTGGGAAGTAAGAAATAGAAAAATTTGGGGGTTTGAGGTCAGAGGTGAGAAATCAATTAAATATAGGTCATTGTTTTATTTTATTAGTTATAAAATTAAATGATTTATTCAATAACTGACACACACAGATGAGTCAGTGACAAGACAAAGATTTTACATCAGTGTAGAAATGTAAGCTATATTCAAGTACCTGTCAAGATTTATTTAACATTGGGTACCCTACGAACACCAATAATAAAATCACTTTATTTTTATAACTGAATGGAGCTTGGTACTGGTGTATGACTTACCAGGGCAAGAATATTTAGCTCAAACAAAGGAGGAAGGAAAAAAAATGAATGTGAAGATCTTTCGTGAAGTAAAGGAGAAAGCTTAAAACAACCCTGGATTTAAAACATGCTATGGTAGTTGGTAGGGCTGCCATGACAAACTACCACAGATTTGGGTGCCTTAAACAACAGAGTTTTATTTTCTCACAGTTCTGGAGGCTAGTAGTTCAAGATCAAGGTGTTCAAATGTTTGTTTTCTTTCTTTCCTTGTTTTCTTTCCTTTCCTGATGGTCACCTTCTCCTGGATCCTTACATTGTTGTCCCTCCATCTGTGTTTCTGTGTCCTAATCTTCTCTTCTTACGAAGACACCAGTCAGATTGAATTAGGACAACCAACATGACTTCATTTTACCTTAACTACCTTATCAAAGGCTCTCTTTCCAAATATAGTCACATTCTGAAGTACTATGGCAGGGGTCCCCAAACTTTTTACACAGGGGGCCAGTTCACTGTCCCTCAGACCATTGGAGGACCGGACTTTAAAAAAAACTATGAACAAATCCCTATGCACACTGCACATATCTTATTTTAAAGTAAAAAAACAAAATGGGAACAAATACAATATATTTTTTTAATTTTTATTTATTCATTTTAGAGAAGAGAGAGAGAGATAGAGAGAGAAAGGGGGAGGAGCAGGAAACATCAACTCCCATATGTGTCTTGACCAGGCAGCCCAGGGCCTCGAACTGGCGACCTCAGCATTTCCAGGTCGACTCTTGATCCACTGCGCCACCACAGGTCAGGAACAAATACAATATTTAAAATAAAGAACAAGTAAATTTAAATCAACAAACTGACCAGTATTTCAATGGGAACTATGGGTGCGGATGCATCCTGTGCTCCTCTCACTGACCACCAATGAAAGAGGTGCCCCTTCCAGAAGTGCGGCGGGGGCCATAGTTTGGGGACCCCTGTACTAGGGGTTAGAACTTCAACATATGAATTTTGGGAGAACACAATTCAGCACATAAGACATGGAATTATTTTTAAGCTGTGTGATAGAATGAAGATACATGCTTGAAAAAGTTAACAAGTCTCAATGCTGGGTCTCATTTATGACGGGGCAAAGACAGCTGAGTAGCATTATTACTTCACCATGGCTTGAGCAAGTTTGAGATGATGATTAAATGATGAACCACACATTTATCCACATGTCTATGGTAAATGATGAATATACACAGAGAAAATTAGAGACAGAAAAATATATCCACTTTGTTTCCGCCAAGATTTTCTAGGCTTTGAACTTGAGTAATTATGCTTAGCTTGCTTTCTGCCAGGGTGTTGGCATTTTAATCATTGCTTTTTCCTTTTTCTTTCAGGACAAGTAGTCCTGTGCCAACTGACTCATCTGATACCAGGCTTAACTGTCACAAATGATGCAGGAGCAGCAGGTTTCATCTGTCTTAGTATAGGAAAAATTAAAGAGGAAATCAAGTTTTTAAAAGGATGCTAGAAGATTGGCACTTTTAGAATGGGAGAAACAAAGGCACGGCTGGTAAAAGGACTTGCCTGGGGACGTGGGGACTTGAGGACTTGCTCAGCTAGTTAAGGACACAGTGAGGCTCCCTCTTTTGGCTCTTATCCAGTGTTCTTTCTACTTCACCACAACTAAGTAGCTCTGGGTTTAATTTTTTTCTGTTTAAAACCGTTCTTGGAAGTATTGCTTATGAATGATTTAAAATGCCAAAGAGCCTGACCGGGCGGTGGCACTGTGGATAGAGTGTTGGACTGGGACGCAGAGGACCCAGGTTCAAGACCTAAGGTCGCCAGCTTGAGCACAGACCCATCTGGCTTGAGCAAAAGCTCGCCAGCTTGGACCCAAGGTCGCTGGCTTGAGCAAAGGGTTGCTCGATCTGCTGAAGGCCTGCGGTTAAGGCACATATGAGAGAGCAATCAATGAACAACTAAGGTGTCGCAACAAAAAACTGATGATTGATGCTTCTCATCTCTCTCTGTTCCTGTCTGTTCCTATCTATCCCTCTCTCTGACTCTCTCTCTGTCCCTGTAAAAAAATAATAATAATAAAAAATAAAATGCCAAAGAACATTCTGGTATAGTGGTTAAGAGTACAGACTGGTCAAAACGTCTGCATTTGAATCTCAGTTTTATCATTTACTGCTATATAGCTTGAGCAGGTTGTCTAATTCCTTAAAGCCTTGATTTCCTCAATGGTGAAATGAGGGTAATAGTAGCATCTACCTCACCAAATGGCTCTGAGAACTTTAAGTTAAATTAAAAAAAAAGTTCTAGGCACATCGTAAATATTCAATAAATAGAAGATGTTATTATTCATTATATTACCCTAAATCTTATCAGAATTCAAATTTTTCATTCTGTTTTATTTTTAGGTAAACAAAATAAAAAATAAATGAATCAGTAAACAAAGGAACAAACATCATTGATCAGATGTCTTTCCTCTTCACAGCTAAGAGATTGTTTTCTACAGTTTACTACAATGTCTCAGGGTGTATCAGTGGGGAACAAGGGCAAAATCAAGCACAATAATTGAAAAAAAAGTTTTCATAACTCTAAAGATGGAAAAACACAGACTCAGGAGAAAACCAAAATTTATGATGCAGTGGAGTAAGAGGAAAGGAAAATCTGCAACAAAAAACAAGCCTGGGAAAAGAAAATGTATACTATTAGATCTACAAGCTCAACAAATGCATTGGTGCTTGCCTGGAGAGGGACCACTTTCCAGATAAACAAAATGGAGTTAAAATGCCCAAAGAAAGTAAAAGTTATTTCTAGCAAGAAAGACTCCTTGTCTTTCAGAGCCTGGAATCCCTTAATGTGAAGAGGTTTGTTCTGATGTACAGTCACATGAGGAACTGGTCATTAAATTCTGATGGGGACTGCTTCGGTGACTCCCATAAAAAGCCAGGTAGTCACAGGGCCCATTCACTTGAGTTGGTTGCTATGTTAATTTTTTTAATCAGTGATTTCTTCCAAGAGATAGGTTTCAGGGTCCTGCTGGAAAGCCTATAATTCAAGATTAATAAAATGCTATTAGTATTTTAAAGTACCTACTTGTGCATATGGAAAACTTTAGCTTCAGTTGAATAGAGCATTTTAGAATGCATGTGTAGTATAAGGGATACTTACTAAAATGGCTATTTCTTTTTGTCAGTCTTTATTGCCTCAAAGTCCAAGAAGTAAGACAGAGAAGTAAAAGCACAAACTGAATTTATCCATAAAGTACACAGAGAAGACAGAAGCAGAGGGCCTCTTCTGGAACAGACATCTGCAGTTTCCCCAGTTGAAGTGAAAGGCACTTTCAGTTATGTGGTCACTTCAGTTCTTTGCTTTGCTGAAATGATCACAAATGAGCCAGATCTAGTCATATTTTTTTTTATCTCTTAATGCTGATTTTAATTATTGTCTCAGAGCTGCATTGGGGACATTTTATGAGGCAGTTTGGAAGTTCTTATAAAAATGTTTATTGTGATTATCTTTTGACCCAATAATTATACTCTTAGGAAATTTTCCTATATAGAAATTCTATCTAAAGCATTTGAAGATACAGATATGAGAATATTCCATGATCTGAAATATTGTAAATTGAAAACATTCTACATATCTATCAAAATGGACTGGTTAAAGAAATCATGATGTAGTGCTCTGGCCTGTTAGCTCTGTGGATAGAGTGTTGGATGCCCTGGGTTCAATTCTCAGTCGGGGCACACAAGAAAAGTGACCACATCCTCCTTCTCCCCTTCCCTCTCCCCCTTCTCTTGCTCTTCCTTTCCTGTAGCCAGTGGCTTGATTGGTTTGAACATTGGCCCCGGATGTTGAGGGCAGCTCAGTTTGACTGAGTACATCAGCCTCAGGTGCTAAAAATAGCTTGGTTGATTATAGCATTGGTCCAAGATGGGGGTCGCTCAGTGGATCCCAATTGGGGTGCATACAGGAGTCTGTCTCACTATCTCCCCTCCTCTCACTTAAAAAAATCATGACTTAGCTATACACCTGGCTTGGAGTCAGACCCCTGAGATTGAGTTCTCATTTCACTACAACTTACTAATTGTGGCTGCTTATAGTTGTTTTTTATTGCTGCCATACAAATACCACAATTTTAGAGCCATAAAACAACACAGATTTTTTATCTTACAGTTCAGTAGGTTAGAGGCCCCAAATTGGTCTTACTGGGCTAACATCAATGTGTTGGCAGGGTTGAGGTCCTTCTTGCAGAGTTCAGGAGAGAATCACTTTTCTTGCTCATTTGCATGTTAGCAGAACAGTTCCATGTGGTTGTAGGACTGAGGTTTCTCTTTCCTCGCTGGGGCTGCCCTTAGCTCTTAGTTCCATGTGGTTGTAGGACTGAGGTTTCTCTTTCCTCGCTGAGGGCTGCCCTTAGCTCTTAGTCCTTGCACCTAGACCCTTAGGTCTCAAAACCAGTGAGGGGGCACTGAATCCTTTTCACTCTGCCATCTCTATGACCCTTCTTTCACCATCACAACTCCCTTTAACCCAGCTGGGAAATGTTCCACTTATAAAGACTCAAGTGCAGGGTAATCTCTCCATCTCAAGGTCTCCCCATCTGCAAGTCTCTTTTGCCATGTAAGATAATGCATTCACAGGTTTCAGGGATTTGGATATGGACATCTCTGGGGGCCATTGTTTTACCTATTGCTCTTCTCCAAGCCTTAGATTTCTCATTTCCAAATGGGGCTTTTTTCCACATGTTGTTTCTCTACTATAGATGAGATATACTCTTGGCACACAGTAATCACTCTGTAAATGTGAGATATCATCATCATTGCTGTGTAGGCATTAAAATATTGAAACAGAACCTTATTACTGACATAGATGTTCAAAAGATTTGTTTAAGAAAGTAAGCTATAGAACAGTGTGTTTATTATAACCATTTTTTTTGTAAAAGAATGAAAAGGGGAGAAAATAGATATTTGTATTTGCATAGGGAAAAAATGTTGGGTGGATACCAGGAGATTAAGATTGAGAATGTGAGTACAGATTTGGAATGTTTTTAATAACGTGTATTTTTAATTTTAAACTGGTACGCACATTAGGAAGATAACCAGTCTTTATTGTCCAAATCGGTGTGGAAACAAAGAGCAAATAAAGAAATGACTACTTATAAGATGACTAGAAAGAAGAAAAAAAGCATTGAAAAATGTTGGCAAATAAAAAATTCTAAGTAAGATGCTACAAATAATCCCAAACTTGTCAATAATCACAATAAGCATAAATGGGTTATGTCTTTTTATTAAAATATAGAGATTCTCAGATTGGAGAAAATAACAAAATCTAGATGTCTAACGATATCATTCAGGTAAAATTTTAAAATACAAATATTAATAAATATATTGATTATGGACAGATACATGTCTAGTAAAAGTACAGGAACAGAGATGGGAAGTAAATGCCAATTTCAGGCATGTGGTCGCTTCTAGGAAGAAAAGAAGAAAAGCAGTATGAGAGAGGGATCTCAACTATGTCTGCAATACTTTCTACAAAAATAAAGTATCTGAACCATATATGACAGAATATTTGCATTTTAAAACTCTAGTTTCTTACATTCTCTACTTTTCTGTGAATATAAAATATTTTAAAACATTTTTAAAGAACGGTACTGAGAAGTTAAAAATAGGGATGATGTCCTGATGCGTTTTGGGTTCCAGAAAACAGTTCTAACATTTTAAAGTTAAACATGAAATTAAAGCAGACAGACAAAACTGTATTTTCACTCTGTTCATCAGTTAAGGTTACCATATATTGAACGCTCAAACTAAGTGAAGCATGATACTGTTTGAAAATGCCCAAAATATGAACACGAAAATGCTAAGACTGTAACAGAAACATGTATGCAAATCTCATAAGTTCTTTAAATGCTGTCAAGAAACGAAGGGGCAATTGGAAAAACGAGTACATTTTTTCAGAGAAATTTAATTTTGAGTCACATTCTGAAGGAGAAAAGGCTCATGGGTTTCTAAGAGCAATGATTCTTAACCTTTTTTGAGGGACCGAACCCACCAGTTTCATGTGCGCATTCACCGAATCCTTTTTTAGTGATAAATAAAATAAGATTTTTTTTCCAAATTCAAGACATAGGTATATGTTTTTTTACTGGTGCACAAAATGAACCGTGCATGAACATCACCTTGCTCAAAGAACAAAACCAACAAAGTGCATGAACTCACAACAAATTACGGTATTACTTTATTCTGGCCTCCGCGGCAGAGACTTCTCCAAACCCCTGAGACCGACTCATCAAACCCCTAGGGTTCCTAGGGTTCGATAGGACCCAGGTTAAGAACCACTGGCTAAGAGGGAGCAATTCAGATAGGACAATGGGCTGTGCTGAGGTGCAGCAGAGCCCCCATCAGCATAATGCAGGGAACAACAGTAGATGAAAGTAGTTGGAGCAAACTCCCTTCTTGAAATTCTAAAAAGCCGTGAAAACAGATGGAGGTCCACTACATGGACATAAGCACAAAAAACAAAAATGCTGATAGACAATTAAATAGAAAATTAAATAGAAAATTTAGGCTACCCAGAAAATAGCTCTAGCATCACAGACTCACATTGACTGTGACCATCCCCATCTCCCCTGTCCATTTGCTAGTGCCAATAGAGCCACAGGGGAAAGTGAACGCACAAAGCCTGTGCTTATGAGCAGCTTTGAAAGAGAGAAGGGGAATACTGATGAAGAACCGTGAGGGAGACTTGGCTCATTCTCTGTCGGAAGTGTCAGAATTACCTCTCTCAGGCTAGATGTGATTTGATAGGTTAACACAGATAGATACCCTTCCTCCAAAAAGAAAATCTATTTGGACACATCCCATTTAATGACATCAAAATAGTTTAATATTTGGCTAAATTCACCTCTCTGCCTTCACATTAATTTGAGCAAAAGGCTCAACCTAATATTGTCAGGGGGGAGGTAGGTGGCCATGACCACTAACTGGAAATCTGAGTTAGTCCAGATGTGTGGTTTACAGCACAGAGGACTCCATAATGCCCCCTGAACAATCGCCATGTCTTGCCCCTCTGCCTCCTCATCCCTCATATCCTGGTTCCCACTTCTGTTATCCGGGTCTGGCCTCATATCATTTTGCCGGAACACTGAGTCAGCTACACTGACACACTCTGCTATAGCTTACTTTTCTTAAACATATCTTTTGAACATATCTCTATGTCAGTAATAAGGTTCTGTTTCCATTTTTTAATGCCTACACAGCAATGATGATGATATCTCGCATTTACAAAGTAATTACTGTGTGCCAAGAGTTTATCTCATCTACAGTTTAGAGGAACCACATGTGGAAGGAAGCCGGTGGTCAGGTCTCCCACCATACTGACCACCAGAGTGATCTTTCTGTCTCTCTGTTTCTGTGTCTGTCTCCAATCTGAACAGACCCCTGACATGCTAAAGCCTATCATAGTGGGCCTCAAAATGGGGTTGCTTCACACTGACGTGTCTCTGTGAGTTGTGAGGTATGTCATAAGCCATGAGTTACTGATAATAAAGCCCCCAAATTCCAATGACATGCTTTTCCCAACCCTGTGTCTCAAATGCCTTCCCCCATCGCTCAGCCACTGGCTCTGCTGCCTAGCCAGCCCTGGCTGGATCCTGCATGTCTCAGCTCTGACGCTCTCTGCCTATGATTCCTCACCCGTGGCTTCCCGGCTGGCGCTCGCTGTCTGCTGCAGCCTTGCTGCACTTGGTATAGAATCCCGGGTAAGACTTGTCTGGTTTGGTTGCAACACCATCTCCCACTCTATTGTCAGCTCCTCAAGGATAGAGACCATGTCTTACATTTTACATTGCCAGTAAATAGCAGCTTCTGGGACATTCTAGGCACACAGTGAACACTAACGGATGCTGAGTGAACAAATTAGTGCTACAATTGATATAGGGTAAAGAGATTGCCTGGTTAATTAGATCAACAACTCCGTCCCACCCCCATTCCTGTGATATGTGGCAGCAGGGAAAAACCTTTCTCCCTAATTATATCACATAACACAGTCCCAGGGAGTCTGCATTTTGAGAGTAAAGGCTGAAGGAAATTCTTTTCCTTTATAAAATGAAAGACCTTGATTATTGGCATGGAGAGGATACTAGATTCATTGGAAGAGAGAGCGATCTAACAGGCTTTTCTATGCGCCTGTAACTAATTACAGATGAGTAATTAAAAAAAATTAGTATCCATAAAAATTGACCACAAACCAATAAGGATGATGAGTTGAATCATAAAAATTCCATGCTATTTATATTTTCCCCCACACACTCAGTGCATTTATTCTAAATGGAAAAGTACAAATATTGGGATAAAAACATTTAAACTACAGAAACAAGAAACTCTAAATGCTAAACCTGCCTAAAGGGCAGGATTTAATTCTGTGCTAAACTACTGGATGTGGGGTTAAGAGGCATGGTTTACCAAACATTTGAGAACAAGTAATTATACTGAATCTCTCTATCACATATTTGTCTCACACATAATTTATACAACAAGCCCACAAAGGGGAAAAATAAAATGCTCTTTGAAACATTTTTTTTTCTAGCCACAAATTATTTAGGCTTACTTCTTTTTTCCTCCTTGAAAATTATTTATTCCTACAGTCTTGGGTTGGACAGCAGTGGGATGTTTTTCTCTGATATGTAGGGACAAAAAAATAACATATTTGACCTGTTATTCTTGGCTGTGTCTTTCCAGCCCATCTTGGGCATCTAAATGTGGAGGTGTACAGCCCCTGTGGTTAGTTGATGTGATACTTTTAGAGTGGAATGGACATGTGAGGGAACACTTTCATTTATTCATTCAATCAACATTTATAAAACACTGTCTATGTGCCCAGAACTGTGCTGGTGGGTTCTCAGGAGACCAGTGAATAAGACAGTGTACCTCAGAGTCTAGTTGCAGAGACAATTAAACCAATAATTACAATAACAGATGGATACACAGGGAGCTGTAGGGATCTGACACACCTGTCAGATAGTCAGGGAAGGCTTCCAGAAAGAAGTACTATCTTCAATGACCTGCAGGGGCCCAGAGGGAGGGTGGGAAAGTGAAAAATTCAAAGCTGAGGAAAGAGCTGGTAGAGATCAGAGTAAGAGAGGGAAAATGGAAATAGATGAAGCTGAACAAGGCTTTTTGATGGAGCAGACAGGTATTTACAAAGACAGAGTGTTTAAGAGTCTCAGGGAAATTTTCTGTGCTCAGATGCCAAGCAACAGCTTCTCTGGTCTTCCTTCCTTCCTTCCCCTGCCTACCAGGGCACCTATGATAATGAGAAAAGCTGAGAGCTCAAGTAGATTTAAACCACCATGCAGCCGCATCTCAGCTGTACTGATTCTGGCACTTGCTCTCCTCTTAGAAGAGAGGGAAACGAAGCAGGGAGATAAGTGCCATCAAACTGCAACTCATCTGCAACTCCAGCACAGCTGTGGCTGCATGTAATTCGGTATCTGCAAGAGGCTGACCTGGGGCAAGAGATTTCACCTCACTGTGCCACAGTGTCTCATCGTTAGAACAAACTGCAGTGAGAATTAAATAAGTGACAGTATATAAAGTGCTCAGAACAGAGCCTGGCACAAAGCACATGCCCCTTAAGTAGTAACCATTATTATTTTACTCCAGGTATAGAAAGTTCCGATGAAGCTAGTTGGCCAGTTATTTAAATAACCAACACATCATTTACAGGAACTGGGCTCAAGAGTAAAGTGTTGTTGCTTAACATCTTTGGCACTGATATGAGATTGTTAACCCTGCGAATATAATGGCTGAACTTTGGGTGGCCTTTCAAAAGAGTTACAATGGAATATTTTTGTTTATATCCTCTCATCAAATATTCATTATCCCTACATTTATTGAGTGTCTGCTGAATGTTGGGCCTCGGGGTTCAAAGATACCTGAGTCGGACTGAAAAATCTATTATTCATGCAATACAGGTTTAGCAAGTGATTGGTGAGGATAAGAGATGCTCTACCCTCCAGCAGAAGATGAGACATGCTACATGGAGGCAGGGACGACGATCACAAATTTGCAAAATGCTTTCTTTACGCTGGGCTCTGGACTTGGTGCCTCACCTGGATTATCTCCAAGAGCTCTGGGAGTAGAGAGGATGGAGACATGACTCCAAGCTGGGGCGATCAAAAAGACTTCATGGAGGTGGGGCATTAAAACACTGTCTTAGAAAATACTCTAATTCAGAGCATCACGCTCAAGTCTGGTTTTACAACTTAATGGGTCTGAGAGCTTTTACTAAAGCTGATTTTTGATACAAAGGTTATTTTAAATGAAATATCCATTGAAATGGGATAGTTTCTACTAAAAACTTTCATCTGACAACAAAATAGAATTATTACCAACCTAAGTAGGTGCTTGGCTGTTGCTTAAAAATGAACAGCCTGCCATCCCATTCTCAAGGCTGACGGTCATGTGCAGGCCTCACAATTGCAATTTTATTTCTCCTTGAGTATGCCTTCTTTTCCACGCGCCACTGGGAGCATGTCTGCAGCACACTCTGCAATCCTGTTCCCAATTATTGGTTGTGTAATTTGTGATAAAGCAAAGCCAAATATGACTAAGAAGGAAAGTCTAATTAGAAATGAAGCACTGTGTCCCAATAAGGGAAATTCTAGGGCTTCAAAATTAGAAAATCAGTGATGCATAGCATAAAGGCTCTTTCACTAAAGAAATAATCCCTGTATTTAATAAACCAGAAAATGGGTTAAACAGATGGGGTGAAGTTATCAGTGGTAGAGACTGGGCACCTACAGAGAAATCAGATGATTTAGATTCAGAATGACTCTGGCACACATGAAAGAGTATCAGTTTGTGTCCTGAAATGAATGTTATAGAAAATCTGTATGAAAAAGAATATAAACTCAGCCATAGAGAGAGAACATAAGAGGTTATGGGCTGATATAGAAATGCTGGAACCCTTTTTTTTATTATTATTAATTAGCCAATTTAGTTGAATAGTTATATGACTTTCTTTCTTTGCTGAATTGACTAGAGTGAATCAACCTACACAATAACTTTTAGTGGAGTGTAGATACTGCTTTCTTCTGATCAACTTGCCCTTAAATATACAGAAAAGCTTATTTTTACAACAGGGTAACCACCTCAACAGCACATGTGTCTACATCGTCTTCTCATATCTGAACATGTTTCTAATTAGCTGACCATCTACACCTACGTCACCTCATAGGACATATATTTTTGCCTTCTAGGAGAAACAGCAATGGCTCAGTATATTTAAAAGTCTTTGGAAATTATAGGACCAAAAATTTAGTTTTGAGTGTCAGTGAGTTGCTGGATGATCTTTCCTAGATCACTTAGCTTCTATGTTTTCTAATTATTGTATTGCACAAGGAAAAGAATGATACACACACACACACACACACACACACACACACACACACACCCCTCATACTCTTGAGCTCCAAGAAACAATAGTCTGATTAGGATGCCCTTATAACTGAAAGAAAGAAAGAATAGAAACAAGTGAAAACACAGCTTCTAAGTGATGAATGACATCACAAGTTGCTATTTATAGCCCATCTTTCATCTGCTGATGTGAAGTAGGGGTCTTTCTTGCCAGAGAATAATTTTAGGGAATGAGCTTCCTGATGAGCTCACAGCTTAACACTGCTTGTATCACCATCTTGAGTCAGCAGTGGATAACACTGCACAGAATAAGCTAATTTTAGTCATCTGTGGGCTCCGTGTAAATACTCCATAGTGACTCTTTCAGAACTCCGTGTGAACTTGCTATCTGTGCTTCATTTCCTGCTCCCAATAATCCACTAGAGGTATTTTTAGGTGATGAGATCTTATAGGACTTGACTAGGTGAGTTTCTCTGTTTCAGAGCTGGCATTTAAAATTTCTGCCACAGATGCCAAAGTAAGAAGGCCTTCTGGTTCCATGAACTAGAAAAGTGACTAACAAGTATGGCAACAAGGAACATGGACTTGTGAGCAACCTGTCCATGCTGTAGGGAAAAGTGGTGCCCACCTCACTCTCATTTTAGCAACATTTTCAGTGAGCCCCAGCCCACAGCTGCATGGAGGGAGAGATGAGGCGAGAACAAGGCTTGTTTGTGCCTGAAGCTAACACAGGCTACCTGCTACCTACTGTAAGTCGGGGTGGAAATGACCCGTCTGCTTCTTAATCATCTTGTTCGGGGAGGCATCCCTGGGCTCTGAGTCACATTTCATCGGCAATCACATGCCAAATATAGAGCACTGCTAATTTGTTCAGTATTCCATGGGTCACTGAGAAAAAATAGGGCTTGAGGACAAATGCCACTGGTCAGATCACCCCAATCAGCCTGTACCATTTGGTCAGGAACTCATATTTCATGCAGTGAGAGTGGCGTGTGAGATCTCGCACTAGCATTTTGTGTTTCTGAGAGAGATGCTGGGGTTTGGCTGTATTTATCCAAGAACGTGGAAACCAAGAGGAGGGGCTGAGTGCAGAAGTGGTGGTCAGGAAGCTTCTACGCAAACCAACCCCCTGAGGTTGTCGGTGGATCACCCATCATCCGGAAAGGAGGTGAAGGGACCCAGTCAGGCATGAGAGGAGTTTTTTTGGTTTCTCTTCTCCTTCCTGAAAACCTGCTACCCTGGAATGTTACATATCAATTTGTCTTGATCTAGGAAGAGAATAGAGAATGTAAATGAAGTGTATGAAAAGCCAAGGGAGGAAAGATGGAAAGCAGGAGGGAGGAAAGCTGCAGAATCGGAAACCTTAATATGGGAAAAAGAGCAAAAACAGTGTGTCCTGTCATTATTTTTATAAGAAAGGCAGCAAATAAGAGGTCCAGTGTAGAATTTCTATTCTTGAATTTGTTAAGAGCAAAGTTTGAGACTCATGGATTTGGGGGGCGAAGGCTTTGCTATAGGAAACTTTGTTTAAATGCCGCTTTCCAAGGAAAACACACATCACACCAATATATACAATCTCTGTGTGGCTTTGCTGTGCTGCTGGAAACTCGGCTCCACTGATTGATTCTTTTTTTACCAAAAACCCCAGTGTCCTCATTTACCCCTCTCAAAGCGAGTGTGATGGACTCCCGGGTGAGTAAAGCAAGCCTTTCAGAGCAGAGAGGCAGTGGCCGCTGTCTGGCCCAGCTGCTAATGAAAGTGGTGCAGTGGTCTCTGTGAAATATGCAGGCACTGTTCCGGAAGGATCCTAAGAAACCAACCTTTTGAGGAACGTTGTGTTAAGGAATGTCTGGAATGTTTTTAGTCCTGAGAGTTCCTGGGAAACCTATATGATCCATGATGAAGAAAGGGCAAAGCAGTATTACAGAGTTCAGCAAGACCAATTCAGATCAGAGAGAGCTCAGGGGACCCAAAATCATTATGATGAGGGATAAGATGATCTCTTCTCAACCACTGAATGTTTAGAATTTCCTTGGGATTCCAACTGCATCACACAGACCATCCACTATCCTCCTAGCCTCATGAGAGGGTAGGAGTTAAATAGGTTTCAAATTTAAAAAGCAGCATCTACCTGCAATTTTTTTATACTGGCCTTTAGCTTAGTACACGAATGAGTGAACACTGTTAAAATATCAGCATAACTGCACCTTTGATTTTACATTATTAACAATGGTTATTCATGGAATTGGGAAATTCTATTTCTAATTATATTTTAAAGGCTTTAAATATATTTAAAGGTTTTAAAAATTCTATTTATAGGTAGATGTCTGTATGCATATATATATATATATATATATATATATATATATATATATATGAATACATTTGGCCTGAATGCCTCTTTTGTTTATTATGACTGTAAATTGCTAAGGCTGAAGACATTGCTGTAATAAAAACATTTAGTATTTAAAATCATATTTAGTGTGCAGAGTAACATGGTCAGTTTATTTTTTACCTTTTATTACAAATATTCTCCATCTTAGAATTTCTCAAACTTTTTATCTGTATTTCACAGTAAAAAATACATTTAAAAATTTAAAATTTTGATTCAGTATGCTCACATGTGTATGTTTATATGCTATTTATATACACATATAGTATTGTGAATGTGCATGTATTAAATAAATGTATGTATATATATATTTAAAATTTTTTTTTAATATATTTTATTATTATTAATTCTAATGGGGTGACATCAATAAATCAGGGTACATATGTACAATGAAAACATCTCCAGGTTATCTTATCATTCAATTGTGTTGCATACCCATCACCAAAAGTCAAATTGTCCTCTGTCACCTTCAATCTGGTTTTCCCTGCGTCCCTCCCCTCCTCCCTATCCCATTCTTCCCTCCCTCCCCCCATCCCATAACCACCACTCTCTTGTCCATGTCTCATACCCTCACTTTCATGTCCCACCTATGTATGTAATCGTGCTGTTCTCAGTTTTTCTTTTTTTCTGATTTACTTATTTTACTCCGTATAATGTTATCAAGGTACATCCATTTTGTTATAAATGATCCGATGTCATCGTTTCTTATGACTGAGTAGTATTCCATAGTATATATGTACCATAGCTTTTTAATCCACTCGTCTTCTGACGGACACTTGGGCTGTTTCCAGATCTTCGCTATTGTGAACAATGCTGCCACGAACATGGGGGCGCATTTCTTCTTTTCGAACAGTGCTATGGTGTTCTTAGGGTATATTCCTAAAAGTGGGATAGCTGGGTCAAAAGGCAGTTCGATTTTTAATTTTCTGAGGAATCTCCAAACTGTTTTCCACAGTGGCTGCACCAGTCTGCATTCCCACCAGCAATGCAGAAGGGTTCCCTTTTCTCCACATCCTCGCCAGCACTTATTCTGTGTTGTTTTGCTGATAAGTGCCATTCTGACTGGTGTGAGGTGATATCTCATTGTGGTTTTAATTTGCATTTCTCTAATGATTAGTGATGTTGAGCATTTTTTCATATGCCTATTGGCCATCTGTATGTCCTCTTTGGAGAAATTTCTATTCATTTCTTTTGCCCATTTTTTGATTGGGTTGTTTGTCTTCCTGGTGTTGCTTTTTATAAGTTCTTTATAAATTTTAGTTATTAACCCCTTATCAGATGTGCTGTCGAATATGTTCTCCCATTGTGTGGTTTGTCTTTTTATTCTGTACCTATTGTCTTTAGCTGTGCAAAAACTTTTTAGTTTGATATAGTCCCATTTGTTTATCTTGCCTTTTATTTCAGTTGCCCATGAAGATAAATCGGCAAATATACCGCTGCTACAGATGTCGGAGAGCTTGCTGCCTATGTTTTCTTCTAAGATGTTTATGGTTTCACGGCTTACATTTAAATCTTTTATCCATTTTGAGTTTGTTTTTGTGAATGGTGTAAGTTGATGGTCTAGTTTCATTTTTTTGCAGGTAGATGTCCAATTTTCCCAACACCATTTGTTAAAGAGGCTGTCTTTACTCCATTGTATGTTCTTTCCTCCTTTGTCAAATATCAGTTGTCCATAAAGGTGTGGGTTTATTTCTGGGTTCTCTGTTCTGTTCCATTGATCTATGTGCCTGTTCTTATGCCAGTACCAGGCTGTCTTGAGTATAATGGCCTTGTAGTAAACCTTGATATCAGGAAGAGTGATACCTCCTGCTTTATTTTTTCTTTTTAAGATTGCTGAGGCTATTCGTGTTCTTTTTTGGTTCCATATAAATTTTTGGAATATGTGTTCTATATCTTTGAAGTATGTCATTGGTATTTTAATTGGTATTGCATTGAATTTATAAATTGCTTTAGGTAATATAGACATTTTAATGATGTTTATTCTTCCTAGCCATGAGCACGGTATGTGCTTCCACTTGTTTGTATCTTCCTTGATTTCTTTTATCAATGTTCTATAATTTTCTGAGTACAAGTCCTTAACCTCCTTGGTTAAATTTACTCCTAGGTACTTTATTTTTTTGGCTGCAATAGTGAAGGGGATTGTTTCCTTAATTTCTTTTGCTGATATTTCATTGTTGGTGTATAGAAATGCCTCTGATTTCTGAGTATTAATTTTATATCCTGCCACCTTGCTGAATTCATTTATCAGGTCCAGTAGTTTTTTGACTGAGACTTTAGGGTTTTCAATATACAATATCATATCATCTGCAAATAATGACAGTTTTACTTCTTCTTTTCCAATTTGTATGCCTTTTATTTCTTCTTCTTGTCTGATTGCTGTAGCTAGGACTTCCAGAACTATGTTGAATAAGAGTGGTGAAAGTGGGCAACCCTGCCTGGTTCCTGATCTTAAGGGGATTGCTTTTAATCTTTGTCCATTTAGTATGATGTTTGCTGTCGGTTTATCATAGATGGCCTTTATCATGTTAAGGAATGATCCCTGTATTCCCACTTTACTGAGAGTTTTGAGCATGAATGGGTGCTGGATTTTATCAAATGCCTTTTCTGCATCTATTGAAATTATCATGTGATTTTTGTCCTTCCTTTTGTTTATGTGGTGAATCACATTGATTGATTTGCGAATATTGAACCAGCCTTGCCTCTCCAGAATAAATCCCACTTGATCGTGGTGTATGATTTTTTTCATATATTGCTGGATCCGGTTGGCTAATATTTTGTTGAGAATTTTAGCGTCTAAATTCATCAGGGATATAGGCCTATAATTTTCTTTCTTTGTGTTGTCTTTGCCCGGTTTTGGGATCAGAATTATGCTCGCCTCATAAAAGGAGTTTGGAATTCTTCCTTCCTCTTGAATTTTTTGAAATAGCTTCAGGAGAATAGGAGTTAGTTCTTCTTTGAATTTTTGATAGAATTCACTTGTGAAGCCATCAGGCCCAGGACTTTTCTTTTTTGGGAGTTTTTTGATAACTGTTTCGATCTCATTTGCTGTAATTGGTCTGTTTAGGTGTTCTGATTCTTCCAGATTGATTTTTGGAAGGTTATATGATTCAAGAAATTTGTCCATTTCACCAAGATTGTCTAATTTTTTGGCATATAGTTCTTCATAGTATTTTCTTACAATGCTTTGTATTTCTGTTGTGACAGTTGTTATTTCTCCACTGTCCTTTCTAATTTTATTTATTTGAGTCCTCTCTCTTTTTTTCTTGGTGAGTCTAGTTAAAGGTTCATCAATCTTGTTTACCTTTTCAAAGAACCAGCTTCTTGTTTCATTGATCCTCTGTATTGTTTCCTTAGCCTCTATGTCATTTATTTCTGCTCTGACCTTTATTATTTCCTTTCTTCTACTTGTCTTGGGTTTTATTTGTTGTTGTTTTTCTTATATATTTAAAATTTTATGAGATAAAAACCTACCCTTACAAATGTGACACACTCTGGGATTTTTTATTCTATGTTATTTCTTCATCTGTATAAAATATTAATCATAATAATTTCTCTTCTCACTAATGGGTGTTGACCTGGAGTCTAAGAAACACTATTTCATAACCCTATATAAAAAATAAAATGTTACAATACAATAATATGGGTACTCATTTGAAATTATTCAAAGAAATAAATTAGTGCTAATAAAAGGACCCTGTATCTTAGGCTAACTTATGACCATCATTGTTATGTTATCATATTCTGGAGAATATTAACTTTTTAAAAATGAGAATAGTCAGGTAAACCATTTCTTCTTTTAAAAATGACACTTTTCACAACCTTTCAAACTTAAAAATTAAGCTACCACTTTTCTATAGGCTTTCCACCTTCCACCCCCATTTTTTCTTGAAGAGAAGATAATAATATTTATTAGAATACAAAATTCAAAGTAACCATCTAGATTTTTACCACAGCTGATTTCTTCTAGATCACTTTAGAATTATAAAGGACCAGGCCTTGGCCAGTGGCCCAGTGGATAGAGTGTCAGTCAGCCTGGTGTGTGGAAGTCCTGGATTCAATTCCCAGATCAGGGCACACAGGAGAAGCGACCATCTGCTTCTCCCCCTCCCCCTCCCCCTCCCCTTTCTCTTCCTCTTCCCCTCCTGCAGCGAATGGCTTCGTTGGTTCAAGCATGGCCTTGGGCTCTGAGGATAGCTCTGTTGGAGTACATCAGCTTCAGGCACTAAAAATAGCTCAGTGCTCAAGCATCAGTTCCAGATGGTGTTGCCAGATGGATCCTGGTCAGGGCACATGTGGGAGTCTGCCTCACTGTCTCCCCTCCTCTCACCTAAACAAACAAAACAAAATAAAACAAAAAATTATAAAAACCATATGTAGCATAAGGGATAAGGGTAAATGCAGGCTCAGCCTCTGGGCACTTGATGCCTTAGAATTGATCTATAAATTTAACTTTTGAAAATAAAATCAGACATTAATTACCAAAAAGTGTAATTATTAAAGTAACATTCTGGTGATGCCATCTGTGAAAATGAAGAATCATTCTGTAATGTGAATAATGATTCTCTTAAATAGAAGTCTTCAAGTTAGTAAATTTGATGGGCTGGTCAGAACCCAGTATGCCTAACACATTGAGAAGATTTAATCTTGAAACAGATTTTGCCTTCTAATTTAACATATCTGGTTTGTAAACTTAGATTTTTGCATATTGAGTAAATTAAAATGGACCGACCCATCTTATACTTTTTCTTGATGCTGTCTACAGAGCCCACAAATTGGTATTGAGAGAGGTATTTAAAAATGCTAAATACCACAATGTGGATTCTCTGGACAGCAAGACAGACTCTTTTGATAAGAGTGACCCTTTGAGAATTGTCTTACTGAACTGGGCTCCTCCTTTGGCAGGTGGGGTAGAAACCCTGTGCATACTTCTTTCCCACCCAGAACAGGAACCTTGACTACACAACTCTCAACAAGTCCTTCTGGCCCCCACCCCCACCTGGCTTTCTTCACATAGCCTACCCTGATTCACCCACCATACTGCTCACCACACCAAACCGTTAGTGACTCTTGTCTTCTGCCTTTCTGTTTAGACTCTACATTGCAGAGAGCAGGCAGGTAGGGTGTCTATCTTGTCCACTGTTGCATCCCCAAACTAGCACAGTGAACTGGGCACATTTTGGGGGCACTTCATGATATGCTAACGGAAAGAATAAATGAGTGAATGCATTTTATTTTTCTTAATTAAAATTAAAAAAAATTTTTTTTCTTCTTTTCCAAGTGAGAGGAGGGGAGTTAGAGAGACAGATTCCCACATGTGCCCGGACCAGGATCCACCTGGCAACCCCCATCTGGGGCCGATGCTCTGTCCATCTGGAGCCATGCTCACAACTGAGCTATTTTTAGCACCTGAGGTAGAGGCTCCACAAGCCATCCTTAGTGCCTGGGCCAGTGTGCTCAAACCAGTTGGGAGCTATGGCTGCGGGGGGAGGGGGGGAGAGAAAGAGAGAGAGAGAAGGTGAGGAGGAGGATAGAGAAGCAGATGGTCTCCTCTCCTGTGTGCCCTGACCGGGAATCGAACCCAGACCTCCATACACCAAGCCAATGCTCTGCCACTGAGCAAACTGGCCAGACTCATGAATGAATTTTAAATTAACTACCCACTTTAATCTGTAGTGCCTTTGGAGAGTCAGCCTCTTCCGTATATCTGGCCCATAATGAAGCAAGTGCCAAGCACCATTCAGGGAAGTCCACCACACCCTCACTCCAAAAAAGCCATGAGGGAGTTCACTTCCACGGCCTCCAGCTGGCATGAGATTCCAGCGCCAGTTCCATGGGAGCAGCCCTGGGAATCTCAGACGGGGTACAGACTGCAGATCTCAGCATCTGGAAAATTCAGAAGCATTACAGGTGGTGGAACCCAGGGTCTGAAAAAAGAATTCAGATGCCATTTTTTTGCCTTATCTTCCTCCAAACATTTTGTAGCTAAAATGCGTGGAAGGAAGGTAATGTTTTATAGGTAAATTGCTATGGGTAGCAATGTCCAAGGTATATAATAAGCTTTCCATAAATACTGTTCAATGAAGTTACAAAGTGGGAGAATCTACTCACTGCTGCCCACGAATTGCCCTCCTTCTGATGTTTGGAGGAAACACCTGAACCATGTGGACATCAATGGCATTTGTAGTCACTGTCCTATTAGATTGAGCCAAATAGAACTCATTTTAGTAGGTCAAAACTTGTCAAATATCAGCAATGCCATATAGTTCAATCCATTAAAGGTTTAAATGTATTTGCCTTGTTGCTAGGAACAAGTTAAGGCTGAATCCTGCTGATAATAAGAAAGCCTGAATGGCATTAGTAGGCCACTAGCAGCCTTTTGGGAGAACTAAGGACTGAATGGTAGAATGCACAATTGCCTTAGGTCAGTTCTTCCAAAGTGTATTCTAAGGCATTCTAGTTTTGCAAGACTTTTTATTAGAAAAGAAAAAAATGACTCATTTAGGAAATGCTGCAAACAATATTCCTTCACTAAAATTTCAAAATCAATATTGAAGTATCACATTAGTATACCAAAGAACCTGAATGGTTCTACAATAAGAAAGTCACTTAACCATGTTTATATCCAGGACATTCCACATTTATTTGACTAGTGAAGCCTTATTTGAAGGCTTCTAGATGCCTACTATCACAGTTGACAGTTTGGGACTAGCAGGAGTTATTATGTCACACAGTCCAAGCCTCTCCCACTCCCTGACTCCTTAGACCTGAATTCACTATATGTTCTACCCTGTGGGAGACACAGAGGCCCCTGAAAGAGGTCCATTTCAACTTTTCCTCATTGTTCCCAACAATGGAAAAAGGTAGAAGCTCAGGATCTTCCACATGTCAAATTGCTTTCTACTGAATTTATATTCAGACTGTGCATGTCTCATAATGCCATCAACCCAGCATTTTGGTAGTTTAGTGAGTAATATTAATAGAGACTTGGGAATAATAATACCTGCCTGCCCTTTAAAGTATATCTATCATGTACTTTTCACACTACACCGTGCTTTATATTTTCAACATTTCTAGTGTGCATTACATTGCTCATGATGAGCTGAGAATTTGATATTTTTATAGACAATTTTCAGTGTCTCGGAGATGTTAAGTTTTTCGGCCCCACGTCCACAGCTGGGATTTAATGATATCAGTTCCTATGCTCCCTCCACCACATTAGTAAGACTTACACTTATTTAGCACTTACTATGAGTCTGGCATCAAGTTTTAACTTATCCAACTCCAAAAAATCCAGTAAAGGTTCTATTACTATCTCCATTTTACAAATGGGGAAACCAGCTGAAGAAGTTCACTGATCTGCCTAAAGTCACACAGCTAGAAAAAGAGAGGACTGGAATTCAGACTAAGGCTAACTGTTGATTGGTTTTACAATAAGGAGAGCTATTTAAACACATTTAATCCAGAACTTTCCGACCTTGTTCTGTAGGTCATAACTATTATTCCAGTCAACACTTTGGGAGAACACTGTTTGGGAATCACTGGACCAGCTCCCTCCTCTTGGCCCCGGCATCTCAAGCCTCTCCCAATCTAGGGTCCGTACCCTCCACCACCATGCCCTCCTGCCTCCACGAGACCCTGTGCTCTCTATTGGCTCATCTCAGTCACCAAGCCTCCCAGCTGCAGAAACTGGAAGTCAAACACTGTCCATTTGCACTCTTAATTCTCCCTAAAAGCCTTATAATGTGACCAAATCAATATAGCACATTTGTAAAGGTTAATGTAAAATAAATTACTTTAGAATATAAAGTAATTACCTCCAACGTTTATATTGAGAGAAACAATCTTTTATGCTTTGAGTAACTAGAAATACTAAAAACCCTTGAGGTCCTTAAGGGCTCTGAAGCCACAAATTATAGTGTGAATATCAAATATTTCCAGAAAGGTCAGATGAAAGAACTAAGTTCAATATATCACCTTCAATCTCACCACTGTTGGAACAGATAAAACCTAATATTGATTGGGTGTTTATTATAGGCCTGGCACACTGCCATATCCTTTCTGGAGATTATATTATTTAACAACAAATTTATGAGGTAATTATTTCCATTCTATAGAAGCAAAACACAAGGAACCAAAAATTTAAGTAACCTTCCCACCACAACTATCTAGCAAGTGGTGAAGCCAAGATATGTAGGGGTAACCTGGTGTTCAAATGTCTCCAGCCAGCTTCAATGCTAACGCTGGGCTGCACAAAGCAAAGACAAGTGCGAGCCCCCAGGTTCTTACAAAGTGATCATTTGCTTTTTGCAAGCCCTACATTAAAAGGTACATGACATCTACCAAATAGTTACCCTTGGGGAACCTTAAAAATCTGTCAACTGGAAATAAGATTCCAGATGGGGAAACCCTAAAACCTTTAATTGCTCCAAGATGATATGTTGGTTTGGCAGATCTGGCTCATCTTAAAACGAAGGTTTTTTTTGGAAGATATAACTGAATAATATGACATTAAAGAAACATGATTCGAGTTCTCAAGCTTATAAAATCATAGTTGTCGTTTCTAAGTTTCCCGAAGAGTATTTTGTAATCTTTTGCTAAGTTGGAGAAAACCAATACTGTACATACTTAGGTACATTCTGCACTTTTCTTCCCAAAAGGACCTCATAGGGTTTAGTATTTTTAGTTACTCAAACCACTCCAAAAAAGGATTGTTTTTCTCTGTAAGGACATTAGAGGAAAAAGTCACTTTATATTCTAAAATAATTTATTTCACATTAATCTTTACAAATGTGGCACATTGATTTGGTTATTTTACAAAGCATTAAGAAAGAATTAAGACTGCATTAAAAAAGTGTTGAAAATCTAAAAAACTGGAAACTCAAACCATTTATTATTTTCTTAAAAATTACAGATGGATTTTTCAAGGAAGTAAGAGATGAAAACAGATAAAAATGATAATTTCATGAGGCATAGATGTGACCTTGAGAACCTGTATCTAAAGAAAGTCTCTAAGTCAAAAAGCCATAGAATAAATATTCATGGGAGGCAGCATAGCAAGCAAGGGGTTAAGAAGAAGGCTCAGTGTTCGCAGCCTGATTCATTCACTGTTATGTGATCTTGTATAAGACACCTATCCTCTCTGTCCTCATTTCCTTTCTATTTAAATGAGAGAGTTAACAAGACCTACCTCATAGGGTTGCTTGCTGTGAAAATTAAATAAGATAACTTATAACAAGTCCTTAGGACAATGTCTGGTAAGTGCTCAATACACGTTAGCTATTAAAAGCAGAAAATGTCATTATTGCAGCACACGTGAATGGGTGTAGAGAAAGTAAGTTAAACAAAGATAAGTTAAAGCAAAGCAAGGATAACTATAGGTCTACTGCTGTGACCTAAATGACAGCATTGGCACATTGTAGGTGTTTAGTAAATACTGAATGAAAGACTCAATCAACGGAGTCACAGAAAGAAAAGCTTACTTTCTGAAAAGCTAAATTCTTAGCCTTCGGCAGGCCCCTGTATCCCCTCTAATCTTTCCACGAAACAGAAGTTATCCATCGTAAATCAGAGCTGCCTTTCTCTTTATCATGCAGCATCTCAAGTCAGGGTGGTAATTTTAGACTTCCCAAAACTAGACTCAAATATGCACAAGGACACAACAAACTTATAACCAAAAACCTGTGACTTTATTAAGTGACCTCAATATCATGACACCAGAAAAAGATACTAAAAAAATAAAGTAATATTAAACAGATAGTTCTGTCTAAATAGTGTGATTTAAAATGTATAAATGTCCTCTGTGTGTGACTAAAGGATAGCTATAAAAGAAAAGGAAGCGTGCAGAGGGACTGGGAAGAGAAAGCGGGGATAGAGGTTATTTCTGCCACTTATCCTACATGCCTTCAACTCAGTTATGTACCTACAGAAATTACTTTTGCACCTGACCTGTGGTGGCGCAGTGGATAAAAGCATCAACCTGGGAACACTGAGGTCGCCAGTTCAAAACCCTGCACTGGTCTGGTCAAGGCACATATGGGAGTTGATGCTTCCAGCTCCTCCCCTCTTTCTCTCTCTCTCTCTCTCTCTCTCTCTGTGTCTCCTCTCTAAAATGAATAAAATTTAAAAAAAAGAAATTAAAAAAAAAAAAGAAATTACTTTTGGCTTCTTTCCAATCTGAACCATGAACAAAATCACAAACACATTCGACAGCAATATGTTCTTCTTGCGTAGATGTCTCTTCTAGGCCACATACATAATTAAAATCCTGTTGACTCAGGAATAATGTCTCAGAACTGAATGTCCAAACTCTGTAACTTGCTTCCTTTTCTAACCAGACAGCACAGCTGCCAAGAGCTTCTGGGCCCTTTGCCTCTTTTCTCCGAGTATGATTATTCTACATTATGGAGCATATTCTTGATTTGCCAAAGCCTGCCAGGAAAGTTTCCTGTGACTACTTATTTGAACTTTGTTGTGTATACATGTGACCAAAAACACAGTGCACCAAATCAAAGCAAAAGGAAAAAGCAGGTGGGGTGGGATGTGCTTAACAATTCTTTTCTTTCCATGGAAATGAGATAAAAGGGAGAAGGCAAAAATGAGATAGAACTATTATTCTGTAAAGCAAAACTCACTAAAGCTGAAAGAATATTTTAAAAATTAATGATGGCATATTATAACACAAATCCTTGGTTTTCAATATGTAAAATGAAGAAATAGACTTTAGAAGGTCTTCAAATTATAGATGAGGCAGAAAAGCAAGCACTCTGCCTTTCCTTTATCTTTGGGCAGCACCAGATCTAAACCAGACATGAAAATCTATCCTATTTTTAAAGACCTCTAGAGAAAGAAGTCCCACAATTTTTCTTAGGAAGTTGCTCCAATACTCCTTCCAGTCATAAATCTCTTACATTCTAACCTAAATCCCTCACACTATAGTTTCAGCCCATTTCTTTTTTGCTCTAAGTAGGGTTGAAGAACACTCGCTCACTTACCAAATAACATCATGAGGATATTCCCAGTGCTGTGATTTTCTTTTTCAGCAATGGAAATTAAACAGACAGCCTGTAGTTGCCCGGATCACCAATATTCCTTAAAAAAATAATGAAAAAAAATAAAATAAATAAAAATTAAATTTAGATGTGATATTGCCTCTTTTTCAGTTATCTGAAGGCTCCCACTCCTCCATATGTTTTCAGAGAATGCAGTCCATCTTTTAAAGGCTTTACTCAATGATTTCAGTTCATACCTATAAGCTACAAGTAATTGCAAATTTTAATATATCAAGTTAATGAAAATTATGTTTAAAGTTCTCTAATTATGCTCAATTTTTTGTTTAACTTATTCTAGAACTTATTTCAGAAAAACAGTGATCATCAGATTTTGGTGTGCATTAGAAAATTACTAAGGGCATTTAAAAAGAAGTGGTCAAGCCTATTATTAGAAATAGAAACAGGTCCTGGCCGGTTGGCTCAGTGGTAGAGCATTGGCCTGGTGTGTGAAAGTTCCAGGTTGGATTCCCGGTCAGGGCACATAGGAGAAGCGCCCATATGCTTTTCCACCCTTCCCCATCTCCTTCCTTTCCCCTCCTGCAGCCAAGGCTCCATTGGAGCAAAGTTGGTCCAGGAGCTAAGGACCGCTCCATGGCCTCCATCTCAGGCACTACTAGAATGGCTCCAGCAGCAATGGAGCAACACCCTGGATGGGCAGAGCATTGCCCCCTGGTGCGCATGCCAGGTGGATCTCGGTTGGGAGCATGCAGGAGTCTGTCTGACTGCCTCCCCATTTCTAACTTAGGAAAAATACAAAACAAACAAACAAATAAATAAATAAATAAAATAGATAAATAAAAAATTATAGAAACAAAAACAGACAAACAAAAGAACACTAAAAATAACCATATGTACTCTTTTTCTCTTTGTTGAAGTCAATTCTGCTTTTGCACTTGAAACTGACATGTTAACAGAGTCAAGTACTTGGTGCCATACTGAGTATAGAAATCACATCCGCCATTGCAGGAAAATCAAAACCAAACCTACTTCATGCCTACAAATTTCCCACACTAAAACTAAATGCACTGCCAAGAGGCTATTGATGTATGATACATTATCACATGAAAATATGATTATGATAAATACAAGACTACCTTGGTCTACAAGTATGTAATGAATTCAACAGAAGTCACATAGTAACTCTTTCAAAATTCAGTGGATATGAGTTCATTTAAAGAATTCTGAATCTCAAGGTAAAAAAAAAAAAAGAAGAAGAAGAACCAATTACTGTATAAAATGATATGGAAATAGAAACATCAACATAGTGGGAAGAGCTAAGGAGGAGTTGGATGATTTTATATGAGAGGCAAGAGCATGTTTTTCAGGAAATTTGAAAGTGAATCCGGGTGGGTCTGTGCTTAGCTCCTAAACCATATGATATTATTATTAGTGTTGGACTGCCATCAAAGGGGGATACCAGGGCCTGCCTCAATGAATTTCTCAGGTGGGCTTGGTTTCACTGCATTCTCGGATGCTTCTAAGCATCAGTGTTGGATTACTTTAAGGCAGGGGTCCCCAAATTTTTTACACAGGGGGCTAGTTCACTGTCCCTCAGACCATTGGAGGGCTGCCACATAAAGTACTCCATACACTGACCACCAAGGAAAGAGGTTCCCCTTCCAGAAGTGCAGCGGGGGCCAGGATAAATGGCCTCAGGTGGCCGCAATTTGGCCCATGGGCGCTAGTTTGGGGACCTCTGCTTTAAGAGGCTGCCTTAGATAGTCTGTGCTCTGCATTTTCCCATAAGCAAACAGGGAGGAGGGAAAACAAAACAAAACACTCAAAGTTACTAAAGCAACCACAGAAATGCAGGTCAAAATGAAAGGGTTTGGGAATTGCTATGAAAGGAAAAAGTGAAAGCAGCAAGATGTCAGCTAAAAGTCAAGAGATGTTCAAGGACAACTCAGGTGTGCACAGAAGAGGTATCTCTGGTAATGTCTTTTAATAGACTTTGAAGATCTATTCTTTTAGCAACTTTCAAATATACAATACAGTAGTATTAACGATAGTCACCATGCAGCCCTGGCTGGTTGGCTCAGTAGTAGAACATCGGCCTGGTGTGTGGAAGTCCCATGTTCGATTCCCAGCCAGGGCACACAGAAGAAGCACCCATCTGCTTCTCTACCCTTTTTCTTCTTTTTTCTCTCTGTCTCTTTCTTCCTCTCCTGCAGCCAAGGTTCCATTGGAGCAAAGTTGGCCCGGGTGCAGAGGATGGCTGCATGACCTCCGCTTCAGGTGCTAGAATGGCTCCAGCTGCAACGGAGCAACACCCCAGATGAGCAGAGCATAGCCCCCTAGTGGGCATGCTGGGTGGATCCCAGTTGGGTGCATGCGGGAGTCTGTTTCTGCCTCCCCACTTCTCACTTCAGAAAAAAAAATACAATAGTCACTATGCTATATATTTTATATGCATATATCAAATCATTATGCTGTACACCTGAAATTAATATGTTCTATCTCAAATAAGAAAAAGAGGTAGGTATTCATATACATTTGTCCATGTGTGTCTGTGGGATCAATTATACTTAGCACTGTCAACTAGCTTTTCTTTTCTTTTTGGATTCAGGATCATGGTCATTTTCTGCTTCTTCTCCAAATTTTTATTCTTTCTATATTTCCTTTGTTTTCTTTTCAATGAATTGTCTATATATTGGTTTTCTATAGAGTTTGCATTCTTAATTCTCTTCTCTTTTCCCTCTAATTACCTTTGTTAAGAAATCTTATCTGCATCTGTGACTTCAACTATCACCTAAGTGAAAATGACTCTAAAGTTATATCTTTAGCCCCATCTCTTGCCTAAAATGAAATTACAGACTTCTAAATGCCTCCTAACATCTCCATGGAATTGGATTTGATGTGCCCCAAATCAAAGCAGTTTTGTTTCCACACCTGCTGCTTCTCCTATAAAATTTCCTGATCACCAATTCCAGCAAAAGTGTAGGAATTTCCTCCACACCATTAAGCAATTCTTAGGAAACCTACTGGTGTCCTACAATTCGACTTAATTATGATGTAATCTGCCAAAAGTTATCACCAGATTCTACAGATTAAGGATTTAGTTCTACAAGACTGACCCATCCCACCTGCCTTCAGATGACAGTCATATGCCAAGGTTATTACCTGTGCTTCTGACTGGCCACCTATAGATGGGAGGTTCCCACGACCTCCTCCTTGAGTTCGATTAATTTACTAGAGTGGCTTATAGAACTCAGAGAAACATTTTACTACTAGATCACTGGTTCATTATAAAAGGATACAATTTAGAAACAGCCAAATTAAAGAAATGCATAGTGAAAGATATGGAGAACAGCACAGAATTTCTATGCCCCCTTCTGGTATGCCCCATAGCCCACGTGCTCACCAACCTGGAAGCTCTCTGCATCCTGTCCTGTTGGGTTTTATGGAGAGTTCATTACATAGGCATGATTGATTACATCATTGACCACTGGAGATTGATTCAGCTTTCAGGCCCGCCCCCCTGCTGGAGGTCAGAAATGAGACTGAAACTTCCAACCCTCTAATCACATGATTTGTTCTCCTGGCAAACAGCCCCCATCCTTAAGTGAAGTTCAAAAGCCTCCTCATTAACAAAATAAGGTACACCTTTGTCACTCAATGCTTAGGGAAGTCCATGAGTTTTGGGAGCTGTGATCCGAATGAACAAACATACACTTTTCTTATAAATCATAGTATCACATTCCATAGCTTCTATTTCTGTTAATAGTACAATCCTCTCAGTCATATCTACTTCTCCCTTTGCTGAACCTCATCAATAACAAGTCCTGTTGATAGCATTTCCAAGCCCCGGCACAGGTCACATTTGCTTTCACTGGTGCTCCCTCAGATTAATCCTTCACTAATAGTGTAATAGAGGGTGGGCAAAAGTAGGCTTACAGTTGTGGATACACGAAACACAGTTTATTCTTGCATTATTATTTATTAATTATTGTATTATTTTTCATATGAACAACTGTAAACCAACGTTTGACCCACCCAGTAGGGCAAGGGTCCCCAAACTACGGCCCATGGGCCAAATGCAGCCCCCTGAGGCCATTTATCCAGCCCCGCTGCACTTCCAGAAAGGGCACCTCTTTCCTTGGTGGTCAGTGAGAGGAGCATGGGATGCATCCACACCCATAGTTCCCATTGAAATACTGGTCAGTTTGTTGATTTAAATTTACTTGTTCTTTATTTTAAATATTGTATTTGTTCCCGTTTTGCTTTTTTACTTTAAAATAAGATATGTGCAGTGTGCATAGGGATTTGTTCATAGTTTTTTTTATAGTCCGGCCCTCCAACAGTCTGAAGGACAGTGAACTGGCCCCCTGTGTAAAACCTTTGGGGACCACTGCTGTAGGGTCTCAGATGGGTTCTGTCTCTAAACTGATTATTGAAATTATTGGCTGGTGATTTTGATTTCACAATTTGATTTATTACCTTCTCCTTTTTAAAATCCTCCTACAGGCCCTGGCCGGTTGGCTCAGCAGTAGAGCGTCAGCCCAGCATATGGAAGTCCCAGGTTCGATTCCCTGTCAGGGCACACAAGAGAAGTGCCCATCTGCTTCTCCACCCTTCCCCCTCTCCTTCCTCTCTGTCTCCCTCTTCCCCTCCTTCAGCCAAGGCTCCATTGGGGTAAAGTTGGCCCCGGGCACTGAGGACGGCTCCATGGCCTCTACCTGAGGCACTAGAATGGCTCCGGGGAAATGGTGCAATGCCCTGGATGGGCAGAGCATCACCCCCTAGTGGGCCTGCTGGGTGGATCCCGGTCGGGCACATGACGGAGTCTGACTGCCTCCCTCCCCACTTCTAGCTTCAGAAAAATACAATCAATCAATCAATCAATAAATAAATAAATAAATAAAATAAAATCCTCCTGCATTTCTCCATTGACAACAAACTTAGTTTAACTCTATTTTTATAAAATTAGTAAGTTTACTGAACACACTATGTGACTAGTGCTTTACATCTATTATTTTACTTATTTCTTCAAAAAACTTTTAAGTGGGCGTTTATGATTGAAATAATTACAATTATGAAATATTAAGATATTTCCCCCCAAGTGTGGAAAGACTATTCACTCAATAATCTCTTTTTAGACAATAAAGAAACATTACACTAAATATACACATTGACTGTAAGATTTTTCTTGATTTCAAAAACACTAAAATAAAGGTGGGGAAAGCGACTCTTTTCCAAGGAAATACATTATCACCCCATTTTATACCAAGTTAATTCTCTTTCCAATATGTTCTCTTTTCCTTTGGCTCAATGTTCAACTTTAAAGTTCAATTTAATAGTTCAACTTAAAAGTTTTATTTTCTTCTCTTCATGTTCCTTACATTTACCCTCTCCTGTGCCTTGGCCTTGATTTCTCCTATACCAGAAATGTGCGTTTCCTCTCATTTCATACGTCCAAGGACAGCTACACTTCAATGCCTGTCTCTTGCACCCCTTCATTGTTAACACTTTCCTGACTGCCAAATGAAAAGAAACTCTTATTCCTCTGAACTATCATGCATTTGCACTCTTGGATGAAACTACTGCTTCTTATCTTGTGAGAGAGTTACATATACTTTATTTCTCTTAGTGTGTAAGTTTCTTTGTTTTAAAATATGACACCATTCATGAAAGAGTCTAACATACATATTTACACAACTATCTCAATACCTTTCTCCTGTCCCCATTATAAAAGCCTAGCAACTTCATGAATAGAATAGATTCTTAAACAATATGTATCAATTGGATAACTAATTAGAACACATTCAGTGACTTTCCTTTTATTCATTAGGACCAAATGAAGACTGATGGTCCCCAAGCATTTTGCCATTACTTGGTCAAGAATCGAAGTTTAAGTACTTCAAGAAAAGTAAATTCTCTTGCCACAATCAACTCACAACATAATGGGCCTACACAGCTTCACTTTTCTAAGTGATAGTCTTTTTTATTTCTCTAAGATTACAACTTTTGTTAAAAGGACATTTTTGAGAACTTAGCCAAAATGAACCTTCCATTCATAAAAACTTCCTAAGCAACAAGTAGAAGAAATGCCCTTTGTGCTAAAGTGGAAATTTTTTGTCATTTTTTTCTTGCCATTGCCTGGAGGGGAAGTTGTTGCAGGAAATCTAACTATTTCTTGGCCTTGGCCCTTAACCAAATATTTCATAGGAAAGTGTTATATTAACAAAGAATAGTATTTCCCAGTCCTTTGTATTTCTCATTATTATAGTCTCAGACACTAGTAAATGATGTTGTATATAGGTTTGTGTTTGTTCATTTGTTTGTATGTTTTATAAAAGTTAGCAAAATCCTGTGATCTACTACTGAAACTCTTCTTTTGGTGGTAGAGCCTACAAAAGATTTTTAAACACATATTCTTATTTAGTTCTTAAAACAATTCTTTGATGTAAGAATTAATATACATATTTTACAATTGAATCCACAGAGGTTCAGAATTGTTAGATTCTTTTTACCTAAATCACTGCAGAGGTTGGGTTTGAATCCAGATCTCCTTACTCTGTGGCCTCAAAATTGTCCATAGTTCTACAGGAGGCCATAAGAGAAACTGGTGTTTTAAAATATGACATCATTTGGGGAAAAGTCTGACAAACTGCTGTTATGTCCTGACCTTTGAAAAGACACCAAGAGTGAATAACGCTAAAAGCTCACAGATAGGACATACAAGAATCTATGTGACTTAAAAATGTGTGTTTCCTCAGCCAATTACAGCTTCAATTCTGAGGAAATAAGAATTCTTTACCCTCTCAAACCTCCTCCCCAAGCTCTCCTATTTCCAACTGTCAGGCCTGAAATTCCTGTCACATCATATCTCAAAGATTTTTCTAAAAATCTTCCAACATCACAAATCCCGATAATGGTGATAAGATGTGAGGATCTGAGAACTAGATTAATGGTTTTCCAGTTTTTTTCAAGGAAACAGCCCTCTGTCTATCCATATCCTCAGCCAACATATTGATCTATGAAAATCACTCACAAACAGGGAGAATGGGATGGCACCCACACTCAGGTCCACCTTGTCTAACCCTAAACACACTTACATACATACGCCTCCAGCCATCCTCCAATCCCTTTCCACCATAGTTAGTATTATTTTAAGGCAGTGGTTCTAAACCTGGGTTCTTTCGAACCCTAGGGGTTCAATGAGTTGATCTCATGGGTTCGGAGAAGCCTCTGCCTCGGAGACCAGAATAAAGTAATACCGTAATTTGTTGAGAGTTCATGCACTTTGTTGGTTTTGTTCTTTGAGCAAGGTGATGTTCATGCACGCTCATTTTGTGCAACAGTAAAAAAACATATACCTATGTCTTGAATTTGGGGAAAAAATTATATTTTATTTATCACTAAAGAAGGGTTCGGTGAATGCGCATATGAAACTGGTGGGTTTGGTACCTCAAAAAGGTTAAGAACCACTGTTTTAAGGTGACCAATCATCCTCCTTTTGGGAGGACAGTCCTTCTTTTGTAAGTTCCATCCTCCCTCAAAAAGTGTCCTCCTTTTTGATATTAGAAGACTAACCTGTAAATGTCTATACTCTATCGATGCAGAGTTGATCCATTGCATGTGATGTGACATATTTGTATTTGACATGATGATTTGTCAAGAATCAGTACAGCATGGTGAGACGCGATTATGAGATGCATGTGCTCTTCACGGGAGACCTTGAGAGAGCACGCGATATACCGAGCATGCAAATGGCTTTGTGTACTTCTTACTGGAACACAACATGGCACATATGATATTGAAGACTCAGAATTATTTCTTTCTCAATGAATATTCAATAATAGATAGGTAAGCACAATTCATGTTTTATTAATTCATTATCTATTTAATAATTTCCAAACATGTATAATTTTATTTATAAATATTTTCCCAAAATTTGAGTTTTAAAGTGGAAATCTAACCTCAAATCATATCTATTAATAATGCATTTTGATTAAATAATTGCATGAAACAGATGTTTTTAATTAGAAAATGATAAATACACCTGAATATCACTCCAAATTAGTGGTTTTGTTTGATATTTAGTTTTGTTAATTTAGCTTCTGGAAAATTCGCCTACCATGATGTAACGTTTTCAGTTCCTAATGTGCTTGCATCGTTTATGCAGCTCTATATTTTATTTTTAATTTTAAATTTCATTTAAGGGATAGAAAAATAAAAAAAGAGAAAATGCCATTTCAATGATAAATTGAAAAAGGAATTTCCATTCTTCATGTCAAAGAAAGATACCATTATTTTCTGCAATATTTGCAGTGGGGAATTTTGTATTGCAGTTGGGGGCAGAGCAGCAATAACAAAACACTTGACCACCAACAAACATAAGCAATCATTAGATGCATCAGCTTCCAGTTGTAAAGTAACAAGTTTTTTTAAAACTTCAAATTATTCTGAAGATGAAAAAGTTGGCTGCAATGGAGGGAACATTTGCATTTCATACCATAATTCACATTCAAAGTTTTCATAGTATGGATTGTATAACTAAATTATTGAAAAGGTTCTTTAAGTTTAGACAAATGTCTTAAAATTCTAGAATTGTTTTTTAATAATAAAATATCTGAGATATTAATTATTTTGTACATAATCAAGCATCTATTTTTCACAAAATGATTCAAAAGATTGAAGGTGAACACATCTCAGCTATGGAAGTTAGTCTGATTTTGAATGACTTTATCCTTCAATATAAATCTCATTTTGGAGAAAAATTTCTTCCTTTAATTATAAAAAGAAAATTGTCAGACTTAGAGGAATCAAATCCGGGCATAACAGAAAAGTTTATTAAAGAAGTGCAGAATTTTTACCAGACATGTTTTCAATAGTTTTGAAGAATGGTATGAAACAAACATCATGGAAAATAATAGTTTTCAATGGTGTTTTTTGACCTCATTGCAAGTATATTGGACAGATACGGAATCTTGTCTTGAGTTTTTGTCTAAAGAAATGCCAGACATCAAAATAGATGACAATTGTCTCTTTGAAAAAATTTGAAGTCTGAATGCATATTTAAATTCTGAAAAATTAATACAATGGGAAAATGAACACATCAAAATTGATAAAAGATGGGTGGAAATAATCAGCCATTTCAAAAATGAACATATTCCATGTGAAAATTTATTCATTCTTGTTCAGTTTTCATTGTGCTGCCCTGGAACTAATGCAGCATTTGAAAGAGTTTTTTCAATTGCTAATGATTTTTGGACAAGTGAGAAATTGAGATTAAATGTTGATGCTCTAGCTGCAGCACTTGCAGTATAATTAAATATGAAGGATATTTCTTGTTCAGATATTTCCAATATATTGTTACAAGATGATACATTGACAAAAAATATTCATTCAATGGAAAAATACTCATTTAGATAATATTATCTAATATTATTAATATTATCTAAATGAGTACTTTTTTCTTACAATTATTATTAAAAATTAATAATAGCATGTAAGCATAATTATAATATAAAATATTACAACTGTTTTTATTATGCATTTATCATATTACATCATATTACTGTTGCAATGAAAAAAATGTTTATTTTATTTACAATATTGTTTTCTTCAATTTATTTTTGTCCTTTTCATTGTAAAAAAGTTGGTCACCTTAATTATTTGGCCAATAATTGTTAAAGGTAAAATGAGAAAACACAGGTTTTCAGGCTGCACAAGGAGATCACTGAGACAAACCCATGTTGGTTGGCAAACACTGAATGATTTCACAAAAATTTATAAAATACATGTTTAATCTTTATAATGACCTTTAGAGATGGGTGTAATTACTTCCATTTTTAAAAAATGAGGATACTGAGGCTCAGCAAGGTTAAATAACCCAAGATCATACAGCTAGAAAGTGGTAGAGTTGGAATCCAACCTGTCTTTCTTTCAAAGTCTATGCTATTAATGATTCTACTACGCTGCTTTTCACATTCACTTTTATATGCTATTAAAATGCAGATGAGGCCCTGGATGGTTTGTTCCATGGTAGAGGGTCAGCTCAGTGTGTGGATGTCCCAGGTTTGATTTCCAGTCAGGGCACACAGGAGAGGTGACCATCTGCTTCTTCCCCTCTCACCCTCCCCCACTTCTCCTCCTGTAGCCATGGCTTGAATGGTTTGAGAACATTGGCTTCAAGTACTGAGGATGGCTTATGTAGCCTCTGCCTCAGACATCAAAATAGCTCGGTTGCAAGAATGGCCCCAGATGGGCAGAGTGTTGGCCCCAGACAGGGGTCGCCAGGTGGATCCTGGTCAGGGCACATGCGGGAGGGAGTCTGTCTCTCAATCTCCCCTCCTCTCACTTGGAAAAGAAGAAAAAGAAAAAAATAAGAGATGGAGGTGAAGGCCAATATAATATATCAAAAGAAGTCAGTACAAAGACAAAGAATGATTCAGACCTCCTACTGGTTTCCATTTCCTCTCTCCTCCTCAGAATTACTCTTAAATTTTTACTCACAACTATCTACTTACATATCTAACACACTGACCATTAAACAACAGTTCAAACATTCTCATGTTTTGAAGGAAACAACTACAATATATGCAGGATACTCTAAGATCTGTCAGGATGACAGGCTTCTCCCAGACTTGCTTAGGAAGCACCCAGGAAGCAAGCAGCTGCATCTACACCTGTCTTTCACCAGTTTCTGTGGTTCTGGACCTTTGACCAATGACATAAATTTGATCACTTCAAGAAAACATACCCACAACAGCATGCAGTCCTGGTATCTGGTAATGCCTTGGGTGGTTTGAGCAAGTTGTGAGAACTTTAAAGAAAGGAGAAATATAACACTTAAACTGGTCGTGGTGAAATGGATAATTGGCAGGGACAGTTGTTCTGCTCAGACAGCATGGTGCCATCCTTGTACAGGACTACTTGTTTAATTATTTGAATATTTTTATGGGTTTTATCCATATAGATCTACAAAAATGGGGCTAAAAGTGGGAAAAATACTACTATTATTAATAAGAAGGGTAAGTCTCATAAACTTAAGTCAGTTAAAATGAAGATGGAAAACAGTGGCCAAGCCAAAATGAAAGAAACCTTTGCCTTGGATGGTGGTTGGACTTCAGCCAGTACACCATGTGTCCAGTGGTAAAGGGAAAGAATTAAAGAGCACAAACAAAATGCTAGAAGCATGTTATGAAAGACTATTTCTAAAAACAAGAAGTATTTAGGGATTATATAGCACTTTAGTTCTCTGGTAATAGAATCCTATTCGCAACAGGTAAACCTCTTATTTCCGTCTTGCAGATTTGTTCATATTTCCAGGAATGCACTATGTATGGATGTACATAGAGGAGGACTGCTTGTACTTAGCTGTTTTGTCTCCTCACCTATTCGCCTATTTGCCTATTCGGTTAAGCTAAACAAACCAACTGGATGTCAGGGGGATGAAGAATGCAAAATAAGCATAAGGAAAGTAAAACAATTGCAGATGCAGGAGCTGGGGTGAACCTCCAGATTTCGACAGGGGGAAGAACTGAGGTTAATGCAGCTGCAAACCAACACCCAACAGAGGCTCAGGCTCATGCAGAAGGCCCTGCTTGATGGACAGAAAGCCTTCAGGGTTGCTGCCTTCTTTCAGATGTTGTGGGGGAAAGAAACTAGATACATGAATTACATTCAAGTTCACATTCTAAAGAACAGCTAAATAAACAACCTCAGAGCACAATGTCCTATGCTGAGCCCAGAAATTTCTTGAGCTGAGATGAACGCCTGTCAGTGAGTGCCAAATTCTGTCTCCAATTTGCAGTCACAGTTTTCTTCTTCACTCAGACACCTGTGGTTTTATCTGCTAGCCATCTCTGTCCTTGTCAGAGTGCCTTCTCTCATGCTGAATAAAGTGGAGAGAAAATTTCCACCCACCCATTCACCCATATATCAGGGACTACAAGACTCAACTCACACTCTGCAAACCTCAGGATGGATGGAACATGAATCCTTTTAACTACTGGGACACAGTAGCTGCCTATCAGGAACCGGCCTATTGCTCCTGCACGATGCCACACTATTGACACAGCTGATGGAGGTTTGCCCTGGTGCAAGAATTTGGCTCTGGAGAATTCCCTTAGCATTCCCAAAGGGTCCATTCACCCTGTCACACCCGCACAGATGCCTGTGGGATGGGAACAGTGGGGTTCATTTTCTAACTTCCTCTGCATGCATATTTAAAAGGGGGGAGTGGAGAAAAACCGGGAGCAAAATTTACATTATGTGAGATATTTGCAAAAAATATTTTAAGTAAAGTCAACAACCCCCTTCCCCTGCCACTCAGACATTCCTTGGCTTCATTCAGTAGCCTAAACACTTGCCATTCATGTCCCTAAACATGAAACAGGGCTGTGAGGAGACTGCCAACAGAAAAAGAACCTCTCTAAGGTAGAGAGAAGAAAGCTCAAATCATCAACCAACTCTCAGAGCAGAGAGGAGAGAAGCAGCCTTAATATTCCTCTCCTTTAATAATTTAAAGCCTTGCTACTGGCAGGGCAAAGAAAACATGATTTTATCATGACAGTAAGACACAACAGAGGTAATAAGACAGAGGGAGGAATCTTTAAAGCTTCTTTAAAGATAAGGATCAATTTTTATTGTCAATTATAAACATATGTTAGAAACAACAGTAAGCTATTAATTTCCCCAGCTCTCACTACTAGCTGCGGATGCAGCGGTAGCGGAATCCTGCCTATGGTGGGTGTGCTTTTCCTAGCTGTGAATAAGCTCTTTCACTAAGAAAATTGGTCAGGAAACAACCCTCCATTTGGGAAAAAGGTGTTCAGATGTAAATGTATACCCAGAATGTTCCCTTTCTTAATAACCTTCCCTGGCTGCTAATTTTCTCCTAACCTAAATAATCTTCCTACACTACTCAAAACTCCACCTAAATCAGCTCGACCTGGAAAAGATGATGGTGATGAGCATAATGATGTGATGAGAAGGAGGAGGAGGAGAAGGAGTAAGGGGGAGGGGAGGAGGCGGCTGGGGAAGAGCAGGAGCTGAAGCAGGAAGAAAAGACTAACCCTCCCACATGTGTCCCGCTTTTTTCCTTTGGAGGAAGCAAATGTATAGGCTTAGGTTTTGGTGCCAAACTTTCTGAATTTGACTCTTTACTCTGCTAGGTGACTGTGCAACTTTGAACAGATTACTTTCATCGCCATTTTCTTATTTGTAATATGTGAACAATAGCAATTTCTAACTTCTGCGGTGGTTGTGAAGATTAAACATAACACACGTTGAATGGTACCTGAAACACAGTGAGCACTCAGTAGACCTTTGGGATTACAATTATTGACTCTTCCATCTCTAAAAAATCAGACTCCAGCAGACCACACGAGGATAGAGGGCAAACAATACTGATTAGAAATAGAAAAAGATCACATTTAGAAGAGTTCTGAACTCTTGGTGGAGTAAAAGCAAATGAAAGTCAATGCAGTCATCCTTTAATGAAGCATCTAAATTTAATATACTGGTGATGAGTTACAGGCTGATTTGAAAAAGGTGGGAAGAAAATGTCTTTTTCTATATACATGATAATAGGCAGAGTTTTATTTGAAAAATTAAGGAGAATTTTTTTAAAAAAGCAATTTTAAAATGACCCAAGAATTAAAAAAAGAAAGAAATGCCTAAAAAAGAAAAGGTTAATGAATAAGCAACAAACTAACTTCCTGTTCAGCTGATCTCCATAATAATGGTGATGTTTGGGGACAGAAATAACCTCATATTATAGGCTTTCTGGGATTCAGTGAGGGAGCTGCACTATAAATTATCGTGTACTCTGAGGATTGCGTTAGACCCACAGTGTAACTTGATCTCTGTCCTCACCCATCTCAGAAGGTCTAGCTTAAACCTTTCCCACCCCCTCAAAACAGAAATTTGGCCTTATGATTAAGAAAAAAGAGGCCAGAGTGGGGAAACCCGGGAGGGAGGACTATGTGGTTACATAACCTAGCCAAGCCTCAGTGTTCTCATCTGAAAAATGGAGCTCTACCAGAGCTGTCTGAGCATTCAATGTGAAATGCAGGTTCAGGATAAATGTCTCCCAGCATAAGAGCAGCAGACAGAGCCTAATCAGACTGTTCACTTTACAGATAAGTAAACTAAGATCTAGAGAAGTTAAAGTCTAGCCCAGGAGTCAGGAACCTTTTTGGCTGAGAGAACCATGAATACCACATATTTTAAAATGTAATTTCATGAGAGCCATACAATATGTTTAACACTAAATACAAGTAAATGTGTGCATTTTATGTAAGACCAACACTTTTAAAGTACAATAAGTCTCTGAATTCTTTTTAATAATGTTGTTATGCTTTTGCTAACCAATGATGAATAAAGTACTTCTTGCCATTAATGCGAGTTCTGGTGCTGCATGGTTTATGCTGATGGCTTTGTAGTCTGGTTGATACGTTGCTTCATGCAGGTGCTTCCATTCATTAAACATGATCGTATGTTGGTCTTAACATTCTTTTGATATGAGAAAGACTGCTCACATGCATACGTAGAGTCAAACATTGTCAGGAGAGCAATACTCATATGCTGCAGTGTGTGGTATGTGACGAGAAACGCGTTCCAAGTTTTGACAATCAGCTGGTCCGCGGGTTGAAATTTATTCATTTCTCCCCACTTGTGTTTGCTCGCCAACTCTGCTTGCTGTCGTGCAAGTCTTTCCAAATCTTCATTCAGTGACTTGAACTTATTCACCCACATGTCTGAGGCCTTCAGGTCAACAGCTTGTAGCTCAAAATCTCTGATGGAGACACCAGGGATGTAACTCAGATAGGCGCTGTCCACTGCACACTCGTGTGGATGGGTAATGAACTTAAAAAGATGAGTGCGCTCATGAAATTCTCCAAAGCGCGCTTCTAATGACTGCAGGAGATTAGATGTGAAGCCCGCTAGCTGCTGGAGATCAAGATGTTGAGCAGGGTCACTTGCTGTGCATGCATCTTTAAACTCTCCCAGTTTTTCAAAGTGTAGTAAACGACCTGTTTCAATTTTGGCGATGAAGAGTTTTAGCTTGCTTTCAAATGCAAACACTGCTTGTTGAAGGGATAAGACTGTATTTCCAATGCCTTGCATTTTCACATTGAGCTGGATCAGATGTTCAGTCATGTCCACGAGATAGTAGAACTTCAGGAGCCACTCAGTGTTAGCTAACTCAGGATGCTCGACATTTTTCATTTCAAGAAAAGTCCGATTTCGCTCAGACAAGCCACGAAATGGCTGAGCACCTTCCCTCTTGACAACCAACGCACATTGCTGTGCAGAAGCAGACCATGATAATTATTCCCAACTTCATCCAGCAGTGTTTTAAACTAGCGATCATTTAAAGCTCGGGCAACAATAAAGTTGACCACCTGAATGACCAGCGACATCACCTCACCAAGCTGCTCGCACACATCTGAGCACAAAGCACCTCCTGATGTAGGATGCAGTGAAAACTTAGGATGGATCTCTTTTCATGTTCATGAAGAAGGGCTACAAATCCTGTTTTTCCCCACCAAGCATGGAGCAACATCAGTACACACTGAATTAGATCTGTGATATTAAGCAAGGCAGAGGCTCAGGACTAAGGGATTTAACTGGTTGATTTCTAGAAAATGCTCCAAGCCAGAAATTCTAGCATTCTACACTTTAAATCAGCATTTCACAAAGTAGATGCTGCAGAACTCTGGTCCCAGGGAGATACGCCACAAAAAATAGTTTCCACGGTCAACAAGTTTCAGAGACACCATAAACTAAAAAGCCACCTTACACAAAAGAGAACATCCTCTCTTGGAAATTCATCATTACACTTTCACATATTAAAAGCTCTGAGAAGTTCTGCAGAGCACTGGATTACACAAAATTAAAATATGTTCTCTTTTTGTAACAGTTCTCAACAAAGAAACAATTGTCATTTTGTGCAACCAGAGAACTCTACAAAAATATTGGACATCAAACGCCTTCTGTAGATAGCTGTTTGCTGGATCTAGTTCCACAGAACATTTGTAGGTTATAACCTAACCTTGGCAGCTAAAATATTCTGTATTACTGTGATAAGCTATGAAAAGTGACCTTTTCAGAATGTTCCACCCTCCAAAATCATTCTACAGTAGTATTGGCTTTCAGAAAGCTCTTTAGTCTAAAGGTATATTTATTTAAGGATTATACAGACTTTTAATTTTTTTTTGTTTCTCTTTAAGCATGGAATAATTTTTTATAACAATGACACTCTGAAGGATACGTTTTTCTATTTTTCCAAATCTATACTAAACTTACAATTCTCAAACTTGACCATCATCAAAATCGCTTGAAAAAAGCCTTATTAAAACAAGAATGGCTGAGTGCACCCAGAGGCTCTCAGTAAGTAAATCTAGCAGGAGGCATGACAATATACAGGACTAACAAGGTCCCAGGTAGTGCTAATACTGCTGGTCTGGACACTGTACTACTTACCCAGCCCTCGTGTATTAGATTCAGATCAAGCAGAAAATGGAAGATGTTTGGTCTCTGCTTCCATCGTAAGGGCTGTTATTTCTTCCCTTTCTGTAAGTTTGACTCTGAGATATTTAGCCACATGTCTATGGTGTTTTCTTTGTATTTTAATTTTTTTACTTAAGAAAGTTTCAAGCCTGACCAGGCAGTGGCGCAGTGGATAGAGTGTCGGACTGGGAGGTAGAGGACCCAGGTTCGAAGCCCCGAGGTCGCCACCTTGAGCACAGGCTCATCCGCCTTGAGTGTGGGCTTACCAGCTTGAGCACTGGGTTGCTGGATTGAGCCCAAAGGTTGTTGACTTGAAGCCCAATGTTTCTGGCTTGAGCAAGGGGTCATTTGGTCTGCTGTAGCCCCCCAGTCAAGGCACATATGAGAAAGCAGTCAATGACCAACTAAGGAGGCTAAGGAGCCGCAATGAAGAATTGATGCTTCTCATCTCTCTCCTTTCCTGTCTGTCTGTCCCTATTGTCCCTCTCTCTGTCTCTGTCATAAAGAAAAAAAAAAAGAAAAGTTTCAGGAATCAAAGATTAAGAAAGGAGTCAGGAGAATAGAGTGCCTTTGATTAAGCTTAAATAAAAGATATTCTGGAAATACTCAGTAATAATCTATTTTAGAGCTAAATCTCTTATTTTTTATTTAATCAATAGACAAAATTTCAGTGAGCATGAACTTCTTTTTGTCTCTTTGGAGGAGTGATTAAATAATATTTTGTAATTATAGACAAGCTTTATATCACTGACACCTGGGCTGGGAGTTCATTCACTGGAACCTGTAGACCTTTAATTCTATACCTTTAATTTCTACAATAGAAATTTCTATGAGACTAGAGAAGCTATAGAGCCCTTTAAAACAATAGTGATTATGAAGGTAGTTGCAGAACCACAACATTGGCACTGCCTGGTATAATAGATATGAGCCTGGGAGCTGCAGATCAGAGTACCGTCATTTGGATCCTATTTACATATTCTAATTTTAGATATGTCCAACTAACACTGTTTCCAATCTCTTTAGTTTCTGTTTTTATGTCCTCCCTCCCCAGCCCTACTGCCCCGTCAAGGAGGAAAGGGTGGAAACTAATCTTTACCGAGTATCATCTAATGGCTACACCATTTCATCTATGTCAAATCTGTGATGAGGGCTTGATCCCAAGAAAAGCTGAGACCCAGAAAGGTTCCAGTCACATGGGCAAGTGGCAGCATTAGGACATAAGCCATCCGTGACCAGTCTAAACTCCACTCTTCTTTCACCCCACCTCTCTAGCTACTTGGCTTTAAGTCCTTAGAGATCCTTGGATGGAATAGGGGTGGTCTCTCTTTAAAGAACAACTGTAGGGTGCTGGTAGGAATTGCTCATCATTTATAAACTTTAAAATGGTCATTTTCACATACGTGGCATCCCAGAGGTGAAAGATCTGAAACAAATTCAGTGAGAGAGGCAGGGTAGGTGCTAAGTAATGGATAAAATTAAATAAAAATGTTTGCTCAGTAGGATGCAAATTGTTACAGCTTTACAAAGTCTTGTTTAATAAGCCCAGTAAACAACCCAAAGGTGTAGGGAAAGAAAGGTACAATTTACAGGTTGTCCACAAGCATATTTTCGTTAACCGGAGGCTTCAGAAGGCACATGGAGCATTTGTCTGTTCTAACCACAGCAAAACACCAGCAGCAGCAAGCTAGCACTGCCTTGGTTATATAAAAATGGTCTTCGTCAAAGGGGAAACATCCCGTCTACCCAGGCCCTGAAACACTGTGCAAACAAAGTTCTCCCAAGTAAGCTGAGCTCTGCCCACAGAGCATTCTTTGGGGCTTAGTATATGTGTAAGCCGAGTTCCTCGCGATTTTATGAAAGTGTGACCTTAAGTTTTAAACGGAGACCACAGAAGTTGACAGTGACCTAAACTACCCATTAATGTCAGTCTTTCTGGGGAAGAGAATGTTACTGATGAATCCAGGCAACTATACAGGGTTGCTCTGTGGCTCTGAAACCTGGCAAGAAATTGCCAGTTTTAATAGTTACTGGGTATGAGAGACACAACAATTGGGCTGTTCATGATCCCTCTGGTAAACTGTTTGTTACAAATAAACCAGATCTGTGACTAGAGCTCTACTACTCTGGAACCTAGTTCATTTTCCAGACAACTTTGGTAACCTTATGTCAACAGAAAGCCAGCTGCTTCTGAGCAGACTTAAACACTACCGTTCTGCATAGATTGGTAGCAACTTCTTATTCATTCAGTATCAGGACTTCTAGATCAGAAACACAGACTACTATTTACATTAACAAGAGTCAAATAAGTTCTTACTTTCTCTCTTTCATGTAACATTTACTGACCCCAACTCCTATGAAAGACACTAATGACACCATGATAATAAACATAGTCTGTTCCTTCAGGAGGTCAATCTAATCCACTAAATAAACATGGAATACATATGACATGACAATGGGACAGATGTTACAACAGACAACAGAACATCATGGGAGAGCAGAAGATAGCAGCTTACTGTATCATGCTCCACAGAGGTGATATTTCAATTGATTAATAACTGATAACTATGAACTTGTCTGGTGGAGAAGAGGCTGGTAGAACTCTTTATTTCTTATTAAGTGAGAAATGGGGAGGCAAAGACAGACTTCTGTATGCGCCCCAACTGGGATCTACCTGGCAAGACCCCGACTGAGCTATGCTCTGCCTATCTGGGGCTGCTGCTCCATTGCTTGGCAACCAAACTATTTTAGCACCTGAGGTATGGCCATCAAGCCATCCTCAGCACCCAGGGCCAATTTGCTCCATTTGTTTGAGCCATGGCTGTGGAAGGTGAAAGAGAGAGAAATAGAGAAGGTGGATGGGTGGAGAAGCAGGTGGTCCCTTCTCCTATGTGCCCTGACCAGGAATCAAACCCAGGACTTCCACACAACAGGCCAATGTTCTAGTGCTGAGCCAACCAGCCAGGGTGAGACTGATAGAACATTTTAGGCAAAGAGGTCATATGTGAAGACATGGCAATTACCTAGGACATGGCATAGCAGGAAATGATGAGAAGTTCTGTATGGTTGTAGCAAAGAGGTTGAGAAAATGATGGAAGAAACAAGGCAAGGGGTGGGGTGGACTTGGAGAATTGAAGGTGGGTTTCCAAAAGTGCTGAGGCATAGATTAACTGGGATGGGGAGAGGGGGATGGAATAAAACACCAAGGGGATAACTAACCCTACCAAATACCCAACCCAAACTCATCTGGACAAGTTTTACTGAAGGAAGTTCCAAGCCTAGTGACGAACCTTACTGGTTTAAGCCACCATCTCTGGGGGAAAAGTAACTGCTACAATTTCTCTTTTAGATCAGGAAAGAAAGAAAGCCCTCTCCTTTTTTTTTTTTTTTTTTTTTTTTTTTTGCCAGAAAGATACTAAATTATCCTCATCCATACACTGGCCATTTCTCCTCCCCGCCAAATCTCACCTCTCCATTGCAACTTCCATGCTGCTGTCAGAAGCTATTTTCCTAAACACCAGCTTTAAAACCTGACTTCTCAGTGGCTACAGAACTTGAAGCTCAAATTCCTCAGCAGCCTTACCTTTTCCTCACATAAAATACCTTTCTACACTTCTGAGCTTTTGTTCATGTAGAAATGACATGCCTTTCCTCCCTATTCTTGATCTGTCAACATTCCACTTGTCCATCAAGATCCAGCATAATGACCATCTCCTCAATAAAGCTTCCTTTAATTCTTCTCATTATGATTATCCCTTCCTCACTGATCCATACCATCTTGCCGGTTCCAACTACTTACTTATTTACTGTGCCTTGTGTTTTAGGTGGCCTTTGGGAAGTTTTTCTTTTGTTTTTGTTTTCAATGTTTGTTTTATTTTTGTATTTTTCTGAAGTTAGAAGCAGGGAGGCAGTCAGACTCCTGCATGAGCCTCACCGGGATCCACCCAGCATGCCCACCAGGGGGAGATGCTCTGTCCATCTGGAGTGTTGCTCCGCTAGTGGCTGGAGCAATTCTAACCCCTGAGGCAGAGGCCATGGAGCCATCCTTAGTGCCCGGGCCAACTTTCTCCAATGGAGCCTTGTCTGCAGGAGAGGAAGAGAGAGACAGAGAGGAAGGAGAGGGGGAAGGGTGGAGAAGCAGATGGGCACTTCTCCTGAGTGCCCTGACCAGGAATTGAACCCAGGGCTTCCACACATTGGGATGATGCTCTACTGCTGAGCCAACCAGCCAGGGCTGTTTGTTTTTAAGTGGCATTTTGACTAGGGAGAAAGATAAGAAGGGAGGGAAGAAAGTCTTCTGAGCAGGCACAGTAATTGACACCTAGACAGGAATCAGGCATGCAGAAGCAGTTGAGCAGTAACTAAGTAAGACAAACTAGAGGCCAAAGTGGAAGATTATATTTTCTAAAGATGGCCGCAACAGTATTTCCCAAGCTCTTCTGCAATGTGTCCTCCCATCCAGAAATGGTGCCTATTTCACTCCCCGAATCTGGGATGGCCTTATAACTCACTTGTCACTAACAGAATGCTGCAGAGGTAATGCTACATAACTTCTGAGGCTAAGTCAGAAAAAGCTAGGAAGCTTTCTCCTGGTTTTTTGGGGATGTTTGCTCAGCTTCCATGTAAAATGTCCAACACCCTGACTGAAACTATGGTGCTGTAGACACCATGTATAGGAGCTCTAAAAGACAGTCCCAGCTGAGCTTGCACTTTCCACCATACCCACAAAGGTGCCAGGGATGTGAGTAAAATCATCCTAGGTTCTCTTGACCAACACATATGCCAGTTGAGTACCACTGAGTAACCTCAGCCATCTCCTGAGGAACAGAAGAATCTTCCAGCTGTGCTCTGCCCAAATTCTTGACTCACGGAATTCATGAGATATATTGTAATGGGTGCTGTTTTAAGTTACTTAAGTTTTGTAGTAGTTCAGTACACAGCAGTATATTCCAGAAAAAACAGGAAATGAATCCCCGATCCTGCCTTTTATTCCAAAAGCTAATCAGTCTTCTGAAAGTATTGTTATCACTGACCAACTCGTGACAAAAATTTCTGGGATCTCCTGAAAACATTTAGGGTGCTTGGTGAGAACAAGGGAGTGACTTGGGTCCTAACTGTGAACATGAAGCCAGAGCCACATGGGACCCAGAGGCTACTGCAGAGGGCAGTGTTGCCAATCCAGTGAGTACAAGGTGTCCCATCATAGGCCTGCAAAGCTCACTGCACTTTGTAGAAGCATCAGTTGAAGGTCAGAGGCATGAAGAGAGCCTTTGTACCTGTCAGATGGTTAGAGCCAGCCTGCTAGACTCTCTGTGGGGGGTCCTTCTGAAAATTCTGGCTGGGAGTCTTGACTAGCAGGTAACCCAGCCTCTGCGCCTACCATGCGCATCTTCACTTGGAGGTTATACTTGTTGCTCATGCAGTATTTACATTTCTCTTTCCCTCACTCTGTGGTACTCATTAGTTAAGTGTCAGCACCCACAGATTCCCCCTAATGGTTTTCAACCATTATTCTGAGCATTAAATGAAACATTCCTCTTTTCTGAACACATAATAGCTTGTTTTTTCTAAGGACCATATTTAAGATCTCTCATAGTGAATAAAACTTATTAATGCCTAAAGAATAAGCTGACTCAAGACCCATGTAAGGCCCACCTATGGAACCTGAAAAAGAAACTGGGAGATTTCTAATCTTTTAAGCAGCTCTCTCCTACTAGAAAAAGAGATAAAAATTATGTCCTATACTTTCAAAAGACCTTTACTATTTTTAATTAAGGAATATTTTTGGAAGTCATAATTCTGACTGAGAATGCCCTTCAAGCTAGAATTTTACAGAAGCAAGATTCTGTTGATTTTCAAATGGCTGGAAATTTTATTATTAGCCAAATATTTTATTTCCATGAAATTGGCAACAAATGACATAATTTTCAAGATTTAACTGCATTATTTACCTCATAGATGGTAGGATTCCCAGTCTTCTAGAGAAATCTCAACTTTGTCTCTGTTTTTAGAATAAAATCAATCAGAGGCTTGTTAACTGTCCTGCAACTAAAATGTTGAACAAAAGAGGCTTTCACTCAGGAATTCAGGCTAAGAGAGACTTGAATAAAAACAAATGGAGAAATTGGCTTTAGGGACAGACAGAATCAATTGTTTTCAGGTCAGTCTTGGTTTGGGGGAGTCTAATGAAGACTGATCACTCAACAAGGGCTGGGATTAGCACACTGTCAATCATCATTAATCCCTGTGGGACCCCAGAAGGCCTGTCTTGAGTGAAGATACCTTTCCTTTCACATGCATTTCTTAATATTCTTTTTTTTTTTTTTTTACAGGGACAGAGAGAGAGTCAGAGAGAGGAATAGATAGGGACAGACAGACAGGAAGGAAGAAAGGTGAGAAGCATCAATCATTAGTTTTTTGTTGCCATTGCAACACCATAGTTATTCATTGATTGCTTTCTCACCTGTGCCTTGACCGCGGGCCTTCAGCAGACCGAGCAACCCCTTGCTGGAGCCAGTGACCTTGGGTCCAAGCTGACGAGCTTTTGCTCAAGCCAGATGGGCCCGCGCTAAAGCTGGCAAGCTCGGGGTCTCGAACCTGGGTCTTCCGCATCCCAGTCCGACGCTCTATCCACTGCGCCACCGCCTAGTCAGGCTCTTAATATTCTTGATAATGAATACATGTTAATTAATCTATTAACAGACTGGTGCATGTTAATTAACATGTACATTATTTAAATATTCAAAAGAGACTGCTAAATCACTTTTTAAAAACTTATTTTTCAATTACTGTTGACATACAATTTAAATCACTTTTTAAATGTGATATTATGTGCATTTATACAGTCATTTGAAGCTCAATTTAAAAAACCAAGCTGTGTTTGTTTTCCAATGCCTTATCTGCCTCCTGGTACCCTAAATTCCTGGAGGGCAGTTATGGTTCATCTTTGAATGCTTTCTGGTGCCTGGCACAGCACCTGGTACACTGGAGCAAAGTCAGTAGTTTGGGAATGAATGAAGAGAAGCTTCTGTGAGTAGGAAAGGGTGGTTTCCTTTTGAAGGCAGAGACTAGTTCTCTGACAGCCACGTGACTTGAAAGAAACATTTGTATAGCACTGTACAGTTTGCAAACATTTCCACACATTTATTGTCTCAGAGCCAAGTGTCAATTAAGCTTATTTTACTGTGAAAGAAATTGATCTTTGGAGAGATTATGGGATTCATCCCAGATTTTCTGATTCCCTAGTTTGTGGAATTAGAAAACAAAACCACGCACGCATACACAATCATCCATCAAAATTAATTCGAGAGGCCTGTGTTTTCAACATCACTTAATTACCTACTTTATCATTGTCAAAACTACATTTATCGAAGGAGAGCACTGGACAACGTATCTAAAATATCACCTTCTTCAGCTACAACCCGATACGCCCATACCCCATCCCGCACAACACAAGCGGCTGATGGAATCTGACGGGAGTGAACCTGCCAACCCAATTTCTAGTTGTATTCACATAAGCTTCAGGCTTGTCTTTGCAAACACTTAATCATCAGCTACAATGTCAGGAGCCAATAAAAAAAAAAAAATCAACTTTGGCTTTTAAACCTAAAAATCTAGTTCAGAAGAAAGCTGAAATGAAGTATTCTTAATCAGAAATGTTTAGACTTTTTCTTGCAGCATTAGAAATGTGACAGTTAGGCAAAATGCTCCATAATGTTACTTATTTTGACATGTCTTAAAGCATTATATAAATACATTTTTTATCAAAATGAGTTAAAGGCAGTCAGCACCCAGGACAGAAAAATGTGCTCAACAACCTCCCACCTGCTGCAGTTCTGCAAGTAGGGTGTGAGTGGCAGGTCAAGCAGAAGGCACGAGCAGGCTAGGGAATGTTGCCTCCTCCTTCTGTGAATCAAGCCAAAAAAGGTCCTTTGCCGCTGCTGGTCCTTTGATCTCTTGCTCATTATTTTTAGAACTCTCCTGTCCAACATCCTCTGCCCCATTGCCATGACCTTTCATGACACACTTCTGATGACTATTTTGGGATCATTGTCCTTCCCCAAAGTATTACTACAGCTAGAATTAATGTGAGGTAGATTCAGCACAAGTCCTTGCTTGAAAAAGTACCCAAGGCACATGTTCCCAAATGAGAGTGAGAGTGCTGGCACACGAAGAACAGATACATCATCCATATTTTTAGCCATCAAAGCATTCTAGAAGGACTACCTAATGTAGTAGATACCATAACCTCACAAGACAGCATTATTTAGGTGAGAATCTGGGCATGCGGACTTACAAAATGTGACCAGCACAGCTAAAAGGTGGAAGTGTGTGTGTGTGTGTGTGTGTGTGTGTGTGTGTGTGTGTGTGTGTGTGTGTTGTTTAAGGGATAGAGAAAGAGGAGATAATCATAAAGAGTATACAGGATCTGTCGCTTTAGCTATTTTTTTTCAGACTTTACCTCTCCCTAAGTCAATAAACCATGTATAAAAGTCAATGCCCACAATGAAGGAAGGGCAGATAGACCAAGCATGCTTTGATTGTTCAGTAGCCCTTAGAAAAGTATTTCTACAGAGAACTTTTAAGAGGAGAACAAACATCTCCTCAACATAAATAAAAACAGCACATGGATTCAGAGGGGAATTCCTCCCCAAAAAGACAGACACTATCTTTTATGTTCATTACTATATCTTCTTTGTTGGGTATAGTGTTAAATAAGCAGATACATTAACAAGATAATATAACAATAATGGTTAAGCTCTACTGAATACAGTGTATGGCTATGTAACAAGCAATGCTCACAGAATCTGCATCAATTAAGTCATTCAATGCTTGCAATAAGCCTATGATATATGAGCTCATATTGTCCCCATTTGAGAGATAAGGATACTGAAGTACAGAGGAGCAAGCTATCTTGTCCTGGGTCAAACATCTCCCAAATGAGAGAGCCAGAATTCAAGATCAGACACCTTGGATTCAGAGCTTTTGCTTGTAAAAAACAAATGCGTTTTCTGCCTCTCTATGTGGAGTTTAAAGAGAAGAGATAAACTTCCTCAGTATTATGAACTGAATTGTGTCTCCTCAAAGTTTATTTGCCCGAGGGCTCACCCCCAGTACCTCACAATGTGACTGTATTTAGAGATAAGATCTTTAGAAAGATAATAAAGTTAAAATCAAGTCGTTATGGTGCACCCTAATCTACTATGTCTGGTGTCCTTCTAAGAAGAATAAATTTGGACATAGCAACAGAGAGAAGACCATAAGAAGACAGGAGGAAGGCCATCTACAAGCCAAAGAGAGGTCTCAGAAGAAACAAACCCTGCCAACACACTGATCTTGGACGTTCTACTGTTTGAGTAACCTGATTTGTGATCTTTTGTTATGACAGGCCTAGTAAACTAATACATTCCCTGTTAATGCATAACAAGGGGGCCAAAGAAAATGTATGGTCCAAACTACTTTAAACAAATACAACCAACCCAAGACAGATAGTTGCTTCCCACCCATGGGCACAGGTTGATCAATTATGCAACTTTTACAAGTTTCCATTCAGGTGGGAGGTGCTATCAGGACATTCCTTCTGACAGCCCACATAGTTCCATGGATCCTCTTCTTAGAGGATCCCTGATGAAACATGTAACTCCAGTTATAGTTTGTTGTGGATACATGGTTTCCAGGTCTGTAGATTTTCTTGCCCTCAGTTATTTCCATGTTCTGAGCAAAGCCCCTTTCTTTTATATATACTCACTTATCAGATACCTCATTTTTAAGGTAGTTTTTAGAATAAAAGTTATACCAAAAAGAAAATAATGAGAGTATAAAAATCACTGATAATCCCATTATCAACAGATGTTCTTAACAAGGAAAAAATATGTATGGATGACATGTATATTAAAGGGAGATCTTAATGTACCATATATAAAATTTATTTTTGTCCTAGTTTTGTTCAATTAACATTGCTTTGAGAACTTTCTTCCAAACCACTAGTTTTTTAAAAACACAATTCTTAATAGCTGTATGATATTCCTTCCAACAGCTTATATTATAATTTATTAATATTGAATTCTGGCAAGAATATTGGAAGTAAGCACTCTCCTAAAATGTGGAAGTATAAAATACTACGATATTCTGAAGCCTGACTAGGTAGTGGAGCAGTAGATAGAGCATTGGCCTGGGACACTGAAGACCCAGGTTTGAAACCCTGAGGTCACTGGCTTGAGTGTGGGCTTATCAGTTTGAGCGTGGGTCGCTGGTTTGAGTGTGGGATCATAAGCCTGACCCCATGGTCTCTGGCATAAGCCCAAAGTCACTGGCTTCAGCAAGAAGTCATTGGCTCAGCTGAAGCCCCTGGTCAAGGCACATATGAGAAAACAATCAATGAACAACTATGATATTCTGAAAAGCAGCTTGACATTATATATCAACATTATTAAAGAATTTATACTCATTGATCAAGTTATAAAAGGAAAAAGTAAAGCATTTATGTGTAAATTGTTACCTTCTCAGTGAAGCCATTCCTGACCAACTTATTTTAAATTGTATCTCTAACTTTTGACTATTAGAATAGACAGGTCTCAGTGACATCCTAGGTCATTCAATAAAGACACCAATAAAGTTGCATCTTAGTAATAAGGCTGAACTAGCTCTTGAGTGAAGTCTTCCCAGCACCTGCCCTAGGAAATTATAAGGTCTTGAGAAATGAGTCATATTGATCTGCATGTAAGCTAACTACTTGCCAAAATAAAGCCCCATAGTATGTAAAGAAAGACAACAAATATAGAAACTAAAAAATGTAATATTTATAATAAGCTTCTAATAAAAAAGTGACAAGAAGCAGAAAAATGTAATACAGAATTAGGAAATAAATTAATCAACAGAAAAAGACCTAGAAATAGCAGATAATGATGCTAGAAGATAACAACATTAAAACAGCTGTTACAGCAATGTGCATATATTTAAAGTAAAACATAAATATAGTGAGCAGAGAAGTGGAAGAATCAAATAAAACTTCTAGAGATGAAGAATATAATATCTGAAATAAAAATTTCATTGGATATAATTAATAAGAAATAAGACACTGCAGAAAAAAGATGGGTGAGTTAGAGAATATGGAATTTATAACATACAGAATGAAGAGCAGAGAGAAAAAAAGACTTAAAAAATATGCACACAGCCCATATGACTTGTGGAATAATAGTCTATAACATGTGAAACTGAAGTCCCAGAAAGGGAGGAGTAGGAGAACAGAAAAAAAATATGACAAAATCACAGTGAAAAATTTCCCAAATTTGATGAAAACTATAAAACCACAAATCCAAGAATCTCAATGAATCTCAAGCAGGATAAAAACAAAAAATAAATGATACAAAGGCACCTAATTATCAAATTGCTGAAAATCAATGATAAAAAGAAAATACTAAAAGCAGTCAAAGAAAGCCTTATTACCTATAGGGTACCAAAAGTGACAGCTAACTACTTTTCAAAAATAGGCAAGCCAAAAGACAATGACACATCATTTTTATATACTTTTTATCAAATTTAATAAATAATGAAAATTCACAGATAAAGGAATCTCAGTAAATTCCAACCACAAAAATATTAATAAAGATAAATCATGAAAATATTAAAAAGCAGGGAAGCAAAGATAGGACAAACAGAGTATAGCTAAGAATTACAGATTTCTTATTGGAAACCATGCAGACAAGAAGATGGTAGAACACCATTTATAAAGTACTACTGAAAGAAAAAACTATCAATCTAGAACTCTTCTTACAAAAATTTAATTCAATGAATTTTTAATAATTTGTGTTGCAGCATTTTTCTTTAAAAAATTTCCTTTTGAAACAACACCTTTAAGGTACTCAAAGAGAAGTGGGGAGGGGAAGAAGGCTGTTAACCTATAATTCCAAATTTAGCAAAAGTATTTTTCAAAAAGCAAGCAAAATTGAGTAAACAAACATAGCAAGAACTTATCGTCATCAAAGCTGTACTACAAGAAATGCTCAGGGAAGTTCCTCCAGCAAAACGAAAATCACATCAGGTAGTAATTTGGATCCACACAAAAAAATAATGTGTCAGAAATGGTAAATATATGAATAATGTAAAATATTTTTATTCTCATTTTAAAATTTCTTTAAAAGATAATTTACTGTTTAAAGCAATAATAGTTATCATGCATTGTGGAGTTTAAAACAAGTAGAAGTAAAATGTATGGTACAATAGATAAAGGATTTGAGAGAAAATATAAATATATACTCTTGTAAAATTCTTACTTGATATATGAAGCAGTATAAGTTAATTGAAGAAAGGTTATTATAAGTTTAATAATGCATATTGTGTCCCTGACTGGTTGGCTTAGTGGATAGAGTATCAGATTGGTGTGCAGACATTCTTGTTCGATCCTTGGTCAGGGCACACATGAGACAGGACCATTTGCTTCTCTTCCTTTTCCCCTCCCCCTTCTCTCTCTTTCCCTCTCTCACAGCCAGTGACTCAGTTGGCCTAAGCGTCGGCCCAAGATGGGGGTTGCTGGATGGATCCCGGTCTGGGTGAAAGCAGGAGTCTGTCTCTCTGTCTCCCCTCCTCTCACTTAAAAACAATAATAATAATAATAATAATAATAATAATAATGCAATCAATAAAAAATAAATAATACTAGAATGACTTTCACACTGAAACTATACAAAAAAGAATAAAGAGCATAAGGTTTAAATCACTGGGAGAAATTAAGAATCAATTCTGACTTATTGGTTACTGTTTATAAAAGTTCTATCAAACTACTATCAAAAAGTGTGCTATACAAGGAATATCTTTATTTTACCTCTCAGTAATATCAGTTTATAAACATTAAGTCAGTTTTTCTATTGATTCTGTATCTTTGTTTTTTCTCAGAGACCAAAAGTTTATTCTACAGATTTCAGTAATAATGAAATACCCAAAGCTGGTCATTATATTAAAAAGAAAAAAAAATAAGAGAAATTTGCTTTTTCCCTGGCCAGATAGCTCGGTTGATTAGAGCATTGTCCCGAAGCACACAGGTTGCTGGTTCGATCCCTGGTCAGGGTTCATGCAGGAACAGAAGTTCTTTTCTCTTTCCTGTTCTCTTATTTCCTCTCTCTAAAATCAATAAGATAAACATGAAAAAGAGAAATATTTGCTTTAAATGTTTTTTTTCTGAAAATTACAATATTATCACTGTAATATCCTGCCGGCCCTCATTTATCTGTATTTCAATTATGTCTTTCGATAAAGGATAAACAAACTAATGAGCACCTTAAACATAAAATCAAATGACATTTTAAAATATACGTTCTTTGTTCAATAAGATCTATATTGTGCTAGTCTATATTATTAAATATTTGTTCACTTTTCCTCACACAGCTTTAACAAAAGGTAATGTGACTCCATTTCAAGGAATGCATCATGGTTGTTTATGCATAGACTCTAGTACCTGACTGTTGGGGTTCCAGTCTCAGCTTTACCATTTACTAAGGCAGATTACATAATATATCTGTATTTTAGTTTTCTATAATATGGAGAAAATAGTGCCTACAATAAAGAATTGTTATCAGGATCAAATGACTTAATATATTTAAAGCACTTAGAAAAATACTCAGAAGATATTAAGCACTATAATAGTACTATGTATTATTATTCATAAAATTAGTAAAACATAGTTTAGATATGATAGAAAGCTGAGATCCAAGGGAAAAATAAATATAGAAGATGTTTTAAAGAAAACTACTTGAGAATCAGAAGAGCAAGTTGTAGTTCTATCTTATCACTAACTGTGTAGCTGTAGACATGATGCTAAAGCCAGAAAGGGACTTCTCTGGACCTCATTCATTGGGTCCTTCCTTCCTCATTTTCTATTGTCATCTCTGCATGGATATTTACTGAATACCTAGTATATTTCATGATGTTAAGCAGCAGGATATTTGTTCTCTCAGGGTTCTCACAGGGGAGAAAGTCACATAAACAGGCAATTAAATAGTACAACTTATTGAGTATAATGATGGAGATCTCAGGATTCACTTTAACTACAGAAAGCCTATTGCTCCATGGGCATGACTGAATTCTTATCACCATCCTAGTGAAAGTCAGTTTAGAGTGTAGGCTGGTATGACCTCTGTTATAATTTTGACCGTGTTTCTGTCATTGATGTTAGCTCACAGCACGAAGTTTTATTGGAGATTGGATCAGTAGGTGAATGATCCCTTTCTGACATTCCTTTAAACAGAAGTTGACCATGAAATCAGGCATCAGCCTATTTGTCTGAGTTCCTTCTAATCCCTCCAAATAATGAAGATTTAATTGACTACACATTTTAACCCTCAGGCAAGAAGCTACTTTTAAGATAGCATCACAGCAGCTGATTACTACAATTACCATTTTTAAACCCTTCTAATCCCTAGTAAATCCCCTGGTCTGCAGTGAAAGAGAAGGCTAAAAAATACACACAAAAAAACAGTGAATACGAGAAGTTTTAAAGCAATAATTTTATTGCATTAGCAAATTATATTGAAGAAAAGATGAGGCCTGATCTGTAGTAACACAGTGGATAGAGCACCGACCTAGAATGCTGAGGTCGCTGGTTTGAAACCCTGGGCTTGCCTGGTCAAGGCACAGACACTAAGCAACCAATGAACAGCTAGAATGAAGCAACTACTTCTCACTCCCTATCCCCAATTCTGTACAATCGATAAATAAAATATTAAAAGTAAAAAGTAGAGTTGATTTAGAAATTATTATAATTGCCATAAACATTTGATATTTAAAGATTAACTAATAAGGTAGAGTATTTTAACAGTTTATCATAAAGATCACCTTTATTTTATTTAAAATATTCTTTAACCAAGAAGAAGAATAAAAGTTTCTGTTATGGGTTCAAATGCCCCCCCAAAAAAGAAAAGATATATGGAAATACTAACTAACCCTTGGTACTTGTGAATCTGATCTTATTTGGCAACAGGGTGTTTATAGATTGTTAGGGAATGAATATTTATATCTCTTCCCACCAAATTCATATGTGGAACCCTAAATTTCCAATATTTGAAAACGGGGCCTTTGGGAGGTGATTAAGTCATGAGGGTGGAGCCCTAATAAATGGGATTAGTTCCTACATAAGAAGTGACATGAAAGAGATGATCACTTTTCTGCTTTCTTCACGATGTCCTCATAGTGTCCTTCAGTCATCTGCAAACCAAGAAGTGTGCTCTTAGCAGACACTGAATCTGTTGGCATCTTGATCTTAGCTTTCTCAGTTTTCAGAACTGAAAGAAATAAATGTTTGTTTTCTAAGCCATCCAATCTATGTCATTCTGTTACAGCAGCCTGAAATAAGACACATATACAATCAAGTTAAGATGAGATAATACTGGATTGGGATGTAGCATAATACAATGACTGATGTCTATAAGAAAAGGAAATTTAGACACAGCGACACAGAGGAAAAGGGCATGTGAATACATTGGCAACAAACATTGGAATGATGCATCTACAAGCCAAGCAAGACTGAGAGTTGCAGCCAATCTCCTAGAAAAGGCAAGAAAAAATTCTTTCCTGGACTCTTTGGAGGTGACATGGCCTGGCTGACACCTTTATTTTGGACTTCTAGCCTCTAGAACTGTGAGAAAGTAAATTTCTGTTGTCTTGAGTCACCCAGTGTGTGGTTCTTAGTTATGGCTGCCCTAGGGAACCAATAAAGTTCCTTCAGCAAAATTCCAATTGCAGGATTTTTATTTTCACCCAGAATGGAGAAACAGTGGCCAAATTTACCATCCTATCTAAAACAAATAATAATAAAACTGGACCAAACATATGAAACAACATTTTGTAGAAATAAAACATTAAATAGTATGTAAAATAGTGATTGCTTGGAGTGGGAAAATAAAAGAGATGAAAACTACAATTACTCCAACTTACTGATCGAAAGAACATCCAGACTTCAGCACAGGTGAGGGGAACCCAGTCAGAGTTCAGAAGTCTCCCTAAGTTGACCAGACAGAGCTAGGTGTTTGAAGAAGCAAAAATGTTTTGAGGTAAGACGGCAAACCACTAGTCAGGGGAAAACTATATATAGAGAAAGCCTCTGTGATCTGAAAAAGACAGCCCTCATGTCTTCAGCTAAGTACTTATCAGTACACTCAGGTGAGGAAACAACCCAAGGCTGAGGAAATAATTGCCTTAAAGGAGCAGAGGAAAGAATTATTAGAATACTCATAGAACTAGGAATAGTTTTGTTCCTACCAGCTAGAGTGAAAAACTTCATACATCATGGGATATCAGGTGGAATACTCAGAAAAGTTTTGCCTCAGTAGTGGAGACAAATCCATTCTAGACTAAATGCTGCTTTGGTCCTTAACAAAGCTTAAAAACAAGACTTAAAAGTATTAAGCTGTTTCCAATTAACTACCTTCCAGAACAAAATCTGTTTTTAGGAATATAAAAATATTTAGCACCCAAGAAGGTAAAATTCACAATGTCTGATATCCAATAAAAAATTACCAGGCATACGCCTGACAAGGTGGTAGCACAGTGGATAGAGTGTTGATCTGGGAGCTAAGGACTTAGATTTGAAATCCCGAGATAGCCAGCTTGATCGCAGGCTCACCAGTTTAAGTGCGAGGTTGCCAGTTTGAGTGTGGGAACATAGACATGATCCCATGATTGCTGGCTTGAACCCAAACGTCACTGACTTGAGCCCAAAAGGTTGCTGGCTTAGAGCACAAGGTCACTGGCTTGAGCCCAAAATTGCTGGCTTGAGCAAGGGGTCACTGGCTTGGCTGGAGTCCCCCCGCCCCAGTCAAGGCACATGTGAGAAGCAATCAGTGAACAACTAAAGTGCCACAAATATAAGTTGATGCTTCTCATGTCTCTCCCTTTTTGTCTGTCTGTCCCTGTCTGTTACTTGCTCTCTTTCTCCCCCACCAAAAAGAAAAACATTACCAGGCATACAAATGAGAAAGAAAACATGTCTATACTGAGGGAAAATATATCAATCAATATAAATGGACCCAGAAGTGACAAATATGATAGATTTAGCAGCCAAGGACATTAAAACAATAATTATAAATATATTTTCTATATCCAGCATGGTCATAGGAAGAGTAGCCATGTTAAGTAGCAGCATGGAAGATATTTTAAAAGACACAAACCAAGCTTCTAGAGTTGAAACTACAGTGTCTGAGATAAAAAATACAATAAATGGGACTAACTGCAATATACTTACAATAAAAAATTAATGAAGTTGAAGATATGGCATTAGAAATTGTCCAGAATAAAACGCAGAAAAAAAGAGATTAAGTGAATTGGTAAAAACTTCAAGTAACCTCATACACGTAATTGGAGTCTCCAAAATGCAAAAAGGGTGTATGGTGAGACCAAAGAATATTTGAAGAGATAATGGCTGAAATATTTTTTTCCAAATTTGATGCAAATTCTTAACCCACACATCTAATAATCCCAGGAACAAAAAAAAAGAAAGAAAACTACACCAAGGCATACCAGATCCAATTGCTTAAACTGATGATAAAGAGAAAATTCTTAAAAACAGCCACAGAAAAGATACGTTTCATGGTGAAGAACGAAGAATGTCAGCAGACTTCTCCTTAGAAACACCACAAGCTAAAGCAGTGGGACAACCTCTTTAAAGTAATTGACAGAAAAAACTGCCAACATAGAAGTCCAATATCCAGTAAAAATAACTTTCAAATATAAAGGTGAAATAAACAAATGAACACATGAAAACACTGATAAAAACTGAATAAAGTTTATAGTCTAGTTAATAGCATTGTTCTCATGTGAATTTCCTGGTTTTGGCATAGTAATAGAGTTATAATGTGTTACCATTGATGGAAGATGGGTGAAAGGTTCAGGGACCTATGTGCTATGTTTTACAACTGTCCATGAGTATATAATTTCAAAATACTGTAAAAATTTTTCTAAATGAAATAGTTTTTCAGACATATGAAAGTTGAAAGAATTAATCACCAACACACTTGCCCCAAAAAACATTAAAAGAAGTGCTTCAGGCAGAAACAAAAATAATTCAAAATGTATTTTTAATAGTAATTACAATTCATTTTAATAATGCCAATTCTGGTTTAAACACAAGAATGAAGAGCACCAGATATGAAAAATATGTGTGTAAATAAAATATAGTTTTAAGCTCTTTTATATGTCTTTGAAAAGAAAATTGACTATTTAAAATCAAAATATGAACAGTATATTATAGAGTTTATAATATATGCAGAAGTAAAATATGTGGTAAAATTCACAAAAACAGAAAAGGGGAAATTGGAAATATATTGTTGTAAGCTTCTTATACTATAGGTGAAACAGTATAAAATCACTTGAAAGGAAATTGTGATAAATTTAAAATATGTACTATAAACTCTAAAGCAACTACTGAAATAAAGAGTTGTAGCTCATAAGCCAATAAAGGGAGCAAAATAGAATAATTAAGGAATTAAATAGAAAAAAGCAAGGAAAAAATAAAAAGATAAAGAACGGATGAGACAAATAGAAAACAGAGAAATGTAGATAAATCCTAATTATAACAATAACACAGAAAATGTGATTGGTCTAAACCAGGGCTAGTCAACCCTTTTATACCTACCGCCCACTTTTGTATCTCTGTTAGTAGTAAAATTTTCTAACCACCCACCAGTTCCACAGTAATGGTGATTTATAAAGTAGGGAAATAACATTACTTTATAAAATTTATAAAGCAGAGGTACAGCAAGTTAAAGCATATAATAATAATTACTTACCAAGTACTTTATGTAGGATTTTTGCTAAGTTTGGCAGAATAAATCTTTATAAAACAACTTACTATAGTTAAATCTATCTTTTAATTTATACTTAGCATACATAGAAATTACATTAGTTAATTGAATTATTAGTGGGATCCCTGAGGCTGATACTGGAAAACTAAATATTGAATATCCGGTTCAATTTTTGTGAGGAACAAACGAAGGTCTCCCCTTTCGGAAATATTCAGGTGGTTTCTTTCTTTCGTCATAATATGATTAACAGCACTAAATCCTGATTCCACAAGATATGAGGTAGGGAAAGGTATCAATAAACTGAATATCATTTTCCACATATTTGGATATAAGACCGGCAATTTTTTTTTGCCATAGGTTTTCATATCCACCCCTGTCAAATTTATGTTTACTTTCTTCATCATATCTATTTTCTAACAGTTCTTTTTGGCAAGCTGTATCAGCCTCTTCAATATTTGCGATAAAAGGATTTTTCATCCAGTCGTATACCTTCAATTTTAAAATATCTTCAAATCATTTTTCCATGTCCAATTTAAGTTCGTTGAGGTGGCTACTGAATCTGTCAATATCCTCTGGAGTTACATCATCTTTTATAGATGATAATTGAGGAAACTGATGAAATTCTCTCTTTAATAGATTATGACAAAGTAGTTCAAATTTGTCAATAAATAATAGCACAATACCTTGGCAACCTATAAGAGTTTTATTAGCTCCTTGAAGCTGCAAACTGACATTGTTAAATCTCTTGAAAATATCAGCCAAGGAAAAGGCATTATTCTTCACTGTTTTTAACTGTTGATACAGATTGGTCTCATTATTATTTTCAAAAAATTGTATGACACTATCATATAATGCTACAAATCTAGCCAAAGATGTACCCTTTGACAGCCACCCAACTTCTGTGTGCAAAAGTAACATAATAAAATCTTCATTATTGTCCTGGCAAAGCTGCCGAGACATTCTATCATTCTTTGCATTGGATTTGATCTTATTTACAGCTCGAATTATTATAGTTAGTGATGAATGAAGACTTGTACTTAGATGTTTTCCTACAAGATGTTGTCTGTGCACCACGCAATGAATACATAAAACATTTGGCACTTCCTGCTTCAAATAAGCAACAAATCCACGATAGCAACCTACCATTGATGGTGCTCCATCAGTAGTGCATGCAACAATATTATTCAAAGGAATATTATTTTTTGTAATGTATGTTCTCACATTATTAAATATAGATAATCCTTTTGTATCTGTGATGAGATTTATTGCAAATAGCATTTCTTCTCGTAATATATTGTTTTCATCAAAATAGCGTACATATGCCATCAATAAAGCATCATCATCTGCAATGGTAGATTCATCAAATTGCATGAACAATGAAGAGTTTTGGAGAATACTTATAAATTTGTTTTCAACATTAACTGCCATTTCATCAATTCGTCGCTTTACTGTGTTATCGCTTAGTGGCAATGTTTTTAAAATGTGAGGTATATCCTGATGCATTACTGTTGAGATAAATTCTTTTATAGAGGGTATTATTACAGTTTCTCCAATATTATAGTTTTTACCACTTTTTGCAATTATTTGTGAAATGTGATAAGTGGCAATTGATCGATCTTCATTCGTTGTATGTTGTTTCTTAAATGATGCAATGATAGGTGAGCGATTTTGAAATGTTTTATATATTTCCAAAAATATTCAATGGTCTTGTCCTTGTCATTTGGATGTTTTGTAGAAAGATGTTCTTGCAATCGACTTGGCTTTATTGCCTCATTAGATAATGTTTTATGGCACAATAAACACATTGGATGTTGTTTATTTGCAACAGATTCTACGAAACCCATCTTTAGATACTCTGGCAAATAGCTGTGTGCATTTTTTTTTTTTTTGACATGGGCTCACGATATTTCACCATATTTTGTTTGAAGCTGTAAGCACATGCTTGCTCTCAGAAATCTAAATACATACTGACTTTAGTTTCGATTACGTAACAATTTAGCTTCACTTACAGTAATGTGAATAAAACTTATGCACTTGAAGTCTGTTGCATGGTTGCGACGTTACAAGTGTCCTGGCTGAGCGAGAGTTTGTTTACAAGTGTCCTGGCTGAGCGAGAGTTTGTTGAGACGAGACTACGTTAGTGAGTATCTGTGTTTGTGGGTTTTATAAAATTTTATGTAGCGAGTGTTGGCTAATGGCATCACTTCTTTGCGATCAGGGTGAAGTAGCGATACATTGTCTAGTTTTGGCAGTCCAAAGGGGGTCCCTAGAATGTCACCCCATTACCCTAAAATACGGGAATCGAGACGAAAATATGAGTTAATTGGTTTCTCCATTGTCTGGCAGTTTCTGTAATAGAAAGAAGCATCGAACCATGGAATTCTTTGTCTACGGGGTAATAAAACAACAAACTGCTAGTTTTTGGGCAACAATAATGGTCATAAACTGCCCGCCGGATCGGGCTGCGGGTGTGGACTCCCGGATCAGGTACCTGGCCACTTGCAGATGCAGGCCAGGTGGTCGCAAAGGAGGTCGGGTGCGGTCCCAATACAAATAAATTCCCTTTAACAAAGTCCGACCACTGTCCTGATCTTGACTGGTCAACAGTTAGTTGATTAGTATGTAATCATGGCGCCGTTTGGTTGCTCCGCTACTGCCCACCATGGAAGCTAGAACGCCCACTAGTGGGTGTTAGGGGCCAGGTTGACTACCACTGGTCTAAACGCTTCAATTAAAAGGCAGATAAGCCTGACCAGGTGGTGGCACAATGGATAGAGCAGTGGCCTGGGACACAGAGGACCCAGGTTTGAAACCTGAGCTTGCCAGCTTGAGCACAGGTTTATCAGCTTGAGCACAGGGTTGCTGGCTTAAGCATGAAATCAGAGACATGACCCCATCCTTGCTGGCTTGAAGCCCAAGGTTGCTGGCTTGAGCCCAAGGTTGCTGGCTAAAGCAGGATGTCAGCTGGAGCTCCCCCCGCACCTGGGTCAAGGCACATGTAAAAAAGCAATCAAGAACAACTCAGGTGCTACAATGAAGAATTGATGCTTATTGTCTCTCCCTACCTGTCTGTCTGTCCCTGTCTTTTCCTTTCTCCCTCTCCCTCTTTAAAATAAAAAGGCAGATAATATTACATTGGTTAAAAAAGCAAAACAAGAAGCCAACTTTAAAAACACAAATAGAATAAAAGTAAAAGTGAAAAAATATAGCATGCTAACACCAATCAAAAGGAAGAGCTGGGAATAGATTTCAGAGCAAAGAATATTGCTAGAGATAAAGAGAATGTATTAGAGTTCTCCTCAGAAACAGAACCAATGAAGTATGTACACATGTAATGAATTTTATTATAAGGAATTGGCTCATGTAAGAATGGAGGCTGACAAGTCCCAAGATCTGCAGCTGGCAAGCTGGAGATTAGGGAGAGCTGATGATGTAGTTCCAGGGCAAAGGCCGGCAGGCTCAAGACTCAGGAAGAGTAGATGTTTCAATTTCAGTCCAAAGGCAGGACAAATCTGATGTCCTTGCTGGGAGGCACTCAATAGGAGGAATTCCCTTTCATTTAGCCTTTATGTTTTACCTAGGTCTTCAACTGATTGGATGAGGCCCACCCACACTGGGGAGGGCAATCTTATATATTTAGTCTACCAATCTAAATGTTAATCTCATCCAAAAACACCTTCACAGATACCCAAAATAATGTTTGACCAAATATCTGGACACCTTGTCTCTCAGTCAAGTTGACATAAAATTAAATAGCACAAAGAGGTCAATTTATCAAGAAGATATAGCAATCCCAAATGTTTATGTACCTAATAACAGAAGTTTAAATACATCAATCAAACACTGACAGAGCTAAAAGGAGAAGTAGATCAGCTTATACTTGTAGGACATTTCAATACTTTTCTCTTAATTTCCAAAGAGTAGGTAGACAAAAAGAAAAAAAGTGTATAGAACACTTGAGGAACACTATCATACAAGTTAACCTAATTGACATTTATAGAACACTACAACCACAACAGCATAGACATTCTTTTCAAGATAGTCCGTATTCTGGACCATAAAACAAATCTCAATAAATTTTTAAAAATTCAAGTCATCCATAGTTTATTTTCTGATCACAATGAAATTAAACTAGATATAAATAACAGAACGATACTTGGAAAATATTCAAATATTTGAATACTAAATTACACACTTCTAAATAACTCAAGAGTCAAAAAGAAATTAGAAAACCTTTTGACTGAATAAAGATAAAAGCACAACTTATCAAAATTTGTGGGATGCATCTGAAGCAAGATTAGAGGGAAATCTAAATGTTTATAGCAAAAAAGACCAAAGATTTTTAAATCAGTGACCTCATCTTCCATGTTAAGAAGCTAGACAAATAAGAGAAAACTAGGTTCAAAGTAAACAGAAGAAAGGAAATAAAGCCAGATGGCACATCACAGATAAGGTGGAATCAAACAATACCTGAAAACGCCACCAAATGTAATGGAACCCTGCAGTACAGTCATTCTATCCAATATGCTCTCCCTTCTTGCGCACTTCCACTGTGGCTCCAATGACTGGGCCCAACCTGTGGTGGCGCAGTGGATAAAGCGTCAAGCTGGAACGCTGACGTCGCTGTTTTGAAACCCTAGGCTTGCCAAGTCAAGGCACATACAAGAAGCAACTATGAGTTGATGCTTCTTGCTACTCCCTCACCCCCTTGTTTTTCTCTCTAAAATCAATAAATAAAAATTTATTTTTTAAAAAAGAAGAAGATACAAGTTGACCCAAAAAACTATAAACATCAGGAAGCCTGGACTGTTTACCAAAAGGAAGTAGAAAGACAATCAAAACAAAAATATCCAACCCCTTATTAATGAAAGGTGGTTAGAGGGTCCTCAATAATGAGGCTGATACTATGTACTAGGTAGGCATAGTCATTAAATCCAAGCAGAGAAAAACAGTTTATTCTTCCAAGCCTTACAGAGGGCATGCTGGCAGCCCCACCCGCAGCACTGTCCAGGGCAGTAAGACCTCAGCCTTAGTGTGGGGCCATCCATGTTCAGTTCAGGGACCCTGAAGCAGTTTCTTCACACTGTACCTTTATGAAGGGTCTTATTTCACAGTATTTACACACGCTATTTGCACATGCTCTCGCCCCTCTCGACTGTGCTAGTCTCAAAGTCGGGGACCATATTGTAGCTCCAAATCCTAACATGGTGCAGTCACTTAATAAAAGAGCTTTTAAAGGCAATCACAGTGCTCGCTTCGGCAGCACATATACTAAAGGCAATCACAGCCCTCTTTGAAATCTAAAAGGTTTTATGCAACATCCAATGTGAGCCTGGAGACTTAAAGTAAAACAAAACAAGGCTTCAGATCCAAGTTAAAACAAATAAAAAAAATAAACCAAACGGAGGCTTATTATATATTTTCTGAGTTCAATTATATTTTTAAAAATATTTAAGAAATGGATTTGTTTCTAGTCTTCAGTGAGGGTGGGACTGAGTTTTATCTAAACCAGTGTGCCCATCCTTTTCCCACGGTGTTCTGGAAGAAAGCAGAAAGAGATGACTCACAATTTGGCACCTTTCTTAGTTCCTATGCACTGATACCAAACTGCGTCCCATCTTGAGAGAGGCATTTACAAAGACTCAAACCTGGATGGCCTGGCCCTAGGATGTGGTTCACATTACACAGTTTCCATCATGGTGCTAAATTAACTGCATTTGGTTCTAGACCATTAATGACTATTAAGTGGACAGGTGACATCAATTGTTTCAATTCTCACTTTATGTCACTTCAGAGGTCTTCTCTGAGTTTGCTCCCACCCCACCCTTATCCCCTACCTCCTTCCCTGGCCTGAGTTTTGAGTGTTGCAAGCCCTTGAAAATAGTGTTTGTAGGCTGTCCCAGCTATGAAAGTAGGCCCTTTCTAGTTACTTTTGTGGACTGAAACTAAAGGATTCTATATTCCAAATAGCAATGACCTAGAAAGTGCAGAAAGCTCAGAGAAAAGGAAGGTGAATGGAATCTGGATAAGTTGTGGTAACAGAAAAAGACATTGAATCTTTGGAAGTGTCAAAATTCACTATGTTCTTCTCACGTCATCCCTCTTGCCTTTCCTCACACAGGTTACACCATGGTACTCTAGTGCGGTCCTAGGCAGCCACGGCACTTCCCATCTCTTTTAACCACAAAACCCCCCAATTGTACTGCCTTCATTATTTCTAATTCCACACTCGCTGGAACCTGTCACTTGTTTTGAGAACACAGGAATCACATATATTTAAATCATTCTACGCAGGGCCTAGAAAAGAAGCAAATGGAAGTGCAGGTTTATTATCACCATGACTGTTCTTTGATTATAATGATGATGAGAATGTTGTCAACATGATGCTAATGATACCATTCACTTTAAATTGCACCTCCTTTTAGAAGCTAGACTCACCAGTGGCTCAAAGACTTCAACTTCAGTGGATCTGAAAGTGCTATGGAAAAGCTGCAGGGCTAGCTCTATAAAGGCAAGGTGGTAACAATAAAAGAAAACAGAGAAAAAACAAACATTTACAAAGGAAGTGGGAACTCGGGGAGTCAGGACAATGTCATAGAAATATACAGAGGGTACCAGCTTTAGAGTCAATCCTGGGTTAGAATCCTCATTTGGTCACATTCTGTCTGATCTTGAGCAAATGACTTAAATTCTCTGCACCCCTATATCTTAAGCTTAAAAAGATATAAAATGTTCATCTTAGAGGATTCTTTTAAACATGGAGATAACCTTTAAGGCATCTGACTCATGACAGGTGTCCTATAAATATCAGTTCCCTGCCCTCCTCCCTCAGAAAGAAAGAGCTATAGTGATTAAGAACTTCCACATCCCCCAAAGAGTTGGTCCTGTCTGTGCTCATCCAATTATTTTATTTTTTGAGAGAGAGAGACAGAGACATACATACAGGAAAGGAGAGAGATGAAAAACATAATGTTGAACCACGTTAGTTGTTCATTGATTGCTTCTCATATGTGCCTTGACCAGGGGTCTCCAGACGAGCGAGTGACCACTTGCTCAAGCCAGCGACCTTGGGCTCAAGCCAGTGACCATGGGCTCAAGCCAGCAACCACTGGATCATTTTGATGATTCCACGCTCAAGCTGAGACCCCATACTCAAACTGGTGAGCCTGCACTCAAGTCGGTGACCTCAGGGTTTCGAACCTGGGACCTCAGCATCCCAGGTCGATGCTTTATCCACTGTGCCACCACTGGTCAGGCTGTACTCGTGCGTCTCAAAAGGCTCATACTAAGGTCCTCATTATTAGGTGTTTTCTACTTTGTCACCAAGACACACTTTCTCTGCAATTGCCAACTTCCAAGGGAAACGTTGTATATTAGGAAATACCTTTGCCTGACATCCCCACCCCCCACACATTGATCAAGGTATACAAATCAAACAAGACTTCACATCTCTAAAGGGTGTAATTCAAAGTTGGACACCCCTTGGCTGTATCCTCAAAACAATTTAACCGCACTGCACATGGAACATCAATCACTGGGCTGTATGACCTGGTTAAGCATTTGCATCTCCTTTAGGCTGCAAGAATCCTGTCAACAAAGTCTAGATATTATTCCTCTTTGTGTTGCCACCTAACGCGAAGCCTGTCACACATGTTGTATTTATAGAATTGAATTGATCCATCCATCTTCAGGATCTGCAATCCTTTAATACGTGTACTACATTTTATAATCCCCTCAGCAGCATTTCCCAGAGCTTACAAAAATTCCAGCTCTGACCACCTATTGTCTTCACCTTTTAAGAACTGACTGCTTAAGTGATCAAAATTTTCATTCAAACTTCCAGTTATAAAATAAACAAGTCCTGGGGGTGTAATGTAGATTATGGTGCCTATACTTAATAATACTGTATGAGATTTTTAAGAGTTGCTAAGAAAGTAGATCTTAAAAGTTCTCATGACAAGAATATATTGTAGCTATGTGTGGTGATGGATGTTAAGTAAACTTACTGTGGTAATCACTTCAAAATATATACATATATATTGTGTACATCATATACCATATTTCCCCATGTATAAGATGATCTCATGTGTAAGACGCACCTTAATTTTGGGGCCCAAAATTTGGAAAAAAAATGTATTATATAAAGTTATTGAACTCAAGTGTTATTCATCATAAAATTCATACAACTCCTCATCACTGTCAAAACTCCCATCCATTAGCTTGTCCTTATCTGTGTCTGATGATGAATCACTGTCTTCAACAATGAACGCAAAAACAAGCGCAAAAAAGCGAGAAATGCAAGTAAAAAATACTACAACCACTGTATAAGACGCACCCAGTTTTTAGAACCCAAACTTTTCAGAAAAAGGTGTGTCTTATACATGGGGAAATATGGTATATACATTATATATACATACATAATATATATACCTAAAATTAATGTTACATATCAATTATAACTCAATTTTTAAAAAGTTTGAAACAACTACAAAAAAAAAAATTGACTGTTCAAACACAGCTTGTTTTTGCCCTGGCCAGTGGATAGAGTATCCACTCAGTATACGGACATCCTGAATTCGATTCCCGATCAGGGCACACAGGAGAAGCGACAGTCTACTTCTCCCCTTTCCTGCTCCTCCTTCTCTCCCTCTTCCCTTCCTGCAGCCAGTGGCTTGATTGGTCTGAGTGTGTCAGCCTCAGGCGCTGAGGATAGCTTGGTTTATTCAAGCATTGGCCCCAAACAGGATCCTGCTCAGGGCACATGCGGAGTCTTCCTAACTATCTTTCCTCCTCTCACCTAAAACAAATAAACAAAAAAAATCTTGCTTTTTTTCTTTTGAAAGCTAAAACAAAGGAGAAGGATAAAAGATTTCAAAGAAATGCCTAGGTCTAACTTCATATTGTGCTATGCTTTTAGTTAACACCATTACCTAGGGCATCCTCCCCTCCCCCCATACAAAGCTGGGGACACAATTCTTAAGGCACACACAGGGTACTTTACTCTCTGAGTGCCCGGAGGACTTTGTGCGCAGTAACTCTGTGTGAGGGTGACCACAGGCAGTGGGAGGTGGCAGCTCCATCTGCCTTAAGTAACAAAACCAATGGGGATGACTAAATTGTAGTAGAAGTATCTCTCAATCTCTGGGTTCCTCCTCTCTGACACATCTCTTTCTCTTCAGAGGAAATAGGAACAAGCTCAGGCAAGAGTCTCTGAGGAAGGAATCCTCTTTTATTGTTTAACTCATTCATTATCAGAATCTCATGAAGAAACTGGGGTGCGTAACTACTGAACACACAAATACGCTCAAGATATATTTGAAAAGATACTTAAGTGACATCCATAGTCAGTGGTTAAGGGAAAGTGAAGAAGTTGAGGACAAGTTTCTAAACTTAAAGGACATTTCAAGATCAACTACCAGGTTCTCTTTCATAAGAATGGCTTTTGGAGACAGACACTGTTCTGCTTAATAGCTCTGTGTCCTTGCACCTGTTACCGATTCCAGCTCAGCCTCAGTTTTCTCATTATTCAAAAGAAAGTAAAATATTCATTCTATAAGGTTGTTTAGAAACATTAGATGAGATCACTAACTCATCTATATATACTAACTGCCCAGTCTTTGCAGGCAAAACCAAGGCCCCAAAGACATAACTATCCCCTGGGCTCCCCAGTGTTGAGGCCAAGTGTCAGCTGGCATTAATCCCTAGGCATGGCATGTTGTACCTGTGCAATCCCTGGGGCACTTGAGTGCATGAGCCTTGAACTGGGACAACCCCATTATCTGTTAGATGTTAAAACCAAGACAAAACCGCAAGGCTCACCAATGCCTAGAGGCAAAGTTGCAATTCTGTGACAAGCAAGGCCATTTCAGTCCTTTCTGAGAGGGTCACTGGGGCCCCAGTGCAAGCCAGAAAGCTGGTCTAGATGGATCTTTTAAATCACATCATCTCTATGCCATTTGTCAAATGACTTTATAACTAGAGTTCATCTAGTTTAAACAGTATAGAATATTCGCTAGAGAATAGGGCTAGCTAATTCTATGCTAACTGCACTAAAAGTGACAGTAATGATGGTGCTTAGCAGTACGATAATTGTAATTTATTAAGCACTTACTATGTGTCACGCACTCTAGTAAGCATTAAACATGTCTTATTTCACATAATCAGCCCAAGTGCCAGAATCCTCCTTTATACTTATCCTCAAACCTAAAAAAAGTTGGCATGAATAATTGGCTTCCATCTCTCTTCAGAATCTGAGTGCTCATGTATGTACTGTGCCCAAATCCAGTCCCCTCTAAATGCTGAGCATGGTTTGTGTGGTTTTAAATGGGCACTAAAGAGACAGGTATACTTGGAAATAAAGTACAGGTGGTAGAGGTTAATTCTTCATTCCTTGAGTGTCATGGCAACCCATTTGATAGTGACTTATAATTAATGTGTCATATTGCGCAATCATGTCTAGAAGATGGATTGCAGGGTGGAGTGGGAGAGGTGCCTTCCGGTCCATTCCAATGAAATGTTTATGCGTTATCACAAAACAAGAAGTTCTGTAAGGTAAGGGGGTTAGAAATGCCTGGCTTCCTGTGGACAGATGCCAGGTAGAGGAAATAAACAGATGTTGTTCCTATTGGATACGAATGCCCTAAAAAACAAGTGTTTCCTATCATGCTGCCAAGGCAATGCTAGCTGCTTCAAATGTAAATTCAGGGAGAAAAGAAAGAGGGAGACAGAAGTGTTTTGGGAGTGAGTAAAGTGTAAAATAAGGAAAGACACATTCCAACTTTGTTGACAAAGTATGAATTCCCTACGACTGAGACAAGTGGTAGCCCTAGTTCTAAAAGAAATTAAAGTCTAGCCAATTAAATTAAACCTGACAATTAAATGGAGCCCAGGAAGTTAGTGACTGATATTTCATGAGTGGCTGAGAGTAAGAGAATGCTGGAGCAGGACAGTTCTTGGAGACATTCCGTGTGGAGATCACAACTGGCAGCCTCCCTTCTTTGGTTTTCCTACGATTAACTTTGATGGTATTTTAACTTCGTTTTAATTAATTGCCAACAGTCTTTTAATTTTTAAAGACTTCACATAAAAATACAGATCTCAGGTATTTCTTAAAAATGAGAAAATAGGCATACACTGGACCTACATTTTCACCTACGAACCACTCAGCTCCCCATAGTTGGTCCCCACTGTCTCCATGGCCTCTAAAGCTGAGATCAAGTGTTAGTTGGCACTAATTCTTGAGATGGTATTTTGTAATGTGACTGATCCCTGTGAGTCCTTCAGTGATCCCTGTATGTCCCTTGAGCTGGGGTAACCTCATTATCTTATATATAAGGAAACCAAGGCAAAACCTCACGTGGCTCACCACTGCCTATCAGAAGAGTCCCAATGCCATGACAGGCAAAGCCATTTGCAGAAGGTCCCGGTGATTTCTTTTGCTAGTTCCTACAGGTAATCCAGTGGTCCAGCCACCCTCATCATGCATAGTTGAGGCTCTGTTCCCCTGTCTCAACTGTCCTTCCCCGTATAAGATTCTCGCTCATTCTTTCCAACTCAGATGAGTTCCATCCTCATTCACCAGGCAGAGAAGTGAACACACAGCACACTGCACCCACTTTAGCAACAGAATGTTGAGTCCTCAAGGGGAAGGTCACTGTTAAATTTCTCTTTTTTATGTCACCGGTGCTTACCACAGCACAAGGACACATGGTGAACTCGGTAAATCTGGGCTGCAGAGAGGAAAACTGTGTCTTCAGATACACAGGTAACTGTACTCATAACACATAGTTGGAAAAACAGATTCAAAGCATATTCAGCTCATAAGGCACACTCATACTGATGATGACCATCAAGTTACATCAAAAACCTTATCTCAGTGACAAACATAGTTCTCAACAGGCCAAGCCTTACTCCAGAAGTGGGGACTGCCTGATCAATGTAGCTTGTGCAGTGTCAAAAGGACCCTAAAAACCCCAGATATCTTCTTTATCAGCTTGCCCAGGTGTCAAAAAGTCCACTTGTAAACTTTTTGGATTAAGACTTTGTCTGTTAACATAGAACACACCTTTCTCTCTCCTCTAAAAGGCAATTATCATAGGTTAGCACAACTTCACTTATCAACTATTTTTCTATCTGATACACTTATGCTGGAATATCTGGGTAAGTTGTGATAGAGTTAAAAGTTGCAGTAGAGGGGACAGGCCTGGGTGTCTGAAGTAAGAGATGGGAAGTAGGCAGTATGCACAGTGGTTAAGTGCAAGGCCCATTGGAACCAAGATGCCTTGGTCCAGTTCTGCTACCTAGGTGAGTGCCTTTGGTCTTGTCACTTAACTGAATTTCTTCATTTAGGTAGAAAAAGATATTGATTGTCAGGAACATCTGCCTCTATGGGGAATTGGAGAATTAAACAAGTCAACATATAGTAGGCATTCAAAATGGTGTCTGACATAGAGTGAGACCTATATGTGTTTGCTTCTATCATTATTAGAAGATGCCATGAGATTTGGTCCTGAAAGGAACTGTTCAAGTTTTACTACCTGAGGTCTAGAGAGGATGAGCAGCTTACCAAAGGCTACAGGCTAGTGCATGGCAGTGCCGGGGCTTCCTATCCAGGGGTTCCCCCACCCTGCTCCAATGGAATTTACTGATAAGGAAGAGAGAAAGGGGTTGGGGAGAGCAAGAGAAATCAAGACCCATCTCCAGCATCTCTCTCCTCTAGGGATAATGGGACCAGGCCCTTTGTGACTTCTCCCCAGAGTCAATTCCACGTCCCGGATCTCTGGTGGCTCCATATCTGAGCAAATCCCCTCTGACACACATAAGCATACCCCCGCGCCTGGGCCTGGCCCTGGGCGGACCCTCGAAGTCTGGCACAGCGCGGCGGCTACTCGCTGCCCCGCTGGGAGGACGACTCAACAGTAGGGTGGACGGGAAAAGTGACACAATCCGGCCCCGGTGCTCTCCGCGCCAACCTCCCACGCAGCGCGGGGCGGTCCGGCCCTCGCGGGGGTGCGGGCTGGGGCTGAGCGCCCTGGTCTCCCCCTGACCTGCATGCCGGCTTGCCACACCGCCAGGGGCCCCGAGGCCTGGGAACAGGTACTCTTCAGCAACGCAGCAGCCCCGCGGTGTGAACGCCGCCGCCACTGCCGCCGCCGCCCCCCGGAGCTGGAAGACGAAGTCTTGAAAGACTTTCACCAAATATGGGCTGCGCCTGGAAACGTCCTGCGCCGCCGGAAACCTCGAGTCCAGGCAGTCGCGGCGACTTCGAGAGCGGGCCAAGCAGCCGGCAGGGGGCGGCGGGCAGCGGGCGGCCGGGAGCGCCCGATGCTCCGGCCCCGGGACCCCTCCCCGCGCGTCTGCCACCGCGTTCCCGCCGCCATCCCCGCTTCTTTTAGCTCCCTCAGAGGTCACTCCACCGAGTGGGGGTGAGGAGCTGGAGAAGTGTGGAGAGAAAAAGGATGTTCTGGGGCTGCACCTTAAAGATGGCCTTTTGTAGTCACCATAATTTTTTTCTGTTTATGAAGGCAATATAAAAGTGGCGTTGTGAGACTAGGCATGCAGGCGAGTACCTAACTATGAGGACACGCGCGCACACAGCCATCACAGGCACTCCTGTCGTCCAAGGCAGTGGCTCTCAGGGTGTGATCTCCGCACCAGCATCCTCATCATCACCAAGGGACTTGTTAGAAATGTAACTACCAAGAAATTCTAGGTTGGGGCCCAGCAATCTTTCTTTAACCAGACCTCGACGCTTAAGTATGAAAACCAATGGTCGAGGGGTAGGAAGCCAGAGTCACCAGGTTTAAGGTGATTATTATTTTCAGTTGCCGCCAGACAGTGAACCCTTCTTTTGGTGACCTAAAATTCCCTGGCAGCAGCGGGCAAGAGACGTCCCCAGCGCTCAGCCCAGGGCTAGGCGCTGCAGAAGACAAGCAGCCCCTTCTCCGTGCCTTCTAGCCCAAGGAAACAAGGCGGCCTGTTATTCCTTCGTGAGGCACCCGTATAGGGAAGGAGGGAGGAAATAGAGCAAAAGAGCCATGCATAATTAGCACAGAAGCAACACCTACCCATAAACGTTTGCACTCTTCCCTTCCACTCTGTCAACGCGAACTGATCTGCAGAAGAGGCGAGAAGGCGACAGGACGTCTGGCGTTTCTGGATGGTTCTTGAGCGGGGCAGAGGTGCTGCTGTTCCTTCTCGCCTGATGCGGTAGTTTACTAGCAAGCGCACCAGTACATTGTGTAGAGAAAGTCTGCACGCATAGGTTACTCCGGCCTCTCGGCTCCCCACCTCCTGGCCTTATTTGCTACAGCTCCCCAAACCCCCTCCTGTAACACATGTCCTGCTTTACATGGGCAGCTAACCCTAAGGTTCTCTGTTTCTCCTCTGATTCAAAATCATCCTCCAAGATTCCCTAGTTAAAGCCCAGAAACAAACCCACACACCGTTGTTAGAAAACTTTAATCTGACTTTTAAAGGAATCCTTGGAATGGTGTGTGTTTGAATGGCTATGCAGCAAACTGCATCTCTGTGCCTGACCTGCCACCCCCAACTTCAATAAAAGAACAAGTTATATACACAGGCCAGTTGGATCATCCACTGTAATTTTATTTTAAATCATGAAAGACAGGTTGTGTGAAAAACAAGGAATTCCAAAGAATTTCCTGCTCTGGGAACAGAAGTTAAGTCTATATTTAACAACATTTGAAGCTGTCAAGAATGCTTTGTGGTTGGATAACAGGCAGAAAAATGTTAAAAACGCAGGCTACTGCTATACCCAAATATGGAAATATTGTTACGTCTGGTGTCTGATTCACCATCTGGAAATACTTACAACCATGAAGTCAAATAGAAAAGACACCACAACAGAAGCCAGGAACACTCCTCTCCATCCATTCTCTTTCCACCACCTCCTCCACCCTGTGCTGCCCCTACTCACTTTGTCCCAGTCACTTCATTAAAAAGGAAGCAATAATAAAATTCTAATACGGAAAAACCATTTTTCTTAATAATAATTGATGGATTGATCGGGTACAATGTAAGGCCCAGACTTTTCTGGCTTTATTTGCATAGCACTTGGCAATCTATTGTCTGAAAAAGACAAACCCCTCCAACAAAACCTTAGCGATCCCACTTCCTCTAGCAAAAGCCTCTTAGACTTATAAGAGAGCACTTCAGAATGAATGAAACTTAACTCCTACCTGCTGGTTCTCTTCATTGGAGAATGTTTTTATTTCAATAACTTTGCATGTGCTTATGTCACAGAAGAGTCAGCACTGAAGGTTTTTTTTCAAGCAAGACTGTTAAATTATGAAGACTGACAGCCCTAAATATTAAAAAGGACAAAAGAGGCAGGCAGTCCTCCTAAACCACGTATAAAAGGGAGACTGACATAATTACTCGTGTTTTTATTAAAATTATACAATAAAATATTTTAGAAACTTTGAGGTAAAGTTTATCAATCACACTAACGATAATGATACTGTTAAAGTAGATTACTTTGTGTGTTGGATGTGTGTGTGTGTTGCTGAATGTGTTGTTGCAGGTAGAACAGGGTCTTGAAATCTGCTCACATTTTTATGACAGAGTATTATAGTCTAAATCTCTACACTCTCTGTACTCGAAGAGAAAGACATTGCAATTCACCTAAAATGTAAGGTTTCTAAGTGCTCCCAAGAAATTGAAAATCCTGCAAAACTTTCAGTTTTAAGGAGTCTGACTCCCCCCCCCCCTCAGAAACCTACTGAGCACAACGGTGCTGGAATATGTTTTGGCCTTGCAGTATATATAGGTAATAGTCTCAGTATAAATCACTCCACGGTGGTCCCCCTCCGCTTGGCTGGCTGCTGGCTGCTTAGTGTGCATCGCTTGCCGCCCGCGGAGGGAGGCTGGAAGCGCCAGTCCAGTCTCCCGCATCCGTGAGGAAGTGTAAGTCAGCCTCCCAGAAACTCCCTGCATTCGTTTCCTTTCGGACTTCCAACCCAGGCAGTGGGCTGGAACTAAAGTGGGAACCTCCAAAAACAAACAAGTATGACATACCAAAAAAGGCGGCGGGGGGGGGGGGGGGGGTAGAAGAGGGAAGACCTCTGCCTGGAAATCTGCCAGACATGGGAAAGTTGATCCACCCCTCCTTCTCATTCATAAATGTCACTGCGAGTATTAATTTGCAATACAGTTAACTTGGCAAATGAACACCATACCAAAGCTTTGGGACTTGATCCGAGCATGCCTCTAAGAAGTCCACAAGTAGATTTCTGGCTCAGAGATACACTCTCTCTTCCCCCCTTCGCCTCTCTCAATAGATAACCTGACTCTCACCTTTGTGGTAAACAAGCAAACAGCTCGCTGCCTTCCCGGGAGAGGGCTTCCAAGGCTGCCTAGTCAACACGGCATCACCAAACAGAACGACTTTTGTTCCTCCCTCTCAGGTCCTCCCACCCTCCCAATCCAGGCAAAGTTCTGAATTCGCCCCCCTCGACCCTTCCACCATCATCACGCCAAAAAGAGCCTTCCCCAATACAAGTCGTTATTTAAAGTGCAAAACTGGAAGATTGTTTTCTTGTGTCCAGACTGAAGGGGGGTAAGGGGGTTGGGAGAAAGGTGCAACGGAGCCAGGGGAGGCGCTTGGCAGCAGCTCGCGCCAACCAGCATTCCAGAGATGTTTCAGAATTCTGGAACGCGCAGACAGAGCCGACGTCATGCAACACGCGGCGCCGTCGCCGGCCATATAAAAGGCGGGCTCTCCGTTCTGGAGCAGACCGTGAGCGAGAGAGCCCCGGAGCAGTACCCGCGTCCTCCACTTATCCTCGGGAAGGACTTGGAAAGAAAAACGTCCGCAGTCTGCTCGCCGCCCCAGCCCTCGCCTCTCTGCCACCCGGCCTGCCTCACCCACCGCCCGGCCCCAGGAGTGCTGCGTCCGGACGCTGCGCACCGGTTGTGTTGGCGTCTTGCTTTCGTGCTCGCCTGGACGACTCCTGCGCGCCACAATGAGCTCCCGCACGGCCAGAGCGCTCGCCGTCACCGTCACCGTTCTCTACTTGCTCAACCGGGTGAGTTCTTTTGCCTCAGTTTCCGTGTCCGTTCTTCCACTCATTTGTCCTTTCCCCAGATTGCCCACAGCAGAAAAGAACTAAACTAAAAAGTTTAAAAGTTCGGGGGTGTTTCGGGGTACCTTTTTCTTGAACCCACCCCCACCCCCAAGATGTGTCTAGGGCCCCCTGGCCTCCTGGCCGACGCAGCCCAACCCGGGATGGCCCGGCGTGATGGGACCACAGACCCCGGCCCCTTCCCTGGGCGCGCGCCCTGCCTGCTCACCGCGCCGAGTCTCACACGAGTCTTCTTCCCCTCCAGGCGCTCGCCACCTGCCCCACTGCCTGTCACTGCCCCCTGGAGGCGCCCAAGTGCGCCCCGGGAGTTGGGCTGGTCCGGGACGGCTGCGGCTGCTGTAAGGTCTGCGCCAAGCAGCTCAACGAGGACTGCAGCAAAACACAGCCCTGCGACCACACGAAGGGGCTGGAATGCAATTTCGGCGCCAGCTCCACCGCTCTGAAGGGGATCTGCAGAGGTAAGATGCTTGCGGTTTGGCCCCTTTAAAAAAATAATAGTCCCCGTAGTCCAGAAGTTTAGTAATTTTGAGACCATGTATGGTGATGCTTTGTTGTTGGTAGCTTGGCAGAAAGGCACATGATTTCAGCAGTCTGGAATGCAATTCAGTGTGTCTGGGCCCAACGAAAAGCGCATACGGAAAAGTGATTCCTGACTAACTTATTGTTCTGGTCTGGAGTCTCTGGGGAATTGTAGGGAACTTTACCATAAATTGAATTTAACAGCAGAAAATATGTATGAGTTGCAGGCGGTGGTTCAGAATCTCAACCTAATCCTCTTCTCCCTTTCTCTTTTGGCGCTCTTTGCAGCTCAGTCAGAGGGCAGACCCTGTGAATATAACTCCAGAATCTACCAGAACGGGGAAAGTTTCCAGCCCAACTGTAAACATCAGTGCACATGTATTGACGGCGCCGTGGGCTGCATTCCTCTGTGTCCCCAAGAACTTTCTCTCCCCAACTTGGGCTGCCCCAATCCCCGACTGGTCAAAATTACTGGGCAGTGCTGTGAGGAGTGGGTCTGTGACGAGGATGAAACCAAGGACCCCATGGAGGACAAGGACGACCTCCTGGGCAAGGGGCCCACATTCGATGCCTCAGAGGTGGAGTTAACGAGGAACAATGAATTAATTGCATTTGGAAAAGGTGGCTCCCTGAAGCGGCTCCCTGGTAAGTGAAGGCTGAGTGAGCCTGTTAAGCATGGCACTGAAATACGCTCCTCATTGGATGCGTTAGAGAAATGAGGACTTGAATCTGTTTGTTGTCAGTAAGCCTCTAAGAAATCTTCCCTCCTGTTTGTCTCTCCAGTTTTTGGAATGGAGCCTCGCATCCTATACAACCCTTCTTTACATGGCCAGAAATGTATCGTTCAAACAACTTCGTGGTCCCAGTGCTCGAAGACCTGTGGAACTGGAATCTCCACACGAGTTACCAATGACAACCCTGAATGCCGCCTGGTGAAGGAAACCCGGATTTGTGAAGTGCGGCCTTGCGGACAGCAGGTGTACAGCAGCCTGAAAGTAAGTTCCTGTAGTGGCAGGTGGTCGGTTCTTGGGCAGATGGGTGAGATGTGAACCTTTTTTCCAAGAAAGAGAACCATTGCCCCTAACTTTCTCTCTCTCATCTTTCTTATAGAAGGGCAAGAAATGCAGTAAGACCAAGAAATCCCCTGAACCAGTCAAATTTACTTATGCTGGCTGTTCAAGTGTGAAGAAATACCGGCCCAAGTACTGCGGTTCCTGTGTGGATGGCCGGTGCTGCACGCCCCAGCAGACCAGGACTGTGAAGATGCGCTTCCGCTGTGAAGATGGGGAGATGTTTTCCAAGAATGTCATGATGATCCAGTCCTGCAAATGCAACTACAACTGCCCGCATGCCAACGAGGCTGCATTTCCCTTCTACAGGCTGTTCAATGACATTCACAAATTTCGGGACTAAACATTGCCTGGGTTTCCATCATCAGGGTGGACAAACAGGGGAGAAGAGTGCCAGAATCATGGAGACGTGGGTGGGGGCGGTGGGGTGAAGGGACTCATTGTAGAAGGGATGCATTGCTCATTCTTGAGTAGTATTAAGGTGTTTCGGAACTGCCAGGTGTGCTGCTGTAGATGGACACAAATGCAGCCGCGATTGGAGAATACTTTGCTTCATAATATTGGAGCACATGTTACTGCTTCATTTTGGAGCTTGTGGTGTTGATTGATGACGTTCTGTTTTCTGTTTGTAAATTATTTGGTAAGGGTATTTTTCTTGAGACTTTCTTTTTCGGTTCTGCAATTGTGAAAGAGAATAAGATTGGACAGTTAAAAGCCCTCATCCTTTGACAGAAGTAAATGGGAGAGGATTTCATTCCTTCCTGAAGGTGACACTCTGTGAGTGTCCGTGAGAGGCAGCTATCTGCACTCTAAAACTGCAAACAGAAATCAGGTGTTTTTAAGACTGAATGTTTTTATTTATCAAAATGTAGCTTTCGGGGAGGGTGGGGAAATGTAATACTGGAATAATTTGTAAATGATTTTAATTTTATATTCAGTGAAAAGAATTTATTTATGGAATTAATCATTTAATAAAGAAATATTTACCTAATATCTTAGTGTATGGCATTCAGTATTTTTAGAGATTGCCTAAAGTCACTGGGAACAATCTAGCTTACCCATTTGATTATTCAAATGAGATTTATTGAATGCCTGCTTGGGATAGAGCAGGGAAATAACACACAAATAAGACAATGATTGCTTTTATATCTTTACTAGAGAAAGGTCTTTGTATTTAATCTGTATAAAAAACATGTATTGAACATGAGGCATTGTAAGAAGCACAGGAAGGAAACTGATGCCAAGTTTGTGATTTAAATAATAATGCTTTGTTTTTATAAGAAATCAAAGCCCAGGGATCTCCATCACAAAATCACTGTGAGGTTGGTGTAATAGAGTCATTTATCATTTTAATCACTAGGTTATTGTGCATGTCACTTCAGTAGAGGACAGAAACTTTAATGAAAATAGTCCATAACTGTGGGCAAGATGAAGTATGGTTGGATAATGTGTTATAAAAGGTCATTTGTTTATAACTTCCAGTATTGTTTTGAAAACTCAGTCCTTCTACTTAAAAATTGCCCTTGGTTGGGATCAGAGAAAAAAAAATCTTTGAATCTATAGAATCAGTTTGTTTTCATTGAATAAGCTTGAAGCAATGATTTGTGTTAATCCTAATAAGCTGGTGATTAGGTGAACATGCTATTAAATGCAAAGGAATGCAAGGAATGTCAAGCACTTTTCCAGTAGTGTGAGGTCCAAACTACCCCAGCCCCCTTTCTTTTTTATAATATACATTATATTGATGGAGGACGGAGCAGTTAGATAGAGTTGGCTATCCAGAAGGTCAAAGGCTAGATGCAGAACATTCCTGAAAAGAGCTTGAATCACAGGTCTAGGAGAGGTTGAGAAAACCACGTCAATGTTTGTAAAAATGTTGGTAGCCTGTTTTAGAAGAAACTACATCTTTAGAAAGCGCCGACAATAAACCTTTTATAGAGAGAAGTTTTCCTTTCATCAACCCTCTTGGCTCCTGTTCAAATCCATAGTGAAATATTTCAGTCTGCACTTGGTTAAGAGAGTACTTGAATTTTTAGGCAATAAGAGAAAGTGCTTTAAAAGGGGAGGAGTGGGGACAGCTCCCGGGGTCCTGTAAGGGTGATTTTTAAAAATAATTTAACACCAATGCTCTAGTGAAGACCTACAGAAAAGCACTGCCAAAGCATCTATTATAAATTCTTACTGAAATGCATAAAGATTAATATGAAGGTGATAGTAAAAAATCTATGGTCATAGGCCTTCAGAAGATTTTATTTTGTCTTGCCTAAAATATTACAATTTGTGCCGACTGAGTAGTCAATTTTTCTTGCCCGAGGCATTCAAATTTCAAGGTATCTGAGAATTCAAACACCACCTGGTTCAGTGGTGGATGCAGTTAAACTTGTCAGTGCAATATAATATGTGAAACATAATAAAGGTGTGAGGTTTTTGAGGTGCAGTCTTCTTGAATGGACATCTAAATTCGTAGGTAAGATTTACAGAGCCCCAGGTACCAATTCTGAGGTATTTTCTTCCAACACTAGTGCCTAGCAAATGACTTCCTACACAGGTGTCAAGAAACAAAATTTTATAAGTCTTTTAAGTGTGTAGGGAGATGATATTTGTCCAAATAAGCTCCAATGTGAAACAAAATCTAACATGGGGAAATGTTTTGGGTCATTAATCTTATTGTAGTAAATGCAATAAGAGTAATGCATAACTGATGATTCTATTGAAATGAGAGTGCTCAATTTATTAAAAAGATGAATACATGCAAATTATGTTATTTTATCTGGCTATAAAAAAAGTGAAGAAATTCAAAGTAGCTGAAAATAAAATTTTTATCTGGGTCTGGCTTGGAGCTCTGCCTCTTACAAATATTGAGAAAACAAAATAAAAAATGCATCTGCATATATGAAAACTGACACATATAAATATTCATCATAATATCTATGTATCCCTCTGCATACAGTAAAAGTCATGCATTGTTTTCACTTTTTAATCGGGTGGGTTTTTGTTTTGTTTTTTTTGATAAGAGATGTAAGAACTGAGAGTTATAGGATAATCTCAAAGTCTTAGGAATTTAGTGAATTTTAAGACATATTCAATTGGATATTTAGAATTATAGTGACTAGTCTCACCATGAAGATTTTCACATAAATGCACGTGCTATCCACTCCACAAAGAGATGTGACTGGGTCAAAAGTAGCAAAGCATATTTCAGAGTTATTTTTCTAATAGAGACACCAGACAAGACTCGATTTGTTCACCACCTCTCCTGCCATCTGGCTGCATTTGGAAGTCAGTTGAGCAATAGCAAGGGTCCAGCAGGCCCACAGTGAGAAGCAATGCTGTATTCGGCTCAGAGTGGCAGGTGACACAGTGGAAAGAACCCCAGATTGGAATCCAGAGACATGTCTTTTTGCACCAGTTCTGCCCTTAATTTACTGGCAGACTCTGGGCAAGTTTCTGGATTGTTTTCTCCTGTTTTAAAATGGAACAGTAGCTTCTAGCACTTTTGCCACCCAAATAATTCTTTTTCATATACTCCTTTTGGTGCATTGATTCCCATAACTTGAAAATTGTCTCCTTGAGCAATTGAATGTCTGAAGTGAAACTGCTCAGGTCTTTCTGTGAGCAAGTGAACTCATCTCTATGAAGCCTTTGAAAATGCAACATTATTAGGCTCTCTTTACTCTAAAGCTCTCTTGGTTTTAGGATGTGGGTCTCACAGTCAATAGGTCCATATGTTCATCTCCCTGTATATTGGATCTCATTAAGTTCCTGCCCTAAATAACTTACTCTTTGAAACAAAGCACATTGTAAAGCATGACAATGATATATGTGTCCTATGAATAGAAGAGATTTATTTGTGATTTACTGTATTGGTGATGGGTAACACTCATCCACTTAACCTTATAAAGTGCCATTCAATTAAACAAGTCCTCAGATGCATTTGTTAGTGCTTTATTGTTCCCATATATTCTGCTCGTATATTCTGAATACACCCCTTTGTTATGTCTAAATCTAAGCCACCATCATCTCTTGCCTGAATTATTGAAACAGCCTCACCTGTGGCATAGTGTATTCTCCAAAGGTGGCTGCAATAATATCTTCCATCCCACATGCCTTTTGCAATGTGATCCTGTTGCTTCTCCATTAAAAGATGGGGTCTAGTTTTCTACCCTCTTATATGTGGGTGGACTCTTTGACTGCTTTAATCAATGACTATCTAGGAAGTGATGCAATGTGGTGCCAATGCTAAGTGTAGCATGGGCTAGGGGCTCTTACTTGCTTCCTCTTTGAAATGAGTTCCCATGTAAGAAGTACAGCCACACTGAGACCAGCAGACTGTAAGAAGCCCACACCACATGGATAGGCCTGGCCTAGATGATGAGATGCCATGTGGAGAAAGAGAAAGATCAAGGAGTATCTGACATGCTTAAAGAAACCATCTTGGAAGTGGATCCTCCAGCTCCACAAGTTAATGTCTTGTGAACGGGAGGTGAACTGCCAGTCAAGACCTTACAAGAATTCATGATTCATAAAATAAAAAACTACAAACTAATATGGTTAAGACCCTAAGTTTTGTGTGTTTATTGTTAAACAGCAGTAGATAATAGAAATATCATTGGTTCCATTCTTGCCCTACAACGATCCATTTTCCTTACAGGATCCTGAGCGGTCCTTTAAAAATGTAAATCGGAACATATCCCTCTCCCATGGCTGAGCTGTGTTGTAGCTTCCTCAGGCAGAGCGGGTTCTGCGCAGTTCACCAGCACAGAGCAGTGGAGGAGAGATGTGCGTGTGTATGCGTGTGGTTGGGGGAGTGGAAAAGCAGGAAGAGGTGATCTTTAAAAATCCAGGTTCTTGCTTGACCAGGCAGTGGTGCTGTGGATAGAGCATCAGCCTGGAATACTGAAGACCCTGAAGACCCAGGTTTGAAACCCTGAGGTCACCTGTTTGAGAGCGGGGTAGCTGGTTTGAGTATGGGATCATAGACATGATCCCATTCACTGGCTTGAAGCCCAAGGTTACTGGCTTGAGCCCAATGTCACTGGCTTGAGCAAGGAGTGATTGGCTCAGCTAGAGCCCCCCGGTCAAGGCACATACAAGACAGCAAGCAATCAATGAACAACTAAGGTGCCACAACTATGAGTTGATGTTTTTCATCTCTCTCCCTTCCTGTCTGTCTGTTTGTCTATCTCTCTTAAAAAAAAAAAGTCCAGGTTCTTTCTAAAACAGGCACAATCTAGAGCACCATTAGAAAAAATAATTTTAAGCATGGAAATGCCATTTTATAAGACCAGGAAAGAATAGAGACCACTTCATTAGATTCAAATGGTCGTGGAGCAGGAAGGATGCCTACACTTCCCAGCTTCCTTCTACGAGTCTAATCTGTGTATTTTGGTGATGTGGGCCTATTATATTTATAATACCACATCACATTTTCCAACAGACACTGGACAAGTTGATCAAAGATATATACTGCATCTTGAACCTCTACTGAATTTAACCATCTATTTTTACAGTTACCAAAGAAACTTTCTAGGGGAGAGGCGTTCAATGAACTCCAGCGAGATTGAGGACTTGCCTAAGTAGTTGTAGTTAGCCAGAGGCAGCGTATAAGGTAGACCTCAGAGGATTTATTCTCTGAGTTTATCCTTGACAGAGGCGTTTGGGACACAGGAAAGCACTTGAGGTTCAAGGAGGTTTGCTGGTTCTTAATGTCAGCGTGGCTCCTGGGAAGATTTTAGGCAATGGATTTCATATAAGTGAGTCAGCACTGTTAGCATCCCATAGCAAGGATGACACCCTTCTCCAGAAAACAAACAATAATGGTCAAAATTGGGATCTTCTTTTAAGGAGAATTACTTGCTAAAAAAAATATTGGTCATTCATGGAGGGAGTTTAAGTTCTGGGTTTATGAGCAAAACTTTCAGGGAAGTCCTTAATATATACCAAACTATTTTGTTCTTAGAAAGGAGACTATGTCTTCAATTGATTTCTTTAATTTAAAATGATACTGTGCCGTTTAAAATGTTCTCTTTAATGTTTGTTTTTGTCTTAACAAAAGGAAGGCATACTTATACAAATTCAATAGTATAAGAAATACAGAATGTCAAAAATAAAGGTCCCTAGTGAACCTCTTCACACACACGTGAGCACATGCAAACACAGCCACTTTTAGAGCACAGTGTGTATTATTCTTATGGATTTCAGGGTGTGCCCAACCTGACATATATAAATAGTATTATTATGAAACAAGAAAGGTTAAACTATATATAGAAATTTACATTTACTTGAAAATCAATAAATGTTGATACATGTAGTTCTCCCTCAGTCACTGTAATGGTTTTATAGACTTCCATTCTATTACCGTGGTTCCTCATCTCTCGCGGAGGTCTGGTTCCAGAAGCCCCTGCGACAGGTGGAAATCCACAAAGTAGCGACCTTATATTTATTTTATTATTTATCTATATTTTAAGGCTTTATTTCAATTTAACATTCTTTTAATATGTTTTAATTAATATTTTTATATTGTTTTTAAATTTTTTAGGCTAGAAAAAGCTTATTTTACTGTAAAAATGATTAAAATAATAAATATATAAATATACCTATATACCGCAAAATTCCGCTATATAGCAAAAAATCCACGATACAAAATTAGATATATACAACTTTAAAATCCACAATATGGTGAAATCGTGAAAAGTGAACCACAATATGGCAAGGGACGACTGTATTGATGTGCCATAGTTTACTTAAATACTTGGAGTGGCAGACACTGTTGGATGGGCACCCAGCACCAGTCCTCGTTTCCTTGACTCCTTGCTAGCAGAGCCCCAATTCTGTTTGGACATTCTGCCCCCAGTGTGTTCAGGAAAAGAAATCCCTGTCTCCCTCCTAGACTGCTCCAGGACGGGTTTCAGTGGGCTCATTTCCTAATCAGGATTAAGGCTGTGACTTCATCCAGATCAAGGACACTGAAGGTAGAATCTCTGTGGGGAAGGGGAGCTTCTAAGAAAGGGTTTTCTTGGCAATAAGAGACTAGGAAAGGAAACAGCTTCTTTCTCGGCTGCAAATTACCGGACCCTGGGCCTACATCCAGACCTCTTGCTTGGTGTGCAAACAAACCTACTGTTTCAACTGTTTCTGTTAAGTCAGCAGTTACTTATAGCTAAAATCATCATGTGACACCTTTTGAGGCCCATGGTCTTTATAAGTAACAGTGATAACCACTTCCAAAGGAGAAGAAAGTACTTTTACAGGTGAATGAGGGAACCAGCAAATAAATATTTAATCCTTTTATTTATTTACCTTACATTTACTGAGTATATAGCACTAGAAAGGCCACAGGCCAGCCAGACATGGATGACAAACAGGGAAATAAGACATGACCCTGGCTTCAGGATATCACATATAGCAGAGATTGTGATATATACAAGTAATTCTGTCAGAGAATCAAGCAATATAAGAGCATAGCAAGTAGTCAGAGAAAATGTCACAGAGGACAAAACATCTGAACTGAGTCTTGAAAGGATGAATAGGAATTTGCTATTTGAAATTACCTTCAAAACTGGAAAACACGAATGCATTGGAAGCCTGGGAACACTATCAAAGTCAGTACATTTATAGATGCAGACAAGACCTCCTGAGTAGTAAAAGTCTTTTTTGCATCTTGGTTTTTATGGTTGATAAGAGGAAATGTAGCCTTCAGCAGGGACCTGTAGGGGACACGCCCTGGTGATGGGGACAGGTTTGTTTCTTTCATGGGAGTTACCACTGGAAAGCCGACATTGTCACAGAAATAAGAACTGCTAGCCTGCAGAGAGTGGATTAGCATGGGCATCAGCAGATATGAGTTGCTGTCTCATACCACCAGGAGGCCAAGCAGTCTGTTTCTCCCACATCATGGCCTCAATATGACATGTTGACCTCAGGCTGACAGGACCCAGCCTAGGCCTGACTCACCGGGGTCATCTGAGACAGCCCCAGTAACTACTTGGACTCACAGCAAAGGCAAATAGCCAGAGAGAAGTAGCCTTGGTGACCTGGGTACTGCCACCTGACACTTTTGTGTTTGTGCCACAAGTCAGATTCTCCAAGGAAGCCAGCCTTAATGGTTTCCGGTTCCTTCTGGAGTAAAGCTCATGATCCCTGTTAGCTCTCTTGCCTAGGATTTTAAAGCCAGCAACAATGTGTCACGTAAAAAAAGGCCACAGGAGCAGCTCCGTGCTAGTGTCTTAAACCTCATCTATTTCTCCAGACAGAAAAGAACCATCGTAATTGCACTTGCAATCAAGGTGAGTATCAAGAAAAGGTGTAACTAAATAGCCAAGTGTCTTTACATCCTGTATGGGCAGAATTATAAAGCAATTCCATCTTTATGTGCTAGATCAATAAATAACTAGGCAGAGCATCAGCCCAGCCAGCGTGTGGAAGTCCCGAGTTTGATTCCCAGTCAGGGCACACAGAAGAAGCACCCATCTGCTTCTCCACCCTTCCCCTCTCCTTTCTCTCTATCTCTCTCTTCCCCTCCCACAGCCAAGGCTCCATGGGAGCAAAATTGGCCCCAGCACTGAGAATGGTTCCATGGCCTCCACTTCAGGTGCTAGAATGGCTTTGGTTACAATGGAGCAATGTCCCAGATGAACAGAGCATCGCCCCCTAGTGGGCTTGCCAGGTGGATTTGGTTGGGTGCATGCAGGAGTCCGTAGACCTCCCCACTTCTCACTACAGAAAAATATAAATAAATAAATAACTGAATTAGAGAATTTGGATTATGTTTGTATGTCAGTGCACTTGTTCTAACCCATTCCAGATATCCACATATGCTAAGAACTTACTTACTCCCCATGATCACTCTCACTGCCATCTGCCCAGAAGCTGCACCTTCTCATTATGCCCTCAAAAGTTGGAGAGCAGATCTCTTGGCATGCCGTGAGAACGTGGCCATTTAAATAAACAGAAGATGACAACAGTATGGCACCAGTCACAGAAACCACTGCATTTTTGGATGAGGAATGGTAAAGCCAAAAAAAGAAAGAAATCCCCTGTAACATTAGATAAATTGTAAGAAATTCTTCTGAATGTTGGCAAAGAAGTGAAGATTATTGGTCACATAGAACATTTATTTTTATAATAAAATACTGGTTGCAAAAACAGAAATTCATTCACCTGGCATCTATCTGGTCATGTATGTATGCCTATTTATTATCTACATGCTACCTACATACACACAGACATTTATATTCCTGTCTGTTTCATGTCAGGCACAGTACTGGCTCCTGGAAGGGACAGATGACCAAAGACTTGCCGTCTAAGGCTCAGAGAATCAACACCAATTTTCTCATTCCTGAAGGGCTGCTATCCAGACCTGTTTCTACTACTTGGCTTCTCTGGTTTTCTCAGGATTTGCATGGATGGGAATCGGGGCATGGCCGCTGCTATTTCCCACTCTCAGCATCCTTGTAGAACTGTGGAAAAAGGACGTTATTATTTTTTTCTTTTTCTTTTTTGTATTTTTCTGAAGTGAGAAGCAGGGAGGCAGAGAGATAGACTCCCTCCTGTGCCCAACCACGACTCACCCGGCATGCCCACTAGGGAGCGATGTTCTGCTCATCTGGGGCATTGCTCCATTGTAACCGGAGTCATAGCACCTGAGGTGGAGGCCATGAAGTCATCCTCAGAGCCCAGGCCAACTTTGCTCCAATGGAGCCTTGGCTGCGGGAGGGGAAGAGAGAGATAGAGAGGAAGGAGAGGGGAAAGAGTGGAGAAGCAGATGGGCACTTCTCCTGTGTGCCCTGGCCGGAACCAAATCTCGGACGTTTACACTCCAGGCCGACACTGTACCACTGAGCCAACAAGGTAGGGCCAGGGACATTATTTAACTTATCACCCACATTCTCTGCAGAGTGAAAGCCACGAAGTGTTTTCACACAGGGGCCCAATTTTACCCTTCAATCATCAAATTGCACGTAGAGTCCTGTAGCCTTAAATCACTACTTAGCGCTCTGATACACCCTGTTTTATCTAACACTGATAATCGCAATGTCCACCATCGTTTACTTACCACTAAGAAAAACCCAGCCTGTAAGATGCATTCTGGTTTCAGGGCTGTTAAGGGGTAACAAAAATGTACTTTCTATTCTAGAATCAGTGACATCCAGGGGCTTGTCTCTCTAACGAGACCGTGCGTTCCAGGAGGACAGGCGCACACCTCACAGTCCTCTCTGCTATGCTGTGCTTGGGGCAGTCATGCACGTACAAGTACTGAGTAAGCGCTCTTCAATGAATGAGCACACATGTGAGTCACTGATACAAATCCTATGTTCCCCTTACAAGAAAGTGTGCTGCGAAAGCAGTAGCCCACTCACATAGGGATAGGAAGGCCCAGACAGGGCCTGGGTCTTCCACCCCAGCTCGCACTGGAAAGAGCCAGCTGATTGAGCCGGCCTGGAGGAACCCTGAACCCCGCTCCTTCAGCACAGCAGCTCCGCGCCCGCTCACCTTAAGGTCTGGTCAGTGAGCTGCGGGCCAGACACACTGCGACGCCAGGCTCCCTGGGGATCTATTTATGTTTCTCCTGAAAAATGGTGTGTAATATCAAACTCCTGAAAATAAAATCACAGTTTAAGTGGACTGTGGGAGCTGGCTATTTAGAGGAACCTGCTGGTGAGTTCTCTTGTAAAGTCAATAACCACCCCAGATTTATCTATTTTATGACTTTGGATTTTTTGTGTATCGCATTCCCGTAGAGCAAGGCACACCCTTCTATCGGGTTTCCCTACAGTAGAGTCTTTGTGCTGGGTCAGCGACTTGAAGGGCTTGTGCCATGACTGGCCTCTCTCCCCTGAGGGTTTCTGGTCTGGTCAGGCCCCATTTAGACCAAACCCCCACCCCCAGGTGCCAGGGTTTCGCTGTTGGGGAAGGAGCAAATGGGAACCACATTTTCCTTTGTTTCATTTACTTTAGAATGAAGTGATTTCTGACAAGGGTTGCATTCCATTCAGAGAGATGGGCCACAGTGATAGTGCAGGTATGCACCCTGCACAAAGCAGAGCGTGAGCGTGCCACATGCGTGTGGAGGGAGGGCGGCCTTCCTATGTTCGACCTACGTGCACGGAGCATAAGAGTCATTCCAGGTTCCGTCCCATCTCTTTTGGGGAATAAAGAGACGAACAAGACACCGTCTCTGGCCTCACAGTCGGTCCAGTTGCAGTAAACTGTGCTCAGTTATGCAATGCAAGTCGAAGGCTGCCTTAGTCCGAAGAGTGGGAGGACGTTTTACATGGGGTAGAATCTGGAAGTTGGATCTTGGTAGAAAGGGGACAAAGAAAGGGTTGCCCAGGTAGTGAGAACAGCTTGTGCAAAGGCACAGGTATGCAACAGGATAGGAGCCCCAGAATTGCTGTTCAAAGGGCACTCTGTAATTCCTTCCTTTATTCCCACCCGGAGCTGTGACAGATGGTGAACGACATTCTTTGACTGGGCCCACAAGGGCATTTTCTCCAAGGAATCCTAAACTTGACCTCCCAGATCTGTTTCCTACAGACCTATGAACCTGTACTATTTTCTATAGTCCTAGTGTTATTGGTTATTCCCACTAAGAGAAAAGGAGGCCCACAACCCTGATCCCACCCCCACCCCCCCATGGTTTTACAGCAAAGGAGAGAAGTAATCTTGTCTTCTTTCCACATCCTTCCTAAACTGTCACATGCTTGCAAAAGCTGCAGGCTCTTATTAGCCTGGCCTGCTCCTCTACATCTCCTCCCAGAATGTACTAAATAATCCCTGGAAACATGCTCTCCTGACCCCTGCGCAGTGGTAAGAGGCATCCGAGGGAGCAGCTACGGGTCTCTGGGGCTTGAATTCTCACATCCCTAATGTGTGCGCTCAGTCTACTGTCACCAGTTCCCTTACTTGCTATTGGCAGACGGGTATCATCTGCTTTACTTCTTACTACCATCCAGGCAGGATAAGGATGACAGAACTCCAGTGATGAATCGTGGGACCTTATACTTGGGAGATGCATAGGGGTTCCTGGCTCCCACTACTGCCAGGAGCCCTTCCCCATCTTCTTGGCAAGGGGCAACCCAGGTCTTTCTTACTGACAGAGATGTCACCCACTCTGCCTCTTTCTACAGTTTGTGCTCTAGAAGTTAGCCATTCTTCTAAGTATCAACTTGAAATCCATGTTCCAGCCCTGGCCAGGTAGCACAGTTAGTTAGAGTGTCGTCCTGATTCACCAAGGTTGAAGGTTCAATTCCTGGTCAGGGCACATATAGGAGCCAACCAATGGATGCATGAATAAGTGAAACAATACATAGAAGTTTCTCTCTCTCTAAAAAGTCCATAATTTTAAAAAATTGAAAAACTATCTCCTAAGTTTAAAAAAAAGTCCATGTCCTTACAACTTAATTCTTTATTTTTCTTTTACACATTTTAGTAATTGTTTATGGACCCCCTTCTGACATTCCTCAGAATGACTTTAATCCCCTCATATTTAAGTCCTCAAATTTCTTTGCTCCATCCCACCTGCACTCCCAGCCTTTCTTTTTTTCCCTTCTCCCCCCTCCCCAGGATATATATTTATAGCACAATGATTCCTCACATGATCTGGGTTCCATTTCCCTGGCTGCTTGCTTCCAGACACACTTGAGTTTGTCCAAGTGTAAAGCCAGTGGCCAAGGCCACTATCACAGCTGCCTGGCCAGTGCAGGTTCACATTAGATTCGGACAGTCGGTAATGAAACAATGGAGCCAAAAACTGGTGAGCCATCAGCTTTAATTTTAGCTTGCACCCGGCGGGCAAGCAAAAACACACACTGGGCTCCAAAACCCACTCATTCAGTGCTCACAAAGCTACTGACTTACCCAAGTTTCCTAGAATCAAAGGTTTCTAGCTCACCAGACTTATTCACCTCTGTTTCCCATCTCCTTCTCTTGCACAAACTCTGGACAAACTGGCTTCTCCCTCAGCACTCAGCCATCTTGGCTGCTTCTCCTCTCCTCCACGTGGCCTTAATCTGCTCTCCTCTCTAATGCTAACCTCAGGAACCCAGAGAGCAAGCTCCCAGTCTGCACCACTTTATAGCATAGATTCAAAACCTTTAATCCAATCTACAAACAAGGAAGTCTCTGATACAAAGTCACTTATCTGAGACATACTGGGAGGATTCCTCATGAGAGTTCACCACCCTATATCATTCAATCAGTCAAGGGTGTGGGGAAAAGCTTACTCTTAAAACTTGCACGTGGGCAGTGCCATCTTTAACAAAGTGAGCATAATATATTTCATCTGCCCAACACCAAGTCACCCCAAAATGAGATATTGGTAGGTTAGCAGAGCCTTCTAGGTCCTCCCGGAGTGCCAAACCCAGGCCTCTGCCAGCTCCCTCAAGGAACCTAAGTGTTCTTTCATTTCCCTATCCGCTTTCCCTACTGAACTGTGAGCACTTACTCTCCAGCTTTCCCAGACTGCAACACAAGTACAGACTTAAATTTCAGAATCTAAGAGGCAACATTGTAAAGGAAGATTGGGTCATAACTTTCTTGGTATCCCCAGGTCACAGCACAGAACCTGTATCCAGTAGGCAAGTACTGTATTTCTCCATGTATAAGACGCAACCTTTTCCAAAAAACTTGGGGTCTAAAGCTGTGTATGTCTTATACAGTAGTTGTAGATTTTTTTACTTGGATTTCCTGCTTTTTTGCACTGGTTTTTGCACTTGTTGTTGAAGACAGTGATTTGTTATCAGACACAGATGAGGACAAGCTAATGGATGGGAGTTTTGACAGTGATGAGGAGTTGTATGAATTTTAAGACGAATAAAACTTGAGTTCAATAACTTTATGTAATACATATTTTTCAAATTTTGGGCTCCAAAATTAAGGTGTGTCTTATACATGGGGAAATATGGGCATAACTATGGGGTCATTCAATCAATTCATTTGTTTAATAAAAGCAGGCTAAACTTGCATTTAGTCTCTTGGTAGTTAATACTTATTGTTAACTGAAATCTGATGGTCTATTTCATATAAACTTCTATAGGGAAAATCTGTCACTTCTACTTGTATTGTTTGCTTTCCTTAATGTAAATTTAGGACTTGGCATTTGTGCAACAAACACACTCTTCCAAAACTTAGTGGTTTAAAACAACCTTTTATTATTTGTTACAATTTGGTTGGTAGACTAGGCTCAACCGGGTGGTTACACATGCAGTTATTCACTCAGCTAGGAGCCTGGCTGGTGCTGGAATACCCAAGATGCTAAGGTGACCAACTTTTTTACAATGAAAAGGAGGACAAAAATAAATTGAATAAAACAATATCATAAATAAAAGAAACATTTTATTCATTGCAACAATAATATACTATAATATGATAAATGCATAATAAAAACATTTGTAATATTTCATATTGTAATGCTTACATGCCTATTAATATTTAATAATAATTGTAAGAAAAAAGTACTCATTTAGATACAAATATATCACATCACATGCAATGGATCGACTTTGCACCGATCAAATACAGACATTTACAGATTAGTCTTCCAATATCAAAAAGGAGGACACGTAGGAGGTCACTTTTCGAGGGAGGACAGAACTTACAAAAGAAGGACTGTCCTCCCTAAAGGAGGATGATTGGTCACCTTAAAGATGCCTCTCATCTTGTGGCTTCTTGTAGCTTCTTAACATTCATTAGTCTGGCCTGGGCTTTTTTACAGCCAATGAGTTGGCCTTTAAGAGAGAATATTCCAAGAGGACAAGTTCCACTGTACAAGCACCTATTAAGTCTCTGAATGCTTCCCCTTAATGCCTCATTGGTCAAAGTAAGTCACATGGTCAAACCCAGAGTCAATGTGGAAGCAAACCTTACAAGGTCATGGATATCAGAAGGTATGTTTCCTTGGGGGCTACTAATGTTATGGTTTACCACATTTATCCTTATTAAATTTCACTGTTATACTTTTGAGAGGGAGTGTATTTTTCTCCTGTCTTTATAAAATCAAAAATTTTCTGGATATGAGCAAGCCTGTTAATGTTGAAGATGATGATGAAGAGGCTACATCATTTTTTGTCTATGGTGTGTCAGGTTGTTCTTTACATATTTATGATGATTGAAAAGAATCCCAAGCACAAAACTATTACTTCATTTTAGACATGAGAAAAGTGAGGTTCAGAGAACTCAGTAAATTCCTCAAAGTTTCACAATTAGTTGAGGGCAAGATTTCAACATAGCCCTCTAACTCCAAAGGATTTTTAAAAAATCACTGCACCACAGTGTCTCTCAGAGTCTGAACTTTGACTCAAAGGAATATATAATATCCTGCAAAAAAAATGTTTTTCAATCCTGGCCAGTTGGCTCAGTGGTAGAGCATCAGCTCGATGTGTGGAAATCCTGGGTTCAATTCCCGACCTGGGCACACAGGAGAAGTGCCCATCTGCTTCTCCACCCTTCCCCCCTTCCTTTTTCTCTGTCTCTCTCTTCACAGCCAAGGCTCCATTGGAGCAAAGTTGGCCCGGGTACTGAGGATGGCTCCATGGCCTCCCCCTCAGGTGCTAGAATGGCTCTGGTTGCAGTGGAGCAACGCCCCAGAGGGGCCGAGCATTGCCCCCTGGATCCCGGTCGGGCACATGCGGGAGTCTCTCTGTCTACCTCCACCCCTCTTCTCACTTTGGAAAAATACAAAAAAAAAATTTTTTTTTTCAGATTCTAATAAGGAACTCAGAAAGTCAGGAAAAGCAAAATAAGTTCTTTCTCTAGAGTTCCTCAAACATTTAAATCCCGTTTCATCCTGGGGTAAGTTGGTCTCTTTTGTTTTATACAGTTAATTCCCCTGAGTGTGAAGGAGCCCTAAAGTGCTGATCATACAGTAGGGCTAGATGTTTAAGTATCTGAATGGAGGTTCTGATAAGCCTTTATATACATAACTGTAAGGCAAGGTTCCTATACAAAAAAAGCTTGGTTTGAACTTGAAGTCAATCTTAACCCCATCCATACTGTCTGAATTGCCAGCCTAATAGGACTCCAAGTAGAGAACTATGCTTTTTTCTTTATCTACTCTGGTAAATTATTAAAGGGCTCTTCTGCCTCGGGGGAGATCATTAACTACCTGGGAGGTAGCAGAAAGCATCTGGCAGGTGCAGCAAGGGGAACCAGGGCGGCTCTGGTTAGGATGGCAGAGCCAGGCTTCCTCAGGTGGTTTCCACTGGTCCGCCAGGAGGGAGAGGCCACGACTGGGCAGTGTGGGTGGGGACAGGGCCAGTGAGCATGAATGAATGCAAGGTTGAGGTGGGGGAAGAGGGCTTCTCCTGTCTAACCTTCAAACAGACTTTCAGCTCATTAGGTAATAAAAATCCCATTTGCCAGAATGAATGCATGTCATATGTACCTGCATTAGCACACACAGCCTCCTTTCTCTCATGGAGAGTGGCACTATTAGGTGACAGTCTTGCTACATGTAAAAGTAGAGGCTTGCCCTAGTGCCAGATTGGTCACTGGAGAAACATTTGTGTAGATGCCATGGGAGAACAGGAGAGGTGGGCAGGAGTATTGAACCTTAGTTAACCTCTTCTCCAGTCCTACTTCTTCATGTCACAGATGGCAGGACTTGGGAGGTTACTTGACATAGCCAAGGCCACCGAACTCATTACTCCAGACTAGAACCCATACCTCCTAATTCTAGGGCTGGGCTTTCTCAGTATCAGTGCTGTTACCAATCTCAATACTTTAATGAGTGAGTTGGGCAAAGAGTTGAAAGCACTTTCTCCAAGGAGTCAGGGGACTGGAGTATCTAAATCTTGGTGGTTAGGCCAATAACTCACAGCTTAATTAGTTCCATGTCCTCATTCCATCCTCCTCTTAGTGTTTCCTTTAGAATGTGGTGTAGCTGTTAGAGAACTCTCTTGTCTGTGACTCTGCTTTCTCAGCTTTTCCATCCACAAAGTGGGCCCAAGTACAGCTTCACTCCTTCCCCGTGCTAGGGTCTGGGAAGGATTCCTGAGGTTAACGCGTGGTTCATCCTGAGTGAGTCCTTCATGATTCACCTGTGTGGTGCCAGAGCTCAGGCTCATGTGACTTCTGGTCTCTGTCCTTACAACACATACACAAGGAATAGCCTTTTATTTTTTAATTTTTTGACTTAGTGGATGGTGCTTTCTGTAAGGTATTTTTCCCTGCTGAGAAAGAAGGAAGGGGGCCAGAGTCACAAAGTGTGGAACAGCAAAGGCTTTATTAAGTACCTCGCATCCCACCTGACGATGTCTCCCAGCCCTGGGGTTAGAGGCTAGGGAAGTTGCCCGAATTAAACCTAGTGAGAGGTATTTAAAGGGGTCGGTCCCCTAGGGTAGGCAAACAATTATGACATGGTGAAATCTCACTGGTTGACGGACAGTCGCTCTCTTCCCAAGGACCTCTGGGAAGCTTCTTTTTGGCCACTTAGTTGTGGGCGGCCCTAGTCAAAGTTCCTTGGCCTGAGTTCCTCACGTGACTGTCCCCCATTGCTGACCACCCTACACTTTCCTTTTGTGAGTCGCTGTATACCACACCACCTATAAGGTTAAACTTGGTGATGAAACGGATGGATGGAAGTACAAACCAGGAAGAAAGACTTGCCCATGATTTTTTAGACTTATCTAATAGACATGTTAATTAATCTCGCTGAGAACTGTCCATCCAGGGTTGAAAAGTCTTTGTACTTCAAAGGTTACTATCTGTGGGGGAGGCAGATAAAAACAAATCATTTTAATTCAGAAGGAATGTGAAGTTTAGGAGCTTACACTGCATGGCTGAGGCTAGAGATGGGATGAGGACCCACATCTCCCACCTCTCAGGACAGGACATTTTCCTCTACCTTCGAGCTGTTGCCGGCCTCCGGGGTGTCAGGAGTGCTGTACTCTACAGACCATGCTGAAAGCAGTTTTCTCAAAGAGCCAGGAGCTCGGGAGTGAGAGATGCATGCCCAGAGCCCTGTGGAGCCGACCCCGGGGCCTCTGCTTCTGCGTGGAGCAGCCAGAGGACACCCCGTGTCAGCCGAGCCTTGGAGGACAAGCTGACAAAGGCTTCGTGGGGAAGGTATTGCAGGCAGAAAGAACAGCCTGCAAGGAGGCTCTCTGAGAAGCCGTGGGCCTCTCTGGTTGGGCTCTCCTTCGCCCCGCACAGCCGCACAGCGCTTAGGAACCCTAGGAGCCGCAGGGACCAGGGGCAGAGCCACCCTCACCTTTCTCCTTGTGGGGGGCCTCCCAAGGACACCCGCCTAGGGCTCTGCCTCAGGTTCTTGTTGTCTGAGGTCACCGAGCTCCTGAAAGTATGCCAGGAATGTGGAGGCCTGACTCACTTTCTTCCTTGAGTTCACAGTCTGAAGTTCATAAAACCGCTGTTCTCTTTAGTCATTCTTATTCAAACATCGGCCCACATGCTTCACAGATGGAGCTGGCAGGAGGAATCCGGGGACACATTTTTGCTCAGGATGTGAAAGTAGATGAGGAGTTAAGGAGAGATTATTCACCAAGAGCGGCAGAGAATGGCTGGCTCCTTCTGAGAGCAGAGACACCTGGCTGAGAACAATAGAGCTCTGAAGTCATCCTCTCTGTGCCTCAGTTTTTCCATCTACAAACAGGGACAGTAACCACACCCACTTCAGACAGTGGTGATTAGGAGGAAGGCCATTAATCCATGTGAAGTGCATAGAATACTGCCTGGTACATAATAAGCACCCAATAAATATGAGTTTGTTGTTAATATTATAGCTCATAGTGGGCAAAGAGTGAGTTTTCTAAACACAAAGTGATGGGGAGAGAAAGACGTCTTCTGGAAATAGCAGTGTGCGGGGTAGCTCTGAAAGCAGCAGGTGCCCTGCAGTGTGTGGAGTTGTCTGGACTGGAGGACTTTGGACATGGCATACACACTATGGGCATACGCACTTTGGGAAGGGCAGTGCCAAGACTGGGAACAGAAGACACCCAAGTGTCCTAGGGCCAGATGCCAAAGATAAAGTTGCAACTAAAGTACTTCTTCAGTACTTGGGAAAAGATATCAAAATATCCAGGGAATAAAGACAGGGGACACATAAGAGACATTTGCAGCTCAGGCTGAGTGTACAAACGGCTCGCTGAAAGGTTTCAGATTGGTGTTATTTACCTTATTTCTCTGGCTGCCAGTTGAGCAACAAAATGAACAGATCAGTGGTTCTGTTTCCCTCCTCTATGACCCCAGCTCACTTTTGAGGATTGAAAATGCCAGGAGACTTCAGGATGCAAAGACCCACCCACACTGCCTTGGAGCTGGTTTGTCCTAGAACACGTCTTCAGTGTCTTGATGCCAAGGTTTGAGCCTATGTGGTCTCACCACTGCTGGAATTTTGTGTGGACAGGCGAACTTCTCTCTGTCTTTCAGTATGCTCTGCAGGGGAATCCTCAGTCCTGCCCAGTTTAGGCACTTGGCCCCCTGGTGCAGGTACAGAGGAGGGGAAGCACATAACCCTGTGGAGCCCCTAGAATTCATTTTACCAGCAAATTGTTTTATTTCTTCCTTCTCCCTCAGCCCCCCAACCCCCATGCCCTCCTCCTCTCTACTTTAATTGGAAGGCCCAGCACCTGCCACTGAGTGCATCTGTCATTACAGTGACCACAAAGTAAGAATCTGACATGAATTTAAAAGGCCTTTACAAAAAGTAAAAATAGTCCCAGTGGAGGAGATGATTTAAGGGTTTCACTGAAGGGAATTGAGAAGAAGTACTAGTGGCTCAAAGAAACAGATGCTTGAATAGATAGGGGGAGAAGGCAATGCCTGCCCTGTTTTCGGACCAACGAGCAGATATAAATTACACGACTCCCTTGCTTCGTCAAAGGTAACTGGAGAGTTGAGACGAGGTGATTCTTGAAAGAAGGAAAGGTTATTAGATTCCTTACTATTAATCATTAAAATTCCTCAATTTTTTATTAACCAGCTTTTTCTTTTTCTAATAACAAAATACATGCTTATGGCAAATAATCCAAACTGTGTAGAAGAGAATGAGGTGAAAAGTAAAATTCCTTTCTTCACTCCACACCCTCTTCTCCACATCTCCCTGAATCTCACTCCCCAGCAGAAACTACTCTTAACAGTTTCTTCCCCCATATTTCTAGAATTTTCTGTGTACATTCCAACCTCTTCTCACACTACTCCCCTCCTTACTCACCCACAAGAGGTCTTCAAATTTGGGGTATCACGACATTTGACTTCCTTTGCCGGGAAAGTTCTTTTTGTCTTTGTATGGCTGGCTCCTTCAGTATTGTGCTACTGTCGTCTCAGAACTGTCACCTTCACTGTGATCTCTCTATTTAAACAGGAACCCCATCACAACTGCCATTCTCTGCCCCCACACCACATGCTCAGCAGTCTACCCAGCCCTTAGCACAATGTCCAGCACAGAGAAGGTATTTGCTAAATACATGATGGATACGTGAGTGAGGACATTAGGTACACAACATACACATAGAGCCTTTCCCCAAAATATAAATGGGATGACATTACACAGAAGTTTACAATTTGCTTTTGTAAATCACAACATGTAAAAACGATAACAGTTTAACATTTTTAAAGCACTTATGTTTCAAGGACTAGCCTAAGATCTTTAATGTATTCTTTCATTCAATTCTTCCAACAATCCCAAATAATAGGTACTAATACTAGTCTCATTTAATATATTTAAATGTTTTTTTACTTGTGGCAAAATACACATACAGTGTAACATAAAATTCATAACATTTACCATTTTACCCATTTTTAAGTACACAGTTTATTGGCATTAAATGCATTCACGTTGTCATGCAACCAGCACCACGACTCATCTTCAAAATGTTTTTCATCCTCCCAGACTGAAACTCTGCGCCCATTAAACAAAATCACACTGTCCCTCCTCCTCTGAGCTGCGGGCAACCACCATTCTATTTTCTGTATCGAAGAATTTGACTAAGTTCTTTCTGTTCTACGTATACTTTATATAAGTGGAATCATATAGTATTTGTCCTTCCATGTCCTTTGGTGGTTTATTTCACTTAGCATAATGTCTTTTTTAATTCATATGTTAATGAATAATTTTATTGAATAAAATATTCAAGCACATGACACAAATATTCAAGACATAGAGTAAAAGGCAGGTTCTTGTACCTCTGTCTCCAGGCACCCCAGGGACAAATACTTTTCCCAGTATTCTTGGAAAGATGTTCTTTGCATACACACTTATATGCCTACATGTTTTTTTACACAAATAATAGCATATTCTATGTTCTGCATTGTCTCTGCATTTCTCATGATCCGGTTGTATATACCTTGGATAATGCACACAGAACTGCCTCTCAGTAAATTTTTTTATTGAAATATAATGTACATAAAGAAAAGTGCATACAGGGTGGGCAAAGTAGGGTTACAGTTGTGAGTACATAAAATACAGAGTTTATTCTTGTATTATTATTTATTGTATTATTTTCCATACAAACAGCTGTAAACCAACTTTTGCCCATCCTGTATGTGGTAAGTGTACAGCTGGATGGATTTTCACCAGCTGAACATGCCCGTACAACTAGCACCCTGACCAAGGAACAGAACACTACCAGCTCCCCAAAGTCACCCATGTGCTTTTTTCTGGGTACTACCCACCCCCTTGAAGGGAACCCTCCACTGACTTCTTAACAGACTAGATTAGTTGGGCCTATTTATGTAGTTTTATATTTTAAAAAAAATCATACTCTTATGTCTGGCTTATTTCATTCACCCTTATTCTGGTGAGATTTGTCCATGTCACCAAATTTCAGTTGACAGCTGACAATACCTTTGAATAAGTCAAGTCCCTTTCTGCTGCCAATGAGACCACTACTGCTGGCTTGAGGGTTTTTTTTTTTTTTTAATTTACCTTCTTAACCATTTTTATTTATTTATCTATTGATTTTAGAAAGAGAGAAATGGGGAGGGCAGGAAGTAGGGGAGAAACATCGATATGTGCCCTGACTGGGAATCGAACTGGCAACGTTGCATGTCGGGATGACGCTTTAACCAACCAAGCTAGCTATCTGGCTAGGGTTGACTTAGGGTTTTGCATGTCATTCATACATTGTCTCAGTCTCACTCTCCCAGCCCTTGGGTTTCTTTAAAGGGCTTTGTAAATGCCTTAAATAGTTCACTGATAGCCATACTTACCTGCTGAGATACTTGATGATGAAGAGCCTTTGTGGAGGTTTTTGTAGAAAGTTTTATCGGGGTGAGTTGGGGGAAGAAAGGAGCAGCAGCCTTCCTTCTGGTTAGCATCTTTGCAGCCACAGCTCAATAAGATATGCTCTCTGAGGCCTCATTCACTCAACCAAGAACTCAACTCTCAAGTTTCCTGAACACAAGGAATCATGACAATGTACTGGTTTGCATCCCTTTGCAAACATTACTTGTATAGTGAAGTAAAAACTACTTCCAAGTAAAGAGCAAAGCAGCTTTAACTAATATCAGTAAAGGGCCATGGAGATGCAGCTAATGTATTCCATCTGTTTGCTCTCTTGTGCCCTAAGACTCAGGAAAAAATACCAGTTTGGAAAAGGAAACATAATATACAGGGCAGGGACAAGATACAAACAAGGCAAAGTTGGACACTGTCCAACTTGTGTTCCCCGCTTATAAACTTAAAATCCCAAACTGTCAAACCAGCCCCAACCTTGCTCTCATCCCCAGTCTGGCAATGCCAGGAGTATCTATTTCCAGATATGAGCTGTTAAGCAGCAGAACCAATCTGCACATTGTGTGGAACCAATCATCACTGCTCTGATTGGCTCGGGAGGCAACACACAGGACTGCATTCTTGTGGTTCGCCCGTTCAAAAGGGCCTTTCCCAAGCACCACATGCTACCCGCACTGGATTCAGAAGACGAGGGGGAGGCAAAGGATGTGCCCCATGCCAGACTGTTTAGCCAGAACAAAACCACTGTTCTTGCTTTGGCCCCTTGTACTCCTTCTCTTCACATAAGCTTTCTCCTGAAAGGTTTCATTGCAAGGACCCCAAAAGATCTCCTCTCTATTTATAAAGGAAAGAATGGAGAAGAGAAATGGCATAGGGAAGGTTTTCATAGGGGCCTACAAGCCCAATGGGCTGGAATCTGAAGAGGGCAAAAAAATGGAATGTTAATCCTCAGTGATTGAACTGAAGATAAGCAAACACTGGGTGACAGAGCAAACACACAGGAAATATGACCTACATACCCTTGAAAGGGCTATCATTCTTGAATTAGTCTTGAAATAGGAGGAGATTCTTACTGACTCTGGGTTATTTAAACCCAAGTTTGAGCAGAAGCATCAGTCTTGATTCCTGGGAGAACAGTATACAGTGAGAGGGTCAAGGAATTCCAGAGCTGAGTATTGGCCTCATTTGAAAAGAAGTTTCAGAGGTCAACAGTAGCTGGCAGTGGATAACCTCTCCAGGCTTGAGGATGGCAGAATCCTGGACTGTTAGTCAGAAGTTATCTTAGAGATGGCCCAAGGCCAAGTCCTTCACTTTCCAGATGAGGAAACCTAGGTCCACAGAGGTTAAAAGGATTGTCCAAGGTCACACAGCTGGTTCAAGGCACAAGTGGGAGCAGAGCCAAGGTCATCTGACTTTCATTCCCACGCGTCAGTCTGTGTGTAACTCAAGATCAAAACAGTTGGGGGATGGGAAGAAGAGGAAAAGTTACAGGCTTTGAAAGTCATTAGCAATCCTAAGATTAGACACACAGTTAATATCATTAGCCAACTAAACGTTTCTATACACATATAGAAAGAGATTTATACAACACATATCCTGTCTAAACACACACCTTAGACGTTCTATTATATAGATTGAATGATGAACATTGAATGAGTGAACAACTGTCCCTTAATTTTGCCAGATTATAAAACTTCAATGGAATTATAAACAGAATGATGATAAAGTTATATGGCTTGTAGTTTAAAAACAAAATTGGTTAGGTCTCCCTCTTATTTTCACAATTGATTAGTTTTTAGAAAGCGACTTAAGTCACGATGGAGGTGTTGAATAGGCCAACCTAAAGTAAGAGTTCAATTAATCAGCCATACACACACCCTGGTAGGATGAGGAACCATTTGTCCAAGTGTGGAGTCCTCAGGTTGGGACAAGGAAGAAGGGCATGTGTGGGAGACTGCAAGCTGGCAAAGCCCTCGCAGTTTCAGGCTTAAGTTAAAGGCTAAGCTCTTCTCACACCTCCATATTGGCTATGAAGCTGAGTATTTGTACTCGTTCCATCCCCCCACCTCACTTGTTTGATTAAGTAGCTAGAGGCAATATACATGCCCTTCTTTTCACCCTTTGTTTGTTCTGACGTTGGTTGATTTCAGTTATGCATGGTGGGGAAATTCCTGTTTATGCCTTAAGAGAATTCTTGTTTATGCCTCAGATGTGTGACTTTGTATCTGAAACTTCCTTATTTGCATAAGGCTCTGCACTATATAATAAAGCAGTCCCGGGGCTTTGCTTTGCTCTTTGCAAGCTGCCGGCTGTGCAAAGAGACCTCCCAATCCCATCCTTTTTCTCTCTGAGTTTATTTTTTCATTCTGCACTGTTCTCACTCAGGACCTGGACTAGCTGCGCTGGGTGCTGGTCCGTGGCAGGCATGTCCATGAAAAGCATAGTGAGCTGGTCTAGTTTAGATCCTTATTTCTTTTTCTTTTCTTTTTTTTTCTTGCAAGAGAGAGAGAGATACAGAGAAGAGACAGACAGGAAGGGAGAGAGATGAGGAACATCAACTTATAGTTGCATCACATTAGTTGTTCATTGATTGCTTCTCATATGTATCTTGACTGGGATGTTGGGGGCACCAGCCAATTCAGTGACCCCTTGCTCAAGCCAGAGACCTTGGGCTCAAGCCATCGATCATGGAGTCATGTCTGTAATTCCATGCTCAAGCCAGCAACATTGGGATTTCAAACTTGGGTCCTCAGTGCCCCAGGTTGATGCTCTATCCACTGCACCACTGCCTGGTCAGGCTAGATCCTTATTTCTGAGGGTACTTTGAGGGGCTAAGAAAAGCTAAAATGCCAGCTTGCCAGAGGATACAGACTTCTTACTGTTTCCTAATGTAGGTTAGAACATCAACAGTCTAGTACTGAAAGAGGCTCTTGTATCCTATTCAAGATAGACGGATGAGATACATAGACTTAGGCTGAGAAGGACCTTAGAAATTACCTAATCCAGCATCTTCATTTCCCAGATCGGAAAACGAAGGGCCAGAAAGATCCAGTAACTTGATTAAAGTTGGCACAAGTTCTCAGCGTGGTTTGCCAACTTCTACTGTGTGTCTTGGAGAGGGGTCAAGGGTGAGGGTGGGGCAGACAACATTCCAACAGGTCTGTGAGCCTTTCAAAGTGCAAGGCATACAAAAAACGTATATGGAGTACTACTTCCCTGGCATATTTCAATCTACAGAAATTTACTTGAAGATTTAAATGATGATTTTAAAATATTAAAGTTATAATAATTATCCAGCTTTTCAAAAGTATCCATTCAGAATGGGTAATAGGTGTGAGGGCTTTGGAGAAGGATCTGGAGATGGATCATCTGTCTTCTCAGAGGTGCTGCAGCTTTGAGGGGCTAGACTACTGCTGTCAACATAGAGTTGGGCAGTCAGAGCCAGATGCTGAGAGACCACAGTGCTCCACCTGGCAAGTGTCACCAACTGGCTGCAAATCAGCACTTTTGATTCCTTTGACAGCTGAAGTCTAAACTTTTCAATGATCATCCAGTCTGATGACAACTGTCTACAAAAACAAGTTAGTCCAGCCCTGAACACCCTTGGTTTCCCCAAAGTGCCCAAAAGATAGTTTGATGAATGACACTACACTCTTAGAGAATATGAGGGCCACTCCATAATCATGGCTACCATTTATTGAACACTTACTAGGAACAGGGTCCAAGACTGTTACCTTTTTTCTCTCAATAATAGCAATGCATAGTAGGTGAAAGAGCTCCCTGTTTCAGAGATAGGAAAGCCAAGGTCAGCTATGGCTCCATAACTCACTAAGGTCTCCCAGCTGGTTAGTGGCAGCCTGGGTAAGCCCTTGACTCTCCGACTCCATTCCCTTGCCTATTGGGTTAGGGTTTAGGCTGGTGGAAGGGCACCCATGCACTTGTGTTTCAGATTTTAAGGTACTATTAGAAGCCTTCTTAATTTCAATATTTGTTTGGAGGCCTTTCTTTCTGAAACTTCGTGTTTGTTTGTCATACATACATATGACTTCCTTTGATTTCTCTGCAAATTTCCACCAAATAAAACCATATGCACTTCCATAGCAACATTGCAACACAAACATGGTGTAATCTTTGTCTGATGCAGTACACAGCTTTAATTAAAAAAGAAAACAAAACAAAAAAAAACACTACATCTGTACACAGTTAAACTTGGTCCCATGGCAACAAACACAAACATAAACTTGGATTCCTTAAATCTTTTTTTTTTTTTTTTTTTTTTTTTGGCCTAATTTCTTTGCAAGGTAATAGTTTTAGAACAGAAACTGGGTTGCTATCCTTGTGACTAAGCTCCAATTCTGTGACAGATGAGCCGCCAGCCCGGCGCGGGCTTCTGCGGGACAATGGCCGCTGCTGGACACACGCGCTAATCCCGGCCCCGCAGCTCTGAGCGCCAGCTCAGGACGCACGAGAAGACCGCGGGGCCGTGCCCCTGGCCTTGTGGAACCAGAGAGCAGTTCAGCGACAAAGCCCGTCGGGTCCCCGCGGGAGGCCTGGCATGTCTCAACTACACGTGGCTGTGGGGAAGGGGGAAGACCCGCCCCAACAACTTCAGGAGTGCGCGACGTCCCATCCCTGCCATCGGGTCGCGCTGTTTCCGCACGTCGCTATGGGGTGTGGCGTGCCCCATTTTATCCGACCCCTGACCCTCCCAGGCGGTATCACTAATAGCCACATTTTACAAATAATGACCCCAGCCTCACAGAAGGTAGCTACTTGCCCAAACTGACAGCTGGGGAGGAAGAGTAGGGGAATTTGAAACCAGGACTTTAAAATTGTTTTTACTCTACTTCTTTGACTCCCAGCGCGCCGGGTACCAGTTTGTGCTCCTATTCGTCCTGCGAAGTAACTCCCTCCTGAAGCAGCCCCCGGGTAGGTGGCAGCTCCAGGGACGGGCTTGCCAAGTGAGGCAGGCAAGGCGGTCCCTGCTTCTCCCCTCTGGGTCCCCTTCTCCTTGGAGCCCCAGCTTTCAGAGGCATTCTAAATCCTACAAATGGAGACGCCACAGAAACCAAGACATTCTCTAGCAACGAGGAAATGGGGGTTGAGCAGCGATTTGCTCCCATTCCCATAGGGGAAGGCCCCTCACTCACTAGTTGAAGGAGGTAGGAATTTCACACCGTCAATGCCATTCCTGGTGTTTCAGATTCATGATCCAGAGAATCTTGTTAGGACCAGGGTATAGAACCTGAAGAAAAGTTCTTGGGCTGCTTCCTCACTGGGCTTGTGCTGAGGTGATGGGCAGGAGATTGACAAGAAAATCTACCATTTCCGCATACTTACAAGGTGCCAGGTGCGCTGAGAAGCTCCTTATAACATTTCCTCATCACAAACCCAGCAGGAAGACAGTATTATTATTCTTGTTTAACACCTAAGAGACCCAAAGCTTTACTCAAACTACCTCAGAGGACAGACTACCTCTCTGAGGTTCCGCAGAGGCAGAGCTGGGTTCTGCCAAGGGCTTCATTCCCTGAGCCTGTTCAGGACTGATTTCCCAAGAGAAGGGGCTAGGGTTCAGTCAAGGGGACACACTTATAAGATTGTGCCAGGAGAGAACATATTTCTCCTCAGACTCTCAGGCAAACTTGAACCAGCTTTAGGATATGAAGGGGAGAGGAGTGGGAACACCCCACGCTTCTTGTCCAAATTCAAAGGGGATCCAAGGTTCAGCCAGGAAGGTTCTTTTTTTAACCAATTGTCTTTTTAAAATTTTCAGAACTAAAGTGGAAATGACCCAGTGAGGAAGGAAAATGAGCACAGCTTGCCCTGATCACACAAAACATACGTGCTGGCCAAAGGTACATCTCACCTCCCCCACCTCCCGTCGGAGAAAGAAGGGCCTTTTTGACCTGGAAGCCTATTAAAGCATTCCACTAGGGAATTCTCTGAAGAGACACTATGAGAAACCTTGTTCCTTAGAAGGCAGCACCACAAAGGGTTTTGTTGAAATTATTCTATAAATGCAAAGAAGCATTAGGGATGGTATGTGAACAAAAGCTGGACAAAGGACGCACGCCCAGATGCTGTCTTGGCCAGGTTGCAATTTGAATGATCTAATATTTTCTGGCTTCTTCTTGCTTTGCTTTTCCAATTTGGTTTGAATATTTGCATCACTGTATTATTTTCCTTGTACAATTGCTGTTGTCTGTACACAATTAGGTCATTTTCATAGTTGGGTGAGGATATGCTTCAGACTTAAGCTAGAGGTGGGAGCTGGCTCCCTCCTGAGATGTCTATTTAAATCTCCATGCTCTTGGTTCCAAAGACCCTACCTACACCCAGGAAATGAGTTTTAATATGGTCATCCAATCAAGTGGAGAGAACCAGGACATCCCTTTGTATTGTGGGTAAGCACATCTTGTTTCTATAAGTTTCGGGTAGATTTGCTGATCTAATCATGCTGTTCCTTGGGCCAAATCTAACCCTGTGTTGCTGTGTATGCTCCAGACAAAAGAAAGGACTGTTTTCTGGCTTGGTCTCTGGAAGGTCTGCTAAAATAGACCCTGGGCAAGTGAGAAGGAAAGGGAAGTAATAGGGTGAGGAGGAAGGACACACTGCTCCCAGAGCTGAGCCCAGAAACGCATGCAGATTATGTTCAAGCCAGTACAGAGTTTAGACAATGACCTCGGAGTCTGAAGAGAGAAAGGGGACCCCAAAGGAATGGAGCCTTATTTTGCATATGACAGCTGATTAGGGTCATGCTCCCAAAGTCCTTTACATCTCACTAACACACACTACTAATCCAGTTTCCTCAGTTATCTGGAATTTGTGACCCCGTGGGCAAGACCAAGGCTAAAGTTTATGTGCTACATAGGTTAAACAAATGGAAAGGATGGGTTATGATCAAAGTGCCCCATGGAAGCCCCCCGATTCTTAAAGTGCTTCCTAATCAAACATGACTGTCCCCAGCTCACTGAATGCCCAGTTGTGGCAGACCAATCTCTCTGGCTCAACCTTCTCATTATTTCCTGTGAGCTTCCTGTGTATCTTAGATCAGAATCTATGACTTTGGCCTTTTTAATCCTCTCTTCTTTCCTCTTTTAGTCCAAATTATTAGATATTTGATCACTAGATATTTGGATACCTTCTTACATTGTGAGACATGAGCTAGACGCTGGAGTTACAACAAGGGAACAAGGAGTCTCTGCTCTCATGGAGCTCACAGTCTAACGAGAAACACTGATGATAAAGTGTGATGGAGGATACGGGATGGGAAACCCAGGTCCAAGCATTGAGCAATGGCTGGATGTCGAGGCAGCTAAGACTCACAGAGATGATAGCTTATCCAGGCTCTCACAGATGGCTGATGACAGAGTTGGAGCTAAAGAGGTCACTCTGGAATAGAAGCCGGGCCTCTGCCATCACCTCTTTTCTGAATCAGACAGAATCTTCTCTAGTTCTTTCTCATCCAGTTGCACAGAGTTCCATTCCACCCTTCTCCCAAGACTAAGGTAGTCCTACCTCAGTGAAATTCACATTTTAGCCATCCACCAAAGCCAGATGTCAGCCCTCTAAGGGATGTCATCTCTCTAAGAACTGATGTGCCAATAAATTGAGCTGAGAGACATAAAGGTGCTTTCAGAGCTGAAATGCAATACGAACCTAAGTTTCTATCTAAGTAACACATTAATTCAATCAATGAATCAGTCAAGGGATTAATAACTAATCAACACTAGGTTCTGTGGGGGTGAGGCTATCTTCATGTATAGTATGCTCCCATCCTTAAAGAAATTTATGAATAAGTTGATGGTATAAGATTAAAGGGGGAAGATAGTAGGCGTATATGGAGTGTTATGTGCATGGTACTAACTGCCGATCCTTATACAATAGTATCTTAAATAATCCTCACTAGTCTAGGAGGTAAGCATTATTTTATTCAATAGATGGATGGAATGCCCTATTGCAGTCACTGATCAAGCCAAGATATAGCATAACAGCTAAAACTTTGGATTAGGACTCAAACTGCTTGAATTTGTTTCTAGGTTCTGCTAGTTACTTTCTGTATGAATGGGAAAATTGCTCAAATCCTCTGTGCCTCAATTGTAAAATTGAGATGCTAAGAATAGTACCAATTTTATGCTTTGTTGTAAGGATAAGGTAACCATAATGCAAAGTTCTTGCCATAGTGCCTGGTCCAGAGTAAGCATGAGATAAAAGTTACGTGTTATTATTATTATTCAATTGCAACACTTTTTTTTTTTTTAAATCTGCAAAGCCTTCCAAGATCCTCTATTAGAATTGGTCTCTTTTACCTCTGTATACTCACATAACTGTGGGCATGCCTCTTAGGACATTTTTATGTGTACCTGGCTATTAGCGTCGGACACAGAAAAACCAATAGATGTTGATGGTTTAATGAATGGATGTTCCTGTCTCCCAGAACTATGGTATATCACATGCTTATAGAAGTCAGGGAGTATTGTGCTTTTAGCTCGAAGGCAGACAGAACATCTACATATTCTAGATCAGTGGTTCTTAACCTTTTTTGAGATACTGAACCCACCAGTTTCATATGCGCATTCACCGAACCCTTCTTTAGTGATAAATAAAATATGATTTTTTTTTCCAAATTCAAGACATAGGTATATGTTTTTATACTGGTGCACAAAATGAGCCGTGCATGAACATCACCTTGCTCAAAGAACAAAACCAACAAAGTGCATGAACTCACAACAAATTACGGTATTACTTTATTCTGGCCTCCACGGCAGAGGCTTCTCCGAACCCCTGAGACCAACTCATTGAACCCCTAGGGTTCGATAGAACCCAGATTAAGAACCACTGTTCTAGATGAAGTATAACAAATGTACTTTTGAATGGAGAGACAAATTTTCATGTAAATTAGCAAAATCCTCATGGACACACAACACACACAAAAGGACTGGAATTCAAAGTGGTCAACTGGCATGGAAGCTCTGTGGCTCTGGAATTCTGTCTCAGTGACTTTGAGCTGTGGCTTGGTTTTAGGGAGGACAAGAGACTAGTATTAATGTCCTCAATAGATGGAGCATTGGAACAGAGAATTCTGCACAAAAGTGAGTCTCACAAAGGGATACATACTGAGTGAAAGGGCAGACTAGGAAAAAACCCTACTGTAATAAAGAAATACAGTAATACTTGTCCTTAACTCAGAAGATGTTAAAATCACAGACTGCCCCTCACACAGCCTTGGGATTTGAATTTATATTATTTACATAGTCTGGGAAACTTCCGCTGAAAAATTAATTTAAACTGGTCTGAGCTGGGTAGCATCCCAGAACCCCAGGCAGAAGCAGATATTCTGTGAAGGATAGCCATTGGACATCACAGTCATCTTATAGATAAGGCCCCACCAAACATGAAATCACAATCTAAAATGACAAGTCACACTCTGAAAACAAGTGCCAGGAGTAAAAGTCAGTACAAACTACAATGATCAGAATTAGACATTATGTAACACTTTTCATATATCAAATATAAATTGTTTCAATGTTACAAAGAAAAACAGGAGGCCCTGACCGGGTCAGTTGTAGAGCATTGGCCCAGAATGTGGATGTCCTGGGTTCGATTCCTGATCAGGGCACACAGGAGAAGTGCCCATTTGTTTCTCCCCCTCTCACTTCTCTCTCTCTCTGTCTCACCCTTCTCCTCCGCTCCTGCAGCCATGGATCAATTAAAGCAAGTTGGCCCCGGGCACTGAGGATGCCTCCACAGCCTCCTCCTCAGGCACTAAAAAATGGCTCTGGTTGAAACAGAGCAAGGGCCCCAGATGGGCAGAGCATCTCCTCCTAGTTGGGCGTATGTGGGAGTCTGTCTCTGCCTCCCCTCCTTTCACTAAAATAAAAAAATAATAATAAAACATGAAAAACAAAGAACTAAATCTAAAAAGACAAGGCAAAATTGAAAAAGAACCAGATACTACTTATGGAGAAAAAATATATAACTACAAAAATTAGAAACACAGTGAACCAGTAAAAGTAGAGTAGACCCAGATAATGAGAGACTTAGGATACTGGAAGATGAATCTGAAGAAATGACTTGGGATACAGAAAAGAAAAAAAGAGAAGCAAAGAAATGAGAAACATGAGTTATTAAAGGTGTCATGAAGGAAAAAATAGAATGTGAAAAAGGCAATGTTTAGAGAAAATAGTTAAAATGTTTCTAGAATTAAGGGCAAGAGGTAGAATTTATTTAATCTCTGAACCTAAAACACCAGGCAAGTGCCTGGTATTTAGTGATGTCCAATAAATGTTTTTGAGTTGAATTGACATATGTGCTGTAGCATTTGCTTGCCCATTATTTCATACACCTATTTATTTTTTTAAAATATTCACCAGAAATGCAGTTGTAAACAAAACAAATCTTTGTCTTTATCAAACTGTAATTCCAGATGAACAAGAAGAATAAACAAGTGAACAAATTAGTACTCAAGATACTTCTAGATTGCGAGAAGTGCTATGAAGGCAATAAAAGGGTTAACAGATATATTGGACATATGATTTCACTGAAGAAGTGAGACCTGATAAGTCGCGTGAAAACATTTCAAGAAAATAGAGCAAGTACAAAGGCCCTGAGTGAGAAATAACTTGGCATTTGGAGGAAGAGAAAGAAGCCAGTGTGTTGGATCTCAGTGAGTGACAGGGAGAGTGGTATGGGACATAATGGTAGGGAGAAGCAATGGGATTTCTTTTTCTAAGAGCAGCAGGAAGTTAGAGGGTTTTAAGCACAGGGGCAATGTGCTGTCACCCTGGCTACTGTGTAGTAATGGATTGCAGGGGGGTGGGGGGGGCAAGAATGGAAGCAGGGAATTTAGCTAGTGATATCTATCAGTCATCCAGGCAAAATGTGACAGCAACATGGACTAGGATAATAGCCAAAAATATAGAGAAGGTGCATGGATTTAAATATAGTTTGGAAGAAGAAACAGGGTATTTGGAATAGAAGTAAAAGATGAAGGAACGGGAACAAGGGATCAAGCATGATTCTTAAGTTTTTGGATTGAGCAACGAGGTGAACAGAAATCATGTAATTGGGCTCCCACCCACAGCTGCCCTGCAGCTCAGAGCACTGTATCCAAAAAATCCAAGGGAGTAGAGAGTCAAGACTGTGACGCACTGGGAGGTACAAATTAAAAGGAGATCCCAGCATGAGGTAATGAGCGAAAAATGCCAAAGCCTATTACATAAGCGAAAGTGAAACCTCTGAGGAACAAATAAACAAAGGGTATCATATTGATATAAAAATACAAGAAGCTCACTCTGTGGTTGCTGACATACATCACTGTGGAAACAAAATCATGTCCAAAGTGACTATGGTTAAACTTGGAACCAGATGATAGGAGCTTTAGGAAGTTTCAAAATAATTAAGAATAACTTAACAAAGTAGCATTATTCCCCAGGATTATGGCTTAGAACAGTGGTTCTTAACCTGGCTTCTATCGAACCCTAGGGGTTCAATGAGTTGGTATCAGGGGTTCAGAGAAGCCTCTGCCGCAGAGGCCAGAATAAAGTAATACTGTAATTTGTTGAGAGTTCATGCACTTTGTTGGTTTTGTTCTTTGAGCAAGGTGATGTTCATGCACGGCTCATTTTGTGCACTAGTAAAAAAACATATACCTATGTCTTGAATTTGGAAAAAAAAATCATATTTTATTTATCACTAAAGAAGGGCTTGGTGAATACGCATATGAAACTGGTGGGTTCGGTACCTCAAAAAATGTTAAGAACCACTGGCTTAGAGAGAAGGGGCAGCATCCCTCTGGAGAGGACAATTCAAGGGGACCAAGTGACTCAGAGTAGTTCATGTGAAAGAAAGTACTGCTGCCTAGAAAAAGGACTGTAAATTAACTTACATTAGTCAGGATTCAGCTCTCAAGTTCATAAGACTATGGTAGGATAGCTTTTTCTTGGCACTATACATACACACATATGTATGTATGTGATAAGGTGACCAGACGTCCCAACAGTTCCAATTTTTAACAATTTGTCCCATGTCCCGCGGCATTTTAAAAAAGTCCCGATTTTTGGAAAGAACGCACGAAAAGCTAGGGAACGGCAGGAGGACGGGAAGGGAATATACGGTTTTCCGCGGGGAGACCCTGCCTCGACCTGGAAGCATCTGCACTGCCACAAGAGCTGGCTGCCCCATGCGGGGCCCTGAAACAAAGAACTTCGGGTGGGACGTACCTGCTGGGGCGGCGGCTGTCAAGTCCCCTAACTACCCATAGGCTCTTGTCCTGGACGCCTGCGTGTGGCTCCTGGCTCCGCGAGACACAAGCCACTGGGTCTCCAGCAGGTGGCAGGGCTGGATGTTGGGAGCGCGGCCGCCTAGCGGGCCAGTGGTGCTGCCCTGCCAGCTCCCGCCTGCTCGTGCAGCTCCGGCATCGGTTTCGGGACCATGTAACCCGATCCCTCTGATTCACTCAAAATTTCCCATATAGTAATATTTCCAAAAATGATCTTTTTAATGAGGTATCATTATTAAAAAAATAGATTGATAACAGGAAAAGGTTAAATATTGGGCATTAGCAAAAATTACAATAGAGAACAAATGGTTAGAAATATTTCATCATTTTGAAACAAACCATGTTCCATACAATAATGCACTAAAAATTGTGGAATACACGCTGTCTTTACCAGGAACTAATGCTGTGACTGAATGCGTTTTTTCTACGGTAAATAAAGTGTGGACATCAGAAAAATTACAATTAAGTGTTGAGACTTTGAAAGCCATTTTATGTGTGAAATATAATTTAACAAGTTCTTGTGAAAAATTTCATGACCTTTTAAATTACAGCAATCTACTAAAAAAAATTCACTCAAATGAGAAATATGCCAAAGAATAAAATAGCACTATACATAATTTTTAATGTATTATATTTGTAAATTGTACTTATGTTGAAATTTAAAACAACATATTACAATACTATTTTTGCATTCTATTAACATTTTTTTTGCTCCACATAGACCAAAGTTTTAATCAAGAACCACTCCCCCCAACCCCACCCCCCAGTCAATGGTGTCCCGCTTTACCAATTTTAAAATCTAGTCACCTTAGTATGTGAGTAGCATGTAGTTTGTGACAGCCTTGTTCTTGGCGTACTTGTTTTTATACTCTTATTTCTCTTTAATACCTATCATTTTTTTTGATTAAGAAACCCCATATATTTGAAACACAATGTGTTTTGAAATGTAGTGGAAAACAAATAACTTTCTGCCCAAATAAGGCAGCATGAAAAGCAGGCATCTAGTGGTTATGACATCTCAGTGAACCTAAGAGGTGCTAATTACTTTCTGTTGGACACTCATGTCAGAATCATTACATTCATTAGATAGGTGGGAATCTTGCTTCAACCATAACAGGACGCCAAAGGTTCAGGAACAAAGGGAGGTATTCAGGTAAGATGGGCAGAGCCAATGGAAATAATCAAATGCACAATTCCAGATCCTGTAGGGGTTGATTTTCACTTGGCTGGGAAGGGCTATGGGAGGAGCACCTGTGGCCTGCTCAGGTGGATCTCTTACAGAAACTTGGCTGGTCCGGGCCATGGCTGCTCTCTGAGTCCACCTACTGGGATTGAGCACTCTTCCAGACAAGTGGGTCAAAACTCCCCTCTGACCTTGGGAAAGGGTTGCTTTCTGATTAATTACATGCATATTAGTAAGTTTTATTCCTGTTTTTTTTTTTTAACATCTCCATGGCATTTGAACTGTTGATTGCACGTGTGCCAATGACATTGATCAATTAGAGTATATAGGTTTCAGGTGAACATCTCCATGGCATTTGAACTGTTGATTGCATTGTGTGCCAATCACCCAAAGTCAGCTCATTTTCTACCACCAACATTTATTTGTCCCCCTTTTTGCCTCTCCCCCTTAACCACTTCACTTTCATCTATGCCCATGAGTCTCAGTTTTATATCCCACCTATGTGTGAAATTACCTAGTTCTTAGCTTTTTCTGATTTACTTGTTTCACTTAGTATAATATTCTCAAGGTCCACCCATGTTGTTGTAAACTGATTTTACAGAGTGAGGAAGGGAGAGAGACAGAAGCATCAATCTGTCAAAGTAATACAAAGGCAATAAAAATCCAAATAATACCAAGGTACATAAAATATAAAATCAAACTTTCTTTTCCACTGCTCTCCCATTCTATTGCTCCTGCCTGTTCATGAGTAACCACTAATAACCACCAGAAGTGTGAACACTTCTGGGTTTTCTCTCCGCACATTTGGACATAGTTCCATGTGTGTGGATATATATCTATATATATAACTACATTTATAAAATATATGTATAGCTTTATTACTTTTTAAAAAATGTTCTGTTCACACTATTTTGTATCTTGCTTTTTTCACTCACTAAAAATTATGGCTTTCTACTTCTATTGCATTCATATCAACCACATATTTTTATAATGGCTCCTGAATGAATCATGAGATCATAGAAAAATATACTATAAGGTATTCAGCCTATTAGGGACATTTAGGCTATGCTGAATATTTCTTTCATTTTATTTATATTTTCTTCCTTTTTATTGAAGTTATTGGGGTGACACTAGTTAACAAAATTATACAGGTTTCAATGTGCAAAATTCTACAACACATTATTTGTATACTGTAACTGTATTATGCGTTCACCATCCCAAATCAGATCTCTGTCCATCACCATTTATTCCCATACCCTCCTCGGACACCCCTCCCACTTCTCCCTGTCAATCACATTGTTGTTCAGGTCCATAGTTTTTTCTACTTTTTTCTTTTTTTGCTCAATCCCTCCATTCCCCCTCCCCTTACCCGAGACAGCTGTCAGCCTGCTTTCTATCAGTGAGTCTGCCTCCAATTTGCTTGTTAGCTCATTGTGTTCATTAGAGTTCACATATGAGTGAGATCATATGATACTTGTTTTTCTCTGACTGGCTTATTTCACTTAGCATAACGTTTTTCAGGCCCATCCATGCTGTCACAAATGGTAAGAGTTCCTTCTTTTTTATGGCTTAGTATTCCATTGTGTAAATCTACCACAGCTTTTCTTACTCACTTTTATAGTATAAATTACTGTTACAATGAACATTCTTACACCTCTCTTTTTCTTTTATTTTTAAAAGTACACCTGCTGGGTCAAATGGTATGAATGTACTGAATTTTGATAACTACAGACAAATTCCCTTCCAGAAAGACTGACCAATTTATGCTTCTGTCAACAATGAAAGCGTGCCCTTTGTTCATTCACAATCTCATCAACAATAGATACTGTCAGTTTCTAAAGTTTGGCAGAACTTTTTGGCAAGAACATGGTACTTACTTTAATTTGTCTTTACGTGATCAGTAGTAAGATTAATCATCACATTTAATCTTTTCTTTTACTATGTTGCAATGAAAGACAAAGCTGAAGGTGTGGTTTTATTTCTTTTCTATACAGTTGACCAATGAAAACTGTGATAGTTTGAAATACTGACCCCTAAGAAGATCCACATTTGAATGTTACATGTTTCCACATTAGAGAAGTCAGTTATATTTGATTTCATAGCAGGCATAGTATAGCTGGGGGTGACCTCCACACAGCAAATATTTTAAGTTTCTTGATCTCTGTGCTCAGGGAGTCTAATTCCATGGAGAAAAATTCCTATTGGCTTTACTTGGGCCTCAAGGGAAGGGATGCTTTTAATTAAAGTCCTAACAGACTGAATCTAATTGGGAAGAGATCTTTCTTCAAAAGGAAATTAGGGTATTGTTAGGAAGTGAAATGGACACTAGTCAGCCAAAACCAAAACAACAAAACTATCCTCTACACTGAACTTTCCAATTGTCACTTCTTTCTTCACCTTGTAAACCTGTCCAGTTCCCAGTCACCACGTATGACCTGACAGCACATCGCTTACATCCAGAATGGGAGCCCATGGGCAGAACAGTGGAATCCATCATATTCTTTGCATTTTGTGCAGTGCTTGCTCAAGTACTTCCCACTATTTCAGCCCTCAGATCAACATATTTAAATCTTAGAATAAGAACAACTATCCTGAGAGGTTTTCCTATTGGCCTTACTCATTTTCCTTTCTCCTTGATTATTCTCATATGCCTAGAAATTCTGCATATTTACTATTCATTCGTTCATCCGTGCTGCCACTGTCTATAGAGCGACCTGGTGCTCGACATTGTTCAGGGTGCCCAGGGAATAGCAGTGAAATGGAAAGACAAGATCTCTGTCCTGGTGACAGATAAGGCTGGAAGGAGTGGTTGGAATTTGGACTTTTGAACTTTATCTGAAAAGCAATAGAAAGCTACTCAAAGGTTTTGGGCAGGCAAGAAACATGATCAGATTATATTTCAGATACATTATTCTAATTGATGTGTATTTTATGGACTGCAGAGGAAAAAACCAGAGGCCAAAAGACCAATCAGAGGGCCAATGAAGTAGCTAGAAGAGAAAAGATGCTAGCCTAGACTAGTTTGGTTGCCAAAGAAATAGAGATGTGAACAGAATAAAGAGATTTAGGTAGAATAAAGAAGATCAAGTGGTAGGAGTGTTATAGGAAAGGGAAGAAACAAAGATAATTCTGATACTTCTGACATGAGCAACTGGATGGTGATGACAAAGGGTAGCCCTGGAGGAACTGCTTAGGGCCAGGTCGAGAAAAGGATGAACTAGCTCTGGGTCACACTGAGGACATGTATGATTCTCATGTCAAGTAAGCAGTTAGGTGCCAGCTCTGAAGCTCAGGAGAGAGATTCGGAATATGAAGTTATTGGTAGTCACTAAGCCAAGGAGTTAGAAGACATTCCCCAAGAAGAGGATAGAGACTGAACAGAGAGGGTCACCAACACTGAACTAATATTTTAAATAAGGAAAACCTATATATTTGTCCTCAAGAACTGTAACTTCTGTCTTCTGTGGAGCCCCATATGAATTCTTCTCCGCTGTCGTTTTGTTTCTTCAACATTAGCCAGCTTCTTCATATAAGAAGGATAATAACTTAGGCAGCATTCCTGGTGGATTTACCATTTGGAAAGATTCCCAACCAGTCTCTTCAGGTCCCTCAGTTGTCGGCAAACTCATTAGTCAGCAGAGCCAAATATCAACAGTACAACAAATGAAATTTCTTTTGAGAGCCAATTTTTTTAAACTTAAACTATATAGGTAGGTACATTCCTTATCGAGGTAGCGCCTGCACGTGGTATTTTGTGGAAGAGCCACACTCAAGGGGCCAAAGAGTTGCATGTGGCTTGTGAGCCGTGGTTTGCCAACCACTGCTCTAGTTCGAAGGAAGAGGTATTCCTCATCACGTTCACATCCGCACACAAATTGTCCACTAGAGTCCCCCACCTTTGGTTCAAAGGCTTATCGGTTTCCAGGCCCATTGAATCCAGGGCTACACAGGTATATGGTCAATGGTAGTGAGATGGTGGGGTCCATCTACCTTTGAAGATAGCCCATCCCTGAATGAGACCCTTCTACTCTGTGCCTTCATCCTCACAGAAGATTTGAGGATCCTATCCCCTCCACACACTCCTCTCTGGTCTTATTTGCCCCTCTCCTGCCTCCTTTCCTCACTCCAGGGCTAGGTTACCCAATCATTGGATATGGAAGGATGGCACTGAGTGAATCCTTTGGTTCTTTGTATCTGTTTCCATCTGAAATGTCCTTAGGTACCAGGAAGAGAGAAGAGACATGCAGGAAGCACATTCATAGGCTGAGCTAGCACTCTGCCACACTTCCATATGACAGGTCACCTACAGAAAAATGATTCAAAGATCAATCAAGCCAGGTGCCTCCGAAGGCTGGGAATGAGAGTGGAAAGATCAAACACCCAAGATGCTGAAAACCACACAGTTTTTTGGTAAATATATACACAATTTCAAAAATGTATTTGCAAAAATGTAGGTGTCTCCGGTCCAGCCCTCCCTATTAATCAAAGAAACTGCTTGAACTTCTTGGCCCAGTTTGTGATCCTAGCTCTGACCACTGCTGCCCATGAAGGCCTCAATGAATTCCTCTCGAAGCCTCCAGACTTCCTTGGCTGGAGACTTGTTCCTCTTGGGACGGCTTCCGCCTGAGCTGAGCAGCCTGACCCCCAGCTGTGCTGGGCCCTCCCTCCGGTAAGAGGAACTGCTTTCAGCTTAGTCTATTAACACAAACATTCAAAAGCAAACATTCAAAAGCCACAGATCATGTTCGAATAAATAAAATAGGATTGAGAAAAGCTTCACCCGATGAAACCAAAGGGGTGTTTAAAAACTGCCCTTGCCTTCCAAGTAGGCAGGCAGGAAAGCCACAGCAATTCCAAAGGCTTGTGTGCTTGGGAGAGCTGGGTGGCTGTGGCCACAGGCCTTTGAAGAGGAAATGCCATGCCTGGGACAGGCAGGCAGCCAGCTCCGGAGTCCTGAAAGTACCAGAGAGAAGCAGAAAGCAGTAGCCAGGAATGGGGAGTACAGCAAGGAAGCAAAAAAGGGGAGGAAGGTGCAAGACAAGTAGGTGGAGAGACTCTTCCTAAATAGGGCCACGCACTCAAGCTGAGGAACCACTAGACAGAGCAATTCACTGTGCCCCTGAGACGGCACTGGGCAAGGAGAGTCCTGGGCGGCGGGCACAGCCCAGAGTGACTAAGGCTTTGAGGAGGGGTGTGAGTCGTCGCTGACGGGTGGAGAGGGGTGGTGGTGTCTGGGCTGAAGGATGCTTTTGCTTTGAATGCTTTGGAGGAAATTAACTTTACAAGGTGCCTCCCTGTCTCCCAGAGTTATTAAAAGAAAGGAGGGAGCAAAGAAGAAATGGAAAAATGGTAATACTTCAGGAAGGGCTGTGTGATCCCAACAGAAGGAAATGGGAGGCAGATTAAATGACTGACGAATGTGCAACCTCCCCTCAGGGAGGAAGAGCTCTGAATGTGACCCTGTACAAATGGAAATAAAGAGAAAAGGCACAACAACCAATGAGGCCAAGGACAACACACGCGCACGCGCGCGCGCGCACACACACACACACACACACACACACCTAGAGATGAATGACTAATTAAATACCCCTAAAAAGCTGCAAATAAAAAATGTTGGTTAGAACTCCCGTTTCAATAAAGCAGCGCTGCATGTCATAGGAAGGGCAGTGAGAGGGGGCGTTGGTGTAAATCATGGGGTCATCAAAAGGTACAACCCTCGGAGCCTTTGTGAGTCCTACCAGTGGGGCCCGGGGATGGGTATCTAGGCATTGAAGAGAAAAGAAAGCATTAGATCTAAAACTCTTTAAAAAAGGGGAAGCCAACTGAAGCCATCTATTTCACAGGGTAGGAAGCCAGGTGTTTTCCTGAATGTTAAAAAAACTGGGATTTAAAATTTAAAACCCTCCTGCCTGACAATAATCCTCAGAGCAGACGAGGCCACCCTCGCCCAACGCTGGCACACCCAGTCAGTGTTTGAAAGCACAATCCTTGGAAGCCCGTGCCTGCCCAGACACATGCACCCGGCGACTTCTCTACATTCAGGCTAAAAAGAATACTTTGGGAGAGAAACACCCCATCTGCTGCTCCTTTTCTGTCTCTTCACTCCTAAGGACTTTGGTTTCTTAAAACACCTTTGGATGGATAGTCTAGAGGACTCTGATGCCTCTGGAGGTCTAGACACTCAGAGTGAGCGGCCTCCTGACAGAGGGAATACCTCCCACACAGTGTTGTTTAGCCAACTGATCAGGGACACAGCTCCAGCTGGTTTCTGTGGGCTCTTTCATCAAAGTTGCGCCCGGAACCCCTCACAGCTCCGCTGCTCCCCAACACAGGAAACCCTAGCAGTCTTGGGAATTTTCTTCAGAAAATTCAGAATATCCTGATTGAAGGGCTTCAGAACAGAAATTGGTTAAACCAAAGTATACAAGCTCACACGTACAGTCTTCATGGACTAATCTTTATTTTTCTTTTTTCTAGTTATTTTGTGTTTGTATCAATAGATTTAGAAACAACCATACATTACAGTCAGATGCTTTATACAGTACGTTCTCACAAAACGCTGATAGGTTCTGAAACTTTAAGTGAAAAGACACACAACAAAACCAATTTTACCATAAGCTAATCGATATGAGCAAGATTTATATGTTCCTACAGCATCTCATCAACATAATGACATGACATTGAATGAAATGTTATTCAAGAACCTCTGTATGTAATTCTTAAAAGCCTGAGACAGGTACCATATTGTTTCCTTGGTTAATTGAGGCTTAGAGAAGCTATACAGTTTGCAAAAGGACATTCAGCCAGTAAGTCAGAGTCAGGATCTGAATTTAGTTCTATCTATTTCACTCATAAACCAGTTCCTTCCATCAGTATGCTGGACTGGCTTCAGGGGCCAAAGACAGGTTCATCCCTACAACAGGGAGAAATGGGTAAGAAATTTCCTGCTGAGTTAGACCTTTAACTAGTATAATTCAATGTTCTATCTCTGATATTGTCTAGGGGGGACATAAGATAGCCAAGGTTAGGCCATTGTGTTAAAAATATTGAATAATATCCTAAATATCTCTTAATCTCTCATTGATCTAGGTTAAACCCAACTAATATTTTCAGTGCACATCAGTCTATTGAATTCTGGGTTACATACATTTATTATTCTTCATTTACTACATTTTTATGTATCCTGAAATTACTTATGTTAAGTTCAAGGGCAGCTCTCATGCTCTATCACTCCCAGACTTAATAAATTGGCTGACAGAATCAAGATCCAAAAAAAATCTCAACAGACTGAAATGATGGAATGAAAATAATAAATTACAAATTGTGAACTAGGGTTCAAATAATTAGCCAGTTAACTAGACTGATGGTTAAAAAAAAAAAAAAAGAAAATAGATTGTGTAACTCAATGGTCAACCATGGACATGGTGATCCCGGGCTGCCTTAATAAAAACAGAAGGTCCAGGATAAAGGGTGAGCTAGATCCACTAGTTTAGCCTACACTGTATATATATGAAGTCGTGTTCTAGACACACAGTGTTAATAACAACCAAAAGATTTGAGTATTAAAAACCCCCCTCAAAATAATGAGAAAATGCTGGAATGAGTCAAAATCACACTGCATGAAGAGTTGGTGTTTGTATGTTTGAGGGATAAGTGAAGGGGGCAGAATAACTAAACGCTTGAAGGTGGGTAGTGGCTTCAGAGGGAAAAACTGGAACCAAATGTAAAGAAATTTCAAGGGACTGATTTTGGGGTAGTATAAGAGAAATTTCTAACTGTCAGAACTGCAAAATGAAATGTGCTGTCTCAAATGGTGATACGCTTCCCATCCTTGGAGGCGTTCAAACAGAGGCTGAATAACCACGTGTGAGGCGTGCTCTGGAAAGAATTCTGACAGTGGACGTGACTTCACGATATCTAGAATTCCTTCTAGGTATAAGACTGCAGTCTCTCAATGTTAACTTACCATTTGGGCAAGCCCTCAAAAGGCTATTGAGCTCTCAAAGCTTCAAGTTTCTCTTAAGTAAAAAGTATTCCCTTAAGTAAAAGCATTACCTTAACTCCTGTGAAATCATAAGTTTGATGTAAAAATGCTAGTAGTATTTTACTAAGATTCATTATACTAATTATAGTTATTAAAATATTCATGAGTCACCTAAAAATCACCTGCATCAATTCTGAGGCAACTTGGGAGTCACTAGACTAGTTCATCTCTATAATCCTTTGGTTCTAAGATCCTAAGATTTTGTGATTTTGGAGATTTCAATCATATACCTTGGAGGTGACAACAGGGGAGAGCTGTTTGGAGAAGATGACAAGACCACTAAAAGGAGGTACTCTTTTAAATTTCCCCACACTTCCTGTATCACTCAGACAACTCTGTTATTGTTGTGGCAAATGAGGGGGAAGAACGCCAGAATGACTGAAAAATGAAAGGAAACCATTGTTACCAGGAGCCATGTCTTAGCTCTCCTTCCAGGTGGATTCTCAGGCTGGCTCCCCTTGTAGCACCCTAAATGGTGACAGCAGTTCTAAAGCTCACATTTCCACATAAGTTAGCCCAATGGGGAATAAAGATTAAGTTCTAGCATTCCCAGAAAAAAACTGGGGTCTCACTCTGGTATAGATTTACTGTGACTAAGAGGGTAGAATGGGGCAAACAGGGTATTGGTCCCAACCAAACCATACTCTTAAGAATGAGGGCAAGCAGTTCTCAAAGGACGTGTGGAGAACCAGATCGAAGGACTAACCAATGGTGAACAATCCAGCCTTTGGCTATCATCAACCCACAGCTTCCACATATTCAGGTTATAGCTCTACGCCTGCCAAAGGGAGGTAATATGAAATCTCATCCAGTTACTAAAGCTAGCTCCAAGTCCAGTATTTCATGCCAATGTGCAAATCATGTCAAGTGACTCTTCATGGTTCAGTAATCGGTGGGTAAATAATTTTAACCACACCCTACATCTAATAGGAAAGACAAAACAGAACTACAATAAAAATTCCAAAAATTGTAAAAGGGATCAGTCTTCACACACAGGGCAATCTCTTTGGAAAGAAATGGCAAAGACTCCCTATTCTGCAGTGAAATTTTGGGGCAGCCTTCATTTCACTCTGCAACAGGATCTCCCTGGTCCATTATTTCTGTGAGAGCCTCTTCAGAGGACTAAGAAGTTTAACAGCCACTGCTTGTTGGGCCCTGAGGACAGATTTATGGGTTGGGCAATGATCTATGTCAGAGTTGGGGATTTATTTGTGATGGAAATCTCTCATGATTATAGTTGGCTCCTATCTTTGTGTTTTTGGTTGTGATGGTTAATTTTATGCATCAACTTGACTGGGTCGCAGTCAAGGATGCTCAGATATTTGGTCAAACATCATTCTAGATGTTTCTGCAAGGGTGTTTTAGAATGAGATTAACATTTAAATCTGAGACTAAGTAAAGCAGATTGCCTTTTCTTATGTGGATGGGACATAACCAATCAGAAGATGTCCTGAATATAACCAAAAGGCTGACTCTCCTCTTGCTTTGAACTGGGACATTCTTTCAGGCTTGAAATGAAATATCAGCTCTCCTGGGACCCTAGCTTGCTGTCTCATTAGGCAGACGTTGGGATTTGCCAGACTCGATAATCAAACTAGCCAATTCCTATAATAAATCCATTTCAGCCTGACCAGGTGGTGGCGCAGTGGATAAAGCATCGGACTGGGATGCGGAAGACCCGAGTTCGAGACCCTGAGCTCGCCAGCTTGAGCGCGGGTCCATCTGGCTTGAGCAAAAGCTTGTCAGCTTGGACCCAAGGTAGCTCGCTGGCTCCAGCAAGGGGTTGCTCGGTCTGCTGAGGGCCCGTGGTCAAGGCACCTGTGAGAAAGCAATCAATGAACAACTATGGTGTCGCAACAGCAACGGAAAACTAATGATTGATGCTTCTCATCTCTCACCGTTCCTGTCTGTCTGTCCCTGTCTATCCCACTCTCTGACTCTCTCTGTCCCTGTAAAAAAAAAAAAAAAAAAGAAAAATCCATTTCACTCTATCTATATATCTATATCCTATTGGTTCTGTTTCTCTGGAGAACCCTGATTAATATACTAGTTAATTCTATGGGTAGTAACTAATGATCTAGTTGATTAATAGTTCTCATTTTATAACACAGGTTTAGATGGCTATAAATTAATGGCTTCTGATTCCATATTGGCCATTGTATGGGACAATGCAAAGCAATGACCAGGAGATGGAAAGAACAGCAACTGTCCTTTTTCTGGAAGGCTGCACACCACCAGCATCTTTTCAGGGACAAGAATGTCCCTTTTGACATGTTGGAAGGGTATAACACGAGAATTCTAAAAAAGGCCTGGAAGATCACTTATTCCAGGTCCTAATCTTCTTTATTATACTTTTCCCTTCTTCCTTCTTTTGCTTAAATTAACAAATTGAGGAAGGAATTTGGCTTTTCCATTGAGACAAGGATCCAGACTAATGTATTTAGTACACTAAGACTGCAGATCATAGGCAGAAAGTGTTTCTTGTAGCAAGGCCCGATTTCATTCCTTCTTGGTTTTTAGAAGCATTAGTTTCAAAACACACCTCTCTTTCTTACAAGATTTACAAAACACATCTTATAGCCTGAATTTTTTGTCCAAGTCTCTTAACGCTGCAGTCCAGGGAGACTATGTTCTGATGGTGCCAATATACATTAGACAATGGAATAACCAATTATTATAGTTCCACAAAGCAAGAATTGCCAATAGCCAATTGTGGCCAAGACTGTCAATTACCCCCCGATACTCACTTAATCCTCCCACTTAGTAAGAAGATCTGTAACTTTTACTTAGGCACATTACCACCCGGAATAAAGACTCTTCCATTTCCTTCCAAGTAGGTGTGGCCACATGGCCAAGTTCTGTAAATAGGTCAACAGAAATGCTGTGTGCAACTTCTACAAAATGTCCTTACGGGGACAGTTAAGATCGTTCTTTCCTTTGTAACCCTTGCTAACATTCTAAGCCGAGGATACAGAGGTTCTCCTTACCATCTTGACTCAGCCAATTCCATAATCCAGGGCCTATAACTTGCCACACTTCATTTCCTGGTATTAAATTCTGATAGAGTTGACAGAAAATCTAACTTAAAGAAACTCAAATAAGAAATATAAAAGGAATGTACTGGCTAATACAACTGAACATTCCACAGGGATAGATGGCTTGGCTTAATCTAGACCTAATCAACTTCCTCTGAGTTGTCACCAGTTTCAGGCTGGCTGTCCTCAGAGAGAATAGGATAACCTGCTTTGAGCCTCATCTCTTTACCGTGGGGAAGAGTCTGTGCCCTGCCTGTGCTGTGGTTCCCTTAGATTGCACCAGCTCACGTCCCCAGTTTGAACCAAGCATGTGATTGGTCGCAGGTGGGATATTCTGCTGTTTAGATTGATGAAATCCTGCTCAGTACCTGAGGTTGGGCTTAATTCCATTCAAACCAGATAGCTGACGGGGGAAGCTGGTAGTTTCCCAAAGGGCACAAGGTATGGTTACCAGAAAGCAGGTGATGCATGCTGGGTGGCAAACAACAGATTTTCACCATACCCTTTAATATAATTTATACTTGTACCATCACTTGGCCTAAGCATTACAGAAGCATGACTACTCTTTGGAGAACTATTAAATAGGAGTATAGGAGATTATAGATTATAAAGTACTTTGTGGTGAGCTAAATTACAGAATTTCAAGTAAGGTACTTCTGATGCACTAAAAGACCTGAGAAAGAACTTGCTTTCCCTCTCACCCCCAAGGGGCACACCAGTTTGGCAGGGGAAAGAAGACTATGATTGCTTAGAGAAAAAAAAATTACATCGAACCTTACAACTGCTCTCCTTGCCACTTGGGAAAGAGAGAAAAGAACATCTGGATCATGCTCTCCCTTGGCCTGTCCACACACAGGTCAGCCACAAACAGTAGCTCCCTTCTCAGAGCCCCATTAATTCTTTACCTGGAAGACTGGCTGCCCGCTCTCACTTGGCTTTCCTCGCCATCTCGAGTTTTCCATTTCCAATACTTAGAAGTTTTGTTTGTGAGGGTCCAAATGTGGCAGAAACTATTTACAGGCTTCTTAGCTGCACTAGCTGCAGAGGCCAAGAATGTTGGCTGAACAACTGACAAACCTTTCCAGGCAGAGATCTGAAGCAGAGACTTTGAAAAAACACCTCCCAATCTGTCAGGAACATGGAAAAAGTTGCTGTCTCTTCTATGTTGGCAGGGACCCTAAAGCACAGCATCACAGCATCTGGTTAACCAACCACTGAAACTTCAAAACACAGAGATCAGACTCTACTGTTTTTCTTTAGGAACACAGAGCAGCAGTCAAGAAGCATAGGACCACAGGGCTCTAGGAAAAATAAGAAGTTATTGGGCTTTAGGGACTGTCTTTGCACCAACCACAGATTCATACCATATGGACTTAAACTAGAATCAACTGCTCAAGGAGCCAAAAGAAATCATGATACCAAGAGGTAGTGTGCGACAACCTCTTTTCATAGTAAAAATAACTTCAAGTACTTAGCAGAAACCTGGGAGAAGGGGCGTTTTTCTGAAATACAGAAGCAAAACCACTATTTGATAGTTACATACAGCATTACCTACCTGATAGGAAACTGCCCTTTTCAAAATCACGTGGCTTAGGTTAGCTCTCCTGGGTTATACAGTTCAGAGCATGAAAACTTGCTTTAATTCCATGAAATTAAGAATTAAGACTCATATTCCACTGTTTACAAGGCCTTTTATTTATTTATATGCTCCAGCCTTTTCATGAATTTTCTCCAAACATCCCATTTCCACTTCTGAAGCCATCATTTCCCCAGAATTCCAACAGGTCCTGAAATCATACTTGTCGTTTGGTTGTCCTGACTCCCCCTACCTACCCTGACCCCTAAGTTGTGCTGTCCAGCGACAATGCCCAACAGCTTTCAGATGGAGCCCCCAGCATACTGAGCACGTGTTCCTCCTGCAGCTCAACATAAAGTCCAGGTGGCAGTCACTAATAGCTGTCTTTGCATCCGTATGTCCTTTCCCACTGGGCCCCTTTCACCAGTGCCGTCCTGGATAGCTACATTCCCTGAGCTCTGCTGCACCCGCCTTGAGCTGCGCTCAGTTCCGTGGTGTGTAATTCATAAGGGACACGGAAACAGACTTGATACTAATAGCCTATCTTTGAATCCACTGAAAGAAAAGAGTATTAGCATTAACAGCTGGTTTCAAACTAACTGAAGTGATTAAAGTTGTTACGCCCAAATCAGCAAAACATGTAACATGATAAAAGACAGAAACTAAACATGCTAAGAGAAACGCAGCCTGCAGCCCAACATTAAAAAGCCTCCAAGAAAAGCAGTTTCACAAATTATGAAGAAACTATCCTACCTTTGCAAAATAATAAATTGATCAAGTAGCTTATTAAAATAATTATTTCCATTTTTAAGTAGCAGTAAACTACAGTATTCACTCCAAATCGTCATGAAATATAGTAGGATTTTAGGATGGCTGAGTGCACTCAGGGGGTGACCTCTGAAGCCCGACTGGCCTTGGTTTGAATCCTGGCTCACCTACAACATTTACTTCTCATGTGAGCAATCTTTTGAAACTCAGTTTCCTTGCCTGTATAAAATAGGGGTGATAGTCCTGTACTTACTCAACTCTAGAGCCTACATTGTAACATCTCTGAAATCTTTGGTCTCAAACAGCTTTTGGCCAGGCCAGTCTCGAAGTGGTTATTGCTTATGTATATGTAGACTCGGCGGTTACCTTTGGAGGTATGAATGGACAACTGCAACCCTTCAAGATTTCAGTCCACAAATCATTGTCCTGATCATGGACAGAAGCCCTTTTATTAACACCTGGTCAAGAAAACCAGCATCAGACCTTGTAGAACTTTGATGAAAATTGCAGAAACAGTGGTGAAGTACTTCAGTGAGAAAAGCTGCACCACGAGGTCTCAGTCACAAATGTCAGATGGAATGTGAAGTTTAGGAATGGCTTACGTAGTTAATTTCATTTATCCTTTTCTTTTTATATAAGCAAAGAATGATATAAAAACTTGTCTTGATGCTATTGTACATAAATTCTACACTTTTTTTTTTCATATTTTACCATTGCAAGTCAGGGTGTGTCACACGATTAAGTAAGCCATGTTCTCAGTGGTATACAAAATGCTGTGTCTTACAACTGATGGGAGTCTTAGGCTGATGAAATAAAATGCCAAAAAGAGCCCTTTATATATGTATAATCATTCTAAATTGAATTTTTAAAAAGCATTATGTCATAACCCAGGAGAAGCAGCCTGTATATTGCTAACACTTTGTTCACTTGCATTTAAGTTTAGAGGAAGCCCCAAGTAAACCAATGGACATGTATATAGAACTATTAGCTCTTATTTACATGATTTAATTATATTAAGATACACAAATTTAACTTGTTTTAATGTAGGCAAACTTAATTTTTGTCCATCTTACTGTTTATGTTAAAATAACATCCCTCCCCTGCACATTCTTTTCTTGACTCAAATGAAATATTAATGTATGGTTAAGGTGGGAGAGAAACATGGCTGAGACAAATGCCTTAGTAAATAGCAATAAATTTGTCAAACTAAAAAAAATAAGCATTGTCATAATTGGTAGAATTTTTTCTTAGTGTTACATAAAATGACACATTTTATAATAAATGACATTCTAGCTTCAATGAAATATAGCAGTGCCCACCCTCATCCAATTGTGAAGAGTTGGTAATTAGCAGTTGTGATGTGCTTACAATGGTGTCTAGCTTATGATGAGTTCTAAGTTTTTAGCTATTAATATTATCCTATTAGTCAGGGCTTTGCTATAGATTGAGAGATAACAATCTATCAGACTGACTTAATTTATTTTTTTGTTTGTTTTCAACCTAGAAAGTTTCCCTACTGCTCCCACCTCATCTCAACACCCAGTCTTTATTCAGGAATTACTTTATGCCAGAAACTGGACTTGATGCTGTGAAGATGCAAGTATCAACCACAGGTTTGGCTCCAAGCCCAGTTAAACACAGAAGAATTTTATCAATAATTACATAGACAGGAAGAAAGATAATGCCAGGCACAGAGAGGAATTAAAGAGAAGAAAAACATCCAAGCTCCATTATTTATCATTTAATAGTTTGACCTAAGAATAAGCCTTTTTCTCTGGCCAGATAACTTGGTTCATTAGAGCACTGCCTCAAAGCACAGAGGTTGTCAGTTCAATCCCCGGTCAGGGCACATACAGGAATGGATTGATATTCCTATCTCTCCCTTCCTTTCTATCTAAAATCAATAAAATAAAAAAAATTAAAAAAGAGAAGCTTTAACCTCTACGAGCCTTGGTTTTCTGATCTGTAAAATGATTTATAGCCCTTCCCATCATTTATGCTGCCCAAAATAACATGAGTAAGCTCCCTTCTTCACCTAGTCCCTGTTCACAAATGCATGTGGGCTCAAAGTCTTAACTCTTGGTGAAAGTGAGGGTTATGAAAGTAAAGGTAAAGCCAGGCGAGAAAATGGCAGACTCTCTCAGGAAATGGGGGGGGGGGCATAGGGTGGGTTTACCTCAGATCAGAGTGATGAAATGGGCATCAACTACCTGAGAGATTCCTGGGTTCTCACTCTGTTATTCTAGAAATACAAGTCAGACACAGGACTAACTCAGAATTGTCCCCACTGGTATTTTAACCTGGGCGGACCTCTGCCACCATGTGGTGCCAAACTACAGAACGGATTTTAAACTTCTAGTTAGGTACTAGCAATTCCTAGAGAACTAGTTGTACAGGCTCATCATGGACCCAGTTCATGTTACTGAGTTTTTTGTACTAACTGAAGGACTTTACTGTTGTAGGATTGCTGTGAAAAATCTTAAAAGACTTGCTGTTTTTAAAGTGCTTAGTTAGTGCTTGGTATTTAGTAAACTACTAAGATACATATTAATTACTACTCTTATTACCAGTATGATGCTAAAATCATTCAACAACCAGAATGACATTAGTGTCAGCCAAGCAGGAGACATACACCATGAACACAAACACGACGTCCACATGGGAGAAACGCTGCAGCTACTGCTCAGCTGCCCCTTGGGACAGGCAGAATACACGCGGGTGCAGATAATGAGAGGGGAGGCCCTTTGTGCAGGGAAAAGCCTGATGCTCATATGGTGACCTTCATGTTGTTCTGTGACTGAAGCAAGGGGTGAAAATAAAAGGAAAAAAAGGAGGAATGCTGCCAAGTTAGGATAGGACCCAGTCATGGGAACCCATGGAGGGAGAGAATTTTGATAATTATTCAGCAAGAAAATAAAACCTAATAGCTGAGTTGTGTCGTAGCTCATCAAAGGTTAAAGAATGCATTTGGTTATACAGTTCAAAATGAGTGCAGTCTACCACACTCCAATATGGGAAATGTTTACATTATAGTTCATTTTGAAGAACACAGGCACACATCCTCTAGATAGCTTCCACTGACCAAAGTTGAAAGGAAAGACTTTATAATTAAGTACAGATCCCCAAAGGTTTATTTAAGGGCCTACTTTTACTTAAGTTGTCTTTATTTTTTCAAGCATTTCCCCTCAGTACAATTCTAATTTCAAAATGAGTATTTCTCTAAAATGATTCTTTCTCTAATGTTGATGCAATTGGAAGTTCCCAAATCCATGATGGAAATGAACTGGTGCTATGTGCATCTGATCAAACCAGTAGCAATACAATGTCTAACGCAAATGTAAAGCATTTCTTAAAAGACCATAAAGGCATAGCAAACCAGTAATGGCATCAAGTAGGAATTAAAATTTCTAGTTAAAGCCACTGAAGGCTCTGTGGTTAATTTTGAAAAGTTACTTCAAACCAGAAACCTCTTGCTACTCAAAATTCAAATAGCATGCAGTGGACATCTGTGACTTTTGTATTCTCAAGTCACTACCTTTCCTCTCGTTCCTACATAGTTTCTTTTTCTGATAATTTCCCTTTCCTCTGGAGGAACTTCTCTCCTGATCAGCTCAGGGATAAAATGTCATCTAATTTGGGGAAAATCAAAGTTCTTCCCCCAAATTTCATATAACCTGCTACCATACTTTGGTTATGATGACATAAGCTGAAACTGTCAACAGCTGACATCTACCATCCCTACCTCACTGTCTCTCACCCCAAAAAGAACAGCCCCAAAGAGAGAGTCTGCTTAGACAAGAAAAGCAATCCAAAAAGAAAAAAATCAGAGGCAAGTATGGCAGACGGAAAGATGGCTTCTTTGGGTATTAGAACCCAGTCATGTGTGGATTTCCTTATATATGACCCAATCAACTGCACTTCAGGCTGACACCAGTTTGAACTGAGTTTGTTACTTGCAACTGAGGGACAACTGATTAATAATCAAAAGTGCACAATATCTTCCTGAAAATAAACACCACTTTTTTTCTTCTTCTTTGAGGAGGGAGACAGTGACAGATTCCTGCAGGTGCCTGACTGGGGTCCCCCTAGCAACCGTCATGTGGGTCCAATGCTCAAAATCAACTGAGCTATTTTTAGTGCCTAAAGCTGATGTGCTCAGACCAACCTAGCTATCCTCAGTGCCCAGGGTTGACACTTAATTTAATGACTATTTTCTCCTAATAGTAGATTTTAGTGACTATGCTAATGGAATAGGTTAAAACTGCCATGATCTGAAGAGGGAGGATTTATTTGTTTCTATCTTCTTATATGAAATGGCTGAACAGAAAAAAAAGTAATAAAAAATATGAAATCAAGTACAACATACTTGTATACATCAGCCAAATTACACAAAATATGTAAGAAAAAAGTTTTGGCATTATAGTTAACATGTTTAATGTTTTACTCTACATTGTGAAATCTGAATCCCACTACTTGCTAAAGGGAAACAAATTGGCTCAACTACACTTTGGATTCTTAAATATCTTTATATTTAAATTATATAGTTAAATTTAAATTATATTTAAGTTATACTTAAATTATAGAGTTAAATGATAGTAATTCTCTTTAATTTATATTTATAATATGAACAGGTGCAAGCTTTGTTTACTATAATTTATGGCTATTAATCCCATATGCGATAATTAGCTATTATGAAAAGCTTACCTTCACTTTGAAATCATTGTTTAAAAATAAAAAAGGCCAGGTGGAGCTTTTATCCTTTTAAAATGTGAGTCATGAACAACGCATGATGTTGCACTTACCATGGGTCAGGGAATTTGTTTATGCATCAGAATTTGTTAAGCATCCAAAATAGATAGGGTCATCAAAAAAAGAAATTGGGTCTCAATACTATAAACTTCTGGGTCTCTCAATAAATTATTCCAATTTCATCCCCTCCAAGCAGTTAACATGGTTATTCACTAAAACACATGTTTATTGTAAATCCTGTGGGAATAAATGTGCACATTACTCAAATGAGCTGATAGTTATACTTAAAGAAACTGTGCTAAATTCATTCTTAAGGAATAGTCTATAATTGAAAAGTCTCATAGAATTCTAGACAGTAGAGATGGCAAAGGTGCATTAATCATGCAGATTTTTCCCTTTCTTTTTCCTTCTGGGCAGGGGCAAAACATAGGAGAAATTCTTTGGGTTTTGTCCAGTATTCAATTTAAATTCTAGAAGGGATGGAACTCAACCCTCTTCTTGGAAATGAGACTACATCATAACAGATTTCACTGTCAGGAAATTCCTCTCCATCCTGATGTTCAGATCACATGTTCATCTGTGCACTTTATCCCATTTTTCCCAATAACAATTCTCTTCATCTACTCACTTCATTTCATCCTAGTTCTTGCCCGTTTCAAGAAGACAAATTTCCCTTTTAGATTATGAATCTCTTGAAATCCCATGTAGTTGTCTCCTCAGCAATATTGTAGGATTACCTAATTCTACACAAGTTTTTTCCTGTGTGAGAGAGATTCCTGATGCTGCTTTAGGAAATGTATATCTATTTCAGATTGCAAGGCCTTATTTCCTATTAAACCCATTTCCACCATTACTTCTATACCAAGGGGCTCTGTGGCATTACTGTCTTTGCATTCTCTTCCAATTTCTACCCCAAGTTATATATGTGTTCCACAAGTTTCTTCTAGGCTCATCTCATTTTCCCCCCCATATTTCTAATCTTTACAAGTTTCTTCAATTAATGCCTCTAGTTTCCTTTTGGTCTAAAAGTTATTCCAATTATAAACTAAAATGCATTTCATTAATGTCCAGTTTTATTGTTGTTTTCTTAACTATTAAGTACACAGATGCAACACAGATGTAATAATTTTTTACTTTTTTCTAGTCATGCATGTTACAACTTCATAACTGTATAAATTCCAATAAAACTAGAAAAATTTAATTTCAATATGTGAGATCATAATGTACACAGAGCTGCCATAAGGTATAAATTAAACCAGGTATATCTTAAATACACATATACATTCCAACAACACTAAAGAGTTCCAAGTGTTTTTCTCTAGTGATCGCTAGACATTTCAAAACATAGCATAAAACCAGGCATCACAATATCCATGTGGCAATGACGATTAGAGTGGAAACAGCATGAAAGACATGGAATTCATAAGACACAGCTCAGTGTGTGAACAAGTGCGGCCAAATCTGTGAGCACTGATGGATCAAAGAATGTGGAGCCACTGATTTTCTGAACTGAATATAAGAAATAGTAGCCATTTGTATTTATTCAGCCTTTATACAAGACATCATGCTGGGTGCTGCCCAAGTATAAAAGACCCATTCAGTCATCTCAAAAGGGTTAGTTACATATAAATTCTAAAGCCAAGAATGGGCAATGGATGGCTAACTAGTGTATCGCATGGCCTTTGACAACTCTGTGGCTAACTCAGGTTTGGTCTTGCATCCAGACAGAAAAGTTTTCAACCTACACAATTCAGCATATTAAACGTCAGGGTCTAATTATAGGAAGCACTATGCCAATCAGGTACAAAAGATGGGTTCTTAATAGGAATAAAGGATCTTGTAAATCAATGTAAGAGGCTAAAAAATACATCTTAAAAAATATTTTTTTTAGGTTAATTACTTTTCAGAAAAACAAAAAATTGCATCCATCCACTAACAATACCCCAATCACCCAACAGCTAGTCAATGCACGGTCCTCTGCAATCTGGGAATTTCCTTCCTCCAGAAGTGCTCAATTTTCACTGCCAGTGTTCTTGGTAGATTCACTTTTCACTGAAAAAAATAAACATACGGTCAAGTGTTTATGCTGTTTCTATTTAGCCTGTTGTTTTCCCCTAGTCTCTCCTCCCTTCTGATGCACACCCACAGCACTGCTCAGAGGCACAGACAAACCATGTCATGTCCCAGGCAGCCAGGATATACAATTCTGGTCACTATAGATAAATGCTGTCTGAAAGCGGCAATTACATTTTGTGAGGTAACATCCTTTCTGACTTAGTGGAAGACTTGGGAATGGTCACTTCAATGTGGCTATGATCCCATACTTGCACCACTGAACAGAACACTATTATCACATAGGCTAGCCGAGAATGGGTGGGACAAATTTTTCCATGATTTTTTTAAACTTAAAATTGAGGGTCAGTATAGATTGAGTGAATGTGGGCTGACAGGTCCTTCCTTCCATGGAAAGCTGACACAGAGCAGAAATGGAGTTCCTTTAAAGGGGTCGCCTTGACTAGAGCAAGCACGTCTGATTGCTCACTATACTGAGAGGACCCCAGGGACAGACTCTAGAGCTTTCCTCCTTATGTCTGTCCCCCTAGTGTAGTGCGTTTGCTGAATCAATATAAATGCAAGTCACTGTATCTTTTAGCTTTTTGTTTTTAATTTGAAAAAATGGGAACCAAAATGTTCTATTTATTTCATTGAATGATGAAGCTAAAAAGACAATGCATAAAAACATTATGAAAATTAAGGTTAAAATATAAATTATTTTGCTTGAAGCTTATACTCATTTATCTCCAGTGTGTATATAAGAAAAAAGCTCAGAGTGAATGCTCAAGGGCCCAAAGCTAGTAAGAGTTGGTGCTAGAATAAAAAATCTGGATCTTGCCTTATATTCCAATCACCAAGTTCTTTGGGGGTTGCTGATAGTACCTAGATTTTAGATTGTACCAGTCAACAAACTGGTGTTTATTGAGTTCTTTTTATGAGTAAGGCCTTAAAATAGCTTCCATCCAAGATATATCTCAACCCTTGTGGAATTTTATAAACTTTCACGAAGTCCTTCAAGTGTCTCCATGATAGTACAAATTAGTTGTTTTCTCTTCTGGCTCTTTCTGCACTTAATGCAAACTCTATTATACTGCCTACTGTATTATAAAGCTCACGTCTGTATTCCTGTGCCTGAGATCCATCCGTTATCTTACCCCTTTACCTCACACACACACTCGAAGAGAAAAAAGGAGAGGTAAGAAGGGATAAGAGGAAGAGAGAGGGAAGGAGGGAGAATGGATGAAAGGATTCATTGGGCCAAGAAGGGACTGATGTATGAATAGCTGCTATGTCAGGTATTTTCACTAACTCAAGTAATCAATTCTGGGTTGGCTTCCTTCTCAAAGGCAGAGGCATTTTCTAATTTCGAGTTATCTTGAACAACAGAGAAATATATTCTGCTGGTATTTTTAAATTAAGGGGGCTTTGTACTATCTGGCATTACAGTTTGCAGAAAACTTTTCCCCTCTTTGCATACTGAAGCTGCCCAGTTTTCTTCTTTTAATAGAGCTCCATTCTTTTTTCCTTAGACTGAAATGCAGCATGCTTTCATCGAGTCATCTGATCTACTAGTTAGTTTTGGCAAACAAGGACCTGTGAAGCAAGTAACATTACTCTGACCACTTCGCACTGGACTGATACAAGATGGGTGGTTAGCACTCTACATCTTCCATCTAGTGGGCTACAGTAGCTGCTTAACTTTTTACAGTCAACTTTTTTCATTCCTTAGAAAGCAAAAAGCAAACAAAGCTTGCTTATTGCCCAGCAATATAGGCAGATTTTGGAAAAAGCAAATTATGGCAATCTACAATTATAACAAACATTATAACAATTATCAACTTGTTATACTACTTGTGAAAACTACTAAATGTGAAAACACATTTTCCCAAATCTAGAAGAGAAATATCTTGTGCTATGAACTCAAGATTAAAATCCAACTATTGGGTTCTGAAGAAAAAATGTCAAGGCTTTCCAAAGAAAATGCCTTGTTCTTACGGAACCGTACTGCTGCATTAAGGGACTACCTGGCAGAATATCCAATGCTGTGAGAAGTATAAATAACACAGACACCTTGAAGTGCTTGCACAAAGATATGCATGTATAGGAAGACCTGGCATCATCATTCTTCTTCTTATTTATTGATTTTAGAGAGAGGGAGGAAGGGAGAAAGAAAGAAGCAGCAATTTGTTGTTCCTCTTACTTATGCATTCATTGGCTGATTCTTTTATGTTCCCTGACCGGGGACTGAACCCGCAACCTTGGCATATTGGGACGATGCTCTAACCAACTGAATTACCCCTCCAGGGACCTGGCATTGTTTTTTATAGTCTATGTCACTGGTTCTTAACCTTTTTTGAGGTACCAAACCCACCAGTTTCATATGCGCATTCACCGATCCCTTCTTTAGTGATAAATAAAATATGATTTTTTCCCCCAAATTCAAGACATAAGTATATGTTTTTTTTACTGGTGCACAAAATGAGCTGTGCATGAACATCACCTTGCTCAAAGAACAAAACCAACAAAGTGCATAAACTCATAACAAATTACGGTATTACTTTATTCTGGCCTCCGCGGCAGAGGCTTCTCTGAACCCCTGAGACCAACTCATTGAACCCCTAGGGTTTGATAGAACCCAGGTTAAGAACCACTGGTCTATGTATTTATGATGTGACAACACTGGTGTGGTTCTTCAGATCCTGTCAGATTGTCTTTAGTTCTTTGCTACAGCAGCTCTACATGATCCTCTAGACTGAAAGCACGAGCCACTTGTGCTTCCTGTAAATAAGTCAAATATCATATACCCAGAAAAAAAATAGCAAATTTTACTGAAGAAGGTTCCAAGTATACTACAAAAGTAGCCTTTTCTTTTAGCTTCATTACAGGAAGCCTTACTTCAGTGTGCATTACTAAACAAGGTGAAAGAGGAGCTGTGTGTGCTATGTTTATTTACACAGACAGTGTTTGCACTGGCTAGCAACCCACATTACTAAACAACTTTCCCTGAAACCAACATTTATAGAGAGCTATGTGAATTATACTAAGGAAAACAGTAACCTTCTAAAAAAGCAAACCTGATTATTTAAAATTAAAATTTCTAATTTAATTTGAAAAAATAAAATTAAATAGTCTTAAACTTTGAAAAATATGGTCAAGAATTAACCTCAAGATTTAGAAATCTATAATTGATTATTAGAAACTTAACATTTGTTAATTAAAAATCCAGTTCCCAACAATGGCACTGACAAAATGTTGGCCACATGGAAAAAACATTTTCTATTAACTTTGCCAAGGAAAAAAGTTACTATTCACAGGTAGAGAGAACACCTTACAACAAAGGTTACTGCCTGTTACAGTCTATAATGCTGATATAACAATAAAACCCAAACTACATATTTCAAGTAATACCTTTAAAAATAGAGTTCAATCCAATCCAAAGATTTTAAGGTACTCTGGAGTTTGTTACAATGAAACTTGGCCTGTACCTATAATTCTTTTTATTTAATTCTTTTTTATTTATTCATTTTTTTAAAGAGAGGAGAGATAAAAAAAAGAGACAGAGAAAGAGAGAGAGAAAAGGGGGGAGGAGCAGGAGGCATCAACTCCTATATGTGCCCTGACCAGACAAACCAAGGGTTTCAAACCTGTGACCTCGGCATTCCAAGTCGACACTCCACCCACTGCGCCACCACAGGTCAGGCTGTACCTATAATTCTTAGCTGAAAATGGTACCTAATGGTTTTGAGTTAAGGTAAGTAGCTTCTCTCCTTTTTAAAAAGTAATTTTTGAATTTTATTCATCCTCTAGAATCTGCATTCAGAAACACAATTAGCTTACTTTCATCAATACTTGCAAATATGGATGTTATTTTATAACTAAACTTTTACATATACCACTTTCAGCTCTAGTATCTTCTCCCAACTCCACTGCTCACCGAAGAGGTAAAAGTATATACTTCTAAAGAATCAAGAAAATGCCAAGGAATATAGGCAAGAAAACAAAATCAAATACTATTAAAACAGTGAGTTTAGAAATAAAAGGCAATGGAACTTGATCCTTATGTCACATCATTTTAAATACAGTTAAAATTTGAAACATAATTTTCCTTGCAACATTTCTCTTCCTATATGGTAGGACACTAAAAAATGCTTTTGCAATCTCTCATTTTAGTTATCTCTTAAAAAAAAAGGGGGACTTTTTAACTAGGAAGTACATTTATTTGATCATGACAGACAGTTACTTAAAGACTATTAGCTTATAAGAAGATGAAAACGTAAATGTCCTGGTTGGATAGCTCGGTTGGTTAGAGCATTGTCCTAAAGCACAGAGGTTGCGGGTTCAATCCCCAGTCAGGGCACATACAGGAACAGATAAGTGTCCCTGTCTCTCTCTCACTTCCTCTCTTGCTAAAACTCAATGGAGAAAAAAAAGACAACACAAAGAAGCCAATAAGACAGAGAGTATCTTTTTATAGCCAGACATTTAAACTAATTCATTCATTTAAAATTGATACTATAAGCTCACATGCTCTCAAACCAGACAGAAGTAGCAGCTCATTCATTTAGTCATTTACAGTATTAACGGTAGCTACAGAGTAAATTGGGAGAAAAACAAATAGAGAAATACAGACAGCCCTAATTGCTTCAGTTTCACTAGAATTATTCTCAGCATTACAGAAACAAACTTATTCTTACCTAGGTGAAGAACATTCATGTCTTTATTGGATTCTTTTAATACCACATGTAATGTTGGATACTCAGTGATCACTTTGTTCCTCAAATTGTCAAGGAGACTTTTGTGAGGATCCAATTCATAATATCTTATAATAAAAAAGCAAAACAAGAAAGTACTCTTAACATTAAAAATTGCTCAAATAAAATATAGCAGAGTCCTTTATAGTACAGAATTTGTAAATGGTGATAATACTAATTCAGTAGTTATTTCTTTATAATATAGTAAGGTAAATACTGCTAAAGAAATAGGTAAAAGAGCCATTATTATGAAGGTTCTAAAGCTGTATCAAAAGCATATCAAACAAATTGACATTAGGAAAGCTCTAGAATAAGTCGTTCATTTTCACATCATAAGAAATAAAGACTAACTTTTATATAATATATATGTTTAATGTATCATAAAATTTTCTTGGGTAAAACAATGACTACCTAAAAATTGAAATTCTTCAAATATACTGAATTTGAGCCTTAAAAGAAAAACAAACATTATCCCATGTAGAATAATTTCTAGTAATATATGTCAGTAAAATAACTGGCTACAAAATACTTTTGTAAAAGTCATTCTAAATATAGTTTCCAGAAATTTATATTGGTAAAGAATTAAATATGACCTTCCTTTATTTAAAAATTTTAAAAACCAGGTTTGGATTTCTGAATGAAGCAAAAATACAAAATTTAAGAAATATGGAGTTTATTAGTCATGGTATAATGTATGACATAGCTGTCAAATGTGTCACAGGTAATTAGATGCTTATATTCCTTATGGCAGGGGTCCCCAAACTTTTTTCACCAGTTCACTGTCCCTCAGACCACTGGAGGGCCGGACTATAAAAAAAACTATGAACAAATCCCTATGCACACTGCACATATCTTATTTTAAAGTAAAAAAAACAAAACGGGAACAAATACAATATTTAAAATAAAGAACAAGTAAATTTAAATCAACAAACTGACCAGTATTTCAATGGGAACTATGGGTGCGGATGCATCCTGTGCTCCTCTCACTGACCACCAATGAAAGGGGTGCCCCTTCCAGAAGTGCGGTGGTGGCCGGATAAATGCCTCAGGGGGCCGCATGCAGCCCACGGGCTGTAGTTTGGGGACCCCTGCCTTAAGGTATGAGATTCTCATGTCCTTACTTTTAAGAAAACTGGGTTGATTAAAGATACATTCTGCTAAGATTCTCCCTTGCCTGCTTTCTGGAATAGGAGAGAAAGTGGTGCAATTTCAGCTAGCTTTCAGGGAGTCACAAATTGACATGTGAGTATCATGTCATGTCAAAGAGGAAAAAGTAGAGAACATGTCCACAAATACAGCATAGAAGTTCTCTACCTTTTCTTCTGCACCAATGATAGATGATACCCACATGCACAACACACATCCCAAGGGACACCCAGCCTGATAGCAGTAACTCCATACTTTCCCTCCTGCTCAAAATAACATACTGAAATACAAATCATCAAAAGTGAGGTTATCATTAGTATACACTTGAATCTGCTATAATTTTAAGAGTAAATCCTTTCCAAACTTTGGTATTTCTTAATTAGTAACATATTATTTACCCCATAACTTGCAGCTGACTGAAACATATAGCACACTTACTAAGAACTGGTGTAGTGATTTCTTTGTGTTCTAAGTTTGTCCCATGTAATGGTTGTCAAATAAGGGAAAACAGAAGAACTTAACAAAATGCAAAGTCAAGCCTACTGTAAAAAACTGATTTCTTTTTAAAAAGTAGGTGACAAGTGAGAGAACAAATGTTAAACCAAAAATTTACTTAAGTTTGCCTGACCACACACCTCACCCCTGGAATTAAATTCTTTATTTTAGAATCACAGAATATTTTTTATGTTGAAATGCAAAATACCTAGTTTTCCTAAACCAGCCACCCTAGTACCCATAAGCCACAGAAAGCATACATTCTCTTCCCTGTGTAATATTATACAGATGTGCTTATAATACTTTAAAAGTGGTTCCAGCATTCAAGGATTAAATGTTTCACATCTTTTAAGCATTATTTCCCTTTGAAATAAGCAGTATTAAAAACATCTAACAATAATTATACAAAAGAAAAAGATGAGATTGAATTAGTCACCAAAGTATAATATTAACTTATAAAATAAAATACAAAATGGATTTCACTAAATTTTTCTTAGGAGAAAAAAGACTTGAATTCTCAAATAGGAACTTTTCAAGTGGTATCACTATGAAAACTTATCTTCTGTGCAGTTTAACTGAATCATCAGGCTTCCATTAAGAGAAATTTCCCAAATAAATGTTTTCTAGTTATTTTAATTTTTGATAATTTTCAGTGTACACTTAATGTTTTGGGTATTTTAATTGTACTTTTTCAATATTAATATTTGTTAGGTTTCTGTAGATTTTCAAAGCTGGAGCAGTTAAAAATAGAAAGAAATTCTTCAAAACCCACATGGTAACTAGAACCTAATATTACTGCTAATACAGTATAACATATGTTTCCAGCCCAGAGAAATTTAGAAATCCTTAAAAATCACCATGTTTTAAGTTATATACTATTTCAATCTTAAACTAGAATGATTACACTTGCTAAGCTTTTTTTTTTTTTTTTTTTTAATTTGGTCCCTATTTTATGTTCCAATCAGGCACTTGCACAAAATACTTAGGATGTAAATTTTTATAAAAATTTATAATGAATAATTTTTAAAATATATTATTTAAGTGCAATGGAAATCTGGTTTGTTGTGTGATTTTGATTAGAACCAATGGATTTTATTTCATGTTTACTCTAAAATGTGGCAAACTTTTAATCACAGCAATATATAAATATATATATATTTTAGCAAGAGAGAGAGACAGACAGACAGAGACTGGAAGGGAGAGAGGTGAGAAGCATCAACTAGTAGTTGTGTCACTTTAGTTGTTCACTGATTATTTCTCATATGTGCCTTGACCAAGAGGCTCCAACCAAGCCAGTGACCTCTTTCTCAAGCCAGTGACCTTGGGTTCAAGTCAGAGACCACGGGATCATACTGACAATCCCATGCTTAAGCTGGCAACCCCATGCTCAAGCTTGATGAGCCTGCACTCAAGCTGGTGACTTCGGGATTTTGAACCTGGGACCTCAGTGTTCCAGGTCGAGGCTCTACCCACTGTGCCACCACCCATCAGGCAATATTGTTATTGAGTGGGTCAGTAAACTTCTAGGTCTTAGCTTTCTGGTCTATTAATAAAAGATGCCAGACGTCACTAGATAATCTTTTAGCTGAAATTCTGAGTTTCTTTGAGTTTTCTACTACTGGTGCCTACTCTTAGTCTACTATAGCGATTTTCAGCTGGTGTGCTGTAAGAATTTTTAAATCGTACAATATCAGGGCTACTGACCCCTTTTCCCTTAGATTGTCAAATAGAAAAATGACAACAGTCAACACAATAATAGCCGCTCAGTGTGTATAAATCAAAATTTTACTATCTTTTGTAACACTGGCAAAATAATGCATTTCTTGGTGTGCCACAGAATTTTAGTACATAATTAGCTTATGTGTGCTGTAAGATGAAAAGGGTTGAAAATTGTTGACTTAAGGCAGGAACACTATTTTGCATTTGTATTACCTAAAGTAACAATACATTCTTATAGAAACTTTAGCTTAGGACAAAGTCATCAAACTTCTTTAATAACAAAGAATAGCAATAGTTCTATAAACACTGAAATACATATTTGCCATTCTATCCATTTTACATTTAAATGTGTAGCCCTGCAACTTTCAGTAGGACCTTCAAACCATTATTTTGTATCACATTTACTTCCAAGAGGCTAAAAGTACTTTGAATGTTTGTTTCTATTATCTTGCACCATACTGTACAGTCCAGCGTGGCACTGCCTAAAACATTTAGGCTTCAGCTCTTTTACAAGCCATTAAGTCATTGGATCTTAAGAGACAGTTATATCTTTTTGAAATTTTCAAAATCTCTGGTGTTCCCATTAGTAGAATGGCTCTACTACCATAAGACAAACTACTTAGGTTTGGAAGAGTTGAGATACCAACATTTGTCTTTTCTTTTACCTTTAGGGGACCCTCTGAGACATTTCCTTGTTATTTCACTTGCTTTCCCTCACAGGCTTGCTCGCTGACCCTGCTCCAAGCTGCTTCACAGGAGCACAGAAGGGCAGCATGGCTCAGTATGCTAAACAGGTGGTACAGTGACTGACATTATATGAATAGAAGTTGTCTCAATACTTAAAGGTATGCTTTTAATCTTGGCTCTGTTACTACTTTCAAAGAAACTGGCCATACTCCTGAACTTCTTTCTCTGCATTTTATTAGCAAGATAAAACAAAAAGAACAACAAAAAAAAACTTCTCATAACTCAAAAGGACATAGAGAATTAAAAAAATGTCACTAGCCACATTATTTTCCATTTGATCACTGACATCCCTTAAAGATCATTTCCCCTTTGATCCACTAAAAAACACGGAAACTAAATTTGAATATTCTCCAACTTTAACAATATAATTGCATTTCCTAGATTACAGATTTTTTTCCACCGTAAAAATAAGGTCACTGGATAAGGCAGATACCAAGATCCCTCCAGCTTTAAAATACAAGTTTTGATATGTGTTTGCCTGAGGTAGCTCTTAACTGACATTCTTAATAGTCATACTTACTTCTCAACCAAGGTTTCTAGGTTAAAAATGCAACTAACTGCCCTGGCCAGATAGCTCGATTAATTAGAGTATCACCCCTAAGCCTATAAGGGTGATTATTTTCAAATTTTAATTTGAAAGTCATTTTCTAAAGCCAAGGTTTTATTAATAGCCAGGTAACTAGTATTATAATAAATAGCTAGCTACTTATACTAATCAAACTACTTACTTATATTGCAGAATTATAAAATATTTAAGGAAATGGGGAGGAAAGCAATTTTACCTTACTAAATTTTGCTGCATATTTTCAACCTTCATTAAAATTTGGACCCCAGTCTGACAGCGAATGTAGGCTTTCAACCTGAAATAAAAACGGCACATTGAAAAAGCAAAATTTATTTTTAATATATTTTGAAATAGTGTCCATGTAAGACCATTTATGAGTAACTAACAATAATTAAAACTTATTTACATAAGCATAGAAAAAAAGTTAAAGATATTTTCTAATCAAGAATCAAAATTAAAAAAAATACCTTCTCACTGTACAGTTAAATAACTTAAAATATCTTGCTATTTATATTTTTAATATATGCAATTTATTGGCAGGTATTTTGTTTTACTGACAAATACATAACCAATAATAACAACTGGACTATCAGTAATGAGAATGAAAGTCAACTATTGTACCTGTCCCAAGACACTGTGTATGTGACATGGATCTGACTCAGTCTGGGCACTACCTTTCATCAAAAATAGGTGATGAGATTTAACCAGAACTGAATCAGACATTTTAGAATCTACTCAGTATAAATTGTAAACACCAGGTTACTCTAAAACCAAAACAAGCATTTGTATTCCAATAGTACCATTTGGTGAAAAGAAAGTCAACTGGGTTCCTGCTCACGAACACTAATAATTCATACTCTAATAATAGTTTCCTTTTTTTTTATTATTTATTCGTTTTAGAGAGGAGACACAGAGTGAGAGAGAGAGAGAAAGAGAGAAAGGGGGGAGGAGCTGGAAGCATCAACTCCCATATGTGCCTTGACCAGAGCAGGGTTTTGAACTGGCAACCTCAGCGTTCCCAGGTCAACGCCTTATCCACTGCGCCACCACAGGTCAGGCAATAATAGTTTCCTTTTTAAAGCACTGCCTACTATGTGCTAGGCTCCATATTAGGACTTCACATAGCCATTGTTTTAATCTTCATAACAACCTTAATTAGTAATTATTATTGATCTTACCAGAAATAATAATGAAAAAAATTAAGGCCAGAAATTAAGTAACTTGCTCCTGATCACATAGCTAGTAAGAAACAAAGTTGGCTATTCTAACCTAGACATTCAATACTGACTCTTTCCACAGTGCTATGTTAATTATTTTTGTTCATGCTGTATTTTTGAACAGGAGACAGAGTATATCTTACTTAGTTTTATGAAGACTTGGCTGAAACAGGATTTCCTGTCTGTAACAGTTACTTGGAAACTGCTAAGTTTCAGTTTTTGGTTCAACTTGAAAGGTATTTTAAGTTTAAGGGTTAAGAGTGAAGACACGGACTCCAGCCTGCCTAGGTCTGAATCCAAGCTCCCATGCTTATTAGCCATATGAAGTCATTTAGCCTCTTTATGGCTCCGTTTCCCCTTTTATGAAATGGGTATAATACCAGTAATCTACCTTAATGGGTTATTGTGAGAATTAAATGAATTATCATTATCTGCTTCATTTATTATTATCTGCTTCAAAGGGTGTCTGGAACAGTCAAGAGTAAGTACAAACTACTGTTATTACTATCCAAAAGCATCATCTCTGACTGACAAAGCCATGAGTAAAAACCAAGGAAATGGGACAGAAAGTAAAGGAATGGCACCGACACACCACAATCTAATAGTCATGAGTTTCCATAGTAGCTATGCATATCTAACAAATATCTCAGCATCTTAAAAAATTTCAGAAAGTCACAAGATTTTAAAACATACCTTTGACGAATTACAGGATCAGACTTTTCTGGGTCAATGTAAGGTCTTAAAATTTCATTTATAGTTTTATCATCTGGTACTCTTCAGAACAAAAAAAACACAAAATTTAATATTTATAATTTTCTATTAAAGGTGTTAACTTAGAATTACTAAATCTTGTGGTATTTTTGTTTAAGTGACTGAACACAGACCTTTTATTTTACTCTTGGCAAAATATAATGGCTTGTTAAGCAAAAATTACTTAGAAAAATATCTCAAAAAAACTTTTTGGACACACTTAACAAAGTCTTTAAATAATTATTTTGAGAAGCTTCCTATAAATTGATTATAAAAATATGAAGCCTCTTTTAACACACACCTGTGCTCAAAGATGAAAAGAAAGAAGTCAGGATAAAACATATTTGAAAGTTGTAGAAATAAAAAATCTGGAAAAAAAAGTTTCAAGTGATGCTAATTTCAGTGGATGCTCAAGTTTATTCATTCTAAATCATAAGACCAGGTTAAAAACTTGATACTATTTTCCTTGGAAACAGAGTATTTTAGGTTTCCCAACTTTCCTATATGTATGCATATTGTTTTACTTAAACTGTAAAGCTGTAGAAACAAAATTAAGACACTGTTCTGAGCTAGCAATTTTCCTTAATAATTTATACATACTATATATGCACAGTTGCGCTATATTATATATCCCAATCTGTAAAATTTAAGTCCTTTCCCTGTCTAAAGTTTTTCACTAAAATCTATATTGCAATGACAAGGAAGGGCACCATATATAGTGTGAATATATGTTAAATATATTATTTAAAAAGCAGCTTTAAAATTTTCATAGTCCAAGGAATCAATTAGTACACAACTATTAAAACTTTTAAATGACATTTGAAAATGCTCATAATATAGAAAAAAATTTATGTAAATTAATTCCAATCATGACATGTATATATACATCTAAAAAATGCATTTCAAATAGTACTAATCTCTGCATAGTAGAAGTATGGGTCATTTTTCACTTCTTACATAACCACCCAACTTAAGATATAGACAGTATTTAGTTCTCTCTCTCTCTCTCTTTTTTTTTCCCGGGACACAGAGAGAGAGTCAGAGAGAGGAATAGACAGGAACGGAGAGAGATGAGAAGCATCAATCATTAGTTTTTCGATACCGTTGTGACACCATAGTTGTTCATTGATTGCTTTCTCACATGTGCCTTGACCGCGGGCCTTCAGCAGACCAAGCCACCCCTTGCTGGAGCCAGCGACCTTGGGTCCAAGCTGATGAGCTTTTGCTCAAGCCAGATGGGCCCGTGCTCAAGCTGGCGACCTTCGGGTCTCGACCTGGGTCTGCCGCATCCCAGTCTGATGCTCTATCCACTGCGCCACTGCCTGGTCAGGCCAGTTTTTAGCTCTCTTATTACTCCCTGCATCTCTCTCCGTAATCCTGCTTCCTATGCTGAAGTAAAACATAATCATGAATTCTGTGCTAATCATTTCCCTTAAAGTTCTACCATCTCTGTAGATATTCCACAAATGTATACATTTTGGGGTTTTCTTTTTCATATTTACAAACTCTATGCACACTCTTCCTTAACGTGCTTTTCTTACTCTACATTATTTCTAGGATTCATCCATGTTGATGTATGTAGTTGAATGTCATTCATTTTCAGTGGTGTTTAGCATTTCATTGTATATCAATACATCACAACTTAGTTACCTATTTTATTAACATACATTTATTGATATCACATTTAAGTTAACAATTTATTTTAAATACAGAGACATAATTAAAACAAGCAAGTTCTTAACAGACAGTGGTGATACTATACCTTTTTTCTATGTACACAGCTTGACTCTGAGGAAACTGGAGCTTTACATGCCAACAAAACTGTTGTTTTCTAAGACAGAAAATAATCACATGAGGATCAACGTAGAAAAGTCTGAACATAAGTCAAACTTCCCAAATTTTTGTTTTCAGATAATAATTCTAAAAGTATTTTTAGATTTTAACATTTTTTTCTAAGAGCTATTATCTGTTTCCTATAATTTTAGAGGCCATGTTTTTCAAACAATATACTTAAAGGGTTTTTTTAGTTTTTTTTTTTTTTTTATTGATGAGAGAGATCTACTCGTTTTTCCACTTATTTATGCATTCAGTGGCTGCTTCTTGTTTGTGCCCTGACAGTGGATTGAATCCACAACCATGGAATGTCCAGAAAATGCTCTACCCAAATGAACTACCGGGCAGGGACTCTTGCAAGTGTTTTTAAGGAGAAAAAGAACGTTAAGTGAAGCAGTTCTGATTTTCAAAGATTTCACATTCCTGAATTAGAAGGCAATTTCTCATGGTTCAGGGGCCATTGAGATCAGTGTGTTACTACTTGAAGTTTACAAATCAATTTCTTCATGATTAAAAACAATGAGCTGATGCCTTTGCTTACTAGTCTGGAAATTAGGTGAATGAAGTATTGTCTGGTTGAGACCGGCTGGCTGCAGACACACTTAAAAGCCATGAGTACATGCATTCAGTAGCAAAACAGTAGACAACAAGTTGGTTGCTATGCAGACTGCATTCTAAGCTAGAGTCTCTGCTTTCAAGTCTAAACTTTGATGCATGATCGACAGTAATAATTTCTAAATGTCTGATTTTAGAAAAATGACCATATGTTCTATTTACCATATCTAAATTTGGTGACAATAGATACCATTCTTTTAAAAAACTATTTAACACTCAAAACATTGACTCCATCACAGGAATTTAAATATCTTCACTACATGGTGGTTTTACACATTTTTTTCCTTAATTAGAAAAAATGTCTAACAATCTAGTTGCAAGTTAATGACCAGCAGCCTGCCCAATGGTATCTCCTACAAACTATGCCTTAGCAACATGGCCCTGAAATCTAAAATAATTTTTGTTTAATATAATCTGGTAGAGTACCTCCCACTGAACATCTATATGATTTAGTCAAACTTTGGTCAGAAGACAATGACTAAAAAAATCAAGTAAAAATACTTCTATTAGGTTAAGTAATCATCAGTCTGCTTATGAAAGTTCTCTTTGATAATAAGATGGATTTTGGCACTAGCTAGAGAAAAATATGCTTGATTATTCTTACATCAATAGTGTCACTTATCATACAAGAAACAACTGTGTTTAATATCTTTCTGATAGAGCATAGTTGTATGGCACCCTTTACTAACTTAAAGGCCAGATGTCTCAATTTTCAGAGGAAAGAAACTTAATAAAAAAATTCTGAATGCAAATACAAGTTACTGGTTTCAAATAAATAGTTCTTCTAAAAGAAAATACCTTGCAATGGCTGTTATCTGTGAAACTGGCATAATATTATATATCATCATCAAGAGGATGAGAGAGACCACACTGACCTCTTCATGAGAAATAAACTGATTTTTAAATATTAATGCAAACAGTTTCTTCTTAAACATATTTGTTTTTCTATGTTAAATTAAATGGGGAAAATTATGAACTTGTCATCTTATAGAACTGTAAATCATACTCAATCACCCCCAAACATTGCTTGAGTAATTTGAAGAACCATTCACCTTTCTAAACATTTGATAGACCCTAAATACCTTCAGAAAGCACTCAACATTCCAAAAACAGGAGAAAAGCCCTTGGAAATAATTTTACTTGCGGTAGTTAACTACTTGTCTTTATAAGAAAATCATTCATTACTACTTTTGACCTTAGTGCAAACATGAACAAATTTGAAAAGTACAATTACTTTTAGAACATGTAATCTTACAATATTTCAAAAACAAAGAAAAAGAGGATAAGATAAAAAACACTCAATGTACTCATGCTCAAATTCAACCAATTTGCATATTGCCTTATTTGAGGTATTTTTTTCCTTCTAAGAAATAAAAAGGTGCTTATATCGTTGATAATCCTTTGTACTGGTCCTTGATCTAATTTCTTTCCTATCATCATAGGTAACTACTAGCTTGAGGTTTGTACTACTATTCTTGCCATATATGGTTTTATGTTATCTATATATATCTACCTATAAACAGTACAGTATCTCATGTGATATTAACATTTATTTCAATGTTACCATACTCTGAATTGGCTATGCTTTGTTTTCATTTACATTATGCTTTAGAGGTTTATTTATGATACATATAGATTAGTTCATTAATTTTAACTGTTGAACAGTATTCCATTGTATGAAGAATGTCAAATCTATTGGTCTATACTCTACTGATAGACATTATGACTGCTTCCAATATTTTACTATTGATCTTCCATATTAAATCATAGTAAAGAATAAAAGAATATCCCCAGAGATGGGACTATATGGTTTACCTCTACTGTACATAGAACTAGAAGTTAACTTCATTGAAAAACTACCTGTACTTTTTTAGTCTATAGTGGTACAAGAGGTATTTAAGAACAGTAATTCAGAACCAAGTGGGGGCAGAGAAGAGTAGTTCAGAGTAAGAGATTTAAGTAAAGGAGTGGACAAAAAGTTTAAAGAGTTTTGTTTAAAATATTTCTAAAATGAGCGAGTTAATTATGTCTAAACTAGTTTCCAATTCTTTGGCGTTCTTGAAATTGATGAAGTCCTCACAAGGCCTATCAAATCTCCTCCTAAGTCTCAAAGAATTAAATTTGTTTACCATACTTCATAATTACATACTATAGTGATACATGTCCCACTTAAAAAAATACACATAACCAAAATTACAGAAACATTATTTGTGAAGGGAACGGTGGGTAATTATATATATTGTTTATATTCATATCTTCTAAAAGAACATACTTTGTAAAGAAAGAAAATTAAAGTTAATGCTTCAGTGAGTGTCTTTATGCATATGTAAAACTGCTTTTGTATTTTGTATTATTTTCTAAAGATAGTGTCGAGAAAGTAGAATGATTAGGATAGAGCCGGGTTTTTCAACCTCAGTAGGGCTGACATTTTGGACCAGATAATTATTATGGAGGTGGGCAGGAGACACTGTCTTGTGCATTACAAGAGGTTTAGCAGCATCCCAAGTCTCGACCCATGAGATGTCACTGTCAACATTTACACCCCCTGTTGTGTCATTATATTTATCAACATTCTAAGAGAAAAAACACTGTACCCAGAATATTCTACGTAACTTAGGCCCCCAAGGAAATATGTTTAAAGTTTGATAATAGACTGATGAAATTATTATTACTAATGATAACAATTATTAAACCTGACGTTCCCTTCCGGATAGCCTAAAACACTGACCTCTTCTGAGTTCCATGAAACTGAAGTAACTATACATGCATAGCAAAGCTTTTTCTCTTCCTCCTCAAATATCAACACACACACACAGTCACACACACACACACACACCCATGCATTCTCAATGAAGTAGCATCACCCCAAAAGGATATGGGGGGGTAAAAATAATCTTAGATTATTTTTAATTTTTAATAATCTTAGATTATCTTATAATGGCTTGTGGCCCTCCAAAGGGTCACTTTAGTTGCCACAAATATACAGTATATTTGTGGTAACTAAAGACAAGCAGGGCAACTAGAGGGTAAATATTTTAAAAGGCCCTTTAGGATGCAATAATGAAAAGAAAGGTGAAAAACATGTAGATGATATATGCATTAAATAAAGAAAAATATTATTTTATAGGTCCTTGGTTTTAGTGAGTTAATACAGGACACTTATGTAATAACTCTTGCTTACTAGAAACTGTTAAGAATCATTCTGTCCCATAATTTCATGGAAGTGATACATGAATAAAGACAAATTTGGGGGGAAGTTCTATACGCATATACTCAATTATTTTCTTCTGACTTCATGACTTAAAATGACTGATTTTCCTTTAGAGTACCACCATAATTCCAAGGAAGAAGATGCAAATCAAAAGTCATCAGATTCTTAGAGAGGGATTCCAAGATGGTGATGGAGTAGACGAACGTTTCTACTGCCACCTCCCAGTACCAAACTGGATTACAACTTAATTTAAGAATCATTTTGAAAAACCAACTTTGGACTAAACGAAGAGGAGTCTATAACCTAGTATCACAGAAGAAGCCACACAGAGACTGGTAGAAAGGGCAGAGATATGGAAAGGGCTGCCTCGCTCCCAGAAGTGAGTGGTAGAGGGTCCAGAGGGACTCTCACTGAGGGGAGGTTTGCCCTGAAAGGTGTGGGTCCTAAGTTCCAGGCTGGGCAACCCAGCCTAGAGCCCCAGAGCCTAGATGAGGCAACCACACAGCATCTGGTGGTGAAAAGAGCTGAGGTTTCTGTTTGTGAGAAAGAGACAGAGCTCTAGGAGATGCAGGTTCTGTCGTAAAGGGCCAGCGCAAAAATTCTCATTCATAGCCACTTATCTGGGGCTCCAGCGGGGAGGGTTGAGAAGATGAGTTGATAAGGAGAGTGTGAAGTTGGTGGCCCAGGGACAGTCACGTGAGGGACAGCCACCAGAACTCCTGTGCTGAGTCATCCTCTAGTACTACAGTTGTCATCTTTCTTGGGTAGAGCAGCCCCCCAAGTGGCATCAGCCTGGGGAAAAGCAACTGTATTGCCCTCAGGAGTCTTTCTTGCCTATTCATGGAGACTGGGCCATTCTGAGAAGTCAGCCAGGAAGCAGCGGGCCCATCAGTGATGCAGTTTTCTGTCATTGAGGCCTGATCCACCCCCACCCCCATGCTCCCGAATCTATGACTAGTGCTTCTGCCTCACAGAGATTCAGTAGAAACTGTCTGGACTGAAGGCAGAGCACACCTCTGGGTCTCAGAGGCCACATGCACCAGACTCCTGGGGGCCACACCCTCCTGAGGTCTGTGAAAAAAGTCTGGACTGTGGGACACCTGGGGCCCAGGGCAGAGCCACGCCTACCACCCTGAATTGCCTCAGGCTCTAGACTCTACCAGAGGTTTTTTCAGTGGCAGAAACCAACAAGCAGCCAGCAGACAGAGGCTGCAGGAGGTGACTCAGGAAACCTTGGCCTTTTAAGCAGACCTTCCCCGAGGCCCGACATGGGTAAAAGCCAGTCTAGGTGTGCAGCTTGGTATTTGCATGTGCACCTGGGCCCAGCAGAGGCAGCCACAAATTCTGGACTGCTTGTAGCTCCAAGGAAGTTGCTGAGGGCCAGTCATGGGCAGTGTCTCCCACTGGTCTGCACCAGGTTCCCTCCAGGGAGGCCCAGGATTGGCACATCCAGTGGCCAGCTACGGAGAATACTGGTTCAGGACCTAACAACTCTTGCTAAAGTGATAGCCAAAGGAAGGGCTCCTCACACTGGGCCCAGCTGAGGTGAATTCTGCTTTCTGTGATCAGCATCTGCACAGCGGCTCATGTGCATGGAATAGGGTGGAGTTTCACAGTCACCTGGCCAGGATGCTGGATATACTGCCCTGCTAGACTAGATTCCACAGGGGGAAGGGAGAGAGGTTTGGAGCATGGACATTTAAAGTGTGGACCCCTGTGAGCCTACTGTTGGATCTGGTTGAGGGACTTAGCCACTTTTGGCCAGGGGCGGGGGGACAGTCAGCCCCAGGAGAGGACTCTCAGTCTTCCTCCTTGAGAACAGGGTCTCATCAGCTGTAAGAACTTCTGCAGAGATGAGTGTCACCCCACTCAATCTGAACCTGCTGCTCACCTTGTTGGGGAGAAATAAAATTTGAGTATCCAGCAGAGGCTGAGGGATTAGGCTCTTCAACAGGGGCCATTTCCCTTGTACTGAGCTTCTGACCAAGATACTCCTGAAGTAGGGGTTCTACACTAACGTTGTATTCCCAACCTCACCTGCCCTAACCCACCAAACATGCAGCCTTTAGGGGGTTTGGTTGGGTGAGGCCAGTCTGAGCCCACACTACCGTCTTTCTATAGAAGACTCTGTAGGACGACCAGGTAGCTCCAAGAGGAGGTGAAACAGCTGAAAAGTGGAGGCAAATCTTACAAAGCTTGGGGCTTTTACGGAGCTGCTGTCATCTCTAAGCAAGAGAAATCTGATCCTTATACACAGATTGGCCCTCCCATATTACCCAGGCACAGAAAATTCAGACACAAACAGTGAAGAGAGCAATAGCTGCAGGCAGGTAGTTCACAGCAGGTTATAAATAATGGCTGATGCTAACCCAAGAAGATCTAGAACCAACACAACTAGTGGGTGGCAGACAGCATAAACCCTAGACCAGGGGTCCCCAAACTATGGCCCACGGGCCGCATACGGCCCCCTGAGGCCATTTATTTGCCCCTGCCGCACTTCCGGAAGGGGCACCTCTTTTATTGGTGGTCAGTGAGAAGAGCACAGGATGCATCCACATCCTATGCTCCTGGAGTACTGTATGTGGTGGTGCCACAAAGCGCAGCGTTGCTCACGTACAGCACTACTTCCGGTGACACGGGATGCATGCGTCATGGCTTTGAAAGCGCGTCATATGACACGTGTGTATATGTGCAGTGTGCATAGGGATTTGTTCATAGTTTTTTTTATAGTCCAGCCCTCCAACAGTCTGAGGGACAGTGAACTGGCCCCCTGTGTAAAATGTTTGGGGACCCCTGCCCTAGACTCTGCTAGCTACACAAGCAGCATGGTCAAAGGAGGAGTCATCAGGCACCAGACACTGTGCAGAATAAATAAACCCAATAGGACAGACAATGTAAAATGTCTAATATACATGATCAACATTGGCCCTTAGAGCCACCCAGCCTGAAGGGATAACTGCACCATGAAAGGACCAACTGCATTCAATACTCACATACAACAGGAGGGAAAATACTACCCTGAAGAAGCATTTTTAGAGCAAGGAAATCAGGTGGCCTGGAGGTCAGTACCACTGAGCTCATTTTCCAAATGAACACAACAACAAATTTCAAAGTCAGACAGCGCTACCTAATACACAGACAAAATGGGCAAAGAAATACAACCCAAATGAATCAACAAGAGAAATCCCCAGAAAAAGAACTAAGTGAAATGGAAATAACCAAACTGCCAGATGCAGGCTTTAAAATAATGATTGATAGGATGTTCATGGATCTCAGAACAACAATGGGTGGTCATAATGATCTAAATAAAGAGATAGCCAGCATTGAAAAGGACACTGAAATCATAAAAAAGAACCAGTCAGAAAGGACAAATACAATATCAGAAATGAAGACTGCACTAGAAGGAATTAACAGCAGGCTGGATAATAATGATTTTTAGGATGCTCAAGGATCTCAGAGCAACAATGGACAGTCATAATAATCTAAATCAGGGGGAGTCAACCTTTTTATAACTACTGCCCACTTTTGTATCTCTGTTGGTAAAATTTTCTAACCGCCCACCAGTTCCACAGTAATGGTGATTTATAAAGTAGGGAAGTAACTTTACTTTATAAAATTCATAAAGCAGAGTTACAGCAAGTTAAAGCATATAATAATAATTACTTACTAAGTACTTTATGTCAGATTTTTGCTAAGTTTGGCAGAATAAATCTTTATAAAACAACTTACTATAGTAAAATCTATCATTTTATTTATACTTTGGTTGCTCCACTACCGCCCACCATGAAAGCTGGAACGCCCACTAGTGGGCGGTAGGGACCAGGTAGACTACCACTGATGTAAATAAAGAGATAGCCAGCATTAAAAAGGACATTGAGCCTGACCAGGAGGTGGCGCAGTGGATAGAGCGTTGTACTGGGATGCAGAGGGCCCAGGTTTGGGACCCCGAGGTCGCAAGCTTGAGCACGGGCCCATCTGGCTTGAGCAAAAGCTCGTCAACTTGGACCCAAGGTCGCTGGCTCCAGCAAGGGGTTGCTCGGTCTGCTGAAGGCCCGCGGTCAAGGCACATATGAGAAAGCAATCAATGAACAACTAAGGTGTCACACAAAAAACTGATGATTGATGCTTCTCATCTCTCTTTGTTCCTGTCTGTCTGTCCCCATCTATCCCTCTCTCTGTCTCTGTAAAAAACAAAACAAAACAAAACAAAACTGGGGGACATTGAAATCATAAAAAAGAACCAGTCAGAAAGGACAAATAAATATCTGAAATGAAGACTGCACTAGAAGGAATTAATAACAGGCTGGATGAAGGAGAGGATCAAATCAGCGATTCAGAAGACAAGATAAACATAAGCATAGAAGCAGAGCAGCAAAATGATTTTAAAGAGAGAGGAAGGGAGAAAGAGGGAGAGACAAAGAAACACAGATTTGGTGTTCCACTTATATATGCATTCATTCATTGATTCTTGCATGTGCCCTGACATGGGAATTGAACCTGCAACCTTGGCTTTTTGGGATGATGCTCTAACCAACTGAGCCACCTGGACAAAAAATTATATATTTTTGCCTCAACAGTTTTATTCTCAGGAATTTATCCCAAAGAAATAATTAAAGATGTAATGACATATGTACAAAATGTACACTGTATCATTTGTTAGAAAAATATTAGAAATAATGTAAATGTGTATCATTAAGAAAACTGATTTGAAAAATCATGGTAGACCTACATAATAATGAGGCAAAACTATATGCACTAAAGTACAAAAATATGTGTTAACGATGGCATTTATATTTAAAAATATGTACTTACACATGTATTTACAAGTATAAAGATATGCTCCAAACTTTGAACTATGGGAATTAATAAAAGAAGTTAATTTTACTATATATGTCTGTATTAAATAAATCTTTGACATAATGACTTGCTATTTTTTATAGTCAGCAAAGTAAAAAGTATTTTCTGGGGAGGTACAGAATGGTAGTCACAGAAGACAGGAATAGCTGACCAGGCGGTGGCGCAGTGGGTAGAGCATCGAACTGGGATGCGGAATACCCAGTTTCGAGACCCCAAGCTTGCCAGCTTGAGCGCAGGCCCATCTGGCTTGAGCAAAAAGCTTACCAGCTTGGACCCAAGGTCGCTGGCTCCAGCAAAGGGTTGCGCAGCCTGCTGAAGGCCCGCGGTCAAGGCACATGTGAGAAAGCAATCAATGAGCAACTAAGGTGTCGCAACGGCAATGAAAAACTAATGATTGATGCTTCTCATTTCTCTCCGTTCCTGTCTTTCTGTCCCTATCCCTCTCTCTGACTCTCTCTCTATCCCTGTAAAAAATAAAAATAAAAAAATAGAAAGACAGGAATAATTTTAACATTCTTTTTAAACTTAAAAATACTTCATTATTCAAACTTTTAAGATGTTTCTTTTCTATCTGAGACATTATTACACAACCAGAACTGGTATTACTTATCTAATCATTTTGACAGCTTCAAAGCTATTTTCCTTAAAAAAGAAAACAAAATGGAAAACTATAACTAAGAGTTACATATGGAGGCTGAATTTTAAGAAAATTTCTAACACAAATTTTAGATGAATTTAAGTATTCTTCTTCTTAAAAAAACCAAAAAACTGAAACCAATTCTCAGCCTGCCTGCTCCTTCACTGATTAAGCAACATTATTCAACACTTCTGAGAGCTCACTAGGCATTAGGGATGAAAGAGACCAAGGGGATGAGCCCAAAACACATTTCTTTTTAGGGTAGTGAGTCTACCAACAAGCCTGAGCACTGCACTTTCTCTTCCACATCACTACGAGAACAGGACAGAGCTCTCATGTGAAAGCACTCTATTCTTTATTGGCACTGTATGTAGGAAGGATACGCAGTATACTGTCCTGCCAGAGACACGACAGAACAGAGGTTAAGTGAACTCTTTTTGAATCCTGCTCTTCTTAACAATTTATTACTTGATGTCATCTTGTGCAAGAGACACATCTCCTCTTGTGTCTCGGGTTTCTCAGTAAAATTAAATGTGTAAACATAAATCAAAAATTCAGAATATAGCAATTAAACATGTTACTGTTATTACCATTGTTAAAATTTTACATTCAGTGTCCTGAATTAATGAAGCTTAGATGAGGAACACTGCAGCGCCTTTAACAGAGAATATTCCACATGAGTTCATAACCAGACTCTACCGACACTGAACTTAGTGTTTAGAGGCTCAAGATGGAACTGGCTATGTGGATTAATACCAGAATGTAAAGGGCCATGAATGTTCTGTTAAACAGCATATATTTTATTCTGTGGTTAATGCACCAACCACAAAGGTTTTTAAGGAAGAATTAAATGAGGGCTTTAAGGGAGATTCATCATCTTAATACTTAACACTCCTAATGAACATTTCTATAGTATATTCAGGACATTAACTTTTCAGTCATTGGTTTCAGTTATTAAGGGAAGTATTTCCCACTACTTTTGAAAAAGCATACTGACATATTCCATTAGTTCAAATATGCCTAAGATTTCTACCTCTGATTTTTAAAATACTGGTCACTCCATGAGGTAAATAAACTGAAGTCAGACTTTCCACATGTCTGATCTCCAAAATACTACACCATTAATTAAATTAGAAAAGTCTATAGGTTATAAAAACTACCAGTAGATCCTTTTACCAAAGAGCACTAGCAAGTAGTAACAGTAATAATAATAGTTTAAGTGTTTTTATGTCAGACATTATTCTAATACATATAGTAATTCATTTAATCCTTGTAACTCTGAATCAAATGCTATTTTTTCATTTTACAGATGAGAACACTAACATAGAATGAAGAAAGTCACTCTTACAAGGTCATTATACAGCTGAAAGGTGGCAGTGTACTATGCTATTATGAACTTTCCAGAATTGAAAATTCAATAACAAACTATGGATTTTTCTGTACTACTAATTCAAATGTATCTCAATTATATTTTATTTTAAATATTTGCCTTGATATTTTAAAATCCTTTTAAAGAGTTATAGTGGATATTTTGACTGTCTACTTGGTAGTCTTATACTGCCATCCTCCTTCCTACCCCATCACAGTATTTTGATAAATACCCCATCCCAATCTCCATGGGTATGTACTTACTGGTGGGCTTAAGAAAATCACTAGTTTATATTCTCTTGGACACAATGGCTCAGGACTGGGCAGATGGCTTAGATGGTCCAATCATAATGAATTTTAGGTTTCTTGTCCAGTAATTCTGGAAAAGAAGCACTCCTGAATATTTACAGTAACCCAAACTGTTACCCCCAAGTCTCCTATGACCATGAGGATTCAGAAGACATCTTAGATAATACAATGGAGAATCAGCAATACACTGGGTCTCTGATGATATACTCAAGTCACAGTATCTATGAACTCTGAAGTCCATTCTACCTCTGGACATTCAATTATGAGGGTCAACCATACACTGTTTAATAGCTCAAACCAGTCTGAATTGAGTATTTTATTTAATGCAAAAGAAAGCATCCTAACTGATACAAGAGATTAAAGTGTTCTTTTTTTCCCCCCGAGATTTCATCTTTCATTTCTAAGCAAAAAAAAGAAAAAAAAAAAAAAAGGAAGATAGACTAATCTGTAAATTGTCAAATGGTATAAAATTTGGAATCAGCAAATAATACCTGAAGAAATTTCAGGAAAAAAGTGTTTTGTTCTACAATTGGTTGTAAAATCATATTTTAATTTAAAGCAGGAGGAAAATCTACCAAATTAGGAAACCCTGCAAGGAAAACAAAAAAAGCCTCCCAAAACAAACAAACAAAAAACAAATGTAAAAATAATCTATATAATCTTTCACTCACAGGCATTTCATCTTTTTAAATGTATTTCAAGATAAAAATATAAAGTTTCAAAAATAAAATAAACTTTTCCTCATAAAAATAATCCATCTATTTTATTAGGGCTGGTACCATAGTAAGTGCTTTTGGAAGAGTGAATACAAGGATCAGTATAGTTAGTTACTTAGCATAGATTAAAATTACTGGAATTGAGGAGAACAAAAACCAAAATTTTATGTCTCACATCATTATGAAAATAATTTGAAAGTTTCCAGTTAAATATTTTGCTTTATTAAAAATTAATTTCACTACTACTTAATAATAATAACAGGAAACAGGTTAAGTATGTGGTATTGGCTTTAGCAGAAACTATATTAAGAAAATGGACGTAGTAGGGAAAGATCAAAATGAAAAAGTACATTTTGCTTCAAATAATTGATAAATACTTGAGCACTTAATAAAGCAAGCAATTCTCAACTGGCAGTGGTATCAACCTGGGTGGGGGGGCATGTGGAAATAGCTGGGTAGTTTTGATTGTTCCACCACTGAGGAGTAATTTAGGCATTTAGTAGGCAGGGCCCAGAACTGCTACCTTCGTGTGCTGCATGGGAAAGTCCCATACAACAAAAAATTGTCCTGCTGAAAATGTCAATAGAGCCCCTACCAAGGAACACTGGAATGCAGAAAGGAGAGCAGATATATGCATACCAAAAACTGAATACCAGCGCTAAATGACGGCATCTGTTTCATATTAACTGTGGAGAAACTATGTACTATAGGAATTCTGGCAAAAGAGAAATAATAGAGAAGATGAGCTACCATATGTATACTTTCATAGATGGCTAAGCAATATGGCAGGGAAGACATTCTAGGATTAAGAACAGTAACCAGCCTGGGTACATTTAGTTGAATACATTAGGAAATCAGGTGGGGACTGACTATGAAGACCCATATTTAGTATGGCCCCCTCACAGGAACAGGAAAATTCCCTATCAAGCATGACTGAAGTTAAACTCCCTGGTATGGCATATGAGGTGCTGCATGGTCCAGCTCCTGCCTGACTCTCTCCATGACCACCCCTAAATCTTACCGACTCCAAATGAAGCTTCTAGACATACCAAACTATTACACTGTCTTAACTTTATTACTCTTATCTTTTTGTATCTCTTATTCTCACCACAAGACCATCCTTACTTTCTGTCTGGATAAAAACATAGACTTAACACCTTCTCCTTGCCCTTTAAAATCTGTTTGAATTCTATCTTCTCTGGGAAATTGAATTTCCAGTCCCAGCTCCCAAGGAATAACACGCCCCCAAGGCTGGGGCTTCGGGCCCTCCTTCACGCTCCCACAGCAGTGTGTGAGGACTCATCAGAGCACTGACTATACTCTGTGTACGAGTTCACTGACTTACTGGCAAATAGGTCAGTGGTTTCCAGGTAGCAGTAAACAGCAAACTCATCTGGTGCTCTTATTCTTTTTTTAATTAAAGACAATTTTTTAGAGCACTTTTAGGTTCACAGCAAAATCAAGAGAAAAGCACAGATTTCCCATATACCCTCTGCCCCCACACTTGGACATTTTCACCTAGTGCTTTTTAAAAATAAGGATGCCTAAACTCTAACCCAGGGGTCCCCAAACTTTTTACACAGGGGGCCAGTTCACTGTCCCTCAGACTGTTGGAGGGCCGCCACGTACAGTACCCCATACACTGACCACCAGTGAAAGAGGTGCCCTTCTGGAAGTGCGGCGGGGGCTGGAAAAATGGCCTCAGGGGGCCGCAATTTGACCCGCGGGCCATAGTTTGGGGACCTCTGCTCTAACCTATGCCCAATGAATTATCAACTCTGTTGGTCAGCACAGATATCTGCATTTTGAAATTGTCCATTTAATTCTAATGAGCACTCTAGATGGAAACCACATACTACACAAACTGACACTATTATTGTCTTCATCGTACAAATATGGCAACAGGTACAGAGAAGTAACTTGCCAAGAAAACTCCCTTAGACATAAAAATTAAATGTCATGTTTACTACAAAATAAACATTCAAGAATTATATTATTCCTCTTTTATAAAGCAAACACACTAAGGATGACTCATATTATTTTGCTTAATGATAAATACTTGAAATATTATACTTTTAAATGCCTGAAAGGTAGCAATTTTAAATGGGCGTGGGGATAAGAAAAGGTAGTCAATTTTAGGTCATGGAATGGGGTACAACACCTGTGGGCTTCAGCCAGCGCAAGGTCAGGAGATGCCTATAGTCAGTGAAGGTATCTCTGTGCTAATGACTCCTGTAGGCACAGAAGCATTAAAGGATTCTCAGTAGGTGACATCACCATGAAAACGCATTTTGGAAGGATGTACCTTGCAGCGGTGTATAAGAGGGACTGAGGTGAAGAAAAACTGAAGGTAGGGAGAACACTTAGAAGTTCCCCAATAGTCCAAGGTGAGACAAGATGGGCTTGCATGGGAGAATACAGCTGATAAAAGCTGCAGTGAAGGAAATGAAAGGGACACATTCCAGAGGCACATTATGAAGGAGCACACTTGGTTAACTAAGGAAGGACTTCCCTAAATGAACCAGTTTGAGGACCTATTCATTTCTAGGGATGCTCGCTAACTGCTGTTGTGGATACACCCTTTGTGAAACTACATCATAGGAACTTCCTCATCACTGTCTACACGGCTCCAGTAAGAAAATGCTGGACTGGGGGACCATTAGGTTTCTATTCTTTCACAGTGTTTTTCTTTTTTCTTTTGGTTTAAAGTGAGAGGAGGGGAGATAGCGAGATAGATTCCTGCATGCAACCCTACCAGGATCCACCTGGCAACCTCCGTCTGGAGCTAATACTTGGACCAACCGAGCTATCTTCAGCACCCATGCCAACGCTTTAACCAAGTAAGCCACTGGTTGAGAGAGGGGAAGAAAGAGAAATGGGGGAGAGAAGCAGATGGCTGCTTCGCTTGTGTGTCTGACTGGGAATTGAACCCAGGACATCCATATGATGGGCCAACACTATCCACCAAACCAAATGGCCAGGGCCACACTGTTTTTCTATGTTTTTGCTGTTGCTCTGAAATTATTTCATCAAACTATATCAAAACTGTTGTGGCAAAGAAACTGAAGATTTAAACCTTTTCAATCATTAACAAGTTTGTACTGAGTGCTTATTACGTACTCCCCCAAAGACCACAAAATCAACTTGTTCCCCATGACCACAACTGCTAAATCCATCATTTCATTTTCCTTTGCTCTCTCTTTTCTAAAGGCAGTTTGCAGAAAAGCACAAACCTGTATTACAAGACACTATGCAAAACAAAAACTACTGTGCTTTAAGTGCAGAGGTGGATGGGTATATCATTGTAATCTAATTAGAATGCTGTAATTTTATCCAAAGAACAAAAAACTAAAATTTTAAATCTGTTATAGGTTATTTCTTTACAAGAGAGACATCTAGTGGCTAGCTTCTAAAATAGGATTGGAGCACAAATAGTAATTCAATTTACATTTTTGTTTAATAATGGGCACATTTCTACTATCTTAATATCTAAGTCTAAAAGAGACCCATAGACAGAGAGATAAAGACCCCTGGGCTAAAAGGAAGTTAAACACTCAGTTCTAAGCTGACAGTGGTAAATGAATGGTAAGGAGAACTGAGTTGCTTAGAACTGAGGGTTGAGGTCAGGTAGAGAAAAAGAGGGAGAAGAAGGTCAAAAGTTGAGTCCATTTATGGGGAATGGGTGGTTAGCCCACACATGAGTCAAAGCCTGGAGTTAAGTTAAAGATACTATTGGGGAAGGGTCTCAGTCCAATTATTTTTTTCCAATTGACAAGTCAAAGTACATTCCCCACTTCACTGTCAAATCCTTAAACTCCAATAGCCAGAAAATTTAGGCACTAATGAAACTAAATGAGACATGTTATCCAGTAACAACCATATAGTTTCCAGGTTTGATATCTATGGCTTCCTATAGCAAAACACTATATTACACAACTAAGAGTGGCAGCCAGAGATAAAAATATAAAATTTCATGATAGTGTTTTAATACTTTTCAAAGATTATATTTACAACTCAAAATGTAAAATGATCCTGCCTGTATCAATGTCTTTTTAAATTATTTTAAAAATTCATTTATTTATTCTTAAAATAAGCTTTATATACACATGGTCTAAAAATTCAAAAAGGTACAAAAGGGTACATAATTTCCATCCCTTCATGTCTCTACTCAATTTCCTTTCCTTAAGGATAATCACTGTTACCAGTTTATAATATAAGCATGTATGTATAAAAACTTTATTTTCACACAACGGTAGCATACAATTAACATGGTTCTGCATCTATCTTTATTCACTTAATATTTCTGGCAGTCAATCTACATTAGTACATTTAGAGCTGTTTCATTCTTTTTCTATTATAAAAGTATATTATAATTTATTTAGGCAGTTCATTATTGATGAGTATTTTAGATTCACACTACATTTTTGCTATTACAAACAATGTTGTACTGAATATCTTATACATGTTTCACTTTCCATATATATGATTTTATCTATCAGACAAATTCCAAGTAGAATTGCAGGGTAAACAGTATTTATCATGCCTTCCAGATCCACCTCTTTCCCACTAATGACCTTATCTTTGTTCTGGACCAGTGCTTATTTTAAACATTTAAGGCAAGATAATAGAGAAGATAATCTGAAAAGTCTTCCAATAGCATATAGTAAGAAACCCTGGAGAGATATACAGGTACTGAGCTCATCATAAAGTAAAAAAAATCTTAGGGCCAAAAGAAAGCAGGAACTGAAAACAATAGTGGAATACTTAAGATACAAAAGCTCTGGAGGTCTTTGCCAATCTTGATAACCAATAGGCTTGTGTTTCAACAGCTACTGGGTGACATAAGGCAAGATCTTGGGTCCACATAAATTGGAGACTTTAAACTGAGATCACTGAATAAAATCATTGAAAGGATGAACCAGAAAAATACTGACCACCAGCAAAGGGAGACTACAAGGAGAATAGTCGACCCCAGCTTGAGCTCTAGGTAGAGAATAAAGCTGATGAGGTAGAGAGAAAGGTTTCAATTGAAAATGTCTAACTACACCTTCCTCAGATTGGTTTGGGATTCAGATTATTACTACTACTATAGCCTGAGAAGCTTCAGACCAAGAAATTAAAGAAGTTTCTAGATTGGTGCCATCGAGTATCTGGCATAAACAAATGCATACTATCTTCTACATGAACTTGACTTCACAATTACATTTTAGGAAACAAACAAACAAACAACACAAAAAACACAAGGAAACAAGCCACCATAATCAAGAGTCAATTGAAATAGCAGGCAGTAGTAATTGATTTACAAGCACTTCAGATACTGGAATTACTTACACAGATAAGTATCCTAAACTAATGAACAAAAGGGAGCTTAAAACATGAGAAAGGAACATAATTTTATCTAAAAGACCAGATAGATTTGGGAAAGAAACAACTTCTAGAAATAAAAAAACCTAACTGAAATAAAACAACATGGGCTAACGGTCAGATTAATTAGATACAGCTGGGGAGAGAAAATGACTTGGGTGATGATATAGCTGAGTAAATTACCCAGAATGTAGCAAAAACAAAGAAATAAGAGATTAAGATAATTAGAATTTCCCAGAATGGCCAAATTCAGGACAACAAATCCTAAGAAACATAAATAAAAAAGACACACATCACAGAGAAACTGCAGAACACCAAAGACAAAGACCTTAAAAGCAATGAGAAATAAAAGAGACTATATAAAACAACATTTTCAACTGTGGCAAAAGTGAGAGACAAATGAAGTACTAAAATAAATGCCAACTTAAGATATTTCATATTCACCTAATTGATCATGCAAAAGTTAAGGGTAAGCTGTATGATTCCATATATATGCAATTTACAAACAGGCAACATCTTCAGGAAAAAAAATAAACTGCTCACAAATATTAGAGGATATTTTATTGCTTCATATTCATTTTGAAATATCCCCTAATTTTTGTGAACAGTATAGAACAGGCTGTCTTTGGGGAAGACAGGAACTAATTAAAAGCCTTTCTGGGGTGATGGTAACGTTTATATATTAATAGGGACTAGGTTCTACAGGGTATATGCATATGTTGAAACCCAACAAATGAACACCTACAATTTGTGCATTTCATGCATGTAAATTTTACATCATTAGAAAAAGTGAGCTTCATATTTTTCAATTGTTTAAACTACAGCATATTTTTTTCCACTGAATACATCATGAATGTCATTCTAAGACAGTACTTCTACATCTAACTTGCTTATTTAATGGCTGCATAGAATTCCACTGCATAAAGATAACATCAATAATTTAACTCATTCCCATACTGATGTATACTTGAGGTTTTTGAGTTTTTACACTATTAAAAACAATGCTGCAACAAATATCTGTACATATATCTCTGTAAATTACACTAATACATTTGTGGTCTAAATTCCTTGAGGAGGCATATATAAGACTTTCATAAATATTACCAAATTGCCTTCTACAGGACTATTAATTTATACTCTCAAGAACAGTGAAGAGGAAAGGGCCTGGCTAACCCATTCCTTCCTTATATATTATTAATATATGCTTACAGCCATATATTATGTATGTGTAGATATTTTTATGACCATCTATTCTTATTTTACCTCTTTTTCTTATTAATTGCTAGTCTTTTTTCTTATTAACGCATAAGCATTCTTTGTCATATATGTTATAGATTTTATTTTTGTCCATCCAATCTTTTGACTTTATTATGGCTCTTTGTTGCCATATAATTTTTAAAAATTTTATGTAAATTTAGTTTTTCTTTTTCCCTTTAGGGCTTTGGATGGGCTGTTTCCTTTCTTTAAGATTATGAAAATAGGAGACAAGATGGCCACGGAGTAGGTGGACGTTCCAACTCCCACATCTCAGAACCAAAGTGGATTACAACTTAATTTTGAGAACAGACATCTTGAAAGACCAACTTTGGACTAAACTAAGAGGATTCTATTTCTTTTTATTTATTTTAGAGAGGAGACAGAGTGTGTGTGTGAGAGAGAGAGAGAGAGAGAGAGAGAGAAAGGGGGAGGAGCTAGAAGCATCAACTCCCATATATGCTTTGACCAGACCAGTGCAGGGTTTTGAACTGGCAACCTCAGTGTTCCCAAGTCGACGCTTTATCCACTGCGCCACCACAGGTCAGGCTAAACTAAGAGGATTCTGTAGCCGAGGACCACCAGAGAACCCACACTGAAACAGGTAGGAAAGGCCAAGACAGGGAAAGGGGTGCCTCGTTACCGAGAGCGAGTGGCAGCCTGGAGGGACTCTCGCGGTGGGCAGGATTGCCTGGCCGGTTGTGGGTTGTGGGTCCTCGGCCCCAGAACTGGAGTCCCAGCCTAGAGCCCTGGAGCCTGGAAGGGATGAACGGATTGTATTTATCTGAGAAAGTAGCCTAGATACTGTTTGAGAGGAGACAGAACTCTCAGACCCAGGCTCGGTATTAAAGGGACTGCACAGAGACCCTTGCTCACAGCCACCTGCCTGGGTTCTCAGAGCAGGGAGTGCTGGGAGGACTGGAGTTGCTAGGGGAGAGAGTGGTCTTGGAGGCACAGGAGGGAGATATTTTGAGGAATGGACACCCTAACCCCTGGGCTGAATCACTCCTCAAATCTAAACTGAATATTTTTACTCAGAGGAGCAACACCAGCAAAGAGAAGAAATTACCCTGTCCACGGGAGGCTCTCTTGCTCCAGTCAGAACAAAAAGGTGCTTAGAGGCAGGCAGAACATTAGGGACACAGATAGTGAGTGCTGAAGTTTGAGGTACCCCCCCCCCACGCTGCTGAGTGCTGGCCTGGGGCAGGCGGGCGGCAGTTGCTGGAGGCAGGGCTGTCCGAGTGAGTGCGCCCAAGCCTGCACCGGAAGGCAGAGGTTGGAGCCAGCGCGAAAGCTTGCCTGCGCCTGAGCCTGGGTGACTACAGAGGCAGTCCAAGCAAGCACACGCAGGCCGCCCTCAGAGGCAGAGGCCACGGCAGCTACTGTAGAGGTCCAAGCTCGTGCACAACCCTGCCTGCCACCTTGGAGCCAGACCTTGGAGGCAGAGGGGGCCCCGATGACAGCAGAGGCGGTCCAAGTGGCTGCACGTAAGCCTGGCTGCGGAGGCACAGGCCCGGGGAGCTGCTGTGGAGGTCAGAGCTCAAGCACAATCCCACCTGTCTGTGGGCCCGCCCCTGGCAGTGGCTGAGGCCTGGGTGACAGCAGAAGTGGTCTGAACAGGCACACATGAGCTTGCCAGCAGAGGCAGAAGCCATGGCGGGCTGCTGTGGAGGTCCGAGTTCTCGTGCAACCCTGCCCACGGAGTGAGCCCACCCTTGGCTGCGGCTGGGGCTCCGACGACCTCGAAGACAGTCCTACCAGGGGCAGCGGAAGCGGCAGAGGCCGCAGAGGTGGTGCCGGAGCACAAACACCGGAGGTGGCAACGGGGTGGGGGATAGAGGACAGAGCACATATCGGGAGCACAGAGGCCATATCCTCTGGACCACTGAGACCACACCCTTCTGAGCGCTGAAAAAGAAAAAAAAAATAAATCAAAATAAAATATCTGGAGAGAAAGATATCTGAAGCTAAGGGGCAAGCCACACATCCAATATAGTACCTAATCACTGAATTACAGTACTGAGCCCAACAGGTAGCCAACAACAAGAGGCAGCAGAAAGTGGAACTAAGGGGAACTTGAACTTTTAAAGGAACTTCCCTGAGGTCAAGAGTAGATAAAAGCAAGCCTAGGAGTGCAGCTGATATTTACAATGGCATTTGGGCCCAGCAGAGGCAGCCACAAGATTTGGATCGCCTGAAGCTCCAAAAAGGTTGATAAGAGCCAGTCATAGGCAGTGACCCCCACTGATCTACACCAGGAAAGTCCAGTGCAGGCACATCCAGCAGCCAGATATGGAGAGCATCAGTTCAGGACCTAACAACCCTTGTTAGAGTGGTAGCTTAAGGAAAGGCTCCTCACACCTGACCCAGCTAAAACACTGAAAACGCTGACATAAATAGTAAAAAGAATAGTGATAGCATATAAGTAGCCCACAGCAGGTTATAAACAACAGCTGATGCCAACCCAAGAAGACCTAGAAACAACACAAATGAAAATTGGAAGCAGACAATACCAACCCTAGACTCAGTTAGGTATACAAACAACACACCCAAAGGAAAAGTGTATACACAGATAAAATAGGAAGACAAAGAAATGCAATCCAGTTGAATCAACAAGAGAAATCCCCAGAAAAAGAACGAAGATGGAAATAACCAAATAACCGGATGCAGAGTTTAAAATAATGATTGTTAGGATGCTCAAAGATCTTAGAGCAACAACAGATGAATATAATGAACACTAAATAAAGAGATAACAAGCATCAAAATGGCCACTGAAATTATAAAAAAGAACCAGACAGAAATGAAACACAGTATCAGAAATGAAGAATTAAAAGCAGGCTGGATGAAGCAGATGATTCAATCAGTGACTCAGAGGACAAGATAAGTGAAAGCACAAAAGCAGAACAGCAAAAAAAAAAAAAAAAAAAAAAAGGATCAAAAAGTCTGAGGAAACTAAGAGAGTTCTGATACAACATGAAGAAAAACAATATTCGCATAATATGGGTTTCTGAAGGAGAAGAGAAAGAACAGGGTTAGAGAATCTGATTGAAGAAATTATAGCTGAAAATTTCCCTAATTGATATAGGAAAAAAGTCACACAGGTTCAAGAAGCAGAGAGAACCCTATTAAAAAAGAACCCAAAGAGACCCACACCAAGACATATCATAATCAAAATACCAAAGCTAAGAGATAAAGAATACTAAAAGCTGCAAGAGAAAAAAGTCAATCACCTACAAAGGAACCCCCATAAGGATGACATCTGACTTCGCAACAGAAACACTTAAGGCCAGAAGGGAATGGCAAGAAATATTCAAAATAATGCAGAACAAGAAACTACAACCAAGACTTCTTTATCCAGCATGGTTATTGTTTAAGATTGAAGGAGAAATAAAAAACTTCCCAGACAAAAACAAAAAACAAAAGAAAAACAAAACTCAAGCAATTCATCACAACCAAACCAAATGCTGTAAGAAATATTAATGGGCCTGCTGTAGACAGACCAAAGTGGGAAATAAAAAATCTAGTAAAAGAGAAATGTAGATTTAAAGAAAAAAATGGCAATAAACAACTACATATCAATAATAAACTTAAATGTAAGTGCTCCAATCAAAAAACATAGAGTAGTTGAATGGATAAGAAAATAGGTCCTGTACGTATGCTGTCTACAACAGACCCACCTCAAAACAAATGATACACATAGACTGAAAGTAAAAAGATGGAAAAAAATATTTCATACAAATAGAATGAATAAAAAGCTGGGGTACCAATACTTATACTGACAAAATAGACTGTAAAACAAAAACTTAGTAAGGAATAAAGAAGGTCACTACATAATGATAAAGCAAACAATCCAATAAGAAGAGATAACCATTATAAATATCTATGCACCTAATATAGAAGCACCTAAATATATAAAGCAGACTTTGATGTACATAAAGGGCGAGATCAACAGCAATACTATAACAGGAAATTTCAATGCCCCACTAACATCACTGGATAGATCCTCAAGAAAGAAAATTACCAAAGAAACAGCAGAATTAAGAAACACACTAGATCAACTGGATTTAATAGATATCTTCAGAACCTTTAGCCCTAAAGCAGAATATATATTTTTTTTAAGTGTGCATGGTACATTCTCAAGGATAGAACACATATTAGGGCATAAGATGAGTCTCAACAAATTTAAGATTGAAATCATATCAAGCATCTTCTCTGACCACAATGGCATGAAACTAGAAATAAACTAAAATAGAAAAACTGAAAAATACTCAAACATTTGGAAACTAAACTGCATGTTATTAAATAATGAATGGGTCAATGATGAGATGTAGGAAGAAATAAAAAATTTCCTTGAAAAAAATGAAAATGAGCTTAGAACAACACAAAATCTATGGAACACAGCAAAAGCAGTGGGAGGGAAGTATATAGCATTACAGGCATACCTCAAGAAGCTAGAAAAAGCTCAAATAAATAACTTAACCCTGCTACTAAAAGAACTAAAAAAGGAACAGCAAGTAAAGCCCAGAGGAAGCAGAAAGAAGAAAATAATAAAGATCAGAGTGGAAATAAATGACAGAGAGACTAAGAAAACAATACAGAGGATTAATGAAACCAAGAGCTGATTCTCTGAAAAGGTAAACAAGATTGATGAACCCTCGGCTAGGCTCACCAAGAAAAAAAGAGAGAGGATTAAATAAATAAAATTAGAAATGAGAGTGGAGAAGTTACAACTGACACAACAGAAATACAAAAGATTGTAAGAAAATACTATGAAGAACTGTATGCCAAAAAATTAGACAACCTAGGCGAAATGGACAAATTCCTTGAAACATAATCTTTCAAAAATCAATCTGAAAGAATCAGAAAACCTAAATAGACCAATTATAACAAATGAGATCTAAACAGTTATCAAAAAACTCCTAACAAAGAAAAGTCCTGGGCCAGATGGCTTCACAGGCGAATTCTACCAAACATTCAAAGAACTAACTCCTATCCTTCTTAAGCTATTTCAAAAAAATTCAAGAGGAGGGAAGACTTCCAAGCTCCTTTTATGAGGTGAGCATAATTCTGATTCCAAAACCAGGCAAAGACAACACAAAGAAAGAAAACTATAGGCCAATATCCCTGATAAATTTAGATACTAAAATTCTCAAGAAAATATTAGCAAATCGGATCCAGCAACACATGAAAAAAATCATACATCAGGATCAAGGGGGATTTATTCTGGGGAGGTAAGGTCCAATATTCGCAAATCAATCCATGTGATTCATCATATAAACTAAAGAAAGGAGAAAAACCACATGATAGTATCCATAGAGAAAGCATTTGATAAAATCCAGCACCCATTTATGATCAAAACTCTCAGCAAATCAGAAATACACGGAACATACCTCAACATGATAAAGGCCATCTATGACAGACTGACAGCCAACATCATACTAAATGGGCAAAAATTAAAAGCAATACCTTTAAAATCAGGAGCCAGGCAGGGGTGCCCCCTTTCACCACTCTTATTCAACATAGCTCAGGAAGTCCTAGCCACAGCAATCAGACAAGAAGAAGAAATAAAAGCATCCGAATTGGAAAAGAAGTCAAGCTATCATTATTTACAGATGATATGATACTGTACATAGAAAACCCTAAAGTCTCAGTCAAAAACTACTAGATCTGATAAATGAATTCAGCAAGGTGGCAGGATATAAAATTAATACTCAGAAATCAGAGGCATTTTTATTCACCAACAATGACCTGTCTAAAAGAGAAATTAAGAAAACAATCCTGTTCGCTATTGCAACAAAAAAATAAAGTACCTAGGAGTAAATTTAACCAAGGAGATTCAAGACTTGTACTTGGAAAATTATAAAACATTGATAAAAGAAATCAAGGAAGATATAAACAAGTGGAAGCATATACTGTGTTCATGGTTAGGAAAAATAAAGATCATTAAAATGTCCATATTACCCAAAACAATTTATAAATTCAATGCAATTCGTATTAAAATACCAATTACATACTTCAAAGATATAGAAAAAATATTTCAAAAATTTATATGGAACCAAAAACAACATGAATAGCCTCAGCAATCTTGAAAAAGAAGAATGAAGTAGATGGTATCATACTTCTCAATATCAAGTTATATTACAAGGCCATTGTGCTCAAACAGCTTGGTACTGGCATAAGAACAGGCATATAGATCAATGAAACAGAGCAGAGAACTCAGAAATACACCCACAGCTTTCTGGACAATTGATAAAAGTGGTAGGTAATAGCACACAATGGAGTAAGGACAGTCTCTTTAACAGATGGTATTGAGACAATTGGACATCTACCTGCAAAAAAATGAAACTAGACCACCAACTTACACCATTCACAAAAATAGACTCAAAATGGATAAAAGACTTAAATGTAAGTCGTGAAACCATAAGCATCCTATAGGAAAACATAGGCAGTAAGCTCTCTGACATCTCTCGCAGCAATATATTTGCTGATGTATCTCTACGTACAAGGGAAATAAAGGACAGGATGAACAAATGGTACTATATCAAACTAAAAGGCTTTTGCACAGCTAAAGACACTATGAACAAAATAAAAAGGCAAATCACACAATGGGAGAACATATTTGACAATACGTTTGATAAGGGGTTAAATAACCAAAATTTATAAAGAACTTGTAAAACTCAACACTAGGAAACTAAACAATCCAATCAAAAAATGGGCAAAAGAAATGAATAGGCACTTCCCCAAAGAGGACATACAGATGGCCCACAGGCAGATGAAAAAATGCTCAACATCACTAATCATTAGAGACATGCACATTAAAACCACAATGAGATATCACCTCACACCAGTCAGAATGGCGCTCATTATCAAAACAACACAGAATAAGTGCTGGCGAGGATGTGGAGAAAAGGGAACCCTCTTGCATTGCTGGTGGGAATGCAGACTGGTGCAGCCACTGTGGAAAACAGTATGGAGATTCCTCAAAAGATTAAAAATCAAACTGCCTTTTGACGCAGCTATCCCACTTTTAGGAATATATCCTAAGAATAGCAAATCAGTGATTCAAAAGAAGAAATGTACCCCATGTTTATGGCAGCATTGTTTATAATAGCCAAGATCTGGAAACAGCCCAAGTGTCTGTCAGTGGATGAGTGGATTAAAAAGCAGTGTACATACACACAATGGAATACTATGGGGCCATGAAAAAGAAGAAAATCTTACTTTTTGCGACAACGCGGATGGACCTGGAAACTATTAAGTGAAATAAGCCAGGCAGAAAAAGAAAAATATTGTATGACCTCACTCATTTGAGGAATCCAATTAACAATATGAACTGAGAAACAGAATAGAGACAGGTGGGATCAAAGGGTCCAGAGGGAAAGCTGACAGAAGGGGATGATAGTACGGCATGAGAGCGGAAAGGCAAAATGGGGGTGGGGGGAGTACGTTGCAGGGAGGAGGGCAAAGGGGTTGTGGTGGGGAATACAGGGGAGGGAGATTTCGGGGGGACACTAGAATCTATGTAAATCCAATAAATGAAAACTTTTAAAAATGAAGCATAAGAGGTACTTGGAGAAAAAACATAAGAAGGCCCAGATTTATTTCATCCTTGGTTTCCGAGACACCTTGTATCTTTATAATAAATGTCTCTCTTGCTTACAAAGAAAAAAAAAAGATTATGAAAATATTCCACTATTATTTATTTCACTTTAGGTTTTTGATTCACCTGGAAATTCTAGTAAAAGATCCAGCTTTTCCCTACAAAATGGCAAGCAAACTGTTTCAATCTCATTTATGGAATATTTGTATTCATTTCAAATGCTATCTTGATCAAATATTCTATACTTCCCCATGTATAAGACGCCCCCCCCCCCTGAAAATATTGGGGTCTAAAAACTGAGTGAGTCTTATACAGTGGTTGTAGATTTTCTTACTTGCATTTCCCACTTGTTTCTGTGCTCATTGTTGAAGACAGTGATTCGTCATCAGACACAGAAAAGGACAAGCTAATGGATGGGAGTTTTGACAGTGATGAGTTGTATGAATTTTATGATGAATAAACTTGAGTCCAATAACTTTATGTAATACTTTTTTTTTAAATTTGGGGTCCAAAATTAAAGTGTCTTATACATGGGAGCGCCTTATACATGGGGAAATATGGTAATGTTTATCTCCTACAATCTAAGATAACTGTAGATTTCCATGTCAGCACCATAAAACTTAATTAGAATTTCATAAATTTTAATGAGTCTAGCCTCACTGTTCTTCTTTCTCAAGTTTTCCCTGGTCTTCTCCCATGTTTATTACTATTATTATTTTTTTTTGCAAGAAGGACGGGGGAGAAGGGAGAGATGAGAAGCATCAACTCATAATTGCATCACTTTAGTTGTTCACTGATTGATTTTTATATGTGCCTTGACCAAAGGGCTCAAAGCCAAGCCAGTGACTCCTTTTTCAAGCCAGCGACCTTGGGCTCAAGCCAGAGACCTTGGGTTTTAAGCAAGTGACCTTTCGGCTCAAGCCAGTAACCAAGGGCATTACGCCAGTAATCATGGGCTTCAAGCCAGCAACCCTGCACTCAGGCTGGTGAGCCTGCACTCAAGCTGGATGAGCCCATGTTCAAGCTGGTAACCTCCGGGCCACAAACCTGGGATCTCAGCATCCCAGGTCGAGCTCCATCTACCAGGCTACCACCAGTCTGGCTCTCATGTTTGTTCTTAAAAATAAACTAGTCATTTTATCACTAACCCTTACCTTCTCAAAACAAACAAAAATCCCCACAATAATCCCAAATCAATAACAAAAATCCCATTAGTATTCTGATTAGGGTCACATTAGATTCAAAGATCATTCATTTCAGAAATGAATGTTATTTTTAAAATATTGACTCTCCCCCAAACAAGGTACTTTTTCTACATTTGTTCAAATCTTATCAGTCATTTGGTAGACTTAGTTTTCCTCATATAGATCCTTTACCTTTCTTTCAACTGGTTTTGATTAGCATTGGGTAAAAGGAAACAAAAAGTTATATGGCCCACCAAGAGATGTGGTTAAGGATTTACCTCTGAAAGAGTCACTATTTTATAGAGGTAGTTTGGGATCTGCTCCAGAGTAGGGGAGCCTTCTATTGGACATTTCCGTACCATCCTCCTCTTTTTCATAATGAATGTTGGTTTTGCTTTTACTCAATTATTCTTAACGTATGCATTGTTGGGCAGATAAAATATATTATGCTCACTTTGTTAAAGATGGCACTGCCCACGTGCAAGTTTTAAGAGTAAGCTTTTCCCCACACCCTTGACTGATTGGATGATGTGGGGTGGTGCACTCTCATGAGGAATCCTCCCATTATGCCTCAGATAAGTGACTTTGTTATCAGAGACTTCCTTGTTTGTACATTGGATTAAAGGTTTGGATTTTTACACTATAAAGTGGGGCAGGCCGGGAGCTTGCTCTCTCTTGGTTCCTGAGGTTAGTATTAGAGAGCAGATTAAGGCCACCTGGAGGAGAGGAGAAGCAGCCAAGATGGTGGAGGGCTCAGGAAGAAGCCAATTTGCGCAGTTTGTGCAGAGAGAAGGAGATGGGGAACAGAGGTGAATAAGTCTGGTGAGCTAGGAACCTTTGATTCTAGGAAACTTGGATAAGTCAGTAGCTTTGTGAGCAATGAATGAGTGGGTTTTGGAGCTTGTGTGTGTTTTTACTTGCTTGCCGGGTGCAAGCTAGGATTAAGCTGATGGCTCACCAGTTCTTGGCTCCGTTGTTTCATTACCGACTGTCTGAATCTAATACGAACTTGAACTGGCCAGGCGGCCCGGTTGGTGGCCCTGACTACTGGCTTTACATACATCCCTTAACTCTTCTTTGTTCATTAAAGCTATCCATTATGATGTCCTTACAAATTCATCAGTCCTCTAAAATCCATTGCCATTAAACACTACATTTCTTGCCTGACCAGGCGGTGGCACAGTGGATAGAGCTTTGGACGGGGATGCGGAGGACCCAGGTTCGAGACCCCGAGTTTGCTGGCTCCAGCAAGGGGTTGCTCAGTCTGCTGAAGGCCCGCGGTCAAGGCACATGTGAGAAAGCAATCAATGAACAACTAAGGTGTTGCGACCGCAATGAAAAACTAATGATTGATGCTTCTCACCTCTCTCCATTCCTGTCTGTCTGTCCCTATCTATCCCTCTCTCTGTCCCTGTAAAAATAAAAAAAAATAAAATAAAATACTACATTTCTGACCTCAAGGACTGGTTAGCAGTACATTCCACTTTGACTATAAAGTGAAAATTACAGTTGTTGTTCTTAAAATATTCACACAATAAATAATATTCTATGGAAGTTTAGGAGATTCAGGGTGATACTGATCAAAAACTCCTGCCATAAAGGATTTCTGGGTTTGAATGAACCTATGCTTCTGAGGTAACTGATTGTGTCTTCTGTTATATAACCTGCTGGTAGTTCTATAGAGGTAGTTCAGGCACATGGCCCATTAGTCACAATTCATATAGGGATATTTACATTTTTAAAAAACTTTTATTTTGAAATAACTTCCGACTTTATAGAAAAGTTACAAAAATATACAAAGATTCTTCTTCACTCAGATTGATCAAGTTACCATTGGAACATTTGATTTTAAATAAATTCAATTTGAGGTTGTTTGTTTTGTTTTTTAGCAAGAGAGAGGGAGGGAACAGACAAAACGAAGGGAAAAAGATGAGAAGCATTAACACATAGTTGTGGTACCTTTGTTGTTTACTGACTGCTTTCTCATATGTGCTTTGACCGGGGGATGGGGGGTTGGGTGGCTCCAGTGGAGTCAGTGACCCTTGCTCAAGCCACTGACCTTGGGCTTCAAGCCATGAGTGACCTTGGGTTTCAAGCTAGCAACCATGGGGCCATGTCTATGATCCCACATTTGAGTGGGCGACCCCAGGCTCAAGCTAGATGAGCCAGCGTTCAAGCCAGTGACTTTGGGGTTTTGAACCTTGGGTCTTCAATGTCCCAGGCCAACCCTCTATCCACTGCACCACTGCCTGGTCAGGCAGTTCAATTTGAGCTTTTGATTATATTATAGTTCAAGCTGCTGGAACAAAGGACAGATTTAATAGTAAGGGAGTGATAAAAATAATCTTAGTGTAGGACCAATTTAATACCTAGGTAATAATAATAAACCTAGTGTAGGACCAAATCTCACATCAACAATTCCAAAATCCCACAATATCAGAAGCTAAATTTTTTTATAACTCCTTGTGCAGCAAAACCTGACTGAGCCCATTTACTGTCATTATTTACATATTATAATGTGAATAGTTGTAGGTTTCATGCAGAAACAGTATTGCATGATTATGCCGTGCTGCCCCAGAACTACTACAGGTGAATATAATATATAGTAAATGTATTATATACTCAGGATTTCAGATAAAAAAATGTAGAACTTTAGGTGTCACTGTATATTATTCTCTAAGTGCTAGGTGAAACAATTCTTTTAAAATTCCAATAAATAATCCTACCATCATCTAATACCTTGGTCATTTGCTTATGACTGGCTAAGAAAACAGAGTTATCAGAAAGAAGATACTTGTGTTACTTTTTTCATATTCTTCCCCTAGGCCCTATTTATTTATCTTGATATCTACATACCACCTTTTAGTAATTGAAATTTTCTGTAATCCTAATTTTGCCAAGCATTAAGTTCAATAAATATGTCTTTGGTATTCATCCAAATCAGCATTTCTCAAATAAGAGTGATTTTGCCCCTCTCCTCTGCCCCCAACTCAGGGGGTATCTAATAATGTCTGGAGTCATTTTTGTTATCACAGCAGAGTGAGTGTGTGTGTCCAACATCTAGGGTAGAGGCCAGGGATACTGCTACCATCCTAAAATTCACAAGACAAACTTTCACAACAAAGAATTCTCTGGCTCAAAATGTCAACGGTGCCAAGATTTAAATCAATGATGAAAATGAAGAACAAGAATGAACAAAATATTGGGATTAAAGAGATTTCCAAGCTGACTAGCCAATAATATTCTTTAAGTATGGCTTTCAGCTAGCTGGAACTCCCATTAAATGCTTTATTATTCATCTAACATCTGAAGACAGACATTTTTAAATTCAGTTAATAGCAAAACCACTTTTCATTTAAAAAATATAATGGGCCATTTAACAATGAAAAAATGGAAAAATTCGATTACATAGATTAAATTTTTTTCCCACTGAACTCCCAAAATGGTTCTATGAATGACAGATCATTTTAAATTAGCAGACTAGAGTAAAGTAAAAAATTACACTTAATTTTAAGATACCACTCTGAAACTTGTGGGCAAATATTCCATCTCAGTAGCAATTAAAACTAAATTCAAACAAAATATTATTTCAACCTTTAAAATTGGTAATATTTTTAATTTTAATTTTTAGGAAGTGAGAAGCGGAGGTGGGGGGTGGGTAGGCAGACAGACAGACTCCCACATGCACCCGACCAGGATTCACCGGGCATGTCCACCAGGGGGCGATGCTCTGCCCATCTGGGGTGTTGCTCAGCTGCAATCGGAGCCATTCTAGCACCTGAGGCTAGAATGAAGAGGCCATGAAGCCATCTTCAGTGCCCAGGCCAACTTTGCTCCAATGGAGCTTTGGCTGCAGGAGGGAAAGAGAGAGATAAAGAGGAAGGAGAGGGGGAAGGGTAGAGAAGCAGATGGGTGCTTCTCCTGTGTGCCCTGGTCAGGAATCAAACCGGGACTTCTACACGCCGTCCCAACGCTTTACCGCTGAGCCAACTGACCAGGGTCAGTAAATTTTTTGAGACAACTCAGTAGTAGAGAGATATTTACACAGGCATTCTCATATAGGACTATGAGTGTAAATAAAAACTGGTTTAACCCTAATTTATTTCTTTTCCCACCTTATAGATGAAGAAACTGAGGCAGAAAGTAATCAGGTGATTGGCTTATGATAACATAGCTAGGAAAAGGCTGACCAGAGAAATTTGAACTTAGGTAGCCTGGCCTAGTTTATACTCTTTACCACTCCATTAACTAGCTCTATGATTACATACTTATTTTTACAACTATTTAAAATGCATCATAAATGGAAGACAAAATTAAAGGATAAACATATTGATTAAAATGTTCAAATTTATGTAACAGACTAAGATGATATATAAAGAAGCACATCTTAAAAGAAATAAAAGAAAAATTAAGAGATCAGCCTCTCTAATAATCATATAGGCAAGAGTTTAACTGATATTCAATTAAAATGCAGGTATAACTAAAATAGGTGTTCTGAAGCCCTGGACAGATAGCTCAACTGGTTAGAGTGCTGTCCTGAAGCACAGAGGTTGCCAGTTTGATCTCCGGTCAAGGCGCATACAGGAACAGATTGATGTTTCTGTCTGTCTCTCTCTCTCTCCCTTCCTCTCACTAAAATGAATTTAAAAAATAATAAAATAAAAATGTATATAAATAAATAAAATAGGCACTCTGATACTTCTTTTGATGAAGGTACAAAATGGTACTTTTTTGGAGAAAATAACTCGATAACTCGGAGTTTCTCTAAAAAGTTTAAAAACTTTAAATGCACGTAGTCTCTTACTAGGGACTAATCCTACAGAAAAAGTCACATAAGCACACAAAACAACTTTTTCAACGACATTTATTACAACATTATTTGTAAAAATTAAAAACTAGCAATAAGCTAAATATCCATGAACATGGGAACAATTAAATAAATTAGTATATAGTAGTCATAGTCAGGGCAGAGGTTTAAAAATGAGGCAGATTTGCATTCACAAGAAAAGAAGTCCATAAAGAGAAAAAAGCTAGCTGCAGAAAAAGGTGTACTTTTATATTTGAGAAGGTACCAACCAGAAATTTCAAACTGTCTCAACTTCCAAATATGTTAGTTTCAAAATGTACAAAGGAATCATCTCACATTTGACAAATGGAAGACATTACTTTACTTCTGGAAGCCAACCAGGAAAAAGGAAAACCACCTTTACAAATATTTATGTCTTGAAACATATAAAAATATAAATGGATAACTTCATTATCTATTAATATAACATGGTTTGAAAAGGTAGAAAGTCTATTGGAATAATAACTCTGATGCTCTGCCTTTTCAATTTATGGAGTAGGAAAATTGGAAGGGAATCTTAGAGTTTACGTAGTACAACTTCCACATCACACAGATGAAGCCCAGAGAAAAGAAGTGATTTGTACAAGTTCTCATATATAAAAAGAGACTGAAGAGGAGGAGACTCACTCAGTTTTTTACTCCAAATCCAGAATCTTGACTTTTAAAAGATATTACCCAATAATTCAGTGGGCTATGTACAGTACTCTAGAATCCTTACAGTATTCTGTACCAGTGTGGCCTTTTTGATACAGTACTTTCAGAAAGCAGCAAACTAATCTCTATTTTATTGCCTGTACTCACACTCACTACAGAATAAAATGTCCCCCAAGTCCCTCATTCTTCCCATCACTGGATCTCAAATAAAATCTTATTTGAAATACCAGAGAAGAAAGAATTATAAAAAGCTGAGTGGCTCTGGTTAAAACTGTTCACAAATCCTGCTTTGATTTATTCCTTTGTCCCTGAAGCCTCTGATATACTTCCATGGTATCTTAGGCTTCAGAGACGACAGACAGCCAAACATAGAGACACGCCACACATACATACACTCTGAAAGCCCAAATTTTTATTAGGAGTCACATGAAACAAAATTAGCTTAAGTTTCTAAATGCTTATTTTCAATTTGTATAAATATGTTTCCATGGAAAAAATAACAAACAGCTCAAAAAATAACAGATAGTTCATAGACACACTTTTGGTAGCTCTATATCAAACCAAACCTTAAAAGATGATCCTGATAAAATCAGAACAGCTGATAGAAACTTACTTCTTATCGAAAAATGTAGAATTTTCTCTCCTCTTGGTGAATCCATTGGGTAAAAGTCTTAAATTAATACCTTGCCTTCGGGCACGATTTTTCATAAAGTACATCTAACAACCAAAAAAAAACCAAAAAGACTAATTTTAAAATGCCTTAAAGTTCAAAAGTGAATAGCTTTTAAAACATAATGGTTAAGATTTATTGAGTTATTTGTTTCACAAATGGTGCTAAGCAGTAATGTCATTTATTCCTCCAATACTATGAGAAAGATACTATTACTCCCCATTTTAGCAGTAAGAATTACTGAAATGGCAACATAACACACCTATGTATTTCTGAGAGGTAGAGACTGTATTCAAACCCAAGTCTGCGTAATTCCAGGGCCTGAGCTTTTACCGATACACTATATAAGCCAAGGAAAGGATTTCAAAAAAATACAGGGCATTTGGCAATCACAGGAGTTATCTATTCAGTTCTTTCTGTTTTACTGATGGTTTTATACCATAGTTAGTTATATACACTCACTAAACCATAATTAGCTACACACACAACATTTGCTTTTATTACTAGACAGGCAGTTCACTCGGGAGGAACCATGGAACAGTCGGTTAAAAGGCCTATCTAACTTAAAGTAGCCCATGTTGTAGGCTGTACAAAATGGGACACGAGGACATTCCGGCTTTGACATGTGTTATTCCATTGACCACCTGGGTTGGTTGAGTTGAACTAATCTACTCCAGAAATTAATAAAGGAAGTAATATCATCAAGGAAGAAGAAAGATTACTTGAAGAAACGGCAAGGTACAGATGCAAGTTTATTGGCTAACTGAATGGGGATTTAAATATGCAATGTAAAGTTAAGAAAATCAATAAGCCAAGAAAATAAAGGGCCAGCCATCACTGGCTAAATATAAAAATGTTTTAAGAAAACAATTTTTTTTTTTTTTTTTACAGGAACAGAGAGAGAGTCAGAGAGAGGGAATGACTGACAGACAGGAATGGAGAGAGATGAGAAGCATCAATCATCAGTTGTTCATTGATTGCTTTCTCACATGTGCCTTGACCACAGGCCTTCAGCAGACTGAGTAACCCCTTGCTAGAGCCAGCGATCTTGGGTCCAAGCTGACGAGCTTTTCCTCAAGCCAGATGGGCCCGTGCTCAAGCTGGCTACTTTGGGGTCTTGAACTTGGGTCTTCCGCATCCCAGTCTGATGCTCTATCCACTGTGCCACCACCTGGTCAGGCTGATTTAAGAAATTATATGTAATTTTATAACTATGGAACTTTCATTTCAACTATGGCAGTGGTTATAATGACCAACCTACCCAATGAAAGCATCCAAGAATGCCAGATAATGGGGGAAATACATATAGGTAATTAAATGTATTTTAAAATCACATTAAAAGCACTGAGGAACTGTCCAAAACAGGAAAATACAGGCCAATTTTAATAAAAAGTGAAAACTCAGAGGGGCAGTAATGTAATGAAGGCACTTTTGCTCATTCTGGCAAATACAGGCTTCTCCTTTCACAGCCTCCTCAGCAAGGGGGCCTGAGTTAAGACCTCTTCTTAACTTATCTTCTAGGAAGCTCTCCTCAAATGAAGGTGGGTCACTGAATAACACACCCTCAAAAAAAGGGTGAACCCAGTATAAATTCTACCCTCACAGAAATCTGCACTGGTCTAACTGGAACAGGAGGGGTGAAAAATCCATTAGAAGTTGTAGTCACAAGTTAGCCCTTGCCCAGATTTAAAATGAAAATTTGCCTTGCTTATGTGGTCAAGGTAATCTTAAACTTGGTTTTAGATAGGCCCAGATTTGCAATGTTCTCAGGTACTGGGAAGAATAAAAAGCTTGTTCATCCTGTTTTCAAAACATTCTCACAAATAATATCTCAAGGGAAAAAAAGCAATACTCAGTAAAAAATAAACAAGCATAAACAATGCAAGAAAACAAGGCTCAGTGAGTAGGAGCCAAAAGAGACAAAAAGAGGTAGCTGAAAGAGTTCCAGATGTATTAAGAAACTTAAAAGAATCATAAACAGATTATAAAACAGCTCAAAATATTCAAAGTGATAAAAAGCAAGGACTTACTACCCATATTACCCTACCCAACAAGGCAATCATTTAGAATCAAAGAAGAAATATAGAGCGTCTCAGATAAGAAAAAGCTAACGAAATTCATCACAAAACCAGTATTGCAACAAATGTTAAAGGGACTTCTTTAAGAAGATAAAGATAAAAAATGCTACTAATAAAATCAATAACTACATACCTATCAATTACTGTAAATGTAAATGGTTACATGCTCCAATCAAAAGACATGGCGTGGCTCAATGGTTAGGAAAATAAGACCCATATATATGCTGTCTAAAGGAGACCCACTTTAGATCAAAAGACACACACAGACTGAAAGTAATGGAATGGAAAGAAAAATGTTTTGTGCAAATGGAAACAATAAAAAAGCTGGGGTAGCGATAATTATATCAGATAAAATAGACTTTAAAACAAAGGCTGTAACAAGAGACAGAGAAAGACCCAAAAATTCCACTTCTGGGTATTTATCCAAAGAAACCCAAATAACTAATTTGAAAAGACAAATGTATCCCTATATTCACTGCAGTCTTATTTACAATAGCCAAGATATGGAAGCAACCTAAGCGTCCATCAACACTCAATTGACAAAGAAGTTGTGGTGCACATATACAAAGAAATATTACTCAGCTATAAAAAGAATGAAATCCTGTCATTTGTGAAACATGGATAGACCTTGCGGGTATTACGCTAAGTGAAATAAGTCAGACAGAGAAAGACAAATACCATATGAGTTCACTTATGTGTAGAATCTGAAAAACACAACAAACAAACAGAAACAAACTCACAGATACAGAGAACAACAAACTGATTGTTATCAGGTGCTGAGAGGAATTGGTGACTGGGTGAAAAAGGTGAAGGGATTAAGAAGTACAAATTGGCAGTTACAAATAGTCATGGGAGGTAAAGTACAACATAGGAAATACAGTAAAAAATACTGTAATAGCTATGTACGGTGTCAGGGGTACTATACTTATTAGGGGGATCACTTCATAAATTACATATACATTATATAAATGTCTAACCACTAAGCTGTACTCCCAAAGCTAATACATATAATATTGAATGTCACTTGAAAAATAAAAATTTAAAAGTCAAATATATAGGTAATTTTATCAAAATGTAAATGAACTTAATGATTCAGTTAAAAGTTATAGTTGTCAGACTACAGAAAAACTGGAAGTCAATTATATGGTATAAAGAAAAGATATAACCAGAACATAAGAGTACAGAAAGGCTTATAATAAAGGGAAAAATATACTATGGAAATACCAAGCAAAAGACTAGTAAATATTTCCTGAGGTATGCATCTAATAATTTAGCGTTAAAGTACTTAAAGCAAAACTAACTGAACCATAAGGAGAAACATACAAATCCTTTTGATTTTATCTAAACCTGATGTAAAAGAAATATATAGAATACTACTATATATTCAGCAAATGTACAATACTTTTTATTTTTCAAGCAAACAGAACATTACAAAATATGACCATATGTTGGGCTATGAACACAAATCTTAATGTATTTTAAAGGAGTGAACTCAGAATAAAGAATATGTTCTCTGACCACAATGTAATTAAATTAAAAAATTTTCAAAAGATATAACAAAAGTAAAGAGGACACATTAACAAAATAAAAAAGAAATAATAATAGCAACTCATTAAGAAAAATAGAAGACAACCAATATCACAAATGAAATTACTATGACATATATATATTAGAAAGAACTTTATGCCAACAAATATGAAAATTTAGGTCAAATGGACAAGTTCTTAGAAAAAGAACTATTAATAGGACTCAAGAAGACTCAGAAAATGGATCAGTTCCATAACTAATAAAGGTTGTCCCAGTAGAGCCCAAGCTCTATGTTGAATCATGCCTGATTTGACTTCCCTGTGCAGTGGGACACTCCTGCTTATCAGCAGGGCTGGCAGCCTCTTCGACACTACTTTTGAGGCAGCTATGAGGATTCCACTTATCAGTGCTGACATCAACTGCCACCGGAGGAAAGGCACAACCGACACACAAGTTAGTTGCAAGAATCACACAGGCAGTTTATTATTCACAAATCCTTTTGGTGTGCCTGGTTACAACTTAAGGGGCCCCGTCAGCATGCTCCTCTTGGCTGTCTTTGGTCAGAGCTGCATGGAGCAGTCCACATTCACGTTGGAGTCTGGACTACTACCACGGGGCGGGGGGGGGGGGGGGGGCTTAGCTTTAGTACCTTTTCTGGCCTATACCTTCTAACAGGTGTCAATCTACAAGATTATCATCTGAAACCACCTTTTTGGGAGTTCCTCAAAGGGAGCCCTTTTTATGTTAATCTACTGAAATGTTACATCAAGTCACTTTTAAGGTGCTCCTAGGGAAGCTTCTTGTTTATGTTAACTTACAGAGTTATGACATCAAGCCACTTCTTATTTATATGTAACTGCACACACACACTAACTGAGCCCTGTATGAAAGGCAGAGTCTGTTTATTATATCTGTACACACTATGTTAATTCCTATCCAGACAGTGTAACTTTATTTTTAATTGCTTTTAATATTATATCATAATTATTTTTATGTTTTTCTATATTTCTATATATTTAATTACTACAATCTTATATAACTACAACATTAATATACCTCACTGACTCAAACTCAAATTCCATATTAGTTCAGTAATAAATTTTACCAAATTTCCAAGAAAGAAATAACTCCAGTAATTAATTTCAATAGTCCAATACATTAAAGAACAACATGAATACATTCCTAAAGAGGTTTATGAAACTAAAATCATGCTGATATACAAACCTAAGGAAATACTAAAAAGGAAAATCAAAGGTGAATCTTACTCATGAACAGAAATAAAAAATGAGTGAATGGATAACGTTTACAAACATATACAAGTCAACTGAATTCCACAAGGTACAAAAAGCATGCTTTGTTAAGATCATAATAACACCATGTAAGTTTAGCTTAAAATAGAAAATTAGGATTAGTATTCATATTATTATCAGCATAGTACAAATTAAAAAACAAAAATAAAATAATCGAATACAGAAAAAGAATTTTGATAAAATATAACTCATGATAAAATCTGTTAGCAAAGCAGAAATAGAACTTCCTTAATCTAAATAGCAAATTTTATCTACAAAAAAATTAAGAGCAAACATCATGGCGAATCTTGAAAGTTTTCCCTCTATAATCAGGATTTACAAAACAAAGATGTACAGAAGAGTTAACACAGGGGCCTGAGACTGTTATCCTTAAAAGGTTCTGCTTACAAAATTGATCCTTGGCTGGTGTTTGGAAATTTGACTAACTGGTAAATGGTTCCTTACACTGACAAAACTTTTCCAAATGATGAAAGTGGTTCATTGTGCCTAAATTGTTTGTATAAACAATGTGGTTTTAATTGCTTTCCTTTTGGGAGTCTGGAATTTGGCACCTGCTGGCCAGTGCTACTTCTGCAACCAGTGCCCAATAAAACCCTTGAGCACAGAATTGCTAATGGACCTTCCTGGTAGAGAATACTTCACACATATTATCACAACTCAGTGCCAAAGGATTAACTGTATACTATGTCACCCCAACAGCAGAGGACTTTTGGAAGCTTGTGGCTGAATTCTTCTAGACTTTACCCCAAATGCTTTTACATTTGGCTAATTTTTCTCTGTACCCTTTCACTAATAATAAATTATATCCATGAATACAACTCTATGTGAGTATTTCCAGCAAAATCCTTCTATCAAACCTAGGGGTGGACTTGCAACATAAATATCTACTATCATCACTAGTATTTTACATTGAATTGGAAGTCATAGCTATTCCAATAAGGCAATAAATAAATAAATAAGTAAATAAATAAAAAGAGAGAAAGAAGAGATAAGAGACTCTAAAAAATTAGGGATAGAAACAAATTATAATGAATTATTTATACAGAAAACCTTAAGAATACTATAAAGATAAGGTACTGGGACAGATTTTAATATGGTTGCTCATTATAAAATAAACAACAAAAAACTTAATTCCTAAATACCAGAAAGAGATCACAGTGTTTTCAATGCTATCTAAATAGCCTCAAAAAGTAGTACACCCAGGAATAAATTTAACAAAAAATGTGCAAGACCTCTGCTGAGAAAATTACAGAAATATTAAAGAAGATAAAAATAAATGCAGAGACACAGTCAAGGATATAAAGATTCAATGCTATAAAGAAGTCTAAGCAAGTTATTCTTTAAAATAAATGCAATTAAAATTCCGAGGCAGGGGGAAAGAGGACTGAATCAACAGGCTGATTCTTCCTATTAGTATAGAATTACAAAGAATATAGCCATACTCTAGAAAATGAAAAAGTGGGAGTACTTAACTCTATCAGATAGCAAGTTTCAATTAAAAAAAACAACAAAACTAAAATAATTGAAAGACTGTGTTGGTCAAATAAGTTTGTAAATATGATATATATGTTTGCTCGCTTTGGGTATGGGAGACAGACTGTAAGCCAGCAAAGTCATTATAGCCTAAGGTTTAGTTTTAAGACTAAGCCTTTCCCTCCTTTCTCATACTAAGGTCTTCTCAAAACTAAGCTTTTCCCTACACCCTTGGCTACTGCATGATGTGGGGTGGTGCACTTTCATGAGGAATCCCAATATGCCTCAGATAAGTGACTTTGTATCAGAGACTTCCCTGTTTGTATATTGGATTAAAGGTTTTGATTTCTACACTATAACATGGGGCAGAGGAGCCCATGCAGGAGGAGAGCAGAGAAAGACCATGTGGAGGAGAGAAGAAGAAGCCAAGATGGCAAACTGCTGAAGGAGAAGCCAGTTTGTGCCGAGTTTGTGCAGAGAAGGAGATGGGGAATAGAGGTGAATAAGGCTGGTGAGCTAGAAACCATTGATTCTAGGAAACTCATATAAGTCAGTGGCTTTGGGAGACCTGGATGGAAAGGGAAGTGTTTTTCCACTGTGTGTATTCTCGTCCACTGGGAGCAAGTTAGGATTAAAGCTAATGGCCCACCAGTTCTTGGCTCCTTTGTATAATTAGCATCTGTCCGAATCAAATGCGAACCTGCATGGGCCAGGTAGCTGTGATGGTGGCTGAGGCTACTGGCTTTACAATGTGGTATTGGTGTGGATAAACAAGTGGAACAGACAGGCCAGAAATTGACCCAAGCATATGTGGATGTTTAATGTACAAAAAAGACAATCCTGCAAAGCCACAGTAAAAAGATGAACTTTTCAATAAATGGTGTTAGGAAAAGTGGATTAGCCATATGGAAAATTAAATGGGACCTCTACTTCACATGTTACACAAAAATCAATTGCAGATAGTTTACAAACATAAATGTGAGATGCAACACTGTTGGGCAGATAAGATATATTATGCTCACTATGTTAAAGATGGCGCTGCCCACGTGGAAGTCCGTTGATATTAATGTGTGTTGGGGGACAGGCTGTGGGCAGGCCGAGTCGTTATAGCCTAAGGCTTAGTTTTAAGAGTAAGCTTTTCCCCACACCCTTGACTGATTGGATGATGTAGGGTGGTGCACTCTAATGAGAAATCCTCCCATTATGCCTCAGATAAGTGGCTTTGTATTTCTTATTTGTAGATTGGCTTAAAGGTTTGGATTTCTACACTATAAAGTGGGGCAGACCAGGAGCTTGCTCTCCCTCGGTTCCTGAGATTAGCATAAAAGAGGAGAGCAGAATAAAACCACATGGAGGCTGAGAGAAGCAGCCAAGATAGTGGAGTGCTGAGGGAGAAGCCAGTTTGTGCAGAGCTTGTGCAGAGAGAAGGAGATGAGGAACAGAGGTGAATAAGACTGGTGAGCTAGAAACCTTTGATTTCAGGAAACTCAGATAAGTCAGTAGCTCTGTGAGCACTAAATGAGTGGGTTTTGGAGCCCAGTGTGTGTTTTAACTTGCCCACCAGGGACAAGCTAGGATTAAAGATGGTGGCCCACCAATTTTTGGTTTCGTTGTTTCATTACCGACTGTACGAATCCAGTGGGAACCCACATGGGCCAGGCGGCTATGATGGTGGCCGCGGGCACTGGCTTTACAAACACTAAATACTTTTAGAAAATAATTATGGGAGAATAACTTTATAACTTCAAGGTAAGGAAGGATTTGTTCATGAACACATAAAACTATAAACAAACTGAATGTTTTAAAACATAGTAAATTTTACTACATTAAAATAAAGCACATCTGTTCATCAAGACACTATAGTAATAAAAAGAAAACAAAGAATGAAAGAAAATATTTATAACATATATATAACCATCAGCTAACATCCACAAAATACAAAGAATTCCTACAAACCAGTAAGAAAAAGAAAGCTGACCAAAGAAAAGATGTGCAAAAGACTTGATCTGGCATTCCACAAAAGAGAAAATCTCAAAGGTCAATAAAATATTTAAAGATGCTTAATCTCATTAGGAATCAGAGAACTGCAAATTAAAAATCACAATAAACTTATAGTCATCAAATTGACAAAACTTTTTAAACTTTGACCAAATTAAGTATTGGGAAGGATGTGACAATATGTACATTTAAATACTATTGGGAGCTGGTATAAGCATTTCGAAAAATGTTTTGGTAACATTTAGTCAAACTAAAGATATATACACCCCAAAACAAAGTAATTCCACTCCCAAGGATAAACCTCAGAAAAACCTGCAAATGCAAACCACAATTCATAAACAAATTGTTCATAGTAGCATTGTTTCTATTTGTGTGTATGTGATTACAGAAGACCCAAAGTCCACCAAGAGAAAAATGGATAAATTGTGGTACTAAATCCTAAACAAAAAAACTATTCAGAACTGAGAAGGGAACAAAATTTAAATTAATAAAAAGTTAAAAAAGGGCCCTGGCTGGTTGGTTCAGTAACAGAGCATCAGCCTGGTGTGTGGAAGTCCCAGGTTCGATTCCCAGTCAGGACACATAGGAGAAGCACCCCTCTCCTTCCTCTCTATCTCTCTATTCCCCTCCTGCAGCCAAGGCTCCATGGGAGCAAAGTTGGCCTGGGCGCTGAGGGTGGTTCCATGGCCCCCACCTCAGGTGCTACAATGGCTCTGGCTGTAATGGAGCAATGCCCCAGGTGGACAGAGCATCGCCCCTGGTGGGCATGCCAGGTGGATCCTGGTCAGGTGCATGCGGGAGTCTGTCTGACTGCCTCCCCACTTCTAATTTTGGAAAAATACAAAGGAAAAAAAAATAGAAATAAGAAGGGAACAAAGGGGTAGCAGGAACTTTTGAGAAGCTGGTGAATGTTCTAATTTTAGACCCAAGTGAGAGTCACATGGATATTAACTTTATAATTATTCATTAATGGGGGAATTTCTTTTAGGTGTTTCTAGTGTGCATGTCATACTTGACAAGAAAAAGAAATTAATTTATCTTTTAAGTAGAATTTTAATATGCCTAATTAAGCTTGAGGAAAAAAACTGATGCACGATAATCTTTCTTTCAGATATGTGTGATGTCATGTCTATACCAGTAACACCAATAAAAGGAGGTGTTTAAAAGGTATTAAAATTCTGCAACTTCAATATTAAAATAGTCTCTGAAACATGACATGCTTTAATAACAATATTAAAGAATTTCTGGAATTATAGAAGTTACAAAAATTTCAAATATGTAGGTTTTAATTTTGAATAGTGCTAAGGAATTAAAAAGGGACGAGAAAGTATGAAAATAAAGTGCACTGAAACAGCAAGTCCTGTTAACTCTTTCTTTAGGCCCAGAATCTAACTACTTCCTAATAAGTCTAACAGTACCATCTGTCACCTGAACCACAGCAATTGCCTTTTAACTCATCTCCCTGCTTCCAATCTTCCACTCTTGCTAAAGCTCATTTTCCAGAGAGCAGCAAGAGTGATCTTTCAAAAAGCACACTCTCAGAACCCTCCCATGGCTTCCAGTTTCACTTAGAATAAATTAGAAATAGGGTTCAACATTCTGCTCAACTACACTTCAGTCACCTTGCCCATTTTAATTCTTCAAACACACCAACCTTGTTCCTGTCTTTACTTTTGCTTTTGTCTCTACCTGGTATAGTCTTCGTGCAAATGTTCACATGACTGCATCTTTCTCATCATTCATGTCATCTTGCAAAGCCTCTCCGACCACTCTATCGAAAATAGTATCCTCACAACCTCCTCCCAACAAACAGCATTCTCATTTTATTTAATCTGTTACCTTCTTTATTTTCCACATGCATTTAATTCTATCTGAAATTATATTTGTTTTTCTACTCAACTCCTGTCTCTCCCCGTATAATACAAGCTCCAGGAGGGGAAGGACTTCCCTACTAACTGGAATAGACCTGGACCATGATAGCCACTTAATACATTTGAGTGAAAAAATCAGTCTAATTAATTAAAAAAAAATGTAAATGAAAAGGATGAGAAGAAATACTTACGTGTTTATTGCTTAATGGTTTTTTCAATAAAGCATCTCTGGAAATATGGTCTGCTGTTCTTGCCACATCTTCCAAAAATCGATAATCTAAAAATTTCAAAATAGAAAAATAAACAAACAACATATGCCAATAGCCAGGAAACACCAATCCGCTATGCATTAGATAGCTTACCACTTAGGAGATCCATTTCAGTAAACTGTTGTAATGAAATATATGCAGTTTTATCTCGAGCTCCATTACATTTCAGTTCTGCTTTGTGTTTCTTTACACAGGACAAACTGAAGAGATAAAGAGAAGGTACTTTTACATTCTGAGGTAAAAACAGCACAGATAGAGGTAATAAAGTGGGAAATTAAATATATACCTGCAGGAATACCTCATACAACGTGGACATCTGTACTTGGCTTCTCCTGTACCACAAGTTTCACACCTACAAAAGCCGACATCAAAGTTAATCAAGAATTAATTCTACTTATTTGCTTATAAAGTTTTAATCTGAGTCAATTACTCATCATAATCAACTTATAGACATAGTCACAGTGAATAAAGCATATGCAAGTAATTCTGATAAAATACATGATAGCTGTCAAACATCATTAGAAAATTTTCCTGTAAGAAAGTGTCTCTAAATGACAACTACACTTAAAATGTTGTTCATGATATGTAATTCAAAAGGACATGTATTAGATTTTTAAAGTCATCTCACTTTGACTTCTTTTTCTACTATAATCAAAGAATGAGATTACTCAGCAACATTTTAATTTGTAATTCCTGGCAATCTCTTAATGACGGTGTAAGTGTATGCATATACCCAGAAGTTCAGCCCATGAGCTATGTTTAGACCTCCTACAGGCACACACACCAGTAAGAGAATATAGGACCCAGTCAAATTTAGGGAGTAGCAGTTGCATCTTTTTTTCAACTACATCAGAATAATCTAGGAAAGCTACTACCCACTGTCTTCAACTGCTCTTCTAGGATCTTGGGATATTAACAACTTCTATTTTGCTTACTGATCTAGATCAGGGGTCCCCAAACTACAGCGCACTGGCCGCATCCGCCCCTGAGGCAATTTATCCGCCCCTGCCACACTTTCGGAAGGGGCACCTCTTTCATTGGTGGTCAGTGAGAGGAGCACAGGAAGCATCCGCATCCTATGCTCCTGGAGTACTGTATGTGGCGCCGCAAAGCACGGTGTTGCTCAGGTACAGTACTACTTCCGGTGACGCCTGACACATGCTCACAGCTTGGGAAGCAGTCATATGTGCAGTGAGTGTGCATAGGGATTTGTCCATAGTTTTTTTTATAGTCCGGCCATCCAACGGTCTGAGGGACAGTGAACTGGCCCCCTGTAAAAAAGTCTGGGGACCCCTGATCAGGATAGTAAAAGTTCCAAGAATCTGAACACTTTTATTTCCTATGCTGTCACATGATCACACACTATTGGAAAATTAAATAAAAATAATGACTCTCAGAGCACCCATAGAAAACTAAACAATTGGATGAGTTCGAGTGCATTTTTCTCTAATTTCAAGTTAATCCGCTTTGTTATTGTTGGTTTTGCTAGACCTCATCTCTATCCTCTCTCAAATATTGAGTCAAGAGCATATTAAGCCAAGCCAGAGAATCTAGTGCAAGGGTTTTCTGGTCCTAAGAATTTTCATCTCCTGACTTGTCCACTGGGTATTACCAACCTCACATATGTTCACTGAATTTGTTGTTACTTTACAAAACTCTCCATTCCCAATTACCCACTTCCCCCACTCCCACCACTCAGGCTCCAGGGACCCCAACCTTGTGCTTAATTTTCTACACCTGCTGGTAGAGTGGTTTCCTTTAAACTAGACAACAGAGGACTCCAGAGCTTTATTCCGCCGATGGATTTCTCCCTGCCTTACCTTGACATGGCCAGTTTCCGCTTCGAGCCCACGGGAGGATTTATCTGAGGCTCTTCCTTCACCTTTGTATCATCCAACATTTCTTGCTTCGGGAAATACTTCTCTTCTTTCACCCACACTTCATCCATCACTTCCTCTTTTATGTTCTGACCAAAAAGCATCTCCTCCTGTTTTATCTCTAAGTTATCTTTCCTCTCTTCCTTCACTTCTGGCCAGTCCATCACCTCTTCCTTCACCTTCACTTTCTCTTCCTTGATCTCTGGCTTCTCCTCTTTTACCATCAAACCACTATCCACCTCCTGCTTCAACTCCAACGTGTCTGGTTTCTCCTCCTTCACCTCAGGCCCATCCTCCACCTCCTGCTTTATCTGCCGGCCATCTACCATGCTTTCTTCCATTTCCAACCAGTCCATAACCTCTTGCTTCACAATCGCTGGATTCACTCGCATTTCTTCTGCCCTTTGCCCACTTCCCTCTTCTCTATATCCTATCTTCTCCATTCCTGTCAGTCCATTCCCCGCCTCTCCACCGCCGGCCACCTCCGTCTCGGTTTGGCCCCCGACTCCCTCGCTACCGCACTCGTGCCACAGCCGCTCCCCCTCAGCTCCACGCTGGAGACGGCCCACGGACGTCACTTCATTTTCAGCAGCAAAATACATCAGCTAACGACCCTTGGCTTCCGCTGCCACTCTAATTTTCAACGTGGCCCGTCCACGCTAACAGGTATGGCTTACTGGCGGAAGACTTGACAGCGAGAAGCCAACAGCGGTGAACGCCGACCTGGTGTGTTCCTCCAAATCGTCGTAAAGCAACGCTTCCGCGTCTCGTTACTTCACGACTCGCAGAGCTCTTTACGGCAAGTCGACGGTCCGTCCCAGATCGTCTCAGTCAAAGATTTGAACTGAGGACACGCCCACCGTGATCCCGCACTCGGGGCGGGGCTTTGCCAAACCCTGCCTCCGGCGAGGCACCCTCGCTTCCAGTTCTCTGCGCCTGACCACAGTTCTTGACTCTGAAGAGACTGGGGGACGTACTGGGACAGAAGAAGCTAAACCATAGTCTTGGAATGGGAAGACCCACTCTGATCTGCGTTGAAAAGTAAATCTGATCATGTATGAAAATGGAAGAAATGCCTTATGCTACGCCTCTCCAAGCTTTAGTTTCTTCACCTACGCACTAGAGATGATGGTATTACAAATCTCTTAGCGTTACTGTGAAGATCAAATGGACTGGTGCCTGGAAAGAAGCTAGTAGTGGCTGAAGCAAACTCAATATATGGTGGCTATATATTGGGACTCCTGATAGGTTTCAGAGCAGAAGGCGTTAACTTTTATTATTTCAATTCTTTTTCAGTAACATTCCGTCCGTATCAGCCAGCATCTGGGCATTGAATTTGAGACTAGCTTAAAGTTCAAACTACCAAGATTAGAAAATCTAAAAAATATGCTGGGCATAAGGCACTTTCACCTAGTCTTTACATCATGTCTGAGATTAAATTTTTTTTTTTCTGTATAAAGAGACCCCAAAGAAATGGCTTCTTAGCAGTAGGCTGTTTTGTGCTAACCCTTCAAATCCTGTTATAGTTTGCAGGGCGTTTAGCTATTGTCATTCATTCACCCATTGCTCAGAGAATGGGAATTTGCAGAGGGTGAGCAGAGTTAAGAAGAGGGGTAACTTTAAAACCTTAGTTGGGGCACCACCAATTACATAGTGCTGGAAAAAGCATTGAAGTATGTTGGGAGAGTTTAGTAATATCTGGGTTGTGAGGAAGAAGCTTCCAGAGGAACAATACAGACAGTCTTTTTTTTAAAATACTTAGAGGTGCTGGCTGCTCATGGAGTCAAAGAACACCTGACTGAATTTTCAGACTAGATTACACATTTATTTATACTAAGAAAAAGGGCTAGCTGACAGAAAGAATCCATGTGGGCTGGATAGACAAGATTTGGGAGATGGGAGCACTGAGAGGGAGTCTTTATCCAGACAAGAATAAAATCATCTGGATTTTTATTTAAGACCACAGAGAAAGTTCTGGAACTACAGAGCAGACACCAGAAGCATAAAGCCTTAGAAAGGTTTTGGAACTCTTGTCATTTCCACACATGTGTTTTTCTTGTGATCTATGTATTTTTTTTTATAGTCACTGAAGGGAAAATTGTCAAACCAATAAGGATCCTTTACAGCAGGGGTGCCCACACTTTTTCAGCTTGCGAGCTACTTATAAGATGATCAAGTCAAATGATCTACCTACAATAAAAATGCAAAACATAAATTTATTTCTTCTATATTATCATTATTTAAGTTACTATTATTTCTATTTAATATTGTGTATTCTTCTTTCACCCTTCTCCTTCTCAGCTCTCTTTTCGGAGGAAAGTCAATGTCATAGTTTTTATGAACAGTCCGAAAAAGCCGCTCCACATTTCCCTTCTTTGGAATAGCAATGCACACAGACAGATGAGGCAAACGCACTTATAATATGACGTAGTGAAAAAAATCCCCTCCCATTCTGTATGCAAGTGGCAGGTTTTAGGCTTTTTACTTGGACCAGCTATGGCACTCATTTTTATACCCTTTGTTGTATTTAGTTTAAATAAATTGAAGGCTAACCTACGCAGCAATGTAAGTGAACAAGTTAGCGCGGTTTAAGGCTCATGCGTAGGGTGTCAAAAGTTCAGACGTCAGATTGGCTACCCTGTATGCCAATCAAAAGACAAATGTCTTTTTAATGTCATGCGATCTACCCACAATTTCTTCGCGATCGACCAGTAGATCACGATCAGTGTATTGAGCACCCCTGCTTTATAGCATCACAGCTAATCACTTACCTAAGCTAAAAAATCAACACTGTAGAACTGTAGTTTTTTTTGTTTTGTTTTGTTTTTTTAATTCAGTGAGAGGAGGGGAGGCAGAGAGACAGACTCTCACATGCATCCCCATCGAGATCCACCCTGCAAACCCACTAGGGAGCAATGCTCTGCTCATCTGGGGTGTTGCTCTGTTGTTCAGCAACCAAGCTCTTAGCAGCTGAGGTGGAGGCCATGGAGCCATCCTCAGCACCAGGGGCCAATTTGCTCCAATTGAGCCATGGCTGCAGGAGGGAGAGAGAGAGAGAGAGGACAGAGAGGAAATGTTGGAGGTTCTGGTGGTATGTTAAATGGCAGTTTGGAAGGAAAAGTGAGGTGTGGGGATCCCGAAGAAGGGAACTTTGAGTTGTTGGAGTTTAGAGCCAGAGTATTGCCTATAAGAACAGAACCAGGGCAGGGACAGAAAGGGAGACCCAAGTTACATGAGGTTGTCATTAAGTTTCTATCCAGTTCCTCAAATCTGTTTTCTTTTCCTTTCCACCTCAATGGAGTAGAGGTTCAAGCCCAGCTTCTTCAGTATAAGATTGAACCTTCTTGCCGTACCCTATCATCTCTGTCTTTTGTTCCTGCACTATGCGTCATGATGTAATTCTAACCTCTTTGGGAGCTGGTCCTTTGCCAAAATAATAGAGTGTAGTTTAATAGCTAGAAACCTGAGTTTGGTTTCTAAGAAGGTGTCTTGGCTGAAACCCAAAAACCATGGTAAAATGTGTATTAGTGATGTTTGAAATCACCTTGGTGGCTCAGTAGGCACTGTGTGTAGTCAACTGGTTGACTACAGAGTGAGGATTGAAGGGCCTTTCCTGACCCCTTCACGAACAGGTAAAAAAACAAAGACCCAGAGAAAAAAAATGATTTGCTCAATGTCACATGACTATGAGTGGCAGTACTGAAACAAAAAAATTAATGTCCTGGTGAAAGCCCTGTGTTTGTACTTGAGACAGCTTAAGACAAAGGCCAGCAAGTGAAAGGCAGCTATGTCCCCACAAGAGACAGAAACCAGGAACCAGAAAGCATGGAAGTCTGAATTTTATGTTGTATGAGTATGTGCAGTTGTTGGGAGAGTGAGTTAGTAAAATTTGTATTTTTGGGGTTTGCACACTTTTATTGTTACAAAATGGAGCTGGGCAGCCCCAGGTCTATATGGGTCTGTGAAATTGCAAATTACCTTTCTGTTTGGGAAGGGCCATTGTTTTGCTAATGTTTGCTAGAGGAGAGTTTTTCACTCCAGAAAGTTTTGAAAAGAGAGAAGAGACAGAGAGGAAGGATGAGAAGCAGAAAGAAGCCATGTTTGCAGAGTGAAAGCAGAAAGAATGCAGAGTGCTGAAGAAGAAGCCAGTTTGTGCAGACAAAAGGTGTGTAGATGGGAACCAGAGGTGAGGGGCTTTGCAAGCTCTGCTAAGACTGGTGGAGTCTTTTATTCTAGGAGAAACTGGAGAAGATTTTCCTGGTTGTGGAACTGGAGAATGTGTCAGTGGCTTTGGGAGCCCTGTGTATTTACTCATTGGCCAGTGTGAGACTTTAATAAAGGAATGGTCCACCATTTTTTGGCTCTACTGTTCCTTTATTGTCTGCCCGAATCCAATGAGAACTTGCATGTGCATGGCCGTGGCAGAGGCCACTCCTGGCCAAACAGCAGTGATGTGTTCGCATTGGGTAATTCAGAAACAGGTGCTGATAGGAGTTACTGGGGATCAATACCTGTGAGAGGAAGGGAAGGAAAGCAGAATTGGCCAGAGAGTGAATTTAAGTTGTAATGCAGGTCTTGCAAAGCCTTAGCCCACTTGATGGTTAGCTTTAGAGAAAGCATTTTACTTCAGATTGTCCCACACCAGGCAGAACTACCTCTTCATGTCTGGCCTCAGCAACCTGATACAGGCTGCTCCAGAGAGGGCATGATCTTGGGAAAGAGGCCTTGCTGCAGGCAGAGCTGACAGCTGCAGGCTGGAGGCTGTTGGCTGCAGTCCTTGTGACTAGGTAGCAAATTCTTCTTTGAAGGGGAATTTGGATGGCACATCATAATGGCTACCACAGAGTGAATATGTGTTTGCATCTGGCCACATGGCCTCCTCTCACTGAATCGGCTTTATTCTTCTTTCTTTAAGGCCAGTTGTGTCTCTTCTCCATTACCTTGTTAAAAAATATAGCCACTTCACTATTCACAGGTGTATATGTATCTTCAGCGCATACTATCATGTAGATGCACTATAGTCTGATTCCAAAAAGAATCTGATTGCATCAGTAAAGTAAGGGAGGTAGGATCACTTAGTATAAACATGGTTGTAGAGTTGTTTGAGAAGAACAGTTTGAGCTGGGCATTGTTCTCTCTCTCTCTCTCTCTCTCTCTCTCTTTTTTTACAGAGACAGAGTGAGAGTCAGAGAGAGGGATAAATAGGGACAGACAGCAGACAGAAACACAGAGAGATGAGAAGCAAGAAGCATCAATCATCAGTTTTTCGTTGTGGCACTTTAGTTGTTCATTGATTGCTTTCTCATATGTGCCTTGACCGCGGGCCTTCAGCAGACCAATTAACCCCTTGCTCAAGCCAGCGACCTTGGGTCCAAGCTGGTGAGCCTTGCTCAAACCAGATGAGCCCACGCTCAAGCTGGCGACCTCGGGGTCTCGAACCTGGGTCCTCCGCAGCCCAGTGCGACGCTCTGTCCACTGCACCACCGCCCAGTCAGGCTGGGCATTGTTTTCTTATACAGGAAAGATACTGGGTTACAATCTCCTTTGCCACTAGCTATGTGAACACACTGAGTCTCAGTTAATTTCTTCTACCTGTAAAATAGAGGTAGTTATATTTATTTCACAGGGCTATTTTGAGAATTAAGTGAGAAAATATATGTGAAAGAGCTTTGTAAATAGAAAGAGTCTACAAATGTATTATTTTCCTCATTCTACCAGTAATTTTGAAAATCCTGCTGGTAATAGTTTAATGTTTTCTGTTTCAGATTGTGGAGGACAAAGTTGACATAATCAGATTCCCTAGTTCTTGGCACCCTTTCGTTGCCTGCAATAACTCTCTTCTTAATATTTTAGCCATTTATGTATTTTTGCCTAGGCCAAAGGACCCAAAGATTTTCTTCTATATTTTAGAGAAGTTTGATACTTTTAGCTCTGTGGATGAAAAAGAAATTTTTTAAATAAATCAAGATGTGGCCACAGACTGAACCTGACAAGCTCAGGGAAAGCCTACACAATTGCCTTGAGAACTCAGGGAACTAAGATAAATACAGGATGGTCTAAATCAAGCCTTTCTAACTAAAAGCAGTTTATGGTGGGTAATCATGTCCTAGGGAAGGACTTTCTTGACACAAAGGTTAATGCTTGCTTTTAATCAAGCCTGTCTGCTGTCTTTTGCATCTATGATAATACACCTAATAACATACATGCCTTTGGAATGTAAGGGTCATCTTTCTTCTCCATCAGGACAGACATCCCACAGGAGCAGAAGCCAATAGATTGCTTATTGCTATTGTTATGTGAACCAGTAACTGTTAACTGTCCTGTTCCTGCTTATGTAAATGGTTCAACAACATACAAGGTTTCACTTTTATCCAATCCCAGAGATTTCCCTGATTTGCCTTCTCCCACTTCCCTAATCTATCACCAATCAATTTCATGTAACTCCCTTATATCTTCCTCTTTGATTCTGATGTATAAAATAAGTGGTGAAAGTGCCATTTTCTGGAGCACTTTATCAATTCCTAGAGACTTTGCTTCTGGGCAATTGTCGACAGTTCGGCTCAAATGAACTCATAAAAAATTCTTATAGGTTTGGAAGTTGTTTTACATTGACAACTCTTATATTTAGATCTATGATCCATCTGGACTTTTTTTTTTTTTTTTGTATATAGTACAAAGTAAGAATTTGAGTTCTTTGCATATGGATATTTAATTATCCAAGCACCATTTGTTGAACAAACTATTCTTTCTCCTTGAATTGCCTTGATATTGTGTAAAAAAATTAAGTGGCCACTGTAATACCAGTAGCCATGGCCACCATCACAGCCGCCTGGCCCGTGCAGGTTTGCATTTGATTCAGAGAGACGGTAATGAAACAATGGAGCCAAGAACTGGTGGGCCATCAGCTTTAATCCTAGCTTGCACCCAGAAGGCAAGAACATACACACAGTGGGAAAACACTTTCCTTTCCATTCAGGGCTCCCAAAGCCACTAACTTATCTGAGTATTCCTAGAATCAAATGCCCCACCAGCCTTATTCACCTTTGTTCCCAATCTCCTTCTCTCTGCACAAACTCTGCATAAACTGGCTTCTCCTTCAGCATTCTGCCATCTTGGCTGTCTCTCCTCTGCAATGCTGATGAGAGGATCTAAGAGAGAGAGCTCCCAGTCTGCTTTATTTTATAGTGCAGAAAATTAAAGCCTTTAAGCCAATATACAAATAAGGAAGTTGTTGGTCAAGTAAGTTTGTAAATATGATATATATGTTTGTTTGCTTATAGTTTGCATTGGGTGTGGGGATCAGGCTGTAAGCAGGCAGGGTCATTATACCTTATGGCTTAGTTTTAAGACTAAGCTTTTCCCCACACCCTTGACTGTTGCATAATATGGGTGATGCACTCTCATGAGGAATCCCATTATGTCTCAGATAAGTGACTTTGTATCAAAGACTCCTTGTTTGTATACTGGATTAAAGGTTTTGATTTTTACACTATAAAATGGAGCAGAGGAGCCCATGCTAGAGGAGAGCAGAGAAAGGCCACATGGAGGAGAGGAGGACAGCCAAGATGGTCGAGTGCTGAAGGAGAAGCCAGTTTGTGCAGAGAGAAGGAGATGGGGAACAGAGGTGAATAAGGATGGTGAGGTAGGAACCTTTGATTCTAGAAAACTCAGATAAGTCAGTGGCTTTGGGAGTCCTGAATGGAAAGGGAAGTTGTTGGGCAGATAAAATATAATATGCTCACTTTGTTAAAGGTGGCGCTGCCCACATGGAAGCCCATCTGCCAGGTGATATTATTTGCCCTTATGCTTGGGATGGGTGTAGGGGAAAGGCTGTAATGTAAGCAGGCCAGGTCATTATGGCCTAAGGCTTGGTTTTAAGAGTAAGTTCTTCTCCACACCCTTGACTGATTGGATGATGTAGGGTGGTGCACTCTCCTGAGGAATCCCACTATACAGAGACTTCCTTGTTTGTATATTTGGATTAAAGGTTTTGATTCTACAGTATAAAGTGGGAGAGACCAGTAGCTTGATCTCGCTCTCGATTCCTGGGATTAGTATAGAGAGGAGAGCAGATTAAGGCCACATGGAGGCCAGGAGAAGCAGCTAAGATGGCAGAGTGATGAGGGAGAAGCCAGTTTGTGTAGCATTTGTGCAGAAGGAGATGGGAAACAGAGGTTGTTGGGCAGATAAAATATAATATGCTCACTTTGTTAAAGATGGCGCTGCCCACATGGAAGCCCATCACCCAGGTGATATTATTTGCCCTTATGCTTGGGATGGGTGTAGGGGAAAGGCTGTAATGTAAGCAGGCCAGGTCATTATGGCCTAAGGCTTGGTTTTAAGAGTAAGTTCTTCTCCACACCCTTGACTGATTGGATGATGTAGGGTGGTGCACTCTCCTGAGGAATCCCACTATACAGAGACTTCCTTGTTTGTATATTTGGATTAAAGGTTTTGATTCTACAGTATAAAGTGGGAGAGACCAGTAGCTTGATCTCGCTCTCGATTCCTGGGATTAGTATAGAGAGGAGTGCAGATTAAGGCCACATGGAGGCCAGGAGAAGCAGCTAAGATGGCAGAGTGATGAGGGAGAAGCCAGTTTGTGTAGCATTTGTGCAGAAGGAGATGGGAAACAGAGGTTGTTGGGCAGATAAAATATAATATGCTCACTTTGTTAAAGATGGCGCTGCCCACATGGAAGCCCATCACCCAGGTGATATTATTTGCCCTTATGCTTGGGATGGGTGTAAGGGAAAGGCTGTAATGTAAGCAGGCCAGGTTGTTATGACCTAAGGCTTGGCTTTAAGACTAAGCTTTTCCCCATACCCTTGACTGATTGGATAATGTAGGGTGGTGCACTCTCCTGAGGAATCCCATTATACAGAGGCTTCCTTGTTTGTATAATTGGATTAAAGGTTTTGATTCTACAGTATAAAGTGGGAGAGACCAGTAGCTTGAGCTCTCTCGGTTCCTGCTATCACTATTGCAGGGGCCTCCCTGATCCCTTGACCTCCATGGGAAAAGCTGGTTTTCTGCTTCTCCCTTGTCTTCTCTTGTGGCTTGCCTGTATTGGTGAGACACCAATAAACAGAATGGCTTACCATCCTCTGACTCTGCCATTTCTTCACCGTCAGCCCGAATCCAATGGGAACCTGCATGTGAATGGCCACGATGGCGGCTCCTGGCCTTACAGAGGTGAATAAGTCTGGTGAGCTAGAAGCCTTTGATTCTAGGAAACTTGGATAAGTCAGTAGCTTAGTGAGCACTGAATGAGTGGGTTTTGGAGCCCAGTGTGTGTTTTTGCTTGCCCGTCAGGTGCAAGCTAGAATTAAAGCTGATGGCTCACCAGTTCTTGGCTCCATTGTTTCATTACTGACTGTTCAAATCTAATGCGAACCTGCCTTGGCCAGGCGGCTGTGATAATGGCTGTGGCTACTGGCTTTATAGAAGTGTTTTCCCACTGTGTGTATTTCTTGCCTGACGGTTGCAAGCTTGGATTAAAGCTAATGGCCCACCAGTTCTTGGCTCCGTTGTTTCATTACCATCTGTCCAAATCAAATGCGAACCTGCATGGGCCCGGTGACTGTGATGGTGTCTGTGGCTACTGGCTTTACAGAAGTCTCTGACACAAAGCCACTTATCAGAGGCATAAATGGGATTCTTCATAAGAGTGCACCACCCTACATCATGCAATAGTCAAGAGTGTGGGGAAAAGCTTAGTTTTGAGAAAATCTTAGTATTAGAAGGATGTTGAAAAGATCTTAGTATTTGTATTAAAAGGGTGGGAAAGTTTTAGTCTAAACTAAGCCTCAGGCTATGAGGACCTTGCCAGCTTACAGCCTGTCTCCCACACCAAATGCAAACTATAAGCAAGCAAACATATATATCATATTTACAAACTTATTTGACTAACAGCCACACTATAAAGATTTATTTCTGTACTTTCTATTCTGTTTCATTGATCTATATGTCTGTTCTTGGCACTAACACTACACTCTCTTGATTACCATAACATGATAGTAAGTTGTAAAACTGGATAATTAAGTCCTCCTGCTTTGCTCTTTTTTTTTTCAGAATTGGATTAGCTTTTCTAGAGACTACTTATCCATACACACTTTAGAACAGTGGTTCTCAAACTTTTTGAAGTTGGGGCACATTTAAAACTCTACAAATAATTGTAAGTGCACTATATACAAATTTCTGAGAAATATGTTATAATAATTAAGTCAAATATTAAAGAAAAAAATAAAGTCCAAGCATGCTTTTATGGTAATTAAATGAAATAAACATGATGAAGTTAAATTTATTCTGACATTAAAAAACATTTTTATGTTATATTTTTTGAGTTATGCTTTTTAGAATTCATAAAAAAGAGCAGTTAAAAAATAAAGAAATGACAAAAAGTTATCTTTTTATATATATAGATACATTCTTAGTAAGATTTAGTAAATTTGGCAGGTCCCAGCGCAAAAATGTTAAGTTTTTTCATTCTTGTGTTTATGAGAAACATGAGCCTGATGTGTCCTAGCAATTTTTTCAATGTTTGGGCATATATTTCAAAGGCAAACTCTCATTTTCTCATCAATATATTGAAGAATTACTCTCTTTTTACTCTTAATTGTGTTGAGGATATAAAATCCTAATTCACATAATAAGATGTTGAAAATTGTAGTAAAATGTTCAAAGCTTTTTTAGATATTGACACATATTCTTCTTTTATACAAATCCAAAAGGCTTCAAGAGAGAATTCCTTATGTTTAATCATCAATCCACAATCAGTGGATATAGCTGCCAGTTCTTCTGTGAAACCAAAATCACTTGAAGCTTCCATGAATGGGTTTCTTATAGTGTTAAGTAATGAAAAATGCTATAAGTTAAATTCTGCCCATCAGCCTTCAAGTCCTATTTCATTTACACTTAACTTTTGGTCACTTCCTGAATCGGATTCTTTACTATCACACTATCTATTTTATTTGGGTGTTTTTATCTAAAAATAATATAATAAATATAATAATGATGTGTTAACAAAAAGAGCAGTATTTCCGTAATGAAATGAGTGACTATATTTATTTTTATATCTGGGCACATGCCATGATTCAGTGCAGCTGGTAATTCCAGGTCCCAAGTGGAAACAGTGTGGAATTAAGAAAGTATGGGGTCGGGAGGGCCCTGTAATTGCTGCTAGTAATAAGAAAGCATGTCTAAAACCCACATCTTGCTTTATTTATAGGGCAAAGTGAGGCCATTAGCAAATCTTAACTTTACACCAAACAAAGGATAGAAGAAACTTGCCTCCAGTCTTTCCAGGGAACATGGGGGATAGTGTAAACAATCCAGTATCACAGCTTAAAAGTTTTTTGCAATCTAATCAGGTAAGTGAGGTGGGGTGTTGGGCAGAATGTCAGCTTACAGCCAATTCCCCACACCTCTGTCCCCCAAAAATCTAAACTCCAAATATCCTGTGGTTTTTTGGTCCCCAACAGGTACATATTTCTCTGGATTACGACAGGGCGCACCTGGAAATATTCTAAGGCACACCAGTGTGCCCTGGCACACACTTTGAGAACCACTGCTTTAGAATCAGTTCATCAATTTCTATGCAAAAGCTTGCTAGGTTCTTAGAGAAATTTTGTGGAACATATAGATCAATTGGGAGAGAATTGGCATCTTAATAATAGTGTCTTACAACCCATGAAAATAGAATGTCTTTGTTGGGCAGATGAGTTTGTAAAATTTATAATTTTGAGTTTGCTCACTTTTATTGTTAAAAAATGGCAATGGGCATCCATGTGTGTGCTTGCACTCAGAGTAGGGCTGTGATTACAAATTGCCCATTGCATTCCTGCTTGGAAGGGGCCATTGTTTTGCTAATGTTTGCTGTGGTGGCCACTGGCCCTACAGTCTTGATTGAGTTAGATTGCCTTTAATATAACTTAAAAATGCTTTGTAGTTTTCAGTATACAACAGTGGTTCTTAACCTGGGTTCTATCGAACCCTATGGGTTCGGTGAGTTGGTCTCGGGTTCAGAGAAGCCTCTGCCGCAGAGGCCAGAAAGAAGTAATACTGTAATTTGTTGTGAGTTCATGCACTTTGTTGGTTTTATTCTTTGAGCAAGGTGATGTTCATGCATGGCTCATTTTGTGCACCAGTAAAAAAAACATATACCTATGTCTTGAATTTGGAAAATAAAATCATATTTTATTTATCACTATAGAAGGGTTTGGTTAATGCACATATGAAACTGGTGGGTTCGGAACCTCAAAAAAGGTTAAGAACCACTGGTATACAAGTTTTTGCATTCTTTTGCTAATTGTATACCTAAGTATTTTATTTTGTTGATGTAATTTTTTGAAAGAAATTAATTTCTGTAAAGCCAGTAGCCATGGCCACTATCACAGCCACCTGGCCCATGCAGGTTCGCATTGGATTCGGACAGACGGTAATGAAACAAGGAAGCCAAGAGCTGGTGGGCCATTAGCTTTAACCCTAGCTTGCACCCGTCAGGCAAGTAAAAACACACACTCGGCTCCAAAACCCACTCATTCAGTGCTCACAAAGCTACTGATTCATATCTGAGTTTCCTAGAATCAAAGGTTTCTAGCTCACCAGTCTTATTCACCTCTCTTCCCCATTGCCTTCTCTCTGCACAAACTGGCTTCTCCCTCAGCACTCCACCATCTTGGCTGCTTCTCCTGGCCTCCTCCATCTGGCCTTTCTCTGCTCTCCTCTAATGCTAATCTCAGGAACCTAGAGCGAGCAAGCTCCCGGTCTGCCCCACTTTATAGTGTAGATTCAAAACCTTTAATCCAATATACAAACAAGAAAGTCTCTGATACAAAGTCACTTATCTGAGGTATAATGGGATTCCTCATGAGAGTGCACCATGAGGTGGGAAAAAGGGTGGGAAAGAATCAGTCCTAAAACTAAGCCATAGGGTATAATGACCTTGCCAACCCATAGCCCATCTCTCACACCCAAAGCAAACATATATATTATATTTACAAACTTATTTGACCAACACTGGGCAACAGGATTTCACGTGGGCAGCACCATTTTTAACAAAGTGAGCATAACATATTTTATCTGCCCAACAGATGGTAATGAAACAATGGAGCCAAGAACTGGTGGGCCATCATCTTTAATCCTAGCTTGCACCTAGCAGGCAAGTAAAAACACACACTGGGCTCCAAAACCCTCTCATTCAGTGCTCACAAAGCTACTGACTTATCCAAGTTTCCTAGAATCAAAGGTGTCTAGCTTACCAGACTTATTCACCTCTGTTTCCTATCTCCTTCTCTCTGCACAAACTGGCTTCTCCTTCAGCACTCCACTATCTTGGCTGCTTCTCCTGGCCTCCATGTGGTCTTACTCTGCTCTCTTCTTTAATGCTAATCTCAGGAATCGAGAGCGAGCAAGCTCCTGGTCTGCCCCACTTTATAGTATAAAAATCCAAACCTTTAATCCAATTTACTAACAAGAAAGTCTCTGATACAAAGCCACTTATCTGAGTCATAAATGGGATTCCTCATAAGAGTGCACCACCCTACATCAAAAAGGGTGGGAAAGACTTAGTCTTAAAACTAAGCCTTGGGTTATAACAACTCTGCCTGCTTACAAAGTGTCCCTCCCACACATTAATATAATCACGCCCATTCTAAACAAGAAGGGCAACTAATATCATCACCTGGGAGACGGGCTTCCACGTGGACAGCACCATCTTTAACAAAGTGAGCATAATATATTTTATCTGCCCAACAATTTCATTTTTGGGTTTTTCATTGCTAGCTTATAGAAAAACAATTGATATTAACTTTGTATCCTGCAAGCACACTAACATTTATTTTATTATATAGGTATATATATAATATAATTGGATTCAATTAGCTAATATTTTGCTTAGGATTTTTTATTTATGTTTATGAGGATGTTTGTCTATAGCTTTCTTTGCTTGTAATGTTGTTAGATTTTGCTATCAGGATTCTCTGCATACATTTTTAATTTTATTTTTCACATCTCTTTATTGTTTCCAGATATTTTCTTGGAGTTCCCTGATTTCTACCTTATTACTGTATTGGAACAGCAAGAAACAAATGTTTGGCCACAATTAAGTAGCCAATTTAAGGAGTCTTTATTTTAAAGCCAGTAACCACACGGAGACCTAAGTCATTCAAATCATGTGGCCCTGAACAAACTTTGGGGCTAACTTTTAAAGTAAGGTGACCAGATTTTAAAATTGGTAAAGCAGGACACCATTTACCAGGGGGAAGGTGGGGGATTTCTTAATTAAAAATTTGGTCTATATGGAGCAAAAACAATTTTCATAGAATGCAAAAATAGTATTGTAATATATATTTTTAAATTTCAACATAAGTACAATTTACAAATATAATATATTAAAAAATTATGTATAGTATTATTTTATTCTTTGGCATATTTCTCATTTGAGTGAATTTTTTAAAGTAGATTGCTGTCGTTGTTTAAAAGGTCATGACATTTTTCACAAGAATTTGTTAAATTATATTTCACACATAAAATGGCTTTCAAAGTGTCAACACTTAATTGTGATTTTTCTGATGTTCACACTTTCTTTATGTAGAAAAAACACGTTCAGTCGCAGCATTAGTTCCTGGTAAAGACAGCGCGTATTCCACAATTTTTAGTGCATTATTGTATGGAACATGGTTTGTTTCCAAATGATGAAATATTTCTAACCATTTGTTCTCTATTGTGATTTTTGCTGATGCCCAAGATTTAACCTTTTCCTTATCAATCTGTTTTTTTAATAATGATACCTCATTAAAAAGATCATTTTTGGAAATATTACTATATGGGAAATTTTGAGTGAGTCAGAGGGATCGGGTTACACGGTCCCGAAATTGATGCCGGAGCTGCACAAATGTTTGTGCACACTCCCCACCTGGACTCGTCCTTGCAGTGGCCGAGCTCCCCGCTCTCCCCATGTCCAACCCTGCCCCCCCTTCCCCCCCCCCCCCGCCTCCTGCTGGAGACCAAGCGGCTTGCACCTTCGGAGCCGGAGCCACTTGCCGGCATCCAGGACGCGGGCCTATGGGTAGTTAGGGGACTTGACAGCCGCCTCCCCAGCAGGTATCTCCCGCCTGAAGTTCTTTGTTTTGGGGCCTGCATGGGGCAGCCAGCTCTTGCGGCAGTGTGGGCGCTTCCAGGTTGAGGCGGGGTCTCCCCGTGGAAAACGGTATATTCCCTTCCCGTTCTCCCACCATTCCCTAGCTTTTCATGCATTCTTTCCAAAAATCGGGACTTTTTAAAAATGCCAAGGGACACAGGACAAATTGTTAAAAATCGGGATTGTCCCACCAAAAGCGGGACGTCTGGTCACCTTATTTTAAAGACAAAATCACATACTGGTTGGGATATGGGAAGGAGGGGGAGCCCAGAGAAGCATGGTACAAAAGCAATGAAACATACTTATTAATTTCACAAACAAGCTTATTAGATCTTACTGTCTTGTTACAATGTTTATAGGATCAATTTAAAGAAAAGAAATATTTCTACACACTAAGACCATAAGCTTTGAGGATAACACAGTAGTGATAAATGTTTCACATGCTTAACAAAAACATTTCTAAACATTCTAATAATATTTATGATTCACCCCTGACACATCTGCAATTTGGTGAAACAGACTTCAAGGCCGGGGGTAGGAAGTTTTAGACCTAAGTAAGTTCTGGGGTTACTTAGAGTTTAAGATAGAAGAAAAGCTAAATCAAGTTACTTACGCTAAGAGCCTTTTATTTCTATATTATTAATATGTTATTTAATGATATCTAATCTGTTAGTCAACCTGTCCACTAAATTAATTTCAATTGATATATTTTTCATAACCAGTATCTTCAGCTTGTTATTGCTTCATAATATTCTCTCTTATCTCTTTTGAGGTATTTCTTCTACTCATTTAAAATTTATTATCTTTTTTGCTCTTCTAGTACAAATTGTTCAGTGTTCTATTGCATTAATTTATTCATTGAGCTAGTTTATATTGAATTTTCTTGAGTATCAATTACTTTGCTAGAGAAAGGGAAAGCATGACAAATCAGATAAACCATAGTCCTTGCCCTCATGAAGCTTGTAGTTGGTAGTAGAAGAAACATTTTAGTAAGCCATGATGTTAAATGTATTGAATGTTTTTATTTTGGCCTTTGGCCCATTTACTCTCAGATCCATTTTTTAAAAAAAATTTTTTTTGAGGAAAAGAGAGAGAAACATCAGTTTGTTGTTTCACTTCTTTGTGCATTCATTGGTTTATCCTGTGTGTATTCTGACCAGGGAACAAGCCTGAAACCTTGGTGTGTTGGGATGACACTCTAACCAGCTGAGCAACCCAGCCAGAGCCTCAGATCCATTTCTTGTACTTTCGTCTGCCCTTTGTTTTAGGTGGCTTACTCCAGAAGGATATGCTTTCCAGACTTCTGTGTCTGTAGGTTGTTAGAGTTAGTTTGTTGGAGACATCAGTGAGCATTTGTTTTCCTTTCTCTGCCGGAGGCAGCATCTTGGGTAGTGACTGTGTCTGCTCCAGGGCTCACCTCAGCCTGGTGACTCCAAGCCCGGGAAGCATTAGTTCTTTGGTTCCTCCAGACCTAGGTGTTAGTGACTTCTTGTTCCTGAATTCTGGATTGTCTCACAATCCTTATTGGGCATTTCACCCATTTTATCACCTGTGTAATGAATGATATGCATTGAACTTACTATTTTTGGATAAAATAAATAAACAGGAGTACATCAAACAAAGAATATATATATATATTTTTACAGGGACAGAGAGAGAGAGTCAGATAGGGACAGACAGACAGAAACAGATAGAGATGAGAAGCATCAATTATTAGTTTTTCGTTGCCGTTGGGACACCATAGTTGTTCATTGATTGCTTTCTCACATGTGCCTTGACCGCGGGCCTTCAGCAGACTGAGCCACCCCTTGCTGGAGCCAGCGACCTTGGGTCCAAGCTGGCGAGCTTTTGCTCAAACCAGATGGGTCCGCGCTCAAGCTGGCGAGCTCGGGGTCTCGAACCTGGGTCTTCCGCATCCCAGTTTGACGCTCTATTCACTGCGCCACCGCCTGGTCAGGCCAAACAAAGAATTTTTATACAGCGAAAAACCTTTAACAAAATGAAAAGAGAACATATTGAATGAGAGAAGATTTTTCCAAATGTTGTGTCCAATAAAGGGTTACTATCCAACACAACATCAAAGAAAAAAACACCTTCCAACTCAAACAACCTGATTAAAAAATGGGCAGAGGACTTGCATAGATATTTTTCCAAAGAAGGCAAACAGTTGTCCAATAGAGTTATGAAGAGATGCTCAACATTCAGGAAAATGGAAATGAAAACTACAGTGAGATATCACCTCACACCTGTCAGAATGTCCATTATCAAAAAGTCAAGAAATAAATATTGGCAAGGATGTGAAGTGAAAACTCTCATTCACTGTTGGTGGGACTGTAAATTGGTGCAGCCACTATTTTAAAACAGGTTGGAGGTTTCTCAAAAAATTAAAATAGACCCAACATATCTACTTCTGGTCATTTTTTCAAAACAAACAAAAACACTAATTCAAAAATATATATGCCCTTCAATGTTCATTGCAGCATTATTTATAATAGCAAAGATACAGAAACAACCTAGGTATCTTTTGGTCAAATGTATTTATTGAGGTTGCTCACTTTTATTGTTACAAAATGGTGCTGGGCAGCACCAGGTATATGTGGTCTGTGAAATTGCAAATTACCTTCCTGTTTGGGAAGGGCCATTGTTTTGCTAATGTTTGCTGGAGGAGAGGTTTTCACACCAGAAAGTTTTGAAAAGCGGAGAGAAGAAGGAGAAGAGGAGAAAGAAGCCGTGTTGGCAGGGAGGGGAGCAGTGAGAGCAGAGAGAATGCAGGGTGCTGAAGAAGAAGACATGTTTTGCAGAGAGAGAGAAGGTGTGCAGACGGGAATCAGAGGTGAGGGGCTTTGTGAGTCCCCTAAGATGGGGGCCTTTGATTTTAGGAGAAACTGGAGAAGATTCTCCTGGTGTGGAAGTGGAGAATGTGTTAGGGCTTTGGTAGCTCTGAATGAGTGAAAGGGAAGTGTTTTCCCTATGTGTTTGCTCGTCAGCCAGTGTGAGACTTTAATAAAGGAATGGCCCACCATTTTTTGGCTCCATTGTTTCTTTACCATCTGTCTGAATTCAATGTGAACCTGCATGTAAATGGCCGTGATGGCCACAACTACTGGCCATACGGTATCCATAAATAAATGAATGGATAAAGAACACACACACACACACACACACAACGGAATATTATTCAGCAATAAAAAAATAAAATCTTGCCATTTGTGAACTAGAGGGTATTATGATAAGTGAAATAAATTAGATAAATACAAATACTGTATGATTTCATTTATATATAGAATCTAAAAAGACAAAAACAATTAAAACAGAAAATGAGATAGATACAGAAAACAAATGGATGGTTGTGAGAGGGGAGGGAAAAAACTGACTGGAAATAAAAGGAAGAAAATTCCAGTTAAAAAATAAGTAAATCATGAGAATGTAATGTAGAGCACAAGGAATATAGTCAATAATATTGCAATACTTTTGTAAGGTGATAAATGGTTACTAGACTTATCATGGTGATCACATCATAAGGCATACAAAAATGTAAGATTACTATTTTGTACACCTGAAAGTGATATAATATTTTATGTCATCTATACTTTAATCAAAATAGTAGCTAAGTGTGTTCACTTGCTTTGTTAATTCACTCAAGTATTTGTCTCTTCAATTCATTCCCCAAACTGTAGTCTAGGCATCTTTATAAATCACAATTCTGGTAATGTCAGTCAAGTTCTTAAAACCCTTCAATGCCTAATTGTTATTGTTATAATAAAGAACTAAACCCTCATTATTGCCTTGCAAAGATTCCATATATTATGACCAATATCTTCTTTTTTTTTTGGCCTCATTTCTAATTAGTCATCCTTCAGATTCCAAGCAATCTTGACTTTCCTAGGGAAGCATTCCTTAGCCATTCCTCCTTCCTGGTGCTCCAGCCCAGGTCAATGTGTGGGTATGCGTGTTTTTCAGAGCACCTATTTCTAGTTGTAATTATATATTCATGAGTCTCACCATTCAATTAACACCAGTTTCTCTCCTAGATAATAAGCTCTTTGAGCACAGGAACCTTGCCTGTTTCACTCAATTTAAATTTTCAACTTAGAGTGCAGTGCCTAGTTCATAACACACAGTATAACATAAAGACATGAAAGACTTACACACCTCTATGTGCACCATGCACTGTGATGTTATTTGTGATCATAAACATTAAAACCTATACTCTGCCTTCAGGGAGACCACTGTTAAGCAAAGGGAGACAAACATGCAGAGCACTAACAACATTGAAGAAAGTGACCAATATGTTCTGTGATCTAAAGAGGAAGCAGCATGCATTCTTTTGTGGGGAAAGTTGGGAGAGTTTCACCAAGGTGGTAACTTGAAGAGTAAGTAGGAATTTGCCAGGAGGACAAGGAAGACAACTAAACAGAAGTTTGAAAAAGTGTAGTACATTCAGATGAATGAATATTATGTATTGCTAGGAATAGCTGGAGTGCACTGACTGATGAGAAAGAAGGAAGAGAAGGCTGACAGGTCCAAGGCCTTATAAGCCTTCCAGAGAAACTTGCATTTCTTGATCCTACCAGTGATCAGCAGTCAGATTTATTTCCTGAGCTTGAGTTCTAAGATTGAGATAAAAAAGTAAGTGGTCAGGGAACAAACTAAAGGTTGGTTCTGGGTATGATTATTCTTTAGCAGGGTAGCATGACATACTGTGAATTGAAAGGGCCTGTTTCTACAACACAAGTAACTGTTTCCAAAAAAATGGCCCGATCTATTATTGGCAGAGCATGATTAGGGTCAAATAAATAAATCATGATTTCAGAGGTTCAATCATAATTGATGAGCCTTTAGAGGATCCAACAGAGGAGTCCAGGACCTAATACAGAAGGCATACAGTATTTGGTGCAGGAAGTACATAAAATAGATTTCAGGAAAACATTTGTTTCCTTTTTATGAAACTCAGTTTCTAGTGTTTACTTCAAGAAGTGAGAAGTTTTCTCAAAGTTCAACTCTATATTTGTCCTGAATTAATTACTTAGTAAAATCAGATTCTGTGTAATGGATTGTTACTGAGGTCATTCTTTGTACCTGTGTGCCATGCTACAATTCCACTGCCAGGTACAGCCAATGTGGTGGCTCAGATTTCCCACCAGTTGCTCTACTCTATAGAGGTGCCTTTTTTCTAATTTGGCTTTGAATTATACCAGAACTCTGATTTCAAAGCACACAGATTGCATAATTGTGTATCCAGGCTGAGGTGACAACTTCATCATACCAACATCGTAGCCAACTACTATGTTGGTGAAAAAGTTATGCTTTAATAGGGCAGAGCACTGTAACCTGAATGCTGTGCTTACACTTATTTTTGAACTATAAGAAAAAAACCTGCTAGTCTTGCATGGGGTATGGGGGCACATTGCAGTGGGTAGAGGGTGTTATATTGAGTGGGACACTTGAAACTATGTCAACACAATAAATTAAAAATAAACAAAATCCAAAAAGAAATTTTTAAAAAGAAAAAAAATACCTGCTAGTCTGGTATGAACAGGCCAAACTCATGTGTGGCCGGAAAATAAGGTCTGCCAATGTGTCTGCTGTCAAACACCATGTTCCTACTCCTCAGGTCACATCTGTGCCCCTGAGCAGCATTCTCTCTGTTTATTGTAAAGTCATCGATTATGAAAGGGAAAAAAATAAAACTCTTTGCTTCTTACTGAAAGAGTTACATTTATGTTTTATTCCAGGTAAAAAGCAGGGATAGATCTAAGTTTTGTGAGATCTGAAGCTCATACAATTTCTGGTCTTCATTATGAAAAAGAATGAAAAATTATTGTACTTTCACAAACTTTACAAACAGATGCCCATGTGAAGACATTTTAAGGCCATTACAGGGCTTTAAGGTTTAAATTTATTAACCTCACAATAACGCTGCCTCTACAGAAAGTATATTTTAGTAAATTGATTGAATTTTAAAATTAATTTGCTATACCTTTTAGGCTTTAGTATAATGTTCTAAATTATCTCACTAATAGGAAAAATATTTTTACAGTGTAATTTGTGAATTTAAAGGTTTTAATTTTGACTTATGGTTACCTGTCTCTATGTGCATACATTTTATTGTTTTGTTTGGATATTCATGTTGTTACTGTAAGAAAATTTTTATAAAACAAGAAAATATAGGAGAAAATTGTTGCACTGTGATGATAAACAGCCTTTTAGACCTGAACTCAACAAACTACTATCTAAGTAGTATAAATGTAAAGTAAATACCTAGGTATATTATAGATGAATTAGTGAAAGCTGAAGAAAGATAAAGAGAAATATTGAAATAAGCAAGAGAAATAATATATTGCATATATAGCACAACAATATGAATGTTAACTTCTTATCACAAACAGTAGAAGCCAGAGATATTAGATTGACATATCCAAATTACTGGGAAAATGCAACCAAAAATTCTATATTAAGAAAAAATATCTTTCAAAATTGAAGGTCAAATAATGGAGAAAAAAAAAAAAGAATCACCAGCTATCCTACATTATAAAAATGATAAAAATAAATTCTTCAGATTTAAAGGAATGACACCAATGGTAATTTAACTATACAGAAAAATTGTTATATATATTTATTATTATTATTCAAAAAATATATAAATGTTTAAAAAAAATTCACAATCCTATATTGTTGGATTAATAATACATATAGATTCCTGAAGTGACTACAATATCTCAAAAAATGAGGGGATTAAGGGAAAGTATATTGTCACAGGGTCCTCATATATTACTTTAAATAACTCAGCATTAGCTCTAAGTAGATTGTGATAAATTATAGTACAAATAGGAAACAGGCCCTATAATGCTTTTACAGGTACATAACAGATAGTTTCTTTCTTTTTTTTCTTCGTTTCCAAGCGAGAGGAGGAGATATAGAGACAGCCTCCCGCATACACCATGATCAGGATCCACCCAGCAACCCCCTTCTGGGGTGGATGCTCTGTTCATCTGGGCCCATGCTTGCAACTGAGTTGTTTTTAGCACCTGAGGTGGAGATTCCATGGAACCATCTTCAGAGCCCAAGGTCGACGAGCTTAAATCAATCGAACGAACCCTGGCTTCGGAAGAGAGAGGAGTATGGGAAGGGGTGTAGAAGCAGAAGGTTGCTTCTCCTGTGTACCCTGACTGGAAATCAAACCTGGGACACCCACATGCCAGGCCAATGGTCTACTACTGAGCCAACCGGCCAGGGCCAGATACTTTCTTTTTTTAAAATTGATTTAAATTTACTGTGTTTACATAGATTCAAGTGTTTCACTGAATGCATCCCCACCACTACCATGTTCCTCTCCTGCCCCCCTCCCTGTAACAAGCACCCCCCTTCACTCCAGGATTTGCTTTTCTGCTCTCTATAACCCTATGTTATGTACATATAATTTCACCGATCCCTTTCCCTTCTCTGATCCCATCCTCTCATCCCCTTTCCCTCTGTCCGCTTTCCCTCTGGTCCCTTTGATCCTGCCTCTGCCTCTATTCTGTTCCTCAGTTCACATTGTTCACTGGATTCCTCAAATGAGTAAGGTCATATAATATATTTTTTCTCTGCCTGGTTTATTTCACTTAACATAATAGTTTCCAGGTCCATCCATGTTGTCACAAAAGGTAAAATTTCATTCTTTTTCATGGCTGCATAATATTCCATTGTGTATATGCACCATGGATTTTCAATCCACTTGTCCACTGATGGACACTTGGACTGTTTCCATATCTTGGCTATTGTAAACAATGCTGCCATAAACATGGGGGTGTGTTTCTTCTTTTGAATCAGTGATGTAGTGTTCTTAGGATATATTCATAAAAGTGGGAGAGCTGGGTCAAAATTTTTTGAGGAATCTCCATACTGTTTTCCACAGTGGCTGCACCAGTCTGCATTCCCATCAGCAGTGTAGGAGGGTTCCCTTTTCTCCACATCCTTGCTAGAACTTATTATGTGTTGTTTTGTTAATGAGCATCATTCTGACTGGTGTGAGGTGATATCTCATTGTGGTTTTAATGTGCATTTCTCTAATGATTAGTGATGTTGAACATTTTTTCATCTGCCTATTGGCCATCTGCATGTTCTCTTTGGAGAAGTGTCTATTCATTTGTTTTGCACATTTTTTGATTGGATTGTTTATCTTCCTGGTGTTGAGTTTTACAAGTTCTTTTATTTTCTTTATTTTTTTTTTTACAGGGACAGAGAGAGAGTCAGAGAGAGGAAGGGATACATAGGGACAGACAGACAGGAATGGAGAGAGGTGAGAAGCATCAATCATTAGTTTTTCATTGCCGTCGCAACACCTTAGTTGTTCATTGATTGCTTTCTCACATGTGCCTTGACTGCGGGCCTTCAGCAGACCGAGCAACCACTTGCTGGAGCCAGTGACCTTGGGTCCAAGTCGGCGAGCTCGGGGTCTCGAACCTGGGTCTTCTGCATCCCAGTCCGACGCTCTATGCACTGCGCCACCACCTGGTCAGGCGAGTTTTACAAGTTTTTTATAAATTTTGGTAATTAACCTCTTATCAGATGTATTGTCGAATATGTTCTCCCATCGTGCGGTTTGCCTTTTTATTTTGTTCATAGTGTCTTTAGCTGTGTAAAACCTTTTTAGTTTGATATAGTCCCATTTGTTCATCCTGTTCTTTATTTCATTTGCCTGTGGAGATAAATCAGCGAATACATTGCTGCGAGAGATATTGGAGAGCTCACTGCCTATGTTTTCTTCTAGGATGCCTATTGTTTCATGACTCTTACATTTAAGTCTTTTACCCATTTTGAGTTTATTTTTGTGAATTGTGTAAGTTGGTGGTCTAGTTTCACTTTTTTGCAGGTAGCTGTCTAATTGTCTCAACACCATTTGTTAAAGAGATTTACTCCATTGTACGCTCTTACCTCCTTTGTCAAATATCAGTTTTCCATAAAGGTGTGGGTTTATTTCTGGGTCCTCTGTTTTGTTCCATTGATCTATGTGCCTGTTCTTATGCCAGTACCAGGCTGTTTTGAGTACAATGGCCTTATAATATAACTTGATATCAGAAAGTGTGATACCACTCAATTTATTCTTCTTTTTCAAGATTGCTGAGGCTATTCATGTTTAATTTTGGTTCCATATATATTTTTGGAATATTTGTTATATATCTTTTGAAGTATGTCATTGGTATTTTAATGGATATTGCATTGAATTTATAAATTGCTTTGGGTAATATAGACATTTTAATGATGTTTATTCTTCCTATCATGAACACGGTATATGCTTCCACTTGTTTGTATCTTCCTTGATTACTTTTATCAATGTTTTATAATTTTTTGAGTACAAGTCTTGAACCACCTTCATTAAATTTACTCCTAGGTGCTTTATTTTTTTTGTTTTAATAGTGAAGGGGATTTTTTAAAATTTGTCTTTCAGAGAGTTCACTGTTGGTGTATCAAAATGCCTCTGATTTTTGAATATACATTTAATATCCTGCCACCTTGCTGAGTTCATTTATCAGGTCCAATAGTTTGAGACTTTAGGGCAGTGGTCGGCAAACTTATTAGTCAATATAGCCAAATATCAACAGTACAACAATTAAAATTTCTTTTGAGAGTCCAACATTTTAAACTTAAACTATATAGGTAGGTACATTCATTATCGAGGTAGTGCCTGCACATGGTATTTTGTGGAAGAGCCACACTCAAGGGGTCAAACAGCTGCACGTGGCTCATGAGCCACAGTTTGCTGAGAAGGCCTTAAGGGTTTTCTATGTATAATATGATATCATGATGATAGTTTTACTTCTTTTCCAACTTAAATGCCTTTTATTTCTTCTTCTTCTCTGATTGCTGTGGCTAGGACTTTCAGAACTATGTTGAATCAGAGTGATGAAAGGGGGCACCCCTACCTTGTTCTTGATCTTAAGGGGATTGCTTTTATTTTTTGCCCATTGAGTATGATGTTTGCTGTGGGTTTGTCATAGATGGCCTTTATCATGTTGAAGTGTGTTCCCTGTATTCCCACTTTGCTGAGTTTTAATCATAAATGGGTGCTGGATTTTTATCAAATGTTTTTTCTGCACCTATTGATAAAATCATGTGATTTTTCTCCTTCCTTTTGTTTATGCAATGAATCACATAAACTGATTTGCGAATATTGTACTAGCCTTGCCTTCCCAGAATAAATCCCATTTGATCATGATGTATGATTTTTTTCATGTATTGCTGGATCTGGTTTGCTAATATTTTGTTGATAATTTCAGCATCTAAATTTATCAGGGATATTGGCCTATAATTTTCTTTCTTTGTGTTGTCTTTGCCTGGTTTTGGAATCAGAATTATGCTCGCCTCATAAAAGGAGTTTGGAAGTCTTCCCTCCTCTTGCATTTTTTTGATATAGCCTGAGAAGGATAGGAATTTGTTCTTCTTTGAATATTTGGTAGAATTCGCCTGTGAAGCCATCTGGCCCAGGGCTTTTGTTTGTTGGGAATTTTTGATATCTGTTTTGATCTCATGTTGTAAACAGTCTGTTTAGGTTTTCTGATTCTTCCAGATTGCTTTTTGAAAGATTATATGTTTCAAGAAATTTGTCCATTTCACTTAAGTTGTCTAAATTTTAGGCGTACAGTTCTTCATAGTATTTTCTTACAATGCTTTGTATTTCTGTTGTATCAGCTGTTATTTCTCCACTGTCCTTTTTAATTTTATTTATTTGAAACCTCTCTCTTTTTTTCTTGGTGAGTCTAGTTAAAGCTTCATCAATCTTGTTTACCTTTTCAAAGAACCAGCTCTTGGTTTCATTGACCCTCTGCATTGTTTTTTAAGTCTCTATGCCATTTATTTCCACTCGATCTTTATTATTTCTTTTCTTCTACTTCCTCTGGGCCTACCTTGCTGTTCTTTTTCTTGTTTATTTAGATGCAGAGTTAAGTTGTTTATTTGAACTTTTTCTAGCTTCTTAATGTATTCCTGTAAAGCTATGAACTTCCCTCTCAGGACTGCTTTTGCTCTGTTCCATAGATATTGAGTTGTTGTATGTTCATTTTCATTTGTTTCAAGGAAATTTTTTATTTCTTCCTTGATCTCATTATTAACTTATTCCTTATTTAATAACATGTTATTTAGTTTCCAAGTGTTTGAGTGTTTTTCAGTTTTTCTATTGTAGTTGATTTCTAGTTTCATACCATTGTGATCTGAGATGCTTGATATGATTTCAATCTTCTTATATTTATTTATACTCATTTTGTGTCCTAACATGTGTTCTATCCTAGAGAATGTACCATTAGCATTTGAAAAGAATGTATAGTCTACTGCTTTAGGGCGAAAGGTTCTGAAGATATCTATTAAATCCACTTGGTCTAGTGTGTTCTTTAAGTCTGCTGTTTCTTTGATAATTTTCTTTCTTGAGGATCTATCCAGTGATGTTAGTGGGGTATTGAAATCCCCTACTATTATAGTATTGCTGTTGGTATTGCCCATTATGCCCATCAAAATCTGCTTTATATATTTTGGTGCTCCTACATTGTGCATAGATATTTATAATGGTTATATCTTCCTGTTGGATTGCTCCCTTTATCATTATGTAGTGAGCTTCTTTATTCCTTACTATAGCCTTTGTTTTAAAGTCTATTTTGTCAGATATAAGTATTGCTACTCCAGCTTTTTTTTCATTTCCATTTGCATGAAATATATATTTCTACCCCTTTATTTTCAGTCTACGTGTATCTTTTGTTTGGAGGTGGGTCTCTTGCAGACAGCATATGAACAAGTCCTGTTTCCTTATCCACGCAGTTACCCTATGTTTTTTGATTGGAGCATTTATTCCATTTACATTTAAGGTTATTATTGATATGTGGTTGTTTATTGCCATTTTATTCTTTAAATCTACATTCCTCTTTTACTAGATTCCCCTCTCCACCTTTGTTCTGTTTACAACAGGCCCCTTATCATTTCTTGCAGCATTGATTTGGTTGTAATGAATTCCTTGAGTTTTTAAATTTTTTTATCTGGGAAGCTTTTTATTTCTCCTTCAATTTTAAATGATAGCCTTACTGGATAAAGAAGTCTTGGTTGTAGGCTCTTGTTCTGCATTACTTTGAATATTTCTTGCCATTCCTTTCTGTCCTCAAGTGTTTCTGTTGAGAAGTAGGATGTCATCCTTATGGGGGCTCCTTTGTAGGTGATTGACTTTTTTTTCCTCATGCAGCTTTTAGTATTCTTTCTTTATCTCTAGCTTTGGAATTTTAATTATGATGTGCCTTGGAGTAGGTCTCTGGGTTCCTTTTTAATGGGTTTCTCTGTGCTTCTTGAACTTGTGTGACTTTTCCCTTCTTCAATTTAGGGAAGTATTCAGCTATGATTTTTCAATCAGGTTTTCTATCCCTTGTTCTTTCTCTTTTCCTTTAGTAACCCCTATTATGAGGATGTTGTTTTTCTTCATGTTGTCACAGAACTCTCTTAGAATTTCCTCAGACTTTTTGATCCTCATTTCTTTTTGCTGTTCTGCTTCCATGCTTTCACTTATCTTGTCTACTAAATTGCTGATTTGATCCTCTTCTTCATCCAACCTGCTTTTCATTCCTTCTAGTGTATTCATCATTTCTGATATTGTGTTTATTTCTGTCTGATTCTTTTAAATGATTTCAATGTCCTTTTTGATGCCAGATATCTCTTTGTTTAGGTGCTAATTTTGTCCATCTCTTGTTGCTCTAAGATCCTTGAGCATCCTAAAAATCATTATTTGAAACTCTGCTTCCGGTATCTTCGTTATTTCCATTTCATTCAGTTCTTTTTCTGGGAATTTCTCTTGTTGAGTCATTTGAATTGCACTTCTCTGTCTTCCCATTTTGTCTGTGTATAGACTGCTCTTTGGTTGTATTGATTGTGTAGCTAGCTGAATATAGGGTTGATGTTGTCTGCCTCCATCTTTCAGTTGTGTTATTTCTAAATCTTCTTGGGATGGCTTCAGCTGTTTGTAATCTGCTGTAGGCTACTTGTCTGCTGCTACTACTCTTTTTGCTGTTTGTGACAACATTTTCTATGCCTTAGCTGGGTCAGGTGTGAGGAGCCTTTCCTTAAGGTACCACTCTAACTATGGTTGTTAGGTCCTGAGCTAATGCTGTCTATAATTGACCACTGAATGTACCAGCCTTGACCTCCCTGGCCAGACCTGGCACAGACCAGTGGGGGTCACTTTTTTTGATTAGCTCTTAGCAACTTTCTTGGAGCTACAGGTGATCCAGAATTTGTGTTTGCCTCCGCTGGGCCATGATGCCATTGTAACTATCAGCTGTACTCCTAGGCTGGCTTTTATCCACTCTTGGCCAATGTGTGTGGCGTCTCTATTCCTGAAGTGAGGTTTTTCCTCTGGCCCACAACCACTGCCGCCTCTTCAGTCACTCAGGCACTTGTGTGGACTTGCAGGCCGCAGTTCGGGCTGTTCCACAACTTGGGGGACTCCTTGCCTCCCTGGGCTCTGCCCACTGCAGGTTCGGGGCTCCACCCCGGCAGGCATGAGGGATACCTCTTAGGGCTCTACCCCTTTCTTTTGTAGCATCAGTCACTGGGCTTTGCCCTTTGCGGGTATGTGTGCTGCCTCTCTGGGCTCTGTCTCCCACAGGTGCACAGGAAGCCTTTCTGGGCTCCGCACCTCACCATTGCTTTGCTGGTCTCCTAGCTCTGCCGCCAGCGGGTATAGGCTGGTGTCTCATCCTACAGGGTTCTGCCCCCACGCACATGTGGGAGTCCTCTCTAGATTCCACTCCCCGCTGCTGCTGGGGGGGCTGCCGTGCTGGGTTCTGCCCCAATTCACTGGGTGGGCCAAGCACAGCGGCCTCAGAGCAGCAGGGTCCTCTAGTCCTTTGCAGGGTGCTCAGCAGGTTGGGGGACTGTGTAACCCAGATCTCAGCACTCACTACCTGCGTCCCTGATGTGCCCCCTGCTTCTAAGCGACTCTTTGTGCTGACTAGAGTAGGAGAGCCTCTGGTGGGCTGGGTAATGGCTTCCCTTTGCTGTTGCTGCTTCTTCCGGGAAAAATGACCACTTTAGATTTGGGGAGTGAGTCAGCACAGGGGTCAGGATGGCTGTCCCCCACAGTCTCACCCTGTGTCCTTGAGACTACACTCTCCTCTCACAACTCCAGTTCTCTCAGGGCTCCTTCCTCCTAAAGCCCCGGATAAGTGGCTGTGAACGAGTTTTTCTGCACGGTCCCTTTAAGACGGAGCCTGGGTCTGAGAGTTCTGTCTCCCTCTCGCAAACAGTAACCTTGCTCTTCTTTCAGCTAAATGCAGTCTGTACATCTCTTCTAGTCTCTGGGACTCCAGGCTGGGTTTTTGGTCCTGTGGCTGAGGGCCCACAACTCTCCATGAAACTCACCCTGCCATGAGAGACCCTCTAGGCTGCCTCTTACTCTTGAAACCGGGGCAGCCTTTTTTGCATCTCTGCCTTTCCTACCAGCTCAGTGTGGTTTCTTCTGTTATGTTTGGTTAGAGATTCCTCTTAGTTTAGTACAAAGTTGGTTTTTCAAGATGATTGTTCCTAAGTTAAGTTGTAATCCACTTTGGTTCTGGGAGGTGGAAGTTGGAACGTCTGCCTACTCTGTTGCCATTTTCCTCTCTATCTCTGATAGCTATTCTTAATGAAGAAATGACTTCCCTCCCCAAGCTGTTATTCTATCATACAGCATTTGAGAATTTTTAACAGAAACATAATTGGCCACTTTCTTCATGTTCAGAAGGGGGAACTCTGAGGGGAATTGCAACATTTCATAAGTCTGGGACACAAGCAGTTACTGCACTTCGTTTTGTATCTATATCTATATCTATATCTATATCTATATCTATATCTATATCTATATCTATATCTATATCTATCTATCTATCCATCATCTATCTATCTATCTATAGACACACACACACACACACACACGTGTGTGTGTGTGTGTGTGTGTGTATGCTCCTAAATACAAGAAGTTGATTCAAAGTACTGCCGTACGTTGAAATATCCACTGGGGATTGGTTCCAGGACCCCACAGACACCAAAATCCATGGATGCTGTGTACCTGGAAAAATGTGGTTGCTCTTTTGAGACTCTGAGCTTGCCTGGTCAAGGCACATACAATAAGCAATCAATGAACAACTAAAGTAAAGCAACTATGACTTGATATTTCTCAATCCTCCCTCTCCTCTCTCTGTGGTGACATAGTGGATGACGTGTTGACCGGGAACACTGAGGCCATCGGTTTAAAACCCTGGGCTTGCCCGGTCAAGGCATACGTGGGAGTTGATGCTTCCTGATCCTCCCTGCCCTTCTCCTTCTCTCACAAAAAACCTATTGATGTTTTCCCAGAGTCCAGGCGAAGCGCTGGTGACCGGTTAATGTTGGAAAATGCTGGAAATGTTTTCCTGGACTGATGAGGATGGAAGCGGTGGAAATGGAAATTGAGGCTTGTCCACAAAGCTGGATATACTAGACCCGCCCCCTCAGTGGTACACTGCTCTGGGCTTGCTGGCGAGGAACCGCATAGAGGGGAGGTGCCAGGGTTGGCCCCCTTCCAAATACTTTCTAATAATGTAAACATATATAGTAGAGAAGGGCTATGCCAGAGCGGCTATTATGCATAATAAAAGGATATAGTAACAAAAGAAGAAAAACAAATAACACCAAAAAAGATTTAAAGCACATTTTTATTATAGATAGGATAGTGTGGTTTGTTGTGGCTAAAGGTATGCTTATAATGTATGTACAAGCTTTTCTATATACCAAAGGTATAATGTTTTTCTTTTAATACTGAACTAATATTTCTCTGACAACAAGAAAAATCTAACTTGGTTGAGCCTATTTTAAGTGGCAAAAGACTGTTTTTGTTTTGTTTTTAACTCCTGGATGTTGCTTGAAAGACTAGTAAACTGAATTCTTTTATGTCCCAACACATTAAATTTAAGAACAGTAAAAAAAAAAAAATCAAATCGATACTACAAAAACATGTAATTTCTATAAAGCAGAAATATAAAGTTTTTATAATTTAAAACAGCAGCAATTTCAAAAGATTTGCTGAATTAAAACTTTACAAAATATATATATACAAAGTATCATTCCAGATGATCATGGATTTTTAAAAATAGTATGTCACAACCCCCAAACTCTAACCCAAACCTACTACTGGATGTAGCTGGCTTATAACAATTTTTACAACAATTTAAAAAATAAAACAAAAAGGAACCTCCCAATTCTCTTGTGCATAAGCACAGGCTACAATGTACTGGCTTTAATTCAATATCCACAAAGAGAATTTTAAAATAGAACAAAGAGTTCACATAAATAATATTTTACTTATTATTAAGTATGTGATCAAACAAAATAAGTACTAAAAACCAAAACAAATCTTGATGTAACCAGTACATATACTCATAAAGAATGACAAAGACAAAAAAAGAAATAAAATTGTCTATGACAGCCACAAGCACCATGTTATGGAAAGAGCACCAAGCAACACAAAAAGGCAACACATAAGAGGTAGTGTACCACCGGCTAAGATGTATATGCCCACTGGGGACCTGAATACAGCTTAGTATTTGAGAAAATGACACATATTAGACTGTGGTTTATAATTTGTAGACAGAAGCATTGCACATTTGGGAGCATTAGCCAGTACTGCTCCATAGTGCTCTGCACCTCCAGCTGTCTAATGGGTACTTTGTTCTCAATCAAAACATATAGGATACCCTGAAGAATTCCTTGTTTACAAATCTTCGGTTCTTGGGAATTCTCTAAGAAAGCCAAGATCAATATACTTTTTAAAAGAATTAAATACTTTATCAATTATAGTCCTTTAAGAATGACTTTTCTCCATCTTGGGAGGAAGTCTTTTCTTCCTGAGATTCTTTAAGATTTAGCCAATGCTTTATTCCATACATTTCATAATGATAGTATCTTTCTGTCTATATTTTCCCTTTGCAGCAATTACCTGACCAACAGCATAAATTCATAACTAATTCAGAGACTTTAGAAAAAGCATACAGAACTGCTTTCAATGTAGTACTTTTGTTCAGCTTTGAGATGAGGAAGATTTTGTACTTCAATCACTGGGAGTTGATTAGTTTCCTGGGTGTGAAAAAGAAATTTTGCCTTATGCCAGCTGCCATCTTGAATCTGTAAAATATGAACAAAATGCTTTCACATGTAATTGTTCTTTAGCAGGCCTTGTCAGCAAACAATGTTTTTCACAATGTAGATTTATTTTAGGAATTAGAGATAATAAACAAAAAGTGTGTAGAACAATGCCTGGCACAAAGTGCTCAATAAATGATAACAGTTACTATGAAAAATTAAAAACACGGACTTATTCCTTTCCTTAAATTGCATTGTGTGTTCTGATTTTTCAGTCTCAGAGGCTAAGGCTAGCCTTTTGCTTCTGGTATCTATGAATCATTAAACCAGATACAAAATAGAAGGCTGCACTATTTCTTATATGATAAATACCCTTCTGTTCTGGGTTCCTTTATTAGGGACTAATTCTTCAAGATGGGTGTTTTACTTAGATAAAAGGGAATTAGTTATCTCAAACTCCCTGTATATTAGGCAGAAAATAACCAGAATCACTTCAGTCAGAAGTAGATTATAGGCTCTGGCTGGGCTGCTCAGTTGGGTAGAGTGTCGTCCCCATACCTGCAGGTTTCACGTTCAATCCCTGGTCAGGGCACATAAAAGAATCAACCAATGAATGCATAAATAAGTGGAGCAACAAATCAATGTTTCTCTCTCTTTCTCCCCCAAATCAATAAATACAAATTTTAAAAATGAGTCAATTAAAATTCTATTAAACAACCTTTTAGATTTCTTTTTCTCTCCATTCTGTCATTATTTATATTGTTTCTTTTTTCCTTCTAGACCATTTTGTTTTTCTTATTATTGTATGCTCTTTAGTTTCTGATAAATTCCATTATGGAACAAAAATTTAAAGTCTTATCATTAAATAGCCTATAATTAAGATTTAAAAAGACAAAATGGAGACACAAAATTGACTAATTTAGTGAAGCTTTTTATTCAGGAGTTCATTCATTCACAGAACAATCATGTTATAAATTTTAAAGTTTGAAGGAACTTTAGAGATAATTTAAGCTATAAATTCTGTTTTAAATGAAGACAACTGAAGCTCACTGAAGATAAATTACTAAAGTTATAAGCTTGATGTGATAACTAGAATTAGAACTCTGTGTTGTTAGATCTAACTGATTAAGTCTTTTAAACAATACCTATCAAACACTAAGTAGTTATTTGGCACAGTTGAATAAGATGTGATCCTTCATTTTCTTACAGTGCTTGGGAAATGTAAAGACAAATTAGTTCTGGCTTCTGAATTCTAGCAGCTTATAAATCTTGTTGGTGGGAAGAAAAACTAACAAATAGCCATAATGCAAGACCTAAATGGTAAGTGCAACATAAATAATGTACGATGAGGGCTAAGTTCCTCATTTCCAACTGGAGTAGTCAGGGAAAGCTTCAGGAATTCAGAATTCAGAATTTAAGATGGGTCTTTTTGTATGCCTAATATTTCCACTTGGTTAGAGAGGTAGAGGAAGAGAATGACATGACTAATTCAAAACAAACCTACACAACAGTAAAAACAACACCAAATAAAACACTGGAAAAGTACAAGGTGGTTGTAAAAATAAGCCTGACATGGGTTTAAGTGTACAGATTTTGTCCTGGAAAAAATTTTGATGGAAATCCAAGTACCACCATTTCTTTCACATAGAAAATGGGAATAATAAAAACCTACCGCCTAGAATCTATGTAAACACAATTAATTAAATAAAAAAATTAACATCATTAAAAAAAAACCCTACCGCATGGGGTTGTGAGGATTAAATAAGATTTCAATTAAAAGTCCCCAGCATTATAGTGTGGCATAAACTTTAGAGTTCTACACATTAGCTGCATGATCTCTGCCTTCACTTTCTTACCTATAAAATGAGACTAATAATTTCCTCCCAAAGCTGTTATAACTAAATAAAATAGTGTATGTGATGCTTGGTACCCGCCACGTAATAAGCCCTCAATAATTAGTAGCTGGAACTGCCATTGTTGATGATGATGATGAATAGATCTGTTTGGCCAGGTTTAAGGTAGACAACCAGTAAAAGCCCAGGCTGAAAAAGTAGGATGGGCTTGACTGTTTGAAGTGCTGAATAAATAGCTTACAAGTTTGGATTGTGTCTCAAAGACAGTAATGAGTTACTGAAAATTTCTGTACAAAACTGTAAACGTTAAATGAATTAACTGGTAATACTGATCTCTTCTTCTCTTATACAGAATGAGCCATATACTTCTGTTTGTCTATGATTTTCCAAATACCCATGCATTATTTGTCTGGAAATGTTATGAAAACATAGAGTTCCTTGTAAATGTTAACAGATATTAAATCATGGGCTTCATAGTACACAAGAACACTGAAAGTCATTGGTAATATGTATGTAAAGTGGACAATTCTAGTCTCTGTAATAGGACTTGGCAAACTCTTTTGTAAAGGGCTAGATAGTAAATGTCAGTTCTGTGGGGCATATGATCTATGTAGCATTTACTCAAATCTGCCATCATACTATGATAACAGCTATGGATCAAAACAAATGAGTATGGCTGTACTCCAATGACATCTACTTATAAAAACAAATGGTGGGCTTGATCTGATCTGTGACTGTATAGTTTGCCAATACCTGCCTTATATCACAATATTTTAAAATTATAGAATTTTAATAATAAATACCCTATGATTATATATTTTAATAATAAAATTTAATAATAATAGTGTCCATAATTTAATAATAAACAATAAATAACATTATTAATTTTAATAAAATGGACTATAATTAAAATATTGATTGGTAGAGCCAGTCAATCTGCAATTATGCCCATATTTAATATCAGGTATAGACTCTAACAAAATAAAACTGATTTGTTTTTATAACCTGCTTTCCATAAAGTAATGAGATGTAGAATCACAGTGGTGAAAACATATAAAAGACATTTATTTATATGTTCTATCTATCTTTCTATAATTATTTTATATGGGAAAACTAAATTTATGTATTAACACCTGTTTTGCATATAAAATTCATTGATGACCAATGGATGTGACTAAAGTTGACAAGACATGATAGAAGCAAATGATGGATTTTGAAAAATTAACAAGACATTAAAATTTATGACACTTCTGTACCTGCAGTTTGCAGTAAAAGTCTTTTTACTCTTATTTTAATTTTATAGTTTTATTTATTTATTTATTTATTTTTACAGGGACAGAGAGAGAATCAGAGAGAGAAATAGACAGGGACAGACAGACAGGAACGAAGAGAGATGAGAAGCATCAATTATCAGTTTTTCGTTGCGACATCCTAGTTGCTCATTGATTGCTTTCTCATATGTGTCCTGACTGAGGGTCTTCAAGCAACCCCTTGCTCGAGCCAGCGACCTTGGGTCCAAGCTGGTGAGCTTTTGCTCAAGCCAGATGGACCCGTGCTCAAGCTGGAGACCTTGGGGTCTCAAACCTGGGTTCTCCACGTCCCATTTCGATGCTCTATCCACTGCGCCACCGCCTGGTCAGGCTATAGTTTATTTAAAAATCAATTTTAAGTTAGTTATATTGAACAATTCTAAAAGTGCCATTCCCTTACCTTGCATTCATCTGAAAGCACTTTAGGTTCAAGTAGAGTGTTTTCTTCAAAAATTTGGCCATTCCATCCTTTGAAACCAATAGGCAATCCTGAGCCACTTGTCCACAATGGAGTGTTTAGACAGTGAATGGTGATGACTTGGGTGACTTCTGAGCTCAGTAAATGAAGAAAATTCATCTGGACTTTTCCAACTCCAAACTCCAACTAATGTTACAAAAACAATATGCAGGTTATAAGATGTGACAATTGAGAAACTTATAGCTTGGTAAAACTTGAGAAAAGTCTTTGAAAGATAGCCTCAAGAAAGTTACTTTTCTTGGCATTTAATAGTCAGTCAGGCCCTGTCCAGTTGGCTCAGTGTTAGAGCATTGACCCAGTGTGGATGTCCTGGGTTTGATTCTCCATCAGAGCACACAGGAGAAGTGCCCATCTGCTTCTCCACTCCTCCTCCTCTCCCTTCTCTCTCTCTCTTCTCCTCCTGAAGCCATGGCTTGATTGATTTGAGTGCATTGACCCCAGTTGCTGAGGATGGCTTCATGGAGCCTCCCCCTCAGCTGCTAAAAATAGCTTGGTTGTGAGCCTCAGCACCTGATGGGCAGAGCATTGACACCAGACGGGGGTCGCTGGGTGGATCCTGTTTGGGGCTCATGAGGAGTCTGTCTCTTTATCTCCCCTCATCTCATTCAAATAATAAAATGCAAATTAAAAAAATAAAGATAAGGCCAGGTCTCAGTGGACAGAGCACCATCCTGGTGGGCCAAGGTTGTGGGTTTGATCCCTGGTCAGGGCACATATGTGGAGCAATCAATAAGTGCACAACTAAAGGGAACAAGTTGTTGATTGATGCTTTTCTCTCTCTCTCTCTCTCTCTCCCTTACCCCACTTTCCCTCTATCTCTCAAATTGATGGAAAACATTTTAAAAAAGCATCTTATTCTTTGTGCTGCCAGTTCAAATGTAGTTTCAGTCATATTGTGAGTCATAATAGCATGAATGTTTATTGAATGAATGAATACATAAACCCACATTAATAAAGTGAACAATATAGAGCAAAATTGGAGCAAGAAGATCTGATTGCACATTTTCAAGGCTTAGGCAAAAAAGTAGATTTTTCTATAGCTTTAGACAAAATGTTATTATTACTATTATTATTATTTTAGCATTGTTCATGCAGGAATGTGATTATAATATAAGTGAATAGAAATGGTTCCTACTGAGGAATCATATTAAATTTCAAACATGAAATCAGAAAAATATCAGTTAGGAGGTTAACAGAGAATAAAAATAAAACAACATAAATAAATAAAGCACAGGAAAAGAAATGAGGGGCAAAAGATGAAAACATGGAATGATCATTATAAGAAACATTAGAGTCTATGTAGTTCAAGAGCCTTCATTGAACAGATGAGAATCACAATTGTAAAATATTTAAACTTTCCGAGCTTTACTCTCCTTGTCAGTCAAGCTGGGTATAATACGGACATGACAGGATTGTTATGAAGATTTGATGTGCCAACTTTCTTTGACCTGGGACAGACTGTGGCTCAGAGCAGGTTCTCTGGTGGCTCACAGTATCATTTCCTAGCTTTATAGCAGAATAGAGACTAAAATCCAGGTCCCTCCTTCCATGTCTACCATTCTTTCTGCTACCTGCCAAGTTTTTCTCAGGTTCAGTTTATGGATAGGAGAGATGGGAGGACTGATTCAGTGAAGGAAAGAATGAAAGTGCAGCCCTTTCACTGTTCTGACCTCCTTTGTATGCCACCACCCTTTCTTCTATGATAGTCCAAATAAAATTCTGGGCCAAATCCAGGGGGGTGCAGATGATAATGTGAATACTTGGGAAGTAGAGCTATCATGTGATTCATCATTAGAGGCATACAGATTCCCTAACAATGGAAGAATTCTTCCTTCTTCTGCTTTGGGGGCAATAATGATGACCACCTATTGAGACGAACTGGTGAAACACCCTGATTAATGAAAGGAGGGATTATTTTAGGAGGAGAGAGCAGTCTAACAATAAGCAGTTAAAATGACTAACAGATTACATTTTTGCTATTGCTTTTTATTTATTTTATTTATTTTTATCATGAACAACAACAAAAAAAGGCACATGTATCAGTTCCTTATCAGTGAGAAATAAGTTTTTGGTAATACCTAGTTGGTTTAACCAAAAATAAAGAAATACAGTTTTTATTTCTTCAATATATGTTATGGGTAGAAGTAAGCTTTAGATTTCATAAATCAGTGGTTCTTAACCTGGGTTCTATTGAACCCTAGGGGTTCGATGAATTGGTCTCAGGGGCTTGGAGAAGCCTCTGCCACGGAGGCCAGAATAAAGTAATATCATAATTTGTTGTGAGTTCATGCACTTTGTTGGTTTTGTTCTTTGAGCAAGGTGATGTTCATGCACGGCTCATTTTGTGCACCAGTAAAAAAACATACACCTATGTCTTGAATTTGGAAAAAAAATCATATTTTATTTATCACTAAAGAAGGGTTTGGTGAATGCACATATTCAAAAAAGGTTCAGAACCACTGTCATAAATGCTTCTTACAATACCCATTGTTATACCAAGCTAACTTGCATTCATTCTAAAAACTTGGTTTATAGACTTATACTTGAAAGAAGTTTTAGATAATAGTCAATAAATGTCTAAGGGAGGCTATTTTGAGCTTAATCATCAAAAAAGGCAAGTTTTGCGGCAATATTTCTCTCTTAATGATAACACTATTTTCAGTAAAATTTTAGGTAACTATTACTGATCAGAAACCTTGCAGCTGTTTAGGGATTTTTTAACATGTGCGTGCATAAAACATATGCTTCACATTAAAAAAAAATTTAAAAAGCATAATCAGTAGAGTAAACCAAGATAAACCAATAATAAAAATACAGTCAAAATGTCCTGATTTCCTAGGATTATTTTTTAAAACCAGAAATTTTTTTACATATGGTAGAAAGTAATACCTTGCTTTCATACATAAACTTTATAATTATTTAAAGTGACAGAATTTTAAAAATCATAGTTCACTGATACTGGGAAGGTACTGCCATATATTCTGAAATTCAATACGTACCTTTGTCATAGGAGCAGGAGATAAACATGTCTGACCACCAGCACTGAAATTGCAGAAAACCTCAATGGCATCTGAAGGGCATCCGAGATTTGGATCAATCCAGTATTTCCCTATTAATTTATTGTAAACCATAAAGATATTTAAGTACTATATAAAAATATATTTGAAACATCCTTACAAATTATATACTCAATATATATATAATATATATATTCAATATATATTTTGTCTTACCTGTAAAACAATAACTTAGCTTATAGAAATATTTACATTTAGTGAATAAATGGAAGCAGCAAGCATTATATAAAATTAACAACTTCATATACTGAATATATTATATTTTTCACATACCCATCAATCTAAGGGCATTTTTTAATTTTAATAAAAATGATAGAATGGCTGAATTTATTGTTTCACTTTACAGATAAGATGAACTGAGTACCTTAAAGTAAGTTGTTTAAAGTTACTCAGTTAATAGAAAAGTTGGACTAAATGTGGTATATGTATATTTCTGTTCTATATATCTTAAAATGAATATATATTTTTAAATACAGAAGGCAACCTCCTGGAGGTAAAATGTGTATTATAATTAAAATAAAAATTATAAAACATTTTTTTAAGAAAGAAAAATATACAGAAAAATGGCTATCATTTATTGCTTTCTTCAGCCGATTTGTAAGTAGAACAAACTGAAGTCCCTACAGCCAATGCAAGCCTACCAATCTTTGCCTCCATGGAGGGTCCAGGAGAATCAAATAGGGCCTAAAGTTAGCCTGCATAAAATACTAATGTTGAAAAAATATTGAGCTAATATCTTAATTGCAGAATAATAGGATTAGAGTATAAAAAATTTACCTTATTCCAAATGTAATGGGCAGATATTCTTGAATGAGGTAGCCCTGCTTTCTTCCATTAAAAGGCAAGATAATCAAACAGTATTTGTCAAATGTCATTTTCTACAATAGGTGGAAATCTTTGTTTCATTTTTGTTCCACAGCAAAGATTCCTGTAGCTTGTACTGGTCTTCCTTTGGTCCATCATTTTAGATTTCCCAAACATTCTTGACTATTCTCCCCTCTACTAATCTACTAATCTTTGAAATGAATATTTGCTGAACTGGTAGCTCCATGAGTAGGAGACTGCCCTCTATTGAAGTGGTTTTCAAACTTTAGTGGCATTAGAATAAGGTGACCAGAAGACCCGCTTTTGGCGGGACAGTCCCAATTTTTAACAATTTGCCCCGTGTCCCGTGGCATTTTAAAGAAGTCCTGATTTAAAAAAAATATATTACAATACTATTTTTGCATTGTATGAAATTTTTTTTTTGCTCCATATAGACCAAATTTTTAATCAAGAACCCCCCTCCCCGCCGTCAATGGTGTCCCGCTTTACCAATTTTAAAATCTGGTCACCTTACATTAGAACCATCTGTTAAAACACAGATATCTGGACCTCACCTTCAGAGTTGTTGTGTAAGTCTGGGATTGAGAATCTGCATTTCAACAAAATCTAATTGTGTTTCAGGGACCACATTCAGAGAACCTCTGATCTACTGAAACATGGAATAAAGGGGCAAAGTGATCCTACCCCCATTTCCTTAGAATTTTGAAAACTTTATAAAGTTTGTAGAAATTTAAGATGGATTTTTCTCCAGGATCTGATTCAAGCTTCCAGTCTTATCTACCGGGGTAAACACGTATCTTCACTCAAAATTTTTTCTCCTACAAGAAATAGTTTCCTACTAATATGTGAGCCAATAAATTACTCCTAAAAAAGTTTTCCATCAAGCAAGCTCTCATTGATATGCAGAATGGAATGCTTTGGATTCAGGCATTGTATTGTACAGTGATGAACTTGTAGGGTATTCATAATTATTTCAGGATAGGCTGAGCTATAAATAAAGCACTATACCATAATATATATCTTTTGTAGGCCTAAGTAAGTGTTCTAACTCAAAACTGGCTCTCCGAGGACACTGCTGCCCTTGCAATCCTTCAAGTTCTGTCACAGCCCAGATAGCATTGTATCTGGAATTGGGAAGCTATCTTTCTGTTCCTCCTTGCCACTTTCTGACCATTCTACCCATTTTCCCCTAGAGATGCTCCATGGTAAAATTACTGTCATCACATTATGTCATTTGTTACCTCTTCCTGCTATAATCATCAACTTTCTTTCTTTAAATATTTTAGCTTTGGCTGACTTCACTTTTAAAAAATCTATTTAAGACCTATTTCTTGGTGATTTTAAGCCCACATAAATGATACTTTCAATACTCTGGCCTTTTGTTACTTGAACTCTTCCATCTCCTCCATTTACTTTTTTATTTTTTTTTACAGGGACAGAGAGAAAGTCAGAGAGAGGGATAGATAGGAACAGACAGACAGGAACAGAGAGAGGTGAGAAGTATCAATCAGTTTTTGTTGTTTTTGTGACACCCTAGTTGTTCATTGATTGCTTTCTCACATGTGCCTTGACTGCGGGCCTTCAACAGACCAAGCAACCCCTTGCCGGAACCAGCGGCCTTGGGTCCAAGCTGGTGAGCTTTTTGCTCAAGCCAGATGGGCCCACGCTCAAGCTGGCGAGCTTGGGGTCTCGAACCTGGGTCTTCCTCATCCCAGTCCGACACTCTATCCACTGCGCCACAGCCTGGTCAGGCTCCTCCATCTACTTTAATCATTAACTTCGAAGGTCATACTAGGGCAGTGGTTCTTAACCTTTTTTGAGGTACCCAACCCACCAGTTTCATATGCGCATTCACTGAACTTCTTTAGTGATAAATAAAATACGATTTTTTTCCAAATTCAAGACATAGGTATATGTTTTTTTACTGGTGCACAAAATGAGCCGTGCATGAACATCACCTTGCTCAAAGAATAAAACCAACAAAGTGCATGAACTCACAACAAATTACGGTATTACTTTATTCTGGCCTCTGCGGCAGAGGCTTCTCTGAACCCCTGAGACCGACTCATCGAATGCCTAGGGTTCGATAGAACCCAGGTTAAGAACCACTGTACTAGGGCTTTTGTTACCTATAGCTAGAATTTCTCCATAATTTCACCTCTCCTGTCTTTCCAGCTCATTCTCCCTAGTGTAAGGACTCCAATAATTCTTTGACTCCATTGGGGCTTACTATCCATTTAATTATCCCTCATAGCCATGTGCTCACTTCCCTTTCTACCCAGCTTAAAACCCACAATCTTTCGCCATAATACTTCCTTTAGAAACTTCTTTAACATCCCTGCCCTGCCTTCCTTCATTGTACTTGCCTTATAAAACCCCAACTTTATATAAGTCCAATTTTGTGCCTAAACTGTAAATGTGAGTAAATATGGCTGGAGAAACACACAATATTCCAAATGGCCTCATTTTAAATTCAAATGTTTGTAAGGCTGCCAAACAATAATATTGTTTCACTAGTTCATTCCCTCTGTCACTTTCCCAGGTAACTACTTGCAACCTTTCCTTCTACCTCAAATTGATTCTACCCAATCCTTCTTCCTTATTTGACAGATAACCTTCAAGTTCTCTGAGCTAACTGAAGCAATCTAAAGAAAACTCACATAAAATCCCAATCTTACATCTACCCACCTACCTGTACTTGCACAAACATTCTGTCTTTGCTCCTATTACTGTGAATAAACTGTGCTGTTATATAGGCTTATCTTGTCATTTACAGCATCAGTTTCAAATCTTCTAATTTTTTTCTTTGGAGTCTGCTTCTATTATCTGCTGTTTCTGCAAGTTCTCATTCATAGTGATTTGTCAAATTGTATGTCTGGTTATCACTGATTGTGTGCTGGGCAATATATTTGAAAAGTTGTTTGTGTAAATAATTTGAGCTCTATGATGATTTTATCCTTTATAGAAGATTTTTGTTTCTATTATGTATGTGGGGGTATAAGCAGTCTGGAGACATCTTAGTCCAAGTTCAAAGTTTGACATTTTCTAAGCTATCTCAATGATACGAAATTCAGCTACAATTTATATGAATTCCTCTTTCCTACCTACAGTGGGATCCTTTGAAAGCCTTAGTCCTACCTTTGGTGGGCCCCTCTCAAAAATCTTTGCTTGACAAGACATAGAAACAATCAAAGTATCTTTGATGATTAGATAAAGAAGATGTGGTACATCATATACACAGTAGAACACTACTCAGCCATAAGAAAAGATGAAATATTATCATCTGTGACAACATTGATGGATCTTGAGAATATGATGCTAAACAAAATAAGTCAGATGAAAAAAGTCAAGAACCATATGCTATAATTCATAAGTGGTATATGAAACTGAAAACAACAAATAAATAAACAAGACAAACAAATGAACTCATGGACACACAGGATGATATGGTGGTAACCAGAAGGGATAGGAGGTCAGTAGGGCGATATAGTAAAGGGGAGCAAATATACTGCTCACAAAAATTAGAAGATATTTTATAATGAATATGAAGCAATAAGATATCCCCTATTTTTGTGAGCAGAATATGTAGTGACAGGAGATTTGACTTGGGGTGTTGAGCACACAATGCAGTATACAGATGACGTATTATAGAATTGTACACTCCAAACCTATATAATTTTATTAACCAATGTCATTCCAATAAATTTAATAAAATATATTTTTAAATCTTGGCTTGAAAGTCCTTTGGTACATTGTTAACTATTTAATGCTTTTAACTTAATCAAAAAAATTTTTTTCCATTGATTTGAGAGAAAGAAAGGGAGAGGAAGGAAGAGAGGATGAGGGGGGAGGAGAAAGAGAGTATCAACTCGTTTCACTTAGTTGTTCCATTTAGTTGTGTATTCATTGATTGCTTCTCCTACGTGCTCTGCCTGGGGATCAAACAGTAACTTCAGTGTGTGGGGATGACACTTTATCCACTGAGCCTCCCAGACAGTTAACTTAATTTTTTTTCCAGGGACAGAGAGAGAGTCAGAGAGAGGGATAGATAGGGACAGACAGGAATGGAGAGAGGTGAGAAGCATCAATCATTAGTTTTTCGTTGCCGTTGCATACCATAGTTGTTCATTGATTGCTTTCTCACATGTGCCTTGACTGTGGGCCTTCAGCAGACCGAGCAACCCCTTGCTGGAGCCAGCGACCTTGGGTCCAAGCTGGTGAGCTTTTTGCTAAAGCCAGATGGGCCCGTGCTCAAGCTGGCGAGCTCGGGGTCTCGAACCTGGGTCTTCCGCATCCCAGTCCGATGCTCTATCCACTGCGCCACCACCTGGTCAGGCATTTTTTTTTTTTTAAAGAAAAAATTTGGTCAGGCAATTTTTTTTTTTGGCCTTTCAAAATAATTTTTTTTTGTGATAAACATTTTATTTAAAAATAATTTTAGATTTACATAAAAGTTGCAAAAATAATATAGTTTTCCTTATACTCCTAATCCATCTTCCACTAATAGTTACATATTTGTCAAAACTGAGAAATTGACCTTGAGACTCTATTCTTAAATAAACTGAATACTATTCAAACTTTACCAGTTATCCACCAATGTTCTCTTCTGTTCCAGTGTCCAATCTGGGATAATATCACAATGCATTACTAACCATGTTTCCTTAGTCTTTTCCAATATGTGACAGTGTCTTACTCTTTTATAATTTTCTGTGCTTTTGACCCTTTTGAAAAGTACTATTCAAATATTCTGTAGAATGCTTCTCAATTTGGGTTTAAATACATTTGCTTCTGATTAAACTGGAGTCATTAGTCAAGCAATTTTAATTACCAGCTTTATTATTGGGAGTGGAAATTCTCCAGGTACTGCTTTACCTTAAAATCTAATAAGGCTTTATCCACTACCATTCCTCTAAACTGCTCTTATGAAGGTCATCAAAAATCTTGCCATTGTTAAATACATTAGTTTTCTCAGTTTTCACCTTACTTGACATTGACCAAGTGGATTCCTTCCTCAACAGACAAACACTTTTATCCCTCCACATTCATCTAGTTTTTCTCCCATGTCAGGGACTGATTCTTAGTTTCCCTTTATCTCCCAGATCCCCAAACACTGGAGAGCACTAAGACAAAATATTTAGACTTGTTCTTTTTTTTTTATTTATTTACCTACTCTTTAGGTAGTCTTAAGCAGTTTTGGGGGATTAGATATTATTTCTGTGTAAATCACTTCATAATTTTTACCTTCACCCTGGTAAAAATATATTACATCTAGCCATTTGTCTCTTTTTTTTATTTTTTTTTAATTTTATTCATTTTTAGAAAGGAGACACCAAGTGAGAGAGAGAAGGAGAGAGAGAGAGAAAGGGGGGAGGAGCTGGAAGCATCAACTCCCATATGTGCCTTGACCGAACCAGTGCAGGGTTTTGAACTGGCGACCTCAGTGTTCCCAGGTCGACGCTTTATCCACTGCGCCACCACAGGTCAGGCCTAGCCATTTGTCTCTTGATCTCTCTCTTAAATATCTAACTACCTACTTAACATTCTTACTTGAATGCCTAACAGACATCTCAAACTAAATATATTCAAAACCGAAATCCTGATTTTTCTCTTAAACTTTCTTCCCCATTTCTATTAACAACAGTCCCACTCTTCTTCTAGTCCCTTAGTCAAAATCTTTAGTTATTTTTGCTCATTCTATTTCTCTCATAACCACGTGAGAAATAATATCAATGGAGCCACTTCAAAATGGAGTTAGAGCTGCCATCCCAGAGGTATTGCTTTGCATGGCTTACTCCAGTGATTGGCAACCTTTTTATAAAAACCACCCACTTTTGCAGTGCTGGTCAACCTGGTCCCTACCGCCCACTAGTGGGCATTCCAGCTTTCATGGTGGGCGGGTAGCAGAGCTACCAAACGGTGCCACGATTGGCTTACCATGAAAGCTGGAATGCCCACTAGTGGGCGGTAGGGACCAGGTTGACCAGCACTGCAAAAGTGGGAGGTTTTTATAAAAAGGTTGCCCATCACTGGCTTACACTCCTTAAACCTTCAGGATGTGTAAATGGGTCAAAATAACCTTTGAACTTGGCCAAACCAACACTGTATTATAAACAGCTCTTTACAAAGCTAACAGGAAAGCAGAATTCTGACCACCAAACTGAAAATTCAAGACATTCTTTAGAATTAGCACCACCAGGTATAGTTAAGAATAATTTAGCTTATTTGCATCTAATATAAATTCCTTGCTTGACTTATTAATACCATAGAAATTCTTTTTTTCTAGTATTCATGTAATTATTCTCCTTCCTTTTCTTATAAAAATCCCTTGCCTTCACCCCCTCATTGGAAAAATATTCGAGTTTCAGTCTGAATCAGTGCTTTCTGAATAGATATTTTATTGGATCTCAGATAAACACTTGCTGCCTTTCACTTTGGCCTTTTATTTTTAGCTTAACAATCTACATCTAAATTATCAACAAAAACTGCTAGCTCTACCTTAAAGTATATATAAAGATTTGACAATTTCTTATTACTTTCCTTGCTGCTAATTCTAGTCCAACTCATCATCATTTTTTACCTGAATTATTTCAAAAGCCTCTCGGTGGCTTCTTCTACCCTTGTTTTCAGTAACTTTGTAACACATCAGCTTCAGCAATATTTTTGAAATCTAAGTCAAATCATGTCATTCCTTAATTCAAAAGCATCCCATGGCTTATTCAGAGTAAAAGCTGGAGTTCTGAAGTAGTCAGTTAAATTCTATATAATCTGGTTGCTTGATATCTTTCAGACTTCATTTCCTATCATTTCCCCCTTTATGCACTCTCTTCCAGTCACACTGGCCTTCTTCGGAATTATAGAATATGCTAAACACACTCTCAGGCCCTGGGCTTAACATTTCTTCTTCCTGCCTAGAAGCCCAGGAACCCTTTTGTGGGTTTTTTTGGCCAGATTTCCTGTAGCTTGTTCCCATACCTCCTCTTGATTTTGCTCAAATGTCACTTTCTCAGAGATGCCTTATCTAATTACTCTCATTAAAATTCCAATCCCATTCCACTTTCTATTATATCCCTCTTCCCTGTTGTTTTGTGTTTCTCTACAGCACTTACTGCCTCCTACTGATAAAAGTATTTTGGAGCATAGAAACCTTTCTTACACCTTGCAATCCACACCACTTAGCTGTATCTCCTACAAGGAAGTCAAACCTTGAATTAGATTTCATTGATCTGTATATCTTACAATGTCTTTGTTCCTTTTAATTGTATAGACTTGCATTTTTATGCTCTTAAATTTGGGAAGAATCAAACTTAGAAATACTATACAGAGCTATAACTGTAAATATCATTTTGGTATTTTATGGTAATCTAGGGTATAAAATATATATAAAAATTAAGCACTTTATTAATATTAATAAAATTAATATTTTCATTGTACTTTTAGAATGGAAGTAGATGTTTTCTGATAAGAATATATGTGTGTGTGCACATAAATGATTATGTATGTATACATAAATGAAACTAAATAAAATATGGACTACTATTCACTCTACAAAATGACACATCATAGTTGTTTCTTTTCAAATCAGCTTATGTATCATTATGTTGGGACTAGAGTTTTTAACAAAAAATGATAACTACTAATATTGACTGTACAGCTGACCAATAAAAATTAAAATTAGATGATATATTGTAGCAGATTGAATTTCCTCTACTTATTAGATAATGATGATGACTCTACTTGCTTTAAACCTTTTCCTTGATGGTTCTATTCTAAATCTATTTTTGCATGTCTAGTTAATAAAAACTGGGGTCCCTATGTAGAGATGAGAAAATTCCAAGAAAACAAAACACTCCATTTTCATAGTCATTGATTATGAAATGAGGCATTTAAATTCAATGTTGTGCAAAAACTATAATTTCGGGAAGTAATGTGAAAGGGGGTTCTTTGATATTTTTCTTTATATTGCCAACTTTAGTGGTCCTGAGAGGTGATCTAATTAACCCCAAAGTCCTCCCTTCCTATTTTAATTTTAACATGAATATGATACATTTCAAGAACAATGTATAAGCAAGTGATATTGCAAGGGCTGGAGTGGGAAAAGTTAGAGATCAATAATAATGTGTAGTAAAAGAATTTCTAATGTTGGCCTGAGAAAAGGATATTCAGACATCAGAAATGTGTCTTTCTCAAAGAGTATTTGGTTCTTGATAACATTAAAATGCCTCTGCCAGGGCTTTATAAATATACAGTGTGTCCGTAAAGTCATGGTGCACTTTTGACCTTGTGACCAGTCAAAAGGTCCATGACTTTACGGACACACTGTATTTAATAAACGAAATGAATGCAGTGCAAATCTCAAACACATTGAAATGATGAAAGGAAACTATACATCTGAGTTGAGGAAACCAAGGACTTACCATCTGAAACTTTGTGTTCACAGTTAAGCAAATCTTTGCAGATACGTGCTGGGTTTTCTTGTGTGCCAAGAGGGTTCTTGATGCTGTGCAGTAACTTGCTAAGGTAGTTCAGGGTTTTGAATATCTCTGCACTATAGTCAATTAAAGTCACTTCAGTATTCTGATAGCTCTGCCAAGTTATCATAAAAATAATATTAGGAAAAAAGCATAGAGTAGCCATGAACAATAGGTAACTCTAATAATCAACATGGATAGATCAAGGCAGAAGAAAAATATATTCCTATTGTGTGCAATGATTTAGGAGTGGGATGCAAAAATTGGTTTATATTTAAATATATGAATATGATATGCTTCATTAATATTGATCCTAAATAGAGATTAAATTCACACTCAAAAGTCTAGGTTTCAAGCTGGCATAAAACTTAACAATTACTATGCCTACTTAATGTTTTTAAGAGAATTATAAATTGAATAATTAGAGTTTAAACAAGAAAAAGAAGTTAGTGATGATAGGTCTCATTCTAAGAAATGGCCAACTTCATTCAATTATATATTTTTTACAATGCCTAACTCCTTATTAAAAGATCCTTTAACAATATTACATTTTTATTTTAAATGTATTCCTTAAAAGTTCTCTCTCTATATTTCTATTTATTAAACTCACTTACTTTGTCCTCAAAATGGTTTCATTATTTTAAATTTGTTTTAAATATAATATTTGAGATAAAGCCTCATTTTGGTTTCCCAAAAATTTTTGTTTAATTTGTATATTGAGACTGCCAATGTAAATAAAGCTAGATATATTACCTCCATCTGTAGGGCAGTATGTGATTCAATCAAGGCTTGAATAGCAGCATTGATATCCATTTGTTTCTGTGTAAAACAAAACCATTTGAGATCAGCAATAAGATCAACACTGAATGCTCTAAAGTGAAGGCTGTAAATTCTTAAAGCACTGCTGTTAAAAGTATACTAGACTCATTATCTGAAAGGGGTTTGTACCTCTATAGTTAGACAGATCTTGCAACTATTGCCTGGCTATCTGAAAGGACAATATGCTGCCTTCATCCAAATTTTAAAAGTCTCCTAATTAAAATAGGGCCAAAGTCTAGAGCACTCAAATCAAAAAAATATTTGTCTCTACTGCATGAAAACACACACAAAAGTTACTCAAATGGGAAAAGAATGAAATATGACCCCCTCAGTTAATAAATTATAAAGTGAAGAATAAATAACTGTAGTAATTTTAAAGTTGCATTCCTGGAAGAAAAATAGAATAAAATACTACTGTCTTGAGGTAGTCACATTAGTTTAATCTGATACTTCTGTGGTCTTAAAAACAATTTCTAAAGTTGGAAAATGTACCATTAGTCCCAAAAGAAATAATAGAGCATAAATCCAATCTCCCCTTGCATTTAGTAAGAGATATTTTTAGAGAAAGACTCAGCATAACCATTAGTAAAAGTCATTCTGTATTTTGGTTTTTAAAAAGCTTGGAAACTAAGAAGCATTAGTTGAGTTGGGAGAAAGTTCTGAGAAAAGGCATCTGTGTAAGCAAATCAAGCAATCTAATTTCTTTCAAAATGATTGTACTGCTAAATTATCTTTTATTTGAAGGTCCATATAATAGAAACTGTTTTCAACAGATCTTTCAGAGCTTATGGTTGGTGATTTGGAAAACTATTTAAAATGATGGGACAATCAATAAAATGTACTCTTCCTTGCCTCAACATGTGGTTTTCATATTGGAAAATAATTGACTCATTCTGTATTTATGTACTGCCAAACACTGTGATACAAATTGAGGATAAAATGGTAAGCAAAAAAGAAACTTGTTCTTGTGGAGCTGAAGTTTAAAAAGGGAGAAAGGCATTAATCAAACCATGTCAAAAATATTCAATTACAAGTTGTGATATGTGCCATTAAGAAAAGTACATGGACCTATGAGAAGATTTAGGGGGTCTAAATCAACTCTGGAAGATATAAGAGCTTTGGAAGGGATAGATTAAGGGAGGTTTCCCTGAGGTTGCGATATCTGAGCTGAAATATGAAGAATAAACACAAATTATTAGAAGAAGTGGTGAGGACACTTTCCAGGCAGAGGTAACAATCTTGCACAAAGGCCTTGAGACAGAGAAGCATGGCTTATTCAGGAAGCAGAGAGGGTTAGCTTAAATAGTTCTTTGTAGATTAAATAATTCTGACCACCATGCCTTATGAATGGGCAGATTTTGGACACGAATCACACAAAAATATTGGCACTAACCATGGGAAACTGAATTAAGCACTAAATAATAGTCTCCTTCATATTTTCCAGTTGGGTTGTGATTAGGGCTTTAATCTTACAAAACCTATTATAGAAGTTCTCAGACTCTTCAGACTCAGGATCCTTTTGCACTTTTAAAGTTGTAAACAACTTTCATTTATTTGAATTATAATCTTTTATATTTACCATTGTAGAAATTAAAACAAAATTTAAAATTATTTATATTAATTACTTTAAAACAATAAATGCATTATATGTAAATATAAACTATTTTTATTGAGGAGTAATTGCATTTTTTAAAACACACAAAAAATTAGTGTGGTAAGAGTGGTATTGTTTTACACTTTGTACATCTCTTTAATGTCTGGATTAATAGAAGATAGCTAAATTCTCTTATTTTCTTCTGTAGTCAATCTGTTATATGTGATTTTACTTAAAATACATAAAGAAAATCTGGCCTTACAGAGATATGCAGTTGGAAGAAAGATTATTTTAGATGTCTTTTCAGATAATTGTGAATATTCTTCTTTGATATTATACCCAAACTTGACAAGTGGTAGTTTCAATATCAATAAAGAGATAGAAATTAAAGGACTAAGTTCTGTAGTTGAAAGTACAATAATTGAAATAAAAATTTACTAGATGCTCAATAGTAGATTGCAGTAGACAGAAATAAGAATCAGTAAACTTAAAGATAGGTTTATTGAGATATCCAACCAAAGGAGTATAACAAAAAAGAATGAAGAATGTCAACAGAGACTCAGCAACCTATGGAACAACTTAAAACATGTTAACATATGCATAATAACAGCTTCAAAAGAGAAAAAGAGAGAAAAATAGGCAGGAAAAATATTTTAAGGAGAGTGACTTAAAGTGTTTCAAAATTTATGAAAAATATTAATATACAGATCCAAGAAGCTTAATTAACTTCATTTGACATCATAATCAAAGTGTTGAAAGCTAAAACAAAGAGAGACAATTGAAAGCAGAAGGAAAGGGGCAATTTATCATACCTAAAAGACCCTCAATAATATTAGCAGCTGATGTTTTAAGATTTGTTTATTGATTTCAGTGAGATGAGAAAGAGATTGAAAGAGAGAGAAAGAGAGAGAGAGAAGGGTGAGAGGAGCAGGAAGCATCAAGTTGTTGTAGTTGCCTCACATATGTGCTATGATCAGGCAAGCCCGGGGTTTCGAACCAGTAACCTCAGTGTTCCAGGTTGACACTCTATCCATTGTGCTCCTGCAGGTTAGACAGCAGCTGATTTTTTATCAAAACCATAAAAATAAGAAGGCAGTGGAATTACATATTCAGAGTGCTGAAAGAAAATGGCTGTCAAACAAGGGACAGGCAGGGACAGACAGAAAGGGAGAAAGATGTGAAGCATCAACTTCTTGTTGTAGCTCTTTAGTTGTTCATTGATAGCTTTCTCATATGTGCCTTGACTAGGGGTGGGGAGGGGAGGCTTCAGCTGAGCCAGTGACCCCTTGCTCAAGCCAGTGACCTTGGGCTCAAGTCAGCCACCTTGGTCTTCAAGTCAGAGGCCTTTGGGCTCAAGCCAGCAACCATGGGATTTCGAACCTGAGTCTTCAGCACCCCAGGTCAATGCTTTATCCACAGCACCACTGCCTGGTCAGGCCAAACAAGAATTTTATATCTAGTAAAACTATCCTTCAAAAATTAGGAAAAATTAAGACAGTCTCAGATACACAAAAGCAGAGGGTATTCATCACTAGCAAACCTTTTCTAGAAAAATAATAAAGGAGTCTTTCAGGATGAAAATAAAGCATGCTAAGCAGATACAGGAATTAACTCAAAATAGATAAAAGACTTTAATGTAAGAGTTAAAATTATAAAACTTTTAGAAGTAAATATAGGGGGAAAGCTTCGTGACATTGGATATAGAAACAATTTCTTGGATATGACACAAAAAGGCAACCAGAGAAAAAAATAGATAAACTGCACAAATCAAAATTAAAGACTTCTGTGCAAAGGACACTATTAACAGAGTGCAAAGCAGCTTGTGGAATAAGAGAAAACATTTGAAAAGCATGTATCTGATAAATCACTAATATTCAGAATACATAAAGAACCCTACAACTCAACAACAGCAACAAAGCCATAACAAGCAACCAAATTAAAAAATGGGCAAAAACATTTTTTTTTCAAAGAAGATAAATAAGCCTATTTTTCCAAAGAAGATATTTGAATAGATATTTTTTCAAAGGAGGTGTATTAACCAACAAGCACATAAGAAGATTAACATCACTAATTATTAGGGAAATGCAAATCAAAACCATAGATATCACATTAGGATGGCTTTTATAAAAACAAATAGACTATAAGAGGTATTGGCGAGATGTGGAGGAACTAAAACTCTGTATATTGCTGGTGGGAATGTGAAATGGTGCATCTGCTATGGAAAACAATATAGCAGTTCTACAGCAGGTTAAACATAGAATTACCATATGACCCAGCAATTCCACTATGCTGAAATGAATTGAAAGCAAGGACTCTAACAGGTATTTGTACACCTATGTTCACAGCAGTATTCACAATAGCAAAAATGTGAAAACAACCCAACTATCCATCTGGATAAACAGTTTGATATAGGCACACAATGATGATATCCAGCCTTCAAAAGGAAAGCAATCCTGACACAAGCTACAAGATGGATAAACCCTGAAGGCATTGTGTTAAGTGAGATAAGCCAGTTCAAAAAGACAAATACTGTATGACTTCACTTATATGAAGTAATTATAGTAGTCAGATTAGTAAAGATATAAAGTAGAATGGTGAATGCCAGGGGCTAGAGAATTATTATTTATTGAATACAGAGTTTCAGTTCTGGAAAATGAAAAAAGTTCTAGGGATGGGCAGTGATGGTTGCACAGCAATATGAATGTACTAAATACCATTGAGCTGTACAGTTAAAAATTGTACATATGTACCCTGATTTATTGGTGTCACCCCATTTAAATTAATAATAATAATAATAAAAAAGTGTCAAAATGATACATTTTATATTATATACATTTTACCACAATTAAAAAAATAAATACGCTCATTATCCCTTATACCTAACCATCTCACTTCTGAGAATTTCCTATAAATATTCTACAAACTGATATGTACATGGAAAAGACAGTACTGTTTGTATTAGGAAAAAATGGGAAACAGCTTAGATACCCTTTAACAAAGGAATGGATGGATAAGTAAATTGTACAATATTTTAAAGTAAAAAGTATGTTTTATTTTGTGAGTGTGTGGAAGTAAATATACAGTAGTTTTCAGTAGATGGGTGGAGTTTAGTACTGGATTCATGCTAAGGTACCAGAAATTTTAACCACCATTAGTGTGAATGTCAACTCAATGAAAAGGCAGTTAGAAAGGAAAAACTGTCGTAACACTTAGCCACTCACGAATTTTCTTGGCAGTATCCATATTCATATAATTCCCAATGAATTTACAAAGCCTACTTCATGCCTGGCGCATAGTAGGCATTTCATTTGTTAAACTTGTTAATTCTTCTTAAGGGTAGGTGTTAGGGAGGGCAGTCCAGCGAGACTGCATTAAGATGATTTGCCTTAGAAGTTATTCAACATTTAAGTGCACACATCCGAATGTAAAACTTTCATTAGGTACAGTGAGGGAATAAAAAATAAATAGCTTCCTCAATTTATTCTAGTTAGAGAGAACATATTACATGAAAATCACTTATGGTTTATGGAAACGTGACATAAAATGGGATACAGAGGATAAGAAGTTATCAGATTGCTGAGATTCACCAATTGGGTGATGAGGAATTGAGGAGGCTTCTTTTTACTTTGAAGGAATTGTCACAGTTCTCTCAAACTCATTTGACTGAGCCATAGACCTGGTCTGGGCACTGTAGTATTTTGAGAAGTGTTATTCTCCAGGCATCTGAAATCTTAAGATCACTGGATGGTGAAAACATGGATGGGATAGGAACTGATTTCAGGTCATGCACTTTTCCATGGTGGAAGGAATTACTTTTCTTAGGGGACCAGGATGATACCAGCAGCTGTAACCTCTGAATTCACCAATCTATATTTCAAAGTCAACCCACTAATTAAAATAATTAAGTTGAAAAAATTCCTTATCACATTTAATGATTTTAAATAATTACTGTCTATCACTACATCAGCACTGACACACATACTCATCTTATTCTTCTCTTTACCCCACAGATCATTTTGGCTAAGTTTGACATTCTGTTGTTGATTTCTTTCCTAGTTTTTAAGTATCTTACCATGTGTACTGAAATTTGGTCATCACCCTGATAATTAAAAAGCACCATCAATTTATATCCCTTTTCTTTACATTTCTTTTTTTAACAGGGACAGAGAGAGTCATAGAAAGGGACAGACAGGAACAGAGAGAGATGAGAAGCATCAATTATCAGTTTTTCGTTGTGACACCTTAGTTGTTCATTGATTGCTTTCTCATATGTGCCTTGACCGTGGGGCTACAGCAGACCGAGTAACCCCTTGCTCAAGCCAGCGGCCTTGGGTCCAAGCTGGTGAGCTATTTGCTCAAGCCAGATGAGCCCGCGCTCAAGCTGGTGACCTCGCGGTCTCAAAACTGGGTCCTCCACATCCCAGTTCGATGCTCTATCCACTGCGCCACTGCCTGGTCAGGCAGTTTATATCCCTTTTCTTGAAACTTTTCCCTCTAGCTATTCTATAGGAACTTAAGTAACTTACTTTACTGTTAAAGGGGGATGAATGAGGTTAGAAATTTTCAAACTTTTCTTATCTTGACCCATGATAAGAAATACAATTTATATCATGACAAGGTTGACAAAAACAAACATATTTATCTGACAAGTTTTACAAAATGATATTTATTCTTATGAGTAGTTATATACTGCTTTTTGTTTTATTTCTTAATTTTTATTAAGGTAAAATTTACATAACATAAAATTTACCAGTTTAGACATTTTAAAGTATCCAATTCAGTTGCTTTTTTAGATCACTATGCTATTCAAACATTATCACTTTTTAATTTCAGAACATCTTTATCAAGAAACCCTGTACAGCCTGACCAGGTGGTGGCGCAGTGGATAGAGCGTTGGACTGGAATGCGGAGGAACCAGGTTCAAGACCCTGAGCTCGCCAGCTTGAGCACGGGCCCATCTGGCTTGAGCAAAAGCTCACCAGCTTGGACCCAAGGTTGCTGGCTCCAGCAAGGGGTTGCTCTGTCTGCTCAAGGCCCACGGTCAAGGCACATATGAGAAAGCAATCAATGAACAACTAAGATGTCGCAATGGCAACGAAAAACTGATGATTGATACTTCTCACCTCTCTTTGTTCCATCTGTCTGTCCCTATCTATCCCTCTCTTTGACTCTCTCTCTGTCTCTGGAAAAAAAAAAAAAAAAGAAACCCTGTACATATTAAACAGTCAATTCCTATATTTTTAAAATTCAATTTCATTTTTTAAAAATACTAAATGATATAATTAAATTGGTCTCATGATTCACTGACTAATAAGTCACAACTAATAGACTGAAGTAATTATTAAGAGAACTTCTATCTCTAATTCTACAATCCTATTCCAGTCTAGACATTGTTTTGCTCCAAGCTAAGTCTTCTAGGTTGGAGGATTCCAACCAAAATTTTGTAAGAGATGAAGCATTTTTTTTGCATTTATTTGTTTATTCTTTCAATAGATAGTTACTAAGAGCTTGAATAGAAAATAAATTTATAAAAATAATTCCTTACCGTCAAAGAGTTCATGATCTAACTGGCATAAAAATAAATGATAAATGAGTATGAATGAAGAAGGGAAGTGATCAGTTCTATCTGGCAGTGTGATAAAGGTCAAAATTAAGAAGAGTTTCACAGAAGATATGATTGTAAGTTGAGTTCAGAAATAATATATAGATATATTTTCATTGTCCTTTAAACTTTTGCTCTAGAAGACGTTTTCTAAAGGCTACACTGGCACTTTCCTGCAATAAACTCTTCAAGTCTCAAAAAGACAGGGTAAGGAAACTGGGTATCATACTGGCCAAGAACAGGAAGACAGAAAGGAGAGAAAGAGAAGAAGGAAACATCAAAACTAACATTAATTAAGCAACTATAATCTGTTAAGCACACATATTTTCTTATTTTATCCTCCTCATAATTCCTTAAAGTATGTATTCTTATCCACATTGTGTTCAGAGTAAAAAATATTCATCTGTCCTATTTCATTTGCTGTACACATGCAAACATTTTCTAAGTGAGACAGAAATACATTACCCTAAAGCTTGGCATGTAATTTTTGAAAATTTTCACTAAAGCCTTCTAACTTGCTACTGATGTATATGACCTTTTAAAACTGGTTCTTTCATAGGAGGCAGCTATGATATATCCAAGTCATCATAAGGTGGGAAGAACTTTGATGAGTAACCCATGTATTGTGGGGTTAGGTGAAAGGAAGAATAGAAGTTGACAGTAATTTGAAGATTTAAAGAAAGACATCTGCATTGATGTTCATGCCAGGGAAGATTTCAATCCCCATTAGTCAGATGGACAGAAAGGATGAGTAATTTTTTAAAAATCTTAGAGAACTGAATCTCGCATTTCCAGGGAGACAATATTCCATGTGGTACTTTGCTTGTCCTCCCCCAATGAAAAGCCAAGTCGAATGAAGAGTTCCTGATTTTCTGAGAATAGGCCATAGTGACCCCCCAACTAGAACTGCCAGAGATCCAAGTCACACTAGAGTAGCATGTGGAAATAAGTAAGGCTTGGAAGGCATAGGGACATTGTTTGGGACACTGTAGCCAACAATGAATCTCATTTACACAGGAAATCAAATCAAGGAACATTGTATTTGACCAGGGTGCTGTAAGGAGTGGAGTGGGATAAGGTTGGGGATAGAAGATCTCTCTCTCTCTCTCTCTCTCTTATTTTTAAGTGAGAGGAGGGGAGATAGAGACAGACTCTGCATACATCCTGACTGGGATCCATCTAGTCAGCCCCCATGCTCAAATCAACTGAGCTATCCTTAGCGCCTGAGGCCGACACTTGGACCAACTGAGCTATCCTCCATGCCCGGGGCTGATGCTAGAACCAACCAAGCCACAAGCTTCCAGAGAGGAAGAGAGAGAGAAGAGGGAGAAGGGTGGGGCAAGAAGCAGATGGTCACTTCTCCTGTGAGCCCTGACCAGGGATAGAACCTGGGATATCTGCATGCTAGAGTGAGGCAACCGGCCAGGATGGAAGATCTCTTATAGAAAGCAAGGAGATAAAGTGGTACAGAGCATAAGGGAAACCAAGTTTGGAACATTAGAGGCCAGGAGATAATAGCTGATAATGAGGCAGCAGAAGCATTGCCTCAAAGATAAGGATAGCAAGTTTGGGGTTGTAGGAGATAACAAGCAAATACAGAAGAACTCTGAGGGCTTCTACAGCCACCAGCAACTGAGAAAGATTCACATAAAGCTTAAGATGTAGATAAATGGTTGGCAAAAACAAGACATTTTAAAAAGGAGAGCTAGGATCCAGAAGTAGGAAGAAATGGAGGGAATTAGTATTTTTTGACCAATTGTTTTGTCAGGCACTGTGCTGAGTGCTTTACTGCTTATTTAATACTATCTTGATTTTATAGACAAGAAATTTGAGGCTTGGACTTTAAGTTATAGCTGGGAAGGTTTTATCTCAGCTTAGCAAAAAGAACAGAGGTAGGCAGGAGGAGCACCTAGGGAGTTAAGAGAAGCTTTAAAAAATTAATAACACATACTAAAATAAAATAAAGTAAACCAAGAAAACTTACTCTTGGGCCTGGTGCTCCAGGTGGACCCTATAAAATAACAAATTTTAAAGAGTTTTTATTTAGTCTCTATGTCAAGCCAGGCAAGCATATAAACATCAACGATAAACAAATACAGATATAAATAAACTCACGGGAGGCCCTGGTTGACCTCTTGGTCCTTGTGGACCCTAGAAGAAATGGAGGCAAAGCACAATATGTAAAAAGTATGCTTTTGGTTTGGTATAAGAAAGACAACTAAGATTCAACCTCTATCATTGCTTTTTTGTGTGAGGCAAGTCTTAGATACAAAGTTGCTTTAGTATTTTGAAGTTACATGCTCTTGCATTGCGCTATCACCCACATTCAACAAGCTGGATATTTATTTTCATGTATTATTCACATTAGAAACTAAATTTATTCACTTTAATAAACCATTATGAATACATTTAAAAATGTTAATACTGTCTAAGTATGTTTTTCCTGATACTTCTATCTACCATTCTTCTGATTGTCAAAGATGAAAACTACAGTGTTCTTATATAATTTATTTTTCCTTTAATACCCACCTATAAATTGGTTATCACCTATTACTGATTTTACCTCCAAATCTCTCCAAAATTACTTCTCCATCCTCACAGCAACTGTCTTAGTTTAGTTGTGATGATGTGCTGTGAACTGAATGTTTTTCCCAAGTTCACACACCCAATCCCTAATCTGCCATGTGATGGTATTTGGAGGTAAGGGCCTGTGTGAGGTCACTAGGTCATATGGAGCCCCTTATAGGAAGAGACATGAGAAAGATGATCTCTCACTTTCTTCCATGTAAGGATCTGGCAAGAAGATGGCCTTCTGAAAACCAGGAAGAGAACCCTCATCAGATATCAAACATGCTAGCCCCTTAATTTTGGACTTCCTGGCCTCCAGAACAGTGAGAAAGAAAAGCTTGCTGTTTAACCCGTTCAACTGACGGCAATTTGTTAAAGCAGCCATAGCTGACTAAGGAAGGCATCATGTTTTGCCTGGACTGCTAGTCTGACTTCCTTCCTGACTTTATTTTCTCTGCTATGTTAACTACCTTCTACTTATAAAATGGAAAACTAATAGTGTAATTGTTTAGTTAAAATCATTCAATGGCTCTTTATTGCTTAGATGATAAAGTAAAAACTTCTTAATGGTGAAGCTACCATTTATTGAGAATTCACTATATGCCAAATTGTGTACTTATTTATGGATAACTCTCTGTATGCCAAGTAGTGTGTTCTATTTCCATTTTACAGTCAAGAAAAGAGAGTGGTTTAGTAAGCACAAATAAGGGACAGCTAGGATTAATATTCAAGTCAACTGGATACAAAGATATATGTTTTTAGTTAATGTGCACCACAGCCTCTCTTCAAGGCTCTGTGCCCCCAACACATCCAACACTCTATCTATAACCAACTATTTTTAGACCTTTGAATCTTCCAAGTGCTTATATATATATATATATATATATATATATATATATATATATATATACCCTTGCATGTGCTGTTTATCTATTTCTTGTTTTATCTTATTCCTCTTCCAATACTTCTTTAAAACACTATATCCACTGCCCTACCCCCGTGTCACCTCCCCCTTGCTCAAGTAACCACCTCTGCATTCCATGATACATAACACATTGGAAAGTCCCTAGGGACCCTTGAAAGTGAGTTAGTCACTTTTCATTTTCTGGAACAAGAATACTGCTTAATATACAATAAGTGTTCAAAAATTGTTATTGATTGAATGAATGAATATTAAAATTAGCTAGTATTAATTTAAAACTTAGAACAGTTAAAACATGTATAGTAAAATGTAAAACATTATGTTGACATTTTCCAAAATAAAAACAACAGTAATCAAATAGAATGGTGGTTATCAGAAGAGAATGGGTATGAGAGGAGGGCAAAGTGGGTAAATGAGTTCAAATATATGGTACCATATGGAAATTAGACTTTTTGGGGTGAGCATGCAATAGAGTATACAGACATCAAATTATAAAACTGGACACTGAAAATTTTTATAATGTGACTAACCAATGTTACCTCAATAAAATAAAAGAAAAATGTACACTCAAAATTTGATTTGCTTGATGTTCAAATTCAGATTATTGGTTAAAAGATAAAAAGCAAAATTTATCTTCCACTCTGAGTTTGGAATAGTGATGCTATGTTTCACTTGTATTAAGCATGTTTTACTGCTGAAGCTCTTGATTCTTAATATATTGTGACAATTAGGGAAAAAACCACATAGTAACTTAAAAAGGGTCGAGTATTCCAACACCATTCCTGCTGGACATTTCTTAGTTTGCATAATATATAAATATAATTTAAAGTAGAGAATGTATAAAACATGTACCTCAGAAGCTGTATGATAAGTTACAGACATATTATCTTGGAAATAGCCTTTTAAATACATAGAGGTTTGGAGTAGATTTGGCTGTATGTGTTCCTCCATTCTGAATCAACATGGTACAAATAAACAGTTGACATTCCACCCTACTTAGGATATTTATGACATTTGCAAAAATCTCATTGATGGTTCAGCACAAAATATATATTTTCTCTTTGACTTTGAAGGAGAAATTTATCATAGAAAAAGGAAACTACTTCTCTTCTGGTGATTTTATTGAGTTCATTTCAGCTTGTTTCCCAGAATAAGTCAGATCACTACAAATATGCCCAAATGAAATACTTTAAATCTAACAAGACATGGCAGAACAGCCCCAGTGAAACAACTGCATAGAACAGAGCAATTAGCCAAATAAAACAGAATATTTTTCCAACAATATAACATTTATTAGTTCTTATCTATTCCTCTTGTAAATGCACCATTAAGGAAAAGTAATTCACTCTAGATACATACTATATAAAGCAGTTTATAATAAAACTGTGATTGTCTATGTTAATTTCCTAAAGGGAACCAAATTAATTTAAATGGTTGTGGTGTTTTTTGGCTATAGTGAAAGTACTACCTTTGAAAACATACTCTCTCTCTATTTAATTTCAGAATTTATTGATGATCCTGCAAAAATAACGTATTTTATCATTAGACCTTGAAAATTATGGTAAGTACATGTCCTTGAATCTGAGTATTTAGACTGCATAAATGTACATACAATAACAATTTAGCTTCATAATCTTTAATCTGACCTAGCTAAAGAGAGCTTTTCTTTTCTACTTTACAAATCGAGAAGCTTACATTATAGGATGTTTAGCAGCACTCCTGGTCTCTACCTACTAGATTCCACTAACAGCTCTCTCTTTTCCCCAGCTGTGACAACGCAAAACGTCTCCAAACATTTCCAGTGTCTCCTGGGGGCTGGGGACAAAATGGCTTTTGGTTGAGAACCACTGATTCAGAAGGTTTGAGAATTTAGTAATATTACAGAAGATTTATTAGTAATATAATTAGGATGGAATTAGTGAATTAGGAACATCCTCTTTGCATTACTTACTTCAAAACTTAAATATGTTCTAAAAATATTTGGGGCCTAATGTAAACCAGGAGATTTTTGTAACTTTTCAAAGTTGCCACTAACACAATTTTGAAGTAGAAGGAGAGTAGAAAATTCTACATGCTATCTCCTAGGATGTTTTCTCAGAATATCACAAAACTCTGGCACAATTTAGAGAATACAGAAATGAATCCAGAGACTTAATTTTTAAAATACCACATCGTCAGGCCAACATAAAGTAGGTACAGAATAGAAAGGAACTCTTTCCTATTTGGCATTGAGAAACAGCTCTTTCAGGGGTGGGGAGGACTTATCCAAGATCAACACTAGAGTTTATAATACAAAATTGTAGAAGACATGAATCTTCTCAACCAAGAAACCCAAACTTATACTAAAGAAAATACTTTTCATGTGTTGAGATTTAAACTTCTTTGTCTTCTTCTTCTGCTTCTTCTTCTTTATTTAAGCACTGAATCTTTCGGTATTGGTATAAAACTTGGTAAAAACAGCATAGCTTCCTAAATTCTTACACCAGCTTCATGGAAAATTTCAAAATAAGATTTATAAAGCCAGTTTGATAGGTGGTTGTGATTCTGACCTTTATATAAAGAGTGAATTGTCTTATTTGTTTCAATACAATAGATTTTGGCTAGTAAAATTCATTCCAAAAACGTCCAATATACTGATTTTTATCTGAGATTGACTCCTTTGAAAATATTATATTCTGAAATGTAAGACCTGATTAGGAATATTTAGACAGTCAATTACTTAAACCATCCCCTTAAAGAAAACAAACCTGAATTACAGAAAACGTCCAAATGGAGTATAAAAAAATGTTATTCACCTTTTCCAAAAAATGAAAGCAGAAAGGTTCACTTGCAAATTTTATGGATTACATTAACTGCTGATGATCTCTAAGAATTAAAAGATTATTTTTATAAAACCCTTTATACTATAATAAAATCAAAAGAGTGGATAAAAAGTATTTAATGCCAGTTATTCAACAATAAAAACAGAATAAACTCATAATTCTAATGTGCCAATTAATCCTTTTTTTGGCAATAAATTTTATTGTCTACACTAACTGCCTTTGTGTTCCTCTTCCTTCTGTACCAAAAAATTTTACCTTAATTATGAAGAGAACTATGGTAACTCACAGAACAAGACTAATAAGTACATTAACTCAGGAAGTACTACTTTACTAGCTAGAATTGGAAATCGATATTGACTTTTTAATTTTAGGTAATAGTATGCATTTATTAATCAATTCACTTCTCAAATTTTGCGTACTACATGGCAGATTCTGTTCTGGACAGTGATAGCTAGTGTATCAAAGCTCTCTGCTCTCCTAAAGTTTAAATTCTAGCAGAGGAGACAGAAAAAAGAAAATTTTAGTTAATGCTAACTGCCATGAAAAAAACAAAACTGGATATTGGGAAAGAGAATAACCAGGAACAACAAGATGGGTGGTCATGAAAGGCTTCTCTAAGATGATATTTGAACAGAGACCTGATTAATGACATAAAAACCAGTCATTTGAAGAGAAAGGGAAATAATTTTCTAGGCAAAAGGAAAGCATATTCCACAGAACAGAAAGACATTCACTGACAAAGGGAAAGTGGTGGGTACATCATGAGGCTGAGAAACAAACGGGCTAGTTCGAGTAGGGCACTGTAGACAAAGTAAAGAATTTAGATTTTAGTCTGAGTGCAATAGTGAGGTTTTAAAGAGGGGAGTGATATAATCTGACTTATACTTTTGCAATATTACTCTAATTGCTACATAGGGAATGGAGTGTAATGGGGAAAAGTGGAAGGAACGTAATGAAGACTAAAGTGCAGGGGAGACACCATGGTAATCTAGCCAGGAGTGCCAGGGATGAAGAATGAGGGAAGTTGGATTCAGAGTAATAATTAAGGCTGATGAGAACTAACTTCTATTTTAAAGAACTGTTATTTATGATCTAGGGCTTTGTTTTTTTAAAATTTTTTTTTATGAAGGGCTTATTTATTTTCCTTTTATGTAGAATCACAGACTCTTACAGCTGGAAAGGACCATAAAAGTATATTCTAATTCCCTACCCAGTGCAAGAATCAGTCCAGTAGCTCAGAGATAGCCAGTAGGCTTCTACTGACAAGATATTCACTTCTCACAAAACTATCTTGTTTTAAAGCAGTTCATTATTATATTAGACAGCTCATTATAATGTTGAAATCGCTTCAGCATTCTAAACATTTATAGTCAATAAGTATTTACTTTGTGATAATTATGTGTCAGGTATCATGATAGACTGGGAATTACCTGGTATCATGAAACTCACCATCTTTCAGGGAGTTAAGCACAGAAACTGAAAATTTAATGCAATAAAAACATTTAAAATTTATTTTCTAGAATTCTCTCTTCCTTTAGACAACCTTTCAAATATTTGAAGACTACTATCATGTCCCAACACCCCAAGCCTTCTCTAATTTTTTTACTAACAATGTATTAAATATTTATTGAATACTCACTCTAAGACAGGCACTGTCTTAGGTGTTGGGGACACAGCATTAAAACAAGCAGATAAAATGTCTGTGTCATGGAGCCTACATTCTAGTGAGGGGAGATATAATAAACAATAAAACCTAATAAATAGGTAGCATAGCAGGTGGTAAGGAAACAGATTAAGGAAAAATAGGGAATCTCAGACAAGTGGGGGTACTGTTATTTGACATTGACTGTTAAGGAAAGGCCTCTGACAAGGGAACATTTAAGTAAAGAAGTGAAGAACAGTTGCTAGGCAAAGTACTTGGTCCAAGGTACTAGGTATTATGTCAACAGGTGACAGTGGGGTGAGGCTAAAACATCAGCAAGTCCACCCTGAGCAAATTATCTTTATAGTCAAACCTCCACATAAGTAGAAACCACAGGGATAAATGGTATGGGAGAGAAAAAGCAAGTACCTGTATAAAAACCAGGAAGTAAAGAGAGAACAAAGAGAATAAGGAGAAGGATGATCAGGCCGCAGTCTGGCAAAGGCAAAATATCCTAGATATTTCAATTGGATATTTTAGGAAATGGGTAACTGATACAGCATTAATCTAGGAGAGCCCTCCTCTGAATGTACTTTAATTTTGTCCATGTCCCCATCTAGGGATTGCCTGTCTGCTGCCACTACCCGCTTTATTATGGATGCCTTACTTCTATCAGTGCAAAGTAAGATTGCAGGAATAATCCACTATATTTATAACCCATTAAAGCTACTGAATTTTTTGTTCCCCACATGAAATGCTGTGACATTGTCATATGTACTTGAGGCTTCCTAGTTCTGATGGAAGCTCATGTTCCAGCCAGAGTAGTTGGAGAGGGTGGGCCTGGGAGGCAGGTAGGGACGGACAAGTTTGGAAAACAGGCTAATTCTAAACCTCCCTCCTTTTCACTTCCCCTTGCCTCTCCTCTTGGGGCACATAGCTTCATTGTGTGTACACATTCTTACTTTCTGCTCTAGCAAGTCTGCTGAGAAACTCTGAGGGCCACATTGCTGCAAATTAAACACATCTATTTTAGTGCTCTTTGGGGATTTTTAGGCTGTCTGAAATCACATAATATCTATTCCTCTGCTAATTAATATAACTGCAACTTTTTTTTTTTTCTGCAGCCCAGGCATAACTCATGGTGAAAAGCAAAAATCTCAACTGTCACTATGTAATCTTACTACACTTTAATCGGGACTTTACCAATGTCTTTACGTTTATTCTTGTTCGCCTTCTGTTCTTGGTTTCAACCCCCTCCCCAAACCCATTTCACTCCATGGCTTGTCCTGTTTGTGGCTGCTGATTTAAAATGTTCAACAGATCTCTTCTGGGAAAGTGGTCCGTTCACAGAATGTCTTCTTTGACTCAGAAGAATGTACATTCCAGAAAAGTAGAAAAAAAGCACCAGTAAGAGCCGTTTAGGTTCCAAAAGTACTGTCTTTTTGCCCAACCATTCACTGTTGTTTCTGACTGGCTGAAATATACAACTAACGATTTGCTTCTGCTTTGCAGCCCTCCTGGGTGCTGACTGGACATAGAGGGCATATATACCTAAAGAGACTTGGCAGAGCTCTTGCAACACTTGAGAAGCAGGTTCATACCTCCTCCTGATGCCTGACAAGGCAGATATTCCATTTCACACAGGGGTCTGGGAAGATGACAGGCAGATTCTTAAACATGTTTAGACTTTATCAGGTTTCACTGCTATATACCACAAGTTATTCTACTTCCTGAAAATTATAATTTAATTTATATTCCACAAATACCAGATACATAATAATGAACAAATCAAACAAGGTCCTTGCTTTCATGAAGCTTATAGCCTAGTGACAAGTGATATCATAACCACAAATTTAGTTAAACTTACAGTTTCACCTCTAAAGCCTTTTTCTCCTCTGGGCCCCTAAAAGAAAAACAAGTTACTTTAGTGTTATGGATAGTTATTAATGAAATGCAGTTGAGGTTGTATACAGAAATATAACAATTTGTTTTGGTTTTCTTTCGCAAAATTTGTTTAGTAAATTTACATAAATTCCAGTTTTCTTTTCCTAAGTAAATCAAAGTAAGACAGAAACAAAAGCAATCTATTGATTTATCATGTCTGTTTTGCAATCCTTAGCTCCACCTTAAAGTGAAACAGGGATAACAAGCTACTTATTTTTTCAATTAAATCAAAACAGCTGATGGACAATCCCCCACAAAACAATTTACGTAGAAAGGAAGTGACAGGTTAAATTCTGCTAACACTTGTTTTCCTCAGCCTTAGAAAACCTTGCTCGTAGGTGGTTTCCTCGTCTATCATCTTCTCATTGTATTCCTCTTCTGAGCTATATCCCATACATTTTGATATGTGATGCATGTTTTCATTCAGTTCCAAATATTTTTTAACCTTCTCTGAAACTTCTTCTTTGATCCATGGATTATTTAGATGTGTGTGGTTTAATTTTCAAGCATTTAAAGATTTTGTTATCATCTCTCTAGTTTATAGATTTTTAGTCTAGTTTCATCATGGCCAGAGAACACACTTTATTTAACTTCAGTTTAGTGACCCAAAATATGATCTATGTTAGTGACTGTTCCATGTGCACTTGAAGAGAATGCATAGTCTGCTGTTGTTGGGTGGACCTACTGCTTTTTTTTTTTTTATTATTAATTTTAATGTGGTGACACCAATAAATCAGGGTACATATGTATAATGAAAACATCTCCAGATTATTTTATCATTCAATTGTGTTGCATACCCATCACCCAAAGTCAAATTGTCCTCTGTCACCTTCTATCTGGTTTTCCTTGTGCCCCTCCCCTTCTCCCTATCCCACCCTCCCTTCCCTCCTCCCACCCCGTAACCACCACTCTCTTGTCCATGTCTCCTAGTCTCACTTTTATGTCCCACCTATGCATGAATTCATGCTGTTCTCAGTTTTTTTTTCTGATTTACTTATTTCACTTCGTATAATGTTATCAAGGTACCACCATTTTGTTGTAAATGGACCTACTGCTTTTTAAATGGTTAGCATTTTTGTGTTAATCCTTGTGCAAGTTACATATGCACTTTTTAGTAAAAAATGAGAAAATACTATTCATCTTTTCAGTAACCTGAATTTATATCTTCTCAATATAATATGAATATTTGTTGGGCAGATAAAATATATTATGCTCACTTTGTTAAAGATGGTGCTGCTGACATGGAAGCCCGTCATCCAGGTGATATTATTTGCCCTTATGCTTGAGATGGCTGTGGGGGAAAAGCTGTAATGTAGGCAGGCCAGGTCATTATAGCCTAAGGCTTAGTTTAAGAGTAAGCTCTTCCCCACACCCTTGACTGATTGGATGATGTAGGGTGGTGCACTCTCTTGAGGAATCCCATTATGCCTCAGATGGGTGGCTTTGTATCAGAGACTTTCTTGAATGTATAATTGGATTAAAGGTTTGGATTATCTATGCTATAAAGTGGGCGGACCGGTAGCTAGATCTCTCTCTCTTGGTTCCTGGGTTCCTGAGATTAGTATTAGAGAGGAGAGCAGAGTAAGGCCACGTGAAGGCCAGGAGAAGCAGCCGAGATGGCAGAGTGCTGAGGAAGAAGCCAGTTTGTTAAGAGTTTGTGCAGGAGGAGATGGGGAACAGAGCTGAATAAGTCTGGTGAGCTGGAAAGCTTTGATGCTAGGAAACTCGGATAAGTCAGTAGCTTTGTGAGCACTGAATGTGTGGGTTTTGGAGCCCAGTGTGTGTTTTTGCTTGCCTGCCGGGTGCAAGCTAGAATTAAAGCTGATGGCTCACCAGTTTTTGTCTCCGGTGTTTCATTGCCATCTGTCCGAATCCAATGTGAACCTGCATGAGTCAGGCTGCTGTGATGGCGGCCTCGACTACTGGCTTTACAATATTCTTTCCCATTAATTCACATTCCTCTAGGTAATTATAATGCTTACCTGGTATTTAATAAAGTATGATAATATGCTGTTAAATTTCCTATTAGATTTTTTCTAATTTCTGACATGATAATCAATATTGTAATAAATACCCTTGTATTTTAAAAAATTCTGATAAAAACTGTCCTGAAAAGTTGTTTGAAATTGCATGCACACCTGCAATAAAAGGGAGTGTATACTTCTTCTGAAATGTGGATGTATTATTCTTTTATTTAATTGAAAATTATTATTTTATTTATTTAGACAATTAAATTTAATAGGGCGACATTGGTCAACCAGAGTACATAGATTTAGAGAAAACATCTCCAGATCATTTGGATAGTCGATTATGCTGTATACTCATCACCTAAAGTCAAATCATCCTCTGTCACTCTATATTTTGTTTCTCTTTATACTCCTCCTCTCCCCTCCCCCCTCCTTCTTCTCCCTTCTCTTCCCCCTGGTAACCACTGCACTTTTATCTATGTCCATGAGTCTCAGTTTTTGTCCCACCTATGTATGGAATCATACAGTTCTTAGCTTTTTCTGATTTACTTTCACTCATTATAATGTTATCAAGGTCCATCAACATTGTCATAAATGATTCTATGTCATCATTTCTTACGGCTGAGTAGTATTCCATAGTATATATGTACCACATCTTCTTATTCCAGTCAGCTATTGAAAGGCTTTTTAGTTGTTTTCATGTCTTGGCCACTGTGAACAATGCTGCAATGAACATGGGGCTGCACATGTCTTTACATACTAGTGTTTTTGAGTTTTGAGGGTATATACCCAGTAGAGGGATTGCTGGGTCATACGGTAGTTCTATTCTTAATTTTTTTGAGGAACCACCGTACTTTCTTCCATTGTGGTTGTATTAATTTACATTCCCACCAACAGTGGATGAGGGTTCCTTTTTCTCCACAGCCTCTCCAGCACTTGTTATTACCTGTCTTGTTGGTAATAGCTAATCTAACAGGTGTGAGGTGGTATCTCATTGTAGTTTTGATTTGTATTTCTCTAATAGCTAATGAAGATGAGCATCTTTTCATATAGTTATTGGCCATTTGTATTTCTTCTTGGGAGAAGTGTCTGTTCGTGTCCTCTTCCTATTTTTTTATTGGATTGTTTGCTTGTTTGTTGCTGAGTTTTGTGAGTTCTTTATATATTTTGGATATTAGCCCCTTATCTGAACTGTTTGAAAATATCATCTCCCATTTAGTTGGCTGTCTGTTTGTTTTGTCACCAGTTTCTTTTGCTGTGCAAAAGCTTCTTAATCTGATGTAGTCCCATTCATTTATCTTTGCCTTCACTTCCCTTGCCTTTTGGGTCAAATTCATAAAATGTTCTCTATTGCCAAGGTCCATGAGTTTAGTACCTATGTTTTCTTCTATGTAATTTATTTTTCAGATCTTATATTTAGGTCTTTGATCCATTTTGAATTAATTTTTGTGCAAGGAGACAAACTATAGTCAAGTTTCATTCTTATGCATGTGGCTTTCCAATTTTCCCAGCATCTTTTATTGAAGAGACTTTCTTTCCTCCATTGTGTGTTTTTGGCTCCTTTATCAAAGATGATTTGACCATATATATGCGGTTTTATTTCTGGGCTCTCTATTCTGTTCCATTGGTCTGTGTGTCTATTTTTCTGCTAGTACCATGCTGTTTTGATTACCATGGCTCTGTAATATAATTTAAAGTCAGGTATTGCAATGCCTCCAGCTTTTTTTTTTTTCCTTAGGATTATTTTGGTTATTTGGTTTTTTCTATGGCTCCATATAAACCCGATGATTTTTTGTTCCATTTCTTTAAAAAATAATTGGAATTTTGATGGGAATTGCATTAAGTTTGTATATTGCTTTGGGTAATATGACCATTTTAACTATATTTATTTTTCTTATCCACAAACAAGGAATATTTTTCCACTTCTTTGTGTTTTTCAATTTCCATTAATAATGCTTTGTAGTTTTCAGTATATAGGTTCTTTACATTCTTTGTTAGGTTTCTTCCTAGATATTTTATTTATTTTTTGTTGCAACTGTAAAAGGGATTATATTTTTGAGTTCTTTTTCTAAAGTTTTATTTTTGGCATATAAGAAAGCAATAGACTTCTGTATATTAATTTTGTATCCTGCAACCTTACTGTATTGGTTTATTGTTTCTAACAGCCTTTCTGTGGAGTCTTTGGGGTTTTCTATATACAGGATCATATCATCTGCAAAAAATGTGCATGTACTATTATTCTTTGTTAATCTTGCAAGCTAAAAATACTACCTCATTATTTATTCTCCATTTATATTATTTATTTTGTCTTTTCTTTTTTTCTAATCAAACATTCACAAATATATTTACCTATGTATGGTGCGATTGGTCATGGTTTATAATATTGATGTCATACTATATACTCTTCTATGCATCAAATTATTAGTTAACAACCCATTATAAAAAAACTGCAAGTCAGCCAAAGTAGATACAACTAATTCTTTTTTAATACTTGTCTCATATTCCACAAAATGGGTAGACCACAAGTTACTCAACCATTCTTCCACATATGATCATTTATGCTTTTCTGCTTGTACCCTTTTCTGAGAGGTTGGATGTACTATCTTATTATTATTTTAGTTTGCATTTCCCTCACTAATGTGATAGCATCTTCTCAAATAATTATTGATCTTTTTTCAATTTATTTAAAAACTTTTTTTTCTATTGAGTTTTCTTTTTTATACCAACTTGTAATATATATTTTTATGTTAGTCCATTATATGCTATATGCATGGCAATTACTTTTCCCCAACTTATACAGCGGTGGGCAAAAGTAGGTGTACAGTTGTGAGTATGTGAAACAGAATTAACTCTTGTATTATTATTTATAATTATTGTAGTATACTTACTTTTGCCCAGTCTGTATTATTTTGACTTTGTTTATGGAATCTTTCTCCATATAAAATTAAAATTTTTTTCAAGTATTTAAATTACTTTCTTGTCTTTTATAGTTTTCAGATTTCCTATTTTATATAAAAGGTATACCCAACCTTTAAATTATACTTTAGTTTTCTAGATAATTTTCTTAAGATTTGAATTGTTTTACTTCTTTTTATATTAAAGTCTTTAAAAGTTCACCTGGGATTTTTAAAATATTGGGGCAAAATAGGGTTCCAGTATCTCACAAGGTGGTAGGACTAAAAGTAAATTCATCTCCCTTCCTCAACACTGGTACAGCAGTAGGTGTGTGGCTGAATCCTGGTCAAGAGACATAAAGAAAATACGAGAAAATTCTGAAAAGGTATAGATTTCCCAAAGTAGGGTTATAGATCACTTTTTACTTTGGATAATTATATGTGAATGTAACTCCTAAGAAATTGCAGCCATCTTTTTATAAATGTAATTATGAAACCAACACTAAGGATGGCAGAGTAGACATATAGAAAAAAATCTGGTTTTGGACAACATGATTAAGTCATTAAATCAACCAAATCTGAAGTGCTTCCTACCTCTGGGCTCCCCATAATGTGATATAAATTTCCTTACTGATAAAGCAGTTTGACTCAGCATTCAAGTATTTGCAGCCAAAATCACCCTAATATACCATTTTTGTTATAATGAAATTCCTATATATCCTGAGTTCTAATTCTGGGCTCTTGCCTATTATGCTCATTTATTTGTTTACTTCTTTGTGCTATCATAAAGTTGCATTTACAATGCCTTTAAAATATTGTTCTCTTATTTAGAAAAGCAAGTCTCTCATCATCCACCACTATTTTCTTTCACAATGCTTTGGTCATTCTCAAATGCTTGGTCTTTCATAACAAACTTTTCTTATAAATTTCTTTTTAGAATAAAAAAATTTTGATGTGTATGCTGAATATTATAAGGGCCCTAAGAAACCATTTATAAACAAAAGACTGTTAAGTATTTTAATTGAGCCATTTCTTTATCATGTTTTCCCTAACTAGTTAATATTTCACATTTTGAAAGAGGACTATAATGGCTCTGTAATCTGAACAGTATGTGTTCCTAAGTTTCCTGAAGAACCACCCACTGAAATATGAGAATTCTCCTACTGACAATCTCCCGCTTAGACTATAGAACTCTGAGTGGTAATTGCTGAAAGTAGTCAAAGAAATGTTAAAGTATATGTTTAATTTTTTTTTAATTTCTTTTTTTATTTATTCATTTTAGAGAGGAGACATAGAGTGAGAGAGAGAGAGAGACAAAGAGAGAAAGGGGGGAGGAGCTGGAAGCATCAACTCCCATATGTGCCTTGACCAGACCAGTGCAGGGTTTTGAACTGGCGACCTCAGTGTTCCCAGGTTGACGCTTTATCCACTGCGCCACCACAGGTCAGGCTGTTTAATTTTTTACAATTAAAAATCCAGTAAATTTGGTGGTAAATTTTTTTCTAAATTTACTGAAGAGAATAGTTGTACTTCATACTGTAAGTTCATATAATGTGGAAGCATTCCATTTTATATTTTAAAACTCTGTGTCTGTATATAAGACTTTTGAATAGTTAAAAATATTGATTCCCTGAAGGCAATGAATCTTTCTTCTCTAAGTCTCAATTTGTCTCTTTCTACTGTACTCTTGCTCTTGTATGTTTAGATTATAATTGGTATTGTAAAACTCTCTCAAGACCATCTCCCCAAACATTGTCTCATTTTAATTTTATTTCATAGGCAATATATATATATATTTACAGGGACAGAGAGCGAGTTAGAGAGAGGGATAGATAGGGACAGACAGACAGGAACAGAGAGAGATGAGAAGCATCAATCATCAGTTTTTCATTGCAACACCTTAGTTGTTCATTGATTGCTTTCTCAACCAATGAACTGTTTGACAGTGGGGCAACAGCAGACTAAGTAACCCTTTGCTCGAGCCAGCAACCTTGGGTCCAAGCTGGTGAGCTTTAGCTCAAGCCAGATGAGCCCACGCTTAAGCTGGCGACCTTGGGGTCTCAAACCTGGGTCCTCTGCATTCCAGATGACGCTCTATCCACTGTGCCACCGCCTGGTCAGGCTCATAGCCAAAATTCTTAAGGCACTGGCATATACTAACTGTTATAGTTCCTTCTCTGGATATTGCTTGAATGGAGTGGCAAGAACACTGGTCTTGAAGCAAAAACCATCAACTATGTAATTCACTAGCTATATCACCTTGATAACTAAGTAACCTGTAAAACTCATCTATTTCCTTATGTCTTAAGTGAAAAAAAAATCTACTCCAAAATTTGCCGTGAGAATTTGAGAAAAGCTATTATTGAATATTTTTATTTACTTCCTTACTCACTGTTATCTTTATCTTCTACTATAACTTACTAAGATCACTGTTAATTACTTTCTTGAAACTTATCTAGCTTAACCTTGTACTTTTCTGATTTCCTTATCCCCATTAACTGTTTTCTTTCCTTTATACTGGGTACTTCCAAAGACTCAAATTTAGCTGTCTGCTCTTTTTTTGCTATGCTCTTTTCTTCAGAATGCTGATTCTTTGTATTGCTTTAGTGATCACCGCTACGCTTATGACACTCAATAATCCTCCCCAATCCCAGTTCTGTTTTCCTGTCTCAAGTTTTAATGGCTACATCAATATATACACCTTCTTCATTACACATATGATTTCTAAGTTCTCAGGAATCACTTTCCAGATGTAGATGTACAGCTATTTTGCCTTGTGCTTCTCAAATATCTAGGGTGATCCTTTGTGGATTACTCTAGAAATAAGATTAAAGAAAAAAATATGAGAAAAAGAACTTACAGTTCTACCTGTTGGGCCTATTATACCTTCTTTGCCAAGGGGGCCAGTGTTGCCCTGTTGGAATAAAAGGAGAACAGTCAGTCTCATTGCCAGTGTAATTCAGAAAAATTCTAGAAAATTTCTTGTGCAATGGTAAAATAGTTCATGTCTGCATAATTTCAATTTTTATTATTAAATCTGGTAGTATTAGCCAAAATCATAGTAACTTTGATTTCTAGTGTGCTGAGCAATTATATACATTATTATAGTTTCCTATCAGGAGAGTTACATTAGCATAATTCCTGACAAACTGATAAATCGCATTACAATTTTCGTATTGGTAACATCAACAATGCCATTATATGTGTGTCATATAATAATGCAATTACTTTATATAAAAAGACTATACAGAATGATGAAATTTTGCAAAAATTACTTTACACATGTTGAAGGAACATGTTTGAGTGACATGTGGCATGGAATTGAGAGAAAGTATGAGAAAGTACCAGAGTGTATCCTATGTGACAAACTAAATTTCAGTTTCTTCATCTGTAAAATAAGAGTGTCTACTTTACAAAGGCACTATGAGGATTAAATGTGACAAATGATTTTGAAACTGTAAACTTTTATTTTATTATTATTATAATAACCTTGAATAAACTGGATCTTTGGTTTATTCAAGGATCTTATGCAATGGTAAAATAGTTGCATGAGCAAGGAGTTTATCTACTCCTCCTAAACTAGGTATAGAACCTACTGTTTCTTAATGGATACAAAGTACCAATGTTAGTTATTTTCCCTCAATCTCTACTTCAAATTCCATGGGCTGCAAAATTCAGACTTTCTGGCTCACACTTAACCTGGAATACATTGATGTAGATATCTAACAGGCTTCCCTTTTCTTAACTTCTGCCAAGGTACAGAAAATACTATCAATTGAAATAATTATAATTATATGCAATCCATCAACAGATAGCTTTAACATTAAGTTGGCCTAGAATGAGAGAAATTACCTGATACTCTAAAAGTAATCTAATGGAATCTCTTTAAACACAAAGATTTTGGGAGGTGAACACACAAGGTCATATACAGATGATGTATTATAGAACTGTACACTTCAAACCTATGTAATTTTATTGACCATGTTACACCAATACATTTAAAATAATTTATTTAAAAAACACAAAAATTGACTTAAGTGATAATGTATAAATATGGTACCAAAATCTTAAAAATCCAGAATCAAATTAAGAGAGTTGATTTTTTAACCTAATCTTGTATATCCTCCAGACTGGCTTATCACTGGAAAAAAAAAAAAAAAAAAAAAAGAAAAGACAGTCAAGAATGCTTTAATCTAATAAACTTGACTGTGATCTGATTCTCTGAAATAAGATTTGTTATAAGAATGCAGAGGTATACATGAACTCCAGAAAAAGTAGGCCAAAAGAGCCAAAAGCTGTCTGTTTATCTAAATGTATCCAAAAGACGAGGTGTTATGGTTGGTACCAGTTAACTACTAAATAAATACTTAAAGTGGAAGGCAATCTAGATTTCCTACTTCAAATAATTTAATTTACTTAATTATCAAGTATTTATAGATTATCAAGCAAGAAATAGGCACTAGGGCACTTAATGTCCATTCTATATCTTACTTATGCAATTAGCAAACAACCTTCTAACATATCATTTGCTCAATCAACTGTGGATTCAAATTCTAGCTCCTCTACATAAGAGCATATATGGCCTTAAGCCATAGTTCCAGGGACTTAGTTTCCCTACCTACAAAGTGCAGATAATAGCATCTCTCACAAAATTTTTATGTGGATTGAATGATACAATGGACACAAAGTATATATCGGTACTTGGTATATATTAATCTTTGGCTAAATATTAACCTGTCAAGACTTTCACTTGACTCTGTGTAATGACTAAACAAAGGAATGTACACATTTATAAATTAGTATTTATGAATTACCAGAACTTAACTATTGGTGAGCTGACAAAATTTCTGAAGGCACAAAGCAAGATGGGTTCAGACCTTGGACTATAGATATCCAACACTTGGTAAGACTCTGCTTAGGACTGATGCTAGGCAGGCAGCCAACTTCTCTTTAATAATGCCAAAAAAGAAGTCAATTGAGAACTTAATAAAATTAGAATGAATGAATTTTAATTAGGGGCAACTTAATATATGTAAGAACTTAGAGCAATATTTATCATAGAGAAGCCTATCATATATAACCCACTTGTGGATAATCAAGAATTGGACCTTATATAAAAATACCAACTTTCCATGGTTCTTCAGAAATCATAAAATTAACCAATAAATCTGCACCTGAAGAAATGTTGAGAAAGGTCTTTAAATAAACATTTTCCATGACAACATGGCTCTTTGTATTATTGAAAAGAATGTGTTGTAAGAGTTAGGAAGAGGTATAGAATTTCAAAATTTTTACTTTTGATTTAATATTCTGCACAAGACAGTGGTTTCAGTTGTTAAGTTCTTCAAGATTCCTTTCTCCTGCATCTGAATTGCTTTCCATCTTCTTTTCTCTGCCCATTCTCTCCACCCCTGCCCTAGCAGCTACTGTAAGTCATACAGGTACTCTAGTACCAAGTCAAAGCACTGCTTGGTGTTTTAAAGTTTTTTATTTTCATTTCAGTTTGTATAGATCATCTCATTAATTAAAGGACTATGGTTAATAAGAAAAACCCCTAAAAATCAATAAAGCAAAAAACAAAAAAAGGGGGGGAGGGGCAAAGAACCCCAAACAAACAGATAATCAATGGCTATTAATAGCTTTTCTGTCCTGCTTGTATTCTTTACAGTTTGCAATTACAGGCACTAAACAGCAAATAGCAAATTGGAGTGTTTCAGACCCTGATCTTTGCAGCTCTTTAAGCAGTTCCTCATCTCTCTCTGGGGATAGCCACCCTGTGCTGAGAAACACAGCTATTGAGAAATATTTTTCAAAGTGTGGTCTGAGAAGCTCTGGCCATAGCAAGCCTCCTCCAGGTGGTGCATAGGGGTGGTCTCTGTTTGTATTAATGCTTATAACATAACACCGCTATATGTTTTTGTTCCTAGTGTGAGTTAATAAATGCATTATCCAGTATTCACATTAATTTTTATTATATTTTTAAAGTGAGAACTGGAAAGTGTGGGTGGTCTATGGGGTCTTTTGCTCAATCTAATATACAAACTAAAAAAGGTTAAGAACCTCCGTGTGTGCTCTAGTGAGTTTCTATCTTAAAGTCATTTTATTAAGCCATTAATTTGGAGCATATTAATTTTAGAGTTCTTAAATCCAATTGCTATAATCAGCAAAGAATCACAATTTCTGTGTAGACAGAATGATTTTTTACTTACTCTCTGTCCAATTGGACCTTTAGGACCTGCTATTCCCACAATGCCCACATTTCCCTCAGGACCCTAGAAATACAATAAAAATAACAAAAAGTCAAAATGGTTAGCTCTGTCGAAACAGTTTACAAATTAAATAATCAACATACCCAGAATTGCCTTTTAAAAAACAGAATGTGATAGCTAATGATGTACTTGCTGGAGTTATTTTGGAGGAATTGTACTCGAGTCTGCAATTTACTTTGAAATATACCTAAAGTAGGCTGAGAGAGGAAGAGAGGGATGGATAGATGGATAGGTACATGATAAAGCAAGTAGAGTAGAATGTTAATAGAAAGATAAAGGTGAAGGAACAAAAGCAATTTATTCAATAAAATTGCTAGGAAAATACATAGTTACATAAATTTTATAATTAACATATTCAAAACTCAAATACATAACTGTACTAACTGACATTTGCAGTTTAAAGCTGGCCCTGGCTGTTTGGCTCAGCGATGAGAGAGAGTCGGCCTGGCGTGTGGAACTCCTGGGTTTGTTTCCTGGTCAGAACACACAGAAGTGACCATCTGCTTCTCCACCCCTCCCCGTCTCTCTTTTTCTCTCTCTTCCCCTCCTGCAGCATGGCTGGAATGATTTAAACAGGTTGGCTCTGGGCGCTTAGGATGGCTCCGTAGCCTTTCCTCAGGCACTAAAATAGCTCAGTTGCCTAAGCAACAGAGCTGCCGCTCCAGCTGGGCAGAGCACAGCCCGGTAGGAGGCTTGTTGGGTAGATCCCGTTTGGTAGGGGAGCATGCAGGAGTTTGTCTGTCTGCCTTCCCATCTCTCACTTAATATAAATAAATAAATAAATAAATAAATAAATAAATAAATAAATAAATAAATAAAAGCTCAAGTCAGAGACTAAATATTGGTATTTCAACATCTTTTTTTCTACATAGCTCAAAGACTAGCAAAATATTGTGTGAACATACTTTGGGGCCTGGAAATCCTTGAAAACCCGTCAGACCTTGAACACCATGTTCTCCCTGCAATATGAACAGATATGATGATGACTATTGTGCACTAGCATTCTAGGCTGTAGAATAAGTGCTTAGTGCATTTCTGAGTTGGTACATACAGGCTGCCCTTTCAGGCCAGGTTCTCCACATTGTCCTTGATCACCATGCGCTCCTTGGTGACCCCTTTTACCTTGAATTCCAGGTTCACCGGGTAGACCTTGTTCACCCTATGGACAGGAGAAGAAAGGTAATTAAGACTTGAGAACCTAAAAAAAATGGCTTTTAAATGAAAGCCTAATATAGGCTCTACCTTAGGCATAGAACAAAGCATGGGAGATCAAATTCTGCATGGTCATCTTCCCAACGAATATTTTCCACACAAGTAATATTTGATTATAATAAACAAGAAGCATAGCAGTGGGGAAGGAAAAATCCAGAGAGTGTAGTCTTAGCTGTGGAAAGTGGATGAAAGAGATTTCTACAAAACTAGGATGAGGCTAGTGGGGCTATAGAGAGAATGGTGAGGATGTGGTCTTTGTGTGTGGGGTGTCTGGATGTGATAAAACTTGTATTTTATTTGTATTGATATTACTTTTCTGTATTTTCTTTATTGTACAAATATTTTAGCTATCTGATACCAGAAACAGAGAAGTCTCCTAAAGTGTGAACTCTAGTTTTTGCCCTGATAATTGTTTCATTATTAAGAAATGTCCAGCCTGACCAGGCGGTGGTGCAGTGGATAGAGCATTGGACTGGGATGCTGAAGACCCAGGTTCGAGACCCCGAGCTTGCCAGCTTGAGCGTGGGCCCATCTGGCTTGAGCAAAAGCTCACCAGCTTGGACCCAAGATCGCTGGCTCCAGCAAGGGGTTGCTCGGTCTGCTGAAGGCCCATGGTCAAGGAACGTGTGAGAAAGCAATCAATGAACAACTATGGTGTCGCAACGGCAACGAAAAACTAATGATTGATGCTTCTCACCTCTCCCCATTCCTGTCTGTCTGTCCCTACCTATCTCTCTCTGTCCCTGTAAAAAAAAAAAAAAAAGAAATCTCCATTATCTGTTTTCTACGGTTATTTTTCTCTGAACCCGCTTTACCCCATCGAATTTCACTTTAAAGATATATTTAATCACCATATTTTATTATTGAATAAATTATTATTATTATTTTTTAAACTTTTTTTAAATTTTTTATTTTTTTTTAATTTATTCATTTTTAGAGAGGAGACAGAGTGAGAGAGAGAGAGAGAGAGAGAAAGAGAGAGAGAGAGAGAGAGAGAAAGAGAGAAAGGGGCGAGGAGCTAGAAGCATCAACTCCCATATGTGCCTTGACCAGACCAGTGCAGGGTTTTGAACTGGCGACCTCAGTGTACCCAGGTCGACGCTTTATCCACTGCGCCACCACAGGTCAGGCTTGAATAAATTATTTTTAAAATTTATTTTTATTTTGTTTTTAAAATGACAGTTGTGATAGCTTTCACACCACTTCTAAAAACAAACTTTGGAATCAGGTTGAGTTTAGAGACAGTTTAATGAAAACACGACACTTGGTAGACTTGGACTAAAGATTCTTGAAGATTGGCAAATTACCATTCACTGTCTTGAGATGAGGATAGAGGACTGGGGCTTGACAAATATGTTTTTACTTCAGATGAACACAATAAGAGGTACAGATCTTTCTTATTTCTTTTGCTACATTCAGCATTTGCTCAGCTATGTTGAGTTTTAGTGGAAAGAGATATTTATGGTACAAACATTAACAGGAGGTTCAAATTGTAAACAGTAAGCATCTGGGTCATCATTTTCAGTTTACCTGTATGGGTCAGAATATGCACAAATTCTTTAGAAGTGAAACTGAAAATCAAATTAAGGGGTAAATATAATGAGGGTGCCAATGACTTAATCATAGGGTTTTATGAAATAGTTTTAGACACTGGGCTAATGGATTGGCTATTGGGGTCAATTCTGCATTGAAATATTTCTAAGAGACGTTTGTTTGGAAAGCCTATTGATGTGTGACAATACTCAATGAATAATGCAAGAGTTAATTAATGTCACTTGGACTCTAACAAATAATCTATACTCTTATCAGATTTATTAATTGGTTGGTTAGGTTCAGACTTAGAGGAACATAAAACATGTCTGAGAAAGTATGTACCTGGAAGTAAATAAGATTTTTCTGCTTTGGAGGAGAAAAGGATACAGGGAGGAAAAAAAACACCCCAAAATGGGTCAAAGAGCAATTTTTAAAGCATTTTCAGTTCTGGGTTAATGGGTTGTTTTGGCAAATTACATGTGTTGTAGTTATCTTGAGAGGTGGACATGTCAAGGCCACACACTCTTCTTTCTTCCTCATGTGTTATTATTATGTTAATTTCATTAAAAGCTATTATTTTACCATCTTGTGATCTGGCTAATGAACTCAGGACCAGTAAAGATGGTTAATACGGCTCACGGACCAAAACAAAACATTAAAGTACCTTTGGGCCTGAAACTCCTGGACCTCCTGGCAGGCCTGATGAACCTTTTGCTCCTCGAGGACCTGGAGACCCAGCCAGTCCAGTTCTTCCTGGGCTGCCTCTGATGCCCTAGAAAATATAAATAAGAAATGAAATGAGCAGTTCCTAGAGAATCCATCCAGAGACTCATTATATGTAGGATGGGTTGGTCTTGTGAAGTGATGCTGTTCACACACTACCCAGGTTTGAAAGTTATCTTGGGCTTCCTGCCCAAATGAGTGAAATGTTTAAATAATGTTTTGGCACACCTAAAATCTCTAATAATAATGTAATGGTCTTGAGTTTTTAAAGTGAAAATACCGAGGCAGTACAAATTCCACCAAACTCTTCTGATTTAAGTTGCTTATGTGTGAAATATATTTGTTGTATTCTAATATTTGTATTATTCTCTGATGTACATGACAACTCTAATAACTGATTAATATCTCCTTAAGAAGAACATTCTGATGGATGTTAACTAGACTAACTGTGGCAATCATTTCTCAAAATATACATATATTGCATTATTATATTGTTCACCTGAAACTAACACAATGTTATATGTAAATTGTATCTCAGTAGAAAAGGAAAACTATTCTATTCCTCAATCACACATAATTTCAGAAAATTTACCACAAATAGTGCAATCAGGAATACAGTTAAATAAGTTAACAGTATTTCCTCAAGGCCAAATCCTAAAATAAGTTTGGCAAATTATGGTTTGCAATTCAAATCCAAAGCATCACCTGTTTTTGTAGAGCTCGTGAGTTAAGAATAGTTTTCACATTTTTATGTGTTGAAAAAAATTCAAATATTTCAAGACAAGAACATGGCATGAGGTGAGAATTTCAGTGTTATTGAAACATGGCCATGTTCATTCATTGATGAACTGTCATGGCTGTTTTACACTGTAAGGCAGAGCTAGGCAGTGGTGGCGGAGACTGGATGGCACCCATCTGCACGCTGCCTGCTGCTCAGCACCTTGCAGTCATACAGTTATTACTTGACCGGGTTTCAAGTGGAACATATATTGACTTACTGTGACATTTTATTTTATTTATTTTAGTACCAGTGCATATCAGTAACGTCAAAACAACAAAAGGAAAAAAAAAGTGAACTTTGAATGTTGTGTGTTTAAAGCACAGTGAAATGTAGATTTTATCAAATTAGATATCAGTGCTCTGTGTTTTTATTTAATGACTACAGTTGTGCTAAAAACAATACAATATATATTATTTTTAGACCAAGCATTTGACACAATATTCTTACCTCAGAGAAATGTGACAGAAAAGTTAGGACGTTTAAAATGGAGTATCTTATCACAGCAGAATTTCTCCGCAATAAAATAGAAATAAAGTTGCAATTAAAGTTAAGTTTTTGGATGGCTCATTTGTTATTCCAGCAAGAAAAAGTTGTATCTTGATTTAATTAAATTGTGTAGCAAAAATAAACTTGCTTAAGATCACTAGCCTTTTGGTATGAACGGTTGCTTAAAGTGTTGACATTGGCATACCATCAGTAGTCTATTAAAAAAGAAGGAGAAAACTTCTGAATGGTTTACCTTGCCTCTTGATGAACTGATAGGTTTTAGTACAGTAGTCCCCTTATCCAAAAGGTATGGGCTCCAAAACCCTGAGTGGGTGTCTGAAACTGGATAATACTGAACCCTATCTACTGTGGTTTTTCCTATACATATATACCTATAATGGCATTTAATTTATAAATTAGGTACAGTAAGGGACTAACAATAACTAATAATGGAACAATTATAACAATAAACTATAATAAAAGTTACATAAATGTGGTCTTTCTCAAAATACACTTTTATACTGTACTCACCATTTTACTTAAAGGAAGCACTTGATGGCTTCCCTTTAGCATATGTGAATTGCCAGCTGATCACTACACTTGTGCTTTGGAGCCATTAAGTAAAATAAAGGTAGTCTGAACACAAGCACTGCCATACCCAACAGTAGATTTGTGGGTTGTCTTGCAAGGTCTTAGGAATGCTATACCTGGATGTACTATACAAGTAAGGGATGCCATAGAGAGAGGACATGGATCACATGACAGATTATGCTAGATGATTTTAGGAGATCTCAACATTCTAGAATTCTAAAGTAGTACCACTTCACCTCACTTTACTTGAAATTTTAGATAATTTTGAGACCTTTATTCTCCAACAGAAATAAAAAATGTATCTTTCAGGTGATACACGGACAATAGATATTTAGATACTGTTGCATACTCCTGAAGTCAATAGGTATTTTTACTGAGACTAATAAAGATTCATTGTATACTAGAAACTTCATTTTACTTGCTGTGCTATCAGGAATGTAACACAGTGAATATGCTCCAAGTTATTAACTGTTTATGCTGGTTTCTTGGAGAGAAATTTGAGGGCAGTAGCAGAGTGTTCTGTACAAAGTTCCAGACAATGTTTCACACACGTAAATAACAAACATATTTTATTATGAATACACAGATGAATGAGTAATTTTGCTTTTAAGATAAACAGATGTTAATCCCTAGGCATACTTTCCAGTGTTTTAGAAATGATTTGATCAAATCCCATCAGTCAAGGGTAAGTCCTTCTGAGCAAATTAAAAATAAATAAATTAAAATCACAATTATTAATTTGTTTAGAGATGCTGAAAACAATCAACAATTTAACCTAAGTTTTAAGAAAGTTAAAAGAATGATAAGAGTTCATTATGTTTCCATTTGTATAATAGCCTTAGGTTTCCATCATCCTTAGATATAAGCCAAACAGCCTGCTTAAATTGTTTGTCTTACTGAGATATAGACATATAGTATAGTGTGTAAGTTTAGGTGTACAGTGTGTTTGCTTGATGCATTTATATTTTGCAATATGATTAATACTGTGGCTTAGTTAATAACTTTATCATGTTATATATTTAATATTTTTGGGAGGGTTGTTTTTAGACAGTTATGATTTGGTATCTCAGTGTCTTTGAAACTTATAATACAGTATTATTGACTATAATTACTATGTTGTGCATTAGCTCTCCAGAGCTTATTTATGTACAAGTTGTAAATTTGTACCCTTAAATTGGTTTTGAACTCTACAAGGAAGTTTTGACAAGACTGAAACTGATGACTGCTTAAGGCTTGAATTCTAAGGAAATACACTTGGATCGGTAATGACAACAGCAGCAACAACATCAATCAACCACAGGAGTTACTTCTTATTAAGTGTCTTCCATGTATCAGAAACTATAATGGTAATATGGTTGAATTGTTTTATTTATCTGATGTCAGTTAAGGAAAGAAGATGGAGTTGCCTTTTTGAGTTCTCTGTGGGGAAAGAAAATAATAATTTTAATATAAATTTGCCTTCATTTTGGAACTGAATGAAAAGATCTGGGGAGGGAAATAGAGCTATGTGTACAAATTTAGAAGACAGATACTGAGACAGATTTTGGAACAATAATGACTGATTTGTATACAATAGTAAAATATAGCAAAGAGAATGTCACTATGTTATTCCCCAGATATTTTGGTTTAGTTACTTTTTATTATGATGATTAAAAAAGATGCATTGAGAAATAAGAAAGAAAAAATGGTTTATTGCAGGCAACAATAGAAATCCACATTTAAATGTATTAGCAAAAGAATACTATCTTAAAAATTCTGTTTAGTGAAATGATAAATACTTTGATGTTAATTTGATTGATTTTTTCTCAACAATGGAATGATAAATTTAAAATGACACTGTACTTTAAATTAGTTTTTTTTTAAATACTATAGCATTGAAATTATCAGAAAAAGTTTTTCCTTTCCCTACTACCAAGAACTCTCTGTGCTCATAGCATCATGCTAATATAGTTATTTACTGTGAGAATATAGTAATTAAAATTAATTTACTTTCTACAGTACAAAAAATAACTATAATGCCCTGAAGTTGTTTTTTTTTTTTACATTATTAGGCAACATATATACAGTATTTCTGGTTAAGCGAGCAAACCAGTGAGTTATAAAAGTAATGCCTTGCTTCCTGTACTCCAAGCTACTAAAAACACTTCTGTTTAAGTAGGAATTTCTCATTTTATTTGGTTTACTAAATATATCCCTCTTAGGAAATAAATGGCTGTTTAAAAATATGTGGGATAGTAATTATTGGGTGATTATAGGCAGGGCTACATTATACATAAATAATGTAGCATTTATACATTTTCCTACAGTGCCAATCAAAACTAATGTGGCTGAATGCTAGAAATAAGATTTATGAATGAGCTACATACTAAAGTTAGGAGGTAAATTTAGTTTTGAATCTCTAAACATATTAAACCTTATAAATGCAGAACAGGGTTGAGGTAAGTCTTAAGGTAGTGAAGACAGGTCTGCTTGACTTAGGTCCATTCCCAAGAATATACAAAACTGACTTGTTCATCCTTAATGAATAAAGACATTTCAACATGGTATTATCTCACAAAAATTATTTATACATTTCCATTAAAACTACTGATAGTTTGTCAATCCCGCAGAATGGACAGTGCAAATGGCACTATAATATTTGACAAAATTAGTATATCATTGTTGGGCAGATAAAATGTATTATGCTCACTTTGTTGAGATGGCACTGCCCACATAGATACCTGTCGCCCAGGTGATATTAGTTGCCCTTCTTGCTTGGGATGGGCGTGATTATATTAATGTGTGTGGGGGACAGGCTGTAAGCGGGCAGGATCCTTATAGCCTAAGGCTTACTTTTTTTGATGTAGGGTGGTACACTCTCATGAGGAATCTCATTATGCCTCAGATAAGTGACTTTGTATAAGAGACTTCTTCGTTTGTATATTGGATTCAAGGTTTTGAATCTACACTTTAAAGTGGGGCAGACCAGGAGCTTGTTCTCTCTCTGTTCCTGAGATTAGCATTAGAGAGGAGAGCAGAGTAAGGCCATGTGGAGGAGAGGAGAAGTAGCCAAGATGGCGGAGTGCTGAAGGAGAAGCCAGTTTGTGCAGAGTTTGTGCAGAGAGAAAGAGATGGGGAACAGAGGTGAATAAAGCTGGTGAGGTAGAAACCTTTGATTCTAGGAAACTTGGAAAACTCAGTAGCTTTGTGAGCACTGAACGAGTGGGTTTTGGAGCCCACTGTGTGTATTTCTTGCCTGCTGGGTGCAAGCTAGGGTTAAAGATGATGGCCCAGCAGTTGTTGGCTCCACTATTTTATTACCCTCTGTCCGAATCTAATGCGAACCTGCATGAGCCAGGCAGCTGTGATGGTGGCCATGGCTACTGGCTTTATAATCATGAAATCTCTTTTACCCAGGTCTTAACTCATAATTACAGGACTAACAAGGATTGAAAGAGGATAATCATCTATACTTTGGCTCTTAGATATGTCCAGGCTTACATCACTATGAAAAATTAAATGTCCATATTTTATTTCAAAAATAACAAATCTATCTCCAGACTATCTTATTTGATCCTCCATTAATCCTATAAATATGCCCAACTCTTTGTGACTGCAGGTTTTTTCATTTTAGTTTCTGTTGGGCAAATGAGTTTGTAAAATTTGTGTTTTTTGAGTGCTCACTTTTATTGTTAAGAATGGTGCTGCCCATGTGAATGGCGCTGTCCAGGTGAAACTGCTAATTACCTTCCTGCTTGGAAAGGGCCATTGTTATGCTAATGTTGGCTGGAGGACAGGTTTTTGATGCCAAAGAAGTTTTAAAAAGAAAGGAGCAGGAGAGAAGAAGAAGGAAGACATTTTTTTAAAGGAGAAAGAAGCCAAGAAGGCAGGGTGCTGAGGAAGAAGCAAGTTATGCAGAGAGAGAGGTGTGCAGATGGGGAAGCACAGATGACTGAGACTGGTAGAGGCCTTTGATTCTAGGAAAAACCAGAAGAGTCAGTGGCTTTGGGAGCCCTGAATGGAAAGGAAAGTGTTTTTCCTCTTTGTGTTTACTCGCTAGTCAGTTGCGAGACTAGAATAAAGAAACGGCTCACCATTTTTTGGCTCCACTGATTCTTTACTGTTTGCCTAAATCTAATGGGAACCTGCATGTGAATGGCCATGACGGCCACGACTACTGGCCATACCGTTACTATGTTATGTTCTTCCCTCATGCTTTAGATACGTGGCTCAGTCTTACCTTTAGCTCTCAGCTGAAGTATAACCTTTTCAGTGAGGCCTCTGCAGTCTGCTTCATTCTATAATATTTCCCATTATGTTCTATATCAAAACTCTATTTCATTTATAGTACCATCATTCAAAATTAACTAATTTATTTATAGACTTCTATCCAATTATTTGGTTGATCGATATTAAATCATCATTTTTGGGGGGCAAAAGTAGTCAAATGTCAGCAATTTCTTGCTGTTTCATGTATATTCCATGAGGGCAGTTCTTTGCCCATCTTGTTCACTGACATATTTCCTCACTTCTGGCTCACATTAGGCACTAAACAAATATTTGTTGAAGAATGAATAAATGTTAGCTTAACCATGAACACTGAATATTAAAAATATGATGACTCAATAAGTCCATGCAGTGTACTAAGCATTTCACATACAATATCTCATTTGATTCTCTTAAAAAGAAACACCATATGAATAATGTATTATTAAAACTGGAAATACTGGAGTTCATGCTGCCTGTCACTATTTCAGCCAAATAAGTAGAGACAGGGACTGAATCCTTTATGGGCACTTTATTCAGTTGGCTCATGATCTGAGGAGACAGAGGTTGTGTTCCCAAAGACATCTCCCTGTCTTATCTTGAGTCAACCTTTTTATAATGGGAAGGAAAGGGTGGTTTTGGAATTTCAAGGGAGAGGTAATCAGATCATAGTAAAAGTTAATTGGATCACAGCAAGCATTCAGTCTTTGGAGCACATAAGCTTTGCTTAAAGACCCCTGGGGCACAAAAGTAGACTATTTGCAGATCTCATTAAGTCCTGTAGGCTCTCACGCATCCCAGCTCCTGGAACAAAGCCTCTTATCTACATTAACCAATAAGCACATTGACCATAACCAAAGTCACCATTACTCAAGCTAAAATTTTAACCCTTGAGTTCCCCCTATCATTATTGTGCTCATTTTAGAGATAATGCTTCAAATGCTAAGTAGCTAACACATGTTAATCTTAAACTCGGGTCTCCAAAGTCACAGTTATTATGTGAAGAACATTCATTCTTCAAATATTGATTGAGCTTCTTCTATGGGACTGACACTGTGCTAGGTGCTAAGAATACAAAGATGAATAAAACACAATCCCAGTTCTACAAGAGTTTATGATTTCTTGGGGAAGAAAGATATAAAGAAAAGTAATCAGAAACCATACTATCTAGGTTCTGATGGAAGCAGTGTACAGAGTTGTAAAGCCAGTAGCCAGGGGCACTATCACAACAGCCTGACCCACGCAGGTTCACATTAGATTCAGACAGATGGCAATGAAACACTGGAGCCAAAAACTGGTGAGCCATCAGCTTTAATTCTAGCTTGCACCCGGCAGGCAAGCAAAAACACACACTGGGCTCCAAAACCCACACATTCAGTGCTCACAAAGCTACTGACTTATCCGAGTTTCCTAGCATCAAAGCTTTCCAGCTCACCAGACTTATTCACCTCTGTTCCCCATCTCCTCCTGCACAAACTCTTAACAAACTGGCTTCTTCCTCAGCACTCTGCCATCTTGGCTACTTCTCCTCCACATGGCCTTAATCTGCTCTCCTCTCTAATACTTCTGGAACCAAAAGAGAGAGAGAGAGCTACTGCTCTCTCCCATTTTATAGCACAGATAATCCAAACCTTTAATCCAATTATACAAACAAGGAAGCCTCTGTATAATGGGATTCCTAAAGAGAGTGCACCACCCTACATTATCCAATCAGTCAAGGGTGTGGGGAAAAGCTTACTCTTAAAACCAAGCCTTAGGCTATAACAACCTGGCCTGCTTACATTACAGCCTTTCCCCCACACCCATCCCAAGCATAAGGGCAAATAATATCACCTGGGTGATGGGCTTCCATGTGGGCAGCTCCATCTTTAACAAAGTGAGCATATTATATTTTATCTGCCCAACAAGAGTGTACAGAAGTTCAGAGCAGGGATGCTTAACTCTGAGTACAGAGTCCAAGGATGACTGCCTGAAAAAAGGGGACAGTGCTGTTCAGTCCTGAAAGGCCAAAATGTTGTTCATTCTAAAGTTAGAGGAAAGACTGAAGAATTTTTCAAGCAGAGGGAATAAAATGTATGAACAAAGACATGAAAGTGAGGGGAACAAACAGAATTTGGGGGATGTCTAAGTAATTAAGCATAGTACTCGAAGGAGTATAGCGCAGGGGTTAAGAACATAGGCTCTGAATCTAGATAGCCTGATTTTGAATTCCGGCTCTATTCTTTGTTCCCTGTGTGACCTTGGGCAAGTTACCTACCTCTCTGATTTCCAGCTTCTTTTTCTGTAAAGTGGAGATAATAGGTTTACCTACTTCATGGGGATTTTGTGAGGATTAAATAACTTCATACATATTCAACTGACACATAATAAGCATTTAATAACTGTTATTATGATAACTGAAATGCACAGCACATGTGAGAAGAAAGATAGACTATAAAACTGGATATGTAAACAGAGGCCAGATTATGAAGGAACAGCATTCCATAAAGAGTATGAACTTGATTAGATTGGGTAGAAGTAATTGAAGATTCAACTATGAAAGTAAATCCTTTTAGCAACTCTTTCATTTTGTTGCTAATAAGCAGCCAAATAGATTGAGTTTCACCTGATCTGGAAGAGTTCCTAAAGAGCAGAAAATGGGACAAAAAAAACAACAAGGGGGGAAGAGGTAGAAGGCAGTAATCAGGATAAGCTGTAAGTGGATAATTAATCTCTTAATAATCAAGATTTGACAAATACTGAGAAGAAATACATGTATATTCTTAGAAACAGAAGTTTCACACAGTCCACACAGGTGGCAGAGCTGCTGGATTTCTAATAGAAGCTCCCATGGTGGTCCTGCTATTCTACGCTTGGATTATAAGTGGGCTGATGAAGTGTGTTTTTCCTTCTTATACTGGACACAATCCACAAGTAGAAAACTCAAAACTTCCAATGTTCTTTTAGGACAAGCATCTCATTTGAGACAACACAAGCCTGTGTTCACCTGACAAACTGCAAAGTCAAGATTGAAAGGCCTTGACTTGTCCTAAATCAAATTATTAGTTTCATTTCTTTTTCTCCTCCCAAGAACCATTTTTATTAGTTGCAGCAATAAAAAATAAAAACACTGGTAAGCCTTCATTTTGATGACAAGTGGATTTATGATCTTTGCAGAGAAAAGTTGTTTTCCTTTCTCATAAATGATTGAGGCGCTATGCCTGTACAGGAGTCCAACTCAATCAAAGCAGCATGTAGACTCATTTACTACAGATGTGCTAAGTTGACGAGTCTCAAAACATTCATTTGTAGAAAAAGAAATCCAAACAAGCAGCTGTGTACCTCTCTCATACTGTCCTTTGGTTATAGTCATGTAATCTTGAAAAAGACATTGAAACTACAAAGTGAATATACCAGGAATTTTTTTAACTCTTTGGCCACATCAAACAACAACAAAACAAACAAAAACCAAAAAACAAAACCAAAACAACAAAAAAACCCAGCACTCCAATAAGAATAAAAAACAAAGAACATTGTTTAGGAAAATCAGGTAGTTGCATAATACTAGAAATCCCAGAATAAATATTTTTCTCAGTGGAAAAATCTAGTAGCCTCTAAAGGTAAGCCAAAAACACGGTGCCAAGATTATAAATAAATAAATAAATAAATGCAAAAGGACCAATGGAAAGATGTCCTTATCCTTTGTTAAAAATATTCCAAAGAATTTTCTAGTATTTAGAGACTATTACTCTCTGAATGAAGTAGCTTTTCTATTAACATGTAGGTTTTAGAAGTAACTATCTTACAAATCATTCCCTCATGACCAGTTGAGCCATTGTTACCTAATTTCACTCAACATACATTATCATTCTGCCTTCACAGAAAATATTCTACAGGGAGCAGGAACATTGGTAGAAAATATTTCCATATTCATAAATACCAAAGTAAACCTTGGGGTTAAAAGGAGAATCCCTCAAGGAAAAGGTTATTTTGTTTTTATTTTGATGACGATAAAACACTTCAGTGCTTAATGACATCCGGTTATGCTAAGTATGCATGTAAATTTTTTTTTTAACTTATCCTTACAAAAAACTAGAAAGTAAGAAATGGTGATTTATCACCTGATAAATCATTGCCTACTAATTGTGATACAAGGCACCATTCCATTTCATGGCCTGAGAGGTATTCAACATTATTGTAATTTATTCTAATTTCTTTCATCACAAAATTCAAGGAGCTTTTTAATGCTAGCCATATGTCAAGGGACCTGGAGTTCAAAATCTGTGTTTTAAAGCTATCCTCAACTAGGAGAACAATTTAGGAGATGGAGCTAGAATATGCAGGCTTTGTCCTACCAATTTATATTCATTCTCCTTTCCCTTGATTATGTCTTTAATCTCTCCATCTCTACCAGGTTTTTCTAACATTGAAATGTTGCCAAGGTTCTCTCATTTAAAAATAGTTTATACCTGAATCTCAGTTTCTTCTCTAGTTATTGCCCTCCTTTCTCCTTTAGAGACAAATTTCTCCACTCAATTGTCTGAATATCTTGACTTCGTGCTTCATCCCTCCTCCCTCCTCAATCTTGTGCCAGCCTCCACTCATCAAGTCAACTGCTTATTTGCTAAAGTTATGAATGACCTTCAGATATGAAAATACAATGGTTATAATTTTATCTTACTAGCTTTCTATATTAGGGTACATACTTGCAAATACCAGAAACCAACCCTGGATAATTTAAGCAGAAATTTACTGAAAAGACAATGAGTAGTTCATACAGTTACTGATAAACACAGAAAGGCAAGTTTGAGAAATGGATAGAATTAAAGCAAGGTTAGGCAGCCCAAATTTGTATAGTGTGGAAACTGGAATGCTACTGGAAGCTGAGTGCTAACGAGCATACTGACACTGCCAACAGAACACAATCTTCATTGTCACTACCTCTGTGTGTCAACTGCTTTCCATATGAGAGGGCTTAGGTGAATATAACTAGTTAGGTTTAGGTCATGGGCCTACATCTTTGTTTCAAGAAGAGCCTAGGAGGTTAGAGTCTGGCACTTTTGACTCCTATAGTAGACAGTAGTTTCCCACCAAGACTAAAAAAAAAAATAAATAAAAAGAGTTAACATAAATAATTTCTAAACATAAATATGGGCTAAAGATGCTATGTAGCCAAAACAATGAAAACAAAATTAAAAAAAATACCCAACACATTCTTTCAGTATTATTAGATATACTGTAGTTGATGATATCCTCCTTCTTGAAATATCCTTTCTCAAGTTTTTTACATTCTTTTTCTCATATCTATTATGACCACTTCATCTCAGTTTTCTTTGCAGTCTCATTTTCTTTCTTTATCTGACTTCTGAATGATAGAATTCCCCAAAGCTTGATTCTGTCCCTTTTTTCCATTGTTCACTTCATATTTTTTGTTCGTTTGTTTTTTTATTTGCGCCCTAATCTGCTCAATGCCTCTTCTCTATCTTGCCATTTGTTTTGGAAATCTGACTTTCATGTACTGTCTGTATCACCTGAGTTCTCTTGTCCCCTGGTTTCCAGTTGGGGTTGGCTAATGGGATGCACCACTAGGATACAGAAAGGTGGGACAAGAGAGAGGTATTATATCTATTTCTCCCATTTCTTCCAAGATTTGGGAGGATTTCTTTCTGCCAGTGGCTGGATTATTTTCAACAATGGCTCCTGTGAGGTGCCCTTTTCCTAACATCTCCACATCTCAAGTTGACATTATTTATTTCCTTTAACCTTTCAGCTCTAAAGGTGGTAACCAGTTTCTACTGTTGATATCTAAGTTCTCCCAACATTCTATTATTAGCTATCTTAACCCTATCTGCATTTCTCTAAATAGTTTCTTCAAAATTCCAGTTGTGTATACCACTTACGTCCAAACAGTACTCTGATTAGTGCATTTTTATATGTTGATGATGTCAAATTAATATTTGATCTCCTCTCTGAGCTCTAGTCTAGAATATCTATTTACCACCTTATTTCCACTTGAATAGCATAACCTTATCCATAAAATTTGCGCCTCTTTTAGTCTTGTTTTTTCTTTTAGTGATGGGCAATATGGTGCACTGTGTTAGAAACTTGTGTAAGTTAGAGACGTGGAAGTTATCCTTGACACTTTTCTTCCTCCCTCACCTCTCATAATCAAATGTCAAGTCCTGTTAAAGCCACCTCCTAAATACCACCATCCACTTCTTTCCATTTCCCCTTCAGTCTAGTCTAAACCATGAACATAGGTAGCCTGAAATACTGCAATAAATGGTCTTATTATTAGTCTCTTGGATCTAATCTTTCCCCTTCTAACTCATTTTCCATGATGAGGTCACAGGGAATCCTTTAAAAATATAAAATCGGATATTTCCCTCCTAAGCTCAAACCTGAGTGGGTTCTTACTATCTTTGAATAATGCTCAATATTCTTAATATGTCCTTTAATATCCACCATCATGTGTCCCTTGTACACCTGAACAGAATTAAACTCTACACCTTGCTCACTAAACTTTAGCCCTAACTGTTCTTGTTACGGTTCTTCAAACACACAATGTTCTTCCTAGCTTTGCATATGCTGTTGTTTCTACTTAGAATGGTTCTTTCTTGCTCCCCAACACAAGTACTATCCTTTTTTTTCTTTTTTACAGGACAGAGAGAGAGTCAGAGAGAGGGATCGATAGGGAAAGACAGACAGGAACAGAGAGAGATGAGAAGCATCAATCATCAGTTTTTTGTTGCGACACCTTAGTTGTTCATTGATTGCTTTCTCATTTGTGCCTTGACCATGGGCCTTCAGCAGACCAAGTACCCCCTTGCTTGAGTCAGTGACCTTGGGTCCAAGTTGGTGAGCTTTTTGCTCAAGCCATATGAGCCCGCACTCAAGCTGGCAACCTGGGGGTCTTGAACCTGGGTCCTCCACATCCCAGTCCGACGCACCATCCACTGCGCCACCGCCCAGTCAGGCAGTAAGTACTATTCTTAATTTACTAACTCTTACTTATCACTCAATGTAATTTCTTCTTCTTCCTCCCTTTTATAACACCACTTTATATAATTATAAATTATGTAAGGTATAATTGACATAAAGTAAATTGGCATAAAGAATATATCTAAGAAATTATTATTACAAGCAAGGTAATATATCCACCCCTGCAAAAGTGTTCCTCATCCTTTTGTAAGTCATCCTTCCTATGCCTCGCAACATGCACTCCCATCTCAGAAAGCCACTAATTTGCTTTCAGTCACTACAGATTACTTTACAATTTCTAGAATTTATATAAAAGTAGAATCACATGATATGGGCCCTTTTATTTTGTCTGCTTTTTTTCTGTTTTAAACTCAGCATATCTCTTTTGAGGTGGAGTCAGGTGGTAGCATGTATCAATAGTAGATTTTTTTTATTGCAAACTAGTATTTCATTGTACATATGCACCACAATTTGTTTAGCTATTCATCTTTTGATGGACATTTGGGTTGCTTTCAGTTGGGGCTATTATAAAGAAAGTAGCTATGAATATTCACATACAAGTTTTTGTGTGGACATAAGCTTTAATTTTGCTTGGCTAGGAATAAAATGGCTGGGTCATACAAGAGGTATATGTTTAATGTTTTAAGATACTGCCAATCTATAGGATTATTGACATCTTAATAATATTGAGTCTTCTGATCCAATAACATAGACCATATAGCCCTTATTTAGGTTTTTAATTTCTGTCAATAATGTTTTATAGTTTTCAGTATACAGGTTTGCACATTTTTGAGGAGTCAGATTATACTATTTTGATGGTATTGTAAGAAATTTTTAAATGTCAAATTTCTGATTGTTTATTATTAGTATATATTGTTAGTATACAGAAATTTAATTCAGTTTTGTATATTTTGCACCTGGCAACCTTACTAAATTTACTTATTAGTTTTTTGTTCATTTGTTTGTTTTTTAAAGATTTAAGCTCCTTTTAAGACTAAGATCTCTTTTAACCAAACTGATGTCAATGCATAAGCCTATTTATTTTAAAGAAATTTCTTATTTTGTTTTTATTTTATTTTATTTTTTACAGGGACAGAGAGAAAGTCAGAGAGAGGGATAGATAGGGACAGACAGACAGAAATGAAGAGAGGTGAGAAGCATCAATCATTAGTTTTTTGTTGCCGTTGTGACACCTTAGTTGTTCATTGATTGCTTTCTCACATGTGCCTTGACCGCGGGCCTTCAGCAGACCGAGCAACCCATTGCTGGAACCAGCGACCTTGGGTCCAAGCTGGTGAGCTTTTGCTCAAGCCCGATGGGCCCACACTAAAGCTGGCAAGCTCGGGGTCTCGAACCTAGGTCCTCTGCATCCCAGTCTGATGCTCTATCCACTGTGCCACCGCCTGGTCAGACAAGCCTATCTATTTTAATTAAAAACAGCCTGGCTGTCAAAGTTTTCTAGGCTTTAGCCTGATGCTCTGATATTCTGATATATTGCCTCTAAAACAAATAGAAACCATGTTAAGACTCTTCAATAACAGTCACCTTTTCAGATATAATCTAGACAGATACTTATTTCTAAAATAATTAAGTTGTTAGATTATAGTTTCATTATTTTTAAACAAACGAGATAACTCATCATAATGGAATTGAGTTTAGGTACACTATCATGTTACATCTGATAAACAACTAGGATTAATTTATTTTTTAAGAAAAGAAAAACAGATAATTGTACACCAATAACAAAAATATACAGGGTAAATTTTACTGGGTTCTTTTTTTTTAATTTAAAAAAAAATTTAAAAATAATTTTTTAAAAATCGCGCCTTGGATAAACCTCATTGGCTAGAAAACTGCCACTGCTCAAAGCTTTTACTGGGTTCTTGAAAGTATGTTGTTAATTATTCTAATTTGAGTGAAAATGACACGGGATAACAAATATCTTGATTAGGATGATATGAGGGGAGGGAAAAAGAGAAAAGGCTAAATAAAGATAAAATATGATTTTTAAATCTCATAAAATAAGGTAAAAATTTTATCAAAAAATAAGAGGGTAACTATATCAGATAAATAGAGAAAAAACATTCATACAATTTTTTCAAAGTATAATATGAAGCTATATAAAAGTAAAGCGAAAATAATTTTTGGCGGAACCTGGCTTGAGGTACTGGCAAGGCTTAAATGTTCTAAAGGTGACTTTTGATGAACTCAAAACCTAGCCAGGTTGAGTAACCCCTAAAACTTTACTTTTTTATGTTCTTATATACAAGATTTCATATGTGTAAAATGGCATATAAAATATGCATTATTAGATATAAAATATCTAAGTGAATGTACCCTTTGCACTCTAGAAATCATACACACAATTCCAAAATAACTATTAAAGAAGTGACTGGCTTAATTTCAGCCAATGTCAAAGCTAAGAAAGCCAAAATATCTATTGCCTAGCAAGGAGATACTATGCATAAAGAATAAAAGCAAAGAAATATTCAATCTACTCACAGGAAGTCCCTGTTTTCCTGGTAGCCCAACTTTTCCAGGATATCCTGAAAGGCCTTCTGTTCCATGGTATCCTTGCAGGCCCTTTGGCCCAGGTAGACCTGGAAGTCCCTTGGTAATTAAAAATTGCTTGGATTATAGAGAGATACTACACAGATGATTAAATAACAAATACCTTTATACTTATGGGTGGGGTTTTTACATTTTTAATATCCTGTCCCAGTATAAAATTTCCTATTTTTTGGATTCCTTAATGGTTTGCTATTTGGATTCAACAGGTCAGGTCACTGTCTTTAAACTTTTTGTAAACAAAAATGCCAAACTAATCAGCAATTTACTGCGTATCCTTTTCAGCTTTACTGTAATTCTTTGGTATTCTCATTGTGACATTCCCTGCTTTATCCAGCTGTAGTGAAAAAATCAGCTATATGCACCTATCAGTTTAGGATATAGGCTGCCATTCACTATCTATAAAACCTCATAGTGTATTATTTTCCAAAGAAACAAATTATGGCTCTTTTTGTTGCCACTTTGAATTAGATAATTGCATGACTCAAAAAGGTCTAACTATTTCTATTCTTGGGCAACTGGATTCTATATCTCTGATTTGAATGTGTTATAACTTATGGTTATATTCTCTATATTTCTGAACCAATACAGGCCACCCAAAGCAGAAATCTAGCCAGTGGCTAGGGAAAACCCACAGGAAACACTTGCTAATAAGCCGGTCAACAATTATTTACCTGATTAGAAGATGAAACTGATGGCTAAGGTAAAATTAATTTTGTCTGTGATGAAAGAGTTAAATTTTTTTTTCTAAGACTGTCTATTCTATTTACGAGGAAAATAAGAGGTTGAGTCCTTCAATTAAAATCCAGCTCATGTCTTCCTATTGATGCTTGAAGATCTCTGACCTTCGTCACCATTTAGTCATGATTCCAAGTTCCCTGTTTTTTAGTAGTTCAAAATCAGAGAGTAGCATGAGTCCACAGAATGGGCTTTATAACACTGGGAAAAAGCATACTTCAATTACAGAGACGTATATTTAAACAGCAAGCTTGGTTTTGAGCTAATGGTCATATTTTGTTCCCTCTGTGTTCCAGCATGAGCTTAAAATTTTTTGAAGAATATCTGATTTATCCAACACTTGTCATAATTGGTCCCAACCCTTTCTGCTTGCTAAAGTAGCCAATTCTATTAAGAAAAGCAAGAAAGATGCAAAAGGCTTGTTACTCACAGGAATCCCAGGTTTCCCAGAAGGACCAGGAACTCCTTTTTTTCCCTTCGGACCCTAAAAATGTAAATCACAGTTGTTAATTGATTGTAGTAAATTTAATTAAACTGAAGGTACAGAAAAGAACCATGAGACCAGAATGCTACATTATAGCAAGTACTGCCACTAATTAGTTGTATATCTTTGGAACTGCCATTCAAACTTCAGGACAGTCATTTTCTTCAATTACAATTGGGAGAATTTGACAAAAAATATATAAATTTCCATTTAGCTCCAAATTCATGGTTTAAAAATATAAATAAGAATTCTAAGAGGAAACTGTTAAGATTATTTAACAAAGGTCCCCATGTTCAGGCAGGACCTTTGTCTCCCTATTGAAAGTGGCTAAGTACTTAATTCAATAAACATTGAACATTTTGCATCAGGGATTTTGTTGCGTGTTGGGAATGCAAAGTCAAAATCCCTGATCACCAGGTGTTTACAATGTAGAAACAGACATGACCCAATAAGCCTAAAATATGCTATCTGGAAACATAGAGAGGAACATACTTGTGAATCAAAGAAAAGATATTTATTTCCCACGGAACTATTTGTTTTTCCATTTGTGAGATTTTTAAATCATAATTTATTCAACAGCAACTGCTCTGCCAAGATAGTTAGAAACTTGACCATTGCAAATCATGCCATTATTCTGATATCTTAAAATTACTGTAAAAAGAAAAATGTGGAAAAGAGTGACCTAGTTCACAAATAAAAGAAAGAAGCATATGATCATTGCCATAGAGATTTCTCAGATATCATCAAAATTTCTCACAAACAGGATAATTCTACCAAAATGGTAAGTTATGCAAATCTGAAGATAGTATCAGATTTAATCTGACAACAGTAACAAAATAAATTTCACAAGATATTACATCTTCTGAAAATAAGCTTAAACATTTTAAAAAGAAATAGCATATCTAGTCACAGAGTAAAAGGCCATTTTATGTAAGAGATAAAAATCTGTTAGAATTTAATAATAAAAAGATATATGGATCAAGGATTTGCTTTCAAACTCTGAAAACTCTTTTACTTATCTTAAGAAGTCACTAATGTAAAGTCTTTCTAACGGTAAGGAAACCAAAAAATATGATATTTGTTGACCTCGGATTAGTTGAAGATTCTAGAACATATGATCCCTATAATATATATATATATTTCAGAATACAATAAAGAAGTAAAGTACATAAAGACTTTGAAATATTGAAAAAATTTTATTTTAGTTGTATTAAATAGCACTAATTAGATAGTATATGAAGGATGATAATATTCAAATATGTTAATCAGTGTGTTTTTTCTTCACAGTATTATTTTTTATGCAAAGTGATAGATCTATTCTATATTTCTCATTTTCAAAATAGACTTTTTATGAATTTCAAAATAGTCCTCTGAAAGTCATGGTGGGTAATAGTTTGAAAATAATATATTTTTTAAATACAAAAGCCTGATTTTTAAATATTAAATGTCTATCTTTGAGTATTAAATACCAAAGTTATAAGTGATTCAAGTCATAAAATTGATGGCATAAAGAACACATTTAGAAGAGAAAATTTTTTCCTACCTAAGGGGATATAAAGATCTTCAAGTTGTCGAAAGAAAAGAGAAGGAGAAGGGAAGCCAGACTGCTGAATACTGACAGTATATCTCTGAAAAGAATCCTTTACCCCACTTGGCCCTTTAAGACTCAGGGCGAGTAGAAACAATAATACCCCCAGATAAGTTTGAGGACTTGGGCACAAACATGATGGCTAGAGAGACTAATGTCCTCATTAACAAGTCCACATAAACTACACTGCGTGTCATCAATAGAGGAGAAATTCCTGCAGGAGAGGTCTAGGCCAACGAGTTTGAGAGAGTGTGAGTCCCACAAACACCCAACATGGTATGGGGAGTAGCAAAAGATTATTTCCATGTGACCAAGAACAGAATCATATGCCCTGTAGAGGCCTATATAAGGAAACTTTGTAACCAAGATGAGAAAATAGTTGTACATGCTAACAGATCACAGAACTTCTGCCAGGATGTCCAAGGTAGATGGCAAGTGGAGGCTAAAAGGATAATGTAAATTTCAGCGAATTCTAGTGTAAATAGATGATGATTGAAGACCAAACTCACCCCCCGTTCCTCCTATTCCCCACCATCACCACTCAGAATGTACTTATAAACTTGACAAGAGAGCAGTAAATGGGGGAAACTATAAATCAAGCACAGAATATTTGAGTGGATGGAGTTATCAATTGACTAGGTTTCCACCAACTAGGTTTCTACCATCAGAGAGGAGAGGCATTTAGGACAAATGTTAAGTTCTATTATAAAGAACATAAACAAAGTTATATTTTTAGTATACTTAAATTTATGGCTTAAGGTTCAATATGCTACACATGTATGAGAGTGTTTTATTCCAAATATTCAAATAAAATAAAAGAGATTCACATATCACAAACTGATTACAGTTTAGAATGATCATTATGTTGGGGCTTATTTCAGAAAAGTTAAATATTGTGCACTAAAATCTATATATATATGGGTCTATGATTATGAAAGCTAGAATATTATTCAGACTTGGATGAGCACCAAAAAGCAGCTTTCAATAGAATAATACTAAAGAAAAGTATGACAATAAAAATTATTTTTAAAGTGTATTTTCCTACTTGTAATAGGACAATTATGGCAAAATATCTCCATTGAACACAAAAAGTGTTTAACAGATAAGAAAACTATAGTCTCTGCCCTTTTTATATGTTCAATTTAGAAAAAAATTCCTTATCATAATTATTGTCAACATCACTAAAAAGACATAGGTCAACTAGAAGCCAAACTTACAATGGTTTTAAGTAAAGATCAGGATGTATGCATTTTTTAAAAAATCTCTAAGTTGGAATTGCTGGATAGTCTTATAACTAAATTAAGAGCCAACCATTACAAAATTTTAATCTTACACAGATGTGATCTGTTGAGTAAGAAATTATGAATTGGGTGGGCTAAAGACAAAGAAAATATGTGTCATTTAAGGTGTTAGCAGAGAATTAATTGAGTTGGTATCATTAGAAGAAAAAAAATCACTTTTCAATCCCCAGAATTCAAATGTAATAAAGCAACAAGTATGTTATGTTATTTTCACATTTAACTTACTTGTATTATATTTTTAAATATAAGTACCTCATAAATGAATAGACTTTCCCCCTTGTAATAGGAAAGACAAATGATTTTATATGTAGTCTTTAGAGTGCATGAAAAATGGTGCTTTCTTTTTTTCTGGCTAGCTTTGAAAAACAGATTGGTTCATTTGAAACTCGATCCATAGAAACAGCTTTCTGTTCACTGGGATTGTATCCACTCGTGGACCACTGAAGATGGTAGTCTGATTCTTTGGATAACAAATATTTTTAAATGTGGCACTGTAGTCCAAACTCTAGTTCGTTTGTTTATTCAAGTGAAGCTGAACAGCTATCTTTATATTTTGCTAGTTCTTTGTTAGAGGGTAGCTTTAAAATGCCAACATAAATTTAGTGAGGCAAGAATTAAAGTCTTTCTCTCACTCTTTTTTTTTTTAACCAAGATATTTCAATTCACTAAAATCTGGAATTTTGTTTTAGAAGGAAAATAAGATTTTGGCTTGAATTTAAGTCTTTGGAAGTCATTATAAGACAGTTCACTATACTTGCATTACAAATGTCTTCTGAAATATGTAGTGATTCTGCAATTGGTTTTGACTTGCTCTCTTTCTTTATAGTTGTTCACAGCCTCATATCTGAGAGCCCAATGAGTGAATTTGTTGTTTGAGTAAAATTTGTCATAGTTTACTTGATTTATAAAAGGTTTCAAAGTAAAAGAGGCTTTTATATAATAAATGAATCAGGAAATAAAGGTTTTAGTGTTGGTTCTGTTGGTAACTAGTTCTAAGATATTAAGCAACTCATAATCTCTCTGGGAATTAAGTTTCTTCATCTGAAAAATGAGTGGTTTGTCCACATAATCTAAAAAGCCATTTACAAATCTAAAAAACAAATTTAAAGGTTTGCAAAAACAAGATGACATCAATTGGACAGGATCCACTTGGCCAACGAAGGTATCCCTAAATAAATAATACATAGCCAATAATCATTCTTGTAACAATTATTAATATTTTAAATGCTAAGAGACCTTTTAATGTGCCTTGGACTACATGCAAGCATCTCTAAAAGTGGGAAATACTAGTTCCCCTGGATTATACACAATTTAAAGCATTGTTTCTCAGCACCTTTCAGCTCTGTTACCCATGAGGAGCTGACCATGTAGGTGGGTGATGCAGTTGCCTACTAAGAATATTTGATTTTCATTGGCATAACTTTAACAGATACTAATAAATATATAAGAATTTCTTCTTCCTGAGATATGTCAAAAAGAAAAAAAAATGAGAATATAAAAGTACTAATTTTAAAAAATTAGCAACTTTATGTCTATTGATTTTATTAAAATTTTTTTATTTATTGATTTGAGAGAGAGAAAGAGACATAGATTTGTTGTTCCACTTATTTACATATTCATTGGTTGACTCTTGTATGTGCCTTGACCAGGAATTGAACTTACAACCTTGGTGTATCAGGATGATGATCTAACCAGCTGAGCTACCGGGACAGGGCTAAAGACTGTCAATCTTAGAGTCAAAACTCGGGAAGGTATTTACATCCTTAGGTACTTAATGCAAATATAAGAAAGTTGTATGAAAGCAGTAGCAGTGTTCTAGATTCACAGCTTTTCCCACACATTTCCCATTTTGGGTATTAAAATTTTAAGCAACTGAGACAAATGCCTTCTTTCACTGCTTTTTTTCTTGTTAAGACTTGCCTTCAATAGGAGATTTTAGTTTATTATTTATTAGTCTTATTTATTAAGGAACCTGATGGTAAGTTACTAGGTAGATGTCAAGACTATTTAAAATGAGTTCCAGGTGAGCAAACACCCATGTAATATCAGATTCAACCCAGTTTTATTACTTACTCTCACAAGTGGGAAACATATATATGGGTGAAAGCTGCTTAAAAAATTAAGAGAAACACTGGCTTAAATTCCTTACTTTTTATCTATTCTCCCATAGTTTATTTTTAAAATACAGTACGTTTTCTTAAGAATTTAATTTATAATCAGAATACCATTAAAAACAGGGCAGCAATGAACTGATGGTACAAATTACAAAGCCCGTGGTTACACAGAGTTGAGGCAACATCTGCCAGTGCACAGGGAAAGAGATGGCGAAATTCATTAAGACAACAGGTTTTTACTTTGTTTGATGACAAATAATATTTTAAGTCAATTATGAGTCTGTGTCACACAAACTATTTCTGCCTCTGGCTTACTACAATAATGAAATAGGTGTGGCTTATGTATTTTTCAGTCTGCAATGCTGGTTCTAAGGCTTGTGGTATGTCTTCTTGAAATCCCAAGGAGAGACAATTAGTTTGCAACACATTTATGTAATGTCCACAAAGCCAGAGTAGGCTTCTGGCGAAAGGAAATTTGGAGGGCAGTCAAAACACATAAATTAATCAAATAATCATGTTTCATAACAATTACTGACAAACACCCTCTTTAGAACCCTACAATGATTCTTGCTTTAAAAGGAGGAATGATTATTTAAATTACAATGAACAGCCACTCCTTGTACCTCTACTTTCTTGAGCCACAATAAACTTCAAATTGCCTTAAACAATTTCAACTTACTTCAGATCCTCTCTCTCCTTTTAGTCCTTGTTCGCCTTGGTCACCTGGCTCACCCTTTAATAGGAACCAAAATTGAAATCACATATGAAGGAAAGACCAAATAACATATATTAACATAATTTTTTTTAAATGCCAGAATTACAAAGAATGCTTTCAAAACATACTGGAGGCCCTTGTTGCCCAGTGGCGCCTCTTGGTCCTGGTATACCCACATGACCCTAGGAATAGAAAAGATTATATTATTAGAGTAAATAAAGACATGTGATTTAGAGCAGTCATATTCAACCTTTTTACACTTGAGGACTGGTGAAAATAGGAGAATTATTCCAGGGACCGCTAAGGCAGAAATCATCCAGAGCATAAGTAAATTCGACTAAGATCTCTGGATCTATAATCTTCATACAACATCAGGGTGCTTAACTGTTTCATGGACTGGCACAAAATTTCTGGTGGACCTGTCCATGAACCTGTGGTTGAAAAACATTGGCAAGAATAGTATCATTTCAAATGGTAACAAATCATTTTAAACTTCAATTTAAATATCATAGAGATTATAATTTTCTCTTGGAAATAGTATAGAACATATAGCCACTAGATATTATGATTATACTGAGAAATAGTATAAAGTTTTGCTTTAAATTTCTAATTAGGTTAATGTAATGGGTTGATGGTGGCCTGCCAAAAGGTATCTATGTCCTAACCCTAGAATTTGTGAATATGATCACATGTAGGAAAAAAGTTTTTGCAGATACTGTTAAATTAGAATTTAAAAGGGATTATCCTGGATTATCTATGTTGGACTATATCTACTGACAAGTAGAGAGAGGGTAGGGGGGCACACAGACACAAACAAAAAAGGAGAGGGCCCTGTGAAGACAGAAGTAGAATAGGAGCTACACAGCCACAAAGAACACTGTCTGCCACCAGCAACAGGGAAAGACCAGGAAGGATTCTATCCTAGAGCTGAGGGAGGGAGCATGGCCCTGCCACCATCTTGACTTCCAATTTCAGGTCCCTAGAACTATGAAAAAATAAATGTATGTTGTTTTAAGCCACTCAGTTTGTGGAAAATTTTAAAGACAGGCTCAGGAAATCAAATAGCGAATAATCAAAGGTATGAAGAGTTTGAGAATAAATTAATTTTTTCAACCTCTTCCCATTGTGGAAGCTTGCAATGGTCCCCATTTTTACAAACTAAGGTCATAGCTGTTTGGATAGATTTACTGGGTTGAAAACTGGGAGTGGTACAATATATAATTCCTACGCAGATCAAGTGACTGACATCCAGCAGTCTGTCATCATCCCAGTTCTCCTGAGGAGAAATGGGGACCTACATTTCCTTCTTCGAGTGTGTAAACAGAAATGAGCACAACCTGGGGCCATTTCAGGTGAGAGTTATGCATGAAGAATTCTGCATGTAATCTCTTTATTTCTTTCCTACTGTCCTCTTCACTTCAGACTGCCTTCTTCCTACTCTCTGTTTATTAAAGAAAAAATGCTATAGCAAAGGCAGTTTTCAGGCTTACCTCCTTTTTCTGGGCTAGGAGAAGAAAGGACTACAGACACAGGATAACAATATTAATTCTCACACAAAGATCAATTGAAACCTTCTTGTTTGTGTTCTATGAGGCAAATGTTTATGATTTTAAGATTCAACTTCTTGATAAAGGAAATGAATTTTGTTTAAGGGAGTAAACAGTGGCAAGAGAAAAAGGCTAGCTTGGAAATATTTCTATAGCATGTGGCTATAACTAAAGAAAAATTATTATAGCATGACCTTTACCAGTAAGACCTGAGAAAAGTCAGGAAATAATAGAAGCAGGGCAATTAAGAGGGAGCTAATTACTAGTAAATAAAACTGTTATAGATCACTTAGCAAACAGACTGAGGAGAGATTGGTAAAGTCTGGTAAAGACTGGTAAAAAGCTGGAGTTACAGACTGAAGTGAGAGTGAGCACATGAGCAAACCACAAAACTCAAAACTAGGACGGCCAATTATGGCTTTGTCACCACTGTTGTCTGTAGTTTTACCCAGAGCTTTTTAGAATGAACACATAGAATAGCCAACTGTCTCTCTTGGCTTTGAGAAATCTGAATACAAATCTCACCAAAAACAAACTTGCTTTCTGGGTGTTTCACTGTAATTCTTCTGGTCCTTTCCATTCTAATAATAAATATTGACAAAGACTATTTTTTTCCTGCAATGGTCAAAATTAAGTATGTTAAAGTATATATTATTTTAAAGTTTCATAGGGAAAGTTATGGGAATGATTAATCTTGCCTAATATTATTAGGTAGGACCTGTTGGATGGCTGAGGGAAGCCTGGAGAGGATTTTATAAAGGAAGTAATAATAAACTGAATATTAAAGGATGAATGTTCCAGGCAGTAAAGTAAAAGGAGAACATTTTGACAGAAAGAATAACATAAGGAAATAAATGAAAATTCATCTGACAGAACATATTAAGTGGAGAATGAGTTTGAGAGGTCTATAACTAGGGATAGAAAGTCTAGTTAGGAATTGATAAAATAATCCAGACAAAAAATAATGAATGCCTAAACTAAAGCAAGGCAAAGTGGCTAGATTTCAGAGATATTTAAGAAATCAAAATAAGTGACCAATTGAATTTAAGAGATGAGAAGAGGAAAAGAGAGAAGGGAGAGGAGACAGTAGAGAGGGAGAGATGAGAGAAGAGAAAGAGAGGAGAGAGAGGAGAAAGAGAGGGAGGATTCATTTACTGGCTTGGACATCTGGATGCCTGGTGATACTATTCACTGAACTGAGGACATACAAAGAGGAGGATCAGATGTGGGGAGCATGATGATACTCTGGTTTGGGACAAAGTGAGTTCGAGGTGTCTGTGATGATGTCCAGTAGCTATTTGGAGATATGTCTGATGCTAAGAAGTGAGAGCCAAGTGAAAATTTACTTATTATTTTATTATGTGCAAAAAAATTCTATGGCCTTTGCTAAACCAAAGTAAAAAGGAGTTTAAAATAGAACGTAATTTATTCAATGTATTTCTAGGACTGTCTCACACAGTTTAGCCTGACCTAATTTTGGATGTTTGTATAATTCTGTTCATAGCCTAAAAAGTGAATGTTGACAATATAATATGCTTATTCCTCCCATGTGCTCTGGCTCTCTCAAGGCTCAGATGAATTTATGTTGACATATGTGATGTATAGTTTCCTGGATGACAACTATAATTTATTCTATTTGTTTTTATACTGATTAAATGTTTTTATTCTGTATGTCTTCTATATGTGATGTCCATAGAGGCAGGGGCTGTGTATGGAGAGTCCAGTGTCATATTCATGGAATCTAACTCTGTTCCTGGACTATGACAGATATTCCAATATATGCTTAATGAATAACCAGAAATTTAATATATGTAACACATAAAATGTATCATGTATGTCAATACCTAGAATTTAATGATGATAATAAGCAAGATACTTTTGTAATTTTCAGTTTCTTAAAGAAGAAAAAACAAAGAATGATGAGAATAATTTTAAAATAATTTTAATTGTTCACAGCCAAATGGAAGCAAAATTTTCATTATTCATTCCATTTTTTCCCAATTAACAGGATAATTATGAGTTCACTGCAATTATAAGAATATCTATGAATGTTAAACTGTTTCTAAAAAGTTTGGTGATTACATAGCCATAAAAAGAAATGAAGTACTGATATATTCTACAGCATGGATAAAATCTGAAAACACGATGTTAAGTGAAAGAAGACAGACATAAAATCTGCATGATTCTGGAGCTAGAGAAAAAAATGAACTAACAAGCAAAATAAAATAGACTCATACATAGAGAGCATACTGATAGCTGTGGGGAAGGGTGTTGAGTGAGCGAGGTGGAAGAGTAGAGCAAAAAAGTACAAAAAAAAGAGAAAAAGAAATAACTCATGGACATGGATAACAGTGTGGTGACTGCTAGAGGTGGAGAAGGGTATGGGAGATAAATGATGATGAACAAAGACTTGACTTGGAAGGATTAACGCAGAATATGGTGTACAGAGATGTGTTGTAGAATTAGGCACCTGAAACCTGTGTAATTTTGTCACCCCATAAATTCAATTAAAAAAGCTATAAGATTCCATTTATATAAAATATCCAGGATAATTTTAAGCAAAGTAGTAGTTGCCAGAGGCTTGGAAAATAGAGAGTGACTGCTTAATGGGTATGGGGCTTCCTCTTTGATATGATGAAAACGTTCTGAAACAAGTTAGTGTGTGATGCCTGCACAATATTATAAATGTTCTACATGTCTCTAAATTGTATACTTTAAAAATGGTTAAAATAATAAACTTTATGTTATATATATTTTAACACAATAAAGAAAGCTTAGTGACAGTGCTAACACTTAGTTTACTGGAATGAAATAAAAGCATATACAATGTCTACACAGAAAAGCAATCATTTAAAAATATAGCCCAAGGCTACAACAGAAAAGTCTAACTGCTAAATAAAGCATACAAATCAAACTTGTGATTGAGAACATTTGGCAGGAAACAAGTATGAATATTCATGACTTTGATATTTCTAAGCAATAAAATTAGTGTGGTTGTCTGGCATGAAATTAATGTTTAGAATAGAACCATCAACAAATGGTAAAATGATCCCTAAAGCATAAGGACAGAATGAAACAGAGTTGGATAAAATAAGACATAAAGAAAGATGGGGGTCAAATCAGTACATGAAACACCCATAATTGAAAACTTCAGCAGTATTTTGGGAATAAGAAAGGAGAAATAGATTACAAAGTGAATGAAGAATGTATGACTATCCAGAGTAATGGGGCCAGGGTTTTTCGTATGCTAGCCAGTGAAGAGATTCTTCTTTTTCCATTAGAATAACTGTTTGCCAGTAAATATGGTGATTTAGCTGCCTAATGGTTTGTAGTTGGTAGAAGCCAAAAGAAGATATTGCAAGGACTTGATTTTCCCAAGAATGTGTGGAGAAGTCACAGAATAAGTTTAGGAAGTTTTAAAAAGCTTGTCAAATTATGCTGGAAGCAGTGCGTTGGTGTCACAACCCAAAGAAAAGCTAATTTTAGTAAATCTACTGGATTCCTTGGATTAAGAAACATTGTAGATGCAAATGTTATGTAAATTGGAAACAGAAGATAGTCATCACAACAATTTCACAATCATTTAGAGCTATCTTTAACATTTGCTTCAAAGAGAGTGTGAGGAAGTAAAAGCTGATTTTTCATATTTTAGGCTTGAGAAAATCAGTTTATTAACAATACTTATCTACCTACTGGCTATCCATTCAATCTGGCTCTCTAAGTCTTCATTTCAGACAAGATCACAGAAATTTTACATGAAAGGCGTATGTTGGGTCAAACAGCACTAATTCATTATTAAAAATGAATTATGTTTATATACATATGATATTCTATTATTTACAGGGCTTAGAACAAGACATTATACAAGAAAAAATAATTCATATTTAAAATTGAAAACTAAAATAGCTGCGTGTGAATGATTAGCAAAATAATTAGCTACAGAAGAGGGTAAAATATTTGTGCTGAAGGGCTTCTATAAACAATAACAATTATAGGATTAGAAAAGAGAGAAAGATCACTGTTAGGGTGGGTCAGGGGAAAAGGTATTTTGATGGGATTTATTTAAGTAAAAATTATGTAATATTGTGAGCAGGCAGAGAACAATATGAGCAAAGAAGACAGAGAGTATAAGAGAGAGTTAGCCAATTTTGTTTAGTGCAGTGGTTCTTAACCTGGGTTCTATCGAACACTAGGGGTTCGATGAGTCAGTCTCAGAGGTTCAGAGAAGCCTCTGCCGCAGAGGCCAGAATACCATAATTTGTTGTGAGTTCACGCACTTTGTTGGTTTTGTTCTTTGAGCAAGGTGATGTTCATGCACGGAACATTTTGTGCACCAGTAAGAAAACATATACCTATGTCTTGAATTTGGGGAAAAAAAATTCATATTTTATTTATCACTAAAGAAGGGCTCGGTGAATGCGCATATGAAACTGATGGGTTTGGTACCACAAAAAAGGTTAAGAACCACTGGTTTAGTGTCTGACATTGTAGACAGAAAGGGAAGAGTTATAAGGCAGGAATACAAAACATTCTCAAAACAATTGTGCTAAAAAATGACACAGTAAATTCAATATATAGTATAATTTTGGCTGATGAAGTTGGTCTCATAAAATACTAAGAATGAATGAGGGTAAGAATTGACATAAGGCCTGAGAACATAGTGACATTCATCTATCCATCTGAGAATTCTTTATTGAATTCCTACTATATATCAAAAACTGTGTTATAAAAATTGGGAATATAGTAATGAAAAAGGCAAGAGTCTTACTCTCATGGATCTGACATTTTGGTGGTAGAAGACAGATAATAAACAAAAAAGAAAATGTGTAAAACAAGATATAGGTAGCATTAAATATCATGAAGGAAAATCAAGAAATATGATATAAAGTGATGCATTAAAAGGATTAGGCAGGAGATTAGAGAGAGGGAGAAATAAAAGTTAGATATATTTCCCACACAAAAAAGAGGGACAGTTAGAGAAGGCCTAATAGGAAGTAACATTCAGCTGGCATCTGAAAGATGAGAAAAAAGGAGCAACGGGAGGAGATGAAAATGTTTCTGGAAAGAAGAAACAGAAAGTACAGAGCTAGACTTCCGCCAGAATGAAAAACATAAGACATTACTAATTATCTCAATGATGCTTATTTTCATTTGAGAGGGAGCAGAACGACAGAGAACCTTATTCAAACTTAGAAGCAAGGCGTGAAGTGTGCAGTAATTACCTTATATCCCTCTGCTCCAGGCTCTCCTCTCTCTCCTTGTTCCCCCACTGGACCCTACAGAGACCACATGCAAAAATAATCAATCTCACAGTCTGATCTAAATCTTTGTAAATGCAGATGATACTGTTAGTGTGATTCTTTTTTTAAAAAAATATGATACCAAATGTATAATAAATTTATTTAGTTCCATTAAATAATTTCAAAAGATTGGATCTCAGTGACACCAAAAACATCATAAGCATTGAATTATTTAAAGAGATTCTCATGATTCTTCTAGAAAAAATACTAAAAAAGTGAATTACAATTAAATATAAATTTTTAGAAATGGTGTCAGAAAGAGACTTGACTTTGGGTGGTGAACATTATACAATATTCAGATGCTGTATTATAGAATTGTACACCTGAAACCTATATAATTTTATTAACCAATGTCACCCCATTAAATTCAATAAAAATTTAACAAAGTAATCTCTAAATAGTATTTAATATACATAAATGGTATTCGACTATGGAAAAAATATAAATTTTCAGATGAATAATGTATGATATATATGATGCCAAAATTACTTGCAGTCTTAATGTTAAGATAATTAAAAAGGATTTAAGCAGGACCATTCAGCCACTTAATTCCACTAATTAAAAAACTTATATTTAATAACCTTTTAAATGTATCAAATAGCTAATCCCACTTGACAGTTCTTAATCAGAGATCTTATTGCTTATCTAATATGTAAAATTTTAAAATTTTAAGATGTAAATTAACCTAATGAACTCTGCACTTATTAATTTTAATCCTTCTGGTAGAAATAAACAAATAAATTTACATTTAATAACTTTTCTAAATATTTCTAATATGAAATCTTTGATATGATAAGCTGGTCAAATAATATAGTCTAAAATGCACTTAAAAAAATAAATTATTACATACTAGTAACTTAGATTGAAATTAGTTGGGAAAACGCTAAAATTTATTATGACCCATTAATTGATAAATTTTAACATATTCCTTTGTGAATAATAAAGATAATAAACATAATGTAAAAGCAATGATTTCAGACTCTCCTGAAATTATTGAGAATATTGTTAGTTTAAGTTTCCTAGACTTTTAATATATTTATATTTTAATGACTTCTTTGATCCTAGCAGGTGTGAATCTGGGGGAAAGAAGCACTCATATGCTATACAGTATTTGTTCATATTTTTTCATTTGCTTTAAAAATTTTACATTATTTCTTATTTTTTCCTCTTAGAGGTTTAGAGAGCCTTAAACATTTTAAATTAAAAAAAAAACATATATTCTTTGCTCATTTAGAAAATAAATTTAATGGGTGACATTGATCAATAAGAGTATATAGGTTTCAGATAAACATCTCTATAGCATCTGAACTGTTGATTGAGTTGTGTGTCCATCACCCAAAGTCAAATTATTTTTTATTACCATATATTTTGCTCTCTTCACTTTCCTTTTCCATAGCCCTCCTCCTGGTAACTACTTAACTTTTATCTATGTCTATGAATCTCAGTTTTGTATATCACCTATGTGTGAAATTGTATAGTTTTTAGCTTTTTATGATTGATTTGTTGCACTTAGTATAATGTTCTCAAGGTCCAGCCATGTTCTTGTAAATGGTACTATGTTATCATTTTTTATGGCTGAATAGTATTCCATCAAATATATATATATATCACATCTTCTTTATCTTTTTTATTTAAGAATATTATATATTTTTAAAGATAAGTTTGCCTCTAGGTTTGTGAGACTACTTGATTTAATAAAATAATTCTAAAATATTTCCTATTTCTAAATAATGTATGACTTTTAACTACCTCCACAGAGCCAGCTGAAAAAACCAGGAATGACTACATATTCTGATCTTTCTGCTTTAGAATTCATTTATCCTCTACAATATCATGTGAAAAATAAAAAATTTAACCAATGTATTTATTTCTGCCAACTAAACATTTTTATTTTATTTATTTAATTTACTACAATAGCTATTTCTTAAAAACTATGATTACAGATTACAGATATTCTTTAAAATGCTCAATTAGGAGACTGTAGCTCAATGATCTTTAAAAAGTATTAGTTCAAACAACTGGTTAGATGAGTCTTGAAATCATTTGCTGTGTGTAAACTAGTATAAAGAAAGATACATATCAGATTTTTAAAAATACTTTAGAAATAAATCTAAATTTGAGATTAAAGAAATATCTGTCCTAAAGTGCCTACAGTATGTAATTTTAAAATAATTTCTATAAAAGGTGTTATCATGCATTTAATTTTGAAAGTTGGATTTAGCAAGTCACCATATTAAACATATATTTTACTAAGCATCTTGACCTACATTTAAACAACTTTCATATATAGATTATGTGATTACAACTACTGCTCTCCTATAAAAATCATGTTGTATAACGAAAGAAAAAAGTTCTCTGAAAGGATGTGATTGATGTGAATCTATTACAATAATTGCTTTTTATCTCAAAACATCAAAATAATTTTAGAAAAAGACCTACTGGTTCACCTCGAGGCCCAGGTGGTCCTAGGACTGTGTTATCTTCTCCTGGATATCCCTATTATGAAAATAATGATTTATAAAAAACAAAATTAATAAAATAACCTATAAAATATACAGCCTAGTATTTTATAATACAGTATGTTATGAAAAATATGAGCTGGTTTTATCTTTTTAAATAAAAATCTGTAACCTACAAAACTTAGCATATGATATTTTATACACAGTTGTAGTTCATATGTGGTTCTTTTTGGAAGTATCTATCTGCTTTATTTACATAAAATGTAGCATAAGAATTTTCTCAGTGTCAAGTTTCCAATGATATTAAAAATCAAGAGGAATACTGTTGTAGTTATTCTTAACTCATAAACCTTTTACTATAAATGTACTATAATTAGTCATTTAATTTAGAGTTTCCCAATCTCTCTCAATAAGTACTTAATTTTACTTTTACAAAGATTTGCAGATTGTAAAATACTTTAACATATATTATTTCTGCTCAATTTTGAAACAACCTATGGAATACATTTTAATAATTTATTGAAATTTTAACCCCATGTTATTTATTTGTTTTTCTTCTAAAATTTGCAATACTTTCCAAATGAAAAGTGTTTCTTATTTCTTTGAAAAATTTCCATGTGTATTTTTGGAAAGAACACATAAATTAAATGTTTAACTTTAGGATTAAAAAGTTAATATATACACACACACCTTTTCTCCTTTAGGTCCCGGCAACCCAGAAAGTCCTGGTTGACCTTGATGGCCCTAACAAAAGGACAAGTGAGTAGACATTCTCGATACTATAGTATCTATATATGCTCTACCTAATACCCAGGATCACGCCATTAGATATTGTACTATATTGAAAGAAAAATAGGATTCTCTTCACAGGGGGATGGGACCTAGATATGTTAAAAAGGTTGATCAGGGAGATATCATCTTATTTTGCATATTTGAAATAACATCTTTATATAAATGTCTTCATACAAATACGCACTTTCTTATTTCCAGTAGAATTGCTTACTCTATATCCTGGAACTCCTGGTTCTCCATCAGGTCCCATTGATCCTAAATGTCCCTAAAAACAAAGTAAGTATTAAACAGAAAACAGACAATTGTTTAAATCATTAAACTTGTACTCATATTATATAAAATTTACATTTTCCAAGGTATAAAATTCCACCTAGTCAGAAATGAGAAAACCAAAAATAGCACCCTAACCTTTGCCTTATTTTTTTTCTGAGCCACAAAAGTTCCACAAAAAAATGTCTATTTGGTTTACTTCTGGCATAAACACCGTAATCATATTAAGAGAAATGCCTCCAGTTGTCAGAATCATGCAGGTTTCCAGCAAATTCTTGGAAATTTGGAAAGTAGTTTATATTTGTCAAAATTTGTGGTAGATGAGCATCACTGAATATTAGAGAGTAAAACCTGATCATTTTTGATATTGTCACGATGGGATCAAGGGAACTTTGTACTCACTGACAGTTTCAGATGCTTTGCTGAACACTTTTAGCTTTAGTCAAAGTTGTTAAAATAGAAATGGTTAAAAACTTGTGTGCAATAATCACCCTATGATTTCTCTTATTATTTATGTTTTACAGATCAGTAAGTGAGATAAATTAAAGGATAATCAGCAAATGCCATTAAAGTGTTGAAAAGATGGCTCAGACAATTCAGAAAAGCAAAAATAATGAGCTTAAAATGCCGTAGCTTTCACAATATCAAAGAATTTCTGTATCAATTCTATTTGAGTCTCAAAATAAGTAAAATATTGTAAATTGAGGCACAGAATGGTCATGTGACTAGCCAAATATTACACTTAAGAGAAGTTCTAATCAATATAATAAAGTCAGGATAATAAATAAGAGGAGTGATATGATTATTTACCTAAAGAACCCATGAGAATCACCTAAATTAGAGTGAATATAAAGTCAAAATATGTATAAAAATAGATTTCCGTGTACAGCACCAATAAGACATAATGAAGAAATGATTAGATTAAAAATAAAATCTGTAAGAAACTAAGAATAAACATAACAAGAAAAATGTAAGAACAGAGATAAAGGAAACAACAAAACTTTATTGAAGGATATAAAGAAGATATGAGTAATGGAAAGACATCTGGTGTTTTTTTATTGAAAGATTTAATGTGAAAATAATTGAGCTGATTTTTAAGTTTACATGAAAGAGGAAATAGTAGTAAGAGCAAAACTTAAAAAAATAAATTATGGAGTATTTGCTCTAACAGATCTTAAAAAGATACTATAATAGTACAATGATTTAAATAATGTGATATTGACCCCCAAATTTACTAACAGATTAAGAGAAGAAAATAGAATAAAAGCAGACTAATGAATATTTGACAGTATATGTTATGGTAAGTGTACCATAAAAGGATTGAAAAGTGGGAAATTGCTTGCTTATTAAATAATGCTGAGACAACTGGCTATCAATTTGAACAAAAGAATATTTGTCCTTTACAATTAATATCATAGAAGAAATAAACACCATATGTTTTAAGAGTTATGGATAAAAATAAAGCTATACAAGTATTAGAAGAAGAATATGGAAGAATGTTTTTGTGTACTTTAGGTAGGTAGAGAAAGCGTTTTTAACAAATGAAACCTGGAACTGTAAAGAAAAAGACTGACAAACTTGACTATGTAATAATTAAAACCTTCTGTATAGAAAAAGATATTGCTGTAAACAATATTAAACAATTTAAAAGATAAATTACAGAAAGAAATATATTTTGCAGCATATTTAATAAAATATAATATCTAAGATATATAAGGAGTTATTGGAAATCAATAAGACAACAACATAATAATAGAAAAACGTGTACAGTGCATATGAATAGGCAACTTCCAGAGAAAAATAATACAAACTACTTAGCTGCAATCAGAGAAATGTAAATAGAAACAAAAAATAAAACACACTTTTTCATTTGTCAGACTGTCAAACATGAAAAGGATTGATATGAAGTACTGGTGATAACAGTGTAAATTTGGAGGAACTTCTCAGGAAGGTAGTTTGGGAATGTGTCAAAATTTTAAAAGTGAATATTCTTTATAGTGAAAATCTGAAAGAGAAGTGTACTTTAGAGGCCATACTCTGGATAAATTAATTAATTCTTACATTTGTTAAAAATTAACCACATTAATAATGTTTTTGAATGCAGAATTCCAAGACAGAAGAATATTAGTATTTTGAAGAAAAAGAAGTAAAAATGGCAATAAGGGATGGAAAACTTAGAGTGAGACAGAGGCAAACCTTCCTCAAACAGAGGAATTATAAAATGTTCTCCAGAAGGCCTTGTGAAAAGTCAAGCTTTTGTGACATTAAATGGAGAGTAGGAAATACACATCCATTTGTTAAAAAGTTATGAAACAGTAAAAAGACTAAACTATATAATCTTTTAAGTATTTGCTTTTTATGCTGTAACTTTCTGAACAGGTCCCAATATATTAGCAATACTGAATGTGGTAAAAGTAGGTTTACAGTTGTGAGTACACAAAACACAGAATTTATTCTTGTACTATTAATTATTGTATTATTAGTTATATAAAGTGTAAACCTTCTTTTGCCAACCTCTATATAAATTTGCTTTTAAAATTTCAGAAGTATTATGCTACCCTTGTTTCCAACATTATGTTAAGCTAATGCAAAAGATTAAATGTTATTAGGTGTTATGGAGATTTATCACAGCAGTAAGAAAAATTATCTCTAGATAAGCACATGGAGTCCAAACATATAAAGAAAACCCATTTTCAAGTAAACCTAGTTTTCAAAGCAATTTGACAGGAATGACATCAGAGTTTTATACAGATATTAAATCGTAATTTTAAATGCAAGGCATACAAACTTTTCTACTTAGGCTAAGAGTTATAATCTGATATTTTAAAACCTCATTTCATATTTTATTTCCTTTTTAAGTATTTTCCCCTTTCCTTTTTCATGTCCAGAAACCACTAAGCCATTTAAGTGCTGTGGAATGCTTACTATTCTCCCCATCCCGTGGAGGTAGATTATTTTCAATGGAACTATTGCTTTCTCTGTAAAATTAATCAAGGGCTGAAGCTTTAAGGACATGGATATGTTTCTTTTCCATCCACAGCGAACTTAGTTCTGGAAGCAAATCAAATACTAACCACGGCACCTCTGGTTCCTCTGGCACCCTTAGGGCCACTTTCCCCAGTTTGTCCAACAGCACCCCTGCTTCCAGTTTCTCCTGTGGGTCCTATTTGTCCTTTATCACCCTGTGAATGCCATTAATGAGAGAAAGAAGTAAGAAAAAACAAATTTATACTTTGATTAATTAACTATATCATATATGAATGACTCCAGCTGATATTCTGTAAGCAAAGTTCTATAAATAGTAACTTTGTAGTAACTGATAATAATACCATTCCATCACCAAACTGGTTATCTTAAAAATTTAATTAAAACTACTTTTGGAAAAATAATTTAAAAATTATTTTGGTCAAACAAGCAGGGAAGATTTGGTGCTAATGTTGAGTTACAAACAACCAAATTTTTTATTTTGAAATTTATGTATGTATTATGTATGTATGAATACACACATGCATATATTTATTATGATCATGATAAAACAGGCGCTGTTGAGAAGCCTGTTTCTAGAGAACTTCAAGGCCACAAAGGACTGTTTAATGCAAAGGCTCTAGTGTGTGGTTCTGTACATTCAAGATGACCTCTCATTGGTTTAGAGCAGGGGTCCCCAAACTTTTTACACAGGGGGCCAGTTCACTATCCCTCAGACTATTGGAGGGCCGGACTATAAAAATAACTACGAACAAATCCCTATGCACACTGCACATATCTTATTTTAAAGTAAAAATACAAAACAGGAACAAATACAATATTTAAAATAAAGAACAAGTAAATTTAAATCAACAAACTGACCAGTATTTCAATGGGAACTATGGGTGCGGATGCATCCTGTGCTCCCTCACTGACCACCAATGAAAGAGGTGCCCCTTCTGGAAGTGCGGTGGGGGACGGATAAATGGCCTCAGGGGGCCGCATGCAGGGACCCCTGGTTTAGAGATTGATTTTAAAAATCTGTAACAGTTTCCTATCATTTTACACCCCTCTAAAAACTAGTTATCTTCTGTTTCCTACCAGGCTGACTGATCATTTTCTAGCACCAAAATATAGCTGCTTTTAAACAACATGAAGTGACATAAATCATTTTCTGAATGTGGACACTAACCTGTTCTATTATCAACATTCAAGTACACACAAAGGAAAAGGAAACTGTGATCATAGCCCGTGAAAAAAACTTTAGTATTCATAATAATTTACAGGCTTTTCTAAGGGTTAAAGGTTGTTCTAAGCACCTGCACTGTCCCACTTCTAATGTTGATTTTAGGTGTAAAATCATGTATAGTGAAAAGAGACTAATTTTCATGAGCAAGAACAGCAACTAAAATTTACCTTATTCATTTTTATCTTTTATTATCCCTTATACTGCCCCCAAATTATGAGAAAGATGGACTAGATGTATATTAGTAGAAATGATAGAATTGGACGTAGGGAACTATAATACAGTATGATTTGAAATTAACTGCAATGGAAATATTTAAAACTGATGAAGTACAGTGGAAAAATTATTTCTACATCTTATCAATACTTGAATAAATTACTGAACCCATATAAAGGTGGATTTTTAATGATGTACTAAAATTTCACAAATATGTCACTTTTAAATAAAATAAAAAGGAGCAAATGATTTATGTTTCTTAGTTAATAACTAGAAAAGATAAAATCAATTATTAAAATTTTCAATTAAAAAACACATTATTAACCTGGAAATAATTCCAACCGTATTCCTTTCTCTGAAACATTTTACTGATTTGTTACTAAATAGCACAAATGGCATAGCATTTTCCTTTTGTCTCTTTTCTGGCTTATGGTCTACTAAAGAATTTTTGGCAAACAGGAGAAGAAAAGGCAAAAATCTATTTAGAAACTACAAAGTGGAAAATTTGCTTTCAAATAATTAAGGTGATAAGTACCGCTTAGAGGACTATTAATATATACAAATATCCCTTTTTCAGGTAAGTTTATAGTTCTTTATTACTTTATATATAGGACAAGCAAAAACACCACAGCATTCTATAGGGCTCTGGGCACATCAGAGGAAAGAAAACCAGCATAAAATGATGTTAAAAAATAATACCTTTTTTCCTGGACGACCTCTTTGTCCCAAAATTCCCAAAATTCCTTCAGGTCCCTGAATATTTAATATAAAAAAAGAAAATAAAGTGTTAAAGAAAGTACTAGACGGAATGTTTAAATACTTATAACAGATAATCATTGAATTGAAGACTAACGTAAAAATGAGAGTTACTTTTCCACAATATTTTGTTTGTGTAATTCTTTAAAAAGAGGTCATGATGACTGAGGCATGACAGTTGTTACTAGTGAGGAAAAGTCACATATAAAGACTGGCCAAGCCTGGCCAGGCGGTGGTGCAGTGGATAGAGTGTCGGACTGGGATGCAGAGGACCTAGGTTCGAGACCCCGAGGTCGCCAGCTTGAGCGCAGGATCATCTGGCTTGAGCAAAAATCTCACCAGCTTGGACCCAAGGTCGCTGGCTTGAGCAAGGGGTTACTCGGTCTGCTGAATGCCTGTGGTCAAGGCACATATGAGAAAGCAATCAATGAACAACTAAGGTGTCGCAACGAAAAACTGATGATCAATGCTTCTCATCTCTCTCTATTCCTGTCTGTTTGTCCCTGTCTATCCCTCTCTCTGACTCTCTCTCTGTTCCTGTTTTTTTTTAAAAAAAAGACTGGCCAAGATAGACAAAATTAAACAGCTATTTATTTGACAGAGAAAGAAAATTACTTGATTTCAGCATACCCATTTTAATTAGCAAAAATGTAATTAAAGTAAATCCAAATGCATCCATTGAAGCATTTTTATAAGGTATTGTGTATTCAACATCTCGTTAAATGTATAAGGTTACAAAATATATCTAATCATGGTCAAGGAGAACTTAAAATCTCATTGGAATAGAGGATTAGATATTCTTTGATCTGTAGGTGGTGGAAGGGAAGAAAATATGTAGAGGAAAAAGAAATAGTCATTAAACTATTTAGAATAATATTTTCACTTCAATCTACATTGTTTAGACAAAAGTAGACAATATACACTTTTATTTTAAATAAAAAGTAAATAAAATATTTTAGATGTCATGTGAATTTGCAGGTCAACAATGATTAAACTTCAGTGAGATCCACAGTAAACCAGGTTGCAAGTTCTCAGATGGCTAATAATTAGTCACACATTCCTCGCATCAATTGGAAATGGAAATATCAAACTTGTGTTCCAAAGCTTTACAAACTACAAGAAGGATGTAGACAAGAAATAAATCGTGGTTTACCACTGTGCAATGTAGGCTCTTGATAAATATACAGTGTGTCCGTAAAGTCATGGTGCACTTTTGGCCTGTCGACTGGCCAAAAGTGCACCATGACTTTATGGACACACTGTATTTGTTGAACGAATAAACAGATACCTAAGGAAATGACTCATGCCCCATGCTCCTGAACAAATGCTCTCCTAGTCTCAGAGTCACTAAATTTAGAGGCCAAAGAGGTGAAGTTCTATTGCTATAGTTCTAGCTGCATCCAGAGGTTGAAATTATAGTTGCACTAATCTGAGACTTCTTTGTGGCTGATATAAACTTTTAAAAAGAGGCTGTCACAGAGATTAATGGTGTGAGATTTTAAAAGTCAGACTGCTTCAGTTTCATATTCTGGCTCCACAACCTAACAGCTATATGATCATAAGTAGATTATTTATCTTCTAAAGGCCTCAATTTCCTGTTATATAAAAAGGGTCTAATTCTACTTCTTTAATGGGTTACAAAATTAAATGAGATGATGCATGTAAAGCCTAGAAAGGACTAGATTTATACTGAAGAGCTCAATAATGAATCTACTGAGAACCTTTGCACAGGAAAATTTTTGTACATATTTGAAGAATTCACTATGTGTGAGAAAAGAGGTTGCCTGTATTCTGTATTGCATTTTGTCCTGTCATTATCAGAAGGGTCTCCCATGGTTCTTTTGTTTATATTTTCCCCTGTCTTCAAAGATAGGTTGTTTTTCTATTTTTTTTTTTTTTGAGGCGGTATTAAACTTCCACTGATGTTAGGCTGGTTTATTTTAGTACCTGTTCTGAAATACATAAGTAATATTTTGATACAAAATATTGGTTTATAAGAGTTAACATGGCTGCAACCCATTTGTGTATTTAGAGGTTTGTAGAGCAGACTGGAAAAATAGCAACATTTTCTCCAAAGTGCATGTCTTAACAAATTTCTTCAATAATTACAAAAATGAGAATTTTTTTCACTGTCAAATTGAAAGAGAATAGGTGGCTTGGTGTTCAGCCTACTCATACAACAGAGAAAGAAGTTGGGGTTTCCCATGAATTATTTTAATCTTTGTGAGAGTAGCTCTACTGTCTTACAAGTAACACATCACATCTATTTTTTAACTATTTTATTGAAAGATAATACATGTACCATATTATGAATCCATTTAAAGTGTACAATCAATGATTGTTAACATATTCACAGAGTTCTTCAACCATCACCACAATCAATTTTAGAACATTTTTATCACCCCAAAAAGAGACCTTGTACCCATAAACAGTCACTTCCCATTTTCTCCCAATATTCCTAGCCCTAGGTAACCACTTTTCACCTCTATAGATTTGCCTTTTGGGGACATTTTTTATAATATATGGTCTTTTATCACGGCTTCTTTCACCAGGTATATAGTGTTTTCAAGGTTCATTAATGTTGTAGCACGTGCCAATATATTATTCCTTTATAGTGCCAAATAACAGTCCATTCTATGAGCATACTACATTTATTAATAAACATTTATTAACTCAGCAGTTAAAAATCATTTAGGTTGTTTCCACTATTTGGCTATCATAAATAATGTTGCTATGAACATTCATGTACAAGTTTTTGTTTGAACCCTGTTTTCAATCTAGCAGTAGAATTGCTGAATCATACTGTAAGTCCATTTAACATTTTGAGAAACTGCCAAACTGATTTATAAAGTAGTAACACCATTCTACATTCTATCAATGATGTATAAGAGTTCCAATTTCTTTACATCCTCATCAACATTTGTAATATTTTGTTTTTAATTTCAAATAACCGTACTAGTGGATATAAGTGGAACTTATTGTGGTTTTATTTACGTTTTCTAATAATGAATAATGTTGAGCATTGTTTTGTGTGCTTGTTGGCCAACTGTATATCTTTTTTGGAGAAATAGCTGTTTAAATACTTTGCTAATTTTTCAGTTTGGTCATCTGTCTTTTTGTTACTGAGTTGTAAGAGTTCTTTATATATTCTGGATACAAGTCCCTTTAAAAATGTGATTTGAAAATATTTTATCCCATCCCATGGGAGTCTTTTCACTGCCTTGATGGTGTTCTTTGAAGATTAATGCTGTTGATTTCAATGAAGTACAAAATGTCTATTTTTTCTCTTCTCACTTGTACTTTCCATGTATCCAAGAAAACTTCGCATAATTCAAGGTCATAAAGATTTATTTCCTATGTTTTCTTCCAAGACATTTATAGTTCTTATACTTAGGTCTGTGACCCGTTTTGGATTAATTTTTGCGTGCAGGGTAAGGAAGGGCCCAACTTTATTCTTTTGCATGCAAGTAACCCGTTGTTGCAGCACCATTTGTTGGAAAGACTATTCTTTTCCTTATTAAATTGTCTTGGTACATAACATGGTTTTGCAATTCAAATTAATTTTGTTCCTTTTATTTCAGGAATTTATTTTGTCCTTTTAGACAGCCAATGAGAATAGCTATTATTAAACAAAATTTAGAAGTTATAGAGTGATTCCCTCAAAGACTATGGTTCTTCTTCTGCTTGAATCCTTTCAATGGCATCTCACTACACTGAATAAAATCCAAACTTCTTATCACAGTTTATAAAGTCCTTCATGATCTACTACTTCCTGTCTATTCCTTCATGCTCATCTTAAACAACTTTTTACTACTTACTATGCTGCAGTGTAATAACTTCCTTTTAGTTTTTACAAAAATACCGAGATCATTCTCACCTCCATATCATAGCTCTTTCTATTCCATCAACCTTGAAGGATCTCCCAGAGTTCTTAGCATGATTGGTTCCTTTTTACTTTTCAGGTCTCAAATTAATGTCTCCTTATTCAGAGAAGGCTTCTTTCACTGCCCTAGTGGAGATAGTCTTCTCTACCTTTAACTTCTCTACTTTCCTTTAACTAGTTGTTCCTTTTTATCACCCTGTTTATTTCCATCATTGCATTTATCACCACCTGCAATGATCCTGTTTATTGTTATAGTTCTTCACAATATTGTAAAATCTGAACTCAAGATTTTGCTAATGCCATTCCTCTGTGTATTCCCAATGCTTAGCCAAGTTCTTGGTTTATACAAGATATTCATAAACTTTGTTGAATTAATTAATAAACATACATTTAATACAGTCACAGTCTAAAAGGCTAATACAACATTAGAAACATCTAAGCTAATGCTTCTGTAAATCTGTAGGATATTTTCTTCCAAAGAAAGCCTAAACAGAAGCTAATATGTTAAATATATATTCAAGGATCTTTTAGGACTCAAGCAGGAATAGAAAGAACAGGAACCCATTCAGTATCCTTCCTGACACATTATCCTGGGAGGCTCTGCATAGCTCTAAACCTATTATTATACTTAGTGAGTACACTGAAAAACTAAACTAAACTAAAGGATGATTAACTCTATACAGCCCTTTACTGGTGGAGCAGGGGTTTAAACAATTCCTTCATATGGCCATTGCAGGGTTATTTCTATTTCTGAGTTTTTTATGGCACAATTGCTCAAAACAAGCAAGTCTAAGACCAGGTCATAAGAATCTTTAAGAAGTTAAAGATTTAGATTATCCTTCACTCCTTTATGACATGAACCTCATATTTCCAAACTGATTATTTGTCAGGGTTTTCAAGGAAACAGTTTCAGAAAAAAGAGTCATGTATACATACCTTACCATTCTTTTATAACTATTTTATAAAAGATCCATCTTTTATATCATCTCATCTTTCTGACTTCACTTTAAAGATCTTGTTGAAAAAGCTTAGAAAAGTGTGCTTTATTTGTTTCATCTTCTCTTAATATAGCCACCTCTATCTAATATCATATCATGATAAACAGAGAGAAAAGTCATACTTCAATAAATTCAACCAAGTTTTGTCCTAAAGAAATAATACAAGACAATTTTATTTTTATACATTCAATTTTGGAGCTCATAGTTTCACATCTGTTTAGATTTGATACCACGGAGATAGGTTTATTCTTTTTAGAAATGGATGACAGACCATAAGTCAGGCAGATGTTACTCTCAAATGCTTCCAAACTCTTTTCTCATACTGAGTTATGCCTTGAAGCAACTGAGTATCTTAGCACAGAATTCAAGCATAAAATATACATTTTTTCCCTCTGTTCAAAAAACCTATACCTTGGATTTGGGTATTTGTTACTGATGATTTCCTTGCCTTATTTTCTAACCCAGATCTTACTTACTAATAAGAAGGCTATCTACTTTAAAAAGTTTAATTTTCTTCTCACTCTCTTGCTTAATTTTTAAGAATTTCAGGTAGCATTTTTGTGACACTGTCTAAGGAAAAGTTTTAAAAGTACAAAAATAAATCCAACATCAGGCTGCCTAATTTAGCAATAGTTCTGTGGATAATAAAACTCTTTTGAAAAAAATATGCCATGGTATTTTTACTGAGTTTATGAGCTGAAAGGCATTTAAAATTCCAAGGAGAACAACAACAAAAAAATAAAATAAAAAGGAAACACACATGTGTTGTTACTAAAAAAAGGCACTGAAGATGTGTACAAGGCAAGACTGTTCCTGGGAAAAAATATGAAGCAGATGAAATATTTGTTCATCATTTTTCCATGCTTTGTTTTGAGCCCCTTTTTCATCTCTGCTCCGCTCATCACCAACTATCATGCTGTATAATCCCTACCTGGGGTTTCTGGCCATGTTATTCTATGGCATAATTAGGCATTTCTTTTTTAAAGTGTGTTTTCCTCGTTACCAACGTTTAGGTTTCTGCTAGGGTACTAGGCTAGTGGATTGAAAAAAAAATCCATGATAAAGTACTAATGTTAACTATTTTGTTGTATAAAAACAAATTTGATAAGAATTTTCAGGAGGATAATCACATTTTCTCTGCACTTGTCACTTCACTTCTCTGTAAGTCCATCCCTAATGTGTACTCTAAAAAAAGACAAAGCCCTGGCTGGTTGGCTCAGCCATAGGGCATGGCCTGGCTTGTGGAAGTCCTGGGTTCGATTCCCAGCCAGGGCAGACAGAAGAAGCACCCATCTGCTTCTCCATCCTTCCATCCTCTCCTTTCTTCTATTTCTCTCTTCCCTTTCCACAGCCAAGGCTCCACTGGAGCAAAGTTGGCCTGGGCACTGATGATGGCTCCATGGCCTCTGCCTCAGGTGCTAGAATGGCTTCTGTTGCAACGCTCCAGAGGGGCAGAGCATCACCCCCTGGTGGGCATGCTGGGTGGATCCCGGTGAGGTGCATATGGGAGTCTGTCTCTCTGCCTCCCTGCTTCTCACTTCAGAAAAAACAAACAAACAAACAAACAAAAACTATCAAGAACCCTAGCAAGGCAAAATATAAGCCCAAGGCTGGTTATATCTATGCTTTTTTTCATTTGTAAAATAGGGAGTAATAATGCATTTATAGCTTATTGAAAGGAAGCTAGACAAATATAAGTTAAATTATATTGCTCAGTGTCTGGATGAATGGTGTTTAAAGTAATCTTTATTAGAGAGGGAAATCCCAATGCCTTGTATTTGATGTAGAGGAACACCCATCATAGTTTCCCAGGATTGGGAGGGCAAGACAGAGAAGAAATAGGTACTTTACCATTTCTGCAAAACTGGAGTGGTACTCAAAACCAGGTTGCCTGACCAGGCGGTGGTGCAATGGATAGAGCATTGGACTGGGATGCAGAGGTCCCAGATTCGAGACCCTGAGGTCGCCAGCTTGAGCGTGGGCTCATCTGGCTTGAGCAAAAGCTCACCAGCTTGGACCCAAGGTCGCTGGCTCGAGCAATGGGTTACTTGGTCTGCTGAAGGCCCGCAGTCAAGGCACATATGAGAAAGCAATCAATGAATAACTAAGATGTCGCAACAAAAAACTGATGATTGATGCTTCTCATCTTTCTCCGTTCCTGTCTGTCTGTCCGTATCTATCCCTCTCTCTGACTCTCTCTCTGTCTCTGTAAAAAAACAAAACAAAACAAAAAACAGGTGACACTTGTGGTTCATCCAAAACGAAACAAAACAAAGCAAAAAACAGGTGACTTGTGGTTCATCCTCAATCTTTAATGTCCCTTTGAAATATGATGGTACAATTATCTATCATTTTAATTGTTGCTGAAATAATCATAAGTAAATGATATAAATGGTAAGATCGCCAGTTTGGGCTTTACTTATGGTACTTGTATTATTCTACATAGAGTTTTTTTTAAGTTCATGGAAACCTAATTGAGATGACTGGGTCCAGAACTATCATTGATAGGACAGTCAGTGATCTGGATGTTAGAAGCCAGAGGAAGAGAATCACACAAACATTGTGAAAACTACAAATTTTGCAAATTACTACTTTGTCTTTGAGTCCACTTGCATGGTTGATTTATTCATGATTACTTCCTCAGTTTTTACTAAGCCCCATGTAGAATCCGGATCACAAAAGTACTGGCCATATGGTTTATCGGAACAAGTAAAGACAGAGTTTCTTCTTTTGAAGAGCTATGATCTCTCTGGAGGAAAAAACCCACAGGCTTTAGAATTTACTTACAATCTTTAAAAGGTTAAATAAGACTGCTAGGGTCCAGAGGAACTAGAAATCACTTTATGGCAGGGTTACAAGTGATGACTCCCAAAATATGAGAATATCTTCAAAGGCAATACTTACAGAAGTAAAGAGAGAATAATCTTGGGAAAAACCTATGTTTAAAGATATGAGACAAGTAAAAGAGAATAGTCAAGTGATCAGAGAGGCTTTATTGGAAAGAATGTAATGAATATCATAAATGAAACATTTAAGCAAAAGAGAAGCTGTTTTCATTATTTATTTACATCTTCCATCTGCCCTGTGGTAGGAAATTTGTTCAATATAACATTTAGCATTTCCTTTGAAGTAATATTACAATTTCAGATCAGTTATGGAGAAATTATGCTTGCAAGATTTATTTTATCTTGGAGCTAGGATATTATTCTGTAGAAGTAATGTCAGTTCTAAGAATAAAAGTCAGAAATATTCACTTAAATAATGTATGAGACAGCACAAAATATTCCCCTTCAAATGCTTTATGTCACAAGTTCTGTAGCTGAGGTGACACCATCAGGAAAGTGACATAGTCATTGCAGCTTCAGCCCTGCCATTCTTGGAAGGCCATTTGGCAGTCATGCATATACAAAATAATCCCAGAAATTGAGGGTAAGTCCAAAGCACCCTTCTATAACACAGATTGAGAAGTACCATGTTAGAAAGGAAAGGGGGGATGTATCACTTCAATTGTACTGCCCTTCCCTCAGGCTCACACAGCTACACCCTGGCCTATCATTTCTTCAGTGGGAAACAGAGAACCCAAAGTAGATAATCAGCAACCCTAATGTTGTGGGATGATTCCAGGATGGCCCATCAGGCCTCATCTCATGAGGATCACTGGTAGAATCTGGGAACTTGACCACTGGAGATCACACAAAGACAAAGAGGAATGGGGGTTATGGTGGCTAGCACTGAGATCTCAATAAGTTGTATTTCTATTTGCAGCAACACTCAAGCAGAGATTCTAGAGAGTTTGCTCATCTGCAGAGCTGAGCTGGTTATTCTTCATAGTCAGGGAGCTTGGCTGGCAGTTTGAGATCCCAACCTTGGAGATGTAACTGCTATGGAGCTCATCATATGGCACTATCTGGGCAGAAAATAATATTTGCAACCCTGCTCAAAAGGTAGGCAAAGAATTCTGTCTTCTTAGACCAGACTTATGGTCAGAGAACTTGTGTAGCTATGGAGCTGATACTACATTCCTATGCAGGCTGAGAGCCAAGCCAGAAGCCCTGACCACCAACAACTTCTACCCCTTCTAACCAGGGAATATGAACAGTGATCCTGGGCATCCTACAATACCACCTGGCCATGGAGACTAGTTAGCAGCAGAGTTTAGCCTACAACCCTGTACAATTACTAAACACAGGGAATGCAGCCAGTGACACTGTCCAATTATAGGGCATAGCCTTTGGCCCAGCCAACAAAGAAGCTCAGACAGTGACCCAAGCCAGCCACAGAGCATAAACAGTCTATAGCCCCAACAAACTGCAATATATATCTCTGGAGGCCCCATTTGACTAGAGATCCTGGTAAGTAATCTTGCCCAATAAAGGGCATAGTCAGTGGCCTAAATGACCATGAGGCAAGCCCGCAGATCCGCCCAAACTTGGGGCACAGCTTGTGGCTCTCTCAAACTGTGAAACCAGCTTGTAACTCTACCTGAACATGGAGTATAGTCACTGACACCATTCAGTTAGAGAGAACAACATAAGACCTAGTCCAATGGCAGAGTTTGACCAGTGATATTGCCCTTCCAGGAGACACAACCTAAGAGCTCACCCTGCTACAGGTAACTGCAGAACCCAGCTAGGAATCCTTTCCTCCAAACCATGGAGTGCAGTAGGCATGCCTACCAAAACAGGGTTTCTATAATATTTGGTTCTACCCCACCCTTTCCCCCAGAATGTGAAGAAATTTAACAATAGACTTGAACAAGCAGCATTTAAAAAACCAGTAAACCAGAAAGATAAGTTATTTGAAGTTATTCAAAGGAAAAAAATCTAAACTAAAATAAAAAAGAGTAAAGGAAGCTTGTAGTACTTATGAGATAGTACTCGATGAAACAATATATGCATTGTGGAAATACCAGAAGGAGAAGAGAAAAAGAAAGAGGCAGAAAGTCTGTGTGAAGATATAATGGCAGAAAATGTCCCAGTCCTGGGAGAGAAATGGACACGTAGATTCTTGAGGCCCAAAGAACCCCAAATAGATTAAACCTGAGACATACTACAATTAAATTGACAACAATCAAATACAGAGAATTTTGAGAGCAGCAAGAGAAAAGTTACTTGTTATATACAAGAGAGCCCCCACAAAACTATAAGTAGGTTTCTCAGCAGAAAAATTTCAGGCCAGGACACAGTTAAAAACTTCAAAATATTTAAAGAAAGAAACCTGTTAATATAAAATACTATATCCATTAAAGCTGTCTTTCAAGCATGAAGGAGTGATAAAGACTTTCCCAAACAAACAAAAGCTGAAGAGTTCATCACCACTAAACCCGCCTTACATGAAATGCTAACGGACATTTTCCCACTGAAATAAAAGGGTATAGTTAGTGTCAAAACATGAATGTATAAAACTAATGGGTAAAGATGGAATATTTAGTCAAAGCTGTATTCTCTAATATTGTAATGTGGTGTGAAAATAACTTAAAACCCTAGTTAAAATACAAGTGTATTAAAAGTAACTATAACTACAATAATTTGTTACTGGATACATAAAATAAAAAGATGTAAATTGTAATATTAATAACCTAAAATGTGAAGGAGGAAGGAAGAAGTAAAAATATAAAGTTTTTGCATGCTATTAAAATTGTTATTAGCTTAAATTAGGATGTTGTAATTATAAAATATTTTATGAGAACCACAAAGAAAAAATATCTGGTAGATGCATAAAATTATAAAGGGTTCAAGGCACACTGCTAAAAAAATTTATAAGATTAAAAACAATGATAGCAAGAGAGGAAACAAGAAAGAAATGACATAGAAAACAGTCAGGAAACTTTAAAATAATGATACAAAGCCATAACTTTTCAATCATTACTTTAATTATAAATGGATAAAAATTCTTCAATCAAAAGTCAGAGAATGGGTGAATGGATACTATAACAATAACAACAAAACAAACAAGACCCAACGATATGCTGGCCACAAGAGGCTCACTTAAGCTTTAAAGATGCATAAATATTGATAATGAAGGTATGGAAAAAAATATTTTAAACAAATGGTAACCAAAAGAAAACAGGGATAGTTATATGTATCAGAAAAATATGCTTTAAGCTAACAATAGTCACAAAAACAAACAAGGTCATTATACAATGATAAGGAGTTGATTAATGAATACTATAGAATAATTGTAAATATTTATGCACCAAATATTAGAGCATCTCTCTATATAAAGAAATTACTGGGGAGAGGAAAGATGGCGACGGAGTAGGCGGACGTACCAACTTCCAACTCCCAGAAGCAAAGTGGATTATAACTCAATTTAAAGAACCATCATCTGGATAAACCAACTATGAACTAAACTAAGTGAACTCTTCAACCAAGGAACACAGAAGAAGCCACATTGAGACTGGTAGGAATAGTGAAAACGCGAAGAGGGCTGCCCAGCTCCCCGGAGCAAACGGCAGCCCGGAGAGACCCGCGGGGCGGGAGGAAAGTTTGGCGGAGAGGGAGGGACCTGGGTCCCAGGAACCAAGCCCCAGCCTGCAATCCTAGAGCCTAGAAGAGGCGTTTGGACAGTTTTGAGCTGTGAAACAAGTGAGGGAGATCCCAGGCCTACAGTGTGGAGTATTAGGTCCCTTCCTACTCTGCTGAGGACTGCTTAAGGGTTTGGGGCACAGGACGCTGAAAGGCGGTTCTGTCGGCGTGGGCAGAGGCCAACCCGATGGGAGATTGGTCTAGCCCAGAGGGTCAGAGGGTATGCGCGAAAGCGGTCCGGAAGCTGCGGGCCCACCTTTAATCCCACTTACGGGGACAAAGCGGGAGGCCAGGAACGGGCAGGCCCTGCGCAAGCCGGCCCTGACCGCGGGACCGGGCTAGGACCAGGGACGAGCAGGGGCTCGCGGATGAGCTGATGCTACCAACCCCCCACCCCCCGGGCCGGAGAAACCGCGGTGGGCCAGTATACGTGCATGAGTGGGCTCCGAGCGCGGGAACGGGGTAGACCCCGAGACAAGTGGAAGCTCGCAGCGGAGCCCACGCTACTACCCCCACCCAGCCGGAGAAACCGCGGATTGCATACATACGTGCACGAGTGGGCTCCGAATGCGGGGACGGGGTAGAGTCCGGGACGAGCGGAAGTCCGCAGCTGAGCGGAGCCAGCAAACACGCCCGCCCCAATAAACCTTGGTTTCCGACCCTGTGCAGAAGGGCCCTGGCCTCGAGGGCGGGGCTAAAGCTCCCGACGGGCAAAAGCTCACAGCTGAGAGCACGTCAAAAGCCCCGCCTAACCCACGGAACTGTAGCGAGCAGGTTCCGACTGCTGGTTCTGGGCGGAAGTCCGGAAATAGGCTGGGTCCGCAGCTGAGCAAAGGTGCTCACCTCTACCCTTGGTGCTAAGTCTTGTGGCTTCAGTGACAGCCCCTCCCACGGAGGAGAGGCAGAAATCACAGTAAAAGCCACAGTGGGCCGGCGCTGGCAACGCTCATACCCAACCACCCTAGGCACCGGCAGAGGGGGTGGGGGGTTTGCAGACAGACCACACCTAGAGAACACAAGGCAACACCTACAGGACTCCAGTGGCCACAACTTGCTTATACACGGAATAAATGGGCAAGCAGAGGAATGCAAACCAAATGAATCAAGAGAAATCCCCAGAGAAGGACCTGAATGAACCAGATATAACCAAATTACCAGAAGCAGAATTTAGAATAATGATAGTTAGGATGTTCAAAGAAATTAGAGCAACAATGGATAGTCATTATGAACACCTAAACAAAGAGATAACAAGTATAAAAAATGAAATTGAAATAATAAAAAAGAATCAGACAGAAATGACAAATACAGTATCAGAACTGAAGACCACAATGGAAGGAATTAAAAGCAGGATGGATGATGCTGAGGATCGAATAAGCGAGTTAGAGGACACAATAAACAAAGGCACAGAAGCAGAGAAGAAAAAGAAAAAGAGACTTAAAAAATGTGAGGAAACTCTAAGGGAGCTTTGTGACAACACGAAGAGAAACAACATTCGCATCATAGGGGTGCCTGAAGAAGAAGAGAGAGGACAGGAAATGGAAACTTTGTTCAATCAAATCATAGGAGAAAACTTTCCTAAATTAAGGGTGGGAAACACTCCACACATTCAAGAAGCACACAGAACTCCATTAAAGAGAAACCCAAAAAGATCTACACCAAGACACATCATAGTTAAAATACCAAAGCTAATGGATAAAGAAAAAATTTTAAAAGCTGCTAGAGAAAAAAAGGCTATCACCTACAAAGGAGCCCCCATAAGGATGACATCGGACTTCTCAACAGAAACACTTGAGGCCAGAAGGGAATGGCAAGATATAATCAAAGTAATGCAGAACAAGAACCTACAACCAAGACTACTTTATCCAGCAAGGCTAACGTTTAAAATTGAAGGAGAAATAAAGAGCTTCCCAGAAAAAGAAAGCCTCAAGGAATTTATAAAAACCAAACCAATACTGCAAGAGATACTAAGGGGCCTCTTGTGAACAGTTTAAAGGGAGGAATGAATAGAGCAAAAGAAGAATACAGCTTTAAAGAATAAAATGGCAATAAACAACTACATATCAATAATAACCTTAAATGTAAATGGATTAAATGATCCAATCAAAAGACATAGGGTAGCTGCATGGATAAAGAAACAGGACCCATACATATGCTGTCTACAAGAGACACACCTTAAAACAAATGATGCTCATAGACTGAAGGTAAAAGGATGGAAAAAAATATTTCATGCAAATGGAAATGAAAAAAAAGCAGGGGTAGCAATACTTATATCAGACAAAATGGACTTTAAAACAAAGGCTGTAGTAAGAGATAAAGAAGGACACTACATAATGATAAAAGGAACAATTCAACAGGAAGATATAACTATTGTAAATATCTACGCACCAAATATAGGAGCCCCGACATACATAAAGCAGACTTTGATGGATATAAAGGGCGAGATTAACAGCAATACTATCATAGTAGGGGATTTCAATACCCCTCTAACAACACTGGATAGATCCTCAAGAGAGAAAATTAATAAAGAAACAGCAGACTTAAATGAGACACTAGATCAACTGGATTTAATAGATATCTTCAGAACTTTTCACCATAAAGCAGTAGAATATACATTCTTCTCAAGCGCTCATGGTACGTTTTCTAAGATAGACCACATGTTAGGACACAAAAATGGTCTCAATAAATTTAAGAAGATTGAAATCATATCAAGCATTTTCTCTGATCACAATGCCATGAAACTAGAAATTAACCACAAAAGAAAAACTGAAAAATACTCAAACACTTGGAAACTAAATAGCATGATATTAAATAATGAATGGATTAACAATGAGATCAAAGAAGAAATAAAAAAGTTTCTAGAAACAAATGATAATGAGCATACATCAACTCAAAATTTATGGGACACAGCAAGAGCAGTTCTGAGAGGGAAGTTTATTGCACTACAGGCATATCATAAGAAGCTAGAAAAAGCTCAAATAAGCAACCTGACCCTGCATCTAAAAGAACTAGAAAAACAACAACAAATAAAACCCAAGACAAGTAGAAGGAAGGAAATAATAAAGGTCAGAGCAGAAATAAATGACATAGAGGCGCAGGAAACAATACAGAGGATCAATGAAACCAGAAGCTGGTTCTTTGAAAAGGTAAACAAGATTGATGAACCTTTAACTAGACTCACCAAGAAAAAAAGAGAGAGGACTCAAATAAAATTAGAAAGGACAGTGGAGAAATAACAACTGACACAACAGAAATACAAAGCATTGTAAGAAAATACTATGAAGAACTATATGCCAAAAAATTAGACAATCTTGGTGAAATGGACAAATTTCTTGAATCATATAACCTTCCAAAAATCAATCTGGAAGAATCAGAACACCTAAACAGACCAATTTCAACAAATGAGATAGAAACAGTTATCAAAAAACTTCCCAAAAAGAAAAGTCCTGGGCCTGATGGCTTCACAAGTGAATTCTATCAAAAATTCAAAGAAGAACTAACTCCTATCCTTCTCAAGCTATTTCAAAAAATTCAAGAGGAAGGAAGACTTCCAAACTCCTTTTATGAGGCGAGCATAATTCTGATCCCAAAACCGGGCAAAGACAACACAAAGAAGAAAATTATAGGCCTATATCCCTGATGAATTTAGACGCTAAAATTCTCAACAAAATATTAGCCAACCGAATCCAGCAATATATGAAAAAAATCATACACCACGATCAAGTGGGATTTATTCTGGAGAGGCAAGGCTGGTTCAATATTCGCAAATCAATCAATGTGATTCATCACATAAACAAAAGGAAGGACAAAAATCACATGATAATTTCAATAGATGCAGAAAAGGCATTTGATAAAATCCAGCACCCATTCATGCTCAAAACTCTCAGTAAAGTGGGAATACAGGGATCATTCCTTAACATGATAAAGGCCATCTACGATAAACCGACAGCAAACATCATACTAAATGGACAAAGATTAAAAGCAATCCCCTTAAGATCAGGAACCAGGCAGGGTTGCCCACTTTCACCACTATTATTCAACATAGTTCTGGAAGTCCTAGCTACAGCAATCAGACAAGAAGAAGAAATAAAAGGCATCCAAATTGGAAAAGAAGAAGTAAAACTGTCACTATTTGCAGATGATATGATATTGTATATTGAAAACCCTAAAGTCTCAGTCAAAAAATTACTGGACCTTATAAATGAATTCAGCAAGGTGGCAGGATATAAAATTAATACTCAAAAATCAGAGGCATTTCTATAAACCAACAATGAAATATCAGCAAAAGAAATTAAGGAAACAATCCCCTTCACTATTGCCGCCAAAAAAATAAAGTACCTAGGAGTAAATTTAACCAAGGAGGTTAAGGACTTGTACTCGGAAAATTATAGAACACTGATAAAAGAAATCAAGGAAGATACAAACAAGTGGAAGCACATACCGTGCTAATGGCTAGGAAGAATAAACATCATTAAAATGTCTATATTACCCAAAGCAATTTATAAATTCAATGCAATACCAATTAAAATACCAATGACATACTTCAAAAATATAGAACACATATTCCAAAAATTTGTATGGAACCAAAAAAGAACACGAATAGCCTCAGCAATCTTAAAAAGAAAAAATAAAGCAGGAGGTATCACTCTTCCAGATATCAAGGTTTACTATAAGGCCATTATACTCAAGACAGCCTGGTACTGGCATAAGAACAGGCACATAGATCAATGGAACAGAACAGAGGACCCAGAAATAAACCCACAGCTTTATGGATAACTGATATTTGACAAAGGAGGAAAGAACATACAATGGAGTAAAGACAGCCTCTTTAACAAATGGTGTTGGGAAAATTGGACATCTACCTGCAAAAAAATGAAACTAGACCATCAACTTACACCATTCACAAAAACAAACAAAATGGATAAAAGACTTAAATGTAAGCCGTGAAACCAGAAGCATCTTAGAAGAAAACATAGGCAGCAAGCTCTCCGACATCTGTAGCAGCAATTTATTTGCCGATTTATCTCCACGGGCAACTGAAATAAAAGGCAAGATAAACAAATGGGACTATATCAAACTAAAAAGTTTTTGCACAGCTAAAGACAATAGGAACAGAATAAAAAGACAAACCACACAATGGGAGAACATATTTGACAGCACATCTGATAAGGGGTTAATAATTAAAATTTATAAAGAACTTATAAAACTCAACACCAGGAAGACAAACAACCCAATCAAAAAATGGGCAAAAGAAATGAATAGAAATTTCTCCAAAGAGGACATACAGATGGCCAATAGGCATATGAAAAAATGCTCAACATCACTAATCATTAGAGAAATGCAAATTAAAACCACAATGAGATATCACCTCACACCAGTCAGAATGGCACTTATCAGCAAAACAACACAGAATAAGTGCTGGCGAGGATGTGGAGAACAGGGAACCCTTCTGCACTGCTGGTGGGAATGCAGACTGGTGCAGCCACTGTGGAAAACAGTTTGGAGATTCCTCAGAAAATTAAAAATCGAACTGCCTTTTGACCCAGCTATCCCACTTTTAGGAATATACCCTAAGAACACCATAGCACTGTTCGAAAAGAAGAAATGTGCCCCCATGTTTGTGGCAGCATTGTTCACAATAGCGAAGATCTGGAACCAGCCCAAGTGTCCGTCAGAAGACGAGTGGATTAAAAAGCGATGGTACATATATACTATGGAAAACTACTCAGCCATAAGAAACGATGACATCGGATCATTTATAACAAAATGGATGTACCTTGATAACATTATACGGAGTGAAATAAGTAAATCAGAAAAAAAGAAAAACTGAGAACAGCATGATTTCATACATAGGTGGGACATAAAAGTGAGAATATGAGACATGGACAAGAGTGTGGTGGTTATGGGATGGGGGGAGGGAGGGAAGAGTGGGATAGGGAGGTGGGGAGGGACACAGGGAAAACCAGATTGAAGGTGACAGAGGACAATTTGACTTTTGGTGATGGGTATGCAACACAATTGAATGATAAGATAACCTGGAGATGTTTTCATTGTACATATGTACCCTGATTTATTGGTGTCACCCCATTAGAATTAATAATAATAAAATATATATTTTGAGTGCCTCAAAAAAAAAAAAGAAATTACTAACAGAAATAAAAGGAGAAATAAAGAGCAATGTACTAACATTTGTAACATTTGGGTACTTTAATACTCCTTTCTGCAATGGCTATATTATCCAGAGAGAGAAGGAATAAATAAATTTTAACAACAGTGGATTTGAACAACACTATGGACCAAATAAACCTAACATATGTGTACAGAATATTCCTTTCAACAGCATTATTTTCAAGTCTACCTGGAACATTTTCAAGGATAGATCATACAGGGGTTGGCAAAAGTAGGTTTATAGTTGCTCGTATAAAAAATAATACAATGATTAATAAAATATTAATACAGGAACAGACTCTGTGTTTCACATATTCACAACTGTAAACCTCCTTTTGCCCACCCCTGTATATAGAGCCGCAATATAAGGTTCAACAAATTCAGGAAGATTGAAATTATATCAAGTATCTTTTATGACCATAATGGTATGAAACTAGAAGTCAATGAGAGGAGGAACGCTATAAAACTCACAAATACTTGGAATTTAAAAGCATCCTGAACAACCAGTGGATCAAGGAAGAAATTAATATGGAAATTAAAAAATATCTTCAAACGAAAGTGAAACACATCATACCAAAACTTATGGGATCCAGCAAAAGCAGTTCTAAGCAGGTAGCTCATAGTTGTAAATGCCTATATTAAATGCCTATAAGCAGGGAGCTCATAGTTGTAAATGCCTATAGCTTTATACCCCAAGAAAGTAGAAAAAGAAAAACAACCTCAGATCAGTTAGCAGAAGAAAAGAAATGATTAAGATTAGAACAGAAATTAGTAAAATTGAGAACAGGAAAATAACAAAAAAGATTAACAAAACTAAGAGTTTTGTTATAAGTATGGTTATTTGAAATCATAAACAAAATTGATAAACCTTTAGCTAGACTAATGAAGAAAAGAAAGATAGAGAACTCAAAGTTAGAAATGAAATAGGAGACATTATAAATGATACCACAGAAAGACAAAGGATCATGACAAATTGGACAATCTAGAAAAAATTGGATTAATTTCTGGAATTATACTACCTACTTCTGAACCATGAAGAAAAAGGAAGTCTAAATAGACATGTAAAGAGAGTAAATCAGTAATGAAAACCTTTCCACAAAGAAAAACCCAGGCTTTACTAATGAATTCTAATAATCATTTAAAAGAATAATTAATGCTAACCTTTCCCAAACTCTTTCAAAAATTTGAAGAGTCAGAAATACACCTAAGCTCATTTTCTGAGGCCTCCACACCAAAACTAAATAAACAAGAAAAAAATTGCAGGCCAATATCCCTGATAATAGATGCAAATATCTTCAACAAAATATATGTATTAGCAGACCTGATTTAACAATACAGTTGACCTGTGAAATACAGTGGTTTGAACTGCTTGGGTCCACTTATGTGTGGATTTTAAAATATGTTTATACAGTTGGCCCTCTGTATCCTTATACAGAGTCATCCAACCATGGATCAAAAATACAGTATAACTGGTTGGGAATCCATGGCTGTGGAGGGTTGACTATGTATTTTTCTATGTCATTTATATAAGGTACTTGAGCCTCTTAAAATGTGTGTGGGGGGGTACTGAAATCAATCTCCTGAGGATACTGAGGAATTATAGTTAAATTTTGGGAGTGTCAAAAGTTATATGTGAATTTTGGACTGCATGGGGTAGGGGGGCAATCAGCACCCTTACCCCCATATCGTTCAAAGGTCAACTTTGCATTACAAGGATCATGCATCATGATAAAGTGGGATTTATTTCAGGGATGATTCAACATCCACAAATAAATCAATGTGATACACCATATTCATAAAATTAAAGATAAAACCACATAATCAGTAGATGCAGAAAAAGCATTTGACAAAAGTCAATGACCCTTCATATAAGAACTCTGAAATTTGGTACAGAAGAAATACACTTCAGTATAATAAAGGCCAAATATGACAACCCCATTGCTAACTCATAGTCAAAACTAAAAGGCTAAAAGCTTTTCTTCCAAGATTAAGAACAAGACAAGGGGTCCCACTCTCATCACTCCTATTCAACATAGTATTAGAAATCCTAGCCAGAGAAATTAGACATGAAAAAAAACAATGTAAAAGAGACCCAAATCAGAAAGGAAGAAGTAAAACTATCTCTGTTTGTAGAAGACATAATCTTAAATATAGAAAACCTTTAAAACTTCACTATAAAAACTGTTAAAATTAATAAACAATTTCAGCAAAATTTCAGGATAAAAGTATCAACCTAAAAAACTCCATCACATTTCTACACACTAACGATGAAAAGAATAAAACAACCCCCTTTAAAACAGCATCAAAAACAATAAAATACTTAAAATAAATATAACCAAGGAGGTGAAAATTTATACACAAACAACTGTAAAACAACGATGAAAGAATTGGAAGAAGACACAAATAAATGTAGAGATATCCTCTTCATAAAGAATATGATATTGTTAAAATACTCATACTACCCAAAGCATCTATAGATTCAATACAATTCCTATTAATATTCCAATAGCACTTTTTTACAGAAATGGAAGAAAAATTTTTTAAAATTTGCATGGAACCACAAGAGAATTCCAAAAGCCAAAACAGTCTTGAGAAGAGAAAAACAAAGCTGAAGACATCACACTCCTAATTTCAAACTATATCAATACAAAACTATATTAATCAAAACAGTAATGGTACTGGCACTAAACAGAAATAGATCAATGGAAATGAATCAAGAGTGTAGATATATAATCAATTAATATTAAAAATTGTGGTATACACACATAGATGGTTTATAGATAGAATGGAATATTATTCAGCCATGAAAAGAAGAAAATTTTGGCATTTGCAACAACATGGATAAACCTTGGAGGCATTATGCTGTTGAAATGAATTAAAGACAAATACTGTATGATCTCATGCACATGTGTTATCTAAAAAAACTGAATTCGTAGAAACAGAGCGGACTAGGGGTTGCTGGAGGCAGGGAGATGGGGGAAATGGGTGGAGGCAGGCAGAGGGTATAAACTAGTTATAAGATGAATAAGTCCTGGGGATCTAATGTACAGCACGGTGACTATACTGCGTAATAATACTGTATTGTATAGTTGAAAGTAACCGAAAAAATCTTAAAAATTCCCACCACACACACAAAAGGGTAACTATGTTTGGTGATGAATATGTTAACTAACCTTATTATGGTAATCATTTAGCAACATATACACATATAGAAAATCATTGTGTTGTACACCTTAACCTTACAGGTTATATGTCAATTATATTTCAATACAGTGCAAGTATAAAGAGTTTAATGGCTTGTGTGACGTGGAAAGTTTGTCTTTCTACCTTGGATGTTAGGTAGGTTGATAATTACTCTGGTTTGTCACTCTCTCAAGCTACAGTTCTACATCTCCAGTTACTCAGTGCACATATCAGGGGGTCAGAAAGGGTGCTTGTGTCTGTGTATATACACACAGGGTACTGAGTTCACTGAATATTTGAAAATGAATCCAGCAGTACTCACCGGAGGACCCATTAGACCTGGTCCACCCAAGGGCCCTGCAGCCCCTGCTAAGCCTGTTTCTCCATTTTCTCCATCCTCTCCCGGAAGTCCCTTTCCTCCTGGATTCCCCTGTAACCCAGTAAAAACTTTTAAGAACGGGAAAATAGTAAAATAATTATGCTACATAATAAGCAGATTTTTGTTTAGAACATAAAAACAGTTATATGAAGAGTGAGGTAAAAGTTGGTTTACAGTTGTTTGCATAGAAAATACAATAATTAATAAATAATAATATAAGAATAAACTCCATGTTTCATAAACTCACAATTGTAAACCTACTTTCTCCCCACCCTTACGATATTTTAAAGATTTCACAAAATATCTACTTTATACATAATATTAAAAGTATAATTTACCTTTAATCCATCTTTTCCTTGGAGACCGTCTTCTCCAGGAGCTCCTGGTTCACCCTATTTTGTAGCAGAAACAGTAAGATCTATTATTTTGCTCAATAATTTTATTTTATTTTTTGCTTCTGGTACCTATAGAAAATAGTATTTGTGTACATTTATTCCTACTTCTACATTATTTATAAGGAATATTTGACAGTATAATTAGCATGATTTAATTTTCCTGGAATAGTGCTAAAGATGATTTAATGAGTCATAGGGTTGTAAATTCAAATATAAGCTGGTTTAAGGATATCAATAAGTTTTAGATTATAAAAGGTAATATATATTCATTTGGTAGCTTTGGAAATTTATACAGTTAGACCTCTGTTTCTGAGTTCAAGAACTGTAAACACCACACCTCATAAAATTATATTATTTGCTGTACTAAATTGACATGGATTAATACAACTAATTCAGTTGAATTCAATATACCTGATTTTTAGTGTCTGTATTTTCTCCCTTACAGAGGAGAAACAATGAGACCCCGGTACATCAAGAAGCTGTTTAATAGACACAGAACTTATAAACATATAGAGCCATGCTTTATAGAGCTAATATAGTAACTAGCTCTCTTGCCACCTGAACAATTTAAAAGTAAATTAATCACTGCATCTTCACCACTGTCCCACTCTTCCTGACACTTTCATTACTTTGATCCCATACTGCCTGCCCTATCCCCTGCAAAATAAAGGGGAAAAACATAAAAGGAACTGGATGCAAAATATATCTTCTAACTTTGGCTTTCAGTAAACAAATGTTTCAAAATTATCTAGGACACTGTTATCTTGGGAAAAAACTACAGGTCAAATTAAAGGCTGTCTCTATTAGAATAACTTCTGTAAAATATCTAGTTACAACTATTTACTGTTATTTCCTTGAATGACCTTGCATGACTAGTTATTTTTTTCTTTCTTTTTAAAACAAATTACATTTCAATCTTTTGTCTGTCTTGTTAGGTCAGGAAATATCCTGAAAGTTGATCACTAGTATTTGTGAATTTCTTCCTAATGCTAACCTTAATGACAATCTCAGTGACTCCACGTGATTGGCAAGTGTTCTGCAGAATACACGTGACTCTGGAGAAGTATGTATGAAGTCAGGACTCTAAATATTACTAAATCACAATGTGAACAGAGTTTTGCATGCAGCTTTAAAATTATGAAATTATGAAATACAGATACACATTTTCTATAATGCACCAGAAAGGTTTATTATGCAATGTTTGAAGTCTTTAGACTAAGTTTTGTGTCTCTGAAACAGGTGTGCGTTTTATTAAAATGGTTTCTGGTACATACTTACCCGTAACCCTGGTTCCCCAGCAACTCCAGCACTGCCTGCAGGTCCAGCATCTCCCTGAAGAAACAAAGGGAAAGAATAAACTCTTTTCCATTAAAACTTTACGTTCAATATTTATGGAGGACATATCATGAGGACAGGCATTCTGAAACACTTCCCATTATTTTCCTTTTTTGCAGATTAATTTATTGATACTTTGCCCATTAGCTTTTTTATTTGTATCCTCTGTCATATATATAAATCTCTATACATATACACAGGTAATATTTTTCTGGCAAAAATATTTTCTGGATCATTTGAGAACACTCTCTATTTTTATCTTCTGTCCTTCACCTGCTTCCAGATGGTTTTGCCAAAATGTGTCCGACGTAGGGGATTCAGTGGTAGAAGTTTAGAAACCCCCTGTCCCCTTTACTGTTGAGGAAGGTTGTTACCTTTGCACCTGGCTCGCCTTGCAGACCAGATTCTCCCTCAATACCTGAAGGTCCCTACAAGAGAATGATTTGACACATCGTTTATACACATTCTTTAACCAATTGCAAAGGCAATTAGAGCCTCTTAAGATGGTAGTAATTTTTAGCCCAAGGATGAGTTATGTATATCCAGGTAAAGATCTTGGATGCTCCTTTAAAAACTTCATGGCATAAAACCAGATCATTTCTGGGACTTCAACAGTTCAAATGCCAACAACAACAAACAACAACAGAAAACCACACACAAAAAAACCATAACCTAAAATCAAAATATTTAAGACCAGTTTTTTCTAATTCTTCCACTTATTTTTAAATCCTTGGTCAATGACAAAGTATCTCCCATTTCCTTTTCTAGTTTTCTATTTTCATACTCTTACTATTCCTGGTATTTTTTTCACTTTTTACTCTTCCCATCCAATTCTGGTAAGCTCTCTAGAACACACTTCCTTAAAACATTTATATTTTTATATTGGTTTTATAAAATACATTACACAAAGAAGATACAAATTTGTTCATATTATAAAAGATTTTATCTATTTATCTATGGCATTTTTTCCACTCTCCTTTCATGAGTGGGTCCAGTTGAAAAACTTTTGTTTCCTTTTACCTTGACAACATACAACTCCTGGTAATCACTGGTTTTTCTAGGCCTGGATCTCCTACAATTGCTGTTGTATTCTTTTTCTTCTCTTGAAGATATTTATTTTGTTTTTGAACATGCTAATGCACACCTTTCACACCTACATACACACAATTATAAGCACATACATATGTATTCTACAATTGCCATGTTTTTGGAGTGGAGGGATAGATTAAAGAATTCATTTGTAATAATATCTTGACCAAACATTTTCTTTTTGCTTTCTTTCAGGGGTTCCTCAATAGTTCTGATCCATGGGTGATAATATTTCTCATAATTATTGTAGATTAAAATATTACTTATGTCATCATAGTATTTTCAATGAAAGTAAGACCAATTTTTCATTAGACTTAGCTTCTGCAATCCATATTCACTAAAAGAAAAAGAACTATAAATGCACAACAGTACTAACGAACTTATAATGAAAAGCCCCAGTACCATTCCTTAGAGGCAACTACTTTATAAAACAATTTTTGTTTTTAGTTCTCCTAGTGGTTACTTCTATAAATCAAAAGTTATACATCTGCTTCTTGATGTATCTCCTTGCTAAAGTTTTATTCCCTCATAATTATTTTACCATTATTTTGTCAATTTAAAATAATTATTTAGATTTTTCTGTTGGTTATGCTTATGACTTCTCTACTGCTATGAGAGCAGTACATACAGTACTTGAGCAGAGGACTATGAAATGAGGTGCCCGGGCTTCCGGTCTGCCTCAGAAATGACAGAATTTAATATCCCACTCTAAGATTAAGTTTCTCTCTTGAGAGAGAATTCTTTCCCTACCAAAATTGCTTTTAATTTCATAGGCCTCCTCTAGTTCCTAATAGCTCCCAATCTTCAACTCCTTTTGACTTATTTTATTCCTTTAAGAGGCTAAATCCAATAGCTGATAGTCTGATTCTTGTGGTATCTATTTTTTTTTTAATACTTTAAGTCCCCCTGTACATTTATATTCTCCATTGACTACTGCTGGAAAAAAGTACACATTTGTGCTAATGGTATCATTACATGTTGAGAGGCACTGTGACTAAGAGAATACTATGTGGAGAGAGATTGCCTAATTTACACGTAGTCTCTAACACTACTACTAGCTTTGCTCTTGAGCAAGACACTTAACCATTTTGTGCCTTAGTTTTCTCACCTGTAGAATGAGGATAACGACTGCATCTACCTCATGGGGTGTTGCGATAGTTCATTAATATAGCAAAGCACATAAGTACACTGGTCATATAGAAAGTGCTCCATAATCGTTAGCTATTATCTTCATTATCATCATTAACATAATGAAAATTCACTGTCTTCTACTTCAGCTTGACTTTTAGTAAGGTATATATGTTCTTTAACTTGTCTTTTGTCATTTCCCTCTTCCATTATCGTCAACTACTGTTCTAATTAGCATGCTTTCCTCAACTAATCTACTCAACCCCAATGCCTTATCACAACAGAATTCTTGTCTCCCACTCTGTTAAAATAACTTCCAGTTATGAGGTATGACTTCTCTCAGCTTTCTTTAGGCTCAAGGGATTGGGTTAGCATAGGTTACCGGCATTAGCTTTTGAGTTGGATATGGATTCAAAGACCAACTCTGTTACTTGTTAACCATTTACGTTGGGGCAGATTGGCAGATAATGATCTAAAGCTTCCTAACATTCTTCTTTGGTCTCAGAAAATGATATTACCATCCATCCTGTTGCACAACCTAGAACTCTGGGAATAATTTTTTTACTTCTCTTTTCCCTTTACTTTTCATATCCCATAAATATGCAGGTTTACAGAATTTAGATAACAATCATTTCTCAAGTTGACCCCCTTATTTCCTTTTCTTTGTCTACTACTTTAGTTGAGACTGCCATCATTCCTTGCCTGGTTGAAGAAAATAGCCTCTTAGTAGGTCTACCTGTTTTCACTTTTGTCTTCCCAATACATCTTTCATGAAACTGTTGGAATTATATTCCAAATACACAAATCTGACTTTATCGCTGCTTTGCTTATATACCACAATTACGACAGCACATAACATATAAAGTTCAAGTTTCTTAACAGAGTACATAAGACTTTTCATGATCTGATCATTTCTCTTTGACTTCATCTATTACCAATTCTTGCTTTGACTTTAAGCATTATTGAATCCATACTGTCTCATATTAGCATGCTTCTGCTCATACTATCCCTTTTTCTGGAATTCCATTATCTTTATTTCTTCTTTTCATATAGCTAAGACTTATTCATTCCTTAAAACTCATTTCATATCCTTTTCATACACACACACAGACACACAATTGCCTTTTTCCTTACCCAGGTAAGGTTAAGTGCTCTTAAATTGTCCTGTGACTATCTTCACCATTGGGTCTAACAGACTGTAATATAATGATGACCTTTTATATGATTATATTCTGGAATGGATTATAAACTCCTAGGGGAGTCAGGGAGCATATCACAGCCATCCTTTTATCCCCAGTGGATATAGTGCAGAGCAAAAAGCATGGCAAAATTATGTAAACAAAAATAGTCAACAAATTGGAACATATAGGGGAGGAGAAAAGCTTTAGTGGAATGTGGTTGGACACGTCTGCAGAGGTTAGAGAATGTAGAATATTATTTAACATGTTAAAAAAATTGGTATTTTATTAAAGGCTATACAAACTGTTAAAAAATTTCAAGGAGAGGAATGATAATGACAAAGATAAGCTAGCAACAAGTAGCTTAGAAATGATGGGAATTGGGAGAGACATGGGATAAAAGTGGACTAAAGTACTGGTAACAGTGATGAAAAGGAAAGGTTAGAATTGAGATTCGGAGTGGGGAGGCCTTATTCAAAGGGGAAAGATGGCTGATTGGAGAGAACAAAGTAGGAAGAGAAGTCTAGGATGACTCAGTTTAAGATTAGTGAGCTGGGAACAACAGAAGAAAGAACAGTGGGGAAGTAATGGGTTTGGATTAGATATTTTAAATTTAAGATGTTTGTGGGATATCTAGGTACATATGGGAAAGCCAACAGAAAATCAATAGCTGGAGCTGAAGAGAGAGGCATGCATTAGAGCTAGCCAGATGGGAGCTGTCAGTAATACTGGTAATTAAAGTCACTGTAACAGTGACTGCTAAACTGGGGAAGAGGAAGGACACTTCACATGGACTGAGAAAGGCTAATCAGAGGTAAAGAGTGGAACCAAGAGACATCAGTTCCAAAGAAGCAAGGAAAGAGGGAATTTATATCTAATTTATTTAGTGCTAAAGTGAATAAACAACAGAAATAGTAATTAGATCTTATAACAACTGAGATTTATTATTCCAAAATATATCCTGGATAGGGATCATGTCTTCATACTTTTCTATATAAAACATAAAACATCTTAGAGTGAAAGGTTATCAAGTTAACTCTCAATTAGTTATGGGAAAGTTTTATTTACTTTTTGTTTATATTCAAATGAGCTGTTAAGAGGAAAACTTAATATATATAAAATTAGGTCCACACAAATCATCTCGCTTTCAATGGAATTTTATGCTTGATTTTTTAAATATGAAACAAAACACTATAGAATTATTCTCCATAACACACATCTAATATATCAACTACATATTTAAGGCATATTAAAGTATTAAATGAACTAATAAGAAAGAGCCACAAAATACTACCTCAGCACCCATTTCTCCAGGAGGTCCAGCATCAGCAGGAGGTCCTCGTGGTCCCTGTATTATATAAAATTTAAAATATGAGAATCAAAGTTTATTCTATATTTCAATTAACATATGTATTTAAATATGGAATTTATAAGAGAGCACATGTAATATAACACAATATATTTATGTATTACTTTACTTTCTGTATAAATAAAATATCTTTTTTTGGTACATGTGGGTTTTTTTGTGAATAACAGTAAGGTATGCTTAGATTAAAAAAAAGTAAAGATAGTACCATTCATTCTTTCATTCTTTAATTTATTTGTTCATGAATAAATACTTATCAATGCCTATTAAATATAAAATATTGTGCTAAGGGATTTAAAATGTTATTTAATGAGTATGAAAATTATAGATTTAAAATTCTGTAAAAATATATGGCAAACAAAACAGCATTTTTGAAGAAGTAAATATAGGATATCCAATGAAATAAAATGTTAGAGTTTGTTTGATGTCATACTTTATTTATCACATTACTGAATCCAGCTGAACAATTCTTCTGTTTTATATAAATTGATGTAACAATGTTTACACAGGATAATCAATAAGGTGCAATAAAACATATGTTGGGACCTTTATGGAAATCTTGGTCACTGTGATACTAAATAGTTTAAATAAATAAACATTGAATAATTAGCTTATTGTCTAACCATTAAATTATTCAACCTAAAGGATCTTCTTAGTGTGTGGAAGACTGGCTAGAATTATTTTAGATAAATTAATATTTATTTAGTAACTAAAATATAATGTTATTTCCCCAGCCATCCAAAAAAGCTATTTGCAGTTTTTGATTTTTCTGAAAAGACAAAGGTATTTTTTAGATTCAGAAAATAACAAGATAAAATTTCCTATGAGGTTTTACTCCATCACAATTCTATGAACACCTCATTTTTAAAAAATGTTAATAATGGGGAGAAAAAAATGTGGTACAAGTGGTTGTCTTAAACTGCTTTTCTAAACGATTACAGTAATCTTTATTTAAAAATATTTGAAAAGTTTGGAGAGTACAAATAAACAGATTAAGTCAAACACCATATTCTTTCATGATTCCTTTTAATTCTTGTGTGGAACCATTCTTATAAATAACTCTATATCCTTCTGTTTTATCCCTTTTTTAAAATTAAGTGAGAGGTGGGCAGGCAGGCAGGCAGATAAACTCACACATGCGCCCAACCAGGATCCACCTAGCAAGCTCACTAGGAAGCAATTGCTCCTTGGGCACTGCTCCATTGCTCAGCAACCGAGCTCTTCTTAGTGCCTGAGGTGGAGGTCATGGAGCCATTCTCAGCACCTTGGGCCAACTTGTTTGAACCATTGAGCCAGTGGCTATTGGAGGGGAAGCACTATATGTTTCAGTTTTACATTGATTGGACTTTTATTTTTATATGTAAATAAAGTCTAGATTAGAGGTCAGCAAACCTTTTCCTAAAGGACCAGATAATAAGTATTTCAGGCTTGTGGATTATCCAGTCTCTGTCATATATGTCAACTTTGATGTTGTAGCAAGAAACAGCTATACATATATAAGTAAATGGTTGTAGATGGTTTCAACACAACTTTATTTACAAAAGCAAGTTACTAATCTGAGAGCTACCATTTAATTTAGATACACAGTTTGCCTACATACTTCTAAAGCAATCTAAGATTGTCATGAAGATTTTAAGAAAGGGTTTGGCTAGGAGTGAACTCCCAAGTTATATATCTGATTTTCCTCTCACCTCTTGCCATATCCTCTTCAGTTCATTCAACATTTATTAAATGTTGAATCTCTTCATATCTCAGACTTAGATCCTGTTCTCTCACTTCTATATTCTCTCCTTAGGCCAATGACTCAATATTTTTAACTTCAGTAAATTCTTCTGCTCTGAGTTCCGTATCTAATTGTCAACTTCACATTTTTTCAAAGGCATCTCTAACTGAGCATAGCTAAACTGAAACCTAGCTTTCTTTTGGTATTTCTAGTTTTGGTAAATGATATAATTATCTCATTAATTCTTTGGACCAGGAACTTAGAAATCATACTTCATGTATAGGAAGGATATCCATATCCTGTTGATTTTATCTCCCTTTGAATCTTTTATATCTACAGATTTCTTTACTCTGCTAATCTAAAGGGTTCTATCATCTGTTACCTGGGTTATTGCAACAGAAAGCCATTCTTTTCTATTTGTGATCCCTCACAATTTCATCTCTACCTTGTTGTTTGAGTGATTTTAATAAAGCAATAATTGGGTAAAACTAATCCTATCCTTTCAATTACATCCCTTTGCTCTTAGGATAAAAATAGAAATCTTTGGAAACATGGCTCATAAAGCTGCAAGTGTTGTTTCCCCTTTCCATCCTCATCTTGCACTCATTTTCTACCTGACTCTCTGTGCCACAGCCATGTTGTCCCTCTCCTATAGACCTTCTAATAAATATGCAGTGCTTCCTCCCAGGCTCATGACTTCTCTCTGAAACGGTGTTTTCCCATCTCTGCCTAATTAACTACTATTCATCCTTAAATGAGATCACTGCTCAAATACTCCTCCTCATAAAAGCTTTTCCTACACCCAGAGAATGTACAACAAAGAAATAGTAGATACAGTAAACTTTGTTTCATATATTTGAGCTGCATGGCCCAATCATAGAAAAAAATAGAAATAAATTGGTAAAATGAGTTTCTTTGTTGTACATTCTCGGAGAACTGAATTCTGATACTTCAGGGCATTTATTTCAGTTTTAAATTATCCATTTATCTCTGTTATTAATTAATATGTACTTCTATCATTATACTGAAAATTCCATGGTTACCACTATACTTCAAGTGCAGGTTCTTAATAAATATACGTTGACTGAATAAATAAATGATGAACTACTCAAAATGCAATAATGGCATTGCAATGCCTAACCAGTTTTAAATCTTGTCTGAGAAAAAGAGATAATACTAATTAATAGGGGTTGGCTATAGAAAGCTGTGATGCTCTATTTTAGTATTCTTGAAATATAAATATGTTTAAATATGTCTTCTGTGTCCTTCATTTTACCAAAATTTTTTTAAACAGGGACAGAGAGAGAGAGTCAGAGAGAGGGATAGATAGGGTCAGACAGACAGAAACAGAGAGAGGTGAGAAGCATCAATCATTAGTTTTTCATTGCCACTGCGACACATTAGTTGTTCATTAATTGCTTTCTCACATGTGCCTTGACCGCGGGCCTTCAGCAGACTGAGCAACTCCTTGCTGGAGCCAGCGACCTTGGGTCCAAGCCGACGAGCTTTTGCTCAAGCCAGATGGGCCCGCGCTCAAGCTGGCAAGCTCGGGGTCTCGAACCTGGGTCTTCCGCATCCCAGTCCGATGCTCTATCCACTGCGCCACCGTCTGGTCAGGCTTATTTTTATTTTTTGAGACAGAGAGAGACAGAAAGAGGGACAGATAGGGAAAGACAGACAGGAAGGCAGAGAGATGAGAAGCATCAATTCTTCATTGTGGCACCTTAGTTGTTCATTGATTGCTTTCTTATATGTGCCTTGACTGGAGACTATAGCAGACCTAGTGACCCCTTGCTCCTAGCAGACAACAACCTTGGGATCAAGCTGGTAAGCCCTGCTTAAACCAGATGAGCCCACACTCAAGCCAGCAACCTCAGGGTTTCAAACCTAGGTCATCTGCATCCCAGTCTGATGCTCTAGCTACTGCTTCACCACCTGGTCAGGCACAAGGTCTTTCCTTTTCCCAATTTATTTTCCATGGAAACTCTGTAATTAAATTACATTTATCAAATTATGATGTAAGTTTTTGTTTAAATGAAATACCAACATTTCTGTAACATTTATACATTTTGGCCAATCAGATGTTGAGTTTGGCTTTCCTCTATCACCTTCATTTCTTCTTTTTATTAAATTTATTGGAACAACACTGGTTAATAGGATTATATGGGTTTCAAGTGTACATTTCTAAGATACATGATCTTCACATTGTGTTGTGTTAAATAGGACATTGGACTTTTATGTGGTCTTTCATATAGAGTTGGCCTCATAAATGGGATTGTGTGTGTGTGTGTGTGTGTGTGTGTGTGTGTGTGTAGCAGTGTTATTATTATTATACAAACAGCAAGCCATTTAGAAAGAAATTTCCTGAGATTCAATAAAACTGAGTTATCATTGTTGAAAATAATAATATGTGAAGTTTGAACAGTTCTAGAAAAACAGAACCAAAGTTGACTATATAAAACAAGGAAGGCACTAAAGACTATATTCACAGCAAAATATTTATTCTACATAATTAGGTGTCTGTTACAAATGCTGCTTTTAGAAACATACCAGGCTCAGTAGAAGGCAGCAATAACAGAAAGATAAATGTACATTATGAAAGAAATATAATTAGAAAAGTATAGAGATAAACTTACTGGTTCTCCTGCAGGTCCCCTGTCTCCTGTACTACCAGGGGATCCTTGTGAACCCTGCACAAACAAAGGCAAAACTTGAAGAAAAATGATACTGGCAATGTTTTAGGCAGTTCCCTTACCTCAGCTTTTTTACACAATCCTCCCGGATGTCTTTTCTGTCTACCTCTATTCTTTTTTTCCCATTTTTTGATATACATAAAATTTATTACTTTAACAACATTTAAGTGTACAGTTCTGTGGCATTAAATACATCTACCCAGTTCTGTTCCCATTACCCATCTATCTTTAGAACTCTTTATCTTTCCAGATTGAAACTCTATACCCATTAATATCTCCCTGTCCCAATTCCTACGGCAACCACCATTCTACTTTTGGCCTCTGAATTTGACTACTTTAGGTTCGTTATGTAAGTGGAATAATACACTATTTATTCTGGTTTATTTCATATAGTATAATGTCTTCAAGATTTATCCATGTTGTAACATGTGTTAAGATTTCCTTTCTTTTTAAGGTTGAACAAAATTCCACAATATTTATATACTACTTTTTGTATGTGCATTTGCCCAGCAATGAATATTTGGAATTTCTACCTTTTGACTACTGTGAATAATGAGCTTATAAACATTGATGTATAAATATCTCTTTGAGCCCCTACTTTCAATATTTTTGGGTGTATACCTAGAAATAGAATTGATAGATTTTAGGTTTAAATATTTGAGGAGCCACCAAACTGTTTTCCAAAGCAGCCCCACGATTTAACATTCTCATCAACAATGTACAAGGGTTCTGATTTCTCCACTTATTTGTCAACATTCGTTAATTTCTATGCGTGTGTGTGTGTGTGTGTGTGTGTGTGTGTGTATGTGTGTGTGTGTATTTTTCTTAAGTGAAAAGCAGCAAGGCAGAGAGATAGACTCCCACATGTGCCTGACCGGGATCCACCCAGCAAGCCCACTAGGGAGTGATGATCTGCTCATCTGGGGCCCTTGCTTCTTTGCAACCGGAGCCATTTTAGAGCCTGAGGCAGAGGCCATGGTGTTATTCTCAGTACCCGGATCAACAAGTGGAGCCTTGGCTGCAGGAAGGGAAAAGAGAGATAGAGAGGAAGGAGAGGGGGAAGGGTGGAGAGGCAGATGGTCACTTCTGTGTGCCCTGACTGGGAACTGAACCTGGGATATCCAGATGCCAGGCTGACGCTCCACTACTGAGACAATAGGCCAGGGCCTTCTTTTTATTTTCTTTATAAAAATAATAACCATTCTAATGGGTAGTAAATGTTATCTCATTGTGGTTTTGATTTCATTTCTATAATGATATTATTGAGCATTTATATTGTGCTTATTGACCCTTTGTATATCTTCTTTGGAGTAATGTCTATTCAAGTCTTTTGCCATTTTTTGCCATATATTTTTTTTGTTGCCAAGTTTTAGGAGTTCTTTATATCTATATATGTTCTTATATTTAATCCCTATCCTATCAAGTGACAATTAATTATGCATAACTATTTTAAACTTGAATTTTTAATAACTTTAATATTGACATTAAAGTATTTTTATCCAAAATAATAAACTTATAATGTGGTAATAAGTATGACTAATGCCCTTAAAACCTGGTAAAGTATAAGAGTTTCAGGACCTAGTTGACCAAATTGGACTTCACCAATGCCCTTCCACCCCCCACCTCATTTTTATATCATGCCACCTATGGTACCATAAAATTGAGTCTTAGATATGGGGCTATATTATAAAATGGTACATAAAACTCTAAGTCAAATTCCAAGTCCTCTTTGATTCTCTCAATCAAAGATTTACTGAGCGTGTACTGTGTACTGAACACTGCTATTAGTGATATAAAAAATATTGCTCTTGTCTATTTGCAAGTTGCCTCTTCTACATCACTGACCTCAGGAAGCCTGAAACTGTACAGTGGATTACAATTACTATTTATCTTAAAACTAAAAGCTAAGAGAAAACTATTATTATCAATTAGAAGTCGAGCTATTCAAAATTCTTAGCAATGTTCAATCTTCTAAGTTAAAATCATCAATGCTATGTTTAGTTGTATAAGGTTGTCCAGTTAGAGAAAGGAATATATATAAAATCATGGACTTCCATCTGAGTAAGGCATTATTTCAGTCATAAAAATTATATGCTACTCATTATCCCAGGCCTCTAGGCTCCTCAATTCAGGGACAGAATCTACAGAAGAGATCCCAACTGAAACATACAGTGAAAGTTTAGAATGGTAAAGAATGTCCTCCCAGTTTTCTTTGTAAAGTGTGTTTGCACACTATACCAAGCTTCATATATACTTTTAATGCTCTTAATGGTGCATAAAAGCTTTTTGGCAAAGCTATGAAATAATTTAAATGTACTCTATTTTTTTGGACATGAAGAAGCTGGCACAAAATAAAAATTACCTCTAAGGCTTTTCAGAAATTACTAAAATTCCATTATTTGTATTAGAACTCCTTGCTCCATGACTTAAACTCAGGTTATCATGGTTGTATTTATTGAGAACCTGTGCCAAACAAATAATAAGCATCATTTCTTATAACTATGAAAAGTATTTCAGTTGAAAGACAGGGAAACTGAGGTTCTTAGAGGTTAAATAATTTGTACAAAGTAAAAACAGTAAGTGGCAGAACCAACATCTGTCCTCCAATATGTCAGATACAATAATGCTATGCTCTTATCACTATACGAAACTGCTTTCCACTGATTTTAATGAGGAACCATTCAATGCCTTTTCCATTTTCAACAGATATGTAGAGCATCCTTAATGACTTCTTATGAGAATAAGCAAGGGGACATATACTCATTTCCATGGCTACATTTGCACTGTAAGATTATGAAAACTGTGTGCATTCTGCTTCATTCTCTGAAGAATGGAAAATAATAGAATTAATACTATATACTTTTTGTATTATAGAAATTATTAAATAAATGTTTCTCAAGTATTTTGAGTTGCTCCAGAGAAAATTTTATTTAAAGAAGAACTGTTAAGAGTTCCCACTTCTAGCCTGACCAGGCGGTGGGGCAGTGTATAGAGCATCGGACTGGGATGTGGAAGACCCAGGTTCGAGACCCTGAGCTCACCAGCTTGAGCGCGGGCCCATCTGGCTTGAGCAAAAGATCGCCAGCTTGGACCCAAGGTTGCTGGTTCCAGCAAGGGGTTGCTCGGTCTGCTGAAGGCCCGCAGTCAAGGCACATGTGAAAAGCAATCAATGAACAACTAAGGTGTCACAACAGCAACGAAAAACTGATGATTGATGCTTCTCACCTCTCTGCGTTCCTGTCTGTCTGTCCCTATCCTATCCCTCTCTCTGACTGTCTCTGTCCCTGTAAAAAAAATAAAAAAAAAGAGTTTCCACTTCTAATATTGGCAAGTAACTCCTATCAAACCCAACTTAGGTACGGATAACAATATACTCAGAAACACACACACACACACACACACACACACACACACACACACACACACACACACACACTAGAGAGAGGACAGGGAGAGAAAGTAGTAATGGGAGGGAAGTGGAAAGCATCAACTCATAGTTGTTGCTTCTCATGTGCCTTGATCAGGCAAGCCCGGAGTTTCAAACTGGTGACTTCAGCATTCCAGGTCGATGCTCTATCCTCTTAGCCACCACAGGACAGGCAGGACAAAAATATTCTAATAAAACGATATGAAGGCATTCAAGAAAGACAAAAAAAAAGAAAAAGAAAAACTAGAGCAGGGGTGGGGGTCTACACAGAAAACGAGAATGTCACTAGGTGAGTTTCTGATTTTTAATGGCTTTTCGTCAGAGGGTAAGCCATACAAAATGGCTTTAAAAAGCAAATAGAGACCTGTAGTCTTACTGGTATGGAGACCAGAGGGAAGAATTTGGAGTGACTACAGCTCCTGAAAAGTGATGGAAGAAAGAGCCAGAGAAAGCAAACCTCAAAATCTGAGTACAGCCTGACCAGGCGGTGGCGCAGTGGATAGAGTGTCAGACTGGGATGCAGAAGACCCAGGTTCGAGACCCTGGCTCACCAGCTTGATTGAGTGCAGGCCCATCTGGCTTGAGCAAAAAGCTCGTCAGCTTGGACCCAAGATCGCTGGCTCCAGCAAGGGGTTGATCAGTCTGCTGAAGGCCCACAGTCAAGGCACATGTGAGAAAGCAATCAATGAACAACTATGGTGTTGCAACAGCAATGAAAAACTAATGATTGATGCTTCTCACCTCTCTATGTTCCTTTCTGTCTGTCCCTATCTATCCTTCTCTCTGACTCTCTCTCTGTCCCTGTAAAAAAAATAAATAAATAAAAAAATATCTGAGTACAAACTTTACTTAAATCTTTTGCTGACATTTGAAGTATATAATGGTGAGGCAGATTCCAAGCAGCCAAGCCAAGACTAAAACAACTGAACAGAGATTTTCACCTACCACAAAGCTTAGAGAACTTAAACTTTAAATCTAGAAAAATTAACTGCCAGCCAGATTTCTTAAAAAAGAAATACTTTTCAAAGGAATATAACAGAATTTGGAGTCTCAATAATGCATTATTCAAAATGTCCAGGATATAATACCAAATTATTGGATAGAAAATATTCCCATGTTCATAAGAAATGGCAATTCATGGAAACCTAATTCAAAATTACTCAGTTGTTAGCTTTATCACATAAGAATTTTCAAGTAGCTATCATAAATATGCTCAATAGTATAAATATAAATATGCTCATGATGCATAGGAAATCTCGAAAAAAGAAATCACACCTGCAAACCCCAATGAAAATTACAGTAATATCTGATGTAGAACTTAAAAATACACTACCATAAATAGAATTTCACTCCATGGGCTTAACAAATGAGTGAAGATAGAGTGGCTTATCCAATTAAAAAAAGAAAACAGAAAAACTATTGAAACATAAATGTATATTTAGAGAGAGCCTCAGGGACCTAAGGGATATCAAATGTTTAACATGTATTTAATTGGAATTTATGAAAGAAAGGAGAGAGAAGAGAGGGTAGAAAATATATTTGAAAAAACAAAGTTGAAAAATTTCCAATTTACTGAAAACACCAATTTACACAAACCTCAAGCTATATATATGCAAAGAAAATCCATCTAGGCACATCATAAACAAACTGCTAAAAACCAAAAATAAAAAGAGAGTCTTGAAAGTAGCCAGATAAAAATATTATATTATATGAAAGGGAAAAATGATAAAGTGTGGACTTCTCATAAGAAATAATGGAGGTAAAAAAAAATGAAATACCAACTTTTCAGTGTGAAATAAAAGCAAATAAAATAAAACTCTATCAACCCAGAATTCTATAACAAGTGAAAATAAAAAAAAAAAATAAAGTAAATATTCTCATAATCAAAAGTAGAAGAATTAATTACTAGCAGAGCTTGACTATAAGAAATTTGGATAGCTCAGTTGGTTAGAGCAATGCTGGATGCCCAGAGTTTGCTGGTTCGATCTCAGATCAAGGCACATGCAAACAGATTAATGTTCTTATCTCTCTCTCTCACCCTTCCTCCATATCAATAATTACACTAAGTGGAAATAGTTCAAATACTAGTTAAAAGGCAGAGATGATCAGAACAAATATAAAAGCAAGACCCAAATATAAGACTCACTTTAAGTATCAAGACACAAATGGATTGAAAGTAAATGAAAGAAAAAGATATGCTATTGAAACAATAAGCATAAGAAAGCTGGAGAGACATACCGAATAGAATAGATTTCAAAATGTACAGTATTACCAGGAATAGAAAGCATTACCAGTGATATAGAGGAACATTTTGTAATGATAAAAAGATCAGTTGATTAGAAGAGGTTATAATCATAAATGTGAATACTTTAAAAACAGAGTTTCAAAATACATAAAACTAATTTTGACAAGATTAAAGACAGGAATAGAGAAAAACAAAATCCTAGTTGCATATTCCCCCCAATCTCATCAACTGTAAAAATATCTAGATAACAGTAACGCACAAATTGTTATAGTTTGTATGAGACTTAGAAAACTAAAAACAGTTACTCAGACTTTATCACCCTAATAACAGAATGGATCTGGCCTTTCCTATTGATTCTCCCTTTGAGAAAGGATCTACATGTAGAAACAATTTTGGCCCATAGGTAAATACACTTCTCCTGGTTATCTGGGCTAGCAGAGAACTTTATGTGTCACCAATTTTCATTTAGTATCTAGCTTTAGAATTGTGACAATTTAGAGATGTCTATTTTACAGAGGAGGAAAATATGATCCAGAGAGCTAAGCAATTCAACCAAAACTATCCATATAGCTGATATGAACATGCACTACCAGAACAAAGGTCAACCTGTCCTCCAATATGTCTTTCTATTTTATGGCAATGCCTGCTTGTTAACGGTGCATAAATGATTAGAGGCATTGAGATTACTGTGTAGGATCAAATAAATCTTTGGAGCTGTCTGAATTTCTTGTATTGATTGATATTAACTTCCTAAAGATCTCAAAAGTCTATTTTAGTTCAATAAAAAAGGAGACAATGTAGGTATAGAGCTAAGTAAACCTCAACAACTACATACTATAAACTCATGATTTAATTTTCAACCCATGTCATCCACTAAAGTAACTTGACTCTTCCAGTTGTCTATGAAATTCACTTGTCATAAGCTATGATTTACAAAAGTGGTTCTAGTAAGTTTTATGTTTGATTGAGAAAGTCAAATACCAAATTTTACATTTATCGAGAAATATCTTATAGGCTTGATGAACTTGATGAGCTCCAAGTTTCCCCATTAATTACAACATATGTTTACAGTGTAGCAAACATGTAAACATTTGTTTACAGTATAGCAAAATGGAAATAATCTACCAAACACCATTTACATTAATATAACAGAAACTCAGATGATAAATATTAATAATCAAAGAATATTCTTTGGGGATTACATCAATTAATAATACAGTGTCACACAAAAGTTCTTCCCCTGGATACCATCATTTTTCTCTTTTAGGTCTGACATTTTAGGTTTGACAACTGTCAGATATAATGCTATTATGAAAAAGAACTGGCAGGGGGCAGCAGAGTTCAAAGAGGAACAAGTATATGCAGTGACATGACTGACTATTACTATGGCAGTTGAAACATTTTTCTCTCATCTTTTCCTGACTCTTTAGTTGTAGGCTATTTATGTTATTATCCAATTCTATAACTTTCATTACACATTTATGTGTATAAACAAATCAAATTTCATCATTTAAAATTATGATTCCCAATGAAATAACTAAATATACCCATACATTTAAGCTTATGTGCTCAAAATTATTTATATGTAATATCGCATAGTTGCGTGTGTGTGTATATTATGTGTATGCATCTTTCATTTTTATTAAATTTATTAGAGTTACACTGGTTAATATAATTATACAGGTTACAGGTGCCTAATTCTACAACAGATCTGTACATTGTATTGTATATTCATCCCCCTCCCCCAACCCAAGTCAAGTCTTTGTCCATCACCATTTACGTCCCCATATTCTTCCATACCCACACCCATCTGGGCAGTCACCACTCTATTGCCCATGTCCATGAGTAGTTTTAGTTTTGCCCCTTAGTCAATGATAATCATAGAACTGTGGCCTCTCAGGGAAAACAATTGTATACTTCTGAGAAGATTTTTGACAATAGAAAAATATCTAGTATTATATAACATTAAAAACTCTTAGAACAGTCTGACCAGGTGGTGGTACAGTGGATAGGGCATCGAACTGGGAAATGGAGGACCCAGGTTCCAAACCCCGAGGTCGCCAGCTTGAGCGCAGGCTCATCTGGTTTGAGCAAGGCTCACCAGCTTGAACTCAAGGTCGCTGGCACATATGAGAAAGCAATCAATGAACAACTAAGGTGCTGCAACAAAGAATCAATGCTTCTCATCTCTCCCTTCTTATCTGTTTTCCCCTATCTGTCCCTCTCTGCCTCTCTCTCTCTGTCACACACACACAAAAAAACCAAAACCGAAACAAAACCCCCAACTCTTAGAGCAGTCCCGTGGGAAAGCATAATGTCGCACATAGCTCCACACTGCAAAGGTCTTAAAAACGTGTTGAAATAAAATGAAACCAGGCAAGACGCCTCAAAGAAGTTTCTTGTTATGTATGCTTTATTAATATTCTGTTATGTTTATACAATATCACATAACCTTATTTTGACATGGATTTTACAGAAAAACTAACATAACTAGGGTGAAGGAAAATTAAGAGTTATCAACCAAAGTTTATAGATAGGTATAACCAATGCCCAGAACGAATAAGCAAGTTGCCCAAATTAAAATACTGGTCTAATGACTGAAGGAAGAAAAAAACTTATATTGTTAGTCTAAATCAGTGGCAGTCTACCTGGTCCCTACTGCCCACTAGTGGGCGTTCCAGCTTTTATGGTGGGCGGTAGCAGAGCAACCAAAGGGCGCCGCAATTACACAGTAATCAACTGTTGACCAGTCAAGATCAGGACAGCGTTCAGGCTCTGTTACAGGGCATTTGTATTGGGAACGCACCCGACCTCTTTCACGAGACCACCAGGCCTGCATCCATGAGCGGCCAGGTACCTGACCCCAGGTCCACACCCACTGCCAATCTGGCGGGAAGTTTATGACCGCTATTATCACCCCAAAACTAGCAGTTTGTCGTTTTATTACCCTGTAGACAAAGAACTACATGGTTCAACGCTTCTCTCTATGACAGAAACTGCTGGACAATGGAGACACCAATTAACTCATATTTTTGTCTCGATTCCCAGATTTTAGGGTAATAGGGTGACATTCTAGGAACCCACCCTTGAACTGCCAAAACTAGCCAATGTCTCACTACTTTGCCCCATTGCAAAGAAGTGATGCCATTGACCAACACCCGCTGCATAAAATTTTATAAAATGCACAACCACGGATACTCACTAACTTAGTCTTATCTCAACAAACTCGCTCAACCATGACACTTGTAAGGTCGCGATTACGCAACAGACTTCAAGCGCATAAGTTTTGTTCACATTCCATAAATGAAGCTAAATCGTTATGTAATCGAAACTAAAGTCAGTACGTAGTTATATTTCTGAGAGCAAGCACATGCTTACAGTTTCAAACAAAATATTGTGGAATATCGTAAGCCCATGTCTCCAAAAAAAAAAAAAAAAAAAAATTGCATGCAGCTATTCACCAGAGTATCTGAAGATGTGTTTTGTAGAATCTGTTGCAAATAAACAACATCGAATGTGTTTATTGTGCCATAAAACATTAGCCAACGAGGCAATGAAACAAAGTCGATTGCAAGAACATCTTTCTACAAAGCATCCAAATGACAAGGACAACAAGCCCATTGAATATTTTCAGGAAATATATAAAAAATTTCAAAATAGTTCAACTATCATTGCATTATTTAAGAAACAACATAAAATGAACAAAGATGGATTAATTACCACTTATTGAATTTCACAAATAATTGCAAAAAGTGGTAAAAGCTATAATATTGAAGAAACTGTAATAATACCCTCTATAAAAGAATTTATCTCAACAGTAATGCATCAGGATATACCTCAAATTTACAAACGTTGCCCCTAAGTGATAGCACAGTAAAGCGACGAATTGATGAAATGGCAGTTAATGTTGAAAACAAACTAATAGTGTTCTCCAAAACTCTTCATTTTCCATGCAATTGGATGAATCTACCACTGCAGATAATGATGCTTTATTGATGGCATATGAATGCTATTTTGATGAAAACAATATATTATGAGAAGAAATGCTATTCGCAATAAATCTCATCACAGATACAAAAGGATTATCTATATTTAATACTGTGAGAACATACTTTACAAAAAAATAATATTCCTTTGAATAATATTGTTGCATGTGCTACTGATGGAGCACCATCAATGGTAGGTCGCTATCATAGATTTGTTGCTTATTTGAAGCAGGAAGTGCCAAATGTTTTATGTATTCATTGTGTGGTGCACAGACAACATCTTGTAGTGAAACATCTAAGTACAAGTCTCCATTCATCATTATAATAATTCGAGCTGCAAACAAGATCAATTCCAAAGCAAAGAATGATAGAATGTTTCGGCAGTTTTGCCAGGACAATAATGAAGATTTTATTAAGTTGCTTTTGCACATAGAAGTTGGGTGGCTGTCAAAGGGTACACCTTTGGCTAGATTTGTAGCATTATTTGATAGTGTCATACAATTTTTTGAAAGTAATAATGAGACCAATCTGTGTCAACAGTTAAAAACAGTGAAGAATGATGCCTTTTACTTGTCAGATATTTTCAAGAGATTTACGATGTCAATTTGCAGCTTCAAGGAGCTAATAAAACTCTTATAGGTTGCCAAAGTATTGTGCTACTATTTATTGACAAACTTGAACTACTTTGTCATAATCTATTGAAGAGAGAATTTCATCAGTTTCCTCAATTATCATCTATAAAAGATGATGTAACTCCAGAGGATATTGACAGATTCAGTAGCCACCTCAATGAACTTAAATTGGACATGGAAAATGATTTGAAGATATTTTGAAATTGAAGGTATATGACTGTATGAAAAATCCTTTTACCGCAAATACTGAAGAGGCTGATACAACTTGCCAAGAAGAACTGTTAGAAATTAGATATGATGAAGAAGGTAAACATAAATTCGACAGTGGTGGATATGAAAACCTATGGCAAAATAAAAAATGCCGGTCTTATATCCAAATATGTGGAAAATGGCATTCAGTTTATTGATACCTTTCCCTACCTCATATCTTGTGGAATCAGGATTTAGTGCTGTTAATCATATTATGACGAAAGAAAGAAACCGTCTGAGTATTTCCGAAAGGGGAGACCTTTGTTTGTTCCTCACAAAAATTGAACCAGATATTCAATATTTAGTTTCTCAGCATCAGCCTCAGGGATCCCACTAATAATTCAATTAACTAATGCAATTTCTATGTATGCAAAGTATAAATAAAAAGATAAATTTAATTATAGTAAGTTGTTTTATAAAGATTTATTCTGCCAAACTTAGCGAAAATCTGACATAAAGTACTTGGTAAGTAATTATTATTATATGCTTTAACTTGCATATTCTGCTTTATAAATTTTATAAAGTAGGGTTATTTCCCTACTTTATAAATCACCATTACTGTGGAACGGGTGGGAGGTTAGAAAATTTTACTACTAACAGAGATACAAAAGTGGGCAGTAGGTATAAAAAGGTTGACTACTCCTGGTCTAAACACTACATACTAAATGACAGTTGTGTCAGAGAATGAAGGAGACCAAATTTGTTCACAGCTTATTTTTCATAACTTACTGGCTTCCCTTGAACTCCTCTCTCTCCAGGGTTTCCAGTCTTACCCTGCATAAGAAAGAAAATGCTTGGTCAAGTAGCTTCTTCCCCAAATATTAACCAGAAACCAGGAAAATGAAAGATTTAAAATGTTTATCTTTAATGTGAAATGTTTTACTACTTACAACAAGACCATAAGGTCCTCTTTTTCCTTGATCTCCTTTTTCACCCTAACAAAGTATCAATACCAAGTGAGTTAATAAATTCATAAATTATAGTGTTATACATGCTGGCATATACTCATATACAAACAAAAAGTTGGATACCACGTACATAGTTTTATATTAAAAAGAAAACATTTCTGTGTGTGGTAAAAAATTTTGTATGTTTTATATTTAGATTAAAAGAAAATGTAGAACAATACTTTTGTAAGGAAATGCAGCAGTGTTTAAACAGGTAGAATATGTAGGCTCAAAATAATTATATATGAAAAGAGAAAATCAGTGATCACCTTGGCACCTTGTACACCTTGTTCCCCTGAGAGACCATCTGTTCCTCTTGGACCCTAAAGATGGAAAAAATATCTTGTTGTTAATTTGAAATGAAGACATTCTTTAGTTGACAAACTCTTTCTGCTTGTTTCTGTGCCATGACCATGGAAAAAAAGACAGCTGGGTGTATGGATGAACCTATTTGTATGAGACAATGAAGCCAGTGTTTTTAAATTTTGATGCCAAGCAGTAAATCAGGTGACCATGAAAATGGCTCATTCGGTTGTTAAGGTGGCTAGAGTATAGGTTTGTTATTCAAGTATTTTGTTCATCTTATATTTTACTTAGCAGTTATTCAGGATTTATTCTACAAACAACTATAAATTAAATTAATTTAAAAGTGCCTGGTTTGTTTTTCCAACAGTCTTTTTAGGCTTTATATTTTGAAACAGCCCTCTTTTCACTTTATTAGAAAATGAGTGTTGACTTTATTGGATCCACTATGCACCTACTAGACAATACTTACTAGAAGATGACATGGGAACAAAAAAAGGGGGTGGATGCTGCTGGGAATATTCATGTAAATTTAAAACTTCTCAGCTCCCTTACTATCAATATTTATTCAGTACTTACTTGCGAATGAGCATTATCTGAAAAAATTATTATATAATAAAATGACAGTATATGTCTCCTTGTCTAAATTGGAATTTTCCTTGGATGATATTCAAGTCATTTTCAATAGAATTAATTCAATCCTACAACCATTAACTGAATATCTATTGTGGAAAAGGCTTTGCATTAAATGTTATGAGGATACACAATTGTAAGAATATTTTTCCATTATGAAGATAGAAAATGATAAGGTAACTTTTATAAATGACTATAATTTAGTAGGAGACAGGCACGTCAAGGGCAAAAAGAATTCAAAGAAGTGGGGAGAGCTTCCACATGTTTACAAAGGGAATAAAGATATCATTTTGACAGTTGGAGATCGTGCCAATGAAGGAACTCTAGATAGAGAGAGCATAAGGGAAGGGTAAAGAGGCAGGAAAATATTTCTCAAGAATGAAAATAGTTTGTTTAGCTGAGCTATTAATTACATATAGTATTTTTTAGTATTTCTGTACTAAGGAATAATTGTGATAAGACTGGGTCTTAAAGGGTGAAGGATTACAGTTTATATTTAAATCACTAGACAGTGAGGAAGGAATGAAGATTCCTATACAAAACAGTGATACAAATATCCCAGTACAACCTGATGATTTGAAGGAGCCTTTTCTTGTACCTCATCTGAAGTCAGCTTAGTTTAGCATTATTTAATTTAAAAGCTGCATCTTATATTAGAACATTTCCTGGGTGTTCTTAGGTTGACTGCATTCATTCTCTGATGCTCTTGGGCACATTCATGAGATTGGAGAGGAGAATATATAGATCCATGAGGATCTATAGCTCTAGAGGTTATACCAAAGTTATAGCCATAGTTCTAGCCCTGCAATTTCTCAGTCTGTATTTAAGGCATTCCATGATCTGTCCCCCAATTTTTTTCTGCCTTATTTTCCCATAAAATACTGCAAAACTAAGTTAGTCTTATTGTACAGGACCTTGAATGTCAAATTGAAGAGCATGGACTTAATTTAACCGGTAAACGATTTTCAGTGTGTTATTCCTTCAACAACGTTTACAAGTACCCAGTATAAGCTAGGTACTGTTTTAGGGCCAGAGAAGATGGAAGGGAGAAGAGATAAATCCCTGATTCACATACAAGCAAATACATATATAAAATTAAAGTAGAGAATGACAAGAGGTAGTCAACTGTAATGAAGAATAACAAAGCAGGTTAAGGGGCTGGTGGCAATCCAGGTGGGGAGCCCTATTTAGATAGATGGGTCTGAGAAGTTTCTCTGAAGTGACATGTGAAGAAGGTGAGATGGTCAGCTGTGCAAATAACTTGGGGAAGATCTTTCTGGCAGAAGAAATTACAACTGCAAAGGTTCTCAGTTGGGTGCATGCTTGAGATGTTTGCAATTAGGTAACCAATGATAATAATAATAATAAAAAACTGATGAGGTGGAAGGAGACTTTATATCTGTATACTCTATTGTGGGTTCCCCACCTAAAGTAAAGAACCCACAATAGAGTATACAGATATAAAGTTATACAATGTTATTAACCAATGTTATTCCAATAAATTCAGTTAAAATAAGTAAATAAACAAACTAACAATGATTAAAGGGTAATTTTGAAATTCTAGTGCAGAGATCTCTCAGGATCTTCCTCTCATAATCACCATCTTAAATAGTCAGCAGCTCATATTGATCCTCTTTCTCTGGCACCATTCAAGTCTATTTTCTTTCTTTGCCTTTTAAGAAAACACTTTGCAGCCCTGGCTGGTTGGCTCAGTGGTAGAGCATCGGCCCAGCATGTGGAAGTCCCAGGTTCTATTCCCAGTCAGGGGACACAGGAGAAGCAACCATCTGCTAGTCTAATCTCCCCTCCTCCTCCTCCTCCTCCTCCTCCTCCTTCTTCTCTCTCTCTCTCTCTCTCTCTCTCTCTCTTTCCTCCCCTCCTGCAGCCATGGCTCAAATGGTTTGAGTAATTTGGCCCTGGGTGCAGAGGATGGCTCTGAGGCACTTTCTCTCAGGCACTGAAATAGCTTGGTTGCCAAGCAGTGGCAGTGGCCTCAGATGGGCAGAGCATTACTCTGTAGGGGACTTGCTGAGTTGACCCCAGTCCAGGTGCATGCGGGAGTCTGTGCCTCTGCTTCCCTGCCTCCCTGCCTCTCACTTAATAATAAAAAAATAAATAAAAAGAAAATACTTTGCAAAATCTTTTGGAATAAAAACAGAATGTGGTTGAGAGAGTATGAAAAAGGATGAGTGGTTAACATTCTAAAATACCACAGAAAACAAGTAAAATCTAGACTGACAATGTGTCCACTGTTATAATTAGGCACTTAACTCTTTTGTAACCTAAAATTTCTGTCTTTGCTGGATATTTTGTTGGTGAGTAACAGGTAGAATGATGACAACATTAACAAAATAAATAAAAAGTGTAAGTTAGTTTGGCATCAACAGAGGAGATAGGGAGAAGATAATGAGTTTTACTCTAGACATACAACCACAGTGAGGCAGATATTTCCAAGCTAGTTTTAGAGTTAGAAGACATTGTATCTAGATTTAAATGGTAATAGTCCTAAGGATAAAGCTTCAAAAGCCCCCATAGCCCAACACAGAACTATACATTTAGAATTTTTAAAGAAATATTGTTTTGTCCAAAGACAGTAAATAAGTCTAATTTCATGGACAAGATCAGATTAAGTGGCTATCTCGATTTATATGTAGAAAAGGCTGCATCTAGCTCTGAAGGAAAGTCTCATAATTAACTGTCAGTTTCTGCCTCAGAACACAAATTACCTAATGTCAAGACTAAATTAGTCCAATCATGTTTTTTTCATTTTTTTGTGTGCCTTGTGAGAGACAGAGAGAGAGAGAGAGAGAGAAAGAGAGAAATCATCAACTCATAGTTATAAGCTCTTTAGTTGTTCATTGATTGCTTGTCATACATGTCTTAATCAGGGGCTCTAGCCGAGCTAGTGACCCCTTGCTCAAGCCAGTGATCTTGGGCTCAAGCCTGTGACCAAGGGGTCATTTTGATAATCCCACTCTTGAGCCAGTGAGCCTGAACTCAAGCTAGTGACCTCAGGATTTTGAATGTGGGACCTCAGTGTCCCTGGTTGATGCTCTGTCCACTGTGTCACAACCAGTCTGGCAATCCAACACCATTTTTTAAGATAAAAAAAATTGAAGCCTACAGAGTTAATTGAGTTGCCTAATTTACATATTTAAATAGTCAAAGCTTTTGAATAATTGTACTTTATTTAGTTTATAATAATTTTCAAATGTTGAAAAGAAATAAAAGTTAATCCTGTTAGCAAGTGAATTCAGGCTGAAATAGAGGACCTTAAGTCTTAAAGAAGTTACAAAATGATTACACTGGGGGACAATCTTTTTTTCATTTCTGTTGTACGAGGTTTTAGAACTTTCTCTCTATATTTCTGCATCACTAATTCCAAACCTGAAATCTGTTTTTTGGTGCATGCTCTAGATTTTATGCAACTTTAATTTCTTTTGTTACAGTTAATGGCATGCATTAGCTTTTAAATTGAAGTTAAAGGGCAACGACTCTTGCATTGAACATAACCACAAGGCAATTAATGTTTTACAAACATCACTTTTACATAATTTTAGTTGCTTTTAAATGTAAAAAAATTATTATCTGATAAAAACACCTTCTTATTTTAAGATTGACTCATGGCTTCTTTGAGTAGGCATAAATATAAGAATAGTCCTGACAACTTCTGTTATATATGTGGCTGAAACACTTCAATGTCAAAGACGCAATATTTCATCATTTGTGACATGTGCATATATTGCCTATTTTCAAGTTCCCCTTGGCAATCAAGACAAAAATAGGGCTCCTCATATTGTGTGAGAAAATGCTTTATGGCTAGACAAAAGGAAAACACAAAGGAATGCCTTTTGGTATTCCCATGGTTTGGTGTGAACCAATGGACCACAGCAGTGACTGTTATTTCTGTCTGATCCATACAAAGGGCATCGGCAAGAAAAATTGGCATATGATAGAATATCCTAATATTCCTTCAGCAACACAACCTATCCCACACTCTGAGACACTCCCAGTTCCAGTTTTCAATGGTTTGATTTCTTCTAAGGATGAAGAAAGTGAACATGGTGATCAAGTGTATTTTGATAAGATGCATGAGGAAATGGTTGTAGAATCTGAAGGGTCTTCTTCTAATGCCAAGCAGTCATTAACCCCTCAGCAGTTTAGCCAACCCAAATTGATGACTTAGTAAGAGATTTGGGCCTATCAAAGAAAGCAGCTGATTATTAGCCTCCAGGCTTCAAGAAAAGAATGTACTTCACTGGTCAGCTAAAGTATCCCATTTCAGGAAGCGTGAACAAATTTTCATGGACTTTTTTTCCGAACACAAACACTTTGTTTACTGTCATGATATCAGTAGTCTTCTCATCCAGCTAGGTGTTGCCACTTACAGTCCAACAGAATGGTGGCTATTTCTTGACAGCTCTAAAAAGACTCTGAAATGTGTTCTCCTACACAATGGTAATGTTTATGCAGTGGTTCCAATAGATTATTCAACTCATCTGAGAGAAGATTATAATGACATAAAAATTGTCCTCAACTTTTTGAAGTATGAGGAGCATAACTGGATCATTTGTGTGGATCTTAAAGTGGTCAATTTCCTGCTAGGACAACAGAGAGGTTTCATGAAGTATCCTTGCTTTCTGTGTTTGTGGGACAGCCGAGCTCGGGAGAAACACTGGACACAGAAGGAGTGGCCGAAACGTGAAGCTCTGAAAGTAGGGATGGAAAATATTGTGAATGAACCTGCAGTTAATTGAGACAGGATCATTTTTCCTCCACTTCACATCAAACTTGGCTTAATGAAGTAGTTTGTTCAGGCTTTGAATAGAGAATGTGAATGTTTTCAACATATTATTTCTGCTTTTCTGCCTTGTCTTTTGAGAAGATAAAAGCAGGTGTATACGATGGACCTCAGATTCGAACCCTCATACATGATGAAGAATTTCCTAGGAAGATGAATAAGGAGGAGAAGCAGCATGGCAGTCTTTTATGGCAGTTACAAAGAACTTCCTTGGCAACAAAAAAAAGCAGAAAACTAGAAACTTCTGGTTCAAAGGATGCTTTTAGCTTTCTGTGACATTGGATGTAACATGAGTGTTAAGATTCACTTCCTGAACAGTCACCCTGATAAGTTTCCCAAAAATCTTGGAGCTGTTAGTGATGAGCAGACTACTGCTGGAGCATCAAACAAGATTGTCCTCAACAAATACACAAACTAAAGGGGTACAAATGCAAATTTTTGCCTGAATAGAATTTAAATAAGTTTTCTGCAAATTTTATGATTAAAATAAGTGTTTTAATATGTTCTATTTAGAAATTGTAGACAAATTCTGATGCAATCATATCTTTTAGTGTATTTGCTGCATTATATAAATTATTATATTTTCACAAAGATGATACCCAAGAATACATTCTACTTCATTATGTTAAACCAGTGGTTCTTAACCTTTTTTGAGGTACCGAACCCACCAGTTTCATATGCGCTTCACTGAACCCTTCTTTAGTGATAAATAAAATAGGATTTTTTTTTCCAAATTCAAGACATAGGTATATGTTTTTTTTACTGGTGCAAAAAATGAGCCGTGCATGAACAGAACAAAACCAACAAAGTGCATGAACTCACAACAAATTACGGTATTACTTTATTCTGGCCTCTGCGGCAGAGGCTTCTCCAAACCCCTGAGACCGACTCATTGAACCCCTAGGGTTCAATAGAACCCAGGTTAAGAACCACTGTGTTAAATTAAATTTTGAAAATTTTACAATAAGATGAAAACCTAAAATCTTGAATTGCCATAAAACTGTAGGTTACAGAGAAAAACTAATGTCAGATTTCTGATCAGCACAGTCAAATTAGGTAAGAAGAATTGTTTTTGTGGATGCAACGAAAATTTTGTTCCCCAGTGTTATTAAACCTTTATAAGTGCTGATTCGTATTATTATTGAAAAGAACTCCTTCCAAAATTAAATAATACATGTAATAATAATAAACACTCATAATGTTTATATCAAAAATACTTTTATTTTTGTCTGACCAGGTGGTGGTACAGTGGATAGAACATTGATCTGGAACTTTGAGGACCCAGGTTCAAAACCCTGAGGTGTCTGGCTTGAGTGTGGGTTTAACAACTTGAGCACAGGGTCACTGGCTTGCATGTGGGATCATAAACATAACCCAAAGGTTTCTGGCTTGAGCAAGGGGTCACTGGCTCAGCACATATGAGAAACAATCAATGAGCAACTAAAGTGCTGCAACTACAAGTTGATGCTTCTTATCTTCGTTCCTTCCTGTCTGTCTGTCTCTCTCACATGCTAAAAACATTACTTTTACTTATAAAAATACTTTCATATTAGGAGACTTGACAGGGTGGTGAACACACAATACAATATACAAATGATGTATTATAGAATTGTACACCTGAAACCTATGTAATTTTATTAAGCAACGTCACTCACTCCAGTAAATTCAATTAAAAGAAACATACTATTTAAAAATACATTCATAAATAAATAAAAGTACTTTCACATTTATTATTTTATTTACTAACCCTAGACTACACAAGAAACAAAGACATCAATGTGTCTGCTCCTACGTGATGACAAAGATAAGCACAATTAATATAAAAAGTCTAAGCATAGCAATTAGATACCTAAAGAATATAAAGCCTAAGGTTGCTAGTTTAGGACAAATTCTAAAAAAGTTATACAAATAGGCACCTAATTGGGCATAAAATTACTTTTCTAATACCTGTTTTAAGATATCTATCTATAAAGCTCTGGAGAATGTGTCAAATAAATCTAATCTCTTTATCTTCTTCTAGAAAAGTTAAAGTTGGCTATTAGAAGCTTTCAAAGATTAGAATAAAGTCTAATAGCCCAGCTACCTAACCTAAGCATGTTTCGTACTTGAATTGTAGGCAATAATCTTAAAGAGTTAACCAAATTTCTGAATAATCAGTAAACTCCTAAATGTATCAGACAATAGGAAACAGAACCACTACTTCATAAAAATGCTACAATTAAAATAAAAAACCTATATTTAACTGAAGCACCAATATAAACTGCACATTAGTTTACTGAGGAAGACTTTTATGAGAATTCCAAATCTATCTCTATCACCCTTGCAATCACTTTTAATAAGCTTTAAAAACAGCCTTTATTGATAGAACAAATGTCTAACCTAGGTTCAGTATATTTATATTTCCTTTTCAATACATCTCTCTTTGCTTGAATATCTTATTCATTTTTTAAAATATTCAGATGTCTGATTAATTTTGCCTAGCAGTTTTTTTCTGGCTTTTGATTAATACAACTAGAACATCTTTCCTTAAATAAAAATTAATATTATCTTTGATTTTGTGGAAAAAAGTCTTTTGATTCTATGCCTGCTGTAGATTTTTTGAAAGAAAGAACCACAGAATATGGTCTTTATTACTCAGTTTGCTCCAGTTATTATTAATGCTGAATCTAAATGCAAATACTGATGGCTGCTTTTGCAGTATGATGTGCATTTCCTTGAAAGAGCCACAGTGCAGAACTTTTATAGTCCCAGCCACCTTACATTTTGTGTAGAAAATCTAAAAACATTATATATTGCGAATATAATTATTTCAATATTTTCTCCCTACTTAATTTTAAAGTAACATAATCAGAATAAAAAAATTACCAGCTATATGCTTCTACCCCACTCCTTTACAGAAAGGCTACACAACATCTAAAGTTATCTCATGATCAAAGTCCCAATCCATGGGCAGGAAAGGAGAGGAGGTTAACCTTTCTCTCTCTCTGTTCTCTTTCTTGTCAGGGCAGCTGGAAAGAGAAATGTTTATTGGAGAGACACTAGGGGATGAGTTACCTAGCCCCAAGGAGTGATATATACACATGAGGGACAATAGTTCAGGCTGTGCTTACTCCTGGTGACTCATAAGGCTAAGCCACTATCTGGTACTGCAGTAGAGAATCTGCTAGCCAATATTTTTTTGTATGAGGGATATGATTATGCATATTATGTTAAGTTGTTTTGGTATATTAAATTACTTTACTTCAATTAAGTAACTATTCCTCAGCCAAATTTCACAGGTTGAAGCAAAACTTAGAGTATTAAAATAAATAAAAAATACTTTAAATTTATGCCAAGTTTACCAGCTAAGAATATCTCAAACCATAATAATAATATTTTTAGTCAATCCTGCTTTTTCAGCTATATGAGGCATGATTATACAACCTTCACAAAACAGGTTAGAAGTATTTTTATAATACCAAGTTGTTTAGGCTGTTTCCTGAGATGGCAGGCATTATTGCTAGTCTAAGATTTTCCCAGCCTCTGGCAAAGTGTCACTATTGCATGACACTTCCAAAGCCAAGGGACTATAAGTGAGTATGTGATCTAGTTTTAAGGAATAGTTAACCTTGCATCTTCCACAATACTAGAAGACTGTGTGAGAAAGTATAGGAAATCAAAAAATGTTAGGATCCCATGGAGGGGCAGGAGCGAAGCAGATGGGCAGGCAGACCCCTTGAGGAGTGGTCCTACCATTCCTGGTGTTCACATGGCCATTTGCTAACAGTATAAATCACAGGCAGAACAGTAAGGGTGGATAAGCACTAGTTCCATAGTGATAGTTCTCAGTATGGACTCAGTGCAAATAAGCCTAGTGCAAGCTCCCGCTCCAGTGTACTGTGACACAATTGTGGGCCACAAAAATAGTTGCAGGTGTGCTGGAATTATGGACCCCTTATCTTTTGGAGTGGCAGGGAAAGGCTAGTCACAGAAATTCCCCACCAGATATGTTTTTCATTGATCTCAATGGGCTGGATATATATTCTCTCACTCTCTCTCTCTTATTTTTGGAGTAAAATACATCACAAAGGTTCAATTTAGGGTACTGAGATTATATCTATGGTGGGAAGGGTTGAAGAGGGAGTAGAAACAGGATGATACTAGGTAACAACTAAAATGAGACTTTCTAATCCTTTATTCTTCCGCAAATGTTCTTCTTTTCTGTGTGTGTTCCCCATGTTCATTGATAACCTGAAATAATTTCCTTTAAAGGATGTATTTTTGTTCTAAACCAAACTCTTATTTCTAATCAAAGTCTCCTTGTTTAAAAAGTACTGGCTGAACTTTAAATAACTATGAGAAGCCATTTTGGGAGAGAATCAGGAAAATATATTTGGAGGATGAGAGGAAAATAGATCCTTGAGGAGGTGAGAGTTGAAGACAGTGTGGCAAATCAGGAAACAGTAATAACCTATCCAGAGGTCATGGGGAGGTTAAAAAAACACAGTGCAAATGAACGTCCCTTGTGACTCATGAGAAGGCACAAGTGGTTCCGGAGCAGATCTTGCTTGGGTACACAGCTTATGACTGGATCATCAATAAGATCTCAATTACTTAATTAATAAAAAAGTACATGCATTTCTCCTCTTTTTAATGTGCCACAAAACTGTTTGAACCTTCCCACTATGACTAATACCAAGTTGAATAAACACATTTGACCTGACCAAGTACTGAATGCTGGCAGGAGAGAGACCACTAAATGACAGTTTGAGTACAGATCATCTATCGTTATTTTTTATTTTATTATTTTAAATCTCATTTGGTCTAAAACAGATGTGGCCATCAGGATTATTTATAGACTGTAAATCTATCACCCTGTAAGAAAAAATGTTTTTTAGAAAAGAAATAATAAAGACAAATGTGCTCTCATTTTTCAGTCTTCACCTAAAATATAGGACATGAAATTTTAGCCATTACTTCAAACTGGGCACTCGTATCACTTTTCTCCCATCTGCCAACTGGAAAACAGCAATTTTTGTTTTGCTTTTAACCTTTGTCAGTTGGAGGCCATGTTCTTAAAATTTTTAATTATTTCTTTCACTAGCTATTAAAGAAAATAAAAATTTAATGTTTAGAAAGAAGGAAGATTTTTAAATTTAATTCTGTATGAATAATTATTAGACAATGATGATTATAATCATCTCTGATTTAGAATTAATAAACTCTTGTTTATCTTCTATGTCTTCATTCCATTTCTCATTGCTCTTATTTTGTCATGATGTTACTATTCCTTGCTATGTGAGCCTATAGTGAGAAAAAAATAATTTATTTAACATCTTCACATTTACAGTTTCCTCAAAAAATAAAACTGGAAGCTGGGAATGAGAAACAAGAATTCTTTGTTTCTTAATTTTTAAATTTTATTTAGAAAATTAACAGGGTGACGTTGATCAATAAGAGTACATAGGTTTCAGGTAAACATTTCTATAGCATTTGACCTGTTGATTATGTTCTATACCCATTACCTAAAGTCAAATCATTTTCTGTCACCTTATATTTGCACTCTTTGCACCCCTCCCCCACACACCCATTCCCCTGGAAACCACTTCACTTTTATATATGTCCATGAGTCTCAGTTTTATATCCCACCTATGTGTGAAATCATACACTTCTTAGCTTTTCTTGATTTACTTATTTCACTCAGTATAATGTAAGGGTTCTTTATGAATTAATGAGATTTGTAGCAAATGAAATAGAAATACATGGTTTTATAAATACAAATGGTTATGTCATTATTTCAATAAATGTAGGTAGTTCATCTAATATAATTAAAATGAGGAAAATATCCAACAATACGTAAGCACAATCTAGACTACACGAAATTATTTTTGTTGAACACATTATTATAAAGTCCATTATAAAGTCAATTTTTAAAGTTAAGATACTTCCTTTATTAGATAACTTACTCTTTGACCTTTAGGACCTTGACCCCCAGGTGGTCCTCTTGCCCCTACATGACCCTGTATGTTGAAAATTTAAAAATAAGTTATAGAATTCACAGGAATATTATCAGAACAGTAGTTATAACTTTTTACATGACATATAATTCTCCTTGGGAATTCTTAAAATTGATTAGTTTCCTTAAAAATATGCTTTAATTATTGTTTAAAAATATCATATTCCCTCCCCTAATATTCTGCTTTTGATGTTTCCTATTATTTGGAGGTTTCATTTCTCGGTGTTCTCACCCTGAATAATGGGAAGCTTTTTATATTCACCAACCAAGTAGTTTTCTGGAGTCACATACATGGAGTAGCAGTGGAGGGAGATAGCTCTTTAGCCAATGTGACCAGTCTTATCTGCCTGGTTCACCAAAGAAGCACTGGCTACCACTGTAAGATTTCTTTTCCATTATTGTAGACATTTATGATATTCCAATAGCATAAAAATAGATTTTTCTTTTACTATAATAAAAAGCTGCAAAGTGTTTTAAATGAACATGACACACATACAAAAATAGCCTATAATGAAGATTAAGTTGCTATTAAGTCAATTACAATGCATTGTTTTCATGCCTAATAGCCTTCAATAAAGACTTAATTAGAAAACAAAATTTACTTATCTATATAATATTAGGTAGAAAAAAACAGTGAACTTTTACAGCATCTCAAATTTATTTATTATCTTATATGAGGAAAAAGGTTGGCAACTATGTCTGTCCCTAGTTCAGTCTTCCTAATTTTAGAAGTCAACACTGTGGCTTTCACCATTCAGCAAAATCAGGCTTATATTCAAAACAGAAGCTTCACAAAACAGAGTAAGCTATTTCTGATAAGAATAGTTTTGCTTAGGGAATCAGAAAGGCTGACCTTTTTCATATTGAAGTTCATAATTGCTGTTAAATTTTGATAAGAAAACTTTACTCCTTAAGAGACAAGATGTCATTTTCTTTCTCTAAACAAAAATAGAGTAATTTGAAATATTTCATTTTTGTTTAGTAAAGATATATTCTCTACGAATTGTGTTTGAAGATATTTGCAAATTCCTAAAAAAATACGTTGGAACTTATGCTTGTCATTTGTATATACAATTGGTCTCACTTCTAATCTTGATTACTGACCTTATTTTCTTATATGAAGTTATTCAAAAGAATGTTTAAACTTTTGTTGTTGTTGTTAGTTGTAGGCAGAATTGAAACTGGTTGTACTAGTAAAAGTGAGCAGTAAATAATATAGCAAGTGGAGATGAAGAAGTTCATGATACCATGACATATTCTAGAGCATTTTGCATTGACTGGGGAGAGAAGCTGCTTCCATCAGTTTAGACATTACTTATTTTGCATAAAAAACCAGCATAACCAAAATTATGGATATAAATTTAAATAGACATTCTAGAAGGGGATATAAAGTATTTTCTGTACTTACAGGTAAGCCCAGTGGACCCATGGGTCCTGGAGTCCCAGGAGAACCTGGATATCCCTATAATTTAATAAAATGTAAAAGACATAAACTCTCCATGACATCTAATTATTTTTATTAAAAAACAGTAAATTATAAATAGTAAATAAAAGTGATGATTTGATAAGATCTTTGTCTCCTACCCAAAGGTAAGAGGCCATAGAGAATGTTCCACAGATAGATAATTGAAATAATAAAAAAAAGATTATATAAAAGCTGTGATTCCTTTTTTAAGAAAGGCTTTGCATAGAAAAGAAGTTTACTAGCCAGAATGACATACTATCACCTATTGAGAAGAGCATATTCACTTATCTTCTGAAGTTTGTTATATTGATTATGAAATCATATCATTTTTAGAGGTAATAGAATGCTATAATTAATGAATGTAACTGTGTACAAATTTTCTAGTTGTCCAATTTTAGGACTATATACTTTATGGTATTAACACTGATTCAGGGAATATCTTAGGAGCTAATAATTCCTAAAATTGATTAGTTTATGAGTATATTAAATTTCCAATCTGACAACAGCTCTAAGAAAAACCCTTACACAGGCAGTTCCCGGGTTACGAACAAGATAGGTTCTGTAGGTTTGCAAATGTATTAGTATTTATATACACAGAAAGGTAAAAAAATAAATACTATGTTAAGGCAAACATCTGTCTAAAAATTGCATTTAGTAGTTAAATGTATCTGTTCCAACTTCTATACAAATTCTACTTAAGAACAAACCTACAGAACCCATCTCATTCATACCCCTGGAACCGCCTGTACTGCTTGTTTGATAACACAGTAGTCAAAACTGAAGCATAATTTAGGTAAAACAAATTTGTAGAGAGTATGCATTGTGAGCCACCAAATTCATCACAGCATATTTTCTGAAAACAAGATTCTTTCGATATATTCATTTGTTATAGTTCCTATCACACTTAAAAACATCTGACCAAGCCATCTGATACGCAAGTTTTTAGTGTCTTACTGTATTCTGAAAGGTAAACTGTTTAAAGGATAAGAAAATGTTAATGGCAATTTACCAGAGAATAGCATTTTTCACTTACTTAAATTTCATTCAAGACAATTCCACCTCAGGTGTACCTCAACTTTGTTAGGTTCTTTGGAAACATTCAAATCACTGAGTTCTTACCATAGCCCCCTTTTCCCCCTGTGGACCTAGTGGACCTGGACTTCCACGCTCTCCCTTTTAAAACAAAGACAGAAGAGAAACATGAGGCAGGTTAATTAGTCATGATTGAGCTAAGCCTAGACAAAAAAAAATTGTCCATCAGAACCATAACTTACATGCATATGTTATTCTAATTTCCAATATTTTTTAAATTAAAATAGTTTACATCTTTTTCCCTAAAGTTGCTAGATTTTAATACAATAAATATCCTCCTAAGATATTTTCCAAGGGATAAAATACTAAAAAGTCTTATTCAAATTAAAAAAAATAAAAATTATGACTACATAGGATATAAAATTGAGCATGTATTACATGCTAAAATTTTATAAGTGGAAATGCTTACAATTTTGCCACATATAAAATATAAGAATAGTAAAGGTATCAAGACATACTGTAAAAATTAACTAAAATGTATAATCACTGAACAAAATTTTATTAACAGAAATGATTTTGAAGGGTCATCATAATAAAAAAAATATCCTTAGCAGATTAAAAGTACTAAAATGATTCACTTTAAAATTCCCAGGACTGGCCCTGGCAGGCTAGGTCAGTGGCTGAGTATTGGCCTGGCGTGTGGAAGTCCCAGGTTCTATTCCCAGCCAGAGAACACAGGAGAAGCACCCATTTGCTTCTCCACCTTCCTCTATCTACTTTCTCTTTTTCCCTTCCTGCAGCCAAAGTTCCATTGGAGCAAAGTTGGCCCGGGTACTGAGGATGGTCCCATGGCCTCTGCCTTAGGTGCTAAAATGACTTCTGTTGCAACAGAGCAATGCCCCAGATGGGCAGAGTATTGCCCCCTGGGGGGCATGCCCAGTGGATCCCGGTCAGGTGCAAGCAGGAATCTGTCTCTCTGCCTCCCTGCTTCTCACTTCAGAAAAATAAAAAAAGATAAAGTAAAATTCTCAGGACAGTTAAAATTTTAGTGTAGAAGATTGGACCTAGCACAGAAGTAATTAAATCAGAATGAAAAAATTATAAAACCATCTAAATTGTGTAAACTGAGATCATATTATATTTGTTATATTGTTAATTAAAAATCAGTAAGCATATATTAAGCACTTTTTATGCCCTGAGAGGAGAGTTATAATAGATTTTTGACTTGGAGTCTATCTTCAACAATTTGGAGATATGACATTCACAAAGGTAAATCAACAACAGGACAATTAAAATTTAAATTGTGTGGTACTTATTCTAAATCCAGGAAGGGAAGAAATCAGGAATGATCGGAGAAATTTGGGAAGACTCTATGGAGGAGATGAGACTGTAGTTGAGTCCTGCAGTTAGGCTTTGAAGAAATAGAGGGAAGAGGAAAAGCATTCCCTCACCTAAGAAAACAGTAAGACTAGAAATAGAAACAATTATATAACATATAAGACAGAGGAGAGAGAAAGGTTTATATAGGAGAATATTCGATAATTTGCTAGATAAACTGATTAAGCCAAATTTATGTAATATTTGAAACAGCAAAGTAGAGAAGTTCATAGTGTCAACAACAGGGAAACAGTGAAGGTTTTTAAAAACATTTCATCATGACCCATCAACATTAGTCTTCTGCTTATAGTATGCAGAATGGATAAGAAGATATAATGGAAAAGGGTAGGCAAATATGATAGAGGTTAAATATAAGATAAACAGCTAACAGTATGTCTGGGAGGTGGCTTTGAGCTAACTATTAGAAAGAATGAATTGTAAAGATAAAAGCTCTTAAGATTTAACTCAAATATTAGGTACAGAGGAAGTAGAGAAAGGGAACGTAAAGATGGGTTCACTCTATTCTGGAAGGGTGGAGGAATGAAAGGTACAAGGCACACTAATTGAAATAAAATAATTGGGAAGAGACCTCTTTGAATGTGGTAAAAATGTTAAGTTTAATTTTAGATATGTTGAGTTTGACTTAAAATAAAAATTTTAGATGAAAATAACTAGAATATTATCTAATGTACTTCTAGTCCTGGTTCTACTTAATTAATTACAAGAGTAATCTTGTGTAGTAATTGCACTAGACAGCCATGCTTACGATTTATATTCAGCAAGTCAGGTTTCAGTCAAAGATCTACTAATTTATTACCTACTTATCAATGATAAGATTTCATTCAAAAATAAAAATGACCTTATTGGTTGCAAGTAAAAAATTACTTTTATCTTTAAAAAAATTATCCTAAAATTTGAAATTCATTCCTGAGGTAATCATTTTTAAGTAAATTTAAGCAAATTATAATTTCCATCATTATAGTAAAAAATGTGCATAAATAATTGCATACTAGATTCCAAGTGAAAATAAGGTTGTGACTGAGACTTGGATCTGGTTGTGATATCTTGTTCTTCCCTTTCTAAACTGCTTCCTTTAGGAGGTTTTACACCCACAAAGTAGATTAAATATTTTTTAGTCATTAACCCAGACCATCAGTTTCATCTATTCTCTTAAATTACCTCATTACAACCAAAAAGTACTCTGCTCTTTAAAAATTAGAAACATATACATTATTAGCTATATTTTATTATATTTAAAAGATTCAGTATACGTAATGTGTTTGAACTTCAGTGATTTCTAATTAATATAAAATATTAATGGTCGCTTTAAAGACTCACGACTGAACAAAATAATGAAAGTAAGTACCTTTTCACCACTGCTTCCACTCATCCCAACTTCTCCAGGTAAACCAACAGGTCCCTTTTAGGAGAAAATATAACAGAAGATATACAGATATTGCATTGATAGCATAGCACGCAGGTTTTAAATCATTTGTGATCATTCCATTTCATTCTAACCAATCCTAAATTTATCTTAGAGTAAAATTCCTTCTAGTACAGGTGTCCAGCCTACGACTTCTCATCAGAATAATGTGAAGTCAATAAACAAACATATATGAATGTCTAACATGTGGAAGGCATTGAGTTTCAAATTCAAACACAGTCTCTGTCCTTGTGGAATTAAAAACCAGTAGATATTATAAACACTGCAGTATTTACAGCTTTTCTTTTTAAATTGAGGTATAATTGACATATAATATTATGTTAGTTTCTGGTGTACAATATAATGATTCAAATTTGCATACATTGTAAAATTATCACAATAAGTTTAGTTACTATCCATCACCATACAAAGTTACAAATTCATTTCTTGTGATGAGAACTTTTAAGATTTACTTTCTTAGGTACTTTCAATTACGTAATACAATATTATTGACTAAAGTCATCATCTTGTACATAACATCCTATAACTTTTTATGATGTGAAGTTTGTACCTCTTGACCCCTTCACTCAATTCACCTTGCCTCTAACACCCCTTTTTCTTTGGCAATCACCAATCTGTATCTATAAGTTTGATTTTTGTTTACTTTGTTCTTAGGTTCTACAGATAAGTGAAATCATATGATATCTGTTTTTCTCTAACTTATATCACTTAGCATAATACCCTCCAGGTCCACCCATGATGCAGCAAATGGCAAAATTTAATCATTTTTTTGACAGAGATAGAGTGTGAGTCAGAGAGAGAGACAGACAAATAGGGAAAGAGATAAGCACCAATTCTTCGTTGAGTCTCCTTAATTGTTTATTAATTGCTTTCTCATATGTGCCTTGGTTGGGTGACACTTTGCTCAAGCCAGTGACCTTGGGCTCTAGCCAGTGACCTTTGGGCTCAAGCTAGCAACCATGGGGTCATGTCTATGATTCCAAACTCAAGCCTGTGACCCGGTGCTCAAGCTGGTGAACCAGCGCTCAAGCTGATGAGCCTGCGCTCAAGTCGGTGACCTCAGGGTTTGGAACCTGGGTCCTCCGTGTCCCAGTCTGATGCTGTACCCACTTTGCTACCACATGGTCAGGCTAATTCTTTGTTTTGTTTGTTTGTTTTTGGCTAAATATTATTTTATTTTGTGTGTATTTTTTTTTTATCAATTCATCTATTAGTGCCACAGATTTTTTCATATCTTGGCAATTGCAAATAATGCTTCATGATTAAAGGGGCACATACAAAGGTGGACAAAGTAGGTTAACAGTTATTAGTAGGCAAAACAGACTTTATTCTTGTATTATTATTTCTTAATGATTATATTATTTGTATTACAACTATAATCTATTTTTACCCTACTGTATATCTTTTTGAATTAGTGTTTTTGTTTTCTTTGGATAAATGCTCAGAAATGAAATTGTTGGATTTTATATAGTTCTATTTTTGATCTTTTGAGGAACCTCCATACTGGTTTTCCATAGTGGCTGCACCAATTTACATTCTCACCAATAGTGTTTGAGGGTTCCCTTTTCTCCACATCCTCTCCAACACTTTTTATGTCTTCTCTTCTTCATTACAGCCATTCTAAGAGGTGTGAAGTGATATTTCATTATGGTTATGTTTGCATTTCCCTAAGAATTAGTGATGTTGAGCACCTTTTCATGTGCCTGTTGGCTATCCTTATGTCTTCTTTAGAAAATGACTATTCAGATCCTCTACTTACTTTTTTAAAATTAGACTCTCTCTCTTTCTTTGCTGTTCAGTTGTATGAATTCTTTATATTTTTAATATTAATTCCTTATCAAATATATGATTTGTAAATATTCTTTCCCATCCAGGGGGCTTCCTTTTTACTTTGTCAATAGTTTCTTTTGCTGTGCAGAAGATTTTTAGTTTGATTGAGTCACCCTGTATATTTTTGCTTGAGTTACCTTTTCTTTTGGAGTCATATCCAAAAAAGTCATTGCAAAGACTGATGTCAAAATACTTAATGCCCATACTTTCCTGCAGGAGTTTTATAGTTTCAGGTCTTACACTCAAGTAATCTACTCTGAATTAATAATTTTAAATGGTATAATTAATGCTTTTATATGGTATAAGGACTAGTTTCATTATTTTGCATGTGGCTGTCCAGTTTCCCAATACCATTTTTTGAAGAGATTGTATTTTCCCCAACATATATTCTTGCCTTCTTTGTCATAAATTAACTGATTATTAATATGTGGGTTTATTTCTGGGTTCTCTCTATTCTATTCCTTTGGCCTATGTTCTGTTTTTATGCCAATTCTATATTATTTGCTCCAGCTTTGTAGTCAAGTTTGAAATCAGAAAGTATGATGTCTCTAGCTTTGTTTTTTCTCAAGATTGCTTTAGGATATTTGGCATTCTCTTTGAAATTTGGCATTTCAAATTTTGAAATTGTTTATTCATTTTCTGTGAAAAATGCCATTAGAATTTAATAAGGATTGCACTGAATCTGTAAATTGCCTGGATAATATAAACATTTTAAAAATAATAATTCTTCCAACATGAACATGGAATATCTTTCCATTTAATTGTATTCTCTTGAATTTTTTTTCACCAATGTCTTATAGTTTTTACTCCCTTTGTTAAATTTATTCTTAGGTATTTCATTATTTTTGATGTAGCTGAAAATGGGATGGTTTTCTTAATTTCTCTTTCTGGTAGTTAATTGTTAGTATAACAATTTTTTGTATAGTGATTTTGTACCCTGAAAGTTTACAGAACTTGTTGATCAATTCTGACAGTTTTTTTTGGTGGGATCTTTAGAATTTTCTACATATAAAACATGTTATCCTCAAATAGAGATGGTATTACTTATTTCTTTTCAAGTTGGATGCCTTTTATTCCTTTATCTTGCCTAACTGAAAAGGGGAAGAGTGGGCATCCTTGTCTTGTTCCTGATCTTAGAGCAAAGACTTTCAGCATTTCACTTGTGAGTGTGATGTTAGCTATGAGTTTGTTATATATGGCCTTCATTATATTGAGATATATTTCTCTATACTCAATTTTTTGAGAGTTTTTATCATAAATGAATGATGGGTTTTGTTAAATGCTTTTTTATAAATCTATTAAAGTAATAATGACTTCTGTCCTTCATTTTTTACAGATTTCATTTATTGATTTTAGAGAGAGAAGAGAGAAAGATGGAGACAGGGGGTTGAGGAGCAGGAAGCATCAACTGGTAGTTACTTCCCATATGTGCCTTGACTGGGTAAGCCACGGGTTTCGAACTGGCAACCTCAGTATTCCAGGTCAACACTTTATCCTCTGCACCACCACAGGTCAGGTTATCCTTCATTTTGTTAAAGTGATGCATCATGCTGATTAATTTACAAGTTGAATCATTCTGTATCTCTAGAATGAATTCTACTTGATCACAGTGTATGATCCTTTTAATGTATTGCTGAATTCAGTTTCCTAATATCGTTTTTTTTAATAGTTATTTTTTTAGTTTTTTTAAAATTTCTTTTTATTTATTCATTTTAGAGAGGAGACACAGAGTGAGAGAGAGAGAAAGAAAGAGAGAAAGGGGGGAGGAGCTGGAAGCATCAACTCCCATATGTGCCTTGACCAGACCAGTGCAGGGTTTTGAACCTGCAACCTCAGTGTTCCCAGGTCGACGCATTATCCACTGCGCCACCACAGGTCAGGCAATTTCCTAATATCTTGCTGAAAATTTTTGCATCTAAGTTTATCAAAGATGGGTCTGTAATTTTCTTTTCTTGTTATGTCCTTATTTGGTTTTGGTATCAGAAAATAATGACCTCATAAAATGAGTTTGGAAGAATTCTTTCTACTTTAATATTTTGGAAGAGTTTGAGAAAGATACATATTAAATCTCTGAATGTTTGATAGAATTTAATGTTTGGTAGGGAAGCCATCTGGTCTTATACTTTTGTATGTTGGGGATTTTTTCTTTTATTATTCAGTGAAAGGAGGGGAGGCAGAGATAAACTCCCCCATGTACCCCAACTGGGATCCACCTGGCAAGCCCACCAGGAGGCGATGCTCTGCTCATCTGGGGTCCTTGTTCTGTTCAACCAGAGCCATTTTTTTAGTTCCTGAGGCAGAGGCCATGGAGCCACCCTCAGCACCTGAGGCAAACTTGCTTTAATTGAGCCAAGGCTTCAGGAGGGGGGAGAAGAGAGAAAGAAAGAGAGAGAGAGAGAAGTGAGAAGGGGATGGGTGGAGAAGTAGTTGAGCACTTCTCCTGCATGCCCTGACTGGGAATCAAACCCGTGAATCGACATGCCAGGTCGACACTCTACCACTGAGCTGGTGGAAAATTTTTGATTACTAATTCAATCTCCTTACTAGTAATTGTTCTATTCAGATTTTCTATTTAGTATCTATTATAGGATTTTGTTTTGTGGTTACCATGAGGGTCATACAAGACTGCATACATATATATATGTATATATATATATATGTATATATATATACATATATATATATAAAGTTGATAGAAAGTTAAGAAATAACTCATTCTAAAATTCTACGTTTTTACTCCTCCACCACATTTTGTTTTAGATGCAATATTTTATTTCTTCCTATTCTGTGTATTCTTTCACTAACTATTGTAGTTATACATTTTTACTACTTTTGTCTTTAAACATTTATACTAGCTTTATGATTAATTTACTACCTTTACTATAATATATATATCTATATTTATGTATCTATTTATCTATCTTTCTATACAAATACAAATTTACTAGTAAGATTTTTACTTTCATATATTTTCTTTTACTAGTAAATACCCATCCTGTAAGGTATAAAGAGGGCAGTTAAAGATGGTGCTGTAGAAAGCTCTGTAACTCACCTTCTCCCATGGGCATACCAAATCTATAACTACATCTGGGACAATTTCCTCTGAAAAAGACGTGAAAACTAGCTGAACAGCTCCTCCACAATGAAGGATAAAGGGCCACATCAGGATGAATAAGAGAGGGAGGAAGAGATGTGTTTTTGCCAAAAAACTCACAATTGAGAAGGATCTCACAAATACAGAGCTTCTGAGGAGCGAGGAGTTCATGCTCACATCAAACACACCAGCCCTTGGGACCTGCACCAGACAGATGAGCCCCTGAAATGCCTGGTTTTAAAAACCAATGGGGCTTGTGTCTAGGACACCCAAAGGGCTGTGAAGAACTGAAAGTCTGCTCTTAAAGTGTTCTCGTGCTGACTCACCAGCCCTACGAGCCAGTGCAAAAGCAGCAGTATAAAAGGCACCTTGATTACATGTGAAGGAGATTCATTTGCTAATTTTAAGCTATCTCTGGAGGGACAGATGCCTGTTGGGATTTTCTCTAGGGATACAGACACTGGCAGGCACCATTTTTTTGTTCTCTGTCAACCTTGCTAGCACCGGTGTGTGTGTGCAGGAATAGCAGTCTCCCACTGTCCTGCTAACACCAGGACATGTTCCTGCTCCCTCACTAAAACTGGCGTGTGTGCTCTGGTCCTGTGCCCTCCCATTGTCTTGATAAAGCTGGCTGGCACTGCCCAGCCCTGAGCTCTCCTGTTGCCTCACAACAGCCAGGAGAACACTCCTACTTTGCTGTCTCCCACAGGCTTGCTGATGCCAGTGGATATACCCTCCACATTGGGGATGCCCCTCGATTGCCTGGCTTTGGTGACCAAGAAGGGGGGTTTGCATTTCTGAGCCCCATGGGACGTGAACAACTAGATAGACAATTCTTTAAAGGCTACCACCCCCAAGGCCCTGCACAGACTACAGACTGAAGCACACCCACACTCTTTCTATGAAAAGGTCCATTTACTTGTCCTGGAGCTTCAGCACCAGAGGCACCTTTCAAGTCTGCCACACATCTAGAGGGTGCAGAGCTGGTCTCAGGGACTATTGGCTAGGGCACATCATCTTTGCCCTCTAGCTTGGCCTTGCTCACTGGTACTTCCCAGAAACAAGCTTATATGCTCATCTGAAGCCCCCATTTTTTGTAACTTTCACCTACTAGGGGGCACCTCTAGATCATCTGGTTTAAAAGCCAGCAGGGTTTACCATTGTGGTTCTATGGGATCGTATAGTATTGAATATTTAAAAGCTTCTGCCTAAAAGTATGGCTGCTGATCAACTGAAACCATGTGTAGACTGAGATCCTTCCTTTGGAACACTAACAGGTCTTGGCATACCCTCAACAACTGGGACCTATCAGGAATGAAACAGATTGCTTAGCTAATCACAAAGGTTCAAGAGACAAGCAAGAGCTAAGGCAAGGTTGAACAATACATTTATCTCCAGCACACGACTATTCCTTTAAGACTGGAGTGGTAGTCATTTAGCCTAATACATAGAAACAGACACAGAAAGTCAAGTAAAATGAGAAAATACAGAAATATGTTCAAATGAAAGAACAAGATAAAACTCTAGAAAAGAACTTTTATAAAATCGAGGTAAGTAATTTACCTGATAAACAATTTAAAGTGATGATCACAATAAACTTGGGAGAAGAATGGATAAACACAGTGAACACTTCAACAAAATGATATAAAATATAAGAAAGTACTAAACAGAAGTCACGGAGCTGGCATGAAAAGCACTGAACCAACTTCTATTTGGTTACAAATCAACAATATGAAGAAAATAAAATTAAACACATATTCACTTGTCCATCCAACAGGCCCTAGATACAAGGATAAGTAAATATATAAAAGGAGTCTATAATCTAGTAAATTAGGCAAGGCAAATGCATACATTCTGTTAGTTAAGGGAAGTAAAATGCTATACCATGCAAAGACAGCAGAAATGATATCTGGTTGAGAACATGAGGAAGGGCTTTCCAGAGAAGGCAGTATTTGATGCATGGCTTACTGTTGATGTGATGTAATGGCGAAGTGTATTCAAAACAGGCAATGATTTGAACAGCAGGAGGGAGGTAGCCAATGAAAAAACAGCAAATTAAAAAAAAATCTAGATTGCTTGAGATACGGAATATGTGTAAGAAACAGACTGAGCTAAACATATTGTTGATGTATTACTAAGAATGTTGAATATCAAATGAGAAATTTGCATGTGTGTTATTTAAGAAAGAATTTGTGCTCATAGAATAAGTGAGAAAAACAGAAAGTGGATGTGCAGTCAGAAGCTATTGTTATTAGTCCAGGTCAAGTGTAATTAATGATTCTTATGACAATACCATTGTGATTAAAACAGTTTAAGGGAGAGGCCAGTGTTAACTAAAAGATGACGAGTTAGCCAGGGAATAGCAGTTCTTAGCTTGAAATATTACTTCATGAATTCACAGGAAAATCGTAATAATACAGCACATACAAAAACAGTAACCGGAGAGGAACAGGAGGGGATCTTAATGAGGGTACTCTTGAAGCAAGATACAGAAGAGAAAACAAACAGAATAGTCAGCAGGGGAATGAGGAATGTGCAAAGAAAGTTAAGGGGAAATAAAAGTGTCAAGGAGAGAAAAATCGGTGTCATATGGGTAGGGTTGACAAGGCACTGAGATAAAGTCATAGAATTTGGAAAATAGAAGGTTGGTGGTGACCTCTAAGAATAATTTCAGTAGCTTTTGTGTGTTTGAATATACGTTCGCTAAAGGTTAAGAGGGTACAGATGAGGAGAAAATAAAAAAATATTGTTCATATTATTCTTTTAAGAAGTTAGGCAACAAAAAAGGAGGAGGGAAAATAAGTGCTGGAAGATACAGTTTGCAAAATGATTCTATTCAAAATTTAATCTTTGTCCTGTCTCCTAAATAAAAAGAATTAATCTATAATAGAAAAATATTCTCCTGGATAGAAGGAAATTATATTCAAAACCTACCTTTTTACTTTGGGTCAAAGACTTATTTTTAAACAGGTTAATATTATGACCTAATCCATCTTCATTGGTTGAGAACCAACACAGATGTAAGAGAGAGAAGATGCTGGCGGGTTTTATCTGCTCCCAACGGCTATGTCTTAGTCAGTTCTCTATGTTTAGATAGTTTCCCTGTACAGGGAATGCTTTATGAGTTGTACAACTCCCAGCGGGGAGACGTGCTGGGCAAAGCTGCCTGATAACCTACACACACTTCCTTGTTAGCAGAAGCACTGTTTAAAAGGACAGACTATGCTGCCATGACTTGAACACATTTTTATCCTTGAAACCTCAAGTGCCATATGCAAGTGAGAGTGAGTCAAGGACAAAAAATTACATGTCCAATTTTAACAAGTGAACTTGACTCGAAGGGGACCGTTGAGCTAAAGCCAGCCCGTCATATCCAATTTTAAATAGAAACGATCATCATTTATTCATATTTTTTAACCTATGGACATTCTTAATAAAAATATGGATGACATTTTTATTATGTTACTTTCTATTCACTCTTCTTCATTTCAAAGCAAAGGTTGAAATCTTTGATATTATTGTATCAGTTATCTATTGTTACAGAACAAAAATCCCCCAAAATTTAGTGGCTTAAAACAATAAATTATTGATTATCTGAAAGTTTACGTGAGTAGTGAATTTGAGAACAGCTTAGATGAATAATTCTGGCTCAGATTTTTCATAAGGTTATAATAAAGATTTGGTGTTGGCTGCAGTTACCTAAAAGCTTGAATGAGGCTAGACAATTCACTTTCAAGAAGCCTGTCGGCTGGAAGCCTCAGTTCCCCATTGTCTGTTGGCAGGAGGCCTCAGATCCTCACCATATAGGCCTTCATACAACCTGACTACATGGCAGTTAGCTTTTAAAGATTTTGTTAGCTAAAGCAGAAATTCAGAAGACCAAAAAGACTTAAGTATGAGAAATCACTTGTTACAATTAAGACATTTTTCTAAAAATCAGTAAAAACTCTAAACTATTCTAGTTCTATTTTTATAGGTAACCACATCCTATTTATTCATGAAAGACTAATATAAAATTAGAATATTCACAGTTAAAACTAAAATGTTTTAAGTATTTTTTGTATAAAATTCTTAGACTTGACAATTATCTTAAATTGTTGAGTCTTAACGGTGGTTTAGAACTTCCCTATACCATTTTGAATGTTCTTTTCAATGTGGAAATAATTGCATTCACAGTATAAAGGATCTCAAACTCCAAAACTCTTCAATTTCACTTGAAAATACAATATACAAGGCTATTCTCTAGGATTTACATCTTAGAAACACATTAACTTCATCATTTACAATAGTGTTAGTGTTCACTCTGTTCAAAAATAAAAGAATTTTAGAAGTTATCTTAATATGAAAAAGGTAGTTTGTACTATATGAAATTGCTCACATTTGACCATTTTACACCTTAAAAATAGTAATTTTTACATTATTCAATCTAGTATAAACTTTTGAGTGTAGGAGAAACAGATTAGTCAGATACGAGGAAAACAACAATTCAAGCACTACATGGGAAAATTTGATTCCATGTTTATTATTTATTTTTCTACCTCAAGTCCTTGTATCTTCATACTTTGTCCAAGAATATGACGATACAGACTGTTTTCAGTGTAGACAGATAAGGAAAAGATGTAGTAAAGTGGAAAGAAAATGTATAAAATCTATCTAGGTAAGAAAGGAATTCCTTTTTAGATATGATAAATGTGAAATGCCTATAAAACGTTCTGGTAGGAATGCTTTGCTACACAATTGAGCATACAGGTCTAGGGCTAAGGAAAGGTACTTATGAATCATTAGCAAACAGATGGTAGTTAATAAACAGAGATTAGATGATTCCCCAGAGAGTGTATGTAGACTGAGGAAAAGAACAAGAACAATAATATTTAGAGAGCAGGATGAGGAACAGAAAATCTATGAAGCTGATTATACATAGAAAGAAAGTGTACTGTCAATAGGAAAATATTGTCAATTTTCTTTAGGCCTTTCTATTTAAACAGGAATCTATGACTTGACAAAAATGAATGAGTCATTTCTGTTGATATCCTTATTTCTAAATAATTAACCATTGGATCACTTCATTCCTATTTCCAAATATAATCTGTAGACTAAGAATACATTCCTTGGACTATGTGACTTGGACTTTAGCTCACTGAGTCTCATCCTTCACAACATAAGAAGATGTGACTTTAAGTTCCTTAGTAAAGCAAAGATGATGTGTTATATGATACTGTATTCCTTATGTCTAGCACACTGACTGGAATAGAAGTTATGCTGACTGACTATGCAAACAAATTAGAGGACTATTGATGACACAGAGATGAGCTGCCTATATCACCCTTTAAAAAAGATCTTATTGACCCTGAAATCAGCTCCTCTAAAGTTTAGGCTTCAGCAGAGAGGCCTATATCTAAAGACTAATTATGATGAGGGTATAGAGGCCTGTCCACTTTTTACCTAATATGGGACTACTTTGATGAGCCATATGTGCCCTAGAACTCCTGAAAGAGTGGTTTAGGAGTCTCCAGTGGAAAAGCAGAGAAAACTGATCAAAAGACCAGGATTTAATAGTTAGAATGACCATATAAGGTTAAAATTTTAAACAGACAAGTCTGTTATGCCAAGGTCAGGACCTTGGTTGGGAAAAAAATGGGACTCTGACACTTGTGATGGGGAATCTGGGAAGAAGTTTCTAATGATTCTGAACCACTTAAACTCTTTGAACTCTGAGAGCTAATAGAAGTAGCCCACCCCTCTTTATTATATGCTAGTGCTCTACCTTTGTTTGACCTCTCCTTTCTAAGAAAATGTGTGCCACAAATAGAATTTAACACCCTGACAAGGATTCAAGATATTGTACAAATGCTGTCATTGGATCCAAGCTGTGAGGTAAGTGGCTTTGCCCTTGGGTCCTATAAGCCAGCAGACCTTATGGTATTACAGACATCAGTGGTAGAAAAGGAAACCATGTGAAACTTATGGCAAGCTTTGGTAAAAAGAACACACCACCAGCTCCTTAGATTCTGAAGCAAGGTCATCTGTGCCAGAGAATTATATGTGATCTGACAAACAGATTCTAGTGTGCTGCCAGGCTCTTGTAGAGACTGAACACCTAAAGACCATGTATGTATCTGGGTCTATCTATCATAACCTGAATTGTATTAGACAAGGTTAAGTAGCTCCAGTGGATTCCAGGATAAAAATGTAAGTAGGAGAGATTTACAGGCAAACTGAATAAACAACTAGTCTAGATCTCCAACCAGTACATTTTTCCAGTTTACATCTTTGGCTACCTGGGAGATCCCTTATGACCAGCTAAAGGAGAAAGAAGAAGTCCAAACTTAGGTTATAGATGGATAGGCTTAGTGTTACGGACAAATGTGTGTTGCCTTAAAACTTAAAAAGTTTTCACCAAGTGATACAGTAAGAGCCTACGGTTGCCTTTTGAGAACTTCAATTTTCCTGTATCTTAATATGGCAAGGAAAAGAGTCACCATCTTGGCACAGTTAACTCACCTTGCTCATCAGAAAGAATAAGATTGGTATCATTTGTTTTCCCAAAACTAAGTTTTCCTCTGGAAGAAAATCCACCAGAGTAGTTAGAGGAGCATCACCCTGAATGGTTATGAAGAAGTGGGTCCAAATGACACAAGGAATAAAGTGTGGTGAACACCAATATGGGCCACCAAGATACTCCTTTAAAGAAGAATGTCTTGTCCAAGCAGTCTACAGCTTCAAAATTTGCCTTAGTTTCAGAGGGCTTTCTTGATCAAAGGCATACTCTTCTTAGGGTGGCCCATATACAACAACTATTTGAGTTAGAGGATAAAAACCCAGCCATTCAACCCAGCACACTGGGTTATAAAGGGTTAAGAGCTTGCAAAGGATGGTTGAGACTCAGCGGGCCTGCATCATATTGACTTATCCCAATCCTGCTTCCTCTTCCTTTTTCACAAATGTGCTTCCTGCAATATCCTGTAGCAAAATGCCATCCCATCAGCCTTCTTCTGAAATATTCCAACTTGTCTTTGCAGTTTTCCCTAACTGTGGGATTCTAACCACTGAAATAACCACAAAGTGTCAGAGATCCACATATAAGTGCGAAGAGTACGGTGTTCCAAATACATAAAAGCACAACTACTTGTTGGTCTGTAAAACCAATCTTCATTGCTGAAAAGATAGGAAATCACTATGGAAGAGTATGTCTGAACTAATAAACAAGAGCAGAGTCCCTTTTTAACCAAAACCTGAAGTTCTGGAAAAACATGGAGAATTTCTATCTGTAGTCAATGTTCTCTTATGTTTGATGAATCAAGATATAACTGTTAGACTTAGTGTTGTGGTTACTAAGGTACACACCTCAAACTGATTTTCCTTTATTGAAGGAAATACCTTTTTTATTAATTAACTCTCTTCCCCCTTCCCTCTAGGATTTGCTGTCCTGTTATCTGTATCTGTTATGTATATATAATTTCACTTCTGTGATCCTTTCACCTTCTGTGATCCCATCCCCTCATCCCCTTTCCCTCTGACAACTATTTCTCTGCTCCCTGTGACCCTGCCTCTGCCTTTATTTTGTTCCTCAGTTCACTTTGTTCCTAAGATTCCACATATAAGTGAGATCATATGATATTTGACTTTCTCTGCCCAATTTATTTCACTTAGCATAATAGTTTCTAGGTCCATCCATGCCATCACAAAAGATAAGATTTCCTTCTTTTTCACAGCTGCATAGTATTCCATTGTGTATATGTAGCACAGTTTTATTTTTTGTTTGTTTGTTTCTTTACAGGGACAGAGAGAGAGTCAGAGAGAGGGATAGATAGGGACAGACAGACAGGAACACAGAGAGGTGAGAGGCATCAATCATTAGGTTTTCATTGCTGTTGTGACACCTTAGTTGTTCATTGATTGCTTTCTCACATGTGCCTTGATCCCAGGCCTTCAGCAGACCGAGCAACCCCTTGCTGGAGCCAGCAACCTTGGGTCTAAGCTGGAGAGCTCTTTGCTCAAGCCAGATGCGCTTGCGCTCAAGCTGGCAACCTCAGGGTCTTGAACCTGGGTCTTCCGCTTCCCAGTCCAACACTCTATCCACTGTGCCACCGCCTGGTCAGGCTAGCACAGTTTTTTAATCTACTCATCCACTGATGGACACTTGGGCTGTTTCCACATCTTGGCTATTGTAAACAATGCTGCAATAAACATGGGGGTACATATCTTCTTTTGAATCAGTGATTTTGTATTCTTAGTATATATTCCTAAAAGTGGGATAGCTGGGTCAAAAGGCAGTTCGATTTTTAATTTTTTGAGGAATCTCCATACTGTTTCCCACAGTGGCTGCACCAGTCTGCATTCCCACCAGCAGTGCAGGAGGGTTCCCTTTTCTCCACATCCTCACCAGCACTTATTGTGTGTTGATTTGTTAATGAGCACCATTCTGACAGGTGTGAGATGGTATCTCATTATGGTTTTAGTTTGCATTTCTCTGATGATTAGTGATGTTGAACATTTTTTTATATGCCTATTGGCTCTTTGGAGAAGTGTCTATTCAGTTTCTTTGCCCATTTTTAATTGGATTGTTTACCTTTCTGGTGTTGAGTTTTAGAAGTTCTTTATAAATTTTGGTTATTAACCCTCTTATCAGACATATTGGCAAATATGTTCTCCCATTGTGTGGGCTGTCTTTTCATTTTGTTAATGGTGTCTTTTGTTGTACAAAAACTTTTTAGTCAAACTGACTTTTAATACCTGAGTAATGAGTATTAACCATCCTTAGGATAAATACAATATTTTATCCTGTTTTCTTTTTCTTTCTTTCCTTCTTTTTTTTTTTTTTTAATTAAGTGAGGGGCAGGGAGGCAGAGAGACAGATCCATCTGGCAAGCCCACTAGGCAGTGATGCTCTGCCCATCTGGGGTCACTGCTCTGTTCCTCAGCAACCAAGCCGTTTTAGCATCTGAGGCAAGGCCATGGAGCTATCCTCAGTGCCTAGGGCCAACTTGCTTGAACCATTCAAGTCCTGGCTGTAGGAGGATAAGAAAGAGTGAGAGAAAAGGAGGAAAGTGAAGCAGACGGTCACTTCCCCTGTGTGCCCTGACTGGGAATTGAACCCAGGACATCTATATGCCAGGCCTATACTCTACCACTGAGCCAACAGCCAGGCCCATCCTGTTTTCTAAAAGGAAAGAAATTCTTTCTTGTATATATGTGGTTTCTGGTGATTGGCTCCAAGGTCCAAAGTACAAGAAAATAGCATTTGGGGTGTATCCCAGATTCAATCTGAGTGAGATTCTGAGACAGCATCTGAGGTGAAATATTCATGTCCTTCCCTGTGTACTGAGTTATAAATCTTTTCTAGATAGGCCAGGCATGGAAGTTATTAGAACTCACCAAACACTGAAGACACTTTGTCAGAAAAAAATTATAGCTCATTATTATTTTTTCCAAAATATCAAACTTACTTTATAAAATATTCTTTTATATTCTGTTTGTTAAGTGAGTTTAGCTTATATTATATATTGAAAATTTTGCTATACCAGTCGCTAGTGACTAAGAAATTAAACCAAATAAGGAAACAATGGAGCATGGAGATTATGCTAAATCACAATTTGCTGAAAATAGGATATATTTAGCTCTGTTAATTGTTTGTTCTGGAATGAGGCAGGAGGATAAGGGAATAAAAATGATTATTCCTCACCTGTACTATCTGCTGAGTCTTTGAAGCTAAGACTATGCCTAATTAGCCTTATTAATTAAAAGTTTCTGAAAATTAAAGATAAACTATCTATAACAGTGGTTCTTCACCTTTTTTGAGGTATAGAACCCACCAGTTTCATATGCGCATTCACCCAACCCTTCTTTAGTGATAAATAAAATATGATTTTCCCCCCCAAATTTAGTTTTACCGGTGCGAGACTAGAGTTGCTCAACTTGGCATTGCATATCATGCAGATAGGACGCTGACTCCCATCCCGTTCCGTGATAGATGTGAATCCATGTTGTACATATTCGTCTGACCACTTTCTTTTTTTGCTCAACATATTTGGTATGAATTAAAATACTAAGAAAGAAATCACTCGACGTACAACTACGACAGCGACAGCCGTTGACTATTGCGCGCACTAAATTCCCCGCAGCACTGGTTGGCCAAGCAATGTAACGTGATCCTCTGCAGCAAGCGATGGCCAAGCAGGGCGTGTCATCACGACTTTACACAAGCGTGTCTTTACCTCTGCGGCAGAGGCTTCTCCGAACCCCTGAGACCGACTCATCGAACCCCTATGCTTCGATAGAACCCAGGTTAAGAACCACTGATCTTTAAACACTGGCGACTGATTAAAGAAAAGACAATTATTTAGAAAGCTTGTATTCATTAACACTTTTAAAAAATATAGAAATATCATAAAATAAATCCTTTCATTCATTTAGTCAACAAACATTATTTGAGAATATAATACATGCCAGACATTCATAGATAATGTGGAATATTTTATATAGCCAGCTAAATTTAGAATATAAGCTAGCACTTCATTATTTTAGAGCTTCAGGATTGGGCAGCAGTTTATCTTGGCATCACAGTTTCCCCACTTATGAATCTTGACATTTGGATACACGGGTTCCTCAAAGATGTAGCTGAATGGTCGGCCCAGTATCCAAATAGGAATGTTGCCTCTGACATTTCCCTAACTATTATTTGATTCTTATTCCCTTGGACCATACATGCAGTCATAAAATAAGAGTTCAGTACAAAATTTTGCCTCAAGAAAGCCTGGCAGTGATTAAAGAATATTCCTGGAATATCTATTCAACAGATGCTTTTGCTCCTGTTATGGGAAGCTTGAGAATAGAAAGGCAACTGGTGCTCTTCTCTCGGCACTAACCTGCCTGGCAATGTTGTTCACATATTCTTCTCCTTTGAGTGTGTCCCTTGGAAATAAAGGTAATAAAGTGAATGGTCATACAGTGCTATCGTCTATCTTGGTTGAACTTCTTAGGTCATTATTATTATTATTTTTAAAGTAACTTGGATGAGAAATGAGAGGAGTTCTTTTGCTATGGCATTTGTGTTGCAAAACACTGAAAATTTAAGCTCTTCCTAAGAGTATAATAACTAGCAGTATCATTCACAGAGGAGAATATAAACATTAGTTTATATCATCACAACACATTAGTTCAGTATTTCCTTAATGCAGACCTCATACTTCTGAGTTTTTGTGGACTCCAACTGAAGGCAAAATTGGTATCAGAAAATCTACTGTCTGATGCCTCTCATCAACCCCACCTTCCACCAAAATCTCTGTACATAAAAATGAGGAAAATAACAGCATGGTATTGGTGGATTAATGGTCTACAGATCTGAGCTCCAGCTTAGAACTTCAGTTCCAAATCATGTCATAAAATTAGTTTGGGTCTCTTTTTCCCAATTATGAAAAGATAATCCCTCTCATACTTTCCGGTTTTAAAATTCTATAATTTAAGCATAAGGAAGATGAAAAGCACTCGGGTATTTAAAATCTTTTGGGGATTCTGGTCAAGATGTCAGAGTAGGTAAATGCAGTACTCACATTTTCCCGCAACCACATCAAAATTATAACTAACCTACAGAATAACCAGCATTCAGAACAGCCTGAAAACTAGCTAAACAGAAGTCCTATAACTGAGGATATAAAAAAGCCACAAGACTGGTAGAAGGTGCCTGACCAGTTGGTGGCATAGAGTGTCAACCTGGGATGCTGAGGGTACAGGTTCAAAACCCCAAGGTTGCTGCTTGAGTGCGGGCTAACCTGGCTTAAGAGTGGGGTTGCCAGCTTGAGTGTGGGATCATAAACATGATTCCATGGTCTCTGGTCAGATTCCAAAGATCTGTGGCTTGAAGCCTAAGGTTGCTGGCTTGAGCAAGGGGTCTCTGGCTCAGTGGAACCTCCCCCTCCCCCATCAAGGCACATATGAAAAAGCTATCAATGAACAGCTAAAGTGCTGCTGCAATGATGAGTTGATGATTCTCATATCTTTCCCTTCCTGTTTGCCTGTCTCTCTTAGAAAAAATTAAAAATACTGGTAGAAGGGGCACAGACATGGAATGCACTGGTTCCATACCATATGATGTGGTTAAAAATCAGGAGGAATATCTCAACTGCAGAAGTCTCCCCCAATCCCGGGAATGAGGGGCCCAGCCCCACATCATACCTATCAGCCCAGGGTTCCAGTGTTAGGAAGAGAAGTCCCATAGCTTAGGTGAGCTCTTTGAGAATAGAGGCTATATTTTGGTCATGTTGATGCTCATCTCAATGCCTATCTCATTGCCTAACTCCTTACTTGGCACATAGCAGGTGCTTAGTAAATATTTGTAGAACTAATGCATAGTACAAATTGGGTTCTGGGTTCTTAATTAAAATACTGAAAATGTGGAAGTCCCCATATATTCCTTACACATAGAAATGCGATGATCTTTACATGCCTGGCAAACATTATGAAAAAATGAGGAAGAAAAAAGGGAGATCAGAGAGAAAGAAGAATGTTTTTAAGAGACTGTCTTTATTCTTTTCTTAGTTAATGACAAATGTTTTTAAACTTCTCTGCCAACTGGTTGAACTTTGGTTCTTTGCAAGAGCACTTGATCGACACATTTGACATTTTTAGGGCTCAAGTGTAGGAGAGCATCTTTAAGATATTACAGAAAAACCTGGAAAGCTCTGCTAATAGGTGAAGATATTTGCCAGAATGAGATCGCACAGGTCACATTTTCCCCTTTTTTTGATTTGTGATCTCCTTTTGTATCACTTGTTCCTGCTATTTCTGAATATCCAGCCTGTATGGCTTTGGCCTCATTAAGAGATTGGCCTATTTTTGACTTCATCTTGTGCCTTCCAGACAGTATGATGTTGCCTACTAATCTTCTAGCATTGACTTTTAGAGGCATTTGGTTTAGGTTTTGCTAAACCGTATAATATTTTAGGTAAGCTAATAGTACCTTACAGGTAGAAAACTCCCTCTGGGTAGAAAATAGGTTCTTGAGATATGCTGCTGAAGATAATCATAATAGCATTTTGCTGAAAATACCAAAGCTTAGACATGCCCTTCCTGCCTACTTCAGAAGTGCAGCAATTTCATCAAAATTTCATGTGAGTTCTTGGGCTTCTCATACTGCCTTTCTGTAAGGAGGTTAGCAAAGTGGCTCCGTATGCATCAGACTGGTCATATCATCTTCCCCATTACTTAGCTCAGGGCATGTGGAAATGTAGCCAGCCTGTAGAAATATACATGGATTCTCTTTATACAGCAGCATGAGGCTTTCACGCCAGAGCACAAGCAGATGTAGGGAGTACTTAACAATGTGGAAATGCCAATCAGGTTATATGTCAACATTGCCAAGGACAATTTATATATTCTCAAATTATAACAATATAAATATCCTGACTCCTTACTTAGGAAGTGAACAATAAGGGGAGAGTTCTACCAAAGTAAGCTGAATTTTAGAAGGTATTTATTTATCCAATAAGCGGTAAAGGCTGCGAGTCAATTATTTCTCAATACCTAGGGTACCAAGTCTAGCCAAATATGTTTATTTTGTGTTATTATTCAAGATGCAAGCCCTCTGGGAATTTTAAAGCTAAAACCTTGAGTGTGGTTTTATTTGACCCTTCTCTTGCACTGAAGACCTGAAATATAATATATATAGAGAGAGAAAAAGAAAAAGATAATGTTCTTATCGTTTAATGACTGAAATCTCAAAACAATTACCAAATGACCTACTAACCATTGTCACAGATGCCACATGGGCTGGTGTAATTATGAGAGAACCAGAAACACTAAACTGAATCTTGAAGAGAGGGAGGGCAGAGAGTGGCTGCAATCTGGGACGGTTCTGAATTCTAACAGAGAGATGAGTGCACCCACTTTCAGATTTCCTGAAGACAGTTTGAAAGACTCCCTGCATGCTTAAGTCTCTGGACTTAAAGATTTTCTAGAGGGATATTAATCTAGTTTTTCATGACTTGTTTGGTAAATCATTGGTTCCTTGGAAGATATTAAATGTTCCTCAAATATTGCCTCTTGTGAACACTGAATCTGCACGTGCTGAAAAGAGTTAACAGAGAAGACCAGAGACTGCTACCCTTATAATGGCTCTGTGCTGGTATCTGAAAACTTGGATTACAGGAGGGTTCTCACCATTTCTGGAACTTAAAAGAGTGCTTCTTAGCAGAGTGCTAAACAGTGCAAACAATATGGTTTATGCCAAACATCTGCTTTAGTTCTGTGAGACTGGAATATTGGCATGTACTAGGCAGAGGCTGCTGATATGACTAGCCCCCAGTGAAAGCCATGGGCACTGAGTCTCTAATGAGCTTTTCTAGTAGATACTATTTCACACAGCAAGTTCCAAATCGTTGATGGTAGCTTTAAGTGAGTCCTGTGTGAGTCCACTACCAGAAGGCTCTGGAAAGCTGTGCTGGTTTCTTCCAGACTTTGTGCCAAGGGCCGTTTTCTCTTTGCTGACTTTACTGTGCATCCTTCCACTGTAATAAATCTTAGTCACGAGCATGACTATATGCAGATTCCTGTGAGTCCTGCTAAGGAATCATCAGAGCTGGGAGTGAGCTTGGGGATCTGACACAGTAGCTTAGAAAACCTGAGTTAATAGCATCTCCATGAGAAACTTGAAAACACGGAAAGAGAACTGCATTGTCGTCCTTCTCTATGTGCAGCAACAGCAGCAGCAGCAGCAACAAAGAACACCATTGCCATTTACTAAACACCCCTCTGTGCAGGATACATCTGAGGCAGGTTTCACTTTCTAATCCTGACAAAAAAGGTAAAAGATATCTTTACCCCAAGTTTTACAAACGAGAAAGAAAAAATCCAGGATTAGAATTCAAAACTATATTACCCCCAAATCTTTCCTAAAGTATCACATCCATTTATTCTTTCTTCTTCATATATAATATTATTTAACTAAAAACCCCCACATTTTTATATGATAGATTTTATTTACTTTTCAACATTCAAACTGAAATAGAACTTCTATTCAGTAGAAATTCCTATTTTTCTCTGTATTATATGCATACTGACACGTCCATATGGTGAAGCAGTGATATAGAAAGAAAGAAATTGAGTTAGTGTATATTTCATGCTCTTTCTATAGGGCAAAAGGGATAATTTTGGAATCCCAAACCTTTAGGATTAAATGAGATGTTAAATATAAAATAATACATGGCATCAACAGAAGATTCACTAATTACTAGTCCTCATTTCCTTGTAGGTAAGAAAATACATTGGTGATTAAATCAATTCCTCAACATTCTTGTCCTTACTGCTACGTGACACTGGAGTTTTAGATTTGCATACCATAACCACACAGGAATCTCAGTGAACATATATGGAACTGAACTGATTCTCGTTCCCACCAGGTTGTCAGGTATTTTGATTGGCGTGTGCCAGACAATTAGGAAACGAAAACGAAACCCCTTGTTTATGATACAGTAGAAGAAATGCAGGTTAGTATAGATGGCATGGAGAAGGACAGTCTAAATTAGCAAAATCCCCTTATTCACAATGTATATAGTATCTCAGTTTTTTTTTCCCCCGAAGTGAGAAGCGGGGTGCGGCAGACAGACTCCCGCGTGTGCCCAACCTGGATCCACCCAGCATGCCCACCACGGGGGGGGGGATGCTCTGCCCATCTGGGCTGTTGTTCTGGTGCAACCGGAGCCATTCTAGTGCCTGAGGTGGATGAAGGCCATGGAGCCATCATCAGTGCCTGGGCCAACTTTGCTCCAATAGAGCCTTGACTGCGGGAGGGGAAGAGAGAGATAGAGAGGAAGGAGAGGGGGAAGGCTGGGGAAGCAGATGGGTGCTTCTTCTGTGTGCCCTGGGCAGGAATTGAACCCGGAACTTCCACACGTGGGCCAACGCTTTGTTGCTGAGCCAACCGGCAGGGCTATCGTATCTCAGTTTTACCTAAGTTATTCTAGCTAGAAAAATAATGAGAATAAAATAAATAACTATCAAACAGGTTTTTGTGCTGGGCACGTCATGTCAGATTGTTTATTGATACCAATGAGTAAAAAGAACCGCTAGTAATTCTGTTTTGGGGAACAAAATTATTGCCTTAGATAGCTTTCTTTTTTTTTTTTTTAAATCAATGTAAGTGACGGAACTTCAACTGCCATGTCAGATTGAGATTTCATTAAAAAGGCATTAAACTATGCAGCTTCCTGAAACATAAAATTCTAATCTAGGCTAAGAGCTATTTGTAAATTTTTTCTCAATTTTTTAAAAAAACATAAGAATTACTGAAGGGTATTCATTTCCATCAGGGGTACATAAAAACTTCTATCTTGACACTTTTCTCCATCACAGAATTTTCATGGAATTTAACAGGAATGCATGCTATGGTTGTCTGTGATATTTCTGATACAATGAACTTCATAAGCATATAATTTAAAAAGTATGCTGTAAGAATGCATTCTATTATGCTTCCTCCAAGGCCATTGCATTTCGTAATAAATTAATGTTTTTGAAATAGTCTATTCCTTTTTCCCCTCCATTACTTTTTGTATTGTTGAGATATCAATTACTTGACATTGGTCTTGGCAATGATTTTTCGGATATGACTCCAAAGGCAAAGGTAGCAAAAGCAAAAATACACAGGTGGGGTTACATCAAACTAAAAAGCTTTTGCACAGCAAAGGAAATTGCCAACAAAATAAAAAGCAAGCCCACTGAGTGGGAGAAAATGTTCACAAATCATATACCTGATAAGGCATTAATCCTCAAAATATATAAAGAACTCATAAAACTAAAGAGTAAAAAAAAAAGACAGAGAATTTGATTTTAAAAAATGAGCAGAGGCTCTGAATAGATATTTTTCCAAAGAAGACATACAGATGGCCAACAGTCATATGAAAGTTAATGCTCAACATCACTAATCATCAGGGAAGTGCAAATAAAAATCATAATGAAATATCACATTACACATGTTAGGATGGCTGTTATAAAGAAGAAATAAAAAATGTTGGAGAGGATGTGGGGAAAAGGGAACCCTCATACATTATTGGTAGGAATGTAAATTGGTGCAGCCACTATGGAAAACAGTATGGAGATTCCTCAAAAAGTCAAAAATAGAACTACAATATAATCTAGCAATTTTACTTCTGGATATTTATCCAAAGAAAACAAAAAGACTAATTGAAAAAGATATATGCATACCTTTGTTCACTGCAGCATTATTTATAATAGCTAAGATATGGAAACAACTTAAATGTCCATCTACAGATGAACAAATAAAGGAAATGTGGTTTACATATAGACAATGAAATATTAATCAGCCATAAAAAGTCTTGCCATTTGATACCACATAGGTGGACATTGATGGCATTATGCTAAGTGAAATAAATCAGACAAAGAAAGACAATTATTGCATGATCTCACATATGTGTGTAATTTAAAAACCAACAACTACAACAAAACCAAGCTCACAGATACAAAGAACAGATTGGTCATTGCCATAGCAAAGGTTGGGGATAGGAAATGGGTCAAAAGGTACAAACTTTCTGTTATGAAATAAATAATTTGCGGGGATAAATAAAATATATTAATTATTCTATAAAGTGTGGCACATGTATGCTGATTAGAATAATTAACCTGCTCTTGCTTTTAAAAGGCTTAATCAAACCTTAACTTTTTCAGGAAGCTCTCATTATTTTGATTATCTTTAGTAAGTAAATTATTTACCACATATTTTTTGGTAGCTAATAATAAACTTTTCACTATTATTCCATTTTTTCTATTATAAATTAGTTACCTTTGACCCTATGATCCTTAAGGAAAGGGATGTTATCACATCTTTCTGTATTCCCACACCATGCCGCAACACCAAGGAGTCAAAAATATATTGTTTAATGAGAGACAGCAAACTAAAAATACAAAGAATTGCCAATGATTTAATCCTTATGGGGTTTTCTGAATTTTCAGAGATGCTTTTGACAACTTTTTTTTTTCACTATCTTCATTTTTATTTGGGTTATATGATATCAGTATCTTCACCTAGAGTGAGAGAGCAGTGCATTTCCAGAGTCCTTACTCTTACCTTTTTATTATTCTGATCCAGGATATTTTGTTTCTATAGCCAGTTAGATATATCTTCATTATTTCACTCAACAGATATTTACAGAAAACCTAGCAAGTGACAGATTCTTGTGCTAGTAGTATAAGGATACAGACAGGAGTATAAACATAGATTCTTCTCATAAGACATTTATGATAAAAAAGAGCCAAGATATATATTAATTTATAACACACAAAGACTGAAGTATTAAGTATGACAAAAGACTAAATTTTATGACACTTAACAGAATGGAAAGTTTGTTTTTAGTTGAAGATTTTAGGGAAACCTTCCCACAGGCAGTATTAAAGCTGGGCCTTTAAAAGAGCGTTAAGATTTGAATGTACAAGAGAAGGAAGGGTAGAGCATTTAAGAAGGAAAAATAAGACTATCACAATCACTAATCTTGGAAAAAAATATTTTTAATACATATTTTGTAGCAGGCATATTATGTAGAAGCAATCCTGAGTTTAAGGAGTTTTCATTCAGAACCTTTTGCTTTATCTTTGCATTAAAGTACTTAGCTATCATCTCTCCTCAATACTACAATTAACTCTTTATTGGTGTCCTTCTTTTGTGTGATAAAGACAGAGAGAGGGACAGATAGGGATAAACAGACAGGAGGGAGAAAGAAGAGAAACATCAATTCTTTGTTGTGGCACTTTAGTTGTTCATTGATTGCTTTCTCATATGTGCCTTGACCGGGGGGCTACAGCAGACCAAGTGACCCCTTGCTCAAGCCAGCAACCTTGGGTTGAAGCTGGTGAGCCTTGCTCAAACCAGATCAGCTGGCACTCAGGCTGGTGGCCTCAGGGTTTCAAACCTGGGTCCTCTGCATCCCAGTCTGATGCTCTATCCACTACGCCACTGACTGGTCAGGCTATTGGTGTCCCTTTATCTTCAAATTTATCTTCCAGATTCCTACCAGGGTACACAGGAGAAGTGCCCATCTGCTTCTCTACCCTTCCCCCTCTTCTTTCTCTCTATCTCTCTTCCCCTCCTGCAGCCAAGGTTTTATTGGAGCAAAGTTGGCCTGGGTGCTGAGGATGACTCCATGGTCTCTGCCTCAGGCACTAGAATGGCTCTGAATTTCAGTGGAGGAACTCCCCAGAGGGGCTGAGCATCGCCCCCTGGTGGGCATGCCAGGTGGATCCTGGTGGGGGTGCATATAGGAGTCTATCTGTCTGATTTCCCCCTCCCCCGCTTCTCACTTCAGAAAATAAAAACTATCCTCCATTTTGTGGTTAGCATGACATTTCTTATTGGCTAATAGGATTATTTTACAACATAAACTCAGCATGTCCTTCAGAACTACAGCACAACATATGAACCACTGTGGATGACATCTATATAGGACTTTTCATTATTTGGTCATTGTCTACCTGTTCAGACTCTTTCTTCTCTCTGTTCCCTTTGCACTGCATGATCCATTAGTACTAAACTAGTAGCAATTCGATATATACTGGTTTCTCTCATGATTCTCAGCCTTTCTACAGGTTCACCCTTCTATCTGGAGTGCTGCCCTGCTTTATTTCTTGACATTAATTCAAAGTTCCACTCAAGTGCTGATTCCCCTTCAAAGCCTTCTCCTGGTTTCCTTCATACAGAATGCAGTGCTTTCTTCTATTAGCTATATAATTATGTATTGGAACTGTTTTCTACATGTTTCTCCACTAGCAGCAAATGCAAGAAACACTTTTAAACTGTAGTATCTGTCATAATATATGATAAATAATTGTTATACAATTGATATTTGTGGAATAGTGAGAGTCACAAAGATGACAGTGTTTAAGGTTACAGAATAAAGAATGGATACAAGATATATTTCAAATGTTGAATTAATAAGAGTTAGTCATTTATTTACAATAAATGTGTTTAAAAATAAATGTAAAAAAAGAGAAGGAATACAAAATAGGAAGCTGTCAACACTGGGTAACTGAAAGCTAATTGTGCCAATCACAGAAAATGCTAAGTGGAATAGAGAGTTGACCAAGATAGTGATGTAGAAAGCTCCTAAACATATGTTCTCCCACAGACACACCAAATGTACAGCTATACATGGAGAGATTACCTCTGAAAGAGATCCAGAACACAACTGAGTGATTCCTACACATTGAACAAATGAAGAAATACCCACATCAAGGGTACAAAAGATGAGATACACTCTCACCATAACTTCACCTCTAGTACAGCACTATATAATTGAGAGAGAATCCCCAAATCCTGGCTTCTTCCTGAGGAGTGAAGGGTTTGGAGCCCACATGTAGCAGTTTAACTTTTAAAACTCCCACCAAAGGGATGGCTTCACAAAACACCTAGATCTGAAGTCCAGAGGGGCTGCATCCACAAGATCCACAATACTATAGCAAACAAAGATGCAATTCTTAATGGGTACATAAGGACATACCACTGCAATACCCCAGGCCTCAGTGTAGAGGGAGCAGGCACAATCACTCAACTCCTATCTTCCCTGAAAGGCCTTTTACTACATACTTTAAAAGTTGTCATCTGAGGGCCAAGCTTTTAATTTAGCAGGCATCTAGTGGAGGGCTGCAAGTCTCCTCAGGGACCAGGAAAGCCAACAAACTCCTCTCACACCTGCTCTGTCCAGACTGCTCCAATATAAACCAAGCTGCCAGCATCTCCTTGGGAGGAGCTCGTACATAGTCTGGCACCCCAGCTTTTGCAGCTGCCACCTGAAGGATGGGTCCCCAGATTATCTGGCTTTAATAGTCAATAGAGCTTGCATTCACAAGTCCCACATAACTAAAGCAAACAAATAAATAGTTCTTAATGGGTACCAGAGCATTCCTGTGGATATACACCCAGGTCAGCACAGAGGGACCAGGAAAAAACCCATGCTTCTCAATTTCTCCCAAAAAGGGGCTTCATACATTCTCAGCTGCTGCCTAAGGCATCAGCTACTAATTAGCCTGCATGTAGGTACTAACCATAGTTTTACCCTTTGGACACTGGTAGGTCTTGGAATTCACTTAACTACTGGGATCCACTACTAACAAAGAGGCCTGGGCACCCACAATTTGAGACATCTGGGTGCCCAGGCTGGTTGCAATTCATCTCCTGCAGCTCACTCTGTCAACAATAAGAGAGATGGCTGTTTTATCTAATTGACAGAAACCAACATAGAGAGCCAAGAAAATGAAGAAATAGAGGAATATGTCCAAATAAAAGAAAAAGAAATCTCCAAAAGGAATCTTAATGAAACAGATGGAAATGATTTACCTGATAGTTGAAAATAAGTAATAAATTTCCTTAATGAGATTAGGAGGGAATGCATAAACAAAGTGAAAATCTAAGCAAAGACATAGAAAATATAAAATAACTAGTAACAGAAATCAGAGAATAAAAAAAAACAATGACTGAGTTGAAAAAGTCATTAAAGTGGTTCAACAGCAGACTAGATTAAATAGAAGAAACGATCAGCTATCCAAAGCCAGGGCCGTGGAATTCATCCAACCAGAGGAGAAAAAAGAATAGAAAAGATTAAAGACAGATTAAGTGATTTATGGGACACTATCAAAGATACACATTGCAGGAGTCCCAGAAGAAGAAAATAGAGACAGAAAGCTTTATTTTATTCATTTATTTTTTAAGTGTGTGAGAGAGAGACAGACAGACAGAGAGAGGGATAGACAGGAAGAGAGAGAGATGAGAAGCATCAACTCATAGTGCATTTTCTTAGTAGCTTATTGATTGCTTTCTTACATGTTCTTTGACTGGGGGCTCCAGCTGAGCCAGTGACCCCTTGCTCAAGCCTGTGACCTTGGTCTCAAGCCATAGACCTTGGCAGTTGTGTACAGGTATGTGCAGCTTAAAGCAGGAGGAAATAGGTGACATTTTTATTATTTATTTATTCATTTATTTATAGAGAGGGGAGAAAGAGAAACAGAGAAAGTAGGGGAGGAGCAGGAAACATCAATTCCCATATGTGCCTTGACCAGGCAAGCCTGGGGTTTCAAACTGGCGACCTCAATGTTCCAGGTCGAGGCTTTATCCATTGTGCCACCACAGGTCAGGCTAGGTGACATTTTTAAAGACAAAGGCACTGAGACTACAGAGGCTTTATGTAGGGGCAGTTGATAGTGTCTTACATTGTTCTTCCTATCTAAATGGTGCCATGAGCTCTGAGACTTTTCCTCAAGGAAATATGAGTCGTTTTTTATGATTTAGGTAGGTCTATCAGAACTAGTTTTTTCCTCTTAAGGAAAGTAAAAATGAAACATGAATCAACATGTATCAACATGTATCTGATAATAATTTCAGGGCAACACCAGAGAGCAGCAAAACTAATCCCAGTATCAAATGATGGTTTATGCTGAACAATTCTAAAATATTTTCTTCCAGATACTTCAAAATCTTTAATGATTCCAATATACATACATTAAATTTTGTTTCACTGCTTTTCAGAAACTAATAATAATCAACAATATTTTAAAATTTAATTGTCAGCTTGGCCTAAGAGATTGCAGAATAAAATTTTATTTTATCGTTTCCCAATTTTTCTAGTGACTGATTTCTGAGGACGCACTTCTTGGTCCCATATAAAGATAGGACAAACAGATGTTTGTTTCCCACAGAGTAAAGAACCTTGGAGCTGGAAGTAGAAAATTCATATTTGAAACCCAGAGCTACTGCTCACTAGCTGTATGAATGTGAACATATCACATAAATTTAATATTTTTCAATTTTCTCACTTATAGAATGGCAATAAGACTTATCTTACTAGGGTTGTTTCAAGATTTAAAAAGATAATAGGTCACAAATAAATAGATCTCTCTCTCTCTCTTTTAATTTGTCCTCTGACTCCACCTCTATTTGGTCTTAAATGAACTGTTTATAATCCAGTTTAGAATCAGCCATCAGAAGCTCTATAATTTTAAAATATTTGTCATGAGAAGTGGAGTACCTGATTTTGAGGATTATCCATGGTCTTTCCCCTTCTTCTTCCTTTCTGTTCATCAGTCATTTACTATACAATAGCACACCAGAGGACAGGCAAAAAAACAGAGAGGACACAGTAGATTCCTTCAGAAATCTTGTTAAATTGATAAGTTAAGGAATAAATGTAGTGAAATCAAATAGCTGGGTTATATTTTAAAAGATAAATCAATGTGGCCAGACTATAAAACAATCATAAGAATCTTTTCAAGAGGACAGAAAAGTGGCAACTGAATGTTAATGCAATGTAATCAAGGTAATTTTATGTAAAAGAATTCCAAATTTTATATTTAAAATGACAGACCAGAAAAGGATCCTGAGAATAACTGCTGAACATATCTCAAAGAATCCTAGTTGACTGCTACAAAACAACAACAACAACAACAAAAACCTTCATGGTTTGGAGTATCAACAACAAAGCAAACATATTGGAGATTATCATCTCCTTCATGGAGGAGGCTGTGGAGCCATGGGCTCTAAAATATTTAGACTACTTCTGTTTGCTCCAGCTCCAGAAAGGCATAATGAACCTGGAGAACAGCCAAGAGAAACCAAATCAGCAGGTGAGAGGAAGACTAGAAACATTAAAATTCTCAGAAAAAAATCACAGATTCTTAGAATTGGAGTTATTCTTACACATCACATAACACCAATTCCTTATGTTTTTATAATATTCCTGATAAATCATAAGCAGTTTAGGTACCAAAGGCCTATTATAGGTGGGAAACTTACTAGAATCATTCCATTTTTGGAGCCTACTCTAAAATTATCACCTCAAATACGTCTCAAATACACCCATTTCTTTTCTGACTGCCATCACCCTTGCCCAAGCATCTTTCTCTCTCATTTAGACTATGGCAGTAGCATCCTAACTGTTACCTACCCTCTTCTTCCTCCGCTCCTCACAACCAGGTACCAACTTCTCAATCCATTATAACTAGAGTGATCTTAAAATACAAATTACATCATGTCATTGGCATACTTAGAATACTTCAATGGTTCTCCTTCTACTTTAGGATCAAGTCCAAAGTAATAAACATGATGTTCAATGCTTTGGTTCTTGTCTCCTTCACTAATATCACTTTACTTTGCTTTTCTGTTTACTCATCAAAGTCTATCCACACTGGATTTCTTTAAGTTCCTCAAAACAGCTAAATGCCTTCCCACCCAGGCCTATCACATATAACAATAACCACACCATTAAGCTAACAGTTATGAAGGTTTTACTAAGTAATTGGCTCTGGACTAAGTGCTTTAAGTGTATTACCATGTTTAATCTCAGAAGAAACTCTACAAAGTAGTTATTATTTTCATTTTTTTACTGTTGAGAAAATGAATGTTTAGAGAAATCAAGTAGTTTTTCTAAAAAGGTTAAGTGGCAAAGGTGGGAAGTATGTTATATTGAACATTCCAGATGTTTTCTTCCCACTCTCTCCTCACTAACTTATAGCTTATTATGTCATTTCCTCAAAAGTCTTTTCTCATCTCCTAACCCAAATTTGGCATGCTTGTCATAGACCCTTCCACTTTTCTTTTATAAAACATGTCACAGTTTATAATTATATATTCCTTATGTGATTATTTAATGTCTGTCCAAACTCAAATAGATTCTATGACTTTCATGAAGGCAGGGACCATATGTTCAATAAATGTGCTTGAATGTAAATATAAATATCTGATGAATAAATGATTGAAGAAAGTCACCCAAACCTTCAAATAATGAAATGTTGAATTACTCTATGGAAGTGTCTGAGTGTTAGAAATTCAACTAAATGGGAGATGACATTTTTGAACAATAGCTCATATAAGGGGCTAATATCCAAAATATATAAAGAACTCACAAAATTCAACAACAAACAAGCAAACAATCCAATAAAAGAATGGGAAGAGGACATGAACAGACACTTCTCCCAAGAAGTACAAGTGGCCAACAGATATATGAAAATATGCTCATCTTCACTAGCTATTAGGGAAATGCAAATCAAAAGTACAATGAGATACCACCTCACACCTGTTATATTAGCTATTTTCAACAAGACAGATAATAACAAGTGTTGGAGAAGCTGTGGAGAAAAAGAAAGCCTCATTCACTGTTGGTGGGAATGTAAAGTAGTACAACTATTATGGAAGAAAGTATGGTGGTTCCTCAAAAAAATTAAGAATAGAACTACCATATGACCCAGCAATCCCTCTACTGGGTATATACCCCCAAAACTCAAAATCTTTGGTATGTAAAGACACATGCAGCCCCATGTTCATTGCAGCATTGCTCACAGTGGCCAATACATGAAAACAACTGAAAAGTCCTTTAATAGAAGATTGGATAAAGAAGATGTGATACATATATACTATGGAATACTAATCAGCTATAAGAAATGATGACATAGGATCATTTAGGACAACATGGATGGACCTTGCTAACATTATACTGAATGAAATAAATAAATCAGAGAAAGTTAAGACCTGTATGATTCCATACATATGTGGGACACACAATTGAGACTCATGGACATAGACAGGGGTGCAGTGGTTACCAGGGGGAGGGGAGGGGCATAAAAAAACAAATGAAGGGTGACGGAGGATGATTTGACTTTGGGTGATGGTTATACAACATAATCGAATGTCAAAATGATGTGGAGATGTTTTCTCTAAATCTATGTGCTCTAATTGACCAATGTCACCCCATTAAAATTAATTGTCTAAATAAAACTGTTAAAAATATTATTGCCTACAAATAAGCTGTTCTTATACTGTCTATCCATTCTTAATTCTGGTCTCCTGACTAGTAATGAAAAAGTGCATTCTCTTCTCTTTTACAGCTCTTCAAATACTTTCAGCCTAGGAAGACAGAGTGGGCTGGTAATTAAGGTGGGATAATTTCAGTTTCTTTATAGAAAACAGAATGCTAGAATGAAGAAAATAAGAGGGTCTCTTTTCAAATTAGTGACTTATTTAAGGCACATTTATAGAAATGAATAATTTGCCTATAGTAAATGAATATATGAGGTGTACTGACATGAAATACAGATGGAACTGCTGTACTTGGCATACTTTATCACAAACTGGCTTTTAGTTTGCAAAAATCTAGAAAGAGACAAGTAAAACTGGAGGAGATTCAGTTAAAGGCAATTATATGCCTATTCAGAAAGATTGGACAAAGTTAAATCTAGCTATGTGATTGTAATTAAACTTCAATATTCTAAAATTATAAATTGATGCTATGAAATACATCTGTATCTCCTAATATCTCTTGAGAGTGTTGTTTTAACAGAACTTTGGGTTAGATAAACTATATTTCTAAGATTTTTAAATTAATAATATAAAATAAAAGCTGATAATTTCCAGAGCCAAAACTATTATTGAGACATTTTATATATTTTAATAAACTTAAGATAATCACTAGTGCTTTTAAAAAGCCTTTACCTCCCATTCTTAATGAGAAAGAAGGAATCTCAAACTTGGAAGGGTTCTTTGGTTGGATAATTAGATACTTAAAACCTCTCTACAACATCCAGGCCAAGTACCTGTTCAACTAACATTAAAATATCCCCAATTATGTTAACTGACTTGAGGAATAGGGTCATTTTATAATGTATACATGTATCAAATCATCACCTACACTTTAAATATCTTACAAATTTGTCAAATATACCTCAATAAAGCTGGAACAATACCCCAGTGTGGTGTAATGCTTTGGATTTTGAGTTTGGAGCTCTAGGTTTATATCTCAGTTCTGCAATTTATTAGTCATGTAACTTTGAACAGGTTAACAGTGTGCTTCAAAAACTAGAATAACATTTTCTGTCTTTTCAAATTGGGAATGAAGTGAAATGCCATAATATAAAACATCACTTGGCATTATTCCTGGCTAATAGCAAATAATAAATGTTAATTTCCCTCTAATCACATAAATCCATTGCCTGCATGGACAGTCTAGTTTCTTTTTGAACAGCACTGATAATGGATTCTTATACTATGTGAAACTAGAGCAACATATTAAGTTAATAACATGTAGAATTGTTATAGTTATTTTAAGAAATGATGTTCTTTGATATTTTAACTTTAGATATTAACTCTAGATATGTCTATTTCTTAAGCAATCTGTCACTCAAAAATGTCAGAATTTAATTTCTTTGAGTGGCCTTAGAGAAATAGGAGCTACAATATTTGTCAAGAAGCCTTGAATAATGATATAAATACTCCACTGAAATTTCCCTTCTTAGTAAAATCAAGAACAAAAAAGTTCACCTTAGGTTACTCAGAATTCATTGGTATCGCAATAATCTTTTAAGAGTAAATGTATCTTCTCCCTATTTTTATTAATAATGACAACTAAGACTATCAGAAGTGTACTGTTGTTTTAGTATAAGAAAACATCATTATTCAATTACTTAAACTTACAAAACAACTTTTTAAAAATTTATATTTATTCATAAAATAGGTTATAGGGAATTGAATATGCTCATTTAATCTATTTAATCATATCACTTGCTTTGTGATAACTCAACACACTATGCAAATAAATTCAATTGCATTAATTTAAGATAACACTTTATATATGTGACATAGATTCATTTGTTAAACACTTTAGCTGACTTTACTCATTGTAGAACATAAAATTATTTGTAACAGATCTGATTTAAATACAACACGAAGCCTCCTATTTCTGCAATAATGTAAATTTTAAAAAGTAAAAATATTTTTAGTAAAGATATTATAACGTACTTTCTAACTCATTACCTTTTTTTTTTTTTACTGAGACAGAGAGAGAGAGTCAGAGAGAGGAATAGATAGGGACAGACAGACAGGAACAGAGAGAGATGAGAAGCATCAATCATCAGTTTTTCGTTTTTGACACCTTAATTGTTCATTGATTGCTTTCTCATATGTGCCTTGACCACAGGCCTTCAGCAGACCGAGTAACCCCTTGCTCAAGCCAGTAACCGTGGGTCCAAGCTAGTGAGCTTTGCTCAAACCAGATGAGCCGGCACCAAGCTGGCGATCTCGGGGTCTCGAACCTGGGCCTTTCTGCATCCCAGTCCAACGCTCTATCCACTGCACCACCACCTGGTCAGGCTAATTCATTACCTTTTGATTTACTCTATGTTTCAAATCTAAAGAAAAGAATCTTCAAACTATTAAACTATTTTTATGATTTGATAACATATCATTTTAATAATGAAAAAACGTTAAAGTCAAATTTAGATTGAAGATCAGAATTAAAATTAAAGACCAAATATTAGAATAAAGAATGCTCCTGAGATCACAAATATATAATACATTTGGAGTAAAATATTAGTACCTGTGTTTCCCCTCATTTCTCTTTTGTAGAGTAGGTTTTATTTGTCACATCACAAGTGAGTTTAAATTTGTTGTGGATAAGAATCTTGTATTCTGAAAATTTTAAGTACTGATCATGGTTAGCATAAGTCCTAAAAATGCTTACAGATGACTGAAATATAACAGAGCATAAAATAAACTTACTGTTTCACCAATCTTTCCAATGTTTCCTTGATCTCCTACTTCTCCCTATTAATAAAGAATATAAAGTTGCAAAAATGATTATTTTTCAAACAAGTTTATTCATAACAGTTCTTATGTTTTCATTTTTAATGTTATATAGTTATACCCTAGAAAAAAAGCAAAGGAAATCTCCGGTATTAAAACTAGGTTGACAGTTCACTTGACAGCTTTTTATGGAACATGGTCTTTCCTCCATTTTCATTCAAATACTAATAACTTATTTTCTTAAATTATATTCTTCTATGAAGAACTCCCCTGCCTCCTACTTTTTAGAGAGAGAGGAAGGGAAAGAGTGAGAAAGACAGAGAGGGAAACATCAACCCTTTGCCCCATTTATTTATGCTATCATTGGTTGATTCTTGTATGTACCCTGACTGGGGATCAAACCCACAACCTGGGCATGTCAAGACAACATTCTAACCAACTTAGTTATCTGGCTGAGATCAGGACTTTCAATCACTTTTAAAACACTTTTCTAAAAAAAAAAAATAATAACAGAGTTATACTCTGCAAAGATGGTAGGCACTGTGGAAGAATTTAAGAGGAATCCAAATAAAGCCGTGCCCACAGGAATGCTTTATTTGCATCAGGAAACTAGGTAACTCATAATGCCAAGCAGAACAGGGTACATGCCATGGCTCAGAAGTCAAGGAGATCACAGAGCAGGCAACCTGTGGGGTGGTGCAGCCAGAACTGGCTTCACTGGAGGGCTAATGTTATGTTCATAACCATAATTCACAGTGCCCAAAACTCTGAAAACGCAAAGTTTTTCACAACTAATTTGGTGGCAGACATTTCCTAACCTGGATTTATTTGGCAGCAATGCTTTAGCTGATCTGAGTGAGGCTATTTATAGTCTTGGTTTATTTTCATTAACCTGAACATCCTTACATTTCACCACAGAAATATTCATGTATCTAATTATGGTCTGCTGTCCCAAGCCTGCTGGCATGCAAGGTAAAATACATTATAAAGACCATACTACGTGTGTGTGTGTGTGTGTGTGTGTGTGTGTGTGTGTGTGTGTGTGACAGAGATAGAGAGAGGGATAGATAGGGACAGACAGACAGGAAGAAAGAAAGATGAGAAGCATCAATTCTTCGTTGAGACTCCTTAGTTCATTGATTGCTTTCTCATATGTGCCTTGACTGGGTGACCCCATGCTCAAGCCAGGAACCCTGGACTGAAGCCAGCGACCTTGGGCTTCAAGCCAGTGACCTTTGGGCTCAAAGCTAGTGCCCAGCTGGTCATGTCTATGATCCCACACTCAAGCCAGTGACCCCATGCTCAACCTGGTGAGCCCATGCTCAAGCCGGCAACTTCAGGGTTTTGAACCTGGATCCTCTGCATCCCAGTCCAACACTCAATCCACTGTGCCACCACTTGGTCAGGCAAGACTGTACTGCCTTCTGAAAATCCAAATGTTAATGATTTAAAATAATAAATTATGAAACTACATTTGAGTTGGACTCTGAAGAATAGGCAATATTTACACTGGTGATGACAAAGGGCCATTTTGCGTGTGAGAAATTGCATAAACAAAGGCATAGACAGATTAATGAAAGGTAAAAGATCAAATTCAGGGTACCACACATAGTTAATCTGACAAGAATATATGTTTTTTGTTTTTAACACGGAAATGAAAGAATAAAACCATCAATTGCTATCTAGAAATGAATACTTAAATAGTAAAATGTAAACTGCACTGAACAACACTGTAGACACTAATGATATATAGCTGATGAGCATTTGTAACTGGCTGGCCTGACTTGAAAAATGTTATAGTAATTATAATTTATAGTTTCTCAACTGCTATTAGAACAAACTTTAACATATCATTGGTTCTCTCATTAATTAAGAGTTGACTAAAATCTTTGACATGTGTTCATTTTACATTTTTATAAAACTAATAATTTTTTCTTTTTGAAAATTATACTTTATAACTGGTAAAAAAAAAGTCATTTGCCTTACCTTTAAGCCTTCTGGTCCTGGTTCACCCATATGCCCCTTTGGACCTGGTTTTCCCTAGAAGAGAACAGAAAGAAAAAGAGATAAGTTTAATCATTCTGATTTTTGAAAGTTTCTTAAGATTTATAAAATTCAGAGTATTTTATATGAGACAAAATATATGAGACGAGTAAGACTTGAAGGAAGGAATAAGTTATATGGATATCTGAAGGAGCATTCCAAGCAGAGGAAAGGATCATGTGCGAAGCTCCTGAGGCAAAAATGTGTCTAGTGTGTTGAAAAAACCATGAAAAGTCAATGCAGTTGGAACAGAATAAAAGAAGATCAGCAAGAAGACAAGGTCAAAGAAGGGAACAGAGGATGGGAAACCAGATCAGGTAGCCCAGTAGATTATAGCATGGGCTTCTGCTTTTGAACTGAGTGAGACAGGAAGCATTAGACAAGCTTTAAAAAGAAAAGTGTCGTGATCTAAGTTTTAACAGAATCACTTTGATGCAAGAGCAGAGCGGGGATTCTAAACGGAGTCCACAGCCATAACCCAGGTGAGATATGACAATGGCATAAATCAAAGTGCTAACAGAGGGGAATGTGAGAAGTGGTAAGATTCTGTATATAGGTTGAAGGTAGATCTTCCAGGAATTGTTGAAAAGTCATGTGTGAAAGATGAGAAAAAAAGAAAAGTCAAGAATAAACTAGACTCATAATTCAAATAAGGGACCAAATAAAATTGGAAAAATAGTTGCAAGATCAGGTTTAGAGGGTAAACTGGAAGTTTAATTTTGTATATTTCAGTTTGACAGTCTTATTAGAAACTAAGTAGAGAGATCATATGGTAGTTACACAAGTCCATAGTTTAGGGTGTTAAAGGTTCTGATATAAATATATGACTTTGGAAAACACCAGCTCAGCTGAGTGTAGATAGAAAAGAGAAATCCACAAACAGCCCTGGGACACTCCAAAATTTATAATTTGAAGAAATTAGAAAAATATGCAAATTTGCTGCCAGAGAGTCAGGATGAAAGACCATGTAAGTGAAGAAGTGTTTCTAGGAGAAGAGAGTAACCCAATCAAATTCTGAAGAATATAAGTATTGAGTAATTTAAATATTAAGAAATGATCATTGAATGTAGCAACATGGAGGGCAATGATGACATCCATAAGATCAGTTGTTTTGAAGTGGTGAGGACAACAGTGGTTTTAGCAGATAGCAGAGGATAAACATTGGAAAGAGCATAAATAGGCAATACTTTTGAGAAGTTTTACTGAAAAGGGAAGGAGAGAAAGGTAACACCTAGAAGGAAAACTGGAATAAATAGAAATTTTGTTTTTGTTTTAAACTGGAAGAAATAAAGGTATGTTTATATGCTGATAGGATTGATCCCTTAAAGAGAATAAAATTATGATGCAGGAGACCATGGGGAGAATTGCTAGATCAATGTTCTTCAATAGGCAAGAGGATAATGTATGTACTAAGCAAGTGGAAGTTTTGACCCTTGCTAGAAAAATGGCCTGTTAGAAGAGAAAGCACAGTAAATGGCACAGATACAGAGAAGTGAATAAAAGTGATGGTAGGCATCTGTGGAAGGTCTCCAATTACTTCAATCTTCTCAGAGAACTAAGATGCAAGGTAAAGGGCTAAGAATGAGAAACAGAGAAACAAATCCAGGCTAGGAGACAGAAAGTATAATAATTAGGCATAAATTAAAAGTAAATTGGCATGGAAATAGAATTCAGAATATAATCAAAGTGATAATTATAATGTTTTAAGCATGACGAGGAAAGATGTGAGGTCATAGAAGAGAAAAAGAACAATGAAATGACAATAGGGTCACTGAATTGAAATTCCTATTGGGAGTGTTGGAGAGGTTTACAAGAGAGAATATACTAGAAAGAAAGGGGATGATCACTGGGGAGTGAGAAATTTAAAATTGGAACTAAGGAGAGGTTGCTATTGCTGGTTACAACAAGGTAAAGGGTAAGACCACAGCAGTTATTAGCTGAAGAGAGTAGAGGTAAGATTACTGAAGAAAGTCAATATCCTAGATATTGGGTGCATTAATCTACAGGATGGAGTTTCTAATATAGAACAATCCATAACCTGATTATATAAAATTTGATTAAAGAGATCACTATGTCTCAACTAATGTGTGTGACAAATTAAAATCTAGGAGTAGAAAAAGTATGGGGGAAAATTGCTAAATAGAATACTAATTTACAATATTTACTAGGCATTATAGATTTGGATTTTATTATTCCATCCCTTAACAAATACTCTATTTTTCTTTCTTGAAATATAACAAACAAAACAGCCCCCTTGCTCTCATTCTGATTTGACTACATATAAAAACTTTAGCAAATTAAAATTATACTTAGGACCTCTATCCAAAATGTTATTCTAATTTTTGCCTCTGCCTTGCTTAAAATTGTCTAGTGATTTCCCACCAAGCACAAAGTAGAACAAAAAATAAAAAATCATACTGTTATTTTTAAATATCAATTGCTTTCTAATGAACTGGAAAATAGAACAAAAAATGTAGTTAAGGGTCTAAATTATTAGACTTATCTATGATAGTTACAAAAATTATATTTTATTCACACTGTGAAAAAAGCCTTCTGAGAATATTTCTTTCATCTTTAATAATGTGATACTTAGGCATTATAGTGTATTAAGAAATAGTTATACAACATATTTACATAAGGGGATGACTCTCACTGGAATCTGATAAGAGCACATAAAATCTCTTTCAAATCAAACAATCAGAGTATCAGTCTTGGAATCATCACTTCTGGTACTGTACAGTTCTGTCATATTAGGTTTATCTTGAGAATGTTATGCTTGAGAATATAATTTCAAAGCTTTATTTCCATATTTTGAAAAACAGACCTATCTTGCAGGGTTGCTTTTAGGATTAGAGATGATTCATATGACATACTTAGAGCAATACTAGTCCTAAATTAATCTTCAACCAATAGTAGCAACGGTAATAATAAATATTAAGACTGAGAAGAAAACAGATGAACATGGTTCCCCTGTTTTCTAGGGAAGTAAATATCAATATCATTTATACTGAGCTCAAATAACAACAGTTTTTCTGTTATATAACTCATCTCACAGAAAAATAAAATTAAAAAATTTCCCCCCAGTGGGATAGCGGTAGTATCTATGCCAGGGTTCCCCAAACTTTATACACAGTGGGGCAGTTCACTGTGTAAATTTTGGAGTGTCCCAGGGCTATTTGTAGATTTCTCTTTTTTATCTACACTCAGATGAGCTGGTGTTTTCCAAAGTCATATATTTATATCAGACCGTTGGAGGGCTGGACTATAAAAAAAACTGAACAAATCCCTATGCACACTGCACATACCTTATTTTAGAGTAAAGAAACAAAACGGGAACAAATATGATATTTAAAATAAAGAACAAGTAAATTTAAATCAACAAACTGACCAGTATTTCAATGGGAACTATGGGTGTGGATACATCCTGTGCTTCTCTCACTGACCACCAATGAAAGAGGTGCCCCTTCCGAAGTGCGGTGGTGGCCAAATAAATGGCCTCAGGGAGCCGCATGCGGCCCGCGGGCTGTAGTTTGGGGACCCCTGATCTATGCTAATGAGGTAAAGATGCAAAAGAAAGAATTAATGTCTTCATAAGCATTTTAAGTGTATGTATGTTAGGATGGTCTCAAGAAAAAAATATGAATTGTATTTTACATGAATCTAATAATGCCTCTTAAAATATTGTAGGTGAATATAAATTTTAGTCATGCATACCCAAGTTATTTTTTGAATTGTATTAAGTTCCTTATTTTACTTTTTTATTGAACTTATTGGGGTGACATTGGTTAACAAAATTATACAGATTTTGGGTGGACCTGGAGAGCATTAGGCTAAGTGAAATAAGGCAGTCAAAAGAAGACAAGTACCCTATGATTTCACTCATATATGGACTCTAATGAACAAAATGAACTAATAAGCATACCCAAGTTCTTAAAGAATTCACTTTCAGAACTTGAAAACCAGTAATTCATATATTACCATACATTGTCTGAAAAAAGTAGTTGGCAGAAAATACATCTTATTAACTTCCCATACTTTTACTGACATACTTAGAAATCCCAGAATATTACTAAAATGGCTACGGTATATAGCAACCTATTACATTTCAAGAAACTTTATAAATAATTTGCATAAATTATTAAGACTATAAGACTACTAAAGAAACAAATAAATTGTAGAAACATAATAACCCTTAAAATATCCTTGAAAAACTCCAGTTAGGCCCATTTTATTTAGAGAAATTGTATGGTTATAGTTTGTTTTCATTTCTATCCTTTGCTATAATTTAAAATTTGGTGCTATTAAAAATATTTATAGAATAGTCATTTTAAGAGAAGCACTTTTTGAAAATATTTATATGATACTTACTCTTGGCCCCAGTTCTCCAAAGGGTCCAATTGGTCCTTCTTCTCCCTTAAAACAATCAGAATATATCAGGCCTGGAATAAGCATTTAAAAATGTAAACCCCACTCTATTTGTTCTGAAATCTGAAGCTCATACTGAGAAGTGATGAAAGTAATTCTGTGATTTTTCTTGTATTTTAATTTTTCTGTGTCAACCACACATCTACTCTAAAGGAAACATGTACTATTGGATTATTTTTAAATTGGTAGATGATATAAGTTATATATTATATATAGAAAATTGATGGTGAATTATAGTGAAAGTGATTAGGGTATCACAAAGTCGGGATTAGGAATCACTAAGACCGTGAATTAAGGGATCACATTTACTTTCTTGGGCTCAATATCTTTCTGATACAGAGAAGAATTCAAATAAATTCTTAATAGATGGAAATCAACACACACTGGATACTAAAAAATTATTGGTACAGAATATGTTTGCACTTGGCACATTTTGATACTTTATTCAACACATACACTTTTGAGTCTTAGTTCTGCCTTAAACAGTAGAGATATAAAGGTATATAGAATCATACCCAAATGAGGTTAATGTTTAGAGTTTCTTCTTGACTAATATACAGGTCTAATATTGTTGGGGTCAAATTAGTTATACTTTCATAAAATATAAGATCTTATGCTTATATAATCGGTATGGGTAGATAGAAAATAGAGAAACAGAAAATGGAAAAAATTTAAATCTAAATTTTTATACATTATTCTTAAAAGAAATAAAACAGTAATAAATGTTTTTACAGTATTGCATTTACTGACATGCTTTCTAACTGTAATGATTTTCACCATTAAATAAAAGTTGATAATACCATATCTGAACAACATATACAGACCCTTTTGAAATCATATATTCTATTCATTTGATTGACAAACATTTTTCTTAATTCCCAATTCAATTAAAATATAATTTATTGGGACACAAATATAAAATAGACACAAATAGTAAATATAAATTCTACCACATATGATTGAGATTCTAGGCTCACGCACTTCAGATGTTCCATGGAGACAACTGACATAAATCACTTAATGATTCCAAATCTCATTTCATGACTGTTAGCATAAAATGGTAACTTGAAATTCTCTATGGCAAAAATTGTGCATACTGAAGCAATATTTCCTGTAAACAAACACTAATGTTCCACAAAAATTAAAAGGGGAAATATTAAACTAAAAACATAGCTGTTTGGGTATTTATTTCCACCATACCTGAGTTCCTTTGAGACCAGGAGGTCCAGGCAACCCTCTATTTCCAAGAAGTCCCTATAAAAGCAATATAAGGAGACACAATAAAAAATTTAGCTCAATTAACATATTTTCCAATCAGCATTCATCTGAAGACAGGCAATACTATGGTACCATTCATTTCCCAATAAGGAGTTATCAAAATGAGGTGAGGAGAGTAGATGAGCAGAAAACTACAAGGCATACAAAAAGTTGAGAAATATCAGATAAACTTATTTTTAAAAATACATGCTATTTATTTTATTAGAATAAATCTTACTACAGATACAGGGCATATTCCCCCATTGTGAAACATGGTTTAAAGTTAATTTATATTGTATGATTCTATAAAAGTAAATTAAAGTGTCAATAGTAATCTTGTAATTGATTATCAAACATAATAAATGATCTACATATCTCAGATTAAAAATTTTTTAATTGAAGAATAAACTTTCTTTGTATGTAGGACAATTTTATATATCTTTTCTTTATTATAAATAATGTTATAAGCTAGTGAAATGACAAACCCCTTTTCTAGGATTGGGCACAGGAAAATAAAAAATAAAATAAATAAGTACTTTAATTGGAATGACTTCAGCAATTGTGGTGTCATAGTCAAATGAAACCTTAAAAAGTAGTAATAGTTTTCATATCCATATCTAATAAAAGAATATATTTACACATTTTAAGAGCCAAAAATATTATAAGTATACATTCAAGCTATTTAGTCACTTGATTAAAAGTTTATAGATATTACTTAGTATAATATAGGGACAGGAGTTATGTAATAATCTTCTTTGGCTTACAGAGTAATTGGTATAATGACTATCAAAAGGCCTCTCTGTGCCCATCACAGTAGCAACCAAGAAACCAATGATTATTCTGAATTAATCTATGTTAGTTTTGAGAACTCAGCCAACAGAAATGTTAACCCTGACTATTTTGAAGAGTGTAATTGCTTCCTTAGTGGATAATAAACTTTCAACTGCTAGGGCATTTAGAATTATTTTAGAAAAGTTTAAGTGAATCATACCCATAGTACTGACACTTAAAAATAATTAAATAAATTGGTATTTAATATATTTGTAACATTAAACAAAATTTAGCCTATTATATTTTATTTATTGTTTAATATTATTTATTTTTATTTGAATTTATTAGGATGACATCGGTTCTCATAACCATATTGATTTTAAGTGTACAACTCAATATAACACCATTTGCATACTTACAAAAAGTTGGGAAACATAGGATAAACTTACTTATAAACAGTATGCTAGTGTTCAAATAATGTGCTCAGTACGTTACTCTTCAATGAAACACATTTTCAGAAAAAGTACTTCAATATATAAAGCAATGGATCTCATTGTTAATCAAATAATAGTACAATAAATAGAGTATTCACAAAGTCTTAAGACAGCTGATGGAGATATATAGTGTTTTAATCTGTTTAGAGACCAATAGAGTCTGAAATATATCATTTATACTAAATGCTCTTCAACTAATCTTCCTTCTTGATACAGGCTAGTAAAAAGAGGGTAATTAAAAAAAAAAAAAAAGCCTGACCAGGGGGTCGTGCAGTGGATAGAGCGTCAGACTGGGATGTGGAGAACCCAGGTTCGAAACCCGAGGTTTCTGGCTTGAGTGTGGGCTTATCTGGTTTGAGCAAACTTGATCCCAACATTGCTGGCTTGAACAAGGGGTCGCTCGCTCTACTGTAGACCCTGCACCCCAGGCAAGGCACATATGAGAATCAATGAATAACTAAGATGCCACAACAAAGAATTGATGCTTCTCATCTCTCTCCCTTCTTGTCTGCCTGTCCCTGTCTGTCCCTCTCTCTCTGTCAAACACACAAAAAGAGGGTAATTTACAGAAGAAAGTAATGATCTCAACATAATTGGAAATTCAAAATTACAAAGTATCTTTTAGGAGCACATGGGTTTTAGGTATAGATCATAGCATGTAAACTATTTATTGCATTGTGTGCCCATCACCCAAAGTAAAAACACTTTCCATCATCTTATATTTGGCTCTCTTTACTCCCCTCTTCTTCACTCTTCTTCCTCACAACCCTCTTCCCCTGGTAACCACTTTAGTTTTATCTATGTCCATGAATCTCAGTTTTATATGCCCCCTATATGGGAAATCATATAGTTCTTAAATTTTCCTGATTTACTTATCTCACTTAGCATAATATTCTCAAAATCTAATCAGATTGTTATAAATGGCAATATTTCATCATGTCTGGCTGAGTAGTATTCCGTTGTAAATATGTGCCACATCTTCTTTACCCAGTCCTCTATCAAGGAGCACTTTGGTTGTTTCCATGTCTTAGCCACCAATGATAATACTGCAGAGAACATAGGGGTGCATATGTCTTTGTGTACATGTTTTTGAGTTTTTTGGCAGGATACCTTTAGCAAGAAAAAGAAAACAAGGCATCCAAATAGGAAAGGAAAAAGTAAAATCTCTGTTCACATATGACAGACTCTTGTATGCAGAAAACCCTAAATATTTTATAAAAATATTGTTGGAACTAATAAACAAATTCAGGAAAGTTGCAGGATACATAATAAACATACAAAAATTTGTTGTGTTTCTATATACTAACAACAAATAATTCAAAAAGGAAATTAAGAAAACAATCTAATTTACCATAACATTAAAAGAAATAAAATATTTAGCAACGAACTTAACTAAGAGGTGAAACACTTGTACACTGAAAAACTACAAAACATTGCTGATAGAAATTAAAGAAGACACAAACAATAGAAAGGCATCCCATTTCATGTACTGGAACACTGAATATTGTTAAATGTTTATACTAGCCAAACTTATTTATAGACTCAATGTAATCCCTACCAAATTATTCTCTCTTCTGGGGTCTTTATCATTCACTTATTATGTACTGTCCAGTAATACTTTATAACTTTTCAGATGTAGACAGAAGATATGTTTTTATCTTGTTTTCAGGTAATTGCTTAACAAACTCAATAAATATCTCTCAGCATAGTGTATTCCCCATTATGCAAACTTAATAAATATTTCTCAACTAACTAAATGCTGCCTGGAGTATAAAATGGCTAATATAAGAAATCTGTGTATACAATCTTGATATAGTGTATGGAATGTAAATCTTCAGGGCTGGATTGAGGTGGTCTCAGAGAAATATTTAGTTATATATTTTCTTTTACTAAGTTAATGCACTTTTATCTAGGTAAACACATATTTTAATAACTCATTGTAAAAGTTATTTTCATATATTCTGTAACATAATCTCATGAACAATAAGGTTTCTCTAATAATTTACTAAGGATGTTATATAACAGACAATAACAGACTTTTTTACCATCCCTATTTTCATAATCAAAGTAACAACACAAACCATTATAACAACAAAGAAATTATTTTCCCATTTAGTGGAAAACAGAGAATATTTTTTGGGTAATCACTTTTGCAGTACACAGTAAAAGATGTGGTTTTATTAATATTACAAGATGCTTAAAAATATATTTCTAAATTGGGTAGCTCATCTCTCAAGAAAGCTTGCTGAAGTATGTTTTGTGTCTATATACACATACACACACAATCCCACAATCAATAAAACCATACTTAACAAAAGTTTCTAATCTTAGTTTGAGGTTTTTAGTCAACTGGCAGAAAATGAAGAGAAAATAAAAGTCTTTTTTAGAGCTCTGGAAAGAACTCAATTTGTTTGAAAATAGGGAAACCACATATTTCAAACACAATGAACATGGTTTTCTTGATGACCACATTCTATAATCTCAACAGAACTTTAGTAATTTATACTGTTCCCAGTTTCCAAACAAGACATTTATATCAAAATAAAATTAGTGTTAAGATGCTTCCATGACACAGTGTGCATAAACAAGAAACACATCATGCTAATAGGGTCAGCATGTTAGGCTCTGTATTTCCTCTCTGCTTCTAGAAACAATTTCAAGGCAAATAGTAACGACCAAGAAGAGAGACAAAAATAGATTTTTCTCAGCTACAAAACATAAAATCATATCTTAGTCCTTTAAAAGTTTCTGGCTCTGAATAAAATAAACTATTTTAAGGATATTATTTTTAAATTCAGTGATATGTTTAAGATCAATTAGTCTCATGATGTTGGTATTGAGGCGGTGACTAACTCAAAGTGATTCACTAAGTCATTATTAGTCATTGGAAATTTAACCATTAGTATTCATTAACATCTGGTTTATAGGTCTTCTGTTCCACTTTTAAGCACTGTAATCCTAAAATTAAAGGAAGTAAGAAGATTGAAGTTTGTAATAACATTCAAGAAGCAGCTGGTTTTCTTCAGTTCTCTGACACGGTTCTTAACAAATTTTAATAGAAATAAAAATTTCAAACCGGAAGGAGCTATCTGTGTCTTTACCTAGCATAATTTGCATACTGAAAAACATTAAGTTCAATGATCACTTCCTCTTGAAGTAAATTCCAGTTCCCTAAGGCAGAATCTATTGCTTAATTATCTAGGTTCTCACAGCATTTGACCAATTCTTTAATATAGCTTTTTTACAATATTTTGTGATTTTTAAAAAATCTCTCACTAAACTATAATCTAATCCAGAGGAGGGAGCACTAATTTAAAAATCTTTATAATCTCTCACTTAGTTTTTGCTGTAACACATAAAAAATTAATAAATGCTAATTAAATAAATGAATAAATAAATATGTTTATATATGTTCCAGTTCAAGTACCTGAGTATTCAGCAGGGGAAAGGCTAGAACTAGACACAAGAAATTCACAACTCCATTCTCTAGATTACATTTCTAGCTCAACTTCCCTTCATGCTACTATTTCTACTTTTTAGCTTGCTGTGCTATTAGTGATTAATTCTACCTTGATGTCAAAGAGGTACTGCATACTATACCTAAAATTAAACTTCTTGTCTTCCCCATCCTCCAAACCTGCTCCTAAGCCTGAGTTTAAAACAATGATATCAGTAACCCAAGCGATACTCTCAGTGTTTTGCTTGACTTCTCTTTTCCCATCATTTTTGTTTAATCAGTTACCAAAAGTTGTATTGTTTCTATTTCCAAAACAGCTTTTAATTCAATCATCTTTTCAGCCAATATCTATTGTGTTTCTATTATATACTATGGATATTATGATTACTGTGGTATGTATAAAGTCAATTAATCTCTTCTCTCAAAAAGTCTATAGTCTGATAGATATATAAGCAAATCAGCAGTTATAATATATGAAGATAAGTGCTTGACATATTTTTGTTCCAGGACTACAAAGAAGGGATACCTCAATTAAATTTGAGAGGAACAGAGTAAAGCTTCCCAGATAGTGTAGTATGTGATGCAAAGGTGTTAGCTAGATGAAATAGGCCACAAAGCCTGACCTGTGGTGGTGCAGTGGATAAAGCGTCGACCTGGGAACACTGAGGTCGCCAGTTCAAAACCCTGCACTGGTCTGGTCAAGGCATATATGGGAGTTGATGCTTCCAGCTCCTCCCCCCTTTCTCTCTCTCTCTGTGTGTGTGTGTGTGTGTGTGTGTTTGTGTGTGTGTCTCCTCTCTAAAATGAATAAAATAAAAAGAAAACTGGTTCCAAAGAAATAGGCCACAGGAAGGTAGAGAGATATCCAGACAAAAAGCACAGTGCTCTTCTGAGGTTTGGAAAAGTTGGCACAGTTTGGTACTCTAAACAGTTTAGCTGGAGTAATGCTTTTAGAAGAGTGATAGTTAATCTAATTATAGTCATGTGCTACAAAATGCTCTGGTCAATGATGGACCATGTATATGGTCCCATAAGATTATAATGGAGCTGAAAAATTCCTATAGCCTAGCGACTCTGTCGCTCTCATAAAGTCATAGCACAACATGCTCGTATGTTTGTGGTGATGCTGGTGTAAATAAACCTACTGCACTGCTGGCCATATAAATGTATAGCACGTACAATTATGTATAGTATATAATACTTAATAATGAATAAATGACTGTTATTGCTTTATGTATTTACTACACTATATGTTTTTAATCATTATTTTATCATATACTTTTTCTATTGCTGGGTAGGTCAGAAAGAACCTTCTATAAAAACTAAAGAAGTACAAGCCATCACCCAGAAGCTGTGGAAATTACTGAAGGATTTAAGCACATGAGTGACATGATGAAATCTACACTTTACAAACATTATTCCATCAGCAGCTTGGAAATAGATTTAAAGGAATGCCTGACTGAAGGCAGGAAGAACATTTGGAGGGCTGTTACACTAATCCTTGTGAAAAATAAAGTGGGCCTAGAGTACAACATTGGAAGTAAAAATAATTTAAGAGAAAAGAGAGGAAATTTTGAGTCAGAGATCAGGATAAAGGTGAAAATTGATGGCATGAGGTCATTCAGGAGTCAAGAGAAGGTTTGATGCAAAACATATGTGAACTTGAATACTGAGGAGGAAAAAGGAAGTATTTTATGGAAACAGAAACGAAGGAAGAAACATCGCTGTATACAGGGAAAGTTTGTAGATGGCTAGGTAAAATATAGGACACCCAGTTAAATTTAAATTTCACATAACAATGAATAAATTTTAATATAAATATGTTACAAAATTTTATTGCAATTGCATTCTCTCACAAGTTTTCTTTTTTCTTAATGACATACATCTCACTTGCTTGTTTGCAAATTTCTACTCATTGATCATGTCAGCTCAATTGCTACCTTCTCTACAAAATGTAATCTGAGTTCTCTAACCCTGTACTCAGAGTATTATATACAGGTATATAAGATATAATATACTTTATATATTATTCATATGGTTAATATAAAAATTTTTCTGCAAAACTTTGTACAGATTGTAAGTTTCTTGAAAGTAGGAATCAGAACTTTTTATCTTTGTAGCCCTAGGGTCTAGCACAATGGCTGTCACATAAGAGGCAGTCAATACATACTTGCTGATTAAATGAATGTCCTATTTCAGATCTTCATAAATTCTTTTCTCACTATTTTTTAGGTCATTTCCTTGCCTTCAATTTCTCTCCTACTTATAGCATTCTATATTCTGACACAAGAGATATCTTTTAACACATAAATCACCAAGGACACTTTACTACTTAAACATATTTGATTACTTGATGATACCCAGGGATAAAGTAGAAACTCTTCAGGATGGCATTGAATGTTTCCCATAATTTAATTCCAAAGTTAAGTGGTTAAGAGATTAGACTTCAGAACTATGCCTGGGTTAGAATCCTGGCTAAATCATTTGATAGTTATGTGATTGTGGGAGAATAGCTTAACTAACTATAAAAATGGGAATAATATCTACCTCAGAATGCTGTTGTGAAGATTAAATGAGATGTCTGTAAAACATTTACTATAATATTATATAGTAATCTGTAAGGGGATACATTCCAACACCCCTATTGGATGCCTGAAACCATAGACAGTACTAAACCCTAAATATACTGCTTTTTCCCTATATGTACATAAATACAATAAATTTTAATTTATAAGTTAGGAACAGTAAGAAATTAACAACAATAAATAATAAAATGGATCAACTGTAGTAATATACTGCAATAAAAGTTACGTTCATGTGTTCTTTCTCTCACTCTCAAAATATTTTATTGTATTGTACTCACTTTTCACTTATAGCCTCTCCTTGACATGTTCAAATTGCCAGCATCACTGCTCTTGCACTTTGGGGCCATTATTAAGTAAAATAAGGGTTACTTGAACATAAACACTGAGATAGTACTGCAGTCAATCTGATAACCAAAATAGCTACTAAGTGACTAACAGGCGAGCGGCATATGCAGTGTAGATACTCTAGACAACAGGATGATTCATTTCATTGGTAGAACAGAGCGGGAACACATGACACATCATTACACTAATCAGAATAGTGTGCAATTTAAATTTATGAAATTTTTACTTCTGTAACTTTCTAATTAATATTTTGGGGCCACAGTTGACCATAGGTAACTGAAATAACAGAATAAAACTATGAATTACTGGAGACTACTGCAGCTATATTGACATCCTTACAGATTCATCCCCTGTCACTGTATACACACTGATAACCTGCCACAGCAGCTCTACTGTACTTCAGAACCAGATAATTCTGCAAACTTTAAGCTTTTTCATCTTTCTAGAAGTCTTTATTTCAACAATACTTTACTTGCTTCTAATGTTCATCCTATGTCAGCCTGCCTGTTTGGTAATTGAAATTTTGCCGTGTGTGTGTGTGTGTTATTGTATACACACACACACAATAACAGCAAAAAAGTTTAAGATGCTTACCTTTCTTAAAGATATTTTGTGCTATATAAGTTCCAGCACACCATAGGCTTTCTTTTATTTTAATCAGTGGATACTTTATGGACACTAAAGTCTTTCAGTGGTCAGAATGCTTTCATCCATTTCTTTTATGCTGTGGCTTTTTAGGTTTTTTTTCATCTCTTTAAAAATATATAAATTCTTTTTCAGTGATGTATGTGCTCTGCAAATACTGTCTTCCTAATATAAGATCAGACTGAACCAGAAAAACAGTTTTCAGTGACTCAAACCCAAAAGATTGGATAACATACTCTAACTTAACAAAGGGCACCAAAAGAAACAGACATGCAAACTACTTTCTGATTATCATTTTTATTTTTTTGAGTGGTGGGGGGACAGAGACAGACTCCTGCAAGCACCCTGACGGAGATCCACGTGGCAAGCTCCCTATCAGGTGATGCTCTGCTCATCTGGGGCTGCTGCTCTGTTGCTGGGCAATAAGCTAGCACTTACGGTACCTGCGGCTGTGGAACCATCCTCAGTACCCGGTCAACTTTGCTCCAATCATTTGAGCCATGGCTAAGGGAAAGGAAGAGGGGGGGAGGGGTATAAAAGCAGATGGTTGCCCCTCCTGTGTGCCCTGACCAGGAATTGAACCTGGGACTTCCACATGCCAGGCTAACGCTCTACCACTAAGCCAACTGGCTAGGGCCAACTTTCTGATTATCTTGATACAAGGTATTCAATGTTTATTAAATGCATCTCAGACAGCTCAAAAATATCCAGAAATGTTCTGATATCCTAAAATATTTTTTTCTTGACCAATTTCTCGAAATGTGAGTTTATAAAACTATAGATATCATACAGTTTTCTTTTTATCTTTTTTACCTTTGGTCCTTCAGGGCCATTTTGTCCAGGAATCCCAATATCACCTGGAAAACCCTAGAAAACATAAAAATAAAAAGTTTATCCATAGCAAATTACTTTAAATCTATTAAGCATATAAATATTCCCTTTTTCTCTCACTTCCAGCTATAGTGATCTGTACTACTCAAAAATTCAATATTAAAGGTTAATTGTTAGGCAGTTGATTAACATTGGAATACTAAACTTACAAACTGCACTAAAGCAGAACTTGCTTCATAATGTATTCATGGACAATCCTCAGACATCCAATCCTGTCTAAGAGAGCAGGAGTCTTATTCAAAAATCATCTACAATTTGGAAAAAAGGCAAAAGGTCTGTGACAGGTCCTTTCAATGCCAGTATGGGACTTAGACAGCCAAGGGTTATGGGAATATACTTTGTTGGACTCACTGTTGGTAGCTCATAGATTTTTTATTAGGTAGAGTTGTAAATAACTACTGTCTGGTGAGAAAAATAACCCCAAAGATTATGGATCAATTCAGAGTTTTAATCACTTTTGTATCTAACTCAACTATCCTATTCTAATATCCTTATATATGTCTATAAATACTTATCTCCTCAAATGCTCTTTGAACTTGTCTTAACCTCTTACTGGTGCCATCATTAATTAACTAGTGAATAAAATTTCTGACCCATGTTTACTTTATATTTGCCTGTAAATCATAATTTTCCTTTCTGGAAACTGTACTTTAGTTGTCTAAAATAGTTGGCTCAAGAAATGGAAATGTACTATAGTGCTAAATAAACTCTTCTGGGAGAAGGCCTTGATAGTTACTCTAAGATGATTAGGTTAATATTGTTGCTGAAATAATGAATTAGATTGTTATTCATCACAATCTGTTTCAATAACATAATAAGCTAATGATTGCAATTTTACTTGTGTTAATTTTGTCACAGATAAAACTGTTGCTATGTTTCCCGAAGATATGGACAAAGGAAAAAAAGTAAGACAAGTTCAAAAACCAGCATCTTTAAAGGTAGAGAAGGCTCCAATTAAATGTGAATGTCAGCTAGAAAAGGTAGTTCAGTGGAGGATTAAATATGATGGTAATAAAAATTCCAACATGTAAAAGGGAATAGCAAGATTGATCCTGAAATACTGGTATTGGAAAGAAAAATCTATGAAAAGAAAGGCTACTGATTCATCAGTCTGGATTAGGACCGAAATGCCTTGACTCTAATTTAAAACCTGGATTCTGTGGAAAAAAATATTACTTGGGAATACTTCTGGCAACAAAATGGCAGTGGTAACAGAAAGTCTTGTCGCAGAACCAAATTTCTGGAAGTTCTGGAATAAAATATGTGTAATACTGTACAGACTTGCTGACTGCTTTTCTAATGAAAGGAAGTCAGGTTCACATATGCCTTCTCTAGCTTAAATAATTTCCCTTTATCTTCCTTCACCCATAAAACTTATGTTTTAAATAAAAAATTGTATAATATTTTACTTGCAAATATTTCTTTGACCTCTGCGCCCCCCCCCCCATACCTTGAGTTAGGTCTCTTATAAAAATTTCACATCAACTTGGGTCCTACAAAGTCACTTAAGGTAGTGTTTTGGCTTGTTTTGTTTTCCTCAATTGTAAACTCCTTAAGAGCAGTTTTATGTCTTATTAACAATCATATTATCAGTAACTAGTGTAATACCTGACAATGGTAAGTGCTAAAACAGAGATTTTTGTTGTTGTTAAATGACAGACTTGGTTTTTATTTTATTATTTATATTTTTAGGTGAGATGAGGGGGGAAATAATGAGGCAGACTCCCACATGCACCCCAACTGGGATTCACCTGGCAACCTGGTCTAGGGACAATGCTTGAGTACCAAGCTATTTTTAGTGCCTGAGTTGACATCTATCCTCAGTGCCTCAGGCCACACTCAAACCAATTGAGCCACTGGCTGTGGGAGAGAAAGGGGGAGAGAAGCAGGATATGAAGGGGGGAGAAGTAGATGGTCACGTCTTCTGTGTTGTCTGACAGAGAATTGAACCCAAACGTTCAAATGCCAGGCTCATGCTCTATTCACGGAACCACCAGCCAGGGCCAGCATTTTTGTCTGTTTGTTTGTTTTTGTATTTTAAATAAAGAGCAACATGTTTGGTGGCTATTTTAGCTCTTGGGTACTGGTTTACAACCACTGGTTCAGAGCATCCACATGGATAAATTTGTAATTTCTGTCCAACCCTCATGTGAGGCTAGCATACCTTTTTATACCAAAAAGCAAGAAAACTGTTGACAGTCCTATTAAAAAAACTCTGGGAGCTTGGAGAGGATCCCACTGTCCAGATATGGAACAATATGAACTTCAAAAAGGGTAAGAAATGCAACAGATTAAAACATATCAAATATGTTTAAATTCATAAGTTTATAATGATACAAGAAGAAAATAAAACTGTATATGTTTAAAGGCTAAAAGGGAGCCAACTCATTATTTTGAGAACTGGTATACAAAAGTAAAGAATGGAGCATTTATCTTTGCTATATATATTGAACCACCACTAATCAAATATACTTCTTATAAAAATTAGGAGATATTTTATAGCTTCAGATTCATTTTTAAATATCCTCTAATTTTTGTGAGTAGTATAGTAGATGAAGAAATTCCAACCAATAGGTAAAACAGATATGATAAAGCAAGAATATCTTCATTTTGAAAATGCCTACATTATCTAATTGTTCTGGTTCTGGGCACTTGAGTAGCCTAGTATTACTAAGATCACAAAAAAAAAAAAAAAAAAAAGAAAGAGAGGGAGCTAAGTAGAGAGAGATAACTAGACAATATGTGCTTTCTGGTGAAAGAACATATATCACCTATAGTCTGGCCAAAAACAAAACTGAATATGACCAGGCCTTTGTACGTGACTACTAATTCAGAAAAATACAGAGGATCAAGAAATGTGTAACTACAACATACAACTATAATCAGCCAAAGCCACGCTGTGGTTACTCTACAGGTTAATGACTGAGGATCTTCAACAACTAAATTATAAGGAGGAAAAAAGGGAATGGAAATAGAATGTGTCAACTAAAAGACATATCAATAAAACACACAAGCCCAAACTACAGTTTTGAAAGATATACACTTGAGTGATAAACCATAAAAGAAAAAAGAGGAACTGCTTACTTTTGGGAGGAGAGATAGGCTTGTGGTTGGGTTGGGATCCATAAAAGCTTCTGGGAGTAACTGGCAGTTCTATTCCTGACCTGTGTGGTAGTTACAAGAGTGTTTGTCTTATAATTGTTTGTGATATACATCTGTTTTATATAGTTTTCTGTGTCTATGTTTTATTTTTCAATAAAGCAGTAAAAAATTATTGAAGTGACTTGTATAAGTATGGAATATTGAGTATATGCATGAATATCTGCTATTTCTTAAACAGTAAAATAATAGTGATGAAATATTAAAAACACAAAGTACCAAAAATCAGGGGAATAGGAGACAAGAGATGTCAACAAATCTAATTTTATATTTTAAAATCATGTAAGTTGAATATTTTAATATTAAAATTTTATTTAAAAGTCCAAAAACACATCAGCACAATATTAAAAGGAGAAAAAACAATCTCTAAAACCTGGACAGAAAACATTTTTTGTTATTTAAGAATTTTACTCCTGGGTTACCTTCAAGTAGAGATCTTATATTTTAAATAATAAGTTTTAAATATAAAAATCAGAGTTAAGTGGGTCAACTGAACTTTAGTTATAACATATGTGTAAAAAATATATATTTTTTACATGGCCATTCTTGCCAAAAAGCCGGATTTCAGAGACCTTACAGATTGAACGATAAAATGTATATTATTCAGGGTCTATAATTTGATGAAAGATTATGTTGGCATGAAACTACACAGAAAAGAAATTAAAAACAAAATCCTCATAAGGATACTCTAATTCATTTTATTTTAATTTAAAATAATTTGGAAAACAATGAAAAGTCAAAATGGTTTCTCCTTCAATGTGCTTCACTATCTCAGGTAAGTCATCACATCACAATTGCAAGACTAATACCTAAGTGAGGAGAAGAAATAGCAGCCTGAATTCTGGTGCCTTTTTAAAACTTTGAGATATAATCAACCTATAACTATATTACTTTCAGGTACAAAACATATCGATTCAAATAATGTATATATTGTGACATGATCACCACAGTAAATCTAGTTAACATCTATCACCACAAATATTACATTTTTTTCTGTAATAAGAGAACTTTTAAGATTTACTCTCTTAGCAACTTTCAAATATGCAATACAGTATTATTTACTATACCACCATTCTTTACATCTGCACATTTATTTTATTTTTCATCTTTTGTCACCATATATTTAGCCCTCTTTACCCTTTATTACCCATAATTGAAAGTTTTTACTTTTTTGACCACCATTACCTAGTCCCCCCCCCCCCCAATGCCTCATCTCTGGAAACCACCAATCTGTTCTCTGTATTTATAAGTTGTTTCTGTTTTTAGATTCAACATGTAAATAAGATCATACAAGTATTTGTCTTTCACTGTCTGAATTATTCCACTTAGCATAATGCTCTCAAGGTACACGCATATTTTCATAATGGTATGATTTCCTTCATTTTAAAGACTGAATAATATTTTAAGGATTCAATAAAGTTGTATGGCATTACTTTATCATCTTCAGTTTATGTAACATTCTAAATCCTTTGTTGTCATTTCAGCAATCTTCACAGCACCTTCACCAGGAGTAGATTCATCTCAAGAAAACAATTTCTTTGTTTATTCATTAGAAGCAATTCCTCATCTGTTAAATGTTTGTTATGATGTTCATAGCAATGAATTTTTTATCATAGCATTTCAGTCACATTATCAGGCTCCACTTCTAATTCTAGTTATCTTGCTATTTTTACAATGTCTGCAGTTACTTCCTCCACTGGTCTTAACTCCTCAAAGTCTTCCATGAGGGTTGAAATCAACTTCTTCCAAATTGCTGTTATGGTTGATAGTCTGACCAATGAATTGTGAATGTTTTTAATGGTATCTAGAATGGTTAATTATTTCCAGAAGGTTTTCAATTTACTTTGACCAGATCCACTGGAAAGGTCCATGGCAGCTAGAGCATCACAAAATGTATTTCTTATCTAATAAGGTTTGAAAGTTGAAATTACTCCTTAATCCATTGCCTGTGAAATGGATGCTGTGTTAGCAGGCATAAAAAAACATTAATTTTGTTTGACATCACTGTCAGTCCTCTTGGTTGAGCAGGCACATTGTCAATGAGCGGTAGTATTTTGAAAAAAACAAACAAACAAATTATTTTGAGCAGTAGGTCTCAATAGTGGGCCTAAAATACTCAGTAAAGCATGTTGTAAACAGAGGTGCTGTCATTCAGGCTTTGTTCTTCTACTTATAGAGCACAGGCACAGTAGATTTAGTGTAATTCTTAAGGGCCCTAGAATTTTCAGAACGTTAAATGAGCACTGGCTTTAATTTAAAGTTACCAGCTGCATTAGTCCCTAACAAGAGAGTTAGCCTGTTCTTTGAAACTTTGAAGCCAGGCATTGACTTCTCTCTAGCTGTGAAAGTTTTAGATGGCATCTTCTGCCAATCTAAGGCTTTTCTGTCTACATTGAAAGTTGCTTGTTGAGGGGAACATGGGGGAGGGGGAGATGCATTCGGGGGGACACTAGATTCTATGTAAACACAATAAATTAAAATCAATAAAAAAATATTTACTTCTAAAAATAAAAGAAAGTTGCTTGTTTAATGTAGCCACCTTCATTATCTTTGCTAGAGCTTCTGGATAACTTGCTGCAGTTTCTACAACATTTAATGCTTCACATTACACTTTTATATTATGGAGACAGCTTCTTTTTTTAACCTTATAACTAGCCTCTGAAAACTTCACACTCTTCTGCAGTTTTTGTGCCTGTCAGCCTTCAGGGAACTGAAGAGAGTTAGACCTTGCTCTGGATTAGGCTTTGGCTTAAGGAAATGTTGTGGCTGGTTAGTTCTAACCAGATCACTAAAACTTTCTCCATATCAGTACTCAGACTGTTTCACTTTCATATCACATGTGTCTACTAGAATAGCACTTTAAATTCCCTTCAAGAATTTTCTCCTTTGCATTTTAAACTTGGCTGTTTAGTGCAAGAAGAATACCTTTTTGATCTATCTTTTAACATCCCTTCTTCAATAAGCTTAATCGTATCTAACTTTTGACTTAAAGTGAGAGATGTGTGACATTTCCTTTCACTTGAACACTTACAGGCCACTGCAGGGTTATTAATTAGCCTATTTCAAGACTGTGGTGTCTCAAGAAATAGAGGGGTCCAAGGACAGCTAAAGAGACTGGGGAATGGCCAGTCAAGGGAGCAGTCAGAACACACGGAACATTTAGCAATTAAGTTCACTGTCTTACACGGGTGCAGTTTGTGGTGTGCCAAATGGGTCACAATAGTAGTATCAAAGGTCACGAATTACAGATTACACTAAAAAATATAATAACTTAAACGTTTAAAATATTGTAAGATTTAGCAAAATGTAACACAGAGACACAAAATGAGCACATGCTGTCAGAAAAATGGTGCCAATAGACTGGCTCTATGTAGGGTTGCCACAAAATTTCAATTTGTAAAAAACACTGTATCTGAGAAGCACAATAACGTGAGGTGCATAAAATGAGGTATGCCGACACGGCATGATATAGGGGGTCGAGTTTTGCCAACACCATTTGTCGGAGAGACTATCTTTTCTCCCACTGTATATTTTTGGCTCTTTTTTCATATAGTAATTCACTATATATATATATATATATATATGGATTTATTTCATGGCCTTCTATTCTGTTTGTATTTATGCTTCTACCATACTGTTTGATTACTGTATCTTTCTAATACAGTTTTAAGTCAGAAAGCATGAAGCCTTAAACTTTATTCTTTCTCAAGATTGCTTTGGCAATTTGGAGTCATTTGTGGTTCCATATAAATTTAGGACTGTTTGTTTTATTTCTATGAAAAATGTCATTGGGATTTTGATAAAGATTGTCTTAAATTGGTAGAGCACTTTGAGTAGGATGAACATTTTAGCAATATTAATTCTTCTAATCCATAAGCATGGAATATATTTCCAATTATAAGTGTCTTCTTTAAATTTTCCATCAATGTCATAGATTTTAGTGTGTAGGTCTTACACCTCCTTAGTTAGATTTGTTCCTAGGCATTATGCTCTTTTTGATGCATTTGTAAATAGGATTATTTTCTTAATTCCTCATTCTAATAGTGCATTAATTGTTTATGAAAATACAACTGATGTTTGTACAGCTAGTGCTCAACTTACGACCGCGGTTGGTTCTGACAGAACGGTTGTAACACGATTTGGTCATAAGTTGAGTAGGCTATATATACAGTACTGTGAAATGATGTTATAAAAATCTTTAAGTCATATTTTATCATAATTTTCTTTCATTATTGTTATATATCATAATTTTCTTTATTTTATGCCATTTGTATCATCTCTACATCATTTTGCTTCTTATTTTTACATTCGTCAGGTTTAAGTAAAACACTGCATTACCAGTTTAACTGGTTTAATATTTGTAAAACATACAAAATTACAAAATACAGGTGCATACAAAAACTGTTCCAGACACGGAGTAGTCGTGGCTAGCGATTGTGGTTGTAAAGTCGAATGGTCGTAAGTTGCATAGGTCGTAAGTCGATCAATACCTGTATACTGATTTTATATGCTGCATCTAGTGCCTTCTTAACAGAAATAATCTAATCATCAATCTTATCAAGAAGTAGAAACCTAAAGAAGCTTAAAAAATAATAAGTAAAAATGTGTCTTCTATTTTTGGACTCTTCGCATCTGTTTACTACACAGAAAAGAATGACTAGGCATTCTCTCCAATAAAACAATGTTTTATTATTCTCTAATTGCAAAAGGCTGGAGACTAATTCACACACATTTTTTAAAGCAACACCTGGGAATCAAAAGCACTAGCAGATTCCATTAAGTTTCCTGGGAATTATTAAAGTAAAATATTATTATTATTATCCTGGTAGTAGCCCAAAGTTTGGAAGCTAGAATGTACTAATAAAGTAAGGTTATGATGCTCTATGGCATACATTAAGTACATTAGTAGTTCTTCAATAAGAGGGATAAAGTCTTTGTTTTCTATTGAGATTTATAGTCCTTTGGTAAAAAATTAAAAAGGTTCAAATGAATAAACAATTTGAAAAATAAATAAATCCAATGAATAAAGTAATAATGGTGTATTAGTAAAATAAAAACAACCTCAATGTGACCAAGTGAAAGAATCTCAAATGCATTATGCTAAGTAAAACAACTCACATTATAAAAGATTACACACTATATACGTTTATATTTATAAAAAACTTCAGAAAAATGCAAAGTAATCTATAGTGATGGAAAGCAGATCATTGGCAGCCTAAAAAGGGTGAGGGCAGGAAGAACAGAAGGGAGAAATTACAAAAAATAAACAAGGAAATTGTTGAGTTTGACAGATATGCTTGCTATTTTGATCTTGGTGATGGTTTATACATACATGAAAAATCATGAAACTTCACAATTTAAATAAGTTTATCTATTATTTTATAATATAACTACCTTAGTACATCAATTATACATCAATAAAGCTATAAAAAAAGTAATTGGTTGTTTCAGAAAATCATTTGTTTTTGGCAGGCAACAGTTTTTACTGACTTGAAGACTTATAGAGATAAAATAAAACTTATTCATTTAATTTTACCCAGATAGAATCAGTGAAGTTCCAATTCTGGATTGTTTTGGAGGTAACAGTATGTTCAATTATAACAACATGCTAAAAATAAAGTATTTTTGGAAATTTAAATGTTTCTTATATTTTATAAGATAGTTTTAAAATACTAGTTGCTATATAGATCAGAGTAGCATTTAGGCCCTTTCACTCTCATGGAAATTTTTAAATTTTCATTGATTTTTATATCTATTGTTCTTTTACTATGCAAGAACTCAATATGGTTTGGCTTAAATTTCTATTCTGAGTAGTTTACAAGTATGAACAAAATAGAGATGAATATACTCTTTAGAAAAACAGTCATTAAAAGAAGATGAAAATAATAATTAAGATAGGGCAACATATAAGTTATGAATTCCTAGAGCAGTGATGGGCAATCTTTTGAGCTTGGTGTGTCAAAATTCACCAAAAAAAAAAACGAGCATAGTTTGGGTGGTGTGTCACTTCGAGAAAAAAAACATAATTTCACAATATTTATAGTTTAAATGACAAAAATGTTTTGGCCCACAGACCTCCAGCACAGAGTGTCTACATTACAGCAAGTGTTTTATCCTCAGCTATGGCACCTGGCCGTGCAGGAGCCGAGGATGAAACGTCCTTCTCGGCATGTGGCCCCATACTTCTCTGGTATGCAGCCACATGTCAGTGCTGACACACGTGTCATAGGTTCACCATCACGGTCTTAGAGGGCAAAGTTATGAAAAGCCTAGTCTGGTGTTGGGTATACAGCGTACTCAATAAAGATTTGATGGCTTGAATTGTTGACCAAATTAAAAACAAATTGTTGGAACAGTTTTATTTTTAATTATGCAGTTTCAAATGTTACCCTTTGTCGGAGAGAAAAAGAAAAAGCCACCCAAAGTCAACTAGCATAGCTTCTATATATAGGTTTGAAATTTCACATATGCAAACATGAAAGAATGTACCCAGAGGGATAGAGGCTCTGTAAAAGGGAGAATTCGGTATGAAACATAGATCCAAGAAAACAATCATAACAGTCTGTTCTTTAGCATCTTGTGGGAGTACATACCATGGTAGTAGTATGGTAAGTCCAAGTAGGAAAATAATAAAAGAAAAAGATTAAAATTTCCTTTTCTGAGTGAGAATAATCTATCCAAAATTTAATGCCAAAAATTTTTTGAAAGGGTAAAAAGTAATAAACCCATTTTCCTAGTAAAGTATACAAACTAAATTTCATCACAAGTTAGTGTGCAACTGCAAATTAAGGAACTGTTTTATCTTTTGAGAAAACCATAAACAGAAAATGTGATGTTCTGGAAAAATAAATGCAAAATAAAAAATTCATTTAAGTATCTGGCTCTCTTTCATTCTCTTTTGCTGTTTTAGATCTAAAAAGCCATCAAAACCAGATTTTTTTCATTATGATTTTGTTAAAAACTTTGCAAATGATTGTTATTCATACATTTCCCTTGTGTAATTCTATATATTTGAGCAGTAAATAAGCACAGCTGAATTCCATTTATGTGTTGCATCCTAAAAACCCAGTAGAGAAAATCCACAACAACGACGACATTAAATTCCTTATGATACAGGCATACACTCTTTGTACTAAATAAGACTTTAGATAACATTCACAGTATGTCTGAAGGCACTCTTGAAGGAACCTATAAACGCAAATACAAAGTTCACTTTTATTTAACTGAACTCCACAAAAACTACATTAAATTTATAATTTTTGAATGAACCACTTGGCCATTATTTGATACTTAGATTTGGATGACCTATAGTGACAAAAAGCAGATGAGCAGTAAACTGTGGAAGGAAGGAACATGAGGAACAGAAAGAAAAGATTACAAAAGATAAACAAAGAAGTTTTGAGGTTTGATGAATGTGTTCGCTATTTTGATTTTGGTAATGGATTCACAAGTTTTATATATATATATATATAAATTATCAAGTTGTATAAATATATGCAGTTTGCTACATGTATATTATACTTCAGTATAACCGCAAAACAAAAGGGTAATCGGTATTGGGTGTTGTTGCTTTTTGGTAGACAATAACCACCACTTGAAGATCCTTACAGAACTTGGCCCCAGATAAAAATCAGTGAAACTTAGATTTCAAATTGTTTTGGAGGTTATAACATGATTATAATTTGATGCTTACCTTTGGATAAGTATTATTTTAGGTACTTAATGTCTATATATTGGACTCATTTCAAATTCTTAGGAGTGCCTTAATTAAGAATATCAATCCACACATTCAAAATGTAATTACTATGTGTCAGGCACTGTTCTTGGCACTGAACATATATACTAGAGAACAAAAATATTTCCTGGCTTCATAAAATGAATGCTATCTCAGATCCTCCCCCTTTCAGTGTGTGTGTGTGTGAGTGTGTGCGTGCGCGCCCCAGGGAGTGGGAGGTCGGGTGATTAAAGAAAGCTGGTTTATATTGCCATGAGGAACTGGCATGTATCAATGTCTACTCTTCTAAATGTACAGCTATAGTCCTGAGCCACTCTATGTTGTTCCTCATTATTTCTTTTTTCAAATAGAATGAAATTGTGACTATCTTGTTTTCTTTCTAAAATTATATACTGGTTAGTTGAGATGTAGACCTATATTTAGGCCTCGCTGAGAACAATGTACCTTACTTGAAAACCTGGCCCTGGAGCAATAATCGAGCAACACATTGAGTTACCTTCTTGGCAGAAGGACAGTGCATTCAACTGTGTGGGTGGCTGTGTTATGTTACCAGATGCATTTAAAAAACAGTATACTACTCAGCCATAAGAAACGATGACATCGGATCATTTATAACAAAATGGATGTACCTTGATAACATTATACGGAGTGAAATAAGTAAATCAGAAAAAAAGAAAAACTGAGAACAGCATGATTTCATACATAGGTGGGACATAAAAGTGAGAATATGAGACATGAACAAGAGAGTGGTGGTTATGGAATGGGGGGAGGGAGGAAAAAGTGGGAGAGGGAGCAGGGGAGGGACACAGGGAAAACCAGATAGAAGGTGACAGAGGACAATTTGACTTTTGGTGACGGGTATGCAACACAATTGAATGATAAGATAACCTGGAGATGTCTTCATTGTACATATGTACCCTGATTTATTGGTGTCACCCCATTAGAATTAATAATAATAAAAAAATATATATATATTAAAAAAAAAACCAGTATAAATGGGAAGAAGGGTAAATGAAAATGTTGGGTGCTAAATATATGACCCGTAGAAGGCATTTTTTAAAATCTATTCACCACCTCTTTGGGAACTACTCTTCCCCAATTTGTAGTCCATGTGTTTCTGGTCCCTGTCCCAGTTTCCAGGGGAGGGTAAATTAAGGTATTCCAGTCCCATGGTGGTTGTGATTTTTATATAACCCAAGCCAGATTGGCTGGAGTCCACTTCAGAAATTTTACTGGAGGTATAAGGAAAGAATAGTACTTTCCTTTTGCTAAGATTGCTAACTCTGAGGGCAATATAAGCCTAAAGGTGCCAAGGGCCACCTTCTCCACAATGTGCTTCTGTGAATAAAGCCAACAAAGATAAGTAAGGCCAAGAGAGACAGAGAATGTTTTTATTATATTCATCGAGCTCTTGTATCCAGCCAACCGGCTGGGCTTCCTAATTATATTAGCCAATCCCACTTTATCTATTATCTATCTATCTATCTATGTATCTATCATCATCTATCTATCAGCTTAAAATTTTTAAGTTGAGTTATATTTCTGTCACTTTAATGGAAACTTGACTAAACAGTGAACTATTTGCAGTTCTTTAAATATACATAGCTTCCTTATATATCTGTGCTAAACTGTTTTGTTCCGTTTCATAAGTCCCTAATATTTCAAGTCTTTGCACAAGCAATCATACTCCTTAGAAGTCTTCCTTACTCTGTTTCAGGTTCCTTCATTATACAATTTGTTACCAACTCAAAGACAGCATGATTTGGAAAGCCTTTCCCAGTTCCACTTACTGAGAATCAGTAGCTTGTTCATCTATATTTTTACAGGACTCTGTTAATATTTTACAGAACTCTGTTAATATTTACTAATTGCACTATATTGTAATTAAGGGTTTGTTTTTTTATTCCAATAAAATATAAGACCATGGAGGAAAATGAATGTATCTTACCCATCCTTATACCACCAACATTAACTTAACATGTTGCTGTCCACAGCCGCTTGCATTTCTGCACATTATGCAAATAAGGTACTGAGTATTCATTGTTTCAGTCTCTTTTTTCAGGAATTGCCCCCAATTTTTAAACATTTTTTGATTACAGTTGACACACAATATTATATTAATTTCAGGTATATAGCATAGTGATTAGACATTTATATCACAAGTCTAGGGAATATAGTCTTTTCAGGGATTTTTTAAAATATTTTTTTTGTTTTTTTTTTTTAGAGGGACAGAGAGAGAAACAGAGAGATGGATAGATAGGGACAGACAGACAGGAATGGAGGGAGGTGAGAAGCATCAATCATTAGTTTGTCGTTGCTGTTGCAACACCTTAGTTGTTCATTGATTGCTTTCTCACATGTGCCCTGATTGTGGGCCTTCAGCAGACTGAGCAACCCCTTGCTGGAGCCAGTGACCTTGGATCAAAGCTGGCGAGCTTTTGCTCAAGCCAGATGGGCCTGCGCTCAAGCTGGTGAGCTCGGGGTCTCGAACCTGGGTCTTCCACATCCCAGTCCAATGCTCTATCCACTGCACCACCGCCTGGTCAGGCCAGGGATTTTTATATAACAGAGTAAGAGATAATGTCTTCCTCTGTTGAAAAAAGCAGGAATTCTTATGTCCATATGATAATGTCTTTTTCTGGAACACTGCCCATTATAAAAGATTCAGTTTCCCTACGCTCAAAAATCCTCTTATGTAATGCAATCCACTGTACAAGCAAATGTCATCTATCCCTCTTCACATTACCCCATGAGAACTGAGGCTTAGTGAACCAGTACAAAAATGTTGATACTCTGGAAACTGCTACTGCTGAGTATAATAAACTATCCTTTGTCTCTGTTTCAGAAATCTTGCATCTTCTACCGGAATCTGTGAAACAGGCTAACTATTGGCTTGCAAATAGGACAAAATCTCAAATCCTTCACAGCCTTTGACAGCTCTGGTGATAAGGATAAGATACTGATAGAGACATAACTTTCTGGAAGAGGAGTATGAGGGTCTCGCCAGATGATGAACAGAATTTAAAGAAAGTCCATGGGAATATGCAGAGAAAGTGTTGAAACTGTGTAGCCAACCAGGCAATAAATGGTCCTTTCCTTTACTGTCCGTTAGGAAGAGTATCTGGGGGAAATGGCTGTAGGCCAAGTACTGGGAACAGAAAGTATCTTCAAAGACAGTTACCCATGACCAGGGGTGCCCACACTTTTTTAACTTGTGAGCTACTTATAAGATGACCAAGTCAAAATGATCTACCTACAATAAAAATGCAAAACATAAATTTAGTTCATAAATTTAGTTCTTCTATATTATCATTATTTAAGTTACTATTATTACTATTTAATATTGTGTATTCTTCTTTCACCTTTCTCCTTCTCAGCTCTCTTTTTGGAAAAAAGTCAATGTCATAGTTTTTATGAACGGTCCGAAAAAGCCGCTCCACATTTCCCTTCTTTGGAATAGCAATGGCGCACAGACAGATGAGGCAAATGCACTTAGAATATGACATAGTGAAAAAAATCTCCTCCCATTCTGTATGAAAGTGGTAGGTTTTAGGCTTCTTATTCGGACCAGCTATGGCACTCATTTTTATACCCTTTGTTGTATTTAGTTTAAATAAATTGAAGGCTAACTACGCAGCAATGTAACTGAACAAGTTAGCGTGGTTTAACGCACATGTGTAGGGTGTCAAAAGTTCAGACGTCAGATTGGCTACCCTGTATGCCAATCAAAAGACAAATTTCTTTTTAATGTCATACAATCTACCCACATTTCCTTCGTGATCTACCAATAGATCACGATCAACGTATTGAGCACCCCTGCCCAAGACATTACTAATTCTCCTCTGGGTGGAAAGATTTCCTCACCAATCTGGTGAGCAGCCTCATGCTCAGATCACCTTGCCAATGGTATTAAGTACTATTAGTATTAGTAACTAATAATACTAAGATTTATTGGGTTAGGCAGAAGATTCTGTCCCCTTACAGAGACTCCCACCTAGACTAAGTATAAAAAGAATAGAAATTTGTGAGCACTATGGGGAGAAACCAGGCAAATCAATAAAACTTTGGCTGGTTCACTTGGGAGATAATGGGACAAGATTCAAGTTTTTCCATAATACAAGAATTATGATATTAGGCCTAACTACTAATCTTCTGAGTATTCTGCCTCTGACACAGCTTGAAATCAAAAGGTCTTATGCAATTTGGCATCAACCTAGTTTTACAACCTTATCTGTCACTCTGTACCAACACAAGGAATCTGTATCAACCAGTCAGTTTTATTCACTGTTCTGTAAAGCGAGCTTGTATATTGCCTAGATGTCCAGGCTCTGCTCATGTTATTTGCCATATCTGAAATGTCCTCCCCTTTTCCTGCCATTTATTAACCAACATCTAATTCAAGATCCATCTTTCCATCCACTCTTCTTCTTTAATTCTTCCACTTCATGTTACTTTCTCCACTAACATCTAGAACTACTTATTTCCCATAATTCTCACATAATGCCTTCACCATTATCTAACAGTATATGTATATACCTTGTTGTTCCCAACTAGAACATAATTTTTTTCAAGTTATATGTCCTACAGTGTTCATTAGGTACAGCTTTGCACACAAGAAAAACTCAGGAAATAAATTTTTATTGACTGATTTAATCAGGCATTTTCTTTCAGAAACACTTCTTGAATAACAACTAAAAATACCAAATTACTCAGTCAAACCTATGTGATAAAAGATAACAAAAAATGTAGTAGGTTTAAGTGAATGGAATTCATTCGTGTTAAGATCTACTGAACTCATACAGGGCTGGCTTATTCTATTAAATCAACTGAGGCGCTAAGATGAACATTTAGAAGCATGCCTTTGCTTGATATAAGTAGACTCTCCAAATGAACTTTGGTCTTTGTTTCTAATGAAGACCACCCTGGTGGAAAACAAGGACTTGCTGATTGGCCACTTCTGGTATCTCTGTGTTTAGTGGTTTCATTTTTGCAGTAAACAACTGGTCCCACTTATGAAGAACATCATCCAAAATTCAACTATTTGGCAATCTGTAGTAAAGGAAAGTTAACACCTGAATCAACAAACATTCTAACTATCCTGCAACTACATTTGAAGGTGGTCTGCTGCCAGAATTGGGAGAAAGTATGGCGTTAGTGCTCAAAACTAGTATTACTATGCTTAATGAAATAGAAAAGATGTTTTGAAGCACTTGATGTTTTATCTTGGGACACATCTAATATTTTAATTCTGTGAAAGAGCTAAGTGCATAGATATATTTATTCCTTTGTTTTAGCAATTTCATAATTTTTCTAAAATAATTAAAACATTAAGAAGCATGAAAAAAACTTTGACTAGGTTTGAAGTAACATTTTTAAAAATGATCTTTAATGATAAATTTTTCTTCTATGCCAATGGCAAATACATAGCATTTACAACAAAAACTTAAGTTCTTTGCTTTTACCAACTTTATGAAGATCTGAGCTTTCAAACTAAAAAGCGCTCCTAGCAGAAAATATTGGCCAGTTTTGTCCTGTTTTGTTGGTAGTGTAGATGACCACTTGTGTGGTATCATTAATTTGAGGAGTATCAAAATTTCTAATTACTGTACCCACAAAATTTCTCCTGCTCACTAAATGACCATCAAAATTCCATAAATTCAAGATTTACTGCATTAGTTGCAGTTTTCTGTTTAGTGTTGAAATGCAAATATTCTTGAAAATGGATTATATTACAGCTAGCTGTTAACCATTTACTGCTTGCATTGAAATATATTTATCATGTCTTTCTCTAAAACCAAGCTTTGATGGCAAGGGTAAATTATGGGGGAAAAAAAGAGACACATATTATTTGAGATAGACAATAACTTATGCCCACCATGAAAAAATTTAGAATGGAGAGACCAAGGGAAAAGATTTATTCGGCTATTTTACAATTTTATCTGAGTACTACACTGATTCTAGACTTTTAAAAATGACCTGATTTTTTAATATTTTATTTTATCTAACCTAATCAAAATTAATAACTGAAAAAGACATAGTCTCAATTGAATATTGATTTTTTAAATATAAGCTCCTTGAAGTCAGGACCTAATATAAATCACCTCAGCATCTTTTAGTGATTAACATAAAAAGGTATCTCAAAAAATATGTTACCAATAAATAATTAGAACTGGATTGTCAAATGAGGAACCCAAAATGCAGTGATACTCATATATCTGCAAGTATATGGAAGGATTGGTTCCAACGATCAGCCAATCTGTCACTGTCACATTGACATGACTGCCAATCATATTGTGTGTGGACAGAATGTCAAAGATTAGTGCCACCATTAAAGATCTAAATGCCTAGGTGGTGGTCTCTATAAAAGCATTAATTTATTCACCAGACTTCCCCCTACAGAAATCAGCTGGGTTTTGAATAATGACTATATGTACTACCACAGCCCCAATTATGTCAGATGTAGTATTATTACTAAAGCAGATTATTAAGACCTCCCGTACATGGTGCATAGTTCTCTGATTTGGCAAATGCACTCTTTTCCTTTACAATTAAAAGAGAGAATCAAAAAACAGTTTGCATTTATATGGGCCCTTTCCAATCTGGAAGTATTAGCAATTCATCTTCATAAAGACAGATTTATATTTTAGTTGAGTTTGTTTTTTCTTCTTTTAGAGAGTTTGAACTCTTAACATTGGATATGCTGTTACTCAAAAGGGATCTGTCTTGACAGGAGACACAGCCAAGCTCCCACTAGTCTAAACTTATGGCCATCACCAGGGCATTTTGAACTCTTTAAGCAAGGTATTTTCAAACAAAAGGAGGAGTCACCATACCGGCATGGTTAATTGACAAAGCAAAAGGAGGGCAAGATTGCCTTACACAAAAAGGACAGGAAGGAATACAAGTAGAACTTACATAATACATTGAGCACCTTTTGGAATTCCTGTCAAAAGTTCATGGTAACAAAGCTCTATGTTAAACAAAGACCTACTGAAGTAATAGCTGAGGATGAGGGGAATTTGAGATCAATGGTGAAGGAAGGAGAAATGAATACCAGTTATAGCCCCAAGAGCAATTGGATCAACAGAGGCTATATAGTTCATCTCATTAACATAGACAATTAGACCAAAAAAAAAAAAAAGTGAAAATATAGCAAAACCTAAAGGACATAGTCAATAAGAAAGAGAAAAACCAGTAAATATTAAACTTCATATCTGATAATGAAAATACACCTTTTTGTCAAGGACATATGGAACATTCACAAAAAAGTGATCCGATATTAGATTACAAAGAAAAGACTGGTAAGTTCCAAAAGTGAAACAACAGTCTTGGATAGCAATGCAATCAAATCAGAAAGTATTATAACAAAATCAAAACCAACAGCTTCTCCCAATGGACATTTTAAAATTCCTTTTTATGTAACTTGGGTGAAAAGGGAAATATAAACTGAAATTATAAAATATCTTAAAAGTATGGTAATAAAATACTCTAGACTAGAATCTATGGAATATATTTTTAAAAAGCAATCCAAGGAAAGGCCATAGGATTTAATTTCAGGAATAAAAATAAAAGAATGAAATTAAATCAAATTAAATTTCTAACTCCAAATAAAAAGAACAACATAAACCAAAAAAAAAAAAAAAATCTTAAGGAAATAATAAAGATAAAAAAAGGGCACAAAAGTGGATGGTTTTTATAAAAAGGTTGACTACCCCTGGTATAGAGAAAGAAAAAACAAAAGCAGGATATTTCTTAACATAATAAAATATAAGAATATTTTAATTTTAATTCTAGCATTTACTTCATTATGAACCATTATAGTATTTCCATTAAGATCAGAAACAAGGCAAGGATGCACACTACTTCCAATTCTTCCACATTGTACTAGAGGTATTTCAATGTCATTAGACATGAGAAATAAATTAGAGGTATAAGAAATTTGAAAGAAGAACTAAAATGATCTCTATTTGAAAGATAAATAAGAGTATTCTATAAAACCTTAGAAAATCAATGGTAAACTAACTCAAAGGTAAAAAATCATTAAGATAACAGGATGTAAAATTAATGTTCAGAAATTAGTAATCTTCATATACTATACAAAAACCTGTTAGAGAATATAATGGTAGAGAAAGCCCCATTTATAACAAGAAAATAAAATAGGAACAAATTTAATAAGAAACAAACAAAAACTTTATGAGGAAAACTTGAAAACACTCTTGAAAAAACACGAAAAAAGACTTGAATAAAATACATACATTGTTTTTGGAGAGGATGATTCGATATCATAAAAATGTCACTGCTCCCTAAATTAATTTATTAATGTAAGTCAAACCCAATATATATAATTATTTTTTTGTGAAGCTAGATAGATTGATAGTGAACTTTACATGGAAAAACAAGTATGCAAGTATAGTAAGGAAAACACTGAAAGAGAAAAAAGCTAAGATGACTTACATCCTTTCCAGACAGTAAAATATACCATAGCCTGACCAGATGGTGGCATAGTAGATAGAGCTATGCCCTGGGACTCTGAGGACCCACATTCAAACCCCTGAGGTCACTGCCTTAAGCTCAGGCTCATCTGACTTGAGTGTGGGCTCACCAGCTTTAGCGTGGGATCATAAACATGACTCCATGGTCACTGGCTTGAGCCCAAAGGTTGCTGGCTTGAGCAAGGGGTCAGAGGCTCAGTTGGAGCCCCCTGGCCAAGGCACCTATGAGAAGCAATTAATGAACAACTAAAGTGCCACAACTACAAGTTGATGCTTCTCATTTCTCTCCCTTCCTGTATTTCTGTCCCTGTCCCTCTCTTTCTCTTTCTCTTTCTCTTACTCTTTCTCTTACTCTTTCTCTTTCTCTTTCTCCCTCTTACTTAAAACAAAACAAAACAAATAAAACAAACAAAAAACATACCATAAAGTACTATGACTTGATGATACCAGAGAAACACCACAAAGGAAGTTTTAAAGTATGAAAACTTTGTTTTGATTACTATACCTTTGTAATAAAAGTTTGTAATCAGAAAGTGTAACACCTCCCACTTTGTTCTTCTTTCTCAGGATGGCTTTTTCTATAGATCGGTGAAACAGAACAGAATTGAGAGCCCAGCCATAAACTCATTCATATACAGTCAACTCCTTTTGATGAGGGCACCAAGAGCACACAATGGGAAAGGAACAGTCTCTTCAATAAACAGTGTTAGGAAAATTGAGTATCTATGTACATGCAAAAGAGTGAAACTGGACCCACTCACAGAAATTAACCAGTCACAGAAATTAACTCCAAATGGATGAAACACTTAAATATAAGACCTAAAATTGTAAAACTAGAAGAAAACAAGCACAAAGCAGTCAGAAAGCTCTTTGACATTGGTCTTGGCAATAATTTCCTGGATAAGACAGACACAGGCAACAAAAGCTAAAATAAACAAGTGGGACTATTTCATACAAAAGAGCTCCTTTCTGTACAGCAAATGTAACAGTCAATAAGTTGAAAAGGGAACGTGTAGAATGGAAGAAAATATTTGCAAACTACATGTCTGATAAAGGGTTAATATCCAAAATAAAAAACTCATAAAGCACAAAAAATAAAAAATCCAATCTGATTAAAAAATGGGGAGAGGATCTGAACAGACATTTTTCTAAAGAAGATATACAGATGGCCAACAGGTACGTAAAAAATTTTCAACATCAGACATCAGGTAAATGCAAATCAAAACCACAATGAGGTATTATCTCACACCTGTTTGAATGGCTTAGGGATACTTGTATACTGTTGATGGGCATGTAAATTGGTACAGCTTCTATGGAAAACATTATAAAGGTTTCAAAAATTAAAAATAGGACTATCATATGATTCAGCAATTCCACTTCTGGATATTTATCTGAAGAAAACAAAAATGTTAACTCAAGAAAATATATACAGCCTAGTTTCACTGAAACTATTCGTAATAGCCAAGAAATAAAAACAACCTAAATGTCCCTCAACAAATGAATCCATAAAAATGTAGTATATATGCAATGGAATATTATTCAGCCATAAAAAGAAGGAAATTTTGCCTCTGCAACAACATGAATGTACCTGGAGGGCATTATTCTAAGTGATATAAGCCAGACAGAGAAACACAAATACTGTATGTTACCACATATGTAAAATCTAAAGAAAACTTTTTTAAAGGCTGATTTCATAGAAACAGAGACTAGAATGATGGCTGATAGGGGCTTGAAGGGAGTAAGAAAAGGGGTGATGTAGGCCAAAGGGTACAAATGTTTAGTTATAAGAAGAATCAGTTCTGAGAATCTAATGTACAGCATGGTGACTACAAGTAAAGATGTGATATATTCTTTAAAGTTGCTGAGAATAGATCTTAAGTATTCTCACCACAATTATTTTTTAAAGTTAACTATGTGAGGAAATGGATGTGTTAATTATCTTGATCATAATAATCATTCCACAATATATATGTATATCAAATCATTGTTATATACTTTAAATACATATGATTATATATGTCAATATTCTGAGTTATTCCTCATTACAGTTAAAAAATACCTAAAACTTCTATCATTAAAACAATTTAACATTTATGCAGGAATAGATGACCATAGTGAAAAAGAAAGCAAATCCAGATATAGACCCAAGAACTATGGAAGTTGAGAATATGATATAGGCTGCATTTTAAAATCACTGAAGCAAAGAGAAATTGCTTAACAAATGTTTCTGGGACAAGTTTTAAGCTATTTAGAAAAAGATAAAATTAAATATATACACCACAACATTCACAATAAAAACACTCCAAGCGATCTTCTTAAGATACTCAGGCTAACTCCTCAATTCTTTTTTAGGAAATATTACTCCCAAATTTTTAGATAGTAGCTAAAGCATTTTATCATCCAATGATTAACAAAAGCTATCACAGAAGTGTAATACTCAGGTGTCATCATTTTGGCCCCTAACAGAATTACTTTTACTGAATTGCACTTTGGCATTATAATATTGATCTATAATTACAGAGGAATTCACACAATACCATGAATTGCTGCCTTTCTTTTGAACAATGAACAGAATTTTATCCAAGGGAGAAGAAAATCATATAATTGATAATGCTCCATTATTTTGGCCAGTAGAAAGTTCAGGCTCAAATTTGCAATCCAATTTCAGTAAAATTTATAGGATTCTGTAGCTATATTTTGGGGAAAGGCTTCTCAAGCTCAGCTGAGTTCTCGACACAACTGATAATTGTAATAATAATTGTTATCAGTCCCAGTCACACTCCTGCTAACTCGTTACAGACCTCCTGAGTACCCTCCCAACTTCACACATTCCTCTTGCTCTTGGGATTTAGTCTTTTACTTCTAGAGAAAACAGGGTCTTTCAACTTCTTTATCCTTTAGAAACAAATCCCTATGCCTGTGCTATGCATAACTCATTTATTCTCCATCTTCCTTGCTTCATGGAAAAGTCTGTGAATTTCCCACTAGGTATTCCTTTAGGCACCACACTCAGGGTTGTTATTTTTTTTGTTTTTTTCTTTGTTTTTTTTTTACAGTGATTTGTTCTCATTCAGTTCTAATTATTTCTTAATTCCCATGTGAGTTTTTCTTCTGCGTATATTTTTAACTTACCAAAGTTTATTTTAATGACCTTTTATTGCCAATTTAAAACTTAAATGGCACCCCAGGTGGAGACTGGAGCCTCCTGGGGGTGAGTATCCAGGTATAGTATTTTCATACCTTTTTACATATACCTTCCCCAAATGGTTTCACCTCTAACAACTGCTTCAAATAGCTCTATGTGGATGACTATACAAATGTGCATCTCTAGTTCACACTTCTCTTCTGACTTTCAGGTCTCCAGTTATCTATGCATTAGGAGACTAATTTCCTGTGTGCCCTACAGGCACTTCAGCCCTGACCAGTTCTAATTCAAAGCACTGTAGACAAACTGCTGAGCATCACTCTCCTCCTTTTTTATTCTCTATTTTTAGAATGGTGATCCACATTCTACTCAACTATATTTAAGCAATCTACTCAACTATATTTAAGCAAAAGAATTTTCAAGACTGTCTTTCATTCCTCTGTCATACAAACTGAATAAACTGAACTGAATTTATGTTATTTCCTAATTATTTTTTGAAGTCAGCTTCCTCTTCACTGTCACAGGCACTCATCATTAATGCTTTGGCCTTGTATTACCCTCTTAAATAACCCTTAGTCTCGTGCCCTCTTTCTCGCTCTTCTTTTACCTTTGCTCCTGTTCATATATATCAGAAACACAGTCTGATAATTTTATTCCTTTGCTTAAAAATCTTTAATCATTGACTACAAGATAAAGTCTATATTAAGCACAACATATAAAACCTTTTATCTGAGAAAATTCATGTCTGAACAAGAAGAAACTTTCTCATTTTTCTATAGTATTAAACCCATTATTTTAAACTGTTGGATCTGCAATTTTCTTAAAAGACTAATATTGAGAATGACTTGGATGACAGTGTTGCCTAATATATGATTGCCTATATATTATATTCTTTTTTTTTTTTTTACAGGGACAGAGAAAGTCAGAGAGAGGGATAGATAGGAATAGATAGACAGGAACGGAGAGAGGTGAGAAGCATTAATCGTCAGTTTCTCGTTGCTGTCGCAACACCTTAGTTTTAATTGATTGCTTTCTCACATGCACCTTGACCATGGGCCTTGAGCAGACCGAGCAACCCCTTGCAGGAGCCAGCGACCTTGGGTCCAAGCTGACGAGCTTTTGCTCAAGCCAGATGGGTTCGCGTTCAAGCTGGCGACCTTGGGGTATCGAACCTGGGTCTTCCACAGCCCAGTTTGATGCCCTATTCACTGCACCACCACCTGGTCAGGCGACATATCATATTCTTATGATTGAGAGGAAGTAATGGTCTTTGGACTGGGTCCCATTTACCAAAACAACCTTGTATCAATTGTTGAGAAAGTACAAGTGACATCTTCAGCCCCATGAAAAAATTTAATACAGGCAAGAAGGACAAATGGTACAGGCTGACTGGATCAGAGCTCCAGACCTTGTATTGGAAGTGCAGAAAGCAAAGACACTGTGAGAATGCTTTGAGTAATGATTGCAAATCATAAAGTTTCAAAGGCATCAGATAAAAAAAAAAAAAAAACAAATTTGGAAGACTAACTATGAAGCAAAAACATGACCCATGTATCCTTACTGGCTTTATAAAAAAAGAAGAAAATGATTCAAAACTATACTGACAGCAGGGAGACAACACTGCCTTCCTAGTACGTATGCCATCTATAACTGATGTTACAACAGAACAGTCCATGGTCACAACAGCAACCTTTCACATAATAAAAGATAAAGTAGGTTTTGTACCCTCAGTATGAGAAGACAGGTAACCACAACTCATTCCAGTATGATTTTCATTAAAAAATGATTAAAAGAATGTAGGCTCATAAAAGAGATGAACTTATATGACTCTTGTTGATTACTGTTTTATTTACCTGTTAATAATTGTTTTAATTACTCATAATACTTTTCTTCTTCCCAGAATGATGACATCTATATATTGCTCCTATTATCTCTATTAATAAAAGTAGATACACAATGTAGATTTTAGATTTTTTGAACTATCAATATCCAATGTATTTTAAATTAAAAAATAAATAAAAATAGACATTTACTGAAGAAATTGCCAGTTCTGAAAGACAGCTGTGGAGTGAGAGAAGTAGATCTTCCGGTTCTCAGAGGAAAGGAGAAAGCACCAGTGCGGGGCTGCTCCTAGAACTCTGCCTGCGGCTCTGACACTGTGGGCACTTTATTGCTCTGAGTTCTCTATTCTAAAGACAAAAATTCATTTTCTCAGCTCTAATGCTGCACCTGTGACTCTGAATTAGATGTGTATGTGTATTTATATGTGTATATACGTATATGTTTGGAGTTACATTCTTAACTAGAATGAACTTCAGAAGCTTTAGCACCTGATGGTATATTTTTGACTCATTAAAATGGTTTTCAAACAACTCAAATATTTCATCTCAGAAGCTTATGTTCTATGTAGGCTTGCAGGAGAAAAGAGCCACTGTACATTAAGCATTAAGCCAAACCCAAAATTTCAAAGAATATACAAGCAAATCTGATATACGTACTACAGGCTTAATTGTACTTATTCTAGGATATGAGATCCAAATAATATCTGCATACAGCAAAAATTGGAAGCATTCTGATTTAAAAATGCAGTGGATCTTATATCCTGAAATTTTATTTCAAGCCCCAGTATGTATTATTAATAGTTGTGCAGAACAAGTAAGTCAGTTGTGAGGGAATCAGGACTATAATGTGGCTTATACTTTTCCTATTTCCTTGTATATTTTCTGACATAGCCAAAAAACTTAATTCAAACTATTTACAAAGATATAAGCTTTAAAGAGAATCTTTCTTAAGCTTATATATAAAAACATGTTTTACCAATCAGACTTAGTTTCTATAATTTTTCTTTCAAATTTATCATCTTCCCACCAACATTTTACCTCTGGTCCTGGAAGGCCAGATGGTCCTTGGGGTCCTGGGTCACCTGTTTGGCCCTAAAATGGGGAAGGAAGAAAATAAAGGTATAAACATTAATTTAATGAAAATTTAAAGGGAAATTTAAAGGGAAAAATACATATAGTAAGCAATCAGCACTCAATAAATTATGCCACACAACGTTGTCATGATGTTTCAGCAAACAATACTCAGTGTTGTTTGTCAAAGCTTTAATGACTATTCAGAAAGACTTGATTTGTAACTGTGATTGTGGAAAAATTATTTAAATAAAATGTGTATGGATGTAATATATATTTACTCTCTAGGGATAGACATACAAACAATTTAATGAGTTAAGTACTCAAATTAAGAAAAAATTGTGCGTGTGTGTGTGTTACCGAGATAAGACATTATCTACATTTTTACTCAACAATGTAGGGAACTCTAGATGAAGAATTGCTTTCATAAATAACCACAGCTCTAGGACTGTCTCTGAATGTTCATCTTGCCTTTGATATTGTAAGGGGCCTGATTAAGTAAGAATCACCTGGATTTCAATGTTTGTTGCTTAACTTCTCTAAGTCTCAGTTTTCTCAACAATGAAACAGGAATAATAATAATAACATTACTAATATTCTTACAGTCACTGTGAGGATTAAATGAGATAATGCATGTAAAGTGCCAAGCACACAGCCTGACACATAGAAAGCACTCATTAAATGCTAACTATAACCATTATTTACTCCCTTTGCATCCTCTCTCCTCTCCTGGTTACTGCACAGAATTCCTAGATTATATGTTATTTTATTAACTAATGTCATCCTAATAAATTCAATTAAAAAAAAATCTTGAGGATTTGGTTTCAATAGCTCTGAAGCCATTTTCTGACATTCAGTTTGACACTGTGAAATCATGGCTGGGGAAGAAAGTCAGAGGAAGGAGAAGAGGGCATAAAGACTAAAAACTAGAGAGAGCTGGCAATTCTCAACAGATGAAAGCAGAGAACAGGAAAGGCCAGTGGTCTGATACCCTTGTTTTTACAAGAAAAACTATTGAATTCATTATTTATGTCATATTAAATTTCCATGTAAGTTTCAAATTTGACTTAAATTGGTCTCAGATAATATAAAATTGCAATATAAAATATGGGTTTATATGCTTTCCCAGAAGTAAAACACAGTTTTCCATAAGTACTAAATCCATTCTCATTTGTGCTAGAGTATCTGGACATAAACAGTACACAGTACAACTGCAATCAAATGTAGATAATTGTAATAAAATATTATGCAAAAGTTCATTTAAGTTCTCCTAAATAAATGAAATCACAATCCAACCTCTTCAGTATCTGATAATCTTAAAATTCTTGAAATGACAGGTTATCTTTCTTAGAGATGGGGTTCTCACTGGGGCCCTCTAGTGGCCACATCCTAACAAAAGGCTAAATATACAAGCTTCAAGATAAAAAAGTGTACTATATATAATAGGCTTTTGTTTTCAGGAAAGTTGATTGAAAACAAGATATTTAAAAATATAAATAGTAGAATAATTTTTTTCTTAAAATAATTTTTAATTTTTAAAAACTTCAACTGCAAGTTTCTTTGAGTGTCAATTCTCATTTATAAAAACAGTTTTCAAGTAACTTTTAGAGAATCCAGTAATGATTAAGTAAAATTATGTAAGTGACAACAATTTCTACTTAAAATAGAAGATATATAATATATAACATAACATAACATTTTCTCTGTTATAAGGAAAGAAAATTTCTTAACAACTTCATGTTGGTAGTTTTCTCCAGTTCTTACAGACTTGCATGGCAAAAGTATCCCTATTGCAGAATGTAAAAACTTTCCAAACAGGACTTTTTTTATCTTGAGAATATTTTTTTCACATTACAACTTAGATCTATTTGGGAGAAATATCAGTAACACCAAAATCTTAGATAACGTATAATCAAAATCAGGACATATAAAAAATACATTCTTATAACTTTGACATTCTTTCCAAGTTGGTAAGCAAATGATTTAGAGTAGGCACTAACTTGCATAATTTATTTTTATTATAATAACTGATTCTGCATAAGCAATTATTCATTAAACACATGTCTCTCCTTCCATAACTAAGAAAACTTTCAGGGTCAAGCCCCTCCAATTTCTTTTCATTAATGAGATACATACAAGTGATAAACAGAGGGACTAAAGATGAAGCCATTTCATAAATATTAACTCATAAGTCTCTATCCTATCTTCAATTCTAAGTCTATCTTTTTCAAAGATTTGATAAAAGAAAAGATGGTCAACCATCACCTACCAAAGTAAACCGTGCTTAGATTAAATATTTTTATTAGAATAGTAAAAAAAAGGTGTGAAATGAGCAACTAAAACCTTACTCTCACCATCTCATGCTTCCTACACCACTGCCCTAAAAGAGCCACATTAGAGTTTCTAGAGACTTATTCCAGGAAAAATATATTAAGGGTTTTAAGACAATATGTTAAAGGTGAAATAGTCTCTCTGCCTTTTCTTTAGCTTAGACTAGAGAAATATTACTAAGCACTATTGCTAAGATTGTAAAACATCAAAGCATCACAGAATTGCAAGGAACCTTAATGATGATATAGTCTGACTCTCATTTTAGACATGAGAAACTGGATACCACAGTGTTTAATGCCCAAGATCATAGAAGGTCAGTAGCAAGTCTGGAACTAAAATCTAAGTCTGTTTCTCAGGCCAGTGATTCCTCCCATCGCCATAAATATGTTATTATCAATATAAATTAAATCAAAGAGTAAGGGAGTCATTAAAAAGGGTTCCTATATAAGCATGATATTTGACTCTAATTTTCCCAAGTACATAATTGTAAAGCATAAGAGAATATATTGGTATCACTCATTACTTAGTATTGGCCTTAGAAAATGTGTCATGCCATTTCCTTTTATTATTGTCAAAAGTTAAAAAACCGTCACATTATATAAAATGAAGATGCAAAAATTAGGTTCTTATTTTGCCAATCACTGCAGATATTGAGAGTCCCTTTATGGGATTTAGAGGTAGCCTTAAAAAATAAAAGCTTCTCTTACGCTTCATGAACTATTCTTATGACACTTATTTATATACTTTGGAGTTTCAATATTCAACTCCAAGGCACAAGTCTGGCTGTGCTTGACCAGGTCTACCCTGAGTCCAGGTTGATAAACTTGTAATAGCAAAGTTCATCATCAAAATTTCATTGACAAATAGATGCCAAGTATTGTTCCTTGGATTAAGTAATACCCAAGAGGTGTATATGAAATGCTGCCACTTACAAGTCATGAAGAATGGGGTGTATAAAGCTCTGTAACTTAATGCCGCTTCCTTTGATGCAAAAATAATCCTTGGTGGAAAGGTGGAGTTAGAGGGAACATAATACACTACTCAGGGAAACAACACTCTTTTTAAGTGTCTATTTTAATGTTATATTAATAAATTATAATTTCATATCTAATTTTTTCTATATACAACCACCTTCATAGAGTTGTAATCAATATTAAAATACTAAACCTTAAAATGTAAAATCCTAAAACAGCATGACAGCAGCTAAGAGTATGGGCTCTGAAATATATGATTAGCTATATATTATCTCACAGTCACCCAACGGTGAGACCATGAGTGAGTTATTTAACTCTCCATGTCTCTGTTTCCATCAGCTGTAAACTAGAAAGATTAATTGTACCAATTTCATACAATTGTTCCGAGGATTAAATGAGAGGTGTGGAATTTAGAATAATGCCTGGTTCTTTGTAAATACTCAGTAAATGTTAATTATAATAATTATTGTGATTTTAACATGCAGAGATATACTTTTAACTCATGTTTTAGTCATTTTACTTAAATAATTTAATTATTCAGTCATTTTAGTTTTATAACTTGTTGGGTTTCATGTTAACTACTACAAAACATTTTTTTCTCAACTAATTGATGCAGAAGGGTTAAAAAAGGAGACAATAAATTAGAATATTTGGACTCACAACAGAGTATGACATATCTTTTTTTTTTGAGAATGTTTCAAATGAAACAAATATTTGAAAGAATTAAAATATTATTTAAGGTACTTGATATTTTCTGTTTAGTTTCATGATAGATCAACCAGGATCATTAGGGTTCACAGAAATTTGGCTTTGGCTTGAGATGATGGGACAGGGGAGGGTGAGATCCAAAAGTCTACCTATATGAGCTGAATACTTGAGGGATTCGATATATTTTAAAACTTAAGAAAGAAAATTTCAGCCTGGCAGGCTTAAATACCGCTTCATGTATTCTACTAATGCCAATAAGTTTCAAGACTCATGCCACAGTGTGCATTCCTTTAATCAGAAAGAGCAAAGCAAAGTTCAAACCTACTGAAGGTCCTGGCTTTCCTCTCAGGCCTGGTGGTCCTTGCAAACCAGTGCTGCCCTAAAAAAAAATAATAGAGGGAAGAAAAAGCTATTATACCACAAAAGGCAGAAGTGTTTCAGCTGATGAGTGCTGTACAATGACGTTTCAGTCAACAATGGATCACACATATCCCAGATGTCTCATCAGATTATAATGGAGCTGAAAAATTCCAACCCCCTAGTGACATCATAGCCATCCTAACGTTGTAGCACAGTGCATTAATGATTCACGCTTGCAGAAATGCTGGTGTACGTGAACCTCTGGGTGCCAGTTGTATAGAAGTACAGCACATACTATTATGCACAAGACATTACACTTGATAATAATAACAAATAACTATGTTACTGGTGTACGTATTTACTATGCTATATTTTTTATAGTTATTTTAGAGTATACTCTTTCCATTTATAAAAAAGTAGTTTTTCTGTAAAACAGTACACATGTTATACCAGCAGCCTCATACATCCTGTGTTTACTCAGTTGCTTGATTGCATTATTTTCACTTGTGCTTGATTTAATCTCATGTTGTTTTATAAATTTAGTGTAGCATAAGTGTTCAGTGTTTATGATATGTACAGCAATTTCCTAAACTTCCACATTCCCTCACCACTCACTCATTGAACAGCTTCTAGTCCTGCCAGCTCCATTAATGGCAAGTGCCTTTCCTATTGGTATACCAGTGTACAACTTTTATACTGTAGTTTTGCTGTATCATTTTTATGTTAGATGTATTTAGATACACAAATACTGACCACTGTGTTACAGTGGTTCATAGTATTCAGTACGGTAACATGATAGGTTTCCAGCCTAGGAGCATTAGGCTATCCTACCTAGGTCTGTGTGTGTTCACTCTCTGATGTTTGCACAAAACCAAAATGACCTACCACACGTTTCTCAGACTGTAGCTCTGTTGTTAAGCAGCACATGACTGTATTTAGAAACTACTAAAAAGAATTTATGTAAGCATTCTGAGAAAACTGTTGCAAACCAAGACATGTAAAACCATATTTTGACAACATACCCTAATGAACACATAGTTAAAATGACTACTTCTTTCTTTTAAAATAATTTATACCTTTTCACTGGCGTAACACTAAAGGTAAAAAAAAGAAGTTACCTTGTCTCCAGGATACCCTGGTTCTCCTGGCTCTCCTGCAGTGCCTTGTTCACCCTAGAAAGTACATTTTATATAAAGACGATTAAGCTTTGCAAACTGGCGATATTATAAGAAAGCAAATAAAGTTATAAAAGAATAATTTCTTTTTTTTACTACTTCAGAGAAAAATAATTGCCAGTACAAATTAGATCAGATTTGTTAAAAGAAAATATTTTACAAGTTGTATTGTCTCAAAAGAAAAAAAAATAAATGTGGTAAGAAATTACCCTTATAATAATGTAAATATTTAAATCACCTTATCACCTTTGATTCCAAGTAGGCCCTTATTCCCTGAAAGACCCTAAAAAATAAAAGTGACATTTTGTGACATCATAGAGAAATTAAAGGCAAATATCCATTAGGCAAAGAGAACCATACCTTTGGGCCAGGAATTCCAGAAGGGCCAATTGGTCCCACTGGGCCAATGCTTCCCTGAAAAGCAACAAGAGAGGCATCGTTAAATACCCACTAGGATTAGGAAGAGAATATGATAAAATTAATTGATTAACCCAGAACAGTTCATCTCACTAAGCTTCCACATGTGCACTGTTCTTCAACAACCTCTTTTCTCTCCCCATTTAGAAATTATAGAAATTATACCCATCTTTCAAACTTTAGTAAAATCCATCCTATTTCCTGAAGTCTTCACATACTGGTCTAGTCTACAAGCATCCATCCCTTCCTCGAGTTCCTGTAATACGTAATGTCCGTGACATTCATCTTAAAATATTTTCCCAACCAGATAATATCTCGCAGACAGGGCAAATGTTTTAGTGCCACGTTCCCAGAAAGTACTCAACAAATGCTTTGCTTGATTGTCTTCAATTTTTAATCACCCACTTACTCAGCAAATATTTATTGGTCAGTTACTATGGGCTGGGCATTCCAATGATTTTATTTCATAGTTGAAAATTTGCAGAATGAGAAAATTTACCATAATTCCATAGATAAATGAGTCAAAAAGAAGCTCTGTTCTTCTGGGCTTATCTCATTGATACATCATTTAACATTCGTGAGCGTAACATAAAAAAGATATAGTCACAATGCCAAGGTGCTTAGTCTAATGCTCCAAGTTGTAGATTCCTCAAAAACACGACTACCACTCTCAACTCTTGCAAGCAAGAGATTTAGAAAAATTCTTTGACATGGTATCTTAGAAGACAAAGGACAATAGCAACAATATGGGTATTTGAAAGTAAAATTTGAAAAAATGGTAGATATCTCTTAATGGCTTTTGGATCAGATACAGGTTTTGTGTCCCTGAGATCTTTATCTTACCTTTTTCTCTTGCCACCTCTCTGTGCCTGAATACCATGTCATTATCCATCCTAAAAACCCAAGTTGGTTTAAACCTCTGGAACTTTTATAGGTATATTTGGGGCAACCCTGAAAATGTTGCTCTTTTTAGTTATAACCCATATTTCTTAGGACAGCATCCCAGACCTTTACTACCAAGCTCCTACCAATACTTTCTGAGTCATCTCTTCCCATTTGTCCCTACTTGTCCTTTCCATTGCTCTCTTTAGACTTCAACATTCTAACCACAATGGACTGTCTTCCATACTCAGAAATGCTCACCCTTATCAAATGTTCCAAACTTCTGAAGACATGGTTATATCTCTACTGGTTGTCTCCTTTCTACTAAACTATTAAGCATATTGCACTGTACTTTGTCCTTCTGTAAGAACAGAAGCATATTCTACTTATTTTTTTAAAATCCCCAGACCCAACATAATAACTAGCACATAACGGTTTTGAAATAAAGTATGGACCAAATATTGAAGGATGTAATCAAGTTTAAAAATAAAAACAGCAATTTCTAGAACTATGAAGAATAACTTCATAGAATAATTAACTTCTAGAATAATGAAGATTTCTTATAGTCTACATTTATATAATACAAATTGCAGAATGGAAAATATGACATCTTTACTTTTGGGTGGGTCCTAACGTCTGTGTAATATAACATATAAATTATTTCCAACATGCTTAATCCTGAAATATATAAAACTGTGAGAGGCAAAGAGTAATACTTTCCAACTTAATAAACATATATGTAATATTAATACATCATTGACAAATTCTGTCAATAGGAAAAAATATTCTTATAATTACAGAGGTTAGCTTATTCAAAGTTCACAGATTTAAAACTTACGACAGTATTAAAAATTCAATAAACATCTCTGTTTAGACATCATGTAGCAATGACCTATGCTAAGTATGGAAAGAAGTATCTATAAACAAATATTTCTTCGTCATCCTATTATTTTTTCTATAGACAATATAATATTCTTAACTTTTATTTCAGTGAATGTATTACTTTGCAATATCGGGCATCTTTAGATAAATGTACTTTGCATGCGTAGTATCTTATTTAACCATTTAGTGACTCTAAAAACATTACAAAATAATAGTAAGTTTTAGAAGATATCAGAAAACATATATACATCATAAAGGACTTAGTAATATAGAGAATTAAAAAGTAAAATGGTATAAAGGTATAAATTTCCAATAAATATCAAATATTCTGTGGCATAGCACAATTTCTGTAGAAAGTTCTACTCCTGAAAAACTATAGTCTTGTGAAAGCTATCCATGATAAGTTAAGAGCAGTTTTTAGTTTCACAAAGATAACCTGAAGGTCCTTCAACTCTACTTACCTACCCCACTTCTATTCCATGAGAAGATAGAGTAGGCAGAAAAAATAATTTCATGAGTGGGAGCCTAGCTAAGAATGGCTGGAATATAGATAGCAACAGAAGCAGAAGAGCTTCCCACACAGTGATAAATAATGGAGAACTTTTGAGACCCAAAGATAGGCTCTTTATATAAAGACGGCAGCCACTGGCCAATCAGAGTTCATACACGTGAGCACACTGCGGAAAGACTGCAAGTTCCACCCACCAGCACTCACAGGAGATAAGCACTGTCTATAACTAAGAAAGCAAATGATAACCACAATCAACTGCATGGAAAAGTAATTTAAAAACGTCAGTATTCTCTCTTGTCAGAAATTATGCTTGCTGTAAGGGAACGCCTGAGATAAAGCAGGGGCTTCAGTGCTGGGCAAGCAGTAAACTTTTGTGTTTACTCTGAAACACAAAAATGCTCCGTCTTTCCTAGTTATCTTCAAAATGTCACTTCCTTCCATTCTGCTCACCCCATACCTCCTAGGCTACAGTCCTGCTACTCCTTTTTTCAATCTCCCAAACCCTCCATTTCTCCCCTCTTCTGTGCGTCCGAACACAGAGCTCTTTTGCCTAAGAGCCCTTTGCCCATTTTTATCCTACTCCGCTCTCGCACAAACTTCAAGGCGCAGCGTAAATGCGATTTCCTTTGTGAGGCCCACTCGGAATCTCTGAGATAACGCAAGTAGCTCCTTTCTCAGTGGCTTTATTTCAGTCCATAATAGCAGTAATATCATTGCATGATATTGTTTATTTTTAGTTCTATGCCATTAGACTATAATAGTTGCCGAAACAGGAATCTTAATTTGTTCATATTTTTAGGTCTAGCATCTAGTTTAGCATGTGATACACAGTAGGTGCTCACATTGTTTAAATTTAAAAATTTAGTAAACATAAAAGAGAGGGAGTAATACCTGCTTTATTTACTTTTTTAAATAAAATACATACGAGACAGTACTTTGCAAAGTGCAAAACACCATCTATATTGATGTGAAAGAGATGAAAATTACAAACATGATTGTTAGTGTCATTAGTCATTTTAATTTCTGTAGGTCCTTTCCCATTTACCAAAGGGTGAGTGGAGAAAAGAAAGGGCAAAAAATGCAGTTATTTTTCCCGAGCACTATTACATGTGAGGCACTGTGCTCAGTTCTGGAATTAAAAAATGAGTAAGAGTTAACTATCAGGCAGAAAAGTAGAGGCAGAGTGTTTTGGGGGTAGACAAACAAGAGCAAAGGTCATCTAGGAGGGAGGCTGCATGACATCTGAGAGCAAAAAGTTTTCTTAGTGCACAGACTACGTTCTCAAGATGCAAACAAGAAATAAAAGTGTAGACATAGGCCACGCTAAGAATTTTGGTCTTAATCTTAAGTGTAATAAAAGAAGCTTTCGAGCTAACCAACATAATGCTAATAGGTTAAAGGGAGGTATGAACAGTATCTTTGGGATCCAACTGCCTTCCCCTGCATCTTTTCTCTTCCCCACTGATAAGGCCACTGACTATCACCTACGGGTTTAACTCTTAAGTTCTGAGAAAAAATATGGCCCTTTGGGTTCCACCTTTACGCAGAACTTCTCATGAAGCCTAACAAAATCTTGCATGACAGGTAGTATATACACTTAAGGTAATACAAGTTTTAAGAAGATGGTGTAGCACAAAGGGTAAATTTTGGACTTTGAACGTAAATCACATAGCTTCAAATTCAGGCTTAACACTTATCAACTAAGTGGTATTGAGTTCTGAGAATTAAATGACATTACACATTTTTCCATGTGATTAGCACATAGAAAATACTAAATAAAAGTGAGCTGTTATTGTTAATTTAATTATTACTATATTAGTATTATTATATGATAGAACATATAATATGTTTTAACATTTTATAACATTTAAATGTTTTAGACTCTCTCAGGCTCCTTGACTGTCAGTTCTATACTCTTGCCATCCCAAAATGGCAAGTTAAAACTTGTTATGTTGATTTTTACCATAGTTCCAATACCTGGACTCCTGACTTATTCTTTTGTCCAAATTATCACCTTCTCTGCCTTGGAGCAGTTACGGTGGTAAAAAAAAAAAAACCCAAAACACATTATCTTTGGAGTCAGAAGACCTGTGTTCAAGTTCAAGTTAAAAATATTATAGCTAAAATTTATAGCATAAAATTCTAGAGTTTTAATTACCTACTTCACATGTTAGAGCAAGCTCTAAATTGACTTTTAAGGAAAATATTATCTCTGTCCATGGTCATGTCCTATTTTTATATGGAAATAAATAGTTTATTTTTAAGATTCTATTTTTGTTAGGTTCTCTACATTTCAAAAGTATGTCAGTTTATCTCTTAACTCAGCTGAATGTTAAAGCATATAGTTCTAAACATGTATCAAAAGTCTGCACTTCATATCACTATCATTAACTATTAACTTGCCTGGAAGAAATACATTTATGAAGATATACCAAAACTAGCAGTCTGACCTAACCAGACAGTGGCACAGTGGATAGAACATTGGCCTGGGGTGCAGAGGACCCAGGTTCAAAACCCCAAGGTCACCAGCTGGAGCGCAGTGTCGCTGGCTTGAGTGTGGGATCATAGATATGACTCCATGGTTGTTAGCTTGAGCCCAAAGTCACTGGCTTGAAGTCCAAGGTTGCTAGCTTGAGCCCAAGGTCATGGGCCCCTGGTCAAGGCACATATGAGAAAACAATCGATGAACAACTAAGGTGCCTCAATGAAGAATTGATGCTTCTCATCTTTCTCCCTTCCTATCCATCTATCCCTGTCTGTCCCTCTCTTTCTAGATTAAATAAATAAACAAATAAAAGAACTAGCAGTCTGTTCACTTCAATGAATAATCTAAAGTTATCAGAAAGCTACACTTCTGGACTACATTATTTTGGCCTCCACGGAATAGCTTGTACTAAACTATGCTTTGCCTGCATCAGATACTCCAGGAAAACTCAGAGTTGAAGTCACTGTATAAAAACTGATTAACAATACAGTCACATATATTTTTTTTCAGTCACATACATTTTTAGTGTAATAAATTAATTAGATACTAACATGTTTAATGGCAATGCTTAAGTCCAGCACCTATCTTCTGTTCTGGATGGTTTTCCTAACCATTTATTCAATTTTATTCCATAAACAATATCTACAGTTACCATGTTCTTTTGTTCAGAGCTACCTGTGTTTCCCCAGACAGGATAGTCAGGACTATCTCAAAGGAAAGAAGTAACTATTCTATGTCTTATACTATTGAAGAAATTGGTTCACAAGTAACAGTTAATGAAATATACATAAGTGTGTGTGTGTGTATATATATATATATATATATATATATATATATATATATATATATATATATATAAATCTGTAGAAATTTATTTTATCTTATCATAAGGGTAATTCATTTATTTATTCATGCTATTAGCCTAATTTCATTAGAAAATTATACGTGAGCAAGGTGGATGTCTAATAATGACACTAAAACATTTCATTTTTCCGAAGTTTTTCAAACATAGCTAAAATTTATAAATATACAAGAAAATATTTTATAAGAGTGATGATATCTGATACTCACTCTAAGCCCAGGAAATCCAGGAGGACCAATGCTACCTACAAGTCCCTAAGTAAAAGAAATATGCATAATCAGTTAAATATGATTCCAGAATACTAAGTGTAGTTTCTAAAAAATTCTTGGAAAAATATATCAAATTTTCACTTCTTCTACAGCTAACTTCTAAAACTTCCCTACTCTCACCCATCCTCCTAAGATGTGCAGCTCTCTGGTGGCAGCTTACATTCTTCCAAGGTGCTCCTGCCTCCATGCTTTGACTACTAGTGCTGACTCCTACCCCAGGATATAGAGTTCTCTATACCTCATATGTATCAAATAAAGAAGAGAAATCTCCTCAGTAATCAACATAATAGACATAATTAGCCCATATAATGTATAAAAAGGCAGATGGTCAGCATATAGGGTTAGAGAACACTTTCAGATGATTTAGAACACTATCAACTCTTTCAGAGTACATTATTTACTTCATGAGTTTCCTCATTATAAAACAGGAATAATATTTATTCTCATTGTTGTAAAGATCACAATTAACACTGTTATAGACATAAAATATTTTTGAAAATGTTCATATAGCACTCTACAAATGTAAAAATTTAGCAATATTGTTAAATTTTTTAAAATACATTTTTAATTATCAACAGTAATTTTTTCAGCTTATGTGTGATGGGTTTTGTGATGTTCTATTAAACTCAACATTTTAGTCTTTCTGATCATTGTTAATCCACAGCATGTCATTGTTACATAATTTACATGCTACAAGGTTCAAAAAAAATTCCTTTTTTTTTGCATTTCAAATTGATTTTAAACAAAGGCATAGTATAAAATATAGAGAATTATAAACCAATAAACTAAAAACATCCAGTATATTCTTGTATTTTATAGATTTTTAAAGACTCAAAATGTTCTTCAAGAAGCATTATATTTTTAAATAAAGAGCATATTTAAATAAGAAAGTACTGTAGAAGTCCAACCCTGACAAACTTTATGTATATTTAACTGACAAAATGTTAAATAAGATGGCTTCACGCCAGGTATGTAAGTACAGTCATGTGCCTCATAATGATGTTTCAGTCAACAACAAACTGCACTTACAACAGTGATACACCATAGCGCCTCGCTGTGTAATAGTCTACACCATTTAGGTTTGTGTAAGTGTACTCTATGATGTTCACCCAATGACAAAATCACCTAATGATGTTATCTCAAAGCATATCCTTGTCATTAAATGGTGCTTGACTGAACACAGATGGTATTAAAGCAAAAAAGTAAATAATGCTCACTCACTTTATTATGCTTGAAGTGGGAAGCTCCCCAGAATCAAGGGCAACAAAAAGATGGTAAATATTCTACTTGAGATACCATACAACAAATAAAATGTAGGCAAAATTCTTTAAATGAGCTAATATAGTTATGACTTATAAAAAGACATCCGAAATAAATTATTTTCAAATACTTTATTTTAAACATAAATGCTAGGAATTTAAATATGTCTAAATATAGAACTATTCCTAATCTAGGCTATAGGGATTTTGTGGTTGATTCTAATTTCACTTTAAGATTTTATGAAAAAAAATGTGTACATGGCATAAATTGGGAGATAGCTATTAGATGTTTTTTTGAGGGCAAAGAGTGAAGGTATTTCTACCCAGTGTCAAAAAACAGCAATCCATCATCATTCTTTGATAATATAATTAAAAACATTTTAGAATGGTAACTCACTAATCTGAACATAGATATCTGAATAATCCCAAAGGAAAAGATTTCTCTATAAAACAGCCAGAAGGTTCATCAATGACATATTTGAGTTCAAAAGAGCAATCACCAAATGCACAATTTTTACATGAGGTTTGTTAGTTGCTTCAGGTACATAAAACACTTCCTTTCACTCAATTATGCAAGGAAATCTTGTGATCATATATTTCTAATATTTTACTGAAGAAGTCACATTCGACATGGTCAAAATAATTCCAATGATTGTCTTTAAGATACAGTTTATTCATCAAACATTTCCCATGTTGTAAAATTACAAATTGGAATGTGCACAGTGGTATCGAAATTGTCTGGCCAATAGTGCCTATTCCTGAATGTGGCAATGAGGAGGGAAAGCACAGTTGCTATGCAGGCTGAGTGATGTGAAATTATAAGGTTAGACCACCAGTTTACTTACGGGGCTACCATCAGGACCAGCAGGGCCTCTCTCTCCAAAGTCACCTGGAAAACCCTGGCCCGGGAAAAGAGGAAAGCATCGTTAAATCCAAAATAGATAAAGAGTTTAATTTTGCTGTGCTCTCTGATAAGGAATTTAGTAATAAGAGATATTTATTTTCTAATCCTTAAATGGTAGTAACAAATAAAATAACAACAAAAAATAATAAAATAAAAAATGGTAGTAATAAAAATGTGCAGTTGTTTTGTCTGACACCTCATTAATTTGGTGTTAGAATATGTACATGTTTTATAAAAATTACTTTACATGCCCCATAATTTTTACAGAAAACTAATTCATGCTGTTCCTGTACCCACACCACAGAGAACCAAATGCTACTAAGCATGTGCCTAGCACATTTACCATATGTTATGGGCTTTATATACATTATTAGATACACATTACTTCATTTCATCTTCACAAAAGGTCGAATCAATGAGTACTAATATTTCTGCTTTGCAGTTGAAGCAAAGCACAGAGACGTTAAGTCACTTGCACGGACTAGTGATGGGTGGAACTGAGAACTGAATGGAGTCAATCTGATTGCAGAGTCAATGCTCTCTTTCGGCTATGCTATGACTACTTTACCTCGACATTACAACATATGATACAACATGTAAAAACCTACTTATGTGCAATTTTATTGGGGAAAGGCATAATGCACATAAATACTACAAACATAAAATGTGATGCCACGGAAAAGCGAGCTTCCCAAATGCCTACTGAGAAGTCTATATCAGAAAATTATAAAGAATAGTGAAGTAGCTCACTTCCCCATCACAAATTCTACTGTAAAATAACTCAGTTACTCTAACTTTATATACTATAGTTTTTCTCTAAAGATTTGCCACTAGATTTAAAAGGCTACTTTACAAATTGATTTATAAGACTTATTATAAGCACTTTCAGTCTCTGGTTCACTAGTGCAAACATGAACGGGCTAAGTTTATAAGATGGTTTAACAATGGAAAGTGTATGCTATTTCTAAGACATAGTTAATGCATACTAGAAGAAGTTTCTCTTATTCTGTAATTGGGGATAATGCAAAACACATCCACGTAGTCAAACATATTGTCGCCATACTTTCTTCAAAGTCAGTTAAAGTTCAGGCAGGCATTTTGCTTTTATTATCCTTGGAAGTAAAGTTCTGTTGTCAACAAGCCTACAAATCTGCAATACATCATTCTATTCAGTATGAGCTAATATGGGTATTTGAAAGTATTTATGATGTACAGGTAATGGAAAAAGCAGAGGAAAAATACTGTAATAAAACTGAAACATAAAAGATGATAGATTTTTTAGATAGATCACAAGTAGGTTTTCCAGAAACCTCAGTGAAATAATAAAGAAGAGGGGCATATTGCAGGATTCCCCTAATGTGAAATGTCCAGAAGAGGCAAATCCATGCAGATAGAGAGCAGATTAGTAGTTGTCCAGGGCTGGTGGTATTGGAGAGAATTGGGAACTGCGTGCTAATTGATTGGTGCAGTGTTACCTTCTAAGGAGACACAATGTTTAAAAGTAATGTGGTGGCTGCTCAACTATGTGAATATACTAATAACCACTGAACAGTTTAAAGGGGTAATTTTATGATATGTGAATTATATTTCAGCAAAGGCCTTCTGAGGAAATGAAACAATCATTTTAAACAAGTAGCTGGATTGCTAAAAACATATTTGGGGACTCACTCAGGATTGCCTAAGATGTGCTACCTGGGACTCATTTGCCCCTGTCCTCACCCAGGGGGAAGAGCTGTTCTCCAGCTTCCCACAAAATTCTGATTTCTCCCCTCCTCGGGAAAGGGAGGAAGGAGAGGGGAGAGAACCGTGATTAGTTCTCCACTTAGCACAAAATCTGTACATTTTAGAACCAACCAGCATAAAAGCAATAAAATGTTAATTTAAACTTTCCCATCTTCTGATAGCACAATGATATGTTTAATTATATTAGCTCTTTAACTTGACTTTGCCCCTGAAACAATTTAGTTGAACTGAATAATACCTACTTTAAAAAGTTTTAGGTATTATTTCTCTCCTCACACTATTACCCATTAAGCATTTCATCTCATTTCAAATTTCCTATTCCAGATAGAGATTTGTTTTATTATTTTTATCCTCCTTTCATGTAGACCATTGTGTCATCAATTTTGGGGAAATAATTTCTACTAAAGCTAGATATGTTTTCTTTGAAATAGTATAGTTAATGCCACAAAAATCATTATATTTGAGTGTATACTGAACATATATTTTCTTTCAAAGCCAACATTTTATATTATTAAAAATGTCATGGCTTATTCAGTGTTTATTCAGTTTTCAGTTCTGGCAATTGCGTGTATAATATTTTGTTTTTTAATGCAGGGGAGGTTCTGTATTCCTTTAATAATGTTCATAGTCATGCACCTTCATTGCCAAAAATCATCTTAAAGATTGGTTGTGAGATATGAAACATTAGTGACAAAACACTTTTGTTTTTGAACTTAGAATACAAAAATTAATTTCTGTAGTTTCTTTCTCCATCTGAAAGAATTTGTTACAAAATAAAATACTTAATTTCCCCTCATATTTACCTACTGAAAAACTATAACCATTAATTTAAATCAAATTGTGCTCTCCTTGAAATATCCTCACCAACAAAGATGTAGTAGCCAGTTTCCAGGATTACCATCCATAGGAAAGCTCGAGTTTTTATCTTTCTTGCCCAATTTGCCAGTTTCATGAATGTGACTATCTTCTAATGGGTATGCCAGAGGTGCGTTATTGCTTCTGTGGTATGCATAATCCTCTTTCATACATTTTCATTGTTTTGGTAAGTTATAAAATTTTATTTTCTAAAGAATATGTCATTTCAGGGACTCCATTTGATCTCAAGTTGTGAATACTTTTCTTGCCCATTTCCACTGTATGATCAGTATAGTAGATAGACTTTAAGGTGACCCCTAATGATTTCTGCTGCCTGGTGTTCATGCCTCTGTATGATACCCTACTTTTGAGTGTGGGTGAGACTATGACTTGTTTCTCCTAACAAACAGTATAGCAAAGATGATAGGAAGTAACCGATGTGAATATGTTACACCATATAAGGTTACCTCTTAGCAGCCAGGAGCTAGTGACTTCCTCTTGAGCTTAATGAAATAAGCACTCACAGGGCAGGGAACTGTGGGTGACCTGAAGGTGGCTTACAGTCAAGAGTCAGAAACCCAGGGTCCTTAGTTCTACAACATTTCTACAACCTCTCAGAAATGATTTCTTCTCACAACCTGAATGAGCTTGGAAGTTAACTCTTTCCCAGTCAAGTACCCAGATGATACTGCAGCTAGCTGACACTCTGAAGGGAGCCTTATTACCCTGAGCAGAAGGGCCAGGCAAGTAAGTACCTAGACTGCTGACCCATGACATATTTGAGATAATAAATGAGTGTTGTTTTAAGCCACTAAGGTTGTGGCATATTTATACAGCAATAAATAGAAAACTAATAGAATCATAATTAAATTTTCTTTAAATAGAGAAAGTATAAATTTCTCCTTGCAAATTTTACTATGTGGCAATCTTAATATATGACTACTGATACTGTTTCTAGATTTTTAAAATTTAAGTCAATCACCTCTTTTAATGTTCTTACTGCTTTTTATTTTTTATTGCAAAATATAATTAATGAATATCAATATTAAACTATAATTTTTATATTCACTTTAAAATATTTTAATTTAATCTAATTAAATATCTATATTTAAAAATTTAATCATTCTAGTATTTCATCCATCTAGTTGCCAATGTAAAGAATTTTTGTCATGCTTCATAAATTTTGTGTATATACCTGTGAAATGAAATTTTAAAAGTAATATGAGTTATTTAATAATGAAAAATGTTTCTCAGTCTCTGGGTGCAGCTGTTGTAAACATTGTACTAATTCTACTACCTTTGAAACCATCAATCAGAGCATGAAGAGAAGCAAGAATATAGATGCTTTTCATTACCAGGAAATAATACTTCATTATACAAGAGACTATTGCATTCATGCTGAAAGGAGAATTAGGTAACTTAATTAATTCATCTTTCCTCTTACCTAAGTGCTTCCAATGCCTACTCAAATTGCACCTTTAGCAGTTTTTGTCTCTAATGATGGCAATGGTACCATCTACAAACCTTCATGGCATTCACACATAAGGTTATAGGCAAGAGAGGTGGAGAACAATTTCTCTGAGGTCTGAATATTATTAAAACTACAGTGGCCAGCCTCAATGATGGATCCTTCCATGATTCTCACTTGCTGGTATTAATCTTCTTTTGTAGTCCCCTCCCATTTTGAATCACAGCTAGTGTATATGATCAACAGAAGAAGTGATAATGTGTGATTTCTAAGACTAGGTCATAAAAGGCACTATACCTTTCTCCTGGCTCTCATAGACCACTTACTCTGGTGGAGGCCAACAGCCATGTCATGAAGACACTCAAGTTGCCATGTTGAGAGTTCCCCAAGAGAAGGAAGTGAGGACTTCCACCAACTAGCACCAAAATGGTCAGCCAGTAAGTGAGCCACCTTCAAAGCAGATTCACCAGCCCCAGTCAAGCCTTCAGATCACTATAGTTCTGCCCAAAATCTTGACTGTAGCTCATAGGAAACCCTAAATTAGAATCACCCAATAAGCCAATCCCAAATTCTAGACCCTCAGAAACTCTGAAAAACAATATATATTTATTATTGTTTTAAACCACTAACTTAAGAGTTTTCTATTATATAGCAATAGATAACTAACACACAATACCAAGAGTGGATGTTTAGGGTCACTATGCCAATGCTACATGCTGGATCATGAGGAACAAGGGTACTCGTGACTTTTTCAAAATATATTTATTTGTTTGTGATGTTCATGGCTCTCAAAAGTGCAGAACCCAGATCAAATTTCTCTTTTAGCCTGGGTCTAACAATGGTACTATTATCAAACATGACAGTCTTCAAGCACTAAGAACAAAAGAATCATTCCAGACTTCGCATGCCTGAACATATAGGATGTTAATATTTTAGAACACACAAAGATCCTACACTGGGTAATATACCTAAATCTCTTGAAATAGTGGAGAACTTACTGCTTAGGGACTCTAGTAAAATGATGATTTTCCTAGTTCTACAAAGAAATTAGAAAAATACTGCATAAAAAATATTTAGAAAAATATGAGGAGCAAAATAATCACAAAATACAAGGGGGAACAAAATTTTTGTTGCATCCACAAAAACACTTGTTCTTACCTAATTCAAGTGTGCTGATCTCAAATCTGACATTAGATTTTCTCTATAAGCTATGGTTTTATTGCAATTCAAGATTTTAGGTTTTCATCTTATTGTAAAATTTTCAACATTTAGTTTAACATAATGAAGTAGAATGTCTTCTTGGGCATCATCTTTGTGAAAATATAATAATTTATATAATGCAGTAAATACATGAATACACTAAAAGAATGATTGCATCAGAATTTGTCTACAATTTCAAAATAGAACATATTAAAACACTTATTTTAATCTTAAAATTTGTGCAAAACTAATTTAAATTCTATTCAGGAAAAAATTTGCATTTGTAGCTCTTGTGTTTGTGTACTTGTTGAGGACAATCTCGTTTGATGCTCCAGCAGTAGTCTGTTCATCACTAACAGCTCCAAGATTGTCGGGAAACTTATCAAGGTAACTGTACAGGAAGTGAATCTTAATGCTCATATTACATTAAATGTTGCAGAAAGCCAACAGCATCCTTTGAACCAGAAGTTCATAGTTTCCTGCTTTTTTGTTGCCAAGAAAGTTCTTTGTAATTGCCACAAAAGACTGCCATGTTGTTTTCTCCTCCTTATTCATCTTCCTGGCAAATTCTTTGTCACACATGAGGGTTGGAATTTGAGGTCCATTGAATACACCTGCTTTTATTTTCTCAAAAGACAAGGCAGGAAAAGCAGAAATAATATGTTAAAAGCATTTACTTTCTCTATTCAGAGACTGAACAAACTGCTTCATTAAGCCAAGTTTGATGTGAAGTGGGGAAAAATAATCCTGTCTTGATTAACTACAGGTTCATTCACAAGATTTTGCATCCCTACTTCCAGAGCTTCACGTTTCGGCCACTCCTTCTGTGTCCAGTGTTTCTCCCAAGCTTGGCTGTCCCACAAACCCAGAAAGCAAGGATACTTCGTGAAACCACTCTGTTGTCCTAACAGGAAATTGACTATTTTAAGATCCACACAAATGATCCAGTTATACTCCTCATACTTCAGAAAATCGAGGACAATTTTCATGTCATTATAATCTTCTCACAGATGAGTCAAATAATCAATTGGAACCGCAGCATAAACATTACCGTTGTGTAGGAGAACACATTTCAGACTCTGTTTAAAGCTGGCAAGAAATAGCCGCCATTCTGTTGGACTGTAAGTGGTAACATCTAGCTGGCTGAGAAGACTACTGATATCATGACAATAAACAAAGTGTTTGTCTTTGGGAAAAAGTCCGTGAAAATTTGTTCATGTTTCCTGATACTTTAGCTGACTAGTGAAGTACATTTATGAAGATTATTCAGCTGCTTTCTTTGATAGGCCCAAATCTCTTACTAAAGTCATTCAATTTGGGTTGGCTAAACTGCTGAGGGGTTAGTGATTGCTTGGCATCAGAAGAAGACCCTTCAGATTCTACAACCATTTCCTCATGCATCTTATCAAAATACACTTGATATGTTCACTTTCTTCATCCTTAGAAGAAATCAAACCATTGAAAACTGGAACCAGGAGTGTCTCAGAGTGTGGGATAGGTTGTATCGTATTACTGAAGGAATTTAGGATATGCGATCATGTGCCCTTTTTTCTTGCTGATACTCTTTGTATGAATCAGACAGAAATAACAGTTATAGCTGTGGTCTTTGGTTCATGCCAAACCATGAGAATACCAAAAGGCAGTCCTTTGCATTTTCCTTTTGTCCAGTCATGAAGCATTTCCTCACAATTATGACACACAATATAAGGAGCCCAATTCTTATCTTGATTGCCAAGGGGAACTTGAAATTGGCAATATATGCACGTGTCACAAATGAAATATTGCGCCTTTGATGTTGAAGTGTGTAACAGCCACATATGTAACAGAAGGTGCCAGGACTATTCTTACATTTACGCCTACTCGAAGAAGCCATGATTCAATCTTAAAACAAAATAAGAGGGTGTTTTTATCAAATAATAATTTTTGCATTGAGAAACAACTACAATTATGTCAAAGTGATGTTTGTAAAACATTAATTGCCTTGTGGTTGTGTTCAATCCAAGAGTCATTGCCCTTTAACTCTGAATTAAAAACCAATGCATGCCATTAACTGTAACAAAAAGAAATTAAAATTGCATGAAAACTCGAGCATGCACCAAAAACAAATTTCAGATTTGGAATCAGCAATGTAGAAGTATAAAGAAAATGTTCTAAAACCTCATGCAACAGAAAATAAAAAAAATTGTTCCCCAGTGATATTAATGAATATATTTCTAAAATTAAAAAAAATAAAAGCAGTACAAATTTTTTATAAAGACTATACTGAACTATAAACATATATTGCTATTTCTAAAGAGCAAAGATTTAGAAGCAACATATTAAATCTAAAGTAGAGGTAAATAAAAATTATTATATAAGGCATATACATGAAACCGGTATTACCAAAAAAAACAAAAATTCAACTTTTTCCAAGAGTAAGCAATGTAAAGAGACAACCACACTAACATACCTAAGATTAGAAACACTAAAATTAAACCTATGAGTCAATTCTGCACATTCTACATATAAATACATATTACCAAGAAATCCTGATATTTTAAAATCCTTCCAAAGTGAGCCATAATTACTGTAGCGGAAGGCTAGAGAGTGATGATCCAGTCTCTGTGCCCTTCTTTTCCACATAGGTAGGACAATTTAATCTATATTCAAACCATGTCCTGATAGTTGGGGGCTAATTTAAACTTAGATATAAATTTAAGGAGTTCTAGTTCAGTTCTCAGAGACTTAACCTCAAGTAAGCAAGTTATGATCTGGACCTCAGTTCTCAGAGTCAAGTCCCTGCCTTGTTCTTAAAGACAAGTTACAACCTGGTACTCTAGTTCTAGGAATTGGAATCTCCCTTATTATAGTGTCCAAATCACAATTTTGGTAAACAACATCATGTCCTATTCCTCAATCATAAGACCCCCACCTTATTCTTTCCATTTTTTTCACACACAGAGTACAGTCCCTAAACCCAAGCCAAACCTTACTGCTATATTTGCACTCACACTGTCACATTCCTGATTTTGACAACCTACAAAGCTCTGTGAGTTTTCTCTTCATGTATCTGTCCTGAAAATAATTGCCTGGCTGAATTTCACTTGTTGGTGTCATACCTCTATGACAACTAGCCCTGCCCAGGCTTCCCTCAAATTATCAACTGTAACTAATTGAGTAGTACCCCCTCTTCTTAGTACCTGTCCCAAGCCTGAAAGTTGGTTTAATTCAAAGTCTTAGGCTCTTCCATACATCTTGTTTAGCTATAGTTAGCCAAATAGAGTTACTACAGACTATACCCAGTAAAGTAGAATCCAAAAAATATATTTTCCCTGAGAGAGGCAGAATCACTTAAAAATTAATAATTTTTTTTTAGTGCTCTAGAATTACTTTACGATAGTTGTACTTTCTGATAGAATTGATTGCAACCTTTTCCTAGGCAAAACAAAACACTGTCGCCAAAGTTCCCATGAAATGTGTGTCTCTAAAACACTGCTGTGTCGTACATTTTTTTTTATTAATTTTAATGGGGTGGCATTAATAAATCAGGGTACATATATTCAAAGAAAACATTTCCAGGTTATCTTGACATTCAATTATATTGCGTACCCATCACCCAAAGTCAAATTGTCCTCTGTCACCTTCTATCTGGTTTGTTTTGTGCCCTTCCCCTCCCCCCTCTCCTCCCTCCCCCCACCCTGTAACCACCACACTCTTGTCCATGTCCCTGAATCTCTTTTTTATGTCCCACCTATGTATGGAATCATATAGTTCTTAAATTTTGACTGATTTACTTATTTCACTCCATATAATGTTATCAAGATCCATACATTTTGTTGTAAATGTAATACATATTTAAGATGATCTTGAGCTAAGGATAGAAACTAATAACAGACGTCTAACAGAAGAATTTTATATTTTAAAATTCTAAGACTAGATTTAGAAGCCAAAATACAGTTTACTTTAAATAGACTCTTGTAAAAGAAAGACATATAAGAAAAGGAGAGGAGACACTCCTTTCTATAATTAGAAAAGTAAACATTTCTGAAGTTGGAGTGTTATTATGCCTTAAGTGTGTTATTCTCTCCACTACTGTAAAGCTATGATACTTCGATTTTCATAGGAAGAAAAGTGAGCCCATTTTTCTTATTTTAGACTTAAAATATACATTTTTAAAAAATAATCTATTCCTATCAGGTCTAAAAAACTCTTTGGAAACTATATTTTGACAAATTTGAGAGTTTTTTAGAGTAAAAATCCCAGTCTCCAATTTTATGTTTATCCTCATCCAGGCAGGTCAGTTCTGGCATACGTATTTAGGTCTGTGGAGCCATGTAAGTAAGCACTACCATCTTGTACAAGAGACCATCGATTAAATCTTTGGAGAGCCCTGTAAAATGCTTTTTTCAAAGCAACTGTAGGATTTCCTGACTGTGGCACTACAGAATAAAGTTTGAAAACTTTGCATGAAAAAGGAAGCTACTTGGAATTAGGTAATACATGTGTCAGGCATGAGCAGAAGAAAGATAGTGCGCTAGGTACAGAAGGTCACTCAGGGGGAACGGCCCAGGTGCCTAGCAATGGGGAAAACAAGGACCTCACTCCCAGGGTGACCTTTCCTCCCCTAGCATATTGTTGGTCGCCTGGTTTAAGTCTCCTGACCTTTCACATCAATGGTCATGCAGTTGATGTGGTTTGTATCCTCCCCTGCCCTTTCCTCTCTTTACACACTACTAATCATGTGGTTTTAGACCCCCTTTAGAGGAGGAACAAAGGACAGGAGAATAGCCTCATAAGACCACCATGTAACCCTTGCATGACCTTTCCCTTAAGCATTAAGTCCTAAGGATAACATCTAGGCCTCAGTTATGTTTCAGCTCCAGGTCCAGAAAAGCAGCAAAACCAGATGAAGCCCTGCCAAGGCTGACATCAAGACCTGCTGCAATGTCCAATGACACCCTGCCTGGCACCAACCAATCAGTCGAGACTAGGGCTCTGAAAGGACACACCTGGAAAGCTGATGAATATTCATTATAGTGTGATCCTCCCCTGGGACTCCCCTGGGACTTCTCCTACAATCCTTGTCCATCCATTAGGATGGAGGACCCAGCCTGGCTCTCTCTATGGAGCACGCTTTTCCCCATCCCCTTTCCCCAGGCATGTTTTCCTTGCCTCTCTCTTTCTATTAAGCTCCAAGGGCCCTTTTGCTTCTGTGACTTGTTACCTGAACCAATTTCTTCAACAGCTCACTTCTTCCACCTCTGTGACTTTCTAAATAAACTTTTTATTATAGTAAACTCTTGGCTCTGAATTCTTTCTTAGCCAGAACTCATGTACTGAGGTTGCTTAACTGAGGTACAGTCTGAATCCACCAGTTTAATACCTGGTTCCATTTCACTGCCAACATATATACTGCTCACAAAAATCAGGGGATATTTTATCGCTTCATATTCATTTGGAAAATATCCTCTGAAGATAACAAATATATACAAATTCTCTTTCCCTGCTTCACCTGTTTTTAAAAAATACCATTCCCCTTTTCTATTATAAATCAGTGGATAATTTTATGCTTTTAAAGAATCCGACTCAGATAAGTCCCAAATAGAACAGCAGTTCTATGGTGTTTAGAAGAGTACTGAGCAAAAAAGGTTGTCTACTGCCATACTGAGATCTCTGGAGACAGAACTTGAGTTCTTTTCACAGGTAGTGAAATGAATGGTCTCTTGGGCTTCCCCCTCTCTAAAGACTGGTTTTACTAAATGCATCTAGAACTCCATGGCTGTCCTCTAGTATTAAGTGACAATAAGGACTGTGATCCAATTGTGACATGTAGGGAGGATAGGAGAGAAGAAGAGGAAGAGAAAGAAATAAGAATTATATTTTATATCCAAAAGCATGAGTATACAAAAATTGACTAATATATAACTGATTACATGAGGTCTTTAGAATAATTATGATTAGTCAGTACTTTATACTAAGATCTTGAAATCAAAAATAGCTTATAATACAAGCAAAAAAAAAAAAAAAGGTTTTCAAATGCCAACAACATAAAACAAAGGAACAACTGAATTTGCTAATAAAATTACCTTTACATACTCTTTTATTCTAAAATAAACCAAATTCCTAACAAAACCAGCTTTCCTACTTTTCCCGGTTGAAAACAAAAACAGATTTTCTTACAAATATCAACTCTAAACACTGAATAAGCACTATACTTTATTTTGGGGAAAGAAGAGTTTTCTGGGAAGTAAGATTTTATGTAAAATAACTTTTAACACACACATTAATTTTAAAAATACCAGTATGAGGTTAAATAATAAATAACCCTTGAATAACCAAGATAATATGTTATTTTTAATGTGTCCATATTCAATATCATTCATAATAGTGGTACTGTCTAGAAGAAGATATCTCTTACTTGCAAACCTATAATTTTATTTTAAAAAATACAGACATCACTAAGAATGTTGACTCACAACTACTTAATTCATGCTTACTATTTACTCAGGGAAATAAGTGATCATTTGGCCAGCTATATGAGTATATGATTTATAACGACATCTTTCATAAGTTAAGCTTAGCAATACTACTAACTTTATGAACAGTTATAAATAGGATTTTTACCACTCCTCTATGATTCTGTGTTATATGTGCATATGACATAATGTGTGTGTGTGTGTGTGTGTGTGTGTGTATATATATATATATACACACACACACACACACACACACACACGCGCGCGCGCGCGCGCACACACACACACACGCGCGCGCTTAAATATTTTGTAAACCTCAAACACAGACCTTTAATACACAGGTCGGAAACCAACTCAGTAATTCAAAGAAGCTTATCCTGATTAATATTTAGAAAAACCTGAGCTTGGATTTTGAAGTTTCTTATGTCAATTACCTTCACAATTTTGACTGCCAAAAGTGTTTTATATCACATGTAATACAGAAAGTGAAGTAGTTTATTTTACCAGTTTCTGGCATTAATTTCAGAGACTTCAAAAATCTCAGTGTAAAATGTTGTAAAACCTAGGCCCAGGCTGGTTGACTCAGTGGCAGAGCGTGGGCTTGGTGTGGACATTCCAGGTTCGATTCCCAGTCAGGGTACACAGGAGACGTGCCCATCTGCTTCTCCATCCCTCCCCTTTTTGCTTCTCTCGCTCTCTCTCTGTCTCTCTCTTCTCCTCCCCTCTTGCAGCCAAGACTTGATTAGAGTGAGTTGGTCCCGGACTCTGAGGACGGCTCCATGGCCTCCGCCTCAGGCACTAAAAAATGGCTCAGATTGCAATGGAGCAAGGGTCCCAGCTGGGCAGAGCATTGCTCCCTAGTGGGCTTGCAGGGTGGATCCTGGTCAGAGTGCATGAGGGAGTCCATCTCTGCCTCCCTTCCTCTCATTAAACAAACAAACAACCAAAAGCAACCTAGAGAGCTATCTAAAAAGAGCTACTGTTGTTCTACAAATTACCTTACAATATTTTTAAAACTGAATCATACTATTCTGTGTTCATAAGACTGAATACTTTTAGCTATCTAAAATTTGAGGAAATTAGCTCATTTGAAACACAGAAAAACTAATTCAGTTAATTAAAGGGGAATGATAATTATAACAAAGTATAGCTTGTAATAATATTCATACTAATGATAGTTAATTAAATAACATGGCATCCACATAGCAGTATCCTAATGAGTATCAACCCATACTTCAAATTTCTCTGATACCAGCAGAAAACTGAAAGTAACAGTCTTTGACATATGTAGAGCCAAAAGTTTCTTAGATATAGGTAGTTCCAGATTGCAGCATTTCTAAGTTACTGTAATATTCTTTCAGATGTACAGGTTTCTGTCATCTTAGTGAGGCCTAGGATCCTTTAGTTCTGCTTCTGTATTTGAATACCTACTTCATATATAACAAATATTATACATGATTTTATAAATTACCAAGAGAAAATGACCATGTTTGTGTTTCCCACAACTAACATTTTCCACATCAAAAAGAGTGGGCATATTTTCAAGAGATATTTCTTTTTACTGTTATTTAAACCGTAATGTGACCATTCTTCTCATGGAATTTTAATCATCTTAATGAAAATGCAAGTGTCCCATGATGCATAATATCCCATGCTAATATGTTTGCCCTTATTTAATGTCAAAGCTATCTTAATATGATTTTACTTAAACAGAACATAAGGGAGCATTTACACATAGGATAATATTCTGGAAGAGTCTGTGAGGTCAGGTTTGGCATAATTTGCCTTGTGGCTGTAACTGTATCTTACTCTAAGTACAGCGATTTCCTCATAAACATGGCCAAATCATTTTGTGGTAAAGACAAGAAAAAGTACATATAGTATACATGACAGATGACAGCACCAGACAAATTCTCTATTACAAACAGTATTCAGGAAAAATAGGATACATGTGTTTTTCAAATATAGTTTTTCTGAGAATATAACTCTATTACAAAAGCATACATTTTAAAATTTATAAACCTTTACAAATTTTGGAATATAAAGAGTGCGATCAAGCTAATAACCCAGTAATTATGCCATTCACAGTTTTTCCAGTTTTTCTTGAACTGCCTTTTTTAATTAAATAGCATCTATTGTATAATTTATAATTCCTTATGGAGTAAGAAACCCAAAAGTTACCTATAAATTTCCATAAATAATTTTAAAGTTCATTATGGAGTAGGATACTAGATATTACCTATATATTGCCAAGACAAAGTTAATATTTATATAAGACCATATGTATTAATAGATAAAGTTGGTAGCTACTAGAATGATAGCTGACAGGAGCTTTGAAAAAATTATTTCCTCACCAATGCCTAAAATTTCACCATTGTAGATTACATATTTTGTCTAAAACTACATTTAAAATACAGTGTGTCTGTAAAGTCATGGTGCACTTTTGACCTGTGATGGGTCAAAAGTGCACCATGACTTTACGGACACACTGTATAATTGTTAATCGGTAAGGTAACATTATAAGCATTGGAAGTAATATATATATATATAGTAACATGAATAACTTAACTAGTTCTTTTCCTGACAGTGTACTTTGATAAGAATGAGAACAAAATTAACATAGAATGAAGAATACAATAATAAAGAGATAAATGTAACCTACTGTCAATTTTGAGAAGCCTACATCTGCATATTTAATTTAAAGATTTTAAAAATAATAAATAAAAAGGTGTTTTTGTTGGGGTATGTGTTTGAGGGCTAAAACATAAAGAAATAACATACTTAACATTTTGAAGTGGAGTGGAATGTAATTAAATGAGATGGCATACAAAATAGCATTGTGCTTGAGAATAAAAAATAGTGATGTTGGCGATGATGATGTTAACACTTTCTGTAGTTGTTATAACATAAGTCTTCAAGTTGAATGTAAGTGCAAGGAAACAAAATGTTTGGCATTTATTTATTTATTTATTAATTACAGGGACAGAGAGAGGGATAGACAGACAGGAATGGAGAGAGGTGAGAAGCATCAATCATTAGTTTTTCGTTGTCGTCGCAACACCTTAGTTGCTCATTGATTGCTTTCTCACATGTGCCTTGACCTTGGGCCTTCAGCAGACCGAGCAACCCCTTGCTGGAGCCAGCGACCTTGGGTCCAAGCTGACGAGCTTTTGCTCAAGCCAGATGGACCCACGCTCAAGCTGGCGACCTCGGGGTCTTGAACCTGGGTCTTCCGCATCCCAGTCCGATGATCTAGCCACTGCGCCACCACCTGGTCAGGCTTATTTTTTATTTCTTGATGGTTTGGTAAGTTCAATCTTAATACATTAAAATCTTTCAAGTGAAACATTAAAACAATTTTAATCATATTTTGTTTAAACGTTAGGATAAAATAAATCATGCTCTTCTAAGCAGTGTAGAAGACAGACAGTAGAAATATCTAAGAAGTAAGGAAAAGGATCCTGGATTTATATTCAGAGAAGTTGGGCTTCATTCATGACTTTACCAATTTAACTATGTAATTATGAGTAAATCTTTAAACATCTGCCTTCAAAAAATATTGCAAAGTTCAAAGGATAAAATGCTTTAAAACCATATACCGGTAAATGTTCTGGTGAGATTTGTAATCTTTTAGCATTATCAAGGTTTTATTTATATATACCAAAATTTTAGAAAAGGTGTCTTGGAAAGCAATTTTCTTCCTTATAGACTAGAAAATACAGTGTAACACAGCATGTCTCAACCTAATAAATATCTTCTAATAGTAACAGCAGCACACGTGAAAAGCAGGTGGCTAATTAGTTATACCAACTCAGCCAGGATAACCTAAGGATGCTTCCCTGAACCACAGTTTTCTCATTTGTTAAATCATAGGGTATTGGATAATGTCAAAGTTTCTACCCATCTCTGAAATTATTACATTATCTGGAAAAATTCACTTTCACTATTTTTTTTAAAATAAAATTATAAGAAGCAGTAAGTAGCAAATTAGCTTCTTAACTAACATTTGATGATGGCATGCAAAAAGCCTCTAAACCATAAGACTGAATAGTGTTATTAATGTTTTAAACTGTTCATGTATTTTCTGTAACATTTAGTGACTTGTTATGGGAAAAAAAGGTCTTTTCTAGCAGTACATAAATTGAGCTAGAAGTGTTAAATTTTAAGTTACTTTTTAAATCTAAATTTTCCTTTATATTCTCAGGTCATATTTGCTAGACTTAAAGTGGCAAAAATAAAATTCTGTTGAACGGTATGGATTGTGGACAAGAACAACTACATTCATATTCAATAGGAGAGAAATATGCACATAACTAGATTATATTGCTCTTAAACTGAACTTCAGGAAGCAAGAATCAAACTACCTGTCTTCCCTTTAGACCGTTCTTTCCATGAATCCCAGGAACACCCTAGAATATATAAAAAAAAAACAAAACAGAAGTAAATGTTTGTTGAAAAACTGATTGAATTAGAAGTTTTTTTCTCAAACACCAAATAATGAAATATGCCAAAGAGAGAAAGTGTTCTATAAATTGGTGTGATGTTCGCCTGACCTGTGGTGGCGCAGGGAATAAAGTGTCGACCTGGAACACTGAGGTTGCCAGTTCAAAACCCTGCACTTCTCTGGACAAGGCACATATGGGAGATGATGCTTTCTGTTCCTCCCCCTTTCTCTCTCTCTCTCTCTCTCTCTCTCTCTCTCTCTCCTCTTTAAAATGACTAAATAAAAAAAAATTGGTGTGATGTTCAGAAAAGCTTCAATATATTAATGTAATGGAAGTAGACCCTTTTCTTCATAACAGAATTCTGATTTTATTCAGGAATCCATCCCATCTGAAATTCCAAATGGAATCCCAAATTTCCTCTAGAGATAGTTATTTGTCCAGAAGGCCAACTTGCTTGAACCATTTGGGCCATGGCTTCAGGAAGGGAAGATATATATATATATATTGAGAGAGAGAGAGAGAGCAAGAAAGAAGGGGGAGGGGTGAAGAAGCAGATGAATGCTTCTCCTGTGTGTCCTGACCAGGAATTGAACCCAGGACTTCTACACGTTGGCCTGATGTTCTACCACTGAGCCAACAGGCCATTTTCTAAAATTTACGTAGCATAGCTATATCTCAGGATAGGGCAGACAGAATTATATAGGTACTTCTTTATAAATAAATACAAATTTTTCTTATAATAAATATTATATATATATTATTAACTTCAAGAAAGGACATTTGCTTTCCATTGTTTTCAGAAGTTAATAGCACTAAATTATTTTCTTCTGCTTTTCTCTACTGAAATGTTTTATAACATAATAATGATACCCAGTTAGCTATATCATTTATGGTTTTAATCAGAATTTTAAGTAGCAAAGGATATTAGGACATGGTACCCATGATAACCACAATATCACAAAATGATCTTATATTTTGATTTGCTTTAGTCCTAATATTTTCATATAGACTGGTCAGAATTAGTGAATATGATTGCAGGTAGTGTGCTTATTGAGGGTACTGCCAATACTGGAATTCTTAAATCCAAGATAACATTTTTCAATGTTATATAACTTTGGCTTATTTCCTACATAAATTACTAGACATAAGTTCATACCAAAAGGTCAGGAAAGAATTGCATTATGAACAGCAGAGTAATTAACAATGTGAACTGTATATGCTCCTTGGGTCAATAAGAATCAGCTCAATTCTTTGCATGATGGATTGGAGGTATAAGTCTACTATACAACAAGGCAGTTCATTAGATAGCTGTGGGATCATGCTGAAGATACTTTTTCCAAGGGAAACAAATGACTCTCATGTTTTTCAATGGCAAATCTTCACCTCATCTCATCAAAGAAGACTGAACATTTTGATTGTTAATACAGAAAATTTAAACTCTGAATCTTTCTTCTCTGGAAGGGCATTCACAAGTAATTACAAGAAATGCAATTTATCACTCAGTTGAAAAATTATATATTTGTTTAATTCCTAGTCAAGGCACACAGGAGAAATGACCACCTGCTTCTTCACTCCTTGCCCTCCCTTTCTCTCTCTCTCTCTTTCTCTCTCTTTCCCTTGCACAGCCATGGTTTAGTTGGGCCCAGTTGCTGATTATGGCTTTATGGCAGTGGTTCTCAAAGTGTGTGTCAGGGCACACTGGTGCACCTTAGAAGATTTCCAGGTGCCCTATGGTATTCCAGGGAAATATATGCCTGTTGGGGACCAAAAATCCAACAGGGTTTTTGGAGTTTAGATTTTTGGGGGACAGAGGTGTGGGGAATTGGCTGTAAGCTGACAGTCTTCCCAACCCCTCACCTCACTTGTCTGATTAGGTTGCAAAAGGCTGTTAAGCTGTGGTGCTGGATTGTTTACACTACCATCCATGTTCCCCAGAAAGATTGGAGGCAAGTTTCTTCTATCCTTTGTTTGGTGTAAAGTTAAGATTTGCTAATGGTCTCACTTTACCCTATAAATAAAGCAGGGTGCGGTTTTTGGCCATGCTTTGTTCTTGCTAGCAGCAATTACAGGGCCCTCCTTACTCTGCATTTTCTTAATTCCTCACTGTTACCACTAGGGACCTGGAATTACTAGCTGCACTGGTTTGCGGTATGTGCCCAGATATAAAAATAAATATAGTTACTCTATTATACCATTTCATTACAGAAATACCACTCTTTTTGTTAACACATCATTATTATATTTATTATTAACACATTGTTATATTATTTTTAGATAAAGACACCCAAATAAAATGGGTAGATTTCTCAAAAAGAAGCGTGATATTGAAGAATCCGATTCTGGAAGTGAGCAAAAGTTAAGTGTAAATAAAATAGGACTTGAAGGCTGATGGGCATAATTTAACTCATAGCATTTTCCATTACTTAACACTGAACAATATGATTGAATTAGAAATCCATTCATGGAAGCTTCAAGTGATTTTGGTTTAACATTAACAAAAGAAGAAGAACTGGCACCTATATCCACTGATCATGGATTGATGATTAAACGTAAGGAATTGTCTCTTGAAACCTTTTGGTTTATGAAAGAATATGTGGCAATATCTAAAAAAGCTTTGAACATTTTAATACAATTTTCAACATATTTATGTGAATTAGGATTTTCTACCCTCAACACAATTAAGAGTAAAAAGAGAGAAATTCTTCAATGTATTGATGAGAAAATGAGAGTTCGCCTTTCAAATATATGCCCAGACATTGAAGAAATCACTAGGACACATCAGGGTAATGTTTCTCATAAACATAAGAATGAAAAAACTTAAACACATTCATGCCGGGACCTGCCAAACTTACTAAATCTTACTAAGACTGTGTCTATATATATTAAAAGATAATGTTTTTGTCATTTTTTATTTTTTAACCCCTCTTTTTTTATGATTTCTAAAAAGCATAACTCAAAAATTGTAACATAAAAATGTTTTTTAATATCATAACAAATTTAATTTTGTCATATTTATTTTATTTAAATACCATAAAAGCATGCTTGGACTTTATATTATTTTTCTTTAATATTTGACTTAATTATTATAACATATTTCTCAGAAATTTATATATAGTGCGCCTACAATTATTTGTAGAATTTTAAATGTGCCCTGACTTCAAAAAGTTTGAGAACCACTGCCCTATGACATTGCCTCAGGCACTAAAATAGCTCAGTTGCTGAGGAATGGAGCAGCGGCTCCAGATGGGCAGAGCGTCACTTGGTAAGGAGTTTGCCAGATGGATCTAGGTTGAGGCGCATGTGAGACTCTGTCTCTCTGCCTTCCTACCTCTAGCTTAATAATAAAAAAATTATATATTTTAAAAATTCATCTAGCAAAGAATGATCTGGTTTACTTTTATTTGCAAAAGTCAGTTTCCAGAAATGAAAATTTGGGCCTGAAAAGCATTCCTACAACAATAGAGTTAAATGCTAAATTTCTGTATGATTTTCTTTGCTTTCAAACCTTATCACATGCTAATAGTACTTAATTTTACCTTTTTAATGAAAATGAAGGTGTGGAAATACATAGAAGTCACTGAAGTGCAATGACACCCGAAACTAGCTACGATAAAATTGGGATGCCAGAGCTCTCTGCATATCTTGATTGATTTTTTAAGTATATCAAACCATTTTGCAAAGATTCTATCTTTATTTACAAGTATCTACATTTATGAACAGCTATCTTTCATTATTAAACTATACAAAAAATATATTTTCTAAGGCTGAATTATTTACTGCATATTACATTATAAAATTAAGAGTTTATACTCAAAGTAAATATTAATGATTTACAAAATAAAATTTTATAATTATATATTTTAATATTACAATTTGTTTTTTTAATTGAATTTAAGATAGCTAGCCATATACATTTGTATCATCTTACTTTCTCAAAAAAAAATTGGTAAAATTTAAGAGAATCTAATTATATTTCTGGTAGGTGATTCTTCTTAAAGCTGGCTTGCTTCTCTCAGTAAGATTATTCACCTGGCATATGAGTTTATGACTCTTGTACATTATCATATCTAAATCACTTTAGAAATAATACTTGAAGGAAATTTACTTACTCTTTCTCCTTCAGGTCCCAGTTGTCCTACTTCTCCAGGAGAACCAATGAAACCCTTAAAATAAGCAAATAATGTTTATATTGTTTCATTTGAACATTCACCCTTTAAGTAATTCCAAACAGAGATGCCTAAAAGCTCTTCACAGTAATGTGAAATTATACGTCTTTACGGTATGAATAAATTTGCCTCGCCTTATTGCTTTCCTTCCAGAAGTTCTAGAGCAATTTTTTTGTTAAAGAAAAAAAAGTAAGGAATGTAACTTAAGACATGTAGCTAATAAAAATCAATAAGACTAAATCCTTTTCTTTAATAAATTTTATAGCGAGTAGAAAACACATATATATTCTACTAAAATATAAGCTGACTGGAGATTTGAAAAGACTATAAGAATTACAAAAGGAAGTATGGAGGAGGAAGAGATTCATTCTAATGTGGCAGGAGGTCAGGGCAATCAAAGGTTTCATACCAGACTGGCACTGGAGAAGGCCCACAGAGTAGGTAAAATCTGGCTAAGCAGAGGATGGAGAAAGAACGCTCCAAGCAAAAAAACTACAGTACTCTGAGATGTACTAGAGAGAACTCAGGAAGCATTTTTAAATGGCACTTGACATAATTTTATGTGCGAAGTGCTTTGGATAAGGGCCAAGACCCACTGTGGCCTCATGAAGATTCCAGTTGGTCTGAGAAACAAGGAGTACACATAAATAATTACGTGAGGTATTTTTCCCTAGCATACTTTAATTATATCTCACCTGTGGCAAATAATCTGTTTCATCAATTTCATAGATAAAATGCATATTAGTTAGGAAAGCATATAAAAGAGAACCTTGAATTTCAGGCTAAGAATTTTAGACTTTATGGTAGTCTAAATTTTAGACAACCGGAAGCTCCTGACTTTGGGGGAGTGTGGTAATCTCCTGAAGTTGAATTGTTATTCCAAAAAATCAATCTGTTGATAAGAGGCTGAATACTTCTAAGACAGGAAACACTAAATGTAGGAAAATTTGTTAGAAGGTTCTTTCAACCATCCAAATTTGAAGGAATATCAGTCTGGATCACTGATTCACAAAACATTATTTTTTGTGCCATTGTATGTCAGGAACAGGGATTATAATGATGAATAAGAAAATTAGTGCCCTCAAGAACTTAATCATTTATTAGTAATGAGGTTAATACAAATAAATAATTGCAATATCATTTGAGAATTGTGACATGATTATGTGATATGTAATGTGATAAATGCAATACGCAATGGGAACTTTGGAGACAGAATGACCACTGGGTCTGGAAGGAGGATTCAGTAAAGCTTTGCAGAGGAGGCAACATTTGAGCAGTGTCTGGAAAGCACTGCAGGTAGGGCTAGTAAGGTACCACTGATCATTCAATCAATCAATAGGAATGAAATGACACTGAATTTTCATTAAACTACAAATAGGTCCATGTGGTAGGCAGGGTTTAAAAGGGTAGCAGTGGCCACATCATAAAAGGATTTATACATAATGATGGAAGTTTGGAATTTATTCTGTGGGCCACTTAAAAAATTAGCCATAATTTTGATAATAATCAAATTTACAGTTTATAAAATTCATTAGAATTACACTGGGTCAACAGGTCTTTGTATATATCTCTAAGGGTAAGGCAAAGATAATTCTAAGGTTTACAGTTGAACAAAGAGAAATATGAAAACAAACTATTAGGAAGATGAGTTTGGTAGAAAGAGGATGTTCTGTTAGTCATTCTGAGTTTGTGGTGATGCGAGGTATTGAAATGTAATTATTTTAGCAAGGAACTGAATATGTAAGACTCATAAAAAGCAATAAGATTTGAAGGCAAAGTAGGTGAAAAGCATTAAGATTAGACTAGAGCTTTGAGAAGAAAACCAAGAAAAATTATCACTGAACCACAGAGAAAGGTTGAAATGCAGATGGGAGAAGAATGACTTTATAAATACAGAGGAAAACTAATGTATAAAACAAAACTGAAGGAGAGATACAGGAGGCCATCTTCACTAAATTCTAAATGAAGGCTACTTATTTGAATCAAAGAATGGGTGCGTTTTCAGAGTAAATTCTTCCTAAAAAAATACATTAAGAAAGAATTCAAGTTTCAAAAATGAAAATGCCATTTGTACAACATAGCCCTATTCACAAGTCAAAAGGTGGAAGCAACACACATACTGAACAGATGAATAGATAAACAAAATGTGTTTTATTTAGACAATGAAATATTACTTAGCACTTAAAAGGAAGGAAACTCTCAAGCCTGACCAGGTGGTGGTTCAGCAGATAGAGCATCGGACTGGGACACAGAGGACCCAGTTTTGAAACCTCAAGGTCACCAGCTTGAGTGCGGGCTCATCTGGCTTGAGCATGCACTCACCAGCTTGAGTGAGGGGTCTCTGGCTTGAGCGTGGGATCATAGACATGACCCCAAGGTAGCTGGCTTGAGACCAAGGTCACTGACTTGAGCAAGGGGTCACTCACTTTGCTCTGCTGTAGCCCCCCAGGCAAGGCACATATGAGAAAGCAATCTATGAACAACTAAGGGGACTAAGGAGCTGCAACAAAGAATTGATGCTTCTCCTCTCTTCCCTTTCTGTCTGTCTGTCTCTATCTGTCCCTCTCTCTTATTCTCTCTCTGTCTCTGTCACAAAATAATAACAATAATAAAATAAAATAATAAAAAAAGGAAATTCTGACCTATGCTACAACATAAATTTAACTTTGAAGACAATCATGCTAAGTGAAATAAGACAATCACAAAAGAATAGATATTATTCCATTTAAACGAAGTATATAAAGTAGTCAAATTCATAGACAGAGTAGAATGGTTGTCAGTGTCTTGGGGAGTGGTTGAATGGAGAGTTATTGTTTAATGGGTTTGGAGTTTAGTTTGGGAGGATGAAGAAGTTCTGGAGATGGATGGTTGTCGTGGCTGCACAACAATGTGAGTTAATGCATTCTGCCAAGACCTGAATATTTGTGTCCCCTCAAAAATTGTATGTTGAAGTCTATTATTCCCCAATATGGTGGTATTTGAAAGTAGAGCCTTTGAAGATAAAGTGGTTCAAACTGTGGGTCCTCATCAGACCCCAGATTTACTGGCACCTTGAACTTGAACTTCCCAACTGCAGAACTGTGAGATATAAATCTTTATTGTTTAAGCCATTTAATCTATGATATTTTTATTATAACAGCCTGAACTAAGACACGACTAAACTGTACTCTTAAAATTGGTTAATATGGCAAATTTTATGTTGTATGTATATATTATATCACATTTTTAAAGAGTAAATATCTCAGAAATTATTTCTAAGTAGCCTGGATTAAGAACCTTGTGAAGGATTTATCCTGAATGTGAACACTACTTAGCTGTTGCAGTAGTAAGAGAAGCACTTTCCTTTGACTAGAAAAACACATTTAAAATATCCCACGCTCTATAGATTATATGTTTATATAATATATATAAAATAAAATAAAAGAGAAAGAATTAGTTTCCTTCTCTTTAACTTTAATAAGCAAAACATCTATAGTTTGCTTGAAAGACAATCATCAAGAGGATGGAGAAGGTTTCTTTTAAAATGAAGCATCTAAAAATACTTTTGGTTCCAAACTTATGATGACAAGCTGCATGTATGTTCAGCCTCCTTAGCTACAGATGGCCTCAAGTTTAAATTGTTTTAATATATACAATTGGAGTTTTCCTTATAAATAAAAGAAACAGTTGCTCTAACTGGTATACACATATCGGTGAACTAAATAATCATTTGAGAACTCAGAAGTTGAAAAGTCAGAACTCTATTTAACATAGACTGTAAAGGGTACAAGCACAACATTTTACAATATTTTAAAGGGAACAATGCTGTGAGTAATTATCAAGGATTCTTGATAAATGTTACACTGATTCTAACAAAAATAAAATGTCAGGGACACCCACCAAAGAAATCATACAGTGTTGTGATCACTTTCAAAATACCACTGTTAAGTTAGTACTTAGTGTGTAATGAAGCAAATAACAAAAAATAATACAACACATAAGGTTTTGCTTTTATGTAATGAAGGTTGTATATCCAGTTAGAGGCAATTATGTGTCACCAGCAGGGCCACTAAAACATCAGGAGAGGCCCTATACACATCTACTGTTGGGAGGCAGCTAACATATTATTACTCAAAGAAATACCAAATGAGGGTTACAAATTCTGGTCTGTTTTAAACACATTTAAAATTTATCTTAACATCAATTAATAATATCAAATAACAGTACCAATCAAAAGAAATATATCGCATAATTTATAAAACCATTAATTTAAAGTGCATAGTAAGTAGTATAGTCCAGTAACAGGACACAAATGGAAGAAAAAACATTTTATAATCTGTGTTTTTGTGATTTTGTCTTTTTGACCACATTTGGTCTCAATGTTGAAAATCTACATTTGATACCCTTTGTGAATGTGAAACCTAAAGAAATGACCCTCCTGATTCCTTCTACCCTCTCAAAAGAAAATAAAAGAATTAAATCAATTAGAAAAAATTAAATTTGCTTGGCCAGGCAGTAATGTAGTGGACAGAGCATCAACCTGGGATGCTGAGGATGCAGGTTTGAAACCACAACATCACTGGTTTGAGCATGGGCACATCCAACTTGAGTGTGGGCTCACCAGCTTGAGATCAGGGTTGCTGGTTTGAACGTGGGATCATAGACATGACCCCATAGTCGGTGGCTTGTAGCCCAAGGTTGCTGGTTTGAGCAAAGGGTCACTGGCTTGGCTGGTGCTCCCGGTCAAGTCCCATATGAAAAAGCAATCAATGAACAACTAAGGTGCTGCAATTATGAGTTGATGCTTCTCATCTCTCTCCCTTCCTGTCTGCCTGTCCCTGTCTGTCTGTCTGTCTCTCTCTTTCTAAAAAAAAATAATAGATTTGTATTTAAAAAGAAATCTTTTGATAAAGCTGTCCATTAAAATCTTTAAAATTACAACTTAAAGTATTACTATATAGACAATTTTCAATACAAATGAGGGAAAGACAACAAGAAAATGCACAATATAGTGCAAAAATTACATAAAGAACTTTAAAAAGTTGTAGGAATCACTGAAGCAAGATGAGAAAATGCAGTAAGAGAAAATTGCATAGTGCCAAATAACATGCCTCGGAGTTATTACCTCGTGTACAGAAGAAACTCCCAGGTTCAGTAATAATAGAATCTGCATAGAAAGTGCATGCTATATGCTATGTACTGTGCTTTAAGAATATTAAGCTTAGGTAGTTCTCCTATCTAAAAAGTAAGTTTAATTATCATCATTTAATAATATTTTAAAAATTGAAGCACAGAAGGATTAAATGATATCTAAAGTCACAAATTTAGAGAATAAGAAAAGAAAAAAAGAAGGCCTGCCTAACTCCAAAGCCCATGTTCTTGTCCTCCTTCTTGCTTCCTGAATTCAAATCAACATGTGCTTTTGGTATAGCTTCTAATAAAAAAATACATGACTTTTCCCCATTATATGACTTATTTTCACTTAATGCTAGAGTAGAGACAACACGGACTAAATAAGAAGAGTACAGAGATAAAGGTGAGAAGACTTTGATTTTATTGATTCTAGTTCGGGCCAGCTATGACTTTGCCCCAAATCACATAAATTCTTTAGCTTTCTATTTTCTAACCTATAAAATGAAGGTACCTGTTCTCCTACTTTACATAATTGATAGCAAAATAAAATAAGAAAATACATATGAAAGTATTTGAAAATATTTAAGGATTTTAAAAATTTAAAACATTATTATAGCACATACTGTTTAAATACTTTATGCATTTCTTATTCTAAAAAAGTATTTTAGATAACATAAGACACAGTTGTAGGTTCTGGAAAATATTAAAAATTTTAGTAAACTTTTACTAATTTTTACTAGAAGCAAGTTTGATTGTAATTAGTAGCACATTATATGACATACCACAGTACTTTTTCTATTACTCCCTTAATGATTAAAAGTGGTTAACAATTCATTTAATGGTTTAGAACTGCAATGGTATGTTCTCAAGATAAGCTTATTTTCTTCTTTGTAGATATTTCTCCACTACAGATAGTTTTTATATCACAATATTACCTCAGCCTTAAACTAATATGATGATTTCTTAGGTCTGTATACACTTATAAATAAATAATGCTACAAATGTTATAAAGCATAGTCTATCACGCCAGAGATTTTTATAGGAGCTAGCAAAATGATGAAAATGAGATAAGAGCTTTGAAAGAATGGTATAAAATCTATTAGTATAAAACTCTTTTCTGTGGCCTTAACAGCAAAAATATCTCTTTAACAAGTATAACTCTTTCAAGCTAAACTTGAGTTACATTCTAAGCTCCTACAAAAGTGTAAAGACAATAAATATTTGGTATATATCATTCTACTTTTATGGACACATACTTAACAAAATGATGAAAATGCTTACTTACTCGTATACCTTTAGGACCTGGAATTCCTTCTGGTCCAGCTAAACCCTAGTGTAGTCAAAAGACATCATCATATTGTAGTACTTTTAAAAGAGGTGTTGATAAACAGATGAACAAAAATGACATATAAAGAAATATCATTTCACAAGTACAAAAGTCAAAACTCTATGTACTTAATGAAGACTACATATGTTCGAGGAATTTTAGAATTTCAGAGCCAAAAGAGTCACTGTATTTAATCTACATACAAATATATTTTAGGTATCTAAAAGAGTAGATTAACATATGTGGTCAGATACAAAAAATAATTTATCATAAAATTATTCTCATTGGAAAACTGGGTTATTTTAAAACACTTCTAATTAATTTATCTAAAATCTATTCTCATAATTTAAAAAATAAGTACATTTAAAATTCATAGCAATGTCCACATGATTGCATATTTGCAGCATATTTTATATTTTTCAGATAACATATATCATTACTTGGTGATAAGGCTCTAATATGCAATACCCTCTACATACTTTTAAAGACCTAAAAAATAAAATTTTGTTAACAACGGATTGTTTATTGGCATTTTTATTTCCCTCATTCTTGAAAACAGAAAATGTATTACATATGTAGTTTTCTAATATGCTAAATAAATAATTAATTTCAATAGTAAGTAATCAATTCATGAAAACCCAGGAAAGAAAATGTGTTCTTTATTAGTCTACATGAGGTAGAGAAAGTAAAAAATTACAGGGAAATAAATATGAAATGATTAGAGTGAATTTTCAAAAAAGTATACAAAAATTAAATTCATTTTAGTTAAAAGTGTTTGTAGTATATATAGCACTGTCAACCATGTCTCAAGTTTTTATAATTGTATTAGTTAAAAATGATGTTTATTATACAGTCTTAACTCTTACATTACTTCATTTTAGTCAGTGGTGGTATTGTAAAATCTGCAGCAGGGCTATTTTAAGATCTTATTAAACCCTTGGGCATTTTAAAATTGTAGGTATATCACATCAAACAGGTTTAAAACCTCCACTCCAATTTTAGACAATACTTTCTGCAGTAAAACTTTCAATGTATATTTACTTTTTTTATTTTTTATTTTTCTGAAGTGAGAAGTGAGAAGGCAGAAAAACAAAGTTCCGCATGTGCCTGACTAGAATTCACCCAGAATGCCCACTAGGGGACATTGCTTTGCCCATCCAGGGCATTGCTCCATTGCAACCGAAGCCATTCTAGTACTTGAGGTGGAGGCCATGGAACCATTCTCAGCACCTAGGACAACTTTGCTCCAATGCAGCCTTGGCTGCGGGAGGGGAAGAGAGAGGTAGAGGAAAAGGAGAGGCAGAAGGGTGAAGAAGCAGAGGGGTGCTTCTTCTGTGTGCTCTGGTCAGGGGACTTCTACAATTTTGGTTTGAAATTATTTTGCTCTAATTCATTATTTTAAAAATAAACCAATTATTCAACCATTAACTCTGAAAATCAGAACATACAATATCCTAGCGAAGACAAACAAGAAAGAAAAAGTGTAAATATAGTTACCTCACCTGCCTGCCGGGGTAACCACGTGAACCAGTATTACCAGTGAACCCTGGAAGTCCCTGAAATAAAAAAAAAATAAATAAAATACAGCAAAGTCATAAGAACCCAAGGAATCAAGTTTGATGCATTCATATTTGGAAAGACTTTTTTCCTCATAAAAATACTAAGGGTCCTACATATGGCTTATTTGATTGGAATCATTTGCTTGAAATGAAAATGACCCCAAATTTCTAAAGAAAAATAAAACTGTTAGATTAGGGCCCTTAAATAAGAAATTGAATATGAATAATAATAAGTCTAAGATAGAAAAAATACATTGCTACACAAATAAAGAAGACATTTATTACAGAAAAAGAGTTGGTACATTTCTTAATAACCACTATTTTTTTGAATTGATTTTCTTTTTGTCTCAGTCATCTTGCAAATCGCATTAACTGTCTCAGCATAAGCCCCCTAAGACTAAATAGGGTAGCGAACTTAAAAAAAAAAAAAATCTCTTCAACCTTCTTAATGTAAACCTGTTCTGCAAGTCTGATTAAGTAAATGGATATTAAGTGGTGAATACCTGCATCATCACACAGTTTTATGTAAAAATTCATATAGTAACTTTGGATGGTAAACGCCTTTTGAATTTATAACTTTGTATTTTTGCTTTAATACAAGGTTTGCTGGAGGGAGGCTGATATATGGAGACTCAAAGTCATAACAAAGGAAACATGCTACAGAATGGGGTGGAAAAGTAAAAAGAAATACCTTGATTTGCTTATACTTTCTTACAGTGACACATCATTCATTCATTCATTCAGTTTGTCTATTAAATTATTTTTTATATTTTAATCCTTATTAATTTTAATTTATTGTGTTAACATGGATTCAAGTGTCCCACTTAAATAATTCTTAAAGCAAGAAAATGCAAGAAGAATGTGTGCTGAGCTGCCTTTGCTTCAAATGGTAACAGCAATGGTAAATTACATAGGTTCCTTATTTATTATGTAAAATTCATTTCCTGCTTGGTGTTTGTAAAGAGAAATAATAAAATACACTAGCTCTTTGCCCATCACCTCTGAAACAGAAGAGTGGTTACTTCCATTTTAAGAACAGAAAACCACAAAACTCTACAGTTCAAAAAATCTAGAAAAAGAAGGACCATGGAAAATGCAAATAGAAAATCGAAGTTGAAAAGTTTTGCCCTTCCACTCTATTAGACATGTGAGTTCCTAATATATTTTTGTTTCCACTTTTCTCAGAATCCATCTCTCAATTTTATTGCCTCATTTGCTCTCTTTTCTCTCCCCTTCCTTCCCTTGCTCCAACAATTACCATTTAACAAACACATTTTTATATGTCAATCACTATGCCAAGTTTTCCATCTATGAGATGGGATACTGTTTTTACTATTCTGCATATGAAGAATATTAACTTATCCAAGATGCCACAATGAGTAGCACAGTCTGGATGTGAGCCCAAATAAAAGTTTTAGTGTGTGTATACACATACACATACACACACTTATACAAACATCTATACATCTAAATGACAATGGACAGTTTAACAGAATGTGAATAAACAGTGGCCTTCTGATAATTACAGAATGAAACTGTTTACAAGTAAAGAGATAATATCCCATGAATTTCAAAAACCATATTTATGTACTAGACATGACCTTATCAATATTATATATAATATATAATATATTTCTATAATAACATTTAATGAGCACCTATCATGTGCTATAAATTAGTTCAAGTATTTTATATATATTATGTTATTTAATTTACTTAAAACCTATTAGTTAAGTATTATTATCCCTATTTTACAGACAAGAAAAATGAGACATAGTTTGTCACCAGTGGAAAGTCATTTAGGTAGTAAGTAAGAAGTTAGGATTTAAATTAGCAAATCTAACTTCAGAGACCACCATTCAAAGATGCTTTTATAGTACAAGTTTGAAGTGCAAATAAATTCTAATAGTACTGCAAGGAAAGCTCTCTAACGAAAAGATTTGTTCCAGTTTATTTACAGGTGCTTCCTTCATGTCCCACCCATCCAATTCCAAAATGTACAGACCTATATCCTACCATTCATGAACCTTATATTTAGGTATGTCAATAGAAGAGTGAAACAAATTAAAAATGCTGTTTTTATTCTGTAGGTCACTATCTGACTAATGTCCACTGCAATTCCTTTCATTCCTTTCCCAGACAAATTAGGTTAATTGGCCTGAACTAAAACTAAAACGGCAACCTGTTACAAGACATAAGTGAAATCTTATGATTTTGAATGGATTTTCATAGAATATGTTAAAGCAATGTGTGGAGAGCTAAAAACATTCCAACGGCACAGAGAAATACACAAAAGAACTCCATTTGATTGCTAAACTCTGCTCTACTGGAGTGGCAGTGACCAAGGTAAACAAGCAAGCCTTTAGAAAGCAAATCTTATACGGCATAAATATATCCTAACTCAACCATACCCTGAAATCACTGCGACAACCACAGAAGCTCAAAAGAAGCTCAAAATGAATATGACAACTCAATTTACTCTGCACTCAAAAATGTTTTTTTTTAATGGCTCTTTAAATCTTTAGATTGAATGGAGAACTTTAAGCATAAAGTTGTATCCTATAGCCTCTGGAGGAATCAGGAATAAAAAGGCTACCTGGTACCACTTCTCACTCCAAGCATTAAAGCACAGACTCCTTTTAAAAGCATAACTGTCACAGAACAATAACATGTATACTAAACAAAATTAGATTATAAAGCAGGTGTGAGAGAACTGGCCAGACCTGACACAAGATAAATTTTTCATTTTCTTGTGAAGTATTAGGTTTTCTTCATTGCAATCCTCACATTTTAGCTAAAGCAGTATTCTAGGGACTTTTTTCTTTCAAATTTCCCCCTACCTTTATGATTTTTACCCATAAAGGTTCAAAAAATTTTCAGTAATAATTTAATCTTCAGGAAACTGCAATTGCACCTGTTACATTTTGCTTGCCATGTCTAGTAACTAGTAACCTTGAAAAATTGTGCCCTTAGGGAGTGAACATAGTGCACTGTCCCACTTAACACAAATGAAATAGAAAATTGGCTTTATTTCTTTATTTATATTTTTCCTCAAATGACAACCCCCAGCACATCTTTCCTGAGCTGCCTTTAGGACTTCCTGAAACCAATCTAGTTTCTGTCACCCTAGTTAGTTTCTAATCTCTTACCCTCTTCGCTGCTTTATTCATACTGGCCTACTACATACTGCATTGAAAACAAGAGATATGACTTTTTTTCCCTATGACATAAAAATATAATATTCTCTGGTGGAAGAGAGAAGAAATAACATAATTAAAAACTAGGTACTGTAGTTTCAAAACAATTTTGACTTTTAAATATGCACGACTGTGTATAATAAATAGCAGTATTCATGGCATCCTAGTCTGTATTGTAATTAAAATTCACTTATATTCCTTAATGCAAGGACCGGGGAACTAAACAGCTATGGATAGGCTTTAGTAAAGAGGTAAGGCCCTGAAATTGGACAAAAGAATCAGGTGTGTGTGTATAGGTGAGTGTGGGTGTGAGCATATACATGGATAAGTGTATTTTCTGAGAAAAGATTTCATTAGCATTTGTGTGATTCTCAAAGGGGTTTAGGAATCAAAAAAGTTTAAGAACTGCTGCTTTAAAACATATGTATCAGGTAGTAAAAGTCCATCTGGAATACAAAGAAAAAAAGCATAACTATAATATATAATCAATTAAAAGTTTGTCCTGTGCTAAACAGAGGAAAAGTAATTAGAAAATTGAAATAATAGATGGGAAAAATAATCTCTCAATGAAATTCCCTAGTGGGTATCTTTTTCACTAGAAAAGATACAGTTTAATAAAGGAAGTACTTACTTGTTCACCTCGGAGTCCTGGGGGGCCTGGATGTCCTTTGAGACCCTAAAGGGTAAGGTTGAAAACATTCTATGAAAAGTAACTCATATAAGCCAAATAACTAAACACAATCTAGGCTGTCTTATACCCCAACTTATGTCTTCCTCATCAATATAATGTAACTCTTGCTAATTTATTTTTAATGTAATCTTATTAATAAAGATTTTATTTTTATTAAGTAAATTTTTATTAACATTCTTGATTTTGATTATTTGCATTATTTTATTAACTGAAATGGTAGCACAGTATATAAAATAAAGAGCAGCATCTTATAGAAAAGGTTGGTATCTAGAAATGTATCTGCACAATTTTGCTAAGCTTAGAAGTTGGTTTTAGTTCATTAATGCTAAAAAAGAATGTCCTGAGACATAATCCATGTGTAAATATTGAAAAACTGGACCAAATCCATGAAGTTTATCTAATTCAAATCATCGTCGTAACACTCCATGAATGAGCTAACACAAATCAAAGAGCCTGTTCACAGGTCCATCAAAAACAGCTTTATAAAGCTGCCTAAGAAATTAGTAACAAATGCTATATGTTAATTATACCTCACTTAAAAAAAAGTAGTAACAAAAATTCCAAATAATAAAACTAAAATTAAATATTAATTTCTATCATTAACACACAAAGATATAAAATAGATAATATCCTTTATCCTATAAAATGATTTTCTTCTGTAAGCAAAAGGAAGAAGAAAGGAAGGGAGGGGGGAGGAAGCGAGGGAAGAAGGAAGAGTATGAAAGGAGTGAGGGAAGGAGGAAAGGAGGGGAGGAAAGGAAGGAAGGAAAAAGGGAGGGAGAGAGGGAGAGAAGGAAATGGAGGGAGGGAGGGGAAGGAAGGAAGGAAGGAAGAAAGGAAGGGAGGGAGGGAGGGAGGGAGGGAGGAGGAAGGGAGGAATATTTTAGAGCTTACTAGTAGAGCTCTACTCAAAAGTAGAATATCAACATATAGCTACTAGATTTCTGTGTATATAAGAGAACAAGAGAAAGTTCCTTTTTTAAAACAACCTCCCAGAACTTTAGGTGAACTATAACTCAAAAACCTGAAATACATGATAAAAGTTATCAAAAACTTCAAATTAATATACTGCATATTGAAGATACGTTTTTGAGGTTTCAGAATATAAAGTAATGGAATAAATAGAGTTACTCAGTTAATCACTGAGGGTTTACCAACTTGAATTAATGAATTAGAGAAGAAAATGATGCTTTGGTTAGACAGTGGGTAAATTAGAAGAGGTAGCTATCTGAAAAATAAAAAAATGACTTAAGCAGATTTTGAGATGTTAAACTTAACAGTAAGTTTGAATGGAGAGGTCTCTTGGAAACTAGAGAGAAGACTGGAAAAAGTAAAAAAGCAAATTTGGAGACAAATACTTTTGTGCTATCAATATGCTGTATGTAAGCATACGCATAACAAGGGAGTAACTGTTTAAAAAGAGAGCAAAGGAAAGCCCCACCATCTGGAAGCTCAGCTCTTTTTTCTGATTATCAGATAAGTGGCAACGGGAGAAGGTGCAGGCGGTGGGAGGGGGAAGGAAGAAACGAACAAAGGAACTTCACTGAGCTAATATATGCCAGATGTTGTGCCAAATACTTCCAAATATTCAGTTAATTCTATGGTCATTCTATGAAGTAGGTATTTTCCACCCATTTTTACAGATAAGAAAAGTGAGGTCTGAGAAATTAAATAAATTTACCAGTCATGAAGATAAGGTGGTATCATGTTGGTTTGACAGACTTCTCAAGTACTGAGTAACCTGGTTTTCTATATATTTACTTTATATGCCATAATTATCCTGAATGAAGGCTGTCCTCACTCTCATCTATATGTCCAAACATTAGAGATCATGAAAACAAATCAAGTAGAGTGATGCAGTAGGCAGACATGAGCAGAGCAGGAACGAGGGCCAGTTACAGAGGTTCATCAGCACACACAAGTACTGCAGGGAGGAATTTCACCCTCAGGGTGACCCTACCTCTCCTAGCATATCACTGGCAATGAAGTTTAGACACCCTGACCTCTCACATCGTTGGTCAGGTGGTTTGGACTCTCCCTGACCTTTACCCCTCTGGCATATTGCAAGTCATGTGGTAGACCCCCTTAGAGGAGGAACTCTTGAGGGGAACAGCCTCATTTGACTCCCATACAAGCCATTGCATGACCATTTTTTCAAGTACTAAGCTCTCAGAACAATGAGGTTCTGGCCCACATCAAATAATTTTAAGAACAAAGTCTAGGGTCTGTTGACCACAGAGAGAGAGTTTTGGTCAAAGTAGATATAACATTTAGACCTCAGCCTGACCAGGTGGTGGAGCAGTAGATAAAGCATCGGACTGGGACACAGAGGACACAGGTTCAAAATTTCAAGGTTGCCAGTTGAGTACAGGCTCATCTGGTTTGAGCAAGGCTCACCAGCAGTTACTGTGTCTGCTGTAGGCCCCTGGTGAAGGCACATATGAGAAAGCACTAAATGAACAAGTAAGGGGCTGCAATGAAGAATTGATGCTTCTCATATTTCTCCCTTCCTGTCTGTTGGTCCCTATCTGTCCCTCACTCTGTCTCTATCTCTGTCACAAAGAAAAAAAAAACACAAAAAAACATTTAGACTTCAGTTGTGTTTCAGCTCCAGGCCCAGAAAAGCAACAAAACTAGACAAAGCGACACCATGGCTGACATCAGAACCATTAATGCAATGACTAATGACTTGCTACCCTAGTGCCTGCCAACCAGTAGACACCATGTCTCTGAAAGGACACACCTGGAAAGTTGATGAATATTTTTTTGAGATTCTCCCTTGAGAACTCCCCTAAAATCCCTGCCTTTGGAAAATAGATAAAACCTCTAAAGATGATGGACCCAGTGTTCTTGTTCTCTCTCTCTCTCTCTCTCTCTCTCTCTCTCTCTCTCTCTCTCTCTCCTGTCTGTGCCTTTCCCACCCACTTCTTTCCACAGACATGCTCTCTCTGGAGCACACCTGTGCCTTTCCCTCTCTCCTTCCCCAGGGGTGTTTTCTTTGCCTTTATTTCTCCTAAGCTCCAAGGGCCCTTCTTTAGCTTCTGTAACTTGTTTCCTGAGTCCACACAACCCAGCTGCCTCACTCCTTCTACTTCTGCTTTCTAAATAAACTTGTGCTTATATTTGAGTTCTTGACCTTGAAGTTTTTCTTAGCCAAACTCAAGAACTAACATCTGGTGCTGTTCACCATTAACAAAATTAGTTTTATTTTATGAATTATTGTCTTATTAAAGCTACACATTTACCAATAACATCTAATATACCCACTGTTTTAACTGAATTTTTAAGATAACCAAAGATCAGAATAATTAAAAATGAGGCATTGTTCCCAATTGTCCAAATGTTAAACAAGATTTTATACTTTTTATAACAGGAAATAAGAAATGTACTAGCCTGACAAGGTGGTGGTGGAGTGGATAGAGCATCGGCCTGGGACAATGAAGACCCAGATGATAAATCCCAAGGTCGCCAGCTTGAGTGTGGGCTCATCTGGCTTCAGCACTGGCTCACCAGCTTTAGCACGGGGTCGCTGACTTGAGCATGGGATCATACACATGACCTCAAGGTTGATGGCTTAAATAAGGGGTCACTGACTTGGCTGAAGCCCCCCGCCCCCACATCTCAGTGGTCAAGACACTTATGAGAAAGCAACCAATGAACAAATAAAGTGCCACAACTATGAATTGATGCTTCTCATGTCTCTCCCTTCCTGTCTGTCTGTTCCTGTCTGTCTCCCTCTCAAAAAAAAAAAAAAAGAAAAAGGTACTAAGAATTAGGACAGTGGCAGTGGCTCCCTGGAATGAGAAAGCATCTCTAGGAGACGGAGGCTAGAAGTTCCTAGGCGAGTGTCAGGAAGATGAGGAATGAGGAACCAGGGTAGGAGGCAGAAAAGTAGACAAACTCTTTGCCTGCCATAAACCATTTTTCTTTTATTTTTAAAAATGTTTTTAGTTATTTATTGTTACTTATTTTTATTTCTATGAACTCATGAGTCTAGTCAAATGTTTCTCCTTCTTTGTCTACCACCTGATTTTCTAACCAGAGTTTCTTCCCTCCCTAGTCCATGATGCTACAACTTCTTCTTGAGCTTTCTTTTTTGGAGGCACCTTTTAATAGTGAACTAGACAAGCTAATTATTTTATCTTCTGTATGTACAATTCCTTTTGAGGGTACTCTTCTTTATCCAGAGACTCTGATAAGGGGACAGCACCAAACAGTCATGATCTTCTCTTCATGAGCTCACTTCTACCACACCTGAGCCACAGAGATGGCTCATGATCAAAGGAAGGCCAACACAAAGTCTGGCCTATCAGGTCACGTTGAATGAAGAGGTTTGTCTAAATAGGGATAAGCTGGGTCAGTCAAATTCTCTTTTTTTTTTAACTTTTAAAAAGGAAAGAGAGAAGGACAAAAAGAAAGGAAGGAGCGAAGGAAGGAAGGAAGGAAGGAAGGAAGGAAGGAAGGAAGGAAGGAAGGAAGGGAGGAAGGGAGGGAGGGAGGGAGGAAGAAAGGGAGGGAGGAAGGAAGAAAGGGAGGGAGGAAGAAAGAAGGGAAAGAAAGAGGGAGGAAGGGAGGGAGGAAAGAGGGAGGGAGGGAGAGAGAGAAGGAGGGAGGCAGGGATGGAGGAGGGAGGGAGGGAGAGAAGGAGGGAGGGAGGAATGGAGGAGGGAGGGAGAGAGGGAGGAAGGGAGGGAGGGAGGGAGGGAGGAGGGAGGGAAAGAAAGGGAAGGGAAAAGAAGAGAAGGGAAGGGAAAGGTAGGTAAGGGAAGGGAAAGGATGGTAAGGGAAGGGAAAAGTAGGTAAGGGAAAGGAAAGGTAGGTAAGGAAAGGGAAAGGTAGGGAAGGGAAGGGAAAATAAGGGAAGGGAAGGGAAGGAAAGGGAAGCGAAGGGAAAGGTAGGTAAGGGAAGGGAAGGGAAGGGAAAGGTAGGGAAGGGAAGGGAAGGGAAAGGAAGGGAAGAGAAAGGAAGGGAAAAGAAGAGAAGGGAAGGGAAGGGAAAAGAAGGGAAGGGAAGGGAAAAGAAGGGAAGGGAAGGGAAAAGAAGAGAAGGGAAGGGAAAGGTATGGAAGGACAATTGTTTCAGGTATTTATCAGTGGATTGCTGAAGCTGGAAAGAGTCACAAAGAAAGGGTAAAGGAAAGAGTAGAGGCAATAAAATACTATGAGAAAGTTGAGGTATAAGTAAACAATTTCGAATAAGCAGAAACTATGTTGAGAAAGTTGTTGTCAGAAGAAGATCAAGATAACACAAAAAGGCAGATACAGAGAGTAGATGAACAGCAGCACTAGTATAAAAGTGCAGTAAAAGGTGCACAAACCAATTCTGCTAAGATACTCAGAGTTGCTTTGAATTGGTGCCTGTCTCCATAAAATCAAGTCATATCATAGTACCAATTTTTAGACGCCATGGTCCCTGCTTCCCTTAATGCCGCAGAGTGGACTGAAATAATTTTCTCTCCATTCTTTGCAATTAAAAGAACTTAAGTAAAATAAATGCTTTTGGTTGTTTTTGTTTTGTTTTGCTTTATTTATTTTTGTACTATTAATTTTATGTACTAATAACATAATTAGGAATAGACCAAGACAGCCTGACCAGGCGGTAGTGCAGTGGATAAAGCAACGGAATGGGACGCGGAGGACCCAGGTTTGAGACCCCAAGGTCACTAGCTTGAGCACGGGCTCATCTGGTTTGAGCAAAAGCTCACTAGCTTGGACCCAAGGTCACTGGATCGAGGAAGGGGTCACTCGGTATGCTTAGCCCTCCGGTCAAGGCACATATGAGAAAGCAATCAATGAACAACTAAGGTGCCACAGCGAAAAATTGATGCTTCTCATCTCTCTCCCTTCCTGTCTGTCTGTCCCTACCTGTCCCTCTCTCTGTCTCTCTTTGTCTCTGTCACACACACACACACACACACACACACACACACACACACACACACATACACACACACACAAAAAAAAAATAGACCAGGACTAAGTTATAGATCTAGTTTTGCCAAAGCTAGCTACATCATGAGCTTTAAAGTCTTGTTTTGTAAAATGACAGCATTAAAATACCAAATTTCCTTTTATTGCTAGCATTCTGTGATTGATTACTTGAATCTGTAAGAAAGTGACCACTTTATTTTTTTTTAATTTAGCAGTCACAGAATGAAAAATAAAGGCATATATGAGTCAATTTGGCTTGGAGGTATAGGAAAAACTCAAATAAGATTGGTGTATGTATCAGAGAAAAACCAGATTCATGGAAATATGATCTGAATAAATGGTGAGGACTCTGAGGTGTAGCAGAATGCAAGAGAGTGGGTCAGGTAGGAGACTATTATGACAATCTCGGTCAGTGGTTCTTAACCTGGATTCTATCGAACCCTAGGGGTTTGATAAGTCGGTCTCAGGGGTTTGGAGAAGCCTCTGCCTCGGAGGCTAGAATAAAGTAATACCGTAATTTGTTGTGAGTTCATGCACTTTGTTGGTTTTGTTCTTTGAGCAAGTTGATGTTCATGCACGGCTCATTTTGTGCACCAGTAAAAAACATATACCTATGTCTTGAATTTGGAAAAAAAATCATATTTTATTTATCACTAAAGAAGGGTTCGGTGAATGCGCATATGAAACTGGTGGGTTCAGTACCTCAAAAAAGGGTAAGAACCACTGATCTAGGTGGAAAATAATTATAAATTAGGTTGGAGTACTGGAGTTAGAGAATATATATAAGCTCCTTAAGGATTCTAGAATTAATTTAAGCTGTTTGTGTATTTTATTTAATGTGGGTATTTCTAGTGCCTAGAGCAGTTCCTGGCACATAGTAAGTGCTCATTAACTGGTGGAGAGGCTTACATGAATGAATGAACTGATGGAGAGACTTGAATGTATTTGAGAGTTACTTGGGTGGAATATAAATTTTAAGTATTTAATATGGTATCTCAATTCTCTTAATATTGAGAGGTAGCAAGTAAGAGAAAGAATATCATTTTGTTACTTATTTTTATTCATGTTTTAGAGAGAGAAGAGACAGAGAGAGAGAGAGAGAGAGAGGGAGAAAGTGAGAGAAGGGGGCCAGAGCAAGAAGCATCAACTCCCATATGTGCCTTGATCAGGCAAGCCCTGGGTTTCTAATAGGTGACCTCAGTGTTCCAGGTCGATGCTTTATCCTCTGCACTACCACAGGTCAGGCTCTTTTTGTTATTTTTAATATAATATTATTATATCTGCAATATACTGGAATTAACATTACTATTGTTTAAAGGCCTCCATTTATTTATTAAATTTGTGACTATATAACTCATCTATTTTCTATTAAAACACTAGTCTATAAAGTTTTAAAAAGCAAAGAAAAAAGTTCTTGGGAAAACCGCCTATATTCAAACTTGGGCAAAGCTCCAACTTAGGGATCTGCCATTTTACTTGAAATAATTAGTTTATACTATAGTCTTTTGAAAACACTATTTGAGTTACTGATTTCTATACTCACATAAGAAGAATAACAAAAATGTGCAGTGACTGACCACACGATTTTTCTCTAATAAATGTATTGAAAAGATTGATAGGAAAATCTACAAATTCTGCTTTAGAAGAGATTAAAATCCATTACAATGAATTACAGAATTGTTTCAATTTTTGTTATGATAGAAAGTTGCCTTACCAAGAACCAAAATAGTAAATGGGGCTTGGAATCTAATTTTAATACAGAGACTTTAATTTTAATACTTATTTTAACGAGAATTTGAAGCAATCGATAAGTGACAACAGAAGACAAAAAAGAAAAAAAAAGGGAAAGAAGACACACCATTGAATTAAATTTAGAAATATTTAGGGATGGGAAGGACACAAATTTCAAGTATATACCTGAATTTCTCCCAAGTAATTAAAATTTGGAGACGTAAATAAAACCACCTATACTCAGCCATCCTCTTTTCCGTGATAGAATAGGACCATAAAAGTGACCATAAAAACTGAAACCATGCAAAGCAATCTTAACAGTGAGGAAAGTTGCAACTGTTCTGTGACCTTTAAATCTTTTATCAAAACTGAAAAAATTCAGCCAGTTATATTTGTGTAGGGAAATAAAAATGATGACCACTAGGACCAGGTGAAAGGGGATAGTCAGTTAAACCTAAAAACGCCAATGTTCATTCAATCACTAATATGTACTTGTTCTATGCCAGACATTGGGCTGAGGCAACTCAGTAAATAAAATACAGTCTTTGCACTTCAGGACTCCTAAATCACTCATCTATTTCCCATTAGCTTCTGCTACTGTAATGCTATCAAAAAGCCAATATTAACTTTTCTTTTCCTGTAATGTAATAATGTTAGTTTAGAGATTAGGTCATTCTAAGTATCTATTAATTAATTTGTCAAACACCACAAGACTCATGTCAGCAATGCCTCAAGGAATACAGAGAAAGTCCTGTAACCATGTTTTGGCCAAAATAACCAGAGAAAGCTATGGCAAAATTGAACAAAATAGTGATAAGATGGCCACAGCTGATAAAAAAAATGAAACCCTAAGTAAGAATTCAAAATGAGATAAAAATCAAACACCATGGGAATGTAAGCACTTCTTGGCGTAAGGCAAAGAATTTGTTAATTCCTATGAGTAAAAAGTTTAATTATTAAAAAAAATTTTAATAGAAGAATGATCCCAGAAAACTGCAGACCTTGAGACTTACAGATGGATACCATACAGACCTCTCTATTCCACACACACGTCCCCCTTCTCTTGGAACACACATCGCTTGTGCACAAAACAGACTGCTGCCAACCTTTGTCCCCAGCTCCTCACCACAGTGACACACTTACCTCCTTTAATTAGTACTCAGTTTTTACTTTGCTCCCGTCAACTTTTATAGTCCTTCTCAACTAGGTGTCATTGAGAAAAATAGTATAATAAACTAATTCTCAAAGTCGTGCTACATGAAAGAAGTCAGCATTTTCTGAGGACATGGAGATTTTTAAAACAACTTCTGGAAACTACAATGTGTTTAGCCAAATGCATTTATCGTTAGTGCTAGAATGTCAATCATAAGAGCCAGACCGAGGGAAATATTCCTGGACAAAGGGAAGTTTTCAAAGTCCCACAAATGATACCACTTTGACAACCATGGGTTTGCCTGTGGGGAGGTCAGTACTGAGCTGCCTTGTTCTCAGCTTCCCCTCCCACTAGTGGGAATGAGAGCTTGCAGAGAAGATGGCCACAGTGGTGACAGCATAGTCCCTAAGCAGCAGCATTTGCATTATACTTTCATTACTAACCTTGGATTGGATACCAACCCAAAGAAAAACAGCTCGGCAGATTCTCACAGGGAAAATGGGCAGGTGAGAATATGATCTACAAAATTAACTATGAAAAAATAGAATTCTCATATTTCTCTTTCCTGGCACTGATTTTTATTGAATCCTGATTTTTTAAACTGTTGTTGTCATCAACATTTAGTATTGCTGTAGCTCCTTCATACTGAGTTTGCTTTAACTAGACAATGAAAAACTGCATAGTCCTTGAGTGACTGATAAACCACAATGGATTCCACTTGATGTTTTTAGTTAATTGTTTTCCTTTTCAACTTCATAAACATATTACTTGTACACCTCCAATGTAATGGTAATAGTTTCTAAAATAATCGAAATAATCTCACCAAAATAGATTAAGAACTCACATTGATTTATACTTACTACGAAAAGCATAGTATTTAGTATTTTTTGACATTCAGAAAAACACTGCCATACATTATTCATAAAAATCTGTTTAAAAATGTGTGCAGTCTCTCACAATTGTTCTGAGTTATACTTTCATGCTAAAATGTGCTTAACTTCTCCCATCTGGTTTATTCTCCTGATCCTAAAAAAACTGAAATCACTGTTAATATTCTTACAACTTTAAATAGCAAGCTTCCAATATTAATATAGCAACTGATTGGCTATATTAAAAAACCATTTAAAAATCCATCTGGAGTCCAAGCTCAGAATAATGACTCTTGTCTTCCATCCAATTCAACATGCACTCTGGATCAAACTTATCTGTTTTTTGGCACAAAGTTAGACACTTGGTGAGAAGTGAAACATACTTCAGTTCCTAGGAAAATAAGAGTTACGAAGGTAGCTAAATTGAGGCAATTTAACAAGTCAATCTGGAGAAACACATTGCTATAAGTTAAAGATAATAATAATAATATATTTTTTAAAAAGCCAATGGAAGAGAGATAAAATGAGAGTAAAAAAGCAAACCAGAAAACCTACTCAAGAGTGAAAGAAAATATTGCTGTTGATTTATTGTTTTTATTATTTCTGACTCAATATTAATTCTAGTTTTCAAAATATTTTTTACATTAATCTTCTGTTTATTCATCTCAACACTTTGCAAGAGGTGTTAGTGGTCTCTATACAACTTTCCTGAAGTCATTTTAAAAATTACTTGAGTATGGTTTATATTAGAAGACTTTAATACATCCAGATACTTCCAGAGAAAAAGGAACACTGAAGGCATTATTATCTGTCATCCAAACCTATATTTCTTCCCCTAGCTTTCATAAAAAACACAATTTTACTTCTTCTTGCATACATGTTTGAAATGGTCAGCAAACTGAAATACACATCTAAGAAATATTGGCTTAATGAACTACTTAATTAGTTAATGCAGAAGCAGTACTCAAAGTTATTAACAGCACATCATGTGTCAGATAGGCCTACATCTAAGTCTTACCTACTGATTAGTAGTTGTGTGGCCTTGGGTAAGTTATTTAACACTTTTATATACCTCAATTTATTTGTGGCATACTGAACATAGTATCAATCTTAAAGAGCTGTTTTAAAATGAAAAGAAACAGGGCTCATAAGAGAGACTGGAACATTTCACATAATAAAATAGCTACTATTAACATTAGTAGTAATAGTTATAATAATCTATAAAAAAGTTTAATAAATAAAGAGATACAATAAACTTTATGCTAATCAATACCAAGTACCTATTTATCTCTAATAACATGAACAAAATAGTTAAAAGCACAGTGGATTTAATATCAGTAAGTTTTATCTCTTGATCCTTCCATAACACTGAATGACTGAGCAATTTTCTTAACCTCCCTGGGCTTATCTGAGACATCTCACTTACAACATGACTAATTTAAGTTCTTGTCTTGACTATAGAATTAATCTATCACTTTCAGGCTAGAATTGCAATGATGAATGAACAGGATTCCCTAGGTTACAGCTAGTATAAGCTGTTATTCTAGGTTGTCCTAATATGAACCCTACTTACAAGAAGCAACTCTGAGAGTGATCTAGGTAGTTTAAAAATGAATCATATTAATAAATTCCATAAAAACAGATCACAATTTACCTAAATATTCTACCCAATAATGTCTTGTCCTTCCCTTTTTCATACAAAGTACAGGAGCAGTATGTCAAGCTCATTTTGAATGTATTTCTGCTGCACATTTTGTATTAAAGTCCAGTATGTACATCAGTAGTGTGATGGAAACTTTCCCCAAGCCTGCTATGTAGAAAATTAGCTTAGGTTTAGATTGAGTATTTATGCCCTTTTGCTGGTAATAGTTGTTTTTTTAAAAAACACTGTATATAGTTTCCATTATAGACACTCTGAAAAGGGGGAAATAATCCCAAATATTTCAACATTGTTCTGAACTACTGTCAAATCATAGTAAATTATGGATGTTCCACTTACCAGAAGATATTTTAGTTTCTAAGTGCTTTAAACTAAATCTTCCCTGGAGAAAATTCAGCTCTAGCTGGTAATTGATAGTACAGCATGATCCCTGACTTCTACAGGATCTATTTCTACTAATTAACAGTGAAGTCAGATTTTAAGATTAAAAACAATGATATAGCAAAGATAGGAATTTGTAAAAGATAGACAATCTATTTCCCAGTTTCTTTAAATTAATGTGATGACTTCATTTTACTAGATTTATACAGATTAAAATGAATACATTCTTCTTAATATTATAAGATAGTGATGGGCCAAGATGCAAATAACAAAAACAGAGGACTTTGGATGCTAATATATTGTTTAAGTGAGTACAGTTTCAAAGTTTAAATCATAATCTGGTCTTTCTTTATATTCTTTTCTACACAATCAAATACCTGCCTGTAGATTATGATCAGTTCTGTTGATCACTTGTAGTTTCAAGTCTCCATGGGAGCAACCAGCAACCTCAAAGGAGTGATCAGATTCTAACTGCTGTCTAGGATAGACTAGTCTGAGGACCATAAGAATAATAGTGTGGTGTGGTCATGGGGAAAAAAAATTACTCCATGAGATCACAACCTTTTTCATCATTCTACAATTCAGCCTTTTAGCAATGGTTATGAGGGAAAGCAAACAAGGTCAGGATCCTTTCCCAAACCAGATAAATAGCTGATGGTTAACATTTATTAAGAGCTTGCTATTCGTTTGACACTATAGAAGCACAGATTATCTCATCCCATGTTCTCAATAACTCCTTAGGAAGTAGGTTGTATCATCTTCACATTTTAAAGATGAAGCAACTAGTGCCCAGAGAGGTCAGGCAACCCACTCAAGGCTTATAAAAACTGGGAAGCAGATGGAGTTTGTACCAAGTAATCAGAGTGTGACTACTACCACCCACCGAAATCTCCCAAGAGGGATGAAATATGACGACTAAAACACCCACACAACTTGTTACTATATGCATTTAGACATCCATATCACATCAAATATTGTCCTCCAATATTCCGGTGTTCTTAATATCTCAGCAAGACATTCTGTGCCTTCCTTATTCCTTGTAAAAAATCAACAACTAACTCAATGCTTGGGGAAAAAGACAAGCTGAATATATGGAGAAAAATTTACACTTGTGTTAATCCAAGCAACTACACAACATATTTTATGAAAAAACGATCACAGTTTTTTACGTGAAAGAAAGCTTAGTTATATGTATCTGACTACTATTTTATAACAGCTACCCTGAATCCTCATGTCCACCTCTCCTGTCAGGACTCACAATTATGTATATATCATGGCAGAGATTATTATTTTCTAATAAAAAATGAATTCCTTGAAAAAAAATAGCCAAGTATATTACCTATAGCCAAGTGAAACTCACTTCGGATATATAAAACTTAAAAGTGACTTCAAAGTATCAAAAGTAGGTTATTTCCTTAATATAATAAAAAAGAAAAAAGCTTCAATATTCTATCAGTGGCTTTCTCATCATTAAGTGAAGTGTGTTCTTTTCCTTTTCAGAAAACCCTGGTATTTGTGGGCACCACTTTCCTGGATTATGACAGTATCCTAGTTCCTATTGCTGAGAAAAGAAATTTAAAATATTGGCTTTAGGCTCAACTTCAAAATGAGATCCAAGGAACTGAAGAGCTTCTAGATCCATGACATTGAATTCTGTCAAAGTAAAACCACATCTTACCTTACCACCTTGTATACCAGGGGGGCCCATTAATCCAGTCAGGCCTTGATCACCCTAGGAACAGAGCACAGAGGTTTAATGTTATGACAGAGGGTTGAACATTAGAATTCCCCTGTTGCAGAATTTCATCTTGGCCATCAAGATTTTATTCATTCATTTCTGATTTTGCCCTAGTTCCACCTTGTTTCCGAGACATGGAGAATTCTCTGACACTCCCAGGCCTTCCCCACTTCTATGTTTCTGCTCCTTTTTCTCTGATGTTCATTTCTCTAGGAATGAGCTTACTTCCAAAATTCTTACCACCCTAAGGTTTACCATGTTTTAAAAAACTAAAGTTTACTTTAAAATTCTACAATTACTTCATATGGCAGCTGTGGATGGCTTAGAGCTGCTCTTTTGGGTAAGGACACACAGCTCCATGGGCCTCCCATAGGAACCTTTAACCAGAGACAGGCACTGTGAGGAGCAGGGCTGGATTCACCCAGTGCACCAGGAAAAGGGGTACTTCTGCTTCTGAGCATGCACTGGTGCCTTGTGCCAGGCAAACAAATCACCAGGGCAAAACTACAGTGAAAAATTATTGAAAAAACCCTGTGTTTGGCTCAACAGACAAACTTCACCAGTGAGGTCCCTCTGTTCCCCTATCTCCGACCTTGATGAGGCCTGTGAGCCCATCTTGGGGTAGGACGGGGAAAGTATACCTGTGAGTTGAAGGAGTGTCTATGTGGGTAGAAATGAGGTGGAACACAGAAGAGGCTGTGTAAATCAACCGAGAAAAAACATGTCAAAGAGGCATGGGAGCATAATATTAAACCTGTTACTCTCGGTGCACTTTTTCTTTACAGCTTTTCCTTTACCTTTTTCCGCTGCAACAATTTATTGTGTGTGAAAAAAGAAAATGTGTTTGAAAAAAAAAAAAAGAGTATTTAGGTAATAATCCTAAAAAAATCATTAGTGACTTTCTATTCTGTTTAATTTTTAGTGCATTATCTCCTTTAATACGTCTCCAAATTAAACAGTCAGAAAAGAATGGTTCTGATTTAAAAAGTGTTTTTCTACTTGTTCCAACATTCATTTTAATGTGTCTTCTCAGTTTTAAGATGTCCTCTATTTATGATCGGATGATGTTTTATACAGATTATTTTTCATTTATTACTCTGAGAGAGGAAAAAGAAAACTGCCATAGGAAATAGCAGATTATCTTCTTCCACTAGCTCTAATCATGAGTAGATTACTTGATTTTACTTAAAAGATTTTCCATCTGAAAAATAAGCATAATTTCTTACTTGTCTTATAGGAAAGAAAATATTATCACTATTTAAAAGTTATCTTTGCTTGTCATTAAGATCCCCAAATGATTTAAACACTTACGTATACACTATGAGGAATGATATTTAGTGGATATTGCATGCTGAAGAACTAGCTCCATTGTTTTATTATTGACCATATATTTATTGTAAAAATGGCTAAACAGTTAAAATATGATTCAATTGTTTCTTTCCTTTTCTTTTTTTCTTTTCTTTCTTTTTTTTTTTTTTTACAGGGACAGAGAGAGAGTCAGAGAGAGGGACAGACAGACAGGAACAGAGAGAGATGAGAAGCATCAATCATCAGTTTTTTGTTGCAACACCTTAGTTGTTCATTGATTGCTTTCTCATATGTGCCTTGCCACGGGCCTTCAGCAGACCGAGCAGCCCCTTGCTCCAGCCAGTGACCTTGGGTCTAAGCTGGTGAGCTTTTTGCTCAAGCCAGATGAGCCCGTGCTCAAGCTGGCAACCTCAGGGTCTCAAACCTGGGTCCTCCGCATCCCAGTCCAACGCTCTATACACTGTGCCACTGCCTGGTCCGGCTCAATTGTTTCTTAATCCCTCTATACTCCTACCAATTTAATGTATGTATTTTACTTGTATTTATATTGTATGCATAAAACTAATATCTTGCCTTGAACTCAGTGCAATGTAAATATAATTTCTAAGAAATTATTTTAAAATTTTATCATTTTAGAAATGTATCTCAGTTTTAAAAGCTGGACTTTAGTTAAAGCTCGATGGCAAGTTGCTATTAAATCCTACATCTTACTACATTTTTCTTTTATAGTATTAACCAAAATTAGAATGTAAGTAACTCAAAAAGTTAAAGAAAAAGGACTGACATTCTTCCAAGCCTCAACTCCCAGGCTGAATCACTCTATATTTTATACTAATACTGTTCACATTCTGAACCACCCTATATTTTGTACAGAGAAACCACAAGGAAAGATAAAGCCAAGTATTTGATATAAATCAGAGTACTTAATTTGGAAAGTTGAAGGATTCACCAACACAGAGTGAAACTAAATTTCTAAATTTTCAGTAAGAAATTAAATGTCCTATATTTAGATATTTTAAAAGATGGCATTCATGTTTCTCATATTCCAGATTTTTCTTTGTAATAATTAAGGGAACAATTAAACTTCCATTCTCTTTGTAAATAATTTAGATTTAGTAAACTCAGTTCCATCACAGCTATGAAGTTCTTAATTTTTCTTTCTTTGCATGTTGAGGGTTTATTTATTTTTTATTGTTTTAACGATGTGTTCCAGGTACCCTGTGCAGTAGTCAGCTCAATTGTTCTTAGGATTTCCTCCATACTTTACACATCATCACATCTGATAGCATTGTTTGTACACAGAAAGAAAAAAAGATGGGATTAAGCTATTCTATATGTTTCTGTGTAACTGTCTTCTCAAAGTACTTATCACTGGGCCCTGCCATGTTAGTAGCTGTGGCTTCACCTGTATTCACAATATCTTATAAATATTGTATTAGGGAGGACTTTTGCCATAGTGATGCACTCTTTCAACGCTATTAGACCTTGATGTTATTTCATTCAGGTGCCATCTCACCAGTGCCATCAGGGGACTTAAGTGTGTCCTAAGGGGCTGTATTAGTTCATTTGAGCTGACATAACTTTGGGTGCTGTAAACAGTAGACATTTTATTTTTTTCAAAATACCAAAAGTTAAAAGTTTGAGATGAGAAAGTCATTAAGATTTTAAATTAATTATTTTTGTTTTACTTGTTAATATAATATCTGTAAATTTCATTAATATGATGCATTTTTTTAAAAGTTTAAGACTTTTTTGTAGCCAACTAAAAGATCAGCTTTCAATCCAGGAAAAACCAAAAGTGTTCAGGGATTTTTAAGGTTTGTTAATATATACTACATAAACCAAAACATTCTATAATTGTATCACATTCATCAAGTTCTTGTCCAAATACAGCTTCCAGATGTATGCCTAAAGACTCCATTTGTATTCACCCTCACTGGAAATTAGTAAAACTCCTTCTAAGAAAAATCTGTTCTTATCTTTACTTTAAAACTTTAGTTTCTTTTTACCGAAATGCATGTGTGTTTGAGAAATGAATAGCACGCTAGACTAAAAGTCAGAAAACACAGATGTACATTTATTATCCATGTGTCTGTTTTCTCAACTAGAAAACAAGATGATTATGATTGCTTCTCTTACAATTACTGTGGGATTTAAAATATGTACAACTATCCTTAAAAAGATATAAAATGACACTGGAATTTATATATATTATGTGTATGCATATAAACAGCAAAAGTTTTGAGGTTAGGATCATATCTTGCTCTAATTTTTGCCCCACTCATCCCTAATTGGCAGGTAGCACAATGGCAGGCCACAGTAGACACTCAAAAAACTTAATGGTAAGATTTAAATCAATAATAAGTCAATGATAACATTTACTTAATTCTTCAACTATTTCTTCCTTTATTATAATCCAATAGTTTTTCTCTCTTCTCTGTCTAATAACAAATAAAGTCTCAGAAAAAGATAAAACAATTTAAAAAATTTCCATTGATGGGGGCCATTAACTCACTGTTCCACTTAATTGTTTCATTTAATTGTGCACTCAATGATTGCATTTTGTACATGCTCTGATTGGAGGTCAAACCTGTGTCCTCAGCATGCCAGATGATGCCCCCCCTATTGAGCTACCTGATCAGGGCCATAAAACAATTTTTAAAAGCTTGAAATATATCATCATGATTTTATTAATAAATAATTACCTTTTGTCCAGAAATAGCCTGATCTGGGGAAAATCCTGGATCTCCTTTGGGGCCCTAGATAAAAGTTATAAAACACTTGGTGAAGCACAAATTATATATATATCATACTTCTTCAGTTGAAGTTATACACATTATTTAATACTAAATCATTTTAAGGTGAGATGGTCACAGATTATTTACTTTTTTAATGTATGCTTGTCTTAGCTTTATGTTTAAATGTTGAAAAGATTCCTAGAAATTACCCAGACATAGCTGATATTTTATAATCCACAAAAATTATACTACTATTGAAACACCTTTCTTCAAGAGACTTATATAAAGGTTCTATTAATCTTTCTATGTCTGTGACATATTGAATTATACTTCTTACTTTAGCATTGAAAAGCAAGTTATTTTTAGTAAAAGACAACTTACAAAAATTCATAAAGTTTTTAGATCTTATTCCAAGTTTAAATATTTTCTAAAATCTTGCAATGTACTTGTATTTTATAATTTAAAAAAATTCCTCTAATAGCCAAAATTGTTTTTGTCCTGTTATAAAAAGATACTTCTCATACTGATAATATTTATCTTTTATGTTTCAAGAGAAATATAACACTAGGTTTCAAATGATTTTTTGGTACAATATTAATCTTTCTTTTAAATCTTTCTTATGATAACTACCAAAGTATCTCCTTGTATTTTATACCTCATAAAATAAGAAGTCCCAATTGAGATTTTTAAAATAATTCCAATTCTGATTTAATTACTATTCTCAATTAATAATAAATAATTTTTTATTTATAGAGAGTTCTAAATGTTATTTGAATTCTATGGGAAATAGGGAAATAGTCATGTCACCTTTCACATATTCAGGGGGGTTTTCCAATGGCACTCAAGCTGATTGATGAAAGAAGCAGGACTATTAGAAAATCCTTCACACTCAAGAGTAAGTATTTTCATTTTGCAAATGAACAATGAGTCTTCATTGGCAAAATATTCTATATTATAGAGTAAAATAATTTTTAAAGAAAACTTTGTTTTCCAGGCTGACCCCTTCCTTTCAACAGCCATCATCACTTCTCCCACTAAGACTAAAATTTTAGATCATTGGTTACAAAAGTGATATCTGAAAATTTAAAAACTCTTCATCAGATAAAGAAGATAATTACTTAGAATTTATAAGAGATAATAGCTTATCTAGTAAATCAAATTTTATAGATAAAAAATAACAGGAAGGTTAACTGATTTGGTTAAGATTGCTTAGAAAATTATTGGCAATCCAGATCAGTTTTCTTTCTTATATCACAATTTCTAGTAAATAAGATTACTTACTGATTTTAACATTTTTAAGTTTCTATTCCTAACCAGTTGATTTGAGGTAATATTTACAAAGAATTTAAAAAGAACTTAGGAAATGACAGACCTTGAGAAATCTGACTATAAAAAAAAATCCTTTGTAGCTGATGTTTTTACTTATAAATCTCATATTAAAAATTCTTATCTTTTGGTTCTTCTATTTGAATTTTCCATTATTTATCAACTTAATATCATTCAATTTTCTTAATATCTTCCACTAATTTGATATTTCATCTTCCATTTAAAAATACTAAGAGTAAGAAAAGTAATTAAGCAATAAAAATTAGATTTAAAGAGAGAGCTTCCTCTTATTCATAAGCTTTATACATCTGGGCAGCATATTTATAGAGCTATATGTCAAGTCTCTTTTTATCCTACACAAATATACTTGAGTTAATTGATCAACTTGCATTCCAGCACCAGAATTGCAAGATAGCATGAAGTCAGTTTTTGACCTGGTCAGCTGTGGGCTATTTCTAGTATAAAATGCATGAAGCAGAGATTATTGAACATTCCATCTTTACCTGAAATGTCAAAGAAACAGGGCATACTGCTCTGCATTGAAGAAAAATACTGCAAAATTACTTACTCCCTCATTTTCTATTACTTTTATAATTCTTTTTCTTTTTTTTTTTTTTTTTGTATTTTTCTGAAGTGAGAAGCGGGGAGGCAGAGAGACAGACTCCCACATGTGCCCGACCAGGATCCACCTGGCATGCCCACTAGGGGGCGATGCTCTGCCTATCTGGGGCATTGCTCTGTTGCAACAGGAGCCATTCTAGTGCCTGGGACCAACCTTGCTCCAATAGAGCCTTGGCTGTGGGAGGAAAAGAGAGAGATAGAAAGGAGAGGGGAAGGGTGGAGAAGCAGATGGGCACTTCTCCTGTGTGCCCTGGCTGGGAATTAAATCCGGGACATCCACATGCCAGGTTGATGCTCTACCACTAAGCCAACCAACCAGGGCTTGATTCTTGACATACTTTTAGTCACACTTGATTGACTTTTCAAATCTTCCTTGGAATTAAATATAATGTTTATAAATTAATTGATCATAACTGACTTTTACCTTCAGTACCAACTTCTACTTACTACATGATTTTTGTTTAAAAGAGCTATATGGCCTTTTGAGTATGGGTAAAAGAAAGTTGTCTACACTTAATAACTCAAAGGATTCCAAAGTCCTACCTATCTCGCTGAACTACTATAGAGTCTAATAACCTCATTATCAGAGTAACTCTTTTTTTTTAGAGGGGTAGGGTGGAAGACAGGAAGCAAAGAGATGAGAAGCATCAATTCATATTTGCAACACACTAGTTGCTCATTGATTGCTTTCTCATATGTGCCTTGACCGGGGTGGAGGGGACTTTAGCTCATACAGTGACCCCTTGCTCAAGCCAGCAATCTTGGGCTCAAGCCAGCAACTTTGGGCTTCAAGCCAATGACCTTTGGGCTGAAACCAGTGACCATGGAGTCATGTCTATAATCCCACACTCAAGCTGTTGACCTCAGGGTTTTGAACCTGGGTCCTCAGTGTCCCAGGCCAATGCTCTATTCACTGCACTATTGCCTGATCAGGCTCTGAGTAACTCTCTTAGACTGTTATTGACTCTCTAGAAGGTCCTCTGTTTAGGGAGGATGGAAGGCCAGTAGTCATGCCCATTGTGGCCATGCATATGTAGGTTCTCATTGGATTCTGGCAGACAGTAAAGAAACAGTGGAGCGAGAAAATGGTGGGCCATTACTTTATTAGAGTCTTGCACCAGCCAACAAGCAAACACACAGGGCTCCCACAGCCCTGACACATTCTCTGGTTTCACAACTAGGAGAATCTTCTCTGGTTCCTCCTAAAATCAAAGGCATCACCAATCTCAGTGGAGCTTGCAAAACCCCTCACCTCTGGTTCCCCATCTGCACATTTTCTCTTTCCCTGCCAACATGGCTTCTTTCTTCAGCACTCTGCATTCTCTCAGCTCTCCCCTACAAACATGGCTTCTTTCTACCTCTTCTCCTTCTCTCTTTTCCAAACTTTGTGGCACAAAAACCTCTCCTCCAGCAAACATTAGCAAAACAATGGCCTCTGCTAAGCAAGAAGGCAATTTGCAATTTCACAGACCACATATACCTGGCGCTGCCCAGCTCCCAGTGCAAACTATAAGCAAGTAAACATAAAAGTTATATTTTACAAACTTATTTGACCAACAGAGGACCTTAAGGTATTAGACCCATTAACATGTTAGAACACATTTATCAGATTAGAGTCTACCCACTATAATGGTAAGAGCATTGGGATTTGGAGTGAAAAGACTAAACAGGTCATCCAATCTCTCTGAAACTGAGATTACTCCTCTGTAAAATGGGAATAATAACAATTATATCTACTAAATTAGCTTGCAAGATTTTGGATCAAATTCTCTATAGATTATAAAGATGTTAGTAGTTAGCATTAAAAATAGACTAACGACAATCAGTAAAATAAGTTTAAAATTATTGCCACCTTGAAAAGCAGATAACACAACTCTTGAAGGTATCATTGATGAAGCTGCAAAATTTAGTGAAAGAATTTGAAACTAAAAATTTCAGAGTATAGATGAGCTAAATTGTGAGAGTATTATAAGGAAAACACTAAATGATATGATCTTGAGGTAGTAGCATCACCTGAATAGCCTTAACTTTAGCATTACTAAATAACTACACTCTACCCAACACTTCTTACACTAGGGAACAAAATTTTTGTTGCATCCACAAAAACATTTGTTCTTACCTAATTCGAGTATGCTGATCTCAAATCTGACATTAGTTTTTTTCTATAAGCTACAGTTTTTCTGCAATTCAAGATTTTAGGTTTTCATCTTATAGTAAAATTTTAAACATTTAGTTTCACATAATAAAGTAGAATGTTTTCTTGGTCATCTTTCTGAAAATATAATAATTTATATAATGCAAGAAATACACTAAAATATATAATTGCATCAGAATTTGTCTACAATTTTGAAATAGAACATATTAAACACTTATTTTAATTGTAAAATTCCAGCAGTAGTCTGCCATCATATTTCTGTCCCATATCCACTGATAATGCTCTTCCATTGTCTTTAGATCTTGATGAAAGCATTCACTGTGCTCATCACTAACAGCTCCAAGATTTTTGGGAAACTTATCAGGGTGACTGTTCAGGAAGTGAATCTTAACACTCATGTTACATCCAATGTCACAGAAAGCTAAAAGCATCCTTTGAACCAGAAGTTTCTAGTTTTCTGCTTTTTTTTGTTGCCAAGGAAGTTCTTTGTAACTGCCATAAAAGACTGCCATGCTGCTTCTCCTCCTTATTCATCTTCCTAGGAAATTCTTCATCATGTATGAGGGTTCGAATCTGAGGTCCATCGTATACACCTGCTTTTATCTTCTCAAAAGACAAGACAGAAAAAGCAGAAATAATATGTTGAAAGCATTCACTTTCTCTATTCAAAGCCTGAACAAACTGCTTTATTAAGCCAAGTTTGATGTGAAGTGGGGTAAAATGATCCTGTCTCAATTAACTACAGGTACATTCACAATATTTTGCATCCCTACTTCCAGAGCTAAACGTTTTGATCACTCCTTCTGTGTCCAGTGTTTCTCCCGAGCTTGGTTGTCCCACTAACACAGAAAGCAAGGATACTTCGTGATACCTCTCTGTTGTTATAGCAGGAAATAGACCATTTTAAGATCCATACAAATGATTCAGTTATGCTCCTCATACTTCAGAAAGTCAAGGACAATTTTTATGTTATTATAATCTTCTCGCAGATGAGTTGAATAACCAATTGGAACCGCTGCATAAACATTACCATTGTGTAAAAGAACACATTTCAAATTCTGTTTAGAACTGTCAAAAAATGGCCACAATTCCGTTGGACTGGAAGTGGTAACGCCTAGCTGGTTGAGAAGATTACTGATATCATGACAGTAAAAAAAGTGTTTGTCCTCGGAAAAAAGTCCACAAAAAATTGTTCACGCTTCTTGAAATGGGATGCTTTAGCTGACTGGTGAAGTACATTCTTTTCTTGAAGCCTAGAGGTTAAGAACTCAGCTGCTTTTTTTGACAGGCCCAAATCTCTTACTAAGTCATTCAATTTGGTTTGGCTAAACTGCTGAGGGCTTAATGACTGCTTGGCATCAGAAGAAGATCCTTCAGATTCTACAACCATTTCATCATGTATCAATACACTTGATCACCATGTTCACTTTCTTCATCCTTAGAAGAAATAAAACCATTGAAAACTGGAACCAGGAGTGTCGCAGAGTGGGGGATAGGTCATATTGGAAGGAATATTAGGATATGTGATCATTTGTCGCTTTTTCTTGCCGATGCCCTTTGTATGGATCAAACAGAAATAATAGTCACTGCTGTAGTCCTTAGGTTCACACCAAACCATGGCAATACCAAAAGGCATACCTTAGCATTTTCCTTTTGTCCAGTCACGAAGCATTTCCTCACAATTATGACACAATATGAGGAGACCAATTCTTGTCTTGATCGCCAAGGGGAACTTGAAAATAGGTAATATATGCACTTGTCACAAATGATAAAATATTGCCTTTGACACTGACGTGTGTAACAGCCACATATATAATAGAAAGTGTCAGAACTATTCTTATATTTACACCTACTCGAAGAAGCCATGATTCAATCTTAAAAACAAAATAAGAGGGTGTTTTTATCAGATAATAATATTTTACATTTAAAAACAACCACAATTATATAATAGTAATGTTTGTAAAACATTAATGGCCTTGTGGTTATGTTAAATCCAAGAGTCGTTGCCCTTTAACTCCAATTTAAAAAACAATGCATGCCATTAACTGTAACAAAAAGAAATTAAAGTTGTATAAAAACTAGAGCATGCACCTAAAAATGAATTTCAGATTTGGAATCAGCAATGCAGAAATATATAGAAAATGTTCTAACTCCTCATGCAACAGAAAATGAAAAATAATTGTTTCCCAGTGTTATTACTTATTAATAATAATGATATGACTTATGACATGTTAGCACCATGTTAAATGCTTGACTCATATTAATTTAACTTGCTTTCACTTCAGCCCTATGGAGATGTCCTATGATTTTCCCAATATTATAGTGTAAGGCCTGTAGCCACGGCCTCCATCACAGCCACCTAGCCCATGCAGGCTCACATTTGATTCGGTCAGCTGGTACTCAACAAAGGAGCCAAGAACTGGTGGGCCATTAGCTCTAATCCTAGCTTGCACCCAGCAGGTAAGAAACACACACAGTGGGAAAACACTTCCTTTTCCATTCAGGGATGCCAAAGCCAGTGACTTATCTGAGTTTCCTGGAATCAAAGATCCCTACCTCACCAGCCTTATTCACCTCTGTTCCTCATCTCCTTCTCTCTGCACAAACTGGCTTCTCCTTCAGCACTCTGCCATCTTGGCTGCTTCTCCTCTCCTCTATGTGGCCTTTCTCTTCTCTCCTTGCATGGGCTCCTTCTAGAACGTAATCACTCTTCCCTGGAACAACGTGATCTCTTCTTTTAAATCATTTTGGTGTGAAAGCCCTCCCCCAACAAACATTAATATAATCACGCCCATCCAAAGCAAAAAGGGCAACTAATATTATCACCTGGGCGACGGGCTTCCATGTGGGCAATGCCGTCTTTAACAAAGTGAGCATAATAAATTTATCTGCCCAACATATAAAAAAGGAAAGTGAAGCTTATAGAGGCTAAGCAACCAATTTGCTTCTAGTCAGACAGACCAAGAGAGCTAAGACATGAACCCAGATCTCTTAAAACTCCTAGACTTGTGTCCTTAACCTCTATTGTATATGGTTACATGTTCACTTCTAACTATGGTTATTAATAAGCAGAGGAGTTATTAATGACACTAAAATAGTCATGAAGTTACTGGCAAGACTCTAATGTTTACCTGATCCCATATATTTTATGAGATTTTATATTTTTATATACATCTAAAATGTTACATATATAAAACTTAAGTTATTTCTCCATTTCCATACCTCCTATCAGGGTAAAAGCCTGGTTTATATCCTGATGCTCATACTACTACCTATCAAACTATCACCTATCATGCTACTACTATCATACACCTGTATATGGGCAGATATACAGCTTTCAGTTTAGTTGTTTTTGTAAAAATTTAATCATCCTATAAAAATTATCTTCAGAGACCTTTTTTGAAGTGAAAATATTAGTGAAGTATGGAACAGGGAAATAAATGATATTTTATTTCCTCAATATTTACTTACACATTAAAATGGCCTTGATTTAAGGTAAACTACTCAAATCATAATCTATATATTTCAAAGGTTTCCATTCATTGCCATCATATTTTGACCATAAAGATTGTCACACCAAAGCAGGCCTATACCTGACTTGAGCACTAGCCAGATGAATTCTTGTGTGGTGGGCTTTCAGAGGGGCCTAAATCTCTGCCAAGCTAATACAACTCTGTTGAAGAATCAAAAATCACTCTCTGGATATAGCAGAGGTCCTCTATGTCCCAATATTGGGTTTAAAAGTTAAGGACCTTCTTTAATGTCAGGAAAATCATGCAATACTCACTAGTAATCACTCACCTTTGGACCTGGTAATCCAGGTAGCCCAGGATTTCCATGTGGCCCTGGTATGCCCTGCAAATAGCAAAAAATGTCAGATCATTCTTAGAATAGATCTAGATACAAATACTAGACAGTGTTTATTGTAACATCTAAATCAGTGGTTCTTAACCTGGGTTCTATTGAACCCTAGGGGTTCGATGAGTCGGTCTCAGGGGTTCAGAGAAGCCTCTGCCACAGAAGCCAGAATAAAGTAATACCGTAATTTGTTGTGAGTTCATGCACTTTGTTGGTTTTCTTTGAGCAAGGTAATGTTCATGCATGGCTCATTTTGTGCACCAGTAAAAAAACATATACCTATGTCTTGAATTTGGAAAAAAAAATCATTTTATTTATCACTAAAGAAGGGTTCGGTGAATGCGCATATGAAACTGGTGGGTTCGGTACCTCAAAAAAGGTTAAGAACCACTGATCTAAATAATATTATATACTATAATTTCATCAAAAGGAATGTTAAGGTTTTTTTTCTAACAAAGCTCTTTATATTTTCTAAGAATTTAAATATTTGAGTCTTAAAAATACATAACTATACTAATTATAGAGCAGAAATGTCCTTTCCATCTTTGGCTTCAAAACATTGCCTCAAGGTATTTACCTCCCTTTTGCACCATCCCTATCTCCAGCCAATTGCTTAGTGCTACTTCTAACAGCCCTGTAAAGTTCTTACTCACTTCCTCCACTCTCAACACTTTAACTCTTTGTGCACTTAGGCTTTTGTTTATACAATTATGTAAACCTTAAGAACTTACTTCATTTAATCTTGCCCCCTATACCTATCCAAATCATTCTGAGCTGTCACCTCAGTTTTAAATACTGGCTGCAACAGCATGAAGTGATTTCTCTCTCCTACTAATTTCCACAGAAATTGCTGCATGTAAAATTCATTTGCAATTAATTATATGTTGTTTTGAGACATTACTCATAGTGTCCCAATCTGTTACTTAAATAATGTGTTGCTATGTTAGCTACCTTATGAAGTGTGCTCTTTAATTCTAGGATTATGGATTCTTTGAAAAGAGACTGTTTTTAATATTATCAGTGTTAGTACACATTTGGTGAATGTTTATCAGTTTGAATTTAATAATTGCTTGTATTTATTGAGCACCTACTATGTGCAAGTAATTGGGTTAATACTTTACATTTCTTATTACTAATCTGTATAACAATGCTGCAATGAGATTATTTTTACTCCTCCTTACACATGATGAAACTAAGCTCACACTATCAGCAAGTAGATGAAGTAAGGTTTACCTCCAGAAAGCCTCATAGGCGTCTAGGCCCCTTATATACACTTGGGTTTAGTATCCATCTTTGTGCTCTTCAGCCACCTCTACTTTAACATATAACATACAACATACAACATATAACATAACATGTAGTTATTAATTATTTATCTGCCTTTTCAATTCTGAATTAATAGAGCATTGTGTTTCAGAGAATGGTGTGTCAGTAATGCAAGTATTGAAGTTATACCCAGTAAGATGAACATTAAAGAAAAAAAAAGATTAGATTTCATGACATATGTTATTTGTAACCTGCAAAAAATAAACATGTAAAACTTATGGGGAATAACAAATGAGTAGTTGTAGATATAAAAGCAATGGATGTAAACTATAATTTCACAAAGCTTAGTAATGCAAATGTGTGTCAGGACAATAACTAGAAAAAATTAATATTAATAAAAGTTCTGGATTTTTAAAAAACAAGGATAATTTGTTGGTCATTGCCAAATGAAATAAAATCGAGCAAAAGAAGAAATGTGAAGTTGCAAGTTTTAAGTTAAATATTTGAATGGAGATAAAATTAGGAACAGAAATATAATCATTAGCCTTGAGAAGAGCAATACTGGTCCTTTACTCAAGGAAGAAGATTGGAAAAATAAATGGAAAAATAAAAGATGGAAATTAGGGAAGAAAAGTGCTGTGTCATGAGAATAGATGGCAATTCAGACATGGCAGGTCATGCTGTGGGAGAACAGTCTTAGTGATGTGATTCGTGCCAACATGGACTGGGTCCCTCAAATCAGCAGGATCAGGGTCTCCTGACAGAGAGGAAGGAAGACCAAATGGTTTCTGGGCAGGAGAGTGGAAACAAGGTTTAGAAGACACTCTGGGAGGAATGTGCTAAGTCATCAAGTGCTGAGAAATAAAAGTCATATTAAAAAACAGCTGGAGCCCAGTGAGCATCCATCTCTGGCCACATATGGATGAGAATTTGATGTAAATATGGACAACATAAAGTAATTTTTAGGGTGATTTTTCTTTACATTGTAGGATAAATAAAATTCAGGATAAAAAAAGTGGATTATATATGATATTTGCATTAGTTTTTCTAACTCTCTTTGAAGACTTTCTGTTAGTAAAAGTTCACATTTATTTTTCAGTTTGAAAGAGGTTCACTCTAACCCAGTGATAAATCTTTTGCTGGCCCTGTGTAATATGAGAAACTACTGCTGATCCTTAAGGCCGCTTTTTTACTCAGGACAATTACTTTCCTAGTCAATAGCTTCAGCATTTTCCACTATGTAATCCAGGAATGCACTAGTCTAAGGCAGCCCACTCCTCTTTATTGCCCAAAGTAAATGAACCCCACCTAGGACTATCAACTACAGATGAGGTCATTTTATCACTAAGAATAATGTTACAAGTAGCACCAAAACAGCCACTAATCTACAAATTTGATAATCTTTCTGGAGCATTTTCACAGAGAATGCTTTGGCTGGGTGCTGACAGTTAAATAAGCGAGCTGCACGTGCTTCTAAGCTTCTCTTGAATTGGCAGAGATACAACTAAGTTTGAAGATCCAGGCAGGTTTCCAAAGGAAGTACATACTGTACAGTGCTAGGATAAACGTACTGGAAAGTTACTAATTCTAACAGCATGTGAGAAACAGAAACCATTTACTCACCCGTGGACCTCTCTTTCCTGATGGACCTGGGATACCTGCTGGACCAGGTGGACCCTTGTAAAACAAATGCCAACATATTACACATGATAATAGGCAAATCTTTTCTCACAAGTTTTATTAAGATTCTCACTTTAGGGCTCTTTTTTAGTCACCAGTTACCAGCTGATAATAATTTTAAAGTAACATGAATCTCCTCACCCTAATCAGCAGGAGTGAGAGTTGAAACTCAAGTGTCCTCTTTAATCTGGCCTGAAATGGCAACAGGAAGTCTGTGACTTATGGTTATAGGCACTGTATCTGGTTTTTAAGGGACCATAACTAGTAGTTTTGTGGGTGATTTTTACCTAAATTTACTTTTACTACTCAAGGAGGAATTCAATTTAGGGTTTGGAGACCAACGATGACAGGTATTTTCAGACACATTTCAAAAGACTTGCCCTGAAAAATTAAAGCACTAACATTTTATATTCTTTTAAAAGACTTATACCAAGAATATGTGTAATGTGTTTAACTATTATAATCAGGTACTTCTAGTATATTCAGTAATAAATCTCCCTTATACAAAATGCAGCATACTAGGTGGTCACTAACAGAGTTGAATGGTTTGAAACAAAGTATGAAAGTAAAAACTGATAAAAAGAATTTGAGTGTTCTGGGCTCTTTAAATGTTATTAAATATATCACATTAGAAAAAGGAAATGACCCTGGCTGGTTGGCTCATTGGTAGAGTGTCGGCCCAGCATGTGGGTGTCCGGGGTTAGATATCCGGTCAGAGCACACAGGAGAAGTGACCATCTGCTTCTCTGTCCCATCCTCATCCCTTATATCTCCCTCTCTCTCTCTTCTCCTCCAGAAGTTTGATTTCATTCCCCCCAAAATAAGAACTAAAAAATGAAAAACTAAATGGAGAATTAAAACAAATGTCTACTTCTAATTCTTACCTTATCACACAACTTTGTGACTAAAGAAAACACTATTTCCTTCAGATTAAAAAGGCAGTTATATTAAAGGTAATATTAGAAACTGGGAAATAAAAATATATTTCATATTGTGATTTAAATACTTGAGTTGTTTAATAAGCACCAAATAAAAATATATTTTAACTTATCTTCACAATTTGGCACTTTCAAATCTTTGAGAACAGGTTATTAACAGGCATTTTCTAGAAACCATAGAAGTAAAGTAATTTTATATGGCATGGCCTTTTTGAGGAGAATAAGTCATCTTATAAAAAAATATTAAGTACTAGAAAAAGCACTTTATCTTTCAGATTACTGACTTAAGAGAAAGTATAATTCAATTAAAATAGCAATAGCTTTGCAGTCATTCAATCTAGATTCACTTTATGCCTCAATCATTTACTAGCTAAGTGACCTTGGACAAGTCAGTTATACTTTTTTTAGCTTTAGTTTCCTCATTTTAAAATATTGATGATAAAACCCCACATTTCAGGGTAGTTGTGAGCATTAAAGATTTTTTATATAAAATATCTATCTGATATATAGTAATTAATCAACAAACTACAAATAATTAGTTTTTTAAAAGTATGTGTGGGCTACAGCAAGCACTCAGTATTAGGTATAATACTATTATTACTTGGGTAATATACATACTAAGGCAAGTCTATTCACCACACCAATACTTCTCTCAGAGATAATAATGCCTGGTCAGTTAATATTAGAAGTTCTGCATCTAAAATTTCTTTACTAACTCAATAAACATTAGTTAGCATCAAGCTCTCCTGGAGCTAACAGTCTAGATAAAAAGACACATTAACAGATAAACACATAATCATGCAGTGTACTCAGTAATGAAGAAAAAGAACAAAGAAGTAACGAAGACAGATTAATATAGTGCACCTAATTTACATTGTGGTATTAGAGAAGGCTTCTCTGAGGATGTCTGAAGTCAGACCTAAAGGATGAATAGGAGAAAAGAGGAGAAAATTCCACAAAATAAAAATAAAATAAATGAGGGACATGAGTAGAACAAAACAAACAAAAAGCATAGTCTTACTAAAAAACTCAAAGAAAACTAATAGTGAAAATAAGGAAAAATGAAACAAGATGAGGTTACTGAGGTCAGCAGCGGACAGATCACATGACTGTACAGATCACAATAAAGAATTTTTTATTTATTCTAAGTATTTTACTTTTCTGCCACTGAAGAGTTAAAGCAGATAAATGACACGATCTGATTTATGTTTTTAAAAAGATCCCTAGAAAATGTACATAAAAGATGGCAGAAAGAACATTTTCTAACCTACTCTCCCTTCTTTAAAACCCACTGGAAACAACAAAAAATATGAAAAGATAAAAACATCATCTTTAACGAAACAAGAAAAGAACCACAAACCACAAAATATGAAGATTATCTTCCAAATATTGAGACACTTTGGTATAAGAAAAGATGTTGAGAGATGACCAAAAACAAAAAGAAACAAACAATAAACCTCCTCAGACCTCAAACTTTGGACAGGCTACAGATTTCTAAAAGTATATCAGCCCTAAAAGTTATTTCCAACAATGCTTTGACTACAATGATGGGGTGTTAAAGGAATGGGAAAGCCTCAGGAGATATAATTTATGACCCAGTAGAGACCTAGCTCCAAACAGCCAGGAGTAAGGAAGGTAGAGCTAAAGGAGAAGAACCCATCATTTCTGTTATCTACAACCAAACCTCTTATCCTCAGGGGACATCTAAGGGGTAAACGACAAGCTCAGAAATCATCATATCACTTTTCAGAAAGCCTGTGATATAAAGAGCTTCACAACAAATTGTACATAAAATGAGTCAAGATATGTCTCTGGGTAGAGGACAGAATAAATATGGTAAGATGGGATTTAAGGAAGCAACCTGAATTTGAATCTGTGTACCACTCCACACCACTTCCTTTTGCCTCTACCCATACCATTGTAAAACAAATAGTGACCCAGATATCTTTATTTAAAAAAAAAAAAAAAACAAACTAGTAATAACTAGGAAGAAACCAGAAAGGGACCTATGCATAGATATTGAGGAGGGGGGAAGCATAAGGACAAAAACATAAAAGCAGAGGAAAAATCTTTACAAGAGGAATTGTTCTATGCAATAGAGAAAAGGTTCATTATAGGTTTAAAGAATTTTAAATTGCCAACTTTCTATGAGAACAAAGTTCAAAGAAAAGTTACAGGAGTAAAAATGACAACTGAGGTAACGAAATATGAACCAGAAAGTTTAAAAAAGATAAGAGAGAACAAAAAAGAAACCGTTACAGATAAAAGATACGAGAGAACAAAAAAGAAACCGTTACAGATAAAACAAAAAATAAAACCATTTTATTGCTATGTTAGAAGCAATAAAAACTAATGAAATACAACTGCAAAAAAAAAAAACAAAAACAAAACAATAAAGAGATGAATGTAGGATAACTGAATTCACACAAATTAAATGAAAAAAGCAATTGAATAAAACATAATAACAAATGCTTCCATCACAAAGGACATTCAACATATGCCTATTGGTTTGCCTGAAGAGGAACATTAAAAAATGGAAAAGAAAGATGCTAGAGGATATAAGGGGAGACTTTTCAATAATAAAATAAAAGTAATCTTCAGATCAAACAATATCAGAAAACAACTGACACAGAACCTAATAGTTTTAATGACCTTCAAAGTCGATGAAATAAGTGCACCGTGGTACAGAGCAAGAACCAGTCATCTATGGGCAGAAAACCAGGCTGCCCTCAGACCTCACACAGTAACATGCACTTTGAGAAACAAAGCTCATCATTTCATTACCATTCAATCTCTGCTCAGCTTTCTAAAACTACCTCCACGCTATGCTAAAGTAAGATTCTCAAAGTTGAACAAGAACTTTCCCATCAGAAGATGAAATGAATTTCCTCCACTTTTTCTCAGTCCTCATCCTCTTTTGTTCTGTAGCTTTTGAAACTGCTGATCAATTTCTTCTCAAAACCCTCTTCTTTGGCTTTGGGAAATATATTGCAATATATTCTACTCTCCCATCTGAGCATTCCTTCACATTTCTGCTTTTTTCCTTCTGTAACCTCAAAGTAAACATTCCTCATGAGTTGGCTCTTGACCATAAGCCAAACTCCTTTCCTTGAAATTACCCAACCCTAGTGCTTCATCTGCAGTGTTAATGGGAGGACTCTGAAATATGTATCTCCTACCATGACCTCTCTTTTTCACTTCAGCTTCTTCAACGTTTCCAACAGCTTAATGAAATGCCAGCACAACACCAATGTTTTAACTTAGTCTCCTTTCCTAAAATCAATTCCCTTTCTTAATTATTGTTTTTAGTAATGGTTTCACCATTCTCCTGATCCACAAGGTTAAAACTTAAGTTGTTTTGGATTCTCTCTTTATTTCTTTTTTACTTGGTCCTTCAGTCCAATTAACTTACTAGTTCTAACAAACTTTCCTTTAAAATGTCTCTTGTATCCTACCTTTCTTTTGCATTTTCACTGCTGTCATCCTAATGTCCTTGTCTTGTAACATCAAGATAACAGGAACTTCCAGGGCACTGCTATCAGACTGAATTCCCTATCAATCTGTCTTCTTAGAAACCTACAAATTTCCCCACTGAGAAGATCCAGTTAAAATGATCAGTTTGACAATTAAGACTCTCTACAACCTGACATCTAGGTTGGGTCTTATATTTGTCTAATATTCAGTCTAACATTGTTAAAGAGTTTGAGCTTTAGAGGCAGAAAACCTGGCTCCAAACCCTGGCTCTGTGATTTATTAGCAATGTGGTTATAGGCAAGTATATTAACTTCTCTGGGTTTGAGTTTATTCACCTGACAAAATGAGGATAGCAATACCAACCTTATAAAGTTGTTTTGTTTTTTTGTTTTGGTGTTTTTTTTAAGATAAGAGAATGGAAAGGGTATGGTAGAATATCTGCCACAAGGTAAAAACTCAAGAAATGATAGTTATTATGCTCTTTTTTCTATATTAAAAAAATACTAGTTCCTTTCACCTACCCAAATCATACCCGTGTTTGAGACCTAGGTTATAACTAACTTTGTCCACAAGAACCTACCCTGAACAGCTCAGCCTTAAGTGATCTTTCATAGAGATCCTCTCAAAAATAGTTTTTATACTTTTGAAAATATGTACCCTAAACATTTTGTTTGTATCTCTCAGTGGCATTTATTGCACATAACCTTGAGATATTTTTATAAATGTACTTCTTATATCCCCATTATTAAAATGTAAGCTCCTCTATAGTGACTGACTTACATATACTCTATATTACTGCTTTCCCCATAGCAGAGACTAAGTAAGTATTTGCTGAATATTATTGCTTTACTAACCAATGTTGAAATGACTATTTTTGGTTGTATAGAGAGATGAATGGTCATCTCATCATACTGACTACTTCTGAAGAATTGTTTCCATAACCACTTGTTTAATATGACCTACCTGGTAGCTCAGTTTTATTAATGTTATGTTGGTAAATGTCATAGCTGGAAAGAGTTTATTTCTCTAATAATAATACATTGTTCAAATTTTACTTTAAAACCTTTAAACGTTTATTCTTATAAGAGTTGCACAATACCTAATAAATCACTTCAAGTAACCACAAAGGAAACATAAACTGAGTAAGTGGCATCATCTTCTCCCATTCCATATGCTATGGTTTCTGAAACTAAACCAATGACTTAAATTTTATTCTCATCAAAAAAATACCTTGAGGTATATTTAGTCTCCTTGCAATGAAAAACTTAATTTCTAAAGACATATAGGTTGATTACTTAAGGTACAAATATGAAAGGAAAAAACATAATGCTTCTAATGATTTTGAATGGCTTTAAATGAGTTTAAGTTACTTAAAATTTTTCAGATGTTCATCTGTAATTGAACCTTCCACAACAAAAGAATTTCGGAGCTCAAAAAATACAAGTCCATCATCTCATAGTTTTGTAGTCTATTACCATGCTATTCAATAAGTGACTTGGCTGGATTTTCTATTGAGTGGACTGATGTATTGACAGATTATTCTTTGTCTTAGGTAGATGGAGCTTTTATTAATCCATAAATGTAAATTGACTATATTATTAAAGATTAAATAAAATATGTTACTCTTCATGGCAATTAAAATATTTTATTTAGAATGATAATATAAGGGTTTACTTTTTCCCACTCAATGATTCACTATGAATTATCTCTAGCTAAAATAAATTTTACACTCTATTTCAATTCATTTGATACTATTGTGCTGAAAGGCTATTAAACTGATATAGTTAATGTACTTTTCTTTGGTCTACAATAACTTTTATATCCTTCTCCTAACATGACTATGCAGTAAGCTTATGGTTTTTGCTTTTTTAAAAAATAACAAAACAGTGCTGGTCTAAAATTAGCAGTTGAATTCCTGGTTGAATTTCAACTGAACAAGAAAAACATATAGCTTACTCACCAATTTATCAGAATTAAGTAACCTTTTCAGCCTGCCAATAAAAACCAAAAAGTAAAAAGTACAGTATTTCAGCCAGGGTTGCATTCTGGTTGGATGTGTTACAGCAACCATAACGTCAATCACTGTAGCTAAGATATGTTTCTGGGACAGATCTAATCTGTTCTGTATTGTTCTATCTAGAGAATTCTTTTTGAAACATATGGTAAGTTAGCGCATTAAAACATTTAAAAAACAACTTACGGGAGGTCCAGTGTCCCCTTTTGGCCCTCTCAGATTCTCCATTTCGAGCATTGCATTAAGATCCTCATAATAATAATAATAATAGTCATAAAGCTCAGTTTCATAGCTATTTTCGATGGGGTAAGTAGCATCAGGATCGATTTCACCTTCCTTCCTTAGATCAAGGTGATTATCCACTGATGGCTCATCTGTCACTCTGTACAAGGTTGTATTTAAAATTTGATGCAGTTCCATGAGTTCATTAGTTTGTAGATTTGCTGTGATAGCCTTCTTGTGATTAGTAACTGTATCTTGTTTTATGTGTGGAAGAATAGATGATATCTTCTTAAACTGTGACATACCAGTAACTCTGTCATTATGCTGTGTTATATTGCTTGACACATTTGAGAGAGAACTAAATTTCTCCTTGATATTTGTTCTTGCCTCACTAAGGAGTTGATACGTCATCGACAGGCTTAAATTGGTCTGAGTATGTTCCTCAGTGATCATTTCTTTGTCTGGAATCCCATGGTTCACAAGATCCACAGCAGAGATATCCCCTGAATGGAGAGAAGTTAACTGAGATCTTGATGTCTGGTGTTCTTGTTTATACACTATTGAAGATTCATTGTTCATGATATTCAAAATGTTTTTGCCTTCAGTAAGTGTGTCCTCTGACAGTTCTTTTTTATCAAATTGTTTAAGTAAGGGTGAGATTTCTGGTATCTTAGCTGGTACAATAGTTGTATAAAAAAGGCTTGACCCAGGGTGACACTGCTGTTTCACATATCTGCAATAGTTTGCAGATGCTTCTGTTGAAGGAATAATATCCAACTGACATAGTATTCCTTCAAAATGGATAGAATTATTATTCATACTTCCTAAGGTAAACACACTGTTAGAATCAAATTTCTGAACTTCCGAAAGAGTCTCTCTGCTATAATAGTTCTTTCCACACTCAACAAACATTGAGACAACTTGGCTTCTAATAGTGATGGCAAATGAGTGCCATTGCTCATCATGAACACTGTAGTTGAAAAATATAGACTGCTTTCCTCCTAGGTATACCACTAATTTTTTAGGTAGTAATTGAACACCTAATTGCAGTCTATTTTTATTTCTAATGCTGAAGAGGAACGCATTGTTTACTCTATGTGACTGTAACCCAATTAGTATTGTAAATGGCTGTTTTAAGTTGACTGGCAAAATTTTCATTAGAGGTGACTCAATATAAGCATCATTTGTTAAAATGACACCTGATTCTGTTAAATGGACCCCCTGAGGTAATGGTGTAGATGATGCTGGGACAGCAGTCACTGATGATGAGTGTCTTACATCTTTGCCTCCAAGGCCTAGTTGATGAAGAATATCTATGCCTGGAAATTAAAAAGAGAGAGAGAAAGAGAAAGAAAGAAAGAATCTTACTCTTATGCATTCATGTGTTCATATAAATGTTTGAGTATGAGAAAATCTTCCTTGTCTATATCAATAGTAATCCCTAAAATAAGCATTGTCTATCAATGACTAATTTCCAGATAATGAGAGATACAGAGAGGGGGAGTAAAATGTTATACTCCATAATTTGACAGATGCATAGACACACATGCACACACCCACAACCCAATATCCCTAAATCTGAGATTTCATTAATAAATAAATGTGCTGTCATTTTCCCAATCAATTAGGAATCTTATTTGTTATACCAATAAAGACACATGTTCAAAGATTCCCAGATGTCATTTGTTTCTTTAATTTAGAACTTAAAATTTGATGACGTCTATGTTAAAGAGAAACTCGGGATATACAAAAAGGAATTTGAAATTTGGAAACCATTTTATAAAATAAATTTGCACATTTCATTAAACTATAATTTTTCAGGCTGTTTTCTCTTCTTATCTCTGTGGATTTACAAGTCACTTAAGAATCCTCCCTATGCCTAATACCTTATGTGCTTGTTACACACAAAATATTCAGTCCCCTTTGTATCTCCTAGACAAGTGAACTTAAATTCCTATAGCTTGTGATCACCAGACTTTTCTTTCCCTTATAGGTTTCTCTCTCTTTCATTTTTTGCTCAGTCTTCTACAGTAATTTTTTTACCATATGTAGATTCTTTTTCAATATTTATTATATAATATAGATTTTCTTCTACTAAGGATTTTATATAATTATGGACTTTTCTGGTTTATTTTTTTATTGTAACATTTCTAATTGCATATTGCTTACCTCCCTTACCCAATTATAAACTCTGGTAAGACAAATTCTATGTCTGATTCGTTACAGGATATCAACTATACCCACCTTGCAAATAGTTTTATAATTTTTTAATTTGCCCCACTGGAATCCAATCATATGTAATATTTGTCTCTAAAATCTTATAAAATTAACTATCATTTGTGAAGAAAGATAAATTGTTTCTAAAGATATAGAACAGCATTCTTAGCCATATGATCTTTATTATTCTTTGAGTTATAAATCTCTCATCTCTATCTTTGTACATATATCATAATTTTCCAGCATAAAATTTCAAAGAATTATTAACTCATAACTGTGATAAGTAAGAAGAAATAAAAGTTTTTAAAGATTAGCCAGGAACATTGTATATCATCTTAGTTTTCCTTTTACAGGAATTTAGGAGCTATTTGATAATTTATGTTTATTACAAATAGAAAACATAATGGCAAATGTCATACCCAAGTCTGATAACTAAATACAACAATGAAATAATTACTATCACTTTTGCATAACCAGCAATACAATTTAAGTGCTTTCTTATTAGAGTGCTTCACAAAACATACAAGAGTTTTAATGTTAGAACAACGATCATTTATTGATAAAATAGTTGTAATTTAATAATAGCTTTAAATGTTATAAATGTTTGTATTTACGATACAAAAATCAATATCTAAGATACTGTATGACAGTGTCTCTCAAACTTTTCCACTAAAACATTCCCAACAGCAGTTTAGAATTATCTGCTTTCCAGGAATTTGGGGGAATATTTTAAAGAGGCCCCATAAAAACACACACACAAAAATAATAATTTTGACTTCTTGTGCCCTTCTTTGTTGTTGTTTTTGTATTTTTCCAAAGGGAGGTGTGGAAGGGGATGGAGGAAGGCAGACAGACTCCCGCATGCGCCTGACTGAAATCCACCCCAGCATGCCCATCAGGGGGCAATGTTCGGCCCCTTTGGGGCAGTGGAGGCCATGGAGCCATTCTCAGCCCCAGGGCCAACTTTGCTCCAATGGAGCCTTGGCTGCGGGAGAGGAAGAGAGAGAAAGAGAGAGAGAGAGAGAGAGAGAGAGAGAGAGAGAGAGAAGAGGGAGGAAGGGTGAAGCAGATGGGTGCTTCTCCCGTCTGCCCTGGCCTGCCACTGAGCCACCTGGCCAGGGCAACTTCTCATGTTTTTATCATTGTAATTTATGTAAAATTAATTTTATTCATAATATGGCTATGTTTATTTTAATATAAAACATAAATTACCAGATAAATCAGTTAACTACTCCCATCTCCTATCCTCAATGAAATTTATACTTCTAAAACACATACCATAATTAGTCTGTGACTTTGAGTATTCTGGCCCAATGTTACCTGCCTCTCAGAGTATATATCTCTCAGTCAAGTAAACTATGGAAGAAACATTGCTACTGTGGATATCCAATGCTTAGAGTATATATAATTATAAAATATGTACAAGTTATACTCTATGATGCCAGATAGGCTATTCTTATACAAAGGAAGAGTCACTCTTATGTGGTAGGATATCAAGGGCTTCTCCTTACCCAAAGAAAACCTCTTCTTACATTTAATTATTATTATCTATCTATCACCTCAAATTTCTCATTCTATTAACAGGAAATATATTTGGAAGAGTATTATTTGAAAACTTTAGAACATATATATGTGATATATATAGATAGATAGATATAATTTACTATTCAATCTTAAGTAAATTTCCTAAACAATCCTTGCATTTCTAAAATAAAATCTACTTGATAGTTATATATTATATTTGATATCCACATTAGATTTTTTTAATAAGCATTTTATTGAACATGTTGGGAATTTGTGTGATAATCAAAGATATGGTGAGTTTTAGATTGGGGAATATTTCATACATGCAGAAAAACAGTTATATAATTTCCATATGTAGCATCTAGATTAAATGTTAATATTTTGCTATATTTCTTACCATTCTTTTCTTTTTTAATGTTTCATTTACTTATTTATTTTTAATTAAATTTATTGGGGTTACATTTGTTAATAAGATGATATATGTTTCAAGTGTTCATATCTATGATTCTTAAAGACAAACTTATGTGGAATTACCACATCAATATTTATGAGCTAAGACTGGTCTGTGGTTTTATTATTATTGTGCTATCTTTATCAGACTATAATATTAAAGTTTCATTTTTTTTCTGTGGCATAGAATTTTAAATGCTTTTAGAATTATCTTCCCCACCCCTCCCGCTCAAAAGTTAGATAAAACTCAGATGTAAACCAAACTTATCATGTTGGCTTTTTCATTGATAGCTCTTAACTTTCCTAATCTCTATAATGTTAATTGATTTATTCTAATTTTGAACAGCATCTTGAATTAATTTTAGAAATTTTTATTTTTCTATGAAGTAATAACATTTTTCTAGGTGTTCAAACGCATTTCCTAGACATCTTCATGCAATATTCCCTACAATTTCTTTTGTTTTCCTATTTCTGTGGTTCTCTGTATAATTTTCAGGTATTGAATATTTTGCTGTCTTTTTTCTTAAATCAGTATCATTATCGATCATTTTAAAAATATAGTATTTATACTTTTTATCCTTTCTGCTATTTTTGTCTATTTTCTATGTTATTAATTAACATATGCATTTATATTAATTATCTTATTTTCTTTTAGCTTTACTTTTTCTAATTTCTGAAGTACTTAATTTTTTATTTACAGCATTGAAGCTATAAATTTTATGAGTATCACTTTAGATGTATAATATAGATTTTTATATGTACTATTTTTATTTCTGTTTTTTTTTCTAGAAGCTATGTAACATTTACCTGTTTTTCCCATTGATCCTGATGATTTAATTAAAAAACTTAAAAATTTGCAGTTAGAAGACCTTTTTTTAATTTCATTTTCTGGTTTTATTTTTAAATTCTGACTTAATAGCATTGTGATAAGGGAATAGTATCTACTGCCTGTCATTTTCCCTCTTCTCCTATGTTTTGGTACCATTCCAACATTGTGAGCTCACATGGCATTTATATTCTGTTCTGTTCCCACAATGCCTTCTGATGAATAGGATCAGTCTTCACAGTAGTTCCTCAGTCATTTTCTCTTTGCTGAAGTTTATCCTCTATGAGTTTTCTCAAAAAGAGTTTATGGAAGCATTTCCCAAGTGTTTGACTTAGTAGAATTGTTTGTTGGTAACCTCATAGCTTCATTTTCATTTGATAAAAATTCTTTGCAAACACATCATTTCTTTGAATATCTTCTGGATATGGTTCTACCATCACTAGTTATTGAATGTTAGAATAGAAAAATTGAAAATCAGCTATTATTTTTCTCCTTTTAAGTGACTTGAATGTTTTTTTACCAGCATGCCAAAAATTCACTTTATCTCTGAAGTGCAGTGATTTTATTAGAATAATTTTGCTGTAATCTTTTAAAATATGTGCTTTATCTACAGTTCCACTGGTTTGATTTTCTCACTTCTATCTTTACTCTGTTTCCTACAGTGTCTAATTTGTGCTCCTTCCAGTATCATCTTGCTTTATAAAAAGATGTTCCCCACTACTTGTTTTTATGTGTTCGACAACTTATAATTCATATTCTTTTAATGTCTTGCCATCATTTTTTCTGAGTTCTTATATTTTGCTTTATAATCTTCCTTTATAGAGGTGATTTTTTATGTATGCAATCTCATTTTTGCTGCTTTTATCTACATTTCACCTAGTTGCATCTTTCTATTTATTCTGTGCCAACTGCTTATAGTTACTTAGTATTTCACAGCCCAACAATTTATAGAAGGATGCCTGTGGGAGAAGACCAAGGGCCATGCCTTCCAAATCTCAAAACATAAGTCAGCGTTACCAGTTTTCTTCTCAAATGACTCCTTGATATAGCCCTACCTTCTTCTCTGAACCAGACCTAGACCCGGGGAAATTCGAAAGCCTGCCATCCTCATAATTCCTAACTTTCCTTTCCCTGTATCTGTTCCCATTGGTGTGTGCTTCAGAATGAATCCTTTATCTCAGAGCATTGATTTTTGCATTTTCTAAAATCTGTCCCTAATAAGCCACTTAGCTATTATCTGTATTTCTTTCTTGTACATCCTTCTGGGAAGCTTCTGTCCTCCCCAGAACCTGTGGCACCTGTTTTGTACAAGAGCTAAAGATTCAGTTCAGGATGGGCTCCTCACCTTTAGAAAGTTTGTTTTTGCTGGTGCTTTCTGACATCTTACTGTTCACTCTACTCCACATGGAATCTGCTTTGCTCAGCATATTTGTGGAGTTTTCTGATTATATAAGTCCCCTAGTTTTGCTGAAAATGGAGTTTTCAGGTTTATTATTTCATTCACTTTGTTTCTTTTGCATGATATCCATAAACAGAAATGAGTTTCAAGTTTATACTTCAAGTCTATACCCCATTTCAAAAATTAAAAATCCAAGGCCCAGAGAGATGAAATAACTTGGTCAAGGTCACACAGCTGATAAGTAGTAGCCCAATCAGTCGGATTTCAAAGTCTACAATCTTAGTGCCTCCATGCTGCCTCACAACTCCTGCATTCTCCCTTGTCAAGCCTCACTAAGCGTTGCAGGATTATTCTCCCCCCACAGGAACCTCACAGTGGGGAAGATTCTCTAGGTGGCCACCAGAGTTGGTACTGGAGGTAAAATTTAATTTTTATCCTAGTTTTAAGTTTTCATATCTTAGTGTGAATATGTTTAGTAAATGCTTTAAGCACATGTTGATAGAAGAGAGTAGAAAATAGAGAACTCTTAAGATAGAAGGTATAGAGGAGAGGAGTGTGAAAAATAGGAGAGAAAAAAATAAAGGAAGGCTTCTATCTGAGGTCTTTAGTATTAATTTAGGCCTGGCCTTGAATATTACCAAAATGCAAATTTGAGGTTAAAGTTAGATACCAATGCATTCAGTACCAATGCACTCAGCAAGAAAACACTTAGCTGCCTATGATAAGTTGTTTCATGAATGACCTTAAACACAAAATCAATCTAGTTTGTGTTACTAGGGAAATCAGTTACCAACTAAAGAATGTTGATTATCAATGAGACACTTTATTCAGCGCTTTGCATTTTTCTAAGAATAAGAATAATAACAGCAGTTATTAAATTCTCTCTATGTACCAACCACTAGTCTAAGAACTTTACTGTATTAAGCCACATAATTCTCACAGAAACACAATGAGATAGGCATTATTATTAACCCTGTCTGACAATTTTGAAAACTAACACAGAGAACTGATACAATTTTCACAAGATCACCAAACTAGGAAGTGCAGAGGCAGAATGTGAACACAAGCAGTCCTCTAGAGCCAACCGTTTAGCATGTCAGCTTTCAGAAGCACGTGTTGCCTACAGCAGGATGGACTGTCTCTCTTTCACCTATTTTTCCTTTTTTTTATCCAGTGAGAGGAGGGGATGCAGAGAGACAGACTCCCGCATGTGCCCCAACCGGGATCTACCTGGAAAGCCCACTAGGGGGCAATGTTCTGCCTATCCAGGCTGCTGCTCTGTAGCTCAGCAACAGATCTCTTCTTAGCACCTTAGGTGGAGACCATGGAGCCATCCTCAGCACCCAGAGCCAACTCGCTCCAATCAAGCCATGGCTGCAGGAGGGAAAGAGAGAGAGAGAAAGAGAGAGAGAGAGAGAGAGAGAGAGAGAAGTGAAAGGGGGAGTGGTGGAGAAGCAGATGGGCACTTCTCCTGTGTCCCCTGACTGGGAATCAAAGTGGGACTTCCATGTCTGGCTGACGCTCTACCATCGAGCCAAACAGCCAGAACCCCTATTTTCTTTTTGTATATAGAATTATGGTGTCACCAAGATAACATCTCACTCCTTTTTACTGTAAACACCAAGCCTAATGACTTCAGCCAAACCATGGTTTTAATAACCACATATGATGACTCACAAAACCTCTTTTCTGGACTTGCACGTCCAATTTTCTACTGAATTGATCCAGTAAATATTAGATGTCACACAAGCACTTCCAATAAATTTACATATTTCCCCCAAAATTTGTTCCTCTTACTATAGTGCCTCTCCCAGTGAAGAGCTCCATGACTACAACAGCTGCCAGAGTAATTTTTTTATAGTGTAAATTTCATGCCACTCTCCTGAACAAAGTTCTCCAATGGTTTCCCATCACACTAGCAATCCAAACCAATCTTTTCACATGGTGTGTCAAAGTTACATCATCAGCTCCCTTCTTACCTCTCTGATCTCATCTCCTTTCATTTTATCCCACCTTACTTGGCTCCAGCCAAACTAGTCCTTTCTACTCTTTAAAACCACAAAATACATTTTTAATCTTGGTGTTTGCACATATTATTCACTCCACTTAGAACGCTCTAAACCCTTAATTCGTTCAGATCTAGGCTCAACTGTGACCATCTCAGAGATGCCTGCCCTGACCACATTACCTAAAATATAAAATAGTCACCCTACTTGCTCCCATAACTCTCTAACTCTCTAATGCCTTACTGTGCTTCATTCTTTCTTTATAGAATTGAAATGTTGGGAAAATGAGATAGATAGATGATAAGTATGTAGGTAGATAGGTAGATAGATAGATACTTTCCTATTGCTTAGCTCCCTAGTGGAAGTGGAAGTCTAGAGAGTGGGACTTCATCTTGTTTTACTGATATATCCCAACATATAGAACAATGACTAAAACAACACAGTAAATATTGCTTGAATGAATGAATCAACCCTATCATCTAACACAGGAACTGAGTAATCATCTTTGATACTTCCTTTCTACCCATTCTCCATATCTTTTCAGTCACCAAGTCCAACATCAGCCTTAGTTGGGCTCTCTTTACTCTCATTCAAATTATAATATTATCATCCTGATAGATTTCTTGGCCTCTAATAATAATACAGCCTTGCTGAATTACTGCTGCTTGAGAAGCCCTTCTAAAGTGCAGAAGAAAATGAACAGTTAGTTCATGACACCCCTTTCTATACCAAATTGGTAGTTCTCACAGCTTTTGGTTCAAAACTCAAATTTCTGATTTCAGCCCTCAGGTCCTTAGTGATCTAATCTGCATCTGCATTTCTAGTTTCACATTTTACTAAGCTTTTCTTTTTTTAGTTTATGCTGAATGTCAAAGGTGATAAAAACATGAAGATCAGAACAGAAAGATTCAGAATGTAGGAAAAAAGAATTATATTCTCAGCAAAAGAGTTCATCCTAGATGTAAAAAAGAAACCATTGAACAAGAATGAGGTTCATGCTCTTTCAGGCTGTGGATGACCTGCTTTAAAAAAATCTTTTTACCACTTTCTATCCTCTCACTCCCTAATTAAGAGATTCTGACTTCATTCTAAAATAATTTTTGCATTGATTTTTGCATGGGACTGTGTGTATGATACAGTTTCTGAGCCTGAGCAGATTAGTATGTTTAAGAAGATCCTTATAATTGTGAGCAGCAAGGTGGCCTGACTGCAAAACTGTCAAGTAATGTATATGATCAGTAGAGCCTCTGTTTTGATTCGATTTTTTCAAACCTTTCTTTTTCGCTCTTTCCACTATGGCACTCAATCCCACATGTGACATGTGTAATAAAGAACTGAAACTTGCCTTTCAAAGCCTTCAGTGCAATTTTTGTTTGTTGTTGTTGTTGTTTTTATTTATTCATTTTTTTAGAGAGGAGACACAGAGTGAGAGAGAGAGAGAGAGAGAGAGAGAAAGGGGGGAGGAGCTAGAAGCATCAACTCCCATATGTGCCTTGACCAGACTAGTGCAGGGTTTTGAACTGGCGACCTCAGTGTTCCCAGGTCGACGCTTTATCCACTGCGCCACCACAGGTCAGGCGTTTGTTGTTGTTTTATTACACACTAATGACAAGTAGTTTCTCTCTTAATGTGCTAATAAAATCAGTCTTCTAAGCCTGCATGACAGATGCTGAGATGCAGGCACAAACATTCCAACCTAGCTTGTCTTTCATTTGCAACTTATATAGTAAGTAACAATGGTAATATTATCACTAATTAGAATTAAAGAAAGAGGGAATTAGAGAGAGAGATGAAAGAAAAAAAGACAGGAAATGGGGAGAGGAAGAAAGTGAATGACAGAAGGAAAAAGAAGAAATCAAGTCTCAGCATATAATAAAACTATGAGTTCTACCCAAGTTTAACACTAAATCCAGTAGCTATATAAATGACTCTGTGGTGGAGTATAGAATATGCCTAAAGATATAGACACAGGAGAACCAATGGTTACATTTGTTTTACAAGTACAAAAAATTAAAGAACTATTTTACCTGTCAATACCAACAATATTTTATCACAAATTGGAGGAGCAGGGAGGTACTATGTTTACTTCTCAAAATGTAAGATTTTACATTTCTTAGTAATTAATAGCTGAAAAGATGTTTTAAAAAGTTATTCAATTTTCAATAAAATGTACAGAATAACACTTAGAGTATAAAAAATTACAGTTTTAACTTTGAATAACAATCTAAATTAATATAATATAGAACTTAATTTTCATGAATTCTGTTTAAAATTTTCATATTCCAGGGTCAGCTAAGTCTCCAAGGCTAGATTCTTTCTATATAGTTTGTAGAAATAAAATATAAAGCCTGACCAGGCAGTGGCGCAGTGGATAGAGCGTCAGACTGGGATGTGGAAGACACAGGTTCGAGACCCCAAGGTCGCCAGCTTGAGCGCGGGCCCATTTGGCTTGAGCAAAAGCTCCTCAACATGAACCCAAGGTTGCTGGCTCCAGCAAGGCGTTGCTCGGTCTGCTGAAGGCCCGCAGTCAAGGAACATGTGAGAAAGCAATCAATGAACAACTAAGATGTTGCGATGGCAACAAAAAACTAATGATTGATGCTTCTCACCTCTCTCCACTCCTGTGTTTCTGTCCCTATCTATCCCTCTTTCTGACTCTTTCTCTGTCCCTGTAAAATAAATAAATAAATTAATTAATTAAAAAAATAAAATGATTGTTTAAAATAAAATTATCAAAGTTGTAAACAAGAAAGATCATACAGGCCTCAATATACTTTTTCTTTCCTTGCACATTTACTCAGTTTGACTAAATTATCTAGACAATTGCCCAATATCCACTTTTTATTGTTCTCCGCAATCTAATCCCAATAGTTGGTCAGTGCCAGAGTGTTGACTCGAAGACAGGCTTCCTGGTTGCTAGTTCACTGAGTTACAGAGCTAAAGAAAGTAGTTTAGAACCAACTATTTGGTTTTATTTACTTATTTTTCAATACTATGAGTATATGGGGGGAAATGGATCCAGAATATTCTTTTTTTTTTCTACTAAAATTTCTTGTACATTCATTTTCTAACAGGCATGCTGAGCACTTTACATGTGTTATTTCGTTTGACCCACACAACAATCCTATGTAGTCAGAACAACTATTATGTTCACTTTAGAGTTGCTGACAGTAAGGCTCAGACTATATTAGGAGCTTGCTCAAGGTCACCTAGCTACTAAGCTTTGGATCCTGGACAAGAACCGTGGCTTCCAGCTGCAGACCACCTGTGCTTTAGCACAACTGTCACACTGGGTACGTGAAAAGTGGCAACTGTGACTTTAAGTTATTTTTAATGGAAACAACACATCTAGTTTGGTTAAAGAGGTAAAAGCAAACGTATTTATACAATGAGAAATGAAGCTTTAACCTCTGTGTAAATTTTCTAACTAAGTGTCCATAAGGGGTTTTGGCAAAAAATACTTGGGGGTTACTGCAGCTAGAATGAGCTGCTTCTCTGTGAACAATAAACACATTTTGGGTAAATTTTCACAGGAAATACTCTTCTTGGAGACGAGTATTTTACACATAAAGATTTATACACATGTGGTTCTCATACCTTGGGACCATGAACCTGAGCAAGCTGTGTGTGTTGGGAATGGGCCGCAAAGCTTGCATGGTGTGAGTTATCATGAGAGGTGTTGCATCTGTGCCAATGTCACGGGCAGCCAGCCCACCAACAGTGACAGAGTGCTAAGGAAAGTAGATGGTATCTAAAAGAAAAGGGATCTATATCTGCCAAATGCTCAGAAAAGAGCCCTAAGTAATTTATTATTTTTTACAGTAAAATCATTTATTCAATAGGCTATACCTAAAACTTGGTTATAAAACAAATACAAGATTTGCATTTATGTATAGCATATTTAAAATGGCTTTCTTAGCTGTGTTAAAACTTGAAGGGAAAACTGAAAACATGGCATAAAATAGTTACTTATCTCTGCTCAGTCTTAAAATCTCCCTAAAATGAGAACAAGGACATGTGGCTTAATACTACATGAGCAAAGTAAATGGATAGAAGCAACAATAGCCAATAAGAGATGTCAACAAACTTTTAAACAATGAAAAGCAAATGAAGGAGTTAGCACAGCTGAACAAACTGAACACTAAGGGCTTGCAGAGGCAGGTGCTAATGACCAGCGGACCAATTCACATCACAAGATCGTGAAAAGGCTCAAGAATTGAAGACACCAAATCACTGAATCCAGGTGAGAGGCATGGGATTTAAAATGAGGGAGGGAGGGAAAGTTGGAAATACAGATAAGAAACTTTGAGAACATAACAGATGCCTCCAGCTTACTTATGTAGAAACATTGAATTAATCATAGCAGAATACTATAGAATAAAAACATCATAGTGAGAATAAGGGGATTCAGTTCAAATACACATACTAAATGGTGAGACAGCACTCTGAACCCTGCTAGAAACTCTATCACTTAACTTTACTAACAGTGGCCATCAGGACTATATTCTATATGTAAGATATTGGAGGATTGTTCTCTAAAAAAGCTGTATAATCTTAGACATTTGTAGTCCAACAACAAAATGGTCAGCTACGACATAACAACTTCAACACCCTCTATGTAAAATATACCAGTTAACAAGGCTACCCATGCAAACAGTCTCCAAACCTTTTCTTTTTCTTTTTCTTTTTTTTTTTTTAGTGAGGGAGAGAGAAAGAGAAAGATGAGAAGTATCAATTCATAGTTGTGCACTTTAGGTGTTCATTGATTGCCTCTCATATATGTTTTGACTGGGGGATCCAGCTGAGCCAGTGATGTTGGGCTTTAATACCTTTGGGCTCAAGACAGCAACCATGAGATCATGTTGATGATCCTGTGCTCAGGCTGGCAACCCCATGCTCAAACTGCAGACCTTAGGGTCTCGAACTTGGGATCTCAGCGTCCCAGCTCAATGCTTTATCCAGTGAGCCAACACCCATCAGGCCAAAGCATATTTCTAATGCCTTACTTCTAAATGATAATATAGGTACAAGAGACTGATACAGAACATTTTCAACATAAAATTTGTAGAAAACAGAGACAATGCAGGGAGCAGAAGAAAAATTCAAAAAAATTATTCTTATCTTCAGAGTAGATATTGCATCAAAGAAAATAGAGTAAGATGTTAATTTATTAAAAATTTAACAACTGAAATACGAAAGCTCTTAAAAATTTAAACACAGCAGAAATAAAATTATTTAAATGTTTGAAATAGTGACTCATGAAAATCTATTATAAAATAGAATAAAAAACAAAGACAGGAAAATAAGAGCTAAATAAAAATAAGGAGCTCAATCCATAAAATCCAATATATGACCAACAGAATTTGTAGGAAGAGCAAATAGATACATCGGAGAGAAAGAACTAGCAAAGAAAAATTCCCAAAAAATTAAAGGTGTTTCTATACTGGAAGGACCTACTGAGTGCCCGGCACAATAAATTGAAAAACGACCAATATCAAGGTTAATTATTATGAAATTTTAAAACATCAAGGACAAATAGATGATCTTCACTTTAGAGTTGCTGACAATGAGGCTCAGAGTATTTCAGGAAGTTGCTCAAGTTTAAAGAGGAAAATAGAAAGATCACATACAAAGAATCAAGAATTAGTATAATATCAGATTTCTTAACTGCAAGCAGAAGACAATAGATGAAAGCTTCTCTGAGAGAAACTATTTACAGCCTAAAATTATATACCCACTCAAACTACCCTCAAGCCTATGTACCAAATAAACATTCTCAGAAATGCAATGGTGCAAAATATACCACCTAAGTACACATTTTCAGGATGCTACTGAATGTCATGCTCAACTCAAATAAGAAAATAGATGATGAAAAAGAAAAATCTGAGTTCCAAGACACTGGATCTAACACAGAAAAGAGAGATGAACTCCATAGGAAATGTAGAGAACTACCAATCTATGATAGAATGGGAGCATTTTAGCTTTCACTAGGAATATGTCTAAGAAAAAATTTAAATGATTAGAGTATGATATATTTTTTGAAAAAGAATTTTCAAAAAAATATTAGAATTCTTTTGGGATAGCTGAGAAGTATTAGTGATTATGACCCAGAACACACAAAGGAACACAAAAATATACTGTACAGGAAAGAAAATATAAATGTACATGGTTCATTGGTAAAAGAAAATTCCATACATGGTCATGATAAGATAAATTATAAATACAAATTTAATAAAACACTTGTATAAAGGTATATAGAAAGAACAAAAAGAAGATGGGGAAGAGAGGATATATGATAGTATAAAATTGTTAAAACCTAACCATTAAAAATTGGAAGTCAAAATAATATATAAGCATATTATTAAGAAATATGATAGTTAAGACCAAAAGAAGGTGGTTAAAGAAAGTTTGGGTACAAGATTGCAGGAGTGAGTAAGGTCAAGGGATAATGTTTGTTGTTTTATATTTTGAAGTAAAACTTGACTTTTAAACTACAGAATTTGTAGGAAGAGCATCATTTGTAGATACATCAGAGAGGGGCAAAAGGAGGCTAACAGTTGTCAGTATGAGCAACACGGGGTTTATTATTGTATTATTCTTTACTAATTATTGTATTATTTTCCATACAAACAGTGGTAAACAGAGTTTATTCTTGTATCATTACTTATTGTTGTATTTTCCACAAAAACAATGATAAACCTACTTTTGCCCTGTCTTATATATGTTTATATTACTTTTTAACGTTTTGAAAACTCTAAGTATAAATATATTTATTTCTGATAAATCTAATTAGGAATAATTTCTAACTCAAATAGGTATATTAAGCAGTATTAAATTAAGGTTGCAGATGATATTTATAAAATTACAATTTCTCTGCAAATGTTTTTCTAATCTCTTGATCAAATGTTACATTACTGTATGATGCCAACTTAACAAAAATAAAATATATTTTGGGAGAAAGTGTTTCTAAATTTCTGATAGCACACTACTATTTTCATTTCTTTCTTGTGCTCAAAAGTACCCAATTTTCTAAGTCAAAGAAGTTTAAAAATTTTTTTGTTAAGCACTCACAATAAAATTTTATTGTTATAAAAAGAAAGATTAGATATTACAATGTTCACCCTGAAATAAAAGAGCATATTTTGTATTCTATGAATAAAATCTTAAAGTTGAAAGGTAGTCTTTCTTTTGTTTACTCCTTTCATTGATTCTAAATTATTTTTAAAAACCAATTCACAAGTATTCAAGTGTTCCTCATATCTTTCTTTGCCTGGGTATTTTGATAATGATACACCTTGTAAACTATTAAACTCAAAACACCAGGTGACAGCAGTTGTGAAGCAAAAGGATGTGGAGTACAAAAATTTTTTTTTTTATTGGTGTTGTTAGATGGACAGATTCAAATTTAAGTCTTAGCTGTATGAACCTGGGCAAGCCCCTTCTCTGAACCTCAGTTTCTTTATCTGTAATATTTACCCTGCAGGTTCATTATGAGTATTAGAATAATATATGGAAAGTACCAATGAAAACAAGAAACAAAATACATATATAATTAATATTGGCAATTCTTCTCCTCTGTGGCTCAAATTGATTCATTTTTAAAGAATTTATAGACTTTACAGTCAAAATACCTGCTTTCAAGTCTTGATTCTTCCATTTATTAGCCTGTAACCCCTGGGGTACTTTTATTCTTTTAATCTTGGTTTCAGCAGTTCTGTCATGGGCATAATTATAAAAACTCTGTAATAAGGTGGTGGTGAAGAAAATACGTATTCCACTACCACAGTGGCTGGTACATAGTAAGTTCTCAGAAATAATAATAGTAATAATAATAATAAATTAAGAGATAGTTTTTCTCCTCTTCATGACTCCTTAAAGCAAAATAAAGTTCCATGTGGCATGTAAGCTAATCTACTTTTCCCCATAGAAGACAATTACAAAATTTCTCCCTAGATATATTTTAATTCACCTTTGTTTAACAGAATATTTATCTATATCCACTTATCAATTTGGTCAGTCACATGGAGCACCACTCCTTTTGTGCCTTCTCTCTACCTACATATATTTATTTCATTTATTTGTCTTTGTTTCCTTGTCTTTTTCTCACTGTTCTATGGTGGACTGACCAAATGAACAAGCAGCTCATTGAATTGAAAAGTTGGTTCTGTCAGAATAAATAATTTGGCAGTTCTGATGATAAAAGCAGAAGAGAGAAAAAAAAAGGGGACCCATGGTGATATTTTCAGTTAATCCAGCATTCTTTTATTTGATTTCATCATTTTTCTTTTACCTTTGACAAAGGCACTTGTTTTTCCACTTTGATGCCAGAGATATTATATTATTCATATTTTAATTACTGATAATTAAGATTTTATGTGGCAAATACAAGATCTTTTTAAAAAAATGTTTTATAAATGAATAAATTAGGGTATTATATAGATTCCTAAAACTCTTAGCACCATACTACCACAGCAACTAGCTAGCAAGCAAAAAGAATGAAACATTTAGCTATTTTTCAAACCTCTCAATTTGAATTAAATCAAGTCCAAAGCCCACTGGAATGCAAACTTTATTTTGTTTCCTAATGATGTAACTCTAGATGAAACATTTAATACTATATGCTTGTGTTGTTTCAAGAAGTGAAAAGGTAATTCTGTCACAGTCTGCCACCCCCAAGAACTCCAACTTAAAATGAAGTTACAAGCAAAGCCTTTTTACTATACAAAACTTCCATTTTATAGAAAGTTTGCTTAAAAGTGTAAGCAATTTCACAAACAGAAGACCTGACTAATTTCTTAAAGGTCATATAACCCCCCAAATTATTTTTTTTCACCCTTACAATCTCATTGTGCTGGGTATAATTATTTCATCATTAGTATTTAATGTTGAATTTAAGGTTATGATGACTTTAAAGTCATATACTTTTGCTGTCTGGAAGCAGAATTTTTGTACAAGCAAATTAGCCAAGGTGACATTCTTACCTTGTTCCTGTGCGTGAACAGCAGCCCCTGCCACACATAGCACAATAAAATGAAGAAGCAGTTTCCTAAAAATGGAAAGGTCATTAGAGAAAACTTAGTTGGATGTTTAAAACCTATAAATCATATTATATCTAAAATGAGCTCTAGTACAAGATTTACAATTAAGCTATTTTAACTAGTAACACAGTATTCTAATATTCATATTAATTAAGGGCAAGGGCTTCGAATTTAAGTTCCAGCTTTTACCACTTACTATATGACTTGGTCATACACTTTATTGCTTTGTTCCTCAGTTTCTTCATCTGTTAAATCTATCTCATAAAGTTATTTTAAAGATTAACTGAAAGGCCTGACCAGCAGTAGCGCAGTAGATACAGCAGCAACCTGAGATGCTGAGGACCTAGATTTGAAACCCCAAGCTCGCCAGCTTGAGCTCAGGCTCATCCAGATTGAGCACGGGATTGCTGGCTTGAGCGTGGGATCATAGACATGACCCCATGGTCACTGGCTTGAGCCCAAGGTCGCTAGTTTGAGCAAGGGGTCACTGACTCAGCTGGAGCACCCCAGTCAAGGCAGTATAAGAAAGCAATCAATGAACAAGTAAGCTGCTACAACTATGAGTTGATGCTTCTCATCTCTCTCCCTTCCTGTCTGTCTGTCTCTGTCTGAGTCTCTGTCTTGCTAAAAAATAAATAAAATAAAAAAATAAAGATTAACTGAAAGACTTCATGTGAAGCATACAAATAGTACGTGGCATATAGGAAGCTTTCAATAAATGTGAACTAGTAAAGTGACATTATGATGATGATTATTATATATTATTTTATATTATGTCACATTACCATATATGCAATTTATACAAAGTAATATAAATTCACACAAAATAGCACAGCTTATAGTCACTTAACCATAGGGATTATAAATTGATGGAACCAATTGCTTGTTTAAATGAATATTTATACACTGCTCACAAAAATTAGGGGATCAGGGAACGCGCTGATACTCCAGTACTTTTAGCCTTTTCTATAGTGCATTTTCACCAATGAAATAAAAGTTGGTTTTACATCTCATTTGCATAATTGAACAACTTTCTTTGACTTGTCATTTGCTTTTCTGATGTTTAATTTAATAAAAAAAATCAAATGCTGTTTTCTATTTTTGACTTTTTTTTGTATTTTTCCAAAGTGAGAAGCGGGAATTGGCAGACAGACCCCCGCAAGCATCGGACCAGAATCCACTCAGCATGCCCACCAGGAGGCGATGCTCGGCCCATCTGGTGTGATGCTCCGCTGCAGCCAGAGCCACTCTAGTGCCTGAGGCAGAGGCCATGAGCCATCCTCAGCGCCTGGGCCAACTTTTCTCCCATAGAGCCTTGGCTGTGGGAGGGGAAGAGATAGAGAGAAAGGAGAAGGGGAAGGGTGGAGAAGCAGATGGGCGCTTCTCCTGTGTGTCCTGGCCGGGAATCAAATCTTGTACTTCTACATGCCGGGCCGATGCTATACCACTGAGCCAACCCGCCAGGGCCAAATGCTATTTTCTTTTATCACTTCATATTCATTTTTAAATATCTCCTAATTTTTATGAGCAGTATATATAAAATCCATTTGAATATCATATTGAAATCACTTGTACTAAATTCATGATTTTTTTGTTTCTGAAAATAGCAATGGCCTGTAAATATCAACATAAAATTTTGATTAGTAATACCTGTGAACAGAATACTCAATCACCACAAATCAAAATCTTCATTCATATCAATTAGCTAAGTGAAAATATTTTGATTGTTTTTCAATGTAACCAAACTTTTGACAGATTTTGTTGAAGAGCCTTTATAATTGGCTATATCTACCTACCAAGTGAAAATAAAATCATAGATATAATTTTAAAAAGTAATGAGCATGCTGAAAACACTATATTATTACCTTATTCATGCTAATATAGACCCTAATTCTACTTTTTATTCTAACCCAGGGATGCCCCAAATGACATTTATGTAAAATACAGTTCTACAAGGAGTGATTACAGAGCCTTCTGAAAATACCTTTTTCCTTTTTTTAAGTTCCTGGTATACTAGTAATAATTGGTACATTGTCTACTACCAATAATAAGTTTTTACCTTTACCAGCTAGTATAAAGAATATCTTAATCTAAGTAAGATGATCTTATATAAAGTAAGCCAACAATATAAAATTATACTATCCTCTTTGAGATAAAGAAAATAACATTTGTGTTAAAATGATATTAACCAGTTTTTAGTAAGTGAAAACTGCACATTCTGTGATCACACTCAGTGTAGAGCACAGCTTTTATAAGACAGGGTTTTCAATTTCAACTGATATGGGCAAATAGCTGAACCATATATTTTAATGAAGTCTACAAAATTCTTCCAATAGAGTGTCATTTATTTAGAACAATGCTTCTGAACTGCTAGTTTGGCACACAACTACCTGATTTACTGGTGAAAAAATGCAGATTCAGGGCCTTGACACAAAGATGATTCATAAATTTTATGTGTATCTTCAGACTGTGTATGAATTTAAGTAGATAATTTTAATGTGAATTGTGTGTGTACCAAACTAAGGAAAGTAACTTAGAATATTTGCTATTTATAGTTATATTGTATTGAAGACATACTTAAATAAGTGCTATTTTGCTTAAATCACATTATAATGCCAGTGGCCAAGGCCAGGCAGGTCCACATTGGATTCAGGCACACAGTAGAAAAACTGTAGAGCCAAAAAAGCATTGGGCCATTCCTGATTAATAGAGTCTTTAAATGTCAGATGAGCAAACTGGCAGGGGAAAATGGTTTCTTGGGCAAACAAACAGCAAAAGTGGCCCCTCACAGTGGCGGGCAGGCAATCCACCATCCTCTGAGAGCAAGCACCCATAGCCTTACATAGGCTATGCGCATGTGGCCTTTGCATATGCTTATGCACTAATCAATCAGAGTGCTTGCAGGCGGTAAACTAGTGAGCTAGCCTAACACAGCTGTTTCCCAACACACAGGTATCTAATTTTATGACAATGAAAAAATAAGATTATTTGATCTTTTTTAAAAATCTTTTTTAATGCTCTATATTGGTGGTTTTCAAACTTTAGTGTGTGTGGGAATCATCTGCAGGGTTAATGATTTCTGGGCCCCACCCCGAGTGCATCTATTATAAGTTTCCAGGCAATGCTGATGCTGCTAATCTGAAAATCAGACTCTGAGGACCACTCTTCTGGTGTAGATGCCACTCAAGAGGTGGTATATGGCCTACATGTTTTGGATCTGTTTTTTATTTTAGCTGTACAGTAAAATCAGCTGGGGAGTTGTAAAAATTACTAATACTAGGGCCCTGCCTGCCCTATCCCCACCCCAAGAAATTCTGATTTTATTTTGTCTATGGTACAAGGGTTTTTTAAACACTTCCCACGTGATTCTAATGTACAAACAAAATTGAGGACCACTATGGGGGAGTAAAATAATTTCTCAGGTTCTTCAGGATAGATCCCAACATGATCTACAGTTTTAAGTAAAAGGAAGCTCTTTTCCTTTCAAATCTATATTTTCAACAAGTAACTGGCATGATAGATACCAGTGAGACTATAAATGGCTCATGATTACAGTTATTGAAGGAGAGTACATCAGAATTATACTACTCTAATAGAAAACAGAATGTGAAAGGAAGCATGTCTCACCTGCCCAAGGTCATCTGGCTCACTTAGACCATAGTAACAACCCAACAGGCACTTTTCCATTCAGAATAAAGCAAATTAAGGAAGAGTACAACAACCAGCATTATTCACTTTGCAAGTCAGCCAACCCATAGATAGACTTTCCCAATGACCTCAGAGAAGAAAATACAGCACTTTCCACATGTCAATAAGTCCATTTTTGGAGTGAGGCAGGAAACATGAGCACATCAACATCATCCGTTAACCAGGTGATTTTAGGGGATTATGACAATTCAGTTGAACCATATCTTCTGTAAGTACACCTCTGCACTAAAGCTGATGACTAATGGAGAGGTAGAGATCAATGATAGAAAAACAAATTTTATTTCTTTTTCTGATTATGCTGAAAATAGCCAAGTGAGGAAGAGCATGAAAAGTCAAGTTCCTCACCAGGTGTTCATGGCCCTTATCATTCAGCTCCAACCTCCTTGTTTTAGCAATATAAACCCCCTATAGCTGACACCCCCAAAGTTCCAGCCATTCCCTGGACAGACCTTGTAAGTGTCTGAAATGCCCTCTCAATTTCCACCTGTCAGGATGTTAGGTATCATCAAAGCCTAATTTAAATAACACTTGCTCTGCCTGACCTGGTGGTGGCGGAGTGGGTAGAGAATCAACATGGGACTCTGAGGACCCAGGTTTGAAACCCTAAGATCTCCTGTTTGAGCTCAGGGTCGCTGGCTGTGTGGGATCACAGACATGACTCCATGGTCACTGGCTTGAGCCCAAGGTTGCTGGCTTGAGCAAGGGGGTCACTGGCTCAGCTGGTGGTGGCCCCTAGTCAAGGCTCATATGAGAAAGTAATCAATGAATAACTAAAGTGCCACAACTTTGAGATGATTCTTCTCATCTCTCTTTCTTACTATCTGTATTCTTACTATCTTATTCTCTCTCTAAAAAAATTAAAAAATAACACCTGCTCCAAGAAATTTCCCATTATTCCTAAAGAGAATTTGCTCTTTCCCTTATCTTGGTACTTTTGATGATTTAGGTAACTTTGCTATAGCAGTATATATTGTACCTTTTGTGATTAATTAATAAGTAAATATTTAAGCAAGCAACAGGTCTTCACCATTTATCCATTTCTTACATGATATAAACACTGAGAAAATATTTAAGCATGAAAAGAATACCATTTTCATCTCCCAATGATTGAGGAATTCAAATTTTCCCTATAGACCTAAATTTTTTAACTCTTGGGAAAAGTTAAGTAAAATACGTATACTTTTAGTTGGATATCCAAAGAGAGAGAAGAAAACGATAATTTTTTTAAAATCTGCTATGGTAGGGTAAGTGGAGATGTTTCTCTTTTCTTCTTTTCATTTTTATTGTTTTTTCTCATAGCTGAAGTAGAAGCACAGATATCAACCTTAATCGACATAATTTGTTTGCTAAAAAAGCTAAACTCTATCACTGTATAAAATGGATATTTAATAAATTCAAGCTTTCTGAGCAATATCGACTTGGGCTGGACTTGCTTATTTTTTTGGTTTTGTGCCTCCCCCCCCCATGATATTAAATTTACTTAATAAAGAAAAAAGGTGACATTTCCACATTAATGGTAGTAACAGATTGTCAAGGACACCACAGGTTCTCTGTCCTTCTCCCTGTTGTGCTGTACATATAGTGCTAAGGTTTGCTGGAGTATTTTAATAAATTAAAATTATAACTATATTAAGTTGTTGGTTAATAAGAAAATAACACTAGACTGGGAGTGAAAATACTAATACTGGTTTTATTTATAATTCACTATGTGACCTTGGACAGGTCATTTCAATTTTCTGAATCTTAGCTGACTCATCTATTATATGATGACATAATATAAATTTTACATTTTACATTTCAAATGTGAAACACTAAAATTTTTGTATGTGGTGAGATTCTATTAATGTACTGGCATTACAGGATAAAGGTCAAAGCAAGATGGTCTATAAATTATAAAGATCATGTTATTTAACCACAAATATGGAAAGCTCTATTACAGTTCTAGCCAGCACGCCTTTAAACTAAAATAGTCTACTAAATTTTCTAATTTGTTCATATATTTACATTACTCTAACAAAAAGTCTAGTTAGTGTATTAAACATAATTTTTTTGAATAATCAAAGCATATCTGTTTTTGTTCACTTTTTTGTATGTTTGGATTATGTGTCATGTCACTAATATAAAGTGACAGAACTATATATACTCATGACATTTAACAAAATCAAACCAGGTCTAAAAGAAGTCAATTAATATGCTAATAAACATTCAATAACAGTTTAGAAGTATAACCCATGATGTTAATATCTGAGTATATCTAACAAAACATGAAATACTCTGTTTGTCTGGTCTGCTACTCACATTTTCAGTTTGACATAAGTCACAGTCAAAAATAGCTAGACATGTGAGGAGTGAGGCCTAAAAGGAGATCAGGCAGGAAACAGATACCCCAAATCCATACTCAGAATTTAAGAAACTAATATCCATTCCAGGCATCTTTCCTTAATAATTCTTGAAGCTATTAAACTTTCTCTTTACCTGAAGGGTCTGTTACTTGAGGGAATCCCAGGAGACTGTTTGTTTAGTGCACCCAGGAGACCCTCAGGTACTATATCTTCACGCTGCTAATGCTCATTCCTGCATAGATTCAATTTATAATAGAAAGACAGGCTTTTGAAATCTTATCAACAGGCAGGAAACTTTTATTTTATGAGTTGGTGATTTTCATTTAAACCAACTGGAAAGGGCAAACTAATCTGAAAAGCACACACATGTGATATACATCAATAATTTCAACAATTTCCATCACACTAAGTTTACAAGCCAAAAACTTCTCTAAGTCATGACAGCTTTACAGATTTTGTTCTTTACTATCTGCTAAGATCCAGAAATAGTAAAATTTCTGTCCTCTGTTCCCAAAATAACTGAAAAACAGTTCTTATTCCAGCAGTTGGGGATAAAGTTGAATGATTCAGAGAGTAAAGTGTCACTAACTTATATACAATAAATTTCTTAAACTATCAATTCAACACAGTAGGTATTTGTATAACTAATCCAGTGCGAAGTGTACTAGAATCTTTGGTTAAATTCCAAGCATGCAGGTAAGTCATGGGTAGAATAGAGATAAATGCTTAAGGACTTCAACTAATCAAAATGCCTAGAGTCAGGTCAGTAGCAAGAAGAAAAAAACAAAACAAAACAAAACAAAAAACACCTAGGCCTAAATTAGTCTGTCCTCATAATACCACAGACATTGTTAAACTGATTGCTGCTTAGCCTAGCAAAATTCCTGGCACACACTACTGTTAAATAAAGATTTTTTAAATGAATGACTAAACAATCAGTAAATCTACCAGTTGGCTAAATTTCAACAAATATATAACTTCTCTAGTTTCTTCTACCTGCATAGTAATCCCAAGACCAAGAAGTCAGGTCATCCTAACCTCCATCTATTTATCTAAGAAAGTAAACTGGTTTGAAGGTCTTTTAGATATCCTCCTTATTTCTTTTCTGATCCATCCCTACAATATGTGCTCCAGCCAATTCCATTTCTTTCAGGCCCTCAGATACCCCATGCTCTCTGACCTCCAAGATATTTACTGTTCTCTGCCTGGAAAGCTCTATGCCTTTTCCACTTAGGACCCAATCTAGATTTCATTTCCTTTGAATGGTCAGCTTTTCCTTCTAGTATTATCCCTCCTTCTCCTTCCCACCTACCCAGGACTGCTAGGTGTCCTTCTGCATATATCCTTATTTCATTTTGTTAAACTTGGTTTTTCATTTTCTGTTTCCTACACTTAAATGGTAACATTGGGAGGGTAGCAATTGTGTTTCTGTCTTGCTCAACCATTATATCCTTTCTGCCTAGAACCATGCTGGGCACATACTTGGAGTTCAGTAAACATGTGCTAAACAAACCAGTGAATGAATGACGGAAAGAGCTTAGCCTTTTATGAGAATGAAAACAAAATGGTCTTCACATTCAGAATTATAAATTTCAAAATAAATCATAATTGAAAAGTATGGCAGGGAAACTAACACAGCTATTCTAATTCCTATAATAAAATTTGCTTTTTCCCGTAGCTTGACAGATTACCAAGTAGAAAGTCTAAATAAAATTCAAAATCATTTTCCATAAGTTATGATTCTTCTCCCTGAGACATCCATTTATTTTAAACATTTACTTGAACACAAACATAACCAAGCAAATTTAAAAAATAGAATTTCATGCCAGCTAGGAAATAGATCTTTATGTCCAACACCCCCTTCCCTCCCCCACCCCAGTCCCTTTGGTTATAGAAATGCTTTAAATATCATAATAGCTTCCCTGGGAGACTGTCCAATAATATGTTAAATCAATGTATCTAATACTAACTTTTGGTTTTAATTTACTTTTATTAATTCCACAATTCACATTAAGCATCTGGAACCAGCCCCATGAAATAAAATGTCATTAGGGATTCAGTTTTAAACTACCAAAGTTTTGGGGTGACTAATCAGAACTGTAATTTTAAAATACTGCCCCTGCACTTGCAAAACGTCACCACAAAAAGATGGTGAAAAATTAAAACCTCAGGGATTTCATTAGGGATTCTAAGGTTTAATTCAGTGAGCTTACATGATCATCAACTAAGCAGCTGCTTCTCCTAAGTCCCCACCATATAGGGTTGGCTGGTATTATTTTTTTTGTTTTGCTTTTTCAAACTGAAAGAACTCTGAATTCTTTATGGAAATTGGATATTTTCAAGAAACAATATTCTCAGCTCAATCAGTAATACTTTTTCCCTACTTGCATGTGTATGGTTGGAGCTGTGAAGGGCTACAATCAGATGTAACCTTGAATTACCCTTAATTCTGTACACCCACCCCCACTGGCAACTGTGGAGGAACAAACTGGATATCCAAGATCCTGAAGACCCCTGGCAGAGACCTCTGGGAAATCCGCGCCCAGGATCTGCTGCTACCCGTTCTGACATCTCTCCACAAGGGTTCTTTCCCTATTCCACGTAGTTCAATTTTTTCCTCATAAATTCTTCGGTGTAATCCATTCTGTTTGGTTTCTCTGACTCCTGCCTTCCTCCCCCCAATCATCTGGACCCAATTTGCAAACCCCAAACTGCCCAAGAATTTATGCAGGGCCTTTTCTGGGAGCGTCTGGAAGGGAAGTGTAAACCAGACAAGACAGAGAGGCCCGGGGCAGAAGATCTGCTTTAATCCTCAAGGTTGGTCACAACTACCAAGGGGAATGTTAGTCACCGACTAGGCTTGCTCAGTGGCAACTAAAAGCCTTTGGGGGAGGAGGAGCTGGCAGGGAAGATAAGAAGGGAACAGGGATGGACAGGAAGGCTTCGAGGTGGAGGCCTCACCCAGTCACTCCTGGTAGTTCTGGATCTGCCGGAGCATGAGACACAGGAAGATGCGACCACTTCCGTAGATCCGTCACCCCCACCCCACCCCGCCCCCGCCTCGGTTTCCCAGCGTATCCATGTAGAAGGGCTTTTATTGAGAACAGTGACAGGAAACATGCCTGGGAACGCTGTGCGACCCGCGTGAGCATCTCTGGGAAAGGCTGTCGCAAGAACCTGACTTCTTCTTGGACCCGGGTCTCTCCGCTACCCTGCATTCCTCCCCACCCTCCTCACCCCACCCTGTCCAGGGGGCCCTCATCTCGCAGCACGCTCCGCTCCGGGTTGTGGAGGTTACTCCTCACTGATTCACTGCCTGCGGGCACGTGGGGAGGTGCATCCCTGTCAACCTAGAAGCTCGGCTGCTGGGGCTTTCCAGGGTCAAAGGACAGAGCAGGGCCCCAGCCAGGCGCGGCTGCACCCGGCTGGGAAGCACGTGTTCATACAAACACTGACACAAGGCGGTCTTTCTCCGCACCCCGCCTCCGCTAGCCTTCTGTTGCCACCGTCAGTTCCGCCCCCTGCCCTCCTCCCACTTACTTTCCTGAGGGGCAGCCTAGAGGCAGAGAACTACAAGAGCTACTTCCGTCCCTTCTGCCCCCCAGGACAGGAACAAACCTACATAACCCACTGACCTGTTCCAGGCACCAGGGCAGCGAGCCAAGGCCATACACCCTCCTCGCCATCAACGCTTTTTTCCCAGTGAGGGGGTGGGAGCAGGTACAACATCCAAAGAGGAGGTGGGGTGCCATTCAGGGTCCCCGGGTGAGGAGTAGTCCCGCCCCCGCGTCCAGCCCCTTCCCCTTAAACAAGTCAGTGATCCCCGCGCCGCCGGGGCTCCAGATGGGCAGTGCGTTTGTTGGTCTATTAAGGACAATAGGCGATTGCCTCGGAGTCCCATGGGTCTAGCAGCTCCCTGATTCCCGACGTTCAGCGGACACCCTCTTTCCCCATCCCGCAACCCTGCGGGATTCCTGTGTTCCGCGGTCCAGGCTGCGCGCAGAGCCCAGCGTACCGATAATGCCCCAGCAATCCCAGGCTGGACGCCCGGAGTGAGCACCGCGGGGAAGCAAGACCTCAGTCAGGGCCACGAGGGAGGAGAAAGGGAGGAGGGCGCGAGGGCGTCGGGAGCTAGAGTGCGGGCGGGCGTCGGAGCCCAGCTCCGGAGCCCCGAGAGCCGCTGCCGCCCGCGTTGGGCCCCGAGCCAGCAAGATTTCCCTCCAGAGCCACAGCATAAACTGTCGGAGAGAACAGCTGGCAAGAGGCTTCCTTTCAAACACAGTGTTTTACAATTTGAGGAGACAAGAGAAGGATGCCACGGCTGCCCCCGGGCTCTCAACTTCAAAAAGTGCCAAGAAGAGGGCTCAAACTCCAACCTGCTCAGTGGATCCCGGGGGTGGCGAGAGAGGCTGGTCTAACCCCTGCCCCGGCGGGTGGGTGACTTACGTTTTTGCCGTGTGGGAGACCTTTCCACGCCTTGTCCTGTGGGCTCCTAAATGCATTTGTATGCATTTGTCCGTGAGACGAAGCGCTAACGGAAAACAGAAGCCAATTCCGTTCTGCTAAGGGTGCAGGTACTGTCCATGAAAAAGGGAAACAAAATCACATGAAAATGATGTTCCAAAACCGCAACAACTACAAACAGGAGGAGATTAGGGAGGGAGGGAAATAGCACCCGAAAGGTAGACAGCTAGTTTTCTTAGTTCCCTGGCTAGGAAACGGACGAGCCCGGGGTTGGGGGTGTGGAGCGCTCCCCTGGGAGGGCGGGCGAGGAGGGAGACCTCACTGGCGGGCGGCGGGGCGCCGGCAGGAGCGGGAGCTCGGCTGCGAGTGCAGCCCTCGAGTTCACTTGCGATTCAAAGGCGACTCTGTGACTCCAGTGGAGTCCTCTGCTTTGGGCCTGGGAGGAGAAAGGGATGGGGGGGGGGGGGGAGGGAAGGAGATGAAGGGGGGCGGGGAAGTCCTTGGAAACAACCCGCGCCGGAACATTTGTCAGAGAAGGACACACACACCCACTTCGAAAAATCTAGTCGGTGCAAGGGGGCCGGTGGCAACTGCAGGCGCTCAACGTTGACTGCAGCCGGCTGCTTCCCTTGGAAGAAGACGAGCCAAGCAAATCCGGCCGGAGTTAAATTTCACCGCTTACTGACTTGCAATGACATCACCAAATATAGTGCACACACACACCCTCCACCCCACGCCCATCTCGGGCTCCGGGGTCCCCAAGTTCTGGATCCCGCAGTGTCCGGGGCGCGGACGCATCCGCGCGGTCACGGCCCGACGCTCTCGCTTCCCACGCTGTCCTTCCTTCACGTTTTCAAAACTTGTAGGTCTTCCTTCCTCAAAAGTGTCCGTGTACCAGTCCGGTTTTCAGCAGTTTTCAATTTGATACTTTCCTCTTGCCTGTCTCCCACCCCCAATCTTTTTCTCGGTCCTCTTCACACACACCTGAAATCAATCTCCTCTAACTTTGCCTTTTTTTTTTTTTTTTTTTCTGAGATGCTTGTGGCCTATGTCATATTACAAACTGACAGCAACGGTTCTCATTTCTACCTTTCCTCCCCTCACTCTTTCCTTTCGGTCTTTCCCCTTATTACTTTCTAGTGATTTTTTTCTCCTGTAATCCAGTTTTCTGCTTCTGCCTTTTAACCTCTAACAAGCATGAATTAATGGTCTGCATTTACACATCAACAGCGCTGACACACCATAACTTCTCCAATCTTTGTAACCAATTGCTTTTTGACATAAACCTTCATTTCCCCGAAGCGTTTTTTATACTTAGAAGTCCATCTTTCAATTTTTGCAAAAAATAAAAACAGTAATTTCTGATCTCATCTTAATTATTAGTAAGACAGGAAATTTCAGGAGGTCGGGGATCTATTTATCCTGCTCACGTATTTTCAACTCTGCATGTCTGTTTAGCAAATGACTGCTGTATACCACTGCATACCACTTCTCCAAGTTTTTCTTGTCTATTCTGTGCACCACCGAGAGCGAATGACCCTTCCACATACTGAAAGTCATCCCACACTACACACATAAAGGTGAAAGTGACCATATTGATGAATGGAAATGATTAATGAGATCCTTGAAATTTGAGAATTATTTTCTCCAATATATAGAATTTAATTTATCTTCCTTTCCCTCAATTTTTCAATATTTTGAAATAATTTTTAGATTTACATAAAAGTTGCAAAAATAGTACAAAAAAGTTCTGTATATACTTCCTCTGACTTGCTCTAATGTTATTATCTTACATAACTGCAGTACAATTACCAAAGCCAGGAAATTAACACTGCTACAATACTATTGACTAAATTACAGGTCTTACTAAAATTTTATCAGTTTTCCCTAATGTCCTTTGGTCCAGATTCTAATCCAGGATCCTACACTTTGTTTAATCAATTAACAAAGAGATTGAAAAAATGTCATATTTTCTTAGTCTTCTCCCATCTTTGGAAACTCTTGTCTTATGTCTTTTATGACTTGATATTTTGAGGAGCACTGATCAGTCATTTTGTAGCAGGTCTCTCAATTTGGATTTGTGTGATATATTCTCATGATTAGAGTCAGGTACATATTTTCAGCATAAATACCACTGAAGTGATGTTAGGATTTTCTCAGGGTATTATGTCAGGAATAGATATGTTCATATATCTTATTACTTTTGTCACTTAGCGAGGGTGCTATATACAAGGTCTAGCCCAGTGGTTCTTAACCTGGGTTCGATAGAGTCGGTTTGATGAGTCGGTCTCAGGGGTTCGGAGAAGCCTCTGCCGTGGAGGCCAGAATAAAGTAATACCGTAATTTGTTGTGAGTTCATGCACTTTGTTGGTTTTGTTCTTTGAGCAAGGTGATGTTCATGCACGGCTCATTTTGTGCACCAGTAAAAAAACATATACTTATGTCTTGAATTTGGGGAAAAAATCATATTTTATTTATCACTAAAGAAGGGTTCGGTGAATGTGCATATGAAACTGGTGGGTTCAGTACCTCAAAAAAGGTTAAGAACCACTGGTCTAGCCACTGTAAAATCTCTTTCCTGTCTCCCTACTGCTCTACCTGCCACATACTATCACCAATTTTTGTAGCAAATAGCAACCACTTTCTGGAATCCTAGAAATCCATGACTGAGGGAAGATAATCAGTTTTAAATAGCCTTAAACTACAGTTTTTCTATTTTTAACAACTGGTCAACTAAAAAATGATGGGTAATTTTTGGTCTGGCAGAGAGAATAAATAAGAATTAAGCATATCCTAAGTAACTCACCCAGTCTCTGTCCCCATTTCCTCATTTAATCCATTTTAAGGATTAAAAATAGACCTAGTAAGGTTTAAATGCTGTAGACTTTTGAAGATGGTGGAGATTACCATGGGTCAAATTGATCAAGACAGATGAACCAGAGACCTTGAGATTTAGCTGAGCCTAAGAAAAATGGGGTTAGTTAGTCACTTTATGATCTTGTTCTTTCCAGAGAGTTCAGGATATTTTTTAAAATATAATGTCAAGATCTACAATATATAGGCATTTCTTATAAATCAATAAGAAAGAGATGAATGTAGAAATATAACAAATGAGCAAAGGAAAAATGTAATATACATAGAAAAAATAAAATTGGCCCCAAACATATTTAACCAACTCAATTTAAGAAATGCCATTTTTTTTAAGAAAAGATCCCAATTTTTTTTAAGAAAAGCAAATGACAATTTGTGTATGTGTGTGTATGTAACAGAAAGAGACACAGAGAGGGCTAGACAGACAGGAAAGAGAGATGAGAAGTTTCAATTATTTGTTGCGGCACTTCAGTTGTTAATTGATTGCTTTCTCATATTTGACTTGACTGGGGGCTACAGCAGACTGAGTGACCCCTTGCTCAAGCCAGCAACCTTGGGCTCAAAAGGTGGTGAGCCTTGCTCAAACCAGATGAGCCATACTCAAGCCGGCAACCTCGGGTTTCAAACCTGGGTCCTCCGCAGCCCAGTTCAACACTCTATTCACTGTGTCACTGCCTGGTCAAAATTTTTTAAAGAAAGTATAACATCTAATGTTGATGAGGGTAGAATAAAGCTGGTAATTTTAACCAATTGGAGAAGTGTAAATTAGGTGCAACTAGAGGAAATTTGACAAAATGATTAAGAGCCTTAAAAGTACTATATTTTTTAATCAGTGCTTTTGATTCTAGAACTAATCCTACAGAAATAATAAGATCTGCCCATGAAAACATATGTATAAAAATAACCATCACAGTATTATTCTATTTCTAAAGAAAAAATGATGTTACATTCATATAGTGTAATATTATACAACACTGAAAAAAATATTATTTTGAAGAATATTTCCTAATATAGAAAATTCTTAAAATATTTAGTGAAAAAAAGAGGATGAAAAACTATATACAATACAATACAATATATTATATATGTGTATACAGTGTTTATTATATAGACAGTGAAGGGAAATGTATCCAAATAGTAATAGTAGGCAACCTGGTGGCTCCCTGCTCCTGGGAGGTCACCATATTGATGGTGCTCATCAGCAAAACAACACAGAATAAGTGCTGGCGAGGATGTGGAGAAAAGGGAACCCTCCTGCACTGCTGGTGGGAATGCAGACTGGTGCAGTCACTGTGGAAAACAGTATGAGATCCCTCAAAAAATAAAATATCGAACTGCCTTATGACCCAGCTATCCCACTTTTAGGAATATACCCTAAGAACACCATAGCACTGTTCGAAAAGAAGAAACGCACCCCCATGTTCGTGGCAGCATTGTTCACAATAGCGAAGATCTGGAAACAGCCCAAGTGTCCGTCAGAGGACGAGTGGATTCAAAAACTTTGATACATGTATACTATGGAATACTATTCAGCCATAAGAAATGATGACATCGGATCATTTACAACAAAATGGATGGACCTTGATAACATTACACGGAGTGAAATAAGTAAAACGGAAAAAAACTGAGAACTGCATAATTTCATACATAGGTGGGACAGAAAAACGGGACTATGAGACATGGACAAGAGTGTGTGGTTACAGGATGGGGGAAGGGAGAAGAGGGAGGGAGAGGGGGAGGGGAGGGGCACAAAGAAAATCAGATAGAAGGTGACAGAGGACAATTTGACTTTGGGTGATGGGTATGCAACATAATTGAATGATAATACAACCTGGAGATGTTTTCTTTGAACATATGTACCCTGATTTATTAATCTCACCTCATTAAAATTAATTTTAAAAAAAAGAAAAATAGAATGCCTATAGATCTTGTCACATGATTGTAAGTCTCAGCAGATATTAGGAGACAGCCATTTCTGTCGAAGTAAAAATTTAATATAACCCATATCAAAACCTGATTAGTTCCCCAAAGAAAAGAAAAGCAATTAAATATTTTAGCATATATGCATAATTCAAGAAATAATATTCAAAATTATTATAAGGATGTCAAGATTGCTTGGATCCTGCACAGGTGATATCTAAGAAACAGGTGCTAACTTTCTTATATTCTGATTGATGAAGAGACCTTGAGGAGCAAAGTGATATTACCAAGCCTTTCTAGATAATGGGGCACAGTTCTAGGGTAGTCACATATCTTATGTAATAATCCTCTCAACTGCCCAATGAGAAAATATATCAATTTTGTAAACAAGAAAACTGAGCTCTAAGAGGTTAATTTACTTATTCAAGGTCATACAGCAAATAAGTAGTAGAGCTGGAACCCTGGTCCAGATCTATAAAATTCTGAAGTCTTTGCTCTTTGGAATTCAATGATTCTCAAATTTAGTATGCATATAAGTCATATGAGTTTCTTTTTACAATTACAGATTCCTAGTCATATGCATAGATATTCTGATTTAGTATTCTGAGGGGAAGCGCAAGAATTTGCATTTGCCTGACCTGGAGGGTGGTGCAATGAATAGAGTGTTGGCCTGGGATGCTGAGGACCCAGGGTTGAAACCCTGAGGTTACTGGCTTGAGACCAATGTCTCCAGCTTGAGTTCAAGATTGCTGGCTTGAGCAAGAGGTCACTGGCTCAGCTGGAACCCCCCGGTAAAGGCACGTATTAGAAGGCAATCAACGAACAACTAAGGTGACACAACTATGAGTTGATGCTTCTCATCTCTCTCCTTTCCTGTCTGTTTGTCCCATTCCTGTCTGTCTGTCTCTCTTTCTTAAAAAAAAAATGCATTTGCATTTCTAATAAGTACTACAATTAATTATAATGCTGACATACTAGTGATCATATACTAACATGTCAACTATTCTTGACTTAGTTACCAAATATAGCACTTAGTAAACTGCATGAGAAAAATCTCTTAATGGTAAGTATGTACTTTTGTTCATATGTACCTGGGCAGAATAATTGTGGCTTAATTTAAATTTCATGCCTAAATATTTATTGAATGAATGAATAACTAAATAAAGAGTTGAAGGCCTAATACGTATCAGGAAATGTTCTAAAAGCTGGGGTTATAAAAATATATGTTATAATTACTGCTCCTAAGGAGCTTGTAACCTACTAGGGACAGAACCTAGTAAGAAAAATCAACGGGACAAATCATAGAAAAAGAAATAATAACTGACAGTTATATAGGATAGTTGGAACAGAAAAGAGATAGTACACAATTCTATTGAGACTGAGTGGAAAGATGTAAAGTTCAGATCTTTAAGATCTTGTAGATATTTGCCAACTAGACGAGAAAGGTCAAACCAACTCAGGGCGACAATAACATGGAGGTATGACAGGCCCTGGAACTGAGATCAGGGACCTGCAGTTGGAATGATTACAATATAGAGATGAGGCTGGAAAGATTACATAGTATCTTTTGGGAATTTGGGCTTAGCATAATTTTCTTCTGTATTCACTAGACTAGAACAACTTGAAAGATTCTTTTATATTTGTTCAAATAGCCATGATTCCTTGGAAACTGATGAAACATTTGAGAGATGAGTGCTTAAGCTTTATTCATTTTAAAACATGAGTTCTGGGAGTTAAGATTTCTTTTTGGGTTTAAAACAGATGCACTTTCAGTTAGAGACACAAAGTTTGTTAAAGTGATAAGGGATACTTACTCTGGCTACAATAACCCTGTGGGAGCCCCAGGCCAAACTTTAACTGAGGACTTTAAGAAAATGATAATGTTATTCATACAAATGACTTACTATTCACTTTGCGGAGGGAACTATATACATATAGCTAACTGAGGCATGTTTATTTACAATATATTACAGATTATAAAATCTCTCAATTCCTTCTTACTAGAAAAACTAATAAAAATCCTTACCTTAGAAAGACATTTTTTCTGTTCCAATCCAGTATAGATATTCTGTCTATTATTCAACTTTGTTGATGTTCTTTGCTGCCACTATTCCTTATCATCTGTTTATGCTAGCATCTTTCTGCCTTTGCTGTGGTCCTTTATTCTCAATATCATGAATTTATCCAAATGGGCATCTCATACAGTTGGCAGGATGATCTTCTTTTCTTGATTCATTGGTCCAGGAGCTACGGAACTCTACATAGTATGTGCTTTCTTCCATGTGAAGGCATATGTTCTTCAAGGTACTTTGGGTCATATGGTGTAGGAAGGGTGTTTCATTCTGACTTTTGGTGGTAAGAATAACATATTTATTGGGGCCTGAAAACCAGAGGAAAATACAGACACTCTTGACACATTTTTGCATAACACTAAGAATGCACCATTTCAGTCACACCCAACAATATTCCCTTTGAGCAGAATCTCAGGGTTATTCAGTTTGATCATTTCATACCTACTGTAGCCCACCTGATCTGTCCAAATTAAAACTGCAAGTACCAAGAACTAAGATGCACTCATTGTCTATTAATTCCTTCTCTCTGCCATCTTACTTACCTATTCCTCATTCCTCCTACATAATGGCTCACTTTTCTAGCTATTTAGCTCAAATTTTATATTGTTCATTTGTGAGTAAATAAAATGGAATCTACCAATAGGGTTGAAAGGTACTCACTTTTCTCTGGCAGGGAATCTTAATCAGTTTTAAAGTCTTAACCAAGGGACTATAATAATCTAAGTTCAAACACCAGACAAGACAAGATAAAATGAACATATATTTGGAGTAGATTGTCCCACTAAGTATATATTTTTGCAGTGGGTAGAGCATCACCTGGGATGCACAGAGGACCCATATTTGGAACCCCAAGGTCATTGACTTGAGCTCATCCAGCTTGAATGTGGGCTTACCAGCTTGAGTGCAGAATCGCTGGCTTGAGCGTAGGATCACAGACATGACCCATGGCCACTGGCTTGAACCCAAGGTCACTAGCTTGAGCAAGGAGTCACTTGCTCTGCTGTAGCCCCCCGATCAAGGCACATATGAGAAAGCAATCAATGAACAACAAAGGTACCAGAACGAAGAATTGATGCTTCTCATCTCTCTCTCTTCCTTTTTGTCTGTTCCTATCTGTCCCTCCCTCTGTCTCTCTTTCTGTCTCTCTCTCAAAAATAAAGAGTATATATTTTATTTTGGTCTGCCCTTCAAATGTGTGTGTCTATCTGTGTGAGCATGTATGAAAGTGTGTGAAATTGAAATATATATATATATGGTCATGCGGATGTCTGTTACAATGGGCATTCATGCTTGGGCAGTAAAGTCTTGCAGCAGCACCATTCATACCATTCAAGTTCACAACCTGTCAGCATTTTCACTTTAAACCCCTTCTGAATGAATTCCAAAAGCTACAGCACAAACCAGAGAGCCTTGTTAATTTTCAAACATATATGTAAAGTTAAATTAAAATTGGTACTTTGAAGTTTACCTTTGAAACTTAGGGATTTCTCTCCCAACTCTTCCCTTTTCCCATTAAGAGATAATTGCTACAAATAATGTGCTTCTGTGACTAGATGTGGTAGCATATTGGCGATGGGAGAGGGCCTAGTGGGAGAGAACTATCTCTAGAGACATATTCTTTTCTAAAACTTTTGGTGTATCTCCACCCAGATTCCTTTAGAGAACTATTATTATAGAAACATTTTATGAAAATAACAGGTAAAAGTTTCTATTCTTATTTATTTCCTGAATCTCCTCTGGCAATTTTCCTTATTTTTCATAAGACAAAATTCTAGTCTAAAAGTTGTTGGGGGAAAATAAGGTTAATGCTACATGTTTTAATTAGAATGTGATACTGTTCTAGACATACATAAATAAAATAATTTTCAAGTAATAGTTTGGAGATACGTTAACAGATCACTGAGGAGCATAGAATCATAGCAACATTAAACAGCATCTCCTAATATTAATTTTTTCATCAAGAAATGTACCATTGTAACAGTATATCATGTGTGTCTACAAATTTTTAAAAATTGTTTATTGAGGCCTGACCTGTGGTGGCGCAGTGGATAAAGCGTCGACCTGGGAACACTGAGGTCGCCAGTTCAAAACCCTGCACTGACCTGGTCAAGGCACATATGGGAGTTGATGCTTCCAGCTCCTCCTCCCTTTCTCTCTCTCTCTCTCTCTCTCTCTCTCTCTCTCTTTCTCTGTGTTTCCTCTCTAAAATGAATAAATTAAAAAAAAGAAATAAAAAAGTTGTTTATTGAATTTATTGAGGTGACATGGGTTAATAAAATTATATAGGTTTCAAGTGTACAATTCTATAATACATCATCTGTATATTGTATTGTGTGTTCACCACCCAAAGTCAAGTGTCCTTCTGTCACCATTTATCTCTTCTATACCTTTTTATATATCCCCCCAACACCCTTTTCCTCTGGTAATCACTATACTGTTGTCTGTGTCCATGAGGTTTTTTCTTAATCCCTTCACCTTTTGCACCCAACACCCCACCCCTTCCCATCTAAAATTGGTCAATCTGTGTTCAGTATCTATAAATATGTTTCTATTTTTTGTGTTAGATTATTTAGTTTATTGGATTCCACCTATAAGTGAAATCATGAAATCATATGGTATTTCTTTCTCTGTCTGGCTTATTTCACTTAGCAGAATACTATCCAGCTTCATCCATGCTGTTGCAAAAGGTAAAATTTCTTTCTTAGCAGTATTACATTGTGTAAAGATACCACAGCTTTTTTATCCACTCATCTTCTGATGGACATCTGGGTTGCTTCCAAATTTTAGCTATTGTAAATAAAGCTGCAACTAACTAAAACAAATATTCTGGCCCTGACTGTGTAGCTCAGTTGGTTAATGCATTATCCCAACATGCTGAGGTTGCAGGTTAGATTCCTCATCAGGGCACATAAAAGAATCAACTAATGACAGTTTGAATAAGTGGAACAACAAATCAATGTTTCTTTCTCTAAAAAAATCAATCAATAAAATTTTTTAAAAAATTTGAAAAATTTGCCTGACTGGTGGTAGTGCCATGGATAAAGCATCAATTCAAAATGCTTAGATTGCTGGTTTGAAACCCCTGGGATCTCTGGCTCTGAGCGCAAGGTCACTGGCTTGGGCGGGGAATCATCCACACGATCTCAAAGCTTGCCTACTTGAGGTCAAAAGTCACTGCCATGAAAATCACAAGTTTTCTGACTTGAGCAAGGGGACACTGGCTCAGCATCCAGTCAAAGCACATATAAGAAGCAATCAATGTACACCTCAAGTGAAAACAACTATGAGTTGATACTTCTCACACTCTCCCCCTCTTCCTGTCTCTCTCTCTCACTCTCTCAATAAAAAACAAACAAATAAATAATAAAAACTTTAAAAAGTTTTGAATAATTTATATGAAACCACAAAAGACCCTGAATAGCAAGAGCAATCTTCAGAAAGAAGAACAAAGTTGGAGAAATTATGCTACATGATATCAAACTATACTACAAAGCCATAGTAATCAAAACAGTATGGTACAGGCATAAAAACAGACATATTGATCAATGGAAAAGAATACAGAGCCCAGAAATAAACCCATAAATTTATAGACAATATTTGACACAGGAGGCAAGCACATATGATGGGGTAAAGACATTTTATTAAATAAATAGTGTTGAGAAAATTGGACAGATGTGCAAAAAAATAAAACTAAGGTCACCTTCTTATATTATACACAATAATTAAATCCAAGTGGATTAAAGACTAAAAAGTAAGATGCAAAACCATAAAAATTCTAGAAGAATACATAGGCAGTAAAATCTCAGTCATTTCTCATAGCAATATATGTATTTCAATATCCTTGAATATATATCAATATCCTTGGGAAAGTGCAAGGGAAACAAAAGCAAATATAAACAATGAGACTACATCAAACTACAGAGTTTTTAACAGAAAAGAAAATTATCAACAAAAATAGAAAGACAATGAAAAGAATGAGAGTACATATTAGCCAATGATACATTGGATAAGGGATTAGTATCCAAAATTGATAAGGAACTTATACAACCCAACACCAAAAAGATAAACAATTTAATTTGAAAATGGGCAAAGGGTCTGAATAGACACTTCTACAAAAAGGACATACAGATGGCCAATAGACACATGAAAAAATGCTCAACATCACTAATCACTAGAGACATGCAAATTAAAACCACAATGAGATATCATGTCAGACCTGTCAGAATGCCTATCATCAATAGGTCAACAAACAAGTATTGGCGAGGATGTGGAGAAAAGGGAACCCTTGTGCACTGCTGGTGGGAATGCAGGTTAGTGCACCCACTGTGGAAAACAGTATGGAGTTTTCTAAAAAAAATTAAAGATGGAACTGCCTTATGACCCAGAAATTCCACTTCTGGGAATATATCTGATTAAATCCAAAACACTGATTCAAATGAATATATGCACCCCTATGTTTATTGCAGCGTGTGTATGCAAATTTCAGAGAAGAATAAAACAACAGTACTATACAAAAAATTTGACCTTAATACCTTTAAGCCTGTGCATGCCTCATTCTCCTCCATTGACTCCCACCCCTGCCCCAGTCAGTCTTCCAATATTTAAATAAACATTTTAAAAGAAAGTTTAAACAGAAACAATTTTGTTTTCAAGTATATGAAGAATTACTATTTATTCAATGGTTTTTGTGAAAGATTGTGGTGGATGTTATATTTCTTTCCCCACTGAAAATAAATCCTTGGGTTTTTAGCTTCAAACACTTCTACACTTGTCCAGTCAGTCTGTCCAGGACTCCTTCTCGAGGCTTATCTAGGTCTTTGCTTGGAAAGGGCACTCCCATTTCTGATCTATGTGCCAGCCCAATCTGTCTGCCACAGTTGTTTCCCAGCAGACCGAAAACAAGAAGAGTGTGCGATTAATAGCAGGACTCAGTATAACTACACTTGATTCCATTGGCTACCTCCCAATAGAAAAAAGGAATCCAAACAATTATATTTGACCCTTTTGTGCTCTAAAATAAGATTTCCTACATAGGTATACTTTTATTTATTCAAAGCCAAAGGTTGTCAAGAATTCTAAAATGAAATTTTCTAAATTTACCTTTTGAATTGCACCTTCTAAAATTATTTTCCCTGACACACAATTCTTAGGCTTTTACATTTAGTATGATATAGTACATGTCTCCCATTTTGTTCCAGCAAACACTAAAGCTTACACTAACCATATAGACTAATCATGCAGGTGTTTTTCTTCTATTTTATTTTATATAGTGTTTGTGCACAGATTATTAAATATTCTTTTCCTGTGCACCTGTTGAGTATGTATGTGAATGCATAGAGAGTAACAAGACTAAGAAAAAATTTATTTCTTTTTCATTGCTGTTCTTTAAGTCTATTTATTCAGCTTTTATTTCCACATTTTAGTTTAGAAAATAAATTTGTCTGGAAATCTTTAGTTGGATGACATACAAATCATTCTCCCCTCCAAGAAAATTTTAGCCAGGTTTAAAGATTCTATAGTAGTTCTTTAAATTAATGGAATAATTTGTGTTTATATTGAATAAAACCTTAAAAAATGCAAAGCAACTTTGATGTCCAAACTGCCTAAAATTAGTGATTTATGCTGGTATTTGCCCACTGTAATCACTGATCATTTCCATCTTAGAGATTAGTTTTAAAACTTCTCCACACTTATAACAATTACTGTATATCCAATGTGTAAAACAAAATACTTGTAGCCTAGGACCAGACCAATATATTTTGAAATATATATGCAAGGGGAAAGTATTTAGAATATTATTAGTGGCAGCCTAAAAGCATGGGGCATTACTTTGGTTAAAACAATATTAAATATGGATAGAAAATATTTAGGAAATACAAGAAATGGAAAGAATTAGAGTGTGTCTTTAAGGATAACCAGATTCATTCTTAGCAGAGATGGATATTCTTCTTAAAAATCTTTGGTTTGAATAAAATGCAAAGAAAGAGCATTGGAGGACAGTAGCTAAGATAAATCTCCCCCCTCTCGAATCAGCATTTTATAAAAGAAATGTGAAAGGAATGACTTTTAAATTCATGGATCAGAACACAAAAAAACGATTGTTTCCATTGTGTATAAGTTAAGTAGCACTTGATTTTATGAAGGAATATCTGCTTTGTGTGGACTCTTTTTTATTTATTTATTCATTTTAGAGGGGGGGAGGAGCGGGAAGCATCAACTCCCATACATGCTGTGGCCAGGCAAGCCTGGGGTTTGGAAGTGGTGACCTCAGCATTCTAAGTCTACAATTTATCCACTGTGCCACCACAGATCAGGCTAGAGTCTTCTTTTTAATGTATTGGGATATTAAGCATAGTTATGTACATAATGGATGATGGTATTAACATTATATAAACATTACCATTGTTATGTGATACTTCTGAAAGATTCTGCTAACAATGTTACTTATGAAATCAGTGAAATCATATAGTAGGGTTTTCTTAGGAAATATACAGGAATATAAAATTCCCCTCTTACTCTGGATGAGAAAATAAATGCTCTTTTCATGTATTGACATTTCTATGTTCAATATGATGAAGTGGACCAAGCTCAGTGTGGGATCAAATCCTAGCTTTGCCATCTAAAAACCATGGACTCTCAGGTACATAATTTAATCTCTCTCAGTTTCAGTTTCCCAGTTTGCAATATAAAGATAATGCTACTATTCATGTTCATGAAGATGCAGTAAAGAGTAAATGAAATAATCTATGTAGGTGCCAAACAGTCCATGATACATAGCTCAATAAATATCATGGCCTCCCAATTGTCCTTGTGGTCTGCAGTACAGGTACTGTTTATAACAATTTTACAAATTATGAAATGAAACAGATTTGAAGGCAAAGCTCTCGTCATAGAGCTAATTAGTAACAGTCACATTAGGAAAACAGGTCTTTCTGATGATAATAATAATAAAAACAATAGTAGTAACATGATTTTGTTATTTTAAAACATTTTAGTAATTTAAACTTTATTTTTTAATTTTCTTTTCATTAAAAATTTGGGGTAATATTGGTTTTTAAGATTATATAGGTTTCAAGTGTACATTTCTATGATATATAATCTGAATAGTGCATTGTGTGCCTGTTGCCTGAAGTCAGATCATCTCTGTCACCATATGTTTGGCTCCTTTTATACTTTACTACCCCTCCACCACCACCCTTCCCTCTGGTAACCACCATACTGTTGTCTACGTTATGGGTTTCAGTTTTATATCCCACATATGAGTGAATCATATGGTTCTTAGCTTTTTCTGTCTGACTTATTTTACTTAGCATAATATTCTCATGGTCCATCTATTTTGTGGTAGATGTCAGCATTTCATCTTTTCTTATGGTTGAGTAGTATTCCATAGTCTATATATACCACATCTTCTTTATCCAATCGTTTATTGAAGGACACTTTGAAGTTTCCATGTCTTGGCCCTCGTGAATAGTGCTGCAATGAACATAGGGTGCATTTATCTTTGTGAATCAATGTTTTAAAAGTGTTAGAGTGGATATCAAGAAAGGGGGTTGCTGGGTGGGTCCTACTGTAACTCTATTCTTAGCTTTTTTGAGGAACCATCAAGCTGTTTTCCATAGTGGCTTTACCAGTTTAAAACTAGCAGTACTTTTTCTCCATTTCCTCTCCAATACTTGATATTGCTTGTCTTATTGATAACAGCCATTCTAACGGGTGTAGGTGGTATCTCACTGTAGTTTTAATTTGCATTTCCATAATAGCTAGTGAAGATGAGCATCTTTTCATATATCTGTTGGCCATTTGTATGTCTTCTTGAAAGAAGTGTCTGTTCAGGTCCTCTCCCCATTTTTAATTGGATTGTTTGTTTGTTTGTTTTGTGTTGAGTTGTTGCAACTCCTATGAAGCTTACCTTGCAGGAAGGAAATAAACTATCCTCTCTAACTGTAAAATGCTCTCTTCTCTAACTGCATGGTGCAAGCCCAAAACAACCAGAGACACCCTGTTTTTAGTTGAAAACAAAATAAAACCAATGCTGCAGTTACTTGAGCTATCAGTTTGAACTGAGATACATCTGCCTCCAAAACTCTCAAAATGGTAGCAATTACTTGTTTTAATGTTGATGACTTACTACTAAGCAAGACTTGTATTTATATTCCTATTAGAGATTGTGTATTCCCATAGCTAGTTGACAGGTGACTCAAACATTTTTATAAATTCTAAAGTTTGTTTGCTTCCAACTCAGCTAGTTTACCAAGTATTAGCAGGCAGAGTCCATCACTGTGCTATGAGAAACCTATTCCAGTAAAATAGAAATTGCTGAAAACTTCTGAATCAAATATGGTCAGAAGAAGAAAATCTTTAACTCCCTATGTTGGTTTCAATTTTTTTGAAAATCTAAGAAATCTGTGGTAATGTGGGTACAGGGGAGAGTATGATACTTCTTTGTAAGTGAATCAATGTTGATCTAATGTAAGGTTCTATAGGGATAAGTTGAAAGGATTATTCAGATATGCACATTTGCAAGTGTAAACACACACACATATACTCATAGGTACATAAGCTGTGACAATGTGAAGCCAGTATGAGTTCATAAAGACCAAGATCTGACAGACTAATCCACTTAGCTTTTTGGAAAAGTTGGCAAAACCGGTGGAATACCAGAATGCATTTCAATACAGTGTACCTGATCTTAGCAAGATATTTGACTAGATTTCTATGATACCCTCATGGAGGAGAGAGAGAAAGGTTTAGATGATAATACAAGCCAGAAATATAGAAATACTCAAGGGATATTAATTAATAAATAGGTATGAAACTAAAAAAAATCTTCCAGCATATCATAGAGTTCTGATGATGACATAGAAATAATATAATGCTGTGATTTCAGGGAGGTAACTTATTTGGCCAATTTGTCTCAAAATTTCCTAGTCTAAGCACTAAAAGTCAAAAATTCTGGGAAACCCTTTAGTTCCAGGCAAACCATGGTGGTGGTTAATCACCCTAGATTTGAACAGTGACTACAAGAAGTAAGAAATGATCAGGCAACAGACAAGAAAGAAATGATTCATGAGAGAGCCTAGTATGTTTGAGGAGCTACAAGTAATTCAGGGTTGCTCAAGTAGACAAAAACAGATATTTAAGCATTAGGTTCTATAGGATCTTCATTTTTTTTAATGGCAGTGAAATATGTATTATATAAAATTGACCATTTTAACTACTTTTAAGTGTGCAATGGTGTTAAATACATTCACGTCTCTGTACAACCATCACCACCATCCAATCCAAAATTGTTTTCAACTTCCCAATCTGAAATTCTGTAAGCATTAAAAATGAGCTCCCTATTTCCCCCTCCAACCAACCCCTACAAACCATTATTCTACTTTCTGTGTCTATGAATTTACCTATTCTAAGTACCTCTTATAAGTCAAATCATGCAGTATTTGTCTTTTTTGTGACTTTTATTTCACTTAGCATACTGTTTTCAAGGTTTGTCGATTTGTGGCATGAGTGAGAATCTCCTTCCTCTTTAAGGCTAACAGATTCTATGTACATACCACATTTTGTTTACCCATGTATCCCATTCATCTATTGATGGATACTTGGGTAGCTTTCACCTTTTGGTTATTGTAAATAATGCCATTATACACATGGGTGTACAAATGTCTGCCTCAGTTTCTACTTTCAATTCTTTTAAATTTATACCCAGAAATGGGATTGCTTGAACATATGATAATTCCATTTTTAATTTTTTGAGGAACCTCCATACTATTTTTCATAGTAGCAGCACCAATTTATATTTCTACTCACTGTGTACAATTTTTCTGTATCATTGCCAGTACTTATTATATTCATTTACCAAATTCAGGAGTCTAAGGAAAAGTATAACAAGTTTTGGATAAATTAAATATGAGATACCTGGTGAGGCAGCCAGGTGAATATATGTAGTTGGTGGTTGAATATATTGACCTGCAGCTCAGCATAAAAGTTTGAGCTTGAGATATACTGATTGCCATGCAGGTGAATCCTGAGACCATAGTTTGTCCAAGGACAGGGTATGAAATAATAAAATCACATTTGTTTCTGAGAGACACCAAAATTTATGGGCCTGGCAGAGGAGGAGGTGCCCACAAAGAAGAACAAGAAAGAATATTCATGAGGGTGAAATCTATAGGGATACAATTTCAGCTCAAAATAAGAAGAACATTAAAAAATTAGAGTTGTCCAAGAAATGGAGGAAAAATTCCTTTTGTTGGAAGTGACTGCCCAGCCCCTGGGACTGTTGTCAGAAGCAAGAGAACCACTTGTCTGGATGTCACAGGAAGGATTCTTTCCTTAGTGAGTATTTGTTTTTCATGCTCAGAGTATTTATTTAAGTATATAGAAAAACCTACTGTTTCATCAGAGAACAACGTGAATTAACAAAACCTGAGAGATCTTTACTTGTTTAATACTTGAGGTTTCCAGGACTGATTGAATTTATTAAAAAGAAATAAATGAGGCTTCCTTAGTTTTCCAAGTCAAAAGTTAGGCATATCCCACTCAAAAACTGTTGCAAATATTTTGGGAATATAAGCCAACATCATAAACTGTGATGCTTTTATAAATAATGCCTGCTGAAAGATTCAGATAATAGTGGCCAAAATACTTCGGTTCCAGTAGGACGCACTTGCCAGCACTTCTAAAGACAACCCTCCCCATTGTGTTTTCCTGTGTGTGTTACAGTTTTATTTATAGCTATTAAATATGAATATAGGAACATAATGAATAAAGAAATATAAAAAACAACTTAAGCCAGAATTACTCTTTTTTCTTCCCAAACCACAAGATTCCTGGGAAAATAAAAAGCAACAGAGTCAAACCTCTCAAAAGAGCCACTTGATAAATATTTCATATTTAGGATGGAAAAAAAAAGAGCCACCTTTGCCTATGAGTCCTTTATTTGGTTCTGTAACTCATAATGAAGCCCACCTGCCTCATCAGGCTGACTGACAGAACAGCTGCATCCTCTCAGACAAGGTTTGTGCCCAGAACCCACCAGACCTAGATGAGATTCAGATTGCCAGTTTATGTAATCCCATTCTGGACTCAGAAGAATGATAACTGGCTTTCCAAACAAATTCGAGCATTCTGTGGATCATCTCTATAGTCTACACATAGGCAAGGCTGTTTGGGAATGATGGCAATAAATCCTTGTCTTATAGCCTGAATTATTCATTTTTGAGACACATACCCTCATCTCCTTTCTTTTATAGAAAAGTGAGGTTTCCATAAATAGTGCACCATTCTAATACCCTTTGAGAGTTAGGGAGTAAGTATTTGAACACTGCCACTCTCATTTATTAGCTGCATAACCTTCTCTATCTTTGCCTCAGATTCTTTATTAGTCAAATGCGGTTGTTATGAGAACTAAATGAGTTATGATACATAAAGAGCTTCTTGCAGTGTGGTGACATAGCGCTGAATAAGTGTATGCAGGATGTGCAAACTTTCTGTACCTATCAATTTGCAGAACTCCTCAAACTAATCGATATTCTTCCAGAGCAGATAATGGAAGAGGACCTAGAATGCTTAGCAAATTAGCCTTCGGTACAAAATCAAGATAGGTTGTCTCACTTGAGCTATGGGTGTTAATCACTTTTTCATTCTTATTCTCCTGGGTTTGGGGTCTCCAGTCTTTTCCCGATGAGGAGTTATTTATGATATAATGACATCCCCAAAATCTTTGTCATGTTGATCTGTGAGGGGTCCCTAGAGTTCCAAGTAATGAGAGGTTTAGAGGGAAGGAAAAACCAATTGCTAAGAGTTGATATTATCTAACACATTGACTCAATTTATGAACTAAATAAACATTTTAGTTTAAGTCATCACCATTATAAAAAATTCATAGAATTTTAGAGCTGTGGGCCCTTGATTATTATCAAATCCTATACATATTATATATACATATAGATACAAACATATGAAGAAATCTAGGTACAGAGACACTAAATCATTTGATCAATACTTCTGAAGAAATTAGTGGTAAAGGACTAAAATTCCTGACTCAGTTCCCTCACTCACACTTTCATCCAATAAATATTTCTTAAACTCTTGCAGTGTGCAAGATACTGTGAGAAAAGAATTGAATACAGCATCATCTGAGCCCTCTTAAACCCTACAGTCTAGAGAATTCTACAAGTAAATGGGCCATTATTGTACAGTATGATAAATATGAAGTGCTGTCATGTTGGGTGGAAAGATATCAGAGGGGCATGTTGTACTTTACCAGTAATAAATATCATCACTGAGGAGGAGCTGTCTGTCAACACTGTCCTCAGCTCTAGTGATACAAATGTGAAAAGATACAAACATTGCCTCGCAAAGATTATAAGGCTTATCACAGATATAGTACAAAGGAGCACATTCCATGTTATCTGAGTGTTGAAACAATATAGTGCTTAGGAAGTTTAGAAGAGACCTAGCTCCCCAAAGGACGGGACTGCTGTAGGAGATGAAAGTGGCGTTGGACTTTGAAGGAAATAACAATCAGAACAGGTCATATTGTGTTCAGAATTTATTCCAGGAAGGCAGAAATGTGATACTTCCTTTTGTCAAATCAGATTCCATCCCAAAGTATTGCAGCTGTTTTCATGACAATTTTTTTTTCAGAATTTATAAGAAAGAACTTAAGTGTGATGAACTTAGAGGGTCTTCTCCTCTTCCACATGTCTTATTTTCTCTATGCCTTCTAGCCTACACTCTCTCCAGGATTCCTTTTATATTCAAATGAATTTTAAAGATTACTCACTTATCCCCTTCTTAGTATCCCACTCTAGCTGTCCCTCAAAAAGGTCTTTTCCTAATTCAGCTTCTAAGAAATATTTTAAAATAGGTTTTATTTTTCACATTAAACTTTGACATTATCCAAATATAACTCACTACGTGACTTTTAAGTAAAAAACAGTTTTCCAAACGTGTGTATGTGAATTTTAAAAAAAGTATTAAAGTCTACTGAGTAAGTAAATAAGAAGAAAACATTAATATCAAATGCCTAGACATTATTATCTAAACATGGACAAACCAGAATTTTTCCCAAGTTGAATATGAAATCATCAACCTAAGACAATTAGGAGAAAAATGATGTAATAAAATCAACTTTTAAATAGGTATGGCATGCTGCATTCCCTAGGAATCTTCAAATGTTTGCTCTAGGATGGTCAAAGCAATTGAAATAAAATATAAAGAACCAAAACAACTCTTTGAAATCATATTTCTAAAGATTTCTAAATATTCCCAATTTTCTACATTATTTAGGGCAAAAGTTACTTTCCCAGAGGGAAACATTACTTTAAGAAACCACTCCAGTATTTCCCTTGCTAAGAAATAAGCCAGATGGTTCCAACACATGGAAGTTTACTTGGGAAAAATTCAGAAAATATAGAGAAACTTAAATAGCGTTGGAACTAGCTACCATAGTGTGATTCCTAGAAGTTTTCTTCTAGATAAAACATAATGAGATAATTATCAGTGTCTACCAGAAAACAAAACAAACAAACAAAAACCTAGAAACCAGTAGCAAGTGGTTATATGGGAGCAATATAACATTCTAGAAAGAACCTGAGCTTGCAACAAGATACCCAGATTTGCTTCTAGCAAGCAGAAGAGAATAGACTCCATAGATAAATTTAAAATGCTTCACTTTAAGTGTGTCATCTGATCTTTTTGACAAATGATGGTATATACCATGAAACCATCACCCTAGACAAAATTTGCACTATTTCTATCACCCTAGAAAGTTTTCTCATGCCTCTTACAGTCAATCCCCTCCCCCATCTATGCCCCAATCAGCTAATGATTTCATTCCTAGCACTATGAATTACTTATACATTTTCTAGAACCTCATGTAAATGGAACCACATTGTAATTACTGTTTTCTCTGGCTTCAGCTCATGTTGTTTTGTGAATTAGTTTTTTCTTTTTGATGCAGAGTATATTTTATTGTATACATATGTAATTTATTGATTCCATTCCTAATTGATGGACATTTGGGTTGTTTCTAATAAAACTGCTATGGATAACCAATTATCTTGCTATTAGTTTTCCATTTGTCCCTTTAAATTTTTTGTTCCTCTGTTTCTTCTTTTCTGCCTGTATTTGGGTTAATCGGATAGTTTTTAGTATATCACTTACTTCCTTTATTGGCTTCTTAACTATAACTTTTTGTTTTTAATTTTTAAATGGTTGCTTTAGCACTAACAATATGCATATTCAAAAAATTATTTATAGTCCAAGATTTTTACACTTTATCCTTTATACCTGACTCTCTATACTTCCCCTGTCACCAAAGTAATAATCTGAAAGAATATAACTCCATTTACCTGTTCTTTCTTTGTGTTGTCATTGTCATATTCTTTACTCTGACATGGCTGTCAAACTCACTTAAAATATTATTTTTCTTTTAAATGATAAGCAACTTTTATATAAACCCATTTATTTACCATTTTCAATGTTCTTCATTTCTTACTGTAGATTGGAGTTCCACATAGTGGTATTTCCCTTTAGCCCAAAGACTATATTCCATCATTTTTTATAATATAAGTCTTTATTATAAGCATTTTTGAAGACTATTTTCAAAATTCTTCAAAAACTGGATTGGCAGGTTTTTTTCTTTCAGGAGTATAAAGATATTATTATTCCATTGTCTTCTAGCCCCCACGATTCTTGTGTTGGCAATTATTTATTTCATTATTCTCCTATATGTAATGCCTTTTTCCCCTTTACAGATTCTACTGTCTTTGGTTGTCAAAAATTTGATAGTTTTTTTTCTTTATTTAATATTGTTTATTTCTTGGATATAAATAAATGTTTTAAATTAACTTTAGGAAAATTTCAGCCATCAAGTCTTTAAATATTCTTTTTTCTCACTCTCTTTACTTTTTGGGACTCCATTACATGTAATGTAAACCATTTGATATTGTTCCACAGGTCCTGAGGCACTGTTAATTTTTCTTTAATTTTTTCCCTCTTCGGATTAAAAAATGTCTAAATTTTTCTTCAAGGTCACTGACTCTATCATACTCTATCCATAATTTCTGTGAAGCCTAGATGGCGTATTTTAATTATAGTTGTAATTTTTCATTCTAGAATTTTCATATGGTTTTGTTTGTTTGTCTGTGTGTTTATAGTTTTTACTTCTATGCTGAGATACCCTATCCATGACCTCATTAAGACCATGTATTTCTTTACTTCTTAGAACACATTTCCCTTTAATTCTTTTAACATATTTATAATAGCGACTTTACAGTCTTTACCTGCTAAAACTAACAAGTGAACATATTGGGGTTAGTTCATCTTCTAGTGACTATGTAAGTTCTTTGCATGTCTAATAATATTTGCTTGTATACAAAACTTGATAGATGATTAATTGAGATCTCAGATTTTATTACCTTCTTTTGAAGAGAGCTGATTTTTGTTCTAGAAGTAGTTCAATTGCTGGCTCACTCAACTGGAACTTGAGTAGCATTGGTCTTACACTTCGTGAGCATGGTTTAGTGAAAAGTACAGGTGTTTCTAAGTTCTTGTTACTTGGCCACATTTATCTCTACAGGGAAGGCAGAGTTTGGAGGTTGAGGCTTTGTTAAAGTGGATCTCAAGTAGGTCTTATTTTAGATCGTGTTCTTACTCATAAATATGACAGCTGGTGTTTCAGCTGAATGACAAATAAACTCAATCTCTCTATTCTGATTGGGCTGGAATGCCAATGTACTTTACCACTGCTTCAGCTGCAGCCCACAGTGCCCAAGTAAAGATATTGTCCCCAGAGAGGGCAGAGTGAGGCTGACTTTGTAAGCTTTCCTTCTCTCAGAGATTAGTTTTGTGCTGCATGTGGTCCAATGTCTAAAAACAGTTGCTTCATATTTTCTGTTTTGTTTTATAGTTGTTTATGGCAGGAGGATAGTCATGTGCCAGTTATTCAGTCTTATCTGGAAGCAGACGTCCTCCTCCATGGGTCTAAAATGACTTTGCTTTTTGGCTTAATGTCCTACATGGTGATGGCTCTATTAACTGTCATGGGAAATCTAGGATCAGGAGCAAGTTTGGGAGAAATAATGGCAACTCAGGTTTAGTTCATGTTGCATAGGAGATGTGAGAGAGGCTGGAGATAGTGATATCAATAGTTTTATTAATTCACTAATATTTATATTTAAAATTGATCACCCTTTTGCATATACAAACTATTTTTTCCTATTATATTACCTTTAAGTATACTCTAAAATTTTAACGTTAAGTATAAATAGCATTGATTTTGACTCTTCTTGGGTTATTTTAGAATTAGAATAAAAATTATAGTAAAAAAATAGGTTGTTTTTGACAGTGACATGTTAAAAACTTAAAGGATTATTTTCTGAGTGGGGAATGACCATCTATTTAATCTTGTGATAAAACCTTTTGTCTTTTTATTCTACCCTGCATAAGTATTACCTCTCAGCTATAGCAGTCTAAGTACAATCCTGGACCACACATGTGTTCTTGAATGTACCAACCACAGCTATGAAACTGAGATGCTGACACAACTGGAAGAACATGAGCAATAACTATGAATATATTTCGGTGTTTCTGTGGGCTAAATCAGAATTAAAGTAAAAACACTGTTGTACAACTCTGAGCATTTAGTATTCCACTAGAGAAGTTTGTGTTACCAGTTGTAGAATGAAAGGCAATTGGTGATTACATGTAAAATTCCTTTGGCAGTCAGTCATTCAGGGGCAGAGGAATTACACCATGTCCATTTCTGCATGAGTCTGCAGGACGACTTCCTACCTGCAGCCAGTCAATGGCATTCCTCATATATGGTTGGCAGCTAAGGGGGCTGAAGCCTTGAATCAAAGGTCCATGGTGATTTGTATCCTCAGGCTTCCTTTCTAAATGTGTTAAATATTGGTCCTCATTGGAAGGAACATTTTGGTGCTGCAATTTTACTAATTTTGCTCTCCTTCTTCCTCCTCCATTCCACTTTCTTTTCCTACTTCTTCTGCCCTTCCTCCCCTTTCCTCCTACTCCCCACTATGACCTGTTTCTGACTATCTCTGGTTTTGCTCTTTGTTCTATAAGTGCATATTAATTTGAACTCATCTTGGTTTGCATAACAACAGACAGTGTTATGGTTTTCTTGTAAGAGTTATAGCAGAAGAAATAATTAGTAATAATTTAATATTCTTTAGCTAGTTCATTTATCATTAAAGGGTAGGCTGCTTTAAAGTCTGTATTTTACTTACTTATTTGCTTACTTTCTTAAGTAATTAATTAATATTCCTGATGCCTAACTGGTTTTTTTTTTTTGTATTTTTTTGTTTGTTTGTTTTTGCCAATGAGAGACAGACAGGGACAGACAGGAAGGGAGATGAGAGAAGTATCAACTCGTAGTTGTAGCACCTTAGTTGTTCATCTATTGCTTTCTCATATATGCCCTGATTGGGGGGGGTTCCAGCTGAGCCAGTGACCCCTTGCTCAAGCCAGTAACTTTGGGTTCAAGCCAGCAATCTGTGGGCTCAATCCAGCTACCATAGGGTCATATGTATGATCTCGTGCTCAAGCAAGTGACCTCAGGGTGTCAAACCTGGGTCCTCAGCATCCTAGGTCAATGCTTTATCCACTCCTCCACTGCCTGTGCAGGCCTAACTTGGCGCTAATTCATGGAAAGTGTGCTTGACAAATCTTTGCTATTGAATGAACGCCAGGAAAACAACACCTGTTCAGTTACTCTGGCATAGGAGACTCTAATGAAAGGTAACATGTTGGTATTCCATCATCTTCACTCCAAACTGCCCTCATGTGCTTTCTTGACTTTGTGGAATAAATAGGCATTCTTTATCAAAGAAATTGACATTGGCCAACCTTGAAATTCTGCAGAACCCTGGCCTCATCACTTACTACTTTGCTGTGTGACAGTGGGCAAGCTAGTAATGTCTCAGGGCCTCCATTTCTTTATTTATAAAATATGGATAGTATTTGTACTGCCTTCATAGGATTGCTATAAAGATTGAAAGATTATATATGTGCTGGGCACAATAGACCTTATTCTATACTTATGATTACAATTATTATTATTTTTATTAAATAATTTTAAGGAGATAAGAATGATAATGTTTATTAATGTCAACTACTTACTTCATAAATGTCATCCAGAGCAATGAATACCCATACTTCGGTTATTAACCAAAAATCTGATCACACACCAAATATTTCTTCTAGAAAATAATCAGTTCTGGTATAAGCAAAGGTTTTTAAATATTTGTAGCCTATTCTCATGCCTAAAGTAATGTATAGGTGTGTTTTTTCCCTTGATAAATGTAGTTGTCTGAATTGTGTCCTTTTAAAAGTTGCAATGCTAATTCCCAATACCTATAAATGTGATCTTATTTGGAAAGAGGTTCTTTGCAGTTAGAATCAAGTCTTGATGAGCATACTGAATTAGGATGGGCCCTAAATCCAGTAACTGGTATCTGTATATGAGACAAGAGGGCGATATTCTGATGTAGAGATTTAGACACAGAGGGAAGAATGCCACATGATGGTGAAGGCAGAGCCTGGAATGATGCAGCTGTTAGCTAAGGAACACCAAGAAAATGCAGCACCACAGATGCTAGGAACAGACAAAGAAGGATTTGTCTCTAGTGCTGCATAGAGAGCATAGTACTGCCCACACCTTCATTTTGGACTTTTAAGGCTCGAAAACAATGAGAAAATGAATTTTAAGCCACAAAGGTCTTGCTACTTTTTTATGACAGCCCTCAGAAAGTAATACAATAACAGAATAGGAGGCCATTTATTCTCCATTTTTTAAAAGTTCATTGTGAAACAAAGCTTTAAAAATATCTTTAGTTGGGCCTGACCTGTGGTGGCACAGTGGATAAAGCGTCGACCTGGGAACACTGAGGTCGCCAGTTCAAAACCCTGCACTGGTCTGGTCAAGGCACATATGGGAGTTGATGCTTCTAGCTCCTCCCCCCTTTCTCTCTCTCTCTCTCTCTCTCTCTCTCTGTCTCCTCTCTAAAATGAATAAAGAAAAAATAAAAAGATCCTTTAAAAAAAATCTTTAGTTGGATTTTGTTTAAAAAATATGGTTTGTAGTCAGGAACTTCACACTTCATTTTCCTTTTTAAATTTTTTGGAGGGGAATGATATTTATAAACTATGGAAATACAACTACAGGAAGGAGTGTTTTAAACATGGGGATGTGTTTAAGTAATGTTACTGATCTTTAAGGAGTGTGAGTTACATTCTAATACTGTGGAAGTTCTTTCTAATGTTTTCCAGGAGACGAGGTTTTTTGAACTCTATGTGCAGGAAACCATTACATGGGGGAAAATATTGCTTTATGGGTCCCTGGCTGGGACTTTTAAGTGTTATGTATGAGAAAACATTGAGACTGGGGGAAGGGAAAGATGTTATAATAAAGTGATCTTGTATTATGTTCCAAAACGCCAAATTCTGAGGATTGTTAATAAGTAACCCTCACATTCATTCTTATTCAATTGCTTTTATTGAATTTGATTTTACTTGCATTAAAAATGTTTCCTTTGGAGGTAAAATAAGAATTTAAACACAAAGCTTTTCTTTTTTCTTTTCTGGGGGCTGTAGCAGAGCGAGTGACCCCTTGCTCAAGCCAGTGGCTTTGGGCTTCAAGCCAGCGACCATGGGTCATGTCTATAATCCCACGCTCAAGCCAGTGACCCATTATTCAAGCTGGTGAGCCCACGCTCAAACCAGCGACCTTGGGTTTTCAACCTAGGTCTTCTGTATCCTAGTCTGATCTCTATCCACTGCGTTACTGCACCACTGCCTGGTCAGGGTAAACACAAAGCTTTTCCACTAAAACCCTACAGTGCTTATATACATAACATATAGATACAGACAACGGGGTGGCAATAGCCAGAGGGAAAGGGGGGGAGGGAGGAAGGGACTTGGGGAAAGAAAGTCATTGTGGTAGAGGGTGCACGATGTGGTGTGTACTGGTGTTATATTGAGTTGTACACTTGCAACCTGTATGGTTAGGCAAATCATGTCATCGCAATAAATTAAAAATAAATAAATAAAAAAAAATAAGTATATAAAATTTAAAAATCTGGTAGTGTTTTTTGAGATATTGCATTTTTATTAGGGTAAAGGGCACATAATATGCTCCCTAAATTATAAAACTATGAATATACAACTGAGATCATTAAGTAGTCAGGGCATCCAGGACTTGAACAGCAGGCAGTATGGGGAAGAAGAAAGAGCTTTGAAGTTACAGAGTCCAGATAATTGTAGGACATTGGTGAATTCAGTTACATTTATTTACCTTTTAGTTTTCTTACCTAGCAATTACATGTCTTATCTCATTGTTCTTGAAAAAGATTATTTGAGTTAATATATACAAAGTAAATAGAATAATTTCTAGCATTTATAGAAGATCAATAAATATTTCTCTTATTTTTTCTCCACTAAATCTTTAACACACATTTGAGATCACTTTTATGTCTTTACATCCAGGAACTGGGGACAGACTGGATGAAATTCCAACACTATGTTCATAGACCCAAGTGATGCTGTAATGACTGGGAAATTCCAGCATCTGCTGGAGCAACATGAACCCTGTTACATTTCCCTTGGAAGGGGTAGAGGCTTTCCATAATACCTGGCGGTGCCTGAAATTTGCCTGTTTAGGTGTAATCACAGTGCTTGGAGGGGATTTCTATTCACTTTGCATTTCCCACATTATGTTAAGGGAGGAATGCTGCATTGGGAGCAATAATAGGCTGGGGAAAAATCTCTCAAATCTTTTTGGCCCCTAATTCCTTCGACTGTAAGCAGGTGAAAATAGATTGATTTCCAAGATTATTTTGGAAATACATTAGCTAAGATATATTGAACTCAGACACTCATGGGTTTGAATCTCAGTTCCACTATTTAATACTAAAAAAAAAAGTTTTCTTTCATTAGATCAGTGGTTCTCAAACTATAGCATGAATCAGAATCACTAGGAACACTTATTAAACACAGAGCCCCCCCCCCCCCAGTGTTTCTGATTCAGTGTGTCTGGGGTGAGGTCTCAAGAATTTGCATTTCTAACAAGTTCTCAGTGAAGCTCCTGACCATACATTGAAACTTAATAGTCTTTCATAGACTTATACACTTGAAACCTATTTATTTTCATTAATCAACATCACCCTGATAAATTTAATGGAGGAAAAAGAGATGCTTGCTAGGTAGCTCAGTTGGTTAGAGTGTTGTCCCGATATCCCAAGGTTGCAGGTTTCATTCCCAGTCAGGGCACATACAAGAATAAGCCAATAAATACATAAATATGAATAAATAAGTGAAACAACAAATCAATATTTTTCTCTCTTTCTGTCCTTTGTTTTCTCTCTAAAGTCAGTAAATTAAAAAAAATTTTTAAAAGAAAGAAAAGAAAATTAATACTTTGGATCAGGAATCAGCAAAATACAGCATTTGGACCTAATTTGGCCCTCTGCTTGTTTTATAAATAAAGTTTTATTGAAACACACAAATGCTCATTTAGTTTACATATTTTCTTTTCACAGCTGCTTTTGCACTATAATGGCAGAGTAGAGTGGTTGCTACAGTGGCGACTACATAGCCCACAAAAGCTAAAATATTTTTCATGTGGCTCTTTCCAGAAATTTAACAGAACTGATATTCTTCCCAAGTAGTTTTTGGAGTCTGACAATTTATTTAATATTTCTTTTCAGCTTGGAGGCCTAGATATTTTCCCAAATATTAGAAAACATGCCCTCTGTAAACTTGATGACTTAACTGAATCTAGAGCAGTGGTTCTTAACCTGGGTTCTATCGAACCCTAGGGGTTCGATGAGTCGGTCTCAGGGGTTCAGAGAAGCCTCTGCCACGGAGGCCAGAATAAAGTAATACCGTAATTTGTTGTGAGTTCATGCACTTTGTTGGTTTTGTTCTTTGAGCAAGGTGATGTTCATGCACGGCTCATTTTGTGCACCGGTAAAAAAACATGTACCTATGTCTTGAATTTGGAAAAAAAAATCATATTTTATTTATCACTAAAGAAGGGTTCGGTGAATGCGCATATGAAACTGGTGGGTTCGGTACCTCAAAAAAGGTCAAGGACCACTGATCTAGAGAAATAAAATGGTGTTCTTGCTTAGCTCAGTTGGGTCTGAACGCCAGCTCTACTCCCATTTATTGTTGTGTGGCTTTGAGTAAGTTCACTTCTTATATATTAAATGGGAATAATAATAGTACTTGTCACATAAGGTTATTGTGAGAAATTAAGAGAGTTATACATTTGAAGCAACTAGAAAATCCCTGGCATATGGAAAGCCCTCAGTAAATGCTCACTACTACCATTACTATTATTACTAAGGAAGAAAGAAACTTCACTGTTCTGTTCTTAGAAACATGCTTTCTCTTCCCAGTTTTCAAGCTTTTAATTAGTATATGAGATCATTAAGAGTAGTCATTGTGAGTTTATGATAGTAATGCAGTCACTTACCCTAGTTAAAATTATTTGATCACAAATCTTGCTATCTCTAATAATTATCAAAAGCAAAGAGAAAGAATTGCATTTTTATGGGAGTGACTCATTAGATTTAATGACAAAATTAATAGGATGGACCTTATCCAAATCCTTGCTTTCCAGCAGTCCTTTGTAGAGACTTACAGCCTTTTCTGAAGTGGGACAGAGATCAAAGTTCCTTTAAATAAAAAAAAAAAAATCTAGTGTATCATACTAAGGAATCTCTGTGGTCAAGCTTAAATTTTTATACTGAGTTGTTTGTTCTGAATCTGAAGCTCTCCAGAAAAAGTCTTGGGAAATAAGTTCTCTTTGAGTTCTGTCTTAGGGCTGTTTTGCTTGTAGAGCTTTACCCTCTAATAATATTTGAACTTGAAGCACCAAGCACACAAATGATGAAATATAGAGGTTTACTCAGTGGCGTGAGCACAGTATCAGTCAGCTCTGGTCTCCTTCTTGTTTTGTCCAGACTATAATCATGTTCTCACTCAACAGTCTATCAGCACTCTTTTCTTTAACCTCCTTCCTAACAGTGCAACAGTTTGAGTCAGGCAAATCTAGATTCAAATAATACTTTTCCCCCCTAGAAGTTATGAGCCTAGACCTCTATTTCCTCTTTTTGAAAATGAGATAACTGACTAATGAAGGTATCATGAATATTAAATATGAGAGCAAATGACAAGTACTTTTAGAATTCCGGATGCTTGTAAGGGCTTCACAAATATAACCTCTTTTGTCGTTTATCCCCCATCCCACTTGCCATTTATTGAACCACATAATGCGGCTTTGTAATCTGTCTTTACTTAATCCTTTACATGTGCTTTCCTATTGCTTGCTTTAGCATAACATATACAGAGAAGATTGGCATGGCCCCTGTGCAAAAATGACATGCAAATTCATGAACTGTTCTGTATGTTTTTATATAAAACTGAATGAAAATAATAAATAAACAAACAATAAAAACAAACAAAAATTAATATACACAGACAACAGTGTGGTGATTACCAGAGGGAAGGTAAAAGGGTAAAGGGGGCCAAATACATGGTGGCGGAAGATGGTATGACTTTGGGTGGTAGGTACACAATGCACTACACAGATCTGAATCATAGAAATGTACACTTGAAACCTATATAATATTATTAAACAATGTCAATCCAATAAATTTAATAAAAATGTTAATAAACTGGGAAACATAAAAAAATAAGTGCTTCTCTAAATAATAAGAATTTGTGTCTTTTAAGCTGAAGTATAACCCTCACTGAGAGGGAATAGCCCCCAGTGAAAGAATTAAGAGCAGCTGGGACTAGGTATAAATGTTCCTTTCAAAAGCAGTTCAGAGGACTGGAGAGTGCCAAAGGGCCAGAGGTATCACTCAGGCCAGGATAAATTAATTGCTGCTCCAGAGCATTAAATTGCTGTGGGAGAAAACTGGTGGTGTTAATGAGGCAATTAACAGGTTAACAAATAGTAGCTAAATTCTACTTAAAACAAATGGGACTGAAAGTAATGAAAATGGCCTGGGGCAGTTATAGGTGCATTTAAGGTGAACCCACACATAGATTTTAGGAAACTCAACTGCTGAACTAGTTCGGGTACAACTTTATTTTAAAGGCTCTCAAACCATGCTATTACATGGGTAAGAAAAATACAACATATAAATAGAATGAAAGAATTTGATTTTATTAAAAAACATGGGTGAGTGGAGAGTTTATTCCTACATCTATATAGTACTTCTCCACTCTAGAAGTAAATTCAACCGTTTTACCAATATTTTCTCATTTCCATATTTCCTGATGACAGCTTTGGAATTGCTGGTGAACCCTCCATAGGCCTGTCTGTCACTGCAGTGGATTCAAAGTTGCAGAACAAAATCGTGATCTGCACCTTTTTCTCAAGTCAAACCAAACCCTAAATCTTTACCTTTGATGATAAAAAACTACAGTTCAGCCTTTAGTTCTTCTACTTCTCTGCTCTCAATCAGATATATTTCCTCTCGTTCCCCAAGCAGTGACTCTCTCTGTTCGTGGTTCTTGATTATAGAAATTGGCTTCAATTGTCCATCTCAAGCATTGCAGCCCCCTCCAGAAAGCAGCAGGAATTACCTTGAGTTCAGTATTCCTATTATCATGGCAGAGAATTGAGAGGTGATCTGCAGAAGTATTAAACTAGTGCAAGGACATGTCATTTCTTACACGGCAGGCTGATCTCAGTAACACCTTACTAGCACCTCCTAGAAACTTTATAAACACTTGATTAAAAAAAAAATTTTAAATGATGATTAAAACATAAAGTAGTCCATTTTTCTCCTAAAGAGAAAAGTTTTAAGATCTGAAGGCAGAAATACTTTGAATTAAATATTAACTTTATAGTCATTTTGTCATGCTTTTTTATAGACTATCTTTGATAATTTCCTGTGACCTTCAAATAAATAGCCAGAACCTCTTAAAGGTGCTGGAGAGCAGAATTAAGAGTAAACGTTCAGATATGCTTTGCCTGCTAGAGAATACAATATTTATATACAAATTTGTCTAGTTTGGAGTTTAAATTTCTACCTTATCTCTAATTAATGAAAAACTTAAGCTTCACAAGGCAAGGAAAATTTGACTAGGTTGGTTTAACCAAGGTTGGTCTGACCAAGATTCTTTTAAACCCAATTATTCCTAATGTATTCCAGAATCTTTCTTCCTGAAAAGAGCTTATGTTTGATTAGTTGACTATATGTAAACAATGATCAATGAGGCTGACAGTTAGTAAATTAGCTTATTTATTGTTCAGATGTATAAACATTTTTGAAACATAAGCAATGACAACAAACAGTTCAGAATTGTCTGACATCCTAAGGTATGAAAGGAGGGTGGCAAGGGTCAGTGGGTATAGATATGGCACCATTGGATTAAGGAAGAGGGTCCTGAGAAACTACTGAACAGAACTAATGGAGAAGTACCCATTTTTCCACCACTGGTGCCTGCCTTGCATGGCTATTAATTTGTAAAAGTTATTCAGCCCTTCAAGAGAAAAACATGAATGTTTAATTTCTCAAAAGAACTGGCTCAGTGGCAGAGAAGAATTTATCAGGAGAGTTAGACAATTACACAATGATCTTAGGACAATGTGTAAAAAGCATCCAGATGATTACAATGGTGCTTTTGTTTTATGCCAGAGCATCTTAATTTTATTTGGCCTCCTTGATGTTGGCATTGAAATACACAAACAGCTGTTTTACATCAATGCGCATTTGTACATTCCACACAGTCTATCAGTTGTGAAGTATAATCAATCAACTCCCCAATGTTTCAGCAACCACAGGGCTAGATAAAATATACTACGTAAGACAAAATGGTTTCAACCCTGTAGACAGCAGTATTTTACACTAGCCACATACCTCCCTCTTTGCCACTAATATATTCTTTCTCATTGCCTTTAGCACCCATGACTAATAATACCCTAGGCCTAATTTCAGGCTGTGCTCTGTCCTCATCTCAACTTTATTAATTCATGTTAATAGTGTTTCCCTGAGTGAAAATAACAGATGGCATCTTTTATAATTAGCATGTTGGTCATACAGCTTTAGTGTAGTTTAGTGGATGGTAGAACAGAATTTGTGTCTTGTGGCCCAAGTCTACCTTTTCTTCCATCAACACTGTGACCCTTACTAATCAGAATTTGAGATTTCTATTATTTAACATGCTGAAAAACACTTTCCCTAATATATATAAGTGAGTAGATATTCTGAGAAGAAAATTTGATTATATAAACCCAACTTTACCAAATAGTGGTTAATTGGCATGCTGTGGATAATTTAATCCTATAAGAGAAATTAATAGGATTCCAAATAAATATATGATCTATGAACATGGATATAGGGAGGAAATAAAGGTAACACTGACAAAATTAGCATGAAGTAAGGTACATGAGCAAACGACTGAGTTGAAGCAATCTTTAAACATTGAAGAAATCACATAAAAGCATTAAGTCAAATAAACTTAAGGGTGCCTCCTTGTGTCACACTTTTAAGGTGGAGAATTCTAACATAGTGACTAGAGAACAGTGAATGACTAAACTAGAGTGAATGACCCCTGTTTCAGGGGAGAATAATATTCATTAGCTATTATTAGTGGTACTTGTGGACATAATATTTTCCTTCCATACTTAGTTACTAGAAAAATGAGATTATATTAAGCCAATTCTTCTGTAATAATGTAGCACGTGGTGTTTCCCAAATCCACACCATCTGAAGATTCACTTTCACTCTGTGTTCTTGGATTAGTGCTGCCTCTGACCAAGGGGATCCGAAAATCGCTCTCTGAATTAAAAATTCCAGTTCCCACTAATTGGGCTCTACTTTTGGTCCCCTCTATCAATATCTGTTCTTCAGTAAACAGATTCCGATTTAAATGTCAATCCTTATTTAATCTTTTATCATGGTGCCTAAAAGAGTTCTAGTCTCTCACTTGCATACCTGTATTAAACCAATAGGGATTTATTGTTTTTAATCACTCAATCCAAACATAACTTATTTGCTCCTCTGATTGCTAGCATGTAAAGAAATGTTAGTGAACTTAGCTATAATCAACTTCAGGCAGCAAGCCAATTCTGAGATAGATTTCTGCAATCAAAATTAACTGCAATCTTGATTGGAATGAAGAAAAAACATGGAAGTAGAGGTTAACATCATAAAAAGAATAGAAGAATCCAGGGGGGAAATTACCTTTCCCCACTTTTCTTCTTAAGATGTCTTTAAAGATCTTTTTAGACTGGGAATCAAGACTATTTCCCTGGTTACAAGGCTCTATATCATTAAGGTGAAGGATACAGTGGACTCTCCATTCTAGAAGATTATATTGGCAAACACCAAGATTTGATATTGCGCATGTAGTATGTGTGATAGGCGATTTGAAATAGGCCCTAAAGTCTCTACCATAATGATTAGACTTATTTTCCCGAAACTTAAGCATCAACTACTGAGAACTGATATTTTCTCCCTGATATATATTGTCTTTTTGCCTGGACTTTGTTAGAAGATTGTCCTACCTGTTTGAATGAAAATCCTGATTTTGGTCTGGGTTTGGACCTCATCATTTCCTACCCCAACCTTATCAGATACTATCCTAACCATACAGCCACAAGAACCCATTTGTTCCTTTCTGGAATGACTTAATGAGACTCCTCTGACCCTGCCAGTTTATCTGGGTTCCTGGACCAGCCTTCACTTTGAGACTTAGAGTTTCTGTTTCTGCCTGGCCCATCATCATGAGTTATAAAAACATGACAAGCTCTGAAACAACTCAGGCTTTTTCTTCCAGCTATCCTTCAGACCGATGGGCCATTCTGGTTATCCTACCAAGTGACAAATATCTTCTGTTTCTGAGAAAAAAATATGCCACCTTCTAAGAGCTAATAGCATCAGTGAAATTCAATAGTTGGACTAGATAATTTTAAAAATCTCTTCCAGATCTAAATTCTGAGTTTCACATTCTATAGATAAGAAAACTAAGGTTCAGAGAAGTTCACAGTGAGAGAGGGAGAGAAGTGAGAGAGAAAGAGAGAGAGAGAAGTTGCCTATTGATAAAGGTGGAGGTTCCATAAGAGATATGCTGGTAAATATTTTACAACCAGATCTCCTGGGAGAGATGGGAGTCCTGACTTGTAGCATTTCTGTGAGTAATTCTATACTGATGATTTCTGTGGTGTAAATACTCCCATGATCTAGTATAAATCAATTTCAGCACATCCCCAACAAAGTTCTGGCCTTACAGTGATAATGAAAAGATCACTTACTTACTTCTATTGCTCTGCACTTTTCTAACTTTTACAGATGAGATCACTTAACCCCAACCAGTGTGCATGATACCATTGCAGATTTTAAGACCAATCCTGTCCCTAGACACACAAGGTACAAGGTCCCTAAGCCAGTGATTCACTGATGGAGCACTGACTTCTTCAGACCTCCTCACACCCCTGTTCCCTGCCTTATTCTTTATTTCTTCTATGAGAATATCTAGTCTCCTCAGGGACTGGCTTCCTACCAAAGAACCTTCTTAGATACCTTAAAACTCGGGTTTCTGTAGATGATATCTAAGTTCTGTTCTAAAACACACTTAGGAGTTTATTATACTCCACTTGAATATTCCATTCAAATGTGCAGGTGAGAACTAAAGCACTGAGACAGGCAACTACAGTTGAATTGTGCAAAGCAGGCACAGGGGTGGTGTGAGAAATGCTCATAATGAATAAGCTTCCAGATCTATAGCCACTATGAAAATGCATTATTTCTAAGGACATTGAGCTCCTTTATTTTCTTTCATGTCTAACTTACAAAAGATAAAGAGTGGATGAAAGCCTTTGATGCTGAATCAGAGAAACATTGGAGTTGTGGACAAAAGACATTCCATTATGATATATTGAATTCAAAATGTAGCCTAGGAAACTCTTCATGAATAGCTGATTTTGAAGCCAGATTTAAAAATAAATACTGACTTTGGTGCAAAAATGAATAGTCATACACAGCATGATCAGAAATCATAATTCACTGAGCAATTTGTTAACATTTCTGAGAAAATCAGCCTAACAACAGTGAAATAAATAAATAAATGATAATGTACTCAACAATGAACTATTATGCAAATGTTTGTAATTATAGTTATGAAGACTATGTAGCTACATGAAGAACATCTAGTATTTGTTAGGTTAAAAGATATAACTTGCTAGGTTAAAATGCTAAGAATATAGCAATACTTTTTAAATGTACACAGGGGGAAAAAGCCCTAAAAGAAAAAGTTTTAAATTGTTACAGTAGAATGGGAATTATTTTTTCCTTTCCAAAGTTTCTTCAATATATTTATATTATTCTTATAATAAAATAATGTCTAAGTTAAAAACAAACAAACAAAATAAAACCTTTACAAGCACACTGGATCCCTCATCATACCCTGGCCATTCTAAAACACAATGAAAACCCTGCCCTAAATGGGACCTTTGTTGCCCTCCTGTGAGCCTGTGGCAGCCCTCATCATATCTCTGAGATCAGAAATATATTTCAAATACCAAAAAGACCTGTGGCAAAGTGAGGACATCTGAGGTGAGTCGGTCTCAACCGTGCTTTTTTCCTCAACCCCCTTATGAAAGGCCAGGCACCCTGCCCCATGCTCTTACTGTGATAGCACGCCTCATTGGGTACAATCTGTTAGTGACCACCCCCTTCCCTCTCATGGTGGTCTACAGATCCTTTACTCTATTGCTAACTGACTTTCTTGCATTGATCTTCTGGTTTTCCTCGGTTGCTTCCAAACCACTTACCCTTCTCGGGGCTCGCTTTTCCTCTGTCTCACTTGTTTCCCTCCTTGGTAATGTCATCTACGGTTTCCTGGCAACTTTCTCGCTTTCACTAAGGACTTAAGCACATGCTTTAAAATCTTCCTCTTCACCCCCACCAACAAAACCCAAATCTAGATCAACGCTATAATTGCATTCTTTCTCCAGATACCAGGGTGACTAAAAACTGCTGAAAAAGCAAACAACTGCCAATTGGAGCTGTTAGAAATTTGTGATCTCCCAATTCTGTCTCCTCCAGAGGCACTTTTCTCTGCCTGTTTCTTCAGTGTTAATCTTTTTGCAGGATTCTGCCTTTGGTGTTCTTACTTCATTTAATTCCTTTCCTTGTGTGACTACTTCCATTCCCATGGTTTCAACTCTCATTTACAGAAGATTCATTCCAGATCTGTATGTTTAATTCACATCTCTGCCTTGAGAATTATCTTTCCTTTACACATTTTTTGCCAGGACTAACAGGTAATTTAAACTCTATGTGTCTGAACTTAAATGATCATCTTCTCTGTCAAATTTGTTTTTCTTCTCCATTTTCTGCAGTGTTATTCTGCAGTGAATAACGGGTCACCTTGCCTAAGGTAGGCACCTGGGAGTTAGCCCACATTACTTTTTCCTCTCTTACTTTGAAAATCCATGAGTCACAGAGTCCTATTGATTATCACTCCTAAGTTGCTCTTGAATTTTTCAACTTCTTTCTATCCCCATGGCCAATATTTTAGCAAGGTGATGAAATCTGGATAAGTAGAAAACTTATTCAAGAAATAAATGGATAACATGAAGGAATGCAGAGATGGTGATTACAGTTATACTAGGGCATGAGGCATGAAGCAGTATGATCCGAGTCCCATGCTGTTCTTTCCCATACCTGCCACATGGTTAGTTTTATGTGTTAATCTGGTTAGGTTATAGTATATAGTTATTTAATCAAACACTATTCTAGGTTTATGCTATAAAGGTATCTTGTAGATGTACTTAAGCTATATCTACAATTAGTTGACTTTAAGTTAAGGAAATTAACTTCAATAATATGGTACATCTCACTCAATCAGTTGAGGCTCATAAGAGCAAAAGCTGAGGTTTTCTTTAAACTGAGGTTTAGAGAAAAAGAAATTCTGTCTCAAGAGTACAACAACAATTCCTGCCCAAGTTTCCAGGCTGTTTGCCTGCCCTACAAATTTCAGGCTTTCCAGCCCCAATAATTGCATATGTACACACACACACACACACACACACACACACACACACACACACACACACACACACGCTATTGGTTCTGTTTCTCTGGAGAATGCTGACTGATACAGCTGCAAAACTCTTTCACTTGGCCTTTACTAGAACACTTAGTGGTCAAGTCTATGGATGAATCTATCTTAGAGTTTTAGACTCTGTCATTTAAATCCCCCTACATTCAGTTGAAACAAGATATGAAAACCAAAGGTCGTGTTTTCCATATTCCACGTGTGAAGTCATATGGCATTTCTGATAAGAATTGTACTTTGAGCAGTTGGAAATACACATTGTTGAAAGTTTGGTTATGAGAGACAAGAAAACATGTCAAGAGAAAACAAGTCTGGTTATCAATTAATTGGCTTGACAGCTTCAGCAGATTAGTAATTAATTTCTTATTTGGGTAGAAAAAGAAAAAAATTAATTAGCTCAACACAACAGATGGAAAGTGTCAAGAAATAAATGCTATTTCTGGTTACTGTCTTAATAATACCTCCCCCTTTTTTAAAGAAGAGAAGATGTGGGAGACAGGAGGCAGAGAAGTATCTTCTTGCTAACATATTTTATTTAATTTTTGGTGTTCAAAACTAGTAGAAAGTAAATGTCTTGTCAAGTTAGCATAGGTAGCTGACAGGAGAACACATTTACACTGTCCAAGTGATTTGAAGGGGACATCCTTGAATCAAATTGTGGATTATTAGTTCAGTGACCATCAGCATTTTTGCAAATGCAGAGAAGCCTCCTTTAAAACAAGTCCCAATCCTGAGATGCTACATCATGTCTACACTGAGGTAGTATCTCCAAGCATGTGCTTCTTACACAAGAAAAATTCAGCAGAATCAATGACCCTCAAAAATGGTACTGTGACTCATGCTTACCCCACAGTCCCTGTATAGAACTCTGAGAATTCCCCTTTTTTCATTGCTCAAACAGATTCAAAGACATACTGCATACTGCTCACAAAAATTAGAGGATATTTTATCACTTCATATTCATTTTGAAATATACCTTATTTTTGTGAGCAGTATATTTTGGTTTTTTTTGGGGGGGAGGGGGTTGCACCATTTTCAGTTAAGAATGAGGAAGAAAAGCACAAGAACTAAAAAATATTTCTTTAATTTAAAACTTTTAAAAATGTTTTGAGTACACATGCATGTCAGTTTTAAATTAAACAAGTGGACTAAAAATCTTCAAGTTAAGAGCTTAATATTGTATGACTTAATTATTTTAAGTTCTTAACATTTCCTTGCATTTAGAATGTGCATTGAAATAATTATGGAATTCACTACTTGTAAGGTAATCTAATTACCAACTAAATTGCATCAAGAAATCACAAAGGATATAAAAAAAACTTAGTAATAGTATGACAATGAAAAATGAAAATTTAGGGTGGGATTTAAACACATTAGTAAGTCCTTCTCAGCCCTGGCTGGTTGGCTCAGTGGTAGAGTGTCAGCTCAGTGGTAGAACGGCGTTGGCTCAGTGTGTGGATGTCCCAGATGCAATTTCTCATCGGGGCACACAGGGAAGCGCCCATCTGCTTGTTCACCCATCCTCCTTGTTCCTCTCTCTCTCCCCCCCCCTCCTTCTCCTCTTGCAGCCATGGTTCCATTGGAGCAAGTTGGCCCCCGGCACTGAGGGTCTCTCCATGCATCCACCTCTGGTGCTAAGAAGAGCTCAGTTGCTGAGCAATGGGGCAACGCCCCAGATGAGCAGAGCACCACTCCCTAATGGGCTTGCTGGGTGGATCCCGGTCAGGGTGCATGTGAGAGTCTACATCTGCTTTTCCTCCTCTCACAGAATATAAATGAATGGATGGATGGATGAATGAATGAATGAATAAATAACTGTCTCAATGAGGGCCTTCCAAATTCTGTTTCTTGTCTGAAGCTTTCAAGTAAAATTTGATTTGACCTTTCTCTTACAGATCAATATTTGCCAAGCAACCAAATTTGTAGGTCCCCTGCTAGTCTTTACCAAAATATTTAGTGGTATATGATTAGAAGAGTCAGAATCTACACAAAAGCAAAGAATTGTTTTTGGTTTCTGTAGTGAAAAGTTCCATTTCTAAATCTTATCTTAACATCACCAACACACCACCATTTTAATGTTATAAACATTCTAGAAAGACACAAAGAGTTAGAGAAAGAATATGTCAAGTACTGTACTTTTTTAGTACCAAAACATTTTGTTAAGTTGAAAGAATAGAATTACTGAAATTTGGCCTGACTGGTGATGGCACAGTGAATAACGCATCCACCCATAATGCTGAGGTCGCTGCTTTAAAACCATAAAGTCGCTTGCTCTGAGTGCGGGCTCGCCAACATGGGGTCACTTGCTTGAGTGGGGGAATTGTCCACATGATCCCAAAGCTCACCAGCTTGAGCCCAAAGGTCACTGGCATGAATAGCCCAAGGTTGCTGGTTTGAGTAAGGGTACATTGGCATGCTCCTGTCAAGGCATGTCTGAGAAGCTCAATTTACAACTAAGGAGAAAGCAAATGTGAGTTGGTGCTTCTCATCCTCTCTCCTTTCGTTGTTCTATTTCACTCTCTCTCTCTCTCTCAAAAGAAAATTACTGAAATTCGGGAGTCACTAGATTACTATCCTAACCTAAAATTAGTTACCATGAAGGCCATGGTTCTACATATATAATAGATTTATCTCAAAACTTCATTTATATGATCTGATTTTATGCCAGACAAAGGAATAAATGATGCTGCCTCAGTTTTGACATTTGTGGAAAGTAAATAATACTATGAGAGATGAAAGAAAAAAATGACACAGACTTAGTTATATTGTAAATATCATGAATAGTCTCATTTAATGGAATAACACAGGTTAAGTGCCTAAGAATAGCATCTTGGCATACTAAAAATAGCATATTGACACATAACAAACACTTGAATGTCTAAAATATTAATTAAATAAGCATGTGATTGTTTTCATGTAATGGAGAAAACTTTCTCAGAATTTTTCATAATTCAGCCGTTGTTGGTCACATTTAGCACAAAAACTGGTATTTCAGCACAGTTTCTGGTGGAGTAAGTATCCAGTATTGGAAGTCCAGCCATGCATTGGTTTTGCATTAGTTATGCCTTAACAGGGGATTGTTTGGCGGTGGTATCAAATCTGGACCCTCAAAGAATTAATACAGAGTCATTCTATCCATTACTGAAATTAAAATGCCACACAGATGGATTTGCAACAGAGAGCCCCTCCCACTCTTTTTTGTGACTGCCTCATCCCTCAAAATGAGGAACTGCAGGGGCAGGATGTGCATCTTGGTAGCAGCTGAAGCCTTGCCAAGATCGTACCCCAGGAGTGGCTGCTGTGAGGACTAGTCATCACCCTGACTTGGGAAGGGATGGGGGTGGAGGCTTGGAGTTTCTTGGCTTGGCCAGAGTCCCAGGATGGGGGAGGATACTGGAAGGAGAAGGAGCCTGATGGGTGAGAATGAGACAAATTGGCATGCAGCTTTGGCTGTCAGCTCCTAAAAGGTTGGGTTCTTCTCAAATGTCACCAAAGAACCAAAGGCAAGGTCTGTAAACAGCCACAGACATAATGAGAGGCTGGGAAATAGACTCAGTCAGAAGCCTTAAGGAACAGGGATGACTTACTCTAAAGAAGGGCTGAACAAGATGTATTGGGGGCTAGTTATGACTCAGAAAAAAGAAATAATTCTGCAATTGACTGAGCACTTATTCAATAAGGCAGACATGTTTACATACTTGATTGCCATTTTATCTTAATAGTAACCCTATGAAGAGTTATCCTAAGAATGAGAAAACTGAAGCTCTCAAAAGTTAAGCAACTTACTCACATTACACAGCTAACATAGACAGAGCTCAGATTCTCTTCCAGGTTAGCCACAGTTTTGCCCTACATGGCAACAACTGCTTTATGAAGTACCCCACTCACAGATGGATTTGATCACATCCCTGAAAGGTAGAAGGAGGTCTATGTAAACACCCAATGCCTATAGTCACTTTTGTCGGCTAATGGCAACATTACTGCACTTCTCTTAGTCACTCCCTACCCCAAACAGATGCCACACTTATTGCCAGGTTCTAGAAAGTCTTTCTATTCAAATCTGAGTGATCCAAGATATAGTGGTGGTTTCTACACACACACACACACACACCCTTCCCTCAAAGCCATTAGATTGAGGTCATACACGTCAATAAAACAGTCAGCACTTCCCAATAAAGAAGCATAAGACTCTGACTTGGCCAATGTTTCCTGGAGAGCTAGAGAATAAAATAAAAACAAAATAGTCACTATTACTGTATAAAGGTACTCAGGCAGAGATCAATCATGCTCACTCAATAAGAGTCCCCCTCACCATATCCTGGGGTCATGGGTGGCACATTATGGAATTATGCGAGCTTATGTCTGAGATTCCTAAAGCCAGAGAAAGGCAGAGAGATAGTTGGGGTCACCTGGTCCAGTTCCTACATCATTCATGGGGAATCTACCACCAAATAGCCTTAGCTTAAACAAAACCAGGATCAGAGTCTCTATTTCCTGACTATTCCAAGATTCTCCCAACAAGCTCCCATACAGTATTAGTGCTTTCTGGGTTCCTGAAGTTGTCCGGACTCATTCCCATTTACTCTCATTTATTTAATTTCTTCAGGTTAAGTACACAAGCTCTCTTAACAGTCATCCTACCTTTCTACGTCACCTCCTGCTCTAGTTCCCTGGATGCTATGCTCCAGCTGCCCAACTTCATGCTGTTTTCTGAAGGCTCCATGCATGCTCAAACCTGTGGACTCTTGCTCCTGCACTTTCCTGGGTCTGGAATTCCTTTACTGCTTAAATTGACAAACTCCTATTCATCTTTTAAAGCCCAGTTCGAAATAGTTATCTCTGTGAAAACTTTTAAAGCCTGTGCTCAGTGGTAATTAATATGTAAATGTAGTGTAGCATTTATCATGACATTATGATTCTCTACTTCCAAAGAAATACATCTCTTTATTATACACACACAGTTAAACAACTCTATCACTTTCTCTTCCCCGTGCTATTTTCCTTTTTCTGTCCTTTGACATCAGAGACACTTTTCCTTGGGAAGTACTTCTGACTCTGGAGCTCTAAAAGGGCTCATGTCAAGTCTGCAAAATGGGAAGCAGGAGGCTAATCTCTTGTGATTTGCTCTGAGTTTAAAATAGAAGAAATGGGCATCTTGGGTTTCTATCTGTATTATACTCTCCAAGTTACCAGACTTGGAAAAGAGGCAGCAGTTGAGTGCAGAAATTCTTCTAGAAATGCATCCTACATTTGTTTGAACTGTCCTGGCAGTTGAACTAGAGCTTACATGAGAGTGAAACAAACTTCAACCCCTTCTACATAGTTACATTTAAATAATAATTGCTACACTGGCTTGAACTGAAGAATGCTCTCTGAAGGAATGTACATTTAAGTTCTTCATTCAGATCTGGTCTTAAGTATAACTTGCTTATGCCAACCCCAAAGCTCCTCTATGCCAGCCCCACAATTCTTGCACAAAGTTCCTGAATGGTCTCAGTTATATGAGAAGGAATTAGATTATTATCTATCATTATTCCCATGCCCTAATACCTAGTTTCTTCAACTGACTAATTAGTTAACAAGCAGCTTGGCGATGATGAAAGTGATTTCAGATATTTGGGGAATAGATTTAAAAATGGCTGAAAGCTTGGACATCATCTGAGAAAAGAAGATATCATGGAAAATGTTCTGCAAAACTCTGAATAAATATTCTACATTGTACACAGTGGGAGATTAGTTTTAGGGGGCTGGAGGTGACTAGGAAGGAGGTGAGACAAGAAAAGATTAAAAACTGAAAATTGAGGAAGCACCTAGATCACTTCTCAAATTTTCTCTAGGTACCACCTTGCTCACCACAAGTCTATGCCCCTGAACTGTGGTCACCAGTCAGAGAAGTGGGCATGTAGAGTAGAAAATACTAAAAGAGTCCACTCTTTTTTCAGGGTCCATTGTGTTCTTCCTGAAGTTGATCAGGGATCACAGCAAAACAATGAGACCTGCTTGTGACTGAGCTGCCTGCTGGTCCAGCCCTTTTGGAGAAAGGTAAGAAAGCCAAGTCTTAAAGATTTTAAAGAATGTATATAAGGTCACACAGAAATTCTCATTTCATTCCAGGTTTTCTGTATGCCATGCTGCTTCAACATTTTTACCTACCCCCAGAAAAAAACAAAAAACAAAAACAAATAAAAAAAACCCCAAAGACCTAAGGGGTTTATATGAAAAGTATTTTTTTCTATAAATCACCATATGTTCAGAGGTATTCGTCTTCTTCTCAACCCCCTTATACATCATAACCACCCTTTGGCTGCAAATAATCATTTCATCCTTAATGCCCTGTGGTCAGAAGGTGTTTGCTGCTTTTATCCACTGGTTTTTAGTGGGTTTGGGAATATGTTTTAGTGCATTTACATGCAGCTTAATTTGATGGCCTGAGTTCAAATTCTTACAAAGCTCTGAGGTAGTCACAACCTTTTTAAGTCTCAATTTCTTCACCTGTAAAATGAGGGTGATAATATATACCTCTAAGAGTTTTGTGAAGATTAAATATGAAAAAAAAACTTAGAGTGTGTGCCAGTCATTGACTCTCATTAATGCTAATCTTATTATTTATGTGCCCACCTTTTTTGCTTACATTGTTTAAAGTATTCACATTAAAAAAAATATTAGGTACTTAGTTTCTACCCATTCTTGGCATGTCTTACCTGGCTTTCTTTAGATTTGCTTTTCATTTGGTCAAAAATAATCACTGAGGACCTACTATTTGCCTGGCACTGCTCCAGCTAATGTGGATGCAATAATAAGACAGACACAGCTTTTTGTGCTAGAAACTTCTTTCAGGTGACTACTCACTGATGGGGGCTTTCTAATCACCCTGCTCTTACATTCTGCTTTCTACACAAAAGGTGTGATCTCTGCTCCATGCCTACATCTCAGTATAAAAAAAACCAAAACCCAAAAAACACCCCCCCCCTATTTTGGACTCTATTATTTGGGGTTGATTTGTTGATTAGGGCTCCTTTAACAAAGTCAATATGACAATAGCTAAACAAAGCAGAAGTTTATTTCTCATGTAGAAATCTAAGCTGTTAGGTGACTTGGGGGTGAGATAGGGTAATGACTCTGCTACTTAGGTTGTCTAGGGAGCAAGGTTTCCTCTATTTTATTGCTTCCATATCTCCTGGGCTGTAGCCATCATTTACTGGCCAAAGCTGTCTTTTAAAACCACATCCATTCCCAGAGAAAATAGAGGGCAAACAGTGTCTTTTTGAGGGCACGACTTGAAAATTGCACACACACCTTTCACTCTTTTCTCATAAACCAGAACTTAGTGTACGACCACACTTAGCTGAAAGCAGGCTGGAAAATGTAGTTTCTAACTGGGTAGCCACATGCTCAGCCAAAACTCAAAGGGAAAGTGGATGTTGGAGGTCAATTCTTGGTACCTGCTGCAAACAGAAAGATAGGTGGCTTATTTGTAAAGAAAACTAGCCAACACGTAAGAAACTAACTCACAAGGCCTTGGGCAAGAATGACTTCGCTGTTGCATTGAACACATTTCTGTATCACTCATACACATTTTCTTTGTGTAAACTATGTTAAAGGGTATTTTCAGCTTTTATAAAAGCAGTTATTTATGTTTTTATGTTTCATCAGCAAAATACATAGAACAGACCACTTCCAGATATTTATTTAGAATGAAAAAGAAAAAATATTAAAGCCACATGCAATCTAAAATACACATTACCACACTGGAAAGAGAATTACTGCAACCTGTATACTTGTCAGGGAACATGATTGATTAACTCCTATACTCACTGGACCACAAGTAATTTCCGCTAACCAAATCTCAGTCACAGAGTTGTTAGTTTACCTAATCTCTCAGAACAAAACCATAGTTACAGATGATGTAACATTTTTATGAGCAACATAAACATTCAACTAATAAAATGAATTAGACAATCCTCAATTGATGAAATAAGGTGTTACTTTCACCAAATTATCTCCTAATAGAGAGAAAAGACAATTGTATTGCATGCTTACAATAGCCTCGTGAGTTATGTACTATTACTCTATTTTACAGGTGAGAAAACTGACCCACAGAACCGTTAGGTACTTTCCCTGAGTCATGTAGCTAAAAGGTGGCAGTCTGGCTTCCCAGTCACACCCCTGACTATTAGACAACATTCCCTCTTTTTTTACTTTTTTCTAATTTTCTGAAGTGAGAAGCAGGAAAGCAAAGAAACAGACTCCCGCATGCGCCCGACCAGGATCTACCCGGGATGCCCACTAGGGGGCAATGCTCTGCCCATTTGGAGTATTACTCAGTTGCAACCGGAGCCATTCTACTGCCTGAGGGTGGTGGCCATGGAGTCATCCTCAATGCCCGGGCCAACCTGCTCCAGTGGAGCCTTGGCAGCAGTAGGGGAAGAGAGAGATAGAGAGAAAGGAGAGGTGGAAAGGTAGAGAAGCAGATGGGTGCTTCACCTGTGTGCCCTGATCGGGAATCGAACCATGACATCCACACACTGGGCTGACACTCTACCACTGAGCCAACTCACTGGTCAGTGCCAGACAACATTCCCTTTTAAAGAACAAGCGGCCTCTGCTAGCTCCTTTTATCTCACTTCTTGCCACTCTCAGCTTTGCAGACTAAGCTTCAGCTAAACAAAGCCACTTTCATTCTCTGACTCATGTCCTGTTTCCCCTTGCTTCACTTCCTGAAATGCCCTTTTACCAGCCTCTTCACTTGGATAACTACATATTATCTTTCAGGCCTCAGCTCAGATGCTGCCTCCAGTAGCAACAAGTCTTCCTGGATATCACCTACCCCAAAGTAAAGCCCAAGGAGAGTCAGATTTTGCCCCTGTACTTCCCCCTATTTGAACCTATTGTATGTATTTGCCCCTTTATTTGTATGTTTCCTATGAAAGAGAAAACAGTGCAAGAATTCCGTAGTGATGGCCTTGTGTTTCATGTGCCTGAGCATCACTGTGGTTTACACATAGGAATATATACAGGGATGCAACAGACTTGACATTTAAAGGTGACACCTCCCACAGTGTAGGAGATAGTTAGCATTTTCCTAAAATGACCCCCACTGAAAGAATGTAAGTTTCACAAGAGCAGGGAAATATTTGTTAATTTTATTCACTGATGTACTTCTAAAGCCATTTTAAAATAGGACCTAAAATCTTGGAAATAATTCAGTAAATATTTGTTTAATAACATAAAAAAACCAAATTTATCTACATTTGTTAATAATGTCATTTATTTGGAAAAATGTTACACTGAAAAACATGTTACATTATTATTTCTTTGCAGTTTCCCAAAACCCATTCTCTTATTGGATATAGATTTGAGAGTTAACTCATTATTTATTTCATTTTTTACTACAGTTTATAAAGATGTATGTGTGTAGAAAGATTGTTGAGATATACATATTATTCTACATTATTTGAAGAACTTACCAAAGTACGTTCTAGGCTATTTATAGCTTTTATTGAAAATAATACAGTGCATACAAATAGTAAAAAATTGGGCAATGAAAACTACTCATAATTATTTCACCAGAATGATAACCACTTTTAACATTTTGTTGTCCTTCAACTCCTTACTTTCATTTTGTCCATTAATCTGTATACATATAGAGAGACTGTAAAGAGATCAAGAAAAATACGTTTATATATATGTATGTATACACACATATATACTTATATGGTTTTAAAAATGTCATAATACTGTTTTACAAATTCCTTTATTTACTTGATGATTTATTATAAATGTTTTCTGTGCCAGTGAACATTTCCCTACATTGCTATTTAGCTAATTTTATGATTTATCCTCTGACAGACAGTTAGCAACTTGATATACAGTTGGCCCTCCACATCTATAGCTCTGCATCTGTGGATCTACCCAACTGGAAATCAGAAATATTTGCAAAAAAATATTACTTTGTTGCTGTGTAGTTAGGCCTACAATGGTTGTGTCTGTACTGAACATGTACAGACATTTTTTCTTGTCATTGTTTCCAACACAGTAAAGTATAACAAATATTTATATAGTATTTACATTATACTAGATATTATGAGTCATCTAGAAATGCTTCAAAGTGTATGCAAATACTCCGTCATTTTATGTAAGAAATGAACACATGCAGATTTTGGTGTCCACAGGGGTTCTCGAACCCCCGTGAATACTAAGGGATGATTGTATGTGATCCAGTGGCTTCTTCTGAGAGAGGGTTAACATAGTAGCCCTCAACAAGTATCTGTTGAATGGGTGAGTGTTGTATTTAAATCTCTACGCATATTCTCAGTGACTCACACTGGATACATATTTGGGGTCTAATGTCTTAGTTAGAGATCATTCCCTCTAAGTGACAGACACCTAGCTCAGCTACTTCAGCCACAGTAGGAGGAGAATACTGACAAGGAAACAGGAGTCAGGAACCAGAGCTGACTTCCTCAGGGAGAGGAATCAGGAAGCCCAGGTCTGGAACATCAGTATCCTTACTGGGTCCTCAAGGTGCCCGGCTTTATTTTGACCTCTCACTGCAGGTCAGTTTTCTCTGTTCTGTGGACTATTAGGGCTGTAACAGAATCAGACTGTTGGCTCACACAATTTTCAAATGATGAACAGTACAGCTAGCACCTCTGAGCCCCATCTCCATACTGGATTCAGTCTGCTCTCAGCTGGGAGACAGAGCAGGTAGTGATAAGTCTGACTGAGGAAAGGGAAACATCAGAGAAGATCGTAAGCCAGTTATGTTAGTTATTCAGAATAATTAACCCCAGGTGTATGTCAGGGGAAATGAATAGAAGAGTAGACGCTACTAGAATTGAGGTATACACCAATTTTCCATGAACATTTCCAGCAATAACTGTTTTGAATGCTTTGTGTCTCCAAGGGCCCACACTCTGCAGAACTGTGAAGCAGGTCAAGTGTGTCATCTGTGCTGTGCCAGCTTCAACTTCAGAGTCCTTCTCCCTCCGCTTAGTGAACCCCCTTTTTTTCTGCTGAGCAGAAGCCCAAAGTGTTGCTCCCCTTTCCCTAGAAGCCTTCTTCCAACTCTCACAAAATAATGTTCCGTTCCTTCAGAACTCTGTTCTCTGCCTGCAAATCTAATGAAAAAGGTCTTTACTAAGTTAGAAACTGTGGTGACATTTATATGTGCCTCTTCTAGTTCCAGAAAGGATTAAGGGAAGCTTATGAGAATCCCTAAAATAAAGCAAGATAGCTAAGTCAAAGTGAGAAAGAAAACAACAATGGTAGGAACATAAAGTGAAGCCAGGAACAAGGTTAATTTTAAAAAGGTTTCTTTCTACTCATAAAGGCCTATGAGTTTTCTATGAGCAGGTTATTAATCTGGCTCAATGTTTTTGTTAACAAATACTAAAAGAGAAATCTAATCAGCTTTCCAATGTGTACTGTTCAAAAAGTAAAAATAGAACCAATTGCTCAGAAGTAATTCCCAGAATTTAAACTAAAATGGAATTGCTCCATGTCTCTATAAAGATGACACAGATTATTATCATTTTAAAATTCCTCACAAAGATAAGTAATTCAGGTCCCAGTATAGCTGATAATATCACACCAAGAGCTGAAGTAAGGGGTCAGCCTGCTAGGCATTTTCCAGGGTTGCTAGTTTATAAGGATTTTTAAAATGTTGTCTTTGATAAATTGGAAACCCAGTGCTAGCTGACTCAGATTTTTATATATAATTTTATACATATCTGGTAAAACAGAAGTTGAAGTTACTAAATGGGAATCTACTGAAGAAAACCATGCCCTTGGGTCCAAATGGAAAAAAACCACACCTTATCTCTAACGTAGTTAATTTTTTTTTTTTTTGGCGGTACACGAGTAAGTTTTTAGCACAATTATAACTGAGACCAGTCATCTCTCAGGCACTAGAAACAGAAATTCTGAGTCTGAGTAATTCATGGACTCGATGCCTTTACTGGGGAAAGGTGATTTATTTTATTCACATTTTAAATAATTTTGCATACCTCCTAAGAAGTTGTGTACTTTCAAAAATTTCATGTAATAAGTGCACATTTCAAATTCCTTATTTTAAACATAAAATCATTCCCATTCTATTTCCATTATTAGGAACATTTTTTTCACCTTCTCCACTAAGTGACTATTGAAAAATACTTTTAAACTATTGTTTTGATGAAATGTCCCATTATTGTCTTACCTAGGGCTCCCCTTGTCTCAGTCTAGACCTGATTATACCAATGCTCAATTCAACAAAAGCAGCTCTCCTAGAGTATTGATGAATTAATGTGCTGTTCCTCACAGAAGAATCTAGATCAAGAAGAAAGAAAAAAGATTTTTATTGTGTGGTTATATACCCATTTATATACTAGTACTGCAGTCTTATCTAGACTTCACAACTTGACCATGATCAAATATCACTAAGTGGAAATTTACTTTGGAAAATGAACATTTGGTTATAGCCAAATAAGAAGGAGACCAAATAGATGAAAGAGTAAATACAAAGAGAGCCTGGAACACCAAAAGACAATTTCTATTACTCTACATTTGTCTTTGTAGAGAGGGTTAGCACTTACTACCTCAGTATACAAGGAAGAATCAGTTAAGAGTCACCTGCTCTTTATCCTTTACTAACTTCACCAACACCTAGTAAGAAAGGATGGTTATCATCTTAGAAAGAGTTCTGACTTCTTTAAAGACTAGCTGTTATATCTTAAAAATTCAAGGTGGTACAATAAAAGTAATGGTCCACAGAGAGTAAGAGTCCAGAGATCTATCTTCATGGTCTCACTAATAAAATACTGCTGATAGGAAAATATGAAGTATTAGTGGAAGGGGAATGACTGTTCAGAAATTTCAAGAACACTTAAGACCATTTGTTCCATATTGTAACTGCAAAGAGTGCAAATATTTATAATTTAGAAAAGTATCTGAGATAAAAAATATCTGAATCTTATTACTAAAAGCATTTTGGGGCCCCTCAAATCTTTCAGATGTGCTCCCACAGTCTTGTGCAGTGCTACCTGTGATAACATGCCTTGTGCTTTCATATACCAAATTCTGGGAAGGAAAATAAAAACATCTGTGGCTGAGATTTCTTTTTTTAAGAAAAGAAAACCATATTTAAGGTTTCCTGTCCAGATGCATCAGTGAGACACATTTTGCTTGTCTGCCTCTATAACATCTGGTCACAGTTCATAATTTTATGTGAAGTGACAGATTCTTACCACAGGAGGAGGAAACTCAAGTTCTTGAATTGTGAGTTAATTTATACCACAAAGTATAGAAAGGTAGTTTAGGATGGCATTTTATTCTCCCTATTTAAATCTTTTAACTTTATATCCACCACAGTTCTTGTTTGGCTACCAGGAAAAGATAAATGTGGTACTTTGAGCCCAAACTTGAGTGCTATTGTTGGCCCTGTCTCAGAGTCATTTCATCAAATAAAGAAAATATCTCTATTCTCTCCTTCCTCTTCAAAATGGTCTTAAGAGACTAATAAGTAAGACTGTCCTTACAGGGTACTTTGCTTCTAGGCTATGAAGTTTAATGGTGGGAAATACCATAGCTCAGTGTTTTAAATCCTAGACTTTGGAGTCAGACAGCCCTGAGTTGACCTCTGCTTACTGTTGTGTGGCCTTGGGCAAGCTATTGAGTCTCTAAACTTTGGATCATAAATGTAAAATTGGATAATAATAGTACTTAGCTCTAAAGAGGTTGTAAAATTAAATGAGATAAAGCAAACGGTGTGCTTAATTGGTGGTAAGTATAAAATAAGTATTGACTATACATTAGTTTAAAAATAAAAAATTACTGATAGGGGACTTTTCTCCCAGTAATGACAAACTAGATAACTTGGACTGCCCCCTCATAGTGATAGCAACTAGGAAACTAGATAAAACATACTTTAAAATATTGCTTGAATACATTAGAGAGCAAACAGGTTGTGAAGAATTAGAGGGGTAATATCTGGAGAAAGCAAATTCAGAGAGTGTGGTTTTGGGTCCCTTTTCACCTAGGACTTCTTTTAATTCTGGACCCAATCTATGCCCAAGACCCACAGGTTGTTGGAAGAATTAATTTATTGGCATTGTTGAACTGAAGCTTCAGTTTCTTGCTTGTGGCCAACATCAATACCTAGAAGCTTTCTATAACTCCTTGATAAGTGGGCAGTTTACTTTATGATAGCTTACTTCTTCAAGCCAGAAGGAGCTTGAGAACAGTTTTCTGGGAGGCCTACATAAACTTGCCACCAAAACCTGACAGTGACAGTAAAAAATAAATAAATAAATAAAAATCACAGGCTAATCTCACTCATGACTTAGATTAAAAAAAAATTCTAAACAAAATGCATGCTAGTAAACAGAATACAACAGCCTATAAAAAGGATTACACATCGTGACAAAGTTAGATTTATAGAATTGCAAGATCAATTTACCATTCAAAAATCTATCAGCATAATTTACCACATTATTGGAAAAAAAGACCAAAGAAACCCAAAAACCTCAAACCTGTATGTTTCTGTAACATATAGAAAATTTTTTGTAATGTTTAATATCCATTTATGACAAATAACATTAATAAGCTAGAAATAGAAACTGTATTAATTTGATAAAAGGCTATCCACAAAACAAAACCCTATTGAAAATATCAGACTTAATGGTAAATTGTTGAAATTGTTTTCTCTGATATTGAGAACGAGACAAGAATATGCTCCACTGCTATTAGACATGGTATGGCATTCCCAATCAGCTAAATAAAACAAGAAAAATAATTAAAAGTATACAATTGAAAAGGAAGAATTGAAATTAATTATTTATAGCCTGACAAGGTGGTGGCACAGTGGCTAGAACATTGGCCTGGGATTCTGAGTACCCAGGTTCAAAACCCCGAGGTCGCTGACTTGAGCATGGGCTCACCAGTTTGAGCGCAAGGTCACCAGCCATCTTGAGTGTGGGATAATAGATATGACCCCATGGTCTCTGGCTTGAATCCAAGATCACTGGCCTAAACAAGGGGTCACTTACTCTGCTGAAGCCCCCTGGTCAAGGCACATATGAGAAAGCAATCAATGAACAACTAAGGAACTGCAACAAAGATTTGATCTCCCTTACTGTCTGACTGTCTCTCTCTCTCTCTCTCTCTCTCTCTCTCTCTCTCTCTGTCTCTCTCACACACACACACACACACTAAAAAAATTCATTATTCATAGATAATAATATTGTTTATATAGAAAAAATATTTTAATCTACAGATAAAGTTTTAGAAATAGTAAGTGAGCTTATTAAGGTCATCGCATACAAAGTAGAAGTTTAAAAATTAATTAATTTTTATATTCCAGCAACAAACAGAAAATGAAAATTAAAAAATATATGCACAATAGCAAACACAAAAGAATCAAATACTTAGGAACAAATATAACAAAAGTTGTGCATGACTCTACACATACACACGCACACATTGAAATAAATAATTTACTTCATTTAGCAATTAGAAGACTAACTAATTTAAAAATAATAATTTTTATCAAGAGAAACTAAAGAATCAATGCACTCTCATAAATTTTCAGGTCTTTTATTAGTGTATGTGATAGAAATAAACAAGCTAATTCTAAAATGTACATGGAGATGAAAATGACTAAGATGGTTAAGACACTATGGGAACATACAATGTGTGAAGAAGACTCACTCTTACACTTATGAAGAGCTATTATAAAACTACAGCAAGTGAGACGGTGTAGTAATAGCTATAGCTCAAGGATAGATGAACTGACCCATGGAACAGGATAGAAAATTGAGAAACAGACCTACTCATATGGACACTTGATTATGATAAAGTAGCACTATGAAACAGTGGTTTAATGATCATCTTTTCAATAAAGGATGCTGGGTTAATTCATACTGATATTAAAAAATAATAAAATTTATGTCTCACACCACATAAACAAAATGAATTCCAAGTGGATTGTCAATCTAGTGCAAAAAGCAAAAAATAAAACTTTTAGAAAATAATATAGAATGATATCTTCATGACCTTGGGGTAAGAAAAGATTTCTTTATTAGGGTACAAAAAAATTAGCAAAAAACTAACTATAAAGGGAAAGGCTGGTACTGACTATTTGGATAATAATTTTTGTTAATCAAAAGTCATCATTAAGAAAGTGAAAAGCAAAAATAAAAAGAAAGTGAAAAAGCAAGCCATTGGTTGAAGAAGATATGTATATCAGCTATAACTGACAATGGGGTTCATATTCAGAATGTACAGATAATCTTATAAATTAATAACAAAAAGTCAAGGTATCCAACAGGAGAATGAGCAAGAAACTTGAACAAGCACTTCAGAAAGAGGACATGCATATATGGCCAATAAACAAATAAAAAGTACTTAATTTCAAAAAAAGAAGTACTTAATTTCAAAAACGAAGTACTTAATTTCATTATTCACTAGACAAAATGCAAATTCGAAACAGTGAAATTTCTCAAAATACCCAGAAGAATAAGTAAAATGTAAAAGACTGATAATACAAAGTTCTGGCAAGGTTAGGGAACAATGGGAACAATTATCACTACTAGTGGAAACATAAATTGGTAGAACCACTCAAGAAAACTTTGTAACATTAAAGTTGAATAGTTGAAAGTATATGACCTTACAATTCCACTCCTGGGTATATACCCAACAGAAATGCATGCACTTGTGCACCATAAAACATGTTTATGAGTGTTCATTAACAGACAAAAATTCAAAACAATCCAATGTCCATCATTAGTAGTAAAAATAAACTTGCTATGTTCACACAGTGCAATATAACCTACTAATGAATATGAATAAAATGCAGCTACACAGAATAGCATGGATGAATTATATATCTATCTATAACACAGAATAAAAAACACTTTCATATTATTATTATAGTGATCTTTCCTGTTTGAATGAATAGCACACCTTTTTGGAGCTGAGAATAATATTTATCTTATTCAGAGTATTAAGTGCTAACTCCTGAAAGAATGTAATACTTTAAAGGAAAGATGAAAAAGCTACTTATAACCCAAATCTCTGTATATGTTTTATCCACATTCATCATCAAATGAGAACCTTTTTTAAATTCTCCCTCTTCCAATTATCTTTTTTTCTTGTCTTCAAAGTGAACCCATGGAATGATGCCAACATCCTCACACTGAAATGTCCCCCATTTTTTTTAAGCATTTCATTTTTCCCAAACCTGCTTTCTCAGTAGTAACCAGTCAGATCTCCCAGGTGACATCGACAGTTTAGTTTAACAAAAGTTTCAGTTTTATAAGACAAGTTCTAGAGATCTGCTAGATCATTGTGTACAACACTGTGTCAGTAGTTAACAGTTCTGCACTGCACACTGAAAATTTTGTCAAGAGCATAGAACTCATGTTAAATGTTCTTGCCACAAAAAAAATGTTAAATATGAAAAACATATATTAACCACTTACTGTATTCCAGGAATCCTGCTTCAAATTCTCTGAAAAGGCCTGTGTCTCATTCATCGGCACAGATATTAGACTTTCTTCCATAGGAATTTCCTGATGACTACATTGCCAAAGCTTATTTGGGGATTTTGCTTCACTTTATGGAGAACTCTGGAGTGAATGTTTTCACTTAAGAACTCAAACAGATTGGAACAGTGTTGTATTTTACATGTATGCATTTTGACTTTCATCCCTCACAAAGTAGGTTGGAGGAGCAGAGTCAATAGGAAACATAAGAAATAATGGGAAAAGAGCATGACTTTTGTACAGTTTAATCAGGAAAGAGTAACCGAAATCAAATAAAGAACACATCAACTTATAAATGAGGTATCTATCATTAAAGCAGAGTGCATGTACAATATGGCACAAAAGAAATATCTGCCTAATTTAATAGCATTAGCGCTAATTGGATTGGATGCCTCTTCACATAATAACTTCTTTGTATGGCATAAAAAATACTCTGGAAGTCCCTAGATTCTGTACATAATGGATGTAAAAAGGAAACAGGTAAACAGATACGTTTGATTCCTTTGGAAAGTATTTTAGCATAATTGAAAATGTATAGTTTTGCAAGCACCGAATCATTTATGCCAGTGATTAGACCACTTTCTGTAGTTGATGAAGGCCATGACTTTCTCCAGATGATTATAAAACAGCCTTGCAGATATCCAGATATGATGCAGCGAGTACAAACAGTCAGGTCAAAGGTTTTGAATGTGAAGCTGCACGAGGCTAGAGATTCTCAACGACATAGGGTAATCAGTAAAACTCCACCACAGACTGATGGCAGAAATGGCTTTTCCATTTCATTTCCTGATCACACAGTCCTGAGTTATATAACATGTTTAAAATGAATGAATTTGTCTCCTTGATGAGTTTCCCAGTCTTCAGTTTTAAAAAAGGAAATGGAAAAGACTGTGGTTCCCGCATTAAAAAAAAAAAAAACAACTAAAAGGTTATATGTGCAAGCTTCTCACATGCCTCGTTTTTATTCAATCCAAAATAGACTTTGACCCTCTGATAATGTCAAGGAGCCACCAACAGTGGACCAAACCAGAACATAACTGTGGCATGTAAATACTCTCGGCGTGGGAATGCTCTTCATCTGATCCTTTCAAAACCAGTTTCTCTATTCCTTTTACACAGTGCAGCTCAAAATGCCTATTAGAAGAATCAAAATCCTTTCACTTTGCTTGGATCCTTTAATTAGAAGAAACTATGAAGAATAACTTATCCAGACTCTATTCATAAACAATTTAGTAATTGTTTTTAAAAAGGTCTACAGCCCCCATCCCATCTGACAGCTGTCAGTCTGTTATCTTTATCTCTGAGTCTGTTTCTACTATTTCCCAACAAATTCAATAAAAATTTTTTTTTTAAAAAAAGGTCTGTAGCATTTTAACATTTTAGTTGTACAATCTAAAAATAATTTCAGAGGCATTGGAATATTTTTCCATTTAGCCTTGCCTGCCTCTGGGGTATATGCTTGTGGCTTATTAAGTTATAGGTTCCACAGAAATTCATGAGTTATGTTCAATGTAAATAACTGGTACTATTGTTTAGTGTCTGTATTTAAGGCATGTATCCTGGGAAATCTTTTGTTCTCCAATTGCAGTTTATATTCAATAGTATTCTGTATTAGTTTCAGATGTACAGCATAGTGGATAACCAAATCAAATACTTTACAAACTGTTTCCCCCAATATTTCCAGTACCCACCTGGTACCATGCATAGTTATTACAGTATCATTAACTATATTTCCTATCCTATACTTTACATATCTGTGACTATTTTGCAACTACCAATCTGTACTTCTCACTCCCTTCACCCAGCCCCACCCATCCACCTCCTCTCTGTCAACCATCAGTCTGTTCTCTGTACTTATGAGTCTGTTTCTGTTTTATTTGTTTATATTATTCCCTAGGTTCCACATATAAGTGAAATCATATAGTGTTTGTCTCTCTGTATGACTTATTTTACTTTAAACACCCTTTAGGTTCATCCACACTGTCACAGAAGATAACATTTTGTTTTTCTTTATGGTTGTGTAGTATTCCATTGTGTATGTACCACCACTTTTTTATCCACTCATGGGCACTTGGGCTGCTTCCACATCTTGGCTATTGTAAATAATGCTACAATGAACATTGGGGTGCTTATAATCTTTTGAATCTTGAACCAGACTGAGATTGAACTTCTGGCCCAGCTTCTGACACTCTCATCAAATCAGTTTCCTGCTCAGCCAGTTTGCAGCCTCTACCTCAGCATCTGCACCTGCAGAAAGGTACCCATTTTCTTTTGCAAAAAAAATATCCGCCTGACCAGGCGGTGGTGCAGTGAATAGAGCATCAAACTGGGATGCGGAAGACCCAGGTTCGCGACCCCGAGGTTACCAGCTTGAGTGCGGGTCCATCTGGCTTGAGCAAAAGCTCGCCAGCTTGGACCCAAGGTTGCCTCCACCCTCTCTTTCTTAAATTCCTCAAAAGCAATACCTTTCTGGGAAAACATCTTTTCAAAGCAGAAAGAACCATGAACAGGCCCTGGATGGGCACCCCAGGCTTGGCTTAGCATTTTCCAGAAGACTCAGGGGAACTATTTCAGTAGCCAGAGCTGCTTAAAATTTTATTTTGTGTAGGAAAATTACAATTATAATGTTGTTAGCAACAATTATAGCTACTGTTTTTTGAATATTTACTATATATAAAATAGTTATTAATATTACTTCTATTTGACAGGTAAAGAAATGTATGTTTAGTAAATTCATCAACTCACCCAAAGTGAATTCTTAACCACCAAGTTATATCCTCTCACACTTCATTATTTTCTTCTTTTCTTTTAATATTATTTCTTGTCTTGTTCTGAAAAGAGGGTTTGAGGTAAAGATGTTACTTTCAGTGTACCAATAGAAAGTTGTTGACTGAAAGAATATTTTCCTCTCTCTAGCCATCATAAACACATATGAGAATATCAATAGTTCTAGATTACCATTATCAGATTATTGGGTTCAAATAAATTGCATTGAGAAAAAGGGGAGAAATTGTCAGAACCTAACCTTAGCTGTAGACCTGGCTTTGTCACTTCTTTCCTCATGGCCTGACCTTGGGAGAGCCATGTGGCCTCTGAGCCTCAGTGTTGTTATCAGTAGAAAAGATAGTAGCATCTGTCCTGACCATATTATTGGGGTAATCAGAATGTTTTACAAACTTAAAAATGCTACCACTGGTGTCAGGGGGATTATCATACATGTCTGGTCCTAGATGCTGGGAAATCCCAGGATGTCTTATTCCCACCTTGGAAGGATTAGCAGATCACTGTGAAGGGCCATATTGTAAGCTGCATGTGCTCAGTGCTCAGGATTCAGCGTGTCAAGCAGTTTAAGCATGACGTAGGAATGGCCATGTTTTATGGTTAAATTGGCATGTTCTCAAATCAGTGCCTGAGGGGTAATCAGTCCTGGGCAGAGGGATAATGTCTTGTTCAATCTATATCCCTAGCACCTAGTGTGGAATTGGCACATAGTAGGTGCTCCGTAGCCATTAGTTAAATTAGACACATTAAACAAATGAAGTCTGATCATCGATCAAGAGGTGGAAATTAACTTTCTTCCTAAACTCCCCAGTCTTAAACCTGCTCATTCACTCCCATAGAAATATTAAACTTGGCAGATTAGCAGAGTTTTGAAGATTTGGGATTGAATTCCTGGCCACTCTGCTGCCTTTCTCTCTAATTTGGGCCAACTCCATGCCAGAACAAGTCTGATATTTTAGCCTAAGCAAATATCAAAAATAGAGAAAGCAACTGTGACAACATAGCTCCTAATGACTGTAACAGGGAGGCAGAAAAGAGAGCAGCGTAGCGTTAAGCTGTGGAAGAAAAAGTGATTGTGAGAAATCCTGGGAAACTGTCAAACACACAGCTTCTATGAGAGCCAGAATTCTCCTTCCTAAAATAATGACAAGTGACACCCGAGCTGCCTTTTTACAAATTTCTATACAAAAGGCATTTGTGCCTCTGAGCGTAAGGGCTGAAAACAGGCCAGGCAGTGCGAAAGGAAGCAGGTTAGGAAGTCCTGGAAGGCCAGCATGGAGACAGAGTCCAGAGGAAAGAGGACAAGGTGGTATAGTTTACCAGTCTTCACCCACAGTTTCCTAAGGGGGTTATACCCCACAAAGAAACTCTGAGGTTTGAAATTTCATCTAACTCCCTAAGTACTCTCTGAATGGACTAGAACCTGTTTCAGTCCATTCAGACTAGGTGGTCCTGGAACAGTCCTCTAGACCTCCCAGGACCCAGGTCAGCCTTTCTCCAGTCCATCTCCCCTGCCAAACTGAGTTTGGGTTAGTTGTGGAGTAGGTAGAAGTGGGGATTGAGGTGGGGGAACAAGGAGAAATGGGAGGACTGTTCATGTCTGATAAAGTATTTATCTCATGTTTGACATTTGGTTCAACTCCAGAAAACTCTACCCAGGACTGGTTTGACAGACTCCAAATGTCATTATACTCTTTTTTGCCAAGAACATGCCCCATATTCAACATCTCTGAGACACAGGACAACTGAGAAGAAAAGAAGGGAAGCAGAGAGAAAACATACGTATTCTCTCCCTGGAATGCAATGATTCTACAGTATGTTTAGTCTAGGAATAGTTCTCTCTGTAGTACATCATACCTGCATTCCACATGTATGAATGTAATCAATATTCATATTCAGAGCCATAGCTGTCACTCAGCTTAAAATTATTTCATAAATTAATCTAGTCAGTGCACAAATATCAACAAGAGAATAATTTCTACTTTCTTACTCATAGAGGGCCAAAACATCTTCGTTATCAACCTCTTTCGCCCTATAAGACAGATCCTGTTATTTTTCCTCATTTTAAAAATAAAGAAACTGAGGCTTGGTGAGCTCAAGGAACATGACTTGTGACTCAGAATTGAATTAGGAACAGTGGGCTTCAAGGACACTCTCTCCTAACCACTTTACAGCACAGTTGTCAAAGCCTGAGAAACTTGACTTATACATTTTACAGATATAAAAACTGAGACTCAGGAGTTTCCAGACTTGACTGCCAGAATTCAGGGTAACTGAATTCAAACATCTGTCTTTCTGACCCCTGAACCTATGCTATTTTCACTGCATTGTGCTGAATTACCTAGCTTTCTGGTAGAAATCAGGCAGCTTTATAAAGCTGTCTGACAACAGCCAATATAATTTGAGCAGACATATGCAAATTAAGCACTACTGTTATGTTAATATCTTTTCCTGCCTTCCTAACAATTTCAGGTACAGCTGGCCAGTTGCCCTTGAGGAAATCCTGATGAAGAGCAGTGCTGTAAACTGTATGTTTGTTACTCATCTCCTCAAACTTTTAAGTATACATCAATGATGGAGATATGTGAGGGAGTTCTGGAGATGAATGCCTTTTCCTAAGAAAGATGTTAGTGGTCTATTTTCTCCAGACAGAAAAATTATCTGGCAGTTTCTCTATCATCTCTCTAATAACCTCAGAGCCACAGTCAACTGGCTGGTATGTGAAGTGTGAATGGCTCTTATCACAGGCAGACATGACCTTGGCAGACAATTTGGAAAGGCAGATACAAGAAGAAAGATACTTTCTTATTTCCACCAGTTGGAATCACTCAGAATAGTAGGTTTTCATCCTGAAGCCTGAGTCCTTGGAAGTGCCAGCAAACATTAAGTCTGGGTCAATAATTCTATATAAATATCAATGGAAGCTTTTATTTTTTTAGTCTAGAAAAGCTCTGCACTATCAAAATTGGGAAGTGTGTCTCCTTTGTATATCATTAAATGGAGAAGGGTCAGTTATGGGAAAAAGAGGAGTAGGGAGGGAGTGATACAGAGAAAATGAGGTTGTGTTTCATGCAGCTATGTACACATGTCTATCCCAGCAGAATACTGACTTGAATAGTTTCTTTCTTCTTCTCTCTGGTGTGATTAATGTGGTTGCCCATTTGGGTGTTGTTAGGAGTTGAGCTGTGTCCCTCTAAAATAGATATGTTGAAGTCCTAACCCCCAGTGGTTCAAAATGTGATCCTATTTGGAACAAAGTTCATTGCAGCCTGACCAGGCAGTGGCAAAGCAGATAGAGCATCGGACTGGAACACAGAGGACCCAGGTTCAAAACCCCAGGGTTGCTGGCTTGAGCATGGGCTCATCTGGCTTGAGTACGGGCTCATCAGCTTGAGTATGGGGCTACTGGCTTGAGCGTGGGCTCATAGATATGACCCCATGATTGCTAGCTTGAGTCCAAAAGTCATTGGCTTGAAGACCAAGGTTTCTGGCTTGAGCAAGGGGTCACTTGCTCTTTTGTAGCCCCCCAGTTAAGGCACATATGAGAAAGCAATCATCTAAGGTGCCGCAATGAAGAATTGATGCTTCTTATCTCTCCCCCTTCTTGTCTGTCTGTCCCTATTGTGTCTCTCTCTGATTCTCTGTGTCTATCAAAAAAAAAGAAAAGAAAAAAAGTTCACTGCAGATATAATTAGATAAGATGAGGTCATACTTGAGTAAGGTGGGCCCTTAATTCAATATGATTGGTGTTCTTATAGGATGGTCATGTAAAGGCAGAGACACACAGGAAGAATGCTATGTGACAATAAAGGCAGATATTGGAAGTATGCAGCTGCAAGCCAAGGAATGCAAAAGGTGCCAGCAAACCACCAGAAGCTAAGAAGAGGCAAGAAAAGACTCCCCTTAAACTTTCAGAGAGAATATTGGACTTATCAACAACTTAATTTCAGAATCCGACCCTCTAGAACTTGGAGACTATCAATTCTGTTATTTGAAGCCATGCAGTTAATGGGCCTCTGTTATAATAGACCCGTGATGGCAAACCTATGACATGCTTGTCAGCACTGACACGTGTAGCCATTTTCGATGACACATGGACACATACAAGAGAAGTATGGGGCCGCATGCTGAGAAGGATGTTTCATCCTCAGCTCCTGCATGGCCAGGTACAGTAGCCGAGGATAAAACATTTGCTGTAGTGTAGACACTCTGTGCCGGAGGTCTGTAGACCAAAACAACAGAATTCTGGCACAGAGCGTTTAGTTCTGGGACTTCCGGTTAGGCCATTTTTCTCGAAGTGACACACCACCCGAGTTATGCTTGTTTTTTTGGCGAATTTTGACACACCAACCTCAAAAGATTGCCCATCACTGTAATAGACCTAGAAAACTACAGAAGAGTCTTTAGGTTCAGTCAGAGGCAATGTAGTCTGTCCATTGTGGACTGAAGTGTGGTTTCTCAAGGCTTTAGCTTTCATTTAATGACATATGCTCAATATAGATTATAGCCATCACAGAAGCCCTGAAGTGGTGGCATCTAAAAAGAGAGTTATACAGAACTAGGTCATACTTGGGTTTCAACCAGAAATGCCTGCACTCCCTTTGTCAGACTTTCCTCCTGCCAAGGACCCCAGGAAAATATAGTTGCACATGAATTAGTACCACTCTTCATTTTACTAAATACCTCCACGTCACAGTTGGAATTCTAAAACTATCAATTCCATGGTACCTCATGTCTTCACTCTTATTCGTAATGTTTAACCTTTAAGCTGTCAGTTAACAAGTTCTGCAAAGGACTAGGCAGCCCCACTCTGACCTTTAAGATCGTTTTGCATTTGTATGTTAGTGATCACACTAGACTTTACTAAAAATTCCAATGAGGAATAATGAGGAGGGATTTGGACTATAGGAATGTGAATAACTAACCTTAACTGAGATAGTAGGCATCACTAATACATTTTATTGGCCTCACCTGTTGCTAGTCACTCTATGGTTCTGAAGCAACCTGAGAAGCTCTACCATTGACAAATAGCAAAAAAAACAAAAAGGAATGTAAAAGGGTATGGGGCTAACATAGGATATCAGGAGACAAATATGCTGTCCCTCATTTTCTTAGGTCTTTCTCAATTCAAATTTCAGGGCCTATATTAAGAGAGCAAATGTTACCCTGGTATTTCTTTAATCTCTTTAAACTTTGAGATCCTGACAGCATTTTTTTTTTGTCTTGTTTTGTTTTCACCACTACAGCTGGCTTTGCTTTGAGTTCACACTTCAGCAAATTCAAATACTGAGCCAGCTGGTTCTTCTAATCTGCCATTTTTCTGACTCTTTAACTGCCAATCATATCCTTCAGAGTTCTTGACTTCCTTTAGCAATAAAGAAAAAACCTCAGTCAAATCTACGCCTCAGGTCTTTTCCTTTTTTATTTTTTCAAAAGAACACTTCTAACACTTATGGTCAACAAATGTGTGGAGGTTTTTCCCATACCAAGCAATTCTCCATGACACAAGCTGGATGTCCTATGACTTAATTCAGTTCTACACTATCTAGCCAGAGTTAGTGTCTAATCCCATAGGTTAAGGGTTCAATCCCACCCCACTTCAGATGCCAATCACAAGTAGTAAGTAGGTCTATAGATTACCTATAATTTCTGTTCAATGTGGCTAAAACTCAGAAATTCCGATGACCTCCTCTTGGGTTCAATTAATTTGTTAGAAAGTTCACAGAACTCAGGGGAACACTTAACTTACATTTAGCAGTTTATAAAAGGATATGATAAGGACGATAGAAGATGGCGATGGAGTAGGCGGACGTACCAACTTCCAACTCCCAGAACCAAAGTGGATTATAACTCAATTTTAAGAACCATCATCTGGATAAACCAACTTTGAGCTAAACTAAGTGGACTCTTCAACCAAGGAACACTGCAGAAGCCACATTGAGACTGGTAGGAATAGCGAAAACTCAAAGAGGGCTGCCCAGCTCCCCGGAGCAAACGGCAGCCCGGAGAGGCCCGCGTGGCGGGAGGAGAGTTTGACAGAGAGGGAGGGACCTGGGTCCCAGGAACCAAGCCCCAGACTGCAGTCCCAGAGCCTAGAAGAGGCGTTTGGACAGTATCGAGCTGTGAAGCAAGTGAGGATACTATTTTTGAAAAAGAGAGAGTTTTCTCAGACCCAAAAATCTTTTTAAAGGGACAGCTCAGAAAGCCTCTCTCACAACCATGCACCCGGGGCTCCGGGGAACTGGGACAGAGGAGAGGAACAGAGCAGCGGGAACAAAGAGTGGACTGAAGGCACGGAGACACTCTGAGGGACAGCCACCCCGACCCATGGGCTAAGTCACTTCCCTAATCGAAAACGAATATTTCCCCTGGAACTAGCAATACCAGCAAAGGGAGACAGGACACTAGCCAAACAAGCTCTCCCGAGGCAATTAGAGCAGAGCTGCTTAGAGGGAGGGAGCTCCCAGGCCTACAGTGTGGAGACTTAGGGCACTTCTAGTCCCCTGAGGTTGCTGAAGCCTATGGTTGGGACAGGACGCTGAAACGCGGTCCTGTCGGTGTGGGCGGAACTGTGTGAGCTCAGGCTAGCCTAGCAGGGGCGGAGGGGACGCGCAAAAGCTGTCTGGCAGCTGCAGACCGCATGTGACCCCACTTGTGGGGAAAAATACGGGCAGAAATCAGCTCTGCGACCCTGCGCTAGCCGGCCCTGACCGCGGGCACCGGCTAAGACCAGGGACGGGCGAGGGGCCCGCGGCTGAGCTCACGCTGCCCACCCCGCCCAGACGGAGAAACCGCGGTGTTACATCTGTGTGCGCGAGCGGGCTCCTAAGGCGGGGGTGAGGGAGACACTGAGACCAGCGGAAGTTCCCGGCTGAGCTCACGCTGCTCGCCCTGCCCGGCTGGAGAAACTGCGGAGTACCACCCTACGTGCCCGAGCTTGCTCCGAGCGTGGGGGCGGGGTAGGATCCGAAATGACTGGAAGCTAGCCGCTGTGCGCACGCCAGCAAACACGCCCAGCCAAATAATCCCCTGCACAGGAGGACCCTGGCCTCGAGGGCAGGGCTAAATTCTGGACGGGCAAAGGCTCACAGCTGAGAGCACGTCAAAAGCCCCGCCCAACCCACGAAATGGTGGCGAGCAGGCTCTGACTGAGGGGGATGGGCATAAGCCTTCCGGAAAAAGGCTGGTTCCTGAGCTGAGCAAAGATGCTCACCTCTGCCCTGGGTGCTAACGCTAGTGACTTGAGTGACAGCCCCTCCCGCAAAGGAGAGGCAGAAATCACAGCAATAGCTACAGTGAGCGGGTGCTGGCAACGCCCACACCCAACCGCCCTAGGCAGCAGCAGAGGGGGTGGCAAGCCTGCAGACAGACCACACCTAGAGAACACAAAGGCAACACATACTGGACTCCAGTGGCCACAACTTGCTTACACTCAGATAAAATGGGCAGGCAGAGGAATGCAAACCAAATGAACCAAGAGAAATCCCAGAGAAGGACCTGAATGAACCAGATATAACCAAACTACCAGAAGCAGATTTTAGAATAATGATAGTTAGGATGTTCAAAGAAATTAGAGCAACAATGGATAGTCACTATGAGCACCTAAATAAAGAGATAACAAGTATAAAAAATGAAATTGAAATAATAAAAAAGAACCAGACAGAAATGACAAATACAGTATCAGAACTGAAGACCACAATGGAAGGAATTAAAAGCAGGATGAATCATGCTGAGGATCGAATCAGCGAGTTAGAGGACACAATAAACAAAGTTACAGAAGCAGAGAAAAAAAAGGAAAAGAGATTCAAAAAATGTGAGGAAACTCTAAGGGAGCTCTGTGACAACATGAAGAGAAACAATATTCGCATCATAGGGGTGCCTGAAGAAGAGGAAAGAGGACAGAAAATGGAAACTGTGTTCAATCAAATCATAGCAGAAAACTTCCCTAAATTAAGGCTGGGAAACATTCCACATGTTCAAGAGGCACACAGAACTCCATTAAAGAGAAACCCAAAAAGATCTACACCAAGACAAATCATAGTTAAAATACCAAAGCTAAGGGATAAAGAAAAAATCTTAAAAGCTGCTAGAGAAAAAAAGACTCTCACCTACAAAGGAGCCCCCATTAGGATGACATCCGACTTCTCAATAGAAACACTTGAGGCCAGAAGGGAATGGCAAGATATAATCAAAGTAATGCAGAACAAGAACCTACAACCAAGACTACTCTATCCAGCAAAGCTAACGTTTAAAATTGAAGGAGAAATAAAGAGCTTTCCAGACAAAGAAAACCTCAAGGAATTTATTAAAACCAAACCAATCCTGCAAGAGATTCTAAGGGGCCTAGTGTGAACAGTTCAAAGGGAGGAAAGAATATAGCAAAAAAAAAAAAAAAATACAGCTTTAAAGAATAAAATGGCAATAAACAACTACATAGCAATAATAACCTTAAATGTAAATGGATTAAATGATCCAATCAAAAGACATAGGGTAGCAGCGTGGATAAAGAAACAGGACCCATACATATGCTGTCTACAAGAGACACATCTTAAAACAAAAGATGCACATAAACTGAAGGTAAAAGGGTGAAAAAAAATATTTCATGCAAATGGAAATGAAAAAAAAGCCGGGGTAGCAGTACTTATATCTGACAAAATGGACTTTAAAACAAAGACTGTAGTAAGAGATAAAGAAGAACACTACATAATGATAAAGGGAACAATTCAACAGGAAGATATAACTATTATAAATATCTACGCACCAAATATAGGAGCCCAGACATTCATAAAGCAGACTTTGATGGATATAAAGGGCGAGATTAACAGTAATACTATCATAGTAGGGGATTTCAATACCCCACTAACAACACTGGATAGATCCACAAGAAAGAAAATCAATAAAGAAACAGCAGACTTAAAGGATACACTAGATCAACTTGATTTAATAGATATATTCAGAACTTTTCACCCGAAAGCAGTAGAATATACATTCTTCTCAAGCACTCATGGTACGTTTTCTGGGATAGACCACATGTTAGGACACAAAAATGGTCTCAATAAATTTAAGAAGATTGAAATCATATCAAGCATTTTCTCTGATCACAATGCCATGAAACTAGAAATTAACCACAAAAGAAAAACTGAAAAATACTCAAACACTTGGAAACTAAATAGCATGATATTAAATAATGAATGGATTAACATTGAGATCAAAGAAGAAATAAAAAAGTTTCTAGAAACAAATGATAATGAGCATACGTCAACTCAAAATCTATGGGACACAGCAAAAGCAGTTCTGAGAGGAAAGTTTATTGCACTACAGGCATATCATAAGAAGCTAGGAAAAGATCATATAAGCAACTTAACTCTGCAGCTAAAAGAACTTGAAAAACAACAACAAATAAAACCCAAGACAAGTAGAAGAATGGAAATAATAAAGATCAGAGCAGAAATAAATGACATAGAGGCTAAGGAAACAATACAGAGGATCAATGAAACCAGAAGCTGGTTCTTTGAAAAGGTAAACAAGATTGATGAACCCTTAACTAGACTCACCAAGAAAAAAAGAGAGAGGTCTCATATAGATAAAATTAGAAAGGACAGTGGAGAAATTACAACTAATACAACAGAGATACAAAGCATTGTAAGAAAATACTATGAAGAACTCTATGCCAAAAAATTAGACAATCTAGATGAAATGGACAAATTTCTTGAATCATATAAACTTCCAAAAATCAATCTGGAAGAATCGGAGCACCTAAACAGACCAATTACAACAGATGAGATCGAAACAGTTATCAAAAAACTCCCAAAAAAGAAAAGTCCTGGGCCTGATGGCTTCACAAGGGAATTCTATCAAAATTTCAAAGAAGAACTAACTCCTATCCTCCTCGAGCTATTTCAAAAAATTCAAGAGGAAGGAAGACTTCCAAACTCCTTTTATGAGGCGAGCAAAATTCTGATCCCCAAACCGGGCAAAAACAACACAAAGAAAGAAAATTATAGGCCTATATCCCTGATGAATTTAGATGCTAAAATTCTCTACAAAATATTAGCCAACCGGATTGAGCAATATATGAAAAAAATCATACACCATGATCAAGTGGGATTTATTCTGGAGAGGCAAGGCTGGTTCAATATTCGCAAATCAATCAATGTGATTCATCACGTAAACAAAAGGAAGGACAAAAATCACATGATAATTTCAATAGATGCAGAAAAGGCATTTAATAAAATCCAGTACCCATTCATGCTTAAAACTCTCAGTAAAGTGGGAATACAAGGAACATTCCTTAACATGATAAAGGCCATCCACTACAAACCCACAGCAAAAATCATACTAAATGGACAAAACTTAAAAGCAATCCCCTTAAGATCAGGAACCAGGCAGGGTTGCCCACTTTCACCACTTTTATTCAACATAGTTTTGGAAGTCCTAGCTACAGCAATCAGACAAAAAGAAGAAATAAAAGGCATCCAAATTGGAAAAGAAGAAGTAAAACTGTCACTATTTGCAGATGATATGATATTGTACATAGAAACCCTAAAGTCTCAGTTAAAAATCTACTGGACCTTATAAATGAATTCAGCAAGGTGGCAGGATATAAAATTAATACTCAGAAATCAGAGGCATTTCTATATACAAACAATGAACTGTCAGCAAAAGAAATTAAGGAATCAATCCCCTTCACTATTGCAGCCAAAAAAATAAAATACCTAGGAGTAAATTTAACCAAGGAGGTTAAGGACTTGTACTCGGAAAATTATAAAACATTGGTAAAAGAAATCAAGGAAGATACAAACAAGTGGAAGCATATACCGTGCTCATGGCTAGGAAGAATAAACATCATTAAAATGTCTATATTACCCAAAGCAATTTATAAATTCAATGCTATACCAATTAAAATACCAATGACATACTTCATAGATATAAACACATATTCCAAAAATTTATATGGAACCAAAAAAGAACACGAATAGCCTCAGCAATCCTAAAAAGAAAAAATAAAGCAGGAGGCATCACTCTTCCGGATATCAAGGTTTACTACAAGGCCATTATACTCAAGACTGCCTGGTACTGGCATAAGAACAGGCACAGTGATCAATGAAACAGAACAGAAAACCCAGAAATAAACCCACAACTTTATGGACAACTGATATTTGACAAAGGAGGAAAGAACATACAATGGAGTAAAGACAGCCTCTTTAACAAATGGTGCTGGGAAAATTGGACATCTACCTGCAAAAAAATGAAACTAGACCATCAACTTACACCATGCACAAAAACAAATTCAAAATGGATAAAAGACTTAAACATAAGCCGTGAAACTATAAGCATCTTAGAAGAAAACATAGGCAGCAAGCTCTCCGACATCTGTAGCAGCAATTTATTTGCCGATTTATCTCCACGGGCAAATGAAATAAAAGGCAAGATAAACAAATGGGACTATATCAAACTAAAAAGCTTTTGCACAGCTAAGGACAATAAGAACAGAATAAAAAGACAAACTACACAATGGGAGAACATATTCGAGAGCACATCTGATAAGGGGTTAATAACCAAAATTTATAAAGAACTTATAAAATTCAACACCAGGAAGACAAACAATCCAATCAAAAAATGGGCAAAAGAAATGAATAGAAATTTCTCCAAAGAAGACATACAGATGGCCAAAAGACATATGAAAAAATGCTCAACATCACTAATCATTAGAGAAATGCAAATTAAAACCACAATGAGATATCACCTCACACCAGTCAGAATGGCACTCATCAGCAAAACAACACAGAACAAGTGTTGGCGAGGATGTGGAGAAAAGGGAACCCTTCTGCACTGCTGGTGGGAATGCAGACTGGTGCAGACACTGTGGAAAACAGTTTGGAGATTCCTCAAAAAATTAAAAGTCGAACTGCCTTTTGACCCAGCTATCCCACTTATAGGAATATACCCTAAGAACACCATAACACTGTTCGAAAAGAAGAAATGCGCCCCCATGTTTGTGGCAGCATTGTTCACAATAGCGAAGATCTGGAACCAGCCCAAGTGTCCGTCAGAAGACGAGTGGATTAAAAAGCTTTGGTACATATATACTATGGAACAATATTCAGCCGTAAGAAATGATGACATCGGATCATTTACAACAAAATGGATGTACCTTGATAACATTATACGGAGTGAAATAAGTGAATCAGAAAAAAAAAAATCTGAGAACAGCATGATTTCATACATAGGTGGGACATTAAAGTGAGACTATGAGACATGGACAAGAGTGTGGTGGTTACGGGATGGGGGGAGGGAAGGGAGGGTGGAATAGGGAGAAGGGGAGGGGTACAGGGAAAACCAGATAGAAGGTGACAGAGGACAATTTGACTTTGGGTAATGGGTATGCAGCACAATTGAATGATAAGATAATCTGGAGATGTTTTCATTGTACATATGTACCCTGATTTATTGGTGTCACCCCATTAAAGTTAATAAAAAAAAGAGAGAGAGATAAAGGAAAAATAAAAATACATGTTAACCATATTTTTAAATAAATAAAAAATATTATGTACTATTAATGTTAAAATTGTACATATGAAACAGAAAAAAATAAAAGGATATGATAAAGAATATAGATGAACAGCCAAGTGAAGAGACACATACAATGAAATCTCAGACTGTCCCAAGCACAGGAGCTTCTGTCCCTCTAGAGCTGGGGTATGTTACCCCCTGGTGAGATGTGTTCAGAACCTGGATGCTCTCTGAATTGCATACTTTTGGGATTCTTATGGAGGCCCCATCATGTAGGCATGATTAATCATTAACTCCACTTTCAGCCCTTTCAAGAGAATGGGGATTAGGGCTGAATATTCCAAGTTCCTGGTGATGGCTTGTACTTTCTGGTGACCAGCCCTAATCCAGAAGCCATCCAGAGCCCACCCAACCCCATTAGAACAAAAGACACTCTCATCACCAGGAAACTATAAGTTTTAAGAGCCCTATGTCATGAATCCAGGTTAAAGACCAAATATTAGAACAAAATATGCTCTTAGTGCACTTATCAGTTAGGAAACTCAAGAGTTTTATACCTGTGCACCACGAACCAATATACATTTTCATATTAGCTGAAGTTATTTTTTACAAAGTCTTGAGATCATTGATCCCAACGAGAAGTGTTTAAAGTGTTAAACACTTTAAACCCACATATTTATGGCATCATCACATCTACCCATCATAAATCCATTGACCTATTTTTCCATTTAAAGCCAACTTAGTCAGATAAATACTCTAAAGCTTAGACCCATAAAGAGAGATGGGACATTAAGTTAATTCTTATTTCAAAGGCTTTTTATTAATAGTCTAGAGCCCTCTTTTTATTTCTCCAAACTGTTACTGTTTGCATTTTAGGCCCCCCAATTTGTCCTTAAAGTGACAAATTATTTTTTGTGATAGCTTTTTAAAAGAGTGTTTATACTGTTGATTAACCAATTCAACTTGATGATGTGCTAGATAGTGTTCTAGATCATATGGATAGAGCAGTAAATAAGGCAGAGATATCCCTAAAGTCTATAGGACTTATAGGCCAGGTTGCAAATTGTTAATGTAAGCATAAAGGTAAACCATCCACAGTGGGTCTCAATCTTGGCTATACTTCAAAATTTCCTGGAAAGCTTTGAAAAGATCTTGATGTTGGAAAAAATTCTGGTACCAGACATCCTAGAGTAAAAGTAGCCTGAATTGGAATAATCCTTCCACTGAAAACAATGTTAAAAGTGAAGCAAAGTACACAGATCAACTGTGTGGAGTCATCGGAGAGCAACTAACTCTGGCAGGACTTGAGGGACTCTGATTCCTGTAACGGAAGCACGGCTTCATAGTCACACTGCTTCTTTTCTTGAAAAGCAAACTCCCAGAGAGGTGAGCACTGCAGGAAAGTGAACCTAAATGTCACATGCAATTTCCCCTGAAAGTACTGAGTAATTGCTGTGCTGTGCAAGCACAGGACAAAGCTCCAAGAAACTCAGCAAAAAAGCAGCAGACTAAGGCTGAATTGCTGAGCAGAGACTTCAGCAGTGACATAGCATTGGGGAAATGGGGTTGGAATTCCTCACCAAAGTGCTGATTCCCAGGTAAATATCTTGGAGTTACATAAACCACAAAAAGGCTACCCTTGAGGAAATAGGGATATAACCCAGAGCGATGGCAAAACTGAAATAGACCGGCCCTCACAAAGCCTGAAAACAACCTTCAACAGAATTGCTATGATCTTCTAGGTCTGTATATGTTGACCAGATGTTACCCTTCCTTGGAGGATGATAACATCTAGAGACTGCAATTTTTAATACAGAATGTCAAACACTTAGTAAAATAAGTATTAAAAATAAAAAGAATAAAAACAGACCTACAATTTAGTTAATTTAAAGTGTCAATTTAATATCTCTAATATCTATGATTAAAGCATTTTAAGATATAGAAAAGAAGAATCAAATGGAAATTCTAGAACCGAAAAATGCTATAACTGAAATTGAGAATAGTAGATACAGATGAACAGAGAATTAATGAACTAAAGAATAGGTCAGTGTAAAATATCAATATTAGAACTCAGAAAAACATCCTGATGCCAAATTACATCAGAAATTTTGGGAATGAGACACATGTGTTAGAATTTGTTTTTAGGCTTCCATTATGAATCCAACGTGCAGTCTAAGTCAAAAATTTTTACATGGGAGTTTTAACCAGGGGGATGATATGTTTTGGACTTAAGTTTTTAAATGACTACTGAATTCTGTGAGAAGATTGAATTGAAAAAAGTGGTGGACAAGCAGAAAGATCAGGTAGAATGATTTAGCCATGATTTGCTACAATCTAGACAAGAGATGATGGTGGCTTCACAGTGGTAGAGCATACAACTCAGGGTATATGTCATGGTAGAAAGAAAAATCCAGGCCCTGGCCAATGGCTCAGTGGATAGAGGGTTAGCCAGGCATATGGACATCCTCGGTTCTATTCCTGGTCAAGGCACACAAGAGAAGTGACTATCTAGTTCTCTCCCCTTTTCTCTCCCCCTTCTCTCCTTCTTCCTCTCCAGCAGCCAGTGGCTTGATTGGTTCAAATGAGGCTCCGGGTGCTGAAAATAGCTCCATTGGTCCAAGTGTCAGCTTCAGGCACTAAAAGTAGCTCTGCTGATTTTAGCATCGATCCAAGACATGGGTTTGCCAGTTGGATCCTGGTTGGGATGCATGCGAGAGTCTGTCTCACTATCTCCTCTCCTCTCACTTAAAAAAGTAATAATAAAATAAAATGAAAGCAAAATCCAAGGTAAGCAAGGAGAAGGTAATATAGGACTTGCTGATGGATCAGTGGGAGGTTTGGATAAAAGAAGAGAATTTCTTGTTTTACTAAATGATTCTCATCCAGGAGTAATTTTGCCTCCTAGGAGACACGTGGCAAAATCTGGAGACATGTTGTTAATAAACCTCCTACAATGTATTGGACAGTCCTAACAACAAAGAATTATTTGGTCCAAAACATCAACAGTACTACTGTTGAGAAATCCTGGTTTAAACTCTTAAAATGTTATGTTTTGCCCCCACAAACTACCTTTTCCCTTCTGTAAATCTGATTTCAACTCTACTGTAAAATTCTGGAGAGCAGAGACCTTGTTTTTTACTTCTTTATCTTTACATATACTGCCACGTACATTTTTTAAAATTAATAGTCATTAAGGTTGGGTTATTTTTTAGAGTTTTAGGATTACAGAAAAATTGAGTGGAAAGTACAGAGTTCCCAGATACCACCTCTTTCCCTCACACTCAGTTTCTACTATTATTAACATCTTGCACTAGTGGTATATTTGCTACAACTGCTGAACTAATATTAAAACATTATTATTAACAGAAGTCCACCATTTACATATTTTTATACAAATAATGTCTCTCAATAAATAATCAGTTACTATTCTAATCATTTGTTAAGAAATATGACAATAAAAAAAGAGGTAGAAAACTACCATTAGTGGGCACCTATTATATACCAAACACTATGCAAATCAATTAATATATATATATAATATGTATAAGTATTTTTTCATATATTATATATTTATAGGCAATATTATTATTATAAATAATCATGTCAATAACTATGAATTGGGTATTATAATCTCAGTCTTAAAAATTAAGAAATTTAGGGTGAGAAATTTTACATTATTTACAAAAGGCACACAGCTAATAATTTAGACAAGTTGGAACACAATGTCAGAGCCCATATTCATAAAGTTACATCAATTACTCCTTCCTCCCACCTTTTTTTCCTTCACACTTTGATTTTCAAATGTCTTCACCTGATTCTGTTACAAACTTCCAAGGAACGAGTAGTCTGAGTCCTTTTCCAGCCCTGTCTCTCAATTCTACTATGGGAGGTCCATGTGGCTCAAGCCCATGCAGGTGGTTGCCCACCTCTGATACTTTTAAGCCAGGTTAACACACCCACACCAAAACATAAAATCAAGTTGCAAATACTAGCAGATGTTCAACAGTCTCCCAGCTTCCACTCTCACCTCCCTCATGATCCTGGTCTAATTGTGCTCACTCTCCTCAATTCAGTTCTGAATCCTTGGCTGTCTCTGTACCATCCTGGAGCCCAGGTTAAGACTGTTGTGGGTGCTTCCTTGGAGGCTTCCTCCTCTGGGTTCCTGAACATGTTTCTGGCTTAGTCAGAATCTTCCACCTTGGTATCTCTCTTTTTGCAGAAAGACACCTTTATTTCCTCTCAGATGTAGTTCTGGTCTGGAATCTCCCCGCCTTAGTGGGCTATTACTCTCAGAATGTCACGGATGTTAAGACTGGATGAGGTTGATTCATAAGCTAAAATGTGGGAGGGGACTGGAAAGCCTGCCCTCAGCTTCAGGAACCTGAAGAGATGCTGGAATTTAGAAACAGCCCACACTAGAGCACCGATGCTCTAATTTGAATGGACAACCTGCGCAATTCTATATTTCCACCCACCTCCTTCAATTCTTCGCTTTTGTATGTATTTGTTTCCTCCCTTTAAATTAATTATAAATCCCTATGAGAGCAAGAATCACTTTCATTTCTAATCATGTTTTCCCTTACTTAAAATTCCAATATCTGCCTGACCAGGCGGTGGCGCAGTGGATAGAGCATCGGACTGGGATGCGGAAGATCCAGGTTCGAGACCCTGAGGTTGCCACCTTGAGCGCGGGCCCATCTGGCTTGAGCAAAAGCTTGCCAGCGTGGACCTGGACCCAGGGTCGCTGGCTCCAGCGAGGGATTGCTCAGTCTGCTGAAGTCCCGCAGTCAAGGCACATGTGAGAAAGCAATCAATGAACAACTAAGGTGTTGCAATGGCAACGAAAAACTAATGATTGATGCTTCTCATCTCTCTCCGTTCCTGTCTGTCTGTCCCTATCTATCCCTCTCTCTGACTCTCTCTGTCCCTGTAAAAAAAAAAAAAAAAAAAAAAAATCCAAGATCTGTACAAATCTTTTTAACTTCTATAAAGCACATTGTTTGCTTCTGCTTCCTTTGAATGATACTGAAAACCCCAATTCATTGCCTCTCTGACATTTTGCTGTAAATGGATTCACCACCATTGTCAAAAGCAGTATTGAATATACTACAGGAACTTCAGCATAGGATCCCATTAATGGGTCTTGGTTTTCTCTTTCCCACTTGTCTCTCTTATCCTTTTTGCAACATTGGAAATTTTAGGGAATGACCCATTTAATCTTAGACTCCCTATAAATTGGATTGGGAAACTTATTTAAAAAGCCCTGGGTATGAATGATGATGTGAATATAACACCCTACTGCAAACACAGGGAGATAGGTTTCTTGGATGCAAACACCAAGAAACTGTGTGAGTGAGTGACCTTTGTGCAAACACAAAGAATTGCATCTGAACAGGCTTTAGGAAATTAGCCTAGAGATTTCTAAATTACCCCTCCCTTTGTGCTTGTTAATTAGCAAAAGAAAAAGAATGTACTGACCAAAACTAGCCTTTTCTTCATATCAGCAAGAAGTCCATTAGTCATTATCACCTGATCTCCCTCCCTGCACTCCTGCTACCTTTGTTTCTTATAAAAATAAAAAATAAGTTTCTGCTTCTGATTAATAAAAATAAAAGCTCTGGAAGAAGAAGACTTGGGAGGTTAGTCTCTCTTGACTGCCTCTCCCTCTTCTCTTGACAACAATTTGTGTGCTGAGCAGTTTTTTTTCCACACGACACCAGCAATTTCCAGTGGGCTAGAGGACCACAGGAAATAAAATTTAACAGAAAATTTGTTCTCATCAGTTATAGATATTGCTTTGTCATCATCTCAACAGAGGAGTAGTCCTTTGAGTTTTCCATTTTTCTGTCTCTCCTTCCCTTTCTTTCTCCATGACTACCCTTCCTTCAACATGCTTTCTCTTCCCTCCTTTCTTGTGGTACTAACTGATGTCCCTTAAGGAGAAGGTGCTAGTTTCAGAAGAATGGTGGGTGAAACAATGTCAACGCTTCTCTCTAATCTTAAGTTTCCATTTATTCTAGACATTTTACTTCTTTTTCTCCCAAGTCAGTGTAGTCATTTTGTGTTATTTCTGGAAGATCACATGCTTAGGGTGGTGGTGGTAGAGATGGAGCAAGAGGAGGGAAAACATAATCTTCTGTTTAGTGAAATAGGATAAAAAAAAGTAAAATTGGGGACGCAATATGTTCTCTTAAAAATGTTAAATATAGCAAACATAAAAGTATATGGAACAATATATAATTTTAAAAGTAATGTGTAATCACAAGGGGTATTGCTCCTTGTAAAGCCAGTAGCCAAGGCCACTGTCACAGCCGCCTGGCCATTGCAGGTACGCATTAGATTCGAACATTCAGTAATAAAACAGTGGAGCCAAGAACTGGTGAGCTATCAGCTTTAATTCTAGCTTGCACCCGGTGGGCAAGCAAAAACACACACTGGGCTCCAAAACACACTCATTCAGTGCTCACAAAGCTACTGACTTATCCGAGTTTCCTAGAATCAAAGGTTTCTAGCTCACCAGACTTATTTACCTCTGTTCCCCATCTCCTTCTCCAGCACAAACTCTGCATAAACTGGCTTCTCCCTCAGCACTCTGCCATCTTGACTGCTTTTCCTGGCCTCCACGTGGCCTTAATCTGCTCTCCTCTCTAATGCTAACCTCAGGAACCGAGAGAGAGCAAGCTCCCGGTCTGCCCCACTTTATAGCATAGATTCAAAACTTTTAATCCAATGTACAAACAAGAAAGTCTCTGATACAAAGTCACTTATCTGACACATACTGGGAGGATTCCTCATGAGAGTGTACCACCCTACATCATCCAATCAGTCAAGGGTGCGGGGAAAAGCTTACTCGTAAAACTTGCACATGGGCAGTGCCATCTTTAACAAAGTGAGCATAATATATTTTATCTGTCCAACATTCTTCTTAAATGATGCTCTGGCTCTAAACTTGATAGTCATCCTTGACTCTTCTTCTCACACCCATATCCAATCAACTGATCAGCAAATCCAGTTTCCCTTACTTTCCAAAGCAGAGAAATGGATCCTTTTTCTCTACCTCAATTGTGCCATCAAGATTAAAGCCACTATGCCCTGGCTAGTGGTAAGTGGATAGAGCATTGTACTAGAACTCCAAGGTTTTCCATTTGATCCCGGGGTTACCTGCTCACTCCTGAGGGCACAGGCTTGACCCCAAAGTTGTCAGTTTGAGCCCCAGTCAAAGCACAATGTGGAACAACAAGTTAATGATTCTCTTTCTCTCTCCCCTGCCTTTCTCTCTCAAAATCAGCGGAAAGAAAAGATTAAAGCCACTACTATATCTTGCCCAATTATTGCAAGAGAATTACTGCTTCACCTTTAACAAACTCTACAATCTGTTCTCAACAGATTGGCAGCATGATCCTTTTAAATTACTAAATCAGAACATGCTGCTCTTCTGTTCAAAAACCTGCAATGGCTCTCTGTGTCACCTATACAATAGGTTGGTAATTTGAAGCCTGCAGGTCAAATCTGCTTGCAATATATTGCTCTTTAAAGTTTTACTGGAATGCATCCATGTCCATTCATTACACATTATTTATGCCTGCTTTCATGTTACAGTAACAGAAGTGAGTATTTGCTATGGAGACCCTATGTCCATAAAGCCTAAGATATTTACTATCTGGCCCTTTATAGAAAAAGTTTGCCTAACCTTGACCTAGCATGAAATGCCCTATAACCCCTACTAATACCTCTACCTCTCTTTGATTGTATTGCTTATTTTGTTTCACCTGCAATGCTTTTCCCATTTCTCCTCAAAGACACCAGGCACATTGCCATATTAAGACCACAGCACTGGCTATTCCTATTGCCTAAAATGCTACTCCCACAGGTATCCAATCCACAGTTAGCACTGCTGGATGGCTTACTCTCCTAACTCCTTCAAATCTTGGCTTAAATGACACCTTCTCAATGAAGCCTATCCTTATTCCATTCAATTCTATAACTTATATACCCATTCTGCTCTGTCTTAACTACATCAACCTTATTTTTTACACAGAACTTATCACTTTCTAATAAAAAAAATAATAAATTATTTTACATTTAGTGTTTATTGACTTTCTTTGTAGAATATATTCTCCATGAGGGTTTCCTGTACCCCACATACTTGTAGTAGTGCCTGGCACATAGCAGAAATTTAGTAAATATTGATTAAGTGAAATGATACTGAAGAAATAGAACATTATCATTTCTTAAAAACCCTCTTTATGTCCTTCTGTAATCACACCTTTTATCTACCTCCTTCCCATGTAAGTACTCTCTGGATAATTTTTTAATCATTTCTTTACTTTTCTTTATAGTTGGGCCAAGTTTTATATATTTCTAAAAAATAAATATTTAGTCTAGCCAACTTTTAAACTTTATATAAATTAAAAAATACTTGTATGTATCCTCCTCTAAGACTTTTTTTTCTCAATACTGTTTATAACATTCATTCATATTACAACTGTAGGTTGTAATACTGTAATTTTCACTGTTGGATGCTATTCCGCTGTATAGCACACCACAATTTATCTACCTTCTCTATAGCTCGTGTATATTTAGGTTGTTAAGAGATTTTTACTATAAACTATACTGTCAGGAACATTCTTACATACATCTTCTTCTACATATGTATAAGATTATCTCTAGGGTTCACACCTAGGAGTGGAATTCCTGGGTTGTAGGGATTTACAGATTCAACTGTATCATGTAATGCCAGATTGTTCTACAAGGTTCCACAAACTTATACCTTTACTAGGAGTGTAATGCTTGGTTTGATCAGATTTCTCATAGTGGTGGTGTAGAATGCTAACTCATTGTGATTTTAATTTGCATTTTTCTGATCATCAAGAAGTTGAGAATCTTTTGAAATGTTTATGAGCCATTTGCTGTTCCTTTTCTGTGAAATGCCTGTTTATACTTTTTCCTACTGGGTTGTTTTGCTTTTCTTACTGAGTCACAAGAACTTTTTCACAAACAAACAGCAAAAAAACCCCACATGATTTTCTCAAAGTATTGAATCTTGGCCCAGTTGCACTACACAGCTTCACAAGGCCTGCAGGCAAAGTTGTCTTAAGTGGAATGATGATCCTGACTCACTGAGAAAAATTCATATACTATTTGTTGACTAAGTAAATGAAGAAATAAAATACTTAACAGAATCTGTTAAAAGTATGGTCTTGGGTTAAGTTAGCCAACTAACTAAAAATCTTTGAGAAAGATTTTCATTTAAAAAAAGGATGCCTGTATAAATTTCTTTGTGGAATTGATAATTTCTGAAAGATGTCCCAATAAATGAGGTTGATTTTCCATAGAAAAACTGACTTCTTAGCTTAATTAGTGAGAGTGTATGCAAGATGTATTAATTTTTAACTTGTCTTTTTCAATATGTTAGACTTTTTTCTTTCACAGTTCCAGATAGAAACAATGATTAAAACTGGAATTAATAAATGTTTTGTAAAGTGAATATCAACGTTTCTCTAAGGGTTATATTAATTCATATCTTGACCAAATAATATATACCACAATTCAAAACGCAAATTTAATCATTCCTCTATCATAGAGTGATTGATGCCTACTCATTGCTAAACGGAATATTACATCAGGGAACAGAGAAATAAATCCATGACACTGGATATTCTGTTTTCACATGGGAAACTAAGCTACTCATGCATATCCTCCACTGTTTAGTTGAAAAGGTGTTTCCTATCTATGCAACTACATTAGAAATCAGTATAGACCTTATTCGTTATGCATTTTGAATCAAGGAATTTTAGTTTTATTTATCCCTTAAACCTAGTAAAGACCTTGTTTTTATAACAGGTCAAAGAAAACCATCACAGAAAATTCACTATCTTACTATTGATTGAGAAATGACTTTCTATTCTCTTAACTTTAGCCTCTTCATCTACTTAAAATGATTTCAAGTAGGAATTCTAAAAAATAAATAAATAAAACCAATCCGAATAGGACATTTTTTGAGTACATCATCTTTAAAAAAACATTTTTATTAAATTGATTGGGGCGACATTGGTTATTAAATTATACAGGTTTCAGGTGTACAACTCTATAATATATAATCTGTATATTGCATTGTGTTTACCACCCCAAGTCAAGTCTCCCTCCATCACCATCGATCTTCTCTCTATCCTCCTCCAACTGCCTTTACCCCGCCTTCCCTCCTGCAATATAGACACTGTTGTCTGTATCTATAATTTCTTTGTCTTTGCTTCATGCCTTGACCATTTAGACCCAGTTACCTAGCTCCCATCCCCTCTGACAGCTATCAGTGGTTCTCCATATCTATGAGTCTATTTCAGTTTTGTTCATAATTTTGTTCATTCATTCCACATAAAATGAGATCATAAGACACTTGTCTTTCTCTGACTGGCTTATTCCACTTAGTATAAAAGTCCCCAGGTCCATCCATTCTGTAGCAAAAGGTAAGATTTCCTTCTTTTTTTTTTTTTACAGCTGAACATGAATTTTGAATTTGTGACTATATGGCATATTAGAAAATATTATTTTAAAAAATCATTTTAACTATTTAAGACTAGAAGATGAATTCTAATCTGAAAGGGTCCACTGACAATCCAGCACAATAAATGAAAAGAGACTTATATTAAAACATATAACTGTGAAATTTTAAGACACTAGAGTTAAAGGGAACATGTTTAAAGTTCACAGTGATTTAAAAAACATAATAATAAAAAAACACTTCATCTAAGAATTATTGAAAATCAGCCTGACCAGTTAGGTGGTAGCAAGCTGATAGAACATCAGCTTAGGATGCTGAAGACCCAGGTTCAAAACCCTGAGATTGCCAACTTGATCATGGGGTCATTGGCTTTAACACGGTATCATAGACATGATCCCATGGCCAGTGGCTTGAGCCTAAAGGTTGCTGGCTTAAGTAAGGGTGTCACTGGCTTGGCTGGAGCCCTTCATTCTAGGCACATATGAGAAAGCAATCAATGAACAAGTAAGGTCCTGCAATTACGAGTTGATGCTTCTCATCTTTCTCCTTTCCTGTCTATCTGTTTCTGTCCATCCATCTCTCTGTCTCTTCTGTCTTTCTCTCTCAGGAATAAAAGAGATCATTAAGAGAAAAACAGAATTTATGAAAATCAGAGTAACACCTGACTATAATAGCAACACTGGAAGCTGGAAGACATGGAATGATGCTTTAAAATCCAGAGGGAAATACTTCTTACCTGTTATTCTCTACAAAGACAAACTACCAATCAAGTATAAGAGTAGAATAAAGATAATTCAGATATGCAATGTCTCAAAAATAAAAGCTACCCTTCCCTTTTTAGAAAACATTTTTGGAGAATGTGCTTTTCCAAAATGAGAACATAAAATGAGTAGAAAAAAGACATGGAACCCAAGAAACAGAGAATCCATTATTAGAGTGAGGGGAGGGATGTCCAAGGATAGTGGTGAAAAGGGATAAGGTCCCAGGACTTTGGTTATGAAGTAGGTCTAGAGAGCACTAGTCCAGTTTGGAATAAGAGGATGGAGCACTCTAAGACAAATGTTTTCCATGAAATGAGAGATTAACACATCTTCAAATATAGTAAATGGATATTTATAATTATTGTAAATATTAGGGGATGAGTTAGTTGGTGATCTTAGGAAGAACATGAGCAAACAGAAAAGCTATATACAATTATTATCTCAGAGAAACTAAATAAATTGCATAAGGAAAGAAATGCAAATTTTTTTCTAATCATATTCATCACAGTCATTAACTGTGACTAACAATGTAAAATTTAAATATCTAACCAAAATTTAGGATCTACTTATATAGGATGGCTGGAAGATGAGAGGTGTGTGCATATGTGTATATACATAACAAAAGTATTAAATCCTCCTTTCCCATAGTTGGAAGTCAATAAATAACAACTAAAACTTAATAATCAAGATTTGTAGAGTTAGTATGTTATTTACATATGTGGAGTAAATTCCCAAAGAAACAAAGTTTCTTAAGTAGTTGACTAAAATTGGGAATGAGAGATCAAAGAGGACTAAATTTTCCATTAAAATACTCATAGATGCCCTGGCCAGTTGGCTCAGTGGTAGAGTGTTGACCCAGTGTGTGGATGTCCCAGGTTTGATTCCTGGTTAGGGCACAGAGGAGGAATGACCATCTGCTTCTTCACCCCTCTCTCTTCCTTTGTTTTTCTCTCTCTTTCTTTTCCTTCCACAGTCATGGCTTGATTGGTTCAAGTGCATCAGTCCTGGGTACTGAGGATGGCTCCATGGAGCCTCCACCTTAGGCACTAAAAATAGCTCAGTTGCAAGCATTAGCCCTAGATTGGCAAAGCATCAGCCCCAGATGGGGCTTGCTGGGTGATTACCAGTCAGGGCATATGCAGAAGTCTGTCTCTCTATCTGCTCTCCTCTCACTAATAGAATAATTAGTCTTTTAAATTTATGTGTTCACTATAGCTAAAAATAAAAATTATTAAATAATTAATATAATCAAGTAAAGTAAAAGAAATACTAAATTATGACAAGTATGAGGTATCTCCCTTTCACAGGGGAGTTTCTGGGACATGGAAAAAGAAAAGTTGAGGCTTGGCGATAACAGTGAATCAGTAGACAATGTAAGGGGCTTAACCCAAAGTTAAATTACTCACTGGAGGCAGACACACTGCTAGGACCCAATGTTATGACTTTAGTTCATTTTAGCTTATCCTGAAAAAGGCATTTTCAGGGTATGATTAAATGTTCATCCATAGAATTTTATTCCTCCTGGATGATACTATATAAACATTAATGAGAAATGAGACAATAGTTTCCGAATTTTACCTACTATGTGACATCCACTTACCAAACCTCAATCAGTTTTATTTTCACAACAACCTAATGAAATAGTAATCATTCCCATTTACAAATGAGGAAGCTAAGGCTTCTAAGGATAGATTACTTGCTCAAAGTCACACAGGTGATAAGTGTGGACCTGGGCTTGGAACCCAGATTCGTCTAACTCTGAAGTTGAATTCCTCTCAGCTTTTCTTTTTTACATGACTATCAAGCATGGAGAAGAAAACAATCAAGGACCAGATCTTTTGTATTAAACATAGGTCTCATGGTGGGTGTGGCACATCGGGCCTGCGTGGTAAGGGTGCCTTGCCTCTACTTAATGTGTGTCTCGATCATAGGATTTATCACAGTTAGTCACAGTTTGTCATCTGTACATCTGAAGAGCTTCCCCAGGACAGGCAGTGAGTCCCATTCATCTGCACAGGCTCAGCACCTCAAGTAGGGCTTGCCCTAGAGTAAGTGCTCCAGAATATGTAGTGAACAACCCTGTTGGTTTCAGACCGAGACATGGAGAATATTTCTGGTCAAACTTGGCTGTACCTGATTCTCCATTCTTAGTCAATCCAGATAATTGATGGTTTACTCTGAAGGTATTGGAGGGGCCTTATTAATCAAACACCAGTGGTTTAAAAATTCTTTCTCTGAAGTAGTCACTTTATAACTTGAGTGAAAAATAATCAGCTGCTTTTATTTTTATCAGAAGTCTGCCATCTTATGAACCCCACCCACAGCATGCTTTACCTTCTTTATTTCGAATCACCCAAGCTCAAAGCTGGCCTTGTTCTCTATTCTAACCCCCTGCCTCCACAGAGATGCAAACTGGAAGCCTCACTAACTCCGCCTCTCTGTGCTTCTTCCCTCCATTCCCATAGCCTTAGCTCACTCATTTCATCTGAATCTTTTTTCAATCTTCCTTTCCAAGGTTATCCCCATGCCAAACAATAAGGGGGAAAATGTAAGGGGAAAATGAAGAGTAATTACCGAAGTTCTGATTTTTGATTGATTAATGTGAGAGAACCTAGCATAATCTGGCGCATAATAGATTCCCAAAACATGGTAGAGGTTTTTTGTTTGTTGGTTTTGGTGGAGGGTTGCGTTTAAAGAGGTAGACTGGAGGAGTTGAAGTAGGCCTTGAAAGAGAAAATCTCTTTGCTTAAGAGATTCATTTTATACTCTGTGATAAAACAGGTGCCATTTGCCAAAGGTTGCAATTTGCTTTTCTTGCAAAATGAAATATATAATCCCTCACAAAATTGAACTGCCATGACCAATATAACATGTCACACATAACAAATACGAGGCTGTACTTTTCAACAGAACAAACCTTTTCTTGTGCATAATAATCATAAATCATGAACCAAGGATGTATTTCAACAAAAAAGTGACAGCCTACAATTGATAGGAAGCAGCCTCTCATTTAAGGGAGTTGGGGGAAAAGTTTTCATGTGGGCAGTTGCCATTTGTCCACACTTCTTTCCTGCTACACATCAATTCTTCACTTATATAACCTCTCCCTGAGTACAAAGGTTTTGTCTGTTCTTTAAATAGTCCTCCTGGTGTCTATCCTGAGTCACCCTTGCAGCCATAGATAGACACTGAAACCAAGACTTCTCTTTGATTATAACAAAGGAATTGAAAATGACTTCTTTCTTCCTCATTCTCACTCACCTTTCCACGCACACATACATCATTAGTATATACTCACATACACATACATTTATACCGTTTCCCCATGTATAAGACACACCATTTTCCGAAAACTTTGGGGTCTAAAAACTGGGTGTGTCTTATACAGTGGTTGTGGCATTTCAAATGCCATAGATGGAACTGAGGACGAGGTAATATATGAAAACAGTGATTCGTCATCAGACACAGAGGAGGGCAAACTAATGGATGGGAGTTTTGACAGTAATGAAGAGTTCCATGAATTTTATGATGAATAAAACTTGAGTTCAATAACTTTATGTAATACATTTTCTTTTCAAATTTCAGGCCCCAAAACTGAGTTGTGTCTTACACATAGGAGTGTCTTATACACGGGGAAATACGGTGTACATATATATCATATAAAGGCTTCTGTACTGGGAAGGCTAAAAGAAGTATGTCAGATTCTATTTTGTTTCTATTCTTAAAAAGAAGAGCAAAGAACTTGAGAAAAGAAAGTAGGCTATGAGCCAGAATTAGATAGAAGACAAGAAAATGTGGTGCGGTGCTATGCCAGGTATGGGAATTTCTAAGGCTTGGCGGTGTCCCTAAGCTGGTGTTATTAGCCATCTTTGACCCATAGCTGTTTATCTCCTTTCTTCTGAAAGTATCTCCTGATACATGTTTGTGCTTCCCAAAGTTCTTAGAACATGAAGCTATCATTATTAGCAGAACCATACTAATAGTAACAATTATAGTAATAATTAAGATTTATTGAATGCCCACTCTGTGCCAGATACTGTGCCTGTGTCTTTATATGCCCAGTGTGGTTCTTACAACAATCCTACAAAGTACAATATTCACCTGTGTTTTGCTAATGAGAATACTGAGAATCTGAAAGGATAAGCTACCTGCCCAGGGTCCCCAAACAATCAGCAGCAGAGCCAGAAGTTGAATCCTTAGCATATTCATTCTCTCATTCACATGTTACTTAAATAAAGTGAATGAAGTTGCTGAATATTAAACTTGGAAGGTGATTACTGCCACTGTGCCTGAGGACCTCACTCTGACTCTGGACAAATATTTATTTTGGATTTTAAAACAACATGATGTTGCCATTCCATTGTCTTACACAAAAGCAGGTATGATTGGGTAAAATAGCACTTGTGCTGGTGGGGTGGGACCAAGCAGAAGGCTCCAAGAATAAGGTTAAAGTGGAATTCTTAAGTACAATCTCCCCACCCTGGTCCCCAGTTTTGCTTTCAGCAGTTTTAGTTATGCACAGTCATCTGTGGTCTTAAAATATTAAATAACAAATTCCAGAAATAAACAAGTCATAAGTTTTAAATTTCATGCCATTCTGAGTAATGTGGTGCAATCTCACACCATCCTCTCCCTCCTGCCTCGGACGTGGATCACCCCTTTTGTCCAGCATTCCATGCAGTATACGTTAGACACTTACTGCAGGTTTCGGCTATCCAATTCACTGTTATGGTATCACAGTGCTTATGTTCAAATAACCTTATTTTACTTAATGGTGGCCCCAAAGCATAAGAGTTGTGATATTAGTAATTTGGATATGCCCAAGAGAAGCCATAAAGGAAAAAGGTGAGTACAGTACAATAAGATATTTTGAGAGGGACCACATTCTAATAACATTTACTACAGTATATTATTATGGTTGTTTCATTTTAATATTAGTTTTTATTGTTAATCTCTTACTGTGCTAATTTATAAGATAAACTTTATTATAGGTATGTATGTTCAGGAAAAAGATAGTATAAATAAAGTTTGGTACTCTTATGGTTTTAGGCATGTCACCTCTTGTGGATAATGGGTGACTACTGTATTTAACTAAATAATGTGCTAGCAATGATGGGACACTGGCAGGTGCTAAAATGGTTTTGAGAATCAAAGGGGGCTTCTGAGGTAGGAGAGTAGAAAACAGACACAAATGTCCATGGCACCAAAGATGAGTGAAGAAACAGAAACAGTTTTATCTTTAAATAATAGAGGTGGCTTAATTGTAAAACAGCACTTCATTTTGATTCACATTGGGATCACATTTATAGCTCACCCACTTGGACTAATTAGACCAAATTCAGAGCCTGGGTTCAGTGATGTACAGAGACCTGCTTGTACTGGCTTGCAGAGAGAATGTTAACAAGTCTTTCTAGCTCCATGTTCAGTGGCATCATGTTTGTTTCCTGAAATGAGAGTATTTACACCATGGAAACTGGCAAGTGCTACAGGTAAGGGCATTTTTTCCCCTGGAAGAAACAGTTGCTAAACTTTTGCTTTTGCACCATGGCATTGCATGGATTTACCTTCACTGATTCTGACTTAATTGAATTGGGGTACAATCTGGGCATTAGGACTTTTAAAACTCCCCAGTTTGATTCAAACATGCATCTCAGTACAGTTGCTCCAGCCTAAAGCCCAGTACTCAAAGTGAGGACCTCAGCACTGGCATCTTCTGGAAGCTCATCAGAAATGCTGAATTTTACCCCACCTCATTATCCCTGGGCTATTAAATTAGAATCTGCACTTTAAAAAAGTATACACATTAAAGTTTGAGAAGCACTGGCCTAATAAGTCCACTGACCCAATTATATAAAAATGAAAAGAAAGAAGTAGAGAGTAGAAAGAAAGAGAAGAAAACATTGTGGGGTATGAAGAGTCATTGTCAGCACACAGAACAGGAATATACGGGAACTAACTGCAAGGCTAGGCTGAGTGAGATCTCATGTTTTATTTCTCTGTTCTTGTCATCTACAAGTACTGGCCCCCTCAGAATTTCAGCAGTTTTCTTTGTGAACACATTACAAACACTGCATTGATCTGTGCCATCAGGTATTTAACTTCAGAACTTGCCCTGAAACATACAAGTGATCAGTCCTCTAAGATTTTCCTATTTGTTTACTCACTTTTTAAAATATTCTGTGTCAATCATCATCTTTGATACTTTAAAACATTGCGAAAAGTTGCAAAATAAAAATATTTAGCTTAATTAATGAATGCTGCATTTCACAGCATGGTCATTTTAAAGCATTTCTACTCTGCTCATAAAATCTCACAAGACTGAAGTCCCAGCAGACAAAGCTTTGAGGAGAAGGCTAAGCTTCCCTGTGAATAATGACTTCACATTGTCTTTACAAAGATTTTACAGTTGAGACACTTTTAGAAGGTAACCCTTCACACTCAAGCAATACTTCCTATTTTGTTTACAACAGCTGGACTCACGTGATGTTGAACCTAACATGAGAGGAGACCTCTCTGTAACTTTCTGGGTCTTGCTTATAAGCAGTTTAATATCAAGATTGAGAAGGCGTTTTCAATAAAAAGGCTTAGCCATGTTTCAATCTACTTCTAATACAATGTTGAATAGTCAATGTAAAAATGAATTATTGAATCACGAGCCTGACAGAGGTCTTAGAAATCCAGCCTAAATTATCATTGAATCCCCAAAGGTCTGTTTCCCTCAAGGAGCATGCAGATAATTTCCTGACTCTTTCATCTTCCACCGGAAGCCAAACAGGAAAGTCTTCATCCTTTATTCGCACAACAAACCTTTAGTGCTTACTTGCTCTGTGCAAGGCACTGAACTGGGGACCAGAGATACAAAGATGAATGATTATGGATTCACAAATGATCTAAAGGACAGACTGCTGTCGCCACCTACTTCCTGAACTGCTTTAGTCTGCCCACTAAAACTTTCAAAATGGAAATCAGAAATTCTAATCTATTTCTCATGGGGAAAAGACTGTGATTGGATCAGAATTTCTAGTTTCTGTTTAGTTAAAGAACTGTATTATTTTAGCAAAAGAGAGAAAAAAAGTCAAAATAGTGGAATAAATGCACAAATGTTGCTACACTGACACGGTTATCTCAACTGAGACACATTTTTGGTTGGTTGGCCACATGTGGCAGCACTGATCTCTCACTCTGTGTGTTGGCATTATCTGGTAGGAAAATGCAATGCAGCTGCCTGACCCTCTTGTCTTGAGACAAATTCTACTTAGCATGAGACATTCTGTAGGACCAGAGGTAAGCAATAGATGGGAATCCATTCGACGTGCGGACTTTTCTGGCCGACAGGATGAGAAGCTAAAGGGAAAACAAGCAGGTTCTTATTTCCAAAGTGGAAATATAAATAACAGTCTAGTTTGCCACTACAGTCCTTTCAGATGAGTAGAATTCAGAATTTCAGCAATATTCTTTGTGAACACATTACAAACACTATATTGATTTGTGCCATCAGGTATTTAAAACTTCAGAACATGCCCTTATACATACAAGTGGTCAGTCCTCTAAGACTTTCCTGCTTGTTTACTCCCTATAAAGTCCATAATTGTTTTCTCCCCCTCCTGACCCCAACCATATGTATTGGGCCAATTAAAAAGGAAAAGTCTGAGATCGTTCTGCTGGAAATGAGAATCAGCTTTCGTGCACAGACAAAAAGGAGTGGGCTAACTCTCTCTTATTTGCACAGCTCATTCAACAACAACAACAAAAGAAAACACACACACGCACACACTTTTTTACCATATGTAACCGCAGATGAGATTCTAGATTCTTAAACTGTTTACAACAAAATGTGGAATGGTCTGCAAGCCAGTCCAAATGTACACCGCCTGGATCATGTCAAATCATATTCTTTCCCTGCATGGAGCAGAGGCCCTAATTTGGCCTGAAGTTTGGCTTGGCAGGCAGAGTGGACTTGTTGCTCCAGCTGTGTCTGATAAGCAGATGAAAAGATAAAGCATGCTCTTCATTTGCGTCCTTCACTAACTAGCACGGTGTAGAAAATCAAAGTCTTCATCAAATAAAGCCCTGTAGCTATACAATCTTGATTTAAGGCAATAAAGAGAAATATTCACCACTTTCAGCAAACCTGTGAAGCAAACGTCTAAACCTTCTTGCTTATGATTTAGGATGAGTTATAGACATGTTGAGTAATAAAGTATCTAAAAATCCTTATATCTTTAGTCTCAAAAATGGAATTGCTGATTTTTTTGGTCTTGCTTTAGACAATTTTCTATATTATTTCTATGGAAATAATAAAAAAAAGATTAATTCACTGATAGTAAAGTATACCGAAGAGTTACTATTTTTCACTAAGTTTTACATTCTTAAGGTATGTTTGCATCAATTACCTCTCTTAATTTTCATAAACCTGCTGAGTGTGTGTTAGTGTGACATAGGTACCAGATTTGTTTGAACCCTGCTATGGAACTTACCAGATGACTGCACTGAGCATACTTAACTTGGCCAAAAGCTAAGTTTCCTCTTTATGAAATGTGGGTTAATAAAATTTACTTCATAATAGTGCTATAGTATTAAATGAAATAATCTTTGCTAAACTGTCTTGTGACTATTAAATAATTACATAAATCTCTTAACATAGTGTCTGCCATATGCACATGCTCATTAAATGGTAATTCTTACTATTATTAAATTGAGTAAGGTAGATGACTAACTTCAGAGAGGTTAAATGATTGTTCAAGGATATGTAACCAGTTATTCCAAGCACAGGGGACTAGAACCTAGGCCTTCTGCCTCCTAGCCCTGTATATTTTATCTGTATACATGGAGATTTTCTTCATGCAAATGGTGATATAGTAGATCCAGCACGGAATGAAAACAATGTTAGAAAACACAGTTCAGACTTCTAATTTAAGGCAAGATGAAGTCACAGGAACTAGGTTTACTCCGTAGCCTGAATAAACTAGAAAACAGACAGAAGTATAAAATGACAGTTTTCAAGATACTAGACATCAGGCAATGAAGAATAATGGTTTCTGAAAGATGGGGAAAAGAAAACCAAACTGAGCCTTATAATTACTCAAGCTTTATACTGTAAGAGGTTTCCAAGGTGTGGGACAGGGAGGGGAAACCCAGGAGGTACCCAAAGGACATTCTGAGTAAAAGAGATGTACCTAAGAGCCTAGAACAGCAAGGCAGTGTGAGCTCATGGGACAGAGTGCTAGAGAGGAGACAGCTGCACAAGGAGAAAACTGGATACCTGAAGAGGGCTCGTTCCTCATGAGTATTCAGCTGAATACTGATCAGTGCATGAGTGTAAAAAGTTACAAAAAACATAAAGCTATCTGGAAAATTCCCAAATATGTGTAAACCAAATAAAATACTTCAAAATAAACTAGGAGTCAAAGAAGAACTAAAAAGAAAATTAGAATATATTTTTTACTGGATGAAAATGAAAATGCAGCATATAAAAAATTATAGGATACTGTTAAAGCAGTAGTAAGGGAGAAATTTATAGAATTAAATGCCTATATTATTTTTTAAGAAGTTCAAACCAATGACCTCAGCTCCTACCTAAGTAAACTAGAAAAAGAAGGGCAAATTGTACCTGAGGTTATTGTATTAATAAAAGAAAATAAAGATCAGTGCAGAAATCCCCCAAATAGAAAAGAACAAATAGAGAAAAATCAGTTAAAGCAGGCACTGTATCTATACGAGGATCAATAATGCACAGACTTTTAGCTAGGCTGAGTAGAGAAAAAAGACAGAAGACACAATTACCAACATCAAGGAGTAAAGAAGTGACATCTTTACAGATTCTAAAGATGTTAGAAGTATAATACAAAAATGTTATTACAACTTTCTGCCAATAAATCTGTCAACTTTGATGGAATGGATAAATTTCTTCAAAGACAAAACTACCAAAGCTTACTCAAGAAAAAAATAGATAACTTGATTAGCTTATACCTATTAAATAAGTTGATTTTGTAATTAAAAACCTTCCCATGAAATAAGCTCCAAGTCCTGATGACCTTGAATAGCTGTTAAATTCTACCAAATATTTAAGAAAGAAATAAAACCAATTCTATACAAACTCTTCTAGAAAATCAAAAAGGATCTAATGCATGCCAATATATTTCAAGAAGTCAGCATAACGCTGATACAAAAAGGAGACAGACATAGGAAAAAATAACTACATAAACAACAAAAAAATCAGCAGATTAAATAATATGTAGAAGGGATACTACATATGTCCTAGGAATATAAGGTTGGTTTAGCATTAAAAAATCAATTTAAATTACCATGTTAACAAACTACAAAGGAAAAACTATATGATAAAATCAGGAATTACATTAAAAGCATTTTATCAAGTCCCACATCAATTATTGGCCAAAACTCTCAAAAATCTAGGGATAGAGGAGATATGTTGACTGTTTAAAGGATATCTACAAAACACAAAGCCTTATATAAAAATCTACTACAGAACAGACCAAAGCAAAGCTGTTTTGAGTGGGAAAAGTTCAACCTCCAGTCCCCAGCCTTCCTTATATGTGGAACCTATTGAACTGCCACTAAACTCTGAGGGTCCAGGGGCCATGATTTGAATATCACCACTATAAGCCATCAGGAATCATGAGAACAAGTCATCAATAACTACATATTTATTGATACCTTACACTGTGAGGCAGTTGTCATGAACATGGCCAACAATCAGCCATAGGGTGTGATGATATATGATGCTTTAGTCCAATACTAGAGTACGGCCATATACCATGCATATAGTACATAGTCTATCAAGTGTGGCTGGATTACAATGAATGGCTATAAAAAGTATAAAATCATAGTGCAATAAATCATGCATCCCAGACCCTGCCTGCTTACAGCCTTTCCCCCACACCCAATGCAGATTATAAGCAAACAAACATATATATCATATTTACAAACTTATTTGACCAACATAGATCTAATTACATCTTCACATTGCTGATAAGGCAACTCAGGCCCAGGTTGTTTAGAGGGTGTATTTGAGGTCAGAGTTAGTGGGTAATTCTTCTGAAGTATATCTTAAGGCCTATTCCTTCAGACATACCTGGAAAAATTACAATCTGTTCAAGAGTAAAAAAATTAGATTTATGAACTTTCCATAGACCAGCTGACCAAATGAAGAAGAGGAGAATCATGTTTTCCTTCCTAAAAATACTCAGAGCTGAGTTGAAACACTCCTGATCCTGCAAAGTATGTTTTTTCTCTGTACTTAAACTGGAGTTATCTACCCAGGTAGTATGGAGCTGCCATGGCAAGGCCTAGATTTCAATTCCTTAAGGTGCTTTGGTTTTACAATGACTCAAAACTGACCATCTCTGTCTGTTATGTAACTGAAACTTATAATATGCATTTTTCTAATGCTTGTCTTGTGAAATGGGTAGAATTCATTATTCACTTGTTTAATTTCAAATGATACCTTCATTAATAGTTTAGAGAGCTGAACTATGGAAATGCAATATATCTGTCTTACTTACCTGCATGTGAATGTAAACAATGACAAAATACACAATAGTGCATGGAGGAACAAGCAGAGGGACAGCCTGTGTGGCAGGCAAGACAGGAACTAGAAGGACATGGCTTTTGTACTCTCGTACCAAATTCTTAGATTATTTTTAACGAAGATAGTTGTTAGTCATATAACTGAGTCTTACTGACATGGAAAGGAACACTTTGTTGACCCAGACTCAGTATTTGTAGGGACAAAAACACTTTCAATTAACAGCATTCCCTGGAGGGCCCCCACCAAGCATCTTGCTTGGTCTTCTGTCATGCAGATGTTCACTTGGTTAGCACTCAAGAAAGGAGCAGACAGATTCATTCAGAGACACACAGATCCCTCTTCAGAAAATTCACTACAATTTTTTCTTAAGTGCTTGCCTTTTATGATTGCTGTCATGGACATTTTAGTTCAGATTGCAGCCATGCCTCTTTCATTTTGAAGGCTACTGAGGGAATCCATTGCATGCCAGGCTTCCGCAGAGAAAGCATTGGGCAAGGCAGCATTGAAGAGCAGCAGGAAGAGGAGGCATTCTGGTGCCTGATGCCTCCCCTGTTCCTTCACTGTATTCCAATCCTCCTGGCATTACCCCCTTTACCATGAGTTGTCATTAATTCTTTTCAGCCTCTACTCCAAGCAAGTCCTCTCTCCCTGATTATATTCTGGGACTCATTTGCTGGGCCAGTGCCTAGCTTGGTTATACATGTGTAGCTACTTTTGAAACCTAATAGTGTACAGTAGAATGCTGGATGCTGAATTGGCTTTCTATCTTGTGGGCTATTAGACAGAGAACAAGATGACTACCTCTCAACTAAACTCTTGTGTTTCTTATTGCAGTTTCAACAGCTCCTCTGGTTTTCCCCTAAAAGCTAAAAGGAAAAACAAAAAGCAAAATAAAAAAAAACAAGGACTGCTAAGCCCATTGACTCTCCCCAAACCTGTACACTCTCTTCTTTAGAGTAAGTGGACCTCTGCTTTACAGATTCTTAAAAACTTTTCTGTGAAAATATAATCATATTATGCATGGCCTCAGCAACAAGTGCCACACTAAATTGTGGGCTGCTAGGGAGATGGGAGTAACCATTAATAATTAGGGGAGAGAATTGGGACACTTGCACAAAAAGAGAGATCACGAGGAGGTTTACCAGTCTGATTAAGGCTGGTGGTGATATGTCAGAACTCTGTAGGCAGAGGAGGAAGCTGAGTGGAAACCCAAGAACACAGGAACTGTGAAGGACAGCTCACAGGTTCCAAGGCATCTGTAGATTCATACCATACTAATTCTAGAACCCTTTTCCACACATTGCTCTTTGCAACCTGCCAGACTTCATTCACAGCATTCATATCTTTTATCACCATCATAGGATAGGACTGGGCAGGCAGAGTCTAATAGCTATTTTTACATTACTAATCAAAATTTAAAATACATCACAATCATTAAGAAAAATGTTTTGAAGCTAAAGAAGGGAGAAAACGTTAGTCAAGGTGGTCATTAAGCATTTAACTGGCTTGACTAAAGTTTTCCAGTTTATAAGAAGCCATTTTTTTTTTCCAGAGGGCAGTGTGGATCTATGATTTTTTAACTTTCCTAAGTACTCTTTGTTTGCTTCCTTTCTTGGTGTTTTACCTTGAACAAACCTAACCATTTGGAGGGATTTCTGAAAAAATTATACTCACAACCTTCAGAAAATAATAATTTAATTTATCTTGCCACATTTCTAGTACAAGTTGTCAACTTATTACACTTTGAAAAGTACCATTTCTTTTTACCTCTTCAACCTCAAGCAGAAGCCTTAATGGCAAATGACTTTGTTAGCAGCTCTAAACAGACCCTTAAAATAGCATGAAAAGATATACAAAGCACAGGCTTCCTCCAGAAGTCTGTATATCAATAAATAAGATGACTTCATTGTTTTCTGTTTTTAGTGTTTTATCAGGTAGTAGAAAAAGAGGCTAAAGATAAAAATTTTTGTAGATTATGTATCATGCTTACCTTTGAAATATTATATTTTTCAACACACTCTCTTGCTAAGGAAAAGACTTCACTAAAACATAATTGTAAGAGGAGACATGCATTGGTTACTATGGAAAATAAGATTGGAGAGGTTATCTGAACATTTGGATTGAGTATAGAAATTAAATGTCATAAAAGTTTTCACAATGCAGGAGAGTAATCTGGAGGTTCAGGAATTTAAAAAACTCCTGGAAAAGGCTTAATGGCATTTTTATATATTTAAAGACCAACACCATATTCCAGGATTCTCTTTGGTTTAGTTTCAGTAATTATTTTTAGTTTTTTAAAAAATCTTCTGAATGGATCAGTTTATTAAAAATAAAATGAGACTTTGAAATACTGTGTTAGTTTCAGAGTTACTTGAGCATAAATGAATAAAACAAAAAACAGAAAACTAAGAAAGACAATCAATAAAACCAGAATTTGGTCCCTTGAAAAGATCTACTAATTTATAAACTTTTAGCTGGATTGACTATGAAAAAGAAAGAAGACTGAAATTAACAAAATCAAGGATGAACAAGGAGACACAACTACTGACCCAACAAGAAATTAAAATGAATGACTATATGCCAATATATTAGAAACTTTAGATAAAATAGATAAATTCCTAGAAAGATACAAATTACCAAACTGATTCAAGAATAATAGAAAATATGAACAGACCTGTAATAAGTAAGTAAATTGAATTAGCAATTAATAATATTCCCACAGGCCCTGGCCAGTTGGCTCAGTGGTAGAGTGTCGGCCTGGCATGTGGATGGCCCAGGTTTGATTCCAGGTCAAGGCAAACAGTAGAAGTGCTCATCTGCTTCTCCACCCCACCCCCTCTCCTTTCTCTCTCTTTCTTTTTTGCTCTAGAAGCCATGACTCAATGGGTTTAAGCAAGTTGGCCTTGGGCACTGAGGATGGCTCATAGCCTCTACCTCAGGCACTAAAAAAAGAGGCTCAGTTGCTTGAGGAATGGAGCAATTGCCCCAGATGAACAGAACATTGCCCTCTTGTGGTTTTTCTGGGTGGATCCTGGTTGGGGTGAATGCAGGAGTCTGTCTCTCCACCTCCCCTCTTCTCACTAAAATAATTTTAAAAAATAATACTATTCCCACAAAGAAAAGCACTGGTCCCTATGGTTTAATATGCTATCAAATATATAAAGAAAATACACTGACCATTCATAAGCTTTCAGAAAATAGAGAATACATTTCAATTCATTCTATGAGGCCAGTATTACCTTGATATCAAAGCTGTAAAAATACATCTGAAGGAAAGAAAATTATAGACAAATGTCCTACATGAATATAGATACAAAATTTATCAACCTAAGTCTAGCACCATATATAAATTATACAACACGATCAAACAGGATTCATGATAAAAATACAAGGTTGGTTTAACATTAGCATAATGTACCACTTTGATAGTATAAAAGACAAAAAACACATGATAATCTCAATAAATCCAGAAAAAGCATTTGAAAAATCCAACATCCTTTCATGATAAAAGCTCTCAACAGGTATTATAAGAACCTATCTTCATGTCTGATCAGCTGGTGGCACAGTGGATAGAGCATTGGCTTGGGATGCTGAAGACCCAGGTTAGAAACCCTAAGGTTGCTGGTTTGAGCATGGGCTCATCTGGCTTGAGCGCAGGTTCACCAGCTTGAGCACAAGGTTGCAGGCTTGAGCATGGGATCATAGACATGACGGCATGATCACTGGCTTGAACCCAAAGTTGCTGGCTTGAAGCTCCAGGTCATTGGCTTGAGCAAGGGGTCACATTTGAGAAAGCAATCATTGAACAACTAAGGTGCCCCAACTATGAGTTGATGCTTCTCATCTTTCCCCCCTCCTGTCTGTCTGTCCCTATCTGTCTCTTTCTCTTAGAAAATAAATAAACAAATAAACAAACAAAAACCCCTACCTATCTTCAACCTGATAAAAGGAAATACACAACTTATATTATAATTTACATTCAAACACAGAATGTAAAGATTAAAAAAAAGATAGATGTCTGCTGCTTTCACCACTTCTACTCAACATTGTACTGGAAATTCTAGTGAATAAAATTAGGTGGGGCAGATTCAGCATCTATATTAGAAAGGAAGATATATAACTGTCATTAGTAATAGAAAACATGATCCTATATGTAGAAAATACCAAAAAATCCCTTATCCAATTAGAAACCTATTAGAAATAATAATTTAGCAAGTTCACAAATGCAATATCAATATATAAAAATCAATTCTATTTCTATACTATTAATATGCAATTTAAAAATAAAATTGAGAAAAGTTTTATTCACAATAGAATAAAAAAGAATAAAGCACTTAAGTAGAATTTAATGAAATAAATGAAGACTTTCACTGGAAACAAGACATTGCTGAGAGAAAATGTGGAGAAAATATAAATAAATGAAAAGACATCCAATGTTTATAATTTTGATATTCCATAATGTGAGGATTAGAATTGTCTCCAATTATTCTACAGATTAAAAGTAATCCCAATCAAAATACCATTTGTCATTTTAATAGAATTTGACTAGTTGATTGTAAAATTTATACTAAAATGCACCAGATCAACATTGATCAAAACAAGACAAAAAATATTGGAACTCATACTACCTTACTATCTAATTCCAAATTTTATTTTAAATACACAGTAATCAAGACATTATGGTATTGATAGGAGACTCTGCACAGTAATCAGACATTTGCATGCAGATCAATGGAACAGAATTAGAAGTCTAGACATACATCCTTATGGTTGAAGGTAGAAGATAAAGGGGGCATTAATGGTGATGGAAGGAAACTTGACTGCAGGTGGTAAATATACAATGCAATGTACAGATGATGTATTATTGAATTGTATACCTGAAACCCATTTAATTTTATTAACCAATGTCAGTCCAATAAATCCAATTAAAAAATAAAATAGAAATATGGTATGCCTTTACATGTGTGGTCATTTTATTTCTGGTAAAGGTGCCATAATAAACCAATGAGGGAAAGGATAGTCTTTACAACAAATACTATAGGGACAATTGGATAGCCAGAAGCAAAAATGTGATCTTAGATTCTTACTTCACACCTTATATAAAATTAACTAAAAATGGATCATAGAACTAAATTTAAGGGTTAGAACTAAAATCTTCTGGGGAAAATAATCAGAAAAAATATTTGTGTATTAGACAAAGTTCTTAGATATGACACCAAAAGCATAATCCAATAAATCTTTTAAAAATAAATAAAATTAACACATTTTAATCTAAAAATAGATTAAAAATAACACATTTCACATTTTCATTTCAAAATATTTAACTTTTCATTTTTAATGGATTCTTTCTAAGTGCAAAACATAAGCCATATATTGGGAGAAAATATTTGCAAATCACATACTATTTGATAAAGAATATATGTGTATTCAGCATATATAAAAAACTCTTACCATTCAATAACACAGAGGCAAACAACCCAATTGAGATATCATAAAAAGATTTTGAAAAATACTTTACAAGCAAAGATATATACACTGCTAATAGGTATGTAAAAATATGCTTTGTATCATTATGCAAAAAAATTAAAACCACAATGAGATACTACTACATACTTGCTAGAATGACTATAATAAAAAAGATAGACAATCCCAATCCAATTATTGGTGAGGATATAGAGAAACTAGAACACGGCTGGTGGAGATGTAAAATGGTACAAAAACTTGGAAAACAATTTGGCAGTTAATTAAAAATGTAAATTATACAACCCAGAAATTCTACTCCTAAGAATCTACTCAAGATAAATGAAAATATATGCCCACACAAATACATGTATGTGCATGTATGTAGAAGTATTATTCATAATAGCCAAACACTGAAAACAATCCAAATTGACTGAAAACAGTCCAACAATTGGAGAAAAATGCACAAAATGTGATATATCCATATAATGGAATTTTATTCCACAATAAAAAAGAATGAGAAACTGACACATGCTGCAACACTAGTGGATCTCAAAAACATGCTAAATGAAAAAACCCAGATGCAAATGATGACATACTGTATGACCACATTTATATAAAATGCTCAGCAAAGGCAAATATATAAGAGTAGGAAGCAGATCAGTGGCTGCCTAGGCAGAGACCAACTTCAAACAGACATGAATTTTTTTGTGGTGATGTAAATGTTCTAAAACTAGATTGGGATTGCGGTGATGGTTGCACAACTCTACAAATTTACAAAAAAATACTGCATTATACATTTAAACAGTGAATTCTATGGTATGTAAATAATGTCCCAATCATACTGTTCAAGAAAAAGAGTAGGAGGTACATTGTTCTAGACCTGTGGTTCTTAACCTTTTCTGAGGCACCGAACCCACCAGTTTCATATGCGCATTCACCGAACCCTTCTTTAGTGATAAATAAAATATGATTTTTTTTTTCCAAATTCAAGACATAGGTATATGTTTTTTTACTGGTGCACAAAATGAGCCGTGCATGAACATCACCTTGCTCAAAGAACAAAACCAACAAAGTGCATGAATTCACAACAAATTACGGTATTACTTTATTCTGGCCTCCGTGGCAGAGGCTTCTCCGAACCCCTGAGACCGACTCATTGAACCCCTAGGGTTCGATAGAACCCAGGTTAAGAACCACTGTGAATCTAGATCCTAGCTACAATAACACTGGTCTTCTTCCTATTTACAGTACTAAGTGTCAGGTGCTCATCAAAAGCTTCATAAAGATGGTTTTCATTTAATTTCCACAAAAGCTCTCTAAAATCTGAATTATTTTCCCATTTTACATATGAGGAAAATTCAGAATCGCTCAGCTAGTGATCTGAGGAGCTGGGATTTAACCCATGCTTTTCCGGTAGCAAGGCCCAGGTTCTTAGTCATTATACCTCGGTGTCTGTGGACTTCTTAGCAAATTAATTCTAGGTTTATCTAATATGAGGAATAAACCACATACCTTCCCACAATACCTTCCTTTAATATCTTTACAGACATGTGAGTTTATTTTCCTCCTTCCTGCCTGGCTTATTCACTTTCCTGTCAGTTACTGTGCTTGGTGTTTTTCAGTCTTCAGCTGCCTCTTAATCTTCACTTGTATCAGGTAACTACAGAAGTGCTTGACATCTTGCATCAACAAAGCAGAGGACTCCCAGCTACGAGGACAAATTCTTTCTTAGTGTTTGGAAAAGCCAGTTTTCCACAGCTTAAAATTTACACTAACAGTTGGCCTTTTGAGTCCGTTGAATATGGCAAGTCTTGGGAAATATAAATCGATTACATAGTGCATATTATAAAAACCCATTTGTCTCTAAATCAGTTCACATGAGACACAGTTTTTTCCATACGTTAATTTTCTAAATTAAATCCTCCCTTAAAGTCGAAACACTAAGAAGAACCAGGCTTCATAAATGAATAATGGATTTGTTCATTAGTAACAAAAACAGTATTAAGCTGAAAGGTCCACTGGGCAGATCTAAAATGTGGGAACAATTCATAATTGAGAGCCTAATGTTCCATTTAAAAAAATCTCTTTGAGGTATCATCAGACAAACTTAAAAATTCTTCACCACTGGCCATTTCCAAGTGCAGATGCCAGTTTGACCACACATTTTAAACATGTGTCAGGAGAATTTTATGTAGCTCCTTTTACAAACTTAAAGAGAAATATATTCACTGTTACCAAAGAAAATTGGTCTACTGGGAGGATTTAGAAATGGAAAAAATGTAGGAAATCATCCACATGTAAATACTACAGCAGTTTCTATTTGTACCTATGCCTGCACTGGTTATAAGTTAGACTCTTTTGAAGACTACACACACATGTTACACATAAAACCTTATGGAAGAAAGGTAAGAAGAAAAAAGTCATGACCAGAGAATGGTGTAATAAGAAATCTAAGCCATTTCACTAAGCAGTTGTTGCTAAAGCCTATCTTTAACTAAGACCACCATGTGGTGAACCATGCCCACTGCGGTGAACCATGCCCGTGAAAAGAGCATATTCATGGCCACTTACTGGGACAATAGAGCAATAAATCAAAATGATGATGTTGTAGCCCAATTGTAACCAAAGGCTTATATCTTCTCTCTTCAGGTGTTAATCTTTGCTTTAATTATCTTTTATCTTTTAAATTTTGCTTATTTATCAGGCAATTTTTTAATTATCGGATAATTTTCCATTTGTTTCTCTGTTTTTCCATAAAGCACAATATAATCAATTTTTAGATTCACATACTATCTAAGTGTTTAAACCAATTTTCCTGTTTCAGAGAAAGGCAAGTTCAAAATGAACAAGCTCAACTGTTGTTAGAAAGTAAAAATAAACACTGAGACTGTGGACCAGAGCTTAGAGGAGTTGGTTCCCGGCAAAGACCACAGATTGGCTGTGGCAAAGAGCATACAGCATGCAGTCACAGGGCCATGCCCATGTCCCCAGGGCCACAGGTCCGGGAGTAGGAGGGGTGGACTGAGGCAGTGACAGGTTTATCCGTCTGGCATTGTGTGGCCCATCTGAAGGCAGGGATGGTGGACAGAGACCGGAGGTGATTACGTTAGTGTTCACATTGCAAGATAACTCTTGTCTGCTCCAGACAGGGCCCAGGAAGAAGGACTCAAGGATGGGTTATAATATTGGCTCTAGGACAACTGTGTTCTCTCCTCACCAGCATCCTGGAGTCTGAGTATCTAGAAGCCCTGGGCCTGAGTCTCTCCTTCTAGTGTAGAAAGCTTGAAGTAATAAGGTGCATTTTCCTCTCCATGACATCTGAAGTGGGTGTAAGTGCTAAAACCCACCTTCATAGATGATGCCTCTGGGTGTCAGAGCAAGCAAGGGGCCTGCGGCAAAGTGTTTAGTGCATAAATGATGGGGTCAGACTAGAACTCTGTCTCTGACCTTCATTCTGATATTCCTTCCACTAAACCACACTAACTATTTGAAATAAACATGGTAAGAGAGGTTTACTAATTCTTCTTTTCAACATATTGATAGGAGGGAGACTGGACTTTAGTGAAGATAACAAGAAAGACCCTGTTATACCAGCAGCATAGAAAACTCAACTCTGGACAGATGGTTTTAGCATTTCCTCTCATGTTCCTTCCCTGTTCTTTTTCTTGGTTGGTATCCCACTGCGTGTGTCCTAGGAGACTAAGGCAGAACTGCCAATTGCCACTCTGGCTAAGGGGCTCTACGGTTTCCATTTGTAGGTAGGGGTATAATTCCACATTTGAAATTTAGTTTGGATTGGATTTTGGGCTACAAGTCTCATATTGAGAAGAAAAAAGTTCTTCACCACAAAAATTTATTTTTTAAGTTTTCGAGTTTAAGTAGAAAGAGAGGAAAAATCACTAGTCCAAATTATTATATTATTTTGGTGGTGATCATAAGAATCTTTTTTCAATGAGCACTGTTCTAAACAGCATAGATCAACTACTGGAATGTCATCAAGAACTGCTACTCTGGAAGCTGCTGAAAATGTGATATGAACAGCAGAGCGGCTCACTTCTCACAGTATCTGTGTCGTAACTCCTTTTCCAAAGACCAACTTGTCCTTCATCCATCTCCGTAATGGGACTTTGTGTACAAAAGGCTGTAAGGAACATAGTGAAAACTAGCTAAAGGGATTTTTACATATTAATTAGTGTGTGTATAACATTTTAAAGTTTGAAATGTTTTTCCTATCAATGCAGCATTTAAACCTCTTAAGTTGGCTTTTATTATCCCTGTTGTATATGTGGGAACTGAGGCTCAGAAAAGCAAAGCACTTAGCTCAGCTCCTCACACAGCACTAGAATTCATTCAGAAATACGAGCTCTATTCAGGACCCTCCGAGGCTTCCCACAAATCATTCTTTAGAAAACAAACAGGCTCTCACTCATTATGTGAATATGCAGTGCCTGCCTGAGGAACTAAAGCTTTGAATTGGCTCACGCTGGATTTGGTGCCACCTGTAAGGTGGAATGCAGGTAATTTCCCTTTGTGTACAACACCTGGTACAGACTCTGTGAATGCCAATTTATCATTCACTAAAACCCAAAGTAGTGAAAATATTGAATATGATTTAAAAGCTTATTTCACTAGCCGTTCAGCAGGCTCCAGCCTGCTGTTAAGAATGAGAAATGAATCAAAATTTAGAAATCATAATTGTCTGTCTCCTGCTTCTCTGAGGCCTGCTATTGTACTAATATAGATGGGATCTACCCTGACCCTACCCTCTTTTCCCTGAAATAGAAGCAGCCAGTCTCCCTTTCCTGCATTGCCTTAGCACTGCATCCACAGTGTTCTCATAACGTGTTCCAGGTCCTATGATGACTTTTTGTTTATAGTCTAATTCCCTGCTATATTGTGACCCCTTCTGAGGCCAGGACTGTTTATCATCTAAACAGCACAGCACCTGGCACAGACTACAGGCTTAATAAACATTCCCTGAATGAGTGAGTATGACACAGGAAGATTTGCCATGTAAATGAACTCAAAGACACTCACGGAACATTTGTGCTAAAGCATCACCATGTGGCAGGGATCTGTCAGATTGGAGAGGTGTACTGACTAGATCCATAGCCTATCCTATTTCTGGCCAGAAGAAAATGTCCTGGAGTCAGAAAAATAATATTCTTGTTCACTTAAATGTTCTTAGTTTATAGATTTGGTGTTATCTTTATAAACCAGAGGGCAGGCACACATCCCTGTTCCAACAGCGGGATGTGCTAGATCCAGCCATTCACACTCTCTCACCCTTCCCCTACTAACAAATCATGTATTTTCAGATTGACAAACCTGGAGTAAAAGTGTAATCTGGGGTAAGCATGAGAGAAAGGTTAAGATAAAGGAGGCTCTAGCTAAATGAGGCTCAAGAAAAAAACACATTCCAGATGAGCATTGGAAGGAAAGGCTCTCACACCATGATGACCAAAGGTGAGCTGGTCTTTAGTCTCCAACTTGGTTCTCCAGTGTTCTGAGCAAGACTGGGATACAACTATCTTACTGACAAAACATTTGGAGCTATTAAGAAGTGGAGTAGTTCTGCTTTTCTCACTCTTTACTGGCATTTCTGTACCATTTGCTGCCTCCAAAACACTTTTAGACACATTTTATTAATTATCCATATGAAAGAAATACAACATAACTTTTAATAGTTTGTGGTATAGTTTTGAGTCTGATTGACCTGGGCTAGAATCCTGGCTTCTGTGGACTTGCTATATAACCTCGGGCAAAGGCTAACCTCTCTGAGCTCCAGTTATTATCTGTTATGAAGTGATAGTAATAGTGCCTATCCCAAGGGTTGTTTAGAGTAAATAAGATAATGTACATAAAATATTTGGCCCAGTGCCTGGCCTATAATAAGTGTTTAGTAAAAGACAGTTGTAAATGATATTCTTATCCTTTAGAAGACGTCTCTCTGCTGCTCCAACCTTAAAGAGCTGTTCTGATAGGTACATAGACGGAGACCTTCTGAATAAAATGCTCACTCTGCACCAGGTATTAAGGCTGTTGGCTTGGAGTTCTGACAGTCTATTTAGTAAGACTTCCCACTGAGTCGAGTCAGCCTCCTGTCTGTGTCCGGACAGAGCCTGCAGTTTCTCCTCATCACATGACTTTTCTTTAACCTTCTCCTCTATCTCATACTGCCTGGCCCTGGCCCCAGGCAACACATGACACAGGCCATTGGAGCAAGATGTTTCATGAAGTTCACCAGGAAGACAGCTTTTCTTAGAGAGACTTTTTCTGGAAAAGAAATTCCTTCTTTCAAGTAAAATAATACTGACCTGAATCACTGGTCTACGCCAGCAACATCAGGGCATCATTAAAAGAAAAGTCTTGACTAAGCAATGTTTATAATTTGAGTTGTTTGGAGTGTATAGTATAATTTATGCCATGTGTTCTTTCATTAACAGTTTTTAAGACCAATCTTTTTTTTTCTTTTTTTTTATTCAACTGAGCACAAAACACCCTCTCATGACATGGCATCTCCCATAATAAGGAAGACACACTCTTTCATTGAACTGGGAGGTTTCCTTTGGAAACCATTATTTGTTGGTTAGCATTTCTCTTCAACCACGTAACTGGCTGGAGACAATAAACAACAACCTAAAGAGCTAAGCATAAATTTCAGGGTTTCCTTGCTCAGAATTTGTATTGTGAGCAGTCTGTCATAGGACAGGCTGGTTTTCTGATAGTAGACTGCCTTGATCTGTGTTTAAGGAGTGGGAACATATCTGGAGCTGAGCAGAGTTTCAGAAGTATCTTTCAAGAATGCCTTCTGGAACAACAAAGCAGAATTGCTTTATCTGTGTGTGTGTGGGGGGGGGGGTGCCACACCTGTGAGGAGTTGACTTCTGACTCCTACTAAGGAGTTGCCAGAAGTACAGTTGAGTACACCACAAACACAGACCCTTGAAAGAGCTCAGTTCCTTCTCAAGAGGTATGACTATTAATATGGACTATGTAGCATGAGTAAGTCACTAGGAGCAATGAGCTAATTGAACATCTAATGTGGCCTCAAAAAATCTACCAATAATATTCTATAAACAGAATAAAACAACACATACACACACACAGATACACACACACTACAACCTAACCTCTGCCTTGTTTTCATGGGAGATAAATAAGACTTTAAATGCTACTTTTTCAACATCAGTGAAAACACAGTTAAGTCTACTGGGTGAAATTATAATCGTAGGAAGCTATTTGTCCCTGATTTATTTCCATGTTAATGCTTCATATACAAGATGTAGCATGATCTTAGTAACTACCACTAGCCCAAACACTTCATGTGCTGACTCTCAGGCCTTCCCAGTTAACAGAGGATCTGCAGGCATAGGCAGTGGCTTTGGGAAAACTATGACAAATACTGGAGAAAGGGAGTATGTGAAAAATGCAAGATCTACATCACATATCTATCCACTGAGTCATGCTCAGTAACTCTCTGTTTTACGCCCACAGACAGTTGGTTACTAAATTCTGTCTGTGTCCTAGGCAAGTCTTTATATTTGACCCCTCTTGCCTTTCTTGGAGTCACTATCATGGTCTCTTGCTAGGAGTGTTGTAACACTGTCCTCACTGAGCTCTGTGATTTCCCTTTTGCCCTCTTCAGTTCAATTCCCTATATTTCCTCATAATGACCCTCCTAAAACACAAACCAACACTTGCCTGACACTCTCCAATGTCCTGTCATTGACCACAGGATAGCCCTTTCCAAGAGCCTCTGACAATCTGGAAAGTTATCTATCTGGGTTCTGTTATTGACTGGCATTTGCCCTTAATCTCTCTGAGCCTTAGTCTCCTAATGCTGTTCTTAGAAGGCATATCCATAAATGAGGATAAGAATAGTACTGACCTCATAAGGTTGTTATAAGTTCAATAAGATAAGGTAAATAAAAGTTTTAGATAGTGCCAGACACAGAAGTAGCACTAAATGAATGCTACTATCACTGCACACAGCCCTCAGCACACGGCCCTTACATGAAATAACTTGCAGTTCCTGGAATAAACTATGATGTTTAGATTCTCTCTGACTCCATGCCTGCTGCTTTTATTAATTTATTTATTAATTATTCATTCATCATCTTATTGAATACCTATACCCATCTGTAGCCACAGCACCAACAATTTTTTGAGTGACAAAGACACATCAATGAACAAGATAGGATAGGTAAAACTCATCCTTAAATTTGCATTCCAGAAGTGAAAATCCAGGCAATAACATATATTAATAAATAATTTAATAGTTTATTTTATTTAATGCTAAATAAACATGAAATATCAAATATAGTTTTTTGCTTAAAGACTGTAAGGGTAATGGGATCGGGTGAGAGGGTGAACCACTATTTCTTGGACAGCAGAGCAAGGCTCTCTGAGACAGTAACAGAAAGGAGCCTGAAGGCACTGAAGTCACTACAGAGTCCAAGAATCGATGTTTTAGCAAAGTGAATGCCAAATATACATATAAATTCTGGAGTTGTATTTTTTTTTCTTTTATTAATTTTAATGGGGTGACATTAATAAATCAGGGTACATATGTTCAAAGAAAACATCTCCAGGTTATCTTATCATTCAATTATGTTGCATACCCATCACCCAAAGTTAAATTGTCCTCTGTCACCTTCTATCTGGTTTTTATTGTGCTCCTCCCCTCCCCCCTCAGCCACCCTCTTCCCTCCCCACAGCCCGTAACCACCACACTCTTGTCCATGTCTCATAGTCTCACTTTTATGTCCCACCTATGTATGAAATCATGCTGTTCTCAGTTTTTTTCTGTTTTACTTATTTCACTCCATATAATGTTATCAAGATCCATCCATTTTGTTGTAAATGATCCGATGTCATCATTTCTTATGGCTGAGTAGTATTCCATAGTATATATGTACCAAAGCTTTTTAATCCACTCTTCCTCTGACGGACACTTGGGCTGGTTTCAGATCTTCGCTATTGTGAACAATGCTGCCACGAACACGGGGGCACATTTCTTCTTTTCGAACAGTGCTATGGTGTTCTTAGGGTATATTACTAAAAGTGGGATAGCTGGGTCAAAAGGTAGTTCGACTTTTAATTTTTTGAGGAATTGGAGTTGTATTTTTTATAAATGGAGTTTGCTAATTCACTTGAGATTCTTTGTGGCCCTTATATGAAATACTCAAAACACTTTTGTCAAATGAATTTTGAAAGTCTATCAATATACTTCTAGAAATTGATTATATTTGGCGTTTTTATTTTTATTAGCATAGATTCTTTACTCCAGTGTTACAGTTTGTCAGTATATAAAAAATGTTCACCTCTTTTAATTATAGGTATGAGCAGAGGTAAAATAATTATATAACTTTAATTTTTAATTATTTAATGCTACATTTACTGAACCCTCACAATTAGGCACTTCTCTAGGAACTTCATGCCAATGATTACTTAAAATCAAAAAACAGTCCTAGAAGATAGGAATACCAGGCCTAACTAGAAGTTGCAGAAGGCAGGCAGAACAATCAGTAGAGAGGAATTTTAAGACTCCATGTGTGAGGAGTGTTCCATTCTGAAGAGAATGAAGCCGGGAGAGGTGAATGGCTTATATTGCTAATAGACTTGATTATAGAATTCAGGAAAGTGTTCAGATTTCACCTCCATTCTTGAGAATTCAGTGAGTAAAACTAATTCTAGTATGAAATGGAAAATGTTAGCTTGGCACCAAGTATAGAGCCTGCTTCTACAGCTTCCCATAATATAATAGCTACACTGTTGAATTCCTCCATATAGATTTGGTCTTTGCAGCTTGTCTGCCTCTGGGTACTATGGTAAATACAAACTCCAGACACACTATTTTGGAAGCTCTTTGATGTTAATGAAAAAAGCTGAAATCAGAAGCCAAATGCTCATTAGAATAATGCTGTTCTTAGAAGGCACTTTGATATAATTTATTTTTACGCAGAAAGTCAGCCCCTCTTTGGTGCCACCCTTGCATGTAAGACATCACGGCAGACCTGCACCTCCCAGGGCCACTAAAACAGCTACAGGAAATTAGCCCTTGCCAGCACGAAATGGCTACATTGTGTGGCTTTTTTCGGGATAACAGGCCCTAGGCTGCTGCTATTTCCGTTTGGTGGCACAACATGCAACAGCAGACAGTGAGCATGAACCTAGGGAATGAGACGTGGCTCAGTAGGATTGCATTTTAGATACTAAGTAGAAGATTGAATGTTCTAGATGCTCTGCTATCAAGACTCTAATTCCAATATTTATCACCCTTGCCAAGTCTCAATTTCCAACTGCTAAATGAAAGGGCATGGAGTACCACCCTGTGTTTGTATACGGATGTTTGTGTGCCACTGTGCATGCTGTCAAAGCTCTATTTATGTTTTATAATTACATACACTGCTCAGTACCATTTATAGTTAGAGATTTTTTGCTTTTAAAAAAAGAGAGCTAATAATTTTGTTTGACTAAATCATGCAGTTCAGAGAAGTTTCCAAGAGAGTCAGTAATCCAGTATACTTTTAATTTAGTCTAATGTTACTTACCTTAATTCACATTTGTTCTTTCATTGTGGTTTAGTTTAAAATAAAATAAAACTTTTATTTTAGATGATACCTTTCATGGTACCTTTCATGTAAGGGCTGAATGATTCCATAAATGAAAAAACAAGCCACTCAGTAATAGCCTATCAGTCATTTAAATCAAAAGATTACAAGAAAGAGAGAAATAGAGAGAGTAAGAAGAAGAAGTCACATTCTATTTAAGGGGTTCCAAAGTCAAGATTAGGTGAGAACACCCTATTTTATCTCATGTGTATAAATGTTGAGTCATCTCAAGCAAAAATTTTCTGCTGTTCTAAATTAGTTATCTATAATTAAGTAATGTATCGCTGTTTGGTAAAATACTTCTTAGAGAATGATTTTTATAAATTACAGTTCTGACAGAACAAAGGAATTTTATTTTACAGTAGCCTATTCCAAAAATGCCCATTTTAATGAAATAGGTACAGATATGCCTTTTATAGTATGACCTAGGCACCCATTGGATAGAAGAAAAGTAATGGATAAGTTAGAAACAGATTTACAAGGAAGCCAAAGAAAGAACAGCTGATACTCTGCTTCTTCAAATGACTTACATAAAATAATTCTGGTTTCTAGCTGTTGGGCAGATAAGTTGTTTTATGCTCACTCTTATTATTAAAGAAGGCCGCTGCTCTCATGTGGTGATGCTCTCGTGTGATACAGCTAATTGCCTTTCATGCGTGGGAAGGGGCTTGGTTATGCTATTGTGTGTTGGGGGAGGGCTTTCATGCAAAAAGGTTTTAAAAGGAGGAGCTAGGAGGCTATTTTGGGGAGACCACGTTGTTCCAGGGGAGAGAGAGGTTATGTGGAGAAGAGGAGGCAGCCAAAATGGAGGCAAACAGGGGTGGGAGCCTTTAATTCTAGGAAAAAAAATGGAAAGAATAGGTTTTGGTGCCTGTGTGTTTGTTTTTTACTCGTTGGCCAGTATGAGTCTAGAATAAAGGAAAATGGCCCAAAAGTTTTTGGCTCCACAGTTTCTTTCCAATTTATCTGAATTAAATGTGAACCTACACCAGCCAGGTGGCTGTGATGTTGACTGCACCTACTGGCCTTACACTAGTATATCTGAGGTCTAAGGTAAATGCCAAATGTACAGAATTAAGAAGCCAGTGAAACTGAATCCAGCTCAATGGAAAGAGGAGAGAGAAGAACATTGGAGCCCACTTAGGGAATTGAGAGGCTTAAGGAAATACAAAGCTTCGTAAGTCAGATCATCTGACCACCAGTGGCAACATCCCTTGGCTGAATGGTCATAGGCTCTGAAAGAGATAGTCTTGGTCATACTTGTTTCCTCTTTAAATCACTAGTTACTTCGTATAAATAGGAGACTGCTTTCAATGAACCTACAGTATAGTTCTGAGATACATTTCCTGGTCTAGAAGACTTCTGAAGACCCTCTGTCTCTTGAAACAGATTTTCTACCATTGTTCAATCAAATTTTCCTGGGGAGTAAAAAAAAAACTGTGAAGGTCTGTTGTTCTGGGCACTCTTTGATGCATTATCTCCTCTAATCCTCTCAGCAACCTTGTGAAGTATCATTATCTCCATTTCACAGACAAGGAACCTTTCGGTCACAGAGACATCAATTAACCTGACTCTGGGAGACAGGCTGTAAACTGACAAAGTCCTTACAGACTAGGGCTTACTTTAAGACTAAGCTCCTCCTCACAGTCTTCTAAGATTAAGATCTTCCCCACGCCCTTGACTGTTGCATGGTGAGGGGTGGTGCACTCTTATGAGGAATCCTGTTCATGCCTCAGATGAGTGACTTTGTATTGGAGACTTCCTTATTTGCATATGGCTCTGCACTATATAATAAAGCAGAATGGGGGCTTTGCTTTTGCTTTTGCAAGCTTAGGGCATTGCAGAGACCTCCTGATTCCATCTTTTTTCTCTCTGAGTTTATTTATTTTGCACTGTTCTCACTCAGGACCTGGACAATTACTAGCCACGCTGGTCCAGGGCAAGTGGTGCCCAAACAGGAACCTGAGGAAGAGAAACTAAACTAGAGGAAGGTGAGGGAACTTCCCAAGTATGCACAGTGAGTAGAGAAAGTTCTCGGAGAAAGTATAATTGGAAGTAACAAATATGGGACAATTAGGGTCAAAAGTAAGAGACCTGTTTCCTTTTGTAGAAATGTTTTTATTTGAGGAAAAGCCATTGCTTGAAGGGTGCCAGAGGGAGCTAGAAAAAGAGGAATGTGGATGTGAGAGGAAGAAGGAGGGTGAACTAGATGCCTCCAAGCCTGGGGACAACTCATGGTATGGGGGTGATGTGGCTGCGGCCTCCTTAACCTTGACACCTCTGCCGCCCTCTGCTCCTTCTTACCTTTATCGGGTTGCTCCCAGGATCTCTAGCTCAGACCTTTGGAGATCCCCATTTCAACAAGCTTTAGATCAGGCTCAAGATACAGGGATTACATCAGAATGTGTGTTGATATAGGGACTTCATACATGCAAGGTCTGGCTATTGCCGCAGTGCTTCAGGGGAGGACTCCAGGACAGTACTTTGATAAACAGCAGAACAAACAAAAGAATAAAGAACAGGGAAGTACTTTTGCCAGTAGATCTTGTTTCCAATGTGGGAGTTTAGGGCATGTTGCTAAAAATTGCCCTAGTCCCCTTGGATATCACTCTCAGCCTCCCCCTCAAGGGCAGCCAGCTATTAAAGCTCCTAGCCTCTGCCCATGATACAGGAGAGGAAAACATAGGGAGAATAAATGTAAATCCAAGTATACTGTTGAAGGGCAGGTGATTAGGGAAACAGACAATGGGGCCTTCCCTGGCCCCATCAAATAGTAGGGGCAATGTAGGTGTTTCCTCAGCAAATCTGATTCCAGCAGGCCAAACATTGTCCAATTATTCCAAACAACAAGAGGGCAGCTGCTCCTAGTTCTCTCTGGCTGCTTAGTCTGCCACTCAGTTACAATTGAGTTAGAAGAGAAGTCTTGTCATGATCAACCTGAACCGCCAGTTACAGGAACGATGAAATTTGAGAATGGTTAGGAGACTCACCTATTAAAGTTACAGCTTTTCCTGTTATTCTCTGATTTTCTTTACTGTTTTAGCAAAAATCCTCTGAACTATTATTTTGTTTCTTTCCTATTTTTTACCTTAAAATTTAGACAGGGACCCCTGGGGATCTGACTACAGAATTTCTCAAGCAGCTGCAGAGAGGACATTTTATTGGGGAGATATTGTTAGTTCCGTCCTCCCGTGCTCCTGTCAGAAAATGCCCTGAGATCAGGCAGGCATCTTTCTGGTCTGGTCATGGTCTGAAATTCTGGGTTTTCTTTGTGGTTTGTCTGATTCTAGTTTCTGTTTAGTTTTTGTCTGATGTTGTCTAAAATGTGATTTTTTTAAGGCCTGAATTAAGTTCTTGCATGCAATAAATTGGAAATGCGGCTCTTATATTGAAAAAATAAAATAGTTTTATCCCTACATTTTTGTTTTAATATTAGAACATGTAAGAAGTATTCATTTAAATTTAAATAGAATGGAATGTAGATCCTAAAGACTCGCTTAGTTGGTGCTTTGCAAGGTGTGTTGTTTTCTGAGTTGAGAGCAAAATAGCAACTCAGGTATTAGGATTAATCAGATTTGTGTTATACTTCTGTCTATGTACTGTAAATTGTCTTGTTTGTGTGTAAAACTGAACCCAGGTCTGTGAAACAAAGGAACTGAGCAAAATTAAGCAGTGCCCTGATAAGTCATTTCAGGAATGTGTCAAACAGCTGCTCTAGGCAGTTAGAAGAATAGTATAAGGATGCTAATTCTGCTTGTCAGGCCAAAAGGGGCCCTGAGGAAATTGAGAATTTGGCTCTTCTTATGCCCTTAAATGAAGTCTTTTGTTAATTCAAAAGACTCTTAGATACAGGAACTGATGTATCTGTTATTGCTGAGCAACATTGGTTTGCTTCTTGGCTCACTCATGAAGCTGTTATTAAGCTGCAAGGTTTAGGGCAAAGTAAACCTCTCTAACAAAACTCTAAATTTTTCATTATGGGAAGATAAAGAATGTCATACTAGACTTTCTCATCCTTATGTGCTCCCTAGATTGTCTATTAATCTATGAGCTAAACATGTTTTGAAAGTATGGGAGGATTACTTGTAAAAGCATTTACTACATTTTGTCAGACTTTTGGAATTGACATGAGGACAAGTATTCCTTACAACCCTCAGGGTCAAGGCATTGTAGAGTGTGCCCATCAAACACTTAAAAGTCAATTAGAGAGGAGCAAGATGGCGACGGAGTAGGCGGACGTACCAACTTCCAATTCCCAGAACCAAAGTGGATTACAACTCAATTTTAAGAACCATCACCTGGATAAACAAACTTTGAACAAAACTAAGTGGACTCTTCAACCAAGGAACACAGAAGAAGCCACATTGAGACTGGTAGGAATAGCGAAAACGCGAAGAGGGCTGCCCAGCTCCCCGGAGCAAACGGCAGCCCAGAGAGACCCGCGGGGCAGGAGGAGAGTTTGGTGGAGAGGGAGGGACCTGGGTCCCAGGAACCAAGCCCCAGCCTCCAGTCCTAGAGCCTAAAAGAGGCTTTTGGACAGTATTGAGCTGTGAAACAAGTGAGGGAGCTCCCAGGCCTACAGTGTGGAGTATTAGGTCCCTTCCTACTCTGCTGAGGGCTGCTTAAGGTTTTGGGGCGGCAGGACGCTGAAAGGCGGTTCTGTCGGCGTGGGCAGAGGCCAAGCCGGTGGGAGAACGGTCTAGCCCAGAGGGTCAGAGGGGACCGCGAAAGCGGTCCGGAAGCTGCGGGCCCGCCTTTGGTCCCACTTACGGGGACAAAGCGGGAGGCCAGGAACGGGCAGGCCCTGCGCAAGCCGGCACTGACCGCGGGGACCGGGCTAGGACCAGGGACGGGCAGGGGCTGTGGCTGAGCTGACGCTACCAGTCCCCCACACCACACCCACTGGGCCGGAGAAACCGCGGTTGGCCAGTATACATGCGTGAGCGGGCTCCGAGCGCGGGAATGGGGTGGACCCTGAGACAGGCGGAGGCTCGCAGCTGAGCCCAAGCTGCTATCCCCATCTGGCCGGAGAAACCCCGGATAGCGTTGATACGTGCACGAGCGGGCTCCGAACGCGGGGGCGGGGTAGAGTCCGGGACGAGCGGAAGTACGCAGCTCGGCGGAAGCCAGCAAACACGCCCGCCCCAATAAACCTTGGTTTCCGACCCTGCGCAAAGGGCCCTGGCCTCGAGGGCCGGGCTAAAGCTCCGGACGGGCAAAAGCTTACAGCTGAGAGCACGTCAAAAGCCCCGCCTAACCCGCGGAACTGTAGCGAGCAGGCTCCGACTGCTGGTTCTGGGCGGAAGTCCGGAAATAGGCTGGGTCCGCAGCTGAGGAAAGGTGCTCGCCTCTACCCTTGGTGCTAATCTTGTGGCTTCAGTCACAGCCCCTCCCACGGAGGAGAGGCAGAAATCACAGCAAAAGCCACAGTGGGCCGGCGCTGGCAATGCTCATACCCAACCACCCTAGGCACCGGCAGAGGGGGTGGGGGGCCTGCAGATAGACCACACCTAGAGAACACAAAGGCAACACCTACTGGACTCCAGTGGCCACAACTTGCTTATACACAGAAAAATGGGCAGGCAGAGGAATGCAAACCAAATGAATCAAGAGAAATCCCCAGAGAAGGACCTGAATGAACCAGATATAACCAAATTACCAGAAGCAGAATTTAGAATAATGATAGTTAGGATGTTCAAAGAAATTAGAGCAACAATGGATGGTCATTATGAACACCTAAACAAAGAGATAACAAGTATAAAAAATGAAATTGAAATAATAAAAAAGAATCAGACAGAAATGACAAATACAGTATCAGAACTGAAGACCACAATGGAAGGAATTAAAAGCAGGATGGATGACGCTGAGGATCGAATAAGCGAGTTAGAGGACACAATAAACAAAGACACAGAAGCAGAGAAGAAAAAGGAAAAGAGACTTAAAAAATGTGAGGAAACTCTAAGGGAGCTTTGTGACAACATGAAGAGAAACAACATTCGCATCATAGGGGTGCCTGAAGAAGAGGAGAGAGGACAGGAAATGGAAACTTTGTTCAATCAAATTAGAGCAGAAAACTTTCCTAAATTAAGGCTGGGAAACACTCCACACATTCAAGAAGCACACAGAACTCCATTAAGGAGAAACCCAAAAAGATCTACACCAAGACACATCATAGTTAAAATACCAAAGCTAATGGATAAAGAAAAAAATTTAAAAGCTGCTAGAGAAAAAAAGACTCTCACTTACAAAGGAGCCCCCATTAGGATGACATCGGACTTCTCAACAGAAACACTTGAGGCCAGAAGGGAATGGCAAGAAATAATCAAAGTAATGCAGAACAAGAACCTACAACCAAGACTACTTTATCCAGCAAGGCTAACGTTTAAAATTGAAGGAGAAATAAAGAGCTTCCCAGAAAAAGAAAGCCTCAAGGAATTCATAGAAACCAAACCAATTCTGCAAGAGATACTAAGGGGCCTCTTGTGAACAGTTTAAAGGGAGGAATGAATAGAGCAAAAGAAGAATACAGCTTTAAAGAATAAAATGGCAATAAACAACTACATATCAATAATAACCTTAAATGTAAATGGATTAAATGATCCAATCAAAAGACATAGGGTAGCTGCATGGATAAAGAAACAGGACCCATACATATGCTGTCTACAAGAGACACACCTTAAAACAAAAGATGCTCATAGACTGAAGGTAAAAGGATGAAAAAAAATATTTCGTGCAAATGGAAATGAAAAAAAAGCAGGGGTAGCAATACTTATATCAGACAAAATGGACTTTAAAACAAAGGCTGTAGTAAGAGATAAAAGAGGACACTACATAATGATAAAGGGAACAATTCAACAGGAAGATATAACTATTGTAAATATCTATGCACCAAATATAGGAGCCCCGACATACATAAAGCAGACGTTGATGGATATAAAGGGCGAGATTAATAGCAATACTATCATAGTAGGGGATTTCAATACCCCTCTAACAACACTGGATAGATCCTCAAGAAAGAAAATTAATAAAGAAACAGCAGACTTAAAGGATACACTACATCAACTTGATTTAATAGATATCTTCAGAACTTTTCACCCTAAAGCAGTAGAATATACATTTTACTCAAGCGCTCATGGTACGTTTTCTAGGATAGACCACATGTTAGGACACAAAAATGGTCTCAATAAATTTAAGAAGATTGAAATTATATCAAGCATTTTCTCTGATCGCAATGCCATGAAACTAGAAATTAACCACAAAAGAAAAACTGAAAAATACTCAAACACTTGGAAACTAAATAGCTTGTTATTAAATAATGAATGGATTAACAATGAGATCAAAGAAGAAATAAAAAAGTTTCTAGAAACAAATGATAATGAGCATACATCAACTCAAAATTTATGGGACACAGCAAAAGCAGTTCTGAGAGGGAAGTTTATTGCACTACAGGCATATCATAAGAAGCTAGAAAAAGCTCAAATAAGCAACCTGACCCTGCATCTAAAAGAACTAGAAAAACAACAACAAATAAAACCCAAGACAAGTAGAAGAAAGGAAATAATAAAGGTCAGAGCAGAAATAAATGACATAGAGGCTAAGGAAACAATACAGAGGATCAATGAAACAAGAATCTGGTTCTTTGAAAAGGTAAACAAGATTGATGCACCTTTTACTAGACTCACCAAGAAAAAAAGAGAGAGGACTCAAATAAATAAAATTAGAAAGGACAGTGGAGAAATAACAACTGACACAACAGAAATACAAAGCATTGTAAGAAAATACTATGAAGAACTATATGCCAAAAAATTAGACAATCTTGGTGAAATGGACAAATTTCTTGAATCATATAACCTTCCAAAAATCAATCTGGAAGAATCAGAACACCTAAACAGACCAATTACAGCAAATGAGATAGAAACAGTTATCAAAAAACTCCCAAAAAAGAAAAGTCCTGGGCCTGATGGCTTCACAAGTGAATTCTATCAAAAATTCAAAGAAGAACTAACTCCTATTCTCCTCAAGCTATTTCAAAAAATTCAAGAGGAAGGAAGACTTCCAAACTCCTTTTATGAGGCGAGCATAATTCTGATCCCAAAACCGGGCAAAGACAACACAAAGAAAGAAAATTATAGGCCTATATCCCTGATGAATTTAGACGCTAAAATTCTCAACAAAATATTAGCCAACCGGATCCAGCAATATATGAAAAAAATCATACACCATGATCAAGTGGGATTTATTCTGGAGAGGCAAGGCTGGTTCAATATTAGCAAATCAATCAATGTGATTCACCACATAAACAAAAGGAAGGACAAAAATCACATGATAATTTCAATAGATGCAGAAAAGGCATTTGAATAAATCCAGCACCCATTCATGCTCAAAACTCTCAGTAAAGTGGGAATACAGGGATCATTCCTTAACATGATAAAGGCCATCTACGATAAACCGACAGCAAACATCATACTAAATGGACAAAGATTAAAAGCAATCCCCTTAAGATCAGGAACCAGGCAGGGTTGCCCACTTTCACCACTCTTATTCAACATAGTTCTGGAAGTCCTAGCTACAGCAATCAGACAAGAAGAAGAAATAAAAGGCATACAAATTGGAAAAGAAGAAGTAAAACTGTCATTATTTGCAGATGATATGATATTGTATATTGAAAACCCTAAAGTCTCAGTCAAAAAACTACTGGACCTTATAAATGAATTCAGCAAGGTGGCAGGATATAAAATTAATACTCAGAAATCAGAGGCATTTCTATACACCAACAATGAAATATCAGCAAAAGAAATTAAGGAAACAATCCCCTTCACTATTGCAGCCAAAAAAATAAAGTACCTAGGAGTAAATTTAACCAAGGAGGTTAAGGACTTGTACTCAGAAAATTATAGAACATTGATAAAAGAAATCAAGGAAGATACAAACAAGTGGAAGCACATACCGTGCTCATGGCTAGGAAGAATAAACATCATTAAAATGTCTATATTACCCAAAGCAATTTATAAATTCAATGCAATACCAATTAAAATACCAATGACATACTTCAAAGATATAGAACACATATTCCAAAAATTTATATGGAACCAAAAAAGAACACGAATAGCCTCAGCAATCTTAAAAAGAAAAAATAAAGCAGGAGGTATCACTCTTCCTGATATCAAGGTTTACTACAAGGCCATTATATTCAAGACAGCCTGGTACTGGCATAAGAACAGGCACATAGATCAATGGAACAGAACAGAGAACCCAGAAATAAACCCACAGCTTTATGGACAACTGATATTTGACAAAGGAGGAAAGAACATACAATGGAGTAAAGACAGCCTCTTTAACAAATGGTGTTGGGAAAATTGGACATCTACCTGCAAAAAAATGAAACTAGACCATCAACTTACACCATTCACAAAAACAAACTCAAAATGGATAAAAGACTTAAATGTAAGCCATGAAACCATAAACATCTTAGAAGAAAACATAGGCAGCAAGCTCTCCGACATCTGTAGCAGCGGTATATTTGCCGATTTATCTTCATGGGCAACTGAAATAAAAGGCAAGATAAACAAATGGGACTATATCAAACTAAAAAGTTTTTGCACAGCTAAAGACAATAGGAACAGAATAAAAAGACAAACCACACAATGGGGAACATATTCGACAGCACATCTGATAAGGGGTTAATAACTAAAATTTATAAAAAACTTATAAAAAGCAACACCAGGAAGACAAACAACCCAATCAAAAAATGGGCAAAAGAAATGAATAGAAATTTCTCCAAAGAGGACATACAGATGGCCAATAGGCATATGAAAAAATGCTCAACATCACTAATCATTAGAGAAATGCAAATTAAAACCACAATGAGATATCACCTCACACCAGTCAGAATGGCACTTACCAGCAAAACAACACAGAATAAGTGCTGGCGAGGATGTGGAGAAAAGGGAACCCTTCTGCACTGCTGGTGGGAATGCAGACTGGTGCAGCCACTGTGGAAAACAGTTTGGAGATTCTTCAGAAAATTAAAAATCGAACTGCCTTTTGACCCAGCTATCCCACTTTTAGGAATATACCCTAAGAACACCATAGCACTGTTCGAAAAGAAGAAATGCGCCCCCATGTTCGTGGCAGCATTGTTCACAATAGCGAAGATCTGGAACCAGCCCAAGTGTCCGTCTGAAGACGAGTGGATTAAAAAGCTATGGTACATATATACTATGGAATACTACTCAGCCATAAGAAACGATGACATCGGATCATTTATAACAAAATGGATGTACCTTGATAACATTATACGGAGTGAAATAAGTAAATCAGAAAAAAAGAAAAACTGAGAACAGCATGATTACATACATAGGTGGGATATGAAAGTGAGGATATGAGACATGGACAAGAGAGTGGTGGTTATGGGATGGGGGGAGGGAGGGAAGAATGGGATAGGGAGGAGGGGAGGGACGCAGGGAAAACCAGATTGAAGGTGACAGAGGACAATTTGACTTTTGGTGATGGGTATGCAACACAATTGAATGATAAGATAACCTGGAGATGTTTTCATTGTACATATGTACCCTGATTTATTGATGTCACCCCATTAGAATTAATAATAATAAAATATATATATATATATAAAATAAAAAAAATAAAATAAAATAAAAAGTCAATTAGAAAAAATAAAATAGGGAAAGTCATACCCTGGAACTCCTGCAAATATTTATCATGTTCTTTTTACTTTAAAATATTTTTGAATGCTAATGCACAGGGCCATTCAGTGGCTTAGAGACTCTAAAATCCAACACGGAAAACCTTCCCTGAAGTGTGATGTAAGGACCTGCTCACAGGAATCTGGCAGTGGCCAGACCTTGTCCTCCAATGGGGCTGAGGATATGTGTGTGTTTTTCCTAGGACTCCTGAGGTTCCTTGTTGGTTTCCTGAATATTTAGTAAGACACCATGAGCCAGGAGGAGAGACTTACTCCATAACAGCTATTGTATAAGGCTTATTTTACTCTGCTCTCATCCCTCTCTCTGTGAAACCTGTTGCCACCTTTTAAATCCTCTTAGCACACTCCAAACCTCCTCCTCCTGAAAATTATGCTGTCCTTCTATCTTCTTCCAATTATCCCAAAATATACAAAAAAAGCTTAAAAAGGCAGAGGAGGGCCCTCAAACGCCTCTATAAGATCTCCTGAGCATTGCTTTTATGTCTATAATGACCAAGAGAAACAGGAGAAGGCAGACAGAGCCCAAAGCAATCAGACAAAAGGCCGGCTCTTGGCAGCTACCCTTAAAGGCTCCAACTCCACTAAGAGGCCTTATAAGATTCCATCAGGGTCCTGCTTCAAGTGTGAAAAGAAAGGTCATTGAGCAAAAGCCAGTCCAGCTCCTTGGCCCCCACCAGGGCCATGCCTCGCTGTGGGGAAAAAAGGACACTAGAAGGTAGACTGCCCCTCACTCCTCCAAGGGAGGGTTCAATCTTTTCTAGTCCTACCCCAGCCACCTCTGACTTAACCTTGCCCAGCCTGCTGGGACTCACCACTGAAAACTGAAGATGCCCAGGGCTGTCGGTCCCATCTCACATCATCACTGATGAGCCTAAGGATATCATCCAAGTAACAGGTAAGCCACTCTCATTTTTTATAGATACGGGGGCCGTTTATTCTGCCTTGCCCAAATATTTGGATCCTGCTCATCCCTCAAAGATCTCTCTGTTATGGGTGTTTTTTTCTGTTTTTCTTTTCTTTTTTTTTTACAGGGACAGAGAGAGTCAGAGAGAGGAATAGATAGGGACAGACAGACAGAAACAGAGAGAGATGAGAAGCATTAATCATCAGTTTTTCGTTGTGACACCTTAGTTTTTCATTGATTGCTTTCTCGTATGTGCCTTGACCACAGGCCTTCAGCAGACTGAATAACCCCTTGCTTAAGCCAGTGACCTTGGGTCCTAGCTGGTAAGCTTTTTGGTCAAGCCAGATGAGCCCACGCTCAAGCTGGCAACCTTGGGGTCTTGAATCTGGGAACTTCTGCATCCCAGTCCGATGCTCTATCCACTGCGCCACTGCCTGGTCAGGCTCTGTTGTGGATGTTGATGGTCTTATTTTCCTCCTCACTTGTCATGGATCCACTGCCTTATCTAATATATGGTGTCTCCTTTGTACACTTTTTTCTCCTCTTGCCTCGGTGCCCCAACCCTATTTTAGGCCAGGACCTACATTCCAAATTTGGAGCCTCTTTCTCCTTTCACCTCCCATCCATTGAACCGGCCCTATTGCTAGTCTTGGCCAGCCAGATTTGCCCACTTCTGTTACAAATTTTCTTCTACTACCCAGCATAGTGAATTCCAAGGTTCTCCTCACCACCCCCAAGGCTGCAAAACTCCAGGAAAAGGCTCCCTGGTTTCATCTCCCCAGGTTAAAGAGAACAAAAGCTCCATCTCCACACATGCCTACAGATGACCCTTCCAGTCTACCTGAATCATCGCCAGAAACCCAGAATTGACATTAAGCTTGAGACAAAAGTTTAATGTGCTGGAAGCAGTAGTCATGGGACTTGAAGGCTAGTTGCAAAGTGTGGAAATGTGACAACAGTTCCAGTGCCATGTGGACTTTTCCTGGATGTGTGTGACTCCTGCTCCTTGTGACAGTTCTCAATGGGACCGAAGTGTGATTGGGTTGCATCTGCAGGGAATGTGGAATAGTGATGGCATCATCATGGACTTAGTGAACACATTAAGGACATTTAAAACAGCAAAGGCTCTATTATAGATTCTGATATATTGGCTAAGAATTTGCTTAATGATATAAAAGGCTTTAATCCCTTTAATGTATTAAGACCTTGTTTTGGTATCTGTTAGCATTGGCTATACTAATTTTGTGTTTATTCTGTATTTTTCTAATCTGCCTCTGAATTGGAATCTGGGAAATTGGACAAGTGCAAATCTCAGCATATAAGCTAAAATTAAAAAATAAAAGAGGGGATATGTGGGAGACAGACTGTAAGCTGACAAAGCCCTTATAGCCTAGGGCTTAGTTTAAAACTAAGATCTTCCCCACATCTTTCTAAGACTAAGATCTTCTCCACGCCCTTGATTGTTGCATGGTGGGGGGTGGTGCACTCTTATGAGGATTCCTGTTCATGCCTCAGATGTGTGACTTTGTATCAGAGACTTATTTATTTGCATGTGGCTCTGCACTATATAATAAAGCAGATTGGGGGCTTTTCCTTTGCTCTTGCAAGCTAAGGGTGTTGCAGAGACCTTACAATCCCATCCTTTTTCTCTTTGAGTTTATTTCTTCATTCTGCACTGTTCTCACTCAGGACCTGGAAAATTACTAGCTGCACTGGACCACGGCACCTAACCAAGGATATACAGCTAGTTAAATTAGTGTCAGAGTCTCAATTTTAAAAGGTCTGGTTCCTTATAAAATATGATATGACCTCCCAAGATGAAAGCCTTCTTTTTTGATTTGCTAGATATTTTTTATTATATTCTTCAGCTACTTTTAAAAAGAAGATATACTTGAAATGTGAATACTTATTAAGAATATAAAAAGACATCAACTTTGGTGCATACTCCATGGCCTTATTTTGCTCCCTGTAGCAATACATCAGAGAAAACCTCCAGAACATGCTGGAAATTCCCAGAGAGCAGGTCTGACACTTAGTATTTTCCATATCTCTCCAGGGACAGCTCAGGTTCAGTCATTCTCTGTGCAATCAGTAGAGAGCAAAAGAACCAGCCACAGAGAAGACTTGCCTTTGTTGGAAACCTAAGACAGAGACTATAACTACTACGTCTCAGTGCAAATACTAGGTCAGTGGTCACTGGCAGGTTTCCCAGGAGAGGCACATCTGTCCTCTGACTGCTTAATGTTTTTAATAAGTAATAGACCTAAAAGAAAAGAGAAAAAAGGTAAATATATGTGATTATTAAAAATATATCAGGAGCCTGACCAGGTGGTAGTGCAGTGGATTGAGCATTGGCCTGGGATGCTGAGGAGCCAGTTCAAAACCCTGAGTCGCCAGCTTGAGTGCAGGCTCACCCAGCTTGTGTGCAGGGTTGCCAGCTTGAGCATGGGATCACAGACATGACCCACGGTTGCTGACTTGAGCCCAAGGGTAGCTGGCTTGAGCCAAGGGTCACTGGCTTGGCTGGAGACCCCTGGTCAAGGCACTTATGAGAAAGCAATCAATGAAAATTAAGGTGCCGCAACTATGAGTTGATGCTTCTTATCTCTCTCCTTTCCCATCTGTCTGTCTCTATCTGTCTCTCTTTCTATCTCTCTCTCTCACTAACATATATATATATATATATATATATATATATATATATATATATATATATATATATATATATGAATGAGTGTGTGTGTGTGTGTGTATCTATATACAGTGTGTCCACAAAGTCATGGTGCACTTTTGACCGTTCACAGGCCAAAAGTGCACCATGACTTTAGGACACACTGTATATAGCAGGAAAATACACACACACAACAGCCACAGTATTATTAGACTAAGTAAAAATTCAAAGTAAGAGATAACATTCACAAAGATATAAAATATTTCATGCCAAGCAACATTAGTGCCAAATAAACAGAGTTGAAAATAAGAACTTTAGAATCATAATATTTGTATATATCTGATGTATATAGGAATATGTATAATAAAAAGAATATATATCCTTCCAATTGTGATATTTGATTGTGTATGTGGCTAAAAATAACCTTAATACATTATACAAAACAGAATTTTTTCCAGACCTTATTTTCTGATTATAATATAACAAAACTAGAAATCAACAATAAAAAGGGAAGCAAAAACTTAACCACTAGAAACTAAGAAACTCTCTAAATAATCCTAAACCAAAGTAAAAACAAACTATTTAGAAAGTAACAAAAGACCACTACATACTAAAATATATGAGCTATAGTAAAGACTAAATTCAGATAAAAATTTATTCTTCCAATACTTTTATTATGAAAAATAAAGACTCAAATGATTTAACATTAGAAAAAGAGTACCAAGATAAATCAATAGAAAGAATGACACATGAATCAATAAGATAAAAGATTTTAAAAAATGAAATAAATAGAAACTAACAAAAAATTAAAAAACTGAAAAGACCCAGTAAATCTCATTAAAAAGCAGACAAAATAAAAATATGAGATTACCAATGAGAAAGATACCATAGATACTAAATAGATTAAAAGAACTACAAGAGAATATTATGTGGAACTATATGATAACCAATTCGAAATCTATATGATTTTATATAAAAATATAGGCATCAAAATTGATCCAAGAAATGGTGAAAAACCCACTTCATCAGAGCTGCTACTTATATACCAGGCTGAAAAGATAATTAATCTCTCAAAACAACAACAACAAAAAACTATCTCATAGAAGTCAGTACCAGGATAAGATAGTTTTATAATTAGGTTCTCTTTAATCTTTGAAAAACAGAAAATATCTACATTTTTTGTGTTTTTCTAAGCCATAGAAAAGTTGGTAAACTCCCTGATTCACTTCAAGAAGTTGGTGTAATTATAATCTTAAAACCTAATGAGGACCACCTGACCAGGTAGTGTTGCAGTGGATAGAGCATCACCTGGGATGCTGATGACCCAGGTTCAAAACCCCAAGGTCGCCAGTTTGAGCCTGGGCCCATCAGGCGGGAGCACAGGTTCACCAGCTTGAGCTCAGGGTCACTGGCTTGAGCATGGGATCACAGACTTGGCCCCAAGGTCACTGGCTTGAAGCCTAAGGTCGCTGGCTTGAGCCCAAAGGTCGCTGGCTTTGCTGGAGCTCCCTGGTCAAAGCACATATTAGAAAACAATCAATGAATAACTATGATGTCGCAACTATGAGTTGATGTTTGTCATCTCTTTCCCTTTCTGTTTGTCCCTGTCTGTCTGTATCTCTCACAAAAATCAAACAAAAAATTGTAAGGACAGTAAAAATCACAGGTAGTGTTATTGAAAAATGAGCTTAAACTTATAAAAGGATCAATGAGAACAAAATTTGCAACAAATATATGAATAATATCAAGAGTCTCACTATCTAACTGCTCTTGTGGTGCTGAGACAAGTGGAAGCCCTCCACAGTATCTGGGTAGGAATTCCTTCGGTCACCTTACCTCAGTGACTACTAGAGGGTGTTGCTAAGATGAAATGGAGAAGCCAAGCTTTATTAGGAAGGTGGCAGTTATCACTAGAAAGTTCAATTCTGTAAAGTATTTGGGACCTAGTGTTTTTATCTTAGCTAAAACTTACTGAGACTGAACGTGTCAGGCATTGGGCTGAGTGTTTTTGCATTATTTCTTATATAATTCCTAAAGTATTCCCAGGATGTAGGAACTATTACTATCTCTCTTTTGAAAATGAGGAAATAAACTTTCCAGTGTCATATAGCAAGGAAGTGTCAGAGCCAGGATTTGAATCCTCGTGTGAATCCAGTCCTGAACCCCACTGTGTGGGCTCTCCCCAAACCCACCTTGCTGGTCTTCTCACCCCACCGTCTTTGTATAAGCTGCTCCTTGTGCCTGGAACATTTAACCAAAATAATAGTAGTGCTTACAATAATAAAGCCTATTATTACAATAATAAGCTGTCATCTATTGAAAGATGGTTATGTTCCTGGCACTGTGCTAAGCAGGCAATATGCATTCTCATTATATCCTCCTAACAATCCCATGAGGTAGTTATTATAAATTAATCATTCAACAAACCATGATGGACTATTTGTTCCAAGGGTACAGTGGCGGAATTGGGAGAACAATGGTACTTTGGTTGGTGAAAGATTGGTTTAAATCAGTCTTATGGAAAAGAATATCTAAAATAATTTTCTAATGAGAGTATAAGAAAAACCTCAGTTTCTCAGATAACCAATTTTATATATTGTTTTACCGTTAAGTGGTTGTTAATCAAGCTAAAAGAAACTGTTGAAAAGTCTTGATAGAGTAGCATTAAAAATACTTCACCTGTAGGCATGGGAGATAGATAAATCAATTAATCATCAAAGAAAACTGCTTAGAAAATGAGAGACATCCATCTTATTTGACCTCATCAGTTATTTTCTCACTTAATTTCAGTATCTTCAGGTAAAGTTAAAGTGTGCTAATATAGGAGATGACGACACTACATACTAACTACTTGATACTCTAAAGATACAATTTTCTGTCTTCCAGGGGTCTGATAAATTGGCCCAAGAAAGAAATCCTTAAATAAACACTTCTTGATCCAAGACAATGTTACTGTATCTTAACTGTAGTATAATTTTTGGTATATTTGGGTAAAAGGCACAAAGATTTTTAATTTCACACAGCAAATGGAAAAAAACACCACTCTTTAAGAATTAACTTATGTGCCTTATTGATATTTAACTACAGTAGATTGAATGAAGACACCTATCCTTACAACCAAACATGAATGTTTTTTTAAATCCATACCAAGATAGAAAAGTTATAAAAATACATTTTATTTCAATAGGCCAATTTTGCATATGGCTTGTATATTAAATTTCTTGATCATGACAACACTATGATAGGAAGATCTCTTTGTTCTTAGGTGACACATACAGAAGTATTTTGGGGTACAGTGCTATAATGCCTACTTCTTCCAAGTGGTTCAACAAGAGCAAAAGGGGAGGGTATAGCAACATATTAAAAAGTTGTGACTGGCCTGACCAGGCGGTGTCACAGTGGATAGAGCATTGGACTGGGATGCGGACCAGGTTCCAGACCCCGAGCTCGCCAGCTTGATCACAGGCCCAACTGGCTTGAGCAAAAGCTCGCCAGCTTGGACCCAAGGTCGCTGGCTCCAGCAAGGGGTTACTCGGTTTGCTGAAGGCCCGCGGTCAAGGCACATGTGAGAAAGAAATCAATGGATAACTAAGGTGTTGCGAAGGCAACGAAAAACTAATGATTGATGCTTTTCACCTCTCTCCATTCCTGTCTGTCTGTCCCTATCTATTCCTCTCTCTGACTCTCTCTCTCTGTCCCTGTAAAAAAACAACAACAACAAAACAAACAAACAAACAAAGTTGTGACTGTATAAAAGGGATATGAGTTTGGGTTTTTATTTGTTTTTTTTGGGGGGGGGTATGAGTTTTATTGTATTAATTTTTCAACTTTTCTGAAGGATTATAATTCTTCAAAATAAAAATTTAAGAGAAGAAATTTGATTACAGAAAATTACCTGCCTTTATGTCTTGTATCTTAGTAGCTGACATAAAAGTCATTGAAATGCTTTTATTTTTCTCTGTTTCCATCTAATATTTATCCTTAGGTGAATATAATTCCTAAAATAATAAGACCTATAAATGTATCAGGAAGAGACTGTTAAAAATAGATATGATGGCCTGACCTGTGGTGGCGCAGTGGATAAAAGCGTCGACCTGGGAACACTGAGGTCGCCAGTTCAAAACCCTGCACTGGTCTGGTCAAGGCACATATGGGAGTTGATGCTTCCAGCTCCTCCCCCTTTTCTCTCTCTCTCTCTCTCTCACTCTGTGTCTTCTCTCTAAAATGAATAATAAAAAAATAGATATGATGGCCCAATGGGAAAAACTCAGACAAACACAATTTCTTTTGAGCTGTAGTTCAAAAATACTTAAGGAGCACCACAGAACATTAGTCTATTAATGAGACTTGGAAGAATACTTGGAACAATTTGGGAATGGCTACATCATTCTGATGACACATGAATTCATGTCTTTCATCTTTTTTCCTTTCCATTCTCTTTACAGGCAACACGTGGCATCCCCAAGCCTAGAGAGAAGCTGTCTTTCTCTAAGCATGTGGGGCTCCTCCTTGACCCCTGTTGATTGAGGCCAGGAAACCTGATGAAGGATAAAAGCATCCAAAATTCTTGTAGGGAGTGGGAAAATTTTTCTACCATAGAGAGGGCTGGAGGCATCAAGATGTTTTTAAGTTCCCCAGGTGACTTACATATGAAGCCAGCTTGAGAACCACTGTTCTAGAGACTTGCTTCCCAGTGTGGTCTGTGGACCAGGAACATTGGCATCACCTGAAACCTTGTTAGAACTCAAGAATCTTAGAGCCTACCCTTGACCCACTGAATCAGAATCTGCTGGTTAACAAGATCCCTGGGTGATTCAAAGGCACATTAAAATTTACGTACAAAATGAGTGCAATGATCCAACAGGTAGGGGCTGATTCAATACTTTGGTGATATTTTGCACCCTCACCCTACAGCAAGGTTATGATAAAATATATTGTTGTCCTCAAAGAACTCAGTCTCTTCCAACTAGATAATAATCCTTTATAGGACAAAGATCCTTCCTAGTTTCTCTCAGCAACTGCAGGGTCTAGCACAATGTTTCATAAATAATGTGTGTACCATAAATGCCTTTGCTCATGCCAGTAGAAATAAGAGTACTTTGAAATTAGGAACCATATTTTATCAAAGGACTATAGATCTCATGGTGTACATTAACACACAAGGCCTTCCTTGAAAATTTGGGAAATTATCAAGAAAGAGAATAATATTATTGGCTTCCTGATAAGCTCTTGGTTATCTCTGTGGACTTTTAAGAAACAAAACTACACTTCATATGCCTCCATTATCACCCCATTACCAAGTGCCCAATGATTTCTTTTATCCAAATATATTGAGAAAGCCTGTGGGTCTTTTACTGTTTTATTCTTCTGTTTATTGTTTTAGAATGTAAATTAAAATGAACCTTAAAGAAAAACCAATTTTCTGAAGTTATTCTCTAGAGAAAAGGCAATGAAAGGTAAAATAAATTATGCAATGCATTTACTGATAGCAAACAATTGGTTTATTTCCAGCATAGATGACTCATTAATTCAACTAATACTGAAGATGTGCCACATGAGTAAAAGGTTTCCAAGCGTGGTTATAGATGTGATAATGAAAGGCTGTGCATTCTGCTTCTTCGAGTCCATTGTTATTGTCAGTGTATCAGTACAGTGTTCTGAAACTTCTCCCCACAGCAGATCTGACACATACCCAACCAAATAAATCATTCCCAGATTGATCACTTCTGGCAAGAATAAGAATTTCATATGCCAACCCATAGCTGAGCCACACTATATCTTTATTAAAAATAAAGAATACTTGCCATTTAGTGAAAGCTTAATATGTACTAGGAACTGCATTAAGTCTTTTCATGCTTCGTTTTACTCAACTTTCAAACAGTTGTATGAAACATTTGTATCAACTTTTTCAGAAGAGGAAACTGAGGCTGAGAAATCTTAATTTAGTTGCTCTAAATCAGCCAACAAGGACTAAGCTCTTCTCTAATACTTCTCACAGTTACTAAGTAACATTTTGTTCTCAGTAACATCTCTTAACCGGAGCTAGAATTCTATGAAACATCAGGGAGGCAGAAGCCTGGTCTATGGGGATTTTGTACTTTTAGCTCATCCTCATCATGGCGCAATAGGAACACCATGTTGGCAGGATCATTTCAACAGAAAGTGGTAGTACTTGACACCAACATTCATTAAAATGCCAGAGATTTCCAGGAATGAGCCAGCTTCCTATTTATGGGTTCTTCCTCTTACCTCCCCATACCTCTTAGTCCTCTGAGAAAGGGAAGAAGTGCAGGAAAAGTTGCAGAAATCAATTTATTAGGGTAAGTGTCTTAACCTACACACTTAACAATAGCAAAAATCCTGATTTTATGTATTGCTTTTGGAATATATTATTATTGCAAATTACCAGAAATAGTATGTGGTTTCCTAAGTTTAAAAATACTACAACTTTTTAAGGTATAGGAGTTTAGGTCTATCTTCCTATTTTTTTTAAATGGCAGAATCTCTTACATTTCCAAAGTCAGTAAATGAGGGTAAGATAACCTATCAAATGAAAAGCCAGAAGTATTATTTACCACATATAGAATAGAAAACACCCACTGAAATGCAATCCTATTTTACTCATTAGAGAAACCTTGTGATCTCGATGTCTGGATATTGGTTATACGAGCCTTATATTTAACATGCACATGGTAATGAAACATAGAATATCCCCTCCAAAAAAGAAATTATTTGGTGGCATACTCATAGTTTAATAAGCGTGTATCTGACTTTCATATATTCTCAGCTTTTGGCAACATGTCAACATATATTCACATGACTAGTGAACTTCACTAGATGTCTATATTAAGCTGAAAATACATAGTAAGTCAAATCAAATTAAATACGTATAAAATTTTTATTTCAAGTCGATCGGATTATGCGCAGGAAACTCTGTAAATGAAAATATTAATAAAACATTTATTACTAATTTATGACCCTTTCAAATATAAAATTAGTAAAACTTACTGTTTTTAAACTCAAATTGCCCTCAATATACCAAGATTAGAACTGGTATACTCAATCAGGGATTAAAATCACCACTACTGTATGAATTGTGAGCAAACTGATATTTCTATCCTCAGAGAGGCTGCTGGTATACAAATACAGGATTTTGAAAATCTTTTCACCTAAAGAAGTAATTGCATTTCTGGGAGAAATGTGTTCAGTTGAAGATGACAATACACAACTGCTTTGGGTTGGCACAGACTTCTGTAGGTCTTTTGCCACATTTTTGTTTTAGATATTATCCTAAACTCAGCATGTTTGTGTGTCAAATGGATGTTTCTGAAATGCTATCATCCGCTGGGAGTTGAGAGAATTCAACTTTGGCTTAATGCCATATATATATGGAATTCTTCAAGTTAAATACTAATATGAAGTTTGATAGTCAGCCTTTGTTCAACAAATGTTCACATTGTCCATATGTATTTACTCAAACCTTTATCTTTCTTAAGTTTTTGAAAGGAAAGTGATGAAGTTCTGTCATGCCACAGTATTACAAAACCTAAATTATTAAAATAGATAGCATGCTTAGGCGACAGGATTTTGGGACATCATGATTAAGAACACAAGCTCAACAGACCTCAGCAGCCACTAAAGCTTCCTGTATCTCTGGCTCCCTGATCTGTAAAGTGAGGTAATTATACTTACCTCACAGGGTGGTCATGAGATTATATAAGACAGCATATACCAAGTACTTATATACTGTCTGACTCATTGTAATAAATGCAGTGCTATCAAAATATCCTTATCAATAATTTTAGCTATAGAAATTGAATGAATACTCAATCTAAATTGTCATTTCCATGTGTAGTTTAAGGGCATTTCTGGGGTCTACTGGTCCAGAGACCTTGAAAGTCTTAGAAACCAGACTTGGTCCCCCACTCTCACCTCACCCCATGAAAGATCTGAAGAGAAGTTTAAAAGTCAGGATTCTGTAGAACTCCAGTGATACAGTTGTGAACTTCAACTCTATTTGTAAAACATGCGTGCAGAGTACCTTTAATGGGAACAAAGACTTGTCCATGAGTATATTCCCAGAAACCTAGTGGGCGTTCAGTGTAGCCCATGTCTAGTGCAACAGAAAAATTTCACCTAAGCATTAGGCCTATTTGAATTATAATCTAGTTGTTTTTGAAAATCAGAATCAATATTTCAAAGACATACTGGGTAAAACTATCAAAACTAAGAAGATAAAAAAAATCTACATCTAATTTGTTACACGCCAGTGTGTTTAAAATTTTGTTCAAATACTTGCCTTGCTATCACATGTCCCATTTGGAAATAGTTTTGTTAGGTCCAATAAAAACCTTATTCACTAGGTTTTCAAGTATTTAAATATGGCTGCTTTAAATGTTTTGGAGCCACAGCTGGTGCCAATGTGTTAATAAAAACTCATTCAGGAAAGCAAGTCCAAGAATATGGTTGGCACTTACATTCTCTCCAGTATGTAGATCAAATGTCAAGCTACAGTGCCAGTCTGAAGTGTAATTAACAGAGACTGGGACATTTAGCACTTGGCAGCATGGAACTGAATAAAGAAAATTAAACACAATTTTAGAAGCTTACCATGTGCTCTCTTCTACTGGTTTCTGTCACTGAGACTATAGGATAAGTGACTCTTTTGCTGTCTCCTCCCCTCTACCTGCCACCAAACAAAATTAAATGATGCTATTTTTATATTTGTTTAGTATTGCACAGCTTACAAAGTACTTTCGCATACGTATCTCATTTAACCCTCACATCCATAAGGAATGGAGTTTGTAAAACCAGCAAGGAAAACATTATATTTATATTCTAAGAGCTTGGAAAGTTAAAGTGATGTATGTAAAAATTCAGAGGTAAACAATAAGACCAGAACTTGCTCTTGATGTATCTCAACTGTCAGAGCACTAACAAAAATTAAGAACATTGTGAGACCTATCAAACATCTGGAGACCTATGGCTCATACCACTGGTGACCAGACCAGCTCCAAAAGTACCATAGAACGTGATTTGGAATGAGCTCCAGAAGTCCACTCCTCTTATTAAGATGAGTGGACTGTGGGTTGGTTCTCAGGATCAGAAAGGAAGAATGGATCTACATTCTGGGGGGCACTGAGTTAAATTATAACAGTATATTCTAGTAGGTGGAGCTGAAAGTATTTCTAATATCATCCAACAGAGTTAATAATGCTGAGACTGTGAACTAAAAAAAGAAAAAAAGATTTGGCATCTGTCTTTGCTTATATGTAGCTAGATATCAAAAACTTCCAAACCATATGTGGATTTAACGTAAATTTGATGGTACTGTATAACTGCTTTTTGATTTCTTGGTTGACTTTATATATTGCATGTTAGAAAGAGAACATAAAAGACCAAATGAAAAGAATTATTGCCAGAAAATGTTTTAGTCCATCTTTCTTTCAAAATATTGGATTTAAGAGATCAATCTTATTTTATTAAGTTTATAGTTTCCTGATGTTTTTACTTAATTTTGTTCAAAGCAAATATATATCTGGATGTCTACAAACTATTCTCATAACCTGATCCATAAATGACTTAATACATGATAGGAGTGTAGGTTTATTTATAAAATGTCCAGTCAATGCCAGAATTATCAGATTTCTACACAATAGCAAAATCATCCTAAGATACAGTCGGAACAGGGTTGCATATACTCAGTAGTCCTTCTTTATTCTTATAATACATCCAAAGGCAGCAAGAAGAATACGAAACAAAAATTTAAACTTATATTTGGTGAAATCAGGAGCTCAGACTCCAAAATATTTGTAAACACTGCCAAAAGCAACTGAGTTTGCAAAGGAACCCCATGGAAGGAAGTAAAACACAGAAAAGAGAGTCCAGCAGTTGTAAATATCAGAAATTAACAAACAAACACACTCCTGAAGTCCAGAGACATTCTGAGAGGCAGAAGCTCTATCTGAATCAGAGGGTGCAAGAATTAAAATGAGACGAATATCAGAAGCCCCCCTGAATCTGGTTCATTCAGAGAAAGAGGAATCAGGGGTAGATAAAAACCACAAGATAAGCCATATTTGCAGGAAGTTTGTTGTCCCCCAAGGAGAGAAGAGCCTTTGGTTTGTGAAAACCATCTAGTGTAGATTGTCCTGACCTCTTCCTACCTAAGGAAACTTTTACAAAGAGCAGATATAGGAAAATTCGATATATTCAATAAGAAATGTATCTTTCTATAATACAAAATTCAAAATAGTTAATAAATAAAATTCAATAAATTCAGTAAGGATTACAGCATCAATACAAAAGTGCTATGTAAAGGAGGAATAAAGCAGCCAACTTCATTAATGGATGAAAAACACTCACCAAAGGAACACTGCCACAGAGCACATAAAATTGTGAATAAAAGTTTTCCATACGATAAAAAAAAACATCTCTTCTATAAGAAAAAGTCACAAACAGAAGTACCAGATCTTAAAAAGGAGATGTTGAAACAGAAGAGATGAAGTATGAGCTATAAGAACTGATGTAAGCCTGACCAGGCTGTGTGGCAGCGGATAGAGTGTTAGACTGGGATGCAGGGAAGACCCAGGTTCAAAACACCAAGGTCGCCAGCTTGAGCACCCTGGGCTCATCTGGTTTGAGCACAGCTCACCAGCTTGAATCCAAGGTCGCTGGCTTCAGCAATGGGCCACTCGGTCTGCTGTAGACCCCCAGTCAAGGCACATATAAAAAAGCAGTCAACAAACAATTAAGGTGCCGCAACGAGGAATTGATGTTTCTCATCTCTCTCCCTTCCTGTCTGTCTGTCCCTGTCTGTCCCTCTCTCTGTCTCTATGTCTATGTCATAAAAAAAAAAAAAACCTGAGGAAAGAAGTAGAGAATAAATAAACAGCAGAAATTAAAAGAATTAAAAAAGCTCAAGGGCAACAATTATGGGAAACATAAAGAAGACACAGAAGATAAAATGAGAACAGTAAATACGATAAAATAGAAATAACCTAAAATACTGAAGAGAAAATGAGAGCTCTAGATGACAGGTACAGGAGGTCTAAGGTATACATTACTGGAATCAATCCCCAAGAAGAAAATCTAAAAAATGAAACAGAACAAATATTTAAAGGCATAATTCAAGTAAACTCTATATAACAAAAAGGCCTCAGAGTGTGCCAGGATGAATTTATCCAGAAGAGTCAACATGGAGACATAATCTAGTACATTTACCTATCTTCACAGATAAAGAAAGAACCCGTTAAATAATCTGGCAAAAACATAGTTACCAGAAGATGCAACAAAATCTTTAAAATATTCAAGGAAAAAAAGCAAGAGTTGAGGATTTCACATCTAACCAAACAAGGGAAGAATGCTTTCACCAGGAGACACAAGGATTTCACTGAACTGGAAGCTCAGACTGCCATCCAGCCACTGTGGACTCCTCATGCCTTTGAAACAGCAGGAAAATAAGGGAGTTAATTGTGCTGGCTGGAACAATTGATCCTGACTTCCAAGGGGAAATTGGACTGTTATTTCACAATGAAGGTAAGGAATAGTATGTCTAAAATAAAAAATATCCCTTAGCATGTATTGTGATTAAGGTGAGTGAAGACTATAAGAACTCAATCCAGGAATGACTGCTAATGACCTAGACCTTTCAGGAATGAAGATTTAGGTAACTTCACCAGATAAAACCATGACCATCTGAGGAGGTGTTTGCTGAAGGCAAAAGAAATAAAGATGGGGTGGTGAAGGAAGTTAGGTATAAACACCAGCTATCAGCATGTGACCAGTTACAGAAATAAGAGCTGTAATTGTCATGAGTATTTCTTCTATATTTTGTTATATATGTGTGTTTATACCAAATACCTATTTTATTTCCTTACCATGTAACATAAAATGTATTGACTTCATATTATTATATTTGAGTATCATTCATTTTATATACAGTGGTACCTTGACACATGAGTTTAATTTGTTTCATGGCCAAGTTCGTGACTCAATTTGCTTGTACGTCAAATTGAATTTCCCTATTTAAATTAATGAGAATGCAATTAATACATTCTGGCCCCCAGAAACCACACAATTTTTTTGTTTTATATGCTTTTAAATAAGAAAATGTACTTTATAAATAACAAATATACACACACACAATAAGAGAGAATGTAAAGAAATAAACTGGTTTATGAAGTATATTTACCTTCAAAGTCAGGCGAAGATGCTGGTGGAGGGGTAGGATACATTAGCATAACAATGGACCTTCCCCAAAAGAAAGGTAATTAGCAATTTCACAGACAGCTGCCCGGCACAATTTTTAACAATAAAAGTGAACAAACTCAGAAAATACTAATTTTACAAACTCATTTGCTCAACAATCAGCATCTTCTTCACTAACTTTTGTCTTTTTCACCACACTTTCCTCGCTTTCACTTAGAGGCCATTTCAACAAAAATCTTTCTATGGAAGTTTGTTTCTTTCTTCCTTTCAGAATGTTCAGCAGGCCAACTAGTGGAGGGTGGTGGAAGCTCGTAATTCAAATATCCGCTCGTGACGTAAAGCAAAAAATCCCGTGAGAGACTGCTTATCTCTCAAATTGCTCGTGATTTAAAATGCTCGTGGGTCAAGGAACCACTGTAATAGTATTTAAGTTACAGGATATCAAAGAAAAGACTATCCACCACTAAAGGACTTCACTTCTTCTGGGAAAGGGGTTAGTGCATTTTGGGCTGTATTCATGATAGTAATATGCTGGGCAGAATTATGACCTTGTTATCACCCTTATTTGGAGAGTAAGTCTGACTTAAGGAGATTCATATCAATGTCAATTTGACAAGTGGTAGACCTGTGATGGTTACTTTTATCTGTAAACTTGTCTTGGCCCTCGGGTGCCCAGATATTTGGTTAACAGTCTTCTGTCTGTTTGTTAGGGTGTTTCTGGATGAGATTAATATTTGAATTGGTTGATGTAGTAAAGAAGGTTAACCTCCTCACTAAGAGTGGGCTCCATCCAATCTATTCAAGGCCAGAATAGGACAAAAAGCATAAGCAATGGAGAATCTGCTGTCTTCAAGCTAGGCCATTGGTCTTCTCATGCCATGGAACTCAGCCTCAGAGTTGGACTTATACCATCAACTCTCCTTGTTTTTAGGCCTTTGAAACTCAGACTGCAACTTACACTATCAACTCTCTTAGGCCTTTGGAGTTGAACTGGAAACACACTATCAGCTCTCCTGGGTCTCCAGCTTGCTGACTGCAGATCTTGGTATATCTCAGTCTCCATAATTATGTGAGCCAATTTTTCATTATACATATATGTATATGTATGTGTGTGTGTGTGTGTGTGTGTGTGTGTGTGTGTGTATACACACAAATACACCTACTGGTTCTATTTCTCCAGAGAACCTTAGCTAATTCAGATTTGTGGAGAATTAAGAATATTAACTAAAACTATAATTATAAAAGTAACTGAGAACAAAACTGCAAACCCTTCTTAGCATCAGTTAAATCATACACAAAATCAAAGCAAAGAAAGCAGGTAACAGGTCATACAGTCAAATGCCTGAAAATTATCTGTAAATTCAGGAAATATAAAATAATAAAACTAAGTTAAAATACATCTGTCACACTGATAAAGTATAAGCTGGCTTCCAAATCCATTATTAAACCCACTATAGACCATATTCAAGAGAAGCACCTAAAATAAAATAATTCAAAGTGGCTAACACTAGAAGGATGATATACCAGGCAAATAAAAAGAAAATAGCAAAGGTAACAATTTTATATCAGAGAATGTAGATCTCAGGTTGAAAAGTATTAATCTAGTTCATCTGGATAACACAATTAATTAAACGAATCTGATTATAAATATCACACCTCATATCCTGAAAAATAAGAGATTATACCCTCTGTGTAAGTGCCTCAGAAATATTCACAGAAGTGGAAGAAACAAAGAGAATCATATAAATGGTTTTTAAAAATCTAAAAAATAAAAGATCCAAAGGAAATCTCAATACATTACAAAGAGTAGAAATAGCATGGACAACATTCTTTGATCACCATGTTTACCACAATTTAACAATTAAATAAGAAAACAGAAAACCAATATCTCTTGGAATTTAAACAATCTTATTTAAACAATTATTGAATGAAAGAAGAAAATTCAAAACTAAAACTGCATATATCTAAAAGACAATGAGAAAACTAAACATTGCTAGAGTTACACTGAGAGGAAAATTTATAGTCTTAAATACTTAGATTATAAACACAAAAGACTAAAAATACCGTATTTCCCCATGTATAAGACGCTGCCATATATAAGATACACCTTAATTTGGGGGCCCAAAATTTGAAAAAAAATGTATTACATAAAGTTATTGAACTCAAGTTTTATTCATCATAAGATCCATACAACTCCTCATCACTGTCAAAACTCCGATCCATTAACTTGTCCTTATCTGTGTCTGATGATGAATCACAGTCTTCAACAATGAGTGCAAAAGCAAGCATGAAAAAGTGGGAAATGCAAGTAAAAAATTCTGTATGTGAGGGCGATCTGGCTGCGACATCTGTCACCCCATTGATCACCACGGTTGATTCAGCTGATCTGGCTGGCTAGGCAGGTGTCCCCTTCCTCCCTCACCGCTCCACGTACGTCCCTCCTGAAGCTGCATGCTCGGTCTAAGAGAACAACCTTCCCTGATAGAGGAGAGGACCATTCTTCAGCCAAGGGTATACAAGTAGCTGTGCTCCCCTGCTAGAACATCCAAACAAATCTCAAGCAAGTAAAAAAAATCTACAACCACTGTATAAGACACACCCAGTTTTTAGACCCTAATTATCTCGAAAAGGGGTGCGTCTTATACATGGGGAAATACAGTAAGTGAATTGGGCATTCAGGTTAAGAAGTTAGAAAACAAACAAAGCAAAATGAAGGAAAGCCAAAGAAAGGCATCTAGAAAGTTAAAATCAGAACTCCAGAAGTTGGAAAACAAAAACTAAATACTAGTTCTTTGAAAAAAGTCAATTAAGCAGATAAACTGCTAACTTAGTAAAAATACGTTTTTAAATATGAAAATAAAGTAATAGATAAGGAAGAAATAACCACTAACATTTAAAAAAGACACAATCATAATAAACTGAACTATTTTCTCATGAACAAAAATAACAAAATTGACTCTAGAAAAGACATAAAATCTAAACAGCACAATTGCCATCAAAGAGACAGGGAACTTCATCAAAGAGCTACTTCTGCCTCTTGTCCATTTTTCCCAGTTAAGATACCAGTAAAAAAGATTCCTTGGAGTAATTCATTAAGACTGTCAAAAAACAGATATTTTCAATGCTCTTTAAACTGTTTTAGAGTGTTAAAAAAACTTTCAGATTCATTTAGAAACATGCAGGACACTGATGGTAAATTATGATGAAGCATGTAAAAGAAAACACTATCTCCAACAGCATTTATGAATATTAAAGAAAACTCCCAGAAAAGTCCAGCAGCATATTTTTTTAAAAAAAACAATGCATCATTTCTAAGTAGGATTTATTACAATTCTACAAAAGAGGTTCAATATTAGAATACACTGGGGAACAAATTTTTTGTTGCATCCACAAAAACACTTGTTCTTACCTAATTTGAGTATGCTGATCTCAAATCTGACATTAGTTTTTCTCTGTAAGCTACAGTTTTTTGCATTCAAAATTTTAGGTTTTCTTTTTTTTTTTACAGGGACAGAGGGTCAGAGAGAGGGATAGATAAGGACAGACAGACAGGAACGAAGAGAGGTGAGAAGCATCAATCATTAGTTTTTCATTGTCACTGCGACACATTAGTTGTTCATTGATTTCTTTCTCACATGTACCTTGACTGCAGGCCTTCAGCAGACCGAGCAACCTCTTGCTGGAGCCAGTGACCTTGGGTCCAAGATGGCGAGCTTTTGTTCATGCCAGATGGGCCCGTGCTCAAGCTGGTGAGCTCGGGGTCTCGAACCTGGGTCTTCCGCATCCCAGTCCGACGCTCTATCCACTGTGCCACCGCCTGGTCCGGCAGGTGTTCATCTTATTGAAAAATTTTCAACATTTAGTTTAACATAATGAAGTAGAATGTCTATTTGAGCATCATCTTTGTGAAAATATAGTAATTTATATAATGCAGTAAATACACTAATACACTAAAAGATATGATTGTATCAGAATTTGTCTACAATTTCAAAATAGAACATATTAAAACACTTATTTTAATCATAAAATTTGTGCAAAAATTATTTAAATTTTATTCAGGCAAAAGTTTGCGTTTGTAGCTCTTGCGTTTGTGTACTTGTTGAGGACAATCTCGTTTGATGCTCCAGCAGTAGTCTCCATCATATTTCTGTCCCATTGCCCCTGATAATGCTCTTCATCATCTTCAGATCTTGAAAGAAAGAAAATTTTCCTCTCAGTATAACTCATCACTAATAGCTGCAAGATTTTTGGGAAACTTATCAAGGTGACTGTTCAGAAAGTGAATCTTAATGCTCGTGTTACATCCAATGTCATGGAAAGCCAACAGCATCTTTTGAACCAGAAGTTCATAGTTTTTGCTTTTTTGTTGCCAAGGAAGTTCTTTGTAACTGCCACAAAAGACTGTCATGCTGCTTTCTCCTCCCTATTCATCTTCCTTGCAAATTCTTTGTCACGTATGAGGGTTTGAATTTGAGGTCAATCGAATACACCTGCTTTTATCTTCTCGAAAGTCAAGGCAGAAAAAGCAGAAATAATATGTTGAAAGCACTCACTTTCTCTATTCAAAGCCTGAATAAACAAACTGCTTCATTAAGCCAAGTTTGATGTGAAGTGGGGTAAAATGATTCTGTCTCGATTAACTACAGGTACATTCACAATATTTTGCATCCCTACTTCCAGAACTTCACATTTCGGCCACTCTTTCTGTGTCCAGTGTTTCTCCTGAGCTCAGCTGTCTCACAAACATAGAAAGCAAGGAGGATACTTTATGAAACTTTTCTGTTGTCCTAGCAGGAAATTTATCATTTTAAGATCCACACAAATGATCCAGTTATGCTCCTCATACTTCAGAAAGTCAAGGACAATTTTTATGTCATTATAATCTTCTTGTAGATGAGTTGAATAACCAATTGGAACCACTGCATAAACATTACTGTTGTGTAGGAGAACACATTTCAAACCCCGTTTAGAACTGTCAAGAAATAGCCATCATTCTTTTGAACTGTAAGTGATAACACCTAGCTGGCTGAGAAGACTACTGATATCATGACAGTAAACAAAGTGTTTGTCTTCAGAAAAAAAGTCCACAAAAATTTGTTCACGCTGCCTGAAATGGGATACTTTAGCTGACCAGTGAAGTGCATTCTTTTCTTGAAGCCTGGAGGCTAATAATTCAGCTGCTTTCTTTGAAAGGCCCAAATCTCTTACTAAGTCATTCAATTCAGGTTGGCTAAACTGCTAAGGGGTTAGCATCAGAAGAAGACCCTTCAGATTCTACAACCATTTCCTCATGCATCTTATCAAAATACACTTGATCACCATGTTCACTTTCTTCATCCTTAGAAGAAATAAAACCATTGAATACTGGAACCGGGAGTGTCTCAGAGTGTGGGATAGGTCATATTGCTGAAGGAATATTAGGATATGCCATTTTTTATCTATGTCCATGAGTCTGTTTTATATCCCACCTATGTGTGAAATCATAGTTCTCAGCTTTTTCTGATTTACTTATTTCACTCAGTATAATGTTCTCAAGGTCCATCCATGTTGTTGTAAATGTCACTATGTCATCATTTTTTATGGCTGAGTTGTATTCCATTGTATATATTTGCCACATCTTCTTTATCCACACCTCTACCGAGGGACACTTTGGGTGTTTCTATGTCCTGGCCACTGTGAATAATGCTGTGATGAACATGGGGGTGCATGTGTCTTTATGTACCCATATTTTCAAGTTTTGGGGGTATATACCCAGTAATGGGATTGCTGAGTCATATGGTAGTTCTATTCTTAATTTTTTGAGGAACCATCATACTTTTTTCCATAATGGCTATACATACTTTTTTGTAGATAAATATTTAAGAAAAAAAATACATTTCTGATCTCTGCAGCTGAGGACCAATTTCTGTGTTACACACATGCTTATATATACCTCCTGTACTTCCGTGGAGCATTTACCATAATTAAATAATCAACTCATAGTAAATAGGTAAGTGTATGTTTTCCATCCTAGAGCATAAACATCACAAGAGAAGGAGCCAGGACTGTATTATTTAGTTCTGCATTCTATAGTGTTGACACATAGCAAGTACTCACTACACTAAATGAAGAAGTCGGTATGTTTTAAAATCTAGATGTTTTACTTTTACCTTATTCAGAGAGTCAAAATAACTACGGATATCTCAATGCTTCATTGCTGCCTTAGAGGCACCGAGGAAGATACTTTCTGATGTCCCCACTGCTGTGCTGTGGCTTGTTGCAGGTGTCCTTGTTTTGGAGAAAGGTTTAGAGCAAAAGCCTAGGTATTTGCAAGGGACCTCTGAGGTTTCAAAAGCTTGATAATGGGCTCTTGAAAAAAGCTTTGGCATTTCCCCCCTATCCATTAACCCCTTCTTTTTTTCCGAAGAGAACTCCATGCATTCACCAAGTCCTGAATAGGCGAATGACCACTCCCTTGAGAGAATGCATTTTCCATCTTCCTTTGAACATTGGTGAGGCTTTGAGTCTTGGTTCTAGCTACTAGATTTTAGCAACAATTGCTCCATGTCCTTCAAAATGAAGTTGTCTCTCTTCCATGTTTTCTATTTCCCCCCCACAACCTGGAATGTGGACACAGTGCAATGCAAACATCTTAGAGCCAGAGAGAAAAGCCAAATGGAACAGGTGGCAGAATAGCCCCATCAGCCTGGGTCCCTAGATGACTTTGTGGAGCCTCGCCCAAATACCCATCTTGAAGTATGATATAAGAGAGAAAGAAGCTTTTAAAATATTTAAGCCACTGTCCTTGGAGTAATTCTTTTACAGTGCCTAAGCTTATTTACTAATAATGACAACAATTATTGGTGAGGTTCTTGGTTGCAGGATCTGTTTTGCAGAGAACAAAATCCACTGTAGCTAGTTTAAAAATGATGTATTGCAGGACATTTGGACGTTTATGGAAGTTTTTGGAAGGCCAAGGAAAAGTTTTGGATTATATACTGTCAAAAGCAACCTAGCCAGAAAAAACATTCAACTCACCAGACTAAATTACAAAGGAAACCCCACAGATGCCAGTACTCTATGCAGAGCACTCATCATTATCATCCATTCCCTCGGGTTCTAGGCTGACTTGGTGAATGGTGAGCGGTGAGCATGGAAGCTGTCCTAAGATCTAGACCGAGTTCTATCTCTCTGGGCCATTCCAGGGTGGGCTCTGACTGCAAAGTGCTGATCGTCTTAACTCTCTTTCCTTTCTGGCATTAAAGTCGCCTCTAAAGAAGTTTTTGTTTCAGTCTGTTGAAGCATTTCATGCTTTCATTTGCTCTTAATGATATAATTAAATGGCTCATTTCTTCTTTAAGACTTCCTAGAAATGTGACCTTTCAAAATGTTTCATTATAGGTTTAGCTTAATAAAATGCTTTCAACAGTGGATGTAATTTTCAGTAACAGAAGAATCAGTCTATCACAATTTTGAGCCTCATTCCACTACTGTCCCTGAAAAGACAAAAATTTATGGTTAAAGAACTAGTTTAAGTCATAAAGTTGGCAAGTTGTCAAAATAGATCAGCGTTCAATTATTAACATTCTGAACCATATGTGAATTAACTAGAAACCAGAGATCTTGAAGCCATAAACATTAAGACTTGTTCTTTCCTTTCTGTCGATTTAAATACCTAAAGCACTTTAGGAAACCAAAGAAACACGAATATTCATAAAGGAAAGATATTGGAGTGAACCTGTCTATTGTACTTTTTTTTAATGCTAGGATATTCTTTCACATTTTATAATATTTTAGTACTTAGTTTAAATTCAATGTTTTCTGTAATTTTTATGACTTCCTCTACAGCAGTGGTTCTAACCTTTTTTGAGATACCGAACCCACCAGTTTAATATGCGCATTCACCGAACCCTTCTTTAGTGATAAATAAAATATTTTTTTTCCAAATTCAAGGCATAGGTATATGTTTTTTTACTGGCGCACAAAATGAGCCGTTCATGAACATCACCTTGCTCAAAGAACAAAACCAACAAAGTGCATGAACTCACAACAAATTACGGTACTACTTTATTCTGGCCTCTGTGGCAGAGGCTTCTCTGAACCCCTGAGACCGACTCATTGTACCCCTAGGGTTCGACAGAACCCAGGTTAAGAACCAGTGCTCTACAGGCTCTTCATTGTGAGGGTAGGATGTCTTCATAAACTTTTCTAATAACTGAAAATTATCTCTTCACTATTTAAAACATTTTTCATCTTATTTTTTGTCAGAAATCTTTCTACAGTCTACTAGTTTTTACCTGCTTTATTAAATAAAAGATATTGTCTTCATTTATCTTCATGAATACTCATCACTAGACAATGTTTTGCAGAGTGAAATTCTAACAACTTTTCAAAGTTCTTTTCTCTGGGACTCCATCAAAGATGTTGATGTCACTTTCTCTTTTCAAATGTATTCTTCCTAACTTATCAAGCTTAATTGAAGTTGTATGTTAAGTAAAATCAAGGAGGGTCTAAATGAGGGTTTATAAGTTCACTCAGGAAGTAGAGAATTTAGCTGGAGTGGTCTGGCTTTGTCAAAACTATTTCAGTATAGTTTTAAAGAACGTTCTGAGTGAATAACCCTAACTGTCATAACATATACTGTATACAACATCTAAAAATTTTCTCTCTGGAGTGTCTGTGTGTATGTGTGTGTTCAAACCAATAATTTGATAGACATTCATACAAAAGAAACAACATAAGCTTCATGAAGGTAGGACTGCTTGCACATCCTACAAGGGCAAGTTTTGTGCTCTAAAACATTGGTGAATGAATAAATGCACCTTTTCCTGCCAAACTTATTTCTCCTGTGCTTGTCTCTCTCTATACCTGGAATGCCCTTTCCCATTTTAGATGAATGTGTGAATGTGTTTTAATTCTTCAAGAGTGCTTCTGGCTTAATTTGCCAAAAATCAACTGCAGAAAGCCAACTTTTCACAAGGCCAATTTGCCAGATTTTCTTGTTCCTTTGAACTATTTGTAAAGTTTACAATAATTCACATTGGATGGGTTAGTTTTAATAGCTTGAAAAATTTTTTAATGTAAACTTTTAGTTGACCAGTTTTTATAACAGGATTTTAAGGACTGTTTACTTTGTCTCTACTCAGATTCCCACTGTCACTAGAAAGAACTGGGCCACACAAAGGGGGCATCCATAGACGCAAGATGCAGCCCAGAGTAAGGCAAGATGTGGTCATAAGAAAAAGGACACATTCATTGAACATATATTCACAAAGAATATATTCTCCAATATAATGATGTTTTTAATAGACATATTATTCTAATAAATAAAAAGCTGCCTCCCAGGTTCCTACTTTGCCCCGTTCATTTCCCCAGGAGGGCTGTGCTGTGTGCTGACTGCTGCCTGTCTCTTCCCAAGCAGTCATTCCACCCCTGCTCCTGTGTCAGTGGCAAGGACCTGGGGCAGAGACAAACTAACACTCCTTCAATGCTATTATGGAGACAAAATAAAAAGTAGCCATTAAAACTAAGTAGTGAAAAGAAACAAATAAGTTCACAGAAGTTGCTGTTCAGTGAATTGGACTCATTTCCTCCAGGAACTCACTCACAGGACTACTTTTCTTCAAAGCCTTATTTGACTCTTCTTGGCAAAACTGGTGGGTCTCTTTGCACTCCATTCATACATCCATAACGTCACTTAGAAATGATATGAAGAAAGAAGCATTCTATCTTAGTTATTTGATTTCATAAGTAGTTTGATTTCTAGGCTGTTTATTCATTCAATAACTGCTTAATAAACAAAAAATTCTTCACTAAACAGACAATTACCTAGGGGTGCAATGAGGAGAAAATGGGTAAAGGAGGACAAAGTATAAATTTCCAGTTATAAAATAAGTAAGTCATGGGGATGTAATGTACATCTCAATGGTGACTATAGTTAATAATAGTCTGTTGTGTATTTGAAAATTTCTAACAGAAGAGAGTTTAAAAACTTTCATCACAAGAAAACAAATTTTTGTAACCATGCTTGGTGATAGATGCTACTAACTACACTGATGGTGGCGATCATTTTGCACTATTTACAAATAACAAATCATTGCACTGTTTACCTGAAATATTAAAACAAAACAAAACACAGACATTTATCATAAGCTGACTATGTGCTGGAGAGTAGAATAGATGCTGCAGAGTAAAATTAATTTAGTGTGGATCCCAGTCCCGAGATCAGAGTCTGGAGGAGACAGCCCACGTCTCAGCTATCTTTACGTTCCCCCTGCCTGTCAGCATTATGGTTGACAGACTGTCTGTGTTCAAAAGTGCTAAGCATATTAGAGGCATATTGCCACTAAAAGAAATAAAACTACAAGTCCCAAGTAGAGTTAAAAGTGTTATAACTAAAATTTAAAAGAACAGCAGAAAAATAATGCAAGTTTAAGAGAATTTATGAATTGGCTCTGAAGACTACATTTTCTAATTCCTCAAATTATTTAATCAAATAATAATAATAATAATAATAATAGGACAAACAAAATTGTTTAATGAGATACATAGAATTCAGAATGTCTTGACAAGGAAAAAACACACGAGATAACCCTTGAATTTAAAGTCTGAATTCAGAAACAAGGTACCCACCATTTCATTTAAACTTCAGCAATAATAATTCAATAACTATGCTCAGTGTCAGAATATGTTACATGATCTGTTAAATGTAAATTCACTGAAAAAAATGTATTAATTCAGCCATAATCTAGTTCAAAATATACCCTATCAGTCCCTGAGTAATAAAAATGAAACAGCATCAAATCATTCCAGAGTCAATGTCTTACAGCCTCCACGTATGACAAATTGGTACAGCCACTATCTAAAACAGCACGGAGGTTCTACAAAAAATTAAAAATTGAACTACTTTATGACTCAACACCTCCACTTCTGCATATATATTCAAAAAAATCCAAAACATAAATTCAAAAAGATATAGCACGCCTATATGTTCATAGCAACATTAGTTATAATCACCAAGATATGGAAGCAATCTAAGTGTCCATCATTAGACAATTAGATAAAGATCTGGTACATATATATGTTGGAGTATTATTCAATTATAGAAAAAAATGAAATATTACCATTTTCAACATGAATGAGCATAGAGGGTATAGTAGAGTGAAATAATTCAGAAAGAGAAATATCAATAGCATATGATTTCACTTATATGTGGGATCTAAAGAACAAAATAAGTGAACAAACAAAACAGAAACAGACTCAGATACAGAGAACAGACAGACTGATACTTACTGGATGGGAAGAGGGTTGGGTTGGATAGGTGAAAAAGGTAAAGGAATTAAGAGGCACAAATTGGCAATTACAAAATAGTCACAGAAATATAAAGTAAAACATAATGAATATAATTAACAATATTTTACTATGTATGGTGGCAGGTGGGCACTAAATTTACTGGGAGGATCACTCATAAGTTATATAAATGTCTAACCATTGTGCTATACCCCTGAAACTAATATAATATTGAATGTCAAATGTAATCGGAAAAAAAAATTTAATGCACAAAGACATCACAATTTAGGAAGTTCAATAAAATATTTCAAATCCTCAAGATCTTTAAAGACTGTATCTAAATTAGTGTGGATAACCAAAAACGGAAATTATGCTTCAGATGTTCCCCCAACAACCCTCTTTTAAAGTAAACTTATTTTAAAACCCATGTTTATAATTGCTAGTCAAAAAAAAAGTAGGTCTTTGAAATCTCCATCTTTTGATGTTCAGCTCGGAGGTAGCAGCTCATAAAAAGGTTTGAGTTGTAGTGCATTTTTAGATAGCATGCATGTCAGGTTAAATAATGTCTCCCACCTCCCAAAAATATCCATATCCTAATCCTGGAACCTGTGCATGTTACCTTATTTGACTAAAAGGACTTTGCTGTTATGATTAAATTAATAATTTTGAGATGGGAAGATTACCCTGGGGTATCTGAGTGGCTAACCTTTACTGTACTTGTAATGTACACTTGTATCATAGTTACACTTTGTTAATGTAACTATTTTATTTAATTTAGTGGCACAATGTATTAGGATAAATCTTACAGTCAAATTGATGTGAAAGAAAAGATTACCTAGATAATAAAAGTCAACATTTTCTGCTCCAACTTTCCTGAGTAAACAAGAATTCACTTACTCGCTACTTTGACTCAAGGGCCAGACTGTGACTTCTAGACTATCACAACCAGTTGCTCTCACAATTGCCTCATTGATTTCCATTAAGAAACTCATATGCTCTGAGTTATAACTAGATCTAATTCAGGAACTGTCAGACTATAACGCCTCTTGCAAGACATTTGATTCTGTCCAAAATTTTTGCAGAAACATTTGGTTCATGCCAAAAGGTCCTTGATATTTAAATTCTACGCTTCTGCAAAATTTAAACCCTAACCCATCTACCTAACTCTATGTGCCAAGTACCACTAGGCTACCTAGGCAAGAAGGGATATGATTGGTAATACAGACACAACACAATCATTGAACCAAGATATCATGACAGTATATTTTATGTATTAATCCTGTACACCAAAAGTATAAATATACATAATGGGTTATTTGAACCTGGGGACATTATCTAAGTGTGAACATTTTTGACAGGAATAAATATCAAGGACCATTTGGTTTGGACCAAATATGCTCATGAACATATTTGATAGGACCAAATTTCAATGACCTTTTGGTGTGAACCAAGTATTTCCATGGACGTTTTGAGCTTGAACAATCATCCTCTAATCATTGGGCCAGAGTTTCATGACACTCCCTGCCCCTCAGCTGAATATGTAAGAAGAGAGATTCCAGAGACCTTTTATTAATATTAATTAATAGGCAGAAACAATGGTAGGTGATTCCCAGAGGGAAAGAGGGTACAGGGAGGTAAAACAAGGGTAAAGGGGTGATAAATAGTGACAGGAAGACTTGACTTTGGGTGGTAAACACATAATACATAGATGATATATTACAGAATTGTATACTTAAACCCATATAATTTTATTAACCAATGTCATTCCAATAAATTTAATAAAAGAATAAACTAAATAAATAAATGTAAAGAATTTCTGGAGTAAGCCCCACTATTTACTGGATAGTCAGATAAGTTCTGAGAGGTGTAGCTTTGTTTCCTGAATTGCTTTGGAAGATCTGACCATGTAACCAACTCCCAGCTGGCCTCACTTTCACCTAATCCATAGCCACACAATTTAGAACTGTTAATTAAACCTCAGGTAAAAGCTTTAACTTTATATTTTTATGATTAAAAGGTATTATTATATATAAACACATGCATGCAAGCCAAAAGCTTTTTTAATTAAAATATTTTGGCTGAAATACTCTTCCCTTCCATTTTGAAGATGGTCAGAAGTACATGAAAAGTTGGTTTCTGCTCAGGGCATTCCTCTTTTAAATTAAACTAATTTTTCCATAGAATATTCTATGATTTTTCCAACTTTTAATACACACCAGCTAGACATGTTCCCTTTGAAACTAATTCCAGTTTGTGAAATTCAAAAGGTGAAGACTAGAAAGAATGTAATTTCATATTGGTGGTTTCTGTGGGCTGGATAAACATTCTTAATGTTTCCATAATGGCACAGTGAGTGATTTAATTCACTAAGCACAGTGGACATCTGGTACCATGTTTGTATTAGCTATTCCCAGCACATGAAGAGAACTCAATTAAGTATAACCTACATACCTTCTAAAATTTTTACTAACCCAGTGTATTTTAATATAAAATTTTCACTAGTAATGAAGATCTCCAGTTAATGTGAACTATGGCAAGAGAGACTATACCATCAGATGTATAGGTTAATGACAACAGTGTATAAAAGAATGGGTGAGTAGCAATTCAGTTCTACTAATGCTATAATCTTACTATGTGACTAGTATCCTGTATTGAGGATTAAGGAGTGAATGAGCCAGATTCAGCCCCTGCCCATGGAGCTTATTGTACAGACAGATATCACTCAAGAGTCATGGTATAGGTGACTGTGGCAGATAAAGCCAGTTGTCTCACTCAACATTCATTCCAGCTTTCTTCCCGTACTGCTTGGGATGGAAAGGTAAAAACTACAATTCACGCACCCTATATAACCAAAGTTTATAATGCAATTTGGATTCTACCGATCAGGTGCATTTATAAAAGACTTGTACTCAGCCTGACCAGGCAGTGGCACAGTGGCTAGAGTGTCGGACTGGGATGGGAGGACCCAGGTTCGAGATCCTGAGGTTGCCAGCTTGAGCACGGGCTCATCTGGTTTGAGCAAAGCTCACCAGCTTGAGCCCAAGGTCGCTGGCTCCAGCAAGGGGTTACTCACTTTGCTGTAGCCTCACGGTCAAGGCACATATGAGAAAGCAATCAATGAACTAAAGTCCCACAACAAAAAACTGATGACTGATGCTTCTCATCTCTCTGTTCCTGTCTATCTGTCCCTATCTATCCCTCTCTCTGTCTCTGAAAAAAACAAAAAAGACTTGTATTCAAACTAAATCAAGTGAAGACTGGGCTCGCTATAGAATCTGTGAGGCCCACTACAAAATGAAAATGAGAGGTCCTGTAAAAAAAAAACAAAACAGAAAAACACTCTTTTCTTCCTTCTGTGGTCTTTCCCACAACTTGTCAGGGATGTTTTTGTTTGCTAATTAATATTGCACTCCCAGAACGCGGGGGCCCCAGATAGGAGTGTAGACTCACCTGCGTCTATGGCCTGTTCACGACTCCGCGCACGTGTGGCTCTCGGGCCAGTGGGTTTTTTCTTGCACCTGTGGCAGGACTGAAGACTCCACGTCAAGTCAGGTACTTCTCCAAAGGTCTGCCACCCAAATCCAGGGAGGAAGGGCGACCATCAGAGTTTTGCCACCTTTACACCCCGACAGCTCTAGGTACCTGGATAAAGGCCGGTGAAGTGGCTCATCCCTCGCTATGCCTAATTAGCACTCAGTACAACAACCAGCCCGGATCTAGGATTCTGCCTCCCTGCCCTGCAGATGCACGCGCCTGATTCAACCAATCCCAACCTCCGCACACCCTTGCCTAGGCCTCCTTCGCAGCCAGGTAGGCCAGGGCCACGTTGCTGGGCAGTGGCAAGGAAGGAGAGGTCAGGGGTCCCAAAGAACTGCACTTCCAAAACACAAATATAAAGATAAATGATTAAAAATTTCAAGATGTTCCTAGAAGCTCAGCCTTGAGCCTGCTCTTAAAGCCCTTCCAATGGCTTTGTAAATCATCTAATAGCTGGCAATAATCCCCTTAGCCCACCCAGAAGGGTTCACTTGCAGACAACAGAAACCACGGTGGATACAATAGTATAATTTTCTCTGGAGAGGCATGAAATAGGAAGATTCCAGGAGTAAATTGACTATGGTGGTGGTCACTGTTCACACAAAAGAAAGCATTTCATATTGCAGAAAGTCATTCAGTGCTAGAAGAAAAACCACTATATTAAAGGAGAGGCATCATAAAAATGGCGTAGCGGTGTCCTTCTTCATGCCCTTTATATTACAAAAGCAGAAGAGAGTTGTCAAAGCAGAGCAATGAGAGCATTTGAAACTGTGCCCTGGCTCAGAAAGAAGTAGAAATTGTCCTCATGATAAGGTCAGAAAAACCTGAGCTTTAAATTTAAGTAGCTCTCCTTGCTGACTTACTTTGAGTAAGTAAATTAACTTAGAACTTTAAGTTTCAGGCTCCTCATACTATCCTCACAGGTAGAGATAATATATAAAAAGAACCTAGAACAATATCTGATACACAGAAGATATTCAATAACTACTGTTATAATAGCAAAATCAAAATTTGTGTATAGGAACATATGGGTGGCTTTCTCTGGTCACCCCTGTATCTAGGTACATCACCCAAGAAAACCTCCAATAAAGCAACACCACCCCAATCTCTATTAGATTTCTTGGCAACCATCTCCTATTCTCACACTTTTCTACCTAACATTGATAAATGCATAATAAAACCATTTTTAATATTTTATATTGTAATTATGCTTACATGCCTATTAAATTTTAATAATAATTGTAAGAAAAAATATTCATTTTTTTCATTTAGATAATTATCTAAATGAGTACTTTTCGATTGAATGAATATTTTTTGTCAATGTATCATCCTGTAACAATATATTGGAAATATCTAAACAGGAAATATCCTTTATATTGAATTTTACGGCAAGTGCTGCAGCTAGAGTATCAACATTCAATCTCGATTTCTCACTTTCCAAAAATCATTAGCAATTGAAAAAACTCTTTCAATTGCTGCATTAGTTCCAGGGCAGCACAATGTAAATTGAATGCAAATAAATATATTTTCACATGGAATATTTCAAAATAGCTGAATATTTCCACCCATCTTCTATCAATTTCAACATGTTCATTTTCCCACTGTATTATTTTTTCAGAATTTAAATATACATTCAGTCTTCTAATTTCTTCAAAGAGACAATTGTCTATTTTGATGTCCAGCATTTCTTTAGATAAAGACAAGATTCAATATCTGTCCAATATGTTTGCAATGAAGTAAAATCACCACTGAAAACTGTTACTTCCTGTGATGTTTGTTTCAGACATATTCTTCAATATATTGAAAACATGTCTGGTAAAAATTCTGCAATTCTTTGATAAACTTTTCTGTTATGCCCAGATTTGATTCCTCTAAGTCTGACAATTTTCTTTTTATAATTAAAGGAAGAAATTTTTCGTCAAAACAAGATTTATATTGAAGGATAAAGTCACTCAAAATAAGACTAACTTCTATAGCTAAAATGTGTTCACCTTCAATCTTCTGAATCATTTTGTGAAAAATAGATGCTTGATTATGTACAAAATACATTAATATCTCAGATACCTTATTATTGAAAAATGATTCCAGAATTTTAGGACATTTGTCTAAACTTAAAAAAATATAAACGAAGAGGTTCAAATTATTATAGAACATGCTCTATAGCAGGTGTTAGAACAAGCCATCTAACTTTTAAATATCCTAAAAGTCTTTTTTGTATTCAACATTTGCTTCTTCACAAAATTGTTTTAAAGTAGCAACATGAACGGTAAAATGACTAAAATGCAAATAAATTATAGTTATTATTACTTCTACATCAATTGGCATGGCACATGACACTGTGTTGATTGCATTTGACAGAATATGTGCGTTACAACCTGTTTCTAGTATTTTCTTTTGAAGCAACTCTTGTAATTTTACATACACATTATTCACCCCTTTGCGTCTTTGCCCACAAAATTTGTATTTGTATTATCAGCCGTTAGTGCAACAACTTTGGATTTTAAATTGTTTTCATTTATTACTCTGTATAGATGGCTTGACAATATTTCAGAAGTTTCACCCTCAATGGATTCTAAATTTAAAATTTTTACTTGAATACCCTTGGTAACATTAAAATATCTTACTATTATTAAATACAATTTAATTTCATTATGATTTGATGCATCAGATAAAATCATTACAAATGCTGCATTTTCCAAGTCCTCCATCTGTATTTCGTCACAGTAATTTTTAAATACTGATTTCAAAATAGCCTTGCATTTTATCCTGTCACATGATCATTGTGAAACTTTTCCAATAATTTAGTTGTACAATCCATACTACGAAAACTTTGTGAATTATGGTATGAAGTGCAAATGTTCTCTCCATTGCAGCCGACTGTTTTTCATCTTCAGAATAATTTGAAGTTTTAATAAAACTTGTTATTTTACAACTGAAAAGTTGATGCATCGAATGATTGCTTATGTGTGTTGGTGGTCAAGTGTTCATTATTGCTGCTCTGCCCCCAACTGCAATACAAAATTCTCTGCTGCAAATATTGCAGAAAACAATGGTATCTTTCTTTGATATGAGGAATGAAAATTCCTTTTACAATTTATTGTTGAAACGGCATTTTCTCTTTTTTAATTTTTCCACCCCTTAAATGAAATTTAAAATTAAAAATAAAATATAGAGCTACACGAACGATGCAAGCACATTAGGAACGGAAAACATTACATCATGGTAGGCGAATTTTCCAGAAGCTAAGTTAACAAAACTAAATATCAAACAAAACCACTAGAGTGATATTCGGGTGTATTTATCATTTTCTAATTAAAAAATCTGTTTTATGCAACTATTTAATCAAAATGTGCTATTAATAGATATGGTTTGAGGTTAGATTTCCACTTTAAAACTCATATTTTGGGAAAATATTTGTAAATAAAATAATACGTATTTGGAAGTTATTAAATAATGACTAAAATGTGAATTGTGCTTACCTATGATTGAATATTCACTGAGAAAGAAATAATCGTGAGTCTACAATGTCATATGTGCTGTGTTGTTTCAGTAAGAAGTATACAACGTCATTGGCGTGCTTGGTATATTGCACACTCTCTCAAGGTCTCCCCTGCAAAGCACATGCCTCTCATGATTGAGTCTCACCACATTATACAGATCCTTGATGAATTGTCATGTCAGATACAAATACGTCACATTACATGCAATGGATCGACTCTGCATCGATTGAATACGGACATTTACAGATTAGTCTTCCAATATCAAAAAGGAGGACATATAGGACACTTATCAAGGGAGGATGGAACTTACAAAAAAAGGACTGTCCTCCCTAGAGGATGATTGGTCACCTTAACATTAGTAAACGTGTTTAATAAAGAAAGCTCTTATTATGAAATGACATGTTCATTTCAAAACACCTGCCTACAGCTTACTCATCTCCTTTGAGAAAATTGTAATGGTTATGTTTCTCTTCATTAATAATAAAGATAAGGACAATCTGTATAGAAAAAAGATGGGCTGCTTGCATTACTCAAAATGAGTTTTGTATAGCAATTTATACAGTTTTTGTTTGTTTGAAGTGAGAAGAGGGGAGATAGTGAGACTCTCACAAGTGGCCCAACAGGACCCATCTAGCAACCCCTGTCTTGCACCAATGCTCAGACCAACTGAGCTATCTTCAGAGTCTGAGGCCAATATTCAGACCAACTGAATTATCCTCAGGATCCAGGACTGACGCAGGACTGATATTCAAACCAATAGAGTCACTGGCTGTGAGAGAGGAAGAGAGAGAGAAAGGGGAGAGGAAGGGGGAGAGAAGCAGATGGTTCTTCTCTTATTTGCCCCAACCGGGTATCTACTCTGAGACGGCTGTATGCCAGGCTGACGCTCTATTCACTGAACAAGCTGGCCAGGGTGGCAATATACTCAGTTTTGAGAAGTAATTTTTTTTTGTAACTGCTGAAATTGTTGACTTAAAACAATTTTAAAAGAAAACTGTCTCAAATTTTAATCTATAAAATGAATAAGGTCTGAGGCTCTAATGTATAACATTGTGATTAGTTGATAACATATACAATTGAAATTTGCTGAGAGTAGAATTTAAATGTTCTCATACACACACACACACACACAAAAGTGAGGTAATGAATGTGTCAGTTAATTAAATTGGAGGAATCCTTTTGCAATATATGTATATCAAATCATCATGATGTACATTTTAAATACCTTACAGTTTTGTTAATTATTCCTCAATAAAACTTAAAAAATGTCAAATGACTTGTACACATCCTCTTTTCACCTCCTCCAAATTATTTTTTCCTTGAAAGCAAAGCTCCATTGTGCAGGAAAGACTGCACTCTGCATCCCCAAAGAGATTATGTTAACAATAATTTTAGAATTATAAAAATCATGATGAGAAATTACAGTTTTTTATGATTCTTTGAAAACTATTTTAATCTTGATATTCTATTGGTCAAATTACTCTTCAGTCACAACAAATAACATAGATTTCATTACTAGTCTAAAATATGAACAGACTATCTGAAAATTAAGTATGTGAAAAGTTAAAAGAGAAAGCAGTAGGAAGCTCCAACCAAACAGGTCTGTTTCTAACAATGCTACTCTAAGTTTGACAAATGTTTCTCCTCATAAGATGCTTAAAGGCCTAAAGGTTAACTGAGAGTTTTGCATTATAAAACATTGTTTCCATACTTTCGCATTACAATCAAATCTTAAAAAAAGGTGGTTTCTATGAAGTGTTAGGTTTTGTAATGTTTTACTATTAAAGAGGAAGAAATGGGAGTTGTATTTAGATAAGTTCTAGGTATTGTTAAAAGATAAACTGATGCACGTTAAATATTTTTTCAGGGGCTGCTGCACACCTTCCTCAACTTGGGACTCTTCCTTACCTCTGAGGGGATTGCTTAACCTATGCTTCCCACCTTTCCCACATAAAGCCAGTTCTCCAGTCTGGCTCCCATTATTTACAATAATATCTCAGAGTTAGTTGAAGGAAACAAGTAAGTGAATGAAGTTAAATAAAGAACATAGAAGAGACCCTGGAATATAGTACCAGATAAGTGGTTAGAAATTATTTTTAAAAATTTGTATTTTCTAATATTAATAAAGAATATGTAATTTACCAGAACACATGTCATACATGAAAAGAAAAATTTGACATTCTAGAAAAAGGAAATAAAAATTATCTTAAAGTTCTTACATTTGTAATTTTTAGAGAGCCATGGAACTTTAGAAACCATATCCTATTGGTCACACAAACCAACAAGGGTGTGAAGGAGGTATGGATCATTGCCGGCTATCTTGGAGACTAGCCAACGCCATTTGGGATATAAAGATCACTTTCATACTTATAGCCACATTATTATTTTCCCTGAGTCAGTTAGTAATGCATGCAGACAAAGTAACAGGAGCCCCAGCAAATGATGATTTAAACAAGAAATAATAGTATTCTTCTTTTTTTTTTTTTTTTGTACAGGGACAGAGAGAAAGTCAGAGAGAGGAATAGATAGGGACAGAAAGCCAGGAATGGAGAGAGGTGAGAAGCATCAATCATTAGTTTTTCATTGCCGTTGAGACACCATAGTTGTTCATTGATTGCTTTCTCACATGTGCCCTGACCACGGGCCTTCAGCAGACCGAAACACCCATTGCTGGAGCCAGAGACCTTGGGTCCAAGCTGGCGAGCTTTTTGCGCAAGCCAGATAGGTCCACGCTCAAGCTGGCGAGCTCAGGGTCTTGAACCTGGGTCTTCCGCATCCCAGTCCGATGCTCTATCCACTGCGTCACCACCTGGTCAGGCAAGAAATAGTTTTTTTTATTTCATGCCACAAGATGTCCCAGAGTAGGGAGTCCACAGCAGTATGGTGGCCAAGGATAATTTCAAGGACCTGGGCTTCCGGCTTTTGGCTCTGCAGCCCACAGTGATGAAAGCAGCACTTCTAGAGCCCCCTGGTGGAGAGACCATGTGGCACCAGTGACCCTCCCCACCCCCCGATTTAAACCTCATTGGCCAGAATACCCAATGCAACTTCTAGCTGAAAGGCAAGCTGGGCAGTTGAGTGTTTAGACATTCTAGTAGATGAAGGCAAGTAAAAAACAAAAATGAAAACAAGGAAAATTGTGTCTATTGAGACTATAGTCTCTGTCACATGTCCTAAGTACAGATTTTGAACACCGCATTTTCCTAAGGGAGATCATGAAGCAATAAATTGTTGGAGCTACATTAAACATAAAAAAAGTACAGAGCCTTACAAGTAACAGATTCTCATTAACTATTTCTTGAGTGAGTACACTGTCTTAGGTATTTAGCTTCTCTTATAAGCATTAACCTTATACAAGCATTTGCTAAAACTATACTGTATTTGGGAAGAATAGATTTTTTCACTACAAGGAAGTAAAAAAACAATGCAATAATTCTATGTAATTTACTTTTCTCTTGATTTCAGGATTTGTATTCCAGATTTGGGCGTGTACATGAAATGCTAAGCCCAGTTACACTTCGGATCTATGCTTCCGCCTCCACCCGCTGTGGCCCAGACCTTTCCCCTACATCCCTGTCCTCACACATAAGTTCTTGTTCTAGCATTGTTCTTCTTGGTTCACAATTTTCTTTTTTGAAGAACTTAAAAATAAAAAGTGATAAACCAAGCTGACTAAATATATTCCCTTTAGAAACTGTTATAGGAGACTCTGTGAAAGAGACAACCCTGAAAACAAACTGCATTCTGAAAATACCATGAAATGCCAACATAGCATTTCTGTACTTCAGAAAAAATGTCTTCAACTTTTATGCCAAAACTGTCTTTAAAATTGAAGCTGTTAAAAATACACACTTAATTTAGTAGCTTTTAATCCACAGGGCTTTTTCATGGGTGGGGTTGCAAAGTGGTGAGTTGAAATCTGCCACAGAGTACTATACTGCCTCTGTAAAAGTCAGACTTTTTACTAAGAATAGACTTGTGGGCTGCGAGATAATTAAAAAGTGCTTGGTATAATTGAAGTTCTGGGGAGGAAATAATTAAAGTGATGGCCTTGCATGTTGGGTGTATACAAACTACTTTAAAACTTGGATACTGGAGTATATGGCCTTAAAAGTACTGCATATTAAGATGAAAAACATGTAAAATGCCACCAATATACAAAAATTTCATTTTTCAATAGAATGAGGATCACTAAAATTATACATTGCTTTTACATGAACAATAAAACTAGTTAGACCTATTAAAATATAAAAAAGAAACCCACCTTTTAAAAAAAGGATAGCTTATGCTCTTACTCAAAAATCACAAAGGAAAATTACAAAAAATGTTTACTCGCCTTTTCATCAACAAACATTTTCATTATTCAGTAACCCTAGCTTTGTGATATACTAAAATTTAAAAGTATTGGCAATTAATTCTTGTTAAATATATAAGAACCAGATATTATTTCTTCCTTGGATAAATTATTTAAAGTTAAAGAATTAGTTTCCTTTTAAAGGTTAAGCACTATAATTTGGCAACTATTACCAGTGGCTACTTTGGGGAGTGGAATTTAGGGTGTGAAGCAGCTGAAGTAAAACTCCTCACCATTTTATTCTTCAGTATCATTTAAAACAATATGTAAATAAATATTGATTAATTTCATAATTCAATTATTAATTATAAAATTAGATTGAAAACTTTGTAAGATCAAAGATCATTGAAAAAACTGAAAAATACATAATGAGAAAAAGAATTACCATGACTGAAACTTGAAAAGTAGCCTTATATATGATATGAACAAGTTTCAAAGCATAAGCTCCAACCTAAACTGAGAATTATGATCTTAAAACCAAATAGGAAAACTAAAATGATTACATATGATTTTGTGCTCAATATTTTTTTAATTTTATCTAAAAATCAAGAAACTCCAAGTTCCTTCTTATTAATTATCAGCTAACTAGTTAAAAAAAGGAAAGACTATCTTCCTTATCTTTTCATTAACAATTATGAAGTCTCATCAACATGCTCTTATTGCTAGCCTCTGTGTTCCCAAGCTACATGTGGATTCCATGAAATCTGTTAAAGATAAATAAACACATTTAAATGATTATTTTATACATGTTTACAACACTAATTTTTATTTTAAAGAAATATTGATACTGTGCTATTATAAAAGCAATAAATGACAGAATTCAGAATCACAGTCTAAATTATTAAGGTCTGGGAAGGGAAGAGTAGGGGGAAGTAGCAAATTCTTTATTGCCATAAAAAGACACCGAAACAAAATAAAAACAGTAAAACAGGCTCAATTTATCAGGCAAGTGTGAAGAAAAAGGTATGTGAAAGTAGAAATATTTGTATCATCTTATTGTAATTCAAGGCAAAAAAATGTAATATAATACAATGAAAATCTATTTAAATAGTATTTATAATAAAAATGTAAGGCATCAAGTTTGTAGCTTAACCCACAAAGGATTAAAAAGTGAATGGCCCCAGATATCTTTATAAGAGTAGACAATATCCAAATAATAACACATCAAATTATGTAGAATAAAAATACTGCATGTAGAAGGAAAATGGACATGCAATGAGAGACTTTAATATAAATCAGCACAAATCTATGACAGATAAAATAGACAAAATAAGAAAGATTTCCAAAATTAATAATGGAGTAGACAAAAATACTTAATAAATTCCCAATGGCAGAAATTACAAATTTCCTATCACATAAATTTAAACCAAAATATCTTTGAAAACATATACGTGAAGTAAGAAAAATACAAACAAACCAAAAAATGCAACTGCACACCTCAGTCTATTATGGGAAGTAACCAGATATAAACTGAACACATTAAAGTCTCTCAATATTTTAAACAGAATAAAAGTAAATTACTGCAATGGGTTAAAATAGACATATAAATGTTTGTGGGGTTTTTTTTGTATTTTTCCAAAGTGAGAAGCAGGTAAGGGCTGGGCGGCAGACAGACTCCCACATGCGCCCTACTGGGACCCACCCAGCATACCCCCCCCGGGACGATTCTGGGCCCATCTGGGGTGTTGCTCCGCTGTAACCAGAACCATTCTAGCGCCTGAGGTGGAAGTCATGGAGTCATCCTTGGTGCCTGAGACAACTTTGCTCCAGTGGAGCCTTAGCTGTTAGAGGGGAAAAGAGAGAGAGAAAGGAGAGGGGGAAGGGTGGAGAAGCAGATGGGCGCTTGTCCTGTATACCCTGGCCAGGAATCAAACCCATACTTCCACACCCCGCTCTGACACTCTACTGCTGAGCCAACCAGCCAGGGCCAAGCATTTCAGTTTTTTATGTCAGGCTAATTAAACAATTAATTAAGTTTTTTAAAATAGAAAAGTAGTAATGCATAAATGCATAATATTAATAGAATTAGAAAATCACCATTTTAAGATTCCCTAATGAAATAATAGATCGTGGCAAGGATCATCAATGGCTGCTTAAAATCATTCAATCAAAAGTTGATATAATTCTTTTTAATGAATGAATCAATCTGACATCCATTGATCTATTTTAACATTAATAATACTAGGACACCCAGTCATTACATTTGCTCCTAATGTGATATGCAGTTTAAAGTATAAAGTCCCACCTATGAAGTATTCTTGCCAAAAAGACTTAAACCTTGATTCAATCAAAGTTTTTAACCTAACTACTGGTTTACAGGAAATATAAGAGATGGAGAAACATGTTAAATAATGCATGAGGATATAATTAGACAAATACTGACTGTAAGAAGTTCTATAGAACAAATAACCCCATTTATTATATAAATTAAAGTCACAAAAAATAAAGGCAGAGGAACTGTTATAGGTGCCGGAGACATGTCCACCAAATGCAATGTATGGATCCAGTTTGAATCCTGATGCGAGTAAGTAACTTGTAAAAATACATTTTAACATGAATATTTAATAAAGGTACAATGTTAACTATTAATATTTATCATTATAATCATATTTATTCTAAACTACCTATTTAGAAAAGTCAAGAGAATCAATGGAAAGCTAACATAATTAATTAGTAATGCCACTAAATACAAGATAAAAGAATTATAGTATTAATATATCTATTAACCATTAGATAGCTGCACAAAAAAATCCAAAATACTTAGAAATAACTTTACAAAAAAATACTTGTAAGCAGTTTGAAGAACACTAAAATTTATATGGATAGATACACATACCTAAATAAAATACCAGGGTTAATAAACTCTATTTTATACTGTCTTCCATTGCTTTAATAATTATTAAACAGTAAATAATCTCTTTCCTTACTCTCTTTTCAATCTACTAACCAATAACATATGATAAGTAACAATTATTTGTTAATAGTAAAAATGTCTCTCTTTACTTAGCAATCCTGAAATCATTGGCTGAAGTTATGTGGCTATAGAATAGCCTTATTAGCAATAAGGTAGATAATCATAAGTAGATCATATTTTCTTGCCTTTAATAATTTGGGGTTTGCTAATTCATTTGTCCTGTTCTGGATTAGGAAACTGTTGTAGCCTCATAAAATTTTATTATGGGGGCCTTTATCATTTCCTGTGGCCTACCCTCATTAAACAGTTCTGCTTGACTAATGTTCACTACTGGACATATATACAGTAGTCCATTATTTATTTATAAGTTTCCAACCACCAGCAGCAACCTGATGAATATGAAACAGCTTAGGGTAGCTTGTTGCCTGGGCCTTTTCAGTTACCCCAATCTGAGTATTCAAAGTGATTATACTTTCCAGCTAAAATCTAATCCTAGCAGGAATTAATGCCATAATCATAGGCCACTGCTCTCGCTACATATTTATCATACCATCAAAGGATATCACATTGAATCAATTAAACTCTAATGTGTGAACACATTCTAATAATCAACATCATCCCTCAGCTAAGTTTCACAATAAATTCTCTATTATTGGTTCAACTAATTATATAATAAATAAAATGTTTGTGAACTAGACCAGGCATGAATTTACCTTCTTTATAAACTAAGAGATTTTCTGAGAACTGTACAGAGAACCTGTAATTAAAAAACTAAGAAAGTTATCCACAGACTTAGAATTTTTAAATGAATTAAAGGTAAGTATAAACTCAGTCACACATATCATGTTGCTTTAGTCATATTCCCATTGCAAATGATAACATTACCTCAACTATTTCAAAGCCAAACACTGCAATGTATACAATATAAATTATATGTCCCTTTGGATGAGAAAAAAATATATGTAATACACAGAGAAATAACAAAAGAGAAATTGAGGTGCTAAACAGGCTAACAACACTAATTTTTGCTTCCATAGAACTGATTATGAGTAGTCTAGATGAACCACACAATATAGGTCAGACTGAGGAAAGGTATAGGGATTCTGACTCACATATACATTACCTCAGAGTCAAAAGCATCTGGAGCTGGTACCACTTCTCTGCCCTAGGGGCATGAGAAGATATTTGGAATCTTTTACAAGAGAAGGAATAAAAGAAAGTGCTACCATAGTATGAATTGCTTAAGGCAAGAGTTTCTAACCAGTGTCATAAATAGGTTACAAATATGAAGGTACCCATCTTTTCAAATTGTCAGGAGGAGTGATTTGGTCAAGACCTATCTTGGCTCGAGTTCTGGGTCAGACACTTCTAGCTATAAGCACCTTCTTCTATTTACTACAGTTTAACATAAAAAAATTAATTCTATGTGTCATGGTTTTAAAAAGGTTAGGAGGCACTGTCATAGAGAAGGAAATAGGTATCAATCATGTGGGTAGACTCAGCATCTACCAGCTACATTTTCTGAGGGTGCAGTTGTCAATGCTGGACATGGCTAAAAGCTGAGAATTCATGCTTGGCAACTGGCTGAAGAATGCTTTTGGGGGTCAAAGAAACAGAGCTTTAGGTGGTTGGTAGAAAATGGGAGGAAAAACTTGGGAGACTGAGCATCCTAACATACAACAACATCTTTCCTCATCAAGCTATTTCCTGAACTCTGAAGCCTCTGTGGGACATCTCATCAATATCTTCACCTAAAATCTTGTGAAAAGCAAAGTAGAATCACCTGCAATCAATGCTGAAGAAGAAAAGACCCACCAGACTCAGTTCATACCATCAAAGGATATCACATTGAATCAATTAAACTCTAATGTGTGAACACATTCTAATAATCAACATCATCCCTCAGCTAAGTTCCAAATCCAAAAGAGAGATGCCATTGGAAAAGAGGTAATCAGAAGTAGATTGAGTCTTACCTAAATAATAACCCAGTCTCAAATCAGCTAATTAAATTAAGGTGACCAGTCCATCTGCACTCAGGCTGCTTAAAAGCTAAAGAGTAGACCCTCTCTGTCAAAAAAAAAATCATCTTTAGCTTCTACAGACTTTTAGTAAAAGGAAATTTGTAATAAAAAACATTTAATTGATCTAGAAGACAAATCAAAAGAGAAAAAAAGGAACATAAAACAAGTGGATTTCTGACATTCTTTTAGAGATCCATTATTCCAGCTGACTTATACTGCAAAATACTTTGTTTTTATACATAAGCAATATGAAAAATGGATCTAAAAAATAGAGTGCCAAAAATGGTAAGAATAGGGATACACATAAAACATATTATTTTCCTATTTTTTAAATCAATTTGAATAATTGTTAAAGTAGTAAAAATAGTAACAATATATCAGGAGATTTATAGAATATATAGAAGTAAAATCTTACAATAGCAAAAAAAGTGGGAGACAGTGAAATTATACCATTGCAAAGTTTCTAGAGTCTATGTGAGGTGATATGTTATTAAAGGTAGACTATAATGACTTAAAAGACACACATTTTAAACCCTAGAGCAATCACTAAAAATGAAAAGAAAAACATAATGAGTAAGTCAATAGTGAAGATAAAAATTAAATAAAATCCTTAACGAATCCAAAATAGGCAGAAAAAGAGGTAAAAGGAAAAAAATAACAAATGGGATTATTAGAACAATTAGCAAAATGGTCAATCACAATTCAACCATATTATTAAATATATGATCTGCAAATGGTCTAAACACCCCAATTAAAAAAGGGATTGTCAGATTGCTTTCTATAAGAAAATTCTTTTAAATATAAAGGTATATATAAAGTAAAAGTTTTAGAAGCAAAAGTCAGAGCATGCCATAACTAATTAAATAAAGCTGGAATGGTTTTATTAATATGAAACAAGTAGAATTCAGAACAAAGGATATTACCAGAAATAGAGAGGAACACTATATAACGTTGAAGGGGCCAATTCACCAAGATGTAACCATCCTAATTGTATACACACATAACAATAGAGCTTCAAAATATAGAAAGCAAAAACTAATCCAACTGAAAGGGAAAATAGATAAATTCCTACTTATAGAGACTTCAATACTACTTTGCAGTAACTAAAATAAGTAGACAAAAATAAAAAAAATATTTTGAAAGACCTGAAAAATACTATCAACTAATTTGACCTAAAACAAATCTCAACAAATTTCAAAGGAAACAATAAATATATAATCTCTGATCACAAAAGAAACTAGAAATCAATTACAGGAAGATATCTGAAAAATCTCCAGATGTCAGACAGAAAATTAGAAAGATAATTAGAAAATACCCAGCTGCCTGAGAATTAGACATGTATTTATATTAAATATTAAATCAAAAGTTATCTAAAAATATTTTGAACTAAACTGTAATAAAGATGTATCAAGCCTTAGATAAACAGTGCTTAAAGGGAAATTGTATGTATATATGAAAAGACAAAATGCTGAAAATGCATGTCCTAAGACAATTATATCTGCTCTCACTATTTCTATTTAAAATTGTGGCCCTGACCGGTTGGCTCTGGGCAGTGGCAGAGCATCTGCCTGGTATGTGGATGTCCTAGGTATGATTCCCAGTCAGGGCACACAGGAGAAGCAGCCATTTGCTTTTCCCTCCTCCCCTTCTCTATATCTTCTTCTCTCTCTTCCTCTCCCACAGCCATGGCTTCATTGGTTCAAGCACATTGGCCATAGGTACTGAGGATGGCTCTGTGGAACCTCAGACTCAGGCACTAAAAATAGCTGGGTTGTTAGCATGGCCCCAGAGGGGCAAAGCATCTTCCCCAGAGACAAGTTGCTGGTTGAATCCCAGTGGGGGTGCATGCGGGAGTCTCTCTATTTCCCCTCCTTTCACTTGGAAAAGGAAAAAAATTGTATGAGATGTCTATGCAGTGCAATATGAAAAAGGCATAAAAATTGAAAAGGAGAAATATGAGTATCTTTATTTGCATACGACATAATTACATACATGGAATATCCAAAATAACATATCAACAATTAGAGTATATTATCTCATCAATATATCTGAATACAAGGTGAGTATACAAAATTAACTATATTACAGTATCACAGCAACAAAGATAGAAAATGAAACTTTAAAAATAGTAACACTGATAGAAACATCAAAAAAATTGAAAACCTAGGGTTAACAAAATATGTGTAAGGCACTTAATTGAAAACTACAAAACATTGAGAGAAAAATTTCTAAAAATCCTAAATGAATGGAAGGATAGACAATATTTATGAATAGTAAAGGTATCAGTCAGTCATCTCTCCCAAACTGATCTATATAGATCTGTAAGTTCAACACAATCCCAGTTAAAAGCTCCAATATTTAATTTTTTGAATGGACATTTGACAAACTAAATCTAATATTTACATTGAAAGAACTAATGGGACCTTGAAGACAAAAGCTTGAAGACAGAGTAGTACTGGTGCAAAGAGAGAAAATCTGAACACTGCTAGAGAATGGAATGTTCAAAAAGAACTCACATATCTCATTTATAACATTGCTCTATCTGCCTCATGACAAAGGTGACTGTAATACACTGGGGAATGGACCTGACTTTCAATAAATAGTGTCAGATCAGTTGTATATCCATATAAAAAATAATCTTATGCTCTAGTTTGAACTATACACAAAATATATTGAAGGTGGATTGCAGATTGCGTATGAAAGGTAAAACAATCAAGCTTTTTAGAAGAAAATATAGGAGACCATCTTCATTAGCTTGGAGTAGGGAAAGATTTCTGAAATAGAACACAGAAACTGCTAACCATAAAGGAAACAACTGATAAACTGAACAATATTTATGATAGCTAATTTTATGTATTAATATGACTGGGTCACCTGATGCCCAGTTATCTGATTAAACACTAATTTTGGGTGTGTATGTAATAGTGTTTCTGGAAAATTAGCATTTGAATTGGTGGACTGAGTAAAGCACATAGCTCTCCCCAATGTGGGTGGGTATCATGCAATTCATTGGAGGCTTAAATAAAATAAAGATGGAGGACAGGAGGACTCAGTGGCTCTTTACCTTTCTACATCAACTGGGACATCAGTCTCCTCCTGTCCTCAGCACTGCTGGCTTTCAAGACTTCAGACTCAGACTACAATCCATACTATCGGCTCTCAGGCCTTCGAAAAACACTGCAGGCTTTCCTGGAACTAGCAGACAGTAAACAGATCATGGGACTTCTCAGGCTCCATAATCACTTGCCAATAATATACATATCCAGTTTCTTGGGAGAATCCTGACTTAAACAATATTAAAATTAAGAACTGTGATCATCAAAAGTTACAATTAAGAAAGTGAAAAGTCAATTCATAGACAAGTAGAAAATATTTAAAATATTTTTAAAAATTTATTGTTTTTTAGAGAAAGGAAGGGAGAGAAAGAGATAAAGAGAAACATCAATTTGTTACTCCACTTATTTATGTATTCATTGGTTAATTCTTGTATGAGTCCTGACCAGGAATTAAACCTGCAACCTTGATGTATCAGGATGACGCTCTAACTGACTGATATACCCTACCAGAGCCCAGTAGAAATATTTTATATATCTATCTCTAATAAAGATTCATATCCATAATTCATTTTATACTATGACCTAAGTTGATTTTTGTCAGCATAAGAGAATTTTAACACAAATGGATAATCAAATAATTAGAGATATAGGAAAACAAAAGTCAGATGCAGGTACTATTTAAACTGCCATCAACTAAATACATATTAATGAAATAAAAATACAGCATTTATAAAATTATGAAAAACTAATTATACTACAATTTCAGAACACCTTATAATTTTCAAAGCAAGTTCACATTCCTACTTTAGAATTATAACTAAAATTGTGAGGTGACTTGACCAAATGGATATTCATTTGTCTGTTGATTGACAAGATCTTATTGTTCTTACCAAGTGCCAGACATTGCATAAGCAATGGAATGGCATAACACAAGTATTTCCTGCTAACATCTAATTATTACTTTAGGGAAAATGCCCAAGTTGCAAATTATCTTAGTAATGGCATAAAAAATTCTGTATTTCAAGAACTTGAAATTTTTCATGGCATTTGATAGAATAATTTACTTGTAGGCATTTGTTGTAAAGTAATAATTAGATGCAGAAACAGAAAACATGGAAACAACATAACTATACAACAATGGAGCAATAATTAATATATTATAGTATATTCAGAGATAATAGGATAAGTAGTCCCATTGGTAGTGAGTGAGAATTCTTATTTTTACCTTCTCTTTTCAATAGCAGGAATTACTTTAAAATTATTGTAGGAAAATATATATTTTTATATATATATTTTATTATTATTAATTCTAATGGGGTGACATCAATAAATCAGGGTACATATGTACAATGAAAACATCTCCAGGTTATCTTATCATTCAATTGTATTGCATACCCATCACCAAAAGTCAAATTGTCCTCTGTCACCTTCAATCTGGTTTTCCCTGCGTCCCTTCCCTCCTCCCTATCCCATTCTTCCCTCCCTCCCCCCATCCCATAACCACCACTCTCTTGTCCATGTCTCATATCCTCACTTTCATATCCCACCTATGTATGTAATCATGCTGTTCTCAGTTTTTCTTTTTTTCTGATTTACTTATTTCACTCCGTATAATGTTATCAAGGTACATCCATTTTGTTATAAATGATCCGATGTCATCGTTTCTTATGGCTGAGTAGTATTCCATAGTATATATGTACCATTGCTTTTTAATCCACTCGTCTTCTGACGGACACTTGGGCTGGTTCCAGATCTTCGCTATTGTGAACAATGCTGCCACGAACATGGGGGCGCATTTCTTCTTTTCGAACAGTGCTATGGTGTTCTTAGGGTATATTCCTAAAAGTGGGATAGCTGGGTCAAAGGGAAGTTCGATTTTTAATTTTCTGAGGAATCTCCAAACTGTTTTCCACAGTGGCTGCACCAGTCTGCATTCCCACCAGCAGTGCAGAAGGGTTCCCTTTTCTCCACATCCTCGCCAGCACTTATTCTGTGTTGTTTTGCTGGTAAGTGCCATTCTGACTGGTGTGAGGTGGTATCTCATTGTGGTTTTAATTTGCATTACTCTAATGATTAGTGATGTTGAGCATTTTTTCATATGCCTATTGGCCATCTGTATGTCCTCTTTGGAGAAATTTCTATTCATTTCTTTTGCCCATTTTTTGATTGGGTTGTTTGTCTTCCTGGTGTTGCTTTTTATAAGTTCTTTATAAATTTTAGTTATTAACCCCTTATCAGATGTGCTGTCGAATATGTTCTCCCATTGTGTGGTTTGTCTTTTTATTCTGTTCCTATTGTCTTTAGCTGTGCAAAAACTTTTTAGTTTGATATAGTCCCATTTGTTTATCTTGCCTTTTATTTCAGTTGCCCATGAAGATAAATCGGCAAATGTACCGCTGCTACAGATGTCGGAGAGCTTGCTGCCTATGTTTTCTTCTAAGATGTTTATGGTTTCACGGCTTACATTTAAGTCTTTTATCCATTTTGAGTTTGTTTTTGTGAATGGTGTAAGTTGATGGTCTAGTTTCATTTTTTTGCAGGTAGATGTTCAATTTTCCCAACACCATTTGTTAAAGAGGCTGTCTTTACTCCATTGTATGTTCTTTCCTCCTTTGTCAAATATCAGTTGTCCATAAAGCTGTGGGTTTATTTCTGGGTTCTCTGTTCTGTTCCATTGATCTATGTGCCTGTTCTTATGCCAGTACCAGGCTGTCTTGAGTATAATGGCCTTGTAGTAAACCTTGATATCAGGAAGAGTGATACCTCCTGCTTTATTTTTTCTTTTTAAGATTGCTGAGGCTATTCGTGTTCTTTTTTGGTTCCATATAAATTTTTGGAATATGTTTTCTATATCTTTGAAATATGTCATTGGTATTTTAATTGGTATTGCATTGAATTTATAAATTGCTTTGGGTAATATAGACATTTTAATGATGTTTATTCTTCCTAGCCATGAGCACGGTATGTGCTTCCACTTGTTTGTATCTTCCTTGATTTCTTTTATCAATGTTCTATAATTTTCCGAGTACAAGTCCTTAACCTCCTTGGTTAAATTTACTCCTAGGTACTTTATTTTTTTGGCTGCAATAGTGAAGGGGATTGTTTCCTTAATTTCTTTTGCTGATATTTCATTGTTGGTGTATAGAAATGCCTCTGATTTCTGAGTATTAATTTTATATCCTGCCACCTTGCTGAATTCATTTATAAGGTCCAGTAGTTTTTTGACTGAGACTTTAGGGTTTTCAATATACAATATCATATCATCTGCAAATAATGACAGTTTTACTTCTTCTTTTCCAATTTGTATGCCTTTTATTTCTTCTTCTTGTCTGATTGCTGTAGCTAGGACTTCCAGAACTATGTTGAATAAGAGTGGTGAAAGTGGGCAACCCTGCCTGGTTCCTGATCTTAAGGGGATTGCTTTTAATCTTTGTCCATTTAGTATGATGTTTGCTGTCGGTTTATCGTAGTTGGCCTTTATCATGTTAAGGAATGATCCCTGTATTCCCACTTTACTGAGAGTTTTGAGCATGAATGGGTGCTGGATTTTATCAAATGCCTTTTCTGCATCTATTGAAATTATTATGTGATTTTTGTCCTTCCTTTTGTTTATGTGGTGAATCACATTGATTGATTTGCGAATATTGAACCAGCCTTGCCTCTCCAGAATAAATCCCACTTGATCGTGGTGTATGATTTTTTTCATATATTGCTGGATCCGGTTGGCTAATATTTTGTTGAGAATTTTAGCGTCTAAATTCATCAGGGATATAGGCCTATAATTTTCTTTCTTTGTGTTGTCTTTGCCCGGTTTTGGGATCAGAATTATGCTCGCCTCATAAAAGGAGTTTGGAATTCTTCCTTCCTCTTGAATTTTTTGAAATAGCTTGAGGAGAATAGGAGTTAGTTCTTCTTTGAATTTTTGATAGAATTCACTTGTGAAGCCATCAGGCCCCGGACTTTTCTTTTTTGGGAGTTTTTTGATAACTGTTTCGATCTCATTTGCTGTAATTGGTCTGTTTAGGTGTTCTGATTCTTCCAGATTGATTTTTGGAAGGTTATATGATTCAAGAAATTTGTCCATTTCACCAAGATTGTCTAATTTTTTGGCATATAGTTCTTCATAGTATTTTGTAGGAAAATATTTTTTTACATTATTTTACTTACATTGTTTTGCAAATAAATCTGAACATCTTGTAAACATGTTTATTGGCTATTAGTATTTCTTTTATGAGTTGTGTTTTTTATCCTTTGTCTCCTTTATCTGATGGACATTCATAATTCATTAATTTGCAATAGTTTCTTATATGCTGGGCAGGAAAAAGAAACTATATCATTGACTCTATTATATACCCAAAAGTTATGCTTGGTGTTTTATGAGTCAACTCATTTGAAATTAAAATTCTTATTTCTTGAAATGTTTCAATTTCTGATAGTGTTCAGGCTAAAATTAAACTTTTTCAAGTAAGAAAAGATCAAAATAAAGACCAAGTAGGACTTCTAGCATAGAAATAAAAATTGAAGTTTTATAAAGTTTTAAGGTAATTAACTGTTTATCTGTAGAAGTAAACACAAATCTTTTAAAAATAAGCAAAAAATATTTAGAAAGTTTTACATTCAAGAAAATTTTATCAATTATTAAAATAAAATCAGTATTTTAAAGAAGATTATTTATATATGTCTTACTACCTTGGGTTCAGGTGCCCTTTCTTTTTACTTCTTTTTTTAAAAAAATTGAGTTCTTTTAATTTTTAACAACAGAAAAAGATATCTACAAAAATATTTTAAAAAAATAAACTTTTAGCTTGCAAAAGTGGTCACAGTGTATAATTACAATGTTTCTAATTAAGTAATGTGTGATAGATAACCACATATTTAATTTTTATAGTTTAAACCACAATCTGTTGTCAATAGTAACCTCATCTTATAACAACAAACTACATATCCAGGCTCTAATAGCTTTCCTTCCTCATATCCCAACCCGAACTATGCCAAAGTAAGAAGAAAACAAGCATGATACTTGAGTTATTTTTAAAATATAAAACTAAACTTCACAATTTTAAGGTCTCTTAAATTTAAAGGAAGTGTTACTTATTAATTTTTAATATTTATTTTCCTCTTGTAGAAGTGTTAAATCTTGAAAGTAGCACAACAAATTGTAATGTTAAATAAATCAAAACCACTGCCCTTTACTTGGGATTTAAGCAACTTCCCCAATGCAACAGCATCAAAAGAAAGACAACACATGGGAATTTAATTAATTCTTAGAGAAGAAAGGAAGAGAAATTTCTCTTAAACTATCTGAAGCAAGCAACTGTGGGGGAACCTATTCCTTCTTCCTGACTCATTCGCAATACCCATTCTATTTTCCACTATGGCCTCCAAAACGTGTCTGATTATAAACAAAGTCTCTTGCACCCTGAATCTCTTCCGACTCAACTTCTGTCTGAAAGGAAACCCTCTCCCTCCCCTGGGAAACTGCTTCCCTCACAGCCCTCAAGAGTAAAAGCTAGCTAGTCATTCTCCCAAATTGTACATTTCCCTGACTTCCTTAGGCCCATGCCCTTGTCCTACTTCGAAGCTCAGAACTAAAAGCAATGTCACCAGTCCTCTGACTATGCATCCACCCAACAGCTATGTACTAGCGCCTGCTATGTGCCAGGCTGCAGAACTTAAATCTTCAGACATCAAAATCTACTGAGGCAAATATGAGACAATCTCACACACAAAATAATTGCCAGTGATGAAAGAAAAAAATAAGAGGGTATATGAGAAAATGAGTATGATTTAGTCAGGCTCAGGGCAGGGGAAGCATTTCAAGATGAAAAAGAAGGAAGGAATGAACTCCGTTTTCCAGGAACGAAGCTCCACTGGACAGAGGGTGAGGATGAGAGTGGTATTAAGGGTAAGGAGGTTTGCAGGGCCTTCACAACATGAACATGAGGGCATACAGGCCCTTGAGGTCACATTGAGGACTTTGGGTTTTATTCTAAAAGCAATCAGAAGTCATTGTTAGTTTTTTTAGGATGTCATTCCTTAGCAGTCACCCACTTATCTGCTCACATTTAATCAGGATGCTTGTTCTTCAGCTCCACCCTAATTCCTTCCAAATCCTAGATAGTTTCAACATCAAGACTTCTCAGTTCCTCAACCTCCAGGACTCCAGTGACCTCATCTCTCCCTCAACCCAGCTTCTCCTTACTCGTTCCTTGTCCAAAATGACTCCACCTTTGAAAATCAAATTCCTGTATTTCATTCTCATAACCAGAACCTCTCACCAATCTACTCTTCCACTCCCCACACCTATTAGCCAACTTCTAACATTTTATCTGAATAAAAAGGGGAGGAAAGTAACAAACATCATTAGAATAAAAACTTATTACTATTTCTCCCATCCCTAATAAGGCACTCAGCATTTAGGCTTCTCTATACCTTTCTCCATGCTCATGTGATGCTTGTTTTGATCACAAACAAGGAGATACTTGTTTTGATCACAAAAAGTGAATCATACCAAATACATAATTCTGTTATTCAAGGTATAGATGCAGCCTGTGATTCCTCTGCAAAAGGGACTTCTCTTCTTTGCAGCAACAAAGTTGCTGACCTGGGAAAACCTGGCAGTGCACTCTTCAGTGGAGAAAAGTGTTTCCAGTTTTTATAGTTGGAAAAGAACTCATGATTACAACTAACAAAGTCTGGGAGCAGAACGCTTTCTCAGAGCATTCAGCAGAGGGTAACGGGTTTCAGGCCCATGAGAACTAAAGCCATCATGCCTTTTACCACTTGGTTTGCTGCTGCCCAAGACATATGCAAGGCAACCTGCTAGCAGGTACTGAGGGAACCACGATGTGGGTAGGCAAGAAAAATTAAAGCTCACTTCTGGGTCTTGGAAAGAAATGATGGCCACCAGAACAGACACTGGAAATGCCTAATGAAGTAGATCCAATGGAAGAATAGAAGAAACAGAAGAGAATTTTAATAAAAATATAATGGAATTATAGAACTAAAAACACACTTTCAGGAACTAAAAAAAATTATTTCTTAATTAGAAATCCAACAGAAAAAGAGAATGATTACCCTTGAGAACTAAATCAGTGGTCAGAAAAATCAGGTAGAAGGATATATATACCTCATAAGAAACCCCACGATTGATGCCCGAGAACAAATTCCAGCTTAATGAGGTCATATCCAGCAGATGAAATGAAGAGGAGAAACAGAGGTGATCACAAACAATGGAGGAACACTTTGAGAATGAAAGAAAGTCCCAAGGCCTCCAATATCAAGGATGAAGAGAAAGTTCTATTAGGCTATTAGTACCGCCAGTTAGACATGGGCATTCTGGGACAGTGGTGAGCTGGAAGCAAAGACACTGCGTAGGGACACCAGGGCACTGGCTCTGAACCTCCCTAACACTGAGTTTGGTTCACACACCAGAAGGCCCAGCGTCTGCCTAACACTTCACATGGAAACATTAAGCACAGAAATTGTTGAAGTTCTTCCAGGGTCAGGTGAATGTCCTTTGTCATCCTGTGTTACCAGCGTTTTGAGTACCAACCTTAGGGACTCTGTAGCAGTCTTTTCCTTCCAGTCTATCTAAAACATTGCAGGAACCAATTTTTAAATATCATATGCACAAATTACTTTGGTGCAAATTAAATATATAAAAAAGAGATTGTATACATAGATGAGGCAAATGCATGACTGTTGGACTAAAACATTACCTTTATTTTTGAAATATACACAAAAGTAGTATGGTCATGGGTAAGAGCAGAGACTTGGATGCCTGCCACTAGTCTTTGGATATGTTACTTAACCATTTTATGTTTTGGTTTCCTGTGAAGTGAAAAAAGAGTCAATAGCACTTATCAGACATAAAGATTAAATGAGATGATACATGTATCACACCCAGACCTTTGTCTGGCACATAGTAAGTACTCAATAAATAATAGCATTGCTGCTGCTGAGTGGCTGTGCTTTCACTGTTTGCAACAGGAAAAGAGCACTGTGCATACAACTTTAACTTTGGAATTGGAAGACTTGAGTTCAAATGTTGACTTTAAATCTGAAAAGTTTTATAGCACAACCACAGTGGTTAAGCCCCTAGGTTTACAATTTTTCATATCTAAAACAGGAATATGAATACCTCTATCCATCTATTTATCCACCAACATCAACTGAGTATCTACTTTTACCAAATATTGTGTAAAGGCTAAAACAAAAATATGAATAAGATAGGATTCCACCTTAAGGAGCCCAGAGTCGAGTGAACAATACTCAAGAAGCTTAATTTCCTTTCATCTCAGTATTTAAGTCTCCTTTTGTTATAGGAGATGAAAAAATGACCACAAGAGTCAAGCAAGTATTTTAGTACCACAAGTACTATGATTTTCTTTTAAAAAAAGCAACATTAATATTGATAGCAAATGTTGGGGGGAAAATGTAGTAAGCTTCTGAACTTACTATATTTTGCTATTATAAGAAGCAGTCTTGTCACTGGGAAGTAAGACCCTTCGGATGATATTATATGGCAGTCTTAGAACTGACAGGACCAGAGAAAAGCAGGCCCTCATTTCTGATCAGAGAAGAGAATAAAACATTTTGGGAAGACTGAGCTTTGTTCATATGCTGGGCTTGCCTCTTTGAAGGATCTTCTGAGAACTGAGAGTCTTTTGAATAAACAGCTCTCAAGCCATTACCTGAAAGGAAACACTATTACATGATCCCTTGTCAACTGCACCTATCCTCTTGTAGAGTGTCCTGCCTTGGCACATAGTGCAGTAGGTTATGAGAAGCAAATTCTTGGTATCTCTTCTTCATCATCTCAAAAATAAAGACCTTACTTGGAAGCTTCTTAATGGGGGTGCTTATTTTGATCATCTCACGTGAGCTGGTCCTGGGACATCCTGTTTTCAAATGTCAGTTGTAATTTAATAACTATGACTTATAATTATAAAGTTAAAACCTCACAGAAATTATAATGGTATCTTAACATATACTTGAAACTTTATTAAGTACATCAAGATATGGGGTATCTTGAGAAAATATGTAATTACGCCATTATTAAAAATTAATCTTTTGTATTTATAAATATGTATATATAGCAACACAATGTAAACCAATGATATACATTATTTAAAATTATGTATTTGGCTCATAATTAGCGTAGATTTATTACAAATTCACCTGGAGGGTGGCTACAAACACACAAAGAATGATCCCAATTTCTTTTGTGTATCAATAATAAATTCTAAAAACCAAAAAGAAATTAAAATGGAGCTAAGTGAAAATTATCCAGCAAAAAAGAATTCTAACATCTACCTTGTTATAAGTTTCAACTGGATAATAAATTATGTTTTAAAATCTTTACATAAAAATTCTAATAACACCACCCACAAATCATGAAGTATAGCAACAGATGGTATATTTCACCTAATTACTTTTTCGACTCACAGTAAAAACCTATTGTTTATAGAAAATAAATTCAACAATTTATCCAAACATTGTTACATAAGAAGTTTTAAGAAATTGTATATAATTCTTAATACTCTCGTTTTCATTCTCCGACTTTTCGAGACTATGTTGTATTTCTTTCAAACATACTTCCTGATATTGTGTTTTCTAAATAAAAAAAGAAAGATAATTAATAATGATATTCATATCAAAAAATACTCATAATATAAAATTTATATGTACATTAATTGGCTACATGACTTTTAATATTAAAAAGAGTCCTAATAGCTGATGTGTTTATAAATAACTTATCTGAGAGCTCACTTTTCTTTAAAATCCAGAATAACTAAAGCATGTATATGGTTGATATTTACTGTGATATACTCTGTTGTAATATATATTCACTTAGTCCCAAATTATTAAATACTAACATGACTAACTTAATAAATGGTTATTATATAAAACTGTAACACCTAATTTCTCTGACATTTAACATGACATTTTAATACTTGTTTTTGCCATTTTCTTCGCCTAAAAATTCATATTTATACCATTAAAATGACTTTTGCTATCTTAAAAATGAACAGAATTCTGATTTTGATAATATATACATTTTTAGATTTTATTTATTCTTTTTTAGAGAGACAGGACAGGGGAGAGAGAGAGAGAAGGGGGACGAGCAGGAAGCATTAACTCCCATATGTGATTTGACCAGGCAAGCCTGGGTTTCAAACCGGCGACCTCAGCATTCCAAGTCAACGCTTTATCCACTGTGCCACCACAGGTCAGGCCATAAATATTTTACTTTTAGATTCTTTTATTAATAAAAAGAACTCTTAATATTATAGGTGTTCTTTATTTGAAGAAAGTTAAAAACCTAATAATGTATTTTAAAAGATATTTAGTTGCATATAAATTTCCAAGTAGATCTGTTCACTGGAAATATTATAGATAGAGAGGCTGCAAATATCATTTAGCTTCCCACTAAACTGTAGGCACCTTGAGAAGAAAAATCTTTTTTCTCCCTCACGTCAGGTGTTCAGTAATACCTGATAACCTTCTGAAGCTGAGCAATGCTTGCTGTCCCTCAGGTGAAGTAGGGTGGTATGAAGCAATGGGCTAGGTTGAGCTACACAAAGTCACAGAATGACTATAGTGAATCTTTGTGGAGCGTCAGTTTTACTCAACAATTTGGAGGAAATCTGACCAGGTGGTGGCGAAGTGGATAGAGTGGTGGACTGGGATGTGGAAGACCCAGGTTCAAGACCCTGAGGTCTCCAGCTTTAGCGCGGGCCCATCTGGTTGGGGCAAAAGCTCGTCAGCTTGGACCCAAGATCACTGGCTCCAGCAAGGGGTTGCTCGGTGTGCTGAAGGCCAGCGGTCAAGGCACATGTGAGAAAGCAATCAATGAACAACTAAGGTGTCGCAACGAAAAACTGATGATTGATGCTTCTCATCTCTCTCCATTCCTGTCTGTCTATCCCTATCTATCCGTCTTTCTGACTCTCTCTGTCTCTGTAAAAAAAAACAACCAAAAAACAAACAAAAAAAACATTTGGAGGGAAAAATACTAATACAAACACACATATTGTTGGGGAGAATGCAAAATGTGCACACACTTTAGGATAACTCATAAGACTCCAAATTCATTTCAGGCTTCAGGACAGTTGGCCTGAGTTTAGCTGCTGAAGTCACCCGTGAGTGTGTTCCCGCTGGAGAGGCCTGATACTATGGGCGGGGCACAGTGGAAGACACCAGGATACAATCAGTTATGAAGCGGGCTCTCACGGTGCTTATGATTCAAATGGAGCTAGGGCATGTATACAAAAATAAATACTGAACTGCCCATTGATCTGTTCCCTGGGAAGGACAGAATACATAAACATGTTTTCCAACAATGTCTAAATCTGTGCTTACAATTCTAGATTTTTATTGCTATAAGAATAATCAGGCTTATAAAACATCAAGTCTTAAACCTACTTATTTTGGCAGCTTTAGCCAAGTACTGAGCACATTATAGCAAAACCCATCTCATATTAGTGTACTATTTTATTTTTTCAGAAGTTTTAACTACACAAAAGCACACATATTTATAATATCAGCAATTTTGATGATGAGTAAAATAAAAAGTTTAGAAATAATGGAAGGCCTGTCCTAAATTCAAAGTAAAAATGTTTTGTTCTGTTTAAACTGCCATGGAACTTCTGATGGTGATAAAATTAAATATTGCATGCCAAAAAAAAATCTTTTAACTTTTGAACTTTTCAGGTTTTTGACATTTTAGACACTTGGGAATGAAAAATTAGTTTTTATGGAGTCTCCAGCTGCTAAAAAAAAAAATAAAGCATCATTATTTTATTTTTCATTGTTAAGTAGACAGTTTTCAAGTAATTTAGTCATGACTAGTGCTAGCTGTCACAGTATCTTATGCCAGCTGGCTATTTCATGAATAGTTAGGAAAAAACATAAGGAGACTAATTAAACACAGCCAATTTGGTATTCTCATTTCATGGCAGAATGGAAAGCATCCACCTCATATGCAAATATAACAACACAGAGTATTTACTTAATGACAACTCATAACTTTCTAAAATATACTATTCGTTATTAAAGACATGTATTAAAATCTATCTCATAATGACGGTTTAAATTGTGTTTATCTTAAAATGAAAATATCATACTAGAAAAAAAATAAGAAGAGTATATCTGTAACTTCCATTAAGCAGCTGTCATGCAAAAGTAATATGTAGGGAAAGGGCCTGATGAGATGTTGGGGTAAATGTAATAGAAGCTACCAAGGATGAGGATCATAATTCTTTTTTCTTCTTTATTATTATTGAGAGGTAGGGAGGCAGAGAGACAGATTCCTGCATGTGCACCAATGGGGGATCCACCTGCAAGCCTCCCATCGGCCATGTTCTGCCCATCTGGAGCTGTTGCTTGGTTGCTCGGCAACTGAGCTATTTTAGCATTTGAGGTGAGGCCATGGAGCCATCCTCAGCACCAGGGGCCAACACACTTGAATCAATGAGCCAAAGCGGTGGGAGGAGAAGAGAGAGAGAAGGGAAAAGGGAGAAGGGGAGGGGTAGAAAAGCAGATGATCGCTTCTTCTCTGTGCCCTGATTTAGAATGGAATGCAGGACATTCACACCGATGCTGATGATCTACCACTGAGCCAACTGGCCAGGGCCAAGGATAATAATTCTTTGGCATAATCCTGACATTTTTAATTTTTGTGCTCTCCGTTATTTGTCATTTATAATAGTATCAGTAAAGAAATAGCCCTGATTTTTCTTTGTACTTAAACTGTTTAAGTAAACTAATATAAAACTGTTAAATGCTAGCTTATTTTTTTATTAAAATATATAAGCCATACTAATACTTACACTGTTTATTTTGCAAACAAGTTGATTCTGTTCTTCATTTTTCTTTCTAAGCTCAGTTTCCAGATCTAATATTTTAATTTGTAAAGCCCTTTCTCTAGATGAATTTTTCTCTATTTCTTCAGAAACCTGTAATTTTCATTAAAAGAGTAATGTAACTAAATGTGTTTTTTAAAAAGTATAATTTAAAGCATTAACATAGTTCCACCATCCCTCTTTTCTCCAATTGATATCAATTGGATGCTAGACAATCTAACTAGAAAATTGTTAAGGTCATTCTAAGTTAAGAAAGCACACACAGTATAAGTATCTGCAGAATGACCTGAGATAGAAGAGGTGCGTTTGCACTGCCCTGTGACTTTAGTAGGTGTTTTCCCAAAATCAATTTCTTGTTTGAAGTATTTATATTCACTATGGTGTCAGTAATGCTGGAGCATAGAAAGTTCTCATTCAATGCTGATTATTGACTTGGATAAATGTAATAGAAGCTACCAAGGATAATTATATTTCACACACACACACACACACAAAAGAGTTGATTTTTCATTCATTTACTTTCAAAGTGGTCTGAATGTGAATTCTCATATTTCTCTGACAGATTATTTAGCAGACAGTATATATCCAATGATTCAGATATGTGGGAGTCTATTTGCAAGAATATTGGGTTGGAACCACAACACTGAGAATACAGGCAGGATCAAGGAGCTAGTGGGAGGGACTGTCCACTAATATAACTCCAATGGACTTAGTTCTAAATTATTATAAAGTGATTTACAAACATGTCTTGTGCACAAATTCTAAGGTTGATTGTGAGTGAGGTATGCTGCAGGATCTGAAGCTGTGGAAGAAAGAGCCCTCGGAACAAATATCTATGCCCTTGACCTAGTCCCTCAGTGTAGACAATGTGACAGTGTAGTGACAGCACTCCTCACAGGGCATGAACTACAGACAGCCCCATAATCCACTGTAGCAGGAGAGAAAAAAAGGGAATGTGCACCTCAGGGGACTCTGAACAGTGTTTTTTCCTAAGGGGGGGGGCTGAGAGACAGACTGTTGCATGCACCCCGACTGCCCAGCAACTACCATCTAGGGCTGATGCTCCTTCCATTGGGGCCAGGTTCACAACTAGCTATTTTTAGCACCTGAGGCAGAGGTTCCACGGAGCAATCCTCAGCAACTGGGGCCAATGCACTCAAATCAATGGAGCCATGGCTGTGGGAGAGGAAGAAAGAAAGAGAGAAAGAGAGAGAGAGAGAGAGAGAGAGAGAGAGAGAGAGAAAGGGAAAGGAGAGGGATGGAGAAGAAGATGATTGCTTCTCCTGTGTGCCCTGACCAGGAACCAAGAATTGAACCTGGGACATCCACATGCCAGGCCGACACTCTACCATTGAGCCAACTGGCTAGGGCCAACTCTGAACACTTTTGAGCAAGAATCTGAGAATAACTAGCATTTCCAAAGTCCACTCAGGCTAAACCCAAGAAAAATTCACTTCTTGTTTTCCTCCAAAGCTGGTGGTGCTGAGAAATTAAAATTCTACCATTGGCAGTACATTTTACAACTTAGCTTTTAATCAATGATGTGTCCTTCAATATCAATTTAAGTTAGTTCCAAAAGTTAAAAAAAGGCCTGACCTGTGGTGGCGCAGTGGATAAAGCGTCGACCTAGGAACACTGAGGTCGCCAGTTCAAAACCCTGCACTGGTCTGGTCAAGGCACATATGGGAGTTGATGCTTCCAGCTCCTCCCCCCTTTCTCTCTCTCTCTCTCTCTGTCTGTCTCCTCTCTAAAATGAATAAAATAAAAAGAAATTTTAAAAAAAAGCTTTAAAAAAAGTTAAAAAATAATTATGGGATCTATATTATTTGTCATTTATAATAGTATCAGTAAAGAAATAGCCTTGAGATTTTGGGGTAAATGTAATAGACGCTACCAAGAATGAGGATCATAATTCCTTTTTCTTTTTTATTATTATTGAGAGGTAGGGAGGCAGAGAGACAGACTCCTGCATGCACACCAATGGGGGATCTACCTGCAAACCTCCCATTGGCCATGTTCTGCCCATCTGGAGCCATTGCTCGGTTGCTCAGCAACTGAGCTATTTTAGCACTTGAGGTGAGGTGATATAAGAGCCACACATATCAAGGATATCAGATTTTATCTGACTTTTGTGGAACTGTAATTAACAGTCTTTGGAAAGACTATGGGTGGAAAAGAGGTTAGAGGGAATGATTCAGAATTTGGTATTAAACATGTGAAGTGTGAGATGCCCCTGTTAAGTGGAGATGTCAAATAAATAGCAGAATATGAGTCTAGATTTCAGAGGACAGAGAAGTCTAGGGTGGAGATTCATATCTGAATGTAATCAGGATATAGTAATCTCTTTTTAGCATCATTCAAGCCTATAAGGAAACTCATCATCCCTATTTTATCAGTTAAGAAACTAAAGTTTAGCCTGACTAGGCAGTGGCAAGGTGGATAGAGCGTTGGTCTGGGATGCTGAGGACCCAGGTTCAAAACCCTGAGGTCACAGGTTTGAGCGTAGGCTCACCAGCCTGATCACGGGTTGCCAGTGTGAGCGTGAGATCATAGCAATGACCCCATAATCGCTGGCTTGAGCTTAAGGTCACTGACTTGAACAAGGGGTCACTGGCTCAGCTGGAGTCTCCTGGTCAAGGCACATATGAGAAAGCAATCAATGAACATCTAAGGTGCTACAATTATAAGTTGATGCTTCTCGTCTCTCTCCCTCCTGTCTGTCTGTCCCTATATATCCCTCTCTCTCTTCCTAAAAAAAGAAAAGAAAAAAAGAAACTAAAATTTAGAGAAGTAGTTTGTCCTGCATCAGTGTACACTGTACCAGGACAGAATTTAAACAGTTCCTGTTGGACACCAAAGCCCACCTCATGTCCTTTCAAGATTACATTTTCAAATCATTTCAAAAATTTACCTCTTCTCTAAGATCTTCCTGAATCATTTCTCCGCACACCCAGGTAGCACGGCCTGGACCCTCCCTCCCTGGTAGCATCCACATGCTGGACGATGTTTATTTGTTCATATGTTATTCCCCTCCCAGTCAGTGACTTTCCTGAGAGCTCAAAGTCAGGTCTAACTCTGTTTGCATCTCAGGATGAGTATAGACACACAGCAAGATATTTACTAAATGCTAACCAAATGGATTTAATTGCCATTTGATTTTGCATGTATTTATGTATGCAGTAATATTTGCCAAAAGAGAAAGGAGTTGAGCTTTACTGCGCACTGGAATCTGATCAAAACCAAAATGTTCAATACTTTGCACATTTGTTTTGGTTTTATTTTTTTAAAAAGGGAAGAGAACTCCTTCAGAGCACTTTCTATCTCCACCCTTTGCCCCGCCACATAATCTTCACTCTGGACCAATATATCTGCTTAGCTCCAAAAGGCAAAAGTAGGTAAAAAAACAAAAATATAATTGCTCCCTTCACCCTGTCATCAGAATTTAAACTATAACTGTAGTTTCGGTGAGATGAGTTATTGTCTGCTTAAAAAGGGGACTCTTTGGTAAGCTAATTAAAAAGTTTCTAAATAAAGGCCATCTCTACCTTTTGTCTTCCTTCTTCAAGAGCAGCTTCCAGCTGTCTGGCCAGTGCCGAGTACTGTGCAGACTTTTCTTTAAACTTCAGATGGCTGTGCTTAAGACATTCTTCTTGGTTTTCCAGTTTTTTTTCAAGCTCTTTATTTTCTGCATCTATCTGTTCTAGTTTTCTTTTTAAACAAAAGAAGTATTTTAAAAATGATTATAGTGTGCAGAGAAAGATGTAACATCAATTTTAAGTAAATTTAATACTCACTGTTTAAGGTTTTCACACTTCAACTGAATAAGATAATTTTCCTCTTCCAGAGAAAGCTTTGTCAGAAGATTGTGATTTCCATCAAACTAAAAGACAAAAGAAAATCTTTTTAGTTTTTTTTATAATCAAGTTCCAAAGAAATATATAAATTTTATTGTTGGAACAATCATAAAAAACATGAAGGCATAAATATTATTATTACTCCTACACAGAGAGACACAAAGAAATATCACATTGTTAAAACACAAGTTCTTCAATTTCTGGTTAAGTTTAAGAAAACTATGCTTTCACATGAAAAATCATTTAGGATGGGGATTAAAACATTCTGAAAAGTGTTTTATTGCAAAGTGAAATTCGTTTAATTAAGTAAATATGAAGGTTGACAAATTGTAGAATACTTATAATTACTCTTATAGTTTTTGTTTCATCTAAATAGTGATTGAATTGAGTATCTATAAAGTTGTAACTATGAGTAAAAACATATTTGTGAAAAGCAAATTAAATTAACAAGGAAATCAACCAGATACATTTGCCCATGCCAAGACAGAATGATCTTCCCAATGCTTCAAAAGCTATATTTAAATAGTCTCAGAAACTTTGAAATAGAAAAAAAAAAATCTTATAATTTCAATTAGTAACTTAGGTTATCTATGTAGTTTGATATTTCCTAGAAATCTTTTCTCAGAAATTTTAATTCAGTAGAGTTTTGTTTGTATGTTTTTAAAAACAGAATGCATTTTAAAATTCAAATCCAAACTACATTAAGAAGATAGGGAATCATTCATAAAATTGTTTTACAAATAAAATATTTTGCTACCATCATTGGACATGCTTCTTTGAAAAAAGGTATTCGTACTTAATTTATAAAATCTTTATTAAATGCTCACTATGTGGTAGGCATTGAATTAGAAGATGGCTATGTTGTGACTAACAGGGCATCCACAATCCCTCCTCCAGTGAAGTAAAAAAGTATATGTAAAAAAGAAAAAAATGAAATAACCCAAATAAACTTCATGCACAATCTAATTAAAATGAATTCTAATTTTATGAAACAAATTAATAATAATTAACCTTATTCTGACATCCAAAAATATACAGTATATGTAAACATAGCATTGCTCCTTCTCTTATGCTGTGACCATGTCATGAAATGCCTAAATATAGATTTGTACAGATAAACTAAATAAGCAGTTTGATCCTGGTCAGGGCACATATAGAAACAGATCGATGATCCTGTCTCTCTCTCTCCCCTCCTTTCCCTCTAAAATCAATAAAATAAACATTTAAAAATTATATTAACTAAAATAAAGTAAATCAGAAATTCTGGTTGCCAATTTTTTTACTATAAAACACTAAAAGAATAGCTTGCAAAATCATATTACCAGTATCTGCATAAACTGGTACTTTCAACTGATTTATATGGGAGTAAAAGCAATCAACCCCTGACATGGGTGCCCTCAACTGGTGAAATCATTTGTAAGCATTTCATTATCACATCTAGAAAAAGTAAGAATGATGGCTGGACACCTGGCCCTGCAGCTCCCTAACGGTGTGTGCCTGGTCTGCACATTTTCCCTTGTAGTGCTGCAGACTCTCCTGACACTCCTGAAGCCTCCATTCCGCCACCGTCAAGGAATCGCGGACGCGCTCTAACTCCTTCAGATGAGACTCCACCTGGCCTCTCATCTGAGTTGTAGCATTAGAGAAATAAGTGTAAGATCTCACATTCAGCATTAATGTTTTTACTATCTTAAATACTAGATATGCTTATAGTATGATACATCTTTTAGAAATAATGGTTTTCAATGAAAAGATTCCACCAAATAAATATGAACAAACATTAAGTTAGACTTTGCTAAATAAGAACATATAACTCAAAAGTAGGCTATTCTCTAATTTTCAAAAATTTGTTGAATAAATGAATATAGCAATATTAGCTTGCAGGGAGAATGTTTATTTAGGAAAAGAAACTTTTTGACTCCTGTTATTTATATTCCAGAATAAATATTATTGATAAAGCTGGTACGGTAGTTTACCACTCCCCAGCCATCAATCTAAAATAACTGTCATTTTTTTGTCATTCAATCTGATAACTCAGTCATTTCAGATAGAGCAGCCTTGTTGCACTTGTCTTAGTCCAAATTGGTGAGGTTTACTGTATATCACTTCAAGATAGCTAGTATGATCTGTCCTCAGTAGACTATTTCATCATTATTGTTATTATGAAGTAAATCTAATTTTATCTCTTTGGCTGTTGCAGTTCTTCACTGTAGCACTTTTGTAGAAAGGTGACAGGAAGCAACCTTAACACATGCTTGTACTGTTAATGAAGAAACAATAACCAATTAGGATTTTCAAAGGGAAAAAAAGCAAGGGCTAGAGTCTTTCCCTGACACAGCAACCACCTAGAGCTACGATGCAACATCTGGCATTCTTAGTCACAAAAGATAGAACTGGGACAAAGCACCTCCCCAAACCTCTAGGAGCCCATGAGAAAACCAGGAGACTTAAAACAGTAGAATGGTAAAAGAATTTCACTTAAAAAATGACTTTTCTGATGTAATACCAGTAAGAAACCACTGTGATGTCACAGTTATCTGAAAAACTCAGGCTCCTGTTCCATCTGCCTATTGAATTTTTTAAAGATTTTATTCATTGAATTTAGAGAATGGGGGGAGAGAGAGAGAATGAGAGAAAGGCAGAGCAAGAAGCATCAACTTGCTGTTGCTTCTCATATGTGCCTTGACTGGGCCAGCCTGGGGTCAAACCGGCAACCTCAGTGCTCCAGGTCAAGGTCCTATCCACTGTGTCACCACAGGTCAAGGCTATCTGTCTTTTGAACAGATGTTTTTTTTGGTTTTTTTTTAAAGACTTTATTCACTTTAATATTGCCCAATTCTTTATTTATTCTTATTCATTCATTTTAGAGAGGAGAGAGACAGAGACAGAGAGAGAAAGGGGGAAGGAGCAGGAAGCATCAACTCCCATATGTGCCTTGACCAGAAAAGTGCAGGGTTTCAAACCGGCGACCTCAGTATTCCAGGTCGTTGCTTTATCCACTGCGCCACCACAGGTCAGGCAACAGATGTTTTAAATAGGCTTTTATTTAGAGTGCTGCCTATCAAAAGAGAAGACATTTTCAATGGTATATCTCATGAGAAAAAGAGACCAAAAAATATGAAATGATTTCTTTTGTAGTTTGCTGAAAATAGGAAAAGTAATTCTAAGAAAGTAGTAGGCTGCACATTTGATGGGTTATCTATCTCTGTTCAGTAAGCAGAATGCCTGCTCCGGCTGACCTCTTCACACTGGTGCCTCACTTCACTTCTCAGCCCCAAAGTGTGGAGAAAATCCAGAGACAGCAGTCACCTCATTACACTCAGCTGGAACTGAACAGTAACATCCCATGACCTCTCCAGCCAGAGCTAGCATCCTATGGCTTTCACTGCTTCCTTACGAAACAACATGAAAGGACCCAAAAGGGATGGGGTTTCATTTAAAACTTAAAAATATTCACAAAAACATCATAACTTGCCAACATTGGCCTTATTCTCATTCTGTTGCAATACGGTGAAAAAAGGAAATGATGAGTTGTTTTTTTAATAACATTATTTTTCTTCCGACAAAACATTTAGCAGAGAATATTAACTTTGCTTTTTTAGACACAAAAGATTTAGTACCAAAAAACAAGGTGAGATTAAAAAATAAGAGGCATTCAAGTTTACATAGTTATGGTCGATGAGGCTCAGTGATAACCATATTTGAGCTATTTAAATCTGCTCTTGAATAAGAAGATTAAATGTTTATATTATTTTCCAAATATTAAGGAAAAAGTGAAAAAACATTCATACAAACAAACACTTCAAGCCTGGAAGAAACATTATTTCCTCAGAAAACAAACTCCTACAGAGACTGAGAACAGATAATTCCTATGTCTAACCTCAGAAAAGGACCACAATGAAGATATCTGTATAATATTCATAAAGTATAAAACATAAGTAAAACATTATATTACTATTTAAAATGTCAAACTTACCTTCTCTATTTTTTTGCTTTTGTTTTTTGTTATTAGGTTATTTTCAGTTAGCAATTTTTTACACCTGCTTTTCACCATTTTAGCTGCTTCTTGCAACTTTTGTATCTGAAAACAGAATATATTATTAGAGTAACATGTATTGTTTTGTATTAGAACCATAGTGTGGAATAAAAAGTTAAATATTTCAACTTTCGATCTTAAACAAATCGTTAGTGTCCTATCAATACCTCAGGCTGTTTATCTAACATTATTCCTTCTTTAAATATGGGAATCTAATCCACAACCCTTTTATGATTTACCTGTCTTTTTTCATCAATATTTCTAGACACTTCACTTGAGCTCTGATGATTAGAGAGGTATCCATTTGTAGATCAATGTCCCTTTAAAGAATCAGTCTCTGGTTCAGACCAGCTCCCATTCCATTTATTTTACCCTCCTGCTCAAAAATATTTGACTGAGCACTTTAAACAAGGCCTGGAGCCTAGAATATGGAAACTCACCTTTATTATTTTCGCTAAGGGATTAAGCCCAAACAACCAGCGGGGATGACCTTCTCAACAACATGTGCTGCAGACCACCACAGCCCCCATTCTCACCTCTGGTTCGGATAACTAACTGGATATCTACTAACGACTCTATTTTCCAATCTAAGCAATCTAGATGCAGCCCCTTCCTTCTTGCCTACACTGTGTTCCCCTTAAGCTTTTTCCTTAAGTTTAGTACTCTTTAATTCAAATGTTTTCTTCCAATAAAATCAAACTCTTTATTGACCAGTTTGTTACATATCATTCACAGACATGCATAAATCCCATCTTTCTCATAAAGTCTTTCTTGAATACTACATTTTAAAAACAACTTAGTTTTTCTAAAAATTATTGTTGAACATATGCTGTATTCCATATCTATTGTCATATGTTCTTTTCAGGTAATTCATGGGAGTAAGTTTGAATTATAGTTTATTCACTGCAAAAAAGAGAACATTGGCCTTTCATAACCCTAGAAAGAAGTCATTATTCTAAATCAATACCATTAAATATACAAGATGACAAATATAAGCAAGATTAACAAGCTTATACATAAGGTTTATATTATACCTATGTAATTAATTTTAGATCTACTTTTACAAATATTTAATACATACATAGGCAATGTTTGATTCAGAAATCAGCAGAATTATCTACAGTGTGTCCATAAAGTCATGGTGCACTTTTGACCTGTGACTGGTCAAAAGTGCACCATGACTTTACGGATACACTGTATTTATAAACATATTTAGGTTGAGACCTTAAAAACCATTTGGGACCTATCATGTTCTATCACAAATAATAGCTCCACCTTTCTTCAGTTCTGCTTATTTAGATCATAAACAAGTACAGTGTTTTAAATTGTCCATCAAATTCAACAAACATTAAAATAAATGCAGTAGTTACCTGAGTTTTATATACTTCAATAAGAGCTTTTTGTTGTTTTTCTACTTCTTGCAATTCTAAGAGTTCATTTTCAACAGAAACAACTTCATCCTTCAAAGCAGGAAGTGTAGTCTAGCAAGGAATATATAAACAGATATTATATTAAAATTATCATTAAAATTCATTTGTACTCAAATGCTATAGGATTATAAAAATGTAACTCATTTATCACCAAAGTTAATAAAATAATTATTTTTGATTGCATATAATTACCATCTAAAAAATTTAGGGCTTTCAAAAAGTTAGTAAAACTTATAAACAACTTTAAAGATTTATTATACAAAACATATTTAAAAAAATTTTTCAATTTACTGATTAAAATAGACTTGGAAAGTAGACCAGGCTCCTAGTTTGGAAGATGGACACCAGTTTTCTCCAAATCAATACAAAATGTAGGAGGAACTATTTTGAGGAATACAGGAGCTCTGTTTTGGACATAACTTCGAAACCCCTATTAAATATTCTAGTGGAGATTTCAAATAGGTAGTAGAATATATGTATGGAAGTCAGAGGCAAGGTCTAGGCTAGAGATAATAAATTTGAAAACTTCTAGGATATAGATGGTATTTAAAGGCCCAACAATCAATGAGATTACCTGTCAAATCTGGAGAGTATTGTTTTAAAATTGCCTAATATTTTAAAAAGTATAGGAACCCATTTATGGTAGGTAAGTTAGAAATATATAATATCAACATTAAAAATGAGCTTCCTTTCACCATGCAATTCCAGTTCCCAAAATTTATCCTAATAGATATGCATAAAGACTCAAAGAAATTACCTACCTTTTTATACACAATTCCATAAAACAGGAAGTAGTCCAAAATCCCCAAAATTACACATATGCTACAATAGTAACTTTAACTATCTTTGTTGTGGTTACAGGTAATTGTTAAGTATTTTACTTTTGTGCTTTTCTGTTTTTCCAAATTTCTATTATAAATTAATAGACCTTTAAAACTCTCCAAAAAAACTTTTATTCTTTCTAATAGAGGAGGTCATTGGGCCTTGGAAGCAATATCAGCTAGCTTCTTTTTAATTTGAAACTTTAAAACCTAAAATTATTCTAAAGTAATTAAAAATAACAAAACATGACATCTATAAACAAAATCCAGAAAATAATGCTGTAAAACACATGTTTCTGCACTATCAATAGAATATAATAAGGTATAAACTTTAACAATGATTTTATACCCATGTAATATAACAGTAAGTCTATTTCCATGCGATTAAAAACTAGATTTATAATTAATAAAATATCCTTCTAATCCTTTCTCTCCGAAGGACAACAAGAAAATTAAGAAATAAACATGATAAAATTTCCCCTTTCTCGATTAAACATTTTAAGCATTTATCTAGTAAATATTCATTGAGAGCTAAGCATATGCCATAGCTTCCCTGAGCATCCTGTACATACAAAGATGGGAGCTTATAAGGTGACATTCACCCCAAAAGAGAAGATTTGGGGAGAGAAGACGAATACAGGAGTAGATTTTGAGCTGACCTTTAAAGGAAAGAGGTTTTAGCTACTGAGAAAAATAGCATTCCAACTGGTAAGGCCAGTAAAATTATAGGAAGAGATACAGAAAAACATGAACAAATTGCAGAAAATAATAAGTATTGATATTTGGCTTAAGTGCAGGATAACTAGTACCCTACATTTGTCTAGTCTCCTTTACAGTTATGTGGGATCACAGACCTAAATAAGTAGAAGAATCAAGTGGTATGGAACTTTCATGAAGTCTTCCTAAGGGGAAGAGATGAAAAAAAAATGTGAGGAACATAATCCATCTTTTATCCCTCTTCCATCTTGTTGCTTGAATGTTGGCTGAAATGGCTGGAACTCTGGCAGCCATTTTAAATCATGAAGATGGGCGCCTGACCAGGCGTTGGTGCAGTGGATAGAAGGTCGGACTGGGATGTGGAAGACCCAGGTTCAAGACCCCAAGCTCGCCAGCTTGAGCACGGGTCCATCTGGCTTGAGCAAAAGCTCACCAGCTTGGACCCAAGGTTGCTGGTTCCAGCAAGGGGTTGCTCAGTCTGCTGAAGGCCCGCGGTCAAGGCACATATGAGAAAGCAATCAATGAACAACTAAGGTGTTGCAACGGCGATGAAAAACTAATAATTGATGCTTCTCATCTCTCTCCGTTCCTATCTGTCTGTCCCTTTCTATCCCTCTCTCTGACTCTCTGTCCCTGTAAAAAAAAAAAAAAAAATCATGAGGATGGGCTTCACAACCTAGGAATGGCAGAGTAGAGAGCTAAAAATAGAGGCTAGGTTATCCATACCATATCAGCTTGAACTGCCAACTCTGGCCTTGTTTTACATAAAAAGATTCTTTTCTGTTTTCTATTTACAGTCTTCCAAAAATAACATAAAGATGAAAATGAAGTCATTGCTTTTAGTCAAGTCTCATGTGGTTACATGTTTCTCTGATTGAGATCTCAAATATCTTTTTTCTCAGAAAATATAAAAGCTTCTTCCTCATTTTCTCTCTGGTACACATAGAAACCAATCACCCCTTGGATTTGATTGAGTTGGAAAATTCTTTCTGGTTATGAAGCAGCCAAGAACATACTTTCTGGTTTCAAACAGACCATGTCTGAGGTTATATCATATCGTAACCATGACACCTAGAAATAATCTTATGCATTATAGTTAATGTAATTTTGGAAGGTTCAACTAACTGCTAAAACTGGATAGTGAATAATATTTTTTTAATTTGAGACCAAAAGACAGTTATTCAACTTCTTAAATCTTATTTAATACTGCCGAAAACAATTTTACTGTGTATCTTTGTATACAACTATAAAATTTAATATCTATATACAAATATATGCATAAAATGATTATTCACAGAGACATATAGATAGGTATGTATTTTTAGAAGTTACCTGTTAAAATGACACTTTAATGCTCTGAGGAACATAAAAGACAAAATTATATAAGAGCATTCTTCTACACATACTGTTATTTCAAGCTATTTGTACTAAGTAGTCTTAGCTGTCATCACACAATACACACACAGTACCTTTAATTTTGTATTCTCGAGATTCAGAGTTTCACTTTCACATTCAATTGAGTAAAGTTTTCCAAGAATCTCTTCACATGATTTTTTTCCATGTTCCTCCATTTTCTTCAGATCTTCCAAAAGATTACTGACTTGCCTTTATAAAATAAATGATATATTTTATAAAAGTTACTAAAATTTTCATTCAAATAATACATTGTAAGTGTGTTTCTGAAATTATTTTGGTAGATTGCACCGTTTCAAATGTTAACTGAATTCATAGAACAAGGGAAATAGAAAGTACTCGTTATATAAAGTTACTATCTAAGTAACCTTGATTAGAAATAACTACCCATTGTAAGGCCAATGAAAAATTACACAACATTCTCTTTGCTATTCAAGAAAACATCTAAACTATCATCCACAAATATGTCTGTCTCTCATCTACACACATATAATTTCAGGACAAAGTTAAATAAACAGATCAAGTTAGGCAGTAATTAATCTTTAGAAGCAAATTATATATGCTAGTTTTCAGTGATATTACTAAAGAGAAAATAAATAAGACAAAACATTTAAAAGCAAATATTCAGGGTTTATTGTTAGTTTTTTAACAATAAATTTCAAAGCATAGAATTTATATATTTTTATCATTTTTTCTTTGTTATGTATTTAAAGCATTTTAAGGAACAATAATTTTAGGATTTTAAAAGCACTTATGCTTTTGTTATAAATTGTATTATGTATTTTTACTTATTCTTGTTTAATAAACAAATACTACTTCCATTTTAAGACACAGTATTAACATTTACTGCACATAATAGATGACATATCCTCAAATAACAAATATTAATTTACAAGTTTAAAATTTTGAAATATGAACACCAATGTACTTTTAATGGGTAATCATTTTTGTTGTATTTTTAGAATAAGAAAAGTTTATAAAACTATATATAGAAAGTTTCAAATATAGGCAACACCTTTACTAGAAGAACCAAAATAAAAACCACTCAATGAAAAGAAATGAAAACACTCCTTATTATACAGTAAAAAGATTCTAAACTTTTTCTTACTTTTTCATTGTTTCAATCTGAACTTCCAATTCAGTTTTTTCTATTACAATTTTCTCATAATGACTTTTCCAGGCACTAGAAGCTGAAATTGCTTCAGACAACTTGGCTTCCTAAAAATACATAAAGAACCCATCTTGTAATTTAATAACATTTTGGTTTTGTTCAGCGCCCTAAATACAAATATGTTATAAACAAAGAAATATCCTATAAAGTATAGAAGTTTCCCTATTGGAAATTTCAGTGTACAACTTTGAATATAGGAACATTTTAAAGTAAACTTTAATATCTTTATGTTACTATTATTTTATATGCACACAGTGGCAGTTCCTACTTAACATTTTAAGGATGTTGCTGTAACTATTTTCAAACAATGTATCCTAATTAATCTTAATGAAGGTAACTCCCTTTCTATTTATTGAAGTTTTCATTTTGTATTCTATATATAGAAGATACTAACAACCACATACGCATCAGAGGAGAAAATGCCCTCTGGTGTACATAGAAACTGCCTGCATTTCTGTAATTCCATAGAATTTAAAAATGCAGTCTTATTTTATAACGATGCCAAGCTGTCTTGTAGAGGTCACCCTCATTGGCCTTCAAATACTGTTATTATCAGCAAAGAGATGAAAGTGGTAGTGATAGCTTACCCGCTTTGAAGGTGAGCTTGCAGAGGTAGAGATTTTTGTTTTGTTCATTGCTAGGGCCTTGAATAATGCCAGGCATATAGCAAACTCTTAATAAATGTCAAATGAATCTATGCTTTACAAACCCACCTAGATAGCCATTGTGCCCCTGTCTACATTCTACAGAAAAACAAACTCACTGAAATGACAACACTGCCAATTAGCACTAATAAGAAGTACAGTAGTCCCGCCTGACTTGCAGTGGCGCAGTAGATCAAGCGTCGACCTGGGACACTGAGGTCCCCAGTTCAAGACCTTGGGCTTGCCTGGTCAAGGCACATATGGGAGTTAATGCTTCCTGTCCCTCTCCCCCTTCTCTCTCTCTCTCTCCTCTCTCTAAAATAAATTTTTAAAAAATCTTTAAAAAATAAAAAATAAATAAAAGACAGTAGTCCCACCTCATTTGTGGGGGATTGGTTCCAGGACCATCGAGTAGATGCCAGAAAACACAGATAGTACTAAACCCTATATATACTGTGTATTTTCCTATACAAAAATACCTATGATAAGGTTAATTTATAAATTAGGCACAGTAAGAGAGTAACAACTAATAATAAAACAGAACAATTATAACAATATACTGTAATAAAAGTTATGTAAATGTGGTCTTTCTCTCTCTCTCAAAATAGCTTATCGTACCATACTCACTCTTCTTGTGATGAGGTAAGATGATAAAATGCTTTAACTTGAGAACCTTCACCTTTTCACTTACAGGAAGCGCTTTATTGGCTTCTCTTTGGAATGTCTAAATTGCCCGCGTCACTGCTCTTGCACTTTGGGGCCATTAATAAGTAAAATAAGCATTACTTGAATACAAGCACTGGGATACTGTGACAGTCAATCTGATAACCCAAGGCAAAGAAGTAACTAAAAGGCAGGGTGCAAATACAGTGTGGATATGCTGGACAAGGGATGATTCATACTCTGGGTGAGATAAAGTTGGACAGTATAACATTAGGACAGTGTGCAATTTAAAACTTATGAATTATTTCTAGAACTTTCCATTTAATATTTATAGACCACAGTTGCCAGAGGGTAACAAACTGGGGAAAGTGAATCCACAGATAAGAGGGGGACTACTATAGTAATGGTAACACTTAAAATTTACTGGGTACTTCTGCCTTTCCTTCCATCACTCATCCAGGCACTAAACGAATATTTACTGAATATCAACAGTGCACAAAACAGTTTTTGTTTATTTTTGTTATATTATTTTTACAGTTATATTTTTGCTATATTGAAGATGAGTATTTTGTTTTCAAACTCTATATAAAATGAATTTTCATCTGCACTATGAAGTGTAAATTGGATAACTATATTATAATATAAAGAGATTTATAAATTTTACCTATAAAATAAATTCTATGAGGAAAATTTAAGACATAATATGAGTAATTGCTGTGGGACTACTTCAAAAGAAGTGGTCAAAGAAGGTGCCTCTGAAGAGATCTCAATTTAAAAGGCACCTGAATGATGAAACCAAAAAGCCCTTCAATAGAGGATTGGGTAAAGAAGAAGTGGTACATATATACTATGGAATACTACTCAGCCATAAGAAATGATGACATAGGATCATTACGACAGCATGGATTGACCTTGATAACATTATACTGAATGAAATAAGTAAATCAGAAAAAACTAAGAACTGTATGATTCCATATATAGGTGGGACACAAAACTGAGACTCATGGACATAAACAAGAGTGTGATGGTTACCAGGGGGAGAAGGGAGGAGAGGAAAGAAATAGGGGGAGGGGAGGGGCATAAAGAAAACCAAATAGAAGGTGATGGAAGACAGTTGACTTTGGTTGATGGGTATATAACATAATCAAATGTCAAAATGATCTGGAGATGTCTTCTCTGAATCTATGTACTCTAATCGATCAATGTCATCCTGTTAAAATGAACTGTCTATTTTAAATAGAATTAAAAAAAAAAAAAAAGAACCAGCTAGTGTGAGCCAAAGAACATTACAGCCAAAGGCAACAGCAAACAAAACAGTGACACAAACTCCATGAATTATAGGTTAGAAAGGAGGCTAATGTTACAAACTGCAGTATGGCCACACACTGTGCTATGACATATATTATCTCAATTTTTTTCCTCCCTGTATTATGTGAGACAAGCAGTATTATTATCCCTTATTTTATAGATAAGAAAAGTGAAGCTTAGAGAGGTTTCAGTATCCTACCCAAAGTCACAACGTTAACAAGAGGAGGAGCCTTCCTCTCTATATAACCTGGGGTGTGGGTGATGTGACACTATTTAAATAGGAAAATCCCAAGAATATTAATGACCTAATTGGTTTTTATCACTCAAGAATATTATCTGGCATTCAACTAGTTTTACAGCTTTCTACAGTTTGAACCTAGTCCTTAATCCTTTTATCTAGTTAAATTCTTCTGAATGTAGGTAAAAGTTCAATATTAGTCTTAAAATGTTAACACTTGAGCTTATAAAGTACTAAGTTGTTTTGTTTACATAAGCATTTGTGCAATTCTTTTTCATTTCTTACAACCTCTAATATTTAATTCTGTAAGTCTTAATTTTAAGTCTTAACATAAGGTTCTAAGAAGTGGGCTACTAGTGAGACATTAAAAAGAGTAAATAGTTTATTAATTGGTATTTGAATAACTATAATAATTCACTGAAAACAACAAAGCACTAAGTCCATTTTCAACTTTGTGTTACACGCAAAGATAACTTTCACATGGTGTGTTTACGTCAGCGAATGATTTTAAATGAAATACAGAGTTTAAAGAACTACTGAATAAAGTCATATGGTCTAATAACATAAATCAGCATTTCCCAAACTGGTGTTCCTCAGAATCAGTTCCAATAGTTGTTTTGTGGGTAAAAGAAGAGTTCTGTGGTTAAATAAGTGGTGGGAAACTCTGAGTTCCATCCCCTTCATTAAACTATTTCACTTTGACTAAAATCTTCTCAGGGCCTCTAATATGCTAATATATACTGTCTCCAAAGAAGAACATATATGAAATGTTACCCTTAGTTGGCCATAAAAGCTTTGAGATACATTTAACATATTTTTAAAGTAAAGTTTCCAAGGAAATTCTGATATAACTCAATACATAAAATTGACATTTTATGTAATTTATCAAAATAAAGACTAAAATAAAAAACTAAGTAGTGTTTCTAGTATCAGTAACATTAAGAATAAAGTTATTATATTAAGCATCATGACATTAACTACATTAATCAAGTACATAAAATAGTTCAGTAAAAAAGAATGTATACACTAACCTGATCTCTAATCCGGGAAGTAAGGTTTTCAATGTCTCCAGTAAAATGTTCAAGCTTTTGTTTGTAAACTTTAGATGCCTTTTTCAGGGCGATAGCTTTTTGCCTACTTGATTCTTTCATTGCTACAGTCTCATGCTTATTATTTTGCAGTTGCAAGTTCCATTGGGCTATCTTGGTCTCCAAGCTCTAAAAAAAATATTAGCAGTAAATAAACTATTTTAGAACTCCAATGTTTATGTAAACACTGCAAAAAAATGTAAATAGTCTTCCACGTGAGGTTATTAAAGGATTCATCTTATGATCAGTAAAAAACAAAACAGTGGAAAAAGGTGATTTTACCAATGTTTATCTGTAACCAGTTCTAGAATACAAATTTAAAATTTAAAATATGCAAGTCTACATAAAACTAATGCTACTCTTAGTACAGATACTTATATTGGTGACTATGGTACAAACATCAACGTCCTTAATACTATTGTGATTAACTAGAACTTCACATCTAGACTATTACACATAGTACTAGTTATTTCACATCAAAACCAATAATTGAGCTGGAGACAATTCAAACAATAGGTAATAAAGCTCAAAGAAATTGATAATTCACAAAAAAATATAATCAAAATCTGGAGATCATGAAGGGTATGGATGAGATAAATATACACGTAATTACCAAATTTTAATTCACTAGACTTAGGGGCATGCATTGACACTCAAAAGAGTTCACTGGCCCTGGCTGGGTTGCTCAGTGGATAACGTGTCCTCCTGGTGCCCAAGGTCTCAGGTTGGACCTCCCGTCAGGGAACCTATGAGAAGCGATCAATGCGTGCACAACTAAATGGAACCACTAAGTGGAACAAATAGATGCTTGTCTCTCTGTCTCCCCCTGCTTTCCCTGTTCCTCTCTCTCTCTGTCTCAAATCAATGAAAAAATATTTTTTTAAAGAGTTCATCAAGGATAATAAAAGTACTGCTTTACCAATAAATAGTAACTTTGTGGAAATTATTTTAAGACTGAACAAGGTTACATGAATGAATGACTACCAGATCCATAAGAGAGGTTAAAGAGATGTTTGAAGGCAGGATTCTATCCATTGAGTTTGAAGGTGTTACATAGTAGGACTGTTTTCTTGATTTATCACTTGATGACATAAGGAGAAAAAGAGTATTAGGCTGAGCTGCTGATGGATATGATTTAGTGTGATCACTCTCTTTTTTTCAAATTATTTTAAGAATTTGTATTTCAAGCATTTGAGTATTAAAGTATCTAAGAATTTAAAAAATATTTTAATGCCTTCACATTTTTGGGGAGTTGTGTAATACTGAGAATGTAGTAAAACTATTACAGAATTTATGTTTTAATCTCCCATTTATTGGACAATCATTTTAATTTTGAAAAATCAAAGAAGTCAGGGTAGAAAATGGGGCTTTACTACTTAACTCTATGATCCACAACTATTGCTCATAACTTCTACAAAAACTGAGATCTTAAAATTTAAAGACTTGGTATCTTTGAAAAGTGACTAGAAAAGCAAATATATTTAAACTGTCTTTAAAAATCTACCTTAAACTAAGAAAATCCCAGGAAACGTTTTAATAAGTAGCTGGGGGAAAACAAGTAAGAGCAGTACAATAAGTGTGCAAAGTGAACAAAGATCTCACAGAAAATACAGCTGTCATTGCTCCATGAAACCACAGGATGTCATCGTCATACCATGAACAATTGTTATAGTTTTTAAAACCTTTTAAAATACCAAAGGTGAAGTAAAAAATTTTTTGAACAAAGTTCCAGTCAAGTCAGTCTCACCAGGTTGATCACCTTCCACACTTAAGCACTACTATGGAATATACTGAAATTTTCAAATTATTTTTATGGTTTCAGAATAAATAACACCTCACAGTCATTTGCCAAATGAATAGATGTATACTTATAGTCAACTATTTGCCTCTTTGCATTTCCAAATTACTATTATACTGCAAAATATAAGAATAATTATTTTCTGTCTCTGCTAAAATTTGAAAATACTCTAATTGCTACATTATAAAGATCTAGAAAGACATGGGTTTAAAGTCTGTTTGGGGCAGTTTTCAGAGAATTATAAATTAGTTTATATTTTTAAAGACCTAATATAATAAATTGAGTAAAAATACTCAAAGACTGCAATTTATGTTGCCAAACTAAGGTCATTGTGTTTTTATTCTAATAACTTGTTAAATCTAAATCAAACAACTGAATTCTGACCTACAATAATTTAATGCCTTAAATTCCAAAACTGTCTGTGGAGACAGAATGTTAAAAAGGCAGAAACCTAATGCAACTTCTTCTAATCCTTTCTAAACCATTAATTTTTTAAAAAGTAATTGAATTCAAGTATTAGAAGACTGCCATTTCAAAATCTTAAGATTTTAACCTTACATTCTTACTTCAAAATATCGGAGATATAAAGAATGACTGTTACCTTAAAAAAAATCTCTTAATATTTCATTTTTAAATTGAAGAAAATATATCAACTGAATTTAATTGATATCTTCAGAACCTTTTACCCAAAGCAGCAGAATACATATTCTTTTCAAGTGCTCATGGTACATTCCCTAGGATAGACCACATGTTAGGACACAAAAAGAGTCTCAATAAATCTAAGAAGACTGAAATCATATCAAGCATCTTCTCTGATCACAATGACATAAAACTAGAAATTAACTACAATAGAAAAACTGAAAAACATTCAAACACTTGGAAGCTAAATAGCATGTTATTAAATAACAAATGGGTTAACAACGAGATCAAGGAAGATATCAAAAATTTCCTTGAAACAAATGAAAATGAACATATAATAATTCTAAATTTATAGGACATAGCAAAAAAACAGTCCTAAGAGTGAAATTCATGGCATTAGTCATACCTTAAGAATCAAGAAAAAGTTCAAATAAACAACTTATGCCTGCATCTAAAATAATGAGAAAGAAAACAAAAAATAAAGCCCAGAGGAATTAAAAGGAAGGAAATAATAAAGACCAAACTAAAATAAATGACATAGGGGCTAAAAAACAAACAAACAAACAAAAAACATCAATGAAATCAAGAGCTGATTCTTTGAAAAGATAAACAAGATTGACAAACCTTTAACCACACTAATCAAGAAAAAGAGAGAAAATCCAATAAATAAAATTAGAAATGAAAGTGGAGAAGTAACAACTGACATCACAGAAATACAAAGGATTACAAGAAAGTAGTATGAAGATCTATATGCCAAAAAATTGGACAACCTAGGTGAGATGAATAAATTCATAGAAACATACAATCTTCCAAAACTCAATCTGGAAGAATCAGAAAACCTAAACAGACTCATTACAACAAATGAAATTGAAACAGTTATCAAAAAACTCCCAGCAAATAAAAGTCCTGGACCGAATGGCTTTACAGGCGAATATTACCAAAGATTCAAAGAAGAATTAACACCTATCCTTTTCAAGCTGTGCAAAAAAATTCAAGAGGAGGGAAGACTTCCAAGCCCCTTTTATGAGGCAAGCATAATTCTCATTCCAAAACCAGGTAAAGACATTACAAAGAAAGAACACTATAGGCCAATATCCCTTATGAACTTAGATGCTAAAATTCTCAAAAAAAATATTAGCAAACTGGATCAAGCAATATATTAAAAAAATCATACATCATGATCAAGTAGGATTTATTCTGGAGAGGCAAGGCTGGTACAATACTCACAAATCAATCAATGTGCTTCATCGTATAAACAAAAGAAAGGATAAAAATCACATGATAATATCAATAGATGCAGAAAAAGCATTTGATAAAATCAAGCACCCATTAGGATCAAAACTCTGAGCAAAGGGGGAATACAGGGAACATACCTCAACATAATAAAAGTCATCTATGACAGATCCACAGCCAACATCATACTCAAAAGGCAAAAATTAACAGCAATCCCCTTAAGATCAGGAACAAGGCAGAAGTGCCCCCTTTCACCACTCTTATTCAACATTGTTCTGGAAGTCCTAGCCATAGCAATCAGACAAGAAGAAGAAATAAAAGGCATCCAAATAGGAAAAGAAGAAGTAAAACTATCATTATTTACTGATGACATGATACTGTACATAGAAAACCATAAAGTCTCAGTCAAAAAACTACTAGACATCATAAATGAATTTGGCAAAGTGGCAGGATATAAAATTAATATTCAGAAATCAGTAGTATTTGCATACACCAACAATAAACTGTCTGAAAGAGAAATTAAGAAAACAATCCCCTTCACTATTGCAACCAAAAATATAAAGTACCTAGGAGTAAATTTAACCAAGGAGGTTAAAGACTTGTATTTGGAAAATTATAAAACATTGAATAAAGAAATAAGGAGATACAAATAAGTGGAAGCATATACCATGTTCATGGATAGGAAGAATAAACATCATTAAAATGTTTACATTACCCAAAGCAATCTGTAAATTCAATGCAATTCCTATTAAAATACCAATGGCATACTTCAAAGATATAGAACAAATATTCCAAATTTTTATATGGAACTAAAAAGGAACACGAGTAGCCTCGCAATCTAAAAAATGAAGAATAAAGTGGGAGGTATCATACTTCCTGATATCAAGTTATACTACAAGGCCTTACACTCAAAACAGCTTGGTATTGGCATAAGAACAGGCATACAGATCAATGGAACAGTACAGAGAACCCAGAAATAAACCCACACCTTTATGGTCAATTGATATTTGATAAGAACATACAATGGATTATAAAGACAGTCTCTTCAATAAATTGTATTGGGAAAATTGGACAGGTATGCAAAAAAAAGACAACAAACCTAGACCACCAACTTACACCATTCACAAAAATAAACTCAAAGTGGATAAAAGACTTAAATGTAAGTTGTGAAACCATAAACATCTTGGAAGAAAACAAAGGCAGTAACTTCTCTGATATCTCTCGTAGCAATATTTTTGCCAATTTATCTCCATGGGCAAATGAAATAAAGGACAGGATGAACAAATGGGACTATATCAAACTAGAAAGCTTTTGAACAGCAAAAAACACCATTAACAAAATAAAAAGATAACCCACACAATTGGAGAACATATTCACCAATACGTCTGATAAGGGGTTAATAAACAAAATTTATAAAGAACTTCTAACACTCAACACCAGGAAGGTAAATAATCCAACTAAAAAATGGGCAAAAGAACTAAATAGACACTTCTCCAAAGAGGACATACAGATGGCCAATAGGCATATTAAAAAATGTTCAACTTCGCTAATCAGGAGAAATGCAAATTAAAACCACAATGAGATACCATCTCACACATGTCAGAATGGTGCTTATTAACAAATCAACACACAGTAAGTGCTGGTGAGGGTGTGGAGAAAAGGGAACCCTCCTGCACTGCTGGTGGGAATGCAGACTTGTGCAGTCACAGCGGAGAACAGTATGGAGTTTCCTCAAAAAATTAAAAATGGAACTGCCTTTTGACTCAACTATCCCACTTTTAGGAATATATTCTAAGAATACCAAATCACTTATTCAAAAGAAGATATGCACCCCAATGTTTATTGCCACATTGTTTACAAAAGCCAAGATGTGGAAAGAGCCCAAGTGTCCATCAGTGGTTGAGTGGATTAAAAAGTTGTGGTACATATACACAATGGAATACTATATGGCAGTGAAAAAGAAGGAAATCTTACCTTTTGCAATGGCATGGATGGACTTGGAGATTATTATACTAAGTGAAATAAGTGAGGCAGAGAAAGACAAATGTCATATGATTTCATTTATATGTGGAATCTAATGAGAAAGTAAACTGAAGAAGGGAATAGAGTCAGAGTCACAGGAAGCAGAGGGACAGCTGTCAGAGGGAAGGGGGATATGGGGACAGGATAAGGGGATAGGATCAAGAAAGGTGAAGGGATTAGTAAAATTTTACATACATAACACAGAGATACAGATAACAGGACAGCAAATCCTAGAGGGAAGGGTGGAGGTGGGGGCAAAAGGGGTATAAATAGAGACATGGGGATGGTGGGTGAGGTTGTTATATTCAGTGGAACACTTGAATCCATGTAAACACAATAAATTAAAATTAATAAAAACAATTGAAGAAAAGAATTTCCAAAACTTCTCTAATTGGCCCTGATTGGTTGGCTCAGCGATAGAGCATCAGCAGGGTGTGTGGAAGTCCTGGGTTTGATTTTCATCAGGGCACACAGGAAAAGGGACCATCTGTTTTTCCACCCTTCCTCCTCCTCTCCCTTGTTTCTTTCTCTCTTCTTCTCCTGCAGCCATGGCTCAAATGGTACAAACAAGTTGGCCCCAGGTGCTGAGAATGACTCCATGGCCTCACCTCAGGCACTTAAAAAAAAACAACGCTCGGTTGCCCAGCAACAAAGCAGTAGCCCCAAATGGGCAGAGCATTGCCTGGTAGGCGGCTTGCGGGGTAGATTCTAGTCAGGGCACATGCAGGAGTCTCTCTCTCTGCCTCCATGCCTCTCACTTAATTAAAAAACAAAAACAAAAATATAAACTTCTCCAACTGCTATTTGATTAAAAATTGTATAAGATAAATTATAGTAGGTGATTATTTGAAATATTAAATCACATGTATTGTCTTATATTTACCATGATGAGCAATGCAAAAGCAACTCTAGTTCATATGCAGTGCCCCAGGACACTGACACAAAGAACACAAGGAATCTGGGGGAAAGTGCGTAAGCACACTTAAGGGAAGAGGGCAAATTTTACATCCTCTGTAAGCCTGTTAATGTCCCTTGGATAGGAAAAGCTTTTTGTCATTGAAGGAAGAAAACACAAAAGAAAACCCAAGTGCACTCTTAAAACATGTGCCACAGATCACAGCCTTCAGCTAAGTAAGATTCAGGAGTGCAAAAGCAAACAAGTTTAACACCGAAGTCCTGACAGTCAGCAGGATTTGTCTTGGTCCACCTCTCTTCTGAAAGTGAGAACTCTGCTTGTTTTCCTTTGGCATAAATAATGACAGCAAATCCAGATATCTTGAGTCATAGCACAGCATCTTCAAATTCTTATCACAAGTGAATGTGAGGCTTCCTAAAGAATATTTAAACCACTTCGTTTAAAGCAAAACATTCCCCTTATCTATGCTGCTAAAATTCTAGATAACAAGGAGACTATTTGATTATCAAACACCTAACCTGGAATAACTGATTTTAAAATTATTACCATTAGTAACACATACAAAAATAAACATTTATTGAATGTTTACTAAATATTGTGTAGATGTGTATGCACAGATATACCAAAAGAACTGAAATACTATATACCAAAATGTAAACACTGGTTTCAGTATTTTTGAGCTATTTTAATTTTCTCTTTAATATTTTGCAAATCATCCATAAGAAACATAAGTTAACTATATAATAAAAAAAGTTTTCTAGTAATTTTAGCTCTACAAATCCTTCCTAGAGTGGTATTAAAAAGAGATAGAATTTTTATATTAGGATTTGGAGGTAAATCTTTAGCCAGCTCAGAAATCTTAAGATTCAGATTTGCCTCAAATAACACATTTCCCACGGCAACACTCAGCTGAACTTTTTCAAAACCAACAAATTCCAGAATCAAGAAAAGGCTTTAGAGTAGATCATTGAATTTATCATAAACTATAAAAATAAAAATTTATAACCTTTATGTATTCTTTCATTTTATCATTCTCGGCTTCCTTTTTACGAATTTGGAGCTGTAGTCGTTCATGTACTACCTTAACCGATTGTGAAAAACGGTTGGCTTTCAAAGCATTTTCCTAAAACAGAGAAATCAAAAGGAAAGTGTTATTTAATGTATTTCTCCACAATCGTTGACTTTACCTGTATTTAGACATGATCTAAAATCTGATAAAAAGCAAAGTAACACTACATAAACCGTAACAACACCCACCCCATTACAAATGCATTTTATGTAAAGCTATTTGGGACGTTTTCTCCTCCTCTCGATATTTAATGGCTCCTGATAATCATCTCTTTTTAAGAATTCCTATCTATGTTCCTAAGTAAAATTATGGCTATGTCTAAAATGGTTTACAATACAAATTTACTCATAGTTTCTTCCTAACATATAGTGAATTAAGCCAAAAACCTTGACAGAACACCATAATGATCTAAAAGAAAAAAACTGTAAAAATAATTAAGATGTGCTTATTTGTTACATAAAACTTGTAAAAGTCTCCAAATAATCTTAAAACCCTTTTGTGCCTATTCCTGAGGATATGGGAGCCAGAATGAAAAGATGGAAAAGGAGTCAATATTAAAAAAATAAATGAATTACACTCAAAATCTACTTACCTTTTCATTCTTAAACACACAAGAAAGTTCTTGGATATAGGTCTCCTTTTCAAATACCTTCTTCTTAAGATCCTTCAACAAATATGACGTTAAAGTTAGGAGTATCATAACTTAAATGTTAGTTAATTTTATAGAGCCTAACAGCACACAAACAAAAGTATCAGAAGAACAGATACAAAGTGTGAAAGGACTTACAGTATTTTCACTTTCATTATCAGTTAGCTTCTTTAACATGTTGGATAAACTGTCACCTATCTGAAAAAAATGCTACAAATCAGTGCTCACAAACTATATTTCTCTATAAAAAGTAGAAAGTAGAATAAGCATCAATTAAAAAATAAATATGAACAATTACAATGCACAGTTCAGATTTTTTAAAATGATAATAACATCAGAAGAATTTTTGCCTAAGTGTTCCAAATAATGTTTTGTCCGCAATTCATGAAATTAGTTAATTTTAATCTCTATATAATGTCTCAAAAAGTACAAGCCAATGACATGAAAATCACAAAAATTCTGAATACAGTGGAAGCTCACTGTATAAATAGGTAAAAATTATAAACAACCTAATTCCACTAATAAGAATTCCACTAATAAGAATTATTTTTAATTGTAGTAAATCAGTAACAGAATTCTATATAGACATTTGAAATGAGAACAGAAGAATGTTTATGTATTTGAGTATTATACTCCTGCTTGAGAATGTGAAAAGCTATGATCTCTTTCACCTAAAAGCACATATGCATGTACATGTAATGCAAAATTGTACACACAATTTCAGAGAGTACATGAACTTTTATGAATCCCATCCATATGTTCTACAATGTCACACAGTGGAACTGCTTGGCATACATGTTCTCATCTCTCTGGGTACATACAATTTATAAATAAATGTTCATAGCAACTTTACTCATGACAGCCAAAAAAGCAGAAGAAACCCAAATGGCCATCAACTGAGGAATGGATAAATAAAAGAGGTATACTCATACAACAAAATATTATTGAGCAATAAAGGAAATGAAACCCTGATTCATGCTACAACATAGATGAAACTTGTAAACATAATTAAGTGAAAGAAGGCAGTTATGAACAACCACATATTAAATGATTCCATTTATATGAAATGTCCAGCCAGAGTCAGTAAATTCAGAGACAGAAAATAGCTAACAGGCTAAGAGGGGTGGCTGGGGATGGGTAGTGAACTTCTAAAGGGCATGGAGTTTCTATTTGTAGTTATAAAAAGCTCTAAAATTGATTGTGATGATAGCTACAGAATTGTTTAACTATACTAAAAATCATTGAATTTTACACTTTAAATAGATGAATTGTATGGTAAGTGAATCATATCACAAAAAAACTGTTACATAAAAAGAATACATGAATGTAGGTATAAAATAATGTATATAACAGCTTAAATTCTATGAGTAGTTTAATGTAAATGGCTGAAGTGAATTATAACATTATAACAAAGTTTTAAGATAGATAATAAAAATATGCTGTTATGATGTAGAATTATTTATGAAACATTAAAAATAGGGGTTAGTTTAATGATTGTCATTTCAAACAAAAATTCAATAATTATTTCCATTTCAAATATACCAATATTTTAATTTCAACAGTTTGAAAAATAACATAGCCTTCAAGTGAGAAATATCACTACTAAATTAGTGGTTAATGTTCCTTACTTGTTGGTATTCTGTCTTTCTAAGATGTTCTAAATCTTGTTTTACACGTTTAAAAGTATCTAATTCCTTTGTTAATATATCCTTCTGTTTAAAAATCTTCTCCAAATTGGATGTAGAAAGATTAGCCTGACAAAAATATAAGAACCACATATTTAAGACATAGCATTAAGACACTCTAAAACATAATGTTACGACAAAGAATACTCTTTCCTAGTAACAAAATCATTCTTCTTTACATAGTAATAGTAAATGTTGCCAAGTTTATTAATAGTTATAGAAATTGTTACACAGTACATTAAACTAAAATCAAAATAAGAGTGTAACCCTAAAGTATTTTAGACATTTATTTTAATAAAATTAATAGAATACAATCAATTTTTTGTCCCCAACTCAAACTTAATTTTTAGTACACTGAAATTTTAGAGATTTCTATTCCACAAAATATTAAAAAATCGATACATTTTATCTTTCAGAATATTTTAGTTTTAAATTCAGTCTTGAGAAAAGATGACTAATTCAACTTCAGAGAAGTCAAGCACCAAAGTATATGGTTTCTATCTTAGCCTCTTATCAGATGCTTGCCTAAGCTTATCTTTGAGGAAAAGACTTGTGGAATAAAGAACACTGGTAAGCCTGCATTTTTATATCAAATACCAGTATGTGAGCCTAACTACTATATGATATGAGATCTCAGTTAGTGCATTTCATAATGTGTTCACAAGTCAAGTACTCACATTTTCAAAACTAATTTCTTCAATGGCATCCTTAAATAATGGTAAAAGTAATTCTACAGAACAAGTTGCCAACTCGGCTTCCTTAAATGTTGCTTCCAACTCTTTCCCTCCATTTAGGATGTCCTGCTTTTCACTAAGTAGATATGTACAAACAAAATTTAAGTTAAATCTCTCATATAAACCGGGCATATTTGTATGCATATTCAGTATAATTTAACTAAATATTAGAGTTGCATAAATTGCTCTGCAAAATGTAAATTGTCACTAAAAATGAAATGGAGTTTTCTACACATTTTTTCTACATTTACTATAAACAGAAAGTTTTTAAAATGATAAGATATATGAAGCACAAAGACCATCGGTAGCAATGTTCTGACTGTGCCATTTGATAATTATTCAACACCCCTTTTCTAAGTTTGCAAAACAATTTGTGGGAGTGTTTGTATTTTTTTCTTCCCTTCCTTCTCCTTTACTCCAAACCCAAAAGATTTATCTTTCTAAACCTGAGTCCCAAACCACTTCTTGAAACTTACTGCTGTTCAGAAATAAATTTCCTCAGAAGAAGAAATACGTTAAACAAGTAGAAAACAAAAAACTAAACTCTCCAGGTAATCTAAAACTCCTTCACATTTGACTTTACAATAATTATCACTTAGAACAAAATGGTAATACTTGCCTTCTCCATTACGTTTTACCCAGACACTACTGCATATCTATCACTCTAAGAGATTTTGGGTGGGGGGAGGGGTCACATTTTTACATCCTGAAATCAGGATGCTTCCTATAATCTCTGTCACTCAGGAGGAAGTTCTGAGCTGTCTGTCTATCCTGTACCTGCTCCAAACCTATAGAATGAATGTCTAATGCTTTGCCAAATATCTCAGAGATGATGTGCAACAGTTTTTAACTCCTAGAAATAAAGGATCATGGAGAGAGGTTGGGAGAGCTGGGGAAGCAGGGATGTTTAGCAACATTCCAGAAGCAAGACTCCAATGTAAGTTTGCTGTATATTGTAATCCCAGCATCCAAGAAATCTTATTTCAGTTAAAGGTGCTCCTAAAAAGTGCCAAATCACCAATATGCTTAATAGCAAGGACAACTTGATTCAAAAAGTGATTCAGAAGCACTGAACTTGAATATAGAGAAATTTTGAAAATACTTTAACTCATTTATTATTCTTACTTGTGTGTGTGTGTGTGTGTGTGTGTGTGTGTGTGTGTGTGTGTATTTTTCTTAAGTGAGAAGCAGGGAGGCAGTCAGACAGAGTCCCACATGCGCCTGAAGGGATCCACCCAGCATGCTCACTAGGCGGGGATGCTCTGCCCATCTGGGGTGTTGCTCTGTTGCAACTGAAGCCATTTCAGTGCCTGAGACAAGGCCATGGTGCCACCCTCAGCCCCCGTGCCAACTTGCTCCAGTGGAGCCTTGGCTGCGGGAGGGGAGGGGAAGAAAGAGAGAGAGAGAAGGGAAAGGGGGAAGGGTGGAGAAGCAGATGGTCGCTTCTCCTTTCTGCCCTGACCAGGAATCGAACCAGTACATGCACACGCTCTACCACTGAGCCAACCGACCAACCAAACAGGGCCCGACACTTACATTTTGTTTTTATATAAACACAGAGTTATTTGGAAAAAAAATCTATGTATAATTAAGGAGATTTTTCAATATTTATAAATAGAATTCCAAGTTTCTTTAATTGGCAGTTTTTTTCCTTCTTTATGGAACATATATAATGGTTCATCAACATTTGATGGCATCTTAGAGGCTATGTCAAAATGTAGATTGTGTTCTTAAGGCTATAAATGACAAGTGGCTATTATTAAAAACCACAGGAAGAAAGTCAAGAATGATTATATATGACCAAACATTTTCACTTATAACAAGCTAAACTAAAAGCTGAACTTGGGTTATACCATCCATACTTAGAATAATGGAATTTCAAGATTGTCATTTTGGGGAGCAATGAGTCATATAAATAATGAGTATATTCTCCATTCTAAAAAAGCAAAATATGGCAGGCATTTGTTAAAAAGCAATATACTAAGTAACAGTGAATTGGTACTCATTAACTATATTTCCAGTATTCCATAATTTGTATCTTTATTTACCTTAGTTAAAATACTTTATACTTTAAAACTTCTTAATGGGTAAAATTTTCATTTTTAATTACTTTCATTGAGATTACAAAAAAACCTGGTCAAATTCTGCTAAATGAGAACATTGTAATCAGATTAAATAAATGTTAATTACTAGACTCGAAGAAGATATTCTTGAAAAGAAAAATGCTGTATTTGATTCAGATAATATACACTGTGGGAAAAACATGAAACCTTGAAATAAGTAAATTAGATATCCCAAACTGTTGACAATACCAGCTGAGACGACTTTCACTGGCAAGCTGTGGTAAATGTTCTTTCTCTGGTCTACTTTTTAAATGGGTAAATACTTCTTCGGGATGACTTCCATCATTTGCAGTCTTCTCCATAAATTCAGTCAAAGAATTTATAGATGGCCTCCACAACAACTTCTCCACATAACCTAAAGTCAGAAAATATTTTAGTTCTTAAAATTACCATTTATTTCATTTTTATGTTATTACCCTTTAACAAAAATCTGAAGATCTGTAAAAGAATATTTCACAAATTAAAACTCATAACTGCTACTTATTGTGATACTAATTCAAAATAGTATCAAAATTGCACAGCACAACCATTCAACAACTAAAATTTCCATACGGTTTCCAAAAGGCCCACTACTTTCCATATAATCACAGACTGTAGAAACTTTAATTAATCTATTTCTTAAAGTATTATAATAATATCTTAATCCAGTTGGACTAGAAAATGGATATAAATGACAGTCAATAATGGTGCTCAGTTTCATTAGATCCATCCAATAGGAAACATGTTATTTATGCCTCTATATAAATAACAATTTATAAATAAAACAATATATAACAATATATAATAAAATTTCTACAGTAGAAATTTTACATACTTTTAAAAGTATTTGATAATAATGTGTACAAAGAAGATAAGTTACTCCTTTGAAAACAGACCTTTCAAAATTAAATTAATTTACTCCTATTTCCCAGCTAGCTTAATCTAGGATTCTTCGGTGATAATGAATGAAGAGATGGCATTATGTCTATATTTTACTAAATAATCTAACTGTTTTCTCAAAGTTGGAGGTGTTATTTTTAGTGTAATTAAGAATTTCTTTAAAACTGTTTCAGTTTAAGTAATGCATTAATATTTCAGCAATTATTAATGCTGTGTTTTCACAACTTTAATATATAGTAATATGTCTTCCTGATTTCATTTTATGTTTATACAAAATCAAAATTAACATTTAAGATTCTTCACATTTTTTCAGAGATAGTTACCTCTTTGTAATTTATTTTTATATATCAGGGCTATAAAAGCATATGTTCAAGAATTTTCAGTATTTTAGGTAGACATAAAATTATAGGTTGCATGTTATTTACATTATTAATTAGCGATTCATAAGCCTTCCCAAGTGTCTGAAAATAAAGTTATCTGTTTTTCTTTGAACACTCTATATACCACAGAGGCAAATATTTAGGATACAGGCCAATGAAAAGCATGTTCATATTATGGAAATGCCAGCAATTCATGTCCAAACTGAACTGTCGAGTAACCGACAAATACTATACGATGATCTACTTGAATGCTGCAAACATGCAACATTCAATATTAGGAAACAACAATATTTGAGCTATCTATAGTTTAGAAGAATTAAAAATCTACAGATACACAAATCAAATAAATCCAACCTAAGGCTAAAGAAGAATATGCTCTGTTTAAGTCACTGCATCAAGACAATTATCATCTACTGATTTGTTCAGTTGCAATAGCTACCCGTCCTCAGAGAGGAATTGGTGTTTATCTTTCAGCCATTCACTTATTTGAACATTTGTTTCTCTGTACATTGGAATCTCAAGAAAGAATGTCTTATTTGTATTTGAATCCTCAGAACCTATAAGCCTTGTAAAATGTAAGTAACAATTGAAGGAGAGGATTCAAAGATTAGAGATGTTAATTAATAGAATGAATAAAGATTGTTTTTACTTATTCACCCTTTGATTCATCTTTTGGAGGATCATTAAAAGAAATATGGTTCCCATTATTTGGAATAAAATTTCAAAAATCAGTGTGAGGGGACAGGGATCTTCAATTTTAGAAAATGTTTAATGAGGTAAGACTCAGTTTGGTATCAGTATTTCAAATGAGTTCTTACTTTGCTTTGTTGGGCTACTGACAGCTACTTATACAATTTTTTATACAAGTTTTATCACAACATAAAATCATATATTTTTCTGCTTTATCACTTATAAAATTGTCTTATCGTAAAGGATAAAAAATAAAATTAACACATTGTAAAAATAGGGATTTTAGAATGACTTTTAGCCCAACATTCTAAAAGGTTATCTTCATTAGTGACTCCTCAAATGTGAACTAGAGAACAGTATAAATTAAGTCTCAGATAATTCCATAGAAATAAACAACAATCATATTCTTACAATCTGGAAGTATTTTCCAGAATTAAAATTTTTCAGAGGTTAAAGGCACGCCACTATTTTTGTGTTGTGACAATACTATAACCAAAAACATATGTGTTCTGAACAACAATGTAGTACTTTTCTTTAGCATAAAAAGTCCTACATTCATAAAAAATGCTATTGTGTTAGTGGATCAAATGTATTCTTGTATGGAAAAAGAGATGTTTCAAAAGAAAATGTTTTCAATTATGTAGAATATACTGCCAATTGACAAATGAATAAATAATATTTTTGTACAATTTGTTAGTGCTGAAACAAAGACATATATTCTATACATATATTTAATGATCAAATCCTTAAAGATTAGCAATTTAAAAATATTTTTAACATTTAAAGAATTAAATTTCTTATACAGAGATGACTTTCCCAGTTCCCTACCAAACAGGCATGTACTTAAAAGCTTTTTCCAGGACCGGTCACGAGTTTATGTTGATCCAGCTACACTCACTAAACTATGTTCCATTTTGGCCAAAAATAAGCATTTGAGGGATGGCTGTTCAGGGATCGTGATGCTGGCCATGGTCAGAAAAGAAAAACCACAGTCCATGACCTTCCTTAGCACCTAGACTGTTTTAAGTAAATTAACCAGCTACAGACAGATATGTATTAAAAACAAACATCTTTGATGAAAAAAAACATATTAATCTTGCAGATTTAATTTTTTTTTTTGCCAAACATTAATTCTTGGAAAATTAGCTTCCATTGGCTTCAAACGAAAGCACATAGCTTCTATAGAAAAATTCACTATAACATATTCAGCAAGGAACACAAAATAGATATAGAAATACTGATTTTCTCTCACTATTCTAGATACTCGACAAAAACTTATTAGAGAATTAATTGTATGGCTTTTAAACTCCTTAATGAAAAAAAAATGTATATGAGATTTGAAAATAGGCAAAGAGTAAAAAAAAATAACCGAAGGTGGAAAATTGATCTTATGAGTAAAAACTGTAATAAATAGAATAAAAACATTTTCTGATACCGAGAGTTTAAAGGTTTTTATTTTTTATTTTTCCCAGGGACAGAGAGAGAGAGGGATAGATAGGGACAGACAGACAGGAACCCAGAGAGGTGAAAAGCATCAATCATTACTTTTTCATTGCCATTGCAACAACATAGTTGTTCATTGATTGCTTTCTCACATGTGCCTTGACCGCGGGCCTTCAGCACACCAAGCAACCACTTGCTGGAGCCAGCGACCTTGGGTCCAAGCTGGCGAGCTTTTTGCTCAAGCCAGATGGACCCCGCGCTCAGGCTGGCGACCTTGGGGTCTGGAACCTGGGTCTTCCGCATCCCAGTCCAACGCTCTATCCACTGCGCCACCGCCTGGTCAGGCTGATACAGAGAGTTTAACTTACACTCATGCACCACTTAATGATGTGATATGTTCTGAGAAATGCATTGTCAGGTGATTTCATCATTGAGTGAACATCATAGAGTGTACTTACCCAAACCTAGATAGTATAACCTACTACACACTTAGGTTATATGGTACTGGTCTTAGACTACAAGCCCATACAGCATGTTACAGTACAAAACAACACAAGATTAAATCAAGCAAAGATAATATGCTGTACTCAAGAAACATGGTAAACAGACGTATGAGAGTGCAGCTGGCATAACAGTGTACTGTTCTACAGCAAAGTTTTTTTTAATAAGTAGAAAGTGTACACTCTAAAATAATGATAGAAATGTAGTACAATAAATACATAAAACAGTAACAGTCATTTATTATCATTATCCATTATTATGTACTGTATATCAGTGGTTTTCAACCTTTTTACACTTGGAGACCAGTGAAAATAGAATTATTTTGGGGACTGCTAAGGCAGATCACCCTGAGTTAGTGAATCTGACAAAGATCATTGGGTCTCTAATCTTCATATAACATCAGGGTGGTTAACTCTTTCACAGACCAGAACAAAATTTCTGATGGACTGGTTTCCTGACCAGCACTTTAAACACACTGCTGTACATAATTGTATGTGCTATACTTTGTGTGACCAGCAGCACAGAGGGTTTGTTTCACCAGCATCACCACAAACGTGTGAGTAAGGTTTTGTGTTATAACATTAGGATGGTTAGGATGGTTAGGATGTCCCTAGGTGATAAGAAATTTTCAATTTCATTATAACCTTTTGAGACCATCACCATATATGCAGTTCAGTGTTGACTGAAATGTCATTATGTAGATCATGACTATAAAAGGGTTACAGATTAGATAATATAGGGTGAAAAGCTGTCAAGTGACTGATTTGTAAATATTATATTCATACTTCCCACTCTCTCTTCCTTCCCAAAATATCCCCGACTTCTCCAGACCACTAAGAATCCTAAACATCTAATAGTATTTTCAAAATCATACTGTTTAGAATTTAATTGTTCCTTAAGTGCTCAATTTTTGTTTTCTTTTAACTTGCTACTAAATCTGAAGGAGCAAATATCATACCCCACAATCCTCTGCCCTCAAAAATTACCCAACCAGTGAAGGGCATAGGTTAGGTTCTAATATATGTTAGGGTGATGAAATAATTTATTATTCAAACTAGGACACTTTTGAAAAAAAAGGAGGGCCCCCATATAAAACCCAACTATCCAGTAAAAAATGGGCCCAACGTTGTTCAGAATATTGTCTATCCCAAGTCAAGCCAACACCCTTTACCAGATAAACATAAAGCAGATTCCACCTCTTCAACATGAGGACAATTGCTGTCATTTATTAACAAGCATTGACTGACCTTATATACATCATCTCACAAAAAATCATTAGCAGGTAGCTATTAATATCCAAAAGGTACAGATGAAAAAACCAAGTTTTAGTAAGGCATTGGTAAAACTCAGTTTTGAACCAAAAGCCATAAGCTACTAAAATAGAAATAATACAGTGTGTCCATAAAGTCATGGTGCACTTTTGACCGGTCACAGGTTCAAAGTGCACCATGACTTTACAGACATACTGTATATGAATCTAAACAGCATAAAATAACATAGAAACTTGCCTTAATACAGGCAGGTTTTAACACCATTATTAATTTAGTTTATGTTTTTTAAAAAAATGTTCTGTACAAGGAAATGAAGGGTGATTAAGACTGAGCTCTTTCAAGGTGGAGTTTACAAGTCTAAAAAGAGTGCCAACACTGAATAGCTCACTGGAATCCAGTGTGCTAAAGGTTGTGACAGGGAAGTCATGGGGTACCATAAGAGCATATAGGAGGATACTTAACACCAATGGGCAGGATCCCTGGAGACTTCCCAGGAGAAAGTGGAATCTCAGTTGAGTCCTGCAGAACAAGACTGAGCTTTGCAAAAAAGAACAACAAAAGGCATTCCAGGTAAAGGGTAAAATACAATCAAGAGCAAGAAACTATGAGGAAATATGAATTGCAAGGGCAAGTGGCAAAAGATGAGACTGCACACACTGAAAACAGTAACTGTATGACACACGCAAGAGCTTGAATTTTTCCCAAAAGGTGAAGACAGATCACTAAGTAATTTTAAGCATGGAAAAGGCAGATCAGAAGAGCATTTTTAAAAGACAAATCCAGTGTTATTTTGGAGAATGAACTGGGCATATGGAGGGGAGGAGAGTAGAGGCAGTGAAACTGGTCATTAGGCTCTCAGAAAGATGAAATTTCAACATTCTTTTCCTATAAAATGTTTTGAAGAAATCAGTTGTTTCCACTGGTGATAAAAACATGAGGAATATTGAAAGAATTAAAATTAGAATGCCAGAATAGCAAGAGATCAGTACAGAAGCGACCAAATATAATACCCCATTTACCCATAACCATCTAAATCGATTGTTCCACATATAAGTTCAAAAAAATGATAGCTTATTCCTTTAAGTACAAAATTAAACTCAAGAAAATCTTTTAAAAGTGTTATATCTTCCTTCTCAGAGTATGTATAGGTAGACCAAATATAATTTAATCATTTTTTGATGATTCAACTGTATTATATTAAAATGAAAGAATATTGAGCAAGACTTATCAGTTTTTGTCCTTCTGAGCCACTTGACATGGGCAATCATTAGCCACAAGAGGCCTTGGTTTTATCTTCTACAAAATGAGACTAATCTTTGCTAGCCAAAGCTGGGGTGATAGGTTCAAACAAAATGAAGTAGAAGCACTTAAAGGTGGGGTTTTTGTGTGTGTGTTTGTTTTATTTAGGGCCTCTGGCTCATTCGGTTGGGACTGTATTCACACCAGATCTTCCTTTTAATGTTTATCTTATTTTAGTTTATTTTTTTAATAATCACCCTGAGTCAATCACCAGTCCTGAAATTACTTCCAGACCTGGATTATCTGAATAGAACCAACTTTTACCTTTAAATCAATTTTTCAATTTGAGTTTTTTTAGAACTACAATCTTGAATTCTGTCACTTAAGTCACATATTTCCATGTCTTTAAGTTTGTTTTCTGGACACTTGAATGACAAATATTACAAGATTATGGTTCTGATAAAACTCAATGAAATGAAAGAAAACACAGATAGGCAGTTTAATGAGTTAAGAAAACAACCCAAGAAACAAAATGAGTACTTTACCGAAGAGATTAAAACTTTAAAAAAGAACCAAACAGAAATCCTGGAGATGAAGAATTCAATAAAAGGGATCAAGAATGAACCTATGAGCATAGGAAATAGAGCTGACCAAATGGAGAAAATAATTAGTGATATAAGACAGAAATCTAGAAGAGAAAAGAAGAGAAAGGCTTGAACATAAAAATAAATAAATGATAGAACTCTACAAGAACTATCTTACTCCATAAGAAAGAGCAATATAAAAATAATAAACATACCAGAAAAAAATGAGACAAAGAAGGGAATGGAGAGCTTTTTTTTCGCCAAGGACAGAGAGTCAGAGAGATGGATAGATAGGGACAGACAGACAGGAACGGAGAAGGTGAGAAGCATCAATCATTAGTTTTTCATTGCCATTGCGACACCCTAGTTGTTCATTGATTGCTTTCTCACATGTGCCTTGACCGTGGGCCTTCAGCAGACTGAGCCACCCCTTGCTGGAGCCAGCGACCTTGGGTCCAAGCTGACGAGCTTTTTGCTCAAGCCAGATGGGCCTGCGCTCAAGCTGGTGAGCTCGAGGTTCTCAAACCTGGGTCTTCCACATCCCAGTCTGACACTCTATCCACTGTGCCACCGCTTGGTCAGGCAGGAATGGAGACCTTTTTAAAATATTAATAGTTGATGAGAACTTCCTAAACCAATGGAAAGAGCTAGAGCCTCAAATCAAAGAAGCAAACAGAACATCTCATTTCCTCAATCCAAAAAGAGTTTCTCCAAGGCACATTAAAACTGTCAAAAACTAATGACAAAGAAAGAATTCTCAAGGCAGCCAGGAAAAAGAAGAAAGCAACCTATAAAGGAAAGCCCATTAAGTTATCATCAGACTTCTCAGCAGAAACTCTATAAGCTAGAAAAGGGTAGAACCAAATATTCAAACCAATGAAAAAGAGAAATTACCAGCCAAGAATAATATACCCAGCAAAGTTATTCTTTAGATATGAAATAGAAATAAAGATTTTTCCAGAGGTACAGAAGCTGAGTAAATTTATCACCAGACTTCCATTGCAGGAAATACTCAAGGGGGTTATCTTACCTAAAGCAAAGAACAGAAGGTCACAAAACAATGAGTAAAATCATCAACAAGTTTACAGCATAAACAGGCATAATTTGTTCAACAAAAACATATACAGGGAGAGGGTATAGGTCTAGATTTGAAAAGGAGGATAGAGATCAGATATGCATTCAAAAGAAAAAGAATTGTATATTTAAACTTTCATTTTCATAAACCTAATGGTAAATATACACACACACAAAAAAATTGAGACTTATGATTTAAAAAAAGAGAAAACAGAGGAAAAACTATGAAAGACCACCAAACAAAAACAATGGACAGAAACACAAGGGAAAGGAACCAAAGCAAGCACAGAGCCACCAGAAAACAAAAGATAAAATGGTTATAGGAAATCCTCATATATCAATAATTACCCTAAATGTAAACGGATCGATTCACCAAACTATATATCAAGTAGCTACTAATAGAACTAAAGGGAGAAACTGACAAAAACACAATCACAATTGGGGAACTAAGTACCCCACTGACAGCTCTAGTGATAGATCATCCAAACAGAAAATCAATAAAGAAATATTGAGCCCTGGCTGGTTTGCTCAGTGGTAAGATCATTGACCCTGCATGTGGAAGTCTCGGGCTCTATATCCGGGCAGGGCACATAGGAGAAGTAACCATCTGCTTCTCCTCCCCCACCTTCTCCAGCCACAGCCATGGCTTGATTTGAGGGCATCTGCCCAAGGCACTGAGGATGGCTCTGTGGAGACTCTGACTCAAGTGGTAAAAATAGTTCAGTTGCAAGCATCAGCGCAAGATTGGCAAAGCATTGGCCTTAGATGGGGGTTGTTGGGTGAATCTCAGTCAGGGTACATGTGGGAGTCTGTCTCACTATCTCCCCTCCTTTCACGTAAAAAAATAAAAATAAAATAAAACACAACAGATTGACTCCCTTAACCATGCAATCCTGTTTCTGCAGCACAGACTTCCAGCGTGAGAGAAAAGGCCATTGTTGGAGTGCTCATTTTCATTTGCCAATTATGTGCCCTGGTTTGGGGAGCTCATAACTGATTGGAGGGAGAAGGCCTGAACCTGGACCAGTGGACTTCTAATTTCAGGAGGAAGGACAAGGAGAGAGGCCTGGAATACATTCTTTCCTTATAGCTCTCCAAAGGAGCCAACCCTGCTGACACCTTGATTTCCAACTTCAAACTCCAGAATGCAAAACATGAAGAGCTATTAAATCAGAGTCCCATAAGAAAGCTTCCCTCAAATGCATATCTTCTGTTAGAAAGTAATAGAGAATTCCAAGGTGGTAGCAGAGTAGCTGGATGTTCCAGCTGCCACACCCCAGAACCAAATTTCAATTACAACTTAATTTAAGAACAATCATCTTAAAAAACCAACTTCGTACTAAATAGAGGATCACAGAAGCCACAATGAGACTAGTAGGAAGGATGGAGACACAAAAAAGGCTGTCCTGCTCCCAGAAGCAAGTTGGGCAGTGTCTGGAGGGACTCTCACTGTGGAGAGGTTCACCCTAGAGGTAAGAGTCTTAAGCCCCGGGCCAGGCTCCCCAGCCTGGGGTACCAAAGACTAGAAGAGGTGCCCACACAGTTTCTGGTGGTAAAAGGAGCTGAGGTTTTGGTCTGTGAGAGACAGGAACTGTCAGAGATGCAGGCTCCATCTTAAAGGGTCAGCATAGAAAATCTCATCCACAGCCACTTACCTGGAGTTCCTGTAAAGGTGGATGGAGAGGACTAGTCATGTGAGGTGAGGGTAAAGTTGGAGGCCCAGGGAGAGACACTGTGGGGCACAGCAACCAGAATCCCTGTGCTGAGTCATTCTCCAATAATGTAGTCACCATCTTTCCTGAGTGAAGCAGTCCCCTCTGTGTGGCATCGGCCTGGGGAAAAGCAACTTCCTCATACTCGGGAATCTCTCCTGTCCTACCCTATGGAGACTGGGCCATTTGAGAAGTGAACCAGTTAGCAGGGGGTATGTCAGTGACTCAGTTTTCTGATGTGGAGGACAGAGCTTTCCCCCACACTCTCCTGAGACTATAACTGGTGCTTCCACCTCACGGGAGGTTCAGTAGAAAGTGTCTGGACTGTGGAAAGACCCCATCTCTGGTCTCAGAGGCCACACCCACAGGATTCCTTGTGGCCACACCCTACTGAGGTCTGTGAAAAAAGTATGGACAGACTGACACCTGGGGCTGAGGGCCAGAGGCCACACCTACCACTCTTCCTGTTCCCTGAATTGCCCCGGGGTTCTAGACTCCACCAGAGGTTTTCTCCGTGGTAGAACTCAACAAGCAGCCAACAGACAGAGGCTGCAGGAGGTGGAACTCAGGGAAATTTAGCCTTCTGCTGACCTTCCCCCAGGTCCAGTTTGAGTAAAAGCCAGCCTAGGTGTGTGGCTTGGTGTTTCCATGTGCACCTGGACCAAGCAGAGGCAGCCAAAAACACTGGATTGTTTGTAGCTCCAAGAAGGTTGCTGAGGGCCAGTCATGGGCAGTATCTCCCATTGGTCTGTGCTGGGTTCCCTCCAGGGAGGACCAGGTCTGGCATATCCAGTGGCCCAATGCAGAGAGCATTGGTTCAGAACCTAACAACCCTTGCCGGAGGCATGTCCTAAGGGAGGGCTCATCATACTGGGCCCAACTGAGGTGAGGTCTTCTTTCCATAATCAGCACCAGCACAGCAGCGTGTGTACTTTGAACAGGGAGGAACTTCATAATCACCCAGTTGAGGTGCTGGATATTCTGCCCTGCTGGGCTAGGTTCCACAGGGCGGAGGAAGAGAGACTTGGAGCATATACATTCAAAGTATGGGTTCCCTGGAGCCTATTGTTGGAACCAGTTGAGGGACTAGGCTACTTTTTGGGGAGCACAGTCAGCCACAGAGGTGGACTCTCTCAAGTCTACCTTCTTGAGACCAAGGTTTCACCAACAGGAAGAACTTCTTCAGAGGAGACTATCAGTCCCATTCAATATGAACCTGCTGCTCACCTTGCTGGGGAGAAATAAAATGTATCTGGCAGTGGCTGGGGGATTAGATTCTGGAGTAGAGGCCGCTTTCCCTGTACTGAGCTCCTGACCAAAAGACCCCTGAAGTAGGGAGGTCCCACTAATATTGTATTCCCAACATCAGCTGCCCTAATCCACCAAGCTTGCAACCTATACAGTGGTTGGTTGGGTGAGGCCAGTCTGAGCCCACACTACAGTCTTCCTACAAAAGGCTCCATGGGAAGACTGCACAGCTTCAAGAGGAAGTGGAGAAGCTGAAAAATCAAGACAAATTTTATAAAGCTTGAGGCTTTTACAGAGCTGCTATCATCTCTAAGCAGGAGGAAGCTGATCTGTATAAACAGGCACTACCCAGGCACAGAAAATGCAGACACAGACAGCAAACACAGCAAGGCAAGTAACCCACAAAAGGTTACAAATAACAGCTTATGTCAACCCAAGAACCAACACAACCAGCAGTGGGTGGCAGACAGCACCAATGATAAGACTCAACTAGCTACAGAAGCAGCATGCACTCAAAGGAAGAGTCCAGCAGACAACAGACACTGTGGAGAATAAATACATCCAACAGGAAAGACACTACAGTGTCTAATACACATTATCAAGGTTGACCCTAAGAGCCATCCAGCCTGAAGTGATAACTACACCTATGAAAGGACCAACTGCATTCAATACTCACATACAACAGGAGGGTAAATAACACCCTCAAAAAGCATTCCTAGAGAAAGGAAGTCAGGTGGACTGGAGGTCAGTACTACTGAACCCATCATCTTTATAAAGACACCACAACAAATTTCAAAGTCAGAGCAAAGCTACCTAATGCACAAACAAAATAGGCAAACAAAGAACATGACCTGAATGAATCAACATGAGAAATCCCCAGAAAGATAACTAAATGAAATCGAAGTAACCAAACTACCAGATGCAGAATTTAAAATAATGATTTTTAGAATGCTCAAGAATCTTAGAGCAACAATGGATGATTATCATAAATACTTAAACAAAGAGATAGCATGCATCAAAAAAGACATTGAAATCATAAAAAAGAACCAGTCATAAATGACAAATACAATATCAGAAATGAAGACTGCATTAGAAGGAATCAACAGCAGGTTGGATAAAGCAGAGGACTGACTCAGTGATCTACAGAACAAGATAAACGTAAGTACAGAAGCAGAGCAACAAAAAGAAAAGAGGTTGAGAAAGACTGAGGAAACTCTTAAGAAACCTCTGTGACAACATGAAAAGGAATAACATCCATCATAAGGGTTCCTAAAAAAGCATAAAATAAACAAGGGATAGAGGACTTGTTTGAAGAAATTATAGCTGAAAACTTCCCTAAGTTGATGAAGAAAGAAGTTATACAAGTTCAAGAAGCACAGAGTCCCATTAAAGATGAACCCTAAGGAGGCCTACACCAAGACACATCATAATTAAAATGCTAAAGTTAAGAGACAAAAAAAGAAGACTAACAGCTGAAAAAATAAAAGCAGTTACCATATTTTTCACTCCATATGACGCACCTGACCATAAGACACACCTAAGGTTTTAAGGAGGAAAATAAGAAAAAAAAATATTCTGAACCAAATGGTATGTTAAGATATTTAATAAAATATACCACAATAAAATTAAGAAGCTCAGTTGCCCACAATCACTGGTATCACTTTCTTTGCTATTTTAATATATGATTTCATCTTCAGTGCCATCTAAGGCAGTGTTCGGAAAACTCATCATTAGTCAACAGAGTCAAATATCAACAGTACAACAATTGAAATTTCTTTTGAGAGCCAAATCTTTTAAACTTAAACTATATAGGTAGGTACATTGTTATTAACTTAATTAGGGTACTCCTAAGCTGGCCAAAGAGCCACATGTGGCTCGCGAGTCGCGGTTTGCCAAGCACTGATAAAACATTGCTAATGCCACATTTTTTGAATGACCGTACCACGGTTTCATTATTCACTGACTGCCATGATGTTTTCAGCCAGTCACAAACTTGAGTGGTAGTGGGTCTCATTTGTCCAGTTGATATCAGATCATGATTACCAGCAGCCATCCATTTGCTCCACTCTTCTCACATAAAGACTTTAATGGTTTCTTGATGGAAACATCAAGAGGAGGCAACTGGCTGGTAAGACCCCCAGGAATTACAGCTAGATGAGTCTTCACTTCTTTAAAAGTTTTTTTTTTTATGTGTGTGGTTTTGCTAATATGTGCTCTAAACTGGTCAAGCACTAATAGGGCAGCAAGTGACGTCAGCACTTCACACAGAGCTCCAGCAGCTGCAGCGCAGCCCTCCACTGCTGCACCATGCCTCACACATCTGCCCTCCATGCTGCCAGATGAATGTGCCCACACAACGTCATTCACCTTCTCTCCTGCGCTGCATGCAACTGTGGAAACCGGAATGAGGAAATCACTCAGCAGATGCCAGGTTTCCGCACAGAGCTGTGGCAGGTACGATTACACTCCCACTAGCACTCATTCTACATGTTTACTGGTGCAGCGCCCCGCAGCAGCTAAAAAAAATGAACAGTTGCTTCATAAAATGCATGGGCATTTCCCCCTTCACTTTAGGGGGAAAAAAGTGTGTCTTATGGAGCAAAAAAAAATGGTAATTACCAACTAAAGAGCCTCCATAAGGATGACTTCTCACTCCTCAAAAGAAATACTTCAGGCCAGAGGGATTGGCAAGAAATATTCAAATAATGCAAACAAGAACTTACAACCAAGACTACTTTATCCACTAAGGCTATCATGTAAAATTGAAGAATAGCCCTGGTCGGTTGGCTCACCGGCAGAGCATTGGCCCGGCGTGTGGAAATTCCTGGTTCGATTTCTGGCCAGGAAACACAGGAGAAGTGCCTATCTGCTTTTCCACCCTTCCCCCTCTCCTTCTTCTCTCTCTCTTCCGTTCCCGCAGCCAGGGCCCCATTGGAGCAAAGTCGGCCTGAGTGCTGAGGATGGCTCCATGACCTCTGTGTCAGGTGCTAGAATGGATCTGGCCACCATGAAGCAATGCCCTATATGGGCAGAGCATCGCCCCCTGGTGGACATGCCAGGTGGATCCTGGTAAGGTACATGCAGGAGTCTATTTGACTGCCTCCCTGCTTCTAACTTTGGAAAAATACAAACAAAACAAACAAAAAAAAGCAAATAAATAAACAAAATAAAATTGAAGGAGAAATACAAAGCTTTCCAGACCCCCCCCCAAAAAAAAAGACTAGGAATTCATTAAAACCAAACCAGTACTGCAAAAAATGTTCAGGGGCCTGCTATAAAAAGATCAGAAAAAAAAAAAGAAAGAAAGAAATTGAGAGAAAGAAGGCTGTAGGTTTAAAGAATAAAATGGCAATAAATGAGTACATATCAATAATAACCTTAAATGTAAATAGATCAAATGGTCTAATCAAAAGACATAGGGTAGCTGCATAGATAAGAAAACAGAACATATATATATATATATGCTGTCCACAAAAGACCCACTTCAGAACAAAACATACACATAGACTAAAAATAAGGGGTTGGAAAAAGTATTTCATGCAAAAGAAAATGAAAAAAAATCTGGGGTAGCAATACTCATATCTGACAAAATAGCTTTTAAAACAAAAGCTATAGTAAGGAAGAAAGAAGATCAGTACATAATGATAAAGGGAGCAATCCAAAAGGAGGATATAACCATTGAAAATATTTATGCACCTAATATAAGATTACTTAATATATAAAGCAGATGTTGATTGACATAAAGGGCAAGATCAACGGCAATACTATAATAGGGGATTTCAATACCCCACTAACATAAATGAATAGATTCTCCAGAAAGAAAATTAACAAAGAAACAGAAACCTTAAATGACACAGTAGAACAACTGGATTTAATTGATATCTTTAGCACCCTTCACCCCAAAGCAGCAGAATATACATTCTTTTCAAGTGCTCATGGTACATTCTCTAGGATAGACCACATGTTAGGACACAAAACAAGCCTAAATAAATTTAAGACTGAAATCGTATCAAGCATCTTCCCTGATCATAATGGCATAAAACTAGGCATCCACTACAATAGAAAAACAGAAAAAGAATCACACTTGGAGGCTAAATAACATGTTATTAAATAGCAAATGGGTTACAATGAGGAAGATATCAAAAATTTCCTTGAGGGAAGTGACGTCAGAGAAATAGCGGCATGAGAGATTCTCCCAATCTCTCCCCTTGACATTTCAACAAATTTAACAAATAAATACAGAGAAGAAGAAGAAAAAAAAACATTAGGAGTACCCAAAATTTACACACTCCAGACAAGATATGATTGGGTGAAAAGTGGCTGAATATATAAGATGGAGGACAGGGCATTTCGCTTTCAGTGCTGATCTGAGGTAGGGAACTTTTGTTTGGAGCCCTGCAAAGAGGAAAGACTGGGTTAGTGGAGAGGGACTGCAGTTAGGGTGGGTGCCCAAAACAAAGGAAAGAACACGCCAGCTCTGCCTGAGATCGTGGACACTGGGTGCGCACACAGGTGGTGGGATCCATCCAAAATTCAGTACAGGATGCTGTGTGGGCTGGCACCAGCATCTTTGTGTATTCCAAGCAGCGCTAGCGGCTCCACCTATCATCACCAGCATGGGGAGGGAGCGGGCACATGCAACGGCTAAGATGCTTTGCCCGAATTGAACAACGCTGGGCACCTGCGTGAGCACTAGCATTTTTTAGTACTCCTGGCTCCACGATCCCCTGCACAGGGTGCACGCAGAGGTGCTAGGCTACACCTAGCATCACCAGCATGAGAAGTGAGTGGGCGCGTAAGCAGGCTGAGTTGCTTTGCCCAAGATTAACAACGCTGGGCCCCTACAGGGGCACCAGCATCTTTGGGCATTACCAGCTCCATGATCTGCAGTGTCAGGAGCTCACATAGGACAAGACACTTGGGCTGAGAATGCCCGGGCTGGGCACCTGAACGCTGGCTGTAACCTCTGTGTGCAGTTGTGGGAGCTGGACACCCACGTGGCCTGTCCCGCACTACCAAGCAGCACAAGCAGGAAAAACCCATAGAGATTAAAACTGTGGTGCGCTGAGGCATGCCAGATAAGCCCACTAGCCCATAGAATTTTGCCTGTGTGAAACAAAAGGGAACTTGGTCCTTGGTCTGTGACCCACCCTACCTGCTCACGCCTTCCCCAGAACTGTGCTTTGAGTGGCACTGAAGGGGATACCTGTCTGTGCACAGATTCCCTTGCTGCAAGGAAATTAGCTGAGAGGGACCCCACAGCTGTCTCAAGGCTACTAGCCTCTGTGGGAGGGACTTGCACAGAGGCGCCTGGAAAACTGAGACTCCTATTACTAGAGCCAGATAATCGCAAAGCCCTTACAAGCCCCACCTGCCAATAAGACTGAGGCCCAGGGTACCTCGCCCAAGAGCTGCACAGAGGCAAAACTTGTAGTGCCACCTGCTGAAAAAAAGAAAAGAAGCTACCTTTCAAAACCAGAAAAAAAAATTACACTTTCTTTCTTACGTTTTTTTTTTCATTTTTACTTCTTTCCTTTTACTTTCTTTTATTATTTTCCTTTTGAACTACATTATCCACAGTTGTTACATTTTTCATTCTTGTTTTTTTGTGAGGGTTTAATTTCAGAAACCTTTACTTCTGTTTTCGTTCTTTCCTTTCTTTTGTTTTGCATTTATTTTCTGTCCTTTCATTCTCTTTATTCTCCCTTCTTGTTTCTTCTCCTTTACTTTTATCTTTTTTTCTTCTTATTTTTTATATCTTTTTGTTTTTTTCCTCTCATCCGATCATCATTTATCATCAAATTATTTTATTTCAGACTCATATTTTTCCTTGTGACACTTCCCTTGTTTTTTATGTCATTTTTTTCTCTATTTTGCCATCTCTTCTCAGTTCCTACTCCTTGTTCCCTATAGTATTTATTTTAATTTCTTAGTTATCTCTTCTTAGTGTTATTAACAATATCACTCTCAAATGTCATTAGAGAAAAAGAAATCAAATATCATGGATACAAAGACAGAGACATAGCTCAGATAGATGATGAAATATCTCTAGAAAAATACTTCAATTATGTGGAAACCTTAGAGTTAAATGACAGGGAATTCAAAATTGAAGTGCTAAAAGTACTCAGTGAAATACAAGAAAGCTCTAAAAGGCAATTTAGTGAGCTAAGAAAACAACTTAATGAACAAAAATAATACTTCATCAAGGAAATTAAAACTATAAAAAAGGAACCAAACTAAGATGAAAAACTCAATACATGAACTGAAAAATGAGGTGACATGCCTAGCTAATAGAATAGGCAAGATAGAAGAAAAAATTGGTGACAAAGAAGATAGGCAACTAGAGATACTACAAAGAGAAGAGAGAGACTCACAAATTTAAAAAAGTGAGAAAGCCCTACAAGAATTGTCTGATTCCATCAGAAAGAGTAATATAAGAATAAATAATGGGTATATCAAAAGGAAAAAAGAGAGAAAAAGGAATGGAGAACATATTCAAATAAATAATTGATGAGAATTTCTCAAGCGTGTGGAAAGGATTAAAATCTCAAATCCAAGAAGCAAACAGAACACCGAGTTACTTTAACCCAAACAGAAGTACTCCAAGACACATCGTAATGAAATGATCACAAATCAATGACAAAGAAAAAATCCTTAAGGCAGCCAGGGAAAAGAAGACTACAACATATAAAGGAAGTCCCATTAGTTTATCAGATTTCTCAGGAGAAACTCTGCAAGCCAGAAGAGAGTGGACCCCAATATTTAAAGTACTGAAAGAGGAAGTTGCAGCCAAGAATACTATATCTATTAAAGCTTTCCTTCAAATATGAAGGGGAAATAAAAACATTCAAAGATATAGAGAAGATGAGAGATTTTATCACCAGAAAACCCCCACTTCAGGAAATACTAAAGGGGGTTATCCAACCAGATACAAAGAACAAAACAAACAAAATCACAAGTAAAAGCTCCAACAAGAACACAAAAACAAGAATAATTTCCGAAAACAAATACAAAAAAAGGGAGAAGACAAAAATAAGGAAAAACAAAGGAGGATGGAGTACAGAAGCCTTCATGAAATAATAGAGTACAATGAATATTGTATATATTATTTTAAACTTAATGGTAACCACTCCTGAAAATACCATTACTAAAAACATGGCTTAAAAAAAGAAGAAAGAAGTATGGAATACAACCAAATAAAACAAAAATGACAGGAAAACAAAGAAAAGCAAACAAGAAATACAGCTATTAGAAAGCATTACATAAAATGGCAACAGGAAACCCTCAAGTTTCAATAATTAAATGTAAATGGGTTGAACTCACCAATAAAAAGACACAGAGTAGCAGAATAGATTAAAAAAAAAATTCAACTGTATGCTGCCTTCAAGAAACACATCTAAGCTACAAGGATAAAAATAGATTGAAAGTGAAAGGCTGGAAAACAATTCTCCAAGCAAATAATATCCAAAGAAAAGCAGGTGTAGCCATACTCATATCTAACAATGCTGACTACAAGACAACAAAGGTAAACAGAGACAAAGATAGTCATTTCATAATGATAAAGTGGACATTGAATCAAGAAGATATAATACTTCTTAATATATATGCACCAAAGCAAGGAGCACCAAAGTATATTAAACATCTACTAATTGATCTAAAAATAAAAACCAACAAAAATACAATCATATTTTGAGACCTCAATACACCATTGAGGGCTCTAGATTGTTCATACAAACAGAAAACTAAAAAAGAAATATTGGCCTTAAATGAAACACTAGAACAATTGGATATGATAGACATTTCATTCCAAAACATCAGAGTATACATTTTTCTCCAGTGTACATGGTATATCTCAAGAATTAACCATATGTTGGGACACAAAAGTAACATCAAGGAACTCAAAAAGATTGAAATTATACCAAGCATATTCTCTGACCATAAAACTTTAAAACTAGAATCCAACTGCAAAAAAGAAACAAACAAACCCACAAAATGTGGAAATTAAACAACATACTTCTAAAAAATGACTGGGTCAAAGAAATAAAAGCAGAGATCAAAAGATATATATAGACAAATGAAAATGACAACACAACATATCAGAATCTCTGGTATGCAGCAAAAGTAGTAATAAGAGGGAAGCTCATGTCATTACAGGCTTATATGAACAGACAAGAGAGAGTCCAAGTAAACAAATTAACATTACATCTTAAGGAACTAGAAAAAGAAGAAGAAAGGCAACCCAAAACAAGCAGAATAAAGGAAATAATAAAAACTAGAGCAGAAATAAATAAAATAGAGAACAGAAAAACTATAGAAAGAATCAATAAAACTAGGAGCTGGTTCTTTGAAAAGAGCAACAAAATTGACAAACTCTTGGCAAGACTCACTAAGGAAAGAAGAGAAAGAACTCATAAAAACAAAATCCAAAATGAAAGAGGAGAAATTACCACAAATATAACACATATACAAAGGATTATTGTAGAATACTATGAAAAACTATATGCCACCAAATTTAACAATTTAGAAGAAATGGATAAATTTCTAGAATGATATAATCTTCCTAGACTGAATCATAAAGAAGTAGAAAGCCTAAACAGACCCATAAGCAGGGAGGAAATAGAAACAACTATCAAAAACCTCCCAAAAAATAAAAGTCCAGGGCCAGATGGCTATACTAGTGAATTTTACCAAACATTCAAAGATTTGGTTCCTATCCTACTCAAAGTCTTCCAAAAAACTGAAGAAGAAGCAATACTTCCAAACACATTTTATGAGGCCAACATAACCCTCATACCAAAACATGGTAAAAACAACACACAAAAAAGAAAATTACAGACCAATATCTCTAATGAATACAGATGCAAAAATCCTAAACAAAATACTAGCAAATTGAATACAACAACACATTAAAAAAAGTAATTCACCATGATCAAGTGGGATTCATCCTAGAAGCACAAGAACGGTTCAACATACATAAAACAATTAATTTAATACACCATATCAACAAAACAAAGAAGAAAAACCATATGATGCTATCAGTAGAGGCAGAAAAGACATTCAATAAAATACATCATTTTATGTTTAAAACACTCAACAAAATGAGTGTAGGAGAAAAATATCTGAACATTATAAAGGCCATTTATGATAAACTATCAGCTAACATAATATTAAATGGCAAAAAAACTAAAAACTTTTCCTCTAAAGTCAGGAACAAGACAAGGTTGTCCCTTCTCTCCACTCCTATTCAACGTAGTGCTGGAAGTTCTAGCCAGAGCAATTAGACAAGAGAAAGATATAAAAGGCATTCATATTGGGAAAGAAGAAGTAAAGGTTTCACTTTTTGCAGATGATATGATCCTGTACATAGAAAGCCCCAAAGGCTCCAAAGAAAAACTATTAGGAACAATAAACCAATACAGTAAGGTCATAGGATACAAAATTAACATACAGAAGTCAAATGCTTTCGTATATGCCAACAATGAAACTTCAGGAAATGAACTGAAAAACATAATCCCTTTAAAGCTTGCAACAAAAAATAAAATAAAATACCTAGGAATAAGCATAACAAAGAATGTAAAAGACCTATATAATGAACATTACAAAGCATTGTTAAAGTAAATCAAAAGATACAATGAAATGGAAAAATATTCCTTGTTCTTGGGTAGGAAAAATAAATATAGTTAAAATGACCATATTACCCAAACCAATATACAAATTTAATGCAATTCCAATCAAAATTCCAATGTCATTTTTTAAAGAAATGAAACAAAAAATCATCAGGTTTATATGGAACCATAATAAAAAACCCAATAGCCAAAGTAGTCCTAAGGAAAAAAAAAATGAAGCTGGGGGCATTAAAATACCTAACTACAAATTATATTACACAGCCAAAAAAATCATAACAGGGACAGCAAGATGGTGATGGAGTAGGCGGACGTACCAACTTCCACCTCCTGGAACCAAAGTGGATTATAACTTGATTTTAAGAACCATCATCTGGATAAACCAACTTTGAACTAAACTAAGTGAACTCTTCAACCAAGGAACACAGAAGAAGTCACATTGAGACTGGTAGGAAAAGCAAAAACACGGAAAGAACTGCCCAACTCCTGGGAGCGAACGGCAGCCCGGAGACTCCCTTGGCAGGAAGAGTTTAGCAGAGAGGCAGGGACCTGGGTCCCAGGAACAAAGCCCCAGCCTGCAGCCCCAGAGCCTAGAAGAGGCATTTGGACAGTATTGAGCTGTGAAATAAGTGAGGATACTGATTGTGAGAAAGAGACAGTTTTCTCAGGCCCAGGATTCTTCTTAAAGGGACAGTGCAGAAACACCTCTGTCACAACCACTTACCCGGAGCTCCGGGGAACGGGGACAGAGGAGAGGACCAGAGCAGCGGGAAGAGAGTGTTCAAGAAGCAAGAAAATTCCATTAAAGAGAAAACCAAAGAAATCTACACTAAGACACATCATAGTTAAAATACCAAAGTTAAGTGATAAAATTTTAAAAGCTGCTAGAGAAAAAAAGGCTATCACCCTACAAAGGAGCCCCCATAAGGATGACATCCGACTTCTCAACAGAAATGCTTGAGGTCAGAAGGGAATGGCAAGATATATTCAAAGTAATGCAGATCAAGAACCTACATCCAAGACTACTCTATACAGCAAGGCTAATGTTTAAAATTGAAGGAGAAATAAAGAGCTTCCCAGACAAAAAAACCCTCAAGGAATTCATTAAAACCAAACCAATTCAGCAAGAGATGCTAAGAGGCTGGTTGTGAACAGTTCAAAGGGAGAAAAGAATATAGCAAAAGAAGAATACAGCATTAAAGAATAAAATGACAATAAAAAACTACATATCAATAATAAACTTAAATGTAAATGGATTAAATGACCCAATCAAAAGACACAGAGTAGCTGCATGGATAAAGAAACAGGACCCATACATATGCTGTCTATAAGAGACACACCTTAAAAGATGCACATAGACTGAAGGTAAAGGGAAGGAAAAAAATATTTCATGCAAATGGAAATGAAAAAAAAGCCGGGGTAGCAATACATATATCTGACAAAATAAACTTTAAAACAAAGGCTGTAGTAAGAGATAAAAAAGGACACTACATAATGATAAAGGGAACAATTCAACAGGAAGATATAAGTATTATAAATATCTACACACCGAACATAGGAGCCCCGACATACATAAAGCAGACTTTGATGGATATAAAGGGCGAGATTAACAACAATACTATAATAGTAGGGGACTTCAATACGCCACTAATATCACTGGATAGATCCTCAAAAAGTAAAATTAATAAAGAAATAGCACACTTAAAGGATACACTAGATCAACTCAATTTAATAGATATCTTCAGAACTTTTCACCCGAAAGCAGTAGAATATACATTCTTTTCAAGCGCTCATGGTACATTCTCTAGGATAGACCACATGTTAGGACACAAAAGTGGTCTCAACAAATTTAAAAAGATTGAAATCATATCAAGCATTTTCTCTGATCACAATGCCATGAAACTAGAAATTAACCACAAAAGAAAAATTGAAAAATACTCAAATACTTGGAAACTAAATAGCATGTTTTAAATAATGAATGGATTAACAATGAGATCAAAGAAGAAATAAAAAAGTTTATAGAAACGAATGATAATGAGCATACATCAAGTCAAAATTAATGGGACACAGCAAAAGCAGTACTGAGAGGGAAGTTCATAGCACTACAGGCATACCATGAAACCTAGAAAAACCTCAAATAAGCAACCTGACCTTGCATCTAAAAGAACTAGAAAAACAACAGCAAATAAAGCCCAGGACTAGTAGAAGGAAGGAAATAATAAAGATCAGAGAGGAAATAAATGACATAGAGGCTAAGAAAACAATACAGAGGATCAATGAAACCAGGCGCTGGTTCTTTGAAAAGGTAAACAAGATCGATGAACCTTTAACCAGACTCACCAAGAAAAAAAGAGAGAGGACTCAAATAAATAAAATTAGAAAGGACAGTGAAGAAATAACAGAAATACAAAGTATTGTAAGAAAATACTATGAAGAACTCTATGCCAAATAATTAGACAACCTAGGTGAAATGGACAAATATCTTGAATCATATAATCTTCCAAAAATCAATCTGGAAGAATCAGAACACCTAAACAGATTAATTACAACAAATGAGATCGAAACAGTTATAAAAAAAACTCCCAACAAAGAAAAGTCCTGGGCCTGTTGGCTTCACAAGAGAATTCTACCAAAATTTCAAAGAAGAACTAACTCCTATCCTCCTTAAGCTATTTCAAAAAATTGAAAAGGAAGGAAGACTTGCAAACTCCTTTTATGAGGCGAGCATAATTCTGATCCCGAAACCAACAAAGTAACACAAAGAAAGAAAATTATAGGCCAATATCCCTGAGAAATTTAGGTGCTAAAATTCTCAACAAAATATTAGGCAACCGGATCCAGCAATATATAAAAAAAATCATACACCATGATCAAGTGGGATTTATTCTGGAAAGGCAAGGCTGGTTCAATATTTGCTAATCAATCAATGTGATTCGTCACATAAACAAAAGGAAGGTCAAAAATCACATGATAATTTCAATAGATGCAGAAAAAGCATTTGATAAAATCCAGCACCCATTCATGATCAAAATTCTTAGTAAAGTGGGAATACAGGGAACATTCCTTAACACGATAAAGGCCATCTATGACAAACCCACAGCAAACATCATACTAAATGGACAAAAATTAAAAGCAATCCCCTTAAGATCAGGAACCAGGCAGGGGTGCCCCCTTTCACCACTCTTATTCAACATAGTTCTGGAAGTCCTAGCCACAGCAATCAGACAAGGAGAAGAAATAAAAAAGGTATCCAAATTGGAAAAGAATAAAAACTGTCATTATTTGCAGATGATATGATATTGTATATAGAAAACCCTAAAGTCTCAGTCAAAACACTACTGGACCTTATAAATGAATTCAGCAAGGTGGCAGGATATAAAATTTATACTCAGAAATCAGAGGCATTTTTATATACCAACAATGAACTGTCAACAAAAGAAATTAAGGAAACAATCCCCTTCACTATTGCAACAAAAAAAATAAAGTACCTAGGAATAAATTTAACCAAGGAGGTTAAGGACTTGTACTCAGAAAATTATAAAACATTGATAAAAGAAATCAAGGAAGATACAAACAAGTGGAAGCATATACCGTGCTCATGCTTAGGAAGAATAAACATCATTAAAATGTCTATATCACACAAAGCAATTTATAAATTCAATGCAATACCAATTAAAATACCAATGACATACTTCAAAGTTATAGAACACATATTTCAAAAATTTATATGGAACCAAAAAAGAACACGAATAGCCTCAACAATCTTAAAAAGAAAAAATAAAGCAGGAGCTATCACTCTTCCGGATATCAAGGTACACTAGACATTGTACTCAAGACAGCCTGGTACTGGCATAAGAACAGGCACATAGATCAATGGAACAAAACAGAGAACCCAGAAATAAACCCATACCTTTATGGACAACTGATATTTGACAAAGGAGAAAAGAACATACAATGGAGTACAGACAGCCTCTTTAACAATTGTTGGGAAAATTGGACATCTACCTGCAAAAAAATGACACTAGACCATCAACTTACACCATTCACAAAAACTAACTCAAAATGGATAAAAGACTTAAATGTAAACCGTGAAACCATAAGCATCCTAGAAGAAAACACAGGCAGTAATCTCTCCGACATCTGTCGCAGCAATATATTTGCTGATTTATCTCCACGGGCAAATGAAATAAAAAGCAAGATAAACAAATGGGACTATATCAAACTAAAAAGTTTTTGCACAGCGAAAGACAATAAGAACAGAATAAAAAGACAAACCACACAATGGGAGAACATATTTGACAACATGTCTGATAAGGGGTTAATAACCAAAATTTATAAAGAACTTATAAAACTCAGCACCAGGAAGACAAACGATTCAATCAAAAAATGGGCAAAAGAAATGAATGGAAATTTCTCCAAAGAGGACATACAGATGGCTAACAGGCATATGAAAAAAGCTCAACATCACTAATCATTAGAGAAATGCAAACTAAAACCACAATGAGATATCACCTCACACCAGTCAGAATGGCGCTCATCAGCCAAACAACACAGAACAAGTGCTGGCGAGGATCTGGAGAAAAGGGAACCCTCCTGCACTGCTGGTGGGAATGCAAACCGGTACAGCCACTGTGTAAAACAGTATGAAGATTCCTCAAAAAATTAAAAATCGAGCTTGACCAGACGGTGGAGCTGTGGATAGAGAATCAGATTGGGATGCGGTAGTCCCGGGTTCGAGACCCCGATGTCACCAGCTTGAGCGCGGGCCCATCTGGCTTGAGCAAGGCTCACCAGCTTGGACCCAAGCTTGCGGACTCCAGCAAGGGGTAGCTCGGTCTGCTGAAGGTCCACGGTCAAGGCACATGTGAGAAAGCAATCAATGAACAACTAAGGTGTCACAACGGCAATGAAAAACTAATGATTGATGCTTCTCACCGCCCTCCATTCCTGTCTGTCTGACTCTCTCTCTCTCTGTCGCTGTAGAAAAATAAATAAATAAAAATTAAAAATAGAACTGCCTTTTGACCCAGCTATCCCACTTTTAGGAATATACCCTAAGAACACCATAGCACTGTTTGAAAAGAAGAAATGCGCCCCCATGTTCGTGGCAGCATTGTTCACAATAGAGAAGATCTGGAAACAGCCCAAGTGTCCATCAGAGAACGAGTGGATTAAAAAGCTTTGGTACATATTTACTATGGAATACTACTCAGCCATGAGAAATGATGACATCGGATCATTTACAACAAAATGGATGGACCTTGATAACATTATACGGAGTGAAATAAGTAAAACAGAAAAAAACTGAGAACAGCATGATTTCATACAATGGTGGGACATAAAAGCGAGACTATGAGACATGGACAAGAGTGTGGTAGTTACAGGATGGGGGGAGGGAGGAGAGGGAGAGAGAGGGAGAGAGAGGGGGGAGGGGACGGGCACAAAGAAAACCAGATAGAAGGTGACAGAGGACAATTTGACTTTGGGTGATGGGTATGCAACATAATTGAATGATAAGATAACCTGGAGATGTTTTCTTTGAACATATGTACCCTGATTTATAACTGTCACCCCTTTAAAATTAATAAAAAAAAAAACCAAAACAGCATTGCATTGGCAGAAAAACAGACACTCAGACCAATGGAACAGAATAGAGAGTCCAGAAATAAAACCACATATATAATGTGTCCATAAATTCATGGTGCACTTTTGACCAGTCACAGGACTGACATGTACCATGACTTTACAGACACACTATATATGGTCAAATCATCTTTGATAACGGACACAAAAACACACAATGGAGAAAAGAAAGGCTCTTCAGCAAATGGTGCTGGGAAAATTGGAAACCACATGCAAAAGAATGAAACTTCACTACAGTTTGTCACCTTGTACAAAAATTAATTCTAAATGGATCAAAGACCTAAATATAAAAGTCTGAAACAATAAAATATATAGAAGAAAACATAGATACTAAACCCATGGACCTTAGCCATACCGAACATTTTAGAATTGGACTCCAAAGGCAAGGGAAGTAAAGGTAAAGATAAATGAATGGGACTACATCAGGCTAAGAAGGTTTTGCAAAGCAAAAGAAACTGACAACAAAACAAACAGCCAACTAAATGGGAGATGATATTTTTGAACAACAGCGCAGATAAAGGGCTAATATTCAAAATACATAAAGAACTCACAAAACTCCACAACAAACAAGCAAACAATCCAATAAATAAAAGGGAAGCGGACATGAACAGACACTCCTCCCAAGATGATATACAAACGGCCAACAGATATATGAAAAGATGCTCATCTTCATTAGCTATTAGAGAAATGCAAATCAAAACTAAAATGATATACCATCTCACACCTGTTAGATTAGCTATCATCAACAAGACAGGTAATAACAAGTGCTGGAGAGGCTGTGGAGAAAAAGGAACCCTCATCCACTGTTGTTGGAAATGTAAAGTAGTACAACCATTATGGAAGAAAGTATGGTGGTTCCTCAAAAAATTAAGAATAGAACTACCATATGATGCAGCAATCCCTCTACTAGGTATATACCCCCCAAACTCAGAATCATTATTATGTAAAAACACATGCAGCCCCATGTTCATTGTAGCAACGTTCACGGTAGCCAAGACATGGAAACAACCAAAAAGCCCTGCAATAGAAGATTGGATAAAGAAGATGTGGTACATATATACTATGGAATACTACTCAGCCATAAGAAATGATGACATAAAATCATTTATGACAATGTTGATGAACCTTGATAACATTATAATGAGTGAAATAAGTAAATCAGAAAAAACTAAGAACTGTATGATTCCATACATAGGTGGAATACAAAACTGAGACTCATGGACATAGATAAGAGTGCAGTGGTTACCAAGGAGGGGAAAGGAGAAGTGGAATGGGGTGGGCATCAAGAAAACCAAATGAAGGGTGAAGGAGGATGATTTGACTTTGGGTGATGGGTATACAAACTAATCGAATGTCATAAAGATCTGGAGATGTTTTCTCTAAATCTGTGCTATAGTTGACCAATGTCCCTCTGTTAAAATTAATTGTCTAAATGAAACTATTAAAAAAATTTCTTAAAATAAATGAAAATGAACATACAACAACTCAAACTTTATGCGACACAGCAAAAGCAGTCCTGAGAGGAAAATTTATAGCATTAGAGTCAGACCTTAATAAGCAAGAAAAAGCTCAAATAATCTAACCCTGAACCTAAAAAAACTAGAAAAAGAACAAGAAATAAAGCCCAGAGGAAGTAGAAGAAAGGAAATAAATATTAGAGCAGAAATAAATGACATAGATGCTAAAATACAGAAGATCAATGAAAACAAGAGCTGGGTCTTTGAAAAGGTAAACAAGATTGATGAACCTTTAACCAGACTCATCCAGAAAAGAGAGGACCAAAATAAATAAAATTAGAAATGAAAAAGAAGTAACAACTGACACCACAGAAATATAAATCACTGTAGGAAAATACAAAATATATATATATATATATATATATATATACACACACACACACACACACACACACACACACACACACACACACACACGAAAAAATTGGACAACCTAGGTGAGATGGATACATTCCTAGAAACATTTAATCTTCCAAAACTCAATCTGGAAGAATCAGAAAACCTAAACAGACCAATTACAACATATGAAATTGAAACAGTTATCAAAAAATAAACCCAGCAAACAAATGTCCTGGACCAAATAGCTTCATAGGCAAATGTTACCACACATTCAAAGAACTAACACCTATCCTTCTCAAGCTATTCCAAAAATAATTCAAGAGGGGAGAAGACTTCCCAGCTCATTTTATGGAGCAAGCATTACCCTCGTTTAAAAACCAGGTAAAGACACTACAAAGAAAGAACACTATAGGCCAGTGGTTCTTAACCTGGGTTCTATCGAACCCTAGGGGTTCGATGAGTCAGTCTCAGGGGTTCGGAGAAGCCTCTGCCGCGGAGGCCAGAATAAAGTAATACCGTCATTTGTTGTGAGTTCATGCACTTTGTTGGTTTTGTTCTTTGAGCAAGGTGATGTTAATACACGGCTCATTTCGTGCACCAGTAAAAAAACATATACCTATGTCTTGAATTTGGAAAAAAAATCATATTTTATTTATTACTAAAGAAGGGTTCAATGAATGCGCATATGAAACTGGTGGGTTCGGTACCTCAAAAAAGGTTAAGAATCACTGCTATAGGCTAATATCCCTGATGAATATAGATGCTAAAATTCTCAACAAAATATTAGCAAACTGGATCCAGTAATACATTAAAAAAATCACACATCATGATCAAGTGGAATTCATTCTGGAGAGGCAAGGCTGATAAAATATTCACAAATTAGTAAATACGATTCATCACATAAACAAAGTGAAAGATAAAAATCACATGATAATATCAATAGATGCAGGAAAGCATTTGAAAAAAATCAAGCACCCATTCAGAATCAAAACTCTGAGCAAAGACAGAATACGGGGAACATACCTCAACATGATAAAGGCCATTTATGACAAACTGACAGCCAAAATCATACTCAATGGGCAAAAATTAAAAGCAATCCCCTTAAGATCAGGATCAAGACTGGAGTGCCCCTTTTCACCACTCTTATTCAACATTGTTCTGGAAGTCCTAGCCACAGCAATCAGAGAAGAAGTAGAAATAAAAGGCATCCAAATTGGAAAAGAAAAAGTAAAACTGTCATTATTTACTGATTGTATAATACAGCGTGTCCGTAAAGTCATAGTGCACTTTTGACCGGTCACAGGACAAAAGTGCACCATGACTTTACGGATACGGACACACTGTACTGTATGTAGAAAACCCTAAGGTCTCAGTCAAAAAACTACTAGACCTGATAAATGAATTTGGCAAGGTGGCAGGATATAAAATATTCAGAATTCAGTTGCATTTTTATACACCAAGAATAAATTGTCAGAAAGAGAAATTAAAGAAACAATCCCCTTTAATATTGCAACAATAAATAAATAAAGTATGTAGAAATAAATTTAACCAAGGAAGTAAAAGACCTGTACTCAGAAAAGTGTAAGACATTGAAAAGAGAAATTAACAAGGATATTTAAACAAGTGGGAGTATATACTGTTGTGGGAGGCAGGCTGTAAACTGACAAAGTCCTTATGGCCTAGGTCTTAGTTTAAGACTAAGATACTTTCTACACCCTTCTAATACTAAGATTTTCTCAACACCCTTTTTAAGACTAAGCTTTTCCCCACACCCTTGACTGTTACGTGGGGGGTGGGGAGGTACACTCTTATGATTACTGTTTATGCCTCAGATAAGTGGCTTTGTATCAGGGACTTCCTTATTTGCATATGGCTTAAATCTTTAATTCTCTACACTATATAATAAAGCAGACTGGGGGTTCTTACTCTCTCTGGTAAACAAAAGGCATTGCAGAGGCCTCCCGAACCCATCCTATTTCTCTTTAAGCCTCTTTTCTTAATTCTGCACCTTTCCCACTCAGGGCCTGGAATTACTAGCTGTGCTGGTTGGTGGCACACCGTGTTCATGGACAGGAAAAATAAACATCATTAAAATGTCAATACTACCCAAAGAAATCTATAGATTCAATGCAATTCCTATTAAAATACCAATTGCATTCTTCACAGATCTAGAACAAATATTCCAAAAATTTATATGGAACCAAAAAAGAAAACGAATATCCTCAGCAATCTTGAAAAGAGAGAACAGAGTGGGAGGTATAAACTTCCTGATATCAAGTTATACTACAAGGCCATTGTACTCAAAACAGCTTGGTACTGGCATAAGAACAGGCATACAAATCAATGGAACATAACAGAGAACGCAGAAATAAACCCAGATCAATTGATATTCAACAAAGGAGGCAAAAGTATACTATGAAGTAAAGACAGTTTTTTTTGTTTTGTTTTGTTTTTACAGGGACAGAGAGAGGGATAGATAGGGACAGACAGACAAAAACAGAGAGAGGTGAGAAGCATCAATCATTAGTTTTTTGTTGCCGTTGCAACACCTTAGTTGTTCATTGATTGCTTTCTCACATGTGCCTTGACTGCGGTCCTTCAGCAGACCGAGCACTCCCTTGCTGGAGCCAGCGACCTTGGGTCCAAGCTGACGAGCTTTTTGCTCAAGCCAGATGGGCCCGCGCTCAAGCTGGCAAGCTCAGGATCTCGAATCTGGGTCTTCCGCATCCCAGTCTGACGTTCTATCCACTGCGCCACTGCCTGGTCAGGCAAAACAGTTTTTTTTAATAAACAGTGTTGAAAGAATTGGACAGGGATATGCCAAAAAAATGAAATTAGATCACCAACTTAAAACATTCACATAAATAAACTCAAAATAGCTAACAGACTATTTATTTTTACAGAGATAGAGAGAGAGTCAGAGAGAGGGATAGATAGGGACAGACAGACAAGAATGGAGAGAGATGAGAAGCATTAATCATTAGTTTTTCATTGTGACACCTTAGTTGTTCATTGATTGCTTTTTCATATGTGCCTTGACCATGGGCCTTCAGCAGACCAAGCAACCCTTTGCTGGAGCCAGCGACCTTGAGTCCAAGCTGGTGAGCTTTTGCTCAAACCAGAAGAGCCCATGCTCAAGCTGGCGACCTCGGGGTCTTGAACCTGGGTCTTCCGCATCCCAGTCCGATGCTCTATCCACTGCACCACCGCCTGGTCAGGCAAAATAGCTAACAGACTTAACTGTAAGTCACAAAACCATAAAAATCTTGGAAGAAAACATAAGCAGCACACTCTCTGACATCTGTCGTAGCAATATTTTTGCCAATATATCTCAATGGGCTAGTGAAATAAAGGACAAAATAAACAAATGGAACTATATCAAACTAAAAGGTTTTTACACAGCAAAAGACACCATTAACAAAATAAAAAGCCCACACAATGGGAGGATATATTCACCATACGTATGATAAAGGGTTAATAATTAAAATGTATAAAGAACTTCTAAAACTCAACACCAGGAAGGTAAACAATCCAATTAAAAAATCGGCAAAGGGTCTGACCAGGAGGTGGCGCAGTGGATAGAGCATCGGACTGGGATGCAGAAGACCCAGGTTCAAGACCCCGAGCTCGCCAGCTTGAGCTCAGGCCCATGTGGCCTGAGCAAAAGTTCGCCACCTTGGACCCAAGGTCGCTGGCTCCAGCAAGGGGTTGCTCGGTCTGCTGAAGGCCCACAGTCAAGGCACATGTGAGAAAGCAATCAATGAACAACTAAGGTGTCGCAAGGGCAACGAGAAACTAATGATTGATGCTTCTCACTTCTCTCCGTTCCTGTCTGTCTGTCCCTATCTATCCCTCTCTCTGACTCTCTCTCTCTCTGTCCTTGGGGAAAAAAAAATTGGCAAAGGAACTGAATACACACTTCTTTAAAGAGAACATACAGATGGCCAGTAGGCATATGAAAAAAATGTGTAACTTCACTAATCATCAGAGAAATGCAAATTAAAACCACAATGAGATACCACCTCACACCTGTCAGAATGGTGCTCATTAATAAATCAACATAAAACAAGTGCTGGCGAGGGTGTGGAGAAAAGGGAACCCTCCTGCACTGCTGGTTGGAATGCAGACTTGTGCAGCCACTGTGGAAAACAGGATGGCGTTTCTTCAAATAATTAAAAATGGAACTGCCTTTTGACCGAGCTATCCTACTTTCAGCCATATATCCTAAGAATCCCAAAACATTGATTCAAAAGAAAATATGTACCCCCATGCTTACTGCAGCATTATTTACATTAGCCAAGATCTGCAAACAGCCCTAGTGTCCATCACTGGATGAGTGGATAAAAAATCTATGGCACATATACATAATGGAATACGACATGACAGTGAAAAAGAAGGAAATCTTACCTTTTGTGATGACATGGATGAACCTGATGATTATTATGCTACTAAATCAAATAACCCAGGCAGAGAAAAAAAATTGTCATGTGATCTCACTCATGTGTGGAATCTAATGAACAAAGTGAACTGAGGAATGGAATAGAGACAGAGGTGGGGTCACAAGGAGCAGAGGGACAGCTGTCAGAAAAAAGGGGGATGGTGGGATGGGACCAGAGTAGGTGAAGGGATTAGTGAAATTATATATACACAACCCCCTGTTACAAATAGGACAGCTAATCCCAGAGGGAATTGGGGAAGGAAGTCAGGGGTATGGTGGCAAAGGGGGTGTAACGGGCAGGCCACGTTGTTGGAGCATGAGAGTGTTATGTTGAGTAGGACACTTGAATCCATGTTAACACAATAAATCAAAAAATTTATTAATAATAAAAAAGAAATATCGGCTTTAAGTGACACATCTGACCAAATAAACATAATTACTGAGCTTTTCATCCCACAACAATCAGATTACATTCTCCTCCAGTGCACTTGGAACATTCTTAAGGAAAGACCATATGTTGGGTCAGAAAATTAGCCTCAACAAATTTAGGAAGGTTGAAATCATACCATGCGTATTATCTGACCACAATGCTTTGAAGTTAAAAATTAAAGGAAGTAAAAAAACAACAAATATTTGGAGATTAAACAACATACTATTAAAAAATGACTGGGTTAAAGAAATATAAGGTCTAATCAGAAGAAATATAGAGAAAAATGAGAATGACAATATGACGTATTAAAACTTCTGGGATGCAGCAAAAACAGAAATAAAAGGGAAGTTTATCCCAAGTGAACAATTTAATATTATATCTTAAAAAACTGGAAAAAGAAGACCAAAAGCAACCCAAAATCAGTAGAAGAAAATAATAATAAAAATTAGAGCCGAAATAAATGAGATAGAGAAAAGACTGTACAAAAGAGTATGGCAACAAAGAGTTGGTTCTTTGAAAAGATTAATAAAACTGACAAACTCCTAGCAAGAGTATCACAGAAATACAAAAGATCATACTAAAATACTATGAAAGATTACATGCCACCAAATTCAATAACCTAAAAAAATGGATAAGTTCCTAGAAATAGGTAACCTTCCTGAATAAATCATGAAGAATTGGAATAGACTGATCAACAGTGAGGAAACTGAAACAACCATAATACAAATAAAAGCCCAAGAACAGATGGCTTCACTAGAGAATTCTATCACACACTCAAAGAAGATTTGATACCCATCCTTCTCAAACTATTCCAAGAAGAGGCAATATTTCCTAACACATTTTATGAAGCCAATAAAACCCTGACACCAAAACCTGGCAACGATAACACTAAAAAAGAAAACTACAGACAAGTATCTCTGATGAATAAAGATGCATAAATCCTAAACAAAATACTAGTAAATTAAATACAACAATACTTTAAAAAATAATACATCACAGGCCTGACCTGTGGTGGCGCAGTGGATAAAGCGTCGACCTGGAATGCTGAGGTTGCCGGTTCAAAACCCTGCACTTGTCTGGTCAAGGCACATATGGGAGTTGATGCTTACTGCTCCTCCCCCCTTTCTCTCTCTCTCTCTCTCTCTCTCTCTCTCTCTCTCTCCTCTCTAAAATGAATAAATAAAAAAAAATTAATTAAAAATTATTAAAAAAAATAATACATCACAATCAAGTAAGGTTCATTAGAGGGTCACAAGATGGTTCAACATATGCAAATCAATCAATGTGACAAAACAAAGAATAAAAATATATGATTTTATCAATAGATACAAAAAGAACATCTGATAATATACATCCATTTATGACTAAAACACTCAATATAATGGGTATAAAAGGAATATACCTAAACATAATAAATCTCATAGATAACATACCATCAGCTAATATCATATGTAATGATGAAACAACAATTTTATAAAAAACTTAAAAAGTTCTGCAAAAATTAAGAAAAAAACAAGGCTCTCTACCCTCACCACTCTTATTCAAAATAATTCTAGAAGTCCTAGTCAGAGCTATCAGGGAAGAGAAAGAAACAAAAGGCATCCTAATTGGAAAGGAAGAAGTAAAAGTGTCACTTTTCACAGATGACATGATTCTATGTATAGAAAACCCAAAAGTCTCCACCAAAAATAAAAAACAAAAACAGTAAAGCAGCAGAATAGAAAATCAATGTACAAAAATCCACTGCATTCCTATATACCAACAATGAACTTTCAGAAAGAACAAAAACAAAAAATAACTACTTTTGCAATTGTAACCAAAAGAATACCTAGAAATAAACTTAACAAAGATATGAAGAACTTATGCACTGAAAACTACAAAGCATTATTAAAAGACATTGAAAAAGACACAATGAAATGAAAAGATGTTTTGTTTTCATGGATGGGACAAATCAACATAGTTAAAATGTCCGTACTACCCAAAACAATATACAGAATAATGCAATCCCATCTAAATCCCAATGTCATTTTTTAAAGAAATAGAATAAAAAAATCATTAGATTTGTATAGAAACATAAAATAACTGAAATAGCCAAAGCAATGCTGTAGGGTAGGGGGAGAAACCAAAGGCATCACACTACCTAACTTCAAAAACTTCAAATTATATTACAGAGCAACGATAATCAAAACAGCATGGTATTGGCAGAAAAACAGAATATATTATACCAATGGAGCAGAATGGATAGCTCAGAAATAAAATCACTTGCATATTGGCAATAAACTTTTGAGAAAAATTCCAAAAACACACAATGAAGAAATGAGATCCTCTCCTATAAATGGTGCTGGAAAAACTGGAAAGCCACATGTAAAAGAATTAAACTAAATTAGTTTGTCACCATGTATAAAAATTAACTCAAAATGGATCAAAGACCTAAATATAAAACCTGAAACAATAAATGAAATAGATAAAAACATAGGTACTTAACTCATGAATCTTGATCTTAGATAATAATTTATGAATCTGACTGCAAAGGCAAGGGAAATAAAGGTAAAAATAAATAAATTGGACTATATCCTGAATGGCAAAAGAAACCACAAACCAACAAAACAAACAGGCAACCAATTGAATAGAAGATATTTGCAAACAACAGTTCTGATAAAGGGTTAATATCCAAAATTTATAAAGAACTCATACAATTCTACACCAAACAAACAATCCCATTAAAAATATGGGCAAAGGATTTGAACAGACACTTCTGTTCAAGAAGACATACAATGGCCAAAGGTAAATGAAAAGATGTTGAACTTCACTAGTTATTAAAAAAGGCAAATCAAAATTACAATGAGATACCACTTCATACCTGTTAACATAGTTATGATCAACAAGACAGGTAATAAGTGCTGGAGAAGTTGTGTAGAAAAAGGAACTCTCATTGACTGCTGGTGGGATTGTAAACTTGTATAATCACTATGGAAAATAGTATGCCAATTCCTCAAAAAAAAAAAAAAAAAGAATAGAGTTATCATATGACCCAGCAATCCTTCTCTGGGTATCTACTCAAAAAATTTAAAAACGTTCAATGTCCTTCGATAGATGACTGGATAAAGAAAATGTGGTGAATACACACACACACACACACACACACACACACACACACACACTATGGAATCACTTCATCCATAACAAAAGATGAAATACTGCCATTTGCGACAACATGGATGAATCCTGAGAATATTATGCTAAGTGAAATAAGTCATGGCCCTGGCCAGTTAGCTCAGTTGGTTAAAGCAATGTCCCAAAATGTCAAGGTTGTAGGTTCGATCTCAAGTCAGGGCACACATGGGAAGCAACCAATGAAAACATATCTAAGTGGAACAACAAATGAATGCTTCTCTCTCTCACTTTCTTTCTCTTCATTCTTCTATCTCTCTAAAATCAATCAAATAAAAATAAGTCAGAAAAAGCCAAGAACTATATGATTTCATTCATATGTGGAATATAAAACTGAACCCATAGACTCTGACCACAGTATGGTGGTTACCAGAGGAAAGAAGGGTGGGGATAGTAAAAGGTAAAAGAAGCCAAATACGTGTTGACAAAAAATTATGTGACATTGGGTGATGAGCACACAGTATAATATACAGATCATGTATTATAGGAATGTACACTTAAACCTATACAATCTATTAATCAATGTCACCCCAATAACTTCAAAAATAAATAAGATGTAATTCTGAAAAAATAAAGGGCTCACCTGACTAGGTCAGGCCTACCCAGATAATCTTCCTTTTTTTCATATTAGATAATATAATCACAGGAGCAACAGATCATTAAATTCATAAGTCTTTGCAGGGGAGGGGATTACATAGAGTTTGTACATCAGGGAATGGGAATGTTGGGAATTTTTAAATTCTGCTTACAACAATCACATTAATATACATACATAATATCAACATGCCTGTGATATATATCCAGTGGTGGGATTCAAATAATTTAACCACCAGTTCTCTGCCCTAATGACCGTTTTAAGTATTAAAAAACGAAATACTGAAGGTATGTTATTATTTCATATATTTAATACTTAAATAAAAACAATAAAAGAGGTATACAAAGCCAGATTATAAGAGTTTTAAAATATTGATGAAAAATATTAAATAATACTGACAAAAAAATAAAACTTCTTTAAGTATTTCCATATTGTTTCTTGATTGTTGTCCTCACTCACAATTTTTTTCACCTATGGACTCAGTGAACATTACTACGGCACTTAGAATACGCTGTTGCACATATGAACGTTAAAAAAAGAGTAAATAATGTAAATTTGTGATTTCCACATTGGGCGGCTGTCCAGGTGCCCCCTTAGAGAGAACCCTGATTACAAGTGCCATTTTAACAGCTGGTTCGCCAAACTCAACAAAAAATTAGGTCTCGGTTTTGCCAAACCAGTGCGAACCAGCTGAATTCCACCACAGTATATAACTCAATATAACTATTACTTATAATAAAAAATAAAACAATATTTCGATATCTATTCTTCACAGAATTGTTACAAATCATCTTCATTAATTGACTGAATACTACTAAACCAGAGATCAGGGGAAAACAATTACTGACTTCCAACAAAACTTTGCCTAGTGGGTAGATGTTATGTCAATCTCATTGCTATATCCAGTTAGTTCCTTGCATCTCATTCATTTGTACAGACCAAGCACAGTGATTTAACAGTAATACAAACAAAGCCATTTCTCATATCTTTGGGTGTTTGGGATACAAAAACTATACTATTAATATACATCAATTGCAAAAATCAAGAGGAAAAAGAAACAAAAAAAAAAGGAGACATAGTTGTTAAAGAATTACAACACCGTGACATTTTTTTGTAAGCCGAAGGGAATTAAACTAATTTTAAAAGCAAACAAGCTTTCTGCAGTTTATTCCTTTAACCATAACTAACCCAGTGGTGCTTAACTACTCCAAGTACCTCATTCATCAAAAACAAAATACCCGAAACCTTACTGTGCAGAAGGTTATAGGGAAACTTGGTCTCAACAGACCTCCCAACACCAGCCATTGTCTGGTTTCTCAGTAAAACAAGCAGCATCAATTACTAACCACCTATACTCAAAACGTGGCACTGGTTTACTTAACCTCTTTTACTGTCCTTATGTTACAGAAGAGGAAAACTGAAGCAAGGACCGTTAAATGACCTGCCCAAGGCCACACACTTGAAGAGGTTTCCTAGAGGCTGGAACCAAAGATCCTAGTGTTTTCTTCACTAGTGGAGCCTCAGGGCCTACGCCTGCTACAGTCTGCTCTATTATATGGTGGGAGATTAAAAGCCAACCGAAAGGGTATGAGTACTATTTCCTAAAGAAATCCCACCATACGGGGGACTGGGGGTGCAGGGGCGGACAGGATAAGGGGTTCTTCCTGACGCCCACCTCAGCTTAGTAACTGCTCTGCTGTCCCAGGGACTGTACACTCCTCCATGGAGTGCAAGCCTCACTGCCTTTCTACCAGCCCAGGCAGCCAGTCTCAGGGAGCGGAAGGCGTGAGCACAACGGGACTGTGGTCCAGACCCGGGTAAACGCGAGGGTCTTCACTCCCGGGACCCCGAAGACCACCCACTGTAACCGCACACCACCTCCCAACCCTAACCTTCCCTCCCCCAAGAGCGCACCTACACCCTCCGCCCCGCTGCGTAAGCACGTCTCCGTGACGTAAGCCTGCCGCCGCTCCACTATGAACAGGGTCCAAAGGTGCCGCAGGGGCCGACGCTCCGCGAACGTTAGTGAAGCCCTGGCAGCCGTACCTGTGCTCTTGAGCCGTGGGTCAGATAGGAAGGAGCGGGACGCAGGGGGCAGTGCAGCGAGAAAACTAGAAAGGAAGGCAAGGAACAAGATACAAGCGGGACAAAAGCGTTGCTAGTAACCAGCAAGTGGCTTCTCTGGCAACCGCCGCCCCGCCCCATCTCTTTCCGTCGCACAGCTGAGGCAACCAATTGGCGGGGCTCGGAATAAGCGAACGCCGGCGTCTGTTGTTATTGGCGGGAGTGAGGGGCGGGGCCTGGGAGTGACTTTGTCTCCCAGTCGTTTCTTTTTTTAAGTGTTCCCGCTCCAAGCTTTGTTTTAGGGAAGAGGCAGAAATTTTAGTTACCAGAAGTCTCGCCTGAACTCACCGAGAACGGAAAATAAGGACGATAGGTTGCGAGTTTTCTGACAGCTGGCCTGGAATTGCCCTGCTTTTGCTCTTTGAAGGGGAGATTTGAAAAAGCCAAGGCAACCACGACTGGAAGAAACCTCCTGTTAAGTGTATGAATTGTTCACTGAGATCCTTTCCCTGGGCCTCTGTTTCTTTGGTTAAGTGAAGGAGCTGGCCCATTATCTCCAGACACCTTTCAAAGTTTCATTCTTTGTATTTGTGCCACAGCCAGCTGGTGTGGTTTATAAACTCCAGGACAAGCAAGGCCAGATTTTATTTGGAAGCGTATAATACTTGATCCAACACCTCAACCTAAAATTGATGTTGAGGTTCGTATGCCATCATATTCACGAATAGAACAGTATCAACTGAGCAATTTAAATATGGTATGGCTAAAAAATATTTTCCACTGATGATTCCAGCAATGTTTTTTTCTTACCAGCTGTGTGATTGGCCCAAAGTTAATGAGAATTAAAAGTTCATTCATAGTAAACAAATGTTTCATATATGCAAATGGTAAAAAGTATTAGGGACTGGAGATTTAAGTGTTCTCACTGATGGATTAAGACCTCTGGCAAGTTAATAACGCCTCTGGGCCAGTTATATAGTACGCACACCAGTTGGAGCTGAAGCAAGATAAATAATTCTGAGGGCCTTTCCATCACTAACCTAATTCTAGCTAATGTTATTAATTTGTTGTAATTTGAAAATTAGTCTGTTGGGCAAATAAATTTGTAAAATTTGTGTAATTTGATTTTGCTCACTTTTACTGTTATAAATGACTGCTGCCCACATGATGCTGCTGCCAGGTGATATGGCTAATTACCTTCCTGCTTGGGAAGGGGCTTGGTTATGCTAATGTGTGCTAGAGGAGGGGGCTGTCAGGCCAAAACGTTTTAAGAGAAGGTGGCCACATTTTTGCAGAGAGGCAGGCAGCCAAGATGGCAGTATGCTAAAGGAGAAGCCATTTTGTGCAGAAAGAAGGAGATGGGAACCAGAGGGGACTGAGCTAGTGGGGATTTTGATTCTAGGAAAACTGGGAGAAAGTCAGTGGCTTTGGAAGCCCTGAATGGAAAGGGAAGTGTTTTTCCTGCTGTGTGTATTTACTCACCCACCAGTGCGAGCCTAGAATAAAGGCATGGCCCACCAGTTTTCGGCTCCACTGTTTCTCTATCATCTATTCGAATCTAATGTAAACCTGCATGTGCATGGCTGTGATGCCCTGACTACTGGCCATACATAGTCATAAAAAGTTAGGTTCATCTTATGAAAAACTTATTTCAAACTAGTGTTGGATGTAACCACCTTTATAAGACATTCAAGAGGAAACATTCACAAAATCTCAAAATGATGACATAAAATTCTTAAATTGACTATTTTAACTGGATTGTCCAGATAAAGTAAATAAGGGATCCCTCATCCTCTAAATCTGATCAGTTCCTAAAATCTACTTGGATAGTGAATTTTTAGAAAGTGCTTATTCTAATGTTATTTAAATAGAAAATAATTCATTTTATCCCATCCAAAAACTCCAAGAAACCTATCAGGTTCTGTTTCCCTCTCTTAGAATCCAGGTACTATATAAGAAATCTAGTTATCCTGCTGTAGAGTGAAACCAGCCAGAGACCAGATAAGTCACTCACCTCAGGTGTCAGATATGTGAGCCATTGACTTTCAAGGCCCAGCCATGTTCCTATCAAATGCAGCTGGGTGAGAGACCCTAGCCAACACCACGATCCAAGGGAATGAAAAACGAAACTTTCATTTTGAAGGGATAAACTAATATGTCCCAGATCATTGTACCCAAAAAATTCACTGACATAGCAGAACTCTAAAATAGGGTTTCTTCCCCACTATTTTGAATTGAATTTGTTCTTTCCAATGTGTTTTGGTTTTATTTGTTTTAACAAACTTTGTGGTATAAAGCAAATTTTTATTCATAATTCTGCGGGCCAGAAATTCAGGCAGAGTTCAGCTAGGTGGATTTTTCTCTTCATGCAGTAATACCTGGGATCTCTCATCATGTTTCAACCAGATTGCAACTGAGGTTTGAATAGCAGACAATAACAGTTTCTTATTCTTATATTTTAAGCTCAATACTCTATTCTCTGGACATTAGTGTTTCTTTGGCTGACCAAGAAAAAATTATGCATGGGTATGAAATTTCTTTTTTTAAACATATTATTGTTTGGCTATGATTACGTATTAAAGTCTTTATGAATAAATGTAAGAGATTTTATGTGTCCATAGAGAGTATAGACACTATTTCGTTCTTCTTGTATTGTTTGAAAAATATAACTAGAAATTAACTTGAGAGTTCATTAACCATTTAAAGAAAACTGAGAAAATGATGGACTCCCAGATGTCAAATATGAAGAAAAAAATTTCATAAGATAGAATATGGTTCTTTGGAGACAGAAGATTAATAAGGCAGAGATACAAATATAAAATTAACATAATTTTATTATAGTCTAGCATATGTTCTAAAAGAATCTTAAGAAAGATAAAGGGTTAGCTTTGTTGTTTGCTATTTAAATATTATTTGTCTACTTTGGATAGGCATTGTTCAGTAGGTCTTTTCTCCACTATGTTGTTGAGCTAAGCATGACCCTTTTGTACGAAAGAGAAAATTGCTTGGTCAAAATTTTGCCTAGGATGTAAAAAGAATATTAATTTGCCCATCAATATATTGTATAGTTTACCTATTAAACCACTTGATGTACATGTTTCCAAACACTGATTGGCACTTTTTAGAAATGTCAGTGCTATTTTCTGAAGTGCTTTCATTAGTTGCAACATTTTTGGAACTAACTAATGATAGCTTAAAGAACTGGAGCTTTAACTACTTCACACAGTGAGAGGTCTGGAGTTAGGCACTCCTCAGATTGGCTCAGTTGTTCACCAGTGTCATCAGGGACACAGGCTCTTTCAGCTCTACTACCTCCGTGTTCCGACTGCCCTCCTCATTTCCACAACCACCACAGGGGTTCCCTTAGCTTTTGGCACCCTTGTAGTAAAGAAGGGTGAGATTTTAAAAATATTTCCCCCTTTTACATGGATGAAAATCTTTTCTATAAAGAATCCCAATAGCACTACTTCCTTGTCCTCCATCTGCTTCCAGCTAGCAGACTTTAGATACCTGGCTGGAGTCAGGATTACATAGTCGTGTCCCAGTATGAGTGAGACTTGGAAAAATAAGCGTCATACATTTTGATCCCTGTCATAAACTGGGTTCTTCCAGCATGAAAGAGATAGAGGCTGAGTACTGGTTAGGAAACTAACATTGCTGAAGCAGGTGCCACGCACACAGGAGAAAGGCCAAAATTAATATGGATTAATATTTATTAAACTTACTCTGACCCAGATGATGTTTCAATCACTCTATGTGCTATTTAAACTTTAAACCAGTTTTACAGATGTAGAAACTGAGTCATGGAGCTATTTAGTAACTTGCCTAAGGGGCATGCAGCCAGTAAGAAGCAGGGCTGGGATTTCAATCCAGGATCTCAGATTCAAAGCCCAATCACTTAACCATTTAACCGCTGCTACTACATGATTACTGTAATACAGGATTAAAGGTGAATGCCACTTCAAAGCATAAGTGGCAGAGAATTTTAACACATTTTAGACTCTGACATTTTAATATTTTGACTTTATCCCCTGCTTAGTAAGTAATCTAAAATGTATGACTCATTGCTATAATCTATAATGTGATAACTCATCCATGGGGAAATAAAACACGTATGTGATATAAAGATGTTTAGGGTAAATCATGACATGAAAAAAATCATTTGTTGATAATTGGCTAAAAAAAAAAATGTTCCATGAAAAGTTTCTTTTAAAAAATTTCTTGCTTATAATTATTGGTTTTTGAAGTACTATTATTTTTAGAATATGAACATTTAATCTTGACAAAATGTATCATCCATTGTACACTTTTTGTCTTTAAAATTATTGTATTTTTAGTAACCAGTCATAACAAAGAATTGATTTATTTTTTTATTTTTTCCTACCTGTGTGACCCCAAAGAATCCCTACTTCAAAACATTCTGTTACTTTGTAACAGAGAAAAAATGAAAACAGCTGTGTAGTTAAAAAACACACTGTAATAATATTTTTTTAAGAAATTGTTTCCAAATCTTTTTGGAAGAGAATAGAAAAAGGCAGAGAAGCAAGTACTCATATGGGAAACAGAAAAAGAATTAATAAGTAATCACAACTATAGAAAGGAGATCAAATACTGTCTCAATTTAAACAGGGCCTTCATTGGAATTTTCAAATAAGCCACAGGCAAATCTCTTGAAATAATTGCCATACGAGGTTATTCAAGAAACTGGAGTCAAAGTAAGGTCCTAGGAGCTGAGGGATTTGGGAAAAACTTGAAACCTTAGCTATGCCCAGCTAGTTAAAGGGACAATAGCAACTTTAGGGAATAAAAAAGACATCACTAGAAAAAGAATGGTAAAAGAGTAAAAATATTTTTTACTTTGAATTTAGACAAGAAGCAATAGAGATGAACTGGAGTGGCTTTTGAAGCCATCCAAGAAGACAAGTGCCTAAACCAGAATTGTCTTCAAAATCTCTTATTGGCCAGAATCCCTCGTGGGGAGAAAACTAAAATGTTTGAGTTGGGGGGCTGTCCATTTAATACTCCTACCCTGCCTGGTTTCTGAGTCATGCCCAGGCTTGAAAAGAGCAGGACACTGGCTCTGTATGAAGCCAGGCAGGGCTTCTGTTGGTGGTGGATTGTTGGTGCGTTTTTATCTTGAGAAAAGAGAGAAAGAAAGTGAAGATCACTCAAAATAGTGGCTGAGGTAACATGGAGGCCAGGGGAGCTCCAAAATTGTAGAAAATCATGTAAAAAATGCTTAATATCTTCAGTGATATAAAAGCTTTATTTTTCTGTGAAAAATGCCTTTTTAGGTTCCCCTATGACAGTGGTTCTTAACCTTTTTTGAGGTACCGAACCCACCAGTTTCATATGCGCATTCACCGAACCCTTCTTTAGTGAAAAATAAAATATGATTTTTTTCCCCAAATACAAGACATAGGTATATGGTTTTTTACTGGTGTACAAAATGAGCCGTGCATGAACATCACCTTGCTCAAAGAACAAAACCAACAAAGTGCATGAACTCACAACAAATTACGGTATTACTTTATTCTGACCTCCGCGGCAGAGGCTTCTCCGAACCCCTGAGACCGACTCATCGAACCCCTAGGGTTTGATAGAACCCAGGTTAAGAACCAATGCCCTATGAACTCTTCAATAAAGTCTAAATTTTTTTTTGAGAGACAGAGAGAAACAGAGAGACGAGAGGGATAGATAGGGATAGACAGACAGGAAAGGAGAGAGATGAGAAGCATCAATTCTTTGTTGCAGCACCTTAGTTGGTCATTGATTGCTTTCTCTTATGTGCCTTGACTGGGGAACTACAGCAGACTGAGTGACCCCTTGCTCAAGCCAGTGACCTTGGGTCCAAGCTGGTGAGCCTTGCTCGAACCAGATGAGCCCGCACTCAAGCCGGTGACCTCGGGGTTTCGAACCTAGGTCCTCCGCGTCCCAGTCCGATGCTCTATGCACTGTGCCACCACCTGGCCAGGCTAAAGTCTAAATTTCTCACAAACTTAATATGCACATGTTTCTTTGGAAAACTCAAAACAGTACCTCTGCAACAGTGTGCAGCACAGAGGCAGCCTGTGTGGATCTAGGAAACAGGAGGTTTAAGATGTCAGGTGTCCAATTAATTGCAGGAATCTAGGAGGGGGATTTGGTCTTCCACAGACCATGAAATTTTTAAAGAAAGCCAATAAAATGAAGGTCTCTGAGGAACAAGAAAACCCCAGCTGACAGTAACTGATAATTATCTTGATAATATTAACTATAGCTACCGTTTATGGAGCCCACGACCTTATGTTATAAACTTGGACTATATTTTTATATCATTTGACTAGAGATAACTACATAGCTCTGATTGTTTTCATGTCATTGTTTCTCATTTTATCTGTTTGTTGTCAGCATTATGCTAGGTACCTTTGGGCAGACAAAGAAGTATTTAGTGACTCCTCTCTTATTAAGTTTATAAGCTGAAGGGTTTAAGTTCACCTCCACAGCAAAATCATTTAGTGAAAAGGTGAAAGAAAACTCCTAGAAAGCTGAAGAAAGCTTAAATGAAGAAAATCAAAATTGTTGTCAGCCCCTGGCCAGTTGACTCAGTATATAGAACAGGGGTCGGGAACTGTTTTGGTTGAGAGAGCCGTGAACACCACATATTTCAAAATGTAATTCCATGAGAGCCATACAATATTTTGAACACTAAATACAAGTAAATGTGTGCATTTTATGGAAGACCAACACTTTTAAAGTACAATAAGTCTCTGAATTCTTTTTAATAATGTTGTTATGCTGTTGCTAACCAATGATGAATAAAGTAATTGTGACCATTAATGCAACTCCTGGTGCTGCATGGTTTTGCTGATGGCTCTGTAGTCTGGTTGATATGTGGTGAGGTTAAGCTTCATGCAGGTGCTAAGACTTCCATCCATTAAACGTGATCGTAGGTTGGTCTTAAATTCTTTAGATGTGAGAAAGACTGTCACATGCATACATAGAGCCAAACCTTGTCAATACAGCAATAGTCACAGGCTGCAGTGTGTGGTATGTGATGGGAAGTGTGTTCCAAGTTTTGACAATCAGCTGGTCCGCGGGTTGAAGTTTTTTTATTTCTCTCTACTTGTGTTTGCTCACCAACTCTGCCTGCTGTCCTGCAAGTCTTTCCAAATCTTCATTCAGTGACTTGAACTTATTCACCCACATGTCTGAGGCCTTCAGGTCAGCAGCTTGTAGCTCAAAATCTCTGACAGAGACACCAGAAATGTAACTCAGGTCAGCGCTGTCCACTGCACACTCATGTGGATGGGTGATGAACTTAAAAAGATGAGTGTGCTCACAAAATTCTCCAAAGCGCGTTTTGAATGACTGCAGGAGATAGCTATGAAGCCCACTAGCTGCTGGAGATCAAGATGTTGAGCAGGGTCACTTGCTGTGCATGCATCTTTAAACTCTCCCAGCTTTTCGAAGTGTAGTAAACAACCTGTTTAAAAGTCGGTGATGAAGAGTTCCAGCTTGTTTTCAAATGCAAACAGTGCTTTTTGAAGGGATAAGACTGTATTTCCAACGCCTTGCATTTTCACATTGAACTGGTTCAGATGTCTGTTATGTCCACGAGATAGTAGAACTTTAGCTAACTCAGGATGCTCGACATTTTTCATTTCAAGAAAAGTCCAGATTTCGCTCAGACAAGCTGCAAAACAGCTGAGCACCTTCCCTCTTGACAACCAACACACATTGCTGTGCAGAAGCAGACCAGGGTAATTATTCCCAACTTCATCCAGCAGTGTTTAAAACTGGCGATCATTTAAAGCACAGGCAACAATAAAGTTGACCACCCAAATGACCAGCGACATCACCTCACCAAGCTGCTTTCCACACATCCAAGCACAGAGTGCCTCCTGATGTAGGATGCAGTGAAAACTTAGGATAGATCTCTTTTCATGTTCATGAAGAAGCGCTATGAATGCTCTGTTTTTCCCCACCATGCACAGACACCATCAGTACACACCGAAATAAGTTTATCCATCGGTAGATTTTTTTCTTTAGCAAACTCAGTGAAAGACTGGAATAAATCCTCCCCTCTTGTTGTCTTTTTCATAGGCAAAACAGCAAGACTTTCCTCACGTAGTGTGTCACCGACAGCATACCTTGCAATCACACTGAACTGGGATAAATCGCTTACGTCTGTTGACTCATCCAAAGCGAGAGAAAAGAATGGTGCTGCATTTATGTCAGTGGTTCTTAACCTGGGTTCTATCAAACCCTAGGGGTTCGATGAGTCGGTCTCAGGGGTTCGGAGAAGCCTCTGCCACGGAGGTAAAGACACACTTCTGTAAAGTCGTGATGACATGCCCCGCTTGGACATCACTTGCTGCAGAGGATCACGTTACATTGCTTGGCCAACCAGTGCTGCAGGGAATTTAGTGCGCGAGTAGTCAACGGCTGTAGTAGTTGTACATCATGTGGTTTCTTTCTTAATATTTTAATCCATAATAAATATGTCGAGCAAAAAAAGAAAGTAGTCGAATGAATATGTACAACATGGATTCCCAAAACATGGATTCACAAAATGGGGTGGGAGTCAGCGTCCTATCTGCATGATATGCAATGTCAAGTTGAGCAACTCTAGACTCGCACTGGCAAAACTAAATTTGGAAAAAAAAAAATCGTATTTATCACTAAGAAGGGTTCGGTGAATGCGCATATGAAACTGGTGGGTTCGATACCTCAAAAATGGTTAAGAACCATTGATTTCTGTCCTTCATTTGTGTTGCCTCAATTTAATTTGCCATTATGATGGTACGATCGTGAACAGTTCTTGCTGACAGAGGCATGTCTTTTATTCATTTATCTTGTATTTATCTGAAAAGTCGTCAAAAAGTTTATTGGCAACATCAAGCATGAATATTTTGGCATACTCCCCATCTGTAAATGGCTTTCTGTTTCTCACAATTGTTATAGCACCAGCAAAGCTAGCCAAGTTCCAGTTACCTTGTTGGGTCCAAACATGGAGTTGCTGCTGTCTAGCTTGAACTCTGCACAGTAGCTCTTGACATGCTTTCTTCCTGCTGTCCCCCCCTAGATACTTCTATGCAAATATAGTATGGCGTGTGTCGAAGTGCCACTTTATATTTGACTGTTTCATTGATGCAATTTTATCATTGCATATTAGACTCACTGCAGAACCTGCTCTCTCCACAAAGGCAAATTTTTCTGTCCATTCCTGCTGAAAAGTACAATACTCCTCATCTTTTTTTTAGCCATCTTCTTTGTCAAAAGGGTTTCTGCAATTAGCTAGCTGACTACTTTATTAAAAGAAGGGAAGTTTACTTCCTGACCTCACAACGACCCGTATACGTTATGCATTATCCAATAAAAATTTGGTGTTGTCCCGGAGGACAGCTGTGATTGGCTCCAGCTAACTGCAACCATGAACATGAGCGGTAGGAAATGAATGAATTGTAATACATGAGAATGTTTTATATTTTTAACGTTATTATTTTCTTTATTAAAGATTTGTCTGTGAGCCAGATGCAGCCATCAAAAGAGCCACTTCTGGCTCGCGAGCCATAGGTTCCCAACCCCTGGTATAGAGCATTAGGCAGTTGTGTGGACATCCCAGATTTGGTCCTGGGCCTGGGCACACATGAGAAGCGACCATCTGCTTCTCTTCCCCTCCCTCTCCCCCTTCTTTTTCTCTCTCCCTCTGCAGCCAGTGGCTAAATTGGTTCAAGCATTTGCCCCAGCCCCTGGTGCTGAGGATTGCTGGGTTGGTCTGAGTATCAGCCTCAGGCTGCGAGGATAGCTCTGTTGATTCAAGTATTAGCCTCAGATCGGGGTTGCTGTGGGAATACGGGTCAGGGTGCATGTGGGAATCTGTTTTACTATCTTCCCTCCTCTCACTTAAAAAAAAAAAAAAAAGTTGTCTGCACTCTGTGCATCTCATATGTCTCACCTGCATATCCAGCAATTAGTCCCACATTGGTCCTTGCTTCCACCCTTGGCCTCCTCACAGGAAAAAAAAAAAAAAGAAAGTCTATAGGTCAGATCGGTTGTGCCACTCTACTGTGCACTAGACAGGACCTCCATGGCACAGCTACCTCAGCCTCAGGACCCTCTCCATAGCCACTCTTACTCTTGGGGCTCTCTCCTGTGCTGACTCCAACCCGGGCACCCTGCAGCTTCAGGGTCTTCCCACTTGCCCTTCCCTTTTCCTGTACTGTTTCTCTTTCAGATAGATGCAGGCTTCCTTCCCTCACTTCTAATTATATCATCTGTAAAGCCTCCTCTAACCACCAGTAAATAAAGGGTACAAAATAGCAAACCCCAACTTCCATTCTGTCATTTCCTCCTGCCCACTTATCTGATTTCTTATTCTCCCTAACACTTTCACTAAATGTTCCATCATAGATGTAAACTCCATCAGGACAAGGACTTGGCCTGTTTCATTCATTTTTATATCCAGTGCTTAGAACTGGCCTCAGATGGAAACACAGTTTTATGTGTTTAATAGCTTTCTTTAGGTATATTTGATAGAATTTAAATTTGGAATAAATGAATGAATGAATGCAAAAGATATAAAAAAAATTAAGGAAGAAGTCCCTATTTGATTGAATAATGTTCATCATTGGGACTTACTTGCTTGAGGCTACACTACATATTTGACATCATTAAAACAATTTTATCATGGCTCACATATGATCAAAAAGAAAACAAATGGAATTTGAGGCAAGAACTTTAATAATAGTGATTGTGACTTTTGAGAATTTAAAACCTACATATCTGTGGGGTTTTTTCAACTCCGTACTTTGTAGTTGTTTCTTTTTTAAAAATTAACAATGACTTCACCATAAAATGCATAATTAATGCAATACCTTTATCCTGAGTTCTGAAGAAAACACAGACCTTTCCCCAAAAAATAAAAATAAAAAAACACCTATATTTAAAGACTACAAAGACTGCCTTTTCTGGTGCAAGGATTGTAATCACCAAGTAAAAACCTGGATATTCCCTGGGAGCCCCTCTGGAATAGAGACTTCTCGAACTGTGTGGCTGCAGGAACAGCCCTCAGGTGCACCCGGGAGCTTGGTAAACCTGCAGAGTATTGGCCTCACCTTACCCTACCAAGTTGAAATATGCATTTGGACATGTGATTCTAAGGTACATTAAAACTTGTAAAGCGCTAACAGCTTTTTGATCCACTCTGGAAGGGAAGCTCCTGCAGGTCAATTTTGTCTGGTGATTCAGAGCCCCATGTACCTGCACCCCAAGAACAGAAGGGGGAGCCCTAATACTCCAATTGCTATATCTTTTCTTTGGTTGCAGTTGCTTTGTCTTTCTCAGGGCTGGTGAGGTTAAATGGAGTAATAGAAGTCTCAGAGGTGAGGAAGGAGAACCAAAAGACCTGTTGCGCCTTGCGGGTGGAATTTGGACAGCAAGGAGATAATTCTGGCAGGGCCCCAGAGACTCAGAGACATATTGAGGTTAGAATTGGAGCAGGGAGAAAGCAGAAAGGGAGATAGGGAAACCAGTCAACATTTTGTGCTTCTACTTTCATTAATTGTTTTCTAAGTCTTCCTGCTTATTTTTCATCTCTTTAATATTTTCTCCTACATTTCTGCTTTTGCATTCTTTTCTTCTCTGGAAAAAATGGATAATAAGAATGATAACATCTTACATCCACATGATGCCATATACTATCAGGTGCATAACAGATAAAATATTTTATAGAAGGCAGTTTTATACGCATTGGCTAATGATGGATATTCCATGTTTTCTTTATTAACTTTTTATTAAAAGTAGTTCTTTTTTTTCATTTATTTTGGCAAATTCTGGAGGGTATTTGTCATGTACAAATTCATCTGCAGGGTTATTGCCACAGTGAGGGTGAGGATAAAGCTTAATAGCAGAAGCCTGGAGGCAAAAGGATGCAAGGAAAGAATTCAAGAAATTAGAAATGATGTATCAGAGCTCCATGCTTTGGCACTGTGGTGACTCAGCAAACACAAAACACTTCCCAGACCTTAGCTGGGCCATCCACTGCATTCCTTAGCTTTGAAACTAAGTACAGTAATCCCTGCTTACCCACAGGGATGCATTCCAAGACCATCCCCCTACACACACACACACACACACACACACACACACACACACACACACACCGGATGCCTGAAACTGCAAAGAGCACTGAACCCTAGATATACTGTTTTTTCTTATACATATATACTTATAATAAAGTTTAACTTATAAATCAGATACAGTAAAGAGATTAACAATAAAAATACTAAAATAGGACAATTATAGCATTATACTGTAATAAAAGTTATGTGAATGTGGTCTCTTTCAAAATACCTTATTTTACTGTATGTATTCACCTTTTCACTTAAAGGACACACTTTATGGCTTCTCTTTGGCATATCCAAATTGCCAGCATCACTACTCTTGCCACTTCAAAGCCATTATTAAATAAAATACAGATTACTTGAATGTAAGCACAGTGATATCATGACAGTCAATCTGAAACCAAGATGGCTTCAAAGTGATTATAGGGCAGGTGGTGTACACAGTGTGAGGACACTAGGCAAAGGGATGGCTCACCTCCTGAGCTGGGGGAAGTAAGTAGGACAGCATGAGATTTCATCACACTACCTGGAACAACACACAATTTCAAACTTATTATTTGGTTATGTCTCTGATTTTCCATTTATGTAATATTTTCAGAACGAGGATGACTATAGGTAACTGAAACCACATATAGTTAGACCATGGATAAGGGGAAACTACGATATAACTTTGAAAAAAATAGGTAAGGAAGATATGAAATAAGTCCAGGCCAAACTTCAAGTTTATTTAAATTCTGAGTCTTAACAATTTGTCTCACTGCTATTTTTGCCTATTTCAAAAACTAAGTGTCCCATTAGTCTTATAGCTCAGCTACACAGTAAACTCTATCTTCCTCTCCTGGGTGGGATTGCTGCAAGAGTTGAAACATATTTTATTTACTTTGATTGTGATCTCCACCAGCAAAGTTTATAAAAAGAAATAGAGAAACCTTTTGGGGACAGGCTGAATTGCACAATCAGACCATGAACAAAGATGTGCTTTAGATTCTTCAGTTACTGGAATGAAATAACTCTTATTTTCTTGAAAGCAGATGAAAGGAAAGCAGATTTCTGTAGTTTATACAATATTGAAATAAATGCCTGAATACTGTATTCCCTTTTTTTTTTTACTTCAGGCATATTTCATTTCTTAGATATTGTAAAATCTATAGGTGTGAGCAGGGAATATTTTCAGAATGAAAAGATAAGTTGTTCCTTCTGTTTTCAAAATCATACTTTATCAGAAGTGGAAACTCTGTTCAGGAAAGACTTTTAAGTCATTTAGTCAAGTCCAGGTTCTCCAGTAAGGTCAGCCTGGTCAAAGGAGAGATTTTCAACAGGCCTGGTTGCTGACAGCAAAAAAGGGTTCCGAGGAAAGGTCAGAACAAAGGTGGTGGGAACAGGCTTTCAGGAGTGAATGTGACTCTCCCAAGATATGGTCAAAGAATAGGTCAGTGACTGGGATTCTTGTAAGGGGCAAATAATGAAAGTGAAGTCCATTCAATTGGCCAGACCTGGCAATTGGGTTCCAGAACTAAGGAAGCAGAAAGCAGATAGACAGGAATGATTGCCATACCTGTACTCTCAGCCGAGGTGAGCAAAACCTGCGTAGCTTGTCCTGGTTTCAACCCAGGTGAAGTTGAACAAGATTGTTTGCTCCTTTCTGTTCTTTGTCAAGCTGCATGCACTCTGTAGCCAGTGTTCTCCACTCCCACATTCTAAGGGAGCCACTGTAACTGTCCATAAGAATGAGTGAACAGAGAGCTGGATGTCAGCCCTCAGTGACCCCTCAACCAATGAACTACCTATACAAGTATGCATGGTGGTGAGAAGATCCTTCCCTGATTCTTGGCAAAAAGTTGCTTTCTCTGTGTGGCTTACAAGTTTAATTTTTAAGCATATATTTTTTGCTAATGGAAATACATATATTTTTTAACATCACAAGAGATTGGTCTAAGAAAATAAACTACCAAAGGAAGTTGAAAATAAACTGTTCTCACTGAGTCACAGTTACAGGCAAAGCCCTTGGAGTGGCCACACCTCTGAGTTTCTCTTCCATAGTTATAGGGTGAGTGAGCAGGAAAACCCCACAGCTGGGAATGAGCCCTAGAAGACTAGACAGCTAAGCAGACTGCTAAGATGTAGAGTGAGCAGTTTTGGCAGCCAAGTGATGAACAGCAATATTCCATTCTCTTCCACACCCAGGGGAGCTGAAGTGCTGTCGGTCAAGAGGGATCTAGAGGGAAAATTGTTCCAGAACAAAAGCGAAACCTTCTAGAAGAAGAGTCAAAGTGGAGGCAGGCTGGGGATAGAGATGGGGATATTTTCACACTATAATTCTCAGCTTCTTCATAGGCTGGCTTTTATTTATTTCACCTAACTCTATTTATTTACTCAACAAATATTTATGGAGAGTTTACTGAGCTAGGTGTTCAGGTGGTAGTGATCAAAACAGGAAGGAGGGTCCCCTCTCTCATATGCCCTTCAGCAGGAAGCAGACAACCAACTGCACAATATAAACGTGACACTGTAACTGCAACCACACTTCAAAGCCGAGGGAGCTGCTGCTATGGAAGAATGGAGGAGGGGATCTGACTGTGGGAGAACTCAGCTCAGGCTTGAGGCCAGAACTGAAAATTTGAGAGAGAAGCAGGTAAGAAGCGGTTCCAAGCAGAAGGACAGCAAGAGAAAAATACCCTTCGATACCTGTCAATGTTACTGCTCTTAACATTTCATTTCTAGTTTCTTGAGAAATAAGAGAACATGATATGCTGAAAAACAATGGAATTTAAAGTCAGTTGGTCTCATTCTTGCACTATGACAACACTTGTACAAACTTGAACAAAGTTACTTAGATTTTCTGAACCTTAGTTTTGTCACCCATAAAATAGGCATGATAAAACCCACCACATAATAAATATTAGTTCCTGGCCCCCATCTTTCTGAGACTCAGTGTGTTCATTGAAAAACAGAAGTAAAAAAGTATACCTGCTTTAGGGAACTGACATTTAAATGGGTTCATCTGTAATCTCTAAAGCATCATGTAATTGTCAGGTATTATTAATCACTAATAAAATATTAAAGAGGCCTGCTACATACCAGGTTCTGTGATAGGTACTGGAGAAATAGAAGGTTGCCTGAGGCAGAGTCTCACCCTCAGGAGAAAGTTGCTAAAAGAGAAATTCATTACTAATATACAGCAATTTTATAATTTCCCTGCTCCAGAGAAAAAGGCAGCAAGGGCAGAGGGAAAGGCCTCTGTGGCCACACAGGCATCCAAGTTCCTGGCACTTGGCCCTCCCTAAGGGATACCTGATACCTTCATCCTCATTAGCTGAGGACTTGCCCAGACTATCTGACCCATGGGCCATCGGGACAGGACTGTGGGATGGATGTCTAAATCTTCAAAATAACCAGACAAGGGAATCTCTCAACAAACAAATATGACTTGAGTGCAGTAGGGAGATAGTTGCACTGACTGATGGAGAAAGCTGTCAAGAATAAGGAGAGAAAAATCACTATAGATTTTTTTATTTCTACTGAAGGTGGATTGAACAATCCAGATACTCTGATTTCCAGTTCAGCCACCAAAGCGTCCCTCTTCAAGCTCCTTTTGTCTTATTTTCCTCTTCCTTCTGAGAAATATATAATGAGTATGAAGTGGAAGACTTATTTCCCAACCATGATTCAGAAGAAAGCTAATCCATGGAACAAGCAAGCATGGCACTGCCTAGAGAAAAAGGACTTGTAGAGGCAGGTCTCAGATAGATCCACCCTTGATTTTGCAAAAAGGCACCTCCTTCACCACACATTCTAGGACCTTCCAAGTTCAGGATGAAATTAACTGCTTCTTCTTAACAACCTGGCACAATGTACCAAGCAGGACCAGTGTGTGTAAAGTAGAGACTTCTCAGCAACATGACGCACAGGGCCAATGCAGATCCCATTTGCAACCTGAAGATTGTGACTCTCTTGATGGCCCTAAATCCACAGCTCCTATTGCTGGGAGCCAGAGTGCAGCTTCGAGACAACGGGTATGATGGATTACTTGTTGCAATAAATCCTCAGGTATCTGAGGATCAGAAACTCATCCCAAACATTAAGGTGAGTGGCAAATATGAAGCCAAAATCATTGTCCAAGTAGAACAGACCTGTAGATTTCTTTAAGGAGCTAACAACCCTGTCTGATTTGAAATTTGAACAGTCAAGAGAGCAGTTTCCTAAAGATTGCACCAAAATTATAATTATGACAAAGCCAGTGTGTTCACCTAATTCTACGTTGTCTCAGTTTACAGAATGTTGATCTAGTCCTTTTGTATTTTTTGTTATTGATTACTACTAATTTTAGTGTTTTTGTTTCCCTATATGACTGTTTCGGGGGTAGCAACTTAAAAAAAAAAAACATGTTGCGGCAACAAAGACCAGATGTTTGACTGATGAATAAGTATGATTGGGCTTATTAAAATCATGTTGTTGGATTCCATCCTAAGGATGAGAATTCTCAGACAAAGAGTGAGAGTCTGGATGGAGTGCCAAAGAGCAAAATTCTCTTTACCCGAATGCTCTCTAATTGACTATTTTTACCTTTTAATAAGGCAGGATCATAGCTTCATTACCTAAGAGCCTTCTTTCAGTAATACTGTAGTGAAAGTAGTATCATTAGAAGGTGTAGTCTTGAACATATTGAACATGCCTACAGGTATAACATGAAAAAGATTTATTCAGTAAAAGCTTAAAAGCCTTTTAAAAAGTTGGGGAAATTATATAGGCAAGCCCAAACACATAGTTAGTATCCTAAGATCTCCTCCAGATAACAATTTAAATTTCTTTAGCTTGTTCTTAAGTTTTCTCAAAGTCAAATGCTGTTTCTAAAAAAAATGAACTCCTTCAAAATACTTTCATTATTTTGTATTACTACTTTATTCAAGTGTAACCAGAAATGTCAAACATAAAGAATGTACAGTGATAAAAGAAGTTTTTCTTTTATTGGGTTATAGGAAATGATAACTGAAGCTTCTTTTTACCTATTCAATGCTACCAAGAGAAGAGTGTTTTTCAGAAATATAAAGATCTTAATCCCGGCCACATGGAAAGCTAATAATTATAGCAAAGTAAAACAAGAATCATATGAAAAGGTAAGAATTCAGAATTTCATTAAATGAATTTAAATTAAGGGGGGAAACAACCAAAATATACTATTTTCAAACTTTGAACGTGAGAACTTAAGCAAAAACAAACCATTGCTATTAATAAGCAAATAATGTTATTGGAAAGTTTGTTATCCAAAATATATAGAAATATAAAAAGGAGTACAAATCATGCACTAAAAATATAAGCAAAATGCCATTGCCCAGGTAGCCTCTCAGATCTTTTTACTTAGTAACTTGCAGACTCTTTCCTGAAATTTCTGGTTGAGGACCCAAAACTAGTTTTATCTACTGAATATGAGCTATAAGTGGAATAATTCCAGCTATGACTATCTTTATTTCCCATCCTGTCAAGGACATAAACATGCATGTCCAGACAGAAACTAAGCCTCCCACGCATATAAAAATATGACTGTCTTCTCCTGCCAGACTGTAAATTAGCAGAATTTCACATTATCCCAAGTCTAGGACAATTTTCAAGGACTGCATTGATAAGAAGTGAGATAGAAAGTGGGGGAAGGGTAGAGTGGCTACCTTTTCTTTTCCATTATTAAGAAAACTTAACCTCGAAAGGACTCTCATAAGCTGTAGATTATATTTGAACATCCATGCTAATGTCTGGTATATATATTGGTATGTATGCTATACATAAATGTTATATAAATTGGGCAAATTATCATTTGAAGTTATTGTGAGAAGGAGCCCCAATAAATTACCAGTCAGGCAGAACAGAGGCATTGAAAATGTAGCTCAGGGCTTCAGCAATGGAGTGGGTTTAGGATCTGTAACTACAGCTCAAACATTTGGTACAATTTCCCCTTTTTTTATGTGTGCAATTGGTATGAACCTTCTTAAGCCTGTGTTAATTCTTGGCTTTCCTTTGAAGTTACTCTCTGGGTAATTGAACGGTATAGTGATGTAGATAGGCATCTCAGGGTCCTGAAGAGGTTGCAGAGGCTGTGAGAAGCATTTTATTTATGACCAGATGAAGGCATTTCACAATGCTTGGCATTGGGGTAGGACAGCTAGAGGACCTGGGATAAACTGCAAAGAGAGCTACTGTTTTTTAAGCTTCAACTAAATGCTAAGAATTCTACATATATTGTTTAATTCTCTTACTCCTAAAATTAGTTGCTGTCTCACAATTTGGGAAGTTGGAGCTCAAATAAATTAAGGAGTTTGTTCCAAGTCAAACAGCTAGTAAATTTGAGGGTCACAGTTTGAATCCATGTCTGATTTCAAAACCTATGTTCTTTGCACTCAGCTATGTTGTCTCTGGCTATCTGTGTAGTTTGTATTAGCCAATTTAATCATCTGTGGAACAAAGAAGTATTGGAGATTACCAATACCAAAATCAGGTAGTACTCCTGATCCTAGTGAAGAAATAAATAACTAAAGCAAAAATGAGAATATAACTGAACAGAAAGATTAAAGGAAAGAATAGTCAATGGAGACTGTTCATATATCTGCTGGATACCAATTTCTTTAAATTCATAATGTCAATTAAGCCAACACTTAGCGAATAATAATTATGCACAGTAGCCATGCTGGGCACTGCATAAGACTCAAGGACAAGCAATATGATTCCTGTCCCTGTGAATCTAGTCTAATGTAGGTAGGAAGGAGGGTAGGGAGAAAAGGTTAGGAAGAGTTGGAGTATTCTGTCCCATCCAGAGCACTTTCCCTTTTGCCTCAGAACAAATTTCTAGAAATAGAAATAAGACTTTGTTCAAATGAAGACTATGTAAGTAGCTCTTATTGTAGGTGTTGCCTTGCAAAGTCCTTGGCTTGAATTTCAGTTTTCTAAAAACAAATGTTAATTATTATAAAAGTATACTCATTGCAAGAAAATCAAACAATGCAGCATAATGGAAAATAAAATGAAAATATTACCTTCCTCTACTCCTTGGAGGCATGCACACGCACACACACACACATCATTACACATATAATACAAATCATGATTATTATATATATAAATTAATATATATTTATAGAATCATATTAAGTCTATTGTTCCAAAATAATATTTAAAAAAATACTTAACTTCTGAGGGTAAGACCTGAGACAACATATCTTTCCTTTTAAAAATAAAAATAAAAAAACCAATGTTGTATAAAAATTGCATTCTATAGGTTATTTGAATAAATACTTACATTTGTTTTTTACTTAAAATGTATTAGCAATGCTAATTGATACGGTCTTGGTACAAGATGAAATATAACATCAATAACATGATTGCTTTGCTTGTGGAAAGGACAAGGCTTTAAAAAAAACACCTCCTTCCGTCATGTACTAATGAAATAACCCTCTGAACGTTGTTCACAAAAGGATATAACATTTTACAATACAGTTCTGAATGATGTGTAAATGCACTTAAAATCTCTTTAAATATTTTATTATATTTTATACTGTTTTACAATGTCATATTTTTACATTGTTGACTTTTGAAAAAAATTTCATTCTAACTAAAGTTTATTATATATGTTCTTTATTAATGTATAATTAACATAACATCATATATTAGTTTCAGCATATATATCATTATATAGCATAGTGATTGGACATTAGTATACATTGCAAAATGATCACAGTAAGACTAGTTACCATCTGTCACTACCCAAAGTATTATTGATTATATTCCCCATGCTGTACATTAGTTTCCCATGACAGAGTTATTTTATATCTGAAGTTTATGCCTTTGAACCCATTTCCCCATTTCCATACCTGCAATCCCCCAACCCCCCTTCTCTCTAACAACCACTATCTGTTCTCTATAAGTCTGATTTTGTTTTGTTTTTCAGATACCACATATGGGTGAAATCAGGTGGCATTTATCTTTCTCTATCTGACTTCTTTCACTTAATATATGCCTTCCTGGTCCATCCATGTTGTCTCAATAGCAAGATTACATTCTTTATTATTCCATTTTGTGTGTCTGTGTGTGTGTAAGGTGCATATATTTTTAATATATTAGTGTTTTTATTTTCTTCAGATAAATACCCAGAATTGGAATTGCTGGAATATATGCACATTCTTAAATTAGATTTTTTTGTTATGTTGTATGAGTTATTTATATATTTTTGATATTAACTACTAATTGGATATATGATTTGTAAATATTTTCTCCCATCCAGTAGGTTGCCTTTTGTTTAATTGATGATTTGTTTTCTTTGTTTTGTGGAAGCCTTTTGGTTAGACATAGTTTCATTTGTTTAGTTTTGCTTTTGTTACCCTTGCCCTTGGAGACAGATCCAAAAACAAACAAAAATAGCTAAAATAGATGCCAATGAACTTACAATCTATGATTTTTTTCTAGGATTTTTATGATTTCAGGTATTACATTCAAGTCATCAATTCATTTTGAGTTAATTTTTATATGTGGTATAAAATAATGGTTCAACTCTATTCTTTTGCAGGAGGCTGTCTAGTTTTCCCAGCATCATTATTAAAGATACTGTTCTTTCACCATTATATATTTTTGTCTCTATTATAATAAATTAGTTGGCCATATATGTATGGATTAATATCTGGGCTCTAATTTATTCCATTAATCTATATGTTTGTTTTTAGACAGATACTATTTTTAATATTACTATAGTTTTGTAGTATACTCAGAATTCAGTAAGCATACTTGCAGCTTTGTTCTTTCTCAAGACTGCTTTTAGCTATTCAGGGTATTTAGTGATTCCATACAAATTTTAAAATTATTAGTTCTAGTCCTATGAAAAATGCCATTGAAATTTTAATAGGCATCTTATATTTGTATTGAGTCTGTTGCTTGCTTTGGAGAGTATAGACATATTAACAGTATTAATTGTTCCAAACTATGAGCACAAAATAGCTCTCCATTTCTTTGGTTTAATTATTCCTAGGTATTTTATTAATTTTGATGCAATTATAAATGGATTATTTCCTTCATTTCTCTGATAGTTTGTTGTTAGTGTATAGAAATACAACCTGCCTGGCCAGGCAGTGGTGCAGTGGATAGAGCATCGGACTGGGATGTGGAGGACCCAGGTTCGAGACCCCGAGGTCGCCAGCTTGAGCGCAGGCCCATCTGGCTTGAGCAAAAGCTCACCAGCTTGGACCCAAGGTCGCTGGCTCCAGCTAGGGGTTACTTGGTCTGCTGAGGACCTGTGGTCAGAGCACATATGAGAAAGCAATCAGTGAACAACTAAGATGTAGCAACAAAAAACTGATGATTGATGCTTCTTATCTCTCTCTGTTCCTGTCTGTGTGTCTTTATCTATCCCTCTCTCTGACTCACTCTCTGTTCCTGTAAAAAAAATGCAACCAATTTTTGTTTAGTAATTTTGTATATTTTAATTTTTAATGAATTCATTTATTAATTTCAACAATATTTTTGGCGGAGTCTTTAGGGTTTTTTATATAAAGTATCATGTTATTGGCCAATAGTAATAGTTTTACTTCTTACTTTCCAATTTGGATGCCTTTATTTCTTTTTCTTGCCTAATTACTCTAGCTAGGAATTCTAAAACATGTTGAATAAAAATGGTGATTATGATAATCTTTGTCTTGTTACTGATGAGGAAAAACTTTTAACATTTTACCACTGAGCTGTGAGAGCTTATTCTATATGGCCTTTATTATGTTCAGATACATTGCCTCTATATTAACTTTACTGAAAGTTTTTATCATAAACAGATGTTGAAATATATCACTTTTTTGCATTTATTGATCATATTATGATCAAGAGGACATATATATGACCAATAGACATATGAAAAGAAGCTCAAGATCACTAATCATTAGAGAGATGCAAATTAAAACCACAATGAAATATCACCTCATACCTGTTAGAATGACTACCGTCAATAAATCAACAAACAACAAGTGCTGGTGAAGATGTGGAGGAAAGGGAACCCTTGTGCACTGTTAGTGGGAATGCAGATTGGTGCATACACTGTGGAAAGCAGTATGGAGTTACCTTAAAAAATTAAAAATGGAACTGCCATATGGTCCAGCAACTCTACTTCTGGGAATATATCCAAAGAAACAAAAACACTAATTCAAAAGAATATATGCACCCCTATGTTTATTGTATTGTTATTTACAATAGCCAAACCAAGTGCCCATCAGTAGATGAGTAAATAAAAAAAGCTGTGGTACATTTACACAATGGAATATTATGCATCCATAAAAAAGAAAAAAATCTTACCTTTTGGGGAGCATGGATAGGCCTGGAGAAGATAGGTATTAAACTTCCTTTGAATATTTGGTTGAATTGACTGATTAAGCCATTTGGTCCTGGGTTTTTCTTTGTTGGGAGGGTTTTATTGATTCAATCTTCTTACTAGTAATTTGTCTATTCAGATTTTGTATTTCTTCATGATTCAGTCTTAGGAGATTGTATTTTTTAGGAATTTATCCATTTCTTCTAGGTTGTCTAATTTGTTGGGGTACAGATATTTATAGCAGTCTATTATGATCTTTTGTATGTCTGTGGTATCAGATGTAACTTCTTTTACAATTCTAATTTTATTTGAGCTTTTTCTCCTCTCTCTCACTCACTTAGTGAATCTAGCTAAAGGTTTGTCAATTTTGTTTATCTACGCAAATAACCAGCACTTAGTTTCATTGATATATTTTTTTATTTTCATCTGATCTTTATTACTTCCTATCTTCTATTAACTTTGGACTTCATTATTTTTGTTCTACTTCTTTTAGGTGTAAAGTTAGAATAATTATTTGAGGTTTCTATTGTATCTTTCTTTCTTTAGTGAGAGCAAGAGGGAGAGAGAGGGGCAGAGAGATGGGAAGAGAGATAAGCATCAACTCATATTTGTGGCACCTTAGTTGTTCATTGATTGCTTTTTTTGTATGTGCCTTGACCAGAAGGCTCTAGTTGAGGCAGTGACCCCTTGATCAAGCCAGCAAACTTGGGCTTCAAGCCAGTGATCTTCAGACTCATGCCACTGACCATGAGGTCATATCTATCATCCATGCTCAAGCCGGCAACTCTGTGCTCAAGCTGGTGACCTTGGGGTTTCAAACCTAGGTCCTCAGCATCTCAGGCCAATTCTTTATCCACTGTGCCACTGCCTGGTCAGGCTCTCTTGTTTTTTAAAGTAGGCTTGTACTGCTGTGAACTTCCCTCTTAGAAACACTTTTGCTGCATTCCATAGACATATTCACTTTTTTAAAAGTCTTTTTTATTTTTTCTGTTGCTCTGCTTGTATGAGTGATGATCTTTGTCTTTCAGCTCACTGATCTGGTCTTTGGCTTAACCTAGTCTGTCTTTGAACTCTTCTATTTTATTTTTAGTTAAGTTATTGTATTCATCAGTGCTGTATCTTCTATTTGATACATTCATTTTATATTTCTTTATTGAATACCTCACTATATTCATCTATTCTTCTCTCCAGTTTGGTGAACACCTTTATGACCATTAGTTTGAATACTTTATCAGGTAGATTACATTTCTGTATCATTAAGGTCTTTTTCTAAAATTTTGTCTTGTTCTTTCATTTAGAATATATTTCTTTGTTCCCTTATTTTGCTTGACACTCTGTTTGTTTCTATGTATTAGGCAAGATAGCTACTTCTCTCAGTCTTGAACAAGTGGCCCTATGTAGGTGATGAACTTTATTATTTCACCTTGTCCTAGCTCTTGGCTGTCTCTTAAACCTTTATGATTGTCTGAACAGCATGATTTATTTATTTTTTCCACATTTTAAAATTAAATTTATTGAACAGATAGCATTTCCTCAAAAAAATTAAGAATAGAGGGGATTCAAGATGGCGATGGAGTAGGCAGACGTACCAACTTCCAACTCCCAGAACCAAAGTGGATTATAGCTCAATTTTAAGAACCACCATCTGGATAAACCAACTTTGAACTAAAATAAGTGGACTTTTCAACCAAGGAACATGGCAGAAGCCACATTGAGACTGGTAGGAATAGCGAAAACGTGAAGAGGGCTGCCCAGCTCCCCGGAGCAAACGGCAGCCCGGAGATTCCCGCGGGCGGGAGGAAAGTTTGGCGGAGAGGGAGGGACCTGGGTCCCAGCAACCAAACCCCAGCCTGCAGTCCCAGAGCCTAGAAGAGGCGTATGGACAGTGTTGAGATGTGAAGCAAGTGAGGATACTGTTTGTGAAAAAGAGAGAGTTTTCTCGGACCCAAGAATCTTTTCAAAGGGACAGCGCAGAAACCCTCTCTCACAACCACGCATCAGGGGCTCCGGGGAACGGGGACAGAGGAGAGGAACAGAGCAGCGGGAACAGAGATTGGACTGAAGGCACGAGAACACTCTGAGGGGCAGCCATCCTGACCCCTGGGCTAAGTCATTTCCCTAATCGAAAACAAATATTTCCCCTGGAACTAGCAACACCAGCGAGGGGAGGCGGGACACTAGCCAGGCAGGCTCTCCCGTGGCAATTGGAGCGGAGCTGCTTGGAGGGAGGGAGCTCCCAAGCCTACAGTGTGGAGACTTAAGACACTGCTATTTCTCTAAACCCTGTTGAGGGGCAGTTGGCGGCAGGACACTGAAAAGCGGTCCTGTCGGTGTGGGCGGAAGGGTCTGAGCTCAGTCTAGCCCAGCAAGACCGGAGGAGACACGCGAAAGCGGTCCGACAGCAGCGGGCCGCCTGAGACCCCACTTGTGGGGGAAAAATACGGGCAGAGATCGGCTCTAAGACTCTGAGTAAGCCAACCCTGACCACGGGGACGGGGCTAAGACCAGGGACGGGCGAGGGGACCGGGGCTGAGTTCATGCTGCCAACCCCGCCCAAAAGGAGAAACCGCGGTGGGTTGAAATCTTTAGTGTGCGCGAGCGGCTTCCGCGGCTGAGCTAAAGCCACTGGCCCCGCCCGGCATGCCAGCGGCTTCCGCGGCTGGGCCGGCACGAGCGGCGCCCGGCGTGCCAGCGGCTTCCGCAGCTGGGCTCAAGCGAGCAGCGGCGCCCGGCACGCCAGCGGCTTCCGCGGCTGGGCGCCCGGTGCACCAGCGGCTTCTGAGGCTGGGCGCGCGCGAGCGGCGGAGCCCGGCGCGCCAGCGGCTTCCGCGGCTGGGACTGCATGAGTGGCGGCGCCCAGCGCACGAGCGGTTTCTGCGGCTGGGCCCCGGCGCGCGAGCGGCTTCCGCGGCTGGGCCCGCGCGACCGACACCGCCTGGCGCCTGGCTTCCGCAGCTGGGCTCGCGCTACTGGCCCTGCCTGGCTCGCGAGCAGCCTCCGCGACCCGGCCCGGCAAGTGAGCGGCTTTCGCAGCTGAGCTCAACCTACTAGCCCCGCCTGCCTAGAGAAACCCCGGCTGGTGGCCACCCTATGTGCGCGCGAGCTGGCGCCAAACGTGGGGGCGTGGCAGAGTCCATATCAATCGATCGGAAGCTAGCAGCTGAGCTAACGCCAGCAAACACGCCCAGCCCAATAAACCACAGTGTGCGACCCTACGCAGGAGGGCCCCGGCCTCGAGGGCGGGGCTAAATTCTGGACGGGCAAAGGCTCACAGCTGAGAGCACGTCAAAAGACCCGCCCAACCCGCAAAACTGCAGCGAGCAGGCTCTGACTGCGGGGGCTGGGCGTAAACCTTCTGGAAACGGGCTGGGCCCGCAGCTGAGCAAAGGTGCTCACCTCTGCCCTTGGTTCTAAGGCTTGTGGATTGAGCAACAGCCCCTCCTGCGGAGGAGAGGTGGAAATCACAGCAACAGCCGAAGTAGGCTGTCATTGGCAACGCCCACACCCAACCACCCTAGGCAGCAGCAGAGGGGGTGGCAGGCCTGCAGACAGACCTCACCTAGAGAACACAAAGGCAACACCTACTGGACTCAAGTGCCCACAACTTGCCTATACACAGATAAAATGGGCAGGCAGAGGAATGCAAACCAAATGAAAAAAGAGAAATCCCCAGAGAAGGACCTGAATGAACCAGATATAACCAAACTACCAGAAGCAGAATTTAGAATAATGATAGTGAGGATGTTCAAAGAAATTAAAGCAACAATGAATAGTCACTATGAACACCTAAATAAAGAGATAACAAGTATAAAAAACGAAATTGAAATAATAAAAAAGAATCAGACAGAAATGACAAATACAATATCAGAACTGAAGACCACAATGGAAGGAATTAAAAGCAGGATGAATCACGCTGAGGATCGAATCAGCGAGATAGAAGACACAATAAACAAAGGCACAGAAGCAGAGAAGAAAAAGGAAAAGAGACTCAAAAAATGTGAGGAAACTCTAAGGGAGCTCTGTGACAACATGAAGAGAAACAACATTCGCATCATAGGGGTGCCTGAAGAAGAGGAAAGAGGACAGGAAATGGAAACTGTGTTCAATCAAATCATAGCAGAAAACTTCCCTAAATTAAGCCTGGGAAAAATTCCACACGTTCAAGAAGCACACAGAACTACATTAAAGAGAAACCCAAAAAGATCTACACCAAGACACATCATAGTTAAAATACCAAAGCTAATGGATAAAGAAAAAATCTTAAAAGCTGCTAGAGAAAAAAAGGCTATCACCTACAAAGGAGCCCCCATAAGGATGACATCAGACTTCTCAACAGAAACACTTGAGGCCAGAAGGGAAAGGCAAGATATAATCAAAGTAATGCAGAACAAGAACCTACAACCAAGACTACTCTACCCAGCAAGGCTAACGTTTAAAATTGAAGGAGAAATAAAGAGCTTTCCAGACAAAGAAAGCCTCAAGGAATACATTAAAACCAAACCAATTCTGCAAGAGATACTACGGGGCCTGTTGTGAACAGTTCAAAGGGAGGAAAACATATAGCAAAAGAAGAATACAGCTTTAAAGAATAAAATGGCAATAAACAACTACATATCAATAATAACCTTAAATGTAAGTGGATTAAATGATCCAATCAAAAGACATAGGGTAGCGGCGTGGATAAAGAAACAAGACCCACACATATGCTGTTTACAAGAGACACACCTTAAAACAAAAGATGCACATAGACTGAAGGTAAAAGGATGGAAAAAAATATTTCATGCAAATGGTAATGAAAAAAAAGCCGGGGTAGCAGTACTTATATCTGACAAAATGGACTTTAAACCAAAGGCTGTAGTAAGAGATAAAGAAGGACACTACATAATGATAAAGGGAACAATTCAACAGGAAGATATAACTATTATAAATATCTATGCACCAAATATAGGTGCCCCGACATACATAAAGCAGACTTTGATGGACATTAAGGGCGGGATTAACAGCAATACTATCATAGTAGGGGATTTCAATACCCCACTAACAACACTGGATAGATCCTCAAGAAAGAAAATTAATAAAGAAACAGCAGACTTAAAGGATACACTACATCAACTTGATTTAATAGATATCTTCAGAACTTTTCATCCTAAAGCAGTAGAATATACATTCTTCTCAAGCGCTCATGGTACGTTTTCTAGGATAGACCACATGTTAGGACACAAAAATGATCTCAATAAATTCAAGAAGATTGAAATCATATCAAGCATTTTCTCTGATCACAATGCCATGAAACTAGAAATTAACCACAAAAGAAAAACTGAAAAATACTCAAACACTTGGAAACTAAATAGCATGTTATTAAATAATGAATGGATTAACAATGAAATCAAAGAAGAAATAAAAAAGTTTCTAGAAACAAATGATAATGAGCATACATCAACTCAAAATTTATGGGACACAGCAAAAGCAGTACTGAGAGGGAAGTTCATTGCACTACAGGCATATCATAGGAAGCTAGAAAAAGCTCAAATAAGCAACCTGACCCTGCAGCTAAAAGAACTAGAAAAACAACAACAAATAAAACCCAGGACAAGTAGAAGGAAGGAAATAATAAAGATCAGAGCAGAAATAAACGACATAGAGGCTAAGGAAACAATAAAGAGGATCAATGAAACCAGAAGCTGGTTCTTTGAAAAGGTAAACAAGATTAATGAAGCTTTAACTAGACTCACCAAGAAAAAAAGAGAGAGGTTTCAAATAAGTAAAATTAAAAAGGACAGTGGAGAAATAACAACTGATACAACAGAAATACAATGCATTGTAAGAAAATATTATGAAGAACTCTATGCCAAAAAATTAGACAATCTAGATGAAATGGACAAATTTCTTGAATCATATAACCTTCCAAAAATAAATCTGGAAGAATCAGAACACCTAAACAGACCAATTACAACAAATGAGATCGAAACAGTTATCAAAAAACTCCCAACAAAGAAAAGTCCTGGGCCTGATGGCTTCACAAGTGAATTCTATCAAAAATTCAAAGAAGAACTAACTCCTATCCTCCTCAAGCTATTTCAAAAAATTCAAGAGGAAGAAAGACTTCCAAACTCCTTTTATGAGGCGAGCATAATTCTGATCCCAAAACTGGGCAAAGACAACACAAAGAAAGAAAATTATAGGCCTATATCCCTGATGAATTTAGACGCTGAAATTCTCAACAAAATATTAGCCAACCGGATTCAGCAATATATGAAAAAAATCATACACCATGATCAAGTGGGATTTATTCTGGAGAGGCAAGGCTGGTTTAATATTCGCAAATGAATCAATGTGATTCACCACATAAACAGAAGGAAGGACAAAAATCACATGATAATTTCAATAGATGCAGAAAAGGCATTTGATAAAATCCAGCACCCATTCATGCTCAAAACTCTCAGTAAAGTGGGAATACAAGGAACATTCCTTAACATGATAAAGGCCATCTATGACAAACCCACAGCAAACATCATACTAAATGGACAAAAATTAAAAGCAATCCCCTTAAGATCAGGAACCAGGCAGGGTTGCCCACTTTCACCACTCTTATTCAACATAGTTCTGGAAGTCCTAGCTATAGCAATCAGACAAGAAGATGAAATAAAAGGCATTCAAATAGGAAAAGAAGAAGTAAAACTGTCACTATTGGCAGATGATATGATATTGTATATTGAAAACCCTAAAGTCTCAGTCAAAAAACTACTGGACCTTATAAATGAATTCAGCCATGTGGCAGGATATAAAATTAATACGCAGAAATCAGAGGCATTTCTATATACAAACAATGAACTGTCAGCAAAAGAAATTAAGGAAACAATCCCCTTCACTATTGCAGCCAAAAAAATAAAATACCTAGGAGTAAATTTAACCAAGGAGGTTAAGGACTTGTACTCCGAAAATTATAAAACATTGATAAAGGAAATCAAGGAAGATACAAACAAGTGGAAGGATATACCGTGCTCATGGCTAGGAAGAATAAACATCATTAAAATGTCTATATTACCCAAAGCAATTTATAAATTCAATGCAATACCAATTAAAATACCAATGACATACTTCAAAGATATAGAAAACATATTCCAAAAATTTATATGGAACCAAAAAAAGAACACGAATAGCCTCAGCAATCCTAAAAAGAAAAAACAAAGGAGGAGGTATCACTCTTCCAGATATCAAGGTATACTATAAGGCCATTATACTCAAGACAGTCTGGTACTGGCATAAGAACAGGCACATAGATCAATGGAACAGAACAGAGGACCCAGAAATAAACCCACAGCTTTATGGACAACTGATATTTGACAAAGGAGGAAAGAACATACAATGGAGTAAAGACAGCCTCTTTAACAAATGGTGTTGGGAAAATTGGACATCTACCTGCAAATAAATGAAACTAGACCATCAACTTACACCATTCACAAAAACAAACTCAAAATGGATAAAAGACTTAAATGTAAGCCGTGAAACCATAAGCATCTTAGAAGAAAACATAGGCAGCAAGCTCTCCGACATCTGTAGCAGCAGTATATTTGCCGATTTATCTCCATGGGCAAATGAAATAAAAGGCAAGATAAACAAATGGGACTACATCAAACTAAAAAGTTTTTGCACAGCTAAAGACAATAGGAACAGAATAAAAAGACAAACCACACAATGGGAGAACATATTCGACAGCACATCTGATAAGGGGTTAATAACTAAAATTTATAAAGAACTTATAAAACTCAACACCAGGAAGACAAACAACCCAATCAAAAAATGGGCAAAAGAAATGAATAGACATTTCTCCAAAGAAGACATACAGATGGCCAATAGGCATATGAAAAAATGCTCAACATCACTAATCATTAGAGAAATGCAAATTAAAACCACAATGAGATACCACCTCACACCAGTCAGAATGGCACTCATCAGCAAAACAACACAGAATAAGTGCTGGCGAGGATGTGGAGAAAAGGGAACTCTTCTGCACTGCTGGTGGGAATGCAGACTGGTGCAGCCACTGTGGAAAACAGTTTGGAGATTCCTCAGAAAATTAAAAATCGAACTGCCTTTTGACCCAGCTATCCCACTTATAGGAATATACCCTAAGAACACCATAGCACTGTTCGAAAAGAAGAAATGCGCCCCCATGTTCGTGGCAGCACTGTTCACAATAGCGAAGATCTGGAACCAGCCCAAGTGTCCGTCAGAAGATGAGTGGATTAAAAAGCTTTGGTACATATATACTATGGAATACTACTCAGCAATAAGAAACGATGACTTCGGATCATTTATAACAAAATGGATGTACCTTGATAACATTTTACGGAGTGAAATAAGTAAATCAGAAAAAAAGAAAAACTGAGAACAGCATGATCTCATACATAGATGGGACATAAAAGTGAGAATATGAGACATGGACAAGAGAGTGGTGGTTACGGGGTGGGGGGAGGGAGGAGAGGGTGGGATAGGGAGGAGGGAAGGGACACAGGGTAAACCAGATGGAAGGTGACAGAGGACAATTTGACTTTTGAAAAAAAAATGAAAAAACAAACAAACAAACAAAAAAACAAAAAAAGTAAAATGATAGGTAAATATTTTCAGACATTTACTCAAAATAAATATTTGTTATTTCTGACACTTTAAAAAAAAATTAAGAATAGAGTTACCATATAACCCAACAATCCCTGATTTGTTCTCGATAGGTCCCTATTATTGAGGGACTACCAAGACCTGGCAGTGTCTCAAGGGTAAGAATTTTATTTAGCACTTAGTTTCAGGTTGATTGGGAGCAAGACCCTGAAGCAGCAGCTTTCAAAGTAGGCAAATATATACACAGTTGTAAGCCCCGCTTTTCTCCAGATCAGGAACTTGGGAGGTGTTTCCTAATGATGCTGGCTGTCTTCAATAGGCAGCAAGAAATACTTGACTTCCATGCCATTGGACTTCAGCAATTCAGTGAGAAAATGTCTGTGTGCACATGCACACATGCTGGCTTTAGGGAGTGAGCAGGAATATGCTGTGATTCCTAGTGCTGTAGACCACGGCCTGGGAATGGGAGACTGTTGGAACTGGCTTTGCTGGTGACTTTCTGCTCATCTGCCTCACCCAAGGAGCAGCTGAGTGCTGCAACTCCATCCTCCTGTTTCAGCAAGGCAGTGGGACAATGTAGAAACTACTCACCCTGCATGTCCTAGCATTGGGAGGGTGCAGCATCCAAGCTCACTCACTTGTGTTATCAGGGTTGGTAGAGAGTGCAAAAATGGAATCTGCCAGTGCTACCATCTCTAGAGAGAGTTTCAACTATCCTCTGCTCCTCCAGCAGGTGTTTTGAGATTAGCAAATGAATCTCATTCACATATAACATTAGCTTTTTTCAAACTTCTGCTTTTGCATTGGGTCCTCAGGCAAATGAGACCTAACATGAGCCTTTTCAAAGAAGAATCCCAGTTTCCCATAGCCCTTTGGGCCCCTTGGACATCAGCCCTGCTAGTTTTCTAAGCCAGACATGGTGCGGGCTTGTCTCTCCAGTACAGATCCTAAGGGATGGGGTGTTTGATGTGAAGCTCTTCTCCTCCAGGAGATGCACCAAACTGTGCATGTGTCACTGCATTGGAAATGGAGGTGCATGGGTTTGGGGGGCAAGAGTCTGTCTCTGTCTCTTCTACCCATCTGAGTATGGTCCTTTTATCTTTTTTCATGGGGGAGCAGTTTATCTAGTTTGCAGATATTTTCAGAGGAAAATGATCCATATGTAAGTATAGATATTGTGTGTCCACATCCATGGGAGGAGGTGAGTTTAGCATCTTCCTGTGCTGCCATCTTGGGGCTCCATTTGAAGGTGGCACAGCTCAGTGCAATGAGAACATCTTAATCTGGGAAATCGGGAGGTCAAATGGAAGGAATTAAGCTCTGTGGAAATTTGCTAAGCTTTTAATATGTGGGGTTTTATTAAAATGCTAAATAATTTTGTTGGTATTTAGTTGTGAATGTTATTGAAACTCGATCTACAAGGCACTTTTTAAATCTGTTTTTAAATTTGAATACAATTCATACAGTAAAATGTACAAATCTTAACTCTAAAGTTCAAAATATTTTAACATCTATAGGCTGATGTTGCCATCACAGTTGAAATATATAGTATTACAAGGTACTTCTTTTAATTTAGGCAAATGTTATAGTGACTAATTGGTATGGGCCACATGGAGATGATCCATATACCCTACAATATAGAGGCTGTGGAAAAGAGGGGAAATACATTTATTTCACATCTGACTTTCTACTAAATGATGACTTAACATCTGGCTATGGATCACGAGGTAAGTGTGACCAATCAAGAATTGACATTTGCGAGCACTATTTACAATATTCTGCCGTCACTGCTGAAAAGGACTCAGAGAACCTGAAATTTGCTGAGGACTTACCCTGTGGATGGGGAGATACGCCACATGCCCATACAGAGATGAGAAACAAAGTAAGCCAGAAGAGATAAGCGCATGTTTAGTGGCCCAGTGAGTACTACCAGAATGTAGTGAAAGAAGAAAACATTTTGGTCAGAAATGACCTCATTAAGCAGAGAGCTCCAAGGTTGAATATCATTTTTGATAAAAGGAAAAAAGAAAGATACCAGTGGAAATAGTATTAAAAAATATTTGTGTCAGCAGAGGAATCCAGGGTATATTTGAGAGGTGTGAGCAGTAGACCCTATTAATGGGGCAGATCGACTGTGGGTAGTGAAGTTATGAAAGAAAATGCTAAATGCACAAGGGGATAAGTGATGGAGAGCTTCAAATGCCCAAATTAGCTTATTAGCACAGGGATGCCACCATCACAGCAGTGTTTTAAGATGATGAACCGGACTGTGTGGATAACTGGCTCCCTCAGATCAGTGAAGAAGAAACTGGATATCAGGAGAACACCCAAGAGAAGTCCAGGTACAAGGCCATGAGACCTGAACGTGGAGCAGTGAGATAAGAAGAACAGGGAAGTTAATAATAAAAACAATGAGAATATTCTATGTTCCAGGTGCTGTGCTGTTTGCTTTTCAAATGTTATCTTGTTTAATATTAAGAACTCTTAAGTTTTGAGAGATAGTCCAGGAGGGAAAAAGAGAAATAGAGGTCTGAAGTGTTATAGTATGAAGGACAAGGGGGATGTGTGTGGGTAGCATTAAGGAACACACCAAGTTTTTATCAGAAATAGAAGGAACCAATTTAAAGGGGAAATCCACGAGTATGTCTTGAGGCAAATTGATTGTGAGGAGCAGTGAAATATCCTGGTGGGAAAGCCCCGCCTGTTGGAGAGTGTGAGTGGCTGGCATTTGGGGAAACAGTCAGGGTCCTAGGTTTGAAAATTGTTCTTTAGTGCATGAGATCTGAGGGAGGAACCATAGAGAGAAAAGATCAGCAAGTCAAGGACTAGCCATCCCATTCTTATTTTTTTTTTAACATACCTTTCAAATGAAACTTTCATGATTACCCCATTTAAATCTAAATAGATTCTGTTATCCTCTGTGTAGTAAGCAGAAATTGGAGCAACACACTCTATAGAACAGATTTTATAAGACATTTAAAATTTTATAAGAGTCCTTTTTTGGTAACTATGAGGTGCTGATAATCTGTGCATAAACATATAACTTCATCAGTTCTTCTAAATTCCATGAGTGGGCAGAAACTTTTCCTTACCACTGTCAGCTTAAGCTGTTCCCTCCCTTCTTTTGTCCTAAGGTCCAAAAATTGCACAATATGCCACAGCCTGAGTTGACTCAGAAAACACTTCCTGGGTTTCCGTAACTTTAAAAAAGTCAGAAAAAAAAAGTGCACTTTGGAAGAAGAGTTAATCTGGGAAGGAGAAAAGAGGGAGAAGTCAGGTTTGATCTGAAAGTTGAAGGAAATGCAATATTTAGAGAGGTACAAAAAAACTTATAAAGGATTTGATGCCAAGAATAAGGGTTTTCATGAGCTAAGAGTTGGTGATAAATATAAATATAAAGAATCTGGGATAAAATAAAAAAAGAAAGGGATATCCAAGCTAGAGAGAAAGTTTTATGATCTTTTGCTCCTTCCTCTCCTCTCCCTCTGGGCCTAAGGTTTCAATCATTGTTCTGGAGAGTAGAATTAAATTACCTACAAGAAAAAAATCAGGCATGCTTGAATAACACAGACTGAAGATCAGGAAAGGTTTATTTGCTTATTTGGTATCTTTGTATGGGCAGCTATAACCGAATATCATAAACTGGCTGGTTTATTGTTGGGCAGATAAAATATATTATGCTCACTTTGTTAAAGATGGCGCTGCCCATGGGAAAGCCCATAGCCCAGGTGATATTGGTTGCCCTTATGCTTGGGATGGGTGTAATTATATTATTGTGAGTGTGTGTGTGTGTGTGGGGGGGGGTGCAGGCTGTAAGCAGGCAGGGTCATTATAGCCCAAGGCTTAGTTTTAAGAGTAAGCTTTTCCTCACACCCTTGACTGATTGGATGATGTGAGCTGGTGCACTCTCACAAAAAATCCTCCCATTATGCCTCAGATGAATGACTTTGTATCAGAGACTTCCTTGTTTGTAGATTGGATTAAAGGTTTGGATTTCTACACTATAAAGTGGGGCAGACCTGGAGCTTGCTCTCACTCAGTTCCTGAGGTTAGCTATAGAAAGGAAAGCAGATTAAGGCCATGTGGAGGAGAGGAGAAGCAGCCAAGATGGTGGAGTGCTGAGGGAGAAGCCAGTTTGAGCAGAGTTTGTGCTAGAGAAGGAGATGGGGAACAGAGGTGAATAAGTCTGGTGAGCTAGAAACCTTTGATTCTAGGGAACCCGGATAAGTCAGCTTTGTGAGCACTGAATGAGTGGGTTTTGGAGACCAGTGTGAGTTTTTGCTTGCCCTCTGGGTGCAAGCTAGAATTAAAGCTGACAGCTCACCAGTTCTTGGCTCCATTGTTTCATTACTGACTGTCCGAATCTAATGCTAACCTGCATGGGCCAGGCAGCTGTGATAATGGCCTTGACTACTGGCTTTACATTTATAAACAGCAGAAATTAATTTCTCACAGTTCTAGAGACTGGAAGTTCAAAATCGAGACACTGATGGATTCGGTATCTAGTGAGTTCCACTTCTTGCTACATAAACAACCATCTTTTCCACGTGTCCTGTGTCCTCACCTGACAGAAAGAGGAAAGCTCTTTGGAATCTCTTTTGTAGGTCACTAATCACATTATGAGGACTCCGTCTTCTTGACATAATCACCTTCAAAAGCCCCACCTCCTAACACCATCACATCGGGGGTTAGGATTTCAACATATGAATTTTATGGTAACATACACATTCAATTCATTGTAGTTAAATATAGGCTTATCTGAATGAAGCTAAACAGAAGCCTGTTAGGCAGCTTCATTGGGGAAATAAGAGGATGTGGAACCCCTCACTAGTTTTAAATAGATGTACAACAAGTAAAGCACTGGTTTGCATTATGGGACTAAACATATTTTAACTTTGACTCTTTTAGGGTGGTACAGGGTTAAGTAGAAGATAATGAAAATGAGGTGAGAAAGAGGAAAATGAAAGAGAGAATTAATTCTACTTCAACCCTTTGGAATGAATATATATAGTCAAGTTATGTTACATCTTTGCTGATTAGCAAGATCTATTGCTGAAATTTTGGGAACTCATAACAAAAGCTCTCTCTTCCACAGGCAGAGTGTTTGTTCACGAATGGGCCCATCTCCGTTGGGGTGTGTTTGATGAATATAACAATGAGAAACCTTTTTACATAAGTGGGCAAAATCAAATTAAAGCAACAAGGTTAGTAATTTTCTCATGCTAAAAATTTAATTAGAGTAAAAAAACTCTAAAATTAAGTTTATAATGGCAGCTAAAACTTAATTGACAATTTTTAGTTTTGTGATGTTATTGCATTTTTAAAATGGTTATGTGGTTCAAATATCAAAAAGTTATATTCTCAGATATCTGGCTCCCACCACTGTCTTTACTCTGTATCTTATTATTTCTTCCAGATAACCATTTTCATTAGTTTCTTGTTTATTTATTTTTTTTCAGAATTTCTCTAGGAAAAATTTTTTTTAATTTATTTTTCTGACTTTATTTTTTAATTGCAAGTGTTTCATTATGTGGATTAATATAATTTTTCAATCACTCCTCTATTGTTGTACAAGTGAATTATTCCCAAACCTTTACTACCAATAGTATTACAGGTGTTAATACTATATGTACATGCCATTTCTCATGTATGCAGGCACATCTGTATATCTACTGAATAACGTCCAAGAATTACTAAGTCAAAGGGTACTCTCAGCTGTTAGTAGATATTGACTGATTCATCTCCTAAAGGTTATATTGATTTTCACTCCCCTTGACAATTTGAGATTACACATTTAGGAAGGAATCCTTTTAAATATCATTAATGTTCATTCTCTTCTTCTGATGCCCCATGGCAATGAGCTCAGAGGAGCCCTGACTCGGGATAATGCCTCTCATGCTCTTCCTTGGATGTACAGAAGTTAATGTTGATTTCCTGGTAACTTTTGCTCTGCTCTTGTTTAGTTGGTGAAGCCCTTGGCAATATACAACTTCTCATCAAGATCAAATTCTTTAAAATACAATAGAGTTCGTTTCTAAATTGATGAACTTCAATAGAGTAGTTTTTAAAATGTTCTATGTATTTCCAGCAAGCTATAATCTTTGCAACTAATTATTATATGAGCTAATGAAGAAAAAAATACAAGTATTTCTAAAATAGACTTAAGTTTTTCCTTTATGTTTAGGTGTTCATCTGACATCACAGGCATGTTTGTGTGTGAAAAAGGTCCTTGCTCCCAAGAAGACTGTATCATTAGTAAGCTTTTCCAAGAAGGGTGCATCTTTGTATACAATAGCACACAAAATGCAACAACATCAATAATGTTCATGCAAAGTTTATCTTCCGTAAGTATGGCCTTGGAACAATAGATTCCTATAAAATTCTGTCTCTTCCCAAGAAAGACTGATATGTTTTAATTATTTAAACAAAAGACAAGTTCACTATGTTTTAGAGCTTAAAGGACCTTGGAGTTCATCTAGTTTGTATTTTGCAGATTAAAAAATAACTGAGGCCCCAATGATGATCAGAAAAATTAGATACCTTAAAAAAGTGATTATTTGCTTTCCAGAAAATGTGTTTTAACAATGAGAGCCCTGTAAATCTTAAAATTAATTGCTCATATGTCAGTGTTCCTGTATCTTTGCATAGAAAGTATACTGTGTTAATGAGTGATATAACACCTGATTGCTTCTCAAATTTGAAGTAGCAATCCACTCTTATTTTAATCATGCTTTCTAATTCTTTTTGCCTTGTTTTGCATAGTCTAGAACTTAAAAACAAAAGTCAGGTGCTCCCAAGATAAGTCAACTGACCCTTAGCTTTGCAGATTCAGAAATGCAACCTTGTCATCATTCCACACTAATTGGCAAAAGACTAGTGTAAATATCCAGAACACCATTTTAAAAATATTATTTAAAAAGTGTACTCTGTCACAGGAATCCAATACTTGCCTCACTGGGGAAGTTCACTTTCTCTCAAGGAAGCTGCAGGAAACAGTCAAGTTCTTACCAGGAACCTATTCTGAGAGTGTGGAGTCAGAAAAGAGGGAGTTAGGTGATACAGATGTTTGGAGGTATCTGCCTTCATGATCATATATATCTTTTCATGTTTATAAAAACCTGAAGGTCAAGTCTGTGAGTCATCTCTGCTCTATGGAGCTGAAAGCATTTAGGCACGTGCCTCTGAACTTTTCTGTTTCCACAGATGACCAGTGTCCCTTGGATGGACACATTCTTTTCTTAGATAATTTTTTTCTTCAGTCTGGTTTTAGTCAAGAGTAGGAGTCATTCTAGAGACTTGGAGTGGTATTTCTTGTTTGATCATGTTTTTATTTTACAGCTTTAATGTCTGAAGCCAACCTAATTTCATTCACATTGATTGTGACTAGGCACTGTCCTAGTGATCCTTTGAAATACTTACTCATTAATACCCTGGCAGTAAGGTTTATAAGGCCCTGACCATAGTCATGAAACATAAAGGACTTAAAAACAAGTAACAAAATAACAACAAAGACATCAGGTTCTACTCCTGTCTCCCATTCTACTAAGAAACTTGTGTCTTTAAGCAATGATGAACCTTTTGAAGATTCACTTTCTTTCTTTTATGAAATTAGTGATGGGACTAAGAGATTCTCTAGCTTGAAGCACCCATGGTTCTGTTAACAGGAAGCATTTGTTCTTTATAGCAATATAACCACTGGGAACAAATGTAACACATTACTTTAAAATTCAAACCATAACTTTAAAGGAGGGTTGATACAGGGTTAGTATTATTAAATGAATTTTATCTATAATATACAGTATTTCCAAATAAGGAGAAAGATTTGGAAAGTAGATTTAAGCTGGGTTTCTCCTTTTCCTGTCCTTACGGAGATCAATATTTGAACTAGATCAATATATGTTGACTGAACAATAAAAGTGCAGTGATCATTAAATATGGTTTCAAGAAAAAAAAGTTGGCCAAGATAGCATCTCCTAGGGTGTTTTCTTTAACACAATATCATGTAAGGAAGGTGGGAGATTGTTTTGTTTTTTTAAGATTAAGATATGTATATATGGTCTGCTCTCTGTTATCCAAGTGCAAATAAACCTTCCTAGAGTTTGATGTCAGTACCACAAAGGTGCCAGTGTTTCAAGCAAAGCATGCCAAAGTTTAGGTTTAAACTTGATGTCATTCCTGAAGTGCAGAAGGATATTGTTGTGGCACTTCTGATATCCCATATTCCACCTCACCTTTCCTTTTACCATTAGCTGCTTGAGCATGCACAATATGTCCAGCATGACGAAGAGCCTTTATTCTCTGATCGGCTTTGTTCTTTTTCCAGGTGGTTGAATTCTGTAATGCAAGTACCCACAACCAAGAAGCCCCAAACCTTCAGAACCAAATGTGCAGCCTCAGAAGTACGTGGGATGTAATCTCCGACTCCACCGACTTTAATCACAGCTTTCCCATGAATGGGACTGAGCTTCCGCCTCCTCCCACATTCTCCCTTGTACAGGCTGGGGACAAGGTGGTCTGCTTAGTGCTGGATGTGTCTAGCAAGATGGCCGAGGTAACATTTTGAACCACAATTGTTGTAAAACATTCATCGTTTGTGTGGGGTTTTTTTCTATCAGCTTTTAATTTTTTTTTCTTTTCAGAGGCTAAGGGAAAAGAAGGGAGAGGCCAAGTTTGGAATAGTTAAGACCATCATCTTTTCTTGTAGACAAGAGGCACAAATTCAGAATGTGGCCCAGAAACTGTCATAATGAAATAACAGATAATTCCTAACCTTCATTATTCTTGCTAACTCTCACCTGTAACAAAAGGCTTCTGTTTGGACACATTCTGTTCACTAGTAAATATTCTTAGTGAAAGCAAGAGACTGAATTTGCAGAAAATGTGCATATCCATTATGTGTATATTTACCATGTCACTGTGGACAGTTATCGGGCAATCACCTAGCCTTCCAGAAAACCACTCTCCAAAGCTCCCAAACTCTCAGATCGCAGCTAAAGTCTTAGTCTTTGAAACCAAGCAGATATGTGGCTGTAAGTTGTGGTTCCTTCACTTACTGTCTGTGGAGTCAATAGCAAAGTAACATTTCTGAACCCCAGTTTCCTCATTTGTAAAACAGAGATACATAATAATAGCTATTTTTAGTGTGGTGACAAAGCCAGCTCACACAGACTCACAAGAATCAATTGCTAATTTTTTAGGAAATCTGCAAGCCAATTTTTAAACATGGCTATAATTGAACTATATAAACTTATAATTAAATGTTTAAAAATAAATATGCTCAAAACTCATAACTTTCTAATTAATTTTCTATTATTTTTTTTATTATTATCTATGTCAGTAAACTATGGTCCAATGGGTCAAGTTTGGCCCTTACCTGTTTTTGTATAGACTACAAGCTAAGAATTAGTTTACTTTTGAAATGGTTTAGAAAAAGAATAAAAATAAAAGTATTTAATAACATGTGAAAATTATATGAATTTGAAATGTCAGTGTCCATAATAAAACTTTATTTGGAACACAGCCATGCTCATTGGCTTACATATTATCTATGGCCATTTTAGAACTGAAATAGCATAGTAGAGTAGTTGCAATGCAGAACATATGGTCCGCCAAGCCTAAAATATTTACTATCTACCCCTTCACAGAAAAATTTCCTCTGATCCCTGATCTATGTATGCCCTTGAGGTTCTTTCTGGTCTATTATATCTGTATGTGTCTGCTACACATCTCTTCCTGTGCATTCAGTGACATCACATTGAGAGTTTGAAATTGGCCTTGGTGGGAATATTAACTCGACAGAAATTTCAAGGGTAACAAATCAGGATTTACAACACACACACACACACACACACACACACACACACACACACACCCCAGAAATCCAGTTTTTAAACATTTACTAGCCTACCACTATTTACTTCATAGGGCTGTTAAGGGGAAATAAATGAGATAATGAATATGAAGTTTTTGATTCATGAGTTTAATCTATTGTTTTATTATAGTATTTATCCTAAGGGAAAGATTATCCTATTCTGTAGTCTGAATCAGTAGTCCTGAAAAATTTGCCTTTTTGGCTTGTCTCTGAAATATTAGGAAAACCACTAATAAACTCAGCTTCCGGGTAATTTTCTAGTCTTACCTACCTGTAATTGGCAAGGGCACCATGTTCTCAAATATGGTCTCAGGGTAATTTATATCAGCTATCTGCCTGTGCTGAGCAAGAAAGGAAATGATAGTTGTACCTGAGAGAAGACCCCAAAGAAGCAGAAGAGAAATAAGCTTAAAGTAACAAAGTCATAGCAAAGCCAACTTTCCTCCCAGTTCCTGACAGTACTGTTTTTGAACCATCATGGCCATTTACTTACTTATCGGATGCCTACACTGTGCTGGCTTAGGGGATGCAAAAATGACAACAGGATCTCTGTTTTTAAATACAACCTAATGAGGGAATGATGACACACATGTGTAAATGAGTACAGCTGAGCGTGATGAAGTTCCACAGAGTTGTGGGACAGCATCTAGTTCTGTAGAAGAAAGTGACTGAGGAAGACTTCACTGAGAGGATGAACTTGAAGTTGAATCACGAAGGAGAATAAAGTACCTGCCAGGTTGGACAAGATGAGGGAGGCAAAGAGGACATTTCAGGGCTGGGAAGAGTATGTGCAGTGACTGAGAGGCAAAATTAGAAGGATTTGTTCAGGGAAGGTGCAGCATCTGGTATGGTTATAACTAACATTCAGTGGCTCTAAGAAAGTAGCAGATCAGATGAAGAAACAGTCTGAATTTAAGGGAAATGGAAGACATTGAGTTGATAGGACCTGCTCAAGGATATGAGGGCTGGTAACAAGAAGCAATGAAAAAGAGACTTCCAGGTCTCCAGCTTCATTTTTTGGGAGAGAGACAATAAATGAGAACAACAACTTGACAACTGTGCTGTGAGCAGTAGCTATTACTTACTAAGTGCTTCCTATGTGTCTTGCAGATAGAAAACTGAAGCATGCGGGAGTCTGTCTCTCTGCCTCCCTGCTTCTCACTTCAGAAAAAAAAATAATAGTTGGGAAAGGAGGCAATGAAGTTAAAGTGTGTAGAGTTTGAGATACCTGTGGGACATTAACTTGGTGATATCACCTAAGCAGTATGATATGCAGGTGCAGATTTTAAGGGAGATGTCTGGGTTGTATGTAGATGGAGACCACAGTTATCACTGAAATGGTGATCACTGAAGCTCAGTGTGCTGCTCCACAGCCATCAAACAAGTGATCCTAGTGAATTAACTAGCAGCATCACCTGCCCCAAATTGGTCACTAATGTTACTTTATACTTGGTTAGTAGTTCAAGGAGTAACTGTACCGTCATAACTTTATAAAGAAATACATCTCAGTTGACCCTTACAGCAATTATATATTAATAAGAAATATAATATTATCTCAACTTTCCAGCCAAAGTGCGCCACCTAAAATGACCATTATAACAGAGGGTAGTGCCAGGATAGCTATTTCTGATTGCTGTTTTCTACCATAAGTTCTCTTTGCAGTATTTCCTCTTACCCAGACTGAAGTTTAAAAGCAGCAGCTACAAGTCCAGTCTCAGTTGGTGCTATAGATATTTGAATTCTGAGTTGGAGAGAAATAGGATATATGTTCTTAGATAGTAATTATGAACAGTTTGTTGGAGACAGAATTCCAAACCACTCCCTTCTCCCAGAAAAGCATTCATGTTTGAGCCTTCAGTTAATCAAATAATATTCTAGCATTGTGTCACTCTTTACAACTCAGAAAAAATTACAATTCAAAATCCTAAAGGACTAGCAGAGATGGTTGCCTCTTAGGTTACTTAGTGATACTTTTCTATACCAACCAAATGTTACTTTTTCTCGTTTTTTGGACATAGGCTGAAAGACTCCTTCGAGTGCAACAAGCAGCAGAATTATACTTGATGCAAATTGTTGAAATCCATACCTTTGTGGGCATTGTCAGTTTTGACAGCAAAGGAGATATCAGATCCCAGCTCCACCAAATTAACAATGATGATGACCGAAAGCTGCTTGTTTCATATCTGCCTGCCACTGTGTCAGCTGAAGCAGAAACCAGCATCTGCTCAGGGCTGAAGAGGGGATTTGAGGTACAATACCCCAAGCCTCAGTCACCATCATTTTCATTTCCCTCACTTTTTACCTGTGTTGCTTCTGATTTGGGGCAATCTCTTATAATGTGGTGATAACAGGCTCAACTATAGGAGAGTAATAATGGATATCTTTAAGGTCAGGAACCATGTCTTGTTCACTATTATATCCCCTGTGCCTAACAAAGTACTTGACATGTGATAGTTGCTTAATAACTGTTTGTTAAAGGAATAAGTGAGTAAATGAAAACAATACCCAGGGTGAAAGACTTCAGCACCATCTGGACACTTTCTGAAACTGTCTCTGTCAATTCTGGGACTATTCCAACTATGGCCATTGTTACCCTTTGGTTCTCTAGTCAAAGTCAGCATCTCTGGCCCCTGCTCATAGTCACACCAGACCTCAAATATAAGAGACTGAAGGCCAAATGTGTGTTTCAAGAATGATAAAGTTCATCTAAATTAGTATAAGTTTGGATTCAACATCTGGGTTTCAGCCATCAGTCAAACCAACATCTGGTAGCAAGCAAAACACATCAATTTTCATTTTTGCTGCTTATAGGTAAGTGTTGCCCAACCTCTGTTGCCCATTAAAAACCCTTGGGGATTATAAAGTCCTGATGCCTTGCTCTCATCCCCAGAGAGTCTGATTTAGTTGATCAGGGGTGTGCGCTGGCCACTAACACTTTAGAGCTCCCTGTCTGATTCTAATGTTTAGCCACAGTTGAGAACCACTGGATCTCAGAGGCCAGATCTCACACAGTGTTGTTTCCTCATATCTTCCAGGAGGGACTCTGTTCTAAACTAGTGACATATCATGTCGATTGGAACAGAAAGAGTCCCTGTCAACAAGCGAACAGACAATGGTCTGTAGAATGACAAGTGCTGTGATGGGGTGAGGTGAGGACTGAAGGGGGTGATAATAGGGTGCAGGGTGCTACAGAGGACCTCAAAGAGGCACATGACCCACTAGTGGGGAATGTAACAGTGAATTTTTATGCTCAATAAGACCATTTGAATTACATTTCTTTCCAAATGACTGATACTCCCTATCCAGGTAGCTGAAAAACTGCATGGAAAAGCCTATGGCTCTGTGATGATTTTAGTGACCAGCGGAGAAGACAGGCACATTGGCAATTGCCTACTCACTGTGCTCAGCAGTGGTTCAGTCATTCACACCGTTGCCCTGGGTTCATCGGCTGACAAAAACCTGGAGAAATTATCACACCTTACAGGTAAATGAATTTCTAAAAACTTGTATTTTAGAACCATTTTCTTTCAATATGAATAATCAAAGCATAAGAGTGAAACCAGATTATGTGAACAGAACATGTGGCTGAATTTTTTTTTAAAGGATTTTATTCTTTTTATTTTATTCATTTTTTTAGAGACGAGACACACAGAGAGAGAGAGAGAGAGAGAGAGAGAGAAAGAGAGAGAGAGAAAGGGGGGAGGAGCTGGAAGCATCAACTCTCATATGTGCCTTGACCAGACCAGTGCAGGGTTTTGAACTGGCGACCTCAGTGTTCCCAGGTCAACGCTTTATCCACTGCGCCACCACAGGTCAGGCGAACATGTGGCTGAATTTTAAAAAAAATAGAAACCATTTTCTTAGGAAAAAAACCTGTAAGAATCATTGTTAAAATTTGCCTAAATTTTGCTGAATCTTCTTTTACGGTTTACTTAGACGGTGAAAATTATAGATATCCTATGAAAATATTACTTTTTGTAATTTCTTTGTTAAGTTAGCCTGAACAGGTATAATCCTGGAGCTAAAAATATATTTAAGATTAAATGCACTAACTTATATAATAAAACCACATATAATTTTGTAAGCTATTTATCTTTTTTTTGTTCTAAACAAGGCACAGAATATTTATATTCTTTATACTTAAAAAATATGAGTATGCTGACTTGAACACTGAAAGTTAAGTTTTATTTTAAATTTGAAAATAATGTTTTCAGAATGTAAATATAATTTTATAGCAATGTAGATCACAATTAATCTAGATTATATAAAAATTATATTTAGTACAAGACAAGTAAATATATATTTATTGAGTTTTTGTTTGTTTTTTACAGGGAAAGAGATAGAATCAGAGAGAGGGATAGATAGGGACAGACAGACAGGAGCAGAAAGAGGTGAGAAGCATCAATCATTAGTTTTTTGTTGCCATTGCAACACCTTAGTTGTTCATTGATTGCTTTCTCACATGTGCCTTGACTGTGGGCCCTCAGCAGACCGAGCAACCCCTTGCTGGAGCCAGCGACCTTGGGTCCAAGCTGACAAGCTCTTGCTCAAGCCAGATGGGCCCGCGCTTAAGCTGGTTAGCTCGGGGTCTCGAACCTGGGTCTTCCGCATCCCAGTCCAACGCTCTATCCACTGCACCACCGCCTGGTCAGGCTATTTATTGAGTTTTTACCATGTGTGAGTAGAGTTCCAGTTCCTAGCATAACAGCTGTGAATGGAAGAGATGAAACCACCTGCTCTGTGCACCATGGTGTGGTTGTAAGGGAGCCATGCAAAGGAAACCAAACACAGCTCATACGACTCCCAATTAATTCCCTTGTACATAAGAAAGAAAGGTATTGAAAGGCCTAAATTTTATTTTTGTATCCTTTTATACATTTTAATAGTTAACATCTCAATTATGTATTTCAGGAGGTTTACAGTTCTTTGTTCCAGATAAGTCAAACTCCAACAGCATGATGGATGCTTTTGGTAGAATTTCCTCTGGAACTGGAGACATTTTTCATCAATGTATTCAGGTCAGAATTTCCTTAAGGTTATACTTACAGTTGGAGTTGTTGGGAGTGGGGGGATGGGGGTGGGTGGGAGGGTGGTGGTGGTGGTAAGGAAACAAGAAAAATAGATGAATTGTGTTAACTGCCTCATTCACCTTATTTGAATATGTAATGGGCTTCCTGGCCAGGCTTTATTTTGACCTGACATCTGTACTTCTCAGCCCTATGAGTCATTTTCTGTAATTGCTACTTCAGCTTTTCAGGGCCTAGAAGCAGAGCTTGCTCCTTGTTAAAGGCTCAAAATGGGAGTGGGTTGAGGAACCATGGAGGTGAGGCCCAGAGGAGAATAAGAACCTGTATGTTTAGTTTTAGTTCCATAATAACTTTACATAAATCAGAATCCATTTCACTTTAGCTTATTCAAAAAATTTCTCTGAAGCTCCTCCCACATATTAAAAAGTATCAACTATTCCATTAAATTCTAAAAATTCCTTAATCTCTCTTTAACAATCACAGTTTACCCAGTTTTGCTCTCAAAATCTTCCTCTAATCGAGTCATTTTTAAAAGGCCCCAAATTTTCTTCTAAGTACTTTAAAGATACAGTATTTTGAATATAACTGAACAAAATTTAGTCTGCTGTTTCCTCACAGATGGTAAGTGAACCTGCCAAGTTAATGGCTTCCTGTAAACAATGAAGTCTGCAAATTATTATTAGGAAATTTATATCACAAAGATTATATGTACACAGTAAAGACAATAACCATAATTCCATGATTAGAAGTGAAAAAAAGGTGAATTATACATGATAGCCTATCTTGCAGATTAGACCACAACTGGCTTTCTGAATGGTCTTCCTACCCTGTGATTTCCTCTTTCATAATATAAAATAAAAATAAATGTTTTAAAGAATAACAAAATATTATTCATATGGCTCAAATTAACCTTCTGTTCTCAAACTTGGTTACCTCTCTCCCTTGTTTATATGTTAGCCCCACTAGACTGTGGGCAGAAACTATGTCTAACCCCCTACGAGAGCTCAGGGACCAGCACAGAATGTGGCATAGAGGTCAGCCGTTCACAAGCACTTGTTAAATTAATTTTAGAAATAGTTCACAATATCTTTGCTGTCATCCACCAATAAAATGGTAGATGCTTTCCAAGTCTGAGCAATTTTACAAAGGGTTACTAATCTATTTATTCAATAAATATAATTTTTCAAAACTATTTACCGACTTGTATCCATTGCAAATGGACAATGATTAAATGCTGTTGAAGGGACACTTGTATTAACTACAACAAAATATTTTATATCTACAGTACTTGTATAACATTATATTTACTCTGGCAATTTATTTTTATATGAAAAATGATTTATGTAAATATAAAAAATTTCAAAGTTATTTTTTATTTTTGACAATGATTATACATACATAGACTAGAAACTTTCACATATATATGTATAAATCTTTATATATATACATATTTTTTTTCTTTTGAATAGCTTGAAAGTATGGGTAAGAATATTAAACCTCACCATCAACTAAAAAACGCTGTCACTGTGGATCACAGTGTGGGCAATGACACTGCCTTCCTAGTAACGTGGCAGATCCTTGGTCCCCCTGAGATTGTATTATTTGATCCTAATGGAAGAAAATACTATACTCATAATTTTACCATCAATCAAGCTTTGAGGACTGCCCGCCTCTGGATTCCAGGAACTGCTAAGGTAGGTGTCGTGTGCTTGTTCATAATGATAACATTTAGTCCAGGAAGTGACTTTCAGTTGAATCACATAATTAAATGCATTACGGGAAGGAAATAATAGCATTATGATATACCAAAATTTTACATTAAACTTATGAAGACATTTTGTGAATGTTTAAAATTTAAAGAAACAACTAATGTATGTTCAAAACTTTAACAGTAAAAATTAGTATTTATGCAGTAAAAATACTTGCTTACTTTCTTCTTTAAAAAATCCATATAGACATACTTATCTATACAATTAGAATTTGTAATATGAATATATACAATATATATGGTTTTTCAGCATCTCCTATACACTGAGTCTTGTATTAGGTGCTTTATAATAAAATACTATGATAATAATAACAGGGTACCCAGATACAGGAGGGATATGCAAGTGGGATGGGGTGTGTGGGGGGGGAGGAGAATGCTTCCTGGAAGTGAAAATATAAAATGGGAGTATGGAGGCTAAAGGGCACAAAGGTGTGAATAACAGTACTAGAGCGAACAACACTTGGAGATCAGAAAAAAGGGAACGCAGATCTTCACAGAACTGTCAGTAGTTCAATGTGGAAGAACTACCGAGTAGCCTGTAAGGGGGAGATTTAAGAGAAGAAAAGTGGAGGGAGGGATGAGGCTAGACAGACAAGCAGGTGTCATGTTAGCAAGGGCTCCGTAAAGCAGTAAAGGGAGCAGGGGTTTGATCCTGAAGGGAAAGGGACACCGCTGAGGCCTCTAAGCAGCGTGCTGGACTGGTGCAGGGTGCAGATTCACTCTTGCGCTGACTGAATGCAGGCCCTCCTTAGCATTGGTGGCCTTCCCTCCTCATCACTGCTGACAGCCTCCCTGCCTCTAGGCCAGCGTCCTTGCCATTCTTTCATCATCCCTATCAGGTGATTCTTCTGAAGCATAAATCAGATCAAACCTCTCCTTATTCAAAACTCTTCTGGTGGTCTCAAGGTAAAATCATGTGCTTACTCTTATATATCAAGCCCTTGAGATGCTGGCTTTTGCCCAAATTTATCTCTTAACTCTTCTTGCAAACAACCTCTGCTCCTGCTTAACTGTTGTCCAAACTCATCATGTTTTTTACACACCTGTGCACAAGGACCAGGAACACTTTATTTACTTCTTGCTGCCTTTGCCGGACCTCTTAATCCAGATTTGGTGCCCTGTATGAAAACACTTATTATACCCCAAAATATGTTTTTGATGTAGAGATCCCTACCATGTTTCTGTTACTAATGCTATGATTATAATAGATTATAGATAGATTGATCAATAGACATACAGACACAGATAGATAGATGATAGATGATGATGAGAGATAGATAGATGATAGATAGATAGATAGAGTTAGATGATTCTTGAATTGTGACTTCATCTAAAAATGGTAAAGCACAAAAATCCCAACAAGGAACTCTGGGTAAAGTGTGTTGGCATCTTACTTTCCACACCAAGTCACACCCTAACCCATCCATTGTTTTCTTTCCTCTTCCTCCTGCTCAATTGTGTTCCTCTTGTTACTTCCAGGGTTTAAGAAGGAACAGCAGAAGGAAAGAGGAAAAGAAGGAGTATTTGTGCACAGTTTAAGCTACATTGTAGTTTAAACTTCTTTCTTTCAGATATTATTTTGCAGGTTTCCCCCCAGGCTGTTTAGACAGGTAAAAGAGGATGATATTTAGCAATATTTCTGTAAGACATTTTAGAATCCTGACCAGTTAACAAAGTGTGTTCCTTTTCTTGGTTTCTAATAGTGTATGTGGGTTTTGTTCCTTGAGATTTCTGGGTATGTGGAAGGTTTGGGGAAAGTGGAGGAATGGTGGAATACTGTTGCCTTTTGCAAAAGTTATCCACATAAATCTTAATTACCCAATTAAATTGCTATAATCTTCTCCATTACATATAAGGAATAAAAACATTGAATCGCCTTTTGAATGAGGGGTTCAGATTAATATTTGCAAGGTACTCTGAAACTTTGAAACACTATTATCATTATCTTCTAAAATGTGACTCAAGATGTGTCCTAACGTACAAATAAAGTCAGGGTATAATTCCCTAAAGACGTACCTAACAAGGTAAGTCGGTTGTGTTCTGAGAGCCATGTAAATATTGAATTTAGTTGTCCCCTAAGCAATATTACTATTCCTGACATTCTTTTTTAACATTTTAGAAAATGCAACATCATCAAAACAAAAACAAAAACAAACCTTAGGAGCTTAGATTTATGCTTTAAAATTAAGGATTTGCCTTCTTCTACTTAAAACAGAAAACCTTTGTTTTGCAGTCTGGGGTCTGGACTTACACACTGAATAATACTCACCATTCTCTTCAAGCTTTGAAAATGACAGTGACCTCTCGTGCCTCCCGCTCAGCTGAGCCTTCTGTGACAGTGGAAGCCTTTGTAGGAAAAGACAGCACTGTTTTCCCCCATCCCATGATGATTTATGCAAATGTGAGGAAGGGGTTTTATCCCATTCTCAATGCCACTGTAACTGCTACTATTGAGCCAGAGGCTGAAGACCCTGTTACACTGAAATTGTTTGATGATGGAGCAGGTAATATATAACGTCATGTCATTCTCCATGTTATCAAGATCTGCTGTGATAATGCAGTACCAATACTAAGCTTATCTTTAATATTCTTTCAATTCAGTCATTTTTCTCTTCCAATCTTATGAGATTCTCAAGTTCTCAGAGAAACACTGGTATACAGTAGCTGCAAGTTACATCTGCACAAGGAAAGCAAATATGAACTTGGGAAAAGAGAGTATACACCAGGCTCCTCAGCATGTGTGTTCATGAGCAAAATGACAGGAGGAAGTCTCTAGGTCTCAGCTTCTACTTTTCCATCACACTGGCCACACTCATTTCGTGAGGTCACACAGGAACAGGTCTTATGTGCTTGTGACATTCCCTTATCCCATTAAGACTCAGCAGCTTTACCCTTTGCTGAAATAATCAGATTGAACAATTAAAATATCAACTGAAAATCCCCAAAGGGGATACAATGACAGCGAATCCATCTTTTTCTCCTTGAACCTCACTGTGATGAGAAAATTGGAAATTGAACTGTGACCCATGAGATGACCGTAAACTTCCTTTAGCTAAGTAAATAGCTGGGCTGGTAAGTAAAGAAGGCAGAGCCAGTGCCTTTTACATTTGTGAATTGGTCACAGGAAGACCAAACCAGCAAGCCTAGTAGAATTGGGATAGAGATTTTCCCACCAGTGGAAAAATGAAGTAAAACAAAACAAAGCCCTACTTTACAGGCCTCCTGCATGTGGAGTGTTCAGAGCTGCTCATCACATGACACAGACAGCACAGCATATGGCTGGCCCACAGTGGCAGCTGGCTCTTTTCGACTAACTTTTTGAACTTCTGAAAACAAGCTCCTATGTTGTTTTATCTTTCCAGTTTTTTTCCTAAACTAAAGTCTCAGAATGACAATAGACCTCAAAGTCTACTTTAGAGGCCCCAATTGGATTTCCTAGAAATAAAACCATATTCTTTCCCTCAGTTGTTGCAAAGAAAAAATTTTTCAGAGTCTTGGGTTTGGTAACTCATTTGTATCTTGCCATGACAATCTTGTGTGACATTTATGAAACGAATGTTCATTTACAGGAGTGTAGTTCAAGTCTATCTCAGAGGGGTAGTAGAGAAGTCCCCTTGTTTTATCTGCTGGGATGGATCCAAGTGAACTTCCATACTCTTGATTGCTTATCTGTGGCCACACCTTTCATTTTTTGTATGCAGTCCAAAAATGCACTTTGCAGAAGGTACCCACTTTGCCCCAGCCTGTAGGCTCACTTACCTGAGAACAGCTACAGTTGTCCTAGGAAAGATCACTTGAATAGACTCAATAGGTTTTAATATTTATTTCATGGGACCTTTTTATTTGATGTCTAAATTTATATTCTAATGAAAGAAACAATGAAAAAATGTTTAGGCATTAAAGTGTAAATTTAGCCCCCCCCCCAATGCTTAACACTTATATATTGTGTAACACTTATTTTTATATTAGAAGTGGCATTTATCTGCTAAATAAAATTAATGAATAAACCATGGCATAGAGAAATTTTCCATTACCAATTCTCAATAAGAATTGATTTTATTCATCATTAAATCACTAAATTCCAAGATCTGATATCCTTCTAGCTCAAAAAGCAGTTTCTAAACCTACTATGATCATAAGTTGCTTACCAATATGCTTCTACTTTTCTTATGTTAAGGAGCAGTCCTGGCTCTGCTAGAACACTTACAGGGATGGCACAATGCTAGAGTACAGGGTGGGCTGTGGTATGAGGACAAGAACAGGACAAGCTGCTTGCCCCATGTGGCCATCTGCACTTGAACAATGAATGTGATCTTCAGTTGGGCTAAGTTATACCTCCCTGCTGCCTGGAGTCTAGGCCATCCTGCCCTTCAGTCATGGACTTGGTTTGGAACTGAACTGCTATCTGAGGTTCAACACGAAAGGAAAGAAGTCTAGTACTGGCCAAGCTTTTAGCAAGTCTCTTGAAGCAATGCACAGTGGGTGAAACCAAAGCCTATCAAACTCCAAGTCAGCGAGCCCCTTCTAATCTAGAATAATAGTTTCATGTAAACACTAATGAAAAAAATTAAATGATTTCATACTTTGTCAACTATAAAGATTTTTTTTCATGAGGAGTTTGTTTTTTCTTATCAGGGCTTCAGGGTTTTCATAAACCCCTTGAAATTATATGAAAATGTATATATATACACATGTATTTATTTCCTGAGAACAGATCACTTGTATCTCAAAAGGACCTAGGACTATAAGAAGTGGGAGAACATGCTTGGTTTCTATGGAAAACTAGTATTATTTTCAATGATAAAAGGGAGAGCCCTGAAGATGATTATTAAAAGCTTTCTTAGCACTGAAGTAGGTATAACTCATTCACCTTTAGAAAACAATTTTCCATAGTTTAAGGAACCACAAGGAGAAAAACAGAGCCATTAGATTTTTAATCACCTGGTAATATAAAAAATAGTTATGACCATTACATCATATATGAATTGGGAAGAATAAGAAGAGTAAATCTTATTTTTAGTGATTTAATTAAATTTTAGTAAGCAACTGTGATGACATGCTAACATTGAGTTTTATTTGTTGTTGTTTTTTAATATACATACAGGTGCTGATGTTATAAAAAATGATGGAATTTACTCAAGGTATTTTTTCTCCTTTGCTGCAAATGGTAGATATAGCTTGAAAGTGCATGTCAATCACTCTTCCAGCATAAGCACCATAGGCCATTCTATTCCAGGGAGTCATGCTATGTATGTACCAGGTTACATAACAAATGGTAAGGATCATCAGCACTGCTATTTGAATAATATCATTTAATGTGTATATAACTGATGTGTGTGTGTGTGTGTGTGTGTGTGTGTGTGTGTGTGTGTGTACTTGAGAGAGAGAGGAAGAGAGATGAAAGAGAAAGAGAGATGTAATTTCAAAACTCATATTTAAGTCATTGTGTAAGTTGCTGACTCTCCCTTTACTCTTCAAAAATTCATAATAGCCAATTACAAGAAGGCAACAGGTAATTCCCACAGATTTCTCCTACTTCCATTTCAGTCATTATTTTGACCTCTTTCTTGTGACTGTTTCATCAGAATTACTATCAGATAAAGAGATTGATGGAGTTTTTTCAGTTCCAATTCCTGCGTTTCCTCTAGAAAAGTTTAGGCAAGAAAAAAAGGCACATAATTGTTAACAGTTGAAAGAGGGAATCAAATAAACCAAACAATCCACACAGGAAGTAAGATCCTGAAAAAAATATGAGTTCAGATACTACAGCCCACTGAGTCCTTCCTGGTGTTACGTTTTCCTTCATGACAAAAATGCCAAATAAATAGAAGATGAACATTTTCTTAACACCATTATTGTATGTAGTTCCTGATAAGAAACAGTGGTTAAAAAATAGAAAACAGAAATATGCTGCAGTCTTTTATAAAATAGTCTCAAAAACATTCTTATTTGCAAAATTGCAGAATGTTTATGAATACTTTTTATGTATTTTATCAGCTACAACTAATTATTTTTTATTTAAATGTAATGCTTCATTTCTAAATAAATATTCCATTTTTTTCATTTATAAATCAAAGGTTTTTGAAGGTCTACCAGGTGACAGGCTTAGTCTTAGGAAGTTGGGATATAGGTAAAATATGAAGATAATTCCACTCAAGGAGCTAGCAGGCTACTGGCTGGTCTGAGTATCTTTGAAAACCCATGAGTTTAAACTTACAAAAATATAAGCACCTTGTGTACAGTGAGGTTAGAAAAATAATATTCAACTGTCCTTTTATCTGAGTACTTATATGGGCCCTTAATAGCATAGAAAGAGAAAGTTACCATAAGTTTCCCTAGGCAGGGCTACTACTATACATAACATTCATTTTGTCAACTAATTATCAGGTGATACCTTGAGCACAGGAACTGCTCTATTTTCACTTCATTAAATCTCCAGGCACAGTAGCTAGTGTCTCCACTGGATATGCTCTGGATCCTATCCAGCCTGCCCAGCCTTGAGGGTGCTGCCTTGTGTGTTCCTACTCTGCTGACCACTCTGAGCAGTATTGAAGCCTCCTTTATTACTTCCCCTAGTGAAATGCTTCTTGTCAGTCTCTCTTTGGTTAACACCCACTCTTATAGTCCCTGTCATCTGGTTTCTTGAAATTAAGCTAAACCTGCTGACTGTACTTCCTCACTTCCAATTCACTATTGTGTTCACTGCAATCTGACTTCCACCCAAATCACTCTTCCATTCAAATCACTGCACTGGAATTGCTCTGGCTCCGGTCACCAATGACCTCCCTACTGTTCAATTCTAAGGACACATTTCAGTTCTCATTTTCCCTGATTTGAGCAGCGTCTGGCGCAACTGGTTGATTTCTCTTTTGTCCTTTCCTGGCTTCTGTGATACCACACTCACCTGATCACCTCTTGTGCCCTGTCAGGTTCTTCTTCCAGGTTCTCCTTTCCTGTTGTTGCCAATTGTCAGAGCTGAGTGACAACTTTCTCAGTCTACTATTGTGACCACACTACCTGGGTTGGAAACCTAGCCCCTCCATTTACTAGCTGCGTGACTTTGGCACCAAACAAGTTACTTAGCTTGTGTGTACTTTAGTTTCATCATCTTTAAAAATGGGGATAATAATTGTACCCTCCTCATAGCATTGCTGGAAAATTAAATATTTGATACACATCAGGTATTTAGAAAAGTGCCTCACACATGGTAAGTCAAGTACCCAAGAAATACAATTTATCAATATAGTTGAAATTTGTCTTAGATAAACTCATTAACTTATATAGCTTTAATATCTATATGACTATAACTTCAAAATGATCAAATCTAGCTTAAAACTCTTTAGGAGACTGAAATCTGTATCTAACTGGCCCATTGACATTTCCATTAGATGTTTTACAGGAATCACAAACCTTGTGAAACTTATATTTTTAGTCTCCTTCACTTTAGCCTGCTTCTTCTACCAATGTGCTCCTTTTAATAACCTGGGAGCTACTCTTTGTTGTTGTTCACCAGTTTTTTTTTTCTCTTGCCATATTATAATCTACCATCAGCTTTTGCTGATTTTACCTCCAAAATACATCATCAACTGGCTTCTTCTTTCCTCTCCTGCACTGCTGTCACCCAGCCCAAATTGCCATCTTTTCTTGTCTGGACTGTTGGCAACAGCTGTCTCGACGGCCCCTTTGCTTCCTGTATTTGAATCCATTCTCCACTGAGAGCGGCCACAGTGACCTGCTAGAGGGCAAATGTGATCATGTCACTGCCCTGCTTCTCCACAGCAAATAAGATTAAACTCTCAAACCACTACAGAGGCTCGCCGGTCCTGCATGACCTTCTCTCCCGTCTCATCTCAAACTACTACACTCCTTACTTTAACTTGCAAAAAGTTCTTTTGCACCTCAGACTTTCATACAAACTCTTCCCTCTGCCTAGGACAGCCCTGCCTCCACTCTTTACCTGGCTGACACATGCTCATACAGTAGGAAACCTTTAAACATAACTTCCTTGATAACATTCTAAATCACGTACCTGTGTTGTTATCTTTCATAGATCCCTGCCTTTTTTCCTTCTTACGTTGATCACAATTTGTTAATATGACTATAAATTCCATGAGGTACTTGTATTGTCCATGACCACTGGCACAGGATATGCCCTCAAAATACTTTATTGAATAAATGAATGGATGAGTGAATGAATGAATTGTGGAATACACAAATCAGTTATTCTAAAAATGTAGTTTAAAAAAGTTTTAAATCTCTCTCAATAATCTGTCAAAAACAAGCTATTCAGGAGGCTGTAATTGTTGTTCTGGATATTCTTTTCTGTGCTGCCTCAGGTAACATTCAGATGAATGCCCCAAGAAAGTCACCAGGCAGGAGTGAGGAGGAGCTGGAGAGCGGCTTTAGCCGAATAAGCTCAGGGGGCTCCTTTTCCGTGCTGGGGGTTCCCGTGGGGCCCCGCCCTGATGTGTTTCCACCATGCAAAATCATTGACCTGGAAGCTGTAAAAGTGGAAGAGGAGGTGACTTTATCTTGGACAGCACCTGGAGAAGACTTTGATCAGGGACAGGGTAAGTTTCTTGGTTTCATTACCTATTTTTTGACAAGAAAGCATTTCCAATAACTGTCTTCGGTGTTAATTGAATAAAAGTAACTTCGGGAGTTCAGTGCTGACAAAGAGACAGAAGGCTGCAACGAAAAGATTTGAGTTAGTTGGTAAGGCTTTAGATGATGGAGTTTGAGTGAGAGTGAGTCAGCTGCCCCAGGAATGAAGAGGCCCTGGGAAACTGACCAGCACTAATCAACAGTAATCCTGATTGGAAACATGATACCTAACATAGTGGTGGTTTTATTAGCGGAAATAAATACAGAGTACGGACTTCCAAATACTGAGGCGATCAGTTTTCTGAAGATTGAATAGTGATTATTTGTTCAGATTTAGAAGACAGGTTTAAGGTAATAATTTCCATAAGCCATGTAAAACTTGGCGCAGTTTCCTCTCCCACTTCCAGCCATCATCTTTGTCTGGGAGGCTGGGACCAGCTCCCTGGCTTGGGGCTTCCTAACTGTCCAGCATTCAGGCTTTCAGCTACCTTGTCTTTTGATTTCCAGAGCAATTCAACTTTTGTCAAAGAATAACCTTTCCAACAACTTTGTCGTTATGCGTGCGCACACACACACACACACACACACACACACACATGCACACAAAGGTTATTACTGATTACACATTACATGGCCTATTTCCTGATGCCTCTGACTGAGGATTCTATAGGAACCAGACTTCTCTATTGAGAGTTGAGTTTTTCAATATCTCTCAATAATAGTGACTATGTTGGGCCTTTGCCAATCTTGCTTTCATCTTGGGTCATCTTTCTTTGGCTTGTAATTGTTCACTACATTGCTGAGAGGGTGTCATTTATAAATTCTGTGCTGCTGAGAGACAGTCAGTATTGTAGGTTTGTCCTCATATTCTTTTATCAAAACCTCTCTTCTTGCCAGCAAGGAAGGAAGTAAAATATTTTATACTCTGAATTAAAGACTCTCCAAATTTAAAGGTTGGAGATGTGAAATGATTAAAACTGGGATGGACATGCCCCTGTGTAGTGGAAATAGCTGTAACTTAGATGTAAAGAAAGAAATCATTCCCACTCTGGCTTTAAGTTTGGCTGTTTGATCTTTGGCAGGTTGCTTAAATTCTATTGGTATCAGTTTTCTAATATGGAAAAGAAGACTAAAATTATCTGCCTCATAAGGCATTGTATAGAAGAAATGAGATAGCACATATGAAATCCAGAGAAGGAAGAGAAAGTGTGCTCAGTAAGTTTCCTTGGCCCTTGGTTTACATTGCTAGAGACTTCTCTAGCTTCTTTGGAGTAAGGACCCCAAACACTCACTCTCATCTCTATTTAAAGGTAAGAGTGATGCCTGCTATCTAGTATTTTCCCTACCTCAGAAGCCTCAGAAGCATAGTAGTGTGTTAAAAGAGACAAATAGAAGCTCAAACTGCCATTACTACTGGGAACCATTCTTTTCAAAACCCCAATACTTTCCATTATACCACTGTATTAAAAGAGGAGAAAGAAAGTGAAGGTGTGGAATTATTGGTTATTAATGACTCGAAAAGAATAAATAGAACCAACTGGGACTTAAGTATATAATTGGTATTATAAAGGGATATTACAAGGGAATAGAGAGAACTTTACCAAATAGAGAGACCTCACTGATGAACAGAATGATTCAAGAATATCAAAACCTCAGAGCACAAAAGATATATGGGAGAAAATGGCTGGATATGTATTAAGTTGCTGAGATTACTCAGCTATAACTGATTTAATGACTCAGCAACTTTGACAAGCCAGCCATGAGAAGACCAATTAGCAAGAAGGTATCTGTTTAACTCATAAACATGTACTTTTCTCACCTTTTCTTTTTCACAATTTATCTAGGAAGGTGTTATCATCACCTCTGTTGCCAGAATTAGAAACAATGGGGGTATGACTCTGGTTTTACAATTATTAAAAAAAGTAACTAAGTATTTTTTGAAAACCACATTAACAATAAAGAAACATTCTCACAGATACATAGACATCAGTATATACCATCAAGTACTGGCTCTTCACCACATGCAATATCCTAGAAAAGATGACCAATAACATAGAATAAACAAAACATTACCAGGCCATCATTATGTTTAGGAATGTACAATTGACCCTTGAACAATACAGGTTTGAACTGCCTGTGTCCACTTATACACAGATTTTTGGTTTTTTTTAATAAATATAGTCAGCCCTTAATATCTCGAATTTTACATCCATGGATTCAACCAATTGTGGATAGAAAACAATATTTTTTGCATTCCCACCTGAGATTTTTCAACCTCAGATTCCCAAATGCTGATCACAAATACTGTTTTTGGTCTAAAGTTGGTTAAAACTGCAAATGTGAAGAACCAACTATAGTTACGTTTGGGTGGAGTCAACAGAAATACATGGATTTTGGCTACGTGGGAGTCTGATCCCCTAACCCCCACCTTATTCAATGGTTACATGTATATATTCTAGGCATTATAAAAATAGGTTATTTTCTTGGGCTTTCATGAAAAGTCTGGTGTAAATAACCGTTAAAACTGAGTACCGAACATGATCTGTATCTTTGTTATAAAGTTAATTTCTTTTGTGTTTTCTCCAGAAATTAAAATAAAAATATATTATTTACTAACCAATTATTATGTGACCAGCACAGTGCTAAACATTATATAGATGTAATTTAAGAGGGTTATTTTACCCCAAAATGTACAATCCCTGTATTGAGAGAAAAAAGGCACAAAATGATTAAAAAGACATTTTATATATAACATAATACCATTTTTATAGTTCAGACTTCAGAAACAGGTATTAAAAGGATGTAGAGATGAGTGTAGGAGAAGAATGGAGGCCAGGTTCTAATGCCAGGAGCCTGGGTAGAACTTTGTGGTGAGGCCAGACTGCAAAAAGCACCACTCTTGGACATCCTTCCCTGCCTAACATCCTATTGTCATAATGCTTCCTCTGACATTTTCATATTGTTCTTATACAACCATCATTCAAAATATAATCTTTAAAAATTATTTTTCTTTCTTTCTTGGATATTATATTATATTATATTTATTATATTATATTTATTATATCACTGAATGAATATGTCAGTGGATCTCACTGAAGTTATTGAGATTATTTTTAATTTTTCTATTTTCTTTTCAAGTTTTTTCAGGCCTCATTTTGGCTGACTTTCATGAACCTGTTTTCAAGTTTCCTGATTCTTCTGTTGTGTCCAATCCAATCTTAATTCTTGCAAATAAATTTTTTCATTGTAGTTTTATTTCAATTCTAGGATTTCCATTTGCTTCTTTGTAAAAGTTTCTACTTCTTTCCTCAAATTTTTTATCTCTTCATTCACTATAGACAACCTTTCTTGTATAACTATCATATTCCCATGATGATTGTTTTAAAGTCCTTGCCTATTAATTTTAAATTTCAGTCATTTGTGACTCTGTTATATTTTCTGGTATTTTTCTTGATGATATATCATATTTTCTGTTTCTTTACATGCCTTGTAATTTTTTTAGTTATATATTGGAGATATAGCATCAAATTATAGACTCTGGAATAATACTATGTTTTCCTAAAGAGTTTTGTAATTTTTCTAGCAGATACTTTGAATTATCTTCACTTTGAGAAAGCTTAATTTTTACTTTTGACTAGGGTTTGTCTATTTCAGTTTTGCTCTTTTTTTTTTTTTTTTTTTTTTTTTTTTTTTAGCAAGCATGAGCACACGAGAAAGAGACAGACAGAGACAGAGACAGAGACAGAGACAAACAGGAAGGGAGAGAGATGAGAAGCATCACACTCGTAGTTGTGGCACTTTAATTGTTCATTGATTGCTTCTCATATATGCCTTGACCAAGCTGGTGACCCCTTGTTCAAGCCAGTGACCTTGGGCTTCAAACCTGTGACCATGGGGTCATGTCTATGATCCCACACTCGTGCCAGTGATCCCACACTCAAGCCAGCAACCTCATGATTTTGAACCTGGGTCCTCAGTGTTTTGCTCTTAAGCCTAGGGTATGTCCTTTAATTCTGGAACATAATCTTTATTCCAAAACTGTTGATTTTCTAAAATTTTAATGGACATATCAATATGTTTATCAGGCTCCTTTAATGTTGCAAGACTCATACTCCAAACTCTCTATCTCCCCTGTGGTAGACATTAACATAAAACTCTACTAAGTTTTCAGCTTTCTAGCTATTGCTTTTCCCTTGAGCCATTGGGATTTCACAAACACATGCATAACTTAGGGGTATTCAAACAATTTTAGGGAAGTTTATACACAGGTTTTGGGCTAATCCTTCTCTGCCTCCTTCTATTTTCAACAAGTCTGGCAACCCTACACTCAGTCTCTGACTTCTGAGACCAACAAGATAGTGGCTTTTTGTAGAAGAGTCAGTTATAATTGCCAAAATGGTAAGTGCCCTTGGAGGAAAACTATCTAAATATAAACCATTCCTAGTGTGGGTCCTTTAAAATCTATCTGTTCTTGGGTTTCTGGTATTTTTGTTTGTTTTTGAGTTCAGTGCTTTAATGTTTTTTCTTTCTTTCTTCAGAGGTATACTTGTTATCTGCTGGGTAGTTAGTCCAATAGAAGTCACTCAGCTACTACCAGAATTAAGCCTTACATTGAATTTAAGTTACATATATTTTGCCATGTAACATTTATGTTTATAATTTGATTGAGGTTTTTTCCTATGCAAATTTTTTGTTTGTTTGCTTTTGTTTGTTTGTTTTTTGTATTTTTCTGAAGTGAGAAGCAGGGAGGCAGAGAGACAGACTGCCACATGCACCTGACCAGGATCCACCCAGCAAACCCACTAGGGGCGATGCTCCATTGCTACTGGAGCCACTCTAGCACCTGTGGTGGAGGCCATGGAGGTGTCCTCAGCACCCGGGGCCAACATTGCTCCAATGGAACCTGGGCTGCGGGAGGGGAAGAGAGAAATAGAGAAGGAGAGGGTCAAGGGTGGAAAAGCAGATGGGTGCTTCTCCTGTGTGCCCTGGCTGGGAATCAAACCAGGGACTTCCACATGCCCCTGGGCCAATGCTCTTACACTGAGACAGCTGGCCAGGGCCTCCCTATGCTATTTTTGTATTATATGTATTCAAATCTATTATTTAGTTGTTTTTGTTTGTGGCTTCTGAATGTTGAGTCTAAATTAGAAGAGCCTTTCTCACTTCAAGATTATACAGGAGTTGATCCATTATCTCCTACCAAATACTTAATAGTTTTATTTTCTATATCACACTTTTAGATCACTTTGGAGTTTATCCTGAAAAACAACAACAACAAACATTTTTAGCATGGATCATAGTTTTTTCAGTTATTTATTTGCTCAGTTATCACAATATTATTATAAAAAAATTTACATTTCTCTCCAAAAAATTAAAAATGGAACTGCCTTATGACCCAGTAATTCCTCTTGTGGGTATATATTCAATGAAACCCAAAAATAATATATGCACACCTATGTTCATTGCAGCATTATTTACAATAGTCAAGATTTGGAAGCAGCCCAAATGCCCATCAGTAGATAAGAGGAAAAAAAGGTGTGGTACATATGCACATCATGGATGGAGCTGAAGAGTATTATGCTAAGTAAAATGAGCCAAAGAAGACAAACACCATAGAATTTTACTTCTATGTGGAATATAATGAATAAAATAAACTAACAAACAAAACAGAAACAAACTCATAGATGCAGCAAGCAGACAGGTGAAGGGATTAAGCTAAAAAGAAAAACCTCACAGATAGACAACAGTATGGTAAAATGAGGATGGGGGTGGGGGAAGATAGGAGAGGGTAAAGGGGGGATAAATTGTGATGGAAGCAGGATTAAACACACAATACTAATGATGTATTATAGAATTGTACCCCTGATACCTATATAATTTTATTAACCAATGTTACCCCAATAAATTAAATAAATAAACAAATCTTTATAAGCAAAAAAGAAAGGAAATTTTTACTCCCTCCCACACTATTAATGAATTCTATCTCTATTCAATACTAAATTCCTTAATGTATTTTGGCCTATTTTTTATTATATCTATTCATGCACCAGTACTGTGATTTTTTAGTTATTAAAGCATTACAGTGTTTTTATATTGGATAATGTCAGTCTTCTGATATTGCTATTTTTAAGACTTTATAAGACTAATCTTGAATTTTTTATTTAAACTTTACAATAAGCTTGCTAAAATTGAAACTAGAGGAATTTTTAATAAAATCACATAAAATTTATAAAATAACAAGAAAATATCTTTATAATGCTTACTATTAAAAATATATAATATCTTTCCTCTTATTTAGGTTTTAATATGAGTTCCTAGGTAATATATTAAAATTTTATTCATGTGCTTATTTCTTATTATATTTGCTCCTAGGTATTTCAACAGTTTATGGCTATTCTCTTCAGTCATGTGTGATAAATTAGAAAACCTACTTAAAGTAACTTAACCTTCCCATTTTTATTTTTATTTTTAATTTCAGCTAACAGCTATGAAATAAGAATGAGTAAAAGCCTACAGAATATTCAAGATGATTTTAACAATGCCATTTTAGTGAACACATCAAATCTAAATCCTCAGCAAGTTGGCACCAAGGAGATATTTACATTTTCACCACAGCTTTTCATAAATGGACCTGATTATCAACCGGATGGAACAACACCAGGAAACCACAGAATTTATGTGGCCATACAAGCCATAGATAAGCACTCCTTAAAATCTGCAGTATCTAACATTGCTCAGGCCTCACTATTTATTTTCCCCAATTCTGCTCCTGTACTTGCCAGAGATTTTCTTGTATTGAAAGGAGTTTTAACAGCAATGACTTTAACAGGAATCATTTGTTTCACTATAGTTGTAATGCATTGTATTCTAAACAAGAAAAAGAGAGCAGAAGAGAATGGGACAAAATTACTATGAACAAATGCAGAATACCTTCCTTCTTTAATATAATACCCATATCCTTTCTATTTTACAAAAACATACCAATAAATACAATTATCATCAAAATTGTTAAAAGTGCTTTAAATGTTTGAATAATACCGGTTACATTTTTATGTAATAAATAGACAAAAATGCTTTATAACATTTATTTTGAGGAGAAATTAGAAAACCCTTAAACTCTAGCTATAGACAAAATAATAAAAGTTATTCTCTAAGGTAATGTTTGTAAAGGCAAAAAAAGTGCAAGGTCAAAGTTGAGTCAAAGAGTCAAGAAAAGCTTCTTTTATTGAGAGAAAAAAATAACCCCTAGTAGAGAAGAGGAGGTTAGGTCTGAATGATATAACTGTCTATATAAAGCAGTTACTTTAATTAATTTTTCATTTACTTTACCTGTTCAGAACAGATAACTTATTTATGATCAATCTGCATTTTATATATGATTGAAATTCTTTACCTTTAGCCATTTGGTTAACTATACTGCAGATCAAACCCACTTCCTCTGCTCAGAGATCTTTGTTCACTGTAAAAGTTAACCTTAAAATGTGGGTATTATTCTTTTTCCCTGATGTCAGTTTTGTAACAGATGTATATTGAATTTACTGTTTACAAACTTCTATTCTTATCAAAGCAGCTTTCCAAGTTATTATCTTTAGTGTTATTCAATGTAAATGGTTATAACTCTCATAAGGCTCTAAGTAAAAAATTAAAGACATAGTTTTCAACTTGTTTTAACACACACATACGCTATATAGTTTCCTTCCATTTCAACCCAAGAAGAGGTCATAAAGTAAAGAATGGACTTTGGAATTGATGAATTGATTCTGTTTTTTGTTTAACTAAGATTATAGGATGCCTTTCATGATCAAGGGTTATTTAGTTACAAGAATGGGGAGCTAATTGAGAGAGGGAAACATAGGTCACAAGGAAATAAAAATCACCTTTTATTTAATTTTACTTGTCTTATTTATAAAAGATTATTAAGCAATAGAATAATTTGCTTTGTATATTAAATAACTGAAAACTTTACTACATAAATACAAACAATAATATGGAATAGATCTGTTTTACAATTGGGATAAATAAAAATGAAAATTAGATTAAGTTTTGGAGAGGGGGGAGGAATTGTGGTGAATAGGGACAATAAAAAGTGACAAAGAGAGTGAAGCCTTTAGTAAGAGTATCAGAGCAGCCCTGGGGAGAAAAACAACCAACAAGTCCCTACCTAGGCTGCCCCCTTGCAGTTCATACTACATTGCCGGGCTGGCCTACCACATTCCAAGTCCCATAGTGTCTAAATTTTTGCAAATGGGAGTTTCAAGTACCTACTTGGAAATCAGTCTTTCCTTCCTCTAATGCTAATCTGGAATGTGATTCTCTATAGTTTCAACAAGCTGGTAAAATACTGAAAAGGGGTGTGGTGGGTTTTAAGTCCTCAAATATTTTCCTCATTTTACAGACAGGAAAATGGAGGCTTTTAAGTGAGCAATCGGAAAGGACGATGTGGCTTAATGGCTGAGCTCTACAGGAGTACAGTCAGGTTCTATACTGCTCCTTCATGCCTTTCTATTTAAGGTGAGGAGATGCTGGGATCATGCCTAGAAATATTTTTAACTTTTCAGGATCAGTGAGCAGGAGAACAGGTCTGGCTTTAAGGAACTATGTTGTTGTTTCCATCTTGTACGTGCATAAATGAAAAAAGAATGGGCTTAGGTTTACATATTAGCAAATTGGAAGAGGAAAAAGTAAGATAAAGGATGATAAGGAACAACTGGAAATATACAGAGAGTAGAAAGGGTGACTGCATCAAGTGCATAGAGCAAATTCTATTCAGTGGTTGTGAGGGAGTGAAGCATTAAAGAACAAAATCAACATGTAAGAAATGTGAAAAGACAATGACTTTGAGAAGAAGAAAAATAAATTTTAATGGGAAGGCAATAGAAGCAGGAGAGAGGAGATTTTTAAGGGATGTGTTAATATAACCTGTGCACTGAGCAGATTGCTGTGTATGTGTGCAGTGTTGACTGCTCTCAAAGGACCTTTCCATCTTCATGTTAGTACCAGAAAATCTACCAAAAATGTTTTATTTGCTTTTGGCTTTGCTTTCTGCTATAATATAATTATTCTTAGAAGAGTTGATTCTTAAATAATACTATTTGTTTACAACTTAATGTGACAAATCCAATAACACTAGTGGCAGAGTTGCTTTATCAAACTATAATCCTTCACATCAAACTATAATCCTTTTGCTGATAACAGTTATAACTCTAGAAAAACTATAAAATAAACTCTTTAAAGCACTGGACATCAACAAAAGCAGGTAGAAACTGAAGATGACATGGCCCTTGAAAAGAGGCAAGCAATCCAGATGAAATCCACGTTTTATCAGGTTCCCTCCCTAAAGGTATGTCCGATTTGCGAAGAGCATCTGGATAAGCTCAAGCAGAACACAACAGTCTCACCGAGTTGACAAGCCAGAAGTAAGAGTTCTGTGATATCAAAGCAACAGGAAATACCAGAAAGACAACTATTGCCATGCACAAACTTCCCAAATCTGTATTTGCTCAAGTTTTGAGCGAATCCTAAGTTGCAAAAGAATCAAATGGAAAACGAGAAATTGGAGGCTAAAATTGCTGAACAGAGAGTTCGACAACTGCCCAGTACTGAAGAGAAAACATTTAAACTTTATTCCTACCAAAGTTAAAGAGTTTGATAAGCACCTTGTGTTTCCACTGAAACTCAAGGACTACATTAGAGGTAAGAACCATGTTCCCAGGCTAAGAGTTATGCCCAGGAACCAAGAGAAAAACTGAAATAGATTTGCTCTGATAAAACCTAAAACCACATCTTCACAGAATCAAGATGATTCACCAATAATTTTACTACTTCTATACTATTACTCAGAGGAATATATCATAATACAGTATCTATAACAAGTCATATAGTATATAGTAAAAATTTAACACACATGCTAATAGTCAGGAAATGAGTCTCATAATTTTAAAGAATAAAAATATATCAATAAAAGAAGGTTAAAAAATTATCCAGATTTGAAATTTGCAGATATTTACAAAAAATATTAAATATATGAAGAAGAAATTCTAAAAAAAGATAAGTAATAAATAGAAAAGGAATTTCAGGAAAAATGAGAGAACTTTAAAAAAAATAAAAAAATTAAATTGAAAAGTAAAATATATTTTAAAAAATTGTAATGAATTAACAGCAGACGGGTACAGCAGAAGAAAAGATCAAATGACTTGAAGACATGAAAATACAAAGTATCCAAAGTGAATAATTCATTTTTTGGAAATAGAAAAGCCGAAAGGACCCATGGGAATTATCAAGCAGGCTAATGTATATGTAAATGAGTCCCAGAAGTAAAGAAGGGAAATTGAGAATAAAAATATTAAAAAATCATTGGATAAAAATTTTCAAAATTGATTAAAATATCAACCTACAGGTCTAAAAAACTCAGTTAACCTAAAATATGATCTATATACACACAGAAAATAACATGTAGGTATATTATAGAAATAATTACTGAATACTTATCAAAAATAATTGAGGCCAGAAGACAACAAAAAGACATGTTAAAGGGCTAAAAACAATCTGTCAACACAAAATTCTGTATTGAGAAAAATTTTGTTAAAAACAAAGGCAAATAAATAAAAGCTGAAATAATTTTCACTAGCAAGACATTCCCAAAGGAATTTCTTTAGGTTGGTTAAAGGAAAATGATGTCTGGTGAAAATATAGGTCTAAGTATGGAAAATCATTGGAAATGGTAAATAGTAGGTAAATATAGTAAATTGTTGGTTTCCTCTACTCAATTACTTTAAAAGATAATTATTTATTTAAAAGATAAATAACATCGTATTGTGATATTAATAAACAAGCGAGATATGACATATATAAGAACAAACAAACATGTGACAAATTGAATTATCCCATTTAACAGAATTTTATTTTAAGCGAGAGAGACAGATAAAAAGGGAGAGATATGAAAAGCATCAACTCGTAGTTGAGGCACTTTTAGTTGTTCATTGATTGCTTTCTCATATGTACCTTGACTGGGGAGTTACAGCTGAGCCAGTGACCCCTTGCTCAAGTCAGTGACCTTTAGCTTCAAGCCAACAACCTTTGGGCTCAAGCCAGTGACCATGGGGTCGTGCCTGTGATCCCATGCTCAAGCTGGCAACCCCGCACTAAAGCCAGTGACCCTGGCTCAAGCTGGATGAGCCCATGCTCAAGTTGTCATCCTTGGGGTCTCAAACCTAGGTCCTCAACATCCCAGGTTGATGCTCTATCCACTGCACTACCACCTGGTCAGGCAAAAGGTACATTACACACAAAGTGGTACAATATTAATTCAATATTAGGATAAACTAATAGTGTATATTGCAACCCCTTTGTCATTCAATAATAAGGAAGAGTATTTTAAAAGCTAATAAATATGATAAAATGGAACACTATCCAAAAATCTTTCTAATTAGCAAAAAGAAGACAGGTAAAGAGCAATAAAGAAACAAAAAATAAAGGGGAATAGCAGAAATCAAATAGCAAGATAATAGACTAAAGCCTGCTGAATTAATAGTTATATTAAATAAAAATGGACTAAATATTTCCAGTAAAAAGCCAAGATTTTAAGACTTGGTGATGAAGCAAGAATCATCAAAATGGAATGTACAACAGGTGCATTTTAAATATAAAGACATAAATTGAAAGTGAAAAAAAAGGAAATGGTATATTATGGCAACACTAAGCATAAGAAAGCTTGTATTAGTGTATTACTATAAAACAAAATAGACCTTGAGAAAGGAGAGACAAAAAGGGTCATTCTATAATGATAAAAAGTAAATAATTAATCAAATAATATAACAATTCTAAATGTGCATATACCTATTAATAGAGTTTCAAAATACCAGTAACAAAATAAAATTCTAGAAGTAGAGATAAATAAACATATAAACACTTGCAGTTAGAAACTTAACTCCTTCACTGTCAATAAATGAAGAACATCCAGAGAGAAAAACTCAGTAAGATTGGAAAATATTTTAACAATAATATCAACCAATTTGACCTTGACATTTTTAAACCACTATAACCAACTAGTTCAGAATACATATCCCTTTGAAGTACTTATGTAATATTTACCAAATTAGATCATGTGCATAAAAAACATCTCAGAATATAGAGTTCACCGAGAAACAGACCAGCACACATATAATTAACAGATTTTCTACAAAGGTATGTGCAAATCGGTGGGGGAAGGTAACTCAATAGGTAAAAGAGTTCTTTTTCAGCATTCCAGGTCGATCTTTTATCCACTGCACCACCACAGGTCAGGCAAAGGAGTTCTTTTCAATAAATGATGTTGGGCCTGACCAGGCAGTGGCACAGTGGATAGAGCGTCAAACTGGGATGCGGAGGACCCAGGTTCGAGACCCCAAGGTCGCCAGCTTGAGTGCAGGCTCATCTGGTTGGAGCAAAAAAAGCTCACCAGCTTGGACCCAAGGTCGCTGGCTCCAGCAAGGGGTTACTCGCTCTGCTGAAGACCCACATTCAAGGCACATACGAGAAAGCAATCAATGAACAACTAAGGTGTCGCAATGAAAAACTGATGATTGATACTTTTCATCTCTCTTCATTCCTGTCTGTCTGTCACTATCTATCCCTCTCTCTGACTATCTCAGTCCCTTTAAAAAAACAATAAAATAAGTAAATGAAAATTAGACATTAACTTGGGAAAACAAATTTTATTCCAACCTTAATAAAATATGAACTCATGGTAGATCATAGAAATAAATATGAGTAAAAACAAAATTCTAATATATATAATATAATATTTTCATAGCTATAGTGTAGAAAGATTTCTTAGAACAGAGGAAACAATAATATAAATGAAAAAAATAAGTCGGACCACATTAAAACTAAATATATGAGCTCATAAAAGGCCAACATTAATAAATAAAATAGGCAAGCTACAGAGTGGAAAACTCTATTTACAATATATATATCTGACAAAGAAGTCATATCTAGAATATATAATAATATAAATCAGTAATAAAAGACAAAGAATCCAGAAAAAGTGGTCAAAAGAAATAAAAATTATAATAATGGTTATCTCAGAGCAAATGTTTAAAAGGTGAATAGAAGGGGCAACAAAGGAGCTTTCTTGATCAATGAAAATGTTCTGTGTACTGACTGGAACGGTAGTTACATGAGTGTATATATTTATCAAAATTAATTTATCTACATACACTTGATAGGTGCATTTTATTGCATATAAATTCCATCCCAAGAGAAACTTAATATGAATAAATTTATTTTATTATTGTCTGTTAGCAAGCTTGATAGCAGGTATAGGGAACCTATGGCTCATGAGCCAGATGTGGCTCTTTTGATGGCTGCATCTGGCTCACAAACAAATCTTTAATAGAAAAAATAATAACGTTAAAAATATAAAACATTCTTGTGTATTACAATCTATTCATTTCTTACCGCTCATGTTCATGGTTGCAGTTGGCTGGAGCCAATCACAGCTGTCCTCTAGGAAACCACATTTTTATTGGATAATGCATAATGTACACGGGTCGTTGTGAGATCAGAAAGTAAACTTTCTTCCTTTAATCAAGTAGTCAGCTAGCTAATTGCAGAAACCCTTTGACGAAGAAGATGGCTAAAGGAAAAAAAGATGAGGAGTATCATACTTTTCAGCAGGAATGGACAGAAAAATTTGCCTTTGTGGAGAGAGCAGGTTCTGCAGTGTGTCTAATATGCAATGATAAAATTGCATCAATGAAACAGTCAAATATAAAGCAGCACTTCGAAAAATGCCATACTACATTTGCATAGAAATATCCAGTGGGGGACAGCAGTAAGAAAGCAGGTCAAGAGCTACTGTGGAGAGTACAAGCTAGTCAGCAGCAACTTCGTATTTGGACCCAACAAGGTGACAGGAATTTGGCTAGCTTTGCTGGTGTTTTAGCAATTGTGAGAAACAGAAAGCCATTCCCAGATGGGGTGTATGACAAAACATTCATGCTTGATGTTGCTAATGAACTTTTAGATGAATTTTCGGATAAAGACAAGATAATTAAAGAAATAAAAGATATGCCTCTGTCGGCAAGAACTGTTCACAATTGTACCATCATAATGGCAAATCAAATTGACACAAGACAAGTGAAGGACATAAATGCATCACCATTCTTTTCTCTCGCTTTGGATGAGTCAACAAACATAAGCCATTTATCCCAGCTCAGTGTGATTGAAAGGTATGCTGTCGGTGACACACTACCTGAGGAAAGTCTTCCTGTTTTGCCTATGAAAGAGACAACAAGAGGGGAGGATTTATTCAAGTCTTTTACTGAGTTCACTAAAGAAAAAAACCTACCGATGGATAAACTTATTTTGATGTGTACTGATGGTGCACCGTGCATGGTGGGGAAAAACAGAGGATTCATAGCACTTCTTCGTGAACATGAAAAGAGACCCATCCTAAGTTTTCACTGCATCCTACATCAGGAGGTGCTTTGTGCTCAGATGTGTGGCCAGCAGCTTGGTGAGGTGATGTCGCTGGTCATTCAGGTGGTCAACTTTATTGTTGCCCGAGCTTTAAATGATCGCCAGTTTAAAACACTGCTGGATAAAGTTGGGAATAATTATCCTGGTCTGCTTCTGCACAGCAATGTGCGTTGGTTGTCAAGAGGGAAGGTGCTCAGCCATTTCGCAGCTTGTTTGAGTGAAATCCGAACTTTTCTTAAAATGAAAAACATCGAGCATCTTGAGTTAGCTAACACTGAGTGGCTCCTGAAGCTCTACTATCTCATGGACATGACTGAACATCTGAACCAGCTCAATGTGAAAATGCAAGGCATTGGAAATACAGTCATATCCCTTCAACAAGCAGTGTTTGCATTTGAAAACAAGCTGGAACTCTTCATCACCAGCATTGAAATAGGTCGTTTACTACACTTTGAAAAACTGCAAGAGTTTAAAGATGCATGCACAGCAAGTGACCCTGCTCAACATCTTGATCTGCAGCAGCTAGCGGGCTTCACATCTAATCTCCTGCAGTCATTCTAAGCACGCTTTGGAGAATTTCATGAGCGCACTCCTCTTTTTCTTTTCTTTCTTTTTTTTTTACAGGGACAGAGGGCACGTCAGAGACAGGGATAGATAGGGACAGACAGACAGGAATGAAGAGAGGTGAGAAGCATCAATCATTAGTTTTTGATTGCGGTTGTGACACCATAGTTGTTCATTGATTGCTTTATCACATGTGCCTTGACCGTGGGCCTTCAGCATACTGAACCACCCCTTGCTGGAGCCAGCGACCTTGGGTCCAAGCTGGCGAGCTTCTTCTCAAGCCAGATGGCCCCGCTCTTAAGCTGGTGACCTCCGGGTCTCGAACCTGGTTCTTCCACATCCCAGTCCGATGCTCTATGCACTGTGCCACTGCTTGGTCAGGTGAGTACACTTCTCTTTTTGAGTTCATCACCCATCCACATGAGATTGCAGTGGACAGTGCCAACCTGAGTTACATCCCTGGTATCTCCGTCAGAGATTTTGAGCTACAAGCTGCTGACCTGAAGGCCTCAGTGTAAAGTCAGTACCCAGGGCCACCATCACAGCAGCCTAACCCATGAAGGTTCGCATTGGATTCGAACACTCGGTAATGAGACAACGAAGCCAAGAACTGGTGAGCCATCAGCTTTGATTCTAGCTTGAACCCAGCGGGCAAGCAAAAACACACACTGGGCTCCAAAATCCACTCATTCAGTGCTCACAAAGCTACTGACTTATCCGAGTTTCCTAGAATCAAAGGTTTCTAGCTCACCAGACTTATTCACCTCTGTTCCCCATCTCCTCCAGCACAAACTCTTAATAAACTGGCTTCTCTCTCAGCAATCTACCATCTTGACTGCTTCTCCTGTCCTCTTTGTGGCCTTAATCTGCTCTCCTCTCTAATGTCTCAGGAACCCAGGAACCGAGAGAGCAAGCTACTGGTCTGTCCCACTTTATATTGTAAAAATCCAAACCCTTAATCGAATTTACAAACAAGGAAGTCTCTGATACAAAGTCACCCATCTGAGGCATAATGGGATTCCTCAGGAGAGTGCACCACCCCACATCATCCAATCAGTCAAGGGTGTGGGGAAAAGTTTACTCTTAAAACCAAACCTTAGGCTATAACGACCTGGCCTGCTTACATTACAGCTTTTCCCCCACACCCATCCCAAGCATAAGGGCAAATAATATCACCTGGGTGATGGGCTTCCATGTGGGTAGCGCCATCTTTAACAAAGTGAGCATATTATATTTTATCTGCCCAACATTCAGATATGTAGGTGAATAAGTTCAAGTCACTGAATGAAGATTTGGAAAGACTTGCAGGACAGCAGGCAGAGTTGGTGAGCAAACACAAGTGGGGAGAAATAAAAAAACTTCAACCCGCAGACCAGCTAATTGTCAAAACTTGGAACACACTTCCCGTCACATACCACACACTGCAGCGTGTGAGTATTGCTGTATTGAAAATGTTTGGCTATACGTATGCATGTGAGCAGTTTTTCTCACATCTAAAGAATGTTAAAACCAACCTACGATCACGTTTAACAGATGGAAGTCTCAATGCCTACATGAAGCTTAACCTCTCCACATATCAACCAGACTATAAAGCCATCAGCAAAACCATGCAGCACCAGAAATCGCATTAATGGTAAGAAGTACTTTAGTTATCATTGGTTAACTACAGCATAATGTTATTAAAAAGAATTCAGAGACTTATTGTACTTTAAAAGTGTTGGTCTTACATAAAATTCACACATTTACTTGTATTTAGTGTTAAACATATTGTATGGCTGTAAAGCCAGTAGCTGAAGCCACCATCAGAGCTGCCTGGCCCAAGCAGGTTCGTATTTGATTTGAACAGTCAGTAATGAAACAACAGAGCCAAGAACTGGTGAGCCATCAGCTTTAATTCTAGCTTGCACCCAGGGGCAAGGAAAAACACACATTGGGCTCCAAAACCCACTCATTCAGTGCTCACAAAGCTACTGACTTATCCGAGTTTCCTAGAATCAAAGGTTTCTAGCTCACCAGACTTATTCACCTCTGTTCCCCATCTCCGTCTCTAGCACTAACTCTGCATAAACTGGCTTTTCTCTCAGCACTCTGCCATCTTGGCTGCTTCTCCTGGCCTCCACGTGGCCTTAATCTGCTCTCCTCTCTAATACCTCAGGAACCAAGTGAGCAAGCTCCTAGTCTGCCCCACTCTATAATGTAGAAATCCAAACCCTTAATCCAATCTACAAACAAGGAAGTCTCTGATACAAAGTCACCCACCTGAGGCATAATGGGATTCCTCAGGAGTGTACCACCTACATCATCCAATCATTCAAGGGTGTGGGGAAAAGCTTACTCTTAAAACGAAGCCTTATGCGCCTGACCAGGCGGTGGCGCAGTGGATAGAGAGTTGGACTGGGATGCAGAAGACCCAGGTTCGAGACCCTGAGCTCGCGAGCTTGAGCGCAGGCTTATCTGGATTGAGCAAAAGTCCATCAGCTTGGACCCAAGGTTGCTGGCTCCAGCAAGGGGTGGCTCGGTCTGCTGAAGGCCCGTGGTCAAGACACATGTGAGAGAGCAATCAATGAACAACTAAGGTGTTGCGACGGCAACGAAAAACTGATGATTGATGCTTCTCACCTCTCTCTGTTTCTGTCTGTCTGTCCCTATCTATCCCTCTCTCTGACTCTCTCTCTGTCTCTGTAAACAAAACAAAACAAAACAAAAACAAAAAACTAAGCCTTAGGCTATAATGATCCAGCCTGCCCACAGCCTGTCCCAGAACACACATTAATATCAAAGAACTTCCATGTTGGCAGCGCCATCTTTAACAAAGTGAGTATAATATATTTTATCTGCCCAACAATGGCTCTCACGGAATTACATTTTAAAATATGTGGTGTTCATGGCTCTCTCAGCCAAAAAGGTTCCGACCCCTGTTTTATAGCAATGATTCTCAACCTTTGTGTTTTTACCTTCCAAGGGGGCAATTGACAATGTCTGCAGACCTTTTTGATTATCATATCTAGGGGGTTATCTAAAGGTAGAGGCCAAGGATACTGATAAACATCCCAAAATTCATGGCAGAGTCATCCCCCCAAAATTATTGGGTTAAAAATGTTGATAGTGTCAAGACTAAGAACCCTTACTTTATAAAGAGGAAGAGAAAGGGGTCATTCATAAGGTTATTTGATACATGAACATAAGAATAAGTGGCCTTAGTAAAAGGAACAAGGGCCACAAAACTGAGCCTGATTTAAATGAGGAAGAGACAAGAAATAAGAGAAAAAATATATAACTCACTTATATGTGAAATCTAATGAACACAATAATCTGATTAACAAAATAGAAACAGATGTATGGACACAGGGAGTAGACTGACAGCTGTCTGAAGGGATAGGGATTGGAAGGCTATATGAAAGAAGACACAGACAACAGGGTAGTAACAGTTGGTGAGAAGGGGCTTGGGGTAGGTGGAAATGGGCAAAGGGGGGTATGAAGGTACGAAGAGACTTTGAGTGGGGCAGAGTGTGCACAATGTGGTGTGTTGATGGTGTTATATTGAATTGTACACTTGAAACCTATATGGTTTTGTGAACCAATATAATCCCAATAAATTCAAATTTAAAAAATAAAATAAAAATAAAATGAAGATGACCCATCTTAGAGGATTAGATTCACAAGGCTGGTAGAAATTTCAAATGATGAAAAATATAAAGATGAGAAATGGATATAAATTGGGTGGACGCTGCACCATGTGTTAAGCTCTGTGTTAATACATGGGAATATTAAATAGAGGAAAACAAAATAGAAGCAGAGGGGAGGTCAGATAAGTAGTGTAGTCTGAAGAAATGAGAATCTGATTGTGTATGTGTCATACAAAGGAGAAAAGGCACAAATAAGGCACACAAAAAAAGAAAATAAGATAGGAAAGTTAGGGATACAGATCACAGAGTACAAGATGTAGCATGAGAAGCAGTCAAGGACACAAAAACAGATGCTCATACCCATTAAGGTAATTAGAGCTTGTCCCCAAAGGTCCAAAAGAATGCCTCCCTCTGTTAATGCCTCCTGTATTTAACAAGCTTAGCTCTTATCAGTAAGAGGGTTCCTGCGATTGGGTGGAGAGTGACAGATGGTGGCCAATTTTATTTCCGAGTCCCTTTCAGCTACAGGCTGCTGAGTCTTATCAAAACACTTTTCTGAGAACAATTGCCTCAAAGCAATTGCCGCAATTGCAAAGAATGAGAAAGCTATTCAATACATGGGCAACTGCTTTCTATCTCTCTGACCCTGGCGAACAGAAGCAATATAAATGAACAAACATCTAAAACAGTGGTTCTTAACATGGGTTCTATCGAACCCTAAGGGTTCAATGAGTCGGTCTGAGGGGTTCGGAGAAGCCTCTGCTGCGGAGGCCAGAATAAAGTAATACCGTAATTTGTTGTGAGTTCATGCACTTTGTTGGTTTTGTTCTTTGAGCAAGGTGATGTTCATGCACGGCTCATTTTGTGCACCAGTAAAAAATCATATACCTATGTCTTGAATTTGAAAAAAAAAAATCATATTTTATTTATCACTAAAGAAGGGTTCGGTGAATGCACATATGAAACTGGTGGGTTCGGTACCTCAAAAAGGGTTAAGAACCACTGATCTAAAAGAAACATTTCTTAAAGTTCACATGACCTTACTTCACAGCAATATAGGAGGGAAGAAGCAGGAGCCTGAAGAAGATAAAAGAAAAAAAGAATGAAATGGGAAAGGGGGGAAGATTAGAAATTGAGAGTAGAGACCCTGACTGGCTGGCTCAGTGGTAGAGCGTTGGCCCAGTGTGTGGAAATCCTGGGTTTGATTTCTGGCCAGGGCACACAGGAGAAGCACCTATCTGCTTCTCCACCCTTCCCCCTCTCCTTTTTCTCTGTCTCTTCCCCTCCTGCAGCCAATGCTCCATGGGAGCAAAGTTGGCCTGAATGCTGAGGATGGCTCCATGGCCTCTTCCTTAGGCACTAGAATGCCTCTGGTTGCAGCAAAACAATGCCCCAGAAGGGCAGAGCATCGCCCCCTAGTGGGCATGATGGGTAGATCCTGGTTGGGCGCATGAGGGAGTCTGTCTGCTGCTCCCCACTTATCACTTCGGAAAAATACAAAAAAGAAATAAAAGAAATTGAGAGTAGAGAAGATGGGACCATCACTCAGGTTAATATGTTAAGATTTCAAAATTATGGTCTTTAGTCTAATGTTTTTATTTTTACGTATAAATTTATTTCAACTATAAAAGTAATACATACTATTACAAAAAGTACAGATGTTTAAATAGGACATGGCAAATAAAATAAGTACGAAATAAATAAGCTTACTTATTCTATTAATGGACAGTTGGTAATTCAGTTTCTCACTATTATAAAACAGGCTTTAAGGGACAAATTATATTACCCTCGTACATATATTGTTTGTACTTGCATGTTTGTCCCTTGTATATGTAATCTTGTGCACCTGTGTGAGTGTATCTATAAGGTAAAATGCTAGGAGTAAAATTGCTGTTAAAAGATACTCATCCTTAAATTTTTATAAATATTTTCCTCCAAAACATCAGTACCAGTTTTTCTCCCATTGATAATATATGAATACCTGTTTCCTCATAGCCTTAAGTTATGAACTGGGGATAGAAGCAATAGTCATATTGAGGTGCTGCATGGCAAACAGCTTAAAATGGACTCAAACATCAATGTTCTTAAGATATACCTTGGTCAGTCTTACCTCATGCCAGCTAGGCATCTTCTCTCTTATTTCTCCCTCTAAGGCTAAGGTTTGGGTAAGTGAGAAGGAAGGGAAGTATAAATATATTTTGTCTACTGAACAGATTCTGTGTGTCAGGCTTTGTGTTAATTAATTGAGTTGTATTTGTTTTGTTTTAATTTTCAATTTTCAAAATACCAACACACCACAGGCAATATTCTTAAAAAATGGATTTGATACAGGTGGCATTATGAGAGATTGAGAAGACATTTTGTAATGATAACAATATAACAATCCTAAATTTGTATGCACCAGAAATAAAGCTTGAAACTATATAAAGTAAAAATTGATAGAATTATAAAAAATGAACAAATTCACAATCATAATTGAAGATTTTAACACACTTCTCTCTGGAACTGCAAGACAGATAAGAAATTGGTAAGAATAAAAAAGGTTTGAATCACCTGATTAATTAATTTGACCTAACATGTATAAAATACTATATGCCCCACCCAGAATACACATTTTTCTCATGGAATGTTTTACCAAAATAAACTTAAGCTGAGGCAAAAAGCAAGTCCAACAAAAAAGGATTTAAGTCTTAGAGTATTTTTCTGATTATAGTGAAATTGATCTAGAAATCATTAATAGATTAACTAGAGAATCCCCAAATATCTGGAAATTAAGCAACACACTTCTATATAGGCCACATACTAAATACAAACAACTCAAAATGAAAGTTGAAAAATATTTGGAACTAAATAATTAAAATATGACATATCAAAACTTACATGGTAAAGGTAAAGCAATAGTCAGAAAGAAACTTAAGTCAAAAGTAATACCAGTTTTAGATAAACTGTTCCAGAGATAGAAAAAGAGAAAATACATCCCAATTCATTGGATGAGGCCAGATAACCTTAATGATAATAACCGGCAAGGACATTGTAAGACAGGAAAAGTAAGAGCAATCTCTCTCATGAACATAAGTGCAAAAATCCTAAACAAACTATTAGTAAATTGAAAAAGATACTACATCGTGATAAAGTAGGATTTATTCTAGGAATGAAAAGCTGATTTATAGTATAGCATCCCTACATTACCAAGATAAAGAAAAATCACACGATCATCTCCATAAATACATAAAGAGCATTTGATAAAATTCCACACCTATTCCTGATTATAAAGAATGAAACCTCTTAGAAAACTAATAATAAAAGATTTTTTTTTTTGACAGAGAAAGAGAAAGGGACAGATGGACAGGAAGGGAGAGAGATGAGAAGCATCAGTCCTTCATTGTGGCACCTTAGTTGTTCATTGACCGCTTTCTTATATGTGCCTTGACATGGGGGCTTCCTCAGAATGAGTGACCCCTTGCTCAAGCCAGCAATCTTGGGCTCTAGCCAGTGACCTTGTGCTTTAAGTCAGTGACCTTTGGGTTCCCACCAGAGACCATAGAGTCTTGTCTATGATCTCATGCTCAAGCCAGAGGCTCTGTGCTCAAGCTGGTGAACCTGCACGCAAGCCGACAACTTCGAGTTTTGAACCTGGGTCCTCTGCATCCTAGTCAGACACTCTATCCACTGCACCACTGCCTGGTCAGGGAGAAGACTTTCTTAATCTGATAAAAGAATCCACAAAATATCTCTAGATAAAAGCATATTTAATGATGAAATAGAGAATGCTTTTCCACCTAGGATTGAAAACCAAGAAAAAAGACATGTTCTCTACCTGAATTCAGCATTTACAGGAAGGAGGTCATAGCTAACTTATAAGGGAAGGAAAAAAATAAAAAATATGAGATTAGTAAGAAAGAAGTAAACAAGTTATTATTTATAAATTACATAATTATAAACAAAATCTAAGAGGCTCTACAAAGTACATACTAGAAATAGTGCATCTAGCTGAATATAAGGTCAATATATAAAAATACATAAAAATCTATTATATTTCTGTATACCAGACATAAACAATTAGAAAATGAAATTTAAAATAATATAATTTACAATAGCACCATAAACACCATTAGAAATACAACCCTATGCAGATTGTATAGGTAGAATTTTGGGGGGTAGAATTTACAAGCAGATTCTAAATTTTATATTAAAACAAAAAAAAAAGATCTAAAATAATCAAAATAATCTTATATAAAAACAAATCATGAGTGTTTATCTTACCAGATATTAAGACTTTACAAAGCAGCAGTAACTAAGACAAAATGGTAATGAGGTAAGGATAGTCACACAGACCAATAGAACAAAGTAGGGAGTCAAGAAACAGACTTGAACATTTTTAGTCAATCATTCACAACAAAAGTACTACTGCAATTTAGTGGGAGAAGGTATTGTCCTATCAATACATATCTGGACCTATTGCTGTCCATCATGAAAACAAAAATTTTGAGTCTTACACAATACACACCCACAAAATAATTTGACATAGATCATGAACCTAAAAGTAAAAGGTAAAACAATAAACTTAGTACAGAATATTATATAATGTCCTCGTGAACTTGGGAAAACTGTCCTAAATATGACCACAAAAAATTACATAAAAGATAAGATTAAATTGGACTATATTAAAATTAAGAACTTCTGTTCATTCAAGGGCACCATTAAGACAAACCACAAATTTCAGAAAGATATTTGTAATACATATATTCAATAAAAGACTTAATACTCAGAATGTATAAAGAACTACTATAAATAAGGCAAAGAAAACCTGATTAAAAATTGGGCAAAAAGACCTGAACAGGCACTTAACAACAGAAGATATCAGAATGAAAATAAGTATATGAAAAGGTGTTTAACATCAGTCATAAGGGAAAATGCAAATTGAAACCACAGTACAATATAATCACACTCCCACCAGAATAGCTAAAATGATAAAGACTGGCAATACCACGCACTGGTAGAAATATGGAGCAACAAATACAACCACTTAGAAAAGTGTTTGGCAGATCAACTAAAGCTAAACATATATATTGCTCCTGACCCACAATTCTACTCTTGGTACTTTCCCAGCTGAAATCAATGCTTGCACCTATAGCAGTTTACTTTATTATAACTCAAACAGGAAATAATACACATGTTTATAAACAGGAGTAAATTGTGGTATATATTCACAATGAAATACAATGGAAAAAGAACATATTACTGCTACATGAAACAACATGGCTGAATTTCATGCAGAAAATTTTATGTGAAAGTAGCCAGACACAGAGAACATAATGTATATTTTTGTTTATAAATTAAGCTATGTGGCAACGGAGGTTGGAATAGTGATTACCGTTTGAAGGTTTTCACAAGAAGGGATTGTAGAGAGACCTGGGATGTTAGGAATATGCTGTGTCTTCAGCAAAAGTTTGTCTATCAAGGCATCAGCTCCCTGTTCTTCAAGTTTGTGTCACCTGGCCCCTATGAGTTGCCTCTGACAAAGCCAGATCCCAGGAGCCATGGTGCAATGCTTTATGTGGGCCAAAGCCTCTGTGAACCTGTTTGGGCCGGACTTGGGCACCGGACTGTGCTGCTGCCACTGCAGCCGGCTGATGGAGCCCATGCTGGACCAGCCCCTCACTCTGGGGAAACAGAGACGAGCCCATGGTATTAAGAGATGAGGCAACTGTGGCAGCAGCAAGGACTCTCCAGTGAGCAAGCAGCAAAGGCCCAGCCAGCTGCACGGGCAAGCAAAGCTGGGGAGGCATCTAACTGGGTCCACCACACCAGCTGACCCCTGTCCTAGGCAACGGCAGCAGCTACAACCAAACAAAGCTTCAGAGCCCTCAGAAACAAAGGTTGGGATACAGCAACAGGCAAACAAACAACACAGATCAACAAACATCCTGGCTAAAAGAGGGAAATTGATGACGAAGGAAGGAAATAATGAATATCTATAATGGCCTTGACACATGCTGTAGCAGCAGGCACCACAATTCATTTCAATAACTCTTTCTTTAGGTATTACAGGAGACTGCAGTTGGCCATCACTTGAAAGGAGATGCTATAAAGGGTTGGATCTGTACTTTCAGGAAAAAAGTGAGACAGCTTGTGCTCTCTCTGTCTCACACACACAAATGCAAACTCTACACTATACCACTGGAACTCGATATGATGAAAGGGCATGAGGGGATCTGAGCAGTTCAAGCAATGAGTTGTATTGAACTTACTCATCTCACTGAACTTTCCTAGGCTCGGCTTCCTCTGATCTACTGGACCCACAGTCACTTGCTGCCCCTCAGTCACTACATACTCTTTACAGGCCTGAGTTGTTCTACTGCAGGAGATCAACCACTCACCAAATGGAATTCTTGGCTCCTCATACACCACAGGGCATGGGATTTCTCTTTATATGAGCTGTTTAAAGGGGTTGGATGACACGGCCGGAACTTCAGGGATGCTGGTTACCTGTAGGAGATGAGAAAGAGCAAACCCTATCCCTTCCTTCCTCCAGTGGAGTATCCCAAGTTGTGGTGTCTTTCTATAGCTTGTCAGGAGACCTCCCAGATGGCAGGGCAGGTGCACCAGCAGGGTGACCTGCTGGGACTTTTCATTGTACCACACACACAGTAGCCAGCTTAGTAACACTGCATCTTTCATTGCCTCCCTGCCTGCCCTGACTCATTTCCCCCTTCCCCTCATTCTCACTGCTCTGGGATTAAACTCTCACATCATAGCACTTAAGCTGCCATATGTTCTCCAGGGAACCCAGGAAAGATACATATGGTTGAGAGTTGAGAAGCTTTAGAATCTAAACATTTTATGTCATATGTTTAATAAATACATACATTTAAGCCTGACCTGTGGTGGCAGAGTCGATAAAGCATCGACCTGGAATGCTGAGGTCATTGGATAGAAACCCCAGGCTTACCTAGTCAAGGAACATATGAGAAGCAGCTACTATGAGTTGATGCTTTCTTCTCCTTCTCCCCCAACCCCTTCTCTCTCTCTCTCTCTTTCTCTCTCTCTCTTCTCTATCTAAAATAAGTGAATAAAAATAAATGTATGCATTTATTCAATGAGCATTGACTCAATTATTTTTATATTACACATTTGGATTATCTGGGCAACCACATTAAAATTAAGTATATCTACTCTATAAAATGCTTCACTTTTGATTGCTTAACTATGTAATAGTTAAGCAATAAATATTAATTATTATCAGTAGTGCTTTAATTTTTATGAGCCACTGTCAAAGGAAAGGAACAGAGAAGTTGAAATCGATGCTTAGTACCATGAGAAGATCAAATAAAGTCATGAGATAAAGGGATATTTCAAGTAATTTAAATACTACAGAAAAGTAGTAAACCAATTTTGATTTTCATTTGAGGTTTTGGCAAACCTAAAAGAATCTATACAGCAGCTGGCAGTCTACATTTAATTGCAGTAAAATAATGTAATGTTGTTAATTTGAGTTTTATTAAGCAATAGAGGTCTGATGAGGAAATTTAAATAAAAGTTTGCTTTGCACAGTAAGATATAAATTGTTATCTATTTTCTCCAATATAAAATATTCAATAATATCTGCTGCTTTCTATTGTTCTTGGTGCAAGTGGGTTGTCTAAGGAAGCACCAAGAAGTGCTGAGGTTATGTTAAGATCGATAAGGATAGAAATAATGACTACCTTGAGGGATAATTGGACGTATGATTTACACTTAATAAATACAAGGAACAAGCAGGCCTCCACTGGGCAGGCAGGGGTTGTAGTTTGGCTTTGTGTGGGCCAGTATCCTTGGTTGGGCAATCATTTGTAAGAAGTAAACATCTTTCAATAGCCAAACCGCTTGACACCTGTAAGTCCTTCCAGAAAACCGGATGTGTGCTTCCCACCCTCTTTCCCAGCATCTGGCAAAGGTGAAGTCAAGGCTAATCATCCTTTCAAATAAAACATTTAAAGTACACAAAATTTTAAGTTATATAATTTAAGGTATAGTTATCGTTCCACGTATTGGAGACAAATGCAAAGTGAAACAATTTTGTGTCAAGAGGTTAAAGTCCTATGTCCTATGATAAGCCACCTCTGATAACTTGGAAAAATGTGTGCCTCTTTAGTCATATAAATAGGGGTAAAGAAAGGTACCTCTAAAAGCAATATTTTCTGAAGAGGATAATCAAAAGGAGATGTGCAGTAATGGGGTCATCTAAGGATTTTGTTTTCATCTTGGTCCTTCACCTTCTGCAAGGGGTCCTGAGCGATTCACTCATTCAGCTGAATAATAATGGCTATGAGGGTATTGTCATTGCAATTGACCCTAATGTGCCAGAGGATGAAACACTCATTCAAGGAATAAAGGTAAGTTCAAAATGGTAATTAGTAATGCTTTAAGAAAAATTAAGCATAATGTTGTGATAGGGCAAACATGCATTCTCTAATTACAGCTGTGTGGCATTGGCAAGTTTTTTTTGTCTGAGTCATTTTCTTCAGTTGTAAAGTGGAAATAACAGTTAGCCATTAGAATTCTTCTGGGGGATAAGATAGTAAATACAATGCACATCAGTAAGAGTTTCATGCACTATTTCATACACTAATAAATGATGTCTACATTTCCTGATGTGGATAATTTCATTAAAAATTACTCAGTTCTGCACTAAGGTAGAGCCAGATATATTTGATAGATACTGTGAGGTGCTGAGAGAATAATTCCTTTGGCTGTTTACCAACAGCTCATACCAGACTCTCCTTTTATTCTTCTAATTGTAACCGCCTTCTTTGTGATCCGGATAGAGAAGCCCAGGACACACATCTCTAACTTAAGAACCCTGGCCCTTTCAATGGGAGAAAACCCTGCATTTTAGCAGTCCCAATTTAAAGTCCCTTTTACAAGGGATCTTTTCTGGTTGCTAAGTGACCACACCTTACTTGTTTCTTCTTCTGTGGGGGGAAAAAAACTAGGGAAGAAGATGCTTCCTGTTCTGGGCAGAGGTGTCTACCTGTCGTCATGTGGAAAAGTCATGTAGAACAGCAAACAGCTAAGAATAAGAATAAGAGAATTGCCTTATAGATGGTCATCCTGGAATCTGGCTGTAGCACATCCAGATGTTCAATAAAAACTACCTTCCTCATAGGAATTTGTGAGGATTAAATTTAACAATGCATGCACATAAGGGAAGCTTGGTAAAGGGTATATGGAAAATCTGTATAATTTCTGCATGTTTTTTTAGTCTAAAATTATCTTGAAATATTTTTAAAGAACTTAAAAATGCATACATAGTATCTAGCACACAGCCAGAGCTCAATTAATGGTAAACATAACCATCAGTCATCAGTCCCCCTTTTAATCCTTTTGGTTGGAAAGGATTCTTTCCTTTTAACCAAGCCAAAGGTACTCTGAGGCTTGTTTCTAAAGCAAAGTTCCTAAGTGTGAGCTCAAAAGTTAATAGTGCAAGAGGTCCAATGATTGCCCCTAAATATTCCATCCTCCAAGCAGAAACAAACCTACAAAGATGGGGTCTGGAGAGAACCATCTCTACCACCAAGAGAGATTTGGGACTGGAGAACTGTGTAGTGGAGGAGGGAGTGGAAACTTACCTGTCTAGCCCGAAGACTATTAGATATTACTGCCATTGGAGAAAGGGAAATTCATACCTTTTGAAATCTCTCAGTAATCTGACACCTTGGATAAGTGTTTTTTTTAATTGAATTTATTGTGGGGACATTGGTACATAAATTCATACAGGTTTCAATTGTACGACTCCATAAAACATCATCTGCACACTGCATCATGTGCCCATTACCCCAAGCAAAGTATCTTTCTGTCCTCATTTATTCTCCTCTTTCCCTCTGGCTATGTGATATATATATCACATAGAACACAGACAACAATGTGTAAATATCTCTTCACCTTTTTTTTATCCAGTCCCCTAACCCCCCTTTCTTGACAGCTGTTAGTCTGTTCCATGCATCTGCCTCTGTTTCTGTTTTGTTTCTCGGTTTATTATGTTTATTAGTGCCACATATAGGTGAGATCATATGATATTTGTTTTTTTATGACTGGCTAATTTCACTTAGCATAATACTCTCAAGGTCCATCCATGCTGTCACAAAAGGTAAAATTTTCTTCTTTTTTCGTGGCTGAGTAGTATTCCATTGAATAAATGTACCACAGGTTTTTAACCAATCTTTACTGGTGGGCACTAGGGCTGTTTCCAGATCTTTCCCATTGTAAATAATGCTGCAATGACCATAGGGGTACATATATTCTTTCAAATTAGTGTTTTGGGTTTCTGAGGATATACTGTCAGAAGTAGGATCTCTGAATCAAAGTTTTTGATTATCTCTAAACTTAGAAATGGCATTAGAAAAATGAAAGTGTCACTGGAGTAAAGAGAAGAAAAGTATGGGAGGAAAATGTAGCCAACACATGTCTCTGGCTAGACAGTCAGGAATGGGCCAGAAGAACATACATGCCTTGTCTCTAATGAAAATGCTATTTTTTTACTTATGTGGTACTCATGAGCTTTTGGAGTGCTTTCACCTCAGTATTTGGAGATTTTCTCCTGAGAAATGTATTTCTTACTACAGTTATTAAATTGGCTTTCTGGTAATATTCCAAAATTAGTTAGGTGTGAGGTAAGTTGGCTTCTACACATTGCAAAGTATGTGATGGCCTAACTGCTAAGCTGTACATCTGAAACTCTTACAAAATAATATTGAATGTAAACTATAATTGAAAAAGAAAATGAGATAATATAGTTAAGGGCAACAGTGTGGCAGAGTTTCTAACTGAGAACTTAATAAAAGTGAGTTCTTCCCCATTGAGGTTCCAGATCTGCAGAATTAAGGGCCTTAATTATGGGCTTTTCTCCTGTCCTGGCCATCCCATCCCACACTCTGTTTTCAGAGGGGAGACCCTCCCCCTGGAGGCCTTGTGAGGATAAAAGCCTTTAAGTCAGCTCTTAAATATTTGTTTCTGTTCAGGGTATTATATTAAGTGAAATAAGCCAGTCAGATAAAGACAAATAGTTTTTTAGATATATATAATCTAATGAACTAAATAAAGAAACTAGAAAAGATTCATAGATATAGAGAACAGACTGACAGACTGACAGCTGTCAGAGGGGAGAGGGGCTGGGGGCTGGGTGAAATAAGTGAAAAGACTAAGTCAAAAACAAAAAATAACTCATGGACATAGACAACAGTATAATGATTACACTAGGGAACAAAAGTATGTTGCATCCACAGAAACACTTATTCTTACGTAATTCGAGTGTGCTGATCTCAAATCTGACATTAGTTTTTCTCTGTAAGCTACAGTTTTTTTTTGCAATTCAAGATTTTAGTTGTTCACCTTATTGTAAAATTTTCAACATTTAGTTTAACATAATGAAGTAGAATGTCTTCTTGGGCATCATCTTTGTAAAAATATAATAATTTATATAATGCAGTAAATACACTAATACACTAAAATATATGATTGCATCAGAATTTGTCTCCAATTTCAAAATAGAACATATCAAAAACACTTATTTTAATCATAAAACTTGCGCAAAACTTATTTAAATTCTATTTAGGCAAAAATTTGCGTTTGGAGCTCTTGCGTTTGTGTACTTGTTGAGGACAATCTTGTTTGATGCTCCAGCAGTAGACTGCCATTGTTTAGAGCTATCAAGAAATAGCCACTATTCTGTTGGACTGTAAGTGGTAACACCTAGCTGGCTGAGAAGACTATTGATATCATGACAGTAAAGAAAGTGTTTGTCTTTAGAAAAAAAGTCCACAAAAATTTATTCACGTTTCCTGAAATGGGATACTTTACATGACCAATGAAGTACATTCTTTTCTTGGAGCCTGGAAGCTAATAACTCAGCTGCTTTCTTTGATAGGCCTAAATCTCTTACTAAGTCATTCAATTTGGGTTGGCTAAACTGCTGAGGGGTTAATGACTTCTTGGCATCAGAAGAAGACCCTTCAGATTCTACAACCATTTCCTCATGCATCTTATCAAAATTCACTTGATCAATATGTTCACTTTCTTTGTCCTTAGAGAAATAAAACCACTGAAAACTGGAACAGGGGTGTGTCTCAGTGTGGGATAGGTCATATTGCTGAAGGAATACTAGGATATGTGATCATATGCCATTTTTTCTTGCCGATGCTCTTTGTATGGATCAGACAGAAATAACAGTCACTGCTCTGGTCCTTAGGTTCATGCCAAACCATGAGAATACCAAAAGGCATTCCTTTTGTCCAGTCATGAAGCATTTCCTCACAATTATGACACACAATATGAGGAGCCTAATTCTTGTCTTGATTGCCAAGAGGAACTTGAAAATAGGCAATATATGCATGTGTCACAAATGATGAAATATTGCACCTTTGATATTGAAGTGTGTAACAGCCACATATATAACAGAAGGTGTCAGAACTATTCTTACATTTACACCTACTTGAAGAAGCCATGATTCAATCTTAAAACAAAATAGAGGGTGTGTTTATCAGATAATAATCTTTTATATTTAAAAACAACTACAATTATGTAAAAGTGAGGTTTGTAAAACATTAATTGCCTTGTGGTTATGTTCAATCCAAGAGTCATTGCCCTTTAACTCCAATTTAAAAACCAATGCATGCCATTAACTGTAACAAAAGGAAATTAAAATTGCATAAAAACTAAAGCATGCACCTAAAAATGGATTTCATATTTGGAATCTGTGATGCAGAAGTATATAGAAAAGTTCTAAAATCTCATGCAACAGAAAATGAAAATGAAATTGTTCCCCAGTGTTACACACAAAAGATACACAATGGAAGTAGTGTATCTTGGAGCTCTCCTCAATGCATGTGAGCCTAGGAACCTACTATTTGGGCACTCCTGTACAGTCTGCCACTCATCACAACCATTTCATTCATTCATTAATTCATTCATTCATTTACCTATTGGTTAATTCATCCAACAAATATTTACAGAGCATCTATAGTGTCAGGTATCTTAAGTCCAGTGATGAACAATATACCAATCCTATTATTAAGGAATGTCCCACTGATGCTATGAGTTGTCAGTCACACTCGACCTATCCAAGCCCCAAAAGTATAAATATCTATTTGAAGTTGAGGTTGCCATCTCAAAATCAGAAACAGATGTCTAAGAAAATATCCTTTATTAATATTTCTGTTATAACATGAAAAACGAGCATTTCATGCTGCTTATTCTTCTACCTGGGAAACACTGAAAATTCACATTTTACTAGTCAAACTCTAAGATAATATTCAATAGAATATTATATTCTATATATATTCTATAGAAAGTTCTATACCTACTTTTTAACTTTTTGGTGATCTTGACTTAGTGTTATTATTTTAAAAATGATACAATGTTGACTATTCCAGTGGTTGATAAAATCTGGCTTTTTGTATGAAAGAAATGGAAATCATTATAAGAACTTTTTAAAAACTATCAAGGTAACCATTAATACTATTTGAAAACAGGGAAACTGAGGCTCAGAGAGATAAAATAAATCCCCTAAGTTGATTCAATTAGGAAGTGACAGAGAAGGATTCACCCCTGCATCAATACCCAAGTCCTGCTTTCCCTCATGAACGTGTGCTGGTGCTGCACCTCGGGGAAACTCCGCTGGTCTGTTCCTAGGAGGATTTTCCTCCTGCAATGATACTTCTTTTTCCTGTTGCATTATCAGGTTTCTTTTCTTTTCTTTTTTTTTTTTTTTTTGATTGGCATATGTTATAACAGTTCACATTTAAAATGAAAAACACAAAGAACAAAATTCTCTTGCCCTGAAGTCCTCCTTCAGCTACGTCATCATTTTGCCATTCCGATTTAATTTACAGAAAAACTTCTATACTCACTGCCTCCACTTCCTCAGCTCTTGCATTCACTCACAGGGAACTGTCAGCTCCACTCCTCTAAAGCATCTGATCCAAGTTGCCAAATACTATTGTCAGTTTTTTCCTCTCTTTGTGTATAATTTAAATTATTGGGGTCACATTGGTTAATAAGATTGAAAGCATACATTTCTATGATACATAATATTGCATTGTGTGCCCACTACCCAAAGGCAAATCACCTCTGTCACCATATATTTGATCCCCTTCACTCTTCACTATTCTGCATCCCCTCCCTCTGGTGACCACCATACTGTTGTCTGTGTGTATGAGTTTTGTTTCTTTGTTTTTCATCTCATGATTGCTTTTGACACTGATAGCAGCATTTGACACTGATGATCACTCTCTTCTTACAGAAACACCTTCACTCTATGCCTTCTGATTCCCTCTCCGAGTTCCTTCTGTGTCTCCTTGGCTGACTGCCTCTCTTCCTACCACTAAGTGCTGGTGGCTCCCAAGGCCCAGTCTCTGGCCTTTCTCTTTCCTTGGTCTACAGTACACTCACACTTGAGTGCAATGGTTTTTCAGTCCAAATTGACCCAAGGCCCTTTTCAGTAATAAATCTCTTGCAATACCCTGTCTACTATCTTCATAAGGCATCTCAAGGGCATTTATAATTTAACACTACAATGCTTTCATTTTAAAGAAGTAAAGGAAGGTGTAATTTGAAAATAAATTATATAAATGTGCTATTTGCTTATTATGCGTGTCACTTAGTACTATACTCAAATAAATACTATTATAATATTTAGCTAGTCCTATAATTACTGCAAGAGACAGCTGGTGAAGTCATATTCATTTTAACTTGAGTTTCTCTCCAAACTTGGCTGGTGTGAGATCTTGAGAATTATATTTTCTAATTTTCAGTTTCTCCCTTAAAGGTTTATTGATCCTCAAAGGATCAAATGAGATAATACTAATACTTAACATTTCATAAGCATTTGTGCTAAGTAAACATCATTCTAAGTGCTTTCTTGATTTTATTTGATCCCCAAAGCATCTCATGAGTTAGTCATCATAATCTTTTTCATTTATTAATGGGGTAACTGAGGTTCAGGAAAGCTCCAGCAAATTGTTAAATGACCCACAAGAAGTGTTGAAGCCAGGATTAGTGCCAGCCACTGAAGTCTGGATTGTCAGTCATTACGCTGTGACACAAAGCATGTGATAAGTGCACAAAAATGTTTGCTAATATTATTAATAAAAGGTATTTCTATATCTACCCTTCCCATCTTGATAAATAACTAGTTTTTGTTAATGTGAAATACAGAAATATATTGAATGACTGGTAATTTAGTCTATGGTTATAACTGTGCCTGCTACGTATGTTTTCTTTTTCACCAGGACATGGTGACTCAGGCATCTCCATATCTGTTTGAAGCTACAGAAAAAAGATTCTATTTCAAAAGTGTTGCTATTTTGATTCCTGAAAAATGGAAGACAAAACCTGAGTATGTGAGACCAAAACTCGAGACCTACAAAAATGTGAGAATATCAAGTTCTTTTTACAAATTCAATTTCTTTCCGTGATTTAGATTTTTTTCATCATATATTCTACAACCAAATGAAATTGTTTCAAAATACTCCAGCGTCAATAAGTTCAATTCATTAGCTAAAATTTGATAATATTAAAATACTTTTTCTTAAATTTCAGGCTGATGTTCTAGTTGCTGAACCTAACCCTCCAGGTAACGATGAACCCTATACTGAGCAGATGGGAAATTGTGGAGAAAAGGGAGAAAGGATTCATTTCACTCCTAACTTCATAGTAGGAAAAATGTTGCCACAATATGGACCGCAAGGTATGGGTAGAAATGAAACATTCTGCCGTTTATCATAATTTAGTAACTTTGTATTCAGTGTAGGTCAAAATAGCATTATCTTTCTGAGTCAGCAAATATAAGCCCAATGAACTTATAGCATGTGTTTTCACTTAAAACAGGGGTTCGGAACAGTGCATTTCTCAGTTAGAAATTTAATTTCTTCATGTTCCTCATAAATGTGTAAATATAGTGTTTACAATTTTTAAAAATTATTAGTATCAGAAAGTACTTGCAAAATCGTTTATTGAAGTACTGCTAGGTTTCTATGAATCTGTTAAGGAGACTGCTGAACAAATTAAACCTCCTATCTTCAATTCACGGAGTTGCCACCAAATGGCGGAGGCTTACAGTGCTTTTAGATTTTTACACGCAAATTGTAAACGGGGATTGTTAACAACTAGATTCTGATTCAGTAGGTGTGGGGTGGGACTCAAGAATCAGCTTTTTTAATAAGCTCCCAGGTGATGCTAATACAGCTTGTCTTTTATTAGCACACACACACAAAAAAAGCACAGAAAATATCCTTGCTGTTCAGCTCTCAAAAAACTGTAACTACAGAAAAAAACATCCAATTTTCCTTCACAAAATAAACTATCATTCCCATGAGCTATATAGAACAGTCTTCAGAGAAAATATTAAAAGAAACAAGCAATGGAGTATATATAATATGTACTTTCCAAGTATAATCAAATACGATTAGTATTAGCTAGTTGGGTTAATTAATAACTAGAATTAGGTATTTTTATTATCTTGAAAATATTAGGACCACCTTGATTTTCTTTATTTAAACAAGAGTCCTGGCACTTCCGTGCTCCACCCCACTTCACTACAGCACTTACAGACTTTCTCAGAAAGAAGTGTCAAACATACCTCTTTGTACTTCTACAACACTCTATTTCACCTCCATAACAAGAATAGAAAATTCCAAATGTATGGTTCAATAAATATGTGTTAAATTGATTTGCCTGTCTCATCTCACTCTTGAGCCCACCCCAGCCATCACAGTCACCATATGTAATGTCTTCTCTTTATTATCTCTCTCCTCTTGTTCTGAGACTCCACTTCTGCTCCCTCACAATCTTCCCTCACCTTTAAGAGACCACCTGTTGTTTCCCAGCACCTACAGAATAAAAACCTGAATCCTTAGTGTGAGATACTTGAGTTTCCTCTGTTGTACCCCCTCACTCAACCCGCCAAATTCAGTCTATCCAAGAATTTAAACCCCAGGAAAACTGAGCTGTACATAACTCACTAATTTGTCTAAATTTAATACTCATTGAATACCTATTAAGTTCTAGATACTATGTCCCCAGGCATGACAATGAAGAAGTCATGGTGCCTGTTCTCATGGAGACACGTGTTTAGTGTGAGAGACTGACAAGTAAGAAGCCACTATAATATAAGTACCATAACGGAATATAATAAAATTGTAAAGGAGGGTTACCTATCCTAGTCTGGGGGTGTCAACAAAGGTTTCTACATGAATGTGAACTTAATTTTAAAAGAAGAGAAGCAATTATCCAGACAGAGTTAGGGAAAGAGCACCCCATTAGAGGAAAAATACGTATAAAGGACCGGAGATGAGAAAGAGCCTGGTGTGGCTCTTGAAGGTAAAGGAAATTCAGGAATTCACTGTGATTATAGAATTTTGGAAGCAGGTGGAGAACAGTGAGAAACATGGCTACAGAGAGGAGCAGGGCCCAAGTCATCACGGATCTTGTACACATATCAAGGAGCTGGACTTAACCCTGATATCATAGGGGAGCCATTAAAGGCTGGAAAAAATGGAGGGCAGTGGGGTGGCTATGGCAGCGATTCAGGAGTAAGTCACAATAAGACTGGAAAGATGGGAACAGAGCAAAGATGGAGTAGTCAGGCCTTGAGGTTTAGATCAGCTGTGAGCCGTTGAAGATGCTGCCCTGGCTGTTCTGTCAATGCCTCCAGCTACCATAGTAACATGTGTCAGTCTCCTTCGCTACACTTGCACCATGAAGGATTTTAGTTATCTGATTGTGTGTGTCATCCACTAGACCGTAAGCTGCGTGAGGACAGGTCAGTTGTTTCATCTTTGTATACACAACTTTCTGGCAATTACTATGTGCTTCATTAGCATTTGGTGAGCCAAAAAAAAGTAGTTATATTTTTCTGAAATGTGCAGTTGTCATATTGATTTTTCTTTCTAAGAAAATCAAAACTTTAAAAAATTAACAAAGCAAAGCATAATAAAAGTTCAGAAGAATCATTTTCTTCCAGTGTGAAAGGTCATTTTACCATTCTTATTGTAATCAAGTATTTAAAATATTTTCTCACAGGAAGGGTATTTGTCCATGAATGGGCTCATCTACGATGGGGAATATTTGATGAGTACAATAACGACCAGAAATTTTACTTATCTAAGGGAAGAAGACAAGCAGTAAGGTATAGATATTTTGACTTAATTTTTTTTCCAAACTATTTTAAATCACAACCAATTTTTCTTGATTACTTCAAAACTATCAGTCTTTTGCCTTGTTTTCTACCTCTCATTTTCTCTTAGTGTTTCCACTAAGAGATTTCAGTTTTCAAAAAACTGCCACTTTGCTCAAACACTTCAGTTAGTTGAATTCTCTACTCTGCAACAACAATCATTTGCCTCTGTATGCGTGTTTGTGTGTACAACTATAAGAAACCCACAGGTGCTATGTTCAGTGACTCTATCTTCCTCTATCAGAATGAGTAATATAAATAAAGCTAATGAAGTTTTTTAATGACTTGACTGCAGAAGTTATCTGTGTGGACTTTGTATGAATGGACCTGGGAGGAATTGTGTCTGAAAGACAATCCAAATATTAAAACAAAACAGAAAACATCTCCCAATTTGAATGAATTATGTGATGTCAGCAGAAGAAAAAACTGAACACTTGGAAAGTACTCTTGGCTGCCATGATGTTATGTGTGAGTTCTTGTAACCAACAGTTGTAGTGAGTATAAACAGCTTTAGTACAGACATAAAAGACAGGGAATTTCCCAGTTTATTTTAAGGAGCTAGCACAATTCAGATACTAAAACCTGACAGGTGACATGAAAAAAGAATTCTGTAGATACAGCTTTCTAAAAAGGTTTTAAGTAAAAGAATAGTAAGCTACATCTGGCAAAATCAAGAGAATAACAAACGCACTAAGGCCAAGTAAGATGCTTTTCAGAGATCCAAAAGTGCTGCGATATTAGATAAGTAATTAATATAGAATATTGAATCCAGAATAAAAATAGTTATTCCATTATTCTTTTAAAAGAAATTTGAAAATCTTACACACTTATGCCTGAGTTAGAAAACAACAACCTCTTTTTAAAGACTTGAACTGGTACATACATGCCTCTTCACTTTCACTTTTACCAGTTCTGTTTGCCTAATGATTCCTTAAGGGGATGGGCTCAATTTTGGTTTAGTTATTCTCTATTTGGTCCTCATTTCCAAGGAGAGCTGCACTGTGCGGAGAGCTCCTCAGCCTTGGCTTTCCATTTCTCCCACAGGGACATGACTAGTCTCCACCTTTCCCCCTCATTATATTCACTCAGTCAACTTGGTCCACTTCCATTGTATTTTCTTTCGTTGTTATATTAATTCAGGTATAGACACTAAGTTCCTCCTAGAGTCATAATTAGTGTGCCAGATTCCTTTAGCTGTTCCCTCTGCACTATATAAACTACAACCCCCCATCACTTCCTCAATGTGAACATATGATGGCTTGACCTCTCAAATCTCAGCCAATGGATGCCATTCTGCATGTGACATTTAGCTTTCCTGCTTCTTTATTCTAAGCTTCTATACAGTTAGATACTGTCTATTTCCTCAAGAGAAAAGCTGATTAATACATACTCCTTTCTAGAGGTGTTCCAGAAATATCTACATATACAGCATGTTTTTCCTTTCACAAAAACATTAGCAAATCTGGCTAATTACTATGTTCTCTTAAAAATAAATTTTATTATAACATATTAATAATTTGTTGTTTATTATATTCCAATTTTAAAAATTATTGTAAGCTTAGAAACAATCACAAAATAACAGTACTGTCCTCAACAGAAGGTATTTCCTTAACAAGATACAGAATGTTAATTAAAAGCTGACAGCCTACATCATATTTAATAGTAAAATACTAGAGACATTACCAGGAATTAATTAAGGCCACTATTACCACAGTTATCTAACTTTGTTTAGAAAGTTGTAGCCAATGCAATAACACATGAAACAAAAGAAGAGAGAAAATTGATTTTATGTAGATGAAATGTGGTCCACTTGGGAAACTCAAGGAAACAAATGGAAATTAAGATTTACAGGGAAGTCTATAAGGTCACCAGATAAAAAATAAATATTCAAATTGCCTTTCCAACATTAAATAACCAGTTCAAAAATATAATGGAAAAAACATAACATTAAAGATAAGTAAAGCAAAGTATAAAACCCTAAGAAAGGTGGATGTCATATTTGAAGAAAACGCTAAAATTTTTCAAAAGTAATTTTTATTTTTTTAATATTTATTTTATTCATTTTTTTAGAGAGGAGACATAGAGTGAGAGAGAGAGAGAGAGAGAGAAAGGGGGGAGGAGCTGGAAGCATCAACTCCCATATGTGCCTTGACCAGACCAGTGCAGGGTTTTGAACTGGCGACCTCAGTGTTCCCAGTTCAATGCTTTATCCACTGCACCACCACAGGTCAGGCTCGAAAGTATTTTTTAAAAAAACAAGGTAAGTTAAGAGATTTTCAATTGATGAAAGATTTAAATTTAACTCAAATTAATATATAGGTTTTATAAAACTCTAGCAAAATGTATGTGCATTTTTAATTAATTTTTAAACTTAGAATTCATTCAATAAATAGTAGCTAAGAACATTTTTGAAAAACAATAGTAAAAAAGGGAACTATTACTTACTGAATTTAAAATATACATAATAAACCTATATTAATTAAATCAATATGAATTGACAGACACATATATAATAATTTATTATTTATAAAATAATTTACTATTTAATACAGTTAGGATTATAAATCTGTGAAAAAATATAAAAATCAAAATTATAATCATAATGACAACTAGAAGAATTAATAAAAATTGCTTTTCTATATGGTGATTGTCTTTCTATGAATTCAAGAATTATAAAAAGTTATTACTAAGAGAATAATAAATTTGGCTATATATTAATTAAAAATTTTGTTGCATGCAGTTCAAACATAAACTAAATAAAAAGGTAAAAAGTAGAAAGCTATTTGCAATTTCTTTTTTAAAAAAACAAGCTTTTTAAAAGCTTAGTATTGTAAGGCAAGAAGAACTTTAGAAATCCAGTAGAAAAACAGTAACATTATAATAGAGAAGTAGACACCGGAGAAGAAAAATAATTTACAAAAGAAGAAATAAATATGGCCAATAAACATATAAAAATTTCCAGACCTATTAGTGATTGCAGTGGCACAAATTTGACAAAGTTAAGAATCATTTATTTTTCTTTTCTCTCCCATTGGTGGTAACTTTGTCAATGGGTGAGAACTGCTACAGACGTTTATGACAGGCATGAATTGTCACAACTCTAGAAACAATTTAGTGAAACATCTAAAATCTCTAAAATATTTTCTATTTTTTGATCCAGTATTTCATGTTTAAAAGTCCATTTTAAGAGAAATAACAGAATAAGCTGTACCAGTAATCTATAAAATATTCAAACTTTTGGACCTAATCATTTAGTCTGGGAATCAATCATGTAGCAAACTTGGAAATAGAGTCAAAATATTATGTGAAACTTTATTTATTCATTGAAGTTTTGTTTTTAGTTATGACAAGTTGGGAGGGGTCAAATTAATTAAATTAAAGTTAATTTATTTTATAGTATAAAACATGCAGTTATTAAAATCAAATTTTGGAGGACTATTTTAAATTATAATAATGTATTTAAAATTTTAATTATACTAACATACTAAGTTTTTAAAAGCATGAAACAAAGCTATATGTGTGTGCAACGTTATGCTGATACATAGAGAAGGAACTACTTCAACATATTAACAGTGGTTTATTTCTGATTGTAGAACATGATTTTTTTTCTTTCTTTATACTGTTTTGCAATTTTTCAAATTTTCCATAGTGTTCATGTATTGCTATATATGAAAAAAAAAAGATGTCAGGGAAAAGCATTCTATCTATAATAGCAACAAGACTCATAAGCATATAATATAAAGAAAAATATAAAATACTTATGAACATACAAGAACTATGTAAAAACTGTATGACATAACTAATTAGGAAAAAGAAAATCAGGAAATGTCGGCAAGGCTTCTGAGGGAAACAGAAAAGGCCTTCTGCAGTACAGGAATGAGGAGACTAGATGAGGGGGAGCCTCAGGACTCGGATCTGCGTTAGTTCTAACAGCAACCATGAACCTGACTTAGCTTTTCTGCTGCATAGAAACAAATTCTGATACCAGTTAGTGGACCCTTCAGATACCTTCTGGCAAACAAAAATTACTCTAATGAGAACTAAATGTTTTATTTAAGAATGTAGGTACTTGTTTCTTGAATTAATGAGAGGAAATCAGAACAAGGTTATCTGCAGAACTTGACCACAGACTCTGTCCCTTTGAAATGATTACATCACTTAAACATCTAACCTTAATATATTTTCAGATGTTCGGCAGCTATTACTGGTCGAAATGTGGTAAGACGGTGTCAAGGAGGCAGCTGTGTCAATAAACAATGCAAAATTGACAAAGTGACAGGGCTGTATGAAAAAGCATGTGAGTTCATACCTGATAGTGGGCTGACTGAGAAGGCTTCCATAATGTTTTCACAAAGTATTAATTCTGTAAGTATCATTTTTTCTCAACACTTGTAAATTTAATGAGGTTGTTATCCCAGATGCTGCAAGAGAGGAGGAAATTTTAGGGCATCATCACTGAGCAGCTGACTCCCTGCGGGGCAGAATCAAGGCCAAAGGCCATCTTTCCCTTATGCCATCTTTAGGTCTGTTCTCTCTTTTCCATCATCTCCTCTCACTGGCTTTTAGTTTATGTGCTTAGAATTACTTCAAGTATCCTTAAGGGCAGACAAGCACAAAATTGCTTAATTAAATAAGAAATTTACCCAGGGGATCAGACACTTCTTTAATTAGTTAATAAGGACATGATCAATACCTTTAATTTAATTTTCAGAGATCTCTTTTCAGCCAACATATTTGCTTTCGATTGTTAAATGAAATTCTCTTTTTAAGAGTGTTGGTGCCCTTAGGTAGTTTGTACATAGTTTTAATAGTTTTAAAATATTTCTTAACATTTTTTTCCTGGCTAACCGACCGTAAGATAAATTTGACAAATTACCCTTATTAGTGCTAACTAGATACAGCAGTGAATTTTCACAAACTATAATTAAATGCATCAATTAATTGACTTTAGTAAGGGATCCATCTTATTTTCCAATATTTTATCCAAAATTGTGTTTTACTTTTGGAGCAGAGAGGGTGAAGTGACTTGCAAGAGTTTATCAATAACAATGAGGCATATATTCTAAAACTGCGATGCCCCATGGCTCCCAGGCCTGTCCTTCAGTCTGGTTTCACAGGTCACTTGCAGACTTATCTCAGATTTCGAAGAGGCTCCCAGATTATATGTTTTAAATTAGCCACAGAGTTCAATTTGATGCTCAGTGAAGTTTGTGAACCTATTCCTGGGTTTTAGATAAAAGTTTTTCAGATTCCTTTGCTAAAAATTAGACATACTGATAATATGAAAACATTACCAAGACAATCTGAAAAATGCAAAGAGAAAGGTGTTTGTGTTTTATAGCTAGTGATTATTTTCTAAATTATAGAATTCTAGCTATTTAAGATTTTTTAATTGAATGATAATATTGTGAAATCACTCAGAGGAGTACTTAGGTTGTACCTACTTTGTATACTATGCCTCATTTTTTAATTTTCCAAATGCTAGGGATATAAATGTTTAAGGAAGGGAGAAAAAGCTACCATTTATTGGCTGTGTTAGTATTGACCCTATTGCATGTGTTCTTATGTAATTCTTGCATAGTAACTATTGCCATTTTGTAGATTTAAAAAATGATGTTCAGATTAGTTAAGGTTGCTCAAAACAAACAAACTTATATTGAGTTTTTATTATGTGTCAGACACTGGACTAGGTTTTGAAAAAGCAAAGTTTAATTAGACAGGTTTCTGCTATAGATGGATTCACAGCCCAATAAGTGTACTACAACATTAACAGGACCTTACTACAGTTTCTATAGGGCACTCTGAGGCTACAGGGTTGGCCCTTTGGGGGAAAGGCAGAAAATTAGGAAGTATTTTGAAAATAAACTTTTGGATAAAACATGAAGGTAAAGTTTGTAATACAGAAGACAGAAAAAAAAGGAACTCCTTTACAAAACGGAAATGATGAGCAAAGTCCTGGGGGTATAAAACAGCCTGACAAGGCTACAGTGGGGATACCAAAGACCTGGAATGCCCACCAGAGTGAGGATGAAGAGGGAAGCAAAAACGCATCTTACAGTAATTGCTGTGTGCTATGGGAAGTAGTACAGATTGTCTCACAAAATCAATTGAGAGTCACCAAAGGGTCTTAACTACAGCAGTAAGAAGGAAGATGTCTTGCCTGACCAGGCGGTGGTACAGCGGATAGAGCGTCGGACTGGGATGTGGAGGACCCAGATTCGAGACCCCAAGCTCGCCAGCTTGAGTGCAGGCCCATCTGGCTTGAGCAAAAGCTCGCCAGCCTGGACCCAAGGTCGCTGGCTCCAGCAAGGGGTTGCTTGGTCTGCTGAAGGCCCGTGGTCTGTCTGTCAAAAAAATAAATAAAAAAGAAGGAGAGATGCCTTTGACAGCTGTGGAATGGACCAATTGGAGGGGGAACAAGATGGAGAAGTCCGATAGGAGGCTGCAGTAGTCTGAAGAGGGAACATGAGGGCTTGAATGATGAATAGTCCATTGGAGAAGGAGAAAAGATAATGACCCAGAGAGACAATGCAATGCATTCATCTTGGTTATTTTGTAGAGAAAAGAAGGAGGTAGTAAAACTTCCAGGTTCCTGAGTCAGGTTACTAGGAAGATAGTGGTGAGATCACACTAGGTAGGAAACACATGAGAAAGAGGAGCAGAGTTGGAGGGAAAGGTGATGAGTTCATTTATGAACACGTGCAGTTGAGCCTGTGGGACACCCAAGTGGATTTTAGAGAGAGCTGAAATGTTGGGTGTGGAAAGTTGGAATGAAAAGTGTTGTAATGTGATTGGGAAGTAATGGAGTGAGTGAAAAGTTAAAGGATAGAGAGATAAGGTGATACTAAAAGAGAAACATTGAGACGCAGGTGTCTGGAAGATAGTGGTGATAGCTCGAAATGGAAAATTTGAGAAGTAGGAAGGAATTCAAATGTAGATGAATGAGTGCTGTGGAGCCCTCAGGTTTCAGCAAGGTTTCTCTATGTTTTCTGATGGGAGTTCTGAATTATGACTGTAAATTTTCTCCAGCAGTGCTCTGTAGTGATGGTAGGGTTGAGCCAAGATTATAGGTTAGAAAGGCAGACTGGGGAAGAGGGCAAGGGAGCAACATATTTTAAATGAATCAAATTATTAAAGGTCTTAGGCAGTTGTTTATCTATATCATTGTATTGACAATTTCAGGTGGTTGAATTCTGTACAGACAAAAACCACAATAAAGAAGCCCCAAATCTGCAAAACCAAAAGTGCAATCTCCAAAGCACATGGGAAGTGATTCGTGATTCTGAGGACTTTAAGAAAACTACTCCTATGACAACACAGCCCCCCAAACCCACCTTCTCCCTGCTGCAGATTGGACAAAGAATTGTGTGCTTAGTCCTTGATAAATCTGGAAGCATGATGGTATGTGCAGTGAGTTTGAATCTTCTGAATGCAGACCTCATATTTGCATGCAATATAATTTAGACCACAACTTGGAACTCCTGGGAATAAACACAACCCTGAAAGTCAGATGTTACAATACTAACACTGCAGTAAAAAAATGCCTACCGTCACTTTATTTAACAAACATTCAGCATCAAGTGTTTCATTTGCCAAATCAAAGTAGCTTTCAATTTATGAGTGAAGGTCCAGTGAATTACACAGCCTTAACCTTTGTATTGCACTGACAGCATGTAGGTCTATAGACCTATTACTAAAACACTGAAGTAAAGACTAAACTAAAACCTAATCTGGCTTTATCTTTTAGGGCCATGTTTACAAAGGCTCTATAATTCTACTTCAAAATGCTACTAAATATAAAGGAAAAAAATTCTCCCATTAGAAGGATATGCCCCAAGTAAGCTTATTGCCATTTCTCCTAAGTTGAGACAACAACTTTCAGATTTCCTTGAACTTGTTCTGTCATTAGTCTGCCCATCCAAACACAACCTGACTGCTGTCCTTCTGCTTCTCTGTTCAGACTGGTGACCGCCTTAAACGACTGAATCAAGCGGGCAAACTTTTCCTGCTGCAGACGGTTGAGCAAGGCTCCTGGGTCGGGATGGTGATGTTTGACAGTGCTGCCTATGTGCAAAGTGAACTCCTGCAGATAAACAGTGGCGTGGAAAGGGATGCACTCGTCAGAAAGTTACCCACAGTGGCTGCAGGAGGAACGTCCATCTGCAGTGGACTTCGAACGGCATTTACTGTGAGACAAGTTCCCCTACTGTAGTTTGCCAGTTTCTTATGTTTAAGAAATTCTCCCTTTCCAAGGTTTCCATAAATGCTGTGTCTCATTGAATTAGAAAACCTAGGACAAAGCAGTGGTTCAAATGATACAAAGACACAGGCCCTCACAGCTATTGTTACCCAATCCATTGATGCTTTTGTGTTTACTATACCCCTGCATTCATGCTTTTTTTCATGTATGTCTGCATTCAATATAGTCATGTGTGTCTTCTACATGTGAGGCACTGTGTTGGGCATTAAGAATACCATGAGGGCCAAAGAGAGACCACACTTCCTGTCACAGAGCTTATAATCTTATTGGGGAGATGCATTAACCGCATAGTCACACACCTAAGTGTATATTCAGAAATTATAGTGAGTGCAATGAAGGAAAGTACAAAGAAATATAAGAGAGTATCTTCTATGAGAAAAAAAATTATCTCTGAGTTATGGTTAAACTTGGTGGTAGCTTGAAACTTCAAACTTAGGAGTATAGAAGGACCTTCATTTGGGCAAGCAAATGGTTTATGTATTAAAGCAGGAGGCCTTAGGAAAAGGAACTATAAGTATAATTGTATTGGGAGTATATCCAATGATCCCATCTGGCTATCTAATCTAATAACATCATCCTTCTACTTAGATATCAATGTCTCATCATTGTCAATAAAATTAAGTAAAACTTTCTCTATAGAGTATTTGGGACCTTTTAATATAGCCCCTGCCTACCTTTTCAGGCTTAAGTACCAGGAACTGTCTTCTAGGTATCTACCTATTTCTAAGCGAGTGAGATCAGCTGTCCTTCAGTGCATCTACACCTTTGCCAGGCTAGCTCCCCACTTGAAGTACTTTATCCTCCCTTCTGTGTACCTCAAATTACTCTTATTTGTCAAAGAACCACCACAGACACAACCTACTTCTTTACATCTTTCCTGATCCCTGTAACTCTATACAATCTCTTTCTGAATCCTATGACTTTTTTAAAAAAATATATCTTATGACTTTTAGGCTCTTCTCTCTTATTTTCTTTTTTTTTTCCCTCTCTTATTTTCTAATCATGTGCTTCACTCAAGCAAAACTTCTTTAGGAGTAAGACTTGTATTTTTAGTTTCAAGGCTGTGGACAAAATATCTTTTATACAGAAGGTTCTCAATAAATAAAACTGGATTGAGGTATTTGATTGCACCTGATGCTTAATTGTTCTAAATACAGAATACAATATTCTATATTTATTTAGTGGCTCTTTAGCCCCATGAAACAAACAATAGGAGGCTAGAAGAGGCTGGCAAGGTCTAAGGTGTCAGACATCAGCAATGTCTTGGGCAGGTCTGCCTGCGCCTGCTGTGGGCATGACACACCAATGGGACTGTTCCAGATTGCCAAGTAGCAGCAGAAACATTGAGGTTCATGTGGACAATGGACTAAAACATTCCTTCAAATGCAGTTGACCCTCTGGCCTTTTTATTCTACCTTGAAGGTCAGTTCCCCGAAAGTGGTTTCTATCGTGTCCACCATCAGCTGGAAAACCCTTTGCCAGATGCCTGTGTGAATCTGGGTTCTCCTGCCTCTGCCATTCATTCAAGCTTTAATTAAAGAAGCAAATGAGGAAGGGAAACTGATAGAGAAATAACTGACATGTACTAAACCCCAGTTCTGCAAAACCCTAAGGGGGATGACTAATGCCAGATGGCCTGGTGATGAGGAGAAAATGTCTGGTTCTGCATTTTCCACTCAGATGGGTAAGAGAGGATGAGGGATACAACTGGAATTCAAATGCTCCTCTTACCCAGTGGAATCTGAGTGGGGATTAGGAGGAGCTTTTTGGGTGACTTCACGGTGATGAGGTAAAGGGCCTTGGATATCACACTGTCCTCAAGATCCCCACTGGTCCTTGCTAAAAGACCCTGGTCAGGTCTGTCTTGGGCTCTGGTACTGGTGTCTGCTGAGGTGTGGCCACTGTACTTTGCTATTTCTCTTGACTTGTTAAGAGGCCAGTGGTCCTCCCCAGCTAACCCAGTCCCAGTCTGGCTCTCTGTGTTGGAGCAGAGCCCTGAGCACATGTCCTCTATCCAGCTGCAAGGAAGGCTGGACACCTTTCAGCCTCTATGGCAAGATGACCAATTCTCTTTCCTGCCAACTCTCAAGTCAGCTGTCTTCTATCTCCTCAATGATATATGTGGGAATGTCTGCATATTTTTCATGACACATAGAAGTGATGGGGAGTGGTGACAAGGGAATCCAAATTAAGTCCTTTCTCTGGTAGCTAAAACCTGCAGCTCAGTCAGACCAAGGCCACAGCCATGGCTGATAGGCTCCTGGATTCTGGGATCCTTCACACAGCAACAGTCAGAGTTCTGCTCCCCTCCCCTGCATGTCCACCCCCTCTCAGAGTGCAGAGTGGGGTGAAAGTCTTTTCTGCTTTCAGTTTTCCTTTCAACCTGCTTAAGATGCCTTCCCTTTCTGAGAGTTTGGTTCAGGGGGGAGGTTACTTAGGCTTCATTGCTTGTTTCCCCTGCTTCTGGGTCTTACTTCCAATCTTTTAGGGGAAGAGTGTACTCTTGCCTTCCTTTTCTTAAATGAATAACACTATTCTTTTATCTAATTTTCCTTCCATCATAATCTTATTCAACATTGTCCCCTCTACATGATATAAGTTTCATGAATGGTCTGATTTAAAACTATTATTTCCAAAGAGATATTTGACCATTCTTAGACACTTCTGTTTATTCTCTATGGAACTTCTCTTCTTTTTCTTCAATAAATACAGTTTTCACAAACACTTTGGCCACCCTGAGTCTGATAACTCATGCTCTGAATTATGTCCTTAGGTGATTAGAAAGAGATATCCAACAGATGGATCTGAAATCGTGCTACTGACTGATGGGGAGGACAGCTCTATAAGCACATGCTTTAAGGAGGTGAAACAGAGTGGAGCCATCATCCACACAATAGCCCTGGGGCCCAGTGCAGCAAAAGAACTAGAGGAGCTGTCTAAAATGACAGGTAAGGAACAATCTGCTGAGTCCCCCTGTATTGTCGCTTCCCCTGGATGGTGAGCTCCAGTGAACTGGAGAATAGGGCACAGGTGGGACTGTCTTACCCCCAAACAGACTTTACAACTTACCTATTTATTTTAAGGCCTTAAGATGGGACCAGTATGGCACTGTACTGAGGACTGAGACTCTCTCCCCAGGAATTTTGTAAGGACTGGAAGGAATCTAATACATTAGCTGAGAACCACTCACTTCCACTTGGCAACTGACCAAGAGACCCAAACAAGACAGATGACAAGCTACTAACTACACAATACCATGACACAAGCTCTGTATTGGCAATAGAACATACAGTGAGGCACAGAGAAGGGAAGGCAAAGGGTATAGAAAAATGATATCTGAGTTGTAACTTTTAACAAGGAGTGGCAGGGAGAGAGAAAAGTGTCTGCTAAACCATATGGAAGGCCACTCTGCAAATGTAGAATACAAGGGACTTTCTCTGTAGAACATTAATATATTGTACTTCTAACTCCCATATACAATAGATGGTTAAAATATGTCCCTGGCTTTTTTAGCATAATAGATGAGTACAATTTATTTATTTATTTATTTATTTATTTATTTATTTATTTATTTATTTTTTATAGTGTGAATTAGAGTGTTTATTATTGTAACCCACTGACAGTTTGGTGTTATTTATTTATTTATTTATTTTTATTAATTTTAATGGGGTGACATTGATAAATCAGGGCACATATGTTCAGAAAAATATTTCCAGGTTATTTTGACATTTGATTATATTGCGTACCCATCCCCCAAAGTTAAATTGTCCTCTGTCACCTTCTATCTGGTTATACTTGTGCCCCTTCCCTCTCCCTACCCACTCACTCACCTCCTCCTCCCCCCCGGGTAGCCAGTACACTCTTGTCCATGTCTCTGAGTCTCATTCTTATGTCCCGTCTATGTATGAACTCATATAGTCCTTAGTTTTTTCTGATTTACTTACTTCACTCAGTATAATGTTATCAAGGTCCATCCATGTTGTTACAAATGATCCGATGTCATAATATCTTATGGCTGAGTAGTATTCCATAGTATATATGTACCAAAGCTTTTTAATCCACTCGTCCTCTGACGGACACTTGGGCTGTTTCCAGATCTTCGGTATTGTGAACAATGCTGCCACGAACATGGGGGCGCATTTCTTCTTTCCAACAGTGCTATAGTGTTCTTAGGGTATATTCCTAAAAGTGGGATAGCTGGGTCAAAAGGCAGTTTGATTTTTAAATTTTTGAGGAATCTTTATACTGTTTTCCACAGTGGCTGCACCAGTCAGCATTCCCACCAGCAGTGCAGGAGGGTTCCCTTTTCTCCACATCCTCGCCAGCTCTTATTCTGTGTTGTTTTGTTGATGAGTGCCATTCTGACTGGTGTGAGGTGATATCTCATTGTGGTTTTAATTTGCATTTCTCTAATGATTAGTGATGTTGAGCATTTTTTCATATGCCTATTGGCCATCTGTATGTCCTCTTTGGAGAAATGTCTATTCATTTCTTTTGCCCATTTTTTGATTGGGTAGTTTGTCTTCCTGGTGTTGAGTTTTATAAGTTCTTTATAAATTTTAGTTATTAACCTCTTATCAGATGTATTGTCGAATATGTTCTCCCATTGTGTGGTTCATCTGATAAGGGGTTAATAACCAACCCACTATTTATTTTTATTTACTTCTTTTATTTAGGACCAGCATTATGGATATCAATTATTATGATTAGTTGCTTTCTGAGGAAGCTAAAATGACAGAACAGATTGCTTCTAATACTGGCTGTTTTAGGCTGGGTTTCTTAGAAGCAGAGATTGAGACAGGGCTTTGGGTTCATGTGATTTAGAGAGGGAGAACTCTCAGAAGAAAGGGAGGGAGAAAAGTAGGACAGGGGAGGGAAAAGAGCTAAGCAGGGATCTGACTGAATTTAGAGTCTATCTGAAGCCTGACCCCACAGTGGACTCTGGGCCTGGAACTGCATCAGAGACTTGGTCTAACTTCAGCAGGAAGACTGGCCTTTTTTATCATTATGTCCATCAGTCAGAGGCTGTGGACTATCAGGGCAAGGCAGAGATGAGGGGCCATGTTATTTCTCTAGATTGGTGTCCCCTTTTGGTAAGGCAATCCTCTGGAAATGAGGCAGCTAAATGCCATTAACAGCCCATGGAGCCCCAGAGAAGAGATGGACTCCCTAGATAAGGAGATCTGAGTAGAGCACCAACAGTATTATCAAAATACTGACCTTGGACTTAGGAGAACATTAATAGTTTAAAAGTACTTTCAGGCCAACTATCTTAATTATACCTGTTCTAAATAGCCCAAGACTTGCCAGGCTAATATGTAGTATTATTTTTATTACATATTGTACTTTTCTCTAAGTGTTTCTTATTAGCTGTTAATTCTTGCTTGTGTCACTTGCATATCTTTTCTGATTTAGTAAAAACTCAAAAGTCAACCTTGTTAAGATTATGTCTAAAATAAGAATTAGAATTATGTCTAAAATAAGAATAAGTCTATAGGCGTAGAGTAAGGCTTCATGGATTCTCTCATATGATAGTACCTTGCTTTTAAAAGATGAATTTTATTATATTAGTTTGGGTCTGTCAGAGATTCATTGGTGCTTTACAGAGTTGACAGAGTAACACGACTGAGATGTTGTTGAAGCTAGAATTTGGTAGGATTAAAAAATTAGTATCAATTTCTGAGTTAATCTGGATACCTAGTTGATGTTGATCTATAAATACTTTAATAACACAGTTCAGTATTCAGTATTTATTTTGTGTACTCTGCTATCCCAAGAATAGCAAAAATGGTGCAAATACTTGCTTTCTACAAAATAACTTCTGATAATGCAATTGATTCTAGGAGGTTTACAGACATATGCTTCAGATCAGGCCCAGAACAACGGCCTCATTGATGCTTTCGGGGCCCTCTCATCAGGAAATGGAGCTGTCTCCCAGCGCTCCATCCAGGTCAGACTTCCTCCTTTTTGATTCTTTATGTTACAAATAATCCTAGCCAAGACAAAGAGGTTGATGGTTAAAAGTTTTAAATTCTATGTTCTTCTGGTAGTGATTTAAAGTTAAAATAGGAGTTTTAGGCCAATATTAAACATTATTTCTAAAATGCAACACTACTCGTTTGAACAAGACAATGGTGTTTACTTGTTTGGAAATAGTACTAAGTGACTTCCTCATAAAAACCAATAACGCAAAGCATAATGAGCTCAAGAACTCTTTTATAACATCTGTGAACAAACACCCATAGCAATATAATTGGCTCAGAATTTCTTCAAAGTAGATCATCTCAATACAAATTCTCTGGGACAAGTGTTCAGGGATTACTTGCTCTATTTTTCCATTACCTCACATCTCCGATATTGGCCAAGATTTTCATATAATGAATGGAAAGTGCTTTGTACTATGAAAAGCCCATTCTATCAGTCCAGACACCTGGATCCTTGCCCTAGGTCTATCATTAACTCTGTGACCTTGGGCAAAGTACTTCTGTGGGCCTCAGTTTCTCAGTCAGATGTGAACCAGACACTTCTGATTTTAAAATTTAAAAAATATTTTTCTTTAAAAGTCATGGTACTATTAAAAAAATAAAACAAATATTTTTAAATGTTCTTTTCTAATGTTGCAATAATTACTCACATGATTTCTTAAACTAGAGAGAGTAAACAATCAGTACTTGCACCTGTGTGAACTGTAGCTTTAATTGTAAAAATTTAGATAAAAATAAAGGACTACATGATGTCAAAGCCAAATAATGGTAGATTTCAAAAAACAAGCTTTCTGGTCTACCAATATAGCGTTATTGCCAAAGAAGAAAGGAATTATACTCATTTGGTTATCTTAGCTCAAATTTAGAAAATCAAACTCAAAAGCCTGGTTTGGACATGGAGGAATATGTCTCAGAGGCGGATTTAATGGCAGGCACACCGGGCGCACCCTAGGCCTCGACTTCTGAAGGGCCCCGCCAAACCCCAACTTTACACTTTTTTCTAATGACACCAAGTTTGGTTTTATATGTATAACTTTAACATTAATAGCACATAATATTTTTGCCTGACCAGGCGGTGGCACAATGGATAGAGCGTCGGACTGGGATGAGGAAGACCCAGGTTTGAGACCCTGAGGTCACCAGCTTAAGCACGGGCTCATCTGATTTGAGCAAAAGCTCATCAGCTTGGACCCAAGGTCGCTGGCTCCAGCAAGGGGTGGCTCGGTCTGCTGAAGGCCCAGGGTCAAGGCACATATAAGAAAGCAATCAATGAACAACTAAAGTGCCACAACAATAAAACTGATGATTGATGTTTTTCATCTCTTTCTATTCCTGTCTGTCTGTCCTTATCTATTCCTCTCTCTGACTCCCTCTCTGTCTCTGAAAAAAAAATAGCATATAATAATTTTTATGTATTTAACAATATGGTTAACATGTATTTTTATTTTCCCTGTCTCTCTTTTTTTTAAGGGGTCCAGTTTTTTCCTCTGTGCCTGGGGACTCAACAGACCTTAATCTACCTCTGGTCTTAGAAAATTAATTAAGCTGATGAAAGAGCAAGTTCATAATCAGGCAGTTTCTGCTAGTTAGTTTTCTATTTAAGAAACCTAACAGGAAGGGAAGTAGAGAAATTTACCCACCTGCCATAGAACTCAGACCTAAGAGCCCTTCACTTTCTTCATACCCAAACTCATAATCTCTCTATGTAATTATAAAGTCTGGCTCCATGACCTGGCCACTATATCTTCTAATATCTTCCAATTTAGGGACAATAAATAATTATCTAGGCCAGGAGTTCCCAAACTATGGCCCGCGGGCCTCATGCGGCCCCTTGAGGCCATTTATCCGGCCCCGCCGCACTTCTGGAAGGGGCACCCCTTTCATTGGTGGTCAGTGAGAGGAGCACAGGATGCATCCGCACCCATAGTTCCCATTGAAATACAGGTCAGTTTGTTGATTTAAATTTACTTGTTCTTCATTTTAAATATTGTTATTTGTTCCCATTTTGTTTTTTTACTTTAAAATAAGATATGTGCAGTGTGCATAGGGATTTGTTCATAGTTGTTTTTTTTATAGTCCGGCCCTCCAACGGTCTGAGGGACATTAAACTGGCCCCCTGTGTAAAAAGTTTGGGGACCCTTGATCTAGGCCATAATCCTCAAAATGCCACTTTCTGCAAAAGCCTTACTAGCCCTTCCCCACCTCTCCTGCTCCTCTGCTCCTTTATTATACTCCAAACAACAAACTAAACTTGGCTGTTGACTCATATGATTTATTTTCACTGAGGCTACCATAATATCCAGCCTAACAATTAGTTATTTGCAATTAAAACAATCCACATGTGAGTGAAAATAAGTCTCAGTCAGTACCTGTAAGTGTTTGCAGTCTAGTAAATAAGATAAGATGAGCTCTGTATACCAGTAGATATAAAGCAAAATGCAATGTGAAAATGTCAAAGGGTTGATAGAAACAAGATTCCATGGGAGCTCATAGGAGGGAGAGATTACTCTCAGCTGACAGGGGAGATAGACATCGGAGAAAGCTTCACAGAGAAAGTGACTTTTGAGATGAATTTTAAAGGACAGCTAAGGCTTAGACACGTGGAGACGAGCATACAGACTTGTAAGAAAAGTGAAAGTGTGATAAAGCTGTAAGAGCCATAAGGGGAAGTGGTCTGGTCTTCCCCGTCCAATATTGTGAAAAAAAACACTGGAAAGGTAATTTAGAATTAGATCGTAATAAGAGCTAATACCAAACCAAGGACTTAGGCATCACTAAGGCATTTTAAAAATATGGGGCAACTGAGAAGTGGTGGAGGAAAGGCAGAATGGAAGAGACTATAATGGGAGCTATGTTCTCCAGATAGTAAAGAGTTGTTTTTATTTTTCTTAACAGCTTGAGAGTAGGGGGTTAACTCTCCAGAACACCCAGTGGATGAATGGCACAGTAATTGTGGACAGCACTGTGGGAAACGACACTTTGTTTCTCATCACCTGGACAACACAGCCTCCCCAAATCCTACTCTGGGATCCCAGCGGAAATAGACAAGATGGTTTCTTAGTGGACACACAAACCAAAATGGCCTACCTCCAGATCCTGGGCACTGCCAAGGTATGGAGTCAGTTGGTTTTTTTTCCTTTTTACATGGCTTTTTAAATATGGGTAGTTGCTAAAAGGAAAGTCAGTATTGGATGAAAGAGAGAACAAGGAAAAATCTTCATCCAAAGGAAATTACTCAGTATGACACAAAAGAAAGGAAATTGGTATTATTTTCTCTGGGTACTAAAAGGATAACTTTCAAATTACAGAGCAATCAAGACACAACACAATCATTGAAGTTTCAGAATCATGAAAACTATTTCATCTACCTCAGGAACCCACCAATTTGATCCTGCCCTTGGGAAACCAAGGCAATGATAAGAACAAAGTTTTCAGACTTCATTTTCCCCATTTAGATTTTCTTGACAATAAGAACCATGCAGTTAGTTCAAAAATACCAAAGTTTCCCTTAGCTGAGAGTATCAAAGACCATTTTAGATATGCTTGTCACATGCTTGTATCAGATAGACTCCTCCTACAGCTGACAGTAAAGTCAGGTCTGTGTCACGTAGACACTAACTGGAAATGTCTCCATTTGCTCTGGTCAGGTTGGTGTTTGGAATTACAGCCTGCAAGCAACTTCGCAAACCCTGACTTTGACTGTCACCTCCCGCGCATCAAGTGCTACCTTGCCGCCAGTAACAGTGACCTCTAAAATGAACAAAGACACAGGCAAATTTCCTAGCCCTATGGTAGTTTATGCAAAGATTCACCAAGGAGCCTTGCCAATTCTCAGGGCCAGTGTCACAGCCCTAATAGAATCAACAAATGGAAAAACAGTTACTTTGGAATTATTAGACAACGGAGCAGGTAACAACCCAAGAAAATGAAAAACACAGCATTTTTTCCCAAGAAGCAAACAGGGAATAACAGGAGGGTATGGCCTGGTGAGGATACTTAGAAACGGGGAGTCCAGCGGTGGGTGTCTGGTTGGGAGAGCTCTTTGCTTCCCAATTCCTATATTTCAAAATGTTGCAAAGCATGAAAAAGGGCCTATCATTTGCTTCTTCTGCAAAGCCCAAACATGTTGATGACTGAAACTCAGTAGGCTCAGAAAATTCTAGGGATTTGTTCAAGGGTATTCCATAATCTCCAAAACATTAATATTTATCCTGTGTTAGGTTTTCTTATGAACATATATATTAATTTTTATCTTCACCATATACTTTTGAGATATTATTATCCCTATCTTACAGATGAAGAAACTAAGGCTTTCACATTTAGAAAACAGCAGAAACAGAATCAAGTACAGTTATATGTGACTTGTACATCTATAGAGACTCTATATTATCTTGTTCCCAAAGTGTAAATCCAGCCCATTGGTTTTGTATTTGAGAACTTTAACAGGGAGAAAGAGAAAGAGAACTCTATATTTGTTAGGAGGAACTTGACTTCTTACTGTAATACAAGTAATCTTATTAGAACAAATTCTATAGGTGAATTTCCTTCCTATATCTATCCTGGGGAAAAGTCATGAATTTTTGAAAAATTATTATATAACATTTTTTTTTCTCCTCAGTAATATACAGCAATTCAATTCAGTTCAACAAATACTTATTGAGTAAACTGTGCTATGTTGGATATAACGAAGACATATGACACGATCTCTGATTTCAAAAAGTAAGACAATAATTCAGGAAGATAAGGTGTACACAGATAAAACTGTACACATGCATATAACACACACACACACACACACACACGTAAAAGAAGTAGACCTCATCCTTTCCATAGTCAAAGTCTAAAGTCTCTTGGAAATAATGCTAGATTCTCTTTGTTTAAAATTTTTAACCCACATATAATTTGGTAATATACAAATGCCCAGTTACCTTTCGGATATTTATTAATTCCTTCATTTTTCTGTCCAGGTGCTGATGCTACTAAGGGTGATGGTGTCTATTCAAGGTATTTTACAGCTTATGATACAAATGGTAGATACAGTGTAAAAGTGCGGGCTCTGGGAGGAGTGAACGCAGCCAGACGGAGACTTGTACCCCATCAGAAGGGAGCCATGTACATACCTGGCTGGATTGAGAATGGTAAGAACTCTGTAATAACACACCTGACTTGAGTAAAAGGCTTGGGATCAAGAGGAAACCATAAAGTCTGTGGGGAGAATGGTGCAGTATTAAATCAGGGTTTCTTAGCCTTGGCACTATTGATCTTTGGGCCAAATAATTATTTGTTGTGGGATCATCCTGTGCTTTGCAGGTTGGTTAGCAACATTCCTAACCTCTATTCACTAGAAAACAAAAACAGCCCTCACAGTTATAGCAATAAAAATTGTCTCCAGACATCATCCACTGTTCTCTGGGAGGCAAAATTGCCCCCAGTTGAAGACACTAGACTGAATGTATCTTTTTATTGCCTCTGTTCAAATTCCATCCCTCTATCAAATAAATTATTATTATTGTTACTTTCTTCGGTTGTAAAATAAGGATAATAATGTTTACTATCTCATAGAATGGTTATGAGGAATAAATAAGAAACTATACCTAATAAGTTATTAATGGTAACCAGTAAATTTACTTTTACAAGCAAACATTTACAAATAAAAATAAATTTTATAATAATAATTATTATTATTTTAGCAAGGGAAACTGAGAGAGACAGGGACAGACAGACAGAAAGGGAGAGAGATGAGAAGCATCAACTCATAGTTGCAGCACCTTAATTGCTCATTGATTGCTTTTTCATATATACCTTGACTAAGGGGCTCTAGCCCAACCAGTGACCCCTTGCTCAAACCAGCAACCTTGGGCTCACACCTGTGAACTTTGAACTCAAGCCAACAACCATAAGGTCATGTCTATGATCCCATGCTCAAGCTTGTAACCTCTCACTTAAGATGGTGAGACCACACTCCAGCCAGCAACTGAGGGTTTCAAAACTGGAGCCTTAACATCCCAGGCTGATGCTCTATTCACTGTGCCACTGCCTGGTCAGGCTGCTTATTATTATTTTTAATAAATTTTAAAATATTTTGTAATGAAGCTCTTTTCACTAACAGGCATTTCCATAGGATCAAAAATAACAACTGTGGTCTTGTTATCAATATCACTATAACCCTACCTTCTCCATGTCTTCCTCTCTCTCCTGCTCAGACCAGGGAGAGCAGTATATGAATCTAATACCAGCCAGCACACTGAGCCCATTTGTAAGCAGGTGGGAAAATTATGCTTCAAGAAACTGGGAGTTTCACACCACTCTTGATTATGAACATTTGCCCCAGACCAGAGCTGGAATTGGGACCAAGACTGAGTCCTGATAGATTCCAGGACTTGTTTTTCATCAAGCTATTCAGTCCTGTGCAGGTCTCTGCCTAGCTCTGGTGTGTAGTAAGAACAACTCCTCTAAGAAGCTTCTCACTGATCTCTTTACCTGGATGCATGCTTAGTAAAGGGAGAATTCTGACATGTGGTATCTCCTCATGCGAATGTGATCATAGGAAGAAGTGCTTTAAGAGACACACTTGCATAAAAATCTCTGTCAAATATTTTAGCTTATTTTATTCCCATTTGTCTTTTATGAGTTAGAGGAAGAGGGCGGGGGCAGGGGTACTGATTTAGTGGCTGTATCTGGCCTGTGCTCAGTGTTTTAATTCCATTATTACATTTCATTCTCCTAATTATCCCATCTTACAGATAGATAAACAGAGTCTAGAGAAGTTACTGGTTCACAAAACAAATAGTGACAGCACCTGGCTTGGCCTTGGGAAGCCCTATTCTTCCCTCCATACCTTGATGAGCCTTACTTAAAACCAAGAGAGATGGTCTCTACAGGTCAATCTAATACTAACCCTTAACATGCCAGCACACCTACTTCATGTTTGCCCCAGACCAGATTAGTGGGTATGAAGATCAATATGTCTTTATAGGCAAAAATGTTAAGGACCAATGAAGTAGAGTTTATGAGAAAGTAAATTTGCAACAAAAACTAGGTTTTCATACGTTCATTTAGAAAACCAGAAGTCTTTCAAAAGCATAAAATTTAGAACCTCTAACATAGAACAGTTTATGAGAAATTACAGTCTAATAAAAAGATTAAACACAAACATGGAGAAAGAGAAAAATGCACAAAATAAATAATCAAGGCAATACTTAAAGGTCCAGCTGATTAATTACCAAAGAAATAGAAAAGGTAATAGAACCCACAGTCTTGTTTAGGTGGAAGAGATTTCTTGAGGCAGTCTGAAGAGGTTTAAAACAGAAGTAGTATTTATACTGACCTTGTGAAAGGGTAGATCAGGATAAGCTAAAAGTTGGAAAAGGAAACAATTCCAGGACAAATGTGTCAGGGAAATGAATTATGACAGTTACTCAATTAATATCTGTGAGATACAGAACTGATTCTCTCTCTGCTACAAACTGATTTGGGATTTTCATACCAAGTAGTTAATAAATGTTGTGTATGGTAGAAAAGAAGGGGATGGGAGAAGGCGAAAGAGGGTAATCCAGGAACAGAACAGAGGGAGGTATAGACATTTTGTGCAGCTTACCAAATACTGAGGAACATTTTCATGCAGGCGAAGTAAAATGGAATCCACCGAGACCTGAATTTAATAAGGATGATCTTCAAGGCAAGCAAGTGTGTTTCAGCAGAACATCCTCGGGAGGTTCGTTTGTGGCCTCCAATGTCCCAAATTCCATACCTGATCTCTTCCCACCTTGTAAAATCACTGACCTGAAAGCAAGACTCCAAGGGGACCAGCTTATTAATCTGACATGGACGGCTCCTGGGGACGATTTTGATCATGGAAGAGGTAAACTGAACTGCATGTGGTGTGGACCCTGTAAAGGAGTTCAGCAGCCAAGCAAAGGTCCAGAAGGGAGTGAGGCAGGCAGGCATTTTGTGATGTACGTGGAAGGCAGAAGACAGAAGGCATCTTGAATGTCTTCCGAAATAAAGGGGGTGGGGCAAGGGAGAAATGGACAAAGGGGATCAGATATATGATAACGAATGGAAACTAGACTTTTGGTGGTGAGCATGCAATAGAGTGTACAGATGGAGAATTATAATGCTGTACCCCTGAAATTTATGTAATGTTATTAACCAATGTTACCTCAATTAAAAATTATTTTAAAAAAGATTTTAAAATGAGAGGTTTAGAATCTGAAAAATTGGCCTATTTTAGGTGTAAGATGTTTCAACCAGGAAAAGGTAATCCTTGGTTATTTCCTGAAATCTTGCCAAAGTGTCCTTTAATAAACCCCAGTTTTAGTAATGACCCCTGGAGAGGATTGAGGATATAGCATGGATATCTAAGGAGCAGAGCTGTCCTTTGGAAAAAACCTCTCAAGCTTTGGTCTAAGGACTGCGCCCTGAGCATCACACAAATGCTCATTAGAGACTGTAGAATGTCAGGCCTGCCCCAGACCCACAGAACCAGAACCGGCATTTTAAGAGCTCAAGGTCATTTGTGCACACATTAAAGTCTGAGAAGCACTGGCACCAAAAACTTCTCTATAAATAATTAAATAATAATTAAATAACCTTGTGTCTTTGCCAGTCACTATGCCCAGAAATACTGACCAGGCCTGATCCAGTTTTACATTTATCAGTCTGTCAAGATACACAAATAACAATGTTAAAAAATACTAATGGTTGTAATAACGAAGCATCAATCACAGATATTCATTGGAACTTTATGGGATGTTGAGAGTTTCTAACAGCCTTCTAAAACTGAAGAATTGCAAATCACCTCCTTTTTATTTTCTTTTCCAGCTTACAAGTATATCATTGGAGTAAGCACAAATATTCTTGATCTCAGAGACAAGTTCAATGAATCATTTCAAGTGAACACTACTAATCTTATTCCAAAGGAGGCCAACTCTGAGGAAGTCTTTGTGTTTAAACCAGAAGGCATCACTTTTGAAAATGGCACAGATCTCTTCATTGCTGTTCAGGCTGTTGATAAGGTCAACCTGATGTCTGAAATCTCCAACATTGCACAAGTATCTTTGTTTATTCCCCCACAGGCTCCTCCAGAAACACCTGCTCCTTCTCTTCCTTGTCCTGACGTAAATATCAACAGCACCATTCCTGGTATTCACATTTTAAAAATTATGTGGAAATGGCTAGGAGAATTGCAGCTGTCAGTAGCCTTGGGTTGAGTTTTCATTAGATAAATAAATCATCCATTCTTTTGATCATAAAATATTCTAAAATGTATTTTAGACTTCCTGTAGAGGGTGAGTTAATAAAATAAAATGCTAAACAACTGGATATGTATATATAAAAACTATCAATTCAAATCCAAAAGTTTAGTCATCATTTATTAATGATTTTGAATACCAGAAAGAAGGGGTACTTGTATTGATAAGTGGAAGTAAGTATTAGTTCATTTTAAGGAACTTTGCTGGTTAAAAAGAGCACATACTTGCATATGAAAGATGCCAGAAATGCCCAACCAGATCAGACTATTTAAATATAAAAAGCACAGCTTGTTATAGAGAAAATTTGAACCACCATCACCAGGAAGCTGTATTGGGCAAGGATGATGAATTTAAAGAAGAAACTATATGTATAAAGAACAGCATGATGAAGACTCCATGGGCATAAAAATGTATGTTATGCATGAAATTATGAGTCAGTGAAGATTAAAGTCACAGTGGTGGAAGATGAGATGGGAAAAGTAGGTTTATAGCAGGTGTGAAGAGAGAGTGATTGAGAAGTAAGCACTTTTTTGTGCCAAGTGCTCTACCATCGTCTTCTATGCGTTATGTTATGTAATGCAATTCAGTTTAGTCAACAAACATTCATCTCTGCCTACTATAGTCCTGGCCTATGCAAGGTCTTGAGTACAAAAAGAAGAGTAAAATCTGGCCTTTTTCCTGTAGCCAATAAAAACCATTTGAGGGTTTTAAGTTTTTTTTCTTTTAAATTTATTTTTATTTATTTATTTTAGAGAGGAGACACAGAGTGAGAGAGAAAGAGAGAGAGAGAGAGAGAGAGAGAGAGAGAGAGAAAGGGGGAGGAGCTAGAAGCATCAACTCCCATATGTGCCTTGACCAGACCAGTGCAGGGTTTTGAACCGGCGACCTCAGTGTTCCCAGGTCGACGCTTTATCCACTGCGCCACCACAGGTCAGGCCCATTTGAGGGTTTAAAAAAAAAAAAAAATCAGGGGCAGATATAATCAGAACTACCCTTGACAAAGGGGACTTTGAGGACTACATGATGGACTGCATAAAGGTGGGAGAGGCTAGGGGCATGACAGAAGAAAGAGGAGGGAGAAGAAAAGGAAAAAAGGATGCAAACAGACTCTGCAGTACAGCAGTCCCATCAAGAACTAATCACAGACATCAGAGCCTCCAACAGGAAGTATTCAGATGAAAGATGTCTCAGACTCTCCATTTCATTAGCATAATGAGTTCAAGCTGTGGGTGGCTCTCTGCCTGAAAACAAAATAGGAGACTGTTTCTACATGGACCCCAAATGTATTTCTTTATGTATCTTCCTTATTTCAGAACAGGATTTGAGGCACCTTAGAGATACATACAACAAACACAATAAAAACTTAAGAAAAAAAAAGGAGTGAGGTTAATATACAATAAAAACTGAAGGAAAGTTCGGCACATCCGGAGCTTAATATAATGTTCTGTACAATTGCTATATGGCCTTGTCACTCATTTCATTTTGAGCTTCTTGGTTGGCATAACAAAGGAGACAAAAAGAGCGACAAGGTTAACAGAGAATACAATGAAAAAAACAGAGGCTCAGGAGGAGAATGGCTTTTTCTAGTTGAGAACCACGTAAATTTTCATGTACAAATCCTTAATAAATTAGGGTACTGTGATGTTAATTAAGGACAGTACCTTGAGCTACTTCCATATAATAATCACAAGTTTAATACAGCATGCTGATCACATCTATCGCTGTAGCCACAGTTCACTGCACTGTTACAGTGGAGTGACTGACACCCCAGCATTGTTCAGGAAAGACAGTTATACAGACACCCAAACAATACAAATGGAGCAAGTAGCTCTTGAGTTCGCTCCAAAGATAAAATTTGTTGTAAACAGATTCCAAGTCCTTTAGGCCGTTTTCCGTAAATAGTTTTTCTTAGGTACAGATTTGTTATAAATAATCGAAGAGCAGAGAGTTCTGAGGCTAGGCAGACACTGATATCCTTAAATATATCATAGTTTATTGAGGGTACAGCCTGGTTCTTTGCCAACCTAAAGGACAGAGGATCAGATTGAAATCTTTTTTCCAAAAGTTATGAAACCAAACTAGAGCACATACCTGATGACAGAGAGCCATTCACCTGACCCATGTGGACAAAAGAGTCTGAGACCCCAAACGCAACCCCTAGAATATCACTGCCGTGGGTTTTGCCTTAAAAATTTCTAAGTTGCTAATTGAGATTTTTAATTTCCCACTTGGGTAAACTCAATGGACTGAGCCTTGGTGTGGGGAAAAGAGCTGTGTTAGGTTTACTTGCTGGTTTCCCGGCTGCAAGCACTTTGCACAATTAGTGCGTGAGCACATGGCAGAAAGCCACGTGTGTGTCTCTATGGAAAGCTATGGGTGCTTTCCTCAGTCGCAATTCTCCCAGATTGCTCTCCTGCCACTGCTAAGTGCGGGTTCATGATTCCCTCAGCTGCCACCTTGAGGGGCAGTTTTCCTAATCCCTTGCCCTCTACTGCAAAAAGCAAGTTTTTCTTAGTTTATTCGTTTGCCTATCTCTGTGAGCCTCCAAGAAATGGGAATGGCCTGATACTTTCCGGTTCCACAGTTCCTCTATCATCTGCCCGAATCCAATGCAAACCTGCCTGGCCTCAACTGCCAGCATTATACTTAGGATATAGTCAGGAACTGCACGGGGATATAAAATATTATTCCAGAGAAATGAGATAATTACCAGCATACAGATAGGACAAAAAGCAGGCAACATCAAAGGAAACATTCTTGGGTACTTTGGGTTATGGGCCAGCTTCTTATAAAATGAATAAGGATTGCCATATGTGATAAAAAAATAAAAAAATAATAAGATTTTGCTTTATGCCATCATCAGTTCACAATGACCTTAGATTTTTTTAGTTTCTGATAAGCCAATTAAGTGGATAAATCTGGTGAATAGATTCTAGGCCCTTAATAGTCAACCTTTTTATAAAAACTGCCCACTTTTCAAAAAGTAATGGTAACTTAAAATTTTCAAATACAAACCTCTCTCTTGCCTAGGCTTTCTCTTCTGGGACCACAGCGTTGTCCTCCTTGCCTCCTTTACTTAACTGAGCCTGAAATTTTATTAGAAGATTTCCTTTCTCCTAGAGGAGGCTGCTGCTTCTCCCAATACCCAATACCAGGGGTTGGGAGAAGCGTTCTCCAAGCTCCTCTCTGCAACTCTCAACCTATACCATGCCCCATGGTCTCATGGCTTTGTTGGTGGTGTTTTTAAAGCTTCTATACTATGCCATTGATTTATGCTTTCTTTCATTCTCTCCCTTCATTGTCATCTACCAGATTCACCCAGGGTATGCACCTGAGCGAAAACACTCCTCCGCACTTAACCTCCTAAAATCACTCTGCCTGGTGTCAGGACCTATATGAATGAGTTTATAATATTCTAGCCTAAAAATCCATGCTGTTTACCCTATCTATACTAAACTGTAGTGAACTATTATAGTGGATCATCTAAGTGCCTTTTATAAATAAAAATGGGAGAATATTCTCAATTCCACGTGGCTTGACTTAATACTTCCAAGACTACAATCTAGACATAGTAATAATCTAAAATAGATGTAACAATAAAATCTTAAAATCCAGGATCTTACTCTGACCGCAACCTCTTCTGAGTTGTTCACTTAGTACCCCACTGAACTGGCTTTGTAATTTCATGATGGCGACTCATCATTTGATTGCCTCTTTTTACCCTGCCTATTATCTCTTCCTCTTAGAACCCGTATATATCTTGGAATGTCATTTTAAGTCCCTTAAACTCCCTTGTAAACTTGCCTTCTTATTACACCTGTCCAAAAATTCCTAGCTTTGCATGAAACATATTGTCTGTGTGCTTGAGGCATTCATTATCTACTCAGCAAAATATTTAAGTACCCACATTGTATTGTAAGATCCATGTTAGATGCCAAGGATACAATGGATAAACAAGCCAGGTGTGGTTTCTGCTCTCAAGGAGTTTATGGCCAGTTGACCTATAAATAAGTTAGCAGGAAATTAACAATACACAGTATATCGGTATTAGTTTAGGAGAAGCATTTATTTCAAGAGTCCATGCTTTGGTAGGCTCTATCTTCTACAGATGGTATCTGCCAGAGGAAGTGAGGCTTCTACTTTCATGATGTATGGCTATAAGTATAAAATAAGCAGAGAAAACCAAGTGAAAGCAAAGAAAGAAAATGGCCCGAATCAGAACTCTAACTGTCCAAATATTACTACATCTTACATGTTAAACAAAATTATTTCCAGAAGCACTAGATATAATTCTTCTCATTCCCTTGATTCTAATCTGCTGATATCAACACTAGCAAAAGAACAAGAAAGAGAGAATATAAGCATTGTGTTTATTAGCTCCACATATAGGTAAGATCATATGGTACTTGTCTTTCTCTGTATTATTTCTCTTAGCATAATGCTCTCCAGATTCATCCAAGCTGTTGTGAAAGGTAGGATCACTTTCTTTTTTATGGCTGAGTAGTAGTCCACTGCATAAATGTACCACAGCTTTTTTATCTACTCATCTACTGATGGACACTTGGGCTGATTACAAATCTTGACTATGGTAAATGATACTGCAATGAATACAGGATGCATATATTCTTTCAAATTAGTGTTTCAGGTGTCTTTGGATATATTCTTAGAAGTAGAATTGCTGGTTCATAAGGCAGTCCCAGTTTTAATTTTTGAGGCGACTACCTACTGCTTTGAACAGTGGCTGTACCAATCTGCATTTCCAACAGCACCAGTTTTTAAAATTGTACTTTAAAAGACTACCTGATATATGGCCTCAATGAATTCTAACTGGCACCCAATGTAAAAAGTGAAACATGATAAATGGTTCTTCATAGCCTATTTTTAACTGTTATAGAGAAAAATTTTGTCCTAAATTTCAAAAGTAGCTCCAAATTCATAAGGAATAAAGCAAACAAACAAGCATGTGAACAGCTGCAGAATGAACAGCACAATTCAGAAGGCAGAGGGCATACCAGGTTCCTGAATGACTCAGGCAGGTCCAGCATGGCAGCTAACCCTGCTCACAGGGCGTGGCTCTGGGACCCAGGGCAGTACTTTAAGGATCCAGGCAGTCTAGAGCAAGGCCTTAGTATCTGGGGATAGGAAAGCAGAATACTACCACTACCATTATCACCCCACCAACTGGATGTGAGGAAGAGGTGTAGAGGGAAAGAGAGGTAGGTAGGGTTTCAGGGCCTTGACCAAGAAGAGGCTGGTGCTACATTATTACCATTGTTATTTGTTATATTATCTGATATTGATAATAGTCAACATTTACTGGGTTTTTATTAAGTGCTCTAAGTACTCACATCTCCTAATATTTGAGGAGCCCTGGGGAAAAAGTACAAATAGAGATCCACATATCATGTGTCTAAATGTGATGGACAATAAGACAGACATGAGCAGAGCACGGTTGATGATCCAAGTACAGAAGGTCACCAAGATCTCTGGGTGCCTAGCAACGGGCAAAACTGGGAAAACAAGGACCTCGCCTCCATGGTGACCTTTCCTCCCTTAGCTGGTCATGCAGTTTAGACCCCTTTGACTTTTCATATCATTGGTTGTATGGTTTGGATCTCTCACTCCTCCCCTGGCATATTGCTAGTCATCTGGTTTTAGACTCCCTTAGAAGAGGAACAAGAGGCAGGAGAATAGCCTCACATGACCTGCATACAAGCCCTTGCACAAGCACTCCCTTAAGCATTAAGCCCTAGAAATAACATCTAGGCCTCAGTTATGTTTCAGTTCCAAGCCCAGACATGCAGGAAAAGCAGATGAAGGGAAGCCATGACTGACCTCAGGACCAGCTGCATTGACTAATGACACCCTGCCTTGGCACCAACCAATCACTAGAGACCACAACCCTAAAGGACACACCTGGAAAGCTGATGAATATTCTATTGAGATCCTCCCCTCGGGCCTCCCCTAAACTCACCACCCTTAAAATTTCTTAAGACTGAAGACCCATAGTGCTCTCCTTCCTAGGAGCACTCCCATGCCTTCCTCCTCCTCCTCCTCCCTGCTTCCCTCAGGCACGTTTTCCTTGTCCCTCTTTCTCTTAAGCTCTAAGGAACCCTACAAGACTTGCAACCAGGGGAGCACTGGGCAGCAGCAGCTCGTCCCAAGCTAACCCCTGAATCTGTCTCCAAGGTCCTCTTTTCTCTGACTCTCTTCTTTCATGGCCAAAAAATTCTTGTTTTACTTGCTGCACTTTGTATCTTGACTGAATTCTTTCTTTCAAGAAGGTAAGAATTGAGGTCTCATCGTTTCAGTAACATAAATATGCTAATATCATGAATCAGGCTAACAAGCTATTAAAATGTGTTATACCTTTATAATGACTTGGAAGGTCAAATTCAAATTTAAAATTCTTGAACCCCGCTCATATGATGCTAGAACATGGTAGCTGAGGAACAGATGAACCATGGAGCACCCTCTTCTTCCTATCTTCCCCAAATCCAGTCCTCACCCTCCCTCAACCTTATGAACCTCATGTACATGGGTGCGGCCTCTCAGCCCACATACCAGACCAATAGTTGCCCTTTGTCCATCTTTCTAGCTTGGAAGTTGACACACCAATGAGCAATCTGCCCTAGGCAGGACTGATCCTGGCATCCAAGTCAGTTATGGTTAATGCAAGCTACAGAAGGATCAATTACTTATCAAGCAGAATCAGGGCTCAGATATTGGCAGCATATTTCAGAAGGGGTGGGAGGTCACTCACTAGATGGGCACAACCCCTGACCTTGTGGACTACACACCCTATAGAAAGAAGATAGGACCAGATCATTAATTTGGGAGACCCAGTGCAAAATGAAAATGCAGGATAGCCTTATTTAAGCTGAATAAAAAATAATGTTATTAAAGCTACTAAAATATAAAGCTTTTTCCTTTCTCCCAAAGTTTCTCAGCTTATCATGTTTTTTTAATTTGTTAATTAAAATTGTTTTAAATAAAGAAAAATTACTATTTTAAAGTATCCATCTAACTTTTGCCATTCATCTTTATATTGTACAATGCCAGTTCTATGCGAATATAAGGCATTTTACTTGTACATGGAATACACAATTTGTAGCTCCTTTATGCATTTATGTTTCATTCTTGCCAAAACAGTAAAAACACTGCACAAAACTGACTCAAGCATTTTTATTTCATATCTTGTTATGTGTTATCAACCTTAAGCTCACTGATAAGGAAGAAAAGAAGGACTAAAAAAAAAGAAATTATGGGTTTTCTCTTCTCTTCTAGTTCATCATTTTTAACATAAGTAGTTGGATACAAAGGGAAATAACATAAATAATAGAGGATACAATGCAGTTTCTAGGTCATTTGTGTTTCTTAAAATGTCACTGCCTTCTTTGAGTCTTCAAATAAAGTTTTTGAACACACTGAAATCACAGCCTCTCTGGCTGACAGGGAATGACAGTCATAAAGGTAACATGTTCACTTTGCACTCCCTTTGAGCCTTACTAAATTCCAACATACTATGAGTCCAACAGAATTCTGTAGTCATGGGACATCGTGAATGCTATTATATGCTAATGGGGTAGATACACATTGTGTGCATCTTCCCTACTTACATGCATGATGCACTATCCCATTAGACTTCACCTACGAACACAAAACCAAAGACCAAATCATTAAGAATTTCAAGACAACTACAGCAGAGCATGAACCAAGCACAGGACCTTTCTAAGTGCAAGGCCAGGTGTAACACAGGACTCAGGCCCATGATGTCGGGTCTGAGAGAGGCACAGCCAGCAAGGAGCCAAACCAGAGTCCTCTAACGGGAAGTCATGTCATGTCCAAAGGCTACCTAAAAGGGCAATTAATGCTCAGAGTGAAATAATAGGCCTGCAATCTGATATAAGTAGCATTTAAAACATAGTTACTTGCAATCTTGAGAACAACCTCTTTAATAAGTCACCATACTCCCTCTTGAAACAGAAGCCCAGTTGCATGAACTGAGTCAACATTGTACAAGCCTCAGATTTTCATGTGTCCTTTTCACCAAAACCAAGAAGCAGTTCCAGGATGATTTATTGGCAGGCTGACTCCAGAAATATAGTTCTAATTATACCAATGCTATTTGCAAAATATTAGCTTGATGAAGAGACAGGAGGCAAGCAATTTTCCTTAGTAAAAGTAATTAGAATATGTAAAATAATAATATCAAGAATACTTATTATTTAGTACTAATAATAAGAATAGGTAATATTTACTTAGCACTTACTTTGTGTCAGGTCCTCTTCTAAGAGCTTCTGCTATATTATCTTATTTTTTCCTCACAGAAACTCTATGATTTTGGTAACATTTTAATCCACATTTTACAAATGAGGACGCTGAGGCAAAGATTGGTCCAACAAATTGAGTAAAATCATATAGCTACTGTGACAAAGTCAGCATTTTTAACCCAGGCAGTTCTGCTACTTTGAACTATCTCTCCCTAAACATAAACCCATCTTTATAGTATTAGCAACATCTGCTTGAAAGCAGGTGAAACTAAACCAACTGACCCAGACAAGATAGATGATCAGTAAATATTTCTAGAATATTAGTATAAGGAAACTTAATAGCATATTAGTTTATCTGACATAACTAAAACCTCACATTAACCAGTTTTCTTGCATTTTGCTTTTCAAGAAAGAATATTCAAATACTCTCATTATAGACCTAATTTTTAAATTGAATTTATTAGGGTGACACTAGTTAATATAATTATACAGGTTTCAGTTGCCCAATTCTATAACACATCTCTATCCACTGCATTGTGTGTTCACCCCCAAGTTAAGTCTTTGTCCATTTATGTCACCATTAATGCTCCCATACCCTCCTGCACCTCTCAACCTAATTTTTTATTATGTAACCAACATTCTATACACATGAAACATTTTCTATTTAATTCAATTTCCTTAGCTATACTTCCTTATTTACATTTATAATACAGCGAGTAACCAGGAAATAAGGGGGAAAACCAGGTGTCTAACAGAACTGTTATAAGAGACTGTTATCAACGCAGCTATTAACTTTAGAATTGAGTGCCAATCAATTTTGCGAACAATGTACAGTATCACTGTTTCTGTTTTAATGGTGGATAATGTGTGGATCAAATTTGCTAATATAATGTAATATAGTTGTCCAATTAGGCTGCTTTGTTGATCTAGGTTACTACTGTATAGGATTGGACCTGTGTACACACTCATGTATCAAATATGCATTCCTGATAGTGAATCAGTGGTCATGAATAACAAGCAGTGACAAAGGTTACTAAGAATAACAATCAGAAGCTAGTAAGCACTAAAATTGATTGATTCATTAAATTTCCTCATCTGAAAATGGGGTATCTCCCATCCCTAATTCTCTGGGTGCTGTAAGCAATTCAACTGACTGGTAACAATAACAACAATAAACTTCATGCTACTAAATTTAAAAGAAATATAGGACACATTTTTACTTTTCTAACTAATAAAGATGTTAAATGTTAATACTTGTAAAGTACGATGAGATATACATTCTCATATGCTAGTTCATGGACTATAAGTAGAAACCGTCTTTCCAGAAAGCAACTGGCAATGTCAAGGGCCATAAACATCTTCACTGCATGGCATGTCATTTTATGTCCAGATATCTATCATGAGCAAATACAACAATATCTGAAAGATACCCAAATTGGAAACAATTTCAATGTTTAACAATAAATTCAGATACATTCAATGCAATAAAATCCTACTCAGTCATTTAAAATGGGATTTATGAAATGTTTACTGTCATAAGAAAGTGCTTTAAGAATATATATCTACTCACTAGTTATAAAACATTAAACAAGTTACTTATCTGGGCTGTACTACAATTTCCTTATCTATAGGAGGAGATAAAGGTATCATAGTATTGATTAAAAAATTAATTGAGTAAATATAAGAGTAGTTAGAACAGGGCCTGGCACAGAGGAATCGCTGTCAATTCGTTATCTCATGACCTCCATCATCTTCATTCTCATTCCAAAAGAAGTCTTTCAGTAGAATGTTTATATGTATCTAGTTTTTAAATGTTTACAAAAATAAAAACACAGGAGTTTCTGGTCAAGAAGGCAGCATAGGTAAAAGTATACTTGCACCCTCTCACAACCCTATTAAAATTACAACTAAACTACAGAACAATCATAATGGAGAATCACCGGGAGTGCCTATCTTGAGTGACATCTACTACAAAAGACCATTCTACCAAGATTGAAATATTTATGATCTCTACTTGATAAATAAAAACAAGCACGGAGACAGGCAAAATGTCCCAAATGGAAGAACAGAACAAGCCACTAGAAAAAGAGTTAAATAAAATGGAGACAACCAATCTACCAGAAGCAGGGTTCAAAACCTTGGTTATACAGGTGCTCAGTGAACTTAGAGGACCTAGTGACAACTTCCCAAAAGATATAGAAAACATGAACACAGAGATAAAAAATATAAAAGGAACCAGTAAGAAATGAAAACATATTAACTGAAGTGAAGAATACATTACAGGCTATCAAGAATAGGTAGATGAAGCAGAAGATAAAATTAGTGATTTTAAAGATAAGGAAGCAGAAAACTCCCAATTAGAACAGCAAAAGGAAAAAAAAATGAGGATAGTTTTAAGAAGCCTCCAGGATAACTTCAAGCATACCAATATTTGCGTCATGAGGGTGCTGAAGAGAGAAGAGAGAGCAAGGAATTGAAAAGCTGTTTGAAAAAATAATGATGGAAAACTTCCCTAACCTGGTGAAATGAATAGACATACAAGTCCAAGAAGAACAGAGTCTCAAACAAGATAAACCCAAAGAGTCCCACACCAAGACACATCATAATTAAAATGTAAAAGGTAACCCATTTGCATTTAAAGTAATTGTCAATAGATATGTATTCATTACCATTTTATTTATTTTTAATCTTTTAAAAATCCTTTTCTTAAAGAAAACCCTTTACCATTTCTTATAATACCACTGGTTTGATGGTGATAAATTCCTTTTAGCTTTTTCTTCTCTGAGAAGCTTTTTATCTGTCCTTCTAGTCTAAATGATAGGTTTACTGGGTAATCTTAATTGAAGATTCCTTCTCTTTATTACTTTGAATATTTTGTGACTACACCTTCTGGCTTGAAATGTTTCTGTTAAAAAATCAACTGACAGTCTTATGGGAGCTCCCTTGCAGGTAACTAACTGTCTTTTACTTGCTGCTTTTAAGATTCTTTCTTTGTCTTTAAATGCTCTAATCAAAAGACATATCATAGTTTGAATGGATAGTAAAACAAGACCCTTACGTATGCTATCTAGATGAAGTCCACCTCAGATTGAAAGACACACACAGATTAAAAGTAAAGAAATGGAAAAATATATTTTATGAAAATTAAAACAAAACAATTGCTGAGCTAACCATACTTGTAACAGACAAAATGTACATTAAAACAAAGGCTACAAAAAGAAACAAAGAAGGACACAGCAATTCCACTTCTGGGTATTTATCCAAAGAAACCTAAAACAGTAAATTAAAAAGACATATACATTCATATGTTTATTGCAGTATCATTTACAATAGCCAAGATATGAAAGCCACAAAACAATAGATAGATAGATAGATGATAGATAGATAGATAGGTAGATAGATAGATAGATAGATAGATAGATAGATAGATAGATAGATAGATAGATGATAGAATCTTACCATCTGCAACATAAATGAATTTTGAGGGTATTGTGCTGAGTAAAATAAGTTAGAAGAAACACAAATACCATAATTTCACTTATATGTAGCATCTAAAACACAAAATAAATAAACAAGCAGACCAGAAATAGACTCATAGACACACAGAGAACACTTTGATGGTTGCTAGATGGGAGGGTAGTTTGAAAAAAGTGAGGATATTAAGAAGTACAAATTGTTAGTTACTGAATAGTCATGGGAAAGCATACAGAATACAGTCAATAATATTGTAATAATTATGTACATTGCCAGATGGATACTAGATTTATCAGAGGAACACTTTATAAGTTATACAAATGTCTGATCACTTGGTTGAACACCTGAAACTAATATTAAACTGATAAGAACAGATACTATACTTGATCTTAGCCAAAAGACTGAGAGGCAATACTTGAAACTAATATATGTCAACTGTAATTGAAAAATTAAAATTATTTAAAAATAAATAAGTACACAGTATGGTCTTAATGATTTAAGAAAGTATATATATGTAATTAAAATTTCCTTTCTTAAACACTGTAGTCTTCCAATTTTTTTACAATAAACATGCATTGTTTATAAGCAGTATAAAGATTTTTACATTTAAAAAAGAAATAATCTACATAGTACAGAAGCCAAAACATATTAAGAAACAAAAGAATACCAGAAGGGTGAAGTCAGAAATTCAAAATGGCAATAATAAAATGAGCACCAGGAAGACAGAAAAGAGCAAACCACATGAGGGGGAAATGGAGACTATACAGCTCTGCAGCGTGAGGAAAACCCTCAGCAGTGTCTTCATGAGCCCGTGAGTCATACCAAAGACACATGGGATATCACACCTCTGAGATTAACCAATTTTTCAAGAATACTGTACTGGTCTCCAGAGAAGACCCCAAACACTGGTTTTCAGAAAGGTGATCCTGAGTTTGTAGTTAAATTAATTCTAACATTATATAGAAAGTGCCACAGTGGGGCAAACTTAAGAAAGTCTCAGGGAAGATGGAAAATAAATAAGGTTTTTCCACTCCATTTCCCCATAACTGTTTACCATATAAGTTTGATTGAAACTGATTACTAAAAATTTTTTAATCTGGCACTTACCTTCTATGAAAATACTTGTGTGCATCAATAAAAATCCATCCTTTTGGAAAAAGATTTGGCAATGCTGGTGTCCACCTGATGGCATTCATGAAGACCCCTGCTGCCTGCCATCACTCATAAGTCCCATTATGTGACGCAAGTTATCTTCAGTACATCCTACTCCATATATTCTCTTTCAGAAAGGCATGAAAAGAGTTTTAAAATTAAGTTTTCAAACTAAATGAGTTAGGTTTCAGTTATCGGGAAAGTTCAGTGACATTGTTTATTCTTGATTGATGCCACACAATCAAGGCTACCATAAACCCATACAAATAATAACAAGAAATACCGGATTGGCTGAGACTGGTTATCCCAGTACAGCCTATATAGCAGCCTAATGCCTCTGCCAACCCAGGTGTTTTCACCTGGGATCACATCAGGCTGTAGGAAATCATCCCCCAGATAGTTTTCAGACTCTGGTCTAGATGGAGTAAGGTGCCAGCAAAAGTGACCTATATTGGTTTCTGGATAATTGGCAGGACGACTAGTTCCTAGCTTTCTCAGGGACTTATGTCCTGAAGGAGAAACTATTCAGCTGCCTCCAGTAAATCTCTGGACCAAATGGAGAGAGCCTTTGGCTACTCTAGTTTAATTACAATTCTAAAGGATAGTTGCTGCTTTGAAAACAGCACAACCGTGTGTTCAGAAAATGAAAAGGAAGTGATTCAACATAGACAAACCATACAACGGGAGTGGGGCTCAAGGAGGAGACTGGTCACTGGTTTAGAAAGTGGGAATTTCTGGACTGACTGTGGGGACACAGTAGATAGAGCATCAACCTGGAATGCTGAGGTCTCAGGTTCGAAACAACAAAGTTGCCAACTCGAGCATGGGGTCTCTGGCTTAAGCGTGAAATTCAACATGATCCCATGGTTGCTAGCTTAAGCCCAAAGGTCATTGGCTTGAAGCTCAAGGTCAATGACTTGATTGGAGCCCTCCGGTCAAGGCAAATCTTGGAGAAGAAATCAATGAACAACTAAGGAGCTGCAGCTGTGAGTTGATGCTTCGCATCTCTCACCCTTCCCATCTCTCTCTTATTCTCTCTTTCTCAGTTAAAAAAAGTAGAGATGAATTTCTAGGAGACAGCGATCAGTCTCAGGGATGAAATAAGAGTAAAGGAAGCTGAAATGACTGTTTCTTTGCATCTATGACAAACTATTCCAGAGAAAATTATATGTCTTTGTAAAATTTGCTTAAGAAGACAATTCCAAAACTCTTCAATACATTGTATTTTATGTTCTGAACACTTAGGATGATCTGGCAAACATTTTCTTGAAATACTTTCTGCTACAACTTAAACCCAATGCTAATTCTCCCAACCTCACAAGTAGAGAGCAGTTCTTCCTGGTTCATGTGTCCTGTGCTTCTCAAACCTGAGTGTATACACAAATCACCCAGGAACCTAGTAAAAATGCAGATTTTAGTTCAGTAGTCCCAGGTCTCCAAGATTCTTAATTTCTAACAACCTTCAGATGCTGCTGGAGGGCCTCACTTTGGGTGGTGAGAATGCAGACTGCCTCTGCTTCTCACATCTTTGCTATCTGACCTGTCCTCTGTGCCATAGTTGATTCACCCTGATAGGCACCTGACTCAGACATAGCAGAGTGTTCTCCTGGCTGAGGCTGACTCCTCTGGATGGCCAGTTGACTCAGAACAAGCTTATCAGAGCTCTTCTTCAGGACCTTTGAACCAGGAGCAGGGAAGATGATTAATATCTCTCTGGCAGCAAAACTCTGTGTTGTGAGGCTCAGGATAAGTCTCTGTCCATTTTTATCTGGACAAAAGAGGAAAGCTGGCATGAGTAATAAAGCCAACAGTCCAAGAAATGAACAAAAACCTGGCTAAATTTACCTCTCTAGTTTCCCTAGTTCCCACTGAACCTGAGTTCTAGGGCCAACCTCACCTTTTCAGTGCTATGTGAGATTTGCCAAATATCCTTCCAGTAAATAAATAAATAACACCACAGAAACCTGTTGTGTTGCTATACACTGATAATAAACTATCAAAAGTAAAAATTAAGAAAATATCATTTACCATTTTATCAAAAGAATAAAATACCTAGAAATAAATTTAACCAAGGACGTGAAGAACCCATACACTGCAAGTTATTAAAACACTATGAAAGTCATTGAAGAAGACACAAATAAGCAAATGATTAAATAATTTAACACAAATAAGTAAATTAAGTAAATAATTTATTTGAGTTGGTTTTTTGTCACATGAAACCAGAATGCGGTATAAAACACTCATACATTAAATTAGTACCTTAAAAAAAAACTTGTTTTATTTCATTCTCTTTTTTGAACTGAAAAAATGCCATTCATTATAACCTTCATACACGGAACCTATTGCCTTAGTTTTTGTTTCTTACCTATTGGTCTGAGTCTAATATTGTCTAGCTCCTGGAACTTAGTATTTGTAGACACGGATCCATTGAGTCATTGAAAACAGTTTGTACTGTATGACAGGCATCATGCTGGAGGCTGGGACCATGTCGTCTCTGCTCTTCCAGTGACTTACAGTTTAGTCAGGGAGACAGGCACAAAATTAAATGTGATGTGATATGATATCATATAATTATGAGAATAAGGGGAAAGCATCATGGAAGAGATGGCATGGCACCTCATCTAAGTCTTAAAGGACAAGTAGGAAAGGTAGAAGGAAATTCCATTCATAAAAAACCAAAGAGATAAAGGCATAAAAATGAGACAGAATGTTACATTTGAAAATGTGTAAACCTTCTGTATGCCTGAAGCAGGAAATGGAGAGGACAGAGGTTGAGTAAGGAGGCAATGGAGAAGTAGTTAAGCTACAAATCAAGGAAGACCTTGAATAAAAGATTTTGGACTTTATTCTGTAGGCAGTGAATGAATGATAGTAAAAAGCTGCAGCAGGACAAGATTGATCATGCTGTAGAAAACATTGAAAAGAATCAAAATAGAGACAAGAAGTTATGTAAAAATAGAGATCACAATCTTTGAGCTAGTGAGCTATTGTGCAAAGTTATAATGAGGTAAAATAAAATCTTTCCAAGGCAATTGATTTTTTCTTTTTTATTAATGTTACAAGTATTTTGCCTTTCTTACATTTTTTTTTTTTACGGTATTATTTTATTCTGGCCTCCGCGGCAGAGGCTTCTCCGTCTTACATTTTTTTACACATAGATAATTTATAAATTGTTATAATATTACTATTGTGAATATGTCTCTATGGATAGCATATTATTCAATCTCTTCAAAATCTAAGCTGTGAGTCTCTGCCTTGCCAAAAGTGAGTTTAATCAATTCACATAAGTTTAATGATTTGTTAGAAATTATTTACAATCTTTGTCCATATTTTCTATATTATATTATTTCCTTTTGTTTCTTCTGTTCCCCAACATCCTTAATTTCCATTGAATAGATTAAATTTTATTCTGCTGGTTTGAAAATTATACATTATAATTTCATTTTCTAGTAGTTATCTCAACTTATTAAGATCCATTCATATATTTATTATTCATTTATTTATTTTCTATAGTGATAGAATTTAAACACTTATCAATATTTATATTCCTCTTACCCCCTAACTTTCAACAGAAATGCCTCTCACTGGATTCTAAAACCAAACTCTTTCATATTTGTATTTTCTAGAGTTCAAGATGTGAATTAATAAATTTTTATTGTTTTTATTCATTGCTTATTTAGACAAGAAATTTTACTAAATTATTTATTTCTCATATTGCATTGATTCTTTCTTTAATTTATTTTGATTCTTGCTAAAAATTTTCTTCCAAGAGTATTTTTATAGTGTGTGGTCTAAGGCCTAGAATTTCTGACATCACTTTTATTTCTCTGTAATATTTAAGTGATAATTTAAAATATTAAGTGTAATTTTTTTCTTTCAACACTTTGAAAATATTGTTCCACTTCTTCTTGCACTTAGTGTTGTTGCAGAGTCTGGGATGGGTGTGTCGTTGGCCATCATCAGTGTGTAGAGGATAACTGGAGCCATGTGTGGGAGTGAGATCACCAACTAGAACACAGAGAGAAAGAACAGAGCCAAAAATGAACACTTGAGAGAAGTCAACACTTAAAGGATAAAGAAAGAGGTCCTGTGAACTAGACTGAGAAGGGACAGACAGCCTGAGATTTACAAAGATAATCAGGAGCATGCCATGTAAACTAAGAAAAGAAGCAGTTTCAGAAAAGAGGGAATGATCAACATCAAATTTCACAGAGGTCAAGTAAGATGAAGTACTCCAAATTGTGCACTGCATGAAACTATATCCAAGTTACTATATTTTCTTTGTTAAAATGAAAAACAGTTGGAATAGGAAGACAGGAGAGAGGGAGGTGCAGAAAAGAAAGAGGACAAAGATGCATCTTTATGGCACTGGAGGAAACTGGAGCACAAGCCCAGTTTCAATCTTTTGCATGTGTCTGTCTCGTTTTCCTAATATAATTAATTGAAGAGGTTGTCCTTTATGCATTGAATGTTCTTGGCTCATTTGTTGTAAATTATTTGCTCTTATTATATGTGTAGGCTTACTTCAGGGTTCTCAATTTTGTTCCATTCGTCTATGTGTCTGGGTTGTTTTTGCCAATACCATATTGTTTTGATTACCATAGCTTTAGTATAGTTTGAAGTTAGGGAGCATGATATCACTAGCCATGTCCTTTTTTTTCCTTTCAAGATTGCTTTGGCTATTTGAAAATTTTTGCAGTCCTATACATATTTCAGAATTATTTGTTCCAGTTCTGTGAAATATTCCATTGGAATTTTGATAGGGATTGCATTCTGTAGATTGCTTTGGGGAGTACTGACATTTATTTTCCAATCCATAAGTATGAAATGTATTTTCATTTATTTGTGTCTTCTTCAATTTATTTCATAAGTGTCTTAACAGTTTTCAGTGTACAGGTCTTTCACCTCTTTGGTTAAATTTATTCCTAAATGTTTTATTCTTTTGATGCAATGGTAAATCATTTTTCTTTTATTTCTATTTTTGATAGTTTGTTATTAGTATATAGCAACACCACAGATTTCTGTTTGTTAATTTTGTATCCTGCAACTTTACTGAATTCATTTATTGGGTCTAATAGTTTTTTATCTAGTGGTGTTTGTGGATTTTACTCCAAATACAAGAGAAACCAAAGCAAAAATAAATAAATGGGACTACATTAAACTAAAAAGCTCCCGCACAGTGAAGAAAACCATCATCAAAACAAAAGACAACCTACTGAATGCAAATCAGACATTCAATAAGGGGTTAATATTCAAAGTATATTAAAAACTCATAAAACTGAACAACAACAACAACAACAAAACAACTCAGTTAAAAAAAGTAATCAGAGGATCTGAATAAAATATTTTCCAAAGAAGACATACAGATGGCCAAGAGGCATATGAAAAGATGTTCAATATCACATATTATTAGGGAAATGCAAATCAAAACCGCAATGAGATATCACCTAACACCTGTTCAAATGGCTATTATCAGAAAGACAAGAAATAATAAATGTTAGAATGTGGGAAAAAAAGAACCCTCATAAAATGTTAGTGAGACTGTAAGTTGTTGCAGCCACTATGGAAAACACTATGGGGATTCCGCAAAATTTAAAAATGAACTACCATGTGATCCAGTTCTTCCATTCTGGGTATTTATCCAAACAAAAGTACTAATTTGGAAAAATATAGGCAGGCTTATGTTCACTGTATAATTATTTACACTAGCCAAGATATGGAAGCTACAACTAAGTGTGCATCAATGGATGAATGAATAAAGATGCAGTATATACAGGGTGGGGTAAAAGTAGGTTTGGGCAAAAGTAGGTTTAGAATTATTCATATGGAAAATAATACAACAATTAATAAATAATAATACAATAAACTCTGTGTTTCACATACTCACAACTAGAAACCTACTTTTGCCCCACTCTCTATATGGAATATTACTTGGCATTAATAAAATGGAATCTTGCCATTGACAACATGGATGGACATTGAAGGAATAATGAAAGTCAGAAAGAAAAAAAATACTATATGATTTCACTTATATATGGAATCAAAAAAATAGAAAACCCAAAACAAAAAGTAAACAAAACAAAAACAAACTCATAGATGCAGTGAATAAATACAGAAACTAGATCAGCAGTTTCCCATGTAGAATGTTTTATTATAGTACACAGGGCACAGAATTTCAGAGAAGTGAAATGACAGGCTGGATAGATTAAGGAACACTTCATAAAGAAATAAAATTTATGCTAGATATTGAAGAATAAGCTAAAATTTGAAAAATTAGTGTATTCAAGGGCAAAGTAGTCAAAAGTAAAAATAGTTTTTCACAAAACATGAGTAGACCTCATTGATTAGAAGAGAATATTTATTACAGGTAGTATTGGGAAATAAAACTAGAAACTACAAATTGACTGATTGTGATGTATTCTGAATAGCAAGTAATGGGTTGTGCCAATCTAAATCTCTTAAAGAATTAGAACAGGGAAAGTGATGTTGTATATAAGATAATTTGTGATATTCAAGGAGAATTGGAGCCAGAAGAACTGTTGGGTAAAAAATTCTTTAAGAAGACTAAGAAGTTGCCTGGTTACAAGATGAAAAGTCCCTTGAAAATTGAGGATATAATACCTTAGGTTAATACTGTATAGAGATTGAACAGGGCACAGATCCTATAACAATGAGAGAAAATCAAGTCACTTCCAACTTGCCATCCACATATGGAGAACCTATAGAAAGTAGATTTCTTTATGTAAGACTATATGGCTTTCTAATCATGAATCTTTCTCTTTAATGAGTCTGAATGTTCAAATTTGGGAATAGAAGCAGGAGAGAGCTGAAGTACTCCTTTGTAGAATAAAGAGAAAGTGTTTGAAGTTCCAGATATCATTTTTTATATTAAATCATAGACCATATTCCTGCCTCAATAATAATAATCCAAATCCTCTTCTCATAAGAAATTGGCTATTATTACTCTCTTAGCATGTTACTGATCCATGATTTCAAAGTCACATGCCAAAAAAAAAAAAGTCCCATGATAAGGGATCTCTATGTTGCTATAGTAATCAGAAATCTGACCCTCTCTGAAGATTTCAGTGTTGTTCAGCTAAATTCCTGGTGAAGAGAAGAATCTGGGATGGGATGTGAAAAAGAAAAAAGAAGCCTTGTTCATTTGGTTCAGTGGTAGTGTCAGCCTGTCTTGTGGAAATCTTAGGTTTGATTCCCAGACACACAAGAGAAGTGACCATCTGCTTCTCTACCACTACCCCCCCTTCTCTTTCTCTTTCTCTTTCTCTTTCCTTCCTCCCACAGCCATGGCTCAGGTAAGCAAGTTGGCCCCAGATAGCTATGACTTGTTTGAGCAAGTTGGCCCCAGACACTAAAGATGGCACCTTGGCTCACCTCAGGTGTGAAACAGTGGCCCTAGTTGGGCAGAGCATACCCCTAGTGGGCTCGCTGGATGGATCTCAGTCGGGGCGCATGCAGGAGTTTGTCTCTCTGTCTCTCCACCTCTCACTTAATAATAATAAAAAAAGTACATGAAATTAATATCTTATTTTCTTGACTTGGCATATTCATCCTCCCTGTGAAGAGTAGAAGGAACTTCTCTCGTTAATCTATTTAATACGGGAAAGGACAAATCTGTCCCTTCTATGGCTTTTGGAAAACAGTTCTACTTACTTACCTGTGAATAGCACAGTTTCTTATCACAACAATACAGCTCTGCTTGATACAGAAAGAGAGTGCGTCCGTAAAGTCATGATGCACTTTTGACCTGTCACAGGACAAAAGTGCACCATGACTTTACGGACACACTGTAATTATTAACACAGAAAAGGAAAGTTCTTCTAAAATCTTAAATGTTCATCCAAACCATTAATACTATGTAATGGAAGCTGATACCCACAAGAATCAATTATTAATCAAACTTTATCAACTATTTTCCTTTTTGGGTTATGACCAGATAACTAAACTTAGCAAAAACTATAGTTGAAGCTGAATAAAGAGTTTTATACATAATAAAAGTTGTATACAGAAACAATTCATAGTAATTATATTAGCAAAAATGATATTTATCAACTTATTAATATTGCATATATCAACCTAGAAATTTTATTAAAGAGTAAAATAAAAAATAATCCAACCAAACATGAAATTAATATATGATACTTAAAGACACTGGAAAGATTTAGCAAAATAGCCTTAGTATTAAATGTTCCAAATTTCACAATCTGATGTAAAATTAAAGAAGTAATCTAAACTAGCCTTGATCAGCTAGCTCAGTGGTAGAGCGTTGGCCCACTGTGTGAAAGTCCTGGGTTCGATTTCTGGCCAGGGCACACAGGAAATGCACCCATTTGCTTCTCCATCCCTCCCCCTCTTCTTTCTCTTTGTCTCTTTCTTCCCTTCCTGCAGCCAAGGCTCCATTAGAGCAAAACTGGTCTGGGCGCTGAGGATGGCTCTATGGCCTCTGCCTCAGGCACTAGAATGGCCCAGTTGCAACGGAGCAATGCCCCAGATGGGCGGCGCATTGTCCCCTTGTGAGCATGCTGGGTGGATCCCTGTTGGGTGCATGTGAAAGTCTGTCTCTCTGCCTCCCTGCTTCTCACTTCAGAAAAAAAAAAAAAGGTGTAATCTAAACTAAAATTAAAATTACCAAACTATGTAACAATAAATGTCAAACACATCAGTGGAAGAAAACAGACTGTCTAAACTGGAACACAATATAATTAAAATTTATGGGACATGGTCAAGATACTAATCAATGTATTTGTTTTAGTATCTGTTCCTAAACAATAAAATAAATAAAAATAAATTAGCTAGCAATCAACTGAAGTAGCTAAAGAAAAAACTACAATATAAATCTAAAAGTAATGAAAGCAATAAAATAATAAAGACCACTAACAATAATAATCAAAAGCAGCAAAAATAATATTTAAATGCATAATTTCTGGGGCTTGTGAAGTTATAGGGAGAAACTTTTTCTTTTACTATAATCCCCAAGCTGACACTGAAAACTAAAGTTATAATTATTCTATATTATAAAATTGTATTTAGTGTTTAAATAAATGAGCTAATTCTATAGGAATTATATTACATTTCCTAACCTCATGCATATACATACCAACTAAATGGTTGTTGCCATGTTCATGTACCTATTCTATGATTTTCTTTATTTTTAAATCAATTCACTTGAAAAAAACTTGGTATTTTTATAACAGCAATATCTTTGAAATCACAGATTTAATATGTAGTATAATGCCTAAATTTTTTCAAAGATTTTGCTTGTCACTGTTATAGATAAGGTAACCCAACACTTTTAAGTACCCTAAGCCTATTTTCTTGAGCAGAATTCAGTGTAGACTTTCTTAGCACAGTGCTTCCTGATTTGTGACTACCTCAGGTTAGGTTGATGGAAACAGTGGCTTGCATAGCTGAGCCAACCAACAGGGAATTGGCAAGAAGCAGAATAGTTACGGATGGCAATGGCACCAGAAAAGCTGCTCACTTCCCTCTTTATCAACTGGATTAGAAATGCAGCAAGAGAAAGAAATGAAATTAAGTCAAGAGCAGACACTTGTCCCCAATTCCAAGGAGGTCCTTTGCACAGTCCATAAAGCATCACTTCCTTCTGTGCCACCAGGAACAAATAGAGGGGGAAAGTTATAAATATTTGCTTTTTTCAGGGAGCTGCATGTGCTCCGTGCTTGAAGGGAGCTTTTCCTTACTCCTCTTGTAAAGTGGAAGAATCTTGCTTCCAACCTTAAAACCAAGAGTTTCCCGATTTTATTGAGGGATTAATAGCACTCCCAAATACTCTACATACTTCCCCAAAGACTAGAGGAGACCTGAGTTCCTCACTTCTCCAACATTTCAAAGACCTAGGACAAGTTTCTGCTTAGAGATTGTGATATGTTGTTATTTTGGATTAAAGTGATAATCATTCGCTAATTCAGTTCATCAATCAATACCAATTTCCTGAGCATCAAGTCTGTGGGTTGGAGCATGCTTCACGATTTGCTTGAAGCCCCAAATCTAGAGATCAGGGAGAGGCAGGGATAAATGGAAGAGAGGTTAGTGAGGGAACCAGAACAAGACTGCTTAGGATGTATCTGATAAATATATGGTCCCTTATCTTCTCCAGGAAATCATGGTTTCCCTGGCGTTTCCAGTGCAGGAACTCCTCTCATATCTTGTAAAGCATATTAGTCCTATGACTGTACAGGTACCTCATAATATTCCTAAGGGAATGGAATGAGGGTGTGGGATGCTGCCTAAAAGGGCAGAGTCTGGGCACAAATGACAAAGCCTCTATCTTGGGGATGTTGCTTGTTCAGATTACAACACAAATTATGTGCCATTCTATTTTCACTTCTCTTTTGGGTTTCTGATGAGTCCTGGTTACTTTTTCTTTAGAACTATATTTTCTTAAGTCATCATCAACAACTCCTACACTGACACCCTTCTTCCTCTTTAAAAAAAATATAATACTATTTACCTTATAAAACAACATTACCTTATGGTAAAGTAAATAAATCCATGGGCTCTGGAGTGGAAATGCTGGTTTAGACCCTAGCTCTGCCATTTACTAGCTATGTGATCCTGGCAAGTTACTGAGACTCTGTGTGCCTCAGTTCCCCATACTTAATGAAGATAATATTCATGCTTAACCTTGGAGAGTTGTAGTGAAGATGAGGATTGAGTGAATCTCTACCTAGGTTAGCACCAAAAAATACTAAATGTGAATATTATTCACGTTGCTTTAAGAGAAACCAGTACATTACCAGACTCTTTTCTAAAAATTATTCTGTCAGATTTTTTTAAGTGAGATGAGGGGAGATAGTGAGACAGACTCCCACATGCACCTAGACCAGGATCCACCCAGCAACTCCTGTATGGAGCCAATGCTCAAAACAACCAAGCTATCCTCAGCACCTGGGGTCAATGCTCAAACCAATAGAGCCACTGTCTGTGGGAGGGAAAGAGAGAGAGAAGGGGAGAGGTAAGAGGAGAGAAGCAGATGTGTGTCCTGACCAAGAATGGAACCTGGGGCATCTGCACACCAGGCTGACGTTCTACCCACTGAACAAACCAGGCAAGACTCTATCAGAATTTTTTGATAGGCTTGTGTAAAAGTAAATTTCATTCATTCTTTACTGGGTAGGAATTTTATAAAACTTACTCTAGTAACTTCAAATCTTTCTTAATATCAAAGTAGTTAAAGTTTTTAATTTATACTTTAAAGATATCTTACTTATTTTGGTGTTATTTACATTTAGTAATCTTACATTCTCTTCCATTATTGATACCCTTAGTAAATAATCTAAATAATAATTAAATTGCCTTGTAAAACTAAAAAACAACATTAACATTATTGTTTCTATTAATTTCATTATAAAATTTCATTAATTTTCACATTGCATTCTACAGAAAATACAAAGTATATATCCACATTTAGGAAATTAACCAAAATTTAAAAATATAGAAAAAGATTTCCAAGTTAAAAATGTGGAATCCATTTTATGAAAAGGTCTGATTACTTTTATTTTTCTGATCACTTTTATAGTAATTTACAATAAAATGATTATATAAACTGCAGACAAATTTTTTTCCACATATGTAACTCTGACCTTTGGGCCATAATCAGCCACACCCACAAGGTTTTTAAGCATATAAACATATAAAAAGAGAGGTGATAGCCTTAAACAAAGCAACACTGAGGCCAAGAACAAGTCAAGAGGAACAATGGTGCTATTTAGAAGTTTTGTCTTCCTCTTAATCCTATACCTGCTGCAAGAGTCCAACACTTCTCTCGTTCAGCTGAATAGCAATGGCTATAAAGACTTGATCATTGCTATAAACCCAGATGTGCCAGACAATGAAATACTAATTGAAAAAATAAAGGTAAGAAATGAGATATTTTTTTGTTTGAATTAAAGAGAAGAAAAAATTTTAGTTGTGAATAATTATTGTGAAAACTTCTGAATGATCTAGAAAGTTAAAAAGCAGCATAGTGCAGGGAGGTCAGTGCCAGACTCTCCAGGGAGAATCAGATGGAGGTTGGAAACAGTATTTCCCCTTGTCTCAACACAAGACCCAAGACAAGGCATGGCCTTCCAGATTCTCAGTTTCTTTGTCTGTAAATGAGCAGTTGAACTTGTCTGGTATTTAAACAATTAATGCTTGCTTATAGCAGGACAACAGTGAGTGAAAGAGTGCCTTCCCTTGTGCAGTGTACATTCTTTTCAGATACAGGTAATAAAAACACGTATATGTATAGAGGACAGTTGGTAGTAAGTTGCTATGGGGTAAAGTAAATCAGCAAAGGCAGACAGAAAGTATTGGTGTGGCTGGCCTAAGGGGAGAATGTGGGTTACTCTTCCTGTAGGGTAGTCAGAGAAAGCCTCAGCATTGATGTGACATCTAAGCAGAGACCTGAGATGAGTGAGGAAAGAGCCCAGTAAGGATTTTGGGAAGGGAATAGAGGAAGCAAAACATGAAGATGATAACATGCTTGTTAGGACCAAGGAAACAACTGGAAAGGAGCAAGAGGAAGGGTGGGAGAGCTGAAGTCGTAGAGGTAGCAGGACCCACACCAGTGGAAAGACTTGGGCTTTTAGTCTGAGTGAGATAGGAGTCCATGGAAGGGTTCTGAGCAGTGGAGTAGTATGCTCTTTCGTGCATGATCTAGGATCCCACTGATTGTAGTGTTGAGAAAACTGTAGAGGGTTTTTATTTTTCACGAATTCCATATAAACTCTGTATAGCACAGAGGTATAGAAGGAGAGCAGGTAGGAAGCTGTTGATGGTAAGAAGTAATGGTGACTAGGAAAAGGAATATTCTGGTAGAGATCATGAAAGTGATGGGATTCTGAACATATCCTGAAGCTACAATACAAATTTGTTGAAGGTTTATATGTATGTGGAATAGGCAAAAGTAGGAGGAGCCTGACCTGTGGTGGCGCAGTGGATAAAGCGTCGACCTGGGAACACTGAGGTCGCCAGTTCAAAACCCTGCACTGGTCTGGTCAAGGCACATATGGGAGTTGATGCTTCTAGCTCCTCCCCCCTTTCTCTCTCTCTCTCTCTCTCACTCTGTGTCTCCTCTCTAAAATGAATAAAATAGAAATAAAATAAATTTTAAAAAAAGAAGCGTTTATTGTTGGGGTAAGCTGCTGCATTTGGGCTTATTCATTCCATAGCACAGATGCAGCATAGGTCCAAATGTCCATAGGATAACCGGAATTTAAAAAAAAAAAAAAAAAAAAAAAAAAAAGTAGGAGGAAAAGATAGGAGTCAAAAAAACTTCAAGGGTTTTGGCCTTTGCACTTGGAAAGATGGAATTATCAACTGGGAAGGGGAAAACTGAAGTGATTATTTGACAGCTGAGCTATCAGGTGTTAGTTTAGGACATTTTGAATGTGTGATGCTGATTAGATACCCCGTAAATAGAGATAGGAATCAGAATTCAGGAGGAAAATCTGGGTGGAAAAGAAAACATCATCAGTGTGTAGATGAGATTTAAAGCCATGAGAACAAAAGAGTTCATTAGGTAGTGCAGACGGTGAAGACAAAGGCACCAGAACTGAATCAAGAATGTATTTTTAAAGTTGTTTTCAGCTGTAACATTTTTTACAATAAAGGTATTGGTTTTACAGCCCTGTAAATTTGTGTTCTTTCCCTGACCTTGACAACTCATTCCTCATATTCAATTCCTCCACTACCTCGCCCTTATGCATACTGTTTCAGCCTTCGCATGGGTGTTGTTATTCATCAGAAGCAGATAGATAGGCACAACTTGAGTTGTGAGCATGTGAATCTGTGGCTGTCATTTATCACTCATCCTGTATAAACTCTTACAACATAGTGATATTCACTTACTGATATCTTTTGAATTCCCAAGGAAGATAAAGATCCCTTTACTAAAAAGCACAGGCTTAGATAGCAGTTAATATAGCTGATTCCAAATGATGGCCTCTTAGCATCCAGGGACAGTCAGATTCAAATACTACTGAACCTTAAAAATCTGTGTTTGAAAGAATTATTTATAGGGTTAAAAATAATTGCTAAAATAGTCCTCCGCTGAAACTGCAAGTAAAAAATCAATTGTTGGGAGATGGCAAGATGGCGATGGAGTAGGCGGACGTACCACCTTCCAACTCCCAGAACCAAAGTGAATTATAACTTAATTTTAAGAACCATCATCTGGATAAACTAACTTTGAACTAAACTAAGTGAACTCTTCAACCAAAGAATACTGAAGAAGCCACATTGAGACCGGTAGGAAAAGCAAAAATGCGGAGAGGGCAGCCCTGAGAGACCCGAGTGGCGGGAGGAGAGTTTGGTGGAAAGGGAGGGACCTGGGTCCCAGGAACAAAGCCCCAGCCTGCAGCCCCAGAGCCTAGAGGAGGCGTTTGGACAGTATTGAGCTATGAAACAAGTGAGGACACTGTTTGTGAGAGACAGTTTTCTCAGACCCAAGATTCTTCTTAAAGGGACAGCGCAGAAAACCTCTCTCACAACCACTCACCTGGGGCTCCAAAGAACGGGGACAGAGGAGAAGACCAGAGCAGCGGGAAGAGAGTGTGGACTGGAAGGCACAGGGAGAAACACTCTGAGGGACAGCCACCCTATCCCCTGGGCTGAGTCACTTCCCTAATCAAAAACGAATATTTACCCTGGAACTAGCAATACCAGCAAAGGGAGACAGGACACTAGCCAGACAAGCTTTCCCGCGGCACTTAGAGCAGAGCTGCTTAGATGGAGGGAGCTTCCAGGACTACAGTATGGAGTGTTAGAGTCTGAGCTGCAGTGCACCTACCCACACTGCTGAGAGATAGCTGGAGGGATGGTGGTGGCAGGACACTGAAATGCAGTTCTGTCAGAGTGGGTGGAGATCCAGCCGGTGTGAGCTCGATCTAGCCCAGCAGGGGTGGAGGGGATGCACAAAAGCGGTCCGGCAGCTACAGGCCAGCCTGCAGCCCCACCTGCGGGGGGAAAGCGGGAGGCCAGGAATGGGCAGAGATGTGCTGTGTGACCCTGGACCCTGTGCAAGCTGGCCTTGACCGTGGGGGCAGGGCTAGGACCAGGGACAGGCGGAGGCTCACGGCTAAGCGCATGCCAGCAGCCCCACCAGGCCCAAGAAACCACGTTTGCTATCCTGCGCAGGCAGGCCCTGGCCTCAGGGGCGGGGCTAAAGCTCCAGACAGGCAGAGGCTCACAGCTGAGTGCACGTCAGCAGCCCCGTCCAACCCGAGAAACTGTGGTGAGCAGGCTCTGACTGCGGGGGCTGGGCGGAGCCCAGGAACAGGCTGGGTCTGCAGCTAAGCAAAGGTGCTCACCTCTACCCTTGGTGCTGAGGCCTGTGGCTTGAGTGTAGTGCTCAGCCCAACCTGTGAGGGCGAGTCGAAGGCCCAGGCAGGCTGAGTCTTGTAGAGCCAGGCACCAGAACACAGCCCCTCCTGCGGAAAAGAGGAGGAAATCACAGCAACTGCCACAGTGGGATGGCGCTGGCAATGCCCATACCCACCGCCCTAGGCAGCGGCAGAGGGGGTGGCAGACTTGCAGACAGACCACACCTAGAGAACACAAAGACAACACCCATTAGACTCCAGTGTCCATACCCTTCTTATACACAGACAAAATGGGCAGGCAGAGGAATGCAACCCAAATGAATCAAGAGAAATCCCCAGAGAAGGACCTGAATGAGCTAGATATAACCAAATTACCAGATGCAGAATTTAAAATAATGATAGTTAAGATGTTCAAAGAAATTAGAGCAACAATGGATAGTCATTACAAACACCTAAATAAGGAGATAACAAGTATAAAAAGGTAAGTTGAAATAATAAAAAAGAATCAGACAGAAATGACAAATACAGTATCAGAACTGAAGAACACAATGGAAGGAATTAAAAGCAGGATGAATCACGCTGAGGATCGAATCAGCGAGTTAGAGAACAAAATAAACAAAGGCACAGAAGCAGAGCACAAAAAAGAAAAGAGACTCAAAAAATGTAAGAAAACTCTAAGGGAGCTCTGTGACAACATGAAGAGAAATAACATCCGCATCATAAAGGTTACTGAAGAAGAGAAGACAGAACAAGAAATAGAAACTTTGTTCAAAAAAATAATAGCAGAAAACTTTCCTAAATTAAGGCTGGGAAACATTACACATGTTCAAGAAGCACAGAGAACTCCATTAAACAGAAACCCTAAGAGATCTACACCAAGACACATCATAGTTAAAATACCAAAGCTAAGTGATAAAGAGAAAATTTTAAAAGCTGCTAGAGAAAAAAAGGCTATCACCTACAAAGAAGGCCAAAAGGGAATGGCAAGATATATTTAAAGTAATGCAAAACAAGAACCTACAACCAAGACTACTCTATTCAGCAAGGCTAACATTTTAAATTGAAGGAAAAATAAAGAGCTTCCCAACAAAAAAAGCCGCAAGAAATTCATTAAAACCAAACCAACTCTGCAAGAGATACTAAGGGGCCTGTTGTGAACAGTTCAAAGGGAGGAAAGAATATAGCAAAAGAAGAATACAGCTTTAAAGAATAAAAAGGCAATAAACAATTACATATCAATAATAATCTTAAATGTAAATGGATTAAATGATCCAATCAAATGCCATAGGGTAGCTGTGTGGATAAAAAAACAGGACCCATACATATGCTGTCTACAAGAGACACACCTTAAAACAAAACATGCACATAGACCAAAGGTAAGTAAAAGGATGGAAAAAAATATTTCATGCAAATGGAAATGAAAAAAGCCAGGGAAGCAATACTTATATCTGAAAAAATGGACTTTAAAACAAAGGCTGTAGTAAGAGATCAAGAAGGACACTAAATAATGATGAAGGGAACAATTCAACAGGAAAATATAACTATTATCAATATCTATGCACCAAACAAAGGAGCCCCGACATACATAAAGCAGACTTTGATGGATATAAAGGGTGAAATTAACAGCAATACTATATAGTAGGGGATTTCAATACCCCACTAACATCACTGGATAAATCCTCAAGAAAGAAAATTAATAAAGAAACAGCAGACTTAAAGGATACACTAGAACAACTCGATTTAATAGTTATCTTCAGAACTTTTCACCCTAAAGCAGTAGAATATACATTCTTTTCAAGTGCTCATGGTACATTCTCTAGTAGGGACCACATGTTAGGACACAAAAGTGGTCTCAACAAATTTAAGAAGATTGAAATCATATCAAGCATTTTCTCTGATCACAATGCCATGACACTAGAAATTAACCACAAAAGAAAAACTGAAAAATACTCAAACACTTGGAAACTAAATAGCATGTTATTAAATAATGAATGGATTAACAATGAGATCAAAGAAGAAATAAAAAAGTTTCTAGAAACAAATGAAAATGAGCATATATCAACTCAAAATTTATGGGATGCAAAAGAGCAGTACTGAGAGGGAAGTTCATTGCACTACAGGCATACCATGAGAAGCTAGAAAAAGCTCAAATAAGAAGCCTGACCCTGCATCTAAAAGAACTCGAAAAACAACAGCAAATAAAGCCCAGGACCAGTAGAAGGAAGGAAATAATAAAGATCAGAACAGAAATAAATGACACAGAGGCTAAAGAAACAATACAGAGGATCAATGAAACCAGGAGCTGGTTCTTTGAAAAGGTAAATAAGATTGATGAACCGTTAACTACACTCATCAAGAAAAAAAGAGAGAGGTCTCAAATAAATAAAATTAGAAATGAGAGTGGAGAAATTACAACTGACACAACAGAAATACAAAGGATTGTAAGAAAATACTATGAAGAACTCTATGCCAAATAATTAGACAACCTAGGTAAAATGGACTAATTTCTTGAATCATATAATTTTCCAAAAAATCAATTTGGAAGAATCAGAACACCTAAACAGACCAATTACAACAAATGAGATCGAAACAGTTATCAAAAAACTCCCCAAAAAGAAAAGTACTGGGCCCAATGGCTTCACAAGTGAATTCTACCAAAAATTCAAAGAAGAACTAACTCCTATCCTCCTTAAGCTATTTCAAAAAATTCAAGAGGAAGGAATACTTCCAAACTCCTTTTATGAGGCGAGCATAATTCTGATCCTGAAACCAGGCAAAGCCAAGACAAAGAAAGAAAATTATAGGCCAATATCTCTGATGAATTTAGACACTAAAATTCTCAACAAAATATTAGGCAACCGGATTCAGCAATATATGAAAAAAATCATACACCATGATCAAGTGGGATTTATTCTGGAGAGGCAAGGCTGGTTCAATATTCGCAAATCAATCAATGGGATTCATCACATAAACAAAAGGAAGGACAAAAATCACATGATAATTTCAATAGATGCAGAAAAGGCATTTGATAAAATTCAGCACCCATTCATGATCAAAACTCTCAGTAAAGTGGAAATTCAGAGAACATTCCTTAACATGATAAGGGCCATCTATGACAAACCCACAACAAACATCATACTAAATGGGCAAAAATTAAAAGCAATCCCCTTAAGATCAGGATCCAGAAAGGGGTGCCCCCTTTCACTACTCTTATTCAACATAGTTCTGGAAGACTTAGCTACAGAAATCAGACAAGAAGAAGAAATAAAAGGCATCCAAATTGGAAAAGAAGAAGTAAAACTGTCATTATTTGCAGATGATAGGATATTGTATATTGAAAACCCTAAAGTCTCGGTCAAAAAACTACTGGACCTGATAAATAAATTCAGCAAGGTGGCAGGATATAAAATGAATACTCAGAAATCAGAGGCATTTCTATATACCAACAATGAACTGTCAGCAAAAGAAATTAAGGAAACAATCCCCTTTACTACTGCAACCAAAAAAATAAAGTACGTTAGAGTAAATTTAACCAAGGAGGTTAAAGACTTGTACTCAGAAAATTATAAAACATTGATAAAAGAAATCAAGAAAGATACAAGCAAGTGAAATCATATACCGTGCTCATGGCTAGGAAGAATAAACATCATTAATATATCTATATTACCCAAAGCAATTTATAAATTCAATGCAATACCAATTAACATACCAATGACATACTTCAAAGATATAGAACACATATTCCGAAAATTTATATGGAACCAAAAAAGAACACGAATAGCCTCAGCAATCTTAAAAAGAAAAAATAAAGCAAGAGGTATCACTCTTCCGGATATCAAGGATTGCTACAAGGCCATTGTACTCAAGACAGCCTGTTACTGGCATAAGAACAGGCACATAGATCAATGGAACAGAACAGAGAACCCAGAAATAAACCCACACCTTTATGGACAGCTGATATTTGACATACAATGGAGTAAAGACAGCCTCTTTAACAAACGGTGTTGGGAAAATTGGACATCTTCCTGCAAAAAAAAAATAATAAAACTAGACCATCCACTTACACCACTCACAAAAACAAACTCAAAATTGATAAAAGATTTAAATGTAAGCCATGAAACCATAAGCATCTTAGAAGAAAACATAGGCAGCAAGCTCTCCGACATCTGTCGCAACAATATATTTGCTGATTTATCTCCACGGGCAAATGAAATAAAAGGCAAGATACACAAATGGGACTATATCAAACTAAAAAGTTTTTGCACAGCTAAAGACAATAAGAACTGAATAAAAAGACAAACCACACAATGGGACAGCATATTCGACAACACGTCTAGTAAGGGGTTAATAACCAAAATTTCTAAAGAACTTATAAAACTCAACAACAGGAAGACAAACAATCCAATCAAAAAATGGGCAAAAGAAATGAATAGAAATTTCTCCAAAGAGGACATACAGATGGCCAATTGGCATATGAAATAATGCTCAACATCACTAGTCATTAGAGAAATGCAAATTAAAATTACAATGAGATATCACCTCACACCAGTCAGAATGGCACTCATCAGCAAAACAACACAGAACAAGTGCTGGCGAGGATGTGGAGAAAAGGGAACCCTCCTGCACTGCTGGTGGGAATGCAGACTGGTGCAGCCACTGTGGAAAACAGTATTGAGATTCCTCAAAAAATTAAAAATAGAACTGCCTTTTGACCCAGCTATCCCACTTTTAGGAATATACCCTAAGAACACTATAGCACTGTTCGAAAAGAAGAAATGCACCCCCATGTTCGTGGCTGCATTGTTCATAATAGCGAAGATCTGGAAACAGCCCAAGTGTCTGTCAGAGGACTAGTGGATTAAAAAGCTTTGGTACATATATACTATGGAATACTACTCAGCCATAAGAAATGATGACATCGGATCGTTTACAACAAAATGGATGGACCTTGATAACATTATACGGAGTGAAATAAGTAAAACAGAAAAAAACTGAGAACAGCATGATTTCATACATAGGTGGGACATAAAAGTGAGATTATGAGACATGGACAAGAGTGTGGTGGTTACAGGGGAGGGGGAGGGATGAGAGGGTGGGAAAGGGGGGAGGGAAGGGGCACAAAGAAAACCAGATAGAAGGTGACAGAGGACAATTTGACTTTGGGTGATGGGTATGCAACATAATTGAATGATAAGATAACCTGGAGATGTTTTTTTTGAACATATGTACCCTGAATAATTAATGTCACTGCATTAAAATTAATAATAATAATAATAATAATAAATTCAGTTGTTATTAGAAATTCCTAGATTATACAGTGTTTCCTGGCATTCTCTCAGCTTCTTCAAAGTGCTTGTATTTATTATATCGGACAACTGAGTAAAATACTGTCATCCACATTATACAGAAGAGAAAATTGGGATTTGAAGAAGTTAAAAGATTTTTCAAAGGTTTGCTAAGTAGCACAATCAGAGTGGAGAGTTAACACATGGGCTTTGAAGACTCACAAACTGGAGTTTGAGGTCTGGCTTGTATAAGATGACAAAAATCAGTTGTTGTTGTTGTTTTGTAACTGGTGAACTAATGTGTGGATATTACTTTATTTCTGGGATACTATCTGATCACAACAAACTTTATGATAAATTAATTCATAATTTGTAACCTAAGATGTCAATTGTCAGCTTTCCTTATTTCTATATTCATGTGTCTTTCTAGTTTGAGAGTACTTTGACAACATTGATATCTCAACCTTCTCTGATGCAACTAGAATATTACAAGAATTCTGAGAAACAATTTAGAATGAATATATAGCTTGAAAAGCCTGTGGAAACAATTATTAGCCACCCAGGAGATGATAGCTGTCTGATAATAGGGTCTATGAAAAACCTCTATAACCTGAGAACACACCACTACCCTAGGGTGTCCAAAGGGCCATAGAGACACCAAAGTAAATGAAATTCCTTAGACTTATACAATGCACAACGCACACAACTGTACACCATCACTGCACTTTTCAAATTGGTACCATAATTCAAGCTACCATATATACCTTTTTTAAGTTTTTAAGGCTGACCAGTGGTAGCACAGTGGAAAAGCCTCCACACTGAATGCTGAAATCACCAGTTTGAAACCTTGAGGTTGATGGCTCTGAGTGTGGGCTCATCGGCAGGAGGTTGCTGACTTGAGCCCAAAGGTCGCTGGCATGAAAAAGCCCAAGTGTCACTGGCTTGAGCAAAGGAGACAGTGGCATGGCCCCAGTCAAGGCATGTACAAGAAGCGGAATATACAACTAAAAGGAAAACAACTACAAGTTGATACTTCTCACCCTCTTTCTCTTCCTCTCTCTCAATCTCTCAAATTTCTTTGAAATATAATTAACATATGATATTAGTTTCATCTGTACAGTATAATTACTTGATATCTCTCTATATATATTACAAAACAATCAGCAAAATAAATCTAGTTAACATCCATCACTATATCACAGTTACAAAATTATCTTACTTATAAGAACTTTTAATTTCAGCAACTTTCAAATATACAATACACTGTATTAACTATAATCACCATGCCGTACATTATATCACCATAACTTATTTATTTTATAACTAGAAGTTTGTATGTCTTGACTGCCTTCACCTACTCAGTGGACTCCCACACACACACCCTAAAGCTCTGGCAACCACCAACTTGCTCTCTGTATCTATGAGTTTCGTTTTTGTGGTTTTTTTCTCTTTCTTTATTTTACTGATTCCACATATAAGTGAATTTGTTTGTCATTGTTCCTCTCCATCTAACTTATTTTCCTTAGCATAATGCCCTCGAGGTCCATCATCTTGTCAGAAAAGGTATGATTTCTTTCTTTTTGCAGCTCAGTAATATTCTACTCTTTATATATACTGCATCTTCTTTATTCATTCATACATCCATAGACAGGTTGATTTCATGTTTTAGCCATTGTAAATAATGCTGCAGTAAACACAGGGGCACATGCATCTTTTTGAAATAATGTTTTCATTTTCTTTAAATAAATGCCTAGTAGTAGAATTGCTGTATCAAATGCTAGTTCTATTTTTAGTTTTTTAAGAAACCTCCATACTGTTTTTCCACAGTGGCTTCTCCAATTTACATTCCCACCAGTCCCTTTCTGCATATCCTTGTCAATACTTATTATTCTTATTTTTTTACATATATATAATATTATAACGGGTGTGAGGCAATATCTCTTTGTGGTCCTGCTTTGCATTTCCCTGATGATTAGTGATATTGAGCACCTCTTTTTTTATATATCAGTTGGCTATTTGTTTGTCTTCTTTGGAAAAATGTCTTTTTAATCCTCAGCCCATTTTTCAATTAGATTGTTTGGGAGATTTTTGTTTGTTTGTTGCTATTGCCTTTGCTTTTGGTGTCAATTTTTTTTTGCCAAGATCAATGTCAGGGAGCTTATGTTTTCTTCTGGAAATTTTATGGTTTCAAGCCTTATGTTCAAGTTTTTAATGCATTTTGAATTAGTTTTTTTTTTTTACATAGTATAAGATAGTGGTCCAATATCATTCTTTTGCATGGGTCTGTCCAATTTTCCCAACACCATTTATTGAAGAGATAGTCCTTGCTTAATGGTCTATTCTTAACTGTTTTGTCATAAATTAATTGATGACATATGCGTTGGTTTATTTCTGAACTTCCGATTGTGTTCCATTAAACTATATATCTGTTTTTCTGGCAAAACCTTACTCTTTTGATTACTACTGTTCTGTAGCATAGTTAAAAATCAGGGAATGTGATGCCTCCAGCTTTGTTCTTCTTTCTCAAGAATGGTTTGGCTATTCAGGATCTTTCGTGGTTTCATACAAATTTTAGGATTGTTTGTCCTATTTCTGTGCAAAATACAATTGGCTTTTTTGATAGGGATTGCATTGAATTTGTAGATTGTCTTGGCTAATATGAACATTTTAACAATATAGATTTTTCTAAACTATGAGCATGAAATATTGTTCCATTTATTCCTATCTTCTTCAGTTTCTTTCATAAATATATTCTTGTTTTAAGTGTACAGAAATTTCACCTCTTGGTTAAAACTATTCCTAGACATTTTATTCATTTTGATGTAATTGTAAATAGGATTGTTATCTTAATTTCTCTTTCTGATAGTTCATTATTAGTGTACAGAAATGCAACATATGTTTTATATTGATTTTGCATCCTACAACTTTACTGAATTCATTTATGAGTTCTGACAGCATTTTTTGGTGGATTATTTAAGATTTTCATACATAATGTCATGCCATCTCCAGGTAGTGACAATTTTACTTTGCCTTTCTGATTTGGATGCCTTTTATTTCTTTTTCTGGCCTAATTACTCTGGCTAAGGATTCCAATATTGTGTTGAATAAAAGTGGCAAGAATGGGCATCTTTGTCTTGCTCCTGACCATAGAGGAAAAGCTTTCATTTTTTTCACCATTGAGTATGATGTTAGCTGTGAGTTTCTCATATATGGCCTTTATTGTGTTGAGTTATGTTCTTTCTATACCCATTTTTCTGATAGTTTTATCAGAAATGGGTGTTGAATTTTGTCAAATGCTTTTTCTGCATGTATTGAGATGATCATATGATTTTTATCTTTCATATTGTTAATGATGTAAATCATGTTGATTGATTTGCAAATGTTGAACCATCCTTGCATCCCTAAAATAAATCTCACTTGATCATGGTGTATGAACATTTTAATGTATTGTTGAATTCAGTTTGCTAATAGTTTTTTGAGAATTTTTTCATGTATATTCATTAGGGATATTGGCTTGTAATTTTCTTTTTCTTGTGGCATCCTTATCTGGTTTTGTTTTCAGAATAATGCTGGCTTCATAAAATAAATTTAAAAGTATTTCTTCTTTTATTTTGATATATTTTAAGAAGAATTGGTATTAATTCTTCTTGGAATGTTTGGTATAATTCACTAGTAAAGCTGTCAGGTCCTGGACATTTTGGGGGAGGCACGATTTTGAGGTGATAGGAGGTGTTGACTACTGATTCAATATCCTTACTAATAATTGGCCTGTTCATATTTTATGTCTTCATGATTCAGTCTTGATGTGTTATATATTTCTAGAATTTTTTTAAAAATTTCTTCTAGATCATCCAAATTGTTGGCATGTAATTGTTCATAATAGTCTCTTATAATCCTTTGTATTTCTGTGGTATCAGTTGTAATACTTCTTTTTTCACTTCTGATTTTATTTATTTCAGCCCTCTCCATTTTATTCTTGGTGAATTCAACCTCCATATACATTTTTATCCCATAGGCACAGAGAGCCATCAGTTCAAGCAGAAGGTAACAACCTGTTGAGACCTGAATATCCCAAAACAAAAAGAAAGGGGAGGTATTCTTAGGAAACAAGTAGAGAATTCTTTCATCTGCTGTAGGCCACTGAGGAAATAACCTTCAACTTACCTTGGGAGCTCTTCAAAGCCCTTTTTCTGACTCCCAGATTGTCCTCAGGGCCTTAGATCTCTGAATTCATGGTTCTAAACTCAATCAGTTTTCTCTTCTCTTGAGTACATATAACTCATCACACTGGCCTGTCTTCAACAGAACAGAAAAGAGCTGTGGAATTCCTGAAGCAGGACAGTTCTACTTGGGTTTATGCTAGTTTAGGGATGTCATGGAGAATGAAAACTTGCCTTGAAGAAAACAGCAATCTAGACTGGGATGTTGCAAGCAAGATGAAGAGGTTGACATCATTATCTAGCACACAGAATCTCCAATTACTCAGTGGGTTTGATCATGCAGATTAAATTACCATACCATCTTTGTATACATCTGTTTCCCCCTCTAGATAGTAAGCGCTAGAGAGGGACTATTTCTCTTACCAATCATTGTATTTTTAGGTTCAGGATACTGAACATTATAGGATGGCATTGTTTTCAGCTTGATAGCAGAGCAACAAATTCTGACTGTGATTAAAAAGCTCTACCTCTACTAAAAATTTTTCAATACCCCACCTCCAGGTTCCAATCCATCCCAGCTGCTTCTACTGGAGGAATGGTTGCATAATGAAAAACCTCTCTTAGGACACATGCCTACAAACTGCTCTAAGCTTATATCAACTAAGGCTGTTCTCTACTAGATTTATAAACAATAATGCTGCTTTCTCATCAACCAGGTTTATAACTGTCTACATGTAGAGTACTTTACAACTCATTTCATGTTTATGACAGCCTTGATAGGTAGTAATTGTCCATTTAAGAGATGAGAAAACTAATCTTTTAAGAGCATTATGTAAAGTGGCCAAGATCTATCACTAAGAAAGTGCTAATGCCAGCACTGGAACCAAGTAGATGACTCTAAAGTCTATGTTCTTTATCATGTTATACAATCTGTTAACACAAAACAGAAGCATTTGCTTTTTGAAGAAGAATTATGGAAGACTCAAAAGCTTTAAATGTGCAGGATTAAGTTAGAATTTTGGACTGAATGGTGGCAGAGAGGAAATTTGGAGGCAGAGACTCCGCTCACTAATCAGTTGCTTTTCTATCCATTCTTAATCTTGGAAATGCCTGTGGTGAACCTCTGCCCATTTAGTTCACTGTCAGTTGGCCATTCTCACATATTTTGTTTCCTTGTCTAACAGGACATGGTGACTACAGGATCTACTTACCTGTTTGAAGCCACAGGAAAAAGACTATTTTTCAAAACTGTATCAATATTAATTCCTGAGAATTGGAAGGAAAACCCTCAGTACAAGAGGCCAAAACTTGAAAGCTACAAACATGTAAGAACCAAAAAACTTCTCTTTCTCTCATATATATATGTTTCTTAAGTGAGAAGCATGGAGACAGAGAGGCAGATTCCTGCATGCGCCCCAACCAGGATCCACTCAACAGGCCCCCTGCTGGGCAATACTCTGCCCATCTGGGGCTGTTACTCTGTTGATCATCAACCAAGCTATTTTAGCACCTGAGGCAAGGCCATGGAGCTATCCTAAGCTCCCAGGGTCAACTTGTTCTAATTGAGCCATGACTGTGAGACGGGACAAGAAAGGTAGAGAGAGAGAAGTGAGAGGGGGAAGAGTGGAAAAGCAGATAGTCACTTCTCCCGTGTGCCCTGACTGGGAATCAAACTCAGAACATCTACATGCCAGGCAGATGCTCTACCACTGAGCCAATCAGCCCGGGCCGAAAAACTTCTTTTAAAATATTACATTTTCTGGTGTTCCTCTACTGTGTTGTAAAGTGATTATTTCAGACATTTTCAGACTAAATGCTAGCATTTCTATTTCTGATGTTTTAAAAATCTTTTTAAACATTCTCAGGCTGACGTAATAGTTACATTACCTGTCCTACAAGGTAGAGATGAACCATACACAAAGCAGTTTACAGCCTGTGAAGAAAAAGGAGAATACATTCATTTAACCCCTGACTTCATACTTGGAAAGAAACAAAATGAATATGGACCAACAGGTAGGAATTTCAATTAACATATATTTTGCAATCATCCCAATAAGCTGCTCTGTACCCAAGTTAAGTATACAAGCCTTGGAGCCAAGAACTGTTTCTATAGGTTCAAATCCTGACTCCCTTGTGTACCAGCTCTCTGTTTCATTGGAAAATGAGCAAGCCTCTCTGCATTTATTTCCTATAAAATAGTAAATAGAGGAGTTCCTACTTTATAGAATTGTTGTAAATATTAAATAACATAATCCATGTAACAGTACTCAGTAGAGTGTCTACAGAAATTTGAACATAGGGCAACAACAATTAATCTTTTTCTTAAGGTATACTTTTCAAATCTTAATTTTCCAGCCTAACCAAGTTGTGGCACAGTGTATAGAGCATCAGACTGGTACTCAAAGGACCTAGGTTCAAAACCCTGATGTTTCTGGCTTGAGCAATGAGCTCATCCTGCTTGAGTGCAGGCTCACCAGCTTGAGCACAGGGTGACTGGCTTGAGCGTGAGATCATAGACATGACCCCATGGTTACTGGCTTGAGCCCAAAGGTCGCTGGTGTAAGTCCAAGGTCGCTCGCTGACTTGAACAAGAGGTCACTTGCTCTGCTGTAGCCCCCTGGTCAAGGCACATATGAGAAAGTAATCAATGAACAACTAAAGAGCTGCAACAAAGAGCCACAACAAAGAATTGATGCTTCTCATCTCTCCCTTCCTGTCTATCTGTCCTTATCTGTCTCTCTCTCTGTCTCTCCCTCTGTCACAAAAAAATCTTAATTTTCCAGTTTTCCACAGCTAGATAGATATTACACATATGTCATCTAGATGGAAGGCAGATGTGTGAAAAGCTGAAAAGAGCCAAGATGACAGTTCTTGGCCAAGAGAAAACACTCATGGTCTGTAGTTGCTGAGATTATTATTCAACTTATTTGGTTGAACTAAATGTGCTTGTATATTAGTGAGTATTTTTACCTATTAAAAAAATGGCAATTTCATCTAGTTCTATCTAAAAGTTAAGACCATTGGTTTAAATGAACTAAGGCACATTATTTCACACAAGGAAAACATTCTTGAATCCTCATACCCCAAGATCAGTTTCTCTTCTTCCATGTCCCTTCAGTGAGCACTCATTAAGTCTCTTGTTTCTGTCAAACACACAGTTAACCCTGGTTTCCATCATTACCTGAAACTGCTTCCCATCTTGGTCTTAAAAGCTCCATTATCTCATTCCATCTTAAACTTAACTCTCCCCCGTACGTTAGTCTGATCATGTTTGGTCTACTTAGCACCTTTAATCTTTTGCTCCCTTCTAGCTATAACTTTTTCCCTACCTGGCAGGTCCAGCAAAATATATATAGTTCAATTCCCTTACCAGTATTATTCTTATGTTTCATTCAACTTGCCAAATGCTCTCTCCTGAATTTTCAGCTGGTTTCCTTTAGCTTCAATTAATGTTTCCAAGATTGTGAAAGAAATTTACAAAACAAATGGGTATCATTACAAAAACATCTTTTTCAAACTTAGTGAGCCCTCAAAGCTACTCAGCAATGTTGAACTTGCCTCTTCTCAACTCCCTTTACCATTCCTCAGTAGCTGTTCTAAAACTTTTATCATTTTTCTCAAGATCTCTAGCCACTTTTTCAATCCCATTGATCAACAGATGCTTTGACTGAGAGAACAGAACCCCTGCCTTCTTCTTTTCTACTTCCAAACTCATGCCCACCAAACTTCACCTATCTTAAATGAGGAGGAGTTTCTCTAGTTTTTCAAGTCAGCGTCCCCATCTGAACTCTTGCTCTTTCCCTACACCCCCCAGCCAGCCTCATTCCATAATTCACAGTCCCTCCACCATCCTTAGACAGGAGTTTCTCCTATAATATGATACATGTGTTCGTGAAAAACTCATGTTTTGAAAAATAGTGTTCTAAAAACAACACGGCTCTTGAAAAATAAGGTTAAGAAAAGAGTCTTCAAAATGTATGCAATTTGTAATAAAAACGATAACAATAATAATAGGCACCTGGAAAGATCATTTGAACCATCTTGATAGTAGATCAGTTTGGCTGGAAACTGCCATCACAGTAGATATTAAAAGTACACACATACACACACACAAAGAGCGAAATGCTATTATTACAAATGAGAATCAGGTTAGTGGGAACTGGACAATGATATAGATGGGAATGAAATTCTAAGTCAGAGGGGCTGCTTTTTTTGCAATAAAAGTTGTATATCTTTAAGCCTGACCAGGCGGTGGCACAGTGGATGATAGAGCATTGGACTGGGATGCGGGAGACTCTGGTTCGAGACCCCGAGGTCACCAGCTTGAGCACTGGCCCATCTGGCTTGAGCAAAAGCTCGCCAGCTTGGACCCAAGGTCACTGGCTCCAGCAAGGGGTTGCTCGGTCTGCTGAAGGCCCACAGTCAAGGCACATGTGAGAAAGCAATCAATGAACAACTACGGTGTCGCAACGGCAACGAAAAACTAATGATTGATGCTTCTCACCTCTCTTCGTTCCTGTCTGTCTGTCCCTATCTATCCCTCTCTCTGACTCTCTCCCTCTGTCCCTGTAAAAAAAAAAAAAAAAAAAGTTATATACCTTTAAGATTTGCAAGATGATGATTTGCTATGCATACTGAATAGTGAAATGATTACTACAGTCAAGCCAACTCCATAATATCTCCTTGAGTGCACGTGTGTGTGAAGACCTGAAATCTACTTTCTTAGCAAACTAAGGTGGGTATGAAAAGCAGGACAACCTGCCATGAGCTGAGAATAAAGCAAGTCTAAGAGAGGACCACTGTAAAAAAGGGAGCCACAGGTGCAGTATTAAATTTTCTTAAAGTTAAACTAATTCTTATGATATGAGGAATTTAACCGATTTGAGAGTTTATCCCTCCTATACTGAAGGTTATATATAATTCTACAATTGCTCATCTGACTCCATATATCTAGCAAGTCGTGGACCAGTGTTTTTCAAGTTTAATATGTGAAGAAATAATTTAGGGATTAGAGCAGTGGTTCTTAAACTTTTTTGAGGTACCGAACCCACCAGTTTCATATGCGCATTCACCGAACCCTTCTTTAGTGATAAATAAAATATGATTTTTTTTCCCAAATTCAAGACATAGGTATATGTATTTTTACTGGTGCACAAAATGAGCCGTGCATGACCATTAATTTGCTCAAAAAACAAAACCAACAAAGTGCATGAACTCACAACAAATGACGGTATTACTTTATTCTGGCCTCTGCGGCAGAGGCTTCTTCGAACCCCTGAGACTGACTCATCGAACCCCTAGGGTTCGATAGAACCCAGGTTAAGAACCACTGGATTAGATTCTGATTCAGGAGGTCTAGAGTAGCCCTAAGATTGTGCATTTCTTGGTATCTCCCAGGTGATGCTGACGCTACTGGGTCAAGTAACACATTTGAAATAGTAAGGGCTTAAAGAAGAAACATGAGTTTTGCATAGTACTGACATATTCTTCCTATTTTAGTATCTCATGAGTTATTTGAGTTAGATAAATACATTGTAGCAGAATAGACTGTTCCCAACTTCCCCTTCCCTATATTTATTTTCTTTAAAGTTTTTCCTAATGTTGTTAAAAAAAAATTCTTTTTGTTTTTCCTTCCTGCATGTTAAGCGGTAGATTTACCCCTATTCTTCCATTTACCCTGAAATTCTTAGATAAAATATTATTTTTATTCTAACTCCTTCCCTCTAAGCTTATCCTAGTAAAGGAGTATATCTTACTCATCTTTATATTACCTAGTACCTAGTATGGTTTTGAATATATAATTAATAATGATTATTTTCATATAATTAATGCTTATATGTGTTAAATAATATAAATAATTCACTTCATTTAGATATCTCCAGCATTATATATGACCTATAGTAATGTTTCTAATCTTTAATTTTTCATTATCAATACTCTAAGGAACATTTATAGAGACTGTTTAACATTTAATTTTGCCCTCATGAAATTTTGGTTCCACATGTTTTACATATCTGTTTATGTTGTTAGTAGAAGTGAACTTTATAGAAACAAAAAACATTGTGATAGGTAAGATTCTTTTGCTCCCCATCAAGCAAAAGCTGAAGCCCAGTCTAGTTTGTCTATGCAGGGGTAGTCAACATTTTTATACCTACCGCCCACTTTTGTATCTCTCTATTAGTAGTAAAATTTTCTAACTGCCCACTGGTTCCACAGTAATGGTGAATTATAAAGTAGAAAAGTAACTTTACTTTATAAAATTTATAAAGCAGAGTTACAGCAAGTTAAAGCATATAATAATAATTACTTACCAAGTACTTTATGTTGAATTTTTGCTAAGTTTGGTGGAATAAATCTTTATAAAACAACGTACTATAGTTAATTTTATCTTTTTATTTATACTTTGGTTGCTCCACTACTGCCAACCATGAAAGCTGGAACACCCACTAGTGGGCAGTAGGGACCAGGTTGACTACCACTATGCATGTACATACATACATACATACACACACACATAAATGTTTCATTGATTTAACATGTTGTAGAATAAGAAGATAATATACTACATATCACATTATAATTCAATGCAATGCTATATGCTCTTTTAAAAAACATAAATGTAAACATTGGCAGTTATTTAAAACAAATATAATTATTTTTATTTAAAAAACATTTCTTAAATATTTGAAGAATAAATTTGTCATGTTTTTAAATACTTTCCTACAGGTAGACTGTTTGTCCACGAGTGGGCCCATCTCCGCTGGGGAGTGTTTGATGAATACAATGACGATAAACCTTTCTACAGCGCTAAGTCAAAAAAAATTGAAGCAACAAGGCATGGCCATTTAAAGTTTTTTAAATTTTAATTCAGGCTGTAACTTTCTATTTTCTCTAGTTTGATTTATTTGAAATACCAATCATTCATTTTTGTCCCAATGCAGATAATAGATGCTATATCACAAAACAGTGCTTTTCTATTTATTTCTGATTTATTCTAGAAGATATATCACAAAGTAGCTCATCACCAGTTGAAAATATACATAACTTCAAGAACATTTGGGAGCCAAGTTGACATATTTTTAAATGCTGCCAGGACGCATTTACACTGAAGCTGTGCTCTGTGTAAAGGGTTGTACTGTATGATGAAAGATCAAAATTATTTACATTACACAGGAATAAAAAAACCACTGTTAATAAATAGAGGTAACTGCTGGATGAGTAAAAAAATCAACCAGCTTCAAGGAGCCAAACAGGAATTTCTTGGGATTTATAAAATTCATTTTAAAATACCAGTATAACATCACAGTTAATAATAGACAAGCCTCTTTGTTCTGAGGCAAAAAGAACAGAATGGTTAGAGAAAATCTATCTAAAATTATGTGCCATCAGTTAAATCAACCCTACATGACCTTCTGGGGCTGGGGACTTACCAAAAATTTTACAAATTCAAAGAATACCATTTCAATGAAGGCACTTTATCAGCCCATAGCACCATTTTCAGGACACCTATTTTAAAGAGTATTAGATTGGTTCCTTTGATTATATCATATTCCCCTAAATGTCTCGTTTCTACTGTAGAAAATTTATCATGATTGCTAATATAGATAACATGATTATATTCACTGCATTTTGGGGCAATAGCATATATGTAGGAGATTTCCTAAATGACTGAATGAAATCTAGTCATTGTTTCTTAAATATTAACTGGAAACACATTGAAAAGATTCCAGGATGTTTGTTATAATTACCGCCACCTGTGGCCAATTCCATGGAATAAAATGTATGTCAAAAATGCCTCCACCATTCTTGACTGCCTTAGCAGTACTTCTGTGTTTCCTTCAGACCACATTTCACTTTGGACTAAAATGTTCCTTGAATAATCAAAATACTTGTAGTTATGCCACATCCCATTCTTTTGGAGATCCCTTCTTTGAAAAAACAAATCTACAAAGAACTTTAAGTTAAGATAGTGCCAAGGGTAAATGATTTCACAAGTTGCCTTGTTCAGATGCCTGCAATGCATTTACTTCCACACAGCTACCAGGATAGATGGTTGGAAAAGGGGAGTCTACAGCCATCAGTGTAAGCAGGTCAGCAGCAACTTTGATCTCAGCAGATAACTCAGCCATTGCATACTGGAGATACCACTTAAAATTCCCTCTGAAATTTTTTGGTAAAGTGCTCTGGTAGAAATCCTTAACCTTTGTTGTCAAATAAGAATAAAGACCTTGATTTTAAGGATTGTTCTGAATAGAAACACTTAAAATTTTCAAAAAACTGTTAATGGGTACGTTGCCTCAAAGACTGTCACATATTTTCAGGTGTTCCACACGTATTACTGGTGTGAATAGAGTTCATACATGTCAAGGAAACAGCTGTATAACTAAGATGTGCAGAACTGATCCTAAGACAAAACTGTATCAAAAAGAGTGTCAGTTTTTCCCTGATAAAGATCAAACTGAAAAGACATCCATAATGTTTATGCAAGGTATCAATTCTGTAAGTATGTCTGTTATTTCTTCATATTGTATATTTACAGTCAAAGGACATGTTATCATGTTTAAAAAATACCTGTGCAGGTGACCTGAGGGATTATATGTATTAATACATAGCTCTTTGAACATTGGCACATTGTAAGCACTTAGCTAATGTTACTTGTTATTGCTATTATTGAAAATCCACCTTACCATTATATGAATCCTCAATGAATCTTATGTTATTAAATAAATAGTATATTTGCAGAGCAGATTTCCTGTTTTTATCAAATTTTTAGTTGCATTTTTAAGTGCATCATATATAAAACATTTTTTTCATTTTATTAACCTTTAAGGTTGTTGAATTCTGTAATGAAAAAAACCATAACCGAGAAGCCCCAAGCCTGCAAAACGAGAAATGCAGTTACAGAAGCATATGGGAGGTGATCAGCAACTCTGAGGACTTAAAAAACAGCATGCCTATGGTGCAATCACCCCCTTCACCTGTATTCTCATTGCTGAGGATCAGAGAAAGAATTGTGTGCTTGGTTCTTGATAAATCTGGAAGCATGGGGGTAAGTCCATGGATCCATATTTCCTAGACATAGGGACTAATGGATGACTGAATGCCTAAGAACATGCTGAACACTATCTTCATCTGGGTTGTTCTAACTTGCTTGGTGGCATAAGTTCCATCACATCTTTGTAATCATGACCTCAGGATAGGCAGTAAGTAGTGTAAAGAAAAAAGACTGGCACAAAAGTTTAGAAGACTTAACATGATAGACTCTTTTTTTCAGAAAATGGAGGATTTTCTGAGTAGGACTTTTACGCTCACTAGTAAAGATTTAATTTAGAAGATCAGAACAAGAGATAAAAATATGGAAATGTTTTCTCTCCTTCCCCTTTATCCACTGGAAATATTTGATGTACATGAGGACACAGTGCATTGCTGAAGTCCATTCAGTCAACTTATTTATCATTTATCTAAATGACCTCTTTATGATTAAAGATATAAACAAAAAGTATCACCATAAGGAAGATGCAGTCTGATTCAGCCACTCATTTCTCCTCCATCATTTAGTAAATGGTAGACTCTAGGAATAGTGACCCATAGCCTTAAAGCATTAGAGCTGCATAGAGAAACTTTCTCTGCCCCATCACTTGGTTAACTCATACTCCTCTTTCAAAATTTGGTACAGGCACCTATCTGCTCCAGGAGTTGGGTTGCTCTTCCAGGTTGGGCTAAAGGCCCTTCTGCTGGTCTCCCACAATAAACTGTGCAAACTTCTATTATTATATATTATAATGAAGTTACACATTTCTCTCCTCCTATACTAGGAGCTCCTCTAGTATTTGAAACTATATCTTCTAGGAACCATGTCCCGTAGGACTTGGAACCATGTCCCCTAGGACTTGAAACCATGTCTTATCATCTCTGTCTCACTTTTGCCTAGAACAAAGTTTACCACATACAGGTGCTCAATAAATAATTATTAAAATTAGTGGACTACAAAAGAGAAGATGTAGTATGCATATGTATGTGCCCCCAGAAGGGGGCACATTTGAGACAGGACTGAGCATGCTAAAGATCAGAAACAATGTATTTGACAAATAGGGGATTATTTGGTTACTGAAAAGGGTGGAGAATAATCCACAATACTACAGGGTTTTAGAAAGAACATCAGTGCCAGCCACCGGCACATCAGAGTGTTCTGGGAAGTGTCGGGAGGGAGAGATGACAGTCAGGACTGAGAGGATGAGTAGCCTCCTCTAGACAGAATGCAGGCAGAGTCAGGTTTAGAAGTAAATCAGAATGGCGGAGAGAGCCCTCAAAGCAGGGGAAGTAGAGCTCTTTCACTTTAATTTGGATCCAGGGAGAGCAGAAGGAAATTTGGGTATGTGTTAAGAGGAAGTACTACAGATAAGTTGGTACTGAAGGACTGGAAAAGACAAATGTAAGAAGAGACTTACATTCTGGGCATTTACCTAGTAAAGATGGATGTGAGTCTTAATGGGTATCAGAGAACCAATTCTAATTAATCTATTCGTGGAGAAATGGTGGAAGAGGTTAGGAGCAGAAGGGGTAGGAATAGGATCTCTCAGAATTTAGCTGCAGCTCAAGGAGTTTTAACTTTTGAGTTGTCTAGTCTCCAGGGGCCTAGGGAATGGTTTCATCTTGATACCCTGGGAGTAATAAAGAGTCTATAAGATGTCAATCACCACTTCTCAATTCCAACACACCCCCCTTAACCTGCACCTCTAATTTGAGTACTTAGCAGCCAAGAATCACTTCTAATTGAAAGCCTGTGTCCCTTATCATACTTTATGTGCTCCATGATACAAAAAAACTTATATTTTTAATTTTATCAATTAAAAGTTTGCTGTCTTTAATAACACTATTTGCTAATGATAGAAAATTCTCAACAAATTCTGTTTAGCTGTTTTATGTAATCTGCTATTATTTTCCAATCAAAACCATTTTTTTGTTTTTCTTGTCCTTCACTTAGGGTAATAATCGCCTAAATCGAATGAATCAAGCAGCAAAACTTTTCCTGCAGCAGATTATTGAGAATGGAACCTGGGTGGGGATGGTGCACTTTGACACTAGTGCCAGCATTAAAAGTAACCTAATCCAAATAGTAAGCACCAATGAAAGAAACCAACTCTTGAATAGCTTGCCTACCACAGCTAGTGGAGGAACTTCCATCTGCGCTGGAATCAAATCAGCATTTCAGGTGAAACCTATACTGCATGTATAGTTTGTTTTTTTATTATTAGGACATTTTTCTATTAGTACTGCTGCATATACTTGCTCAATAATTTTAACATAACTAATTCTAAGAAATACAGAACCAAGAACATTAAAAAGTCAGTTGATTTTTCTTAATGGATCAGTAAATCAACGAATAAACTGATGGGTGGATATATTATTATAAAAATGCCATTAGAGTGTAAGTCCAATGAAGTCAGCAGCTTTGTTATTTTTTCCCTTGCAACAATGAGAGCTCAATAAATGTTAGTTAAATAAATAAGAATGATTCAGCAACAAAAGTAATCAACTTTAAGGCATTGTAAAAGCTTTATGATATGACTCCACTGTGGGCCAGTTCACATTTCAGTTTTTGTGACGTTAGTTAGGACAATCTGATATTTATCTATTAAAGCAGATGTAGCAAGGACTGTTAGTCATAGAGTAAGGAAATCTGGTGAGGTCATGAGCTTTGACATCACAGTACTGACTGCTGTTTCCCAGCTATGTGATCTTAGGCCTTTTCAGTATCTTTGTACTCTCAATACCCTAGCTATAAATATAGGCAAAAAAGAACATCTAGCCTGACCAGGCGGTGATGCAGTGGATAGAGTGTCAGAGTGGGATGCGGAGGACCCAGGTTCGAGACCCTGAGCTCGCCAGCTTGAGCGTGGGCCCATGTGGCTTGAGCAAAAGCTCGTCAGCTTGGACCCAAGGTTGCTGGCTCCAGCAAGGGGTTGCTCATTCTGCTGAAGGCCCGTGGTCAAGGCATATGTGAGAAAACAATCAATGAACCACTAAGGTGTTGCCACGGCAACAAAAAACTAATGATTGATGCTTCTCATCTCTCTTCATTCCTGTCTGTCTGTCCCTATCTATCCCTCTTTCTGACTCTCTCTCTGTCCCTGTATAAAAATAAAAGAAAAAAGAACATTTACCTCATAGAATTATTATGAGAATTAAATGAAATGATATATTTATATACCAAGAACAATATTTATTATATTACATAGCAAATATTTAATTCACAACTGCAATTATCAATCTTATTTTTTTTCCAAATTCCACTGGAGAACAATTTTTTTTTCATTATCTGTTACATGAGGTTTTAGAACTGTTTCTAAATATTTCTGCATCGCTAATTTCAAATCTGATATCTGTTTTTGGGTGCACGATCTAGTTTTCATGCAATTTCAATTTCTTTTTGTTACAGTTAATAGCATGCATTGGTTTTTAAATTGAAGTTAAAGGGCAATGACTCTTGGATTGAACATAACCACAAGGCAATTAATGTTTCACAAACATCACTTTTATATAATTGTAGTTGTTTTGAAATGTAAAAATTCATTATCTGATAAAAAAACGCCCTCTTATTTTGTTTTAAGATTGAATCATGGCTTCTTTGAGTAGGTATAAATGTAAGAATAGTCCTGACACCTTCTGTTATATATATGTCTGTTACACACTTCAACATCAAAGGTGCAATATTTTATCATTTGACACGTGCATATATTGCCTATTTTCAAGTTCCTCTTAGCGATCAAGACAAGAATTGGGCTCCTCATATTGTGTGTCATAATTGTGAGGAAATGCTTCGTGACTGGAAAATGTGAAGGAATGCCTTTTGGTACTTCCATAGTTTGACATGAACCTAAGGACCACAGCAGTGACTGTTATTTCTGTCTGATCCATTCAAAGGGCATCAGCAAGAAAAAATGGCATATGATCGCATATCCTAATATTCCTTCAGCAATACGACCTATCCCACACTCTGTGACACTCCCGGTTCCAGTTTTCAATGGTTTTATTTCTTCTAAGGACGAAGGAAGTGAACATGGTGATCAAGTGTATTTTGATAAGATGCATGAGGAAATGGTTGTAGAATCTGAAGGGTCTTCTTCTGATGCCAAGCAGTCATTAACCCCTTAGCAGTTTAGTCAACCTGAATTAAATGACTTAGTAAGAGATTTGGGCCTATCAAAGAAAGCAGCTGAGTTGTTAGCCTCCAGCCTTCAAGAAAAGAATGTACTTCACCGGTCAGCTCTTCCTGATCACCATGTACTAAGAGCTTCCATCCCTTTGCCCAGGCAATTCTTCTGCCTAAAATGTTTCCTTCTTCTTTTTTTTGCATGTTAAGATTCTATCAAATCTTCAAAATCCTTACTCCTTCATGTAGCATTTCCTGTTATTTACAACACTTATGAACTGTCTCTCATTTATGAATTCCACAGCATTTTAGTGTAGCTTTCTAACATGAAGTCTTCGATTAAAACTCCTATGATCACTTAGTAGTTCTGGACCCTAAGCATGGTTCTTCATCTATGTAGTCATCAATTACCTCATTGGTAAAATGCGGTGATGAAAGCTAGCACATAGAGTTGTTCATGCTTCAGTATATTCAAGATATATTTATTGCAGGAAGTAGGGGGAAAACATATATTTTTATTTATTCAACATATATTCATGTTCCAAGAAATGCTTCTCTGTTCTTGTGATACATGTAGTTTCAATGGGAAGCAGATAATACATAGATAAATGAACAAAAACAATAATTGTAGGTTGTGAAGATAGTGTTGCAAAGAAACCAAACAGGATGATGTGACAGAGTAACTGGAGAAGTAGGGGCACTTCCTACTTTAGATGGAGAGGTCATGAGGCCCTCTTGGAAGGGTAACATTTAAGCTATGATTTGAAGGATGAGAAAGAGCGGTTGGTTCAGGCAGAAAAGAAAGGGCCAAGTCTCTTAAGAAAGAGGTGGAAAAGAACTGGATTATTCTAAAAATTGATAGAGCTAGTGGCACTAGAGTTTGACAAATGAGAAGATATGATATGTAGTCAGCAGGCAGACAATGACTAGATGTTTCAAAGCTTTAAAAAAAGTAAGAGGTTTTTATTTTAAGCACAACAGAAAGCTACTGAAGGGTTCTAAGTATCAGAGATTGATAATCAATTTACATTTTAAGAAAAAGACCCTGGTTGCTCTGTATAAAATAAATAAATTGTGCTCTGGCTGGTTTGCTCATTGGATCAAGCATTGGCCAACATATGAGTGTCCTGCAGTCGGTTCCTGGTCAGGGCATACAAGAGAAGTGACCATTTGCTTCCCCCCCACTCTCCCCTTTCTCTCCCTCTTCCCTCCCACAGCCAGTGGCTCAATTGGTTCCAGTGTCGACCTCGGACACTGAGGATAACTCAATTGGTCTGAGCACATCAGCCTCAAGCACTGAAAATAGCTTAGTTGATTTGAGCATTGATTGGTCCCAAACAGGAATTGTCAGGTGGGTCCCAGTTGAGGCGCATGTGGGAGTCTGTGTCTGTATATAACCTCCTCTCACTTATAAAAAAAGAAAAAAGAAAGGAAAAATTAATTGTAGGGAGTAAGAGCAGTAATAGGGTAGTGATCTAGGGACAGATTGGGAGCTTGGGCTTGGATTAAATTATACATTGTATAAAATACATTTCAACGCCTAGCAAATATTCCAGAAAATGTAGCACTGTGATACTGTGTTGTTTCTCTTGAACTATAGAATATATTGTCTTTGTCACTCATCTCTGTATCTCTTCAGTCTCTCACCTATATCTCAACAAATAATTTTAAATGCAATTCCACTCTTTCCCAGAATGCAGGAACCATGTAGTTCCTGTTGAGTCCCCAGAAGCCATGACAGTGACTATCACATATTAAGTGCTTAATAAATAATTAATACAGGAAGGGGGGGGTGAAGGAAAGGGAATTCTGCTTCCCCTTTGGGTCTTTATTTTGCAATGAAATATGTGGGGGAATGTCCTGGGGATACTGTATAAAAGCTGTATGGGCATAAAAGCATTTCCTGTTTTTCAGTTTGCTTTTAGTGCTTATCCCAGACCATATTTCTCCCAAATTGCAATAAATGTAATAATCATTATTTGCCTCAAAACATGCAAAAATTAAAATTAGGCTGTTTATGTTATTCCCTGATCCCAGTTTATTAGGGATTTCTACATTCTAAACCCTTTTCTGCAAGTCTACATACTCCCCCACTCCCAGATTTATCCACTGATAAATCTGTTATTTATTTTCCTTTTGGTCTGTACTGGGTTTTTCTCAAAATGGTATACCAAGAAGCCTCTACCAATTAAACCTATCAGAGAATATAAAATATAGTTGCTACCCTGTGACAAATTCTCTTTATACTTTTACACAGTAGCCTAGATTCAGAAATCTGAGTGTAAACTGTTCAGCTTTAGGAAAAGGCTCAAACCAAAAATATAATTTATCTCAATAAACATAATTCATGTATTCTCTGAGCACCACTGACTTACTTAGTTTTGTGCTTGTTACCTATTTACATATATATATGTAACAACCACAAAACTAAGGTGGTGGTGCTTAGAGAATATATATGTGGGGGAACCTTCTCATGCGTGCCTTGATTGGGGGGCTCCAGCTGAGCCAGTGACCCCTTGCTCAAGCTGGTGACTTGGTCTCAAGCCAGTGACCTTTGGGCTAAAGTCAGTAACCTCAGCATCCCAGGTCAACACTCTATTTACTCCACCACCATTGGTCAGGTTGTGCTTGTTACTTTTAGATGTAAAATAAAAGTTTTATAACAAGATTCCTAACCTTGAGTTGCTTAGAACTTTCTTTTTTCTATAAGCAGACTGAGTTGATAGCTCCCTAATTTAGAATTATTAAGTATTTTTAATGTTGAAGTGGTATCTTAATGCATTTAACTGTCTATGCAACAGATTTTATACACTGAAGTTTAGTCAAAGAGAAATCTGGTCAAAAAAGGAAGAGAAATGTTTAATAACACACTCTGCAAATACATCTTTGGTGTCTGATTGACGTGACTTCCTCAGGCTAAGATGCCATTGTTATTTAGTCCAAGAAGGATGTTCAAAAAGCCCTGCTCCCACATAACTTCATTTGAGCAAACAGTCCCTACGGCAGATGGACAGAAGAGAGTAATGTTCAAGTTTCTTTAGGAATTGTTGATTTTAATGTCTTTAATTTTAAAACAGAAGTCATCTCTTCTTTTCTGTACACTTTTATTTTCTCTGTATATCTTTTTCTGATCTCCTCTAAGTGTACTTGTTCTAGGAACATTTAGTAATTATGCTCTGATTATATTTATAGGTAATAAAAAGAAAGTACTCCCAAACAGATGGATCTGAAATAGTGCTGCTGACCGATGGAGAGGATGGCTCTGCAATACAGTGTCTTGATGAAGTGAAAGAAAGTGGGGCCATCATTCATTTTATTGCTTTGGGACCATCTGCTGATGAAGCAGTCATACAGATGAGCAATGTAACAGGTAGATTCTAGCCCTTTTTTTTTTTTTTTTAGATTCTAGCCCTTTAATAGCACTGCATACATGCAGAGACTGACAACTCAGTTTCTTGTGAAAATCTGAAGGCTAACATTGTTAAGAACTGTATCATAAATAAAAATGAACAATTTCCCTTAAGGGCTGTGTGAAGTCTGGGAGCTTTAATATATGGAATTATCTTTTTTCTTTTTTTTAATGCTATGATTATTTGATGTGTTTCAACCAGTTGAGATTTCTTTAAGTGAGATATGAGGGTAGCTTACACTTTCTGGTTATGACTTTTATAAGTGAACATTTTAGAGTTAATCTTTTTAGAGTTAATCTTTACACCAATCTTATTTGTGTCCCTTTTAATAATATATACTGAAACTATTATTTGTTCAACCTGTTACCTTAAAATTACTAAATTGTGATAAGTACTTATTTTCTAGAAAACAAACTAGTTAATGTATTTACATTTTAGGAGGAAAACATTTTTATGCCTCGGATCAGGCTCAGAACAATGGCCTCATTGATGCTTTCGGGGCCCTGGCATCAGAAAACGCCGCTGTTTCCCAGCAATCTCTGCAGGTCTGAGTTTCCACTCCTTAAGTTTTGTGTTTGTATTTAGCCATAACCAAGAAAAATAACTTGGTTATTAGAAGTTTTAAGTTCTATATTTTTCTGAAAGTAAATTGTTAATTAAAATCAAAACTTCAGCATGAAATAGAAATTATTCTTTAGATATGGCCAAATTAAGTAGTCATATAGAGAACTAAATAGTGATATAGCTGACATAGTTTTTCTTTTCATTTCCCCCTAGAATTTGGTTACAGGATAACATCAAAATGTTAAATTTTTCATAGAAAATAGACTGTCCAATAATATAGTATACATTTTTCTATGACGCATAAAAATATATCTCATACTTCCAAGATTTCTCTCACACTTCACTGATGTGGAATAAATTAGGTTAAGGTGAACTCAAGACTTGGAAATGGAAGAAAAGTAGTTTTGAAAGAAATTCATTTGGAGAAAAAGAATGAATATTACATATTTAAAATTTAGAATTTTCTTTATGTCTTTAACCACTCTTTTCACTGGTTTTTTATTTTATTCCCCTTTCCTCTGAACTCCTTTTTAATCTGTGTTTAAATAACATCCTCATTCCCTCTTACTTAGATTGGAAAACTTGGACTAATCTTTGATTCTTCATTCATGCCCCATGTAAAATTCATTTTAATTTCTTTTTATTTATTCATTTTAGAGAGGAGACACAGAGTGAGAGAGTGAGAGAGAAAGAGAGAGAGAGAGAGAGAGAGAGAGAAAGGGGGGAGGAGCTGGAAGCATCAACTCCCATATGTGCCTTGACCAGACCAGTGCAGGGTTTTGAACTGGCGACCTCAGTGTTCCCAGGTCGACGCTTTATCCACTGCACCACCACAGGTCAGGCATAAAATTCATTTTATTGCTTTAGTCAACACAGACTATTTTCTTGAAAAATATTTTTCACAAAATTCTATTTTTGTCCATTTCCACAAAGTTTATATCATGTCACCTATGTGATGACTTGTCTCCATCTTCTAGTTTTTCAGGTCACTGCCTACATTAAAACTTGACATAATCACCTAAACAAACTTATTTTCCTCTAGTCTCCGATGATGAAGAGCACATACTTTACAGGAGGCAGGATTAGGATTATATGTGCAGGTTGATCTGGAGATCTGGTTTGTAGTTTCACCTTGAAAACAGATTAAAAATTGATCTGGGATCTAGCTTGGCAGTGTATAGAAAATGATGATACTACTTTCTAACATTGACAAGTAAAGAAGGGGAACTGATTTTGAAGATAATTATTTTGGGTTCTGCTTAAACCTTAGTAAAATTTAAAGGATGGTAGGACATTAAAATAAAATATGCCAAAATAATTTCAACTTTAAGAGCAGGATACAGAAAGTCAGCCAGAAAAGAGACATTTGCATACAGGAAGTCCTCAAATTTTTAAAAATGGACTTCTTAAATTGTATGAAAGGGGCAGAAAAGTTTTGTTCCCCTCACTTAAAATGGTGGCAGGGACATGGAAGAAAGGTTGTGTTTTACTCTTGCTCAGTTATTTCCCCTAGTACCAAAGCTTTCTAACTTTCTTACAAGTTCCCAATGGGAAGTCTCAAAAAGGCATTCATACTGAGATTTAACTGGATAATAATATTTTATCCACTCAAAGACATGTCCACTTAACGCAGGACTGAGATTTTTATCATTGCAATGATGTGTCAATGGTAGAATTCACTCTCCTTTATCAGCACTATATGGAGGTATTTGAGTTTAGGACTGGGCTGGAGTAGAAATGGAACTTCCCAATATTTCCTGAAATGACACATTGTAAACAGCACCTTCTTGGTCAGTAGATAAAGTTTGCTGTACTTGACTAAGAGCCATCTGCAAAGATTTGAAAAACTTTCTTTGAGGCTCTGCTCAGAGAAAGGTCTTAACATTCACTTCTCTTCTCAAAAGTCCAACCTTCATTAACATCATTTTGTTTTCTTTACATTCTTTATTTTTTCAAGTGAGAGGAGGGGAGATAGAGACATAAACTGTTACATAGACCCCATGATACACCTGGCAACTCCCATCTGGGGCCAATGCTCTGCCCATCTGGGGCCATGCTCCCAACCAAGCTCAGTGCTAAAGCACTGAGGCAGAGGCTCCACAAAGCCATCCTCAGTGCCCAGGGCCAATGCGCTCAATCCAAGAGAGCCAAGGCTGCAGGAGGGGAAGAGAGAGAAAGAAAAGGGGAAGGGGTGGAGAAGCAGATGGTCACTTCTTCTGTGTGCCCTGACCAGAAATGGAACCCAGAATATCCAAATGCCAGGCCAACACTCTACCACTGAGCTGGCCAAGGCCCTCTTTATACTCTTGTTGGACATGTTTATCATCTAGGGCTACTAACTTCAGAATGTGTGAAGAATTATTTGAAGATTTCACATCAGAAAAATGTCCATGAATGTTTGTCTCTTTATTTGCTAGACCTGACCCTACAGTGTCTCTACTCAAATACTGTAGCCACCACTAATAAGTGTTTTCTTTTAGGTCATCACAAAGATAGATAAACTCGGTGTGATTTGCACACACACACCCTTACAGCTAATTTTTCTTTAATGTTGTAGCACCCTTTAATGCTAAAGTCTCATGTGGGCATTTACAAAAACAACTGGGAAAAATAATATAACCATGTCTCCAGCTGTAAAATACATTCTCTTGCTCTAATGCTTTTATTATACTATGTTCTTTTCTCAGCCCCTATATTTTCACACTTTCTGACTAATACCTCTCACATCCCAACCAGCCTTCAGAGAGATCACAAGCCTCAGGTGGTATACCCTTTGTAAGTTTGATCCCTGGCCAGAAATCAGAAACTATGTTTTAAAAAAAGAAAGAAAGAAAATTACTCTTTTCTTCATTCATTAATTTTAAAAAATATATTTCTACAGCTTGAAAGTAAGGGATTAACGCTTGGCAATAATATCTGGATGAATGGAACTGTAATAATTGATAGCACTGTGGGAAAGGACACATTCTTTCTCATCACATGGGAGAAACAGATTCCCATTATTTCTCTCTGGGATCCCAGTGGAACACCAATGGGAAGTTTCACAGAGGACAGAGTTTCCAAAATGGCCTATCTCAGTATTCCAGGAACTGCAAAGGTAAGCAATCAGCTTTTTTTATTTCCACCCAAATTTGTTTCATAGCTAAAAATACATTATTTAATATCATAAACATGAGTACCAATACTTATATTATCTTCAAAATTAAGATAAAATACAATGTACTTTCTATACCTGTATGGTCCTGGAAATTAGGCTGACAGGGAAGGTAGGAAAGAATTTATGCATTAGAAGGAAGAAAGAGAAGGGGAAAAATTAGGTAGAGTAACAATAACTTGGAGGAGGCAATGCAGGAACTCTGTGCAACTTGGTGTATAGATAGTTGTTCCTTATTAGCATTTCCAGACCATACAATCTGCAAATTCTGAGGTCAAAAATAAGGCCAAGTCCAAGGCAAACATTTTAAAACTTATTATTTCCAGCTGAGATGTCACAGTTTGGACACTGTGTATGACAACAGCCAGGATGCCCTGTCTAAAGTGCCTTGACTCTCATCCTTTTACCTTCAAAAAAGCCTCAAAAATCTCAAAGCCCTGTTTTCTCTGCAACACTTTTATAAGGTTATTTTAGAGTTGGATAATGGAACCACAGAAAATAGCTCGATCCTGGATACTTACTATATTTCCATTGAATTTTTAGGTGGGTGTTTGGACATATAGTCTGCAAGCCAAAACAAACCCAGAAACATTAACTATAACAGTTAATTCTCGGGCAGCAAATGCTTCTGTCCCTCCAATCACAGTGAATGCTAAAATGAATAAAGACACAAACAGCTTCCCCAGCCCAATGATTGTATATGCAGAAATTCTACAAGGGTATTTGCCTATTCTTGGAGCCAAAGTGACTGCATTCATTGAATCAAATAGTGGAAAAACAGAAGTTTTGGAACTCTTGGATAATGGTGCAGGTAATTTACAGGTTTTGTTTTTTTAAAAAAATAATAATAATAATAAAAAGAATAAGTCTTAACCCTGGTAGAGCATTGGTCGGCCTGGCGTGTGGATGTCCTGGGTTCAATTCCCAGTCAAGGCACACAGGAGAAGTGCCTATTAGCACCTCCACCCCTCCCCCTCTACCTCCTTTTCTCTCTCTCTCTCTCTCTCTCTCTCCCCTCCTCCTCCTCTTCCTCTTCCTCCTCCTCCTCCTCCTCCTCCTCCTCCTCCTCCTCTTCAGCAGAGCATTGCCCCCTAGTGGGCTTGCAGGGTGGATCCTGGTCAGGGCACATGCAAGAATCTATCTCTGCTTCCCTTCCTCTCACTAAAAAATTTTTTTAAAAAAAGAAGAAGCCTATATTTTCATTACTTGGGATGTGTTATGGCTCCTACTGCAGCATGGGGGAGTGAAAGACACCAAGAAAACTGACGCAGATTGTGATGAGCAGCAGGACCAGCCGGAAATTTTATCCAGATGAAATCTACAAAATGATTAGCAAGTATTTTACACATAGTAACATCCAATAAATGTTACTTAATGTCATTATTATCTGTCATCTAGACAATTAATGTCTATTACCAGAAAGGTCTCATTCAAGAGACTGAGGACAGCATCAAAAATCTTGAACAAGCAGCTTCTTAGGGCCACATCACAAAGTCTGGCCAGAGAGAGTGAAGCACAGCTGCCCAAAGGGGTTAAGTGGTAGAACCTGGGCCTACAGCAGGGAAGCGGGACAGGTAAGAGTAATTCCCAAGTTGTAAATACAGCCCTGGGTACTGAGGCCCAAGGGCAGGCAGAACTGCCCCAAGGGAGGAGGAGGCAGCAACACAAGGGCATCAGATACCAGGTCTGACTGGCAGGAAATAAGACATAGTGTTGACCATGCTGTCTCCCTGGCCTGTATGTTTGAGTGGTGTTTGAAGACCTTTTTAACAGACTCTGGGTTATTCTGGGAAGTGAACCTTATTTTGAGAGGTCAGTGAGCAAGGGGGAAAACAATGTGATAGGCATCTGAATTATTACAGATTTCTATCAGTGTTTTATGCAATGTAATTAGTAATTTACTCAATTTATGATCCTATCATCAACAAGAATTGGCCCTGTGAATAATTTAGAAGGTAAAAATTCTTTAGTATACCTCAGTGATTTCACCTGATGTGACAGTATTTTCCTCAACTGTCCTCTAACTCTTCCTTTTCCCCAACCCCCTCCAAGCTACATTAAACTTACCTTCATCTTCTGACCAGGCGGTGGCGCAGTGGATAGAGCGTCAGACTGGGATGTGGAAGACCCAGGTCCGAGACCCCAAGCTCGCCAGCTTGAGCATGGGCCCATCTGGCTTGAGTAAAAACTGGCCAGCTTGGACCCAAGGTCGCTGGCTCTAGCAAGGAGTTGCTCGGTCTGCTGAAGGCCCGTGGTCAAGGCACATGTGAGAAAGCAATCAATGAACAACTACGGTGTCGCAACGGCAACGAAAAATTAATGATTGATGCTTCTCATCTCTCTCCATTCCTGTCTGTCTGTCCCTATCTATCCCTCTCACTGACTCTCTCTCTGTCCCTGTAAAAAAAACAAAACAAAAATAATTTACCTTCATCTTGTCGTTTCTCAAGGTTTTACCAGGTAGCTACTTAGCTAATTTGGAATGCCTTTACCTGAGAATACATTGATCATAACCAATGAGCAGCGGTTCTTACACTTTCGAAAGCAAAGGAATCACCTGGAGGGCTTCTTATAACAGAATTCTGGGCCCTTTCCTAGGAGGTCTAAGGAGTTGCATTCCTAATATAGTCCAGAGAAATGCAGACTCTCTGGGTCCAAAAATCTCATTGTAAGAACTTCTGTCTTAGAATGTTAAAAGCCCTGAAAAATGTGTTTGCAGTTTAACGAATAACTTCAGTACTCATGATATCAAGAAATATGCTTATGATATGGTATTCCTGAACTCCCCCAATTACTCATTCTTAAAAATAGACAGATCTTTCCACTATCAGATCAGGAGGTTAATGGATCTTAGAGTAAGAGGTGAGAATTAGAAGAAAGAAAAAAGGAGTGGTTAAGGATTATATCAAAATAAGTAATTTGTAGGTGACAATAATGAGAACTAAATCCTATATTAATTTACCTTTTCTCTAGTGGAAATCTTCCTGATTTGAATATAGACATGACATAATTATATGTTTAGATAAAGTAAGAGATTCAGACATCATTTGGCTGAGAAATGGCAAGAAGGGTATATAATAATCTGCATATAAGTTGATAAGGTGAAGTTATTTATTATATACACATCAGTATCAGTGTGTCATGTGTGTGATATTGTATTTATTATAAAGTAATATATAGCATTACACATGTATTATACATAAATATATAGATCACAACTCAAGGATATCAATTTAACAAGCTACTGTTGGATAGAACATAATGGAAATATTTCCCAAAGGGTCAATCACAAATATGAGCCCAATCTATGCTCGTAAAGGCCACATGCTTGATTTAGAAAAAGTATAAATTTTTCCTTTTCTTGACAACAATAATTTATTCCTTAATTTCTCTGACAAGGTGCTGATACTTTATTCCTTAATTTCTCTGACAAGGTGCTGATACTTTCAAGAATGATGGGGTCTACTCCAGATACTTTACAGCTTATTCAGAAAATGGCAGGTACAGCCTAAAAGTACGGGCTCTTGGAGGAGCAAATGCTGCCACACAAAGCTTACGGTATCCACCAAATAGAGCCAAATATATACCAGGCTGGGTAGTGGATGGTAAGTAGCTCATGATATCTGCAACCCACTGCTGACTGCAATAATCATGAGTTGATGTGATTAAGACTTCAAATATTTTGCAACTCATAGTTTTTTTCATCTCTAAAATAAAGTTCTCAGTCATACTGGAGTTTGCCTTCAAATTAACCTATGCTCTGGTACAGTGTCTGGCACCTAGTAGACATTCAATACGTGTCAGCCATTAAATTAATTTGGAGTGCCTTACCTATAGCAACAATTATATGACACTTTTCCAACTAAGGGTAAAGGAAACAAGCTAATATCTTATGTACCTATGCATAAGCCAATGGCAGTATTTACCCTTTAGGTTACATGTAATGTGAAAGATACCTTAGTGAGGAAACATTTATTCTGAATATTTTTTAAGTGAGATAGACAGGAACAGACAAAGGCAGACAGGAAAAGAGAGAGATGAGGAGCATCGACTCATAGAGCACCTTATTTGTTCATTGATTGCTTTCTCATGTGTTCCTTGGCATGGAGGCTCCAGCTGAGCCAATGACCCCTTGCTTAAGCCAGTGACCTTGAGCTTAAGCCAGCAATCTTGGGATTCAAGCCAGTGACCTTTGGCCTCAAGCCAGCAACCATGGGGTCATGACTATGATCCCACGCTCAAGCCAGTGACTCCGTGCTCAAGCTGGTAACCTAGGGGTTTTGACCCTGGGTCCTTAGAGTACCAGGCTGATGCTCTATCCACGTGCCCAGATAAAGGTAGTAGATAGAGCATCAGCCTGGTCAGGCATTTAGTTTGAATATTTTTATTAAGTCAAAATAAAAATGTAATGAGCAAGGTAGATAATAAGGATTGAGATGCATTCCTTGCTAATTTTCCATTGTCTTGTCCTTTATCTTATGACTTTGAGGAGCCTTCTGTTGACGAGTGGAATATAACCTGAAGTATTATTCCTTAGCACTGGAGTTTTCAACATTTTTACACATGGAGACAAGTGAAAATAGAAACATTATTTTCAGAAACCACTAAGGCTGAAATCACCCTGAGCATAGGCGAATTTGAATACAATCATTGGGTCTACAATCTTCACACGATATCAGGGTGGTTAACTCTGTCACAGACTGGCATGAAATTTCTGAAGGGCCTGTCTGTGGACCACATTTAAAAAACACTGCTTGTACTTGCAACAGGGAGGAAGGGAAGAACCTGTCACAAGTGGTTAAAAGGAACTGGAGCAATTTCTCCAGGCTAATTCCCAGATAAAGGTAGTTTGAGAAATAAAGAAATTCCCTTTAAGAAAATCTGTTATTGAATTATATAACATTAATCCCATTCAGGGAAGCCTTAATTCCTTAGCAATTCATTACCTAATTTTATTTTACAATATCCTGATCAGGATGCTAAAGAAAACAAATTCTCCCACCAAGTGGATGCTTATGACTTTGTCACCAAACTCAGTAATATGTCATTGTGTGTGTGTGTGTGTGTGTATATATATATATATATATAAACTGTTTCACAAACTCGCAACTATAAGAGGAGAGGAAAAATGGAACGGAGATTCCATTGAAAACACTAGTAGGGTTGTGCTCATTATAAACAAGGAAATTTTTAATGCAGGGAAAATTGAAGCAAATCCACCAAGACCTGAAATTGATGAGGATACTCAGACAAATTTGGAGAGTTTTACCAGAACAGCATCTGGAGGTGCCTTTGTGGTTTCAAATGTTTCATTTCCCTTACCTGACCTGTACCCACCAAGTCAAATCACAGACCTTGAAGCCACACCTGATGGGGATATGATCAACCTAACATGGACAGCACCAGGAGATGATTTTGATGTTGGAAAAGGTAAGGATAAAGTGTCATGTGACACTGAGTATGTGAAAGATGTTCTTGCAAAAGCAAAGGTATTAGGGTGGGTGGGAGGAGAACAATGTGTAATTGATACTCACTAAAGTATTAATTTTATAATCTGATACTTTAAATTTGCCATGTTAACCATTTTTTATATTTATTGATTTTTGAGAGAGATATGGAGAGAGAGGGTAAAGAGAGAATGAGAAAAACATCAATTTGTTGTTTCACTTATTTATGCATTTATTGGTTGATTTTTTTTATTGTGCCCTGACTGGGGGATCAAACCCACAACCATGGCTCATGGGGATACATTCTAACAAATTGAGCTACAGGGCCAGAGCTATAATCTGATATTTTTGAATCAATGAAATATGACACATTTTAACTGGTTCCACTTTCAAACAGAGAAGGTAGAAATGGCAAAGTTTAAAAATAAAAATTTAGTTTATATTAAAAAAACTAGTAAGGCTTTGGATATGAGCATAAACTTGGCATAGCTAAACAATATTTTTGAGGAGAATCAATGAAAAAGAATTGAATATATATTCTCTACTTTCTAAACTACATGTACCTTTTTATTTTCTTAGTTCAACAGTATATCTTAAGAATAAGTGGAAGCATCCTGGATCTAAGAGACAATTTTGATCATGCTTTCCAAGTAAACACTACTGATCTGTTACCAAATGATGCCAACTCCAAAGAAACCTTTGCATTTAAACCAGGAAATATTGCAGAAGAAAATACAACCCACATATTTATTGCCATTCGAAGTATGGATAAAAGCAATTTGGTATCAGAACTATCCAACATTGCACAAGTAGCTTTGTTTATTCCTCAAGGAGATACTGATGACAGTCATCCAAATCCTGATTCTGGAATTAACATTATTTCTTTGGTGTTGATAGTGGTTGGGTCTGTGGTAGCTGTTAGCATTATTGTAGGTGTCACCATTTGTGTCTTAAACAAGAAGAAACATCCGAGGCAATTTACAACACGGTTTTAAAAATTATCAACAACAGAGGATATTTTTTGAATATTTAAATTCATCCTGTGTGATCATGAACTCATAAAAATAATTTCAAAAAGTCTAGAAAGAATACTTTAAGTATAAATATCCAGGTATTTGAAAAGTTGTAAGTCAATACCAAAATTTAATAGGTGTACTTAGTCATTATTGTATCAGAAAAAGTAATGAATAAAAATCTTTTTTATATTGATGTCAGGTTGTGTATTATTTGATACAAAAGTTGTCTAGAATAAAACTAAATTTTATCAAAAAGTTAAAATTGTCTATGTAAATATTCAAAGGCAAGTGTAAGAAAAAAAATAATCTGTATTTCAGAAAAGATAAATTTGGTCTTGGAACTTTTAAATGTAATTAATGTTACTATATTTGCCCAAAGTTTCCAAATTATATACTACTATATACAATATAAATTAGGTCATGTTTAGTGAAATTCATTGACATGGAAAATACTAATAAAAAAATTAGTTACTGTCAAACCATAGTCTCTCTTATTTTGGTTCAATATAATCATATATATTTCAGATAAAGTAAGAACACTACAAATTTTTAAATATATTTTAATAATTATCATTGAGTCATAGCCTAGGAGTCACAACCATGGCAATAAATAAGATCAATTAAAGAGGGAAAGTAGAGGAACCAAGATGACAGTGGAGTAGACAGACATACAGACTCCCAGCTCACACCACCAAACTGGATTACAAATTAATTTAGGAACAATCAGCATGAAAAACCAACTTTGGATAAAAAAAAGCAGGTCTCATAAAATAAGGAACAAAGAAGAAGCCACACCAAGCCTGGTAGAGAGCTCCGAGCCACGGGGGAGGGGGGGAGAGGGTGGCTCTCCTGCTTCCAGGAGTGAAGGTGAGGTGAGACTGAGAGCCCAGAAGGGCTCCAATTACAAGGAGAAGAGTAGAAAATATCGCTCACAGCCACTTGCCTGGGGACCTGGGAATGAGGTGTGCTGAGAGGGCTGGCTTGTCTTCTAAAAGGAAAGTGGGGAGAGAGAGACAGACAGTGATGGGCAGAGGAATGCATGGGATGACCTGAGAAGCTGACTCATCCAGTGTGGAGGCGGTCATAGCTGGGGAAGGGGTTGAACCCTCACCAAAGCACAATCCTAAGGTGGTTCCGAGTGACCCACCTTCAGAAAGCTCTCCAGCTCCAACCAGAGCAACAAGACACAGCTGAAAACAGAAATTGGGGAGAAGGGGCAGTAACTCAGGTCTCCATGGAGATCTGAGATACACCTTTCCCTACTGAAACGAAAAAAGCACCTTGCCCCCAGAGAGAAGATGGCAGATCGAGCCTTCAGAGTCTCAGGTTACACCCACTGTGTTTCTGGATACAGCTTCAAATAAGCCCCCTGCTGAGATCAATAAACAAGACTACCACTGAGTTAAGAAAACTGAGAAGAACACAAACAAATCAAGACTTCAAAGAGGCTCTACTAAGTAAGGAGATCACAGCTGGAAGAAGCCTAAAAGTCATAGAGAATAATAGGTAGGCAGAGAAGCATAAGTCATATGCTTCAACAAGATAATCCTCTGATAAAGTCTTGTATGAATTGGAAGTAATCAAATTACTGCATGCAGAGTATAAAATAATGATTTTTAGGATGCTTAAAGATCTCAAAGCTACATGGATGGATTTATGAACACTTCAATAAAAAAACTGAAAGCATCAAAAAGGACACAGAAATCATAAAGAAGAACCAGACAGAAATGACAAAAGCAATATCAGAAATGAAGACTACACTGGAAAGAATTAAAAGCAGGCTGGATAAAGCAGAGGATCGAATCAGCAACTTAGAGGACAAGATAAGTGAAAGCACAGAAGCAGAGCAGCAAAAAGAAAAGAGACTGAAAAAATCTGAGGAAACTCTAAGAAAGCTCTATGACAACCAAAAGAGAAACAATATCCGTATCATAGAGGTTTCTGAAGAAGAAGAGAAATAAAAAGGGTTAGAGACCCTGTTCAATGAAATATTAGCTGAAAACTTCCCAAAATTGATGCAAGAAAAAGTCACACACGTTCAAGGAGCACAGAGAATTTCATTAAAGAAAAACCCAAAGAAATCTACACCAAGACACATCAAAATTAAAATACTGGGGGACAGCAAGATGGCAATGAAGTAGATGGACGTACCAACTTCCAACTACCTGAACCAAAGTAGATTATAAATTAATTTTAAGAACTATCATCTGGATTAACAAACTTTGAACTAAAGTAAGTGGACTCTTCAACCAAGGAACACTGAAAAAGCCACATTGAAACTGGTAGGTAAAACAAAAATGTGGAGAGGACTACCCAGCTCCCTGCAGTGAACGGCAGCCTGGAGAGACCTGCGTGGCGAGAGGAGAGTTTGGTGGAGAGGGAGGGACCTGGGTCCCAGGAACAAAGCACCAGCATGCAGCCCCAGAGCCTAGAAGAGGCATTTGGACAGTATTGAGCTGTGAAACAAGTGAGGACACTGTTTGTGAGAAAGAGACAGTTTTCTCAGACCCAAGATTCTTCTTAAAGGGACAGCTCAGAAAAACTCTCTCAAAACTACTCACCCGGGGCTCCAGGGAACGGGACAGAGGAGAGGACCAGAGCAGCGGGAAGAGAGTGTGGACTGGAAGGCACAGGGAGAAACACTCTGAGGGACAGCCACACTAACCCCTGGGCTGAGTCACTTCCCTAATCAAAAATGAATATTTCCCCTGGAACTAGCAATACAAGCAAAGAGAGACAGGACACCGGCAAAACAAGCTCTCCTGCGGGACTTAGAGCAGAGCTGCTTAGATGGAGGGAGCTTCCAGGACTACAGTATGGAGTGTTAGGGTCTGAGCTGCAGTGACCCTACCCACACTACTGAGGGCTGGCTGGAGGAACAGTGGTGCGGGATGCTGAAACGTGGTTCTGTTGGCCAGGGCAGAGGCCCAGCTGGTGTGAGTTAGGTCTAGCCCAGCAGGAGTGGAGGGGATGCATGAAAGCGGTCCGGCAGCTGTGGCCTGCCTGTAGCCCCACCTGCGGGGGAAAAGCGGGAGGCCAGGAACAGGCAAAGATCTGCTCTGCGACCCTGAAGAAGCTGGTGCAGACCATGGGTGCGGGACTAGGACCAGGGACAGGCAAAGGCTCGCAGCAGAGTGCATGCCAGCAGCCCCACCTAGCCTGAGAAACCATAGTTTGCAATCCTGCGCAGGCAGGCCCTGGTCGCGGGGGCGGGGCTGAAGCCTGGGCGAGGTAGAGGCTCAAAACTGAGTGCACGCCAGAAGCCCTGTCCAACCTGAGAAACTGTAGTGAGGAGGCTCTGACCGCAGGGATTGGGTGGAAGCCCGGGAACAGGCTGGGTCCGCAGCTGAGCAAAGGTGCTCACCTCTATCCTTGGTGCTGAGGCTTGTGGCTTGAGTGCAGTGCGCAACCCAACCTGTGGGGATGAGGTAAAGGCCCAGGCAGGCTGAGGCTTGTAGAACCGGGCACCAGAAAATATACCCTCCCACAGAGGAGAGGCAGAAATCAGAGCAACAGCCGCAGTGGGCTGGCACTGGCAACACCCATACTCAACCGCCCTAGGCAGCGGCAGAGGGGGTGGCGGGCCTGTAGACTGACCACACCTAGAGAACACAAAGGCAATACCCATTGGACTTCAGTGGCCATACCCTTCTTTTACGCAGACAAAATAGGCAGGCTGAAAATGCAACCCAAATGAATCAAGAGAAATCCTTAGAGAAGGACCTGAATGAACCAGATATAACCAAATTACCAGATGCAGAATATAAAATAATGATAGTTGGGATGTTCAAAGAGATAAGAGCAACAATGGATAGACATTATAAACACCTAAATAAAGAGATAACAAGTATAAAAAAAGAAATTGAAATAAAAAAAAGGAATCAGACAGAAATGACAAAGACAGTATTAGAACTGAAGACCACAATGGAAGGAATTAAAAGCGAGATAGATGAAGCTGAGGATCGAATCAGTGAGTTAGAGGACACAATAAACAAAGGCACAGAAGCACAGCACACAAAACAAAGAGACTGAAAAAGAATGAGGAAAATCTAAGGGAGCTGTGTGACAACATGAGGAGAAATAACATCCGCATCATAGGGGTTCCTGAAGAAGAGGAGAGAGAAGAAATAGAAACTTTGTTCAATCAAATCATAGCTGGAAATTTCCCTAAATTAAGGCTGGAAAACATTTCAAGAAGAACAGAGAAATCCATTAAAGAGAAACCCAAAGAAATCTACACCAAGACACATCATAGATAAAATACCAAAGCTAAGGGATAAAGAGAAAATTTTAAAAGCCGCTAGAGAAAAAAAGGCTATCACCTACAAAGGTGCCCCCATAAGGATGACTTCTGATTTCTCAACAGAAACACTTGAGGCCAGAAGGGAATGGCAAGATATATTCAAAGTAATGCAGAACAAGAACCTACAACCAAGACTATTCTATCCAGCAAGGCTAACGTTTAAAATTGAAGGAGACATAAAGAGCTTCCCAGGCAAAAAAAGACTGAAGGAATTCATTAAAACAAAACCCATTCTGCAAAAAAAGCTAAGGGTCCTGTTGAGAACAGTTCAAAGGTAGAAAAGAATATAGCAAAAGAAGAATACAGTTTTAAAGAATAAAATGGCAATAAACAATTACATATCAATAATAACCTTAATAGTAAATGGATTAAATGATCCAATTAAAAGACATAGTGTGGCTGCGTGGACAAAGAAACAGGACCCATACATATGCTGTCTACAAGAGACACACCTTAAAACAAAAGATGCACGTAGTCTCTAGATAAAAGGATGGAAAAATATATTCACGCAAATGGAAATGAAAAAAAGCCTATGTAGCAATACTTATATCTGACAAAATGAACGTTTAAAAAAAGGCTGTAGTAAGAGATAAAGAAACACTCTACATAATGGTAAAGGGAACAATTCAACAGGAAGATATAACCATTATAAATATCTACGCACCAAACATAGGAGCCCCAACATACATAAAGCAGACTTTGATGGATATAAAGGGCGAGATTAACAGAAATACTATCATAGTAGGGGATTTCAATACCCCACTAACATCACTGGATAGATCCTCAAGAAAGAAAATTAATAAAGAAACAGCAGACTTAAAGAATACACTAGATCAACTTGATTTAATAGTTATCTTCAGAACTTTTCACCCTAAAGCTGTAGAATATATATTCTTTTCAAGCGCTCATGGTATTTTTTCTAGGATAGACCACATGTTAAGACACAAAAAAGGTCTCAACAAATTTAAGAAGATTGAAATCATATCAAGTATTTTCTCTGATCACAATGCCATGAAACTAGAAATTAACCACAAAAGAAAAACTGAAAAATACTCAAACACTTGGAAACTAAATAGCATGTTATTAAATAATGAATGGATTAACAATGAGATCAAAGAAGAAATAAAAAAGTTTCTAGAAATGAATGAAAATGAGAATACATCAACTAAAAATTTATGAAACAAAGCAAAAGCAGTACTGAGAGGGAAGTTCATAGCACTACAGGCATACCAGAAAACCTAGAAAAACCTCAATAAGCAGCCTGACGCTGCGTCTAAAAGAACTAGAGAAACAACAGCAAATAAAGCCCAGGACCAGTAGAAGGAAGAAAATAATAAAGATTAGAGCGGTAATAAATGACATAGAGGCTAAGGAAACAATACAGAGGATCAATGAAACCAGGAACTGGTTCTTTGAAAAGGTAAACAAGGTTAATGAACCTTTAACTAGACTCATCAAGAAAAAAAGAGAGAGGACTCAAATAAATAAAATTAGAAATAAGAGTGGAGAAATAACAACTGTCACAACAGAAACAGAAAGCATTGTAAGAAAATACTATGAAGAACTCTATGCCAAAAAATTAGACAACCTCGGTGAAATGGACAAATTTCTTGAATCATATAATCTTCCAAAATCCATTTGGAAGAATTAGAACACCTAAACAGACCAATTACAACAAATGAGATCAAAACAGTTATCAAAAAACTCCCAAAAAAGAAAAGTCCTGGGCCTGATGGCTTCACAAGTGAATTCTACCAAAAATTCAAAGAAGAACTAACTCCTATCCTCCTCAAGCAATTTCCAAAATTCAAGAAATAGGAAGACTTCCAAACTCCTTTTATGAGGCGAGCATAATTCAGATCCTGAAACCGGGCAAAGACAACACAAAGAAAGAAAATTATAGGCCAATATCCCTGATAAATTTAGATGCTAAAATTCTCAACAAAATATTAGCCAACCAGATCCAGCAATATATGAAAAAAATCATACACCATGATCAAGTGGGATTTATTCTGGAGATACAGGACTTGTTCAATATTCGCAAATCAATCAATGTGATTCACCACATAAACAAAAGGAAGGTAAAAATCACCTGATAATTTCAATTGATGCAGAAAAAGCATTTGATAAAATCCAGCACCCATTCATGATCAAAACTCTCAGTAAAGTGGAAATACAGGGAACATTCCTTAACATGATAAAGGCCATCTATGACAAACCCACAGCAAACATCATACTAAGTGGGCAAAAATTAAAAGCAATCCCTTAAGATCAGGATCCAGGCAGGGGTGCCCCCTTTCACCACTCTTATTCAACATAGTTCTGAAAGTCCTGGCTACAGCAATCAGACAAGAAGAAGAAATAAAAGGCATCCAAATTGGTAAAGAAGAAATAAAACTGTCATTATTTTCAGATGATATAATATTGTATATAGAAAACCCTAAAGTCCCAGTCAAAAAGCTACTGGACCTGATAAATGAATTTTCAGCAAGGTGGCAGGATATAAAATTAATACTCAGAAATCAGAGGCATTTTTATATACCAACAATGAACTCTCAGGAAAAGAAATTAAGGAAACAATTCCCTTCACTATTGCAACCAAAATAATAAAGTACCTAGGAGTAAATTGAACCAAGGAGGTTAAGGACTTGTACTCGGAAAATTATAAAACATTGATAAAAGAAATCAAGAAAGATACAAACAAGTGGAAGCGTATACCGTGCTCATGGTTAGGAAGAATAAACATCATTAAAATGTCTATATTACCCAAAGCAATTTATAAATTCAATGTAATCCCAATTAAAATACCAATGACATACTTCAAAGATATAGAACACATATTCCAAAAATTTATATGGATCCAAAAAAAACACGAATAGCCTCAGCTATCTTAAAAAGAAAAAATAAAGCAGGAGGTATCACTCCTCTGGATATCCAAGTTTACTACAAGGCCATTGTACTCCAGACAGCTTGGTACTGGCATAAGAACAGGCACATAGATCAATGGAACAAAACAGAGAACCCAGAAATAAACCCACACCTTTATGAACAACTGATATTTGACAAAAGAGGAAAAACATACAGTGGAGTAAAGACAGCCTCTTTAACAAATGGTGCTGGGAAAATTGGACATCTACCTGCAAAAAAATGAAACTAGACCATCAACTACACCATGCACAAAAACAAACTCAAAATGGATAAAAGACTTAAATGCCATGAAACCATAAGCATCTTAGTAGAAAACATAGGCAGCAAGCTCTCCGACATCTGTAGCAGCAATATATTTGCTGATTTATCTCCACGGGCAAATGAAATAAAAGGCAGAATAAACAAATGGGACTATATCAAACTAAGAAGTTTTTGCACGGCTAAAGACAATAAGAACTGAATAAAAAGACAAACCACACAATGAGAGAACATATTCGACAACACGTGTGATAAGGCGTTAGTAACCAAAATTGATAAAGAACTTATAAAACGCAACACCATGAAGACAAACAATCCAATCAAAAAATGGGCAAATGAAATGAATAGAAATTTCTCCACAAGGATATACAGATGGCCAATAGGCATATGAAAAAATGAACAACATCACTAATCATTAGAGAAATACAGATTAAAACCACAATGAGATATCACTTCACACAAGTCAGAATGGAGCTCATCAGCAAAACAACACAGAACAAGTGCTGGCGAGGATGTGGAGAAAAAGGAACCCTCCTGCACTGCTGGTGGGAATGCAGACTGGTGCAGCCACTGTGGAAAACAGTTTGGAGATTCCTCAGAAAATTAAAAATCGAACTGCCTTTTGACCCAGCTATCCCACTTATAGGAATATACCCTAAGAACACCATAGCACTGTTCGAAAAGAAGAAATGCACCCCCATGTTCGTGGCAGCATTGTTCACAATAGTGAAGATCTGGAAACAACCCAAGTGTCCATCAGAGGACAAGTGGATTAAAAAGCTCTGGTACATATATACTATGGAATACTACTCAGCCGTAAGAAATGATGATATCAGATCATTTACAACAAAATGGATGGACCTTGATAACATTATATGAAGTGAAAAAAGTAAAACAGAAAAAAACTGAGAACAGCATGATTTTATACATAGGTGGGACATAAAAACGAGACTATGAGACATGGACAAGGGTGTGGTGGTTACGGGGTGGGGGAAAGGAGGAGAGGGAGGGAGAGGGGGGAGCAGGGCACAAAGCAAATTAGATCAAAGGTGACAGAGGAAAATTTGACTTTGGGTTGTGGGTATGCAACAAAATTGAATGATAATATAACCTGGAGATGTTTTCTTTGAACATATTTACCCTGATTTATTAATGTCACGCCATTAAAATTAATAAAAAATTTTTTAAAAAATTAAAATACCAAAGCTCAGAGATAGAATATATTAAAAGCTGCTAGAGAAAAAAAGGCAATCACCTACAAAGGAGCCCCCATAAGGATGACTTCTGACTTCTCAACAGAAACACTTGAGGCCAGAAGGGAATGGCAAGACATATTCAAAGTAATGCAGAACAAGAGCCTACAACCAAGACTTCTTTATCCAGCAAGGTTATCATTTAAAATTGAAGGAGAAATAATAAGCTTCCCAGATCAAAAAAAGAAAAAAAAAAAAACTCAAGGAATTCATCATAACCAAACCAATGCTGCAAGAAATGTTAAGGAACCTGTTGTAAACAGAACAAATGGGGAAAAGAATATAGTAAAGGAGGAATATAACTTTAAAGAATAAAATGGCAATAAACAATCACATATCAATAATAACCTTAAATGTAAATGAATTAAATGCTCCAATCAAAAGACATAGGGTAGCTGCATGGATAAAAAAAAAACAGGACCTGTACATATGCTGTCTACAGGAGACGCACATCAAAACAAAAGATACACATAGACTGAAAGGAGGCCATCTGGCCTTTTCTTTTTCTTTTATTAAATTTAATGGGATGACACCAATAAATCAGGGTACATATGTACAACGAAAACATCTCCAGGTTATTTTGTCATTCAGTTATGTTGCATACCCATCACCCAAAGTTAAATTGTCCTCTGTCACCTTCTATCTGGTTTTCTTTCTGCCCCTCCCCTCCCCCCCTCCTACCCTCTCCTCCCTCCCCCCACCCCGTAACCACCACGCTCTTGTCTATGTCTCATCCTCTCACTTTTATGTCCCACCTATGTATGAAATCATGCTGTTCTCAGTTGTTTTCTGTTTTACTTATTTTACATGGATATCAAGGTCCATCCATTTTGTTGTAAATGATCCGATGTCATAATTTCTCATGGCTGAGTAGTATTCCATAGTATATATGTTCCAAATCTTTTTAATCCACTCGTCCTTTGACAGACACTTGGGTTGTTTCCAGATCTTCGCTATTGTGAACAATGCTGCCACGAACATGGGGGCACATTCTTCTTTTCGAACAGTGCTATGGTGTTCTTAGGGTATATTCCTAAAAGCGGGATAGCTGGATCAAAAGGCAGTTCAATTTTTAATTTTTTGAGGAATCTCCATACTGTTTTCCACAGTGGCTGCACCAGTCTGCATTCCCACCAGCAGTGCAGGAGGGTTCCCTTTTCTCCCATCCTCGCCAGCACTTGTTCTGTGTTGTTTTGCTGATGAGCGCCATTCTGACTGGTGTGAGGTGGTTTTAATTTGTATTTCTCTAATGATTAGTGATGTTTAGCATATTTTCATATGCCTATTGGCCATCTGTATGTCCTCTAGAAAAAATTTCTATTCATTTCGTTTGCCCATTTTTTGATTGGATTGTTTGTCTTTCTGGTGTTAACCATCAACTTACACCATTCACAAAAACAAACTCAAAATGGATAAAAGACTTAAATATAAGCCATTAAACCATAAGCATCTTAGATGAAAACATAGGCAGCAAGCTCTCCGACATCTGTAGCAGCAATATATTTGCCGATTTATCTCCATGGGCAAATGAAATAAAAGGCAAGATACACAAATGGGACTATATCAAACTAAAATGTTTTTGCACAGCTAAAGACAATAAGAATAGAATAAAAAGGAAAACCACACAATGGGAGAACATATTCTACAACACGTCTGATAAAGGGTTAATATCTGAAATTTATAAAGAACTTATAAAACTCAACACCATCTGACCTTTTGTTGAGTGAATAAAAGCCTGAAATTCTGTGTCAGCAACAGAAATAATACACAATAACTAGACTTTCCCTTTGTCCTTCTCATCCACCCATCCCACAGTTCTAGCAAAGCCTACCAGCCTGGTTTTTATTACCCTCCCAGATGCTCTAGTGCAATAGCTATGCTCCATCAGTGGATGAGTGGATTAAAAAGCAGTGGTACATATACACAATGGAATACTATGCAGCCGTGAATAAGAAGGAAATCTTACCTTTTGAGATAGCATGGATACACCTGGAGATTATTATGCTAAGTGAAATAAATCAGGCAGAGAAAGACAAATATCATATGATCTTACTTATTATGTGGAATCTAATGAACAAAGTGATCTGAGGAAGGGATAGCGGAAGAGGTGGTGTTACAGGGAGCAGAGGGACAACTGTCAGAGGGAAGGGGGATGAGGGGATGAGATCAGAGAAGGTGAAGGTATTCGTGAAATTATATGCACATAACACATAGATTCAGATAGCAGGACAGCAAATCCCAGAGGGAAGGTAGGGAGGGAGTCAAGGGAAGGAGAGCAAAGGGGGTCTAATAGGGGCATGTTGTTGGGGGGGGGTGAGTATGTTATATTGAGAGGGACATGTGAATTCATGTTAACAGGATATTTTAAAATTTTAATTAAAAAAAACTATTGGGGAGCCATCAAGTTATCCACAACCTATAAATGTTTTCTAACAATTTAATTTTTCAAATGCCAAATTTTATCATTAGTAATAAATACTGTTTATTTTCTTTCTTGACCCTGGCCAGTTTCTCAGTGGTTAGAGCATCAAGCTGGTATGTGGTCATCTGGGGTTTGATCCCCTATTAGGGAACACATGAGAAGTAACCACTGAGGATAGCTCGGTTAGTTCAACCATTGGCCCCAGACAGGGTTTGCCAGATAGATCCTGGTGGGGGCACATGTGGAAGTCTGTCTCTCTACCTCTCCTCCTTTCAACAAAGAAAAAACATGGTGCTTTTGAAACACTGAGTAGTTAAGCTCACACCTTTTGCCAAAATGGCTTTCTTCAAGTACAAACATTGTACTTTGCTATGCAGCAGGAGTGCTATTTCACCACAAAGAATATAAAAGATGTGTATTCAAGGTTAGAGATTTAATGTCAATACATTAAAAATTACTAGTAAGTTCTTAGTATTATTATCAAAATAGATTTGACCTTTCTTATGATCTGAAAAAGTGTTGAAGACTTTTAGTGGTCTGCAAACCACACTTTGAGGACCATGGGCTTAGATCAACCTGGATTTACCCTTGAGTTTGAGATGGAAATGACTTTCTATGAGAGTTGATTCATTCAAATAAGAGTTGAAGATACAGAACAACACTGAAGTTTGATAGTAAAAAGGAAAAGTGGATATTGAGGCAATTTACAGAGTGTGCTACAATATACCTGCATTGAGATACGTACAAAAGTCATAATAGTAAACTGCATAATCATCAATTAGGACAGTCTCAGAATTAAAATAATGCTCAATATTATAGGAAGAGCTACAGAAAATCAGTCAAAATAATTGCTAGCGTCCACGATCCCTGTGACACCAGAAACACTTTGAATAAGGTAAGGATTGTAAGTTAATATTGTATACCCCTTCCAAGCAGAGTGCCTGACAAATCACAAGTGCCCAGTCATAAATTTTGTTGAATGACTAAATAAATAAAGGAACAGAACAACAAATTAGAAGAATGAGGAAAATATTCACAAATTCAGAGCATGAGTACAGAATGACATTACAAATGTGATAGCTTAAAGAAACAAAGAAGTAAAGCTAGTAAATTCTGACAAGTATCTACATGGAAATTAAGCTACCAGTTCACTGTACTCTTTAGTTTCAAGTCTGCATTACAGTTGGTTAATTCCAGCATAATCTCTATAAGAATTAACTAAGATGTGTAAGAATGATTGTACTGGAGCATGACTGGGTGTGTGGGGTTGTGATGATTCATAAACCCCTGAATCAGTGTGCTATACATGCAGGTGAGTTCTTAACATTTCCTTCTTCCTACTTCACATTATAAGGATGGCATTTGCTTTCAATTCATTTTTATATAACTCTTTGAAAGGCAGTGTTAACTATATAAAAACTGATTTGCTATTACCTCAACACTTGTACTCTTCCAATCTTTCCATGAGGCATCTAGAAAAATATCTTTCAGGAGGGAAAAAACAACATGAAAAGCAAAAATAAAATCACGTTTAGTAAAGATCATTTAATTAAACTTAGTTGAAGATAAAGTTTCTGGAATGTTATGACTATTATTTTTACTCCTGCTGTCCATTTTAATTTCAGATATAACTTAAGAATGATTTATTAAAAAGGGTTTCTGTCCTCAAAATTATAAAAAATAAATACTTATATTTTGAAAGACCTGCGCTTAACTAAGTTTTCATGGCAAACGGCCAAAAGAAAATTTCACTATGTAACCTAAAATTGAACCAATATTAAATCAATTCATACAACTTGATCATAGCAACCTACATTCTCTTGGATCTTCTGCTAACTGAAATAAAAACAAAAATAAACTACTTTCACAGTAATTTTTAAGCGTCACACTGATTCACCTTTTAAGAAGTAGTACATGCCACACATAATTTAAAAACAGACACTAAAAATGAATGACTTGAGTTCAAATCATAAATTGTCTCTTCCTGAAAGTGTGATCTAGGGAAATTTAATTAATATTGTGCCTCAGTTTCCTGAAGAATGATTTTCCATTACAATTTTTCTGATTCTCTTCATTATAGAGAATCTATTACCCAATTTTTGGTTCCCTAGCACTGTATCAATAACTCGCTTATAGAACTTTTCTTACTTTACCTTGTATTTTACTCTTTTATATTCTAATCTAATTCATGCAATGACTGCAAGTTATTGGGAGGCAGTGCTTGTGTTTTACTCATTTCAATTCTTTTTTGTTTGTATTTAACATTTAATTGAATTTTATTGGGGCTACACTGGTTAACATAATTATACAAGTTTCAGAAGCTCAGTTCTACAACTGTCTCTGTACGATGTATTGTGTGTTGACCCCCCCCCCCAGTCAAGTCTTCATCCATCCCCATTTATGGTTCCTATACCCTCCTCTACCTCCCTTCACCCTGGCAATCTCCATACTGTTATCTGTGGCCATAAGGGTGTTTTTTGTCCTTTTTTGCTATAAACTTCCATCTTCCCCACCCAATCACCACTCTATACCCCTGACAGCTGTCAGCCTACTCTGTATGTATGAGTCTGTTCTATTTTGCTTGTTAGTTCATTTGCTCATTAGATCCCACACCTGAGTAAAATCATATGGTACTTGTATTATTTCATTTAGCATAATGTGTTCCAGGTCCATCCACGTTGTCACAAAAGGTAAAATTTCCTTCTTTTTTAAGGCTGAGTCGTATTCCACTATGTAAATGTACTACAAGTTTTTTATTCACTCATCTACTTATGAGCACTTAAACTGTTTCCATATCTTAGCTATTATAGATAATGCTGCAATGAACATAAAGGAGCACATATTCTTTTAAATTAGTGTTTTGGGAGTCTTAGGATATATTCCTGGAAGCAAGATCACTGGGTCAAAAGGCATTTCCATTTTTAATTTTTGAGATAACTCTGTAATGCTTTCTATAGTGGTTGTATCAGTCTGCATTCCCACTAACATTATGAGGTAAAGAGAGTGTATTTATTTCTATTCTTTAAGGAGAAGAGCACTGAACCTGACACACAGAAGGACTCATATATTTTTTCATATGAATTAAAATGGATAAGGGAAGGCAAGGAGTAAACATCAGCTGAAGTCCTACTATGTGCCAGGCACTTACAATACGTGCTTTCACACATATTATTTCATTTGACCTTCACAACATTTCTCCCAAATAGGTATTAGGAAACTCAGGGGGAGGAAATTTAACTCAGAAAAAATAATGTCTTCCTCCAAGATGTTTACAGTCTAGAGGGGGAATTATGTATGTTAATAATAACAAATGCAGTACAAGTAGTATATAATAAGTGGCTCAAATGAATTCAAAAGAAAGAAAGATTAATCTGGCATGAAGATTTGAGAAGAATTTTATGGGTGCACCACACCTAATCTGGACTGGCAAGAAGAGGATACTGCCCATAGACAGAAAATCCAAGAGCATTTGAAGGGTTTATAGTTTTACTTCCTCCTCTAGTCTTTTGCAGGAAGGCTCAGAGACTCCTCATTCCCTAGTTGACAACAGGAAACTATATTTAAAGTTTTACAAAAGAAACCAATGAGCCTTGGCCTGGTAGTTCAATTGGTTAGAGCATCATACTGAAATGCCAAGGTTTCAGATTCAGTCCCCAATCAGGGCACATACAAGAATCAACAAATAAATGCATAAATAAGTAAAACAATAAGTCAATGTTTCTCTCTCTCTCTCTCTGACTCTCTCTGAAATCAATAAAAACAAAATTAAAAAGCTGTCAGAGGGATGGGGATTGAGGCTGGGTGAGAAAGGTGAAAGGATTAAGCAAAGAAAAAAGAACATAGATGGTGATGGAGGGAGATTTGACTTGGGTTGGTGAACACACAATGCAATATGCACATGATGTATTGTAGAATCGTGCGACTGAAACCTATATAATTTTATTAACCAATGTCACTCCAAGAAATTCAATAAAAAAACTTTTAGAAATTCAATAATAAAACATTTTTAAAAAAGAAACCAATGATAATGTAGGATATAACAGGCAAAAATTTACATTGAGCTTTGTATTCATAGTATATAATGCTTAATAATAAGAATAATTTTATTTTTTATAACGGATAAATATTTAAGTGCTTAAATGGTGCCGGGACTCTCATATAAAGTGCTTTCCATAGATTATCTCATTTAAACATCCACAATAATTCCAATATCACAAAAGAAAATTAAGACCTAAAAAGAACCACATAGGCCCTAGCTGGTTGGCTAGATGCATAAAGCATCGGCCCAGCATGCAGATGGCCTGGCTCAATCCCTGGCCAAGGCACACAAGAGGAGCAACCATCTGCTTCTCCACCCCTCTACCCCCCTTCTCTCTCCTCCCCTATTGGAGACCGTGGCTCAACAGAATGTTGGCCCAGGGTGCTGAGGATAGCTGACTTGATTCGAGTATTGGCCCTAGATGGGGGTTGCTGGGGGGATATCGGTCGGGGCACATGCAAAATTCTGTCTTGCTATCTCTCTTCCTCTCATTTAAAAAAAAAAAAAAAGAGCCACACAACTCTTACTAGGAATCACATAACTCTTACGTGACAAAGGCTAGGGTTAGGTATACGTTCATCTCACTCCAAAGTCAGTTCACATTCTATGTGTACAACCATTTAAAATTAAGAAACATTGGAAGATTTTGTTCAATACAAAAAGAAATTTTAATTCCAGTATATTTCCAAGTTACATAAGGACTTAAAGCATTCAATGTTATTTGAAAAATGAAATACACAAGTAGTCATCACAAAAGGTAGCCAAAACATCCATTTTCCCTTTGACACAGAGCTCTCTCCAAACAGTGTGCTTGTGTTACTTTTATATAAAGAAAGGATATAAACCATATAATTCACTGCCACTCCCATTCCATTTCTTTGCTTTGTTTTGTTGTTCTAAGTGAGCCTTTTTCATCTGCTCTTTCCTGGTGCTTTTCATTTCAATTTTACATTCTTCTATAAAGTATATTTTTATAAACAGACTGAGGAGGAAGAGGAGGAGGATGGGCCACCACAATGAGGATGACTACCAATCTAACAGAACTGCTCAATTCAATGACTACTAAACACCTTAGTTGTCATAAAACCTATGACAAATGTGTTCAGCATAATCCCAATTGTTATTTAACAACTAAACCTGTAGAATATGTAAGATAAGGAAGTTTGCCAACATATTTTAGGAATTGATTATATCTATGCAAATATTTTGGCTTAGATTCAAATTCCCAAGATAAGCAGATATATAAATACTCTCCTTACATTTCCAAAAGATTTATTGCAATGTGCAAAAATGGTGCTCAGTTTGCCTGTTATTCTGTTTCTAGTGTTACATCTTCTGCCTGGAGTGAAAAGTTCAAGGGTACAATTGAATAATAATGGATATGATGGCATCGTCATTGCAATTAACCCCAGTGTACCAGAAGATGAACAACTCATTCAAAAAATAAAGGTAAGGAAGAAAATTTTATTATCCACTTATTTTTAAATATTTCAATAAGTATTTTCCACTCATATTGCTTATCTAGTCACACATACTCACACAGAGTTATAACTTTTCAAAATGCTTTGACAATATTTATAATTTACAGAGTATATATCTAAACTGTCAAGATAATATTTGCTTAGTTTAAGCATGATTTTTCATGTATTAACAGTATTAGTCATTCTGCTAATAAATTATTTAAAGGCAGAACTATTGGCATTTTTTCAACTCATTAAACTAACAGAAAGACCTTAGAGCTAATGAAGAATTACTTTCAAATATTATCTTCATAAAGTTACTTTTAAATGTTTAAATAACATAATTATAGTAAGCCCTAGAGGTTCAGTATCTTATACAATTTTTAGTTGTTCATACTTGTTCAAATCTGAAATTTTCAAAACTCTTTTGTATTTGATCTTAAATAAAATACCACATATTTTTGAAGTTAATTTATTTCCTTATTTATTTGTTAGTATAATAAAAAAACTTTATATTTAGCACTTTAATATATATTATGTTCTTTGAGCCTCCCAATATCACTGAGATTGTCAAGAACAGTGATGATTACACCTGCTGTATAAATGAGAGATGTGATTTGTAGAGTCATACAATAAATGGCAATACTGAAACTTGAAATCAAAAGACGTGTATATTTTATTTTCATTACTGGTCGGTAAAAGTTTACCCTTTATGAACACACTTCTTTGAGAAGGTAACCCAAAATAAATCTAGCAAATTTATTTTTAATTAACAAGTATAAAATTGACAAAACTTTAAAATCTCAACCCAATTATAAGCACCTTCATATGATTAAACAAGCCAATTTACCTATAGTCTTAATCACATTTATATCTCATTCAGTACCCTCACTGTCCCTTCCAAACCGTAATGCTGAATACAGGTTTGTATAAGTTAAAAAATAACAGTTATTTTCGAGAATGTGAAAATGAAAAGTTCACACACCAGGGAGATATGGTAAAATTCAACCTATTTTTCAATTAGTCTTTGCAAAAATGTATGGGGAAAGGGAGGATGGATTTGCGTTTCTTGTATGTTCTATATATACACTTTTAGGATCATTTCATTGTGAAATTGTTACCACAAGGTATTTTAAATTTTGTCAGGAAATGGTAACTGAAGCTTCTACTTACCTGTTTCAAGCAACCAAACGAAGAATTTATTTCAGGAATGTAAGCATTTTAATTCCAATGACCTGGAAGTCAAAATCTGAGTACTTAATGCCAAAACAAGAATCATATGACCAGGTAGGGTATTTTCTCTAGCTGGTAAAATATTTCTACTTTCTGTGCTTTTTAAAAATTAACACTTTTAATACTTTGTAATTACTAATCACTAATTTAGTAATTAAATTAGTAATATTGTCTTAACTTACATGAAAATTTCTTGTGTTTATTGCTCGTAAGATCTGTTTTAGTTTATTTGTTCTGCTTTTTAGGCAGACGTCATAGTTGCTGATCCTTACCTAAAATATGGAGATGATCCCTACACACTTCAATATGGACAATGTGGAGACAAAGGACAATACATACATTTTACTCCAAACTTTTTGTTGACTAATAATTTGCCTATATATGGTTCCCGAGGTAAGGCATCTATTTTATGCTTTTATTTTTATTTCCACTATGTAGAAACAAATATAACGCTGTGATTAAAGGTATTTTTAAAGATTATTAAAAAAGTAAAAAGTAATAATTAATACCTCTGGTTGGAAATCTACTAGCTATGTTCAACCTAATTATATATTTTTTTCAAATGTATATAGTAATATTAGTCATTTATTGATATTAACCAATTTTACCATTTCTTGGCTTAATGAAACATCAATTTCTAGAGTTCCTTGACTCAATTATGTTGAGAATATGAGGCAGGGAGATTTAAAACATAAAATAATGAATTAAAACATTATAAATATAAATTTATGTGTTAATATTCTCTCATAGGCAGAGTATTTGTCCATGAGTGGGCCCATCTTCGATGGGGAGTATTTGATGAGTACAATATGGATCAGCCGTTCTATATTTCCAGCAAGAAAACTATTGAAGCAACAAGGTATTGTTGTACTGAACAAATCTCTTTGGAAAATTTTCTACCTGTGCCTTTTTACTTCTTTATACTAAACAAAGAAAAGCTATCTCAGTGGCTGAGTGCTCACTTAATTGCAATATCCAACCTACCCATGGAGCAGATGTAGGTTTATAGTTATATGAAAGATGATACAATAATTTAAAGGTTTTTTAAAAAATTTATTCATTTTAGAGAGGAGACACAGGGTGAGAGAGAGAGAGAAAGAGAGAAAGGGGGGAGGAGCTGGAAGCATCAACTCCTATATGTGCCTTGACCAGACCAGTGCAGGGTTTTGAACTGGAGACCTCAGTGTTCCCAGGTCGACGCTTTATCCACTGCGCCACCACAGGTCAGGCTGATACAATAATTTAAAAATAAAATATAAGAACTAACTCTCTGTTTTGCATACTCACATTTATAAACTTACTTTTTTCTAATCATGATATGTCCCACTACTCAGGATTCTACCTTGAAATCAAGATCAGTCAAGAATTGGGAATCATTTTAATATTCATGACAATTTACTAAAAAATATTATTGTCAAGAGAAACAGGAAAAAGCTAGCCTAAACTTTAAGATACCAAAAAATTGGGGTTCTAGTTTGTATTTAATCTTTTATTCCATTTTATTCATAACTCTTCAAGATGAATTTGTTCCAATAAGATCAGCTACTAGAGTTTCATGTTAAAAAAATATTTTATTTTTACTTAATCTTAAGCTTGAAATAAAAAGTAATTTTAAAAATTTGTAAGTAAATTGGTGTTCTAAGAAATATAATTCTTGCCTGGGCCATATAGCTCAGTTGAACACACACAGGTTGCTGGTTAACTCCCTGGACTGGGCACATACAGGCAGAGACAAATGTTCCTGTCTCTCTCTCCTTTCCTCTCTAGCTAAAATCAATAAATAAAAAGTTTTAAAAGAAATATAATTCTGGGTTGAATTAGGTCCTACTTAGTAAAAAATGAGATATTTTACTTTCTATTTAGAAAATTAAATTTAATGGGAGGACATTGATTAATAGAAGTGCATCATTTTCAGGTGGACATTTTTATAACATTTAAACTCTTAATTGTGTTGTATGCCCTTCAGCCAAAGTCAAATAATTTTCCTCACCATATATTTGTCCTTCATTACTCCCCTCTCCTCCCTGTCTCTTCCTTTTGGTAACTACTTCACTTTTACCTATATCCATGAGTTTCATTTTTATGAGATATTTAATTTTAAAGGTATCAAGTATATGTAGTATTTGAAGAATATTGAAGAACAATAAAAATCAATGTAATAAAAAATAAGTCTTTAGGAAAAAAATTATATTAAAGAGTTATAACAGAAAAAATGCCTCCTCTCATCTCCTTTGTGCTGTTTGCTTAATCTCTACTGAGCTGCTGATAGTGTCAACCCAGGACACTCATCCCTCTGCCTCATCCCACTCAACTTCTCCCCAGACCACCTTGCTCAATATCGTTCACTCTTCAAGACTCAGTTTCAATGTTTCTCCCCTAAGTGTCTTTTCTCTCCCTCCATTTGGTGTTAGATATCTATGACAGTATTCCCAAAGTAATAAGCATGGGCTTCTCTCACACTGAGCAGGAATTGTCCGTGCAATTTTATTTTCCCCCCTAAGACTTCAAGATCCTTGAGGACTGATTGTTTTTTAATCCCTGGCCATGGGCCTGTTCAAAGTACATGAAAGCTAAGCAAAAATGGATCAAACAAGAAAAGATTAATAAATCAATGAAAAACAAATGAGTTTCCATCAGTCATAAAAATAGATGTATTGGTAAAAATAAGATGCTAAAATAACATTTATTGAGCTCCTACTGTGTGCCAGGCATTTTGAGGCAGTGTGTTTAACTTTTACACTTAATTTGGAGCTAACCCTTTTGGAAATATGACTCACCGTCCCCTTTAATTCTTACAATACAAATAAATTTATTAAAGTGGATTAATGTTATAAAGTTTAATGTCAACACAGTATGGAAGTAAATCCTTCAGATAAACAGGATCTCTTTAGAATTTTGTACGCAAACCTCACTTCACATTCCCTGATGGGTTCTGGATAATTATCTTATCATAAAAACTGAATGCTTACATGCAAAAGCAATACCATGTAAGGTTTATTTTTATTTCTTTTTTAAATCTAGTTGAGCAGCAGTTTTCAAATTGTAAATTGAAAAATGCTGAAAACACAAGATCACCCATGATTATGTATGTATGGTTTATATACATATATGTACCTATATGCATTTATATAATAATGTGGGGGAGGGAGAGAAAGAGAAAAAGAGAGAGAGAAAAGCAGAGGGAGGAGCAGGAATCATCAACTGCCATATGTGCATTGACCAAGCAAGCCAGGGTTTTAACCAGCAACCTAAGCATCCCGGGTTGATGTTTTATCCACTGCACCACCACAGGTCAAGCAAGAGGGTTTTTAATCATAATGATCACTCTCCCCAACCCACTAGCAGGCAACTCTTCTGTATTTCATAACTCAGTTAATCTTTGCAACATCCCTCTGAATAGGAATTATCACCTTTAGGTTAACATAACAAGAATAATAGATTTATTGATCACATTAGTGAGCAATGAATGCTAATAAATATGTACTGACATCATTGTTTTTGTTTGAATCTATGGTAAATAGTGGTAAGATATTGAGCCTACTTCTGTCAAAATGTTTGGTACATGACCTCTACCAATTACCATTGAGGAAAAGATTCTAAGATGTTAGTTCTCATTCATAATTTGTCTGGTCTTCATATATAAGTGTAATCTATTCTTTCATCACAGATGTTCAACTCACATGACTGGGAGGAACTTGGTTTTCAAACAATGCCAGGGAAACAGTTGTATAACAAGGCCATGCAGGCGTGACTTTCATACAGGGCTATATGAAGCAAATTGTACCTTCATCCCAGAAAAATCCCAGTCTGCAAGGGAATCCATAATGTTTATGCAAAGTCTCGATTCTGTAAGTACATTCTTTTACAAGTCTCATAAAAAAACTCTTTGGCAGAAATTGATTAGGGAAGCTAGATATTCTACTATGAAATTATGTATACACCAATAGAAATGAGGAAAATTACTCAATGAACAGCCATTTTCTCCAACCCGTGTTAGGATTTGTCTGGAAAATATTCCATCTTTTCTTGTTAACATGTTTCTTTTCTTCATATGTAGAACTCTACCCTTCTCACTGGTGTCTCATAATATCTTTTTTGTTGTTGTTAATTTAAATGGGGTGACATTGATAAATCAGGGTACATATGTTCAGAGAAAACATCTCCAAGTTATTTTGACATTTGATTATGTTGCATACCCATCACCCAAAGTCAAATTGTTTTCTGTCACCTTCTATCTGGTTTTCTTTATGCCCTTCCCATTCCCTTCCCTTCAACCCCTCCCTTTTATTCCTCCCCCTTCCCCCAGTAACCATCACACTCTTGTCCATATCTCTGAGTCTCATTTTTATGTCCCAACTATGCATGGAATCATATAGTTCTTAGTGTTTTTCTGATTCACTTATTTCACTCAGTATAATGTTATCAAGGTCCATTCATATTGTCATAAATGATTCTATGTCATCATTTCTTGTGGCTGAGTAGTATTCCATAGTATATATGTACCACATCTTTAATTAGTCATCTATTGAATGGCTTTTTGGTTGTTTCCATGTCTTGGCCACTGTGAACAATGCTGCAATGAACATGGGGGTGCATGTGTCTTTACGTACAGTGTTTTTAAGTTTTGGAGGTATATACCTAGTAGATGGATTGCTGGGTCATATGGTAGCTCTATTCGTAATTTTTTGAGGATCCACCATACTTTCTCTCATAATGGTTGTACTACTTTACATTCCCACCAACAGTGGATGAGGATTCCTTTTTCTCCACAGCCTCTCCAACACTTGTTATAACCTGTCTTGTTGATAATAGCTAATCTAACAGGTGTGAGGTGGTATGTCATTGTAGTTCTGATTTGCATTTCTCTAATAGCTAATGAAGATGAGCATCTTCTCATATATCTGTTGGCCATTTGTATTTCTTCCTGGGAGAAGTGTCTGTTCATGTCCTCTTCCCATTTTTTTATTGGATTGTTTGTTTGTTTGTAGTTGAGTTTTATGAGTTCTTTTTATATTTTGGATATTAGGCCCTTATCTGAGCTGTTGTTTGAAAATATCATCTCCCATTTAGTTGGCTGTCTGTTTGTTTTGCTGTCAGTTTCTCTTGCTGTGCAAAAGCTTATTAGTCTGATGTAGTCCCATTCATTTATCTTTGCCTTTACTTCCCTTGCCTTTGAAGTCAAATTCATAAAGTGCTCTTTATAACCAAGGTCCATGAGTTTAGTACCTATGGTTTTTTTCTATGTAATTTATTGTTTCAGGTCTTATATTTAGGTCTTCAATTCATTTTGAATTAATTTTAGTACAAGGGGACAGACTGTAGTAGAATTTCATTCTTTTGCATGTGGCTTTCCAGTTTTCTCACCACCATTTGTTAAAGAGACTTTCTTTTCTACATTGTATGTTGTTGGCTCCTATATTGAAAATTATTTGACCATATATATGTGGTTTTATTTCTGGGCTTTTTATTCTGTTCCATTGATCTGAGTGCCTACTTTTCTGCCAGTACCATGCTGTTTTGATTGTCGTGGCTCTATAATATAATTTGAAGTCAGGTATTGTAATGCCCCCAGCTTCATTCTTTTTTCTTAGGATTACTTTGGTTATTTGGGGGTTTTTATGGTTCCATATAAATCTGATGATTTTTTGTTCCATTTCTTTAAAAAATGACATTGGAATTTTGATGAGAATTGCATTAAATTTGTATATCACTTTGGGTAATATAGTCATTTTGACTATATTTATTTTTTCTATAAAGAAACAAGAAATAATTTTCCATTTCATTATATCTTTTTTCGATTTCCCTTAACAATGCTTTGTAGTTTTCATTATATAGGTCCTTTACATTCTTTGTTATGTTTATTCCTAGGTATTTCATTCTTTTGCTGCAACTGTGAAGGGGATTATTTTATTTAGTTCATTTTCTGATGTTTCATTGTTGGCATATAGGAAAGCAATGGACTCATAATTTCTTATATCATACCTTCCTTCATTTGACTCTTAGACTTGTGACTAAAACTACAACTGAACCTGTAATTCTCTCTTCTAAATGTTAATCAGACTACTTTTCCAAACTAATTAATTCTGTAGTTTTGGAAAATATTAATGTTCAAGATCTTCACAATAAAACATAACAACCTATTGCAAATGATTTTGAGAAAACATATATAACTCTATCTCTACAGAACAGACTTCAAGAAAAAAGTTCACAATCACCTACTAAACCAGTTAAAGATTAACAACACAATAATTCAACTTCCAAAGTGAATTTTGACCTGAAATATCTGGTTTAAATGTATAAAGCTCGGTGCATAAGAACCCGTAACTAGGAGTCAGATAAATTTGATATCCAAACCTAGTCTGTCATTTTCAAGCTGGGATACAATAAGCAAACTGTTAAATCTAAAATTTAGTTCTCTCATCTTTTAAATGGGAATTATAAAACTCACTTCACAGTGTCACTGTTGTTAGGTATATATGTAAAGAATTATCACTGTGTTTAGCACAAGGTAAGTAAAAAACAATTTTTTAAAAATAATTTTAATGGGGTCAAAGGGCAGTTTGATTTTTAATTGTTTGAGGAATCTTCATACTGTTTTCCACAGTGGCTGCACCAGTCTGCATTCCCACCAGCAGTGCAGGAGGGTTCCCTTTTCTCCACATCTTCACCAGCACTTATTCTGTGTTGTTTTGCTGATGAGCGCCATTCTGACTGGTGGGAGGTGATATCTCATTGTGGGTTTTTTTTTGTTTTTTTTTTTATTATTATTAATTCTAATGGGGTGACATCAATAAATCAGGGTACATATGTACAATGAAAACATCTCCAGGTTATCTTATCATTCAATTGTGTTGCATACCCATCACAAAAGTCAAATTGTCCTCTGTCACCTTCAATCTGGTTTTCCCTGCGTCCCTCCCCTCCTCCCTATCCCAATCTTCCCTCCCTCCCCCCATCCCATAACCACCACTCTCTTGTCCATGTCTCATAACCTCACTTTCATGTCCCACCTATGTATGTAATCGTGCTGTTCTCAGTTTTTCTTTTTTTCTGATTTACTAATTTCACTCCATATAATGTTATCAAGGTACATCTGTTTTGTTATAAATGATCTGATGTCATCGTTTCTTATGGCTGAGTAGTATTCCATAGTATATATGTACCAAAGCTTTTTAATCCACTCGTCTTCTGACGGACACTTGGGCTGGTTCCAGATCTTCGCTATTGTGAACAATGCTGCCACGAACATGGGGGCGCATTTCTTCTTTTCGAACAGTGCTATGGTGTTCTTAGGGTATATTCCTAAAAGTGGGATAGCTGGGTCAAAAGGCAGTTCGATTTTTAATTTTCTGAGGTATCTCCAAACTGTTTTCCACAGTGGCTGCACCAGTCTGCATTCCCACCAGCAGTGCAGAAGGGTTCCCTTTTCTCCACCTCCCCGCCAGCACTTATTCTGTGTTGTTTTGCTGATAAGTGCCATTCTGACTGGTGTGAGGTGATATCTCATTGTGGTTTTAATTTGCATTTCTCTAATGATTAGTGATGTCGAGCATTTTTTCATATGCCTATTGGCCATCTGTATGTCCTCTTTGGAGAAATTTCTATTCATTTCTTTTGCCCATTTTTTGATTGGGTTGTTTGTCTTCCTGGTGTTGCGTTTTATAAGTTCTTTATAAATTTTAGTTATTAACCCCTTATCAGATGTGCTGTCGAATATGTTCTCCCATTGTGTGGTTTGTCTTTTTATTCTGTTCCTATTGTCTTTAACTGTGCAAAAACTTTTTAGTTTGATATAGTCCCATTTGTTTATCTTGCCTTTTATTTCAGTTGCCCATGAAGATAAATCGGCAAATATACCGCTGCTACAGATGTCAGAGAGCTTGCTGCCTATGTTTTCTTCTAAGATGTTTATGGTTTCACGGCTTACATTTAAGTCTTTTATCCATTTTGAGTTTGTTTTTGTGAATGGTGTAAGTTGATGGTCTAGTTTCATTTTTTTGCAGGTAGATGTCCAATTTTCCCAACACCATTTGTTAAAGAGGCTGTCTTTACTCCATTGTATGTTCTTTCCTCCTTTGTCAAATATCAGTTGTCCATAAAGCTGTGGGTTTATTTCTGGGTTCTCTGTTCTGTTCCATTGATCTATGTGCCTGTTCTTATGCCAGTACCAGGCTGTCTTGAGTATAATGGCCTTATAGTAAACCTTGATATCAGGAAGAGTGATACCTCCTGCTTTATTTTTTCTTTTTAAGATTGCTGAGGCTATTCGTGTTCTTTTTTGGTTCCATATAAATTTTTGGAATATGTGTTCTATATCTTTGAAGTATGTCATTGGTATTTTAATTGGTATTGCATTGAATTTATAAATTGCTTTGGGTAATATAGACATTTTAATGATGTTTATTCTTCCTAGCCATGAGCACGGTATGTGCTTCCACTTGTTTGTATCTTCCTTGATTTCTTTTATCAATGTTCTATAATATTCCGAATACAAGTCCTTAACCTCCTTGGTTAAATTTACTCCTAGGTACTTTATTTTTTTGGCTGCAATAGTGAAGGGGATTGTTTCCTTAATTTCTTTTGCTGATATTTCATTGTTGGTGTATAGAAATGCCTCTGATTTCTGAGTATTAATTTTATATCCTGCCACCTTGCTGAAATCATTTATAAGGTCCAGTAGTTTTTTGACTGAGACTTTAGGGTTTTCAATATACAATATCATATCATCTGCAAATAATGACAGTTTTACTTCTTCTTTTCCAATTTGTATGCCTTTTATTTCTTCTTCTTGTCTGATTGCTGTAGCTAGGACTTCCAGAACTATGTTGAATAAGAGTGGTGAAAGTGGGCAACCCTGCCTGGTTCCTGATCTTAAGGGGATTGCTTTTAATCTTTGTCCACTTAGTATGATGTTTGCTGTCGGTTTATAGTAGATGGCCGTTATCATGTTAAGGAATGATCCCTGTATTCCCACTTTACTGAGAGTTTTGAGCATGAATGGGTGCTGGATTTTATCAAATGCCTTTTCTGCATCTATTGAAATTATCATGTGATTTTTGTCCTTCCATTTGATTATGTGGTGAATCACATTGATTGATTTGCGAATATTGAACCAGCCTTGCCTCTCCAGAATAAATCCCACTTGATCGTGGTGTATGATTTTTTTCATATATTGCTGGATCCGGTTGGCTAATATTTTGTTGAGAATTTTAGCGTCTAAATTCATCAGGGATATAGGCCTATAATTTTCTTTCTTTGTGTTGTCTTTGCCCGGTTTTGGGATCAGAATTATGCTCGCCTCATAAAAGGTGTTTGGAAGTCTTCCTTCCTCTTGAATTTTTTGAAATAGCTTGAGGAGAATAGGAGTTAGTTCTTCTTTGAATTTTTGATAGAATTCACTTGTAAAGCCATCAGGCCCAGGACTTTTCTTTTTTTGGAGTTTTTTGATAACTGTTTCGATCTCATTTGTTGTAATTGGTCTGTTTAGGTGTTCTGATTCTTCCAGATTGATTTTTGGAAGGTTATGTGATTCAAGAAATTTGTCCATTTCACCAAGATTGTCTAATTTTTTGGCATATACTTCTTCATAGTATTTTCTTACAATGCTTTGTATTTCTGTTGTGTCAGTTGTTATTTCTCCACTGTCCTTTCTAATTTTATTTATTTGAGTCCTCTCTCTTTTTTTCTTGGTGAGTCTAGTTAAAGGTTCATCAATCTTGTTTACCTTTTCAAAGAACCAGCTTCTTGTTTCATTAATCCTCTGTATTGTTTCCTTAGCCTCTATGTCATTTATTTCTGCTCTGACCTTTATTATTTCCTTTCTTCTACTTGTCTTGGATTTTATTTGTTGTTGTTTTTCTAGTTCTTTTAGATGCAGGGTCAGGTTGCTTATTTGAGCTTTTTCTAGCTTCTTATGATATGCCTGTAGTGCAATAAACTTCCCTCTCAGAACTGCTTTTGCTGTGTCCCATAAATTTTGAGTTGATGTATGCTCATTATCATTTGTTTCTTGAAACTTTTTTATTTCTTCTTTGATCTCTTCGTTAATCCATTCATTATTTAATAACAAGCTATTTAGTTTCCAAGTGTTTGAGTATTTTTTCAGTCTTTCTTTTGTGGTTAATTTCTAGTTTCATGGCATTGTGATCAGAGAAAATGCTTGATATGATTTCAATCTTCTTAAATTTATTGAGACCATTTTTGTGTCCTAACATGTGGTCTATCCTAGAAAACGTACCATGAGCGCTTGAGAAGAAAGTATATTCTACTGCTTTAGGATGAAAAGTTCTGAAGATATCTATTAAATCAAGTTGATCTAGTGTATCCTTTAAGTCTGCTGTTTCTTTATTAATTTTCTTTCTTGAGGATCTATCCAGTGTTGTTAGAGGGGTATTGAAATCCCCTACTATGATAGTATTGCTGTTAATCTCACCCTTTATATCCATCAAAGTCTGCTTTATGTATGTCGGGGCTCCTATATTTGGTGCATAGATATTTACAATAGTTATATCTTCCTGTTGAATTGTTCCCTTTATCATTATGTAGTGTCTTCCTTTATCTCTTACTACAGCCTTTGTTTTAAAGTCCATTTTGTCTGATATAAGTATTGCTACCCCTGCTTTTTTTTCATTTCCTTTTGCATGAAATATTTTTTTCCATCCTTTTACCTTCAGTCTATGAGCATCTTTTGTTTTAAGGTGTGTCTCTTGTAGACAGCATATGTATGGGTCCTGGTTCTTTATCCATGCAGCTACCCTATGTCTTTTGATTGGATCATTTAATCCATTTACATTTAAGGTTATTATTGATATGCAGTTGTTTATTGCCATTTTATTCTTTAAAGCTGTATTCTTCTTTTGCTCTATTCATTCCTCCCTTTAAACTGTTCACAAGAGGGCCCTTAGTATATCTTGCAGAATTGGTTTGGTTTTTATGAATTCCTTGAGGCTTTCTTTTTCTGGGAAGCTCTTTATTTCTCCTTCAATTTTAAACGTTAGCCTTGCTGGATAAAGTAGTCTTGGTTGTAGGTTCTTGTTCTGCATTACTTTGATTATTTCTTGCCATTCCCTTCTGGCCTCAAGTGTTTCTGTTGAGAAGTTCGATGTCATCCTTATGGGGGCTCCTTTGTAGGTGATAGTCTTTTTTTCTCTAGCAGCTTTTAAAATTTTTTCTTTATCCATTAGCTTTGGTATTTTAACTATGATGTGTCTTGGTGTAGATCTTTTTCGGTTTCTCCTTAATGGAGTTCTGTGTGCTTCTTGAATGTGTGGAGTGTTTCCCAGCCTTAATTTAGGAAAGTTTTCTGCTATGATTTGATTGAACAAAGTTTCCATTTCCTGTCCTCTCTCCTCTTCTTCAGGCACCCCTATGATGCGAATGTTGTTTCTCTTCATGTTGTCACAAATCTCCCTTAGAGTTTCCTCACATTTTTTAAGTCTCTTTTCCTTTTTCTTCTCTGCTTCTGTGCCTTTGTAAATTGTGTCCTCTAACTCGCTTATTCGATCCTCAGCGTCATCCATCCTCCTTTTAATTCCTTCCATTGTGGTCTTCAGTTCTGATACTGTATTTGTCATTTCTGTCTGATTCTTTTTTATTATTTCAATTTCATTTTTTATACTTGTTATATCTTTATTTAGGTGTTCATAATGACTATCCATTGTTGCTCTAATTTCTTTGAACATCCTAACTATCATTATTCTAAATTCTGCTTCTGGTAATTTGGTTATATCTGGTTCATTCAGGTCCTTCTCTGGGGATTTCTCTTGATTCATTTGGTTTGCATTCCTTTGCCTGCCCATTTTTTCTGTGTATAAGCAAGTTGTGGCCTCTGGAGTCCAGTAGGTGTTGCCTTTGTGTTCTCTAGGTGTGGTCTATCTGCAGGCCCCCCACCCCCTCTGCCGGTGCCTAGGGTGGTTGGGTATGAGCGTTGCCAGCGCCGGCCCACTGTGGCTTTTGCTATGATTTCTGCCTCTTTTCCGTGGGAGGGGCTGTGACTGAAGCCACATGATTAGCACCAAGGGTAGAGGTGAGCACCTTTGCTCAGCTGCGGACCCAGCCTATTTCCGGACTTCCGCCCAGAACCAGCAGTCGGAGCCTGCTCGCTACAGTTCCGCGGGTTAGGCGGAGCTTTTGACGTGCTCTCAGCTGTAAGCTTTTGCCCGTCAGGAGCTTTAGTCCCGCCCTCGAGGCCACGGCCCTTCTGCGCAGGGTCGGAACCCAACGTTTATTGGGGCGGGCGTGTTTGATCGCTTCCGCTCAGCTGCGTACTTCCGCTCGTCCCGGACTCTACCCCACCCCCGCGTTCGGAGCCCGCTCGTGCACGTATGAATGCTATCCGGGGTTTCTCCGGCCGGATGGGGATAGTAGTGTGGGCTCAGCTGCAAGCCTCCACTTGTCTCGGGGTCCACCCCGTTCCCGCGCTCGGAGCCCGCTCGCGCACATATACTGGCCAACCGCGGTTTCTCCGGCCGGGGGGGGGGACTGGTAGCGTCAGCTCAGCCACAAGCCCCTGCCCGTCCCTGGTCCTAGCCCGGTCCCCGCGGTCAGGGCCGGCTTGCTCAGGGCCTGCCCGTTCCTGGCCTCCCGCTTTGTCCCCGTAAGTGGGATTAAAGGCGGGCCCGCAGCTTCTGGACCACTTTCCCGCGTCCCCTCTGACCCTCTGGGCTAGACCGATCTCCCACCGGCTTGGCCTCTGCCCACGCCGACAGAACCGCCTTTCAGCGTCCTGCCGCCCCAAAACCTTAAGCAGCCCTCAGCAGAGTAGGAAGGGACCTAATACTCCACACTGTAGGCCTGGGAGCTCCCTCACTTGTTTCACCGCTCAATACTGTCCAAACGCCTCTTTTAGGCTCTAGGACTGGAGGCTGGGGCTTGGTTCCTGGGACCCAGGTCCCTCCCTCTCCGCCAAACTCTCCTCCTGCCCCGCGGGTCTCTCCGGGCTGCCGTTTGCTCCGGGGAGCTGGGCAGCCCTCTTCGCGTTTTCGCTATTCCTACCAGTCTCAATGTGGCTTCTTCTGTGTTCCTTGGTTGAAGAGTCCACTTAGTTTTGTTCAAAGTTGGTTTATCCAGGTGATGGTTCTTAAAATTGAGTTGTAATCCACTTTGTTTCTGGGAGTTGGAAGTTGGTACGTCCGCCTACTCCGTCGCCATCTTGCTCCCTCCCCAAGTGAGTTTTAAGGATGACAGATTGTTTTTGCTTCCTGAAAACAGATTTAAATTGATGCAACCTTAACAAATTCTCCCGTTCCTGGGAGGCTTCAGATCATGTTTTAATCATACTGCAAATAAGAATTTTTTGTCATGCATTGGCCAGTTAGCTCAGTGGGTTAGAGCATCGTCCTGAAACACCAAGGTTGTGGGCAGAGATGGATTAAGGTCAGTTGAGGCCCCAGACACAGGAGAAAATATTGAGTTCCTTTGCCGATGCCGCCGCCGCCGTGGCTGTCGTAGCTCCCGCCGCTGCATTTGCAGTGCAATATGGCAGGTAAAGGAGAAATAACCCTCGGCCGCTGTCAAGGCACCGCTTCCTTCTTCCTTCCGTCATCACCCCTAGGGACCGCCTGGGCCGCCTTTTCTCATTGTGGTTTTAATTTGCAGTTCTCTAATGATTAGTGATGTTGAGCATATTTTCATATGCCTATTGGCCATCTGTATGTCCTCTTTGAAGAAATTTCTATTCATTTCTTTTGCCCATTTTTTGATTGGAGTGTTTGTCTTCCTGGTGTTGAGTTTTATAAGTTCTTTATAAATTTTGATGATTAATCCCTTATCAGATGTGTTGTTGAATATGTTCTCCCATTGTGTGGTTTGTCTTTTTATTCTGTTCTTATTGTCTTTAGCTGTGCAAAAACTTTTTAGTTTGATATAGTCCCATTTGTGTATCTTGCCTTTTATTTCATTTGCCCGTGGAGATAAATCAGCAAATATATTGTTGCGACAGATGTCGGAGAGCTTGCTGCCTATGTTTTCTTCTAAGATGCTTATGGTTTAACGACTTTCAATTAAATCTTTTATCCATTTTGAGTTTGTTTTTGTGCATGGTGTAAGTTGATGGTCTAGTTTCATTTTTTTGCAGGTAGATGTCCAATTTTCCCAAAACCATTTGTTAAAGAAGCTGTCTTTACTCCATTTTATGTTCTTTCCTCCTTTGTCAAATATCAGTTGTCCATAAAGGTGTCAGTTTATTTCTGGGTTCTCTTTTCTGTTCCATTGATCTATGTGCCTGTTCTTATGCCAGTATCTGGAATACAATGGCCTTGTAGTATACCTTGATATCTGGAAGAGTGATACCTCCTGCTTTATTTTTTTCTTTTTAAGATTGCTGAGGCTATTCGTGTTCTTTTTTGGTTCCATATAAATTTTTGGAATATGTGTTCTACATCTTTGAAGTATGTCATTGGTATTTTAATTGGTATTGCATTGAATTGATAAATTGCGTTGGGTAATATCGACATTTTTTGATGTTTATTCTTCATAACCATGAGCACAGTATATGCTTCTACTTGTTTGTATCTTCCTTGATTTCTTTTATCAATGTTTTATAATTTTCCGAGTACAAGTCCTTAACCTCCTTGGTTAAATTTACTCTAAGGTACTTTATTATTTTGGTTGCAATAGTATATAAAAATGCCTCTAATTTCTGAGTATTAATTTTATATCCTGCCACCTTGCTGAATTCATTTATCAGGTTCAGTAGTTTTTTGACTGACACTTTAGTGTTTTCTATAAACAATATCATATCAACTGCAAATAATGACAGTTTTACTTCTTCTTTTCCAATTTGGATGCCTTTTATTTCTTCTTCTTGTCTGATTGCTATAGCTAGGACTTCCAGAACTATGTTTAATAAGAGTGGTGAAAGGGGGCACCCCTGCCTGGTTCCTGATCTTAAGGGAATTGCTTTTAATTTTTTCCCATTGAGTATGATGTTTGCTGTAGATTTGTCATAGATAGTCTTCATCATGTTAAGGAATGATCCCTGTATTCCCACTTTACTGAGAGTTTTGAGCATGAATGGGTGCTGGACTTTATCAAATGCTTTTTCTGCATCTATTGAAATTATCATGTGATTCTTGTTTCTCCTTTTGTTTATGTGGTGAATCACATTGATTGATTTGCGAATATTGAACCAGCCTTGCCTCTCCAGAATAAATCTCACTTGATCATGGTGTATGATTTTTTCCATATATTGCTGGATTTGGTTGGATAATATTATGTTGAAAATTTTAGCATCTAAATTCATCAGGAATATTGGCCTATAATTTTCTTTCTTTGTATTGTCTTTGCCGGGTTTCGGGATCAGAATTATGTTTGCCTTATAAAAGGAGTTTGTAAGTCTTCCTTCTTCTTGAATTTTTTGAAATAGCTTGAGGAGGATAGGAGTTAGTTCTCCTTTAAATTTTTGGTAGAATTCACTTGTGAAGCCATTGGGCCCAGTACTTTTCTTTTTGGGGAGTTTTTTGATAACTGTTTCTATCTCATTTGTTGTAATTGGTCTGTTTAGGTGTTCTGATTCTTCCAGATTGATTTTTGGAAGATTATATGATTCAAGAAATTTGTCCATTTCACCTAGGTTGTCTAATTTTTTGGCATATAGTTCTTCATAGTATTTTCTTACAATCCTTTGTGTTTCTGTTGTGTCAGTTGTTATTTCTCCACTCTCCTTTTTAATTTTATTTATTTGAGTCCTCTCTCTTTTTTTCTTTGTGTCTAGTTAAAGATTCATCGATCTTGTTTACCTTTTCAAAGAACCAGCTCCTGGTTTCTTTGATCCTCTGTATTGTTTCCTTAGCGTCTACATCATTTATTTCCACTCTGATCATTATTATTTCCTTCATTCTACTACCCTGGGATTTATTTGCTGTTGTTTTTCTAGTTCTTTTTGATGCAGGGTCAGGTTGCTTACTTAAGCTTTTTCTAGCTTCTCATGGTATGCCTGTAGTGCAATAAACTTCCCTCTCAGAACTGCTTTTGCTGTGTCCAATAAATTTTGAGTTGATGTATGCTCATTATCATTTGTTCCTAGAAACATTTTTATTTCTTCTTTGATCTCATTGTTAATCCATTCATTATTTAATAACATGCTATTTAGTTTCCGAGTGTTTGAGTATTTTTCAGTTTTTCTTTTGTTGGTAATTTCTAGTTTCATGGCATTGTGATCAGAGTATTTTTCCAAGTTACTAAGATTTTTTACCTTAAGGATTTTCACAGATCCTAAGTAATGAGACAGAATTTGACAGAATTCCTGGATAAAACTCACCATTTTGCAACTGAAAGAGAAACAATTATATTACTTCATTTTTATTACTTTCATAGTATTATTATTTTATGTCAGCATTCACCAGAGACAGTAAGAATGCTGGCTGTCAGAATGTCTCTTTTCAAGTTTTTCAATCAACTATAAAGAGATAGAAAATCCTTAGGCAACTAAAGAAGGCCACTTTTATCCCACTTTTAGGGGCAGCTAGAAAACACTGCAAATCCTGTCCCTTTTCCCATTAAACTTCATTTAATGCTTGAGTTCCCCAGAGTCTAGAAGGGAAACATAGAAGTTAATTTAAGCAGTTGTGCCAGCCACCACCACCCCACACTGCCATGATCTACCTATACCTAAGAGAATCACCCAAAGCATTCCAGGGCATATTCATGGTTTTACCTTGCTTCCTCTCCACTCAAGTATTCAAAATACATGTCAGATGTTAGATTATAAAATTATTTTTAATTGTCAGGAGATAAAAATCTGTAAAGTATATATTTGCTGAATAGTTGGAAAGGATGGTAATACCTCACCAGCCACCATAATATCATCTTCTCACCATTTTTTTTTCCAGGTGACTGAATTTTGTACAGAAAAAACACACAATGCAGAAGCTCCAAACCTACAAAACAAAATGTGCAATCACAGAAGCACATGGGATGTAATCAAGGACTCTGATGATTTTCAGAATGCATCTCCCATGAATGGAAATAATCCACCACCTCCTCCTACATTTTCTTTGCTCAGGACCAAACAACGAGTAGTCTGTTTGGTACTCGATAAATCAGGAAGCATGAGTTCAGTAAGGCATTTATTTGTTATATCTCTAAGTTAGACTTAGCTTTAGTAATCTAATTATATACATATATACATATATATATATATATTTTTTTTTTTTAGGAGGGGAGACAGTGAGACAGACTCCCACATGTGCCCCAACCCCGGGATCGACCCAGCAACCTCATCTGGGCTAATACTTGAGAACCGAGATATATTTAGCACCTAAGGCTGATGTACTTCAATGGAGCTATTCAGTGCCTAGTGCGGTGCTGAAACCAATAGAGCCACTACTTGTGGGAGGGGAAGAGGGAGAGAATGGGAAAAGGAGGAGGGGTACTTCTCTGGTGTACCCTGACCAGGAATCGAACCTGAGATGTACATATGCCAGGCCAATTCCCTATTCACTGAGCCCCCGGCCAGGGCCTATATTTATTACTTTTATAAATTTTAGTACAGTGATTTATATAGAAAAGTGCTAAGAGATGTATTAAAATAAAATTGTTATTTTAAAGTTACTGAATTATAAATAATGTTCATTTTTAAATTTTTAGTTCTAACAAATGAGAAATAATATAACTGAACAAAAAAAGAAACTGAAAATCATCCATAATTTCACCATTGGAATGTATGACATTCCAGTGATGTATCAGTTCATAGCATTTCTTTTCCCATCTCAAAAATGTTGTTACATTTTATATGTTTTATAATATAAATTTTTTACTTACCATATACCTTAAGCACTCCCTATGGAAAAAAATAGGTCATGACTATTTTAATGATTGTATCATATGTACCTACCAAAATTTAGTCAAATAATCCCGTTACTGAATCTTTTAGAGATTTTGAAGTTATTATTAAAAATTATGTTGAAATGGACACTATTGTACACGTTTTTAAAGTACTTCCTTAGCAAAATTCTTGGATATTAAACTACTAAAAAAATTTATAGATTGTTAAGGATTTTCTAATAAAAATATTCCTAAGTTTTAAAATTTTTCTTTAATATTACTTCTTTTTAATAAATAAAGGAATAAATTATAAAATACAGTTATCAATTATTATCATGATCTCTGGCACACAAACAACTTGGTCTTTCAACCATGTGTCAAGATTTGAGGAGACTCAGGAATGTTCATCTTTTTCTTACAGGATGACCGTCTCTTTCGAATGAATCAAGCAGCAGAACTATACTTGATTCAAATTATTGAAATGGGATCATTGGTTGGGATGGTTACATTTGACAGTTTGGCTACAATCCAAAATTATCTTACAAAAATAACCAATGGGACTGCTTACCAAAGTATCACGGCAAATCTGCCTCCAGTAGCTGAGGGAGGAACTTCAATCTGCAGAGGCCTCACAGCTGCGTTCCAGGTAAAATTTTAAAAATGCTTTTTAAAATATGGTTTGCCATTCCCATTAACTTTAATTTTGTCCTACCATTTTTGAACAAGGGTCATGATGAGTTAGCTCACAGGCCCTTCATTTAAGAAATTTTAAAAAAGGAAAAATAAAAAAAGAAAAAATAATGCTTTCCTATGCCTCTTGTTTAAAGCTGGAGACTGCATTACATTGGGGAGTGGTTAGGTAAGGGAAGAAAAACCCAGGGTGTACAGCCATCATGATTTCATTGAGGAGTTTCCCTTTCTTAAACACTCCCAGAGTATTAACCTGCATGAGTAGAAAATTATGCTGTTGAAGGGATTGTGAAAGAAAATAATTAGCAATATTTCTGTTACAGAATAAGGAAAACCCTGTTCATCAAGTTAAATTGATATTTAACAATCACAAACATAGAAGTAGTTCCTCAAGCAATATAATACCAAAGCCAAGACACACGGGTGGAAGTTTAATGAAATGAAACTGTAAAATCAAGACTTAGGACTTTTGAACCTCTAGCACTCATTTGAATTTCTTCCAAACTAAAATTAGCCTATATTTAAGCCTATTTATTGTAATTCTTTAAGTCACAAAACAGTAAACTGCTTTCCCTCGCTGATATTTTCATTGCCTCAGCAAAAATGTAGAGATTGTTACACACCACTGATTTAACATTTTTTAGCTCTCTTCATGTCCATTTGTTGTAAAGCATATTGATTGATTTAAGAAGGCATGAAGCTCTGGATTCAGACGAACAGGGATTCTGGTTCCATTATTTAGTAGCTAAATAAACTTGTTAAGTTACTGAACATGGAAACTTTCAGTTTCCTCAACCAAGGAAATGTGGAAAATAATAGTAACTATCTCATTTAATTGTGACAATTATGGAAGATAAGTAAGTGCTCAAGAAATGATTGTTATTACTATAATAACCATAATTATTTCTATATACATACAGGGTGGGGCAAAAGTAGATTTATAGTCATAAGTATGTATAACACAAAGTATGTTCTTACATTACTACTTATTTTATTATGTTCATATGAACAACTATAAACCATTTTGCCCCATACTGTATGTCTATTCAGTTCAAAAATATGACAGTACTATATATTGGGAATGTGTCATAATGTTGGCACATAGTGATTCACACATGTTTCTCATAATATATTTTGATATATATCTTATATTTTGACCACAGAGTCTATTGTTGAATTGATTCTGTCAATTCACGTTTAAAGCTACAAATACCTATTAATTACTTATGTAGTAAAACCATATCAGTCTATAAGCATTTACATAATCATTGCAGTAATAACTAAAACTTTATTGAGAATGTACTACATTATTAACTATGCTTTAATGCTTTGCGCGCATGACCTTATATTATACTAACCATTACTTTTTTTAGTTGGGTACTACAGTGTGTCTGTAAAGTCATGGTGCACTTTTGACTTTTGACCGGTCAAAAGTGTACCATGACTTTACGGACACACTGTATTATAATGCCTATTTTACACAAAAAGAAACTATGCTTCTTCATAATTAAATCTTTCTCAAGATCATATAGCCAGTAATTAGCAAATCTAAGATTCCAAACCTAATCATTCTTACTTAAAAAAACAAATTAAGTTAGAGGAGGGGAGACAGAGAGACAGACTCCTACATGTGCCCTCATGGAGATCCACCCAGCCACCCCAGTACTGGGTGATGCTCTGCTCATCTAGGGCCATTTCTCAGCAACCAAGCTATTTTTTTAGTGCCTGAGGCAGAGATGCTACCATCCTCAGCACCAGGGGCCAACTCATTGGAACTAATAGAGCCATGACTTCAGGAAGGGACGAGTGGGAGAGAAAGAGAAAGAGGAAGGAGAAGAATGGAGAAGCAGATGATCTATTCTCCTGTGTAACCTGACCAGGAATCAAACCTGGGATATCCACATGCCAGGCCGACCACTGAGCCAACTGGCTAGGGCCAAATTTATTAACTTATTGATTTTTAGAGAAAGAGGAAGGAAGAGAGAAAGAAATATCAATTTGATGTTCTACTTATTTATGCAGTTATTGGTTGATTCTTGTATATGTACTGACAGAGGATCAAACCTGAAACCTTGGTAAAATGAAACAACTCTCTAATTAACTGAGTTTCCTGGTGAGGACCCAAAACCTGGTCTTTCTTACTCCAAAGTCTAAAAAAGATAATCACTACACAGAGCTATTTATGGAACTCTATCATGTATCAAGGAGAGAGAGAAAAAAATAACAGAAAAAAAAAAAACAGAGAGAGAGGCTGACTAAGCACTAGCTCTTCTAGTCAGCAAATGAATAAACTAAAATTTACTCTCAATTTTTCTGACTAAAAATCTTAACCAATACTCTTGGTAGAAGTCAGGAAAAGACAAAAAACAAAACAAAATAAAAAACAAAAAAATAACCTAATACTTGATAAATTTGTGAACTTCCTTCTACATTGTAGGTCAATATTTTCTCTAGGAAAATGTGAGAATCTTCAAGGATCAACCAAAATGTCTAAAAGGTACATCACAGAATTTAAATATACACTCTTGCCTTTAGTCGTGGATTTGCAAGTGCAGTCTCGTCCGCACCATTCTAAAACTGCCTGAGTCATATACCTCCACCACAACTATCTTTGGGATAATAATAACAGCTAACATTTACTGAGTACTTGATTTTAGTCTTGTTCTAAGCATTTTGTTCTTCCTCATCTTTGGTCTGAGGAAGTCTGAGTCTGTTCTGATAACACCTTATCTATGGAAGCGTACAAGATCATTGAACATTATACTTATTTCCATGCCATCTCAGCCGGAATGACAATGCAAAAACCTTTCTTTTTGCCTACTCTGATACATAGGCCTAGAGACTTCTCTAATACTAAAGAACAAGTTTATTCTTAGTTTCAATTTATTTAGAAATGATATTTCATAATTAATAGTTTGTTTGTTTTTACTATCAGGCAATTATTCAAAGTAACCAGAGCACCTCTGGTTCTGAAATTGTATTACTGACAGATGGGGAAGATGATAAAATAAGCTCATGCTTTGAAGACGTGAAACAAAGTGGGGCAGTCATCCACACCATTGCTCTGGGGCCTTCTGCTGACAAAGAACTGGAGACCCTGTCAGATATGACAGGTAAAATTTTGGAACATAGTTGAATTACATTTTAAGCCTGACCACTGTGGTGGTACAGTGGATAGAGCATTGGACTGGGACACAGAGTAAACAGGTTTGAAATCAAGAGGTCACCAGCTTGAGTCCAGGCTGATCTGGTTTGAGCAAGGCTCACCAGCTTGAACCCAAGGTCTCTGGCTTGAGCAAGGGGTCATACTCGGTCTGCTGTGGGGTCCACCCCCCCCCATCAAGGCACATATGAGAAAGCAATCAATGAACAACTGAGGTGCCACAATGAAGAATTGATGCTTCTCATCTCTCTCTCTTTCTCTTGGGTTGTGCCTATCTATCCCTCTCTCTGTCTCTGTCACAAAAAAAGAAAAGAAAGAAAGAAAGAAAGAAAGAAAGAAAGAAGGAAGGAAGGAAGGAAGGAAGGAAGGAAGGAAGGAAGGAAGGAAGGAAGGAAGGAAGGAAAGAAAGAAAGAAAGAAAGAAAGAAAGAAAGAAAGAAAGAAAGAAAGAAAGAAAGAAAGAAAGAAAGAAAGAAAGAAAGAAAATAAGAAAAGTCTGGAAAAAAAACACAAAATATATTTTCAGTCTCTCCCATTCTAAGGGCTCTTTCTCCTATACTACAAAACTGCCAAAAAGTTTTCTACCCTAAAAATTCATCTTTGTTGATTCCTTGTTCTTGTTCTTCAAATTAATCTTTTCTTTTCTCCCCCTCACATCTCTCCATTTCTACTTATACTGACTTCTAATAATAGTCAGCATTTGTTGTCTTTATTCATTTCTCAACACTTTTTACCAATACATCCACAATGAAACTTCTTCCCAAATGGCTCCTAATGACTTACTCAACTGCAATTCCAAAATTCTCCCTCAGTGTCAGTCCTGCTTAATCCTACAGTAAATGAAAACTTAGAGAATGTGAGGTTATATGTAGTCAGAGTCCTAAAAATAAATCTTGCCCTCTGCAACCATTCTTTCCCAACTCCTCAAACCCCACCCCTAAGTAATCTCACTCTTTGTTAACTCTTAAATTATTTATTTTCTGACCCTGACTGATTAGCTCAGTCGGTTAGAGTGTCCTTCCAAAATGACAAGGTTGTGTGTTCAATTTCTGGTCAAGGCACACACAGGAAGCAACTAATGAATGCACCACTGAGTGGAACAAAAAATGAATGCTTCCCTTCTTTCTCCCCTCTCTCTCCCATCTTTTCTCTGTCTCTCTAAGAAAAAAAAAAACAATAAAAAATTAAGCCCTGGACAGATGTTGGTTGGAGTGTGGTCCAGAAATGCAGAGGTTGCTAATTCAATTCCCGGTCAGGACACATTCAAGAGGAGCTCAATGTTCCTATCTCTCTTTCTTTCTCCCAACCTTTCTCTCTCTCACACAAAATAAAAAAAAAATATTCATTTTCTGTATGTAATTTTTTTTCTGTATGTAATTATTATGTGGTTTTAAACTGTAACTCTCTGATTGTTTCTGGTATATTTTAGCCACAACTAGAAAATAAGCTAGTGATTCAAAATATTGTTTTATATTTCACTTTTATAATATTATGTAGTGATTAGAACAGTTTTACTAATGTGGCAAGCTCTTACCACATGATTAAAATAAAATAATAATATTTGGCCAATTTCTTAAATTTTCTTCAATATAACTTTTTTTGAGCAAGCTTTCAGTTATTATAGGATTACATCTTGGACACTTGGGTACTAAAGTTCCTAAGGTTTGGAGAAATTCATCTATGGTAAGCTTAAAATAAAATTTAAAAATATTTTTTAAAGTATACAGATATGGTCACAATTAAAATATGATTTTTCTATTTAAAATTAGTTTTATAAAAGTAAATGAACTTCCATTTTAGGAGGACATCGTTTTTTTATCAATAAAGGCATAAATGGCCTTATTGATGTTTTCAGTAGAATTTCATCAAGAAGTGGCAGCATCACTCAACAGGCTATTCAGGTCAGTATCACAGAAAAATGTATTGCCTTTCACATGTATAATGAATTTCTATCATAGTAAATATTAAATTCTTCCTTCAATAAGTAATGCTTTTGCCCGAAAATATTTCAGGTGTGCAGAAGAAAATTATCCTTGCTGAATTTGCTTTTGTGGGATACTTCTAGCCAATTGTTCTCTCTCTCTCTCTCTCTCTCTCTCTCTTTTTTCAATTCAATGAGAGGAGGGGAGGCAGAGACAGACTATTGTATGTGCATGGACCGGGATCCACTTGGCAAGCCCACTAGGGGCTGATACTCTGCCCATCTAGGATGTTGCTCCATTGCTCACCAACCAAGCTCTTCCCAGCACCTGAGGTGGAGGTCATAAAGCCAACCTTAGCACTTGGGACCAACTTGCTCCAATAGAACCATGGTTTCAGGAGGCAAAGAGAGAGAGAGAAAGAGAGAAGCGGGGGGGGGGGGAAGCAGATCGTCACTTCTCCTGTATGCCCTGACTGGGAATTGAACCTGTGACATCCACAAGCCAGGCTGACACTCTACCACTGAGCTATCTCACTAGGGCTCAATTTCTCCTTGATTCTTCTATTCTTTATAGTCATAAATGCCTTTTATTGGCAAAATATTTCAAAATAATTCTTAGCAATTTTAATTAAAATCTTAAAAATAAATTTAAAATTCCTCTGAAAGAACCAACTTTGGAATTCTAACTGTACTAAAAAAATAGTTTTATGTGTCTTTTGTTTTTATGTAATAGTTGGAAAGTAGAACCTTGAGTATTACGGGAGGAAAATGGATAAATGGTACAGTGCCTGTGGATAGTACAATTGGAAATGACACCTTTTTTGTTGTCACTTGGACAATACAAAAGCCAGAAATTCTTCTCCGAGATCCGAAAGGAAAGATATATAAAACCTCAGCTTTCAAAGAAGGAACATTAAATATTCGATCTGCCCGTCTTCGAATACCAGGCATTGCAGAGGTAAGAATATTCATTTTTTCCCTTGTATTATCAATCAATTTTGAGAAAAGAATTCAGATAAAATCTTATATATTGTCTGTATTAAAACAGTAACAAATCAGCTATCATAAAAAGGAAGCTAAACAGAGTAATTAGGATTTTATAACCATATTATTTATTAGCTTATAAAACCACATATTAAAATCATTACTATTACTCTGCTTAAATATCTAAATAATTTTATATTCTAAACATAAAAGGAAAATGTTACAGAATTTTTCAAATAGATATTTTTTATTTTCAGACAGGTACTTGGACTTACAGCCTTTTAAATAAACATATAAAATCTCAAATGGTAACGGTGACTGCAACAAGTCGAGCAAAAAGTCCCACCATACTCCCAGTAACTGCAACAGCTCACATGAGCCGAAATATAGCAAATTACACCAGCCCAATGATTGTTTATGCACAAATCAGTCAAGGATTTTTGCCTGTTCTGGGAGCCAATGTAACAGCCTTTATAGAAAATGAAGACGAACATCAAGTAATATTGGAACTTTGGGACAATGGTGCAGGTAATAAGAATCTGCATCAACTTCCACTAAACTTATGGTTTTACTACTCATCACTTAGCAATCAGTATTTCCTGTGCATGCTAATGAATCATATTTTTAAATGAGTTAAATTTAATTTTAATGCTTTTTGGGATGTTCTACCCAGTTACCTTGACTAGACATAGGCATGAGCACATTATCTTCTTTAAATTTTATGAACAATTTTATTTTTTCCTTCAAATTTGAGAGTAGAATGTTTCTCTATTTTTATTAGTGTTATTGTTTTGCATATACTTTCTCCAGTTTAGGTATGTTTTCCCTATTTTGTTAAGATTCCTTTATGAAAGAATCACTGCTAATATTAATTCAATGCTTACCATGAACTGTTCTTTTCCAAAGTCAAGGATTAGCAAGTGGCCACGCCAGGCTTTGACCCTAAGCAGTCTTATTCCAGGGTTCTTATACCTAACACATTGTTTTATACTGTCTCCCAAAATGATTGCTATCATTAGGACTAGAGAATAATTGAGATTGTCATTTTTTTTAAAGATATTTTTTTAATTTTTTAAAATTCTCTTTATTTATTCATTTTAGAGAGGAGACACAGAGAGAGAGAGAGAGAGAGAGAGAGAGAGAGAGAGAGAGAGAGAAAGAGAGAAAGGGGGGGAGGAGCTGGAAGCATCAACTCCCATATGTGCCTTGACCAGACCAGTGCAAGGTTTTGAACTGGCGACCTCATTGTTCCCAGGTCGATGCTTTATCCACTGCGCCAACACAGGTCAGGAAAGATTGTCATTTTTATTCTGTTGAATATCTAATTATTGACTTTCAAAATCAAGGTGCTGATACTGTCAAAAATGATGGCATCTACTCAAGATATTTTACAGATTACCATGGAAATGGTAGATACAGTTTAAAAGTACGTGCCCAGGCAAGAGAAAACATGGCTAGAATAAGTTTAAGACAACGACAGAATCAAGCTCTGTATATGCCAGGCTACATAGAAAACGGTAAGTGGCCTTAAAATAGAATGTATCCTTTGTTAAGGTAAATTACGTGTCAAGCATTGAAAATATACTATGGAGAACCTAAGTAATAGCCATAAAATCATGCATGTTTCAAAACCACAGTTATATAACTGACCTAGCATTGAGCTAAGCTTCTAACATGCTTTGTTTACAGCCCCTCAGTTCAATACATTGGCATTGAAAAAATTTACTGAGCTCCAATAATGTGGCAAGCATTGTGCTAAATGCTGGAGCTACAAAGGTAGGAAATAGGGTACCATCCTTGTCCTCAAAGAATTTACATTCAAGTAGTAAAAATAAATTAAAAGATATTTCTAACATTGCATAACGTTTCCTCACCAACTTTAACACAACACCAGTAAAACAAGCCTTCCTTTTTCTCTGAAAGCTATCAATATTAACCTTCTACAGCTGCAGGAAAAGATTAAAAGATAAAAATAGTTATGGCAATATGATGTTAGAAAAATGCTTTTTTCCTTAGGTGCAATTATACTGAACCCACCCAGACCAGAAATCAAAGATGAAGGAACAGAAGCTGAAGTAGGAGACTTCAACAGAGAAACTTCTGGAGGGTCCTTTATTGTATCAGGAATTCCTCCTTCTGGTAATCAAAGTTCAGTGTTCCCACCTGGAAAAATTACAGACCTCACGGCTCAGTTTAAAGATCTAATTCAACTTTCATGGACTGCCCCCGGGAATGCCCTTGATAAAGGAAGAGGTAAGTTTGATATTACATTTTAAAGTATACTAAAAGAAATCCCATTGACTTTCATTTGCTAAGAATTTACTAATGTCCTATTTACAAATTACATGTATTTAATACCTTACAAGTCCAACCCACTTTTGTCAGAATCAATTGGGCCAAGCTGCCTCTCGCAATATGAACCATCTTAGAAATTACTTTGAGAAGATAGTTAATAGCTTTCTGTTCCATTTTTTTCTCCCTAATAAGGAAAAGTTTTCCTAAGTATTTCTGTACTTATACAATTTCGTTCATTTACTAGCTTTCTTTAAATTTTCAAGCAAAGCAGGTTCCTAAGAATTAATCCCTACTCTCATTCAGTTGAGTACAGAAAACAATTTATGCAAATAAACAGATAACTTTACAGAACATGATAAGTGATATGTATTATAAGCACAGAGGGATATGGTAGCACATTGAAAGACCACAAATTACTGGTTGTAGGTAGGACCATGGGGTACATCTTAAACAGCTTTCCAAGGAAGTCTATCCATGACCTAAGTGTTGAAGAATGAGGAAAATAAGCCAAGTTAATTGAAGATATCTCATGAAAAGAGAGGATCGCAGGCAGAGAAACTCATTTGGTTTGAGAGATTAGCCATAGAATTTTAATAAAATTCAAGACCAAATAACTCATTCATTCAAAGTCTCTTACTATAAATTGCTCTCATTTCAGAAGAATAAACCACTTTGCTCATTGCTTTAAATTTACATGAGTTTCATTAGTATGTATTGAATGTCTACCATATTCCAGTATTGTGCTAGAGTAGCAGATTCATATGAGATAAAGCCAATCTTGCTGTTTTCCTTTAAAATTAGAAATTTAAAATGAAAGCAACATGCCTTATCAAAATACACAATATCTCACGAGTTGTCAGTGAGGAAAAGAACTGAAAAAGTTCAATACTTTTTCTCCTGGGTTAAAGCAAATCTCTCATTGTATACACTCAATAGAAAAAATGCTTTTTAATCTTTCCTACATTGCATTTTTCAAAGCTACAATTATTTTTATCATCATTATACAAGTAAAAAATCTTCTAAAGCTAAAGAAAACATAGAATACTCATGAAAAGCACTTTTCTACTTCAGTGTGAAATATTCATCATAACAATTTCATAAATATATTACTTCTCTATACTATAACCCATAAATATGAAGCAGAATTTAAAAACAAAAACAAAGAAAGAAAGAATAATACTTCTACTGGAAAAGCCTCAAATAAAATACCTGACCACATGTTTAGTTCTAAATTTCATTCAATCAAGACCAACCCTTCAGTTCAAGTTTGGATTAATAATAAATGTCACTCAGTCTGATTATAGAAAGTAAAAGAAGGAGGAATGCATTATATATGAGCACTGAGAGAAAAAGAAATTCACTGTGTTTAACCACAAATGCCTAAAATAGGTGGACTCTAATCTCCTTTCCTCCATGACAAGGACTTGTAGTTGCTATCAATGCTATCTTCAAGTATTGCAAAAGTAGGTAGTAGCAGCATCCCAAAGAATAAATGAATATCTATATGATCTCAGATGAAGTATTTAATTTCTTTGAAACACAGTTTCCATACCTGTAAATATGCAAATTAGTCAAGATGACCTAGAATTACTAAAACAAATAGAGGTGATTCTAATATTTAATAATCCTCTAATTCCATTATTTGATGCATCAACTTAATAACTCTGTGTTGACCAACAAGTAATTTAGTAGCTCAAATATGTGCCCAAATAGTACCACATATTCTGGTTGATACAAAATAAAGTATAAAACATAGGTTTACCCCCAATGATAATATGATCTACTTGAAAAAAATAAATTGAACCTCCTTAAAACAATCTGGAAAACTACTATCCATGCAATAAGAGTTTATGGAAGAGTCATGAGGGTGAATGAATAAATGACACAACTTCTTACATAAGTTGGGCATCTTATTGGGCCAAACAAAATTAGTACAATTTGCATAGATAGGAAGATAGAGGCACATTCCACGGAGTTGTGACAGGGCAAGAAGAAACAAAATAATATGATTGAGGTCAAGAAAGAAAAATTTTAGTTAAAGTGAAAGAGGGAGCAAAAGATAGATAGGCTGAGTCATGATAGAAAGATAGATGGTAGATGATAGATGATAGATAGATAGATGATAGATGATGATAGATAGATAGATAGATAGATAGATAGATAGATAGATAGATAGATAGATAGATAGATAGATGATAGATGATAAATAGATAGACCAACCCATCTCAATGGAACCCAGGGTGTGTGTGAAGAGTAGTAGAATGGATTAATAAGGTTTATTTATTGAAAAACTAGAATATTAAGGCATAGGGCTTGAATTTCTGAAAAACATTAAATCTAAGTTATTCACAATACACTTATAACACCTTAAACATTTTATTGAAAAATATAGTCTTCAGTTCAAAAAAAGACATTTGATGTTTTCTTGTTTGTGGCATTTCAGAATATGAAAATATATTTTTATATTAATGGATCTGGTGAATTTATAAAAGCATTTTGGAATGAAACATTTATGTCAGTATCTTCCCTCCTTTCTTGATAAAATGTTATAATCACTAATATGTCAAATATTCATTAATTCCCAGATTTGTGCTAAATACTTTTTCTATGTTATCATATATAAATCTCATCCTATAAGAGTAAGAATTTATAAATTTATCAAATGAATTGAATGATGGAATCTTTATTTCATAGATAAGAAAACTGGGTTTAAAAAGATTCTTCGTTACACAGCTAGAAAGCAATAGAGTTAAGGTGCTAATCAAAGTCTGCCTACCTCCTAAGCACATAGAAATTAGCACACAGTCCACACTCTCTGCCTCCCTTCGCTCTTTATTCTTACCTCTCTTCCACTCTATTCATCTGCTCTCTTGTTTTCCCTACTATTACTGCCTCTCTCAAGTTATCAAGAAATAATGCAGAGGTGGGATCTGAATGTCTTTACTATACTCAAAGGGTTATTTTTATTATTATTTAATTTATTGATTTAATGAGAGGCGGAGAATAGAGACAGACTCCTGCATGCACCCTGACTGGGATCCACCCTGTGACTGCCATCAGGGGCTGATGCTCTGTGCATCTGGGGCCAAGCTTGCAACCAAGCTCTTTTTAGCACTTGAGGCAAAGGCTTCACAGTTATCCTCAGCACCCCAGGTGGATGGGCTTGAATCAAACTAGCCATGCTGCAGGAGAGGAAGAGAGAGAGAGAGGAGGGGGAGGAGGAAAGCTTGAGAAGCAGCTGGTTGCTCCTCCTGTGTAACCTGATCTGGAATCTAACAGGAACATCCACATGCCTAACCCATATTCTACCACTGAGCAAACCGACCAGGGCCACTATACTTGAACATTATTGTGTTCCTTATTTTAAGTTAAAAGTGGACTCAGCTCTTTATATTTATTTTTAAAGATTTTATTTATTGATTTTAGGGGTGAAAGGAGGGAGTAAGATCGTAATTGTTTCACTTTAGTTATTTGTTAATTGCCTCTCTTATGTGCCTTGACCAGCAAGGCCAGGATTTCAAACAGGAGACCCCAGGGTTCCAGGGTTCTCGGCTCTTTATGGTTATATTTCTAAAAACAAATCTAGATTCCATTTTCAGTTATTTAATTTTAGTTATATAATTTTCAATTAAGTTTCTTATAATTAGGTAACTAGATAAAAACTGTTTGCATATATGTCATTCAAATAATGGAGGAGGTATAACCAGAAAACAGCTGTAACTGAGATTTCCATTAACAAAACCCAGTGTTGATTTTTGATAGGGCCCTAAATGTAAGGCAGTGTGTTGGCAGTACAGCATCCCAGAGATTTTAATATACACAAAATGTCTATTTGTTTTCCAGCCAACCGCTACATTATAAGAATAAGTAAGGATCTCCTGGAGCTCCAAGAAAATTTTGACAATGCTTTTTTAGTAAACACTTCTATTCTGAAACCTAAGGAGGCTGGCTCAACAGAAAATTTTGAATTTAAACCAGAACCTTTTAAAACAGAAAATGGGACCATATTCTATATTGCAATTCGAGCCATCAGTGAAGCAAATCTCACCTCAGAACTTTCTAACATTGCACAAGCAACCAAGTATATTCCTCCACAGGAAACCAGTGTCCCTGATCTGGGTACCAAGATTTCTATCAGTTTGGCAATCTTAGGATTAACAGTGATTTTATCTATATTTTAAACTGGAAATTGTATTAAAAGAAAATTTCAATTGTATACATCTTTGGCAAACATTAATGTAGAATATAACTTGCTATCCTTATCTTATTAGAACAACTCTTTATAAGATAAAAGTGAATGTAAAAAGTGATAGGGGAGGTGCAGGAGGGTAGAGTTGGGAATAGATGATGATGGAGGGAAACTTGATTTGGGATGGTGAACATACAGTGCCATATAGAGATGATGTATTGTAGAATTGTACGCCTGAAACCTGTACAATGTTATTACCCATGTTACCCCAATAAATTCAATAAAAATAATTTTAAGTTAATGTACAAAAGTAAATATCTTAATTACATGACTTTGTTAATACTAATTAGTTGCTGCCTGACCAGACAGTGCAGCAGTGGGTAGAGTGTTGAACTGGGACATGGAGGACCCAAGTTCAAAACCCTGAGTTCGCCGGATTGAACACAGGCTCATCCAGCTTGAGCATGAGCTCACCAGTTTGAGCACGAGTTGCTGGCTTGAGCGTGGGATTATAGACATGACTCCATGGTCACTAGCTTGAGACCAAAGGTAGCTGGCTTGAAGCCCAAGGTCACTGGCTAGAGCCCTAGGTCATTGGCTTGAGCAGGGGGTCACTCACTCTGCTGTAGCCCCCTGGTCAAGGCACATACGAGAAAGCAATCAGTAAACAACTAAGATACCACAATGAAGAATTGATGCTTCTCGTTTTTATCCTTTCCTGTCTGTCCTTATCTGTCCCTCTCTCTGACTCTCTCTGTTTCTGTCAAAAAATGAAAAAAAACTAATTAGTTCCTAAACATATATCAAAATTAGTATACCATTGCTTATCTTAGACAAATAAATATATTAATGCAATATAAAAAGAAGATACATATTTGTACTTGTAGGTTTTTTAAGAAACATTTCAGAGTGTGCTACAAATTCATTGGGTATATTAATAAAATCAGAATTTATCCTAGCTATTTGAAAAAAAATTTGTATCCACAATAAAAATAATCTTATGGTAAGATTATTCAGCTTTATTCTTGATTCTGAATGAATATTTTATGTTTACATGAATTATAATAGAAAAAAAACTATAAAGACAGCTTTCCAATGAGAAATGGTCTAAAGCAGTAAGGAGGTCAAATTCGTTTTTTATCATTGATTAAAAGTAGTATGTCAAAGTTTTGACTCCAGGCATGAAATAACTATTAGAGAGCAAGAATGCTGTTTTGCATAAATTGTGCACCACTGGAGAAGTCCTATTTACATCCTGAGATCATTACTGGGTCCTCAGAGTTTACCAAGATGCTCCATCAGGACAGGAATCTTTTTTCACTGTTGTCTCCACAGCTTCTAGGATACTACTCGATGCATTATACATATTCAATAAATATTTGTTAAAGTAATGAATATTTTCATACCATCAAGGAAATACAAATTTGAGCAATTACATTAAAAATATGCATAAAATATGATGTGCTCATGAAAGTATGAGAACTTGATATAATAAAAACTAACCACTTGGCACTGGGATATTCCAAGATGGTGACAGAATAGGCAGATGTTCCAACTGCCACCTCCCAGGACCAAATTGGATTACAACTAAATTTAAGAACAATCATCATGAAAAACCAACTTTGGACTAAATGGAGAGGGTCTGTAACCAAGGATCACTGAAGAAGCCACACCAAGACTGGTAGGAAGGGTGGAGACCCAAAAAGGGACTGCCCTGCTCCCAGGAGCAAGCAGCAGAGTGTCCAAAGGGACATTCACTGTGGGAAGGTTCATCCTGAGAGGGGAGGGTACTAAGCCCCAGGCCCAGCGCCCCAGCCTACAGCCCCAGAGACTAGCCCCACACAGCATCTGGCAGTGAAAAGGGTCTAAGTTCCTGTCTGCAAGAAAGAGATGAAAACTCTCAGAGACATGAACACTGTCTTAAAGAGGGTTGGGTAAACAAATGTATTTTAAGTTTGCTCGTTTTTATTGGGGCAGTGTCACATGTGTGTAGTCTGTGAAAGGCTGCAGTGCTTCCCCTCAGAGTGGCAGATTGCAAATTGTGGATTGCCAGTCTCCATGCAGAGGGGAAATTGTTTGCTGTTGTTTGCTGGAGAAAGAGTCCAGGTGTGGAAGTCAAGTTTGGCTCGGGGCTTGGGAGTCCTGCTGAGGTTGGTGGGTGCAGAGAGAGAGTCCAGAGGAAGAGAGAGAGAGGTGAGGGGTTTGGGGAACTTGGATTTGGGCCCAGCTTGTTTGGCTGGGGAGTGTTGTTTTGCTTGTGGGGGCCTATGAGTCTGGGTGAATCTGAAGAGAGAAAGGGAAGCAGTCTTCCCTGCCTGTTTGCTTATCCATCATTACAAGACTTTAATAAATGGAATGGCCCACCATTTTCTGGTTCCACTGTTTCTTTAACATCTGTATGGCCAGTGCCTGCCACCATTATGGCCATGCAGGTTCTCATTGGATTTAGGAAAATGGTAAAGAAATAGTGGAGGTGTAAGGCCAGTAGCCACAGCCACCATCACAGCTGCCTGGCCCATGCAGGTTCGCATTTGATTTGGAGAGATGGTAATGAAACAATGGAGCCAAAAAATGGTAGGCCATTACCTTTAATCCTAGCTCACATCCAGTAGGCAAGAAATAAACACAGTGGGAAAACACTTCCCTTTCCATTCAGGGCTCCCAAAGCCACTGACTCATCCGAGTTTTCTAGAATCAGAGGTTTCTACCTTACCAGCCTTATTCACCTCTGTTCCCCATCTTCTTTCTCTGCACAAACTGCACAAACTGGCTTCTCCTTCAGCATTCCGCCATCTTGGCTGCTGCTCCTATGCAATGCTAATTTCAGGAACCAAAGAGAGAGAACCTCAGTCCGCCCCATTTTATAGTGCTGAAATCAAAACCTTTAAGGCAATATACCAATAAGGAAGTCTCTGATACAAAGTCACTTATCTGAGGCATAAATGGGATTCCTCATAAGAGTGCAATACCCCACATCATGCAACAGTCAAGGGCATGAGGAAAAGCTTAGTGTTGAAAAGATCTTAGTATTAAAAGAGTGTAAAGGTTTAGTCTTAAACCTAAGCCTTAGGCTATAATGACTTTGCCGACTTACAACCTGTCTCCCACACCCAATACAAACTATAAGCAAGCAAACATATATATCATATTTACAAACTTATTTGACTGACAGAAGCCAAAAAATGTTGGGCCATTCCATTTATTAGAATCTTGTACCGATGGACAAGACAACAGGCAGGAAAGACTGCTTCCCTCTCATTCAAAGCTCCCAAAGCCCTGATACTTTCTCTGGTTCCACAACCCAGATGATCTCTGGTTCTGTGATTAGGTGCGAAAGAATTGCAAAAATTGTTAACATTAGTATTTTAAAAGGAAGAGTCAGGCCCCCTTACCCCTTCTTGCTAAAAAGAAAAAAAAAAACAAACGGAGAAAGAGATTAAAGGGGCAAAAGTTAGTAACTAGTCATAGTTTAACTATAGTTCTCTGGAAGGACTAAGGCCACTTGCTAGACAGCAAGGAAGATAAAAGTTATTTAAAAAACTTTTTTTTCCCCTTCAATAAGATCCTTTAGGAAATAATGTTTACATATCCTACACTGATTCAAACTCTTCCTCCCCTCCTGGAGTCCTGAGAGTGACTGTAAAGCCAGTAGCTGTGGCCGTCATCACAGATGCCTGGCCCATGCAGGTTCGCATTTGATTCGGACAGACGATAATAAAGCAATTGAGCCAAAAACTGGTGAGCCATCACCTTTAATCCTAGCTTGTACCCAGTGGGCAAGAAATGCAAAGAGTGCAAAAACACTTCCCTTCCATTAAGGGCTCCCAAAGCCACTGACTTATCTGAGTTTTCTAGAATCAAAGATTTCTCACCAGCCTTATTCACCTCTGTTCCCCATCTCCTTCTCTCTGCACAAACTGGCTTCTCCCTCAGCACTCCACCATCTTGGCTGCTTCTCCTCTCCTCCATGTGGCCTTTCTCTGCTCTCCTCTCTAATGCTAATCTCAGGAACCAAGAGAGAGCAGGCTCCCGGTCTGCCCCATTTTATAGTATAGAAACCAAAACTTTTAATCTAATATACAAACAAGAAAGTCTCTGATACAAAGTCACTTATCTGAGGCATAATGGGATTCCTCATGAGAGTGCACCACCCCACATCAATAAGGGTGGGAAAGGCTTAATCTTAAAACTAAGCCTTAGGCCAGTGGTAGTCAACCTGGTGCCTACTGCCCACTAGTGGGCATTCCAGCTTTCGTGGTGGGCGGTAGCAGAGCAACCAAATGGCACTGCAATTACATACTAATTGACTAACTGTTGACCAGTCAAGATCAGGACAATAGTCAGACCCTGTTACAGGGCATTTGTATTGGGACCGCACCTGACCTCTTTCGTGACCACCTGACCCGTATACCCAAGTGGCCAGGTATCTGACCCTGGGTCCACAACCGTCACCTGATCTGGTGGGCAGTTTATGACCACTATTGTCACCCAAAAACTAGCAGTTCATCATTTTATTATCCCCTAGACAAAGAACTCCATGGTTTGACGTTTCTTTCTATGGCAGAAACTGCTGAACAATGGAGACGCCAATTAACTCATATTTTCGTCTCTATTCCCGGATTTTAGGGTAATAGGCTGACATTCTAGAAAACCCCCTTGGACTGCCAAAACTAGCCGATGTCTTACTACTTTGCCCCAACCCCCAAAAAGTGATGCCATTGGCAAACATTCGCTACATAAAATTTTATAAAATGCACAACCACAAATGCTCACTAACTTAGTCTCGTCTCAACAAACTCTCGCTCAACCATGACATTTGTAATGTGATGACGCAACAGATTTCAGCGCATAAGTTTTGTTCACTTTACGTAAGTGGAGCTAAATGGTTACATAATCAAAAATAGTCAGTATGTAATTAAATTTCTGAGAGCAAGCACGTGCTTACAGCTTCAAACAAAATATCGTGAGTCCATGTGTCAAAAAAAGAAAAAATATGCATGTGGCTATTTGCCAGAGTATCTGAAAATTGGTTTCATAGAATCTGTTGCAAATAAACAACATCCAATGTGTTTATTGTGCCATAAAACAATGAGGCAATGAAGCCAATAGCGAGAACATCTTTCTACAAAGCATCGAAATGACAAGGACAAGCCCATTGAATATTTTCAGAAAATATATAAAAATTTTCAAAATTGTTCAACTATCATTGCATCATTTAAGAAACAACATACAACAAATGAAAATGGATTAATTGCCACTTATCGCATTTCACAAATAATTACAAAAAGTGGTAAAGCTATAATATTGGAGAAACTGTAATAATACCCTTTATAAAAGAATTTATCTCAACAGTAATACATCAAGATATACCTCAAATTTTAAAAACGTTGCCCCTAAGTGATAGCACAGTAAAGTGATGAATTGATAAAATGGTAGTTAATGTTGAAAACAAACTTATAAATATTCTCCAAAACTCTTCATTTTCCATGCTATTGGACATATCTACCACTGCAGATAATGATGCTTTATTGATGGCATATGTACGCTATTTTGATGGAAACAATATATTACGAGAAGAAATGCTATTCACAATAAATCTCATAACAGATACAAAAGGACTATCTATATTTAATACTGTGAAAACATACTTTACAAAAAATAATATTCCTTTGAATAATATTGTTGCATGCGCTACTGATGGAGCACCATAAATGGTAGGTCACTGTCGTGGATTTGTTGCTTATTTGAAACAGGAAGTGCCAAATGGTTTATGTATTCATTGTGTGGTGCACAGACAACATCTTGTAGGAAAACATCTATGTACAAGTCTCCATTCATCATTAACTATAATAATTCGAGACACAAACAAGCTCAAATCCAATGCAAAGAATGATAGAATGTTTCGGCAGCTTTGCCAGGACAATAATGAAGATTTTATTAAGTTACTTTGCACACAGAAGTTGCGTACATCTTTGGCTAGATTTGTAGCATTATATAATAGTGTCGTACAATTTTTTGAAAGTAATAATGAGACCAACCTGTGTCAACAGTTAAAAACAGTGAAGAATGATGCCTTTTACTTGGCAGATATTTTCAAGAGATTTAACGATGTCAGTTTGCAGCTTCAAAGAGCTAATAAAACTCTTATAGGTTGCCAAAGTATTGTGCTATTATTTATTGACAAACTTAAACTACTTTGTCATAATCTATTGAAGAGAGAATTTCATCAGTTTCCTCAATTATCATCTATAAAAGATGATGTAACTCCAGAGAATGTTGACAGATTCAGTAGCCACCTCAACAAACTTAAATTGGACATGGAAAAATGATTTGAAGATATTTTGAAATTGAAGGTATATGACTGGATGAAAAATCTTTTTACCACAAATATTGAAGAGGCTGATACAGCTTGCCAAGAAAAACTGTTAGAAATTAGATATGATGAAGAAAGTAAACATAAATTCGACAGTGGTGGATATGAAAACCTATGGCAAAATAAAAAAATGCCAGTCTTATATCCAAATATGTGGAAAATGGTATACAGTTTATTGATACCTTTCCCTGCCTCATATCTTGTGCAGTCAGGATTTAGGGCTATTAATCATATTATGACGAAAGAATGAAACCGCCTGAATATTTTCGAAAGAGGAGACCTTTGTTTGTTCCTCACAAAAATTGAACCTGATATTCAATATTTAGTTTTCTAGCATCAGCCTCAGAGATCCCACTAATAATTCAATTAACTAATGCAATTTCTATGTATGCAAAGTATAAATAAAAAGATAGGTTTAACTATAGTAAGTTGTTTTATAAAGATTTATTCTGCCAAATTTAGCAAAAATCCAACATAAAGTATTTGGCAAGTGTTGGGCAGATGAAATATATTATGTTCACTTTGTTAAAGATGGTGCTGCACACGTGCAAGTTTTAAGAGTAAGCTTTTCCCCACAACCTTGACTGATTGAATGATGTAGGGTGGTACACTCTCATGAGGAATCCTCCCATGATGCCTCAGATAAGTGACTCTGTATCAGAGACTTCCTTGTTTGCAGATTAGATTAAAGGTTTGGATTTCTACACTATAAAGTGGGGCAGACCGGGAGCTGCTCTCTCTCTTGGTTCCTGAGGTATTAGAGAAGAGAGCAGATTAAGGCCACGTGGAGGCCAGGAGAAGCAGCCGAGATGGCAGAGTGCTGAGGGAGAAGCTAGTTTGTGCAGTTTGTGCAGAGAGAAGGAGATGGGGAACAGAGGTGAATAAGTCTGGTGAGCTAGAAACCTTTGATTCCAGGAAACTCGGATAAGTCAGTAGCTTTGTGAGCACTGAATGAGTGGGTTTTGGAGCCCAGTGTGTGTTTTTGCTTGTCCGCCAGGTGCAAGCTAGAATTAAAGCTGATGGCTCACCAGTTCTTGGCTCCATTGTTTCATTACCGACTGTCCGAATCTAATGTGAACCTGCATGGGCCAGGTGGCTGTGATGGTGACCCTGGCTACTGGCTTTACAGTAAGTAATTATTATTATATGCTTTAACTGCTGTAATTCTGCTTTATAAATTTTATAAAGTAAAGTTACTTCTCTGCTTTATAAATCACCATCACCATTACTGTGGAACCAGTGGGCGGTTAGAAAATTTTACTACTAACAGAGATACAAAAGTGGGTGGTAGGTATAAAAAGGTTGACTACCCCTTAGGCTATAAGAATCCTGCCTGCTTACAGCCTTCCCCCCCCCCACACACACACACATCCAATGCAAACTATAAGCAAGCAAACATATTCAGCATATTTGCAAACTTATTTGACCTACAGTGACATATACCTCTAGACAAAAGAATCACAAGCCCACTCCCCTTGTTTAAAAAACCTGCATTCTGTAATGTTTTATATGCTTTTCAATAATAATTCCTTTTGAAATTCATTATATGTATAAAACTTGTAAACTAAAGCAATTGGGGACTAGCTTATTAGGTTTTCCTAATGGCTAGCCCTAACACTCTTAGAAAGGGAATTTCACCATTTAGCTTCTCCCCTTATCCTAAACTAAAACTTTTCACTATTGTGGCAACAAGGATAAATGTATATATACCCTAGAAGATTTGGTAATGTTTTTGATATGTAAAACAATATTTATCCCTACTGTGTAGATATGTAAAGTGACATTTATCACTACTGTGTAAAACATTTATCACTATTGTGTTATTTTGTAAGTTTTGATATGTAGGAATGTTTTTACCTTTTAATAGATCATATAGATAAATGTTGCAAGCTTATCAGTAAATAACTTTTGTATTGTGCACCCCTTTCTTTTCCACCAACCTGTATGTGATCATGTATATATAACTAGCCTCAGAGCTATATTCGAGGCTGCACGATTTGGGTAGGCTGTACCCTGTGTAAGTCATATATGTAGCTGGCTTATTAATAAATCTCCTAAAATTTCTTCTGTATTCTGCCTTGGTGTCTCTATGTAACGCATGGATTGAGCTACTTTAGAACAGTTCCTCCTGGAATCAAAGGCCCCCACCAGCCTCAGTGGAGCTCCCAAAGCCCCTTAGTTCTGGTTCCACATCTTTACTCCTCCTCTTTCTGCAAAACGCAGGCTGGGGGGAAAATCCCTTCTCCAGCAAACATTAGCAATACAATGGCCCCTTCCAAGCAGGAAGGTAATCTGCAATTTGCAATCTGCTGCCCTGAAGGCAAGCACCACAGGCTTTCAAAGACTATATACACATGGTGCTGCCCAGGCCAATGCAAAATATAAGTGAGCAAATCTAAAAAAAAACACATTTTACAAATTTATTTACCCAACAGTTACAGAGAGCTCTGGTTCAGGTCCTAACCACCCTTGTTGGCAGCATGTTTTAGGGAGGGCAAATCACACTGGGCCCAGCTGAGGCAAGGTCCACCTTCTGTGATCACCACCAGAACAACGGACAGAGTAGAGCTTCACAGTCAACCAGCCCAGGTGCTGGATACCTGCCCCACTAGGCTAGACTTCACGTGAGGAAAGGAAAGAGGCTTGGAGCGTGAACTTTCAAAGTGTGGGTCTCTGTGAGCCTATTGTTGGGTCCTGTTCGGCAGATAAAATATAATATGCTCACTTTGTTAAGGATGGTGCTGCCCACATGGAAGCCAGTCACCCAGGTGATATTATTTGCCCTTATGCTTGTGATGGCTGTGGGGGGAAAGTTGTAATGTAAGCAGGCCGGGTCGTTATAGCTAAAGGCTTTGTTTTGAGAGTAGGCTCTTCTCCACACCCTTGACTGATTGGATGATGTAGGGTGGTGATGTAGGGAGAAATCCCATTGTGCCTCAGATGGGTGGCTTTGTATCAGAGACTTCCTTGTTTGTATAATTGGATTAAAGGTTTTGAGTCTATGCTATAAAATGGGAGAGAGCAGTAGCTTGATCTCTCTCTCTCTCGGTTCCTGGGTTCCTGAGATTAGTATTAGAGAGGAGAGCAGAGTAAGGCCACGTGAAGGCCAGGAGAAGCAGCCGAGATGGCAGAGTGCTGAGGAAGAAGCCAATTAAGAGTTTGTGCAGGAGGAGATGGGAAACAGAGGTGAATAAGTCTGGTGAGCTAGAAACCTTTGATTCTAGGAAACTCGGATAAGTCAGTAGCTTTGTGAGCACTGAATGAGTGGGTTTTGGAGCCCAGTGTGTGTTTTTGCTTGCCCACCGGGTGCAAGCTAGAATTAAAGCTGATGGCTCACCAGTTCTTGGCTCCCGTGTTTCATTGCCGACTGTTCGAATCTAATGTGAACCTGCACGGGTCAGGCTGCTGTGATAGTGGCCGTGACTACTGGCTTTACAGGTCCTGCTGAGGGGCTTAGCCACTTTCTGTGGAGAGGGGGAGCACAGTCAGCCCCTGGGGAGGACTATCTCAGTCTTCCTCCCAGAGGCCAGGGGCTCCCCAGCTGAAATAACTTCTACAGAGGAGATTGTCAGCCCCACTCACTGTAAACTTGCTGCTCGCCTCACTGGGGAGAAATCAAATTGGAGCATCCAACAGTGTCTGAGGGATTAGGCTCTGGAGCAAGGTCCATTTTCCCATACTGAGCTCCTGACCAAGAGACCCCTGAAGGAGGGAGTCCCATTAATATTGTATTCCTAGGTGCTGGGCAGATAAAATATATTATGCTCACTTTGTTAAAGATGGTGCTGCCCACATGGAAGCCCCTGTCCCAGGTGATGATATTGGTTGCCCTTCTTGCTCTGGAGATGGGCGTAAGTATGTTAATATGTGTTGGGGGAAGGTTTTTGCACCAAAACATTTTAAAAGGAATAGAGATCTCATTGTTCCTGAGAAGAGGGACTATGTTCTAGGCAGAGAGCAGGGAGGAGAGCAGATTAAGGTGGCTGGAGGAGAGGAGAAGCAGCCAAGATGGTGTAGTGCTGAAAGAGAAGCCAGTTTGAGCAGAGTTTGTTTAGGGAGAAGGAGATGGGAAACAGAGATTATGAAGCCAGTGGCCACGGCCACCATCACAGTCGCCTGGCCCATGGAGGTTCATATTGGATTCGGACAGTCAGTAATGAAACAATGGAGCCAAGAACTGGTGGGCCATCATCTTTAATCCTAGCTTGCCCCCGGTGGGCAAGTAAAAACATACACTGGGCTCCAAAACCCACTCATTCAGTGCTCACAAAGCTACTGACTTATCTGAGTTTCCTAGCATAAAAGGTTTCTAGCTCACCAGACTTATTCACCTCTGTTTCTCATCTCCTTCTCTGCACAAATTCTGCACAAACTGGCTTCTTTCTCAGCACTCCACCATCTTGATTACTTCTCCTCTCCTCCACGTGGCCTTAATCTACTCTCCTCTCTAATGCTAACCTCAGGAACCGAGAAAAGGCAAGCTCCCAGTCTGCCCCACTTTATAGTGTAGAAATCCAAACCTTTAATACAATCTACAAACAAGGAAGTCTCTGATACAAAGTCACTTATCTGAGGCATAATGGGAGGATTCCTCATGAGAGTGCACCACCCTACATCATCCAATCGGTCAAAGTTGTGGGGAAAAGCTTACTCTTAAAACTTGCACGTGGGCAGTGCCATCTTTAACAAAGTGAACATAATATATTTTATCTGCCCAACACCCATGCTGTGGGACACTCATACTTATCAGCAGGGCTGGAAGCCTCTTCGAGACTACTCTTGAGGTGGCTATGAGGATGCTACTGTTAAGTACCACCGGAGGAAAGACACGACCGACACACAAATTAGTTGCAATAATCACACAGGCAATTTATTATTCACAAATCCTTTTGGCGTGCCTGGGTACAGCTTAAGGGGGCCCCATCAGCGTGCTCCTCTCAGCTGGCTTTGGTCAGAGCTCATGTTAACTGAAGATGCACCACTAAGACTCTAAGACCAGGAGTATAAGTAGAAGGAAAAGTTTATTACAGACAAAAGAAAAAGAGTTTAGTATACTCGCGAGCGGGCGCTAGGCAAGTATGCTGCCAGGCACCCTATACAGTGTTCTCATAGCAGTTTTATACTTTACTTTTTAGGAAAGGGCGGGGGCAGGGGATTTAGGTATTTGCCTTGAGCAAGCGGTTTCCCATAAGGTGGGTTTGAGCAACGTCCTTATCTGTTTACAGCAGGGTGCAGTTTATCTAGTTCCTGTCACACAAGACCTTTAGGGTGCAGTTTATCTAGTTCCTGTCACACAAGCCCTAAAGGTCATATGGAATTTTCCCTTGTTCTTGTTTTTCCCTTACACTCAGAATAGTGTGGAGACAGTCCACATCAATGTTGGAGTCTGGGCGACTACTGCAGCAGGGGTCCCCTCAGCTTTAGCACCTTTTCTGGCCAATGCCTTCTAACATGTGTCAATCTACAAAATTATCACTTCAAACCACCTTTTTGGGGGTTCCTCACCGGGAATCCCCTCTACGTTGACCTACTAAAATGTTTACATCAAACCACTTTTTAAGACATTTTTATTTACATCAGTTTACAAAGTTAATGTAAATAACACCAAGCTACTTCTTATCTAGGTATAACTTCACACACATATTAACTGGGCTCCGCTTGAAAGTCAGAGTCTGTTTATCACATTACAGAGTTATGGCACAAGTTATTTCTTATCTATGTATAACTTCACACACATACTAACTGGGCTCTGCTTGTAAGTCAGTGTCTGTTTATCACATTACAGAGTTATGACACTAAGCCAGTATATTAATTCCTATCCAAATGGCATAACTTTATTTAATTTTAATAATTATTTTTAATATCCTTTTAATTACTTTTATATACTTTCCATATTTTTATATTTCTATATATTTAATTACTATAACCTTACATTACTCCAACACAAACTACCAGATGCAGAGTTTAAAATAATAAGTTTTAGGATCCTCAAAGATCTTAGGGTAACAACGGATGGTCACAATGAGAACTTAAGCAAAGAGATAGCAAGCATAAAAAAACCACTGAAATCATAAAAAAAGAACCAGTCAGAAATGATAAATACAATATTAGAAATGAAGACTACACTAGAAAATATCAACAGCAGGCTTGATGAAGTGGAGGATCAAATCAGCAATTTAAAAGACAAAATAAGCATAATAACAGAAGCAGAGTAGCAAAACAAAAAGAGGTTCAAAAAGACTGAGGAAATTTTAAAAGACATCTGCAACAATATGAAGAGAAACAACATTTGCATCATAGGGGTTTCTGAAGGATAAGAGAATGAACTGGTGATAGAAAACTTTTTGAAAGAATAATAGGTGAAAATTTTCTTAAGTTGAAGAAGGAAAATGTCACAAAAGTGCAAGAAGCACAGTGAGTCCACTTAAAGACAAACCCAAAGAGGCCTACACCAAGACACATCATAATTAAAGTGCCAAAGATAAGAGACAAAGACAGAATACTAAAAGATAAAAAAGAAAAGCAGTTAATTGTCTACAAAGGAGCCCCATAAGAATGACATCTGACTTCTCAACGGAATCACTTCAAGCTACAGGGATTGGCAAGAAATATTTAAAGTGATGCAAAACAAGAACTTACAGACACCCAAGACTACTTTATCCAGCAAGACTATCATTTAAAATTGAAGGAGAAATACAAAAAGGAGGCTCAAGAATTTCATTAAAACCAAACCAGTACTGCAAGAAGTGTTCAGGGGCCTGCTATAAAAATATCATTTAAAAAAAAAAAAAAAAAGACTGACCAGGCAGTGGCGCAGTGGATAGAGCATCGGACTGGGATGTGGAGGACCCAGGTTCGAGACTCCCAGCTCGCCAGCTTGAGTGCGGGCCCATCTGGCTTGAGCAAAAGCTCGTCAGCTTGGACCCAAGGTCACTGGCTCCAGCAAGGGGTTGCTCGGTCTGCTGAAGACCCGCAGTCAAGGCACATGTAATAAAACAATCAATGAACAACCAAGGTGTTGCAACGGCAACGAAAAACTAATGATTGATGCTTCTCACCTCTCTTCGATCCTGTCTGTCTGTCCCTATATATCCCTCTCTCTGACTCTCTCTCTGTCCCTGTAAAAAAAAAAAAAAAAAAAAGACTAGAAATCAAGAAAAAGAGGATTATAGGTTTAAAGAATAAAATGGCAATAAATAAGTATATATCAATAACCTTAAATGTAAATGTATTAAATGCTCCAATCAAAAGACATAGGGTAGCTTCATGGATAAGAAAATAGGATTCTGGGGGGAAGGGGAGGGGCTTAAAGAGAAACAAAATATAGGGTGACAGAAGATAATTTGACTTTTGGTGATGGGTATACAACATAATCAATGATGTGGAGATGTTTTCTCTAAATCTATGTACTCTGGTTGACCAATGTCACCCTGTTAAATTTAACTGTGTAAATAAATAAAATAAAATAAAAACAGGACTTATATATATGCTGTCCACAAGAGACCCACCTCCAAACAAAAGATACACATAGTCTGAAAGTAAAAGAATAGAAAAAAGTATTTCATGCAAATGGAAATAAAAAATAAGCTGGAGTAGCAATACTTATATCTGACAAAATAGCCTGTAAAACAAAGGCTATATGTATAGTAATGGGTGAAGAAGGTCACTACATAATGATAAAGAGAACAATCCAACAGAAAGATATAATAACCATTATAAATAGTTATGCACCTAACATAGAAGCACCTAAATATATAAATCATATTTTGATGGACATAAAGGATGCAATGGACAGCAATACTATAATAGTAGTGGATTTTAATACCCCCCTAACATCAATGTACACATCTTCCAGACAGAAAATCAACAAAGAAACAGTGACCTTAAATGACATACTAGATCAACTGGATTTAATTGATATCTTCAGAACATTTCACTCTGAAGCAGCAGAATATACATTCTTTTCAAGTGCTCATGATACATTTTCTAGGATAGACCACATGTTAAGAAACAAAATAAATCCCAAGAAATTTAAGAATATTGAAATCATATCAAGCATCTTCTCCAGTCACCATGAAATGAAACTATAAACCAACTGCAATAGAGAGCCTGAAAAACATTCAAACACTTGGAGGCTAAATAGCATATTATTAAATAACAAATGGGTTAACAACAAGATTTTAAAAAAATCAAATGTTTCCTTGAAACAAATGAAAATAAACATAAAACAACCCAAAATCTTTGGGACACAGCAAAAGCAGTCTTGAGAGGAAAGTTCATAGCATTAAAAACATACCTGAGAAGCAAGAGAAAGCTCAAATAAACAACCCAACCTTGTACCTAAAAGAACTATAAAAGAAACAACAACAATTAAAGCCTAGAGGAAGGAAATAATAAAGATCAAACCAGAAATAAATGACATAGAGAATTAAAAAAAGCAATAAACAAAATCAATAAAACCAAGAGCTGGGTTTTTGAAAAGGTAGACAGGATTGATGTCTTTAACTAGATTCATTAAGAAAAAAGAGAGAGAACCCAAATAAATAAAATTAGAAATGAAAATGGAGAAATAACAACTGACACCACAGAAATACAAAGAATTGTAAGAAAATACTATGGAGAACTACATGCCAAAAATGGTGAAATGGACAAATTTCTAGAAACATACAATCTTCCAAAACTGAATCTGGAAAACTCAGAAAACCTATGCAAGCTTCTCACAATAAATAAAATTTAAACAGTTATCAAAAAACTCTCCTCAAACGAAAGTCCTGGACTGGATGACTTCACAGACAAATTTTACAAAGCGTTCAAGAAGGAACTAACCCTTATCCTTCTCAATCAATTCCAAAAATCAAGAGAAGGAAAGACTTCCAAGCTCATTTTACCAGCCAGCACTATACTAATTTCCAAATGAGGTAAAGTCGCTACAAAGAAGAAAACACTATAAGCCAAAATCCCCGATGAACACAAATGCTAAAATTCTCAACAAAATATTACCAAACCAGATCTAGCAATACATTAAAAGATCATACATCATAATTAAGTGGATTTATTTGGGGGATGAAAAGCTGGTACCATATTCCCAAATCAATAAACATGATTCAATACATAAAGAAAATGAAGGATAAAAATGACATGATCATATCAATAGATTCAGAAAGAGCATTTGTAAAATCCAGCACCAAGTTATTATCAATACTCTCAGCGAAGTAGGAATATAGGGAACATACCTCAACATAATAAATGCTATCTATGATAAAACAACAGAAATCATACTCAGTGGGCAAAAATTAAAAGCGATCCCCTTAAGATCAGGAACAAGGCAGGGGTGCCCCCTTTCACCACTCTTATTTAACACAGTTCTGGAAGTCTTAGCCACAGCAACCGGAAAAGAAGAAAGAAAAGGCACCCAAACTGGAAAAAAAGAAGTAAAACTGTCATTATTTGTTGCTGATATGATAATGTACATAGAAAACCCAAAGTCTCAGCCAAAAAAATTTTAGACCTGATAAATTAATTCAGAAAGGTGGAAGAAATAAAATTAATATTCAGATGTCTATGGCATTTTTATACACCAATAATAAACTGTCAGAAAGAGAAATTAATAAAACAATACCATTTACTATTTCTACAAAAATATAAATAAAGTACCTGGGAATAAATTTAACCAAGGAGGTAAAAGATTTGTACTTCAGAAAATTATATGACATTGACGTTGAAAAAAAATCAAGGAAGATACAAACAAGTGGATGCACATATGGTGCTCATGGATACAAAGAATAAACATCATTAAAATGTCTATACTACATAAAGCAAATGACAGATTCAATGCAATTTCTATTAAAATACCAATGGCATACTTCAAAGATATATAACAAATATTCCAAGAATTAATTTGGGACCTATAAAGAACACAAGTAGCCTCAGAAATCTTGCAAATAAAGAATAAAGTGGGAGGTATCACACTTACTGATATCAAGTAATACTACAAAGCCATTGTACTCAAAATAGCTTGGTACTGGCACAAGAACAGGCATACAGATCAATGGAAAAGAACAGAGAGCCCAGAAATAAACCCATGTCTTTATGGTCAATTAATATTTGACAAAGGATGCAAGAGTATACAATGGAGTAAAGATAGTCTCTTAATAAATGGTATTGAAAAAATTGGTCAGGTAAATGCAAAAAAGAGAAACGAAATGAGACTACCAACTTACACCATTCATAAACACACACTCAAAATGGATAAAAGACTTAAAGGTAAATCAAAAAACTATAAAATATTTTAGAAGAAATCATAGACAGTAGACTCTCAAACATCTCTAATAGCAATATTTTTGTTGATATATCTCTGAGAGCAAGCAAAATAAAAGACAAAATACAGAAATGGAACAATATCAAACTAAAAGGCTTTTGCACAGCAAAAGACACCATTAACACAATAAAAAAACAACAAACACAGTGGGAAAACATATTGCTGATATGTTTGATAAGGGGTTAATAAGCAAAATTTATATAGAACTTCTAAAATTCATACCAGGAATACAATCCAATTAAATAATGAGCAAAGGAACTGAATAGACGCTTCTCTAAGAGGACATACAGATGGCCAATAGGCATAGGAAAAAATAATCAACATCACTAATCATAAGAGAAATGCAAATTAAAACCACAATGAGCTATCAACTCACACCTGTCAGAAGGGTTTTCATTAGCAATCAACAAACAAGTGCTGGTGAGGGTGTGAGAAAAAGAAATTCTCCTGCACTGCTGGTGGAAATGCAGACTTGTGCAGCCACTGTGGAAAACAGTATGCTGTTTTCTCAAAAAAATTAAAAATGGAACCACCTTATGACCCATCTATCCCACTTCTAGGAATATATCCTAAGAATCCCAAAGCACCAATTCAAAAGAAAATATGCACCCCCATGTTCATTGCGGCATAGTTTACAATAGCCAAGATCTCAAAACAGCCAAAGTATCTGTCAGTGGATGACTGGATAAAAAAAGCTATGATACATTTATACAATGGAATATTATGTGGCCATGGAAAAAGGAGCTCTCTGTTTTGAAATACCATGGATGGACCTGGAAATTATTATGCTAAATAAAATAAGCCAGGAAGAAAAAGACAAATATCATTTTATCGCACTTATATGTGAAATCTAATGAACACAATAAACTGAGTAACAAAATAGAAATAGAGGCGGGGTCACAGGGAACAAATGCACACAGCTGTAACAGGGAAGGGGAAGAGGAGATGAAAACAAAGAAGGTGAAAGGATTAGCAAAATTATACACAGAGAGAGAGAGAGAGAGAGAGAGAGAAAGAGAGAGATACACACAACAGGGTAGCTATTTCCAGAGTGAAAGGAAGGGTGTATGGAGCTAGAGGTAGGAAAGAAAAAGGGATGAAATAGGAATGAAAAAAAACACTTTGCATGGGCCATGGGTGTCACGAATTTAGGGGTAGAAGGTGTTAAATTAAGTGGTATGTTTGAAACCATCTCAACACAATAAATTAAAACAATAATAATAAAAAACAATAAAATAAAAAGAGGCATTAAATCTTCAAGTATGCATGACATTATATTCCAGAGAAGGAAAATTCTAAATTCCTAAGAAAATAAATTACTGAAGAGTCTATAAATCATTTTTAAACTATTATTGATTATGAAAGTCTCAAAAGGTCTCAAGATAATGCATATTTCTCTACATGGCCACTATACTGAGAAATAATGTATAGAGATTTAGCAGTCACAGAGGGAAGTAAGATTCCTATGCAGTAAGAAAAAAAAAGAAAAAGAAATAGAAGATACAAAAATTGGAAAGAATCATACAAAACTTAACTATTTGCAGATGATGTTGAAAATGTAATAGAATTAACAAATAATTAAACCTAAAAAGAAAAATGAATTCAGGCAAAACTATCAGGCACAAGATCAATTTACAAAAATCATCAGTGCCAGTCTGATATGTGAAGAGCTTCAATGTCATCATTCCATCTTCACAACAAGGAACGATCTGAATAACTGAACAGCAACAATTCTTTTTACTTCCATCAGAGAATTAAGGTCACACATTTTGCCCCCAAAATTAAAGGGACAAGCAAATGCAGAGAATCACAGTTTACCAGGAGCAGAAGTCTGCTCATGAAGCCAGTGACAGTAGGAGCTTAAGCTATAAAGCAGGGGTCCCCAAACTTTTTATACAGGGGGCCAGTTCACTGTCCCTCAGACCGTTGGAGGGCCAGACTATAAAAAACACTATGAACAAATCCCTATGCACACTGCACATATCTTATTTTAAAGTAAAAAAAAAAAAACGGGAATAAATACAATATTTAAAATAAAAAACAAGTAAATTTAAATCAACAAACTGACCAGTATTTCAATGGGAACTATGGGTGTGGATGCATTCTGTTGTTCTCTCTCTGACCACCAATGAAAGAGGTGCCCCTTCTGGAAGTGCAGCGGGGTGGGGTGGGGTGGATAAATGGCCTCAGGGGGCCGCATGCAACCCCCAGGCCATAGTTTGGGGACCCCTGCTATAAAGGATGAATTGCTAAAGGGTGTCCTGAGCTTGATAGTTAAAAGCCAAGAACAAAGATGAGATAAACAAAACTTCTCTTCAGAAACCATGCAAGCAAGAAGAAGGTGGAGTGACATATTTAAAGTATTGGGGAAAATACACCACCAATTCCTCTGCATTCATGATATACATCCAAATTCAGCACTTCTAGTCACATAGAAAATCAGAGGTAAAATAAACAGTTGACAGAGTGAGACTTACAGTGTTTAAAACCTGCTAAGGAATTAATATGGCATGCATAAAAAACAGCTACAAATGATTAAGAAAAAGACAAGACAACTCAATAGAAAAACAAGCAAAGAATATAAGTTGGCAAATCATTTAAAGAGAAGCCCACTGGCAAATAAGTGTGGAAATCAGAGATGTGCACCAGAATCAGAGAAATGCCAATCGTGACAACATTGAGATACACCTTAACATCCATCAGATAATAAAAATTAAATATCGGATCATACCAAATATAGACAAGAAAGCAGAGAAACAAAATTTCTTATTCTCTTCTGGCAGGAGTATAACTGAAGTAGTATTATAAAAAATAGTATGATGGTACTTAATTAATTCAACATACACATTGTCCCATGCTCCAACAATCACAAACCTGGCAATAAACACCAAAGAAATTAGCATACAAATCAAAAAGCAGCCTCTGTAAGGATATTTATCACAGTGTTCTTTTGTAGTTCCAGAAAGATGAAATTTACTTAGGTATCCATAGCTTCAGCAATAGATAAGTAAATATAATCTCAAATAATGTACTACCCTTAGAAACAATACAGTAAACACATATACAGCAATAAAATAGATCTTAAATATGTATTGTTGAATGAAAAAAAAAGTGAAACAAATATCTCTAAGACAACACCATTTTTATAAGTTAATATTAGGAATACACAGAAAATAACACTTGAATTTACTAAGATACATAACAAACACATTAAAGTAAAGCCTTTGAGGGTAGGAGAAATGGAATAGGGCTGTGCGTAGTGAAAATAAAAGTAAGTAAATTGATACAATAGAGGAATCATGGACTAAGGATAATAGTGTAGCATTAATTGAGGAGAATTATGAATCAAATTCTATAGTTGAGTGTCAAATGAAGAAACTGATAATAACAAAACCCTAAAAGTAATAGTAACATAAAAGAAACTTGTCAGTGCAATTCACCATACTAACACATTAAAAAAGAGAAATGAGTATCTCAACAGATGCAGAAAAGGCATTTGATATATTCAAGTACTTATTCTGGACTTAATAAAAAACAACACATGGAGAACTGGGTTTTGAACAGAACTTTAAGAGTACCTTAAACAGTTCTATACCAAGCATCATAAGTTATAGGGAACATTAGAAGCATTTCCATAAAAGATGGGAATACACCAGCATACCCACCAGCATTGCTACTAACCAATATTATGCTGGAGACCTTAATCCATGTAAAAACACAAGATAATGAGTAAGTATGAGAGACATGAAGTAACTAAACTGTCATTATTTAAAAACCACAATCATCTTTATAGAAAATTGAGATGTAAACAAAACAATATGAATATGAAATTCAATAATGTTCTTATTTATAAGCAAATAAATTAGAAATACTAATTTTAAAAATTCTCATTCACAATAGGAATAAACTTATATAAAGCACCTAAGGAAAAAATCTAATCAAAAGTGCAAAATAATATAAAATATTACTAAAGAACATTTTTAAAGGTCAAACTAAGAGAGGAAATCTATCACAGACCTGGTGGTGGCACAGAATATAGAGCTTTGACCTGGGACGCTGAAGACCCAGGTTCACAACCACAGGTCACTGGCTTGAGCGCAGGCTCACCAGCTTCAGCATGAGGTCACTGGCTTGAGCATGGGATCATAGACATGACCCCATGGTTATTAGCTAGAGCCCACAGTCACTGGCTTCAGCAAGAGGTGACTGGCTCAACTGGAGCCCCTCAGTCAAGGCACATATGAGAAGCAATCAATGAACAACTAAAAGTGCCACAACTACAAGTTGATCCTTCTTATCTCTCTCCCTTCCTGTCTGTCTCTGCTTCTCTTCTCTATTTATCTCTCTGTTTCTCTCTCTCTCTCTCTCTCTCTCTCACTCTCTCTCTCTCTCTCAGACACACACACACACACACATACAAAAAATACTAACTTTATAACAAATACAAAGCAGATATTTTTATACAATAAAATGGTTGGGTGAGAAAGAAGATGTCAACAAATCATCAAAAAAAATGGGGACAGAACATGAAAAGCCATTGTACAGACAAAATATGTAAAAGGCCAATTATTTTAGGCAGAGTCTTAATCTTGAAAGTAACTAGAAAAAAGCAGATTTTAATAAAAGAAGATACCATTTCTACCCAATAATAATATCTATCCAGTTTTGGTGAAATGGAAGGAACTACAAACTTTCTGCTGAAAGCAATTTGGTTGTATTTAGTAAAATAAAAAATATATATATGCATGCACTTAAAGGTAGGTCCCTAAGAGAAACTCACATCCCTGTTCCGGGATGGAGGAAGACATTCACTGCAGCATGGTTTTTAAGAGTGAAAACAGGAAATAATCTAAGTGTACAGCAGTAGGGTACTTGACAAATAAAATATGATTTATTCAAGAGATGGGCCTATATAACAGCTGAAAGAAACAGATTATATCTGTCTCTAATTTATATTAAACAGATTTCAAATATATAATATTAAGGAAACCCACAGATAATAGAGGAAGATATCATGTATAAATGAAAACCATATAAAATACAAAATGTATTGTAAACATAGATTAAAAAAACTATTTTTTAAATTGAGCAAGAGACACATTAAACTCTTCACAGAAGAGCTTTGAGGGGGACAGGAAGGTGAATGGGATTCAGGGGGTGTCGTTTTAGTTCCCTAGGGCTTAATCTTAAACTGAAATAGCTTTTTAAAAAGAATTCTAGATATGATAACAACTAACAATGTCTAACTCTATACCACAGGAATAAGAATATTGTCATACCTGTTCTTTGTATTTTTCTGAATTTTAAATTTTTTAAGTATAAAAAATATATATTCACTCCACACCCATTAAATAAAATCACAAATTTTTAAAAATATACACTTGAATTAAGAATATTTGTTTGTGTGCCTACATATCTTGATGCAAATCTGTGTATATACAGAGGTATACCATATTAACAATGGGAAAAACAACATGACCCTGAACAAGACTAGCTTATACTTATTTGGTAGCAAGTAGTGATATAGTTTGAGCTGCACTCAAATTGCACTGCTGTTAGAAGTATTCATCTTTCAAACTGTGTAAAAAAGACTAAAATAGAGATGATTTTGAAGGCTATTAACAAGATCTAAGCAGAACGTAATGTATTAGTATAAATAAGTAGTAAGTAGTAATAAAAAAGAAAAAAAGTGAATCTCATCTCTCTCTACTTCCTTTATTATCATATCCAAGTAGTAGAGGTACTTAAAAAAATAACTATGTACAAGATATGCAGTCTTCTTTTTTAATGTTTTATTTATTGATTTTAGCTGAAAAGAAGAGAGAGAGAGGAAGATCTGTTCCTGCATGTGCCCTGACTGGGGATTGAACCAACGAATTCTTTGCTTTGGGATGCAGCCTTAAACAAATGAATTATCCAGACAGAGTGTGAGTAAGATTAATTCTTAGCTCTTCAGTAGAAAATATTCTCCAAAATATTTAAAGGAATCTTTGTATGTGAACTGTCTATAGAGAAATTTTGAGTCACTGAAGTATAAAGTTGACATTGCTATTTTGCATATTCATCTACCATGATGAAAATATAAGGGTTGTTTTACCCATAATATTGAACTATAACTACATACCAGTCACCCTAGTAGGCACTTTCCATACATTTTCCTATTTAACCTTTACATCAGCACTGTGAAGCGGGAATTTTATTGCACCTCCATTTAACTAGTAAGGGGACTGAGGTTCAAAGTTATGAAATAACTTGCCCTAATCAGACGAATGCTAGTAACTGTTGATACTGAAATGCAAACCAAGGTGTGCCTAGATCTAAATCTGTGCTCTGCTACCACCATCCTATTCTCTTCTACTAAATGACATCATCTATTTAGCTTTACACAAACAAAATCCTGAGTTCCAAGTGACAGTGAATGTTGATAAGTCTATCATTATTAAACTATCTTTATTTTTATAAGTAAATAATTATGCTGTTATGTTATTTATTTTAGAGTTTTTAATAACAGCTACTTCAACTCTTTAAGCTCCACTTTTGAAATGAGGTTAGTAATACTATTACTTTATTAATTGAGATTCTTTGAGTTACTGTCTTAACATATTGAGATTAAATCAGATGAAACATTTAAACATTTAACAGTTTCTAGCATGTATTTAGTGGTAAGCAAATATTGGCTGCTATTATCTTTTATTTCACAAATATTTTATTACTGATAATACTACTACCTTATTAATTGAAACTCTTTGAGTTACTGTCTTAACATATTGAGATTATATCAGATGAAACATTTAAACATTTAACAGTTTCTAGCATGTATTTAGTGGTAAATAAATATTAGCTGCTATTATCTCTTATTTCACAAATATTTTATTACTCATAGAGTTCAAATCTTTGATAAAGAACCCCAAATCTCTACTACCTTCTACAGTACAAGAGAATCATATCATTGGTGTTCAATATACAATCATGGAGCACTACAATCTTAATTTCAAAGTTATCTGAAAAATTATCTTCATTAAACTGAAAATGTGGACTTCATCTAATAGCTCAACTGAATACAGGAGTCATCCTTTAATTTTATAGCAATTAATTATTTAGGTTAGCCTGCCATCTAGTGGAATGACTATAACCATCCAAAAGATTTAAAATATTATACACACTTTTTTAAAAAAATCTAATAATATTCCAGGTCTGACCAGTGGTGGTGCAGTGGAGAAAGCGTCAACCTGGAAATGCTGAGGTTGCTGGTTCAAAACCCTGGGCTTGCCTGGTCAAGACACATATGGGGATTAATACTTCCAGCTCCTCCCCTCTTCTCTCTCTCTCTCTCCCCTCTCTAAAATGAATAAATAAAATCTTTTTTAAAAATGTACTAACATTCCAGTAAAGGTAAGAGCAGTATCATATGTAAAGGTTTAAAATAAAAAAGTAAAATCAAATTGTGTATTGTCTATATGTCAGGCACTGAACTGAATGCTTCCACATACCTTATCTCACTCAATTATTTGTCAAAATAAGTATTCAATACTAGCTCTTCAATGCTAGCAAAGCATCAAATTTAATTCAATACACTTTTACAGAATTTTTAAAAAGCAGATATAATCTCTGTTCTTTTGGAGTTCATAGACCAGTGTGGAGTGTTATTAAACTAATTAGTATGCAAATTAATAAAATTATAAATTCTGTTTAGATCTATGAAGAACTTTAGAAGAGAATCCTAAATTTAGTAGGGAGTTTGGAAAGGGCCTCTCTGAGAAAGTGATGTGTCACCCAATGCTTAAGAATAAAGAGATATAGGAATTTGAGACAGAGGGAATAATAGAATGTATGAAGGTCCTGAGGTGGACAAAGGTTTGTTGCCCAAAGGATTGAAAGGACAGCAATGGTATAGTTGTAAGGGAGACAGTAGTACCCGATGAGCTTAGGGAGGTATAAGCAGGGTCTTGTTAAAGGGTAGGTCAATGTTAAGGATTCCGATTTATTATTTTATCATAAGTATAATGGAAGCCATTTGAAGTATTTAAACAGGGAGAGACATATGATAAAATATATGGTTTAAAAATAACATGCTAGCTTCTCTAGTGAAATAAATTGAAGGGAGATGTAAATATAAGAAGAAAAATGAGGACCAACTGAGACACTGTTTTAATAGTCAAAACAATAGGTGGTGCAGCCTCAGACCATAGTGGTAGCTGTCAACATACAAATAGGGTATGGCAAAAGTAGGTTTACAGCTGAGAGTATGTGAACACAGAGTTTATTCTTCTATTATTGATTAATCATTCTATTATATTTCATGTGAACAATTGCAAACCTGCTTTTGCCCCACTGTGTATTTTCTATACTAATAATTGGCACTTTTGAGTGTGTTCTAGGCATAAACATGCATTATCTCATTTAATCCTCACAGCAATCGTGTAAAGTAAGCATTGTTAATATCTTAGTTTTACAGATTAAAAAACTGAGGCTCAGAAATATGAAGTTAGAAGCCAGTGGCTACACAGTTATCAAGTAACAAAGCAGGGCCTCTAATTACTTTATTGGTCTCAGAAAAACCCATTTCCTCAAAACAGTTTTAATTATTAGCAATTCAGTCTGTATTATTACAATGCATTTTTTTGTTATTGTATCATATGCTACTGGTAAAGGGAATAATATCAATATACAGAGAAACTCATGTTGGTTCTTCCATGGTTTGCCAACTATGTTCATACTTTGTAGCAACTAAGAGAAGATTTTTTCATAATTAAAGAGAAAACATTAACTACATGTGACTTAAGAAAATATTTGTGTAAGATAGTTTTACTTATGGGTAAAAGGTAAAGTTGTTCTTGAATCCACTAAACCAAACACCTGTTGCACTCAAGGAATGCACCTTGCAAGTTTGTCAAGATATTGAAAGTAGATTCAGTAACTGATAATGAATTGGATATTAGGAGGGAGCTAGGGGTAAGGGACAAGAAAGCACTGAAAATAGTCCCAGATTCTATCTTCAACAACTGAGCAGGTAGAGGTATTAATGTGAGAAAGAGGAGAGAAAAAACTCAGACATTTAGATATTTAACTGCAAACAGGTATTTTATGTATAGGGCCAATATATATTAGACTATTATTTAGGGACAAGGGCCAAAAACTCTACTGGACAAACAAGGAACACTATGTCTTATTTTGTGCTTCTTTAGAGGTAAACTTATTAGCTAACAGCTAGGTATGTCTTATAGTCAGGTGTGTCTTATAAAGCAAAAAATACGGTATATGCCACCAAATTTAACAATCTAGAAGAAATGAATAAATTCCTAGAACTATACAATCTTTCTAGACTGAATCACGAAGAAGTGCAAAGCCTAAATAGACCCATAAGCAGAAAGAAAATAAAAACAACTATCAAAAACTTCCCAAAAATAAAAGTCCAAGGCCAGACAGCTATATTAGTGAATTCTACCAAACATTCATAGAAGATCTGGTTCCCATCCTTTTCAAAGTCTTCCAAAAAATTGAAGAGGAAGCAACACGTTCAAAAAGTTTTATGAGGCCAACATAACCCTCATACCAAAATCTGGCAAGAACAATTCAAAAAAAGGAAAAACAGACCAATATCTCGAATGAATACAGATGCAAAAATTCTAAACAAAATACTAGCAAATCAAATACAACAAAACATTAAAAAATAATACATCACAATCAAGTGGGGTTCACCCCAGAAGCACAAGCATTGTTCAACATATGTAAAACAGTTAACATAATACACTATATTAACAAAACAAAGAACAAAAGCCATATGATCCTATCAATAGGTGCAGAAAGAGCATTCAATAAAAGATAACTTCCTTTTATGCTTAAAACACTCAATAAGATGGGTATAGAAGGAAAATACCTTAATATAATAAAGGCCATCTATGATAAATCATCAGCTAACATCATACTAAATGGTAAAAAACTGAAAGCTTTTCCTCTAAAATCAGGAGCAAGATAAGGTTGCTCACTCTCTCCACTTCTATTCAACATAATGCTGGAAGTTTTAGCCAGAGCAATCAGACAAGAGAAAGAAATTAAAGGCATTCATATCAGGAAAGAAGAAGTAAAGGTTTCACTTTTTGCAGATGACATAATCCTGTATGAGGAAAACCCCAAAGATTCCACAGAAAGACTATTAGAAACAATAAACCAATACAATAAGGTTGTGTGATACAAAATTAATATACAGAAGTCTATTTTTCATATCCACCAAAAATGAAATTTTGGAAAATGAACTAAAAAAAATCCCTTTTACAATTGCAAGAAGAACAAAAAATTACCTAGGAATGAACATAACAAAGAATGTCAAGTACTTATATACTGAAAACTACAAAGCATTATTATAGGAAATCAAAAAAGACACAATGAAATGGAAAAATATCCTATGTTCATGGGTAGAAAAAATAAACGTAGTTAAAATGGTCATATTACCCAAAGCAATATACAAATTTAATGCAATTTCCATCAAAGTTCACCAATATTATTTTTTAAATAAATGGGACAAAAAAATATCAGGTTTGTATAAAACCATACAAAAACCCAAAAAAACAAAGTAATCCTAAGGGGAGAGAAAACAAAGCGGGAGGCATTACAATACCTGACTTCAAATTACACTACAGAACCATGATAATCAAAACAGCATGGCATTGGTAGAAAAAAATAGACACACAAACCAATGGAACAGAATCAAGAGACCAGAAATAAAACCACATATATATTGGCAAATCATCTTTGATAAGGAAGCCAAAAACACACAATGAAGAAAAGAAGGCCTCTTCAATAAACGGCACTGGGAAGATTGTAAAGCCACATGGAAAAGAATAAAACTTAAGTACAGTTTGTTTTCTTTTTTTTTTTTTTTCAGTTTGTTTTCTTGAACAAAAATTAATTAAGAATGGATCAAAGACCTAACTATAAGATCTAAAACAATGAATTACATAGCGGAAGACGTAGGTACTAAACTCATGGACCTTGGCCATAGAGAACATTTTATGAATTTGAACACAAAGGCAAGGGAAGTAAATGCAAAAATAAATGAATGGGACTATATCAAACTAAGAAGCTTCTGCACAGCAAAAGAAACTTAAAATAAAACCAACAGACAGTCAACCAAATGGGAGATGATATTTTCAAACAACAGCTCAGATTAGGGGTTAATACCCATAATATATAAAGAACTCACAAAAGTCAGCAACAAACAAGCAAACAATCTAATAAAAAAAAATGGAAGAGGACATGAACAGACACTTCTCCTAAGAAGAAATACAAATGGCTAATAGATATATGAAAAGATGTTCATCTTCACTAGCTATTAGAGAAATGCAAATCAAAACTACAAGATACCACCTCGCACCTGTTAGATTAGCTATTATCAACGAGACAGGTGTTAGAGAGGCTATGGAGAAAAAGAAACCCTCATTCACCGTTGGTGGAAATGTAAATTAGTACAACCATTATTGAAGAAAGTATTGTGGTTCCTCAAAAAATTAAGAATTGAACTACCATATGACCCAGTAATCCCTCTACTGGGTATATACCCCCAAAGCTCAAAAACATTGGTACATAAAGACACATGCACACTCATGTTTATCACAGCATTATTCACAGTGGTCAAGACATGGAAACTATCAAAGTGCCCTTCAAAAGATAGTTGGAGCCTGACCAGGTGGTGGCACAGTGGATAGAGCATCAGACTGAGATGCAGAGGACCCAGGTTTGAGACTTCGAGGTCACCAGCTTGAGCGCAGGCTCATCTGGTTTGAGCAAAGCTCACCAGCTTGGACCCAAGGTCGCTGGCTTAAGCAATGGGTTACTTGGTCGGCTGTAGCCCCCCGGTCAAGGCACATATGAGAAAGCAGTCAATGAACAACTAAGGTGTCAGAATAAAAAACTAATAATTGATGCTTCTCATCTTTCTCCATTTCTGTCTGTCTGTCCCTATTTATCCCTCTCTCTGACTCTCTCTCTCTGTGTGTCTCTGTAAATAAATTAATAAATAAATAAATAAAGTACAGGTATTGTTAATAAAATAGATAGTTGAATAAAGGTGTGGTACATATATACAGTGGAATGCTACTCAGCGATAAAAAAAGATGACATAGGATCATTTACGACAACGTGGATGGACCTTAATAACATTATACTGAGTGAAATAAGTAAATCAGAAAAAGCTAAAAACTGTATGACTTAATACAAAAGTAAGATACAAAATTGAGACTCATGGACATTGATAAGAGTGCAGTAGTTACCAGGGGGAGGGGGAAGGTGAAAGAGGGAGTAGGGTGGTGAAGGAGGAAGTGTGTAAAGAGGAACAAATATGAAATGAAGGATGATTTGACTTTGAATGATAGGAATACAACATAATTTACTGTCCAAATGATGTGGGGACTTTGCCCAATATCTATGTACTTGTTTTGACCAATATTACCCTGTTAAATTTCATTTTATAAATTAAAAAATAATAATAATGAGAAACCACTAATGGTTTGCAATCATTAGAGAAAGTAACTTGGTTAGAACCTGAATTTTTAAAAGTTAGAAAATTTCATGATCTGTATGAGATGATTGAAAAGTTTTTCATTGAATGGGTATTTGCTAATATTAAAAAATTATTGCCCTGGCTGGATAACTCAGTTGGTTAGAGTATCATTTCAAAGTACAGAGGTTGCTGGTTCAATCCTGGTCAGGACACATATAAAAACAGCTTGATGTTCCTGTCTATCTCTGTCTCTTCTTCTCTCGCTAAAATCAATAATAATAAAAATGTTTTTAACTATTTTCTCTATATTTCTCTTTTAAAAAGACATTATAATTACATTGTGGTATTGTTTATTCAAAAATTTATCTTTTAAAGATTTACACGCCTTGATTAACTTCAACTGTTATGAAAGCCAAACAGATAAAGATGAGCAAAGAAACCAGAATATCTGCTCGAAAAGTAGAAGGAAAATCAGAGGAGTCTTATATCATAAAAGCCAAAGAAAGAGCAGTTTCCATAAGAAAATAGTGCATATAAAGTGCTTAATACAGTGCCTGGAGTATAGTAAATGATGAACAAATGCTACATTTATGATGATTACTGGTGAGGAGGAAGTGATGCAGAATACCAAAGAATGGCAAAAGGTCAAGAAAGAGAAATCACTTAAGAAGATCATTTCTGTGGAATGGGGGAACAAGCTCCCTTAGAGTGATTTCAGAATTATATGGAAAATACAGATATTGAGACACTAATTGGAGATAATTCTTTTAAAATATCTGACTGACATGGGAATATATATATATATATATATATATATATATATATATATATATATATATATATATATATATATAGACAGTGGCTGGAATAATGCACTGATTTAATAAAGGTAGTATTTGGTCATGCAACTGTTTGGGGGAAGAAGAGTTTGAAAATGAGAAAAACTTAAGCATGTTAAATGCTGGTAAGAAAATGGTAGAGCCTGACCAGGCAGTGGCACAGTAGATAGAGCGTCGGACTAGAATGCGAAAGACCCAGGTTCGAGACCCCGAGGTCGCCAGCTTGAGCACAGGCCCATCTGGCTTGAGCAAAAGCTCACCAGCTTGGGCCCAAGGTCGCTGGCTCTAGCAAGGGGTGGCTTGGTCTGCTGAAGGCCCGCGGTCAAGGCACATGTGAGAAAGCAATCAATGAACAACTAAGGTGTTGCAACGGCAATGAAAAACTGATGATTGATACTTCTCACCTCTCTCTCCATTCCTGTCTGTCTGTCCCTATCTATCCCTCTCTCTGACTCTTCATCTGTCCCTGTAAAAAAAAAAAAAAAGGTAGAAAGGGAGAAAAATAAATTGACAAGAAAAGGGCTGTCTGGGTTCTAAAAAGTTATAAATGGTAGAATACAGAACACACAGAGAAGGGAGTATTTTTTTAATTAACTTACTTTTTTGTACATAGAAATTAAATTTAATCAGGTGACACTGGTCCATAGGAAAACATATGTTTTAAGTGTACATCTCTTGCTTCCCTTTGTTATCACTGTAGTTCATTTACACCTAATTATATTAGCCTCATGTCTGATCTTTCCCATCTTCTAACACTCCACATTTATAATTGAAGTTCATATATTTTTCCTAAAACATAATTTTTGTCATGTCACATCTCTGCTTAAAATCAGCAGGAGTCCTCTTTCTATAGGAGAAAATTCAAACTTCTAACTAGATATCCATCTTATCTACCTCCATTTCCTCATCATACTATTTCTATAGCACAGAATTAGGTATCTTGTTTCAAGATTTAATTTCAGTCATATTTTAACTCTTCCCTGAATCCAAATTCATCTCTCTCTTCTTTGAACACCAAGTCATCTACCCTCTGAACCACTCATTTTAGCACTTAAAAATAAAAAATATGGCCTGACCTGTGGTGGCGCAGTGGATAAAGCATCAACCTGTAACACTGAGGTTTCCAGTTCAAAACCCTAGGCTTTCCCAGTCAAGGCACATATGGGAGTTGATGCTTCCTGTTCCTCCCCTTTTCTCTCTTTCTTTCTCTCTCTGTCTGTCTGTCTCTCTCCTCTCTAAAATTAATAAATAAATAAATGAATTTTAAATATGGTGATAAGATCCAAGATGGTGACAGAGTATGCAGAGATGTTCCAATTGCCTCCTCCCAGGACCAAACTTGAGTTATAATTAAATTTTCAAAAATCACTTTGAAAAACCAACTCATGACTAAATTAAGAGGAATTCCATCACCAATAATTTTTTAGAAGAAGCCACATCAGAATGGTAGAAAGAGCAAAGACACAAATAGGACTGCTATGCTCCTTTGAGTTGCAGCTTAGGTTCATGAGGGATATCTTCACTGTAAGGGAGGTTAGCCCTGACAGATGTGGGTCCTAACCACCAACCCAGATTCCCTAGCCTAGAGCATCAGAGCCTGAAAGTTCACATAGTATTTGGCAGTAATAAGAGACAAGGATTCTGTCTACAAGAAAGAGACAAGAGTTCTCAATGATTCAGGCACACTCCTAAAAGACCAATACAGAAAATTTCACTCACAGTCATTTACCCTGGGTGCTGTCAGAGAGAGGGCTGAGTGAACTAGATTCAGGAGAGGAGAGTGAGAGATTGGTGGTCCCAGGGAAAGACACAGTGGGGGAACAGACACCAAGGTCCTTTTACAGAATTATTTCTAGAGTAAGGAGCTGAAGTGGCCTGGATATTAGTACCAATGAGCCCACCTTTTTCAAATTAACATCACAACAAATTTGGTAGTAAGAGCAGAGCTAATGAACATAGAAGTAAAATGAGCAGACAAAAAAAAAACAAAAAATATGCCCCAATTGAATCAATAAGAGAAATCCCCAGAGAGAAAATTAAAAGAAATAGAAGCAACCAAATTACTAGACCCAGAGTTTAAAATAATGATTATTAGTACTCTCAAAAATCTTAGAGTAAGAATAGGTAATTGCAGTAAGAACTTAAACAACAGATAGTATGCATTAAAAGAGACATTAAAATTATAAAGCATAACCAGTTAGAAATGACAAATACAATATCTAAAATGAATATTGCACTAGAAGAAATCAACAGAAGGTTGGATAAAGCAAAGGATAAAGTCACTGATTTAGAGGACAAGATAAATGTAAGTGTAAGCACAGAAGCAGAACAGCAAAAAGAAAATAGGCTCAAGAGGCTGAGGAAACTCTAAGAGATCTCTGGAACAACATCAAACAAAACAACATTCACATCTTAGAAGAAGAGAAGTAACAATGGATAGAGAACTTGTTTTTAAATAATTATAGCTTCTGTGGCCAGTTGGCTCAGTGGTAGAGTATTGGCCCAGCATGTGGATGTTCTAGGTTTGAGTCCCAATCAGGGCACACAGGAGAAGCAACCATGTACTTCTCCACCCCTCCCCTACTCCCTTCTCTCTCTCTATCTCTCTCTTTCTTCTCCTCTTGCAGCCATGGCTCAGTTGGAGCAAATTGGCCCCAGTGCCTGGGAGAAATAAAGAGCTTCCCAAACAAACAAATGACTAAAAGTGTTTATTACAACGAAACCAGTATTGCAAGAAATGTTAAAGAGCCTGCTATAAGAAGAGGAAAGAAAAAGAGAAATCAAGAGTGAGAGAGAATTATAGGTTTAAAGAATGAAATAGCAATAAATAAGTACATATTAATAATTACCTTAAATATAAAGACTAGATACTCCAATAAAAAAACATAGGGTAGCTGAATGGATAAGAAAACATTACCCATATATATGCTGTCTATTAGAGACCCACCTCAGTCTAAAAAATACACAGACTGAAAATGAAGGGATAGAAAAAAATATTCTATGCAAGTGGAAAAAAAGCTAGGGTAGTAATACTTATATCTGACAAAATAGCCTTTAATACAAAGTCTATAGTGAAGAACAAAGGAGGCCATACATAATAATAAAGGGAACAATCCAATAAGAGGATATGACCATTGTAAATATTTATGCACCCAATACAGGAACACTTAAATATATAAAGCAGAATTTGGTGGATATAAAGGAAGAGATTGACATCAGTACAGTAGTATTAGAGGATTTTAATACCCAACTAACATCAATGGACAGATCCTCCAGAAAGAAAATCAACGAAGAAACAGCAGGCTTAAATGACACACTCAATCAACAGGATTTAATTGACATCTTCGGAACATTTCACTCCAAAGCAGCAAAATATACATCCTTTTCAAGTGCTCATGGCACATTCTCTAAGATAGACCACATGTTAGAACACAAAACAAGTCTCAATAAATTTAAGAATATTGAAAACATATCAAGCATCTTTTGTAACCACAATTTTGTGTATAAAACTGGAAATCAACTAGAATACAAAACTTGAAAAACATTCAAACACTTGGAGGCTAAATAACATGTTATTAAATAACAAATGGGTTAACAATGAGATCAAGGAAGGAATAAAAAATGTTCTTGAAAGAAATGAAAATGAACATACAACAACCCAAAATCGATAGGACACAGTGAAAGCAATCCTAAGAGGGAAGTTCATAGCATTACAGGTTTATGTCAAGAAGCAAGAAAAGCTCAAATAAACAACATAAGCCTGCACCTAAAAGAACCCTAAAAAGAACAATTAAAGCCCAGAGGATGTAGAAGGAAGGAAATAAGATCAGAAAAAAATCAATAATAGAGGCTAAAAAAAAACACAACAAAGAATCAGTGAAACCTAGAACTTGTTTGTCGAAAAAGTAAACAAGATTGACAATTCTTTAACCAGACTCATGAAAGAAAAAGAGAGAAGCCAAATAAATAAACTTATAAATGAAAGAGAAGAAATAGCTAACATCAAAGAAATACAAATAATTGTAAAAAAAAATACTATGAGGTATATACAAATAAACTGGACAACCTGGGTGAAATTGATAAATTCCTAGAAACATACAATCTTCCAAAACTGAATCTCAAAAAAGCAGACAAATTACAACAAATGTAACTGAGCAGACAGATTATAACAAATGTAATTGAAACAATTATCAAAAAACTCCCAGCAAACAGAAGTTCTGGATCGGATCACTTCACAGGTGAATTTTACCAAGCATTCAAGGAAGAACTAATTAAGATCTATCCTTCTCAAGCTATTCTAAAAATTCAAGAGAGGGAAAACTTCCAAGCTTATTTTACAATGTATGGATTACCTATTTCCAAAACCATGTAAAGACACTACAAAGAAAACTATAGGCCACTATCCCTGATGAACATAGATGCTGAAATTCCCAACAAAATATTAGCAAATTTTATTCAGAAATACATTTTAAAAATCATACACCATAATCAAATGGGATTTATTCTTGGAAGGCAGGGCTGGTACAACATTTGTGATTCATTACATAAACAAAATGAAGGCTAAAAAACTACATGACTTCTCCAATTGAATAGCCTCAGCAATCTTAAAAAGGAAAAATAAAGCAGGAGGTATCACTCTTCCTGATATCAAGGTATACTACAAGTTCATTGTACTCAAGACAGCCTGGTACTGGCATAAGAACAGGCACATAGATCAATGGAACAGAACAGAGAACCCAGAAATAAACCCACACCTTTATGAACAACTGATATTTGACAAAGGAGGAAAGAGCATACAATAAAGTAAAGACAGCCTCTTTAACAAATGGTGTTGGGAAAATTGGACATCCACCTGCAAGAAAATGAAACTAGGCCATCAACTTATACCATTCACAAAAACAAACTCAAAATGGATGAAAGACTTAAATGTAAGCCTTGAAACCATAAGCATCTTAGAAGAAAACATAGGCAGTAAGCTCTCCGACATCTGTAGCAGCAATATATTTGCCGATTTATCTCCACGGGCAAGTGAAATAAAAGGCAGAATAAACAAATGGGACTATATCAAACTAAAAAGTTTTTGCACAGCTAAAGACAATAAGAACAGAATAAAAAGACAAACTACACAATGGGAGAACTATTCAACAATACGTCTGATAAGGCGTTAATAACCAAAATTTATAAAGAACTTGTAAAAATCAATACCAGGAAGAAAAACAATCCAATCAAAACATGGGCAAGAGAAATGAATAGACAATTCTCCAAAGAGGACATACAGATGGCCAATAGGCATATGAAAAAATGCTCAACATCACTAATCATTAGAGAAATGCAAATTAAAACCACAATGAGATATCACCTCACACCAATCAGAATGGCGCTCATCAGCATACATAGATGGGACATAAAAATGAGACTCAGAGACATGGATGAGAGTGTGCTGGCTACCCAGAGGGAGGGGGGATGGGGGGCGAAGGAGAGGGGAGGGGCACAAATAAAACCAGATAGAAGGTGACAGAGGACAATTTGACTTTGGGTGATGTGTACCCAATATAATCAAATGTCAAAACTAAAGATATTTTTTCTAAACACATGTACCCTGATTTATCAATGTCACTCCATTAAAATTAATAAAATAAAAGAAAGATTAATGAATATTTGAAAAGCACTATAAAAAAGCTTGCGCAAAACTTATTTAAATTCTATTCAGGAAAAAACTTGAGTTTGTAACTCTTGTGTTTCTATGCTTGTTGAGGACAATCTTGTTTGGTGCTCCAGCAGTAGTCTGCTCAACACTAACAGCTCCAAGATTTTGGGGAAACTTATCAAGGTGACTGTTCAGGAAGTGAATCTTAATGTTCATGTTACATCCAATGTCGCAGAAAGCCAACAGCATCCTTTGAACCAGAAGTTCATAGTTTTATGCTTATTTGTTGCCAAGGAAGTTCATTGTAACTGCCACAAAAGACTGCCATCCTGCTTTCTCCTCCTTATTCATCTTCCTGGCAAATTCTTCATCACATATGAGGGTTCGAATCTGAGATCCATCGAATACACCTGCTTTTATCTCCTCGAAAGACAAGGCAGGAAAAGCAAATATGTTGAAAGCATTCACTTTCTCTATTCAAAGCCTGAACTAACTGCTTCATTAAGCCAAGCTTGATGTGAAGTGGGAAGAAATGATGCTGTCTCGATTAACTACAGGTTCATTCACAGTATTTTGCATCCCTACTTTCAGAGCTTCATGTTTTGGCCACTCCTTCTGTTTTCAGTGTTTCTCCCGAGCTCGGCTGTCCCACTAACACAAAAAGCAAGGATACTTCGTGAAATCTTTCTGTTGCCTTAGCAGAAAATTTCCCATTTTAAGATCCACACAAATGATCCAATTATGCTCCTCATACTTCAGAGAGTAGAGGACAATATTTACATCTTTATAATCTTTTTGCAGATGAGTTGAATAACCAATTGGAACCACTGCCTAAACATTACCGTTGTGTAGGAGAACACATTTCAGACTCCGTTTAGAGCTGTCAAGAAATAGCCGCCATCCTCTTGGACTGTAAGTAGTAATAGCTAGCTGACTGAAAAGACTACTGATTTCATGACAGTAAACAAAGTGTTTGTCTTTGGGAAAAAAGTCCACAAAAAATTGTGTGCTTTCTGAAAAGAGATACTTTAACTGATCAGTGAAGTACATTCTTTTTTTGAAGCCTGGAGGCTAATAACTCAGCTGCTTTCTTTTATAGGCCCAAGTCTCTTACTAAGTGTAAAGCCAATAGTCAGGGCCACAATCACAGCCGCCTGACCCATGCAGGTTCGAATTAGATTCGAACAGTCGGTAATGAAACAAGGGGCCAAAAACTGGTGAGCCATCAGCTTTAATTCTAGCTTGCACCCGGTGGGCAAGCAAAAACACACACTGGGCTCCAAAACCCACACATTCAGTGCTCACAAAGCTACTGACTTATCCGAGTTTCCTAGCATCAAAGGTTTCTAGCTCACCAGGCTTATTCACCTCTGTTCCCCATCTCCTCCAGCACAAACTCTTAACAAACTGGCTTCTTCATCAGCACTCTGCCATCTTGGCTTCCTCCTCTCTTCCACGTGGCCTTACTCTGCTCTCTTCTCTAACACTAACTCCAGGAACCAAGAGCGAGAGTTAGCTACCGGTCCGCCCACTTTATAGCATAGATAATCCAAACCTTTAATCCAATTAGACAAACAAGGAAGTCTCTGTATAATGGGATTCCTCAGGAGAGTGCACCACCCTACATCATCCAATCAGTCAAGACTGTGGAGAAGAGCTTACTCTTAAAACTAAGCCTTAGGCTACAACGACCCGGCCTGCCCACAGCCTGTTCCAGAACACACATTAATATTAACGAACTTCCATGTGGGCAGCGCCATCTTTAACAAAGTGAGCATAATATATTTTATCTGCCCAACACTAAGTTTTTCAATTCGGGTTGGCTAAACTGCTGAGGGGTTAATGACTGCTTGGCATCAGAAGAAGACCCTTCAGATTCTACAACCATTTCCTCATGCATCTTATCAAAATACACTTGATCACCATGTTCACTTTCTTCGTCCTTAGAAGAAATAAAACCATTGAAAACTGGAACTGGGAGTGTCTCAGAGTGTGGAATAGGTCGTATTACTGAAGGAATATTAGGATATGTGATCATATGTCGTTTTTTCTTGCCAATGCCTTTTGTTTGGATCAGAGAGAAATAACAGTCACTTCTGTGGTCCTTAGGTTCACGCCAAATCATGGGAATACCAAAAGACATTTGTTCGGCAGATAAAATATAATATGCTCACTTTGTTAAAGATGGTGCTGCCCACATGGAAGTTCGTTGATATTAATGTGTGTTCTGGAACAGGCTGTGGGCAGGCCGGGTCATTATAGCCTAAGGCTCAGTTTAAGAGTAAGCTCTTCCCCACACCCTTGACTGATTGGATGATGTAGGGTGGTGCACTCTCCTGAGGAATCCCATTATGCCTCAGATGGGTGACTTTGTATCAGAGACTTCCTTGTTTGTAAATTGGATTAAGGGTTTGGTTTTTCACAATATAAAGTGGGACGGACCAGTAGCTTGATCTCTCTCTCTTTGGTTCCAGAGTTCCTGAGGTTAGTATTAGAGAGGAGAGCAGAGTAAGGCCACATGGAGGCCAGGAGAAGCAGCCAAGATGGCAGAGTGCTGAGGGAGAAGCCAGTTTGTTAAGAGTTTGTGCTGGAGGAGTTGGGGAACAGAGATGAATAAGTCTGATGAGCTAGAAACCTTTGATTCTAGGAAACTCAGATAAGTCAGTAGCTTTGTGAGCACTGAATGTGTGGGTTTTGGAGCCCAGTGTGTGTTTTTGCTTGCCCGCCGGGTGCAAGCTAGAATTAAAGCTGATGGCTCACCAGTTCGTGGCTCCTGTGTTTCATTACCGACTGTTCGAATCTAATGCGAACCTGCGTGGGTCAGGCTGCTGTGATGGCGGCCTTGACTACTGGCTTTACAGCATTCCTTTGCATTTTCCTTTTGTCCAGTCACAAAGCATTTCCTCACAATTAGGACACACAATATGAGAAGCCCAATTCTTGTCGTGATCGCCATGGAGAACTTGAAAATAGGCAATATATGCACATGTCACAAATGATGAAATGTTGCACCTTTGATGTTGAAGTGTGTAACAGCCACATATATAACAGAAGGTGTCAGGACTATTCTTACATTTATGCCTACTCAATGAAGCCATGATTAATCTTAAAACAAAATAAGAGGGTGTTTTTATCAGATAATAATTTTTTACATTTAAATACAGCTACAATTATGTAAAAGTGATGTTTGTGAATGTTAATTGCCTTGTTGTTATGTTCAATGCAAAAATCATTGCCCTTTAACTCCAATTTAAAAACCAATGCATGCCATTAACTGTAACAAAAAGAAATTAAAATTGCCTAAGAACTAGAGCATGCACCAAAAAACCGATTTCATATTTGGAATCAGTGATGCAGAAATATATAGAAAAAGTTCTAAAACCTCATGCAACAGAAAATGAAAAAAATGTTTCCCAGTGTTACATGAGTCAGGAATACTATTCCAGGTGTTAAATATCAACACACCTTCCTTCTCCAGGCCTTTCAAAGCAGAACATTTGTGCTGTGAACTAAGTTCACATTTGTTTTTCTCCAATATTTCTATATCAGCACAAAGACCTTCAAATTTTGAGCTCCACGATTCTTTGTTTTTTAAATCCAGCAATTCCATTTCAAAGTTGTGAATGTCAATATTAAAGGGAAAAAATTTAATACTGTTACAGTAGCATTAAGAGGTTTTTTAACAAACACTAACATTGCTTTGCTGTTTCTGAATTCCTGAAACCTGTTGAGAAAAGCTTCCCTCATATTTAAAAGTGTTGTTTTGAAATAGCAAATGTCAATATCAGAATTATTTTCTTGGCAATGTTTCAGCAGGCTTGGAAAGTGAATCAAAGTTTCTCTTTCAAAATCTTGAGCAAAAAGAGGTAATTTATTTTCGAATAAAATAACTTCTTCTAACATTGAAAATATTGTGTTTCTTTTCCCTGTAGTTTAGGATGAAGCTGACTTAGATGAGACTGTGATGGCATGTCACCAGCCCATGCTTAAGACTCCTGCCCCTAGTTATGTTAGAGATTAGAGAAACTGGCTTATAAGGGAACTGAGGTTTAACAGTTATAGCCACACCTGCAAGAGTAGAAAATTTTTAACAAGCTTGGGCAAGGTTGATGTTTAATCTTGCTGGTATCAGCAAGGTGTGGTTCTCACACTTCAGCTTTTGGCAAGAAATTACAGATAGGCAGTTTAATCTTCTTAGAACAATAGATACTTTTGCAAGATATTATGCAAGCATGCTAATCTGCTTAGAACAATGGATATTTTTGCAAGATATGCCAACATTGTGTAACTTTGTGGTTTTTGTCTTTTTTTTTTGTGGCAGAGACAGAGAGAGTCAGAGAGAGGAACAGATAGGGATAGACAGACAGGAAGGGAGAGTGATGAGAACCATCAATTCTTCATTGCAGCTCCTTAGTTGTTCATTGATTGATTTCTCATATGTGCCTTGACTGGGGGGCTATAGCAGGCTGAGTGACCCCTTGCTTGAGCCAGCGACCTTGGGCTCAAGCTGGTGAGCCTTGCTCAAACCAGATGAGCCCACACTCAAGCTGGTGACCTCAGGGTCTTGAACCTGGGTCCTCCACATCCCAGTCCAATGCTCTATTCACTGCTCCACTGCCTGGTCAGGTGGTTTTTGTCTTTAAATACTGCTCTCTCCCCCAGCCTAGGGCCGCTCCCTGTTTCTCTGTGTAGATTGCAGATGGATGGTTCACTGGCCAGAAAATAAAGGCTCTTTAAATTTTAATTGATTTGGGCTCTGCTTCAGTTTCTCACGAGATGCACCACAACATTTGGAGGCCCCAGTGAGATACCACCGGACTTTTCCAGTGGTCAAGCAGGAGTCATTTGGGCCTTTGGGTGTGCTTCCTAGCTGGAGATGTCTGAGAAATGTTCCTCAGCCCCAGGCACGAGGCGACCGAAGGAACCAAAGGAGCATCTCTACTCAATTGGACATTGAGCTGCTCAGGAACTTGCGGGTAAGACACTTAGTCTAGACAGTTGGGGTCCTCCTAGGGGGAGAGCAGCAGGACTGGACGCAGCATATCTTTTGCAACCCAACCCTGACGGACGACAGTGGTCAGTGGTCCCAGAATTAGTGTTTATTTGTCTGTATGTACTCTGGAGTTTCAGTATTCTCTCTTTGTGTGTAGATTATTCTAAATCTGTCAAAATGGGTCAGTCTGCTTCACGCGCTAACTGTACAGCGCTTGAGTGTTTTTTGAATAATTTTCAGGACTTCAAGAAACGTGCCGCTGACTACGGAGCTCATGTTAGCTCCGGGAGACTTCACACTCTCTGTGAATTAGAGTGGCCAACGTTCCCTCTGGGGAACTGGCTGGCCCTCAGAAGGCTCTACTAATGTTTTTTATTGCTTACCGGGTACAGTCAGTCATCTTCCGGCATCCCGGACACCCGGACCAAATTCCATATATACAAATCTGAATTGATGTTCTCACTGAGCAATCAAAGTGACTCAGGGATTGCCTCTCACCCTCCAAGACGTAAAAGAAGAGGCAAACTACCCTAAATCCAAGCTCCCGCCTCCTGTCTTGCCCGCCCCACCTGAGAGCTCAATTCTCCTGGGTCTTTCCCCTTATGTCTCAGCTCTGGAACCTGAAATTTCCAGCTCCATGGCTGATGCAACCCGCAGTCCCCTTTATACCCGTCAGGGTACATCCTATGGTGCGGAAGCCCAACGCCGCACCCCCCTAACCCCAAAGTTCTCTTCTACCCATGATGCTGCTGACGACCCAGGGACCCCGACTCTACTGTCCCTGCCGCCCCCATCCTTCCCCTGCACCAGGCAGCCCCTGAGCCTAGCGGCTGCCCGTTCATAGTTTATGTTCCCTTTTCTACCAGTGATCTCTATAACTGGAAGAATCAGAATCCTCCTTTCTCTGCTAACCCTCACGGGTTCATTGCTCTTTTAGAATCTATTTTCTACACACACCAGCCCACTTAGGATGACTGCCAGCAGTTGCTTCAGACTCTCTTTACCTCTGAAGAAAGAAAGAATCAGGGCACAGGGTTTGAAGTTTGTCCTAGACCCTTCAGGTTTACCCACTACCGACCCTGCTCGCCTTGAAGACGTGTTTCCCCTTGCGCGCTTCATTGGGACCACAAGACTTCAGGTAAGGAGGCTCTCAAACAGTATCATCAGACTCTATTGGAGCTTTGCACCGTGGCGCATGCATACCCACAAACATGTCTAAGGTATCTGAAATTACTCAGGGGAAAGACAAAAATCCCCAGCTGCATTTTTAGAGCCATCTTTCCACATTTATACACCCATAGATCAGGAAGCCGAGAAGAAACGGGCGATTAATATCACTTTATATCACTTTCGTTTCTCAGTCAGCCCCAGACATTCAATTACAAAAGCTAGAAGGCTTTGAGGAAAGCTGTTAACCAAGTTAGTAGAAATAGCTCAGCGGGTCTATAATAATCGTGAAGACCCTGCAGAATTAAACAAAAAAGTTACTAAGATCTTAGTAGCCATGCATGAAGGAAAACCAAACGGGGAAAAAAGGGCCCACCCCAAAAAGGCTAGCCAGCCAAGCCGCGTCGGGCCCCCCACTGGAAAGAAACCAGTGTGATTTTTGTAAAGAGGAAGGACTTTGGAAAAATTAATGCTCCAAATGGCAGCAATCTAAGGCCGTCCTTCCGATTAAGGAAGACTGAAGCAGTCAGGGCTCAGTAAACAGCCCCAGGCAGCCCATGGTAAAACTAAAAATCGGGGGCAAGGACATAAATTTCCTGAATGATACCGGAGCCACATTCTCGGTCCTAAACAAACCGGAAGGACCACTTTCATCTAAATGGACATTAATCCAGGGGGCCACAGGAAAAATTAAAGCCTACTCCTGGAACCAGACCCGCAAAAGCGACCTCCTGGCAAAAACTGTAACTCATTTATTCCTTGTAATACCAGACTGTCCCTACCCTCTGATTGGCAGGGACGTGCTCCCCAAATTAAAAGCCACCATCTCGTTTGAAGAAGAAATTCCTTGGGTAGGATTCCAAGGCCCCTTGCCACTATCCTAGTGAGTTGCTCTTTAATTGAGGAATACCTCCTCATTCCAGAACCATCAGACATTGAGACCCTAGAAACTACCCTCCTGCAGAGTTGGCAACAAAGTACCCCCGGGGTGTGGATGGAATCAAATCCTCCCAGGTTGGCCGACCATCAGATGCCTGTTATAGTCCAGCTCCTCAGCAACGCGACCCCAATTTGCGTCCCGCAATACCCAATGAATCAGCCAGCCAGGTGAGGCAATACCATTCATATCAGGCTGCTAAAAAAGGCAGGAATCCTCGTACTGTGCAAATCCCCCCAGAATACACCGCTGCTACGGGTTCAAAAGCCAGGGATGGAAGATTTCCACCTGGTCTAGGACTTGCAGGAAATAAACAAGCAGGTAGAGACCATCTATCCTATGGTCCCTAACTCTACACTCTGCTGAGTTTGCTGCCCTGCCTCCCCCGGGACCGGAATGTATACATGGTCCTCAACCTGAAGAATGCCTTCTTCTCCATCCCACTGGCACCGGTAAGTCAACCCCTCTTTGCCTTTGAATGGGTTGACCCAGAAGCAGGGGATAGTGGGCAGTTAACATGGACACCACTGCCACAGGATTTAAGAATTCCCCAACTCTGTTTGATGAGGTGCTAAGCCGGGACTTATCAGACTTTTGCAGGGAACACCCTGAAGTAACAGTCCTTTAGTATGTTGATGATATCTTAGTGGCAGCCCAGACATTTGAGGATTGTGAAACTGCCACTGAAGATTGGTTTATTGTCCTGTGCTGCCTAGGCTATTGGGTATCAGCTAAAAAGGCTCAGCTGTGTATAAAGACTCCAACTTACCTAGGATATGGGCTATAGGAGGGAAAAAGGAGGGTGCAAGCTATTCTAAAAATCTCCTCTCCCCAGTCCAAGCAGCAAGTCCACGAATTCCTAGGTGCTGTAGGATACTGCAGTTTGTGGATACTTGGCTTTGCAGAGATTGCCAAGCCACTATACACCTGCAGTGGGGGAAAAGAAGAGGCACTTCAGTGGGGCCCCAAAGAAGAGAAAGCATTTCAGGAGCTTAAGAATGCTCTAATCCAAGCCCCCACGCTAGTGCTCCCTAACTTGGCTAAACCTTTCCAATTACATGTCTGTGAGACTCGGTGCATTGCAAAGGGGTTCTCACCCAGTACCTCGGACCCTGGAAGAGACCCAATCGCTTACCTAAGAGGTTAACCCCCGTGGTGGCAGGATGGCCAAACTGCCTTTGGGCCATTGCCACCACTCCCCTCCTCGCCAAGGAAGCCGAAAAGCTCACCTTTGGACAGGAGCTCCAGGTCATCGCGCCGCACTCAGTGGAAGCTTTGCTTTGCAGCCCGCCTGACCAGTGGATGTCCAATGCCCGCATCACCCAATACCAGGTAACTTTGCTTAATTCTGCCCACATTAAGATCTTGCAAACCTCTGCCCTTAATCCAGCGACTCTGCTCCCCAATGACAACCTGGAGACACTTTCACACAACTGCGTAGATCTACTGACCATGGTGGCCAGCAGCCGTGAAGATCTCACTGACCGGCCCCTGCCGGTGGCAGAAGCCACCCTCTACACAGATGGAAGCAGTTTCATACAAGAGCAAACCCGGAGAGCAGGTGCCACAGTTGTAACGCAGGACAAGGTAATCTGGTCGGCAGCTCTTGACCAAGGCACATCTGCACAAAAGGCTGAACTAATTACCTTAACCCTGGCCCTACGATGGGCTAAAAGAAAGTGGGTCAACATCTGCATGGACAGCAGGTATGCCTTTGCCACTGCTCATGTTCACGGGGCTATCTACAAAGAAAGAGGATAATTAACATGAGGAGGAAAAACTAGTAAGCATGCCCCCGAGATCCTCTCTCTTCTAGAAGCAATGTGGTTAACCAAGGAAGTAAACATAATACATTGCCGGGGGCATCAGAAAGGAACCACTCCAGAGGCTCTGGGAAATGCCTTTGCCGACCTAACAGCAAAGGAAGCTGCCCCCAAACCAGTAGGGCTCCTCAGCATCCTCCCGGTACTACCAAGCCGTGTCCTAGAATCTCCCCCGGTTTACTCAGACACGGACAAAGCTCTAGGAATTTCTTTAAGGGCCACTGAGGACCCATCCATTTGGAAAATGTTGCCGGATTCCCAGGTGCTAATCCCTGAGGCACTCGGCAGAAACTTAGTCCAAGACTTACACACCAGGACTCACCTCAGCAGAACTAAACTCATAGAACTGTTAAAACCTAATTTCTATATTGCCAGATTACATCAAGTCGCCAAAGAAGTAAGTTGGAGATGCCTAACATGTGCAAAAGTCAACCCCAGCCCAGAAACAACTCAAGGGACTGGACACCAACTAAGAGGATAGCAGCCTGGTGAACAATGGAAAATAGATTTAACAGAAATGTTCCCGGGGCACAAAGGGCACAAGTATCTCCTCGTAGCCATAGATACTTTCTCAGGATGGGTAGAAGCCTACCCTACTCAGTCAGAAACAGCTCAGGTAGTCACTAAGAAGCTTTTATCTGAAATTATCCCCAGGGTTGGCCTACCTGTTGCTATGGGGTCTGACAATGGCCCAGCTTTCATAACTGCGGTAACTCAGAATTTGGCAAAAACAATAGGAGTAAAGTGGAATTTACACTGCATATACAGGCCGCAAAGTTCAGGACAGGTAGAGAGGATGAATTGGACACTCAAGGAGGTTCTAACTGAACTCAAGTTGGAGACTGGCAAAAACTGGATGAGTCTTCTTCTTCTTACCCACCTGAGAGCATGGTGTACCCCTTATGTAAGATTTGACCCTGTTTGAAATAATGTTTGGAAGACCTCCTCCACTCCTCCCCAAGTTTGGGGAAGAAAGTATAGCCCAAATTTCTAATTCTAATCTTATTAGATCCCTACAGTTTGGAATAAGAGTTTACATGAGACCAATCACCTAGTGCGAGAGGCCCATTCTGACCCCAAGGAAAGGACACTAACGCTGATTGCAGACCCAGGAGAATTTGTGTGGCTGAAACAACAGGACCCAGATACTCTAGAAGCCAAGTGGACCGGTCCTTTCCTGGTCGTCTTGAACACCCCAACAGCTGTCAAGGTAGAAGGGAAGAAGCACTGGATTCACTGCTCTCGAGTGAAGAAGGCCAAACCTCCCGAGAAACCAAAGATGGACTCTGGTAAAGATGACAAACCCTGCTCGGTTGTGGTTCAAGTGAGTATAATTATTTCACTCAATCTTGTCACCAGAGGGACTCTTGGACATCCTGCCCTGATCACTTACACCTGGCAGCTAACAAGGACTACAGATAGTGAAATAATCAGCCAAGTGACCACTCCAGAGGTGCCAAAGTTTGAGTTTGATCTCTGCCTATTTTAGGAAATTCCTGGGGCAACCCAAAGGGTACAGAAGGGACTCGATTCCATGCCATGCCTAAGCGGTACGGCTGTGGCACCCTCAATGAGGAACACGGATTCTGGCACACCAGCCATTACATATGCCACTCATCAGAACGACCGAAATGTGTCAATGCAGAACAAGACTATTTTTGCAAGGAGTAGGGCTGTGAGACTATAGTTACTTAAAAAAACAAAGATCCCCTCCTTAACTTCACAAGAATTGTCTGCCAGAAAGCCCCCACTAAAAACTGTGCCATGGGCAACAGCAATTAAGCCGTAGTACAGCCAAAAGACTTTCAAAGTGACTTGTGGGAGGGGTAAAACCTGGTGTCTTAGATGGTACATTGACTATGGGCGTGACCCAGGAATCCTATTTACTATACAAAAAAAGGTTTCTCTTGCGAGTCCGTAACCTCATAGGACCCCTTAGAGGCATTAACTCCGAAGGACTACCCTCTCGGCCCCCCATTAGACCAGTCGCACCACGACCACAACCTGGGGCCAAGCCATCTGGTGCACCTCCCCAGTACTCCTAGAATATCTTGGCTCCTTAGCCTCCATGCTGCCACCCCAAGGCTCTTCAGGAGAACTGCTTCAAAGCCCTCCAGGAGGGGCACCACCCCAGTGGCAAATCTTTAACACCCTCCAGATCATTTTTTATTTCCTCAATCATACCTCCCCTAATATGACTAAAGACTGTTGGCTTTTCCTTGATTCTGGATCTCCCTATTATGTAGGCATTGGGGCCAACCGGAGTATAGGGAATAAGGAAGGAGACATCAAACAATTTAGTGTCTCCAGTGTTTCCGACAGGGACTGTAGATGGGCACACAATCCAAGGCTTACTTTAGGGGACTTTCAGGGACAAGGTACATGTCTCTCATCTAGTAAATACTCCTTAGACAACTCCCCTTACCGAGATTCATGCACCTTCAGAAGCAAAATAGAGGATTGTAGATTCAAGAAACGAGACTGGGAAGGTAGCTACTATTTAGTAGCACCAGAAGGCACCTGGTTCATATGTACTATGGGCATTTCCCCTTGTATTTCATCTTGGACTCAGTATATAGTATACACAGTAGTGTATACTAACCCATATCTTTCCATAGGTTTATTACTACTCAGGGGAAGGAGGAAGAAAACATTTAGGTTTAGAGGAAACAAGTCGTATAAGAACGGCACCAGTATTAGTTGCAGTACTTATAGGTTTAGGAATCGCTGGAGCCGTAGCTACAGGAACTGCAGCTCTTGTAATCGGACATCAGAATTACAAGAAGTTAAGTGTCCTAATAGACTATGACCTTAAAACTTTAGAAGGGAATGTAGATAAACTTGAATACTCTCTCAGTTCTCTTGCTGAAGTAGCATTACAGAATAGAAGGGGCCTGGACCTCTTATTCTTAAAGCAAGGGAGTTTATGCCTAGCATTAGGGGAAACTTGCTGTTTCTATACTAATCACTTGGGTGTTATTAGGCAAAGCCTGAGTCAACTTAGAAAGAGACTTCAAGATAGAGAGGAACAATGCCAAGCAAAAAGTAATTGGTATAGCAATTTGTTCTCCTCCTCCTCCTGGTTGACCACCTTGCTTACAGCTCTAAGTTGACCCCTTATTTTACTTATAGTTAGGGTCACTATTGGCCCATGCATTATTAACTGCCTTACATAATACGTACAGAAAATAATTCAAGCTGTCAAGCTCTTAGTACTTAGGACACGCTATCAGCCTGTTTGTATTGAGGAAGAAGCAATGATTTGATTCTCCAGTAAAAACCAGTGGGGAATGTGATGGCACGTCACCAGCCCATGCTTAAGACCCCGGCTCCTAGTTAAATTAAAGATTAGAGGAACTGGTTTATAAGGGGAACTGAGGTTTAACAGTTATAGCCACACCTGCAAGAGTAGAAAATTTTTAACAAGCTTGGGCAAGGTTGATGTTTAATCTTGCTGGTATCAGCAAGGTGTGGTTCTCCCACTTCAGCTTTTGGCAAGAAATTATAGGTAGGCAGTTTAATCTTCTTAGAACAATAGATACTTTTGCAAGATATTATGCAAGCGTGCTAATCTCCTTAGAACAATGGATACTTTTATAAGATATTATGCCAATGTTGTGTAACTTTGTGGTTTTTGTCTTTAAATACTGCCCTCTCCCCTGGCCTAGGGCTGCTCCCCGCTTCTCTGTGTAGATTGCCGATGGATGGTCCACTGGCCAGTGAATAAAGGCTCTTTAAATTTTAATTGATTTGAGCTCTGCCTCAGTTTCCCACGTGTTGCACCGCAACAGAGATGTAATGTCTACCATGAAAAATAATTTTTGGATCTACTGATTGTTCGTTAGTTCTGGATAGTGAACACCCTTCTCAAGGACAAATGCTTTAATTTCTGTTAATAAGGAAGTGAAACATTTCAAAACGTTTCCTCTTGATAACCAATGTACCTTGTTATGCAGCAGAAGATCTGCATACTCACTCTCCATTTCAACTAAAAATCCTTTAAATTGGTGATGATTAAGAGCTTTAGCTATAATAGAGTTGATCATCTTAATCACCAATTCTATAACTTTGTAAATTTCTTCTGGAAATATCTGCACACAAAGCGCCTCTTGATGAATGATGCAATGAGAAGCTAGTATCTCATAATTAAGTTTTTCTTTCAAATTAGTAACAAACCCATTTCTTACGCCAGTCATACTTTTCACCCCGTCTGTTGAAATTGAGACAATTTTATTAAGTGGAATATGATGTTTTTCAATGCACTCAATTATAGCATTTGCTATATCCTCTCCACATGTTTGACCTTTGAGTGGCAATAATCCTAAAAGTTCTTTAGGACCTGTAGATAAATAAATCATACAAAAAGAGAAACTTGCGCTGTATCATTTATGTCACAAGACTTGTCAACCACTATTGATAAAGCTGAAACCAACTTAAGATCTTCAACTTGCTGGATGGTTATATTCGAAGACATTTTGACTGTTCTATCTTTCGCTGTTTTTATGTTTTAGCATAACTCTTCAATTTTTTTTTAGAATATCTGCTTTGTGTTTAAAATTCTGAAATAACTCTTCAGATGCATTTATAAAACAACTTTTTATATATTTGCCATCTGTATATGGTTTTTCTCTCTTAGCAATCTCTTGACTAATCACAAAACTTGCAATATTAACATTGATTGCATCCAGTAATTAAATACAGAACTTAATATTTCTTGACTCTTCTGAAGTTTCTCAACTGCTTTCCTCCTTGCATCACCAACAGGATATTTAGTACTAAATAACATGTTTTTAGTTGCAAAGTGTCTCTTTAAATATTATTTCTTGTTATGCATCAATTTTTCCTGACAAATAAGACAGGTCGGAGGCCATTTAAGTTTTGAATAAACGCAAAAGTCTTGGTCCATTAGACTTTAAATTCATGGTTTTCGTGTTCCATTTTTCTTTGCTTCTTTTTTGTAGCCATGTCAGACAGGGCATCTAAAAAATGTTTCACTTTATAATAATAAAGCCACGAACACAAAATAATTACATTTCTTAAATTGATGACAAAAATACCTGTAGTACTTGCAGCTGGTTGAAAAAATACAGGTAACTTTATGCTTTGAGTAGGTACTTTTGTCACCTGCGCATGATTTGTGGATGCGACTAGCACTAACCACTACACAATGAGACTGCTGACTGGCTGGCTCAATTCATGCATGAATTGTGCATGCCTCCCCCGCGCTACATATCTCGCAGCCCGCCTGCACCGCCTCTCGCGTTGCCCAACCAACTGACACCCCCACACATACCTGTGCACCGGCACATGGTATTTTGTGAAAGAGCCACACTCAAGGGGCCAAAGAGCCGCATGTGTCTTGCAAGCCATGGTTTGCCGACCACTGGCTTGGATCTCTGAGGGGTTCAAATGGAGCGTATGGCAACAGACATAGCTCATATGGAAAGGTGCTGAGGTCCATTATCAAAGAGCTGTATGTCTAGTTGTCTGTAATGATTTGCACAAACAGCTAGGCTGTATACCATGGACTGATCGTTGAGTGGTGAACTCTTAGACTGCGACCACAGGGGGGCAGCAGGTCCCTTGCTGGATGGACACACCACTTATGAACAGTTCTATAAGAGATGTTATAGGGGAAGATTGCAGCACCACTGGAGGCCCTCTTACACTGGGAATCTGTTCCATCCAGTTGCAGAGATACACCAAGGATGCTTTGTGGTTTCAATGCATATAACTCTGGACTATACAGGCCCTCCCACCTACTATTGGGTAGGGAGCTAGAGATGGATCTCCAGTTAACTCTCTGGGCAGAGTGCTCAGAGAAAATTTTGAAAGGCACCTTTGTAACAATTGTATAACTTGTGCTGTTGCTGTAGTCTGTTTAGGTAATGTATCTCACTCCTCAAACAGGGACCACCACAGAAGATAGCTGTCTTGTAGATTGTGAAGCGAGCAACCCTAAAGGGGTGGAATGTTGAGGAAACAGCTGTGTTAGTCTTGCTCACTGGTTTACTGGCTGCAAGCACTTTGCTTAATTAGTGCAAGAGCACGTGGCAGTGTCGCTTGTATATACTGTATGTAAGACTACAGGTGCTTGCCCTCAGGGTGGTAGTTAGCACCTAGATTGCATGCCCATCACTGTGAGAGGTCATTTGCTATTCATTTGCCTGAGTAAATGGTTTCCCCCTGCCTGTTTGTTCATCTCCCATTGTGAGACTCTATTAAACAGAAATGACCCAATGCTTTCTGGCTCCTCAGTTTCTCCAACATCTGCTCAAATCCAATGTGAACCTGCCTGGCCTTGGCCACCAGCATTACACTTGTACTTGAAAAATTATAAGACATTAAAAAAGAAATCGAGAAAGACAGAAACAAGTAGAAGCATATACTGTGTTCATGGATAGGAAACATTAACATTATTAAAATGTCCATACTAACCAAAGCAGTTCATGGATTCAATGCAATTTTTACTAAAATACCAATGTCAAACCTTATAGATCTAGAACTAATATTTAAGAATTTATATGAAACAAAAAATAACCCAAATGCCCTCAGTAACCTGAAAATTAAGAATAAAGTGGGAGTTATCAAACTACCTCATATCAAGCAATATTACAAAACCATTATAATAAAAATCTGGTACTAGCATAAGAACAAGCTGATAGCTCAATGGAACAGAACAGAAAATCCAGAAATAATCCCACGCCTTTATGGTCAATTAATATTTGACAAAGAAGGCAAGAGTATGCATGAACTAAAAGTCTTTTTAATAAATGGTGTTGGGAATATTGGACAGGCACACACACAAAAAAATGAAGTTGGAAACCAACTTACACCATCTACAAAACTAAACAAAAAATGGATAAAAGATTTAAATATAAGTCATAAAACTATAAAAATTCTTGAGGGAAACATTGGCAATAGACACTCAAACATCCCTTACAGCAATATTTTTACTGATATATCTCCTCAAACAAGTGAAAAAAGACAAAATAAACAAATGTGGCTATGTCAAACTGAAAAGCTTTTGCACAGCAAAAGACACCATTAACAAAATTAAAAGACAAACTCAACTGGAGAACATATGAGCTGATATGTCTGATAAGGGATTAATAACCAAAATTTACTAAGAACTTCTAAAACTCAACACCAGTAAGGTAAACAATCCAATTTAAAACAATGGGCAAAGGACCTGAGCAGACACTTCTCCAAAGAAAACATAACAGATGGTCCATAGGCATATGAAACAATGCTCATTGTCACTAATCATCAGAAAAATGCAAATTAAAACCGCAATGAGGTATCAACTCACACCTGCCAAAATGGCTTTCATTATAAATCAACAAGCAACAATCTAAAAGAAACCACCATTGGGAATCTCTTAAACTGACACTCTGGTCACTTCAGATAGAAATTGTGAAAGCAGATAACAAGGAAAACAGATTGAAAATAAGGAGAATAAGATATCACCCAAGAGCATAAAACTTCTGAGTACCTGCTTCCTGATGACAAAATAAAGAATTCATTTCCCATCATAAATCTCTCAACCACTTCCATACGTACAGAAAAGTAGAAAGAAAATAATAGTCAGTTCTAATGCTAATAAACAAGAAGAAAATGTTAAAGTTCTTATTTGTTTCCTTCTAGACTTCTTCTACCCACATATAAACAAAATTGAAATCAAATTCTATGATCACTTTTCATAAACATTCTTTAGAAACCGTTTATATTTACCCTCAAATATTAGGCCCATGAAAAATGGATGGGTGAGAGCTGCTGACTGTCCCAGCAATTAAAAATCTGTCTGTAACTTAAGTCAGCCCTCCACATACTCAGATTCTTAACCACCAGTGTGGTTAAGCATATTTGAACTGTACATAGAGGTTTGAACTGCGTAGTTCAAGTGCACAGTGTAAGTGAGAAGTATTTGTTGAAAGAAGGCCCCCCTTCAGGAGCTTTGTTAAGCTTCTCCAAATGTTACTCTTACCTACTTCAATGGCCTAAGGCAGAATTTCTCCAACTTTCTCAGCTCATGGAACATTTGTTTTTTGCATGGATCTTTTAGGACAAAAAAAATATATATGTATCTAACAGTTCTCTTTCTTAAGTGGTCAAGTCCAAATAACTTAATTTGTAGTGCTTTATACAGAATCTCACAGACTTTGTGCTTACCTCTAAAATTTAAAATATCCAACAGTTCCTCTCTGGATACACTATGGAAAGATTGGCATGATTTTTTCATTGTAGACATAATGTCAGTGGTGGTATTCAGCCAGCTTGCACTGATTCGGCAGAACTGATACCTAATTTTTTGTTGAGTTTGGTGAACCAGTTGTTAAAATGGCACTTGTAATCAGGGTTCTTTGTAAGGTGGGCACCTGGCCAGCCAGACAATGTGGAAATCACAAATTTACATTCCTTATTCCTTTTTTTATTTATTTTATTTTATTTTTTTACAGGGACAGAGAGAGAGTCAGAGAGAGGGATAGACAGGGACAGACAGACAGGAACAGAGAGGAGAAGCATCAATCATTAGTTTTTTGTTGCCTTTGCAACACCATAGTTGTTCATTGATTGCTTTCTCACATGTGCCTTGACTGCGGGCCTTCAGCAGACTGAGCAATCCCTTGCTGGAGCCAGCGACCTTGGGTCCAACCTGGCGAGCTTTTGCTCAAGCCAGATGGGCCCGTGCTCAAGCTGGCAACCTCGGGGTCTCGAACTGGGGTATTCCGCATCCCAGTCTGACACTCTATCCACTGCGCCACTGCCTGGTCAGGCTCCTTATTCTTTTATAATGTTCATCTGCGCAACAGCGTATTCTAAGTGCTGTAGTAATGTTCATTCCATCCATAGGTGAAAAGAATTTGATGGAACTATGCTTGTAATATTTATTCATTTCATAAAACTCATTATTCCTTTGATTAAATACTATCTTTTAATTCCCTTACATTTGTTACTTCAATAAACAAACATAACGTAAAAAGTGCGAAACAACCAGGGGGTGACAAGCTATCACTGAAAATATCTTAAATAACAGTTTTATTGTTTTTTGCTAAGTACTATTTAATATTTTCTATTAATATTTTATAACTTTCTTATACAATAATCTAGTTTTGTATACTCTTTTATTGTTCTTATTTATGTATTTAATGCATAAAATAATAAACTACCCTTTGGTATATCGCTTTTTTATACTTAAAACAGTCATTAGGGCAGAGAACCAGTTGTTAAATTATTTGAATCCCACCACTGCATAAGGCATATAAAATCCCTATTAAAATATAAATTGTCCTTATCTCTCTGAGAACCAGATGCATTAATCTGGTTTACCGTAAATTGCTCAAAGCCTGAAGAGATGGGACAATGAGTGGTCGTGATTTAACAGAGGAGAAAAGGCAGTAAAGGCTGGGCTATGAGGAGCTATGAAAGCCACATAGACCAGTGTGGGGGAAAATTTGCCTTCTAAAGAAAATACAAAAGGCACTGAGAGTCCTACTTGAGAACAACACAAAGCCACAAGAAGTGAAGGCAAGCAGGTCAGCAAAAAAGTAGAAAACATTATTTACCCACTGAAAGCTATGAATTCTTTAGGCTGCTAAATTTTGGCATAATTTGTTATACAAAAGTAGCCACTCAGTAATTATTGCCTCATTGTCTTGGGTCAATTTTAAAAATGGGAGAAAGGGATTAAGTAGCTCTAGCCCACCTCTGTGCAGCAGCTGAAGGTTCAACCATGTACATTCAAGGTTTCTTGAGAGAAGGGCTCTGTGTTCATCACTGGAGAAGTCATTGTCATATCTATATCAGAATGTTGGTATATTTTACTCTACAAATGCTTCCTTAGTACCTACTATATATTAGGACTGTGCTCAAATTAAGTGATGTTGAAGAAAGACTCCTTGCTCTCAAGGAATGCAATGTATTGGAAATGACAGACAAGAAACAAACTTATTGTGGTAAAACAGGTGAAGGAAAAAATACCAGGTGTGTTTAGAAAGAATTAACCAAAGGATATAAATTAAACTGAAGGAGAGTCAGGGCAGGGGCCTCTGAGAAATTGACATTAAAGTTGAGAATGAAAGGAAGAAAAGGCATATTAGCCTTCTGTTCCAAGAATACAGGCAAGAGTTTTGTAGCAAAAGGGATTACATTTATGAAGGTCTTGGAGCCTCAAAAGAAATACTATGTATCGCATACGCAATAATGTGTATCTGCCCAGGCTTGCTCAGAGCTGTAGGGTGGTACGAGTCTTCTCTGGTCCCTCATCCTATTTGGACTTGTGTTATCAAGACAGAATCACTTTGTGATGCTGGCACAAGCCCAAGAAGGCACACCCAGCTGTGTGAACGTTTTACAAATCTCAGCTTATGTGCCTGCAGGCCTCCATTAGACAAAGCAGGTCACGTGGCCAAACTTGATATTAATGAGGTGGAGCAGTCCATGGACATGAGGGAAAGGGGTCCTCTACATCTGTGAAAGGTTCTGTATCCCCAACTGGTGTGCCTATTGCCTAGGGTTCCTTTTTTTATTTTTGCTAACATTTTTGTAGACTGTACTCACTCCAACTAAACTATTCTTCCTGAACCCTCCAGCTAAGACATGCCCCCTCCCTGGCCACTCAACCATCCCTGTTCGCTCGCCCATGGCAATGCCTTGTTGGAGTCTCCATCCTCATCACTTGGCCCCACTATGCAATGCCTACCTCTTGTGCCGGCTGAATACACATAAAACAAGATAATTTGATGAAAATTTATGGTGCTGTTAAAAAAAATCATTTCATGGAGATAAATTAAAAGTGACCAAGTTGATTTCAACCCTAAAGAAGAATTGAATTGGGCAGGATGATAAAATTAACTTACAGAAATGCCATGAAAATTAGGAGTCGGTAATTTGGGGTTGATCACAAAAGAAAAATTGTTATTGATTTACATATAATGTCTCTCTGTGTCTTCCAAAAATCTCTTCAGCTAATATGTAGCAGAGGAAAGCAACACTAAATGTTAAATTTAGGGGTTATCTGTCGTGGCCCTAATTTGTTTTCAACATGCGAAGAATAATATCAATGGCAGACATAGCACTGTGGAATACTACTGTGCCATAAGAACAATAAAATACTGCCATTTTGACAAAATAAATGGAACTTGAGTATATTATACTCATCAAAGTTAATTAGTCTGAAAAAGCTAAGAACAATGTTATTTTTTTCAATTGTGAGATATAAAACTGAAGCACAGAGAGAGACCCAGACAATATTATAGTTCTAACCCCAGAAAAGGCAGTGGGAGGTACTGCAGAGAAGGAGGGGGCCAAATATCAGGTGGGAGTAGATGATTACAGTTTGGTTGGCAGGCACACTATGCAACATACAAATCATGTATCATAAAAATGCAAACTTGAAACCTGTATTATCTTTTAACCAATGCAGCCATAATTAATATAATAAAGTAATAATATTTAAAAAGATATATATTCCTTGGACAGCCTGTGTTATTTCCAGTCACTAACTTTCCAGATACTTTGTTATGTAAAAGTAGCCACTTGGTCATCTTGCCTCAATGTCTCAGAAGAATTGTAACAATAGGCAGGAGAGATTAAGTAGCTCTACTCCACCACTGTGCACTGGCTGATGATCTAGTCCTGTACATTCAAAGCTCCTTGAGAGAAGGGCTCTGTGTTCTTCTCTGGAGAAGCTATTGCCATATCCCATATCATAGTGTTGGTATATTTCACTCTACAAATACTTCCTCAGTACCTACAATATGCTAAGACTGTGCCCAGACTAAATGATGTTAAACAAATAAGTACTCCTTGCCCCCCAGTGGGGGTATTCAAATAATGTAACAACCAGTTCTCTGCCCTAATGACTGTTTTAAGTATAAAAAATGACATACCAAAAGGTAGTTTATTATTTCATGCATCTAATACTTAAGGAAGAACAATAAAAGAGGTACACAAAACTAGATTATACAAAATATTTTTTAAATACTAATGAAAAAAATATTAAATAACCTGACAAAAAAACAATAAAACTGTTATTTAAGATAGTTCAATATTGCTTCTCAATGGGCATCCTCACTTGCAATTTTCTTCACTTTTATCTGAGCATCATTGGCCCTGTGATTTATCCTTAACCATCTTTTCACTTTAGGAGTAGGATCCCATTCCTTTAGAGTAGACCGATTAGACTAATAGTCATTATGTTTGATATATTAGAAATAGTTAGGCAACTTCTCTTCTCTGAATATATATTCTATGTTCATCTTTGATAAATCCTTTTCCAATTCTGCTGAACTTACAGCAATTGCTCTGACAATATTTTTAGCTCTTTGAACACTTCCAGGAATTGCATAGTTCTGGGAATTTTTTTAAAACAAGCATAGTTCCGGCCTGACCTGTAGTGGCGCAGTGGGTAAAAGCGTTGACCTGGAGCGCTGGGTCACCGGTTTGAAACCCTAGGCTTGCCTGGTCAAGGCACATGTGGAAGTTGATGCTTTCTGCTCCTCCCTCCCCCCTCTCTCTCTGTCTCTCTCTTTCTCTGTCTACCCTCTCTAAAAAATGAAAAAATAAAATCTAAAAAAAATTTTAAAAGAAAATAAAACAATCATAGTTCCATCAGATTCTTTTTCACCTATAGATAAAATGAACATTACTATGGGCACTTAAAATATGCTGTTGTGCAGGTGAACATTAAAAAGGAGTAAGGAATATAAATTTGTGATTCCCACATTGGGCGGCTACCCAGGCACCCACCTTAGAAAGAACCCTGATTCCAAGTGCCATTTCACAAGTTGAGCTCGCCGAACTCAACAAAAATTAGGTATCAGTTCAGCAGAACCTGTGTAAACTCACTGAATCCCACCATTGCCTTGCCCTCAAGAAACACAATCTAGTAGAAATAATAATCAATAAACAAAAAATTGTGGTAATACCAGCAAAGGAAAGGACCTAGTGTATTTAGAAAGAATTAACAGAAGGACATGAATTAAACTGAAGGAGAGTCAGGGCAGAGGCCACTGCGAAAGTGACATTGAAGTTGAGAATGAAAGGAAGAGAAGGCATTAGCCTTCTATTTGAAGAATACAGGCAAGAGTTTTGCAGCAAAAGAGATGACATTTGTGAAGGTCTTGGAGCCTTAAAAAATGCTGTGTAGTCTGGGTCACCCTAGAATCTATGTAAACACAATTAATTAAATTTTAAAAATGCTATGTATCGCATACGCAATAATGTGTATCTGCCAGGCTTGCTCAGAGCTGTCAGGTGGTGCGAGTCTGCTCCGATCCCTCATCCTATTTGGACTTGTGTTATCAAAACAGAATCACTTTGTGATGCTGGCAGAAGCCCTAGGAGGCACACCCAGCTGCGTGAATATTTTACAAATCTCAGCTTATGTGCCTGCAGGCCTCCATTAGACAAAGCAGGTCATGTGGCCAAACTTGATATTAATGAGGTGGCACAGTCCATGGAAATAAAAATAAGAAAAGAAATCATGGCAATACCAGCGAAAGAAAAGAATAGCCTAGCTTGTTATTAATGGAGTGGGGCAGGCCATAGATATGAAGGAAAGGGGTCCTCTACATCTGTCAAATGCTGTGTATCCCCGATTGTTGTGCCTATTGCTTAAGGTCCCTCTTTTTATTTCCACTAACATGATTGTCGACTGTACTCACACCAACTAGACTGTTCTGGACTTTTGCAGCTGAGATAGGCCCCCTAGCCTGGCCACTCAACCATTCTGCTCACTCATGTCAATGTCTTGTTCGAGTCTCCATCCTCATCACTCAGCCCAACTATGCAGCACTTACTGCTTATACCAGCTGAATCCACGTAAGACAAGGAAATCTGATGAAAAGTTAAGGTGCTAGTCAAGAAATCATTCCATAGGATAAAAGTGCCTAAGCTGATATAATACTAAAAAAGAATTTAATTGGGACAAGATAATAAAACTAACTTAACTTACATAAGTGCCATAAAAATTAGGAGTCAATATTTTAGGTTTAAACTGAAAAGAAAAGTTGTTATTGATTTATAGATAGTGTCTCTTTCATGTCTTCCTAAATTTTAAGCTAATATGCAGCAGAAGGCAGCAACAACTATAAAGTTTAGGAGTCAACTATCATGGCTTTAATATTTTTTAACAATTGAAGAATAACGCCAATGGCAAACATAGCATTATGGATAAAATAAAATTGTCTAGGCTGATTAAAATGCATAAAAGCCTGACAGGTGGTTGAGCAGAGTCTAGAGCAGTGGTTCTTAACCTGGGTTCTTTCAAACCCTAGGGGTTCAATGAATCGGTCTCAGGGGTTCGGAGAAGCCTCTGCCGCGGAAGCCAGAATAAAGTAATACTGTAATTTGTTGTGAGTTCATGCACTTTGTTGGTTTTGTTCTTTGAGCAAGGTGATGTTCATGCACAGCTCATTTTGTACACCAGTAAAAAAACATATACCCGTGTCTTAAATTTGGAAAAAGAAAATCATATTTTATTTATCACTAAAGAAGGGTTTGGTGAATGCACATATGAAACTGGTGGGTTCGGTACCTCAAAAAAGGTTAAGAACCACTGGTCTAGAGCATATACCTACCTGGTAGACTGAGGTTTCATGTTTAAAACTCTGAGGTCTCTAGCTTGAACTTAAGCACAGGCTCCCCAGTTTGAGCACTGGCTCACCAGCTTGAGCATTGGATTATTAACATGATCCCATGGTCATTTGTTTGAGTTCAAAGGTCACAGGTTGAAGTCCAAGGTCACTGGCTTAAGTCAAATAGCTAGCTGCTGGCTTGAGTCTTAATTTCCTGGTTTGAGGAAGGGATCACTGGCTTTGCTAGATAGAGCCCCCTAGTCAAGACACATACAAGAACCAATCAATGAACAACTAAAGTGTTGCAAGTACAAGTTGATATTTCTCATCTCCCTTCCTGGCTCTCCATCTGTCTCTTAAAAAGAATGAGTAAGTAAATAAATCGCTAAAAATAGTTGATTTGGATCAGGATAATAAAACCCACTTATAAAGATAGCATTAAAATTAGCTAGTCAGTATTCATGTGTGGAACACAAATGAAAAATTGTAATTGATTTATGTATAATGTGTCTTTTGTGTCTTCCAAAAACCTCTTTAGCTAATGTGTTACAAGGGAAGGTAACACCAAATGTTAAGTTTAGGAGCTTTCCGGCATGGCTCTATTCTTTGTTTCCAATCAAAGAACAACATTAGTGGCAAAGATAGCAATGCCTCTCTTCACAGCAGAATGGATGCCAGAAAAAACACAAGATACAACCAAAATAGGGAGACAGAGAAACATGGCTCACATGAAAGAACAAGATATTTCTCCAGAGAAAGAGCTAAATGAAATGGAGGCAAGCAATTTACCAGATATAAAGTTCAAAAGAATCGTTATAAGAATGCTTAAGAAACTTAATGCAAACTATAACACCATGAAGAAAAAAAAAACATAAAAGACATAAAAAAAGAACCAGTCACAAATAAAGAATACAATATCTGAAATGAAGAAGACACTAGAAGGAATAAATAGTAGGTTAGATGAAACACAGGATTGAATCAGTGATTTGGAAGACAAGGTAGGAAAAAAACACCCAATCAGAACAGCAAAAAGAAAAAATAATGTTTAAAAATGAGAATATTTTAAGAGACATTTGGGACAACATAAAGCAAACCAATATTTGCATCACTGGGGCATCAGAAGAAGAAGACAATGAGCAAGGGATTAAGAACCTATTTTTAAAAGTAACGACTGAAAAATTCTCTAACCTGGTAAAGAATGACATACAAATTCAGGAAGCACAGAGAGTCCCAAGCAAGATCAGCCCAATGAGGTCAACACCAAGACACATCATAATTAAAATGAAAAAGAAAGAATCATAAAAGCAACAAGAGAAAGACAGTTAGTTACCCACAAGGGCGCTCTAATAGGACTATTAGTCAATTTCTCATTAAAAACATTTCAAGCCAGAAGGGATTGGCATCAAGTATTCAAAGTGATGAACAGCAAGGGGCAAAGCTCAGACTACCTTATCCAGCAAGGTTATTATTTAAAATTGAAAAATAAATAAAGAGCTTCTCAGACAAGAAAAAGCTAAAGGAGTTTGTTACCACCAAATTAGCAAACTAGTATTACAAGAGATGTTAAAGGGTCTTAGAGGAGGAGAAGAGGGAGAAGCAAAAGAAAGAAGAAGAAGGTCCAGAGGAAAATAGTAGAAGTATAAAATGGCAACCCTGGTTCACTGGCTTAGCAGTAGAGTGTTAGCCCAGCATGTGGAAATCGTGGGTTTGATTCCCTGTCAGGGCACACAGGAGAAGTGACCATATGCTTCTCCACCCCTCCCACTTCCCTTCCTGCTCTCTTGCTATCTCTCTCCTTCCCTCCCACAACCATGGCTTGATTGGTGTGAGAAATTTGGCCCTGGGCACTGAGAATGGTTTCATGGCCTCTCCTCAGGCATTGAAATAACTCAGTTGCCTAGCAATGGGGCAGTGGTCCCAGATGGGCAGAGCATTGCCATGTAGTGGGTTTGCTGGGTGGATCCCAGTCAGGTGCATATGGGAGTCTTTCTCTGCCTCCATCCCTCCCACCTCTTACATAAAAAACAAACACAAAAAAATTAAAAGAGAATAAATACATTTCTATAAATAATCACATTAAATGTTACCAACAGTCTTAAATTATATAATAGATCAACTAGATTTAATTGATATCTGTAGAGCATTTCAACCCAAAGCAGCAGAATATTTTTTAAACACATATGGAACATTTTCTAGGATAGATGGCATGTTAGGATGCAAAATGAGTCTCAATAAATTTAAGAAGACTGAAATCATATTAAGTTTTTTTTCTAACTATTATGATATAAAACTAGAAATCAATCACAGGAGAAGAAACAAAACATTAAAACTAAATAGCATATTACTAAATAGTGAATCTATAAATAATGAGATCAAGGAAGAAATAGAAAGATACCTTGAAACAAATGAAAGTGAGAACACAGCAACCCAAAATTGATGGGACACAGTGAAAGCAGTCCCAAGAAGTAAATGCATAACATTACAGACCTACATCAAGAAACAATAAAAATCTCAAATAATCTAACTTTACACTTAAAGTAACTGAAAAAAGAGAAACAAATGAAGTCCAAACTGAGTAGAAGGAAGAAAATAATAAAGATCAGAGTAGAAATAAACAAAATAGAGTCTTTAAAAAATACAAAAGGTCGCCTGACCTGCGGTGGCGCAGTGGATAAAGCGTCGACCTGGGAACACTGAGGTCGCCAGTTCAAAACCCTGCACTGGTCTGGTCAAGGCACATATGGGAGTTGATGCTTCTAGCTCCTCCCCCCTTTCTCTCTCTCTCTCTCTCTCTCTCTCTCTCTCTCTCTCTCTGTCTCCTCTCTAAAATGAATAAAATAAAAAGAAGTTTAAAAAAAATATACAAAAGGTCAATGAAACCAAAAGCTGGTTCTTTGAGAAGATAAATAAGACCAATAAACATTTAACCAGATTCACCAAGAAAAAGAAAGAGAGAAGACACAACTAAATAAAATCAGTAATGAAAGAGGAGAAGTAACCACTGACATAAAAAAAAATACTAAGGATTTTAAAAATATATTATGAACAACTGTAAGCCAACAAATTGGACAATCTGGAAAAAATGAAAAAATTCCCAGAGACATCCAATCTGCCCACACTGAATCAGAAAAAATCAGAGAATCTAAACAGCAGAATGCAACTAGTGAAACTGAAGCAGGAATAAAAAATCCTCTCAACAAACACAATGGCTTCCTACATGAATTTTACCAAACATCCAAAGAACTAACACTTATCCTTCTCAAAACATTCCAAAAAAATTCAAGGAAAGAAAAATTCCTAAGTTTATTTTACAAGACTAGCATTATCCTAATTCCAAAACCAGATAAAGACACTACAAAAAACAAAACAAAAACTATAGGCCAATATCTCTGATGAGCATAGATGCTAAAATCCTCAATAAAATATTAGAAAAGCAGATCTCGCAATATATTAAATAGATTTTTATGAGGCCAGCATTATCCTAATTCTAATACCATATAAAGTAATACAAATAAGAAAACCATTGCTCATTATCTCTGATAAACATAGATGCTAAAATCCTCAATGAAATATTAGCAAACCAGGTTTAGTAATACATTTTAAAGATCATATACCTACCTGCCCGAATAGCTCCTGATATACAAAGGCTGATGGTTTGATCCCCTGTCAGGGCACATAGAAGAATCAACCAATAAATACATAAATAAGTGGAACAACAAATCTCTCTCTCTCTCTCTCTTTCTCTCTCTTTCTCTCTCTCTCTCCTTCTCTGTGTGTGTCTCAAAACTCAATAATAATAATAATAATAACTTTAAGCATTTCTCTGAAGATTGGGAACAAGACAAGGTTATCTGCTTTCACCACCCTTATTCAATATAGTACTGAAAGTTCTAGCCTCAACAATCAGACAAGAAGAAGAAAAGAAAAAGTATCCAAATTGGAAATGAAGAAGTAAAACTGTCATTATTTGCACATGATACTGTATATAGAGATCCCTAAAGATTCCAACAAAAAACAAAAACTAGTAAAACTGATAAATGAATTTAGTAAAGTAGCAGTATACAAAATAATTAATTGAAAATTGGTTGCATTTTTATGCAATAAAGAACTATCAGAAAGGGAAACTAAGAAAAAGAATCTCATATACAATTTCATAAAAAATGAATAACTAGAAATATATTAAACCAAGGATGAAGAAAACCTGTACTCAGGAAATTATGACACTGAAGAAAGAAATTAAAGAAGATACAAAAGTGGGAGCTTATACAATGTTCATGGATAGGAAGAAATAACACCATTAAAATGTCCATATTACCCAAAGCAATCTATAGATTCAGTGTAATTCTTTTTAAAATACCAATAACATATTTCAAAGAACTAAACCAAATATTACAAAAATTTATATGGAACCACAAAGGACTCCAAACAGTCACAGCAATCTTTAGACTGAGGAACAAAGTTGGAAGAATCATGCCACCTGATATCAAAATATACTACAAGACCATCATAATCAACATAGAATGGTACTGGCATAAAAACAGACATATAGATCAATAGAACAGAATAGAGAGCCCAGAAATAAACTCACATCTATAAGGTCAATTAATGTTAGACAAAGGCGGCAAAAACACACAACAGGGTATAAAGATAGTCTGTTTATTAAATAACAAATTTTATGAAAATTGGACAGATATATGCAAAAAAATGAAATTAGACCCTCTTGCACCATATACAAGAATAAACTCAAAATGGATTGAAGAACTAAAGGTAAAGGTAATTCACAAAGCCATAAAATTTCAGAAGATAACTTAGGCAGTAAAATCTTGGTCATTTCATAGCAATATTTTTTTTGGTATGTCACTTTGGGCAAAAGAAATAAAATAAAAAATAAACAAATGGGACAACAACAAATAAAATATTTTGCACAACAAAGGAAATTATTAACAAAATGGAAAAAACCACAGAACGGAAGAATATATTCACTGATGATATATTCGATAAGGAGTTAATATCTAAAATTTATAAAGAACTTACACAAATCAACATATAAGAAGTCAAACCAACTAAAAGTGGACAAAGGCCCTGAATAGACACTTCTCCAAAGTTGACATACAAATGAAAAGATACTCAAAGTCACTAATGGTGACAGAAATGCAAATTAAAAACACAGTGATATATAACCTCACTCCTGTCAGAATGGCTATCAACAATAAATCAACAAAAAAGTGTTGTCAAGATGTGGGGAAAAGGAAATCCTTGTGCACTGTTGGTGGGTATACAGATTGCTGCAGGCACTTTGGAAAGCAGTATAGAATTACCTCAAAACCTTAAAAATAGAACTGCCTTATAACTCGGTTCTAGGAATATATCTGAAGAAGCCAGAAGCACTGATATGAAAGAATTGTATGCACTCCTATGTACACTGCAGCATTATTTGCAATGGCCAGGTTTTGAAAGCAGTCAAAGTGCTTATCAGCAGATGAGTGGATAAAAAAGCAGTGGTATACTTACACAATGGAATACATCTATAAAAACATAGGAAATCTTACCCTTTGAAACAGCATAGATGAACCTGGACAGTATTATGCTAGGTGAAATAGGCCAGTCAGAGTAAGAAAAGTACCATACAATTTCACTTTTATGTGAACTCTAATGAACAAGATAAATTAACAAACAAAATAGAAACAGACTCAGATACAGAGAACAGACAACTGTCAAAAGAGAGGGCTTTTGGGATGCTCGGTAAAAAGGTGAAGAAATTAAGCAAGGAAAAGACTCATAGACACAGACAAAGATATGAAGATATGATGAATAGCAGAGGGAAGGAAGGGTAGAAGGAGACAGAAGAGGGTAAAGGAGGAATACATGGTGGTGGAAGGAGATTTGACTTGGGGTAATGGACACACAATACAGCATACAGAAGATGTATTATAAAATTGTATGCCTGAAACCTATATAATTTTATTAACCTATGCCATCCCAATATATTCAATAAAAATAAAAACAGCTAAATTAAATGAGTACTTAATACCTTAGTAGTATTAGAAAGTATGACAAATGTGTTCAGCCTAATCCCCATCATTAATTAACAACTAATCTTTAGAATCAGTAAGAGAAAGAATTTCATCAAAATATTTTTGTTATTTATTATATCTAAGTGTTGCCAGAGGAAATAGGATTCTTCCATGCTTTTGCAGAAAGAACATTTCAGTGTTCTTTCTAGGAGATTAAGTATAATACCTAGGAGGATTAAGTATAGTGGCAAGAGTTATTGAAGCAAAAACAGAGTACTTTCCCAAGGTACACCGTGCCTGATAATTTCCTCCACAACCAAGTGGTTCAGATCTGTGTCACTGTGGAAAAAGTCCAGCTTCTGGGGCTGCAATCCACACTTGTCCCCACCAGGAGAAGGGACAGAACCCAGAACTGAACTGCCATGCTATTAGTCTGGCATTTAAGGCTCTAGTAGCCCAACACAGTGTCTGTTCCCATACAGTTCACGATTGATGCTGCATTTTGGCCCACATGGGTGCTACTGCGATGGGCCTTTGTTAAGATTTGATTATAATTCCTTGGGTGTGGGAAGAGGTAAGCTTTCTTTCAAACATTCCAATCTTTTTCCTGGTTGTTCCTGGTGCTATGCTATCCAACCCAATTTTTTTTCCTGGATTTACTGGGGTCTGTGACCTAATTTTATCTGGGTTTTTTTTTACTAGATTTTCTCAAGTTAGACTCTTTTATGGTTGCCATTTTGGCTTCTCTTTTATATTCCTCAAAGTTTTGCCTCAGAATCTGGCTTCTAGTGCACATAACTGCAACCATTAATCTGTGGGAATGAGCCTGTTATTGTTTCCCCAAGAGATTAGAAGATCAGTTTTTGCTGCCTCCTTGATGATTCATGTCTCTTTGACAAATGTATCTATCCCCCGGAGTGTCTGTGAATCTGTTGATTCCAGACTTCATCAGGCTTAGCAAGTTTTGCTTCCTTATCTTTTGTTAATATCTAACCAGCTGTATATGATAACACATGTAAATATTTTGGTCTAGATTCAAATTCCCAAATTAAGCACATATATAAATACTCTCCTTGCATTTCCAATAGATTTATTGTAAAATGTGCAAAAATGATGTTCAGTCTGACTCCTATTCTATTCCTAGCTTTACATCTCTTGCCTGGAGTGAAAAGTTCAATGGTAAAGTTGAATAATAATGGATATGATGGCATTGTCATTGCAATTAACCCCAGTGTATCAGAAGATGAACAACTCATTCAAAAAATAAAGGTAAGAAAAAACTTTTATTATTTTTATTTCAATAATTATTCTCAACTCATGTTGGCCATCTAGTCACAAACATACACACTCATAATTATAACTTTTCAAAATTACTTTGACAGTATTCATCATTCATGATAGTTTTACAGAGTATCAAAACTGTCGAGATTAATATCTGCTTAGTGTATAATATTTTATATATTGACAGTATTAGTTGTTCCCCTAATGAATTATTTAAATGCCAAGCTACTAATGTATTTTTCAATAAATTAAACTAACAAAAACACCTTAAAGCTAGTGGAGAATTACTTTCAAATTTTATTTTTATAAAATTACTTTTATAATGCTTAAATAATTAACACTTAAGCCCTAGAGGTTCAGTATCTTACACATTTTTTTCAGTTGTTCATATTTGCTTAACTCCAAAATACTCAAAACCTTTTTATATGTGATCTTAAAAATATTAATCTATTTTTGAGGTTGATTTACTTCCTCATTTTATTTGTGTTATTCAGCATAATAAAAAACTTTATATCTAACACTTTAATATATATTATCTTTTATACTTCCAATATACCTGAGATGGTCAAGAACAGAGATGATTACCCTTGTTGTATTAATGAGAGAAGTAATTTGTAGAGTCATACAATAAATGGTAAAACTAGGACTTGAAACCAAAGAAGTATATATATTTCTATTTTCATCACTGCTTGGTAAAAGTTTGCCTTTTATGAACACACTCTGTATGAGAATACAATAAAATAAATCTAGCAAATTTATTTTTTAATTAAGAGCAAGTACAGAATCTACAAAACTTTAAAATCTCAACCTAATTACAAGCACCTTCATTGAATTAGACAAGACAATTTGCCAATAAGCTCCCAGTCTTAAACATCTTCATATCTTGCCCAGCACCCTCACCACCCCCTCAAAACTATAATGCTCAATGCAGGTCTGAATAAATTAAAAAATAAGAATTATTTTTGAGAGTATGAAAATGAAAAGTTCACACACCAGAGAGATATGGTGAAATTCAACCTATTTTTCAGTCTGCAAAAATGTTTGGGGAAAGGGAGGATGGATTTGTGTTTCTTGTATGTACTATATATACACATTTAGGATCATTTCATTGTGAAATTGTTACCACAAGGTATTTTAAATTTTGTCAGGAAATGGTAACTGAAGCTTCTACTTACCTGTTTCAAGCAACCAAACGAAGAATTTATTTCAGGAATGTAAGCATTTTAATTCCAATGACCTGGAAGTCAAAATCTGAATACTTAAAGCCAAAACACGAATCATATGACCAGGTAGGGTATTTTCTCTAGCTGGTAAAATATTTCTACTTTCTGTGCTTTTTAAAAATTAACACTTATAATACTTTTGTAATTACTAATCACTAATTTAGTAATTAAATTAGTAATATTGTCTTAACTTACATGAAAATTTCTTGTTTTTATTGCTCTTAAGATCAGTTTTAGTTTATTTGTTCTGCTTTTTAGGCAGACGTCATAGTTGCTAATCCTTACCTAAAATATGGAGATGATCCCTACACACTTCAATATGGACAATGTGGAGACAAAGGACAATACATACATTTTACTCCAAACTTTCTGTTGACTAATAATTTCCCTATCTATGGATCGCGAGGTAAAGATATCTATTTTATATTTCTATATTTATTTCCACCTGAAACAAATGTAACACTGTGATTAAAGGTATTTTCAAAGATTTTTAAAGGAAAAAATAGGTCTTAATTAATACTTTGAAATATACTAGTTATGTTCAACTTAATTATATTTTTCAATGTGTTTATAATAATATTAGTCATTTACTGATATTAATCCATTTCAACCTTTTTGGTTTAATGGAAGTTGCAAATTTCTAGAGTTCCTTGACTCAGTTATGTTAAGAATATGGGGCAGGTTAAGAAAACTCAATTAAAACAACATTGTAAATATAAATTTATAAATGTTAATATTCTCTCATAGGCAGAGTATTTGTCCATGAGTGGGCCCATCTCCGATGGGGAGTATTTGATGAGTACAATGAGAATCAGCCATTCTATATTTCCAGCAAGAACACTATTGAAGCAACAAGGTATTGTTGTACTGAACAAATCAGTTTAAAAAATTTTTTACCTGTAACTTTTTACTCTTTATACTAGGCAAAGAAAAAGCTATCTCTTTTAAAAAAAAAAAAGTTCTCATACAGTTAATTACAATATCCAACCTACTCCACTGGGGATGTCTAACCACTGGGAATTCCACTTTGGAATTAAAATCAATAAAGAATTGGGAATAAATTTAATGTTCATGAGGATTGTACAAAAATATTTTACTGACACAGAAAATAAAGAAAAAATCTGCAGCTTAAACTTTAAGTTATTGAAGAATTAGAGTTCAAATTTCTACTCAATTTTTTATTCGAATAGATGATTCTGTTCCATTGAAATCTGTTGAAGTACTAGAGCTTCATGTCACAGATATTTTATTTTTATTTAATCCTTAGCTTAAAGAAAAAAGAGTACTTTTCAAAAGGATAAGTAAGAAAATTGATCTGTTAAAGAAATATAATTCTGGGTAGATTTATACAGGTACTATTTATTAATAGATGAGATAATTAAATTAAAAATATAAAATATTTAAAGAATCTTAAAGAATAATAGAAATTGGTGTAATAAAAATGCCTTTGGGATAAAAAATATACATCTGACGCTATAAAATATCCCCTAATTTCTGTATGCAGTATATATTAGAGGAAAAAGCTTTAATAGAAAAATGAATATTCCCATCTTCTCTGTGTTGTTTGCTTAACTGAGCAGCTTAGAGTCTGGAGTCTTGTATGAACTAATCTCAACCAAAGATATTCATTCCTTGACCTCATCCCACACAACTTCTCCCAAAACTACCTCTCTTATTCAACAATATTATTTACCCTTCAAGACACAGTTTAAATGTTTCTCCCCTAAGTATCTTTTCTCTCCCTCCATTTGGTGTTAGATATCCTTGACAGTATTCCTAAAGGAATATGCATGGGCTTCCCTCACACTGGGCAGGAATTGTCTGTGTAATTTTATTTTCCCCCATAGACTTCAAGATCCTTGAGGACTGATTTTTTGCTTAATCCCCTGGCCATGGGCCTGGCACAAAGTATATAAAAGGTAAACAAAGAATGTATCAGACAACAAATTTTTAATGAATGAATAAAAAATAAGTGTCCTTATCTGTCAATAAAAGAGATTTATTAGCAAAAACAAATAACTAAAATAACACTTGCTGAGCTCCTACTGTGTGCCAGGCACTTTGAATAGAGGATTAATGTTATGAAGTTTAACATTAACACAAAATGAAGGTAAATATTGCAGATAAACAGAAACTCTTTAGAATCTTGTACACATACCTCACTTCACATTCCCTGACAGGTACTTGAAAATCATCTTATAAACGGAACGGCGAATCACAAGTATTTCAATGCAGGGTTTATTTTTACTTCTTCTTCAATCTAGCTCAGCATTTTTTAAATTGTAAATTAAAAAAGGCTGTAACACAAGACCACCCATGATTTTTTATGTATGGTATACCTACATACATGTACATATAGTACCTATATAGTAGTATATGTGTGCACATATATATGTGTATGTGTGTAATATCCATAAAAATTTAAGAGGGCTTTAATCATAATGTTGACTCTCCCCTCCTTGCTAGGAAGTAATTCTTCTGTATCTCTTAACTCGTTTAATTTTCAAAACAACCCTCTGAGTTAGGAATTATCATCTTTAGCTTAACATAACAAGAATAATATATTTATTGATCACATTAATGAGCAACAAACACTAATAAATAGGAACTAATATCACTGTTCTTGTAGAACTCAATGGAAAGTAGTAGTAGGACATTGAGCCTCCTTCTGTCAAAATGGTGCATGTCCTAGAGCTTTTTTCATGGATACTAAGATTTTAACACATTAGGCTGCTCATGATTTGTCTGATCATCACATAGAAATGTAACCTAATTCTTTCATTACAGATGTTCAACTTATATTACTGGAACATACAAGGTTCCATACATATGCCAGGGAGAGCGCTGTATGAAGCCATGCAGACATGACTCACAAACAGGGCTGTATGAAGCAAAATGTAAATTCATCCCAGAAAAATTCCAGTCTGCAAGGGAATCCATAATGTTTATGCAAGGTCTCAATTCTGTAAGTACATTCTTTTTTAAATCTCACAAAAGAACTCTTTGGGAAAAATTGATTAGGAAAGCTGGATTTTCTACCATGATATTATGTATACACCAATAGAAATGAGGAAAATTATTCAATTAAAAGCTACTTTCACCAGCCTGTGTCAAGAGCTGTTTGGAAAATGTCCCATCCTTTCTTATTAACCCATGACTTTTCTTCAGATGTAAAACTGTACCATTATCATTGGTGTCACATAATTTCTTATAACATTCCCTTCCTCATTTGACTCTGTAGACTTCTGACTTAAACTACAACTGAACCTGTAATTCTCCCTTTTAAATATTACCCAGGCTACTTTTCCAAAGTAATTTATTCTGTAGTTTTGAAAAGTATTAACATTCCAGATTTTTCATTATCTTTACACTAAATCACAACAACCTATTGCAAATGGTATTGTGAAAACATATACAGCTTTGTCTCTAAGGAACACTTAAAGAAAAAAAGTTCACAATCACCTACCTGACCAATTAAAAATTAACAATGCAATAATTCAAGTTCCAAAGCTAATTTTGACTTGAAATATCTGGTTTAAGTGTATAAAGCTCAGTGCATGAGAACAGGTGACTTGAAGTCAGATAAATTTGATATCAAAACTCAGCCTATCGTTTTCAAGCTGTGTCATGATAAGCAAACTATTAAATCTGAGTTTTAGTTCTCTCATCTTTTAAATAGGAATTATAATACTTGCTTCACAGTGTCATTGTTGTTAGGTATATAAGTATTATCGCTGTGCTTAGCATAAGGTGAATAAAAATTAAATATTTACTTTTAATTTTTTTAATTTATAAAACATTTGGATAATGGTCAGTTGTCTCTTTCCTTGAATAAATCCAATCTAAACTAATGCAAACATTATAGTAATCTAGTAAAACTTTCTAAACATGTTAAAATATTTTTTAATATGAAACAGATGAAAATTATTAAAAACAAGTCAAAAGTAAGACTAACTTAATTAAAGAAGCAAATTTTTATATACCAAATTACTGGTAACAAATACTCCCATTAAGTGAAGACTTTTTAAAAATCTATTGTTTACAATAAAATTTAAAATTATTTTGAAATGTAATACATTAAAGGTGAAGGTCTCAGGTAAAATATAGACTTGATATTTTCTTCTAAAACTCTTAAATAAATTCAATTAGATATTAAAGTAGAAATGGTTTTCCAGCCTAATAAAGCTACCATCTGGAAATATTTGAAATATGAGTTAAGAAAACTCACGTTAACTGCTGAATCGACATCAGCAAAGATTAGCCAAATAATTCAGCATCGAAATAGACATCAGATAGTGTTACAAAGGAAGATAATTGGAATATGTACTGTCTGTAGTAAACTATAAATCCCCAAAACATTGGACTATTAGAACATAACTAGTGCTGCCTACCTGGGAGTTACATAATAATGAAGAATGTCATGTAGTTGAAATAGAGATATTATCGGAACAAACTGGGAGTAATATTGCCTGTTCCCTTTCAGCCAATTCATGAGACACAGGAACTGAGTAGGTATAAAAGGGTCTTTAATTCAAATTGCCAGCAATTTGATATGGCAAGGGACCCAAGTCTGAAAAACAGCCCTAACAGTCCAGCTGACTGGCGGGTTTATATATTTTGGGGGAGGTTAGTAATTCATTATAGAGCATGCTATTAATCACTTAGCAGTGTGCAGGAAGTGGGAGTCCAGTTACAGGAATGCCTCCCCAGAATGTCCTTCTGATACAAGCACAGGTCGACCTGGTGTCTTTGATGTTGCTCCGCAATAGCTGGGGTCTGGCAGCGGTTCTGGGAACCATCCGCAAGAGACCCCTTGCTTTTGCAAGAGGGATTCCCAGTATTCTCAGGCAACAAAGATTAAAGTTGGTGAACTAAACTTTTAGTTATCTACAGTGCCTTAACTCCTAGCAGGAAGGTCTGTCATTGAACTCTTAAAAGAAATTGTTGTAATTTAATCCCTTACATAATCCCCTACTACTATAACTAAAAGCTACCAGTCCTGAAGTCCAATTTATAACATTTAGGTTTCCCTATCAAAGAGGGGAACTAATTATATAAGATATGACTCAGATATAAATACTCTACTTTTACCACACATCTTGTCCAGAAGAACACTAACTACTAATTATAGTAACACATTAAATATATTGCAGATAATCTATACCCAGGACATAAATTCAGACTCAGGAAAAATACAATTTGAAATATTGAATGCTCAAAGTTAAGATTCTCTTCCAAGAAACTTCATTATTCCCACTTCATGCCCAGCACTGTGTTAGGAGCTGCAAATACAGAAATAACTAAAGAGAGCCATTTTTGAGGAATTCAGTTTAGAGAGAAAAGAAGAGATACAAGGAAAGGACAGATGAATGCAAAGGAGAAAGGGATATAAACCACGTGCTATGTGAGCCCAACAAACATCTCCAACTGTAGATGGGATAATAGTTTCCAAAAATGAGTTTTGAGCTGAGATTTGGAAAAAAAAAAAAAAAGAGTATGAATTAGCCAAAGCTTGAAGGGAAGGGTATTCTAAGCAAAGAAACAAGTTTTTAAAAGCAAAGAAAGGAAAGATACAGGGACCCTGTGTAATACTATACAAGTTGAATACTGCCCAAATTATTTACTTCATAGTCACTGAAGATTTTAGTATTTATCAAAACAATTTTCAGGAGGGTAGCAGTGAAAGAACTTGAGGGAGCAGCACCTTTTATAATTTGCATAAAATTTCCTTTTATTTTGTATTCGGGTTAGCAGAGACCCTTATGAAAGTTTCTCCCATGCTCCGAGGACAGGAAAAAGCTCAGTGTGGCAAAGCAAAGGATACATGGTGATCAAGAAGCAAGAAGGAAACTGAAACAAGAAATTCTGACCAAAACTAAAAGGTTCAGATTTTAATTTATCAGCTTCAAGCTGGAAATGAAATCAACTCAATTGTTTCAGAAGATATATCTAGCAATTGTGAAGGACGAAATGGAGTGAGAGAGTAGTGAAGGGAAGCCAGTTGGCAGGCCATGGCAGTAAGCAGATAAGAGACCTGAAGGCCTGAATAAAGGCAGTGGCAAAGGCAGAAGAAAGTCTGAACTTGAGAGGCATTTTCTATCAGAAAGACTTGATTATGAATCATTGTTTTTATTAAAAACTACACTTTTTTTCACCATCCAATATAACGCTTTCTGGGAAATATAAACCAGAACCATATCAGAAAGAAAGCAAATTCTTAAAACTTAAAGAAAATGTATTCAAATTCAATAATTTAGTTCTAAATCTGAGTTTACATCTGGAGACTTAATATTTCAAAAACATTTTTAAAAATGAAATGACATTTCTATAAGTACAGTATTTTGTATAAGCTGAAACTTACTGCAAAATAAACACCTTTCTGAGTGCTGCACTAGCTTATGGGAGCATTTTTCCAAGTTACTAAGTCTTTTTAACTTGAGGATTTTCACAGATTCTAAGCAATGAGACATCATTTGGCAGAATTCCTGGATAAAACTCTCCATTTGCAACTGAAAGAGAAACAATCATATTTCCTCATTTTTCCCTGCATTTCCATTACTTTTATAGGAGTATTATTTAACTTATGTCAGCATTCACCAAAGCCAATAAGAATGCTGGCTGTGAGAATATCTCTTTTCAAGTTTTTTGATCAACTATAAAGAGATAGAAATTCCTTAGGCAACGAAAGAAAGCCATTTTATCCCACTTTTAGGGGCAGCTAGAAAACACTGCAAATCCTGTAACTTTTCCCAATAAACTTCATTCAAGGCTTGAGTCCCCTAAGGATCTAGAAGGGAAACTTAGAAGTTAATTTAAGCAGTGGGGTCAGCCGCCGCCACCCCACACTGCCATGATCTACCTATACCTAAGAGAATCACCCAAAGCATTCCAGGGCATATTCATAGTTTTACCTTGCTTCCTCTCCACTCAAGTATGCAAAATACATGTCAGATGTTAGATTATAAAATTATTTCTAATTGTCAGGAGATAAAATCTTGGAGTATATATTTGCTGAATAGTTGGAAAGAAAGGTAATATCTCACCAGTGACCATAATATCATCTTCTCACCTTTTTTTTTCCAGGTGACTGAATTCTGTACAGCAGAAACACACAATGCAGAAGCTCCAAATCTACAAAACAAAATGTGCAACCACAGAAGCACATGGGATGTAATCAAGGACTCTGATGATTTTCAGAATGTATCTCCCATGAAAGGAAAGAATCCACCACCTCCTCCTACATTTTCTTTGCTCAGGACCAAACAACGAGTAGTCTGTTTGGTACTCGATAAATCTGGAAGCATGAGTTCAGTAAGGCATTTATTTGTTATGTCTCTTAAATTAAGTATTTAAGCTAATAGAAATATAGTTTAACCTTAATTTAGCTTTACTAAACTAATTGAAATATATATTTATTATTAACTAATAAACTTTAGTGTAGTAATTTATATGTATAAGGACTAAGAGATTTTTTAAAACGTAATTGTTATAGTAAGGTTATTGACTTATAAATAATGTTTACTTTTAAATTTTTGGTTCTAACAAATAATATGAATGAAGAAAGAGTAAAATTTTAAATCATCCATAATTTCACCATTAAGTATTATATCATTACAGTGATTTTTCCGTTTGTGCCATTTATTGCTCCACCTCAGAAATGTGATTACATTTTGTATGTTTTATAATATGAATATTTTTACTTACTATACCTTAAACACATGAAGAAACATAATTCCATGACACTTTTTAATGATTGTATCATATGCACATACCATAATTTAGTCAAATATCATTGAACTGTTACGGAACATTTTTAGATAACTTCAAATTCTTATAAAACTTATGTTGCAATGAATATCACTGTATGCATTATAAAAATACTTCCTTAGCAGAAATTCCTGAATTTAAAACTATGAAATAAAAACATATAGATTTTTATGGCTTTTTCAATGAGAACACTCCTAATTTTTAAACTTTTTCTTTAATATTATTTCTATTTAATAAGTGAAGAAATTAAATTTTAAAACATAGCAAACTGCACAGGCTGGATAGCTTGGTTGGTTAGAGCATCATTCCAATGCGCAGTTTGGCCATTTGGTCTCTAGTCAGATCACATACAGGAACATATCAATGTTCTTGTTTGTCTTTTTCTCTCTCCCTTCCTCTCTCTCTAAATAAAATAAGTAAATAAATAATTTGAAATATAGTGATCAAATATTATCATGATCTCTGGCACACAAACAACTTGGTCTTTCAACCATGTGTCAAGATTTGAGGAGACTCAGGAATGTTCATCTTTTTCTTACAGGATGACCGTCTCTTTCGAATGAATCAAGCAGCAGAACTATACTTGATTCAAATTATTGAAATGGGATCATTGGTTGGGATGGTCACATTCGACAGTTTGGCTACAATCCAAAATTATCTTACAAAAATAACCAATGAGACTGCTTACCAAAGTATCACTGCAAATCTGCCTCCAATAGCTAAGGGAGGAACTTCAATCTGCAGAGGCCTCACAGCTGCGTTCCAGGTAAAATTTTAAAAATGCTTTTTAAAATATCGTTTGTCATTCCCATTAGATTTTAATTTTTTCCAACCATATTTGAACAAGGATCATGAGCTCACAGGTCCTTCATTTAAATAATATTTTTTAAAAATGACTCTCGTACATCTGTTGTTTAAGCTGGAGTCTCTCTGTGTTACACTGGGGAGTGGTTAAGTGAGGGAAGAAAAACCCCAGGGTGTACACAGTCATCATGATTTCATTGAGGAATTCCCCATTTCTTTAACACTCCAAAGTATGAATCTGTGGGAGAGAAAATAATTCTGAAAATAATTGTGAAAGAAAATAATTAGTAATATCTCTGTATTACAGAATAAGAAAAACCCAGTTCATCAAGTTAAATTGATATTTAACAATGAGAAACACAGAGGAAGTTCCTCAAGCAATAAAGTGCCAAACCCGAGACACACGGGTAGAAGTTTAATGAAATAAAACTGTAAAATCAAAATTTGGGAGTGACTTTTGAACCTCTGGTACTCATTTGAAATTTTTCCAAACTAAAATTAGCCTATATTTAAGCCTATTTATTGTCATTATTTAAGTCACAAAACAGTAAACTGCTTTCCTCCACTGATCCTTTAACTACCTCAGCTAAAATGTAGAGATTTTTACTCTTATCCATACCACCGATTGATATTTCTTAGCTTTCTTCATGATGTCTATTTTTTGTAAATTATATTGGTTTAAGAAAGCATGAGGCTCTGGATTCAGAGAAACCTGGAACTCTGGCTCTATTATTTATTAGTTAAATAACCTTGGATAAGACACTCAACTCAGAAACTATATTTCCTCAACCAAGGAAATGTGGAAAATAATAGTACCTATCTAATTTGATTGAGATAATTATGTAAGATAAGTGCTCAAGAAAGAATTGCAATTATTGTAATAACCATAATTATTATTAAATATATATAGGGTGTGGCAAAAGTAGTCTTACAGTTATAAATATGAAAATGAGTATATTTTTGTATTACTATTAATTATCATATTATTGTCCATACAAACAACTGTAAATCTACTTTTGCCCCATGCTATATGTCTATTCGCTGAAAATATTACAGTACTACATATTGAATATGTGTCATGATGTTTGCACATAATGGTTTATACATGTTTCTCTTAATATACTTTGGTATCTTATATTTTGACCACAGAGTCTATTGTTGAGCAGATCTGTCAAATCACATTCAAAGCTATAAATACTTATTTAATTGCTTATGTAATAAAACCATATTAATATATAAGCATTTCACTTACATAATCATTGCAAGAATAACTAAAATATATTGAGTGTATTCTACATTAACTATGTTAAATGCTTTATACTCATGATCTGATTTTATCCCTACAGTTTCTTATTCAGTTGTAGACTATTACAATGCACTTTTTGCACATAAGGAAACTATATTCAGGGTAATGAAATATCTTTCTCAAGAACATATTTAATTGGCATATTGAGGATTCAAAACCTAATCTTTTCTTAGTTTATTAATTCATTAATTTTTAAAGAGAGAATAGGGGGAAAGGATAGAGAAAGAGAGAGAGAGATCAATTTACAGTTCCACTTAACAGTATTTATGCATCCATTGGTTGATTCTTGCACGTGTCCTGACCAAAGATCGAATCCACAACTTTGGTGAATAGAGATGACACACTAACTGAGTTACCTAGCCAGGGCTCGAAACCTGTTTTTTCTTACTCCAAAGTCTAAAAAGTTAATTATCACACAGAGCTATTTATAGAACTCTATCATATATCAAAGACAGAGAGAGAGAAAGAGAGACAGAGAGAAAACTGACTAAACACTATTCTATTCAGCCAATGGCCAAGCTGGAATTTACTCTCAATATATCTGACTAAAGATCTAACCAATACTCTTGGAAGAAGTCAGGAAAAAACAAAAAAAAATAATGACAATGTGATACTTGATTAATTTATGAACTTCCTTCTTCATGGTAAGTCAACGTTTTTTCCAGGAAATCATGCGATTCTTCAATGATCAACTGGAATCCCTACAGGCAGATGCTACATCATTTAACATTGCACTCCTGCCTTTAGGCATAATTTTGCAAATGCAGTCTAGTCAGTAGCCTTCTAAATCTGCCTTGTTCATATACCTCTACCACAGTATCTCTTAAGATAATAATGGTAATATTCACTGAGTAATTACTATATGCTAGGCATTGTCTGAAGTGTTTTATTCTTCCTCTCTTTGGTAGTTTGAGTATACTTAAAAAGAAGAGATCTATTAACACCTTATCTTTGGAAGCCTACAAGATCATTGGGCATTATACTCATTTCCATTCCAACTCAGCCTGGAATGACAATGCAAAATAGTTTATTTTGCCTACTCTGATACATAGGCCTAGATACTTCTCTAAGACTAAAGAATAAGTTTATTCTTAGTTTAAATTTATTTAAATATGATATTCTGCATTTGATAGTTTGGTTTTTCCCTATCAGGCAATTATCCAAAGTTACCAGAGCACCTCTGGTTCTGAAATTGTATTACTGACAGATGGGGAAGATGATCAAATAAGCTCATGCTTTGAAGATGTGAAACAAAGTGGGGCAGTCATCCACACCATTGCTCTGGGGCCTTCTGCTGACAAAGAACTGGAGACCCTGTCAGATATGACAGGTAAAACTTTGGAACATAGTTTGAATAGAAAATACATTTTCAGTCTCTCCCATTCTAAGGCCTCTTTCTCCTAAACTACAAAACTGCTCAAAAGTTTCCTATCCTAAAAATTCATCTTTGTAACTTATTTGCCCTTGTTCTTCAAATTAATCTTATTTTCCCCCCTCACTTCTCTACATTTCTACCTATACTGACTTCTTCTGATAATAGTCAGCATGTGTTGTCTTCATTCCTTTCTTACCACTTCCTACCAATACATCCACATTGAAACTTCTTCCCAAATGGTTCCTAATGACTTGCTCAACTGCAATTCCAAAATTCTTTCTCAGTGTCAGTCATTCTCAGTCCTACAGTAAAGAGTCACATAAAAATGGAAACCTAAAGAATACGAGGTTATATGTAGTTAGAATCCTAATAAATCTTGCCCTCTGCAATCCATTCTTTTCTAACTCATCACACCTAAGTGATCTCTCTCTTCATTAACATTTGTTTATTGTACTTTATTCTAAATTGTAATTTTCTAATTGTTTTTGGTATATCATAGATGAATCTAGAAAATAAGCTGGAGATTCAGAAATTTGTCTTAAATTTTATTTTTACCATATTATTTAGTTATTAGATTATCTTTACTAAAGTGGCAGGTTCTTGCTACATGATTGATGTAAAAACAGTTATATATGGCCAGTTCCTTGCATTTTCTTCATTGTAACTTATTTGGAGCAACGTACTAGTTATTATAGGACTACATCTTGAAACTGATGTACTTAATTTCTAATATTATGAGAAATTCATCTTTGGTAATTTTTAAAATAAAATTTTTAAATATATCTTAAAGTATACTGATAATAGCACAATTAAAATATAAATATCCCATTAAAATTAGTATCATAAAATTAATTTATGTCCATTTTAGGAGGACATCGTTTTTTTGCCAATAAAGACATTAATGGCCTTATTGATGTTTTCAGTAGAATTTCATCTAGAAGTGGCAGCATCACTCAGCAAGCAATTCAGGTCAGTATTACAAAATGATTTCTTGCTTTTTCACTTTTGTAATAAACTTCTATCATACTAAAAAGTAAACAATGCTTTTATCTGAAAATATTTCAGGTGTTCAGAGAAAAAAATCCTCACTGAATCTGTTTTTGTGGAACACTTACAGCTACTTTTCTTTTGTCTTCTATTCTATATAGTTAGTTATAAATGCTTTTTATTGGCAAAATATTTCAAAATAATTCTTTGTCATTTTAATTGAAATTCTAAAAATAAATTCAGAATTCTTCTGAACTGACCAAACTTTGTGATTTTATTATCTATAGTAACAAATGGTTTTATGTGTCTTTTGTTTTGATGTAACAGTTGGAAAGTAAATCCTTAAATATTACGGGAGGAAAATGGATAAATGGTACAGTGCCTGTGGATAGTACAATTGGAAATGACACCTTCTTTGTTGTCACTTGGACAATACAAAAGCCAGAAATACTTCTCCAAGATCCAAAAGGAAAGAAATATAAAACCTTAGATTTTAAAGAAGGTGAACTAAATATTCGATCTGCCCGTCTTCGAATACCAGGTAGTGCAGAGGTAAGAATATTCTTTTATGTTTTTTATTCTATGTATATCGATCAAACATCTTATGACCAGATGGTGGTGCAGTGGAAAGAGCGTGGGACTGGGATGCAGAGGACCCAGGTTCGAGACCCCGAGGTCGCCAGCTTGAGCACAGGACCATCTGGCTTGAGCAAAAGCTTGCCAGCTTAGACCCAGGGTCGCTGGCTCGAGCAAAGGGTTACTCAGTCTGCTAAAGGCCCGCAGTCAAGGCACAGATGAGAAAGCAATCAATGAACAACTATGGTGTCAAAATGAAAAACTGATGATTGATGCTTCTCATCTCTCTCCCTTCCTGTCTGTCTGTCCCTATCTATCCCTCTCTCTGACTCTTTCTCTGTCCCTGTTTTAAAAAAAAAAATCTTATATATTGTCAATATTAAAACAGTAACAGATTATCTGTCATAAAAAGAAAACCAAATAAAATAATTAGAGATTTGGCCTGGCTAGTGGCTCAGTGGACAGAGCATCAGGCCCAGTATATGGATTTCCCAGGTTCCATTGCTAGTCAGGACACACAGGAGAAGCGACTAACTGCTTCTCCCACCCCTCTCTCTTTCCCATCTGTTCTTCTTCCCCTCTGCAGCAATGGCTCGAATGGTTTGAGCATGACCCAAGGCACTGAGGATAGCTCCATTGGAGCACCTCAGTCTCAGGTGCTAAAAATGACTTGATACTCAAGCATTGGCCCTCAGTGGGGTTGTCCAGTGATTCCAGTTGGGGCACATGCAGGAATCTGCCTCACTATCTTTCCTCCTCTCACCTAGAAAAATAATTAGGAATTCATATTCATACTATTTACTAGCTTATAAAATCACACACTAAAATTGTTGCTATTACTCTTCTTAAATGTCTAAATAACTTTATATCTCCAATAGTGTAAGAAAATATTACAAAATCTCTCAAATAGGTTCTTTTTATTTTTATTTTTAGACGGGTACTTGGACTTACAGCCTTTTAAATAAACATATCAAATCTCAAATGATAACAGTAATTGTGACTACTCGAGCAAAAAGTACCACCATACCCCCAGTAACTGCAACAGCTCACACGAGTCGAAATACAGCAAATTACACCAGACCAATGATTGTTTATGCACGAATCAGTCAAGGGTTTTTGCCTGTTCTGGGAGCCAATGTAACAGCATTTATAGAAAATGAAGAGGAACATGAAGTAATGTTGGAACTTTGGGACAATGGTGCAGGTAATAAGAATCTGCATCAACTTCCACTGAATTTACAGTTTTACTACTCATCACTTAGCAGTCAGTATTTTTTATGGATGCTAATGAAGCATATTTTTAAGTGAATTAAATTAAATGTTAATGCTTTTAAGATGTCCTACTCAGTTACCTTGACTAGATGTAGGAATAAGCACATTATCTTCTTTATATTTTATGAACAATTTTATTTTTCCCATGGAATTTGAGAGTAAAATGCTTCTCTATTTTTATTAGTGTCATGTTTTGCATATGTGTTCTCTAGGTTTGTAAACAATTAGGATTATCATTTTACTCTGCTGGATGACTGATTATTGCCTTTTAATATTAAGGAGCTGATATTGTAAAAAATGATGGCATCTATTCAAGATATTTTATAAATTACCATGGAAATGGAAGATACAGTGTAAAAGTACGTGCTCAGGCAAGAAAAAAGACGGGTAGGCTAAGTTTAAGACAACGACAGAACCAAGCTCTGTATGTACCAGGCTACAGAGAAAATGGTAAGTGGTCTTAACATATCCTTTGTTAAGGTAAATAACGTGTCAAGCGTTGAAAATATAATGTACTATGGAGAACCTAACTAACAGCTATAAAGTCATGCATGTTTCAAAACCATAGTTATATAATGGACCTAGCATTGAGCCATGCTTCTAACATGATGTGCCTACATTCCCTCAGTTCATTTCATTTACATTGAAAAAATTTACTGAGCTTCTCTTCCATGGCAAGCATTGTGCTAAATGCTCAAGCAACAGAGGCAGGAAATAAGACATCATCGTTGTTTTCAAAGAGTTTACATTTAAGTGGTAAAAAGTAAAATTAGATTAAAAGATCTTTCTAACATTGTGTGTCTCTTCACCAACTTTAACATGACAACAATATACAAGTATTTTTTTCACTGAAAGCTATAAATATTAGCCTTCGACATTGTGAGATGAGATTACAAGATAAGAATAGATATGGCAATGCAATAAGTTACAAAAATACTATTTTTATCAGGTACAATTATATTGAACCCTCCCAGACCTGAAGATGACTATGACATGGAAGAAGCAGAAGTAGAAGACTTGAACAGAATAACCTCTGGAGGCTCCTTTGTTGTGTCTGGAATTCCTCCTTCTGGTGATCATACTCGGATATTTCCACCCAGCAAAATTACAGACCTCACAGCTAAATTTAAAAAAGATCATATTCAACTTTCATGGACTGCTCCTGGCAATGTCTTTGATTTAGGAAAAGGTAATTTTGATATTATATTTTAAAATATACTAATAGAAACCCCAATTGTCTTTCACTTGCTAAGAATTATCTTCTGTCCTATTTATAAATAATCTGTGGAGTGTCTACTATGAAACATTATTCACCTATTTTACAGGTGTGAAATTGAAACTTTACAAGATAAATTAACTGCTCCAATTTTTTCTATATTTAATAACTTAACTAGTCTATCCCACTCCTGTCAAATTTTCTTGGGTCAAACTATCTCTCACAATATGAACCATCTTAGAAATTACTTTAAGAAAATAATTAATAACTTTCTGTTTCATTCTTTTCTCTCTAACAAGTTTTTCTTGTACAATTTCATTCATTCATTGATTTTTTTGAATTTTCAAACAAAGCAGAATTTCTAAGAATTAATCCTTACTCTCAACATTCAGGTGAGTGCAGAAGACAATTTATGCAAGTAAACAGATAACTTTACAGAACATGATAAGTGATATGTATTATAAATACAGAGGGATATGAGAGCACATTGTAAGACCACAAATTCCTGATTGTAGTTAGGACCATGGGGTACATCTTAAATGGCTTTCCAAGGAAGTCTATTCATGACCTAAGTGTTGAAGAATGAGGAAAATTAGCCAAGTTAACTGAAGATATCCCATGAAAAGAGAGGATCTCAGGTAGAGAAACTCAACTAGTTTGGGAGTTTAAGCCATGGAGTTTGAATAAAGTTCAAGGCCAAATATCTCATTCATTCAAAATCTCTTACAATAAATTGCTCTCATTTCAAAAGATTAAACCATTTTTATCATTGCTTTAAATTTACCTGAGTTTCATTGTGTATTAAGTGGCTACCCTATTCCAGTATTTGCTAGACTTAGGAGATTCATATGAGCTAAATCTAATCTCACCATTTTACTTTAAAGGTAGGAAATAAAAAGGAAAACAACATACATTATCAAAATACACAGTATCTCACGGGCTGTCAGTGCTGAAAAGCCACATGTTCAGTACTCTTTCTCTTGGGTTACAATAAAATCCTCATTGAATACTCTCAATAGAAAAAAATGCTTTTTAACCTTTCATTTTCTATATAGCATTTTTGGAAACTATTATTTTTTTATCATTATTATACAAGGAAAAAAATAATTCTAAAGCCAAAGAAAACACAGACTACCCATGAAGAGCTCTTTTCTACTTCAGTATGAACGCATCATAACTTCTGAACTACATTATTTTTCTTTAATATGACCCACAAATAAAAAGCAGAATTTAAAAAAACAGTTCCTCTAGTAAAGCCTCAAATACCTTAAGTTCTCTGTAACCCAATTTCCATACCTGTAAATATGCAAATTCTTCTAAATGACCTAGAACTACTAAAACATATAGAGGTAATTCTAATATTTTATGATTCTCTTATTTCATCATTTGGAGCATCAACTTAATAACTGTGTTGTTGAAAAACAAATAATTTAATAAGTCAAATATGTGCCCAAAACAGTACCACATACTCTAATTAATAGAAAAAAAAAACATTTAAATCATAAGTTTTTCCCTCAATAATAAAATGATCTATTCAAAAAGATAAATTGAACCTCAATTTAAAAAATTTAGAAAACTATTTTCTGCAATAAAAAAAAAATTACAAAACTCCATTTTGTGCAATAATAAGAGTCATCAGGCCTGGACAGGCAGTGGCACAGTGGATAGAGTGTCGGACTGGGATGCGGAAGACCCAGGTTCGAGACCCCGAGGTCGCCAGCTTGAGCACAGGCCCATCTGGCTAGAGCAAAAAGCTCATCAGCTTGAACCCAAGGTCGCTGGCTCCAGCAGGGGGTTTCTCGGTCTGCTGAAGGCCCACAGTCAAGGCACATGTGAGAAAGCAATCAATGAACAACTAAGGTGTTGTGGCAGCAACAAAAAACTAATGATTGATGCTTCTCACCTCTCTCCATTCCTGTCTGTCTGTCCCTATCTATCCCTCTCTCTGACTCTCTCTCTGTCCCTGTAAAAAAAAAAAGAAGAGTCATCAGGGTGAATGAATAAATGAACATGACTTCATGAAGAGGTTAAGCCTCTTTTGGGCTTTGAGAAATTAGTAACATTTGCACAGATATGAAAAGATAGTCACACTTCAAGAAGTCATGACAGAGTGAGAAGGAACAGAGATCAAAATAATATGATCAAGGTCAAGAAAGCAAAATTTCACAATGGAATATTTAAATTAAAGTAAGAGCAAGAAAGGGATAATAAACTAAGTAGTGATAGATGATATAGATGATAGGTAGGCGATAGATAGATGATGATAGATAGATAGATAGATAGATAGATAGATAGATAGATAGATGATAGCTATAGATAGATAAATAGATGATAGATTGATAGATATAGATAGATGATATAGATAGATAAATAGATAAATAGATAGATGATAGATAGATAGATAGATGATAGATATAGATAGATAAATAGATGATAGATTGATAGATATAGATAGATGATAGATAGATGATGATAGATAGATAGATAAATAGATAGATAGAATGATAGATAAATGATAGATAGATAGATTAGATGATAGATGATAGAGAAACAGGCCCATCTTAATGAAACACAGTGTGTATGAAGATTAGTAGTATATAGATTGAGAAGACCTATTTATTGAAAAATTAGAATGATAAGGCAGAGGGCTTGAATTTTTTCAAAATAATTAAATCAAAGTTATTCTCCACACACTTAAAATATCTTAAACATTTCACTGACAACAAAATGTCTTCACATCATAAAAGGGCACTTGACTTTTGCTTATACTCCAGTTTTTAAACCTGGCATTTCAGAATGTAAGTCTATATCTTTACACTGATGGCTCTGGTGGATTTCTAGTAGCATTTTGGAATTGAACACTTATGTCAGCATCTTTCTTTCCTTTCTTGATAAAATGTTATAATAACTAATATGTTAAACATTTATTAACTCCTCAAACTTGTGCTAAATACTTTTTCTACATTATCATATATAATTCTCAACATTAGAATAGTAAGCATTCAGTATATTCATTGAATGAACTGAATGATGGAATCCTTACTTCATAGATAAAATTGAGTTTAAAAAGGTTTAATAAATTACTCTTTGTTACACAGCTAGAAAGTAGTAGAATTAAGGTGCTAAATAAAGTCTACCTAGCTCCTAAGCACATAGAAATTAGCACACATTCCACGCTCTCTGCCTCCCTTCGCTCTTTATCCTTGCCGCTCATCTTCCACTCTGTTTATCTGCTCTCTTATTTTCCCCTCCTACTAATCCCTCTCTCAACTTATCAAGAAACAATATGGATGTGGGGTCTGCATGTCTTTACTATGTTCAAACATTATTATGTTCCTTGTTCTAAGTTAAAATGGATTTAGTTTTCTATAGCTCTAGAAAAATCTAGATTTTGCTTTTAATTATATAATTTTATATAATTTTAATTAAATTTTTTGTAATTAGATAGCTAAATAAAAAGTGTTTACATATCTGTCCTTCAAATAAGGCAGATAGAATAACCGGACAATAGCTACAACTGAGGTTTCATAAACAAAACCCAGTGTGCATTTCTGATAGGGCCCTAAATGTAAGGCAATGTGTTGGTATCCCAGAGATTTTAAACTTTTTTTTTATTTTATTTTATTCATTTTAGAGAGGAGACACAGAGTGAGAGAGAGAGAGAGAGAGAGAGAGAGAGAGAAAGAGAGAAAGTGGGGAGGAGCTGGAAGCATCAACTCCCATATGTGCCTTGACCAGACCAGTGCAGGGTTTTGAACTGGTGACCTCAGTGTTCCCAGGCCAACGCTTTATTCACTGCGCCACCACAGGTCAGGCCCAGAGATTTTAATATTCATAAAATGTCTATTTGTTTTCTAGCCAACCGCTACATTATAAGAATAAGTAAGGATCTCCTGAAGCTCCAAGAACATTTTGACATTGCTACTCTAGTGGATACCTCTAGCCTGAAACCTAAGGAGGCAGGCTCAACAGAAAATTTTGAATTTAAACCAGAAGCTTTGAAAATAGAAAATGGCACCAAAGTCTTTATTGCAGTTCAAGCCATCAATGAAGCCAATCTCAACTCCGAACTGTCTAACATTGCACAACTAATCAAGTATATTCCTTCACCGGAACCCAGTGTCCCTGCTCTGGGCACCAGGATTTCAGCTATCAATTTGGGAATTTTAGGATTAGCTGTGATTTTATTTATAATTTAAAATAGAAATTATATTAGAACTAAAATTCAATGTTATACACCTTTGTTAGACATTAATTTAGAATTTAAATTGCTATACTTGTCTTATATACTTGTCTAAGACTTTCATCTTCATCTTACAAAAGGGAAGGAGGAAGAGGGTAGAGAGGGGATGGATGGTTATGAAGGATAACTTGACTTGGGGTGATGAACACATAGTGCCATATACAGATGATGTATTATAGAAGCATACACCTAAATTTGTATAATGTTATTAAACAGTCTGACCCTCATAAAGTCAATTAAAAAATTTTTAAGTAAACGTACAAAAGTATTTCCTAATTACACGACTTCATTAATACTAATTAGTTGCTAAATGTATATCAAAATAAGAATACTATTTCTTATGTTAGAAAAATAAATTTATTAATACAACATAAAAAGAAGATACATATTTGTATCTTCTTGTAGAGTTTTTAAGAAACAATTTTAGAATGTGCTACAAATTCACTGGGTATATTAATAAAATTAGAATTTTTCTGAACTATTTGAAAAATAGTTACATATCCACAACAGAGGTAATCTTATTGTAAAATTATTATTTTATTTTTTATTCTAAATGAATATTTTATGTTTACATGAACTATAATACAAAAAACTATAATGGTAACTTTCTAATGAGAAATGGTCTAAAGCAGTAAGGAAGTCATATTTCTTTGTTATCACTGATTAAAAGTGGTATGTCAAAGTTTTGACTCCAGGCATGAAATGACTATTAGAGAACAAAAATGCTCTTTGTATAAATTGTACACCATTGAAGAAGTCCTATTTACATCCTGAGATCATTATTGGGTCCTCAGAATTCACCAAGATGCTCCAGCAGGGCAGGAATCTTTTTTTATTTCTATCTCTACAGCTTCTAAGACACTACTCAATGCATACTACACATTCAATAAATATTTGTTAAAATAATAAATATTTTCATACCATCAAGGAAAACAAAATTTGACCCATTACATTGAAAAATATGCATAAAATATGTGCTCATGGTAATATGAGGACTTGATATAATAAAAATTAAACACTTAATAACAGTGATCTGAATCAACTCAGCATTTTAGAAAGTTAACTACATAATGTCATCAGAATTTATAAACTAATAAAATATAAATTAAGCTATTAATATAGCAATTTTGGGATTCTTTTTTCTGAGAGAGATAGAAACAGGAAAATGCTTTGTTTATAGGCAGGAAAAGAAGATTTCAGAAACTCTTTGAATGTGTGAAAGGAGGAACTTACATGATATATCTGGAAAAGTCAGAAAAAAATCATAAAACTAAATCAAATTCAGAAGAATACAAAAAATATAATATATTTGTATTTATACAATATAAATACAAAGTTGGATTTATCATAGGAATCCAAAGATGGGGTAATATTAGAAAATCAGTGAAATTCACATTAATAAATTAAAAAGAAAAATTGTTATCATTTCAAAACGTGTAAAAGTATATTATAATTCAACCACTATTCTTCATTAAAAATGAAACCTTTAAAAACTTTATTAACCTGATATCATGAACTTTAATATACAAACTCTATCATTTAAAAATTTAAAAGAAGAGAGGTATTCCAAGATGGCAACAGAGTAGGCAGTATTCCAACTGCTGCCTCCCAGGACCAAACTGGACTTAAAACTAAATTTAAGAAAAATTATCCTGAAAACCAACTTCAGATTAAATGAGGAGTCCATAACAAAGGATCACAGACGCTACATCGAGACTTGATAAGAAGGGCAGAGACACGAAAAGGGCTACACCTGCTCCCAGGAGTGGGTGGTGGCACAGGGTCTGAAGGGATGCTCAGCTGTGGGTTTCAACTGTGGGGAGATTTTCTCTAAGAGGTGTGGGTCCTAAGCCCCAGGCCAGATGCCCCAAACTAGAGCATCAGAGCCTAGAAGAGGTTACCCACACACCATTTGACAAAAAAAAGGTATAAGATTTCTGTCTGCGAGAAAGAGACAGAGGTTCTTGGAGACAAAGGTACCTTGTTTTAAAACCAACACAGAAAATCTTGTTCACAACCATTTACCCTGAGCTTCAGAGGAGGGAGGGCTGAGAGGACTGAAGTCACATGAGAAGAGTGTGAATTACATGGTCTGGGAAGAGACATGGTGAGGTACAACCATAAGTCTGATGCTGAGTCATTCCCAAATACTGCAGTCGCCATCTTTCTTGGGTGGAGCAGTTTCCTTGGTGCAGCATCAGCTTCAAGGAAAGCAATTGCCCCGCCCTTGGGAAGCTCTCTTGGCCCATCCTAGGGGATTGGTCCTTGCTGAGAAGTAAGCAGCCTTGGCCAAGAGGCAGGTGGCATGGCAGGGAATCAGTTGTCTGGCATTGAGCCTGAAGCTTTTCCCCCCACTCTCCCAAGAATATGACTGGTGCTTCTGCCTCATGGGAGATTCAGTAGAAATTGTCCAAACTGTGGGCAGACCAAACCACTGAGTTTCAGGGCCACACCCACCAGACTCTTAGTGCCTACATTCTACTGAGGTCTGTGAAAAAATACAGGACAAACTGACACCTGAGGCCATGGGGTGAAAGTCATACCTACCACCTATCCTAATCTCTGAATTGCCCCAGGCTCTAGACACTACCAAAGGTATCTTTCATTGGCCAAGCCCAAAAAAGAGCTAGCAGACAGAAGCAGCAGGAGGCGGTCTCACAGAATCTTTAGCCTTTTGCTGACTTGCTCCCAGGCCCAAAGTTGATAAAAGCCAGCCTGAATGCATAGCTTGTTCATTCTGTGTGCACCTAAGCCCAGCAGAGGCAGCCACAAACTCTCATTTGCTTGTAGTTCCAAGAAGGTTGCTGAGGGCCAGCCAGTCATAGGCAGTGTCCTACACTGGTCTGAACCAGATTTCCTCCTAAGAGCCCCAGAGCCAGCACATCCAGTGGCCAACTACTGACTACATACAAGATCAATTAGTCTTTCTAGCAACATATCCAAATGGAGAGCTTGTCAGGCACCAACCCAGCTGAGACAAATTCTGCTTTCTGGGGTCAACACCTGCACAGCTTGCATGCATTGGATGAGGTAGAGCTTCACAGTCAGTTGGTCCACCTCCTGTCCTGCTGGGTTAAGTTCCACAAAGGGGAGGGAAAGAGGCTTAGAGCACAGACATTCAAAGTGTGAGTTTCTTAGAGCCTATTGTTATCAATCAAGCAAAGCTATCATTTAAAATTGAATGAGAAATAAAGAGCTTCCTAGACATAAAAAGGTTCAAGGAGTTCATTATCTAAACCAGTACTGTAAGAAATGTTAAAGAGCCTGCTATTACAAGAATTAAAAAAAAAAAGTGAAATCTTGAGAAAAAAGAGTATTGATTTAAAGAAATAGATTGCAATAAATAAGTGCATATCAATAAACTTAAATGCAAATGGATTAAATGCTCCAATCTAAAGACATAAGGTAGTTGCATGGATAAGAAAACAAAACCTGTATATGTGCTGATTACAAGAGACCATCCTCAGAACAAAAGAAACACATAGACTGTAGACTAAAAATGAAGGAAAGAAAAAAATGTATTCCATGCAATGGAAGTGAAAAAGAAGATAGGATTTAAATACTTATATCTGACAAAATAGCCTATAAAACAAAGGCTATATAATGGGGGGGGGGGAAGCCACTATATAATAAGAAACTGAGCAATCTAACTAAAAGATATAACCATTATAAATATATATGCACCTAACATAGTAGCACTTAAATATATAAAGCTGATTTTGATGGCCATAAAGGCAAGATCCACAGAAATATAATAATAGTAGTAGATTTTAACACCCATTAACATCAATGGCTAAATCCTCCAAAAGGAAAATCAACAAAAACAGCAGCCTTAAATGACACACTAAATCAACTGCATTTAATTGATATCTTCAAAACTTTTCACCCTAAATTAGAAGAATATACATTCTTTTCAAGTGCACATAGTACATTTGCTAGGATAAACCACATGTCAAAACACAAAACAATAATAAATTGTCTCAACAAGTTAAGAAGATTGAAATTATATCAACCATCTTCTCTGACCACAACGGCATCAAACTAGAAATCAACTACAATAGAAAGACTGGAAAACATTCAAACACTCCAAATGTTATTAAATAATGAATGGATTAACAAGGAGATGAAGGAAGAAATGAAAAATTTTCTTAAAAGAAATGAAAATAAACATAAAGCAAATCTTTGGGACACAGCAAAAGCAGTCCTGAGAGGGAAGTTCATAACATTATAGACATACCTTTAGAAGCAAGAAAAAGCTCAAAAAAGCAATCTAACCACAAACCTAAAAGAACTAGCAAAAGAACAATAAATAAAGTTCATAGGAAGTAGAAGGAAGAAAATAATAGAGATCAGAGTACAAATAAATGACATAGAGGCTAAAAAAAATAAAAAAACAATACAAAAGATAAAAAAAAAGAAAAACCAAGAACTGGTTCTTTAAAAAGGTAAAGAATATTGACAAACCTTTAACCAGACTCATCAAAAAATAGAGGACACAAACAAATAAAATTAGAAATAAAAGAGAAGTAACAACTGACATCACAGGAAAAAAAATAATTGTAAGAAAATACTATGATGAACTATATGCCAAAAATTAGGCAACCTGGGCAAAATGGATAAATTCCTAGAAACCTACAATCTTCCAAAACTGAATCTGGAAGAGTCAGAAAACCTGAGCAGTCCAATTACAACAAATGAAATTGAAACACTTATCAAAAAACTCCAAGCAAACAACAACAGTTCTGGACTGGATGGTTTCACAGGCAAATTTTGCCAAGCATTCAAGAAAGAACAAACACCTATTCTTAATCTATTCAAAAAATCAAAAGGAAGAAAGACATTCTAGCTCATTCAAAAAGGCAAGCACTATCCTAATCCCAAAACCAGGTAAAGACACCACAAGGAAAGAAAACTATAGGCCAATATCCCTGATGGATATAGACACTAAAATTTTCACCAAAATATTACAAAACTAGATCCAGCAATACATTTATTTTATTTAAGTGAGAGAAGGTGAGATAAAGAGATAGACTCCTGTATGCACCCCAACCAGGATCTACTCTGCTACCACTTGTCTGGGACCAATGTTCTGTCCATCTGGGGCTCATGTTTACTATTAAGCTATTTTTAACTTCTAAAGCAGAGGCTCCACAGAACCATCCTCAGCACACACAGTCAACATGCTTGAATCAATTGAACCATGGCTTTGGGAGGGGAAGAGACAGAGAGAAGAGTGAGGGGGAGGGAAGGGGACAAGATGCAGATGGTCAAATCTCCTGTGTGACCTGACTGGGAATCTAACCCTGAATTTTCACATGCCAGATCAATGCTCTACCATTGAGACAACCTGTCAGGGCCTCAGCAATACATTATAAAGATCATACATCATTATCAAATGGGATATATTTCAGGGATGCAAAGCTGGTACAATGCAGAAAAAAATGAAACAAGACTACCAAATTACACCATTCATAAAACTACACTCAAAATGGATAAAAGACTTAAAGGTAAATTGCAAAAGCATAAAAGTTCTAAAAGAAAACATAGGCAGTAGACTCTCAGTCATCTTTTGTAGCAATAGTTTTGCTGATATATCTCCATGAACAAGTGAAATAAAGGACAAAGTACACAAATGGAACTATATCAAATTAAAAAGCTTTTGCATAGCAAAAGACACCATTAACAAAAAGACAACCCACTCAATGGGAGAACATATTCACTGGTACATCTGATAAGGGGTTAATAACCAAAATTTATAAAGAACTTCTAAAACCCAACACCAGTAAGGTAAACAATCCAATTTTAAAAATGGGCAAAGGATCTAAATAGACCATTCTCCAAAAAGGACATAACAGATGGCCAATAGCTTATAAAAAAATGCTCACCATCACTAATCATTAGAGAAATGCAAGTTAAAACCAGAATGAGATAACACCTCACACCTGCTAGAATGACTTTCATTAACAAATCAATAAAAAATAAGTGCCTGCAAGGGTGTGGAGAAAAGGGAACCCTCCTGCACTGCTGGTGGGAATGAAGACTTGTGCAGCCACTGTGGAAAACAGCACTGTGTTTTCTCAAAAATAAAAGTGAAACTGCCTTATGACCCAGCTATTCCACTTCTAGGCATATATCCTAAAAATCCCAAAGCATTAATTCAAAAGAAGATATGCATCCCCATATTCATTGCAGCATTGTTCACAATAACCAAGATATGAAAACAGCCAAAGTGTCCATCAGTGGATGAGTAGATAAAAAAAGCAGTGGTACATTTACAAGATGGAATACTACACAGCCACGAAAAGGAAGGAAATCTTACCTTTTGAGATGGCATTGGTGGACCTGGGGATTACTGTGCTAAGTGAAATAAACCAGGCAGAAAAATTCAAGTATTATAGTATCTCACTTATATGTGGATTCTAATGAACACAATAAACAGAGTAACAAAATAGAAACAGAGGTAGGGTCACAGGAAACAAATGCACAGCTGTTGTAAAGAAGGGAGAAGAAGGAATGAGGTCAAAGAAGGTGAAGGGATTAGAAATATTATATATACATAATGCATAGATAGATACTCACACCAGGGTAGCTATTCCCAGAGGGAAAGGAGGAATGGAAGTAGGGAGAGGGGAGGCAAAGAGGGTGAAATGGGAATGGAAAAAAACTTTGCATGGGGCATGGGAGGTCATGATGCAAGAGGTAGAGGGTATTATATAAAGTGGGGCACTTGAAAGCATGTCAACACAAACTAAAAAAATAAAAATTAGAAAGAACAAAGAATAAAATTAATAAGGGAATTCAATCTTAAAGTAGGAATGAGATATTAAATTCCAGAGAAGAAAAATTCTAAATTCCTAAGAAAATAAATTACTAAAGAACCTAAGAAAATAAATTACTAAAGACTCTATAAATCATTATTGAAATATTATTGATGATGAAAATTGTAAAAGGTCTCAAGATAATGCATTCTCATCAACATGGCCACTATACTGAGAAATGATGCATAGAGTTTTAGCAGTCACTGAGGAAAGTAAGATTCTTATTCAGTAAAAAAAAGAAAGAAATAGAAGATACAATAATTGGAAAGAATCATACAAAACTGTAACTATTTGCAGGTGACATTGAAAATGCAATAGATTAACAAATAATTAAAACTAAAATTAAAAAATGAATTTAGGCAAAGCTATCAAGCACAAGATCAATTTACAAAAATCAACAGTGCCAGTCTGATATGTGAGGAGCTTCAATGTCATCATTCCATCTTCACAACAAGGAACAATTTGAATAACTGAACAGCAACAATTCTTTTACATCCATCAGAGAATTAAGGTCACACATTTTCATGCAAAATTAGAAAGACAGGCAAATATAGAGAATCACAGCTTACCAGGAGCAGAACTCTGCCTATGAAGCCAGTGCCAGTAGGAGCTCAAGCTATAAAGGATAAATTGCCAGAGGCTTAGTGTGGCTGAACTAGAGAGTTGAAAATCAGGAACAAAGATAAGAATTACAGGAGAATTCTCTTCAGAAACTATGTAAACAAGAAGGTGAAGTGACATATATCGTGTTGAAAAAAGACCCACAATCCTTGTGCTGTTGGAATGAGTCCCAGTTGATCATGATGTATTATTTTTTTAATGTGTTGTTGTATTCAATTTGTTAGTATTTTGTTTAGGATTTTTGCACCTGTATTCATTACAGATATTGGTTTGTAGTTTTCTTCTTTTTGTGTTGTCTTTGACAGTTTGGGTATGAGGGTTATGTGGGCCTCATAAATGTGTTAAAGAGTATTGCTTCTTCTATATTTTGAAAGACTGAAAAGGATGGATACCAAATCTTCTTGGAATGTTTGGCAGAATTCACTAGTGAAGCCATCTGATCCTGGACTTTCGTTTTTTGGGAGGTTTTATATAGTTGTTTTCATTTCATCCGTGCTTATATGTTTATTTAGCTTTTCCACTTCTTTGTGACTTGGTCTAAATAGATTGTATACTTCTATGAATGTATCCATTTCTTCTAGAATTTATTCCAAAAGCACAAAAATGGTTGAACATACAGAAATCATTCAATGTAATACACTAAATCAACAAAACAAAAAACATTTGGCCCTGGCCAGTTGGTTCAGAGGTAGGGCAACAGCCTGGTGTGTGAAAGTTTCAGGTTCAATTCCTGGTCAGGGCACACAGGAGAATCAACCATCTACTTTTTCACTTCCACCCCTTCTCCCTCTCTCTCTCTCTCTCTCTTTCTCTCTCTCTCTCTAGAAGGCCACAGTCATGGATAAATGGAAAAAACTGACCCCAGGCACTGAAGATGGCATCATGACCTTGTTTCAGGTGCTAAAATAGCTTGGTTGCCAACTAACAAAGAAGTAGCCCAAGATAGGCAGAGCATCATACCATAGGGAGTTTGCTGACTGAATCCAGTCAGAGCACATGCGGGAGTCATTCTCTCTGCCTCCCTGACTCTCATTAATAAGAAAAAAAATCAGGGAAGCAAGATGGCGACGGAGTAGGCAGACGTACGAACTTCCAACTCCCAGAACCAAAGTGGATTATAACTCAATTTAAAGAACCATCATCTGGATAAACCAACTATGAACTGAACTAAGTGGACTCTTCAACCAAGAAACACAGAAGAAGCCACTATGAGATTGGTAGAAATAACAAAAACGCGAAGAGGGCTGCCCAGCTCCCCGGAGAAAACGGCAGCCTGGAGAGACCCGCGTGGCGGGAGGAAAGTTTGGCGGAGAGGGAGAGACCTGGGTCCCGGGAACCAAGCCCCAGACTGCAGTCGCAGAGCCTAGAAGAGGCGTTTGGACAGTTTTGAGCTGTGAAACAAGTGAGGGAGCTCCCAGGCCTACAGTGTGGAGTATTAGGTCCCTTCCTACTCTGCTGAGGGTTGCTGAAGGGTTTGGGGTGGCAGGACGCAGAAACACGGTTCTGTCGGCGTGGGCAAAGGCCAAGCCGGTGTGAGCTCGGTCTAGCCCAGCAGGGTCGGAAGGGACGGGCGAAAGCGGTCCGGAAGCTGCGGGCCTGCCTTTAATCCCACTTACGGGGACAAAGCGGGAGGCTACAAACGGGCAGAAATCTGTTCTGCGACCCTGCGCAAGCTGGCCCTGACCGCAGGGTCCGGGCTAGGACCAGGGAAGGGCAGGGGCTTGCGGCTGAGCTCACGCTACCAGCCCCGCCCGGCCGGAGAAACCGTGGCTTCCCATTATACGTGCGCAAGCAGGCTCCGAGCACGGGAACGGGGTAGAACCCGAGACAAGTGGAAGCTCGCAGCTGAGCCCACGCTACTACCCCCGCCTGGCCGGAGAAACCGCGGATTGCCATCCTACGTGCACAAGCAGGCTCCGAACGCGGGGGCGGGGTAGAGTCCAGGACGAGCAGAAGTATGCAGCTGAGCGGAAGACAGCAAACACGCCCGGCCCAATAAACCTGGGTTTGTACTCTGCACAGAAGGGCCCTGGCCTCAAGGGCGGGGCTAAAGCTCCAGACGGGTAAAGGCTCACAGCTGAGAGCACGTCAAAAGCCCTGCCCAACCCGCGAAATTGTGGCGAGGAGGCTCTGACTGGGGGTTCTGGGCAGAAGTCTGGAAATAGGCTGGGTCCGAAGCTGAGCAAAGGTGCTCACCTCTACACTTGGTGCTAAGGCTTGCTCATAACCAACCACCTTAGGCAGCAGCAGAGGGGATGAAGAGCCTGAAGACAGACCACACCAAGAGAACACAAAGGCAACACCTACTGAACTCCAGTGGCCACAACTTGCTTATACACAGAAAAAATGGGCAGGCAGAGGAATGCAAACCAAATGAATCAAGAGAAATCCCCAGAGAAGGACCTGAATGAACCAGATATAACCAAATCACCAGAAGCAGAATTTAGAATAATGATAGTTAGTATGTTCAAAGAAATTAGAGCAACAATAGATAGTCATTATGAACACCTAAATAAAGAGATAACAAGTATAAAAAGTGAAATTGAAATAATAAAAAAGAATAAGACAGAAATGACAAATACAGTATCAGAACTGAAGAACACAATGGAAGAAATTAAAAGCAGGATGAATCACGCTGAGGATCAAATAAGCGAGTTAGAGGACACAATAAACAAAAGCACAGAAGCAGAGAAGAAAAAGGGAAAGAGACTAAAAAAATGTGAGGAAACTCTAAGGGAGCTCTTTGACAACATGAAGAGAAACAACATTCGCATCATAGGGGTGCCTGAAGAAGAGGAGAGAGGACAGAAAATGGAAACTTTGTTCAATCAAATCATAGCAGAAAACTTTCCTAAATTAAGGCTGGGAAACACTCCACACGTTCAAGAAGCACACAGAACTCCATTAAAGAGAAACCCAAAAAGATCTACACCAAGACACATCATAGTTAAAATACCAAAGCTAATGGATAAAGAAAAAATCTTAAAAGCTGCTAGGGAAAAATAGGCTATCACCTACAAAGGAGCCCCCATAAGGATGACATCGAACTTCTCAACAGAAACACTTGAGGCCAGAAAGGAATGGCAAGATATAATCAAGTAATGTAGAACAAGAACCTACAACCAAGACTATTTTATCCAGCAAGGCTAACGTTTAAAATTGAAGGAGAAATAAAGTGCTTCCCAGAAAAAGAAGCCTCAAGGAATTCATAAAAACCAAACCAATTCTGCAAGAGATACTAAGGCGCCTGTTGTGAAAACTTTAAAGGGAGGAAAGAATAGAGCAAAAGAAGAATACAGCTTTAAAGAATAAAATGGCAATAAACAACTACATATCAATAATAACCTTAAATGTAAATGGATTAAATGATCCAATCAGAAGACATAGGGTAGCTGCATGGATAAAGAAACAGGACCCATACATATGATGTCTACAAGAGACACACATTAAAACAAAAGATGCACATAGACTGAAGGTAAAAGGATGGAAAAAAATATTTCATGCAAATAGAAATGAAAAAAAAGCACTGGTAGCAGTACTTATAGCTGACAAAATGGACTTTAAAACAAAGGCTGTAGTAAGAGATAAAGGACACTACATAATGATAAAGGGAACAATTCAACAGGAAGATATAACTATTATAAATATCTATGCACCAAATATAGGAGCCCAGAAATACATAAAGCAGACTTTGATAGATATAAAGGGCGAGATTAACAGCAATACTATCATAGTAGGGTATTTCAATACCCCTTAACAACACTGGATAGATCCTCAAGAAAGAAAATTAATAAAGAAACAGCAGACTTAAAGGATACACTAGAACAACTTGATTTAATAGATATCTTCAGAACTTTTCACCCTAAAGCAGTAGAATATACATTCTTCTCAAGCACTCATGGTACGTTTTCTAGGATAGACCACATTTAAGGACACAAAAATGGTCTCAATAAATTTAAGAAGATTGAAATCATATCAAGCATGTTCTCTGATCACAATGCCATGAAACTAGAAATTAACCACAAAAGAAAAACTGAAAGATACTCAAACACTTGGAAATTAAATAGCATGTTATTAAATAATGAATGGAATAACAATGAGATCAAAGAAGAAATAAAAATGTTTCTAGAAACAAATGATAATGAGCACACATCAACTCAAAATTTATGGGACACAGCAAAAGCAGTTCTGAGAGGGAAGTTTATTGCACTACAGGCATATCATAAGAAGCTAGAAAAAGCTCAAATAAGCAACCTGACCCTTCATCTAAAAGTAATAGAAAAACAACAACAAATAAAAGCCAAGACAAGTAGAAGAATGGAAATAATAAAGATCAGAGCAGAAATAAATGACATAGAGGCTAAGGAAACAATACAGAGGATCAATGAAACCAGGAGCTGGTTCTTTGAAAATGTAAAAAAGATTGATGAACCTTTAACTAGACTCACCAAGAAAAAAAGAAAGAGGACTCAAATAAATAAAATTAGAAAGGACAGTGGAGAAATAACAACTGGCACAACAGAAATACGAAGCATTGTAAGGAAATTCTATGAAGAACTATATGCCAAAGAATTAGACAATCTAAGTGAAATGGACAAATTTCTTGAATCATATAACCTTCCAAAAATCAATCTGGAAGAATCAGAACACCTAAACAGACCAATTACAACAAATGAGATCGAAACAGTTATCAAAATCTCCCAAAAAGGAAAAGTCCTGGACCTGATGGCTTCACAAGTGAATTCTATCAAAAATTCAAAGAAGACCTAACTCCTATCCTCCTCAAGCTATTTCAAAAAATTCAAGAGGAAGGAAGACTTCCAAACTCCTTTTATGAGGCGAGCATAATTCTGATCCCAAAACCGGGCAAAGACAACACAAAGAAAGAAAATTATAGGCCTATATCCCTGATGAATTTAGACGCTAAAATTCTCAGCAAAATATTAGCCAACCGGATCAAGCAATATATGAAAAAAATCATACACCATGATCAAGTGGGATTTATTCTGGAGAGCCAAGGCTGGTTCAATATTCGCAAATCAATCAATGTGATTCATCACATAAACAAAAAGGAAGGACAAAAATCACATAATAATTTTAATAGATGCAGAAAAGGCATTTGATAAAATCAAGCACCCATTCATGCTCAAAACTCTCAGTAAAGTGGGGATACAGGGATCATTCCTTAACATGATAAAGGCCATCTACAATAAACCGACAACAAACATCATACTAAATGGACAAAAATTAAAAACAATCCCCTTAAGATCAGGAACCAGGCAGGGATGCCCCCTTTCACCACTCTTATTCAACATAGTTCTGGAAGTCCTAGCTACAGCAATCAGACAAGAAGAAGAAATAAAAGGCATCCAAATTGGAAAAGAAGAAGTAAAACTGTCACTATTTGCAGATGACATGATATTGTATATTGAAAACCCTAAAGTCTCAGTCAAAAAACTACTGGACCTTATAAATAAATTCAGCAAGGTGGCAGGATATAAAATTAATACTCAGAAATCAAAGGCATTTCTATATACCAACAATGAAATATCAGCAAAAGAAATTAAGGAAACAATCCCCTTCACTATTGCAGCCAAAAAAATAAAGTACCTAGGAGCAAATTTAACCAAGGAGGTTAAGGACTTGTACTCGGAAAATTATAGAACACTGATAAAAGAAATCAAGGAAGATACAAACAAGTGGAAGCATATACAGTGCTCATGGCTAGGAAGAATAAACATCATTAAAATGTCTATATTACCCAAAGCAATTTATAAATTCAATGCAATACCAATTAAGATACCAATGACATACTTCAAAGATATAGAACACATATTTCAAAAATTTATATGGAACCAAAAAAGAACACGAATAGCCTCAGCAATCTTAAAAAGATAAAATAAAGCAGGAGGTATCACTCTTCCAGATATCAAGGTTTACTATAAGGCCATTATACTCAAGACAGCCTGGTACTGGCATAAGAACAGGCACATAGATCAATGGAACAGAACAGAGGACCCAGAAATAAACCCACAGCTTTATGGACAACTGATATTTGACAAAGGAGGAAAGAACATACAATGGAGTAAAGACAGCCTCTTTAACAAATGGTGTTGGGAAAATTGGACATCTACCTGCTAAAAAATGAAACTAGATCATCAACTTACACCATTCACAAAAACAAACTCAAAATGGATAAAAGACTTAAATGTAAGCCGTGAAATCATAAGCATCTTAGAAGAAAACATAGGCAGCAAGCTCTCCGACATCTGTAGCAGCAGTATATTTGCCGATTTATCTCCACGGGCAACTGAAATAAAAGCAAGATAAACAAATGGGACTATATCAAACTAAAAAGTTTTTGCACAGCTAAAGACAATAGGAACAGAATAAAAAGGCAAACCACACAATGAGAGAACATATTTGACAGCACATCTGATAAGGGGTTAATAACTAAAATTTATAAACAACTTATAAAACGCAACACCAGGAAGACAGACAACCCAATCAATAAATGGGCAAAAGAAATGAATAGAAATTTCTCCAAAGAGGACATACAGATGGCCAATAGGCATTTAAAAAAATGCTCAACATCACTAATTATTAGAGAAATGCAAATTAAAACCACAATGAGATACCGCCTCACACCAGTCAGAATGGCACTTATCAGCAAAACAACACAGAATAAGTGCTGGCGAGGATGTGGAGAAAAGGGAACCCTTCTGCACTGCTGGTGGGAATGCAGACTGGTGCAGCCACTGTGGAAAACAGTTTAGAGATTCCTCAGAAAATTAAAAATCGAACTGCCTTTTGACCCAGCTATCCCACTTATAGGAATATACCCTAAGAACACCATAGCACTGTTCGAAAAGAAGAAATCGTCCTCATGTTCATGGCAGCATTGTTCACAATAGCGAAGATCTGGAACCAGCCCAAGTGTCCGTCAGAAGACGAGTGGATTAAAAAGCTATGGTACATATATACTATGGAATACTACTCAGCCATAAGAAACGATGACATCGGATCATTTATAACAAAATGGATGTACCTTGATAACATTATACGGAGTGAAATAAGTAAATCAGAAAAAAAGAAAAACTGAGAACAGCATGATTTCATACATAGATGGGACATAAAAGTGAGAATATGAGACATGGACAAGAGAATGGTGGTTAAGGGATGGGGGGGGAGAGAAGAGTGAGATAGAAAGGATGGGAGGGACACAGGGAAAACCAGATAGAAGGTGACAGAGGACAATTTGACTTTTGGTGATGGGTATGCAACACAATTGAATGATAAGATAACCTGGAGATGTTTTCATTGTACATATGTACCCTGATTTATTGGTGTCACCCCATTAGAATTAATAATAATAAAATATATATATAAAAAGAAAAAAAATTATATTTTCCTATCAATAGATGCAGAAAAGGTATTCCGTAAGATACAACATCCCTTTATGTTTAAAACACTCAACAGAATTGGAATAGAAAGAAAGGACCTCAACATAATAGAGATCATATACAACAAACTCAGCTAATATACCAAATGGTGAAAAAATGAAGGCTTTTCCTCTAAAATCAAGAACAAGACATGGGTACCCACTCTCTTCACTCTTCTTTAAAATAGTTTAGAAGTTTTAGCCAGAGCCATCAGGCAAAAGAAAGAAATAAAAAGCACCCATATTGGGGGGAAAAACAGAGATATCATTTTCTGCAGATGGCATAATTCTGTATCTAGAAACCCCCAAACTCCAGCAAAAACCTACTAGAAACAATAAACGAATACAGTAAAGCTGCAGGACACAAAATCAATATACAAAAGTCTATTGCTTTTCCATTTGCCAAAGATGAAACTATGAAAAATGAACCCCCCAAAACAAGTCCTTTTACAACTGCAACAAAAAATAAAGTACCTAGGAATACACTTAACAAAGGCATGAAGGACCTATATACTGAAAACTACAAAACATTATTGAAGGAAATTGAAGAAGACACAGTGAAATAGAAAAATATTTTATGTTCATGGTTTGGAAGAATCAACATAGTTAAAATGGCCATATTACCCAAAGCAATATATAAATTTGAAGTAATCCCTCTAAAAATCTGAATGTCATTTTTAAAGAAATACAACAAAAAATTACCAGGTTTGTATAGAACCATAAAAAATAAGCCAAAGCAATCCTGAGGAAAAATAATGAAGCTGAAGGTATTACACTACCTGACTTCAAATTATACTGTAGATTAACAATAATCAAAACGGTACAGTATTGGGAGAAAAACAGATACACAAACCAATGAAACAGAATTGAGAGCCCAGGAATAAAAACTACATATTAACAAAACATTTTTGACAAAGGAACCAAAAACACTCAATGAAGAAAAGAAAGCCTCTTCAATAAATGGTGCTGGGAAAATTGGAAAGCCACATGCAAAAGAATGAAATTTGATTACAGTTTGTCCCCATGCACAAAAAATAACTCAAAGTAGATCAAAGACCTAGATATAAAACCTGAAATTATAAATTACATAGAATAAAACATAAGTACTAAGCTCATGGACCTTGACTGTAGAGAACAATTTATGAATTGTTCACAAAAGCAAGGGTAGTAAAGGCAAAAATAAATGAATGGGAGTATGTCAAACAAAAAAGCTTCTTGTACAGCAAAAGAAACTGACAACAAAATAAATAAGCAGCCAACTAAATGGGAGATGATATTTACCAACAACAGCTCTGATATGGGGTTAATATCCAAATATATAAAGAACTCACAAATCTCAGCAACAAACAAGCAAACAATCCAATTAAAATGTGGGGAGAGACCCTGACTGGTTGTGTCAGTGGTAGAGTGTTGGCCCAGCTTGTAAAAGTCCCGGGTTCGATTTTCAGCCAGGGCATACAGGAGAAACACCCATCTGCTTCTCCACCCTTTCCCCTCTTCTTTATCTCTATCTCTCTCTTCCCCTCCTGCAGCCAAGTCTCCATTTGAGCAAAGTTGGCCCGGGCACTGAGGATGGCCCCATGGCCTCCACCTCAGGTGCTAGAATGGCTCTGGTTGCAACGGAGCAATGCCCTAGATGGGCAGAGCATCACCTCCTAGTGGGTTTGTTGCGTGGATTTCAGTGGGGTGCATATGGGAGTCTGTTTCTCTGCCTCTCTGCTTCTCACTTCAGAAAAACAAAAAAAAAATGGGAAGAGGACCTGAACAGACACTTCTCCTAAGAAGACATATAAATGGCCAACAGATATATGAAAAGATGCTCATCTTCACTAGCTGTTTGAGAAACACAAATTAAAACTACAATGAGATACAACCTCACACCTGTTAGACTGGCTATTATTAGAAAGCCGGGTAATAACAAGTTTTGGAGAGGCTGTGAAGAAAAAGCAACCCTCATTAACTGCTGGTAGGAATATAAATTAGTACAACCATTATGGAAAAAACTATGGTGGTTCCTCAAAAAATTAAGACTAGAATTACCATATAACCCAGCAATCCCTCTACTGGGTATCTACCCCCAAACCTTGAAAACATTGGTATGTAAAGACACATGTACTTCCATGTTCATTGCAGCAATATTCACGATGGCCAAGACATGGAAACAACCAAACTGTCCCCTGCTGAAGAATTGGATAAAGAAGATGTGGTACATATATACAATGGACTACTTACTACTCAGACATGAAAAATGATGACATAGTGCCATTTATGACAACATTCATGGAACTTGAAAACATTATACTGAGTGAAATAAGTAAATCAGAAAAAGCTAAAAACTACCTGATTTCACCCATAAGTAAGTATGAAACTGAGACTCATAGACATAGATAAAAGTGAGGTGGTTACCATGGGGAGGTGGTGGGGACAGGGATGGGTTTAAAAAGGGACAAATATAAGGTCATGGAAAAGGATTTGACTTTGGGTTATGGGTAAACAACATAATCAACAATTCATATGCTATAGAAATGTTCACCTGAAACCTGTGTACTCTTCTCTAGCACTTTTAAAATTTTCACTTTATCCCTTAGCTTTGGTATTTTAACTATGTGTCTTGGTGTAGATTTTTTTGGGTTTCTCTTTAATGGAGTTCTGTGTGCTTCTTGAACGTGTGGAATGTTTCCCACCCTTAATTTAGGGAAGTTTTCTGCTGTGATTTGATTGAACAAAGTTTCTATTTCTTGTTCTCTCTCCTCTTCTTCAGGAACCCCTATGATGCGAATGTTGTTTCTCTTCATGTTGTCAAAGAGCTCCCTTAGAGTTTCCTCACATTTTCTGAGTCTCTTTTCCTTTTTCTTCTCTGCTTCTGTAACTTTGTTTATTGTGTCCTCTAACTCCCTGATTTGATCCTCAGCGTGATTCATCCTGCTTTTAATTCCTTCCACTGTGATCTTCAGTTCTGATACTGTATTTGTCATTTCTGTCTGATTCTTTTTTATTATTTCAATTTCGTTTTTTATACTTGTTATCTCTTTATTTAGGTGTTCATAGTGACTATCCATTGTTGTTCTAATTTCTTTGAACATCCTAGCTATCATTATTCTAAATTCTGCTTCTAGTAATTTGGTTATATCTGGTTCATTCAGGTCCTTCTCTGGGGATTTCTCTTGATTCATTTGGTTTGCATTCCTCTGCCTGCCCATTTTTTCTGTGTATAAGCAAGTTGTGGCCACTGGAGTCCAGTAGGTGTTGCCTTTGTGTTCTCTAGGTGTGGTCTGTCTGCAGGCTCGCCACACCCTCTGCCACTGCCCAGGGCGGTTGGGTATGGGCATTGCCAGCGCCGGCCCACTGTGGCGATTGCTGTGATTTCTGCCTTTCCTCCGTGGGAGGGGCTGTCACTCAAGCCACAAACCTCAGCACCAAGGGTAGAGGTGAGCACCTTTGCTCAGCTGTGGACCCAGCTTGTTTCCGGGCTCACACCCAGCACCCATGGTCAGATCCTGCTCGCCACAGTTTCTCGGGTTGGATGGGGTTTCTGACGTGCTCCCCGCTCTGAGCCTTTGCCCATCCAGAGCTTTAGCCCCGCCCTTGAGGCCAGGGCCCTCCTGCGCAGGGTCGCAAACCACGGTTTATTGTGCCGGGCTTGGCTGCTGGCCTGCGCTCAGCTGTGAACTTCCACTCGTCCTGGGCTCTACCTGCCCCCCACCCATTCAGAGCCAACTCGCACATGCAGGATGGCAAACCGCGGTTTCTCCGGCCGAGCGGGGCTGCTGGCGTGAGCTCAGTCACGAGCCCCCGCCCGTCCCTGGTCCTAGCCCCGTCCCCGTGGTCAGGGCCAGCTTACGCAGGGTCGCATTCCTGGCCTCCCACTTTTCCCCGCCAGTGGGATTACAGGCGGGTCCGCAGCTGCCGGACCGCTTTCACGCATCCCCTCCTCCCCTGCTGGGCTAGACCAAGCTCACACGGGCTGGGCCTCTGCCCTCGCCAACAGAACTGCCTTTCAGCATCCCGCCACCACCATCCCTCCAGGAACTCTCAGCAGAGTAGGAAGGGGCCCCACAGTTCATATCCTAACACTCCATACTGTAGATCTGGGAGCTCCCTCCATCTAAGCAGCTCTGCTCTAATTGCCCCGGGAGAGCTTGTTTGGCTGGTGTCCTGTCTCCCTTTGCTGGTATTACTAGTTCCAGGGGAAATACTCGTTTTTGATTAGGGAAGTGACTTAGCCCAGGGGTTAGGGTGGCTGTCCCTCAGAGTGTTTGTCCCTGTGCCTTCAGTCCACACTCTCTTCCCGCTGCTCTGGTCCTCTCCTCTGTCCCCGTTCCCCGGAGCCCTGGGTGCATGGTTGTGAGAGAGGTTTTCTGCGCTGTCCCTTTAAAAAGAATCTTGGGTCTGAGAAAACTGTCTCTTTCTCACAAACGGTATCCTCACTTGTTTCACAGCTCAATACCATCCAAACGCCTCTTCTAGGCTCTGCGACTGCTGGCTGGGGCTTTGTTCCTGGGACCCAGGTCCCTCCCTCTCCGCCAAACTTTCCTCCCGCCACGCGGGTCTCTCCAGGCTGCCGTTCGCTCCGGGGAGCTGGGCAGCCCTCTTCACGTTTTCACTATTCCTACCAGTCTCAATGTGGCTTCTTCTGTGTTCCTTGGTTGAAGAGTCCACTTAGTTTAGTTCAAAGTTGGTTTATCCAGATGATGGTTCTTAAAATTGAGTTATAATCCACTTTGGTTCTGGGAGTTGGAAGTTAGTACGTCCGCCTACTCCATTGCCATCTTGCTCCTCCGAAACCTGTGTACTCTTATCAATCAATGTCACCCTGTTAATTTTCTAAATGAAATTATTAAAAGAGAAGAAAAATAGCAATTTTTCTGTTTATTTTATACATCAAAATTGAAAATGTCAGTTCACATAGAAAATCAGAGGTAAAATAAACAGTTGACAGATTAGAGTGAGACTTAGAGTGTTTAAAACCTGCTAAAAATTAATATATGGTATGCATAAAGAACAGATATAAATGAATAAGAAAAAGACAGGAAACCTCTATAGAAAAACAGGCCAAGAATATTCATAGACAAATCATGTAAAGGGAAGCTCACTGGCAAATAAGTGTGGAAATCAGAGATGTGAACCAGAATCAGAGAAATGCCAATCGTTATAACATTGAGACACACCTTAACATCCATCAGATAATGAAAATTAAATATCAGATAATACCAAATGTAGACAAGAAAGTAGAGAAACAATATTTTCATCCTCCTCTGGCAGGAGTATAACTGAAGTAGTATTATAGAAAATAATTTGATGGTACTTTACTAATTCAACACACACATTGTCCCATGTTCCAACAACCACAAACCTGGTGATAAACACCAAAGAAACTAGTACACAAATCAAAAGGCAACATCCATGAGGATATTTATCATAGTGTTCTTTTGTAGTTCCAGAGAGTTGAAATTTACACGCATCTTCATAGCTGCAAAAAATAAATAAGTGAATATAATCTGAAATACTATACAATCCTTAGAAACAACACAGTAGACACATATACACCAATAAAATAGGTTTTAAATATGTATTGTTGAGTGAAAATAAATTGAAGCATAGTAAGATTTTTAAGACAACACCATTTATATAAGTCAATATTAAGAATACACAAATAATAACCCTGTATTTTACAAGATACATAACAAACACAGTAAAGTAAAAGCCTTTGAGGGTAGGAGAAATGGAATAGGGCCGTGGATAGTGAAAATAAAAACAAGTGAAATAATACAGTAGAGGAATCATGGACTAATGATAATAGTGGTCCATTGATTGAGGAGAATTATGAATCAAATTCTATAACTGTCAAGTAAAATGAAAAAATTGATAATAATAAAAACCTAAAACTAGTAATAATAACAAAAAAGAAGTCATGTCAATGCAATTTACCATAGTACAAAAAAAAAAAATGAAAAGTAAGTATCGCTACAAATGCTGAATAGTCACTTGATATACTCAAGTATCCATTCCTGGAATTTAAAAAAGAAAAAAAATCAAGAACATGGAGAACTTGGTTTTGAACAGAATTTCAAAGAGAACCTTAGACAGTTTTATACCAAGCATAATAATTTATAGAAAACTGAAGCTTTAAAGTTGGAATACACCAGGATACCTGCCAGCAATGTTATTAAACAATATTATGCTAGGAGCCCTAATCAATGTAAAAACACAAGATAATAAGTATTAGAGACTTAAAATGACTAAACTGTCATTTATTTATTTAATTATTTATTTAGCAAGAGAGAGAGAGAGAGACAGATAGACAGGGACAGACAGCAAGGGAGAGAAATGAGAAGCATCAACTTGTGACAGTTGAGTTGTTCATTGATTGCTCTTAGATGTGCTTTTACCTTGAGGCTCCAGCTGAGCTACTGCCTCCTTCCTCAAGCCAGCAACCTTGGGCTTCTAGTCATGACTTTTGAGCTCAAGCCAATGACCACGGGTCATGTCTATGAGCCCACACTCAAGCTAGCAAGCGACCTTGGCATTTCAAAACTGGGTCCTCAGTATCCCAGGCAGAGTCTGTATTCACTGCACCATCGCCTGGTCAGGCTAATATACTCTTGTTATTTGAAAACCATATCATCTTCACAGAAAATCTTGAGATCTAAGCAAAACAATATGAATACGAAATTCAATAATGTTCTTATTTATAAGCAAATAAATTAAAAATATTAATTTTAAAAATTATCATCCACAATAGAAATAAAACTATAAGATACCTAAGGAAAGAAATCTAACCTGAAATGCAGAAAATTATAAAATATTAATAAAGATCATTTTTAAAGATCACTCTAAATGACAAAATTCATCACATTCATGTATTTACTTAGTATTGTGATTTCAATTCTTTGAATTTTGATTATATATAGATTCAAGATAGCTTAATGAAAGAAAAAAAAATTTTAATACTAAGGTTAGCCTAACCAGGTGGTGGCACAGAAGATAGAGAGAGCTTCAACCTGGAACGCGGAGGACCCAGGTTCAAAACCTCCAGGTCACTGGCTTGAGCCCAGGCTCACTAGCTTGAGCACATGATCACTGGCTTGAACATGGGATTATAGACATGACCCCATGGTCACTGGCTCGAGCCCAAGTTGGCTGGCTTCAGAAAGGGGTGACTGGCTTGACTGAAGCCCCTCAGTCAAGGCACGTATGAGAAACAATTAATGAAAACTAAGGTACCACAACTACGAGTTGATGCTTCTCATGTCTCTCCCTTCCTATCGATCTCTGCTTCTCTCTCTCTCTCTTTCTTTCTCTATCTTTCTCTGTATCTCTCTCTCTGACACACACACAAAAATATTATCTTACAACAAATACAAAGCAGATATTTTCATACTTAATTAAAAACAGCTGGATGAGAAAGAAAATGTCAATAAGCCATCAAAAAAATGGACAAAGAACATGAAAAGCCATTGTACAGAGAAAAAAAAATGTAAAAGGCCTATCATGTTAGGCAAAAAGTCCTAATCTTGAAAGTAACCAGAGAAAAGCAGATTTTAATAAAAGATACTTATTTCTACCCAATAATAATACCTATCCAATTTTGGTTAAATGGAAGGAAATAGAGACTTTCCGCTGAAAGCAATTTGATTGCATTTAATAAAATTAAATAAATATGCATACACTTACAGGTAGATCCGTTAAAGAACCTCATATCTGTGTTCCAGGATGTATAAAGACATTTACAGCAGCACAGTTTTTAAGAGTAAACATAGGAAATAATCTAAGTGTCCAGCAGTAGGCTAGTTGACAAATCAAATGTATTTTATTCAAGAGATGGGCCTATACAACAACTGAAATAAATAGATTATATCTATCTCAATTTATATTAAACAGATTTAAAATATGTAATATTAAGGAAACCTGCAAATAAAAGTATTATGTATAAATTGAAAACATACAAAATATACAAAATATTTGTAAACATAGATAAAACTATTTTTCAAATTGTTTGGTCAGCAGATACATTAAACTTTTCACAAAAAGAGCTTCATGGGGGACAGGAAGGTGAATGGGACTTGGGGGGGAGGGTGTTGCTATAGTTCCCGAGGGCTTAATCTAAAACTGCAATATTTCAACCCTTTAAAAAAATTTAAGATATGATAACAATTAACAATGTCTAATTCTATACCACAGGAATAAAAATATTGTCAGACCATTTTTTGTATTATCCTAAATTTTAAAAATTTCTTTTAGTATAAGACAAAAATATATTCACTCCAGACTCATTAAATAAAATTATAAATTTTTTAAAGTATAAACTTGAATTAAGGACATTCATTTGTGTGCCCAAGTATCGATCCAACTCTGGGTATACAGGGGCATAGCATATTAAAAATGGGAGAAACAACACGACTCTGAACAAGACTAGCTTATACTTATTTGGTAGGCAATAGAAACTGCAGATGCTTGAGCAGGTCGTGGTATGGATTGAGCTGCACTCTTAGGAGTATTCATCTTTCAAACTGTAAAGGGACTGAAATAGAAAGATGATTTTGAGCCTAGTAATTGAAGTAACATATTAGTATAAATAAATGATAAGTAGTAATAAACAAGGAAAAAGGAGTGAATCACATCTCTTCATTTATTATCATATCTAAGAGACAGGGGTACTTGAAAAATAATGACTATGTACAAGATATGCAGTATTTTTTTTTTACAAAGTCAGAGAAAGGGATAGATAGGGACAGACAGACAGGAATAGAGAGAGATGAGAAGCATCAATCATCAGTTTTTTTGTTGCAACATCTTAGTTGTTCATTGATTGCTTTCTCATATGTACCTTGACCGTGGGCCTTCAGCAGACCAAGCAACCCCTTGCTGGAGCCAGCGACCTTGCTGGGTCCTCCGCATCCCAGTTTGAGGCTCTATCCACTGCATCGCCGCCTGGTCAGGCTGCCGTATTTTTTCTAATGTTTTATTTTTTTATTTTATCTGATAAAAAAGGGAGAGATGGTGAGAGGAAAGGAAGGGAGAGAGAGAGAGAGAGAGAGGAACATAGATCTGTTCCTGTATGTACCCTGACCAGTGATTGAACCAGCAACCTCTGTGGTTTTGGATGAAACTCTAAATAACAAAGCTATCCAGCCAGAGTGTGGGTGAACTTAATTTTTACTTCCTCAAGTGGAAAATAATCCTCAAATTTAAAAAAAGTAAAATAATTAATCTTTGAGTGTGAATTTTCTAGAGAAATTTTGTCACTGAGGTGTGAATTGGACATTGCTATTTTGCATATTCATCTATCATGATCAAAATATAAGGGTGTGCCTGACCAGGCAGAGGCGCAGTGGATAGGTCATCGGACTGGGATGTGGAAGACCCAGGTTCGAGACCCCGAGGTTGCCAGCTTGAACGCGGGGGCCCATCTGGCTTGAGCAAAAGCTCGCCAGTTTGGACCCAAGGTCACTGGCTCCAGCAAGGGATTGCTCGGTCTGCTGAAGGCTCATGGTAAAATCAAATGTGAGAAAGCAATCAATGAACAACTATGGTGTCTCAATGGCAATGAAAAACTAATAATTGATGCTTCTCATCTCTCATCCTTTCTGTCTGTCTGTCCCTATCTATCCCTCTCTCTGATTCTCTCTCTCTCTCTCTTTCTCTCTCTCTCTCTATATATATACATATATATATGCATATATATATGTGTGTGTGTGTATGTGTTTACCTATAATATTCATGTCTGCTTTTCTTACATTGAGACATTTATAACAAAAATAATAGACTGATTTATTAAACTATAACTAATTATATACCAATCATTCTAGTAGGCACTTTCCATACATTTTTCTATTTAACCTTTATATCAGGAATTTTATTCCATCTCCATTTAACTAGTAAGGGGACTGAGGCTCAAAGTTATGAAATAACTTGCCCTAATCAGACTAATGCTTGTAAACGGTGATACTGAAATGCAAACCAAGGTGTGCTTAGATCCAAATCTATGCTCTTCTACGACCACCCTATTCTCTTCTACTAAATGCATCATTTACTTAGCTTAACACAAACAAAATCCTGAGTTCCAAGTGACAGTGAATGTTGACAAGCTTCCCATTATTAAAATACCTTTATCTTTAAGTAAATAATTATATGTTATGCTATTTCTTTTAAAGTATTTTATAACAGCTATTTCGACTATTTAAACTCCACTTTAAAATGAACTAATATTATTTATTGCACAGGGTTACTTTATTAATTGAGATACTTTGAGTTACTGTCCTAACTTATTAGTTAATTGAGATAAAATCAAATCAAACATTTAAGCATTTAACAAAGTGTATAGCATATACTTGGTGCTAAATAAATATTAGCTGCTTTTATCACTTATTTCATAAGTATTTTATTACTGATAGAGTTCCAATCATTGATAAAAAACCCAAACACTCTAATACCTTCTACAGTACAAGAGAATTATATCCTTGATATTCAATATACTATTATGGAGCACCACAATCTTAATTTCAAAGTTATCTAAAAAATTATCTCTTTCCATTAAATTGAAAATGTGAACTTCAGCTAACAGCTCAACTGAATACTGGAGTCATCCTTTAATTTTATAGCAATTAATTGCTTAGGTTAGCCTGACATCTAGTAGAATGACTGTAACTGTCTAAAAGATTTAAAATGCACACTTAAAAAAAAACAGTAACATTTTAGTAAATGAAAGAGCAGTATACGTAAATATTTAAAATAAAAAAATAAAATCAACTTGAGTATTGTATACATGTCAGGCACTGTACTGAATACTTCCACATACCTTATATCACTCAAATATTTATTCCAATTATTTGTTCAAAATAAGTACACAGCACTTATACAGAATTTTTAAAAAGCAGATATAATCCATGTTCTTTTGAAGTTCATAGACTAGTGGGGAATGTTATTAAACTATTATTATATAAATTAATTAAATTATAAATTCTGTTTAGATCTACAAAGAACTTTAGAAAAGAATTTGAAATTTAGGCAGCAATATGGTGATGGAGTAGGGGGATGTACCAAATTCCACCTCCCAGAACCAAAGTAGATTATAACTTAATTTTAACAACAATCATCTGGAAAAACCAACTTTGGACTAAACTAAGAGGATGCTTTAGTCAAGGATCACTGAAGAAGCCACACTGAAACTGGTGGGAAAAGCAGAAACACGAAGAGGGCTGCCAAAGTCCTGGAAGAGAGCAGCACCCCAGAGGGACTCGCATGGCTGGAAGTGAGTTTAGCAGAGAAGGGAGGGTCCTGGGCCCCAGGAATGAAGCCCCAGCCTGCAGCCTACAGGGGGCATATGAACAGTATTTAGCTGTGAAACAAGCCAGGATATTGTTTGTGAGAAAGACACAGATTTCTCAGACCCAGGATTCATCTTAAAGGGTCTGCAAGGAAACCTCTTTCATTACCACTCACCTGGGGCTTCGGGGGAAAGAAAAAGCTGAGAGGACCAGAGTAGCAGGAAGAGAGTGTAATCCAGGAGGCAAAGGGAGAAATACTTCATGGGACAGCCACCTTAAACCCTGGGCTGAGTCACTCCCCAAATCTAAAGTGAATATTTTTCCTGGAACCAGCAATACCAGCAAAGCAAAGGAGGTCACCAGCCAAACAGAAGATCTCCTGCTGCAGTCAGAGCAAAGAATCACTTAGAAGCAGGGAGCCGTTAGAGATACGGTATTGAGTGCTAAGGTCTGAGCTGCATCGCCACCACCACACTGCTGAGTGCTCGACAGAGGGCAGGTGGCAGCAGGACATGGAAGCACAGTCCCATGGGCAGGAGTGGAGGCTGAGAGTGGCTCCAGTGGTGGAAGTGATACATGAAAGCAGTCCAACCCGCAGCTATGGGTCCAGTGTGAAAGAGCGTCCAGCCTGCTGTCCTGCCCACAGGGGCAAGGCAAAATCCAGGGAACTGGCTTGTCCTTGCAGCTGGGTACAGGAGCACAGAGCTGCCCATGGGAAAGGTGTAGAGGCCAGGCCAACCAAGTTTGCAGCCAAAGCATGTGAACACAATCCCGCCCACAGATGCGAGGCAGAAACTGCAGCAACCACTGTAGTGGGCCAGTGCCAGCAATGCCCATGCTCGAACGTCCAATGCAGTGGCAGAGGGGTTGGCGGGCCTTAAGACAGGCCACAACTAGGAAACACAGAGGCTACACCCATCGCACTCCTGTGGCTACACCCTTCATATACACAGACAAAATGGGAAGGCAGAGAAATGCAACCCAAATGAATCAACAAGAGAAATCCCAGAAAAAGATTTGAATGAGACAGAAATAACCAAATTACCAGATGCAAAGTTTAAAATAATGATTGGTAGGATGCTCAAAGATCTTAGAGCAACAATATATGGACATAACAAGCACCTAAATAGAGATAAAAACTATAAAAAAGGACACTGAAATAATAAAAAAGAATCAGTCAGAAATGAAAAATACAATAACAGAAATGAAGACCACACTGGAAGAAATTAAAAGCAGGATAGATGAAGCTGAGGATAGAATCAGCAAGTTAGAGGACAAGATAAATAAAAGCACAGAAGCAAAAAGAAAAGAGGCTCAAAAAGTCTGAGGAAACTCTAAGAAAGCTCTGTGACAACATAAAGAGAAACAACATCTGCATCATAGGAGTTCCTGAAGGAGAAGAGAAAGAACAAGGGATAGAGAATCTGATTGAAGAAATCATAGCTCAAAACCTCCCTAAAATGATAAAGGAAAAAGTTACACAAGTTCAAGAAGCACAGAGAGTTCCATTAAGGATGAACCCAAAAGGCCAACACCAAGACACATCATAATTAAAATACAAAAATTAAGAGATAAAGAAAGAATACTAAAACCGGTAAGAGAAAAACAATTGATTACCTACAAAGGAACCCCATAAGGATGACATCTGACTTCTCAACAGAAACATTAGAGGCCAAAAGGGAATGGCAAGAAATATTCAAAGTAATGCAAAACAAGAGCCTACAACCAAGACTTCTCTATCCAGCAAAGCTATCATTTAAAATTGAAGGAGAAATAAAAAGCTTCCCAGACAAAAAAAAAAAAAAAAAACCCATCAAGGAAATTATTACAACCAAACCAAAGCTACAAGAAATGTTAAGGGGCCTGCTGTAAACAGAACAAAAGGGGGGAAAATCTAGTAAAATAGAAATTCTGATTTAAAGAATAAAATGGCAATAAATAACTACATATCAATAAGAACCTTAAATGTAAATAGATTAAATGCTCCAATCAAAAGACACAGGGAAGCTGTGTGGATATGGAACCAGAACTTGTCCATATGCTGTCTACAAGAGACACACCTCAAAACAAAAGATACACATAAACTGAAAGTAAAGAGATGGAAAAATATTTCATGAAAATGGAAATGAAAAAGAATCTGGTGTAGCAATACTTATGTCAGACAAAATAAACTTTAAAACAAAGGCTATAGTAAGGGATAAAGAAGGTCACTACATAATGATAAAGGAAGTAATCCAACAAAACGATATAACCATTATAAATATCTATACACCTAATATAGGAGCACATAAATATATAAAGCAGATTTTGATGGGCATAAAGGGTGAGATCAACAGCAATACTTTAATAGCAGGGGATTTTAATACTTCACTAACATCACTGGATAGATCCTCAAGAAAGAAAATTAACAAAGAAACAGCATACTTAAACACACTAGATCAACTGAATTTAATAAGTATCTTCAGAACCTTTCACCTTAAAGCAGCAGAATATACATTCTTTTCATGTGCTCATGGTACATTCTCTAGGGATAGACCACATGCTAAAAAACAAAACAAGTTTCAACAAATATAAGAAGATTAAAATTATATCAAGCATCTTCTCAGATCACAATGGCATGAAGCTAGAAATCAAGTACAATAGAAAAACTGAAAAATATTTAAACACTTGGAAATTAAATAGCATTTTATTAAATAATGAATGGGTTAACAATGAGATCAAGGAAAAAATAAAAAATTTCTTGAAACAAATGAAAACGAACATACAACAACTCAAAATTTATGAGACACAGCAAAAGCAGTCCTGAGAGGGAAGTTCAAAGCACTACAGGCATACCTTGAGAAGCTAGAAAAAGCTCAAATAAACAATTTAACCCTGCATCTAAAAGAAGTAGAAAAAGAACAGCAAATAAAACCCAGAGGAAGTAGAAGGAAGGAAATAATAAAGATCAGAGCAGAAATAAATGACATAGAGGCTAAAAAAACAATACAGAAGATCAACGAAACCAAGAGCTGATTCTCTGAATAGGTAAACAAAATTGATGAACCTTGAACCAGACTCAAGAAAAAAAGAGAGAAGATTCAAATAAATAAAATTAGAAGTGAGAGAGGAGAAGTAACAACTGACACAGCAGAAATACAAAGGATTGTAAGAAAATACTATGAAATATTTTATATGCCATAAAATTTGACAACCTAGACAAAATGGACAAATTCCTTGAAACATATAACCTTTCAAAAATCAATATAGAAGAATGAGAAAAACCTAAACAGACCAATTTCATCAAATAATATTGAAACAGTTATCAAAAATGTTCCAACAGCCTGACCAGGTGGTGGCGCAGTGGACAGAGCGTCGGACTGGGATGCGGAAGATCCAGGTTTGAGACCCCGAGGTAGCCAGCTTGAGTGCGGGCCCATCTGGCTTGAGCAAAAGCTCATCAGCTTGGACCCAAGGTCGCTGGCTCCAGAAAGGGGTTGCTTGGTCTGCTGAAGGCCCGCGGTCAAGGCACATGTGAGAAAGCAATCAATGAACAACTATGGTGTCACAATGGCAACGAAAAACTAATGACTGATGCTTCTCACCTCTCTTCATTCCTGTCTCTCTGTCCCTATCTATCCCTCTCTCTGACTCTATGTCCCAGTAAAAAAAAAAAAAAAAAAAAAAAAAAAAAGTACAAACAAACAAAAGTCCTGAGTCAGATGGCTTCACAGACAAATTTTACCAAATATTCAAAGAAGAACTAACTCTTATCCTTCTCAATCTATTTCAAAGAATTCAAGAGGAGGAAAGACTTCCAAACCTTTTTTATGAGGCAAGCATAATACTGATTCCAAAACCAGGCAAAGACACTACAAAAAAGAAAACTATAGACCAATATCCCTGATGAACTTAGATGCTAAAATTCTCAACAAAATATTAGCAAACCAGATCAAGCAATACATAAAAAAATCATACATCATGACCAGGTGGCATTTATTCTAGGGAGACAAGGCTGGTACAATATCCGCAAATCAATTAATGTGATTCAACACATAAACAAAAAAAAGGATAAAAATCACATGATAATATTAATAGATTCAGTAAAAGCAATTGATATAATCTAGCACCCATTTATGATCAAAACTCTTAGCAAAGTGGGGATACAGGGATCATACCTCAACATGATAAAGGCCATCTATGACAAACCCGAAGCCAACATCATAATCAACAGGCAAAAATTAAAAGAAATCTTCTTAAGATCAGAAACAAAGCAGGGTGCCCCCTTTCACCACTCTTATTCAACATAGTTCTGGAAGTCCTTGTAACAGCAATCATACAAGAAGAAGAGATAAAAGGCATACAAATTGAAAAAAAATAAGTAAAACTATCATTATTTGCTGATGATATGATACTGAACATAGAAAACCCTAAAGTCTCAGTCAAAAAACTACTGGACCTGATAAATGAATTCAGCAAGGTGGCAGGATATAAAATCAATATTCAGAAATCAGTGGCATTTTTACACACCAACAATAAACTGTCTGAAAGAGAAATTAAGAAAACAATCCCCTTCACTATTGCAACAAAAAAATAAAGTACCTAAGAGTAACTTTAACCAAGGAAACTAAAGACTTGTACTAGGAAAATTATAAAACATTGATAAAGGAAATTAAGGAAGATACAAACAAGTGGATGCATGTACGTGTTCATGGATAAGAAGAATAAAAATCATTAAAATGTCTATATATTACCCAAAGCAATCTATAAATTCAATGCAGTTTCTATTAAAATGCCAATGACATACTTCAAAGATATAGAACAAATATTCCAAAAATATATATGGAACCAAAAAAGACCACAAATAACCTCAGCAATCCTGAAAAAGAAGAATAAAGTGTGGGGTATCACACTTCCTGATATCAAGTTATACTACAAGGCCATCTTATTCAAAACAGCCTGGTACTGGCATAAGAACAGGCATGTAGACCAATGGAACAGAACAGAAAACCCAGAAATAAACCCACACCTGTATGGACAATTGATTTGACAAATGAGGTAAGAGCATACAATTTAGTAAAGACAGTCTCTTTAAAAAATTGTGTTGGGAAAATTGGTCAGCTACCAGCAAAAAAATGAATGTAAATCGCCAACTTACACCATTCACAAAAATAAACTCAAAATGGATAAAAGACTTTAAAACATAAGTCATGAAACTATAAACATCTTGGAAGAAAACATAGGCAGTAAACTATCCAATATCTCTCATAGCAATATTTATTTTTTTATTTTTATTTTTTACAGGGACATAGATAGAGTCAGAGAGAGGAATAGATAGGGACAGAGAGACAGGAATAGAGAGAGGTGAGAAGCATCAATCATTAGTTTTTCGTTGCTGTCGCAACACCTTGGTTGTTCATTGATTGCTTTCTCACGTGTGCCTTGACCACGGGCCTTCAGCAGACCGAGCAACCCCTTTCTGGAGCCAGCGACCTTGGGTCCAAGCTGACGAGCTTTTGCTCAAGCCAGATGGGCCCGCGCTCAAGCTGGCGAGTTCAGGGTCTCAAACCTGGGTCTTCCGCATCCCAGTTTGATGCTCTATCCACTGCGCCACCACCTGGTCAGGCTCATAGCAATATTTTTGCTGATTTATCTCCATGGGAAAGTAAAATAAAGGACAGAATAAACAAATGGGACTATATGAAACTAAAAAGTTTTGCACAGCAAAAGACACCATGAACAAACTAAAAAGACAACCCACACAATGGGAGAATATATTCACCAACACGTCTGATAAGCGGTTAATAAACAAAATTTATAAAGAGCTCGTAAAACTCAACACCAGGAAGATAAACAATCCAATCAAAAAATGGACAAAAGTAATGAATAGACACTTCTTCAAAGAGGACATACAGATGGCCAATAGGCAGATAAAAAAATGTTCAACATCACTAATCATTAGAGAAATGAAAATTAAAACCACAATGAGATACCACCTCACACCTGTCAGAATGGCACTTATTAACAAACAACATATAAGTATTGGAGAGGGTGTGGAGAAAAGGGAACCCTTCTGCACTGCTGGTGGGAATGCAGACTGGTGCAGCCACTGTGGAAAACAGTATGGAGATTCCTCAAAAACTTAAAAATGAAACTACCCTTTGACCCAGCTTTTCTAGGAACATATCCTATGAATACCAAATCACTGAATCAAAAGAAGAAATGCACTCCCATGTTTATTGCAGCACTGTTTATAATAGCAAAGAGCTGGAAACAGCCCAAGTGTCCATCAGTGGACAAGTGGATTAAAAAGCTGTGGTACATATACACAATGGAATACTACACAGTCTTGAAGAAAAAGGAAATCTTACCTTTCATGACAACATAGATGGACCTGGAGACTATTGTGCTAAATAAAATAAGCCAGGAAGAGAAAGAAAATGCCATATGACCTCACTCATTTGAGAAATCCAGTGAACAATGTGAACTGAGCAATGGAACAGAGGCAGAGGCGGAATCAAAGGGACCAGAGGGAAAGCAGTCAGAGGGAAAGTAGAAGAGAAGATGGGATCAGAGAAAGGAAAGAGATTAATGAAATTATATATACATAACACAGCATTACAGAGAACAGAACAGCAAATCCTGGAGGGAAGGGGTGAAAGTATTTGGGGGAGGGAACATAGGGGGGCCAAGGAAGAATAAGGGGATGGGGGAGATATATTTGGTGGGACACTGATTCTATGTAAACACAAATTAAAATCATAAATTAAAAAAAAAAGAATCCTAAATTTAGTAGGAAGTTCAGGAAGGACTTCTCTGAGGAAGTGATATGTCAGGCAATACATAAGAATAAATAGAAATATTGAGACAGAGGGAATAGCATGTATGAAAGTCCTGAGGTGGATAAAGGTCTGTTGCCCAAAAGGATTGAAAGAACAGTGAGGCTATAGCTGTAAGGGAGACAGTAGTACCCGATGAGCTTAGGGAGGTATAAGCAGGGTCTTGTTAAAGGGTAGGTCAATGTTAAGGATTCAGGATCTATTGTTTTGTTATAGATATAATGAAAGTTGTTTGAAGTATTTAAACAGGAAGAGACATATGATGAAATATATGGTTTAAAAAGAACATTCTGACTTCTATGGTGAAATTAATTGAAAAGAAGATATGAACATAGGGAGAACAATGAAGACCAATTGGGGGTTGTTCTTCAATTCACTAAACCAAACACTTGTTAGACTCATACAATGCACCTTGTAGGTTTGTCAAGATAGTGAAAGAAGATTCAGAAATTGGTGATGAATTGGATATTGAGAAGGAGCTAGTGATGAGGAACAAGAAAGCACTAAATATAGACCCAGACTTCTATCTCCAACAACTCAGCAGGTAGAGGTATTAATGTGAGAAAGAAGGGAGAAAGAACTCAGACATTTACATATTTATCTATAAACAAATTTTTTCATGTATAGGGAGACAGTCAGTAGACTATTGCTAAGGGACAAGAACAAGAAAACTGTACTGGACAATCTAGGGAGACTGCTTTGTTTTGTGCATCTTTAGAGGTGAACTAATTAGCTGACAGTAAAGATGTCAATTTAGACAGTTGGTCCTTCTGAAGATTGTCCAGGAATAGCAAAGATAACCATGTAAATTTATTGAATTTTCCCCAAACCCTGAGAGTTTGCTGTGGAGCGTACATCCCAGAATGAACAAGGGTAATAGTGTCTGTCAAGGCTCCATTAGCATCTCCCCCTAACTGAGCCAGGCCTGCATTGTCTCCCTCATCACTACTTCTCAATTCCCTTCTTTTGGCTAAAACAAATCCACAAAAATGCAAATTTCACCAGAATGGTTTAATTTCCCTGGTTGGCTTAGAATTACATCAGTTGGTAGTCAACTCCAGGTAATGGATGTGAAACAATTTACATCTCTGAATTTGATTCTATTGACCTGATAGACTAGATAAGCCGGGACAATCATGCAAGTTCTCTCAGACAGGTTACAGATTTTGTTCTTTATTTTAAGAATATTGAGAAACCACTAAAGCTTTGCTTATTCAAAAGAGTAACTTGATTAGAACCGAAATGTTAAAAATTAGAAAATTTCATGATATATACAAGATGATTGTGGCTGGTTGGCCTAGCTGAAGAGTGTGGGCCTGGCATGTATAAGTCCCAAGTTGGATTTCCAGTCAGGGCACACAGGAAAAGTGACTATCTGCTTCTCCACCCCTCCCCCTCCACTCTCTCTCTCTTTCTTCCTCTTCCCCTTCTTCATATCTAGTAGAATATGTTGTACATAGTAAGAATACATTAAAGTCTGTTAAATTCATGAATGTTAAATGAATTTTTATCCATTGATTAATAATAATGTACCTCCCAAAATAATAGCGCTTTCATACTGGGGACTTTACAGACTATTAGTAATATATCACTGTGAAGATGCAGATTCAGAAGCTCAGAAACATTTACTAGTTGCCCAATGTCATCCCTCTTGGTTTTTCATAATGTTTAAGTTACAGGTTTTAGTACAGGGCTCTCCATTTAATATCCTATATAATAATACTTCTATATTTGAATAGCATTTTGTATATACAGATGGTGATGGAGGGAGACTTTACTTGAGTTGGTGAACACACAATGTCATATGCAGATAATGTATTGTAGAATATTGCACCTGAAACCTGAACAATTTTTTGTATTTTTCTGAAGTGAGAAGCAGAGAGGCAGAGAGACAGACAACCTCATGCGCCCAACTGGGATCCATCCAGCAAGCCCACCAGGGGGGGATGCTCTGCCCATCTGGGGCATTGCTCTGTTGCAGCCAGAGCCATTCTAGCACCTGAGGCAGAGGCCATGGAGCCACCCTCAGCGCCTGGGCCAATATTGCTCCAATGGAGCCTTGGCTGCAGGAAGGGAAGAGAGAGATAGAGAGAAAGGAGAGGGGGTAGGTGGAGAAGCAGATGGGTGCTTCTCCTGTGGACCCTGGCCAGGAATCAAACCCAGGACTTTCATATACCAGGCCAATACTCTCCCACTGAGCCAACCAACAAGGGCTGAAACCTGTATAATTTTATTAAACAATGTCACCCCAAGAATTTAATAAAAATTTTGTAAAAGAAACCAATAATAATTTAGGATTTAACAGGTAAAAATTCATAATACATAATGCTTAATAATTCATAATACATAATGCTTGATAATATTTAGTAAGTGCTCATATTGTGCCAGTAGTCTTGTATAAAGTGTTTTTTGTAGATTGTCTCATTTAAACATCCACAAATAATTTAAAAACACTGAAGAAAATCTAGACCTAAAATGAATCAAACAACTTTTACTAAGAAACATGTGACTCTTTAGAGACCAAGGCAAAGGTCAAGTTTAGATTCACCTGACTCCAAAGCCAGTTTACATTTTATGTGTACAACTACTTAAAACTAAGACATTGGAAAATTTTGTTTAATACATTAAAAAAAAATTATTGTAGCATATGTTTCCAATTTACATAAAGACTTAAAATATTCAATGTTATTTGAAATCTGAAATATACAAGTATTCATCACAAAAGGTAACCAAAACACCCACTTTTCCCCTTGACCCATAGCTGTCCCCAAATATTGTGGTTCTATTACTTCCATCAAAAGGAAAAATATACACCATGTAATTCACTGCCACTCCCACTCCATTTCTTTGTTTCTTTCCTTTGTTTTGTATTTTAAACAGGTCTTTATCATGTGCTCATTTCTGGTGCTTTTTGTTTTAATTTTATACTCTTCTATAGAGTGTGTTTCTATAAACAGACTAAGGAGGAAGAGGAAGACGGGCCACAACAATGATGATAACTACACAATCTAAAAGAACTGCTCAATTCAGTGACTACTAAACACCTTAGTTGTCATAGAAACTATGACAAATGTGTTCCATATAATCCTCATTGTTACTTAATAACTAAATCGTTAGAATGTATAAGATGAGGAAGTTCATCAAAGTGATTTATTTCATCAGTGCAAATATTTTGGTCTAGATTCGAATTCCCAGATTAAGCAGTTTATAAATACTCTTTATATTTCCAAAAGATCTATAACAACGTGCAAAAATGGTGTTCAGTCAGCCTGTTATTCTGTTCCTAGTTTTATATCTCTTGCCTGGAATGAAAAGTTCAATGGTAAAGCTGAATAATAATGGATATGATGGCACTGTCATTGCAATTAACCCCAGTGTACCAGAAGATAAACAACTCGTTCAAAGAATAAAGGTAAAAAAGAAAATTTTATTATCCACTTATTTTTAAATATTTCAATAAGTATTTTCAACTCATACTGCTTGTCTAACCATACACACTCAATTACAGTGTTATAACTTTCCAATATTGCTTTAATGATGTTCATCACTTACACAGTATGTATGTGAACTGTCAAGATTAAATTCTACTTAAAGTATGATTTTTCATATATTAAAATATTAGACATTCCCCTAGTAAATTATTTAAGGCTGAACTACTGATCTTTTTTCAACTCATTAAACTAACAGAAAGACCCTAGAGCTAGTAGAAAACTTTATCTTTATAAGGTTACTTTTCTAATGTTTAAATAACTAATAATTAAGCCCTACAGGTTCAGTATCTTCTACATATTTTCAGTTGTTCATTCTTGTACAATATTGAAATACTCAAAACTCTTTTATATTTTATGTTAAAGAATTACATATTTTTGAAGTTGACTTATTTTTGTTAGTATAATTTTAAAAGACTTTATATCTACCACTTTAACATATATTGTCTTCTTTGATCCTCCCAATATCCCTGAGATGGTAAAGAATGATTATACATGTTGTATAAATAAGAAAAGTAATTTGTAGAGTCGTATAATATATGGCAACAGTAGGACTTGAAACCAATGAGACATATATATTTTTATTTCCATCACTGCTTGGTAAAATTTTGCCTTTTAAAAACATGCTCTATATGAGAGGATAACTCTAAATAAATTTAGCAAACTTATTTTGAAGTAAAAAATACAAAATCTACAAGACTTTAAAATCTGAACCCAATTAGAGACTTTAAAATCTGAACCCGTCGTTGGATTAAACAAGCCAATTTACCAATAGGCTCCCAGTTTTAGTGTTGGGCAAATACGTTTGTAAAATTTGATTTTTATGCTCCCTTTATTAAAAATGGCCACTGCCCATGTGAACGATGCTGCTCAGGTGAAACTGCTACTTACCTTCCTGCTTGGGAAGGGCCTTTGTTATGCTAATGTGTGCTACAGGAAGTGTTTTTGTAAGGAAGAAGGAGGCCATGTTTTTTCAGAGTTTGTGCAGAGAGAAGAAGATGGGGAACTAGAGGTGACTAAGCTGTGGGGTCCTTTGATTCTAGGAAAACCCAAATGTGTCAGTGGCTTTGGGAGCCCTGAATGGAAAGGGAAGTGTTTTCCCTCTGTATGTTTTTACTCACCTGCCAGGTGTGAGGTTAGAATAAAGGAATGGCTCACCTGTTTTTGGCTTGACTGTTTCTTTATCGTCTGTCCAAATCTAATGTGAACCTGCACTTGGCTGGCAGCGACTGCTGTGATGGCCAACTACTGGCCATACACTTAGTCACCTTTATATCTTGCCCAGCACCCTCACTGCCCCCTCCAAACCGTAATGCTGAATGCAGGTCTGTATAAAGTAAAAAATAGAGTTATTATTGAGAATATGAAAATAAGGAGTTCACACACCAGAGAGATAAGGTAAAATTCAAACTATTTTTCAAGTAATCTTTGCCAAAATCTTTGGAGAAAGGAAGCTTGGATTTGCCACTTCTTGTATGTATATACACTTGTACTCTCATTTTATTGTGAAATTGTTACCACAAGGTATTTTAAATTTTGTCAGGAAATGGTAACTGAAGCTTCTTCTTACCTGTTTCAAGCAACCAAACGAAGAATTTATTTTAGGAATGTAAGCATTTTAATTCCAATTACCTGGAAGTCAAAATCTGAGTACTTAATGCCAAAACGAGAATCATATGACCAGGTATGATACATTACCTAGCCACTAAAATGTTTCTACTTCCTGTGCTTTTTAAAAATTAATACTCATTAAACTTTTGTAATTACTAGTCACTGCTTTAATAATTAAATTAGTAATATTACTTTTCTTAATTTACATGAAAAATTCCTCATTTTTATTGCTCTCAAAATCTGTTTTGGTTCGCTTGTTCTGCTTTTTAGGCAGATGTCATAGTTGCTGATCCTTACATACAATACGGAGATGATCCCTACACACTTCAATATGGACAATGTGGAGAAAAAGCAAAATACATACATTTTACTCCACACTTTTTGTTGACTAACTATTTGCCTATGTATGGTTCCCGAGGTAAGGTATCAATTTTATACTTCTATATTTATTTCCACTGGAAACAAATATAACACTGTGGTTAAAGGTACTTTTAAATATTATTAAAAGAGAAAAATAGGTATTAATTAATACCTCTGGTTGGAAATTTACTAGTAATGTACAACTTAAATAATTATGTATTTTTTAATGTGTGTATAATAATTTGTCATTTATTATACTAACCCATTTGACCTTTTTTGGCTTAATGAAAGTTATCAGTTTTTAGAGTTCCTTGACTCAATTATGTTGAGGATATGGGGCAGGGAGATTTAAAACATAAGCAAACTGAATTAAAACATTTAAAATATAAATTTGTAAGTGCTAATATTCTCTCATAGGCAGAGCATTTGTCCATGAATGGGCCCATCTTCGATGGGGAGTATTTGATGAATATGATGAGGATCAACCATTCTATATTTCCAGCAAGAACACTATTGAAGCAACAAGGTATTGTTGTACTGAACAAATCAATTTTGGAAAATTTTCCACCTATGACTTTTACTCATTTATACTAGGCAAAAAAAGGCTATCTTAGTGGCTGAATGTTCAGTTAATTGCAATATCCAATCTACTCCACTGTGTCAGGGTAGAACAGATGTAGCCTTACAGTTGTTTGTATGGAATAGATAAATAATTAATAAATAATAATATAAGAATAAACTGTTTCCCATACTCACATCTGTAAATCTATATTTTCACAATCATGTACATGTCCAACTACTGAGGATTCCACCTTGAAATCAAGATCAATCAAGAATTGGGCATCATTCCAATATTCATGGCCATTTACTAAAATATGTTATTGTCAGAGGAGAAAGGAAAATCCTGTTGCCTAAACTTAAGACACTGAAGAATTAAACTTCAAGTTTCTTACTCAATCTTTTATTTTATTGTATTCATAACTCTTCAAGTGGAATCTGTTTCATTAAAACCAATTCAACTACTAGACCTTCATGTTAAAGATATGTTAATTATAGAGGGTGTAGGTGAATGCTCCCATTCCCACCGACTCTGGTGGAGCCACAGAGCCCAATAGAGAACTGGGTTGTAGTCCTTCGGCTGCTGTCACCATCAGCACAACAGGCACAGGTGCCAAGAAATCTGGCTCTGAAAGATCTGGGGGAGGTTCAGCTGAGTGAGCTGAGGGAAACACCTGTTGTGGACCAAGGGGCAAGATGGCAATGGACTAGGCAGATATACGAACTTCCAACTCTCAGAACCAAAGTGGATTATAACTTGATTTTAAGAACCATCATCTGGATAAACCAACGATTAACTGGACTGAGAGAACTCTTCAACTGGAGAACAATGAAGAAGCAACATTGAGACTGGTAGGAAAAGTGAAAACGCGGAAAGGGCTGCCCACCTCCCCGGAGCAAAAAGCAGCCCAGAGAGACTCGTGTGGCAGGAAGAGAGGCCAGCGGAAAGGTAGGGACCTGGGTGCCAGGAACAAAGCCCCAGCCTACAGCTCCAGAGTCTAGAAGAGTCATATGGACAGTATTTAGCTGTGAAACAGGTTTAGGATACTGTTTGTGAGAAAGAGACAGTTGGCTCAGACCCAAGATTCTTTTTAAAAGGACAGCACAGAAAACCTCTCTCACAACCACTCACCCGGGACTCTGGGAGACAGGGAGAAAGGAGAGGACCAGAGTAGCGGGAAGAGAGTGCGGTCTGGAAGGTACAGGGAGAAAATCTTTGAGGGACAGCCACCCTAAACCCTGGGCTGAGTCACTCCACAAATCTGAAACAATATTTCCCCTGGAACCTGCAAGAGGAAGAAGGACACAGGCCAAACTGGCTCTCCTGTGGCAATTAGAGCACAGCCGCTTAGAAGGAAGGAGCTTTCAGGACTACAGTATGGAGTGTTAGGGTCTGAGCTGCAGCACCCCCACCAACAATGCTGAAGGCTTGCTGGAGGGTGGGCGGCAGCAGGGTGCAGAAGTGTGGTTTCATCGGCAGGGGCAGAGGCTGAGCCGGCTGGCATGAATTTGGTCTAGCCCAGTGGGGGCGAAGGTGATGCATGAAAGTGGTCCAGTGGCTACGGATCCACCTGTGACCCCACCTGTGGGAGAAAAGCGGGAACCTGGAATGGGCAGAGATTTACTGCTGGGTAGGGGGGAGCGGGCGTGCAGCCTCACCCGGCCTCCGAGGCTTGAAGCCCTGCACGAACCAGTTTGCCCGCAGAGGTGGAGCTGAAGCCCAGGCTCGCAGTTGAGCACACACCAGCAGCCTGCCGAGGAGCAGAGGTTGGCGGGGGCGGGGGCGGAGCAGAAGCCTGGCTGGAGGCTGAGCACATATCAGCAGCCCCTCCCTTCTGGCCAGAGGAGCTGGCTGATAGGGACCCGCAGCTGAGCAAAAGTGCTCACCCCTGCCCTTGGTGCCCAGGCTTGTGGCTCGAGTGTTGTGCGCAATCCCACCTGTGGCAGAGGGGTGAAGACTGAGACCGGCTGAGGCTTATGGAGCCTGGCACAAGAACACAGCCCCTCCTGTGGAGGAGAGGCAGAAACCACAGCAACAGCAGCAGATGCCAGGAACACCAATACACAACCACCATAGGCAGAGGCAGAGGGGGTGGCAGGCCTGCAGACAGACCACACCTAGGGAACATAGAGGCAACACCCATTGGACTCCAGTAGCCAAACTCTTCTTACACAAAGACAAAATGGACCACCAGAGAAATGCAACCCAAATGAATCAAGAGAAATTCCCAGAGAAGAACCTGAATGAATCAGATATAACCAAGCTACCTGATGAAGAGTTTAAAATAATGATAGTTAGGATGTTCAAAGAGCTGAAAGCAACAATGCATAGTCATTATGAACACCTAAATAAAGAGATAGCAAGTACAAAAAAGGAAATTGAAATAATAAAAAAGAATCAGACAGAAATGACAAATACAGTATCAGAACTGAAGACCACAATAGAAGGAATTAAAAGCAGGATGGATGAAGCTGAGGATTGAATCAGCGTTTAGAGGACAAAATAAACAAAGGCACAGAAGCAGAGCACAAAAAAGAAAAGACACTCAAAAAGTCTGAGGAAACTCTAAGGGAGCTCTGTGACAACATGAAGAGAAATAACATGCACATCATAGGGGTTCCTGAAGAAGAAGAGAAAAAACAAGGGATATAAACTTTGTTCAATCAAATCATAGCTGAAAACTTACCTAAATTAAGGCTGAAAAATGACTCACATGTTGAAAATGCACAGAGAACTCCATTAAAGAGAAACCCAAAGAAATCTACACCAAGACACATTATAGTTAAAATACTAAAGCTAAGTGATAAAGAGAAAATTTTAAAAGCTCTTCTTAGAAAAAAAAAAAGGCTATCACCTACAAAGGAGCCCCCATAAGGATGACATCCCACTTCTCAACAGAAACACTTGAGTAGAAGGGAATGGCAAGATATATTCAATGTAATGCAGAACAAGAACCTACAACCAAGACTACTTTATCCAGCAAGGCTAATGTTTAAAATTGAAGGAGAAATAAAGAGCTCCCCAGACCAAAAAGAACCTCAAGGAATTCATTAAAACCAAACCAATTCTGTAAGAGATGCTAATGGGCCTGTTGTGAACAGTTCAAAGTGGGGAAAGAATATAGCAAAAGAAGAATACAGCTTTAAAGAATAAAATAGCAATAAACAACTACATATCAATAATAACCTTAAATGTAAATGGATTAAATGATCCAATCAAAAGATATAGGGTAGCTGCATGGATAAAAAAACAGTACCCAGGAGGGGGAGCAAGATGGCGACGGAGTAGGCGGACATACCAACTTCCAACTCCCAGAAAAAAAGTGGATTACAACTCAATTTTAAGAACCATCACCTGGATAAACCAACTTTGAACAAAACTAAGTGGACTCTTCAACCAAGGAACACAGAAGAAGCCACATTGAGACTGGTAGGAATAGCGAAAACGCGAAGAGGGCTGCCCAGCTCCCCGGAGCAAACGGCAGCCCGGAGAGACCCGCGGGGCGGGAGGAAAGTTTGGCAGAGAAGGAGGGACCTGGGTCCCAGGAACCAAGCCCCAGCCTGCAGTCCTAGAGCCTAGAAGAGGCGTTTGGACAGTATTGAGCTGTGAAACAAGTGAGGGAGCTCCCAGGCCTACAGTGTGGAGTATTAGGTCCCTTCCTACTCTGCTGAGGGCTGCTTAAGGGCATGGTGGGCGGCACGACGCTGAAAGGCGGTTCTGTCAGCGTGGGCAGAGGCCAAGCCGGTGGGAGATCGGTCTAGCCCAGAAGGTAGGAGGGGAAGCGCGAGAGCGGTCCGGAAGCTGCGGGCCCGCCTTTAATCCCACTTACGGGGACAAAGCGGGAGGCCAGAAACGGGCAGGCCCTGCGCAAGCTGGCCCTGACCGCGGGGACCGGGCTAGGACCAGGGACGGGCAGGGGCTCGTGGCTGAGCTCACGCTACCAGTCCCCCCCCCCGGCCGGAGAAACCGCGGTTGGCCAGTATACGTGCGCGAGCGGGCTCCGAGCGCAGGAACGGGGTAGACCCCGAGACAAGTGGAGGCTCGCAGCTGAGCCCACGCTACTATCCCCATCTGGCCGGAGAAAACGCGGATAGCATTCATACATCCACGAGCGAGCTCCGAAGGCGGGGGCGGGGTAGAGTCAGGGACGAGCGGAAGTACACAGCTGAGCGCAAGCCAGCAAACACGCCTGCCCCAATAAACCTTGGTTTCCGACCCTGCGCAAAGGGCCCTGGCCTCGAGGGCGGGGCTAAAGCTCCGGACGGGCAAAAGCTTACAGCTGAGAGCACGTCAAAAGCCCCGCCTAACACGCAGAACTGTAGCAAGCAGGCTCCGACTGATGGTTCTGGGCGGAAGTCCGGAAATAGGCTGGGTCCACAGCTGAGGAAAGGTGCTCACCTCTACCCTTGGTGCTAATCTTGTGGCTTCAGTGGCAGCCCCTCCCACGGAGGAGAGGCAGAAATCACAACAAAAGCCACAGTGGGCCGGCGCTGGCAACGCTCATATCCAACCACCCTAGGCACCGGCAGAGGGAGTGGGGGGCCTGCAGATAGACCACACCTAGAGAACACAAAGGCAACACCTACTGGACTCCAGTGGCCACAACTTGCTTATACACAGAAAAAATGGGCAGGCAGAGGAATGCAAACCAAATGAATCAAGAGAAATCCCCAGAGAAGGACCTGAATGAACCAGATATAACCAAATTACCAGAAGCAGAATTTAGAATAATGATAGTTAGGATGTTCAAAGAAATTAGAGCAACAATAGATAGTCATTATGAACACCTAAATAAAGAGATAACAAGTATAAAAAATGAAATTGAAATAATAAAAAAGAATCAGACAGAAATGACAAATACAGTATCAGAACTGAAGACCACAATGGAAGGAATTAAAAGCAGGATGGATGACGCTGAGGATCGAATAAGCGAGTTAGAGGACACAATAAACAAAGGCACAGAAGCAGAGATGAAAAAGGAAAAGAGACTTAAAAAATGTGAGGAAACTCTAAGGGAGCTTTGTGACAACATGAAGAGAAACAACATTCGCATCATAGGGGTGCCTGAAGAAGAGGAGAGAGGACAGGAAATGGAAACTTTGTTCAATCAAATCATAGCAGAAAACTTTCCTAAATTAAGGCTGGGAAACACTCCACACATTCAAGAAGCACACAGAACTCCATTAAGGAGAAACCCAAAAAGATCTACACCAAGACACATCATAGTTAAAATACCAAAGCTAATGGATAAAGAAAAAATTTTAAAAGCTGCTAGAGAAAAAAAGACTGTCACCTACAAAGGAGCCCCCATAAGGATGACATCGGACTTCTCAACAGAAACACTTGAGGCCAGAAGGGAATGGCAAGATATAATCAAAGTAATGCAGAACAAGAACCTACAACCAAGACTACTTTATCCAGCAAGGCTAACGTTTAAAATTGAAGGAGAAATAAAGTGCTTCCCAGAAAAAGAAGCCTCAAGGAATTCATAAAAACCAAACCAATTCTGCAAGAGTACTAAGGGGCCTCTTGTGAACAGTTTAAAGGGAGGAATGAATAGAGCAAAAGAAGAATACAGCTTTAAAGAATAAAATGGCAATAAACAACTACATATCAATAATAACCTTAAATGTAAATGGATTAAATGATTCAATCAAAAGATATAGGGTAGCTGCATGGATAAAGAAACAGGACCCATACATATGCTGTCTACAAGAGACACACCTTAAAACAAAAGATGCTCATAGACTGAAGGTAAAAGGATGGAAAAAAATATTTCATGCAAATGGAAATTTAAAAAAAGCAGGGGTAGCAATACTTATATCAGACAAAATGGACTTTAAAACAAAGGCTGTAGTAAGAGATAAAGGAGGACACTACATAATGATAAAGGGAACAATTCAACAGGAAGATATAACTATTGTAAATATCTATGCACCAAATATAAGAGCCCCGAAATACATAAAGCAGACTTTGATGGATATAAAGGACGAGATTAACAGCAATACTATCATAGTAGGGGATTTCAATACCCCTCTAACAACACTGGATAGATCATCAAGAAAGAAAATTAATAAAGAAACAGCAGACTTAAAGGATACACTAGATCAACTTGATTTAATAGATATCTTCAGAACTTTTCACCCTAAAGCAGTAGAATATACATTCTTCTCAAGCACTCATGGTACGTTTTCTAGAATAGACCACATGTTAGGACACAAAAATGGTCTCAATAAATTTAAGAAGATTGAAATCATATCAAGCATTTTCTCTGATCACAATGCCATGAAACTAGAAATTAACCACAAAAGAAAAACTGAAAAATACTCAAACACTTGGAAACTAAATAGCATGTTATTAAATAATGAATGGATTAACAATGAGATCAAAGAAGAAATAAAAAAGTTTCTAGAAACAAATGATAATGAGCATACATCAACTCAAAATTAATGGGACACAGCAAAAGCAGTTCTGAGAGGGAAGTTTATTGCACTACAGGCATATCATAAGAAGCTAGAAAAAGCTCAAATAAGCAACCTGACCCTTCATCTAAAAGAACTAGAAAAACAACAACAAATAAAACCCAAGACAAGTAGAAGGAAGGAAATAATAAAGGTCAGAGCAGAAATAAATGACATAGAGGCTAAGGAAACAATACAGAGGATCAATGAAACCAGAAGCTGGTTCTTTGAAAAGGTAAATAAGATTGATGAACCTTTAACTAGACTCACGAAGAAAAAAAGAGAGAGGACTCAAATAAATAAAATTAGAAAGGACAGTGGAGAAATAACAACTGACACAACAGAAATACAAAGCATTGTAAGAAAATACTATGAAGAACTATATGCCAAAAAATTAGACAATCTTGGTGAAATGGACAAATTTCTCGAATCATATAACCTTCCAAAAATCAATCTGGAAGAATCAGAACACCTAAACAGACCAATTACAGCAAATGAGATCGAAACAGTTATCAAAAAACTCCCAAAAAAGAAAAGTCCTGGGCCTGATGGCTTCACAAGTGAATCCTATCAAAAATTCAAAGAAGAACTAACTCCTATTCTCCTCAAGCTATTTCAAAAAATTCAAGAGGAAGGAAGACTTCCAAACTCCTTTTATGAGGCGAGCATAATTCTGATTCCAAAACCGGGCAAAGACAACACAAAGAAAGAAAATTATAGGCCTATATCCCTGATGAATTTAGACGCTAAAATTCTCAACAAAATATTAGCCAACCGGATCCAGCAATATATGAAAAAAATCATACACCACGATCAAGTGAGATTTATTCTGGAGAGGCAAGGCTGGTTCAATATTCGCAAATCAATCAATGTGATTCACCACATAAACAAAAGGAAGGACAAAAATCACATGATAATTTCAATAGATGCAGAAAAGGCATTTGATAAAATCCAGCACCCATTCATACTCAAAACTCTCAGTAAAGTGGGGATACAGGGATCATTCCTTAACATGATAAAGGCCATCTACGATAAACCGACAGCAAACATCATACTAAATGGACAAAGATTAAAAGCAATCCCCTTAAGATCAGGAACCAGGCAGGGTTGCCCCCTTTCACCACTCTTATTCAACATAGTTCTGGAAGTCCTAGCTACAGCAATCAGACAAGAAGAAGAAATAAATGGCATCCAAATTGGAAAAGAAGAAGTAAAACTGTCACTATTTGCAGATGATATGATATTGTATATTGAAAACCCTAAAGTCTCAGTCAAAAAACTACTGGACCTTATAAATGAATTCAGCAAGGTGGCAGGATATAAAATTAATACTCAGAAATCAGAGGCATTTCTATACACCAACAATGAAATATCAGCAAAAGAAATTAAGGAAAAAATCCCCTTCACTATTGCAGCCAAAAAAATAAAGTACCTAGGAGTAAATTTAACCAAGGAGGTTAAGGACTTATACTCGGAAAATTATAGAACGTTGATAAAAGAAATCAAGGAAGATACAAACAAGTGGAAGCATATACCGTGCTCATGGCTAGGAAGAATAAACATCATTAAAATGTCTATATTACCCAAAGCAATTTATAACTTCAATGCAATACCAATTAAAATACCAATGACATACTTCAAAGATATAGAACACATATTCCAAAAATTTATATGGAACCAAAAAAGAACACGAATAGCCTCAGCAATCTTAAAAAGAAAAAATAAAGCAGGAGGTATCACTCTTCCTGATATCAAGGTTTACTACAAGGCCATTATACTCAAGACAGCCTGGTACTGGCATAAGAACAGGCACATAGATCAATGGAACAGAACAGAGAACCCAGAAATAAACCCACAGCTTTATGGACAACTGATATTTGACAAAGGAGGAAAGAACATACAATGGAGTAAAGACAGCCTCTTTAACAAATGGTGTTGGGAAAATTGGACATCTACCTGCAGAAAAATGAAACTAGACCATCAACTTACACCATTTACAAAAACAAACTCAAAATGGATAAAAGACTTAAATGTAAGCCATGAAACCATAAGCATCTTAGAAGAAAACATAGGCAGCAAGCTCTCCGACATCTGTAGCAGCGGTATATTTGCCGATTTATCTTCATGGGCAACTGAAATAAAAGGCAAGATAAACAAATGGGACTATATCAAACTAAAATGTTTTTGCACAGCTAAAGACAATAGGAACAGAATAAAAAGACAAACCACACAATGGGAGAACATATTCGACAGCACATCTGATAAGGGGTTAATAACTAAAATTTATAAAGAACTTATAAAACGCAACACCAGGAAGACAAACAACCCAATCAAAAAATGGGCAAAAGAAATGAATAGAAATTTCTCCAAAGAGGACATACAGATGGCCAACAGGCATATGAAAAAATGCTCAACATCACTAATCATTAGAGAAATGCAAATTAAAACCACAATGAGATATCACCTCACACCAGTCAGAATGGCACTTATCAGCAAAACAACACAGAATAAGTGCTGGCGAGGATGTGGAGAAAAGGGAACCCTTCTGCACTGCTGGTGGGAATGCAGACTGGTGCAGTCACTGTGGAAAACAGTTTGGAGATACCTCAGAAAATTAAAAATCGAACTGCCTTTTGACCCAGCTATCCCACTTTTAGGAATATACCCTAAGAACACCATAGCACTGTTTGAAAAGAAGAAATGCGCCCCCATGTTCGTGGCAGCATTGTTCACAATAGCGAAGATCTGGAACCAGCCCAAGTGTCCGTCAGAAGACGAGTGGATTAAAAAGCTTTGGTACATATATACTATGGAATACTACTCAGCCATAAGAAACGATGACATCGGATCATTTATAACAAAATGGATGTACCTTGATAACATTATACGGAGTGAAATAAGTAAATCAGAGAAAAAGAAAAACTGAGAACAGCATGATTACATACATAGGTGGGACATGAAAGTGAGGGTATGAGACATGGACAAGAGAGTGGTGGTTATTGGATGGGGGGAGGGAGGGAAGAGTGGGATAGGGAGGAAAGGAGGAATGCAGGGAAAACCAGATAGAAGGTGACAGAGGACAATTTGACTTTTGGTGATGGGTATGCAACACAATTGAATGATAAGATAACCTGGAGATGTTTTCATTGTACATATGTACCCTGATTTATTGGTGTCACCCCATTAGAATTAATAATAATAAAATATATATATAATAAAAAAAAAAACAGTACCCATACATATATTGTCTACAAGAGACACATCTTAAAACAAAAGATGCACATAGACTGAATGTTCACAACAGCGAAGATCTGGAAACAGTCCAAGTGTCCATCAGAGGACTAGTGGATTAAAAAGCTTTGGTACATATATACTATGGAATACTACTCAGCCATAAGAAATGATGACATCGGATCATTTACAACAAAATGGATGGACCTTGATAACATTACACGGAGTGAAATAAGTAAAACAGAAAAAAACTGAGAACAGCATGATTTCATACATAGGTGGGACATAAAAACGAGACTATGAGACATGGACAAGAGTGTGGTGGTTATGGAGAGGGAGGAGGGAGGAGTGGGTGGGAGAAGGAGGAGGGAAGGGGCACAAATAAAACCAGATAGAAGGTGACAGAGGACAATTTGACTTTGGGTGATGGATACGCAATATAATCAAATGTCAAAATAACCTGGAAATAATTTCTCTAAACTTATGTACCCTGATTTATCAATGTCACCTCATTAAAATTAATTTAAAAAATGAAATTTAAAAAAGGTATGTTATTTTTATTTAATCTGGAGCTTAAAGAAAAGAAGTGCTGCTCAAAAATTATATAAGTAAACTGATATTTAAAAATATGAGTTTAGCCTGACCAAGTGGTGGTGCAGTGGATAAAACATCAATCAGTGATGCTGAGGACCCAGGTTTGAAACCCCAAGGTCTCTGGCTTGAGCACAGGCTCATCTAGCTTAAGCACGGGTCACCCGTTTGAGCATGGGATCACAGATATGATCCCATGGACACTGCCTTGAGCCCAGAAGTTGCTGGATTAAAGCCCAAGGTCTCTGGCTTGAGTTTAAGTTTCCTGGCTTGAGCTAGGGGTCACTGGCTCAGGTGGAGTCCCCCAGTCAAGGCATGTATGAGAAGCAATCAATAAACAACTAAAGTGACACAATTATGGGTGGATATTTTTCATCTCTCTCTCTCTTCTTGTCTCTCTCTTTTTCTCTCCTACGCATGTGCACACGCACTTAAAAAACAAACAAAAAGAAACCTAAGATATTATTTTTTGCCCTGCTCATATAATTGGATTGAGCATTGCGCTGATGCTCAGAAGGTGTTGGTTTGATTGACAGCCAGGGCACATACAGGAACAGATAGATGTTCAGCTCTCTCTCTCTCTCTCTTGCCCTTCCTATATCTCTAAAATCAATCAATAAAATTTTTTTAAATAAGAAATATAAATCTGGATAGAGTTAGACAAGTACTATTTATAAAAAGGTGAGATATTTAAATTCAAAATATCAAGCACGTGCAATATTTGAAGAATATTAAAGAACAAAAGAAATCAGTGTAATAGAAAATAAGTCTTTAGGATAAAAAAAATATTAAAGAGCTGTGATAAAAAAAAAATGCCTCTTCTCATCTCCTTTGTGTTGATTGCTTAATTTCTACGGAGCTACTTAGAGTGTCATCCCAGGACACTCATCCCTCTACCTCATACCACACAACTCTCAAAACTACCACTCTTATTCAACAATCTTGTTCAAACTTCAATACTTAGTTTAAATGTTCTCCCCTAAGTGTCTTTTCTCTCCCTCAAATTGGTGTTAGATATCCTTGACAGCATTCCCTAAGGAATATGCATGGGTTTTCCTTACACTGGGCAGAAACAGCCTGTGCAATTTTATTTTCCCCACACACAGACTTCAAGATCCTTGAGGATTGGTTATTTTTAACCCCTGGCTATGGGCCTGGCAGAAACTATGTAAAAACTAAACAAAGAATGTATCAAACAACACATTTTTAATAAATCAATGGAAAACAAATGATTTTCTTTATCAGTCATAAAAAAAGACATATTGCTAAAAACAAGGAACTAAAATAACATTTATTAAGCTACTACTGTGTGCCAGGCACTTTGTTTCAGGCAGTGTGTTTAACTCTTAGGCTTACTTTGGAGCTAAATCTCTTGGAAATATGACTTACCATCTCCTTTATTTAATCCATACAACAGAGATATATTTATTAACGTGGTTTGATGTTATAAAGTTGAATGCTAATACAGAAGGGAACTAAATTCTGCAAATAAAGAGAAACTCTTTAGAATCTTGTACACATACTTCACTTCACATTCCCTGGTGGGCACTTGACAATTATCTTATAAAAAAGGAATGGTTGGCCTGGCCTGTGGTGGCACAGTGGATAAAGCACCAACCTAGAACGCTGAGGTTGCTGATTCAAAACCCTGGGCTCGCCCAGTCAAGGCACATACATGAAGCAACTATTACAAGTTGAAGCTTCCTGCTTCTTCCCCCATGTTATCTCTCTCTTTATCTCTCCCCTCTCTCTAAAAATCAATAAACAAAATCTAAAAAAAGTAAATAATTGAATGTACAACCAATTCCACACAGGGTTTATTTTTATTTCTTCCTTCAGTCTAGCTTCCTTCGATCTAATTGTAAATTTAAAAATTAAAAACTGCTGAAAACACAAGACCACCCATGGTTTTGTATGCATGGTATACATACATATACGTACATATATGCATCTGTATACCACTGTGTGTGTATTTGTATTTGTGTACTTTTTATAAAAATTTAAGAGGATTTTAATCATACTGTTGACTCATACCTCCCTGCTAGCAAGTGACTCCTCTATGTTCTTAGCCCATTTAATCTTCACAACATCCTTCTTAGTCAGAAATTATCATCTTTAGATTGACATTACAAGAATAATAAATTTATTGATCACATTAGTGAGCAATGAATACTAATAAATATGTATTGACATCATTGTTCTTGTTGGAATCTATGGTAAATAGGGGTAAGATATTGAGCCTACTTCTGTCAAAATGTTTGGTACATGACCTCTACCAATTATCATTGAGTTAAAGATTTTAAGATGTTAGTTTTCATTCATGATTTGTCTGGTCTTCTATGTAAATGTAATCTAAATCTTTCATCACAGATGTTCAACTCGTATCACTGGGAAGAAACTGGTTCTCAAACAATGCCAGGGAACGACATGTATAACAAGGCCATGTAGACGTGACTTCCATACAGGGCTGTATGAAGCAAAGTGTACATTTGTCCCAGATAAATTCCAGTCTGCAAGGGAATCTATAATGTTTATGCAAGGTATTAATTCGGTAAGTACATTCTTTGACAAGTGACAAGTATCACAAAGGAACTCTGAATAATTGAATAAGAAAGTTGAATTTTCTACTATGAAATTAATGTTCACACCGATAGAAATGGGGGAAATTATTCAATGAACAGACATTTTCTCCAGCCTGTGTCAGGGTGTGTCTGGAAAATATTCCATCTTTTCTTATTAATTCATTTATTTTCTTCAAATGCAGAACTGTACCCTTCTCACTGGTGTCTCATAATTTCTTATAATGTACCCTCTCTCATTTGACTCTGTAGACTTGTGACTAAAACTATAACCAAACCTATAATTCTCTCTTCTAAATTCACTCAGACTACTTTTCCAAAATAATTCATTCTGTAGTTTTGGAAAGTACTAACATTCCAGATTTCAATTACCGTCACACTAAAGCTTACCAACCTATTGCAAATGATATTCAGGGAACATATATAGCTCTGACTCTACAGAACAGGCTTAAAGAAAAAAGTTCACTATCACCTACTGAAATACTTAAAAATTAACAACACAGTAATTCAACTTCCAAAGCAAATTTTGACCTAAAATATATGGTTTAAATGTATAAAGCTAAGTGATAAGAACAGTGCCTTGAAGTCAGATAAATTTGATATCAAAGCCCAGTCTGTCATTTTCAAGCTGTGGCATGATGAGCAAACTGCTAAATCTGAGATCTAGCTTTCTCCGCTTACAGTGTCATTGTTGTTAGGTTTCTATGGAATGTATTATCACTATGTTTAGCACAAGGTAAGTAAACAATAAAGTTTTAATTTTCAAAATTTTAAAAATATTTGGATAAGTCAATTGTCTCTTTCCCTGAATAAATACAATCTAAATTAGTGCAAACATTCCAGTTATCTCATAAAAGTTTCTAAACACATACCTTTTGAAAATTATCAAAAACAAGTCAAAATAAAGAATACCACCCTTTATCTTAAGACTAACTTATTTTTAAAAATCTAATTTTCATATAACAAATCACTAGCTACAAATATTTCCAAAAGTGGAGATTGTTTATAAATCTATTTCTTACTATAAAATTTAAAATTAATAGGATGTTAAAGCAATAATAATGAAGGTCTTGAGTAAAAGAAAGACTTAATATTTTCTTCTAAAGCCCTTAAATAGATAAAATTATATATTAAAGTATAAGGGTTTTTTTATTTTTTTATTAATTTTAATTTATTGTGTTAACATGGATTCAAGTGTCCCACTCAATATAACACCCTCATCCCCCACCCACGTGTCCCATTACACCCCCTTTTCTGCCCTCTCCCTAATTCCCTCCCCCCTTCCCTCTGGAATTTTCTGTCCTGTTATCTGTATTTCTGTGTTAAGTATATATAACATCACTAATTCCTTCACCTTCTCTGATCCCATCCCCTCATCCTCCTTCCCTCTGACAGCTGTCCTTATGCTCCCTGTGGATAGGAAGAATAAACATCATTAAAATGCCTGTACTAACCAAAGCAATCTATAGATCCAATGCAATTTCTATTAAAATACCAATGGCATACTTCAAAGATATAATACAAATATTTCAGAATTTTATACAGAACCAAAAAAGAACACTAATAGCCTCAGCGATCTCAAAAATGAAGAATAAAGTTGGACATATCACACTTTCTGATATCAAATTATACTACAAGGCCATTGCAATAGAAGTTGCTTTTCAGCCTAATAAAGTTCCTGCCCAGAAATATTTAAAATGTGAGTTAAAACAACTCACATTTACCTTTTGAATAGGGATCAACAGAGGCTACCTAAAGAATTCAGCAACCAAATAGACATTAGATCATGTTACAAAGGAAGATAATTGGAATATATACTGTTCTTACCAAACTGTAAGTCCCAAAAGCATTTGACTATTAAAAGATAACTCGCACTGCCTACCTGGGAATTAAATCATAATGAAGGCTATCGTAACTGAATCAGAGAGGACAACTATTTATTTAAGATATGACTCTGAGATAAATACTTCACTTTAACCATACATCTTGTCCAAAATAACACTAACTTTTAATTTTCATAACACATGAAATATATTGCAAATCATCTATACCCAGGGCATAAGATCGGACACAAGAGAAATATGATCTGAAATATTGAATGTTCAATTTCAAGATTCTCTTCCCTGAAATGTCATTATTCCCACTTTATGCCCAGCACTGTGTTAGGAGTTGGAAATACAGAAATAATTAAAGATAACTTGTTCTTGAAGAATTAAGTTCAGTGAGAGAAGAGGAGATACAAGGAAAGGACACATGAATGCAAAGGAGAAAAGGATATAAACCAAAAGCCATGAGAGCCCAGCAAATATCTCCAATGTAGATGGGAAAATGGTTTCTAAAGATATAGTTTTCCGCTGAGATTTATAAAGAAATGAATATAAATTTGCCAAACAAGGAAACGGATAGGTATTCTAGGCAAAGAAACAGGTTTCCAATAGCAAATCATGAATACCCTGGCCAGATAGCTAGGCAGGTTAGAGCATCATCCCAAAGCGCAGAGGTTGCTGTTCAATCCCTGGTCAGCACATATACAGGAACAGCTTGATATTCCGGTATCTCTCTTTTTTATCTCTTGCTTAAATCAATAAATATTATTATTTTAATCAAAGAAATAAAAAGGAATGGAAAACCACAGGGAGGCCATGTATTACTATACAAGTTGAGTACTGCCCAAATTATTTACTCCATGGTCACTAAAGATTTTCATATTTATTAAAATAATTTTTCAGGCTGATAGCATTAAAAAGAACTTGAGAGAAGGGCAACTTTTTCTAATTTGCATTGAATTTTCTTCCCTTTATCCATCTGGTTTAGCAGAGTCCCTTATGAAAGTTTCTCCCATGCACTGGAGACAGGAAAAAGCTCAACATGGTATAAGCAAATGATACATGGTGAGCAAGAAGCAAGAAGGGAAATAGAAATAAGAAATTCTGCCCAAAACTAATGAGTTTGGTTTTTAATTTACCAGCTTCAGGCCTGGTTGGATGGCTCAGTTGCACAGGGCAGTCCAGCATGTAGATGTGTCAGGTTCAATTCCTGGTCAGGCCACACAGAAGAAGCAACCATCTGCCTCTCCACCCCTAACTCTACCACTTCTTTCTCTCTCTCTCTCTCTCTCTCTCTCTCTCTTCCCCACACACAGCCATGGTTTGATTGGTTCAAGCCCATCGACCTGGGACGCTGAGGATGACTTTGTGGATCTTCTGTTTCAGGTGCTAAAAATAACTCCATTGCATGGATGGCCCCAGATAGGAGAGCATCTGCCCCAGGTGGGGGTCTCCACGTGGATCCTGGTAGGGGTGCATGCAGGAGTTGTCTATCTCTCCTACTCTCATTTAGAAAAAATAGGAAAAGAATTTATAAGCTTCAGACTGGGAATGAAATCAGCTCAATTCTTTCAGGAAGATAATTCTACCAATTGTGAAGAACAAAATGGAGTGAAAGAGTAGTGGAGGCAGGGAGGTCAGTTGGCAGGCCATGCAATAAGCAGATAAGAGACCTGAAGGCCTGAATAAAGGCAGTGGCAAAGGCAGAAGAAAGAGAGACTGAACTTGAGAAGCATTTCAAATCAGAAAGACTTGACTATGAATCACTGCTTTGTTTGCAAACAGTACTTCTTTTCCCCCAACTGACATAACCCCTTCTGGAAAATGTCATCCAGAACTGTATCAAAAGGAAAATAAAGTCTTAACACTTAAAGAAGTTAAGTTTCTAATAATTTAGTTCTAAATCTGAATTTACATCTGAAGACAATATCGTGAGAACATTTTAAAAAATGAAATGACACTTCTACAATTATTTTGTGTAAGGTGAAAAATACTGCAAGATAAACTCCTTCCTGAATGCGGCACTAGCTTATGGGAACATTTTTCCAAGTTACTAAGTCTTTTTAACTTGAGGATTTTCACAGATTCTAAGTAATGAGACATTATTTGGCAGAATTCCTGGATAAAACTCACCATTTGCAACTGAAAGAGAAGCGATTGTATTTCCTTATTTTTTCCCTGCATTTCCATTACTTTTACAGGAGTTTATTAAACTTATGTCAGCATTCACTGCAGCCAATAAGAATGCGGTTGTGAAAATACCTCTTTTCAAGTTTTTCTATCAACTATAAAGAGATAGAAAATCCTTAGGCAATGAAAGAAGGCCATTTTTATTCCACTTTTTAGGGGCAGCTAGAAAACACTGCAAATCCTGTCCCTTTCCCATTAAACTTTATTCAAGGCTTGAGTCCCCCAAGAGTCTAGAAGGGAAACTTAGAAGTTAATTTAAGTAGTTGTAACAGCCACCGCCACTCCACACTGCCATGATCTACCTATACCTAAGAGAATCACCCAAAGCATTCCAGGGCATATTCATGGTTTTGCCTTGCTTCCTCTCCACTCAAATATGCAAAATACATGTCAGATGTTAGATTATAAAATTATTTTTAATTATCAGGAGATAAAATCTGTAAAGTATATATTTGCTGAATAGTTGGCAAGGAAGGTAATACCTCACCAGTCACCATAATATCATCTTCTCACCGTTTTTTTTTTCCAGGTGACTGAATTTTGTACAGAAAAAACACACAATGCAGAAGCTCCAAACCTACAAAACAAAATGTGCAATCACAGAAGCACATGGGATGTAATCAAGGACTCTGATGATTTTCAGAATGCATCTCCCTTGAAAGGAAAGAATCCACCACCTCCTCCTACATTTTCTTTGCTCAGGACCAAAGGACGAGTAGTCTGTTTGGTACTCGATAAATCTGGAAGCATGACTTTAGTAAGGCATTTATTTGTTAACTCTCTTAAATTAAGTATTCAAGCTAACATTAATCTTAGATTTAGTTTTACTTATCTGATTAAAATATATATTCTTTTCCTTTTTTATTTTATTAACTTTAATGGGGTGACATTAATCAATCAGGGTACATAGGTTCAGAGAAAACATCTCCAGGTTATTTTGACATTTGATTATGTTGCATACCCATCACCCAAAGTCATATAGTCTTAAGTCACATTCAATCTGGTTTTCTTTGTGCCCTTCCTCTTCCCCCACCACCTCTCTTTCCCTCCCCATCCCTGGTAACCACCACACTCTTGTTCATGTCCCTGAGTCACCTATGTATGGAATCATATAATTCTTAGGTTTTTTTCTGATTTACTTATTTCACTCAATATAATGTTATCAAGGTCCATTCATGTTGTTGTAAATGATCCAATGTCATCATTTCTTATGGCTGAGTAGTATTCCATGGTATATATGTACAAAAACTTCTTTATCCAATCCTCTATTGAAGGGCTTTTTGTTTGTTTCCATGTCTTGGCAACTTTTAACAATGTTGCAATGAACATGGGGTTGCATGTGTCTTTAAGGTACCAGTGTTTTTTGAGTTATGTAGTATATTCCCAGTAGAGGGATAACTGGGTCATATGGTAGTTCTACAGTGTGTCCATAAAGTCATGGTGCACTTTTGACCGGTCTACCGGTCCAACGGTCAAAAGTGCACCATGACTTTATGGACACACTGTACTTTGAATTTTTTGAGGAACCATCATACTTTCTTCCATAATGGTTGTACTACATTCCAACCAAATGTGGATGAGGGTTCCATTTTCTCCACAGCCTCTCCATCACTTGTTATTACCTGTCTTATTGATAATAGCTAGTCTAACAGGTGTGAGGTGGTATCTCATTGTAGTTCTGATTTGCATTTCTCTAATAGCTAATGAAGATGAGCATCTTTTCATATATATGTTGGCCATTTGTATTTCTTCCTGGGAAAAGTGTCTATTCATGTCCTCTTCCCATTTTTTCATTGGTTTGTTTGCTTGTTTGTTGTTGAGTTTTATGAGTTCTTTGTGTATTTTGGAAATTAGGCCCTTATCTGAGCTGTTGTTTGAAAATATCAACTCCCATTTAGTTGGCTGTCTGTTTACTTTGTTGTCAGTTTTTCTTGCTGTGCAAAAACTTCTTAGTCTGATGTAGCCCCATTCATTTATCTTCGCCTTCACTTCCCTTGCCTTTGGAGTCAAATTCATAAAGTGTTCTTTGTAACCAAGGTCCATGAGTTTAGTACCTATGTTTTCTTCTATGTAATTTATTGTTTCAGGTTTTATATTTAGGTCCTTGATTCATTTTGAATTAATTTTAGTGCAAGGAGACAAACTGTAGTCAAGTTTTATTCTTTTGCATGTGGTTTTCCAGTTTTTCCAGCACCATTTGTTGAAGAGAATTTCTTTTCTCCATTGTGTATTGTTGGCCCCTTTATCAACAATTATTTGACCATATATATGTGGTTTTATTTCTGGGCTTTCTATTCTGTTCCATTGGTCTAAGTGTCTATTTTTCTGCCAATGCCATGCTGTTTTGATTATCATGGCTCTATAATATATTTTGAAGTCAGGTGTTGTAACACCCCCAGCTTCGTTCTTTTTCCTTAGGATTGCTTTGGCTATTTGGGGTTTTTTTATAGTTCCATATAAATCTGATGATTTTTTGTTCCATTTCTTTAAAAAATGTCATTGGAATTTTGATGGGAATTGCATTAAACTTGTATATTGCTTTGGGTAATATGGTCATTTTGATTATATTTATTCTTCCTATCCAAGAACAAGGAATATTTTTCCATTTCATTGTATCTTTTTCAATTACCCTTAACAATGCTTTGTAGTTTTTATTATATAGGTCCTTTACTTTCTCTGTTATGTTTATTCCTAGGTATTTTATTTATCTTGTTGCAACCATGAAAGGGACTGTTTTTTTGAGCTCGTGTTCTGATGTTTCATTGTTGGCATATAGGAAGGCAATGAACTTTTGTATATTAATTTTGTATCCCACGACCTTACTGTATTGGTTTATTGTTTCTAGTAGTCTTTTTGTGGAGTCTGGCGTTTTTGATGTACAGTATCATATCATCTGCAAAAAGTGAAACCTTTACTTCTTCTTTCCCAATATGAATACCTTTTATTTCTTTCTCTTCTCTGATTGCTCTGGCTAAAACTTCCAGCACTACATTGATTAAGAGTGGAGAGAGTGGACAACCTTGTCTTGTTCCTGATTTTAGGGAAAAAGTCCTCAGTTTTCTGCCATTTAATATGATGTTATCTGATGGTTTATCATATATGACCTTTATTATGTTGAGATATTTTCCTTCTATGCCCATTTTGTTAAGTGTTTTAAACATAAAGTGATGTTGTATTTTATCAAATGCCTTTTCTGCATCAATTGATAAGATCATATGGCTTTTGTTCTTTGTTTTGTTGATATGGTGTATTACTTTAACCGTTTTACGTATGTTGAACCATCCTTGTGATTCTGAGATGAATCCCACCTGATCATAATGAATTATTTTTTAATGTATTATTGTATATGATTTGTAAGTGTTTTGTTTAGTATTTTAGCTTCTGTATTCATTAGAGATATTGGTCTGTAGTTTTCTTTTTCTATGTTGTTCTTGCCAGGTTTTGGTATGAGGGTTATGTTGGCCTCATAAAATGTGTTTGGCAGTATTGCTTTTTCTTCAATTTTTTGGAAGACTTTGAGTAGAATAGGAACCAAATCTTCTTTGAATGTTTGATAGAATTCACTAGTATAGCCATCTGGTCCTGGACTTTTATTTGGGGGGAGGTTTTTAATAGTTGTTAACATTTCCTCCCTGCTTATGGCGCAACTCTGTTGAGGTTTTCTGCTTCTTCGTGACTCAGTCTAGGAAGATTGTATTGTTCTAGGAATTTATCCATTTCTTCTAGATTGTTAAATTGGATGGCATATAGTTTTTCATAATATTCTACAATAATTCTTTGTATATCTATTATATCTATGGTGATTTCTCCTCTTTCATTTTGGATTTTGTTTATATGAGTCCTTTCTCTTTTTCCTTGGTGAGTCTTGCCTAGGGTTTGGCTATTTTGTTGATCTTTTGGAAGAACCAGCTCCTTGTTTTATTAATTTTTTCTATAGTTTTTCTGTTCCCTATTTTGTTTATTTTTGCTCTGATTTTTATTATTTCCTGTCTTCTGCTGGTTTGGGGTTGCCTTTGTTCTTCTTTTTCTAGTTCCTTAAGATATGAAGTTAAGTGGTGTACTTGGGCTCTCTCTTGTTTGTTCATATAGGCCTGTAGTGATATGAACTTCCCTTTTATTACTGCTTTTGCTGCATTCCAGAGATTCTAATATGCTGTATTGTTATTTTCATTTGCCTGTATGTATCTTTTTATCTCTGCGCTTTTTTCTTCTTTGACCCACTCATTTTTAAAAGTATGTTGTTTAGTTTTCACATTTTTTGTGGGTTTGTTTACCTCTTTTTTGCAGTTGAATTCTAGTTTCAAGGCTTTATGATCAGAAAATATGCTTAGTATAATTTTAATCTTTCTGAATTTGTTGATGTTATTTTTGTGGCCCAACATATGGTCAATTCTTGAGAATATTCCATGTACGCTACAGAAAAATATATACTCTGGCACTTTGGGATGAAACGTCCTGTAGTGTCCATCATATCCAATTGTTCTAGTGTTTCATTTAAGGCCAATATTTCTTTATTAATTTTCTGTTTGGATGAATGATCTAGAGCCATCAGCGATGCATTGAGGTCTCTAAGTATTTTTGTCAGGTTTTGTTTTTAGGTCAGTCAGTAGCTAGCTGTCTTATATATTTTGGTGTTCCTTTGTTTGGTACATATATATTAAAAAGTGTTATGTCTTCTTAATTTAATGTCCCCTTTATCATTATGAAATGACTGTTTTTGTCTCTGATTACCTTTGCTGTCTTGTAGTCAGCATTGTTAGATATGAGTATTGCTACACCTGCTTTTTTTGGATGTTATTTGCTTGGAGTATTGTTTTCAACCTTTCACTTTGAATTTGTTTATTATCCTTGTAGCTTAGATGTGTTTCTTATAGGCGGCATACAGTTGGATTTTTTTTTTTAATCCATTCAGATACTCTCTGTCTTTTTATGGGTGAGTTCAATTCATTTACGTTTAGTGTAATTATTGATATTTGAGGGTTTCCTATTGCCATTTTATATATTGCTTTCTGATAGTTTTGTATCTTGTTTGGTTCTTCTCTTTTATTTTTCTATTATTTGTTTTTGTTTGGTTGTAATTCATACTTCTTTTCTCTGTTACTTCTTTTTTCAAGCCATGTAATTCTGTGTTTGTTTTTTTAGGGGTGGTTACCATTAAGGAATGTTCACTGTAGTCATTATCTCATGAGTGTTTCTGCACTCCATCCTCCTTTGCTACTGTTAATCTTTGTCCTCTCCCCTTTTTTGTTTCTTTGTCACAGATTAATATTGTTTTTATTGTGATCTTGAAAGAGCTTTTACTTGTAGTTTTGTTTTGTTTTGTTCTTTGTGTCTGGTCGGAAAACACCCTTTAGTATGTCCTGAAATGGGGGTTTTCTGGTGATAAATTCCCTAATCTTTTCTGTATCTGTGAATGATTTTATTTCTTCTTCATATTTGAAGAATAGCTTTGATGGGTATAGTATTCTTAGCTGGAAGTTCCTCTCTTTCAGAACTTTAAATATTGGGGTACACTCTCTTCTAACTTGCAGAGTTTCTGCTAAAAAATCTGTTGATAATCTAATGGGTCTTTCTTTATATGTTGTGTTCTTTTTTTCTCTGGTTGCCTTGAAAATTTTTTCTTTGTCATTGGTTTGTGCCAATTTCATTATGATGTGCATTGGAGTACGTTTGTTAGGGTTAAGATAGCTCAGTGTTCCATTTGCTTCTTGAGTTCAAGGCTTTAGTTCTTTCTACATGCTTGGGAAGTTCTCATCTATTATTTGTTTAAATATATATGTTCTCCATTCCATTTTCTCCTTCTGATATACCCATTATTCTTATGTTTCTCTTTCTAATGGAATCAGACAATTCCTGTAAGGCTTTCTCATTTTTTTAATTCATGAGTCTCACTCCTCTTCTCTCTGTAGTGCCTCTAGTTGCCTGTCTTCTATGTCACTAATTCTCTCCTCTATCTGGCCTGTTCTATTGGCTAAGCTTGTTACCTCATTTTTCAGTTCATGAATTGAGTTTTTCATCTTTGTTTGATTGGTTTTCATAGTTTCAAATTTCTTGGTGAAGTATTCTTTCTGCTCATTAAATTGTTTTATGAATAAAACAATTCCTAAATTGCCTTTCTTTGCTTTCTTGTATATCCATAAGTATTTTTAGAACTTCAATTTTAAATTCTCTGTGATTTAACTACAAGGTTTCTAAGCTATTGAAATTTTTTTCTATAGATTTTTTCTCATCTATCTGAGCTACATCACTGTCTTCACTGTCTTTTGTATTCATGATATTCTATTTCTTTTTCTTTAATGGCATTTGAGAGTGGTATCATTAATAACACTAATAAGAGTTGATAAACAATTTTTTTTTGAGAAAATGCAGTGAAAAACTAAAAATTCTATTGTGCTAAGTGGAACAAAAATATGTAGAACGAAGGAACTGGGTTGGTGAATGTGACAAAGAGGCAAAAAACGAGGCTAGAACCCAAAAAATGCCACAAAGAAAAGATTTGGATCAAGAATAAAATAATTTGTTTGTAAATGGTGGTCAAATGTGACAAATAGTGTAACAAAAAAGAGAATAAAAAGAAAAAGAGAAAATAGAAAAAGAATACAGTGAAAAATAAAAATTCTATTGTATTAAGTGGCACTAAAACTATAGAATCGAGAGCCGTATTTGGGGGAAATGATAAAGAGATAAAAAGTGAAATAAAAAACACACAAAGTGCCACAAAGAAAAAATTTGAATCCAGAATAAAATAATTTATTTGTGAGTGAGATTCGAATAAGTAAAAAAGTAAAAGAGAAAAGAAAAAACAAAAAGAGAGAGAGAGAAAAATTGAGTTAAATTTTTCGGAATGTAACACTCATAGGAAAAAAAAAAGAATGAAAAACATAACACCTATGGGTAATAATGTTCAAAATGAAAAGAAAAGAATAAAATAAAAAGATAAAGTGACCAAGGTGGAAGGAAAAAAAATGATAAAAAATACACAAAAAAAGAAAAAAGTTATAAAAACTGGATTTTTCCTGGTTTTGAGAAGTTATCTTCTTCCTTTTTCTTTCTTCTCTCTTTTTGGCTGGTGGTGCTGTACCCCAGGTTCTTCCTTTGTGGCACTCTTAGGCAGGATTTGCCATTGTGTCGCTATGGTGATGACATAAACTAGATCTCAGTCCCATTGGTAGGCAGGGCTTGTTAGCATTTGCAGGGTCTGACAATGGGAGAGTCCGTTATCCTGGGGCCTCTCCCCAAATTTCTCCTTCCTGAACCATCAGCCTGGGACCCAGTTGTGAAGTTGCCCCAGCCACTGCCTAGAGAGCAAGAGGCTCTAAGACAGGGGTCAGGAACCTATGGCTCGCGAGCCAGATGTGGCTCTTTTGATGGCTGCATCTGGCTAGCAGACAAATCTTTAATAAAAAAATAATAACGTTAAAAATATAAAACATTCTCATGTATTACAATCCATTCATTTCCTACCGCTCATGTTCATGGTTGTGGTTGGCTGGAGCCAATCACAGCTGTCCTCCAGGACAACACCAAATTTTTATTGGATAATGCCTAACGTACATGAGTCATTGTGAGGTCAGGAAGTAAACTTCCCTCCTTTTAATCAAGTAGTCAGCTAGCTAATTGCAGAAACCCTTTTGACAAAACAGATGGCTAAAAGAAAAAAAGATGAGGAATATCATAGTTTTCAGCAGGAATGAACAAAGGAATTCACCTTTGTGGAGATAGCAGGTTCTGTAGTGTGTCTAATATGCAATGATAAAATTGCATTGATGAAACGGTCAAATATGAAGCAACACTTCGACACATGCCATACTACATTTGCAACAAAATATCCAGCAGGGGGCAGCAGGAAGAAAGCATGGCAAGAGCTACTGTGTAGAGTGCAAGCTAGTCAGCAGCAATTCCGAGTTTGGACCCAACAAGGTGACTGGAATTCGGCTAGCTTTGCTGGTGCTTTAGCAATTGTGAGACATGAAAAGCCATTCACAGATGGGAAGTATGCCAAACCATTCATGCTTGATGTTGCCAATATATTTTTTGACGACTTTTTAGATAAAGACAAGATAATCAAATGAATAAAAGACATGGTTCTGTTGGCAAGAACTGTTCATGATCATACCATCATGATGGCAAATCAAATTGAGGCAACACAAGTGAAGGACATCAATGCAGTACCATTCTTTTCTCTTACTTTGGATAAGTCAACAGACGTAAGCCATTTATCCCAGTTCAGCGTGATTGCAGGATATTCTGTCAGTGACACACTATGTGAGGAAAGTCTTGCTGTTTTGCCTATGAAGGAGACAAGAGGGGAGGATTTATTCAAGTCTTTCACTGAGTTTGCTAAAGAAAATAATCTACCAATGGATAAATTTATTTGGTGTGTACTGATGGTGCTCTGTGCATGGTGGGGAGAAACAGAGGATTCGTAGTGCTTCTTTGTGAACATGAAAAGAGACCCATCCTAAGTTTTCACTGCATCCTACATCAGGAGGTGCTTTGTGCTCAGATGTGTGCTGAGCAGCTTGGTGAGGTGATGTCGCTGGTCATTTCGGTGGTCAATTTTATTGTTGCCCAAGCTTTAAATGATCACCAGTTTAAAACACTGCTGGATGAAGTTGGGAATAATTATCCTGGTCTGCTTCTGCACTGCAATGAGTGTTGGTTGGCAAGAGGGAAGGTGCTCAGCCGTTTCGCAGCTTGTCTGAGTGAAATCCAGATTTTTCTTGAATTGAAAAACGTCAAGCTTCCTGAGTTAGCTAACACTGAGTGGCTCCTGAAGTTCTACTATCTTGTGGACATGACTGAATATCTGAACCAGCTCAATGTGAAAATGCAAGGCATTGTAAATAGTCTTATTTCTTCAACAAGCAGTGTTTGCATTTGAAAACAAGCTGGAACTCTTTATTGCTGACACTGAAACAGGTGGCTTACTACACTTTGAAAAACTGGGAGAGTTTAAAGATGCATGCACAGCAAGTAACCCTGCTCAACATCTTGATCTCCAGCAGTTAGCAGGCTTCACATCTAATCTCCTGAAGTCATTCAAAATGAGCTTTGGAGAATTCTGTGAACGCACTTGTCTTTTTACATTCATCACCCATCCACATGAGTGTGCAGTGGACAGTGCTGACCTGAATTACATCCCCGGTGTCTCCGTCAGAGATTTTGAGTTACAAGCTGCTGACCTGAAGCCCTCAGACATGTGGGTGAAAAAGTTCAAGTCACTGAATGAAGATTTGGAAAGACTTGCATGACAGCAAGCAGAATTGGCAAGCAAACACAAGTGGGGAGAAATGAAAAAACTTCAACCTGCAGACCAGCTGATTGTCAAAACTTGGAACACACTTCCCGTCACATACCACACACTGCAGCATGTGAGTATTGCTGTATTGAAAATGTTTGGCTATACATATGCATGTGAGCAATCTTTCTCACATCTAAAGAAAGTTAAGACCAACCTACGATCACGTTTAATGGATGGAAGTCTCAATGCCTGCATGAAGCTTAACCTCACCACATATCAACCAGACTACAAAGCCATCAGCAAAACCATGCAGCACCAGAAGCTGCATTAATGGTAAGAAGAACTTTATTCATCATTGGTTAGCAACAGCATAACAATGTTATTAAAAAGAATTCAGAGACTTATTGTACTTTAAAAGTGTTGGTCTTAGATAAAATGCACACATTTACTTGTATTTAGTGTTAAATATATTGTATGGCTCTCAAGGAATTACATTTTAAAATATGTGGCGTTCATGGCTCTCTCAGCCAAAAAGGTTTCCAACCCCTGCTCTAAGAGCTACCAAATCCCCCCTTTATCCCCACTCAATGCAGGGTTCTCAGTAAGGCATTGCCAGCCAGCCTAATCAGGCAGGGCTGGGAACCAATTGCCTTTCAGTTGTCTTTCTATGAGCCTCTGGGCATGTCTAGTATGCCTCAGCACTCTGCAGGCCTGCTCTCCAAAGGCTGTCGGCAAGCTACCTGTGCGCCCTTCTCCCCACCACTTCTGCAGTTCTCTTCCCCAGGAGTCTGCTTTGTTAGCCTCTATGGCTGGTGGAGGTGCCGCGCCCAGACAGGTCCAGGTGTAGGAAAGCCGGCTTTCATGCACTTCCCATGCGCTGTTGTTTGGGAAGCCGAGATTGTTCAAAAACTTTGGTCATAGCCCACACAGAGGGTCACTACTGACAGTCTTTGACCCAGCCCCTCTGTCCGGGAACATTGGCACCTATGCCCGAAGCACCAGGTGGATCTACTTTCACACTACTGCGCTCGCCCAGTGTGTGTTTTTATTTGCCCACTGGGTGCAAGCTAAGATTAAAGATGATGGCCCACCAGTTCTTGGCTTCATTGTTTCATTATCAACTGTCCAAATCTAATGCGAACCTGCACGGGCCAGGTGGCTGTGATGTTGGACCTGGCTACTCTCCTTACACCCACCAGTTCTTAGTTCCATTGTTTCGTTACAGTCTGCCCGAATCTAATGTGAACCTGCATGAGCCAGGCGGCTGTGATGGTGGCCGCGACTACTGGCTTTACACAGCCCTTGCTCAGGTCAGTGAGGGAAGCAGAATACTCCGTTCTCCATCCTATTTCTTTCAGAGTGGCTTATTGTGAAGCCAGTAGCCATGGCCACCATCACAGCCACCTGGCCTATTCAGGTTCTCATTAGATTCGGATAGACAGTATTAAAATAATGGAGCCAAGAACTGGTGTGCCATTACCTTTAATCCTAGCTTGCACTGGTGAGCAAGTAAAAACACACTAGGCTCCAAAACCCACTTATTTAGTGCTCACAAAGCTTCTGACTTATCCAAGTTTCTTAGAATCAAAGGTTCCTAGCTCACCAGACTTATTCACTTCTGTTTCCCATCTCCTTCTCCATGTACAAACTCTGCACAAACTGGCTTCTCCCTCAGCACTCCACCATCTTGGCCGCTTCTCCTGGCCTCCTTCCTCCACAGAGCCTTTCTCTGCTCTCCTCCAGCATGGGCTCTTCCTAGAAAGTAATCACTCTTCTCTCCTTTCTAATGCTAATCTCAGGAACTGAGAGAGCAAGCTCCTGATCTGCCCCATTTTATAATGTAGAAATCAAAACCTTTAGTCCAATATACAAACGAGGAAGTCTCTGATACAAAGTCACTTATCTGAGGCATAATGGGATTTCTCATGAGAGTGCACCACCCCACATCATGCAATCAGTCAAGGGTGTGGGGAAAAGTTTAGTCTTAAAACTAAGCCTTAGGCTGTAACAACTTTGCTGGCTTATAGCCTGTCTCCCAAAGCTATATAAGCGAGCAAACATATATATCATATTTACAAACTTATTTAACCAACAGTTACATATTCAGCCACCTTTTTGCCCAATCGTACCTTTGTTTGACATATGTGTATTTCAGATGCTCCTGAGATTGTTTTTCTGTCTCTACTTGTTGAATTTGTTGAAGTTTCAGGGAGAGGTATCGAGAGCACTCCTCACGGTGCCATTTCTCTGACTTCACTTCTATTTATTTTCTAATAAATTGTATTATAGTAGTTTATATGGATGAGTGCTGAGCTATATTAAAAGTAGTTGTTTTTTAAGGTCACTGGATTATAGATAATGTTTTATTTATTTTAACTTCTAACAAACTAGAATAATATAAATGAAAAAATAATAGAAAGTCATCCATAATTTTAGCACTAAAAATAGGTCATTCAGTCTTTTTCTGTTCATGTTTTTATTTTCATCCTCAAAAATGTGATTACAAGCCCTGGCCTGTTGAATCAGTACTAGAGTGTCAGCCCAGTGTGTAAATGTCCCAGGGTGGATTCCCAGTCAGGGTACACAGGAGAAGTGACCATCTGCTTTTCTACCCCTCTCCCTCGTCTCTCTCTCTCTGTCTCCCTCTTGCTTCCCTTCCCACAGCCATGGCTAGATTGGTTTGTACAACTCGGTCTTGGGCACTGTAAGGCTGGGAACCCCTGCCATCATATCCATTCACATGCAGGTTCTCACTGAAATCAGGCACACAGTAAAGAAATAGCGGAGTCAGAGCATGGTGGGCCATTCTGTTTATTGGTGTCTCACCAAGACAGGCAAGCAACCAGAAAACCAAGGGAAAAGAGGGAAAGGGATCAGCAAGGAGAAAAAGCAGAAATCCTCCTGTATCTCTCAGTGATGGGGGCAGAATCTCCCTTCCAGTAAACATTAGCAAAACAATGGCCCCTCCCAAGCAGGAAGGCAACCTGCAACCTTACAGACCACTATATCTAGTACTGCCCAGCCCCCAATGCAAACTATAAGCAAGTAAACATAAAAATTATATTTACAAACTTATTTGACCACCAGGCACTGAGGATGATTCTATGGCCTCCATCTCAGGTACTAAAAATACTCTGTTGCTGAGCAACAGAGCAATGCTCCAGATGGGCAAAGCATAGTCCTCTGGTGGGCTTGCTGGGTGGATCCCAGTCAGGGTGCATGTGGGAGTATTTTTCTGCCTTCCCTCTTCTCACTGAAAAAAAAAAAAAAAAAGTGATTACATTTTACATAATATTTCCTTGTTGATTGCTTTGAGGTGATTCCTCCCCAGGTAATGTTATGGGTCAGCTGAGAGGTGCTCTCCTTGTCACCACCCCCCAGCCCCATGTAAATCCTCTTACCCCAGTGTAAAGCCAATAGTCAAGGTCACCATCACAGCAGCCCGACCCACGCAGGTTCGCATTGGATTCGAACAGTCGGTAATGAAACACAGGAGCCACCAACTGGTGAGCCATCAGCTTTAATTCTAGCTTGCACCCGGTGGGCAAGCAAAAACACACACTGGGCTCCAAAACCCACACATTCAGTGCTCACAAAGCTACTGACTTATCCGAGTTTCCTAGAATCAAAGGTTTCTAGCTCACCAGGCTTATTCACCTCTGTTTCCCATCTCCTCCTGCACAAACTCTTAACAAACTGACTTCTTCCTCAGCACTCTGCCATCTTGGCTGCTTCTCCTGGCCTTCACCTGGCCTTAATCGGCTGTCCTCTCTAATACCAACCTCAGGAACCCAGGAACCAAGAGAGAGATCTAGCTACCGGTCCGCACACTTTATAGCATAGATAATCCAAACCTTTAATCCAATTATACATACAAGAAAGTCTCTGATACAAAGCCACCCATCTGAGGCATAATGGGATTCCTCCCTACATCACCACCCTACATCATCCAATCAGTCAAGGGTGTGGAGAAGAACTTACTCTTAAAACCAAGCCTTAGGCCATAACGACCTGGCCTGCTTACATTACAGCCTCTCCCCCACACCCATCCCAAGCATAAGGGCAAATAATATCACCTGGGTGACGGGCTTCTATGTGAGCAGCGCCATCTTTAACAAAGTGAGCATATTATATTTTATCTGCCTAACACCCGGGCTCACAGTAACGTGTCCAACAGGGCAGCTGGGCCACCAGGCTCCCAGTAGTAACACCATGGTTGATGCTAGTACAGGGTGGGCTGCCTATGGCCAGAGTGAACCCAAGAGAGCCCAAGAGCTTACCAAGGCAGTAGGATCCTTGGCACCTTGTCCTGTTCGTGTTCTACAGAGATAATAAAGAACAGGTTCTTTTAACAAAACAAAACAAAACAAAAACCATTTTACATAATATTTTATATTATAATTTTTTACTTAATACCTGTTGAGCAGATAAAATATAATATGCTCACTTTGTTAAAGATGGCGCTGCCCGCATGGAAGCCCGTCACCCAGGTGATATTATTTGCCCTTATGCTTGGGATGGGTGTGGGGAAAGGCTGTAATGTAAGCAGGCCAGGTCGTCATGGCCTAAGGCTTAGTTTTAAGAGTAAGCTTTTCCCCACACCCTTGACTGATTGGATGATGTAGGGTGGTACGCTCTCCTGAGGAATCCCAGTATGCCTCAGATAAGTGACTCTGTATCAGAGACTTCCTTGTTTGTAGATTGGATTAAGGGTTTGGATTTCTACTCTATAAAGTAGGACAGACCAGTAGCTTGCACGCTCTCGGTTCCTGAGCTTAGTATGAGAAAGGAGAGCAGATTAAGGCCACGTGGAGGAGAGGATGCAGCCAAGATGGTGGAATGCTGAGGAAGAAGCCAGTTTGTGCAGAGTTTGTGTAGAGAGAAGGAGATGGGAAACAGAGGTGAATAGTCTGGTGAGCTAGAAACCTTTTGATTGTAGGAAACTCGGATAAGTCAGTAGCTTTGTGAGCACTGAATGAGTGGGTTTTGGAGCCCAGTGTGTGTTTTTGCTTGCCCACCAGGTGAAAGCTAGAATTAAAGCTGATGGCTCACCAGTTCTTGGCTCCATTGTTTCATTACCGACTGTCCGAATCTAATGTGAACCTGCACGGGTCAGACAACTGTGATGGTGGCCCTGGCTACCGGCTTTATACTACCTTAAACACTTCACATGGAAAAAAAATGATTCCATGAAACCATTTTTAATGGTTGTATCATATGTGCATATACCATATTTAGTCAAATAACACCCATATTTACTGAACATTTCGGAAATTTAAAATTATCACTAAAAATAATGTTGTTTTGATGCATTTTAAAATATTTCCTGAGCATAAATTCCTGAATATGAAACTGTCAAATAAAAAAGTATAGATTTTTAAAGCTTTTCCAAGTGGAACAAGCCTGACTTCTTAAATATTCTTTAATTTTTATTTTTTAATAAAATAATGGAATTAAATTCTAAAATATAGTAGCCAATTAATATCATTATCTCTGGCCCATGAACAGCTTTCTTCCAACAATATTGCAGGATTTGAGAAGACTCATGAATTGTTCATCTTTGTCTTACAGGATGACCGTCTCCTTAGAATGAATCAAGCAGCAGAACTATACTTGACTCAAATTATTGAAATGGGATCACTGGTTGGGATGGTCACATTTGACAGTATGGCTACAATCCAAAATAATCTTACAAAAATAACTGGTGAAAATGCTTACAAAAGTATCATTGCAAATTTGCCTCAAAGAGCTTCTGGAGGAACTGCAATTTGCAAGGGACTCCAAGAAGGATTCCAGGTAAAATTTTTAAAATACTTTTCCAAATATCCTTTGTCATTTAACATTGCTATGCTTTTTGTCCAACTTTCTTTGAAGGGATTAACCAAAATTATATATACATAACACATAGATACAAACAACAGGGTAGCAATAGCCAGATGAAAATGGGAGGTGGAAGTAGGGGAAGGAACGGCTAAGATGGTGAAAAGGGGGTAGAAAGAGATTTTTGCCTGGGACATGGGAAGGGCACAATGTGGTGCATAGAGGGTATTGTACTGAGTGGGACATTTGAAATCATGTCAACACAATAAATCAAAACTAAAATTTTAAATTAAAAGAAATAATAAATATAATTTAATTTAATTTTTAAAAAGGCTCTCCTACGTCTGTTGTTTAAAGCAGAAGACTGCGCCTGACCTGTGGTAGCGCAGTGGATAAAGCGTCGAACTGGGAACACTGAGGTCGCCAGTTCAAAACCCTGCACTGGTCTGGTCAAGGCACATATGGGAGTTGATGCTTCCAGCTCCTCCCCCCTTTCTCTCTCTCTCTCTCTCTCTCTCTCTCTCTCTCACTTTGTGTCTCCTCTCTCAAATAAATAAATAAAAAGAAATTTAAAAAAAAAATTAAAGCTGGAGACTGCATTACACTGGGGAGTGGTTAGGTAAGGGAAGAAAAACCCAAGGTGTACAGTCATCATGATTTCATTGAGGAGTTTCCATTTCTTAAACATTCCCAGAGTATTAACCTGCATGAGTAGAAAATAATGCTGTTGAAGGGATTGTGAAAGAAAAGAGTGATATTTCTGTATTACGGGATAAAGAAAAACCAGTTAATCAAGTTAAATTGATATTTAACAATCACAAACACTGAGAAAGTTCCTCAAGCAATATAATACCAAACCCAAGACACACGGGTGGAAGTTTAATGAAATAACACTGTAAAATCAAGACTTTGGAGTGTTTTTTTTTTCTTTTATTAATTTTAATGGGGTGACATCAATAAATCAGGGTACATATGTTCAAAGAAAACATCTCCAGGTTATCTTTTCATTCAATTATTTTGCATACCCATCACCCAAAGTTAAATTGTCCTGTCACCTTCTATCTGGTTTTCTTTGTGCCCCTCCCCTCCCCCCTCTTCTCCCTCCCCTCACCTTGTAACCCCCACATTCTTGTCCATGTCTCATAGTCTCAGCTTCGGTACTCGTTTGAATTTCTTCCAAATTAAAGTTAACCTATATTTAAGCCTATTTATTGTCATTCTTTAAGTCACAAAACAGTAAACTGCTTTCCTTCACTGATCCTTTCATTGCCTCAGCTAAAATGTAGAGATTGTTACTCTTATCCACACCACTGATTGACATTTCTTAGCTTTCTTCATGATGGCCCTTTGCTGTAAAGCATATTAATTGGTTTAAGAAGGCATGAAGCTCTGGATTCAGATGAACAGGGATTCTGGTTCCATTATTTATTAGCTAAATAACCTTGGTAAGTTAACTGAACACAGAAACTCTGTTTCCTCAACCAAGGAAATGTGCAAAATAATAGTACTTATCTCATTTAATTGTGACAACTATGTAATATAAGTGTTCCACAAAGGATTGTTATTACTATAATTGTAATGTCTGACCCGCATGAAATGAGACAAAGTACCAAATAGTTAAAAAGTCCAACTTTATTGGAACCTTCGAGCTGGTTCAGTGACTCGGAGAGTAGTGAGCCAGAGAAGCTGCGCCCAACTGGTGGGGCTCGAGATTTTTATACCCCTTCAGGCTGGAATTTGGTTTGCGTAACTAGGGACGCTAATCGTTGAGGAATTTCTATTGTGTTTTCGGACAGGGTGTGTGTGCTAAAGGTTAGTAATTGCAGAAGTGCCAAAGGCATGAGGGATTTTCCAGCCCCTGCCCCAGGGGTGCTACCGGACATTCCTGGCTTTTTGGTATAGGGAGTGGAGCGACGTGGTCTTATCTGGCTACTTCCTGCTGTATGGAGGCGGAGTTGGGGAGAGGTAGGAAAGGGCCAGAGCAGTCCGTATTTGCCATGGTGGGCAGGGGTTGGTACTGTAACAGCATCATCTGGTGGACTGCCACGTGTGTGATTTCACGAAGTCGGGTCTGTACAAACCTAAGAAGTAAAGGAGCAAACATGAGTAAGATGCAGATTATTAGGAGAGGTCCTAGGATTGGAGCCAGCATAGAGAACAGAGGAGATTTCCACCACTCCGGGGTAAACGTGTCCTGTTGTTGGTTGTATTTTCGTAGCTTTTCTTGTAGTTTTCGGAGTGACTAAATATTCTCCTCGACGACTCCGGATTCACTGATGTAGTAGCAACACTCTTCCCGCAGGAAGACACAGGTGCCCCCATGCTTGGCCGTAAGCAGGTCCAGGGCTCGCCGGTTCTGTAACGAGACTTGGACGAGAGAAGTTATTTGTCTCTGTAGGGAGGCTACAGTGGGGGTATCCGTATCCCAGACCTTAGGGTCGACTCCAGGTAGAAGCTGGACTCTGGGGTCCGAGTCAGGCCCGGGGTCGGTATCTGGCACCAGTGCTAATAGGAAGGCTTGCCTGGGGGAGAATGAAATGCTTGCCCGGAGTTTGGACAAAATGTCTCTCCCCAAGAGGGGAACTGGGCAGGAGGGTATGACTAGGAAGAAGTGTGAGAATGGGTGACCCTCAAATAGGCAATTAAGGAGGGTCGTCCGCCGTGGGGTCAAGAGTGATCCGTCGATTCCCATGACCAAGACCTGGGAAGGAACTGTAAGGTCCGAATGAGAGGGAAGGACAGAATAGGTAGCCCCCATGTCTATTAAAAAGGAAACAGACTTACCCGCTACCTGGAGCGTAGCCCTGGGCTCGGTGAGGGTAACTGGAGTTGAAGAGCCAGGGCCCCCTCAGTGGTCCATTAAGCCCAGCAGTTCTGAGACTGGAAATGCCTGGTTCTCAGCTCCCCAGCATTGAGGTGCCGGAGGCTGAGCCAGGGTCGGGCAGTCCGACTTCCAGTGGCCCATTAGTTTGCATTGTGGGCAAGGCTTGTTGAGGGGCCTTGGTTGCGGACAGGTCTTGGCCCAGTGGCACTCTTTGGCACATTTAAAGCAAGCGCCCGGTGGTGTGCGCTGTCCTCCCTTGGAGGTTGGCTTCTTTGTCGGTTCCCCCTACTAGCCGGAGGGCCGCTACCAAAGCTTGGGTCTGGAGACTAATCTTCTGCTGTAACCATGCCTCCCGGGCTGCTTCAGCCGTTTCCTCTCGGGCATTAAAAACTTTAAAAGCCATTTTTACCAGGTCTTGGATGGGAGTCTCAGGGCCCTCTTCAGCCTTTTTTAGTTTTTTTCTAATATCTGGGGCAGACTGAGAGATAAAGTGAGAGGCTAAGACTGTGGCCCCATTGTGGGACCCTGGGTCTAGGCGGGTATAACAGACTAGGGCCTCCTGAAGGCGGTTCAGGAGAAGAGCTGGCTTTTCTTTGGGGAGTTGGGTAATTTCCCTCAGTTTATCATAATTTACAACCTTGTTAGAAACTGCATCCATACCTCTGATTAAGTATTGGAGCATAAGGTTTCGATGAGGGATGCTGGACCCTTGGCCGGGCTGATATCTCCAATTGGGGTCCTCCCCGGGTACCGCCTCTGTGCCAAGGGGGATCTGGTCATTTACTAGATGGTCCCTGTCTGCCTGCTGTCAGGCAGCGGTGAGGATGCGTTCATGTTCCTCAGGGGTAAGAGTAGAGGTACAGATTACCTTAATGTCATGCCAGGTCAGGTCATATGTCTGAGTCAGGTACCGGAATTCCTTAATGTAGGTTGAGGGATCGGCCGAGAAAGATCCTAGCTGTTTCTCGATCTGTGAGAGGTCTTGGAGAGAGAAGGGGACATGTACTCGAACTAGTCCTTCTGCCCCAGCCACCTCACGGAGAGGGGCGAGAACAATGGATGACGATTGGGGGTTGTGTGACCTGGTATGGGCTGCGACGGGAGAGGTTAGGGGGTCTGCAGGAGGTGGGGCAGAAGGAACCAGAGGGGCAGAAGGAGCTGGGGCCTGGCCCGGGTCTGGGAGGTTTTCGCGGGGGAGACCCGGAGGGGGAGATAGGTGGTCCGGAAGGTCATCAGGTTGAGAGTAAGGAGGGGGTTCCTGGGAAAAAGTTTTGGGAGGAGGAGAAGTCAGGTGTAAAGCCAGTAGTCGAGGCCACCATCACTGCAGCCTGACCCATGCATGTTCACATTTGATTCGAACAGTCTGTAATGAAACAATGGAGCCAAGAACTGGTGAGCCATCAGCTTTAATTCTAGCTTGCACCCGGCAGGCAAGCAAAAACACACACTGGGCTCCAAAACCCACACATTCAGTGCTCACAAAGCTACTGACTTATCCGAGTTTCCTAGAATCAAAGGTTTCTAGCTCACCAGACTTATTCACCTCTGTTTCCCTCCTGCACAAACTCTTAACAAACTGACTTCTTCCTCAGCACTCTGCCATCTTGGCTACTTCTCCTCCACATGGCCTTTATCTGCTCTCCTCTCTAATACCAACCTCAGGAACTCAGGGACCAAGAGAGAGAGAGATCTAGCTACCGGTCCGCACACTTTATAGCATAGATAATCCAAACCTTTAATCCAATTATACATACAAGAAAGTCTCTGATACAAAGCCACCCATCTGAGGCATAATGGGATTCCTCCCTACATCACCACCCTACATCATCCAATCAGTCAAGGGTGTGGATAAGAGCTTACTCTTAAAACAAAGCCTTAAGCTATAACAACCCGGCCTGCTTACATTACAACTTTTCCCCCACAGCCATCACAAGCATAAGGGCAAATAATATCACCTGGGTAATGGGCTTCCATGTGGGCAGCGCCATCTTTAACAAAGTGAGCATATTATATTTTATCTGCCGAACATCAGGGCTAGAAAAATTTGGTGGGTAGAACATTGGGAGCAAAGGTCGGGGCGGGAACGAAGGTCCCAGAAAGCCTGAACATAAGGGACCTCAGAATCTTTTCCTGTCCGGCGGCAGAAATTGTCCAGGTCTTGGAGGACGTTAAAATCAAAAGTGCCCATTGGAGGCCAGTAGGACCTATTGTCCAGGTTATATTTGAGGCCATGCGACCCGTGACAGAAAAATGAGTTTCTTCCAACCGAGGGTTTGAGTGTACCCCAATTTGGAAAAATTTTGTAGAAGACACCCTAGAGGTGTTTTGGGGTCTATTTTGGATTGAGTTCCCCATAATTTGGCCAGCCTTCTGGTCCTAGGCGTCGGAGGAGAGAGAGAGTATAAGGGAGGTGTCCCTTCCAGATACCCATCTCCCGACAGGAGACCTAAATGAGAGGTCTCAGGACAGAGATAGGAGAGCAGCCGAAAGGCGTCCCTTCCAATTGAACCCCTATAAAGACTCCAGGAGTCGGCGGATGGAGGGGTTCTCCGCTCCACCGAGTCTAGGACGAGAAACCCCGGTGGAGACACAGGACCAGAGAGAGCGGAAGAGAAACCAGATTACTCACAATTGGCGATCAAGGTCGTAGGGAACCCAGAGTCCGAAACGACGGGTGGCACGAGGCAAGGGGGAGAGTGGGGGGACTCCTGCCCCAGCCAGAAGGCCAAGGTGGGTCACAAAAACCCCTCTCCCGGGTTTCAGCACCAAATGAAAGGTCCGACCCCCATGAAATGAGACAAAGTACCAAATAGTTAAAAAGTCCAACTTTATTGGAACCTTCGGGCGGGTTCAGTGACTCGGAGAGTAGTGAGCCAGAGAAGCCGTGCCCAACTGGTGGGGCTCGAGATTTTTATACCCCTTCAGGCTGGAATTTGGTTTGCGTAACTAGGGACGCTAATCGTTGAGGAATTTCTATTGTGTTTTCGGACAGGGTGTGTGTGCTAAAAGTTAGTAATTGCAGAAGTGCCAAAGGCATGAGGGATTTTCCAGCCCCTGCCCCGGGGGTGCTACCGGACAATAATAACCATAATTCTTATTTCATATATACAATGTCTATTCATTTCTAAAATATGACAGTACTTTATATTGGGAATGTGTCATAATGTTTGCACAAATTAGTTCACACATGATTTTCTTCATATATTTTGATATATAACATATTTTGATCACAGAGTCTATCTATTGCTGAATAGATTCTGTCAAATCACATTCAAAGCTATAAATACCTGTTAAAATTACTTATATAATAAAATTATAACATTATATCAGCAGTTTACTTAAATAATCATTGCAGAAATAACTAAAACTTATTGAACATGTGCATTATTAACTGTTAAATGCTTTGCATGCATCATCTTACTTTCTCATTACCATTCCTTTTTTCTTTTAATTTGTTAGGATGATATGGTTCACCACACCATGTAGGTTTCAAGTGTCCAACCCAATACAACACCAACTGTACACCACATCGTACACCCCCTTCCCCAAGCAAAGTCTCTTTCCACTCCCCCTTTCCCCCAGGCTATTGCCACCCTGTTGTCTGAACCTATGTATTGTGTATATACATATCTATTTTGGCTAATCCCTTCACCTTCTTTCATTTAGTCTCCTGATCTCCCTCCCCTCTGATAGCTCTCCATCTGTTCCATGTGTCCATGCCTCTGTTTCTATTTTGTTCCTCGATTATTGTGTTCATTAGATTTTACATATAAGTGAGATCATATGGCATTGGCCTTTCACTGACTTGCTTATTTCACTGAGCATAATCACCTCCAGGTCCATCCATGCTTTCGACAAAAAAAAAAAAAAAAAGATTTTCTTCTTTTCATAGCAATGTAGTATTATATTGTGTCAATGTACCACAGCTTTTTTATCCACTTATCCACTGATGGACACTTGGGCTGTTTCCAGATCTTGACTATTGTAAATAACACTGCAATAAACATCAGGGTGCGTTATCTTCTTTCAAATTAGTGTTTTGGGATTCTTAAGATACAGTCCCAGAGGTGGGAGCGCTGGGTCAAAAGGATGATCCATTTTTAACTTATTGAGGAAACTTCATACTATTTTCCACAGTGGCTGCACCAGTCTGCATTCCCACCAGCAGTGCACAAAGGTTCGCTTTTTTTCACATTCTTGTCAGCACGTGTTGTGGTTTGAATTTTTTATAATAGGCATTCTGGCAGGTGTGAGTTGACAACTCATTTCAGTTTTCATTTGCTGTTTCACTGGTGATTAGTTACGTAGAGCATATTTTCATATGCCTATTGGCCATCTCTATGTTCTCTTTGGAGAAGTATCTGTTCAGGTTCTTTGCTCATTTTTAATTGGATTATTTGTCTTCCTGATGTTAAATCCTTTATAAATTTACTTATTGACCCCTTGTCAGATATATCAGTAGATTGTCTTTTCATTCTATTTATGGTTTCTTTACTGTGCAAAAGCTTTTTAGTTTGATGTAGCCTTATTTATTCTTCCCTTTGTTTTGTTTGCCTAAGGAGATATATTGGAAAAAATATTGCTACAGAGATGTCTGAGATTCTACTGCCTATGTTTTCTTCTAGGATTTTTATGGTTTCTTGACTTACATTTAAGTCTTTTAAATTTTTTTTAGTTTATTCTTGTGTGCGGTGTAAGTTGGTGATCTAGTTTCATTTTGTGCATGTACCTGTCCAGTTTTTCCAACACCATTTATTAAAGAGACTGTCTTTACTCTGTTGCATATGCTTGCCTCCTTTGTCAAGTATTAATTAACCATAAAGGCATGAGTTTATTTCTGGGGTCTCTGTTCTGTTCCACCAATTATATGCCTGTTTTTATACTAGTAGCAGGCTGTTTTAATTAAATGGCATTGTAGTATAGCTTGATATAAGGTAGTGTGATACCTTCCACTTTGTTCTTCATTCTCAAGATCATTGAGGATATTTGGGTTCATTTTGATTCCAGATAAATGGTTGGAATATTTGTTCTAGTTCTGTGAAATATGCCATTGGTATTTTAATAAGAATTGCATTGAATCTAGAGATTATTTTTGGTGGTATTGACATTTCAATGATGTTAATTCTTCCAATTCATGAACACAATATATGTCTTCACTTGTTTGTATCTTCCTCAATTTCATTTTTCAATGTCCTATAATCTTCCCAGTACCAGTCTTTTACCTCCTCGGTTAAATTTATTGCTAGGTATTTTATTTTGTTGTTTATGTTGCAATAGTAAATGAGTTTGTTTCCTTGATTTCTCTTTCTAGTAGTTCATTATTACAGTATAAAAATGCCACTGATTTCTGAATATTGATTTATATCCTGCTACTTGCCAAATTCGTTTATCAGGTTTAGTAGTCTTTTGGTGGAGACTTTAGGGTTCTCTATATACAGTATTATGTCATCAGCAAATACACTTTTACTTCTTCCTCTCCAATATGAATGCCCTTTATTTCTTCTTTTCTAATTTCTGTGGCTAGAACTTCCAGTACTGTGCTGAATAAGAGTAGTGAAAGTGAACATTCATCTAGTTCCTGATCTAAAGGAGATTGCTTTTTGTTTTTACTCAATGAGTATGATGTCAGCTCTAGATTTGTCAAATATGGCCTGTATCATGTTGAGGTTTGGTCCTTCAATTCCCACTTTGCTGGGAGTGTTGATCATAAATGGTTGCTTAATTTTGTTTCTTCTGCATCTACTAATATGGTCATGAGATTTTTATCCTTCATTTTTTTATGTGGTGTATCACATTTATTAATTTGGGCATATTGTACTAACTTTCATCCCCAGAATAAATTCCACTAGATCATGAGGGTATTATCTTTTTAATGGATTTCTGGATCCAGTTTGCTAATGTTTTGTTGAGAATTTTAGCATCTACATTCATCAAGGATATTGGTCTATAGTTTTCTTTCTTTGTAGTGTCTTTGTCTGGCTTTGAAATGAGGATAATTCATGCCTCCTGAAATGAGCATGGAGTCTTCCCTCCTCTTGAGTTTTTTGGAATAGTTTGAGAAGCATAGGTGTTAGTTCTTCTTTGAATGTTTGGTAAAAATGTGCCTGTAAAGCCATCTGGTCCAGGACTTTTGTTTACTGGGTGGTTTTTTATTACTGCTTTAAATTCAGTGGTCATAATCAAGTCGGTTCATGTTTTCTGATTCTTCCAGTTTCAGTTTTGGAAAATTGCACTTTCCAAGGAATTTTATCATTTTCCACAGGTTGTCCAATATGTTGGCATATAGGTATTCATAGTATTTTCTTACAGTCCTTTTTATTTCTGTGATGTCAGTAGTTACTTCTCCTCTTTCATTTCTGATTTTATTTCTTTTGGTCTTTTTTTCTCAATAAGTCTGGTTAAAAGTTTATCAAACTTGTTTATCTTTTCAAAGAACCAACTCTTGGTTCATTGATCCTTTGTATTATTTTTAGCCTCTATGTCATTTATTTACACTCTGATATTTATTATTTTCTTCCTCAAAATTACTCAGAAATTTGTTTGTTGTTCTTTTTCTATTTTATTAAATGTGACCTTAAGTGGTGTATTTAAGATTTTTCTGTCTTCTTGAGGTAGGCCCATAATGCTACCAACTTCCCTCTCAACACTGCTTTTGCTGAGTTTCACAGATTTAGGGTTGTTCATTATTATTTGTTCAAAAAATATTTTTTATCTCTTCCTTGATGTCATTGTTAACCCATTTGTTGTTTAATAACATGCTATTTAACCTCCAAGTGTATGAATACATTTCATTTTTTTACTGTCATTGGTTTATAGTTTCATGCTGTGTGGTCAGAGAAGATATTTGATATGATTTTAATCTTCTTAAATGTATTAAGATTTGTTTTGTGTGATAACATATGGTCTATTCTTGAAAAGGAACCATGTGCACTTGAAAAGAATGCATATTCTGCAGCTTTGAGTCAGTGCAGGGAAAGTGGCCACTACTCCAGAGCCAAATCCCTCAGCCACTACTGGATACTCCAATTCTTATTCCCCTGAAGGGCTGAGCAGCAGGTTCAGGTTGGGTGAGGCCAGCAGTCTTCTCTGCAGAAGTCTGTCAGCTGAGGAGCCACTGGTCTCAGGGGGGCACATTGAGAGGACTAAGTCCTTCATCAGGCTCCCTGTGAATAAACTCTAAGAAACTCACACTTTGACAGTCTGAGCTTTAAGCCTCTTGCCCTTTCTCTCATGAAATTGAACCCAGTGTGGCAGGGAATCAGGGACTTGCCAGGGCTAAACCAAACAGCTTCCCCCTGGGGAGTGATGCCTGTAGCCCTGTAGAAGAGGGTAGGGCACTTCTTTGCCTTCCATGGGTAGCTTAGATAGAGCTCACAAGGGAGGCAGGAGTTACTACTGCATCCACTATAAAGTTTCCACACACCTCTGCACCTGTCCATCTGGCTCTGGGACCAAATCTTTCCCAGGGCAACAGGCTTGGAGATCCTGATTGTCATCACAACACTCTGCTCCCCCAGTGCACCATGCTCTATTTTCAAGGCTTCACCAAACTTCTCACTTGGGGGATGGTGCCCACAAGCCTGTAGAAGGGGCAGTTGGAGCTCTTCCCCTTCTCAGAGTATCACAGGCTGTGCTCAATGCAAAGGAGATAGGACTTGTGCTCCTGCAATGCCTCTAACCACCCGCTTCCACCCGTCTGGTTCCCAGATGAAAGCTTCTCTGGAAACAGCTGTGTACTTGTGGTAGGGGAGGCTGGCCCTCTTTTCAGGGCCACACTATTCAGTCACTGTCTGTGTCACCGCTTAAAGACTGCCACAGAAAAGACCACCACAAAAGGCACTGCTAGTGCTAAACATGGCAGAGTGGCCCCACTGGCAGTCAAGGTAAGCTGTGCACTTCCCTAGCTGGTCCCGAAATAATCGGAGCACTGGAACCTGGGAAGGTGGCATCTGGGACTCTGATATTCACCACTAGATGCTATACAGGTTCCTCCTCTCGTCCCTGTTGCTCTGCGTTGGGGATCATTAGGTGGGGTTAAGACTCTCACTCTCCTGGGCAGAGGAAGCTCCACTACTCTATATCTCTCTGGCTTAGACACTCCACGTAGTTGCAGGGGCCAGCTTTTTACATACCTCTGCCCTTCTTTCCAGTCTCTAAGTGGCTTCTTCAGTAAATTTTTGGTTATAATTTTTCAATTCAGCTAGCTTTAGTTGGTTATTCTAGTTGAATGCTCAGTGTTTTAGCTGTGAATCTGGCTTGGGGCTGGGAGCTGGTGTCATCCCTACCCTTACTTTCTTAGTCGGGTATTATCATTATGCCCATTATGCACATAAAGAAATTAAAGTTCAGGGTAATTAAATATCTTTCTCAAAATCATATAATCAGTAATTGGAAAATCTACAATTCAACAGCTGTTCTTTCTTACTCCAAACTCCAAAAAGTTAATCACTACACAGAGCTATTTATAGAATAATATTATGTTCAGAGATAGAACCATATTATATATATGAGAGACAGGCAAGAAAGAGAGAGAGAAACAGAGAGACAAAAAGAGAAGGGCTAACTAAACATAACTATTTGTTGACCAGTTATCCTATTCAACAAATGACCAAGTTAGAATTTACTCTCACTTTGTCTCACTTAAGATTTTAGCCATACTCCTGGATAGAAGTCAGGAGAAAACCAAAAAAAAATGTAATGCTTGATAAATTTATGAACTTTCTTCTTCATGGTAAGTCAATGTTTTTTCCAAGAAATCATGAGATTCTTGAATGATCAACCGAAATCTGTACAGGCACATGGCACATCATTTAACATTGCACTCCAGCCATTAGTCATAAATTTGCAAATGCAGTCTAGTTGGCAGCATTCTAGGACTGCCTAAGTCATATACCTCTACCACAAATATCTCTTGGGATAATAATAATAGCTAACATTCACTGAGTACTTACTATGTGCTCAGCATTGTCATAAGTGTCTTATTCTTCCTCTCTTCAGTAGCTTGAGGATATTTAAAAGGTATAGATAGATCTGTTAACACCTTATCTATGGAAGCATACAAGATTATTGGACATTATATTCATTTCCGTACCAACTCAGCCTGAAATGACAATACAAAAACATTTCTTTTTGCCTACTCTGATGCATAGACATAGAGACTTCTCTAAGACTAAAGCACAAGTTTATTCTTAGTTTAAATCTATTTAGATATAAGATTCTATAATTGATAATTTGGTTTTTCACTATCAGGCAATTATCCAAAGTTACCAGAGCACCTCTGGTTCTGAAATCATATTACTGACAGATGGGGAAGATAAACAAATAAGAACATGCTTTGAAGAGGTGAAACAAAGTGGGTCAGTCATCCACACCATTGCTCTGGGGCCTTCTGCTGCCAAAGAACTGGAGACCCTGTCAGATATGACAGGTAAACCTTTGGAACATAGTTTGAATAGAAAATACATTTTCAGTCTCTCCCATTCTAAGCATTCTTTCTCTTTAAAATACGAAATTGCTCAAAAATTTTCTATCTTAAAAATTCATCTTTGTCACTTATTTGTCCTTGTTCTTCAAATTAATCTTATCTTTTCTCCCCCTCACTGCTCTCCATTTCTACCTATCCTGACCTCTTCTAATAATAGTCAGCATTTGTTGTCTTTATTCCTTTCTTACCACTTTCTACTACTACGTCCACAATAAAATTTCTTCCCAAATGGTTCCTAATGACTTACTCAACTGCAATTCCAAAATATACTAAATAAGCCATTTATTCAAAATATTGTTTTTTATTTTATTTTTACAATAATTTTTAGTGATCAGATCAGCTTTAATGTGGCAGGATCTCAGGTCTAATAATTGCAATAAAAGCAATACTATTTTGCCAGTTACTTAAATTGTCTTCATTCTAACTTATTTTTAACAAGGTTTTAGTTATAATAGGATTCCATCTTGGACACTGTTGTAATAAAAGTTCTTAAGGTTCTGTGAAATTCATCCTCAGTAAGTTTGAAATGAAATTTTAAAACATATTTTAAAGTATAGGTATGCTGATAAGAGCACAATAAAACTATGATCTTTCCCATTTAAAATTAGTGTTAGAAAAGTAATTAAACTTCTATTTTAGGAGGACATCGTTTTTTTGTTGCCAGTAAAGACATAAGTGGCCTTATGAATGTCTTCAGTAGCATTTCATCTAGAAGTGGCAGTAACACTCAGCAGGCTGTTCAGGTTGGTACTGCAGATATATTTCTTGCCTTTTCATATTGTAATAAATTTATATCATAATGAAAAGAAACTTCTTTCTCTAATAAATAATGCTTTTGCCTGAAAATATTTCAGGTGTGCAGAGGAAAAATATCCTTAAAGAATTTGCTTTTGTGGAACACTGATAGCCACTTTTTCTTTTGATTCTTCTGTTCTTTATTGTTATAAATGCTTTTTATTGGAAAAGTTTTCAAAATAATTCTTAGTTATTTTAATTGAAATCTTAAAAATAAATTTATATTTCCTCTGAAAGGACTAAACTTTGAAAGCCTATTAACTGTAATAACAAATAGTTTCTGTCTTTTGTTTTGATGTAACAGTTGGAAAATAAAGCCTTTATTATTATGGGAGGAAAGTGGATAAATGGTACAGTGCCTGTGGATAGTACAATTGGAAATGACACCTTCTTTGTTGTCACTTGGACAATACAAAAGCCAGAAATTCTTCTCCAAGATCCAAAACGAAAGATATATGAAACTGCAACTTTCAAAGAAGAAACACTAAATATTCGAGCTGCCCATCTTCGAATACTAGGTATTGCAGAGGTAAGAATAATCTTTAATTTTCCATATTTTACCAACCAATTTTAAAGAAAAGAAAGTATAGGTAACATTTTATACATTGTCAATATTAAAACAGTGACATATCAAGTGTCATTAAAAGGTACTCCAATAAAATAATTAGGGATTCATATTCATACTATATACTAACTTCTAAAATAACATTAAAAACATTATTATTAATTGGCTAAATTTCTAAGCAATTCCATACTCCAAACAGAGCAGGAAAATATTATAGAATCTCTCAAAGAGATATTTTTTATTTTCAGACAGGTATTTGGACTTACAGTCTTCAAAATAAACATACCAAATCTCAAACGGTAACGGTGACTGTGACTAGTCGAGCAAAAAGTACCACCCTACCCCCAATAACAGCAACTGCTCACATGAGTCAAAATACAGCAAATTACACCAGCCAAATGATTGTTTATTCACGAGTCAGTCAAGGCTTTTTGCCTGTTCTGGGAGCTAATGTAACAGCCTTTATAGAAAACGAAGAGGAACATGAAGTAATGTTGGAACTTTGGGACAATGGTGCAGGTAATAAGAATCTGCATCAACTTCCACTGAACTTACAGTTTTACTACTCATCACTTAGCAATCAGTATTTCCTGTGCATGCTAATGAATCATATTTTTAAGCAAATTAAATTTAATTATAATGCTTTTAAGATGTTCTACCAAGTTACCATGACTAGACATAGGCATGAACACATTATCTTCTTTAAATTTTATGAAAAATTTTACTTGTCTCATGAAATATAAGAGCACAATTTTTCTCTATTATTAGTGTCATTGTTTTGCATATGCTTTCTCCAGTTTAGTTATATTTTCCTTATTTTGTTAAGATTACTTCATGAAAGAATCTTAGCTAATATTTATTGAATGCTTACCATGAACTGTTCTTTTCTAAAGGCAAGCATTAGCAATTGGCCAAGCCAGGCTTTGACCCTAAGCAGTCTAATTCCAGGGTTCATGTACTGAAAAAAAGTTTCTATACTATCTGCAAAAATAGTTGCTATCACTAGTATTAGTGAATAATTGGGATTGTTACTTTTACTCTGTTGGATGGTTAATTATTGTATTTCAATATTAAGGTGCTGATACTGTCAAAAATGATGGCATCTACTCAAGATATTTTGTAGATTACCATATAAATGGTAGATACAGTTTAAAAGTATGTGTCCGGGCAAGAAAAAACATGGCTAGAATAAGTTTAAGAAAACGACAAAACGAAGCTATTTATATGCCAGGCTACGTAGAGAATGGTAAGTGGCCTTAAAATAGAAATGTGTCATTTGTTAAGGTAAATTACATGTCAATCGCTGAAAATATATACTGTGGAGAACCTAAGTAATTGCTATAAAAGCATGCATGTTTCAAAACCATAGTTATATAACAAACCTAGCACTGAGCTATGCTTCTAACATGTTTTGTTTATATCCCCCTCAATTCATTTCTTCTTCATTGCAAAATATCTACTGAGCTTCTCCTATGTAGCAAGCATTGTACTAGATGCTGAAGCAATAGAGGTAGTAAATAAGACATCATCTTTGTCCTCAAAAAATTTACAGTCAAGTAGTAAAGATAGGTTAAAAGATAATTCTAACATTCCATAATGTCTCCTCACCAATTTTTACATGACACCAATAAAACAAGCTTTCTTTCACCAAAAGTAATTACTTTTCAATGTCTACTATCAATCAACATTAACTCTCTATGTACATCTACAGGATGTGATTACAAGATAAAAATAGATGTGACAATAGGCCAAGTTTACTAGATTACTTTCTTTTGTTAGGTACAGTTATAATGAACCCTCCCAATCCTAAAGGCAAAGGTGAAGGGGCAGGACCTGGACTAGGAGACTTCAGCAGAGAAGCCAGTGGAGGGACCTTTGATGTATCAGGAATGCCTACTAATAATACAAAGCCACAGTTCCCACCTGTAAAAATTACAGACCTTAAGGCTAGGTTTAAAGAAGATCTAATTCAACTTGCATGGACTGCCCCTGGGAATGTCCTCGATAGAGGAAGAGGTAAGTTTGATAATACATTTTAAAACATACTAGTAGAAATCCCATTGCCTTTAATTTGCTGAGAATTTTCTAATGTCCTATTTATAAATTAAATGTCTAAAGTGTCTAATATGGGACATTATTCAACCTATTTTTGAGATGTGAAAACTGAAGCTCTCAGATATAATTAACTTCCCTAAATTATTTCTATATGTAATACCTTACAAGTATAACTCACTTTTGTTACATTCTATTAGGCCAAGCTGCCTTTCATAATATGAGCCATCTTAGAAATTACTTTGAGAAGATAGTTAATAGCTTTCTGTTGCATTCCTTTTCTCACTAATAAGGAAAAATTTTTTAAGTTTTTTTCTTTTTTTGTGACAGAGACAGAGAGACAGAGAGAGGGAGAGATAGGGACTGACAGACAGGAAGGGAAAGAGATGAGAAGCATCAATTCTTTGTTGTGGCTCCTTAGTCTCCTTAGTTGTTCATTGATTTGCTTTCTCATGTGTGCCTTGACAAGGAGTCTTCAGCAGAGCGAGTGACCCCTTGCTCAAGCCGTCAATCTTGGGCTCAAGACAGTGATCTTGGGCTTTAAGTCAGAGACATTTGGGCTCAAGCCAGCAATATCGGGGTTTTGAACCTGGGTCCTCCATGTCCCAGTCCAATGCTCTATCCATTGTGCCACCACCTGGTCAGGCAGTATTTCTGTACTTGTACAATTTCATTCACTTATTGACTTTCTTTGAATTTTCAAACAAAGCAGGTTTCTAAGAATTAATCCTTACTCTCAACATTCAGTTGAGTACAGAAAACAATTTATGCAAGCAAACAGATAATTTTACAGAATGTGATAAGTGATATGCTATTATAAGCACAGAGCGATACAACAACACATTGTAAGGCCACAAATTCTTGGTTGTGGGTAAAGACCACAGGGTATATCTTAAAAGACTCCCCAAGGAAGTTTATCTATGACCTAAGTCTTAAAGAACTAGGAAAGTTAGCCAAGTTAATTGAAGATATCCCATGAAAAGAGAGGATCATGGGCAAAATAACTCAACTACTTTGAGAGATTTGGCCATGGAATTTGAATAAAGTTCAAGATGAAAATATCTCATTCATTTGAAGTTTCTTATAATAATTTCTCTATTTCAGAAGGTTAAATAATTTTTATCATTGCTTCATATTTACCTAAGTTTCATTAATATGTATTCAATGTCTACCATATTCCAGTATTGTGATTGACTAGTAAATTCATATGAGATAAAGTCAATTTTGCTATTTTCCTTTAAAAGGTTGAAAAATGAAAGCAACATGCATGATCAAATACACAGAATCTTAGGGCTTTCAGTGCTGAAAAAAAGCCACATGTTCAGTACCCTTTCTTTTGGGTTACAATAAACCTCTCACTGTGTATATACTCATTAGAACATATACTTTCTAATACGAAAGATGCTTTTTAATCTTTCACTTTTTATATAGCATTTCTCAAAGTTCTAATTCTTTTTTTATCATTACACAAGGAAAAAAGCCATTCTAAAGCCAAAAGAAACATAGCATATCCATGAAGAGTTATTTTCTCCTTCAATGTGAAAAACTCATCATAACATCTTCTGAAATACATTATTTAATATTATTTAAAATATATTGCAGAATTTCCAATAATAGAAAAAAACCAATACTTCCACTGGAAAAGCCTCAAATAAAATACTCTGACCACATGTTTTGTTCTAAATTCCATTCAGTAAAAACTAATGCTTCAGTTCAAGATTAGGTTCAAATAATTATCACTCAGTCTAATTACAGAAACTAAAAGAAGGAGGAATGCATTATATATGGGCACTGAGAGAGAAAGAAATTCACTGTGTACCACAAATGCCTAAAATAGGTAAACTCAAATCTCCTTTCCTCCATGATAAGGACTTGTAGCTGCTATCATGCTGCCTTCAAGTATTACAAAAGTAGGTAGTAGCAACATCCCAAAGAAAAAATGAATATCTATATGATGTCAAATGAAGTATCTAACTTCTTTGAAACACAGTTTTCATACCTGTAAATATGCAAATTAGTCAAGATGACCTAGAATTACTAAAACAAATAGAGGTGATTCTAATATTTTATGATTCTCTCATTCCATCATTTGGAGCATCAACTCAATAATTCTGTTGCTGACCAACAAGTAATTTAATAGGTCAAATATGTGCTGAAATAGTACCATATACCCTAATTGATACAAAAATTATATATAAAACATAGGTTTTCCCCTCCATAATATCTACTTGAAATGACAAATTGAACCTCCTTAAAACAATCCAGAGAACTACTATTGGTACAATAAGAGCTCATAGAAGAGTCATGAGAGTGGTTGAATACATGAACATGACTTCATGCAGAAGTTGGCCATCTTGCCTGACCAGGAGGTGGCACAGTGTATACAGCATCGGACTGGGCACTGAAGACCCAGATTCGAAACCTGGAGGTCACCATCTTATCTGGTTTGAGAACAGCTCACCAGCTTGAACCCAAGGTCTCAGGCTTGAGCAAGGGGTCACTTGGTCTGCTGCAACCCGCTGTTCAAGGCATATATGAGAAAGCAATCAATGAACAACTAATGTGCCACAACAAAGAACTGATGTCTGTCTGTTTCTATCTGTTCTTCTCTCTGTCTCTCTCTCTGTGTCTAGGTCACAAAAGAAAGTTAGGCATCTTTTTGGGCCTCACAAAGTTAGTACAATTTGGATAAATAAGGAGAAAGAGGCACATTTCAGGGAGTTGTGACAGGGTAAGAAGAAACAAAATAATATGATTGAGGTCAAGAAAGCAATATTTCACAATGGAATATTTGAGTTAAAGTAAGAGAGGGAGAGAAAAATAAATAAATAGACTGACAGACAAGATGATAGGTAGATAGATGATAGATAAATAGATGATAGATAGATAGATAGATAGATAGATAGATAGATAGATAGATAGATAGATAGATAGATATAGATGGATAGATAGATAATAGATAGATAGATAATAGACAGATAGATGATGATGATAGATGATAGATAGATAGATAGATAGATAGATAGATAGATAGATAGATAATAGACAAACAAACAGATAGATTATAGATAGAACCATCTTAATGGAACCCAGTGTGTGTGTGAAGAGGAGTAGAATAGATTGAGAAGGTCTATTTATTGAGAAACTAAGATGTTAAGGCAGAGGGCTTGAGTTTCTTGAAAAACATTAAATCTCAGTTATTCACCAACACTTATAACACCATAAACATTTCAATGAAAAACAAAGTCCTCACTTTAAAAAAAGATATTTTATGTTTTCCTGTTTAGCATTTCAAAATGTGAGAATTCACCTAATACTGATGGCTCTGGTGCATTTTTAAAAACATTTGGTATCAAAACATTTATGTCAGCATCTTCCTTTCTTTCTTAATAAAATAACAGCTATAATAGCTTAATATGTCAAACATTTACTCCTCGACCTTGTGCTAAGTATTTTTCCTACATTGTGCTAAATATTTTTCCTACATTATCATATATGTCTCATACTAGAATAGTAGGCATTTGGAAAATATTTTGAATAAATTTAATAACCAAATTTTTATTTTATGGATAAAAAAAATTGAGTTTAGAAAGTTTTAATGAATTACTCTTTGTTACACAGCTAGAAAGTAGTAGAATTAAGGTGCTAATCAAGGTCTGCCTAGCTCCTAAGCACATAGAAATTAGCACACATTCCACACTCTCTGCCTCCCTTTGCTCTTTATTCTTACCCCTCTTCCACTCTATTTATTTACTCTCTTATTTTCCCCTCTTATTACTCCCTCTCTCAACTTATCGAGAAATAATACAGATGTGGGATCTGAATGTCTAATATTTTCAAACATTATTGTGTACCTTGTTCTAAGTTAACAATGGATTTAGTTCATAATATTTATATTTATAAAAATAAATCTAGATTCTACTTTTAGATATATAATTTTTATATAATTTTGAATTAAATTTCTTATAATTAGATAGCTAAATAAAAACGGTTCATATATTTGTCCTTCAAGTAAAAAAAGACAGAATAACCAGACAACAGCTATAACTGAGACTTCCATAAACAAAACTCAGTGTGCATTTCTGATAGGACCTTAAATGTAAGGCAGTGTGCTGGCTGTACAGCATCCTAATGATTTTAATATACACAAAATGTCTATTTGTTTTTCAGCCAACCGCTACATTATAAGAATAAGTAAATATCCCCTGAATATCCGAAGAACTTTTTCCAAAGCTATTTTAGTGAATACGTCTAGCCTAAAACCTAAGGAGGCTGGCTCAACAGAAATTTTTGAATTTAAGCCACCTTTGAAAATAGAAAATGGCACCAGAATCTTTATTGCAATTCAAGCCATCAATGAATTCCATCTCATCTCAGAACTTTCTAACATTGCATTACTAATCAAGTATCTTCCTCCACAGAGAACTAAAGTCCCTAATCTGGGTACCAAGATTTCTACTATCAGTTTTACAATTTTTGGATTATTTATTATTTTATCTGTATTTTAACTAAAATTTTATTAAAATTAAATTTATATTACATATCTTTGGTAAACATTTATTTAGAATATAATTTGCTGTCTTTGTCTTATTATAAAGCACTTCATAAGATAAAAATGAATGTAAAAGGTAATGGGGGAGGTGCAGGAGGGTAGAGGTAAGGACAGATTGTGCAGTACCCTATACAGATGAGATGTTACAGAATCATACACCTGAAACCTATGTAATGTTATTACCTATGTTACCTCAAATTCAATTTAAAAAATTTCAATAGTGAATGTACAAAAGTAAATTTCCCAATACTTAAATTAATTCATACAAATTAGTTACTGAATGTATGTCAAAATGAGTATACTGTTTCTTATGTTAAAAAATAAATTTATTAATGTAATATAAAAAGAAGATATATAGTTGTACTTGTAGGTTTTTGAAGAAACATTTGTAGAGTGTGCTACAAATTCATTTTGTAGATTGACAAACTCAAAATTTATCTGAGCTGTTTGAAAAATATTTATGCACCCATAATATTAATAATTTTATGGTAGAAGTATTTACATTTTATTCTTGATTCTGAATGAATGTTTTATGTTTACATAAACCTTAATCAAGAAAAAATACTATTATTATAACCTTCCAATAAGAAATTGTCTAAAGCAGTAAGGGAATTATATTTGTTATTATTGATTAAAAGTGGTATGTTAAAGTTTTGACTCCAGGCATGAAATGACTATTAGAGATCAAGAATGCTTTTTTGTATAAATTGTGCACCATCTGAAGAGTCCTATTTACATCCTGAGATCATTATTGGGTCCTCAGAGTTCACCAAAATGCTCCATCAGGGCAGGAATGTTTCTTCACTGTTGTCTCCACAGCTTCTAGGATACTACTCGATGCATTCTACATATTCAATGAATATTCATTAAACAAGGTAAAGAATATTTTCATACCATCAAAGAATTCAAAATTTGACCCATTACTTATAAAGAATTCATAAAATTAATATGCACATGGTAATAAGAGGATTTGATATAATGAACACTAACCACTTAATAACAGTGATTTGAATCAACTCAAAACATTTTAGAAAATTATATCATGTCAAGAGAATTCATAACTATCAAATAAAATGTAAATTAAGTTATTAGTATAGTAATAGTATGGTTTTCTTTTGAGGAAGAGACAGAGACAGAGAAAAATTCTTTGTTTACAGGCAGGAAAATTTCAAAAACTCTGAATGTTTGAATGGAGGAAGTTATATGATAGATCTGGAAAAGTCAGAATAAAATCATAAAACATTAGCAAATAAAATCCGAAAGAATATATAAAAATGTAATATATTTGGAAAATATTGTATTTCTCTCAGGAATCCAAAGATGATGTAATATTAGAAAATCAATGTAATTCATCACATTAATAGATTAAAAAGAAAAATTATACTATCATCTCAATACATGTGTGAAAGTACAATTCAACCACCATTCTTTATTAAAAAAGAAACCTTTGAAAACTTTATTAATTTGACATTATGAACCTTAATGTCCAAACACTATCATTTAAAAATTTTAAAGGGGAATTAAATCTTCAAGTAGAGATGAGCTATTAGATCTCAAAAGAAGAGAATTCTAAATTTCTATGAAAATAAGTCACTGAAGAATCTATAGATCATTTTTTAAAATATTGTTGATTATGAAACTCTCGAAAGGTCAGAAGATAATACATTCTCTCTACATGCCACTATACTGAGAAATGATGGATAGGGCTTTAGCAGTCACTGAGGAAAGTAAGATACCTTCTATACAGTGAGAAAAAAAAAAGAAATAGAAGATACAATAACTATAAAGACTCATATGAAACTGTAACTATTTGCAGTTGACATTGAAAATGCAGTAGAGCCCTGGCCGGTTGGCTCAGCGGTAGAGCATCAACCCAGCATGTGAAAGTCCAAGGTTCGATTCCTGGCCAGAGCACACAGGAGAAGCGCCCATCTGCTTCTCCACTCCTTCCCCTTTCCTTTCTTTCTATCTCTCTCTTCCCCTCCTGCAGCCAAGGCTCCATTGGAGCAAAGTTGGCCCAGGTGCTTGGGATGGCTCCATGGCCTCTGCCTCAGGCACTAGAATGGCTCCAATTGCAGCAGAACAACACCCCAGAGGGGCAGAGCAAAGCCCCTTGGTGAGTATGCCCAGTAGATCTCAGTCAGGCGAATGCAGGAGTCTGTCTGTCTGCCTCTTCCCCACTTCTCACTTCAGAAAAATACAAAAAAAAATGCAATAGAATTAACAAACAATTAAAACTAAAATAAAAAGAGTTCTAGCAAATTTACTAGACACAAGATCAATTTATAAAAATCAGTAGCGCCAGTCTGATATGAAAGAAGGTTCAAAGTCATCATCCCATTCTCACAATAAGGAACAATCTGAATAACTGAACAGCAACAATTCTTTTTAGATCCATCAGAGAATTAAGGTCTGTTGGTCAAATAAGTTTGTAAATATGATGTGTATGTTTGCTTGGTTGTGATTTGCATTGGGGGCTGGGCAACGCCAGATATAGTGGTCTGTGAGCTTGCAGGTTGCTTTCCTGCTTGAGAGGGACCATTGTCTTGCTAATGTTTACTGGAAGGGAGATTCTGCCCCATCACTGAGAGGTGCAGGGGGATTTCTGCTTTCTCTCCTCACTGATCCCTTGCCCTCCTTGTCTTTTCTTGTGGCTTGCCTGTCTTGGTGAAACACCAATAAACAGAATAGCCCACCATCCTCCAACTCCACTGTTTCTATACAGTCTGCCTGAATTTCATGAAAACCTGCATGTAAATGGTGATAATGGTGGTGGCCCTGGCTTTACAACTGGTGTAGTTTGTGGCAGGATTCGGATCAGATCTGTATGGAGTCCTGTATGGCCAGTAGCCGCAGCCAACATCAGAGCCACCTGGCAAGTGCAGGTTCACATTTGATTCAGACAGATGGTAATGAAACAATGGAGCCAAGATAAGCCATCACCTTTAATCCTAGCTCGCACCCAGTGGGCGACCAATACACACAGTGGAAATACACTCCCCTTTTCATTCAGGGCTCCCAAAGCCACTGACTTATCTGAGTATTCCTAGAATCAAAGGTTTGTACCTGTAAAGCCAATAGTCGCAGCCATTATCACAGGTCGTAGTCCAGGAAATCAGTCCACACACATGGGGTGTTAGCCTCCCCCCTCATTCCTACCATCATGGCAGGTCTCACACTGTCCTAAAGAGAAGCATGTGGCAATGGCAGTCAGCATTTCCATCTCTGCTCTGGGGAGCATGATATCATCCACCCCTATGTCCCAAAATCTCAGACCTACAAGGAGTATAGCAGGTACTCCTTCCAGCTGCGCTCTCATCTTCTGAAGACTGCGGATTGCAACTTCAGCCCAATTTTCATCATCTTCTGGATAGGAGCTGGAAAAGTCAGCTCCCACTGCCGGGCTTGAGCCCCGGGCTGCTGCTGCCATGGGCCTTGCCGCCCCAGCCCAGGCCTCCTGCTGCAGCTGGCTCTTGGAAATCTCCACAACGTCCAGGGCAATCTGCAACTCATGAACCTGTGATTTCTTCTCCAGCAGCTGCTCCACTTCCAAGCAAATCTCACGAACCTGGTTGGACTTCTCCGGTGCTTGCTCCAGTTGCAGGGTCGGCATCTCTTTCTCCCATATTTCCTCCAACTCCTTCCACGGCTCGGTTTGCAGGTCCCAGGCTCTCGCTTTCCTCATACATGGCTATAAAAGTCAGCCAGCCTACAGTCCCCAAAAGGACAGCTATGGGGAACCATAACAGCAGCCAGTCCTCTACTCCACCACTCAAAGGTGGTGGTGGCTCCATACCGAGCTGTATCAAATCCTGCCTACTATGCCAAATGTAAAGCCAATAGTCGTGGCCATTATCACAGCCACCTGGCCAGTGCAGGTTTGCATTAGATTTGGACAGTCAGTAATGAAACAACAGAGCCAGGAACTGATGGGCCATCATATTTAATTCTAGCTTGCACCCAGTGGGCAAGTAAAAACACACACTGGGCTCCAAAACCCACTTATTCAGTGTTCACAAAGCTACTGACTTTTCTGAGTTTTCTAGAATCAAAGGTTTCTAGTTCACCAGACTTATTCACCTCTGTTCCCCATCTCCTTCTCTCTGCACAAACTCTGCACAAACTGGCTTCTCCTTCAGCACTCCACCATCTTGGCTGCTTCTCCTGGTCTCCATGTGGCCTTAATCTGCTTTCCTCCCTGTTCTCTGCCCTCCTCCTAGAACGCAATCACTATTCTCCCAAGACAATGTGATCTCTCTTCCTTTTAAAACCTTTTGACGTGAAAGCCCTCCCCCAACACATTTTAAAATAATCACTCCCATTCCCAAGCAGGAGGGCAACTAATATTATCACCACATGAGCAATGGACTTCCATGTGAGCAGTGCCATCTTTAACAAAGTGAGCATAATACATTTTTTCTGCCCAACACTACCTCACCAGCCTAATTCACCTGTTCCCCATCTCCTTCTCTCTGCACAAACTCTGCACAAATTGGCTTCTCCTTCAGCACTCCACCATCTTGGCTGCTTCTCCTCTGCAATGCTAATAGCAGGAACTGAGAGAGAAAGCCCCTGGTCTGTCTCATTTTATAGTATAGAAATCAAAACCTTTATGCTAATATACAAATAAGGAAGTCTCTGATACAAAGTCACTTATCTGAGGCATAGATGGGATTCCTCATAAGAGTGCACCACCCACATCATGCAACAGTCAAGGGTGTGGGGAAAAACTTAGTTTTGAAAAGATCTTAGTATTAAAAGGGAGGGAAAGGCTTAGTCTTAAAACTAAGCCTTAGGCTATAATGACTTTGCCGGATTACAGCCTGTTGCCAACACCCAGTGCAAACTATAAGGGTGCAAACATATATATCATATTTACAAACCTATTTGACCGACAAACCCCCACCCTTGAGGGGTAAAGTAGAGGACTGGTTACTGTTCTGGTTCCCCATGGCTATCCTTTTAGGGGCTGTGGGCTAGGTATTTTTTACTCAGGAAGAAACCAGGAGTTCTGTGTGAGAAGCCACCCAAAGTCAAAAGCTCCAGGATGATTTGCAAATCAAACAGCAGAAAAGGCTGGAATTGAAGCAAGCACTGGAAAAAGAATTGCGAGTTTGTGAGTTGCAGTTTGCCCTGGAAGCTGAAACAGCCATGGGTTCAAGAGCTCGAGTTTCAGCTTCTGGCCAGAGGCCAGCAGCCACAGGAGCCTAAACAGTCACCAAAGGAACAGCAGCATCCGTGCCAGTAGACCGGCTTTGAGTCAGTGGGAGCAGGCACTTGCAACTCCTCTTCTGAGGATGAGAAGGCTCAGGCTGAAGCTGCCATATACACACTCAGAGCCCAACCAGTGGTTGCCAAGAAGATAAAAACCCAGCAACAAAGAGTCCTTTAGGGGCAGCCACAGCCCAGGTAATGGACCACTCTGTAGTCTGGCCCTATACCTAGACAGAGTTGATGGAGTTGGGGCACAACTTAGGCAGAAACTTACTGAACCTCTGGTAGTCCGGTTAATATGATTAGGAGACATGGGTGTGGATGGCATCATGCTCTCCGAAGCAGAGATGGAGAAATTGGCCGCCATTACCACACACTCCTCGAGACAGCGTCTTCAGAACTGCCGTGACAACCCAGGAAACCATACCCTATTAGAATGGGTGATGACCACCATTTGTATAGTCTGGCAGAATGCTGGAGAATTCCTGGGGGCAGTGAGTTGATGGCAGTGCTACAGTGAGTAGTAAAGGACCTTTGGGAACTAAGTATGAAGAATGCTGCTTTCAACCCGGGGTCCCGTGGGGCAGAAGAGGAAGTGTTTATGGCAAAAATGAGGAACTTTATCCTTGCTAGAGCCCCGTCAGCCTTTTTTTGGGTCATTTTTGGCTATCTTGGACCCTTATGTGGGCCAGCCCATCAATTTGGCAGAGATGGTAGCAGATTTGGGAGAGCTGGAGGCTGCTCAGGATCATAAAGCAGTGAGGGTTGCTCCCTATGTTGCCCCGCCCCCAACTAAAAAAAGAACAGGCCTGTAAAGGTAACCCAAACACAGATGTGGGTAGATTTTATTGCAGCTGGAATAGATAAGGAGAAATTGGATGGCCAGTCTAATAAAATTGTCTTGGAGCTTTGGCGGCAGCTTAAACCAGAACAGAAATTCCAGCCACTGAGAGAAAAGACCCCAGCAGCTATCAATAAAACTTTTGGTACGCGGGCAGCTTGGTTACATGATTATATGATAGAGACAGCTGAGGGAGAGGAGTACTCCCAATACTATTGTACCAGTTCAAATAGGAAAATGGCCAAGGGACCTGTCTAACAAGGATGGGCAAGGATCAGAAGTCACATGTGGAACTGGCTATCCACTGGTTCTCTTCCAATGTACAATGGGTGCTGGCCTTGGTGGATACAGTTGCAGAATGTTCCCTCCTCTATGGAAACCCAGAGCAGTTTGCTGGGAACCCAGTGGTCATTGATGGTTAACGGGGCCAAACTGTTTGAGTGAAGCCAATAACTATTCCACTGGGGATAGGAAGACTGCCTCCTAAGCCATATAAGGTGTATGTATCTCCTATTCCTGAATATATTTTGGGAGTAGATGTCTTCTTGTAAGGACTGAGGTTGGAAACTACAGCTGGGGAATTCTGGCTGCAAATCAGGGTTGTGAAGGCACTGTTGGGGGGATATGCATCACATTCCCCTTTTCAATTGCCCATTCCTCTGTGTGTGACTTAACACCAAGCAGTATTGCCTGCCAGGTGGTTATGAAGAAATCACAGTGACAATCCTCAAACTAGAAAAGGTGGGGATCATCCGGCCAGTGCACAGTCCTTACAACTCCCCTGTATGGCCTGTGTGCAAACCAGATGGAACCTGGAGAATGACAGTAGATTACAGAGAACTTAATAAAGTTGGTCCCCCTTTGCACGCTGCTGTTCCCTCAATAGCTAACATGATGAGTCTTCTAAGCCAGGAGTTGGGGACATACCACTTTGTGGCAGACTTGGTCAATGCTTTTTTCTCTATTGATATAGTTGCAGAGTCAAGACCAATTTGCCTTCAGCTGGGAAGGGAGACAATGGACCTTTAAAGTATTACCCCAGGGCTATTTGCATAGCCCCACCTTGTGCCATGGGCTGGTGGCTGCTGTCCTGGCTAAATGGAAACAGCAAGAGGCAGTTTGGATATACCATTATATTGATGATATTATGCTAACTAGTGATTTTCTTCCAGAATTGGAGCAAGCAGTCCCTACCCTGCTATCCCATTTGAAAGCATGTGGCTGAGCAGTCAACAAGAACAAATTACAAGGACCTGGGTTGTATGTTAAATTCTTAGGAGTTGTCTGGTCAGGTAAGACAAAAGTTATTCCTGATGCAGTTATACATAAGATCCAAGCATACCCTGTGCCCATTACAGTAAAATAGTTACAGGCTTTTTTAGGTTTGTTGGGGTATGGTGAGCATTTATACCCCATTTGGCTCAGTTACTATGCCCCTTGTACAACCTTATTTGGAAAGAAGTTTGTTGGGATTGGATTGAGCAGGCACAAGGTTCATTTGCAGCAGCTAAAAGAGCTGTCAAGGTGGCACAGGCCAAGGATGTGTTTGATCCTAACAGGCCCTGTGAGCTGGATGTTCATGTAACCTCAGAGGGGTTTGGATGGGGCTTGTGGCAATGGACAGAGCGCTTATGGCATCCTATTGGGTTTTGGTCCCAATTGTGGAAAGGTGCTGAAGTCCTCCCGGCCACTGAGAGTATTATGACCATAGCACCAGTTACAATCAAGACAACATACCCTATTGCAGGATGGGTGAGAGATTGGGTGACCAAACCACGTAGCGATATGGCCCAAACCTCCACCCTGGCCAAGTGGAGTGCCTACCTGCAACAATGCTGTGCTCTTACTGAAGGGTGGTTAGCAATGGTGGATGGTCATGTGGGGAACCCAGGCCCAGGAACTTTGACTAGGACCGCCCACAACTAAGCATGCCAAGAGGGGCTTCCCAGAAATTCTTTGGGGAAAAAAAGCAACTGTCCATCAGCCAGTGAGATTTCACTATGTCATAATCGCTTGCCTACCCTAGAGAACCCCTTTAAATACCTCTCGTGCAGTTTAATTTGTGCGACTTCCATAGCCTCTGTCCCCGGGGCTAGGGAACATAGTCGGGCAGGATACGCAGTACTTAATAAAGCCTCTTATTATTACACATTGTGGCTCCTGCCCCCCCCCTTCCTTTTTTCTTGGTGGGGAAAAAATACCTTACATTTTGGTGCCAAAAACCCAGAAGGAGTCAGAAGTCCACAAGGGACCACTCCTCTTCCTTTACCCTCCAAGAAAGAACCAGGACCCAGGATTTCAGATCTTCCACCTCGGCGCACTGTGCGGTAAGCCCCCTGCTTCCAAACTCCCTTAAGTTCTCTCCCCTGAGATTCCCTGTTCGAAACCGCAGCTGTGTCAGGGAAGTCTTTTTCCATCCGAGTGCATGAGTGTTTGTGGAGACGTTCCAAGCACACCCACTTTCCCTATACATCCGTGGCCAGAGTTTGAGTTTGGGAATGCCAGTACTCATCTCTGACCACTCCAAGAACTGAGGGTGACCATGGGGGCAAAAGGATCCAAGCCTGACTCTAAAACACCCCTGGGCTGCCTTATCTGAAACCTTCCAAACATTGATCCTTCCCTAAAAAAGAAGAAACTGATTTTCTTCTGCAGCATAGCCTGGCCACAATACCCACTGGATAACCAGACCAGGTGGCCTCAGGAAGGAAGTTTTGATTTTAACACCCTTACTTATTTACAGAACTATTGCCAAGAGGTTGGAAAATGAACAGAGATTCCTTATATACAGGGGTTTCTTTATCTGCATTCTCATCCTAATCTCTGCGCCGGCTGCTCTACAATGCAGGTCCTTCTGGCCAGAGAAATCTCAGCTAAACTCTCCACTCCAGATCTTTCCTCCTTTGCTGACTTCCCTGAGGAACTCTCTTCCTCTCCTGCATGACTCCATCGACTCCCTCAGTCCCATCCCATCTCTTTGCTGGATCCTGTTTCTCTTCCACCTGCGAATGCTGGTTTCTCTCTCTCCTCCCCTGTTAGCATTCACACCCGATCCCACTCCAGGCCACAAGAGGGAGCCGATCTGCTATGCCCTTTCTGTGAGGTGACCAGGATGGAAGAAGTTGTTCAGGTTCATGTGCCTTTCTCCTTCTCTGATCTGTCTGCAATCGAAAAGCGAAAAGTGTTTGGGCTCCTATTCTTCTAATCCTACCAACTATAACAAGGAATTCCAATATCACACTCAGGTATATGACCTCACTCGGCACGATCTCTATATTATTATGTCTTCTACCCTTACCCCCAAAGAACAGGACCGAATCCAGACGGCAGTGCGAGCTCATGCAGATAAGGTTCACGCTTCAAACGCCAGATGTTAGTGGGTCCAGAGGTGGTCCCTTACACGGACCCCAACTGGAATTACCAGACAGAACAAACAGGTAGGAGATGACGCAATCAAATGGTTGAATGTCGTATAGCTGGTATGCAGGATGCAGCACAAAAGGTAATTAACTATGACAAATTAAGGGAAATTACTCAAGAACCTGAGGAAAATCCGGCTCTCTTCTTAAATCGCCTCACTGACGCTATGGTCCTCCATACTCATTTAGACCCTACTTTCAGTGCCGGGCCCACTATATTGGTTACTCACTTTATTTCCCAATCAGCTCCAGAAATTCAGAAGAAACTTAAGAAGGCAGAGGAGGGCCCGCAAACCCCTATCCAAGATCTGATGAAAATGGCATTTAAAGTTTTTAATAATCACAGCTAGTAGGAAAGGCCAAGGCTGTTCACCAGGCCCACATGCAGCAGAAGGTAATGCTCCAAACCCAGGCTCTTATGGTAACCCTGAGGCTGGCAGAGCAACAGGGACAAGGCACAGGAAGTGCCCAGCCCAAGTCTGGACCACAAAGTTGAATCCCACCAACAGCTTGCTTTAAGTGTGGCAAGCAGGACCACTGTGCCTGACAGGGTCCCTTCCCACAGCTGCCCACTGAGCCCTGCCCTAACTGCAAGCATCCCGGTCACTGGCAGAGTGATTGCCCCTTTGGGCATCATGCTCATCCTCAACGTCTCTATGTGGAGGACAAGCTGCCCAAATGGAGGCCAATCCAGTCAAGTGGGCCCATCGCTCAAACTCCTAGGACATGGCCTGGATTCAGAGAACTCAGGATATGCTGAAACTAATGGGTAAGTCCATCTCATTTCTTCTGGACATGGGAGCTGCCTTCTCTGTTTTGCCACCACACTCTAGACCTCTAATTCCCTCACAGGTCTCGGTTATGGAAATGGATTGGATCCCTTTTCCCCTTCGCATACTACCCCTGACATACAGTTTAAATGGCATCTCCTTTTTTGCATTCCTTCTTAGTTATGCCATTGTGCTCTGTACCCCTTCTGGGTTGAGACATTCTTCACAGTCTCAGACCCACTATCCAGCTGACAGCATCTTCCCACTTACTTCTGCCGTTCCTCACTACCATGGACTCCCCCATAATCAATGCTATCCTTATTTCTAACCATGGCTCTCGCCTCAAGCTTGCTCCCATGCAGGACCATTGGCAGTTTGGAACCACTGGGCCCTACTCATCTGCGGTTCACCAAAAGGTTGGGCCCTGCAGACCCTCCTGCTGCATTCTATCTTTCCCACCAGAAACCTGCCACCAGAATGAGCTGAAGTAGGGAGCAATGCTGTTCAGTAAGACTGGCCTGATGAAAGAAGCTTTAATCTCCTCAACCATCTGCAAATAATTAAGCAAGAATCTCTCCTCCTACAACCTGCTTAACTCCTAATGGCAGCCACCCATTCTTACCGGGGCTGCCCCTATCCTAAATCTTCTAATTATCAGCATATAACTCATATGTGTTTCTTTTTTAAATTCTTACAGAACCGCATCCGCAAAATTTCTCAACTCACAGCCAAACAGATAGATGTTCCTCCTGACACCCCTCAAAGCCACCACCAGCCAACCTCCCTCCCCATGATGCCCCTAATCAGCAGGAAGTAACCAGACGACTAAGCAACGCCCCTTTTCTATTTAACAAAAAAGGCTGGAATGAAGGGTGGTTAGCAATGGGGGACAGTCACATGGGAAACCCAGACCTGGAAACTTTGACTAGGACCACCCACAACTAAGCATGCCAAGAGGAGCTTCCCAGAAATCCTTTGGGGGAAAAAGCCACCGTCCATCAGTCAGTGAGATTTCACTACGTCATATTAGCTGGACAATCCCAAAGGACCTCAAAGGACCCCAGAAGGACTCCTAGGACCCCTTCAAACCTGGCTCCATGCAGTCCCCCAGTACAATATTCCTGGCCTCCATCTTCCAGGCCAGTAAGTGTCATCTGAGAAGCACTCTGTACTAAATAAAACCTTTAATCACACTTGGTGGCTACACTCTCTTCCTCAGCAGGGAAAATACCTTACACTTACTAACAACCCATTGAGGGAAGAACTACAGAATTCTTGGGTCCAGTCACCTATTCAACCTTAGAATCAGGTGCAGCTGGGGCTCAGGAGGCAGAACCTGAAGTCAGTCCCTACCAGGAGGGGCTGATGCCCATTCCCAAAGATGCCTGGTATACTGATAGTTCCAGCAGGGGTCAACCTGCCAAGTGAATGATCATAGCCTTCCGTCAGGCCACTGAGATTATTTGTATGAACACAGGTACAGGCCAGAGTAACCAATGGGCAGAATTAAGAGCTGTTTGGCTAGTTGCCCATAATGAACCTTCACCTCTGGTGATCTGCACTGACAGCTGGGCTGTCTATCATGGACTGACCCTTTGGATTGCTATTGGTACACTAACCAGTGGATGGTAATGCACTGTCCACTATTGGGTCAGGCCATGTGGCAGGACTTATGGGAAATAGGACACCAAAAACAGGTGACAGCATATCATGTCACAGGGCATGCCCCTCTAGCCCATCCTGGGAATGATGAGGCAGATACGTTGGCAAGGGTGCGATGGTTGGAGACTGCACCTGCAGGTGATGTGGAGCAGTGGTTCCACCAGCGCCTGCTCCATGCAGGACAGAAAACTATGTGGGCTACAGTTAAGGCTTGGAACTTGCCTGTGTCCTATGCAGAGGTACTTGCAACCTGTGAGCAATGTGCAGTATGTTCCAAGGAGCACCCTCGGAGACCACTGATGTCACCTGGACAGATCCAGAGGGGTCATTTTCCACTGACACGATGGCAGACAGACATCATTGAACCCTTACCAAAGTCAGAAAGTATGTAGTGATTTGTGTAGATACTAGCACCGCTCTGCTTGCTGCTTACCCTGCCCGTAACCCTGAGCAGAGGGCAGTCACACAGGCTCTGAACTGCCTGAGCGCTGCATATGGGCAGCTGCTGGTCTTTGAAAGTGACAATGGTACCCATTTCACTGGTTCAATGGTGAGGCAATTGGTTCAAGAGCAGGGGTTGGACTGGAAGTACCATGTTCCCTACCACCCCAGGCTGCTGGTATCATTGAGCGGTATAATGGACTCTTAAAGCAGGGACTGTGATAGGAGGGGAGCACCATCTCCCTTACTGTATGGACACACTGCTGTTGGACAATACTCCGTATTTTGAATGAGAAATTTCGACCAAAGAACCCAACTCCAGTGGAAGCCCTCCTGTATCAGGCAGCTGCTCCCATTCAGTTGCAGATATGCACCAAGGACATTTTACTCAAGCCAGGTTTTGGACAGCAGGGCAGCATGCTCTTGCCTGCCCCAATAGCCCTCCTTAAAGGCCAACGGCTTCAATGGACTTGGCCCTGGACTGTCCAGGCCCCCCATCTGAGATGGGTGGCCTTGTTGAAACCATGGGGGAAGGGGCTAGAAGTGGACCTCCAGTTAACTCCTTGGACAACAAGCACCTGGCCACCTAAGGTAGAAGTGTATTATCCTTCGAGTGCTCAGGAGGACAGCATAATGAAGGGCACCTTTGTAATTTCTTTATGGCCAATAATGAGTTCTCCTATTTTACTACACATAGAACCAGCAAACCCTGGTGTATTGGCCAATAAGATTTGGTATGCCCACTCATAGTGGCCTCTGGTACCAGCTACTGTGCTGTCTGCAGACAAAACTTTGGCCTGTATTCTATCAGAGGGAAAAGATTTGCCTCTTTTGGTGCCACTAACAGCTCTGTTTTTTTTGTTGTTTTGTTTTGTTTTTTGCCCATCACTTATGATTTGGTAATTCTATTGCTGTAGTTTGTACTGTTTCTGTTTATGCAATGACCTCACTCCTCACACAATGACCATCATGAAAGATGCCTGTGGTGTAGATTGTAAAGCAAGCAAAGGGGTGGAATGTTGGTCAAATAAGTTTGTAAATATGGTGTATCTGTTTGGTCAGTTGTGGTTTGCACTGGGGGCTGGACAATGCCAGATATAGTGGTCTGTGAGCTTGTTGCCTTCTTGATTGGGAGGGGCCATTGTCTTGCTAATGTTTACTGGAAGGGAGATTGTGCCCCCACCACAAGTGCAGGAGGATTTCTGCTTTCTCTCCTCACTGATACCTTGCCCTCCATGGGAAAAGCAGGTTTTCTGCTTTGCCCTTGGCTTTTTTTGTGGCTTGCCTGTCTTGGTGAGACACCAATAAACAGAATGACCCACCATCCTCTGACTCCACCGTTTCTTTACCACCTTCCCCATTTAATGAGACTCTGCATGTGAATGGCCATAATGGTGGCAGCAGCCCCTGGCCTTACAAGGTCACACCACAATGTTCAGTCCCCAAAATTAGAGGGACAGGCAAATGCAGAGACTCACAGATTACCAGAAGCAAAAGTCTTCCAATGAAGCCAATGCCAGTAGAAGCTTGAGCTATAAAGGATGAATTGACAGAGGCTTGGTATGGCTGAGCTTGAGAGTTAAAAAACAAGAACAAAGATAAGATGCAAAAAACTTCTCTTCAGAAACCATGCAAGCAAGAAAGTGGAGTGACATATTTAAAGTGTAGGGGAAGAAAAAAACCCACCAATTCCTGTGTTCATTATATACCATGAAATTGAGAAATTCTGTTCACATAGAAAAACAGAGTCAAAATAAACAGTTGAAAGGGTAGAGAAGATACTTACAGTATTTAAAACCTGCTAAGGAAATAATATATGGCATGCATAGAGAACAGCTACAAATGAATAAGAAAAAGACAGGAAACCTCAATGGAAAAACAGGCAAAGAATATGTAAAGCCAGTAGCAGCGGCCACCATCACAGCCGCCTATCCCGTGCAGGTTTGCATTTGATTCGGACAGATGATAATGAAACAACGGAGCCAAGAACTGGTGGGCCATTTAATCTTAGCTCACACCCAGCAGGCAAGAAATATACTTGACTCACCCTAATGTCATGAGAGTAATGTATACCTCTAGACAAAGGAATCACAAGCCCCTCACTTACCCCAACCAGTAAGTGATTTGGTCTATAAAATCAGCCATAGAATTGTAGGGATTTTCTACATGATTTGGGATTTTGACCCATGTAGCTAGTTGGCTAATTAATAAACTTCTCAAAAATTTATCTTGACTTGGTATCTCTATGTAACCTGTGGATTAAATTACAGTACTTTACAACACCTTAACATCCATCAGATAATAAAAATTATATTTTAGATAATATCAAATGTAGACAAGAATGCAGAGAAACTATATTTCTCATCCTCCTCTGGCAGGAGTGCAACTGAAGTAGTATTATAGAAAATAATTTGGAGGGCAAGATGGCGAGGGAGTAGGCAGACATACCAACTTCCAACTCCCAGAACCAAAGTGGATTATAACTTGATTTTAAGAATCATAATCTGGATAAACCAACATTGAACTGGACTGAGAGGACTCTTCAACCGGAGAACATTGAAGAAACAACATGGAGACTGGTAGGAAAAGCGAAAACGCAAAAAGGGTTGCCCAGCTCCCAGTAGCGAAAGGCAGCCTGGAGAGACTCGTGTGGTGGGAAGAGAGGCTAGTGGAAGGGTAGGGACCTGGGTCCCACGTACAAAGCCCCAGCCTACAGCCCCAGAGCCTAGAAGAAGCATATGGACAGTATTTAGCTGGGAAACAGGTTAAGATACTGTTTATGAGAAAGAGACAGTTGGCTCAGACCCAGGATTCTTCTTAAAGGGATGGCGCAGAAAACCTCTCTCACAATCACTCACCCAGGACTCTGGGAGACAGGGAGAGAAGAGAGGACCAGAGCAGTAGGAAGAGAATGCGGTCTGGAAGGCACAGGGAGAAAAGCTTTGAGGGACAGCCACCCTAAACCCTGGGCTGAATCACTCCACAAATCTGAAAAAATATTTCCCCTGGAACCAGCAAAGGGAGGCAGGACACCAGCCAAAAAAGCTCTCCCGCACACTTAAAGCACAGCTGCTTAGAAGGAAGGAGCTTTCAGGACTACAGTATGGAGTGTTAGGGTCTGAGCTGCAGCACCCCGACCCACACTGCTGAGAGCTTGCTGGAGGGCAGGCAGTGGCAGGACGCAGAAGCACGGTTCAGTCAGCGGGGGCAGAGGCCAAGCTGGCTGGCGTGAGCTCAGTATAGCCCAGCGGAGGCAAAGGGGGCGTGTGAAAGTGGTCCGGCGGCTACAGGCCCACTTGCGACCCCAGCTGTAGGGGAAAAACGGGAGCCCGGAATGGGCAGAGATCAGCCACTGGGCAGGGGCAAGCGGGTGTGCAGCCTTACCCGGTCTTCAAGGCTTGAAGCCCTGCATGAACTGGCATTACCCGCGGAGGTGGGGCGGAATTCCAGGCTCACAGCAGAGCGTGCACCAGCAGCCTGGCTGAGGAGCCGAAGTTGGTGGGGGCGGGAAAGAGGCCTGGTTCACAGCTGAATGAGCACCAAAACTTCCTCCTGGCGGGAGGAACTGGCTGACAGGGACCTGTAGCTGAGCAGTAGTGCTCACCCTTGCCCTTGGTGTCCAGGCTTGTGGACTGAGTGTGGTGCGCAATCCCACATGTGAGAAAGGGGTGAAGGCCAAGACCAGCTAAGGCTTATAGAGCCTAGCACGAGAACACAGCCTGTCCTGCGGAGGCGAGGCAGAAACCGCAGCAAAAGCCGCAGCGGCCGGCACCAGCAACACCCATACCCAACCACCCTAGGCAGCGACAGAGGAGGTGGTAGGCCAGCAAACAGGCCATACCTAGGGAACAGAGAGGCAACACCCATGGGACTCCAGTAGCCAAACCCTTCTTTTTATTCTCTCTTTCTTACAGGGACAGAGAGAGACTCAGAGAGAGATATAATTAGGGACAGACAGACAGGAACAAAGAGAGGTGAAAATCATCAGTCACTAGTTCTTTGTTGCTGTCGCAACACCATAGTTGTTCATTTATTGCTTTCTCACATGTGCCTTGACCATGGGCCTTCAGCAAGCCGAGCAACCCCTTGCTGAAGCCAGCTACCTTGGGTCCAAGTTGACGAGGTTTTGCTCAAGCCAGATGGGACAGAACTCAGGGTCTGGTGAGCTCAGGGTCTCGAACCTGGGTCTTCTGCATTCCCAGTCCGACACTCTATCCACTGCACCACCACCTGGTCAGGATTCTTTTTTTTTTTTTTTTAAATTAATTTATTTATTTATATATATATATTTTATTATTATTAATTCTAATGGGGTGACACCAATAAATCAGGGTACATATGTACAATGAAAACATCTCCAGGTTATCTTATCATTCAATTGTGTTGCATACCCATCACCAAAAGTCAAATTGTCCTCTGTCACCTTCGATCTGATTTTCCCTGGGTCCCTCCCCTCCTCCCTATCCCACTCTTCCCTCCCTCCCCCCATCCCATAACCACCACTCTCTTGTCCATGTCTCATAGTCTCACTTTTATGTCCCACCTATGTATGGAATCATGCTGTTCTCAGATTTTCTTTTTTTCTGATTTACTTATTTCACTCCGTATAATGTTATCTAGGTACATCCATTTTGTTATAAATGATCCGATGTCATCGTTTCTTATGGCTGAGTAGTATTACATAGTATATATGTACCATAGCTTTTTTAATCCACTCGTATTCTGATGGACACTTGGGCTGGTTCCAGATCTTCGTTATTGTGAACAATGCTGCCACGAACATGGGGGCTCATTTCTTCTTTTCGAACAGTGCTATGGTGTTCTTAGGTATATTCCTAAAAGTAGGATAGGTGGGTCAAAAGGCAGTTCGATTTTTAATTTTCTGAGGAATCTCCAAATTGTTTTCCACAGTGGCTGCACCAGTCTGCATTCCCACCCGCAATGCAGAAGGGTTCCCTTTTCTCCACATCCTCGCCAGCACTTATTCTGTGTTGTTTTGCTGATGAGTGCCATTCTGACTGGTGTGAGGTGATATCTCATTGTGGTTTTAATTTGCATTTCTCTAATGATTAGTGATGTTGAGCATTTTTTCATCTGCCTATTGGCCATCTGTATGTCCTCTTTGGAGAAATTTCTATTCATTTCTTTTGCCCATTTTTTGATTGGGTTGTTTGTCTCCCTAGTGTTGAGTTTTATAAGTTCTTTATAAATTTTAGTTATTAACCCCTTATCAGATGTGCTGTCGAATATGTTCTCCCATTGTGTGGTTTGTCTTTTTATTCTGTTCCTATTGTCTTTAGCTGTGCAAAAACTTTTTAGTTTGATGTAGTCCCATTTGTTTATCTTGCCTTTTATTTCATTTGCCCATGGAGATAAATCGGCAAATATACCGCTGCTACAGATGTCAGAGAGCCTGCTGCCTATGTTTTCTTCTAAGATGCTTATGGTTTCACGGCTTACATTTAAGTCCTTTATCCATTTTGAGTTTGTTTTTGTGAATGGTGTAAGTTGATGGTCTAGTTTCATTTTTTTACAGGTGGATGTCCAATTTCCCCAACACCATTTGCTAAAGAGGCTGTCTTTACTCCATTGTATGTTCTTTCCTCCTTTGTCAAATATCAGTTGTCCATAAAGGTGTGGGTTTATTTCTGGGTTCTCTGTTCTGTTCCATTGATCTATGTGCCTGTTCTTATGCCAGTACCAGGCTGTCTTGAGTATAATGGCCTTATAGTAAACCTTGATATCTGGAAGAGTGATACCTCCTGCTTTATTTTTACTTTTTAAGATTGCTGAGGCTATTCGTGTTCTTTTTTGGTTCCATATAAATTTTTGAAATATGTGTTCTATATCTTTGAAGTATGTCATTGGTATCTTAATTGGTATTGCATTGAATTTATAAATTGCTTTGGGTAATATAGACATTTTAATGATGTTTATTCTTCCTAGCCATGAGCACTGTATATGCTTCCACTTGTTTGTATCTTCCTTGATTTCTTTTATCAGTGTTCTATAATTTCCCGAGTACAAGTTCTTAACCTCCTTGGTTAAATTTACTCCTAGGTACTTTATATTTTTGGCTGCAATAGTGAAGGGGATTGTTTCCTTAATTTCTTTTGCTGACAGTTCATTGTTGGTATATAGAAATGCCTCTGATTTCTGAGTATTAATTTTATATCCTGCCACCTTGCTGAATTCATTTATAAAGTCCAGTAGTTTTTTGACTGAGACTTTAGGGTTTTCAATATACAATATCATATCATCTGCAAATAGTGACAGTTTTACTTCTTCTTTTCCAATTTGAATGCCTTTTATTTCTTCTTCTTGTCTGATTGCTGTAGCTAGGACTTCCAGAACTATGTTGAATAAGAGTGGTGAAAGGGGGCACCCCTGCCTGGTTCCTGATCTTAAGGGGATTGCTTTTAATCTTTGTCCATTTAGTATGATGTTTGCTGTCGGTTTATCGTAGATGGCCTTTATCATGTTAAGGAATGATCCCTGTATTCCCACTTTACTGAGAGTTTTGAGCATGAATGGGTGCTGGATTTTATCAAATGCCTTTTCTGCATCTATTGAAATTATCATGTGATTTTTGTCCTTCCTTTTGTTTATGTGATGAATCACATTGATTGATTTGTGAATATTGAACCAGCCTTGCCTCTCCAGAATAAATCCCACTTGATCGTGGTGTATGATTTTTTTCATATATTGCTGGATCCGGTTGGCTAATATTTTGTTGAGAATTTTAGCGTCTAAATTCATCAGGGATATAGGCTTATAATTTTCTTTCTCTGTGTTGTCTTTGCCCGGTTTTGGGATCAGAATTATGCTCGCCTCATAAAAGGAGTTTGGAAGTCTTCCTTCCTCTTGAATTTTTTGAAATAGCTTGAGGAGGATAGGAGTTAGTTCTTCTTTGAATTTTTGATAGAATTCACTTGTGAAACCATCAGGCCCAGGACTTTTCTTTGTTGGGAGTTTTTTGATAACTGTTTCGATCTCATTTGTTGTAATTGGTCTGTTTAGGTGTTCTGATTCTTCCAGATTGATTTTTGGAAGGTTATATGATTCAAAAAATTTGTCCATTTCACCAAGATTGTCTAATTTTTTGGCATATAGTTCTTCATAGTATTTTCTTACAATGCTTTGTATTTCTGTTGTGTCAGTTGTTATTTCTCCACTGTCCTTTCTAATTTTATTTATTTGAGTCCTCTCTCTTTTTTTCTTCGTTAGTCTAGTTAAAGATTCATCAATCTTGTTTACCTTTTCAAAGAACCACCTTCTGGTTTCATTGATCCTCTGTATTGTTTCCTTCGCCTCTATGTCATTTATTTCTGCTCTGATCTTTATTATTTCCTTCCTTCTACTTGTCTTCGGTTTTATTTGTTGTTGTTTTTTTAGTTCTTTTAGATGCAGGGTCAGGTTGCTTATTTGAGCTTTTTCTAGCTTCTTATGATATGCCTGTAGTGCAATAAACTTCCCTCTCAGTACTGCTTTTGCAGTGTCCCATAAATTTTGAGTTGATGTATGTTCATTATCATTTGTTTCTAGAAACTTTTTTATTTCTTCTTTGATCTCAATGTTAATTCATTCATTATTTAATAACATGCTATTTAGTTTCCAAGTGTTTGAGTATTTTTCAGTTTTTCTTTTGTGGTTAATTTCTAGTTTCATAGCATTGTGATCAGAGAAAATGCTTGATATGATTTTAATCTTCATAAATTTATTGAGACCATTTTTGTGTCCTAACATGTGGTCTATCCTAGAAAACGTACCATGAGCGCTTGAGGAGAATGTATATTCTACTGCTTTAGGGTGAAAAGTTCTGAAGATATCTATTAAATCGAGTTGATCTACTGTCTCCTTTAAGTCTGCTGTTTCTTTATTAATTTTCTTTCTTGAGGATCTATCCAGTGTTGTTAGAGGTGTATTGAAATCCCCTACTATGATAGTATTGCTGTTAATCTCGCCCTTTAAATCCATCAAAGTCCGCTTTATGTATGTCTGGCCTCCTATATTTGGTGCATAGATATTTATAATAGTTATATCTTCCTGTTGAATTGTTCCCTTTATCATTATGTAGTGTCCTTCTTTATCTCTTACTACAGCCTTTGTTTTAAGTCCATTTTCTCTGATATAAGTATTGCTACCCCTGCTTTTTTTTCGTTTCCATTTGCATGAAATATTTTTATCCATCCTTTTACCTTCAGTCTATGAGCATCTTTTGTTTTAAGGTGTGTCTCTTGTAGACAGCATATGTATGGGTCCTGTTTCTTTATCCATGCAGCTACCCTATGTCTTTTGATTGGATCATTTAACCCATTTACATTTAAGGTTATTATTGATATCTAGTTGTTTATTGCCATTTTATTCTTTAAAGCTGTATTCTTCTTTTGCTCTATTCATTCCTCCCTTTAAATTGTTCACAAGAGGCCTCTTAGTATCTCTTGCAGAATTGGTTTGGTTTTTATGAATTCCTTGAGGCTTTCTTTTTCTGGGAAGCTCTTTATTTCTCCTTCAATTTTAAACGTTAGCCTTGCTGGATAAAGTAGTCTTGGTTGTAGGTTCTTGTTCTGCATTACTTTGATTATATCTTGCCATTCCCTTCTGGCCTCAAGTGTTTCTGTTGAGAAGTCCGATGTCATCCTTATGGGGGCTCCTTTGTAGGTGATAGACTTTTTTTCTCTAGCAGCTTTTAAAATTTTTTCTTTATCCATTAGCTTTGGTATTTTAACTATGATGTGTCTTGGTGTAGATCTTTTTGGGTTTCTCTTTAATGGAGTTCTGTGTGCTTCTTGAATGTGTGGACTGTTTCCCAGCCTTAATTTAGGAAAGTTTTCTGCTATGATTTGATTGAACAAAGTTTCCATTTCCTGTCCTCTCTCCTCTTCTTCAGGCACCCCTATGATGCAAATGTTGTTTCTCTTCATGTTGTCACAAAGCTCCCTTAGAGTTTCCTCACATTTTTTAAGTCTCTTTTCCTTCTTCTTCTCTGCTTCTGTGCCTTTGTTTATTGTGTCCTCTAACTCGCTTATTCGATCCTCAGCGTGATTCATCCTGCTTTTAATTTCCTCCATTGTGTTCTTCAATTCTGATACTGTATTTGTCATTTCTGTCTGATTCTTTTTTATTATTTCAATTTCGTTTTTTATACTTGTTATCTCTTTATTTAGGTGTTCATAATGACTATCCATTGTTGCTCTAATTTCTTTGAGCATCCTAACTATCATTATTCTAAATTCTGCTTCGGGTAATTTGGTTATATCTGGTTCATTCAGGTCCTTCTCTGGGGATTTCTCTTGATTCATTTGGTTTGCATTCCTCTGCCTGCCCATTTTTTCTGTGTATAAGCAAGTTGTGGCCACTGGAGTCCAGTAGGTGTTGCCATTGTGTTCTCTAGGTGTGGTCTGTCTGCAGGCCCCTCACCCCCTCTGCCTGTGCCTAGGGTTGTTGGGTATGAGCGTTACCAGTGCCGGCCCACTGTGGCTTTTGTGTGGTTTCTGCCTCTCTTCCGTGGGAGGGGCTGTCACTGAAGCCACAAGTCTTAGCACCAAGGGTAGAGGTGAGCACCTTTGCTCAGTTGTGGATCCAGCCTATTTCCGGACTTCCGCCCAGAACCCTCAGTCAGAGCCTGCTCGCCACAGTTTCGCGGGTTGGGCGGGGCTTTTGACATGCTCTCAGCTGTGAGCGTTTGCCCGTATGGAGATTTAGCCCCGCCCTCTAGGCCAGGGCCCTCCTGTGCAGGGTCGGAAACCAAGGTTTATTGGGCCGGGCGTGTTTGCTGGCTTCCGATCAGCTGCGGGCTTCCGCTCGTCCCGGACTCTACCCCGCCCCCGTTCGGAGCCCGCTCGTGCACGTGTGAATGCAATCTGCCGTTTCTCCGGCCGGGCGGGGATAGTAGCGTGAGCTCAACTGCGAGCTTCCACTTGTCTCGGGGTCTACCCCGTTCCCACGCTCAGAGCCCGCTCGTGCACGTATACTGGCCAGCCGCGGTTTCTCCTGCCCGGGGGGTGGGGGGCTGGTAGCGTCAGCTCAGCCGCGAGCCCCTGCCTGTCCCTGGTCCTAGCCCTGTCCCCGTGGTCAGGGCCGGCCTGCGCAGGGTTGTAGGGCATATTTCTGCCCGTTCCTGGCCTCCTACTTTGTCCCCGTAAGTGGGGTTAAAGGCGTGCCCGCAGCTACCGGTCCACTTTTGCGCGTCCCCTCTGACCCTCTGGGCTAGACTGAGCTCACACCGGCTGGCCTTCGCCCACGCCGACAGAACCACGTTTCAGCATCCTGCCGCCCACCATACCCTTAAGCAGCCCTCAGCAGAGTAGGAAGGGACCTAATACTCCACACTGTAGGCCTGGGAGCTCCCTCACTTGTTTCACAGCTCAAAACTGTCCAAACGCCTCTTCTAGGCTCTGAGACTGCAGGCTGGGGCTTGGTTCCTGGGATCCAGGTCCCTCCCTCTCCGCCAAACTTTCCTCCCGCCCCGCGGGTCTCTCCGGGCTGCCGTTTGCTCCGGGGAGCTGGGCAGCCCTCTTCGCGTTTTCACTATTTCTACCAGTCTCAATGTGGCTTCTTCTCTGTTCCTTGGTTGAAGAGTCCACTTAGTTTAGTTCATAGTTGGTTTGTCCAGATGATGGTTCTTTAAATTGAGTTATAATCCACTTTGCTTCTGGGAGTTGGAAGTTGGTATGTCCGCCTACTCCGTCGCCATCTTGCTTCCTGATTTGTAAAACTTTTTTATGATCGACCTGAGCAAAGGCTGCTTTCACTTGAAACAGAGAGAGTCTCAGGATTCTTACACACAGAAAAAATGGGCAGGCAGAGAAATGCAACCCAAATGAATCAAGAGAAATTCCCAGAGAAGAACCTGAATGAATCAGATATAACCAAACTACCTGATGAAGAGTTTAAAATAATGATAGTTAGGATGTTCAAAGAGCTTAGAGCAACAATGCATAGTAATTATGAACACCTAAATAAAGAGATAGCAAGTATAAAAAAGAAAATTAAATAATAAAAAAAATCAGATAGAAATGACAAATACAGTATCAGAACTGAAGACCACAATGGAAGGAATTAAAAGCAGAATGGATGAAGCTGAGGATCGAATCAGCGAGTAAGAGGATAAAATAAGCAAAGGCACAGAAGCAGAGCACAAAAAAGAAAAGAACTCAAAAAATCGGAGGAAACTCTAAGGGAGCTCTGTGACAACATAAAGAGAAATAACATCCACATCATAGGAGTTCCTGAAGAAGAAGAGAAAAAACAAGGGATATAAACTTTGTTCAAACAAACCATAGCTGAAAACTTCCCTAAATTAAGGCTGGAAAATGACTCACATGTTCAAGAAGCACAGAGAACTCCATAAAACTGAAACCCAAAGAAATCGACAACAAGACACATCATAGTTAAAATACCAAACCTAAGGTAAAGAGAAAATTTTAAAAGCTGTTCTAGAAAAAAAAAAAGGCTATCACCTACAAAGGAGCCCCCATATGGATGACATCCGACTTCTCAACAGAAACACTAGAGGCCAGAAGGGAATGGCAAGATATATTCAAAGTAATGCAGAACAAGAACCTACAACCAAGACTACTCTATTCAGGAAGGCTAATGTTTAAAATTGAAGGAGAAATAAAGATTTTCCCAGACAAAAAAAACCTCAAGGAATTCATTAAAACCAAACCAATTCTGCAAGAGATGCTAAGGGGCCTGTTGTGAACAGTTCAAAAAGGGAAAAGAATATAGCAAAAGAAGAATACAGCTTTAAAGAATTAAATGGAAATAAACAACTACATATCAATAATATCCTTAAATGTAAATGGATTAAATGATCCAATCAAAAGACATAGGGTAGCTGCGTGGATAAAGCAACAGGACCCATATATATGTTGTCTACAAGAGACACACCTTAAAACAAAACATACCAATAGACTGAAGGTAAAAGGATGGAAAAAAATATTTCATGCAAATGGAAATGAAAAGAAAGCCAGTGTAGCAATACTTATATCTGACAAAATGGACTTTAAAACAAAGGCTGTGGTAAGAGATAAAGAAGGACACTACATAATGATAAAGGGAACAATTCAACAGGAAGATATAACTATTATAAATATCTATGCACCAAATATAGGAGCCCCGACATACATAAAGCAGACTTTGATGGATTTAAAGGGCGAGATTAACAGCAATACTATCATAGTAGGGGATTTCAATACCCCACTAACATCACTGGATAGATCCTCAAGAAAGAAAATTAATAAAACAGCAGACTTAAAAGATACACTAGATCAACTCGATTTAATAGATATCTTCAGAACTTTTCACCCTAAAGCAGTAGAATATACTTTCTTTTCAAGCACTCATGGTACATTCTCTACAATAGACCACATGTTAGGACACAAAAGTGGGTCTCAAAAAATATAAGAAGATTGAAATCATATCAAGCATTTTCTCTGATCACAATGGCATGAAACTAGAAATTAAGTACAAAAGAAAAACTGAAAAGTACTCAAACACTTGAAAACTAAATAGCATGTTATTAAATACTGAATGGATTAACAATGAGATCAAAGAAGAAATAAAAAAGTTTCTAGAAACGACTGTTAATGAGCATACATCAACCCAAAATTTATGGGACACAGCAAAAGCAGTACTGAGAGGGAAGTTCATAGCACTACAGGCATACCATGAGAAGATAGAAAAAGCTCAAATAAGCAATTTGACCCTATATCTAAAAGAATTAGTAAAACAACAGCAAATAAAGCTCAGGACTAGTAGAAGGAAGGAAATAATAAAGATCAGAGAGGAAATAAATGACATAGAGGCGAAGGAAACAATACAGAGGTTCAATGAAACCAGGAACTAGTTCTTTGAAAAGGTAAACAAGATCGATGAACCTTTAACTCGACTCACCAAGAAATAAAGAGAGAGAACTCAAATAAAATTAGAAATGAGAGTGGAGAAATACAACTGACACAACAGAAATACAAAGTATTGTAAGAAAATACTATGAAGAACTCTATGCCAAAAAATTAGACAATCTAAGTGAAATGGACAAATTTCTTGAATCATATAATCTTCTAAAAATCAATCTGGAAGAATCAAAACACCTAAAAAGACCAATTACAACAAATGAGATCCAAACAGTTATCAAAAAACTCCAAAAAAAGAAAAGTCCTGGACTGATAGCTTCACAAGTGAATTCTACTAAAAATTCAAAGAAGAACTAACTCCTATCCTCCTCAAGCTATTTCAAAAAATTCAAGAGGAAGGAAGACTTCCAAACTCCTTTTATGACGCGAGCATAATTCTGATCCAAAAACCGGGCAAAGACAACACAAAGAAAGAAAATTATAGGCCTATATCCCTGATGAATTTAGATGCTAAAATTCTCAACAAAATATTAGCCAACCAGATCCAGCAATATATAAAAAAAATCATACACCATGATCAAGTGGGATTTATTCTGGAGAGGCAAGGCTGGTTCAATATTCGCAAATCAATCAATGTGATTCACCACAAAAACAAAAGGAAGGACAAAAACCACATGATAATTTCAAAAGATGCAGGAAAAGCATTTGATAAAATCCAGCACCGATTCATAATCAAAACTCTCAGTAAAGTGGGAATACAGGGAACATTCCTTAACATGATAAAGGCCATCTATGACAAACCCACAGCAAACATCATACTAAATTGGCAAAAATTAAAAGCAATCCCTTAAGATCAGGAACTAGGCAGGGGTGCCCCCTTTCACCACTCTTATTCAACATAATTCTGGAAGTCTTAGCCACAGCAATCATACAAGAAGAAGAAATAAAAGGCATTTAAATTGGAAAAGAAGTAAAATTATCATTATTTGCAGATGATATGATATTGTATATAGAAAACCCTAAACTCTCAGTCAAAATACTACTGGACCTGATAAATGAATTCAGCAAAGTGGCAGGATATAAAATTAATACTCAGAAATCAGAGGCATTTTTTTTTTACAGGGATAGAGAGAGAGTCAGAGAGAGGAATAGATAGGAACAGACCGACAGGAACGAAGAGAGGTGAGAAGCATCAATCATTAGTTTTTCATTGCCGTCGCAACACTGTAGTTGTTCATTGATTGCTTTTTCACATGTGCCTTGACTGTGGGCCTTCAGCAGGCCGAGCAACCCCTTGCTGGAGCCAGTGACCTTGGGTCCAAGCTGACAAGGTTTTGCTCAAGCCCGCGCTCAAGCTGGCGAGCTCGGGGTCTTGAACCTGGGTCTTCCACATCCCAGTCTGACGCTCTATGCACTGCGCCACCACCTGGTCAGGCCAGAGGCATTTTTATATACCAACAATGAAATGTCAGAAAAAGAAATTAAGAAAACAATCCCCTTCACTATTGCAACCAAAAAAATAAAGTACCTAGGAGTAAATTTAACCAAGGAGAGTAAGGACTTGTACTTGGAAAATTAGAAAACATTGATAAAAGAAATCAAGGAAGATACAAACAAGTGGAAGCATATACCGTGCTCATGGTTAGGAAGAATAAACATCATTAAAATGTCTATATTACCCAAAGCAATTTATAAATTCAATGCGATACCAATTAAAATACCAATGACATACTTCAAAGATATAGAACACATATTCCAAAAATTTATATGGAACCAAAAAAGAACACAAATAACGTCAGCAATCTTAAAATGAAAAAATAAAGCAGGAGGTATCACTCTTCCGGATATCCAGGTATACTAAAAGGCCATTGTACTCAAGACAGCCTGGTACTGGCATAATAACAGGCACATAGATCAATGGAACAGAACAGAGAACCCAGAAATAAACCCACACCTTTATGGAACACTGATATTTGAGAAAGGAGGAAAGAGCATACAATGGAGTAAAGACAGCCTCTTTAACAAATGGTGTTGGGAAAATTGGACATCTACCTGCAAGAAAATGAAACTAGACCATCAACTTACACCATTCACAGAAACAAACTCAAAATGGATAAAAGACTTAAACGTAAGCCGTGAAACCATAAGCATCTTAGAAGAAAACAGGCAGTAAGTTCTCCGACATCTGTAGCAGCAATATATTTGCCAATTTATCTCCACTGGCAAATGAAATAAAAGGCAGGATAAACAAATGGGACTATATCAAACTAAAAAGCTTTTGCACAGCTAAAGACAATAAGAACAGAATAAAAAGACAAACCACACAATGGGAGAACATATTCGACAATACATCTGATATGAGGTTAATAACCAAAATTTATAAAGAACTTATAAAACTCAACACCAGGAAGACAACTGATCCAATCAAAAAATGGGCAAAAGAAATGAATAGACATTTCGCCAAAAAGGACATACAGATGGCCAATAAGTATATGAAAAAATGCTCAACATCACTAATCATAAGAGAAATGCAAATTAAAACCACAATGAGATATCATCTCACACCAGTCAGAATGGCACTCATCAGCAAAACAACACAGAACAAGTGCCTGCGAGGATGTGGAGAAAAGGGAACCCTTCTGCACTGCTGGTGGGAATGTGGACTGGTGCCGCCACTGTGGAAAACAGTATGGAGCTTCCTCAAAAAATTATAAATCTAACTGCCTTTTGACCCAGCTATCCCACTTTTAGGAATATACCCTAAGAACACCATAGCACTGTTCGAAAAGAAGAAATGCACCCCCATGTTCGTGGCAGCATTGTTCACAATAGTGAAGATCTGGAAACAGCCCAAGTGTCCGTCAGAGGACGAATGGATTAAAAAGCTTTGGTACATATATACTATGGAATACTACTCAGCCATAAGAAATGATGACATCGGATCATTTGTAACAACATGGATGGACCTTGATAATATTATACGGAGTGAAGTAAGTAAATCAGAGAAAAATAAGGACTATATGAGTTCATACATAGATGGGACATAAAAATGAGACTCAGAGACATGGACAAGAGTGTACTGGCTATTGGATGGAGGGGGTGGGGAGGGATGAGGGAGGGAGAGGGGACGGGCACAAATAAAACCAGATAGAAGGTGATGGAGGACAATTTGACTTTGGATGATGGGTACGCAATATAATCAAATGTCAAAATAACCTGGAAATATTTTCTCTGAACATAATTGTCCTGATTTATCAATGCCACCCCATTAAAATTAATAAAAAAAAGAAAAAGGAAAATAATTTGATGGTATTTAATTAATTCAACACACACATTGTCCCATGTTCCAACAATCACAAACCTAGGAGTAAACACAAAAGAAACTAGCATACCAATCAAAAAGCAACTTCCATGAGGATATTTATTACCGTGTTCTTTTATAGTTGCAGTTAGTTGAAATTACATAGGTCTCCATAGCTGCAAAAGTAGTTAAGTGAATACAATCTGAAATACTGTACTACCCTTCGAAACAACACAGTAGACATGTATACAGCAATAAAATAGGTCTTAAACATGTTAAGTAAAAAAAAATGGAAACAAAGTAAGATCCCTAAGACAACACCATTTATATAAATTAATACCAAGAATACACAAAAATCACACTTTTTTTGTCAAGTTACATAACAAACACATTAAAGAAAAGGACTGAGGGTAGGAGAAACGGAATAGGGCTGTGGATAGTGAAAATAAAAACAAGTGAAATAATACAATAGAGGAATCATGGACTAATGATAATAGTGGTCCATTGATTGAGGAGAATTATGGATTGAATTCTATAATTGAGTGTCAAATGAAATGAAAACACTGATAAAAATTTTTAAAAACCTAAAAGTAGTAGTAATAATAGCAAAAAAGAAAACTTGTCAAGACAATTCACCATATTAATACATTATATAAGAGAAATAAGTATCTCAATACATGCAGAAAAGCAATTTGATATATTCAAGTACCTATTCCTGAATTTTTTAAAAAAAAGAACATGGAGAAATGGGTTTTGAACAGAACTTTAAGAAGTACCTTAGATAGTTTTATACCAAGCATCAGAAATTATAGGAAACATTAGAAGTATTTCTTTTTAAAGTTGGAAATACACCAGAATACCCACCAGTATTGCTACTAACCAATATAACTGGAGGTCCTAATCAATGTAAAAACACAAGATAATGAAAAAGTGTGGAGACATAAAGTGACTAAACTGTTGTTATTTAAAGACCACAATCACCTTTATAGATAATCCTGAGATATAAGCAAAACAATAAAAATATGGAATTTAATAATATTCCTGTTTATAATAAGCAAATACATTAGAAATACTAATTTTAAAAATTCTCATTCACAATAGGAATTAAACTATAAGATACGTAAGAAAAAAATCTAACCAAAAATGCAGAAAACTATAAAGGAACATTTTAAAAGATCAAACTAAATGAAGAAATATATCACATTCATGTATTCAAATACCCAATATTATCATTTTAATTCTTTGAATTTTGATTTTACATAGGTTCAAGATCGCTTAATGAAAAAAATTATTTTAAATACAATATTACATTTAGCCTGACTAGGTGGTGGTGCAATGGATAGAGTGGCAACAAGGAACACTGAGGACCCAGGTACAAAACCCCCAGGTTGCTGAAATGAGCAAGGGGTCACTGGCTCAGGTGAAGCCCCCCAGTCAAGGCACATATGAGAAGCAATTAATGAACAACAGAAAGTGCCAATGCTCCTAATCTCTCTCCCTTTCTGTCTGTCTTTGTCTCTCACTCTTGCAAAAACCAAAAACCAAAACAACAACAACAACAACAAAACACCTAACTTTGTAACAATACAAAGCAGATATTTTCATACTTGATTAAAAAGGGGCAGGGGAAAAAGAAAATATCAACAAGTCATCAAAAAAATGGGCAAAGATCATGAAAAGTCAATGTACAGAGAAGACAAACTAAAAGGCTAATCATGTTAGGCAAAGATTCTTAATCTTGAAAATAACCAGAGAAAAGTAGATTCTAATAAAAAATACTATGTCTACCCAATTAAAATATCTATCTAGCTTTTGGTGAAATGGAAGGAAATACACACTTTCTGCTGAAAGTAGTTTGATTGTATTTAATATATATATACACACACACACACATTCAGGCCCTGACTGTTTGGCTCAGTGGATAAAACGTCTGCCCAGCTTGCATCATCCTGGTTGGATTCTCAGTCAGGGCATTCATGAGAAGTGACTATCCACTTCATGTCCCTCCCACTCCCCCTATTTTCTTTTCCCCTCTCCAAGCCAGTGGCTCAATTGGTTGGAGCACTGAGCCCAAGCCCTGAGGATAACTTGGTTGACTCAAGCATCGGCACCAGACAAGGGTTGCCTGGTGAATCCTCTTAGAGAAACTAATATTTGTGTTCTGGAATATAGGAAGACGTTCACTGCAGCACAGTTTTTAAGAGTGAAAACAGGAAATAATCTAAGTGTCCAGCAGTAGGGTACTTGACTAATAAAATGTGGTGTATTCAAGAGATGAGTTTATACAACAGCTGAAAGAAACAGATTATCTCTAATCCATAATAAACAGATTTCAAGTATGTAATATTAAGGAAATCTGCAGATAAATAGGGTAAGGTATCATGTATCAATTAAAACCACATAAAATATAAAAAATATTTTGTAAACATACATAATAAAATTATTCTTTAATTGTTTTGACAGGAGACAAATTAAAGATCCTCAGAGGGACAGGAAGATGAATGAAATTTGAGGGATGTTGTTTTAGTTCCTGAATTTTAAAAATTTCTTAAATTGTAGAAGAAAAATATATTCACTCCATACCCATTAAGGACATTAGATTTTGTGTTCATGTATCTTGATCCAACTCTGAGTATACAGGGGCATAGCGTATTAAAAGTGAGAGAAACAGCACGACTCTGAACAAGACTCGCTTATACTTATTTGGTAGGCAACAGAAACTGCAGATGCTTGAGCAGGTCGTGGTATGGTTTGAGCTGCACTCGTAGGAGTATTCATCTTTCAAACGTGTAAAGGGACTGAAATAGAAAGATTATTTTGAGGCTATTAACAGGATCTAAATAAGAAGTAATGAATTAGTATAAATAAATGGTAAGTAAAAACAAAAAAGGAAGAGTGAATCAAATCTCCTTCTATTTCCTTTATTATTATACTCAAGTAGTAGAGGTACTTGAAAAATAATGACAATGTACAAGATATGCAGTCTTTATAAAAATGTCTTATTTGTTGATTTTAGCTGAAAGAAAAGGGAGAGAAGGTGAGAGAAAGGAGAAAGAGAGAGAGAGGAACATGGATCTGTTTCCTGACTGGTGTGTGTTTCAGGATGAAGCTCTTAACAACCAAGCTATTCAGCCAGTGTGAGTAGGCTTAATTCTTAGCTCTGAATGTGAACTGTCATTAAGGTATAACCTTGACACTGCTATTTGCATATTCATCTATCATGATCAAAATATAGGTTTTTTTATCCATAATATCTATGTCTGCTTTTCTTACATTGAAATATGTATAACAAAAATAATAAAGACTATCATTTATTGAACTATCACTAATTACATACCAGTCATTCTAGCAGGCACTTTCCATATATTTTCCTATTTAAACTTTACCTCAGCACTGTAAGGCAGGAATTTTATCACATCTCCACTTAACTAGTAAGGGGACTGAGGCTCAAAGTTATGAAATAATCAGACGAATGCTAGTATATTCATCCTAATCTGACGAATGCTAGTAAATGGTGATACTGAAATGCAAACCAAAGTGGGTCTACTTCCAAATCTATGCTCTTTCCACCACCATCCTAATCTCTTCTTCTAAATGACATCATTTATTTAGCTGTCCCATAAACAAAATCCTGAGTTCCAAGTAACAGTGAATGTTGATAAGTCTATCATTATTAAAATATCTTTATTTCTAAGTAACTAATTATGCTATGTTATGCTATTTCTTTTACAGTGTTTAATAACAGCCACTTCAACTCTTTAAACTCCACTTTTGAAACAAGGTTAATAATACTATTACTTTCTTAATTGAGATACTTTGAGTTACTTTTCTAACTTATTAAGATTAAATCAGATGAAATATTTAAGCATTTGACAAAGTATATAGCATGTATTTAGTGCTAAATAAATATTAGCTGCTAATACCTTTTATTCCATAAATATTTTACTACTGATAGAGTTCAAATTATTCATAAAGAACCCAAAATCTCTACTAGCTTCTACAGCACAAGGGAATTATATCCTCGATATTCAATAAACAATCATGGAGCACCACAATTTTAATTTCAAAGGTCTCTAAAAATTATCTTTCTCTATTAAATTGAAAATAATAGACTTCATAACTCAACTGAATACTGGAGTCATACTTTAATTTTAAAGCAATTAATTATTTAGGTTAGCCTGCCATCTAGTGGAACGACTGTAACCCCCCAAAATATTTAAAATACTTTAAAAAAAAGCCATTAACATTCCAGTAAATGAAAGAGCAATATCATATGTAAATGTTTAAAATTAAAAAGTAAAATCACCTTGAGTATTGTCTATATGTCAGACACTGTACTGAATGCTTCCACATACCTTATGTCACTCAATTATTTGTTCAAAATAAGTATACAGTGCTAGGCACTTATACAGAATTTTTTAAAAGCAGACATAATCTCTGTTCTTTTAGAGTTCATAGGTTAGTGGAGAATGTTATTAAACTAATTATTATGTAAATGAATAAAATTATACATTGCGTTTAGATCTATGAAGAACTTTAGAAGAGAATCCTAAATTTAGTAGGGAGTTCAGGAAGGGCCTCTCTGAGGAAGTGATGTGTCAGCTAATGCCCAAGAATAAATAGAAACAAGGATTTGAGACAGAGGGAATAGCATGTATGAAAGTCCTGAGGTAGATAAAGGTCTGTTGCCCAAAGGATTGAAAGAACAGTGAGGCTATAGTTGTAAGGGAGACAGTAGTTCCCGATGAGCTTAGGGAGGTATAAGCAGGGCTTTGTTAAAGGGTAGGATTTAACATTTGTTAAATGTTAAGGATTCAGGATTTATTGTTTTATCATAGGTATAACAGAAACCATTTGAAGTATTTAAACAGGGAAAGACATATGATGAACTGTATGGTGTAAAAAGGATATTCTGGCTCCTTTGGTGAAATGACTTGAAAGGAGATGTGAACATAAGGGAACAATGAGCTCCAATTGGGAGACTATTTCTGTTTTGTTTTTTGTTTTTTAATTTAGAGAATTAAATTTAACAGGGTGACATCAATCAATAAGAGTACATAGGTTTTGAGTAAACATTTCTATAGCATTTGAACTGTTATGTTACATACCCATCACTCAAGATCAAATCATTTTCCGTCACCTTAATATTTCTTCCTTTTTACACCCTTCCCTCCATCTCCTCCCCTCTCCCTCTTCCCCATATTCCGCTCTCCTCGGCAACCACTTTACTTTTATCTATGTCCATAAGTCTCAGTTTTATATCCCACCTATGTGTGAAATCATACAGTTCTTAGGTTTTTCTGATTTATTTATTTCACTCAATATAATGTTCTCAAGTTTCATCCATGTTGTAAATGGCACTATGTCATCATTTCTTATAGCTGAGTAGTATTCCATAGTATATATGTACCTCATCTTCTTAATCCAGTCATCTATTGAAGGACACTTTGGTTGTTTCCATGTCTTGGCCACTGTGAATAATGCTGCAATAAACATGAGGGTGCATGTGTCTTTTTCTTTTTTTTTTTTTAATGTCCACTTTTATCCATTTTGAATTAATTTTAGTACAAGGGGACAAACTGTAGTCAAGTTTCATTCTTTTGCATGTGGTTTTCCAGTTTTCCCAGCACCATTTGTTGAAGAGGCTTTCTTTTCTCCATTGTGTGTTGTTGGCCAAAATTATTTGATCATATATATGTGGTTTTATTTCTGAACTTTCTATTCTGTTCCCTTGGTCTGAGTGTATATTTTTCTGCCAATACCATGCTGTTTTGCTTGTCGTGGCTCTATGATGTAATTTAAAGTCAGGTATTGTAATGCCCCCAGCTTTGGCTATTCAGAGTATTTTATAGTTCCATATAAATTTGATGATTTTTTGTTCCATTTCTTTAAAAAATGTCATTGGAATTTTGATGGGAATTGCATTAAATTTGTATATTGCTTTGGGTAATATGGTCATTTTGATTATATTTATTTTTCCTATCCAAGAACAAGGAATATTTTTCCATTTCATTGTATCTTTTTCAATTTCCCTTAACAATGCTTTGTAGTTTTTAATATATAGGTCCTTTACATTTTTTGTTATGTTTATTCCTAGGCATTTTATTTCTTTTGTTGCAACCATGAAGGGGATTATTATTTTGAGTTCATTTTCTAATGTTTCGTTGTTAGCATATAGAAATGCTGTGGATTTTTGTATATTAATTTTGTATCCTGTGACCTTACTGTATTGGTTTATTGTTTCTAGTAATCTTTTTGTGGAGTCTTTGGGGTTTTCAATGTATAGAATCATGTCATCTGCACAAAGTGAAACCTTTACTTCTTCTTTTCCGATATGAATGCCTTTTATTTCTTTGTCTTGTCTGATTGCTCTGGCTAGAACTTCTAGCACCACATTAAATAAGAGTGGAGAGAGTGAACATCCTTGTCTTGTTTCTGATTTAAGGGGGTAAGTTCTCAGTTTCATGCCATTTAATATGATGTTAGCTGATGGTTTATCATAAATGGCCTTTATCATGTTGAGATATTTTCCTTCTATACCCATTTTGTTGAGTGTTTTAAACATAAAATTATGTTGTATTTTATCGAATGCCTTTTCTGCATCTATTGATAAGATCATGTGGTTTTTGTTCTTTGTTTTGTTAATATGGTGTATTACATTAACCGTTTTACATATGTTAAACCATCCTTGAGATACTGGGATGAATTCCACTTGATCATGATGTATTATTTTTTTAATATGTTGTTGTATTAGATTTGCTAGTATTTTGTTTACTATTTTAGCATCTGTATTCATTAGAGATATTGGTCTGTAGTTTTCTTTTTTTGTGCCATCCTTGCCAGGTTTTGGAACGAGAGTTATGTTGGCCTCATAAAATGTGTTTGGAAGTATTGCTTCTTCTTCAATTTTTTGGAAGACTTTGAGTAGCATAGGAACCAAATCTTCTTTAAATGTTTGATAGAATTCACTAATATAGCTGTCTTGGCCTGGACTTTTATTTTGGGGGAGCTTTTTTAATAGTTTTTTTCTATTTCCTCCCTGCTTATTGGTCTGTTTAGGCTTTCTGCTTCTTCATGAAGCATGTATCTTTACATACCAATATTTTCGAGTTTTGGGGGTATATACCCAGTAGAGAGATTGCTGGGTCATATGGCAGTTCTATTCTTAATCTTTAGAGGAACCACCATACTTTCTTCCATAATGTTGTTCTAATTTGTATTCCCTCCAACAATAAATGAGGGTTTCTTTTCCTTTTTTTTTATTTTTTTATATTTTATTTATTCACTTTTAGAGAGAGAGCAGAAAGAGAGAAAGAGAGAGGAAAGAGATAGAAAGAACGGGGAGAGGAGCAGGAAGCATCAACTCCCATATGTGCCTTGACCAGGCAAGCCCGGGGTTTCAAACCGGCGACCTCAGCATTCCAGGTCGACACTTTAGCCACTGTGCCACCACAGGTAAGGCCAGGGGGTTTCTTCTTGTCCACAACTTCTCCAATGCTTGGAATTACCTGGCTTGTTGATAATAGCCAATCTAACAGGTGTGAGGTGCTATCTCATTGTAGTATTGATTTGCATTTCTTGAATTGCTAGTGAAGATGAACATTTTTTCACATATCTGTTGGCCATTTGAATGTCCTCTTGGGAGAAGTGCCTGTTCAGTTGCTCTTCCCATTTTTTAACTGGATTGTTTGCTTGTTTGTTGCTGAGCTTTGTAAATTCTTTATATATTTTTTTATATTAACCCTATATCAGAGCTGTTGTTTGCAAATATCATCTCCCACTTAGTTGACTGCTTTGTTGTAAGGTTTTTTTACTGTGCAGAAGCTTTTTTGTTTGATATACTCCCATTCATTTATCTTTGCCTTTACTTCCCTTGCCTTTAGTGTCAAATTCATAAATTGTTCTCTATGGCTTAGTACATGCGCTTAGTACCTATGTTTTCTTCTATGTAATTTATAGTTTCAGGTGTTATGGTTAGCTCTTTGATCCACTTTGAATTAATTTTTGTGCAAGGTGACAAACTGCAGTCAAGTTTTATTCTTTTGCATGTGGCTTTCCAATATTCCCAGCACCATTTGTTGAAGAGGTTTTCTTTTCTCCATTGTGTGTTTTTGGCTCCTTTGTTGAAGATGATTTGTCCATATATCCCAGGTATTTTATTTTTTTGCCGTTGTTGCAATTGTAAAAGGAGTTGTTTTGGGGGTTCATTTTCCAAAGTTTCATCATTGGCATATAAAAAAGCAGTTGACTTTTGTAAATTGATTCTGTATCCTGTGACTTCACTGTATTGGTTTATTGTTTCTAATAGTTTTTAGTGGAGTATGGGCTTTACTATATACAGGACCATGTCATCTGCAAAAAGTGATACCTTTACTTCTTCTTTTCCATTATGGATGTCTTTTATTTCTGTCTTTTGCCTGATGGCTCTGGCTAAAACTTCCAAAACTATTTTGAAGAAGAGTGGAGAGAGTGGGAAACTATGTATTGTTCCTGATTTTAGAGAAAAAGCCTTCATTTTCCACCATTTAGTATATTAGCTGATGGTTTGTTGTATATGACCTTTATTATGTTGTCTTTTCCTTCAATTCCTATCTTTTTTTTTTTTTTTTCACTTTAGAGAGGAGACACAGAGTGAGAGAGAGAGAGAAAGAGAAAGGGGGGAGGAGCTGGAAGCATCAACTCCTATATGTGCCTTGACCAGACCAGTGCAGGGTTTTGAACTGGCGACCTCAGTGTTCCCAGGTCGATGCTTTATCCACTGAGCCACCACAGGTCAGACTATTCCTATCTTTTGAGTGTTTTAAACACAAAGGGATGTTATATCTTATCGAATGCCTTTTCTGCATCTATTGATGGGATCATAAGATTTTTGTTCTTTGTTTTGTGGATGTGGCGTATCATGTTGTTTGATTTCCATATGTTGGACCATCCTTGTGCTCCTGAAATAAATCCCAGTTGATCATGATGTATTATTCTTATAATGTGCTGTTGTATTCAATTTGCTAGTGTTTTGTTTAGGATTTTGGTATCTGTTTTCATTAGAGATATTGGTCTGTAATTATCTTTCCTTGTATTGTCCTTGCCAGGTTTTGGTATGAGGGTTATATTGGCCTCATAAAATATGTTAGGGAATGTTGCATCTTCTATTTTTTTGAAGATTTTGAGAAGGATAGGTACCAAATCTTCTTTGAATGTTTGGTAGAATTCACTAGTGTAGCCATCTGATCCTGGACTTTTGTTTTGGGGGAGATATTTGATAGTTGTTTTTATTTCCTTTTTGTGACTCAGTTGAGGAAGATTGTATAGTTCTAAGAATTTATCCATTTCCTCTAGGTTGTTGAATTTGGTGGCATATAGTCTTTCATTATGTTCTACTATGATCCTTTGTATATCTGTGAGGTCTGTGGTAATATCTTCTCTTTCATTTCAGATTTTTTTCTTCCTCTTTTTTTTCTAAGTGAGTATAGCCAGTGGCTTGTCGATTTCTTTGATCTTTCAGACCAGCTCTTTTTTGTATTAATTTTTTCTGTAGTATTTTTGTTCACTATTTCATTTAGTTCTGCTCTAATTTTTACTATTTCTTTTCTTCTTCTGACATTGGGTTGCCTTTGTTCTTTTTTTTCTAGTTATTTAAGATGAGATGTTATGTTGTTTACTTGGGATCTTTCTTATTTCTTGTTATTAGCCTGTAATGATATAAACGTTGCTCTTATGACTGCTTTTGCTGCATCAAAGAAATTTTTATCTGTCATGTTATCATTTTCATTTGCTTGTGTATATCTTTTGATCTCTGTTTTTATTTCTTCTTTGACCTAGTCATTTTTTAGAAGTATGTGGTTAATTTCCACATTTTGGGGGGGTTCTTTATTTTTTCATTTTACAGTTGAATTCTAATTTCAAAGCCTTATGGTCAGAAAATATGCTTAGTATAATTTTAATCTTCCTGAATTTGTCAATGTTAGTTTTGTGGCCCAACATATGATCTATCCTCGAGAATGTTCCATGCACACTGAACAAGAATGTATAATCTGACATTTTGGGATGAAATGTCCTGTAAATATCTATTACTTCCATTTTGTCCAGTGTGTCATTTAAGGCTGATATTTTTTTTTTCTTTTTGGCAGAGACAGAGAGAGGGAAAGATAGAGACAGACAAGGAGGGTGGGAGAGGAGAAGCATCAATTCTTCATTGCAATTCTTCATTGTGGCTCCTCAGTTGTTCATTGATTGCTTTCTCATATGTACCTTGACTGAGGGGCTATAGCAGAGCTAGTGACCTCTTGCTCAAGCAAGCAAACTTGGACTCAAGCCAGCAACCTTGGGCTTCAAGCCAGCAACCCCAAGGCTCAAGACAGCAACCATAGGGTCATTCATGTATATGATCCCATGCTCAAGCCAGCAACCCTGCACTCAAGCTGGTGAGCCTGAACTCAAGACAGATGAGCCCATGTTCAAGCCAGTGACCTCAGGGTTTCGAACCTAGGTCCTCCACATCCCACTCTATCCACTGCGCCACCACCTGTTCAGGCAGGTCAATATTTCTTTATTGATTTTCTGTTTGGATGATCTATGTAAAGCCATGAATGGTGTTTTAAAATCTCCAAGTATGATTGTGCTTTTGTCTGCTTCTATTTCTAGATCAGTTAGTAGATGTCATATATTTTGGTGCTTCCTGGTTTGGTGCATATATATTAAGAAGTGTTATATTTTCTTGATACAGTGTCTCCTTTATCATAATAAAATATCCATCTTTGTCTCTGGTTACCTTTGTTTTCCTAAAGTCAGCATTTTCAGATATGAATGTGGCTACATCTGCTTTCTTACAGATATTATTTGCTTAGAGCAGTGGTCCTCAAACTTTTTGAAGTCGAGGTACATTTAATATCCTACAAATAATTGTAGGTGCATTATATACAAATTTCTGAGAAATATGTTATAATAATTAAGTCAAATATTAAAAAAATATATAAAGTCCAAGCGTGCTTTTATGGTTTAAATAGAATAAATACAACAAAATTAAATTTATTCTGACATTAAAAACATTTTTATGTTATATTTTTCGAGTTATACTTTTTAGAATTCATAAAAAAGGGGTTAAAAAATAAATAAAAATGACAAAAAAATTATCTTTTTATATATATAGATACATTCTTAGTAAGATTTAGTAAATTTGGCAGGTCCCGGCATGAATTAGTTAAGCTTTTTCATTCTTGTGTTTATGAGAAACATGAGCCTGATGTGTCCTAGCGATTTCTTCAATTTTGGGCATATATCTGAAAGGCAAACTCTTATTTTCTCATCAATACATTGAAGAATTTCTCTCTTTTTACACTTAATTGTGTGGAGTGCAGAAAACCCCCACCATACATATCATCTTAACTTTACACTAAACAAAGGATAGAAGAAACTTGCCTCCAGTCTTTCCAGGGAATATAAGGGTAGTGTAAACAATCCAGCACCACAGCTTAACAATCTTTTGAACCTAATCAGGTAAGTGAGGTGGGAGGTTGGGCAGACTAAAGCCCAATTCTCCACCTCTGTCCCCCCAAAATCTAAACTCCAAAACCCTGTTGGTTTTTCGGTCCCCAACAGGCACATATTTCTCTGGAATACCATAGGGCACACTTGGAAATCTTCTAGGGTGAACCAGTGTGCCCTGGTGCACACACTTTGAGAACCACTGGCTTATAGAATCATTTTCCAATCTTTCACTTTGAGTCTACTTTTGTCCTTGCAGCTTAGATGTGTCTCTTGAAGGCAGGATACGGTTGGGTTGTGCTTTTTGATCCCATCTGCTACTTTGTGCCTCATTATTGGTGAGTTTAATCAATTTACATTTAGAGTAATTTTTGACATTTGAGGATTTTCTATAGTCATTTTGTGTTTTGTTTTCTGGTCGCTCCATGTCTTGTTTGGGTCTTCTCTTTTTTGTTTCTGTCAGTTGTTTTTGTTTGGTGGTATTCCATACTTCTTTCCCCTCTTTTTCTTTTTTTAAGCTTTGTATTTCAGTACTGGCTTTTTCTTGGTTGGTTCCCATTAGGTTCTTAAGAGAAAAATGTTCATACACACAAGAGTCCTTTGTCATATGAGTGCTCCTGCCTCCATCCTCCTTTGCTACTGCAGATCTTTATCCTCTCCCTTTTACGCTATTGTTGTCATAGATTATCCTTGTTTTTTGGTTTTGTTCTGTTTTGTTTTTTTGTGACCTTATTGGAGCTTTTACTTGTAGTTTTGATTTGTTTTGTTCTTTGCATCTGGTCGAATAAACCCCTTGAGTATTTCCTACAGTTGGGATTTTCTGGTGATAAATTCACTCAGCTTTTGTAGTCTGTATAAGTATTTCTCCTTCATATTTGAAGAATAACTTTGATGAATATAGTATTCTTGGCTGGTAACTCGTCTCTTTCAGCACTTTGAATGTTTGGATCCACTCTCTTCTGGCTTTTAGAGGTTCTGCTGAGAAGTCTGATGATAACCTAATGGGCTTTCCCTTTTATGTTATGTTATTTTCCCTAGTTGCCTTGAGCATTCTCTTTGTCATGATTTTTGACAATTTTATTATGATGTGCCTTGGAGTAGGTCTGTTTTGGGTGAGGTAACTTGGCATTCTGTTTGCTCCTTGAATTTATGGTTCTAATTTTTTCCATAGGCTTGGGAAGTTCTCATCAATTATTTGTTTAACTATGCTCTCCATTCCCTTATTCCTCTCTTCTTCTTCTGACATACCCAGTATTCTTATATTGCTCTTTCTGAGGGAGTCAGACAATTTTTGTAGAGCTCTCTCAGTGTTCTTTAATCCATGAGTCTTTGTCATCTTCTCTCTGTAGCAACTCTAGTTGCCTGTCTTTGATGTCACTGATTCTTTCCTCTATCTGACTTATTCTATTAGTCAAACTTACTATCTCAGTTTTCAATTCATGTATTGAGTTCTTCATCTCTGTTTTTACAGTTTTATTCTCTTTGGTGAGGTGTTTGTTTTGTTTTCTGAGCTCATTAAGTTGCCTATTGGTGTCTTCTAACATCTTGTTGAGTATTTTCAAAACTTCAGTTTTCAATTCTCTATCATTTAACTCAAAGGTTTCCACATAATTGAGATTTTTTTTTCTGGAGATTTTTTATTTTCTTTCTGAACTACAACTCTGTCTTGTGTAGCCATGGCATTTGATTTCTTCTTCCTTGATGACATTTGAGCACGGTGCTGTTCAGAACTCTAACCAAGAAAAAACCAAAAAACAAAAACAACAACAAAAAACACCTAAAAGATGAAAAATATTTAAAACACAATAAAAAATTTAGACATTTTAAAAATTATTGTAAGTAAGGAAAAAAATACAGAAAAAAATTGAAAACAAAAAAAAGTCAAAAAAGCACCCAGGAAAAAAAAAGAATAAAATGTATAAAAATTAAAGAAAATGAAATTCAAAAGAGAGAAAGAGAATAAGATGGAAAATATGAAAAATGAAATTTCAGTTTTGTGATGTTTCTTCCAGTAGGTTAGCTATATTATAAATTTTCGCTCTGTAAATTTCCTGAGCTATCCTCTGCTGAGATGTTACTGTCACAATATTGTAGGTGGGGTTGCACTCACATTGGTGAATGCAGCATGTTTTGAGGGCTTTATGGCTTGGGCTTTACAGTGCTAGCAATGGTGACCTCAGAGTTCCAGGCACTCCTCCCCATGTCTCAACAGACCTAGGGATAAGACATGGAGACCTCTGTTTTTTTAGGCAACAGAGTGGCTCTGGAGAGCTGGCTGTGGGTTTTATCTTTGCCAGTCTTTCTACCACAAAGTGAGGGAGGTGAGTTCTGAAAGGCTGCGTGGCTGCACTTAAGTTTCCTCTGTCTCTAAGGGGTGTGGGCTGCAGGTAGACCATGGGAACACTGGCCATGATCCTATGCTCTAACCGCTTTGGTTTATACCCCCCTTTGCCCCTCTATCTCACCACTCCTCCTGGCAGAAGGAGACCCATTCACTCTGGGTTCCCCTCTCTGTACCCCTCAGACAAAATCCAAACAACCTGAACTTCCTTCCTCCCCATAGTCTGGCAGAGAAACAAAAAACCAGTCCAGGTTTGTCTCTTCCCCAGAGCTGTCCTCCAATACATTTTATCTCCCACACTCCTTTTCAGTTTCTCTCACCATTGGTCCATTTGGTGCTTGGATCTTTCAGGCATGCCTGTGAACCTAGCTGGGGTTTCTTTGCTGTGTTATAGTTGTTCCATTTGTTAAAATTTCAACGGGAGAGATCAGGAGTATATCTAATAGTCATTACTCTGACATCATCTCTCATTCAAGATTAGGGGAGACTATTTCAACAGTTGAAACAATAAGTGGTTCAGCCTCAGACCATAATGGCTGCTGTCAAGGTACAGAGTGTGGCAAAAGTAGGTTTACAGTATAAAGTATGTGAATACAGGGTTTATTTTTCTGTTATTGATTAATTATTCTATTATATTTCATATGAACAACTGCAAGCCTGCTTTTGACCCACCATGTATTTTTTATACTAATAATTGGCACTTTTGAGTGTGTGCTAGGCATTTTCATGCATTATCTCATTTAATTCTTACAGCAACCATGTGAAGTAAGCATTGTTAATATTTTTGTTTTACATATTAAAAAAAATTAAGGCTCAGAAATACTAAGTTAGAAGTTCGTGGCCATACAACTAGCAAGTAACAAAGCAGGGCCTCTAATTACTTTATTGGTCTCAGAAAAACACATTTCCTTTCCTCAAAACCATTCTAATTATTAGCAATCCAGACTGTTCTGCTACAATGTATTTTTTTCTTATTGTATCATATGCTACTGATAAAGGAAATAATATCAATATACAGAGGAACTTATGTTGGTTCTTACAAGATTTTCCCCAGTATGTTCATAGTTTGCAGTAACTAGGGGCAGGCTTTCTCATAATTGAAGAGAAAGAATTAGCTACAGGTAATTTAAGAAAAAAAATGTTTAAATTATTTAACTCATTGGTAAAAAGTGAAGTTGTTCTTGAATCCACTAAACCAAACACCTGTTGCACTCAAGGATTTGTCAAGATACTGAAAGAAGATTCAAAATTAATGATGAATTGGATATTGAAAGGGAGCTAGGAGTGAAGGACAAGAAAATGCTGAAACTAGTCCCAGATTTCTATCTCCAAGAACTGAGCAGGTAGAGGTGTTAATGTGAGAAAGAAGGGAGAAAGAACTCAGACACTTACATACTTATCTATAAAGAAATTTTTTCATGTATAGGGAGACAGTCAGCCTATTGCTAAGGGAGAAGACAAGAAAACTGTACCGGAAAATCTAGGGAGACTGTGTCTTGTTTTGTGCATCTTTAGAGGCAAACTAATTAGCTGATAGTAAAGATGTCAATTTAGGCAGTTGGTCCTTCTGAAGGTTGTCCAGGAATAGCAAAGATAACCATGTAAATTTATTGAATTTTTCCCAAACCCTGAGAGTTTGCTGTGGAGCGTACGTGGCAGAATGTCCAAGGTTAATAGTGTCTGTCAGGGCTCCATTAGCATCTCCCCCTAACTGAGCCAGGCCTGCATCATCTCCCTCATCACTACTTCTCAATTCCCTACTTTTGGCTAAAATAAATCCCAAAAGATACAAATTTCACCATAAAGTTTTCAGTTCCCTGTATGACTAAATATTATATCAGTTGGACACCAACTTCAGATAATGGATGTGAAACAATTTACATCTCTGAATTTGATTCTATCAACCTGATGGACTAGGTAAGCTGGGATAATCATGCAGGGTTTCTTAGAGAGGTTACACATTTTGTTTTTTATTTTAAGAATGAGAAACCACTAAATGTTTAAAATCATTCAAAAGAGTAACTTGATTAGAACCTGAATTTTAAAATTTTAGAAAATTTCATGATATATATGAGAGAATTAGAAAGTTTCTCACTGACTATGTGCTAATATTAAGAAATTATTGCCTTACCAGATGGGGGCCCAGTGCATACAGGGTCAGCCTGGGACTCTGAGGCCCAGGTCCGAAACCCTGAGGCTGCTGGCTTGAGTGCAGGCTAACCAGTGAGGGCAGAGTTTCTAGCTTGAGCATGGGATCATAGACCTCATGGTCACTGGCGTGAACCCCAAGGTTGCAGGCTTGAGCAAGCGGTCACTGGCTAGGCTGGAGCCCCCCAGTCAAGGCACATATGAGAAAGCAATTAATGAACAACTAAGGAGCCACAACTATGAGTTGATGCTTCTCATCTCTCTCCCTTCCTGTCTGTCCCTTTTCCTCCCTCTCTCTCTCTTCTGCTAAAAAGGAAAAAGAAAGAAGGAGAAAGAAAGAAAGAAAGAAAGAAAGAAAGAAAGAAAGAAAGAAAGAAAGAAAGAAAGAAAGAAAGAAAGAAAGAAAGAAAGGAAGAAAGAAAGAAAGAAAGAGGAAAGAAATTATTACTGTGGTGCATGACCAATGGTAGCACAATGGGTAGATTGTCAACCTGGGATGCTGAGGTCCCAAGTTCGAAACCCCAAGGTTGCTGGCTTGAGCATGTAATCATCCAGCTTAAGCACAAACTCGCCAGCTTGAGCGCAGGTTCATAAGCTTGAACACAGGATAATCAACATGACCTCAAGGTCACTGGCTTGAAGCCCAAAGTCGCTGACATGAGCAAGGAGTCACTGGCTTGGTTTAAGCTACCCCTCAATCAAGGCACATATGAAAAGCAATTAATGAACAACTAAAGTGACACAACTACAAGTCGATGCTTCACATCTTTCTCCCTTCTTGTCTGTCTTTTTATATCTCCAAGAAAGGGAAGGAAGGAAGGAAGGAAGGAAGGAAGGAAGGAAGGAAGGAAGGAAGGAAGGAAGGAAGGAAGGAAGGAAGGAAGGAAAGAAGGAAAGAAGGAAAGAAGGAAAGAGGGAGGGAGGGAGGGAGGGAAGGAAAAAATTATTGTCAATTTTGTTTTAGGCATGATAATTATATATGGGTTACCTTTAATCAAAAAAAACTTTTTATCTTTTAAAGATTTACATACTGAAATAGTAATAGATGAAATGAAAATAAAATTGGGGGTCATCTGTATTTAGATAGATGTATATGAATGGATGCAATTATCTGTGAAGTGAGAAGAGTAGAGGAATAGAGATGAGGGTGTGGTGAGCGTTATCTATTATAAAGGCCAAACAGATGAAGATGAACAAAGAAACCAGAATATCTACTTAAGAAGTAGAAGAAAAATCAGAGGAGTCTTATGTCATGGAAGCCAAAGGAAGAGCAGATTCTTGAGGAAATAATATACATAAAGTGCTTGATACAGTGCTTGGCGTGTGATAAATGATGAAGAAATGCTACATTTATGATGATTATGGGTAAGGAGGAAGTGATGCAGAATACCAACAAATTGTAAAAGGTTAAGAAAGAGAAATCAGTTAAGGAGATAATTTCTGTGGAGTGGGGAACAAGCTATGTTAGAGTAGTTTCAGAGGTAAATGGGAGGTACAGATACTGAGACATTAATTGGAAGATATTTCTTTTGAGATATTTGACTGACATGGAAAGGAGAGAAAGGAGATAAATAAGGCAGTGGCTGCATTAGGGTTGTGAGAGTTGATAGAGGCAGTATTTGTTTATGCAGCAATTTAGGGGAAGTGGAGTTTTAAAATAAGAGAGACCCAAGCATGTTAAATGCTGGTAGAAACATGGAGAAAGGGAGACAAATAAATTGGAAAGAAAAGGGATACCTATATGGATCTGGAAAAGGTAGGAAAGATAGAATGCAGAACACAGAGGGAAAGGACTAATCTTTATTTTTTAATTTATTTATTTCTTTATTTAGAAATTAAATTTAATGGGGTGACATTGGTCCATAGGTACACATAAGTTTCGGGTGTACATTTCCATAGCACGTGAACTATTCATGGCACTGTGTGACCATCACTTAAAGTTAAACCACTTTGTCACAATATATTTGGTTCCATTTACTCCCTTCTCTCTCACCGTCTCCTCCCCCTGTAACCACTTCACTTTTGTCTATATCTATGAGTCTCAGTTTTGGATTCCACATTTGAGGGAAGTCATATAGTTCTTATGTTTTTCAGATTTACTTATTTCACTTAGCATAATATTCTCTAGGTCCATCCTTGTTGTCACAAATGACAATATATCATTGTTTCTTATGGCTGAATATTATTCCATATATGTACCATATCTTCTTTATCCAATCCTCTTTAGAGGGACTCTGGTTGTTTTCATGTCTTGGCCACTGTGAAAAATGGTGTGATTAACATGGGGGTGCATGTGTCCCTGCATACAGATGTTTTTGGGTTTCTCAGGTAGATACCCAGTAGACAGATTGCTGGTTCATATGGTAACTCTATGTTGGGGGGGAATAGTCATACTGCTTTCCATAGTGGCTCTACCAGTTTACATTCCCACCAGCAGTGAATGAGAATTCCTTTTTCTCCACAACTTCTCCAACACTTGTTATTGACTACAAGTCAATAACAAGTGTAGAGAAGGGAGTGTTGATAACAGCCAATCTAGCAGGTGTGAGGTGTTATCTCATTATAATTTTTATCTGCATTTCTCTAATAGCTAGTGAAGATGAGCATCTTTTCATTTATCTATTTACTGTTTGTATGTCTTCATGAGAGAAGGATCTGTTCAGGTTGGATTATTTTTTTGTTTGTTGTTGAGCTTAATGAGTTCTTTACATATTTTGGATATTAATCCCTTATTGGAGCTGTTATTTGTGAATATCATCTCCATTTTTTTTTATTTTTTAAGTGAAAGGAGGGGAGATAGTGAGACAGACTCCTTCATGCGCCCCAACTAAAATCCACCTGGCAACCCCTTCTGGGGCTTGAGCACCTGAGGCTGATGCACTGGAATAAATCAAGCTATCCTCAGTGCCCAGGGACATGCTTAAACCATTTGAGCCACTGGCTGCAAGAGGAGAAGAGGGAGAGAGGTAAGAGAAAGAAGCTCATGTGTGCCCTGACTAAGAATCAAACCTGGGACATCCATCCACTGGGCAGACGCTCTATCCACTGAGCCACTGGTCAGGGAAAATATCGCCCATTTGGGTAGCTGCCTTTTTGTTTTGTTGCCAGTTTCCTTTACTGTAAAGAAACTACCAGTATTGCATGGAAAAAAACCTACTCAAGACACAAACTTATGTCAAGAGTAAGGAGACCAGTCGTCCTCCTTTAGGGAGGATAGTCCTTCCTTTTTAAGTTTCGTCCTCCCTCAAAAAGTATCCTCCTACATGTCCTCCTTTTAGATATTGGAAGACTAATCTGTGAATGTTCATATTTGATCGATGCAGAGTCGATCCACTGCATGTGATGTAACCTATTTGTATTTGACATGATGATTCATTAAGGATCAGTACACTACGGCAAGACACAATTATGAGACGCATGCACTCCTCACAGGAGACCTTGAGAGAGCGCGATATACCAAGAGCGCAAATGGCTTTGTGTACTTCTTACTAAAAATGCAACATGGCACATATAACATTGTAGACTCACAATTATTTCTTTCTCAGTAAATATTCAATCATAGACGGGTAAGCACAATTCACGTTTTATTAATTCACTATCTATTTAATAATTTCCAAATACGTATAATTTTATTTACTAGTATTTTCCTGGAATTTTAACTTTAAAGTGGAAATCTAACCTCAAACCATATCTATTAATAACACATTTTGATTAAATAGTTGCATAAAACATGTTTTTTAATTAGAAAATGATAAATACACCCAAATATCACTCCAAATTAGTGGGGGTTTTTGATATTTAGTTTTACTAAATGAGTACTTTTTCTTACAATTACTATTAAAAATTAATAGACATGTAATTATAATTACAATATAAAATATTTCAAATGTTTTATTATGCATTTATCATATTATAGTGTATTATTGTTGCAATGAATAAAATGTTTCTTTTATTTATGATATTGTTTTCTTCAATTTATTTTTGTTCTCCTTTTCATTGTAAAAAAGTTGGTCAGCTTATTAACTCTACCACAACCACTTAAATGTCTTCAAAGCTAGACTTTCTTATATTTGACATTCCATAATACCTTATGTGTGCCTTTCCTTTAACAGAAGAGACAATCTTATATTGGTTGATGTTCTCCATCGAATTTAGCATAGAAATTGCTCATAATAGGTATTTTATTATTTATCTAATTGGTAAATAACATACAAGTGGTTCCTTTTTTAATTTTCATTGGGAACTTTAGAGTTTAAACTTATAGCCCTTTATTTTGCAATATTGTCCTCTTACTCCCATACCTCAAAGCATCAGGGAATAATTGATATGTACCTCTCAGGATAGAAAGCTTATTGCTAGTATAAGTTATATTAACCTAAATTACAACAATGTGGTGTAAGAAAATGGCTGGAGATTAGGCTACTGCCCTGAAACAAGTCGTTAGTGAGGACTTGAGAATATCAAGTCCTATAGTGGTAGAACACTGCCCCAGCAAGCACTAATAAGGTTGTTTAAAGGAAGCAGCTGATCCCTATAGCCATTTTTTGCCACCCTAAAACGTATTAGTTAAATATCCTTCTCTGTACCTGAATCCATGCTCTGCTAATTTAACCCATGCTCTGCTAATTTGTTGGATGAGTAAAGAAATGAATAAATACGAGGAGGCTGCAAAGAACTGAGCTCTCAGTCCTAGAGGCTGTGAGTCTCCTGTATCCATCCTTCTTTAGGTTGTGTCTTGTGTGTTTTTTCTTAAGTCCTGCAGTGCCTTCCTCCCGTGCACACCCATTGCCAAGCTGGTCTCGGCAATGGGGGCTAATCTGTTATTTTACTCTTCCTTTTAGTCTTCATCCCAAGTCACAAAGCAACATATCTAAAATATAAAATTATAATCAAGCTTTATTTTATAGTGAATTTAGTACTCCCAATGAAAACATGAGCATAAAAGGCAAGATATTTTTTAAAACTTTGAAAGAGTAATATTGCCAGTAACCTAGCACTTTTACTCATGATGAAAGGGTGTGGTGGTGAACTAAATAAATTATTCCAAGATTCTACATATAATAAAAAAGAAAGTACGTCATTTTGAGGTAAAGAAAAGTTTCAGATTGTTGGCTAATATCTATGACAAACCATGTGGATTGTGTCAAAAGCTGTTTATTTTGTTTTTTAATTTGAAATGTAATGCATATTTAATCATTATATTAATCCATAAACATGAAATACTAGACAAAATTAATTAGATTTCTTACTCTCAATAATAAATATCTGAGAAGACAATGAAGTTGTATTTTTCTTTTTTCCCTCCCTCTCTCTTTTATATAATGTATATATTCCTTTTGTAAAACACAAAATCAGTTTTTAAGTATATATGTGTGAATTTATCTTCATTCCCCAAGCCCCTTTCTTCTCTCTGTCCCTCTATATGTACCATTCTGTACCAACATGGGTGTATGAACAGGTATATATAGGTTCTTTTAAAAATAAATAAAAGGAATCATACTATAGGTATGTTATGGCTTGCTTTTTTCTCTTAATATAATTCAGAAATATTTTCCATTTTAGCACATATTTGTCTCCAGAATTGTTTTAACAATTGTATAGTATGCTACATGCCGAATACATCATAAAACCATTTCCTTATTGGATAACATTTATTTCCATCATTTTAGTATTAAAATTATCAAAAATGTCTGTAAAATTATCTTTGTACAAGTAGAATTGCTGTGTTAAAAATTTATATATTTAAATTTTTTATATATATGCAAATTACAACTCCAAATGTGTTTATCAATGTGTATGTCCCCCAAGAATCTATGAGAGTGCTTGTTTTCCTACATTTTCCAATAATCAATAACACAGGGCATTAATGCTGACTCTCTTTAACTCCCTTTGAAAATATCTTCATTTTAAATATTAAAAATAATAAAAGCTGCTCTGGCTGGTGGAATAGTAGGTACAGTATCATCTTAGAGCACCAAGGGTCCCTGCTCAACCTTTATCACCTTGTTGAGCCCTGATCAGGGCATGTATGAGAAACAATCAATGGTACAACTAAGTGGAACAATAGTTGATGTTTCTCTCTTTCCCCCCTTCTCCTCTCTCTCTCTCTTCTTTCCTCTCTCTCAAATCAATGAAAAAATAATAATAAAGGCGCCTGACCTGTGGTGGCGCAGTGGATAAAGTGTCGACCTAGGAACACTGAGGTCGCCAGTTCAAAACCCTGCACTGGTCTGGTCAAGGCACATATGGGAGTTGATGCTTCCAGCTCCTCCCCCCTTTCTCTCTCTCTCTCTCTCTCTCTCTCTCTCTCTCTCTCTCTCCTCTCTAAAATGAATAAAATTTAAAAAAAGAAATTAAGATAATAATAATAATAATAAAGGCAATAGAAGTTCATAGAGAGACAAAGAAAAGGTAAATGTCATTATCTCATCTTTAATATAAGTTAATTAATGATATCTAAGATTAAAACAGGTAGTTTAGGAAAAAAATGGTAAAAAACCTCACCCAAAATAACTCCAATGACTCCAAGAGGGATCCTTCAGGATCTACTACCTCTTGTGGAGATGAAATTATATGAAATTTAGCTATTTTCATTCCAGTTTTTATTTCTATTAAATTCAAATAAATTCAATCTAATATTATTTTATAACTTTCTCTTTCTCTGATTTTTCTCTTTCCGAATCTCTTTCTTACTCATTCTTCATATGTATTTAGATAGAAAGGGATACTCACCAAGTGTTTACACTGATTATTTCTGAGTGGTGTTACTAGGGTTGCTGGTTGCTGTTTGGATACAGATTGAAAGTCCAAGCAGTAAAAACCCCAACTCTTCCCTTCCTTCAGCATCTGCTCACTGCTAGTTCTTTCCGCCCCACTCACAGTGTTCACAATGCCCCATCAATAAGAAATTCGAGTGCCTCTATGAGAGCACATGGCCCCTGGTATGGAAGCTGCCAACCACTTATACTGAAAATGATGACGGAAGGAAAGGGCAGACCAAGTTTCCCTTCCTTTCAGTGTCCCTTACTCGTCAGTAAGCCAAAAGTAGAAAATGTTGGCAGAATGTACATATATCAAAAAATAAATTTTTTTAAATTGGGTTAGACTTGTGCAGTATTTCCATTATTTTGGTAAGAAGAAAATACAAATACATGTAAACACTATGAAATATAAATTGTGTAATTTCAATGATTATGCATACATGTTAAAAAGTCTTATATTAAAACTGGCATTGTGCCTGACCAGGCGTTGGAGCAGTGGATAGAGCGTCAGACTGGGATACAGAAGATCCAGGTTCGAGACCCCCTGAGGTCAGCAGCTTGAACGCAGGCTCATCTGGATTGAGCAAAGCTCACCAGCTTGGACCCAAGGTCGCTGGCTCGAGCAAGGGGTTACTCGGTCTGCTGAAGGCCCACAGTCAAGGCACATGTGAGAAAGCAATCAATGAACAACTAAGGTGTCACAACAAAAAACTGATGACTGATGCTTCTCGTCTCTCTGCGTTCCTGTCTGTCCCTATCTATCCCTCTCTCTGACTCTCTCTGTCCCTGTAAAAAAAAAAAAAAAGAAAGAAAGAAAAACTGGCATTGTAAATTATGAAGATGTATGATAAAATTCAGCCTAATAACTTAAATTTTTAATTTTTCTTTGCTTAAAATAACTAAGTGGCAAATTAAAAAAAAACACTATAAAAATGAGAGAACATAAAAGTAAGGAAAAAGGGTTTTGTCATTTTAATACGTTTTCATGATACTTTTCTCCTGCTTATTCAACAAGGGCTCCATACTTTCGTTTTGCACTGAGTCCTGCAAGTTATGGTATGTTATCAGCCCTGTTTATCAGTCTAAAAACAGAAAGGAAGTTGCAGTACACAGGAAAGAGCACAGGAGACTTTCAGTTCCTATATGGCAGATATTGATAATTACTTGTTCTATAACTAATCTCCCTTTCTTCCTGATATCATACCCTCATTTTGTTCAGAATGACAATGTGCCTTGTTGAAAAATATGAGTATTTTTTAACAGGACACATTGCATTTACCAAACTCTATTGCATTTATAAGGAACCAAATGACATAGTTCTGGACAATGAGATGAAAATAAAAGCTGCTCTGTGAGGCTTACAAAAAATCCATTTTCTTGATAGCAGACAAGTGGCACAGCCTTTTCCTGCTGTGAAAATATATGTGATGTCTAGAGGTACAGAAACCATCATGATATATGAGAATGAAAACTACAAGTTAAGAATAGGAAAATAGAAAATAGAAATCTGTTTACCTCTGAACTTTTTAGTAGGTGTGAAAATAAATTCCAAATTGGGTAAGTCACTGTACTCAGGCTTCTATTACTTCAGTTGAACACAATTGATCCCTAGCTAATACAGACAAGCTCTATAACATAAAAACTCTTCCACACCAAACACCTAGTAATGCTGGGCATTAAAAAAATATTTTTAATACTTGAGCTTAAAATTATAAAATGAAACGAAAATACTTACATAGCAGAAATAAAAAAGAAACTGAACATCAGAGACAAAAGCAATATGACCCTGTCTTGAGTGAGGAGGGGTTTGGATAAAGAAGGTGCTTACATGTTTGTAAAGCCAGTAGCCACGGCCACCGTCACAGCCACCTGGCCCATGCAGGTTTGCATTAGATTCGGACAGTTGGTAATGAAACAACAGAATCAAGAACTGGTGGGCCATTAGCTTTAATCTTAACTTGCACCTGGTGGGCAAGTAAAAACACACACTGGGCTCCAAAACCCACTCATTCAGTGCTCATAAAGCTACTGACTTATCCGAGTTTCCTAGAATCAAAGGTTTCTAACTCACCAGACTTATTCACCTCTGTTCCCCATCTCCTTCTTTCTACACAAACTGCACAAACTGGCTTCTTCCTTAGCATTCCGCCATCTTCGCTGCTTCCCCTGGCCTCCATGTGGCCTTACTCTGCTCTCCTCCTAGAATGCAATCACTCTTCTCTCGAACAACATGATCTCTCTTACTTTTAAAACCTTTTGGTGCAAAAGCCCTCCCCCAACACACATTAATATAATCATGCCCATCCCAAGCAGAAAGGGCAGGGCACCTATTGTTATTACCTGGGCAATGGGCTTCCCCATGGGCAGCGCCATCTTTATCAAAGTGAGCATAATGTATGTATTTTATCTGCCCAACAATGTTTAAACCCATATGATAACCAAAGGTAAGACTTTGGGGCCTTGGTGCAAGCAGAAATTAAAAACTGAGGCCCTCCTCATACCCTTCCCCCACTTCTATAAATTAAAAATCTGGGAATTTCTGTAGCCTCACTGAAAGGATAAACTAGATAAAATTTGCTCCCTGGCAAGATGACTAGGAAGCTTTCCTGTCATGGGATGAGTTTAAAAAGAGAAAAAAAATGGTCTCCAAAAGAATCTGTAATCATTATTTGTGCTCCTGCTGATTAGGGTTTCAACTCGACATCTGAATGACCTTGCAACTTCCAAGCCCAGAAAGAAATTCATATAAAAATTGGTCATTGGCAAGTGATAATGTTAGGATCTCTGACAGAAACATTTTTTAAAAATCACTAGAAATGAGTTATTTTTTTAAGTTACAAAATAGGAAATCAAAAAAACAATGGAAGTTAACAGGCACAACAAACAAAAGAATTAGACATCAGTCCTAATTGCAAAGGGATATATCTATATGATAAAACTTATGTAGTTTAAAAATATAAAATAGTATCATTTATTGGTACATTTTTATCATTAGAAGTACAAAAACATGACAGAAATTAATCATATCAAGTTAACAATAGTAGTTAACTCTCAGGAAAAAAGAGGAAGATAAAATTTCAAAAAATAGACTGAAGAACTAATTCAGATTTAAGAAAAATTGAACAACATGACAACCGGATCTAACACCTGACCTTGGCTTGGACGATTTTGCTCAAAAGACATTAGAATAATCAGCTAAGCTTTAATGAGGTTTCTGGACAAAATAATGTACAGACGTTTTATACATTCTTGCAAATTTTGTGTTAGTTTGAGATGGTATCAATATAAAAAAAAATTTTTTTTTAAAGGAGCTGGATGGGTTCTGGTTCAAGATGGTGACTTAGGCAGATCCTTAACTCACCTCCTCTCACAGATACACCAAGTCTACAGCTACATATGGAAAAATTCCCTCTTGGGGGAAAAAACATTGCTGGCGGAGCAACAGCTACACATCAGTCAAATAAGAAGAAAACCACATCGAAGCAGGTAGGAGAAACTGGGGTACAATATCACAACAAACCCCACCTCTAATACGTCAACCCATAACTTAAAGGAAACTCAAACCCCGAGAATCGAAGGGTTGAACTCCAAATCAGGCACCTCAGTTTTAATTATTGTACCTGAGAGGTGAGCTCCCAAAATACCTAACTTTGAAAACTGAAATGGCTCACATCCACAATACCCACAGACTATAGTGATCTGTGACATGGCTCTTAAATGACTTGCTTGCTTGGACTTAGCCCCCCAGGGCCCTGCTCAGAGGCAACCAGTAGTGCTCTAAGTGAAAGAGGCTTATCTGCTTATATTAAAGCACTGACCTGAGGGGTAGGTATCTAATTTAATACACATATCTAAGAGACTGTCAGAACACTCTTAAAGGCCAGAGATTTTTCTTTTTCTTTTATTATATTTTTTACAGGGACAGAGAGAGAGTCAGAGAGAAGAATAGATATGGACAGACAGACAGAAACAGAGAGAGATGAGAAGCATCAATCGTCAGTTTTTTGTTGCGACACCTTAGTTGTTCACTGATTGCTTTCTCACATGTGCCTTGACCATGGGTCTTCAGCAGATGGAGTAACCCCTTGCTTGAGCCAGCGACCTTGGGTCCAAGCTGGTGAGCTTTTTGCTCAAGCCAGATGAGCCTGAGCTCAAGCTAGCTACCTCAGGGTCTTGAACCTGGGTCCTCCGCATCCTAGTCCGACGCTCTATCCACTGCACCACGGCCTGGTCAGGTGAGGGGGCCAGAGACTTGTGGATACCATCTTTATGTTTTTTCTCTGCCTTGCTTTTGCCTGAGGGCACCATCTTTATTTCTCTTTTTCCTGTGGATGCCATCTTATGCTCTGCCTCTGCCTTGTTCTAGCTAGTAGATGTCACCTTTGGGCTCTCCTTCTGCCTTGCTCTAGCTAACATGAAAAATCATTTTTCTCTTTCTCTAGTGAATGCCATCTTTACACTCTACCTTTGCCTTGCTACAGCCAGCAGGCACCATGTTTGTCATGTCCCTCTGCTGCACTACAGAGCACAGTATTTTCTAGAAGGAAGGTCTTAAACATCTCTAGCTATCATCCAGGGATGTCCCTTGATTGCCTAGCTCTGAAGAAGCGGGATGGGGGGGGGGGGGTTGTATTCCTGGGTCCCAGGAATTGGAAAGACAGTTCCTGGCAAACTACCATTCCTGAGTACCTACAACAGACTGAAACTCGCCCCCATTCTTTCTGTGAAATAGGCCCATTTGTTGGTTCAGAAGCTTTGACTTGAAGGTCAGACTTCTGGTTTAACATATATATAGAGGCCTAAGAAACTGTTCCAAGGGAACAGAGGTCGATGGGCACTGTAAAGCCAGTAGCCACAGCTACTATCACAGCCGCCTGGCCCATGCAGGTTCGCATTTGATTCTAACAGACATTAACGAAACAATGGAACCAAGAACTGGTGGGCCATTAGCTTTTATCCTAGCTTGCACCCGGTGGGCAAGAAATACACAGGTGGGAAAACACTTCCCTTTCCATTCAAGGCTCCCAAAGCCACTGACTTATCCAAGTTTTCTAGAATCAAGGGTTTCTATCTCACCAGCCTTATTCACCTCAGTTCCCCATCTCCTTCTCTCTGCACAAACTCTGCACAAACTCGCTTCTCCTTCAGCATTCTGCCATCTTGGCTGTTTCTCCTCTCTTCCACATGGCCTTTCTCTGCTTTCTTCTCTAATGCTAATCCCAGGAACCAAGAGAGAACAATCTCCCAGTCTGCCCCATTTTATAGTATAGAAATCAAAACCTTTAATCCAATAAACAAACAAGGAAGTCTCTGATACAAAGTCACTTAACTGAGGCATAATGGGATTCCTCATAAGGGCACACCACCCCCTTTCATGAAGCAGTCAAGGGTGTGGGGAAAAGCTTAGTCTTAAAACTAAGCCTTAGCCTATAACGACTTTGCCAGCTTACAGCCTGTCCCCCACACCCAATGCAAACTATAAGCAAGCACACCTATATATTATACAGTGTGTCCGTAAAGTCACGGTGCACTTTTGACCGGTTACATGGTCAAAAGTGCACCATGACTTTACGGACACACTGTATTTACAAACTTATTTGACCAACAGGCACCATCTTTGTACTCTTCTTCTGCCTCACTCCAGCTTGCCAACATCTCCAAATAAAGATAGCCTTATCCCTTATCTGGTATCCTGATTTTTGCTACTGCTGTTAGGAAACACCTCAACATGGCCTGGCTTCGGTGGCCATTAGTATTTATGTTCAAGTATTCCTCAGGACTGTGTAACCAATTGTAAAGCCAGTAGCCACTGCTACCATCACAGCCACCTGGCCAGTGCAGATTTGCATTGAATTCGAGCAGACGGTAAAGAAACAACGGAGCCTAGAACTGGTGGGCCATTAGCTTTAATCCTAGCTTGCACACAGCGGACAAGAAAACACAGTGGGAAAACACTTCCCTTTCCATTCAGAACTCCCAAAGCCACTGACTTATCTGAGTTTCCTAGAATCAAAGGTTCCTAGCTCACCAGCCTTATTCACCTCAGTTGGGCACATAAAATATATTATGCTCACTTTGTTAAAGATGGTGCTGCCCACGTGGAAGCCCCTCACCAAGGTGATGATATTGGTTGCCCTTCTTGCTCTGGAGATGGGTGTAATTATGTTAATATGTGTTGGGGGAGGGTTTTCGCACCACAAGGTTTTAAAAGGAAGAGAGATCACATTGTTTGAGAGAAGAGGGATTATGTTCTAGGCAGAGAGCAGGGAGGAGAACAGAAAAAGGCCACGTGGAGGCCAGGAGAAGCAGCCAAGAAGGTGGAGTGCTGAGGAAGAAGCCAGTTTGTGCAGAGTTTGTGCAGAGAGAAGGAGATGGGGAACAGAGGTGAATAAGTCTGGTGAACTAGAAACCTTTGATGCTAGGAAACTCGGATAAGTCAGTAGCTTTGTGAGCATTGAATGAGTGGATTTTGGAGCCCAGTGTGTGTTTTTACTTGCCTGCCGGGTGCAAGCTAGGATTCAAGATGATGGCCCACCAGTTCTTGGCTCTTTTGTTTCATTACCGTCTGTCCGAATCAAATGCGAACCTGCATGGGACAGGCCGCCGTGATAGTGGCAGCAACTACTGGCTTTACATCCTCTGTTCCCCATCTTCTTCTCTCTGCACAAACTGCACAAACTGGCTTCTCCCTCAGCACTCCACCATCTTGGCTGCTTCTCCTGGCCTCCTCCACATGGCCTTTCTCTGCTCTCCACTCTAATGCTAATCTCAAGCTCCCGGTCTGCCCCACTTTATAGTATAGAAATCAAAACCTTTAATCCAGTATACAAACAAGGAAGTCTCTGATAAAAAGTCACTTATCTGAGGCATAATGGGATTCCTCATGAGAGTGTACCACCCTACATCAGAAAGGGTGGGAAAGGCTTAGTCTTAAAACTAAGCCTTAGGTTATAAGGATCCTGCCTGCTTACAGCCTGTAGCCAGAACAAACATTAATATAACCACGCCCAACCCAAGCAAGAAGGGCAACTAATATCACCTGGGCAATGGGCTTCCACATGGGCAGTGCCATCTTTAACAAAGTGAGCATGATATATTTTATCTGCCCAACACCAATGGAAAAGGAGATCTTACACAGCTATCACCCCCAGGGCATAGCAAAAGGCAACAGGCTGAGGAGCTCAGTCTCTATGAAAGAGGCCTATTAGCTAATTATCTTAGATCAGTGGTTCTTAACCTTTTTTGAGGTACCGAACCCATCAGATTCATATGCACATTCACCGAACCCTTCTTTAGTGATAAATAAAATATGATTTTTTTTTCCAAATTCAAGATATAGGTATATGTTTTTTTACTGGTGCACAGAATGAGCCGTGCATGAATATCACCTTGCTCAAAGAACAAAACCAACAAAGTGCATGAACTCACAACAAATTACGGTATTACTTTATTCTGGCCTCCGCGGCAGAGGCTTCTCCGAACCCCTGAGACCGACTCATTGAACCCCTAGGGTTCGATAGAGCCCAGGTTAAGAACCACTATCTTAGATGTACACTGAGAAGCAGGCAGATAATGAAACACAAATCTGAGGACTGACTATAATCCTCTCTATAAACCTCAGATAGCAAACATTTTCTTTGTGCTCTCCCTCTAGCATGCTCTAGAGCACCAGTAACTCCAGAAGGGGAACACTTATGCATTCTTGGTACTCTGTTTTTTTAATATCTGGTGTGCTAGCTTTTGCAGTGGTGGTCATGGAGGCTTGGATTCCTGAGTCCCACAGTACTATAATAATCAGGTTTTTATTTATCCCCAGGGCACTGCAAAGACAACAGACTGAAACACATTCCTAGTATATCTATAAGAGAGGCCTATTTACTTGTCCTGGAGCTTTAGTCTGAGGGGAAGATGTCAGGATTGACACACAATGGGGCCTCTGGAGCTACTCTCAGGAAACAGGCCAGTGGATACCATCTTTATACTTTCCCTCTACCTTGCTATAGCTCACCAGTATCTTTCAGATTTAAAAAAAAAAGAAGAAAAATAAAAGTTTATACATTTGTCTAGAGCCCCTATTTCTATGACTACTACTCAGGGAACACCTCTAGTTCACCTGGCTCATAGTCTTGTGCAATTGCCTGAGATTGTGTGTGTGTGTGTGTGTGTGTGTGTGTGTGTGTGTATGTGTGTGCTGTGTTTGTGTGTGTTTGTATACTTTAAAAGATGCTGATAAATAGAAAGATATTCTATGCTCATTGACTGAAAGAATCAATACCACTAAAATGTCCATACTACCTAAAGCAATCCACAGATTAAATGTAATCCCTATTAAAAGTCCAATGGCATTTTTCGCAGAAATGGACAAAAAGCCTTAAAATTTGTATGAAACCACAAAAGACCCCAAATTACCAAAACAATCTTGAGAAGGTAGAGCAAATCTGGGGGCATTACACTCCCTGATTTCAAACTATATGACAAAGTTATAGTAATACAGTATGATATAGTCATAAAAACAGATACACAGATCAATGGAACAGAATTGAGAGTCCAGAAATAAGTTCATGTATATATGGTCAATTAATTAACTTATGACAAAGGAGCCAAGAATATACAATGAGAAAAGGACAGTTTCTAAAATAAATGGTGTTGGGATAATTGGGCAACCACATGCAAAAGAATAAATCTGGAACACTGTTTCACACCATAAACAAGTATTAACTACAAAAAAAAAAACAAACTCATAGTTTCAGACAAAAGTATGCGGATTACAAAAGGGAAAGGGGCAGAGGGAGATAGAAGAGGGTAAAGGAGGAGTTAATACTGATGGTAGGAGGGGGAAAAAAGACTCGAATGTAAGACTTCAAACGATAACACTTCTAGAAAAAAACACAGGTGGTAAATTTTTGGCATAGATTTTGGTGATGATTTTTTTTCATCTGACACCAAAAGCAAAATCAACAAAGCCAAATAAACAAGTAGAACTACATCAAACTAAAGAACTTCTGAACCACAAAGGAAACCATCAACAAAATGAAAAATTAACCTACTGAATGGAAGAAAATATTTGCAAATCATAGATCTGATAAGAGGGAAATTTCAAAAATATATAAAGAACTTATACAGGCCCTGGCCAGTTGGCACAGTGGCTAGAAAGTCATCCCAGCTGGCCTGAGTTTGATTCCCCACCAGGGCACAGAGAATAAGCAACCATTTGTTTCTCTTCCCCATAACTCTCTCCCTTTTCTCTCTCTTCCCCTCCTGCAATCAGTGGCTCAATTGGTTTGAGCGTTGGCCCCGGGCACTGAGGATAGCTCCGTTGGTCAAAGCACATCAGCCTCAGACACTGAAAATAGCTTGGTTAATTGAGCATCAGGCCCAGATGGGGTAGCCAGGTAGATCCCAGTCAGGGTGCATGCAGGAGTCTGTCTCACTATCTTTCCTCATCTCACTTAAAAAAAAAAAAAAGAACTCATACAACTCAACAGAAAGAAAACCCAAATTTTAAAAATAGGCAGAAACCTGAATAGACATTTTTTTCCCAAAGAAGACATACAGATGGCCTAATGTACAGAAAAGGATGTTCAGCATCACTAATCATCAGGGAAATGAGAATCAAAACCACAATAAGATATCCTTCACATCTATTAGAATGGATGACTATTCTCAAAAAGACAAGAATTAACAAGTGGTGGTTAGGGTGTAGAGAAAAGCAAAAGGAAACTGTATATTTTGGGTGGCACCATAAATTAGTACAGCCACTCTGGAAAACAGTATAGAGATTCCTTAAAAAATTCAAAATGGAACTAGCATATGACACAGTAATTCCACCTCTGGATATTTATGCAAAGTAAATTAAAACAGTGTTTCTCAACTGCCAGTTTGTGGACCAGTCCACCAGAAACTGTGCCTAGCCATTAAAATGTTAATCATTCTGATGTTATATGAAGATTATAGACCCAATGATCTTAGTTGAATTCTCTTATTCACAGGGTAATTTCTGCCTTAGTGGTCCCCAAAATAATTCTCTGATTTTCACTGGTCCCCAAGTGTAAAATGGTTGAAAACCACTGAACTAAAACACTAACTCAAAAACAAAAATACACTTCCACATTTATTGCAGCATTATTTGTAACAACCAAGATATAAAAACAACCTAAGAATACATTGATGAATAAATTTAAAAATGTGATACACACACACACACACACAGGAATATTATTCAGCCATAAAATGAATAAAATCTTGCCATTTGAGACAACATGGACCGTGAGGGTATTTCCTAAGTGAAACAGTCAACAGAAAAAACAAACACTATATGATTTCATTTATATGTGGAATCTAAAAACAAAACAAAACAAAACAAAAAAACACTTCATAGATACAGATAACTAATTAGTGGTTGCCAGAGGTGGAAATGGGATATAAGATAAAAGTGGATGAAGGGGATCAAAAAGTAAACACCCATTTATTGTGTTATCCCTATAAAAAGTCATAGGAATGTAATGCATATCATTGTGACTATAGTTAATAATATTGTATTGCATATTTGAAAGTTGCTAACAGTAACTCTTAAAAGTTCTCATAAAAAATTACTTTTGAATAACAAGGTAACAGGTGTTAACTTAGACATATTACTGTGTTTGTTTGCCAATGTATACAAATAGTGACTCAATATATTGTACACTTGAAACTTAACATTGAGCTTTTCGAAATACCTATGGTAACGCCATCAAAAGTGCCAGCGGGGTAGAATGAGAAAGTCCTCAAAGTAGCAGGAAAACCAGGAGAGTGTTGATGGGAAGGGGTGGGTAGAATCACTCTGGAAGTCAGAGAAAAGACCATTTGATTTATCAAGAAGATAATTGGCAGCCTCAGAAATGCTGTTTAGGCTCTGGCCAGTGGCATAGTGGATTGAGCACTGTCTCAGAGCACCAAGGTCACTGGCTTGATCCTAGGGCTGTGGGCTTGATCCTGAGGTCACTGGCTTGCTCCCAGGGTTGCCAGCTCAATCTCGAGTCACTGTTTCGAGCCCTGGTCATGGCTCCATCCTAAGGGAGCTGGCTAGACCCTGAGGGCAATCAATGATTCAGAATAAGTTGATGCTTCTCTCTCTCTCTCTCTCTCTCTCTCTCTCTCTCTCTCTCCCTCTCTCATTCCTCTCTCTGTCTCAGAAAGAAAAGGCTGTTTAGGTATAGCTATAGAAGTCAACTGCATGGAATTAGGCAGGAAACTGATGGTAAGAAAACAAAAGCAATACACAAGTCTTATTAATTTGTCAGTGAAACAAGAGAAACAGTATTATAGCTATAGAGGGCTCAACAGGGAGAAGTGAAGATTATTTTCAAGTCAGGTAGATCTACACCTTTGACAAAGAGGATCCAGAGTTCTTTCCTCCAGTGGTGGATGTGGTGTGATCCTCTTGTAGAAATGAACATAGATTGTGGCAAATATACTTATTGTGAAGTATGACATTTACAAAGATAGTAAGTGCTTTTTAAAATCTAAATATGGACAATAAGTGAAAAACAAGATTCCTAATTAGATAGGTCTGTAGGGTAAACAAATGTTTTTAGGTTTGCTCGCTTGTATCAGGGCCCCACCATGTGTATGTAGTCGGTGAAACACTGGGAAATTGCGGATTGCCTGCCTCCGTGGGGAGGGGCCATTGTTTGCTGGAGAAGGTTTTTTTTTCCCCCAAACCTATTTTGCTGGAGAGTGCAGAGAGAGAGAGAGCACAGAGGGGCTTGGCAGAACTGCTGCTGAGGCTGATGGGGCTTGTTTACTCTGAGTCTGGAGATGAGTCTGGAAAATGAGTCTGGGTTGTGGAACTAGAGATCAAGTTGGAGCTTTGGGAGCCCTGAGTGAAAGGGAAGTGGTCTTCCCTGCCTATTTGCTAGTCCTCCCTTATGAGACTTGAGTAAACAGAGTGGCCCACCATTGTCTGGCTCCACTGTTCCTTTACCGTCTGCCCGAATCCAATGTGAACTTGAATCTGCATGGCCACTGCCACTGGCCCTACAAAGCCATTTTCCATACTTCTGGAAAAAAAACAGATTTAGATGAAAGATACGTGGAGTTTTTTTGGTCTAGGACAGGGGTGCTCAATACATCGATCGCGAAGGAAGTGTGGGTAGATCGCATGACATTAAAAAGACATTTGTCTTTTGATTGGCATACAGGGTAGCCAATCTGACGTCTGAATTTTTGACACCCTACGCATGCGCATTAAACCGCGCTAACTTGTTCAGTTACATTGCTGCGTAGTTAGCCTTCAATTTATTTAAACTAAATACAACAAAGGGTATAAAAATGAGTGCCGTAGCTGGTCCGACTAAGAAGCCTAAAACCTATCACTTGCATACAGAATGGGAGGGGATTTTTTTCACTATGTCATATTCTAAGTGTGTTTGCCTCATCTGTCTGTGTGCCATTGCTATTCCAAAGAAGGGAAATGTGGAGCGGCTTTTTCGGACTGTTCATAAAAACTATGACATTGATTTTCCTCTGGAAAGAGAGCTGAGAAGGAGAAAGGTGAAAGAAGACTACACAACATTAAATAGTAATAATAGTAACTTAAAGAATGATAATATAGAAGAAATAAATTTGTTTTGCATTTTTATTGTAGGTAGATCATTTTGACTTGGTTATCTTATAAGTAGCTTGCAAGCTGAAAAAGTGTGGGCACCCCTGGTCTAGGAGATTCATTCTATTGGAATTATCCTAAAAAGAAGTGATTGTTTCTGTCACCACCACAAAGAATAAAAGAACACAAGTCTTTATTTTATCTGCTGTTCCTTAAAATGCCTTTTGGAAGTAAACTTTCAATCTTTAACAACAGCTGCTGCTTCTGTTACTTAAGGTGACCAACCTTTTTACAATGAAATGGAGGACAAAAATAAATTGAAGAAAACAATATCATAAATAAAATAAACATTTTATTCATTGCAACAATGCACTATAATATAAATGCACAATAAAAATATTTGTAATATTTTATATTGTAATTATACTTACATGCCTATTAATTTTTAATAATAATTGTAAGAAAAAAGTACTCATTTAGATACAAATAAGTCACATCACACGCAATGAACCGACTCCACATAGATCGAATATGGACATTTACAAATTAGTCTTCCAATATCAAAAAGGAGGATATGTAGAAGGGCACCTTTCCCGGGAGGACGGAACTTATAAAAGAAGGACTGTCCTCCTTAAAGGAAAATGATTGGTCACCTTATTGTTACTACTATTTCAGTACAACACTGAAGCATGAATGTGAGCTCACTCACTGCTTATGGGGGCCTGCATTTTCCTAGGGCACAAAAAACACAGTGTTTTCTTGAAATACTAACCTGTCTCCCTGCTTGCACATGTTTTAACTGAGTTCAAACATAGGCGGTACCATGAAGACTGACTGCTTACGAAGTTACTTGGAATTATGAGATTTCTAACAGATTTCACCTCATATTCTCACTTGTTATTAAAATTTGCCGCACTTGAAGGATTATTCTATCTCATTCACCATTTGTATACGACTTAGTCTCCTCCACTTGGCACTTCGTGTCCCAGGCATCATAGTTTGCACAGTTGGCACCTAGGCTTGATCCTGTAAACGACCGTGTGCATGCTGCTTTAAGGCAGTCACAAAACCTTGCGGCAGCCAAGTGATGAGAGCTTCTACTGGGGGTAAAGTCCCTTAAGGTTGTCAAGTAAAAGAACTGAGAGTTTTTTGAAGGCAAAGGGAGTGTTTTTCTCCATGGTTTCTCCGGCTCCTGATTCAGTTCTAATCCAAGTAGAGTAGATACTCAGTAATACTGAATGAATGAAAACTGGCTGGGTGGGGACAGTAAATTCAACCCTGTTCTGCAACATTGCCGAGTGATATCCAGGCATCAGAGACCAGCGGGCGCGGGTACTACAAGATGACAGAGAGCTGCTGATTCTCATTTCACAGATACTGCAATTCTAGACACCAATTTCCATATTTTTTCTCAAAACAACAAAGGGGGTTTAAGTTGTCTCTGCTCTTCACTTTCAGGGACCGAACTATGAGCTTGCGGTGGTCTCGCAGAGAACGCGACCTCCGTTTGAGCGGAGCTGAGCACGCTCCCGGCGCGCCACCGCGGCGATCCTGAAGGGGTCGCTGTTCCCACGATAACCTCCAGAAAGGCTCCGCCCCGCGGCGGCACTCGCTTCCTCCATTCCGGACCCGGACCTAAGGGCCAGAACGCCAATCCACTTGCTGTTCGCCCACTGCGGCCAGTGCCGACATTAGCGGCCGCTCCCCGGCCCGACAGGCCCTGCGCCTCAGCCGTCGCCGCCGCGACACGTGGATCGCTAGGAGGCGCTCGTTCTCTCCCCTCGCCCCACCCACCCTCTCCCCCTTGACGGAAACGACAGCTGCGGCCGCGGGGCTGGCGCCGCCTCCCTCCACCTACCACGTCTGCCCCAGCCACTCCCGCCCGGCGCCCCAGCCTGGCCGCGGCGCCTCCGCCTACCCGCTAGGTCAGCCGGCAGCCCCGCCCGGCAGCCGCCCAGGATGAACATTATGGACTTCAATGTGAAGAAGTTGGCGGCCGACGCGGGCACTTTCCTCAGTCGTGCCGTGCAGGTACTGCGGTGGGGGAAAGGGTGGCGGCGCCCCGGAGGGCCGAGGGGGGGATGCTGCAGCGCCCAGCCGGAGGCGGCGGCGCCTCTGCTCCCGGCCGCGCCGACCGCCCAGCAGGCCTGCTGCGGCCCGAGGCCCGGGCAATGGGCGCGGCCTGGTGCCCCTCCGGGCCGGGCGGCCTTTCTGCCGTCTCCCTCCTGCCCTACCGCCGCTCCCCGGGAAGTGCGGCGGGGTCGGGACGGGGCCCCTGGAGGACACCTTGAGTTCGGCCTCGAGCCGAGGCACCGAGGGCACCGCCCGCCTTTCTGACCCAACGACGCGGGTGCTCGTTTGACCTCCCTCCCGGGGCGGGCGGAGGCCTTGCGAGTCCCGCTGGATAACTGAGACGGACTCTTCTTGCACCACCCCCACCCTTTTCTTTCCTCTCTGTCACCCTCCCCGCCCAGTCTTAGAAGGAAGTTTCCTTTTCCTGCCCCTCAGCCCCAGGAGCTGCCAGCACTTTTCCCTCCAACCCCTCTCCGAAGAAAGGGCGATCCCCGGGTTTGGCAGTCCGCGGGAGAAATGGAGACGGTCCAGACTTTGCAAAGGCCGCGGGAGTCCTGGTGTGTGTGGGTTCCCACGCATTGTCAAAATGGGAAGCGCCGTCCGTAGGGCAGGAAGGGAGAGGGGAGAGACTCCCGTTGTACCAGTGGCCACAGTTGTATGTTTCAGATACACTGTAAAGGGCAAAGTTAACCATCTCGTGGTACTCCGCGATCAGAGAAGTGTCAGTGCTAGGGAAATTGGGATAGTTTTCTACAGTCATCACCTACATTATGCCAACTCAGTGAAATTTGTGAACAGACATGAATTTCACCACAGCATGGTTCACACACAATCTGGTGTTAACATTAATGACATAGTCACAGCAACAACATGCTCTTTTGTAAAGATGAAACAAGAATCGTTTCCTAATATGCATACGAAATAGATACTGAAATGTAAAGCAGTTGGATTGCTTTACTGCTTTTTTTGCCCCAGTTTTATTGACATAGTCGATCTTATATTGCCCTGTTCTTGGCGATTAAAAAAAAAGGTAGAATTAAAACAAGGTAGTATCTGCCTATATTGTGAAAAAAACTGTGTCAAACATTTCGCTAGGCATTTGACAGATTATCTCCCAGACCTTTCTGTAGCTTTGCCAGATAGATGTTTTTAACCCCCTTTATATATGAGGAAGCAGCTTCAGAGAGGTGAGTAACTTGCTTAACTTGCATGACTAGTAAATAGCAAGTGCTGTCTGACCTATTACTTATTGCAAGATGTTTCTCTCTTCCTGAATAAGTATTGCAGGTTTAGGATATATAGAATAATAGAATATTACAGTCAAGAGAGGGTTTCAAGATCATCTAGTACAATCTAAGCATTTCAATAACACTTAGGCAAGTATCACTTAATAGATGGGAAATTCTCTCTAGGTCTTAATTTCCAAGTTCCAAAATCTGCGTGGTGAGTAATAAATAGGCTAGCTGCCTGACCTGTGGTGGCGCAGTGGATAAAGTGTCGACCTAGGAACACTGAGGTCGCCAGTTCAAAACCCTGCACTGGTCTGGTCAAGGCACATATGGGAGTTGATGCTTCCAGCTCCTCCCCCCTTTCTCTCTTTCTCTCTCTGTCTCCTCTCTAAAATGAATAAATAAAAAGAAATTTAAAAATAAATAAATAAATAGGCTAGCTGCCTGTCTTAACCGTCCCCCCCCAACCCCCCATCCACCAAGATACATGAGGTATATTGTAAAGACACTCAATCTTACAGTTAAACTAATTTTTATTTAAATTAGCCTACTTCTAATATAAGTAGTTCAAAGACAAGGTGCAAGAAGAATGAGTGATAATCTGAATGAATTTTGATTTGTGAGACTTAATGTTGACTGCAAAAAAGGCAGAGCTTTTGGTATTGTTTTAGTTCTGATTTCTTATGAGTCTAGATGGTGAATGCAGATTTGACACTGTATAATGACACTCTTTTAAATGCAGTTAGATGTATTTTCAGGTATATAATCACACTGCTTAAATAGAACACATACTAGAATTTGACTTAAATCGTCAAACTTGATTTAAATAATCTGTCAAAGGTCTCAAAAGATGTACTAATGAATTTTAAGTAGTGACTATTTTAAAATTTTAGAAGTTTTAAAATTCTTTTCTCATCTGTTGGCTATCAAATAATTTTCAGTATTAAATACTTAAATGCCTACTCCATGAGTCTCTCATTACTATTTTGTACATTGGTGATGCAGCAGTGAATAAAATCAGGAAAAAGTCTGCTATCCCAGAACTTTCAGTCCAGCAGGAGAAGACACACTAGTAAAAAACATCAGGTGGTGATAGAGGAAAAGGCCAGCTAGGATAGTTTAATGGCAGAAATGGTGGCTGTTGCCATGTTGTATAGATAAAATGATCAGGACATGCCTTTCTTGTAGGATCAAATTCTAAAAGGCTTTTAAGGAAATGACAGCTTGCAGTTTTTTTGTTTTGTTTTTGTTTTTAAGGAAAAGCATTTTAGTCATAGGAACGAGTGCAGAGACTGATGTTGCAGGGTGTATTAGGGAGACTAGTTAGGGAGTTGTGGACATAGGCAAAAAGTTAAAGGGGATGTGACGTAAGAGAGATAGGAGGAGAGGTTCAGAATTCACTGTTGCTTGTTATATTGGCTTTGTGCTATGGGAGAAAAATGAGTCAAAGATGACTGATATTTTGGCTTAAGCCATTTATTAAGAAAGGAAATATTTCAGGAGGAGCAATCTCCTTTAATGTGTCTTTTTATTAAGCATGTATGTATTTGAAATACATTCTGAAATATTTATGTAAAAATTATATCATGTCTGAGAGTTGCTTTAAACTATTTCAGAAAGAAAAAAGGTGTAATTAAAACAACGCTGGCAACACGTTGATAGTTTGAAGCTGGGTTACGGGTTCATGAAGTTTCATTATACTATTATGCTTTTGTATATGTTTGACATTTTCTACAATATTTTTTAAGAATAAAACATGTAAGATAAAAACGGTGGTTCCAAAAATGTAATAAGTGAAATTTTAAATGCTGTGTAGTAATTTTCAACAAAACACGGCTTTTTTTATTTCAGTGTTTAGTCAATACTGCGTTTGTTTTATAAATTGAGTTGACATCAGAATAGTGCTAAAGTGCCAAGTTTCATGCTAAGAATAGAGTAAGAGCTATCTATGCCATTACTCATTATAAGTAATAAAAGCAGTAGGAATGGAATTCAGCATACACATTTATACCTTAAGAAATAAGCCATTTTCTGGTTGGCCAACTGCCTTACATTTTTTTCATTTTACTTAAAAAATTTTTTTAATTAAAATTTTAATATGTCCCCAGTTTTGTAAAAAGTAAAGTTACACTCTTGAAGCATATAAATGGGTCTCATCCAGTGATGGGATTTAAATAATTTAACAGCCAGTTCTTTGCCCTAGTGACCATTTTAAGTATAAAAAGAACTATATACTGTATGGAAAGGTAGTTTATTATTTCGTGCATTTTATACTTAAATAATAATAAAAAGTACAAAAACTAGATTGTTATAAGTATTTTAAAATATTAATGAAAAAATATTAAATAATACCTGAAAAAAAAAACAATAAAACTCTTATTTAAAATATTTCTATATTGCTGCTTTTATTTCTTTTTTCATTCAGTGAGAGGAGGGGAGGCAGAGACAGATTCCTTCATGTGCCCCAACCAGATCCACCTGACAAGCCCACTAGGGGTGGATGCTCTGCCCATCTGGGGTGTTGCTCTGTTGTTTAGCAACCGAGCTCTTCCTAGCCTAAAGCAGAGTCCATGGAGCCCTCTCAGCGCCTGGACTAACTTGCTCCAATTGAGCCATGGCTGCAGGAGGGGAAGAGAGAGAGAAGTGAGAGGGCAAGGGGTAGAGAAGTAGATACGCACCTCTCCTGTGCACCCTGACCAGGAATTGAACCAGGGACATCCACACACTAGGCTGACTGTTTACCACTGAACCAACCAGCCAGGACCCATATTGCTTCTTGATTGGCATCCTCACTTGCAATTATTTTCACCAATAGACGGAATGAATATTACTACGGGTGCTTAGAATTCGCTGTTGTGCTGATGAACATTAAAAAGAATAAGAAATATGAATTTGTTATTTCCACATTAGGCGGCTTCCCTAGCTCCTACCTTAGAGAGAATTCTGATTACAAGTGCTATTTTAACAACCAGTTCACCAAACTTGACAAAAAATTAAGTATCAGTTCTACTGAACTGGTGTGAACCAGCTGAATCCCACCACTGGTCTCATCACTCCATTCTCACCGTTTAAAATTTGCTTATGTGCCTTGGTACTTTAAAAAAGGTATGTTAAGGTAAAATGTATAAATGAATAGGAATATTCATTCCTTAACAATCCATTTAGCTGCTTTTGTTGTTCTTAACTCCCTCAAGACAATAGAATACAAGAGCATCAGGTTATTTATCTTCGATCAATTGTACTTTATTCGTGTCCTAAAAACCATTTGTTAGGTCATGGAATCTGTTTTGTCAGCCCAACTCCTTAGTTGAGCATTAAATACTCCCTTCCAGCTTTGTCTTTTCTCTCATATATAAACACTGTTCCTATCAAATTATTATTATCAATCATTAGCAATGGAGCCACTGGCTGTGGGAGGGGCAGAGGGAGAGTGAGAAGCATCAATCATTAGTTTTTTGTTGCTGTTGCAACACCTTAGTTGTTCATTGATTGTTTTCTCACATGTGCCTTGACCGCGGGCCTTCAGCAGACAGAGCAACCCCTTGCTGGAGCCAGCGACCTTGGGTCCAAGTTGAGGAGCTGCTCAAGCCAGATGGGCCCGCACTCAAGCTGGCAAGCTCAGGGTCTCAAACCTGGGTCTTCCACATCCCAGTCCTACGCTCTATCCACTGCGCCACCGCCTGGTCAGGCTTAAATTGTTTTTAATTTCAAAAATATCATGTACTTTTCTAATTCTAGACTTGTTCATAAGTTGTACTCATCTTGAATGCCCCCTGCCTCTCTATGTAGTCTTTCTTGCTCTCAAGTTACAACTTCAAGTCTATCTCAGAGCACAGGTGCATGGTGTGAAATCCTGTGTCATTTATCAATCCCATATGGGTCATTTTTCTGCTAATGAATTGTTTTATAAGGTCTCTTGGAGCTCTAAAATTCTATTACTCTATGGCTTTCACATCTTTAACACTCCCTTTTCACAACATCCAGCTTCGGTCCTTTTAAACTTTTATATTATTTCCACCAAGCAAGGTAGTAACCATAAGTAACGTTTACTCTTATTATTTTTCTAATGCCAGTCTGTAATATTGAACTGTTTAATTCAACTTATATTTATTGAGTACCTTCAAGAGTGTTTGTCTTTGAAAAATACAAAGATGAATGAGACCTAGCTGCCCTCAAAGACTTCATAGTCTAGTCCCAATTTGTCATAATTAAAAATTTTACTCTTGCCTGACCAGTGGTGGCGCAGTGGATAAAGCGTTGACCTGGGAACACTGAGGTCGCCAGCTCAAGACCCAGGACTTGTCTGGTCAAGGCACATATGGGAGTTGATACTTCTTGGTCCTCCCCCTTTCTCTCTCACTCTCTCTCTCTCCTCTCTAAAATGAATAAATAGTAAATAAATAAATTAAAAAAAAATTTTACTCTTTGTAGTAAGTATCCATTTTGTGAATTACTGTTCTCCTACTTGGTTTAATAAATTTTTCAAGTGGTCACATTTTAAATTCAGAATTAATATTGAAACAAGACTTTGCTCACCATCTTTAAAATGAGTGTATACTTTCCCCCCCAAAAAAAATTCTCAAACTAAATTACTTAGAGGAGTTTATAGTAATTTTCTAACATTTTCTTAGAACTGACTACTTAAAGTTACACTAAGTTTCATGACTGGCAGCTATTTTCTGAGGGAGGGGAATAAAATCTATAAAATTTAGCTGCGAGCTTGGCCTTGAACTCCCACTTAATTTAGCAAGCCTTAATGGTTATCTAAACTGGAGATGTAAATATAAATATGATGCTGCTGCCCTCACCTAGCTCCTGTCAGATGCTATTTGGATGGAATTCCAACTTGGTCAAATATTTTCTCTGTAGTCCTTCTGAAATTCCATTTTATTTATAGAATTTAAACTGCAAATAACTTCACCATGTCTCTTATATGTCTCAAATACTAATAAAGAATGTATGTCACATTTAGAGTGCCTGCATTTATTCATTATATAAGAACTCTGTGTACTTTGTGTTACCCAAAACTGTTCACATCATAGACTACAAGATAGAAGATGGTTTGTTTGTTTTTATTTTTTATAACTTAATTAGAAAATTAAATTTAATGGGGTGACATTGATCAATAAGAGTATATAGGTTGCAATAAACATTTCTATGGCATTTGAACTGTTGATTTTAATATATACCCAGAAGATGGTTTTTTAACCTGATATTAAAATAATTATGTACGAGCTTAGAACAGTGGTTCTCAGTCTTAGCTGCACTTAAAATTACCTGAGGAATCTTTACAGGCCACACCACAGTCCATTGAGTTAGAATCCTTGAGATTGGATTAGGCCATCAGTGTTTTTGAAAGTTCCCTCAAGTAATTCCAAAGAGCAGCTAAAATTAAGAACCAGTTGAGAAAAATCTACTTTACAGTTTAGTTTACTAATATATAATCAGAATTTGTTATGCATTTTCCCCCAAGAAGTTTGTTACTTTTGAAATATTTTACCCAAAGAATTGATGGTTAGAGTTTATATGAAGTAGATGATTTTGATTACACAGCCTTTTTACTTGTAGTCCTTTTTTCTTTCTAATAAAACAGGATAGGGAATCCAGATTCCTTATGTCATATTATAGGGTACATTCCTGTCCTGTAGTAAAGGATAATGTGTCTGGCAAATACGATTGACTCTATAAAGATAATCCTTTCCTTAAAGCAGTGTGTAGAGAAAATATATAAAGAGAAAGGATTAAACTTTCTGTCCTCATGTCATTTTACTATATTAGTAATGAAATATTATGAAAGAACTATATACATCGGATTATAATTTGGAGAACACTGGGTTTGTATTTTTATAATTTAGTTACATTCTGACTTTCAGTATAGGTTTTCACAAAAATTTAATTTTGAAGTGGTGCCACTGCATAATCATTAAAATATATGCTTAAAATCAACTATAGTTTCTAATTAACAAGCATTATCAAGAGACAACAAATTCAGTAATGATTTTGGAGTGAAAGATGTTGAAAACTAAAATTTTTAAGGGTAAAGTTTAAAATTGATTATTAAAAAAGGAATCTTTTTTTAAAAAAGAAAGAATAGGTTTTTTAGTTCTTCTAAAAAGGATAACATTATTATAATTTTATGTTTGTCTTTAGGCAGCATTATTAAGATCATGAAAGCTTTGAGAACAAGAACTATGTTATATGTTCATTATACATCTCATATACAGTAGAAGAAAATATATACTATGTTCTCCATAAATATTTTTATTAATAATTTAAATATCTCATTTATTTGATATAACTCATTTTCTGCAGTAGATGCATTCTTTAAAATATTTCAAAGAAAAATATGTATATTAAATATTTGTACTATTTTGTTCTTTATTTTTTTTAAGTGAAAAGAGGGGAAATAGTGAGGCAGACTCCCACATGCGCCCCAACCAGAATCCACCCAGCAACCCCTGTCAACTGTTCTAAGCTGGTACATAATTATTTTAATATCAGTGGAGCTATTTTTAGTGCCTGAGGCTGACCCTTGGACCAACCAAACCATCCTCAGCGCTCAGGCCACAGTCAAACCAATGGAGCCACTGGCTGTGGGAGGGGCAGAGGGAGAGTGAGAAGCAGGTGGTCACTTCTCCCATGTGCCCTGGCTGCTAATCAAACCGGGATGTACATATGCTGGGCCAATGCTCTATCCACTGAGCCAATTGGCCAGGGCCCTATTATGTTATCTTAATATTACGTACCTTCTGATTAATAGTGGGAAAAATCCATAAGCCCCCACATTTATAAAATCATAGGAATTATTAAGTTTTTACACATTTAAATAATAATTTAAATTTATAATTTCAAATTTCAACTTAAATATGATAACATTAACAACGTGCTTATGTCTCCTCCTTCCACCCGTTTGTTTGTTTCTTTGTTTGTTTATTCTATATAGGATTAAGGTTACCCTTAATCTGATGATTATTGACAGTCATGTAGGAATCAGTAGGACACAACTGACCAGAGTGCTGTGAACAAAGACACAGGCAAGGAAGCACAGAATATGTTTGCATAATGGTAATAGAAAGTATTAATATGAAGTACTGGGTTTTTTGACAGCAAGTATTTATGATAAAGGTAGTATAGTATGATACGACTGATTCAAACAGATCTGAGATAGAATCTCAACACTTGACACCTTGGGCAAAATGTTAAACAGTTCTGATCGTCAGTTTCTTCATCACTGAAATTATGATTCTTACCTAAATAATTCTTTTTTTGAGTGTTTGATATAAAATGCACAGTTTAGTATATGGCATCTTCTAACATACTAAGCCCTGACACTGTTAAGCATACAGAAATATGAAAAAGTTCCTGTAAGTGATCTTATTGAGGAAAAAAATATACTTTAAAACAAATTAGAGGATAAAATGACCATATATCACAGCTAACATCTGAAGTAGTTGTAGTAAAAATACATAAATGCAAATAAACATCAGATAGACTGTATTACTGATACTTAAATACATTGATCATGTGGACCTCTTTCCAGAACTGCTATTTTATATATAGTTTTTATATAATCAGACTCTATTTCACTCCTACCTTAAGTGATCTTATATTGTTTTTTGTTTTTGTTTTTAACCCTTCTGAATTAAAATAGTAGAAAACCTACTCACTGTTTTTAGAATCTAATTTTGTAAGTTGACTTACATATTTTCTTTTTTTCTTGCTCAGATTCATACCAATAAATACTCATCTTTGCTTTATTATACCTTCACAATAAAAAAATGAATTTAATGAGAAATACTGTACCTCTAAGGTAGTGTCGTGAGCATCACAAAGAAAATATTAAATAATTAAGCAGACAGACCTCTGGACCTAAAGATTGAAATCTTTTGTTTTAAAAAGAAATATTTTGTTTTTCAGATAATTAGCTTTCTAATTGTTGGTTCTCTGAAATTTTATTGGGAAAAATTTTGCCCTGAAACCTAACCTGTATTAGATAAACTCTAAGACTATTTCTTAACCACTATTTGTAAACATTTTTAGTAATTTCCAACCCACTTGTTTAACTCTAGTGTGTTTCTAAAAACATCTATTAAAGTTTAACATGATTTTATATACTGAAAAAAATAGGCCTGCATGTTTATACTGTTTGGATAATATTTTTTATTTGGCTCTCCTATTACAGAGACCATGTCTTGTAGTTCAGAGCAGAGTACCTGGCACAAAAACTGACCTAATAGATACTGATTTTTAAATTATGGATCTGTTGATTGTTGTATTAATCTGTTCTTGGTTATTAAATATAAATTAGACCTCTACCAAAAAATTATATTTAGTATGCATAAAGATGATGCTAATGATCCTCTAGAAATACAACTGGAAGATAAATCATTAGAGGGATCTGCTCTTACATAGCTCATTTCTTGTCATTCAATCTCAGCTTAGTTGTTACCTGCTCAAAGAGGCTATTTTTCTTTCTATGCACATCTGACAATCCTCAAACTTCAGTTCCTTTATCCCCACCCCACCCCACTTTTGAAGCCTTTCAATTCTGTTTCCCCCTCTCCCTGCAGAATGAATTCTCCCTTCCTCTACACTTGAGTTCATTAATTCAAGCAGTTAATCACTCAATAATTCACTCAAGAAACAATACGACCACCTATGTTGGTCCTCCTTCCACCTTCTTTTTATCTTTGTATCCTTATTATCTATTTATTTACTTGTTTATCATCTGTCTTCCCAATTAAAATGTAAGCTTCCTAAGAGCAGAAACCTTGTCTGTTTTTGGCTTCTGAAACCTATGTGCTTAGAATAGTACCTAGCATATATGTTGTTTTTTAATAAATATTTGTTGAAAAATGAATGCAATAAACAGATATACTTGCTTATTAAGGTGCAAAGTGAAGAATTTTGCTCTACTGGTAAATCATCCTCTATAGATTATGTTCGCCGGGGTGTATTCCCTTTCTTTCCCTCTTATTGGTTGCTGTGTCTGAGAGATAATCTGTTTAACCCTTGGAAATAGACTTCGAACATGTAAAATTCTTATCTATACTTCTATAAAAGGTCTCTTGCTTAGAATCTCAGGGATCATTGAAGACTAGAGTTCTCTCTTAAGTAGGAGATTGCTTACTTACCCAACTGACCTTTGAATCAGGGATTTGATCTTTTGCCCAATGATCTGTCCTCAATTATAGTACACTGCAAGTTTATGAGTTTAGGCAATAGCTTTAGAACTGCTTTTCTCAGTCCCACCCATTGGGTCAGGGCTTGGCTACAAACCAGTCTCAAAAAGACCTAATAGGACCTTACAAAAACTATTGAAGGTATTTTTAGCCCTTAAACAAGACCTTTGATGGGGATTGTAATAAGAAGTCTAAAAATAACATTCTAGACTCCCTTTCAGCTAAAAGTACTCAGTGATACTCATTTGAAAGTATTAGACCAAAAACAAGGATGCCTGAAAAAATATAATAAAACTCAGAAAAGCAGAAGATATTTTAAGAAATGAGAGGGGGGAAGAAAAAGTAAGGTGAACATTCTATTTTGTTAGCTAGAAATGAATCATGACTAATGAGCATAGAATTAGTGCTAGTAAATTACTTGTATTATGATGGAGGAAAGCCACATAGAAAAGAAGTATTCATGATAAGTGTAAGGTATTTTTCCCCGCCGAGAAAGAAGGAAGGGGCCGTAGCCACAAAGTGTGGAATAGTAAAGGATTTATTTATTACCGCACTGCCCGGACAATGTTCTCTGGCCCCAGGAACAGAGACCAGAGAAGTCGCATGGGATGATCCGCGTGGGAGATATTTAAAGGGTCTGTAGCAGGGGTGCCCATACTTTTTCAGCTTGCGAGCTACTTATAAGATGACCAAGTCAAAATGATCTACCTACAATAAAAATGCAAAATAAATTTATTTCTTCTATATTATCATTCTTTAAGTTACTATTATTACTATTTAATATTGTGTATTCTTCTTTCACCTTTCTCCTTCTCAGCTCACTTTCCGGAGGAAAGTCAATGTCATAGTTTTTATGAACAGTCCAAAAAAGCCGCTCCACATTTCCCTTCTTTGGAATAGCAATGGCACACAGACAGATGAGGCAAACGCACTTAGAATATGACATAGTGAAAAAAATCCCCTCCCATTCTGTGTGCAAGTGGTAGGTTTTAGGCTTCTTACTTGTACCAGCTACGGCACTCATTTTTATACCCTTTGTTGTATTTAGTTTAAATAAATTGAAGGCTAACTACGCAGCAATGTCTTTTTAATGTCATGCAGTCTACCCACACTTCCTTCGACCAGTAGATCGCGATCGACGTATTGAGCACCCCTGGTCTGTAGGATGGGTGAGCTAATACGACTTAGTGAACTCTCACTGGCTGATGGACAGTCGCTCTTTTCCCAAAGACTCCTGGAAAGTTTCTTTTGGCACGCTTGGTTGTGGGCGGCTCTAGCCAAAATTTCCAGGTCTGGGTTCCTCACGTGACCTTCCCCCATTATCCACCGACCTTACATTCCGATCTTTTGTGTTAATTAAGGGCACTGCTTATTTGTCTGGCTACTTTCTGTTGATTAGGGGCATCATGGGGAGGGGGAGATCAGCAGGTGGTGGCTTTGAGGGATGTCAGGAGGAACATCTGTTTGGCTGTAAGTTGAGAAATTTCATGGATGCAGTTCTGTAAGAATTTTAAAAAGAGGAGTAAATATGAGTTATACACTGATAATTAGAAGAAGATTTAGGATAGGGGCAGCCCAGGTAAGAATGGATGGCTGCCATCAGGAGTTAAGCGAGTTGTAAGAGGAGAGATTCTTGCTTAATTTTCTCACAGACAGTTGAGGAGATTGAAGCTTCTTTCATCAGGCCAGTCCTACTGAACAGCATTGCTCCCTGCTTCAGCTTACTCTGGCAGCAGGTTCCTGGTGGGAGGGACAGGAGCAACAGGAGGATCTGCAGGGCCCAACCTTTTGGTGAGCCGCAGAGGAGTAGGGCGCAGTGGTTCTGAATGCCAGCGATCCTGCATGAGAGCAAGCCTGAGGCGAGAGACATAGTTACAAATGAAGGTAGTATTGATTATGGGGGAGCCCTTGGTATTGAGAAATGGTCGGAGTAAGTGGGAAGATGCTGTCAGCTGGATAGTGGCTCCAAGACTGTAGAGTGTCTCGACCCAGAAGGGGTACAGGGTACGATGGCATAACTAAGAACGGTGGCAAAAAAGGGGATTCCGTTTAAACTGCATGTCAGGGGTGACATGTGAAGGGGAAAAGAAGGGGTCCCATTCATTCCCATAACCGAGACCTGTGAGGGAATTAGAGGTCTAGAGTGTGATGGCAAAACAGAGAAGGTAGTCCCCGTGTCCACAAGCATTGAGATGGACTTACCCATTTCTGCAGCATTACCCTGGGGTTTGGTGATGGGGGTCTCTGAATCCAGGGCGTCAGTTATAGGAGTTTGAGCGATGGGCCCACCTGGCTGGCTTGACCTCCACGTAGAGACGTTGAGGATGAGCCTGCTGCCCAAAGGGGGCAATTGCTCCGTCAGTAACCCGGCTGCTTGCAGTCAGGGCAGGGTTTAGTGGGTAGCCGCGAGCAAGGACACTGTTGGGCACAGTGGTCCTGCTTGCCACACTTAAAGCAAGCTGTTGGTGGGATTCCTCTTTGCAGTTTGGACTGGGTTGGGCACTTTCTATGCCTTGTCCCTGTTGCTCTGCCGGCCTCAGGGCTGCCACAAGAGTCTGGGTTTGGAAAGTTACCTTCTGCTGCATGCGAGCCTGGTGAACAGCCTTAGCCTTTTTCTAATAGCCGTGACCATTGAAAACTTTAAATGCCACGTTCACAGGTCCCAGATAGGGGTTTGGGGGTTGAGAATAAGAGGAGGAGGGTTCCTAGGGAGCCCGGCACCCAGATCCAGTTGGAAACGCTGGAGCCAGAGAGCCAGACTTCCTGCAAGCAGATTGAGGTTGGGCTGTGGGGTCAGTGCAAACTGGATTAAGAGCCTATGGCAGGCTGAGAATGGCCTGATGGAGGAGGGGCTTAAGAACACAGTGGAGAAAGGAGGGGCCCCTGGCCAGCAGGGGAGGAGAAAGAGAGACTGGTATTTGCAGGTGAATGTGAAACAGGATCCTGTGAAGGGAGGGGAGGGGGCTCTCTGGAGGGAAGAGACCTGAAAGAGGTCCACAGAGGTACCAGAGATGGGTCCCAAGAGAGGGACGCCCCCGGGGATCAGGCAGGAGGGGGGAGAGTTGGGAGTCCATGGAGAAAGAAAGATTAGCAGAAATTTTAGGTGAGGTTTCTCTGGCCAGAAAAGGGCCTGTGCATAGAACAGGCGGCACAGAGATTAGGACAAGAGCATAGATAACTAGAAGCCCTGAATGTAAGGGATCTCCAACCAGTTTCCAGTTCTTTTGGCGATAGTTAAATTGGTGAGGGTGTTAAAACCGAAAGTCCCTTCAGGAGCCTACCTGGTTCGATTATCCAGTGGGTTCTGTGGCTGGGCACCAGCAGAGAAGAACAGTTTCTTCTTTAGGGAGGAAGAGATTTCAGATAAGGAAACTCTAGGAGTGTTTTTGGATTAGGTTTAGATTCCTGTGCCCCCACGGCCACCCTCAGTCCTCGGAATGGTCAGAGTTAAGAATTGGTGTCCCAAAACTCAAACTCTGGTCACCAGACGGATAGGTAAAGTGGATGTGCTCAGGACATCTCCACGGGCACACACGCACTCGAAATGGAAAGAGGTCCCTGATGCAGCTGTGGTTTCGGACAGGGAATCTCAGTGGAAAGAACTGAGGAAAGGCTGGAGGCAGGGGACTTACCGCACCGTGCGCCCAAGTGGATGGAAAGGTCAGAGATCCTGGTTCTTTCTCAGAGGGGAATGGGAGAGGAGTGGCCCCAGTGGGCTTCTAACTCCTCCCGGGTTTTTGGCACCAAATGTAAGGTATTTTTCCCCCCCGAGAAAGAAGGAAGGGGCCGTAGCCACAAAGTGTGGAATAGTAAAGGCTTTATTTAGTACCATGCTGCCTGGACGATGTTCTATGGCCCCGGGGACAGGGACCAGAGAAGTTGCATGGAATGATCTGTGTGGGAGATATTTAAAGGGTGTGTAGGATGGGCGAGCTAATATGATGTAGTGAACTCTCACTGGCTGAGATTTCCCAAGGACTCCTGGGAAGTTTCTTTTGGCGCACTTGGTTGTGGGCGGCTCTAGCCAAAGTTTCCGGGTTTGGGTTCCTCACGTGATCGTCCCCCATTATCCACCAACCTTACAATAAGCAGCCTGAGTTATCACTTCTAGTATTTAAAAATATACAGAAATATCCATAAAATCTACACAGAAATCTTTTTATTTCTTTGTTACTGTATGGGAGCTACCTTTCCTCAAAAACCAACACAAGATAGTATACACTGCATTTCTTTTTTAAAAAAATTTATTTTAAATATTTATTCATTTTAGAGGAGGGAAAGAGAGAAAGAGAAGGGGGCAGGGAGAGTAGCAGGAAACATCAACTCCCATATGTGCCTTGACCGGGCAAACCCACGGTTTCAAGCCAGTGACCTCAGCGTTCCAGGTTGACACTTTATCCACTGCTTCACCACAGGGCAGGTCTACATTGAATGTTTTTAATAACATTTTATGATCTTGAAAAGATGCCTCTGTAGTATGAATGGTATATATTCCAAAAGTTAGTTTATAAATCAACTGCTGCAGCATATCCTGAAGAAACAATTTAACTGATAGTTTCCCATAACATCTCTTAAAAACCTATCTAACTAGGTATGATTGAAGTGCCAATAAAAAAATTACATTTAACATAAACAGCCATTTTTAAAGTTAAGATAATAGTTATGAGGCATTGCACAAAGTGATTTATATACATACTCTTAATTATCAGATTACTATAAAATATATATTGTCTCTCTTTTATGATAGATGATACGTAAGAAAAAAAAATTCAGAAGCTTGCTCAGATCACACAGCATTGCATCCAGGATATGGATTCAGATCCAACTGACTCAAAGCTCTTCTTCTTTACCACTATGTTATCCTATCTTTATAAATCAGAAATATTTATATACTAGATTAGGGCAGAATTACCATAGAGGCAAAAAAGTAACATTCATATACAGTGGTTTACAAATAATTGTTTGTTTGGGATTGCTTAGATTTTAGTTTTTAATTATTTACATAAGTTCCTAAAATGTATTTGAGGTATATTTGATATATATATATATTTTTTAATGACCAATAACAGTTCACAGAAGAAAAGCTTGGCCAGGCAGAGAAGACGGAATTGGATGCTCACTTAGAGAACCTTCTTAGCAAAGCTGAATGTACCAAAATATGGACAGAAAAAATAATGAAACAAACTGAAGTGTTATTGCAGCCAAACCCAAGTAAGAAACTTTTTACCTTTTGTCTATCTCATTGACTGATCTTATTAAAAGGTACTGTTAGTAGGTTCTTAATGTTAAAAAAAATAATGTTTTAATTGCTATTGGAGAAGAGGATTCTTTGGTTTGTGGCTTTGAAGCTTAGGGTGTTTTGTGTGTGTGCCTGGATAAAAAAGAGGGTGGTAAACACTTGTGTATCCTCTAACATATTAACAAATAATGTTTTTCAGGACTTTGTAGAATCCTCTTGAAAACTCAATTTTAGGCAGTGACTTTGAATTTTAGGAATTATGAAGGACTGTGAAATTAAATGATTCCTTTTTTTAGCCAGGGGAGAATTATCCCTAAATAATTAAGGGAAAATTATATAGAAAGCTAATTAGTTACCAGTTATTTATGTTTATGTTAAGTTTTACATTTTTACATACATTATTCCATTTAATTTTCTGACAACTCTAAGGTTTTTCAGACCACTCAACTAAATAAGCTTGCAAATAAGATGTACAATAATTGTTTATGAATTGAAACTCACAAGTTAGCCTTTTCTCCAATGGAGCATAGCTAATTAGAAGAACTTGGAACTAAACCCCAAGTGTATTGACACAGGCTTTTCACTGTGAGCTTTATCTACCAAAACTGAAGGATAAAGGCAACGGTGCATACTTTCCTTCTCCTTTCCCCATCATTATTGTGACCGTGTTGTGAGCACCATAAACATACTTTAGTTACTAACTTAAAATTCCGACTTTGTTGCTATTATATGAAAATCAAGTACTGTACAAACTATTAGTAATTCTGTTTATTTTATTTAAATTGTGGTGACTTTTTTTTTACGAGAGACAGACAGACAGAAAGGGAGAGAGATGAGAAGCATCACCTCATAACTGCATCACTTTATTTGTTCATTGATTGCTTCTCATATGTGCCTTGAATGGAGGGTTCCAGCAAGCAAGTAACCCCTTGCTCAAGCTAGTAACCTTGGGCTTCAAGCCATAGACCTTTGGGCTCAAGCCAGCGACCTCGGGGTTTCAAACCTGGGTCCTCAGTGACCCAGGTGGATGCTCTACTGCACCACCACCAGTAAGACTAAATTGTGGTGACTTTTTAAACTAAGCCTTTTACACTTTGAGTAAGGCCTGGTCTTTCAATACCATGTGGTATTTCTTATTTATTTAAGAATACTTAAATTATATGCAATAGCAGCTATAAAAAAGAAAAGAAAAAGTAGTAGATGTTTTTCCTCTTCCTTGTTCTGTTGAGTTCTTCACATATATAGTCTGTTCTAAAACATGGTTTTCAGAGTGGCAAACAGTCATGCATGTCTGGTGAACGGGAATGGTATCAGCATGAAGAAGTTACAATGGCTTATAAATACAATTTTGTATTAGTGTAGTAAGTCTGAAGTCGTAACAGAATTCTTTTTTTATTTGTGCTCTGCTTGTAAAGTTACTTAGCTTTTATAAGTGGTCAAATCTAACTCTTTTTCTATAAGCCCTGTCATTTATAGTATATGATTTTTCAGAACCTAGGGTTTTTAAAAAATATATTTTGAATTGTAGCAAAATTGTCTACATACTCTTTAAGACTTGCTGAAATAAAACATGTATTTAAAATATACCAAATGTTTTATTAACTGATTGAAATCAACGTGGGGATTTATACTTTTGACCAAATAGGTAGAAAGCAGCAAAGCTAAGAATTACTCTAACAGTCAGAAAATGAAATTCTGAAATTTAGGTAACATCCTTTAAATAATTAGTTTTGAACTGACTCATTCTGATTTTAACTAACTCAGTGGTTTATAAATTCCTACTTAAAAATTCTTCTGATGCTGCATCACTGTCCACCACAAAAGCAAGTATTATTCTAAGAGCCTATTTTATGTGTTTATAATTAACATTTTGCCAACTGTTGAAGTATTTCTGTATTGGTTCAGCTCATTTTTGAAATTCCACAGTGATTTGACAGCTGTGTAAAGGTGAATTTCTTAAATATTACATTAAGATATTCCTTTATATTGTTTTCCTTCCCATTTATACTAATGTTCTATAATATGTCTTGTATTTTAATGATATTTTTAATGGTGAAATCTTTTGAGTGAATACATGTTCAGTAGTATCTATATACTTTCAGTACAATTAAATAAATTCAGGCATATATTGCTGATCTGTGTCTGTAGACTATTCCAAGCCTGGATTACTCTACCCTTAAACTCCCATGCCTATATTTAGACTCTAGAAGGGAGGGAGAGCTTTTAAACAAACAAAAGCCCAAAAACATGTCAGAAGTATGTGATTCTTCTAGGTAAATATAGAGTCTTATATTTATATTTTCATAGTTGGAAATCTCTGATTTTGGAATTATAAACATTCAGAGGTGAAAGTTAGGCATTATATGAATGGTGCAAAGGAAACTTCAGTAGATATTAAATGAATTCCAACTCCTTTTTGGAACTTAAAATCCAATAAAATGCTCATATAATAGATTTACTTTATATTAAAATATTTTTTATATTTCTAAAATAGTAAGTTTCTTAAGAGCTATGTAATACTCAAATATAAATAAAAATTGTATATTAAGATAAGAACTTGAAAGCATGCTAATTTCATGTTAACTTGACAAGGTGATAAATGGCTGGTAGTGAAACAAAACGGTCTACTAAATAGTTTTGCTCTTTTGAAAGAATTGGTCATTTTAAACCTTTTTCATAGATGCCAGGATAGAAGAATTTGTTTATGAGAAACTAGATAGAAAAGCTCCAAGTCGTGTAAACAACCCAGAACTTTTGGGACAATATATGATTGATGCAGGGACTGAGTTCGGCCCAGGAACTGCTTATGGTAAGTGAGAAGCAAAAGGTCTATTAACAAATATCTTTACTTTTAGATTTTTACTACTTAGAGACATTATTAACATTTACCTAATATAAGTGAAATCACTTTTAACTTCAACATTTTTATGTAAAAATTTTTAATTTAACAAAGTGAGAATTATCTGTTACAAATAAGTACATATAGGTTAATTTAATATATTTAAGCATGTATTGTTCTGAAATTTCATAAGATCTTCCTATGTCTAAAAATTTAAATGAGCCATGCGTGGCCAGGTAGCGCAGTAGATAGAGTTTTATCCCTGCACACCAAGGTTGAGGCACGTACAGGAAGTGACTGGTGAGTGCACAACTAAATGAAACAACTAAGTGAAACTGTCTCGATGCTTCTCTTTCTCTCCCTCTCTTCCTCTCTCTCCCTCTCTCCTTCTCTCTCCCTCTCTCTCCCCTCCTCCCTGTCCCTGTCCCTATCCCCCTCCCATACACCTCCCCTCCCTCTCCCTCTCTCTTTTTCCCTTCCTCTCCCTTCCTCTCTCTCTCTCTCACTCAAATCAATGGAAAAAATTTGTTTAAAGTTAAATGAATTTCTCACTTGCACTTTCATTGAATCTTATAACATCTCTATTGTAGTACTTATGATATATTGCAGTTTTTGTGGATCTGTCTCCTCTATTTAAAAATTTTTAATTTATTTATTTTAGAGAGAGAGAAGGAGAGGGAAACATCAGTTTGTTTTTTCACTTATTTTTATATTCGTTGATACTTAAATGTTGATTCCTGTATGTCCACTGATGGGAAATTAAACCTACATAGTTGGCGTATCAGACAGTGCTTTAATCAGCTGAACTACCCAGCCAGCATTCCTCTCTCTGTGTATATACAGTGTGTCCGTAAAGTCATGGAGCACTTTTGACCGGTGACTAGTCAAAAGTACACCATGACGTTACAGACACACTGTATTTTTTAAGCTTTCTGAAGGCTTATTTATTTCTATAGAAAATCTGACACATAGTGTTTGAACAAATCACTAGTGCTTTCATTACACAATAATTTCATTAATACAAAAATGTTAAAAATGGTTGTCACTGGATGTTTGGATTGTATTTCATTTCTATTTTCTGCATAGTTTAATTAAATTATTATATTTTACAGTTTCTCCCGTTTGTTAGTTGTACTGACTTTAAATGTTTAGCTTTAAAGCTCAGAGTTATACACCATTATCCTTCAAATCTAATTTTCTCTTAACATAAGACTATTTTAATTTCTGTAGCTTTTTTCCTATTGTTATGTCTAATAATTCTCTTTATTAAGACTTGATAGGTAAATTAAATGATTTTCTACATGTAGTTCCAATTTATAAAATAGCTCATAAATCCTGGAATTAAATGAACTTAACCTTTACTAGTTCTTTTTATGTCAGAAGGAAATAACCTAAATATTTGGTAATGAATGCCACTTAATCCATTAACTGGCTTTTAGATATGCAACTTTAAAGTTTTTACATTGTGTTCTTCAGAATATCACTTTTTTCAGAAGTTGGAAAATACTTAAAATTTCTATAGTTCTATTTCTAAATTTTAACTATTAACTTTAGAAAAACTTTACACATTAAACATTTTTTTATTGCCTGCTAGTGCTAGAAAAAGTTAGATGCTGAAGTCATAAAGGTGTAAGAAAGAGACCCCACCCTTTCTTCCAGCAATTATAGGCCCAGAGGAGGGTGAACATTTAAAAGCCTTCAGATTCTTTCCTTTTTTAATTTATTTCATCTGTTTGTATCTCTAATAAGTCCATTGACTGTAGCCTGGTTATTGGAATTGGGCTTTGTGAATCTATACTATTAATTGATAGCTAACAATTGAGTATTCCAGGCATTGGACTAAGCACTATATAATATAAGCATTATTTTGGTAAATCCTTACTTTATATCCTACACATATGTATATTGTTATGCATTTTAAAGATAAGGAAACAATCTTAGAGAGGTTACATAATTCATCCATGATCACACAGCTAGTACTTCAAATGTAAGCCTGCATCCAGAAATTGAGCTCTTAACTACTATTTATATTATCACCAATCACATGTAATCTCATCCTTACATGAAGGAATTAAATCCACAGAACTAAAGCTTTTTAAAGATGGCCTTGTGGTTCTCTTTCTTTCACTTTTATTTTCTATAGTACTTGTCTTTCAAAACATGGATTTTTCTTTAACTTAAAATACAAATATATGCTGTTATTTGTAGATACTGGTACTTGAGATAAGTACATAAATATAGAAACAAGTCAAATTTTTACTTCATCTACTTATTAAAATATTTTAAGCATTATTATAAAAGCATCTACACTTATTTGAGCTGTGACCGCACATACTTTTTAGTGTATCCATCCTCTTTTGTTCCATTGATAGAATTAGTACAGTTAACTATGATACAGCTTTATTTTTGTAATTTTTATTTAGATATTTATAATCTTTAACTTTTAAAATAAAACTGCCTTAATTATAGTTAATTCTGTTTGATTTTTTTGCTTAAGTAAACAAGTGACAGCTATAAAGCAAATCAAATTGCTGATTTATCTTAACATGATTCTGCTTTCTGACATTATCAGACAATGGTTAAAAAGAACTTTTTTTTCATTGCAGGTAATGCTCTTATTAAATGTGGAGAAACACAAAAACGAATTGGAACCGCAAACAGAGAGCTGATTCAAACATCTGCTTTAAATTTTCTCACTCCTTTAAGAAACTTTATAGAAGGAGATTACAAAACAATTGCTGTAAGTTGAAAAGATTTCCATTTTTAGTAAAACATTTATACACACACACATACATATGCATGGGGTCCTCGGGTTACAACATAGTTCCGTTCCTACGACAGGTGACATAACCCAAATTTTGGTGTAAGTCAAACCACACCCTAGCCTAAGTCACTTATCTATCCTAAACAGTTGTAAAGTCATAATTTAGAACATAACAACACAACTAAGCCACAGAAAAATAATACTGCATATTCTTCTACCGCACACAACCAGACTAGTTTGCCCACACATTTTGTAAGTATAACGCTAACAGCATAAACTGAAACACATCTCAATCTTTTTAAGTTTTTATGGAAGTGAGTGTTGTAAACTTGAAATGTCAAATGTCGAGACTGTTGTAACCCGAGGGCCCCCTGCATACAGGTTTTAATGAATAATTTGCCATATTCATGACTATGTATATAACACTAGTTAGAAATTTTAATCTAGCTTGGTGTATATTCAGCAGGACACAAAACTAACCAAAATAAAGGACTGTTAATGATATGGACTCCATTTTTATATCTCTATAATGTTATTGAGATGTCCTTGCATCTTTCTTGTTTATTACCAGCACTAAAATCTATAGAAAGAGGTTCCCGGAATGATTATAAAAAATTTGGCACAAAATATCACCACAGTAGCCATGTACCTAACTATTCATTTAAAACAGGAGCCAGACACCTCATTAGCTATATTTCTGGCTATTACACTTCCTGTCTTTTTGCATCGCTAGAAGTCTTTTATCTTCTTTTCCCATTTCTGTATTTTACTGCTGAAGTATAAGTAGTACATATTATCACTTTCCCAAACTTTATCTATTAGTCTATTACACTGGGAAACAATTTCTTTTTTCATTTCTGATACATGAGGTTTTAGAACTGTTTCTATATATTTCTGCATCACTGATTCCAAATCAGAAATCCGTTCTTTGGTGCATGCTCTGGTTTTTATGCAACTTTAATTTCTTTTTGTTACAGTTAATGGCATGTGTTGGTTTTTAAATTAGAATTAAAGGACAACAACTCTTGGATTGAACATAACCACAAGGCAATTAATGTTTTACAAACATCAGTTTTACATCATTGTAGTTGTTTTTAAGTGTAAAATATTATTATCTGATAAAAACACCCTCTTATTTTGTTTTAAGATTAAAACATGGCTTCTTCGAGTAGGCGTAAATGTAAGAATAGTCCTGACACCTTCTGTTATATATGTGTCTGTTACAAACTTCAACATCAAAGGCGCAATATTTCATCATTTGTGACACGTGCGTATATTGCCTATTTTCAAGTTCCCCTTGGCAATCAAGACAAGAATTGGGCTTCTCATATTGTGTGTCATAATTGTGAGGAAATGCTTCGTGACTGGACAAAAGGAAAACACAAAGGAATACCTTTTGGTATTCCCATGGTTTGGCGTGAACCTAAGGACCACAGCAGTGACTGTTATTTATGTCTGATCCATACAAAGGGCATTGGCAAGAAAAAAGGCATATGATCGCATATCCTAATATTTCTTCAGCAATACGACGTATCCCACACTCTGAGACACTCTCAGTTCCAGTTTTTAATGGTTTTATTTCTTCTAAGGATGAAGAAAGTGAACATGGTGATCAATCAAGTATATTTTGATAAGATGCATGAGGAAATGGTTGTAGAATCTGAAGGATCTTCTTCTGATGCCAAGGCAGTCATTAACCCCTCAGCAGTTTAGCCAACCTGAATTGAATGACTTAGTAAGATATTTGGGCCTATCAAAGACAGCAGCTGAGTTATTAACCTCCAGGCTTCAAAAAAAGAATGTACTTCACCGGTCAGCTAAAGTATCCTGTTTCAGGAAGCTTGAACAAATTTTTGTGGACCTTTTTTCCAAAGACAACACTTTGTTTACTGTCATGATATCAGTAGTCTTCTCAGCCAGCTTGGTGTTACCACTTACAGTCCAACAGGATGGCAGCTATTTCTTGACAGGTCTAAACAGAGTCTGAAATGTGTTCTCCTACACAACAGTAATGTTTATAAAGTGGTTCCAATTGGTTATTCAACTCATCTGTGAGAAGATTATAATGACATAAAAATTGTCCTCAACTTTCTGTAGTATGAGGAGCATAACTGGATCATTTGTTTGGATCTTAAAATGGTAAACTTCCTGCTAGGACAACAGAGAGGTTTTACAAAGTATCCTTGCTTTCTGTGTTTGTGGTACAGCCGAGCTCAGGAGAAACACTGGACACAGAAGGAGTGGCCGAAATGTGAAGTTCTGGAAGTAGGGATGCAAAATATTGTGAATTAACCTGTAGTTCATCGAGACAGGATCATTTTCCCCCACTTCTCATCAAACTTGGCTTAATGAAGCAGTTCAGGCTTTGAATAGAGAAAGTGAATGCTTTCAACATATTATTTCTGATTTTCCTGACTTGTCTTTCGAAAAGATAAAAACAGGTCTATTTGATGGACCTCAAATTCGAACCCACATACGTGACGAAGAATTTGTCAGGAAGATGAATAAGGAGGAGAAAGCAACATGGCAGTCTTTTATGGCAGTTACAAAGAACTTCCTTGGCAACAAAAAAGCAGAAAACTATGAACTTCTGGTTCAAAGGATGCTGTTGGCTTTCCACAACATTGGATGTAACAGGGTTAAGATTCACTTCCTGAACAGTCACCTTGATAAGTTTCCCGAAATCTTGGAGCTATTAGTGATAAGCAGACTACTGCCAGAGCATCAAATGAGATTGTCCTCAACAACTGCACAAATGCTAATGCTACAAATGCAAATTTTTGCCTGAATAGAATTTAAATAAGTTTTGCACAAATTTTATGATTAAAATAAGTGTTTTGATATGTTCTAATTCGAAATTATAGACAAATTCTGATGCAGTCATTTCTTTTAGTATATTAGTGTATTTACTGTATTATATAAATGATTATATTTTCATAAACATGATGCCCAAGAAGATATTCTACTTCATTATGTTAAACTAAATGTTGAAATTTTACAATAAGATGAAAACCTAAAATCTTGAATTGCATAAAGACATTAGCTTACAGAGAAAAACTAATGTTATGTTTGAGATCAGTACACTTGAAATAGGTAAGAACAAGTGTTTTTGTGGATGCAACAAAAATTTTGTTCCCCAGAATTATTTTTTAGTTTAATTTAAGTAATAGAGAATGGAGGCTTGGGTGAATATTTTTTTCTAAGATTATTACAATGCTGCTCTATTTTAAATACTAAGTCAAACTTTTATTTGCCGATTTCTTATTACAGTATATTACAGAAAATATGTTTATAGCGAATTTGTCTCTTGGTAAAAGTATTTGACCTGAGACAAAGGAAATATCACCAAGTTGAAAAATGGTTTGAAAGATACTAGATTGTCAATAGGATCACCTGTCATCTTTCCCACATATCTAAAATATCTCTATATTTTAAAATTGTAACAGTAAGCAAAGGAAGTCAGATACCCGAAATGGTCATAAAGAGTGCAGGCCGGTGACCCTGCACTCAAGCTGGTGAGCCCACGCTCAAGGCAGCAACCTCGGGGTTTCAAATGTGGTACTTCACTGTCCCAGGTCAGCGCTCTATCCACTGTACCACCACCAGTCAGGCTGATTCATATATTCAGTGGAAAATTATACTTTAAATATGTATGCTTTTACCGGATTTTAACATCATTAGACTTTATATTTTTCTTTCCTTAATTTATAGAAAGAAAGGAAACTGCTACAGAATAAGAGACTGGATTTGGATGCTGCAAAAACCAGATTAAAAAAGGCAAAAGCTGCAGAAGCTAGAGCTTCGGTAAGTAATGTTTTTAATTTTAAAAAATATTTTAAGTTAATAACTTAGACTTGTAAAATGTTTTACTCATATATCATGCAAGCTACAATCTGTCATTAAGACTAGATATGAATTTAGGGTATTGTTTTTGTGTTTTTAAACAGATTTATCAGAACTTAATACAGTGGTACCTTGAGATACGAATTTAATTCGTTCTGTAACCGAGCTCGTAAGTCAGTCAGCTTGTATATCAAACTGCCGATACTGGACCTACGCGCCAACTAGCGGCAGCTTCCCAAATCACGACTCGTATGTTGGAATTTTGCTCAGATCTTGAATAAAATACAGACGGAGTCGCAGCTCATATCTTAAAAAATAAAATTGTATGTTGGTGTGTTTGTATCTCAAGGTACCACTGTACATCCAAATCAATGCACAGTAGTCATATCAAAAAGCAATATTCTTATTTCAGTGATACCTTGTTACTAAGAAAGTAAAATTATGAGCCTTCAAGCCATGTCACATGGTGATGGCAAGAAAGTTTTTTGGAGATAGATTTATTATATTTGAAATAGAAAAGACAAAATAGTAATTAGGATAAAAATGAATCCAGGTTTGAGAATGCTTGTGTGTGACTTAAAACGTAGATATGACTCTCTTTATACATGGGATTCAAACTGACTAAAAGGAGTTATCACCAAGAATAGTTCCAAAAACATTCAAACAGTGGCAGCACAGACTGACAGGTGGCTATTTTGAAGGGAAGGAAACCTATTTGGATAAGTTCCGAGGTTTTCTCATTAAAACAACCTCAGATACAACTGAGGGGGTATATATTAAATATAGTAATTCAATGATTTTGTATATATTAATTTATATACAGTATACACATTATACACATATAAATTATATATATAACTATTTTAAGGTTTTATTTATAAGCTTATTTAATCTAACACTTATACTGTTAAATATTCTAAAGTTTGAAGAGATTCATCAGATTTCGATTGGAATACCTTTAAGATAGTACAATATAAATAAGTTTGAATTTATTAGAGGAAGCTAATAAGTTTGTTGTTAATTTGGCTAAGAGATGTTTTGTTCAGAGCGCGACATTCCTACTGCCTTCTATTCCCAACTCCCTACCACCACCACCTCCACCACCAAGAATTATATTGTCTTAAGGAACATGCTACCACAATCCTGGTAAAAGTCTCTTGTGGCTCTGTTGTTTTGAGAAAGAAAAGCTTGAGACTTGGTTTGTAATAAAATTTAAAATTGCTAATTTGGTGTTGGACAGTGGTGTCTGAGATTATTACCCCAGTACGTTATATGAGCAAATTAATTTACTTCTAGATGGTTCCCCATTTAGAGATTCTGTAGTACTTACTGCAGGAGATTATCTTTAACAAGACATTAATTCTAGATTCACTATCTATTTCACCTCAGAATTATTCTGACATCATCATTAAGGATAGCCTAATTTCTTTAAGCAGACTTTCTTGCAGAATCAAAACTTTAAAAATGAACACTGCGGTTATCAACAGACTCTGGGTATTCATTTCTAGTTGCTAATAAATTTATATAGTAAAGTATAAATTGGTTTTTAAAATACTAATTTTCTAACCAGGAAATAAATATTAAATAAGGATTATTTGATAATAAATGTTTGAACTACAACAAGATTTATTCAAAATGCCTACATATGCCTAGTGATGATCATGGAATAAGAATAGACAGATTGTGAGAGATGTTGCCTTTTGATATACCCAGAGAAGACCTTGTTAATTTTCCTCTGCTGTGTATTGTTGAGGACAAAATTGTTTCCATAAGGACTTAGATTTAAAATAAAAATGAAAGATTATGCAAGTGAGTTTATTAAACAATTTCATTTATACACCAATTTTCTAGAATTTTTATATTGCATAAAACAAAATTTAACCATAGCGAACTATTTAAAATATTGAGACAAAAATTTACATTTCCTGATTTTAGTTGTATTCTTTCTCCCTAGATAACCAACTCATTTTCTCCAAACTTTATAGAAGTTTGACATAACTTTGGAAAGGAAAAGTCTTTTAGTTTGTTACTAGATAAAGACTTGAAGCATGCCTTTATTTTGTGATTTTGTTTTCTGTATTTCTCTTTCATATTCTTAGAAATGACAGAAAAATAAAAAGTTCTAGAAGTTTTGGTTTGCTTTTCCTTTTCTTCTTGGACACATTTCTGGTTCCTAATTGACAACTGAAGAGGTGACACTAAGCCCATACTTTTTTTGATTTCACTTATATATAAATTTCCATGGATTGTTTTGTGACTATTTATTCCTTTGCAAGTAAGATTTGGGATGGTGCATATCAGTACTTTTAAAAAAAATTTTATTAACTAAATTCTTGTATCTTTTTTTAAAATTCTGTATTTACTGAATACTAATTTTGTACAGTGTGCTTTGCTGAGGAGAAGTATTCATAGATTAATAATGCAACATCTCTACTACCCCTGATACACAACCTCATACAATTATCTGAAGTTTCTGACAGTTTAGCCCTATCATTAAAATATTTATGCTTGTATCCAATATTGCTACTTTACTGTTTTAGTAGTTAGCATTAGTAACTAATGGTTACTAAATACTAATGAAGAATAGTAAAGCTACATCAAAAGCAGTTCAGAAATATAAAACTGAGCAGAAGAGAGAAAACCTACTTGAATGTTTCACAATGAACAAAAATACAGTTTTGAAAAATAGTATAAAACATATGTTAGAGAAGCAAAGACAGTATAATTTTTATATTAAATTTTAAGCCACTGACATTTACTAATCTAGCCTTAGTCTTACATAAACTTATTTAAAAATTACTTTAGAGTTTTGTTAATAGAAAGAAAAAATGTCATGTAGTTTCAAAACTCTCTAATATTTAGAGGTTTAGATCTCAGTTACTTTTGGGTATGCAAATTATAATGAAAAATAGGTCTTCAAGTAACAGAACAGTTAATATGTCCCTCCACCCACTTAAGCATTTCCACAGCCCTCTAATTCTTTAATCTGTGAAATGAGTAAATTTATAGCATCATCATATAATCTTAACTTTAAGGTACACATATTAGAATTTAAAGGTTATTAAAAATACAAGGATTGACATGCCTTTCATATTTATTCAGACTATGCCAAGACCTGGCTGAGGCCAATTGAAAGAGAATGTGGTTGAGGCATCATACAGTCAATAAAATAAAAATGAACTTTGAATAGGAACGCTGTGGGTAGGCAGAAGGGCTTTCATAGGTGAAATTTTAATAAAAATTACAGATAATGATGGCAGTTTTTAAAGTGATGTATTTTCCCTAAATGATGCTAGTTTAAAATAGAGCATCAATCATGTTTTGTCTTTGAAATTTTGAATCTTTTGGACATTTAATAGGCACCACTCTGAAATTCCATATAATAATATAGTTGTTTTCTTTTAAGTAGAAAATTATTTTATCAGTTGTCTTAATACCTGTTTGTGTGTTCTTTACTGTACAGAAATAACTTGTTTCACTGTGTTTATACCAATATGTATTCTTTGTCTCTTGCCTATGTATTTAAGCAACTAAACTCAGCTCGCCTTGAAGGAGATAACATTATGGTAAATTTTTCTTACATGCTCAACTTCCTGCATGTAAAATGGCTAAAGGTTTGTTGGCCTACTGTGTTTTCTGCATCTTGAATAAGTGCCTTCTCTTGCTATTACCTTCATGTACAGGTCTAAGATACTCAAAGCCATGCATTCATGTCAGTAATACTAGCCAAAGTAATATTGGAACTAAAAGCAAATAAAGTATGCGTTCTAATTGCCAAATATATTAGCTATGCTCCATTCAGATTTTGAATCTGAATTTACGCATAAATTTATTGTACCTTTTATATAAAAGATGTTAATTTAGTTGTCACTTTATATGTTCATATTTGGTAAAGAAAATTAACAGAATTTACTTAGAGAAAAGTTTAAGGTATATAAATTTACTCTTTCTCCATACCTTTGATGTCTTTTAATTTTCACCAAAATCCAACATAGAATTAATTTCTTTTGCAATTCCAGACAAAAACAAACCCCAGTAGTTAGGTCTATATCTGTAGTGGTAATGCCCATTCTGCATATAATGCTAATTTACTTAAGAAGGTTGCAGAATAGTGATAATTGGGCAAGAACTGAGAGTGAGAATTGCTTTGAGGAAATTTTAGAGATGTTAGAAAGTTTTTGATTTTTTAACAAAAATAGAAATTAAAAAAATCTGACCATTGCCCAAATCTTATAAATGTTACTTGGCCAATAAAGATTTATTAGTATTTGGCATTATGCTCCTGGTACATTGCTTCCATAGAAGAGGCATGGACACTGCAGTACAGTCAATAGTAAATTGGCAGTTAAGTGATTGCTTTTATTTCTAGTATTAGCATTAAACTAAAAGCAGAAGGGGAAATCCATGAAGCCCTGGCTAATTTAGGGCTTTCCTTAGATAGCAAGAGAATGCATTCATTTATTTTCATTGTTCTCATTGTTCTATCTGTAAGTAAATAAAAAGTATAAGAGTGTTTCAGTCATTCGTAATTTAGTATATAAATCATAGGTTTTCTTTTATTTGTTTATTTGTATGTGTGTGACAGAGAGAGGGACAGACAGGAAGGTGAGAGAGATGAGAAGCATCAGTTCTTCTTTGCAGCTCCTTAGTCTCCTTAGTTCATTGATTGCTTTCTCATATGTGCCCTGACTGGGGGGTTGCAGCAGAGTGAGTGACACCTTAATCAAGCCAGCGACCTTGGGCTCAAGCCAGCGACCATGGGGTCATGTCTGTGATCCCATGCTCAAGCTGGCAATCCCATGCTCAAGCCGGGTGAGCACCTGTTCAAGCTGGCGACCTCAGGGTTTTGAACCTGGGTCCTCCTCATTCCAGTCCGATGCTCTATCCACTGTGCCACCAACCAGTCAGGCATAGGTTTTCTTTCTTTCTTTTTTTTTTTAAATTTTATTTATTTATTTATTCATTTTAGAGAGGAGACACAGAGTGAGAGAGAGAGAAAAAGGGGGGAGGAGCTTGAAGCATCAACTCCCATATGTGCCTTGACCAGACCAGTGCAGGGTTTTGAACTGGCGACCTCAGTGTTCCTAGGTCGACGCTTTATCCACTGCGCCACCACAGGTCAGGCCATAGGTTTTCTTTTATAAAATTATCCTAAACAATTAGCAAGACTGTTTCATTTATTAGGCACTGGTTTCATTACTAATAGTATCTACTTATAATAAAGATAGATAGATAGATAGATAGATAGATAGATAGATAGATAGATAGATAGATAGATAGATTAGATAGATAGATGATAGATAGATAGATAGATAGATAGATAGATAGATAGATAGATGATAGATAGATAGATAGATAGATAGATAGATAGATAGATAGATAGATAGATATAAAACTCTGGTCATTTTAAATTCATTATATCTAGTTTAGGCACCCCTCCCCACCCATGGATCTACCATGTTCAGTGTCCATTTAGCCTTGCTTAATTTTAATTTTCTAAAATTCTAGAATTTTAGGCTAAAATTAAGAATTAGAAGTTATTTCTTCCAAACTTTTCATTTTACCGATGGGAAAACTAAAACTAAGAAAGGTTAAATATTCCCAATTTTAAATAACTGTTATTATTCTTAATTTATAAAATTAGAAGTTTCAAAAATTGATAGTTTGTACATATGAAGACATACTTTCACAATATATTAAGTTTTACTAATTCAGTTATCACTGTATTTAATCTGCTAATGTGATTCTGGAAAAGAGTATGCCATTTGAATTAAAATATTTACATCTTTCTCTACTAAGTTGCAGAAAATGTTAAATTCCAACTTTCATGCTGTGTATTTTCTCTAATTTTTAATGCTGGCTAGATTTGGGCAGAGGAAGTGACAAAAGTAAGTAAATTGTTAAACTACAGAATTATGAAACAAAAATTTAATTGTCATTCATCCAGAAAATACTTGACAATAACCATGGGCCAGTCACAGTCTTTGTTACTCTATCTTATAAAATCTGAATATGATTATGGAACACTCAGGCTCACAAAGCAATAGAACAATGCAGCCAAGATACTGTTTGTACGCACTGTTGATACCTGTTTGATTGAGTGGTGATCTTCACAGTGCCTTGGCAGAAGGCAGGAAACACTTGGTTTATTCATATGGCAATTATGTAAATTATAGTTTAGCACCATGTCCTGTATCTTCAGAAAATTAAATGTCGTATGTCACACAAAAGAATTTTCTAGGTAACTGAAGCTTGTTCTCGCCCACACCAAAGCTAATTTTTTGTCATTTTAGTTGAAAACATTTGTAAAAAAGTATTTTACTGCTGCATTAAATACAGGATAGCATATATTTAATTTTACTTAAAGTTAGAGTCTTTATTAGGACTATCCATTATTATACTGTGTGACAGTTGAATCTGTTGTTTGTTTTGAAGTATGTTGTCTTCTCCCTCAGTGTCAAACTTTCATTTTTAGAAGCTGTCCATATAGCTGCTACTAGCCTGTGTTACCAATTCTAATCTTTCTGGGCTGGGAAGTCAAGTAACTACACAGGAATTTAATCAAGTTATGACTTTAGTACAGACTTGATTCAAATGTTATTGGAAGTCTTCAGAAGCATTTTCATTTACTTTTTGTGTTGAAGCCTACCAGGGTCAGACCTCAGATGAAGACAGTTCTGGGGATGTCGGCAAGCAGTATTGTGGCTCCTAACTATTACCAGTTTATACACTTTAACTTTTTATTTTCTGACTTTGTAGGATTGCTAACTATACAGTGTGTTCCATGCGTAGGTAATGGAGCTGTTGAGTCTGACTTAAAAATTCACTGTGGAATTCTTGAGTTAATGCTCTCGTCCCCCTTTGTGGAAACTGTTCATCAATTTAATTATAGTTTTACCCTGGGCTCTGATTTCTTCCTGAACCTCTAGCATGAAAAGATCGCATAGTAATATAGGTTAAACAAGAAAACCAGCGTCTCCTCCACTTTAGTTAGCATGCAGATAGACCAGAAAAATTCTGACTTGATTCGGCAGTCTCTACAAGTTTGAAAAATAGTTGGTATAATGGGAAGAAATTTATGAAACATATTTATATAAATTATGTATATATGAGAGAAACAATAAAATATGTCAAAATTGATTTCAGGAATGTTCTGTAAATCTCACTTTTGTCATACTTTTAAAATGTTTAATTTTAAAAGTTTATATTTCTGGAATATTTTTAGATTTAAGCTCATGGGAAAAATACCACTCACCAAATTTGTCACAGCAAATACATGACTTAAGTTCATAGCTGATACCACATTTCTGAAATCACAGAACAACAAATTCTTGCCATTTTCCCAAGTTACAACTTAAAAAAAACTCTTCTTGCTTTCCTAATCCAAATTATGCTATCAGTTAGCCCACTAACTATCATTCTAAGTAGTAGGTTTTTTCCCTAGAACTCTACATCATAATTGTAAAATTAAATCAGGGAATGAGAGCTTCTGGGAGACAGAATAAAAACCTTTTAAATTTATTCTTTCTTTAAACCCTTTTTATCTGTCTAATATAGATCATTTTCTTTCTTTTTAATTAACTGAGAAGTGGGAAGGCAGACAGGCTTCCACATACATCCCGTCCAGGATCCACCTGGCAAGCCCCCTATGGGGTGATGCTCTCCCCATCTGGGGCTGCTGCTCCATTGCTAAACAACTGAGCTATTTTCACAACTAAGGCAAGGCCGTGGAGCCATCTTCAGCACCCAGGGCCAACTTGCTCAAATCATTTCAGCAATGGCTGCAGGAGAGGAAGAGAGAGAAGGGAGAGGGGTGGAGAAACAGATGGTCGCTTCTCCTGTGTGTCCTGACTGGGAATCAAACCCAGGACTTCCACATGCCAGGCTGACACTCTACCACTGAGCCAACCTGCCAGGACCTTAGATCATTTTCTTTATAGGTAAATTGATTATGCTGAAACTGAATTCACCTCAGCTTCTCATATTAATTATTGTGATGTTATATGTGTCAAAGTAGAAATGATCTGGGACTTTCCTTTGTTTTGCAGCTACACGAGTCATAAACTGAAACTTGTTTAAAAAAGAATGAGATTCATGTTTCCTTCCTATCATTTGCATTTCTATATATGTAGTCTAGATTGTATAGAAGAATGACTTCCTAAACTTTGTAACATGGTGCCTTTTTCACAATTAATTAAATTTTGTTCAAACATGAAAGACTGATCACTTGTTCTTAAGATCATTTTCTATATTTTTAATTCAGTGTTTTTAGCTGAAATGTTATTTCCAACTCATATTCAAGCTTTCAGGTCACTTTTAGTCTGCTACCTAGCAGATACATTGTCATTTAGACATCTTTTCTGCCATGTCAACTAAAGGCTGTTAAATCAAATTGTACTGCACAATCAAAGGTATATATGGAACTAGCCTCATTTTCTTGTTTTGGGTTTGTTATGGTTACCTTTGTTAATCAAAACTTTTTGTATTCAAGCAAGCAGAACAGGAAATAGAGCAAATGTGACACTAAGGTGATTGGTTTTTCTTAGCATTTTCCTTAGAAATAATATTGTTTCTTTGTTTCTCCTGGAACTTTTTTTACTTCTTACTAGCTTACAGATGTAGTTCAGCCCCATTATTAAAGCACCATGTATTCATTCTGTCAAGTAAATTTAATTTTAATACTTGACTTACTGAGTAATTAAAGCTTATTTTTGTAAGTCCTATCTAGTGGTCAATTCTTAATCCCCTCTGCCAGACCTGTTGCCAGTGAAATGAGAATAATAATAGCAACTGATTATCTATTTTGCTTTTACTTCCTTGTTGACTCATTCACTAGGTCAACTGATGCCACCAGGGGTGAACGAGAGGGCAATGGAGGGTGTGAAATGAAAAAGTTCAGACCTTGTTTTTATATTTAACTTCTTTTTATATTTACTATACTTTTAGACAGTCTTGGAAATATTGGCTATAGGGGGTAGTTATTTATTCTGGAGAGGTAGAAAATATCATTATAATGACATTACCAGCGATGATTCCCATTGAGGGAAAGCTAACTATTCTGAGTATGAATACCAACCAATTCTCACTGAAGGTTTGAGAAATGTTTTTTGCCTGTATTTATTATTTGTACATCATGTTGATTTTATAATGAACTGTTATATCCCAGCACTAAGCCTGTATCAGTGGTTGAAGCTGGTAGTGGTGTACTGTTTCACTTAGACCTCTTTCTAGCTCCAAGTTCAGGAATTCACCCTGGTAGCTTGAAGTCAACTGTGGTAGGAGTATTACGCCATGAAAATGAACTTAGTAGTGCTTTTTCCCACTAGGCAGCCAGTTTACCCCAGCGCACCACTGATTAAAGTCACCCGTAACTGGCAGAAAATCTCCAGCGTCTCTTACTGACAATAGTTCTGCTTAGAATGTATTTCATGCAAATTTTGGAAAGAAAACTAAAAGGAAAAACATTTATGTAAGAAAAAGAATCATTATGTAGGAAAACCTGAAAACTATGTTCCTAGAAACCAGTATGATGGTAACACAAGAGGTTAAAATCCTATGGTTTCATTCTGAAGTATTTTGTTTGAGATTAAGGGTTAGCTTTAATCTCAAAATAAAGTAACTATAGTAATAATTGAGAATTTTGTAAAATGATACTTGAAAATATATTGATTGTCCCATAATAGTTTTTCAAGGGTTTTATGTATATGTCATTAAGCTTTGGCATTAAAAGATTATTTTGAGTTAAGTACTAGTAAGGAATTAGTTCTGTCTAAATCAAGTAATGTAGAAAAACTAAGGTCTACAAACCACCAGGACCCAGTTTAGATTCAAAGCAGAATCAGGGAATTGCCAGATTATCATTTGGGATTTGTTTGGACAATTTTTTTTAAGAGTCTACACAAATGTATGTAAAATGGACTAGGTCCTCCTAATGAGGTTCTAAACTATGTTCCAACTTAAGTCTGAACAGGAATTAAGAATAACTCAAAGTGAATTCGATCGTCAGGCCGAGATTACCAGACTTCTGCTAGAGGGAATCAGCAGTACACATGTGAGTGTTTATTTATTGGATATTCCTTTGGAACGAAAGATTTTTATAGCCCTAAGGCAATTTGGAGAAGAAAACCTGAACTTTCCTTTTAGTCCATTGTCAGGGAAATTTAAACTGTGTTACTTTTTAAGATATATGAAGAAATATTTTAAATTTTTTTTGTACTTGATCATCTAATTCTCCAATTATAATCAACCAATTGTTGGTTTTTGTTGGCTAAACAGTTTGTTATTATACTGTTGACCAAGGTTAGTATTAATAAGTCTTGCAATAAAATGCTAGATACTATTTTCCCTGAGTACAGTGTTGTAATCTGTTTCCCCTTATGATTTACCACTTTAGATAGGTTTCAGAGCAAAGGATTGACTGTAACTTTCCTTTACAGGCTCATCACCTGCGCTGTCTGAATGACTTTGTAGAAGCCCAGATGACTTACTATGCACAATGTTACCAGTACATGTTAGACCTCCAGAAACAACTGGGAAGGTGATAATTTCCTTTTCACATATGAAATTCCTGATAAGAGAAGAAATTCAGATTTTTGCTTATAAATAATAGAGGTGAAGATTAGAAAAATTAAAGACTTGTATTAGCTTGCTTAAAATCATATTTTTTAAAGGAAAGTAAGTATCAGACTTCTGAGGTTACAAAAACATTTTGAGTTCTTCTGGCACCGAAAAATGTTAACAGGGATGAGAAGGTAATTTAAATTAATACCTTCTTAGTGCTATATAAAGAAAGCTTTAAAATTGTTTGAAGTTCACTTTTCTCTTGAATATTTTTTCAGTTGGTTGAGGAAGATAAATTGACACATAGCTGCCCCTAGAGATAAACAAATTTATACTTGCTCATTACTCATTCACTGTTTTAAAAAAAAGGTTTTAGAATATTATGTAAGACTTCAAGCCCATCAATGTTATTATTTTAAGTGTAATGATATACTTTAACACAGAATGATAGAACATAAAACATAAAGCTCAGTCATTTGTTCAAATATTTATTGAATGAATATTCATTCAGTATTTAAAATTCATATATTATTGGACTATTCTGGCCATTAGAATTATAACAGCAAATAGAATTGTCAAAATTGCTTCCCCTTATGCAGCTTCTTACGTTGTAAGGTAACACTGGAAATAAAATAATGTGCAGGACAAACATGGTTTCTGCTCTCACGGCACAGGATGGGGGTGGGCAGGCTATGTGGTAGGTGGCAAGGTAGACGTGCAGCTTACTGTGAGAGTCATCTAACTGTGACTCAGGTGGGTCTAGCAAAGTTTCACAGATGAAATTGTTTTAGGAATATAGATGAACAAAGGGGCAGGGATGTATATTCTAGGCAAAGGAAGAATACAGGGTTGGGCAAAAGTAGGTTTACAGTTGTTTGTATGAAAAGTAATACAATAATTAATAAATAATAATACAAGAATAAACATTCATGTACTCACAACTGTAAACCTATTTTTGCCCCACACCTGTGTGTGTATAAAAGGGCCAGAGGAAACAATGTGGCAAGTTTGGGAAACTAACAGTGTTTATTCTGTTTGGAGCATGATGTTCAAGTTAATGGGATGGTAGATGAGGCTAGAAGAGTGAAGCAGCATCATGTCAGGAATGCCCTTTAAAGTAGGCAATGGTAGAGCTTTAAGATTTATACAGTGAGGAAATAAGAAAGTGGGGGATGATGTATAACATTTGAAAGAGGAATATCCAGAGAAGTTATTTCAAGGAATAAGGCAAAAAATGCTCTCATCACTTTAGTATTCCTTTTTGCATATTAATCTTTCAAAACAAGACTAGAACAAAATTAGTTGAATTTACAAAACCAATTTTAGATTTTAAAAATGAGTGTAACCTAATACCACTAGTTAGTGTAATAGAGCTTACAGAAGGATTTATACGTCTATTAGATTTGAAGTTTTGTTATGTTAATGTATTAATATCTGAAAGCAGAATACCTACTACTTTCTTCCTCATACCATTACAACTATTTTAAGCACAAGAAACCTTAGTACTTCCTTTCCACTTTATCCTAATACTCTGTGGGAGTGCAGCAAAGGGGGTGCTTTGTTACCATTCATGCTTGCTTTCTGCCTGCAACTCAGCCATTCAGACAAAATATAGTTATTGCTGCACTTTACAGTAAGCTCAAAAATTTTAAAACGAAGCTAGTGCTGTTATTCTAGGAAAGAATATCTAGTTTGTCTCACTGCCCTCAAAGAATTATATTACTGGTAATGACCAGTGATAGAAAGTGGGAGAAATTTTAGGCATTTAATTTGTTGCAGGATGATTTTTAAGACAGTATACAGAAATATTCAAATACAGAAGTTAAAAATCATCCAGAGCCACAGTAACAAATTCAAAGCTATTTCTGAAAAGTAGAACCAGGTTGTAACGTTAATAGCTATAGTAGTAGTGTTGTTAGTGATAGTAACTGAATAACAGCAATCACTTAGGAAGGGCTTGGGTGATCCCATGCAATCTTTTAGATGCCTCCTGTATGATAATATTAACAATCCTCACACAAGTGAAGTAGGTACTATTCATATTTTACAGATGAGATAACAGAGCACTAGTCGAAGATTAATAAATGTATTTTATTCTTAAATAATTCTTAGGTTTTAACATCAGGTTACACCAGGAAGTCTATAGTTTTATAAATGTGTCAGTAAAAGTTATTAGAAGGTGAAAATGGCCTTTCAGGTTTTTTGTTTGATGACTTGATTGGTTAGTGGGTTGGTTGGTTGGTTTTTAACTATTAATTCCCCAAAGTTGATATAGGTAAACCTTAGTGGTTAAACGAAGGCTAAAAATACTAGTCAATTTGAAAGTAAAATTTCAGGGTAGAAACTTAAAAAAAATCTATATGTGGGGAGAGAGAGCTTTTTCTAAATTTTCAGAAATATGCATATTTAATCACTTCTGAAAACTGAGTACACTCAGGAAGGGATGCTAAGAAATGTGTTCTTGGGCCCTGGCTGGTTGGCTCAGCTGTAAAGTGTCGGCCCAACATGTGGAAGTCCTGTCAGAGAACACAGAAGAAGCAACCATCTGCTTCTCCACCCCTCCTCCTCCCCCTTCCTCTCTCTCTCTCTCTGTCGCTTTCTCTCTCTCTCCCCTCTCCATTCCCACACCCGCAGCATTGACTGGAATGAGCAAGTTGGCCCCAGGCACTGAGGATGACTCTATGGCCTCACCTCAGGCATTAAAGTGGCTCAGTTGCTGATCAACAGAGCAGTGGCTCATTTGCTGATCAATGGAGCAGCAGCCCCAGATGAGCAGAACATCAGCCCCAGACGGGGATTGCTGGGTGGATCCCAGTCACGGCACATGTGGGAGTTTGTCTCTCTGCCTCCCTGCCTCTCATTTGATGAGAAAAGGAAAAAGAACAAAAGAAATGTGTTCTTCAGAGTGAAACCAGAATTAGAAATTCATTCTTCTTATCATTAGAACCCTTTTATCCATCAGAGAAACATTTGCTTTTAATTTTTAAAAATGCGCTATTCTAAGCATAAAGGATACAGTGTAAACCAAACAGACCAAATTTCTGCCTTCATGGTACCTACATTTTATATGGCAGTAGGGGGGAGTAGGAAATCAGTGTATATGTGAATTAATGTAGATTAAAAGTGATAAATGCCGCCTGACCAGGCAGTGGCGCAGTGGATAGAGCATCAGACTGGGATGTGGAAGACCCAGGTTCGAGACCCCTAGGTCTCCAGCTTGAGCGTGGGCCCGTCTGGCTTGAGCAAAAGCTCGTCAGCTTGGACCCAAGGTCACTGGCTCCAGCAAGGGGATGCTCGGTCTGCTGAAGGCCCACAGTCAAGGCACATGTGAGAAAGCAATCAATGAACAACTATGGTGTCGCAACAGCAACGAAAAACTAATGATTGATGCTTCTCACCTCTCTCCGTTCCTGTCTGTCTGTCCCTATCTATCCCTCTCTCTGACTCTTTCTCTGTCCCTGGGGGAAAAAAAAAAGTGATAAATGCCATAGAGGGAATACAGCGGGGAGTACCTTGGTTAGGGGTAGAGATTTGCAGTACTCAGAGAAGACAGAGACTTAGGAGATATAAGGAAGTGAAGGAGGTAGGCATCTGAGAGAAGATGCTCTGGGAGGGCTACAGCAAGTATAAAACCCCAAAGCACACAAGCAACAGCAAAGACGGCGAGGTTGTGGACAAGTCCAAGAGATGGAGCTGGAACACAGGGCTTTGGAAGTCACTGTTTGGACTTTGGCCTTTACTCAGAGATGAGGAAAAACCTTTGGAGGATTCTAAGCTGAGGAGTGATGTGATTTGATCTTAGTCTTTTATAGGATAGTTCTTGATGCTCTGTTGAGGATAGATGTTAGTAGGCATGGGGTGGTAGCTGACAGACCTGTTTGGAACTTATTGGAATGACTTAGTCATTTAGGAGATGATGGTGGCTTAGGTCAGGGTGACTGTGGTAAATATGGTGGAAGTTGTCAAACGCTAGGTGTTTATTTTAAAAGTAGAGCCAGCAGGATTTGTTGACAGATTCTATGTATTATGAAGCTCAGAGGAGTCGAGAATTACTGTAAGAAGGATAAGCTAGACAGGACACTTTATTAAAATATTATTAATATCCATAAATCTTTATCTACAGTGGAGGTTGGTAGAAAGCAAACACTGCCATCAAGTGGTGGTTTTCAGGAGCTTTGGTCACTCGGAAATAGGAAATGAGCCATTTTCTTTTCAACAGTTTTCCATCCAATTATCATTGTAACAACAATCAGACTTCTGCGGCACCTGCACCATCTGCTTCATCAAATGTGATTGGTTCTTCTGCCTTGACCTCAACAAGTGGCCTAGTAATGACCTCTCCTTCCAATCTTACTGACCTTAAAGAGTGCGGTGGCAGCAGGAAGGCCAGAGTTCTGTATGATTATGATGCTGCAAACAGCAGTGAATTATCACTTCTAGCAGATGAGGTGAGTAATGTGGGCATAAGAAGAAAACTATAGTGGGTTGACATATCTTCTAGTATTATCACAAATGCAAATTCCTCGTTACTTATTTGGAAGTAGTTTATCATAAATGCTTTCATAGATTTCAGATGGTTATAACATCTTATAGAATTTTAACTACTATTTAACAAACTAGAACATTACAGAAATAGTTAAAGCTTTTAACTGCTAAATAACTGGAAGACTTCTAACACTGTCTCTTAAAAATTTCTTTAACTTTTCGCAAAGTTGACAGTAATGTTTAAAGTTATTTGGGAGTGCATAGTTAAACAAATTAAATACTAATCTGATTTGTTTTCCATGTGTTCATTTTTTAACATAGTAACTGGAAGTATTTTTATTTTGCAGGTGATCACTGTGTTCAGTGTGGTTGGAATGGATTCAGACTGGCTAATGGGGGAAAGGGGAAATCAAAAGGGCAGGGTGCCAATTACCTACTTAGAGCTGCTCAATTAAATAGGTGGGCTATGGAAAACTGTCCACCATGACACCGTATTTATATACAGTTAACTCTAAATAAAGCGGGTTTAGTATCTTCTATGTTAATGTTTTAAGAGACTGAAAAGAAAATACCAGAAACCGGCTTTCTGCCAATAGAATTGCATGGTAACTATTTCATTACAGACTTTATGTTAGCGCTTTCATGCCAAGAATGTTTTCTTACAAAATTCTCTTTCTACTGAGGTTTCACTAATAAGCAACTTACACTTTTGAGCCCCAACTTAAAGCAGAACTGTTTTCTACTGAATTTTTCATTAATGGCAAGCTATTTCTTTTATGTAAAATAAATTTATTGTGAATTGATATCAGTGACTCATTTATTAGATATAGCCAAAGAATAAAATTAAAATTTGTTTTTAACTGTTTGAAAAGAGATCTAGGATATAAAACCTCTTTTGTAAAGAATATGTTTCTGAATGTTTCCATGAACAGAAATGCATTTATACTATGTTTACCTTGTTTTCCAACAGAAATTGAATTATTTCAGTAATACATTTCAATGGGTTATCTGGGAGTGGGGGGGTATTTTATTAAACACTACTGAATGATTTTTTTTAAATTTAAGAACAACTAGTCTTTGAGAAGTGTTACCACATTTCTCTGGTGTATTTGCAGTGAAGGTTCTAAAACATACAAGACAAGTTCAGTTCACTAAACAATATTTTAAGATTGTTCAATTGGTGCACTATTTCATGGATGATCAGGATTAGATTTGTTAAGAATTTACTGCTGTACAGAACAGCAAATTTGCAGACTCGCATAACTACATTCATCATAGAGTAAATTGTTTACAAACAATCAACTTTTGGTTACTCTGAGCCTACTAATAAAATTTTGAAAATCTATTAATGAACTTAGGTTATCTTTATTAAGATCTCTAGTTATGAAACATACACAAATGAAGTGATTAATGACATACTTTGAGTCAGAAAATTATTAGTTGGGCCATTCCCGTGAACCAGATTGTTTGCATGTTAGGACTTCTGCTGTCAGTCATTCATTTCATTCATTAAGCATTTGTTGAGGTCCAGATACTACGTTGATCAACGAGATACTCCCCTGAACAAGGTGCAGAAACAGTGTCGATGTTGTGATAGAAGAAATATAGGGTCCTGTGTTTGGGAGCTATGGGAGTCACCTAATTCAGATTTGGTGAGTGTGAGATGATTTGGAGAGGAAGTGTTTCAGAGAAAAAAGATGTCCCAGACCTGGAGCCAAAAGAATGTCATACATTCTGACAACTAAGAACAGTTCAGCCTGACTTGCACATGAAATGCAAAGGTGTAGCTCATTTCTTCAGGGAATCTTAATGTACCAAAATTACTTTTAAAAATGATAAACACTAACACATATGGATATTTGAAAATGGTGTTTAAGAATTACTAATCAGAGCTTGGTAAACATGTTGATAATTTAGTTCACAGTCCAGACTTTTAACAGTGGTTGTTACCTTTTTATTTTAGTTTATGAGACAAATTCCGCAAATTTAGAGTTGTACATGAGGCTTTGATTCACACTGAGCATCACTACACTGTTCACCCAGAGCTGGTTGGGCTTGTTAGTTAGCTGTACCCAAATGAGCAATGCTTTTTTCCCCCAGAAAGGAAGTTCTGCAGACAGCCCTGGAGTATTATTAAGTTATATAGTTTTAAATTTAGGCTTTAAAAGATAATACAAAAAAACTCAGACCAACTTAACAACTATAAATTAGATTTATAGGAGGTAGAGTAGTAGTAAAGGGGAAAGAGTGGGGAACTGGAATGGAGTGGCCCTGGATTCAAATCCAGTCTTCCTCACATACTATATACTCAGATGATGTGTAAACTGCTGTTTCCTTATTAACAAAATGGGGATAATTATGCCATGGTTATTATTGTCTTGTATGTTAGGCAATTTGGGGGAAAGTTTTGGCCCATAATAGAAACATTCTCTAAATATCAGTTTCCCTTTGTTAGATCTTATAGCTTCCTGACCTACAAGATAGTAGGCCGCATTTATGACTGTACCAGAGATACCTCTTTTATATACACGACCTGATCTGTTCTACTCCTATCCTATCCTCCACCCTCCTTCAGACTCAGGTCTAGGCTTAACCTCACCACAGTCAGTGTAAACTTTTATCAGAACTTTCTGCTTTCCATTAACTGAATATTGATTATAGTAACCCAGGAATGTACATTAGCCCTCAATAATGTTAAGGTTCAAAGGTTTCTTGTTCCTTTGTCTACCACAAATCAACCATAACATGTGGACTTGTCTGTTTATTGCCTTTTATTTTAATGGGGTTTTTTGTGATTGGTTGTTTAGGGAGTATTTTTGGTTTGTTTTATTTTGGTTTTGACTTATTTTTTTAAAGTCATAGGTTTTTTACTCAGCTAAAGGCCCATAAATTTTCTTAGGCATGGAAGAAAAGCTTGGGGAGCCTGTTAATTCTTGGTGCAATTCAGAATTATTTAAATAAACCCAGTGCCCCTGAGCTTAGGTATAGTAACATGTGAAGGATACACATATAAATAAAATACTAAACTTGGAAATAATTATAGGTTTTTTTACAAACAGAAAAAATAAGTGATTGGATTGTCTCTACATTTGTCTGCAAAGTGATCTGACCTAAAAGGCTTTGGTGTTAAATCAGTTTTTATGGTGCTAATTAGAATTCATATCATGGGAGATTAGAGCCCAGAAATGGGAATGTGCCTCACTCTGCGTAGCATGAGGAATAAGAAACCTGAAGTCAGTGTATAGTCCACCCTCAGTCTGCTGTTACTCTCCACCAGAACAAACAGAAGGGGGATGTAGGAGCTGGTGTTGGGAGGACACTTCTGAGACAAACTGAGAGGAAGGTGCTGGAGCGCTAGACAAGAAGCCACAGTTTTGTTTACTTAGGCTCAGCTTACCTCCATGCTTTGTTGACAGGATTTCTCACAAATCTCTGATGTTCCTCCCAAATGCCTGAAGTTTTGAAATAGGTTGCCCTGGTATGTAGCACTTAAAGCCTGGGTGAGGAGTCATAGTAGACAGATGGCTTTGCAGTCGACTTGCACCCGGCTTTGTCTCAACCACTTCTTCAAATGAGTAAGTGGCTCTTACATCTTGACATTCAAAAGAGAAGGAGGAATTTTTAAGAACATACCTTTCCTTTGTCTGCACACCGTCCTAATCAGAAGATTAGAAGGTCTACTCAGTGGGGCAGTGGTTCTCAGTGTGAGAGCCCAAAATAGACAATACCAGCATCACCTAGGAACCTGTTAAAGATGCCGATTCATATTTCCAAGTACTGTTTGCCTTTATTGTTCTGATTTCTTTTGTTTTGTTTTCAAGGGGCTATAGAACTAGTCTTGGTTCTTCATGTAACATTTTTTAAATTTTATGACAAAAACTATCTGTTGTAGCACTACTCAAAATTATATAGTTACTTTTATCATTTATGTAGTATATATCAATCACTTAAGAATATAGGCTTCCTAAGATAGAGACCATAATTCTTTTTGATCACAGTTATTGCAAGACCTAGCACATAGTATGTACTCAATAAATAATTGTTTAATGAAAGGAAAAAAAATGCAATTCCTAAGCCTTATCCAGGATCTACTGAATTAGACTCTGGGAGGAGGACCTCACAATCTGTTTTTACAAGCCGTTGGGTGATTCCACTGTGAAGGTAGAGAACCACTTCCGTAGAACAAGGAACTTGCCTCTCACCTTCAGGCCTCCTATCTGGCCTCGCTGGAGAAATGCCTGCCTGGTACCTGCACCCACAACAGTGCTGTCTTGATGTAGAGGAGCCTGCTGGGCAGTACGATAAGTGGGTGTGAAGGTGGAGGGCATGCTTAACTGAGGAAGGGAAATGCTGTTTGGAATGCCAGTACTTGGTTGCTCAGGGGGCCACCAGAAAGAGACTTCTCAGTCTGAAGAAGGGTTAGCACTACTGCCACCCACAGTTCCACTCAGCACAGGGCAGTTTGACATCCAAGCACCCTGACAAACCACTGAAGTGCTATCGGACTAAAGCATACATTCCTGTGACTCAGGTTGCTAAACTGTTCTCATCTCCACTTCATAGGAGACCTTTTTAAGAATTTTTAATGCTTAATAATATAAGTCAGGTGTGTTGGTAAAAAGTGAAAATACAGTTTAAAAGATAAGTCACAATACCACCATCCAGGGAGAACTATTATTTGGGTGTATAGCCTTCCAGACTCTTTCGTGCTTTTACCGAGTTTTTAAATGAGGTCAACTTGTACACACTGTTTTGTAACTTTTTCACTTGATAATACCATGACTCTCCTGCTGTGTCAAATGTATTACTACATCTTTTTGAATGGCTGCATGGTATTCCATCATATATGCCACATTTTATTAAGCTACTGTGGATTTTTAGGTTGTTTCTAATTTTTTACTAATAAACTGCTTTAAAGAATATTGTGTTACTAATCTTTTATGTGTTCTTAATATTTCCTTAAGATGAGTACTTGGAAGTAGAATTGCTAGTAGAGAGAGTATGCCAGTTTTTAAAAGCTTTTGTTACTGTCACTTTGACCCCTAGAAAACTTATCAATTTACACTTTTTTATCAGCAGTGTAGGACATTGTTGTTTTGTTTGGTTTTTTTTTTTTTTTGAGGGCTTACAACTAAATGTTTTAGAGCCTTCAGTTTAAAAATAAAGGGTAAGAGGAAGATAAAAAAACCTTGTAACATTAAAACCAAGATTAGTGAAATTATTCTGACATTATGTCATTTACTGTTCTACCTTCTATTATGTATTTTGTCATACTTTGGGAATGTTTGCAATATTAGCTTGCCTCTTGCTTTTATTCAGTCTCCTGGAAGCACTATCACCTTTCTGACTTTTGCAGAAATGGTAGGAGCACAATCTTAAGCAGACTGGAATCTTGTCATTTTAATGCTGGCTTACTGTTAGTTTTAGGGAGCACAGCTATAATAGGGAAAGGAGAAACCTTGGAAGGTAGGCAGATCACTGGCTCTCCCACTTGGTAGCCTGGCTTTGTGTCAGTCAACCTCTTTGAATCATTTGTTTATGTACTCTTACTGATCAATGTCACCCCATTAAATTTAATTTTAAAATATTTTTTTTAGTTTTCAAAATAAATAAATGAAGGCAAATAAAAGAAAAAGGAAAGAATATTATAAGCCTATCTTGTAGTGTTGAAAAGTTTAGCCATATTATGGACAAAGTGCCTGGCACCTGGTAAATAATAACTTGTTTGGTTTTCTAGCTGAGTCTGTTAGAGCAGTTGATGTTAACCTCTGTGAAGTAATACCACTGCCATTGCCAAATAAAATCTGCCCTGAAAGCAATCACAATAATTGGACATTGCCTTGTACATCTTACTTTACTACAAAATCTAGTTCTGAAAGATTTTCTCATTTTTCCACACCAGTATTCAAATAACCTAATCAGATACAACTTCCCGACAAGGTATCTAATGGGAGATTTCAACTACTGTGCTTTAATGGCAGCGATAGTTACTATTCTAAAGTAATGAGCTGGCCGTGTCCCCTTCTAAACTGCCCCACCTTGGCCCTCAGCTGATCATTGTACTTTGGAGGGCTTGTCCTCCACCGGTGAGAACCTGACACGGGGCCAGCTCAAAGGCAGTGCCAACCAGCTAAGTCCCAATGGCACATCCAGAACTAGAGGACAGAATTGATTAGTCCAGTATGATAGAACCATTTAGAGAAGTACCTGAATCCTAAAATGTGCTCAGCAATACTTCCTAAATATAGGCATTCACGGTTAACAGCTAAGTAATAGCAGACAAAGCCTCAGATACCAAACAATTTTCACATTTAGATGAATGCCGGTAAGTTTATATGAGCCTCTGGTTTGTTGCTCATAACTTAGAACTACTCAGTCAAAAAAAAAAAAAAAAATGAATAGTAGGAGGACTTAAAAAGGGTAAAAATAAGGCTCTACAGGAAGGCTTCAGATTTTTTAGACTAAAATTGACTGATTATGAGGTGAAAGAATGAGCTACTATCATAAGCAACTTTTCTGGAAGCCTGATGCACTATGGTTTAAAATGTGTTTCTGCCTAGTCCCATGTTCTAATGAAACTTGAGCTACAGTTGGTAGTCCCCAATATCCACCTACTTTGATGCCTGCTTAACTTTTGTATATAGTTTCCTCTCTCTTCAGCTCCACCCAAGACCTTTAAGAGTAACCTCCAAGGCTCCCTACTCCATGATATTCTGGACCCCCGATGCAGAATTGATTATTCATAAATGTAGATATATATTCATGTAAGTCAGCTATGGCATTTATAGCCTGGCATCTCAGTTGCAAGCCTAGCAGACCTAAAGGAGAGGAGCATACTTAAAGCAGAAGTTTGGCAATCCCCATAGCTGCTTGCAGTGCTCTAATTTCTACCGATCTACGAATAATTCAGACTTGTATGTTTGCCCAAAGAAACATTGCCCCTTTTAGACATCAGTATCACAGAAAATACACATTTACTTCTCTTTGAGAGTGAAACTCAGAATCTGTCATTATGACTTCCCATTGACTGGTTCTTTTTACACAGTGCTTACCACTGACTTGTATTAAGGAAGGGACGTTTTTGCTGGATATATCTATACTTTTTTTTTTTTATTATTCATTTTAGAGAGGAGACACAGAGAGAGAGAGAGAAAGGGGGGAGGAGCTGGAAGCATCAACTCCCATATGTGCCTTGACCAGACCAGTGCAGGGTTTTGAACTGGCGACCTCAGTGTTCCCAGGTCGACGCTTTATCCACTGCGCCACCACAGGTCAGGCTGGATATATCTATACTTGAAGTTAATTTAGGACCAGTTACCTCTATTAAGTAAGGATTGGGCTGACTACATTATTAAGCTTTTCTGTGTAAATGTCTTCTATACAATGAGTTAACTTTCCTTTCTTTCTCCTCTCTCTTTTCCAGCCTGCCTTTCTCACATTTTTTAAAGTAATTTATACTACTTTATTATTATTATTATTGATTTTAGAGAAACGGGAAGGGGAGGATAGAGAGAGAAAGAGAAACATCGATTTGTCCCACTTACTGATTCGTGTATGTGCCCTGCCTGGGGGCGGCAGGGCTGGGGAGGCGGACCAATGGCGTATGGGGCCAATGCTCTAACCAGCTGAGCTGCTTGGCCAGGGCTTTTACATTTCTGCGCATACATCCTTTCTCTTTTTTCAAAAAAGTTAGATGGTTTGGAAAATGTTTACCACTTAACAGTGAAAAGGTAAAAATGCTCAAAGGAAAAAAGATAAAATAATTTTTAAAACTGCATGTTAGATATTGCTCAGTTTTTACGTATGAGTGACAAACGTGACTCAGGTCCCAGCAGCCAAAGCAAAGAAGGAAGTGCTCACTGAGAGAGCCACGCGGTGCTCAGGAGAAGGCCCCTCACTGGGGAGGACATTGAACATATCAAGCACCAAAGCAGATTTAACTTAAGAGAACAGAGCTCTTTCCCTGATTCAGAATTAAGTGTCACATGACTGCTGTATTGTAGTTTTCAATAACTTGAGGATACAAACGAGCATAAAATGCCTCACTTTAACATCCTGAAATACAATGACTGCAACGTTTCCTGTCAGGATCAGGAGGAAGTGAAGGATTCCCCTGCACTATAGATTTCTAACAATCTCCAGGGATATTTGATATCCACAAACCAATTCTCCTCCTTTCTACCTGCTGATGGAGAAGGGACTCAAAGACCACTCCTGCCTCATTCTAGGACAGCTTTGGCTCCCACCCCATCTCACACTCCAATCCCAGCTGCCTTGCAAACTTTCTGTGGCCAGTGACTCTGGGTTTAGCAGACTGTAAATTGGTTAAAATCAGAAGGTCACTGCTGGCATCTGGTGCAGCATTCTACAAGAGTGGGTATGGAATGCTATTTTAATTAATGTAGTTTAACTACAAGCAGTAAAGTTACTGGTTATGACTCAAAGTCTTAAGGTGGTGACATGACAGGACTCTTTCTCTCCTATGCAATTTATGGGGACCCACTGCCTCAGCAATTTTGGTGACGGATCTTACCCACACCCCTGAGCTTCTTGCTAAACCCTAAACCACCCCCTCTTCAATGCCTTCTGATGGAAGTCAGAGCACTACAGCATGATTAGAGGGCTTCTTTCCCTATTATGTTCAGTTGAGGGCCTCAAAACACAACCCTCTAGGTGCAAGAACTCTCCCAATTTACACACACACAGCCAATTCTTTCAAGGACAAGTCCCGACAAGGACAGAGGTGGATGACAAATTCCACTTCTGGACACTGTGCAGACTTGAAACCAAGACTCCCCTTCACCCCATAGCCTCTGGTGAGGGGAAGCAGCTCACCAGTCTGGTCTATTTCTACCTTCACAGTAAGTCCCCTCTGAGGGGACTTTATTCTATCCAACAGTCTGGCTTTCATTAAAACCATTTCATAACATCTACATTTTTTTTATTATATTTGAACCCATAAGGAGTCCTACCTATTGCTAGGCTGTAAAATATTACTATTATTCTTCTGCCTAACCTAGACAGAATCTGATTGCAAACCCATCTAGCATGAAAATCTATTTTAAAATCAAAGAAACAAATTTTCAAATCCCAACTCTGCCAATTATTAGCTGTGGATTGAGTAGGTTTCATAACCTTGATTCCTGCTTCTTCACCTGTAAAATACAGATTAAAATACCTGCCTCCTGGGTTGTGGCAAGCAGCTCTCAAAACCTGGTCCCCCAACGAGCAGCATCAGCATGACTTAGGAATTTATTAGAAATGCAAACTCTCAGACACCTAGTAAATCAAAAACAATTTGTGTCTGACAAGTCCTCGGTTATTTGATGCATGTGGAACTTGAGGAACCACTGGTTGTGAGGATGAAATGAAACAATGCATGAAAGGGCTTGACTCAATAACTAGCACATCACTAAACATTTAACAATTCCTATTATTGTCACTATCAGAATTTCTAAAATGATGAATGAACGTCACACCCTTCAGGCAAAGTTCCATCTATATTTCTCATCACCACTCTTTTCGTAAGAGTTTGGCAGCTGAAGGTTTAGAGTTCTCTGATGAGAATATAAGGTATAAATCCTTATACTTTAACCAATCATGTGGAAAATGAATTGAAATAATTTTTACCAAAAATTACCAACTTAATTCTGTATAGACAGTCATCCTATCTCTTCAAAAAGGAGCAGTTGGAGAAAGGGTCAAGATTTTTCTCAGAAAAGTCCAGAGTGTGCTTGTACCCATGGGAAAATGAGACACTGAAGTTTCAAAGTTCTGCTCCACAGAGTACACCAATGATCATCTTGACCTGAAAATTTTCACAGCATATGTTACCAGTCATGTGTTGTGGTTATAAAACATTTCAATCATGCATTCTTAAAAAGACTAACTTTGCTCCATGTAACTTCCTGATGAATGCCTCTAGATAAATTTGTTTCATAATGTAACCCTGAGAAACTAAATGGATTTACCTTGACATAGAGTGTTTAAATATAAACCAATTACATGTTGCAGGAGACGAAAGTAATTGTGTTTTTAGAATAGTTCATCATAAGCCATTCCTTCACAGAACATTTAGATAGCAAGTCCAGTAGAAATTAAATTAGTGGGTATGTACCCTAAGGTAAATTATTCACTTAATCGCTAAGGCCCACCAATTTCTCATTTGTAAAATGAGAGGATTAAACCAAATGCTCTCTAAGGTTTTTCTAACTCTCGCATCCTAAGATGCTTTAAAACAAGGCAAAGTTATGCATGTTTTAATCATAACAAATGCTAAACCCTAAGTTATTAATTAACTCAAAGAGCATGTACTATTTAGCAGGTAGTTGATGGGACTTTTTTCTTTATATTTAATTTCAGATGACAAAATTCTTCAGTCTAAGTTTTCTAGAAAAGACTGAGTGATAGCGTGTGAGGCTCCTTTGGAAATCTCTCTCTGCCTGGACTGACAAAGCCCAGCGGCCCTAGACCTCAGGGGAGCCACTCTGCTCAGATTTTTTTCTAAAGGGTATAATGAGCGTGAACAGTGGCACTTGCAGTGTTAGACATTATTGAGCCTTTATATTTCCTTGAAAAAAATTGCCAACATCGATTAAGCAGTTTATGTGCATTACCTTCCTTAAACCTGGCAAGAAGGTAAGTGTCCTTGTCCATTTTATAGATGAGGAAACAATTTAGAGAACCTGAGAGCCAGAAGGTGGCAGAGCTAGGTTTCATTCTTTGTTTGCCCAGTTCCAAAGCCCAAGCTCTTAATGTGTCTAACACAGACAGCAATTTTTTTATATGTCCCCAAAATATAGGAGCAATCCTCTAAATATAATAATAAAAAAATTTAAAAACAGAGAGACTAAAACTACCTTTTTGTCTTTCACTTTAAAGCTTACCTACATAAACAATAAAAGACAATGACAGGCCCCAAAATATTGTTGCAAGCTATTAAGCTGAATTGTAATACCATTATATCATTTTACTGATTCTATTAATTAAGTAGGTTATTATTAATGAAGTCATTTGGTGAGCAAGTGAAAATGCTTAGAACATAATTTTGCCAGCAACAAGGAAAAGAGTCTATGGATTAGAAGAGTTTATTCCAAAATTTGGCCATAAAGGAATATATGCTCTATAAATTTGTCTCTTTTAAAGGTAACAAATTTATATAATTCTTATTGTTCTTTCTAGTCAGAGTTTTAGTTTTCACTGTTTGGTAGGACAAGAGAACACCATTAAAAAAAATAGGTGCCATTCATTGGCATTTACTGGATGCCAGTCACTGTATGGAATACTTTACACATATCCTCTATTTCATTCTTTCTCTTCTTTTCTTTTTTCTTTTCCTTTTTTTTAAGGGTAAAAGAGAAGGAGGAGAGAGATGAGAAGTATCAACTCATTGTTGCTTCATTTTTGTAATGTTTATTGATTGCATCTCAGATATGCCTTGACCTTGGGAGCTTAAGCCAAGCCAGTGACCCCTTGCTCAAGCCAGCAACCTTGGGATCATGTTGATGATCCTGCACTCAAGCCAGTGACCCCGTGCTCAAGCTGGCAAATTCATGCTCAAGCCAACGAGCCCATGCTCTAGCCAACGAGCCCATGCTCTAAATAGCAAATTCAGGATTTTGAACCAGGGCCTTCAGCATCCCAGGCCGACACTCACTCCACTGTGCCACCACCGATCAAGCTATTTCATTCTTACAACAGCACTAGCAGGTCGAGATTGGTGTCCTTACTCTGCAGATGAGACAACTGAAGCTTAGATAAAAACATTAAAGGAAGACCCTACTATCCTCATTTCAAGGTCCCAGAGTCTCGCAAGACGATAAATTCTCTAAGCTTTCCTCTCCTTTCTCTAACATTAACCCTGCCAATCCCTTTACGACTGTCAGGTACTGGAAGCCAGTGCTCCAGGTTTCCTTCACAACCCATTCCCACTTGTTCTTTATCTCCCTACATGATGCCCATCGTCCAATTTCTAATTTTAAGTTCAATTTCTGCAAACGCTAGCTTTCCAACTCCTAGACAGCTGATCTAGAAGGGCTGCTGAGACTCAAGGACCCAGGAAGGCTGGGGACAAGGAATGTCTCCTGGAAGGGGGAGGAAAGAAGAGCCCTAATAGCAGCAGGAGGCAGGGCTTAATGGAATGCGGGCAAATATGTCAACAGTGATGTGGAACAAAGAGATATTAAACAACTAGCAAAGAGAACACCAACTGAGACTATGATTGGTCAATAGGGAAATCACAGACAGTGTGGTCATTGTAATAAACAGCTTACCATATCTACTTCACTACCATACAGCAAATTATTAAATGGGCTGGAATAACTTCATGTCTTGTTTTGTTAGAGTAGTGACTTCTTTACTACTATGACAAGGATACACTTGAGTTTGCTGAACACAGAGCACAACAATTGTCTCCTCACTACTTCCAAGTTGGAAGAACCCAAGGATTACAGGAGGAAAAGGGGGTGGAGGGTAAAAAGGGGATAAATGGTGACAAAAGGAGACTTGACCTGAGATGATAAATACACAATGTATATACAGATGATGTATTATAGAGGTATTATTAACTATTGTCACCCCAATAAATTCAATTAAAAATAATTTAAGTTGGAAGAACCACTGGTCATATCCATATTTTCCTAGAGAATTAAAGAAAACATATCCACCAACAGTGCACACATTCCAAAGCAAAAATGTAAAATAAAATAAAATAAAGAACCCTCTTAGTTTGGTAATGGACAAATATTGTGGTACTTCTCCAGGAACTTGTTGAGCTTTTAGCAGCCACGTGTCTACCTCAGGAACCCACCTGGTTGCAGGAAAGAGAGCCCGTTCCATTTGTGGTCACTTGCTTTATTTGCAATAGCTTTGAAACTGAGGGTCCTCATGGCTTGGATTAAATTTAGTTTTAAATCCAAGCTCTAGAAATAATCTCTCTCTCTCTCTCTCTCTCTCTCTCTCTCTCTCTCTCTATATATATATATATATATATATATATATATATATATATATATATCCCTCAGAGGCCTAGCTTTCTCCCACAGATAATCAACAACCTTCAAGGCAGCAGAAGACAATAGCCCAGACCTGACTAATGGTCACACAATCTGGACCTCTGGTGGGCTACAGATAACATCTTGCACTAAGTTATGTTTCAGCTCCTGAGTCATATGATGGAACAAACCCCCTGGCTACTTTCCCATGAAACCAGAACAGAGGCACACTGGAGCAGATGTCAGAGCTGTCCTCAAGACCTGAAGAAATGATTCATTAGGTTACATACCTCCAACCAACAAGCTCCCCAGCATGACCCAAACCCCTAATCCATGGTGTCCTGTGACTTGTAGCCTACACGCCATTGGAGAGTTTGGGCTTTTGAATATTAGCTTCCCATTCTCCTGGGTGGCACCATTCATAATAAAATAGCCAATATTTCTCCACTGCAATTCTCAATGTCTAGTATTTGCCTCTGCTAGTGCCAGTGAACGAACTCTTTCTGCTCTGTAACAGCTTCACATCCCTGATCCCAGGAACTACAATCTCGGGAGGTGATGGGCAGGGATTCCTTCATCGGTTTTCTCTACCCCTTTCCCAGCTCCCTTTCTCACAAAAGTCTGTCCTATCAACAGAGACTTTGTCATTTTAGGAGGAAAAGTGAAATAATAAAATGATTTAAGTGCTGCCTGCATGCCAGGAACTGTGCTAAAAGTAATTTACACCCATTATCTCATTCTAACAACCTGGGAGATGGGTACCACTCTGACCTTTGTTTCCCAAAAGGGGAAATGAAGGCTCCTAAGGCACGTGGCTAACAGGGGAGCACAGCATGGCCTTTGACCCCGAGATCCTAATTCCAAAAGCCTTTCTTGCTCTTGATTTGTACACTGAGAGTTCTTCCAATGAACTATTATACATTCAGCCTAAACAGTGTTTGAAACAAATAGGAAGAAACAAAAACCAAAACAAAAGATACTAAAAAACCAAAAAGGAGCAGAGACCCTTTCTATAAGCAAGATGGAGTGCAGCTTATCAAGAGCAGCTAAACCAGTTTGATGGTTTCTGCCCGGTGGGTGCTGTTCCAAGGAATGGTTTCCCTTTCTTCTTGTCTCTTGACCCCATGGGGAGCCCACTTGTGTTGGTCCCTCCACAGGCTGAAAAAGCCCCTCGCTCAGGGTCAGCAGGCACCCTTGCTAGGCTCCTCATTAGTGTCTCCAGTCTACTCAGCTCCTCTCAGTAACTGGGCTGTCCAAGGGGTCTTCTGAAAGTCATTTGCTTGAAGCTCAGCACACATTTCTGTTAAAAATGGTGAGGAGACCCCCAAGTCAGTGCACCAAAATCCATGTCACTGTAACGTGCCTGAAATCGTATTAATTGCAAGAGCAGCCTGGAAGAATGAAGGACTGCTGAAGGCCCCCGAATTTCTCTGAGCCCAGGCTGTGTCATGCCCCTTCAGTCCCAGGAGAGTGACAAGATGTAGGAAAAAATAATTACAGCTAGTATTCATTGAGCTTTTGCCAGCGCTTGACACTGTTCTATACGCATTTGACCTTCACAGCAACTCTAGAGAGTGGGCATGATCAGCCTCAAGAAACTGAGGCACAAAAAAGTTAAGTGCTTTTGCAAGGTCACAGAGGGGATCAGCATGAGAGACCAAAACAAAGCCCAGGCAGGCTGAATTCAAAACCATGAGACTAACCAGGGTGCTGTATTATTATCTCAGTGTGACGGTTGAGGGGAAAAATGCACGGAGGCTCCCTTACTCAGGCAGCTGCCAGGCACAGATACCTGATACCAGCAGGGAAATTGCATAAACAAGCAGGTAGGAGGTGACTGGAAGGGAGCCCTGTGGTGAATTCCTCCACAATGGTGGGAAGAATGTGACATCCACACAGGGCTCTGTGCTTTGGGGACAGCAGGGCATCTGTGGGGCAGCCCCATGAGAGGATGAGGATGGAGTTGCTTGTACTGGAGAACAGGACGCTCTTCTCTTCATGGTTTCTACTGCTCTGAGCCTTGACTTTGCGCAAGTCAACTACCACTCTCTAAAATAAGCACCGCCAGAGTTGTTACCTTGCGGGTCCCTGTGGGAATTGAATGGGATAATTGACCTGAAGTACTCTGCACCATTCACTGGATATGTCCTCTTAATATTTGGCCATTTTCATTACAGTTTGATATCATTTGACTCTGAAAAAAGCCAAACCCCACTGGAGAACCCCTCTCAATAGGCATGGCTAAGGCACACTTGAGGGGAAGGAGGTTTTGCCCCCAAACTAGAACGTGGCGCTGAATGGCAGTGACAGGATCCACCCTCAGTTGCCTCAGCCCATGTGGACCATAATTCCTGTCTTCTTTCCCAACAAACCTCTTACCAGTACCACCACCAAGACTCACAGTGAATTAGCTTGAGTCCCCCTTCTTCATTCTTGCTTCTGTGTTCTCAGGATAAGGGTAAGAAGCTTTGAGATGGAAGAACACAGGTTGGCAGCAGGAATAAGGCAGTCGAGCTGAGCACACCCAGAATAATCAGGCAGCAATTTACTCCAACTGGTCTCTAATGGTACAGGGTAGGGGGAGAACAGAAAAGGGAAAACAGATGCCCCTTGAAGTTCTTCAGCAAACATCTAATGAACCATAATACTTCATGAATGCAATGGTGTTTTATGATCTGCTCTGCTTTAAAATGTCTTGGTCCTGAGCTAGCCAATGAGTCTGCATACCTGGATGTGTTTCTGCAGAAACTGAGAAAAAACTGGCAACACTCAAGTCACATTATGAGCCTTTAAGACATCGACATCCTTAAGGTCCCTGAAAATGCCTATAAGAAAAAATTTTTTAAATGCCCAACGCCTTCCAAAGCTTGTTGCAGCCTGAGGGCCTAGCATTCTCTGAAATACTCATCCAAAAATTCTTATCTTTGCTGCCTTTTTGTTGCATCTAGTTCTCAGCTCAGTGTCAAATCCCACCTTTTCAGAGGCTTTCCAGATCACTGTGGCCAAAGAAGCACCCTTTCCCATTGCATGTTTACCATATCACTCTGGCTCCTTTCTTTCTTTTTCTTTTTTTCCACTCTGGTTTCTTTCTGAATAGCACTCACAACCTGAAATCCCTCTTGCTTACTTGTCTACTTCTTCCATGAGAGCAGGACCTTGTTTATCTGTTCATCCACTGTTTCCTTAGAAAAGTGAGATCGGTGCCTGACCCACAGAAGACATTTAATAAATAGTAAATGAATGACACATTACTGTTATATTCAAAGATTTTTTTTTTTTTTTTGCTGACAGATTGATCTCAAAGGAAAAGCAAGGTGTTTATCACACATAAATATTACAGAATCTTACAGGTGATCTAATCCTAAGTTTTCCAAAGCAAATTCATAGGCAAGCCAAAATGTAGAGCTAGTCTTGTATCAGATCTTACAATTATTCTTGATTTTTCAATTTTGCATTTCTTAAAATGACTAATGGGTATTAATAACATTATTATGAAATATATATCTTTTTCCAACAGTGCTTAAAGTTTTATAAATATACCAAGATCCTCTGATGAGAACTGCAGCCAATTAAAATTTTTCTGGCACATGGTAGTATCTCAATAAATATTTATTCAATAAATGAGATTTTAATGTTTTCTATCTGTGCACTGTTACTGAAAAAATATTATCTGGCTTCAAAAAGGCAATACCTTTGAAGAATCAAAAATCAGTTCTTACAAGAAAAGAAAAGAGTAAATGGAAGCTTTTATTAGTGAAACAAGTCAAATTATTATATTTACTACAAGTCTTTTATTCCCCACTATATATAAGACAAACTGCTCTATAATACTTTACAACAACATAAGTTAGTTTTTAAAATATTTTCAAAAAGGAAAGATTTCCTTAAGAACTTAGAAAAGTAAACATTTGGGTAAGAATAACTAAAGGAAGTTACTTTTACAATTTTAGTATAATAACAGGTTGTCTACCAGGTATATTACCCAGCATCTTTTCTCCTAAAGAATCCATCAAGCCCAGGCCAGATAGTTTGGTGGATTAGGACATCATCCCAAAGTGTAGAGGTTGCCAGTTGAATCCCCAGTCAGGGCACATACAGGAACAGATCAACGCTCCTGTCTCTCTCTTTCTTCCTTCCTCTCTCTATAAAATCTATTTAAAAAGAAAAGAATCCAATCAAGTACTAGACAACAAAGAACCTACATTTAGAAAATGAGGCAGGAAAAGTATGTATTTAAATAGAAAAAAAAAATTTTAAATACCAAGCACATGTCAGTTTAACAAGGCAATTTACAAAGTTAGGTATAAATTACACTGGGGAACAAAATTTTTGTTGCATCCACAAAAACACATATTCTTACCTAATTTGAGTGTGCTGGTCTCAAATCTGACATTAGTTTTTCTCTGTAAGCTACAGTTATTTGGCAATTCAAGATTTTAGGTTTTTGCCTGACCAGGCAGTGGCACACTGGATAGAGCGTTGGACAGGGATGTGGAGGACACCAGGTTCGAGACCCCGAGGTCGCCAGCTTGAGTGCGAGCTCATCTGGCTTGAGAGAAAAAAAAAAAGCTCACCAGCTTGAACCCAAGGTCGCTGGCTCATACAAGGGGTTACTAGGTCTGCTAACGGCCCACGGTCAAGGCACATATGAGAAAGCAATCAATGAACAACTAAGGTGTTGCAACAAAAAACTAATGATTGATGCTTCTTATCTCTCTCTATTCCTCTCTGTCTGTCCTTATATATCCCACTCTCTGACTCCCTCTCTCTGCCCATGCAAAAAAAAAAAAGATTTTAGGTTTTCATCTTATTGTAAAATTTTCAACATTTAGTTTAACATAATGAAGTAGAATGTCTTCTTGGACATCATCTTTGTGAAAATATAATCATTTATATAATGCAGTAAATACACTAATACACTAAAACAGTGGTTCTTAACCTGGGTTCTATCGAACCCTAGGGGTTCGATGAGTCGGTCTCAGGGGTTCGGAGAAGCCTCTGCCGCGGAGGCCAGAATAAAGTAATACCGTAATTTGTTGTGAGTTCATGCACTTTGTTGGTTTTGTTCTTTGAGCAAGGTGATGTTCATGCACGGCTCATTTTGTGCACCAGTAAAAACACATATACCTATGTCTTGAATTTGGAAAAAGATATCATATTTTATTTATCACTAAAGAAGGGTTCGGTGAATGCGCATATGAAACTGGTGGGTTCGGTACCTCAAAAAAGGTTAAGAACCACTGCACTAAAAGATATGATTGCATCAGAATTTGTCTACAATTTTGGAATAGGGCATATTAAAACATTTATTATAATCATAAAATTTGCATAAAACTTATTTAAATTCTATTCAGGCAAAAATTTGCATTTGTAGCTCCTGTGTTTTCTGTACTTGTTGAGGACAATCTCATTTGATGCTCCAGCAGCAGTCTGTTTATCATTAACAGCTCCGAGATTTCGGGAAACTTATCAAGGTGACTGTTCAGGAAGTGAATCTTAACGCTCATGTTCTATCCAATGTCACAGAAAGCCAACAGCATCCTTTGAACCAGAAGTTCATAGTTTTCTGCTTTTTTGTTGCCAAGGAAGTTCTTTGTAACTGCCACAAAACGCTGCCATGCGGCTTTCTCTTCCTTATTCATCTTCCTGGAAAATTCTTTGTCATGTATGAGGGTTCGAATTTGAGGTCCATCGAATATACCTGCTTTTATCTTCTCAAAAGACAAGTCAGGAAAAGCAGAAAAAATATGTTGAAAGCATTCACTTTATCTATTCAAAGCCTGAACTGCTTCATTAAGCCAAGTTTGATGAGAAGTGGGGGGAAAATGATCCTGTCTCAATTAACTACAGGTTCATTCACAATATTTTGCATCCATACTCCCAGAGCTTCACGTTTTGGCCACCCCTTCTGTGTCCAGTGTTTCTCCCGAGCTCGGCTGACCCACAAACACAGAAACCAAGGATACTTCATGAAACCTCTCTGTTGTCTTAGCAGGAAATTTACCTTTTTTTTTTTTTGGAAATTTACCATTTTAAGATCCACAAATATGATCCAGTTATGCTCCTCATACTTCAGTAAGTCGAGGACAATTTTTATGTAATTATAATCTTCTCACAGATGAGTTGAATAACCAATTTAAACCGCTGCATAAACATTACCATTGTGTAGGAGAACACATTTCAGACTCCGTTTAGAGCTGTCAATAGCCGCCATTCTGTTGTACTATAAGTGGTAACACCTAGCTGGCTGAGAAGACTACTGATATTATGACAGTAAAGAAAGTGTTTGTCTTTGGAAAAAAAGTCCACAAAAATTTATTCACGCTTCTTGAAATGGAATACTTCAGATGACCAATGAAGTATATTCTTTTCTTGAAGCCTGGAGGCTAATAACTCAGCTGCGTTCTTTGATAGGCCCAAATCTCTTACTAAGTCATTCAATTCGGATTGGCTAAATTGCTAAGGGGTTAATGACTGCTTGGCATCAGAAGAAGACCCTTCAGATTCTACAACCATTTCCTCATGCACCTTATCAAAATACACTTGATCACCATGTTCACTTTCTTTGTCCTTAGAAGAAGTAAAACCATTGGAACCTGGAACCTGGAGTGTCTCAGAGTGTGGGATAGGTCGTATTGCTGAAGGAATATTAGGATATGCGATCATATGCCTTTTTTTCTTGCCGATGCCCTTCGTATGGATCAGACAGAAAGAACAGTCACTTCTGTGGTCCTTAGGTTCACACCAAACCATGGGAATACCAAAAGGCATTCCTTTGCATTTTCCTTTTGTCCAGTCACGAAGCATTCCCTTACAATTAGGACACACAATATGAGGAGCCCAACTCTTGTCTTGATCGCCAAGGGGAACTTGAAAATAGGCAATATATGCACATGTCACAAATGATGAAATGTTGCGCCTTTGACGTTGAAGTGTGTAACAGCCACATATATAACAGAAGGTGTCAGGACCATTCTTACATTTATGCTTACTCGAAGAAGCCATGATTCAATCTTAAAACAAAATAAGAGGGTGTTTTTATCAGATAATAATTTTTTACATTTAAAAACAACTACAATGATGTAAAAGTGATGTTTGTAAAACATTAATTGCCTTGTGGTTATGTTCAATCCTAGAGTTGTTGTCCTTTAACTCCAATTTAAAAACCAATGCATGCCATTAATTATAACAAAAAGAAATTAAAATTTTATAAAAACTAGAGCATACACCAAAAATCGGATTTCAGATTTGGAATCACCAATGCCGAAATATATAGAAACAGTTCTAAAACCTCATGCAACAGAAAATTAAATAAAAATTGTTTCCCAGTGTTATCAATTATTTTGATGTTGATTAAGGTCCTAGTAAAGACTCAATTGGTCTAACTGTATCTCAAGTTCAAACTACACTCATCTGACTATAAAAGTTAAGTATCACAATGGAATTGGGACCATTTGACAAAGGGGAGTGAATCTCTTCAATACTGCACATTTTCTTTCATTAAAAATAAGGATTGTTAAATCAGGGCCATCTGTGTTCTGAATCTCTCCATTTTTGTTGGAAGAAGACTCACCATCTCTTTATGAAGTTCAAGCTCAACTTTTATTGCCTAAGCAGCCTCAGGTTACTTTTCACAGTAATCAACAATAAATTTATAATGTTCAAAAAAATAAAAGCCTAGGTCCAGAGCCAGTCTCTGTGCTAGCTTCCATTCTGCTGCCAAGAGAAACATTGCTATCTTTGCCACTGACGTTATTCTTTGATTGGTGAAGAAAAAAAAAAAGAAAGTAGAGCCATGATGGATGGCTCTTAAACTTAACATTTGGTGTTGCCTTCCCTGTTATATATTAGCTAAAGAGGCTTTTGGAAGACAAGACAGAGACATTATATGGAAATCAATAACAATTTTTCTTTTGTGTTCAACCCATGAATACTGACTAGCTAATTCTATGACATCTCTATAAGATAAGTAGATCTTATTATCCTGCTCCAATTCAATCCTTCTTTAGCATTTTAATCAGCCTAGGCAATTTTATTTTAATTTATCATCATGAAATGATTTTACCAGCACCTTACATTTTCATCAGGTTTTTTGTCTTACAGGGATTCAGTAGGCACAAACAGGTAAGTGCTGCATCGTGGAGCCGAGTGGTGAGGATGGAGACTCGCACAAAGCATTGATGTGGGCGAGCAGGGATTGTTGAAGGGCCAGGTGAGAGCGAATGGCTCAGCTGGAGGGGTCAGGAAGAACAGTCTAGATGGTGTGAGTACAGTCTACAAAGGTGTTAGCAGCGGTAAAAGGGGGGAACCCAGGAAATAGTCACAACAGTTGAGTACTCAGAGTGTCTGACAGTCATAGAGGACCCCTTATCCTCACCTCCATGGACTGCTCCATCCTATTAATGTTGAGCTTGGCCATGTGAGCTGCTTTATCTAATAGAAGCTAGCAAGCACATAAGCAGAAGCTTGTAATATGTTCCACAAATGGGCTTGCCTTCTTGGTCTCGTGCCAGCACCATGAGACAAGCCTGCACTGGTAGCACTAGTTCAAACAGGACGAGAGACAGTGGAGCAGACCTGCACCACACCTACAGCTCTGAGCAAGCCCCAGCAGGTCAGATTACTGAGTATACTATACATAGCAAGTTCTTTGTGGCTTCAAGGCCTTCACAAGTTCTATCTCCTATGCCTGCATTACTCTTGCCTGTATTCTTCCAATAGAAGGCTAATGCCTCCACCTTTTCAGTCTTAACGCAAAAGTCACCTTTTCAGAGATCCCTGCCCTGACTCTCCTTCTGTCTCAATTATGCCCCCTCTGTTAATTCTATGTAAAAACACCTGGTTTTATTACTGTATTTCATTAACTGTACCACAATTTGTTTATTGTTTTTTGTTTCCATTAGGTTGCATTCCTTGAGAGCAAGAAATCTTGAGCACAGTCCTAGCATAAAGACAGCCCTTAGAAAATATCTGCAGAATAAACTACCCCGCCTGACCTGCTGTGGCATAGTGGATAGAGCATCAACATGGAATGCTGAGGTCGCCGTTTCGAAGCCCCAGGCTAGCCCAGCCAAGGTACATACAACTACAAGCTGATGCTTTCTGCTCCTCCCCTCATCTTGCCTTTCTCTCTCTCCTACTCTAAAAAAAAAAAAAAAAAAAAAAAGAAGAAGAAGAAGAAGAAGAAAAAAGAAAAAGAAAAAAATAATAATAAATACAATCTTTAAAGTCAGTGAGCTTCTTAAAAAAAAACAAAAAAACTATACCAAACACTCGAATGGAGGTTGTGGCAATAACTACCACAGTAATGAAAACTGAGCTCTTCTACTAAAGAGCTTCGAATGTGCGGGGCCAGACACTCAGCCAGTGCACAGTAGTGAGCTAGAGCTACTTAATCACTTTCAGCTATTGTCAGAATTGACCTGAGAGGTTGAGACAGATGACTGAGTGGCCACTGCTACATAACAAATTATGCCAAACTTGAATGGCTTAAAAGAATGCAGACCATCCAGGCGGTAGATTACACTGGGGAACAATTTTTATTTCGTTTTCAGTTGCATGGGGTTTTAGAACTTTTTCTATATATTACTGCATCACTGATTCCAAATCTGAAATCCGATTTTTGGTGCATGCTCTAGTTTTTATGAAATTTTAACTTCTTTTTGTTAGAGTTAATGGCATGCATTGGTTTTTAAATTGGAGTTAAAGAGCCACAACTCTTGGATTGAACATAACCACAAGGCAATTAATGTTTCACAAACATCACTTTTACATAATTGTAGTTGTTTTTAAATGTAAAATATTATTATCTGATAAAAAAAAACACCCTCTTATTTTGTTTTAAGATTAAATCATGGCTTCTTCGAGTAGGTATAAATGTAAGAATGGTCCTGACACCTACTGTTATATATGTGAATGTTACACACTTCAACATCAAAGGCGCAATATTTCATCATTTGTGACACGTGCATATATTGCCTATTTTCAAGTTCCCCTTGGCGATCAAGACAAGAATTGGGCTCTCCATATTGTCTGTCCTAATTGTGAGTTAATGCTTCGTGACTGGACAAAAGGAAAACGCAAAGGAATGCCTTTTGATAGTCTCATGGTTTGGCATGAACCTAAGGACCACAGCAGTGACTATTATTTCTGTCTCATCCATACAAAGGGCATCAGCAAGAAAAAACAGCATATGATTACATCTCCTAATATTTCATCAGCAATACGACCTATCCCACACTCTGAGACACTCCCGGTTCCAGTTTCCAATGGTTTTACTTCTTCTAAGGACAAAGAAAATGAACATGGTGATCAAGTGTATTTGATAAGATGCATGAGGAAATGGTTGTAGAATCTGAAGGGTCTTCTTCTGATGCCAAGCAGTCATTAACCCCTCAGCGGTTTAGCAAACCTGAATTGAATGACTTAGTAAGAGATTTGGGCCTATCAAAGAAAGCAGCTGAGTTATTAGCCTCCAGGCTTCAAGAAAAGAATGTACTTCACCAGACACCTAAAGTATTCCATTTCAAGAAGCGTGAATAAATTTTTGTGGACTTTTTTTCCAAAAACAAACACTTTGTTTACTGTCATGATATCAGTAGTTTTCTCAGCCAGCTAGGTGTTACCACTTACAGTCCAACAGAATGGCGGCTATTTCTTGATAACTCTAAAGGGAGTCTGAAATGTGTTCTCCTACACAACGGTAATGTTTATGCAGCAGTTCCAATTGGTTATTCAACTCATCTGTGAGAAGATTATAATGACATAAAAATTGTCCTCAACTTACTGAAGTATGAATGAGGAGCATAACTGGATCATTTGTGTGGATCTTAAAATGGTAAATTTCCTGCTAAGACAACAGAGAGGTTTCACGAAGTATCCTTGGTTTCTGTGTTTGTGCGACAGCCGAGCTTGGGAGAGACACTGGACACAGAAGGAGTGGCCGAAACGTGAAGCTCTGGACGTAGGGATGCAAAATATTGTGAATGAATCTGTATTTCATCGAGACAGGATCATTTTTTTCCCACTTCACATTAAACTTGGCTTAATAAAGCAGTTAGTTCTGGCTTTGAGTAGAGAAAGTGAATGCTTTCAACATATTATTTCTGCTTTTCCTGCCTTGTCTTTCGAGAAGATAAAAGCGATGTATTTGATGGACCTCAAATTTGAACCATCATTCGTGACAAAGAATTTTCTAGGAAGATGAATAAGGAGGAGAAAGCAGCATGGCAGTCTTTTGTGGCAGTTACAAAGAACTTCCTTGGCAACATAAAAGCAGAAAACTATGAACTTCTGGTTCAAAGGATGTTGGCTTTCCACGACATTGGATGTAACATGAGCATTAAGATTCACTTCTTGAACAGTCACCTTGATAAGTTTCCTGAAAATCTCAGAGCTGTTAGTGATAAACAGACTGCTGCTGGAGCATCAAATGAGATTGTCCTCAACAAGTACAGAAAACGCAAGATCTACAAATGCAAATTTTTGCCTGAATAAAATTTAAATAAGTTTTGCGCTAATTTAATGATTAAAATAAGTGTTTTAATATGTTCTATTTTGCCTGACCAGGCGGTGGCACAGTGGATAGAGCGTCGGACTGGGATGCGGAAGACCCAGGTTCAAGACCCCGAGCTCGCCAGCTTGAGCACGGGCCCATCTGGCTTGAGCAAAAGCTCGCCGGCTTGGACCCAAAGTCACTGGCTCCAGCAAGGGGTTGCTCGGTCTGCTGAAGGCCCGCAGTCAAGGCACATGTGAGAAAGCAATCAATGAACAACTAAGGTGTTGCGACCGCAACGAAAAACTAATGATTGATGATTCTCACCTCTCTTCGTTCCTGTCTGTCTATCCCTATCTATCCCTCTCTCTAACTCTCTCTCTGTCCCTGTAAAAAACAAACAAACAAACAACAACAAATATATATATATATGTTCTATTCTGAAATTGTAGACAAATTCTGATGCAATCATATCTTTTAGTGTATTCGTGTATTTACTGCATTATATAAATGATTATATTTTCACAAAGATGATGCCCAAGAAGACATTCTACTTCATTATGTTAAATTAAATGTTAAAAATTTTACAATAAGATATAAACCTAAAACCTTGAATTGCAAAAAAAACTGTAGCTTGCAGAAAATAACTAATGTCCGATTTGAGATCAGCACACTCGAATTAGGTAAGAACAAGTGTTTTTGTGGATGCAACAAAGATTTTGTTTCCTAGTGTTATTGTATGCACTTCATTGCTGACCTGCTTGCCTTCATTCATTTGTTGCTCTGAGTTGTCCCCATGCAGGACTCTTGGTGCTGTCTCCTTTTTCTCCTATTAAGCAGCTTTTTCCCCTCACTGGTTGATCTGACTTCCAGAGCACTTTATAACATGACCTTTTCCTCCATCTAATCTTAGCCAGCCTTTGTCCCATCTCTTTAGGCTTAGAGCAACTCTGCAATAAACTGCATAAGTGCATCTGGCTTTCAGAGAGATAAGAACCATTTATACTTTAATAGGGACTTTTTCTCTTCTTTTTAGATTTTATTTATTGCCTGACCTGTGGTGGCACAGTGGATAAAGCATTGACCTGGAACGCTGAGGTCACTGATTTGAAACCCTGGGTTTGCCTGGTCAAGGCACATATGGGAGTTTATGCTTCCTGCTCCTCTCCCCTTCTCTCTCTCTCTCTCTACCCTCTCCACCCTCTCTAAAATGAACAAAAATAAAATCTTAAAAAAAAAAATTTTTATTTGTTGATTTTAGAGAGAGGAGAGAAAAAGAAAAAGGCAGTGAGGAGGAGTTATAAGAATCAACCTACAGTTGCCTCTTGTATGTGCCTTGACCTGTCAAGCCCAGTTTCAAACAGGTGACCTCAGCGTTCCAGGCTTGATCAAGAATTTCTATTCCTTAAGCCTACAATGACAAACATATACTAAGCTTTCCATAGTGAATTCATAAAGGGACTGTGGGATATTTTAAAATTTAGAAGTATACACAGAAACATCTCTCAGACTTTGCATGAAGCACTACAAATTAAATTACTGTATTTGGACTAGATTTCTTAATAAACAGAATTGTTAGATATTTCTTTTGTCCTAGAAGATCAATGAAAAAAATAAATATACTATAAACTGAGAAAGTTGGGTAAATTCTGCCATAGGCCAAAAAAATAAGTAAGGGTAACATTTGGAGAACCTTAGCAAGCCAAGCCCTGGGGAGAAGTATCTGTGGGGAGAAGGACCCCTTCGGGAGCTCGGTCACACCATGTAGGAGGGTATCCACTCTTCCAGTGGCTCAAGATGCCCAGCTTTGTCAAAAAATTCCTGGTCTCATCCTAACGCCGGGACCATTTGTCCCCTAAAAGTATAGCCTGATCTTAGCCCTGTGGACAAAAAGGCATGCTCTTAGGAACTGTGATGTTCAGTGGTTAGAGATGGGTAACCCCTTCTTGTTGAGGGAAACGAGCAGAAACCAGCCAGATCCTGGATCTACTTCCATACAGCCTGACTTTCCCAGGCCATGTTAAATACCCTCCCATTCCCTTCTACTATCCTTTCTCCATCTCTTTCTCTAAGAATCAGGTATAGTACACCTGAAACTAATATCATATTTATGTCAACTATAACTAAAAAAAATAAATGGAAAAAAAGACCCAGGTATATAATATATATATCGTTTATACATCTGACCCTTGAACATGGGTACAAACTGTGCAGGTTCACTTATACGGCAATATTTTCAATTGACCTGCATAGTTCAAACCCATGTGTGCTATTCAAACATGCTGTTTGAGGTCAACTGGTGGTTGGGAATCTGAGTATGAGGAGGGTTGACTTGAGTTACACACAGATTTTCAACTGCCAGGGCAGTAAGCGCCCTTAACAGCTGCATTTCTCAAGGGTCTACTCGTGTGTGTGTGTGTGTGTGTGTGTGTGTGTGTGTGTGTGTGCGCGCGCGCCCGCGCATAAATGTGTCTGTCTGTCTGTCTGAATTCTCTGCTAGAGTGTAAGCTTCATGAGGGCAGGGATCTGTTTCATTTACTGCTGTATAACCAGTACCTATAAGGGGGTCACACAGTAGACATTCAATAAATATATTAAATAAACAAACTATAGTTTCATGAGAGAATTTGGTCATAATGCCCATCAGCTACCAAATGTATTAACTTCTGCTCATGTCTCAAGAATGGCACCAGCTATCTCCCATCCTTGAAGGAAAGAATACTCAACTAAATCACCTTCAGTGGGCTTTGATTTACATGAGGAACTCTCGTTGAGAAAGGCTGAGTTCATAAAGTGAACAAATGGATGAAAGTCTCACTTCTTCCAAGTTGTCTTCTCTGGCCATCCCATTTCAGAGTCAGTTAATATGTTAACAGGATTAAGAAAATTTTTTATTTCTGCACAGATTTAGTAACTCTCCCTGCATCTATTAGGTATGTATTGGGTTGGAAATAGTTAAGAGTGCAAGGCTCCTGCTTAATGATTGGTGTTCACTTAGGAGAGAGTTGCTCAACCACCCCTGTAAGGTGACTTTTGGGACCCCTGTAGTTAATGGCTCTGTAAACAGATCCAGCCTTTTAAAGATTTCACAAAAAGGCAAACACAATTGAGGCTGCAGTTCTAAGTACTGTCTGGTCCTGATAAGGCTGGCTGGGAACGCCCTGTTCTATCCTTTCCCCAAATCAAATGCTCTTTGAGAGCGGGCCAAGCATTTGAGACCAACCAAGCACTACTAAGTGCATTATCTTGTCTAAGCAAAGCATGAGAAATAAATTAAGATCCTTGCTGACCTCACCAGCTTAGAAAAAATTCTCTGCTCTTACCTAATCTCTGATCAATGTCCTAAAAAGAATCTTCTTCCTTTCCTTAAAATTTTATTTAGGCTGAAGAAATTGGGGTTTTTTCTGCAGTTAAGTTCCCTTCTACACAGGTGCTTCTGCTCAATGTTCTCTGGCCATTTCTAAGCCAAGTATTTGCAGGGCAAAAGGAATTTGCATAATTAGCTTACAGCTATAGGACCTATCCTAGGAGTTGGGGAGGCAGTTCCCAAAGTCAACCAGGGTTGATAACCGAAATGAAAATCAAGTTTGTCATTGCAATGAAGCAAGGAAACAGTAGTGTCCATTATGAAGGATTTCATAAAGAGAACAGAGTTTCAAGATGAAAATAATTTAAGTAATAAATAAAAAATGGAAACTTAAATTATTTTTCTAGGCTTGCATTTTCAGGATGTCCTATGTCTAATAATTATAGGAACAATAATTTTTTAAACCTAATTGTCTTCCTCAAGGTGTAGCTTTTTTACTACAGCATGTCATCTACGTGTAAGTTACATATCAGACTTCTCATACCTAACAACAGAATGGAAATTAGTGACAAATAGGTGGTTATACACCAAATTGGAAGGGCAAAGCTCTGGACAAAGCCCAGTAGCTGGTCAGTCAAAGAAAGGCACCTTCATTTCCAGCTGGGGGGACTTGGGAGGACTTACACAGTCCCAGATACATAGGACTAGTTCAGTATTAGCCCTCTTTTCCTATCTCGTCCTTCTTTGCCTTCCTTTTGAATTTCTTTTATTATTTCATTTATTTTTTAAAAAAATTAATTAAGATACTGTCACTTGAGAGAAGATGTGCTAAGCACTAGTGTTACAAAGATACATAAAAAGTAATTCATGTTATAGAAGAGCTAACTGGCTAATAATGGAAGAGACCAGCATATAAGCAAATAATTGCTATGGCATGAGAAACACCCCATAATAGAAAAACTGAAATAACTTTATGGCAATTAGAAGAGCTGGGAGATTAACACTGATTAAATCATGTGGCTTAAAATCCTTGGGACTTTCAAAGTCTTTCCAACCTTCCCCATTGTCCAATCTGCCCTCCATCTGTTCCCCAACAAGAAAGATATTATTAGATCTTTTCAGACTGAAAGAGGTGGCCAATGTCATTGTTCCTGTCATTCCATTCCTGTTCTAAGGTGAGGTTTATCTCATCGACATTCTGCTAGTGGACATGTTTGGTAAAATCTCGCAGTTCTTGCACATGCTGTCAACATTGAACAAATGACCAGATGGCTTTTTCCCACCTCACTTTGAGCTTTCCCGGCTACTGTAGCACCTAACTCAGTCTCCTAAATCAAGTCACCCCAGACTGCTCCAGGCTCACTCAGTTCCTGCTGAACCCCAGAATAATTGTCTTCAAATGTTCTTGCCTAGTCCTTTACAATTAAAAATAATAACACTGGGGAAATTTTTTCCATTTTCTGTTGCATGAGGTTTTAGAACTTTTTCTATATACTTGTGCATTGCTAATTCCAAATCTGAAATCCAAATATGAAAGGATGCTCTAGTTTTTATGCAATTTTAATTTTTTGTTACAGTTCATGGCATGCATTGGTTTTTAAATTGGAGTAAAAGGGCCATGACTCTCAGATTGAACATAACCACAAGGCAATTAATGTTTCACAAACATCACTTTTACATAATTGTAGTTGTTTTTAAATGTAAAAAATTATTATCTGATAAAAAAAACACCCTCTTCTTTTGTTTTAAGATTGAATCATGGCTTCTTCGAGAAGGTGTAAATGTAAGAATAGTCCTGACACCTTCTGTTATATATGTGAATGTTACACACTTCAACGTCAAAGGTGCAATATTTCATCATTTGTGACACATGCATATATTGCCTATTTTCAAGTTCCTATTGGCGATCAAGACAAAAATTGGGCTCCTAATATTGTGTGTCATAATTGTGAGAAAATGCTTCGTGACCGGACAAAAGGAAAATGCAAAGGAATGCCTTTTGTATTCCCATGGTTTGGCATGAACCTAAGGACCACAGCAGTGACTGTTCTTTCTGTCTGATCCATACAAAGGGCATCGGCAAGAAAAAACAGCATATGATCGCATATCCTAATATTCCTTCAGCAATATGAACTATCCCACACTCTGAAAAACTCCCAGTTCCAGTTTTCAATGGTATTATTTCTTCTAAGAACGAAGAAAGTGAACATGGTGATCAAGTGTATTTTGATAAGATGCATGAGAAAATGGTTGTAGAATCTGAAGGGTCTTCTTCTGATGCCAAGCAGACATTAACACCTCAGCAGTTTAGCCAACCTGAATTGAATGACTTAGTAAGAGATTTGGGCCTTTCAAAGAAAGCAGCTGAGTTACTAGCCTCCAGGCTTCAAGAAAAGAATGCACTTCACCGGTCAGCTTAAGTATCCCATTTCAAGAAGCGTGAATAAATTTTTGTGGACTTTTTTTCTAAAGACAAACACTTTCTTTACTGTCATGATATCAGTAGTCTTCTCAGCCAGCTAAGTGTTACCACTTACAGTCCAACAGAATGGCGGCTATTTCTTGACAGCTCTAAACAAAGCCTGAACTGTGTTCTCCTACACAAGGGAGATGTTTATGAAGTGGTTCCAATTGGTTATTCAACTCATCTGTGAGAAGATTATAATGACATAAATATTGTCCTCGACTTTCTGAAGTATGAGGAGCATAACTGAATCATTTGTGTGGATCTTAAAATGGTAAACTTCCTGCTAGGACAACAGAGAGGTTTCAAGAAGTATCCTTGCTTTCTGTGTTTGTGGGACAGCCGAGTTCGAGAGAAACACTGGACACAGAAGGAGTGGCCGAAATGTGAAGCTCTGGAAGTAGGGATGCAAAATATTGTGAATGAACCTGTATTTCATCGAGACAGGATCATTTTCTCCCACTTCACATCAAACTTGGCTTAAAGAAGCAGTTTATTCAGGCTTTGAATAGAGAAAGTGAATACTTTTAACATATAATTTCTGCTTTTCCTGCCTTGTCTTTCAAGAAGATAAAAGCAGGTGTATTCAATGTACATCGAATTCAAACCTACATATGTGATGAAAAATTTGCCAGGAAGATGAATAAGGAGGAGAAAGCAGCATGGCAGTCTTTTGTGGCAGTTACAAAGAACTTCCTTGGCAACAAAAAAGCAGAAAACTATGAACTTCTGGTTCAAACGATGCTGTTGTTTTTCCGTGACATTGGATGTAACATGAGCATTAAGATTCACTTCCTGAACAGTCCCTTGATAAGTTTCCCAAAAATCTTGGAGCTGTTAGTGATGAGCAGACTACTATTGGCGTATCAAACAAGATTCTCCTCAATAAGTACACAAACGCAAGAGCTACAAATACAATTTTTTGCCTGAATAGAATTTAAATAAGTTTTGCGCAAATTTTATGATTAAAATAAGTGTTTTAATATGTTCTATTTTGAAATTGTAGACAAAGTCTGATGCAATCATATCTTTTAGTGTATTCGTGTATTTACTGCATTATATAAATGATTATATTTTCACAAAGATGATGCCCAAGAAGACATTCTACTTCATTACGTTAAACTAAATGTTGAAAACGTTACAATAAGATGAAAACTTAAATCTTGAATTGCAAAAAAAACTGTATCTTACAGTGAAAAACTAATGTCAGATTTGAGATCAGCACACTCGAATTAGATAAGAACAAGTGTTTTTGTGGATGCAACAAAAATTTTGTTCCCCAGTGTAATCTATGTGCATTCTACATAAGTTTAAACTGACATAAAAAAATTTTTTATCCTATGATGCCTAAAGGCTCTGAATGTATTTTTATCAAAATCCTAGACTACATACTTATTTCATTCAAATTATAGTCATATCTACCATATTAACTTGGCAAACCCAGTTCTCACTGTCAAGTCAATCAGCTCCATTAGAATCACTTTCTGTCAGAAGAAGTCTTACCTCATTTTTCAATTCAAATAAGTTTGTTTATGCCCCCTCCTGTGACAACCATCTCACTTTTGAATTCTAACTAGATGATAAATGAATGGATGGAAGGATGGTTAGATAAACAAGTCCTTAGAGTCTTAAAAAGAGTTTTCTCTTGGATGAAATAAGGCACTGCTCCATTCATTATTTTCTACTGGCACCAACAGGGAACAAGGCATCCTGGAACTGCTCCTTTGTTTGGTGCTCTGGGTCAATCACATTCATAAGACTTAGAATTCATGAGAGATTTGTCTTTCATTTATAAAGATTTAAAAGAAAAGGTGGAAAGAACCAGCAGACGCTAGACTTGGCAGGAAAGAGCATAATTGAAAATTGAGGGTCTAGAAAGTGATTCCCTTAAAATTATTTGAAGGGGTCATGGAGAGTCATTTGTTCTCCAGTGGGTAGGCATTCCTTGGGTTCTGTACATCACCAGCCTGAGGTCCCAGGAGAAGGCTCAAAATCTAACTCCACACATGGATGTGGGTGTTTTAGAGCAGTAGAGCTTGGCAGGTTTCTGATCCATAGCTTGGTTTTAAGAAACTCTCTCATGGTTATATACTTAACTCCTCTAAGTTTTCTGTTGCCCACTAACTGTGACTTATTTTCATCTTCTTTCCTAACTGGATGTTCAAGTCCTTGAATGAAAAGGCTGTGAAAACTTGTTTTAGCTGCTCTTCTCCTTTCCTCTGAAAAGAAAATGTTGGCTGAGGCATCTCTTTTTGGTTGAAAGTTATCTGGAAAACTACCTTGGTAATTGAAGGCTGGGTTGGTGAACGTAGAAACTGAATTTGGAGTCGGATGGTCTTACTTAGACAGGTAGTTAAATCACTGATGGGTCTGACAGTATCTGATGCATCTGTGAAAAAGCCTGAGGAGCCTCCCTTGCGCCTACCCAGTCCACACACCCCTCTGTAGAGAAAGAAACTTGTGTGGGAAAATATGCTTCTTGTTCCAGGGATATTTCAGTCTTCCGTTTTATGAAGATTTCCTACTGGACTTGCAAGAATAGTATAAAATGCTGTATTTGCCTTGGCTGGATAGTTTGGTGGTCAGAGTGTCATCCTAAAGCGCAGAAGTTGCCAGTCAATCTGGGCAGGGTACGTACAGGAATGGATCAATGTTTTTGTCTCTCTCTCTCTCTTTCTCTCTCTCTCTCCACTTGCCTCTCCCTCTAAAATCAATAAAACAAACATTAAAGATCATGCCCTCAAACAAAATACACTGTATTTTCTGTGGTCTACAATAGTGGGACATGTCAAGCTGTCAACTATGTTTAACTCTGTTCAGCCACGTTTATACACTGTGTGTATCTACTAATAAAATGAAAAAGACAGAATTTCTGCCCTTAAGGACCTCAGAGATTATGGATGAAGCCGAGATTTATACATAGAATTGCAGTTATGTTGGTTGCTACTCTAACCACCTACCCAAGAACTGCTTAAAAGTGGTTTTCAAGAGGCATTAGAAGTTGGCCACTTGGCTCCACTGTCTGGTTCTTGCCCCATTCTACCCTCCCTCTCCCACCCCCACAGATAATTATCCAAGTGCAATCCTTCCTTCAAAAGTGAATAATTTCATGAAGAACTTCCCAGTTGCTCTTTAGTGTTGCTTCATGGCACAGTCCTGGTAAGTTCATCTCAAAACACTCTATTCTGATAACAAGATACTATTTCTATTTCTGCAGTGTTTTCTCTTTCCTGAGGACTTGAGTACATCTGCTTTGGGACATGAAGCTGGAGCATCTGGGATAGACAGGTGCTTCCAGACTTAGGGCTTGATGTAGTGACAGTTGCTACGGTTTTCACTGTTGTTTGGGCCAGCTGACAGGAAGATTGCTGTCCCTCCCAATGAGCACCCAGTTATCTTTTGAAAAGGAGGAAGTTTTGGGGAAGTAAAATTCTCCTATTTTAAGAACCTAATCAGGAACCGAATCAGAAAACAGTTGGCAGTACCTTCATGTGTGATTCTCTAAGGCTAACAAAAAAGTTTTGATGAAACAGCTGAATAGATTGCATTTTCTATTTAAATAAATTTCTTTTAAAAACTGGAGTAAAAAAAAACACTGGAGTCATAGTTAAAGTGCAGAATGAAAGTAATTATGACCCTAGTTAACAACAAGATTACTACTAAGGGCAGGAAGGAATAGTTGTACCTGAGAGGTCTGGAACATCAAATGAGCAAGCCAGAACTTAGGTCTTATTCTGACTTCTTTTTAAATGTATTAAACATTTTTGGCTAAATTTGACCTGATTAAAGCAAAGTGGAAAGTCAGAAAATATCTTAACTTTCCACCAGATTATCAATCTAGAAACAAAAATGGGATTTCCCCCCATTTATTTATTTGTTAATAGATTTCAGAGAGAGAAAGGGGAGAGAGATAAACATCTATTTGTTGTTCCCCTTATTAATGCATTCACTGGTTGCTTCTTGTATGTGTCCTGACCGGAGATTGAACCCACACCTGGTGTATTGGGAGGACACTCCAATGAAGCTACCCATCCAGAGCTCTCCCATTTTTTGAGAATACATGTGTATCCAAGGGAGAAAAAAATAAAGCATTCTCTTTATCAGCACAGCAGCTGAGAAGAAGCCAGGTGCAAGCTTTGGCCACAAGACAAGCTTTATTTCTCTCCTCCCCTACCACCATTCTTTCCCAACTCCTGCACCCCACCATCCACCCCAACACTCTACCCCACTCTATCCCCATTAAAAATCAGAAAAAGAAATAGAAAAAAGAAAAACGTTGCTATGATTAATGGCCAAAAAAGTAGAGCAGATGTATAATCCTCATATATTTTGGATTTGGATCAAACTGACTCTTCTCTACTCCTCTTTCTAGAACCCAATGATATCCTTTGTGATTCGGCTCCCTTCATCCTATTCCTTTTCCAGGCATGCTAATTAAAGCTCCACAGTCAGGACTGAAGAAGGACTTGAACTGGCTTTCTCTGATGGGTCCCTTAACTATCTCAAGCCCCTGCTTCCTAATGGAACAGGCAAGCAGAAATCAATGCAAAGCAACTTCTGTAGGAGCAGCTGCTGAGGCCCATCCCTCCCGCTGATGCCCACGCTCCCTCCTCGAAAGAGGATATTTTTCTGTTGTCACATTCTTGGGCAATATTTCGGAGGCTTACTCTTCCTGCCACTCACTTCCCCCACAGCCTTTCCTCTGCCCCAGAACAGGATATTAGAACGGAAACATGAGAGACTTTATTTTAGCCTAATTGAACAATAGCCTTTATTTCATCTTGAGTAAGACAAATGGGCTGTCTGACTTCACTTCTCACTTTATCCGTAATGAGGTTCCTTTCCCAACTGTTTACTAAAGTATTAAAAAGCACTTTGCAGCACCTGCTGGTACGTTCCATCAGAGGGAGTCAATGGAACAGATGAAGACATATGAGAAAGCCGGGAGATAAGGAGCCTTTTATGAAACTTCAGGCTCCAGACCTATTAGAAAGAACTGCTTCCCCTCCTCTATAAATTCAATGGGGGAGGGGCTTTTTCTCCTTGGCAGCAAAGTGGTTTTTATAGGACAAGACAGCACCTTGCAGATATTCCCAGGGTCAGACCAAGGTGGATAACTAATTGTAGCCATTAACATCCAGGTGGTAAGAAATTGGCTGAATTGCAAGATCCTAATAAGCTATTAGTATCTCTATCTTGGATGCACTTTTGTGGACCCTTCTCTCAACAACAGTGATAAAATTCATGTCTGTTCCAGCTCAGGCTCTATCCCCAGCTGTTCTTTGAAGAGATGGGTACATTCAGATGTTGATGGCTACAAAGGTGAGCTTCCATGAGCAGACCCTGCCCAGGGTTTTGACACTGAGTGCTGTGGGACCTTACATGAGTCACTAAGCTTCACTGCCACATAATTTCTTTCTTTTCAAAATAGGGAGCAAACATATTACACTGACATGTATTCTGGTATAGGTAATAAATAACCATCTGTTGGAGGCACTGAGTTTTTATGTAAGAATTAAGTATGGGGGGAGAAGCAGGATGGCGACGGAGTAGGCGGACGTACCAACTTCCAACTCCCAGAAGCAAAGTGGATTATAACTCAATTTAAAGAACCATCATCTGGACAAACCAACTATGAACTAAACTAAGTGAACTCTTCAACCAAGGAACACTGCAGAAGCCACATTGAGACTGGTAGGAATAGCGAAAAGGCGAAGAGGGCTGCCCAGCTCCCCGGAGCAAACGGCAGCCCGGAGAGACCCGCGGGGCGGGAGGAGAGTTTGGTGGAGAGGGAGGGACCTGGGTCCCAGGAACCAAGCCCCAGCCTGCAGTCCCAGAGCCTAAAAGAGGCGTTTGGACAGTTTTGAGCTGTGAAACAAGTGAGGGAGCTCCCAGGCCTACAGTGTGGAGTATTAGGTCCCTTCCTACTCTGCTGAGGGCTGCTTAAGGGTTTGGGGCACAGGACACTGAGGCGGTTCTGTCGGCGTGGGCAGAGGCCAAGCCGGTGGGAGATCGGTCTAGCCCAGAGGGTCAGAGGGGACGCGCAAAAGCGGTCCAGAAGCTGCGGGCCCGCCTTTGATCCCACTTACGGGGACAAAGCGGGAGGCCAGAAACGGGCAGGCCCTGGGCAAGCCGGCCCTGACCGCGGGGACCAGGCTAGGACCAGGGATGGGCGGGGGCTCGCGGCTGAGCTGACGCTACCAGCCCCCCACCCCCCGGGTCGGAGAAACCGCGGTTGGCCAGTGTACGTGTGCGAACGAGCTCCGAGCGCAGGGACGGGGTAGACCCTGAGACAAGTGGAAGCTCGCAGCTGAGCTCACGCTAATATCCCCGCCCGGCGGGAGAAACCGCGGATTGCATTCATACGTGCACGAGCGGGCTCCGAACGCGGGTGCAGGGTAGAGTCCGGGACGAGCAGAAGTCCGCAGCTGAGCAGAAGCCAGCAAACACGCCCGCCCCAATAAACCTTGGTTTCCGACCATGCGCAGAAGGGCCCTGGCCTCGAGGGCAAGGCCAAAGCTCCGGACGGGCAAAAGCTTACAGCTGAGAGCACGTCAAAAGCCCCGCCCAACCCGCGGAACTGTAGCGAGCAGGCTCCGACTGCTGGTTCTGGGCGGAAGTCCGGAAATAGGCTGGGTCCGCAGCTGAGGAAAGGTGCTCACCTCTACCCTTGGTGCTAAGACTTGTGGCTTCAGTGACAGCCCCTCCCATGGAGGAGAGGCAGAAATCACACCAAAAGCCACAGTGGGCCGGCGCTGGCAACGCTCATACCCAACCACCCTAGGCACCGGCAGAGGGGGTGGGGGGCCTGCAGACAGACCACACCTAGAGAACACAAAGGCAACACCTACTGGACTCCAGTGGCCACAACTTGCTTATACACAGACAAAATGGGCAGGCAGAGGAATGCAAACCAAATGAATCAAAGGAAATCCCCAGAGAAGGACCTGAATGAACCAGATATAACCAAATTACCAGAAGCAGAATATAGAATAATGAGAGTTAGGATGTTCAAAGAAATTAGAGCAACAATGGATAGTCATTATGAACACCTAAATAAAGAGATAACAAGTATAAAAAATGAAATTGAAATAATAAAAAAGAATCAGACAGAAATGACAAATACAGTATCAGAACTGAAGACCACAATGGAAGGAATTAAAAGCAGGATGGATGACGCTGAGGATCGAATAAGCGAGTTAGAGGACACAATAAACAAAGGCACAGAAGCAGAGAAGAAAAAGGAAAAGAGACTTAAAAAATGTGAGGAAACTCTAAGGGAGCTTTGTGACAACATGAAGAGAAACAACATTTGCATCATAGGGGTGCCTGAAGAAGAGGAGAGAGGACAGGAAATGAAAACTTTGTTCAATCAAATCATAGCAGAAAACTTTCCTAAATTAAGGCTGGGAAACACTCCACACATTTAAGAAGCACACAGAACTCCATTAAAGAGAAACCCAAAAAGATCTACACCAAGACACATCATAGTTAAAATACCAAAGCTAATGGATAAAGAAAAAATTTTAAAAGCTGCTAGAGAAAAAAAGGCTATCACCTACAAAGGAGCCCCCATAAGGATGACATCGGACTTCTCAACAGAAACACTTGAGGCCAGAAGGGAATGGCAAGATATATTCAAAGTAATGCAGAACAAGAACCTACAACCAAGACTACTCTATCCAGCAAGGCTAACGTTTAAAATTGAAGGAGAAATAAAGAGCTTCCCAGAAAAAGAAAGCCTCAAGGAATTCATAAAAACCAAACCAATTCTGCAAGAGATACTAGGGGCCTCTTGTGAACAGTTTAAAGGGAGGAATGAATAGAGCAAAAGAAGAATACAGCTTTAAAGAATAAAATGGCAATAAACAACTACATATCAATAATAACCTTAAATGTAAATGTATTAAATGATCCAATCAAAAGACATTGGGTAGCTGCATGGATAAAGAAACAGGACCCATACATATGCTGTCTACAAGAGACACACCTTAAAACAAAAGATGCACATAGACTGAAGGTAAAAGGATGGAAAAAAATATTTCATGCAAATGGAAATGAAAAAAAAGCAGGGGTAGCAATAATTATATCAGACAAAATGGACTTTAAAACAAAGGCTGTAGTAAGATATAAAGGAGGACACTACATAATGATAAAGGGAACAATTCAACAGGAAGATATAACTATTGTAAATATCTATGCACCAAATATAGGAGCCCCGACATACATAAAGCAGACTTTGATGGATATAAAGGGCGAGATTAACAGCAATACTATCATAGTAGGGGATTTCAATACCCCTCTAACAACACTGGATAGATCCTCAAGAAAGAAAATTAATAAAGAAACAGCAGACTTAAAGGATACAGTAGATCAACTTGATTTAATAGATATCTTCAGAACTTTTCACCCTAAAGCAGTACAATATACATTCTTCTCAAGCGCTCATGGTACGTTTTCTAGGATAGACCACATGTTAGGTCACAAAAATGGTCTCAATAAATTTAAGAAGATTGAAATCATATCAAGCATTTTCTCTGATCACAATGCCATGAAACTAGAAATTAACCACAAAAGAAAAACTGAAAAATTCTCAAACACTTGGAAACTAAATAGCATGTTATTAAATAATGAATAGCTTAACAATGAGATCAAAGAAGAAATAAAAAAGTTTCTAGAAACAAATGATAATGAGCATACATCAACTCAAAATTTATGGGACACAGCAAAAGCAGTTCTGAGAGGGAAGTTTATTGCACTACAGGCATATCATAAGAACCTAGAAAAAGCTCAAATAAGCAACCTGACCCTGAATCTAAAAGAACTAGAAAAACAACAACTAAAACCCAAGACAAGTAAAAGGAAGGAAATAATAAAGGTCAGAGCAGAAATAAATGACATAGAGGCTAAGGAAACAATACAGAGGATCAATGAAACCAGAAGCTGGTTCTTTGAAAAGGTAAACAAGATTGATGAACCTTTAACTAGACTCACCAAGAAAAAAAGAGAGAGGACTCAAATAAATAAAATTAGAAACAAGAGTGGAGAAATAACAACTGACACAACAGAAATACAAAGCATTGTAAGAAAATACTATGAAGAACTATATGCCAAAAAATTAGACAATCTTGGTGAAATGGACAAATTTCTTGAATCATATAACCTTCCAAAAATCAATCTGGAAGAATCAGAACACCTAAACAGACCAATTACAATAAATGAGATCGAAACAGTTATCAAAAAACTCCCAAAAAAGAAAAGTCCTGGGCCTGATGGCTTCACAAGTGAATTCTATCAAAAATTCAAAGAAGAACTAACTCCTATCCTCCTCAAGCTATTTCAAAAAATTCAAGAGGAAGGAAGACTTCCAAACTCCTTTTATGAGGCGAGCATAATTCTGATCCCAAAACCGGGCAAAGACAACACAAAGAAAGAAAATTATAGGCCTATATCCCTGATGAATTTAGACGCTAAAATTCTCAACAAAATATTAGCCAACCAGATCCAGCAATATATGAAAAAAATCATACACCACGATCAAGTGGGATTTATTCTGGAGAGGCAAGGCTGGTTCAATATTCGCAAATCAATCAATGTGATTCATCACATAAACAAAAGGAAGGACAAAAATCACATGTTAATTTCAATAGATGCAGAAAAGGTGTTTGATAAAATCCAGCACCCATTCATGCTCAAAACTCTCAGTAAAGTGGGAATACAGGGAACATTCCTTAACATGATAAAGGCCATCTACGATAAACCGACAGCAAAGATCATACTAAATGGACAAAGATTAAAAGCCATCCCCTTAAGATCAGGAACCAGGCAGGGTTGCCTACTTTCACCACTCTTATTCAACATAGTTCTGGAAGTCCTAGCTATAGCAATCAGACAAGAAGAAGAAATAAAAGGCATCCAAATTGGAAAAGAAGAAGTAAAACTGTCACTATTTGCAGATGATATGATATTGTATATAGAAAACCCTAAAGTCTCAGTCAAAAAACTACTGGCCCTTATAAATGAATTCAGCAAGGTGGCAGGATATAAAATTAATACTCAGAAATCAGAGGCATTTCTATACACCAACAATGAAATATCAGCAAAAGAATTTAAGGAAACAATCCCCTTCACTATTGCAGCCAAAAAAATAAAGTACCTAGGAGTAAATTTAACCAAGGAGGTTAAGGACTTGTACTCCGAAAATTATAGAACATTGATAAAAGAAATCAAGGAAGATACAAACAAGTGGAAGCATATACCATGCTCATGGCTAGGAAGAATAAACATCATTAAAATGTCTATATTACCCAAAGCAATTTATAAATTCAATGCAATACCAATTAAAATACCAATGACATACTTCAAAGATATAGAACACATATTCCAAAAATTTATATGGAACCAAAAAAGAACACGAATAGCCTCAGCAATCTTAAAAAGAAAAAATAAAGCAGGAGGTATCACTCTTCCAGATATCAAGGTTTACTATAAGGCCATTATACTCAAGACAGCCTGGTACTGGCATAAGAACAGGCACATAGATCAATGGAACAGAACAGAGGACCCAGAAATAAACCCACAGCTTTATGGACAACTGATATTTGACAAAGGAGGAAAGAACATACAATGGAGTAAAAACAGCCTCTTTAACAAATGGTGTTGGGAAAATTGGTCATCTACCTGCAAAAAAATGAAACTAGACCATCAACTTACACCATTCACAAAAACAAACTCAAAATGGATAAAAGACTTAAATGTAAGCCGTGAAACCATAAGCATCTTAGAAGAAAACATAGGCAGCAAGCTCTCCGACATCTGTAGCAGCAGTATATTTGCCGATTTATCTCCACGGGCAACTGAAATAAAAGGCAAGATAAACAAATGGGACTATATCAAACTAAAAAGTTTTTGCACAGCTAAAGACAATAAGAACAGAATAAAAAGACAAACCACACAATGGGAGAACATATTCGACAACACGTCTGATAAGGGGTTAATAACTAAAATTTATAAAGAACTTAAAAACTAAACACCAGGAAGACAAACAACCCAATCAAAAAATGGGCAAAAGAAATGAATAGAAATTTCTCCAAAGAGGACATACAGATGGCCAATAGGCATATGAAAAAATGCTCAACATCACTAATCATTAGAGAAATGCAAATTAAAACCACAATGAGATATCACCTCACACCATTCAGAATGGCACTCATCAGCAAAACAACACAGAATAAGTGCTGACGAGGATATGGAGAAAAGGGAACCCTTCTGCACTGCTGGTGGGAATGCAGGCTGGTGCAGTCACTGTGGAAAACAGTTTGGAGATTCCTCAGAAAATTAAAAATCGAACTGCCTTTTGACCCAGCTATCCCACTTTTAGGAATATACCCTAAGAACACCATAGCACTGTTCGAAAAGAAGAAATGCGCCCCCATGTTCGTGGCAGCATTGTTCACAATAGCGAAAATTTGGAACCAGCCCAAGTGTCCCTCAGAAGACGAGTGGATTAAAAAGCTATGGTACATATATACTATGGAATACTACTCAGCCATAAGAAACGATGACATCGGATCATTTATAACAAAATGGATGTACCTTGATAACATTATACGGATTGAAATAAGTAAATCAGAAAAAAAGAAAAACTGAGAACAGCATGATTACATACATAGGTGGGACATAAAAGTGAGAATATGAGACATGGACAAGAGAGTGGTGGTTTTGGGATGGGGGGAGGGAGGGAAGAGTGGGATAGGGAGGAGGGGAGGGACACAGGGAAAACCAGATTGAAGGTGACAGAGGACAATTTGACTTTTGGTGATGGGTATGCAACACAATTGAATGATAAGATAACTTGGAGATATTTTCATTGTAAAAAAAAAAAAAAAAAAAAAAGAATTAAGTATGGATACTTTATAACATTACAGTCACAATCTCATTCAAAGCTTTCATTCCACAACAATTTGAGGGCTTATTTTATGTATACATGAAGTGGGAAGTGAGATAAGACATAGAAACATGAAAAATGAAATAAAAGACATAGTTATATTTGAATGGGAAGTCAACATTTTTTTAAATTTTTATTTATTGATTTTAGTGAGAAAGAAAGGAACAGAGAGAGTGAGCAGACGGGAACATAGATCTGTTTCTATATGTGCCTTGAGTGGGGATCTAACCAGCAAACTAAACTCTGTGCTTTAGGACAATTCTCTAACCAACCAAGCTATCCGTCTAGGAAAGAATAGGAAGTCAAATTTTTACTCCTAAGTCAAGACCCCACCAATGCCCTTTCCCGCCTACCTTATTCGGTATCTAAGGTTCATTCCATAGCTGATCAAAGCCTTTATTACTTTCTACTGTCATCTACTTTTTCATACCCCGCTACCAGACTATTAGCTTGAAAATGAAAAACTGTGTCCCATTCATTTATTTATCCCTAGTCTCTAGTTGCGCTCCTGAAACACAGTAGGTGTGCAATATTTATGCATTACAAAATTGTTGGAGTGAATAAATAAATGCCAAATACAGACTGTAAGTTCTAAAAGAGAGGCAGTTATGCTATGGTTGGAAAAATCCTAAAATAGGAACCACAGACCTAGGTGTAAATCATCACCTGTCATTCTATAAAAGTCTGATATGGAAGCTCTGAGCTTCAGTGTCCACATATGAAAAATAGGTATGCTAACACCTGAATAGAACAGAGTTATTATGGGAATTAAATGAGACAACATAGTCAGAGCACTGCTACAGAAATTTTACTTTTCTTATCCTGTGCCCCTTTACCCCTTCAATGTTGGAACACAGCATTGGAGTTCAAGGAAAGACCCAAGATTCAACTGCACATTTCTAGGTTATTGAAAAAGTAAAAAAGTCATACAGCACAGGAGTAGATAAATTCTCAGGGAGAAAGAGAAGAGAAACAGTCTGATGACAACATTTTTTTAAGTGAGAGGAGGGGAGATACAGAGACAGACCCCTGCGTGCACCTGGACAAGATCCACCAGGCAACCCTCGTCTGGGGCTGATGCTCTGCCCATCTGGGGCCATGCTTGCAACAGAGCTATTTTTTTAGCACTTGTGATGGAGACTCCATGGAGCCATCCTCAGCACCCAGAACTGATGTCTTCAAATCAATCGAGCCATGACTGCAAGAGGAAAAGAGAGAGGGAGAAAGAAGGGGGAAAGGGAGGGGTGGAGAAGCAGATAGTCTCGCCTCTCCTGTGTGCCCTGACCCAGAATCGAATAGGAACTTTCACACTCCAGGCCAACCCTCTACCGCTGAGCCAACCAACCAGGGCCTGATGACAACATTTTTTTAAGTGCCCATAATTACAGGGATGGTGTTAAAGAAAAAAATATTCCAACACTTGTTAAAGTGATACAGATTTTATTCAGGACCACGACAGTGGGGGTCAAGGCTGTCACAATAGGAGACAGGCAGCACAGCAAGTCTAAATACAGTAATGGCAGCTGCAGGCGGCTCTAAATGTGGGGGACGATGGATGGAAAGTGCTCAAAGGAGATATCAAGGGAAGGGGGATCCTTGCTAAACTGACTTAGGATTCTTACTGAAGGCAAACCAAAGTGATCAAGGGGATTGGGGGGTGAGGAGAGGGAAGGAGGAATTCTCACTAAACTGACTTAGGAGGATTCTTGCTACAACTGGACTAGGCAGGTTGAAGACAGGCCCCAAGGACAAGGCCTTGTTGAGAAGAGGGCTCAGGGGAAACTAAAGTATCATCAGGAGAGTCTTTGTCAGAGGAGCAATCATGAGCTTAAAGAAAAGACTAAAGAGAACAGTGTGTCAGGGGGCAATTCAAGAAGAGAGTAGTGAAATCTATGGAGTATAGTGACAAGGTCCAAAAAAACAAAGACTAATCTATATCCATGAGTATTTGGGGTATTTTATTTTATTTTATTTTATTTTATTTAAAAAATTAAATTTAACAGGGTGACATTTATCAATAAGAGTATATAGGTTTCAGGTAAACATTTCTATAGCATTTGAACCGTTGATTATGTTGTATAACCGTCACCCAAAGTCAAACCGTTTTCTATCACCTTATAGTTGTTCCTCTTTATATCATTCCTCCACTCCCTCCCTACATCCCTCCCCCCTCCCCCAACCACTTCACTTTTATCTATGTCCATGAGTCTCAGTTTTATACCCCACCCGAATGTGAAATCATACAGTTCTTAGCTTTTCTTATTTCATTCAGTACAATGTTCTCAGTGTCCATCCATGTTGTTGTAAATGATCCTATGTCATCATTTCTTATGGCTGAGTAGTATTCCATAGTATATATGTACCATATCTTCTTTATCCAGTCATCTATTGAAGGGCTTTTTGGTTGTTTCCATGTCTTGACCACTTTGAACAATGCTCCAGTGAACATGGGGCTGCATGTGTCTTTAAGTATCAGTGGTTTTGAGTTTTGTGGGTAGATACCCAGTAGAGAAATTGCTGGGTTATCTGGTAGTTCTATTCTTAATTTCTTGAGAAACCACCATACTTTCTTTTATAATTGTTGTACTAATTTGCATTCCCACCAACAGTGAATGAGGGTTTGTTTTTCTCCATAGCCTCTCCAACACTTGTTATTACCTATCTTGTTGATAATAGCCAATCTAACAAGTGTAAGGTGATATTTCATTGTAGTTTTGATTTGCATTTCTTGAATTTTTTTTTTAAGAGAGAGACTGGAAGGAAGAGAGATGAGAAGCATCAACTCATAGTTGCGTCACTTTAATTGTTCAATGATTGCTTCTCATATGTGCCTTGATGGCAGTGGAGAGGGAAGCTCAAGCCGAGCCAGTGACCCCATCCTCAAGCCAGTGACCTTGGGTTCAAGCCAGTAACCTTGGGCTTCAAGTCAGTGACCTTTGGGCTCAAGTCAGTGACCTTGAGATCAAGCCAGCGACCTTGGGATCATGTTGACGGTCCCATGCTCAAGGCTGCAACCCCATGTTCAAGCTGGCAAGCCTATGCTAAAGTTGGATAAGCCTTTTCTCCAATGACCTTGGAGTTTTGAACCTGGGACCGCCAGCATCCCAGGTTGATGCTCTATCCACTGCACCACCACTGGTCAGGCAGTTTCTGGGTCTTAATTTTGAGTCATTAATTAAAATTTCTTTGGTACTGTGATTATCAAAATTCTCATTAAATTTTCAGTGGTCTATTTATCAACAACGAAAGACACAATTTATGGAGAAATAGGGAACTTATGAATATACTCATCTTAAAATGTCATATTCAAAACCATACACTATTTTTTCCCACCAAGAGTAGACCAGAACAGTGAACAGTGATGATATAGCTTCCCTTGTTCCAGATGTGCTACTTGTACTTCCTCCTTTGGTTACATTCACTTTCATAGCCACCCCATGTTGCTCCTGGCTCAGACTGAGTCTGTGGTTGACTAAAACCACATTACTTTTTTTTTTAAACATAAACTAAGTCAGAGATTATTTCACATACACTTGCCTCATCAATTATTTTGAAACTAAGTTAAGATTCTATTTGGACCTAATGAATCTGATCTGCTAGAATTTTTTAAAAGTATTGATTCAGATATCCAATCTTTTAGTTACCCCTCCCAGGTTTTTGTCATCTGAAATTCAATTGTTGTGCCTTCTGTGTCTCCATACTTTTGATTTTTTAAAAGTCAAATAGCACTATACTAGAAATAAAAATCCAGTTAACTAGTTATTAATCTACCCACCTTGTGGTATTTTTGTTTAACTGCTTAAGATTAATGGAAACAAAATTCCACTGAATTGGGAGCTCAAGGGCAAGAACTATGCTTACTCACCTTTCCCTGCCGCTCATTGAGCTCAGCGTCTAACAAACCATTGTACCCAACCCACATTTCTCTCCCCCATCTGTCAGGAAGTTTTGTCCAACTCTGAAATCCAGGCCTACTGGGTCTATAACAGTGGTTCTTAACCTGGGTTCTATCAAACCCTAGGAGTTCGATGAGTCAGTCTCAGGGTTCAGAGAAGCCTCTGCCATGGAGGCCAGAATAAAGTAATACCGTAATTTGTTGTGAGTTCATGCACTTTGTTGGTTTTGTTCTTTGAGCAAGGTGATGTTCATGCACGGCTCATTTTGTGCACCAGTAAAAAAACATATACCTATGTCTTGAATTTGGAAAAAAAATCGTATTTTATTTATCACTAAAGAAGGGTTCGGTGAATGCGCATATGAAACTGGTGGGTTCGGTACCTCAAAAAAGGTTAAGAACCACTGGTCTATAATTTCCCGTAGCCTCTAATTAAGCAACAAGCCTTTGTAAATAAATGTGTTATTTGTTCCTACCATGTTCTTTCTGGCTCAAAGAGGTGCCACTTTCTTTTCTTAGTCTTTACAAAACATCTGTTTAATAATCACACTAGAGTTCTCCAAACTGTTACGTAACCTAATATCCATAAACAGTTAAGAATTATTTTTAAAGAACTAGCTTTACTTCTAGGCTTTACAAAATGGAGATTAGGTTTTTCTGAGATTTTTTTACTTTGCTTTGTTTTCCCCAACATAACAGGTGGGCCTAATCACATCACTCCACACACTTACCTGCTGTCCCAGTCTTACTCCTGTGTTCAAACAGAAGACGGCAGCCTATGGACAGTCAGAACAGGGCAATTTAACAGCACTCACAACACCATCTTCTCAGGGTCCTCGATCTGTCCCTCACAACCGTTTACAAGAATTGCTAAATAGAGTCCTTCAAGTTGAAACAAAAGGGTGCTAGACAGCAATATGAAAGCATACGAAAATATAAAGCTCTCTGGTAAAAGTAAATATGTAGAAAAACATAGACTATTATAATACTGCAATAAGTCAGCTAAAGAATTTAAAAGATAAAAGCATAAAAATAACCATAAGTATAAAATTAGTTAATTAATGCAAATTTTAAAAAGATGTAATTTATGACATTGATAAGATAAAATTGAGGGAGATGTAAAATATTTGAGTCTTTGTATGAAATTGAAGGAGATTTCAATACCCCACTTTCCGTATGAATAGATTAACCAAAGAGAAGGTCAAAAAGGAAATAGACGACTGAACAACCCAAAATACCAGTTGAACTTAACAGACATAACACTGCTCAACATCAGCAAACTACACATTATTCTCCATTACACAAGAAACATTCTCTAGGAAGGATCACATACTAGGCCACAAAACAAGTCTTACCAAATTTAAGAAGATTGAAATTATACCCAATTATTCTTTCTGACTACAATGGAATGGAACTAGAAATTAACAGCAGAAAAAAACTTGAAAATCCATAAATATGTGGAAATTGAACAACATATACTAGAACAACCAGTGGGCCAAAGAAGAAATCACAAGAAAAATTAGAAAATGTTTTGAGACAAATGAAAACCAAAACACAACATATCAAAATCTATGGGATGCAGAACAAGCAATACCAGGAAGAAAGTTTAGAATAGTAAATGACTACAGTAAGGCAAACAAAAATCTCAAATCAACAATCTATCTTTATACCTCAAAGAACTAGAAAAAGAAAAAGAAACTAAACCCCAAGTTAGCAGAACAGACTAAGCACTGGCACTAATAAGATAGTCCCTACCCTCAGGGGCTTCCAGTCTAGCAGATGACATTCTGCTAACTGGATCCTCCCACTGGAGTGCAAATGCTGAGGACAGTTAACTATGCCCCGCTGGGGGACAGGAGTGGGGACACAGGAAGGGCAGCAGTCAAGAAGCATCAGCCACCTCCTTTAGGCTCAGCACTTTGCTCATATTCATTCTGTGTGACCTCTTTCTCTTGCCTAATTAAGGTGAGTTCACTCAAATAAAAAATAGACTAAAATAAACAAGATACAATTGATGAAAAGATTACTCACGGGGCTAAAAGGCTCAAATTGTGTAGGAGACAGGAAAAAAGCGACAGTAAAGCATAAGCAGGAAGAGCATAGACCAGTGATGGGCAATCTTTTGAACTTAATGTGTCAAATTTGCCAAAAAACCAAGTATAACTCAGGTGGTGTGTTACTTCGAAAAAACAGCCTAACCTGAAGTCCCAGAACTAGACGCTCTGTGCCGGAGTTCTGTTGTTTTGGCCTACAGACCTCCGGCACAGAGTGTCTACACTACAGTAAATGTTTTATCCTCGGCTCCAGCACCTGGCTGTGCAGGAGTCGAGGATGAAATGTCCTTCTCGGCATGCGGCCCTATACTTCTCTGGTACGCAGCCAAGTGTGATCAAAAATGGCTACGTGTGTCAGTGCTGACACGCATGTCATAGCTTTGCCATCACGGGCATAGACCTTGAAGTCAGAACTGTCTGGCTTTACTGCTTACCCAACCTTTCTGTGCTTCAGTTTCCTTACATCTAAAACGTAATGTAACAGTACCCCCTCACAGGGTTGTTGAGAGATTATATGAGATACTATGATAAAACTTGACCTCAAGCAAGCTTAAGCACTAGCTATGTTAACTATTATTTTTATTATTTGGATCTTATTATGGTCCTTTATCTAAATTATAAATAATTTAAAATAGTAAGGCTCTGGCCTCCTATGAAGGTATATGGCGACTCTCCCCTGCCAAAATGCAGAGGCAGCCAGTGCTCACTTCTCCTCCAGTGACGAAACTGGAATCTTTTCATCCCCCTTCATAGATGAGTTGGGCCTAATCTTGGCCCTTATTATCCCTTGGCGTTGAAGACAAAGCTGCCCTCGCCATAGCCCGGAAGCCTGACAGCCTTATCTTTCCATGGAGCATTTATACAAATATAACCAGCATACCTTTCTGCTTCAGGTCAGACTACCTTCCAATACTGAAAGTTACTCCATCAAATTTTTCTTGAGATGAGTAGGTATGTGCTAGAACCTGGATAGCTTGTAGCTATTTGATTGTTTTGGTAATGAGATTTGACCAAAGAGCTTAGTGGGCCATATTTAAAAATCAAGTCATACATCTGAAAAGGCTCTTAAAATCACAAGTGCCTCTTATTGTCTAGATAGTGCTCTAACCTTTTAGAAATATTACCAGAAATTTTGATAAATTGGAATTCATCAATTAAGAATTCCTTCTCTTTAGGAGACACCATTAATGGAATGAAAAGAGAAGACAGACTGAGAGGAAATATTTGCACAGTATATCTGATAAAGGCTTTGTATCCAGAATATATAATGTACTATCAAACTTATAATAAAAAAAGAACAATCCAATTTTAAAAATGAGCAAAAGATTTGAATAAACACGTCATCAAAAAGACATGCAAATGGAAAATAAACACAATAAAAGATGCTCATTATCATGAGTCATTAGGAAAACGCACATTAAAACCACAGTGTAGCACTACTACCTATCTAATTAGACTGTTCAAAATTAAAAAGATTAGAACACTGAGACACTGCTGGTGGGAATGTAAAATAGTACAACCCCTTTGGAAAGCAGCTTGGCAGTTTCTTTAAAAATGAAATACACCCATATCATGTGGCCCAACCATGTCATTCCTAGATATGTGCTCAAAAGAAATGAAAACATGTGCTTTGATATACAGCACAGCATCGATGGTAAGCTGAGTGAAAGAAGCCAGATGGGGGGTGTAAAGCCAGTAGCCATAGCCACCATCACAGCCACCTGGCCAGTGCAGGTTCGCATTAGATTCAGACAGTCGGTGATGAAACAACAGAGCCAGAACTGGTGAGCCATCACCTTTAATTCTAGCTTGCACCCGGCGGGCAAACAAAAACACACACTGGGCTCCAAAACCCACTCATTCAGTGCTCACAAAGCTACTGACTTATCTGAGTTTCCTAGCATCAAAGGTTTCTAGCTCACCAGACTTATTCACCTGTTTCCCATCTCCTTCTCCCTGCACAAACTCTGCTCTAACTGGTTTCTCCCCCAGCACTCTGCCATCTTGGCTGCTTTTCCTGGCCTCCATGTGGCCTTACTCTGCTTTCCTTTCTAATGCTAACCTCAGGTACCGAGAGCAAGCTACCGGTATGCCCCATTTTATAGTGCAGAAATCCAAACCTTCAATCCAGTCTACAAACAAGGAAGTCTCTGTCATAAACTCACTTATCTGAGACATACTGTGAGGATTCCTCATGAGAATGCACCACCCTACATCATCCAATCAGTCAAAGGTGTGGGGAAAAGCTTACTCTTAAAACTTGCACGTGGGCAGTGCCATCTTTAACAAAGTGAGCATAATATATTTTATCTGCCCAACAATTACCAACTGTCCAAATCTAATGCTAACCTGCACTGGCCAGGCGGCTGTGATAATGGCCTTGGCTCCTGGCCTTACAGCTTGACTGTGTTTTCCCTAACACTCAACGTCTTTTGCCTAATATATAATTTTTAATGCACCACAAGCAGAAATCAACCAACTGCACTTTTCCTCTCCTTATGTTGCTGGCATTACCCTCGGTAGTTAGTGACCAGAGTTCTAAAGATCTGCTTCCACTCTCAGAATACATCTTAACAGCTGCCTGTGGGTGGAGGTCATCCAACCCAGTCAGCAACTGCTCAAACAGCTGACTGAGGGAAGCTGGAGTTAGTGAGAGCTGGGGGCAGGGAGATGGGCACACACCTGCCACAGGACGCTGGGCTGAAATGCAGCCCTCAGATAGAGATGATTTATGCACCATAATAAAGAGGCAGAAAACCCACCTTCGAGGGCATTTCAGCTCCTCCTTTCTCCTGACCTCTTAGCCTTTATAAGGATTGGGGGAGCCTGTGTGTTTATCTGTCTGCCATTCTCTGAAACTTGCTCCCAGAACAAGGGCTGGTTAGCAAGCCTTCCCTTTGTTCCTTAAAGCCAGAGAAAGAGGATCTTTGACCTCTGTTTCTAAGCACAGTAAACAAAGGCCTGCCAGTAAGCTCAAAGTGCTCATTAAGCAAGAAGTTTTCTGGCCAGTGGTTGAAATGACATCATGCTTCCTCCTGGAATCCAACTAGAGATAAAAATCAGGTCATTCAATTCACAAAGAGAGAATGCTCCCTTCTCTTACCACAGTTCAGCAGTTGCCAGCTTTCAAGGAGATCAAGAAAGAGAAAAGCCTGTTTGAACTCTAGTTTTGAGATATCTGTTAAACTGCCTCCACTTAATTCCTAACAATATGCAAAGGTTTTCCCCTCCAAATTGCCTGGTGTCAGAGAGCAGGGGCTGCTACTCACTTACCTTTTCTGAGTTTTCAAACTGAGTGTTGAACCAGACTGCAGGGTCTCATTAGCTGGTAAGGAAAACCCTTCAGGGTTCTCTAACAAAGTACAATGGAAGGGAGAAATTTATTATTGTAAAGCCAGTAGCCAAGGCCACCATCACAGCCACCTGGCTCATGCAGGTTCGCATTTAATTAGGACAGTCAGTAATTAAACAACGGAACCAAGAACTGGTGAGCCATCATCTTTAATTCTAGCTTGCACCGGTGGGCAAGTGTTGGGCAGATAAAATATAATATGCTCAATTTGTTAAAGATGGCGCTGCCCACATGGAAGCCCGTCACCCAGGTGATATTATTTGCCCTTATGCTTGGGATGGGTGTGGGGGAAAGGCTGTAATGTAGGCAGGCCAGGTCGTTATAGCCTAAGGCTTAGTTTTAAGAGTAAGCTTTTCCCTACACCTTTTACTGATTGGATGATGTGGGTGGTGCGCTCTCCTGAGGAATCCCATTATGCCTCAGATGGGTGACTTTGTATCAGAGACTTTCTTGTTTGTAGATTGAATTAAGGGTTTGGATTTCTACACTATAAAGTGGGACAGACCAGTAGCTTGCTCTCTCTTGGTTCCTCAGGTACTAGAAAGGAGAGCAGATTAAGTCCACATGGAGGAGAGAGGGCAGCCAAGATGGTGGAATGCTAAGGAAGAAGCCAGTTTGTGCAGAGTTTGTGCAGGGAGAAGGAGATGGGAAACAGAGGTGAATAAGTCTGGTGAGCTAGAAACCTTTGATTCTAGGAAACTAGGATAAGTCAATAGCTTTGTGAGCACTGAATGAGTGGGTTTTGGAGCCCAGTGTGTGTTTTTGCTTGTCCGCCGGGTGCAAGCTAGAATTAAAGCTGATGGCTCACCAGTTCTTGGCTCCAGTGTTTCATTACCGACTGTCCGAATCAAATGTGAACCTGCATTGGCCAGGCTGCTGTGATGGTGACCTTGGCTACTGGCCATACAGCAAGTAAAAACACATACTGGGCTCCAAAACCCACTCATTCAGTGCTGTTGGTCAAATAAGTTTGTGAATACGATATATGTTTGCTCGCTTATAGTTTGTATTGGGTGTGGGAGACGGGCTGTAAGCAAGCCGGGTCATTATAGCCCAAAGCTTAGTTTTAAGACTAAGCCTTTCCCATCTTTTTTATGTAGGGTGGTTCACTCTCATGAGGAATCCCATTATGCCACAGATGAGTGACTTTGTATCAGAGACTTTCTTGTTTGTAGATTGGATTAAGGTTTTGGATTTTCTACACTATAAAGTGGGGCAGACTGGGAACTTGCACGCTTGGTTCCTGCTATCACCATTGCAGGGGCCTCCCTGAACCCTTGTCCTCAATGGGAAAAGCTGGTTTTCTGCTTTTCCCTTTTCTTCTCTTGTGGCTTGCCTGTCTTGGTGAGACACCAGTAAACAGAATGGCCTACCATCCTCCGACTCCACCATTTCTTCACCATCTGCTCGAATCCAATGGGAACCTACATGTGAATGACCACAATGGCGGCTCCTGGCCTTACAAGTGCTCACAAAGCTACTGACTTATCCGAGTTTCCTAGAATCAAAGGTTTCTAGCTCACCAGTCTTATTCACCTCTGTTTCTCATCTCCTCCTGCACAAACTCTGCACAAACTGGCTTCTTCCTCAGCACTCTGCCATCTTGGCTGCTTCTCCTCTCCTCCACATGGCCTTTCTCTGCTCTCCTCTCTAATGCTAACCTCAGGAACCGAGAGCAGAGCAAGGTCCCAATCTGCCCCACTTTATAGTGTAGAAATTCGAACCTTTAATCCAATCTACAAACAAGGAAGTCTCTGATACAGTCACTTATCTGAGGCATAATGGGAGGATTCTTCATGAGAGTGCACTACCCCATATCATCCAATCAGTCAAGGAAGGGTGTGGGGAAAAGCTTACTCTTAAGACTAAGCCTTGGGTTATAAGGACTCTACCTGCTTACAGCCTGTCCACCACACCCAATAATATAATTACGCCCATCCCAAGCATAAGGGCAACTAATATCACCTGGGTGATGGGCTTCCATGTGGGCAGTGCCATCTTTAACAAAGTGAGCATAATATATTTTATCTGCCCTACAATTATCTTTATTTTTGACATTATTAGTCACAAACTGATATGAGGAAGAAAAAGATATTGTGGTCTTAAAGAAGTCCATTCAGATGGTGATGTAGGTCCCATGTTATTTATTTTTTAAGGCCAATATAGAGATTTTTTAATTGACTTTATTCAGTGATTCATGAAACAGGCAGCATCCAAGTAGCAGAAAGAAAGGACCTCTAAGGAGCTGTACAAAATAAAAGACTTTTATAGACAGAAAATAGCAGAAACAAGGGAGTTATACTAGGCAAAAAAATGAATGGCTTATTGCAAGGTCACTTTTTTGGGAGGAAGGCAATAACCTATAGGCAGATTACCTATCTATTGCTTATCAGGTGATTCCTGGTTGGCTGGTTTAAGATTTTATTTCTGGGGGAGTTGAAACTGTAATTAAGTCATAGTTTGGTGATGTGGGGCTGAGTATAAGTGATTCCATTTGAGGCCTGTTGTCTTATGTTAACACTAGAGTATGGCCAGTGGCCAAGGCCACCATCAGAGTCGCCAGGCCAGTGCAGGTTCGCATTAGATTCGGACAGTCGGTAATGAAACAACGGAGCCATCAGCTTTAATTCTAGCTTGCACCTGGCAGGCAAGCAAAAACACACACTGGGCTCCAAAACCCAATCATTCAGTGCTCACAAAACTACTGACTTATCTGAGTTTCCTAGAATCAAAGGTGTTGGGCAGATAAAATATATTATGCTCACTTTGTTAAAGATGGTGCTGCCCACATGCAAGTTTTAAGAGTAAGCTTTTCCCCACACCTTTGACTGATTGGATGATGTAGGGTGGTGCATTGTCATGAGGAATCCTCACAGTATGTCTCAGATAAGTGAGTTTGTGTCAGAGACTTCCTTGTTTGTAGACTGGATTGAAGGTTTTGAATCTACGCTATAAAGTGGGGCAGACTGGGATCTTGCTCTCTCGGTTCCTGAGGTTAGTATTAGAAAGGAGAGCAGATTAAGGCCACATGGAGGAAAGGAGGCAGCCAAGATGGCAGAATGCTGAGAAAGAAGCCAGTTTGTGCAGAGTTTGTGCAGGGAGAAGGAGATGGGAAACAGAGGTGAATAAGTCTGGTGAGCTAGAAACCTTTGATGCTAGGAAACTCAGTTAAGTCAGTAGCTTTGTGAGCACTGAATGAGTGGGTTTTGGAGCCCAGTGTGTGTTTTTGCTTGCCCGCTGGGTGCAAGCTAGAATTAAAGCTGATGGCTCACCAGTTCTTGGCTCTGTTGTTCCATTACCGACTGTCCAAATCTAATGCAAACCTGCAATGGCCAGGTGGCTCTGATAGTGGCCATGACTACTGGCTTTACACCTCTCTAATGCTAATCTCAGGAACGAAGAGAGAGCCAGCTCCCGGCCTGCCCCCCTTTATAGTGTAGAAATCCAAACCTTTAATCCAATCTACAAAGAAGAAAGTCTGTGATACAAAGTCACTTATCTGAGGCATAATGGGAGGATTCCTCATGAGAGGGCACCACCCCACATTATCCAATCAGTCAAGGGTGTGGGGAAAAGCTTACTCTTAAAACTTGCACGTGGGCAGCGCCATCTTTAACAAAGTGAGCTTAATATACTATTTTATCCGCCCAACAACTAGTATAATTGGTTTTCCCAAAACCCTTTGTCAGTAAGGAAAATCTGGAGATAATACATTTGTAATCAGTTTCTAGATTTAAATTTTTCAGATAATTCTACAAAAATGCTAGAGGCCTTGGCAAAGTAGCTCACTTAGAGCTCTCAATACGTCAAAGTAGTGGGTTCTATCCCTGGTCAGAGCACATACAAGGGTCAACCAATGAATGCATGGATACAGTGAAACAACAAACTGATGTTTTACTCTCTAAGATTAATAAATAAAAATATTGGTTGTTTTTTTTTTTTTTGAGAGAGAGAGACAGGAGGGAAGATGAGAAGCATAAACTCGTAGTTGCATCACTTTAGTTGTTCACTGGTTGCTTCAATCTCTGCCTTCTTTTAAGCCTTCATTCCAGTTGTTTCTGCAATTGATAGAAATGGCTCTCAACTGTCTCACCCTGAAAAGGAAGGACAGATAGTAACTGCCACAATGTCAACAGACACACAGTGTGTGTGTGTGTGTGTGTGTAGCTACAATTTATAAAACAGTTGCTATGGTTTAGCAGTTGCAGAATGTGAGGCTCAAGATTTTAACTGACTCAAATTCATGTAGTTAGGAAGAGGCCATGCTAAGAGTCAGACCCATACCTCTCTGGTCCCAAAGCCATGCTCTTAACCACTCATATAGCTTCATCATTTCCCCCAGGTGGTGGTCATCAGCCTGAGGTGAAAGTCATCAAGACGGCTCAAAGAAAAAGCAAAATGTAACCAGTAGAAGAGGGTGACAGGCAGCATATTTAAGATTAGAGGAGTGTAGAAAAACTTTTTCCATATGTAAGTATATAAAATTACTTTCTGAATATTAAACCTTGTTCAAATAGTTTTGACACCAGTGACTGATAGAAAATACATTAACATGGAAACCAGGCAGCAAGTTAATAATCTGAATTTTAAAGAGATCTTTTCTTTTCTGACAGCTCAAAATTGTTTTATAAATTTTAAAGAAATGTTAATAGGTGTCTGACATGATGATTAAAGGGGAACCATTTAGTATTGCAAAATGAATTAAAGCTTTAAAATGTCTCTACACAATTATAAGTGGAAGCAAAACTGCTATAATTGGAATCATGAATTGGAAAATTGCTACCTCAAAAAATAAAGAGGAAGATCTGAAAGTTATCCCTCCCCAAATGTAATGTTCTTAACCCTCTTAACTGGGATGGGCCTGGAGGCAGAGTAGGGGGTGCAGTCTAAATTCTAACAAGAGGTATTAATAAAAAAGTGCAGGCTGAGCCTCAATAAAAAGTGCTGTGATTTATGCAAAAGAAAGGGGTCAACATCTTGAACGGCTACCATGGCCTCTTTCTCTTCCCCTGGACCGTGAGCCTTTCTCCTACTTCTAGAAGTGCACTTTCCATTGAAAGCATTCACGGCTTCTCACAGGCATGATGATTCAGTCCTTCATCATATATTTAATATTGTTTTCCAAAATTACCATCACATAAATGTAGTGCTTTTGAAATCATAGTTCTCCATTGAAAAGTACTAATGATGGTATGTGCTCTATAACTTCACTCTTCAGAGAACATATAATGAAATGAGCTTGGGAAAGTAGTTATAACACAGGGGACACATTTTCTTCATCTATAATTAACCTACAATGTAGAAATATCACTGACACAAAGAACTTCATTCTGTTATTTAGAACAGAGAAAAAACTCCCATGTTTCATAGAAAAACATCTCAGAGGAGTTTATCTTTGAACACAGGGGTTCTTTCTCAGTTCTGAATTCATCTAGAGGAACAAAATGGCAGAAAGAGTAAGTCCTTGCTTAATGTCATCAGTAGATTCTGTGACTTTAAGCAAAACAACCTAAAATAAAACCAATTTTATCCTAGGCTAATTAATATAAACAAGCATTAAGTTCCTAGGCATCTCATCAATGTTGTAACAAAATGACATTGAACAAAATGATGTCACTCGAGGATCTGCTGTGTTCGTTTATATGTCATAATTTTTCCCCTCAAATGGTTCTTTGTGAAGGTGAATTTAATCAAATATTTGAAGGAGAAGAAAATTGAGGTGTTAACAGACCCAGTAGTGTTAAGGAGCCTTTAGGAACTGGAGAGTTTGGGATTGACTTCTATTAAAATAAATGGGAGCCTGACCTGTGGTGGCGCAGTGGATAAAGCGTCGACCTGGGAACACTGAGGTCGCCAGTTCAAAACCCTGCACTGGTCTGGTCAAGGCACATATGGGAGTTGATGCTTCTAGCTCCTCCCCCCTTTCTCTCTCTCTCTCTCTCTCTCTCTCTCTCTCACTCTGTGTCTCCTCTCTAAAATAAATAAATAAAAAAGAAATTAAAATAAATGGGAGATGTCTGAGACTCTCTCAAAGGGATTGTCTGTTAGTTTCATCTCTGATACCTCTCTGAAGACAAAGCTTGTTCATTTTGGGTGAATGGTTTAACAAATATGGCCTATCTATATTCTATAAAGTCATTAAAAATAGAGATGCAGATAGTTGTTTTTATGCCTTTTTAAAGCAGCTTTGTTACTCTATTCAAAAATCTTATACAGAATCCTAAATCCTAGAAAAAATTAAAGGGAGGTTGGGGACTGGAACACTCTGTGTTCTTTTGGGTGCTGGGGCCTAGACAATTCCATCTCCAGGGCAGTTCAAAAATGATATTACATATCAAAATGCAATCAGTAGTTATCTGTGCTACTATATCTGTGCTATAAAGGTGGTTTTATTTCATTTGTTCTCTTTTTTTTTCTTTTAAAGATTTTATTTATTGATTTTACAGAAAGATGAGGAGGGGCGGACAAGAAGTAGTTGCTTCACTCTAGCCATTCTTTGATTGCTTATCTTGTGTGCCTTGATGGGGCAAGCCCAGGGTTTCAAATCAGAGACCTCAGCGTTCCAGGTTGATGTTCTATCCACTGAGCCATCACAGGTCAGGCTCTGTTTTGTTTTGTTTTCTAATTTCCACAAAAATGTATTTTTATAAAGAGAAAAAATTAATTCTTTAAACATATATATTAGGAAGCTCAAAAGTGTGTAGAACTCAGGTTTCTTACTCTTATATCACAAGGAAGTGATAAATAAAGGACTCATTTTGATCACTTGGGGCCATTTGAGAACAAAGGAATGCGAGAGAGAAATTTGGTCTTTCTGTGTTCAGAGCCACATTTTCCTTCCTCCCCCAGAGATGCCAGTTGTGAATAGACAGTATTTACTTTGATGCTGCCTGGGTGCCCAGCAATGGCTCCCAGCAGACAGATTGGCCAAGTCTGCAGTCTTTCTGTCTAAAGTCCAAGCACAAGTCTGACTCTCTGGGAACTCCAGGACTCTCATTACTGAGATTTCTGTGCACGGAGGTGGTCACTTTCAGGCCTGTGATGTCAACTGCCCACAGTTTTGTCACCTGCAGCCTGTTCAGCCCTTTCTTTGGCTAAGATGCCACCACTGCCTTGTAAACTCTGACTCTTTGCCAGCCCCTTTGTTCAAGCAGAACTATCTTATCTCAATGCTGTTCCCTGGGCTGGTTTTCCCCTCAAACTGATGTCCCAGCAGGCCCCAGACAGACCACATCTATAATTTGATAGGCTTTAGGTCAACAGTGAGCTCAGAGAGTCAATGGTGTGATGGGGCCATCCCAAGAGTAATAAATACCTTAGTAGTTGTAAAAGTGCTAGCACTGGAATCCAGCAGTCAGACAAAAGTCCCCACTCTGCTGTTTACTTGTGCATGATATCTTCCAGACTACTTAATCTTTCTAAGATTCAGGTGTTTCATTTTTTAAATGAAAATAATAAAAAAACAACACCTGCCTCACGGGATTACAGTACTTCTCAGGCTTGCTATAAGGATTAAATTAGATCATTCATGTAGAACACTCAGCACAGTGCTTGGCATATAAGAAACACTCGAATAATAACTATTATTATTTTTGTTGTTATTATTATTATTATTTGTGTTTTTTAATTGAATTCACTGGGATGACACTGGTTAACAAGATTATACAGGTTTCAGGTACACAATTGTCCTACCCATCTGTACACTGTATTGTGTGTTCACCCCCTCCCTATTATTATTGGTTTAATGTTTACTGTCTAGAATCCAGAGCAAAGGGGCAATGACAGTGGGACAAGAAAGCACGGGACTAGTCCAGGAGATGTTAATTCTAGTTGCTGTGAAATGAAGGTGCTGTACTATCCTAGAAGAGGCTCTCACCAGACTGGGTCCCAGTGAGACACAGACAGTACAACTCAAGGGTGAATGAAGGAGTTTTATCAAGAGATTATCTGCAGAGGTGGGGCAGGGTGAAGTGAGTCAACAGGAGACAGTGAAGCATTCAGGGACTTGTCTCAGCAGGCAGCGCTGCCACCCTCAGCCAGAAAGGGGCAAGGGGAGGGAGTAATGTTACTAGAAGCTGCTGGGAGCTGGAGCCCTGGGACAGAAGCCAGCCCACAGGAGCTGTGGTCATGGAGGAATTCGGGCACAACCAAAAGCCCAGCTCAGCAAAGGAAGGAGCAAAGAAACACATTCCAGATTTCTCTCTCCTCTCAGTGTTCAACCTTTTAGCCTCATGTTAGCTAAATCCAGCAGAAACCCATTGGGCAAAGAAGCCAACATGATGCAGGACACAAATGAGTAGAGAATGAATATGGAGGGGCAAACAGAGTAACCACAAGTCTTAAAAAGTATTCCCCAGCCTTACCTAGAGGACTGTGGTAAGTAGGTGCAGAGGCCTAGCAATAGAACCCCCAAGTTGCTGAAGGCTCAGGAATTGGGGACTCTAGATGATCCTTTGAATGTGAACTATGAATCTGAGGATGATCAAGAGGCAGCTTCAAAAATGCAAAACTCACCCTGGCCGGTTGGCTCAGTGGTAGAGCATTGGCCCAGCATGTGGAAGTCCCAGGTTTGATTCCCAGCCAGAGCACACAGGAGAAGCGTCCATCTGCTTCTTCACCCTGCCCCCTTTCCTTTCTCTCTATCTCTCTCTTCCCCTCCCTCAGCCAAGGCTCCATTGGAGCAAAGATGGCCCAGGTGCTAAGGATGGCTCCATGGCCTCTGCCTCAGGTGCTAGAATAGCTCTGGTTGCAATGGAGCAATGTCCTAGATGGAGAGCATCACCTCCTAGTGGGCATGCCGGGTAGATCCTAGTCGGGTGTATGCGGGAGTCTTTCTTCCTCCTCTCCTCTCACTGAATCACTGAATATATATATATAACAGTTCTCAGGTTGCTTACCAGGTTAATTATATCACAATCTCTGAGAGTGGGACTCAGGATCTGAATTTGAGAGCCGCCGAGCTCATGTATTTCCTGTGTGTCCCAATATGGTGCTTCTCAAACTACCATATTTTTTTTATCTTTGCTAATTGTTACTTTCCTAAAATAAATCACTGAAAACAGACACATAAGCCTAGATTAGTGGTTCTTAACCTGGGTTCTATCGAATCCTAGGGGTTCGATGAGTCGGTCTCAGGGGTTCAGAGAAGCCGCTGCCGTGGAGGCCAGAATAAAGTAATACCGTAATTTGTTGTGAGTTCATGCACTTTGTTGGTTTTGTTCTTTGAGCAAGGTGATGTTCATGCACGGCTCATTTTGTGCACCAGTAAAAACACATATACCTATGTCTTGAATTTGGAAAAAGAAATCCTATTTTATTTATCACTAAAGAAGGGTTCGGTGAATGCGCATATGAAACTGGTGGGTTCAGTACCTCAAAAAAGGTTAAGAACCACTGGCCTAGATGTTTTAATTGTTAGATTTAGAGACAGAAAACTGCTGTTAAAAGTTTTGAACAGTCTTGATTTCTGTCCTTCTAGACACGGTGGGATTATATTACGAGTTTAGGACAGAAAGGGCCCTAAGCTATTAAGGTCTCCGAGAGGCTCTGGGATAACAAAACCTGTTTTGTTTTATTTCAGTTGCTGTTTCCCAGTCCTGTAGGATAGGACACATTCACCCTGTTACCCCAGAAGCCCTACTACACATTTATGAAGTGTAATCTGTTTATAATGATTTTTTCTCAGTTTTACAAAGTATGCAGACTCACTGAAAAGAGAGACACATCTCTGAAGAATCATTTCTCTGCATAGCTCATGCTCAGCTGTGCCTCATCATCTGTGGCTCCAGTCTCAGTGACGGGCATTAGCAGCCACTCAGTGATATTCGGAGTCATCTCCTGTCAGCTCTCCTAAATACATTTGGATCTACCCACTCCTGTCCACTGACCCTCCCTAGGTTGAGCACCAATATACCACATCTTCCTCAGATTGCTTGCACACCCTATATGCTGGCCTCTCTTCCCCTGTTGTGCCCACCCTCCCCTGATCTGCCCATGTGGGGCATTGCTCTGTTGCTTAGAAATGGAGCTCTTCCTACTGCCTGAGGCGAGGCCATGGAGCCATCTCAGCACCCAATGTCAACTCACTCCACTCGAGACATGGCTGCAGGAGGGGAAGAGAGAGACAGAGGAAGAAGAAGGAGAAGGGTGGAGAAGCAGATGGGTGCTTCTCCTATGTGCCCTGACCAGGAATGGAACCTGGGACATCCACACACCAGGCCAACACTCTACCACTGAGCCAAACGACCAGGGACAAAACTGATATTTTTCATTTATTTATTTTAAATTACATTTGACAATCACTATTATTGGTTAGACAATCATAGTGTTCCTCACCCCACTCCCAATATTTCCAGTTCCCACTTGGCCCCATATATAGTAATTACAATATTAGTGACTGTACTTTACAGCCCTGTGAATTTTTATTTTCTTTTTATTTTTTGGCAAGAAAGAGACAGCTAGAGGTAGGAGAGAGATGAGAAGCATCAATTCATAATTGTGTCACTTTATTGTTCACTGCTTGCTTCTCACTCATGCCTTGATCCAGGGGCTCATGCCAAGCCAGTGATACCTTGCTCAAGCCGGAGACCATGGGGTCATCATGTGCAGTGGTGGGATTCAGCTGGTTCGCACCAGTTCAGCAGAACAGATACCTAATTTTTTGTTGAGTTTACTGAACCGATTGTTAAAATGGCACTTGTAATAAGGGTTCTTTCTAAGGTGGTTGCCTGGCCAGCCGCCCAATGTGGAAATCGTGAATTTATATTCATTATTCTTTTTTTTTTTAAATTGTAATGAGGTGACACCAATAAATCAGGGTACATATGTTCAAAGAAAACATCTCCAGGTTATCTTATTATTCAATTATGTTACATACCCATCACCCAAAGTCAAATTGTCCTCTGTCACCTTCTATCTGGTTTTCCCTGTGCCCCTCCCCACCTCCGTATCCCACCCTCTCCTCCCTCCCCCGACCCAAAAACCATTACACTCTTGTCCATGTCTCATAGTCTCACTTTTATGTTCAACCTATGTATGAAATCATGCTATTCTCAGTTTTTTTCTGTTTTACTTATTTCACTCCGTATAATGTTATCAAGGTCCATCCATTTTGTTGTAAAGGATCCGATGTCATCATTTCTTATGGCTGAGTAGTATTCCATAGTATATATGTACCAAAGCTTTTTAATCCACTCGTTCTCTGACAAACACTTGGGCTGTTTCCAGATCTTCGCTATTGTGAACAATGCTGCCACAAACATGGGGGCGCATTTCCTCTTTTTGAACAGTGCTATGGTGTTCTTAGGGTATATTCCTATAAGTGAAATAGCTGGATCAAAAGGCAGTTCAATTTTTAATTTTTTGAGGAATCTCCATACTGTTTTCCACAGTGGCTGCACCAGTCTGCATTCCCACCAGCAGTGCAGGAGGGTTCCCTTTTCTCCACATCCTCGCAAGCACTTGTTCTGTGTTGTTTTGCAGATGAGCACCATTCTGACTGGTGTGAGGTGATATCTCATTGTGGTTTTAATTTGCATTTCTCTAATGATTAGTGATGTTGAGCATTTTTTTATATCCTTATTGGCCATCTGTATGTCCTCTTTGGAGAAATTTCTATTCATTTCTTTTGCCTATTTTTTGATTGGATTGTTTGTCTTCCTGGTGTTGAGTTTTGTAAGTTCTTTATAAATTTTGGTTATTAACCCTTTATCAGATGTGTTGTCGAATATGTTCTCCCATTGTGTGGTTTGTCTTTTTATTCTGTTCTTATTGTCTTTAGCTGTGCAAAAACTTTTTAGTTTGATATAGTCCCATTTGTTTATCTTCCTTTTATTTCATTTGCCTGTGGAGATAAATCGGCAAATATATTGCTGCTACAGATGTCAGAGAACTTGCTGCCTATGTTTTCTTCTAAGATATTTATGGTTTCACGGCTTACGTTTAAGTCTTTTATCCATTTTGAGTTTGTTTTTGTGAATGGTGAAAGTTGATGGTCTAGTTTCAATTTTTTGCAGGTAGATGTCCAATTTTCCCAACACCATTTGTTAAAAAGGCTGTCCTTACTCCATTGTATGTTCTTTCCTCCTTTGTCAAATATCAGTTGTCCATAAAGCTGTGGGTTATTTCTGGGTTCTCTGTTCTATTCCATTGATCTATGTGCCTATTCTTATGCCAGTATCAGGCTGTCTTGAATATAATGGCCTTGTAGTAAACCTTGATATCCGGAAGAGTGATGCCTCCTGCTTTATTTTTTCTTTTTAAGATTGCTGAGGCTATTCGTGTTCTTTTTTGGTTCCATATAAATTTTTGGAATATGTTTTCTATATCTTTGAAGTATGTCATTGGTATCTTAATTGGTATTGCATTGAATTTATAAATTGCTTTGGGTAATATAGACATTTTAATGATGTTTATTCTTCCTAGCCATGAGCATGGTATATGCTTCCACTTGTTTGTATCTTCCTTGATTTCTTTTATCAATGTTTTATAATTTCCCAAGTACAAGTCCTTAACCTCCTTGGTTAAATTTACTCCTAAGTAATTTATTTTTTTGGTTGCAATAGTGAAGGGGATTGTTTCCTTAAGTTCTTTTGCTGACAGTTCATTGTTGGTATATAAAAATGCCTCTCATTTCTGAGTATTAATTTTATATCCTGCCACCTTGCTGAATTCATTTATAAGGTCCAGTAGTTTTTTGACTACGACTTTAGGGTTTTCTATATACAATATCATATCATCTACAAATGATGACAGTTTTACTTCTTCTTTTCCAATTTGGATGCCTTTTATTTCTTCTTCTGGTCTGATTGCTGTAGCTAGGACTTCCAGAACTATGTTGAATAAGAGTGGTGAAAGGGGGCACCCCTGCCTGGTTTTTTATCTTATGGGGATTGCTTTTAATTTTTGCCCATTTAGTATGATGTTTGCTGTGGGTTTGTCGTAGATGGCCTTTATCACGTTAAGGAATGTTCCCTGTATTACCACTTTACTGAGAGTTTTTATAATAAGTGGGTGCTGGATTTTATCAAATGCCTTTTCTGCATCTATTGAAATTATCATGTGATTTTTGTCCTTCCTTTTGTTTATGTGATGAATCACATTGATTGATATGCGAACATTGAACCAGCCTTGCCTCTCCAGAATATATCCCACTTGATCATGGTGTATGATTTTTTTCATATATTGCTGGATTCAGTTGGGTAATATTTTGTTGAGAATTTTAGCGTCTAAATTCATCAGGGATATAGGCTTATAATTTTCTTTCTTTTTGTTGTCTTTGCCCGGTTTTGGGATCAGAATTATGCTCGCCTCATAAAAGGAGTTTGGAAGTCTTCCTTCCTCTTGAATTTTTTGAAATAGCTTGAGGAGGATAGGAGTTAGTTCTTCTTTGAATTTTTGATAGAATTCACTTGTGAAGCCATCAGGCCCAGGACTTTTCTTTTTTGGGAGATTTTGATAACTGTTTCGATCTCATTTGTTGTAATTGGTCTGTTTAGGTGTTCTGATTATTCCAGACTGATTTTTAGAAGATTATATGATTCAAGAAAAATGTCCATTTCACCTAGGTTGTCTAATTTTTTGGCATAGTGTTCTTCATAGTATTTTCTTACAATCCTTTGTATTTCTGTTGTGTCAGTTGTTATTTCTCCACTCTCATTTCTAATTTTATTTGGGTCCTCTCTTTTTTTTTTTTGGTGAGTCTAGTTAAAGGTTCATCAATCTTGTTAACCTTTTCAAAGAACCAGCTCCTGGTTTCGTTGATCCTCTGTATTATTTCCTTAGCCTCTATGTCATTTATTTCTGCTCTGATCTTTATTATTTCCTTCCTTCTACTGGTCCTGGGCTTTATTTGCTGTTGTTTTTCTAGTTCTTTTAGATGCAGTGTCAGGTTGCTTATCTGAGCTTTTCCTGGCTTCTCATGGTATGCATGTAGTGCAATGAACTTTCCTCTCAGTACTGCTTTTGCTGTGTCCCATAAATTTTGAGTTGATGTATGCTTATTATCATTCATTTCTAGAAACTTTTTTATTTCTCCTTTGATCTCATTGTTAATCCATTCATTATTTAATAACATGCTATTTAGTTTCCAAGTTTGAATATTTTTCAGTCTTTCTTTTATGGTTAATTTCTAGTTTCATGGCATTGTGATCAGAGAAAATGCTTGATATGATTTCAATCTTCTTAAATTTATTGAGACCATTTTTGTGTCTTAACGTGGTCTATCCTAGAAAATGTACCATGAGCGCTTGAGAAGAATGTATATTCTACTGCTTTAGGGTGAATAGTTCTGAATATATTTATTAAATCTAGTTGATCTAGTGTCTCCTTTAAGTCTGCTGTTTCTTTACTAATTTTCTTTCTTGAGAATCTATCCAGTGTTGTTAGTGGGGTATTGAAATCCCCTACTATTATAGTATTGCTGTTAATCTCGCCCTTTATATCCATCAAAGTCTGCTTTATGTATGTCAGGGCTCCTGTACTTGGTGTGTAGATATTTAAAATAGTTATATCTTCCTGTTGAATTGTTCCCTTTATCATTATGTAGTGTCCTTCTTTATCTCTTACTACAGCCTTTGTTTTAAAGTCCATTTTGTCAGATATATGTATTGCTACCCCAGATTTTCTTTCATTTCCATTTGCATGAAATAGTTTTTTCCATCCTTTTACCTTCAGTCTATGTGCATCTTTTGTTTTAAAGTGTGTCTCTTGTAGACAGCATATCTATGGGTCTTGTTTCTTTATCTACGCAGCTACCCTATGTCTTTTGATTGGATCATTAAATCCATTTACATTTAAGGTTACTATTGATATGTAGTTGTTTATTTCCATTTTATTCTTTAAAGCTGTATTCTTCTTTTGCTATATTCTTTTCTCCCTTTGAACTGTTCACAACAGGCCCTTTAGTACCTCTTGCAGCATTGGTTTGGTTTTAATGAATTCCTTGAGGCTTTCTTTTTCTGGGAAGCTCTTTTTTTCTTCTTCAATTTTAAATGTTAGCCTTGCTGGATAGAGTATTCTTGGTTGTAGGTTCTTGTTCTGCATTACTTTGAATATATCTTGCCATTCCCTTCAGGCCTCAAGTGTTTCTGTTGAGAAGTTGGATGTCATCCTTATGGGGGCTCCTTTGTAGGTGATAGCCTTTTTTTCTCTAGCAGCTTTTAAAATTTTCTCTTTATCCCTTAGCTTTGGTATTTTAACTATGATGTGTCTTGGTGTAGATTTTTTTGGGTTTCTCTTTAATGGAGTTCTGTGTACTTCTTGAATGTGTGAAATGTTTCCCAGCCTTAATTTAGGGAAATTTTCTGCTATGATTTGATTGAACAAAGTTTCTATTTCTTGTTCTCTCTCCTCTTCTTCAGGAACCCCTATGATGCGAATGTTGTTTCTCTTCATGTTGTCACAGAGCTCCCTTAGAGTTTCCTCACATTTTTTGAGTCTCTTTTCTTTTTTCTGCTCTGCTTCTGTGCATTTGTTTATTGTGTCCTCTAACTCTCTGATAAGATCCTCAGCATCATTCATCCTGCTTTTAATTCCTTCCACTCTGGCTTTCAGTTCTGATACTGTAATTTGTCATTTCTGTCTGATTCTATTTTATTATTTTAATTTCGTTTTTATAGTTGTTATTTCTTTATTTAGGTGTTCATAGTGACTATCCATTGTTGCTCAAATTTCTTTGAACATCCTACTATCATTATTCTAAATTCTGCATCTGATAATTTGGTTATATCTGGTTCATTCAGGTTCTTCTCTGGGGATTTCTCTTCATTCATTTGGTTTGCATTTCTCTGCCTGCCCATTTTGTCTGTGTATAAGAAGGTTGTGGCCACTGGAGTCCAGTAGGTGTTGTCTTTGTGTTCTCTATGTGTGGTCTGTCTGCACCCCCTCTGCTGCTGCCTAGTGCGGTTGGGTATGGGTGTTGCTAGCACCGGCCAACTGTGGCTGTTGCTGTAATTTCCGCCTCTCCTCCGTTTGAGGGGTTGTCACTCAAGCCAGAAGCCTCAGCACCAAGGGTAGAGGTGAGCATCTTTGCTCAGCTGCGGACTCAGCCTGTTTCCGGGCTTCCGCCCAGCCCCCGTGGTCAGAGCCTGCTTGCCACAGTTTCTCGGGTTGGACGGGGCTGCTGATGTGCTCTCAGCTGTGAGCCTTTGCCCGTCCGGAACTTTAGCCCCACCCATGAGGCCAGGCCCTCCTGCGCATGATCGCAAACCACGGTTTATTGGGCCAGGCGTGGCTGTTGACGTGTGCTCAGCTGTGAACTTCCGCTCATCCTGGGCTCTAGCCCCGCCCCCACGTTCAGAGCCAACTCGCAGACGCAGGATGGCAAACCACGGTTTCTCGGGCCAGTTGTGGCTGCTAACATGAGCTCAGCCATGAGTCTCTGCCCGCCCCTGGTCCTAGCCCTGTCCCCGCTGTCAGGGCCGGCTTGTGCAGGGTCGCAGAGCAGATCTCTGCCCATTCCTGGCCTTCCGCTTTTCCCCCGCAGGTGGGGCTACAGGCAGGCCCGCAGCTGCCGGGCCACTTTCGCACGTCCCCTCTACCCCTGCTGAGCTAGTCCGAGCTCACACCAGCTGGGCCTCCACCTCTGCCGACAGAACTGCGTTTCAGCGTCCCGCCGCCACCGTCCCTCCAGCAACCTTCAGCAGAGTGAGAAGGGGCCCCACAGCTCAGACCCTAATACTCCATACTGTAGACCTGGAAGCTCCCTCCATCTAAGCAGCTCTGCTCTAAGTGCCGCGGGACAGCTTGTTTAGCTGGTGTCCTCTCTCCCTTTGCTGGTATTGCTAGTTCCAGGGGAAATATTTATTTTTGATTAGGGAAGTGACTTAGCCCAGGGGTTAGGGTGGCTGTCCCTCAGAGTGTTTCTCCCTGTGGCTTTTAGTTTACTCTCTCTTCCTGCTGCTCTGGTCCTCTCCTCTGACCCCATTCCCTGGAGCCCCGGTTGAGTGGCTATGAGAGAGGTTTTCTGCGCTGTCCCTTTAAGAATCTTGGGTCTGAGAAAACTGTCTCTTTCTCACAAACAGTATCCTCACTTGTTTCACAGCTCAATACTGTCCAAATGCCTCTTCTAGGCTCTGGGACTGCAGGCTGGGGCTTGGTTCCTGGGACCCAGGTCCCTCCCTCTCCGCCAAACTCTCCTCCCGCCACGCGGGTCTCTCTGGGCTGCCATTTGCTTTGGGGAGCTGGGCAGCCCTCTTCACCTTTTCGCTATTCCTACCAGTCTCAATGTGGCTTCTTCTGTGTTCCTTGGTTGAAGAGTCCACTTAGTTCAAAGTTGGTTTATCCAGATGATGGTTCTTAAAATTGAGTTATAATCCACTTTGGTTCTGGGAGTTGGAAGTTGGTACGTCCACCTACTCCATCGCCATCTTGCTCCTCGTCTCCTTATTCTTTTTTAGTGTTCATCTGCACAACAGCATACTCTAGGCGCTTGTAGTAATGTTCATTCCATCATAAGTGAAGAAAAACTTTGATGGAACTATGCTTGTAATATTTATTTATTCATTTCATAAAACACATTATACCTTTGAGGAAATACTACATTTTAATTCCCTCATGTTTATTTCTTCAGTAAACAAACAGAGAAAAAGTGCCAAACAACCAGGGGGTGATAACTGGTATTGTATTTTTGTTGTTGTTAAGTATTATTTAGTATTTTTTCATTAATATTTTAAAACTCTCTCTCCTTTTTTTTAACTTTTCTTACATGATAAGCAGGAAGGCAGAAAGCTAGACCCCTGCATGTGCCCCAACTGAGATCCACCCAGCAAGCCCCCTATGGGGCAATGCTCTGCCCATCTGGGCCTGTTGCTCTGTTGATCAGCAACTGAGCTCTTTAAGTGTCTGAGGCAGGCCATGGAACCATCCTCAGTGCCTCGACCCAACTTGCTACAACTGAGCCATGGCTGCAGGAGGAGAAGAAAGAGATAGAAAAAGAGAATGGAAAGAGGTGGAGAAGCAAATGGTTGCTTCTCCTGTGTACCCTGACCAGGAATTGAACCCAGACGTCCATATGCCAGTCAACACTCTACCACTGAGCCAACCAGCCAGTACCAAAACTCTCATAATCTAGTTTTGTGTACCTCTTTTATTGTTCTCATTTAAGTATTAAATGTGTGAAATAAACTACGTTTTGGTATATCATTTTTTTATACATTTTTACAGGGACAGAGAGAGAGTCAGAGAGAGGGACAGACAGACAAGAATGGAGAGGGATGAAAAGCATCAATCAACAGTTTTTCATTGCCATTGCGACAACATAGTTGTTCCTTGATTGCTTTCTCACACATGCCTTGACCACGGGCCTTCAGCAAACCGAGCCACCCCTTGCTGGAGCCAGCGACCTTGGGTCCAAGCTGGCAAGCTTTTGCTCAAGCCAGATGGGCCTGTGCTCAAGCTGGCGACCTCAGGGTCTCAAACCTGGGTCCTCCGCATCCCAGACCGATGCTCTATCCACTGCGCCACTGCCTGATCAGGCTATTTTTTTTTTTATACTTAAAATGGTCATTAGGGCAGAGAACCAGTTGTTAAATTATTTGAATCTCATCACTGGCCATGTCTATGATCCAATGCTCAAGTTGGTGACCCTGCGCTCAGGCTGGTGAACCCACGTTCAAGCCAATGACTCAGGATTTCCAAGCTGGGACCTCAGAGTCCCAGGTTGTCCTCTATCCATTGTACCATCACCATTCAGACAGTACTGGTATCTTTTAAAAGATTCCGAGATGATTGTAACATGTGTTAAGGTAGAAAACTACCCCTGAAGGAAAGCATTGGCAAATTGTTCTTGGTTTTACCCTGAACTGCTTAGAACCAAGAGTGAGGGACAGTATTCTCAGCCATGACTGCACAGAGGAATCCCTGGGCCACTTCTGAATGGCCTTGTGCCTATGCCCCACCTAAACCCACTAAGTCAGAATCCCCGGTGGTGGTTCTTGGGTACTGGGATTTTAATAAAATGATTTGTGGCAGCCATGGCTGAGATCCACTGTGCGAGGAAGTCTGGTTGCAGAAGAGACAGTTAAAATTGGGGAGGTCAGTCCTTTGCTTTGCCTAGGGTCTGGAGTCAGAAGTCACTCTTGGGATTTCAAATCTTTAACCTTTTCTGCGTCTACAGAGCCAGGGAGCCATGGCTATAGCTGGGCATGCTGGTGTGGGGACACATTCTAGGCCACCAGAGACCAGAGAGAAGTTGAGAGGTCCTGGCACCAATGCATCCTACATTTTTTCTTTTTTATTTAAAATTTTTTTATTTGTTATTTTATTTTTTAATTGAACTTATTGGGGTGACATTGGTTAACATAATTACACAGGGGTCAGGAGCCCAATTCTACAACACACCTCTGTATACCATATTGTGTGTTCACACTACCCCCCCTCCCCAATACACATGCTTCCTGCATTCCTTCACTGGGCCACTTTCTGCTGCTCCTGGCTGATGTCACAACTTTTGGCACCACCTCTGTTTATTGCCCACTGAGCCAAAGTGACCCCTGAGAGGCAGGTTTTCTGAGACAGGGAAAGTGTGGCTCTTTACGTGTGAAGTTGTGGGCCTTTGTGCCAAATGGCCACTTCCAGCCTTTGCAGCAGCTCCGTTCCAGCATGTCCCTGATGTCCCAGTGCCTTCTGAAGGAGCCCACCATCGCTGAGGACCCTTTTACTTGGGAAAAGCACAAATGCACTAGGATTTTGTTGCTGAGAGGAAAACAGAGAGGGTAGATGGAAGGCATACAAATAGTAAAGACTATCTTTGACATTTGCTGGTAGAAGCTAGGGGCAAATAATTACACCTATTAAAAAAAAAGGCTTGTAGGAGTGATGGGGCAGACCTGCCATAAAGGAAAATGGTATTTTGTTGGTGTGCTGTTAGATATGATAAGTTATTTCTTACAAGAGAACTCTGGAACTCTACATTGTCCTGCTTATGTGGCCAACATCAATTCATCACTGTCCTGATGTTTGAAATTGTCTTGAAATACAACTTTGTGTTGGAATTCTTAGTTCAAAAAATCTGTTTGAAAGATTAGTGTCTAAAACAAAACAAACATTTAGTAACAACAAAAGCTCAATAAATGAGAAGATCTCTTTACCTCAGGGCATCCAGCCTTGGAGGGAAATAAAGAACAAGTTTATTTATTTAGTTTCTGATTGAAAAAGGTCATAGATGACTCTGACTGTGTAGACACTGGTGATTGGTTAGGTGGTGAACACTTGGTTGTATTATAAACTGTTCAATAGTTATAATTTTGCTATTGTTGCTTTACGTGACAATTGTTTCTTCAAAAACAGTAAGTACCTACAGTGTGCTAGGCATTGAGCCAGGCCCTGGCGATTCCATCACAATGAGCAGGGCAGGCATGGTCATTGTCTTTATGGAGAAAATAGCTATTAAACAAACAATTCATTCCAATAGTGGTAAAGAGGTCCATTAAAAATGTACATGACTGCCTGATCAGGCGGTGGCGCAGTGAATAGAGCATTGGACTGGGATGCAGAAAAACCCAGGTTCGAGACCCCAAGGTCGCCAGCTTGAGCGCGGGCTCATCTGGTTTCAGCAAAAGCTCACCAGCTTGGACCCAAGATCGCTGGCTCCAGCAAGGGGTTACTCGGTCTGCTGAAGGCCCACGGTCAGGGCACATATGAGAAAGTAATCAATGAACAACTAAGATGTCTCAACAGCAACAAAAAACTGATGATTGATGATTCTCATCTCTCTCCGTTCCTGTTTGTCCCTATCTATCCCTCCCTCTCTCTGACTCTCTGTCTCCGCAAAAAAAAAAAAAAAATGTACATGACTATCTCTTCTTCCTTTCCTTCCCTTAAAAAAGTATTGCTTTATTTATTCCCTTCCCTCCCTTCCTGAAAAAGCTCTGAGGCAAGCCCAAGACGGCAGGCAGCCGGGTGCAGGAGGCAGGCCTAGGCTGGGACCGTAGCCTGCACAAGAGGAGGACTACTTGCAGCAGGGTCTAGAGGTCGAATACACACCAGAAGAATGAGCAAATAGTAAGTGGGCTGCAGATAAACCTCAGGCAGGTTTCTCCCAGAGGCAGCATAAAGAAGAGGTTGTGGGCTATAGCTAAGAGGTAGAAGCCCAGGTAGGCAAGGCAGGGGGACAGGCTATGGGGCGGGCAGTGGGAGCAGAGCTGGCGCCAGTGAAGGAGGGGTGCAAAAAAAATGAAATGAATGAACAAGTGAGGGAATGAATAAAAACAAAGAAGGAAAAAATAAAACCTTAAAATTAACCCTGTGATGATAAACTGGGATTGTAGATATCATTATGAACCCTTGGTTTTCAATATAAGCTGATAAAGAAATAGAGATGTATGTGTGTATCTACATTTATTTTCTAGCTTTGACCAAAAGGGATTAGAAGCAGTGACACCCCGGTAGCAATGAGCACAGGTACTACCCAGATCTTAAGTGCTTAAATTATAGTCTATTGAACAAAATAAGGAACCTGTGAATCCACATTGATATAAATATAAATAAATAAATAGACAAATACATGGAGAAAAGAGAAAGCTCCTCCTTTTAGTAGAAAAATGACTAATGTAAACAGAATAATAGAAAATCACCCTTTGGCATCAATAATAAGTACAGTAATAATCAGGCAGGAACCGTCAATGGATGCTAAAATTCATAGGTGAAAGTGGGATAAGTAATAGTAATTTCCACAGTCTCAAAGTCTCTTTCCACAAATATTTATTAATTGCTGTGATAGACAGTGTAATAGCCCTTAAAATATATCCACATCCTATCCCTGAACTTGCGAACGTGTTTCCTTACATGGTGAAAGGGACTTTGCAGATGTGAGTAAGTTAATGACCTTGACATAGGGAAATTATCCAGGTGGGTACAATGGAATCACAGGTTTCTCATAAGTGAGAGAGAGGCAGGAAAGTCAGAGAAGATGTGGTGATGGAAGCAGGGCTCGGAGTCAGAGAAAGATTTGAAGATACTATGTGGATGGCATTGAAGAGAGGCAGGAAAGTCAGAGAAGATGTGGTGATGGAAGCAGGGCTCGGAGTCAGAGAAAGATTTGAAGATACTATGTGGATGGCATTGAAGATGGGAAGAAGGGCCACGAGCCAAGGAATGCATGTGACCTACAGAAGTGGGAAAAAAGCAGGGAAACAGTTCCTCCTCTAGAGTCAGAAGTAACACAGCCCTGCCAACACTCTAATCTTAGATCCATGAAACTCATTAAACATCTGACTTCCCCAACTGTAAGAAAATACATTTGTGTTGTTTTGCCCTGGCCAGATAGCTCAGTTGAGTATCTTCCCAATATGCAAAGGTTTCCTATTCAGTCCCTGGTCAGGGCACATACTGAAACAGATGGATGCTTCTGTATAACTGTCCCTTCCTCTCTCTCTAAACTCAATCAATAAATTAATAATAATAATAATATTTAATAATAAATTTGTGTTGTTTTAAGTCACTTAGTTTGTGGCAATTTGTTATAAAAGTAATAGGAAACCAATACAATTACAAAAGGCAAAAAAGTAACTCCACAGTAGAGAATCATGACAGATACTATATTAATGAAAATGATAAAAATTAACAGTATCAGAAACAGACAAGTAGACATTACATACCAGGAGAGAGGATACAGTTAAAAAATATATAGTGCCTGTTCCAGTTTAACCAAAAATGCAGAAACTAGATTTTTCAGGAAAACATGAGACAAACCCAAACTGAGGGAGAGACATTCTGCAAAATAACTTTCTTAACCAAAGTTATGAAAGTCAAGGAATGAGTGAAGACTGTTCCAGATTGAAAGATACTAGAAAAACATGACACCCTGGCCAGTTGGCTCACTGGTAGAGTGTCAGCCCAGCATGTGGATGTCCTGGATTCAATTCCTGGTCAGGACACACAGTAGAAGTGACCATCTGCTTCTTACCCCTCTTCTCCCCGCCTCTCTTCCCCTCCTGCAGCCAGGGCTTGATTGACTTGAGTGAGTTGGCCTCGGGCACTGAGGATAGGTTTGTGGCCTCCATTTCAGGTGCTAAAAAATGGCTCCTGTTGCAACAGAGCAATGGCCCCAGACGGACAGAGCATCACCCCCTAGTGGGCTTGCCCAGTGGATTCTGGTCCGGGTGCATGTAGGAGTCTGTGCCTCTGCCTCCCATCCTCTCACTAAAAATAAAATAAAATTAAATAAATAGAAAAATATGACAACTGGAGCAACATGTGATCTTGGATGGAACCCTTTGCTACAAAGGAAAGACAGTGGGAAAAACTTGAATGGGGTCTTGGGGAGAAGGATATAGGGGACTTCTCTATACTGTTCTTGTAACTTTTAAAAGACCCTTTTTGAAAATAAACAAAAAATTTAGTAGATGATTATTATGGTACGACCAGTCTTGTACAGGTTGTTAATGTGGGTGAAAGAATGTCGGAGAGGTTGGTGGGAGGTGGGGAAGGAGGAGGTAGGTATATGTGGATATAATGATTTGAGAAGTCCCCTAATTTCACCAGTACAATGAAATGAAAAGTCAACTCCATATTCCTGACTGGCAGTCAGGTGCTGGCTGTGTTTGCTTGAGCACCTTAGCTTTGAACCCGAGGCCTGGAAATTTGCCAAGTTGGTCTATCTCCTTTATACCACCTCTGGAGCGGCTCCTGAAGATGCCCCAGGAAGCAGTGCAGAACAGTCAGAGCCTTATTTGGCAACTTGGAAAACATCAATGTGGTGATTTTAACCTAAGTGGCCAGCAGATGGCAGCAGGCAATTCAGGGAAGAATGAGGGACAGCCCTAACTGGGAGGTCTGCTGCTGCTGCTTTAGCGTCAGCCAGGAGAGGGCAAAGGCCTGGCTGGCTCATTGAGTTGTTGGCAGTCTTTGAATTAAAGGGCTCTTGCCAGACAAAACCTCAGGCAGTCCAACCTCACTCTCTGGAAATAATGGGGGAAGGAGGAGGAGGACCAAGAGAAAAGTCTTTATTGTGTTTTGAAAGAAAGAAGCTTTTATTTCTTCCTAATAATGCAAATGAGAAAAAAAGAGAAGCCATTTAAGGGACTGTGAATTGGATGCCTTAAGGGTCTCAAACTTGAAGAAGAAAAGAAAGAGTTGGACTCACAAGTTATCGGGCCTAAAGTGGCATCAACTATTTAGCTACTAAAAATAGGGCCTGGATTGATTTATCTGTGAAATAGGATGGGGGTTGGGGGGGTGAGAAGTAGGTGAATAAAAACAGTGGTAAGCATTCAATAGAAATTAGCTGCAATTGTTCACTGAGCAGTCACCTGGGCTAGGTATCAAACTAAGTGTTTTATGTGTGTAGTACGCTTTATTTCTTACAATAATTGGATACTATATGTTGTTTCTCTCTCATTTTTTTTAGATTCAAGCTTAGAAAATTTAAGTCATTTGCTAAAATTTATGTAAACATTTACTGACTGCCTCCTAGGGCCACCGTGAGGGCCACTGGCAGTAATAAAGACAGATATAATTCTTGCCCTCCTGGGCACCATATTAGCTAGTTAGGAGCCGAGTCAGGATTTGTACCCAAGGTCTGTCTGATTCAAAAAACCTTACTTCTACTGCCTTCCATAAGAAAAAGACCTAACTTACAGAATGCTTATTATGTGCCAGGAATTTGATATATTTATTTAGTTTGGACCCAATGAGGTAGGAATAATTATTATCACTATTTTACAAGTGAGGGAATATGAAGTAATCTGCCTCAGGGCTGTGCTGATAGGGAGTAGTCAAGGGCTTCATGGATTTGAAGCCCATAATCTTTTCATGGTAACGTTATCTCCCTGCTTCTTAGGATGAGAAGAGAACTGCACAAACATCACCTCATTCTATTCAAAATTTACATCCATTACAACACCAGTAGGTTGTGAAATGAGAAAGGCACCTGGATGGTAAGAATCCCTGAGATCTTCAGATTCAGCACTTGGTGTGTTGGTGAGACAGTTGTGATATTAGCACAGTGGTTCTAAAACTTTTTGAAGTTGGGGCACATTTAAAATTCTACAAATAATTGTAGGTGCACTATATACAAATTTCAGAGAAATATACTATAATAGTTAAGTCAAATATTAAAGAAAAAACATATAAAGTCCCAGCATCTTTTATGGTAATTAAACAAAATAAATATGACAAAATTAAATTTATTCTAACATTAAAAAAGATTTTTATGTTACATTTTTTGAGTTATGCTTTTTATAATTTGTAAAAAAGGGCTTAAAAAATAAAATAGTTGCCTTACCATGCGGTGGCGCAGTGGAAAGAGCGTCGGACTGAAATGCAGAAGATCAGGTTCGAGACCCTGAGCTCGCCAGCTTGAGCGCGGGCCCATCTGGCTTGAGCAAAAGCTCATCAGCTTGGACCCAAGGTCGCTGGCTCCAGCAAGGGGTGGCTCAGTCTGCAGAAGGCCTGCGGTCAAGGCACATCTGAGAAAGCAATCAATGAACAACTAAGGTGTCGCAACGGCAACGAAAAACTGATTGATGCTTCTCACCTCTCTTTGTTCCTGTCTGTCTGTCCCTATCTATCCCTCTGTCTGTGACTCTGTCTCTGAAAAAAATTAAATAAAATAAAAATTTTTAAATAAAATAAAAAAGTTACAAAAAAGTTATCTTTTTACATATATAGATACATTTTTAGTAAGATTTAGTGAATTCAGCAGGTCCTGGCGCAAATGTATTAAGTTTTTTCATTCTTTTGTTTATAAGAAACATGAGCCTGGTGTGTCCTAGTGATTTCTTCAATGTTTGGGCATATATTTGAAAGGCAAACTCTCATTTTCTCGTCAATAATTGAAGGGAGGACGGCAAGATGGCGATGGAGTAGGCAGACGTACCAACTTCCAACTCCCAGAACCAAAGTGGATTATAACATAATTTTAAGAACTATCATCTGGATAAACCAACTCTGAACTAAAATAAGTGGACTCTTCAACCAAGGAACACTGAAGAAGTCACATTGAGACTGGTAGGAAAAGCAAAAATGTGAAGAGGGCTGCCCAGCTCCCCGGAGCTAATGGCAGCCCGGAGAGACTTGCATGGTGGGAGGAGAGTTTGGCGGAGAGGGAGGGACCTGGGTCCCAGGAACAAAGCCCCAGCCTGCAGCCCCAGAGCCTAGAAGAGGCGTTTGGACAGTATTGAGCTGTGAAACAAGTGAGGATACTGTTTGTGAGAAAGAGACAGTTTTCTCAGACCCAAGATTCTTCCTAAAGGGACAGCGCAAAAAACCTCTCTCACAACCACTCACCCGGGGCTTCGGGGAACGGGGACAGAGGAGAGGACCAGAGCAGCGGGAAGAGAGTGTGGACTGAAGGCACAGGGAGAAACACTCTGAGGGACAGCCACCCTAACCCCTGGGCTGAGTCTCTTCCCTAATCAAAAATGAATATTTCCCCTGGAACTAGCAATACCAACAAAGGGAGACAGGACACCAGCCAAAGAAGCTCTCCCATGGCACTTAGAGCAAAACTGCTTAGATGCAGGGAGCATCCAGGACTACAGTATGGAGTGTTAAGGTCTGAGCTGCAGTCCACCCATCCACACTGCTGAGGGCTTGCTGGAGGGATGGTTGCGGCGGGACACTGAAACGCGGTTCTGTCGGCGGGAGCGGAGGCCCAGCCGGTGTGAGCACAGTCTAGCCCAGCAGAGGTGGAGGGGACGTACGAAAGTGGTCTGGCAGCTGCAGGCCAGCCTGTAGCCCCACCTGCAGGGGAAAAGCGGGAGGCAAGATTGGGCAGAGAACTGCTCTACGACCCTGGACCCTGTGCAAGCTGGCCCTGACCATGGGGGCGGGGCTAGGACCAGGGAAAGGAGGAGGCTCACGGCTAAGCGCACGCCAGCAGCCCCACCCGGCCCAATAAACCGTGGTGTGTGATCCTGTGCAGGAGGGCCCTGGCCTCGGAGGCTGGGCTAAAGCTCCAGACGGGCAGAGGCTCACAGCTGAGTGCATGTCAGCAGCTCTGTCCAACCCGAGAAACTGTGGCGAGCAGGCTCTGACTGCAGGGGCTGGGCAGAAGCCCGGGAACAGGCTGGGTCCGCAGCTGAGCAAAGGTGCACACCTCTACCCTTGGTACTAAGGCCTGTGGCTTGAGTGCAGTGTGCAACCCAACCTGTGAGGGCGAGCAGAAGGCACAACAGGCTGAGGCATATAGAGCCAGGCACCAGAACACAGCCCCTCCGGCGGAGGAGAGGCAGAAATCACAGCAACAGCATCAGTGGCCGGCGCTGGCAATGCCCATATCCAACTGCCCTAGGCAGCAGCAGAGGGGATGGCGGGCCTGCAGACAGACCACACCTAGAGAACACAAAGGCAACACCCATTGGACTCCAGTGGCCACAACCTTCTTATACACAGACAAAATGGGCAGGCAGAGAAATGCAAACCAAATGAATCAAGAGAAATCCCCAGAGAAGGACCTGAATGAACCAGATATAACCAAATGACCAGATGCAAAATTTAAAATAATGATAGTTAGGATGTTCAAAGAAATTAGAGCAACAATGGATAGTCATTATGAACACCTAAATAGATAATAAGTATAAAAAAGCAAATTAAAATAATAAAAAAGAATCAGACAGAAATGATGAATACAGTATCAGAACTGAAGAACACAATGGAAGGAATTAAAAGCAGGATGGATGAGGCTGAGGGTCGAATCAGCGAGTTAGAGGACACAATAAACAAAGGCACAGAAGCAGAGCAGAAAAAAAAAAAGAGACTCAAAAAATGTGAGGAAACTCTAAGGGAGCTAGCTCTGTGACAACATGAAGAGAAGTAACATCTGCCTCATAGGGGTTCCGGAAGAAGAGGAGAGAGAACAAGAAATAAAAACTTTGTTCAAGCAAATCATAGCAGAAAACTTTCCTAAATTAAGGCTGGAAAACATTCCACACGTTCAAGAAGCACACAGAACTCCATTAAAAAGAAACACAAAGAAATCTACACCAAGACACATCATAGTTAAAATACCAAAGCTAAGAGATAAAAAGAAAATATTAAAAGTTGCTAGAGAAAAAGAGTCTATCACCTACAAAGGAGCCCCCGTAAGGATGACATCCAACTTCTCAACAGAAACACTTGAGGCCAGAAGGAAATGGCAAGATATATTCAAAGTAATGCAGAACAAGAACCTACAACCAAGACTACTCTATCCAGCAAGGCTAACGTTTAAAATTGAAGGAGAAATAAAGAGCTTCCCACACACAAAAAAAAACCTCAAGGAATTCATTAAAACCAAACTAATGCTGCAAGAGATACTAAAGGGCCTGTTGTGAACAGTTCAAAGGGAGAAAAGAATATAGCAAAAGAAGAATACAGCTTTAAAGAATAAAATGGCAATAAACAACTACATATCAATAATAACCTTAAATGTAAATGGATTAAATGATTCAATCAAAAGACATAGGGTAGCTGCGTGGATAAAGAAACAGGACCCATACATATGCTGTCTACAAGAGACACACCTTAAAACAAAAGATGCACATAGACTGAAGGTAAAAGGATGGAAAAAACTATTTCATGCAAATGGAAATGAAAGAAAAGCCGGGGTAGCAATACATATATCTGACAAAATGGACTTTAGAACAAAGGCTGTGGTAAGAGATAAAGAAGGACACTACATAATGATAAAGGCAACAATTCAACAGGAAGATATAACTATTATAAATATCTACGCACCAAATATAGGAGCCCCGACATACATAAAGCAGACTTTGATGGATATAAAGGGCGAGATTAACAGCAATACTATAATAGTAGGGGATTTCAATACCCCACTCACATCACTGGTTAGATCCTCAAGAAAGAAAATTAATAAAGAAACAGCAGACTTAAAGAATACACTAGATAAACTAGATTTAATAGATATCTTCAGAACTTTTCACCCTAAAGTAGTAGAATATACATTCTTCTCAAGCGCTGATTGTACATTTTCTAGGATAGACCACATGTTAGGACACAAAAGTGGTCTCAACAAATTTAAGAAGATTGAAATCATATCAAGCATTTTCTCTGATCACAATGCCATGAAACTAGAAATTAACCACAAAAGAAAAACTGAAAAATACTCAAACACTTGGAAACTAAATAGCATGTTATTAAATAATCAATGGATTAACAATGAGATCAAAGAAGAAATAAAAAAGTTTCTAGAAACGAATGAAAATGAGCATACATCAACTCAAAATTTATGGGACACAGAAAAAGCAGTACTGAGAGGGAAGTTCACAGCACTACAGGCATATCATAAGAAGCTAGAAAAAGCTCAAATAAGCAACCTGACCCTGAATCTAAAAGAACTAGAAGAACAACAGCAAATAAAGCCCAGGACCAGTAGAAGAAAGGAAATAATAAAGATCAGAGCAGAAATAAATGACATAGAGGCTAAGGAAACAATACAGAGAATCAATGAAACCAGGAGCTGGTTCTTAAAAAAGGTAAACAAGATTGATGAACCTTTAACTAGACTCACTAAGAAAAAAAGAGAGATGACTCAAATAAATAAAATTAGAAAGGACAGTGGAGAAATAACAACTGACACAACAGAAATACAAAGTATTATAAGAAATACTATGAAGAACTCTATGCCAAAAAATTAGACAACCTAGGTGAAATGGACAAATTTCTTGAATCATATAATCTTCCAAAAATTAATCTAGAAGAATCAGCACACCTAAACAGACCAATTACAACAAATGAGATCGAAACAGTTATCAAAAAACTCCCCAAAAAGAAAAGTCCTGGGTCTGAGTGCTTCACAAGTGAATTCTATCAAAAATTTAAAGAAGAACTAACTCCTATCCTCCTCAAGCTATTTCAAAAAATTCAAGAGAAAGGAAGACTTCCAAACTCCTTTTATGAGACGAGCATAATTCTGATCCCAAAACCGGGCAAAGACAACACATAGAAAGAAAATTATAGGCCAATATCCCTGATGAATTTAGATGCTAAAATTCTCAACAAAATATTAGCCAACCAGATCCAGCAATATATAAAAAAAATCATACACCATGATCAAGTGGGATTTATTCTGGAGAGGCAAGGCTGGTTCAATGTTCGCAAATCAATCAATGTGATTCATCACATAAACAAAAGGAAGGACAAAAATCACATGATAATTTCAACAGATGCAGAAAAGGTGTTTGATAAAATCCAGCACCCATTCTTGCTCAAAACTCTCAGTAAAGTGGGAATACAGGGAACATTCCTTAACATGATAAAGGCCATCTATGACAAACCCTCAGCAAACATCATACTAAATGGGCAAAAAGTGAAAGCAATCCCCTTAAGATCAGGAACTAGGATGGGTGCCCCCTTTCATCTATCTTATTCAACATAGTTCTGGAAGTCCTAGCTATAGCAATCAGACAAGAAGAAGAAATAAAAGGCATCCAAATTGGAAAAAAAGAAGTAAAACTGTCATTATTTGCAGATGATATGATATTGTATATAGAAAACCCTAAAGTCTCAGTCAAAACACTACTGGACCTTATAAATGAATTCAGCAAGGTGGCAGGATATAAAATTAATACTCAGAAATCAGATGCATTTCTATATACAAACAATGAACTGTCAGCAAAAGAAATTAAGGAAACAATTCCCTTCACTATTGCAGCCAAAAAAATAAAGTACCTAGGAGTAAATTTAACCAAGGAGGTTAAGGACTTGTACTTGGAAAATTATAACACATTGATAAAAGAAATCAAGGAAGATACAAACAAGTGGAAGTATATACCATGCTCATGGTTAGGAAGAATAAACATCATTAAAATGTCTATACTACCCAAAGCAATTTAAAAATTCAATGCAATACCAATTAAAATTTCAATGACATACTTCAAAGATATAGAACACATATTTCAAAAATTTATACGGAACCAAAAAAGAACATGAATAGCCTCAGCAATCTTAAAAAGAATAAATAAAGCAGGAGGTATCACCCTTCCATAGATCAAGGTTTACTACAAGGCCATTGTACTCAAGACAGCCTGGTACTGGCATAAGAACAGGCACATAGATCAATGGAACAGAACAGAGAACCCAGAAATAACCCACACCTTTATGGACAACTGATATTTGACAAAGGAGGAAAGAACATACAATGGAATAAAGACAGCCTCTTTAACAAATGGTGTTGGGAAAATTGGACATCTACCTGCAAAAAAATGAAACTAGACCATCAACTTACACCATTCACAAAAACAAACTCAAAATGGATAAAAGACTTAAATGTAAGCTGTGAAACCATAAGTATCTTAGAAGAAAAGATAGGCAGCAAGCTCTCCAACATCTGGAACAGCAATATATTTGCCAATTTATCTCCACGGGCAAATGAAATATAAGGCAAGATAAACAAACGAGACTTTATCAAACTAAGAAGTTTTTGCACAGCTAAAGACAATAAGAACAGAATAAAAAGACAAACCACACAATTGGAGAACATATTCGACAACACGTCTGATAAAGGGTTAATAACCAAAATTTATAAAGAACTTATAAAACTCAACACCAGGAAGACAAACAATCCAATCAAAAAATGGGCAAAAGAAATGAATAGAAATTTCGCCAAAGAGGGCATACAGATGGCCAATAGGCATATGGAAAAATGCTCAACATCACTAATCATTAGAGAAATGCAAATTAAAACCACAATGAGATATCACCTCACACCAGTCAGAATGGCGCTCATCAGCAAAACAACACAGAACAAGTGCTGGCGAGGATGTGGAGAAAAGGGAACCCTCCCGCACTGCTGGTGGGAATGCAGACTGGTGCAGCCACTGTGGAAAACAGTATGGAGATTCCTCAAAATATTAAAAATCGAACTACCTTTTGACCCAGCTATCCCACTTATAGGAATATACCCTAGGAACACCATAGCACTGTTCGAAAAGAAGAAATGCGCCCCCATGTTCGTGGCAGCATTGTTCACAATAGCGAAGATCTGGAAACAGCCCAAGTGTCCGTCCAAGTACGAGTGGATTAAAAAGCTTTGGTACATATATACTATGGAATACTACTCAGCCATAAGAAATGATGACATCGGATCATTTACAACAAAATGGATGGACCTTGATAACATTATACAGAGTGAAATAAGTAAAACAGAAGAAAAGTGAGAACAGCATGAATTCATACATAGGTGGCACATAAAAGTGAAACTATGAAACATGGACAAGAGTGTGGGGGTTACGGGGTGGGGGAGGGAGGGAAGAGACGGTGGAAGAGGGGAAGGGGAGGCGCACAAAGAAAACCAGATAGAAGGTGACAAAGGACAATTTAACTTTGGGTGATGGGTATGCAACATAATAGAATGATAAGATAACCTGGAGATGTTTTCTTTGAACATATATACCTTGATTTATTAATGTCACCCCATTAAAATTAATAAAAGAAAAAAAATTATAAAAATAAAAAATACATTGAAGAATTTCTCTCTTTTTATTCTTAATTGTGTTGAGTGCAGAAAACTCCCACCATACATATCATCTTAACTTTATACCAAACAAAGAATAGAAAAAACTTGCCTCCAGTCTTTCCAGGGAACATGGGGTTAGGGGTAGTGTAAACAATCCAGCACCACACCTTAACAGCCTTTTGCAACCTAAGCAGGCAAGTGAGGTGAGGGTTTGGGCAGACTGTTAGCTTACAGTCAATTCCCCATGCCTCTGTCTCCCTAAAATCTAAACTCCAAAAACTCTGTTGGTTTTTTGGGTCCCCATCCAGCACATATTTCTCTGGAATACCATAGAGCACACCTGGAAATCTTCTAGGGCACACCAGTTCACCCTGGCACACACTTTGAGAACCACCATATTTGCACCATGTGTTCAGAATCAAAAGATCCAAAATTGAGATTTTGCTCTGTCTTTTACAAGGTATATGGCTTTAGGCAAGTCATTTAACCTTTCTGGGACTCCATTTCCTTATTTGTGAATTACAGATAGCAATATGTACTGCATTGAATAACCATTAAGATTCAATGAGAACCTGACCAGTGTTTGCGCAGTGGGCAGAGCATCGACCTGGGATGCTGAGGCCCTAGGTTCAAAATCTCAAGGTTTGAGCTCAGGGTCACCAGTTTGAGTGTGGGATCATTGACCTGATCCCATGGTCGATTTCCTGAGCCCAAGGTCACTGGCTTGAGCAAGGGGTCACTGGCTTGGCTTGAGCACCCCAGTCAAGGCACATATGAGAAGCAAACAAGAAACAACAAAACTGATGCAACTATGAGTTGATGTTTCTTTTTCTTTTTTTTACAGGGACAGAGAGTCAGAGAGAGTGATAGGTAGGGACAGACAGACAGGAACAGAGAGAGATGAGAAGCATCAATCATCAGTTTTTTGTTGCTGTTGCGACACCTTAGTTGTTCATTGATTGCTTTCTCACATGTGCCTTGACTGCTGCAGGCCTTCAGCAGACCGAGCAACTCCTTGCTGGAGCCAGCGACCTTGGGTCCAAGCTGGCGATCTTTTGCTCAAGCCAGATGGGCCCGCGCTCAAGCTGGCGAGCTCGGGGTCTCAAACCTGGGTCCTCCGCATTCCAGTCCGACACTCTACCCACTGCGCCACTGCCTGGTCAGGCTGAGTGGATGTTTCTTATCTCTCTCCCTTTCTGTCTCTTTTTTCCTCCAACCCCCTCCACACACACACAAAGATTTAATGAGGTAATTTATGTGAAATTTCTTTGTACTCCTTAAAGGGAAGTATAAGAATTATGTCAATCCTTGCTGAAAATCTAGGTCAAAACCTGCTATTTAAAGTCTTTTTATTTTAATTTCAATGTTTATTTTATTGATTTTAGAGAGAGATAGAGAGAGAGCAGGAGGAAAACAGGAACATCTTTTTCTGTATGTGCCCTAGCCAGGAATCAAACCAGCAATCTCTGTGCTTTGAAACGATGCTCTAACCAATCAAGCTATTCGGCCAGGGCCTATTCAAGGTCTTTTGCAGTCTGGTTCCAAACTATCTTTTTGGTATTAACACTTTTATCTATGTTTATAAGTAGATCTGAAATCCTAATTAAAACTGGCTTAGAAAATTAAAGGGAATTTATTGATTAGTATAGTTATTGCTTGGTTAATAGAATACTCAAGGATTCTTTCAGCTTCAGGAATAGATTGATGAGAACCCAATCCTCTCTCTCTGTCTTTGGGATGCCTTCCTCTATGCTGACTCCATTATTAGTCAGACTTTCCTCTCCTGGTCACAAACTGGCTGCAGTTGCTCTGACCTCTACATCTTCTTAATTTCAAACACAGAGGAAAGGAAATATTTGCAGTTGAATTCTGACTAGAATTCTGCCACATTCAAACATAAGTCCTGATTCTGATTCTAATTGGTCTAAATTGGGTTAGATGCCCATCATTAAACCAATCACTTTGGTCACAGGGTTAAATTATGCTGATAAGCTGAAATCAGTTGGGGCCTACCTTTTGAAATGAAGGTTGTCAATCTCTCTCATACCTAATGGATAACACTTAGAGAATAACTTGTATTCTCCAAGTACAATAAGGAATATCATTTTTACTAGATGAACGATGAATGGTTGTGGTTGTTGAGTGACAAAAACAATAGATGTCTCCCACACCTTATTATAGTCAAATTGAACCATTTATCCTTTCTGACGCACGTTCTATGACTTCCTGCTGGCTGGTCTATGGACGTGATCCAGAACACTTGATTTCCCTTTTCCTAGCACCACAGAACAATCTTCCCTTGCCTTCACAATTCAAGTATTGCCTCCTACTGCCCTTCTTTTGCTGATCATCAGAGCTTCTCATATCTCCTGTATTTCCATTATGTTTTAGTTATTTATATATTTATTTTAACTTAAATAACATTAAATTTTGTATTGAATTCCTGTGTTAATGAAAAAGGCTTTGCAGAGGAAGAACTTACCCAATTTAGAAATGTTAATCAGTAGTGAAAGTAAATACTTTAATGAATTAACTTAAAAATCTGAATCAGTAGAATCCCAAAGAATGAGAATGTATTGTATTAGGCAACAGATTACATTTGAACAGTAAAAGTTATTTTATATTAACTAAAGTTAAGTTAACCAGACATATTTTCATTACAACCCTTATTGAAAGATTATTACTGAGCCATCATTAATTCTGCAGGATATCTCAATGTCTGAGATTGAATTATTCTGGCATGGTATTCCCATTACAGTGAGTGTGGTAGACAAATTTCTCATTTTATATTTTCCTCAAAAGTCTGTGATATTATTGACATTTGTACTAGGTCTGTACTTCCAGGGCCAAGCCAATGCCTAAAACATAACAGGTACTCCATAGATATTTGTTAAATAGAAGAATCAAGGGATAAAAGCAATGCTTGGGAAAAGTAGTGCTTACTCTTTTATTTTCTTTTTTAATTTATTGGTTTGAGAGAGAGAGAAACATTGATTTGTTGTTCTACTTATTTATGCATTCATTTGTTGATTCTTGTATGTTTCCTGCCTGGAATCAAACCTGCAATCTTGGCTTATCAAGATGATGCTCTAACCAACTGAGCTACTGGACAAGGCATGCTTACTCTTTTAAATGTTTTTTGAAAGAAATCCCCACGTCAGTTTATTTTTCTATCTTTTGACTACTGCTTAAAAAGAAAAGAAGCACTAAATAATTTCTGTGGGGGGGTTTTGAGTCATAAGCTGAAAGAATTTTAGTGCCAAAGGAATGATTCACTGTCAACTGTGCCTGGCATTTGGCAGACATTCAGGTGGTGTAGGAATGGGAAGCAAAGTGGGATGAGTGAACCTAAGTTTACCTGGAGTGGAAACACAGAACCTCATGTCCTAATAGATTATACAGAGTTCTGATGACCTACTCAAAATGGGTAAAGGAAGAGTATTTAAAGAAGGGACTATTTACAAAGATGTTTACATAGACCAGACACGCTTTTATTGTGACAATATTTCAAGGAATAGTGATGAACCCCAGCAGTGAGCCTTTACTACTACCTCTAGGCAGGATTGGATGAGATAATGTAACAATTTCCTAAACCCAAAGAGAGATGAAGGAGCAGGCCACCAACAGGAGCTGTGGTCTTTGTATCTAGCCACTGAACCAGGGGAATCAATACCCCAGCCTCTCTATCCTTCCATCCTTTTTTTTCCTGCTATTCTCCCTATTGGCCAAACTCAACAGGAAGCCTGAGCACAGAGATGTGGCCCATCCATACAGGTCAGCCTCCAAGGACACAGATAAGGCTAAGAGATACAAAAACAAGCTGAGAATATTGACAAAGATCTTGAAGGGCTTCTAGTCCCATGGTTGTTGATGTTGTTATTATTATTATTATTACAACAGAAACCTTTATTCTTTATATATTAGACTTAGGAATAAGCCCAATAGAAAGTAATGGAGTTGATGTGACGGAATGAGTGGAGGGAGTAGCTGTTGGGTGTCCCCTTGCTTTCTCTGGCACTGCCACAGAAGCCCGTCTGATCTGTGGGACATAGCTTGAATTCACTGGTAGTTTAAACTATTCATTTTAGAGATGAGAAAACTGAGATTCCAAAAATTGATTAAGTACTTTGTTAAAAGTTACCCAGTGAGTTAGTGGCAGAGCTGTTCCCTAGAACTCAGGGTCTTGGTCACCAGCTCAGTGCTCAAGCACTACCGAGGCCTGTGAAGGTGAACCTATGACACGCATGTCAGCACTGACACGCATAGCCGTTTTGGTTGACACGCGGCCGCATGCGGCCCCATACCAGAGAAGTATGGGGTCACATGCCAAGAAGGACATTTCATCCTCGGCTCCTGCATGGCCAGGGGCAGGAGCCGAGGATAAAACACTTGCTGTAGTGTAGACGCTCTATGCTGGAGGTCTGTAGGCCAAAACAACAGAACTCCCGCACATAGCGTCTAGTTCTGGGACTTCTGGTTAGGCCGTTTTACTGGAAGTGACACACCACCGAGTTATGCTTGGCTTTTGGGCGAATTTTGACACACCAAGTCAAAGGATTGCCCATCACTGACCTAGGCACTGAGTGGGTGGTAGGGAATTTCCAGAAATGTGAGGCTATAACTTGGTTGGGGAGACAGAGCAGCATAGTTCAAGTTTGGAGTTAGATAGATCTAGGTTCATTCCTGATTCTGGGGCTTTTTAGGACAAGTTATTATTAAAACTCTCATTCTTAGTTGTCTCATTAGTAAAATAGAAATTAAAAAATACCTAGTTGTTAGAGCTGTTGGAAGGATAAACAAAGTAATATTTATAAAGTGCTTAGAATAGTATCTGGCTCTGAAACCCTCTCAGTAACAACTGTTTGTTGTTATTAATAGTAACTCCTCATAGGTCTCAGAAACTTTATAAAAGTCTCATTGACATGCCTTGGGAAATGTCCAGGACCAGAATGTGACCAACTACAAAGTGAAGTGAGAAGTTTTATAATGGACATTTATAGGAGTAGCCTTCCTAGCATCCTTCCCGTTGGAGAAACTCTCCCTTATTCCCAGTCCCTGTGGCTCGGGGGAGGCTGATGCAATCAGTATAACCCCATACTCTCAGTCATAACTCCACCCTCCTAGTCATAAGGCATCGATCCAAGGATGTGTATATCACCTGAGTTGTCAGTTTACAGTAAATCCTAGGACTTTCACAAGTTACTGGAAAAGAGATGCTCTTCTGAACCAGGACTGTTATAATAAAGGAATGATATCAGCATAAACATGCTGGGGAAACATATGAAGCCCAAGAGTGAAGCCATTACAGAGAAGGACCAAGAGATAGAGAATACTGATGACATCACTTGAGCCCTTAGGTCAGAGGCTGGCATATTTTTTTCTGGAAAGAGCCACATAGTAATGTGTTAGATTTTGCTGGCTGTAACATCTCTCTTGCAAGTACTTGATACTATCGTTGTAGCTTGAAAGCAGCTATAGGGAAGCGCGGGTGGGGTAGCTCAGTTGGTTAGAGCAGCATTGTCCCGATATTTCAAGGGTAAGGGTTAGATCCTCAGTCAGGGCACATATAAGAATCAACCAGCCTGACCTGTGGTGGCGCAGTGAATAAAGTGTCGACCTGGGAACACTGAGGTCTCCAGTTCAAAACCCTGCACTGGTCTGGTCAAGGCACATATGGGAGTTGATGCTTCCAGGTCCTCCCCCGTTCTCTCTCTCTCTCTCTCTCTCACTCACTCACTCTGTGTCTCCTCTCTAAAATGAATAAATAAAAAGGAAAAAAAAAAGAATCAACCAATGAATACATAAATAAGTGGAACAGCAAATCTATCTTTCTCTCTCTCTCTCCCCTACCTCCTCTCTCTCCTATCCTCTCTCTAAAATCAACTTTAAAAATTAAAAAATAAAAGCAGCTGTAGACAGTATGTAAAATAACAATTATGGCTATATGCCTATAAATTCATTTTATAAAAGCAGGCGACAGACTACAGTTTGCCAACCTCTGCCCTTGGCTAGGCCCAAAGCCAGACAACCTTGGAACTTTTTAGTTAGGTTTGCCACTAAATTCTCTTTTTGGTTTAGGCTGGTTCAATTTAGCTTTATATCTTTTCAATGGAAAAAGTCCTGGTACAAATTTCCATTAGATAAATATAAACTTTTTAAAAAATTTATTTAGTGACAGGATGGGGAGGCTGAGAAAGACTCCCACATGCTCTCCAACCAGGATCCACTGGGAAATCCCACTAGGGAGCGATGCTCTGCCCATCTGGGACCCTTGCTGGGTTGCAGCTGGAGCCATTTTTTTTAGCGCCTGGAGTGTAGGCCATGGAGCCATCCTCAGTGTCTGGGGCCAACTTGCTTCAATCAAGCCATGGCTGCAGGAGAGGAGAAGAGAGAGAGAGAGAAGGAGAGAGAAGTGAGAAGGGATGGGGTGGAGAAGCAGATGGTTGCTTCCACTGTGTGCCCTGAATGGGAATGGAACCCAGGACATCCACATGCTGAGCCAATGCTTTGCCATTGAGCCAACCAGCCAGGGCTGATAAATATGAACTTAATGAGACTAGGATGTCACAGATTGCCTAACAGAAGAAAAATTGACCATTTCTATAATCAAGTGGGAACTTTTAGGGGGATAAAATTACCTAAGTCCATTCTGTAGTTGTCTGTGGTCATGTGTCTCTCTGCTATCAAAGTTGGATTTTAACTGGTGTTTATCTCCTTCTTGTCACAAAGGAGAAACAGGTATCCCCATGAGTCTTTGCCTTAGGGCAAGACATTGACAACAGACCGAAATACTTACCTGAATGACTGCATGCAGGACAAAATGATCATAGAGGCCATCACCTCCAAATATGAAACTAATATAATATTGTATGTCAACTGTAATTGAAAAGCAAAATATTATTTAAAGTAAAAACAAAAAGAATTGCATGGAAGAGTTCTTATTGAGTTCACGTAGAAATGGAAGTGAGGGTATGTTGTGTGGCCAGGGAAAATTGGATCTTTAGAAAAGTCAGGCCCAAATGTTCCTGTCAAGGGAATTTACTGCTCGCCTTATGAAATGATTTTGCTATAAGGAGGATCTCATGTTCCTTGGATCAGGGCTGCTTGTTCTATCTATCCTTTCTGACTAATTCCTTGCAGCTACTCAAGACTTTCCTGGAATTAAGCTAATTTATTTGAAAGCTGAACACTGCATTCCTTTTCCTTTTTTAAAGATTTTTTATTTATTGGTTTTACAGAGAGAAGAGGAGGAAGAACAAGAAGTATCAAGTCATAGTTGCTTCACTTTAGTTGTTCATTGATTGCTTGTTGTATGTGCCTTGACCAGGCAAGCCCAATGTTTTGAACTGGCGACCTCAGCATTCCAAGTCAATGCTTTATCCACCACGCCACCATAGGCCGGGTTGAACACTGCATTCCTGATCAAAGATACATGGAGCTCCTTCTGGCAGGTGGCAGATATTATAAGTAAGTGTCTACTTAAGGAGTTTCAGTGCTCATTGTGCAACCAAATGTGTTAACAGCAAGCAACTTAGTCAACCATGTCTTTACCTGGAAATTGAAAAGTATCATCAGCGTGGGATAGAGTTAAATGCTGAATTATACAGAGCAAACTTGAAATGCCATCCCCATTAGAAGAATGAGATTGTCTTAGTCACTTTGGGCTTCTATAACAAAGTATCATAGACTAGGGTGGCTTATAAACAACATAAATTTATATCTCACAGTTCTGGATGCTGGGAAATTCAAGATCAAGGCACCAGCAGATTCTGTATCTGGTACAAGCTTGCTTCCAATCACACACTGAACAATTCACAGATTCCATTCCATAGATGGCCATGTTCTTGCTGTGTCCTCACATGGTTGAAAGGTGTGAGAAGGCAATCTGAGAGTCTCTTTAAAAGGGCATTAATCTCATTGGGAGGGCTCCCTCCTGATAACCCGATCACTTCCCAAAGTCTTCACCTCCTAATACTGTTACATTGAGAAGGTTAGTATCTTAACATATAATGCTGGAGAGACAAACATTTAATTTATAACAAAGATTAATGTGGGCATGAAAATTTGGAGACAGAAAGTGAGGAGGACACTCCAGGTAGAGACAAGTATTGGGATAAAGATGTGGCACTGTGGATGAACATTCCATTTGTTTAACAGTATTTATGAAACATTTTTGTGTCAGACACTGGACTCAGCAGCACGAACACAGTGGTAATAAGAAGAACAGGGTCTCTGCCTTGTGGCACTGATATTCTAGTAGGGTATGCAGGGGACACCAGTATAAGAAGACAGAATTTATTTGTATCCATTGTTACATGCAAAGTTAGAGAGAAAGGGCAGGCCAGATGAGCTGGGGGTGGGGATGGGGGATGGAAATGAAGAAAGTGCTTTAAGGGAGGACTTGATGAAAATGCATGGTATTTTAATCTATGTTAAACAGAGGAGATTGAGATAGAGGGAATTGGGGATGGACGCCAAGCAAATGTGGGAGGATGGTGGGAAGCCTGAACTCCGGTCTTGTGTTTCTTCCTGTGTCTCTTTTTGTCTGATACCCCTACAATCGGGGTTCTCTTTCATTTTGAACTAAGGGCAGGGACTGTTTCACTTGTTCAGAACCTTGCAAAATGAGGACCAGTGGTGCTGGAGCCAAACTGAACTTGCCCCGGTGAGCTGGTGATACCACATCAGGGAGAAGCAGTGGTCTTTTTTTAGACTCTGCCCCCAAGAGCTATTCCTTTGGTGTCTTTGCAGCAGCTTCAGTAAACATGAAAACTACTCTGAGAGTAGTTTTAAGAAATTTCATTTTAAGAAATTTCTCAAGAAAATAGCTTTTTATCATTTTTTAAAAATGTCTACTATGAATGTGCAAGGAAAAGCATCTTCAGATAGGGTTCCCATCCAGATTCCTCTTTGAAACAAACCTTCTCTTTAAAATTGAGCTTCAATAAGAAAGGATGTTAAACAAATACATCCTTTTTTGGGAGAATAGAATCTCCCACGACTGTGCTGGCAGAGTATAGAAAACTAAGATTTGGGGATGAGGAAGGTGATTTCTCTTCTTGTAAACTGTGATGATCCCTCATGAGATCTGCTCAGTGTCAGACATGGCAGTATAAGGAAATGCTGGGTGAGTGACACAGATGGAAGAGACAGACCCTCAGGATGCATGAAGGTGACACTTTTAAGTTAGAGAAATAAAAAGGGGCCCTTTGGAAACATTTAAGATATAAATGATGTGTGATATGCCTTTCGTTTAGTAAAATGTTATTTGCCTCATGTTGAAAAACAAATTAAGTGAGCCTCTAGGGAAGCCTATTTTAAAGATCAAGAATAAATCAGGTGACTTACCCAAGGCTTCTGTATTCAAAGTCAGAAGTGATTGTTGCTTATTTTGCAGGACTTAAGTGGTACATAAAACAGCCTAGTAATGGGTCCTGTGCTCAGAGTCCTGGGCAGGAAGACCTGGATTCTGAGAATAGCCTCTCACTAAATAGCTGTACAGTCAACTCCAGTCAGTGGAAGGGCTTTCAGTCACAAGGGCGGTTTAAAAATGCTCAATTATGGTGCCTTTATATTGAAAATGTATTTTATCTTTGCCAGAGTTCTTATCTCTCCTTATTAATTTATATCTGACCTTCATGTTATCTGCCTGGCCTGGCCTCTGATGCTATTTAAATATCTGATACTTGACAGAGAGAGGAAGGGCAATGAGGGACAACTAGCAATGTCTGTGGGGTTGGCAGAGGAAAAATAACCAATGAAGGACAGAAGAGAACTCAGGAAAAGTGATGTGTTGGAATCAAAAGATACCCCAAAACAGGAGAGAAGTTCATACAGAAAGTTCAAACAGAATGAGAACGAGGGATTAGCAATTAGGAGATTGCTAATTCCTGTTACAAGGTGGGACCAAAACCAGATTATAATTGGGTAAGCATTGGTTTGACTAAAAGAAAAAAATCATGGTCAGTTTCGGAATTCAACCTTCTCACTGGTATGTAGCAATCATCACCAGGTTTATATGTTTCTAGAAAAAATAAACTTTGATTGGGGAATCTTAGCAGTACTGTCATGCTGACTGAGACTGATGGGAGGACCTTAACTAAGATCACTAGAGAATATGAAAAAGACTCCAAGGAGAAAACAGGTCAATTGCTTGGCACAGGGAAGCATGAGGTCTTCTAGAAGCCACTAATGCATTTTACATGATTGCTTAATTTCAGGAAATCCTGACTCACTGCCCCTGTCAAGTAAAAAAGCAAAGGCTGGTCTCAATTTACAACCCTGTAAGCCCATTTTGAGTAGAGCAGAGATTGTTCTTGGCAGAAATATGTCTGTTCAGTGCCTATTGTAATTTGAAATGTTTTGGTATATGTATGTTTTCTTTTCGTTGAGAGAAAACAGGCTTTATTTGGGGTGTTCTGGAAATAGTTAACAGTAAATTGACAAAGTAACACCTCCAGGATTAACTTTTCAGGGGAAAAGGGAGTACCATTATAAGTCTATATAATCAGACAAATCAGCCCTCGATAAACGGCTCAGGTGAAGCTTGAGTGAAGAAAAATGAGAAGTTAAACAAGGGTGTCAATGATCAGTAATCCAAGAACCAGAACGCTACTAATAATGTCGCTGAAAATTTACCCATTTTCTTATTTAAACTTCATAGTAATGTGGAATGTTCGTGGAAGCTTTTATTAACCCTGCTTAATCAATGAGAAAAATATGAAAAAGAAGGGACAATTAGATAATTTAGCCAAAGTCACATAGTAGGTTAGTGAAGACCTGGGGTTTGACTCCCACTAGAAAGATCATCGCCACTCGAGATCTGTCTTTCATCTACTTCCCCTTCTCTTTCCTCAGCAACTATTCCAGGTCTTCACATACCCATTACGCAATCCTTTGTCTGCTTTCTCAAACACTAATGAATGACCTGGTCTTCTCGGTCATTGAGAAAGCTGAGGTCCCTAAACTTTTCATATTATCTTCCTGCCATGTTGTCTGTGTGCTCTGGCCAATCATTGTCACTTGTCTTCTAGGCTCTGCCTTCTGGATGAAGCCAAGTCTCTCTACATGTGTGTTTGGATCCACTGCCTGTCTCCCTCATTTTACTCCTCTTTCTTCACTGGCATGTTCTCCTTTGCTTGTAAACACTCTCAAGTTTCTCTCAGACTGAAAAACTCCTCCTTTAACTCTCAAATTCAATCTAACTCTTTTCTGTCTTATTCAATTTCTCCAAACAGTTTCTTCTACCTCCTAAATCCTCTTCAACTTACTTCTCTTCTCACATCCTGAAGTCAGGTTTCTGGTAGTGCTATGAGTTGAATTGTATCCCCCCTATTCACATATTGAAGTCCTAACCAGGCCCTGGCCAGTTTGCTCAGTGGATAGAGCGTCAGCCTGGCATATGGATGTCCTGGGTTTGATTCCTGGTCAGGGTGCACAAGGAAAGCGACCATCTGCTTCTCTTCTCCTCCCTCTTCCCCTTCTTTTCCTCTTCCTCTCTCAAAGCCATTGGCTCAGTTGGTATGAGCATCGGCCCCAGGTGCTGAGGATAGCTCAGTTAGTCTGAGTATTGGCCTCAGACCAGGGTTTTCCAGGTGGATCCTGGTTGGGCTGCATGCAGAAGTCTTTCACTATCTCCCCTTCTCTCACTAAAAAAAAAAAAAAAAAAAAAAAATCCTAACCCGCAGTGCCTCAGAATATGATGAGAGCACAGAGACAGAACTCTAATGCAGTCAACATTCATGAAAAGAATCAATGTGGTGCCAAATATGAAAAGAGAGAGCAGGAGGACTGCCTTCATAGAAGACTGGCATCTGGGAGTGTGAGACTAAAGCAAATATGTAGTCTCTTCCAAGAGAAGTCACAGGGAGGGGAAACCATAAAAGTCAAATGCCAACGGAAAAATAACAGGAATAAGAGAATCCCCTACTGTTGGTCACTCCCTCCAACCCTTGGTTGCTCACCTCCAATTCCCAGGATTCTAGCAAATCCCATCATGATGGAAACCAGAAGATGCCGTTTCCTTTGCTCCATGTTGATACCAATCTATTGAAAATAACAGAGCAAATCATCAGCATTCTCAAATGTACCCACTTAAGAACTGAGATGTTAACATCCTGTTTTATGTTTTTTCTAGTTTACAAATAACTATGTAATGTCAGACAGGACAGAATATCTTGCTACACTGAGTAGAGATTACATCCATCATTTCTCCTTGTTCAGAGAGGCAAATTACTCTGCCAAAAATGATTACATTAATTTGACAAAAGGTATTTCTTCCAGAGCTATGCTAGTAACTTTTCCAATTCTGTTTGCAAGTCAATCATGAAACATTTATTTTCCACTATTGTTCTGCCTTTCAGAAACTTTTGAACCAATTGACATCATTGTTTATACTCAAAAGATGACTTTTTTTTCATTTTTTACATCTGTTAAGTCTTTTCTTGTAAACAATGTTAAACAACTCATTTAACCAGCTTTGATGATATACACTGTATACAGTCAAACATAAACACAATCCCATATGTTACTGCTGATGAAGAAAACACTACCACTTGACAAAGACACTTTGGCTAAGTGACTATGAGGAGAAGCCTGTCAAAATTCTGTTAAAACTGAAATCTGACAATCTTTGAACATAGATTGTATAGACCCTTTTAATAGTCTAGACTTACATTGATCCTTTTCTTACAAATCTTTATAAGTGAAAGGTAATGCAGAGAATACTGCAAGAGGTATATTTTCAGGTTTTCTAGAGAAACAGAATAGGATCTCTTCATAGTGTTTGTATAGAGAATATAAATATTTAGATTATCTATCTATCATCTATCTATATCTATCTATTTATCTATCTATCATCTATCTATCTGGTATCTACCTATATATCTACCTATCTATCTTCTATCTGTAATCTATGCATTTTAAGGAACTGGATCATGAGATTGTGCAGTCTGAGAAGTCTGAAATCTGCAGGGCAGCAAAGCTGGCTGGAAATTCGGGGAAGAGTTGATGTTGCTGTCTTGAGTCTAGAATCCATAAGGGATGTCAGCAGACTGGAAATGCAGGCAAGGTTTCTGTGTTGCTCTCTCGAGGCATAATTCCTTTGATCTTTTTATTTTTTATTTATTTTTTTACAGGGACAGAGAGAGAGTCAGAGAGAGGGATAGATAGGGACAGACAGACAGGAACAGAGAGAGGTGAGAAGCATCAATCATTAGTTTTTTGTTGCCGTCGCAACACCTTAGTTGTTCATTGATTGCTTTCTCACATGTGCCCTGACCACGGGCCTTCAGTAGACCAATCTGCCCCTTGCTGGAGCCAGCGACCTTGGGTCCAAGCTGACAAGCTTTTGCTCAAGCCAGATGGGCCCGCGCTCAAGCTGGAGAACTCAGGGTCTCGAACCTGGGTCTTCTGCATCCCAGTTCAACGCTCTATCCACTGCGCCATCCCTTGGTCAGGCGAGGCATAATTCCTTTGACCTCAGGAAACCTCAATCTTTGTTCTTAAGGCCGTCAACTGATTGGATGAGGCCCATCCATATTGAGGAGATAATCTAGTTTACTTAGAGTCTGTTCATTATAACTGCTAACCATATCTAAAAAGTACCATTACAACATCTAGATTGGTGTTTGACTAAACAGCTGGGTACCAGAGCCTAGCTAACTTGATACATCACAAAGGGAATATTAACTATTTAAAACAAATCAATAATTTTACTCATATATATGTTTATTTATACTAATTACAAATAAGGAGACCAGATATACAGAATTATTGACTTGTGCTGGGAGAGTGGGCAGATGTCCTTCATCAGCTCTGCTTTAAAGTTAAGAGGGTCTAATATGAATCTTAGAGATGTTAACGTTGCTTTGAAATTAACAGCACAAAATTGATGAAGTTGCTTTGCTCTATTAGAAGTCTGAAAGGCAAGTTTTTATTGCTATTAAATCACTGGGAATGCCTGAAAAATGGATAGACCTAGAGCCCCATATAGCAATTAAGAATTTCTCAAACAGTACTAAAAGCAAACTTGAAGAAAAATGTGTAGTAAGATAAAAGGAAAATATACTTAAAAAAAAGAAAATGAATATCACCCAGATGCATTGGGCTACAAGTGAATAGGTGTGTTTTAAAACATGGCTCTATAATTATTTTGACACTCTCCATTGAGTTCTGTCTTCCTCTGCTTCTGGACTCTGACCAATAGAATATTAGTGCAAGTGATGTTGTGTCATTCCTAGGTGTAGGCCTTAAGAAATGGGCAATTTCCATTTTCTGCTTGTTACTATGCTTGCTTTGGAAACCCAGGAACCACGCTGTAAGGACATGTAAGCTGCCTGATGGAGAGGATTGACAGTCAATGCCTGTTTGCCAGCTGTGAAAACAATCCACCTTGGATCCTCTTGCCCTTGTTGGGCTGGTCCGGCTGACACCTAGAGAGCAGAGATGAGCTGTTGTCACTGAGCCCTGTCTAAAGTACACATTTGTGGGCAAATGAATGATTTAAATGTTTAAAACAATGATGATTTAAGTTTTGGGCTGCTTTGTTATGCAGTGATAAAACTAGACCAGAAGATGCCTGGCCGGGATCCAGGCTGGGCCTGTAGGGTACATAAGATTTGCTGATACCAAGTAGTTAGACAAGGAGTAGGCAGACAGGGATTTCATTCTATGTGTGTGTGTGTGGGGGGGGAGGTTGTGGGGGGGGGGAGAACTGAAGAGACCTGTATTTTAGGAGTAAGACAAAGAGACAAAATGCATGAATTTAAAGTAGATGAGTTAGTCACTCATTGTTCATAGGATCAGGTTAGCTAGAAAAGCATAGAAATCAGACCAGAGTGTTTGGGCTATAGGTCAGGATCCAGATGATCAAGCCAGGAAGGAGGAAATGGAAACACAATTCAGGTCAGGGGAACAGATTTCAAAATCTGGAATGGCAAATAGGGTAGTCTAGCTAGGTCATGTGGTCATTCATGATGTGGGAAATCAGGCAATAGGAACCAGGGACTTTGGTCAAAAGCTTGATGTAGGGGGAAGTAAAATGAGTGCTAGTCAACAGTGGCAGTGGCAAAAAGAAGTGCTGTGGAGATGGGGTCTAATTGGAACTCCATGATCATTTATTGGAGCTACAACTGAGATTAGTGCTCAGCTCAAAGACAGGACAAGGAGGCATGCTGGAGTGTAGTATGAATTAATACACTTCCATTAGTTCACATAACTAGTGAATATTCAAACAAGCCTTTGAATATATATACAAACGAACATTGGAATCTCATTTAACATTTATACTTAGGCTTGGCTTTTTGTTCTCAAAGCAAGTTGATGAGTACCTTTAAAAAGCAAACAGTAGCATGACCAACCAGTGGCGCAGTGGATCAAGCATCAGACTAGGATGCAGAGGACCCAGGTTCAATCCTCGATGTTGTCAGCTTGAGTGCGGGCTCATCTGGCTTGAGCACGGGCTCACCAGCTTGAGCTCAGGGTTTCTGACTTGAGTATGGAATCAGAGAAATGACCCCATGGTCTCTGGCTTGAGACCAAAGGTTGTTGGCTTGAAGCCCAACGTTGCTGGCTTGAGCAAGGGGTCACTCGGTCTGCTGTAGCCTCCCCCTCCCCATCAAGGCACATATGAGAAAGCAATCAACGAACAACTAAGGTGCCACAATGAAGAATTGATGCTTCTCATCTCTTTTCCCATCTGTCTGTCCCTCTTTCTGGAAAAGAAAAAAGAAAAAAAAAGCAAATTGTATACTACAAAAAAAAGAAAAAAAAAAGAAAATTGTATACTACAGGCTCCTAAAGAGGTTATTAAATCATTAGTGCAGTGGTTCTTAACTTGGGTTCTATCAAACCCTAGGGGTTCGATGAGTCGGTCTCAGGGGTTCGGAGAAGCCTCTGCCGCAGAGGCCAGAATAAAGTGATACCGTAATTGGTTGTGAGTTCATGCACTTTGTTGGTTTTGTTCTTTGAGCAAGATGATGTTCATGCACGGCTCATTTTGTGCACCAGTAAAAAAACATATACCTATGTCTTGAATTTGGGGAAAAAAAATCATATTTTATTTATCACTAAACAAGGGTTCAGTGAATGCGCATATGAAACTGGTGGGTTCAGTACCTTAAAAAGGTTAAGAACCACAGCATTAGTGAAAATACTAGATAAAGCCTGTATGTAGTGTTTACATAGGCATTATTGAATACTTGCTAATTGCTCATAATCTTTAGAGTTGAAATTATTAGATTTTGTCCTCCCTCTGCTTAAGCTTTTTTTCTTTGGTTTTACTCCAGTAAAAATTTAGATTATAGCTAGTTTTAAAATGGCACGAACCCAATCCTCCTTGCCTACCTTCCCAACCTAATTTCTTACTATTCTTCCCTTAGGCTAATTTCCACACACATGGCCTTTCAGGTACAGGAAGGGTCCAGACTTTCTACTATGTCAGGGCTCTTGGCACGTGCTCTTCCCCCTGACTGGAAGGCATTTCAATTCACTCTTTTACTCATAGCTTCTGTTTCTATTTTAGGTTGCAGTTTGTCACCTCCTTCAGGGATTCCTAAACTCTTTAGTCTCCTTTGTAATTCTCTTCTAGTAACTCTTTCTTACCATTGCATTTACCACAATTGCACTTATATATTTGTACTTTTGTATAATGGTTGTCTGTCTCACTAGCATGTAATTTCTGTCAGATGTGGAGACATTTACAGGTATGGTTTTTATTCATGACTAAGGCTGAGTAGAGAAGAATAAATTAAAATACCAATGAAATGACAGAAGGCAGAAGAGGCAGGTGAAACTGAGAATAAAATGTGCTATCTAAAGAATTAAAAAAAGAATTGCAGTCTGAAGACCACTTAGTGGAGGGTGATGTTGATAAGACTGTAAAATTAGTACTTTTAATGAGATCAGAACGTTTAGGATGTGCAGAAATGAGAACTCACATTTCTCAGAAAGTTAAACATAGTATATAACTAAGCAATCCCATTTCTAGATATATACCTAAGAGAATCAAAAACATTTCCACAAGCCCTGGACGGTTGGCTCAGAGGTAGAACGTCGGCACGGTGTGTGGAAGTCCTGGGTTTGATTCCCGGCCAGGGCACACAGGAGAAGCTCCCACCTGCTTCTCCAGCCTTCCCCCCTCCTTCCTCTCTATCTCTCTTTTCCTCTTGCATCCATTAGAGCAAAGTTGGCCAGGGCACTGAGGACGGCTCCATGGCCTCCGCCTCAGGCACTAGAATGGCTCTGGTTGCACCAGAGCAACAGCCCAGATGGGCAGAGTATTGCCCCCTGGTGGGCATGCCGGGTGGATCCCAGTCGGGCACATGTACGAGTCTGTCTGCCTCCCTGCTTCTCCTTTTTTTTTTTTTTTAAAGAAGAATGTTGACCTCTAGTTTTTTTGTTTTAATTTATTTACTATTTATTCATTTTAGAGAGGAGAGAGAGAGTGAGAAAGGGTGGAGGAGCAGGAAGTATCAACTCCCATATGCGCCTTGACCAGACAAGTCCTGGGTCTTGAACCGGCGACCTCAGTGTTCCCAGGTCGACGCTTTATCCACTGCGCCACCACTGGTCAGGCCCTGCTTCTCACTTCAGAAAAACAACAGCAACAAAAAAACAAAAAATGCTTCCACACAAAAAAATTTGTACATGAATGTATATTATTTATAAAAGTGGAAATAACCCAAATGCCTAGAAAATAATCAATAAAACGTGGTATATCCATAAAAAGGTGTATTATTCAGCCACACAAAGGAATGAAGTAGATATATGCTATAATATGGATGAACCTTGAAGACATGCAAAGTAAAAGAAGCCAGACTCAAAAGGCCACATACTGTACGATTCCATTTAAATGAAATGTTCAGAAAAGGCAAATCCAGATTACAGGTTAATGGTTGTCTAGGGCTGGGAGCAGGAGGTGTGTAAGGGACTGCCAGTGGGTAAAGGATTTATTTTGGGGGTGATGAAAAGGTTATAAATTTAGACTGTGGTTTTAGTGGCACAACTCTGAATATGCTAAGAAACCACTGAGTTGCATACTCTAAGGCGGTGAATTTTAACTGTAAGTTGTATCTCCATAAAAAAAAAGTTATAGCCAATTCTCAGTACTCAGGGTCGTTAATTATGTTCTATAAAGTCGCTGCAAACACTGAATTAGCAAATAATGAACCACTGCTCTTAGGGAAAATACAATGGTTCAGTGGGTGAATGAATATGTAAATATGGAATTCACCAATAAGGATAAGCTGTAATGTTTTCTACCAAACAGGGTTTGAAAAGCCCTGGCTGGGTAGCTCAAGTGGTTAGAGTGTTGTCCAGATGCACAAAGGTTGCAGGTTCAATCCCTGGTCAGGGCACATATAGGAATCAACCAGTGAATGCATAAATGGAACAACAAATAGATGTTTCTCTCTCCCTTCTTCTCTAAAATCAATAAATAAAATGTTTTGAATTTCAAGGTCTAAACTTTAACATTGTCATAATGCTGAATAGCGAAAATGCTGTACTTAAGTATGCTTCAAGAGTGGTTAACAGAAAAGAGTAAAGGAAAGTTTTAGAGGCTTCACATAATTATTCTTAGTTTAATTCCCTCAGTATTTCTAAGTAACCGTATTTCATGCTACTGATTCCTGGGCCAAGGGCCACTTCGAAGATAAAATGTTTATATTTAATCAGCAAAAGTCTGCTTTGAATTTTTGAGCACAAAACACGCTCTTTCCTCCAAGAAAAAGTTCTTGTTCACCACAGAATTTAATTAAAAGCTACTTTACTTTTCAGGTAAAATACTTAATTATGCTCAAATCTGGAATCTGTACTCCTCTACTTCCCATGTATTTGTAGACAAGCTTTCACATACTAGCTACTGCCAATTTTAATTTCCAAAGTTTTGCAGTATTTGCTTTAAAAGTATTTTCTGCACTTTATTAATTTTAGACTAGCTTTCAAGCCTTAAATCCTCTTAAAACAGGAAATGTCAGTTCTTGCTCATAGTTTCTTGTAAGAGGCTTTTGCCAAATTCAGAAATTTAGAGATAAATTAACTGTTTTAGGTTATAAGTAACAATTTTGGCAGGGGAAGCACATTTATAAATATCAAGTGACTATTATATATCTACATTTGTGAACTTGAGAAAGCATAATCAAATGTCAGACTTTGGCTACAAAATGGAACTTTTTGGATCAGTATTTATACCCCTCCCTGTCTTGGTAATCAAGATTTGTTTCTTTAAAAAGCTTTTAGCTGTTCTTTGATTGAAATGGTGAAAAGGTTGGAATTGGCTGATCCACTCAAGCCTCCCAATTAAAATAGTAAAGTTTGGTAGATACACATTTATTCATCAAGGATTTCAAGCTCTAAGATACTGTGGGGTTCTTCAGCCTCTTTGATCTCTCATAATAAATTGAATTTATTGTAGGCTTTTCTTCACGTTGCCAGATACTCATTTAACAAGCTCTTCCTGCCTAGAGACCAGTCCAATTAGTTTTCTATGCCAATCCCTTAAATTCTGCATTCTTATAGCTTCCATCCCACTATTCTTCGTATGTGGTGGCATCTCCTCTCTTGGTATTTTTCCACTGTCCACGATTGGTTTCACTTCCCTCTTGTCTTGAATAACCACTGTTAGAGATTAGTGCCAATTTTTCCAGGGTCTTGTATGATCAAAATGATGGCCTTCTCATTACTACTCCAGATGATTTAAAGTAGACCACAATCTGTTTGCCAGAGCTTCTCATCATATTTGATCTTAACTAACCAAATTGCCCAGGGTTTATTCATTCTCTAGCTGGCTTTAAAAATAGACTTCTTAATTTTAAATATAACATGACACACAATGCTAGTAAAGATTAATAACTAATCTCTATTAATTTTTTATAAACATATTTTGGTAGAGTTGTCTTTAAAGACTTCCAAATATCATTCATTAAGATGGTTTAATTCAAAATTAAGAAAGTCTCCAGATTATTAAAATTAATCCTAATATTAAGTTAACATAACAGAATTTTTGACCAATTTTTAGTAAGCAGCTGAAATTACCTAATCATCTGAATGAATGTTGTTCTTAACAAACTATCTTTTATGAAGTGAAGTCAGTTTTACCAGATAAAAGGTTAAGCAAAGAAGAATCATCATTAAAAGAATACTTTTCTTTCATAAGAGTTTGAGCCAAACTGAGACATATGTCATGGCACAAGACCTGAAATGTTTCCGAAAATCATTTTTCACAGCTCATAAAAAGTCTATATTTTCAATAGCTCATGAAAATTCTGTATTTTAAGATATATTCCTTATGTAAGATAACAATAAAAATGTGTTCATAAAATGAAAGCACTTTGAAAAATAAAAGAATCGCTTGACAAATATAAAGCACTATTACCCACAATAAGAAGTTATACGTTTTAAACAGTGCAGCATTTTAACATTTTGGCTTGAGAAAATAAAGGCTTATATAAAAAATAAATAAATAAAAGCGAACTGAGAAATGTGTCATTTTTAAACAGAAAAGGATAAATCAAAAGAATTTCAAATTAAGATTTTTGGAACTTTTTATTTCTCTTTTGGTCTTACAATGGAACACTTTCAAATTGAATTTTGTATAAGAACATAAAGCACAAGGATTTGCTAAATATCAGATCCACACAAATCCTCAGAAAGGCTTCCTGTGTAGTCTTCATTAACGCGAATCTTTGTGAATATTTCATTCTTACAGTAGATCTTGAATCTGTTTCACAACAAAGCCATAAAATTTTTGTGCAGTTCATACATTATATACTATCGTGTTTCTATTAAGAGAAAAACTAGGTAATAAAAATATATGGGATAATCTGAGGATTAATCTTATTTGCTTTATAGTTTACTGTCATTACTTTCAAACAGCACATAGCACATGAGGCATAGTAATTATCTCCCTTATTAACATTCCTAATTTAGAAATCTGTTGTTTGTAAAACTGGACCAATTACCAGAAACTATCATTTGCATAATTAATCACAAGTCTATTACAAAGCACTTTGTCAGTAGTACAGACAAATGTAGGAGGGCAGAAATTTCTAAAACATGAGTTTTATTAAACTTGCCAGCTCCTTAGATATCATGCGTTGTGCTAACACTTCAATTTTTAATTAGATATGCCTCACAGTAAAAGATTGATGAAAGGATGGAAGCAAAACTAAATTATTTTTTAGGTGCTATAATATTTCATTTGATAAGGTAGCAAAAGGATAGGACACAATTTCATCAAGATTTATATGCGTTCCAACTTTTCACTCAGAAATTCTTCTACACTGTCTGTGTTCCATTTGAGGATGCTTAGTTCTTCAGCAATGTTCCCATTGTCATCCAAAAGCTTTAGTACAGGGTCTGAACCGCGGACATACTACAATAAAAGAGAAACATCATTATTATTATCTGCTTAGAAGAGCCTTCTCAGCTTCAGCCAAAATCCAAACCAATGCAATCCAGCTTAACTAAATTTAACAGATTTAAAGCTGTCAAAGGGGAGAGGGGTTTGGGGGCTCAGTGAAAAAGGTGAAGGCCAATATGACAGTTTAAAAATGAGGGGGTAGAAATACTATTCATTTGTTAAATAAAAAATTAGTAACACAAAAAAGCTTTTGGACATAACATCACAACATCTTTAAAGGAAGTCTTTTGGGAAGTAATTGAATGGAATTTCATATAAAATGACAATTTAAAAAATTAGTTTACCTCTCAAGAGAAAACTACTTGTTAGCATCAACACAGCTTATTTGGGATTATTGACTATAACAAATATGTATTGCATACATGATATTCTCAAACTCTCAAAAAAGCTCAAAATCTAAGGGAGAAATGACAGTGTAAGAGCAATTTTAAAATAGGCCAAGTATACAAATTATCAGACAGAATTCTGCATTGGACTTTAAATTTTCTTTGGTTTAAGAAAGTTAACAATTTTGTTGTAATTTGTTTATAATTACACTGGAGTCCTAAAACTTCTGACCTATTAGTTTCACCAGAGCTCTGAGAAATCGTAACTCTGTGTAAATGTGACAACAAACATGACCTCATCCTTAAGAGATAAATCTTTTAAAAATTTATTAATGCTGGAATAAAGGATTCCATTAAAATCACCTTACCTTGATTTGTAGTCCTCTGAACAGTTTGGGTTTATCACTTCTGACAAAAGCTTAATGGAAAAGAGAAAGATTCAGATTGTTCATTTCTAAATCCAATGTAAATACAAAGATATAAAAAAATAAACAATAAAACATTAGATCTTATACGGAAAAACTGAGGCGATCCAAACACATATATGTAAATGGAAACAAATCATAACCTGCAATGGGAAAATAAAATATTTTAAGATAATTGTTTTAAATTAGTCAGAATCCCAAATTCTAATGGAATTCCGAAGGCTTGACAAAATGACAGTAAAGCTCAGCTAAAAGAACCAATGTATGAGGATAGTCACATTTAGGAAAAGTAAAATATGGAAGCAATATTTGTTCAACCGCTTTTTAACGTATGATACTGACACCAGAATAGATAAAGAAAACATATTAGGAAATCTAAAGAGATACAAGTATCTGCAGGAATTTTTTAATATGGTAAAGCTATCAAATCAGAGAGAGGGAGACATTGATTATATATGTGTATGTCTGAGGTGTCTGTGAGTAAATTATTCAATACATACTTTTGAGAAAACTGCCAAAGTATTTTAGGGAAAAAAAAGAAGAAAACTATGTGCCTATACCATATATCTAAATAAATTCCAGATGAATTAACATATTAAGTTCATTCAACAAATATACATTTTTAATTCTTTTATATTTTTTTACAGAGAGAGACAGGAGGGGAGAGAGATAAAAGCATCAACTCATAGTTGCATCACTTTAGTTGTTGGTTGTTTCTCATACGTGCCCTGACCAGGGAGCTCAAGCTGACCCACTGACCCCTTGCTCAAACCAGTGACCTTGGGTTCAAGCCAGTGACCTTTGGGCTCAAGACACTGACCTTGGGATCATGTTGATGATCCCACACTCTAGCTGGCAGCTCCTCACTCAAGCTGGCGACCTTGAGGATTTGAAATTGAAACCTCAGCATCCCAGGTCAACGCTCTAGCCACTGCATCACCACCAGTCAGGCTTTAATTATTTTTTAAAAAGATTTTATTTATTGAATGTAGAGAGAGGAGAAGGAGAAGGATAGAAAGAGAGAGGCTTTGAACCGAAGACCGCAGTGCTCCAGATAGATGCTCCATCCACTGAGCCACCATAGGTCAGGCTCATTCAACAAATATGGACTAAATACCTACTGTATGTTGCACAACAGACACACACAACTATGTAAAACAGACATGATTTCTTATCTTAAGAAGTTTATAGTCTGGAAGGGAAGAAAGATACTAACCAAGTAATCACAGAACTATTACTTTTAGTTAAAAGGTTTAATAAAAAGAGGTTCACAATACTACCATAGAATTTAACACAGACAAATTGAATATGGAATATAAAGCTCTTCTTCTAAGCATAACTTTAAAAAAATGCTCTATAGATATGCCTATAAGAAAATGGAAATGTCAGGACAGCAAAACAGCACAGTAAACAATATTAAAAGTAAAAAGAACATATGGTGGGAAAAGCATCTCTAACACATAATGTATAAGAGTGCTCTTAAAAATTGTTAAGAGAAAATAAATACTAGGCAGAGAAATGAACTAAGGATAGGAACATGTTATGTACAACAATATAAATGGTCAACAAACATTTGAAATTAATGTTCAGCCTAACTGAATAAGTGTCAAATAAAACAATGAGGTATCCTCATTCTGAGTCAAAAATTTAAAAGGACATTTAAAATTAGAGAGAATTTTGCTGGAGGTTAGTTGGGGAAAAATATGAATGGACACATCTTTCCTGAAGGGTATTTAGCAAAATGAACCAAAAGTCTTTAAATGCACATACCCGTTAAACCTGCAAATCCTCTTCTAGGAATTTACTTATTCTGAAGAAATGATTATATAATAATGCAAAGATACGTTATATAAGGTCCTGCTAACCAAGTGGAAATTTGGAAATAATCTAAATGTGTGAAGGCTATTGGGTAACTAAATTAACATGAACCACACTACTGAATGCATATCCAATCATTTAAAATTATACTCATCTATACTTAGTGATATAGAAGCAAACACACATATAAAAAGCAGGTTATAAATCTGTTTCCTATGGTGTTTAATAAAAAGAATAAATATTATTTTTATATATTTGTGTTCATATTTATATATATTTCTAAATATACATTTACAAAAAAATACACAGACGTATTATAAAAGTCTTTTAAAAATTAAGTGAGAAAATGTAAAATACTCAGCACAATAAACATAACAAGAGTATGTTAACTATTATTATTTTAATAGGGAGTTACATTGGAGCATAGTGTTTGGGAAAGTTTTAAATGGATATTTTTCCTTTTTGGGGTTGCTGTTGATCTACATTTTACCAATTTTTTTAGTAATGATTATGTCCAACAGTCCAAGTTAAAAAACTGTAACTTGATTTTATAATGACACATGCCTTTCTTGCAAACTTATTTTGTAAACTTAGAATTAACCGGCAATCGCACTATAGACATGTTCCTGTATGAAGGTCTTCTGTACTTGCATTTAGGACAACAGCACAAAGATTAGTAAATCGCTTTTCTTTTTCTTTTAAGGTTTTGAAGACTTGCTAGAAAAGAGTTATATATTCCATCTAAATTTCCCCTATAAAATTTAGTTCAATATAAAACTGGCTATATTATTCTGGCTTATTAGAATATCATCACTATTAATTTTACCCTTTAGGATTTGTCCAAATACTCTGTAGGTTCCTGAATTCCCAAACAAAAATGACCTTAAGATATGCTGGTGCACATTTACTATTCCTTTGATTATATGCACACCTGTGCAAATAACATTATACATATAGGAGGTTCCCTCTCTGGGGGAAAAGACTATTATTATACCTGCTGTTATCCATCCACAACAGAATCTAGCACATTTAATAACTTTCATTCATTCAACAGATTTTTAACAGGCTGGAATGAGAGAACAAATTTAAAAGAAATATTAAGATGAGTCACTGATGACTGTTTTCATTCATTCTTTGCTCTGCTCTATGCTAAATAAGCATAGATCCATAAGCCTCCTAATTTTGAACGAGAATATCTGTTAAATGCCCTGTAGCAGCAAATCATATTTTGTAGGAAGAAAATAAATTATTTAACATATATGTGAGTACTTATTATATACATACACACGGCACTAGGATAGGCTATATGAGAATATAAAGGACTTGCAAAGAGATCTCAGAGTAACTTATTTTCTGCTATTTAAAAATTGCACAAAGAAATAAGTGGGGAGATACAGAAATTAATCCAGTCACTCTATTTCTAGAAAATGTTCTTATGCCAATTTAATTTGTCAGATAGAAACACAGTTTTGTTATTAACATTTCAAAGTAATGAAAAATATAAAAGTGATTAAAGAACAGATTAAACGTTTTGGTCTTTCCCTTGGGATTCTTATCCACATGTCATTTGTGCAGCTCCCTGGGGAAAATTCAGAGTTACTATTGATACTAGCTGGAAAGTGGTGGGACTTGGCCTACAATTCAGAGACTCTTCAGAGTTAACTATAAAGAGAAATAAAAAAAAAATCCTCTTCATTGTTACAAAAAAGAAGATAAAAATGTATGAGGGGCCAATAGAAGTGGTTTGAATTAAGTTATTTTCAAAATCATAACGAGAATATAAATAAAAGAGATGAAATATACTCAGCTAGATCTAATAATATTAATCATATTATAAGTAGTGCTACAATGTACTCTATCGGTTTTCAGACTATTTGATTATAATGGCGGGCTTCTGACAGGTATGATTAAGACTTGTGAACTGTCACATAAAATTATATGAAATGAGTCTGACCAGGTGGTGGCGCATTGGATAGAGCGTTTAACTGGGACACGGAGGACCCAGGTTGAAACCCTGAGGTCGCGGGCTGGAGCACGGGCTCATCTGGTTTGAGCTCGGGCTCACCTGATTGAGTGTGGGGTTGCTAGCTTGAGAGCACGGGGTCGCTGGCTTGAACTTGGGATCATAGATATGACCCCATGGTCACTGGCTTGAGCCCAAAGGTTGATGGATTGAGCCCAAGGTTGCTGGCTTGAACAAGAAGTCACTCGCTCTGCTGTAGTAGCCCCCTGGTCAAGGCACATATGAGAAAGCAGTCAATGAACAACTAAGGTACCACAATGAAGAACTGATGCTTCTCATCTCTCTCCCTTCCTGTCTGTCTGTCCCTATATGTCCTTATCTCTGTCTCTGTCAAAAAGAAAAATTACATGAAATGATAATTAGATGCTTTCCTGTTGAATAAAAGTAAATATAATTGAAACAGAACATAATCCTAGTAAAAATATCATATCATACCCAGAAAGAACAATAAAAAGATAACGACGATAGAACTGAATTCTCAATTGTGCTTAATGAAAGATACTGGGTATCTAAAAGGGTATTTCTAAAATAGAAAAATTTATTATTGTATACAAATGATCTAGAGTGCAAAATTCTAAGTCATTTGGTTCTGACCAACAAGACACTTTAAAAGCAGCTAAAAACATCCAGAGAAGGGCAATTTAAAGAATTAAAGAGAATTTAGGGAGATTTGAGATACAATATGAAGAAAAGAAAACTAAAAGGATTTTGAGTTCTCAGTCAGAACAATAAAGCAAGAAAAGGAATGTGTGAAGACTATAAATTCATCAAGAGTATAAAACCAATGAACACAAAAGCTTTTCACAGATTCCCATCTGTCAAAAGTGAGGGTAACTTTCATGAGACAACTTTAGTAAATCCATTCATTCATTCAATATTTTTTTTTTCCCCCAGGGACAGAGAGAGAGTCAGAGAGAGGGATAGATAGGGACAGACAGACAGGAACGAAGTGAGGTGAGAAGCATCAATCATTAATTTTTCGTTGCCGTTGCGACACCATAGTTGTTCATTGATTGCTTTCTCACATGTGCCTTGACCGCGGGCCTTCAGCAGAACGAGCAACCCCTTCCTGGAGCCAGCAACCTTAGATATAAGCTGGCGAGCTTTTTGCTCAAGCCAGATGGGCCCCTGCTCAAGTTGGTGACCTCGAGGTCTCGAATCTGGGTCTTCCACATCCCAGTCCAACGCTCTATCCATTGCGCCACCGCCTGGTCAGGCCTGAGCCAAATCTTATGAAGCAGTTTCTAGACTCCATTTTTAACCAATAGGACTGAGACTGTCCCTGTCCAATTGAGGCTGTGCAGCTATAACCCCATTAGTATCCTCACTGACCAATCAGAGTGGCTCTATTCTGACCAATAAGGCAGTGCCTTTTGGACCAATCAAAATGAGGATTTGTAGTCCTTGTTTGCATGAGGATGAACCAATCAGGCACCAGGATGTGGTAGGCACTTCTCTCTATATAAGTCAGCTCCCCTATGGCTGGAGAATGAAGTCTGTTTTTCCCCCATTGCAGTTGAAACACTGAAGACATTTTGACGAACAAAGCAGAGCAGAGCAGGTAGAGTGGTTGAGCGGAGCAGGTACAGTGGTAGAGTGGAGTAGGTAGAGTGGAGTGAACCAGAGCAGGGCAAAGTGGAGCAGAGCTGAGAAGGCCACCTCCGAGCTATGCTGTTCCACAGCCATGCTGCTTCATAATTGAGCTGTGACACTACTGAGCTTCCCCATAGCTATGCTGTTCCACAGCTGTGCTATATCACAGTTGACTTGTTTGCACTGAATAAAGTTTCCTACTTCACCGCACCCCAAACCGAGGATTCCTCTTGGCATTGCACTGGTACCTTCAGACAAGTTTAGTTTCATAAAGCTGGATTTTTAAGTGACATATAAGGACAAAATAGAAAAAAGCCTTCGCCCAAGTATTTCTGAAGCTGCTAAACTCCATTACTGTTTGATATCAACCAAAAGAATAAATATACTTTCACAGTTATCCTTTTACATATTTATCTTTAAAATTTCCTACGGAGATATACAAATGTATGACTTCCTCTTTTCTGCACCTCATGTTTTATGGTAATTCTATTCTTAACGATTTGTCATTTAGCATAGGTCTAGTCTCACTAATGCAAATGTTCCTTAGGAGTTTTATATAAATCAAGTTACATTTAAAATATACTATAATGAAATGCTCTTTAAAGGGATGACATTTACATCTGGTAAAAGAAAGGTTCTCATAAAATTTATACTTAGTAAAGAAAAGGCTATCCTTTCAATAAATAATAATCACCTCATCATATGCTGTACTTAAATCTAAATTTCATGTATTATCCTTGCTTAAAGTAACCTAGCACTCAACAATTACCATAAACCTCCATCTCCATGAAAAGATATGAAAAAAATTCACATGCTGATGATAAAGTATAATCCTAAAAATTTTTATCTGTGGGGATATTTAGTAAAACTGTTCTTGTAAAATGTTCTTAAATTATTAAACTAAAAATTTGCTACAGTTAATTTTACATACCTTGGACTTGTGGGAACCTTCCCAATTTTCATCCACAGACTTCAAGAATAGCTCCTGCATACAGCTGCATGAGACAAAAACAGAAATTTAAAAAACTGGTATAAATTTAAAATGTAGTTATAAAATAAATATAAAATATCACAGCATAAACATAAAACATAGTTAAACAGATATATAGATCAAAAAAATTCTAGAGTTGGAAAGAACCACCTGGCTTCCAGTCCATTAGAAAAGGAAATAGAAGCCCAAAGATATTAAATGGTAGAGGAATTTAAGCTCTACTAGTAGTATTAAACTTAATTAAAAAGATTGAAGAATCTATGGAGAACTGACAATGAATTTGAATAGGTAAGATATCCTAGAAAGTTCTCCACATTATCTTAAAAGATTTCCTACAATTTTTAATGATACTAAATTGAACAAAGGGATGTACCCATCTATCTAAAATAGATACTTAATAAGAGTTCTTTAAGGTTGCTTTTAAAATTGTGATCATTGTTTTAAATGAAATAAACCCCCCCCCACAATACCTTTAAAAAGTAAATACAGTATGTACTATGTAAAGATATAGGAAAATCAGTAAAATTTCATTATAAAGAACTTAAATGCAAACATTTTGCTTTAATGAATTTAAGTTGAAATTAATTCAGTGGTAAATGTTTCTTTTCTAGCTATAGAATCTGCATTCTCTTTATTTTAAAAGCTTATTCTAAAAACCTCAAATATTTTATTATTCAGTTGAAATGGATTCAGTGGTAAACACATTTATTTAAATAATTTATTTTTAGCTGTAGAGCCTGCCCATTCTTTTAGTAGTGTCTTGGGAATGTTGTGACTCAAAGAGAAGGCAGATAATGATAAGAACATGCTATGTGCATTTTACTTCTTCTTAGCTTTTAGACTCATTTTGTAATTGTACATTCAAGAGCTAAAGATGGATTTTACCTTTTAAGTTCTAAAATAGCATAAAAATCACATGTACTGTACATGGTTATTTCAGGTACTGTTGCTGGTGGAATGCTGTTCTTTTATGGAGCCACAGGAAAAGCATTCCACAGGACTCAGGTATGGGAGACTGTGGCTTTGTGAGATTTGATGGAGTTGAAATGGAAGGCTGTCCACAGGTACCCAGTGTCTCATCTCTATCTGTCCTGCCATGAAAAAATTCCAATCTGTCTTCATTAAACCCAATACAGAGACCAGAGTCCAGATATTCTGTGTCATGGTTCAATACAGATCAAAATCACAATGAGATACCACTTCATCCTCATTAGGATGGGGATGTGCGTGTGTGTGTATATATCTCCATCTATATAAATAAAAATGTAAATGTTCGTTTGTTCAAAATCTTAAATCTCCGAAAGTTCTTCACCGATTGCTTCGAAATTTTGACACAATGTTGCATTCAATATGCCCGTTTTTATGTTTTATATACTACTTTTATATAGATGTCACACCTGTGACAGGTAAAAACATGCTTCTTTTGAAAAACAGTGCCATCTGTTGGACGTAAAAGCAACACACTCTATACTAAATATTTCACGATTATATGTTGCGTGTTCTAGAGTCGGCAAACCAGACAATCTCTATATCGGCACAGACAATGGAAAAACAAAAAATATTGTATACCTACAAGCATTGTGAAATTAAACATATTAGAAATGTGCACTTTCTCTTTTCTTTTCCATTTAACCAGACTAAGCCACAGCAATGCATGGCCGGGTACAGCTAGTACATACATACATATACATACATACACACATACACACACACACGCACATACACATACATATATGTATGGTGCAGTCACTACAAAAAATAGAATGATAGTTCCTTAGTAAATTAAAAATACATTTTTATGATCCAGGAATTCCACTTCTAGGTATATATATCCAAAAGAACTGAAAGCAGAGGTGTAAACAGATATTTGTATATCAGCTGTCATTCATATTATTACTTATGATGAAGCTAACCCAAATGTCTTATCGACAGATGTACAGATAAATAAAATGTGGCATTATACATATAATGAAATATTATTCAGCCTTAAAATGGAAGGATATATAAGCACATACTCTAGCATGGATGAATCGTGAAGACATTAAGCTAAGTGAAATAAGGCAGTTACAAAAGGATAAATACCATATGAGTCATTCCACTTCTATGAGGTACTTAAGAGTGGTCAAGTTCAGAGACAGAAGTAGAATGTTGGTTACCAGGGGCTGGGGGAATGCTTAATGAAATGTAGAGTTTCAGTATGGGAAGATGATGATGTTGCACAACAATATGAATCTATGTAATGTCACTGAAATGTAAAAATGATGTTTTATGTGTATTTTATCAGAATTAAGAAAATAAAAAAATAAGGACATTTTAAAATTTGGTTATTTTTTATTTGCAAATTTGTGACCCCTTGGAAACTCTAGTGGAGATTCCCTTATCTCATAAAATGGCACTTCTCTACACCATTTTCCTAATATTCTTCATATCGTGTGAGGAAAGAGGTAACGTCCATATGGAGCACAGGGATAAAAGGAGGAAGCTGCTTAAACAAGGCTCCTGCTCACTTAGTTCCCTTTGGTTATCTTTTTTTTTTTAATTATTTTATTTTATTTTATTCATTTTAGAGAGGAAACACAGAGTGAGAGAGAGAGAGAGAGAGAAAGAGAGAAAGGGGGGAGGAGCTGGAAGCATCAACTCCCATATGTGCCTTGACCAGACCAGTACAGGGTTTTGAACTGGCGACCTCAGTGTTCCCAGGTTGACGCTTTATCCACTGCGCTACCACAGGTCAGGCTCCCCTTTGGTTATCTTAAGGACTGAAGAACTCGGTATTCTAGCATACTTGTAAGCCAGTCATAGAAAGCACTACTTTGTACCAGAAAACACCAACTGATAAAAAATATTTGAAACACATTCTTTAATGAACAGCCAGATCAGATGTGGCCTTCTCCAGAAAAACTTTTGTTGGTCTCCTACTCTCAGCTGGGGACTTTCCACAAAATTCTGTTCTCATCATAATGTACTATATATAGCCTATAACTTTACTGTGGACAGGAAATGTCTTATTTATCATAATTCCCCCAGAACTGAACACAAAGCTGCTCAATGTTATGTGTCCTGAATGGAGAGAATTATTCATTTAACAGAAGTAACCATTTATTTTTTCATCATGTAACTCAAAATATTTCAAGTTCCTTTGAGATACTTTATAAAGGAGATTGTGCTTTGTTCTAGGCTAGGGTAAACAAAAGGAAAATGTAAATCAAAGCTGCATAACAGTATTAAAGTCAAATCCTGAAAGATTTAATTTGTGATGCTAGGTTTTTTACTTAAGAATTTGTAGTGTTCATAGGAAAACATTTATTTTTCATGACAAATAAATAAATTAGCTATAAATTGTGGTAAATTTTCAATGCCTTATAGAGTAATCATAAACATCTTTGCCATCACACAAATTCACACACAAGGAAATACATGCTATATGTAATAGGAACTCTCAGGGGTCTAAAATAGGAAAAGTTTAAAAAAGGTTAAAACTTTCAATTCTTTGACTTTCACCCTTATCAATTTTACCTTTTAAAGTAACATCACTGGCATACAAAAATGCTGACCGTCAAGCATTTAGGCAAAAATACCAGTAGAAGAGAAATCAAAAAAAGCAAAATTATGTAACTTTATACAGCAAGCTTATGTTTTTTATAGCAAGTTGATAAGCCTTTTTCTATATGCATTAGAGAAGCCTTATTTGTAGAGCAGTGGTTCTTAACCTTTTTTGAGGTACCGGACCCACCAGTTTCATATGCGCATTCACCGAACCCTTCTTTAGTGATAAATAAAATATGACTTTTTTTCCAAATTCAAGACATAGGTATATTTATTTCACTGGTGCTCAAAATGAGCCGTGCATCAACACCACCTTGCTCAAAGAACAAAACCAACAAAGTGCATGAACTCACAACAGATTACAGTATTACTTTATTCTGGCCTCCGCAGCAGAGGCTTCTCCGAACCCTTGAGACCGACTCATCGAAACCCTGGGGTTCGATAGAACCCAGGTTAAGAACCACTGCTTTAGAGTCATGAATATCATCACCAACAAAAATATATTGAGTGCTTAGTATTGGAAAGTAGAATATTTCTGACTTGGACCAGGTTTATAGATTTGTGTTAGTGGTGTGATAGTGGTAGTAAAAGTTAACAAATGCAATACTTTGAAAAATTCAGAAAATTTACATAACTCATGAGTGCTCTCTTTGTTCAGTGTTATGAATTAACATATTCTGGAATCGAGCTATGAGAAATAGTATAGACATTTTTGTGTCTTACTGTTAATCTGAACTGTTCTGTAGCAACAGTTATACTTTACTTACAGCAAAGTTACCACAAAATAAAGATCTTTGGCTTTTTCTTATACATGTAAACCTTATTATAAGCCCTTAAATTTTTTAACAAGAGGTTGGTCATATGGATATGGGGGGGATCATTATATTACAACAGTAGTACATCAGGGAAGTGTTTCTACAGTGAAAGGACTACGTCATACCTCCAAATTACAAAATGTACAGAATCTAAAATTGATATATATATATACAAATAAACCTTTATTATGCTTAAAATATATTTAATTAACTTGGAAAAAAATTAGCCAACCACAAAGCTAAAATTTATTTTAAGAATAAATAAAACTTACATTTTTAAATGAGGGGAAAATCAGTACATACAAACATCCTGATACAAATAAGCTGAATTAATTATATAGCTGAAGTAGTTACATATTTCTACTTTTTACCTGGAGAATCATATCAGAAATTTAGGGAAACATAGCAATTGTAAATAATCTGAAAATAGGTTTGGACACCAAAGAAGAAAAACTGCAATTTGAGTATCATTTTTGTATATTTCTAAAGGTGTCTATATATTTCCATTTACATTATTTGGGTTAGTTCTCTAGAAGCCTAATGAGATAGTGATCTATAGTGCCTAGAGTTAGATTTTCTCTACAACAGTGGTTCTTAACCTGGGTTCTATTGAACCCTAGGGGTTCAATGAGTCGGTCTCAGGGGTTCGGAGAAGCCTCTGCCACGGAGGCCAGAATAAAGTAATACCGTAATTTGTTGCCTGACCAGGCGGTGGCGCAGTGGATAGAGCATCGGACTGGGATGTGGAAAACCCAGGTTCGAGACCCCGAGGTTGCCAGCTTGAGCGCAGGCCCATCTGGCTTGAGCAAAAGCTCATCAGCTTGGACCCAAGGTCGCTGGCTCCAGCAAGGGGTTGCTCGGTCTGCTGAAGGCACGCTGTCAGGCACATGTAAGAAAGCAATCAATGAACAACTAAGGCATTGCAACGGCAACGGAAAACGTAAGATTGATGCTTCTCACCTCTCTCCGTTCCTGTCTGTCTGTCCCTATCTATCCCTCTCTCTGACTCTCTCTCTGTCCCTGTAAATAAATAAATAAAGATTAAAGTAATATAGTAATTTGTTGTGAGTTCATGCACTTTGTTGGTTTTGTTCTTTCAGCAAGGTGATGTTCATTCATGGCTCAGTTTGTGCACCATAGTAAAATAACATCTACCTATGTGTTGAATTTAGAAAAAAAAATCATATTTTATTTATCACTAAAGAAGGGTTCAGTGAATGTGCATATGAAACTGGTGGGTTTGGTACCTCAAAAAAGGTTAAGAACCACTGCTATAAGGAGTTTAAAAAAATGCAAAAAGCCTGGATTCTTTATATGCTCAATAATAACAGTAGCTATTATGATAATACTTTCATGAGAGGAATGAAGAGAGACATATGGTATATGTAATGGAAAGTGATTTGACTGGGTGATGGGTATACAACACAATCAACAGTTCAAATGCTACAGAAATGCTTATCTGAAACTTATGTACTCTTATTGATCAATGTCACCCTATTAAACTTAATTTCTAAATAAAAACATTTGAACAAAGATTCCTGATAAAAATTTGAGGTCTGAACTGAGGTGCACCCTAGGTCTAGGGTGCACACTAGATTTGAAGATGAAGAACGTCTGGACAGCAGTTCACTGATAATTGTTTTATATCAGGGGTCAGGAACCTATGGCTCGCGAGTCAGATGTGGCTCTTTTGATTGCTGCATCTGGCTCTCAGACAAATCTTTAATTAAAAAGAAATATGTTACAAATATAAAATTCTCATGTATTACAATCCATTCATTTCCTACCGCTCATGTTCATGGTTGCGAGTGGCTGGAGCCAATCACATCTGTCTTCCGGGACAACACCAAATTTTTACTGGATAATGTGTAATGTACACGGGTCGTTGTGAGGTCAGGAAGTAAACTTCACTCCTTTTAATCAAGTAGTACTCTAAGCTAGCTAATTGCAGAAACCCTGTTGATGAAGAAGATGGCTAAAAAAAAAAAAAAGATGAGGAGTATCATACTTTTCAGCAGGAATGGACAGAGATATTCGCCTATGTAGAGAGAGCCGGTTCTGCAGTGTGTCTAATATGCAATGATAAAATTGCATCGATGAAACAGTCAAATATAAAGCGGCACTTCGACACACACCATACTACACTTGCATCGAAATATCCAGTGGGGGACAGCAGGAAGAAAGCATGTCAAGAGCTACTGTGCAGAGTGCAAGCTAGTCAGCAGCAACTCCGTGTTTGGACCCAACAAGGTGACTGGAATTCGGCTAGCTTTGCTGGTGCTTTAGCAATTGTGAGAAACGCAAAGCCATTCACAGATGCGTAATATGCCAAAACATTCATGCTTGATGTTGCTATTGAACTTTTGACGACTTTTCGGATAAAGACAAGAAAATCAAACGAATAAAAGACATGCCTCTGTTAGCAACAGCTGTTGATGATTGTACCATCATGACGGCAAATCTAATTGAGGCAACACAAGTGAAGTACATAAATGCAGTATCATTCTTTTCTCTCGCTTTGGATGAGTCAACAGACATAAGCCATTTATCCCAGTTCAGCGTGATTGCAAGGTATGCTGTGGGTGACACACTACGTGAGGAAAATCTTGCTGTTTTACCTATGAAAGAGGCAACAAGAGGGGAGGATTTATTCCAGTCTTTTACCGAGTTCGCTAAAGAAAAAAATCTACCGACGGATAAACTTATTTGGTATGTACTGATGGTGCTGCATTCATGGTGGGGAAAAACAGAGGATTCGTAGTGCTTCTTCGTGAACATGAAAAGAGACCCATCTTAAGTTTTCACTGCATCCTACATCAGGAGGTGCTTTGTGCTCAGATGTGTGGTGAGCAGCTTGGTGAGGTGATGTCGCTGGTCATTCGGGTGGTCAACTTTATTTTTGCCTAAGCTTTAAATGATCGCCAGTTTAAAACACTGCTGGATGAAATTGGGAATAATTATCCTGGTCTGCTTCTGCACAGCAATGTGTGTTGGTTGTCAAGAGGGAAGGTCCTCAGCCGTTTCGTGGCTGTCTAAGTGAAATCTGGACTTTTCTTGAAATGAAAAACGTCAAGCATCCTGAGTTAACTAACACTGAGTGGCTCCTGAAGTTTTACTACCTCGTGGACATGACTGAACATCTGAACCAGCTCAATGTGAAAATGCAAGGCGTTGGAAATACAATCTTATCCCTTCAACAAGCAGTGTTTCATTTGAAAACAAGCTGGAACTTTTCATCACCGACATTGAAACAGGTCGTTTACTACACTTTCAAAAACTGGGAGAATTTAAAGATGCATGCACAGCAAGTGACCCTGCTCAACATCCTGATCTCCAGCAGCTAGCGGGCTTCACATCTAATCTCCTGCAGTCATTCAAAGCACACTTTGGAGAATTTCGTGAGCCCACTCGTCTTTTTAAGTTCATCACCCATCCACACGAGTGTGTAGTGGACAGCGCTGACCTGAGTTACATCATTGGTGTCTCCGTCAGAGATTTTGAGCTACAAGCGGCTGACCTGAAGGCCTCAGACATGTGGGTGAATAAGTTCAAGTCACTGAATAAAGACTTGGAAAGACTTGCATGACAGCAAGCAGAGTTGGCGAGCAAACACAAGTGGGGAGAAATGAAAAAACTTCAACCCGTGGACCAGCTGATTGTCAAAACTTGGAACGTGCTTCCCGTCACATACCACACACTGCAGCGTGTGAGTATTGCTGTACTGACAATGTTTGGCTCTACGTATGCATGTGAGCAGTCTTTCTCACATCTAAAGAACGTTAAGACCAACCTATGATCACGTTTAACGGTTGGAAGTCTTAACACCTGCATGAAGCTTAACCTCACCACGTATCAACCAGACTACAAAGCCATCAGCAAAACCATGCAGCACCAGAAGTCGCATTAATGGTAAGAAGTACTTTATTCATCATTGGCTAGCAATAGCATAACAACATTATTAAAAAGAATTCAGAGACTTATTGTACTTTAAAAGTGTTGGTCTTACATAAAATGCACACATTTACTTGTATTTAGTGTTAAACATATTGTTTGGCTCTCACAGAATTACATTTTAAAGTATGTGGCGTTCTTGGCTCTCTTAGCCAAAAAGGTTCCTGACCCGTTTTATATTATTATATGCTGCAGTGATAGTATTTTGAATATACTGGCTTAAATAAAAAATATGAAAATTAATGTCACCTGTTTATTTTTCCTTTTTAAAATCATGGCTGCTAGAAAATGTACAATTACATGGGGGTGACTAATGGGAAAAAAAAAGGAAAAAATACTTGCATAGTATTGATTAAGTTGAAGTTGTATATTTAAAACCCAGTTTCATAGTTAATAGAGCTTTCCATTCTGGGACTATTCAGGGCTATCATTCATTGTACTGTAATTAGAATAGCCACTCCAAAAATTTCTCAAGCTTTCAAATTCAAATTACATTAGAGAAGTGTTTTCAACCTTGACTGTACACTTGAATTAGCCGGCAAGATTTTGAAAATTACTCATCCCTGGAACCTACTCCAGTCCAACTAAATTAGTACATTTGAGGATGAGATCCAGGAATCAGTATTTTGTGTGTGTGTGTTTGTGTGTGACAGAGACAGAGAGTCAGAGAGGGACAGATAGGGACAGACAGATGAGAAGTGTCAATTCTTCATTGTGGCACCTTAGTTCATTGATTGCTTTTTCATATATGCCTTGACCGGGGGCTGCAGCAGACCGAGTGACCCCTTGCTTGAGCCAGTGACCTTGGGCTCAAGCTGGTGAGCCTTGCTCAAACCAGACGAGGCTGCGCTCAAGCTGGCGACCTCAGGGTCTCGAACCTGAGTCCTCCGCATCCCAGTCCGAAGCTCTATCCACTGTACCTCCACCTGGTCAGGCCAGGCATCAGCATTTTAATTATTGTTATTACTTTAAAAGCTACCCAGGTGATTGTAATGAGTAGCCAGGAATAAGAATAGAATCATTGTCTTGCACTATACTCACTATTAATGAGGCAAAAATTACAAAACAATCAAACAGGAGGCTTTTGCTCCACAGATGAAACAAAATTCTAAAAGGTGTATCAGGTAAAGATTGACTAAAGCAAGACAAATGCTGCACTACTGTGTCTTTCTTTATGAAGTATTGCTTACAGCTATTCTTATTTTTGAAATCCTCTTTTATTTAAAGGCAAAACTTTAGTATTACTAAAATTCAGTAGTACATTAGAAAAAGTGGAAACACTGAAAATTAAGTAGCAATATGAAGAAAATGCTCTAACTAGGTGAAATAAAAGGAAAATTTTAACTGCTGAACAGAATTCTGATCTGAGGAGTAACTTGTTTATTTTATAGGTCTATTGAAGGCTTGCCTTTAAATAAAATACGGGAATTTAAAAATAAGAATATATGGCTATAATATGATGAAAGCTAAGTACAGTATTAAGTTAGAGATCTTAAGTGAGAAACAATTATGATACACTCAAATATAGAAGTGAGCCACTCTTCCAAACATTAACTGCATCCAGTGTAAGTTCTCAAAATCAACTTTACTCCTTCCAAGGATGCACAAGTTAAATTTAGCAAAATCTGGCCAGTTAATTCTCAGAGAAAATGCTATCAACCAAAACCACATGGCGCCTGGCCTGTGGTGGCCCAGTGGGTAAAGGTGTTGATCTGGAACGCTGAGGTCGCTAGTTCAAAGCCCTGGGCTTGCCCAGTCAAGGCACATATGACAAGTGATCAATGATCAACTAAAGTGAAGTAGCTATGACTTGATACTTCTTGTTCCCCCACCCCTTTCTCTCCTCTCTTTGGAAAATCAAGAAATGAAATCTTATAAAACAACACATGGTTAGTGATGTGCTGATGTTTTAAGTTTTAATTAATTTTTCATTATCAAATCGTTCCATATTTTCTGATATTTTTAAAAATGCCTCGAGTGCGAGAAACGATAAGCTATAATTACACATGAATAAATAATTAGGAGATGGAATTTTTCGTGATCTAATAGTAAGCTTTGGTCAAGATTTCCCTTTAAGCTACTGAAGCAACAGTAATGTAAGACAAATGGTGCATCTGTTGACACTTCCATATATGTACATTCTGACTGCATTCTTGAATAGGAACAATGAATGAGTCTGGAGGATTAGGGAAATAAAATGTAACTTTTACAATTTGAGCAAACCAATCTGGAAAGTAAAGTTCTCTAATATTATACTCCTGAGTTTACACTATTCATTTTTAGATACCTTTTACTGAACTCTGAAAAAAATACAAAGCAATGAATCACTATGCTTAAGGAAGCTCCTTAAATTTAAAATTTATTCTACGACACTACTACTGCTTTTTGTAGCTTTAGCTTCTGTCTTAAGATTGAGAAAGCGCCTGACCAGGCGGTGGCGCAGTGGATAGTGTTGGACTGGGATGCGGAAGATCCAGGTTTGAGACCCCGAGGTCACCAGCTTGAGCGCGGGCCCATCTGGCTTGAGCAAAAAGCTCGCCAGCTTGGACCCAAGGTCACTGGCTCCAGCAAGGGGTGGCTCGGTCTGCTGAAGGCCCATGGTCAAGGCACATGTGAGAAAGCAATCAATGAACAACTATGGTGTCGTAACGGCAATGAAAAACTAATGATTGATGCTTCTCACCTCTCTGCGTTCCTGTCTGTCTGTCCCTAACTATCTCTCTCTCTGTCCCTGTAAAAAAAATAAATAAATACAAATAAATAAAAAAAGATTGAGAAAGCTACAAAACAAGCAAGGTAACATTTACCTAACTCTAAGTAGGCTCTATAAAAGGTAAGAATACTCCAGGGAAATCGTTTCATAAAGATTCAATCACTGTTCCATTAAGAAAGCTCAATAAAAATGAATAAAAATAAAATAAAAATGTTTCTTTGATATTATCCCATTCTAAATTAGAAGAGTCCAACTCTGAAATCTGAGGGAAAATATGAATGGTGTTTGTTTTTCAATACTATGAAGTGGAATGGAATTTGTATATGCACCTAAAACAATGAGAATTTCACCAGCAAGAGGTAATACAGTGGTACCTTGAGATACGAGCAGACCAACATACAATTTTTTTAAGATAGAAGCTGCGACTCGGTCCATATTTTTGTTCGAGATCCGAGCGAAATTCTGAGATACGAGTTGTGATTCGGGAAGCTGCGGCTAGTTGGCACATTAGCTCACGGGTCCAGTATCGGCAGCACAACACCAGCACCTTGTTCTTTCTCACGTGTTACCTGCAGAATCAAGTCAAATCTCATGTGCTGTACTCGTTCTTGCATCATGTTTGCATTTTTTACTATTTTTGTGTGCTATCATGGGGTCGAAGAAAGTGAGTGTAAAGGAGAGTGGTGAGAAGAAGAAGAGAATGATGTCAATAGAAGTAAAGCCAGAAATAATAGGAAAACATGAGCGTGGTGTACGAGTGATTGAACCAGCAAGGCTGTATGACCGCAGTACATCTACAATTTGTAGCATCCTTAAACTAATGGATGCCATCAAAAGCGCAAATCCAGCTAAAGGAACTACAATTCTGTCCCAATTAAGGACAAATATCCATGAAGAAATGGAGAAGCTTCTGCTGGTGTGAGAGAAAGAGAAAAAGCCGGCAGGAGATACAGTGACAGAGACTAATATGTGAAAAGGCATGTATTATTTATGGTGACTTGAAGAAAAAATAACCGTCAACCTCAAATGAGGCAGCAGCCTGACCAATGGGTGGCGCAGTGGATGGAGCATCAGACTGAGATGCGGAGGACCCAGGTTCGAGACCCCAAGGTTGCCAGCTTGAGCACGAGCCCATCTGGCTTGAGCAAAAGCTCGCCAGCTTGGACCCAAGGTCACTGGCTCGAGCAAGGGGTTACTCGGTCTGCTGAAGGCCCCCAGTCAAGGCATATATGAGAAAGCAATCAATGAACAACTAAGGTATCGCAACGAAAAACTGATGATTGATGCTTCTCATCTCTCTCCGTTCCTGTCTGGCTGTCCCTATCTATCCCTGTCTCTGACTCTCTCTCTGTCCTTGTAAAAAAAAAAAGAAAAAAAGAGGTAGCAGAAGATATGTTTAAGGCAAGTAACAGCTGGTTTGAAAATTTCAAGAAGAGATCTGGCATCCACTTGGTGGTAAGGCATGGTGAAGCTGTGAGTGCTGATGTTAAGGCAGCTGAGGAGTACATCGCACGTTTTGCTGCGCTTATTGCAAAGGAAGGCTACATCCCCCAACAAGTGTTCAACTGTGACGAAACAGTATTGTTTGGAAAAAAATGCCCCAGAGGACTTTCATCACCACAGAGAAGAAGCTGCCAGGACATAAACCCATGAAGGACCGTTTGACCCTTGCACTGTATGCAAATGCTAGTGCTGAATGTAAAGTAAAGCCACTGCTAGTGTATCATTCCAAAAATCCTCCAGCCTTTAAGACTCACAAGATTCTTAAAGAAAAACTGCAGGTTAGGTGGTGTGACAATGCTTGGGCATGGGTAACGTGGCAGTTTTTTATTGAATGGGTAAATCTCGTCTTTGGTCCTGCAGTGAAGAAATATCTTCAAGAAAATAAACTCCCAATGAAAGCATTACTAATCCTTGAAAATGCTCCAGCCCACCCACCTGGTCTTGAAGATGACATTCTCGATGAGTTCAAATTTGTGAAAGTCCTCTACCTCCCACCCAACATGACTTCATTCTTGCAACCTATGGATCAGCAGGTCATTTCCAACTTTAAAAAGTTTTACACAAAGCACTTGTTCTGCCGCTGCTTTGAGGTGACTGAGAATACAAATCTAACCCTTGGAGAGTTTTGGAAAGATCACTACAACATCGTGATTATGTTCACACATTATTGACTTGGCTTGGCAAGAGGTTACAAGAAGAACCTTGAAGTTGGCATGGAAAAAGTTATGGCCTGATGTTGTTGCAGACAGGGACTTCAAAGGATTCGAACCAGAGACCGAGACCGAGGTAGAAGCGTTGGAGGAGATTGTGTCCCTCGGAAAGTCGATGGGTCTGGAGGTAGGTGAGGGTGACATAAACGAGCTCGTCGAGGAACATGAGGAGGAACTCTCAACTGAGGAGTTGAAGGAGCTACAGATGATGTAACATACTGAGCTTCTGCAAGAGATGAGTAGTGAGGAGGAGGTAGAGTCGGAGGAAGTGATTTCTACAAGTGAAATTAAAGACATGCTGGCAATGTGGGAGAAGCTTTCAAGTTTCATTGAAAAGAAACACCCAGAAAAAGTGTCAACTGGTCATGCTTCAGCACTTTTTAATGACACTCATTTGTCACATTTCTGTAACATTTTAAAAGGCAGGCAAAAGCAAACCTCTTTGGATAGATTTTTATTCAAAAGTCCTGCAAGTGAAAGTGCCCAAAGTGCAGACAAAAAGGCAGAAACAGGTGATGATTAAATGAAAAATACGTAATGTTAAGCTTAGGTTAAGTTTAAAGTTAAAAAAGTACATTTTTTTACAATTAAGTTTTTGTGGTTTCATTTTAAGTAAAGAAAGTGCAGTTTTAGTTTTGTTTAAAGTAAAAAAAATGCAGTTTTAGTTTACATTTAGTGTTAAGAAAGTGCAGTTTTATTTTGTGTCTACAGTGCCTGCATCCTTTCCTCTCTCCCTCCTCCTCTGCCATTCACCTCTATTAGCCTCACTCGTCTGTCTCCAAGGTAAGAATACAGTACTAAATAACACTTTTCTTTTATTACATGTATTTCGTTATGCATTGGTAAAGTATACATGTGTGTTTCTTAATTAAAAACATGTCTTTTTTTCATAATTTAGGATAGTTTGGGGATGTTTTACAGGGCTAGAATGGATTAAATCTATTTCAGTTATTTTAAAAGGGAGAAATTTGTTTGATATACGAGTTGACTGACTTATGAGATTGGTTACAGAACAAATTAAACTCGTATCTCAAGGTACCACTGTATAACCAAGTAAAGACAAATCTCTATACATAGTTCAGCTGCAAATATAAATAATCCAGAGCCACCAGTTAGAAACAATGTATTCAATTTTAAAGATACTTAGGAAATATACAATAAAAGAAAATAACTTGACACAACATCACTGGGTCCAATTATCCAAAGAGTTGGCAAAAATGAGTCTGAGCTTAAATGTCATAGTAAGTAGTTTTTAATAAAACTACTGGGCCCCTTAGTAATAAGTAAGAGTACAAATATTTTAGAAAGTGGCACACCAGCACAGAGTACTCAAGAATAAATATTCAATGTCGGTTTGCTCCTAAATGTTTAAAAAAATACAACCTATTTTCTGTTAATTTGAAAAACTGACATCCAGAGAAAATATGGTTTAACATTCAAACTTTCAATACCTCAACAACAGAACATGAAGGTTCTACATATGGCAGCAAAGCTACTTTTAAAAAGAATACATTTATTTGTGTTACTGTTGCTATTACCACCATATAACTGAAAAAATTGTCATAAAAAAGAGGCAATTATGATCATGTTTACAAAAGAGTACAAATATCCAAAATAACAAAAGAACACAGCTGGCACAAATTATGGTTTCTCCCAATCTATAGAAAATAATCACTTAAGATAGACTAAGTTGAAAAAATAAGCCTATAATAATCCAAAAGCTTAAATAGTATTATTCAAAACTTTTTTTTTTTTGTGACAGAGACAGGGAGAGTCAGAGAGCGGGACAGACAGACAGGAAGGAAGAGAGATGAGAAGCATCAATTCTTCATTGCAGCACCTAAGTTGTTCATTGATTGCTTTCTCACATGTACCTTGACCGGGGGACTATGGCAGACTGAGTGACCCCTGGCTGGAGCCAGCAACCTTGGGCTCAAGCTAGTGACCTCAGAGTCTCGAACCCGGATCCTCAGCATCCTATTCACTGCGCCACCGCCTGATCAGGCGTATTATTCAAAACTTAAGAACCATATAAAATTGGAACAAAAGACCAGGTCACATTTTTATATTTTTGCCCACCGTTCAACAAGTATACTATCATTTTAGAATTCATTATAGTACACAGGTAAAACTCATGGCATTCTAAATTAAAACTTTCAACACATTTCTTCAAAAAGTAAACTGAAAAAGCCATTTGTTGCTAAGGGGCATGCTTTATTAAGTTACTCTCGGTGGCTGCCCTTTATCCCCTCCATTGCCTTAAGGACTACCCTGAAACTAGTTGAATTCCATGATAGCTTTCTTGCCTTGGGGTGACCAGCTTAACAAGAACAGTGGAAAGACCACTCACTCATCCCTTCCCCCTTCAATCCAGTTAAGTCAATAAATCCTGTGCATTTTATTCCATAAGTCTTCTTCAGATCTGTCCCTTCTTCTCCCTTTTCACTACCAATGTGCTTGCTTAAGCCCCTGAACTTGTTATATGTTTTTTCTGGCAACAGTATTCCCCTCCGCCCTACCAACTACAGTTTACACCAACAAAAGTTATTAAGTTGAAAATCTGATGCCAGTTCATTGCTTACAATTCTTCAATTTTCTCCCCTGCCTACAGGGAAGAGTGCAAACTTCTTTTTTTTTTTTTTTAATTATTATTTATTCATTTTAGAGAGGAGACATAGAGTGAGAGAGAGAGAGAGAGAAAGAGAGAAAGGGGGAGGAGCTGGAAGCATTAACTCCCATATGTGCCTTGACCAGACCAGTGCAGGGTTTTGAACTGGCAACCTCAGTGTTTCCAGGTCGACGCTTTATCCACTGCGCCACCACAGTTCAGGCAGTGCAAACTTCTTATCAAGCAAGGCACACAGGCTTTACTTTTAGGCATCATCTTTCATCATAGCCAGGCTATCTGATTTAGCTTAGATGGCCATCTTTCTCAATACTATGCCTTCTTATTAGCTTTCTTTCTGTCAGAGATGATCTTCCCCCAATCATTCTCCAACTTAGCACAGGCACCAACTCCTATATAAGCAGGTGGTGGTAATATTTACTTGACCCGTAAAATGGTTATACCCTGCCTTCTGTGTGTTTTCATAGCACAAGTATCTTTTGTTTACAGCACAGATCTCACTGAATTCTTTAAAGAAATCAATGTAGCCTGACCAGGCGGTGTCGCACTGGATAGAGCATCGGACTGGGATGCGGAAAACCCAGGTTCGAGACCCCGAGGTCGCCAGTTTGAGTGTGGGCCCATCAGGCTTGAGCAAAAGCTCGCCAGCTTGGACCCAAGGTCACTGGCTCCAGCAAGCGGTTGCTCAGTCTGCTGAAGGCCCGCAGTCAAGGCACATGTGAGAAAGCAATCAATGAACAACTAAGGTGTTGTGATGGCAACGAAAAACTAATGATTGATGCTTCTCACCTCTCTCTGTTCCTGTCTGTCTGTCTGTCCCTATCTATCCCTCTGTCTGACTCTCTCTCTGTCCCTGTAAAATAATAAATAAAATAAAAATAAATACATCAATGTATACAGGAAAAAAAAGGTACAGAAAGTATAAAATAAGTAAAAATTTTCTTTTGCCTCCCAGTCCTCACTCAATAACTTCTAAAGTATTTTAGTTCTTCTGTTGATTACTCCATAATGATTAACATGGCTATATCTATAGTTCTCAATATATCAACTTTAAGAAATTTATTGATTCTCTCCTCCTTCCAACTTTTATTTCTGATTCTTTATTTGGTTACCTATATTACAATGGATATTAGATTTTAGTTCAATAGAACATGCTACTAACTACATTCTAGCAGTCCAATTCCCATGTCTATTACTTCTGTTTTTCAAGGACAGTGACTACTGTTTTATTTTGGTATTCTCAGAGGTTATACTAAGATGATATATTTAGTGTATAAATTAAAACTTTAGTTTGACTCTGAATAGGTATGTCTAGGAATGTAGCTGTAAAGTAACCCAAGGATAGATAATGAAGTACTTTAAGGGCTTATATTCTTTAAAAATATTATAATATGCAAATGAGACAGAATGTTTTAATATACTTAGATAGAAGCTGGTCCTAATTTGTAAATACCTAAAGAAATTAACCACATTTATTGTTCATATTAAAGCCAGATGAAATGCCACATTTAGAAAACAAAAAATTTAAATAATTTTTTCAAATAATTATATAAAATAAACTTTAAAACTTCTGTCACACAAATATATAATACATACATTTATAGCCACTTATTAGCTGTTTGAGTTGAGGCAAGATCTCTTTGACTCAGACTTAACTATGAAATGGAAATAATAATGGCACTTACAGAGTTGCTATAAGAATTATAGAAATTAATTCAGATAAAGTGCTTATAATAGCACTTTCATATAATAGAACTTAATGCATACTAGTGGTCCTTACTAAGTAAACATTTGTGTCATTTTATAACACTGCTGCTCCTCAAGAGCCTTAGTGATTCTTACACCGAATCTGAACTATTGCTAAATATTATGTAGATCTTTAAAAAAAGCTTCTTTGTGAATGTTTTTATTATTAGAATAATCGAAGATATTTATATTTAGTTTTCTTTGAAGAAATTACTTCATGTATTGATGTTATAGACAATACAAAAAAGTGAAGCTATTTTAAGCAACTGTGAAATTTCTTTAGTGGCTACAATTTCACGCATAGTTAGCTTAACCTCCATTTCATCCTCCTATGTTTTATACATTAACATTCTATTTCTGATAAGCTAAGGCTTAAAATTTGCCACTGTCTTGAATAGTGCTGTTTAAGCAGACTTCTAAATCACTCTGAAACTCACTATAGAACTTCCAAGTAAACTGTAAGTAACTAGGTGTTTTGATTCTTTTACCAGAATTAAGAAATTACATGACTTATTTTAAAAAAGTTAAATAAATTGGGTTGGTTGGGTTTCAAAGCCAAGTTTGTTAATATACTCTTGAAAAACACCAAGTAATGGAAATCATTAAAGTCTGGTAAACTGAGGAATAAAGATGTGATAATTTGAAATAAGTAGTGAAGGAATTGTGTTAATAAATCTGTTAACTATAAATGTTAATTAAATTGATATAAAGTAAGCCAATCTGGTACTTTACATTTAACTCATTCATTTTCTTCTAACTCTGTGAGGTAGGCATTACTATTAACATTTTTAGGATGAGAAGCAAAATAGTGTGCAGGTTTAAAACTCTGGAGTTCTTTGGAGTCACAGATCTGAGATGAAGCCAAGCTGCGGCATCCAATTGCTGGTTAACACTGGGCAAATTATACCCTAGTTTTCTCTTCTGTTAAATAGAAATAATAGCACACTGCTCACAAAAAAAAAAGGGGATCAGGGAAAATGCACATGCTCCCGTACTTTCAGCCTTTTGTATAATGCATTTTCACCAATAAAATAAGTTGGTTTTGCATCTCATTTGCATAATCAAGCAACTTTGACTTGCCGTTTGCTTTTCTGATGTTCTTGTTTAATAAAAAGAAATCAAATGCTTCTTTTTTTTTATTGCTTCATATTCATTTTGAAATATCCCCTAATTTTTGAGAACAGTATACATATCTTTACATTATAGAGTTATTGTGCGGATAAGTAGTTAACGCTGTTAAAACACGTCAGCATATACCCAAGGTAAAAGACAATGTAATTATTACAACAAAACTGAAAATCTTGGAATAACTTGCTGGCTAGAAGTCACAAAACTACTAAGCAATAGAGCTGAGATGAAAATTCAACTCCTTCAAAAACTCGTAAAAGGAGAAAAGGGATAAACTTCCACTGAATTATATACATATGTTAATATTACCTCTGTACATGCTCTGGCTTTCTTAGAGTGCAGGTAAATGTGAAGGCAGAATATTATACACATAGAAAACAGAAATGCTTCTATATAAATCTGACCAATTAACATTAGTTTAACTCCAACTAGATAATGGAGTGAGACATAGAGGGTATCTATATTCCTTTTTATTTATTTTTGCGAGAGAGGGGTGGGGAAAGGAAGGAGTGATATGAGAAGCAGCAACTTATAGAGTTGCAGCATTTTTTTTTTTTTAGTTAATCATTGACTGCTTCTCATATGTGCCTTGACTGGGGTTGGGGGGGTTCCAGCTGAGTCAGTGACCCTTTGCTCAAGCCAGCAACCTTGGGCTTCAAGCCAGTGACCTTTGGGCTCAAACAGAAGACATAGTGTTTCGAATCTGGGACCTCAGCATCCCAGGGTGACACTATCCACTGCACCACCACCAATCAGGCTCTAAGTATATTGTTAAAATTATTTTATGCACTATGTATTTAGGTCTATTTATTCAAATCTAGTAAATTATAATAATTATTGAAGAAAAATATTTCTATTTTGTTTTAGTATTATCTAAAAGTAGATTTTTAAGTCAGGAAGGGAAAAAGAAGCCTTACATCTAACAACTGAACTACTGAGCTGTTTTCCAGTACCAATAATAGTATAATATGGTTATCTGCAGTCTAGACTTCTATTGGTATTCTGTGAATGAGACAAAGATGTTCCAAAATTCAAAGAAAAAAAATCTTTTCTCAATCTGTAGAGTTAAAAATAATCACTGTTAAATTTCAAAAATTTCTTAAATCTTTGTTACCATGTATTAGGTTAAAAATATAGAGTAGAAAGATCAGAAAATGTGATTCGTTTAATAGTTTACTTTTTCCACAGTGATTATTTTTATACTGCAAACATAATTTAATTTACTTTCTGTTATAATCTTATTTCTGGTTTCAAAGAATATCATAACTTCCACTTGGCCTGCCATCTGAAAAAGTTTAAAAGCCAGTACATTATATTCTAAATAGACTTTAAAACATGGGTTGCACACAATTTTCAGAATAGACCCGTCTTAAGAAAACTAAACTCCACTTTATCAATGGTCTTTTTTTTTTGAGAGAGAGAGAGACAGATAAGACAGGAACCCGAGCTGCCCCAGCATATGCCCTGACCAGGGAGGAACTGAACGAGCAACCTCTGCACCTCTGGTCGACATTCCAACCAATTGAACCATCCTGCCAAGGCCACTTTTATCTTTCTTAGTAGCTAAATCTTCTCTCCTTAAAGTAATGTTTCATAATGCATTTTAAAATGATCAAAATAGCACAAACTTTAAAAGTTCAAAGTTGTAGTGTTTTCCTTATTAAAATGTGCCAATCAGCCTGACCAGGCGGTGGCGCAGTGGATAGAGCGTCAGACTGGGATGCGGAAGACCCAGGTTCGAGACCCCGAGCTCACCAGCTTGAGCGCGGGCCCATCTGGCTTGAGCAAAAGCTCGCCAGCTGGGACCCAAGGTCGCCGGCTCCAGCAAGGGGTTGTTCGGTCTGCTGAAGGCCTGCGGTCAAGGCACATGTGAGAAAGCAATCAATGAAAAACTAAGGTGTCACGATGGCAACGAGAAACTGATGATTGATGCTTCTCACCTCTCTCCATTCCTGTCTATCCCTCTCTGACTCTGTAAAAAAAAAAAGCACCTCCTTAAAAAGAAAAGACAGTAGTTAAATAGCTTACCAAAAATCTCAGTCTAGCTAGTATTTGTAGTACTTAGCAGGTCCTTCATGAATAAAATGGGAAACACAAGAGCAGGTAAAGAGAATAATGAAATATCTATATGGAGAATGATAAAGAATTTCAAACAATTTCTGCTTTAATTGTGAATAAGTATTTTTGTTTGTTTTGTTTTTTTAAAGCAAATTTTATGCTTCGGCTAGCAAAGGCTAAATTCAGCCTGTTAAATGATCAAGCATTCCTAAAAATTATTAGCCTCATCCCTGGACAGACTTATAAAGCATGCAAGTAGGCAAGAACCACATGAGTGTTCTGATAACATTTCTTTATTATATATAAATTGCTAAAACATTCCTGTATATAAGCTACAACTGTTTTCTTCTAAAGAATTTATAGTCACAATGATGCCTGACCAGGTGGTGGCACAGTGGATAGAGCTTCGGACTGGGATGCGGAAGACCAAGGTTCAAGACCTTGAGGTCGCCAGCTTGAGCGCGGGTTCATCTGGTTTGAGCAAGGCTGACCAGCTTGAGCCCAAGATTGCTGGCTTGAGCAAGGGGTTACTCTGTCTGCTAAAGGCCCGCGGTCAAGGCACATATGAGAAATCAATCAATGAACAATTAAGGAGCCGCGCCGCAATGAAGAATTGATGTTTCTCATCTCTCTCCCTTCCTGTCTATCTGTCCCTATCTGTCCCTCTCTCTGACTCTCTCTGTCTCTGCCACACAGAAAAAAAAAATTTATAGACACAATGATTTACACACATGATTATTCATATTCAAGGATTTTTAATGTTTTTGATGTAAGACACTAGTCTCCATACTGCATATTTTTACTTTTATTAAACTAGGACTAAATTAAACTATAATTTCAAAATTAAGCCTTAAGCCAGAGATGAGATAGAAGAATATACTGTATATACTGTTACTTATGATCATGTACCAGTAACCCAGAGAGCAGTACCCACACATTATATACCTGAAAGTGGTTTACAGCTAAATAGAGGCAGGTCAATATGTCATATTCTATATTTCTTAGTGGTTTTGCTGTTTGTTTCCACTAGGCTTACTAAGGAAAACCATTAATCGATTTTGTGAAATGGTGTGCTAGGCAAATGCTTAATTAGAACTAGACATTTAGACATAAGGGATTGGGAGTAAAAAAAAAAGAGAAAGAACAATGGATACAGCATAAAAGGTATATTAGGATACAGACTTACTTGTACTTAGATACAATAATCATTTCAGCTTATAATTAGTTAGGCACATATTAACTGGAAGACTACTTGCCTACTGTTATTGTTGAACTTGAAAGGTATCAAGATACCAACACTGCTCATTTAATAATGAAAACTGTGAACATGAATAAATTTGAAAAGTGTGTGATTCAAGTTTGGTTGCACTGGAAGCATACAAGAAAAGTGATAATAGTATTAAGAATTACTGAGAAAGGGCAATAAGTAAACATAGCTTTTGTATACAGTTTAGTTTGACTTCAAACGGTAGAACCTTTCAAATGACTCTTTTTTTTTTTTTTTTTTACAGGGACAGAGAGAGGGATAGATAGGGACAGACAGACAGGAACAGAGAGAGATGAGAAGCATCAATCATTAGTTTTTCGTTGCTGTTGTGACACCTTAGTTGTTCATTGATTGCTTTCTCACACGTGCCTTCAGCAAACCGAGCAACCCCTTGCTGGAGCCAGCGATCTCGAACCTGGGTCTTCAGCATCCCAGTCCGACACTCTCTATCCACTGTGCCACAGCCTGGTCAGGCTCAAATGACTCTTAACTACAGGGTGTGTGTGTGACAAAGATTGTTTATTATAAAATACTTCTTGTTATTCAATCCTGAAATTTTGTGTCTCAGGAAATAAAAACTGTTGGTTGAATAATGTACTAACCGTGGAGGATAACAGAATTATGGTTTAAAGATGAGGATGACTCATACACATTCCTTCAGCAGTTTATCCCATCAAAAAACAAATAGAAAAACAAAACAAAAACCAAGGGGCAAGGGTCCTACTAAATTAGGTAAGTCCTATGTCAAAGTGTTTAGATTTCATTTACAGGCAAAAAGACTAACTTAAATGTATGGGAATCTTCTAAACATTAAACTATATTATCAGTACATGCGAACCAAGAAAATGGAAAACACGGAAGACTTGAAAGTCAATTTTGGGACACTGGAAATTTCAGGATCACAACCGAGAATTCAAGTAGTAAATTATGGTTAAATACTAACATCTTTATTTTATACTCTTGATTGATTGATTTTGAGAATACGTTTATTAAAGCTGGGGACAGTGAAACAAGGAAGGACTTAGGATAGAAGCAATAGGAGAGAGACCAGACGGGTTGTTTTGGCTCACTAGAAAGTCAGAAAAGGGGGCCTTGGCGACAGGTCTGGGGGCTAGTCCAGGATGAGCTGCTGCCGCCTATTGCTTCCCTGGTTGCAAGTCTCTTGGGGACACTTAAGAGTTTAAGAGATGCATATACCTGCGAGTGAAGAAAGGAATGGGTGTGCTCCTGGGAGTGAGGAGCACCAAATACTAACATAATTAAAGCCTGTCTGCTTGTTTTTCTGTTAGAACGATAAAACTGTACTCAGTGTTGGAAATAAACTACTACGCATGAATGAGAACTACAATTTGTCTGAAAATTTTACAAACTGTAACACCTCAAATGTATGTTAACATCTCAGTATGTACAAGCAAAACAATATTAAAAAAAAAAAAGTAACAGAGGGATGCCATCATTTTTTTTTCTCACCCCAAACACAGAGATCTCACTAATTCAGTTTTATTTGAATAATATAAATTATCTTTTCAGGCTACCTTACAATTTAAAGGCTAAGGGCTTCAGTAAAAAGATGTAAAAATTAAGAAAATTTATTAATGTTCTGAGAAATATTTTAAGTTTACGGCATTTTTTCAATGACTGAGGCTGTTGAACTAATGATTTAATATATATTAAGAGTTAATGTCTTGTCTGAAAATATTAACCGGGCATACCTTGTGAAGATGTCATCTTGGATAACTGGAGTGCTAATCTGAATGCTAGATGATGCTTGTACACCTGTTTTTGTTTAGTGGGACATCCTGCTTTATGTGCTTTTAGTGCACAATCCTACTGTGTCAGGTTCTCTATATGTACATTTAACAAGAACAATCCTATGTAAACTGTGTATATATTGTTATATGCATAACATTCTTATTGTGAACCTGTATATTGCAAAGTAGTTTGGAAATTTGTAAAGCACTAAAGCACAACCACAGAAGAAAATGGTGTGCAGTTATTAAGAAAGTTTACTATTAATTTCAACAGTGGGTCCAACAGCAGATTTTACTTAGTGACCTAATTTTGGCTGTTTTCAGGTGTTAAAGGTGAGGTTAGGTGCCTGGGAATAGAGTATTAGCAATGGGCGTAAATTAAGACTGTACTCTGTTAAACTGATTAAAAATTATAATTTATTGTCTACAATTTTGCGTAAAGTAATGGGTGCTTTATTTTCATCCCAAATTTCACTGTAATAGTGGGTTCTTATTATAAATGAATAAAGCATCTAGTTAATTATTCTTTGACTTCATGTGGCCATAATTAACAAAGACTGGGAGCTTTAGGATTAATGTGTGCTATAGAATTTTGCTCCCTCTCTGCAGGACGACCATGGTAGCATGGGGTCCTGCTCTATAACCATACTTTTCCTTCCTATTTGCTTTGATTTAATAGGCCAAGCAAGAAATCAGTTTGAGTTTCTAAATATACAAAATGTAAAAGCTGAAGACTTCTTTATATTTAAGCTGATTAAGCAATTTAGTATTTTACCTTATCTCAACTAAACCATCTAATGGAAGAGAGATACTATTAGAAAACAACACCTTTTTGGTTTCAAATTGTGCTTCCTCCTGACAGCATCCTCTACAGTCAGGATCCAGCTGAAGCAGGTTGAACTGTCCAAGCAGATCACAGGAGCTGCAGAGCAAGTTGCTGGAGAAGCCTAATTCTCTGCAAGCCTCTGATGACAACTCTGCCCCAAAGGCAGATACCTGAAAATAAAAATAGGAACAAAATTAAATTCCATGTTTATATCATGAAGCTTCCAAAAAGGGAGAAACCAGGGTTGTCAAAATCTAACACTGAAAGATGATTGCATCTTTTCCATGGCTTCAAAATACTGATTCACTGAAACCCCCAAGTCTTTTTCTTGAATGTCAAGCTTCCAAAGCCAACAGCCTAACTGATATCTCATTTAGATGCTGTATAAGGTTTTCTAAATTCAAATTTTCCAACAGTGAGCCCTGGTGGGATAGCTCAGTTGGTCAGAGCATCATCCTGATTAACAAGGTTTCAGGTTCGCTGCCCTGGTCAGGGCACATACAGGAACAGATCAATGTTTCTGTACACCCCCCCTCGCCTTGCCCTGCCACCAATCAATCAATTAAAAAAAATAACTCCAATAGTGAAACCTTTTTCTCCTTGAATTTATTCCTCCTCAATGTAGTCAGTATTTTAGTAAAAATGGCACCACTTTTCCTGACCACAAAGTTGCCCAGGTCAGTCAATTCTACATTCCATACTTTTCAACATTCTTTCAACCAATTAGTTAACAGTTTTGATCATTCTGTCTCTTAAAAGGCTCTCAAATGTTTTCCTGCCTCAATGGCTTCAATGGTCACTGACAGTCATATCTCTAATAATTACTTCTCCAATCTCATTCTACTTTTCACCTATAATGACTTCTTATACAATAGTACCTGAAAGTATAAAACTACTACGCCAATATATATTTGCTCATACTTTTCCTACATCTAAGGCTCTTTTTTCACTTTTTCACCTTGTTAATTTCTACTTACTTCCAAGAATCAGTGTCAGTTTTCTAGGAAGCCTTTTCTGGGGGGGAAAAATCAGATCCCAATCTTTAGGTATAGTATCTTCCCAAGAAAGAAATTTGTGCATAGCTGTAAATTAGCATCACTCACGACACTGCTCTCTGTAAATCTAGGATTGCAGACAATTCTAGTGTTCCCTAACAATACTGCGAACTCCTGAGGATTGAACTAAGTTGTTTCGCTATATCTCCAGCATTGTGCTTGTTCTCATGTGTGTTGAGTAAATGAATTGATAAAAACCACAGCTTCAAGTAGGGGAAATTTCAGGTTGTTTGATTGCAATTGGTTGATCTTCCAGATCAAGGGTCTGCAAATTTTATGTAATGGGCTAGATAATGATGTAAGGCTTTGGTGGCTATGTGGTTTTTGTTGCAATCACTCAACTTAGTTATTGCAGCACAAAAGCAGTCATAAATGAATTGGGTATCTGTTCCAATAAAAGTTTATTTACAAAAACAGGGCTGGCTGGATTTGGCTCACCAGCTGTATGTAGTGTGTCAGCTTCTAGAGGCAGTTAAAACCCAATGGCATTTTCCAATGTAAAAACTTTAAGTATTGCTACTCCCTAATAGTGATCATCCCATTGGTCTTATATTAGTCAACACCCTAATTTGATACTTTATACATATTTTACCTATCTTGAGAATAATGTGAAATGTACATAATCTTCAATATAGATCAAGTATCCCAGTCCAGTGGGAAGAAGGCCTAATAGACTTGATACTATATTAGTACTTTGAGTAATTTTTTTCAATTTTTTAAAATTTTACTTAGAAAATGAACTTTAACAGGGTGACATTGATCAATACGAGTACACAGGTTTAAGGTGAACATTTCTATAGCATTAGAACTGTTGATTATGTTGTATACCCATCACCCAAAGTCAAATCCTTTTCCATCACCTTATATTTGTCCCTCTTTATACCCGTCCCCATCCCCACCCCCTCCAGACTCATTCAAGTCCCCTTCCCTCTCCACACAATCCCTTTCCCCTGGTAACCACTTCACTTTGATTTATGTCCATGAGTCTCAGTTTTATATGCCACTTATGTGTGAAATCATACAGTTCTTAGCTTGTTCTAATTTACTTATTTCACTTGAGTAATTTCTCTGTTATCAAAGCAATCTACTTGATCCAGTTCACAGAATAACTTGTAATTTCCAAAGATAGCTGTTCACAAAAATTAGAGGATCAAGGAATGTGCAGATACTCCAGTACTTTCAGCTTTTTGTATAGAGCATTTTCACCAATGAAATTAAAGTTGGTTTTGCATTTCATTTGCATAATTGAACAACTTTCTTTGACTTGTTTGCTTTTCTGATGTTCTTGTTTAATAAAAAAAAAGTCAAATGCTTTTTTATTGCTTCATATTCATTTTGAAATATCCCCTAATTTTTGTGAGCAGTGTATATACACATCATCTTCTTACAATGTAACTGGCAGTCCTCCACTGAGAAGTGGAGATCTATGTTACTTCTCCTTGAATCTGGGCAGGGGCTTGTGACTATTCTGACCAACAGGGTGTAAAGAAAGGAATATTATGTGATTTCTGAAGGTATGTCATTAAAAAAAAAAAGCCTCTGCTAGACTAGTGCTTGCATGTGCTGCTGTCTCTGTCTCAGGACACTCAGCTTTGGAAATTAGCCACCAAGTTGTAAGGTAGACTGAACTAGAGAGCCAACATGAAGAGGACTACATAGAGAGCAACTGAGGCCCCAGCATCAATGACTATTAGTTACACATGTGAGTCAAGAGTCTTTCCTTTCAGGCCCCAGTATTTCAGCTGATGTCCGAGATACCATCTGAGGTCGGAGACACCATGGAACACACAGACTATCCTGCTGGGCCCACAGAATCTAAAAGCTAAATAAACTATTGTTTTATACCACTAAATTTTAGGGTGAATTATCTTGTAGCTATGGTAACAGAAACAGGTAATAAAAGTGAAATCACTCTGAAACTGTGATCTGCTTAACAAATATCAGAAACTGCTCCAAAGCATGTTTTAAAAACAAGAACCTCAAATGATAATTATGTGATCGTCCTACTTGGTTTTATTCTGACATTTACTGAGCACCAACTGACAGGTGGTATGAATATACAAAACCTGTACTGAAGTCCGGTGACATCTTGATTCAAATGACAGGACAGAGCAACTTTACTTTTGAGTTTCTGAATATAAATAACACTTATCTCACAGAATTTTAAAAAGAGAAAGCATACAAAGTATGTAGAATACTACCACACTGGGTACTTAATAAATGTTATAAATATCCTCACCTTCCATTGTGAAAGTATTTCCACTTAAAAATTACAGACCACTACTTAGGTTTTAATTATTGTTTACACATGGGATAGAGAATAAGTATATGTGTGATACAAGGTATCGTGAGAGTCATGATACTTTGTCTCTTTTTTCTAGTTCTTCTACCATTGGTTTGGCAGACTCAGGCTTTGAGTCTAAGGATATTAACACATTTTTAAGCACTTCACAGATAAACACTAAATGCTAAATAATATAGAACAGAAGTTTAAAATTATAAATTATGCTTGCCCATCTTTTTTATTACCAAAAAGTAACTGAATAGCATTTAAATGTGCACAATAAATTCAAATATTCAATTTTAAAATAAGTAGCCACATTTGTAAAAAAAAAAAAAAAAAAAAAAAGACAAATTTTAAGTACAAGGTAGGATAACTCTGATTGGGATAAACATTTAGCAGTTTAACTTTCCCCAATTCAAAGTAGGACTGACAAGTGAAGAGACTCCATTCTCTCCTTGATGCATTATTCATTGATAGTTTTTCTTTTCTGGTTGAAAACAAATTGAATTCCTTGAAGATAAGGGTTTTTAGCAGGTAAACTGGATTAACTTAAACTGTAACATTACCTTTTCAGGCAAACATCTGATATCACTATACATTTATGCTTATACATACATATGGTTAGCTATTTCTTAATTGGTCCTTATTCTCAGAAAACTAATAGGCTTCTCACAAAAATTTTTTTCTCATATAATTTTGAAAAGATTTCACAATCTGAGAAAAAAGTAAATATTGACAGATGGGCGTTTATAGATGAACCCCATGAAAATGAATACAAGAAACATGGCCATTACATCAAGCTCTCACATCATGTATTCTGCTATGCACTTTACATTGTTTTACTTAATCTTAACTCCCCAATGAAGGTTTTATTATCTCCATTTTACAGAGAAGTAAACAGAGGCTTAGGATAGTTAAAGTAATCTGTCTAAGACAACACAGCAAACAATAGGTGGCAGCATCAAGATTCTAATCCTGGCCTGTTCGCAAAACCCTTACCCTTAACCACATTACTAACTAACTACCATGTCTCACAGAATCCATGATGCATCATTATTGCATGTACCACTAAGAACAACAACAAAAACACTGACAATTATAACGGTGCCACCCACTGAAATAAGGCTGATGCAGATGTTAACCTGTGAAGAAAAGGGGCTGTGCGGGTGTGGGTTGTGTCAGAATCAATAATACACAGTATCATCTACACTGCTATCAATACATAATTTCAAGAAAATTATGTAGGAGCTGAATGAAGACTTGAATACCTGAAAACAGCTCCCTTAGGCCATACTAAAATATTACTTTTCTAATACTTAATCATACTCAGAATGCATTTTCAGATTAAATCACTTTATATCCTCCCAGTTGTCACCTGACTGGAATGTTGATAATAACTAGGCATTGCTATTAACTTTAAATTAGAGCTATTCAGAGGGATAGACAGTGATAAAAACTCAAAGGACCGGCCCAGAGGTGTGAATTAAAGTAGGAGCTCAGTTCTCTATTCATACCAGTAGCCCAACATTAAGAAGCTGAGAAATTTTTCTCATTTTCTCTTTGTATTCAATGTCAGGTTCTAAAAATTTGGTTTATTACTTATTCTACCTGGCTTTTTCCATCCCCTCAGTCTAACTGTGAAACGTAACATTTTTAAACTTCTAAGTGTTTTTCCAACAACCCTCCACACATCTCCTTTTTCATTTTCAAGGATTTTACTGCCTTCTTAAAAACACTAGTCATTACAGAAGAGACAGGAATAAACAGGAGGTAAGTCAAAACAGTTAAACAAGGGTGAATTGCTCAGGACTCTCTATTTTCAGAATCATTTTGTATTTGTAGGATTGGTGGGGATCATTACCACTCCATACTCACCATTCTACACAAGCTAGTTATCCTGACAGCAGTGAACAAACGCAAATGAACAAGGAGGCTATTCAAAAGTTAGAGGGATTTTAATGAACAAATACATGTAAGGCACAATATAAAGTACTAAGAAAAATAGCCCCTGTATTTCCTTTGGCTACATACATAGCATCGGAGCAGGGAGAGTGGAGGGACACATACACAGAGCTCTACGGTGCAGTTAAGATGAGGGTTCTGCGTAATACAGAATGAAGTATATAGAATACAGCATAAAATGTAATGATAAGAGTACTATACAACTGCTTTTGCAAATCTGGAAATGGATTTAAGTTAAGTCTTCGTGTGTGTGTGTGTGTGTGCGTGTGTGTGTGTGTGTGACAGAGACAGGGAGTGACAGAGAGAGGGACACATAGGGACAAACAGACGGGAAGGAAGAGAGATGAGAAGCATCAATTCTTCGTTGTGGCTCCTTAGTTGTTCACTGACTGCTTTCTCATATGTGTCTTGACGGGGAAGGGAGGGCTATAGCAGAGCGAGTGACCCCTTGGTCAAGCCAGCGACCTTGAGCTCAAGCTTGTGAGCCTTGCTCAAACCAGATGAGTCCATGCTCAAGCTGGTGGCCTCGGGGTTTCAAACCTGGGTCCTCCACAACCCAGTCCAATGCTCTATCTACTGCGCCACCTCCTGGTCAGGCAAGTTAAGTCTTCTTTTTATTTAAACACCTAACTTTAGGTCTGGTCAGGGAGAACCTGGTATGTGAGGTGTACTAAAGCAAGGGACCCCGATTCTTCACGTCTACATTTTTGCTCTCGCAATACGGGTAAACATTGGGAACTAAGCCTGGATAGACAAATGAGCATCAGGTCAACAGGCCTTGTTAAGAAACATGAAGGAGGGCAGACTCACCTTAAAAGCAACACAGAGCCATTGAAGAGTTATAATAATGACAGATCTAAATTTCAGAAAGATGACTTTGGATGCATTGTAGAGACTGGATTAGAAAAGGAGAAAAAGAGATGGATGGGGAGACTAGTTAAGGAAGCTGGTGTGTTAACACCAGACAAAGAAAGATGATGATTTAAATTTAGGTACCACCTAAGTGGAGAAAGGGAGATTTTTTCAAGGGTTTGATGACTAATTGGATTCAGAGAGTAAGAAAAAAGAGAGAAATTTAAAATGAGTAATTTTTTTAATAGTTTTATTTAGACAATTTTAACGAGGTGACATTGGTCAACTAGAGCACATAGATTTAGAGAAAACATCTCCAGATCATTTTGACATTTGATTATGTTGTATACCCATCACCCAAAGTCAAATCATCCTCCTTCACCCTTCATTTGGTTTTCTTTATGCCCCCCCTCCTTCCACCCCCTCCCACTTCTCTTTTCCCCTCCCGCTGGTAACCGCTGCACTCTTATCTAAGTCCATGAGTCTCAGATTTGTGTCCCACCTTTGTATGGAATCATATAGTTCTTAGTTTTTTCTATTTACTTATTTCACTCAGTATAATGTTATCAAGGTCCATCCATGCTGTCGTAAATGATCCTATGCCATCATTTCTTATGGCTGAGTAGTATTCCATAGTATATATGTACTGCATCTTCTTTATCCAATCTTCTATTGAAGAGCTTTTTGGTTGTTTCCATGTCTTGGCCACTGTGAACAATGCTGCGATGAACTTTAAGTTGTATGTGTCTTTAAGTACCAATGCTTTTGAGTTTTGGGGGTATATACCCAGAAGACGGATTGCTGGGTCATATGGTAGTTCTATTCTTAATTTTCTGAGGAACCACCATACTTTCTTCCATAGTGGTTGTACTACTTTACATTCCCACCAACAGTGAATGAAGGTTCTTTTTTCTCCACAGCCTCTCCAACACTTGTTATTACCTGTCTTGTTGATAATAGCTAATCTAACAGGTGTGAGGTGGTAAAAAATGAGTAATTTTTGTTTTAGGCGATGGGAAAACTGGCAAAGCCAAACATTTAGATTCTGGTAATTCAAAGGGTGAACCAAAAGGCTATTTCTAAGGAGGGCGATGTTTGTGGCCTGAATGAGGGATTGACAGTAAGTGATGGTTTTGAGAGAAATTTAGTAAGTAAAATCAGTTAAGACTCGCTAATTTCCTGGATGTGAGGTATGTACGGAAAGAAAGGAGTCAAAGATGACACCCAAGTTTCTGGCTTAAGTTCTGTGGATGTTCACTGTGGTAGATTACTTAATGGCCATAAATTCATTTTTTTCCGGTATGTATACTTTTCTTCACTGTGACTATGTCACTCCTCCCATACAGAGATGGAGTCTATTTTCCCATTCTTGAAGTCTAGATTGGTCTTGTCATTTGCTTTGACAAATATTGTGAAGTGGAAGTGATATATGCAATTTCCAAGGCTGATTTATGAGGGTATTATAGCTTTTGATCTTCAGGAGTGCTGCCCTGAGACTGCCATGAAAAAAAGTTGGTCTGGCCTTTTGGAGGATGAGCGGTCACATGGAGGAGAACCAAAGGTTCCTAACTGAGAGTAAGCACAATGAAGCCATTTTGCACCTTTCAGTCCAGCTGACCTACTAGCACAGCACAGATGCATAACTGAGGCCAGAGGAAATCAATGAAGAAACTGCTAAGCAGACCCACAGAATCATCAGAAATCATTATTTTAAGCCATTAAGTTTGGGGCTGGTTAAGCCTGACCAGTGGTGACACAGTGGATAAAGCATCAACTTGGAACGCTGAGGTAGCAGGTTCGAATCTCTGGGCCTGCCCAATCAAGGCACATACAGAAAGCAACTACTGTGAGTAGATGTTTACTACTTCTCCCCTCTTTCTCTCTCCCTTTCTCTCTCTCTCTCCCCTCTCTCCAAAAATCAATCAATAAAAAATATGATATATGAAAAAGTTTTGGGCTGGTCATACAGTCATAGATAACGAAACAATCAGACATAGGGAAGGTAATTTGAAATGTTATTCCTTTTTATCTCTTGAACTCAAATCACATAATATTTGAAAGTTTAGAGAGGGATTCTTCCAGTAATTTCTAAGGCCCCAAATATCTGAATAATGTAATGCTAATTAGAGAAATAAAGAATCCAACTCTATCTATGGTTGCAAAAGTGAACAGGCAAGGTCTTCAAACTCCTTGATAAAAGTAGAGGTATTTATAGAGGCCTTTGGAGTAACTCCGCCAAACCTTGTATAAATCAGTTTAAATAGATCTCCTAGGAGAAAACATTTTATCAGGCTCAGTAAGCAGAATACCTGAAGAATTAAGCAGATAAAAGATACATGTAACCACAGCACAGTACCTATTTTAAAAAGTTTTGTTCACATAGTAAAACATGGACTGCAAACTTTTTAGGAGGAATTAATAAATATTAAGTTGTTCACGGCTGAATAGGAAAATAAGTCAAAATTAGCCATTCCCCATTCAAAGATTAAGAACGCACCTGCTCTGTTCCTAAAGAAAATTAAAAAAACAAACAAAAAAACAAAACGTGGTTAACACCGACGAATTTTAAACGAGATAAAAACTATCACTTCAGAAAATCAATTTTAAAATGTATAGATTATCTTCTTTCATTGCAACAACGTTGTTTAAAACCACAAATAACACAGAAGTGCAACCCAGCTATGTGAATGCCAGAGAACGGAGGCAAAAGGCTAACAGTGAATTAAGAGGGCACTAATAATCGAAACAAGTAAATAGAAAGTGTACCCTGGACCAAAGGCTTAAGGGCTTTCCTTTAAGTTTTGGGAACCGTGTCATAACAAATGGTTTCTATTTCTTCCCGTTAAAAAACTTTACTTCCTTTCCAAAATTTATTGCCTTTCCCCTCGACCATGTGATTTACAGGTTGTTTTTAGCTGGAGCTCTGCAGGAGAAGATAAGTATTCAAGATAGTCTGAAGCCGGGAGAAAGCACCGCTAGAAATCTCCAGCGGGGGAGGATAAACATCAAACCAGGAAATAAGCCACGTCGCATTCTGGCCGCAGCAGTGACGAAGAAAACCCAGTCCCAAATGGGACCGAATGATCCGTTTTCCTCAGCACAATCCCTCCCGCACGCTCCGGGGCTACCGCGAAGGTGATCTCCACTCACCGACTGAAGCACGGTCGCCAGCAGCAACCTGAGCCCAAACACCGGTCCCAGCCATCCAGCTGTCTCACCTGCCATCGTTACCATCTTCCGTAGATCTCTGACTGTTCAAAAGACCCCACGATAGGGGAGTCCACTCCAGAGCCTGATTTAAAACAAGCTGCTAAAGGGCGGTTGCCATCAAATCTGTTAATCTAAGGAAAGGGTGGATCCAAGGGCATACGGCAATTTATAGGTGATCAAATGTCTTTGCATTTGATATAAATGTAAAGTCGTGGGTCCTTTCGATAACCCATGTCAGGCACTTTCCTAAACTCCCCAAATCTGCGCTTCTCTGGGTTCCTTCCTTTCATTCACGACATTTCGTCTAGCAGCCAAGAACCCCCGCCTTAGTCAGTTTCGGCCAGCCTCCTTCTCCAAATTTACCCAATCGAATGCCGCTTTGGTTGACGCCTACAGCAAAGGAAACCAACCGTTACACGAGCCGAGAGCGAATCGCTGGGACGCTTCGATCCAATAAGCGCAACCGACCAGCAGCAGGGGGTGGAGCCTCTGGTTGCCGAGCAGCGTACGTGGGTGCGTGCGCGTGGTGGTGGAGGGGGATGGGTGGGAGGCGGGGCCGGGGGGCGGCGCAGCCGCAGCCGCAGCGCTGGTCGAGGAGCGCGCGGCCGCGAGCAACGGAGGGAGGGAAGGAAGGAAGAGAGCGAGGTAGGCAGGCAGGCAGGCGGGCGCGGGGCTCAGAGACTGAGGCAGTAGAGGGAGGCGGGAGCCCGGCAGCCTCTTCCAGCGCGGGCTTTTGGAGAGGGCGGCCGTCGAGTCGTCCGAGAAGAAGCGGGCACCAGCGGCGTTGGTGCTGGCGCCTGGGGGCGGGGGACTAGGGAGGCAGGCAGGGGGGTCGCTGCGGTGGTTCTCTCGCTGCCTCGCTCTCCTTGCCTTTCTGCCAGCTCGGTGGGCTCTTCCCGGCGTCTCCTTCGCCTCCGGGGCCCCGCTCCCCGCCCCCCGCGGTATGTCTTGATCCCGAGCAGCGGGTTTCATGGGGCTCCTCAGGATTATGATGCCGCCCAAGTTGCAGCTGCTGGCGGTGGTGGCCTTCGCGGTGGCGATGCTCTTCTTGGAGAACCAAATCCAGAAACTGGAGGAGTCCCGATCGAAGCTAGGTGAGGAGGAGAGTCACTCCGGGCTGAGTGAGTGGTGTGGAAGGGGCCGGGACCGGGAGGCGTTGCAACCTGAGCAAGTGGGCGTTCGTCTAACCTGGGGTCTGTTTTGGAGCAGGAGGCTGAAAGAGGCTGCAAAGAGAGCTGGGACTGGGCACATCGAGAGCACAAGCTCCAAGAAGGATGTGAATTGAGCTTGAGTGGTGTACTGGGTTCGCGAGGTCATGGGACAGAGGTTGCAAGCTTGGGCTTCCCGGAGCCTAAAGGTTACCCCAAAGTAGGCATTCCGCGGGGAAAGGGCGAGAGGAGACCGAACTCGGCTGGGAGGGAGCAGATAGGTCCGGAGGAAATAGCGCGCAGCTGGGGTGTTCTTTTAGAAGTCGTCTCGAAAGCCCTGGCAATGTCAGGCGGGGGGGATTTTAATTTGAGATATAGACACCTGGATACGGAGTCTTTTTGAGGATGAGCAGTTCACCAAGGGCTAGTTGCGCAGAAACGGAGGGAGATACTGAGAATGATGGTGAGTAAAAGAAATACAAGGTAGTGAGTTTCACTACTGTGCTGGGGGCAGCAAGGGACCACACAACTGACGGGAGAAATAGACTGCCCAGGTAGGTGAGGAAAACAAAACGCTTCAACAAGGTACTGAAACGAGGGATCCTGGCTTTTATAGATTTTTAGTGGCGCTAAACTGGTTAATATTTTGAACTAAGACAGCGATATGTATGTATGTACATTGTCTCGCGGCAGTGTTGATGTGAATTTAGAAGAGGATAAAACGCTAAACGGGAATTATACCGTATTGAGTTCTAAGTTTATGAAGAAAAAAGTAAGATTATGCAAAAAGTTAACCATATGGTTAAGTACCTTAAGGAGTTAACAGTGCTTACTTTAATGAGTGAAGAGGTCTTATGTACTAAAGGACAGCGAAATTGTGAAAGACCAGAAAAATGCACAGATTTAATAAGTACATTCAGAGTAGTAGGGAACTTTGTCATTAGTTAGGAACTTGGGATGTGGAGGGGGTGTTTATAGAATGTCAGCGAAACATTTTGATTTAAAAATGTTCTTGGGACTTAAAAATTAGCTCTAGGCCATAGTTTGAATATGGGAAAGTAATATGAAGTGTCTTTATGCATACATTTTCACCTCAGCATCGTTTTAAATACTTTTTGAAAAGCAAGCAATAAAATACCAGCAACAGTATAATTTAGCCTAAGAAGTAACAAGCTATAGTAGATGTTGCTGTGGGTGATGATTAGTATTTCAGACAAATGAAATGTATCAGCAAGTAATTGTAATGTTATCGGTAGTACCTGGTTTGTTGTTTTGGTAGACTTAGCAAAAAACTATGGAGGTATTTTCAAGAGAAGTCCCTGAAAGAGCATTAAATCTAATTGAAGTGCAACTAAAGTTGAAGGCTAATTCCAGTCCTAAACTCTGTAAAAACCGACGCTGTGCAGTTTTGAAGGGACATCAAGTTTATTTACTATGATTTAATTAATATGAGTCTTGTATGATGAAAAATATTCACTTTAAATATTGAAGGTTGGTCATTACACTTTTTCTTTTTGTTTGGATCCATTTAGCAACACCCAGAGTCGTATTCTGGCCTTATTGATGATCCAGCTGGAAATAAAAATGGAGAAATTGGAGGTCTTTTTAAAATTAAAATTTGTACTTATTCTTTATTGTATTGCTATATGGATTTCTTAGATGCATTAGGGTAAATTTTTGCTCCCCTTTCCTTGCCTATCATTTTTTCATAATATCTGAAAGTGGTTTTTATAGACACAATGTGAATGATTTTTAAAAGAGAGTTATCTGAAGATGTAGAAAGCCACAGGTGGAAAGTAATGTGGGTTTTTTGTTTGTTTTATAATATTTTTTACAAGAAAGAAACCTTTAAATTCCACCAGAAATAATAAATATGAATCATACTAAATAATTCTCAAAAATGAGCCAAAAAAGGAGCTTCTTCTACAAAACACTTGAAGGAACTAATACTCTGGAGATGCAAAAACATGGCAAATAAAATGTATTATTTTATATCGGCAGACTTTTCATTAAAAAATAAAGTTTATAAAGGCTGTATTAAAATAGATGTTACCAGTTAGTCATCTTGCTTAGGAAAGGAGGGCAGAAGGCATAGTTTGACACCCAGGCTCTGTACTAGGCACTTTATATGGATCTTCTTATTTAACCTTCCAAGAACACTAGAGAAAGCCATTTTTACAGATGCAAGAACAGGCTCAAAGATTACATAACTTGACCACATAGCTAGTTAGTGTCAGAACCAGTGTTGGAATCCAGGTATGTCTTAACTTTTAAGTCAAATATTTCCTTAATTATACCAGGCTGCTTGGAACTTTATATTAACATTACCCTAAGATTTAGCAGTTGAATAGAATTTTTAAACTGTAATAACATGTTAATTGCATTTATTGCAAAGAATGAAGATCATTCTGAGAAAATCCAATTTCTGACACAAAGGAATTGGTTTAGTATAATGTCTGGCCCTTGTTTATATCTGTATAATGAACATAATTATATTACCCAATGAAACAACTGAAATAGCTTGTTTCTACTACAGGAAAAAATAATAATCTGTGGTTGTTTCTGTAAGTGTAAAATCACAATATTAAAAAGCAGTTTTATTTTGGCATTAGAAAAACTATTAAACACTTTCGCTCTTTTTTTTTTTTCCAAAAATTTTTTTATTTATTTATTCATTTTTAGAGAGGAAACACAGAGTGGGAGAGAGAGAGAGAGAGAAAGAGAGAAAGGGGGGAGGAGCTGGAAGCATCAACTCCCATATGTGCCTTGACCAGACCAGTGCAGAGTTTTGAACTGGCGATCTCAGTGTTCCCAGGTCGACGCTTTATCCACTGCGCCACCACAGGTTAGGCAACACTTTCACTCTTAAAGGTGGTTTTTATTGTTTTATCTTTTCAGTTGCAGAAGATTTCGGAGGATTTTATTGTCTGATGATCCCTTATGCACCTTGATTTGAGAGTATTTTGATAGTGAGATCCCTAATAAAGCAATAGATATGTTCAAAACTTAGGTGTATTCATTGACTACTTGTGAAATTAAGTACATAAACAGGAATTTCTAAAAAACCCAATATAATATAGTTTTTTTTAAATGAATATGGGATCATGGTATACATATTACTCAGTATTTTGCTTCCCTCCCCAGCCCCCTTACTACCATAGACAGCTTTCCAGGTCCATTACATACAAATTTGACTTGTTCTAATAGTTGGATAATATTACATAGTTTACATGTGTCATAAATTATTAAACCATTATGCCAATTATAAACATTCAATCCCCCACACCTTTTTTACTTTTTTATCATTTCTTGGGATTAAAAACAGTGTTATAAGACATATCTTTAGGGGAGGGGGAGGTGATGGAGGGGGTATAGAGGGGGGAGGGGCACAAATAAAACCAGATAGAAGGTGACGGAGGACAATTTGACTTTGGGTGATGGGTACGCAATATAATCAAATGTCAAAATAACCTGGAGATGTTTTCTCTGAACCTATGTGCCCTGATTTATCAATGTCACCCCATTAAAATTAATAAAAAGAGAGAGAGAGAGATCTTTATATGCCCATTTGACTCCTTGTGTGTTGGTATTCTTTTCACCAGGATAAATTCTCTTATCTGTGGGATTGCTGGGACAAAGGATATGTGTTTTATAATTAAGAGATTTAAAATTTTGTTCCCTTCCAAAAAAAACTTGTTTTCCAAAAGGTTACAGTAATCTACACAGCCAACACAAACTCACAAACACTGAATGCTGTAAGAGTTTAATTTTGCCATTATGAAGCTGTGAAATCATATATAGTTGCATTAATTTACATTTCCTCAGCTTCTTATTAGGTTGAACATCATTTATTTGTTTATTTTCATTTGCCTGTTGGGGGTTTATTTTACCAGGTTTTTGTTTTAAATGTTAGAATTAGTCATTCTTTATCTGTATATATTTTACATGTTTTTCTACAAATCTCTCGTTTGCCCTTTGACATAATGGTGCATTTTGCTTGTATAGAAGTTATAACATTTACATAAACATATCAATTTAGGCAAGTAGGTGTGTGTGTGAGTGTGTGACAAAGACAAAGAGAGGGACAGATAGACCAAAAGGGAGAGAGATGAGAAGCATCAATTCTTTGTTGTGACACCTTAGTTTCTCATTTGATTGCTTTCTCATATGTGCCTTGACCGGGGGCTGTAGCAGACGTTGGGCTCAAGCTGGTGGTGAGCCTTGCTCAAACCAGATGAACCCAAGCTCAAGCTGGTGACCCTGGGGTTTTAAACCTGGATCCTCCACGTCCCAGTCTGACGCTCTATCCACTGCGGGCTAGGCAAGTAGATTTCTTAAATTGTTTAAAGAAGACTTCCCCCAGTTGAGATTATGTACATTCTTTATATTTTGTCATAGTACTTTATAATTATTTTTACATTTAGCTTATTAAAACATTCATGTTTATAGAGATTTATTGTAGTATCTGTCAGTAAATAGCCACTTATGGCAGATATTATGTTCATAAATAACCCATTTTTCTCACTGTATATTACAGTTCTTATTTTATTTATATAGTATTAACTTTTTGTATGTTCTTAAATCAGTTTTGGATTCCATTTTTTACCACTAATCAGAGATTCTGTAAGTGTCAGGGACCCATAGATAGGCTTTACAGCATCCATGAATTGTCTGAACTTAAATGTACAGCTTTTGTCATATTTGCAAAGGAATATGAGATCCTATTAATAGTAGGAATCAGTGATTTGTAGTAGATGGTTTATATTTAATGGAGTGTTTGTTTTCTAATAAGATAACGACATACACAGCTTGTGAGTTACATTTATGATACAGCATATTATGAAAAAATTTCTTTGGGTGTTATATTGAAAAACTTTATTAAAATGTATACTAATTTTCTTAATGAAATATGAAAGATGACAAAGAGTCAATAATATGTAAAGTTACTTAACTGTACTTAAAACTGTGTATGTCAGAATTTGTTGCTTTTTTACAGAGGAGTTCTTTCTGAATTTCAGGAACACATTTGTTTCTATTGCTGACTATTGGGACAGTGCAATGAAACCTTTGTTACATACATGTTAGAATTATGTGCTGGATAATTTTATTTTCTATAAGACCTACAAATTTAAAGTAATGTTTGTATTCACATTTTTTAAATACCACTACATAAGTTTATAAATCCTTTAGGACTTAATCTTTTCAGTGACGAAAGTAATTCAGAATGGATTATGTAGCCATTTTTATTGGTGAAAGTTATGTTACTCATTGTTCTTAAAACCTTGCTAAACTAATTAACTAACAATTCCAGGGCCAAGGTTGAGACTGCTCTTTGGAATTTGGTAGTTTTTACAAATGCCTGAAACCACACAATACCGCTAAAATGTTCACCAGAATAATAGATTTTTCTTCCTTTGAAATTGTTTGAGAACCTCACAAGTGACTGTTTAGAGGACTGTGGGTCATTGGAATGTAGTTATTCTAGAATTGCTCATTGGTGCCTCACTTAGGAGTCCTGCATAGAATATCTAGTGCAGTGATTCTTACCCTGGGTTCTATTGAACCCTAGGGGTTCGATGAGTCGGTCTCAGGGGTTCGGAGAAGCCTCTGCCATGGAGGTAAAGACACACTTGTGTAAAGTTGTGATGACACGCCCCGCTTGGCCATCACTTGCTGCAGAGGATCATGTTACATTGCTTGGCCAACCAGTGCTGCGGGGAATTTAATGCGTGCAGTGGTCAACATAGTTGTATGTCGTGTGGTTTCTTTCTTAATATTTTAATCCGTACTAAATATGTCGTGCAAATAAAGAAAGCGGTCGGACGAATATGTACAACATGGATTCACATGTATCACGGAACGGGATGGGAGTCAGCGTCCTATCTGCATGATATGCAATGCCAAGTTGAGCAACTCTAGTATTACACCGGCAAAACTAAATTTGGAAAACAAAATCATATTTTATTTATCACTAAAGAAGGGTTCGGTGAATGTGCATATGAAACTGGTGGGTTCGGTACCTCAAAAAAGGTTAAGAACCACTGATTTAGTGCTATGGAGTAGTTGATTTCAATTATGGTAATCCCGGGATCTCTTTCTACCAATCTTCTGAGTCTTCCAATAGCTTTTTGGCACTTAGTAAAATTGAAATAATAATAAATATTCAAACACTGTTTTTCAGAAATAACACTTTTGAGTGATGTCCTTATAGATGGACTTGTTAATCATGGTTCACTATAGCTATTTACAATTATCTATTATATTTGTGATGACATTTATGTACTCCTTCAACTATAGATTAAATGCTTGTTGGGTCACTTGTACACCTGATCCTGTTCCCTCACCCACTTAAAGACATGGTTCAGGAAATTTTCCCTCATTCTCCTATAATCATCATTTCCCTTATTTATGCTGGATTATTCTCATTAACATGAATATGCTATTATTTCTCTCAACCAGAAAACAAAGCCATACTTTCTCTTGACCATTGAGCAATTTTGAGTCTATTGTACTTGACCTGTCAGCAGAATTTGACACAGTTGAACACTTCCTCTCTTTTGATAGACTTTCTTTACTTGGCTTCCAAGAAACTACACTTCTGGTTTTCTTTTCACCTCACTTGTCACTTCTCTGTCTGCTGTGTAAGATTCTTTTTTTCTCCTCAACCTCCTAATGTAAGAATACCTCAGGGCTCAGTTCTTGGAGCTCTTCTTATTTACTCTCCCTTAGTTGATGATTTATATGCTATAACTTTTAAATATATATTTCTAATTCAGATCTGTATCCTAAACATTAGATTGATGTCATTTTGCCACCCACTTGAAGTTTGAGTAATCGGTGGACTTTTTAAACTTAGTGTCCAAAGTGGATCTTCTGATATCTGTTAACTGCTTCACCCTATCTAACCGTAACCTATTTTATCTCTGACTTCCCTCATCTGGTAGTTCCATCTGTCTAATTGCTAGGGTTTTACTTGACTTTTTCTAACACTCTGTATCGAATGTCAGAAAAATCTTGTTAGCTTTACCTTCAGACTATTTCTAGATTGTGATGATTACTCAATACTTTGACTGTTATCTTCCTTATTGAAGATACCATAATCTCTTCCATGAATTACTGCTATGTCTTAACTAGTCTCTCTCATTCCACTCTTGCCTCCCTATAAACCATTCTTAATTTAACAGCTTGAGTAATGCTTTAAAAATGTAAATTAAATCATGTTACTCCTCGCCTGACCAGGCTGTGGTGCAGTGGATAGAGCATCGGACTGGGATGTGGAAGACCCAGGTTCGAGACCCCGAGCTTGCCAGCTTGAGCACGGGCCCATCTGGCTTAAGCAAAAGCTCGTCAGTTTGGACCCAAGGTCGCTGGCTCCAGCAAGGGGTTGCTCGGTCTGCTGAAGGCCTGCGGTCAAGGCACATGTGAGAAAGCAATCAATGAACAAGTAAGGTGTTGCAATAGCAACGAAAATCTAATGATTGATGCTTCTCACCTCTCTTCGTTCCTATCTGTCTGTCCCTATCTATCCCTCTCTCTCTGACTCTCTCTCTGTCCCTGTAAAAAAAAAAAAAAAAAGAATGAAAAAGAAATCATGTTACTCCTCTGTGTAAAAGTATTTAGAAGCTTCCTGAATTAGAGTAATGCTAGCTACTTTTTAAAAACAAAGTTCACAATTTTATTGGCTAAGCACAATAAATTTTTAATTTTTATTCATGTATTAGGTGATCATTTTGGGATGATCTTCCTCTACATCGGTGATTCAGGCTCTTGGGTACCTTCTGTCGTGTAGTTCTGCCATCCTTCACGTCTCTCCTTCTAAACTTGGGCTTCTTTTACCCTCAGTTTATTGACGACAACTAGTCACTACATGCAAGTCGGGAGGCTGGGAAATATGGTTTTTAGTTGGCGTCACTTACCAGTTAAGATTAGATACCATGAAAGGGGGAACATATATTTGAATTTTTAATCCTTTTGTATAAATTGTAAAATATATTTAGGCTTGTTTTATGACTCAGAATTAAAACTGTCTTGGTAAATGTTCTGTGTAAATGTGAAAGATGTTATTGGGTGGAGTATGCTATAAATGTCAATCAAGTGCTATTGGTTGGTAAAGTTGTTCCAAGTGTTCTATATCCTTGATTTTCTTCCTGCCTACTTGTTCCTTCAGTTATAGAGAGAACAGTTTTGAAGTCTCTAGTGATAATTGTGTGTGTTTTTTCTACTTTTCATTGAAGTTCTGTTACTTTCTGCTTCATGTATTTTGAAGTACTATGATTAGGGACATGCACATTTAGGAATGTCATTTCTTAATAATTCATCCCTTTTTCATTATGAGATGACCATGTTTTCCTTGGTAATATTCTTTGCTTTGAAACCTACATGGTCTGATATTAATAAAGCCACTTTTGATTAGCATCAGCATGGTGTATTTCTCCTCATCTTTAAAATAGTAACCTGTTTGTACTTTTTAATTTAAAGTAGATTTCTTGTAGGCAGCATGTATTTGGGGCTTCCATTTAATTTCACAATCTCCCTTGTAGATGGGGGTATTTAGAGTATTTTATTTTTTAAAAAGTGTAAACAAAGCTTATTGGAGCTGTGAAATTACAATGTATACACAAACTAGAATTCCAGAAACACTTTACAGTTATTCTCCATATCTTCATTTGTTCCCAAACAGTTCTCTTGCTATTGAAGCAAAATGGAGAAAAAAATAAAAGAGAATGAGAAAAACCTTCCTTGTGTTCAAGTAATAGAAGAATTTAAAAAATTTTTGGTGCTAATTTCACTAATAGCCTTACAAAAATTTACCAACTGTACATACATTACAGAAAAAGTGAAGCAGAATTACAGTTCATCATAATCTCTTACATGCATTTACTTTTAATGTAATTATTGATATGATTAAGCTTATATCTGAGTTTTTATTAGCTTTCTGATCCATCTGTTTCCTGTTCATTTTTTTCTCTTTTTCTACTGTCTTTAGGATTAAATTTTTTTTATGCCATTTCATCTCTTTTGATGACTTATTAGCAGTGCTCTTTGTGTTTTTTTAGTGGTTGTCTTAGGGTTTATGGTATACATTATAGTACTTTATAGTATAAGAAGCTTAATCATTGCACTTCCATTTACTCTCTCCTGCCTTTTGCTATTATATATTTTACTTTTACTTATGAGTCCTGCATGTATTATTATTATTATTATTATTGTTTTAAGCAGTTATCTTTCAAAGATTAACAATTTTAGAAGTACTTTTTATTTACTTTTACATTTTCCATGCTTAATGCTCTTCATTCCTTTGCATAGATGCAGATTTCCAGCTGGTACCATTTTCCTTCAACCTGAGGGTGACTTTTAAAATTATTTAGACTGAAAGTCTGCTGGCGATGAATTCTTTTCACTTTTGAATGTCTGAAAAAAATCTTTATTTGCCTCAGTGTTTGAAAGGTATTTTTGCTGGGTATAGAATTCTAGGTGGCATTTTTACTTTTAGTATTTTAAAGAATCTGCTCCATTGTCTTTTGTTTGGTGTTGTTTCTGATGAGAAGGCTGCCCTCCTTACTATCTCTGTTTAGCTGTACTACATAGTATCTTTTCTTTTAAACTTTGACTACTTTTAAGAATTAAACCAGGTTTTTAGTAATTTAATTATAATGAGCCTTGCTGTATTCCCCGCCACCCCCATGTTTCTTGTGCTTTGGGTTGGTTGAGCTTTTTGACTTACAGGTTTATAGTTTTCATTGAGTTTAGAATATTTTAGTTATTTTTCCTCAGAGTTTTTATGTACTCTTTCCCCTTTCCTTTGGGAAATCAGTTACATGCACATATTGATTACATGTGTGGAATTTAGTGAACACAGTAAACTGATAAACAAAATAGAAACGGGCATGGACACATGGAACAAACGGACAGCTGTCAAAGGGGAGGAGGACGAGAGGACTGAATGGAAGAAGGTGAAGGGATTAGCCAAAAACGTATACATAACACGTAGACCCAGACAACAATGTGGCAATAGCCAGAGGGAAAGAGGGGTTGGGGCAAGGTGGAGGTGGGCAAAGGTTGGGGGGATGTGGGAATGGAAAGCGACTTTGCTTGGGGTGGAGGGTGTACCATGCAATGTCCAGATGGTATTTTATTGAGTTGTACACTTGAAACCCGTATGGTTTTGTAAACCAGTGTCATCCTAATAAATTCGATTAATAAAAGTAAGAAAAAAAGTAAGTTGTCCAACAGATCAAGGACATTTTGTTTATTTCTCCCAGGGTTCTTGTTTTTGTTTTTCAACCTTCGTATCACTTGAGATGGTTTTTACTGCTATGTCTTCAATTAATCCTTTCTGTAATCTGTTTTTAATATCTATCTAGTGTATTTTTCATTTTAGGCATCCCCTCCCCCTATTTCTAGAAATTTAGAGTGGATCTTAAAAAAAACACTTATATTTCTCTTCTTACCATGCTCTTACTTGCTTTAACAACTGGAATATTGTTACAACTCATTGTTGTTCCTGTCTACTAATTCTGTCATCCATGTCACTTATGGTTACTTTCTGTTAATTTGCTTTTCTCTTTATGAATCATATATTTCTATTTCTTTACATGCCTGGTAATTTTAAATTTAATACCAGACATGAATTATACCCAGTTAGGTGCTAGATATTTTCAAAAGACTATAAATATTCTTGTGCTTTGTTTTAGGACACATTTAATTTAACCTACGAATAGTTTGAAGTTTGCTTTCAAATTTGTTAGATGAGACCAGAATAGCCATTAGTCTGGAGTAAATTTTGCTCCTATTGAGACAGTACCCTTGCACTTCCTTTTAGAGTACTCTCTCTAATGCACTATGTTATTACAAGGTTTTTTCACTCTGGCCTCTGGGAGTGGTAGTTGAGTGAACTCCAGAGATTGTTCCACCTGCCCTCGTTTGGGTGGCCTCAGGTTCTTTGCACATTTGTACTGATCTCTTCTGAAAATTATCTTACAGTTGTCCTCTTTGGTATGTACTTTGCCAAGCAAACTCCAACTGCCTTGGCCTCCCTAAACTCCCAATTCTGACTCTATAATTGCAGAAAACTGTTGGGCTCTGTCTGAGTTTTCTCTCTGTGCTATATCCTGGAAACTCTTCAGGCAATGACATAAGTCATCTCATTTCCTTTCTCTTTCTCAGGGATCACCAGCCTGCACTGATTTTGTCTAATGTCCATTATTTGAAAATAGTAGAATATTTATTCTTTTTCACTTGTTTGGGTGGGAGAATAAATCTTGTTACACCATTTTGGCTAGAAACGGAAGCCAGGTGGCCTGGTTACCTTTGATTGTATGTCCCCAGTTTGACTTTGGAGAATGAAATGCAGTTAAATAATTTGAATTATAATTGACCATTAATACTAATATTGAGAAAAATCAGTTTTATTCTTCTCTATTTCCTTATAATCTCGAGCAAGGTGTTGAGCACAGGCCTTTAGTACATTGTATACCGAAAGTTAGAGGTAAATTTTACTTATGATAGCCCCACCTCCTTCTTTCCCCATGGGATTTCAAGTGGATTTAAGTTAACAAAATTCTTTTACATGTTACCAAATTTATTTTAACTTCAAGATGATGTTTTAGTGTCTCAAAATAGGTTTCTCAGTGAGGAGAATTAGGGCTATGTGTGACTTTCGCCCCTGAACCTGGGAATTGTTAGTGATAGTCTGACTAGGGATGAACCTATCCAGGAGTGTCTGTTGCTGGCATACCATTGTGTCCCCATTTTCTTTTGTCCTAGGTTGAAACTCTGACTAATTAAGCCTGTGACTAGTTACAGTCTTGTTTTTCCTCATGACCACTCTGACTTCCCTTTGGTCTTTTTTTACTTGTTTTGAACATCTTTCTTCTTGATTCATGTTTCTTAGATGGTATTTTGCTATTTCCACCAATGGCAGTCCATCATGACCTCTACTTTCATCCATAACAGACTTTAATAACTAACCATTGTTAAATAATTATTGTGTAGTGGCCATATCTTAGGTGTTTTATATGTATAAATTCATTTAATGTATACTTATTCTGAGAGTTATTGGGAAAAATCAAATGATCTTCAAAAGATAAAATGATGTGAAAATGTAAACCATAAAAACTGTAATTATAAGTTGGTAATAGTGATAATATATCTACTTTACTGTTGTTGCTTTTTTGGTTTAATGTAGTTTAGAGTTTATATTTCTTGTTGTTTTCCCCTGTTTCTCCTCTCATAGGATCACACTTGTCTGTTAAGTGTTCAGGTAAATCAAATGATGATGTTAAGTGAGTTACAGATTTGACATTATGGCTATTTACTTCTTTCTTCTCTTAGGAAAGTGAAAAATCACTGTCAATGAATGTAATTATTTGCTCCTAAAGATGGAGATCTATTTACTTTTATGTAAATTTTCAAAAAGCCCTGGATTTTTAACATGTTTGAACTTCCTTCACTCCTTCCTGACATTTTAAGGATAGATTTTTATAAAATGCAAATTAATTTTGAATTGTGACAGAAAATTTTTATACGTGTATATACATGTATAGAATAACTCCTTAGTTTATAAATATATTTTTTAAAAACACTAATGGTCAAATTAGTGAAGCAAGAGGAACCCAAGCCTATTTATTCACTATGGAAAAAGTTTTATGTGATAGTTCCTTCACTGTCAGTTTTCCCACAGTGAGTCATTATCATATTCTCAAACAGAGGGGGAAAATGTGTTCTTATCCTGCATTTAAATTTAGGAATTTTTACTTTAAAACATTTTATTCACTCAGATATAGAATAGAATAAGTTGTACCTTTAGAATTATTCCTGGAATTATGAGAATCCCAGAGAACAGAATTCTTGACTCTTAACACAGCTTCAAAGGCTTTTTAATCAGGTCAACAGTTACCTGCTATTTTGCAATCAGAAAATTTGGTAGTCCAGAATGATAGAGTCTGTGCGAGATAAACTGGTTTGATCACCTCTTTCATCCGTTTTATTTCATTTTTTCTGCAGCATAGTATTACTTTTAAGCAGTGGTCAACCTTATTAAAGTTGCTACATAGTTTCATGAATAAAGCAGTGATTTGATTTACATATCATAATAACTTTTATGTTTGTGGATAGCCCTTGGTTTTCCTAATTAGCAGTGAAAAAATTATGAATGAGTTGCTGGATTTATTGGAAACTATTCATTTGCATTTCACTTGTAACTTTAAGACTTTTCTTAATTCATTTCTTAGTGAGTTTACCAATCCAGAATTGAGAATGAGAGAATTAAAGAACTCCATGAATCTTTTATATTTTATCTAACTTTTCTGAAGTGTAAGTGCCCAATAAGTGGAGACTATGTCTCAATTTTCATTTGGGTTCCAAATTTTAAGCTTATGTTATTCTGGACCTTGGAGAATTACCACCTAGAAGAAAATTATCAAGGGACCCTATAATTTTCTAAGTGTGTATTATCCTGAATTTATAATAACATTGGAAGAGTGGGCTTTATTTTTTCTTCGGGTTGTTTTCCATTTAAGCAGTATCTTAAGACACCGTTCTTTCCCACTGTCCACCTTAATTACCAATTTAATTTGAAAACTTTCACCTGCCTGCCTAACCAGGTATGTTTGTATGTGAATTGACACTCACCTAAATACCAAAAATTGATTATTTGTTCTATCTATTTACGTGCTTATAGTAATATTGGCTCTTATAGGAGAAATGTTAAAGAGAGACGAGTCAAAGAGGTAAGTAAGGGAGTTTTTTTTCAAACATTAAAGGCAATGGTAAAAATAAAATTTGTAGTTTACAAACTATAAATTAGAATTATTCCAGGAATAATTCTAACACTTTTTGGGAATGACCAAACAGTTTTAATGGGGGCAAATATTATTCCTGTCTCCACAAATTGCCTGACCAGGTGGTGTCGCAGCGGATAGAGCGTCGGACTGGGATGCGGAGGACCCCGGTTCGAGACCCCAAGCTCGCCAGCTTGAGCGCGGGACCATTTGGCTTGAGCGAAGGCTCGCCAGCTTGGACCCAAGGTCGCTGGCTCCAGCAAGGGGTTGCTTTGGTCCACTGAAGGCCCGCAGTCAAGGCACATGTGAGAAAGCAATCAATGAACAACTAAGGTGTTGCAATGGCAACGAAAAACTAATGATATTAATGAGAGCATTAGCTTCTCACCTCTCTCCATTCCTGTCTATCTGTCCCTCTCTCTGTCCCTGTTAAAAATATAATAATAAAATAAATAAACAAATAATGTTCTTTGAGATAAGAGGTAGTTTTAAAAACTACTTAGTAAAAATAGTAGGTTATTTTATGTGATGTATATTATAGCTGATTTTGAGATTTTTTACTTAAATGGTGATCAGCGTAGTTAAATGTTTGCAATTGGCCTGACCAGATGGTGGCACAGTGGATAGAGCATTGGACTGGGATGCTGACGACCCAGGTTTAAATCCCTGAGGTCACTGACTTGAGCACGGGCTCACCAGCTTGAGCGCAGAGTTGCTGTCTTCAGTGTGGGATTATAGACAGGACCCCATGGTCACTGGCTTGAGCCCAAAGATTGCTTGCTTGAAGCCCAAGATTACTGGCTTGAGCAAGGGGGTCAGTCGTTCTGCTGTAGCCCCACAGTCAAGGCACATATGAGAAAGCAATCAATTAACAACTAAGGAGACACAATGTGAAGAACTGATGCTTCTCATCTCCCTCCCTTCTTGCCTGTCTGTCCCTGTCCCTGTCTCTGTCTCTGTCCCTGTCTCTCTCGCTTTAAAAAAAAAAAAAAATGTTTGTAGTTGGCTTAGATGTGTAGCCACAATAGCCTTCCCAATATTTCATCTCTGATTAAGATTTACCTAGTCAGTCACTACACTGGACAACTGCAGGCCTCTTTATAGGGCCAGGATGTGGTCCTTTAAACATACATCACAGAGCAGCAATTGTGGGCATCTGCAGGTAAGACTAGCTCTAAATGAAAAAGAATCTATAAGACACAAGCCAGACCAGATAGTTCAGTTGGTTAGAGCATTGTTCCAAAGTGCAGAGGTTGTTGGTTCCATTCTCGGTCAGGGCACATACAGGAACAGATTGATGTTCCCCTCTCTCTCTCTCTCTCTCTCTCACTCTCTCACTCTCTTCCTCTCTTTCTCTAAGATCATGAAACACACACATACACGCACACACAAATAAAATAAAAAGAATCTATGAGACACTGAACAAATCATACCTGGTTTTATTTCCCAAATTTAGTACAGAGAAGTTAACCCTTTACCAGTCCCCAAACTATGGATGATTTTTTTTAAAAAAACAAACATGTATTAAGACTATTAATTATTTGTCAATTTTTTCCTAGATATTAGTTGGCTTTTCAGTTTGGCTTATGGTATTTTTATGTATGGCAATACATTTTGATTTTGATACAAAATCATTCATCCTTTAGGCTTTTGGTAAAAATACATACTTAAATATATGTTTATATATATGCATACACATAATTTTATTTTTTTACACACATAATTTTATAAATGTGTATATGCTTAATGATATTTTACCTTAATTTCTTTCCATATGTGTGTTTCTTTCTTTTTGTAAATCTAATTTCTGAAATATATCATTCCCATCTCTGAAAAATTTGCTTTAACATTTCTTGCAGGGCAAGTCCACTGGTGACAAATTCCTTCAATATTTGTTTTTCTGAGAAAATCTTGATTTGTCCTCCACCTTAAAAGGATCATTTTGCTGGATACAGAATTCTAGATTTTTTCCCCCTTTTCAACACTTAAAGTATACTCTTTCCTTTCAGTGCTTTCTTGTTGGCACAGTTTCTGAAGCGAAGTTCTATGTAATTCTTATCAGTGTTCCTCTGACATAAGATATTTTTCCTCTGCTTCTTTTGAGACTTTTTCTTTCATTGATTTTTCTGTAGCCTTTATATGATATGCCCAAGTGTAGATTATTTAGGTAGATATCTTGTTTAATGGTCTCTGAGCTTCATGGATCTGTGGTTTGGTGCATCTCATTTATTTTGGAAAATTTTTAGTCATTATTACTTTAGATATTCAATTCTTTTCCTTCTGATATTTCCATTATACACATAGACACATGCTATACCTTTTGTAATTGTCATGCAGTTTTTGGATATTTTTCTTTTGTTTTTTATTATTTTTTTCCTCTGCTTTTTAGTTTGAGAAGTTTCTATTGACATACCTTCAAGATCACTGAATTTTTCTCCACAGTGTTCAGTCCACTGATGAATCCATCAAAAGCATTCTTAATTTCTGTTGCAGTGTTACTGATTTTTGTAATTTTCTTTTGATTCTTTCTTAGGGTTTTCATGTCTATGCTTACATTGCTTACATTATTCACCTGTTATTGCATGGTGTCCACGTTAGTCATTAAATTTTCAGTGTGGTAATTCTAAAAAATTTTGTCATATATGAGTCTGGTTCTGATGCTTGCTTTCTCTCTTCAGACTATTTTTAGCCTTTTAGCATATTTTGTAATTATTTTGTTGATAGTTGGACATGATGTATTTAATAAATGGAACTCAAGCAAATAGACCTTTAGTGTGAAGTTTTATGTTATCTGGCTAGAAGTTGGGCTGTTTACTGATTGTTGAAAATGTAGTATCAGAGGTTAAAAAGTTCTATAGTGTCTTTGTTGTCTTTGAGTTTTCCTAGCTAGTTCCTAAAGCTTGTAGTTTTTTCAGCTGTACTTTGTTGTTATTTAGAAGACTTAGTGATGGTTTAGGGGCAATAGGGTGTTTCTGGGCCATCCTGCTACACTGTTTTGTCTAACAATTCTTGTGTTAGCATATATTACTTTCAGTTTTTTTTTTTTCCTAAAGGAGAGGAGGGTGAGATAGTTAGCCAGATTCCTGCATGTGCCCCAACTAGGATCCACCTGGCAACCCCCATCTGGGGCCGATGCTCAGATCAACCAAGCTATCCTCAGCACATGAGGCTGACATTCAGACCAACCCAGCTCTCCTTACTGCCCAAGTCCCCACTCAGACAGGTAGAGCTACTGGCTGTGGGAGGACAAGAGGGAGAGAAGGACGAGGGGAGAGCAGTGGATGGTCACTTCTCATGTGTGCCCTGACCAGGACTTGAACCCAGGATGTCTACATGCTAGGCTGATGTGCTACCCACTGAGCCACTGTCCAGGCCCTACTTTGAATTCTTATCCTTCCTTACTTAGTAGGGATAATCATTCCTGTTTTACACTTTGCTTTACTTCTGTATTTATTTCAACTGAACCCAAGAATCATCTTATTAAATTAAAAAAAGGCATTAGGATTATAAATTGAACTCCTTAATATTGATAATATGATCAGAATGGTAGTATTCTGTTTGGACTCCCCATCTGGAGACATATTTCTCTTTATTTGGGTCTTTTACATTTTGGAAATTTATAATTTACTTTGTCTCAGTTATCCAAATTTCTTGAGATGTATTTTCTGAATTTTTAAAATCTTTCTATTTTGAAATAATTTTAGATTCAGATGAAGTTGCACAAATATAGTACAGAGAGTTCCAGTGTATCCTTTACACAGCTTCCTCCAATTGTAACATTTTACAAAACTATAATACAATTATCAAAGCCAGGAAATTAGTATTGGTATAATACTATTGACTAAAGTATAGAATTTATTTGGATTTCACCAGTTTTAACATGTACTCTTAAAATCTCTTTAAATATATACATATATATCTGATACTATTATTGGAAATCCTTCCACTATGTACCTTTCTCCTCCCACCTACTTCCTATACCCACCTGTTTCTGCTCTAGAGTGAGAATGCTCTCAATTTTCCAGAGCTGCTTTGCCAGTAGATTTTAAAATCTAAAAGATTTTCAGGTGCTTTTGTCGAAATTTTTATAAAAGTAATCACATTTGCTAATATTATTTTTGTTTCTTTTATACTATATTATATTGTATTGGCTAGATTTCAAAATTATGCTTATTTTGTGCCTGACTTTTACATATTGGGCTTCACTATTAAGAGGAAAGTTAGCTACAGATATATATTATTAGTTGATTTCTGTAATACTTGGTATCAAAATTAATTATTGAAATCTGTGAGTGTTCTTACCATGTTTTAGGAATTCCAGTTACTTAAATTTTTAAAAATAATTTTCCATTGGTTTGAGAGAGGGAAAGGGAAAGAGGACATGGGTGATGGGAGAGAGAGAGGGAGCACAGCATCAACTCGTTGTTCCGCTTAGTTCCTTGTAGTTGTGCAAACATTGATTGCTTCTTCAGAGGCCGGGATGAAGCTCTGTCCACTGAGCCATCTGGCCAGCATGAATTCTGATTGCTTTCACTAAACCTTTTCATTTAATCCTCATAACCTCCTAAGAGAGCTATCAATGTGTTCTCTTTTTATAGGTGAGTAGTAAATTGGCTTAGGTTAAATAATTTGCTTGCTTACGGTCATATAGTTTAGGAAACGGCTCAAACCTAAGTTTATTTTTTATTAAAATAATCTTAAAAAGATTATTTTTAAGCTGCTCAGATAAATTTGATTCTAGGGCCTGAATGTGTACCATGGAAGTGTCATTTTAGAATTGAATAAATTAATCTCACAAAGTTCTTTTTTTAATCACTTTTCGCAAACTGATATGTCAGTATTTAAAGTAGACTTATCAAAACTATATTTGTATTTAAAGGATGGCAGTATTAAGCCTGCACCTCCCTCCTTCCTTCCTTTTTTATTTCCATAGGTATTTGTTGGGAGATATAGTCATTACTGAGTATCTAAATGTGTCAAAAACAACTTTAGATAGATGTATATGCAATTAATTGTAAGAATACACAGAAGTTTAATTATGAAGAACAAGATATAGTTAACTTTCTGGAGAATGTCAACTGTTAACTCCTCTGTAGTTTAAGTTTAGTATGCATTTTTTCTTATTTCTGATGACTAAAATGATGTCAGTTTTACTGTGACTTAGAGTAAATGAATCATAAAATAATAGAATCTTTTATTTGAAAGGAATCTTGAAGATTATTTTACTTAGGTTTCCTCCCAATGTAGGAGTGCTTTGCTCTGACAATTTTTAGCATGTTATTTGTGGAGAAAGGATTTATTTTTTATTCCTAGCTACAGTCTTCAATAGTTTTCCTAACTTGGCACCACTCTTACACATTTCTTGTCAGATTACCTTTTTTTCTATCTTGTGTATATATGTCCCTTTCACATCTGAGTCAGTCATTTTAGTGTAGCTATATTGTATTTTTTTAGGTACCTTTAAATTCTGCATTGGCTTTCATTGGAACCTTCTCTTCCATCTGTCTTACACTTATTTCAGTAACTCACTGAGATAAAAGTTGTGAAACTACACTTATACTTTTATAGATCTTAACTTTTTAATAATTCCTTTAAAATGTGTTTTATTTTTGTTGTCTTTGTTCTTTATTACATGTGTACTCAAATAACAATCATTTAGTAATATCTAACTAGAATACTTGTTAGATGTTTTTAGCTTGCATGTCTTGCACTGTGCCATTACTGTAATGTTAATACTCTGCAATCCTCTGGAAGGAAAGGCAAGGCTGATTTCTTCTGGTCAAAGGAAAGATGCATTGGTAGAACGTTATAAAAAGCATATTTCTTTTTATGTTTGAAGTTGGATTATATTTAGAGACATCTTTTTTCAGGAGTTTTGTCCTAAGTTAATGAGAAGTTGGGTGAGCTTATTTTCTCACAGAGGTAAAGAGCTTGAAAATTTGAAATTAAAGTGTACACAGAGTTTTCAGTGTGGGAATGGAGATATTTTCTTGACTCTTAATTAAAGCATTGTTACTTACTATATTAATTAGACTCTTCTTTCCCAATACTTAAAATATCAATCACTTTTAATTAAGTTGCTGTGAATAATTCCTCCTGCTCATTTCTTTTCAGCTTTTTTATTCTCTTCCCAATTGAGATTTTTATACTTGCTTTCTTTGACAGTGTTTTTGTTTATGTGTGTGTTTTAGAAGATGAGAACTTCCTACATAGCTTTTGTGAAATCAGTTATGAAAAACAGTGGGATAAATATTCACATGTTATTGCTTTCTTTTTATTGACTGGGGTGGGGTGAATTAGTAAAAAAACAAACAACAAGAAAAACAACCCCCCCCCCAAAATAAAAACCTGTTGAATTTTGGAAAGTGTTCAATTATTTATTTGGTCTCATTCACCTTGGCTTAATTCAGTACCTGCTTATGAGTAAGTTTTTTGCAATCTTAAAACTAAGGAGTTGAGAATAATGTATGGGTAACTGATTAGTATGCACCTCACAGAAGTGTTGTATGGATTAATTGATTTTTAGCCTATGAAATGTCAAGACAGTAAAAATGCAAGCTACTATTATGATAAACTAAAAGCTGCTCTGAAACAGAAAGTAATTCAGCTGATTGGAGAAACTTCCTATAAGGGAAAGACTGGATTTGAGTTTCTCTAGGGTAGCCTGACCAGGTGGTGGCGCAGTGGATAGAGCGTCAGACTGGGATGTAGAGTTTCTCTATGGTCTTTCATTCTGATTACTAATTAGTACTTGAACATACATAAAATTTAATTGGTTTTTTAAAAATATAGTTGTAAAGTGTTTATGCAGATTAATTCAATTTAAATTTTTTTGCCATATAAAATGTGTAGGAGGGCTTCTTAAGATTTGCTTATAGACTTGGTGTTTTCTTATTGGTAGGGATGGACAATTTTTGTCATTACTATTTGGACATTTATTTTCATGAGGACAATGGTTAAACGTAAATCTTTAGGAAAAATAAATATTTTCTCCCATGCTTATTTCAGGGTACAGGCTAGTTGCAGCTATGCACAATAATTAGTTGTGGAAAGGTGTTTCCATTCCTACCAGTTCTGTGGCCTATCTCTTTTACCTGATCAGTTTACTGTGAGCTTGTTTTTATGTAGGGGAATTAATTTGTTTGGACTGAGGTATGTTAAGATGATTTAGAAGAGAGTTACAGTATGTTCTCCCACAAAAAAAGTAAGACTACTTAAGTTATTTATTTATTTATTTATTGACTCCATAACATGTATGTGTTTGTTTTTTCTTTTTGAAATGCTGAATTAGATTTAAACAATTAGGATCTTCAGAGTCATGGTTCTCACTCCTAATTACTTGTTGGAATCACTCCAAAGTTTTTAAAAATGCTAGTACAGTACCTGGATCCCATCCTCTCAAGATTGATTTGATTGATCCTAAATTGATTTGATTGATTGGGGGTGTGGCTTGGATCTCAGTTCCCTAGTGACTCTCTTGTGAAAGTCTGTCTTCTAGAGACTCCGACTGAACCTACTTCAGTTCCAGTCACAGTAACATTTCTTTATTAGCTCCTAAAAGTTCTTATGATAGTGATGAGACTAATATATAATAAATATTTTAGATTATGTTCACCATGGTCACTGTAAAATGAGCATTGTTAATACTATTATACTTTGAAAGGCTTAACAATTAACTGATTTTAATAATCTGTTATTTTCTTCAAAATACAAGATTTTACAGGATAGGTAGAGAAATACTGTTTTTTTGGTTAGCTATATAACATATAATTCAAGGGAATGATGCTTTGTAAATTCACCATTTGCATTGTATTCACTTTTCTCTCATTCTTATAACTGGGGCAGAGTTTGTTTTTTTTTTAAAAAGGATTTTATTCATTGATTTTAAAGAGTGGATAAAGAGAAAGAAGGGGGGTGGGGAGTGGGAAGCATCAATTCCTAGCAGTTGCTTCTTATATGTGCCTGACGAGGTAAACACGTGTTTCAAACCAGTGACCTCAGCATTCCAAGTTGACGCCTTATGCACTGTGCCACGACAGGCCAGGCAGGAACAGAGGTTTTTGAAGTTTCATTTGCAAATATTATTAAAATAGATTCATTACTCTAATAATTATTGTTTACTAAAGCTGCATGTTTAATAGTTTCTTTAGGTGACTTCACATGTTATTTTTAAATTTTTTAGGCTACAGTAGGAAGTCCAGTTATATTTAAACTGGTATTTAATATTCTACTCATTGTAATTGATGTCCCTTGAAGATGGGCTGGCTGCTACCTACATATTTTAGTGTATTTGGGTTTGTGAAAATTAAACCAAAATTCTTGTATGACTATTAAAAACACATTGTAAGGTAGAAAAGCTGCTCATGCTCTAACCAAAGGTTGTGACCCAAGCATCTGTAATCAGCTGTAGAACTGAAAAAAATGGTATTAAGGTTAATTTTAGAAGCATCTTCATGGACAGTTACTGATTCAGGCTGAGTTTTGGCAAAGTCATAATCAGTTTGTATTTGGTGCAGGCCTGTTTTCTGGAATCTTTCCTGCTCTGTCTCTTGTGCTACGACACTGTTTCTCTCATTTACCTTCTATAAAGTACCTGGATTTACCTTCCTATGAAATGTATAATATTTCCAAACTATTTTTTTCTCCTCTTGACTATAATTTTTCTTTTCCATAGAGTTTTCATTGGAGTAGGGTGTAGGGATGGTGGAACAAGAGACTGACAAAGCAGTTTATGCCCTTTTCCCCCTAACTATATACCTACCATATAGTTTGCGTACCTACCACCTGGCTTTATTAAATATATATTAATATTCCACATTTATAACAATACAGCTCTATGAAAGCTTCTGATATTTCCAACTGAATTCATTTCCCTCCTGTCCTCTGCATAGGCAACTGCTATATGGAGGTTATCTTTTCCAGGAATATTTTCATGAACCAAATCAGTCTTAAGTAGTAAATCAAAATGTGTGAAATTGGGGAAGGAAATGTTTATGAACAGAAACTGGATACTCCACTTAGTATTAATAGTGATAAAACCAGTTTTGCATCTAGATTTTTTCATCCTTTTGTATTTGAGTGCTCAGTACTGATTGTTTAAAGACTTTCCTGTTAAAAACTGTGAAAGCTTGAAAACCCAGGCTATAAGGAAACACAAAGGATTACTTCTGCTTTGTTAAAATCTACTAAAGTGTGTCAAAATGTGATTATGGCTTGTTGACAAGGAACCATTGGATGAACAGAATTCAGTGTTGATGAGACTAGGTTGTTGGCAGGAACAATGAACAACAGTACCAGCACTACTGAAACCAGCCAGCTCTTTTGTCTTTAGTAAATACCCTGTCAAGTAAGAGATCAATCACTTTACATTTTAAATAATGAATAGAATTCAGGTAGACTTTAATTTAGAATGCACAGTTAAAATAGCTTACCATTGATCAATTTTTGTGTTTCTTTATGGTATTTGGTTCACATAAAAAGAGCTTAAGTAATGCTGAAGAGGGTGGAACAAAGATTGTATTGATAAATCTTTTTAGAGTTCAAAAATATAAAGAAAATTATTTCAGATGTAATGAAAACATTTTGTATTATTCCTAAAAATATTAAGATTTTGGAGGACGGTTCTTCTTGGGCACTAATTTAGTTATTTATTGGTGGAAAATGAAAAGAATCTGTGTATGAGGTAGAGACAAAGGCCCTACTTGAAGCTAAGGTAGTTAGTTAGTATCCTGTTTGCCTCCCACCCCTAATTCCTCATCTCTTTAAGAAGAAATAAGCTTTTCTTCATTGATAAGATAGGTGTTAGCATCATACTCAGTATATTTAAAACACCAACAGCAATAAAACAACCTTTTTTTTACTCTACTCTTCTGCCCTCAAATTAGTTTCCCTCTGATCTTTACCTCTATCAAATATTCCTTAATGTTTTAATGTCTGTTAGGCTTGAAAATTCTAGGAGTCATCCTTGATTCATCTTTTCCTTCATATATAGTCAATCACCAGACTTTCTAGGTTCTGCCTTTTTGTTTCTTTTAGGTTTATTTTAAACTTTACATTTTTGGAAAAATTCTTAGTCTGTTAATTCTCTCATGAAAAATCTGTACAGTCATCACAGATAAAGTCACTGGAGAATCCTTACTCCATCTTTTTGCCAGTACCAGTGTCTGCCTTTGCAGTCCCCCTAACTTTCTTCAGTCTGCTCTTGTGTTCTTGAGGTCATTGTCTTCTCATATGGGCCATGTCTCACAGGTCTGTGTTTGGGTTCATTTTTCTTTGTGTAATCCAAGTAATCATAAGTCACAGCAAAGTCAGTTGTTTTGCCACCACCAAAATGGTTTCTGAGTCCAAACATAAAGATGACATCTTGTGTGGTCTTATTCATATTGGCTTTTTTTCCCAAAAAATATTTCTGTCTTGGGTACTGTTGCCTTCCCAGGATGAAGGACGTCAGTGACCATTTGTTTCCACTGAAGTAGTCTTGTTGGTCATGAACTTCCTGGTCTGGATAGTTACTGTGTCATTCATGATGGTGGCCAATCTTCAAGCAGCGAGGGAAGAAAAGCTAAGCTTTACATTTTATAACAAATATGAGATGTTCAAGGTTTCTTTTCACTTTAAAATACTATGATGATCTTTAAGATCTAAAATTAAATATAGTGTTAAAGACTTGTTGAAGGAATACTAATAATAAATTTTTAACAAAAAGAACTGATCAGATTTATCTAACTAAAAGGATCCTAAAAGTTCAGAAAAAGACATTTAGAACTTTGTATTTAATGTGGTATTTAGTATTAATGTTACATATGAATCATTGAATATTTATTGATGTTGTTTAAATGTCTTATACTGAGCTCTGCATCTTTTTTTTCTGAAAAGAACCTTTGGGTTCTTGAAGAAAGAAGAGAATTTATCAACCACCATCTGGGCAAGTGGATCCTCCAGCTCCTGAACCTGGTCCCCAAAGATAAACAATTTAATTCATAGAAGGCTTCTTAGAATTTCAAAAGTTACTTTGAATGATTTTCTGTTATTTTTCTCCTTTGGGGATCATAAATTGTAAAGAGTCATATTAAGATTTTGTCTATAGCTTGGTCTTATGCAAATACTATAAAATTAAGAAAAAATTATTTGACAGTGGAAAAGGATGTCTGGGAGACTGGATAGGAAGCAGAAACAAAGTCTTGAGGACAGATAACTTTTGAGGATTTGACATTTGAGGTAAAGTGAGTGGTAAATTTGAGTATATAAATCAAAAAATGTTAAATGCCAGAATGATATAAAATTTTTTGACCTAGTAGTGATTTAAAAAATTAAGCGTTGGTAAAAATTGATGTGTTTTTCTAAATGGTTTCTTGATATTTAGATTATTATTATTTTTTAATGATGGAAAGCATATTTGCTTGTAGGCTATAAAGGCTATGCTGAGCCTTTGTCTCTACGTAGCTATTTCAGTTCCTGAGTCTGCATAGAACCATGAAAAATAACATTTTAAACTCCTTACACATTTCTTTATTACAGTTATAAACTTAAAAATAGTCATGAAGCAACTCCTGTGTAAAGTGGACAGTGTGCTGTCTTTGCCTTGCTTTCATTACTAGTATAGCTTCAAAATGAAGATTTATTCAATTGGCCTATTTCCAGTGTTAAAACTGCTAACTTCTACTTTCTATGAAGTCAGCACCTGTTATCTCTTATAGCCTTCTACATTTACATGAGAGTTAATAATTTGTCTCCCTTGAGCACCAGCTGCAAGCTCCAGGGGTCTGACTTTCTGAAAGGAATACGTGTTTGAAGTTCTCTTGAAGGAGAATGGAATTTGATCAAGGATTTTGAAACTGGATAAGAATTTGACAGGGAGGATTCAGGCTGAGAGTACAGCATGATCAAAGGTATGAAAATGGAGTTCCATAAAGTATATTGAACATATGAAATATGATATGGTATGGTAAAAATGTACAACATTGTTAGGATGTAGTGGGGAATAATACCATTGGGAAGATAGGGAAAATATTATGGAACTGAATCAGTTCCAGGTCATTTAGTAATATTATCTACTATTTATTAAGTGCTTGCTGGGTGTCCCAAGTCTTTTTTAGATCCTGTATGAAATAATCTCATTTAATTCTTACAGTAGTTCTGTGTGTCAGATAATACCTTATGAAGAAACTGGGGCTGAGGGAGGTTAAATAGGTTGATAAGACTCAAAGAGCTAATAAGTTAGATTTGAATCTACATCTCCTTTAAAATATGTTGCCATCATAGCTAATTGAAATTGCTTTGCAGTGACCTATAGATTTAATAAAAGGAATTTGTAACAATCTTCAACTTGCTTCACAGACTAGGTGATTATTGGTTTATTGGACTGAGGGAAGAACCATGATTATTAGTGCACCAAGTTTTAGAATAACTTCAATTATAAATGCATTATTATAGGAACATAAATTAGTGGCCCACAAAAGAAGACTATTTATTTTAGATAACAAAATAACTTCCCAATATCTGAGGCTTTTTTAAATAAAAAAAAACATAGAAAACTTCAGGGTCAGATGCCCAAAGCTGTATGTTAAGGGAGATCTTTGTCCTTCTGTCTAGTCCATAAGTATTTGAGAGTTCAGGTATCAGTAAAAAAAAAAAAAAAATCTGATTTTACTAAAATACGGTTACCTACCTTTTGGCTCCTTGAGTTTAGAACCGTTTTTGGGGAGGTGAGAGGTGAGGAGAGACAGGAAGGGAGAGAGATGAGAAGCATCAACTCCTAGTTGTGTCCCTTTAGTTGTTCGTTGATTGCTTCTGGTATGTACCTTGACCAAAGGGCTCCAGTTGAGCCAGTGACTCCTTGTTCAAGCCAGCGACCTTGGGCTCAAGCCAGTGCTTGAGATCACATCAATGATCCTGTGCTTAAGCCAGCAACCTCAGGGTTTCAAACCTGGCACCTCAGCCTCCCAGGTTGATGCTCTATCCACTGCACCACCACCAGTCAGGCTAGAATCTCATTCTTATGTGCTTTAGTTTTTTTTCTAGCTCGTTGTCTTGAAGGAATGTCAAACTGAAATACATTTGCTATTGTTGTAGAAGGTGAATGTCTTCCGTTGAACCACAGCAATTTTAGTAACTGGTAACATGAATTAAAGGATTTCGGAGTTGAAGGGATCTTAGCAATTGTCTTCTTGTACAATTAAGTCTTGTACAGGTAAGGCAAATGAAGCATGGAATAGATAACGTGACTGCAGTTCTTTATTCATGTAAGGCTGTTAGAACTACGAATTGAATACCTCCAGTGTTTATCAGAAGGTATATGTAGACCACGACCATAACAGTAGAAGTCACTTGCTGGTTATGAGGCCAGACTCCTAAAGCAGTGGTTTTAGTTGGGTGAGTATAGACATTTATATCAGAATCTAAGGGACTTTCACAAAATATATACATATACCAAAAACCACTTGGCTAAATAGCCCTTCATATCAAGAGCATCTTTAATCAGTAAGCATATAGGCCCCATGGCTAGAAAACATGCAAAGTATTTTGCCTTTTGGAGACAGGTGTCTAGAAAACAGGTAGCTTAATAAGCTAATTAAAGATTGCACTGCAGATGGATATCACAAAGTTAACCTTCCCAGTGCTCACAAAAGACATTTGATTGGTTTATCATAAATGTTCTGAAAACCTTAAGTAAAAATATTACACTTGTAAGACCTTATTTTCCATGATTATTTTGATTGATGTACAGATTTTGAGAATTTATTGCAAACCAGCAAATTAGCCTGCCATTGTTTCATGGATATTGCTAAGAAGACATGATTTATCAGTATTTTTGCACCAACTACCTGAGCTTTACCTACCATAAGGGTACACAGAGTGGCCTGGATGACACCTACAGACCTAGAGTGATGTGTTACTGAAGAGGAGACCTGGGTTTAGGGAGCACGCATTTTTGCCCTAGAGGAAGATACTATTTCTTTCTTCTGAGGCTCTATTGTTTTTACAACTTCCTTTGAAGAGAAAGGTCTGGAGCAAAGAGCAGTCAGTACTTCTGCTCACAGGGCATGCAGAAATGTGAGAGGCCAATGGAGAATTGTCTCCCTATAGGTATCATATTAAGCAAACTAAGCCATTGTTTATACTCAATCTAAAGGAAACATGCTAAAAAACAAATGGTGTCAGGAGTGTGACCTCTGTGCACTTTGTTTTTATTTTGAGAAAAACTGTTGTTTGCATATTAAATGCCCCTCTAAGTATAGTAACATGAAAGTTAACTTGCTTAATTTTGATGAAGGCTGTTCTAGTTAATAGAATTAAAAAAGAATATTCAGATTCCTGTATGCCATAAAACACACCCTAGTCTTTTATCTCCCTCCCTGTTTTTACCTTAAAACATTTTCCTTTATGTTGTTTTTATTTTGTGCCTGTCCTGAACCAGATACCTTATGCTAGCCGGGTATATAGATATGAAAGATGTTGTATCCCATATTCAGAGTTGTTATATGCCAGGCATTTTGATTTTTATTTAATCCTTACACCAATTCTGTGCCATTTGAGGGAAGGAGACAGGGTAGGCTAAAGTTTTAAGTGTGTTCCTGGTAGAGTGAACAGCATATACAAAGGATTTGGAGAAGACGGGGTAGACAAAGAAGGGCATTCCGAGGAGAGCAGTATACCATGTGAAGGTCCAGAGGAGAGAAAGAATATAGAATTCTGAGTACTTCATGTACTGATATTAACCTATTTTTTAAACTAAAGTTTTAAATTTAAACTTGGGGCTTTTGCAGATTATACTATATCAGGGAGTGAAGGTCTGATTTTATTTATCTCAGTAGTTGTACTTATATCATACATTAAACCTTCTGTGTAGACTTTTTAAATTTCTCTTTTTTTTTTTTTTTTGCTGAGGGAACAAAAGGGGGAGAAATATTTCAGTATTATATCTTTTAGTTTCAGTATAAAAGGTATCATTTTTGGTGAGATTTCTTACATATTTTTGGTTTAAAGCAGTGTTTTTATTCCTATATAGTTTTTCCAATAGTGGGTTTCAAAATAGCTTTATTTAACCAGATTTCTGTGTTTTCCTGTTGACCAGAACTGTGGTTTGTTTTTCCTTTGAAAAACTTAGAAATTAAAGTTTTCCCTGTGCCATTTGTTTTTTATTAGAATAGTAAAGGTGTTACTAATTTTTAAAAATGTCTAACTCTTAGAGAGTCTTACTAACTTTTGGTTACCTCCAACTAATACTTTTACTCTGGTATTAAATTTTTAGCATCTTAAAATACAGGTTCAGTTAACAATTTAATTTACCCCAGTTTTTCCAAATGTATTTTGTTAGAATTAGAACTCTGCTCTAATTATATGGGTAATTTCATTAGAAAACATTTTTCTAAAAAGGATACTCTTTTTTATAGGGTCACAGTGAGGATCAAATGAGAATACATGGGCAACACCTAATAAATAATTGGCACATAGAAAGTTCTCAAATGATAGTTGTTACTCTTCTTGCCATATTATTTTTATTCCTCTCGACATATTATTTTTAAAAACTGTTCAAATTTGTTAACATATATACTTACCTGGCGGGGGTGATACAATGATCATAAATTTGTTACATGTGTGTGTATTTAAGTGGCAGACTATGTCCAGAAGTGATTATAAAAACTTTTAAACAAGTTTCTGTAAGCCTACACTGATCAGAATAGTACCTTTAGCCACACTTGGGTATTTAAATTAAAATTAAAATTTCTGTTTCTTGGTCCTGCTAGACACATTTCAAGTGCTTAATGGCTGCATGTGGCTAGTAGCAACTGTTTATGGTATAGAACATTTTCATTGATGCAGAAAGTTATATTGGACAGTGATGTTCTAAGCTGTTGGTTTTCGATATTTATTGCTCAGTTAGTAGAAACTTTAGTCAAGAAATTTTAAGCTGAATCCCATATAGAAGGTAGTCTGATGCACAGCTCAGGAGATTTAATAATTACTCCACTTACCCTTCCCATGGCCCCCCAAACACAGGGCTTTTATCCAAAGTTTGGGGAGTGGTCACTACTCTTTTTTTTAAACCAACTGATAAATTTAGAAAGAATTATAGAAATATCTATAAATAGTGTAAGCACCACCAAAATTCCTTGAGATAAGATGCTGAACCATTGGGTCAAAGATTTGAAACAGGTTATGGAGAAATCTTGCTAGTTTATCCAAATGATCAAACTTAATATTATAGGATGAACTAATACTATTTTTCTTGATGTGATGCATTACAAAAAATAGTACAACTTCATTTACTTTGTACTTCTGTCAGTTTTTTAAAGATGATAACTTAATGAAGAAACAATGAGACAGCCCTGGCCATGTGCCTCAGTATATAGTCATCTTACCATGCTGAGGTCACGGGTTTGATCCTTGGCCAGGCACATAAAGAGAAACAGTCAGTGAGTGCACAATTCAATGGAAAAACTAAGGGGAACAATGAGTTGGTATTCTCTTTCTCTCTTTCTCCCTTCCTTTCTCTCTCAGACATCAAAGGAAAAAATACAAAAAAAAAAAAAAAAAAAGAATTAGACAAAGTCAGATAGGAAATCTACAAAACAATTGGCTTGAAACCTTCAAAAATATTGGTATTATGAAAGACTAAGTAAATGGGGAAATTAAAGGAGACTAAGAGACATGGCAAGTAACTGTTGTATCCTGGATTCTCATTGGGTCTTAGATTGGAGGTAAAACCTAAAAAGGGCATTATTGGAATGACTGGAGTAATGGAACATGGATAATATAATAATGAAAAATAGATTTTCTGAGTGTGATAATTGTACTGTGCCTAGCAAGGAAAATACCCAGGCTCTGCGGTGGGATCATGTTGATAAATTTAGAAATCAAATGTCATGATGCTGCAAGTAACTTTCAAATGGTTCAATTAAAAAAAAAAGTGTGGTATTTGTGTAAAGAGAGAAAGCAAATGTGGCAAACTGTTAACAGTTGGTCAGTCTAAGTTTCTTAATTTTTTGGAATGTTTAAGATTTTTTCACTCCCCTCCAAGAACCAGTGTAATGTGCTAGATGAGGGTTTTTGTTGTACTTTCTTTCATCTTTTAAGTTTGAAAATTTTCTAAATAAAATAATTTGATTTTGGGTGATGGACACACAACACAATCAACAGTTCAAGTGCTATAGAAATTTTTACCTGAAACCTATGTACTCTTATTGATCAATGTCACCCCATTGAAATTTAATTTTTTAATTAAATTTAATTAAAAAATAAAATGTTGGCCTATAAGATGGGTTCCTTATTCTGTCTGCTTAGCAGACGATTCCAGGAAGTGTCCCTTCACCTTCATGCTATATGATTGCAATGGAATGGTTTGTCAAATTTCTATAGCCCTTTCAAGAGAAGGTGGTGTTGAACTGAACCTTGGATAAGGAGTTGTAAGAGCCTGAACCAACTACATAGGAAGAGGACAGGCATTTCAGGCAAGGAAACAACATAAGTAAAAGCAAACCCAGTTTGGGGCTGATGCTCTAATCAACTAAGCTATCTGGGGCCAATGCTAGAACCAATCCAGCCACTGGCTACTGAAGTGGAAAAGGGAGAAAAGGGGAGAGGGAGAGGAAAAGAAGCAGATGGTTGCTTCTCTTGAGCAACCTGACTGGGAATCGAACCCAGGATGTATGCATGCCAGGCTGACACTCTATCCACTAAGCCACCCGGGCAGGGCCCATTCTTTATTTTTATGGCAAATTGAAATTCATGTTAGAAATATTTGAAAATATCAGTTCTCTTAATAGCATTTCCCACTGACAGATGCTGTGAGTATCTCAACAGATAGGGAACACAGATAGATTCAATTAGGGATTGCCTATTTCTGCCTTTTTAACATTTTGGTGACCACCTAGAGTCATATATTTGTAGCAAATAATATCTTTCTAAGATTCTTGAATTGAAATTTTATAAAAATATATTTATTTGATAATATCACCATGCACCTTAATAATGCATTGTTTATAGGCTGATCAAATTTTTTAATTATACATTATTCATCCAGTTATAAATATCTTGTATACTGTAAGCAGTCAGTTTGAATTTTATTTATTTTTTCTAGAAAACTGATAATTCACTAGTCAGGATTGGCTGTGTCAAATCTCTAGTCTGTTTTGTACTGCTTTTTTCTCGTGTATGTTACAAAGCATTTTTATGTTTTCTCTGAGCATTTCAGTGGAAAACAATATAAGAAAGGAAGAAAATTTTAAGATCAGGATAAAAGCTATAAGTTAGAATAGAATATCAAGACTGCAGAAACAGTGACAATATATATGCTATCTTAGAGTTCATTTACCAAGGTGGAGCTGAAAAATTTTTTTATTGAGTTATAATTTACCCATAGTAAAATGTGTAAAATATGTAGTGTACAGCTTAATGAATTTGAGCTGGAAATTTGGTTCTGAGAGCTTCCTTCTGTCTAAGGCCAAAAATAAAACATACCAGGTCCTTGGAGGGGGCAAAACTTCCTAGTGCAATTTCTGAAAGCAAGTTCACGAATGGGGCCTTATATAGAGAGAATTGAATAATGTAGTGGGTTTCACAAAGTGTTTTCCTACAGTATCTGTTGTGAAAGCAGAGGTATAATTTTTATTAGGAGTTAAGGCTGGGGAGCTAAATAAGTAATCTTCATATAAAAATATGTATACCTACAGTATATCAAGAAATGGTTGACTTAATATCCTTCAAATAAAAGTTCTATCTACACAAACATATATTACATATATAACATTTATAAATTACATATGTATAAATACATGTTTGTATACATATTTATGTGTAGTATATATATATTATATATGTCTATGTAATTTCTTTAAATCTCTTGATAAAAGTTAGGCAGAGAAAGGGCTTTGGCAGCACATCTTTTGGGTTAAGAACTAGGAATGAATCTATTTCCTTAAGTGATAATTTTCTGTCCTGAAGATTCAAGATTAAAAAAAAATTATTTGAATACAAGGCTGCTCCACATTCAGAGGGAATTAGGCCAGCAGAGACCCTACAGGAAAAGCCAGAATTTACTGAAGGAACAGTCTGACTCAGTGCTGAAAAGGAATTAGTCAACTCTTCAAAGTTCTTTAAAGCATACCACGGCCTACATAATTTAACTGGAACATAATTTTGAACAAATATTCTCAGTTGGCCCTGTGGCTATAGAAAAATATCCGTAATGTTCCCATTAAAATCTGATTTTGAGCAATGTGAACCTGCCCAAAAGGAACTGATGGTAAAAGAAATTTTTTTCTCTTGAGATTATTTCTCTGTGATGCCTTTACTTTCAGTCAGTTTCTGAAAGCCTATAGTTTAAGTAGAAAGGAATGACTTCTTTAAAGAGTGCCACTAAGATTTTTCCACCAGGAAAATATACCACCTTACATTATGGTGCTTGATACATCTCTATTGTAAATTATCTTGGATTTAATAAGGTTCATACTGCTACATGATTTTCTCTCTTTAGACTTTGAGTAACATTTTCTTGTTAATTATATACAGATCCTTGCTAGTTGAATCTAAGGAATTTGGGGGTATTTTCAGAAATTGTAAAATAGAACTTTTCTCCTCATTACTGAATCTTTGGGCAGTAAAAATGCATTGTATTTAACATTGAAACAATTTACAGTTTTGTCATTTGAAATTACAGATGGTAATATGAAAAGATCTACCACATTTTGCTCATTATGTTAGGAAGGGGGATATATTAACCTAAACTAGCAAGAGAGTTGTGGACTCCAAATTGTCATAATATACAAAGTAAATTTTTAGGTAATGAGCAAATTTCTGAACAGTTACAGTCTAAGTTTTTTTAATAATTTTTTTTTGTCATCTTAGAAAGCAATGGCAAATTATTTTAAAATATCTGAGTTTTACTTGTTATTTAGATAGACTAGGCTATTTTATTTGATTATTTAACCCTTACAAAAAAACATTGAAGGGTAAGTAAACAATCATCCTATTTTATAGAGAGGGAAACATGGCTCCCATAGGAAAGATGGCCCCCAGTCACACTTCTCGGAAGTAGTGGAATTAGGATTTAAACCTGGTCAGTCTGACTCTTAACCACTATGTTATGCTTCTCAAAATGTATAGAGTAAACAATATTGTGACATGTCACCTCCCATTCTGTTCCTAAAGCTGAATTGCCAAGGTGTTTGCTCTTTCTTTCCTTTACTTCTCTTTTTGTTTTCTAACTCCCAATTTCTTTCTGTTCTAATAATAAAAAAATCTAGAGAAAAGAGAAGAAATGTGAAATTAAATATACTTGGGTTAAAACACCAAATTTATATATACTAGCTGTGTGACCATGGGCAAGGTTCTTATTTGAACTCTTTTAAAGGAAAATAGGACTTTTCTCTGTAATAGAGTTGATAACTCAAAAGTTTGTTGAAAAGATTTCAAAGATACTAATTTTAAAGTATTAGAACCAACGCCTGGAGGATAATAGGGGTTTACAAATATGCAACCACTATTGCCTCTACATTTCTACCTAAAACACTAAATGTTTTATATTTTTGTATGTTCTTGATTTTATTAACCATTTAAGGAAAAAATATGCCAATTATCTACTTTTTTTTCTTAGAGTGAAAGAGAGGAAGGGAGAGAGGGAGGAGCGAGATGAGAAGCATCAACTTGTAGTTGCATCACTTTAATTATTTATTGATTGCTTCTTACACATGCCTTGACCAGGGGACTCAAGCCTAGCCAGTGTCTGGTTGCTCAAGCCATTGACTTTTGGGCTCAAGCTGGTGCTTGGGATTATATTGATGATCCCGCGCTCAAGCTGACAATCTCAGGGTTTCAAACTGGGGACCTCAGTGGCGCTCTATCCACTGTGTCACCACCGGTCAGGCTACAATTTTTTCTAGAAAACAGAAGCAGAGGGAATATTTTCTTACTCATACTCTAGGGCCAGTGTTACCCTAATATCAAACCAAAGATAATAGAAGAAAACTATAGACTAATGTCAGTTATGAATATAAATGCAAAATCCTCAATATTTGCAAATTGAATACAAAATGTATAAAAAGAATAATATGCCACATAGTGGGATTTAGTCCAGGAATGCAAGGCTGACTCAGCATTTAAAAAAACAGTGTAATCCATTACTATTAACCGGTAAGATAAGAGAAATTATATGATCATGATATAGAGGCAGAAACATAATTTGACAAATTCTAGCCCCCATATATGATTAAAAAAAAACTCAGGAAACTAGGAACAAGGGAAACTTCCTCAACTTGATACAGTACATCTACCGAAAAACTTATGGCAAGCCTTGACCAGATGGCTTGGTTGGTTGGACCATTGACCTGGAGCGTGTGGAGGTTGCCAGTTCAATTCCCTGGTCAGGGAACATACAGGAGAAACTCGGTGTTCCTGTTTTTCTCTGTCCCTGCCTGTATCTCTCAAAAACAAACAACAACAACAAAAACTTACAGCAAACCTCATGCTTAATGGTGAGAAAGTAAATGCTTTCCTGTTACGATTCTGGAAAAAAACAATGATTTCCCCTCTGACTACTCATTTTCTATATTCTCGTGGAAGTCCAGGCTAATGAAATACGACAAGAAAAGGAAATAAAAGATACACAGATTGGAAAGGAATAAATGAAACTTTGCTTATAAATGGAATGATGGTAGAAAATTCCAAAGAATCAACAAAAAGTCTTCTGGAACTAATAAGCAGTTAACAGTGAGTTTGCAGGATACAAAGTCAATGTAAAAAAGTGTATTGTTTTCTTATAAAGTGGCAATGAACAACTGAAGTTTGATATTAAAAATGCAATGCCATTTATATTAGGACAAAAAAAATATGTATAAATCTAATAGTTGGAATTTGAAATCTAAGTGTGAATGCCATTTACATTAGTACCAACATTTTTGAAATCCTTAATATAAATCTAACATTGTGTAAAAGATATATATGAGGACAATAACAAAATTCTGATAAAGAAATCAAAGGAGATCTAAGTAAACAGAAAGATATTCAATGTTTGTTGATTCGAAGACTCAATATGGTTTAGCTGTCATTTCTTCCCACATTGATAAGCAGATTTAATGTAATCCCAGTCTAAATCCCAGGGAGTTATTTTGTTATATTAACACTCATTCTAAATTTATGAGGGAGAGGTAAAAGACCCAAAGTAGTCAACATAGTATGGAAAGAGAACAAAGTTAGAGGAAACATAAATACATAAAATCTGTAAACTCTCTAGACTATACAAGTAATAAAATGAATTTTGGGTACACCCAATAGTGTAAACAAAGCTTACAAATATATAGTAAAGTTGAGTGTGAGAAAGTAAGACTAAAGAATTCATGCAGTATGATGAAATTGTTCTATGTTATTTAAGGGTGGGTACGTAGATGATAAAAATAGAGAATCTAGGAAGTGATTACTAAAAATTAGGATAATTTCTATCTCTAGAAAAAGGAGGATGAAGGAAGAACGCTTGAGAGGTTTCTGGGGGGTACTGGAAGAGTTCTATTTCCCATTTTGGTAGTGGGTTATATAGGTGTTTATAACTTCAAATTGTACATATAATTTTTCTTGAAATTTGTTTCTAATAGAAGTGAAATTTACATAGCATATAATTAATCATACAATTCAGTGGTGTTTATAATGTTATGCAAACAACAGTTCTCTATAGTTTCAATTTTTTTTTATCACCCCATATTCATTATGGGATCACTTCATTCTCTCCTTTCCTGCAACCTTTCTTGTAACTTTGAGCCTGATTTTTGCCTCTATGGATTTACCCATTCTGAACATAGCAAATAAAAGGAATCATATGGTATGTGACCTTTTTTGTCTGATTTCTTTCACTTAGCATAATGTATCTAAGATTCATCCAGGTTATGGCTTTTATTAGCACTGTGTTCCTTTTTATGGCCAAATAATGTTCTATTATATGTATAGACTACAATATGTTCATCCATTTATTTATTATGGAATATGTGGATTTTCATCTTTTAGGAATTATGAATAATTCTACTGTAAACATTCTGTACATTAAGTTTTATGTACTATATTAACTATAATGTATGTAAGGTATATATCACTGAAAAGAGAAGGAAAAAGATCTCTCATTGGGACCATATGTATTATCAGCAATGACATGCTGAATACGGAGACAAAAGTGAATTAAATAAACATGGCTGTTACTCCCAAGAAATTTAAATATAATTCAGCATGTAGAATTTTTTTGTGGCATTACAAAAGCAGTCATTTAGTAGCGCACATTTTAATGACTCAGCATAGAGTTAGGGTATGATTTGTGAGAATATTAAGATCACTGGTATGTTGTGGCCAGTTAGGCTCTTGTGATTCCAAGTGAATTATAACTGAAAATCTCTGATTTCTTCTCTGTCAAGGTTGTGATTCCCTCTACTTTTCAACCCCTAGAAAAAGGTGGTATTATAGAAATAGGTGGTTTTTCTGTATTTATTTTTGAATAAAATGTAGAGGCTAAATTTTTAGCTTAAAACAAAGTCCTGGGAAATTTGGGGTATCTTTCTGTATTTTTCTGACAGAAAGTCAGAAAAAAATGTGTTAATTAAATATTAAAGCTAAAATAGTTTTAAAAATACTCTAACCAAAATCATTCTTTCTTTGTAATGTTTTTAAAAATGATAAACAAGTGATGGTTCAGTGCCAGTTTGAGTGTAAAAGGTATAATTATTTAGTTCCATTTATTGTTTTTATTATTATATGGTTAGTAGCAGAGATATTATTATATGGTTAGTAGCAGGTGTATGTGTGCACATGCGTGTGTGTATATGTGTATATATATGTACACATACACACACATTAATGACAGAAACTCCCACATACTTAAAACACATGATGGATTTGTACTGGTAAACTCACACTCGACCCCTCTGGAACATCATGTGTTTGTAGTATTACTGATAGTGCTTACAAAGTACTAAATGATATGATAGCAAAGGATAAATGAGTCTGGGTTGCATTTTAATTGATTTTCTTAATCTCAGCTTCATTTCAAAGAGGATTTTCTGCAATTTTCTGTGATGCAATAAGACAAAGGAAATAGCTAAGGAAATCAGGATGACTGGGAAATGAGTACAAGCAAGATGAATATTCAAGGTTATATTAATACACAAAGACTGACTCTTTCAAGTTTTGAGTTGCCTAATGGCCAATAAAAAGAGGGATTAATCTGTAAAATTAAGAGATGTGATTTTTAAAATCTTTTTGCCAAGATACGTATAGTTTATAAATATATAGTTGCTGATAAGTGCCTGAATTGGAAAATCTAGCTTTTTTTCTCAAGCATTTTGTAGAAGAGGAATATGAAGTCCTAAACCCATTGCTAAAGGTAGTTTAAGTTCTGTAGTTTCAGTTTTAACATTATTGATTGTATATCATTGTGACATTTTATATTGTTTATACTTTGTATTATGCTGTTTTAGATTTTTAAAGACTATTTTATGCTAAAGTTATTCTATTTTTTGAATTCCAAAACCACCTTTAAGATTCACACTATTTTTCTAGTTCATTTGGGATTATTATTGTGGAAGATGGAGGCTTCAAGAAACTGTTCTAACTTCTGCCTTCTTATTTTGGAGAATTAACCTTCTGCTTGCTAGTGAATCTAATACTGGACTCTTCATCTATTGAGTGGTCTTTTTTTGTACTAGGTACTTTTTTGACACTTCCTGACTCTCTCTTTTTTACAGCTGTCTCTTTGCTGGTTTATCTCTGTTTGGTTTCTTTCATTCATTAATCCCTATTTGAGGCATGGCTTTTCTTCCAGATCACTCAAATCTCCGCGGGTTCTTTCCCTCAAATCTCCCCAGGTTCTTTCCCGGAAGACAACCCCTTAAACCATAAGTGCCATTCCAGAATAGCTCCCTGCTGCCCTCTTCTGGTAGTGAAATTAGGGTGTCATTGAGCATATTTTGGTTTTTAATATTTTGCGTAGACTAGCGGTTTTCAAGGCTTGTTGCACATTAGAACCACTTTGGGAGATTTTTAGAAAAACTACCTGTGACTGGGCTTCTCTTGAGGATTCTGATGTAATTGATTTAGGGGGAGGGTTGAGGGTGAGTGTGCAGGGGGTTTTATTTGTTTTTTAACTCCTTAGGTAATTAAAATCTCTAGCCAGTGATTAAAATTCTAACACCAAAATAGAGGACCCTTGGAATCCTGTAAAGCTAGAGCTACTTAGATATAGTCCTCATGTTTTTAAGTACCAAAAGTAACACTTGGAGTAAAGAATAAAGGACTGTTTCTACCATCTTCAGGAAAGGTCTAGTTGAGACAAGGATATGATATAAATAAATGATAAAATCTAAAATCTATAAAACACCTACTAATACCTGAAGAGATTTTTTGGGTATACTCTCTATCATCATTCGCTTGTTTGATTTTAGATTCATTTCTCAACTTTCGCTTCCTTCTGTCTCAGGCTTCTCCTTGGATTTGATGATTGAGAAATACTCATACTAATGAATATAGGGAGAACACTCATACTAATATTTCTTTTAAAAAAAATATTTTTAGAAAATTAAATTTAACAGGGTGACATTGATCAATAAGAGTACATATGTTTCAGGTAAACGTTTCTATAGTATTTGAACTGTTGATTATGTTATGTACCCATCACCCAAAGTCAAGACATTTTTTGTCACCATGTATTTGTTCTTTACGCTGTTCCCCCATCCCCCTGGTAACCACTTCACTTTTATCTATGTCCATGAGTCTCAGTTTTATATCCCACCTATATGTGAAATCATATAGTTCTTAACCTTTTCTGATTTACTTATTTCACTCAGTATAATATCCTCCAGGTCCATCCATGTTATTGTAAATGTCACTATATCATCATTTCTTATGGCTGAGCAGTATACTGTATTCCATTGTATATATGTACCACATCTTTTTAATCCAATCCTCTGTTGAAGGACACTTTGATTGTCTCCAGGTCTTGGCCACTGTGAATAACATGTGAACATGGAGGTGCATGTGTCTTTACGTACTAATATTTTTGAGTATTTTGGGTAGTTACCCAGTAGAGGGATTGCTGGGTCATATGGTAATTCTATTCTTAATTTTTTGAGGAACCACCATACTTTCTTCCATAGTGGTACTAATTTGCATTCCCACCAGCAGTGAATGAAGGTTCCCTTTTTCTCACAGCCTCTCTGATACTTATTACCTGTCTTGTTGATATTAGCTAATCTAACAGATGTGAGGTGGTATCTCACTATAGTTTTGATTGCATTTCTCTAATAGCTAGTGAAGATGAGGATTTTTTCATATATCTGTTTACCATTTGTATGTCCTCTTGGGAGAAGTATCTGTTCAGGTCCTCTCCCCATTTTTTTTTTTTTTAATTTTTTTATATTCATTTTAGAGAGGAGACGAGAGAGAGAGAGAGAGAGAGAGAGAAAGGAGGGAGGAGCTGCAAGCATCAACTCCCATATGTGCCTTGACCAGACCAGTGCAGGGTTTTGAACTGGCGACCTCAGTGTTCCCAGGTTGACGCTTTCCCCATTTTTTTTTTAAAAAAACACAGAATTCCATTTTATTTCTTTTTATTTATTTATTCATTTTTTAGAGAGGAGACACAGAGAGAGAGAGAGAGAGAGAGAGAAAGGGGGGAGGAGCTACAAGCATCAACTCCCCTGTGTGCCTTGACCAGACCAGTGCAGGGTTTTGAACTGGCGACCTCAGTGTTCCCAGGTCGACTCTTTATCCACTGCGCCACCACAGGTCAGGCCCTCTCCCCATTTTTTAATTGGATTGTTTGCATGTTTGTTGCTGAGTTTTATGAGTTCTTTATATATTTTGGATATTAACCCCTTATCAGAACTATTGTTTGCAAATATCTCCCATTTAGTTGGCTGCCCGTTTGTTTTTTTGTCAGTTTCTTTTGCTGTGCAGAAGCTTTTTTGTTTGATATAGTCCCATTTATTTATTTTTGCTTTTACTTCCCTTACCTTTGGGGTCAATCATATTATTTCTCAGTTGGATTAGAAACCTGATGGGATATATATCTTTATCATGAACTTCTTAAATTTGTTGTTAAATAACACTTATAATCATATTTTAAATAATACTTCCTGTTCATTCTTTTTTAAGAGTAATATAGGAACTACTTTTCATTTTACATTTTAACCCATGGTACAATTGGATTAATTTGGATTATTTTGTTTTAGTAGATTATTAATTTGTTTTTCCAGTTTTCCTTTACCCAATCTGTTTACTAATATGATTCTTGCTTTGCTAATTGGAACTGCTGAACATTCATGTAAATTATCTCTCCTGGTTCCCAACCTTCACGGTTTAAAGTTATGATTCTTAACCCTGTATTCACCTATAATTATCTGAAGAATTTAAAAAATTATATATACACAAGTCCCATTCTCAGATTTAAGTGGACCAGGATAAGGATGGCTGTTAAACTGGAACTCGGGCTGGGGCCTGAGCATTGGTGTGTTTTAAAAGCTTTGCAGATGATTTGTAATAGTTATCCAAGATTAATAACTACTGTCTTAACAATTATTATAACTTTCGTTGGCCACATCCAAGTTCTATGAAAAACATCAGTATACTTTCTTTACACTTTTTTTTATAAAAAACATCATTACACTTTTTTTCTTTTTATTGAACATTTAAAATAGATGTTACAAGGTTAAAAACAAAACAAAAGCTCTCCAAAAGCATTGAAGATATAACCCAATCCAATGAAAGTAGTAACCTACACTTTATTGGATTGTTTGCTGCACATTGGTCCTGGAATTACATAGGCTCAAATCTTGATTCCTTACCTCTCTGGCCATTTAATTTAGGGTGTGATTTTTTTTTTTTTACTTTGTCTCTCAAATAAAGAAATTAAAATTATTTCCTTTATAGAGTTGTGGATTAAATGAATTAATATGTGTAGAGCACTTAGAACTATGCCAGTAAGTTAGTAATCATTTGAAGATTGTTAACTATGATGATTTTGGTGGTAGGGATGGTAATGGTCATTAATTATTGTTTTACCCAGTCTTCTGTTATTAGATATTTTTATTATTCCTAGTTTTCCAATATTATAAATAATGCTATGATAAACAGCCATTTACATATTTTTATATAAATCTCTTTAATTTCTAGAAGTGGTATTTGTTCATCAATTTTATTAGAAAAATTAGGGTTAAAAGGAGCTTAGAACCACCTCCCATAAGGATTATTTTGTTAGGTTGGTGTGGTTATTGTTAATTCAGATTTGAGCTTTTTGTGGGGACAACTAATTGGTCCTTAAAAAAATACCACAACAGTGTCTTTTCCACTTACTTATCTACCAATTTAAAAATACTAGCTTCTGTTGAGGACTATGTGCGTATATTAATACAAGCCATTTGTGTATATTATTACATTGATACAACAAACCTATGCGGTGCTTATAGATGAGAAAACTGAGACATAGGGAGGCTAGTATGTATATAATTTACAGCTCAAATATTTTAATGTTTGTATATCTTATAGTTGCCCATTAGCATCATTTTATAAGTGTCTCTTATGGAAAAAGCCCCAAGTGGCTTCTACTGATCCTAGGTCAGTTGATTGATGGAGGGATAAATTTCTGAAATAAACTGGGTCAATTGCATTTTCTTACCTAGGAATTACTTTCTTTGCTAATTTTAATAGTTCATTTATTTGGGAAATTCTTTTAAACTTTGTTTTTTTTTGTAATTCAGTGTGAGGAGGGTAGGCAGAGACAAACTCCTGCATGCACCCCGACCAGTATTCACCCGGCAAGCCCACTAGAGCACCATGTTCTGCCCATCTTGGGTTATGCTCTGTTGCTCAGCAACCAAGCTTTTCTTAGCAAGCCTGAGGTGGAGGCCATGGAGCCACCCTTAGTGCCTGTGACCAACTCACTCCAGTTGAACTATGGCTGCAGGAAGGGAAGAGAGAGAGAGAGAGAGAGAGGCGAGAGGGGAGGGATGGAGAAACAGATGGGCACTTCTCTTGAATGCCCTGACTGGGAATTGAACCTGGGACATCCACACACCAGGCCGATGCTTTACCACTGAGCCAACCAGCCAGGGCCAGTAGGCAAATTCTTATTAAGGGCCTATTTATTATATGATATACATTGTTTTAACTGGTAGAGAAGCAGTGATGGAAAAGAGATAAAATGAATTTCCTGCCCTCCTGAAACAAATAAATTGTGGCTTGACATACATGGTAGCCATCAAAGGAAAGGCTTATAAATGTATTCTGTTAAGTTCTATAGAAATCCCTGGTTCTGCCATCTAAAGCCTGATGATTTAATTCTTTCCTCAGTTCTGTGAGCTACCCCAATATCTTTCCAACTTTTTCATTCAGTAAAGCTGACTGCATCCCTTATTTTTAATTTCAATTTATTTTAAACCAATAGAGCTTAACTAATATATAAATAAATTGAACCTGGAATGGGGATTTATGGTGGACTGAGCTTAGTTCATATGTCTACCCTTAGATGGGACAGACAGCATGGCCATGAAGATGTGGAACTTGAATACAAATGATATCTTCTGTATAATCACGATTTTAGAATAGGAAAATGATTATTCCACAGTTGGAAGGTTGGGCCATTTTTTTCTCTACTAAAGAAAGCAATGACTCTACAGTATATACCTATAATATATGTTATATTTTGTTAGGACTTTGAAAAAAATTTTTAAAGATTTTTATTTACTGTATTCATTTTCTAGAGAGGAGACAGAGAAGGGAGGGAAGAGCAGGAAGCACAAACTCCCATATGTGCCTTGACTAGGCAAGCCCGGGTTTCAAACCAGTACCCTCAGCATTCCAGGTCAACCTTTTATCCACTGTGGCAGCACAAGTCAGGCCAGGACTTTGAAATTTTGTTCCTTGTTATCTCGTGTTTTTATTAAGGACTTGTAGAAATTTGGTGCAAGGAGAAGAGCCAGTACTTATATTTCTTAGTTTGTCTGAAGTGGAATTCTTCATTCTTAAAAGACTAAAAAAGTAAAAATATTCTGGTCTCAGAAAATATGAAAACTGTTGTTTTTCAGAATAACTGGTTTTGTGTTTTGAACTAGCTCTTTTAAGATGTTGACCTTCTACTTTTTGTATTTGTCATAGCTAACTAAAAAATAGCTTGAAGACAGTGACAATGTCACCACATTCTGTACTAACTTATATAGAGATGATGTTCAATAAATTTTATTTTGCTTCTTAGAATATTTTTATTAATTTTAATTTATTGTTTCAACATGGATTCAAGTGTCCCACTCAAAATTACACCTCCACATCCTACCCTTGTGTCCCTCATTACACCCCTTTTACACCCCTCCTTCTAACTTCCTACCCCCTTCCCTCTGGTATTTGTTGTCTTTTTCTTTTTTGGCAGGGCCAAACTATTATTTTTATTAATTTTAATGGGGTGACATTAATAAATCAGGGTACATATGTTCAAAGAAAGCATCTCCAGGTTATCTTATCATTCAATTATGTTGCATACCCATCACCCAAAGTCAAATTGTCCTCTGTCACCTTCTGTCTGGTTTTCTTTGTGCCCCTACCCTCCCCCCTCTCCCTCCCTCACCTCCCTCCACCCAACCCATAACCACCACACTCTTGTCCATGTCTCATAGTCTGTTTTACTTATTTCACTCCATATAATGTTATCAAGGTCCATCCATTTTGTTGTAAATGATCCGATGTCATCATTTCATATGGCTGAGTAGTATTCCATAGTATATATGTACGAAAGCTTTTTAATCCACTTGTCCTCTGATGGACACTTGTGCTTTTTCCAGATCTTCGCTATTGTGAACAATGCTGCCACGAACATGGGGGTGCGTTTCTTCTTTTCAAACAGTGCTACGGTGTTTTTAGTGTATATTCCTATAAGTGGGATAGCTGGGTCAAAAGGCAGTTCAATTTTTAATTTTTTGAGGAATCTCCATACTGTTTTCCACAGTGGCTGCACCAGTCTGCATTCCCACCAGCAGCGCAGGAGGGTTCCCTTTTCTCCACATCCTCGCAAGCACTTGTTCTGTGTTGTTTTGCTGATGAGCGCCATTCTGACTGGTGTGCGGTGATATCTCATTGTGGTTTTAAAATGCATTTCTCTAATGATTAGTGATGTTGAGCATTTTTTCATATGCCTATTGGCCATCTATATGTTCTCTTTGGAGAAATTTCTATTCATTTCTTTTGCCCATTTTTTGATTGGATTGTTTGTCTTCCTGGTGTTGAGTTTTATAAGTTCTTTATAAATTTTGGTTATTAACCCCTTATCAGACGTGTTGTCGAATATGTTCTCCCATTGTGTGGTTGTCTTTTTATTCTGTTCTTATTGTCTTTAGCTGTGCAAAAATTTTTTACTTTCATATAGTCCCATTTGTTTATCTTGCCTTTTATTTCATTTGCCCGTGGAGATAAATCAGCAAATATATTGCTGCAAGAGATGTCGGAGAGCTTGCTGCCTATGTTTTCTTCTAAGATGCTTATGGTTTCATGGCTTACATTTAAGTCTTTTATCCATTTTGAGTTTGTTTTGTGAATGGTGTAAGTTGATGGTCTAGTTTTATTTTTTTGCAGTTTGATGTCCAATTTTTCCAACACCATTTGTTAAAGAGGCTGTCTTTACTCCATTGTATGTTCTTTCCTCTTTTGTCAAATATCAGTTGTCCATAAAGGTGTAGGATTATTTCTGGGTTCTCTGTTCTGTTCCATTGATCTATGTGCCTGTTCTTATGCCAGTACCAGGCTGTCTTGATTACAGTGGCCTTGTAGTATACCTTGATATCCGGAAGAATTATACCTCCTGCTTTATTTTTTCTTTTTAAGATTGCTGAGGCTATTCGTGTTCTTTTTTGGTTCTATATAAATTTTTGGAATATGTATTCTATATCTTTGAAGTATGTCATTGGTATTTTAATAGGTATTGCATTGAATTTATAAATTGCTTTGGGTAATATAGACATTTTAATGATGTTTATTCTTCCTAGCCATGAGCACGGTATATGCTTCCACTTGTTTGTATCTTCCTTGATTTCTTTTATCAATGTTTTATAATTTTCCGAGTACAAGTCCTTAACCTCCTTAGTTAAATTTACTCCTAGGTATTTTATTTTTTTGTTTGCAATAGTGAAGGGGATTGTTTCCTTAATTACTTTTGCTGACAGTTCATTGTTGATATATAAAAATGCCTCTGATTTCTGAGTATTAATTTTATATCCTTCTACCTTGCTGAATTCATTTATAAGGTCCAGTAGTTTTTTGACTGAGACTTTAGGGTTTTCTATATACAATATCATATCATCTGCAAATAGTGACAGTTTTACTTCTTTTTTTCCAATTTGTATGCCTTTTATTTCTTCTTCTTGTCTGATTGCTATAGCTAGGACTTCCAGAACTATGTTGAATAAGAGTGGTGAAAGGGGGCACCCCTGCCTGGTTCCTGATGTTAAGGGGATTGCTTTTAATTTTTGCCCATTTGGTATGATATTGGCAGTGGGTTTCTCATAGATGGCCTTTATCATGTTAAGGAATGTTCCCTGTATTCCCACCTTGCAGAGAGTTTTGAGCATGAATGGGTGCTGGATTTTATCAAATGATTTTTCTGCATCTATTGAAATTATCATGTGATTTTTGTCCTTCCTTTTGTTTATGTGATGAATCACATTGATCGATTTGCAAATATTGAACCAGCCTTGCCTCTCCAGAATAAACCCCACTTGATCATGGTGTATGATTTTTTTCATATATTGCTGCATCTGGTTGGCTAATATTTTGTTGAGAATTTTAGCGTCTAAATTCATCAGGGATATAGGCCTATCATTTTCTTTCTTTTTGTTGTCTTTGCCTGGTTTCGGGATCAGAATTATGATCGCCTCATAAAAGGTTTTGGAAGTCTTCCTTCCTCTTGAATTTTTGAAATAGCTTGAGGAGGATAGGAGTTAGTTCTTCTGTGAACTTTTAGTAGAATTCACTTGTGAAGCCATTAGGCCCAGGACTTTTCTTTTTTGGGAGTTTTTTGATAACTGTTTCGATCTCATTTGTTGTAATTGGTCTGTTTAGGTGTTCTGATCCTTCCAGATTGATTTTTGGAAGATTATATGATTCAAGAAATTTGTCCATTTCACCTAGGTTGTCTAATTTTTTGGCATAGAGTTCTTCATAGTATTTTCTTATAATACTTTGTATTTCTGTTGTGTCAGTTGTTACTTCTCCACTCTTTTTTCTAATTTTATTTATATGAGTCCTCTCTCTTTTTGTCTTTGTGAGTCTAGTTAAAGGTTCATCGATCTTGTTTACCTTTTCAAAGAACCAGCTCCTGGTTTCATTGATCCTCTGTATTGTTTCCTTAGCCTCAATGTCACTTATTTCTGCTCTAATCTTTATTATTTCCTTCCTTCTACTTGTCTTAGGTTTTATTTGCTGTTGTTTTTCTAGTTCTTTTAGATGCAGGGTAGGGATGCTTATTTGAGGTTTTTCTAGATTCTCATGGTATGCCTGTAGTGCTATGAACTTTCCTCTCAGTACTGGTTTTGCTGTGTCCCATAAATTTTGAGGTGATGTATGCTCATTATCATTCATTTCCAGAAACATTTTTATTTCTTCTTTGATCTCATTGTTAATTCATTCTTTATTTAATAACATGTTATTTAGTTTCCTAGTGTGTGAGTATTTTTCAGTTTTATTTGTGTGTGGTTAATTTCTAGTTTCATGCTATTTTGATCAGAGAAAATGCTTGATATGATTTCAATCTTCTTAAATTTGTTGACACCACTTTTGTGTCCTAACATGTGGTCTATCCTAGAGAATGTACCATGAGCACTTGAAAAGAATGTGTATTCTACTGCTTTAGGATGAAAATTTCTGAAGGTATCTATTAAATCTAGTTGATCTAGTTTATCCTTTAAGTGTGCTCTTTCTTGTTAATTTTCTTTCTTGAGGATCTGCCTAGTGATGTTAGAGGGGTATTGAAATCCCCTACTATGATAGTATTGCTGTTAATCTCGCCCTTTATATCCATCGAAGTCTGCTTTATGTATGTCCGGGCTCCTATATTTGGTGCGTAGATATTTATAACGGTTATATCTTTCTGTTGAATTGTTCCCTTTATCATTATGTAGTGACCTTCTTTATCTCTTACTACAGTATTTGTTTTAAAGTCCATTTTGTCAGATATAAGTATTGCTACCCTGGCTTTTTTTTCATTTCCATTTGCTTGAAATATTTTTTTCCGTCCTTTTACTTTCAGTCTGTGTGCATCTTTTGTTTTAAGGTGTGTCTCTTATAGACAGCATATGTATAGATCCTGTTTCTTTATCCACGCAGCTACCCTATGTCTTTTGATTGGGTCATTTAATTTATTTACATTTAAGGTTATTATTGATATGTAGTTGTTTATTGCCATTTTATTCTTTAAAGCTGTATTCTTCTTTTGCTATATTCTTTTCTCTCTTTGAATTGTTCACAATAGGCCCCTTAGCATCTCTTGCAGCATTGGTTTGCTTTTAATGAATTTCTTGAGGTTTTCTTTTGTGTGTGGGAAGCTCTTTATTTCTCCTTCAATTTTAAACATTAGCCTTGCTGGATATAGTAGGCTTGGTTGTAGGTTCTTGTTCTGCATTACTTTGAATATATTTTGCCATTCCCTTCTGGCCTCAAGTGGTTCTGTTTAGAAGTCAGATGTCATCCTGATGGGGGCTCCTTTGTATGTGATAGTCTCTTTTTCCCTATCAGCTTTTAATTTTTTCTCTTTATCACTTATCTTTGGTTTTTAACTATGATGTGTCTTGGTGTAGATTTCTTTGGGTTTTTCTTTAATGGAGTTCTGTGTACTTCTTGAACGTGTGAAACGTTTTTCAGCCTTAATTTAGGGAAGTTTTCTGCTATGATTTGATTGAACAAAGTTTCTATCCCTTGTTCTTTCTCCTCTTCTTCAGGAACCCCTATGATGCGGATGTTATTTCTCTTCATGTTGTCACAGAGCTCCCTTAGAGTTTCCCTAGATTTTTTGAGTCTCTTTTTTGTATTCTGCCCTGCTTCTGTGCCTTTGTTTACCTTGTCCTCTAACTCGCTGATTTGATCCTCAGCTTCATTCATCCTGCTTTTAATTCCTTCCATTGTGTTCTTCAGTTCTGATACTGTATTTGCCATTTCTGCCTGATTCATTTTTATTATTTCAATTTCCATTTTTATACTTGCTATCTCTTTATTTAGGTGTTTGTAATGACTATCTATTGTTGCCCTAAGCTCTTTGAACATCCTAACTCTCATTATTTTAAACTCTACATCAGGTTGTTTGGTTATATCTGATTCATTCAGGTCCTTCTCTGGGGATTTCTCTTGATTCATTTGTGTTGCATTCCTCTGCCTGCCCATTTTGTCTGTGTAAGTAGGGTTTGGCTACTGGTGTCCAATGGGTGTTGCCTCTGTGTTCCCTAGGTGTGGTTTGTCTGCAGGCCCGCCACCCCCACTGCCGCTGCCTAGGGCGGTTGGATGTGGGTGTTGCCAGTGCCGGCCATTGAGGCTGCTGCTGCGGTCTTCTCCTTGCCTCCCTGGCAGGGGCTGTGTTGTCGTGCTAGGCTTTGTAAGCCTCAGCCGGTTTCGGCCTTTGCCCCTCTTGCACGGGTGGGACCGTCCACCACACTCAGGCCACAAGCCTGGGCACCAAAGCCAAGGGTGAGCACTTTTGCTTAGCTTTGGGTCCCTGGAGCCTGTTTCTCCAGCCAGGAGGGGCTTCTGGTGCACGCTCAGCTGCTAACCCAGGCTTCAGCCTCACCCATGCCAACCTCGGCTCCACGGCTGGAATGGGGTGCTGCTATGCGCTCAGCTGCACACCGGGCTTCCGCCCCACCTCCTCAGGCAAAGCCAGTTTGTGCAGGGCTTCAAGCCTTGGAGGCCTGGTGTGGCTGAGCGCCTGCTTGCCCCTGCCCAGTGGCGGATCTCTGCCCATTTCGGGCTCCCCCTTTTCCCTCACAGGTGGGGTCGCAGGTGGGCCCGCAACTGCTGGACACTTTTGCACGTCCCCTTTGCCCCGGCTGGGCTAGACTGAGCTCACGCCAGCCTCCTCGGCCTCTACCCTCCCCACCCCATCCCCCACCCCTCGCCGGCAGAACCGCGCTTCCGCGTTCCGCCAGTGCCCGTCTTCCAGCAAGCCCTCAGCAGTGTTGGTCGGAGCACTGCACCTCAGACCCTAACACTCCATACTGTAGTCCTGAAAGCTCCTTCCTTCTAAGCAACTGTGCTCTAAGTGCCGCAGGAGGGCCTGTTTGGCTGGTGTCCTGCTTCCTCTTGCTGGTTCCAGGGGAAATATTATTTTAGATTTGTGGAGTGACTCAGCCCAGGGTTTAGGGTGGCTGTCCCTCAAAGCTTTTCTCCCTGTGCCTTCCAGACCGCACTCTTTTCCCGCTGCTCTGGTCATCTCTTCTCTCCCTGTCTCCTGGAGTCCCAGGTGAGTGGTTGTGAGAGAGGTTTTCTGTGCCGTCCCTTTAAGAAGAATCCTGGGTCTGAGACAACTTTTTCTTTTTCACAAACAGTATCCTAATCTGTTTCCCAGCTAAATACTGTCTATACGCCTTTTCTAGGCTCTGGGGTGCAGGCTGGGGCTTTGTTCCTGGACCCAGGTTCCTACCCTAGCGCTAGCCTCTCTTCCTGGCACACAAGTCTCTCCAGGCTGCCTTTCGCTCCAGGGAGCTGGGCAGCCCTTTCTGCATTTTCACTTTCCTATCAGTCTCAATGTGGCTTCTTCAGTGTTCCCCGGTTGAAGGTCCTCTCAGTCCTGTTCAGCGATAGTTTATCCAGATGATGGTTCTTAAAGTCAAGTTATAATCCACTTTGGTTCTGGGAGTTGGAAGTTGGTATGTCCCTTTACTGCATCGCCATCTTGCGCTGATGTTCAATAAATTTTGACACGATTTAAGTTAAAAAAATTGACCATGTATAGTTTTATCATAAGTTTGGTTATTATTGCAAGATTATGAAATTCAGTGAGTTGCAGAAAAATATTCCAAATCTCCCTTTTTTAAAACTTGTTAGTTTTGAACTAATTTTAGACTTTAAAAAACTTGCAAAAATAGTAGTTTTCATATATCTCTTACCAGCTTCATATAATGTAAACATCTTGCATAACTGTTGGACAGTTATCAAAAGTAGAAAATTAACGTTGGTAAAATACTATTAACTAAACTGGAGGTCTTATTTGAATTTTACCCGTTTTTCCAGTAAGGCCCTTTTTAAATAATGATTCAATTTAATTTAGCTGATACTTCATATTTATTCTCCTACAGTCATTAATTCTTTATACTTTCTTCCATCTTTCATGACCCTAATATGGATTTGTCCAGTCTGTCCTCATGATTAAAGTTATACATATTTGACCATAGAAATAACTTGTATGTTTTATTATGAAGAGTCAGTATGTCTTATTTACTACTGATGTTGATCTTAGTCACTTGGCTAAGGTAGTTTCTGCTAGGTTTCTCCACGGGTAAGCTACTGTCTTTCCCTGTGTAGTTGATAAAGTTAGTTGGGAGATTCTTTTAGACTATGCAGATAACATCCTAGGACCCCTTTTTTTTATTTCCTTTAATAAAAAAGACCTACTTATTTATCATTCAAAATGTATCTTTCTTTTTTGTGATCCCACCCAATCCAGTTTGTGTCCTTCAATTCAATTCATTGTTCAGAGCCATGTATGCAAAATATTAGGAATGTAAAACTGAACAAGACTCAAATCCTGTAATATTACATAATAGTAGGGTTTGGCATCAGATGGACCTGAGTTCAGTTCCTTAATTCTTGGAGTTATCTGAAATTGTGCAAGTTGCTCATTGTCAGTGAGTCTCACATCTCACAGAATTATTAATGGGGAATAAATATGAAATTCTAGAAATGGCAAACTAATCTGTAATGATAATGCATCATTGGTTGGGTGCAGCCAGAGATGGCAAGTTGACTTCAAGGGGGCTGAGGGAGCTTTTGGAGATGATGGAAATATCCTCTATCTTAATTATTATTCCAAAACTTATACTGTGCATTTTAAATTTACTTATTTTAATATGTAAATTATACCTCAGTGAAATTAATTTAAAAGCCAAATTTATTCTCCTTGAACCCAGCTTTCTACTTAATGGTGTGGAATATGACTACTTGGAATCCATAAAAGTCTTTGGATTTTGGAAGTCATCTAGCTCTCCCTTCGTTCAGAGGAGCCTTGTGACTGGCACCTTAGCTTTCACAGAGCAATCTAAGTTGAGGTCCCTAGTTTTCACATTTCAGCATGTCTTAGGTCTGAGACTCGGAAGTTACTCTGTTTCTTCAATGGCCTTCAAACCCTTCGGGCCTTTGGTCATCGTAGAGTCCGAAGTGTTTGCCCTTCTTAGAACCTTTTAAATTGATTATGGTAGGGAGAAATGATTATCTAGGTGGTCAAATTTAAATGATGTCTATTTCGTAAGACTCTGGGTATAGAATTTCATCTTTCACTTTACAACTCCAGAACTGGCTGGATCTTCACATGCTCCTGGAAGTTCATATTTAGTAATCTAGTTTCTAGGATTGATTTGTTGGCATACCCTTGTATGGGTATATATGGCTGTGTGTGTGTGTGTGTGTGTGTGTGTGTGTATATATATATATATATATATATATATATATATATATATATATATATATATATATTACATTTAATTTATTCTTTCCCCGAGTACTTAAGGACTTTGGTAGTGTGGGGGAGGAAGAAACTTTACCCGCCTAGGCTCTTTTGGCTGGTCTAATAAGTCTGTCTACATGAGACAGGTTAACAAGAGATAATAACCTGACTTAATTACATACATATGCACGGGAATCCCACATACAGGAAAGGGTCAAAGATAGAAAGGGAAAATGAGGCATATGTGACATTCTGAGCAAATGATGGGATGAGATGTGTTGGGACTACAAAGGGGAGGAAGATTATTGCATGATGATAAGAACAAATGTTCAAGTAATTAGGAGTTTGCCTTGCCATGTAGCTAGGTCAAAAAAAGTTATTTTTGGTGATAACTAATATTATGGGCATGGTCCCTAATTTATATTCTTTAAGGGAGAGGTAAAGTTTCTTGTGCCTGCAGGGTCTCAGTTGCCTTTAGCTCAAAATGGAGAGTCACATATCTTAGAATGACTGGTTATAAACTCCTGTTGTTGAGAAGAAATTTTTATGTGTCTATTTTATTTTGTTTTTTTAAAAGATTTTATTTATTCACTTTAGAGAGGGGAGAACAAGAGAGAGAAAATGAGGGGAGGAGCAGGAAGCAAGGAAGCATCAACTCCCATTTGTGCCTTGACCAGGCAAGCCTGGGATTATGAACCCGCCACCTCAGCATTCCAGGTTGATGCTTTATCCACTTATTATTTTCCATGAAATTTAAAAGTCATATTTTGTAGAAAGGGTACCAGTGTTTTATAATTCTTCCTTTTCTTATTTTGATGATAGGCAAAGGAAAAATTGCAGTTGAGGAATTAAGAACACAAAATGCTGACAGCATAAAATAGTTAGTTTAGTTTTTCTCTGATTAAAATAAATTTAGTTGGTAGTGCTCTCTCTAGAATATCAAGGGCTGGATGGATAAGCGTAAACAATTGCATAGCTTTTTAGATAGTAATATATTTAAATATAAATTCTGAATCTCTAGATAAGCTACTAGATGATAGACTGCTTAATGGCAAGGGCAGAGGCCCTGGCCAGTTTGCTCAGTGAATAGAACATGGTCCCGGCACCCTAAGGTCGTGGGTTCAATCCCTGGTCAGCGCTCATAAGAGAAGCCACCAGTGATTGTACAACTAAATGGAACAACTAAGTAGAATAAGAAATTGATGTTTCTCTGTTTCTCCTTTACTCTTCTCCTCCCTTTCTCTCTCTCTTTCTCTCTCCCTCTCTTTCAAATCAATGGAAAAAATATTTTTTTAAAAAAAGCAAGGGCAGAGCTTTTAACTCACAGGTGGTTGTTGTTTAATAAATTTTGATGGTGATATTAAGATGACCTTGAACTGTGCTGGATCAACTACAAATATGTCTTCTATTTAAATCTGAAGCAAACCTGAACCTGTGTGTTCTTATGAACCAATGTCACCCCATTAAATTTAATATCTAAATTAAAAAGAAATAAATCTGAAGTAAAAAACAAGGGATGAATTTTTGCCTCAGATTTAGGTTCAATTTAAGCTACTGTTCCTTTCATACCTTCTGCCAAATGTTAACTCATTTAAATCTAACTGATGACGTTAAGTAGATCTATCTACAATCTTTATACATATTTAAAATATATAAATGTATATAACCTTTATGTATATTTAAAAGCATTATTGATAGAGAAGTCTTATAAATTTTATTCTCCATTATGGTCCTTTGGGAACATAATGGTTAGCAGTAGTGAAAATGGTACCAGATATTAGATGGTGGAGTCAGACCAGACCTTGGTTTAGCAGCCTTGGTACTTGAGTTCTGGCTAAGAAAGAATTTAGAGGCAAGACTCAAATTATAAGAGAAAGTTAATTTAGAAAGTCACAGAGGTAGAAGCGAGCTGTAGAAGAAAAGGGCCCAGAGAACAAGTTGCTAAAGAAGGGCCCTTGGAGTTCGGAGAGTGAATGGTCATGGTAACGCAGCTTGGAGGGGAGCATAGGGGAGAGGAAAAGTACAGGTGTACAGCTGGGAGAGCCACATTGGGTCCTCTGTCCTAAGGGCTTTTAAGGATGGGAATTTTAGGGGAGACCCCAGGGGAGGATCTCAATAGAATATTCATCAACTTTCCAGGTGTCTCCTTTCAGGGTTGTGTTCTCTCCTGATTGCTTAGTGCAGGGGATCATCAGTCAATGCTGCTGGTCCTAATGCCATCCGTGGTGTCACTTGTCTGATTTTGCCTCTTTTCTGGGCCTGAAGCTGAAACACACTGAGGCTTGGATGTTATCCCTAGGTGTTAATGCTTAAGGGCGTGGTCGTGTAAGTGCCTGCATGGCAGAGACATGAGGCCACTGGTCAGCCACTTGTTCCTCCTCCAAGGGGTCTACTGCATGATTAGTGACATGTAGGGGGAGGAAATGTCAGGGGAGAGTCCGAACCACATGACCAGTGATGTGAAAGGTCAGGCGTCTAAATCTCATGACCAGTGATATGCTAGGAGAGGAAAGGTTACCCTGGGCACTGGTCCTTGTTTTCCCAGTTTTGCCCTTTGATAGGCATCTAGGGCTTTCTTCCCTGATGACCTCTGTACCTGGCCTATAGTCCCTGCTCTACTCCTGCCTGTTTAACTGCTTACCACATAACTATTTTAGTGTGAGGTACAAAGGCTTATCCCTAAAAATATCATCTTTTACTTAATATTTTTGCAGGCTATATATTTTGACCAAATCCTTTCTAGGACTTAAATAGCTCTCATGAGATCCAGCTTTACATAACCAAACTTAAAATGCCGAGGCAAATGTATCTTTAAGATTTTTTAAATCCTAATTCTCTAGAATAAAACCAACATACATTTTTATTTAACACCTGGTAAAGATTAGTCTCAAATGCTGAAATTTAGATATCTGTAGGGGAAATATAGTTTGGAATGATATGTTTTAAGCTTTTGTTTCTGTTCCGTATCAGGTACTATTACACGCCACATTCTGAGTTGGAAACCTTCATGGTGATAGATTTTGATTGAGAACTTGTCAGTCGTTCTAGCAGCTGCCTTAGACTGCATCTATATTTTAAAATAGAAGTGATCTGTTTAGAATTTTAATAGTGGTTGCCATGGCGAAGTAACTTGCTATCTCATCTTTTATTTTTGCCACTGAACTGATCTATCTGGCTGCTTATTCCCATGAGTGGGAAGGATGAACTGTGCTGTTGAAAAGCTTTCATTAGGACAATGCTGAATGCCTCCTAACGGAACTTTAGTTAAGAGAGATTAAAGCTTTCTGAAACCATTGGCTTTGGTAGGGTATAATTAGAATTGATTCTTCTCAATTAAAAACAGACAAGATAAAGTTAGAGTATTTTTAAAGAAGGAACATAGCCTAATTTAACATTATTTTTGACTAATTCAATGAATAACATTTCTAAATTATTTATGAAAAGTTTACTTTTGAGTATTATTTCTGAGTTGAGACAATGTATAAATTGATCTTTTCTTTGTAAAATTGTATATTCAAGTTTTTATTTTTTTATTTTTTATTCTTTTATTTTTTAGAGGGACAGATAGGGACAGACAGACAGGAACGGAAAGGGATGAGAAGCATCAATCATCAGTTTTTCGTTGCGACACCTTAGTTGTTCATTGATTGCTTTCTCATCTGTGCCTTGAACACAGGCCTTCAGCAGACTGAGTAACCCCTCGCTTGAGCCAGAGACCTTGGGTCCAAGCTGGCAAGCTTTTGCTCAAGCCAGATGGGCCCCACGCTCAAGCTGGCGATCTTGGGGTCTCGAACCTGGGTCCTCTGCATCCCAGTCCGACGCTCTATCCACTGCGCTAATGCCTGGTCAGGCTATTCAAGTTTTTAAAAGAAAGTAACATACCAGTGCCTTCTGTGCCCCATGGCTCCTAATTTTTCTACTTTTCTTAAGAACCATGACATCATAATCTGGTTGGTATAAGTGGTTTTTGAAGACTAATTGAATAATTTGTTTTACATTAACTTATTTTTATTAGAAAGAATAGTAATTCAATTCTTCCTAGACTAATAATTATATATATGATAGAGATTAATTCTAAACTAAAATTTTGTGGGGATTTTTGTGTTTTTCTGAAGTGAAAAACTGGGAAACAGAGAAACAGACTCTGAATGTACCTGACTGGGATCCACCCGACATGTCCACCAGGGGGCGATGCTCTGCCTGTCTGGGACATTGTTCTGTTGCAACTGGAGCCATTCTAGTGCCTGAGGTGGAGGTCATGGAGCCATTCTCAGTGCCTGGGACCAACTTTGCTCCAAAGGAGCCTTGGCTGTGGGAGGGGAAGAGTGAGATAGAGAGGAAGGAGAGGAGGAAGGGTGGAGAAGCAGATGGGCACTTCTGTGTGCGGTGGGCAGGAACTGAACCCGGGACTTCCACACACTGGGCCGACGCTCTACCACTGAGCCAGCTACCCAGGGCCTTAGTCTTTTCTTGTTTTTTGTTATCAGATGAATTTACTGGGAGAATCTTCTTACTCCATTGTGTGTGCCTCTAAAAGTAACATTCCTTTATTTGGTGGGCTTTTGTTGCCATACAACTGTTTTATTATGTACTATTACCCTCACTTTGTGTGATTTCTGACTCTTAATATACCGTATTTGCCCATGTATATGATGCTCCCATTTAGAAGACACACCTTAATTTGGGGGCCCTAAATTTGAAAAAAATATATATTACATAAAGTTATTGAACTCAAGTTTTATTCATCATAAAATCCATACAACTCCTTATTACTCTCAGGACTCCCATCCATTAGCTTGTCCTCATCTGTGTCTGATGACGAATTGCTGTTTTCATATATTGCCTCGTCCTCAGTTCCATCTATAGCATTTGAAACGCCCCACTTCTTAAATGACTTGAGAAATGATCTCAATCTTGATATTATCCCAGGATCTTTTCACCCAGGTACAATGAGCTCAGACAAAAAGCACGAAAAAGTGGGAAATGCAAATAAAAAATCACCAATGAGCACAAAAACAAGTGTGAAAAAGTGGGAAATGCAAGTTTAAGAAAAACTACGACCACTATATAAGACACACCCAGTTTATAGACCCCAAATTTTTCTAAAAGGCTGTGTCTTATACATTGGGAAATGCAGTACGTGTAGTATTGGAGTGTATTATAAGGCCAACAAACATTTCTTTGATTAATTTTGAGGTATTTTGTATCATACTGGTTTCACAGCTCTAAGACACACTACACATTTGTAATATCATGTCCTGAGATAATGCAGCTATTGTGGTGATATTTCGCGGCAGAATTGCTTCCTCAGTCATCTGACCATGTGAAAGACCATCTAATAAAATATCAAAAGTCGTATTTAAATGAGGATACTTACTACTTAAATAGCCTTTCAAATAGGAAAAGCCTTTAATCTCAAGCTCGAGAGAAAGCAAGGCAGTGTCATCAGTTTATCATTTGATGTTTGCTATTTGGTACTGTTTTTAAGGCTAATTACTTGAGAGAATGAATACATTAGCTGAAAGTAATGTTTATGTTCTTATTTTGAGTCATGCAGAAATGTAGCAGTGTACACCAGAAATTAAAAAGTTACTGACAAAAAAGTTTAGAGCATTGATCTGTTTGTTGTTAAAATACATGTAAAAGCTAATAAAAATCTTAGAGAATGCTAAGTATTTTAAAGCTTTTAGAAAATTTTAAGAATTTATCGACTATTATGACCTTGCATATTCTAGGCAATAAGTGATATTGAGCATTGTCAAAAGGTAGAGCAAATTAAAATGTATCTGTACTAGACTAGATTTACTCTAAATGGTAGGGAATACCTAATATTTAAAAGCAGTTTTAAAAAGCGTGGTTTTCTATTGATTTTTAGGTCTAGAATATTAATTTTGAAATCCTGAGAGATGTTCTTTTCTTTGAATTCTACATTCATAATTCTGTATGTCAAACAGTCAGACTCACTGTATTTAAAAAGACCAGCAATGTTTTATTTTTATACATTGGGAAGCTTGTATTCTTTAATTACTAGTATCCACTAATTACCAGTTAAATACATTTTATATATACATCTATATAACACACTCATATACACATACATGCACACACACACATTATGGAGATGCCTGTTGAAATGGTCATTGAAAGACAGGGATAGAGACTTCTCTTTCTTAGTTTTGTCCATTAATTAATACTGTAAATTGGCATTCTGATTTATAAATCAGGGCCTCTGTGTGGGTTTTTTTTTTTTTTATGTGAATGCGTTCCTCAGAGTGGTTTATAAATCTTTGTAAAGCCAGTTCTTGGTTAATTTTAAGCCAATAATGGTTGTGCTCCAGTGTTGTTAAGGTAAAAGTGTTGGAATTTTTTTTTTAATTCATTTTAGAGAGGAAACACAGAGTGAAAGAGAGAGAGAGAGAGAAAGAGAGAAAGAAAGGGGGGAGGAGCTGGAAGCATCAACTCCCATATGTGCCTTGACCAGACCAGTGCAGGATCTTGAACTGGCGACCTCAGTTTTCCCAGGTCGATGCTTTATCCACTGCGCCACCACAGGTCAGGCTAAAAGTGTTGGAATTTAATTTAAACTATATTCCAGTATTGCTTCTAGTGTTTTGGCGAGTAGTTTCTAAAAGTACATATATTCCTAACACAGAATAGCCCCAATTTCAATCTTGGTACATATTTATAGTTGATTTTTTAAATGTGTTTGAGGTTAATTTCCTCAAAAAACAAAAATTCCACATTGTTTGCTTAACAAAATATCTGACACTCTAGGACTTAGGGTGATTTTATCTATAAGATAAACATATTTTGAAGGGCAAAAGTTTCTAAACCTTTTACAAAATTGTTAATTGCCTGTCCATTCCCCCTACTTCTGCCTTAATTTATATTATTAATAACTTTTAACATACATCATTATATATAATTTGTTAAGATATCCATAGAAGAATAGTACACCACCTAACACCATGACCTTTGCTTTTTGTAACTCATACTAGGCCTGGAGAGATACTCCTTCCCTATTCATCCTGGGACTGCTTTTTTCCTGCTAACTACAGAACTCTCCTCCATTATTAGAATTGTATTGGTGGGGGTCCTTACTCACAGACCAAAGCATTCACTGTAGCTAGCTTTAGCCCAGTAGGATTTTTTAAAAGATTTCATAGCATAGAGAACTGTTGGGAAGACTAAAGCAACAGGCTGAGGCTTCCAGGGAGGGTTCTCAAAACCACACTATAGAACTAAACCTACTAAGGAGCTGCTACCGCTGCTTTGATCTGGAAGCCACAGAATCAGGAAGCTGCTACCATAGCTGCTGGCTCCAGATCATTTTACTTTTGCCATGACCTAAGTCTTACTGTGATCTACATTGCCATAAAGCAGGGGTCCCCAAACTTTTTTTTTAATTTCTTTTTATTCATTTTAGAGAGGAGACACAGAGTGAGAGAGAGAAGGAGAGAGAGAGAGAAAGGGGGGAGGAGCTGGAAGCATCAACTCCCATATGTGCCTTGACCGAACCAGTGCAGGGTTTTGAACTGGTGACCTCAGTGTTCCCAGGTCGACGCTTTATCCACTGCGCCACCCCAGGTCAGGCGGGGTCCCCAAACGTTTTACACAGGGGGCCAGTTCACTGTCCCTCAGACCGTTGGAGGGCCGGACTATAAAAAAACCTATGAACAAATCCCTATGCACACTGCACATATCTTATTTTAAAGTAAAAAACCAAAATGGGAACAGATACAATATTTAAAATAAAGAACAAGTAAATTTAAATCAACAAACTGATCAGTATTTCAATGGGAACTATGGGTGCGGATGCATCCTGTGCTCCTCTCACTGACCACCAATGAAAGAGGTGCCCCTTCCTGAAGTGCAGTGGGGCCGGATAAATGGCCTCAGGGGGCTGCATGCGGGGCCACAGGCCTTAGTTTGGGGACAGCTGCCTTAAAGTATCTGACTCTGCCTTTACCTTTTTCACCTTATCTCCTGCTACTTTGTCCCTATTCATTTTGGCCCGTTCCTGCCACAGGGCATTTATTTACGTTTGCTGTGCTTACCAGCTGAAACCCTTTACTCTGATACCCAGTGATTTACTTCCTCATCTTGAACTCTGGTTAAGTAACACGACTGCATTAAAAGACCTTTTCTATCTCTCACCTGCTTTATTCTACTAGACCAGTTGTTTTTCTTTGTTGATATATCTCTAGTGCAGTGGTTCTTAATCTTTTTTGAGGTACCGAACCCACAAGTTTCATATGCGCATTCACCGGACCCTTCATTAGTGATATAAAATATGATTTTTTTTCCAAATTCAAGACATAGGTATATGTTTTTTTACTGGTGCACAAAATGAGCCATGCATGAACATCACATTGCTCAAAGAACAAAACCAACAAAGTGCATGAACTCACGACAAATGACGGTATTACTTTATTCTGGCCTCCGTGGCAGAGGCTTCTCCGAACCCTTGAGACCGACTCATCGAACCCTTAGGGTTCGATAGAACCCAGGTTAAGAACCATTGCTCTGGTGCCTATAACAGTGCTGAATTATTATGAGTGCTTAGTAAAGATTTTTTGAAGAAATGAGCACGTATTCCTAAAAATGCTTTGGTTTCTCAAGAATTGGAAAGACTTCATGACCTTGTTTTTAGTCTATTGAGGTACTTTGAATCTAAATAAGAATTCCATTGAGTGCAGCTGTAGTAATCTTTAATATCTAGATTACATGGCTATTATTGTAAAATATAAATAGCTTACCAGAGTGTTCTTCTTTGCTAGAGGAAATTACTTTCAATTTTACTACTATATTTACTGCCAGGTGTCATACACATCTAAATCTTCATTCTCACAGAATATGGGTTCACTTCTCAATCTTTGCACACAACTTTTCACTAGTATATAAATTCTGGTGTAGAACAGGACTCTTTTTACTGACATAATTTATCTAAAAATATAGTAGAGCAGTTGAACATAAATTTCAAAAAGTACGTTTATTTTTGATTTTGCAAAAATACCATTATTATTAGATGCAGAATAATGTGTTTGCTTACCCTGGAGGAAAATATAATCAATACTGACATTCATTTCATAGTAGACATATGAAATAAAAAATTGAACCTCTTTCTTATTACCTGTCTTTATGTGGTTATTAATATTCAAGCGGTTGGTAGTGAATGGTAGTAAAACAAAAATCAGTCTTGTAACTTAATGACAACTGAAGGAAGTTTATGATTGCTCAGTTAGTACCTAAAGGCCAGAATTAGAGGGTTTGGTTTATCCATATTTCAATTTGTTAACTATATTGAACTCTGTTTTCATAGATGAGTGAGTAGGTTGCAAGAAATTCTTATGCTTTCTCCTTAGTTTCATGTTAAAATTCTCTTAGCTCTTTGTCCTTTGTATATATTCTCTCTACTATAAGGAACACTGTTTTATGCTATTTATTTTCCTAAATGTTGTTTGCTCTATAAGTGATGTTAATCTGTGTAAACCAAAATTAATGGTAGTAACCAGGTTTATCCCAGGTCTTTCTAACCTACCCACAGGGACCAAAAAGTTAAGCATTCAATATCAAGAGCTATTATTTCCCACACTAAGGAAAGGAAAGTACACCAACTCTTCTTTCCCTTGTTCCCATCACTGTTTGATTATCTTTTTAGTTATTTATTGATTGACTTTAGAGAGAGAGGAAGTGAGAGAGAGAAAGAGAAACATTGACTTGTTGTTCCATTTATTTATGCATTCATTGATTGTTTCTTGTGTGTGCCCTGACTGGGGATTGAACCTGCAACTTTTGTGTATTGGTATGATCCTAACCAATTAAGCTACCCAGCCAGAACCCATCATTGTTTTTTCAAAGCTAGATGATATTAATCTCAAGATTATTTCCTTCGTAGGTGTGGCTGATGGTGAATATATGTTAAGAAAGCTTAAACCATGATTTGATGGCATCAAGACTTCTGTGAAGGATCATAGTGAATCTCAGATATCATTTGTAAAATAAATATTTAAAATTAATACACGTGCTTCATATTACTTTCAGTCCATACACTAACCTTGCTCTCCTTACTTAATTTTCCCAGGTAGATATTCTCAAACAGAACAGAAATTTTATAGAACATGTTTTTTTGTTTGTTTGTTTTTTGGGTTTTCTTTTGTATTTTTCCAAAGTTAGAAGCAGGGAGGCAATCAGACTCCCGCATGCGCCCGACAGGGATCCACCCAGCATGTCCACCAGGGGTCGATGCTCTGCCCCTCTGGGGCGTTGCTCTGTTGAGGTCAGAGCCATTCTAGCACCTGAGGCAGAGGCCATGGAGCTATCCTCAGTGCCTGGGCCAACTTTGCTTCAGTGGAGCCTTGGCTGCAGGAGCAGAAGAGAGAGACAGAGAGGAAGGAGAGGTGGAAGGATAGAGAAGCAGATGGGCACTTATCCTGTGTGCCATGACCTGGAATCGAACCTGGGACTTCCACATGCTGGGCCAATGCTCTACCTCTGAGCCGTCCAGCCACGGCCCAGAACAGATGTTTTTTTAAGAGCAGATATTGTTTACACTTAACATTTAAGAGTACCTGTTGACATTTGTATATATAGTTTCTTCTCTTCTGAGACTGTTAAGGTCATTCTTTTTTCTTGGAATATTTTCATACTACAAGAATTCTCTTCTACCAGTTCTTAAGATTGTGCTCAAGAATATATGCATATAACGGCTGCATAGTAACAGTTAATTCATTTACTTAATGTGTAAGAGAAGTCACATAATCACTTACGCACACACATCCACTTCTTTCAAATTTATAGCATCGTTCCTTTGCCTTTTGCTAACTCCTACCATCTCCTTTTTGCTTTTTTGGGCCTTTGGCCACAGGGCCACTTTCCCCCCACTATTACAATTCAGATTTCCAGGATAAGGAACACATTCATACATCCCCTGCTGATTGAAATAACAGTTGCTAGTCTCTCACTTCAGTTTCATTTGCAGTGGAGATGAAAGTCTGAGTGAATGTCAAAGACTTTCCTTCTGAGGTCACATCAAGAAGATAGAAAGTAAGAAAAACAGTCTTCTAAATCTTCTAACTACTGTGGGTAGAAGCAAACGTGAATGAAGAAGGATGGTGGCTGGATTGATAGAGAATTAATTGTGGCTGTTGTTCAGGACATTTTCTTGCCTTATATATTCCTGTGTGAAGAAGAAATTTTAGGTCAATTCTCAAGCAAGTATTTCAAAAGGCCAGAATGCTAATGCCAACCTAACACATCTCAGGAAGTATTTAGTCTCTGCTTTTCTCTTTGTGTTGTTTTTCCTTTATGGGATCTTTTATTTATTTGTTTTTCTGGTCTTAAACTCTAGGGTGTTTATTTCTTCATGTAAGAGGTTCCCCCTCCTTTGGCTTTGACTTGGGCTTTTTAGCACTTTAAAAAGTCTCCTTTTTAAAAAATACAATTCATTTTTCTACGCCTTTGAATTTTGTCATCTTTCCTTTTTATGCTCTTTGTTTCCCACCTTTCTCTTTTCCCCAGTTTTCTAGATACAAGTGGCTCTCTTTATTTATTTTGTTATCTAATCAAGTTAATATATAGATCAATTCTAATTCTCTTGATTAGGGATTCAGAAGGACATGGACATTGTGTTAAAGATACTTGCTATTTTATGTCACAAATACATATTTTTTTGTTTACACTAAGAAATGTAAGCAAACTGTAGTCTGTAACATAACTTCTGTCCTCGACTTCTTTCAAGATTTTGACTCTTAGTACCTAGCGAGCCTACTTTTGCTACTGAAAGTGTATATGCATGTTATTGAATAGATATAAACCATGTTAATAGGTTTTCTTTTATAATAGGGTAAAGAACTTATTTGAAAAAGAACTTGTAATTAGAGTTAAACATACTTAAATGTAAATCCCAAGTGTACTACTTCTTTCTCAAGAAATTTAACATTTTTTCTTATCTGCAAAATAAAAATAAGACCTGTGTCAGAGAGTTGTTATATGGATTAAAGGAGGAAATGTCTAAAAATAGCCAGCATAGTTTAGCCAGCTCTTTGATGCTTATATTAATGTAATGTGGGGAGAAAAATAAATTTCCCTCTACCCTTATGAGTTCTTAGTTGAGACCTCTATAATAAAAGGCAGATTAATAAGAGAAAAACAAACAGAAGCTTATTAACATATATGTCTCATGTATACATGGAAGATACCCAGGGGAAAATGAGTAATTCACTGAGGTAGCTTATAATTAGACCTAAATACCATGTTAATAGGGAAAAGGGTTGAGGGGATGTAGGCCTCTTAGAAGAAAGTAAATGGTTTTTAGGAAAGATGAATGGGCCCTTAGAGGAAGAGATGGGAGCTATGATAATGTGACCAAATTTGCCTGGGTATTGTATAGACTTCTAGTTTCCTCTCCTGTGGTAAAAGTCCTCCCTGGTTGATGAAACTCCTGGCAAGGGCATTTATGACAGTTGAATACCTTTTGGAGGATTTGTCTTTAGGTAAGTGCCTACAGCTCAAAATAATTCAGGCAGCATATTTTCTTTTGGGGGGCCATGTTCTAAACTCCCAGTCATATTTTGGTAGCATATTCTATATTTCAGTATCGAGAGGATGAAATACGTGCAAAATACTCTTAGAAGAAAGATTCATTTTAGTAACCAAAAATTATTAAATATACTTGGAGTCTCAAAGAGATTAGATTTTAACTATCTGGAAAACTTTCCTAGTTTGAGTAATTCATACTCTGAAAGTTACTTGGAGTTTTATAATAATTCTGTGTTCCTTTTTAGGTACTGGTCTTTTTACTCTGTGATAAAAGGTCCTCTTGGTAATTTATGCAATCATACTTAGAAATCTGAAAACCGAGAGGAGTATTTGAGGCAGTGGGAAATTGGCCTATGTCTACTACACACACTTATATAGCAGTACTTAAATCAAAATTGTTTTTCCTTTGACAAAAGACAGCAGTGGTATTTTTGCTCCTATTTACATGTCTGTCAGAGCATGCTATTTTACTGTTTTTTGTCTTTATTTTCAGATACCCTCTTCTTAGGAGATTATGAATGCAGTTGTATTACTAAGATATATGTATATGCTTACAATTTGACCCATTTAGATTCTATATAGGTCATGCCTTTGTATCTTAACAGTATTTTAGAAGAGCACAACAATATTGATACATAGCAGTTTATAAATGTGTCTTAAGAAATATGTTAATACAGGACCTTAGTCCCAATTCTGTGTGAATTGCATTACTTAAGCATCATTGCACATTTACATAAATTCACATTTGCCAAATTACACCAAGAGGGAAAACTTAATATAATCATTTCATAAATCATATAATTTATTCACTATGATTGCATTTTCTCTTGATGCAATTTGGTAAACTGATGTTTATATAGAGGCAAAGTAATATCCACAGAATATGCAGTTTTATATATTTTGTTTTTCAGTGTTTTCCAATGAGTGTATGTGTGGTGTGTAAAGAAATTGGATGAAGTGCATGTTTTCTCTTAACTTCATTATGCGCAACAAAATTACTTTGCTTGGTTACAGCTTGCTAAGTCTCATAGTAAAAACAACTCCAAATCAACTGTTGGCTAATTCTAGGGTACAAAAGTACTTGTGATAAAAGCTGTAATGTGAGATTGAAATTTTTAACCCGAAAGTGTTTCTATAATCTTCATACAGCATCAGGGTGGTTAACTCTTTTGTGGACCAGGATGAAATATCTGGTGGATCGGCACAGGTCTGCAGACTGGCAGTTGAAAACCACTGATTTAATATATTCCCTTAACATATTGGAACAAATACACTGTGTCAGTAACTGTGCTAGGTAAATTCTGGGATATGCTACTAAACACAGTAGACAAGTTTCCTGATTCATTGGAGCTTACATTCTATTTAGGGATAGCAGAAAAGAAGTAAACAAGATAATTCCAGAGAGTACTAAGTGTTATGAAGGAAACAATTGAAGACAGAGTGATAAAGAGAGATTGGGAGAGTTATTTTAGATTCAGTTCTCAGGGATGGTCTCCCTGAAAAGGTGATCTTTAAGATGATGAGAGGACAACAGTGGTCTCTGATTTCTTAAAATCATAAGCTAAATTATTCTGATCAACTTTTCCACCAAAATTAAAGAAATATATTTGATAAAAATATTTTAAATGCTTTAAAATACTTAATCTCTGAAAAGATTATCACTTTTTTTATTAACAGTCTGGTATTGATGCTATGATTCTTAGAGTGGGAAAGCTCATGAAGTGATCTTTATATTTATTTAACTTTTTCCTCAAGGGAATTTTTTAATTCTCAAGGCCAAATTGAGCTCAAGCAAAAAGCAGCAGTTTTACTGGGCTAAGGGTCCGAAGAAGCTGGGAACTGAGGCCAAATCCCAGAGATGAGAGAAATGCAGATAATTGAATATTCTATATATAATATCTACATGTGATTATAATATATCACATATATACTCTTCCTCAATTATGGTAGTTTGGTAATTACAAGGCCCAGGGTTGGACTTGGAAAGCCAATCAGACAACACTAACTTTGAAGCTAAAGAGCTGAGCAGAAATTTTATCAACTTTGGGAGATACAGATTAGAGTTCAAGGCCATCAAAAACTAGTACATGGCAAACTTAAGCCATGATCTAAAAAATATTTATAGCTGCTGATATATTGACCTGTGTATAGTGACTTTGTTTTAGGGAGATTTTAAAGATGTTTAAAGAAATTAATAAATTCTAGCCAATTAGCTCAGTCTGTTAAGTGCATTGTCCTGAAATAACAATGTTGCGGATTCAATTCCTGGTCAGGGAACACATACAAAGCAATCAAAGAATGCATGACTGAGTAGAACAACTAATGAATGCTTCCATTCTCCCTCACCTCTCACAACTTTCATCTCTCTGTCTCTGTGAAAAATCAATAAAAATTAAGCCCTGGCCAGATAACTCAGTTGGTTGGAGAATGGTCCCGGAGCACGGAGGTTGCTGGTTCGATTTCCCGGTCAGGACACATACAGGAGCAGAGCAGCTTGATGTTCCTGTCTCTTTCTCTCTTCCTGTCTCTCAAAAAAAAGGGGGGGAGGAAATGAAGGGAGCCAGAGAGGAAGGAAGGAGGAGGGATGAGGGATGGTGGGGAGGGGAGGGGAGGGGAAGGGAGGGGAGGGGAGGGGAGGGGAGGGGAGGGGAGGGGAGGGGAGGGGAGGGGAGGGGAGGGGAGGGGAGGGGAGGGGAGGGGAGGCAGACACTGATCTTTTATAAAATATAGAACAGTGAGGCTATGTCTTAAATGCAAATATTGCTTGAGTTTTTACAGATTAATCTAAAGTAATACATCTTTGGGTCATAACTGTACATTATATGAACAAAGTAATATATGAACCTTACTATTCATTTGCTCTACCTGATTGCTGCAGGAGGCAGGACTTACTTACAGGTCAGGGCTATCCTTGTGTTGATGTATACGTGATTCTTTAAGTCTTTTTATTTTTTTTAATCTAGCTAAGTTTCCGGTTTATCTTGCTCTCATATACAACTGACTTTTAAGTGCTTATGGAAATTTGATATAAGCATTAGAATGTCCTCAAGATTGACCAACATAGTTAATGCATGACCAGATGCATTCAGCATCCACAGCACTCAGGAGCATGTGTTTTACAGGTCAGTGGATTTTCTACAGAGCTATTGCTGTGAACTATTTTTAAAGTACCTTCTCAAATATGTATGCTTCTCTAAATTGGTAAGTCTTTTACACTAGTAAGTTTCCAGGCAATACATAAAGCAAAACACTAAACAAATTGTTGCCCTCTCAAGTGAAATAATATTCTTTTACTTAACTGTTCACAATTTTACTTCAAATGACAAAAGTCATTCCCTTTTTCATTTTAGTGGGAATTACTAGTTGGTTTTTTTTTTGCATGATTGATTTTATTTGAATTTTCTTTGTTTTCTTTTTATACACATGCACACACATATCTTGAATTTTTTTTGTTTTCAGGTCTTGAATTTTTTTTTGTTTTATTTTTATACACATGCACACACATATTTAAAGTGGCTTTCTTTTGATAATTTATATTTATTTTTGCCGTGGTTCAGGCGTCTTGTATTGAACTTTTCAGTGAAATTCACTAAGTCGATTTTGCTAATATCCCTCCTGAAATCGAATTTCAAGGCCAGTTTTTAGGAATTTATCTAAAACCATGCTACTCAAACTTTAGTCCTTGGAATAGAATTCTTTGGCCATCGCTTAGGAGCTTATTAGAAATGTAGACTCTTGGCCCCCCCCCAAGATTTACTGACTCATAATTTGCATTTTAATATATTCAAGTGAGTTCTATACACACTCAAGTTTGAGAAGCACTGATCTAAAAGTCTGCTTCTTTTGTGCTTATATCTAATCTACCTAACCCTTAAATGAAAGACCTCTTTCCCTTTAAGATCCTTCAGAAAATATTGCAAAGCACAATCAAAATTTAAGAGTTGATTATTGCATAACATGGTAGCCTTATTAACTATAAAACACAGAAACTTAAAAATTAATGTTCACTAGGTATTTTAAAGTTTTCAAAGACTAGCTTAGAGGCTGATCTATACTCTTTGGAAATAATATTTTGTTCCTAGTGGTTCTCTGTCTTGTTATACCCCTTCCTTTCTTTCTGCTTGTCAAATTTAGTCTCTCACCTTTAGCTCTCAGCTCTTTGCTGTAGACTTTTTAAACCAGTATATGTCCTAAGTTCTCTACCTGGGCTCTTTTGAGAGAGAGAGACAGATGGACAGACAGGGAGATGAGAAGCACCATTTCATAGGTGAGGTACCTTAGTTGTTCATTGATTGCTTTCTCATATGTGCCTTGACCAAGGGGTCTGCAACTGAGCCAGTGACCCCTTGCTCAAGCCAGTGACCTTGGACTTCAAGCCAGTGACTGTGAGTCATTTCTATGAACCCAAGCTCAAGCTGGTGAGCCCACTTTCAAGCCGGAGACCTTGGTGTTTTGAACCTGGGTCCTCCACATCCCAGGCCAATGCTCTATCCACTGCCCCACCGTCTGCCTGGTCAGGCTGCTTTTATATTTCTGACATTCATCATGCCCCAAATAGAATATGTCATCATGGTTTTCAAACTGTGCTTTCCTTCCTAACTTCCTTTTGTTAATTATAAATGTGTTTGAGGCCCAGTAAAATCTCATTCTGAATCTTGTCACAATTTTTCTTGTATACATGACTCCCCCTTTCTTTATTCCTGTGACTCCTTTTATCTCTTCTATAAGAGATGGAGTTCATATCTTTAACACAACTCCCTATTTTCACATTACTTCTACTCTATAAAGTTTCTGACAGAAAAGGGTCTTTGGAATACATCTTTTAAATTAAAAATTACTCTAAATTATTAGGTTGAAAATAGTATATCAGCAAGTGCACATTGCTAATTAGTTGACTATGAACATTAATTTTTAAGTTTTTGCTTTTTACAGTTAACAAGGTTTCCATGTTATGCAGTAACCAACTCAAGTTTTGACTTCTCAGAAAATAAAAACTAAATGAAAACCCCAACAGTAAAGTGATTTTTGATACGGCAAATAATCAGTGCTGTCACCCTTAGGTACATAGGAAGAAGAATTTACATTTTGTAGTTGAGCAAAAATGGATAGGTAGTTATTTCTTAAGGCTGAATTGAATTATATAAGTGGAAACTAATGAATACTTACTTAAAATAATTTAGAACACAAGAACTTTAAAGATCATTTTCCCCTTAATAAGAAAAGAAACTGAGAGCAGTTAAATGGCTTTATATCATGTCAAAATGGTCTGTGCAGAGTACCTCTCTCAGATTTTGATTTTTAGTCTGAAGTCCAGAAGCTTTTTTTAATTTATTTTTTAAGATTTTATCCATTTATTTTTAGAGAGATAGGAGAGAGAAAGAGAGAAAAGGAGAGGAGGAGCAAGAGGCATCAACTCCATATGTGCCTTGACCAGGCAAGCCCAGGGTTTTGAACCGGCGACCTCAGTGTTCTGGATCAATGCTTTATCCACTGCGCTACCACAGGTCAGGCAAGTCCAGAAGCTTGAAGTTGTAAAATTTCCAAATTATGTTCATTTATAATATGGAGTGAAAGGTTAGAACTTGTATTAAGTGTCATTTGGCATCAGACTGTGCATGTGAGTAGTTGTAACACTAAAGATCTAAAATATGTTCTAAAAAATGATCCTAAAAAGTAGGATGTACTGATAATTTGTGGATGATGGATTGTTGGGGAGGGAACATCTAGAATTGAGTGTTTAAAGGTTAATAAGATTTCACTAAATTTTACTCTATGCATTTTTTCAACTGTTTTTTTCTTTCTAAAGCATAGCAAACATTTTACCTTTTATAACTTTTTTGTGTTTCATCTGTATAGTACAGTGGGAACGTGTTCAACTTTGCACTTGGGAAAATTTTCTCTTTTTTTTTCAGTTTTGACTATAACAATTTTATCTTCAGGTGTTTTTATTGAAGAGTAGCCCAATGCTCCTACCATTTTAAATACATTTAGTATACCAGTATTGGTTTCCAGAGTTTATTATAGTTGATTTTTGTTGAGGAAGAGGGTCTGTCTTTATTAGTGAGTGGCGGGTTGGGGGGATCCCACGTGGGCCAGGGCCAGTGTGAAGACGAGCTTCAACTCCAGCAATCAGCATGAACCCAATGCAGAAGTAGCCCAAGCTACAGTAACTCCTGCTCTGACATCATCACCTAGGTGTTCTTCATTCCCTGGTAACCCATACCATCCCTCCTCCCAGGCAGATAGAGAGGCATGGCAATGAGGGGGTACCTAGTGAGCTGGGGGAAAAGTTTTGTGTTTATTAAAAAGAGCATAACCCTGATAATCTTATTATAGTAACTAGGGAAATAGGAAAAATAGAAAAACTAGAGTAAAATTGTATTTTTAAGACATATTTTCTAAAATGCTAAAATGTTTGGTGGGGCCATTTAGCAAAAGGGAGGTGCTATTGTATATACAAATACCTGTTAGTAGGCTGTTTCTCATAATCTGTTGTTTATTTTCTTGAACAAGTTTCTGTCTTCATTACATATTTATTTAATCTATGGATTAAATTTTGTTCATATCAAGAGATTCAAATCCTTCTTTCTTTTTTTAGAAATGTCTATTTTAGTGGTTGTTTAACAGATTTTCTTGCCCTGTCCTTTTCTATGTTGGCTATCTGCGAAGGAGGGCATTTTGATTCTAAATTTAATGTAACTTCAGATATTTATTTTTAAATGGTTAAAAGCAAATCCAAAACAGTTATGCCCTGAAAAGTAAGAGAGTATTTTAGACCTTTAGAGCTTAGAATAAAGAACTTAAAAAGAATTAGAAAAGTTTTTATTTTGATATTCATTCCTATTATATTTTTATTAAATAATACTTCAAAATATTTTGGTAAGTGACCACTTTGTGTGTAGCTACTATTTAGACTCTTAACTGGTAAGCCTGTATATCTCACATAATCTCAATGTATTTTTTTATTACACAGAACTCTTATTTTTTTCCTTGCCCTTTTAACAGAATACTTCCTTTTCCTTTTCCACTGAATACCTTTCATAGGCCACCTTTTGCTCACAATCCTGAAAATCCTGATTTTATTCCTGATTGGACCTTTTGGGGTCTTCTAAGACCTTTTGGAAATCATTGCTTTTAGTGTAGAATATAAATTAGAGCAGTGGCTCTTCACACTTTTTAGCGGTGGAACTCTAATTAAAATCTCAGAGAAGCTTAACATGTATAAATGTAAGACACAAAAAATCTATCATTGTTCTTTTGAAGTAAGTGGAGAAGTGGGGTTTGAGCCCTAAGTACTTGTAGGAGCAAGGGGGAGTATATAACTCAATTCCCCAAACTCCACAGATCCTAGTCCAGACTATAAGAATGGATTTTTTAGTAAATGAAGAAGATCTTTGAAAAGGGAAAAGCAAAGTGTTGCTGCCTCACAAGTTAGGACCTAGGATTAAATCAGAAGCTGTTTAAGATGTTTTACATCTGTTTGTGTTAGGTGGTACATAAGTTGAGGATAACCTCCAAGGGAAAAAAAATATATAATAATGTTTACACGGTCTTGAAGTTGGCTTAAAAATTTATCGTTATTATTCATACTAGATGGAATTTTATATGCAGTTAACTAAAGTTAAAAGATAAGTTTTTAATGTATGGTATTCATGAACAAAAGCTATCGAGTTTTTTATTCCTTTTCATGAAATAACATTATAAAATTAAGTGTTTACACTACTATTGACTTATTTAATCAAATGTGCTTAGGAGTTCATATTCTGAGTTTGTGTTAGAACAAAAATAGTTTTTGCCCTGGCCAGGTTGCTCAGTTTGGTTAGACTCGTATCATCTCGACATGTCAAGGTTGTGGGTTCGCTCCCCAGTCAGGGCACATACAAGAGTCAACCAATGAATGCATGAATGAATGGAACAACAAAACAATGTTTTCTCTTTCTTTCTCTCTCTCTCCCTCTTTTTTCCCTCCCTCCCTTCCTCCTTACCTTCCCCCGTCTAAAATCAATAAATGAAAAAAATTTTTTAAGTTATCAATTTTTGTAATTTATTTTAAGCTTGTCTTGAGTTTTGCTTGATGCTGTTTCCTTTATAGGCACTGTTCGATATGCACTTGTGTGGGTTTGAGGCAGCAACTTAGTGTATGTAGCCTTTTATGTTTTTTAGTAATAGATTCTTAGTATGTGGCCAAGGAAAATGTTTGCTTATGACATCAAACATAGTTTTCAAGTACTTTTTGTTGTTCATTTATTTAAAAAAAATATGTAATGAAAGCCAGCCATACATCTCAAACATTTAACTTTAGAACCTAAACTCTGATTATATGTCATTATTTACTAAGAAGATTCTTCTCTGTCAGAGTGCATAATGGAGCAAATATTGTTTATAAGTTTTTATAAAAGAAATTTCTGGAGTTAAAAGTTTAAATCTAATCTAATCTGACCTCTCACATGATTGAAGAAAGTTATATTCCTCTGATAAGCTTTTGTTGTTGTTGTTAAAAACCTAGAATATATCATTTCCTAACTCAAATTCAGAAGGATTATTTGTCATGCATGAATTTTCTTTTGCCCAGTTAGAGGCAGAATTCTCTTTATATTGTCACTCTGTTATTTTTCTTGAGCCTTTCATGTTTTATGCCTTCATAGCTTGAGAACTTTTGGGGTAGCTGTTTCTGTAATTTTTCTAAATGTTCAAATAAATCAGTCCTGGTAAAGAAAATAATTTATTTTAATGTATTTTAAAAAGTTAACTCTTAAGAATCATTATATTTAATGATACGGTGAATATTAAAGTATAGTTCTTTAAAAATTAACTACACTAAAAACCAAAACTGAGAGATATTAGAAGTTTTGTGTTTAAATAGATGTTAGTGATTTACACAATTGGCAATATATAACAACACTGTGTAATGATCTCTAGCATTCCTGAATTCAATAATTAATGATTAAATGAGTGTATGTTATTTTGTTAGCCTACATTAATGGAGAAAAAATGATTCGAGAAGGTGAATTGTAGTTAAAACGAGAAGAATCTTAAGAAAAATATATAGTAGCAAAATTAATTGGGCGGAGTTCTGTACATTTGCCTCTGATGTTTTTCCAATACATTTAATTATAGATTGTACAGCAAGAGTGAGATAATATACTTTATATTCTTCCATTATACATCATTACTTATTGTATACTTGAGTGTTTAGATTGCTTTGGTGGCGTGTTTAAAAGATTCTCTTGCTAGGAGTAAGATGTTCCTAAATTGTATCTAATGAGATAGCACAAGATGTCTATCCTTCTTCTCCTTTAATCACATTACCAATACTTGGTATATTTGAAAGAATTCTCTTTTAGTAAAATAGCTTTTTATTATATATTTTTTAAGATGAGGATAATTTCAGGAGAGTGGATTTCTATTAGCTATGCTGTGAGCAGTGGAATAATATATTACCTTTGCCTCTACTTCTTTGTAAAGATTACATTTTTAATTGATGAGAAAAATATATCTCTAGAGCCATATTATTTTTATATAAAAATAGGGTTTTTCATAATATTTTAAATATAAGGTAGAACAGGAGAAATTATGAAAACAGAATTTTAGGTAAATATTTTTATGAAATTCTTAAAACATGGTGGCAAGTTTTATAATAGGCTATTTAGTGTCCTAGTGAGATTTGAGAGAAATATTTTTCTTGTAATGTTTTACATTATCTTAAAATGTACCACTAATGCCTGGGGATAGTAGTGAATTAATAAAAAAAATTAGCATTGACATAATCCTCTAAGTTTAGTTTTTTGCTGCTAAAATATCCAGAAGACGTTTAGTAATGTGAGCCTTAGGAGTTGCTGAGCTAGTTCACTATTTTAGCACTACCCAAATATACAAGGAATCTTTAAATAAAAGGCATCAAAATAAATAATGCACACAGAACACTTAGTAGTCAGCAGGGTTTGGTTTGCTTATATAGGCAATGCCTACCTGATGATTGATGATGCCTGTTACCATGAGATTGTAGTTATTAAAAACAACACCAGTAATTCTATGCACAAACGATTAATAGCCAAATGACTATAACTTTTAATTAATTAAGGTAGGGTGGTCGAGTAAATTCGGAATGAAATAGATTGAATTATTATATTGACTTAATCTACTTGAAATTAAAGTTTAAGATTGCTACTTAAAGTTGTCATGCTACCAGTATTCTAACTAAAGTTTGAATAACTTTAATCAGTTTTCCAAATATTAACATATTGTGAATAATCTGAAATAAATCTTCAAATACTTCCTCACATATAAAGTATTAGTTTAATCCCTTTATTAGCAATAATTTTTGTTCAGTAGCAGCTGCTGAGTTAAAGACATGTCATTAATAACATTCTGTGTATAATTTTTCTAGTACTTTCATTATATGATTACTAGTATTTTTCAACTTAACATTTTTTCCTCTGTAGTGTAGATGAGTGAAATAGTAATCTTATATAAGAGGAAGCATTTTGTGGTGGTGCTTTTCAACGAAGTAGGTAATCTTGTTCATTGCAATAGGAAGATGACTCAGAATTTTTTTTAATATCTATTTATTGATTTTAGAGGAAGGGAGAGAGTGAGAGAGAGACAGGAACATCAAATCTGTTCCTGTATTTGCCCTAACTGGGGATTGAACCGGCAACCTCTGTGCTTCAGGACAATGCTCTAAAATGAGCTATCCAGACAGGGCTCAAATTCTTTTCTAACAATAATATAAGAGCTTGTTGAAATTATTTTCAGTAAATTCTGTATGGAATGTACCTGAATAACTTCTCTTTTTGGGGGGTGACAGAGAGAGGGACAGATAGGGACAGGCAGACAGGAAGGGAGAGAGATAATACACATCAGTTCTTTGTTGCAGTTCCTTACTTGTTCATTGATTGCTTTCTCATATGTGCCTTGACTAGGGGGCTACAGCAGACTGAGTGACCACTTACCAGCAACCTTGGGCTCAAGCTGGTGAGCCTTACTCAAGCCAGATGAGCCCACTCTCAAGCGGGCGACCTCACGGTTTTGAACCTGGGTCCTCTGGGTCCCAGTCCGACACTATTCACTGTGCCACCGCCTGGTCAGGCCCTAAATAACTTCTTAATCTTTCTTTAGCCCCTTGGTCACACCATAAGTTGATGGAAGTAATTTAGGAACTCAAGTCATCCGAGTTTATGAAACTATTTGTTTTGGCTTAAAAAACAAAAAGCTATATTCTAGAAGACACTTTCATATATGTACCCTCACACACATACATTCATATAAAATTCTAAGAGATACATATATATGTGTGTGTGTGTGTGTGTCTGTCTGTCTGTCTGTCTGTCTATTTACAGTATATGCTCCCCACCTGTTAGTCACTTGGTAGCCATTTTGGATATCAGATTGTTTCAGTACCACCGTGCTTGTATGAAGTAACTCTTATTTTACTTAATTGTGTTCCCAAAGTGTAAGAGTAGTGATGCTGACAATTCCAATATGCCAAAGAGAGATTGTAAAGTGCATGTATGTGTAGAAAATACATAGTACATATGGGGTTCAGGACTATCCATGGTTTTCAAGTATCTACTGGGCATCTTGAAATGTATAACCTACTGATGGAATGACCACTGTACCTCACTTAAAAGATCTTAACCAACACCAGATCTGAAACAGTATTCTAACAATTGTCAGTATATTTCCTTCCCTAGTATAAATTGAAAAAGTGCTTCTCCTATTCGCACAGATTAATGTGAATGTTGAGTTGAAGTTATCCCATTTGAACGAAGTCCAACAAAACCTAAAGGCTACTCCTTCCATGTGGAGCAACTGGGACTTGATATTGATGTATCTAGACTCTTCTGCCCATCTTTCATTAAAACAGAAACTGTGCTTATGCCTCTTAAAATTAGTCTTTCAGTCAGTTCGCTAAGATTAGAGAAAAAAATTGACCTGAAGATGTTAGATAACAGAAAACAAAATTGAGGTAGTCAGAATAAACCTTAATAAGCCACACTGTATATAGATAGCTTCCCCCCCATCCTTATTTTCAGTTAAAAAGTTGTTAACACATTTCCATTTCAAATGTTATGATTGTAATAATAAATTCTGTGTTTAGTTGCTAGAGTAATTGAAACAACTTTGACTTGATGCAATTTTTCTAAAATTAAATCACTAAATCCAACTCTAATTTTCTAATTTTGCATCACTGAAGATTATTATCCTGTTTATCTAACATATTTGTGGCAATTAAATTTTTGAATAATTCTATTTAACTAGTTTTTCTTTTTTTTTATTTTTTTAATTTTTATTTTATTCATTTTAGAGAGGAGACACAGAGTGAGAGAGAGAGAGAGAGAAAGAGAGAAAGGGGGGAGGAGCTGGAAGCTCAACTCCCATATGTGCCTTGACCAGACCAGTGCAGGGTTTTGAACTGGCGACCTCAGTGTTCCCAGGTCGACGCTTTATCCACTGCGCCACCACAGGTTAGGCTAACTAGTTTTACTTTTTAAATAATTATTTATAACTCCTTAATGCACAGAGAATTTTTATTTTTAATTTTTCCGAAGTAAGAAGCGGAGAGGCAGACAGACTCCCGCATGTGCCTGAACGGGATCCACCCGGCATACCCACCAGGGGGCGATGCTCTGCTCATCGGGGGCATTGCTCCGTTGCAACCCAAGCCATTCCAGTGCCTGAGGCAGACGCCATGGAGCCATCCTCAGCGCCTGGGCCAACTTTGCTCCAAAAGAACCTTGGCTGCAGGAGGAGAAGAGAGAGTTAGAGAGAAAGGAGAGAGGGAAGGTGGAGAAGTGGGTGGGCGCTTCTCCTTTGTGCTCTGGCTGAGAATCAAACCCGGGGCTTCCTCACGTCAGGATGACACTCTACCACTGAGCCAACAGGCCAGGGCCTGAATGCACAGAGAATTTGAGGCAACCTACTGAGATAAAAAGGCAATCTGAACTAGAACAAATATATTAGAATAAGAGATGTAAATGAATGGAAAGACAATGCATATGTAAATTCTGAAACTACATTTTTGGTTACATAAAATATTTGGTTAGATAAAAATATTTTAAGAAAATTAAAAGGAGGCTAGAAAAATTTTAAATGCCTTTTATATTAATGTTAAATGTTATGTAATATACAGAGGTGGGGCAAAAGTACGCTTACAGTATGTTCATATGGAAAATAATACAATAACAAATAATACAAGAATAAACTGTTTTTCCATACTCACTACTGTAAACCTACTGTTGCCATATCCTTTTTTTAATTTTTTTTATTTTTATTTTTGAGAGAGAGTCAGAGAGAGGGATAGACAGGGACAGAAAGACAGGAATGGAGAGAGATGAGAAGCATCTATTTTTTTTTTCCATTGTGGCACTTTAGTTGTTCATTGATTGCTTTTCTCATATGTGCCTGGACCGTGGGGCTACAGCAGACCAAGTAACCCCTTGCTCAAGCCAGCGATGTTGGGTCCAAGCTAGTGAGCTTTGCTCAAACCAGATGAGCCCGTGCTCAAGCTGGTGACCTCGGGGTCTCGACCCTGGGTCCTCTGCATCCCAGTCCGACGCTCTATCCATTGTGCCACCGCCTGGCCAGGCACCATATCCTTTTTTAACATTATTATTAAAATGCTTAATTTTCTGTTTAAAATTAGAAACATCATTAACAAATATTTGTCACCTAATGAATGCAAGGGACTTTGGATTTTGGAGTGTAATGTTGCTAAATGATATGAGATAATGAGAGGTTTTTTTCCTTAGTGCCTGTGTTGTATTATGTTCTTAGTATTATGTTCGCTGCTCTGTATGAGGAGGGTTGGTACAGAAGATTAATGCTATATAACAAAAAATAATGAACTATTAGATAAATATTAGTTTAACTAGAATACAATATGTACTACTCACAAAAATTAGGGATACTTCAAAATGAATATGAAGTGATAATCCCCTAGTTTTTGTGAGCAGTACTAAAGACTGGTAAGTTTCACCTTTACTATTAAGCAAACAAAATATAATTGTACTAATATTTTATTTGTGATACTAAAACTATCCAGATGGCTGAGATTACCTGTGTCACAAAATAATGACTCATATTACAGTAGAAATTAGCAATATATGAATATTGCTATAGGACTATAATATATAAATATTACTAAGCTATTAATATGTAACTATATAAATTTAAATAACTATAACTTATCTCTGACTTACAATAATGCGCTTTTATATACTTGGTCTTATTTAACAGAATATTGAACTTCTCAATGGGAGAACATATTCGACAATACGTGTGATAATGGGTTAATAAACAAAATTTATGAAGAACTAATAAAACTCAATACCAGGATGACAAACAATCCAATCAAAAAATGGGCAAAAGAAATGAATAGGCATTTCTCCAAAGAGGACATACAGATGGCCAATAGGCATATGAAAAAATGCTCAAAATCACTAATCATTAGAGAAATGCAAATTAAAACCACAACGAGATATCACCTCACAGCAGTCAGAATGGCGCTCATCAGCAAAACAAAGCAGAATAAGTGCTGGCGAGGATGTAGAGAAAAGGCAACCCTCCTGCACTGCTGGTGGGAATGCAGACTGGTGCAGCCACTGTGGAGATTCCTCAAAAAATTAAAAATCGAACTGCCTTTTGACCCAACTATCCCACTTATAGGAATATACCCTAAGAACACCATAGCACTGTTCGAAAAGAAGAAATGCGCCCCCATGTTCGTGGCAGCATTGTTCACAATAGAGAAGATCTGGAAACAGCCCAAGTGTCCGTCAGAGGATGAGTGGATTAAAAAGCTTTGGTACATATATACTATGGAATACTAAGGTCCATAAGAAATGATGATATCAGATCATTTACAACAAAATGGATGGACCTTGATAACATATGGAGTGAAATAAGTAAAACAGAAAAAAACTTAGAACAGTATGATTCCATACATAGGTGGGACATAAAAATGAGACTATGAGACATGGACAAGAGTGTGGTGGTTAAGGGGTTGGGGGAGGGAGGAGAGGAAGGGAGAGGGGGGAGGGGAGAGCCACAAAGCAAACCAGATAGAAGGTGACAGGACAATTTGACTTTGGGTGATGGGTATGCAACATAATTGAATGATAAGATAACCTGGAGATGTTTTCTTTGAACATATGTACCCTGATTTATTAATGTCACCCCATTAAAATTAATAAAAAAAATAATACCCCCCCCAAAAAAAGAGAATATTGAATTTAGGATAGAGTTTGATAGTCTAGTGTATGATCCCAAGTTACTTGTATTTCTTTCTTAATGAGAAAACACATTTGAGTACTTGAGTTGATATTCTCAAGCTTGATGGTAGGTTACACTCTTCTCAATAAATCAATTCCTTCATAATACTTGTCTTAGATACTAAAGTAATATTTGTTTCTAAGAATGCCACAGAGAACTTTGACTCTTTTTTAAATAGCATCGAGAATTTGGAATATTATTTCCTCTCTCATGTCTCCTGTGTCTCCCCTTTACCCTTGCTTTATTTATGGTGCCTTTATTTGTGGTTTTGCACAGAGAAAATGAGCCTCAAGCTCCTCTCAAGTGTACAGCCCTATTGATCAGAATACATTTTCTTTCTGTTTTTCTCTGTTTAAATTTTAAGTAGGTTTCATTGTGATTACATAACCTAACTTACCCTTAATAGTAGCTTGACACATTCTTTTTTCTGGTAAGTATTCTCACTTTGAAATTTTTGTCTTTTTATAATTTTTGTCTTTGGTAAAAATACACATTTCAGTTCCAGCAACCTGAATTACGTATTACTGGCAGAGCTACAGCAGTACCTCGACACAGGAGCACTTTAAATCATGAGCAATTTGAGAAACGAGTAGGCACTCTTGGGATTTTTTGCTTTAAGTTGCAAGCAGATATTTGAATCATGAGCTTCTGCCACCCTCCACTAGATGGCCTGCCGAACGTTCTGAAAGGGCGGAAGAAACAAACTTCTAGGGAAAGGTTTTTGTTGAAATGGCCTCCAAGTGAAAGCAGGAAAGTGTGGCAAAAAAGCCAAAAGTCAGTGAAGAAAATGATTGTTGGGCAGTAAGTTTGTAAAATTTGTATTTTCTAAGTTTGCTCACTTTTATTATTAAAAATGACGCTGGGCAGCTGTCTGTGAAATTACTAATTACCTTCCTGCTTGGGAAGGACCATTATTATGCTAATGTCTCCTCCCCCCTCTGCCAGTTTATTTCTTTATATTCTCTCTTATTGTGTGTGTGTGTGTGTGTGTGTGTGTGTGTGTGTGTGTGTATTATTTATAAAATACATTTTCTTGTTTAAAAGCATATAAAACAAAAAATTTGTGTGGTTTTTAGGGGCCAGAATGGATTAATTGCGTTCCCATTAATTCATATGAGAAAACTAAATTTGATACACAAGCGAATTGAGTCATAAGCTCGGCCATGGAATGAATTAGACTCGTGTCAAGGTACCACTGTACACTGTAAATAAGCTGGACATGGGGATGATTCACCCTGGGCAGGGCTAAGCTGGACAGAGTCAGATTTCCTTATGCTACTCAGAATGTCATACAATTTATAGTAAAACTTATTGTTTACTTCTGAAATTTTCCATATACCTTATTTCCCCATGTATAAGATACACCTTAATTTTGGGGCCCAAAATTTGAAAAAAAAAATGTATTACATAAAGTAATTGAACTCCAGTTATTTTGTTTTGTTTTGTTTTTTACAGGGACAGAGAGTCAGAGAGAGGGATAGATAGGGACAGACAGACAGGAACAGATAGAGATGAGAAGCATCAATAATCAGTTTTTTGTTGTGACACCTTAGTTGTCCATTGATTGCTTTCTCACACATGCCTTGACTGCGGGCCTTCAGCAGACCGAGTAATCCCTTGCTAGAGCCAGGGACGTTGGGTCCAAGCTGGCGAGCTTTTGCTCAAGCCAGATGGGCCCGCACTCAAGCTGTTGACCTCGGGATCTCGAACCTGGGTCTTCTGCATCCCAGTCCGATGCTCTATCTACTGCGCCACCACCTGGTCAGGCAACTCCAGTTTTTTTTTTTTTTTTTTTTTTTTTTTAGAGGGACAGAGAGAGAGTCAGAGAGAGGGATAGGTAGAGACAGACAGACAGGAATGGAGAGAGGTGAGGAGGATCAATCATTAGTTTTCGTTGCTGTTGCAACATTGATTGCTTTCTCACATGTGCCTTTACTGCGGGCCTTCAGCAGACCGAGCCACCCCTTGCTGGAGCCAGCAACCTTGGGTCCAAGCTGGCGAGCTTTTGCTCAAGCCAGATGGGCCTGCACTCAAGCCAGCGACCTCAGGGTCTCCAACCTGGGTCCTCCGCATCCCAGTCCGACGCTCTATCCACTGCGCCAGCATCTGGTCAGGTGGAACTTCAGTTTTTTTTGTTGTTTTTTTTTTTTAAATTTATTTATTCATTTTAGAGAGGAGACACAGAGTGAGAGAGAGAGAGAGAAAGGGGGGAGGAGCTGGAAGCATCAACTCCCATATGTGCCTTGACCAGACCAGTGCAGGGTTTTGAACTGGAGACCTCAGTGTTCCCAGGTTGATGCTTTATCCACTGCGCCACCACAGGTCAGGCGGAACTTCAGTTTTATTCATCATAAAATTCATACAACTCCTTATCACTGTCAAAACTCCCATCCACTAGTTTGTCCTCATCTGTGTCTGATGACAAGTCACTGTCTTCAACAATGAGTGCAAAAACAAGTGTGAAAAAGTGGAAAATGCAAGTAGAAAACAACTACAACCACTGTATCTAAGACACACCCAGTTTTTAGACCTGAAATTTTTTGAAAAAATATGTGTCTTATACATGGGGAAATATAGTACTGCTTTCAGACTGAGGTTGACTGCAGGTAACTGAAACTACAGATAAGGGAGAGGACTGTAGTCTCTAAGAAGTGCGTCTCAAGAAGCTCATGCAAAAGACCCTTATAATCTTATCAAATCTCAAAAACAGATTAAACTATTGAAATGAAAACAGGTTTTATAATACATAAAATAACAAGTACAAACTTCCATTATAGGAGTCATTGTTTATTATCAGTCTTTTTTAGAATAACCCATGACTTAAAGGATTGTAATCAGTCACCAGTCTGCTGAATTAATGAAAGGTTTTGCTTCTTAAAGAACTGAAAGATTCTGCCTTCCAAAATGTGCTATTTATTTTTAAAGCCAAATAGATGTAACCAAGAAAAATTTAAAGATAATTTTTAAAAACTCAAGGTATCCGCCTGACCTGTGGTGGCGCAGTGGATAAAGCGTCGACCTGGGAACACTGAGGTCGCCAGTTCAAAACCCTGCACTGGTCTGGTCAAGGCACATGTGGGAGTTGATGCTTCCAGCTCCCTCCCCCCTTTCTCTCTCTCTCTCTCCCTCTCTCTCTCACTCTGTGTCTCCTCTCTAAAATGAATAAAATAAAATAAATTAAAAAAAACTCAAGGTATCCAAACTAGATTTAGAAAATGATGGAACAAAGAATGCCTACAAGTATTCGAGTATACTAAAAAACACAATTCCACAATCTAAAAATAAAGTAGGACCCAAAATATATTAAGATGTACCATAAGGAATGCTTTAAAAAAAAGCAACAAGACTTATAATTAACCTCAACAAATTCTAGGGTATAGTGATTCATATTTCAAGCAGTTGGTTGCTAAATTTGTGTGACTGATACATGTACCTACTAAAATTACAGTATTTCCAAATAGTGACATCAAAGGCTTGATTGACATTATGTGAATATACCCCTTTTCTAATCAAGACCAGGCAGAATATTTCATTAAGATAATGCATGCAATACTGAATACCTGAAGTTAGTTCACATCACCACAACATTTCTAGAGTAATAATCAAATATTAAACAGAATGCAGGTTAGCTTTATGGAGAACAATACAAAAAAATAAATACCTAACAATAAAAACAAGACAATGAATACTACTTTTATCAAAGTGGAAGCATGGAATTCTATTTTATGTGCTTTTATTGCATTTTAAATAAGAAGCCTTACTGTAAAAACGTTGGGACTTTTATATCCATTCATATGAATACAAGAGCAGAACATCTATCTGCTTTTAGTCTACTTGCAAAAAAACCTAACAGATATAATTTTGTTACTCTAAATTTCTCTATTGGTCCCTTAATCCCCTGAAAGGAACTCACTCTATCAAAAAGAAAAGTGAATAAAAGATTTTTTTCTACATTATTGTCAACTTTCTTTTTTGGAGTAACTCAGGAGTCACCAGTATGGATATGCTCTATCAACTAGTCTCTGTATTCACCATTATCACTGATTTTACTGTCACATCCTACTATAATATGTAAATAGTAATTCATAAAAAAAATCAATAATCATTTAAAAGCTAGAAAAAAATTCTGTACTTTTTAAGAGCAGGGGTAGTGGTTGAGACAGATGTTAACAATAATGTGATAGATTTTATTACTGTTCTAATATTAACTGCCCCTCCTTTATTGGGCCCATTCCTATATTTCCTGAGAGTTATAGTTCCTGCTTTAATTTGACCTACTTTTGCCAATGAAATGTGGAAGTGACAAGTGCCAGTTCCAAGCAGAAACTTTAAGAGCCACCTGTGGCTAGGTTTTAGAAGGAAGAGAGCATAGAGCAGAGCCACAAATGTACATTAAGTGAGAATAAATAAGCCACTGGGCTTTTGGAGTTTGCTATCAAAATTTTGGAAAAGCTACCTCATACACCGTATCTAAGTCAAGTGAGAAAGATGCCCAATATTATACAGACATTAAATAATCAAAGGGTGCATATCCATGACAACTGTTCAATATAAAGTCCATTTCTGTGTTCATAAATATTATCCTAGTTGAATGTCAACAGACTACTATAACAAGGCCAGTTCCCTTACTTGGATGTCAGTCTGATGGCCCTATTGCATTTTATTTAATTTTATCCTGATTATCTTTTCTTTCTACTACTTTCCAAAGACTACAGGAGGTCAGTAATCACACGTATTTTATTACACACAGAGCAAGGACATGCGGGAAGGTAAACACATAACACACATTGCATACAACAGAGGAAGCAGCAGCCATCTGGACATTAGCAATATTGAACACAGTAATTTTCTAATCTCAAGCTCCTTGTGAATTTTGCATTTGGGTACATGAATATTTAACAGCTAGATTTTAATATTAGCTATAAAGGATTTTAATGTAATTGGGGCTTGCCTAACCTTCTTAAGATATAGCCAGCCAAATATAAACAGTCATTCACTTATCCACAGACTTTACAATTTTACTCTGCATTGTTTCCTAATAAATTTACCTACTTGCCATTTTTAAAGGCTTGTGGAAACAATTTATGCACTGGGCTAAAAGGTTACTTACTGCTGAATTTAGAAAGTTCACCAAAGAACTGTGCTGAAGCATTTAAATAACTGATGAGGGAGTAAATGCAATTAAGGCATTCATATGTCTTTCTTGCTCAGCAATTATATTTCAAAATATTCATATATACATGCTTTGTCAGAAAATGGCACAAGCAATCAGTATTTTGCTTAAGTACTAGATATAATTTTTCAAAATGAACTATTAACTAATGGTATCTGTCTTTCAACATTCATACATTATTTTGCTCTAAGAGCATGCATTGTGAAAATAAAAATGAGACAGATTACATGTAAGACTTGTTGAACTTGTCTAATTATTTTATAGTCATTCCATATATGTAGATTCTGTCTAGGGAAGACTTAAGTAATTTAACTTCTCTGAAATTTAACAGAGGTGACACTCAATTTAAACCATGTGTCTGAAAGACTTGACCTAAAGCAGTGTTCAAGAATGCCCAGCCTGACCAGGTGGTGGCGCAGTGGATAGAGTGTTGGACTGGGATGCGGAAGACCCAGGTTTGAGTCCCTGAGCTCGCCAGCTTGAGCGCGGGCTCTTCTGGCTTGAGCAGAAAGCTCACCAGCTTGAACCCAAGGTCGCTGGCTCCATCCAGCAAGGGGTTGCTCGGTCTGCTGAGGGCCTGCGGTCAAGGCACATAAAAAAGCAATCAATGGACAACTAAGGTGTCGCAACGAAAAACTGATGATTGATGCTTCTCATCTCTCTCCATTCCTGTCTGTCTGTTCCTATCTATCCCTCCCTCTGAATGCCCAATTGAAGTAATTTTCTTTCTAATACAGTTTTATTTTTCTGAGCACTTTTTCTAGCTGTTATATGTTATAATTTAAAGAAGCAATGTTTACTTTTAGATTAATTTTACAAATAAGTTTAGAAGGTAGAATAAGTTGTACAATTTTATTTTCCTGAAAAGATAATACAGATGAGATTGACAGTTTAAAAATAAGTGCTCGGAGAAAAATAAAAATAGATGCACAGGAGTACACAAAAACTTATAGCATTTAAAGGAGAATTCTGTGCCATTATGTTAAATGAAAAAAAGACAGATATGGGCTCCAAGAGAGGGGTAGTATTATGAATTAACATTGTACATAAATGATAAACTATATGACACTATAACATACTGTTTAAAAATACTGCAAAGTCATGTATTGTGGAGTAGGCTTAGAATTGAAAAAACACACTATAGCTGTGTGTCACTGGAAATGTCAGAGGAGTGCCAAGTACCTTTAGGTGAAAAATAATTTTTTGAATGGGAAATAACAGATGAAAAATTCTTTTATCCTAACTTCTTGATCCTTGCTATGATGGCAGTGTACAGGCACTAGTGTAAGTCTCACAGTGCTTGAGTGCATGAACTTCTGTGTACTCTCACTCTCTATAATACCCAGAGACCTGAGTCAATCATTGTGGGAATCTTGACAAGAATTGCAAACTAAATACTTGGTAAATCTTTTTATTTATGTGCTAGGAAGCCAAAGATTACAAAATCTCAAGTCTTGTATAGCAAACCCTTTGCTTTTTCCCAAGGTAGTTTATAAAACTTTGACAGACATATCAAAATTATAGTATTTTGTTTTTGTTTTTTTGGTGATACAAAACATACAACATGAGAGCTCTACCCTCTTAACAAACTTTTAAGTATATAGCACAGTATTTATAACTGTAAGCACAGTGTTCTATCTCCAAAACTTTTATTTTAGAAGTATCTTAATTGGATTGCTATCCTCCACTGAAGAGCAACTCCCTATTTCCTCCTCCCCTTTACCCCTGGCGACCACCAGATACCTTATATAACTGGAATCATGCAATACTTACCCCTCTGTGACAGGCTTATTTCATTTTGTATGATGACCTCCAGGTTCATTCATGTTGTTATGTATGACAGGATTTCCTTTTCTAAAGTTAAATAATATTTCAGTTTTATGTACATGTCACATTTTCTTTATCCATTCATCCATTGCTGGACATTTGGGTTGTTTCCACATTTTAGCCATTGTGAATCATTCTGCAGTGAAAATGGGAGAGCAAATATCTCTTCAAGATCCTGATTTCAATTCTTTTGGATAAATACCCACATGTAGGCTTGTTGGAACATATGGGACTTCTATATTTAATTTTATGAGGACCCTCCATACTGTTTTTCCATAGATTCTGCATCATTTTAAATATTCTCACCAACAGTTCACGAGGTTGTCAGTTTCTCTGTCTTCACCAGCATTTGTTTTGTTTGTTTTTTGATAATAGCCATCCTAACAGGTATGAGGTAATATCTTATTGTGGTTTTGATTTGTGTTTCCCTGTTGATAAGTGATGTTGAATATCTTTTCTGATATTTGTATGTCTTTTGTATGCCATTTGTATATCTTTTTGAGAAGTGTGTATTTTTAGTCTTCTGCCCATTTTTAAATTGTGTTTTTGCTATTATGTTACAGAGATCTTTCTATATTTTGTATATTAACCCCCTGTTAGGTATATGGTTTACAGATATTTTCTTAATTCTGTAGGTTGCCTTTCCATTTTGTCAATTGTTTCATTTGTCATGCAGAAGCTTTTTGGTTTGATGTCCTGTTTGTTTATTTTTTATTTTGTTGCCTCTGCTTTTGGTATCATATCCAAGAAATTACTGCCAAGATCAATGTCATGTTTTCTTTTAGTAATAGTATAGTTTCATGTTGCGGTCCAGCCGCAACGAGTCTATTATGGGGTCTTGAATGGGAAAAGGTATGAAATTGAATAAATAGTAGACAGAGACTTAAAGATATATACATACAGATGGGTTCGGGAGGATGGCACGGAGAATAGTCTGTACTGTTCCTGAGTCGTAACATGGCTGCTCCCAAAAGCACACCCGCCTTTATTCATGGAAAAAACGTGGTCCATTAGCAATTCAATTAAGTTTCCAAGACAACTCAAAGACAGCCCTCACCATACCACTGAAATCTAACTTTACACTAAGAAGAAATTAGCTCCCAGCCTGTTCCAGAGAACATGGATGAGACAAACGAGAATGAGGTGTAGCTCTTTGTTAACTTGGCAGGTGAGTTGGGGGGTTAGGCCCAGCACCTCTGTCCAGATTGCAAAAATACCGTTCATTTATTCAGTCCCCAACAGTTTCAGGTTTCACATTTAAGTCTTTTATCCATTTTGAGTTGATTATTTTGTATGGTGTAAGATAAGGGTCTAATTTCAGTCTTTTGCATGTGGATTTTAGTTTCCAAGCACAATTTGTTAAATAGACTGTTCTTTCTCCATTATGTAGTCCTGGCACCCTTGTCAGAGATCATTTGACTACATACAAGGGTTGTTTCTCTGCTCTCTATTCATTGATTTCATTGGTTTATATGTCTCTCATTATGCCAATACCATACTGCTCTAAGCACTGTAATTTTGTAATAACTTTCCAAATAAGGAAGTATGTGCCATCCAGCTTTATTCTTTTTCCTCAAAATTATTTTGGTATTTTCAGTCCTCTGTGGTTCTGAATGAATTTTACGATTGTTTTTCTATTTCTGTAAAAAATGCCATTGGGATTGTAAATAGGGATTACATTAAATCTTTAGATCATTTATGGGGAGTGTGGACATTATAACAGTATTAAGTCTTCCAGTCCATGAACATGGGTATATTACTATTTATTTGTGTTTTCTTTAATTTCTTTCAACAGTGTTTTATAGTTTTCGGTGTATAAGTCTTTTACCTCCTTGTATAAGAGTTGGATGAGACAAAAAATTAGGCCTTCAGGAGTTCCTTCTGAAAAGTCAGAGCCTTGAATGCATGCTTTGTTATTTTCTTCCTCCACTGAGGGAAAAGTTCCAACCAGGGGTGCTCTCCTGGTGCTGATCTGTCCTGGCTTAATGGAGGGATTGAGTTGGGTACAGTGAAGTTTTCTTCTTACCTATGTCAGCGTGGGTGCTCTTGGTTTTGTGCTCAGCTGGGGCACTGCAACTTCTTACCTGGAATTTGGAAATTTTATAAAGGTCTTTTGGTCCTAATGTTATTACTAAATTGCTGTTTCTATGGGAAAATGAGGGCTGGGGGTTCTTATTCTATCATCTTGCTAATGTCATTCCAAGGTTGTACTATTTTATTTTCTTTGGCGGGGCGGGGGGACAGACAGGAAGGGAGAGAGATGAGAAGCATTAACTCATAGTTGTGGCACCTTAGTTGTTCATTGACTGCTTTCTCTATGTGCCTTGACTGGGGGGCTGCAGCCAAGCCAGTAATCCCTTGCTGCTCAAGCCAGAAACCTTGGGCTCAAGTCAATGACCTTTTGGGCTCAAGCCAGTTACCGTGGGGTCATGTGTATGATCCCATGCTACTTTGGGGTTTCGCAGCTGGGTCCTCAGCGTCCAGGCCAACGCTCTATTTATTGTACCACTGCCTGGTCAGGCATGTACTCTTAAACCTGTAAACAGTAAACACTAATCAAGTACCTACTATATGCCAGGCTCTGGATTAGAAGTTTGGGTTATAAACATGAAGTAAAACATGCTTGTTATCCTTAATGACCTCCTCTGGTTTAGAAAACAGGCACAAGGTGAATAACTATAAAATGTGTTCTGCTATCAGATGGTAACAAATTATTGTAACTTAATGTCTGGGGGAAGGTAGTCTTTAAGGAAGGCTGGATTTGAGCTGGACTTTGAAGATTGAGTAGGAGTTTAGATGGACATTCTAGAAAGAAGGGACAGTAATGAGGATGGACGGAACAATGCAAGACTATGTTATACAGGCAATAGGGAGAAATGCACTGAAGGTAAAGAAATGGGGATAGATACTGAGAATGATTGTTTGGGGCTTGTCAGCTGAAAGAGTTTGGATTTATGGTACCTAGTTTATAAAAAATACAATAAAATAATAACTTCTCTCCTCCCTCCTGTTCTAAAATTTTATCTCCCCGTGGAACATGAACAGTTTAGAGTTGTATAAGTGAGACTATGACAGTGGCCTTATAGATGGATAGATAGGATCTGACTAAGATTTCTAGGATAAAGCCAAGAATTTATAAGCAAGTGAGAGTAGAAAGCAAGAGAGATGATTAAACGGTAACATAGAAGATAAATAGAGGCAATAAAATGGAGTATAAGAAAGCAACAAAGTAACAAGGAGAAATCTTAAGAAATCAAAGATAAAACATTAGAAAAAATTCAAATTTCTGTTGTTTACCCTAATTTTTAAGTTTTGTAGATATTAAAATTAAAAAAATAATAAAATAGCCTGACCTGTGGTGGCGCAGTGGATAAGGCGTCGACCTGGGAACACTGAGGTCGCCAGTTCAAAACCCTGCACTGGTCTGGTCAAGGTACATATGGGAGTCGATGCTTCCAGCTCCTCCCCCCTTTCTCTCTCTCTCTCTCTCTCTCTCTCTGTGTCTCCTCTCTAAAATGAATAAAATAAAAAGAAATTAAAAGAAAAAAGTCAATGATTTAAAAAATAATAATAATAATAATAAAAAAATATTAAAAAGCTGAGCTGTGAATTAGTATTTGAACAAAACTGGATTGAATTACGTGCCGGCTAAGCTCAAGAGCATTTGTGATACTATTAATGCCATCCCACTTGGTTCTGTTCTTTAACCTTCCTTTGATACATCTACCTATGTTTTATTCCCCACATTATTCTTATAGCCAAGAGAGTAGATGTGATGAGATACGGAAAGAGTTCCCAATGTACAAAAAAAGGCTTTGTTCTGTAAAATTTGTTACTTATAATTCATAATTTGTTTTCATGAAGAAATTGCATTTAACTAACATTATCTACTCACTTAGAAAATTAACTGCAATTGCTATTAATTACACAGGAAAATGGGATGGATAGAAAGCATAAACTTTCATTTTAGGTTTATATCTCAGCATAGTTTCTTACCAGCTTTGACATCTTGGACAAATTTCTGAACATCATCTGTAAAGAATAGTCTCATTGTAGCATTGTTTATTAAGATTTTTGAGGAAATTTTTAGGCAGGGTAGTGTCCTGGTGATAACCAACTGAGATTTAATAATTTATCCTGCCTTATTATTAAAATTATTAAAATATATTAGGATGTGTATCCTGGCCTGTGGTGCAGTGGATAGAGCATCAGCCTGGAATGCTGAGGTCGCTGGTTCAAAATATGTATATTAGGATATGTGGCAATACTGACATTTTATAATTTAAGTATTTTTCAGGCTTATTTAAATCTATTATAGTGAAATATTCTTATTAATGAACAGAAAATCACTGTGAACATAAAATAAGAGATCCTGAACTTTTGTCATGTCAATGGGGCACCAGTTCTGTTATATTTTTGTTCAGTTATTAACATTTACTTTTTATCAAAATTGAATCCACAGTATTCTTAGTAGCATTTGAAATGTTTCATTCTGTAAACTTGTTCTCTTTCCTTTTCATTCCTCAATTTACTCACCAATAATAAGATTAGGGCATTGTGTATTATATTTTATAGGACAGCCATCTGTTTTACTAGAAAAATTAGCGTAATTTAAATCTTAATATCATATTAAACACCTCTATTAGGATAGACAAGAATTTCTTTTATATGGTAGTAATATAGCCCAAAGCCTAAGGTAGTTTGTCAAAATAACAGATTTAGGTCTCAGGTATGTGCCTTCAGAAATTGATGCTGTAACTTCTTTATGCATGGTTTTGAAGATGCAAGTCACATACATAGGACATACGAATTTATTTTTACTTTTTAGTGGCTCTGGAAGGTTATCTGAATTCTTGCTCAATTCATTTTTTGGTATCTGCATAGTAACATATGATTAAAAGTGTTCCTTCAGTTTATGTACAGTGCATTTACTTATAACTATTTGATTCATACCTCTTCACATTGTCTTTTTGTTTCTGTTTTTTTCACAATATTGTCTAACACTGCTTTTAGAGAACAGAAATTGGCAATAAATGCTTAGAAATTTTCTACCTTTTTTCTTCATTTAAGGATTTCTTCCCCATCAGTATGTCACCTGTTTACTGGCGCTTGTATCCAAATCATAGATTTTCTAACACTATCAACATTCGTTTCACAAAATAAAATTTTGGAATAGTTTTGTAACATGACTTCACTCAGCAGTCCCTCCCTTTGGTATAAGTGTTTTTGTCAAGTGTTTTCTAGATGGGCATCTGGAAGGAAATGCCATAAGGTGGCTCATTTACCCTAAGGTAAACTTTCTGATTGGAGTGATACAGTTTTGGATTTTTATCATAGAGGTGGAAATTAGAGCCAATGAAAAATAATTTAGCTCTTTTTCTCAATAAAAATAAAAGGTTTTTCTAGTTGTTTTATCTTCATTTTGCTCAGCATTTAAAACCAAATGTGCCAGCCCACTTTGGATAGACCCAGGTAAAGACAGAATGGTATAGCTTCTAGGAATCTTAGCTTATCATTAGTGATATTTCATCTTGAGGCCATTCCTTCTTCATCTCCCATGACAAACCTGGATGGGAGAAGTCAGTTTTAGGGAAGATAGTGTAATACAGTTGTTTTCCAAGTTAATCACTCAGTCAACCAATTAATTAATTAATTTCTCATTTTTTCTTAATTTCTTTTTTCCTCTTCTACTTTTCCTGTCTACATGCTGTATATTTGCTATAGTAATTATTTATTAGGAACTTGACATGTCTTTTTATTAGAGGTGTTATTAGAGTCTTATTTATCACATTATAATTAGATTCTGTTATTTATTAACAGAATCTAATTTTAACTCTCCCGTGGAAGAGTTGCTGTTTATTAGTCTGTTATTTTTCTGATTCAAATTGTGTAGATTTTGAGAGGACTATATCAATCCTGTTTTTCCTCCTAAGACCAGTCATTTTTAGTGCATGACTGAACAACAAAGGTTTTTGCCTGGGAACTCTTATAATACCTTACAGCTTTAAATACATGTATACATATATAAAAGTAAAGTGGCTCTGATTTACAAAGGCAGTAGAATCTTACCTTGTCCTCTCTTAGTTTTTGCCCTAAACCAACCTGCCCCCCCCCTTTTTAAGCATTTAGGGGGAAACTCCTTGGACTCTAAGGAGTATAATTTATAAATATGTTGTCTACAGAAAAAACCGTCCTTCCCTCTAGGCGCTCTACATTCTCTCCTCATATCTTTGGCTTAGTAACAGGAGATGTACTTGGACCAAATCACTCTAGTGTTCTATAAAATCACCAAGCTGTACCTCAGATTTATGCTTTCCACTTTTTTGAAAGTCTTTGGAAGAATTAACTTTGTGAATTCTCTTTATCTGTTTACTGGAGGACTATTGTTGAGGACATTGTTGTATTATATGATTTCACATATGAAAAGTTTCTAAGAGTTTATTTTATGGGAAATCTTCATCTTTCAGGAAATGGTGTATTTCCTCATTTTTGGTAATAAAGATTTTTGTAAAAGGTTGACTTTTATTTTTGCCCTTGAGCGCTTGAAAACTTCACAGTTATGGCAGGTGTGTTGACCCGTAAGGTTGACATAATTTCTTTTCTCAATTCATTTTTTTAAATTCCTTTTATGAATCTTATTGAGAATGTCTTTTTAAAATAAGCTTTCTTTTTGGGAAGAGAGAATGTGTATGAAAACATGTACTACTTAAAAGTAAAGTAGCTGGAGGCAGAGAGACTCATTTAGTAGACTCTCTAAAAATCTGGGCATGAGACGATAAGGGTCCGTTTGAAGGGCAAGGAATCAAGTAGAGAATTGTATTTCTGGTCTAGTAACCAAAGCACTCTGGAGCTATGATCAAAGGAACTGGATGAGAGAAAAGTAAGGAAAAGGAAAGATGACCTAAAAGCAGAGGAGGAGAAATAAAGTTGAAGACAAAGGTACTAAATTTGGTTTTAGATAAACTAAACTTTCATATGCATTAAAATGGTAATTTGTCTTTTTCCTTTAATTTGTTAATGTAATACATAATACTAAGAAGTTTTTCACTTAATAAACCATCCATCATTCCTAGGACTGAACCCTTCTTAGTCTTCTAGTTTTATTGTGATATGACACAGTCTGTTAGTTTAAGGCATAGGATATAACACATTGTATTAGTTTAAGATTTAACAGCATTATGATTTAATAAATGTATATATTGTGAATGATATCCACAATAATTTTAGTTTAGGTCCATCACTTCACATAGTTACAGACTTTTTTTGATGAAAAGATTTGAGATAATGAAAGCTTCTAAGAGAAACTTCCAAATATACATAATAATATTGTCAACTATAGTTACCAATATGTACAGTTAAATATGTATACTATATATTATATCCCCAGAACTTATTCTTCTTATTACTTGAAGTTTGAACCTTTTACTTATTTTCCTCATTCCATATCTCACCTCTGGCAACCACAAATTTGTTCTGTTTCTGAGTTCATTATTTTTGTTTGGTTGGTTGGTTTGTTGTTTTTATTTTATTTATTTTTTATTTTATTTTTATTTTTAGTCCACATGTGATTATGCACTATTTATCTGTCTGACTTGTATAACTTAGCATAATGCCTTATAAGGTCCAACCATGTCGCAGTGTCAGAATTTTCTTCTTTTTTGTGGCTGAATAATATTTTATTATAAAAATATACCCCACATTTTTTTTATTTGTGTATCAGTTGATGGACATTTAGATTGTTTCCAAGTCTTGTAGGGTTATTGTAACCCTTCCTAGTCTTGATGTACTATTACTTTCACTAATATTTAATTAGCTGATACTTTGGATTTTTACATCTGTGCTTACAAGGGATATTGATCTGTAGGATTCTTTTATTGTGCTGTTCTGTTATTATTAAACCTTGTGTGAGGTATATTGAATGCTCATAAATGGTATTTATTCTTCTTTCTTTAATTTGATTTCTTTTTAAAGAGTTGGTAAAGCTACTTGGTAAGGATCTGGATCTGATGCCTTTTCAGATAGGATATGTGTTGGTATAAAGATGGTGGAGATTTCTGACTACCAGTTTAGTTTCTTTCATGGTTACTTTCTTTTTCAGGTTTACTTCCTTTTTAGTGGGGAGGATGTCAATTTGTATCATGTTTTTAGGTATTTGGTCATTTATATGCTATGTTGTATTTAAGAGTCTGGAATTTAGAAAAGAAGTCGGCCTGGAAATGAAGATTTAGTTATCAACATCGGAGTGGAAAAACTTTTCAAGCCAAGTTTTAAAAATTAGGAGTGAAGAGAACAAAGACAGAATTTGTGTCTAGCAGCCTCTCGCTCTTTCTGTTTTTTAAAAATTACCATTTTTAAAATTTTTATTATGTAGTATAGTTTAACCATTGTAATCAATTGTTATACCTACTTAGAAGGGAGAAATGTTCTAAATATTAGCCACTCACCCTTGGCAATGCTTGACAGGCAAAAGGGAATGGAGGAACAGTCATAGGTCTCAGGTCTCAGTAAGAGTAGACTTGGTAAAGCAGTATTTGCATAGTAACTAATATAAAGTGCATGTGTTTGTTTAGATTTTTATTGTACAAGTGTGCCCTTTCCTCAGCTTAGTCTAAGTTTCTAGGGAAAACAGGCCCCAAATCAGAATCTTTAAATTTTGTATTTTATTAATCTGTCCCCCTGAAATGAGTCTTGAATAGGAATGGTTTCTGCATTATTAAATTAGGTAAACTGAGGTTCAAGGAATGAATTTAATCTCAAGTTTTTCTGTTCTTGACTCATTCATTTATATATTTACTTTTAGTTTTCAAGGTAAAACTCATACTGGTTTGGGATTCCAGCCAAATGATCGACTCATCAATTTATTACTTCTCAACTGCATATTCATCCTTCATTGGCTGCACTGGAGAAATTGACGGGAATCTTTTAGGTAGATTTTCTTTGCCACTTGGTACAGTGTCAAATTTTGTCAGTTAATGGTGCTAGACAGTCCCACTGAAAGAGGAAGCGACCTTCTTTCATGGCCCTGGAGTGCTTGCAGCTTCCCTGCTTCCTGCAGTCACAGTGATGAGCAATACCTTGCACCCAGTAGCTCTCTCCTGACCCTGCTACTCCCTCTGTGGCAGGTCCTGCATCGTTCTGTAGCAGAGTACCCCTGCTGCCTGTAGCACTAGCGGCGACAGTGTCTGGCTTCTGCAGTATTTGGCAACCAGCAGCTTCTTTTCAGTGGTTTCATATGGGAGACACCTCTCCATGCATGGCTTTTCTTAACCCTAGAGGCTAGGTTTCTAGCAAGTTCTGCTGGTGTGGCCTCAGCAACTCCTCTACCATCCAGTGAGCCACTGCTGTGACCTCTCCAGCAGTACCTGGTTCTCAGCCAGGCGTGGGAAATGGGATTCTTTCAGCTTCGCTCTGTTTCAGTTCTAAGGATAATGGTGGCTCCTTATATCTGCTATTTTTATATTTTTTAAAGTTCTCTTCTTTGTTCTCTCATTACTCTAATACTGTTTAGTTAATAATTCTTAATATTAAACTTTTCCTGTTTAAGTGATTTCTAATTCAGTGGTTCTTAACCTGGGTCCTATTGAACCCTAGGGCTTCGATGAGTGGGTCTCAGGGGTTCGAAGAAGCCTCTGCCGCGGAAGTAAAGACACATTTGTGTAAAGTCGTGATGACATGCCCCGCTTGGACATCACTTGCTGCAGAGGATCTCGTTACATTGCTTGGCCAACCAGTGCTGCGGGGAATTTAGTGCGCTCAAAGGCTGTCGTAGTTGTATGTCGTGTGGTTTCTTTATTAATATTTTAATTCATACTAAATATGTCGAGCAAAAAAAGAAAGTGGTCGGACGAATATGTACAACATGGATTCACATGTATCACGGAACGGGATGGGAGTCAGCGTCCTATCTGCATGATATACAATGCAAGTTGAGCAACTCTAGTCTCGCACCGGCAAAACTAAATTTGGAAAAAAAAATCATATTTTATTTATCACTAAAGAAGGGTTCGGTGAATGCGCATATGAAACTGGTGGGTTTGGTACCTCAAAAAAAGTTAAGAATCACTGTTCTAATTCTTGATTGGACCTTGACTGAAACACTGTATGTATATAAAATGCATAGAGTCTAATACATACAAATTATTAATATAGATGCTTCTTTAGATTGCATTCTTTGGTACGACTGTGGAATATAATGGTAGTTTTGATGACTTATATTGATTTCAAACTCTTAAGTTCAGAACCAGAATTTTAGATACATGCATCAGTAATGTGATCTTATGTCATGTGGTTAATGGATTAGATAGACATCTCTCTACTAATGAATTTAAAAAACCCTCCATGGAATTAAAATCACTTTGCAGTATTTAGTTTCTGCATAAATTTATTAATATCCTTAGTAATTTTATGATGTAGGTTGCAAATATCATCACCCTATTTTCTATAAGAAGAAATTGAGACTCTATAAAGTTCAAGGGGTATTCCTTAATAACCTTGGACATTTCTTATCCCTTCAATAATAAGTTCAGTAGAATATATATCACTCGATCAGTTAAAACTATTATGTGCAGTTCCAGCCATGTCTGTCATAGATAGAACCCTCCCCCAGCCCTATCCACACACATCACAATCTTTACAAACTTTTAAAGTTGCCACTTTAATATTTTCTTTTTCTCTGAAATCCACAGTACATTAAATTGAAGGCATTTATATTCCTATGTCACATTAGCATCACTTTAGCTTACTAGATAGTATTTTGTTTTTACTTGATTGCAAATGTTGATTTCTCCTTTTTCAGTTTGCAAAACTCTGTCACAGGAAATCTGTAGCTAAATATCACTTTATGATTTCCATCTGTTCAAGTACAATAGTGTTTATGGCACAGTCCAGATTGCAGTGTGATAGAAATATCCTGTTATAGCAGATAGAATTTAAAATGATCATTGTATATTCTAATGAGAAAACATTTTTAAACAAGTACTTCACTTAATTTCAAAGCAGAGTAACTGAGCACTACAATTTGATGACAGCATCTGCTTTACAGTGTATTTTTGTGATGTCAACAATAAAAACTTTTTCTGACTCCCATAGAAATTGATTAGTTTGCTCCTGTGTATACTAATAATAGAAGCCGGGCAGGTGGAGGGGTTGTATAAGTCAATTTTAATATCCTTAAAAATTTTTTTCCTTTTACCATGAAGCATATCTTACATTATTGTGTGGCTTATCTCTGAGAGTGGGTAGGGGTGTTATTTTGAGGGTTGTTGTTTTTTAAATTATGTGGTAATATAATCTTTGCTAAATTTTATTGTTGGGAACATGTTGGCATTTACTAAATAAAAAAAGTTCCCCTTATCACATGGAAATCTAGCCATTTCAAATCTTTTTGGCTCTAGAGGTAAGGAGTTAAAGAAAGGAGATATAAAAATGATGGTCACTGGAATATCATAGAGTATTGAGAAATGCCAAGGATTTTAGTTCCCACACTGTGTGTTTGCCCCTGTTACACATGCATCTCGGAATTCAGCTGCCCTCTGGTCATTTACTGACCTGTTTCCTCTTCTAGATGCAGTACAAAGTGAATGAGGAAAACCACACTTCCCTCCATTAAGGCTCTGCTGTCCTCTTAATCACAAAGTGGTAGTATGTTTCCTGGGTTTCAAACAGATTGTAGAGACATGTAGTTCTTAATTGTTATTGTCCCTTTTCTTTAGGTCCCTATTAGTATGCTAGGGCTGCCATAACAAAGTAACACAGGTTGGGTGGTTTAAACAGTAGAAATTTATTTTCTTAGTGTTCTGGAAGGCTAGAAGTCTGAGATCAAAGTGTTGGCAGGATTGGTTTTTTTCTGGCCTTTCATCTTGGCTTGTACTGTGGCAGTCTTCTCACTCTGACTTCACATAGTGTTTGTGTCCTAATCTCTCTTTATAAAGACACCAGTCGTCAAATTAAATAGGGGCCCACCCACAGACTTTATTTTACCCTAATTACCTCTTTAAAGCCCTATTTTCAAATCCAGTTACTTTCTAAAGTACTGGGGATTAGGATTTTAGCACATGAATTTGGTGGGTTTTAGGGGACTTTTCTGCATTCTGCAACTCTACTACACTATAGGTACCAGATATGTAAGTTTTACTACAAAGTGTTGTAAAATTCAGTTATGACACTAATTTACCTGGAGTTAGCATCAGGACCCACAGGTTAATGACTTGGTCCCACAAGTGTACTCTCCCTTGTAGATGTCAGTTAGAAGTTTATGTTGTCACTTTGCTTCTGAAAAACCAACTATAAACTGGAGATTCCCACAATTCCTTTTTCAAGTTTGATAATTTACTAGAATGGTTCACAGAACTCAGGAAAGGTTTACCTAGTACAGTGGTTCTTAACCTTTTTTGAGGTACCAAACCCACCAGTTTCATATGCGCATTCACCGAACCATTCTTTAGTGATAAATAAAATATGATTTTTTTTCCCCCAAATTCAAGACATAGGTATATGGTTTTTTACTGGTGCACAAAATGAGCCGTGCATGAACATCACCTTGCTCAAAGAACAAAACCAACAAAGTGCATGAACTCACAACAAATTACGGTATTACTTTATTCTGGCCTCCGCGGCAGAGGCTTCTCCGAACTGCTGAGACCAACTCATCAAACCCCTAAGGTTCGATAGAACCCAGGTTAAGAACCACTGACCTAGTAGATTACTGCTCTATTATAAAGGGATACAATTCAGAAACGACCAGATGGAAGAGATGCGTAGGACAAAGTATGAGGGAAGGGGTGTGGAGCTTCCATTCTCTTTCCAATATGCCGTCCCTCCTGCATTGATGAACCTTGATGTGTTCACCAATCCAGCAGCTCCCCAAAACCTCTTTGGTTAGGGTCTTTTTTGGTTGGCTTTTTTTTTTAATGGAGCCTTCATTACTAAGGTATGATTGATTGATTAAGTCACTGGCCACTGATGGATGACTAACTCGACCTTCAAATCCCACTCCTTTTTCTTACGGGGACAAACAAGGTGGGCTGAAATTTCCAACCTTCTCATCATATGGTTGGTTCCCCTGACAACTGGCCCTTGTCCTGAGGCTACCTAGAAGATTTTGAAAGTCCCCTCATTAATATAAATTTAGATGTGTTTAAAACTGGCTTGTTATGAGAATAACCTAAGAACAAATTTTTACTTTATGGATCTAGAGCTGTTTTGGAAACAGGAGATAAAAAAATGGCCCTTTCATTCTTTTCATTTAGAATATTACAGGGTTTTTAGGAGCTCTGGCCATGAGCTGTGGTAAATACAGTTCAGCCCATAAGAAGATTCTTAGCCTTCATCAGAATGAAGTATGACCATAAAGTTTTGAGGATCATTCTATAAAGACACACTGAGTCCTCTCCCCTGCTTTACTATCTTTGTATCCTCTGCACCTGCCCTCCCATCCAGGGTGACCTTTTCCCTCTCCCAGATAGTACTGGCTTGGAAGTTAGTTAAGGGGTAATTTAAGGGATTAGGTGGAGTGTGTTCACCTGACTTGTCTTTATTATCATGTTCTTTAATTATATACAAATGGGGTACAGGCCCAGCCCACCAGCCCTCCAGCATACTTCTTTTGAATTTGCAGGAGGTACACAATTTAGAACTTGTTCAGAGACCACGTGATATTGATTCCTCCTTTTAGCCAATAATTGCTTTCCCTGCAAAGATTTCATCCTCTTCAATGAATCCCTTTTTGAAATAAAATAAATTTTAAGTTAGGCTATTCAGCTTGCTTGTCAAATTCATATTTTTTAAACAAAAATTAAATAAAGCTGACCAGATAGTTGGTACAAATGGTGATATCACATATCCAGCAACTTTGGCTGTACATTTCAACCCAAAGTTTTATTCTCATTTATTTTATGCCAATTAGAAAATGAGATCCTGCTTGTTATAATATGTGATGTTCAAGACCAGAGGACAGTCTGGGGGTAACGGCTCTGTACTTTGCGTCAGCTTATTTGTGTGAAGGAGCTAGGGACGCTCTTTCGGCACAGGATTCCCAAATTATTTTGAGATATTAGAAAGGAAAAGTAGAATGGCTGGAATCAGTAGGTCTCTTTTGACAGTGATTGTTTTAACTTGACAATTGACTAGTTTTATTAAGTGGAAAAATGGATATTAAGATAATTTTTTCATAAGATACAAAATGCAAGTTTACCCTAAAGTACATTTTTTACAATCTATTATATAACATTTAAAATAGTTCCAACACTGACCTGTTGTGGTGCAGTGAATAAAGTGTCGACCTGGAATGCTGAGTTTTCCGGTTCAAAACCCCGGGCTTTCCTGGTCAAGGCACGTATGGGAGTTTATGCTTCCTGCTCTTTCCCCTTCTCTCTCTCTCTCTCTAAAATGAATTTAAAAAATAAAATATTTTCAAAATCTTTTAATGGGTATGGGAATACAGACATCCTCATATATTATGAGAGAGTACAGTTTTGCCATATTTTGACATGTGTTTCTAAAATCACTGTGCTAGGCAAAATTGTGCAATAAAAAAAAGGGTGTAAAGCCAGTGGCTGCCCGCATGGCCATGCAGGTTCATTGGATTCGGCAGATAGTAAAAGCTGTGGAGCCAGAAAATGGTGGGCCATTCCATTTATTAAAGTCTTATAATGGCTGACAAGCAAGCAGGCAGGGAAGACCACTTCCCTCTCTCTCTCTCTCTGGACTCACCCAGACTCACAGATTCTCACCAGCCTCAACACTCCCCAGCCAAACAGGCCAGGCCCCAAGCCCCTCAGCACTAAGGACTCTAGTGGACTAACTCTCCATGGCTCATTTCCCCCTACAAGTAAAACAGACTAGGTGGAAATACCCCTTCTCCACAAACAATGACCCCTCCCAAGTAGGAAGGCAATCCGCAATTTGCAACCTGCTGCCCTGAGGGCAAGCACTCACAACCTTCCATAGACTATACACACATGGTGCTGCCCCAATACAAGCAAGCAAACCTAAAAAACACTTGTAAATTTGTTTGCCAAACAACAGGACTATGAGAAAAGTGAGGTTGGGGAACAATATTCAAAAACTTCAGCACTGGTGTTGGGCAGATAAAATATATTATGCTCACTTTGTTAAAAATGGCGCTGCCCACGAGCAAGTCTTTTGATATTAATCTGTTTTGGGGGACAGGCTGTGGGCAGGCCTGGTTGTTATAGCCTAAGGCTTAGTTTTAAGAGTAAGCTTTTCCCCACACCCTTGACTGATTGGATGATGTAGGGTGGTGCACTCTCATGAGGAATCCTCCCATTATGCCTCAGATAAGTGATTTTGTTTCAGAGACTTCCTTGTTTGTAGGTTGGATTAAAGGTTTGGATTTCTACACTATAAAGTGGGGCAGACCGGGAGCTTGCTCACTCTCGGTTCCTGAGATTAGCATTAGAGGGGAGAATGGAGTAAGGCCACGTGAAGGAGGCCAGGAGAAGCAGCCAAGATGGTAGAGTGCTGAGGGAGAAGCCAGTTTGTGCAGTTTGTGCTGGAGTAGGAGATGGGGAAGAGAGGTGAATAAGGCTGGTGAGCTAGAAACCTTTGATTCTAGGAAACTCGGATAAGTCAGTAGCTTTGTGAGCACTGAATGAGTGCGTTTTGGAGCCTAGTGTGTGTTTTTACTAGCCTGCTTGGATGCAAGCTAAGATTAAAGCTGATGGCTCACCAGTTCTTGGTTCCGTTGTTTCATTACCGACTGTCCGAATCTAATGCGAACCTGCATAGGCCAGGCGGCTGTAATAATGGCCGCAACTACTGGCTTTACAACTGGCATGCACGAAAAATGTAAGAATCTAATAAAAATTATAAAAAAGTTAAATTGTTAAACTGCAATACATATGGCACTTGACCTTGAAAAAGATCTGAAGTTTGCTTGTGTAAGTCAGTGTGGGAAGAGTTACAACTTGTGAGTTATTGTGAAGTGGTGGAAGGAAGGTTATTTGAAATGGAATGAAAACTTAGCGGATTTGAGTGGAATCAATGAATTTCTGAATTCGTATCTGTTAGAAAATTTGATATACAAAATTCCAAGTGTACAACACACTGAGGATTATTGAGTCATTAAGGTATCATTAATGTTACTGTCTTTTTTCAAGCAGTGAGCTTTTTCCTATATTTTAAGGTGACCAATTGTCCTCCTTTAGGGAGGATGGTCCTTTTGTAAGTTCCGTCCTCCCTCGAAAAGTGTCCTCCTTTTTGATATTGGAAGGCTAATCTATAAATGTCTATATTCAGTCTGTAAAGCCAGTAGCCACGGCTACCTTCACAGCCGCCTGGCCCATGCAGGCTCGCATTTGATTCGGACAGTCGGTAATGAAACAATGGAACCAAGAACTGGTGGGCCATCAGCTTTAATCCTAGCTTGCACCCGGCGGGCAAGTAAAAACACACACTGGGCTCCAAAACCCACTCATTCAGTGCTCACAAAGCTACTGACTTATTCGAGTTTCCTAGAATCAAAGGTTTCTAGCTCACCAGACTTAACTTACCTCTGTTACCCATCTCCTTCTCTCTGCACAAACTGGCTTCTTCCTCAGTACTCCGCCATCTTGGCTGCTTCTCCTGGCCTCCCGGTGGCCTTACTCTGCTCTCCTCTCTAATGCTAATCTCAGGAACCCTGGTTTGCCCCACTTTATAGTGTAGATTCAAAACTTTTAATCCAATATACAAACAAGGAAGTCTCTGATACAAAGACACGTATCTGAGGCATAATGAGATTCCTCATGAGAGTGCACCACCCTACATCAAAAAGAGTGGGAAAGGCTTAGTCTTAAAACTAAGCCTTGGGCTATAACAACTCTGCCTGCTTACAGTCTGTCCCCCACACACATTAATATAATCACGCCCATCCCAAGCAAGAAGGGCAACTAATATCATCACCTGGGTGACGGGCTTCCATGTGGGCAGCGCCATCTTTAACAAAGTGAGCATAATATATTTTATCTGCCCAACACAGTCAGTGCAGAGTCGATCCATTGTGTGTGATGTGTCATATTTGTATTTGACATGATGATTCATCAAGGATCAGTACAGTGCAGTGAGACGCAATTATGAAACACGTGCACTCCGCACAGGAGACCTCGAGAGCGCGTTTTTATACAGAATGCTCAAATGGTGTTGTGTACTTCTTCCTGAGACAAGACACAGCACATACGACATTGTAGACTCATAGCTGTTTCTTTCTCAGTGAATATTCAATCATCGTAAGCACAATTCACGTTTTAATAATTATCTATTTAATAATTTCCAAATACGTATAATTTTGTTTACAAGTATTTTCCCGAAATTCAAGTTTTAAAGTGGAAATTTAATCTCAAACCATATCTATTAATAACACAGTTTGATTAAATAGTTGCATAAAGCAGACTTTTGTTTTAGTTTTTGTGGGTTTTTTTACAGGGACAGAGAGAGAGTCAGAGAGAGGGATAGATAGGGACAAACAGACAAGAACAGAGAGAGGTGAGAAGCATCGATCATTAGTTTTTCATTGCCGTTGCGACACCTTGTTTGTTCATTGATTGCTTTCTCACATGTGCCTTGACTGCGGGCCTTCAGTAGACCGAGCAACCCCTTGTTGGAGCCAGCGACCTTGGGTCCAAGCTGGCGAGCTTTTGCTCAAGCCAGATGAGCCTGCGCTCAAGCTGGCAACCTCCGGGTCTCGAACCTGGGTCTTTGGCATCCCAGTCCAATGCTCTATCCACTGCACCACTGCCTGGTCAGGCATAAAGCAGACTTTTTTTTTTTTTAATTTTTCTTTTTATTTTATTTTATTCATTTTAGAGTGGAGACACAGAGTGAGAGAGAGAGAGAAAGGGGGGAAGAGCTGGAAGCATCAACTCCCATATGTGCCTTGACCAGACCAGTACAGGGATTTGAACTGGCGACCTCAGTGTTCCCAGGTCGGCGCTTTATCCACTGCGCCACCACAGGTCAGGCCATAAAGCAGACTTTTTAAATTAGAAAATGATAAATACACCCGAATATCACTCCAAATTAGTGGTTTTGTTTGATATTTAGTTTTACTAAATGAGTACTTTTTTCTTACAATTATTAAAAATTAATAGGCATGTAAACACAATTACAATATAAAATATTACAAATGCCTTTATTATGCATTTATCATATTAAAGTGTATTGTTGCAATGAATAAAATGTTTCTTTTATTTACGATATTGTTTTCTTAAGTTTGTTTTTGTCCTTTTCATTGTAAAAATGTTGCTCACCTTATACATTTAAAACATGTTTTCAGGATTTTGATATAAATTTATTTTGGGGGGTTAAGATACTGGAACATATATTCATCTTAGAGTCATGAAGAGCCATTGGAAATTTTTGAGGACAAAGAAAAGACATGTTAAGTCTTTAATATTTGAAGAGCTGTCATTAGAAGGTATTAAGTTCTGTTTCTCAAAAGGACAAAAATGTGGCTAAAGGATATAGAAGATACTGGGAGACTGATTTCAGCCTAATAGAATAGCATTCTAACAGTTATGAAAAATTATAAGAGCTTTGTCATAAAGGCTACTGGTGGCAATTGTATGTACAGAGATTTCTGTAGGGATTAATGGTAAAATGGAGAGATATGTAGTCCTTTTTTTAGAATCAAGCTGATCTCGATTTTGAATGCTGTGCCACTTAGGAACTACTATAACATTGGGTAATAAACTTAACTTTTTAAATTTCCTTAACATGGTAAAATGTATCTCATAGGATTGCTGTGAGGATTAAGAAAAGGTGAACTGCACAACACCATATTATATAATGTTCACAAAAATTAGGAGATATTTCAAAATGAATATGAAGCAATAAAAAAAAAAAGAAATGTTTGATTTTTCTTTATATTAAACAAGAACATCAGAGCCTGACCAGGCGGTTTTGCAGTGGATAGAGCGTCAGACTAGGACACAGAGTACTTAGGTTCGAAACCCTGAGGTCGCCAGCTTGAGCACGAGCTCATCTGGTTTGAGCAAAGCTCACCAGCTTAAGCCCAGGGTCGCTGGCTTGAGCAGAGGGTCAGTTGGTTTGCTGTAGCCCCCCAGTCAAGGCACATATGAGAAAGCAGTCAGTGAACAACTAAGGTGCCACAACAAAGAATTGATGCTTCTCATCTCTCTCCCTTGTCCGTCTGCCCCTATCTGTCCCTCTCTCTGACTCTCTGTGACTCTCTTTTTCTGTCAAAACAAACAAAAAAAAATCAGAAAGCAAACAAGTCAAAGAAAATTGTTTGATTATGCAAATGAGATGCAAAACAAAACTTATTGGTGAAAATGCACTATACAAAAGGCTGAAAGTACTGGAGTATCTCTGCGTTCCCTGATCCCCTAATTTTTGTGAGCAGTGTATTAGGCATTCAATAAATTGTTACTGTTGCCTGACCTGTGGTGGCGCAGTGGATAAAGCGTCGACCTGGGAACAATGAGGTCGCCAGTTCAAAACCCTGCACTGGTCTGGTCAGGGCACATATGGGGGTTGATGCTTCCAGCTCCTTCCTCCTTTCTCTCTTTCTCTCTCTCTCTCTCACTCTGTGTCTCCTCTCTAAAAATGAATAAAATTTTAAAAAGTTTAAAAATAAATAAATAAATAAATTGTTACTGTTACTAATGAAATAATAACCTTTTTGGATACCAGGTTGTACTGTTTGGTTTCTAAGTTCCATTCTAAAGCTGGTATTTGGTAAATTTTATTTTACATGTTGTTTTAAGTATACATTTATATGTATCTGTATTGAATTACCATAACAAAAATATAATTTTGAATTTTGAGAAATTATTTAGTAAATGCCTTTATAGTGTGATAAATATACTTAAAGTATATTTTAAAAATTAAAAGATATGTTTTTACAGTTAAGGTAATTACATAAGGTTAAACAAATACTACAGATATCACAGAGAGACTGTATCAGCTGGAATTCATCAGTAAAAAGAAATTCACTATGCATTTCAAAAGAGGGGATTTATTTAATAAAGGGAATTGGTTACATAGATATTGGGGGTTGAATGAATGCAAAAATAGTTTGTAAATTCCCAGCCCCAGGATCATAGAGCAGACTCTGGAAGAGTAAATTTGGAATTAAGAGGCAATAGCTTAAGAAATGGCCCAGATACCTCTTATAAAATATTTCTATTATATTTTTAGTACCACATTTATATGTATTTCATACTGAAAACTTGCATTTTTAAAATCCTTTTCTCTCTAGAAGAGACTTAATTGTACCTACCCTTTACATCAGTGCTGTAAGATGTGTTGTTTTCAGAAAGGATGACTGAGTTCCCTAATTTCACACAATTGACTCCCGCCTCAACTCTGTTAAGAATTTGATCTAAAGTTTCAAGAGTCTCTAAAAATCCTTTCCCTTTTTTATTGTATGTGATGTTTTTTAGGAACTAAGATTTGCAGAATGTAACATGAATTAAAAATTGTAACCTGAAGTATGACTTCATTTTTGTACTCAAAATGTATCATATCAGTAAAATTACAAGTGTAAGTTTTTTTGTTTCTTGCAGATAGAGCAGGATGGACTTGTAGAGTTGTCTGTCTTTATGATTTAAAATACATTATGTTCAAAATATGTGTTTACCCTCTCTACAAAAATGAGTCAGCAGGATTACAATTGCATTTTTTATTTACAGTTGCATTTTTAAAATAATTTTTTGGTCTTTGCTTTCAATGAGTCTTCTAACGAGAGGTATTTGTAGGTGTTATGAAAGCATGTGTTAGCGCACAGCTTTTGTAATAATATGGTAGGACTATGCTTTCAAAAACACTTTTTCTTTTGTCCCGCATTGCGGGAATTATGTGAATTGGTCACACAGAACACTGTAGTGATTTACAGACGTTAAGTAAATGTTGGTAAATTGTCTTAATATATTTAGAATACCTTATTACTTTTTCTTGAGGAGTTAAGGTTTTACATTATTAAATGTTCTAATCAAGCATTTTACAAAATTATTTAAAATTTGTAGTTTTTGTTAAATAAGTAGCATTTTATTAAATAAAAATGCTTGGTTGTTGATTTATTTATGATAGCCATTCTGACAGATATGAGGTTGTATCTCATTGTGGTTTTAATTTGCATTTCTTTGATGATTAGTGATGTTGAGCATCTTTCCATGTCTATTGGCCATCTGTATGTTTTCTTTGGAGAAGTGTCTATTCAGATCCTTTGCCCATTTTTTAATTGGATTGTTCAAGGGTTATTTGGTGTTGAGTTTTATTAAATTCCTTATAAATTTTTGGATATTAACCCCTTATCGATGTATTGGCAAATATGTTCTTCCATTCAGTGGGTTGTCTTTTCATTTTGTTGATGGTTTCCTTTGCTGTGTAAAAAACTTTTTAGTTTGATATAATCCTATTTGTTTATATTTTTTCTTGTTTACCTTGCCTGAGGTGATATATTAGAAAAAAATATTGCTATGAGAAATGTCCAAGATTTTACTGCCTATGTTTTCTTCTCGGATTTTTATGATTTAGAGTCTAATTTAAATCTTTAACCTATTTTGAGTTTATTCTTGTGTATGGTGTAAGAATCCACTATCTTTAAAACGTAATTTGGCCTGGCCTGTGGTGGCGCAGTGGATGAAGTGTCGACCTGGAATGCTGAGGTTGCTGATGAAAAACCCCAGGATTGCCTGGTAAAGGCACATGTGGGAGTTGATGCTTCCTGTTCCTCCCCCCCCCCTTCTCTCTCTCCCCTCTCTCCTCTAAAATTAATAATAATCTAAAAAAATACATAATTTGAACAGTGCTATGGTGTTCTTAGGGTAAGAAATGCACCCCCATGTTCATGGCAGCATTGTTCACAATAGCAAAGATCTGGAAACAACCCAAGTGTCCCGTCAGAGGACGAGTGGATTAAAAAGCTTTGGTACATATATACTATGGAATACTACTCAGCCATAAGAAATGATGACATCGGATTATTTACAACAAAATGGATGTACCTTGATAACATTATACGGAGTGAAATAAGTAAATCAGAAAAAAAGAAAAACTGAGAACAGCAGGATTCCATACATAGGTGGGACATAAAAATGAGACTATGAGACATGGACAAGAGTGTGGTGGTTACGGGGTAGGGGGAGGGAGGAGTGGGAGGGAGAGGGAGGAGGGGCGGGGCACAAAGAAAACCAGATAGAAGGTGACAGAGGACAATTTGACTTTGGGCAGTGGGTATGCAATATAATTGAATGATAAGATAACCTGGAGATGTTTTCTTTGAACATATAACCCTGGTTTATTAATGTCACCCAATTAAAATTAATATTAATAATAAAAAAATACATAATTTGGATAACCATTGAAGAGCATTCCCACAAATAATGCCATTTTCTCTTTCATGATTAGTATACTCAGTTTAGGTTATTTTTTTAAGAGCTTTTGCTCTCAAGTCTTTAATATGAAACTGAAAACATTGGGTTATTTACTACCATCTTGTAAGGAGTGTGGAAAATTAGAAAATGAATGAAAACCTCTCATTTTTGATATTTAAGCAGTGGATATATACTATATATTGGATACACACATATATATACCTGCAGAGTCTAATTTTGGGAGGATGATAATATATTATTTTAAAAATATTTCTAAAAAGCAGGTTCTTTGAAACAGCCTATGACTGAGATATTGCCTTTCATTCCCCACAGCTAAAGGTAATACTGGCCCATCATTTTTAAACTGGGTGGTTGAAAGGATTATATGAAAAGAAATATTAGTTTAAAAATGGAAAGCTGGTACAGCTAGTGCTCGACTTACAACCATGATTGGTTCCGACAGACTGGTCGTAACACGATTTGGTCGTAAGTTGAGTAGGCTATGTGTACAGTACTGTGAAATGGTGTTATAAAAATCTTTAAGACAAAGACAATTTCCTCGTGGTAGACATCTTGGGAGGGGTTTGATGAAAAATATCCAAGACACAAAACACAAATTGCTGTACCGAGTCTGGGATAACAGTTGAAATGGTGCATGCGGAGATGGTAGTGCTGCCGGAAGCTGGTCCGCACTGTCCTAAGCCCAGCTGGGGAACACTTGCACTGCCAGACGCGGAGCAGTCGGGGCTAGCGATTGTGGTCATAATATCGGATGGTCGTAAGTTGCATAGGTCGTAAGTCGATCAATACCTGTATTTAAAAAGCATATTGCCACCATTCTTTTACTATTTTTCTATTAAAAAAATGTTTCCTCCAAAACGTATATAGTCTTTTTAAAAAAATTTTGCTGAAATCAGAGGTTATTTCATAAAAAGGAAACACAATCAAATTTACCCTAGTCTTCTATTCCTCGTTGAACTAACTGGATATCCTTATTTTGTACACAAGAAGCAAACATTCCCAAGTGTTTTCTTTTAGATTGACTTTATTATTGTGGGGATGGATGGTGGTACAGGTGTTACTTGTTTTTTTGTTTTATTTTGATGGTTATTGAATAGGATGATGTTCGAAAGAAGTTGATTAAAACAAAGCTTGCCTGTGAAATGAAATGTTATCCAAGGAGATCTTGACCCAGGTTTTCTGCTCGAGATTGTTCCATAACTTCCTTGACATCTGATACAAAATCATGGGTTTCAATATTCTTTAATCTCAGCTCATACCTATAGTAAGGCCACCTCAAGTCTAGTTTCTCTAGGGATCTCATATACTAGGCCACATATGAGTCACTAGGGCACATGTTGGTTTAAAGTTGCTCTTTTGTTTTTTTTGTAACTTCCTGTAACCATGCTGTGCACCGTTTTGCCATGCTAATCTTAAAAAATGTTTTTTCTTGTCACGCTTTGCTTTGGAACATACATATAGTGTCTTACTTGCTGCCTACCTGAATCTTAAACTAGCTTTCTAGACATTCTGTAATCCTATACCATTCTTTTTATCCTCCATATAAATATTTTTAAGATAAATCACAAAGTATTTAACTTAGTAATTTCTACTTTGGATTTTTCATGAGTGTATGTCCAGTAGCTGTGGCCATCACAGCCACCTGGATCATGCAGGTTCCCATTAAATTCAGATAGATGGTAATGAAACAGTGGAGCCAAAAACTTGTGAGCCATCTTTTATTCTAACCTCGCACTGGCGGGCAAGTAAATACACACAGTGGGAAAACACTTCCGTTTCCATTCAGAGATCCCAAAGCCACTGACTTTCTCCTGGTTTTCCTAGAATCAAAGGCCCCACCAGCCTTATTCACCTCTGTTCCCCATCTCCCTCTCTCTGCACAAACTGGCTTCTCCTTTAGCACCCCACCATCTTGTCTGCCTGCCTCTCTGCAACAACGTGGCCTCTTTCTCTTAAAACATTTTGGCATGAAACCCCTCCTTCAGCACACATTAGCATAACCAAACCCCTTCCTAAGCAGGAAGGTAATTAGCTGTATCACCTGACAGCATCATCACTTTATAGTTTCTTTCTTTACAGTTTCTTTATTTGAATTGTCAGCATCACTACCATTGCATTTTGAGCCATTATTAAAATAAGGGTTACTAGAATGCAAGTAATTAACTTTTTATATCAAAACAGTTCATCTGATAACCAAGATGGCTACTCTAAAAGTATAGCTACTAAGGCGTGGGTAGCATAAAAGTATAGATATGCTAGAGAAAGAGATGATTCATCCCCGGCAGGGCAGAGCGGGAGGACAGAGCATGAGGTTTTATAACATAATCAGAATGGAATACAATTTATTTTGTTTGTTTTTTTAAGTGAGAAGAGGGGAGACAGATTTCTGCATGCACCCCAACTGGTATCCATCTAGCAGCCTCATCTGGGGCAGATGCTGGAATCAACCAAGCTGTTCAGTGCCCAGGGCCAATACTCAGACCAACAGAGCTATCCTCAGAGCCCTGGGTGATGCTTGAACCAGTGGGCCACTGACTGTGTGAGGGGAAGAGAAAGAGAAGGGAGAGAGGGATGGGAAGAGAAGCAGATGGTCACTTCTCATGTGTGCCCTTACTGAGGATTGAACCAGGGACCTCCACATGCCAGGCTGACACTCCAACCACTGAGCAGACCGGCCAGAGCCTAAAATACAATTTCAACCTTAAGAATCATTTATTTCTTACTCATTTAGTATTTTCAGACTGAGGTTCACCTTGGGTAACTGAAACTATGGGAAGAAAAATTGTGGATAAAGAGGACTACTCTACTGAAAGTCACTTTGACTCCTGGGTTTCAGAAACTAAGAATAAGTTACTTGGTTCTCTAAGCCTTAGTGATTGCATCTGCAAAATGGAATGGCCTAGATCCACAGAAATACTTATGCCTGACCCTGACCAAAACCAATGAAAATAGAATCTCTGAAGTGAAGCTCCAAGTAAGCGTTTATATGTTTTCTAAAGTTTCCAAGATGATTCTCATGTAGAGCCATGGTTGAGAACCACTGAACCATATGATTTGTAAAATGGGACTACTCTGTGGGGACTACTCTGTGTTTGGTCCACGGACTGATTGCCAATCTGAAAAATTGATTACAAGTTCATGAGGGCATGTAGAGCTTGTGCCAGAATGCAATCAGCTAAAGCACTAGTGTACTATTTAGTTTGCCTGATATATTTTTTTCAGCAAGCCTTTACTGATTAAGGAAGTAATGAATTTAATTTACACTCATGCACAGGGTCCTTATTTGGTCATTTTCTTTTAGACAATTAAATTTAACAGGATGACATTGATCAATCAGAGTACATAGATTTAGAGAAAACATCTCCATATCGTTTGGACAGTCGATTACGTTATATACACATCACCCAAAGTCAAATTATCTTCTGTCACTCCCCTGCCCCTATTCCCCTCCCTATTCACCCCTATTTTCCCCCTGGTAACCACTGCACCCCTGTCTATGTCCATGAGTCTCAACTTTGTGCCCCACCTATGTATGGAATCATACCGTTTTTAGCTTTCTCTAATATACTTATTTTTTATTATTATTATTATTTTTAATTTAATTTAATTTTAATTTATTTATTCATTTTAGAGAGGAGACACAGAGTGAGAGAGATAGAGAAAGAGAGAAAGGGGGGAGGAGCTGGAAGCTCAACTCCCATATGTGCCTTGACCAGACCAGTGCAGGGTTTTGAACTGGCGACCTCAGTATTCCCAGGTTGACGCTTTATCCACTGCGCCACCACAGGTCAGGCCTCTAATATACTTATTTCACTCAGTATACTGTTATCAAGGTCCATCCAATTTTGGCTGTTTACATGTCTTGGCCACCGTGAACAATGCTGCGGTGAACATGGGTGTGCATGTGTCTTTATGTACCCATGTTTTCAAGTTTTGTGGGTATATACCCAGTTGAGGGATTGCTGGGTCATATGGTAGCTCTATTCTTAATTTTTTGAGGAACCATCATACTTTCTTTCATAGTGGTTCCACTACTTTACATTCCCATCAACAGTGAATGAGGGTTCCTTTTTCTCCACAGCCTCTAAAGCACTTGTTATTACCTGTCTTGTTGATAATAGCTAATCTAACAGGTGTGAGGTGGTATCTCATTGTAGTTTTGATTTGCAATTCTCTAATAGTTAGTGATGATGAACATTTTTTCATATATCTGTTGCCCATTTGTATTTCTTCTTGGGAGAAGTGTCTGTTCATGTCCTCTTCCCATTTTTTTTTTTTTTTTTGGTTTTCTTTTTTTATATTTATTTAATTAATTGTTTTTACATAGATTCTAGGGTGACCCCGACTATATCCCTCCTCCCCCATATTCCCCTCAACATCTCCCTTATTACCCTCCCAACAGCGCCCTCCCCCCTTCCCTTCAGGTTTATCCCATCCTATCATCCCCTTTCCCTCTGTCCTCTTTTCCTCCGGTCCCTTTGATCCCTCCTCTGTCTCAATTCCTTTCCTCAGTTCTCAATGGTCCTTGGATTTCTCAAATGAGTGAGGTCATATAATATTTTTCTTTTTCTGCCTGGCTTATTTCACTTAACATAATAGTTTCCAGGCCCCCCATATTCTTGCAAAAGGTAATATTTCCTTTTTCGTGGCGCCATAGTATTCCATTTTTTATTGGATTGTTTGCTTGTTTGTTGTTGAGTTTTGTGAGTTTTTATATATTTTGGATATTAGCCCCTTATCTGAGCTGTTGCTCAAAATATCATCTCCCATTTACTTGGCTGTCTGTTTTGTTGTTAGGTTCTCTTGCTGTGCAAAAGCTCCTTAGTCTGATATAGTCCCATTCATTTGTCTTTGCCTTTACTTCCCTTGCCTTTGGAGTCAAATTCATAAAATGTTCTCTATGGCCAAGGTCCATGAATTTAGTACCTATGTTTTCTTCTATCTAATTTATTGTTTTAGATCTTATGTTTAGTTCTTTGATCCATTTTGAATTAATTTCTGTGCAAGGAGATAAACTGTAGTCAAGTTTTATTCTTTTGCATATAGCTTTCCAATTTTCCCAGCACCATTTATTGAATGAAGAGGCTTTCTTTTCTTCTGTATGTGTTTTTGGCTCCTTTATCAAAGATGATTTGATAAACCATATGTATTTGGTTTTATTTCTGGTCTCTCTATTCTGTTCCATTGGTCTGATTGTCTATTTTTCTACCAGTACCGTGCTGTTTTGATTATCATGGCTCTATAATATAATTTGAAATCAGGTGTTGTAATGCCTCTAGCTTCGTTTTCTTTTTCCTTAGGATTACTTTGGTTATTCGAGGTTATTTTATGGTTCCATATAAAATTGATGATTTTTTGTTCCGTTTCTTTAAAAAATGCCATTGGAATTTTTATTATAATTGTATTAAATTTGTACATTGTATATTGCTTTGGGTAGCATAGCCATTTTAACTATATTTATTCTTCCTATCCACAAACAATGAATATTTTTCATTTCATTGTGTCTTTTTCAATTTCCTTTAATAATGCTTTGTAGTCTTCAGTATATAGGTCCTTTACATTCTTTGTTTATTCCTAGGTATTTTGTTGTTGTTGATGCTACTGTAAAAGGGATTATTTTTTGAGTTCTTTTTCTGAGCTTTCATTGTTGACATATAAGAAAGCAATAGACTTCTGTATGTTAATTTTGTATCCTGCAACCTTACTGTATTGGTTTATTGTTTCTAATAGCTTTTCTGTGGAGTCTTTGGGGTTTTCTATATACAGGATCATGTCATCTGCAAAAACTGAAACCTTTACTTCTTTCCCAATATGAAAGCCTTTTATTTCTTTCTTTTTTCTCATTGCTCTGGCTAGAACTTCCAGCACTGCTAAATAGGAAGGGAGAGAGGGGACAACTTTGTCTTGTTCCTGATTTTAGAGAAAAAGTTTTCAGTTTTTTATCATTTAGTATGATGTTAGCTGGTGGTTTGTTGTAAATGACCTTTATTATGTTGAGGTATTTTCTTTCTATACCCATTTTGTTGAGTGTTTTAAACATAAAAGGATGTTGTATTTATCGAATACCTTTTCTGCATTTATTGATAGGATCATATGGTTTTTATTCTTTGTTTTGTTGATATTGTGTATTACGTTAATCGTTTTGTTGAACCATCCTCTGTTTCTGGGATGAATCCCACTTGATCATGATGAATTATTTTTTTGATGTGTTGTTGTATTCGATTTGCTTGTATTTTGTTTAGGATTTTTGCATCTGTATTCATTAGAGATATTGGTCTGCAGTTTTCTTTTTTTGTGTTGTCCTTACCAGGTTTTGGTATGAGGGTTATGTTGGCCTCATAAAATGTGTTTGGAAGTATTGCTGCTTCTTCAATTTTTTGGAAGACTTTGAGAAGGATAGGAACCAATTCTTCCTTGAATGTTTGGTAGAATTCACTAGTATATTCATCTGGCCCTGGACTTTTAAAATTTATTTTATTTTTATTTTATTCATTTTTAGAGAGGAGACACAGAGTGAGAGAGAGAAAGAGAGAAAGGGGGGAGGAGCTGGAAGCATCAACTCCCATATGTGCCTTGACCAGACCAGTGCAGGGTTTTGAACTGACAACCTCAGTGTTCCCAGGTCGACGCTTTATCCACTGCGCCACCACAGGTCAGGCATGGCCCTGGACTTTTATATTGGTGGAGGTTTGTGATAGTTGTTACTATTTCCTCCCTGCTTATTGGTCTATTTAGGCTTTCTAATTCTTTGTAATTCAGTCTAGGAAGATTGTATTGTTCTAGGAGTTTATCCATTTCTTCTAGATTGTTGAATTTGGTGGCATATAATTTTTCATAGTATTCTGTGATAACCCTTTGTATATCTATGATATATGTGGTAATTTCTCCTCTTTCATTTTGGATTTTGTTTCTATGAGTATTTTTTCTCTTTTCCTTAATGAGTCTTGCCAGGGGTTTGTCAATTTTATTGATCTTTTCAAAGAATGAGCTCTTTGTTGTATTAATATTTTGTATAGGTTTTCTGTTCTCTATTTCATTTATTTCTGCTCTAATTTTTATTTTCTTTCTTCTGCTGGTTTTGGGTTGCCTTTTTTCTTTTTCTAGTTCCTTTAGATGTGATATTAGGTTTTTTACTTGGGCTCTCTCTTGCCTTTTTTTTTTTTTACAGGGGAGAGAGTCAGAGAGAGGGATAGACAGGGACAGACAGACAGGAACTGAGAGAGATGAGAAGCATTAATCATCAGTTTTTCTTTGCGACACCTTAGTTGTTCATTGATTGCTCTTTCATATGTGCCTTTACCGTGGGCCTTCAGCAAACCGAGTGACCCCTTGCTCGAGCCAGCGACCTTGGGCCCAAGCTGGTGAACTTTTCCCTCAAGCCAGATGAGCCCACTCTCAAGCTGGTGACCTCGGGGTCTCGAAGCTGGGTCCTCTGCATCCCAGTCCGATGCTCTATCCACTGCGCCATCACCTGGTCAGGCTCTCTTGCTGTTTCATATAAGCATGTAATGATATGAACTTCCCTCTTATTACCTGCTTTTGTTGCATCCCAGAGATTCTGATATGTTGTGTTGTCATTTTCTTTTGTCTGTATTTATTTTGATCTCTTCTTTTATTTCTTCTTTGACCATTCATTTCTTAGAAGTATGTTGTTTAATTTCCACATATTTGTTGGTGTGTTTACTTTTTTGCAGTTGAATTCTAGTTTCAAAGAGTTATGGTCAGAGTATATGCTTGGTATAATTTCAATCTTTCTGAATTTGTTGGTGTTGGTTTTGTGGCCCAGCATATGGTCTATTCTTGAGACTGTTTCATGTACACCGGAGAAAAATGTATACTCTGACATTTTGGGATGAAATTTCCTGTAGATATCTATTATGTCCATTTGTTCTAGTGTTTCATTTAAGGCCAATATTTCTTTATTAATTTTCTGTTTGGATGGACGATCTAAAGTCATCAATGGTGTATTGAGGTCTCCAAGTATTCTATTTTTTTCAGTTTGCACTTTTAGATCAGATAGCAGTGGTCTTACATATTTTGGTGCTCCTTGGTTTGGTGCATATATATTAAGGAGTGTTATGTCTTCTTGATACACTGTCCCCTTTGTCATTATGAAATGTCCATTGTCTCTGGTTACCTTTGTTGTCTTGTAGTAAGCATTGTCAGATTTAAGTATAGCTACTCCTACTTTTCTTTGAATATTATTTGCTTGGACAATGCTTTTCTAACCTTTCACTTTGAATCTATTTTTATCCATGTAGCTTAGATGTTTCTCTTGAAGGCAGCATACTGTTGGGTTTTGCTTCTTGATCCAATCTGCTACTCTGTGCCTCTTTATTGGTCAGTTCAATCCATTTAGTTTAATTATTGACACTTGAGGATTTCCTATGCCATTTTGTATACAGCTTTCTGCTAGTTTAGTGTTTGGTTCTTCTCTTTTTGTTTTTCTCTCATTTGTTTTTGTTTGGTGGTGTTCCATACTTCTATCTTCTGTTTCTCCTTTTCTTTAAGCTGTGTGTTTCAGTAGTGGCATTTTCAGGGGGTGTTACCATTAGATTATTAGAAGAAAATTTATCATATTTACTAGAGTCCATTAGCTCATGAGTACTTCTGCACTCCATTCCCCTTTGTTACTGCTGATCTTTATCCTTTCCCCTTTTGTGTTATTTTCACAGATTATCCTTTGGTTTTTTTTTTGTTGTTTTATTGTTTTGTTTTGTTTTTTTACAGGGACAGAGAGAGAGAGAGAGAGAGAGGGATAGGTAGGGACAGACAGACAGGAACAGAGAGAAATGAGAAGCATCAATTATTAATTTTTTGTTGCCGTTGTGACACCATAGTTGTTCATTGATTGCTTTCTCACATGTGCCTTGACCTTGGGCCTTCAGCAGACTTAGCCACCCCTTGCTGGAGTCAGCGACCTTGAGTTCAAGGTGGCGAGCTTTTTGCTCAAACCAGATGGGCCCGCGCTCAAGCTGGTGACCTCGAGGTCTCGAACCTGGGTCTTCCGCATCGCAGTTCAATGCTCTATTTACTGTGACACCACCTGGTCAGGCAGATTATCCTTGTTTTTATTGTGGTTTTGTTAAAAATTTTTTACTTGTAATTTTGTCGTTTTGTTTTTTGTATCTGGTTGGATAACCCCCTTTAGTATTTCCTGTTGTGGGGGTGTTCATGTGATGAATTCCCTCAGTTTCTGTATGTCTGTAAATGTTTTCATTTCCCCTTCATATTTGAAGGATAATTTTGATAGCTATAGTATTCTTGGTTGATAGTTGCTCTCTTTCAGTATTTTAAATGTTGGAGTCCACTCTCTTCAGCTTCTAGAGTTTCTGCTCAGTAATCTGATGATAGCCAAACGGGCCTTTCTTTATATGTTATATCCTTCTTCTCCCTAGCTGCCTTGAGGATTCTTTCTTTGTCATTGATTTGTGATAATTTTATTATGATGTGCCTTGGATTAGGTTTGTATGGGTTGAGGTAACTCGGAGTTCTGTTTGCTTCTTGGATTCAAGGCTCTAACTTTTCCACAGGCTTGGGAAATTCTCATCGATTATTTGTTTTAATATGTTCTCCATTGTCTTTTCCCTCTCTCTTCTAATATACCCATTATTCTTACATTGCTCTTCCTGATGGAGTCAGACAATTCTTGTAGGGCTCTCTCATTTTCTTAAATTTGTGAGTGTCTCTCTTCCTCTCTATGTAGTATCTTTAGTTGCCTGTCTTCAGTGTCACTGATTCTCTCCTCTATCTGGCTTATTCTATTGGCTAAGCTTGTTACCTCATTTTTCAGTTCATGTATTGAGTTTTTCATCTCTGTTTGGGTTTTTTTTATAGTTTCAATTTTCTTGGTGAAGTACTCTTTTTGTTCACTAAGTTGTTTTTTGAGCTCACTAAATTGCCTTTCAGTGTTTTCTTGTATCTTATTGAATATTTTTAGAGATTCAATTTTGAATTCTCTGTCATTAAACTCCCAGGTTTCCATGTAATTGAGATTTTTTCTTGGGGATTTTTCATCATCTATTGAGCTATGTCTCTGGTTTGTATATTCATATTTGTTTTTTTTTTACTTGATGGCATTTGCAGGTGATATTGTTAATAACCCCAATAAGAGATAATTATTCCTTTTTATGGCAGGAGGTGCTGCACTACAATATTTGCCTCTGCGAGATTCTTGGGTGATCTGTTAAGGCCTAGCTGTTGCCTTTGTAATGAGGAAAGCAGAGTCATCGTGTTGGTAGGAGGGGCTTATTACTAGGGCTTTGCAACTTTATGACACTAGCACTGGCTGACCAGCAGTACTCCAGGTCCCCACAGATCAGGGGATCTAGTCTCTGGGTGCCCCTGCCTCTCACAGGAGAGAGCAGCCTGGGCACCTAGTGGAGGGGGATCAACCACCACTGCTGTTTTTGCAACAAGGGGAACAGTGAGGAACCAGGAGGCTGTGGTGACGAGTCCAGTCCCTCCTCCGATATCACTCTAAACTCGCCAGGCACAGCCCTGGGCTGGGCTGGGGGGGTGCGCCTCAAGCTAGTGTCCCTGAGTTTTAGGAGTAGCTGCAGCAGAGATCACAGCTCAGGGCCTTCCCGTCCACACACGCTAAACTCCCTCGTGTAAGCCAGTGCCTCAGCTTTAGTGCTGGTGGGGCGCAGATCCCAGATCAAGTGTGTCTGGCGCCACAAGGCTAAATTGTGCTGTTCAGGCAAGCAGATAAAGCTTGCTCTAGCGTCCTGTGGGCCAGTCTCCACAAGGTATTTGCCAGTGGTTCTTGGGAGCTTGCCACTGGCTTTGTGTGTGCCCTGTGCTTGTAGTAGCTCAGCCCTGCTCCCTTGGTGGTCACCTCTTGCTCTGCTCCTTCCCCCCAGGATCTCCACCTGGCTCAGCTCCTCCAGGTCTGAGACAAAGCCCTCTGGTATTATTTTTCTTCTGTGCTTTGACCTGCCTTCGCGATCGTACATTTATCTGGTGTGTGTATACTTCAGGTTCATCTGGGTTTTTTCTCTGCATATAGTTGTAAAATTCGTTGAAATTTCAAGGGGAGAGATGAGGAGTATCTCTCACTCCGCCATTTCTATCAACAGATTTTTTAATGTGATCCCTTATTTGGTCTTAAAGGAGCACTTTGGCACCTCTCTTTCCTAGTTAATTCCTAGTTGTGACTGAATACTTAATATGTAGTTGTTTAAAATTTGTGAATTTATTATTGCAATATTAATTAAAATTATAATAAATATTATTAGCTAATAGAAATAGCAAAGTTTGAAAATTAAAAAATACAAATGTTGGGTGACAGTTTTTCAAAGAACAAATAAAAAAGTTTAGGTGTCAGTCTTTTAAAATGCAAACATTCCACTCAACCACCATGATAATGTTGTAAAGTACCGTACCCCAGATGCTGAAAAGTACTGTACCTCACTTCTGCGGGTTTACGTAGAGACACCAAGTCCAGATGAGTTTTGAGGAGTTTTATTAAAGGAGGACATTTATTAAATATGCCGGCTGCATATGGCTGACGCGGGGCAGTTGCAAACGCAAATCATGTGCGCCAAATACATCTCAGGGGCTGGTTATAACCTTTGATCACACACAGGCAGGGAGAGCATGACATCATGGCATAAGCGTACAACATTTGTTTATGTGATGCACAAAAACATTAAGACTTTTAAGGTAACACAATCAAAGGTGTTTACAAATCTTTCAGGGTTCATCTTCCTTCCTTTGTCTAGAGGTATGTCACTATCAGGATTCCAGGAAGTGGGGAGTAACTACAATCAATGTAAGGTGGTATGTAAATTCTGTCTCCCATTGAAAGAGAAGTTTCTCGGTTAACCTTTATTTTAGATTTAAAACTAAATGACCCATTGTTCTTGCAAGCCAGAAACTTCTACATTCTTCTCACTCCCCTCTCAAAAGGAAGGATGGGACAGGAAAGCCTGACCTTTCTTCCTAGAATATCAATATTAATTTTTCAGCTTTTTTGGTACCTTACTACAATATAATTTATACATTTTATGCCATAATATACTACTTTAGTGCTCCATTCTTTCTTCATTATTACAACAGATAATCAAATTACATAGTTAATTATTAAAAATTTCTGCAAGATTTTAAAATGTAAAATATTCTGTGATATATTAAATAGGACTCTAATAATGATAGTTAAAGAAAGTTAAAATAATTGCTATTAAATGTATCAGTTATTAAATATTATTCTGAGAACAACTCATAACCATAAGGATTTTTCATAAGTAGACTGAGAATATCAGGTTCATGAGAAAGTTTTGACTGTTATACAAAATGACTTAAAATTGATTGTATAATATGAACCTTATAAATTTATAAGTTCATTTGTATTTATTGGTAGTAGGGTTATAAATAGTATTGTCTTAAAATTTATCTATTTTGAATAACTAGTATTTTTGCTCTCTTTTTCAAGTATGAATAATTTTATATATTAAAGGTCAAAAATATATCTTAAAATGCTAATTTAATAGAAGGTCTCATTTGAACCACTAATTTCTAATTTTAAGGACACTGTTATTGATACATTTGAAACTTTTCTATTATTTTGATTTACTTATAAATTACTATACAAAATTATTTAATTATTTTATCAGCCAATATTCATAGGTTATGATAGATTATTCTAGATTGGCATTGGCAGCTCTTTATTATCAGCAGTTAATTTTCAAAGTAATCAGGATCCTCTTTATCTGCTGTCTTGGTTAATATTTATTTATTCTGATTTTTTGTTTTTAATAATAATGTATTTTGCTTTTTCTTTTTTTACTGCTCCCCTCCCCCCCCCCAATTATTTTGGCAGTGAAGGTAGTCCCAATCACAGACATTCTTAGTTTAAAAATGTATGTATATGAAAGACCAGTATAATTAAAAGTTTTGAGTAAGCTCCAGATTAACTTCTACAGATGAGCAGCTGGTTCAATTTGACCATCTGTGATTACTGCCCTTTATAAAAATAATTTTCTTTTCATCTTATTCATTCCCAGTCTTTGGTTTTTGCTAATCCATTTAGTATGTTGTAAACCCAATCTTTTAACCATGATGAGCCTCTAGATTGAAAAACAGTAATTATAAATACCATTGTTTAAATGTTTTAATAAATTGTAGAAGCTGAGATTATAGGTATTTTTAAATTACTATGGCCGTTTCCAAGATGTATATATAACTAGAGTAATAAAATGAATTCCTATGTATCTATCACTGGGGTACAGCAATTATCAACTCACATACAATCTTACTTTGTCTATACTTCCACTACAGCATATCTCAGACATCATATAATTTTATCTATATTCCTAACAGGGTTATTGATGACACATGGAGTCCAAGAATCCCGTTGGATGTTCAGAGTAATTGGTAATAAAGGATCTTTGCTAGAAGGACATATGAATTTTCTGCTAGAGTAAAAACTGTCGTGTAATAACTACCATAACTAACACTGCAGTATATGAAATGCCCTCACAGCAGCTCGACAGTAAAACCCTGACATTGTCTTCTTTCCATGATTCTGCAATGCAAATTTTTATTAGAAATTGTACTTTTTAGTTTGCATAATGCCATTTCTATTTTAAGTGAACTTATAATTCCTTATGATAATACTCAGTACCATAGTGAGCAATTTTGAGCTTACTAGTGACACACGTGGAAAATACTTGGTTTTACTGGTTTCTCAGTTGAGACCCAATAGCTGGACTGCTTGCATTACTTATCAAATGAGTAATATTTTGCAAATATGCAAGTATTAATTTTTAAATATAAAGAAATAGTTCTTAATCTTTATTAAAGTTAAAAATATGAGTACAATACCTACCCTTTAATTTGTTTCAATGTGTTAAAACAAAAATGGAATTAGTGGAGAGAATGGCTTAATGAAATACCAGTGAAGAAGGTCATAGTAAATTATTCCATAATGAAAATGTAACCTCTTTTAGATTGCAGATGTTATTATTACAGGAAAATAGCCAATGTGCAGTACATGTTGGAAAGTCAATATTCTGGAGCAGTTGGGTTTTTTCCCCTTTCACTTTTGTGATCTGTGGCTTTCAGTGTAACTATTATGTATAGTTTTTCCAAATCCTACAGGGGAGAAAATAATAATGGATTGACAAATTTATTCTTCAAGCTATTGTAATTCTAATCACTATGACATTTTAAATTATTTACTAAAATTATCCTTGAGTTGTAAATACGGTAATAAATGTGACCATTTAATGAACTATAATTTCAAAAATGCAAATATAGTATGTCAGGTTAGAATAAGGCTTTAAGAAATCAGAATCTCATTTTGAAAGGATCTTGAAGATTTTAAAACCTTTCAATTCTATCAGGTAAGAAAATATTCCAATTTTACTAAAAGTATTTGTAGTAAGCTTTTCTGTTAAAAGATTATTAAGAATTAGATCAAAGACTGAAAGTGTCAGTAATCTTTATAATATTAAAAATATAAAAATCCCCATTGTAAAAGCTAAATAACGGTTCCCCAAAATCTGTGATATGTTATTTTCCATGACAAAAGGGATTTTGCAATGAGATTATCCTGAATTATATAGGTATCCCAAAGTAAAACCAAGGATCCTTATAAGAGGGAGTCAGGGGTGTCAGAGTCAGAAAAGATGTGAGATTTGAAGATGCCGTTATGCTGTCTTTTTAAGGTGGTGGTAGAGGCCCTGTGCCAAGGAATGCAAATCGCTCTTAGAAGAACTGGAAGAAGCTTCGAGGAAATGGACCTTACCTAGATCTTCCAGAAGTAATGCAACCTTGATTTTAGGACTTCTAATGTCCAGAATTATAAGATAAATTTATGTTCGTATAAGCCACTAAATTTGTGATAATTTATAATAACCCCAATAGCAGACATACACTCAAGAGTGGTAAATGACCTATTGATACTAATAAGTATTTGACTTCTTATGTACTCAGGAAAAATAGATAAGTCCTATTCCAAATTAGTTTTTTCCTCTTAGAGATTACATAGACAAGTTCCATAGTTCCATGGCCCAGAATATTTTCTGATGTTCCTGCATGCCATGAAAGGTACTATCAGATAATTTTGCAAGTGGCTTCTTGACTGGGTTTTACACTTGAAGTGTATGTAGATCATGATATTTATCATTTTTATGCATTATGTATTCATTACTTATATATGTATATACAATGGTATTTTAGTTATAATTAACCTTAGACATAATTATTCCCCTTCATATTACAGTTTAAAATTATCAAATTATGTTTGGTTAGGTCATGACCATCCATTTGATCAAGATGGCTTTAGTCTATTCTGTGACAATATGTTGTGTTAATACTCAACAGTTATCTCATTGTGAATCTTTTACTACTAGGGAAAATAGTGAAATGTATCAATGAATGTACAAATGAGTGAAGCCCATCCCTACCACTAATTAGTTATTTTAAGTACATGACATATTTAACACTTCATGCATTTAATTTGGTTTTGGAGGTACCATCATTGAAACTCAATGTCCAGTATATATAAGTATATAAATTACTCTTGTGTATTTCTCTAGCATCTACTCTTAGGTTTATTGTCATAAAAAAGTTTTCAAAATTAAATGTTAAATGTGAGTTTAGTAAAATGAATTGAAGGGAAGGTTGTAAAACTAAAGCTAAGAATATTGCCTGTCACACATGTCTGGAAAGTTTTATAGCAGACTTTTTCATCTTTTATTACTGAAACTCTCTGCCAGTTGAATAGCAACTCTCTATTTGCTGTCCCCCATCCCCTAACAACCAACATTCTAATTTGTGTTTATGTCAGTTTGACTACTTTAGATATCTCACATAAGTGGAATCATGCAATATTTATCCTTGTATGACTGGCCTTTTTCATTTACCTCAGGTCATCTAGGTTCATCCATCTTGTTGCAAATGAAAGGATTTCTTTCTTTTTTCAAGATTAAATAATATTCCATTGTCACTGGTTCTTTTTAGCCCTTGGCTATTGTGAATCACACAGCAATAAACATGGTAATGCAAATATCTTTTCCAGATTTTGATTTCAATTCTTTTGAATAAATGCTCCCAAATGGGATTGCTGAATCATATGCTACTTCCATATTGAATTTTCTGAGGAACCTCATTACATTTTCCATAATGGCACTAGCATTTTACGTTCCCACCAACAATGCACATGGATTTCAATTTCTCTATATCTTCATTAACACTTGTTTTTTTTGTTGTTGTTTTCATTTTCTTTGTCATTATTGTTTTTCTCATAATGTTCATCCTAACGGATGTGAAATGTTACCTCATTGTGGTTTTGATTTGCATTTTTCTCTTGATAAGTGCTCTTGAGCATCTTTTCCTATATCTGTTGGGCATTTGGATGTCTTCTGTGAAGAAGTGTCTATTCAAGTTCTTTGCCCATTTTTTATTGGGTTTTTTATATTGAGTTTTATATATTATGGATAATAACTCCTTATCAGATAATATGGCTTGAAATATAATCTTCCATTGCATGTTTTGCTTTTTTTATTCTGTTGTTTCATTTGCCCTATAGAAACTTTTTAGTTTAATGTAGTTTTGGTCTATTTTTGCTTTTATTGCTTGTGCTTTTGATGTTATATCCAAGAAATTATTGCCAAGACCAGTGTCATGAAGCTTTTCTTCTTTGTTTTCTTCTAAGAGTTTTATAGTTTCAAGTTTTACATTTATCTTTAATTCATTGAGTTATTACTGCTTTCTTAAAGCACTTAGTATTTTAAAAATAAAAAGCCCATTTGCTTTTTATGATGCCCTCTCTCAATATTTTTGGATAGACCTTAACTGTTAAATAGAGGACATACTCTCTTGCATTGCCCACCAAATATGTTTAAACACGTATGCGTTTTCTTTCAAAACATGAATTTCCTGTTGTAAAAAAGCTTATATATATTATTTGGTTTTCCCAGAGTACCAAAATAATAAATGTACCATTAGAGATTATATATTTCTATAGTCATCATTAAATAGATGATATTTGGCTGTGTTTTATAATACTGTATGTTAGGGAATATGTTAAATGAAATACTGTGTAAATGTATGGTTCATAGGAATTTTGTTCTCAATTTTTTTTAAGCTTTAGACCACATGAAAAGATTAAATGACTGCATGCTTACTAAACTAAAAGCATGCCTAAAACCTAGCTCTCTTTATGATGGTCTTTTTAAATGATGGTGAATATGAACCATGTTATTCTATTCTTTCTCTTTTTCACCCTTTCAAGATTAGATTTTGCCTGTAAATGACAGCTACATTTGTGTAATGGGATGCATACAACAAATCTTTCTGTATAGAGTACCATTCTATTAATTGTACTTTTCTAACTCAAAATATGCTATAAGGCAAAGAAGTGATATTAAAAAGGCCGGATTTTCATAATGTTCTAAGTTCTATTTTGTGGGAGAAGGGGCTGATGGGACGGTCTAATAGCCTAGATTGGTATCTTTAGAATTAATTTTATTTCCCATTGATAATTTTGGGTAGACAGTAAGCAATTTTGTAAATTTAAGAACTCTTAACCTTTTAAGGTGAGCCTTATAAGGACTAGTCTATAGGGTTATTTTGTAAGTGGCTCTAAATCAAGCCTTTAGATTGAACCAGTTTTAGAGACCAAATAAACTTGTTTAAGGTACTGTTCACTCTGCATTAACAGGTTTAATAACCAACAGAAGTTTTATTTTAGGTTTATTATAGAGCAGAACTGTTACTGGATTTTTTTTCTATCTTGAAGAACTGTTTGATGAACATTTGGTGTTTACTATATACATTACTAATATAATCAGAAGTATAAGTAAATAAAGACTTTGTTGTTATAGTTCTGTCTTATATTCTGCATGGTTAGTCTGTGCTCTGTTGTGTGTATTCTGCATGGTCATTTGGAACCAAAATGACATTCTTTTTGTTGAAAAAGATGTGTATGTGTTTATGTGCATTAATAATAATTCTAAAATAGGACTTTACTAAATGCATCAAGTCTTTGTTTCTGTTAGTAACTTGGTTATTTATCAACAAATGTGTATATGTAGCCAAAAAATGCATGTATAGACACATATATTTTGTGTTTTAGCTGGCTGACTGTATTTGTGCTATAGTATCAATATATTCTGCGAGAATAGATTTTGGGGGAGTTTCTAATAAATAATGTTTATATTAGAAAATTTGGAGGCCTGACCTGTGGTGGCGAGTGGATAAAGCATCGACCTGGAATGCTGATGTCCCTGGTTTCAAACCCCGGGCATGCCTGGTCAAGGCACATATGGGAGTGGATGCTTCCTGCTCTTCCCCCTTCTCTTCTGCTCTTCTCTCTCTCGCTCTTCTCTCTTTCTCTCTCTCTCTCTCTCTTTCTCTTTCTCTCTCTCAAAAATGAATAAATAATAAAAATCTTTAAAAAATGTTTTTAAAAAAAGAAAATTTGGGAGATAACTGAAAGAGCTCTTGTATTCTGACTCTCTGAGCAATTAAAGTAAAATGCTTTAAAATATATGTAGAACCTTTGAAAGTTGGGCTTAGAACAAATCTGAGGTAAATAATCAACATGCCAAAACAGTCACCAGGAAAAAGATTCCGTACTACTGAATCATAGCACATTCAGTCATAAAAGTTTTAAAGTGTGACATTACTTTTGTTATATAGAACTAGAAAATAAGAAAATAGAGTCCATTCAATAAAGAACACAGTACCCACATTTTTGGACATTAGATCTCTACTTGTTCTTCGCTTCCTAGTTGACACCATTACCATTTCTGTCATTTTTATTATATTTATTTTATAGATTCCCTAGAAAATGCAAGCATACGAAACCAGCAGCTAGACACCAGGCATGAAATGTTAGGATAAATTTCTGTCTAAACAAATAAGTGAGGGATGTTTTTGAAACTCCTTTTAAAAACTCCACTAAGGTAATTGTTTTTAGTTTTCCTTGGAAGTAGGAAGTGCTTTGATAATTGCCACAGGTTGTTTTTTGAGTTAGCGGCAATTTTCTGGTTTCTTAAGTCTTTCTGTGAAGTTGCTATTACCGATTTGAATACACTGAGGTGATAAATGAGAATAAAGCGGAGAAGTAAGAGGTCATGTCTGGGTTGTTTTTTCATTCTTTTTAAAGAAAAGTAGCAATTACTTATGGTATCTTCATCAGGAATTCAATTTTTAGTTCTTGTCAATCCATGGTATCTGTAATATCCACTTTTCAATTCAAGAAGAGAAATGAATGACTCTTTATACATCAGTGTAGATATCGTATGTATATATGTAGCCTTTGTAATTTTAAAAACCTGTGCCAGCTGCAACTATATGAAATAACAATGTTTTCAATAGTACTACTGTATAGGAGAACTAGCATGCTTGTAAAGTTAAAGGGGAAAGTGAGACACAACTGTGTTGATATGTTAAATAAAAGCATAGGAAAAAAATAACAGTACAGAAATGCCTCCAGATATATACAGTGGTTATATTTGGATGGCAAGCTGTTATTTTTCCTCTTCCTTCTGGTTTTGTGAACCCATCTTTTCCAGGAGTATATTAGCTTTCAAGTAGACAAAAAATGAATTCAAAAGACCCTCAGAACCCTTTTTATCCAGTGGGATTAAGCCCCTATTTTGTTTGAAGCATATGGGAATTGTATTTTAAATATTTTAAGTTGGAGTATACATGTGCGTTCATTCATGCACATCCCAAAAATATAAAAAAAAAATTTTTTTTTCTTTGAGTAGAGGTCTAATTACAGGAGTTATGCAATATATTTGTTTTAGAAGACACCCATAATACTTAGTCTATCTTGTCCATTTTGGACTTCTTTAAAATGTAACAAAAATAAAAATTGAAGACATTTACAGAGCAATCTGGATATCCCATATTTTTCCCTCAAATCTTTTGCAGTTGTCTTGTAAATATCTGAGTCAGGACCAATTATTAATTTTTGCCTGATCTTCTCAAGAGTTCACTTTGATTTTCAACAGTCCCATTACCTTTTGCACTCATTAACTTTCACAGTTGCAATATTAAGTATAACTGGTATAAACTAGCTTGGGAACAAACACTTAACCAAAAGATGAACTTCATGAAACTAGCAGCTTTGTTATTTATTATTGTATATATCTATACAGTATGTTTGCTTTTGGGTGGGGGATGGTAGTGTTTGGCTTCTTTGATTCAACATAACAGTGGTGAGAGTAGACATTTTTTTCCCTTCCAATCTTAGGGTGAAAAGGATCCAGTCTTTCAATAAAGAATGATAATGATGTTAGCTGTAGATTTTTCAAAAATATTCTATCAGTTTGAGGAAGTCCTATTAATAGTTTCCTGAGATTTTTATTGTGAATGGATGTGGATTTTGTCAAATGCTTTCTCTGCATGTATCAAGATGATCTGTGTGTTTTCTTTTTTTTTTAACTTATTAAAATGGTGAATTTTTCCTGACCAGGTGGTGGCGCAGTGGATAGAGTGTCAGACTGGGATGCGGAGGACTCAGCCAGGTTGAGACTTCGAGGTCTCCAGCTTGAGCGCGGGCTCATCTGGTTTGAGCAAAGCTCACCAGCTTGGACCCAAGGTCACTGACTTGAGCAAGGGGTTACTCGGTCTGCTGTAGCCCCATGGTCAAGGCACATATGAGAAAGCAATCAATGAACAACTAAAGTGCCACAAAATAAAACTGATGATTGATGCTTCTCACCTGTCTGCATTCCTGTCTGTCTGTCCCTATATATTCCTCTCGAATGTTAAACCAACCTTGCATTCCCAAGGGACTCCTAACTCCCAAGACTTCCAAGTCTTCCAAGGGAGATTTCCAAGTCTTTCAACACCCAAGACTCAAATTTATGTCTGTGTGACCTAAACACTGTGCCAATAGTAAGGTGATCAGTCGTCCTTTAGGGAGGATAGTCCTTCTTTTTAAGTTCCGTCCTCCCTCGAAAAATGCCCTTCTACATGTCCTCCTTTTTGATATTGGAAGACTGATCTGTAAATGTCCGTATTCGATTGATGCAGAGTTGATCCATTGCGTGTGATGTGACGTATTTGTATTTAAATAAGTACATTTTTCTTACAATTATTATTAAAAATGAATAGGCATGTAAGCATAATTACAATATAAAATATTACAAATGTTTTTATTATGTATTTATTATAGTGTATGATTGTTGCAATGAATGTTTCTTTTATTTGTGATATTGTTTTCTTCAATTTATTTTTGTCCTTTTCATTGTAAAAGAGTTGACCACTTTAACCAATAGGAGTTATTACAAAGCATACTAGAACAACAGTGGAACCTGTCTGATACATTTTGTTAACTCTAACTCTGGTTTATGACCCTGTAGGCATCATCTGCCATTTCATTCATAACTAACATATTATGGGAGAATTCTCTGTGGCATCATTTCTTATCTTTAGAAGCCATTTTGTTTCTAATGGAGTCCCAGTTTCTTAATTTTGGCTTGCTCTTTCTTTCTAGCATAAGATAAACTGGAAATAATAAGTCTAAATAAAATAAAGTTTCTAAAGACAGGTATAACTTAGGAAGAAGTTTGATAGGATATTCTAAAATAATTTAAAATATTTAATCATTATTATAGTTAGAAGAACTGATATTGCCCATTAAGAGTAAATGATCTGTGAAACTGGAGAAAGTGGGAAGGTCGGAGTCTGTATTTTAACAAATCCTGCAAGTCATTCTGATGGATGCTCAAGTTGAAAACCACTTCTCTAGACTATGATGTATTTCAGGCTCTAGTGAAATAATGGCAAGTTTTCAGCATCGCTAATTCCAATTTTCAAACAGCTGCTGCATTAGGTTTTAGCTAATGATCTCCAAACCCAGCTGGAGTGAGTCCTAGTTACTCCTTATTCTTTTTGCTTACTAGTCAATTGAGCACCAGGTGCAGTTGTTGAAGTGTGAAAATAATTCAGCATTGTCAACAGTATTGACATTTCATTCTTGACTTTGAAAATGCTTTACTCTTATTGGTATAGTATTTATTTCAACAATCACAGCACATCTATTTTAATGGCAGTTTGGACTTCTGCTAAAAGTTGAGGAAATTTCTGAATCTTCTAGCAGTTTAATATCAAACTTAATACTGTAGCTAGATTACAAACCTTACATACAATTAGACCTTCGTTGTATTTTTCTTCCAGTGTTTATATTTTAATAAAAAAATTGTTCTCTTCCCTGAATAATTTACTTTCTGCCTTCCCCACATCTTCCACATTGTCTTTATTTTTACTTTAAAAAATTCTAGCAGAGATTTATTTTAATTGAATGCATTCTATAGTAATAAGACCCAAATATGTATTTTGTGAATTATAAAACTTACCAGGCCCTCAAAAAGCATTCCAAAGGCATATTAGTATACCTGAAGCAAAGATATGTTTCTCACAACTGCTTTATATGTTGAAGTATCCTAAATATAAAGATTTAAAGGTGGACAATGTGGGTAAGAACACAAAATATATTAGTAGGTAAGCACATGATTTTACAGTGCTGTTGCACGATTGTTTTTGGTTGTATTGCATGTGTGTTCATCAAAGGCTGTTGGTGTCAAAAGTCTGCTTTGATGTTCTTAATTTTTAATTCTATACTTTGTCTTCATAATCACACTCACTCTCTTTTACAACAGCTGCTGCCTTTTTGGTGTCACTCCTAAATTTCTGTTTAGTGCTGAACTTTCTCCTGAGATTTGTCTTGAGCACCCTGCATATTACTATCTGGATTTTCATGGGCACCTAACCCTCACTGTGTCCAAAAACTGTTGATCTAAATTTCTTTTGCACTAACCCTGTGAGTGTGTATGGAATTAAGAGTCACGTAATAGCCTCTATTTCACTTGGTCTTGACCTAGATGTTCACTCAGGACCTCATTCTCAAATATCACAGTGACATTCTGATATTACTGGAAATCTTCCAGAGATGTTTCACATATGTTTAAAGAAAGAAAAAGCAGCCTGACTAGGTGGTGGCACAGTGGATAGGGAATAAGCCTGGATGTTGAGTACCCAGGTTGCCAGCTTGAGCGTGGGATCACTGGCTTGAGCATGGGATCATAGGCATGACCAATGGTTGCTGGCTTGAACCAAAGATTGCCGGCTTGGTCAAGGGCTCACTGGCTTGGCTGCAGCCCCCCAGTCAAGGCACATATAATAAAATAATCAGTGAACAACTAAGGTGCCACAACTATGAGTTGATGCTTATCATCTGTCTTCCTTCCTGTCTGTTCCTTCATCTCTATCTCTATCTCTCTAAAAAAATAAAAAACAAAGAAAAAAAATGCCCTGGCCAGGTAGCTCAGTTGGTTAGAACATTATCCCAGTACGTTGAGGTTGTGGGTTCAGTCCCCAGTCAGGGCACATACAAGAATCAATCAATGAGTGTATAAATGGAACAAGTCAGTGTCTCTTTCCCTGTCTCTAAAATCAGTAAACAAAATTTAAGAAAAATAATTCCCTTCCAAGCATCTTCTTGGTCATATTTTTGTTAGCTGGGCAACCCATCTCTAATCAAGTATAATTGTCTCTGCTGCTACCCTATGAGAAAATGTCAGAAAGTAGTAGAACCCGCATGTACTCTCATCTGTGTGAGACTTGATCACTTGTGAATCTGATTTGTGTGTCTGTGTGAGGAGACGGCTATGCCTACACCAACTATGTTTTTATACTGGTCTTCTCACTTTGTATTTATTACTAGGAAGCAACTGCCCACCCAAAGTCTTAAGTTTTTTAACAATCACCACTGCACCTGGGTATAGCCATATAACTACTGTTTGATAATATAGTTAGAAAACTATTGTGTTTTCTCCACTCTGCCCTCCTATGTCTGCTAACTGGATGCAGAAGACAGGTCCTGGGGGAATGTCAAAGCTACAAGTAGGAAGGAGCCTGATACCTTGAATCATTGTATAAAAGGCCACCCACCAACCAGGAACACACGCATTGGTACTTAAACAAGAATTGACTTTCTATTATAGCAAATAATTAAATTTTCATTTATTCTAATAGCAAATGTTTTCCTAACTTAACTTAGTGCCACCTGTGTATTACAGAATCCTCATTAAGACAGCTCCTTTATCATCCTGCATTTCCTTTCTCCAAAAACTCAAACACATGGCTACATGGCTATCCATGAGTCTGGGAGGAAACAGATACTGTATTATATACTCTCTAGTCCACATCTTTTCTGCAGTTGTGCTTTTTCTACCCTATATTCTAGACTTGTTATATAAATTTAAAATTAAAGCCTTGATTTCTCTATTTGAATTTCAGTATAGATTTCCAAATATCCTGAACTCCTTTTCTTCTCCTGCCCCCATTGTTCTTCCTCCTGCCCCTAACTTTCAAACTCAGCTATGGCTCCTACTTCTTCTTAGAGACAGTGCTTTAACCTTTTTCAATTTTGTCATCTACTTTTTTCATCAAGGCTTCTATTTCATTAATTTATCACCTACCAGTCCCCAAGCTTTATCTTGATTGCATATGAGTATATCTTATTTTCTTAATCCTCACTATGTCTTCAAGACATTAATATTCAACTCTACGGGGTATCTATCAAATGATGCCTCATGGAGTCTTGCATTGTGGAATTTCCACATGGGCTATTACTTAAAACTCTTTAAAAAAATGGCTCTACATTTCTTATACAAGATGTTTGCAAGTATAGTCCACGGATCTCAGGGGTCCTCAAGAGCCACTAGGGGTTTCACAGAATAGTTCACAATTATTTTTATAGTAATACTAAGGCAGTGGTTCTTAACCTGGGTTCTATCGAACCCTAGGGGTTCAATGAGTTGGCCTCAGGGGTTCGGAGAAGCCTCTGCCATGGAGGCCAGAATAAAGTAATACCGTAATTTGTTGTGAGTTCATGCACTTTGTTGGTTTTGTTCTTTGAGCAAGATGTTCATGCACGCCTCATTTTGTGCACCAGTAACAAAACATATACCTATGTCTTGAATTTGGGGGAAAAAATCATATTTTATTTATCACTAAAGGGTTCAGTGAATGCGCATATGAAACTGGTAGGTTCGGTACATCACAAAAGGTTAAGAACCACTGTACTAAGATGTTACTTGCCTTTTTCACTGGCTGACATTTACACTCATAGTATAAAAGCAATAGTTGTACCGTATCGTACTAGTAACCATTGTATTCTTGACCACCCTGCACTCAGAGTTACCCACCTCCTTCCAAAAAAGCCATTTTCATGTAAGAATATCTTTTATAAAGCTGTCAAAATGATTTTATTAAACCTTGACTATTTAGTATGTGCCTTTTTAATATTCTGTGACAAAATGGAGAGTACATGGACCACTTCTGGACACCAGAGTACAGTGGTTGTCTTGAATAAGCACTTGTGTTTGAGTTCTAAGCTCAACAAGATACTTTGTTTCAAACAACACTGTTTTTAATTGAAAGAAAAACCAACAGACAAGCTATAGTTATGTTTATTTAGACTTTGGTAGCTGGCAGATATTTTCTGAGAAATGAACAGTGAACTTGTCACTTCAATTATAATGGTATTCATTGTCAATTATAAAATTTGAGAAAATGTGTATCTGCCACCGTGAGCATGACAGCTTCCCAACACTTAGAGACTCTTCTACTGAGATTGGTGTTGATATAATGAATGGGGTTTCTTTTGAAATTGTATAATTTAAATATGTTAATATTTGGAAGAGCTGCATGATTCCATAACCCAGTATTTCCCAAATGACAGAGAAAATAAGATATACTCATATGAAAAAAAAATTAAGGTACTGCCAGTAGAGCCACACTAAAAGACTGGCTAAAGAAAATTCTCAAACCAGAGAGAGAAAAATAATAAAAAATAAAAAGGAACCTTGCCTGACCAGGCGGTGGCGCAGTGGATAGAGCGTCGGACTGGGATGCGGAGTACACAGGTTTGAAACCCCGAGGTCGCCAGCTTGAGCGCGGGCCCATCTGGCTTGAGCAAAAGCTCACCAGCGTGGTCCCAAGTTCGCTGGCTCCAGCAAGGGGTTGCTCAGTCTACTGAAGGCCCGCAGTCAAGGCACATGTGAGAAAGCAATCAATGAACAACTGTGGTGTCGCAATGGCAACGAAAAACTAATGATTGATGCTTCTCACCTCTCTCCATTCCTGTCTGTCTGTCCCTATCTATCTCTCTCTCTGACTCTCTCTCCCTGTAAAAGAATAAATAAATCACCATTTAAAAATAAAAAAGGAACCTTAATACACCTGGAAATTTTAAGAGATTTGAGAGAGGGAGAAACATCAATTTGTTGTTCCACTTATTAATGCATTCTTGAGTCTTGTATGTGCCCTGACCGGATATTGAACCTGCCGCCTTGTGTCTTGAGATGATGCTCTAACCATCTGAGCCATCCAGTCAGGGCTAAAGTATACAATTCAGGGGTTTTTAGTATTATATTAATAAAGTTATGCAACCATCATCACCACAGTTAATTTTAAAATGTTTTCATGTCCACAAACAGAAACACCAGAACCTTTATCACACTCTTATATTTTCATTCCCTCTAGCCCTCAGCAAATGCTAATCTACTTACTGACTGGACTTGCCTATTCTGGACACGTCATATAAGTAGAATCATATAATGTGTGGCCTTTCATTACTGACTTCTTTCATTGACCATTGTTTTTGAGGTTCTTCCACATTGTAGCATGTATTTCATTCCTTTTTATGATTGCATAATAATCAGTTTGATGTTTATATCATCATATGTTATTTATCCATTTGTTGATGGACACTTGTTTTCATCTTTTGGCTATTGTAAATCTGCCAGGATCATTGGTGAACAAGAATCTGGGTCTCTTTTCAGATAATTTGGGTGCATATCTAGGAGTGGAATTGCTGAGTTATGTGGGAGTTGTATGTTGAGCTTTTTGAAGTTTGAGATGAGTAAGTTTGAGAACTTATGACTTACAGGATACCATTCATATTCCCAGTATAATGATTAAGACACTGTGATCTGATCTCTGCCCACTTGTCTACCCCATGTTTTACCTTGCCTTTTCCCCTTATCTTATCATCTAAGCTTATCAAAAGCCACTTTAGGGCAAAAATGAACCATGCACTATTATTATGCCTCCAGGGACATTGCTCATGCTTCCCCAGCCCTGCCTGAATGTCTTTCTTTTTCTATTTAGAAGATATTTTTCTTTTTTAATCACTTCTCCTATTATGGAGACCTTCGTTACATCTCATGTAAATTTTTTTTATAATGTTATACCACCAAGCTCTTCAAGAGTAGGTTTATCTCCAGTGTCCCTTTTTACATCATCCTTTGGGCGAGTCCTCATGCAGCCTCTGTCTCTGAGTATCTGAGAGTCTCTAGAGACTATAGCTTACTTTGCCCTAACTGTATGTCTTTTTACTTTGCACTCCTAATTATTTGAAAGCCCATTCTCTCCTGAGCAACAGTCTCTCTTGTCTTCTGGAATAATAGTATAGAAAGAATGCCTACTTTTCACAGTAACTTTTGAGATACTTTTAAACTTAAAAAAATATAACAATGATTAGATTTTATTAGGAATTGGGAGCTCAAGCTATAAAAAGGTTGATGAAATTAAAAGACTTCCTCTTATTTTTTCAATTATTGTTTACATTAAATATTATTTTGTATTAGTTTCAGGTGTGTAGCTTACTTTTATGCATTGGGTTGTTTCAGACAGTACTTTGTGTGGCAGGGTTCATCCAGCTCATTCCCATTTTGAATGTACTTTATCTTTGTGTGGGTGCCTAACATGATTCATATTATCCCTGTGTGAGCCAATACAGATTTGTTAGGAATTGTGCCTTCCTTTGATTTATGAAAGTAATTACTACATTTGGTTAGCAATATAAACTTTGGTATCAGACATATTGAGCATTTAGATTCTGAATAGAATCTAAATTTTTATAGTACTATAAGTAATAGGTATAGAGTTATTATAAAAATCAAATGAAATAATGTACATTTAAATACACAGCAATTTTCTGGCCCATAGTAAAGGCCCAGTGTGTGGAACAGTTGTTACTATGTTTATTATTGTCACCTGAAATTATTGATTTTGGGTTTTTTTTAGCTGTTTCACACTATTGTTAAATAATTTTATAATCGAATTATACTGGTCTTTTTGTTACTTATCTACTTTTGCCACTATGCAGGCTTTTGTGCCTTCCCCCGTGACCCATATCCATATTTTTAAAGCTAGCCTTATCCTTTCAGGGCTCAACTTATTCTCCAGAAGGTTTCACCCAATTCTTGAACCCAGAAGTGTGTTGTTCTTCTCTCTTATGGCTTTTATTACAGTGGCATTCATTTTATTTTGTACGAGATGAAAATGGAAAATAGGAATAAATCACTTGAGAAGTTTGTAGAAGGAATATTTTGAGATATAATATCTTAGTATAATTTAAGGAAAAAGCATATTAAGTGGACTCCTCATGTTCTATGAGAGTATTTATTTCAAGTGATCGAGTTAAGTCTTGAAGTCAGCATACCAATGATTTTTAAGTAGAATATATTTTAAAAAGAGATATTTGCAAAAAATGTAGTATAATTGTTTCTATGATATTGTCATGCTGTGTTTAACTGTGCGGCTCTTCTTCCTAATATATGAACAGACTAAAGCTCACAACCAGTATAATATGGAAAACAGGCTCTGGAGTCAGATTGATCTGAGATGGTATCCTGACATCAGTCCTCACTTTCTCATAATGTGGTTTTTTAGGCTTGTTTTAAGAATCAAAACATGAGATAATACATATACAGTCATGCACTGTATGCAAGGATGCATTCCGAGAAATGTGTCATTAGGTAATTTTGTTGTTCTGCAAACATCACACACAAACCTAGTTGTATAGCTTTACTACACACTTAGACTATATGATATAGTCTGTTGCTTCTAGACTACAAACCTGTATAACATGTTGCTGTACAAAACAACATGAAATTATTGTTACTAATTAGCTTTAATTTTCTAGTTGGAACTTCCAGTACTATGTAACATAAGAGTAGTGAGACAGTCTATCATGCCTTGATTCTGATCTTAGGAGGAAAGCTTTCTGTCTTTCACCATAGAGTGTAATGGTAACTGGAGTATTTTTGTAGAGGAAGTTCTCGTCCCTTCCTATTTTTCTAACAGCGTTTATTACAGATGTGTTTATTCTCTCATATCCCTTTTTTATTATAGATTAATATGATCTTGTGATTTTTTTTTTTAGCTAGTTAATATGACAAATTACATCAATTGATTTTATAATAGTGAACCTTCTTTGCATAACTAGAATAAACCCAAAATTCTTTCCATATATTGCTGAATTCTATTTGGTAATATTTTTGTTAAGGAGTTTAGTTTTGTAATCTTTATTCATGAGAAATATTGTTCTGTAGTTTTCTTTGGCTATGTCTTTTGTATCATGGTAATATTAGCTTTATAAAATGAATTGGGAAGTGTTTCTTCTTATTTCTTTAATAGGTGGTGTAGAATTCATGATAATTCTTCTTTAACCCTGTCTGATTTGCTCAGTGGATAGAACTTCAGTCCAACCTGCAGACGTCCCAGATTTAATCCCCATTAAGGGCACACATGAGAAGCAGCCATCTGCTTCTCTCCTTCCCTCTACTCCTTTTCTCTCTCTTCCCCTCTCTTAGCCAAGTGACTCGATTGATTCGAGCTTTGACCCAGGGTGCTGAGGATAGCTCAGTTGGTCCAAGCCTGTCGCCCTCAGGTGCTAAAAATAGCTCAGTTCATATGAGCATCAGCCCTAGACAGGTTGCAGGGCGGATCATGGTCAGGTGGCATATGGGAGTCTGTCTCTCTATCCTCCTTCCTCTTACTTTAATTGTGGAATTTCGTAGTGAACCATCTGTGCTTGGAGAACTTTTTTTTAAATTAATTGATTTTATTAATTTTTAATTTTAATGGGGTGACATTGATAACTCAGGGTACATATGTTCAGAGAAAACCTCTGCGGGTTATTTTGACATTTGATTATAATGCATACCCATCACCCAAAATTATATTGTCTTCCGTCACCTTCTATCTGGTTTTATTTGTGCCCCTCCACCCCCTATAACCCCCTCTCCATGCCTTTACCCGCCCCCCAATAGCCAGCACACTCTTTTCTATGTCTCATATTCTCACTTTTATGTCCCATCTGTGTATGGAATCATTTATTCTTAGTTTTTTTTCTAATTTACTTATTTCACTCAGTATAATGTTATCAAGGTTCATCCATGTTGTTGTAAATGCTCTGATGTCATCATTTCTTATGGCTGAGTAGTATTCCATAGTATTTATGTACCGCAGCTTTTTAATTCACTTGTCCACTGAAGGACACTTGGGCTGTTTCCAGATCTTCGCTATTGTGAATAATGCTGCCACAAACATGGGGTGCATTTCTTCTTTTAGAACAGTGCTATGGTGTTTTTAGGGTATATTCCTATAAGTGGGATAGCTAGGTCAAAAGGCAGTTCAATTTTTAATTTTTTGAGAAATCTCCATACTGTTTTCTACAGTGGCTGCACCAGCCTGCATTCCCACCAGCAGTGCAGGAGGGTTCCCTTTTCTCCACATCCTCCCCAGCACTTATTCTGTGTTGTTTTGCTGATGAGCGCCATTCTGACTGGTGTGAGGTGATATCTCATTGTGGTTTTAATTTGCATTTCTCTAATGATTAGTGATGTTGAGCATTTTTTCATATGCCTATTGGCCATCTGTATATCCTTTTTGGAGAAGTGTCTATTCATTGCTTTTGCCCATGTTTTGATTAGATTGTTTGTCTTCCTGTTGTTGAGTTTTACAAGTTCTTTATAAATTTTAGTTATTAACCCTTTATCAGATGTATTTTCGAATATGTTCTCTCATTGTGTAGTTTGTCTTTTTATTCTGTTCTTATTGTCTTTAGCTGTGCAAAAACTTTTTAGTTTGATATAGTTCCATTTGTTGATCCTGTCTTTTATTTCACTTGCCCATGGAGATAAATTGGCAAATATATTGCTGCGAGAGATGTCGGAGAGCTTACTGCCTATGGTTTCTTCTAAGATGCTTAGGTTTCACGGCTTACATTTAAGTATTTTATCCATTTTCAGTTTGTTTTTTGAATGGTGTAAGTTGATGGTCTAGTTTCATTTTTTTTTTTGTAGGTGGCTGTCCAATTTTCCCAAAACCATTTGTTAATGAGGCTGTCTTTACTCCATTGTATGCTCTTACCTCCTTTGTCAAATATCAGTTGTCCATAAAGGTGTGGGTTTATTTCTGGGTCCTCTGTTCTGTTCCATTGATCTACAGTGTGTCCGTAAAGTCATGGTGCACTTTTTGACCCGTCACAGGTCAAAAGTGCACCATGACTTTACGGACACACTGTATATGCCTGTTCTTATGCCAGTACCAGGCTGTCTTGAGTACAGTGGCCTTGTAGTATAACTTGATATCAGGAAGAGTGATACCTCCCACTTTCTTCTTTATTTTCAAAATTGCTGAGGCTATTCGTGTTCTTTTTTGGTTCCACATAAATTTTTGGAATATGTGTTCTATATCTTTGAAGTATGTCATTGGTATTTTAATTGGTATTGCATTGAATTTATAAATTGCTTTGGGTAATATAGACATTTTAATGATGTTTATTCTTCCTAACCATGAGCACGGTATATGCTTCCAATAGTTTTTATCTTCCTTGATTTCTTTTATCAATGTTTTATAGTTTTCCGAGTACAAGTCTTTAACCTCCTTGGTTAAATTTACTCCTAGGTACTTTATTTTTTTTGTTGCAATAGTGAAGGGGATTGTTTCCTTAATTTCTCTTTCTGACAGTTCATTGTTCTTGTATAAAAATGCCTCGATTTCTGAGTATTAATTTTATATCCTGACACCTTGCTGAATTCATTTATCAGGTCCAGTAGTTTTTTGACTGAGACTTTAGGGTTTTCTATATACAATATCATATCATATAATGTCATTAGCAAATAATGACAGTTTTATTTCTTCTTTTCCAATTTGGATGCCTTTTATTTCTTCTTCTTGTATGATTGCTGTGGCTAGGACTTCCAGAACTATGTTGAATAAGAGTGGTGAAAGTGGGCAACCCTGCCTGGTTCCTGATCTTAAAGGGATTGCTTTTAATTTTTGCACATTTAGTATGATGTTGGCTGTGGGTTTGTCATAGATGGCCTTTATCATGTTAAGGAATGTTCCCTGTATTCCCACTTTGCAGAGAGTTTTGATCATGAATTGGTGCTGGATTTTATTAAATGCTTTTTCTACATCTATTGAAATTATCATGTGGTTTTTATTTTTCCTTTTGTTTATGTGATGAATCACATTGATTTTTTTTGCGAATATTGAACCAGAATATGCCTGCCCAGAATAAATCCCACTTGATCATAGTGTATGATTTTTTTCTTATATTGCTGGATTTGGTTGGCTAATATTTTGTTGAGGATTTTAGCATCTAAATTCATCAGGGATATAGGACTATAATTTTCTTTCTTTTTGTTGTCTTTGCTTGGTTTCGGAATCAGAATTATGCTCGCCTCATAAAAGGAGTTTGGAAGTCGTTCTTCTTCTTGAATTTTTTAAAATAGCTTGAGAAGGATAGGAGTTAGTTCTTCTTTAAATGTTTGGTAGAATTCACTTGTGAAACCATTAGGCCCAGGACTTCTTTGTTGGGAGTGTTTTGGTAACTGTTTCAATCTCCTTTGTTGTAATCGGTCTGTTTAGGGTTTTTGATTCTTCCAGATTGATTTTTGGAAGATTGTATGTTTCAAGGAATTTGTCCATTTCATATAGGTTGTCTAGTTTTTTGGCATACAATTCTTCATAGTATTTTCTTTTTTTTTTTTTTTTTTTTAAATTTCTTTTTATTTATTTATTTTTAGAGAGGAGACAACAGAGAGAGAGAGAGAGAGAGAGAGAGAGAGAGAGAAAGGGGGGGGAGGAGCTGAAAGCATCAACTCCCATATGTGCCTTGACCAGACCAGTGCAGGGTTTTGAACTGGCGACCTCAGTGTTCCCAGGTCGACGCTTTATCCACTGCACCACCACAGGTCAGGCTTCATAGTATTTTCTTACAATATTTTGTATTTCTGTGTGTCAGTTGTTATTTCTCCACTCTCCTTTCTAATTTTATTTGAGTCCTCTCTCTTTTTTTCTTGGTGAGTCTGGTTAAAGGTTCATCAATTTTGTTTACCTTTTCAAAGAACCAGCTCCTGGTTTCATTGATCCTCTGTATTGTTTTAGTCTCTATGTCATTTATTTCCACTCTAATCTTTATTATTTCCTTCCTTCTACTAGTCCTGGGCTTTACTTGCTGTTGTTTTTCTAATACTTTTAGATGCAGGGTCAGGTTGCTTATTTGAACTTTTTCTAGCTTCTCATGGTATGCCTGTAGTGCTGTGAACTTCCCTCTCAGTACTGCTTTTGCTGTGTCCCATAAATTTTGAGTTGATGTATGCTCATTATCATTTGTTTTTAGGAACTTTTTTATTTCTTCTTTGTTCTCATTGTTAATCCATTCAGTATTTAATAACATGCTGTTTAGTTTCCAAGTGTTTGAGTATTTTTCGTTTTTCTTTTGTGGTTAATTTCTAGTTTCATGCCATTGTGATCAGAGAAAATGCTTGATATGATTTCAATCTTCTTAAATGTGTTGAGACTGCTTTTGTGTCCTAACATGTGCTCTATCCTAGAGAATGTACCATGAGAGATTGAAAAGAATGTGTATTCTGCTGCTTTAGGGTGAAAAGTTCTGAAGATATTAAATCAAGTTGATCTAGTTTATCCTTTAAGTGTGCTGTTTCTTTATTAATTTTCTTTCTTGAGGATCTATCCAGTGATGTTAGTGGGGTATTGAAATCCCCTACTATTATAGTATTGCTGGTCATCTTGCTTTTTATATCCATCAAAGTCTGCTTTATGTATGTCGGTGCTTTTATGTTCGGCGCGTAAATATTTATAATGGTTATATCTTCCTGTTGAGTTGTTCCCTTTATCATTATCACACATAAAGTAGTGTCCTTCTTTATCTCTTACTACCGCCTTTGTTTTAAAGTCCATTTTGTCAGATATATGTATTGCTACCCCGGCTTTTTTTAAATTTCCATTTGCATGAAATATTTTTCTCCATCCTTTTAACTTCAGTCTTTGTGCATGTTTTGTTTTAAGGTGTATCTCTTGTATACAGCATATGTATGGGTCCTGTTTTCTTATCTATGCGGCTACCCTATGTCTTTTGGTTGGGTCATTTAATTCATTTACATTTAAGGTTATTATTGATATGTAGTTGTTTATTGCCATTTTATTCTTTAAAGCTGTATTCTTCTTTTGCTATATTCTTTTCGCCCTTTGATCTGTTCACAACAGGCCCCTTAGAATCTCTTGCAGTTTTGGTTTGGTTTTAATGAATTTCTTGAGTTTTTTTTTTTTTTGTCTGGGAAGCTTTTTATTTCTCCTTCAATTTTAAATGTTAGCCTTGCTGGATAAAGTAGTCTTGGTTGTAGGTTCTTGTTCTGCATTACTTTGAATATATCTTGCCATTCCCATCTGGCCTCAAGTGTTTCTGTTGAGAAGTCGGATATCATCCTTATGGGGCTCCTTTGTAGGTGATAGCCTCTTTTTCTCTAGCAGCTTTTAATATTTTCTCTTTATTACTTAGCCTTGGTATTTTAATTATGATGTGTCTTGGTGTAGATTTCTTTCAGTTTCTCTTTACTGGAGTTACTGGAAAACATGTGAGTCGTTTTCCAGCCTTAATTTAGGGAAGTTTTCTGCTATGATTTGGTAGAACAAAGTTTCTATCCTTTGTTCTTTCTCTTCTTCAGGAACCCCTATGATGTGGATGTTATTTCTCTTCATATTGTCACAGAGCTAGCTCTCTTAGAGTTTCCTCAGTCTTTTTGAGTCTCTTTTCTTTCCTCTGGTCTGCTTCTGTGCCGCTGCCTAGGGCGGTTGGGTATGGGCGTTGCCAGCGCTGGCTTGCTGTGGCTGTTGCTGAGGGGTCCACCTGTCCTCTGCAGGAGGGGCTGTGTTCTTGTGCCTGGCTGTCCAAGCCTCAGCCTGTCTGGGCCTTCGCCTCACCCCCACAGGTGGGTTTCCGCACAGCATTCATGCCACAAACCTCGGCACCTTTGCTCAGCTGCAGTTCCCGCCTCTTCCCAGCTTCCGCCCAGCCCCCATGGTAAGAGCTGGCTCTTGCAGGGCTGCATACCTTTGCTCCTCAGTCTGGCGGGGCTGCTGGTGTGTGCTCAGCAGCCAGCCTCCACCTATCCCTGGCTTTCACCCCGCCCCCGCGAACAGGGCCAGCTTGCTCAGGGTCACAAACCTCGCCTTTTCTGGTGGGACTGCTGGCCTGCTCTCAGCTACGAGCCTCTGCCTTTTCCGGACTTTAGCTCTGCCCCTGCAGTCAGGGCTGGCTTGTGCAGGGTCACAAACCGTGGTTCCTCCAGCCAGGCCAGGCTGCTGGTGCGCACTCAGCTGCGAGCCTCCTACTTTCCCAGGCTTTAGCCCCGCCCCCATGGTCAGGGCCAGCTCGGGCAAGGTAGCAAATCTCAGCGGCCAGGTGATCCTGCACGCCCCTGCTCAGCAGCAGATCTCTGCCCGTTTCCGGGTTCCCTCTTTTCCCCTGCAGGTGGGGCTGCAGGCGGGACGCAGCTGCCAGACCGCTTTCGCACGTCCCCTCCACCCCTTCTGGGCTAGACCGAGCTCACCCTGGCTGTGCCTCCGCCCTTGCCAAAAGAACCGCATTTCAACGTCTGTCCGCCAGCGTCCCTCCAGCAAGCCCTCAGCAGTGTGGGTGGGTGCACTGCAGCTCAGATCCTAACACTCCATACTGTAGTCCTGGATGCTCCCTGCATCTAAGCAGCTCTGCTCTAAGTGCCGCGGGAGAGCTTGTTTGGCTGGTGTCCTGCCTCCCTTTGCTGGTATTGCTAGTTCCAGGGGAAAAACTCGTTTTTGATTAGGGAAGTGATTTATCCCAGGGGTTAGGGTGGCTGTCCCTCAGAGTGTTTCTCCCTGTGCCTTCCAGTCCACACTCTATTCCCACTGCTCCGGTCCTCTCCTCTCTCCCCGTCCCCCAGAGCCCTGGGTGAGTGGTTGTGAGAGAGGTTTTCTGCACCATCCCTTTAAGAAGAATCCTTGGTCAGAGAAATCTCTCTCACAAACAGTATCCTCACTTGTTTCACAGCTAAATACTGTCCAAACGCCTCTTCTAGGCTCTGGGGCTGCAGGCTGGGGCTTTGTTCCTGGGACCCAGGTCCCTCCCTCTCCACTAAACTCTCTTCCCACTACACGAGTCTCTCTGGGCTGCCGTTTGCTCCGTGGAGGTGGGCAGCCCTTTCCACGTTTTCGCTTTTCCTACCAGTCTCAATGTGTCTTCTTCAGTGTTCCTTGGTTGAAGAGTCCACTTAGTTTAGTTAAAAGTTGGTTTATCCAGATGATGGTTCTTAAAATTAAGTTATAATCCACTTTGGTTCTAGTAGTTGGAAGTCCCTCAGTCTGACTCTGTCACACACACAAAAAAGTTTTTATTATGGTTTCTTTGTCTACGTTACATGATTATCACTTGTCACAATCCACTGATGTCATCTTTTGACCAATTCAGTTGAAGTATAGAAACCTTTCCTTCGTTTGCATCCCTTTATTGCCATGTATAATATAATTGGCTTAAATATTTTCTCTGTTTACTTTTAGAACCACATCAAATGGTGTTACAGTTTTTGTTAAACCTATTTTTGAAATTTTAGAGGAGAGAAAATTTATTGTAATCACCCATGTTTTGACTCTTAATTTTTCCTGGTGTGTTAAAGTTCCTTTTCATTTTTATTATTTTTCTCTCTCTAGTTCGAGAATTTCTTTTAGCCACTCTTTTAGTGTGGCTCCATCATCAGTAACTTAATTTTTTTTCATATGAGGATATTTTATTTTCCTCTTCTTTCCTTAAGATTATTTTCTCTTAAGTATAGGATTCTTTTGTTTTGGTACTTGAAAAAGCATGTGTCACTTCCTTATGGCTCCATGAAATCTGCTGTTATTCCAGCTTTTTTCCTATAAGTAAGCACTTCATACTCTCTGGCTGCTTTCAAGATTTTTTTTTTCATTAGTTTTCACAAGTTTAGTTATGATGTGTCTGTGTCTTGTCATGGGTTTCTTGTTTAAAGACTCTTCTGCATCTTGAATCTTTATGTTTGTATATCTTGCCAAATGTGTAAAATTTTTAGCCATACTTTCTTTCAGTACTCTTTCAGCCCTGCCTTCTTTCTCCTCTACTTCCAAGACTGTTATATCCCACAGTTCCCTGAGACCCTGTTTTTTACACCCAGTGTATTTACTCTCTGTTGTTTTGATTGGGTTTCTTCTGTTCTAGCTTCCAGTTCATTAACCCTTTGAGTAGTACAAACGTTCAGGTACATCCTCATGCCTCCTGACCATCCAGATAACAAAAATTTTTATTTTAAAAATGTGTAAAGCAACATTTAAAAAGGCAAATATATGTTTTTCTTGTTTCCATAAATTGGTTATCAAACGAACATGATTTTAAGTTAATAAAACTGGAACTGGAACTAATTTCAATTTTTGAAAAAAGAAAAAGAAAAAAAACAACTCACTCCCGGGGGTCAGCGAGCATGAAAAACTCACTACTCAAAGGGTTAAACTTTTCTTCTTCTCTTCCATTCTGCTATTGCACCTATTCATTGAGCTTTTTATTTTTAAGTTTCACAATTTCCATTTATTTCTTTTTTTTAATGGTTTTATTTAGACAATCAACTTAAATGGTGACATTGGTCAACTATAGCACATAGATTTAGAGAAAACATCCCCAGATTATTTTGACATTTGATTATCTTGTATACCCATCACCCAAAGTCAAATCATCCTCCTTCACCCTTCATTTGGTTTTCTTTATGCCCCCCCTCCTTCCACCCCCTCCCACTTCTCCTTTCCCCTCCCCCTGGTAACCTCTGTACTCTTATCTATGTCCATGAGTCTCAATTTTTTCTCCCACCTTTGTATGGAATCATATAGTTCTTAGTTTTTTCTATTTACTTATTTCACTCACTATAATGTTATCAAGTTCCATCCATGTTGTCATAATGATCCTATGTCATCATTTCTTATGGCTGAGTAGTATTCCATAGTATATATGGATAGACATATACACATTTATAAATATATACATAGTATACATTTTCTTTATCCAATCTTCTATTGAGGGCTTTTTGGTTGTTTCCATGCCTTGGCCACCATGAACACTGCTGCAATGAACATGGGGCTGCATGTGTTTTAACGTACAAGTGCTTTTCAGTTTTGGGGGTTTATAACCAGTAGAGAGATTGCTGGGTCATATGGTAGTTCTATTCTTAATTTTTTGAGGAACCACCATACCTTCTTCCATGATGGTTGTACTACTTTACATTCTCACCAACAATGAATAAGAGTTCCTTTTTCTCCATAGCCTCTCCAGCACTTGTTATTACCTGTTTTGTTGATAATAGCTAATCTAACAGCTTTGAGGTGGTATCTCATTGTAGTTTTAATTGGCATTTTTCTAATAGCTAGTGAAGATGAGCATCTTTTCATATATCTATTGGCCATTTGTATTTCTTCTTAGGAGAAATGTCCATTCATGTCCTCTTTCCGTTTTTTTATTGGCTTGTTTTTGAGTTTTGTGAGTTATTTATGTATTTTGGATATTAGCCCCTTATCTAAGCCGTTGCTCAAAATATCATCTCTCATTTAGCTCACTATCTGTTTTGTTGCCAGTTCTTTTGCTATGCATAAACTTCTTAGTCTGATGTAGTCCCATTCAATTATCTTTGCCTTTACTTTCCTTGCCTTTGGAGTCAAATTCATAAAATGTTCTCTATGGCCAAGGTCCATGAGTTTAGTATCTATGTTTTCTTCTATGTAATTTATTTTTTCAGATGTTATATTTAGGTCTTTGATCCATTTAAAATTAATTTTTGTACAAGGAGACAAACTGTAGTCGAGTTTTATTCTTTTGCTTGTGGCTTTTCAATTTACCCAGCACCATTTATTGAAGACGCTTTCTTTTCTCCATTGTGTGTTTTGGGCTCCTTTATCAAAGATAATTTGACCCATATACATGTGGTTTTATTTCTGGGATCGCTATTCTGTTCCTTTGGTCTCAGTGTGTATGTTTCTGCCAATACCATGCTGTTTTGATTATTGTAGCTCTGTAGTATAATTTGAAGTCAGGTATTGTAATGCACCCAGCTTCATATTTTTTCCTTAGGATTACTTTGGCTTTTGGGGGTTCTTTATGGTTCCATAAACACCTGATGATGTTTTGTTCCATTTCTTTAAAAAATGACATTGGAATTTTGATTGGAATTGCATTAAATTTGTGTATTGCTTTCAGTAATATTGGCCATTTTAACTATATTTATTCTTCCTATTCAAAAACAAGGAATATTTTTTCATTTCATTGTGTGTTTTTCAATTTCCTTTAACAATTCTTTGTAGTTTTCATTATATAAGTCTTTTATATTCTTTATTATGTTTATTTCAAGGTATTTTACTTTTTTGTGTTGTAACCGTAAAGGGGATTATTTGTTTGAGTTCATTTCCTAAAGTTTCATTTTTGTCATCTAAAAGAGCAATTGACTTCTGTATGTTAATTTTGTATCCTGCAGCCTTACTGTATTGGTTTATTGTTTCTGACAGTCTTTCTGTGGAGTCTTTTGGGTTTTCTATAATCTTTCCTAATATGAATGCCTTTATTTCTTTCTCTTGTCTGATTGCTCTGGCTTGAACTTTCAGCACTATGTTGAATAGGAGTGGAGAGAGTGGGCAACCTTTTCTTGGTCCTGAATTTAGAGGAAATGTTTTCAGTGTTTCTGCCATTTAATATGATGTTAGCTGATGGTTTGCAAATACCTTTCATTAGTTGAGGTATTTTTCTTCTATATCCATTTTGTTGAGTGTTTTAAACATAAAAGGATGTTGTATTTTTTTGAATGCCTTTTCTGCATCTCTTGATAGGATCATATGGTTTTTGTTCTTTGTTTTGTTGATGTGGTGTATTACGTTAATTGTTTTACATATGTTGAGATATCCTTGTGCTTCTGGAATGAATCCCACTTGATTATGGTGAATTATTATTTTAATGTGTTGTATTCAGTTTGCTAGTATTTTGTTTAGGATTTTTGCATCTGTATTAATTAGAGATGTTGGTCTGTAGTTTTCTTTTTTTGTGTTGTCCTTACCTGGTTTTAGTATGCGGGTTATGTTGGCCTCGTAAAATGTGTTTGGAAGTATTGCTTCTTCAATTTTTTGAAAGACTTTGAGTAGGATAGGAAACAAATCTTTGAATATTTGATATAATTCACTAGTAAAGCCATCTGTCCCTGGACTTTTATTTTTTTGGGAGATTTTGATAGTTCTTTCTATTTCCTCCCTGCTTATGGGTCTGTTTAGGCTTTCTATTTCTTCATGATTTAGTCTAGGATGATTATACTGTTCTAGGAATTTATCCATTTCTTCTAGATTGTAAAATTTGGTGCCATATAGTTTTTTATAGTATTCTACAGTAATCTTTTGTATATGTATGATATCTGTGGTAATTTCTCCTCTTTTACTTTGGGTTTTGTTTATATGAGTCCTTTCTCTACTTTCCTTTGTGAGTCTTGCCAAGGGTTTTTCAATTTTGTTGATCTTTTCAACAAAACCAGCTCCTTGTTTTATTGATTCTTTCTATATAGTTTTTCTGTTCTCTATTTCATTTACTTCTGCTCTTGTTTTTATTATTTCCTTTCTTCTGCTGGTTTTGGGTTGCCTTTGTTCTTCTTTTTCTAGTTCCTTAAGATGTGATGTTGTTTACTTGGGCTCTCTTGTTTGTCTGTAGAAGCATGTAATGATATATACTTTCCTCTTATTACTGCTTTTGCTGCATCCCCGAGATTGTGATACGTCGTGTTGTCATTTCCTTTTGTCTGTATATATCTTTTGATCTCTGCTTTTATTTCTTCTTTGATCCAGTCGTTTTTTAGAAGTATGTTGCTTAATTTCCACATTTTTATGGGTTTGTTTACTTCTTTTTTGCAGTTGAATTCTAATTTTGAAGCTCTATGGTCGGAGAATATGTTAGGTATAATTTCATTCTTTTTGAATTTGTTCATATTAGTTTTGTGTCCCAACATATGGTCAATTCTTGAGACTGTACCCTGTACACTGGAGAAAAATGTATACTCTGATATTTTGCAATAAAATGTCCTATAGATATCTATCATATCCAATTGTTCTAGTGTTTCGTTTATCGCTAATGTTTCTTTATTAGTTTTCTGTTTGGATGAACACTCTAGAGACTGCATGGGCTATTGGAGCCTTTGACCCAAATTCATTAGCCCAAGGAAGTCATATACCATGGTGGCTTTAGGGGGGCAAGGACGTGCCATCCTATGATGTGTGGGAAGGAGGAAGCCTGAATGTCCACTCTCAGCCTGAAACAAGCACAGCTGCTACTCTGTGCAGCTGGAGGAGGGGACTCCCGCCCTTGATCTAGAGCCATCAGTGGTATATTGAGGTCTCCAAGTATTATTGTATTTTTGTCAGTTTTTATTTTTAGATCGGTTAGTAAATATCTTATATACTTTGGTGCTCCTTGGTTTGGTGCATATATATATATTAAGTGTTATATCTTCTTGATTCAGTGTCCCTTTTATCATTATGAAATGACCATCTTTGTCTCTGATTACCTTTGTTGTCTTGTAGCCAGCATTGTTAGATATGCATATGACTATACCTGCTTTTCTTTGGATAGTATTTGCTTAGAGAATTGTTTTCTACTCTTTCACTTTGAGTCTATTTTTATCCTTGTAGCTTAGATATGTTTCTTGAAGGCAGCATACAGTTGGATTTTCTTTTTCGATACATTCTGCTACTCTATCTTTTTATTGGTGACTTTAATCCAGTTATGTTTAATGTAATTATTCACACTTGAAGGTTTCCTATTGCCATTTTATATAATGCTTTCTAATAGCTATTTCTTCTTTGGTTCTTCTCTTTCTATTCCTGTCATTTGTTTTTATTTGGTTGTATTTCATACTTCTTTCCTCTGTTTCTTCTTTTTTTTAGCCGTGTGTTTCAGTAGTGGTATTTTCAGGGCTGGTTACCATTAGGTAATTAAAAGAATATATATCATATTCATTGTAGTCCATTATCTCATGAGTGCTTCTGTACTCCATCCTCCTTTGTTTCTGCTTATTTTTGTCTTCTCCCTTTTGTTTTTATTATCACAGATTATTTCTGTTTTTATTGTGTTCTTGTGGGAGCTTTTACTTGTGATTTTGTCTTGTTTTGTTCTTTGTATCTGGTCAGATAACCCCCTTTAGTATTTCCGGAAGTGGGGGTTTTCTGGTGATAAAATCTAAAAATCTCTCAACTTCTCTATATCTGTTAATATTTTGATTTCCCCTTCATATTTGAAGGAAAGCTTTGGTGGATATAGTATTCTTGGCTGGAAGTTTCTCTCTTTCAGTACTTTAAATATTGGGGTCCACTCTGTTCTGGCTTGCTGAGTTTCTGCTGAGAAATCTGATGATAACCTAATGGGCCTTCCTTTATATGTTGTAGTCTTGTTTTCCCTGGCTGCCTTAAGTATTTTTTCTTTGTCATTGATTTGTGATAATTTCATTACTATGTACCTTGGAGTAAATCTGTTTGGATTAAGGAAACTCGGTGTTCTGTTTGCTTCTTGGATTCAAGGTTCTAATTTTTTCCACAGGCTTGGGAAATGCTCATCGATTATTTGTTTAAATTTGTTCTCCATTCCTTTTTCTCTCTCTTCTCCTCATGTACCCATCATTCTTCTATTGCTCTTATTGATGGAGTCAGACAATTCTTGTAGTGCTTTCTCATTTTTTAAAAATTCATGAGTCTCTCTTCTTCTCTCTATAGTATTTCTAGTTGCCTGTCTTCTACATCACTAATTCTCTCTTCTCTCTGGCCTGTTCTATTAGCTAAGCTTGTCACCTCATTTTTTAGTTCATGTATTGAATTTTTCATCTCTGTTTGGTTTTTTTATAGTTTCAGTTTCCTTGATGAAGTATTCTTTTTCATTAAATGTTTTTTTAGCTCACCAAATTGCCTTTTAGAGCTTTCTTGTATTTCACTGAGTATTTTTAGGACTTCAATTTTGAATTCCCTGTCATTTAACTCCAAAGTTTCCACATAATTGAATTTTTTTTTCTAGAAATTTTTTATCATCTATCTGAGCTACATCTCTGTCTTTTGTATCCATGATACTTGATTTATTTTTCCTTAATCGCATTTGAGAGTGGTATTGTTAATAACACTAGTAAGAGATAATTAAGAAAGTAAAATAAAAGTTTAAAAAAATACAGTGAAAATTATATAATGGTAAGTGGAACTAAAACAATAGAGAACAAGGAGCAGGAATTGAGGAGAGATGACAAAATAGAGAAAAATTGAAGTAAAAAACAAGCGAAATATCACAAGGAAAAATATGAGTCCTAAATATAATAATTTGATGATAAATGATTATCATATGAGAACATAAAAATGAAAAATAAAGATGAAAAAGAAAATATAAAGGAGAAGAAACGAGAAGGGAGAATAAAGAGAAAGAAAGAACAAAAAATAAAATGCAAAACAAAGACAAAAACAGAAGTAAAGGTTTCTGAAATGAAACCCTCACAAAAACAAGAATGAAAAATGTAACAACTGTGGATAGTGTAGTTCAAAAGGAAAATTATAAGAAAAGGAAAAGGAAAGAAATAAAAATGACAAAAACTGCTATAATAAAGTGTAATTTTTTTTTTCTGTTTTTGAGAGGTGGCCTTCTTTTTTTTGGCAGGTGGCGCTGTACTACAAGTTTTGCCTCTGTGCAGCTCTTGGGCAGAGGTAGACTGGGCCTCAGTCCCGTTGGCAGGCGGGGCTTGTTAGGGCTTTGCGATTATCTGGGTCTATTTATGGCAGTCTCAGTTTTTCAGGTGCCTGTCTGCACATCTCTCTCACTGGAGCTAGCAGCCTGGAAACTTAGCTGTGGGGTCCGCCTCAGCTATTGTCCTTGCAGCAAGGGAATCTGTGCATAACTAGGTCCCCCCTCCAGTGCCACTCAAAGCACAGTTCTGGGGAAAGCAGTGGGAACCAGAGCTGTCAGCAAGAGCAGGCAGGACGGGGCACAGACCAAGGACCAAGTTCCTTTTTATTACACACAGGCAAAATTCTATGGGCCGATGGGCTTATCTGGCATGCCTCAGCGCACCGCAGTTTTAATCTCTATGGGCTTTTCCTGCTTGTGCTGCTTGGTAGCCCACGACAGGTCACGTGTGTGTCCAGCTCCCACGACTGCACACAGACGGTTGCAGCCACAGTTCAGGCGCCCAGCCTGGGCATTCTCCGGCTAAGGGTCTTGGCCCGTGTGTATGCCCAGCACTGGAGATCGTGGAGCTGGTAATTCCCAATGATGCTGATGCCCAGTGTTGGGGATCATGGAGCTGGGAGTGCCCAAAAATGCTGGTACTCACGCAGGTACCCAGCATTGTTAATCTCGGGCAAAGCACCTTGGCCCGCTGTCTCCCCTTGCTGGAATCTTCTCCTCACACAAGAAAACACTGGCCAGTGTTCAGAGTCCAGCATTCAGCCTTCCATATAGAAATTTATTTTGTTGGTCCCCATGGTGACTAAATTCAAGGAGACTTATTCAAGCTAAAAGTATTCATAAGAAAATGATGCATTCAATCAGACAACCAATTTATTTAATTCATAATGATTGCAAAATATTACTTCCGTAGGGATCAGATAATGTTGGCTGGGTAGCAATACATTCACGGTAAGTGGTGCTAAAGAAAGGATTAGTTAAGTAGCCTCGTCATAGCTTTCTTTTGGTACAGGTTTGTTGCTTCCTACTTTTCATTGTAGGCATAAATTTATGGGCATAAATTTATACTTTATAGCAGTATTGGGGGGGTTCATACAACTCAGGATTTAATCCCTAAAAAATGTTAGGATTCACTTTAGTTCAGATATTTGATGGAACCAAGTTCTTAAAACCCAGCTTATTTAGCTCTGAAATAGACATACTTTCCAGGAAGTCCTGACAGATCAAGTTTTGTGCCAATCCACCCTCATCCATTAACATTTCTCAGATAGACACTTCCAGTTCCCTCTGTGATTTCTCTTTGCTTACAGTCCTTACTTGTGAGTAACCTCTTTTTTCTGTATGTACACTAATGCCTTTTGGCAGTGTATTATAAGGCCATGCTGTAGTAAGAGCCTTGTTTTAGGAGTAGTTTCTGGGGTCACCTGCCTCCCTATCCTGCATGCCCATAGTTGGGCTTTAAGAGTGAGCCCTGAAATGCACAAGTCAACCTTTCTGAAGAGGGGGTTTCCATGGTTTGTTTTTTTCTTTACAGGGACAGAGAGAGGGATAGATAGGGACAGACAGACAGGAATGCAGAGAGGTGAGAAGCATCAATCATTAGTTTTTTGTTGCCGTCGCAACATCTTAGTTGTTCATTGATTGCTTTCTCACATGTGCTTTGACCGCGGCCTTCAGCAGACCAAGTGACCTCTTGCTGGAGCCAGCGACCTTGGGTCCAAGCTGACAAGCTTTTGCTCAAGCCAGATGGGCCCGCACTCAAGCTGGCGAGCTCAGGGTCTCTAACCTGGGTCTTCTGCATCTCAGTCCGATGCTCTATCCACTGCACCACCGCCTGGTCAGGCGGTTTCCATAGTTTTTATCATATTCTCAAAGGAGTTCATGAACCCAAAAATCATTATGAACCACTAATTCATATTTTTGCTCTGTTTCATTGTGTAGATCTATATAGTTTAAATCTCTCACAAACAACCTTAGCTTATTATCTACTGAAATCTTAGAATTGTTATGTCAATGTCTGTGTTTTCTTCCTATAATACAGCTAATAACATTTGGTAATTTTTTCTTAATGTTCTTTGCCTTTATTTACCTATTATCTAATAATCTATATACTTTTTGCTATAACTTGCAGAAATTTCAGTATTTGAAGGCAAAGGAAAATTACTGTATTGCTCTTCTATTGTTTCTTTTATCCCTCTAGTCCTAAACTATTATCCACAATACAGAAATACTGCACTTTTTGAAGAGTTATGAACTGTTCATTTTCTGCTGAGACCATTGCAAAATTGATCTTTGGTGGAGTTGAGGAGGTTATATCTCTGTATTTCTCAGTTTATACAAAACATATAACTTCTTCCTCTGTAAATTATTTAATGCTTTGAACATTAATTAAATGTTCAAAGAGGGCCCTGGCTGGTTGACTCGGTGGTAGTGTCGGCTCAGCGTGTGGAAATTCTGGGTTTGATTCCTGGCCAGGGCACACAGGAGAAGCACCCATCTGCTTCTCTACCCTTCCTTCCCCCTCTCCTTTTCCTATGTCTCTCTCTTCTCCTTTTAGAACCAAGGCTCCATGGAAGCAAAGTTGGCCCAGGCTGAGGAGGGCTCCATGGCCTCTGCCTCAGGTGCTAGAATGGCTCTGGTTGCAGCGGAGCAATGCCTCAGATGGGCAGAGCATCCCCCCTGGTGGGCCTGCAGGTTGGATTCCAGTTGGGCGCATGCGGGAGTCTGTCTGCTGTACTCTGCTTCTCACTTCAGAAAAATACAAAAAAAAGAAAGGTTCAAAGAGAAAAAAATGTTACCCAAAACAACAACCTTAATGTTAAAAAAGATTAGTCATTAAAAGATACATTGTTTTTTAAAAAGATCTTTCCTTCAGTTCTCTTCAGTTTTTCTATAGTCATATATATGTATATATATATATATATATAGTACACACACACACACCTTTCTAACTTAGATGCTGTATAAAATTTAGGTTGGTCTATTTAATGCAATCTTTTATGCTTAGCTTGATTATTATATTTTCAATACACGAGGCCCTTAATGAACTGCCAATGAAGAAATAGGTATTTATTGCTATTATGAATGGTCTTTTAAAAGACTTGAATTTTCTGATCATCTGCCACATGGAAAGTTTATTAAGTTGAGATACGTGCCTCTTTCAGCAGGAGCCCAGAAGAACTAGAACTGCTGTGGAGTTCAATGTTGAGCACATTTGTGCCAGTGTTGCCTGGCTTGCCATAATTTCATGACTCTAAGACAGCAGCCATGTTACTTTTAGGTTATGTATTTCTTAGTGATTCTGAAATAGCTTACATAGCAGAATCTATATAATTCATTAATCCAACATAAAATAAATTACTTCAAAATGCACCTTAAGTATTTTAAATATACAGCCTACATTCTCTAAGTGCACTACAAATGTGCTGTAATAAAGCTTCCCCATTGATTTAGAGAGTCTCAGAGGAAGCTGTACTAACTAGATGCAGAACATCTTTGGGGGGAAAAATTGGAACTATCAAATACTTAGTAAGTAAAGATATGGCCATATTACAAACAGCCCTAGTGGTTTAAGCATTATCACAAAAGAAAAGCATAGTTTATCATTAATAGTAGTTACTACAAAAAATTTGAGGATATATAGCTTCATATTCATTTTGAAATATCCCCTAATTTTTGTGAGCTGTATATTGTTTAACTGAGATTTGATTTTATAAACATGTTATTAACAAAAATTCTCTTAATCTTCCACACGATTTCTATCTTTTATGTAGTTTTAGACCAGTGATGGGCAATCTTTTGAGCTTGGTGTGTCAAAATTCGCCAAAAAGCCAAGCATAACTCAGTGGTGTGTCACTTCCAGAAAAACGGCCTAACCAGAAGTCCCAGAAGTAGATGCTCTGTGCCAGAGTTCTGTTGATTTGGCCTACAGACCACCGGCACAAAGTGTCTACACTACAGAAAATGTTTTATTCTCGGCTACTGCACCTGGCCATGCAGGAGCCGAGGATGAAACGTCCTTCTCGGCATTCGGCCCCATACTTCTCTGGTATGTGGCCACATGTCATCGAAAATGGCTACGCGTGTCATAGGTTTGCCATCACTGTTTTAGACATTACACTATGGTAATAATTACCTCATTTGTTTAAGCAGTATAAAAACACTTGAAAGATAGAAAATGCATGTAAATCAGAAAATGCATATAAATATATTATTTGAATGAGGAAAGTAATGACTCCCATATTTATACCTTTATATAATTTAAGAAATGTTTAAAAAATTGTTTAAAACATACTATTCATAAAATTTAATACACATAATGAACCAAGAACAGTTATTAATTTTGAAAACATGTTTCATGATCTAGCTAGGCAGTTGGTTCTTAACCTGGGTTCTATCAAACCCTAGGGGTTCGATGAGTCGGTTTCAGGGTTCAGAGAAGCCTCTGCTGTGGAGGCCAGAATAAAGTAATACCATAATTTGTTGTGACTTCATGCACTTTGTTGGTTTTGTTCTTTGAGCAAGGTGATGTTCATGCAAGGCTCATTTTGTGCACCAGTAAAAAAACATATACCTATGTCTTGAATTTGGAAAAAAAAAATTACATTCTATTTATCACTAAAGAAGGGTTCGGTGAATATGCATATGAAACTGGTGGGTTCGGTACCTCAAAAAAGGTTAAGAACCACTGAGCTAGAGTTTTAGCACCTTACGAAATAAAAGTTCCACAGACTAAATAATTTCTTTAAAGTTATTTTAATTTAATTAGCTAATTTTCAAAGCAATTATTGGACATGTAAAATTTTTAAGTGGAAGGAGGAATTACAGAAACTATTAATATTGCAGTTTTTCTTTAATTACTACGTTTTCTGTAGGTAAAGTAGATACCCATTTGTGAAATAACATAAGGTATGCTTATTTTCTAAACTCATTTCAGAAAAATGAAATAGCATTGTTAATTGTAGGCAAATCTTAATTTTGAAGGCAATTTCACGCATATCTGGGCTGCTAGAGAAAGAGCTCAAACTTCTGTCAAGAGCTGAATGATAGGACTTTTATTTCTTTGAGTAGAAAAAGAAGGCTGTATAGACATAACAATATCATAATGGTTTGGGGCTATGATGACAACTTCAGGTTGTTTGGAAAATAAGATTCTTTCAAAAGTAATATAATAATGTACATAGGCTCTCATAATACTTGCTTAATTTAATTTGAGACAATCTCCAAATCCTTTGTAAATGCTTTATAGCATCCTACACTATCGTGATTTATAGGTTCATATGGAAAACATGGTCAATCTGAAAAATATTATGCTTTTTAAAATGTGGTATGTGCTTCTTAAAAGCCTGTCTTGTTCCTTATTTCTATTTCTCTTTAGCTTCTTTCTATGAATTGTCTTTTTCTACTTGCCCCTTAAGTGTTAGTATTTCCTAAGATTCTGTCGTATGGTCTCTTTTTATGCTACGTATTCTAGATTGTTTGGGCAATTTCATCCATTCCCATGGTTTTCCCAGATGTCTTTCTTCTACTTGAACCTTATTCCCACATCTCAACTTGTCTGCCCAATTACCTATGTTAAATCTCATGTCTCAGGCAGTCCAACAGTGTGTTCAACATTAAGCTCATCTTCTTCTCACATTTCCAACCAGCTCTCCCAGGGAAATAAAAAGGAATATATATGCATGCATATACATATAAAATATAGATGCTGCTTCTTTTCTTTTGAAAAGCCCACTGCTAATAAGCAGCAGGCCTGGAATTTTAATTCAAATCTTCTTAATGCAAATCCACAGCTCAGTGTACTCTCTGTAACATGGTGACCTTATTTTCCAAACCAAAATTTATTCATGGTCCTACAATATTTGAAACCCGAACATGTTACTGTAATTATAACACATAGCTTTTTCTTGTCACTTTATTAAATCATAGATATTACGGTAGGCAGACAGTAAACACAATACATATAATGTAAAGTTGGCGATTATGATAAATACAAGACATGTAGTATGAGATACACTGTGCATATATACATGTCACATGTGTAATTTGACCTAGTTAGGGAGAGCAGATAATGCTCCCTTTGCAAGTGATGATTAAATTCAGTGTGAAGGTTGAGGACACCACCAAGCAGCATTGGAGTAGAGTGGGAGTGGAAGAGTGTGTAAGGCAGGTGTGATGGCTTACACAAAGATCTGGTGGTAGTAGGTGCATGCTATGTGTGAGTAGCTGTTTCTGTGCAAGGAAATTTGCAATCTCATTAGACATTTTTTCCCCTTTGTTTCTTCTTCTATCTTTCTTGTTTTCTTATTCTAAAATATATTTGAAGTTAAAATGTATGTTAAATAGGGAGTTGTGGAAAGCAAAATGTGTAACTACTTTTCAAGCTGCCTGGTCACCTGGGAATTTAAATTAGAGGAACCACAGAACTTAAGGACTAAACATAGTCATGATTTATCTATAATGCAAAACCAGAAAGGAACAAGGTTTTGTGATGGCATTGTTTCTATTTTTGTTACCTAAAATCACACCAGCATTTATTTATTTATTTATTTATATTTATTTTTGCAGAGAGAGAGAGAGTCAGAGAGAGTGATAGATAGGGACAGATGGAAACGGAGAGAGATGAGAAGCATCAATCATCAGTTTTTTGTTGCGACACCTTAGTTGTTCATTGATTGCTTTCTCATATGTGCCTTGACCGCAGGCCTTTAGCAGACCGAGTAACCCCTTGCTCGAGCCAGCGACCTTGGGTCCAAGGTGGTGAGCTTTGCTCAAACCAGATGAGCCCATGCTCAAGCTGGTGAGCTCGGGGTCTCGAACCTGGGTCTTCCGCATCCCAGTCCGACGCTCTATCCACTGCGCCACTGCCTGGTCAGACCACACCAGCATTTATAATCACTGCTCTGCTACACTTTTATAAACCAGAATATTACTAAATTCTAACTAACAAATTTCAAAATCTTTAAAGTGATTTCTAAGTGCATTTTTTACTATGAAATTTAGTACTTCATATAATATGTCTTTGTGTGTTTAAGAATTAGTGCAGGCTGTAGAAATTCTGTTAGACTGTAAAGTGACTTTTGAACTAAACTGAAGAGCTCTCTGGTCTGTGGTATTCTTTGTTCTGTTTTATATGTGTTATCCTTCAAAGGTAGTTCTTCAACTGCTCTTACCCAGTTCTTGAAAACGAACATTAAATTTCAGATACAGGAAATTCTTTGTAGTGTTTTTAACTTCTTTATAGTCTCTCCTTTTTTTTTTTTTTTTTTAAGCAAGAGAGAGAGAAGTAGAGACAGGGACAGACAGGAAGGGAGAAAGATGAGAAGTATCAACTCATAGTTGCGTCACTTTAGTTCATTGATTGCTTTCTCATACAGGCCTTGACCAGGGGGCTCCAACTGAGCCGGTGAACCTTGCTCAAGTCAGTGACCTTGGGCTTCAAGCCAGCGTTCTTTGGGCTCAAGGCAGTGATCCCAAAGTTAAGTCTATGATCCCACAGGCCTGGTGAACCCGCACTCAAACTGGATGAGCCCACATTCGAGCTGGCAACTTTGGGGTTTCAAACTTGGGTTTTTAGTGTCCCAGGTTGACACTCTATCCATCTGTCCACCATATGGTCAGACTCCTTATAGTCTCTTTAAAAACTAAGTTTATCTGGGTTTTTTTGTTTTTGTTTTGTTTTTTTTTTGCAGAAAGGGCTATTGCAAGACATGAAGTACGAGAAATTGAGCAACGTCATACCATGGATGGCCCTCGGCAAGATGCAGCTTTAGATGAAGAAGAGGACATGGTGATCATTTATAACAGAGTCCCCAAAACTGCAAGCACCTCTTTTACCAATATTGCCTATGACCTGTGTGCAAAGAATAAATACCATGTTCTTCACATCAACACTACCAAAAATAATCCAGTGATGTCACTACAAGATCAGGTAAACATCACTTAAGGAATGCATGTGTTCTGACACATCCTCACTCATATTTTATATCTCCAGGGGATAAAACATTTTAAGGGATCTGTGTGCTGGTGCCAATGAACTGTTAGTCTATTGGGGAAAGAGATCAACCATGTATTTTTATAACTTTACATTGTATACAATATTTGGCACATTTCCTTACAAACAGTATGTTTGTCACATATTTGTGACAAATTAATAGCTTGAACTTTTAAGGAGAAATTGATGTTCTTCAATATGGTATTCTTTTAAAAATATATTATTAGCAAGATATTGTGCACTAAAAATATATTGTCTCAACTTATAGTAGAGAAATCTTTATTTGATGAATACCTGTGTTCTTTAAAAAATTTTTTTTAATTTATTTTGAGAGAGAAAAAGAAAGGCATCAATATATTGTTCCAGTCATTTATGCATTCATTGGTTGATTATTCTTCATTTTGTTGTTGTTGTTTTTTAATTGATTATTATATGTGCCCTGAGCAGGGGTCGAACCCACAACCTTTGCATATTGGAACAATGCTCTAACTAACTGAGCTATCTGGCCAGGGCTATAATATCTGTATTCTGTATGGCTCGATTTTATGAATTTCGTCTTATCTTTACCAGTAATTTATGTAAATATTAGCTATAAATTAGTGGAAAACAGGGATTGTGGTTTATATTTTAACATCACCTTGCCTTTTAGTTGTCAAGAAACTTTAGATGAACAGATGAATATGTAATTTTTATGGAATCGTTTTAAGAAAAATAATGGAAATTATCTCTTGAAATGAAATTTGAAATTTATTCACTTCTTTACATTGATAGCACACATTTTCTCCATACCCGGGGTTCTAACTATAATTATAAATAAATAAAGTTTTCTCTACAAGTATTGAAGAGAGTGGGTATTGGGCCCATGAGAAGAAAAGATAATATTTGAAATACTAACTAGGATTAAATGCCATTTTGGGATAGCCTTATTAGAAAGGTATTTGTGATACTCATATAGTTAGAAGATACCTATTTGAAAACAACTGAACTTGTTTTACTGTTGCAGAATGGACTCTGTTATCCCATTATTTAGCATATTTAAAATCCTTATTCTGAAGCAACAGAGTAATATTGATACTCAAGGTTAAAATTCTCCTTGCTAGAGAGCTTTTTGTAAAGGCCTGCAGTATATGGTGTATCATGTGCCCATATAATTCTTGGCTCTTTGCAGCATCCTCAAATACTCTTTTTTGTAGAACCAAAAATCTACCTCTGTCAGCCAAACCAAATAACTCATCTATAAGTGAGAAGAAATATGAGCTTATTTAGCTAAGTGGGTCATAAAAACTATTCTTTCTGTAATATATATTTAAAGGCAAGTATCCTAAATAATCAGTTTTTATGCTGCATGTGGTACATTTAAATCTATTCTATTTGCATTATTGCTTTTCAGAATATTTCTTGGGTAATTTTAGATTTCTATTTCTTTCTTTTTTTTTTTTATTTTTTATTTTTCTGAAGTGAGAAGCAGGGAGGCAGAGAGACAGACTTCCACATGTGCCCAACCAGGATCCACCCAGCATGCCCACTAGGGGGCGATGCTCTGCGAATCTGGAGCATTGCTTCATTGCAACTGGAGCCATTCTAGTGCCTGAGGAGAAGGCCATGGATGGAGCCATCCTCAGTGCCCAGGCCAACTTTGTTCCAGTGGAGCCTTGGCTGCAGAAGGGGAAGAGAGAGATAGAGAGAAAGGAGAAGGGGAAGGGTGGAGAAGCTGATGAGCTCTTCTCCTTTGTGTTCTGGCCAGGAATTGAACCCAGGACTTCCACAGGCTGTGCCAACACTCTACCACTGAGTTAACTGGCCAGGGCCTGTTTTAGATTTCTTTAATAATATTTTTTAGAAAGATAAATTTAGTATGCTTGTTCAGTTTTTAGAGTTGTTTTGTTTCCAGCATTACAGAATCCTCTGACAGCTACAAGATATCTGACAATGACATTGACCATTTTTTCAAGAGATGTAAATCTATAGAAACTTACTCCCATCTACTGCCATACCACCTGAACGTGCCCGATCTCATCTGATCTCGGAAGCTAAGCAGGGTCGAACCTGGTTAGTACTTGGATGGGAGAAACTTACTCCCTATGACATATATAGGCCTCATGCAGTGGTACATTGTCCCAGTTGCATTTGGATGAGAGAAAACTTCTGTTTTTCTTTCAATAGCTTGCCATATACACACACACACACACACACACACACACACACACACACAGCAGAAGAGAAGCATAAACACTATCTTAAAAGCAATTGGATTACATAATGAACAGCACTTAAAATATATTTGTGTGGGGTGGGTAAAGAAATAGTATTAATCATGAGCTGACATACTTCAAAATGTCAACTGGTGTTGAGAACCTGCTCTTAATTAGGAATGGCTTACATACCAAATGTTCTCTAATGTACCATATCTAAATTATTTACTGGTCTCTTGCTCTGTATAGAAGTTGTTCAAACATGTTATAGTTACTGCTTCCCTCTCCTTTGCATGACATATTAGATAGCATTTTTATTTCACATTCAATCCAATAAACTTTATTGAAATGTAAACTTCTGAGTTATATTAGATGCCTTGAAAATATTTTTTAAATATTCCTTGAACCCCCTGACCAGGCGGTGGCGCAGTGGATGGAGCACCAGACTGGGATGTGGAGGACCCAGATTCGAGACCCCGAGGTCACCAGCTTAAGCGTGGGCCCATCTGGCTTGAGCAAAAGCTTGCCAGCTTGGACCCAAGGTCGCTGGCTCCAGCAAGGGGTTGCTTGGTCTGCTGAAGGCCCGCGGTCAAGGCACATGTGAGAAAGCAATCAGTGAACAACTATGGTGTCGCAACGGCAACAAGAAACTAATGATTGATGCTTCTCACCTTTCTCTGTTCCTGTCTGTCTGTCCCTATCTATCCCTCTCTCTGACTCTCTCTCTGTCCCTGTAAAAAAAAAAAAAAGAAATATTCCCTGAACCCTATTTTGCATAACATACTCTGATTTTAATATCATATTTTTGTTCTTGTGTACTGTCCTCACTGCTTTATTATTCAAATAGAAATTAAGTGACCTATTTTGCTGTTCTTTCTTCTCTGAGAAATAGTTTCTAGTCAATAACTGACTGCAGTGAGACTTAAGAGATTAGATCTTTATTAAATCTGCCATTGTCTCAATCTTTCATTTAAAGGCCGGTTTACTCATAAGAATATTTGGGGATATAATAGGTGTCATGCTCTTTATTCCCTCACCTTCCAACCACAGCAGTTCAGTCTGCTTAGTACCTGCATTTAGCCCTAGCTCTTTCTTGGGCGTATTTTCTAAATGTCATACTAGACATTTTGCTAAACTGTTTACTTGTATAATTATTTCAAAAATTTTAGAGGCAAAGCCCAAACATTTTTAGTCTAATATAGTTATGCGTATTCTGCTATTTTAGAAATAGTTGCCGCCTGACCAGGTGGTAGCGCAGTGGATAGAGCGTTGGACTGGGATGCGAAAGACCCAGGTTTGAGACCCCGAGCTCACCGGCTTGAGCACGGGGCCACCCAGCTTGAGCAAAAGCTCGCCAGCTTGGACCCAAGGTCGCTGGCTCCAGCAAGGGGTGGCTCGGTCTGCTGAAGGCCCGCGGTCAAGGCACATGTGAGAAAGCAATCAATGAACAACTAAGGTGTTACGACGGCAACGAAAAACTAATGATTGATGCTTCTCACCTCTCTCTGTTCCTGTCTGTCTGTCCCTATCTATCCCTCTCTCTGACTCTCTCTCTGTCCCTGTAAAAAAAAAAGAAAGAAACAGTTACCTAATCTACTTTTAAGTTTTCATTTATTGAATATGTAGTATATACAGAGATTTGCTAAGGCTTTGGGAAATACCAAGAAATAAAAAGCAAGGCCGCATCTTTCAAGGAGCTTATTTATATTTTACTTGGGAACATAAAACATAGACACAGGAACTATGAGAACTGTTTAAAGAAAACATCAGTATATGGTATTCTCACCAAAATATTTCTTACCCAAATGTTTAACCTGGACCTCATCTTGAGAAAACAGACAAATCGGTGTTGTACAACATTCTCCAGAGTAACTGGTGTGAACTCTTCTAAAGTGTCAGTATCATGACAACCAAAAAAGTCAGGGTGGAGGTAGGGTGGAATAGTCTTCTCTAGACTAGAGGAGACTAAGAGATATGAAAACCAAATATAATAGGTGCTCTGTGATTAGACTGTTGATCAAAGGTGCCTGTTACTTGCTTCCAAAAGGTTCAGGGAAAACTGTGTGTGTGTGTGTGTATCTAGGTATAGCTATAGGTCTTCTTTCAACTTTTCTGTAGATAAGGAATATTTCAAAATTAAGAAGTTGGGATAAAATAAGAGAAAGTTAGAATACTGCAATTTAAAGATGAACATAAAGCATGAGACTACTAAATAATGAGATTAAGGCAGACTTAGTCATGAGAAGTATGTTTTGAGATGGGCTTTACTCAGTTAATAGACAGGAATTAGCAGAAGACAGGTACTCAATCAGCTGTTCTAATTGGAAAATGAAGTTTACTCTGCTATCATGAAAATACCTCTATAATAGAGAACATCTTGTCTGTAAAGTAACTATGTCAAATAATTAGTACCGTATTTTGTAATATTTCTTTTTTTAATTGATTTTAGAGAAAGAGAGGAAGGGAAGGGCTGGGAGAGCAAAATAGAGAAACATCAATTTGTTGTTCCATTTATTTATGTATTCATTGGTTGATTCTATGTATCCTGACTGGGGATGGAACCTGCAACCTTGGCATATTAGGACAACAATCTAAGCAACTGAGCTACCTGGCCAGGGCTTATGATATTTAATTCTTTTCTGCTCTCATATATTTAGATCTGTGTTTGTATTTAAACCTTTTCTCTTAAGACATTGAAAATATGTAGAATTTACATTCATTGTAGTACACTTTTTCAGTACAGCACTTTAGATGCGTTTCTCAACCTGTAATGTGTATACTAATCACCAGTTAAAGTGCAGCTTCTAAAATAAGTGTAGATTCTGATTCAAAAGGACTAAGATACAGCCTGATATTCTGAATTTCTGAAAATTTTCTCTTGGGTTGAAACCTCCTTAGAAGGTAATCTGAAACCGGCCTCCATACGTGGAGGGTAGGGAAAGACAAGAGGCCTTGACTGCGTTTAGTCACGTTCAGTCCAGTTAGTCTCATCGCGTTTCTATCTCAAGGCTGTGTCCTTGGGCAACTCTGACACAGGGAAGGCGAGGAGCATACATTCTAAGCACTGGGGAGGGAGGGAAGAGCTTCTAATTGCCCCTTCCCAGCTTGTGGGTCAAACCAGCATCATGTCTTCTGAATGACCTTCCGCAATAGTTTCCGCTTAATGTCAAAACTGATGCTTCTGGGGCGTGAACCACCTTTTGAACATCAAAGATCTAGAACATGATTCTCAGTCGGGTTAGGGAAACGTATATTACAATCTCCTCAGAATGGTGAGGTACTCAAATTTAAATTCATATTCCTACCTCCCCAACAAAATCCAAATTCCCTACCTAGACCAACAAACCGTTTTTAGTCAGGCTCTTGTCCTTTGCTAGAACCTCTCATTTCCTAGCCATACTGGCTTTTTGATTCATTAAATACTCCAAGCCTTTTCCACTTAAAGGCTTCTGCACTTCGCATTTCTTCTTAGAATGCACTTTTCCCTGGCTTCTCATGATTTGCTTTACGTTATTCATTTAAGATTTCAGCTTAAATGACATTCTTCTAGAAAAACCTTACTTGGTCATCATATATATAATGTATATCAAATATATCTATACCTGTATATAAAATACCTTTTCTAAGTTATCATATACCATCTTTCTTTCTGTACCTTTCCTATTACTTACTGATTTATTTGTTTATTGTCTCTTTTCCTCTGTTATAAGGGCAGGAACTTGTCTTGTTCAGCACTCTATCCTCTGCTTAGAATAGTGCCTGAAACACAGTAGACATTATATAATTTCTTTGTTAAATGAACGAACAAGTGAATCAACTTTGATTCTGAAAGTAGTTCTTAGTTGAGCATAATACCATGATGATAAACAGTGGCAGAGTGACCCTGAACCCCTCTGAGTGATGATAATAATTTAATCTATCCTTACTTCAGGTGATTTGGGACAACTCCCCCACCACCGCCACCACCACCTTCCCACCAAAACAACAACAAAAAAGGTTTGAATAATACAGTTCTGAACTTTAGTGAAGATACTGTATTCTATTTTTGCTGGCCTTTCTGACATTTTTATCCAACAATTACTCAGTTTTTCTCTTTGTGGAGACAACTTCTCTAGTTTAGTGTCATAAAACTACCCACGCTGTACAGTGAATCTTTAAGTATATGCATGAGTAGGAGTTCGGTATATAGTAATTACCCAAGTTAATAGCAGTATTCATTTAATAGGTAGTAATTACAAAGTTAGAATTTCGCCAGGATGTTCAGAATGGCATTCTTACTTTTAGATAGTGAAAGCAAGTTCTTTTGTGATCACAGATAATCATAATGTTGTGATTAATCTTAATAAGAATAGGTTAGATTCACTGTTAGTGAGATGGTGCTTTCCATGCTTTTTCCTGCAGCTCTGGTTCAGATCTGATTCAGCTAGCAAATAAATCACAACACCGCTGCCCACATTCCCTGTGTTTTCCCTGAAGGTCTTTTCTGATTACTTGCTAGCCTGGCTCTGCTTCCGTTATAAAATCTGACAAAAAATCACAGTTTCGGATCTGCTCCAGGCTAGACATAAAAACATCTCTTTTCATCTACTATATCTAACTACTACTGCTAAAACATCCTTCTTGATAGCCTATTTCAATCAGAGAATGGAAATTCTCCTTAAATAAAGTCACTATTGTGACAAGTTTTCTCCCTAAGCCAGAGTTTTCAGTGTCTTCGGTCACTTTATTTAATACTATTCGTTCTGCTCCTTTTTGCCTATCACTCTACTTTCATTAGTGCCAAATACAGACAGTAAGAATTCATAAGATGAACCAAATAGAAGCTCACTCACTGATTCTCCATTTCCTCTTACCCCTCTCTACTCCAGGGCTGTAGCCCAAGATCTTGGGCAAGAATGTTCCACTATAAAGGAAAAAAAGAAAAACACAAGCAACAGGAATACTGACAGGCAAGGCAAGTTGTGCAGGAGAGGTGAGCAGGCAGAAAGTGATGGAGCAGGACCTGCAACTAGGCAGATTACAGGGAAGAATGAAGGTGAAAGGAGGAGAGGTAGGGAAAATTCTGGAAAACTAATAGCATGAATGTTAAACATAACTAAAAGGAGAAGTGGCTAAAGTAATACTTTCAAAAGAAAACTTAATAATACTGTCCTCCAAAGAGTGTTATTTAGTTGGTTGTGTCCTTGGAAGTCACTTTTCAAGGAGAGATTAGGATGGGACACTTTCAGTAGTATGTCAGTGACACTTCAAAATGCTCAGACTATTCTACAGGTCAGTCTGAAGGGGCACTTTAACTTTATTGACATCATTTGTTTGCTCAGCGCTTTTTTCTTTCCTATAGAGGGAAGGTGAATCTCAGCTCAGCATCTTTTGACTTACTGCAACTTGTAAGTCAGCCACAGTTTTATTAATGAGACTTTAACATATTGCCTTAGTTAAATGTCGATGAGATGGAAAAAAATACTTATGCATCAGGTATGTAGTCTTCAGTATTCTATTAGCTGGAGATTAGAGAAATATTCTGAGTGTTTTTGGAGATTTTAGCAATGACTATAGGGAATTTAAAAGTAACAATAACCCACCTGAATTTACTTCAGAATTTTAGAAACAAAATTCAAGTCCTACCTAGATATTTAGACCATGTCTCTTAGTTTCACTGGCAATCTTCAGCAACCCGAGTTTACCTAAGACAATAAAAAGGGCAAGACTAAGTCAGTGGTTATTGTTGAAAAATGGTTAACCAATACAGGAGTAGTGAACAAGGTAGTTTGGTAGTTGAGATAATAATGAATGTAATGAAGAAAATAAGCAATTAAGAGATTTTTTTTTCTATTTTAAAATTTTATTGAGAAAATTAAATTTAACAGGGTGACATTGATCAATAAGAGTACATAGGTTTCAGGTAAACATTTCTATAGCATTTGAACTATTGATTGTGTTGTATACCCATCACCCAAAGTCAAATCATTTTCTGTTACCATGTATTTATCCCTCTTTATTCCTTTCCCCAAGTGAGAGATTTCAATAGAACTTTGAGATCCTGGAGGTCAAGGAATTTTAATGATTGGATTTAAGGGGTTTTCTTAGTGCAGTGGTTCTTAACCTTTTTTGGGGTACCGAATCCACCAGTTTCATATGCACATTCACCGAACCCTTCTTTAGTGATAAATAAAATATGATTTTTTTCCAAATTCAAGACATAGGTATATGTTTTTTTACTGGTGCACAAAATGAGCCGTGCATGAACATCACCTTGCTCAAAGAATAAAACCAACAAAGTGCATGAATTCACAACAAATTACGGTATTACTTTATTCTGGCCTCCGCGGCAGAGGCTTCTCCGAACCCCTGAGACCGACTCATCGAACCCCTAGGGTTCAGTAGAACCCAGGTTAAGAACCACTGCCTTAGTGGATACAATCTAAAATTCTTAATGTCCAAGTTTTAAAATCAGGCTCATGATAGGAATAATGGTTGCTTTTCTTTCAAATTCTTTGATTTCTTTTTACGCATCCTATAAATTGGACAGTAATTAAGTTAAGGAAATTAGCTAGTGGTGTAGTGAGATGATTGGACCAAAACCTAGGGTACATGGTTCTTGGGCTTTGGTTTCTTTATGTATAAAATAGAGAATACAGGGTATTCTAAATCCCTTCTACCTCTGAAATACTGATTCTAAATAAGAGAATTTGAGATGATAGCAATGGAAGATTTATGCCTTGTTCTGCTCACTGCCTTAATTAAACTTCCCTGAATCTGACTAGAGACACATCCTTTTTCTTATTTCATTTGTTTTCAAACTGTGTTTCTTAGAATACTTCAGTTCTAATGTACTTCAGGTATCACTGTGTGGGGTAGAAGGAAGAGACTGAGTAGTCAGGGTTCATTCTGCCCCTGTCCCCCCTACTGTTTTATATACTGTGGTAGTTTATATGATAATCTTTAAAAATTTTGTCTATTTCAATATACTTTTGCCATTATAAAAACAGTGAATATGAGAGAATATCCTTGTTAAAGAGCTTCTGTAGATCTCACCCTACCTTTACAAGCTCTATGAAAACAAACCTAACATTAATAAAACCAAAAGTTAGTTCCTGGGCCTCCACATGCTGAAGTCTTGAGCCTCAGTGTGACCTATGAACCTGGCCACCACGTGGAGACTCTTTAGAAATGCAGACTCTCTGACTTGACTCCAGGCCTAAGAATTTGCATTTTAATAAGTCCTTTGCACATTGAAGCTTGAGAAACCCTGAAGCAGCCCAAGTGTTATCTACTTCCTGGCTCCTGATTTCACATTGAAGTAGACAGGTTGAATGGAGTGTGTTCTTAGGAGGATTTAGTTTGATCTTGACCTTTCTTAGGAAGGGTAGAGGAAAAGATACTTGAAGCTTACACCTAATTCTTATTTCTGCCTGAGTCACAGCAGTGTGCTATAAGTTTGTACTGTTCTAACATTTGGTTTATATAACACTATTTTCTCAGACTTCCATCTAATACTCTTTTCATTTCCCTCTTACACCATCATATCCATATTAAATATCAGCTTCTGGGAGAAAGAGTTGAGTTGCTAAATATGTGTTTAAGTACCCTTAAAGCACCACCTCTCATTCCTATTCTCTTCAACTTCTATTTCCTTATCATTTTTGGCTGGAATACCAGAATTTATTTTACAGAACCAAAGGCTTATGTGAAATAATTTACCATTAAGTGGAAATTATAAGGACTTTTGATATTCAACACATAACATTTTTTAAGGACTCGGATTTTGGGTTATCTAATGTTTTGTTTTCTGTTTCATTTGCCATTTGTTATTTTCATTGTTCAGTGCTTGAAGAACAAATAGGAAAGAACGTGAGAACCTAAAATCACACCTTTATTTGGCTCTTTGTTTTGGTGGGGGAAATTGAAAATAGCTGCTAAAATAACTGCTAAAATAGTTTCTAATGCAGCTTAATTTTATCTACATTAAATTTTCAGATTTTATTTTAAGGGTATGTGTGTGTGCATGTGTTGCTCAAATTAGTTTGTAAAATGTGATTTTTATGTTTGCATGCTTATACGTAGTTTGCATTGGGGTCTGGGCAGCTCCAGGTATATGTGGTCTGTGAAGTTGCAAATTACCTTCCTGCTTGGGAAGGGCCATGGTTTTGCTAATGTTGGCTGGAGGAGAGGTTTTCGGGTCAGAAAGTTTTGCAGAGAGAGAAGAAGCAGAAAGAAGCCATGTTTGCAGAGTGAGAGCAGAGGGAATGCAGAGTGCTGAAGAAGAAACCATGTTGGCAGGGAAAGAGAAGGTGTGCAGGTGGGGAACCAGAGCTGAGGAGCTTTGCGAGCTGTGCTGAGACTCATGGGGCCTTTGGTTCTAGGAGGAACTGGAAAAGATTCTCCTGGTTGTGGAACCAGAGAATGTGTCAGTGGCTTTGGGAGCCCTGAGTGAAAGGGAAGTGTTTTCTCTGTCTCGTCAGCCTGTGCAAAACTTTAATAAAGGATAGCCCACCGTTTTTTGGCTCCACTGTTTCTTTACCATCCGCCCAAATCCCATGAGAACCTGCATGTGCATGGCCACAATGGCTGCGACTACTGGCCTTCCAGCATGTGAAGATGATAATAAGATAGGGTTCATTAAACTTCCCTTCTAAAAACTCCATTATTTCTCTAGAATATGAATTATTAATGCTTTCCCTAAAAAAATAAATTTTACTTCCAGAACCTTCCATTTTTCTCTAGTTCACATTCTCCAACATATGGCCACTTTTGCACTGTGTCCCCACCCGGCCCTACCAGTAGCCCTCAACCAGGAGGCGGCCAACATCATTCCTTGCTGTTATTGACTAATCTGTTGAAAAGTGCACCAGAATATCTCCATGTAATTAGCTTTGTTCTAACATGTACATGAAAGACTGATGAATTGTCAAAAGTCTCCTAGTGACAATCCTAGGTTTTAGAGGCTGACGTCACAGTTTGCAGATGCTTACAGTTCAGTATAGGGTGGTCACCCCCACCCCTCTCCTCATCCATGCCTTCTTGACCCCCACACTGTCTGTATCTGGTCTCCAGAAGAGAGTCTTCACCACTTGCTGTTCACCATGTAGAGATCTGCTTATCAAAAATATGTATCATGTTTCTGAGAAATTATGTATTACTGCTTTGCAGCTGCTGATACTTAGGTTTACTAAGTTCTATATTAAACAGTTAATAAAATTTTTAAAATATATTTGCACTTAAAGAATTTTTCATATTAACTAATCATTTGTATACTTTTAACTCTAGTAAAAGAGGAATATTTAGATATTTTAAAATTTTTATTTCACCTATATCACCTCTAATTTTATTTATCTTTTTATCAACAAACTATGATGTCTACTCTTAACTCTTTAAAGTGTTCTGATAACCATGTTTTCTTTAATTATTTCAGTTTAGTGATTATTTTTATTTGTTGAATTGTAAATAAATTAATTTTTTGGAATAACAAATCTCTGAGAAAAAAAGATATTTGCAGATAATATTCCTATACTGTAATGCTGCCTGCCTCCCCTTACCCCATGCAAATGTATGCACTACACAGCACTGTAAATAATTGCATTGTGTGGTTTTGCTTTGTTCTTTTGTTTGTTTGTTTGTTTTTGTGTTTTTCCAAAGTTAAAAGCAGAGAGGCAGTCAGACACTCCTGCATGCGCCCAAGTGGGATCCACCTGGCATGCCTACCATGGGGCGATGCTCCGCCAATCTGGGGTATTGTTCCATTGCGGCCAGAGCCATTCTAGCACTTGAGGCAAAGGCCATGGAGCCGTCCTCAGCGCCTGGGCCAATTTTGCTCCTATGGAGCCTTGGCTGCGGGAGGGGAAGAGAGAGATAGATAGGAAAGATAAGGGGAAGGGTGGAGAAGTAGGTGGGCGCTTCTCCTGTGTGCCCTGGCTGGAATCAAACCTGGGACTTCCACACGCCCGGTCGACACTCTATCACTGAGCCAACCAGCCAGGGCTTGTTTTTCTTTTTAAGGTCATCTTTCATTCTTTTCTGATTGTGGTGATAGCTCTCACTAGGATGAATTAGTAGTTATAGATCACACTATACTTTCCCTAGTTAGAAACCTGTGTTTTAAGCTCTTTAACTGGCAAACTGGTATGATTGGTCTTAAATGTCCACATGGAAAATATTTTGCTATCATTAAATTTGATTTGTACTTAAGTAATGAGTGTGCTCTCCTTTTTTAGGTGCGCTTTGTGAAGAATATTACTTCCTGGAAAGAAATGAAACCAGGATTTTATCATGGACACGTTTCTTACTTGGATTTTGCAAAGTAAGTTATACCTAAATGACACGCCAAAGAATTCTATGTATTTAAACCTAAAACAGAATAAGTTTACTAAATTTTTTTATGATTCTGATTTTAAAAAAAAACAAATACGTACTAGGTTGCCTTATCCTCTTTTAGATATGTAATTTTAAATATTCCTTCTAGTGTTTTACTGCCCTCTAGTGTTCATCAACTGATAATTGTGATACTAATTTTAGAAAATCGAGGTTGATTAAATTGAAGTAATAGCCTTTAAAGTTATTTGTCATTATTACATTTATGTTTCTTGTACAGTCAAATGAAACTATTTTAGAATACCCCATGTTTTAACCCAGTGGACAATCAGATTATGATTTACCATGTCCTCAACAAGCTGAGAAAGCCAAGAAGCTATCACTCAGTTATTGGCACCCTGTGCTTCTGCTGCTCAGCCAGGACAGTAAAATATACACAATCCTTTGGGATACCTTGTTTTAGATTTAAAATTGTGATGTATTCAAAGGAGACTTTAAAAAATGTAGTGATTTTCCTTTATAGTTATTTACCTGAAACTGGAGATGAATAACACTCATTTTCCATATATTTTTTGAAGAGTGGAATCAAGGTATTTCTGTCATACTTCTCTCAAGAAAAGTTCATGAAACTACAGGCCTGCTTACAGCATCGAAGCACTGTGTGGCTTCCCCTAGTCAGTGCTACATTGAGTACTAATCAGAAAACTGGTCAAAAGGAATATTCTAAACATGGGCAGCTTGGGAATCCATTTGAATGTTTTTTGTAGCACATAGAGTACCATTATAGTAAAACCCCAAAGCCAAATCTTTTCCCTAATAAGATTCTGTACCAACTTCAAAAACATTAAAAATTTATTTTAAAAATTATTTAAGCTTAGACATGTTCGCTCAGTCTTTTCATTAGTAGTCACGACTTCAAAGTAATACATTTGTCAACTTTAAAGAGCATTCTGTGTGAAACTTGAAAATTAAATTGATAACCCACTGTCAGTTCTTAAATTTGAAAAGAAAATGTTGGATGAAATATTATTCAGATTGATAATAAATCTTAGCCTCTTTGAAAAGTATATGTAGTCTGTGGCCATACCACCCTAAACGTGCCTGATCTTGTCGCAAAGCATGTAGATAAGAAGAAATCCCCCAAGTATTACATACACAAAACAATATATTCTTATTTCTAGTTCTCAAAGTATTTAAGATCTTCAATAAAATGGTAGCTTCAAAGTTAGATTTGCGATTTTCTATAAATAATTCATAGTGCAATATTGAAAACATTTTATAGGCATCTTTAAAATAAACTAATTATTTTTTCTTTACAGAGGCATTAAACCAATTCTATAAACTTGATTCATATGCATATTTCCCCTCAGGGTTGCATTATCCTTCAATTGAATGTTTGTTACCCTTTCACCTAAGTGATTTATTTTTTCCACACAGAGCTTGGTTTCTAATATTTGAGGTTTTCATTATTAAAATAATATATTGAGTACTTTTGCTTTTGGCAAAAGTCTTGTACTTAGGACAAAGCTCTGGTATATGCTAGAGTTCTTGCAGTTGAAAAAATATAAAGCTTCTTTAAAAATTAATCTAATTTATTAAATATGAACATGAACATTTAAGAGTATGAATTTTTTTCATAATGAGTTTCATGTTATTGGAAGTGAAAAGCGTTTTGAGAATTTTTAATGGACTCTTACATGATTTTAAACAAATACCTAAAAATATCAACTAAAAGAAATGGTATGTTTTGATTTTTGTAGTCAAAAACTATTGTAGAAAAAAAAAAAAAACTATTGTAGCTATAACTAGTATCTTTTAAAGTAATACTTAGTTTGATAGCCACACTCAACCATAAATGAGTAAAGAAGAAACTTCATCTGACCAATTTTTAAAATACTTTATTCTTCAAAACATATTTTATTTTTGTATTTTTTTCTGAAGTGAGAAGCGAGGAGGCAGAGAGACAGACTCTCACATGTGCTCAACTGGGATCCACTCAGCATGCCCACCAAGGGGTCATGCTCTGCCCATCTGGGGCGTTGCTCCGTTGTAACCGGAGCCATTCTAGCACCTGAGATGGAGGCCATGGACCCATCCTCAGCATTCGGGCCAACTTTGCTCTAATGGAACCTTTGCTGTGGGAGGGTAAGACAGAGAGAGAGGAGAGGGGGAAGGCTGGAGAAGCACCCTTCTCCTGTGTGCCCTGGCTGGGAATCGAACCTGGGACTTCCACACACCAGGCCGACACTCTACTGCTGAGCCAACCAGCCAGAGTCTTTAAAACATATTCTTAACTGTCATAGTACTTTGTGAAGTCCATTAAAATACTTGCCTTCAGGAGAAAGTGGTCAAATTTGAAGAAAGAAATATTTAATCACATAGCTTTTCAATTACCTTAACAGAGACACTAAAAAGAGTGTAAAACTAGGAAACCCAGGAGATAATACAGAGAAAAAGTGAGAAGTGCTTTCTCATTTAGACTGATTGCTAAGAAACACACATTTTATTTGCAGGTTTATTTCTGCTCAAACCATGTTTTGGTTCTGTTTATCTGGTTTTATTCAGAACTTGAGCATAATAAAAACGCCTTGTTACATATTTGTATTTCTTTCCTATTTCTTTTTGTCCTAATTTGATTCTTAATTTTTAAAAGACATTTTCTAGTTCTTCTTTTCCATTTTCCCTTTTAGAGTTCAATGACTATTTTTTCTTCTTTTTAATTGATAGACAACACAACTTTAAAATAATGTAAATATGATAAATTAATGTCATAAATTTATAAATTTTTCAGTAAAAAATTGTATTGGTTGGACATTTTCCAAATGTCTTAGAGTGCAGGCAATATAAAGTTAAATAAGCTGCAGCTCTTATCCTCAAAGAGTTCACCAAAACCTCATTTTTTCTACCTATTATTTTTTCTCTATTATCAGGTCATTATGTTTCTTTATAAAAGTGAAAGAACTAGCTTACTCTCCCTTTTAAATTTATACTATTCATTGATCAACAGCATCTGTTACCCTCACTTTGACTTTCTTCAAATGATACAAACGAAAATAATTAGAACATCTCTTTTAAAAACCTTTTCAGTAACGTTTTTCTTTATAATGAATAACGCTCAGCTAAACAAAAACTGTTTTTGCTGGTTTGACTAGACTCTGTTGAGACTTTTTTAATGATCTAGTAACCTAGGAGGTCACACGTCAGCATCTGTTTTAGAAAGCCATTTGGAAATTATTTTTACTACAGCAGTCAGTGTTATTCAGGCTAGATCAGGTGTGTCTTTTTGGTTTCTCCATGTCACCCCTTTTGTCTTTCTCACACAGTTGTGGTGAATCAATAAAAGCAGATATATCAGGATTAAAGTGAATAACTAAATGCTTCCTTAGGACTGAAATATCCTAGAGTGTAATTAAGTGACAAAATGAGTTTGTTAGTATATAGCTATATGTGAGATTGTCTCTTTTACTTCTCTGTTGACCCAGTCAATGTTTGCACCATTTGCTGCAACTCTCAACAAATATGTCACAACACTGGAGAAACATTTTAAAAATAATTTTAATCATTGCAAGTGTTAGATGAGAGTTGCGTTTTTCCTGACTTTGTCCTGCCAGTTCTTTGTGCAGTACTGATCCTGTAGGCTGTAGGGGCAATCTCTGAAGTCAGAGCTGCAGTTAAATCCACACAATTCTTTACCAGCTCAGTGGTCTCAGCCATATTACCTAAGATATTCAGTTTCCCCATTTGTAAAATGAGGATAATTAGCGTAACTACTTCATGGCTGGTTGTGAAGATTGAATACCATAATATATGAGAAGCACTTAGCTCTGTGTCTCATACAGAGCAGTGTTTTGTTCTTTCAAATTGTCTTTCAGAATTAAAAGTTTTGTTTTTCTGGTGTTTTCATCATCTCCTTGTTTAAATCTATGGCCTTTCTTATTTTAAACTCCTAATAAGGCATTGTTCAAGACTCTGCCTTTGCCTCCATTATTCTCTTTGAGAAGTTTATTCATAAGATTTTATTTATTGATTTTTTGGAGAGGAGAGAGGGAGAAAGGGGGGAGGAGCTGAAAGCATCAACACATAGTTGCTTCTCATATGTGTCTTGACCAGGCAAGCCCAAGGCCTCGAACCAAGGACCTCAGCATTCCTGGTCTATGCTTTATCCACTGCATCATCACAGGTTAGGCTACTCAGTTTTATTTACCAAGACATCCAAGCAAGAAATTTTAGAGTCATTTTGGGTGCCCTTTTCTCCACCAAATATATCTAATCAGTCACCAAGTCTTTTAAGTCAGGCTTATTTCACCTGCATAATACTTTTGACATTTATCCAATTTGATGCATGTATCATTAGTTTGTTACCAGGTAGTATTCCATTGTATGGATGCACCACAATTTCTACCATTCAATAGTTTCTGGATACTTGGGTTATTTCCAGTTTTTGGTGATTATTAGTAAACCTGCAAAACATTTGCTTGTAGGTTTTGTGTAGACATATATGTCCTAATCTCTCTTTGGGAAAACCTAGGAGTGGGATTGCTGGAATGTATGGTACCTCTGTAAAATAATGCCAGACTGTTTTCCCAAGTGGCTGCAGTTTCTTGTGGTTTCATCAGCAGTGTATGAGAGAGAGTTCCAGTCGCTGTGCATCCTTGCCAGCGTGTGGTATTGTTAGACCTATGTTTTTCTTTTTAAAAAATTGGTGCCATTCTAATAGATGCACAGTAGATGTAATCTATTTTAAGAGATAATTACATTAAAATCACTTAGTCACAACATTATCATCAGTTTGGATTAACATATACCAACAGGTCATTCACTTTTTTCTTCTTTTTTAATTTTTCCATTGATTTGAGAGAGAGAGAAGCATCAACTCATTGTTTCACTTAGTTCTATTTAGTTGTGCACTCATTGATTGCTCCACCTAATGCCCTGGCTGGGGATCAAACCCACGACCTCAGCGTGCCTGGACAATGCTCTATCCACTGTGCTACCCAGCCAGGTTTCATTCACTATTGTTGAAACAAGACAATGGAAACTTGCCATTAGAAGGATTTGGAAGTTTCTGTGAACCTTTATGAACTCAGAGAATCCAGAATAAATATGTAAAAGATATCCATGTCCCCAGTGAGATAACTGTTTAATGAGAGATGTTAAATCTAGTGTATAATAGAAATCTCAAAGCAAAATGCTCCCCAGAGGCTATTCAGCCCTCTAACAGCTTTGTCATCTTCTATTTAGGTTTACCTAGCCAGTTGACAAGGGGCCTTTTAGATTTTCTGAGCATGCACTTGTTCTTTTAACCATTCTTGATGTTCATTCGTCCCTCCAAGATAGATAAGAGGGTAGTTGTAATGAAATGAGCCTAGTTGGTATTCTATGCTTTGTCATACCACACATGCCGACATGGTAAAAATAAGGTTCCTAAATGTCTTCTTATCAACCTGCTGCTCAGATTATAATTGTTCCCTTTTGATCCTTATATAACATCACAGGGTCCTACCAAATATGCTCTGCTCCTCTCAGGAAGATCATGTTCTAACAGGTCAATAATAGTTTATTTTCCTGGAATGTTTTTACTCTTTTACCTGAGCCATCCTGAGGGGCCGCTTAGATGACTGGCCAAGCTTAAAGGTGGGGTCTGTGATTCTAGTACATATTTTTTCCCCTGTACACAACTACCTGGTTGGCAAAAGAATTAAATTAAACGTATAAACCCAAAAGGATGCTTGTTTCCCAACCAGCTGAGCTAAATGGCCCAGATACTATTTTTTTTTTTTTTTTTTTTTTTTTTTACAGGGACAGAGAGAGAGTCAGAGAGAGGGATAGGTAGGGACAGACAGACAGGAACAGAGAGAAATGAGAAGCATCAATCATTAGTTTTTCATTGCCGTTGTGACACCATAGTTGTTCATTGATTGCTTTCTCACATGTGCCTTGACTGCGGGTCTTCAGCAGACAGAGCAACCCCTTGCTGGAGCCAGCGACCTTGAGTCCAAGCTGATGAGCTTTTTGCTCAAGCCAGATGGGCCCGTGCTCAAGCTGGTGATCTTGGGGTCTCGAACCTGGGTCTTCCGCATCCCAGTCTGATGCTCTATCCACTGTGCCACCTCCTGGTCAGGCCCAGATACTATTTTTATTGTGCCTATTTTCGGTTATAATCTCTTGCTTCCATGTCTATGTAACCATATCCTAACTTACAAATAATAATTTTTATCCATTTTCAAAATAAGTTCACACATGTTATCTCATTAAAATCATGCATATAATTGTCACCCAAAGCCATGCCCCCAAAAGTAATTTCCTCAGTAGCAAGAAGAGGTTTATCAAGTATTTTATCTCCTTTTCACTGGGTAAGAATTGCTGTTGGTTCCACATGTCAGGAGCTAGCAGAGAGGAGGAGGAGGAGGAAGCTTGGTGGGAGATGAGATGGGCTTCTGGGAGAAGGTACTTCACAGGGAAACGGCTCAGGGCTTATAGTGGAGAAGTTGAAGATGGTTCCCAAGGAATCCCACAATTTTAAAGATGGAGTAATTGCCCCATTATCTGGTGCATTGCCTTTCTTGTAGAGTCTTATTACAAGAGTCTCAGCTCTCTCAGTTAAGGTAGCAATTGGGTATTCCTGTTACCTCCCTACCCTCTTCTCAGTGCTAAGTGCATTCTCCACAGAAAGGCTTTGTAAGTGGCTAACTCACAATAGTTTGTTCAACCTAATTTTACTAATGGTCAACACCTGTGTGTCTAGCACCATGCTGAACACTTACTGGTCCTTAACCTCGAACTTCTACTCTAATACCCAATATTACAATACCTTGTATTTGCAAAGTACTGTTTCCTCTTTTAAAATACTGTGAAAAAAATTGTACTGCATTATTGGTTTTATAGATTTATGAATTGTTCAATGAAAAAAATGCATACCAAGTTCTGATCAGCCAGTTCACAACTGTTATAATAATATTTTACAAAAGGATTCTCTATAGATTTCAGTATTTCTGTATGTACAGAGAATTTACTGAGAGCTACTTAATGGTGAGAAAAGGACTAAAATTCAAGAGCGTTGACCCCTTTTATCCACAAAGCAGTCCTTATAGAATACAACCTATTTGTAAGTTAGGAACTCCCTGTTCAGTTAATTTTCAATAATTTTCTGAAATAATCAAGTTATCTGGGACTTTTGCTTTTTCTCTTCTATGGTCTCTTTTCATTACTCATTTGCTAAGAATTTAGTATAAAACATACAATTTAAGTTATAAGCTCTTGGATGAACTAAGAGTTTCTGTGGACAGATGAGTGAGAATATCAAGAATAGTTAAAAGAAGAATAAATATGTATAAGATATCCATGTCCCCAGTGAGACAACTGTTTAATGAGAGGTGTTAAATCTAGTGTATAACAGAAATCTCAGAGCGAAGCATTATTCAGAGCCCTATAATTTAGGCTTAATTCTTTTTATTTTTTTTATACGGACAGAGAGAGAGTCAGAGAGAGGGATAGATAGGGATAGACAGACAGGAATGGAGAGAGGTGAGAAGCATCAATCATTAGTTTTTCGTTGCTGTTGCAACACCTTAGTTGTTCATTGATTGCTTTCTCACGTGTGCCTTGACCGCGGGCCTTCAGCAGACAGAGCAACCCCTTGCTGGAGCCAGCGACCTTGGGTCCAAGCTGATGAGCTTTTTGCTCAAGCCAGATGGGCCCGCACTCAAGCTGGCGAGCTCGGAGTCTCGAACCTGGGTCTTCCGCATCCCAGTCCGACGCTCTATCCACTGCGCCACCGCCTGGTCAGGCTAGGCTTAATTCTTTCATATCTCATTGTGTTCCTTATTTTAAGAGCGTGCTAATATTTCAAATCTTTCAAAATAGTACTAATCAGTAGGTAAGTACAGGGGGTCCTTGGGTTATGACAGTCTCAACATATGACATTTTGAGTTTATGACGCTCACTCCCATAAAAGCTTAAGAAAACTGAGATGTGAGTGTTTTGGCTTATGCCATTAGCATCACACTTACAGACTGTGGGCAAACTGGTAGGGTTGAGCGCGATGAAAGAATACTCAGTTCAGTGTACAGTACATTATTTTATGTCCTTTCCTTTTTCTGTGGCTTAGTTGTGTTTTTATGTTTTAGATTATGATTTTACAACTATTTTAGGATAAGTAAGTGACTTAGGCTAGGGTGTTTTGACTTAACACCAAAATTTGGGTTATATCACTGTTGTAGGAATGGAACTGGGTCGTAACCCGAGGACCCCCTGCATTAAATATACTAGGCTCTGAAATATATAGAAGAAGTATAAAGTACTGTGCCTACCGTCAAATGTCTTAAAATAAGGTTAGGGAGAAAAGACTCAGAAGAGAAACAGGACAAGCTGAGAGTGAAATTGCCTGGTAGCAGTTGCTCCCGGGAACAGGTATGGAGTGAGAGCGGATGGAACTGGATGCTGGCGTCATCAGGAAGGCCTCCAGACTTCACAGGAGTTCCTTGTGGCCCCTCTGCATTTCTTCCAAAACAGCAGGCAGTGGCCTCCCCCTGCCAGCTTTATTGAGATTCAGTTGTCTTATAACATGGTTTAAATTTAAGGTGTACACTGTAATGATTTGATAGATGTATATATTGTAAAATATTTGCCACAATAAAGTTAGTTAAGGCATCCTTCACCTCACATGGTTAGCTTTTTGTTGTTGTGAGAACATTTAAAATTGACTCTCATAGCAACTTGCCAGTATATTGTGCAATATTATTAACTATAGGCATTATGCTTTACAGTGGACCCTATATGATGACACTTCTCTGCCGACTCAGTCAGGCGTCCCTCCTGATTCTTACAGTGACTTGCAAGACCCACATGGTCTGCTCTTCCTCTACCCTACCCCATTTTCTATTCTCGTGTTCTGTTCATATCTCCTTTCTGATTCTGCTGCACCCAAATTGATCCCCTTGCTACTCCTTTAAAAAGCCTGGCACTGTAGCTGCTTCAGGGCCTTTGTACTTGAAAGTCTGATCTTCCCGAACATTTTCCTCCAGATATCTACATGACTTCCTTCTGGTCACATAAGACCAGTGATGGCTTCCTGAAGAAACCCATTCTGAACTGCCCTCTCCCACCTCCCCTGGCAGTCCCTTTTCCCTTTCATTGCATTATTTTCCTCCTTTTTACTTTTTGCCATCTGACATAATTTGTTTACTTATTTGTTTATATTCTGTCTCCCTCAAGCAGAGCATTAGCTCCAGAGGACAAGGAATTTTTTTTACTGCTATATTCCTACTATTAGAATATTGCATGGCACATATTAGGTAAACAGAAAAGCATTTTTTGAATGAAATAATATAATAGAGAAATAAGGATGGCATTCTAGATAAGAAAGGCAGTGAGCAAAGGCATGTAAGAAGACATACATATAATGAGAAATGGTAATAGGAAGGGGGTAGAAGAGGTGGGCCTAACTAAAACAGATCGATGGTCTCTTTTCTGAAAATAAACTTAGATCAGTAAGATGGTACCAAATCCATGAGGTAAATAGCCATTAAGAGCCAGGCAAAGGAGTTTGGGTTTGATGTCAAGATAAACCATAGAGGTTTCCCAGGTTTCTACGAAGAGTGACCTAACAAGTGGTGTTAGGAATATCAGTTAAGAATTGGTACAGAAAGAAGATTGGAAGGGAGAGAGACTGGATGTAAGAAAACCATCTAGGTTATGTCAGTAATCTAAGCAAGTGACCTGGGAGAGAGCAGGGGTAAGGGAAAAAGAATCGTCAACAAAGAAATGTCAACCCTGTGAGAAAACCTAAAAAAAATAAAAAAAAAGAAAGAAAGAAAAAATCAAAGAACTTGGTAACTGTACTAAATGAAGAATAAAGGAAAGTGAAGAGTCAAGATAACACTAAGGTTTCAAGACTGGGACAATTGAGAGTATTAAATTAGGGAGCCAGCTGGACAATTCTAGGGTCTGCTAATCCTAAGGTTGCTCATGTAAGAGCCTGTATTCCTCCAATGCATTCTAAGAGGAAATAATGCTGAAAACATGCCTGTCACTTCTGTCTTGTCCTTAAAATCAGCAATAGTAGAAAGCAGACTCAAACACTTGTCCACTTGTGTGGACTTATGCTGTATCCATTAAGAATATTTATCTAGTTTGGTGGACCAGAAATGAGAAATCATTGCCACATAAAATTAAAACGTTTTATGTAATTTTGTTGGTAAAATTTTAAATTATTTTTTATTTAATTTTCCCTTTTATTTTTATCTTCAGCCATGATTTTTAAATTTCTTTTTCTTATTTACTTTATTGTAATGTAAATGATCATAAAATATCTTCTAATCTTCACACAGTATATTTTATTTAAGTTAATTCATGTTCTTTTCATATAGAATCAATACCTTAAATTTGTAATTTTAGGTCACCCCTAAATAGAGTAAAAATGTCAATTTCACTTTTTAAGTTTTGTTCTATTTCAGATTTGGTGTGAAAAAGAAGCCAATTTACATTAATGTCATAAGGGATCCTATTGAGAGGCTAGTTTCTTACTATTACTTCCTGAGATTTGGAGATGATTATAGACCAGGGTTAAGAAGACGAAAACAAGGAGACAAAAAGGTAAATTTAGTTTTGAGATTTTTGTTAAGATAATTGTTTATGAAATGCAATGAACAATGTGCTTTTAAAATGTATCGTTGCTTATAAATGTACTATTTTCTTATTATGGAACTTTTGAAAAAAGCCCAAAAGTATAAAGAAGGAAAAGTAAAACTCTAATTGATATTTTGGAGTATACATAACTTTTTGTTATTTTACTTATGTTCCAGTGCTGAAATTTGTTTTATTATATTGATAGTTATTCTATGAGACCATTATGATTATTCATTAATGTGATATATCTGTGTATGTACTTTGGTTCTCTTAGTCTTGATGATCATCAGTTAGGGACACTATTTTGCTAAAGAAGCTTCTGTTTTGTGTTTTTAAACAAGGAGAGAACAGTGACTCAACGAAGTCCTTATTAGGCTCAGTACGGGGCTGTTCTCTATATGTGCATCCTCCAGAGGAGCAGCAGGGTCATTTTTTCTAAGGAACCAAACATTTGTCAACTTTCCTGGTGGAACAACTTTACTGGAACCTGATGGTTCACAGGATTGCCCAAGACATAAGAGACAAATCTGACACGATCTGAGACCTGCCCCAGTTTCTTTCAGGCACCCAGTGCTTCAGCCATGTGAAATGTCCCTGTCCTCCAGACTTATCACTTCATATTTCTGTTGTGTGGTTCCCTATATTCAGAATGTCTTTCCTTCATTCTGGAAAATTCTTCGTGTGCCTATCAGTTCCAGCTCAAATGTTATCTCTTCCACCAAGTCTTGTCTGGTGCCCCAGGCTGTTATGCGTGTCCCTTTCGAGGCTCCCAGAGGCTCCATTTAGATCTCTTTTTTAAGTATTTATTTTGTGATATTTGAATTATATGTTTGCTTATATGTCTTCTCCAAAAGACTATAAACTTCCTAAAGCAGGAGTTTTATTTCATTCATCTTTGTTTCCCTGGTATTTAACTCTACCCAGGACCTGGAAAATAGGGATATTAAATTATCCAAAGGTCAGCTTTGAAGAACTATATAGATAAATCAGTGGTTCTCAAACATTTAGTCTCAGAACTCTTTTTACTCTTAAAATATTGAGGACCACCAAAGAGCTTTTGTTTATGTATATTTACTGATACTTAACCAATATTAAACTTACTGATAAATGAAAACTTTTAAAAATATTAATTACTTAAAATAACACTAAGAAACCCATCATATGGGAACATAAATATTTTTATGCAAATAACCATTTCCAAAGATTTTAAAAGTGTGACAACTTACATTTTTTTCAAATTTTAAAAATATCTAGCTTAATAAAGAGAGCTGGATTTTCATAGCTGCTGCTGAATCAGTTTAATTTAACCAGTTCTTTTGGTTTAAGTGTACAAAGAAAATCCAGCTTTACACATACACGTAATTGGAAAGGGGAGGATTTCAATAGCCTTTTCAGGAAACCATGGATATTCTTCTTTAATACTACACTAAAACTTGGCAAAGCATTACTTGAAATTGTTGAACTGTAGAATCTGAAGCCATAGCAGTGAATTCATTATGCTCTGTTATACTAACATCCATTGCTATATTTTACACTTCGAATGGATTTTTAACCAAGCATAATTTTGTAACATCATGCATTGGTCATTTGGATCACTGTTATATGGACATTCCAAATGTTGACTCATTTTATTAAACAGTATCAAAAATTCACATTTATTAATATCACCACTGATCTCATCAGAAAACTCTTTAAGTATTAGGGGAAATCAAACTTATAGTGGCTGGTCAAGTTTTCCAAAATTTTATTTTTTTGCTTGAAAGCTTAACTTTTATCACTGGCTATCACAGCATTTCTCAGCCTTGACGCTGTTGTTGTTTTAGGCCAGGTAATTCTGTGTGGGGGTGCTGCCATGTTGCAGGATATTTATCAGCATCTCTGACCTCTGCCCAGTAACATCCTTCCCACATACACCCCAGTTGTGAGAATTAAAGATGTCTCCAACATTTCCAGATGTCACCTCAGGGCCAAAGCAGCTCCAATTGAGAACCACTGGGCTACTGACACTGTCAGTTGTTTTCTTTCAGATGACAGGCAGGCATACTTGTTCATTTTGAGAAAATGCCTACCAATAGCCGTAGTTGGTTTCTGAGTCCTTTCAGCATAGGCCTTCTTAATGTTTTTCAAGTAATATTAACTGCACTGATAAATCTCATCACTCACAGTTTCTAAATATGTCAATATTTATTTTGTATGATTTTAACTTTGTCTTGCCCTATAGATTATTAAACACTATTATTATTTTTATTAATAGCAAAAAGAGTAAGTAGCTACGTGCTCTAAATAACAACCTAAAGAAAAATCTATTTATGTTAAGAAGTACTTGTTGATCCCAGAGATCCCAGTTTCTTCCCCAATTGATTTTTGTATTTTTTTAAGTAATAGAAGGGGAGAAAAACTCTCGCATGCACCTCAACCCGAATCCACCTGGCAAGCCCCTGGCAGGGCGATGCTCTACCCATCAAGGGCCAAAGCATTCTAACCAATTGAGCTATGGCTGTGGGAGGGGAAGAGAGAGTTTAAGAGAGTAGGGAGAGAGTGAAGGATGGAGAAGAAGATGGTCGCTTCTCCTGTGTGCCCTGACCTAACCCAGGACTTTCACACGCTGGGTCGATGTTATACCACTGATCCAACCAGCCAGGTCCTTTGTATTTCTTTAAATTAACTAGGCTTATCAACAGCTATAGGAATTATAATGAATTTAATATATACTACCTCAGACTGTACATTAATTTATAAAAGATATTAATAAAGTTGAAAGGAATCCATACTTAGCACTACCTGATCTTACCATTGGCTCACAAAATACTGCTTCCATGGTCCTTAGCAATTCACAATTCCTTTTTTTGCTTATTGGACATGAATTTTACTATTCTGTTTCACAAAGGCATTTAAGAACTTACTATTTGCTTAGAAAGTATCTAATATGTGAGAAGCACCACAGGAAAGCAATAGAATATCTTTGCAATTGACATATTTACAGGTTTGGTAACTTTTCATTGTAGACCAGTTTTCTCAACTCAGTATAAGGGGTGTAACTCAGAGTCATCCTTGACCTGTCTTCTTCCAGGTTTCTCATTGGACTATAGGTGGGAGAAAACAGAAGGAAAAGTCAGTACTAACAGAGTTGAAGAAAGAGATGATATTGAACATTATTTTTAGTCATGTATAAATAGGTGGAGATATCCACTAGAAATTGTATTTGTACCTCAAAAATAGGTCTGAACTAAATTATAGATTTGAGAGTCATCAACATTAGATGGAAGCTGAAACAAGGAAATTGCAGTTGGAATAAACAGGGTATGAAAAGAGGACCAAATGGAAAAGGAAGGAGGGGGTGCAGATAGTAGCTCTGGGAAATGCGAGCATTAAAGAGCGGCTTGCCAAGGAGACTGATGTCAGAGAATCAGAAGACAAACCTGGCAAGTCCTTGAAATGGGTAGAAAAATAATTTCAATTGCAAAGAGGTTAGTGAATTGAGGATTGAAATCTGTCTCTTTCATCTGTCAATGGCAAGTTCATTAGGGATGTCAGAGGAAGGAGTTTAAGTGGAATCCAAAGGGTTGAGAAGCAACTGAGAGATAAGTGAAGACCTACCCCGAGGAAAAACTACTCTTGAAATAGAAGTTTGGCTTTGAAAGGAACAAAACAATCAGGATTTTTTTAAGATAACAGACACATGGAGATATTAATATCTCTGAAGGCAGCAAGGGGTGATCATACAAGGACCTGGAGAAAAACCGATGGAGCAGGGTCTCAGAAGGGGGTGGGACTGGTGTTCAGAGGTAGGAGAAGGAAATGTCTGTAAAATGAGGTCAGTAGGGCTGTAGATGCAGATACACTTCTATCTAAGCAGGACACTGAGGGAGCTCACGTTTAGCTTCAGTTTTTTGTATAAAGTATGAAGCAAAATCATTTTCAAAAAGGGTTTAATGTAAATATAATTGCCATTACTATCAGGCATCAAATTTTGTTTAATTCCTTTAACCTCCAATTTTAGGAATTAAATATCTAAACTAATAATCTAAATGGTCTCAAGAATATTTTGTTATTTCATGCTTTTAAAAACATTTGTGTCTAGTTCACAAAGAATTGCTCTTTCTAAAAACCATAAGTGGTTTTTAAGTGAAAAAACTAATCATAACTTGTTTTTCTGGTGATATTTGTGGGTGTGGGAAGAGTCTGGAGTGCTTTTATTTAATTTGTTTTTGCTTTCTATTTTGAGGACTTGAAATTTATAAGAAAAAATTATATTTATTTATAGAAAGTCCTATTATGGGGATGTGACCAAAATGTAAAGAAAAGGCTAATTAGGAGTTAGGAAAACAGGAAATTTTTGATGACCAGGTATTTGAGTAACCATTTTCTGTGATAGAAGAAGCCCAACTGCTGATGTCACTGTTGGATTCAGCACAACAGTTCATCTTAAGATCTCAGTGTATTGATTCATCAAGTTGTGTGTAGTAGAAAAGGTATTGAGTTACTTAATTTAGTTTCTCTTACTAGGACATACTGAGAAGAGGAATGCTGGTAGGGAGAGACGTTAGCTTAAATGATCTTCATGTTTTTATTTAATGAGGGATTAGAAAGTATTGGTTCACTGTATTCAAATATTTATATAGAAACGGGAAAATCTGTTATATGCTAAGATCTGACACACTGATGTATGTTCACCAATTTTTGATTATTCAGAGTTGTTCTTCTTTTTTTCTCTACCTCTTCCTTGTCATGTTTAGGTTATTTCTTTTAGTGGGTCGGAGCAAAACACCTCCCCCAGATAATAAGAAAGAACCGTAAAAGAGGTGAAAACGCAAACTATATTTCTACTTTTCTGTTGTCTAGTAAAACATTTGGCAGAGGAATTAGAGTAGATGCTAAGCTTCTAAAACAAAGGAACCTGGATCTCGAAAGTCAGGAGCCCTGACTCCACATGAATACTCTTTCTACACCTACATACAGTACTTCCTCTTCTCAGAATTAATGGGTGGCATTTGTAGATGTCTTGCAACAATCAGTCCCAGCTCCCAAGTTTGTTCTCTGGTATCTCAATATTATATCATTTCAAAAAGATAATTTCTATACTTAAAATGCTTCTGACAGATAGTAAGTACTCAAGAAAGTGAAATAGAGTAATTTTACATACGTAAGCTGTCTCTTTCCCTTGTAATTAACTCAGTAAGATGCACTTTGGAACGCACACAGGACATTAGTTTCTGAGGTCATTTCTGCTTTCTACAATGATTTTTTGCTTATTTTAATAAGGAAAGGAAAAAAGACAAGTGTAGTCCTACTTTATATTGTTTTCAAATGATATTTCACAAATGATTATAAAGAAATGATAGTATCATTAGCCTTGTTTTTATTTAGTGAGGGATTAGAAAGTATAAGTACACTAATTTAATACAAACCATTACTTATTTTCAAGGACAGATTTTTATCTGAGGGGGTGTCCATTCATATAGTAAAAGAACTGATATAAACATTAGCATAAAACAAAGACTTAAGAAAACCCATGTTTAACTTTCCTCAGTATATCAGGTAAGTATTAATAACGTGCCTATTCCTTTAATTTAGTATCTCGGTGTATCAGGACTCACTGCCACCTTATTTAATAACTGACCGCATGAAGATATTTGGTAGGTGAGATCAGTTGATGGCTCACCTGTGCTGCTTTGTCTTTGTTCCAGACCTTTGATGAGTGTGTAGCTGAGGGCGGCTCAGACTGTGCTCCAGAGAAGCTCTGGCTTCAAATCCCGTTCTTCTGCGGCCACAGCTCGGAATGCTGGTAGGGAGAGACGTTAGCTTAAATGATCTTCTTCATGATCTCGGGAACCTGTATTTCAGGAGTGCGGGTGGGTTAGTCAAGGTTTAGGTGTAAGGAAATTAGTGAATGACTACCCTAAAAATAGTGTGTAATTAAGTAGTAGCTAGGTTTGTGGTTACCTTTTAAGTGCATTAAAAAGATTCTCTATAATGTCCTTGCAATGTTTTCTCAGATGCTGGTTTTTGAATTTTTTGTTTGCTTTCAGTGCTACATGTTTTGCTGCATTCCAGCAGAGCTCTTAATTAAAGGTCAGAGATCATTTCATAAGTCTTATTTTCCCCTAAGCTTACTGTTTTAGCCATTCGCGTTAGGTCAAGTAGGACTTTTTTCCTACTGGGTAAGTTATTCACCTGGTTTTACTATTAAACTGGTTTTGACTTTGAGAGAACGTTAGGGTTGTGGTTTAGTCTGCTAATAAACTTGAGGTGGAAAATAAAAGATACTCTATCTTTTTTTTTTTTTACAAAGACAGAGAGAGGGTCAGATAGGGACAGACAGACAGGAAGGGAGAGAGATGAGAAGCATCAGTTCTTCATTGCGGCACCTTAGTTGTTCACTGACTGCTTTCTCATATGTGCCTTGACTAAGGGGCTACAGCAGAGTGAGTGACCCCTTGCTCAGGTCAGTAACGTTGGGCCCAAGCCAGCAACCTTTGAGCTCAAGCTAGTGACAATGGGGTCACGTCTATGATTCCACACTCAAGCCAGTGACTGCACACTCAAGCTGGTAAGCCCCCATGTTCAAACCAGATGAGCCTGCGCTCAAGCCAGAGACCTTGGGGTTTCAACCTGAGTCCTCTGTGTCCCAGTTTAATGCTCTATCCACTGCGCCACCACCTGGTCAGGCAAGATATTTTATCTTCTATAAAGAGTTCATTTCCTCAGAATGTGCTGAGTTTTCAGTTTGTAAAAATAATGGTATGTCTTCATTTGATCTAATCAGTAATTTTAATAGAAGAGAAGAAACAGTAACACTTTGAAGGTTAGTATCTTTCTTGAAACCATAAGGGGGTGCAAGGAATGCCTTCTTTTCTTCATTATTTGAGATATTTGATTACTGTGAACTTTAAAGTCCTACACAATAGACTATATCAAAGTTAATAATAGTGTAAGAAGAATTGAAAGGACAGGAAGAATGTTTTAGTTTCCAATCATACAACAGGGATTAGCAAATTACAACCTGGAGACCAAATTTGGCCCATTGCTTGTTTTTATAAAGTTTTATTGGGACACAGCCATTTATTTGTTTACTTATTGTCTATGGCTGCTTATATGCTTCAAGAGCAGAATTAAGTAATTGTGACCAAGACTATACAGCCTGAAAAACCTAAGATACTTACTTCTGGCTTTTAATAGAAATTTTGCCAACCTCTAACCTTAGAACAGTAGAGTATTACTCTATTGGGCATTATTGAGGAAATTTTAATTGAAGTTCTTTTTAAATTAATTTATTATTTGATTGATTTGATAAACATCAATTTTATGTTCCACTTATTTATGCATTCATTGGTTGATTTTATATGTGTCCTGAGCAGAGATTGAGCCCACAACCTGGTGTATTAGGACAACACTGTAACGAACTGAGCTACCCAACCAGGGCTAAAATTGAACTTCTTAAGTATGTTTTACAGATTCACAAAACTTGGAAGGACCAGCCTGACCTGTGGTGGCGCAGTGGATAAAGCGTCGACCTGGGAACACTGAGGTCGCCAGTTCAAAACCCTGCACTGGTCTGGTCAAGGCACATATGGGAGTTGATGCTTCCAGCTCCTCCCCCCTTTCTCTCTTTCTCTCTCTCTCTCTCTCTCTCTCTCTCACTCTGTGTCTCCTCTCTAAAATGAATAAAATAAAATAAAATTTTTTTTTTAAATAAAATAAAAAAATAAAAACTTGGAAGGACCTTAGAAATAAACTAATTTATTCTTCCTCACCCCTTGCCACTGCTTTTTAATGGTTAAGAAAACAAAGTTAGAAAGATAAAGTCCCTGGCTTAATATCACACTGCTTAAAGACAGAGCTGAAATTTGGGTGAGGGAATGTCAATGCTAAAAAGAACTTAAAAAGAATTTTAGCTGGCAATATAAATAGTGAAAGATTCCGAGCAGAGCTATTTCTATCTTACTTCTGGTCCTCAGAAATTACAGAAAAACCTAAGCCCACAAATTAAATTAAGATAAGCACTACACACAAATTACTTAGACCTTACTAGAGAGCTTTTAAAATGAACAAGGTTAGTTTAGTTTTAAAATAAAAAATTAAATGCACTTATACTAAATCAGATAAGAGAAGTATATGTTGTATATATACTTTTTTTTTAACTGCCATCAAACTAAACTTTGTTAATATTAAGTTCACTGTTAAGTCTGAGTTAGCACTGCATAGTTGAACCGAAACTGGGGATAGATGCAAAGGAAATTAAAAACAGGTGTGCCTCCGAAAGAATTAATAAAAGAATATTAAGGCTTTGGACAGACATATGTTTATCCATTTTTCCCCATAATATACAGTGGGAAAGGTGTGACATGTACTTAGCAGGCTGAACAACCAGGTTCTTGGTTTCTGTCTTGGTCTTAGGAACGTGGGAAGCAGGTGGGCTATGGATCAAGCCAAGTATAACCTAATTAATGAGTACTTTCTGGTGGGAGTTACTGAAGAGCTTGAAGACTTTATCATGTTGTTGGAGGCAGCTTTGCCCCGGTTCTTCAGGGGCGCTACAGAGCTCTACCGCACAGGTATATAAATGATGGTTTCTCTTCAAAGCTGTCCTTAAGTTCTTCGTTTGCAAGTTGAAAAATATGTGTATTTGAAGTTTCTTGAATAAAGTACAAGAAATAACTCCAGAAAGGCAGGTAAATTGTTTGTTTCTCTTCTCTATTTTTAATACAGAACAATTCCTGGCACACAGATGGTGTTCAGTAAATATTTTCAAAATGAATAAACATGTATTAGGTGGTAATTAAAAGGCATTGTTGGAATAGTGGAAAAATACAAACTGTAGAACCGGTCATACAAATGTGTAATGTTTATAATTCTGGATACTTACATGACTGTATGCTGCCCTCAGACCTGCTTAATGCCATTTAGAGTAGAGGTGGGACAGTAAGACTCAGTCACTTTCATAATGACCATCATGTGCTCTGTCTGGTGTAGTCCCCCTAAAGGTGTGTGTCGGTAGGGTAGCCTTGACACTCTTTCACATGTGAACGTGACTGTGCTGGTCCAGTCTACTTTGGGTGGTTTTATTTCTTTTCTTTTTTTTTTATTTTATTTCTTTGTGTCTTTTTTGTTTGTTTGATTTTGTTTGTTTGTTGTTTTGCCATTCTCTGGTAAGATACAGTCATAGGACCTCTTTTCCTAGGATACGTAATGACCTAGTTTCTAACATACAATTATATGGAGCATAGGTAATGAGAAATTAGTATTAAGGTTGGAAATAGATATTTTATCATATTTTCAGAAATGTACTAGTTAGAGCACTTACATATACAGCATGTATTGTGACAGCCTACACTTCATTGATTTATAACTCATTTAATCTTTAACTGGTTAAAGATTTACATTACAGAGGGATAAATCACAGTTTCAGTATGATCAGGGGACTGATTTTTTTGCCTGAGTGATAATACAAAACAGTTATGTTGCCTGTCCTTCAATATTAACTTAAACCGTCTTTTCAAATAAAGAGGCATTGAGCTTTCTGTGTTTTCAGAATTACTTACCTTTTCTTTTTTTCCTTTGTAAGTAGGAAAGAAATCTCATCTTAGGAAAACCACAGAGAAGAAAGTCCCCACTAAACAGACCATTGCGAAACTACAGCAGTCTGACATTTGGAAGATGGAGAACGAGTTCTATGAATTTGCACTGGAGCAGTTCCAGTTCATCAGAGCCCATGCTGTACGAGAAAAGGACGGGGACCTCTATATCCTCACACAGAACTTCTTCTATGAAAAGATTTATCCGAAGTCGAACTGAGTATATGGTGTGGCTATTAGATTGTTGAACTAAAACTCTGACACTGTCTTCACCTTAGTATTCAGCGCTACAATTCGTATTGAGCTGAATTAGGAAACAGACAATAACGTCAAGGAAGTAGATGCTGGCTGGTCCGTCAGTGGGCTAAGAAGTTTAAGTTCCTTTTTATTTTTTTTCTGGGACTTACAACCTTTTGCCTGGGAAAAACCTACATATCACCTAAAACACATAGCAGTTCTAATCAAAAGGCTAAATACAATTTCAGAAAAAGTTCTAATACTGTTTTTTGATAAAGCATTTTTTCAACTAACCATGAACGAAGATGAGTCCATTTGCTACTCCACCTTCACCTGGAGACTTGGGTTATTCAGCTCTGCTGAATAGTGTTACTATTGGGCAGTGTGTGCTTTGTTTTTGTGAATCATGTCTCATGAAATTTATTGGAATGTTTGATCATGTTTGCTAAGAACTGTCTTTGCTGTAGTTGGAATTGCCCATATTTATGTAGTTCATGTTAATTTTCTTTAAAACTAATTGTCATTAGTGTTAAAAACCAATTTAAACTATTACTAATACTGTAAAAAGAGTCAAAGCAGTATTGTTCATTCCTGTCTCCACAGTATCTAAGATTGGGGAGACACTTCAAAGAATGTTGACTTTGCCTGGTTTTAGTTAAGGCTTCCACGCATTAATATATATATAAGTCAGCTTAATATTTGTTTCTCAATGGGTTCTTTGTAAACTGTACACAGGTATCAGTGACTCCATATTATAACTCCATCAGTGAGTTGTGGTATGGGTAGGGTTTTCCTACTTCTTCTGTACTTTTACTTGTAGACTATTTTTACTAAGGTGCTTTATAATGTGTTTTAAAGCATTGCATTTACAAAGAAAATGCTGTAAATATTGCATATTTTATGTATTTGGACCAAAAGGTTATAAGTAATTAGACAAAAGTGGTTTTGCACCAATTTTATTATGTCGAGTAAAACCATCAGACCTACTGTTCTTGTATTTCTCATTTAACTTTAAGAAATCACTGAAATTAACTTTAATAACCTTTCGATTTTGATACACAATACATTATTCGTAAGTGGGCTCAGTAGTTATAGTGGAAAGAGCACTGGACAAGGAGTCAGATTGGTTTCTGGCCCAGGCTCTGCCGCTTATCAGCTGTATGGTTTTAGGTCAGTCACTTAACCTCTCTTTGCCTCAATTCCCTCATCTCCAAATGAGGGTAATCATACCTGCTGAACCTACCTCGCAGGGGTGTTGTGAGGGTTAAATGAGATGGCATGTGAAAGCACTTTGAAAATTGTAAAGCGCTATATAAATGTAAGGTATTATGGAAACATCTTTAACCGATAGTTTCATACCATTCATTTTTTAAAAAAAGAAAGGGGAAGTCCACTTATAAGCTGGTTGGGAAAATAGTTAATCTTTATACATTTGTGTTTGATAAATATCTTCTCAGTGTTTTATCTTCCCAGTTTCAACTATTGAAATATGAAACACCTGTGAACTCTTAAAGATTCATGAGCAGCTGTTTGAGTTCAGGAGGTCCCTTGTTTGAAAAAGACTTCATTATCTGATGCAGGTCAGGGGAAATTTGTTTTTACATTACCGTTCATAAATGGTAGTTGTTTTATACCTCTGGTTTGTAAAGTATATTTTGCAGAGTTTAATTTTCTGTGCATTCTTTACTTTCTTCCCCTTTATAGAGTGACAGAGATAAAGAATTCTAGAAACATTTTTCTAAAAGCATAATCTTTAGTATGTATAGTTTAGATAAATATTCCCAAAGAAGACCTCACCAAATTATGTAAGCATTTTAGGCAGGTTGCTTTCATGGTTATTAATTATATGGGAGGTGAGGAGGGAGCACTATTTACCAAAAACATTTATTAGGAAATTTTTTTAAAAGGTAAAAGAAGTTGACAGAATCATTTTTTGTACCCTTTCCCCCAGTAATAGGAAAATATTGAGAGAACATTGACAGGCATACTTTTTTGATTTGGCTTTCTTTTTTGTGTGTATTTATTAACTTTTACAGATATGTGTTGAAAATATGTATAAATTATTGCCTTGCCCCAAAGTAAAGCACCACTTCAGGGTGGGGCATTAGAAAATTATTTGCTGAGGAACCCTGGTGTATATAGGCTGTTCTGGGAGTCCACGCTGAAGTCTCCTTGAGGGATATGAACTAGATAACTGGAGTAGCACGTGAGCATTAGCCCGGGGCTCAGTAAACATTTTTTATAAAGGTCCAGAGAGTATTTTTAGGCTTTGCAAACCATATGGTCTCCGTCACAACTACTCAGCTCTGCCATTTTAGCACAAAAGCATCCATAGAAAATACAAAAATGAATGAGCATGACTGTTTTCCAATAAAACTTTATTACAAAAACAGGTGACATGCCAGATATGGACTGGGGGTTGTAGTTTACAGACCCCTGAAAAGGATCATTATTTATGGAGAAATCATTTTTGAGTCTTTACTTTAGTGTTCTAAAAAAGTTTGTATACTTCCAAAAGCTCCTAACTTATATCCAAAGGATAGCTTTCTGATTCAGGCAGTCTCTCCCACAGATTCATAAACTTTTATGACTTAGATTGCTTCCAGGTGGGCATGTTTTCTTTCCCAGTTTAACAGTTCAGAATATGGGCTTATTCTATCATCTTTTAGGGTGGGTTAGGAGTATCCTTCCTGGGGACTGAGAAAGAGTTAGACTGAATTCCGTCTGGTCCAGTGTAGCCGTAGGAGTCTGACAAGCTTAGAGTCCTTATAATACCTAACTTTATTATCAGATATATAGAACCACTCAGACAATAATGTATTTTTTTAAAGTGGCAAATGTTTTCTTTTTTTAGCCTTTGTGCTTTTTCAGTATTTTGATCACAGGTAAAAGAAATTTTTTTTATAATACAAAGCAAATCAACCACTTTGAATTTTAAAAGATAATGTGTGTATGTATGTGTATATATATATATCTATATATGTTTATTTCCTAAAAAAGGAAAAGGTACCTTTTTGTTCAACTTGTATCGGCTCCTGTTTTCTAATTGCTGTGAAATGACAACTGTTGATAAATTATTGTGACTGTGTTAAAATGTAATGGGGAGGATATATTTTGATTTCAACCAGCTTTAATCTGTAAAGTATCACTTAAATATATCTGATAGCAGCACTTAAAATATTGCATGGGGATTACTTTTCTGTCATTCCTACTCATCTGTGCAACTTTGAAAATACTGGGTGCTTCTGAATTCCTGATGATTGGATTTAAATTATTGAAAATTAGAGAACTCAAACTTACTGACTTTTAAACTTGAAATTTTATTTTCTATTCTTTCAATTCAGTTAATGCTGCAATTTGAAATTACTGTTTCTCTATGTATGTCCTGTTGAAAATCCTTAAAATTGTTAGTGCCATCAGTGATTTACAAACAATATTTTGATATTTCAGATGATTTGCTCATTGTATTTACAGAGTTAGAAAGAAAATAGTTTGTAGACAATGATTCTCTTTTTCTAATAAAATGAAATAAAAATTCTAAAAGCTCTAGAGAATTTAACTAAAGGCTGGTTCCCAAATGCGTAGTTGGTATTTTAATTTATATTTAAATTCTCTGTAAAGAACATCTGTGTAAACTATCTTTTTGGGTTTTCTCAGCGATCATTGTCAAACACAACTATGGTCCTCAAATCCTTTCATGTGAGAAGCACCCGGTGTACTGTAACCTTTAGGAAGTTTGTCTTTTAAGAGTCCCAGGTGCTTCTAATTTATGATTTGAAAACTTGCCTCTTCATAAATTAGTGCTATTTAGTTTGAGAGGAAGCAGGGCAATCGCTGTTAAATTTTTGCATCCATTTACCCTATGCAGAGTTGCTGCCTGATGCCAGCTGAACTACTCACAGCCTTCCTAGGGGAAAAGCAACCCTGTTTCAGCCGCTCTGCCAGTTCAGCTCCTCCAGAGTGGAGCTTACTTTCTGATTTCCTGGAGTGGGAATTTGAGAGATTGAAATGAGTGATCAGCTAGGCAGATTGATCCTGTAATTTAAGTTTATGCAGCTTTGTGACCTTCGCAGTACTATTTATAAAAGGCCCCGGGTGGTAATGGTCATTAAAGCACATTACTGGTAAGCCTGTGACTTAGACACAGGCGCTGTCTATTGATGTTATAGACAGCTTCTGTAGCTTTCTACTGAGGGGTATGTGAGGGTCTAAAGCAGAGTCGAATGTAATTTTGAGAAACATGAATTGTGTATTTTGATTTTGATTTTATAAACACACAACTAAATAGTGCCTTTCCCCCTCACAATCCTAGTTGGAAGATGCTCAGTCCATGCCATGCTGTGTCTCTGCTCTCTCTCCCTTCTCCTCCCTCCCCCATTCAGTTGATTCATTTATGCAATACTGTTTCCAACTTGAAACCATTTTGTCACATCTGCTGGAGAGATAATCACTCCTTTTCCTTAACATTCTGCCAGCTCTCTGTTGTTGAAGTGTTTCAGTTGATTACCTGATGCAAAAGCTGTAAAATAAACATTCCATGGGAAGGGGGGAATGTTCTGGTGTCCTGTTTTCATATTTTCCTCTGGAGCCTTGATGCTGGCAGACATTTTCCAAGTGGACTCTGTTCAGTGTCATCAACTTAACTCTCAGAAATCATCGCCACCAGAAAGGTAGGCATTATTATTGTTCTATAATGGTTTTCTGGATAACTTTTGACAATATTTTATCCAGACTGGCTTGCTTGTGCAGCTTTTTGCTTTGTACTTCGTTACTGGTGTTGAAATTTCAGATAGAAAATTTACAAGGTATACTTAACAGTGATGGGCAACCTTTTTATAAAAACCGCCCACTTGCAGTGCTGGTCAACCTGGTCCCTACCGCCCACTAGTGGACATTCTAGCTTTCATGGTGGGCGGTAGCAGAGCAACCAAACTGTGCCGCGATTAGCCCACCATGAAAGCTGGAACACCCACTAGTGGGCAGTAGGGACCAGGTTGACCAGCACTGCAAAAGTGGACGGTTTTTATAAAAAGGTTGCCCATCACTGATAGCATATACACTTCATAGGAAGGAACAAGGAAATGAAGAAAGGGCTAACTACTTAGAACAGAAGTCCCCAAACTACGGGCTGCATGCGGCCCCCTGAGGCAGTTTATCCGCCCACGCCGCACTTCCAAAAGGGGCACCTCTTTGATTGGTGGTCAGTGAGAGGAGCACAGGATGCATCCGCACCCATAGTTCCCATTGAAATACTGGTCAGTTTGTTGATTTAAATTTACTTGTTCTTCATTTTAAATATTGTATTTTTTTCCGTTTTGTTTTATTACTTTAAAATATATGTGCAGTGTGCATAGGGATTTGTTCATAGTTTTTTATATAGTCCGGTCCTCCTACGGTCTGAGGGACAGTGAACTGGCCCCCTGTGTAAAAAGTTTGGGGACCCCTGACTTATAATAAAAAGGACATTTGGAAGAAAAAAATTAATCTGATTAAATTTATTTATTGCATAGTTTTAGACATGTTCATAATGTTTTTTTGAGAATACACATTTCTAATAATTATATTTGAGAAGCTCTCAATTACATAGATTTCCAGTTTTCAGCTACTGGCTCATTGAGCAAGTAATTGATTGTTTTTATATTATACTATTGGGTTGAATAAGATACCACTTCAGTGATAAATTTTCTAAACAGAAAATTTGGTTTGTAGCTACAGAGGCAGAACAGAGAGCAGGGATTGAGATCAAATAGACCTGCATTTAGCAGTGTTCACTAGTAAATGAAGAGAACCATATTGTAAATGCTGGACATGATAGATGCAAAGTGCTGGTCCAGGTACTTAAGTAGTGGATAGTTTTTGTATGCTGTATCAGAATATCACTAGAAAGCTGACCTGCCTTTTTGACCCTGCAGAGTACATGTGTCATTTTATACAAGCTATTTTTTTTTTAAAGATTTTATTTTTTTTATTTTTTATTTTATTCATTTTAGAGAGGAGACACAGAGTGAGAGAGAAAGAGAGAGAAGGGGGGGGAGGAGCTGGAAGCATCAAACTCCCATATGTGCCTTGACCGAACCAGTGCAGGGTTTTGAACTGGCAACCTCAGTGTTCCCAGGTCGACGCTTTATCCACTGCGCCACCACAGGTCAGGCTTATACAAGCTATTTTTATAAATATTTTTGAATGCCATTAGATTTAACTTTTTACTGACAGCCTGTTATCTTAATGCATCCTTACTTATATGTCTGTAGTCTTGGTTCTGATATTTGCTGCTGTTTTCATTTACAAATTTCCTGTGTGAAATGGGGTGAAGGCGGTGGTGCTTGTCCTAAAGGAGATTGGACTCGCTTATTGCAGAAGTGACTGGGATTTAGCAGTGTGGACTGCCAAATGGCACACTTATGAAACGCAGGAAACCTGGGGTAAAATGACTTGTGTTCTTTTACAAGAAAGGAAACTATCCATACTTGGTAAGGAAAGAGGACATTTGTCTCTTAGAGTTGCTTATATTATTTATTTTATTTTATGATTTTAGGGAAGAGGAAGAGAGAGAGCAGCATCAACTTATTCCTGTATGTGCCCTGACTGGGAATGGAACTGGCAACCTCTGCATTGGGACTGCACTCCAACCAACCAAGCTATCCAGTCAGGGCTAAACCTGCATATTTTCACTGTACTTTTATCATCACCAGCTATTTTTTAATGCAGAAGTTGAAATTTCTGAATTGTCTTCCAGTAGTAACAATGGGAAAATGCAAGTTTCAGACTACTGTCCACTTGTTTTTCTCTGGAAGAATCTCCCCACTTGTTCCCTTACCTTCATCACACCCATCTCACCCTTGTCACCACAGAGCACAGGGGTAGCACCTTGCAACAAAACAAAAATAAAGCAGCATCAATAATAAAATTGACTTCAAAAGGCACTTTTCCCCCTTTCTACTTCAGAAATAACCAGTCACTATTCTCTTTGTGGTTTGTTGCACTTCTTGCGGCATGACAACTAAACAGATAAAGTTTAAAAATATTTCAAGGGCTATTTAAGGCATAATGAACTTCTAGATAACACATATAATGTTTAGCACCTGTGAGGAAGGGAAACAACAGGAAAAATATAGGAGGGATCTTGTTTTTGTCTTTTACCTCTTTCATTTTGTGAGAGAATACATAATCTATGAGAGTTGGCTAGTCATTAGTGTGGTCTCCCCATGTTTTGGCTGTGTGTTTATTCAAAACCAGATGACCAGCTTAGTGAGATCATCACATCATCTTTCTGGAAAAACGATATGGTTTTTACCTTGAAAATCGAGGTCTCGGGCATAGTTTGATCTCTCATATTCTCATGTGGTTTAGTGCTACCTCCTTTCTCCCACAGTCCTTCACCACAGACCATTGCCCTGGAGATTTCTCACTGATGGACAACTGAAAGTCACTTTTGATAGATGCAATTACAAGGCATATTGAGATCTATGGCCATAAAAGAAGAGGCATGTTATATGGCAGTTAGCATACGGGCTCTGGAGCACTACCACTTACTAGCTGTCTAATCTTGAGCAAATTAACCTTCCTAAGGCTGAGTTTCCTTATTTGTAAAACGTGAATAACACTAATGTCAACAGTTAGTTCGAGGATTAAGTGAACAAATATATATGTAAGCTTACCTTAGTACTTACTTAGTGCCTGTAATTTAAGCTCTAAAGAAGCACTAATATCACCCTCTTTGATAACTATGAAAGAGAGGAATCAGCCGTTTGGGCATACTGTATTGAAATGTATATCCACTCAATAATCCACTAACACATGCCAGGAATGAGGAATATGAAAGATAAATGAAAGGCATGGGAGGTAAGAAATAGAAAGCATTGCAAAAATCTCAACCTTTCTGATAAACCACCTCTTTTGTCATGTTTTGTTAAGGAGTCATTACCATCACCACCCCTGCACCTTGTACAGTGGTGCCTTGAGATACGAGTTTAATTAGTTCTGTAACCGAGCTCATAAGTCAGTCAGCTCGTATATCAAATTGCTGATACTGAACCCATATGCCAACTAGCAGCGGCCTCCCAAATCACGACTCATATCTCAAAATTTTGCCCGGATCTCGAACAAAAATACGGAGTCGCAGCTCGTATCTTAAATTCGTATGTTGGTCTGTACATACCTCAAGATACCACTGTAATTCAATGCACTTAATCACTGAGTTTTAACATTAAAATAACAGGAGCACTAACCTAGCCCTGGTCATCATGCTCGAGACACCTAGAACCCATTGGTTTGCTCTAAAATGTAAACCTTATATTCATCTGTATCATAGGCTTTGTTTCATGACAAATGAATCTGTCCTCACACTTTTTTAGACGCCAACTCATATTTCCCCATGTATAAGATGTTCCCATGTGTAAGACACACCTTAATACAACTCAACACTGTCAAAACTCCTATCCATTAACTTGTCCTCATCTGTGTCTGGTGATGAATCACTGTCTTCAACAATGAGCATGAAAAAGCAGGAAATGCAAGTATAAGAAAACAAAAAACTACAACCACTGTATAAGATGCATCCAGTTTTTAGACCCCATACTTTTTCGGGAAAAGGTGCATCTTATACAGGGGTAAAGACAGTAATTGGGGTCGGAGGTTAAAATGATAAGGTTTTGCTATGAGAGGCGTTGACATTCAGGTGTAATTTTAATTTTATTACATTCCAAAGTCATTTAAACAAATACAAATAAAGCAATACATGTACTCCCAATTTTACAAATGAATTGTGTTCTCAGGATTTATTATAAACTCATTGTTGAGAACTTATGTAGAGTCAGTATTATACATGTGAGACCAACCCACCATGGATTTATCCCTTCATTAGAGCAGAGGACTCCAGGGCTGTGTCCTTCCTGGGCCGTATGAGTTCTTTTGCTGTTTTCCCCAAGGAGATCTTTCAGTCTTGAATCCTAAGCTAAGTAGTTTGTATTTTGATTTCTGGGTGATGGGGGTTGTAAGCGGGGGATGAAGTAGAGTAAGTTTTTCAAAGATAATTGCAGCAATAGAGAGAATGAACTTGGGCTAAAGGTTGGGAACATGGCAAGCTCTGAGAAGGAGGCTACTGCAGTTCTCCTGGGAGAAGCAGCTAGATCTCAGGGCCAGAAGCCCACCATTTAGTAACAGATGAGATGTGATTGGTAAACGGGCAGTGGAGACAATAGTTTGGGTTTGTAAAATGCTGCCTTTATTCAAATGTTCAAAATCCTTGCCTTTGCCCAAGATGGTTATTTTCCAGGTGGACGTTTATAAAACAGGCTAGTATTTATCCAGAGAACCCGGGATCACAAAGACAGAATTCACTGTCTGAGTTTGATTTCCAGGCCTGTTTTTGCTCATTCAGATTTTGTGGCCAGGGTTAGGGTTTGGCAAAGAACCTCCTAGGAACTTCCATACTACCCTGTGTTTGCACGACAAAGGCACCTGGTGAAGTGTATCAATCAGCTTTAGGCATATCCCTGTGACTTTCCCAAAGATGGAGCCTTGCAACATTAAAGTCATGCCTGGAAGTGGTTCCCATCATTAGCACTAGGAGAGTTTATAGGGAAACAGAGAAAACATGGTTGGGTCAATTTTCTTTGTAGGGTTTCAGTCAAAGGTTTGGACAAGTAGATTTCTAGAGCTGCCATCTTGTCCGTGGTGCGGGGAAGGAACGAATGAGCTCTGCAGGTTTTGTTGCTAGATACTCCTGTCTCTCCGCCCTTCAATTAAACAGGAAAGACAAGTATTTTGAACTGTAGGAATAATAAATTCCTCTCCCTGAGCCATCCACTAGACAGCAATTCTAGCAATCCCCATCCAGGAGGCTGGGAGTGAGGCAAATCAAATCGAGGGGCTATCCTGGGGTTCTGGAATCACAGTTTCTTCTTTCTCGCTCCCTCTTCCTCTCTTTCTCTTCCTTCTTTCCAACTTAAGTCATTCAGTCTCTTGGTAGAAACTTAACATCAAAGAAAACCTGACACTTTTTTGTTTTGTGATTTTAAAAAATTTGCTTTAAAAAAAATAAAAGATTGTGCCTTTTGAAAGTACCAAATCAAACTTTAACTGAGTGTTAAAATCAGGTAAAGGGTAGATAGAGCTTCAGTCCCCAAGTCACCTGGCTTCTAAACTTTGGTTTCTTTCACAAATGTGAATCAGTTTGCCCTACATCAGAGTATTGCATGTAGCATCCCTAGAGATTTATTAAAGTGTTTATAGAAATAACATTTCATTTGTATCCAGTTTTCTGGATAAATAACACAGGTTGAGATGTAAAAAAAATGTAGACCATTTTCAGTTTTATGTGTTAGAAACTGATGTTTTAAGCAGCTCTCAAAACTGACTGGCTGAAACACCTTTTTCCACGTAACAGTAATTCCATTTGAGGTGGGCAGCACCTTTCTGGAAATGGCTGACTGGCAATAAGTGACATTCTATTCAACTAAGAGTAAACAGAGCCCCCCCCCCCAAAAGTAATAGTAATTGGAATTCTCCAAAGGATTGGTAATTAGACCTCTTGGCATAGCATGGTTATCTGATCAGACGTTCATGTTCATAAACAGTGGAAATGCAGGATGTTCATCTGCGTGTGTTTAAAGGGAGCGATGGGCTGATTGTCAGCTCCCTTTTCTTACTGTTTCTCACTCGTGCTCTGTGTCTCTCTGTCTTGGTCTCATATGAGGGCTCTCCAAATAAAACCTTAGGCAAGAACGTTTAAAAAGTGGGTCAGTTATATTTTGCTTCTCTGTTTCTGCCATGCTAATGGCTCCCTACTTGATCATTTAAACACTGATCCAAATCCAGATGGAATTAGATGCCCCTTCCTGCCGTCAGCCAGTCTGTAGTGTTTGATACTGATCTTCCGAGTGGACAAGATGAAATTAGATTGGTCTCTCTGGGAGCCAACACTATTCATTTTGTAAGAAAGTTATACTGGAGGCCTGAGGACAGCCAAGAGCAAAGTGGAAACAGAGCCCAGCCTTTTCCTCTTATCAAGATCTTCAGCTGGTTCCACATTAAGTGGCGGAGCATTCTATGGTAAGAGAGTTTGAATAATGAATTGGATCAGAGGCCAAGAAGGAGTTCCCCACCACCCACGACGGGAATATAAATTTCATGTATTGTAACTTGATTACCATATTTTCTTTTAATGTATGACAGACAGACATCTCTGGCATGGAGTCAATAGTTATTTTTAGTTATTGGGTTTTTTTTTTAATTGAGCCCCATTATGTGCCAGGCACTTAACTACAGACCTCTCCATGTACTATGAACTTTTAAATCCTTAGAATAATCCTGTTCAATTCTTTATAATTTATGGAATGTTATACTTTACAAGGCACTTTCACACTCACCATATCAGATTCTCACTTGGGAAGCGGGTCATTATCCTCATTTTACCACTGAGAAAACTGACAGCTGGTAAGAGGAAGGTGGGCTAACCCAGCCCTCACCATCCAAGTCCATCAAACTGATGCCCCGCCTGCCACGTTCCTGTCCAGGTGAACAAGGCCTTTCATACAGGTTGACACTTGCAGAGGTTGGTTCTTAACAGTGTAGTTTTGACTCTGGACCAACAGCATCAGTGTCACCTGGAACTTGTTGAAAGGCAAATTCTTAGGCCCCAGATATTCTAGGTGGGGCCAGTATTGTGTTAAGACGTGCAGGTGGTCTGACACTGCCTTCAGTTCAAGAACCACTGGCAGGAGAGATGACTGAAGTTCAGCTAGGTTGAGTGACCCATCCAAGGCCTCGTAACAGCAACTGAGCTAGGCTTTGAATCCAGGTACGTCAGGCTCCAACACCATCTGTTTTCTACAGTGGGCTCCTTACTGCGGTCTCCCTTAGGTTTTCCACTCTTGATAAATTCCTCTCTGAAATATCTTTGGGGAATAGGAGAGGTCAATAAGAAGGAAAAGGTCTCAGTGTACTCTTCTGGAGTAAGGCATAAATTCTGCACTCCGGGTCAGATGACTTGGGGGATAGACCTCAGAATGGCTCCTAGAATGCCCGGGGCAGGGAAATTCAGGAACAGAGCTGTGGGTCCAAAGTGCCATCCAAAGTAAGCACATTTCACCCAAAACATTTCCAGGCCTGGATTGCCGTGGTCACTCCTGGTATTTTACTGTGACAAGAGTTAATGCCCGGAGGGCTCTTTGCTCCGGCCTCGGCACCACTGAGCTCCTCCCGAGGGAGGCATTGTGCGAATACCAGCAGCTACTTGGAAATCCCTCATGCCATTCTCGCTGGCAGTATTTTCTCAGCTGAGATTTATGGTCTGTGGTCACACATGTGGGCTCTTTCAGCTCTATGGCCTAACAAAAGTACCTTCCTGTTTCTCATGAATTCCATCTGTATTTTTTCCCCTCCTCCCTGAAGCCAGACCCCAAACCAAGGCTCAGTCCACAGCTTGAGGGGCTTCCAGAGAATCAAAACTAACCCCCTTCCTGCGTGACAAGGTCTCCCTGACACGGGCTCTGGTGCTCATCAAAGGCACAGCCCGAGCCTTTGGGTGCAATGCGTTCTTTCCTCCACACTCTTTCTGAAAGAGGCAAACCTTTGCCTATGTAACAGAGCACTTGCTGAGTGCTGGTACTGTACTGAGTGCTTTACACTTGTCATCTCATCTCATCCTCTTAACCTTCCCAGAAAGGTACCACTATTAGCCCCATTTTTCAGATGAGGAAAATGAGGCTCACAGAGGTCCACATTCCCATAGTTGCACAGCTAGGAAGTGGCAGAGGCAGGATTCAAGTCCATGTCTGATTGCAGATTTCCAGCTGTTAATCACTGTTCAACATAGGCCCTGACAGCTGTGGCAGGCAGGGGAGAGGGTTTGTTTTGAAAGTCTTGCCATATGTCTGTTTCAGCCTCTTTCACACAGCCCTGCAGAACTTGGCAACGGGCGTGGGACCCTGGCACTGTGGCCCTCAGCCATGTGGGCCACAGCAGTGGCTGTAACTCAGCAGGGGTCTCCACCTCCAGGATTATAACTGGAGCTTGGGACAGGCATGCTTTTTATTTATTAGACCATTTTATTTTTGTAATGCTTCCTCATTATTTCATTCTTCCTTCTCAGGTCATAAACTGTAGTTTGTTGTTGTTGTTGTTACTGTCTAAAGAGTAACCAGATTCCCAGCTTTGGTGTTCAGAAAATCCCTGTACGTGCCTTGAGTCTGTTTTTCAGTATGGCTGAGAGCGGGCACAGGCCAAACCCCAGTCCTCGGTTCCCTGGGGCCAAGGTATCTTTTGAGTTCTCCTGGGGCTCTTCAGTTCTAGCAGGGCTCCGGGTGCACACTGCCTTTGCAAGCAGCCACCATGGCAGGGGGTTGTCCGGTCTGCTCCAGGGTGGTGGGAGGTGCTAAACAACTTAAGTCTCCTCCCAAGCACTGCATGGAGCAGACGTGGCCCCGACCTAGTGTGAGGACCCAGCAAAGTCTCGATGTCTCCCAGTATTCCTGCCCCTCCTTCCTGTTACCCCCTTATTACCCTCTGTGGCTTACTGTGCACACTCTCCCTCTATGCACCGTGGGCCTTTCTGCAAAGAAGGGTTCAAAGCTATCTGTGACTAGTGGGTCCTCCCAGGGTGGAAGGCAGTATATACAAGGCCTGGAGCCAAAGGGATAAACCTCTGCCTGGGAGTCCAGCACCCTCAAGCACATAGGGGTGGCCCGGTGGCAGGTGAGCAGAAGAGTCCTCCCTGTCACCAGAGATACCACTTCGTAGGTGGCATCTGTGCTGCACTCGCCAGAGACCGCTAATCTGTTATACACTCTGTTACAGCCTCTCCCCATCCCCCTGTACAACTCACGTTCCCCTCAGCACCCCCCCCCCCCGCCCCCATTCCTTTTGTGTTTAGGGAGGTTTCCAAACCCCTCCCTGCCTGACAGATCAGACCTGTATGAGTCAGGCTGAGCCTCCCATTTAGTCACTTAGGCCTCTGGAGCCCGGGTGGCCCAGGCCTCATGCCAAGCCCACTACTGCAAATAGCAGTATGATTTTAATGGCTTTTATACTTAAATTTCCTTTCTTCCAGGAGCCCCTAGGTCTTTATCAAACGCAAGAATTATGCTGCAAGCCAAAATATAGGAACTAAGGGAACATATACACTTTATTTTAATTCTCCTCCTCCTCCATGTCCTTGCATAGTTGCTTTGCAGGGTGGATATTAAAGATTTATAAACTTTGGTGGGTAGGTATGGATGATAAAGAAGACCTGAAGCTTTCTTACTGCCTCAGACCCTTCCAGCTGGCACCGTCTTCCCCTTCTCTTGGTTTGCAGCTCAAAGACCTCAGAACTCCATTTGGATGAGTCTAATGAACTTGTGTTTTAGAAGAAGAGATAAAGTTCAGTATCATTATGTTTGCCTGTCATGCCCTGCAGCTTGTTGTTGTGTGGCTTATGACAGAAAACAAGAAGGATTTACAACAGATGCCTTAAAGGGCAGTCAGCTTAAAAGGCAAGAGTTAGATTTTGGCCACAGGTCCCCATCCTCTGCGCCCGTGAAGATATCAGAGGGTGAAGAGAAATACAGCCCATAGCCCAGTCCTCTGTCTGGCACTGTTGGGTGTAGAGGATGGGAGACTAGCTAGTGATGCTTTCTTTGGCCAGGACCTTCCTTGTATTCAAGGGTTCAGCCATTTTGCTTAATAAAAGGGAGAGAGTATTAGTCTTGGAATCAGGCAACATAACTTCAAGCTCTGGTTGCCACTTTTCTCATTGGGGTTTTAGGCAATGGACCACAGTTTTTGTTTTCCTTCTATCAGAGGAGAAAATATTATCTAACTTTAAAAATCAAGATTTGATATTGTGACTCAAACTCATTCTTCACAGTGACAACAAAGAATTATCTCCCCAGGAGAATTTGCTTTCTGCCTCGTAAAGTCTCAGAGGCCTTCCACCACTGTGAGAAGAATTTCTGCTCCTTTAATGAAGCATTTAGACCTTCTAGGATATGTCCCTCAATCCCCTTTTAGCCTTGTTTACTACTATAGTTCTTTAGTAACCTGGGCACACTGGACTACTCATATATATATTCATGCCTTTGCCCATTTTATTCTCCCAATTCTCAGTAGAAATTCTTCTTATTTTTCAGGGCCTGGTTCAGAGAGCATGCCTCTGGGACAGTTTATTTAATCCTGAGAGTCAGAATATATTGTTCCTGCTACTACACCCACAAAGCCAATTGTTTGTGTCTATTTTCAATAACAGCAACATGTCAAGCACATGCTTGTGGAATGAGACAGGCTTGGAATTAAGTCCTGGCTCTTTCACCTAATTGCCATGTGACTTTTGGAAAATCACTAATCTCTTAAATTTCCTTGTGCTATGAAAAGTAAAACCAAAACCTACTTTACCTTACAGTTCTAAGCTTTGGAGAAGAAAATTGTGAGAGAGCTTCTGAAAGAGTCCCTGTTTCCTAATGTTGCATATTGTCAATACCCATCATCACCACTACTAGGTGGCAAGCTTCGGTTCAAGGCTGGAGTCAACCATCTTGACACCCCACCCAACTCCAAAACCATGTCTTTCCCATAGTGGGCATTCAATAAACATTTAAAACTTTTGTAAACAATTTACCTGTTCCTCAGTTTCCCCATCTGGACAGCGGTGACAAAGAATAGCAAAAATGCATATTCTGGGCTTTAAAGAAAACTTGCAAAGCACTCCTCCCAGGACAGAGCCTATTGTTAATTGGAAAATCAATAGTTCTCAGCTGAGCACACCTCTCCTTTCATGGGGCCCCCTGCAATGCAGTGGCTGTTTGGGAGACAGTTACACCTCCTTTGAGGATAATAATGACTGCCCCAAACTCCTTTGGAAGAATGTTGGGAAGATAAATGAGATAATCCACATGACAGCTCTTTGAGCTCTTCTGAAAAAGATATCCTTGAAATAATAGGATACAGGTGTGCCTTGCTTTGGTTTGTGAATTTGGAGGATTTTATGAAAATCTACACCTACAAAACAGACAAATTAAGGGGTGAAAATTAGCATCACAAACAGCCTCTTGGCTTGACAAAAAGATTCACAGCAGGATTCCTTTAAATAGCCAGCTCCCCTAGTGCATTTAAAATATGACTCAATTTATAAAGAATTTGATTTACATATACCCAGTCAGGAACACATCTACTGCAGAAGGGGAGGCACATGTGTTTTTTATAATAAGGATTGATAACTGTGGAGTTTTTAAAAATATAAAATCTTTCTTTCTTCTCATGATTTTTAATCATGCAGTTAACACTTCCTCTGCTAGGAAACAGCTCAGAGACCCTGCAGCTGCCGCTGTGGGGGGTTGGGCAAGCCCCCGAGCACACCTCGGGGAGAACAGGCATCCAGGGCTCTGCTCAGCTGACGCCTGAGGGAAATAAATAGATAACTGGTTTAACATCACATCTGAATGCAACACGCTGTTCCTAATTGGGTTAAAGCATTTCCAACTTTATATAAAATTGAAAACCAGCAAGCTGTGAATCTCTGATGTCTGAAAAAGTAAAAATCAGTCCTATTTAGAAGAGGGACCATATATAACAGATGCAGAAACTGCTTGATATGAGTGAGCTCATTGTTCAAATTTTCTCTTTTGGACTTTTTAGATAGGTTGTCTGTGTGTGTGTGTGTGTGTGTGTGTGTGTGTGTGTGTGCGCGCACGCACGCGTGTGCAGGTGCACATGAGCCACCACCACTTGGCAGGGTTGAAGGGAGTGTGTTCGTCAGAATAATGACCTCCCAAAGATATGCATGTCCTAATCCCTAGAATTTGTGAATATGTTGTGTTATAGGACAAGGAAGAATTAAGGTTGCAGAATTAATTAAGTTTCTATCCATCTGACCCTAAAATAGGGAGATTATCCTGGATTATCCAGGTGGGCCCTGTGTAATCTCAAGGTTCCTTAAAAGATGAAAGAGGAAGAATAACTAGTGTCAGGCCATGCAATATGAAAAAGATTCTGCTGACCATTGCTGACTTTGGAGATGGAAGGGGCAATGAGCCAAGGAATATGGGCAACATCTAGAAGCTGAAAGAGGTAAGAAAACAGATTCCAGAAAAAAAAATGCAACCCTAATTGAACCTCAAGAGATCCATTTTAGGCTTCTGACCTGAACAACTATTAAATAGTAAATCTATGTTGTTATAAGTCACTAAGTTTATGGGAATTGTTACAGCAGCCATAAAAATCTAATAAGGCCTGGGCAGAGGCAGATTAAGGTCAGTTGAGGCCCTGGGCATAGAAGAAAACATTGGGTCCCTTAAAAAAAGAGAGGCAGGGAAAATAAAAATACATGTTAACCATATTTTTAAATAATACTATTACATATTAATGTTAAAATTGCACATATGAAATCAAATTTGTTGTCATTAGAAAAAAATGTAAAGTTGGGGTTTTGTGGGGCCGTTCAGAAGTTGGAGCCCAGGACACATGCCCGGTGTGCCTGCTGTTAAATCCACCTCTGGGCCTGGGGATGGGGTGGTGATTATAGCTTCAATGGACATTTTGTGCTAATACGACCCATGTGTAACATCTCTACATGCTTTCATGAACCTGGATGCAACCTCACATTCAACTGCTACGAGTCACATCTGCCTGGTATGACATTCTAACCAAGGGGCAAGATGTGGGCCAAGTAGAAACATGTGGGCTAACTCTTGAACTATCCTACGGGCCACAAAAGCAGGAGAAAACCCTGGATTTTCCTCTGCTTCTGCTGATCCCTCTGTTCTAGTTAATATCCCATTTGTAGGCCAGCCTCTCAAAGCCAGAGACATATATATGAACAATTCCAAGTTTCTCCCTTGTCAAAGTTACTGTATCATAACTTCCTCTGACTTTAGCATCTTTCTCTGCAAGCTGAGCCCTGGTTCTATCACCGCCAACCATCTCGGAACTCCTCCTGTCTCTCAGCCCCTCCCTTCCTCCTCTGTAGAGCAGGTGGGTGTGACTGGCTGGCATGGCTGGCTGGCCTGACTGCCCCTAGCCTGGAACATGATTTCTATTGGAAGGGCAGAACACATCTGTCTTTGAAATTTGCCTGACTCCTGAGGAGAGCACTTTTTTCTTCCTTCTGTGCATGCCTCCCTACCCTGGCAGGTGCCCTTGGGCAGGCTCTCCTCCTATTGTGGGCCTCTGACTGCTGGGTTTCAGGAGGTTGGGTGGGAAAGTAAGTCCAACCCAGAGGAGAAAAAGCAGGAAGACTTGTTTGATTATAAGTTCAGCTGCATTCTCCAACCCATCTTCCAGCAACAGAGCTGATGTTTTTTTTGTTTGTTTTTATTTATTTTATTTTATTTTTTTAACAGGGACAGAGAGAGATTCAGAGAGAGGGACAGACAGACCGGAATGGAGAGAGGTGAGAAGCATCAATCATTAGTTTTTCGTTGACATTGCGACACCTTAGTTGTTCACTGATTGCTTTCTCACATGTGCCTTGACCGTGGGCCTTCACTGGACCAAAGCAACCCCTTGCTGGAGCCAGCGACCTTGGGTCCAAGCTGGCAAGCATTCGCTCAAGCCAGATGGGCCCGCGCTCTAGCTGGCAAGCTTGGGGTCTCAAACCGGGGTCCACCGCATCCCAGTCCGAAGCTCTATCCACTGTGCCACCACCTGATCAGGCCAGAGCTGATGTTTTTATCCCTCAACTCGTTCTAAACCTACAATGCAGAGGGGTGCAATTAATTGGCCCCACTGGACCCTTGCTGGATAGCTTAGTTGGTTAGAGCTTCATCCTGAAGCACGGAGGTTGCTGGTTCAACCCCCTGTCAGGACACAGAGAGGAGCAGATCTATGTTCCTGTCTTTCTCTCTCCCTTTCTGTAATGCAGGTGGCTGAGGCCAGGCAGGTTCACTCTGGATTCAGGCAGATGGTAGAGAAACTGGGAGCCAAAAAGTAGTGGGCCATTCCTGTTTAATAGAGTCTCTCAACGGTGGACAAACAGACAGGCAAGGAAGAACCTCTTTTCACTGCAGCAGGTGAACAAACAGCAAAACACCCCTCACAGTGGCAGGCAGGCAATCCTCAATCCTCCCTGAGTCAAAGCAACCAAAGCACTTGTAGCCTTATGTAGGCTATGCACACGTGGCGCTGGCAAGTGCTCATGCACTAAGCATGCAAAGTGCAAGCGAGCAAGCCTAACAGCTGTTTTCCCAGCTCTTCCTCTCTCTCTAAAATCAATACATTACAAAAGAAGGTCCCAATGATTATCATAAGTAGAGTCTCCTGATAGTAAAAGTTTTGATTTCCCAAATCACCTATGGTGAGGAAAATAAAAGTGTGACTCTGATCTTTTACCAATTATGTGATCTGCTACAAATTACTTCTCCAAAACTGAGTCTATTTCTCCCTACAAGTAAGTCCCTATGTCACGGGGTTATTGTTAAGAATTAAATGAGATGGTGGTGTAAGTCCTCAGCATAGTCACTGTTTGATAATAACAGGAAGGAGGACAACTACAGTTGTTATTTTTTTTATTGTTAGAGAAGGATGGTAAAGGGAATCCTTTCTGTGGTCGTTTCAGCTGAAGTCAAATGGTGAGTGCCAATCTCTTCCATTTTCATAGTGAGATGCTGGTCACTAGTGCAGGGTGTGCAAAGGGTGTGGCCCAGACTGGTTTCCAGTGACTCGCTGTCATCAGAAGTCTCAGAGGCCAAAGGGGTGGCAGAGATTGGCAAGAAAACTTCTTTCAAAGGAAATGCTGTGTGTGATGTGCCATCCCCAACCCCATCAGCAGTTCCTAACTACCTGAAGTCCATGGGAGGATGGCCAGGAGACTCTTTTCCAGGTCTAAGAGGAGCCCTGGTGTGGCAGTGGGGCCCGGGAAGAGACCCGGGGGGGGGGTGACCTCAGAATTCCTGAGGATGCATCACCTGGGTCAGCAGAACTTCAGATGACAGCTCAGGCTGGGTGGCCACCAGGGCCAAAGCGCAACCTTAAATAGGTTGACTTCCTGTCGGGTTTGCCCAGGTCAGCCTTAGTTGGCATCTGTTGTTCTGGTGTAATTATAAAGCACATCTACTTTCACTCTCAAAAGTGTCCCAACTTGGACCAGAAATGACAGAGTCTCTCTCCATCAAGGTCTGAGGCAACCATGTGCAACCTGGGGCATCCTTGTGACCCCTCCTCTTCTCGGTCCCCTTTTCACTCTCAAAGATCCGGTGACCGGTGACCTTCTCCCATGAGGACCAGCGAGATGAGCAGAAATGTGCGAGTAGAAAATAGAAAAGTTGGGCTCACCCACCATCCCCCCCCTCCTGTTCTTACCTCTAGAACTTCCCAGCCCAAGGCAGGCCCGGGCTGCAGAATGGGAGCCGTGAGTGGCATTTTCAGTTGTTTTATGGAACTACACATGTGACTTCCAGAACTGTGGCTATTCCTGTGATTAGAAGTGACCAGAAGACTCAATTATCTTGACTGAAAGGATAAGCTTTAGGGTGCCTGAGATTTCCCAGGGATGCAGGGGAATGCTAGCTCACAGGGTGGGCTAGGATGGCTGGCAGGGGAGGACCAGACAGAAGTATTTTCTGATGACAGTCTTTATTTCTAATTGTTATAGACACTGGCTATGTTATTGCTATTGTCATCCTCACCATTTTTATTTCTGGCTCTGTGGACACCCAAGTAAATGATGAGTCTTTCTACAGAGATTCAGCCTCCCATCTGGGGAACTGCCGAGGACCTCACGCAAACTTGCGGGAATTATTCTAAACTGCAAGTTCAAGGCTTCGACTAGAGGCCGACGTTGCCAGATGTCCTCCTCAAAAAGGCCAACAGAGGAAGGAGAAAGCAATGGGAAGAGTTAAAACAAAACAAAACAAAACAAAAACAATGCCTGACCTGTGGTGGCGCAGTGGATAAAGCATCAACCTGGAACACTGAGGTCTCCAGTTTGAAACCCTGGGTTTGCCCAGTCAAGGCACATAAGGGAATTGATGCTTCCTGCTCCTCCCCCCTTCTCTCTTTCTCTCTAAAATGAATAAATTAAAAAAATAATTTAAAAAATAACCCCCAAATCAGGACCCCACAAAACAACAACCTTGCCTGTAGAAATATGCTGCTTCTTCCCCTAATTTTAATAAACAGAATTGTAGATGTTACCCAAATATTCATTGTTTGAGTCTCTACAGTCACAAAGTTGCACAGAAAAGAGAAAGTCTTGATAACACAGAACTGTTTGCTCATCAGCATCCACCTTCACCCTTCCCCCAGCCACAAATCCCTTCTGGGTCTGTCTCCTAATGATTGTGGATTATTACAAACATCTAACAGAGCAATGAAAACTATGCTGATCTATTTCAAGATCAAGTTCCAAGTCTTGCACAAGATGGAGGATTTTACAGTGTTGAGGAGAATGAAGTTGTAGAATTGCTCAAATCCTAACAAGGTGTTAAAAATAGGGGTGTGGTGAAGGTATGTCAATTGAGAATAGAAAAATTAAAAATTCAACAGAGATAGTAACCCCAGATTCATTTTAACAAGAAAAATGTATGTAAAAAAATAATTATGAAAGACTTTGGGAAAATTTCTAAAGCTCCTGCATACATTTATAAAAATGTCACTTTATGTAATTGGCTATAAATGTAAAATGTAAAGCAAAATATTTTGCAAATATTTTGAAAATTTCTAAATAAATGATTCATCAATAAAATATTTTAAAAAATAACTAAAATAAAATAAATGATTCATTTCTTTGGTCTAAAAATTCATGCATATTTGTAATAACTTAAGTTGTATTAAATATGAGATTTAAAAAGCTTAATTTTCTAGTTTTGAGGTTTAGTTTCCAAGTTCAAGCCCCAATCAAAGCCTTTCCCCTCTTATTTACAATAAAATTGTCTCTCAAGGAGTTTCCTATCGATAGACATCCCCGAATTGTTGACTGAGGAAGACTCTGGTCCTAACATCCCACTGTAAACTACAGTTTTTGCATGTGGAGAGCTTCGCCAAGGTCAAGACCAGAGGAGGCAAGGGACCAACACCCACAAATAGCCTTGCTAAAGGGAAGCCTAAGAAGGAAGAAAGTTTCTGTCCCCAAAACAAATTCCAGTGTCTATCTTTAGGGACAGAGCAAGACAATTTTCTGTTCATTTTGGATGGGCCTGTTTGTCTCGAATGTCAGCCACCAACATGTAGAATTATCAAAACTCCATCTCGTTATCTTTCTTGCTAGGAACATGGATTTTAACTTTTCTCTTTTATAGAAGGACTCTGAAAGAAAACCAATAAACTGCACCTAAGCCAATAAATAAATAAATAAATAAATAAATAAATAAAATAACCCCATCTCAGAGATCCTCACTATATGAGCAAGACTGTGTGTGTGTGTGTGTGTGTGTGTGTGTGTGTGTGTGTGTGTGTGTGACAGAGACAGAGAGAGTCAGAGAAAGGGACAGACAGGAAGGGAGAGAGATGAGAAGCATTGATTCTTCGTTGCGACACCTTAGTTGTTCATTGACTGCTTTTCATATGTGCCTTGACAGGAGCACTACAGCAGACTGAGTGACCCCTTGCTCAAGCCAGCGACCTTGGGCTCAAGCTGGTGACCTCGGGGTCTGGAGCCTGGGTCCTCCGCATCTCAGTCCGATGCTCTATCCACTGCGCCACCGCCTGGTCAGGCAGGAGCAAGAATTTTTAAAATGACAAAAATCCCCCAACAATTTTATATCCTCTATATCAGTGGTTCTTAACCTGGGTTCTATCGAACCCTAGGGGTTCGATGAGTCGATCTCAGGGGTTCGGAGAAGCCTCTGCCGTGGAGGCCAGAATAAAGTAATACCGTAATTTGTTGTGAGTTCATGCACTTTGTTGGTTTTGTTCTTTGAGCAAGGTGATGTTCATGCATGGCTCATTTTGTGCACCAGTAAAAAACATATACCTATGTCTTGAATTTGGGAAAAAAATCATATTTTATTTATCACTAAAGAAGGGTTCGGTAAATGCACATATGAAACTGGTGGGTTCGGTACCTCAAAAAAGGTTAAGAACCACTGCTCTATATTTTTCATTGCTATCATTTGCACTTTCCAGAGCTAGAAACCAAAGTGCTGTGCTGTGTAGTGATACACCAGGCACGGGTCTCCCCATTGGTGGCAACTGCAAAGCTGCCTCACTTCTTGGCCCTGCTTAGCCTTAACCCTAAGAGTCTCTGAAGTCAGGAGGAAGAGTCCAGCCCCCAGGAAGTGACAGGACAGGCAGGCCCGGCTTCTCAGGAAACCTGAAGACAGACCTGCCTAGGCCCTCACTCTTTCTGAGGGGGTGGGGGAACGTGGGGGTGGGGCAAGAGGTTGTCTCCCTGGGCCCCACCCCCATTGTTGGGGATTGCATAGGAAACAGTAAAGAGGGATTGTCCATGTCTGCCAGTTTCATTCACACCTCCTTTGTTTCTTCAGCCCAGACCTGCACCCTCTCCCACCTGTCTCACCTCCTCAGCCTTTTCGTGAAGACCTGCATCCTTTCCTTTCCTCCTTAGGGTGGAGTGAGGTGGAAGGAAGTTTTGACCGCCCCTAGAGCTCAGGGTTTGTCTGGAACAGTACCTCTGACCTACTCTGTGACCTCACCCACATGAGGAGAAGGCAAGAATCTCAGACCACAGCACACATGTGCAAGGAACATTACTTTTTGTTTAAGTCAATGTCATTTTCATTTCAGATCTCTATTCTGCTTAGTGGCTGACAATTTCAGTAACCACTGGATAGTTTTTATATCCCTGGGGATTGCATCCCCATTCTGGGTGGCTGATACTGCCATGGCAGCATGGATGGTGGTGGCAGTGGGGGGAGAGTGGAACAAGGGCCTCTGACCCAGGTCCTCTGTCTGCACCAGCCTCTCAGGACCCTATCCCATGCTGAGCCAGTGGCCCATGTAGGTTGAGGGCTGCACTCTCCCCACTGCAAGGCCGGTACAGGTCTGCCTCTTTCCTAACTGCATTTGTAACCCTTTTGAGGAACAGGGACTGAGGGAAATGTTGCTGCCCTCCCACACTGCTCCTGGGCTGGGGAAGCTCTGTGGGGCGGTGACAAGTCTCTCCATCCATCCATACCGGGAGTCACTTTTAGTCTGCTGCTCCCACTCATGCTGGGGCCCAGCTCCTTCTAGGCTTTGCTGTTCTAGTGGCATGGAAAGCAGGGAGGTGTCCTTTGTTCTTCTGTCCCCCCACCTCTCTGATCATTCCCTCCACCCTCCAGGAGGCAGCGCAGTGTGGGTGGCAGATGCAATGGCAGTAGGACTTTGTCAGGGCCCCCACATCAGAGTTTTTCCATTTTTCTTCTGCTCTGATGGCCTCCGAGCCAGTCTGGGACTTGTTCTCGCACAAGGTGAGGTCCATCAAATCTTTTACGCCTTCACTTTTGAGTCTCAAAATCTAAACATTTGGATCTTGGGTGCCCTGGTCGCAGTGGGATAACGTTCCTTTGAGACAGTGACACCTCATTGCCCCCTGCCACATGTGGGAGTGTCACCGTGCATCAGTGTATTCTCCCCATACACAACAAATGCCCCCATTCCACTAGTCGTACAAGGACTCACCCTGAAGAAGAGCCTGCGCTCCATGAATATGCGATTATAGACTTCCAAGCTCAGAAAAGTGTATTTTGTTGCAAGTCTAAACAGGTAGGTATAGCTCCTTGGCCTAACTTGAAAGGTAGATGCTTTCTCCCCTTTGGGAGTGCAGCTACAGGCAGTGTCAGCTTTCTACCAACGTTTGTCTGGAAAAGAATCTCAGCTTGTTGTGAGTAGTTAAGTTTATTCAACATATAAATCTCTTAAAACCCACACACTTAAATGCTTGTGGTTGTGTGGGATATTATCAGTGTCAGGGATGGGCAGAGTTGAAGGCATTTTGGGTCAGTCTACTTTCTTTAAATCTTCTCCAAACATTTTAGGTTTGGCAAAACCTGAACTGCCTTTGCCAAACCCCTGTGCCTGTAATTTGTAAACCCCTGTGTATTTCCAGGGAAATGTAGTCCATATGTTTCTGATTGATTTACACTTAACTCATCTAAGCGTTGTTTTGCTAGTGTTATTTGATGTCCAAAGGGCCTCAGAGCCTGTTTACGTCTGTCTAAGCGGCTCCCTCCACCCAACCCCCCCAGACTTGGGAAGATCTGTTTTGCCAAGAGTAAATTAAGTTGAATGCTGCACTGCCCCTCCCTGCCCCTAGCCCCCCACATTTGGATCAAACTTGGGTTGACTATGAAATAAAGATCTGAGGAAGTTGCATGGGCCTTTGAAGTTGACCAAACACTACACCACCGCACTTCACTGAGAGGAATCAGAGCCCAGAGCCGCCCCGTTGGGGACTGTGACCAGTAACACCAGCACAGAAACCAGCCCTTAAGCCAGGCCAGCTTTTCAGCCGGGCCTTGTTCCTAATGGCCCCAGCACTCAGCAGCAACCAGCCAGCCACCCTACCTCAATGGTCCCTTCCATTAGGACAAAGTTTATCCAAGCTTCATCGGGAGCAGCTGAAGAGATTAAACGGAGTAAAAGCTATGAGCCCTCTAGATCTGCGATAGCAATCTTGCAGAGCTAGACTATGGTTTTAAAACAAACAAACAAGATATCCCAAGCTAGCGCCCCATATCACTGAACCTTAATTTTAGACAGACTGCATTTGCCTTGCAAATGAGTCAAAAAATTATCAAGCCACAAACATTTAAAAGCACTCTACCCACTGCCAGCAGGAGCAGGCCAGGCAGCAGAAAGGAGGCCGGGCAGCCTGCTCTGTTGCACTGCAAGTGGGAGGGGGTGTTGCTGGAACTAGGTGGCAGCCCACAATTCTGAAAACGTGATAACTGGACATGAAGACATACTCACTGCAACTTTATGATTCATTGCTGGGGGAAATGGTGCCTTATTGGGAGCAAGTGCCGTAAGGGGCATTCAGTCATGTTCAAGTACAGCCTACTTGGAATGGCAGTAGTTAAGACACAGAGCGGTAAATGGCTCTGTGAGATAACATGATGGGCGACTTCTCTGGATGTAGAACTGCATCTCTGAGATTACTGCATTGACGTGTAGGCCAGCCTGAGATGTTTCTATCTCTCGTTGGACCCTGAAAGTCCTAGGGAACCTAGGTTCTAGTAAAGGGGACACAGTCAAAGCATTTAATTGGGGGAACTGGCCCCTGAAATGCAGAGGCAAATTAAGGAATAAGGACAAGGACAGCTTGGGCTCCCTATCTCCAGAGTTTCAGGTTTTTGTCTCTATTTTGTAATCTCTTCTGCTATCTTTAAACTTTCAAAACACCCTGAACACTAACTATTACATTATGCTCTGGGACAATAGTAGAGGGGCCTGTGTCTATGCAATGGGGGAGCCAGCAACCCATGCGGGAGCCAGAGAAGACTTGGAGTGGAGCATGGTCCAGGGCAATGGGATAAATGAGACACAGGCCTGAACTCTGAAACATGGGTGCATTGCTCGGGGGTTCCCAAATCATCTGGGAAGGAAAGGACACTTTGAAGACTGGCATTCCTGCAGCCTCCTGGCATAGACACTGAGTGAGGGGAAGAGTTTGGTCTTGAAGGCTCAGGAACGTGGGGACACCAGCCTCACATCAGTGCTAACTGGTGATGGTCAAGAGGCAATATTTGCAAGTCTCCTTTAAACTGGGCACTGGTGGTGCTGTTACAAGGTCCTTCATGCTGCGACCCACGTGGAGGACAGGCAGGCTGCTCTCCCACAGCCATGGGAGTAGCTGGCTCTCCTGCCTCCTAAGTCAGGTTGCTGGTCAGAGCATCACTGATCTGTCTGGTGACAACCTGCTCCACCCTGAAGTCAGTGCATTCAGGCTGCGGTTTAGAAGCCCAGGAACTTCCCTGATAACCAGATGTACACACACCTGGAACACCAGGTCCTTGAGGGACTCCACTTAGGACTTCCTCTCTGAAGTGCTTTGCATCCTAGTATGGGCTAACCAACCTGACCAGGGTGTGTGGGAAGTCTGGGGGTGGGGGCGGGTTCAGGCTGGGATTGGAGGTGAAGGGTATAACTGGAATGAGGAAAGGCCTGGACTTCTCATTTAAAGCTAATACTACCCATCTAGTCACTTTTCTACATGGAAAAATTATTGGAGGCTATTAGGCCCCAAGAAGTCCATTTCTTTTTAGTTGTCCTGGGCTGTCCTCATAAGCCTGAACCCATGCCGGTTGGGGTTTTCAGGGCTTCTCTTTCATAACCGTTACCACCTTCAAATCCGTTGTCACACCTTGTCTAACTTGAAGAAGGAAACTTCGAGAAGGACTTGTCCAAGCAGGCTGTAGGGTGGAGGATGGGTGCTGTGGTCAGGAGAGGCCATGCCCACCCCTGCTGCTCTCCTGCGGCCCTAGCTTTGGGCCACATCCCCTCTCTAATACTCCACCTCCTCCCCTGCTTTCTGGATTGTTTTAAGATTGAGGGAGGGAAACCACACACTTAATCACATGTCGTTAGGAGAGTAATCATCACAGGGGAAACAGCTAATTATACATTGTCACCTGAACCCAGGGATGGAGATGCCCAAGATCTTCGGCCTCAACTTGATCCTTCCTCTCTTGACTTGATTTTAACAATCTCAGAGACTTCGTGCTGATCCTTGAAAGGACATCTGGACCACTGGTCCCCAAACCTGGCTGCACTTCGGAGTCGCCTACAAAGCTGTGAAAGGCGTTTATCGTGGTTGCCGTGGTATCTGCATTTTTAAGCTGCTTTCTTAGTGGTTTGGATTTGTCCATTGGTGAGATTTGTGTTAGCCCTCGTCAACCCCTGTCTCCACCACTAGGCGAGAGCTCCTTTCAACTATTCCAGGCTGGTGGGAGCCTGTTCCACGTTACAGACTTGAACGAGCAGGGTGCCACACCCCCAGGGGAGCCCTTCCAGTGTCTCGTATCCTTTCATTACTCCACTTCCCCCATTGGGTTTTCAGGGTGTTTCTCCAAGGATCTTGACTAGGTTGTGGTTACCAGTCAGCCCAGTTCTTTGTCTCCCATCTGGTTACTATCCCTAGCCTCTGCTCTGGGGAGGCGGTTCCATCATCTCTCTCCCTGCTGCTCTCTGACGCTGGAATTTTGCTAGACTTTCACTCCAGCTCTCCTCTCCTCTCCTTCCCCACACTTTCACTTTCTCCTGTCTAGAGTTTGGGTTTATTTTCCTTCCTGCCTAACTACTTCTAATATACTAAGTCAATAAACAGATTCTCTGTGGTTACATATGGCAAACGGCTGAAATTTACAGTTGAGAGTAAAATTTCCTCATTTGGGGGGGAAAAATCATTTCACAGATTTAGAAAGTGGTCATTCTGATCTCCAGGGCAAATAAAAGTGTTTTATAACCTTCCACAAAAGCTTATGCGTTGATTAAATTTTTATTATGAATTATTAATTAAACCAAGGAAACACAGAGGTCTGAACCTTTGCTTAAATTTGCTCCAGATTGAGACACAAACTAAAGGCAGCAAGAAACCCTGAAGGGGAGGTTTAATGATGAGTAACACATATAAAACTATCTGAGCACTGCGTCTGCCAAAGGCTCTAAAGCAGCCATGTAAATGAGCCCACGTGCCCAGGCCTGAATAGGGGCCAGCAACGGACCTGGAAGAAATAAGACCTCCTCAGTCTCCCTCTTCTGGCTTACATGCTTGGGTTTCATGGGACATTGTGACTTTGGAGACACACGGACTATTCAATTGATGTGAAGCTGTGATTAGGTGGAGAGTGGTAGGAAGCAGCCTGATGTCTTGGAAACTGAGCCAAAGGTCAGGAGAAGTGGGTCACTATGCTTATTACTGAGCGACTGACTCAACCACCAAATTCAGTTATGCAGGTTGCCCGGAGATGGGCAGGTGAAGACAGAAAGCAGCTCATGTACTCCTTGCCAAGCCTTGCTCCTAGCTGTAGAGATGCATCTTCTGGAGGAAGGAGCATCTTTTTCTGATTTGAACAAGGGAGTCTTATTCTGGTCAAGACTAACTGGGAGGCCAAAAGTGTACAGGCGGGGTGGTAAGGGGAGGAGGAATGGGCCTGCATTCTTCCAGAAGGGGGATCTTTTTTCTTAGAACACTGAGGGATTGTTTGGGCAAATAGTGACCCTGAATTCAACCAGTAGGTTCAGGGGACCTATAAATGCTTCTCCTGAGGCCAGCACAGTGGAGGTGCACTGAAGGAAGCAGGCCATTCTGTCACCACCATGGAACTGCCTCAACCCTCTGGGTCTTCTCTTTCCATAAAAAGGCGGTACTCTTTCCTTACCCTCTTCAAAGAGCTCACAGTAACATGGGGAAGCGGACAAATAAGCAAAAAGTACTACAACACAGTGGTGACAGATGACATACGAGAAATCTATGCCTACGGGTACCCACCAAGAATGAATCAGACAGGAGAGGATCAGGGAAGCTTTGTTGAGAATGATGTCTTGCAAAGCAAAGGGGGTTTGGAATGAGAGTGTGGAGGGTGTGAAGGCACATGATCAAGGCAATAAAGGATGAAGAGGAGTCTGTCTGACTAGAAGAAAGAGATGCTCTCAGAGACGTGGATATCCTTTGGAAACACCCCACCATATGTGGTCGCAATTCAAGACAGTTTTCTTATTCAAATGGGAGAGAAGAGTTGCTCATCCCTCTTTCCCACTGGCCAGACTGCAGGGCTTGGGCAGAATGCCAAATTTCCATCGCAGTGCTTGGCGCTTGACCTGTCCCAAGGCTAGTTTCGTCTTCACCACTTCTTCCTGCCTAATCCTCTTCAATAGGAAAACAAGGGTAAAAGGCATATATCTATCTGTGTGTCTTGTAAAACATTCAAAAAGGGACTAATGAAAATGTAAAGTGTAGGGTAATGACTCAGCTCTTTGACAATGGGGCACCCCCATGATTTTGTGGTGCTGCTTTTGAGTTGGCTTCTTGAAGCATACCCTGGATTAATCACTCCAGAGGAGGAGAGGAAAGGAGAGCTCTTTGACTGCCCAGTAAGCAAAAGTTGTCTTATCTGATTATCTTTAGGGGCTCATAACCCTCTCTGTGACTATCCAGGCTTCCAGTCATGCCTACAGTAGATTCTGCGTGAAGACAATGTGGCTTTTATTTGGCTCTTATTTATACTGAATTCAGTGCTCATGGAAAATGGCAAGTTGACAATACTATTTCCTACCATGACATTACATAAATTTGAAGACACTGTTTAATAAGAACCCTGTAGGCCTGACCAGGCAGTGGCACAGTGGCTAGAGCATCGGACTGGGACACAGAAGACCCAGGTTCAAAACCCCAAGGTCGCCGGCTTGAGCACAGTCTCACCAGCTTGAGTGTGGGGTTGCTGGCTTGATGGTGGGATCACAGACATGACCCCATGGTTGCTGGCTTGAGCCCAAGGTCGCTGGCTTGAGCAAGGGGTCACTCGCTCTGTAGTACCCCTTCCCCCACCGTCAAGGCACATATGAGAACGCAATAAATGAACAACTAAGGAGCTGCAACCAAGAACCAATACTTCTTATCTCTCTCCCTACCTATCTGTCCGTCCCTATCTGTCCCTCTCTGACTCTCTCTCTGTCTCTGTCAAAAATAAATAAATAATAAAAATAAATAAATAAGAACTCTGTAAGACAAGTGGTAGACAGAATTGAAAGATGCTATCTCCTCCCTAATGTCTGCCATGAATCACTGCTAAGAGGGAAGGCAGAAAACAGAGGCACAAGGGTCTGCCTGGGCATATCTTGGCTTTCTCCCTTTGCTTTGGTCTGAGACTGGGCAGGAAGGGAAGTAGAGAGTGGGGTGGGGGATAGGACTGGTCAGAAGGGTGAGATGGAATGGTCAGTTTTTGCCAGTATCTTTAGTAGTTTTATAATCTGAATAAAGCCATCAGAATGTTGCAGCCACTCAATTAACCAGAATCTATAAACGCTTCTTGTTAGGCCAGCACAATGGGGACACATGGGGAAAGTGAAGCATTCTGTCACCACCGCAGAACTGCCTCAACCTCCAGAAAAAAGCTGCTACTCTTTCCTTACCCTCTTCTACAACCAAGGGAAAATAAGGTGCAAGATTCCTGGTTTACCTGGAGTTAGTTCCTTGAGGGAAAGAAGGCCCTTGGAAAAACAGTACTTTATTCTCTCTTTTAGTTCACCCCTACCCCCCCACCCCGCCCCTGGAATACAGCTCAATTACGAAGTCCCAAAGGGCTCCCGAAGGTGTTTTTTTGTTTTTTTTTTTCTTCTAAAGAGACCAGGGATTCAGAGTAGCTGGAGAAGACTTTTGGTTGCTGCCCACTGAGTCCTTTGCCTTCCTAATGGGAACCCCTGTTCCAGGGCAGGAGCATGAGAACAGGGCTGCCGCTGAGGGCCGAAGGCCGGCTCAGCATCTGACCCCAAGTGACCTTGTCTGAGGAAGATTCCTGCCATCCCCAAAAGGATACCGTGGAAGCTGAAGAGTCTGCCAATGGAAGGAGGGAAATGACAATAGCTGGTCTCACTTCTTGATAAGAGATGGAAAATAAAAGGTGTGCCCCCAACCTAGAGAAAGTGCTCAAAGGTCCTTCCTGCAGAGCTACGTATGAGGCAGTCCTTTTCTGGTGCTCCTCAGCAGCCTGGGGGGCCGGCTGTGACCAGTTGGAGGAGCTTGAGGATGGAGGGAACCTCCATGTGACTAGTGAATAAGCAAGGTATGCTGGGCTGGGTGAGGAACTGAGGAAGGATGGAAGTGAGGAAGATGACCCTTCAATGAGATCTGTGGCCTCTTTGAAACCCTAAACGGTACCAGCTGGTTTGATTCAGGTCCACAAAATGGCTCAGTTGGGTCTTAGAGATTTTTAGCTTCAAGCCCTGAGTTTAGAGTTGAGAAAACTGAGGCCCAGAGAAGTTTTTACTTGCCTTTGGTCACAGAGAGAGTTAGTGGCCCAGCAAGGTCAAAGATCAGATCCATCGTTCCTGGACTTGTCTTTGCTGCAGACTTTGAAGTTCTTTGCTGCTCTGAGGTAGAGGAATAACCCATGAAGAGAACACTGACTTCAGAGTCAGGAGACCTTCGCTTTGGGATCTATTTGCCTACTTCCCTTCTTGCCAACATATTTCCCCAGGCTTTCCTGACAAGGGCACAGTGCTGCCCCTTGCCCTCAGCAGGTGACCTGTGAGGGTCAGCAGGAAGAGAGGCTTCAAGGCTGATTTGGAGCCCTTCGGTGTGTCTCTGTCCTCTTTTTGGAGGTGGCCGTTACTGGGCAGCGTGACCCTTGAGGGGGAGATAAACTGCTTCAGATAGGAAGGGTTTATCTTTGGGGTTATTGCAAATGTGCATGACTCCTTAATCTAGTTCTGTCCAGATCTGAACTGGTAGCTAGATAAACTGTTGGCTGCCTGATTTCATGTATTTATCAAGTCCAAACAATTATCAGAAGGCAATTATCCCCTGGGAGGCCAGTGGCTCAAGAGATAAGCAGTGCCCTGCAGGTCTGGTTTCTGCCACTGATCTGTAAGTTGTCAGTTCATGCCCCGTGTGAATTTTCTCCTCTTCCCCTATGGTCCTAAATTTCAAAAGAGGTTTGATGTTTCAACACGTCTGTTTTGGTGTTCTTTGGCCCACAACTGAAAATAAAATCCAGTGGTTTTTATAGGTAGATAAATCCTTTTTAAAGGCTCTTTTGTTATCACCACAGGGTTTGTGAGCACTAAAAGTGGGTTTTAAGGGACCAGGGAGACCTTAGTAAAGAGTTTGCTGTATCTGGAAGGGACCAAGTGACCACTTGGCACAGCCCCCTCATACTGTGCACAGATAAGCCAAAACACAGAGGGATTCAATGTCTTGTGAAAGATATGTGCTTTTTTTTTTTAAGATTTTATTTATTCATTTTAGAGAGAAGAGAGAGAGGTAGAAGGAGGGGACATGAGCAGGAAGCATCAACTCCCATATGTGCCTTGACCAGGCAAACCCAGGGTTTTGAACTGGCGATCTCAGCATTCCAGGTGGACACCTTATCCACTGTGCCACCACAGGCCAGGCAGCAATGTGCTTTTTAGAATTGGGCGACATGACTTTGACCTGCTGCCTGATGATGGGTAATCTCCTTGAGTACATCTTTCTTCATCTATTATGTGGAGATAATAATCCAGACCTCACAGCATTGTTGTGAAAAGTAAAAACTCTTTGCTCCTGGTCAAAGTCACATGGATAATCGAGGGCAGGTGGTATCCTGGCTCCCAGATCTCTATTTTTTTCCATTATACTGTGGAATCTTCTTCTCTGGAAGTGTTCAATTTCCTATTAAATGAAAAGTAAAGATTCTTCTTTTTTTTATTTTAGTAGGAGGAGAGGACATAGACTCCCACATGTGCCCTTCTGGGATCCACCCGACAAGCCCACTAGAAAGCGATGCTCTGCTCATCTGGAGCTGCTGCTTTGTTGCTCAGTGACTGAACTAATTTTTAGCGCCTGAGGCAGAGACCACAGAGCCATCCTTAGCGCCTGAGGCCAACTTGCTGACACAAATCGAGACATGGCTGTGGGAGGGGAAGAGAGAGAGAGCAAGAGAGTGAGTGAAAGAAGGATGGGGGGAAGGGTGGAGAAGCGGATGATCACCTCTGCCGTGTGCCCTGATAGGGAATCGAACCCGGGACATCAGCACACCCAGCTGACACTGTACTACTGAGCCAAACCTGGTCAGGACCAGTAAAGATTCTTCTTTGTCCTACCCAAAGTTCTAGTTCAGTGTTTCTCAGATGTGGCCCCTCCAGATGTTCTGAGGCTCAGTTCTGCTGGAGACTCATGTTTATACGATGACAGCATCTATATTTTTTCTGGGTGAATTAATAATCGACTTGCCATTGTATTTAGGAAAAACCAGACATCACCTCATGGATGTCTCATCAGGAGAGTCATTTATTCCATTCATTCTGGTAAATTTTCTCTTTAGGTGTGGTGGCTGCAGAAACCGGGGTCTCGGGAAGCATTTTGCCCAGCTGAAGGGTGTTACTAGTCCACAGGATGACAGTCCCATTTTAAAGTCAGGGGCCTGAGTTTGAGGTCGCAGGACTGTTTTCAAGGGATCTCAGCCCGTCTTTGCAGCCTTGGCCAGGGCGTTGTCTGCGCCTCGGACGCTAGGTGGCGCCACAGGAACATCGTGGCGGACCAAGGCACGGTCACAGCCCGGGAGGACTCGAGCGGAATTCTCCAGCTTTCACGCCGGGTCAAGGTTCCCGCAGGCCACCTCTCGCCACCCAGTCCTCCCATCAAAGCACGGCTCCTCTCCAGGGGACGCCTGCCATTGTCCTGCCCGGAGATGGGAGTCGTGACCCATTTGGTGTTTGGTTTTTCCAATTCAGCATTTTAAACACCAAAGGGGTAATGAGTTTGTTCCTCATCCATCGCTGCCCCCGCTCCCGCTCCCGCTCTCTGTGTTATTAATGATTCCTCTGCTTTGAGTGGCAGCAATACAAGGCTTTGGGGTGCGAAAAAACACCTCCCTCTATTTCTACAGTATTTCTAAAAGACTATAGACGCAATACAAATTGGCTAGAGTGACGGGCGCCTCGGAGTTGGCCTATAGAGGATGCCCGGTTGTCCACGAGCTCGGCGAAGGTCCGATGCTCTCCAGCCAGTTGCGTGCGGACCGGCCTTTCCTCCCGCCCTGGCGCCGCGAGCGCCCCCTGGAGGCGAGCCGGGGACCCGGCATCGGGCGCGTCCACCAGCCGCCCAGGGTCCGCCTCCGCTTCCCTGTTCCCTTCTCAGGATCCCGCAGAGATTGCCAATTGCCTCTCGTATTGCGGCAGAAGTTTTCCTTCTTCAAAGTCAGTTGCTGTCCTCTCACGTCCCCGTCTCTATCACCTTTTACACCTCGCCCATTCCCGTGACTCCAACCAGGTAACTGTCTCCTCGGCCGGCCCCACCGTGCTGTTCCCTGCTCCCCTTCCCCCACCGGTTCTCAGAAGGGGGACTCCTTCCTGGGCTTGGCCGGCAGGCACAGGTTTAGGCCACACCGCGGTCCCTCCCCACGCCAAGGCTTTTCTCCACCTTCCCATTCTGCAGAATCATGAATTTAGCCAAGTTCGGTCCCTTCTTAGTGCTGAACGCACACTTCAGGTATTCTTTTCCTGTTTACCAGGGCGATCAGATCTGGAAGTAATTTGAGAATAAGGGCAGTTTCTTTTTCTGCCCCAGAAGTTTACAACGTTCTAGTTCAGACCTGGGAAGTTGATGGAAATTTCAACTACATTAGCCTCAGCTATGAGGCCAAAGAGCTGCTAGGCAGAGCATGAAGAGCTGGCAGAAGAAAAAGGGAGAGGGAAGCCTCAGAAGGGTTAGAGGAACCAGGGGGCCCATGTTGGCAGGCCTTGTGGTATCTGAAAATTCTGGGACTGTAGGTAAGTTGCTTAACTTTTTCAGCCTCAGTTTCCTGTTCTGTAAATGGGGAACACTACTCCTCTCTCATTGGAGTGTGGTGAGGATTATGAACCATTGCATGTGACGTGCTCTCCTGGCAAATAACAAAGGTTACCATATGATAACGGCTAACAGAGATCTAATCAAAGCCCCTGTACTAGTCTTTCACCAAACTGATTTTACAGACAGCCAAATATCTGCTTTTTCCAGTGTGTTTGTGATTAGGAGACTTGCCCTGAATTATTAGCATTTTCCTTTGTTTTATGGGTCATAACGTGCTCTCTGCTCCTCCATAGAAAAAAAGAGAGGATAACTGGCTTATTTTCTTCTCCCAGGACTCTTGAGGAAGCATTCATGATGTGGCCAAGCCACTGGGGATAAACGGTGTAGTGTAATGGGGTTGGGGAGGGGATGTGTCAGCTTCCTAGGTGCATGTACCCTGGGGATTTCACACAGGCTCTTTCCTTTCAAGAAATATTCTGGGACACCAAATGGAATAGACCTGTGAGCTGTAGCAAGTCCATCTCTTTGCTTTTGGTGAAAGTTGATAGGGTATGTAAAGATTTCTCAGTATGAGATTGTATAAAACATTCCTTTGCCTAAAAATCAAACCAAGCATTTTTTGGCCTTTGAATAATACCTCTGGCTGTCAAAAAGAAAATACAAAGTCCTATTGAAATTCTTTGTTTTGTCCTGCAGAGATGCTCCATGTGCTGTTAGAGAATGACCCTCTTTTTTCCTTCCAGTTTTTTTTTTTTTGAGATAAAATTGACGTATAACTATTAGTCAAAGGTGTATACTCGTTTAAATATTAACACAGTCAATCCCTTCCATTTGAGTACTGTTGTCTGTGTTTTCATCTTATCGATATCATGGAGCTGACGAGCACATACCTCCTTTTACTCTGTAGATGAGAAACTGGGATGGCGGCCTGGAGCAGCACACTCATGGGTGCTCCAGGGAGCTCCGAGGGTCTCACCAGCTCTGCAGTTGGTCCCCTTGTCATTCTGTGGGCAGAGCAAATGGATTTGGATTCCTGCTATGATCATGTCAAAGAGGAAGGAAACCTTTCTTCAGCTTGGGTCCCTGTACCTATCACAGCTCTGAGGACTGTCTGTGACAGTGAACAGAAGGGACTTCGGCAGAGAACTAAGCTCGTTTGTTAGTAAATCCTGTGAGTGTGACTGATACACCTAGTCATCTTCTAGTGCAAATCACTCAATTTATTAATGCTCTGTGGAAGAGGCCCTTTTGCTTGCCAACAGCCTTAAATAGTAATTCATTAATACTGGCTTAATTATTTTTAAAAGGCAGTCTAATTAAAAGCCATACATTCCTTCTATGTATGTGTTTATACATAGAACTGTATACACACACACACACACACACACACACACATATATATATGTATACATACATGTGTGCTTAGCAATTTAATTAATTTAATCGCATGGTACACATTTTTTGAAAAAGTACCCAGGGGCTGGCCCCCTTTCTGGTGCTAGACCCAGAATAGAGACCACCCCTTGAGGGTGTGGCTTTGGTGGCTTCTCAGTGAAAGTCCCAGCTGCTCAGAGCCCTGCCCCAGCATCAGGAGCAGGCAGCCCTGGGAGAGGCAGGTTCTGACCTCTGCTCTCCTATTAGGATGTCCTCTGTTTTCCTTCCCCAAAGTGTTGAGATCCTTGAGCAGGGGTGGGGGAGTTGGGAGAAATGTCTTGGAAAGCGAGACATGGACTTCAGCCTTTTCTGGATCTGGCTATCTAGCTTTCCTAATGAGCAAATATGTTCTTTTTAAGGAAACAAACAAAGCAAAAACACCAATTCATCTGGATTTTATTCATTTGTTTTAAATACAAACAAACAAAAGGAGATGGGAGAAGTGGTTATTTCTGCACCAACTACTTCAGATTCAAGTTACTGCATCGCTCGGGGTGTTTGGATGTTGCTTGTCACCATAGGACCCACAGGACTAGTTCCAACCGTATTCGGTATGTTTTTTTTTCTTTCCAAAATTTCCAGCGTTCCTTTAAGGCCCATTTAACTGTGGGTTTTGTTTATTCTCCTGGCAATCGGCATTTAAAATAAGACAAACAAGCATTTTTCCTGGTCTGTGAATCCCTGTTGGCCAGCCTCCACCTGCACACCTGAAGCCAACGTGTCCAATTGAATTTCTCTGTAACCCATACCCCCTTCAGAGACCTGCCCTCTTCGTATTCTGTGCTGGAAATAGAGAACTTAAGCAGGGCAAATGTAATTTTAAGAATTGCTAATGATGCTAGAAATCTGCAATGCAATTAACATCATTGGATTTGGCATGCCTCTGAAGGCACAAAACTTGTCTTACCGCAGTGGCAGTAGCGGCAAGTGCCTTCCCGCGTGCCTGGGTGCCCGGGCACGCTGGCAGCTGCTTTGCACCAAAACACGATCGATCTCGTTCTGTTAAGCTTCCTCTCTTTCTCCCTCAGCTACTGACTTCTTTGTCTCTTTTCTGGGTTGCAGAGGGATGGATATTTTCCATCGGTTAAATTTGTAGAATCAGATCCTCCAGTGATATAGTTACTCTATTTTCTAGGTAATTGAGACCCCCCACTATGTGGGCTCATTTTGCTCCCTTGGATTACAGTGCTCCAGTTCAACCCCTACTCCCTCGTCTCAGAACCTCAGTAACACTGGAGCTAGTAATTGGCACCTCAGCAATTGTGGCCCCTCTTCCCTGTCACCCACTGTAAGATATACTTTCTCTTTTTCTCTTAACTTCCTTTTCTTCGCTGCTCTCCATGGTTCAGGGATAGTAGGCAGAGTTAAACAGAGATATGAAGAAAGCCAGAGGGATGAGGGAGTGAGAAAGCAAAAGAGGGAAAATGAATTATTGGATTCAAAATAAACCTTTACTTTTTCATAAGAAAATGATTTTTGTTCTCTGGAAAAATAACAGGGGCCGGGCATGAAAACTATGTTAGCTGGCTAAGAGGTTGCAGAAGATAATCTTGATGGGTCTGTTCAATTTAGCAGAGGTGGGTGGGGATCCTCTTGCAGATACGGAGGCCCGAATCAGAAGCTTGTAGAGGGGAGCTATTCTTCCCAGATTCCAGATGTGTCTGTGAGACAACATGTTCTGGGGCAAATTGATTTCACCCTTGGGAAACTGGAGATTTTTTTCAAAGTTATGTCTGCAAAGACAGCTAATGCAATTCCCCATTAGTACATTAAAATCTGCCCTTATTAATTCAAACATAAAGGCAACAAAATAAGCTGTTAAATTTAAAATATAATACATTTATAATGAGAAGAATGTGTGAAAGCCTTATTCAAATGAAAATACAGGAGTGTTTGAACTACTGAGGTATCTTTTGTATTGAATTATGAGCGTATGTAATAGATTTAATTATTAATTTCTCCATTGTTCTATGCACACAAACAGGGTTCAAGGCACAGTCATTCTCTGGCTTTCATAGATCTAATTTGTATAATTATTGCCTGAATAAAGCATTGCTCCAATCCCTAGTTCCCTTTCTTTCCCTCCTAAATACTATTTCAATGCTGCATTCCGAGAGGGGAACACCTGCCACTTCTTCAAAGTCAGCTGATCATTTGGAATGATGGACGGCGCTGCCGCTGATGACGTCCCCTTTCAAGTCTCTTTGTCTAAGTGAATTATCGTGCATCCTTTTAATTTTATTGAACAAATTACATTTGTCAAGGTCTATCTTTGTAAATAAATGATAACTGGAGACACATGGATGCGTATTTCTGCTGTTCAAGGGCTCTTGTTCCATTTCTGGAAGCCAGATGAACATGGAACAAAGGAGAAACTTTCCTCTAAAAGCAATTATCTTTCTGCATTCCCATCAGTATAATTATATTGCAGGGAATTTTAAGAAGCTGTAGAAGTAGAATTGAATGCTTAAAACTGTGTTTGCTGAATTGCTATGCAAAAGTTGAGCAGGCTGTATTGCATCACACTAAACAGTCTAACTCTCTCCTGGCCACGTTTCTCCAAGTTTAGAGCGCGCCTTTAGGGTGGAGACGACTTGCTGCAGAGGGTGATGAGCAGGTGGGTCACACTTAGGAGTTCGTACGTTGCTTGAAAGGAACATTTAAGGACATTTCCAGGCCCTGAGGGCTGTTAGCAAGGTGACTACCCATTTCCAGTTCATTTGGAAAATTTCAGATTTGCAGATTGCTCTCTGCCTGTAACAGAAACCTACTAATTTATTAACTAATCCATTAATGGAGGTGGAATAAGGAGGGGACTGTTCATCTAATCATGCTAGCAGCAAATACATTGCCCCCCAAAACAAGCAGCAGCTACTTTAGAGAGATATTGAATGTGGTTTGTGTGGCTACTGTGTCAATACTGCATGTCAACAAAGATTATTTCTTTATCGTTGGCGCCCCATACTATAGTGAAGTAAACTACTGTCTCATCACTGATGGCTACCAATAGTCTCATCCCTCCCCTTCTCAATTCTCACTGGGCCACCTGATAGACATTCAGAGGGGAAAATAGCAGTGGTGAGAAGTGACAATAGAGAATGACAGAATCGTGTTCGTTTGGTGATGGTGGGTAGCTTCTGAGTCACCAGACAGTTGATGGGATAACACAGTGGTCTAGAGATCCTGAAGGAAAAAAAAAAACAACAAAAAACCAAACAGGCCTGACCTGTGGTGGCGCAGTGGATCAATTATCGACCTGGAATGCTGCGGTTGCTGGTTTAAAACCCTGGGCTTGCCCGGTCAAGGCATATATGGGAGTTTATGCTTCCTGCTCCTCCCCTCTTCTCTCTCTCTGTCTCTCTTCTCTAAACTGAATAAATAAAGTTAAAAAAAAACATAAAAAACAAACAGAAGCAAGGATGACCTTGTATCTTCAAAGAGAGATAGGTAAAAGAGGTTAAAAGTCAAACAATAATATTCCCAGTGCACGGCAGCCAGGGAAGGAGTATGGGCCCAGGGTTAGAATCAGGGGTAGGCACCTGGCCTCCTGCAACTAACTGTAAGGCTGTGTCTGGATCACATGACCAAATAGTTTATGCTGAGATTCTAGGTCTAAGATCATGAATGCCATTGTACAGGGCACTGATCTCCATAGGAAGGTGTGAAGGGAAGATCCACATACGGAGGTTGACTTGCTGGAGCTTCATGATAGTGCTGAAAAGAAAAGAATGACTTAGTCTCTTAAGAAAAGTAGTGCACTGTTTTCTCTTGCCACTATCTGTGGTGTGTATTTGGTGATCAGCAGGGCTGAAACCCAAAGGTTTTATGGGTTTGAAGGTCACGTGGTCAGAAAGTGGTAGGTCTATAAAAGAAGCTTATAAAGGTGCTTGGGCATCTTTGTTATTGAAAAGATTCCTCTCTCAGGAGAAAGTGGCTGATGTGACTGACTTGTTCGATTCAAATAATCTCTCTAAGCAGGCAGTAAAGGGAATGGGCAGAGTGAGACAGCATGTCCAGCTCAATACTGAATTCAGTTGCCCCCAAAAGTGCCAGACTCTATGCCTGGTGCTAGAAATAGTACATCATGTAGGACATGATCCTTGTTATCAGGACCAGGTTGTGTAAGTAAGGTGGAGAGGCTGGGTAAGAACATCGATGATTATAGGACAGAGTGACAAGGGTCACAACAAGGATCAGCTGGGAGGGCGGTGTGCTGTGGGAGCACAGTGGAGGAGCATCCAACTCAGCCTGGGGTCTGCTGTGGTCAGGGAGGGCTATGGAAGGAAGTGAGGCTTGAGTGGACATAGTCAAATAAAAGTGGGGGTAGGAGAATGGTAATAGAAGAATATGTGACATAAAGCAGCACGGCACATTCAGGAAGCTGCTAATATATCAAGATGGCCAACGAAGAGGTTAAGAGTGGGTGAGTAGAGCCTGACCAGGCAGTGGCGCAGTGGATAGAGCGTCGGACTGGGATGCGGCAGACCCAGGTTCAAGACCCCGAGCTCGCCAGCTTGAGCGCGGGCCCATCTGGCTTGAGCAAAGAGCTCGCCAGTTTGGACCCAAGGTCGCTGGCTCCAGCAAGGGGTTGCTCGGTCTGCTGAAGGCCCGCGGTCAAGGCACACGGGAGAAAGCAATCAATGAACAACTAAGGTGTCGCAACGGCAATGAAAAACTAATGATTGATGCTTCTCACCTCTCTCTGTTTCTGTCTGTCCCTATCTATTCCTCTCTCTGACTCTCTCTCTCTCTCTGTCTCTGTAAAAAAAAAAAAAAAAAAAAAAGAGTAGTGGGTGAGTAGAAGGGGAAGAAGCTGATGAAATCAGCACATGCCAGAAAAGGAAAGGTGTGGGGGAGGGGTATACAGGAAGCTTGAATTTTATGCTCCAAGTTACGGGGAAGCACTGAAGGAGTTTCACCGCTAAATGATATGATCAAGGTTATGCTTTAGAAAGGTCATACTGGCAGCCAGAATGCACTGCAGAACTTGTCATGGTTTTTGTTGTTGTTATTTAATTTGCTATTTAATGTCACTTCCCCCAAGCACAGGGTTACTCATGGCGCAAGGAGTGGGGCCCCACCCTGAGACATGGGATATGTGTGGCCCATTAGCTGCTGGACTAATGGGCTGTGCCCCAGTCAGAGGTGGGAAAGTGGAGCCAAGCATCTACCCTTTTTAGAGACCTGGTGTCCCAACCTGTGGTAGACAGGTGCCTCACAAGTGTATTGCAGTGTTGGTTTTAGCTATCTGGGTCTGTTTGGGCACAAAGCTTGCCTGTACCAAGTCACCTGCCAGATACACTGTGGCACTATCAGCCTAGGATGGAGATAGCCCCTTCCATGGCCACCCCTAGACACTGAGGCATCTCACCCCGCTCTAACCCTTCCTATACCTGTGCCCAAGTCTCAGCTAGGGGTGACATTGGCAGTGGTCTCTGGGAGGGCTTAGGGAGGAGGGAGGCTGTGCAGGGCCCAGAAGGCCAGGGTGCAGGTGTGTAGGTAGCTGAGAACCTGTCCCAGGAAGCAGGAGGTGGTGAAAGGAGTGCCACGTATGAGTCAAGGACCTACATCCCCAAGCACATCGTCTGTTGTCCCATGGACTTCAGTTCCACAACATTAAAGAATTAAGAATTTCAAGCTGGTAACCACAGAGCAGTAAACCTTAAATGCGGGGCCCTGTGCAGGGTCACTTATGAAGCTTAATGGCATCAGGGTACTGTAGAGGAGCCAGGTAAAGGCAGGGAACCCATTAGGGGGGCTATCTGGGCCGAGAAGCGCAGTTAGGGCAGTGGTGGTGGGAATGGAGAGGAAGTGAGAGGCAGCATGAGGCCCCCAGGGTGAGCAAGGCAGAGGGCTACAGGGTCACATTTAGGTTTCGAGTGTGGACAACTGGTACCGTACTTTATGAAATACTTTCACACAAACATTAGTATATAATCAGCAAAATAGCCCTGAGGGATATATACTTTTGTTACTCCCATTTTATGGTAGGGAAATAGCTTGGAGAAGTAAGGCAACTTACCAAGTTTGTTCAGTCAGAAGACTTGGAAGTCAACCCAAGTCATTTAATTTCAATGGCACGATCTGTTCACTATGACATTAGCCCCTCTGTTGCTCTAAACAGCTCTGGCCTGGTTGTTCATGCATTTGTTCATCTTCCCATCCATCAATTCATTGCTTCATTCAGCAAATACATATTAAGTGACCACAGTGCACCACTCATCTAGGCGTCGGAGGTATGTTGGTAAACCAGCCACACGAGGCCTTGACTCTCACAGAGCGCGCACTCTAGCAGAACCCAGGTGCCAAATGTAATCGGAGATTCCCATAGGGCTTTAAGGGCTGGTGGAAGCCATTATTTGTTTTTTCTCTTCCGTTCCTTATCCTAATAAATTAGAGTTTGATTAGCTACAGTAGAGCAATCATGACTGCAGGGAGAGAAATAAAGTGTCCTTCCAACCACCCCTGTCCAGGAGCTGTGGGTAATTAGAAAAATCAAGCCCTGTGCTCATCGCCTCCACCTGGGTTGGCAGAGGTCTTCCCATTCTGTACATACTTACGTTGTTTTATTTTTTTACTATATATATATATATATATATATATATATATATATATATATATATATATATATATATAATCTGTTTCAAAGAATGTTATAAATCTCAGACTAGGTGACTGGATATTCCTGATGGAGCATAAATTTCAAAGCATTAAAATGTTGCTGAGCCAACATCAATGGTTCTGAATACTGTTCAGATGACTCAACAGTATGGGTCAGGGAGGCACTTAACTGGCTGATGACTCAGCCCCCCTATGTCTGTACCATACAAGGCCTCCATGTGCTGAACGGGGTTAGGACGAGCCAGCTTTCTCTCTGGGTGCACAGCCCCTGGACCAGCATGGCTGCCAAATGGCACAGGTGCTAGAACATGAGCATTCAGGGCATGATGAACTTACAGGAAGTTTGGAGACTAAAATCCTTTTAAAGGCAATGCTTTATTTGAGAGGAAACAACGCTATAAAAATACTGATCACCGGGTGAGTTGCCATGGAGAACTAAAATCATTGTTCTCACAGGAGAACTCCCTGGGCCTGATGATGTCTCCAAGGCCTGCCTGTGTCAGAGGTTCTGAGGGGATGTAACATGAAACCCTGCAATACCAGTAGGCACATCCCAGTCCACACACTCCCAAATGTCGTGGCATGGTCCTGAGCTCAGTGCCAAACGGTGGGATATAGAAGCTGGTCCTAGGAGGTCTGGTCTGTAGTAGGCCTGCGGAGAGTAATGAATGAAGACGTCTGGTTCCAACCAAGTGATCTGAAGACCATCCTGCACTAAGCGGACTCCCCTGGGCCCATCGTCATCGTTGTCAACACGACCACCTACTGTGCACAGGAGGCCTCCTTGTGGTATGTTTGCCATGTGAGGCGTGACTCTTCCTGATGACATATCCTGTCCAGCCTGGTGGCATTGCTTCATTCTCACACACAGAAGCCTCTCCTGAGTTAACACCTTAACCCTTCAGCTTAAGTGCTTTTAAAAGCATCATATTATTGGCCGAGTGTTTGGGAAGCAGCTTACCTTGGACCCCCACTGGCTTCAAGAGATTTGGGCCCGTCTTGTGTTCCAGAGGAGCTGTGGCCCAACCCCAGCACAGCCCCGCAGGCAGGCCTCCCTCTCCCCTTCCCTTCTCTCCAAACTCTGCTCGCACTCAGGGAAGGCCATGAGGAGTTTTGACGTCGCCCTTTGTATCATTGCCTGGCCAATTTAAAGAGGAACATCATCTGTTGCGAAAACAGCTGTGTTAGGCTTTGTATGATCAGTGCATGAGGACATGGCAGAACCACATGCGCATAGCCTATGTAAGGCTTTGGTACAGATTGCTTGCCCATCACTGCGAGGGGTCATTTTGCTGTTTGTTTGCCTGCTGCCATGATAAGTGGTTTCTCCCCTGCCTGTTGGCTCATTCACTATTGCAGAAATCTAATAAACGGAATGGCCCAATGCTTTCTGGCTCTGCAGTTCCTCTACCATCGGCCTGAGTCCAATGTGGACCTGCCTGGCCTCACCCACCTGCATTACATCATCCCTTTAAAAACATTTTTAAAACATATGTTACGTGGCTGGAACCTGCCCACCAGCCTCATGCAACGAGCATATGACTAGATGAGGAAGGAGTGGAGTGAAGCTCTCCATGTCGCTCTATCGCGTGAGAAATCTAATGGACCATTGTCTGGTTCTTTCTGAGAGCCTCCCTGATATTAGTTCTTTACCTGCTGTTGGCAGCCAGGCGTCTGTGTCTACATTCGTGTTGTAATGATGATGCCATAGTTCGGCTATCCCAATGATATAATATTCAGTTATTGATATGATGTTGAACTTAAACAAAACAGGCACAACAGTGTTTAATAGTAGTATTATGTGAGAGCCATGTCTTGAGTAAATTTTTCCTATTCCTGATATGTCTTCAGAGACTTATTTTAGTGTGTGTGTGTGTGTGTGTGTGTGTGTGTGTGTGTGTGGTGGGGTGGGGATAAAATATCAAAAGGTAATATATGCTCCTGACCTGCAGTGGCACAGAGGATAAAGCGTTAGCCTGGAGGGCTGAGGTCGCTGGTTCAAAACCCTGCACTTGTCTGATCAAGGCACATATGGGAGGGGATGCTCCTGCCCCCTTTCTTTCTCTCTTTCTCTTCTCTAAAATGAATAAATAAATAAATAATTTTTTTAAGAAAAGGTAATGTATGCAGTAGATGAAACAGACAGGAATTGATTGCAATGGAGCCATGCCGGGTTCCATTGTGATTTTCTTCCTGCGCCTAACATGGGGTGTGCAGTATACAAACCAATGCACGCCCCTGGCCTGTGCGGGTGTGGTGGACAGAGTTGCAACCTCGAAAGCTGAGGTCGCCGGTTCAAAACCCTGGGCTTGCCTGGTCAAGGCATGTACACAAGCAAGTAATGAACAACCAGAGGGAAGCAACTATGAGCCGATGCTTCTCGCTACCCCCTCTATAAAATCAATAAATAAAATATTTTAAAAAGTGCTAATGCATGTAATAAACTGGGTAGGTAGATTAAGCAAATACTGGCCTAAAAAAACTCTATAATAACAAACCACAGTGCACATTCACAACTGGTGAGATAAACTTTATTCACAAAGAGATTTTAATTTCAGCCCCTTATAAGAGAATTAGATGAAAGTGGCAGCATCTTATGTTGAGGTAGGTAAATAATGGTGAGATGGCTAATGATGAATTTTAAAATCAATCTGTGGCTAAGTGTGGTGAGTTTCAAGTCACTTCAGTGCTGTGGGCTGTGGGGGTGAGGGAAGCCACTATGGTGAAATGGAGTAAATCACAAAATTTGCAAAGCTCTCCGCATTCCTTACTTCAATCCCATTCCTGCTCTCTAATTGCTCTGAGACCTAAGATCCCTTTTCCTAAGGTTTCCTGAGCTCCAGAGTACCCCACGTCTTTCCTGAGCCGAGTTCTGCTGCTCCTACTCCCTTCCAGAGGTGGGTGGGGAACCCTGGAAAGGCCTGCTTTCTGCCCTCTTGGACATCCCTGGTGACCTGCAGCCTGGTGATGACGAAGCCAACATAGTCCTGGGGCTTCTCTAAATCCCCACAACTTTGGAGACACAATAGCAAAGAAGAGAACCACCATGCTAGTGTTTTGAAAGTTCCTTAAGCTGGAGCATGATGAGAAAATCCACGCCAGGAGGAACTAACGAGGGCAGAAGAGTGGTCCCAGTTACACCCCAGTGTGAGGAGTGGTGCTGGGCCACATGTTTCTCCACATAATTGGAATGCAGGGAGCTGGTGGGAGAGGCAGCCATTAGCATTTTGCAAATCAGACACTCTTCTGAAAACTCTCCTTCCATAACACCTTACCCTCAAGTGTGGCCTTGACTGTGTGAACCTAAAATATTCCCACAGTCCATTAATGGCAGCTAACTTGTCATGGCATAGCACCACGTTTATGTGAGCACTGTCTTCCAGCCAGCCCACGGATTCTCTGCATTTTCAGCAAAACATTTTCCTATAGTAACAAAGACACACATCTGTTTCCACTTTTAGGTCTTCTTTGTGTCATGTGCTTCCTCACAAGTGACAGTAATGGTGGTGATGATAATTATGATAGCAGCTAGCAATTTCATAATGCCAAGGACTTTTCAAACAATAATTCATTTCATCTTTATAAAAGCCCTCTGAGGTAGGTAACATTATTATCATTCCCATTTTACAGATGATGAAACAGAGGCACAGAAGGTAAGCAATGTAAGGTCACTCTCTGGGTAGTGATGGAGTTAGGATTTAAATCAACTCTCCCTGGCTTTGCTCTCTGTGCTTGTAACCAGTTTATAATAGTGTCCTCCAACTGCTTCTTAAATGACAAAGGAACATGAATCAAAACCATCATTTATAGTATCCAAATGTTGTGGAAATTTGTGTCAACCATAAAGTATTCTTGTCATCGCATGAATGTAGTCAGACATTTATTGACCACCTACCACTTGCCAGGCCACAATACTGGGATAAGACCAGTAAGAAGCTCTGATTCCAAGCACAGTCAATGAGTAGCTACCAAGGGGCAATCCTAGAAGTCACCCACTTTAAGAGTGTCATCTTAGCAACACTGTTGTGTGTCGTTACCAGTCAGGGAGGAATGAAGCCAGAGGCCTGTCACATATACTTCAGATACAGGCATATTTGGAGGGAGGTTAGGACAGAATGATCTTTCTGGAGAACTTTGCCTCAAGACTTGAATACATTCTTTCAAGAGCAGAACATGCAGATTTCCTCAGACTGCCAGAGCATCTTGGTGTTATCTGAACAGTACATAAAAGCTACTTGCTGCAATAAATATTACACCAGGCTGGGAATCGGAAGACTTAAGTCTGAGATCTGGCTCTCTGACTTCCTAGCTACGGCCAAGTTGCCTTCTTCACAGCATAGTCATAAAGGACAAATAAGAAACGTTATGACAACACCTTGTTGTGCAAATATCAGTTTGTTGTTACCTAGCAATACTCAGGGATTATCTTTGTCTAGGTTCCAGTTAAGTAGTCAGGTTCTATGTAAGGAAAGCAGGTTCAATTACAACTGAAGAGTGAAACTAGATGATTAAAGGTTCTAGTACCATTTCATTGTGAAGACCTAGAATAACACTGGAGGAACCATGTGCAATTTTCCTGAACAGTTGCTTTGGTGGCAACTATTAATTTCTTTTCACCAGGGATTAGTGAGCAGGATGGTATTTTATACCAGGGAATGTGTTTAACTCTGTCCCCATCCCCATCCCAACATTTGGTCTTGGATGTTCCTGAAGGCTTGGCATTCATAATAGCTCCTTCTACTCTGCTGGGATCAGCCCTTCTCAATGAGCTCTCTGGCCTCTGTCTTCCAAACCTGCTCCCGCTGTCTGCCAGGCTCACAGGCTGACCCTCTGCTTCCATTTGAGTTCTTGTTTTTCACCTCTTCCTTGGACTCAATGCTTCTGAGTCCTCGTAGCTTCCCAGGACCCTCTTCCCCCACGTTTTGATCACCTGAGGGGGAGGTAGGTGAGATGGATTCCATGTTTTCATTCTGGGGCAGCTGCCTTCTGCTGGAGCATGTATATATTTAGAAGTGCTGGGACCAGAGGGTCATTGCTGCTCCTCAGGGTTTACTAAAGTGCACCTTCTGATGTAGGGGCCATTCCTCCCCGGGCTGCTCCTCAGCCCCTATGGCTCTTCTGGAGTCCACTGGGTAGTCTTCCTGAAGCTCCCACTATTGTATATCACATTCTTCTGAGGACAAGGAGCCACTTCCTTCTACCGGGGGTGGGGGGTGACCCCGTGTCTTCGATGCTGCGCTCGCGCTCTTGCTAGGCCCTGCTCACCCACACTACCTCCTTAGGGTTGGTTTTTGCATCTTCCCAAGACAAAATTTCCTACGGCCACTGGTGCCTGGGGGACAGTTTTACGCCTCCAAATCTTCCCAGACTTTGTAATTTGGTTGCAATTTTCAACCATTTACAAATCCTTTGCTTTTCCTCTCCTCTTCAGAGTCTGGCTATTCCTATCCCAGTCCATGCTTACTAGTGCAGGTGGTGGGAGGGAAACTCACTTCAACCTCAGAGCTAACTGTCTTGCGCGCAGGGCTCCATCAACTTTCTGGCCTTGCCTCCGTTTGGGATCCCTGTGGTCTCTGCTGAGCCTTGGGGCTTCTGCCCCTCATCTCAGGGCTCACCTCCAGGGTCCTAGTGATGATCACTTTGCTTCCAGCCCTGGGAACTGGCCTCGGATCCTGCCTCTAGTCCCCACGGTTGGAGCTGTGAAGAAAGAGCTTCTGGGCAAGGTGCCACTAGCAAGCCTGTCTCCCGAAGAACAACACGCCTGGTTTCTCTCTGGTTGTTCAGAAACCCACCCCTTCTCTCGCAGCTGTGTGAAAAGAAGCCAAATGCCCATTCTTACTGTGTAACAACTGAGGCTCATATGCAAACTGCTGTTATCTCAGCAGGAGAGCAATTTGCAAGCATTTCAAATCCTTTCACTCTTCTTGCCTCCTCAGTGCACCGTTGTACACACACCAGTCCATATTTATTAGTGCAGATGGTGGGAAGCTCATCATTGAAAGGGCTTAGAGCACAGAGGGAAATGGAGTTTTGGCCTCACTCTGGCCTTATAAACAAGAAGGCGTGAGTGATTTTAGGTTCCTGATTCTTGCCTCAAAAGAGAGCAGTTTGCTTCTCTCCAAACACAAGAGGTTGCAAATTGGTGATTCATCTCAACCAAAGGCCACATGATGAGCAATTGTAGAAGCATTTTTCTCTTTGTGTGAAAAGGAGGAACCCGACATCTGAGTATGGGTTCCAGCTGGTATTTGCCTTTCCCCACGTGTGGCCCGAAGACACCGTCGTGGCCAGCCCCGGGCCCCATCCATTCCTGCCCTCCACCTGCCAGGGCTCTCGCAAAGCGAGAAGTCAGCTCTGCCTTTCCGCTAGACTTCTTCTTCTTCTTTCTGTGTAGCTAAAAAAATAAATCAGTTCTCATAAAAACATTTATACTATATTCTTTATTGTCAGCTAATCCTGCCCGAACTCATTAAATGGCAGTGTGTGGGTTATTTGCTGTCAGTGAAATTATCAAAGGCATTTTTCAGCTGGGGCACCAGGAAAACATATGCTTCAATGCCAACTAAAACAATAATGAGGAAATGTTATGATCAGTCTTGACCAGATGACCCTGCCCGTTTTAGATTAGTTCTTAATTTCAGCACAAGGGTCATCCTGTGAATTCTTACAATAAGTCACTGCTCACCACTCACATGAAAAAGATGTGACTTATTAGAAAACTCACTGTACTCATTGCAGTTAATGAGATGTGGAAAGCTTTGTAATTTGATTTGCTGGGCCATATGCTGTAAAGGGATACTGCTGATTTCATTCCTCCGTATTTAATTTAAGCAGTATGCAATCCCTTCTTCATATGGCTACTTATATAATAAAAATTAACTTGGGGTATAAAAAAATACACCATTGTGGGGTTTATTACTTGGTGTGGTTCAGTTTCAAGTGTTTTTCATGGAAACATCTGTAAGTAATGTGTGCGGGTCTAATTTTAAATCCCGCCAAATATTTTCCATTTAACATTTGGTATAACTGACAAGCTTGCAGAGGTGGTTTGCAGAATTGCCGGTAAGAGATATGTACATGATTCCCAAAGCAATAGCTGTTTTTCTGTTTTTAATGGAAGATAACAGTAATACAAAACTTGGATTTTGAACTTTTTTTACATTGCACTAGATACAAACGGTTTGGAATGTAATCACTTCTATCTCTTAAAGAGCCAGAGGCAATGTCATCTTTTACCCCCTAAAAATAGTTACATTGGTTGTGACAACAGCTTGTTGTGTGAGCAAGGACACTGTGGCAGGAATACTGACTGTGTGAAAGGGACCCTTCAGGACAGGGGCCTGCTCCCCTCTGAAGAGATAGGGAAAAAGGGAGGGGGGAGGAACAGGACTGAAAGTCTGAGAAATGGGCCAATTCCCAGGGAGATCTGAGCCTCCTGAGAAGTCTCGGAAATCATGTTCTTTCTTTTGTGACAGAGACAGAGAGAGAGAGAGGGACAGACAGGAAGGGAAAGAGATGAGAGGCATCAACTCTTTGTTGCAGAACCTTCATTGTTCATTGCTTGCTTTCTCATATGTGCCTTGACCAGGGGGCACCAGCAGAGTGAGTGAACCCTAGCTCAAGCCAGCGACCTTGGGCTCAGGCTGGTGAACTGTGCTCAAACCAGATGGGCCTGCTCTGAGCCGGCGACCTTGGGGTTTCAAACCTGGGTCCTCTGCATCCCAGTCCGACATTTTATCCACTGCGCCACCGCCTGGTCAGCCAGAAAACATATTCTTTCTATTTTCCTACTTAATAAAAAAATCCTCGCCTAATGTTTAGGCCCCTGGATCATCCAAGGGTCTGGTCAGAAGCTGATCTGTAAAACCACAGACAGAGCCTTTCCTTTCTTTACCAGGTGGGCTTACCAGATAAAGACAGAACCCCAAGTTAAATGTGAACTTCTGACAAACAACAAATATTTTTTGGTGAATATGTCCCATGGTGTCCTGTATTTTTGCCTGCTAAATCCAGGACCCTAGCACCAGGATCAGAGGTGTTGGCTCACTTCATTCTATTCATGGGCATAAAGCTTGCTTTCAGATGATTTTGGTTGCTGACAACATGAAACAGCTTGACTGGCAGACAGGACAGCAGCCTCCATAAATGCCCACCTCTGGGCGGGGTCCCTGCACAGTTCTGCTCTTGAACCTGTCTCCCCCTTCCCGTTCCCACCCCGCTCCCTGAAAATGCAAACTTAGCACCAGGGCAGGCATGAGGTGGGGACCCCGCAAACATAATTAAACTGTTTCCATGACTGACTCTAAAATAAAATTGTATGTGGGAAGAGAAACATGAGGGGGCAGTTCCAACCAGCAAACCAAGAGGTGTGGAGTGCAGAACTCAGGGAAACTGTCGGTTTTGCTTGGAGGGAATTGAATTGTGAAACTGGCACTTACGAAATTTTATTCAGTTGATTCTTGTGAGAACCAAAGTTTGTTTTAATTGTCAATAAAATCCAATGGTGCCTGGGTCCCTGGGACCTAGGGAACCTTGGGGCAGTGAGAGTGGGAACAGGTGTGGGTCTGATGACAGGGCTGGCCACTGGGGGTCAGAATAAGCTTGCAGAGTGTCCCTGCTACTGTCAGAACTTTCTCCAGGGGAAAAGTGAGCGTGCCCTAAGAATCCAGAGGCCTGCCTGAAAAGTTGAGAGATGAACATCTTCAGCGTCCCCAGAACAGGCCATCAGGAGAGTCCCTTTCACAGCCTGATTTGTAAGGCAAAACTAAATCCACATCCGCATAGCTCGGCTGTCAGGTACAGAATGCCTTTATGAGAGTCAAGCAGGCTTGCAGATGACAACACTCTGATAACAAAAGAAGCCTGGCCTTGTTGAAGATTTTATGTAAAAGGAAGTGATTCATTTGAATTCAGAAGGAGTTTTAAAACAAGGCAGAAAGATCCAAGCCCTGGATGGTTTGCTTACCACTGTTTTTAAGAACTTGCTTAAGAAAACAGAGGAGAAAAGAAAAGAAAGAAAAAAAAAAACAAAGGAAAACCCACCCAAACTATCCAGCCAAGGTTTAATTCTCGTGTGTTGCTGCCCCCCCCCCCAGATCAAGGTCACTTTCTTGTTAACCCTAGACTTCAGCTGCAGAAAATTAGATTCCCCTCACTGAGGGATTAACCATCTTGGAGAGTTAGGGAATGTGAGGTCTTGAGAGACTTGAGATTGACGAGTTTGAAATGTTTGAAAGAAAAAAATCTTCCGTGGTTTGAGAGCTTCACCATGACACTTTTTAAAAAAGAATCAAAATTGCCCTTATTTAAGAGCTTTGGAGATCCAAATACAAGTTCCTTTTCTTTTGCCAAGAAGCCACTTACCCATTCTCTGTGTCTTTAATGCTTCATAGAAACGGCGGGATTCCCACTCAAGCCCCAATCAGGAATCTTACAGCGCACTGTTCCTTTGGATGGTGATGGTACATCGAAGCATTGGTGCCTTTCTCAGGCCCGGAATGAGAGAGAGAAATCGTTCGTGGCTTTTGACCAGGTCCAAGTGTCTGGTGGGGTTGCTGGGACCAGAAGTGATATAAAAGGGCTCTCTGACAAACTGCTGCTTGGTTTTGAGGTCGTCTATTTTGAACACTCATTCATTCATTCATTCATTCATTCACTCACTCAACCAGCATTTGTGAAGCTCTCAGTGTCTGTGGTGCAGGACCAGGTGGGAGGGATAGAATGTCTAGTAACACAGAGGCACAGTCTCACCTTCCAGGAGCTTGCCACCTGGTGGGGAAACAGACACTGGGAAGAGAGACAGAGGTAAATTCTATTATAGTGGAAGAGGCACCCCTATTGTCCTCTCTTTTTCATCTAGAAGTTGAGAAAAAAGAAATCCAAGTTGTCAACATGGTTTATTAAACAAGTGGTACATCAGCAATAACAAAGCCCAGTTTAATCTGGCAACGACAGGTAGCCATCCTTGTTGACTGGCTGCTTCCTTTTTCCAGGGGCCTATCTTCTCTCCCAATGACCCAAACTGCCCTTTGAAGCCACTCTCTTGCCTGCAAACCAATAGGATGAAGACAGAGATGGGAGCAGAGAGCAAGCTGATTGCTCATACTGTCTGACTTTGTAACCAGCTGTTGTATGGCTTGACCTGGCTTTACTGTAAGAGTGGGGAGACTGTTCTTTTCCTTCTGGAAGGATGAGAAGCCAGAAGTTTATTTAATCTTTTTCTAGGCAACTTATTTTATTGCATTTTTAATTTTCTCTCTTGCATTAACATGACCCTTTTCACTGGCTTCCCACGCCTGGTGCTTAATTACTTATCATTAGCAATGTACATGGGGGCCTCGCTGCATATTTATAACTGTGATCATTAGTACATGGAAAGACAAAGGCTTCTTTAAAACTGTCATTAGTTATTCTGTTTTCATGGAAATGTTCATTAGGAGAAACTACCCACCTGGTTAAATAATTATAATTAAGAATTGGTAATCTCCTTTGCATTTTTAACTTCTTCTGTCTGTTTGTATGAAACCGAACAAGCCTTATATTTGGCCAGTATTCTATCTTTCATTTCCACGAGAACTGTCAACAAATACAGACTCTTTTGTTTTTAAACTATAGGTGGCGACTGATTTGCAGCATGATTGATGTAATCTGTATAAGGCAGCAGTTTCTCCAAACCCATTAACCAGCCATGGAATGGTGGGTCGGTGAATGGAGTTAAGGATCTCTGGTTGATTTTATCTTTTGGATTGTCAGTGGGGCAAATTGTATACCAGGCTTTTAACCAAACTCAGGAAAGGGTGTCCATGAGCTCCTCAACCACAGAGACACCAGGCTGGGTGGCCACCGGCCACTGTTCCTTTGTGTGTGCCAGGCCAGGCAAGACAAGTGGCAGTTGGATGGTGTGTCAGCATCTGACTTTCTATATGCTTCTGACTCGGAGCAGTGTCACAACTGTGAGAGCCGGGGCCCTGCCAGGGCGTTGGCATCTAGGGCCCACGAGGAGTCTTCGAATTGCCAGCAACTGTCTCTGAGGCCCATACATGGTTACACGTCAGTTGAGCTGAGACAAATGAGGTGGCAGAAACACAAGAATGGAAGCATGGTTGTGCTGCTGCCCACTACCCTCTGCCCAGACTGGTCCTCGGCGAGCTGCCACCCTGGACTGATGAGAATATGCCAGTGATAAACCACAACTGTGGGAAATGCTGGGTGGGGGCACACATCTCATCTGTAAACAATTAGGCAGCCACTGCTCATTCAGTGCCGTTTTGAGAAGCTAAGGAAGTCTGCAATCAGTTATATCTCCAATTACCATAAAAATATATTAGCCATTCATTCATTTATTAATGATTCATCAGTTAACCACACATAATGAGCAAATAATTAGCAGTGCTGTACGGTTGCCAAAATTGAAGAAGTGTTGGCATTTTAAAGATGAAAGGTTGCATTTATGCAGAAGTCTGGTGATGATAAAGTTAATATGGAAGATAATTATAAAAGTGGCTGTCCTACATTACAGGCTGAGGTACCACAAAACTTGCCTAATTGAACTGAAATTAATATTCTTCTAAAGTCTGCATGTTGCCACACACAAACTGCTGAATTTCTCCCGAAGATCTCCCTTCAGTAAGGTGCACTGCACAATACAAGTTAATAAAATGCCAGACAGCTAGACTGTGTTCTTTGTTTGCTTGGTTCAGGGCCTCGTGGAAAACAATAAATTGCATTCATGTCAGCTGAGGCCCATCCCTTTGCTAATTACCGTTTGGTGCTGAAATGACTTCTGTGAAATTGGGAGCATGAGGAAACATACAGCCATACAAGGGAGGCTTTTCAGAGTTTTGCAGTAAATGTGAGATAGGCCTCAGGCACACAGATGTTAAAACAGCGAATTCCCCCACAGATTACACTAATGGAAACCCTGTCAGGGTAAGTCAAATCCGGGTCTGTGGTCAAAATCTAATTAAGGTTGCTGTACTTAAAAAGAATATGAATGCCTGGGGGTGGCGATGAATGTATAAGAAACTCACTTGTTTGTGAAATTGTTAGTATGAATAGTGAGTACCGTGGGGCTGTTACCTGCCACGGAACACCTGTTTTCGGAGTCACTCTCTGCTCTGCTGACTGTATCAGAGGTTGGTGACCTCGGCTCAGGCCCCAGTGGCCTTCCATCTTTGGGGCTTGGTACAAGGCATGGTTTGAGGTCACGGATGAAAATGGATCCTTAGAAGTTGCCCTGGAATTTTCAGAGGGTGCTTTGCTTTGCCACATAAAAACCGCCCCCGATGATCCTGCTCAACGGCCTGGCGCCACTGAGAAACTAGTTCTCGCTGAGGGTGTGGGGCCACCAGTCTCCCTCAGGGGAGACGAAGGGTCGTCTGGGCCAGGCACACCCTCCAGCCTGTCAGGGCTGCCTCCCCGACAGCTGAGGCAGCAGGCACGGCCCTGCTTCTAATAGAGGAAATGAATTTATAAATCTGCAGTCTCTTCATTTTCACCACGCACAAATTTCCCCTTAAATACTTAAAAACAACACCCAGAGCTGAAGATACCTTAAATTTCGAATAAATGAAATCTTAATCCAGTCTGTTGCTGCGTCTGAGTAGTTATTAAAGAAATAAATTTGAAACAGCAAGTGGTTTGAGAATTTTTGAATTTAATTATTTAAATCTACTTAGGGTAACTCTCATGTGCTATTTCAGTTTCCCATTGAGAACATGAATTCTGGGAAAGGTATCCCACTCAGGGCCCTGGAAATATTAACTTTCATGTACAACTGTGGGCTCAGCCATAGACACACTGTGCCAACCCCTCCCCCAAAACGCAGAAGAAAGAAACTCTGAAATTCTTTTTCTCCCCTGTAAATTTCAGCTGAGTGGTACAGGTTGTATTTCTCAGAGGAGGGAAGCCAAACCCTCTTCTTCTTTAGACTTTTCTGTACCCTGTTTACGTGAAATCACTTGAAGCTCTTTACAGTGCAGGAGGTTTATACAGCCTTTCACTGAGCAAAGTTAGGGAGCAAAGGTAAAGAGAAATGATAATCTCTGCAATTGAAATGGTCAACGACTTAATTAGGGTGTATTCTGGCCAAGTGTGTGTTTGGGGTCATTTTTGACATTTGTGGAAATGGTCCTTCTATAGTGACTGTCCTGAGGGCAACAGTGCCAGGACTGGGGTCGAACACTTTGGACATTTTCTTGCCATTTTGTTTCTCAGACTTGGAGACCTTCTGCTTTTATGATTAGGACCAGCTGTCACCACTGCCTTAGTTCTGAGAGCAAAAGATGCCTTCTAGGTATTAGCAAGCAGCTTTTTAATGGCATCCATATTGGAATGTGTGAAGGGGAGAAGGTACAAGATTCGGGCACAAATTGGTGACTTCATTTTCTCTCCAGTTCTTTGCTTTGAACCCTGTGAGAAGGGGTTAGATTACCGGACACCTGTGAAGAATCTCGCTGGACAGTGGTCTCACCCACACAATGAGACCCTAAGGCCTGAGTCAGAGCAAAGAAGCCTTGAACTCAATTTATTCCTATTTTCTGTGGGCCAGTTGATAGCAGTCGGGATCTCATTATAATCAGAACTGCCAAATGGAGCTTTCCCACACCCAAACCAGGCTAACAAGAGAATATTGACTTGGAATGATTTCTGGATCGGGAATTATATTTTTCTGCTCAATATAAAAATCTTCATGGAGGCCAAAATCTTTAAGGAAAAAGGAAATCTTAGTGTGGGGCCCAGCCTTAGCCTCAACCTTGTCTTCAATAAATGCAAAGGGCTACATAAATTGCATAGTTCACCATGTTCAGAGGATTGGTCAATGCTTTATGGTCTACAAGAGCACACAGAAGAGCCCAGATAGGGGTTTCTCCAGGAAGTAAGGTCCAGTGACTAGTAATGGTGCAGAAGTCAACAGTATGTGGGTTTATGGTTTTAATAACCAGAACATAAACTTACAGTTAATTATGGGTATTTAGTTTTTAAAAAATCTGCATATTTATAGAAGAGTTCTCTTTTTCCAGGTGTAGTGCTAGGCCCAGGGTTTTAGAGAGGAGAAGCCATGGTTCCTAATTTTGGAAGGCTCTCATTTCTGCTTGGTGAGTGCCTGCATGAATTTAGCTCCATGTAGCCAAATTTCTGCATTATTACAATACCTAGCTGGTAGGAGCCCAGTAAATGTTAAAAGGGGAGTAACATGATTCTTGTCTTTTTATTGTATAAATTAGAGAGTTAACATTTATAACTCATTTTATGTCCCTACATGATATATAAGTACAAATTATTAAATAGCATCATAATTATGCTATTTAATAAACTAGGTTCCTAAACAGCCAATTATACTTATGAAGTTAGTGACTTTTAGTTTCTTTGGTGTTGTTGGGTACATGGCATCGTAGTGCACCCGGTGGAGAAGTAGGCATTATGTGAACGGACATTAATTCAGAACCATTCACAATATGGCAAAACACTGGGCTTCTTAATACATAAATTTGTATTGTTTCCAAAGGAAGTAACACAACTGACCTAGCCCTAAATTATTATGATTTTCTGCAGTACTCTCGTTGTATTAGAGCTTCTAAAATTGGAAGACCATCATTTCCTAGAGCTCTGCTCCATTTTTGTTCATTTCTCTTTCACTCTCTGGGTTGGCTGTTAACACCAATTTGTTCTCAGCTCCCTCTGTCCTTAATATGGCTCTCTCCTTTATGTCTGCCTGTCCATGGCCCTCTCTCTTCCGTCTCCATCTGCCTCTCTTTCCCACCCCTGCCATTATGTTCCGTTCCCAAATGTCCTGTTTGTTTCTAGGGCCTTGGCTCTTGTTAATATCCTACCTGGAAGTTATTTTCTTCTGTTGTACCTTTCAAAACTCCATGTATCTACCAACCATCCCCTTTTAACTGCCTTTCTTTGTTTTCTTAATTTTCCCCTCTTCTACACTTCTACTGCCCACAATTTACCCACTCTGTGTATCCTATAGTTGAGCCTTAGCTTCCCACATAAACACTAAACTTCCTATAGCTACAAGAAGCTACAGTGCGCATTGTGTACCAGGCTCCATATTAAGGTGCATCACATTTTATTTTATTTCATCTTCATGATAGCACTATGGGATTGGCATTATTGTTATTTCTGTTTTACAGATCAGGAAACTAAGACCCAGTGAGCATCCTTGGTTTACCCAAGGTCATACAGTTAACATGAGGTAGAGCTGGGTTCTGTCATGGTCATAGGCTACACCACGCAGATTCCCCCAGGACAGAAGGACTTAATCATCCAGCTGCTAATTGCCTTTGCTTATGTGAGCCTCTTCACCCAATGTCATATCCGTTTTCTGGGGAAACCTGTATCCAAAGACTGGCTCCCAGGGGCAGAAAGTTCTCTCTATTCACCCCAATTTGGGAGAATTTCTAAGTGCAAACCAGCTGAATTCTCTACGAGGTTGCCCAAGGCCTTTGTTGTGATTGCATCACTACCCAACTTCTTCTTGGCCTGGTCATCTTTCCTTCTCTTTGCCTTCCCTCTGCAAATGGTGATTCCCAAAATAATGCACTAATAAACTTCCTGTTCATAAACTTCTCATTGGAAGTTGCATTCTCAGAGAACCCAGTCTAAATAGCTGGTACCAGAGTGGCCCAAGACAGGTGACGCTATAAAGGGATTCTGGAGCTTGATCACCTACTAGCCACTGGTCACAAGGACCTCCTCTCGAGGGTTAGATGGAGCAATGACAGATCCTGGCACAAGGCAGCAGTGGTGAACTGAAACAGTGTGCTGGTGGAAGGCACTGCACTAGTGGGTGAATGTGTCAGGCATTTGAGAAATATGGGGAGATAATAATTATAAGAACAATGGCATTGAATGACTATTGCTGAAGGCAATTATTGCTTTGGAAAAAAGGAGCAATAAACTAGCAATTAAAGGCTTGGTGTGAAAACCAGAGGGCTCTACTGACATATATAATGTGGGCCTCATTTCTTTTAGTTAAAGTTGAAGATCAGGGCTAGGACTTGATTATAATATTAGTGGAGTTTCAGGGAAGGTGGAATGATCATCCTAGGTAGGTATGCTATGGGAGGCAGGGTTCTGTTTTGAAAAGAGCAGGCCTTTGAGATAAGAGATAGTGACATCTAAGCTGATGCATTTGAACTTCTTGAGTGTTCAGATTCCCCTAAACTCTTTGAACCAATACATGAGGCCCACTTCACTTTGTTAAAGAATAGCACTATTGCCCTGGCTGGTTGGCTCAGCAGTAGAGTGTCGGCCTGGTGTATGGAAGTCCCAGGTTCGATTCCCGGTCAGAGCACACAAGAGAAGTGCCCATCTGCTTCTCCACCCTTCCCCTTCTCCTTCCTCTCTCTTTCTCTTTTTCTGTTCCACAGCCAAGGCTCCATTGGAGCAAAGTTGGCCTGGGCGCTGAGAATGGCTCCATGGCCTCTGCCTCAGGCATTAGAATGGCTCTGGCCACAATGGAGCAACACCCCAGATGGGCAGAGCATCGCCCCTGGTGGGCATGCCAGGTGGATCCTGGTCAGGTGCATGCGGGAATCTGACTGCCTCCCTGCTTTTAACATTGGAAAAATACAAAATAATAATAATAATAATAATAAATACAAACAAACAAACAAAAAGAAACAAGAATAGCACTATTCCTATCTTGCTTGAAGAAGGTGCAGGGGCCTCTGCTTTGTACAAATGTGTCTTCCTCCCTCCAAGGTCTGCCCTTCTGTCTTCTCTCCTGGCAGCTAGACTAACAAATAGGATTAAATCATAACATTGGGGAAGTGCTAGATCTGCTAGTGGAGGACAGGTACTCTACCTTGAAGGAACTGCAGGATCTAGCCAACAAGTACTGGCATTATTTGAGGGAGTGGGTTCTGAGAATACTGGATCAAGGTGGGTAGAATATAATTTTATATAACAGATAATTTATATGGGAGCACTCTCCTGGGAGACAAGACATCTGGCAATGGTCCTGGGCTGCTGCTACTATTCTGCTAGGATGACTCTCAGAAACTTGGAGAAAGTTATAATCCATGTAGAATGAAGTAGAAATGAATTACCAAGACACTTGGTGGGAGGATGAAAAGTCTCAGAGAAAAGGACATGAGAGAGTGGAAATATCACATGAGGTCGGAAATCCCACCAATTCACTATGCTCAGTGGGATGGCCCACAGGGTAGACTACACACATTTTTAAAAGCAGCTCCTGGCATGCTCTGGTTCTATGCCTATTAGTCATCAAATGGTTATGGCTAAAACTGTTCATTATAAACTGTTTTCTGTCAGACCCAACAAGTCATAAGTTTGAGTGGGTAAACCCAGAAATAATCCATGGCAAGATGAAAGGGGTGCACTCAAGACTGGACATGAACAGTGCCAGAGGGCACAAGTAGACTGCCCGATCAGGTGGTCCAGAGCCCGTGTCATCCACCACCACTGCACTGCCTCTTCCTCTGTGTATCCTTGTGGCCACATGGGAATCTCTTAGGACCTGGTGATGGAGAATGTAAAAGCCTGAGTTTGGGTCATGAATGTGTTGACTTGATATGTGGCTGCAGACAATAAAATGGACTGCTACTACACTAAAACCTTATTCATGGGTGACCTTGAAGTCACTGATTAGAAGAAATTCTCCCTATAAGCATAGCTTTAAATGATGTGCCTGCTCATCTACTTGAAAAACAGAATATATATAAACTTATGTAAATGAGAGGAAAATATGGAAGTACCATATATAAAACTCATATATAGAAAATATAGAAATGATTGGAAAATGGCTGAAGGATTAGGAAACAGAAAAAAGACAGGAAAGACTGGAAGATAAGGGATTCAGAGGAAAATATATTCCTGTGGGCATGCAGTGTGAAGATTTTTGTAGCAAGGTGAACATCTACTAGAGAGCATCCAACACAGAAGAGGCATTAAACAAACATGAAGGTAGAGTAACTAGATCAGTTGACATCAGCTAACCATTGCCATCAATCACTCTAGTTCTGGCACAATGTGTACATAAATGGAGGAGCCGTGGTGGTGGGTTTAAAAGCTATACATGTGTCCACAGCTTGGCTCCCACTCCTCAAACTGACATGGCTATTGCTGCTACCAAATGTCTAATCTGTCTGAAATGAGAGCAATCCCTAATATGGCATTGTCCTTTGAGATCACCAATCAGACACTTGGTGGCAAATTAGCTACATTGCTAGAAGAAACAACAATTCATTTTAACTTGATAAAATAATATTCCAGGGTTTATCTTTTCTGCCTGGAAAATCTCAACTGGCACCACCATCTGCATCCAAAGGATTAGTGTATTTTATCCCAAATCACATCCTGTCACACCAAGTGACCTACTTTATGGCAAGGGAGGTGCACCAGAGGGCACATGACAACAGGATGTCTTTATCCTATCTCATGTAGCACTACCTAGAAAAAGCTGGTTTTCTGGAGTGATGGACCGACCTCTTGAAGGCAAAGCCAAGGTCCCACCTTAGGCCTGTAAACTGTGAGGATCAGGCACTATCCTCTAGGGTGAAGCGTACATCCTAAATCAATGGCCATTATATGGATCTTTGCTCCAATAGGAAGAACACCTGGGTCCAGGAACCAAAAGGTGAAAGTAGTGTGGCTTTGCTTGCCATTATCCCAGGAACTCATTCAGGGAATTTGTACTTTTCTTCCCCAAAACTCTGGACTCTGGAGGCTTAGAAGTCTTGATTTCCAAAGGGAGAAAACTTCTACTGGGGGACACAGCAAGAGTCTACAATGCTTAGAGAAGGAGATGAACTCTAGGCTATGGCTACTGGTTGGGCACTTCAGATTTCACATGCCAAGGGCTAGCATGTAAATAGCAGGATTTGACCCTGACCAAGAAAATATTGGGCTGGACTTACACAATGTGAGCAAGGAGACCTATATTTACCACCCAGGTGAACCACTTCAGCATATTTACATATTCTTTCACCCAGTTTTGATGGTAAATGGATGAATGAAACAAGCATGACTTGAGAAGAGGCTCAAAGGCTCAGACCCCTCAAGGATGAAGCTCAGGGTCATTCCACCAGTTAAACCACCAAGCCAGAAGGGCTGAGGATAAAGGGAATCTAAAATCGTGAGAAGATAATGACATCAGTTGCAATCCTAAAACCAACTGCAGACATAGTTTGCCCTGGCTGTAGTACTAGGGGCTGTGTCTCCAAGGCTGGGGCTAATGGGGATGGCCACTGCTTCCTGCTTCCCTTAGGGTCTCCAGTTCTTTGTCTTTCAGGATGCCTGATCTTTTGGCTCAAAATTAGTGCATACATTTCTGATATACCAGATTAGACTCTTGGATGGCATGTACCATCTCTCCACATGTCATTTATATTATCTGAAGCCTATTATTCATCTATCAAGCATTATTTACACTTCTACATCCTAGACTTTGTTCTTGGTACAAGGAATAAAAAAAAAAAAAGAGAAATAAGACATAGCTTCTTGTCCTTAAGAAACTCAGTCAAGTGGAGGAAAAAGACACCTAACTAAACTATTACAAACACTGTGGAAGATGCAGTGATAGAAATGAGCATAGGGAAAGATGCCTTATCCAGTCTGGTGGTTAGAGAAGAAGTATGATAATGCATGCTAAGTTAGATTAGTCTTATAGGACGAGAAAAAGATCAGGTAAAATGGAAAAACTTTCCCGGCACACCAAAGGTAAAGGGTGAGAAATGGTGAGGCTGGGTGTTGCTGAAGCAGAGAGGACAAGGTCAGGTAAAGCAGGGTTCAGAAAAATGAAAGCTCTTATATTCCATATTGAGGAGCAGAATAAAGCTAGGGGTGATGTGGAGCCATTAGAGCCGTCGATGGGGTTTTAGTCGGGAATAAGGTTCTAATAAGTCCATTAGTCTTTTTTCTTCTGTCTCCTGCTTAAAGCTCCCTCTCTTAATTTCCTGAAATGTAGCTTCTTGAGTGTCTTTTGGTCACTGTCCATGACACCTTACAAAAACATTTTACCCGAACAGCAGATCTCAGGTCTGGAAGATATTAGGAAACATGGCTACTGAAAAGGCATCCTTGAAGTCACTACCTGTACGTAGGGTCTACAGAATTTCACTTGCTGATGCCTTCTCTATATTGCTAAAAATTACCCCATTCTCCTCTCCCCGCTAATTATTTAAAACAGCAATGCCCAAAGGGGAATGTTGCTGATTAATTGTGGGCTTAGAGCTCTAGCAGAACTTTGGTTCTTTGAAATAATCATCTTACAGACGTCTTCAAACTTTTTATAAAAATGGCCCACTTTTGCAGTGCTGGGCTATCTGGTCCCTACCGCCCACTAGTGGGCGTTCCAGCTTTCATGGTGGGCCAATCGCGGTGCCGTTTGGTTGCTCCACTACTGCCCATCATGAAAGCTGGAATGCCTGCTAGTGGGAGGTACCCATCAGGTTGACCAGCACTGCAAAAGTGGGCCATTTTTATAAAATGTTTGAAGACATCTGAAAGCTCCTGTACATTGTTGGAGCTTAGAAAGACCTCGCTGGTGTGTGCTACTTTACTGAGTTAGTATAACTCAGTGATGATAATTCTGAAGACAGAGTGTCCACACAAGATTGCCACCCAATTCTAGTCACAAAACCCAAGACTCTAGCATCCTGAGGAAGCCTGAAGAAGGCAATGAACTCTAAAGACCAGACTATGTTGCATCCAGTGATGAACTGATAGGTGAAGAAGTAAAGAAAGTCAAGAAAAACCATCATGTATTAGTAAACAAGGAGACATGTGAACTACTTTGGCAACAAGCTCCTGACCAAGTTAAAAGTCAACACTAGATTCCAGTAGAATCCAATATTCTCTGTAGGTAATGTTCAAACATGAGGTAGAGGTCACATCTGGCTTCCTGGTTGTTTTGTTCACTAATAATCATACAGTACACAAAATGATTGTTTGGGTAATAATCAGGAATCAGATTAAGAACTATAGCCAATCTATAAGCGTGAAAACCATGCTTATTTGCAGACGTGTGGTATTAAAAAAGACAGAGTGTCACCAGAATATCCCAGTTGGGCCAGCTGTTCCAAATTAGGGATCCATGGAAACCTCCAAGAACTGAACAGTTTGTATCCCAGGTCAGCACTTTTGTCTTCCCTCATTTCCCATCTAGTCCACATAGATCTAATGCCAAATTTGTTCCAACATAGCCCAAGGTGTCAACCTACATACTACACACAGAGACTGAGACTCAGAGTTGAATGGCTGTGATGGGGCTGCTACTGAAAAATTAAGTCTGAAATCAGACAAATAATTGAGAGATACAGAGTACCCTTTAGGAATTAGATAAAAGTTTAATAATCTTGGGAAGGGGAGATGAGGGAGAAAAGATTGTACAAGGCAACAACAAAAGGTGAGTGCTACAAACCATAACTGTGGGCTCATCCTCTGGTGAGTAGCTTTTTGTGAGCAAAACACCTGGTATAAATAAAATGTGGAAGAAGCTTTAAAAAGTGGCTCCTTTTTCACCTCTTAAGACCACTATTAAATTAAATTTAAATGTTGTAGATCTGCATAAAAATGGTCAGATTTCTAAATAGCTGGAAGATTTGTCAGTTGAAAGTCCCCCAGGGGTCTTTAGATTTCTAATCATGTCTCTGTTTCCTCCTTCACCCAATTGCTGCTCTCTCCCCTGCAAAAGCCCCTTTCAGTCCCTAGTAAATTGGATTCTCTAAGCCCAGTATCATTGTCTCCATTAGAAGCCAGGGGGTTCTCACAGTGATTCACTTGGTTGCCCTGCCCAGAAGGGACTGAAGTACAGACATCAACTGTCTATAATTCTTGTTGAGCTGGACTAAAAGACTGACCAAAAGGGGGAAGTGAGCACTGCCCAGTTTCCAAAAGATATTAGGATGAAAAGAGCATGACTTTTTGGTGGAGAAGAGTGTTTAAACAAAGCGACAACATTGGACTCAGACAGACCGTTAGCCCCAAATCTGATGGGTCAGTTTAATAGTGTTCAAGTTAGAGAGAAAGAGGCAGAGGGTGGTGTTTCCAGACCCAGCTCTGCTACCAGCTGGAGGACCTCGGTTTCCTTACCTGAAGCATGGGAGGATGCTGTCATGATCTCTGAATTCCCTTTCACCTTGAACATTTCATGACAAAGAATCACATGTGGCCACCCTGGATGGCGATATTGCTACTGTGTGTTTTCTTTAAACTGAATCTCAAATCCTTTCAATATGAAGTAGATTAGTAAAGGGAACCAGAAACGCTGAAGAGGCCACCCTCGTACACAGGGAATTTACTGACTTGCCCTGTGTATTTGTGTTTATTGCTGCTGCCTCCTAGGTGGGGGTGGGTTCTAGCGGAGTGTGAATCCAAGTGGAGAGACAAGTTTTCTCCCTCGTCTCCCTTCCCAAACAACCCAGCTTAGTTCATCATCTTGTGTTGACATTACTTATGAATGCTAATGAGCTCATAAATGCTAATTAATAACTCCATGTGCTTCTACTTACTGGCAAATTTAAGGATCCAGGTGCAGTGTAGACCTGGCCCTGAACACAGCGCACTGCTCCTCCTCTGAGCCGAGAACATGGGTGGCATGACTTGCAGTCCCGCCAATCGCGGGTCTTCCACACCTCTTCAGCTGCGCAGGCGCTAGAATTCAACTCTCACAAGATCACCATCTTCTGATTTCAAACTGTGAAAAAGAAACCACATAGCAACCTTGGGTTGTGTGCACCATCTCTGGGAAAAGGTCAAAGGTCTTTGGCAGTCACGGAACCCTCCCCAGTCTGCCGTGGAGTTGTTTTCGCCTTGGCAGAGGCAGGGAAGCACTCAGCGCAGTGTGGAGAGCTCCGTGTGGCTGGACAGACAGAAGGTCAAGAGGGCTATGAGGAGCGTGGCAAGCCAGCACCTTTGTTCTCTTACAGGTGCAGCTGCCTCTGTCCCCTCGGCAGAGCGGGGAGCTCCGTCAAGCGGGGAGATCAGTCTGTCCCGAGTCAGGCCTCCCTAGATGTTGTGCTGTTTGACATTGCCTGCTGAACTTGTGCTCCTCTTTGGGGGACCCTGAACTTTCCTCAGCCAACAAGATGGGACCTGACTTTGGTGCTAATGATTACATCACCTGGACCTTATCAAACACTTATTTCACACCAGGCTTTGGCACCAACTGCCTCATGACCATACTCTTGTGTAGGTACTATTTATTACTGCCCACGTGAGCACTTGCACTTGGTACACTGAGACAGAAGGATTAGGTACCTTGGCCTAGGCCAGTAAGTAAGTAGCAAAGCTGAGATTTGAATGTGAATGTCACCCTGAATGACACTTCCCTCTGGACTGCCACCCTGGTGCAGCGCCCAGGACTCCCACAGATGCTGGTGCTGGGGGCCAGTCATGCTCAGGTGACTCTGTGACAACAGCAGCCCTGCTTCTAGGGGTCCTCCATCACTTTCTTTTACAGAACCTGTTTTCTCCCAGCCTGGACAGCTGGGCTGGAATCCAGCTCCTCTGCCAGAGCCCTGGTGCCCCTCCTGACTTGAAAATCACCTTTTCCTCACCAGCGCTCTCCCTTTTCCTTCTTCAGGCCCAACCTCATCCCTTAGAAGCATTGGTCTGGCCCTGTTTTTGAAGTCACTGCAAAACCACCTTGGGCTCTCTCATAGGAGAGAGCCGCTGCTCCTGGGGAGCCCGGCTGAAGGCGAACACTCACATCCTGTGTTGGACCCAGGCTGGGACCAGCACCAGCTATTGCTTTTGGACGCACTTCCCTAAAGTGGAGGAACTTTTCTTTGAAAAGAAAGAGAGGAGCTTTATAAACACTGTGCTCTTTTCAAAGAGGCCTTATGGGTGGCAAGGCACAGCCACCGTGGTGAGGAGAGAGCTGGAGGGGCAGCAAAGAGTTGCTAACTATATGCCGGTGCAGCATGCTTTTTAAAGGTGAGCTGTGGGAGGAAGGAGGGGGCCGGCTCTCAGTCTCAGCCTCCTCAGGTGCCATGAACACAGGGGGTGGTTGACACCTTCGCTGCTGCTCCCTTGGGCAGCCCAACCCCCTCTGTCCCACTCCTTGCACTGGGTGGTGCTGGTGGAGACGGCCCAGAGCTGTGTCTGCCAGCCCCAAATGCCAGCAGCTGCACAGTCCTGGGATAATTGCTCATATCTGTTTCTTCCCTTTTCCAGGCCTCGAAGAGTGTTCCAGGAACGAACTTTCCACAGTACGATGACCTGCAAAAGCAGCCCTTCCATTTACATTTCAAACTCCAAGTCAGCCGTGTCAAAGTTTGAACCAGGGCTGCAGAGGATAATGGGTCAAATGCAATTAGCAGCCCAGAGAGCGGCGCGTTGCAGTCTGATTTATTTTTTTGCCCATCAGATTCCAAGAATTCTAGTGCTTAAAAGCAACTAAACAATCACTCTATTGTTCTGAAATAAAGCCCAGTTAATTCAAAAATCAATTGCACCACCAGGTGGGGCACACTCTGGCCTCAAACAGATGGGGTCGAAAACTCCCCCCAAATGCAGTCTTGTTAAATTAAAAACTTGATCCAGGAGTGGAACAAATAGGAAGCCATGAATGGAACGGAGTCAGGTCCACCCAGGCGAATTCTTTATTCTCCTACTCCTTTTTAAAGAAAGAAAAATTCACCATTCCGCTTCCATCAGTGTTAGCATCTCTGTAGAAATTCAGCCATCCACCCTTTGCAGTTCAGCGTGCTACTTTAATTAGTCTGAAAATTAAAGGGCAACTCTGGGCCAATGCGAATGATTATGAAAATACGTGTGCATCCCCTGCAATCCTCTCATTTAATTAATAGTCTTGTAAACTATATGGCTCACTTTAAGGCGGTCTTGAGGTATAACAAGTCCATTTAAATATCCACTTAATACCAACAGGATGTGAGGGACACACTATAGCACACGGTCCCTTCTCAAGTTTCACTGTCTGAAATTTTTCAAAGCTGACCCAAGTCAACCTGAAAAATGTTTAACACCCTGGGCTTAAACACAAGAAACTCTGTGATGAACAGACATTCAATTACATTTTTTAGAAGTGAGAAGCATTTTTGTAAAATAGTGACTCTGGAAACTAATTGGCAGCCGCGAAACTTGTGAGCAAAGGCCAAATCTTGTGGGGAACTTTTACTACAGTAACACGACTCAAAGAAAATGTGAATAAAAGGCATCTTTGTTTCCCAGTCAAATTAGCTGATTAAGAAATAAAACATCTTAATGTGTTTTTAAATGTAGAATTATTTATATAAAAATATTAAAAGCCAGATTATAAGAATTCTACTCTGTGTGATTGAATGGGGCAGAAATTGTAATCCATGTGAATTCGTGTCTTTGCTTGTTAAGCAAACCTACATATTAAGAGCTCTAGTTATTGGGAAAAAATATTGCATTCAGGTCACAAGTTGTGCTTCCCATTTTGCTTTTCAAAGTCTCGATTAGTTATGGTACACAGGAAAAATATGATTCAGAACAAGAAAAAATGTTTTGTATAGGCTGAGTACTGACAGTTGAGTGGAAGAAAATAGCTATACAAAGAGCAAAGCGAACTCCTGGGAGAGCACATGCCTTTTGCTCTAAGGGACCCAGCGAAGGAGTCGCAGAAAGAATTTGGACAGGCCGCTCTTTATTTTGCTAATGGATGAATATGGAACTCATGAAAACAAGAAAACCTAAGTTCCTCTTTAGACTCAGAAAAGAAGTGGCCAGGTGACCTTTGACATCTCTGGCCTCCTTGTCTCAGCCCAAGACCTTAGGCTCTGACCTCTTAACATTTCAATATCCTGAAGCCAGGCCCTGGTCCTGCCAGGGCTGCAAATTATCCTTGAGATGTGGATACATATCCACGGGGTCAATGTTTTTCAAGGTGTGGTCTGAGGACCACCTACACCAGGATTACCTGAAGAGCTGTCAAAAATATGGATTCCTGGGCCAGATGGGGATGATCGAGCCCAGGAGGCTGCATTTTGAACATTGCCCAGACTCTGAGGACAGTAAAGTGTGAGAGTCACAGGACCAGTGTCCACTGAGAGATGACGAGAGTCACTTTCACTAAATTTCTTTAATGGGTTCCCTTTAGTGAAAAGCATTTATTAAAATGTGAAAGCTTGTCCACAAATCCTTCCATAAACCCAAAAAAGTCCTCCAGCCATTTTCTTCATTTCTCCTGGCATCTCTTCACAGAGGGAGTGCAGGAATGCTTTGTCCTTTAAAATAAGTTCAGCGAGTACTTGAAGAGTCATTTGGCAGGAGATGAGGAATGAGACAAAGGGGGAAGATTAATGACGAACAGAATCAGAGTCCTTGCTAAAATAAAAATGGATTCACACCCAGCTTCTTATGATGGGTAAGACATATGGCAGCTCGTGTGGGGAGCGAGCATGTTCAGTAGGAGGGGTCCTGCTGCAGGGCTGTGTGATATAGGGTGCCGCTTTCTCAGGCAGAAACAGCACATCACATGCTCTGAGGAGACGTACATGCCTCCCATGTGACGAGAGAAGCTGGCTCTCTAAAATTTGAGCTAACCCTGCCTGAAGGGCTTTAGTAAGTTTAATAAGTTTCTCAGGCTGATCAAGTTTAGGGGTTTGGATCTTGGTTTTGCTCTTATCTTTGGGGTGGCCTGACAGCCCATCGTTTTCTGTGACTGTTTACCGATAGTTTAAGGTTCCTCATTTGTAAAATGGGAGCCATGACCCTCTATCATTTCTAAGAACTGTGAGGGGAAAAGTGCTGGCCGCTAGAAATTGTGTCTGAGTTTTAGCTACAAACTATGGATGTGTTATTCTTCTACATCCTCCTTTGGGCTTTTTAGGGTTTTCACCAGGAAATGCCAAGACATACATGGAACTGTTTTGTTTTTGTTTTAGTTTTAATATAGGCAAGAAGGGCAATCATGTGTACTTAGTCATGTTAGGCACCAACCTTAAAGTAGCCAGTGCCCAATTGACTTTACGATTCTATTTCTAAGACTCATTCAAAATTATAAACATATAACTATACAAAGGATACTTACAAGTGTGGCTCTTATTATGCTTACAGTAGCAGTGACAAGAGTTCAGTTTTAGTCTGGGGAAACTGCTGCTTAATAAGAACTTTCCCAAACCCAGGTCCCTTTGAGATAAAAATTTCCACACTAAGTTTCATCGCCCTGCTAGAATTTCCTTTGGAATGTTTGTGCTAAATTCCTTTCTCCTTGATTGAAGTATACAAGACAAAATCGAGCTTCAAGACTGAAAAAAAGTAATGCACTGAAATGCATAGATATGTAGAATAACTTGGGAGAGGCAGTGGATGGGGTGGAGGAGGCAGTGGAGAGTTGGGGAAATGAATTAAACTCCCCAATAATTAAGAAGTGATTTACTTGGCACATTTAAAATTTGGAATGCTTGAACAGTAGGGCAGTGTATAACTTCGTTATGTGCCATGGGCAATCCCAGCAACTCAGTTTTACTTCATGAAGCTTTTTTTTTTTCTTTTCTTTTTTGGTATTTCCTGACTTGGTATGTGCAGTTGTGAACTTAATTAACACACTAGTGATTCTGCACCCTCAGGGAAAAATGGTAAATTTTGTAAAATGTAAATACAGAAAAAAAAAGAAAGTTCCTTTTCTTCCTGTTCCTTGCAGTCTTTATTTCCTCTCTTGTGTTCTGCGTCACGAAAACACGAAAGGCCCTTGAAGCTTTATAGAGCCCGAGCCTTGGACCCCACGAAGGTACAATACCCGAAGTTTCCGCCAACTCCCTCTTGTATCGTATAGACAATCCTAACTGCTTTTGTGTGACAGAATGCAGGGTTACTAGGTAGCAAAAATTAGCTCTGTAGAAAATGGCCTCACATCTCCAGTGCCTTTTTGTATTCTATTGCTCTCATTTGGAAGTAGCTTGTACAACTTGCTTTTGAATCAAGCCCCATAAGTTTCATTAATATCATTATTTTCATGAGACAAGCTTAAACCAATGAAGTTGTCTTGCTTTGTCCCCTTCTCTTCCTCCCACCCTCTTGGGAAAAACACCAGGGAAAAAGTCACCACTTTGGCATGTAGCTTGAGCGTGAAGCTCTGGTATGGAGAAGTCTATGAAAATAAGACATTTGTAAATGGATACATATATATTTAATTTCCTGTGTGTGTGTATATAAATTTCTGCTTCTGTTTACCGAGGATACGACATCATAATTAAAGGCATTTTATTTTACCCAATGAAGAGTTTTTTTCAGTTCACTTTAATTGGTAATTTAATTACAGAGCTAATTAGGAACAGAGTGGGTGTTGGGATTACAATGATTGTCTTTAACTGGAAATTCTTACCACTTACAAAGCAAGGAAGTTTTTAAATTATGGAACACTTAATGGATTAATAAGTTGGTAAATGCAACTGTATGAAGGTAGATCATTCACATGCCCTTCAATTGGCAAAACTGAGTAGTCTGATCTATTCCACTAAGTAATTATCACTCTGCTTTTCCAGCCTCCTGGGGTGGTCTATGCTGAGGCCCCAGGGAACTATGGCTTGAATGCTTTGGCCAGAATTTAAGCAGAAGATGGATCGGCTAAAAGCTTTTAAGGAGTAAGTACTGTATGGCCCAATACTTAAAGCAAACAATTCTCTTACTAGGCTTTGCCACTTGTACACGAAGAAAAGCAACGGAAGAGTTTCTGGCTCTGCCTCAGTTTTTCTACACCTTCGCCCACTGCAGGTGATGCTGGTGCTCCAGGGTGACAGAGGAGCATTTGGAGGTGGCTGAAGGGTGGCCTTGGGCACAGGTGTCTCTAGCTCAGGCTGGGTAGCCTTGGGTTCATTAGACAGAGAGGGCTGCAGCTGAGTGAACAAACCCATCCTCTCTCTGTCCCACCTATGAAATGAAGGCCCTCCGAGGGCTGGGCTTGAGCAGGGTACAGTGGTGGGGGACTAATAACTGAACCAAAGTACAACCCCTTTATTTCCTATATCTTGAGAATAGTTGTGACTGGTCTATTTAGGAGGAATCATTTGTTTCTTTACGAAACATTTAGAATTGTGTGAGGCTACATGCACAAGATGCTCAAACACAAAACACCAAAACATCAAATGTAAATATGTTGTCTATTTGAACACAAGTGACAGGGAATTCCCTAGAGGAAAGATTTCACAAGTGTTTGAAAAAGGCCTAGATCAGACTCCTATCTCCTGGGTCTCTTTTGTGAAAAGGTTCCATTAGGAAAGACAGGCTCCAGAAAAGCCAGCAGTTGGTAATGGAAAATGCTTAGGGCCATCCAGGTCCCAAGGATATGTTTGGGGAACTACCAAATCTCAGTCTCCACAGGGACTGCAGGGGAAGTGGTAGGGGAGATCACTGGGCCAAGTGAAGCCCACAGGTAATCTCTCAATTCTAGTTTCAGTCAGTAGCCTCACTCAAGCTCATTCTCCCCCAAACCTTGGACCTAATTTACTACCTATGAACTGAACTGACTTGAGCTTTGCTCATTTCCTTCTGCTGCCCATAGCATGGCCAAGAAAGGCCTCAGGGGGCCGGCTTGGAAAGAGGCACACATGAACCAGTTGTAACCTCTGGCCCCCAGCAAAGAGTGGCTTAAAAATGAAGGCAAGAAAGAACAGTCTTCTCCCCAAACAGAGAGTGAATTGATGAAGAAGTGCTTTTATCGGCCTCAATGTTTAGAACTATTATCAGTGTCTCTTCATTCACCAAAAGAAAGAGCTTCCTGATTCTTTTAAAAAATATTCTCACCCTCAATAACTCTAATTGTGCTAATGCTTCTACATCCTGGGCTGAGAAGGACAGATCCCTTATAGTTTATTTATTTGTTTTTTCTCTGACTTCAAAATGAAGTCCCTCATACTATTCAGCCTAAGGGAAAGGAAACTGTGACCACCCAAATGGACAGAGGCTCGAAAGAAATAAATAAAAAACATCCCACCCTTGAATATAATCTTTTCATTAAATTATTGAATTCACAGTTTCAATACAACGTTCATTCTTTTATTTAATAAATCCAAATATCTATCAAGAGCTCAGGATGAGTAAGGGTCATATAATTTTAATCCACACCCTGTTCTGAGTTTCTAGTTCGAGTGGAGGATGGTGTGTGCACAATATTATGTTACATGACAGAGGATAATAACTTCCATGTGTGAATGGTAGAGCCAGGAGAGAGAACCCTCCTTTGCAGCTGGGCTAATCAGGAAAGTCTTCATGGAAGGGGAGGACAGGGATCCAGCTGGGGCTCCTACTATGGTAGGATTTGATAGACTGGGGGCCGGGGCTTCCATTTCCTGAACGCTTACTTTTTGCCAAGAACTGTGGTAAACACTTTATAAACATCCAACTTACTTAATTTTCACTAGGACCGAATGAGGAATGATTATTTTTCCCAAAATGCACACCATAATAATAACAAAACTTTATTAAACCTCATTATATATCAGGCACTGTTCTAAGTATTTTACACAGATTAAGTCATTTAATTGTCAAAGCAACTCTTTGAAGTGGGCACTATTATTATTATCCTTCTCATTTTACAGATGAAGAAGCCAAGGCACAGAGAAGCATGTAACTTTCCTCGGTTTACCCAGCAAGTAAGAGACAGAGTGGAATAGAACCTAAAAGTCAACGCTCCAGACCTCCCTTCACCTTTATTTCTGCTCCCATGCTTCTCCTAGGGAAACCACAGATTCAGGAGGGGCCAGTGATAATGTCTAAGAACTCAATACTGATGTTTCTTTGTAATGTGTTTGTAAAACTCACACAAATTGAAGCATTTTGAATTGTGACCAATCTAAGAAAAAGTTTAAATTTTATATTTAATTAACAACTGGTGTTGTGACAGAGGCGAAAAGGTCATTTTCAACTCATGACTTGGATCTTGGGGGCTCTGGAGGAGGGAGTGAGGGGAAAAAGAGGGGGTGAGGGGGATGTAGAGAGGGAGGTGTTAAGAGAAGCACCTCCCTAACAATGGTCCAAGTTATTATCTTTCCCCAGAGTCTAAACCTCTTCAGGCAAGAAGGATGGGAGTGAATTATTTAAGGAAGTCATTTTGAGGAATTGGTGGTGCAGAAGTGGCGGAATGGAACATATCTGGGCATGTCTTCTCCAGGATAAAGCCTGTGATATCTACATTTGGTGCATAGCCCCAAGCTAGGGGCCCAAGGAGAGGTGCCAGGCTCCAGTAATGAAACACAGCCACTCTGCCGCTCAGTTTCAATCATGTAAGAATGAACTTGGTAGAAGAGTCACTTGAGCAGTGAAGGATTCAAATAGCATCTTTAAAGGGGAAGTGTAATTTTGTCTTAAAATCCCTGTCTCTTGCTTTGCAGTTTACAAAGTAGTTTCCCACACTTTCTATCACCGGATCCCACAGACTCAGCAGGGTGAGCAGGGCATTTTACTGATAAAAAAAGGGGGTTGAGGGAGTTTAAAGGCAATGGACTAATGACATAAGTCTCAGGATTAGGCTTGGTGCTCTGCCTCCCGGTAGCTTCCCTTGCAGTGACGCTACACTGCATTCACAAAGAGCCTTCCCTCCTCTGCCCAGCAGGGCCTGAGCAATGGAGAGGGGAAAGTGGGGGGTTGAAACTCCCTAAGGGCTGAAATGCCAGAGGAGACAGGTGACCGACCTCCTCTAGGTGGCACTGGAGAAGGAGAATAAGAAAGGAGTGGAAAGAATTCAGAACAGGGAGGTAAGGGCTTCATTATTAAACTGGCCAACAATATGTTCAAAGTCCTAGAAATAAAACCCTCAAGAAAAAATCCTTGAAGCAGAGATCTTTCTTAGCCACCTATGGGAAGGAACCAAAGCAGAAAAGGAAACATCCATGTGTTTGCTCAGCAAACCTTTAACAAGTACCTGTTCTGCCCCTGGCCCGGGGGACACCAAGATGAATCAAGGTCTTAGTTCACATAGAACTCATGAGCGAATATGGGACTCTTCTAAGATAAGACAGGGATGCGTGGAGAGACAAGGAAATAGTGATAAGAGAATAAGCTAGAGGAATGCTATGAGCTTGCTATGGGGGCAGAAGAGGGGCACCAAATGCTCACATGGGCCAACTCTTTGCCAGAACTTTCTAGAAGACTTCATGTGTGATACCTCAGAGTGGTCTCATGTCATGTGATGTAGGCAATATCATCCAATTTTCAGAAGGGAAACGAATCTCAGTGAGGTTGGGACACTTACTCAAGGTGACATAGTCATAAGGGGTTGAGGAAAAATTCTAACATGTTTGACACCAAACCTTTGGTTGTTGGAAGTGTCCACATTCCCACATTCCAAGTGACCAAAGTGCTGTGTCATTTTTATATGTCCCACTTACGGACACGCATCCTGTTTTCTCCCTTGTCTGGGAGCACGGAAGGGGGCTTAGGAGTGCGCTTTGAGTAAATGGTGAGCAGGGGCATTGCAGGGTATCAGTTCTCTTGCATTCTGACAACTAATGAGTAAACTGCCGATTCAGGAACCTATGTCTCTGAGGGGCCAGCAAAGTGTCCCAGGAAAGACAGCCTACCTCCTGGTGAGTGCTGAGCTTAGGGACTGCTCAATTTAGGTTTAAGGAAGAAGCAAAGAATTTAAGGCATGGTTGACAGAGGCCATTAAGTCTGTCCTTCTGCCTCTGTTCAACCTCTTAAATATACCTTTAAGAGGGTTTGTTGGTCTGGGTATATTAAGAAAAATATTTCCACTGGTTCAGTGACCTTCATGGGCAAGTCATGATCAGTTGTGGCCCAGTTGTTTTCTGGAAGGGCTATGCCGGACAGGTTGGCCTTATGTCGGCCACCAGCACCTTGATGCCCATGGCTGGGGTGAGGGCGTTGCAGAGAGCTGCTAGCAGACACCTGACCACCTGCACAGGGGCACTCTGCGGGTTAACTCCAAAATAGTTTCCCGTCCTTGGATAATTATTTTGTCGGAAATGAAACCTCTGGTGTTCCCTGGCCTCATTTTGATACCTGCCATCCTTCCTCTCCCTCTTTGGAGTCCTATAGTAATGTAATTAAAGTCCCTGGAAAATGTCAGCTGAAACCAAGGTTTCTGTCGGTTATAACCTATGAAAAATGTATTGGATTTAATATGTTTGGTTTGGGAAATCAGTTTTTGTCCACTATAACCAATTGTCCATAATAACCATGTCTGTTGTAAGTGGTGTGCACTGTAATAACCCTCATATAAAGGGTACAATGAAAGACAAACCATTTCAGATGGTAGCTGGAGCCATATCAATATAGATCACTGCCTACGTATATCAAATGATTGATGGCCATTTTTAAGGCTTTTTCAATTCAATGCCAGTACCGTCTAACAGCAGTAAAGCACACAGTATTTGCTGATACCCTTCCTGATAAACCGTCTAGTGCAAGTGAGAACAGCTTAAGGAATGAAAAGGCCCCGGGAGCCATTTCTTTCAAATGATCCATTCCCAGTGTCCTGGCAGGAGGACAGTCCTTGTGGTAGGAGATGGAACACGCTGAAAGCAGGCAGCAGATCAGTGGCAGGACATGGCCCCTGCCCAGGGAAAGGGGGCCGTCTCAGCAAAGCTGTGCTCACGACTGCAGGCCCCACGAGGCTGGCCACCACTGGTAAGGAGCGACCTGACAGGCAACCTTGAGGAAGAGACAGGTCTGGCTCCCCTTCATAATGATAGCAAACACGGACACACAGAGTTGGAAGCTCTATACTTGTTAATTCATTTAATCCTCATATATAGCTCATGAGGTCTGTATTCCTATTAGTTTCATTTTCACAGTTACAGAAAGTGGAGGCACACAGAGGCAAAGTGACTTGCCCAAGATTGTAGTAACTGTGTGATCAAGTTAAATATCACACTTAGGTCCGCTGGCTCCAGAGTCTGGGCATTTAGCTACGAGGCTATCCTACCTTGCCGGTCACAAAAGTGTATATAATATCACATTGGAGATCTCAAACAAGCAGAGAGTAGAATGGTGGTTACCAACGGCCGAGGGAAGAGAAAATTTCAGTTATGCAAGACCTCTGCCTAGCGTAGTGCCCACAGCTAACAATTCTGTGCTATCCACTTAAGATGTGCTGAAGGTAGCTCTTATTATCATAAGTGTTCTTGTGGTGTAGGCACACACTAAGAATGACGACAACAACAACAACAGAGAAAACTGGGAGCTGGTGGATATGTTTATGGCCTTGATGGTGATGGTGATTTCACAGGTATAATTTTATCTCTAAATGTATTGAGTTTTTTACATTGACTATGAACAGCTTTTACATTGACTATGTACAGCTTTTTACATCTTAATTATAACCTCAATAAAGTGTGTGTGTGTGTGTTTTTTTAAGTACATGGATAGTTAACTGTGATTTCTTGGGATAAATGTTGAAAGTTTCATGAGGCTGTTTGCAGCTGACATCCACACCCACCAGCACCTGCTAATAGCCTTGTCGAGGCCAAGATGGCTTCACTTCTCTCCCAGGCCCTGCCTCACCATGGCGCCAGCTGACAAGCTCGTTCTGCCCCGGGTACACGCACCAAAATGTGACCATTCAGACCAGGCCAGTTCTCTACACTCACACTCCATAAGAGCCCACACTGCTCCTGTACAGCACATTCCTGTCTCATACTAAACAATTATTTGCATAACTATTTTTGAATATTTGTCTCTCAGAACTGACTGTAAATCCTGGAGACAGGGATCATTCGGTCTATTCATTGCTGTCTTCCCGTGACAGCCCAACAATGAGCCTTGCACACAGTAGGGTCCAAGAATTGTTAAAGGATGAGAAAAATGAATAAAATTCTTCAAAACTGGAAGAGAACGAAGGTATTTTATCTGTCCTTCCTGCCCTTTATTCAGTATGAGAAATGCGATAAATCCTTTTCAAAAGGATTACTTTTCTTAAAATATCCATGTTTCTGTTAAGGAAATGAAATTTCACAAGAGCTAGGACCCTCCGATATGAAACCAGGGCAACTTTCAAAACTCTCAATTCCAGACACACGCACGTGTACATGTGTGCACCCCAGTGTGCGCCCCATTAAACTAACCGTGCCCACACTGCAGCTCCGCGTCCTCCGCGAGGTTCCCTTCCTCCCGGGGAGCATGCATCAAAGGGGTTAGCCCACTGTCTCGGAGGAATCCTCCTGATCCTGATGTTCACTTGCTTTGGGAACACATGCAGACACTCACAGTTTAGCACAGGGGCCCTGTCTTTTCAGCCGTCTTTTAATCTTTGGTAAATTGAACAGCGTGGAGAACTTGCAGGTGACAACCAGCTTGGCTGAGGCTGCAGGGATGAAAACCGTGTCAGTGGAGTCCCTAAAAGTCCTCCAATGTGCTTGAAGCATAAAAAGAGAACCCTTGATCCCGGCTATCAAAGGGTGCAGAAAGATCAAGAAGAATTAAAACTGATGGTGTGCCAGAAACCACCTGCAACAGAAGGTCATTACTTCCCCTCGTTAAAACAGCCTCAGTTCTGGGGCCTGATCTGAAGCTTAATTGAAATGTTTCAAATAGTGGATTATAAGGAAGATGAGACATCCCCTGTCCATTTCATGACCTTTGCTAAGAAAGGCCGATTGGTAATAAGGTATAAAAAAAAAAAATCTGAGTGATTGCCTGAAGACAGCCAAGCCTCTTAATGATATGAGCTGTGACACCTTCCTTGGTAAGGGGGAGGGGTGGGGGGTTGCCCAAGATACTACAGGGATAGGAAGGATCAATGGGAAGGCAAGAGGACCTGGGCCTCAGGATCCCAGCCACCCCTGGAATCTGCTTCTCTGTCGCCTTTCTGTGACCTTTCCTTTTCTAAACAGGAATGAAGGGACGCCAAACGCAGCCCTACATCTGGGATAATAACTGTTCGTTGTCCCAGGCGTTGTTCTTGTGGTACAAACGGTGCATTGCCCTGTCATGATTCTTTTGCAATCTTTCTATCTAACTTGTGTATTCACACATGACCCCCCCCCCCCCCCCCCCCCGTGATAGATAAAGATGAGTAAAGCCCTCCAGGTCTGCAAAGGGTGGGAGTGAAGCATGGCGGGGGGGGGGGCGCTGGCAGGAGATAGCTCAACTGCAATCTTATCAATGATTCTATATCCTGAAAAAAAAAAATCACAATGCAGCTGCCACTCATGCTTTTCACATGATAATAAACTGCAAGTCATATTTACCCAGAGATTTGAATGCCTTCTGGCTCTCTTCCTCTTTTTGGTATGATTATCTGCCCTGGCAGAAAAGTACACGTCTGAAGTCCTGTGATTATCTCAACCCCCAGCTGGCACATTGTGAAAGTCACTGTTTTGGGGATATTGTTGTAGCAGCTAATACAAAAGCTTTACAAAAGTTTCTATATTTCACGGTCATTATGCTTTGGACTCACCTGTCCTGACCTGAGGCGTGTTTTAAGTTTCGTACATGATTGCTTAGATGCTGGTCTTTGGGAACCTTCTAAGGTCTCTCTATGCAAAGTCTGATCCACAGCATCAAGATTGTGGGGGCTCTGTTTAGAAATGCAGAGTCCCAGGCCCCACCCCAGATCTAATGAAGATCTGTACTTTAGCAACGTCCCCAGGTAGTTCATATGCACACTGAAGTCTGAGAGCTTTAGGAGGGGAAGCTCTCTTGGCTTGGTGGGTTGGAGGAACGCACTGAGCATTCCTTGGTGCAGAATGTCTCTCTAAGGTGGGATTTAGTTGACCCAGTGCTGACCAGGACCAGAGGGATGCTTTGGTTTTTTTTGGCATGCTTCCAATAAGAAAGGGTTGATAAGTTCTCCAACAACTGGAACTGTTTTGCAATCAAAAACAAACATAAAAAGACAGGAGGCCGGGCACCAAGGCCGGGCACTGAAGGCTGGTACTGAAGCCAGGCACCGAGGGTGGGCGCCGAGGCCGGCCTGCCAGAGCCTTAGGACTAGAGCTCCTCACATGGCCTGAGAGAAAGTACTAGTTGCTCCTGATCTAATTAAATTTTTGTGTGGTGGCAAATTTGTTTGAACGTCACTAAATCCTCCAAATAAAAGAATAGCTTGGACCATCTGGTTCTCTAGGATGAAATAACTTAATTTAGGTCAGGAAATTATTAGTAGTTGTTTTGGGTTATTTAAAAATAGAAACTTTAAGTCCCACCTGCTCTGTTTCCCTTCTGAAAATACTTTCTTTTTTTCCCCACTAAACCATTTGAGTGAAAAGTTGAACTATGAAAGTTAGTTTTGTTTTTACATTTTGCTCTGGGTATCTGATTCTATCTCATTTAATCCTAGTATAACTTTTTCTTCAAAATTCAATATTTGTTCCCCCTGAACAAATATACATACACCTACCTCAATTTTTGACTTTGCTTTCATTATTGCATACATTTCTGCTGTCTCTGAATTTGTCCTTTACTCCTTTCTTCTTGACTTTCAGCCCCATGATGGTATGAAATTCTCTTAATTATATTTAATCCTTTTCCCAAAGTATTTTCCTGTTTGTTTTTCCCATTAGTCTTCAAACACAGACATAACTGAAAAAGCATTTATTTATTTAAAAAATTTTTTTTACAGGAAGAGAGAGAGAAAGTCAGAGAGAGGGATAGACAGGGACAGACAGACAGGAACGGAGAGAGATGAGAAGCATTAATCATTAGTTTTTCATAGCGACACCTTAGTTGTTCACTGACTGCTTTCTCATATGTGCCTTGACTACAGGCCTTCAGCAGACCGAGTAACCCCTTGCTCGGGCCAGCACCTTGGGTCCAAGCTGGTGAGCTTTTTGCTCAAGCCAGATGAGCCCGCGCTCAAGCTGGTGACCTTGGGGTCTCGAACCTGGGTCCTCCACATCTTAGTCTGACGCTCTATCCACTGCGCCACTGCCTGACCAGGCGAAAAAGCATTTATTGAAATGTTTAAAAGGATTTTTCTGTTGAAATAAATCTTGATGTAATTTTAAATAATTTTGTACCTATATCCAAGAAACCCAATTTTCCTCCCCAGACTTTGGGTTACTTTAAAAGTAACCCCAAAACTTATGTCCTCTTTTAAAGCTTTCTATGATGGTGAGCAAGAACAGACAGAAGTCACGGCACTTCAGAGATCCAAGTCCCAAGTTCCTGGATGATCCCAGGGGCAAGTCCTGCAATTCTGTTTTGGCTAGAGCCCATTTTTCTTATCTGAAAAGTGAGGCAGGTGTCATCACCCTGTCCTTGGGATGTGAGAGGGCTGAGCATTCCTCTGAGCTCTTTCTCTTCAGAGACAAGCAAGCTGAGCTGAAAATTTGTCATGATGTCTCCAATCCTGTCTCATCTCCTGGTCCCCTTATTCAACCAGATGCTTCAATACATGGAACCCTTGTTAGTTTCCTGCACACACCGAGTGGTTTCATCCTTCTCATGTTTGTGTATGCTCTTCCTTCTGTGGGATCAGCTTCTCCCCTTGTCCATGCTAGACACGTTTCCATAGTTCTTGTCAGCATCTCTTTCTTTGAGCATCATCCTTCCTTGATTTTCTCAGGTTAAGTTCAGTACCATTTCCCTTGTGACCTCACTGTTCAAGATACATCCCTTCAACGTTGAATCTACCACCTGTGCTGTGCATTTCCTTACATTGTGTATTTTTCTTTCAAATTTACTTCTCTATTTTCCAAACAAAACATGAGCTTTTGGGAGTCAAATATCGTGACTAATTTATGTCTATGTTTTCAGTGCCTGGTTTGACAAATACTTGTAGAATAAATGAATGTGTGACCTTCTAAATCAGGCTGCATTTGGTTGTTTTAAGGAGTGATTTTTTTGGATAGAGTTCTTTGGTTGCAAGCAACAGAAACAAACTTGAACTTGATTAGGCAAAAAAGGGGAGAATTTGTCATAACAGTTTCGGAGTATCACATGGAACTCAAGGTAAGAATGCAACCAGACTCTAGGACCAGAATGGAACTGGTAATTAAAAAGAAATAGGGATCTCTTCATGTCAATTCTGCTCCTATTTATTCATCTTCCATCTCTACTCCTCCTTCTTTCTCCACTTTCTCCCTTTCCTTTCCTTCATCCATCCCCATGGGTTTCTCTGTTTCTCAGATCATATGAAGAAACTCTGTTGTACTGTTCACAAAAATTAGGGAACTTTTTATAGCTTCATGTTTATTTTGAAATATCCCCGAATTATTCTCACAAAAATTAGGGGATATTTTATCACTTCATGTTCATTTTGAAATATCCCCTAAATTTTGTGAGCAGTATATATGTCCAGACATCTACGGAGTCCAATAAATGTTCCCTTTGTTCTAACTCCAAATAGCCAGTAGAGAATCTGATCAACCCAGCTGGGGTCAAATGCCCACCTCTGGACACTCATCTATAGCCAGGGAGAACAGAAGGTTACAAGGAGGCAAAGTTCCAAAGGAGCCTTCTATTTTATGAAGCACTTCTGTGTACATTTCCTCATTCATTCTTTACTACCCTTTGGGGATAAGGATGGACTGTTTTGCAGTGGCACATGGAATGGTCCACAGACTGAAAAGAGTGATTATAGGAAGAACAGTTAGGAGCCTGTCAAAACAATCCCACACCTAATCCACTGTTATACCCTTTTTGTTTAGCCTATCAAATACCTTTAAGGTACACTAATTTCTCTCTGTGACAACTCTAGTTTAGCTGATGTTTTCTCACCTGGACACTGCAATAGCTTCCTAACCAGTTCATTTTCATTCCTTTGTCCTGCCCTACCCACCTTTCAGATACTGCAAGATACTGCAGATGTAATGATCATTTTGAAATTAAAATCTTCTCATCATTCTTAAGATTAAGGCATATGCCTTTATGTGGCCTAGTTTTGTTCTAACTCCTGCAATGGTCTTCTCTGAATTTTTTGCATATGTCATGCTTCCTCCTACCTCAGGGCCTTTGCATATGTCATTAATTCTGTCTGGCAGACTTTGAATCATCTTCCATCCTTTGGGACTCACTAACACTCATTTTCGCAGGGAAGCATTCACTGATTTTTTTTCTAATTTGTCAAATCTTGCTATTAGAGTTTTCAAGTCCTACATGCTTCTCACTCCCATTACAAAAAAATTTTTTTTAAAGAGAGAGAGAGAGAGGGAAAGTGGGAGGAAGAGCATCCATTAGTAGTTGTTTCTTGTATGTGCTTTGACTGGACAAGCCTGCAAGCCTGGGGTTTCAAACCAGCAACCTCAGTGTTTTGGGTCGATGCTCTGTCTATTGCACCACCACAGGTCGGGTACACTACTGTGGTTTTAATTAAACATTTATTTCTATGATTATCTAATTAATGTCTGCCTCCCTACTGGACTGTAAACTCCATGAGGAAAAGATTTTATCTTTCTTGCTCCCCATTGTATTCTCAGTATATATCTCAGTCATTTGACACTCAATAAGTATTTGTTGAACAAGTAAATAAATAAATGGTTAAGTGAAAGATTCTGACTTTTCTACCAATTTGCATAAATTATTTTGGACCCTTTTCTTCACTGTTTTTAGTCTCTATTTCTTAACTTTTAAATGGAAGACAAACCACTTATCCCTCAAGGGTAGCCAACAATAAATGAGCGAATGTATGCAAAAGTACTTTATGAAATTTAAAAAAACTGCAATAACCTAACAAATAGAGATTATTTCTACTTTATATTAGGAAAACTTGTCAAGGAGTTGAGGAAACATAGAGTTGGGGTGAGAACCCAGTCATCCTGGCTATGTGGCAATCTAGTGTCCCATTCTCTTATTGAGGGAGTGGAGGCAAGAATCAAACATACTTTCAACCTTCTGGGTTGGAATGGGCCACTGTCAGAGTGAAATGAGAAACTCAAGGTAGGAGGAATGAGTTTTATTTTTGTGAAGCTAAAACTGTGATATTTTAATAGGACTAATTTTTTATGAAATTACTGAGGTTTCCTGAGCAAAAACAAAACCCCTGGGAGTTACTTAACTGGCATTCTTAGTTCTTGTGAGGATTTTACTTCTACTTATAAAAGAGATGAATGGAAGTGTTTATTATTGTGAAGTTCTTATAACAAGAATTTTAAATGTGAAATGTATCATGTTACAGCTAGTGCTCGACTTACAACCATGATTGGTTCCGACAGACTGGTCGTAACACGATTTGGTCGTAAGTTGAATAGGCTATGTGTACAGTACTGTGAAATGATGTTATAAAAATCTTTAAGTTATATTTTATCATAATTTTCTTTCATTATTGTTATATATCATAATTTTCTTTGTTCATTTTATGCCATTTGTATCATCTCTACACCATTTTGTTTCTTATTTTTACATTTGTCAGGTTTAAGTGAAACACTGCATTACCAGTAAAACTGGTTTAATATTTGCAAAACATACAAAATTACAAAATACAGGTGCATACAAAAACTGCTCCCGACGCGGCGCAGTCGTGGTTAGCGGTTGTGGTCGTAAAGTCGAACGGTTGTAAGTCGATCAATACCTGTATTGCTATATTCAGTCAAATGCAAATAGATCTTGATTGTGAGTTTAACAAAAGACAGTGTTATTTTGATACCCAGATTTCACTGCTATATTGCAATTATTATTGTTAGTGTCCCCAAGGACAGGAGGACATATTCTGTCTCTCCTCTCTCCCTCCTTTCCTTCCTTTCTTCTTTCTCTTTTCTTTTATTTTGTATTTTATTCAGTAAAATTTTTATCTGCCAAAATATGTGTAAGGCCAGTGCTAGAAGCAGTCAAGAGCATTTCACGCCTATGGTCTCCTGAGGGTGTGGTGGCTGTTTTGCAGTAGGAGGTTAGTAGCCAGGGAATCTGTACACCCAACAACTATTTACTGAGCTCACCTACTTTGAACAGTGACTAAAGAGTAAGGCAAAGAGCAAGGAAAAGGTGGGAGATGAGAATGGACAATGGCATCCAAGCAGAGAGAGATGATGACCCCAAAACCACCACGACATGGAGCAGACTTAGAGGCCTAATCTTGATAATAATAGCTAAACCTTTTTCTCATGGACCAGTCATTGCTCTAAGTGCTTTCTAATTCTCAAAATGACTTTATATCATGGGTCCTATGATGACTATTATGTTAAATGAACATATGAGGAAACCGAGGCAAAGAAAAATTAAGCAATTTACCTAAGGTGGCCCAGCTAACAAGGGATGGAAGGGAGTGGGGGAGATTTGAACCCAGCCAATCTGACTCTGAGCCCATGCTTGTAACAGTGTTCTGTGTTACCCTGGGTATGAGCACATCCCCGAGCAGTGAGAATATACGGTCCCTTTTCCCAGAGAGAGAGAGAGAGAGAGAGAGGAAAGCAAGAGAGGTTGGGAGGCCAATCCCTGTCTGAATAAAACTGCTAGCCTAGTTTTTGAAGTGAGTGTCATTCTAAGCAGTTCTCCCTGCCCAGGCTTTGAGGTGGTCTGTCACGAGCCACCTGTACTTTCGACCTGGAAATGGGCACATTCATTATTCACCCAGCCTTTGATTTGGGAGAGTAATGTGCAGAGACGGCTATTGGGTGGCTTCCACCTGCCAGATTCTCCTGGCTATATTTAAAGTCATGGTTGTGCATTAATATTTTATACTTAGCTAAATTGTGCACATTGCATTTAAGACCAGGTTTGCCTTGTTTTAAAACATCCAAATTGGGATTAAGTATTCAAGCTGTAATCTCTTTAGTGGGCGTCTGTCCATTGGATTTGTAGGACATAAAGAGAGTTATTGAAATACTGTAACTTTAATATTTTTTATCCTCTATACAGAAATGATTCTTAAATGAATTTAGAAACAAGGAAAGACATTGGACAGATACCAATGAACAGAGCAGCTCTCATTATCTTTCAGGGCAGTTATAACAGAGCCTGCATCTGTGTAAGCTTTTCCATCTAGATTCTTCCTTTTAAGCGGTAATATGCTATGCTCCTTGCTACCAGATAGTGAATTCCCTTAGGGTTTCTAATTTCTCCCTTCTTCCTGTTTGTAATGCTGTTGTTCTAAGTTGTTACAGTTTCTCTCACTCTTTACCCTGGAGAATTGAATTCGTCCAAATCTAGACTATTTCCAGGAATTTGGCAGGGCTGGAGTAGGTTGGGGGTTAGGACAGGTGACTTGAAATCTACACATATGTATTTAATTGAAGAATGTGCCACTCTAGTTAGTGTTCTGCAAATACTGAATATGAATAATCGGATAAGACACTTACTAGTATAAAGAAACCAATAAATTTTATTTTTGTGGTACATTAAAATCAAATTCAGATAAAAATTTAAAATCATAGCATATCCAAAGTAATCATTTGATAGCTACATATAAATCTGTTTTAGAGATAGGCGAGCACAAATTATGGAATGCCAGAGCAAGTTGATTTAGGCTGCTTTTTCGCGAACATAAATAATGCAGAGTGCCACAAATATTCAAGTACACTTAACTGAACATAATTAAAATATTGGAATATATTTTAAAAATAAATAATTAAGTAGTTAGAAGTATCTGCAATCTTAATTCAAAGTGATAGGCGTCTGGTGATTTACATTAGGCCGTTTACCCCGTACTTTTTCTTTAAAGTGTACAAATAAAATTTGCATTTAATAAAAATTGTGATTCTGTCATGTTGGAGGATATTGGCAGATTCTATTTCAAGCACAAAACACAACCTTTGTCTCTCTGAGCCATCACCAGATGGACTGAGAACAGACATTTTCGGCTCAGCTGAGCAGCTTGCCTGCTGAGACGCCGCTCACACCCGCCGCCACATTTTCACACACCGGCCGGATGGAGTTCAGTCTGCCTGTCCCCCTTTCTAGACTGTCAGCTCCTTGAGGGTAGCGACCTCTGAGTCTCTGTACACCCAGTGTTGAGTAAAATGCTGGCGAGTAGCAGTTGTTTAACGAATAGTGTGAAATTAATAAATCAAAGAGTGAATGAATAATGAATGTTTCTACCCTTGCTCCCTGTTCTCAACCCATTACGTACGTAGTAGGTCAGGCACACCATTGCTCAGGAGTTTGCCTACACTTCCCCCACCCATCTAGGGGGCACTCTCCTAGTTACAGACAGAGCTCACTCCCTCATCTTTTTTCAATGTCACCTTCTCTAGGAGGCCTCCTCCGACTACTCTATTTGAAATAAAATTGCCCCCTCTCAACACTCAGATTCTAGCTACATTTGCACTACCATATGAGGCACTATAATTTACTTGTTTATTTTGTGTATCATCTTATCACTTTCACTAAAATATGTCAGCTCCATAAAGGTCAGAATTTTCTGTTTTGTTGACTGCTGTATCCGCAGCTCACGGAACAGTGTTAAATACATAGTCTATGCCCGGCAATAACTCATCTCATGTATGAATAAATGAACGAGTGAGTTGAAGATGGAGAAAAAGGGCTGCTCTGAAGCAGAAGGTTAACAAATGTGATTGCAGGATGTATCCAGTGTTTCGTGGCCCCGCAGAAGTAGGGCAGACACACGTGCGTATCTTTCTGCCTCAACCACCATTGATGGCTCCTCAAGTTAAGAGGAAACTGGACATTTTAACTAATTCAAATTTCTTGCCCAGTGTTCCATCAATTTCTCTGGAGATCTGAGTTTGCTTTTGAAGGCTTGGTCCAGACAAATAACACTTTGTTAATCTCTTCAGGCCAGAGTGGATTCTTAGCCTTCTTAGGGACTCGTTCAGCAGCTTCTCCCTCAGCTGTTCATTGTTCTTGTCCTCGCTCTGTGTCCTCACCCCCGAACTCCTTGACAGCCTGGAGACCTCATCACAGCATTATCCCCCTTCACACTCTGCAGGTCCAGGAGCACCAAGGCTGGTCAAAAATTCCGGGTCTGCCGCCCTGTGTGATCTTGAGCCATATTGTAGGTTAAATTGTTGCAAATTCCTTGCCATCTCCTATTGAGAGGTGATGCTGCATCTAGACTGGTCTGTGACTGGCTTTGACCAATGCAATTATGGTGAACATGACTCTGTGTCAGTTCTGGGCCTACTTTTAAGTGGACTGGCAGTCACTCCTTCCTCCTCTTTGAAGCCCTGAGCTATCAGGTATGAAGTTTGGGTTTTCTGCTGGAGAAACCATGTAAAGGGAGACAGGCCCTAAAGTTACATGGAAAGAGAGAGGTCTGGCCTTCCCAGCATCCCAGCTGTCCATGGCCTTGTAGCTGTTCCCCGTCCTGTAAGTGAGGCAGCTTGGATATTCCAGACCTACATGCTATCTAAAAGGCCCAAGTGAGACCATCAAAACTGTGTAGCTGAGCCCCAGTCAACCCATAACATTGTGAAAAATGATAAATTATTGCTTTAAGCCACTAAATTTGGAGGTTGTTTGTTACACAGTATTTGACACAGTCAAGTACAGAACTCCTTTGAGCTTTTATTTTCTTATCCGAAAAATGGAAACACATCTCTGCTCATGGGGCTGCTAGGAGGTTGTATGCAAAGTACCTAGGACAGTGCCTGGGAGACAATCATTCAGTGAATGCCAGGTTCCTTCCTCTTCCCTTCCCTGGGCAGTGCCTGAAGCTCCAGGCATGTCCCTTCAATTTCATCACTCTTTAAAATGTCTCTCTTTTTGTCCAGCCATTTCCTTTTACAATTTATTTTGGAGAAGACAATTTAATAAGCTCACCCCAGAGGACATGGACAATAGCTTTATTTGTTAGTGCTTCAAGGCTATTTACATTTAGAAGGCTCAGTAAGGCACAAATCTCTTTCCCAAGGATTAAAATTTTAGCTGCAGATTTCAGGCTCCATAAAGGAGGAGTGCTGGGATGTGAGAGTTGTGGGGAGAAAGCCATCCTTCTTAGAACCCCTCTGTATTACTTGTTTGTAAGCCCTTAACTTCAGGAGGAAAGGTAGCCCTACTCAAGATTCAGCCATGCTCAAGCCAAGGGAAGCTTTTACTTTCTTCCACTCAGTCACCATATCAGCTTTACCATCAGGCATCTAGATTACTCTTATTCCTTTCTTTAAGCTAAGGTGACCAGACGTATCGCTTTTGGTGGGACAGTCCTGATTTTTAACAATTTGTCCTGCGTCCTGTGGCGTTTTAAAAAAAGTCCCGATTTTTGGAAAGAATGCATGGAAAGCTAGGGAACAGCGGGAGAATGGGAAGGGAATATATGGTTTTCTGCCGGGAGACCCCGCCTCAACCTGGAAGCGCCCACACTGCTGCAAGAGCTGGCTGCCCAGTGCAGGGCCATGAAACAAAGAACTTCGGGCAGGATGTACCTGCTGGGACAGCGGCTGTCAAGTCCCCTAACTACCCATAGGCCCGCGTCCTGGATGCCGGTGGGCGGCTCCTGGCTCCGCGAGGCACAAGCCACTCGGTCTCCAGCAGCCAGCGGGGCTGGACGCAGGGAGCGCTTGTGCAGCTCTAGCATCGGTTTCGGGACTGTGTAACCTGATCCATCTGACTCACTCAAAATTTCCCATATAGTAATATTTCCGAAAATGATCTTTTTAATGAGATATCATTATTAAAAAAATAGATTGATAAGGAAAATCACAATAGAGAACAAATGCTTAGAAATATTTCATCATTTTGAAACAAACCATGTTCCATACAATAATGCACTAAAAATTGTGGAATATGCGCTGTCTTTATCAGGAACTAATGCTGCGACTGAATGCGTTTTTTCTATGGTAAATAAAGCGTGGACATCAGAAAAATCACAATTAGTGTTGAGACTTTGAAAGCCATTTTATGTGTGAAATATAATTTAACAAATTCTTGTGAAAACTTTCATGATCTTTTAAACAACGACAGCAATCTACTAAAAAATTCACTCAAATGAGAAATATGTCAAAGAATAAAATAATACTATACATAATTTTAAAAATGTATTATATTTGTAAATTGTATTTATGTTGAAATTTAAAAAATATATTACAATATTATTTTGCATTCTATGAAATTGTTTTTTGCTCCATATAGATCAAATTTTTAATCAATAAACCCACCCCCCACCCCCCGTTAATGGTGTCCCGCTTTACCAATTTTAAAATCTGGTCACCTTACTTTAAGCCCTCCATAGACTGTTCATTTTTTAAAAGTGGTGCGTAACTGGGAAGGAGGGTAAGCTCCACCTTGTATCTTCCCCTCAGTTGGGAAAAACAACCATCTTCCCTTGAGTGTAAAGAAGGTAAGAATGGGGGAGGCTTGGGTCAGAAAATGACCCACCATGCCCTGCCTGATAAATAGCACAAATTTAGTGAACTTTATTCAATTAAAATTTTAAAATGAAATGAATAGTAATGATGATTGAGGAAACTGGGAATGGTTTGCAAGGGTAGAAAGCAAAAGAATAAAATTAAAAACACCAAATAACAGAATAAAGTGCAAAGATCTAGATAATGCATCAACTACATAAATGGTCAACAAATAACTATAAATGGGTTATGTCTAAAAGCATGTTTTTGCCCTGGCTAGTTGGCTCAGTGGTAGAACATCGGCCTAGCATGTAGATATCCTGGGTTCAATTTCTGGTCAGGGCACACAAGAGAAGTGCCCACTGCTTCTCCACTCCTCCCATTCCTCCTTCTCTCTCTCTCTCTCTCTCTCTTTCTCTCTCTTCTCCTCCTGCAGTCATGGCTCAATTGGAGCAAGTTGGCTCTGGTTGCTGAGGATGGCTCCATGGCCTCTGCCTCAGGTGCTAAGCAATGAAGCAACACCCCAGATGGACAGGGCATCGCCCCCTAGTGGGCTTGCCAGGTGAACCCCAGTTGAGGCACATGCGAGAGTCTGTCTCTGCCTCCTCTTCTCACTGAATTAATTAAATAAATAAATAAGAAAGAAAGCATGTTTTATATCTCTGCATAATAGAGGAAGGGGTATAATAGATACATTGTCTAAAGTCACTTCAATTTACAGAGGAATGCTATGGTTTTTGAAATCAAACTATTAAGCTAAGAAGGAGGAATATTATATTCTTTCTTTCTAAACTTCTGTTAAGTTGAATTGTAATGGTTTGCAGATAAATGCATGGTGGAGTATGATGGCTTTCTCAACCTCATTGTCATCCAGTAAATAAATCCTGTAGCCTTTTTATTTCCTTGCCTTGAGCAATGTAAAAATCCCTTCCTCCCATCTGTGAGGTGATGAGGGAGCGTGATGAAGTTAGGGTACCTCAGTTTAAGTCCTGGACAAGTTACTTAATTTCTCATACCCTCATTTAATCTCCACAACGTGGGATTACAGTCTTGTCCATATCTACCCCAGTGAGATCATTCCCACATGAGAAAGCAGTGCACCTGAAAGTGAGAAGTCACATCAGGAGAACGATTTTGTGGACACCGATTGTCCCTGTCACTACATTGATAAGGAAGGCAGATGTAGATGGTAGCTTACCATGTAAAATTTTTGAGCTTTCTAAGAGCTTTCATTCTGCCACACACCCTAGTGAAAGCGGGCTCCCAGTCAAGAATGAGGTTTTCTTAGAGCTAAAGCAAATAATCCCAATTTGGTGGATGGACCAATTTGTCAAAAACAGTTATTTCAGAAGAGATCATTTTTTGGGGGGTCTCTGGGGATTTTGAAGGGCCCATAACCCAAAGCTTTTACACTAATTATTTTAAATTAGAAATGTAATGCAGACACCTGTAGAGAATATAATGTAAGATAATAAGTTACCCACAGGTAATCACTGTTAAAAGTGTCTCTTTGTAACTCTTGTTATAGTTAGCATTATAAATTTAAACAGTATACTTCTACCTATTGAGTTCTAAATCTTGCATAGTGTCTGTTGATGCCATGATCTGGAACATGGAATATTTGGTGCAATTGCAATGTTGCTCATTTCCCATCCTCCACTTTAGTTCTCAGGTTTTGTTAGTTACACTTAGTTATTACAAAGATCATTTTAGTAATTTTAATTAATATATATTAATACTTCTAGTTTCTGATTTATTGAAATTAGACTTCTGCTTATTTTCTGCTATGAAAAATTAGATTACGTACATGCTCTTGTAGCTCTTTCTCCCACATTAGGTTATGTCTAGTTCACTATTTTTGAAGCTCATACCTATCCTGAATAAAGAAGTAATAGTTAAGTAGTTTAAAATAGAAGGCTGCTTCTTTTAAAGTCCTTTAGACATATAAGAAAAGAGTCAGAAATTGAAAAACATTAAATATGTGTTAAGAAACTACCACAGTTTGGGGTTAAATTTTGTAGGGAACACAAACAAGTATAGCATAAGATTTCTGCCCTCAATATACTCATTACCTAGCAGAGTTGATAATAGATGCAAAGGAAGTTTGGCAGCGACAGAAACTAGTCACACAGTTCAGAACCTATGCGCCAAGTCAGAGGCCAGCACTCCAGGGTTGTGATTGCACAGGCTATGAGTTCTCAGTAGGCCTACTGGTTCATGGGAAACAGCTCAAGTCTGGGAGGCATACTCTGACCTTGGAAGAAAGAGTAGGATCTGGACTGGTGGACCAGAGAGACTGAACAATGTAGGCAGAGAGGAGATTGTGGCCAAGAGGCTGGAGGCCTTTAGATGCCATCTTTGGTGGGTGGATCAGTCAGGTGAACAAAGAGTCCATGTTGCATCAGGGAGGGAAAAGGCTAGTTAGCAAGGGGGCTTGGACCTTGCGAAGGTTCTGAAATGTAGGCTAAGGTGTTTGAATTTTAGCCCAGCCAGAAGATTTTGAGGAGGAGTACATGGTTAGGGCTGTGTCTGAGAAGGCTGCAATGTGTTTAAAAATGTTTATGAATCAAAGCTGTGAAATATGTGGGGAGGATGATGGTGTGCTAACCATATGGAAAGATAGCTAATAGCTAATTATATCAATGGTATTAATAAAAAAGTTACCAATTTAGGCTGTAATGTTAACAGAAGACTTTGAGAAGTAAAATAGATAATATCAGCAATTATTTAGTAGCAAAATTCACTTATTGATAAATCAAAAATTTTAAGAAATTTAGGAATTAAAATAAACTTTCTTGTCTGGCCTGTGGTGGCACAGTGGATAGAGTGCAGGCCTGGAATGCGGAGGTCGCCAGTTTGAAGCCCTGGGCTTGCCTGGTCACGGCACACACAACAAGTAGCCAATGAGCAGCTAGAGCGAAGCAACTACTTCTTGTTCCCTGCCCTCTTCCTTCTGTAAAATCAGTAAATAAAATCTTTAAGAAAAAAAAATTAAAGTAAACTTTCTTACAGTATCTTGTGACTGCATGATCATTTAAGACTAAGGAGTATAGATTTCTCCTGTCATATTTGAGAGGGAGTCTAAAGAAACTTATTCTTTAGAGAAAAGTGTGTGTGTGTGTGCGCGCATGTGTATTTGGTCTGAATTATTTAACAATGCACAGGTGGGTATGATCACCATACTGTTATGTTATGGGGCTCATTTATTAGAATACTATAGCCTTTGGGCAGATGACAGGAAAATGGGTAAGGGCCACATTTTTAAATAGATTTTAAAAGCCTTTTTGTTTACCTTAGTTACAGAACCTATAAAGAGGTAGAGGGACTCAATCATTATAAAGTAAGTTCTTCTAAAGCAATGAGTCAATCAAGATAGAGGTTCTGTTTCTGAAAGCCAAGATCTCATCAGCTATGGGTTTATACATTTAGGTTTGTGAAAAGTCCAGATGGGTCGAGGTCCTTTACCCAGAGGGGATTACATGGAGATAAAGATAGAGTTCTCCTCCTGGAGGAGTTACTGTTTAGCAGAGGTATATAGCCAATTTTGTTATAATCTCAGAATGGAATTATTCTTACGGTGTGAGCATGAACTACTAAGAGGGTGGTCTAATAAAGCAATTCACTTACCTACTCTCTTTGCTCCCATCTTATTAGAAATGCAGAAGTCTTTGTGTTGATTTTCCTGAAGCATCTCCTCTATTGTCTTCTTCCTTTGTAATGTGCTTCACTGGTTGTTTTTATGACACACTAATGGATAGTGTGTATCCAATACACACTGGTCGCAGGCCTAAGGAGGTAGGGGTCTGACCTTTGGCTCATATCCTGCTGGAACTTAGGTAAGGTTTGGCTTCTTCTTTGATATTTCATGAATTTGTTGAGCAGCCAGCCAAAGCAGGTTCTTCTATTTGTAGCCACTATTGCACTGGCCGGGAAAACAAAGCAACAACAGCCAATGGCCACCATATGCAAACCTGAGCTTTTGAACATGACGCTGTTTCCTTGTCCAGAACTCTCGGTATTTCATTGGCACTCAAAGCATTCATTCATCCATTTATCAAATATTAATTGAGCATCTCCATGTGCCAGGTTCAAGGACATATAGTGACCAAGGCACAATAACATCCTAAAGTAGCTTTCAGTAAAAGGAGGAGGCAGACAGATTCTGTATAGTGAACATATATTGTTTTTGTCTACTCAACATTCTTCCCCCACCCCTCCTTTTTTGTAAGAGGCTCCTCCTTCTTAATGGAAGTTTTCTTTTTCAACTCCAAGTGGTCTGGGGAGAGCAACAATCATAGTAGTTTTCTCCTACCCCCATGACACCATAGGAAGTTGGGGGCAGGTGACTCAGACTTGACCTCCAGGCCTGTGGCCATTGTGATTATCCCGGGAATAAAGCTATAAACTCAATCCAGACCACTCAGATCAATTCTCTGGGGGTTAATATGTAGTTGCTTGGAGATAGCAACTCTGTTTTCTCCGAGGCCCTGGGATGATGTAAACCCAGTACTCTCCACAGTCAGGCTCTTCCTCAGTTCTACCTTCACCCGCTATTTTCTGCTGCATAAAGGATGAGGCCCACACAGAGTGAAGCAGAGCTAGTAGATAGAGAAATAGAGAAAGAATGAGGGGAGAATGTAAATTCACTATGTACTTTGAGGCCAGCTCTACCCTGGCCGGCCATTGCACTTAACCTGAGATGGTAAATTCTCTTCTTTTTCTATAACTTGAGTTGGTTTTCCATTACATATAGCCAAGAAAGTCCTAACTAATACACAGTGTGACAATTGTTGAGAGGAGTTAACAGAGCTGCTGGGGAGACCTAGCCTGATCTGGTCCTACAGAATGAAGAACTTTCTAGAAAAAGTAACATTCCAAGTCAGGCCAACTACTTCTCCAGGAAAACTAGAGCTGGAGGAAGGGGGGAGTTTGAAAGCTTTAAGAGTTTCAGGCAGAAGGAATTTCTTGTGTGAATACCTGGAAATAAGCAGCAATGGTCTATTTGGGGAATTACAAAGACTCTGATATGCCTGGAGTGAAGAGCATGCAAACAGCACAAGGCCAAATACAAGTCTTGCCAAACAGTGTTGGAGCGGCCACTGGAACAAGAACTGCTCTACGTCCTCATGAAGCAGAAGTAGAAGATTAAGATGGTTTCTGCCCTCAAGGGGTCTACTGGACACAAATACATGGAAAATTAAATCACAGCATACAGCCACAGTAAGATGATACACCGAATCAGCGATTGTAAGGTGGATAGGAAACACATGAAAATCCTAAGAGGAAGGTCACTGGAGATTCCAGACACAAGAAACATTAGGACTGGGCCTTACAGAAAGGGCAGGGCATGGGTGGATGAACAGATATCAGGTCTACTGCGGGGTTCAGTAAGAAGACAAGGCAGGTGGTTCAGGGGGTTGAGTTAGGGAATAGAGAGAAGTTTGGAATAGTATGTTCCAGCCATTTGGTGAAGATTGAATGTTGTCTATCAATTTTAGACTTTATCATGAAAGCAATGAGAAGCCATCAGTTGCACTTGAAGATAAGGAGGGGTGAGAAACAAGTCACATTAAGAAATCATTTTCTGGCGGTATGCAGAAAGATCTGGACTACCGGTAGTTGGAGGCAGAAGGCAAAACATGCTTGATCAAGGCCTGGGCAGGGACAAATGGGAAAGGACAGAAAGGAGATGTTTTATGAGGACAAAATAGTTGGACATGAATTTCTAGATGTAGAGAGGAAGAAGGATGAGCAGGGCTGCCTGCCTATCTGGCAGAGTGGATCCTTGTTACCCCACAGAAAGTGAGCTTTCCCACCACAACGCTTGCACCCAGAGTGCTCAGCCACATTCATTCTTGGGGGAATAAGCAGGTGTTGCCGCGGCAGCAGCAGCAATAGCAGCCTTGCTGGAGAAGGACAGCAGTGGATGACAGAAGTGATTATGCAATGAGGCATAGCAATTGAATCGCTATAAGTTATACCTTCTGTGTCAATATGCGGAACTGGTTTGACTGAATTCAGTGAAAAGAACACCTGGATTCAGGAAGACAACACATTTTCTAGCATGTTAACATGACAACAAGGACCCTGTGTAAATGCTTCTATTATTCTTTTTTCTAAAATAACAGTTGTAGTGTTACCCAAGCAAATCAGAATAGTCAACTGGTAGAATACCAGGCTAACAAGGCCAGTGTACCCTGACATGGGTCAGCTGGAGCCCCTAGCAATCCCCCTCGATGCAATGGTGAAATTCAAATAATTTAACAACCGTTTCTCTGCCTTAATGACCTTTTTAAGTATAAAAAATCATATACCAAAAGGTAGTTTATTATGTCATGTATTTAAAACTTAAATAAGAACAACAAAAGATTACACAAAACTAGATTATGTTATAAGAAAGAGTTTTAAAATATTAATAAAAATATTAATAATACCTGACAAAAAAAACCAAACTATTATTTAAGATATTTCCATACTGCTTCTTGATTGGTGTTCTCACTTGCAATTTTTTTCACCTATGGACGGAATGAACATTACTATGGGTGCTTAGAACACTCTGTTGTGCAGATGAACATTAAAAAAGAGTAAGGAATGTAAATTTGTGATTTCCACATTGGGCGGCTGCTCAGTCGCCCACCTTAGAGAGAACCCTGATTACGGGTGCCATGTTAACAACCAGTTCGCTGAACTAAAAAAAATTAGGTATCGGTTCTGCCAAACTGGTGTGAACTGGCTGAATCCCACCACTGCACGAATGGAATTTAGCTCAATAAGTGTGTGTCACGGGTTTAGAAATGCCTGATAATGCACTAGATGGAGCTGAGATACTGAACTGGGCACTGTGATTCCAGTGTCACAGTGCTGAACCCAGTGCGAATGAACATAATCTTGGGAGACAGAAAGTCCTAATTTCAAATCCCAGCTTTGTCATTTACTAGTTGTGAGATCTTAATCTTGTTGCTCCTCGATTTTGTTTTCCTTTTTTCTTTTTTATGACAGAGACAGAGAGAGAGAGAAAGACAGAGAGAGGGACAGGTAGGGACAGACAGACAAGAAGGGAGAGAGGTGAGAAGTATCATGTCTTCATTGAGGCACCTTAGTTGTTCATTGATTGCTTTCATATGTGCCTTGACCAGGGGGCTACAGCAGAATGAGTGACCCCTTGCTCAAGCCAGTGACCATGTCTATGATTCCACATTCAAGCCAGCGACCCTGCTCTCAAGCTGGTGAGCCAGCACTCAAGTCGGCAACGTCGGAGTTTCGAATATGGGTCTGCATCCCAGCCTGAAGCTCTATGCACTGAGCCACCACCTGGTCAGGCTCAATTTTCTTATCTATAAATGGAGATAATAGTATTCTGGATGATTATAAAAAATGAAAACAGATATTTATGTGTAAAGTGCTTAGCACAGTGTTGGCACATGTGTTGAATAAATGATGCCGATTTTTCATGCAACATGGAAAGAACAGTTCTCAAGGTAGTACACGATGCTATGGAAACACAGAAGAGGATCAGTCAACCTAACTTCAGGGAGCTCAAAGCAGGCTGCCTGAAGAAGAGGACATGTGTGTTGAATATTGCTGGAGGGAAAGGGGGAGGGAGGAAAAGAGAAGAGATAGATTCTGGGCAGAAGAAACAGCAGAGCCTCCTAACACGTGTGAGGTGTGAGGCGTGAGGTGTGAGGCGTTAGGTGTGAGGCGAGCTCAGGGCCAATTCACTGCACACCTGGAGAGAGGCAATTCCAAACATGCCCTCTTGCTGAGGGTGAGTCGGACTTTCACCCTGGGTTCTAGAACCCACAGAGTGCAGGCCGCCACCCGTGTTGTTTCACACAGTTGTCTGTTCTTGGTAGAGGCAGCAGCTCTGTGCTAGATCCCATTCTTCCCCAAACCACAAATAAGCATGTACCTGCCTTTCTTACTAAGTCTCATCAAATGTGGTACTGACTCCTGAGGGCAAGAGAAAGCTTGGGAGAATTGTGCTAAGGAATGACCCCCAGTTGCCTGATGTGGTTTTTAGAAACCGGAAATTGGGCAATTAGTAAAATGTCCTGGTGCTTGCAGAGCAAGGCTTTCTCTAGGTCCTGAAAGCATTTTCCTTCTTTCATCTATTGCTATTGATGCCCTGTAGAAGGTTTCTTTGGGACCCCATTGTTATGCCTGAGTTCCAGATGGGGCAATTAAATACGGACAGTCGGACTGTTATTTTAGTTGCCTTTAGAAAGAAAATGTACAGTACTTGCTTGTCCTTTTCAATTTTCCCCCAGTAGAGCTGTTGTTGCCCCTTCAGCTTGGAGGAGACAGGCCATGGTGGTGGAGGGAGCTGCTGGCTGGGCCGGCTTCTGCTGGGGCCATGGCATCCCTCTGGATGAAAAGCTCAGCGGAACTCCAAGTCATTAGTGTGATCAAGGATGAAGGGAACCGTTTCAGCGTGTACATGCAGATGCTCTCTTGGTTTCTGTGATAGATGTGTTCCCGGTGCCAATGCCTCAGTGTGTTGAATTCTTTTTAAAATCTGAAAGACCTGCAGGCTCTTCTCTCCTTTTCTTAAATCCATTTCCCTGTTGAGATGAAAAATGTAATACTTTTCAGCTTACTTCAGACTTTCTTCAAAAGTATTTCTGGAAAAGGATCCTTCATGTGGAGCATATGAAAACTGTCAGAGGACAGGAGAGAACGAGGTTGGAAAAACACGTTAATGGACAGCCATTATGCTGTAGGGAGTTTCCCCGGAAAGCAGAAAAACACGGGCTGGGGAGGTTGGGTGGTAGGGGGTTGGGGGAAGACAGACCACAGAAGTTATGGTTTAAGGGAGCAACGTAGTCCAGAGACATTAAAAAACCTGGACACATAATGAGATGGGAAAATAACACTAGCCGACCTAAAGAAGACTGTCAAGGTTTGGCTTAGGAGAGTGTTTGGAAGTATGTTTTGGGGTCTAACAGACTGAGTTCAACTGCTGAATTTTCTACTTGCTAGCTGTGGCATTTGACAAGTTAATTTTTATGTGACTCAGTTTTTCAGCCTATAAAATGACCATAAAAATGACTTCTACAGAGCGCTGTTGTGCTAATTAAATGAGATGATGTATGTAGCATATCTGCCTGGTATGCAGTAAGTGTTCAATTAAATGCTATCTTTTTATTATTATTGTTGTTGTTGTTGCCTTTATTAGCAGCAGCACTAGTAGTGTTATTATCACTGACATGAGGGCACAGATAGATTTATGGACTTGTTTTAAGGTAGTAGCCAAGTTCTGGTTCCCGTCAAAGAGTAGACGTGTATACACTTTGTCAACTATGCTGGCCTCCTTCTCTCTCAGTGTCCATGTAATCCCATCACCGGGACGCCCTCGCATACATCCCAAGTTCTTCTGTGAAGCGTTTGCATGGCACGGAGCTGCTCACGGACTATGCTTGTGTGCTGTGAGCTGCGTTCTGTTAGCAACATGGGCTCCAAGAAGGAGGTCCTGTGGTTCATTTTCATCTCATTAGTCACCTTGCCCTGACTCCAGGGCGGGGAAGCCATAGGCTGGAGGCTTGTACTATCAGCACATCTGAATCATGGAAAGAATATGAAGGAAAATGAGCAGTTTAAAAAAATCTCCAGAAGGAAGAAATGGTAAGCAACCATTTCTTGGCTTCTTTTGAACATCCCCAATTCAACCTCTAGAAAAAGGTGTCAGAAACCTCTGCAGGCATGACTAAGAGCTGGGACAAAGGCAAGTCTGTTACAGAAGTCCCTGTAACTTCAGGAGCAAATCTGCCCCCCCCCCTCAAATAACACAAGAACATTACATGGCATTAACAAGTTTCCCAGGACAGGAACTTCTAGTTTATTACTTGCTCACATTGTCATCAGAAATTAATTTCGTCCCTGAAAGACAAATTGGCTGGTAGCTTATGAAGTTAAATGGGAAGAACAAGTGCGCATCTGTTTCTTCTGCATTTTGTCTCCTTGGTGTCTTACATATAAATGAATCAGAGTGTTCAAACTTAAATTAAGATCTTTGGCTAGATAAACAGTTAAAACTGGTTCCCATAGCTACCTCTCACACATAGCTGTGATTGCATTATAATCCCCTAGTAATCAGCTCTAAATGAAAGAAAGATGATAAGGGTGCTCTTTGCAGTTTTCAGTACTGATTTTTATTAGCTCTCAATCAGTCCGAGACTGCTCTGTCTTTCATCACATTGTGGTAGTGTTTGTAGAATCATTAGAGTAATAGAGTGTAAATCTTACTGAGGTGCATTTTTCTGGAGGTGTTTTATATAAGGAAAACTCTGAAGATTACACTGGCTGGTATGAGAAAGATTTGTTTCTGAGACGAAAGTAAGAATGTCATGTATGCTATATTCATTTATCCTTCACCTGAGTCAGAACATAATGAATTATCCAGGCTGGGTACCACAACCACCACAAAAACCTCTTGGACTTAAGCAGCCAAGTATTACCATAATATAGATTTGCATGCGTTCAGCCAGTTCCAAATTTGCCTTGTTATCCTTGTCCAACACTCTTCCCGTGTAAAGCCCTCACATTACAAACACATTACCCACAAAACCGCAAGCTTTGCTATTCCCAGTGTGATTTCTTTAGCAAACTAGTGTAATCCAATAAAACATCATGTCGCACCAACACTGAAGTATTTATTGTGGAATAAATTTCAGCTTAGAAAGTGAACTTGCCACCCTTCCCTCTCATATATCATGGAACTGACCAGTCTTTTTCTGCTTCATTTTGGTTAGAGACCACTATGTGGAGAAAAGTGGCTCGTGGAGGTGACTGCTCTCTGATGCTTCTATGCATTTTTTTCTGGATTTTTCTAAGTCCGTCCAAAAAATGGTAGCATGAAAAGAAACTTGCACTGACTTTCCTCAAGTGTTGTAGGATTTTTCACAGATTTTGCAGGTGTGCTACACATTTGCAATTAACAGAATACTTAATCCTGATGTGCCTTTTCTTTCCCATAGGCTTTATTATAGCTGGAAAATGTTACAATGCATCATACTCTATGATACCCATAAAAATGCCTGCTTGTTTTAAGTGTTAGATTTTATGTACTTTATGTTTATATTAGGCTGAAAATGTTTCTATAGTTTAGTGATAGACATTTACGCTCATCCACAGGGTAAGAGACAGTATAATGTAGCAGTACATAGTCCCAGAAAGAGTTTCTAGAAATGTGGTCATTTTAGATTTAATTTTAAGTTACAATTTTTTAAGGAAAGTTTCTGCCTGAGATAATTATTAATTTTTATGCCCACACAGTGATAATGTACATCTTTGCAACCAGCGGAGTTTTTGTAAGATCCAGGTAGCCAGAGAAAGTTAAGTGGTGGCATTGTGAAGAATTTCACCATGTATCTTTTTGGTTTATATCATTCTATGTAAAAATATGTGTGGGATTTAACCTGAAGATAGAATTTTTGGAGAATGGGAAGAAGTCACTTGACAAGCGAGGCTTGAGGTGATAAGAAAATCTTGTTTTCATTTTTTAAAAATCTCTTATATGGTCCTAAAACTTCCTATGTTATTTACTATTTATATTTGAAAATATAAAAGCCTAAATTCAAGCACTGAGTCTCTTTTCTTTTTTAAAATAAAGCAAATAAAATATTTTGCTGATGATAGTGCTTTTTCTATGTGTTTGTATATTGGTACTTAAATGCAATATGTCTGGAAGATGTTGCTATTTCACACTACATGCACAAGAAAGAGTAAATTGTAGGTCCTGATTATCAACAGATAACAAGACGTACTGTATATAAATAAATGCTCAGCATCAAAACCCATTATTGGATTAGCTATATAATCATGTCTCAGGCTGTAAGTCTGTGCTGACAAATGAACACTTTTCATTTGGCTCAAGGTCCTCATCAGCAACGGAACTAATTTTACATTCTCACTCATTAAGTGAATAAGATGTGGAAAAAGCTGTCTGCTTTTTGAAGTGTAAATTTGCTGCTACAGGCTGTGCAGACCAAAGCGCTTTTGAAGCAGGCAAATGAGATAATCTCCAGGGACATGCGAACCTCACAAACTTTAGGTCATTTCTGTTGAAGGGACCGAGTGAGTGCAAGCATGTTCACCAATGTTCATATGATTTAGGTGGACATGTGCACTGGGCTGTGTGGGTGTTCTTGGGTGTAAATGATGGACACTGTGTAAACCTGGGAGAGAATAAGGAGCATGATCTTCAGCTTCTCCAGGAGCCAAGGACCCATAGAACCTGTGTAGAGACCAAAATGGAGTGATCAGATCTTAGCATGTTAAACGGTCAAGATTCTCAGTCCTCTGCCTCCCTCTAGAGAGAGCAACAAAGCTTCTGAGCCTTCAGTTCAAAACCTCTTGTAGGAGTGGACTACTCCATAGAGACACCAAGATAAGGGAAGTACTGCTGGAGCTGACTGTGGACTAAGATGACCTGGGAGAAGGAAACTCAATCCTTCAACCATTCTGAGTGATTTTCAATACTCTATAGGCTGAGGACTCTACCTTCATATCTCCAGCCCAGACTTCTCCATTGAGATTCTTTTATTTTTACAGGGACAGAGAAAGAGAGAGAGTCAGAGAGAGGGGTAGACAGGGACAGACAGACAGGAACGGAGAGAGATGAGAAGCATCAATCATCAGTTTATCATTGCAACACCTTAGTTGTTCATTGATTGCTTTCTCACATGTGCCTTGACCGCGCGCCTTCAGCAGACCAAGCCACCCCTTGCTTGAGCCAGCGACCTTGGGTCCAAGCTGGTGAGCTTTTGCTCAAGCCAGATGGGCCTGCACTCAAGCTGGCGACCTCGAGGTCTCGAACCTGAGTCTTCCGCATCCCAGTCCGATGCTCTATCCACTGCGCCACCGTCTGGTCAGGCTCCCTTGAGATTCTTAAATGTAACTTCTTACTTGGTTTATCTACTTAAGTTTATTTCACACTTAGCAAAGTAAAACCATGAAGCTCTACCCTAAAACATGTCTCTGTTCCCCCATTCCTGTTTATTTCATAAAGTTCATCAGGATTTTACTTTTCACTCAAGCCAGACACGTAACAGTCATCCTTGATTCTCCTTTGTCCATCACCAATGAAATAAAATCTCTGAGCAGTCATGCTAGTTTTAGCAACAAAATAGGTGTATATCTTAAATCTTCTTGGACACCATACCTAGGTAAACATCATCTCTCATCTTGTCATCAATGTCACCAGCCTTTCAACCTCTACTCTAACCACTCCTTCTCCCCATTCATACAGAGCAGAGAGTGATCTTAAAACATGCATGTTATGCATTGAATTGTGACCCCTCCCCCATTTATATATTGCAGTCTTACCCCTCTGTACCTCAGAATGTGACCTTATTAGGAGATAGATGTAATTAGTTAAGATGAAGTCACACTGGAGTAGGGTGGGTGCCTGTCCAATATGACTGGTGTCCTCATAGAAAGAATGTTATGTGGAGAGAAAGAAACGCACAAAGGGAAGATGGTGTGAAGACTCAGGGAGAACGCCATCTAAAACAGTGGTTCTTAACCTTTTTTGAGGTACTGAACCCACCAGTTTCATATGCGCATTCACCGAACCCTTCTTTAGTGATAAATAAAATACGATATTTCCCCCAAATTCAAGACATTGGTATATGTTTTTTTTACTGGTGCACAAAATGAGCCGTGCATGAACATCACCTTGCTCAAAGAACAAAACCAACAGAGTGCATGAACTCACAACAAATTATGGTATTACTTTATTCTGGCTTCCGTGGCAGAGGCTTCTCCGAACCCCTGAGACCTACTCATCGAACCCCTAGAGTTCGATAGAACCCAGGTTAGGAACCACTGATCTAAAAGATTGCTAACAATAGCCAGCAAACCTTCAGAAGCTAGTACAGAGGCATGGGACAGATTCTCCCTCCCAGCTCTCACAAAGAACCAACCCCACTGATACCTTTAGCTCAGACTCCTAGCCTCCAGAACTGTGAGACAATGAATTTCTGTGTTTAAGCCACTCAGTCTGGGGATCTTGTCATGGCAGTCCTAGCAGACTAATGCAGTGTGGAATTACATCCTATTACTTAAAGACCCAGATGGCTTTCCGTTTTATTTAGATTCAAATTCAAATTCCTCATCATGAGTGACAAAACTCTTCACAATCTGGCACCCACCTGCTGCTCAAGTCTCATCTCCCACCACATCTCCCCTCGTCATCTTCAACCACACTGGCTATTTACCTGTTCCTCAGTCATGACAAGCTCTCTCCCTTTTCATGACCTTTGCATGTGCTGTGCCCTGTACTTGGAGTACTTGTCTTTTTGTCCACTGTCTTTGCATGGCTAGTACCTTATCCTTCTGGTCTTCACTTTCATGTCATCCCTCCCATCTCTGCTGTCATTCTGTTTTGCTCTATTTTTTTCTTTATGCTTACTTATCATCCTATGTACTTTTATATTCCTGTATACTTTTTAAAAAGCCAGACTATAAGGTTCAGGGGATCATTTCAGTGTGGTTCATCAATGTACTGTCAATACTTGACACAGTACCTGGAACACACAGGGTACAACTATGGAAGCATTTGTTGGTTTGTTCCTATGTTAGAAATGATCACTTTTTAGATCACTTTGTATTCTCAAGATTATCTTTCTAGAATTGGAGGGCCTGCCCAAGAATTTTGGTGGAAGGATACCACAGGGATAATGGGTAGTGAGTGGGTCAGGTCTCTGACCATTGATTCCACTATGATGTTTATGAATTGTCTCCCAGCTCACTGCCTGGGCAGGTGAAAGAGTGCATTGTTATATAAAAATATTCCATAATTTTAGCTTTTGCCAAGTTAAAAAATAGGAAGCAGTGTGGTTGAGTGTGGAGCTGTGCACCAAAATCTGTTTTCCTTTCTCCCTGGGCACACATTTAAGTTACATTTGCAGCCTCCCTCACAGTTAGGTGTGGTCATGACTGGGGGCTCTACAGTGGTACATGGGCAGAAGTAAGGAATGCATTCCCAGGTCAGCCCACTGAGTCTCTTGTGCACTGTCTGTGATCGTTCCTGTCTGGTTTGTGGGGCTGTCAATGCCCAGCGAAATCCTGGAAACCATGGCTGAAAAGGCAAAACCTCCATCAGCTTGGGTCTGTGATGACCGTGTGGAGAAGATCCTTTATAGAGACATGAACTGAACAGACAATCTTATTATGCAGTTTACATGAAGCCACTAAAATGGTGGGGTCTGTCTTTAACTTCAGGCTAGCCAACCTTAACAATATCATGACACTTTCTTTTAGAACAGTGGTTCTTAACCTTTTTTGAGGCACCGAACCCACCAGTTTCATATGCACATTCACCGAACCCTTCTTTAGTGATAAATAAAATATGATGTTTTTTTCCAAATTTAATACATAGGTATATGTTTTTTACTGGTGCACAAAATGAGCTGTGCATGAACATCACCTTGCTCAAAGAACAAAACCAACAAAGTGCATGAACTCACAACAAATTACGGTATTACTTTATTCTGGCTTCCGTGGCAGAGGCTTCTCCAAACCCCTGAGACTGACTCATCGAACCCCTAGGGTTCGACAGAACCCAGGTTAAGAATCACTGTTTTAGAAGCTGACACTCATGAGGGAGATGGAAGCAGTAATAATAATGCTGGCCAAAGGAGGTGAAAGAACTTTTAGAATCGACTCAAGCAGGAATGTTTTCTTTCTCATGAGGCAACTGAGCCACATAAAGAGGGATTTGGAAAGAAACAAAATAATAACTCATTCTTCTAATCTTCTGCAAGATGCAGGAGGTCAATGAAGCCATGACATCTTCGAGTTGCCTACAGAGTTCTCTTGATGATTGCTGCACATCCCTGGACATCATTGCACTTCACATTAGTTCTCTGTCCTTTCTGATTATGACCTGTCTGGAGAGCATTGAAATATTTTTGAAACCAATAATAGAAAGACAAAATATGTGAAATGAGCACTTAGGACTTGGAAGGGAAAGGAAAGGGCAAACAAACTCTGACATTTGGATGTTTGATCACCTTCTCAGGCTTATATCTGCGAGGAGGGTGATGGCTATGTCTTATTGATCTCTCCCGGCCTAGTGCTTGATAGAGCTTTTGTGTTTAACAAATGAGAAATGAATAAATACATTAGCTTGTTTGAACCCTCATAAAACATTATGAAGAGATAAGGCTTTATTGCAAACAGTCTTGTTTGCCTACTGGGGTCAAAGTCATTCCTGTTCCATTTTCCTCCTTCCGGTACATGGAAGAATACACTTTCTAGCCCCCATGCCATTAAGTGGGGTCATTGTCTGGTTCTGACCAAAGGAATGTGAGTGAAAGTGAATTAGCTGAAAAGACCTCTCCAGCTTTTCGGTGCTGCTGCAGCCAGTCTAGAGCCTTGGTGCTGATGAGGTGAAGCCCTCATCAGCTGGGCCTGGCTGACTAGCACTGGGTGTGTAGTGTGAGCAAGAAATAAGATTCTGTTAGGTTAGGCCACTATATATGTTATATTCCAACATAACCTGGCCTCCCTGGACCAATACTTTTACCTAACAGCCACGTCACCCTTTTTATTTTATATGCCAGAAGCACAGATTTTGTCAGTTTTTCCCTGTATGGCCATCAGCTTCCGGAGTGAATGGGGGTGATATTAGCTGATCATGGTCACCTGGATCCCCCAGCTGGTGACTACCTTAGGGATAGGCGTATAGACCAGGTCTGCTCAATGTGATGTCTGGGGAACACTGCTAGGGATTTTATCTGGAAATTTTCCTCACTCATAGACCAGAAGAAAAAAATACTTCCATTTCATGTCTAGGGGCATGGTTTTGGAAGGATGTGATGCTGGGAGCTGCTATAACCATATTGTGGGCAGAAGGGGAGATGTCAACATACTAAAAATGGCCAACTGGAAAAAAAAGAAATCTACTTTAGAATATTTAGTAGATTATTCTCTTTCTTGCACCTCAGAACGTCCAAACAGATTCATTTTATTGAAGAGGAAAATGAAGCTCAAAGAGTATAAATGCTTTGCCCAAAGTCTCTTGGCTTCTAAATAGAAATCAGGTCTTGTAACGCCAAGTCTTCTCTTTACACTGTTCATGGGATGGCACATAGATTTTCTCTCATGTGCCAAACCACTTAATTGAGAATGGCTACTTAAGGACTTGTGCCGAGAAGATGTTGACATCCCATCCAGCAAGTAAAGGGTTTTTTGTTGATTAATAACTTCAAAAGCAAAAGATAGGGAAGCAGAGCACTTTCTCCATCACTGTAGTATGTCATGTCATTTCTGCATTAATTTTACTGTGAGAAGCATCATGCATTAGTTATTGCTTTCTGTGTAGCAAGTATCCCAAAATGTAGTGGCTTAAAAAAGTCCAAATATTTACGATCTCACAGTCTGTGGGATATGGGAATATGGGTGAAGATTAGTTGATACTTCTGTCTGAGAATCTCTCATGTAGTTGCAATCAAGCTGTCTGCTGGGACTGCAATCTAATCCGTACTCTTGGCTGGGGAAGGGTCCGCGTGCAAGCACACTCGTGGTTAAAGGAGGGTTCTGTCCCTTATGAACTGCAGGATTGAACGTTTCAGTTTTTCACTGACGGTGTTTCAGGTGCTTTTCACCTGGGCCTTATCATAGGGGAGCTTACCCCATGATGACTGGCTTTCCATTTAATGAGTGAGCAAGTGAGAGACGGTATCTAAGAAAGAAGACAGATGTTTTTGTAACTAAATCTTGAAGTGACATCTCATCATTTATGTAGTATTTCATTCATTAGAAGTGGATCAAAAAGTCCAGCCCACACTCAAAGTGAGGGGATTACACAAAGGACTGACTATAAGAGGACACTATTTTAGAGGCTGCCTACCTAGCACAAGTGACAAAGTAAAAAAAAAAAAAAAAAAAACGGAGAAGAAAAGAAAACACATGAAATTATTTTTTCTATTACCGTTCCTGTAATTGCTGTGGTTAACTACTTTGCTTCAAAATTGTGGTTTTTCTTCTCAAAGCTCTAGTCTCTCTCTGTGGATTCAAGCATAGCATGAACCCACATAAAAATGCCTTGTATCTCCTTTCCACTTCAAGGGGTTAAGCATATAATCATAATAATACTAATACTAATTGATAGTCATAATTAATAATAATAATATTAGAAAAGAGTTCCACACTGTAGTGAATACCTTTGGCATTGGTTTTTCTTGTCTTACTCTTTTTCTCAAGTTCCAATCACATCATGTGTGCCTGTTTTGAAATTGAACATGACCTTTGTACTCTCTCTGACCCTCCTGCTTCCTCCCTGGGCAGGATATAGCTCAGGGCTGCCTTTAAATCTGCTCTACTTTTGTGAATTTGCCTGTTGGTGGAGGGCTCAGGGAAGGAGAGGAGAAGGGAAGCCATTCTCTAGGGCAAAATCTGTTCTGCACTGTTTGGAAGCACCTTAGACACAAGACACATATTCCTGCGAGAGAAAGACTATTTTAGGGATTTGGGGAAAAGAAAAGAATAGAATGGAAGTAGAATGGGTTAATGTTAATCAAAGTCACTGAACAGTCATAAAGCTTTTAATAGTTCATCAGGGTGGATAAGAGGAGAAGATGCAAACTGGACTTTTAATAAAGAGAGGCAGATTATATTAATCATAGCAAGAAAATGAGCAAGAAATGCTTTGACATTGTTATTTAATAAGAAAAATGTGTAATTAACTGATAAAAAATAGTTTTTGCAAGAAGCAGGCAGTTAAATAGTTTATAAAGCCAGCCAGGCCAAATCCTCAGCATCCCCGACTGTTAGCAATCAGAATGCTTTTTATATGGTGTCTTTCTTTGGAAACGCACAAACCATCTCACCACAGACATTACCTCATTTGCTTCCCAGCCTAATGAATGCTTTATGGCTGAGAAATGGTGAAGGAAGCAAGTGATATGGAAGAGATGAAGAGACTAAGGCATGGTGTGTGTGTGGGGGGGATGTGTTACAGTATTCTCAGGAAGTTACTGTGAGCAGTACTTAGGTTTTCTCATACCTAACCTCCTGCCACTTAATTGTATTTGGGGCATTAGCTAATGAATTTAAATGAAACAATTTCTGTCTCTTCCAAGGGCTGCAGAGAGGAACCTGGGCTGTGTATTGTGGCCGATATGATCCTAGTCTTCCGAGTGGGAGGTGGGGGTGGGAAGAGATCCTGGCATTTGCCATCTGGTAAGCCTCTCTTTAATCCTCAGTAAAGTAATGGAATGGAGATGAAGAAAAAAAAATGCATAAGAATCAAGAGCATAATGCCACCATGAGCAAGCAGCTGTCTGGATTTTTAAAGAGCAAATTCCATGAGACAAATTTAATTGCATTTTTTAATAGAATTAAAAAAAACCCTCCACAACATTAGTGGGTGAAGGAAAGGAAATGGATCCATCCAGAAATCTTGCTTGAAAGATGAATTCAGCAGAGTGAGTTCTAAGCTCTGTCTCATGGACTGAAACCTGGCTGAAAGGCCACAAGAGCAGCAGGTGGGCGGCGGTGGACGGGCTGGGAGACAGTGGGCAGTGGCACGCTTCTGGCAGGCTCGGCGGAAGTAGGTCGGTATCTACAGAGCATTATTATTAATGACTTGCAGGAGGTGATGAGCAGAACATTAATTAAGTGTGCACATGTGGCCAAGTGGGAAATTGGCGGCGAAACACCGGAGAGGCAGGCACATAATACCCAGGTACTTGTTTTTCAGCCTCTGTGATTTGGCCTCCGAGAAGTGGCTTGACTTCGCTTTCCCTCCTCTCTCCCTGCTGTCTTGGGCTTGAACCAGATTTCTGTGCGGTGCCACAGGGCAAGTGGCAGGGGAGGTGCCTTAGATCAGGCTCACAAATTCCGTCTCCAAACATCAGGGTGTATACAAATTGCACCTCTAGTCTGATGCTCTGAAGAAGGAAGCCTGCAGAAATTAATATTGATATTAGCAGAGTAATGAAGCAGCTGCAAAGATGGTTCATAAACGTCTCGCCCCATTTCGTGGCATGTTTACATTTGCAACGGGGAGAACAAGCAGGAGATGGAGGGATGGGGAAGGCACCTCCTCTGAACCATCTTCAGGGAAGTCTTTGTTCCATCTCATCCTTCCTAGGGAAAAACTGGGTGGTTTGACTTCTGAAAAAATTCAGGCACTTGAAACAGGGTGACTTGCCTCAAATCCTGAAGAAAACCATACTTAAAAGTGAAGCTCAAGCATGACATAGTTTTTACATTCAATCAACATTTAGTTATTTTCTTAAGAGACCATCCCTAATAGCTCCACTGGCTTGGCTGGTAGCCTTGTCGCAACTGAGGCTTGGCATTGCCCCTACTAGAATGTATATTTACTTGACAACGCCTCTGTTGCCAAGGTAGAAAAAAATGGCTCTGGGAGAGAATGCAAGTTCCCTATTCTGCAATATCAAGTACTGTGTGTTCTGAGATGGTAGATTATCTTTTGTGTTTTATTTAATTTGAGAACTATTGCTAAAGTCTTTGTGGACAGGAAGAGATTTGCAATGGTGAAGGTGACACTGACCAACGCTATGCCACTCTGAAACTGTCCTGTGGCTGGTGAGGCAGCCATGCAAATGTTTAGAAAGAGGAATGAAGACACCACCCCATGACTTTGCCAATAGCAATAACGTGATCTCTAGTATTCTGTGACCACTAACATGCATTGTCTAATCTAATTCATACAACAATGCTATGGTAAGAAGTATTACAATAGTCCTTATTTTAAAAATTGGAAAGGTAGATTGAGATTGGATAAAAGTGTTTAGTGTTCAGAGTAAACACCAGGAACAAACCCTTGAGAAGGCAGAGCTGCCCTTAGTCTCAAGCCGATTGTTCCAGCATCAGGATCATCCTCCAACTTTGATCCAGAGTTACTTTAGTGGGGGATTTGATGCCTAGAATAATGGATATAGAATCCAAAGACAAGACAGTGGCATATTAACCTTTAATTATCTGTTTAATGTTTCCTTGGAAGAGAGGCTGAATGATGAGCAGAGGGGAAGACCCTCAAGTGGCTGCACCTTCCACTTTTCTAGTCTCACAAATTATTCAGCTATGGTCCCAACTTGCACAATATACCCAGGAAAGCAAAAGGTCTGAGTTAGCTTGGCCAATCCTTCTGAGAGGCATTTCAGTGATTCTCTGCTGTTACTTAAGCATGCCCCTTTTTGAGTATAATTTCCCACCTCATTTGTTTCAGTAATGCAGAGTATGCTTCCTTAGAGGACTTCAGATAAATTTTCTCGACATTGTTACATTTCCAGAGACTTTTTAGGCCCAAATGTTATATTAGAATCTTTTATAGATTGATGCTTCAAATTGCTATTCTTCTGGCCTTGCCAGGGTCATCTACTAACCTCTTACTGGGATGGCAGAAAGTAGGCATGCTGGGATTGAACTAGGTGAACAAACAACTTGAGATCAAGGCGAATACTCTTTTACTGTTGACAAAAGCACATTTGGCCTTCAAGCTGTAATTGGATGTTTTAGGTACTCTACCACAGGGAGATAATCAGCAACTTTTGTCCCAAGTCCTTAATTATAGACTGTATTTTGCAATGATATCCCCATTGCATGTATTCTAACATTTGGCTTTATGCTATGACTTCAAGGAGGAATGTATTTCCCATTCTTTGAATTTGGGCTGTTCCTATGACTTGCTTAGAACCAGTAGGATACAGTGGAAATGACACCTTATGATCTTTCAGATTAGGTCAGAGAAGGCCTGAAGCATTCCCAGGGCCTTCTTTCAAAATTGCTGAGTTTTAACATTACCTGGAGAGAGGGGCTCTTAGAGTGCTACTTGCTCTTCACCATCAGTTTCTCCCTTTCTTATTCTTTGGGCCCCGTATCTAAGCCATTCTTTTTGCACTTCTCTTCTTCACCCCTTTATTTTTGTATTCATCCCTGCCCCGTATTTATCCCTCTGAATTTTCTATCTCCCCTCCCATCTGGGAATCAGGGGATAAAAGGAAAAGGACACTCAGGTGTGCAGGTAGGTATCTTGTGGAGTGCTGTGCTGGGAGCTTTACATACATGGTTATGTTTCATCATCTGGCAAGCCTTTGGCTAAGGGGATTATCCCCCCTTTTTTCAGATGAGGAAACTGAGGCTCAGATGAGGGGAATGACTTGTTGAAATTCACCCAGCATATGAGTATTGGAAGTCGGCAAGTTCCTAGAGGTGTTTAATTCAAGACACCATTCTTTTTCCATTGGTGGCATGACATAGGGGAAAAACTTAAAAATTCATCGTTCATAATCATCTTTTAGTTAACTTCCTAGCAAACCATAGGGCTTCCTTCTTCCACAGCAAGGGCTTGATCATTTCAACCTCTGTTGTCTTTATAAAGTTCAGAGTTAGACAAACAAACAACAGAGAGAAAAATGTCCAGGTTTTGATATTGATGCAAATCTGAACCTCATGGTCTCTTGTGGTCAAGCTTCCGGTGAACACAATCGCTATCTTTATTTCCATTTGAGAGGACTGCATGTTACACTAACAGTGTAGGAGCTTAAGAAAAAGAGTAGTGATCATAGGTTTAAAAATATATTGTATCAAAATGGCAATACCCAACATATAGGAAGGTGTCCAGTAAATATTTTTGAATAAGTAAATAAATACAAATATTCTTACTTTTGTATTTTTTGGCATATCCAATGTTTTAGTTTCTGTTGAATTTTGTAACTGTACATACCAGCATGTGTGTGTGTGTGTGTATGTGTGTGTGTGAGTGTGAGTGTAGGGATGAAGGCATGGAGAGCAGGGGTGACTGTGGCAATCTAGAGTTGTATGAAAATCCATACAATCTCATATGGACAAATCATGGTTCCATGCTGGACCTCATTTCTCTCCTTTGCAAAGTAAAAGTTGGAGTGAGTTGACCACCAAGGCCTCCTCCAGTTCTATAAATGACCACTTTGATTCTTACATTGAGACCTATATGTATTTTCATTAAATGTTGAGTCTCGAAAACTAGTAGCAAGAATGCTGAGTATAATCATACAGTAGGGGTTTTAAATCCAAACATTATTTATCCAGTCCTAATCAAAAATACAATGAAAGGGTTTAAAAAATAAAAAGCAAACAGAGAAACTGCCAGATTATAAAACAAGTGCTTTTCTTCTCTGGCTCTCATAAACCCATTCTAACATCTGGGGGATTTACAGGTGTTAAAAATGTCCCTGAAAAGAGTCTTTTTATTTCCTAGGGTGATGGAAATATATTGATAATTAAGGAGAAAATTAGTTTTTTAATAAAACAATGAAAAGGACTTAGTGTTTAAATGAAGGAGAATGTAATTTTCCTTTATTTTATCTACCATTAAATTGATGTTACAAGCTATTAGAAGAGTTTAGTTTAGTCAAGGCTGATTTTCAAATATAATCCATATTTATGTGGATAGTCAGAGAAGAGGGTGGCAAAGCTCAGCGTTAGGGCATGTGCCTATGCACACACATACACAGCTCCCAGGGGTTTGCTTCTTTAAGAATCAGGAACACACATGGTGACAAAAAGTGGCAGAGTGTGGATCTGGGGCAATGTGGGGATTTAAAGGAGCAATCCTTGCTTTCTGTCAAAAGGCTATTTTAGATTTAGTGCGACCCTTATACAATATTTTCTCTATTTTGTTGTTGTGTGTGACTAACTTGAGAACATCAATATGTGACAGCTGAGCACATTGTAACAGATTTGAGCATGATAGTCAGAAATGTGCTGGAGCCACTCATATGGCTTTTGATTGCCCCATCTCTTCTCAATGCCGTGCACAGGCATGTCACACTGGGAGTCTGAAAGTGGCCATGGTGGGAGCATTGACACATGGAAGTCAACACATGCTACAGACCAGGCTCCCCCTTCCTTTCCCCCAATTCAGTTGTAATTATCTATAATCAGTGGTATGTATTTATCAACACTCCACTGATCATAGTTCAACAAAACCTACAACAAAATTAATGAGACATATCCCATGTATTATTGTTTGCAATAGTAATTAAGCATAAAGATTCACATGCATTTATAGACATAATCATCTACCCTTTACTGAGCACCCACCATGTGTCAAACCTATGCCTTTTATAGATTGTCCCTAGTCCTCATAAAAACCCTGGAAGGTAAGTGTTACTGTCTGTATTTGATTGGCAAAGAAACTAAGACTCAAATAATTGCTATGGTCACATAGCTAGTTAATTGCTAATCAGGATTCAAACCCTACACATTCTCCATATATAATGAATGAGCACAAGTGTTGAGATCAGCTCATGAGTTCTCAGGAAAGCAAAAGTACTCTGAAACAAACTCCTGCATGTACCCCAACCGGGATCTACCAGGCAACCCCCATTGGGGGGTCACCTCTCAATGAGCTATTTTTAGTGCCTGAAGTGGAAGCTCTACAGAGTCATCCTCAGTGCCCAGGGCTCATGTGCTCAAACCAATTGAGCAATGGCTGCAGGAAGGGAAAAGAGAGAGTGAGAGAGAGAAGGGGAGGTGAGGGTGGTGAAGCAGATGGTTGCTTCTCCTGTGTGCCCTGAGAATCAAACCTGGGACATCCACAAACTGGGCTGACGCTCTACTACTGAGAGAACCAATTATAGTGACAATTTTCTTCACACCCATAAAGATCTGTTGGATGCATGGCTGGCATCTGGGTTACTCTAGCTTCCAATAGCACATGGCATTTACAAACTAACCCAGACTGCTCTGGTCCTGACTAACATCAACCATTCTTCTCCTCCTTTTTCTTTGTGGGCTATGGGTAGGCATAGAGTAGCCAGCTAGTAGCATGAGGGTGCTGAGTTTTGGGGCAGCAAGGAGATTAGGAAAGATAGATCACAAGGAGGTGGAAGAGAGACCAGGTACAAAAAAGGAGCAATTATTAAAGAAAAATAAAGTTCCATTTCATAAACCTCCTGTCAAATGAAATAAAGTAAAACAAGCACATATCGTAAGCCCAAACTGGCAGAAAAATAGAAAATTCAAACCTCATCTCCCCAAAAAACCCATCACCACAAGAAAGCTCCTCTTTCCAGATGGTGGTAAGGTGAGGTAGGAACAGGCAAGAACTTCAGAGCTGTGGTGACCTGATTGCACAGGGTACAAGTAGTAATCTAAGATGGAGCATTGGGCAAAACAGCAGGGGGTGGCCATGGGGAGAGCTTAAGCCTTGCCCAGTTATTCCTATGTGTGTGCCAGAGAGAACTGATGTCTTCAATTCTGTCCTTGACTGTAAAGTTTAAATTGGAAAGCCCCTTAAAAAGGACTTTTGTCAATGTTGTGGAGAGATGATAAAAGTGTCAGAATCTTGTCCATGCCTGACATCACACAGGAAGAATTTGAGGAGATTTCAAGTCCTGGCTTATGAATTCTGAACTAAATAGCTGATTTTAAACATTGAATGCTTAGGGTGTATGTAAAACACCTCAAATTCTTCAACCATCCATTTGTGAATAGAAAATTAGAACAATTGTCCCATTTGAAGGTGATCTCCTAAACTCCAAAAACTTGTTACCAACTGTCATACTGTGGATGCTATATTCCTTAGTCAGAAAAATAACCCTGAATAGTAGAAAAACATTCCAACCTCTACCAAAGAGAAAAAGAAAGACATTCAACTAAGTTACTCATAATTTAAAAACACACCTTTTCTCACTTTGCTTTAGAATAGTAATAGAAGCTCTATCAAAGGTTAGATTAGAATTTAGGCAGCTGACCCCAGAGATAGTGTTTATGATCAAGTTGATACCACCCTGCTTGGCATCTCTGTCTGCTGTATAAAGCAAGATCTAAATCAGTGAAAACAAATCCTGTGTCTTTACCAGAGTGAGCCAGAAAGAAGAATATTTTCTTTTTTTCTCCTTTTCTAAGTGGCAGTAGGGGAGATAGAGAAACAGACTCCCCCATAATCCCTGACTAGGATTCACCCAACCACTGTCTGGGGCCAAAGCTCTGCCCATCTGAGGCCATGCTCAGAACTGAGCTATTTTCTTAGCATTTGAGGAGGCTCCATGGAGCCATCCTCAGTGCCTGAGGTGATGCACTTGAACCAATCAAACCATGGCTGCGGGAGCAGAAGAGAGAGGGAGAGAGAGAAGGGGGAGGGGGAGAGGGCAGAGAAGCAGATGGTTGCTTCTCCTGTGTGCCCTGACTGGAATCCAACTCAGAACATTCACACGCTGGCCAACGTTCTACCACTGAGCCAACCAGCCAGGGCAAGAGAGAAATATTTACATTGACCAAGAATAAATTTCACAGAAATTCATAGAGATTTATTGGGCTAATAACATTTACTAGCTGTGAAGTTAGTGGGAAGAATCAAAATATAATCAAGCTCATAAAGCCCAGAGCCTACCTACCACATAGCACACACTCAAGAAATGGAAGAATTTTTGTTAATAGGTAAGAAGATATTTCCATAGAGTGGGAAATTTAAAAGTGAATAAAATACAGTTTTTCCTTTGAGAATTGCAAAGGCCTTGGCCAGTTTGCTCAGTGATAGAGTGTCGTCCCAGCATGTGGATATCCTAGGTTCAAGTCCCAGTCAGGGAATCTGCTTCTTAATCCCTCCCTCCTCTGCCCCCCTTCCCCTCCTGCAACCATGACTCGATTAGAGTGAGTTGGCCCTGGGTGCTGAGGATGGCTCTATGGCCTCCACCTCAGGCACTAAAAAATGGCTCTGGTTGCAATGGAGGAAGGGCCCCAAATGGGCAGAGCATCGCCCCTTAGTAGATTTGCAGGGTGGATCCTGGTCAGGGCCACATGTGGGAGTCTGTGTCTGTCTCCCCTCCTCTCAATGAATAAAAAAATAATAAAAAAAAGAATTGCACAAAGGAAGGCATAGAGAAAGGTCAGCAGATAACTATGAAATATAGCATGTAGTAAGTACAATGTATAATAAATAAAAGGAGTATTTCTTGGGTACTACTTCAGGAGAAGCTCCAGTGCTCTGCAATAGGGAATCATTAAGGATGAAAAGACCATCTACTTGCATTAAGCTTGTGAATGTGAAAGATGAGGTCCTAGCAAGGCCAGTATTGTCCTTCTGCTGTCCTAATGATGAATGGGGATTTTTGAGCAATTGAATTGAACCTCTGTCGTTACTATTGATTGTAGGGATAGACTTCTTGATCAGAGCCAGTGGGCCATAGTCTGGGTCAGTGGTCACGGTTCGTAGGCTTCCCATGTGCCTCACCACATGCCCATCTGCCTGGGACCTAGCATCACCCTGGCAGTAAAGGGATTGAAAACAAGGATTGAATTAAGTGACTGCAGATCTAGGCCAGCTGTGGCTGGTGCCTCTTCTTTCTTTTAAGGTGGAATTTTTTTTTTTTTTTTAATTTCCAAAGCTTTGGTGGCAGTTCAGTTAAGGCATAGCGGTGCAAATGAGATGCATGGAGGTTTACTTTGTCTCTCTGATTGTCTTGCTCTTTGACCCTGAGCAAGTTACTTACCCACTTTGGACCTCAGTTCCCTTGTCCACAAAACAGGAAGCATGACGCTGATCTTACCAGACTTTGTCTTTAATAAAAACTTCATGGAGATAGAATTTACATACCATAAAATTTATTTTTTAAAAGTGACAGTGTGCAACCATCATCACTAATTCTAGGACAATTTTCATAACCTCCAAAAGTAACTCATACTATTAGCAGTCACTCCCATTCCCCAGGAAACCACTGTTCTACTTTCTATCTCTATGAATTTGTGTATCCTTAAACAATTCATATAAATGAAATTTGTATGTGTGTGGTCTTTTGTGACTGTCTTCTTTCACTTAATGCAATGTTCCCAAGATTCACCCATTTTGTGGTGTGTGTCAGTACTTCATTTCTTTTTATTGCTAAATAATCTTCCATTGTATGACTACAGCATATTTTGTTTATCTAGTCATCTCATGTGTGATAGACATTTGAATTGTTTCTTTATTTTTGGCTATTGTGAATAATGCTATGATCATTTGTGCGCAAGACTGTGTATGGACATATGTCTTCATTTCTCTTGGGTGTACGCCTAGGAATGGAATTAATAGATCATATGGAACCTCTATATTTAACTCCTTGAGGACAGGCCTAATTGTTTTCCAAAGCAGTTGTGCCAATTTGTAGTCCTACCAACAATAAACAAAGGTTCTAATTTCTTCACATACTCAACAACACTTGTTATTGCCTGTCCTTTTGATTTTAGCAATCTTAGTGGGTGTGAAGTGGTATTGCATTGTAATTTTGATTTGCATTTCCCTAATGACTAATAACGTTGAACATCTTTTCATGTGCTTATTCGCCATCTGTGTATTTTCTTTGCAGAAATGTCTATTAAAATGTTTTGTTGATTTTTAATTGGGTTATTTGTCTTTTGTTGTTGAGTTTTAAGTGTTCTTTATATATTCTGGATACAAGTTTTTTAACAGAAATACAATTTGTGAATATTTTTTCCATTCTCTGGGTTGTCTTCACTTTCTTGATGTTATCATTTGAAGCACAAAAGCTTTTAATTTTTGGTGAGATTCAATTTTTCTAATCTTTTCTTTTGTAGCTTATACTTTTGGTGTCATATCTAAGAAACCATTGCTTAACCTTGGGTCAAGAAAATTTACTCCTATGTTTTCTTCAAGAGTTTTATAGTTTAGCTCTCACATTTAGGTGTTTAATACATTTAAAATTTCTGTATATGGTGTAAGTTAGAGGTCTACCTTTTTCTTTTGTACATAAATATATGGATTTTCAGTTGTCCTAACATCATTTGTTAAAAAGACTATTCTTTTTCTATTTGACTATCTTGAAACCCTTCATTAAGTTTTAAAGAATAAATGACAATCTATGTAAGTTTCCTGGTATATGGTAAGGTTAATACATGGTAGCTATTATTATTGCTATTGTCAAGCTAATTATAAATTCCCAAACAATATATAAAATAAGTTATAGTTCCTTATTACTAGGGTTTTCATCAAACAGAAGAAAAGAGCAAGTGGCTGCAATTAGCTTGAAATCACCTATATAAGGTTTGCAAATAATAAAGGTAATAATAATTGCAACAGCTAACATTTATTAGTATTTCCTATGCATTTGACACTTACCTCCATAAGTTCTCACAACACTATAAGATAGGTATATTTCATCCCTTTTATTCAGATGTGTAAATGTGTACTCAGACTGTTCAATGTTCACAAAATAATAACTGTTTAAGGCCATACAAGTAGCAACTCACAAAGTGGATATTTGGATTCCAACAGTCCATGATTGTGAGGAGATTCAGTCTCAGAATATAGGGGTGATTGCGACAACATGGATGGACCTGGAGATTATTACGATAAGTGGAATAAGCCAGTCAGAGAAACACGATACCATATAATTTCACTATATGTGGAATCTAATGAACAAAATTAACAAAATAGAAACAGACTCATCGATATGGAGAATATACCGACAGCTGTCAGAGAGGATGATGGTTGGGGGGGATGGACCAAAAGGTGAAGGGCTTAAGCAAAGAAAATAAAACTTATAGAAACAGACAACAGTGTAGGAACTATAGGAGGGAAAGGGGTTGGGGGGATGTGGAAGAGGGTAGAGGAGGAGTAGATGGTGATGGAGGGAGACTTGACTTGAGGTGGTGAATACACAATGCAATATACAGATGATGTAGAATTGTGCACCTCAAACCTGTATCATTTTAATAACCAATGTCACCCCAGTAAATTCAATAAAATTTTTTTTCAAAAAAAAGATAGGGTGAGAGGCTTGTCAGAATGAGAGAAGCATAGGATGGGATGTGCACTGACATGGTGAGGAAGTGGTTAAGAGAGCTGGACTCCATGCGTTTGAATCTCAGTTTGGCCATTTTATAAGCTGCCTGACCTTGGGCAGCTCAGATTTTTCAACATTAAATGGGGATAATTGGGCTTCTTATCTCATGGACTTATTGTGAAAAATAAATGTGGTTATTTTATATCAAGTACTCAGAACAATTCCTGGTACCTATAAAGTACTCAAAAATTGTCAGCTATGCTGCTGATGGAGAGCTTTAGATCTGAACCCCAGCTTCTTTATCAGAATAATTCCCCTTTCAGGGCTCGCGTCATGGATGTGCAACCTGTGTAGCCATACAGACTTACCTTAATGCTCTGCTGTCACCATCTTGACATTCTTAATTATTTTTTGAACATAGTGCTTTTCTATTTTACCCTGGGCCCCACAAATTATGTGCCCAGTCCTGGGAAAGGCATAGGCCGGCTGAAAATGTTCCCTCCGTCCAAGTGATGGCTGATGCAGCCCATGCAGGGGCAGTCTACACACACACACACACACACACACACACACACACACACACACACACACACACACAGCCTCCTTGTCTGCTGCTATGAGCTCCAGCGGATCTCAACGTGGAAGATAGTGCTATTCCCTTTAATTACTATGTCAGCAAGGCCAACGCACACCCACTTGACATTCCTGATTTATTACCTAAAAGTGAATGCAATACATAGTGGGCCCCAATCCTGCCTCTATTATTGGACTGAAAACCTCCATTGACTTCAGCTGGCAGCCTGCTCCACTAATTGAGGACAGAGTTTGGCCCCACGGGTTTTATATAGAACATTTTTCTTTATTTTTTGTTTTCATGGGTGTGTGTTGTGGGCTGGGGATTATTTTTATGTTTTTCACTTCCTGATTAGTTTTAGGAGTTGTTTATTTGGAGACTGCTTTAATAAATTTGCACAGCAGGGTGAGTTAGTAACAGGGTTGGTGTATTTAACCAGGAACCACCTTCTTTCCAGCTTGTTTTTTTGGTGTTTAACTCCAGGGCACAGTCACTCAGTTTCAGTAGAAACCTCTGATAAGATCACCTTTCCTTGCTCCCGGGGGTATCATGGTGGTCTGGCTTGGGGGCAGGGCTCTGCTCCCATTCAGAATTCTGCCATAACCCATCACTACTGCACTGTGAAAGTGTTCTTGAACTTCAAGGCTATTTTCCTATCTGTTTGCTCCTTTAGACCATGGAGTCCAGAGGGCAGGGACTTGGTCATGGATGTAATTTCAAAGCCTTGTGCAAAAACCTTTATTTGAGAATATTTCCTGAGCATCTATTATGTGCCAGATGCAGTAGATGTGACAAGGCTACAGAAGTTCCTGCTCAAGAGGGGCTTACCTTCTACGGGTGAAACACTCCTATAAGGATAGCGCTATAATTAAAGAGTAAGATTGTTCTAGAATGACTGTGTGTGTCATAATCAGGGAAGGGCTCCCAGAAGAGGTGACTTCCGACTGAGATCTGAAGGCAAGAAGTAACCAGGCATGTGCAAACCATCATTGCAGGCTGAGGGAGTCATGGTACGGAGGTCCCAGAGCTTTAGGGGGCAGAGGGAAGGGAGCACAGTGAGTGTGAGGACAGCGATGAGCCTGGCCTGGGAGGCATGTGGCAGGCAGTGGTGCCCCGGTTAGGAATTAGACCAAGATTCTAAGGGCAATAGGAACCCTAGGAGGAGGCACTGTAATTACATTTTCAAAGAACACTCTGGCTCCTTTGTGCAAAAGAACCTGTGGATAGAAGTGGGCAAGTTTGGAGGTTTTGAGTTAATTTGTTAAACTGACTATGCTATTTCCAGAAAGAAACTGATATTGTCCTTGCCAAGGCTGGTGGTAGAAAGTGAAGGAACAAATCAGGGTTCAGCAACCTCTTACTCTGGGAGCCAATGTCAAGGTCACCTTCCTCTTGACTGAGCATTTACATTTATAATGGACCTCAGAGGTCCCCACCCGCTTTAATGTCCCCTTGATCCTGGTGAGAATGAATTTTGCAGGAGTGAAGAGCCTGGCTGAGACTGTCGAGGGGGTGGCATATACAGGGGATGACTTCACTTGGAGGGAGGAGGGCATTTTCAAGCAGAAAATGTAGCCAAGACCAAGGGGATGCTGGCGTGAAGCGGCAGCTTGTTTAGTAGAGGATGCATTGTGGCAGTATCAGCAATGTAGAGTTGGGAAAGCGGCTGCCCACATTGCAACTTATTTAAAGAGGCTGTTGTACATATACATCTCTGAGCCAGTTAATTACTAGTTTTTGTTATGTCAGGAACTCCTCAAGTAAAAGCAGGAAGAAACCATTCATAAGCATGTTCCAGTTCTGTAGTTTAATGGGACAACTAAAAAATAAAATAAAATAAAAACCGATAAAATGATTTCGTTCCTGACAGGATTGAAACTCCTCACACACACACACACAAAAGCTGAAATTACAGCTTGTGCCCCAACCCCCCTTCCAGAAGCCATTGAAATGTTGCAGACGTAATTGGTCTAATGGACCATTGCTGTCCTGCATAAGATTTGGGTGCTCATAGAGAATTAACAAGGCTGAGGAAATGGCCTGGACACATGAACCAGGGAGAGCATGATGACCCCACAGGTTTTGTGAAGCACATGCCCAAAAGTGAAAAGGAGAGAATATAAGCAACATGTCCAGTCAGCCGGGACAGTGCCTGTGAGTAGGTTCCACCTATCCTGCTGTCCAAGAGGGGAGTTTGTGGAAAACAAGGCAATTATGGAAGGGTTGGGAAGTGCAGATAATGGCATAAATAGAGGGAGGGAAAAATTTTAAAAGGTGCGCTAGCTAAACTTATCAGGTAATAAGTGTAATTGCATAAACTGAACACACTTGAGGGAAGAGGCTGACTACGAGTGTCTAAGACACGCTAGAATAGAAGACATTCATGTCTAGAGTTTTAGTACTTGCTCACCTGTGTTGGTTAATTCAAGTCTCTGTTTGGGGATGTACTTAAGCTCCCATGTGGATGTCTGGAGTGGTGACTTGGAGACATGAACACATGGAATTCTCTTCTGGATTTTACTCACATCAGCATTGTAGTTAAATAGACCTACATTCCGATCCTGGGCCTGGAACTTGTAGATGTGTAATATTGGGCCATTTACATTACCTTCTGATTTAGCAAATGGAAACAAGGCAGAACTAATCTGGATACTAAGGTAGTATGTTCATCTGTTGAGTTTCTTGGGATTCCTTGCCCACCCTAGACATAAGTCTAATATCAGTGATGGTGTTTCATATAACATGTAGGGGATAATACCATTGAACATCCTTGAAGTCACCAGATTATTGTCTTTGTCAGTAACTCAGGTGAAAAAGTTTTCCTTATTTATAGTTTAAACCAAGTAAGCACCTAAGATGGTTTCAAAACAGCTAAAATAACTAAACTATCATTCCTAATGCCTTGTTTTTCCTTGGCATACTTCGTAGTTACTAACAATGTATTCTCCAACAATCCTATTGTTATAGATGGTTCATACTGTCATTCTTATTTTCTCAAATAAGTAAGTGAGAGGCCGTTAAATTGTATACATAATTTAAGGAATGGCTGAATCCTTCAGTCCATCTGTGACCCAACTAGGACTTTGGTTGGGCTGCCTGTCCTGTAGGGTTATTGTCACCCCTATATCTTGCACATCACCTCAGGTCCTCTTTACTATCACCACCTCAGATGAGCAAGGATCCAATCCAAAATTGATCATGGTTTCACTTGTGTCTTAAATGGGCAGGTCCTCATGTCAATTAAGGTAACTGAATAGCAGCAACAGAGAAAAGTAGGCACCCATCGGCACAGAACAAGGTGAAGGATGAATGAAGGGATGGGTCTGTGAGGCTTTGTCAGTTGTCTTGACAACAGTGTTTTACAGATGCGTACATACTGATCTCCATGATTTAAAGCGATAAAGTCATTTTAGTATTTTCTCTTTTTGTTTTGTATTTTCAGTGAGGGATCTGTCAGCTGGCTCAGCTTATAGCCATAGGGGACTATCAGACATAGTCTACCAATCAGCTTGATTTGCTCCTGAACTCTTTGAAAGAATAGAGTCCACATTTGTTGTCTTGATTTTTTTTTTACCTCCTCACACCATCCCCTGCTACTAAATTCATTCATGATATGTTATTGCCAAGTCTGATTAAAAATGTTTGGTTCTGCCTACCTGTGGTGTCACAGCGGATATAGTGTCAACCTGGAGTGCTGAGATCACTGGTTCAAAACACCAGGCTTGCTGGGTCAAGGTACATAGGAGAAGCAACTACTTGTTGCTTCCACACCACTTCCGCCATTCTCCTCTCCTCTCTCTCTAAAGTAAAGGAATAGTATCTTTTAAAAAAAATGTTTTGTCCATACCTTATTTGAACTCTCTAAGGAACTGGACTCTGCCAGCAAAGTTCTCTTCTTCAGACTGTTTCTCTGTTGGCTTCCAGGACACCAGTCTTTCCTGATTGCCTGTCTCTGCTCGGCCTCCCCTCTGTCAGGTATAGTCTCCAGACTCTGGGCTCAGCCCTATTCTGTCTCCTCATTCTACACTATCTCTGGGCTCCTCAGTCACAGCATGGTTTCAAACACCCATTACCCATGAATCTTTGCCTCTATCTTGGCTAACCCTGCTGTGATTTCCCCAACTCTCTGACCTCTGATTCTCACTCCTGTGCCCTGTCATTGCCAACAATGACAGCTCTTCTATAATCTCAGACTAAGATGCTTCCTCTTGGCCCTTACCTCCCTTCTCTCTAGCTCATTCTCTGCAATATACCAGTCTGAACAATCTCTTGGCCAACAGGACTACACTCTATAGATCCTTCTATATTTTCACTGTTCCTCACTCCTTTGATGTCCTCATTCTTCTTCTTCCTGAGCTTAAATTCCATGCTCAATCATAATGACATTGTGCTATATATACTTTGACCCCCTTGCCCCTCTCTCATTTCTTCAGTTGTTTGGTGAAACCACAATCTTTTAAAATCCAACTCTCTTCTTCCTTGATGCATACAGCTAAATATGACTAGAGAAAAGCACATAGCCGTGCAGAGTGGTCTCACTTTAAATTCATGGCCATGAACCTATAGTGGGTTCTTAATGCTACTAGGCAATCACTCCTCCATTAGTCCCTACTACACCCCCATGGTCACTCTCAGCTAATGACTTTGCTTACTTCACTGGAAAATTGAAGCCATCAGAAGAGTAAGACCACAGATGCCCATATCATATCCACCCACCTAACTACCATTTGCACACACAGACTTGGTTTTGCAGTCTGTTTCTACAAATGAACTTCCCATGCTCCCATGGTCTAAGCCAGTCCTTCTGCCTGTGTATTCTCCTCTTCTGCTTGAGGAAATCACTACAACACTTCTCCCTTCCCTCTGACATCTCCAAAGTCTTCCTCTGCACTAGATCATTCTTGTTCACATGTTTCCTGGTTTACTCAGAAGGGAAGACAAAGTCCTTATAGTGGCCACAGGGTCCTATGTAGTCTGGTTCCCCATCAGCTCTCTGACCTCATCTCCTACATATCTTCTCTTGCTCATTTTACTCCAGACTTTCTGGCCTCCTTGCTGGTATTCCCTAGGACCTTTATTCCTTTTCTGGAAGCTCTGCATCCAGGTCTGCTTGACTGAGTCTCTTACTTCCAAGTCTTCACTCAAATGTCACTTCTCAATGGGTTTACCCTAGTTAGAACAGCAAAATTTTTCTTCCCAACCTCAGGACTCCTGACCACCCCTACCTTGCTTTATTCCTTGTTTTTTATTTTTTCCTTATCATTTACCTTATTATATAGTTTTCAGTTGATAATATGTTTATTATTAACTGCCTGTCTTTGCATTAGACTGTGAGCTCCTTTAGAGAGGGCAGCTTTGGTTTGTTCATGGATGTATTCTAAGCACCTGGAACAGTACCTGGTACAGAGCTGGGGCTCAAGATACCTTTGTTGACTGAATGAACACCTGCTGGTGCTATCCATGTGTTTGCTCTCTTGGTTCTTTCCTCTTCTTAATTTTCTGGCCTAATTTTTTACAATATTAGCTCATATAATGAAAAGGTTGCCATTTCTCATGAATACTACACTCCTTCCTCTTCATTACTCTATGGAATTATGTTCCATTCACACAGAAGTCCTGGCCATTTTCTGCATATACCATGCTCCTTATACATCCAGACTTCTGCTGTTGTTCTCTCTCTTGAATGCCCACCCATCTGTACTCCTTTGTCCAAATGTGAATATCTACTCAAGAGTTAACCCAAATAGCCAATCTCTTGTGAAGTCCTCCTGGGAAGTTCAGTTCCTTCCCTGGGCTGGCAGAGCACCTTGTGTGTAATTTTATTAAAAAAGGAGAGGCTGTATTTATCTTCCTTGTGGTCCCAGTGCCTCTTCAGTGCTTGGCACTGTGAGAATCAGTATATTCTTAGTTCTGCCTGCCCACCCGCCAGGTTTATTGAGATAAAATAAGACATTATATAAGTTTAAGGTGTGCAACATAATAATTTGATATATATTATGAAATAATTACCACAATAAGTTTAGTTAACACATATATTACCTTACACAGTTTTAATTTTGGGGGGATAAGAACTTTAAAGATCTACTCGCTTAGCAATCTACAATGATACATTATAGTATTGTTAACTGTAGTAACTATGTGGTATATTACACCCCCAAAACTTATCATTTAAAATTTTTATTTATTTATTTATTATTCTTTTAGGTGAGAGGAGGGGAGACAATGAGGCAGACTCCTGCATGCACTCAGACTGGGATCCACCCGGCAACCCTCGTCTGAGGCCCATGGTGGAGTACTGATCTATTTATAGCCCTTAAGGCTGATGCACTTCAAGGGAGCCATTGTCAGCATCTGGGACACACTCAGACCAATTGGGCCAGTGGTTGCAGGAGAAGAAAAGGGAAAGAAGGGGGAGAGGGAGAGGAGAGAAGCAGATGGTTACTTCTTCTGTGTGTCCTGACTGGGAATCCAACCTGGGACGTCCATATACCTGACCAACACTCTATCCACTGAGCCACTGGCCAGGGCCCCAAAACTTATAACTGAAACTTTTGTGTCATCTTCACCCATTTCCCCACCTCCCACCTCTGGCAATCACCAATCTGTTCTCTGTTTCTTTGAACTTGGTTTTTTGTTGTTGTTGCTGGTTTTTTTTAATTCCACACATAAGTGAGATCAGACAGTATTTGTCTTTTTCTTTCTTATTTCACTAAGCATTATTCCCTTAAGTTTCATCCATGTTGTCATAAATCTCAGGATTCCCTTTTTTTAATGGTTGAATTTCCATTGTGTGTGTGTCTGCGCGCACGCGCCATATTTTATTTATCCATTCATCTTTTCATGAACACTTATGTTGTTTCCATATGTTATGCTCAGTTCTTCAGTTGAACTGACTAATGATAAAGATGATGGCCACCATCCAGCAAAGGTCACATGCATAGCTCATGTTCGTGTTTGTCAGTCCCTGTCTGCCTCCTCACTTCTGCAATCTTTTTCTCCCTCCAGTTGAGGCCTCTTCGTCTCCAGCTGCAGACTTGACCTATCTATCCCCCACCAGGTTCTAGGATGGTGCAGACCAGGGGTCCCCAAACTTTTTACACAGGAGGCCAGTTCACTGTCCCTCAGACCGTTGGAGGGCTGGACTATAAAAAAACTATGAAGAAATCCCTATGCACATTGCACATATTTTAAAGTAAGAAAACAAAACGGGAACAAATACAATATTTAAAATGAAGAACAAGTAAATTTAAATCAACAAATTGACCAGTATTTCAATGGGAATTATGGGTGCAGATGCATCCTGTGCTCCTTTCACTGACCACCAATGAAAGAGGTGCCCCTTCCAGAAGTGCATCAGGGGCCAGATAAACGGCCTCAGGGGGCCACATGCGGCCCGCAGGGGCCGTAGTTTGGGGACCCCTTGTGCAGACCATGGCAGAATAAATCCTTTTCCATCATCTTTGAGTCAAATGAATGCTACCTCTACCTCTTGAGTCCAATTTCTGAAAATTGGTCCTTTACCTTTTTTTCAGAAGCCTTTTTTTTTATTTTCAAATCTTTGAGTATATTTTTAGATAAATTTCTGGACATTCACTCTTGGTTGTTTTAGGAATTTTATACATATTTAAGTTAATTTAAGAAAAGATATACTGCTTTGTACTCACACCAGGTATGCATAAGCATATACATTTCTCTGTACCTTTTTCAACTCTGAGTAGTAACACTTAAAAATTGCTAATTTGATAAGGGGAACAAAAGTATTTTATTTTTGCCTTAATTCTTTTTTTCTTTTTTTTCATTTATTGGCCATTTTGTTTCTTTTGTGGAATGTCCTGGTCGTTGCCCATGTGTTTGTTCTTTGCACTTTGAACAACCCTTTTGTGGACAGACTAATTGGTAGAATACAACACACTGACCCCAAAGACAGAACTATTGCAGCTTCCTTATCTAGAAAATGGGAAAATATTGGGTGGATTCATAATGCATTCTAGTAGGTCAAAATTGTCAAGCCTGACCAGGTGGTGGCACTGTGCGTAGAGCATTGGCCTGAGATACTGAGGACCCAGGTTCGAAACCCCGAGGTCGCCAGCTTGAGCGCAGGCTCATCTGGCTTGAGCACAGGCTCACCAGCTTGAGCTGGGGGTGCCGGCTTGAGCATGGGATCATAGACATGATACCATGGTCGCTGGCTTGAGCCCAAAGATCACTTGCTTGAAGCTCAAGGTCATTGGCTTTAGTACAAAGTCGCTGACTTGAGCAAGGGTCACTTGCTCTGCTGGAGCTCCCTGGTCAAGGCACATATGAGAAAGCAATCAATGAACAACTAAGGTGCCGCAACAAAGAATTGATGCTTCTTATCTCTCTCCCTTCCTGTCTGTCTGTCCCTGTCTGTCCCCCCGCCCCCTCTCTCACACACATACACATAAATAAATTCAAATAATAGCCATTCAGACAATTCAACCTATAGAACTTGCCTTGTATTTCTCACAGAGAGTTTAGGAGACTCAAATGAGTAGACTGTGCAAATGCTTTATGAGCAACAAACATGAGTCAAAATAAGGAATTTATCAGTATATTTATTGTATTATGATCTAGATACAAGGCATTTTACCTACGGTATCTCACATCACAATCCTGTTAAGAATATATTCTTTCCTCTATTTAACAGGTGAGGAAACTAAGGCTTTGTCAGTTTAAATCACATAATTCACAAGGAATAGAGCTGAATGTTAGCCTGAAATAGCTGAACTCTGGCTCATGAGCTTTCTACTGTGGGACCCTGCTTCCCTCCACGACCTTTGCAAAGGCTGCTAAACTAACTTTCTCTCAGGCATAATTTACTTCCGTGGCACACTAAGCAACAGTTGTTAGTCAAAGCTGTGCAGACACAACCTGGATAGGCATGGTGATCAACCAATTCTCATTAAGAACAGAAAGAGCATTACTGAGAGCAATTATTTTCTTTGGAAGTGATGGTGTTTCAGAGACATGCAATACTGGGAACCTATGCCTATGTTTGGTTCACAGACTCTAATGCTTTGGAATTATGGCCATCCTCGGTAATTCCTTAGGTCACTCAGTTACAGTTGCCTAGGCTGTGACAAGGCAGATTCGTGGCTCTTATAATGCAACTGGAAGAACGATGCTTTTAGATTTTTCACATTTCCGAAGAGGCATCATGTGCTTCACAGTCCCATACCTCTCCATCTGGGCATGTGAGGATAAACAAAATCCCTGGAAGAATAATATTTCTAGAAATATGAGGAAAAACTTAATTTCTTTCATTTTATATCCAGATGTTTTCCAGCAGGAAGGAAATCTCCATAGAATGTAAGGTTCCCAAACAAATAAAATTTCCAAAAGAATTTTCCTTTTAGCAGATCTCATTGTATTACTTGCAAACTAGCTGGTGAATAAAAGATGCTTTGAAGTTTGCATAGTCAATTAAAAGTGTTTCTCAGGGATAAGGAGACATATCCATAATTTATCAACAGGTATTTTTTTTCTTGATTATCTCTTGTGCCTACTAAGTTTTTATATGTAGTACTTTAGAAACCAAAGAAGTTAGATCTTATGAACAAGATCCCAGACCAGGCACTGTAGAGATGCCAAAATAAATGAGTCTTGATCATTGACCTAGGTGGCCTTGAAAACCAGGCACGGTATTAAATCTAAGGCAAAAACTTGTAAATTCCATAATGGAGCAATAAACAATTCTGTGGTACTTGAAGTAGGAAGAGATCATTTCTGCCTGGAGATATCAGGGTCCTGGACTCCAAGGAGGAGGAGGCATATGGGATGGGGACATTTGGGGCAGACTGAAAATGGGAATGAAGATTCTAGGCAAAGAAAGCTAGAAACAAAGTCAAGGGTTCACAGTGGCACGGAGGCAGAGAAGTGGGCTAGGGGTGGAGTTTGACTAGGCTGCTGGATGGAGGGGACAGTGGAAGCTCAGGCCTGCAGATGGAAAATGAGCCTGGGGGCGGGGGGAGGGGTGCTGCCATCTGCCTCGCTCCTCCTCACATTCCAAGTCCCTGATAACGCACCTTTTAGAGGAGATGTTCCAGGATATTGATAAACTCAGTAAACGAACAATTGAATTGAAACTCCATGGGCAATAAAATAGAAAGCCTTCAGGTTTGGGCAGATCATTCTTTTGTCTAATTCACTCTCTGGGCACTTTGTAAGTTGGCATGTTATCTCCTAGTAGAGTAGAATCCCTCTTTTCAGACTGGTCATTGGTTACCTGAAAAAAATCAGTTAAAGAGGAGAATCATAGACAAGTATGCATTTGTACCTGAAATTTTAAAATGTTGTCCTAACATAAATAAATTTATTTTATTCACTAGCGTATAATTATTATTATTATATTTTTAATATAGAGCCAAGGCTTTTTCTTTGAGTAAGAGTACGCTGATGAGGCTCCCGCAGACATTTTGCATAAACTGGCCCATGGCTCTTAAGCTCCGTTTCTCAGTTCAGGGTCTTTCCAGCTTATGTAAGGGGTAAACTGGAAGACACCATTGAAACCATTTGAATGCAGAACTATTTTGAAGTTTTGCTTTGTTACTCCAGCCCCTCACACTTATCTTGCCCATACCCCCTTCGGGAGCAATTGTTTTTAGCCTCACCAATTCTTTCCAAATTATTCTACTTAGTTTTTATGGAAACAGCCCTTTTATTTTTCAGAAACCACATTTCACCAGGTCACATAATATTGACCAAATGTATCTAATTCTAATAACAATGAAATTTGGAATAAAGAGTCTGAGTAACGGCACAACTGACTGCAGGAGTTGGTATGAAAAGTCTAAGTAGCGGCACATCATTCAGACAGGAAGTAGAAACCGTGGGCTAACTGAGCACCGCCTCCTAACCAGTGCTCCCAGTGCTCCCAGTGCTCAGATACCGAGGGCCCAGTCAGTGAGTCCCCAGAAGGATGAGAGAACACCTGTGAACTGGGGAGGAGAGCTGCTTAATCTCCAGCGGAGAGAGCTTTTAGGCTTCCCCCAGCACCTCTTACCATGACGCCCTGAAACCTCAGCCAAACCTGATGAGGGTCATGCAAACCAGACATAAAGAGGATCTACCTTAGAGTTCATCTGAGGCACCTAACCTTAGAAATGCCAAGGAGATGCCGCTTTAACACTCACTGATCCTGGGGTCCCATGAGGTAGCCTCCACAGCCAGCATTGGAGTGAAGCTCCAGGGTGTGGAATTGTTTTAGCATAAATCAGTCCAAAGTGGGAAGGGAGGCTCTTGGGGATCATGGAACAGTGCTCAGCATGTTGCTAATATGTATTAAATAGCTCCAAATAAAAATGGACAGGGCTTTCTGCTACACTAGGCAGATTGCTTGACTCTCTGGGAGTTGAGTACTTGGAGTAGAAAAATGAAGGCTCCCACGACTCTGGCTGGTGTCCCAACAAAATTCATTTTCCCTTGTCAAGGTGACTGGTTCCCTGCAGGAAAGAAAATGAAGGCAGGTCCACCTGAACATGTCAGGCCAAACCCTGGTGACTTTTGTCCTGCACAGAGCAGCCGCAGCGACTTCCTGGGAAAGCGTTCAGTCAGAGCTCTGGAGCCATCCTATCCCTTCTTGTGCTGAACTGGCCATACAACCTAAAGAAAATTCTTTGATCCCTGAATGCTATTTTTTTGCTCTGTAAAATGAGACTAAATTGAAAGCATTTGTGAAAGTCATGTGCTGTTCTGACAATACAAGCCGGGAGGGTATTCTAAGGCATAAATCATACAGTTTATTCAGGGGTAAGAACCCTGCACCCATCTGTCTCTTCATTCTCTGAGTGTGGTCTGATGGCTGCCCATCTCCCCATTGATCCATCCATCAGGGTTAATTACTGCCTCTGCCCTTGAAAATGATCCTACCCCTCAAGATTACCCAGGGGCATGAAGGTCATTGGCTAGAAGACTAGGTGAGTCAGGGAATTAAAATACTGAGGTTTTTTTCCCCCTTATCTTTTGACTGCTCTGAAGATGTTTAAGATCCTTTCTACCCACGTCCTCACCCCTCTCTGAATACCCAGCACCTTAGTCTTCCCAAACCTCACACTGCTGAGCAGGTGTTTAGAGCTTCTTCCGGAGGAGCAGCCATGGCTTTTCTGTGAATTGTGCTCACCTGAGGAGTCATGAAGCCAGTCGGTAGGGCAGGCAAAGCAAGAACGCAGCTCAGCTGGTGCCTCCAGGAGCCCCGGCTTTGCAAACTATCCCCTGCAAATGTCCTGCCCTGTTGTGCAGAAAGGGATCAAACAAGTTGACGAGTGAGTCAGCTGGCAAAATGTTTGTTCAGGTACAGGGCGGGACATGCCACCGCCTCGGAAGCAAGCAAAGCAAAGTAGAATGTTGTCAAACAAAGAAATTATTTCTTTCAAACAAACGGATGGTGGTGAAAGCTGATAAGGAACAAGGGACCCTGTAGTTCTTCCTGGTTAGTTGTGGCTCAGGCTCAGAGAGGGGTTTGGAATGCATTTCTGGAGGTCACAAAAAAGAAGGCTTTCTTTAGAGCCCCCTTTGGAGTTGGGGTGGGGTGCAGAGACCCAGGCTAAGAGATAGAGCTCTGAAGGCTAGCGGAGTTGGGAGGGCCCAAGACAGCAGAGACCAGCCGGTACTGCCATCTGGCCTTGGTTGCATGGGCTTTGGAAAGTGAGTTGGTGTTCTGAAGGCAAGGCAAGAGGGTTCCTCATGCCAGAGAACAGGGTAAATGAGAATTTGTCTCTAGGCCACAGATTCTGGAATTTTCCATAATAAACATTCCAGCTAAACATTGAAAAGGCCCAGACTTTTGGTAGACCTGTAAATTAAAAGCAGGATAAAAAATTTGGAACCTAGCTGTGAAGGTAATTGTGTGGGAAACCCCTGCATTTATTATCTGTGAATTGTGACTCAGTTTTTGCATCTGTAAAGTGGCAATAGATTCCAAAAATTTTTAAATGTTAATACCGACCAGGATCTTAGAGTTAATCTGGTTTAACTCTTTTATGTTAGAGAAAAAAAGTCCTGAAACCAGAGAGGTATAGCTTATTAGTCTAATAATATTAATTTTAATAATAATGTTGACTGTGTTGAATGCCCTAAACACAGAACTTCATTTAATCCTTGTGAATTCTTTCTGAAAAGTTACTATTATTAGACCTACTTTACAGATGAGTAAATTGAAATGTAAGGTAGTTGAACTTCTTGCCAAGATTATGCAACTAGTATTGGGCATAACTGGACTTAAGATCGAGTCTAGTGGGCTCTAGAGTCTGGGATCTTAAAAAATTAGCTCATAGCAGCTTATGTAGAACAGTATTTTTTTTATTTCTCTAGGGTTTGGAAAGAATCATAAAGGTGAAATGTAAGGGAAATAATGGTGATCTTATAAAAAACCCATGCTGTAATATTTGACAATAATAATAACTGAGAAAGGTTGTTATGTGTTAATACTACATTAAGTTATATATACTTGTATTACATTACTCATTTAATGCTCACTTCAACACTATGAAATAAGTGATGTTATTATACCCATTTTATAGATTAGTAACCTGAAGTTCCGAGATGAGTCAAGGTCACACAGGTAGTAAATGGTGGAGTCAGAATTTGAACCCACAGTCCTAACCTCTATGCTGTACATTTATCTGACACACCTGTTATAGACATATTTTTCACACAACTACCATGTAATGACAATTTACATTTATTATAACCTTGATCACTAAAGACAGATTAAAATATAATCACCAAGTCTTGGTTGGGAGATGCATTCCATTGTGCTCAAGTGTTTTGGAGATGGGTAGTTTATCTAGTCTCCAGAATCTTTATAGATTAATACAGAAATTTCTTACTGTTCATCCATAAGGATCTATTTGCTTAGGTGGGAAGAACTGACCTGACTATAGCTTGTTCTCCCTTTTCTTCTTCAGAATTGGAAGGGGACCCTGCTCTGCCATTAGTCTCAGCTTTCTCCCTTTGATTGGTTGTATTGGAAGTCATGTTGCAGATGGGACGAGCATTAGGTTTTGTGAAATAGTGGCATCCGCTGGTGTTGAAAGGTATAGAATGAAATTACTTAATGTAGAAGCTCTTTTCCAAATGATTTCATGTCTAAGATCTAAATTATTCATTTGAGAAATTAATCAGTTTGGATTTTAGAAGTTACTGTAGGGTATTCTTTTTTCTCTTTTTCTTTTGCCTCTAATGGATAATTGGAGGGAATTGGCTTTTATATTAAGAAGATAAAACAGGAGTTTGCAAAGTTGCCATCTGATCTTACTGCCTGGTGAGCTGCTTGGGAAAAGGATTCTCTGATGAGTCTTGGATCTTGAGGTGTTTGAGAGTAGGAGCTACATATATGCTATTCTCTTTGTCTATTATTTAATGCACAACTAGACGCCAGACACTTACCCCTTAAAGAATATGTGGAAGTTGGTTTGAAAAGCAAAAATCCCAATTAAAGAGTTGCTCCATTTCTGAGCTAAGTACTGCTCGGCTGCCTGCTTCAATCTGGCCCTGAGCTGGATGGTCATCCCCACAGTATACAGGTATAGGTGGTGTGGGTTAGTAAACCTTATAAAGGGATTGTACATTAACTGGGTTCCATGTTTCATGTGCATTTTATTGAGCTAGTCTGAAGACAGTGCCCTGCTTTTGGAATGAAGCCCACTGCATCATGCCAGGCCTCTTCACTTTTCCTCTTACATGGTAATAACTATTTATGAAAATGGAATAGGCCCAATTGTATTTATCCATAGTCCCTAAGCACATGAACAACCTTCACTCTTTTGCCTATCTATGCATTTATTTTTCTACTCACCTTTAACTCTGTAAAGAAAGACTCACTCTTTTATACTGTATGAGCAATCTATGTCCCCTTTCTTTTTCTTCACTTTATTTTTACACTTTCTCAGGAGTGATTTTTTGTAAAAATTATCAGAGCTATGATTTATTCAATGTCTTTTGGGTGTCTGAATCTATGCTTGGAACTTGATTAATAATTATTACTAATAATTATCATCACTGTATAATTATATACCAGGCACTGTGCTATGTGCTTTATAGATATTTATTCATTTAATCCTTAAAACAAGCTTATGAGGTGAGTACTATTATTAAACCCATTGTACAGATGAGGAGACTGAGGATCAGTAAAGTTAACCCAGCTAGTAAGAGGTAGAACCTACAGTCAAGCAGTCCAAGTATCTACAGTATACTCTTTACCACTACAATGCATAGATAGCTTGTCCTTTAAATCTGCAATCTTCCTTCTTTGTAACCATCTTATAAGATCAGTATATTACTGTACGTACATAATAAGATTCATATTTTAATCTCAGGTCTGTCTGTTTTCAGAGTTCATGCTCTTTTTGGTCTCCGAATTGCCTTTGAGAAAGACAGACTCTGTTGTTTCTTTCTCAGGCACAGAGAGATAGGCAAAATTATTTACATCACATATGATGCCTAAGCAAATCTAGTGGTTTAGTTCATTGGTTTACCAACATCATTTTTTAGTTAATGAAATAATTATTTTTCAGATTTTATTTATTGATTTTAGAGAGAGGAGAGAGAGAAGGGATAGGGAGGAGTGGGAAGCATCAACTTGTAGTTGCTTCTCATATGTGCCTTGACTGGGCAAGCCCGGGGTTTCAAACCAGGAACCTCAGCATTCCAGGTCGAGTCTCTATCCACTGCACCACCACAGGTCAGGCCCAAAATCTTTAATGTTAGTATCTTTTCTTCAGATTTTATATGGTAACCCAATTGTATGAGAAATCAAGACAAAGTACTGTGCTTGATATAAGAGTAGGGAACCAGTGCCCTTCTTGTGCCTCCCTTCCATGAATCATGTTTCTTTAGCTCCTCCATCAAATTCTGAAGAGTATCAGAAGGCACAGCTGGCATATCACCGATTTCATCCTAAGTCAGAGACACATGGCAATGATCCCTAAGTGGAGAGTTATTTATCCTAATTCTGCATTTAGCAAGCACAACATTATTTCAAAACATCAATGGTTTATTTTTAAAAGTACTTCTCTTATTCCAAAAATATATTTTCTAGGCCCATCTTCCTAGAGTTACCATTAAAAGACATTTATTAGTAAGATCAAATCAATAAGCACCCATCAAATGCCTACTGGTCTTGGGAATACAAAACTCAATATGACACGTAATTTCTATCCTAAGTTATGATATAACTATTATTCTGTATTCTGAATGACTTCCCAGGCAGTTGGGGTGAATCCAAGATGACAATAGTAAAACAACCATGCTGTCTTGTATTTCTCCTCCTACAAGAACTCTATTGTCCTAGTCCTACACACATCACAAACATAGGTCACTCTATAATTTTACCAAGCAACTAGAATCAAGCACAGCTCACTTTCTTCCTACAGAGATCCCGGAGAACATTCCAGTCATGGACCTCAGCTGCTGGTTTCCTCTGTATAAAACCAAAATAGCTCATAGACAACTCATGTAAAGTATCATGAAGCTAAACATAAAAATTTTTGGCTGCATCTATTATCTTTACCATTTCATCAGATTAATTTTCTGAACTTTGACCTTCAGATCTACATGATAGGAAAATTTGACTCTTCTGGAACGAGGGAGGTGGGAAAGGTGTGACATACATCTTTCAGGTTACAAGTATATGGGACTATGGCAAAGTACACTATGGTTCCACCATATTCCACTCCTCTGTCTCTTAGGCACACACCCAGAATACATTTCCAAGCCTTCTTTGAAGTTAGGTGACATCATGTCACTTAGTTCTGGCCTATTGTTGTGGGCAGACGTGAGTGTACCATTTCTAGGCTGACTCATAAAGTCACTCTGCACAGTTCTCTATGGCCTTACCTCCTTTAATTTCTGCCTGAGTGGAGAGGGCTCTAAGGATTTAGAGGAGGGTAAAGATAGAGGATAGAAAGAGTGTGGGTCTCCCAATGACTATGTAGAGCAACCTCCCTTCCACTAACCTACACTGGACTGTGGCATGAGTGAGAATCAAATTTCATTGTGCAAGACCACTGAGATCTGGGGAATGTTTGTTACAGGAGTTAGCCTACTCTGACTAATACAGGATACAGTGAACAGAGCATCAGAATTAGAATCAGGCAATTCTGCATTCTATACAAATTTTCCAGTTACCAGCTGTGTGACCTTGCACAAATTACTAACCTCTCAGAGTTTCAGCATCATTTGTAAAATGGGACTATAATAACACCTACCTCATAGGATTATTAGAGAACTCTATGAAAACATGTGGATAGTACCTGTTACATAGCAGGTGTAGCAAGATTACTAATTTACTCACACAATCCAATTTTACAAAGAAAGCGTAATTTCTCTATTTCTCTATAACTGACTGAATTTTCTTCAGGATCCTCCAGCCTGGGGATAGCAGGGAAACAAATGTGAACTTTAAATGAGCCAATTAGCAATATGCCAGTCTCCTTTTGGTTCAAAATCATCCTTTCAGGTAAATGTTCAGGCTTTCAGAATCCCTCCCCTCAAGACGGTAGATGGGGAGTTTACTTTGTTGCCATGGTGACGGGGAGTTGTCCCAGAGGTCCTTCTGCAGGATCTGGGTGGTTCTCTTAGTCCTCACCAGCACTGTTGGATTTTGTACTTGCACTGTATTGTTAGTGCTCACCCAGCTGGCATCAGCTGCTGGAAACTTGAGCTCTCTCTCAGTTTGGTAACAGCCCTGTGGGCCTCTCTCTTGACCCAGCTGGTGCTGTGCAGCCTTTCAAGGTCTGAGTCTGATTCCCACTTGCTTACTGGCCTGTGCTGCCATTGTGTATCACTTTGCTCTAGTGTGATGGCATCTTTTGTAAACTGACTGTCCAGCAATTCAGTTTCTTCCCTAGAGCATTCAGGGGCTCCAGGAGACCAATTTGGGCCATCTCTCAGCTTAACCGTGGTTTTGCTCTGGTACAGCTACTACATGCTGGGCAAGACAAATCTCTCCAGAGACTCAGACAAAGGCAAAGGTCTCTTTGCTATTGGTATTTGTGGCCAACAGAGTGTAGGGTGACCCCTATGATCTCTACTTTCTGTTTTTTATACCCTTGTATAATCTACCCTTGGACATCTGTGAAACCTGTGATTGCTTCTACCCAACAGAATATGGCAAAGGGACAAGTGTCAGTTCTGTGACTGCATTGTGTTCTGTAAGATTTCACCTTTCCAGTAAATTCATTCTACCGACTTACCTTGCTGACGTGATGAAGTGGCCATGCTGGTAAAACCCATGTGGCAAGAAATGTGGATGACCTTTAGGAACTGTGGATGACCTCTAGGATCTGAGGGGCCAACAACCATCGGCCAATAAGGAACAAGGGTCCTAAGTTCTACCATCAGAAGGAAATGAAAACTGTGAACAACCTGAGCGATTTTGGAAGAGATTCTTCCCTAACCAAGCTCCCAGAAGAGAACACAGCAGGGCTGACATCTTCACTGCAACCTTGTGAGATGCTAAGAGAGGTAATAAATGCATGATATTTTTAGCTGTTAAGTTTGTGATAGCTAGTTATGCAGCAATAATTAACTCCCAAGAACTTTGGCTGAGAGGAATGGTTCACAGCATGCATGTCCCATCATTTCTGCCCTTCCCTCTGTTCCTTTATGCTTCCCACAATCTACTAGGGTTAGAAGAATGGATTTTAATTTTTCTCTTGAGTCTGGTGGGAGAAGCCCTCCCTCTTTCCCCACCTACACACACATCATTACTTTCTCCCCCCTGAAGTGGCACTCTCTTTACTTCGTTGGTGTTCAAAAGGTAGAGGGGCTGATATAAAACATAATTTGAAGAGGTAAAAGTAAACAGAGGGTTAATATTGTATTTATTTATTTTATTTTAGTGAGAGAGAGAGGGGGAGACAGAGACAGACAGACAGGAAGGGATAGCAATGAGAAGCATCAATTATTCATTGTGGCATTTTATTGTTCACTGATTGCTTTCTCATATGTGCTTTGACCCAGGGGGCTATAGCAGAGCAAATGCCCCTTGCTCAAGCCAGCGACCTTGGACTCAAGCCAGCAACCTTGGGCTTCAAGCTAGTGACCTTTGGGTTCAAGCCAGCAACCATAGGGTCTTGTCTAAGATCCCACGCTCAAGCTGGTGACCCCATGCTTAAGCAGATGACCTCGCATTCAAGCCGGCCACCTCAGGGCTTCAAATCTGGGTCCTCAGCATCCCAGTCTGACACTCTATTCACTTCACCACTGCTTGGTCAGCAGAGGATTAATATTTTAAAAATATTATCCTCATGACATAGATCATAATATATTATTTCCTTCCCTTTAGAGTCAATTGGTATGTACCTTATTCTTTTTCGAGGTAAGGAAGTTTTATAAACCATCTCTAACTCTAGTTTTCTTTTGAATTTTGCCCTATCTCATACTTCTCCTGGCATGAGAAAAGCCGCTGAGACAGGTGGCCTACCTACCCACTCTGACATGACTATGGCTTGCTATGAATGCTCATAGAGACTGGTTTTCTATGAAACGCACTTGTTGGAAAGATGATCAGGATAAGGAACTATCCAGTTTGGGTTCATGGAATACAATCACAGATTATTAGAACTGGAAAGAGAATTGTAAAGTCCAAATATTCTCATTTTATAGAAAAGGAAACTGAGACCCTGGGAGGTAAAAGGACTTGCAAAAACTCACTCTGCTGGTTATTGCAATGACGGAATCAGGACCCCACCATTCTAACAAGCCGTCCATGCAGTAGTTATCTTAAGACATCATGTATAAACTGCAAATGTGGAGCAGAAAATTCTGTATGAAGCAAATTTTGCCAGAAGACTGTTTTTTAGATTCACTTTATTGAGGTCTCTTCTTTTTTTAAGAGTTAAGTTTTTGTCCTTTTCGGCTGGTAATAGAAAATCTTGCCGGGAAAAGTCAAAGACCAGCAGCTTCCCTCTGCCCTGCTACATGGTAACAACAGCTGTAGAGATATGTCCCATCACACCCCAGGGAGTGAGATTTACAAGCTTTGGGTTCCAGTTGGGGTTGTCTGGACCTGGGCAGTCAGTCTACTGACTTTGGCCGGATATAGAATTGTTAACTATGCTTTTATCTGTAGTCTCCTCTTTCTCCCTTTTTTTCTTCTTAGGAAGGGGAGCTAGTCTTTATTTTATTTTTTCTTTTTAGTCTTGAGTTTCTTACAAAGCCCTAGAAATATGAATACAGCCTTTGTGAAATGAGTGAAAATCTATTTTTAAAAAAACAATTTTTTTGTCACTTTTATTCATTTTGTAAAGAGTCTTTCACTACTAGAATTAGAAAATGGTTGGGGTCAGAGAGAATGACCTTTTAAAAACACGTTATCTTATTCCTAATTCTCAGAAGAGATCTCTCTGCAGATGAGTAGCTCAAGGTACTGCTAATGTTGCTTCTTTTTATTTTCCCCCAGTCCTGACAACAGTTTATGGTGTCAAGCAGGGCACTATCTTTCTACTTTGTGTGAGACAGTGTAGTGTGGTGGATACGAGCTCTGGTTATGGGGTCTGACAGACTGAGTGCAGAGCTCTGTGATTTGGGCTGAGTTATTTCACTGCTGTGTCTTAGTTTCCTCATATGTAAAGTGAAGAGAATGACAGTGCTTAACTCACAGAGGTGCTGTGCACATTAAATGAGATAAGAATAGAGCACATCTAGCACAGAGACTGGGATACAGTGACTGATATCAGAACATGCAGGACACTATCAGAATTACAGTGCATATTTGATTGCCCATATTCCTAGCTGAGCTGAAACTTCCACTGAACCAAGAACCATGTTTGTCTTATTCATTATTATAATTCCAACACACAGCTTAGTGCCTCCTACATGGTAGGTGCTCAGAATATATTTATGTGAATAAATGAATGATCAAAAGCTGATAACTATACTAGTGTACCCCTGAACCTGGGAAGCATGCCAGTAGATCACACAGACCAACTGAGTCCTTTGAGTGACACCTTGTCCCATACGCATATTCACGCCTGCCCACATAGAGCATCGACTGCTTCCACACTTCCTACCTTGGCCATACTTAGTTTAAGTTCAGAAATTTGAAAAGGCATTCCTTCATAATCTGACATTAATTGGAGCTTATAGAAGATTCTAACAGCATGAAGTTTAAAAAACAGTATCTGAGAAAGACTTAGGGCAAATGTAAAAACAGTCTGGTTAGAAAAACAAAGTTCCGTATATCTTAGTTCTCAAAATCCAAAACCCAATATGAACCCCTCCTGAGTTCAATAATTTCCAAGGAAACTGAGGCTTTTAATGTTCCTGTTCCATTATAGATAATTTCCTTCTCATAGGAGGCCTCTAACAGCAGCTGAGATGGAAATAAAAATAGTCTGAGGAAAGAGAGTGGGAAAAATAAAAAAGGAGCATAATAGTAAGGCGAGCTAGATCCTGGGGAGATGGAGAGTTTGGTAAACAAGCTTTCTCTAAGCGATGATTGAATTCATCCCTGTGTCTCTGGGGCCTAACACGGAACGGGGACATGTGAGCTGCTTAGCACACACTATTAAGGCGAAAGGAGATCCATGGGGGAAGAGGAGCAGAAAAAGGGGCTATAGTTCAGAAAGCTGGAGCAGGGGAGGCCCACATGGTCAAGTGTCCACTGCCCAGGCCAAAGAGCAGAAAGAGGAAGACAAGTGTATTGAAAGATAAAGCAAAACAGGACAAGAGGTGGGAGAGAGAGGTTCTTTCTTCTTCTACTTTCACTTTTATTCTTTCAGTTTATTTAGGAAAAACAACAAGGGAGAAATATCAATTGAAGGCAGAGCTAAGACTGTTATATCTCTAGTCTAATGCCCTGGCAGGTTGGCTCAGTGGCAGAGCATCGGCCTGGCATGTGGATGTCCCGGTTTGATTCCCAGTCAGAGCACATAGGAGAAGTGCCCATCTGCTTCTCCACCCCCTCCTCTTGCTTCTCTCTCTTTCCCTCTCTCTTCCCTTCCTGTAGCCATGGCTCAATTGGAGTGAGTTAACCTCAGTTTCTGAGAATGGCTCTATGGCCTCTGCCTCAGGTGCTAAGAAGAGCTCGGTTGCTGAGCAATGGAACAACGCCCCAGATAGGCAGAGCAATGCCCCCTAATGGGCTTGCCAGCTGGATCCTGGTCAGGACACATGTAGGAGTCTGTCTTTCTGCCTCCCCTCTTTTCACTGAATAAAAAATAACTCTAGTCTAATGTTCCACTGCCTATTCTTATTTGTATATGTTCTTATTTGTCTCTCCCACAAGAGGATAAGCAACTGGAGGGCAGACAGTCTGTTTCACTCTTCTTTGTGTTCACCACTGAACCTAGCTGGGCTCCTGGTTCATTTGACACTCAAGGAATTGAATCAGCAAAAGTAGTTGATGATATCTGTGAGTGGCTGCGTCCATGTAAAGCAATTCCACTTCTCCATGATGATAGGACAATCAATCCTTGCTCCTCCCCCTGTTCCATTTGGAATATGTGGACAAGGCCCACCGTGGGTGAGAATGACAGAGCCACAGAAGCCTGACTCCGGGGACAAGGTTCAGTGATGCAACTCCACTTTATTCAGGAAGTAAACTAGCTTATATGCATGGGTTCAGCCAATAGGATGTTACAGCATGTTTTTCAAGGCCAATGGCTAAAAAAGATCAGGGAGCTGCCTGGTTGGTGCTGAGTCACTTTCTTACAGTGGCGAGCTCCCTTCCTGGGTGTTCACAGGAGGGATTAACCTGCTGGAGTGTTCTCACAGCATAGCAGCAGCCACAGCTGCCAGGTGAATGCTCTGTGCTCTACCAACAGGAATACACACAACACAAAATAGAAAACTGTAAATTAAAAGGGAAATTTTCTGTATTTCCACATGTGAGATTATGGGAAATCACTGGAATAATTTCATTAAAATAATATACTACAACGTAAGTCTACTCTATTCTTATTGTCATTAAGGGAGAGCACATTTCTGGGTGAGAAGAAAGGTACACAGAAACGTGGACCAGTGTTTCATTATAGTTCACTGGTTTTCATCTTAGATTTAGCAACTCCATGGGTATGAGGTAACCTTTCACCTATAATGTCTTATCTGTTACAGGCCACTAAATATTAGAAATAGGTCAAGTCATGCCCAGGGATATAGCTGCCATGTTTTCAAAAATAGGTGGAATATTCAGGATGTGAGCTGAAATGGAAGGGTACAGAGAAGAAAAATGAATAAGAGCAAGAAAAAAGAAAAAAAAGAGTGAAAAGATTATGCAGCGGAGTAAAAGAGCTATATTGGCTCTTACCTTGGAGATACATGATTTATCAGGCCTACACCTCTGCACACTGAAGTGGGAACATGTGGTTTAAGACAAGTTGCAAGCTGGTCTTTAAGTAATGGAGAAGTGTGGCTCATGATTCTACGTGAAAACAGGTTCTTAGCTTTTTCTGGATAATAGAATCCCTTTCAAAAATCAGATGAGGCCTGACCTGTGGTGGCTCAGTGGATAAAGCGTCGACCTGGAATGCTGAAGTTGCCAGTTTGAAGCCCTGGGCTTGCCTGGTCAAGGCACATATGGGCGTTGATGCTTTCTGTCCCTCTCCCCTTCTCTCTCTCTCTCTCTCTCTCTCTCTCTCTCTCTCTCCTTTCTCTCTAAAAAATGAATAATAAAAAAATCTTTAAAAATATCTAATGAAAGCTAATAGGCCTTTTTCCTAGAACAATACACAAATATAAAAAATTTAGCATGCAATTTTCAGAGTTCACAAACTCCTGTAGTCCATGCCTTAACTCTGTGGTATGAGCACTTCTAGTAGTTACATTCTCAGTGTTCCTTACATCCTATCCCGGACTTGAGCTTTTCATTGCCATTTACCCCACAGCAGATGAGACACAATGCTCCCTGTCTGTGCACCCAGGTTATCTGGTGTCTCTGCTCTGTATTTTTGGTGCAAACAGTTGGCCTTCCAGAAACGGGAACTGCTATTAATAGCAAATGTTTGGCTGAGGCTATCTGAAACAGTTTTCTCCAAATGCTCTATGGGCAACATGAGTGAAGGAAGCAAACCAAACATTAATGGTTTACATGAGTCTGTCAAAGGATATGTGGGGATTAGTGGGAAAGGAAGGGGAAGAAGAGGACACACATTAGTGTGAGATGCCACAGAGCCAGCATGTGGCAATGTTACAATGTGATGTCTCACATCTGTTTTCAAGATGCGATATGCTTCAGACTAGAACAAATAGGTCTAGCAAAAGGTCAGAAATAGCAAACAGAATTCATCTTCCTCGCCAACTCCTGTAGATTGTGTAGTAGTCAGTTATATTGGTGCCCCCGGTGAATCACTCCTCCTGGTATTCGCAGTATTGTGTAACCACCTCCCTCAAACCTAGGCTGCTTCTCAGACTTGCTTTAACCAAGCAGAAGTAGGCTTATGCCAGTTTTGGCCTAAGCCTTAAGAAGCCCCAGAAGTGTTTGCTTTTGCTCTTGGTAACCCTGCACTGCCATATAAGAACTCTGTCAGTGCTGCTAGAGAGACCCCGTGAAGAGCCGTTGTGGACAGGGAGGGACCCTGAGACACCATGAAGCAGAATCAGAAATCCAGCCATCAATCGAGGCTTCAGACATATGACCCCAGGCCACGCATTCCAGGCATCCTGCACCCCAGGGAGCCATCCTAGTTGAAGCATTAGACATACATGCAAGTGAAGTTGTTTTGGATGTTCCTGTCCCAGCACAGGATAGGAAGTACTAAGATAAACCATCTCTACTGTGCTCTAGCCAAATTTCTGACCCACTGAATTGTGAGAAACAATAAAAATAGTTTTAGGCTACTAAATTTTGCAGTAGTATTTTTTAAATTAATAGGTTATTAAAACAATAATTTTTACCTAGAAGTGAGATGTTGCTATAAGAAAAACACAAACCCGTGGAGCCAGGCAGTGAATGTAGTCCAAAAGCATCCTGAGAAAGAACATTAATGAACTGGAATAGCAGAAAGAAAATGGTGTTGGAAGCTAGAGTAAAGGCAACCTGAATTATGCAGGGGCAGTCAGCGGCACTGCAGTAACACAGACGCTGTAAAATATAGCCAATGAACTTGTGGATTTTCCTGAGGAGACTATCAGGTAGAATGTTGAAGGGCCAAGTGATTGCTTTTAGTTGGTGCCTGATTAGCTACAGATAGAAAGAGATAAATTAGAGAAGGAATTGTTTAGTTTTCAAGCAGAAGCAGGAGGAAACATTCCCAACCCAGGATCTGCTGAGTTGGAAAATAAGACAGTTTCTCATTCCCAACCTTTCCAGTGTATAGAAGATTCATAAATTATACAAAAACCTGGGAGTAGAGATTAATTCCATGACACTGTCAGTAAAATGTGGCCTTGGGGGTCAAGACTGGATCAAAGATGTGGTTTTAAGACCCTTGGTGAACCCTCAGCAAGATGTAAGGTTGTGTCTTGTAGATCCTCTGAGCAGGACAAAGCAGTTCCTAAGTGTTTGAATGGCATTTTTCCCATAGTACCCTAGCTCTCAGCCCAAGGTAGAAAGAAACTTATTTCAGAAATATTTATGGGTGTGGGTTGTTTTTAATGGATTGAATTATAATTTTATGTATAAGAAACCTACAAAAATTTAAAAATAATTATATCACCTTGAACAAAAAGGGACAGAGCTTTCAAAATCAAAAGCATTCTCTGAGGTCCCAATCTCTAATGGTCAGAAAGCAGACTGGGAAATCTATTCTATTGCAAACATAAAGCATTTCTAATGGAGAGGAAAGAATGACACAGAGGGAAAGCCAAGAACTCGTAGGGCAGAGCCAAGAGACATGAAAACTCTTCAGGGAGCAGAACTGAGTTCTCCAGAAACGTCCCAGACATTAGAGTTAGAGGAAATCAAAATTGCTATGAACCAATGACTTTTCTGTGCCTCCTAGACCTCTCATCTGCTTATGAATGGCAGTGTCTATTGTGGTCATCCTATCCCTTTCTCATCATTATATGTTGGGTGTGTGGGGATAAAAATCATCTTTCTAGTTCCCAAATCCTGTACTTGAGAGACCACACACAGGGGACCACACAGTAGAAGAACCATCAACAACTCTACCTGCTTTAGATAACGGAATTTCAGACTCTGAGCTGATGCTATAACCACGAGAGGATGAGACTCTGGGGGAATGTAGGGAGGAAGGGGATACATTCTGCACGTGAGAGGACCATGAATTTCTGTGATCAGAGAGTAGACTATAGGACCTCTCAAAGGTTGGCTCCCAACAATTTCTTTTCAAGGAGGAGGCACAAGAGGTGGAGGTTATTTCCACTTGAATGTGGGTTGATATTTTGACTGACTTTGACCAGTACAATGCAGTGGAAATGACTGATGTTCTGACACTGGCAGCTTCCCCTCTTGGAACCTATCTGCCATGCTATGATAAGCCCAAGTGATACAGAGAGGCCAGGCAGAGAAGAACTGAGGTTACCCAGTCTATGGCCCCATCTGAGGTCCCAGCAGAAAGCCAGCACAAGCTGTCAGCCACCTATGTAAGCCATCTTAGACAGTCAAGCTTAGTTAGGCTTTCAGATAACTCCATTCCAGGCATCATTACATGGGATAGAAGAACAATCTAGTTGGGCTCAGTCAACCCAAATAATGATGAGCAATAGCAAAATGCTTGTTAAACTACTAAGTTTTGGGGCAATTTGTTATGTAGCAAAAGGTAAGTCAAATAGGTCAGTAGTGGTTTCTTGGAGTACTACTATACTGAGAAGGACTTTGAGGCCACACTTAGGTTTACTGTGAAATATGCTGTCACTGATAGCCAATTTCTCATGGGGACAGGAAGGGAGAGTGGAGTCTCATGTAAATACAACTGAAATTACAAAATTATATGTTAAGAGCTCAGAAAGTGTGTTGTTTGCAGCTTATTGTGTGAAAGTTGTAATTTAGAATAAAAGTATTTAAACTTTGGATTTTGATTAACTCTGGGCTTTTCTGTGTTCTGAAACTTGGATTTGTTAATTTCTAAAGAACTTTAACCCAGAAGAACAGAAACTCAGTGAATGGGTCAGGCCAAGTAAGACCTCAAAGATAATCACTAGGATTTACTCATCTGTTTTTCCTTTCTCTCTCCCACTCCAAACTCAGGGCTGCAAATAGCTAGCTATAGGGAGGGTTCCTAGAACTGTTAGCATTCATGCAGATTGGTCTATGTTGTCCTGAAAATGTCTAAGCCCAAGACCAGTAAAATACAGAAGTGCTAAATATGTCTGTGAAAAATCTCACTTGCTCACTCATTCATTTTAATCTGCCTACTATTATGTTGTACATTGTTATGTTAAGTATAGATTTCTCTATGCCAAACTTCTCTCCAGGCACTGGAGAGAGAGAAATAAACAAGGCATAGGTGCTAAGCAAGCCATGGTCCCTATCTTCAAGAAAATCAGGTTTTAGTTCCCAGAAATCAATTTGTACAACAGACACACATTATTATATTAACAAGCATTTATTATGCATATAGCATGTTCCAAGTATCTCATTTAATCTTCTATAAAAATTTTAATTAATTTTAATCATTTTTATAACAACTTTATTGAGATATAATTTACATACCATAAAATCCACCCCTTTAAAGTGTATAATTCAATGCTTTCAGTATACTCACAGAATTATGCAACCATCACCACTATCTACTTCCGGAACATTTTGATCACCCCAAATAGAAACACGTGCCCATCAACCCTTGGAAACCACTAATCTACTTTCTGTCTCTATGGATTTGCTTATTTGGGACATTTCACATAATTGGAATAATTCAATATATGATTTATTTCACTTAGCATATTTTTTAAAAGTTTATTCATGTTGAAGCAGCAATAAGTACTTATTTCCTTTTATTGCCAAAGAACATTCAATTGTATGAAGATGAGATGTTTTGTTTCTACTTTTTGACTACAGTAGTCCCCCCTGATCTATAGAGGATATGTTCTAAGACCCTTAGGGGATGCCTTAAATTGCTGATAATACCTAACCCTATATATATTGTTTTCTCCTATACATTTTTACCTATGATAAAGTTTAATTTATATATTAGGCACAGTAAGAGATTAACAATAATAATACCTAATAATAAAAGAACAGTTATAATAATTTATTGTAATAAATGTTATATAAATGTGCTCTCTCTTTTTTCTCTCTCAAAATATCTAACTGATTTGATAACAGAGATGGCCACTAAGTGACTAACAGGTGAGAAGCATTTATATTGTGGATGCATGGGACAAAGTGATGTTTCACAGGTGGGAAGGAGCAGGACAGAGATATTTCGTCACACTATTCAGAATGCCACAAAAATTTAAACTTATAAATTGTTTATCTTTAGAAATTTCCATTTAATATTTTCAGGCTACTGCTGACCCTGGGTAACTGAAACTGCAGAAAGTGAAACCATGGATAAGGGAGACTATTATGAATTATACTAGTATAAACATGGGTGTATAAGTTTTTGTGTGGACATACATTTTTTGATATTTACAGATATTTATGTAAGAGTAAAATTAGGAGTCATATGGTAACTCTATATTTAACATTTTGAGGAACTGCCAAGCTATTATTTTCTATCGTTTTTTATTTTAGCTATCCTGGTGAGTGTGAAGTGGTATCTCTTTGTGGTTTGGATTTAATAACTAATGATGGTGAACATCTTTTCATATGCTTATTTACCATCTGTATATTTTCTTTGGAGAGATATTCATTCAAATCCTTTGCCAATGTTTTTTATCTTTTAACAATTGTTTATTATTTTGCATATAAATTCTTATCAGAAATATGACACAAATATTTTCTCCTATGCTGTGGCTGTGTTTTCACATTGATAGTGTCCTTTGACACCTCAAATTCTTTCATTTTGATAAAGTCTAATTTATTCTTTTCTCTCATGCTTCTGGATGTCATATCTAAAATATGATTGTCTAACCCAATGTAATAGCAATTTACTCCTATGTTTTCTTCTGAGACTTTTATAGTTTAGTTGTTAGATATAGATGTATGATCCATTTTGAGTTAATTTTTATATATGCTATAAGGTAGGGGATCAGTTTCATTCCTTTGCATGTGGATATTTAGTTGTTTCAGCACCCTTTGTTGAAAGACTGTTCCTTCCTGTTGAATTGTCTCAGCATCCTTGTAGAAAATCAGTTCAATTCTATTCCATTGACCTATGTGTCTGTCCTCATGTAAGTCATTTAATCTTTACAAATATATAAAAAAGGTATTCTTCAAGGCTCAGGACTTCTGAGCATTTTCATAAGATCATGCAGTTAATATGCAGTAAAGCTAAGGCTGGAAACTTGGATTCTCTGATACCAAAGCCCAGGCTAGAAAGTTAATGCTTTGCTGTCCCAGGAGGGATGACTATGGCATGGGTTTATAAAGGCAGAGGATCCCAGATGAAATACATTTGAATTCAGGGAGCATACAACCTGTAGGGATATAAGATTATATGAGGAAATATAAGACCCATGGGACAATGGGAGTGGAAAGTAGCCAAGACACCACAATTAATTATGGCCATTGAAAGCTCAGAGAAAGACACCTGACTGGCCTGTGTGGTTCAGGAAAGGCTTTCAAAAGGAACTAAGATTTGACCTGTATCAGAAAAATTTTGTATAAGTTTACCAGGTTTTGGGTGTGTGTGTGTATGCTGGATGGGGTAGGAGAGATTCTAGAGGGAATAGCATGCATGAGATTTAATGGTACTAAAAAGCACATGGCATAGTCAGGAAATGGCAAGGACCCTGCTGAAATGATGGAGAAAAGACTGGAAAGTAAACTGAGGGTAGATGATGAATGACCTTGAATGTATTGCTATGGAGTGTGAAGAGATGAAGGACAAGAAAGGAACTGTCAAGTGGATCAAAAATTACAGATGAGCCTGGGGCATCTTCCCTGGTATTACTAGCCCGTGAACACACCTAGCTTGTACCCACAGAAGCCTGGCTTCCAGACCTTGGGCATGCTTGAGTGACAGTAGTGAGGGCCCTTTCCTTCTTGTAGTAAGCACTCAACAAATGATCACTATTACTAGTACCATGGTCATGATTATGGATAGAGCAAACTGTTTTCTCTGAGTATATTTAGTAAAGTCTTCTTCAGAGGCAAGACCATGGAATAAAATAATATCTTCGGTGCCTCCCAACCCCATGGCTCCATAATTCTTTCACTTCAATATGTAACTAGTGAATAAGAATGCTCTTAAAGTTTTGATTTCTGGCACAGAGTTTATTATTATACTTCTAAATGTTACTGAGGAAATAGTTGAAGCCAAACAGAGACTTTCATTTTGTTAACTTTAAAGAAAGCTTCATTCATATTCATCCAACAAATATTCACTTAGTGCCTGTTCACTTACAAAGGCCTATGCTCGGTGTTATGGTGAAGCCATATAAGTACAAAATCTGTGTTCTTAGAATATTTGCATTCTAGTTAAGGGGGAAGATGAGCATACCTGGGAATAGAACGGGTTAATGACCAAGGTCAGCTTTTCTGAGTGTTACTGCAAAGCAATTGATGGTGAAATTTTGAACAACATTGATTATAGAAGAACAGAGGGGGGAGAGAGAGAGTGAGGAGAGAGAGCAACATTGGGATGATAAGCCTGAGGCTAGCCTTGAGTGTAGTTTAGACAGACATAGAAGAGGCAAGCCCAGGAGAGAGAACAGGGAGATTTGAGTAGCAAGGAGGAAAAGAGGAAGGAAAGGTGAGTTCTAAAAGTGGGAGTCACTTATTCCGAGAGCACTGCTAAGGCTCAGCATTGGGCACTAAGGTAGAAAGGGGAAGGCAGGCTTACAAATCATAAAGCCCGTGAATGTGTCTGGTGCACTCACTCGAGCTAGGCTCACCCTCAACTTCTCGTGGGATGCCATTCTCTGTACCATAGATAGTGCTGTTTAAAAGGAACTTGCTCCCATTCCAACCTCTTGAGATGTGATGTGTATTTTGGAAGCAACGTGATTAAGAATTACTTCCAACTGTTGGAGAAACCCATCCAATACCATGTACTTCAGTGACAATTGAAGTTCTGTTATTCAGAACTTTTTACCATTAAAGAAATTCTCCCATTCACTCATGTTCCCAGAGCCACAAAGCCCAGGACGTTGCCAGGTTAAGAAGCAGAAGCAGTTAGTTCTGAGATCAATAGGTGATTGAGAGGCTGTTTGATTTCTTCTTCCTATTGATTTGGGTGCTCTATTTATTTGGATGTAAACCCCTAGAGGGGCCTGGGCACACTCTGTGTTTGCGTAGTGCCTGGGTGGCCAAAGACAAGGTCTAGTGAAAGGTTTCTTATATACCAAATAACACATAAATGATTCATACATAAAGAAGTCAGAAAGGAGATTAAGTTTTCACTGAGATGCACATGAGTGACGGAGAAAAATGTTTTGAGGCAATTTTTAAAAATGCCATGAAACTTAAAGCATATGAAAAATAAAAATATTTGAAGATATCTCAAAGTGGATAAGGTTTGGTCTAATGAGTCCTTGGAACTCCTCCCCATTTCACAAAAATCTCCTCATCTGAAGAAATTAACATGACTTCAGAGATTGGCTGAAAAGGGTCCATCTCTCTAGATTTGACTGGCTCATCCCTAGTCTAATTGTTCAGATTTTTTTTTTTACCTTGTTCTGTGGTTCATGTCTAAATACTCAAAGATGTTTATATTGCATACATTCAGCTTTAATTGGCCCTTAAAAGAAGGTGTTGATTAGAATCTGCTCAACATCAACAGCTAGCTCACACAACATTCTGTAATTACTGTTTATTAATTTAGTTCAAGTGGCATAGTTGAAAGCCCTGTTCAGATGGGAGAAGTAAATTGTCACTGGTATTGAATATGTAAATTATGTGCATTGTAAATTTCCATGAAGAAATATTTAAAGTTAAATGCTGTGCACATAAACCCTTCCAGTTCTATCTAACCCAGCTAACCCCTGAGTGCAACGCTCAGGAAGCCCATGGTAGAGACCCCCAAAAGGGTTGGGCCCAAGCCCGAGACAGTGCCTCTTAACTTGAGTTTGTAAAATGAGATTTTGTAATCAGGTTTTGTTGTGTGTGTTCCCTTTTCATGAAACAAGGCAACGCTAACGTGCTCTCTTTATCCTTGTTCACAGAGCTCTTTAATGGATCCCCCAGCAGATTTTCTAAGGCTGGTTGGCCATCCAGCAAATTTCTCTGCTTCCCTGAGGAAGCTTCTAGATGCTGTTGGGTGGCATACTAAAAACCAGTGGAAGTGAGACAGCTCCTCTAACACAAACACTGTAGCTTAAGTAAGTTAGGGTGTGTGTGTGTGTGTGTGTGTGTGTGTGTGTGTGTGTGTATTCTTCCTCCAGAATACCAAAGAAGATGGCAGAAAGCAGAAACTGGGGCAAATTTGGAGTTGAATTGTTTCCTGAAGCCCAAACCATCTGATCTCGGAGAGCCGTGTTAAAGGCTCTATGCAGCTCTTCCCAGGAGAGAGAGTGGTTTAACCTTGTCGGGATAACATTATTATATTAAAGATTGACTTAGATTCTTGCTGTATTAGAGTTGACTTAAGTGAAATTTCCCTTCAAACATCAAGATGCAACCCAAACACTTTGCTTTTTTCTGTACTAATGGCGCTTTGGGCAAATTCCCTAATCTATCTGTTCCTTGGATTCTTTCCCTGTAAAATGGAGACGATAACAGTACCTACTTCATGGACTGGATGCAAAGATTGAATGAGACAATACCGTTTAAGTGCTTTAAACAGGACCCATCCATAATGGAGGGACAATAAATGTTAAGTACTGTTTGTCCTTGTAAAAGTTTACACAGTTACAAATGGAACCCCAAATGCTTTTATACAATCTTAGATGATTCCTCTTTTAGAAATTTCTAATTGTTGAAGAGAGTCTTAAATTTGCAACTGATCAGAAGAGACATTTTCTTAAAAATTAGAGAAGAAAACCAATCAAGGGTTTTTGTAAGTGTGAAAATTCAATTATAGTTTTTTTTTCTAAGGGTTGAAAAGAGTAGTTGGAAAAAGTACATCTGGCTGCTAAGCCACTGAAGCCCACACATGCCCATTTGGGGGGCTTTCTGGCTTTGTACAAGTTTTTAGCCCAGATGTTGGATGTTTTCAATTTTGTAGAATCTGACTATAAATGAACTGAAAAAAAAAAAAGGCCCAACTGTTACTGGGACTAATTATGATAGTTCCAAGGAGATTGTGTACGCTTTCACTTTTCTTTTATGAACTGTTTCTGAAGAAAGCCTTTTGATTGAAATAACCCCTTTAGATGATCGCTGACATTTTTAGTAATAATAATCCTACTTCAGATCCACAGAGAGAAAGTAATAGAAATGCAAAGTGCTTTACAGACACTGGCTCTGTGATTCGCATTGCCTTCCTGAGTGGTAGGAAGTAGGAATTGTTGACCCTGTTTTTATAGATGCAGAAACTGAGGCACTAAGAAATAAAAGCATGTACCATAAAAGTTCTAGAGCAACTCAGTGTTAGAACCAGGGAGCCTACAGTCTTACAATCTGTTTGAAGTAAATACTATTGAGTTAGGTGGCATCTGCTAAGAATGCCACTGCTATGAGCTCTGTCGCCCACGTGAGCCTGCCTTTATGAACCAGAGGGGCTTCAGCTAAGACTTAGCTGTAAGTTGTCTGTTCATTGCAGTAGGAAAATCCTGTTTTCCTATGAGTGCCTATTGAAAAGTAGAGATATGGGCTCCCAAATGACTCCCATAGGTAGAGCTGAACATTCTGGAATGGGAGAGCTGAACGTGGTTGCCCAGGCTCTGGCTGGTTTTTGATCATTTTGCCTCCCACCCCATTCTCACCTCATTAGTGTTTTGAAAGGTTGAAAAGAAAAATGGTGCAAAGCTGAAAGTATGCAGGGTTGGGCAAAGTAGGTTTACAGTTGTAAGTACATGAAGCAATATTTATTTTTGTATCATTATTTATTAATTATTGTATTATTTTTCATACGAATAGCTGTAAACCTACTTTTGTTCCCCTTCTATTTGTGGTACTTTCCTGCCTTCTGCACTCACTCTAAGCAATCTTTCTCCAAGTCACAGGAGATTCTGCCCGAGCAGAGCTCCCCAGAGCAGATTCTTGATACCCTGGGAATTTGCCTTGCATCTTCCTTGGGTGATCCTAAACTGTAGTCTCAGAGGTTTTAAGTAAGCAAACCATTTTATACCTGGTTTAATTTCTTACATTTTTTTGTTTCTTGATGTAATTGCCCATTAGTGTTTTTATTGCATGTCTGGCACAGATATGGAGGTAGGAAGAGGTGAGCAGGGAAATGAAGAGGGAATCCTGCCCTCAGCGACATTGGAGCTCGCTGGGGGAGACAAAAGCAAAGGAACAACTCTCACACAGGGCATGTGCTATATTGAGGCAATGTCTTACAGGAGGGGCACCTGGCCCTGTCCTGTGGGGAACCCCAGGGGAAGATTTAAAGAATAGAGAGGAATTAGCTAGGTAAGAAGGCCTCTGTCATGTCATTTCAGGTAAAGGGTACAGCTTATGCCAAAGTGCAGAAGCTTCGGAGAGCTTGGCCTCCCGTGAGTGAGGAGCAGTACTGTCTGGCTCTCGTGTAGGGTATGCACACCCAAGTTGAATGAATACAGAGGTGGAAGTGGGAGGGAGCCAAGCCTGGAAAGCTCTTTCATGTTGAGAAATATATTCCTGAAGACCAGGGTATAACTGCAAACTTGCTGTGCCCTGGCCAAGTAGCTCAGTTGGATAGAGCATCATCCCAATATGCCAATGTTGAGGGTATGAAAACCAGTCAAGGCGCATACAAAAATCTACCAATGAATGAATCATAAATAAGCTGAGCAGCGACTCTCTCTCTCTCAAACCATTCAGAATAATGTTTGGTCACATTCCTAAGCACTGTGGCTCAGCCAAGTTGACACATTAAATTAACCATTACAAAGGGAATATATATATTCACATAGATGTAGTAATCACACAGTCTTAACTGTCTTCCATAAGAATCCATTCATTCATGCATTCTTTAAAGATTACTTATTTACTGCCTACTATGAGCTAAGCACTGGGAATCCAAGAGTGAGCAAGACAGACAGTGTTACTGGCCTCATAGAGCTTTCTAGTGAAGGAAGGGTTAGCAACCTGTGGCCCATGGCAAAATCTGGCCTGGAACCTATTTTAGTAAGTAAAAATTTATTGGAACACAACCACATGCATTTATTTATACATTGTTTATCTTGCTTACATGTTATAATGACAGAGTTGAGTAGTAAATTACAACAGAGATCATATGGTCTACAAATTCTAAAATATTTATTATCTGGCTCTTTATAGAAAGTTTGATGATGCCTATAGTGAAGGATACATATAACAACAACAACAAAAAGCCAATAAAGAAAACAAAACCAAAAACAAATAGACATCAGTAAGTGCTTTGAAGAAAAATAAAGCAGGACAAATGGGTAGAATTATAAAGGTGTTATTTTTGCCATAGTTAGGGATGGTTTCTGTAAAGATGATATTTGAGCAAGATCTTAATGAAAAGAGAGACAGCCATGAGAATTCCAGGGGAAGTGAGTCCCAGGCAGAGGACTGAGAAAGTGACTGACATGCTGGAGAATCCAGAGGCTAAGGAATGCCAGGGCATGTTGCCTGCAAGCTTTTCTCTCATCTGGTACATCCAGGATGGCCTGTGTTCCTTTTTTTCATGATTTTAATATTTTATTTATTTATTTTTTAAAATTTTTATTTTATTTTATTCATTTTAGAGAGGAGACACAGAGTGAGAGAGAGAGAGAGAGAGAGAGAGAGAGAGAGAGAGAGAGAGAAAGAGAGAAAAGGGGGGAGGAGCTGGAAGCATCAACTCCCATATGTGCCTTGGCCAGACCAGTACAGGGTTTTGAACTGGCGACCTCAGTGTTCCCAGGTCGACGCTTTATCCACTGCACTACCACAGGTCAGGCTTAATATTTTATTTTTTAATTATTATTTTATAATTTATTAAATTTATTGGGGGTAATGTTCGTTAACAAAATTATACAGGTTTCAGGTGTACAATTCTATAATACATCATTTGTATATTGTACCGTGTATTCACCACCCCACGTCAAGTCTCCCTCTATCACCACCTATCCTCCCTCTACCCTTCTCAACCTTCCCCACACCACCTTTCCTCCTACAATCCCCACAGGGTGGCCTGTGTTTCACTACAACTGACTAAGAGGTTAGATTCTTGATAAATGTGCTTTGAGTTTTTGGTTCTGAAGCATTGGACACCAAGTCCTCATAACTTGTTCATGGGTCTAACCCAGTGGTCCTCAAACTTTTTGAAGTCTGGGCACATTTAAAATTCTACAAATAATTGTAGGCACACTATATACAAATTTCTGAGAAATATGTTATAATAATTAAGTCAAATATTAAAGAAAAAAAATAAAGTCCAAATGTGCTTTTATGCTAATTAAATAAATAAATATGACAAAATTAAACTTATTCTGACATTAGAAAACATTTTTATGTTACATTTTTGGGGTTATGCTTTTTAGAATTCATAAAAAAAGGGGTTAAAAATAATAAAATGACAAAAAAGTTATCTTTATATATATATAGATACATTCTTAGTAAGATTGAGTAAATTTGGCAGGTCCTGGCGCGAATGTGTTAAGTTTTTCCATTCTTGTGTTTATGAGAAACATGAGCCTGATGTGTCCTAGCAATTCCTTCAATGTTTGGGCATATATTTGAAAGGCAAACATTGAAGAATTCCTCTCTTTTTACTCTTAATTGTGTTGAGTGCAGAAAACCTCCACCATACATACCATCTTACCTTTACACCAAGCAAAGGATAGAAGAAACTTGCCTCCAGTCTTTCCAGGGAACATGGGGGGTAGTATAAACAATTCAGCAACACAGATTAACAGCCTTTTGCAACCTAATCAGGCAAGTGAGATGGGGGGTTGGGCAGACTGTCAGCTTAACAGCCAATTCCCCACACCTCTGTCCCCCCAAAATCTAAACTCCAAAAACCCTGTTGGTTTTTTGGTTCCCAACAGGCATGTATTTCTCTGGAATACCATAAAGTGCACCTGGAAATCTAGGGCGCACCAGTGTGCCCTGGCGCACACTTTGAGAACCACTGGTCTAACCGAAGACCAGATTGAGTCAGTGTAAGGTATTTTCCCCGCTGAGAAAGAATAAAATCAGCATAGTTATTAAGTATTAATTATTGAGGCTTTATTTGGTACAGAGCGTTTCTTGGTCGGGACTCACTGGTACAGGAGATGAATGTCAGGAATCTCGCGCCGGGGACTTCATGGTGCCAGATTTTAAAAGGGGCCCTCCCAGGGTCGTCTAGCTAATATGACGTAGTGAAATCTCACTGGCTGACAGTCGCTTTTCTCACAAAGGTTTATGGAAAGTGTAGTTTCTGTGCGCCTGGCCATGTGGGCGACCCCAGACAAAGACTGCGGCTCTGATTTCCCACTTGACCACCCCATTGCTAATCACCCTACAGTCATATGTCTCCATGTCACTCTTTCCTCTTCTCAAATCTTCATCATTGCAGAGTCCAGATGTACATTCTTCAGCCTGACAATTCAAACCCTCAGAGGTCAGTCCTACCCCAACCTTTCTAATATGCCATCCTTGTGTCTTACTCCCACAGTTCTTTCACACACCATCCCCCTGCTCCCTCCTCACCAAGATCCTGTATTTCTCTTTTCTTTACACACTCCATTCACTTTCCTCTCAGCTCATGCTGTTTTCCTTCTGCAATGACTCACCTCCAACTTTCTTGCTCCCTCTCTCTCTACTTCTCTCTCCCTTTCCTCCTTCTCCTTTTCCCCCTATACTTCTAAGTCCCTTCCCACCCATTGCTTATTGTTTGAATCTCCATTATAGCATTGATGAGTTTGTCTAATCCTGGTTTATGCATCTATGTGTCTCTCCCAGTAGCCTACAGAACCCAGGCAGCAGAGACGCAGTGGGAGCAATGTAGCTTTTCTCTGCAGAAGGACTCAACATCCTACTATGATCTTGTTGGTACCTGGTACTCTGCAAGGGCCCTAAAGAGACAGCCATGAATCAGACAGAATCTTGACCTTTAAGGAGCTCACAGTATAATAGGGGAGAAAGACATACGTGCAAATGCTTATGGTAGAGTATAGATGCTTGTTGATTATGCTTCAGAAACAGAGATCATGTGTGGCTGGATAAATCCGGGAGGCTTCCTTGAGGAGGTGCCATTTTAGTAAGGTCTAGGCAGAAGAAAGGAAGGGAGATTCTAGTCAGAAGAAACAGTCCCTGTGAAGGTAGAAAGCTGAAAAGGAGCTGCACTTTCTGAGACTTAGGGAGAAGTTCAAAGTAGTGGAGCCCACAGAAAGTCAGTGGGAATGTAAGACATAGTATTTGTAAAAATAATGTCCTGGTGCAGGTGAGCAACTATGAGAACAAACATTATTTTTATCTTTGTATATCCTTCACTTAGTCTGGTACCTTTGACAGAGTTGTGAACACGTGGTAGTTCCTTGATTTAAACTATACAGGCCAGGTTAAATTTTACCATGTATCTTGAGATACAGTCAAACATGGTATGCTAAAAATTTTCATAATGTGATACACATTGCATATAATGATTATGTCCAATATATACAATGAAACTGTATTATATATCACATGATTTTCTTGAGCTCTTTACCTCAGCAGGTATCTATCTCTCAATCTCCTGATCCCGGCTGTGGTTCGCTTGGTAGAACCAATGCATTTAATACCCTTAAAATACTTATTCTCCATTAGGTAAGGACTGTACTCTGTGCTTCAGTAATGAGATATGTTGAAGCCAGCAGATCCATGTGGCATTTCACTTTTATAGGACCCTTGCTGGATAGTAATAAAGTCAGGATGGGAGGGTGTGACAAGATTTCCTTCCTGGGGGACTGAAGAAACAATTGCCAATGATCAGTCAGTGTCAATATTTAATTACTAAATGAGGTGAGTGTGATCTAAGAGCAATTTGATTGCCTGCCCAAACAGCCCAAGCCAGACCTTTTTCACAAAGCTGTCCCCATGTTCTTGGCAGGAAGCTAGCACCATCTTAAAGATGAGTCTGTTCTCTGTTAGGTCAATGAGGAATGAACTAAATATTTTCTACTTGGGTCTTCACATGATAAAAGCTTAACAGCTTTGAGGGAGCAAATGCCTAAAGGAAATACACATTTGAAAAGTCTTTAATTATGTACTTCTTTAACAGTGTGCTGAGGGATCACAGTTCCCACCACGGGTTATTGGGTAAATTGTGGGTTCTTAAGTCAGTAGCTACTTATTTACATGATGGTTAGTATTGGCAATAAAGGAACCATTGCAGGCTGCTGAGCTGGCCTTATGCATCCATGTGATGGTGTGTTTGTGTGTGTGGGGGTGCTTACACGGTGCTGAGGTCTGATCTCCACTCAGACAAAAGAAGCATTGCAACAACTTGGAGGGAAGGTGAGATGCTATCTTGTCATTGAACCAAGGGATGCTAATGAATTCCAAAGACCTCTGCAAGTGAATCAGATTCAAAGTGTCTGGAAGAGCACTGCCTGGAGGACATCCACCTTTGACTGCTCAGCCTCCCTTCTCCCTTCTTTGGATAAAAGCCTTTTTTTTTTTTTTTTTGAATCTTCTCCTCCCACATCAATATGACTCTGGTAAAGCTGTCAATCAAATGGCCAGGCTTTCCAATCTGCATAGGATACAAACAGTACCCCTAAGAGTCCTTTAGAGATTTGATATGATTTCTGAGAAATAGTTTTTTTCCAGGATGACTTGGTAAAGGGCAGTGTAAGCCTGGAGCAGCTGGTGGCTTTCTTTAACACCAGGTAGAAAAATCTTGTCTGAAACTAAAACCAGCACAAAATAAGGTAGAGGTAAAAGATGGTGAGAAAGAAACAGATTTCCGACCACACTGACCTGAGCACCTGGGTGAACCGTGGGTGCAGCTAAACTGCCTCTCGGACTTCCAAGTTACAAGGACAATAGCTTTCCATTGTAAGCTTATGTGGTTGGATTTGAGTTTTATGTTATCACTGTTGGAATTGCTCCTGCCCACCCAGTTTTGAGAAAACTACTTAGTGTGTCTATCAGAAGGCTTGCGTTTTTATATTGGGACAAATGACCTCTAAATGGTTGACTTCTGCTATCAATAGTCCCAGTAGCAATTAGGGAAGAAGTTGAAACTAAAGGTTCAGCTTTATTTGGCCAATGTCTCCTCCATTAGCAGGAATCAGCAAGAACTGCCTGTCTGCACACAAAAAAAGGGCAATCCCAGAAGAGAGTAGCTCTTTTCATACTTTTACTTTCATTTCTTCTTGTAATCTTTGTCATTTGACAAAAGTATGAGGATTCTACCTTCTTGACTTTCAACCAGATTATTAGCATAAAGACATGCTGTATTACAAAATATTTTACTTAAATATTTAATAGTTTCCCTCATGTGAAAACGAAAAGATGTTTCTGGGACTGCTGTACTCCTGAGGCTGTGATTATGGCTTAGTAAGAACACCGGCCAGTCAAAAGAGTCACATAGTCAGTCCTCCATCTGAAGCCTCCAAGACGATGACAAAATGTAATTTAATTGGCATAATTCTTTAAAGCAAAAATAAGACTTTAAAATGGAGTGAGTAAAAATGCAGGATTTTTGCAAAGACCCAGAGAAGTATTCAAAAGAATAAGTGACTGCAAAGTCACTGGAAATGAGATTGCCCCAAATTAATATTCAGGCTACCTTTTCTGTAGCCAGAGATAGAGTTAAAAATCAAGAACCAGGTCCTGGCTGGTTTGCTCAGTGATGGACATCCCTGGTTCGATCCCCGGTCATGGCATACATGAGAAGCAACAACTATCTGCATCTCTTCCCGTCTCTCTCCCTTCTCTCTTTCTTCCCCTCCCACAGCCAGTGGGTTGATTGGTTCAAGCTTGGTGCTGAGGATAACTCAGTTTGTCTGATTGGTCCGAGCGTAGGTCTCAGGCACTAGTATAGCTCAGTTGATTCAAATACCGGACCTAGGTGGCGATTGCTGGGTGGATCCTGCTTGGGGTGCATGTGGGAGTTTGTCTCTCTATCTGCCCTCCTCACACTTAAAAAAAAAAAAAAAGAATCAGAACCAGACTGTGGCCTTTAGGAAATGTGGAGGCACTGAGTATCCCTGGGGTCACAAGGGTAGGGTTTAAGAATCAGGGATTGGATGACACATGTCACATATATTAGTTCTGGTCTTCCCTGGGAATGTCATACTTTTATTTTGACTGGGTTTCAGGGTTTCTCAGCAGCTTCCATCACTTCTGCACCAGCGATGGGCCAGCAATGGAACACATCTCTTCATCTTGCTCCAGATGTAAAAAATATTCATTGGTGGAGTGAAAAAAGTAGCTGAGAGGAGGGAAGAGTGGCTGTTTCTATAATGGGAGAAAGTATCTTAAGTTGTAGGACTCCTTTAGTGTTGTGCCTGTGATCTAAAGGAATGAGATGTTTATCACAGGATAATAAAAATAAAGAAGTTGTGACAGAAATATGCAATAGGAAAAATAAAGTTGAATAACTAATGATAAAACTCCAGAGGATTGAATAGCAGATGGCATATGTTAAAAAGAAAAGAAGAGAAAACATGTTGCCTAGGAGAAGGGCAGAGGGGGAGAAGTGCCAGTAAAGAGCAAGTGGAAGAAGTTTGATAATGTTACTTCTGTCTCTACAGACTTACCGGATTCCCCAGAGATGCACATGTCAATCACTTAGGGCACTTTTGAGGGCTAGTTCATGAGCTTTTCATGGATATGCTTCTGTATTTCTTTTCTGCATAAGAGTACTGCACAATTTTATTCTCCATGTCTACTTTAAAGTATTCTTTCAATAGAAGACTTGAGCTGAGATTTAGGTGGTTTTACAAGCAAATCTCAAACTTGAAATTTTTTCACTTGCAGTTGGGAATCTTAAATCATTTAGGCAGGAAATCAGATATGTAGTATATTGGGGAATAGAGGATAAAGAAGGAGAGCTTTTATAAAGAGTTGGTTCTATTCTTATTGATTTACAAGTTTAATTTCCATCAAAATAGTAGAATGAGAAAACCTGAGACATTTCTAATGGCTTCTGAGAGGCCCTGGATTTGACCTGCCTGGCAGAACAGCTGAAATTACCTAGGGCTCTTCACATGTGACTACAGTTTGGGAAATGAATGCTGTCTCAGTGGCTGTCATTTTCCCCATAACTATGCCTGTTAATGATTTTATGAACCCTTCTCTACCCAAAGCCTCTCTCGCCCCTATCCTCTTCTACCTCAGCGCTTCCCAAAGTGATATACTTAGCCTTTTTCTCTTCTTTTTTCCTACCTTATCTCTGTTTGGGTCACATTAGCACTAAAAATTTGGCAAATTTCTTCTAAAAGATATTGTTCAGCAGTCCCGACCTTGTAAGTATAGTGATCATGCTGCTTAAAATACTTTCTGTGCTCTTAGCATGGGCTTATAATGCCAAGATCCAGATCATTCAGAATTTAAAGGCCCTGTCATAAATATGAGGACTTGATCCATACATCTTCTAGGAAAGCAAGGCGAATGGTGGTTAACCTAAACCAATCCCTTAATCATTTACTTCTGGATATTACATTTTAGTGAAGAGTTTGTTTTTCACTCGGTAGCTTAATAAATTGTATTGTTGTAATCTGTGGAATGATCACCACAATTCAGTGGCTGGGGGGACAAAAACATTTAGCCAGGGTACCTATTTTGAATACCAGTTTTACTGAGGGTAAAATATAGAAATGCTATCTGGTCAAGTCCTGATGAAGCTGCTCTGATTCCCCACGGGGTTATCGCAGTCTCAGAGAGATCTCAATCTTCAAGACTATGGGATGTAGAGTAATTAGGCTTTCATGTCTTCAGGAGTGGTTTTTTTTTTCTTTGTAAAAAATAAAAATGCCTCTTTCCAGATGTAGAACTGAAGTATCTGTTGCTTCTGATGTTGCTGTCAGAGGCCAATTGGGAAGCAAAGTATCAAACACAATGGCTCCTTTGAATTCCTTTGCAAGAGGCAGAACATTCCCAGCCTCCAGATCCCGGCCCTCCTCACCTTAGTGTTAGGAAAAAAGCAAACCCTCTCCAACTGGAAGAAAGAGTCTTCCTCTCCCCACCCCATGCCCCGACCTCTGAACCCGACTAAGTTCTGCAATTTCTTAGGAAACGGTTTAGTTTAGAAGTGTGGCATTTGAAGGCGAAAGAGAGAGATTAGAGGAATTTGAACCTGCTTTCATAATTCCAGTTGGGATGTTGGAGAGAATTTCTGTGACATTTAAACTGCCAGTTACTTTATTAGATTTTCATTTCTAAAGCAGAACTAAATAAGTGCAGTTGGTCAATGACTTAGGCCAAAAAATGTGCATAATTAGGCTCATTAAGAACATTTATTCCCTGAAGTGAAAAATTCTAAATGCAGGCCTTGAGTGGAAGCACCGTGGAGAATTGAGGCTAGCAAAGCTTCTCATTTCAGTCTCACACACACATGAGTACTTTTAGTATAAGAAATAAAAAATTGGGGACCAAAAAAAAAAAAAAAAAAAAAAAAAGAATGAAGTGCTGAGTCATCATTATCCTTTTGTTGGATGTTGGTTTTTGTTTAAAAAAAGAAATGAGGTGGATCAGTTTCTGCGGTTTCAGGCCAGTGTAGTTTTGAAAGCAAGCCTGTTGCTCTTAGTACCTGATAACAAAGCTAGCTGGAACGCAAGAAAAGTCTTCCGGGCTTCCTTCTCCTCCCTGCCCTGATCCTTTTTAGAATATAATTTAACTTAGAACATGTGTAGATTAGATTGGGGGAAATGTAAATTGGATTTTTTTAGTGGCTTTATGTTTATTTATTTGCTTTCTTACTAGCTGTTTGGGGGTTAGGGGGGAAGGGGTGTGCATTTTCAAGATGAAATTGCTCTCTGAGCCTGCTTTTATTATCTTTGAAATTAGAATCTTCTCAATTATTCAGGAGCAGATTATCCAGTTTGCACACTATCTGGGTATTTTGTTTCTTGCCTTTCCTCTCTCCTGTTGCCAGTGTTCTGACAACTTCCTCACTCTGCTGACATCCACAAAATTGACCATAAAAGGAGAAAGGAAATACCCAATCAGTTTTGTTTGTTAATTGTTCTGGTGCCATTTGTTCAGAAAGAAAGTAAAATATAGACCAAACTGGAGTTTGAAGATTATCTGTCAATTGAATCTTTCCATACTTTCTCTTAGCCTCATTTGTACAGATAATCGAGGGTTGGCAGAACTTCACAGACGTATCCCTTGAGGGAGATCAAACACTTCTCAGAACCCAACTCCCTCTGAAATGGCAAATTTTTTTCATTCCCATGGGAAAGTCATTGCTTAGAGAAGCAAACAGAAAGAGGTGCTGAGAGAGAGAGAATTCCTCTGGTCTCATCCAGCTTTGATGGGACAGGCTAAGGAAAGACTGGCGAGGCTGATGATCTATTCTGGGCCCAGACTTGTGCATAGATGTGTGCGTGTGCATGCTTGTATAATACTTTAATCCACTCTGAGGCAAGATGCCAAGAGAGAGATGTGGAGGTCAGTGTTTATCAGTCTCATGCCTCTTCTTGATAAGGAGCGTTCTCTCCAAACTCCGGGCCCTCACTTTATAGTCTTTTTTGGGTTCAGGGGCTGCTCTTCTAACTCTGACCACCCAGTGGTCTGAAACTAATGATTAACCCTTGGCACTAGTGCTGGTGAGTTTTGTCCACTAATTGGTAATGCAAAACCCATTAGTGATTAGTGCAGGAATGTTCTGAGTCCTGATGTCAGAAGGTTAATGAAAAATTGAGTATTGTATTTTGCTGGGGGCATTCAAAGTTTTCAGGTGGGTGATGTCTTTTTCTTCTGCCAGCAGCTGAGCATGAGCATTAAGCTATTAGCCTCCACAAGCTGCTCTGCTCTCTTAGTCTGGTTGGATTTTACCTGGAAGCTCAGAAACAGTGTGTCACCAAATCCAAGCACACACCATCTTCAGCTGTCCTTCATTGTTCAGAAATGGAGATGGCTCCCAAGGGCCATATAAGAAGTAGATTTAATTGCCCAAGAATTGCCTGCAAATATATTTGCTAATTGAAAAAAAAATTTATTTTGCCATATTTAGGCTTCTGAAAATGGATAAGAGGGAAATTTATTAGAGAACTTGATTTGCACTGGAGGACCCATTTGTGTAAGTGCATTTCTTATTAATAGGTCTTTGTTCTTGCTGCAACCCTCAGCCAGGTATTTGGAAAGGCTTACTCTCTTCTAAGTCATATCAGCATAATAATCACTTTTGGCTGAAAACCTCACTGCCATTTGCATGTTTAATAAAAATATAGTACCAATACTATGTTCAAAACTCTTTTTTCCTTTTAGGCTAAGACTTCAAAAGAAGCTTTTCCCCTATATCTACCATAAATGCTGCTTATTTTGGGTTAAAGTCTTTAAAATAGGGAGAAAATGCTTAAAACAGTTTGATTACTCTTTTTCCCTCCTATCACTCACAAAGTATCTCTCTTAATTATGGTGTAAAGGGCATTTCCATAACCGGGGGAGGGTCCTATAACCACATTTCTATGATGCTTGGCACTAGTGTGAAAGGATATTATATTCATGTGCATTGGAGATTGCATATAAAAGATCAAGACAATAATAGCCGATCAGACGATAACGGTCTCTTTTCTCCTGCCAGACAGGCTGTCTCTGACAGAAGAATACAGTTCATCAAAAGTGTCTGCAGGTTGTCAAACTCAGGGAGGTTTGGGGACCCTCAGAGGCTGTCATGGTCAACAAGAAGATTTTCTGTCAGGCTTCGCCATCACTCACCCCGAGGAAATAATCACTCACTACATTCTGCATGTTCTCATGATAGAGCTCTCCATTTGAGAGAAAAGAGCCATTTTATCAAAGGACAATATAGCCCTTCTCTGGGTCCACGTAGCTTCCATTATCAGACCATAATAAATCATATTTATGTTCTCAGTTAATAAGACTGATTACAACGCAGGTTTCAGACGTGGGCAAAGCAAAGCAGGTGAAAAGATGTTTTAATGAAAATATGATAAGAAAACAGCTTCTTGTGAACATTTTGTGCTATTATTTGTAATGATTACAGACAATTTCGGATGCATCTTCTTTAGCAGTGGTTTAAGCCACATAAATTGGCTCACTGGTAGATAAGTAAAAATGATAAGGAAAAAAATCATGAAATTGTCTTATGTTGTCTAGAATCATTATGTACATAACAAGTACAAAATGGGTCTAATGTATATGCTGGAGATGGATGGAAAACAGATTTCTTAGGAAAGCATGGGTTGGCTATTAATCAAAATGATTTAGAAATTTTCTCCTCATCTTACTTATTAAAGGTGTATGTTCCCTGAAATTTGGGAACATCAGGCATTAATTTCATCTTTGTAAATGAATCAACAACTCTACCTCTGTTATTCAGTCACAGAGTTATTTTTTCTTTTCTCTTCTATTTTCCCTCTTGGAGCTCAGTACAGAGAGACAAAGAGAAGCATATTTCCTTCTCAATGTTTGTGCACAGCTGCCATTAGTGTTCATATGAGTTAAATGCCTACACGGGAGGAAAACAGACCCCAAAGTTTAATATAGAAAGCTACCTTATTAAAAAGTTCTGGACATGTTTTAGCTTCAGTGAGTTACATTAAAGTATCAACTTTCTAAATTAATACAAAAAAGAAAAAAAATCAGATAAAATATTGAAAGAGCTTCAACCTTTAACTGTGAAATGCAGAGGACCGTCTGACTGTGAGGTCTCTGAGTGTGCAGCTGTCCTGTCCGCTCTTCCTAATCTGCTGATTTGACAGTGTAACCAATAACAATTTCAAGTTAGTCCTTCTTTCCACTGTCCATTTGTAGCTTTGATGAGGATTTTGTTGTCCTCATCAAAAAGACAATGAGGCCTCTTGCATTCCATGTTAGCTGGATCGTGGTATTCTGCAACCTTGGATTAATACAATGAAAGCAGCAGATTTAGCAAGTGATTGGGACATTTTCTTTATCTGAGGGGAGAGGGGGCACGCTGGCCTCACTGTGCATGTATGCAAGAGGTCTTTGAAAATTTCCTTGTGGAATAGCCATTCTTATGAATTGAAAAGTGAACCTTCTACCTGATGAAGTTGTCATGGCTAGGCTGCTTGAGAAGGCACAAACTGATGGCAGTGCAAGCTTATTTTTACCAAAAGCAAGCTTAGCAACACTCAGTCTGTTTTACTCAGAGGTGCTTGGATTGTATTTTTTCTAGGCCAGTTTTCACTAACATTAGATATTAGGAGAATTGATGATGTCAGCAAAGTCTAAGAGATTAACTTCAGAAGTCAAAAGAAAAACTCTGGGGAAAATTTCTGAGTTTAATTGGTAAGGGTAGACATTTAATAGGTAAAGGTACTTTACCAGTTTAATAGGTAAAGGTACTTATGGATGTATGTGTGTGTCCATACAGCAGTCTCGTTTTCTCGCAAAACAGCTCTGTTTCCTGAAATTAAAAACTTGTTGCGATTCAGTCCCCTCCCCCTAGATCATTGCATTGCTTCCTTTGTGGGTAATTTCTCTTTGTTTTATTCTAACTTGAGTGGAGCAGGGGAGAGTGATTGGCCCCATGTCAATCACATCATCTGACTTCTGCAGAAACAACTGCCAAGATTTCTGCTGCATCTTCCTTTGATGTTAGCCTTCATTCCATTTTTCTTTTCATAGGTTGACCAAAAAATATTGCCTGCAAGAGAATTCCAGAATGCCACCATATACCTAGTATCTACGAGACCTTTTGTTTTAGCATTACTGAACTTAACCACAAAAGACACTTGACATTGATAAAGAATCTGTCAAGTCTACCCTGATCAGTGCAATGAAATCACTCATGACAGGAAAGACACCAAGCCCTCAGAGCAGTGGTAGATTAGGAGAAAAATGATTAGGAGCTTCATCGTTGTAAACTCATTTCATGTTGGACCATATACTGAGCCAAATGTGTTTTACTTGTCACACTCTATTAGCAAGTGTGAAACAGTTGGGGAAATAGCCATACGATTAGACACAAGGAAACCTGGATTCTTCACACTGGGACTTGTTACCACTGACTAATGTCTGTGTAAGAGGAATTGGTTTAGATTTTGTTCCTTTCTTGTGAGATAGAAAATAAAGGGAATTTGTGAATAGCATCTGTACAAGTTGATCACAAACTGTCCCTCTAAATCTCCCCCAATTTTTAACATTTAAAAAGAAGGCTTTGTGAAATCCACATTTTTATTTGCAAAAACTTACATTGGTATATGACTCTAGAATTTTCTCCTTTAATCTCCCTGTTGAAACCTGTAGATTCTATTTTTCCAGAACCCATGCAATATTTTTGTGACTTAATAAAAAACAGGATCAGCTTGAGCTGGAGACTTACATCTAGTGTAGTTCTTATATTTTACATTTTAAAATCATTTTTTTAAGAGAATGTCAATGAAAAGATGACTTTAAGGGTGAGAAGACAAGAACAACTCAGATACAAAGGAAATTCTCAGCAATGCTTAAAACACCAACTCTACAGCACTGTAAGGAAAAGACAGAGTAGGCAGGATTTTCCTCTTGGGAGTAATCTGTAGAAAACTCACACAGAATGAAAGAAAATCTATTATGGAAAAAAAAAGATAGCTTTCTTGAATGCTGCCTATACAATCACATGTCTATGAGTGTTACAGTTCCTTAGAACAAAATCTTGTCCCGCATATGACTGAGGAATTATGAAATGTTGACTATTAAATATTTAAGTCTCACATGCTTTATTTCTCCAGAATGGTGAATATGCATAATTTAAAAGTGAATTTCCATGTTCCCAAGAAAATGAAGAAGCCAGGCCTTTGACAGTGTCCAACGTTTACAGATGGGTTCTGTGAAAGGGTGACTCACCACAGCCGGCAGCCGTGTGGGTCAAGTAAAGCCTCGCCGCCTCCTACCTCTGTGGAGGAGGACCATGTGGATTGGGAACTGCAGTGATGCTCATGATGGTCCCTGGGCACTTGTGCAAAACTTTGACCTGATTTAGTTATTGTGAATAACTTTCCCCAGTGCCAAATCCAAGCAGAGACAGCAAATACACATAATTTCCAATAACAGGAGAGGGTGAGGACAAACCAAAGGGCAAGGCAAAGAAGTCTATGCCCCTGGATAAACCAGCATGGCAACCAGTAATTGATACAATGCACCCACCTGTGTGTTATTTCTCGCGCTCATTCAGCTTGTCTGGCCCCTAAAGCTTTGCAGTTGGTCCAAGAATTCAATGCGGTCCTCCCTTGTGACCACATAGAATGTGTTTGCAGTGTTGAAGGCCAGCCCAAGACTAATTTTGTAAAGTAAATCTGGGAAACAGCTTAATTTTATTTCCCTTGAGATTTTTCTGGGACAAAGTTAGAAGGGAAGACAAGTTGAACAAAATAGCAGTTAGAGGCAGAGGCTACTTTGAGCAAAAGTCTCTTACATTTTCCTTACCCTCCAAATTCTATACAACTAAGGAAGTTTAATGAATTTTTCAGTAAATAGTGGAAGCTTTTGATGAGACACCACAGCGTTTTATAGCCCCTGTGATGCTGGCATGAGGTGTGAAATCTCTAATTAAAGTGCCTTCTTGAACACCAAGTAGAAAGACATAATCAAATGTACATACATGACATATGGTTCTCAGTTCTCCATGTGTTTACTGAGCACCTACTATGTGTCAGGTGCCATGGCTCACAAACTCGTTCTCCTAGCTCAGTGCTCTTCCTAATGTACCACACCCTGCTTCCTTGGGGTGACCGCAAGAGTTAGTCACCTGAAGTCAGTGCTTCTGAATTTGTAGGTCTGATGTCAGAAATAACCATTTTGGCAAAAACTCTAAAATATGAATATAAGTGAAAGATGTATTTATCTTTTCTAGAGGAATCAGTATAGAGTGGCGTATGCTGTGAGAACACAAGGTTTGGATTTCTGGGCTAATTGTGGCTCCATTGACCCCCAGTTAGTTTGTCCTTAGGCAAGTTACTTGATCTCTCTCAGCCTCAATTCCTTCATTTGTAAAATGGAGGTAATAATTTAACTTTTTTTTTTTTTTTTTTTAGCATTGTTGTAAGAATGAAATGCAGGTGAACAGCTGTCACAGTCAAAGCCAGATTAAGAGCTGAGCCATGGGGCAGTTGCTTGGGGGTCAGTGTTTATTTAAGGATGCCGAAAACCTCTGGAATAAATGATAAACACGGTGCCGTAACTCAGCTGGTTATGATTCAAAAGCATCTGCAAGATGGAATTGGTCCTGACCTAACAGAATAGACAGCTTCCTTTAGAGGGGGGAAAATCCCTATTGGCCAGTGTTCTGGGTTTCATGTTGCCACCACCTACCCTGTGACCAGCCGTTGTAGCCAGCTGAAAATCTGAAACCAAATAGTGCCTGGCCTGTGGTTGTACTGTGGAGAATTATGCTATTATCTAAATAGCATAATTTAGCAGTGGTTTGATTTAGAGAATTTTAAGAGAAGACAGGAACAAAAACATGGGAAACATCAACATGCAAGTCAGAGAAATTAGATTTTTAAGCAAAATTTGAATAAAAATTTACAACTCTATCAATACAAGTTATCTCTGTGCTTTGAAAGGAACACTATTCAGTTATGAAGGTAAGTGAAATGGAAGGCAATTCTACTTAAGTTAAAATCTTTCAGTGCATGAGATAATTTTCCTGTTTTTAACATCAAGAAAGACACATATTAATTATATTAGTAGAAAATCAGTTTTCCACCCTCAGTGGATGACTGTCCCTTAATAAGGTACTGGCTGTGGGGACACCACACTGAGACCACTCAGGTTCCTCTGTGTGTTGGGCCCTGAGCACAGTGCCCAACACACAGCAACTCTCAATGCATGTGAGCAGTTAGATTAACTTATTTTTAAGCATCTGATTATGACTTTCTGAGAAAATGTTGAATCAGTGACTTCAGGACTTCAACTTGTGACACAAAGAAAGACACTGAGCAGTTGTAAGTGTGACTCTTGGGACTTCTGGCTGGTATGGCCTCTGCATCTCTCCTCCCCTCTGACCTCTGCTCCATTCTCCTCAGCCTTCTTTTCTCCTGCGTTCACACTCCTGCTCATCTGTGCCTGTCAGGCAGCTGGCACAGTCCTCGGTGCATGGCCTGTCCCTGCTAGCTCTCATCTCCCTTCTTCTCCTCCACCCTCTCTCCTCCCATGTGAAGCGCTACTCAATACCCACCTTGTTATTGAACAATCCAAGAGGATTACTTCTGTTCCCTGAATTTCCACATGTGGTCTTTTGGTTATAGTTTATCTGGCTGCTTCATATAAGTGATGTGAGGGCTGGTGGCAGAACAGTGGCGTGGCCTGGGCATCAGGCGGGGGTCTCTAGACCCATGTGTGCCTTGGCCAGCTAGATCTCATGAGGATTAAATGTGTGGACCAGGCAGAGCTCCTGGATGTTGGGAGCTCCAGGGGCAGCACAAGGGAATTAGACTATATCTGTAATGTTCAAACATTTTTAAAGGAATAAAAATCTTTTTTCACAAATAAGATTTTATGTGACATACCAATCTCCAGACTAGATGAAGTGGGAGGTGCTCTGGAAGCAGGAGACTGGGCAGGATACCTACCTGCTCAGCCTCTTATAACATCCTCCCCCAGCTCTCTGCCTCCACTCTCCGGTGGCTTCCTGGGGACTTACTCAGTTCTGGGGGTAAGTGGTCCCCCAGATCCTCTCATGATCCAAGGTAACTCCAACAGTGCCAAGCTTCTTGAGGGCAAGCATTAACCTTTATTTCTTTCAATTCCTACTTTAATTCCTACTCTAATCCCTACGTCCAATTTCTACTGCAAAACCATCTTCTCAATGTTTAGCAAAATTTTAGATAAGTATTGTAAAAGCAGTTTGTGTTTATTTACTCTAGTTAACTACTGGTGGCCAAAAAATAGTTGTAAAACTATTACCGTATGCTTGGATTTACAGAGATTTAGCCTACTTGAGCCACTGTTAAACACATTTTCAGGATCTTAACTAAGAAATCATAAAAACTGGGTGGTAATTTCTTAGATTCCACCTTCCAGTCCTGGGTGTTTTGAGTTTTGAATCAGTAGGAGACATATGTTGAGGTGATTCTTGGATCATAGTCCTCCTTTCTCTGGGACTTGTACAAAAAAGTGTTCGTAGGTCTTTTCCTGGGCACATGACCATGTGCCCTCCTCCAGCCCTGGCTATAGATTATTGGTCCGAGCTGGACACTGACCCACTCCAGGCCAATCAGAATCTTTCCCTGGGTTTTCTGTATTGGAATCAAGGTAAGATGGTCAACCGCCCTGTGGTGGAGGCAGCCACTGGATGCTGGACTTAGGAGCTTTCTGAGCCTTGCTCTCCCCCACATGGAGGTGGTCAGTCTGTGGATAAGAATGTAGCCTCCCCTGGAGAGGAATGAGAGAGTCACATGGTGTACAAGCCCCAATTCCACATTGTTCCTGGGTCCCTACACTTACTTCTGATTATAGTCCAGGATCTTTCTAATTCCCTGCTTGAGTTAAACTAGTTTCACTCAAGTTCTATCACTTTCAACCAAAATAGTCCAGACAAATACTTCCTTTTTACTGTTTCCCTCTGATTTAATATTATTTATCCTTTATAATATCACTCTTGAGGAAATCCTGCAGCTTCTCTTGGGCTTCCACGTGAGACCTGAAGCTCAGTCTGATTGAGTCCATGCTCAGGAGTGCCATCTCCCCAAAGACTGCTTGTGGGTGACTGTTTCCTGCAAGAAAGGTTGGGGCCCCTTCTGTATGTCAGCATGATGTCCTGCTCATCATACTTATGAATTGCACGGTAACCATCTGCTTGTCTGTTGTTTCTTCCTGGCTCTAACGTCCTTGAGGGCAAGGAGAGTGTCTGATCAGTTTACTCGTTCCCAAAGCCAAGCACAATACCCGGGACATAGTAGGCACTCAATTTTATTTTTTGTTTGTTTACAGCAACATGCCTTGCCAGATATTACAATCAAATCTTTCTCTTTCTCTTTTCTTCAGTGAGGGGTTTATACTTCCAATCACTACTGCTAGAAAGGCTCCTTGCAATTGCTGAGGTTAGTACTGCGTCCCCAAAGGGGAGAGGGAATCACTTGGGTCTCCCTTAGACCGCTAACATGTCTTTGGGTCACTGAAGGTTGTTTCTCTCCAAAGGCTGAGAGTAAGACAGCCTTGAGATACCCAACTCAGCTTACTACAGGAAGAGTGAATTGGCAGCCGCAAAGTCTAGAAAAGAAAGTAGAATACGGTGGGCATTGCGGGTTTAAGAGAAAAAAACAAAGCAGCTGAATCCAAAAGGTGAAACCCTGGGTAGGAAGGAAGAAAGTGGTTCTGGAACTCTGAAGTACAGGACCAGCTACGGGAACCAAGACCAGCTCGGTGCCCCTGAGGCTAACGAGTGCTGAAGCGCAGGCGGGCTTGAAAGGTCGCTGGGTGTGGTCACTGCGCGTGGTCACTGCGCGGTGGGAGCACAGATGCGGGAGACTGTTGCTGTGACTAGCACTGCAGACATGGCCCTGTCCTTCCCTGGAGAGGCCTGGCAGGCCTGTGCGGCCATCTGGATCTTAAAGGCAGTGCCCCCAGGGAATTGGTACCACCTGGAAAACTGCACAGGACTGATACCTGTATTGATAGAAGCCAAGGAGTGGTGGCCTGAGCAAGCTCCTGTATTCTTCAGGTTGATACCTCATGGAAATCCAGGGAATGGAAGGTGAGAAAGATAGACATGGAAACATTTTGCTCCTAGAGAACCTCCTGCAAATCATCAGGGAAAAAGAAGTGCTGGGGTCAGACTTTGTACCACAATTTTGAAAGACAGACAATGCTGCCTACATGGTGAATAAACAAATGCTTGGGTCAGATCTGTTGGGCCGTGTCACAGAATTGTAGTATGTCAAAAAGCCCCAGCCCGTCTATTACAACACAGAAACGCCAGACCTTTATACAAGTTTCACTCCTCATAACAATCCTGTTAGGAGAACCAGGGCACTTAGCACTATCTCTATTTTAAAGATGAAGGCACTATTGCTCAGAAGGATGGAGTGACTCACCACAGTCAGAAGGACATTTAGTGGCAGGGCTCTTCTCACTGTGCTGTGGTGCCTTCCTTCAGGCTGGAGAGGGCAGGGAGTACTTAGCTATCTGCCAGGAGATCCGGCTTCTGGTTCTAGCTTCTCTACCAGCTGTATCAGTAAGAGTAGGCAAACCCTTCCTAAGGGTTTTGTTAGTCCCTGACCCCTCACTTTGGGGAATAAACCAAAGGGCCTCAAAAGACCCTTCTAGAGTGAACATCCCTGGGATTGAGGATACAAAGAGAAAAGAGTGCTTGTTTGTGGAGTTGAGGGAAAGACTGCTGGTTATCTTCTAATACCCAGCCACCCTTTTTTTTTTTTAAAAAAAAATGAACTTTTGGCCTGACCTGTGGTGGCACAGCAGATAAAGTGTTGACCTGGGAACACAGAGGTCACCAGTTCAAAACCCTGCACTGGTCTGGTCAAGGCACATATGAGAGTTGATGCTTCCAGCTCCTCCCCCCTTTCTCTCTCTCTCTCTCTCTCTCTCTCTCTCTCTCTCTCTCTGTCTCCTCTCTAAAATGAATAAAATAAAAATAAATTTTAAAGAAAGCTAAAAAAAAAATGAACTTTTCATTTGAAAATAATCTTAGATTTATGAAATTTTGCAAAGATAGCACAGAAAATTCCTGTATGTCCCATGCCCAGTTTCCTCTCTTTATTAACACCATATTTTAGTACAGTTCATTTTTCATTACTAATTAGTCAATGTTAATACAAAATTATTATTAACTAAAATTTATAGTTTATTCAGATTTCCTCAATTTTTTCCATGCATGTTCCTACTTCAATTCCAGGATCCCCCAATACATTCAGTCATCTTGTCTCCTTAGGCTCCTCTTAGCTGTTGTAGTTTCTTAGACTTTCCTTGTTTTTGATGACCTTGACAGTTTTTAGTACTGGTCAGGTATTCTGTAGAATGTACCTCAATTGGGATTTGTCTGACATTTTTCTTATGATTAGATTGAGGTAATGTGTTTTTGGGAAGACCACGAGATAAAGTGCCGTTCTTATCATATCATATCAAGGGTAGATACTATCAACATGATTTATCATTAATGATGTTGACCTTGATTACCTGGCTTGAGGTAGTATTTGTTAGGGTTCTCCACTGCAAAGTTCATCTTTTTTCTCCTTTCCCACACTGTATGCTTGGGAAATAGTCACTATGTGTAATCCATACTAAAGGATGGAGAATTATGTTCCACCTCCTTAAGAGTGGAATATTCGAGTACATTATTTAGAATTCTTCTTCATAGAAGGTTTGTCTATTCTTCCTTATTTATTTATTCAATCAATCATTTATTTATATCAGTATGGACTCATGGGTATTTGTTTTATACTTTGTGTGATAATTCAATATTACTTCACTCCTTTTGCTCCCTTTTATAGTAATAAACCTCTAGATTTTAGCTGACATAGCTGCCATGAACAAGACTACATTTCCCCAAAGTTCGTTGCAGCTAGGTGTGAACATATGATTAAAAATTCTAGTCAATGAGATACGAACAAGAATGATATGTACAACTGCTTTCTTTACTTCTATCTGTTTTCTAAAATGCAGCATTAAGGCTAGAGCTGGAGTAGCCATCTTAGATAAGAAGGTGACCATCTTAGACACATGGTGGTGCAATAAGAATCTTAGTCTCTGACACTAAGATGCTTCATAGAAACCCTAGACTGACATGCTTGCCTGTATGTTACTTGAGATAGAAAAAAAATTCTATCTTGTTTAAGCCTTTTGGGTTTTCTTCTACTCCCAGAAGAATCTAATCTTAACTTACACAGCATGAATGAGCAAGTGTGTACATATGTACCATTGATGGCTCTGGGGAATAAAACTAATTTTTAAAAACACCAAAATCTTCTAGATCTCTAGAGAAGGAGGATTTTGTTCTATTATCACTATTTAAGTAAGGACACAACCATGGGTAGTTGTTTACCAGCTCTTTGGTTCTCTGATTTCTTTTGTTCTGGGAAACTCAGTAAGATTAGTTATTAAGCCACAGCATAAGGTAAATTCCACTTATTATTCTGGGAGTAAATTGTGAGGGCATCTTAAATCTCTCTGCAAATGATGCAGAGTGTTCTGTGTAGTAATTTAAATTGGGTGAGTCTTTTTCAGTGTTTTTAAAAAAGAGAAGAAAGGATTTTTCTGAAAAAAATTTAGTTAAAGAAATGTGCTGGAATTCCCTAACATAAGGATAAGATTGAAAGACTGAGACTTTGAAAAATTCACTGTGGACTTTTCTCTTTTGTCTTGTCTGCATGGAGTTTTCTCCTAGCTTTATGTTGAAGGAGTTGAGGAAACAGACAGTGCCCATGCTTGGATGAAATGGGTGAAAGAGCTTGGATGTGCTACAAGAGCTATGTGGAATATACAACTTGGGAACTGGGGAAGAAGTTATGTGAGGACAACTTTGAGAATGAGTCCTGGGGATTTCAGGGAGGAAAAAAAGTGATGCTGCCATGACTTCACAAAAAGCTTGGAGGATACATATGAGCTTGCACAATACAAACCTAAGAAGTGATGATGGAAAACATCAGCGGCAAATAAAATGTTGCCCTTATAAAGTTTGGGTCCACGTGGTTCAGCACTAGAGCAGTGTTGCAATGAAATAACCCATCTAAGAAAAGGAATTTTTGAATAGCCCAACTTCTTTACTCAGACTTTTCAAAACTCATGGATAAGACTCAAAGAATAGCATAACAATTCCCTTTCTTTCATTTAGTTCCGTTCCATCCTGTGGCTATGCCGGAAGATCCTCTCCACAGTTCCTGGAAAACTCTTTTCATCTCAGATGGTCACTGATTTTTCTCTTCCTCTACTTTCTCCCCTCCTCTGTTCCTTTCTTTATGGCAAGTTGGCCTAACCCATCTTGAGCAAGACTTTTTTCCAGGAGTGGGTAGACATGGAAAATAAGACTGAAGTTACAGTGTACTGTTGTTGTAGGTGAGAGGATATAGCAGATATGTTGTTTATTCCCCCACTTTTATTAGGGGAAGTGACAGTGTGAACATGAGGCTGTGAACTCCCTTTAGATTATAAGCTCTACAAGGGCAGGGATTTTTGTCTTCTGTTTATTGATTGCTGTATCCCGAGTACCCAGAACAACAGCATCTGACATCTATGAGGCACACAATCGGTATGTGTTGAATTAATGAATAAATGTATCCAGACAAACAATGACTTTCCCAGATTCCCGTGTGGCCAGGAGTAGCCATGTGACAGTTCTGGCCAATGACATATATGTGAGAGTGCTGAGAACTTCTTAGGCTGTTTTTGTTTCCCTGGTAGTCTCCACCACTTTTCTCCCTATCTTGGCTGATTTGTATGTACAGCAGCCATTATGGTCAGGAAGTTACAAGCATGCAGAAAAGTCCATGAGAAGCACAAAGGCATTGATGTTGACAACCACAGCTGTAGATCCAACACCAGAAGCAGCCTGTCTCCAGAGCTGAGAAACCAGCTTTTTTATTTAAGCTACTGTTAGTCAGCCTTTTTGTAACTTGCAGCCTGACACGATCATAACCGATGGAAGGAGAAATACTATGAATATTCTCATGACAACCATTTCTATTTCAAATGATATATATGCTATCATGGGTCACCATTTTTCTATCTAATGTGGGACCCCCACAGCAGATGTTGACAAGACAAGGGATCAGATTTTTCCAACTCAGGGCAAATTGTGCACATAGGATCTCTATGCCTTTGGGTGAAGAAGACTTACGTTTGTTCTTAAAGTAGGGTGGTGTTATGGTCTAAATTATGTCCTCCCGGAAATTGATACATTAAAGTCCTAACCTCCAATACTTCAGAGTGAGACATTATTGGGAGAAATGGTCTTTAAAGAGGTAGTTAAGTTAAAATGAGGTCATCAGAGCAGGCCCTAATTCAATATGTCTGGTGTCCTTACAAGAAGAAGAGATTAAGACATAAACACTTTCAGAAGCAAGACCATGTGAAGACACAAAAAGAGGATCATCATTTACAAGCCATAGGGAAAGGCCTTAGAAGAAATCAACCCTGCCGACAGCTTGATCTCTGACTTTCAGTCCCCAGAACTGTGAGACAATTCATTTCTGATGTTTAAGTCACCTCATCTGTGACTTAACAGATGTACCACTGTGGCAGCTTTAGCAGACTAATATAGCTGGGTATTCAGACTTAATTCACTGATAAGCTGTTAGTTCCAGAATTTTCTCCAACGGATGCTGCTGCAGGTACTCCTGGTAATTAGTATCTTCTCAGTACCCTCATGCTTTGTTCCTTGGCCCAGGTTTCTATTTTCTTAGACTCTAGGCCTGAGAGCATCTTGCTCTGGGTAAAGCACAATCACCTGTGGAGATTTCTCCACTCCAAATCCCCAGGCCTTCCCCAAAGATGCCAGTGTAGTAGGCCTGACGTGATTCTGATGCCCCTGCTCTTGTCTTCTGCCTTAAGTGGCGAGGAGCCCACCATCCTGACTGACTGTGCCCTGAGATGAATGCTCAGCCTTCCTCTGCTCTTTTTTTTTAAATTTATTGATTTTATTAATTTTTAATTTTAATGGGGTGACATTGATAAATCAGGGTACATATGTTCAGAGAAAATCTCTGCGGGTTATTCTGACATTTGATTATAATGCATACTCATCACCCAAAGTCAAATTGTCTTCCATCACCTTCTATCTGGTTTTCTTTGTGCCCCTCCTCTCCCCCTACCCCCTCCTTCTTCTCCTTCTTATCCCCCCCCCCCCCATAGCCAGCACACTCTTGTCCATGTCTCTGAGTCTCATTTTTATGTCCCATCTATGTATGGAATCATTTATTCTTAGTTTTTTCTGATTTACTTATTTCACTCAGTATAATGTTATCAAGGTTCATCCATGTTGTAAATGCTCTGATGTCATCATTTCTTATGGCTGAGTAGTATTGCATAGTATATATGTACCAAAGCTTTTTATTTTTATTTATTTATTCATTTTAGAGGAAAGGGGGAGAGAGAGAGAGAGAAAAAGAGAGAGAGAGAGAACGGGGGAGGAGCAGGAAGCTTCAACTCCCATATGTGCCTTGACCGGGCAAGCCCAGGGCTTTGAACTGGCAACCTCAGCATTCCAGGTCAACGCTTTATCCACTGCGCCACCACAGGTCAGGCTGTACCAAAGCTTTTTAATCCACTCGTCCACTGAAGGACACTTGGGCTGTTTCCAGATCTTCGCTATTGTGAATAATGCTGCCACAAACATGGGGGTGCATTTCTTCTTTTCAAACAGTGCTATGGTGTTCTTAGGGTATATTCCTAAAAGTGGGATAGCTGGGTCAAAAGGCAGTTCAATTTTTAATTTTTTGAGGAATCTCCATACTGTTTTCCACAGTGGCTTCACCAGTTTGCATTCCCACCAGCAGTGCAGAAGGGTTCCCTTTTCTCCACATCCTCGCCAGCACTTAATCTGTGTTGTTTTGTTGATGAGCGCCATTCTGACTGGTGTGAGGTAGTATCTCATTGTGGTTTTAATTTGCATTTCTCTAATGATTAGTGATGCTGAGCATTTTTTCATATGCCTATTGGCCATCTGTATATCCTCTTTGGAGAAGTGTCTATTCATTTCTTTTGCTCATTATTTGATTGGATTGTTTGTCTTCCTGGTGTTGAGTTTTACAAGTTCTTTATAAATTTTAGTTATTAACCCCTTATCAGACATGTAGTTGAATATGTTCTCCCATGGTGTAGTTTGTCTTTTTATTCTGTTCTTATTGTCTTTAGTTGTGCAAAAGCTTTTTAGTTTGATATAGTCCCATTTGTTTACCTTGCCTTTTATTTCACTTGCCCGTGTAGATAAATCGGCAAATATATTGCTGCAAAAGATGTCGGAGAGCTTACTGCCTATGTTTTCTTCTAAAGTGCTTATGGTTTCACGGCTTACATTTAAGTCTTTTATCCATTTTGAGTTGGTTTTTGTGAATGGTGTAAGTTGTCATTTTTTTGCAAGTAGATGTCCAATTTTCCCAACACCATTTGTTAAAGAGGCTGTCTTTACTCCATTGTATGCTCTTACCTCCTTTATGAGCAGTTGTTCATAAAGGTGTGGGTTTATTTCTGGGTTCTCTGTTCTGTTCTATTGATCTATGTGCTTGTTATTATGCCAGTACCAGGCTGTGAGTACAATGGCCTTGCAGTATAACTTGATATCAGGAAGAGTAATACCTCCTGCTTTATTCTACTTTTTCAATATTGCTGAGGTTATTCACGTTCTTTTATGGTTCCATATGAATTTTTGGAATATGTGTTCTATATCTTTGAAGTATGTCATTGGTATTTTAATTGGTATTGCATTGAATTTATGAATTGCTTTGGGTAATATAGACATTTTAATGGTGTTTATTCTTCCTAACCATGAGCACGGTTTCCACTTGTTTGTATCTTCCTTGATTTCTTTTATCAATGTTTTATAGTTTTCTGAGTACAAGTCTTTAATCTCCTTGGTTAAAGTTACTACTAGGTACTTTATTTTTTTTGTTGCAATAGTGAAGGGGATTGTTCCCTTAATTTCTCTTTCTGACAGTTCATTGTTCATGTATAAAAATGCCTCTGATTTCTGAGTATTAATTTTATATTCTGCCACCTTGCTGAATTCATTTATCAGGTTCAGTAGCTTTTTGACTGAGACTTTAGGGTTTTCTATATACAATATCATATCATCTGCAAATAATGATACTTTTACTTCTTCTTTTCCAATTTGGATGCCTTTTATTTTTTCTTCTTGTTTGATTGCTGTGGCTAGGACTTCCAGAACTATACTGAATAAGAGTGGTGAAAGGGGGCACCCTGCCTTGTTCCTGATCTTAAAGGGATTGCTTTTAATTTTTGCCCATTGAGTATGATGTTGGCGGTGAGTTTGTCATAGATGGCCTTTATCATGTTAAGGTATGTTCCCTGTATTCCCACTTTGCTGAGAGTTTTGATCATGAATGGATGCTGGATTTTATCAAATGCTTTTTCTGCATCTATTAAAATTATCATGTGGTTTTTGTCCTTCCTTTTGTTTATGTGATGAATCACATTGATTGATTTGTGAATATTGAACCATCCTTGCCTCCCCAGAAAAAATCCCACTTGATCATGGTGTATGATTTATTTCATATATTGCTGGATCCGGTTGGCTAATATTTTGTTGAGGATTTTAGCATCTAACTTCATCAGGGATATTGGTCTATAATTTTCTTTCTTTGTGTTGTCTTTGCCTGGTTTTGGAATCAGAATTATGCTCGCCTCATAAAAAGAGTTTGGAAGTCTTCCTTCCTCTTGAATTTTTTGAAATAGCTTGAGAAGGATAGGAGTTAGTTCTTCATTGAATTTTTCGTAGAATTCACTTGTAAAGCCATGAGGCCCACGACTTTTCTTTTTTGGGAGTTTTTTGATAACTGTTTTGATTTCCCTTGCTGTAATTGGTCTGTTTAGGGCTTCTGATTCTTCCCGATTGATTTTTGGAAGATTGTATGTTTCAAGGAATTTGTCCATTTCATATAGGTTGTCTAGTTTTTTGGCATACAATTCTTCATAGTATTTTCTTACAATATTTTGTATTTCTGTTCTGTCAGTTGTTATTTCTCCACTCTCCTTTCTAATTTTATTTATTTGAGTCCTCTCTTTTTTTCTTTGTGGGTCTAGTTAAAGGTTCTTCTATCTTGTTTACCTTTTCAAAGAACCAGCTCCTGGTTTCAATGATCCTCTGTATTGTTTCTTTACTCTATGTCATTTATTTCCACTCTAATCTTTATTAGTTCCTTTCTTCTACTACCCCTGGGCTTTACGTACTGTTGTTTTTCTAATTCTTTTAGATGCAGGGTCAGGTTGCTTATTTGAGCTTTTTCTAGCTTCTTATGGTATGCCTGTAGTGCTATGAACTTCTCTCTCAGTACTGCTTTTGCTGTGTCCCATCAATTTTGAGTTGATGTATGCTCATTATCATTTGTTTCTAGGAACTTTTTTATTTCTTCTTTGATCTCATTGTTAATCCATTCGTATTTAATAACATTCTATTTAGTTTCCAAGTGTTTGAATAGTTTTCAGTTTTTCTTTTGTGGTTAATTTCTAGTTTCATGCCATTATAATCAGAGAAAATGCTTGATATGATTTCAATCTTTTTAAATTTGTTGAGACCACTTTTGTGTCCTAACATGTGCTCTATCCTAGAGAATGTACCATGAGCACTTGAAAAGAATGTATATTTTGCTGCTTTAGGGTGAAAGGTTCTGAAGATATCTATTAAATCGAGTTGATCTAGTGTATCCTTTAAGTCTGCTGTTTCTTTGTTAATTTTCTTTCTTGAGGATCTATCCAGTGAAGTTAGTAGGGTATTGAAATCCCCTACTCTTATAGTATTGCTGTTAATCTCACCCTTTATATCCATCAAAGTCTGCTTTATGTATGTCGGGGCTCCTATGTTAGGTGCATAGATATTTATAATGGTTATATCTTCCTGTTGAATTGCTCCCTTTATCATTATGTAGTGTCCTTCTTTATCTCTTACTACAGCCTTTGTTTTAAAGTCCATTTTGTCAGATATAAGTATTGCTACCCCAACTTTTTTTTTATATTTCCATTTACATGAAATATTTTTCTCCATCCTTTTGCCTTCAGTCTATGTGCATCTTTTGTTTTAAGGTGTGTCTCTTGTAGACAGCATATGTATGGGTCCTGTTTTCTTATACATGCAGCTATCCTATGTCTTCTGATTGGATCATTTAATCCATTTACATTTAAGGTTATTATTGATATGTAGTTGTTTATTGCCATTTTATTTTTTAAAGCTGTATTCCTCTTTTGCTATATTATTTTCCCCCTTTGATCTGTTCACAACAGGCCCCTTAGCATCTCTTGCAGGATTGGTTTGGTTTTAATGAATTCCTTGAGGTTTTTTTTGTCTGGGAAGCTTTTTATTTCTCCTTCAATTTTAAACATCAGCCTTGCTGGATAAAGTAGTCTTGGTTGTAGGTTCTTGTTCTGCATTTTTTTGAATATGTCTTGCCATTCCCTTCTGGCCTCAAGTGTTTCTGTTGAGAAGTCAGATGTCATCTTATGGGGTCTCCTTTGTAGATGATAGCCTTTTTTTTCTCTAGCAGCTTTTAATATTTTCTCTTGATCACTTAGCCTTGGTATTTTAATTTTGATGTGTCTTGGTGTAGATTTCTTTGGGTTTCTCTTTAATGAAGTTCTCTGTGCTTCTTGAACATGTGAGTCATTTTCCAGCCTTAATTTAGGGAAGTTTTCATCTATGATTTGGGTGAACAAAGTTTCTATTCTTTGTTCTTTCTTTTCTTCTTCAGGAACCCCTATGATGTGGATGTTATTTCTCTTCATATTGTCACAGAATCCCTTAAAGTTTTGTCAGTCTTCTTGAGTCTCTTTTCCTTTTTCTGCTCTGGTTCTGTGCCTTCGTTTATTTTGTCCTCTAACTCATTGATTTGATCCTCAGCTTCATCCATTCCACTTTTAATTCCTTCCATTGTGGTATTCAGTTCTGATATTGTATTTGTCATTTCTGTCTGATTCTTTTTTATTATTTCAATTTCCTTTTTTATACTTGTTATCTCTTTATTTAGGTGTTCATAATGACTGTCTATTGTTGCTCTAAGCTCTTTGAACATCCTAACTTCATTATTTTAAACTCGGCATCCGGTAATTTGGTTATATCTGGTTCATTCAGGTCCTTCTCTGGGGATTTCTCTTGATTCATTTGGTTTGCATTCCTCTGCCTGCCCATGTTGTCTGTGTATAAGAAGGGTGTGGCCACTGGAGTCCAATTGGTGTTGCCTCTGTGTTCCCTAGGTGTGGTCTGTCTGCAGGCCCACCACCCCCTCTGCCACTGCCTAGGGCGGTTGGGTATGGGCATGGCTGGCACCGGCCACTGTAGTTGTTGCTGCAGTTTTCGTGTCTTCTCTGTGGGAGAGGCCATATTTTCAGGCCGGCTCTACAAGCCTCAGCTTGTCTTGGCCTTCACCCCGCCCCCATGGGTGGGGTTGTACACCTCACTCAAGCCACAAGCCTCAGCACCAAGGGTAGGGGTGAGCAGCTTTGCTAAGCTGTGGTCCCCGCCTGTTCCGGGGCTTCTGCCCAGCTCCCTGCTGTCAAAGCCTGCTTGCGCAGGTTCGCAAACTGCGGCTTCTCGCTGGTTGGGGCTGCAGGTGTGCATTCAGCTGCGAGCCTCAATATGTCCCGAGCTTTTGTCCCACCCCTGCGGTCAGGGCCAGCTTGCGCAGGGTCGCAAACCTCGGAGGCCAGTGATGCTGTGCACCTGCATGCCCCTGCTCAGCAGCAAATCTCTTCCCGTTCCTGGGCTTCCGCTCTTTCCCTGCAGGTGCGTCTGCAGGCAGCCCGCAGCTGCCGGACCACTTTCGCGCGTCCCCACCACCCCTGCTGGGCTAGACTGAGCTCACACTGGCTGGGCCTCCGCCCCCGCCAACAGAACTACGTTTCTGCGTGCCTCTGCCCCCGTCCCTCCAGCAAGCCCTCAGCAGTGTGGGTGGGGGTGCTGCAGCTCAGACCCTAACACTCCATACTGTAGTCCTGAAATCTCCCTCCTTCTAAGAGGCATTGCTCTAAGTGCCGCGGGAGAGTTTGTTTGTCTGGTGTCCTGCTTCCCCTTGCTGGTTCCAGGGGAAATATTGTTTCAGATTTGTGGAGTGACTCATCCCAGGGGTTAGGGTGGCTGTCCCTCAGAGTGTTTCTCCCTGTGCCTTCCAGACCGCACTCTCTTCCCACTGCTCTGATCCTCTCCTCTGTCCCTGTCCCCCGGAACCCTGGTGAGTGGTTGTGAGAAAGGTTTTCTGCGCTGTCCCTTTAAGAAGAATCTTGGGTCTGAGAAAACTATCTCTCACAAACAGTATCCTAACCTGTTTCACAGCTAAATATTGTCCATATGCCTTTTCTAGGCTCTGGGGCTGTAAACTGGGGATTTGTTCCTGGGACCTAGGTCCCTCCCACTCCGCTAAACTCTATTCCCACCACGTGAGTCTCTTCAGGCTGCCGTTCGCTCCGGGGAGCTGGGCAGCCCTCTTCGCGTTTTTGCTTTTCCTACCAGTCTCAATGTGGCTTCTTCAGTGTTCCTTGGTTGAAGAGTCCACTTAGTTTAGTTCAAAGTTGGTTTATCCAGATGATGGTTCTTAAAATTAAGTTATAACCCACTTTGGTTCCAGGAGTTGGAAGTTGGTACGTTCGCCTACTCCATCACCATCTTGCCACCTCCCCTTCCTTTGGTCTTTATCCTCAAAAGGACTGAACCCCTCTTTTAGGTGAGACTCTGGGAGTTTATATGGCCCACTTTTAATAGCAAGGTATCTTAATAGTGTCTAAGGCAGACACAGGACAGCCCTAGGTCAGGGCCCTCATCTCCTGACACCTAGTCCTTCTCAGTTTGTAGACTGGTCTTTCTATCATCCTAGAATTGCCCATATTCCAGATGTTGGGGACAGCGGTGAATGTTTTTGCTGTATGTCAGAAGTTGAAGAAAGGATAGTTGGCTGGGAGAAGGTGAAGCCAGCCAGGCAGTGAGAGATTGTCAGTACTGATGTTCATAGGATGGGCAAAAAAGGGGGTATTCAGCATTGCCAGAAGAGGAACTGACCCTGAGCTCTAGAGCAAGAAGTAGGTTTTTCTTTGTATCTTCAGTGCCTAGCAAAAAGTAGTGCAAATGAATGTGTGGGAAAAAAAATACCAGAATGAGAGGAGTTACCATGAGACCAAGTATCCAAGAGTCCTTCCCACCCCCACCTTCCTGGGGGCTTCCATATTTAGCTGAGGGTTTGCAAACAAAAAGGAAAGGCCAGACATCCAAGACAAAGAAAGAGAATGAGCAATGACACAGGATTATAAAATAACTCCATGTAACTGTTTTTGAACTGTGCTGTCCGTAGAGTTGCCACTAACCACACATGGCTATTAAGATTTAAATTAATTAGCCTGACCAGGCGGTGGCGCAGTGGATAGAGCGTCAGACTGGGATGTGGAAGACCCAGGTTCGAGACCCCGAGCTCGCCAGTTTGAGCACGGGCCCATATGGCTTGAGGTAAAAGCTCGTCAGCTTGGACCCATGGTCGCTGGCTCCAGCAAGGGGTTGCTCGGTCTGCTGAAGGCCCGCGGTCAAGGCACGTGTGAGAAAGCAATCAATGAACAACTATGGTGTCGCAAGAGCAACGAGAAACCAGTGATTGATGCTTCTTACCTCTCTCCGTTCCTGTCTGTCCCTATCTATCCCTCTCTCTGTCTCTCTCTCTCTGTCCTTGGGAAAAAATAAATAAATAAATAAAAAGATTTAAATTAATTAAAACTTAACATATTAAATTCAGCTCCTTAGCTATACTAGCCACAATTCAAGAACCCCTGAGGTGACCTGTGTCCACTTTCCAAGTTACAAGAACCAATATATTCTCTCTTATGCACAAGTTAATTTGGAATTGGTTTCTGACACCAGTGATCAAGCGAGTCCTGAAAAACATAGTTTGATATGGAAAGATTTCTTTGATGATTCTGTGAAGTGAAGGTTTGAGAAGGCAAATCTACTGGCAGAGAAACAGGAAGTATCACAATAGACAGAGGGGTTGGTTATGGAATGAGTGGAGCAGTGCCAACCAGGGAACAGGGGGGATGTGGGACCTATATTTAGGAGGTGGGATGATTAGAACCGTGGGACTGGTTGTGCCGGGGGCTCCAGAAACAGCAGAATGACTTCAACTTTCAGGTCTGGGAGGCCGGGGTGAGGGTGCCATTGGCTGAGAGGAGCAACATGTGGAGAGTTGGAGTCTGGTTAAAGATAAACTCTCCCAAACATGCTGAGTTTGACATGCCCTTGAAATGCCCACGTAGAGAGGCTAAGCAGGAATTTAAGTAAATAAATGAGAAGAGGAGGTGAAAGATCAGAGTTAGAGCTGTAGGGCTGGGTGGTGCTGTCTGGTTTTTAGAGCCAGGGGGGTGAGTGAGGTGACTCAGGGAGAATGTGAATAGTAGAGGAGCAGAGACTGAGGCTGGAGCTACAGGACATTCATGTTCGAGGACTAGTTGAAAGAAGAGCTATAGAAAGAAAGATAGGAAGAGGCAGGGAGAGGATTATAAGGAGGAGGTATTCAGCTGTGTCAAAGGCAATGGAGAAGCCAGTCAGGTGAGGCTGAGCAGGGTCTGTGCTGCAAGTAGTTCTTGCTGCTGAGCCTTGTTTTAAGGAGGCATTCCAGTACCATGAAAAGTGAGGTCTTTGAAATCAGGTTCCACCTCTGCCCCACAGAGCTGGTGTGATGTTGGTAAGTGTCTTAACCTCTCTGCAGCTCAGTTGCCAAATCTATAAAAACACAAATAACATCCCATTTATATAGGATTGTGGTGAGGTTTCAAGGAAATATTGATGGAGTGAAATTCCAGAGCCTGGCACTTCAATGCTCAATGCATATCAGCCTCTGTCCCTCCTTCCTATTTCTCCCATATCAGTGCCACCCTCTGACCTCAGTTCTGTCTATTCCTTCCATGAGGCAGGGTCATATTGAGATGCCTGAGTAGAGGCTGGATCTTAAGTCATCCTCTTTCTCCTATAAGATTTAAAATCAAGGGCAGTATGAAGGGTCAATAAGACATGAGGAGCATAAGGAAAAGAGAAAATGGGTGCAGCAGGGCTCTTGTTGATTGAAAATAGGAGATACTGGCTGTTCAGGGTCCCCAGGGCTGTAAATGGTCTGTGACTCCAAAGGGTGAGTTCAGAAACTCAAACAAAACCCTGAAGGCCAGGGCGGGCCAAGGTCAACCCTGCAAAACAACAGGCACCAAGTGGCCAATCAATGTGGAGATATGGACCATTTAGAAAGGTGGAATCTTGGTGAGAAATTGCAGAGTTAAAATGGACTGTTTGATCACAATAAGGAATATTTCTGGGGTCAGTGATTCTCCTAAGCAGAAAACTTTTCCAGGCTAACACACACACACACACACACACACACACACACACACACACACACACACACATCCTCCACGCTATGTGAGTCACCCATATTATAATCTGACAGCCTGCGGCTGGGGAAGCCTCTCCTGACAGCAGTCCCATTGGATGAGGTTTTCTGAACCCTACCTCACAGAAAGGGCAGAAGCAATACAAGTTTACTCAAATTTTGTTAATAGCATTTTTATTTGCAATAACCTCTTAAATGATATCCTATAAAAATGTAAATTATTTTCTCTGCTATATAGCAACAATAAAAGCATCTTCAAAATTATCTAATTTCAAATTTTACTCCAAAATGTGGCCAGGGATAAAGATCCCAGTTACTTTGGTGTCTGGAAATGTAGACTTTCAATTTGCAAGTATGGATGGCCTCTGAAGGACTGATTTACTTTGTCAAGTTCAAAGAGAGGGAGACTGAAGAATTGGTATATGGACAATTTTTCTCTTTTTGAAGAGCTGAATTTTAAAAGATGCTATTTAAAGATTATTGCACATATATTTTTGCTCAAAGATTTGTATAAACTGGTTTAGTTCATCAATATATCTCGTTTATATTAAAATGATGTCATTGGTTTCACACCAGTCTCTAGGAGGTCTGAAGAATGAATAATTTCAAATTCATGTATGGAAGCAGGAATAGCAAGGTGGGAATGGAAACAAAGAAACAAACATCCAGAAAAGGACTTGAAGATGATGGAGATGGTGTCACAGTATCTGCAAGAGAGAGCAAGTGGTCCCTTCCCAGAATTCTGTGCTTCTCCCTGTATAATAATCCAGGAACTTAGCGTACAGAGGCGGCAGTTTTTGTCATGCCCCGTTGCCTTTTGAGGATCTGGCTGCGATCCCTCTGCTTACACCTCAGAGACAGCTCAACTCCAACTGAGTCTTAAGAGAACAAAACGGCTAGTGATCTCTCCTCATTGTTTTGCTTGAAGCGTCTGGGTGAGCCTTTTGACTTTTAGAATTGAGCTCAAATTTTGCCTTTCCTGTAGGTTATACTATATGTAACCATATAAAAGTATCAGTAGGCACAGAGTTTTATCTTCTCTCTCTCTGTCTCTCTCTCTGTCTCTCTCTCTGTCTCTCTCTCTGTCTCTCTCTCTCTCCAGCCTGATGACTGACAATTGGGCTTTAAATTAAGTGTTTAACTTGAAGACCAGCAGATGGCGCCATTTGTCATTTATTGACACGTGGAGTACAAAAGTGTGTGGCCAGGCTTCTTGCCTCTTTAATTTGGGTAGTATTATAGTAAAGTATAAAGTGTTTTCGACGGTTTATTATTCATGAGCCACAATTCTATGAATGTGTAATACTTTCTCCTGTATTTCCCTTTTTTATAACATCATTTAAATTTCTTGTTAATAATTTAAAAATGTTCTGGATTTTAATCACTTTTCTCATCACTAAAGTATCTGATGGACTTTTTTTTCTCCCTGCTGAGGGTGAGCTGGAGGAAACTATCTGCAAAGCAGGAAGATGAGACTCTGACTCTGGTCTCAAGCTCACAGCCCCCTTGCACATCACCCCATCTTTTCAGTTTAATTGAACAGTGCTTATATAATTAATAAAAATATCTGTCTAGTGCAGGTTTCAGAAATTCATGGTTGGAATAGGCTGCCATTAATAAAACAATTTTTTTATATCCAAGTTTAATTATGGTGGTGTTTGTTTGATAGCCTGTTACTGTAAATAAAAGAGATAAAGGCAGCCCTTCACTGGAGTAGCTCGAGAGCTGTGAAATATGTACCTAATTAAAACTATTGGTGTAAGAGGCTAATAAAGTACACGTGCCTACTAGATGTCTTATTCTAATGAATCTCGGCTAATTTGCTTTGACTGATGAATTTCGGTGTTAGTGGTAGGGGCTGAATAATTATGAAATTTATCACAAGATACAAGGACTCATTAAGGATTACTCAGGTTGAGTTAGAGGAATGTTTTCTTTGTCAAGAACACAGGCCTTGACCAACATAATTACTGCAATGCCAAAGAGTCACCAGATTCCAATCCCAACCCAAGTGAGTGTTCAAGGCCAGGTGGGGGTGGGATGGGGGGGGGCTCATGCTTATGGGTGGAGGTGGCGTGGGAGGGGGAGGGACAGGAGGTTATCAACTCTGGGAAAAACAGTGCTACTTAAGTCTGAATTTTCCATAGAAGCCTTTGGTACACACAGACCTCCTTACGGATGGTTCTAATGACAAAGACTCCCTTCTCAACCTTTTATTGAAAATATGTTTCTACCTTTCATGAAGAAAAATGGATGAGGCACGTATTTACTTAGTAAGGACATTGCTGCAAGAAGCCCGCTCAGCCACAAATTCTTTTTTACTGTTTTTAAGTTTTAGCTTTCTGCATTCCCAGCTTATTAATTAATCCAATTTCATTAACTCTTGGGTGGTAGATACCCCAACTGAGTCCATGTTCGGAGCCTGTCTGTCCAGTCTTACATAACCACTTGCAGAATACCCAAGAGGTAAAAAAAAAAAATTCTGTTTACCTCGGAAAGGAAGTTCTGACTATGACCATGTGTGCCACTGACAACGCAGAGAAGAGCTGTCCTCCCAACAACGCTAACTGGACTTTCTGCTCCTCACCACCCACGACCAGAGGAGAGGGCAAGGGCACACCTGGACACCTTCCAGAGGAAAATTAGAAGCAGAGGCAGGACTCCAGCTCAGAGGATGAGAGTGATGGATGAAAGGCTACCGTGGGCTGAGTTCTTTTCAACCTCTCTTTCTGAGGACCAGGAGTATGGAGGGGGGTGGAAGAGGAGAAACAGCAATGCTCCAGTGACTGACACTTAATGACAACCAGCTGGAAGCCTTTTCAAACAAATGAAGACCCATTTACCCCCCTTCCACCAGAGATGTCTATTCCCAGGGCTCAGGTCAGGAGAGACTCTATAAGGTCTCATGGGGTCTTTGTGCCCCTCAGCCCAAGTCCCTCCTAATTTCAGCCCTGGGCAATTACAGTGTGAGAGGGTTTCTCTTCTTGTTCATATATAAACAAAGAACTTTAAATGCTAGGACACCAAATCATACCTATCAATATATAGAAAACATATATGCACACATTAATATGTGCATTGAACCTGACCAGGTGTTGGCACAGTGGATAGAGCATTGGACTGGGAAGCGGAGGACCCAGGTTGAAAACCCCAAGGTTGCCAGCTTGAGCACGGGCTCATCTGGTTTGAGTAAGGCTCACCAGCTTGAGCCCAAGGTCACAGGCTTGACCAAGGGGTCATTTGGTCTGCTGTAGCCTTCCGGTCAAGGCACATATGAGAAAGCAATCAATGAGAAACTTAAGGAGCTGCAACAAAGAATTTATGCTTCTCATCTCTCTCCCTTCCTGTCTGTCCCTATCTGTCTCTCTCTGTCATACACACACACACAAAATATATGCTTTGAAATGTGATTTAAAACTAAAAGAAGGAGAAATTCAACTTGTAGGTGTTTTACAACCAAATCTTTCAAATCAATTAATTCCTTGCTTTGTTTTTGCTTCTAAAAATAACTTAGACACAAACTTTTCCAATTTACTTTCCTTTGAAGAGAAATGCCAAGCACAACATTAAGGGTAATTTCAACCTTCATGCCAAAGAGCAAAACTTATTAGATAACTTGTCAAATTTTAAATTTGCTGTTTCCCAACTCAGAAAGACATCATTTTTTTTTTCAAAAAAGAAAATATTCCTGTGCTTTAGGACAAGACAAAGAGTGATGCGGGTTTTAGGGTTCACCCTTCCCCATTCCCTTTCCTGCTGACACTTTTGCCTAAATAAAGTAATAACAATTAATATTGAGTGCTTACTCTGCACCAGGCACTAAACTTTGCAGTATTATGCAGTCCTCAAAAAACTCTAAAAGGTAGAAACTATTATAATTTTCATTTTACAAAAGAAGAAAGTTTTGCACACTTGCTCAGGAAGCTGAGGGGATTTGCTCACATCTGTCGGTCTCCCTAACCACAGGCAGTGCTGTCTTCCACTGAAATATGCCCCGTGTTACCTTGAGAATCTTCTAGAACTTCATCACAGTTTTTTCTCTCTTACCACTAGAGTGAAAAAGATCCATAGCTCTAATTCTAATGAATGCCAGATCTTCAAGTTCAAATGAAGGCAATCATAGTTGGTATCTGTTTTGAAGGCTTTGATCAAGTGACTATATATGGGAAGGCAAGACGTTGGACACCACACTGAAAACTGGAGCTGGGTGTCAACACTGGCGGGGCCGCCATTTTGAGTTTGTTTTCCTTTTGCCTCCAATCCATTACCTATAAAATGGGATCAGTTGAACAGTTCAAATGTCAAGGGGTGGAGACCCTCTATCGAGAGGCTTGAAATAAATCCCCTAATAGATCTTCCTGCCTCCTAAAACCTTGCCTCTTCCCAAGCCACAGTGTAAATAAGTACATTGCTTTGTCTTTTATGGTTTCCTGAGTTAGCTGTTTCAGACTAAAATTTCTGTGTTATAAGCCTCGCTGTGCACCATTTCTTAGGTTTTTAATTACAAACTGTAGTTTTGACCTATTAAATCATGTGTGAGGTAAATTTACCATAATGAAACCTTATTAATCCCCTACAATTAAGAATTTACAGTTCTTTTGCTGAACTGTTTATTGAATTCCCCATGAGGACACTTACACAACTGATTGGGAAGAAACTTCTTAGCCTATAACCAGCACACTGACACAGTAGAAGTGAGAATATGATTTAGGAAGTAACATTGTATGTGGAGCCCCACTTCCGATTTGGCAAACAGTGTCTCCTTGAGGCCCGATGATACTCTTGTGAGATTGGTAGGCACTGCTGTCCTGTTTTATAGATGATCAAACTGAGGCACAAAAATATGATAAAATTGACTAAGGTCACACAGCCAAAAGTGGCAGAGCTAGGGTTTGAACCAAGCCATCTGACTTTGAAACATATGCTTTAAACCAGAGTCTACACTGCCTCTTTTAATAATAATAATAATAATAATAGCAGCACATAGAGCGTTTACTATGCCCCCAGTATTGTCCTATAATAATACATATGCTAGTTTATTTATTCTCACAAAAACTCTATGAGGTTTCCCTTTATAAATGAGAAAACTGAGGCACAGAAAGGATAAATAAGCAACTTACTTGAGGTTTCATAGCAGTAAGTAGCAGACAGGACAGAAGCCCATGCAGTGGTTTGCCGAGTGCCTGCTCTTCTCCCAGGTGACAATGTCTCACCCTCTCCATGCTTTTCAGCCACAACAAACCTGCTTCCCTCCCCCTCTTCGAACCCACCACACACTTTCCGGTCTCTGTGCTTCTCCCTCTGCTGTTCTTTTGGCCCGTGACAGTCTCCCAGTAGCTGCAGGCAGACAGCCTGGGCCTGGCTCTGGCCTGTGCTGCTCCTCTACTGGGCGGCTCACACTCTCTGAGGCTCAGCTTCCTCGTCTGTGAAGTGGGGACAGTCCCTCTTCACAAGGCTGTGATGATTTTCTGCAGAGATGCATGTCAAAAACTGGGTACATATTAAATGTTCAAAGAATGACTAGAAGTTTATATTTCTTATTCTCAAAGCTTAGTTCAGGTCCCTTCCATCTACAGTTTCTTTCTATGGACAGTATAATCAGCTAGGTCCCAAGCCCCACAGCCCTCCACATATATATATATATATATCTGACGCTAATCACTGCTTGCTTTGTATCATGATTGCTTCTGTGTGTCTCTCCCTCCCACTAGACTTTGAGGTTCTTAAGATCAGAGACTATGGTTTATTCATCTCCATGTCTCCAAATGCAAGACCAGGACCTTGTTCATACAAATTCTTAAACATTTTTTAGTGAATTAAATGAAAAAACAATGGGGCAGAACTGTGGGCTCAATTAACTACATGCTACGTGCTCCAAGAGCTCTCTCAGGAAGGCTGCGTCACCCCCACTATGGTGAGTTAGGAACAAAGCCATGTCACCGTTGTCTTCATCTGTTCTCAATCTCTTCCCTCCACTGCTCACACCACCAACAACGTTCCTGACTGAAGGCTCCCTTCCTCGGGTGCAATGTGCCCCGAAGTCCCCAGGTTGGGCCTCGAGTCCTGTGAGTGATTGGAGTAGAAGCTCTGTTATTGACTGGGATGATGGCAGAGGGACCGCACTTGCTTCTTTCCCAAGTCTCCTTCAGATGACCTTCTCTGAGGCCTATACACTCTGACCTATACTTTTAGATTCAAAGCACTGTCTTCCAAAATGTCCTAAATAGATGGAGGCATGGCGCACAAGGTCGGAGGCTCTTACATTATCCCAGCACCACTCGGCATGACTTGTTTGGCAGCTTCACAGCAGAGAGCAAAGCCCAGAAGGATTGAGACCTGGAAGTAGCATTTTCTACTGAGGTGTAGGTGTGGGTAATGTGGGTGGAGAGGATTGTGCCAGCAAAGAGGACTGAGATGTGGATAATAGGGGTGAGGCTAAAGGTCCTAAATGGGGCCTAAGGGAATGGAAGACAGAGAAGATGAGTGACAGGAGGGGTGTCCCCCGGACTGTGCCTGGAGTAAACTCAGAGAAAGCCTCTATTGGACTTTCTGGCTGGTGATTGAAGACTACCCTACAACAGAAGAAACTTAACTCCCTCATTGCTTCCATTAAAAGGGAAAGAGTGCCTGACTAGGCGGTGGAGCAGTGGATAAAGCGTCGGACTGGGACGCGGAAGACCCAGGTTCGAGACCCCAAGGTCGCCAGCTTGAGCGCGGGCCCTACTGGCTTGAGCAAAAGCTCGTCAGCTTGGACCCAAGGTCGCTGGCTCCAGCAAGGGGTTGCTCAGTCTGCTGAAGGCCCGCAGTCAAGGCACATGTGAGAAAGCAATCAATGAACAACTAAGATGTCGCAACGGCAACGAAAAACTAATGATTGATGCTTCTCACCTCTCTCTGCTCCTGTCTGTCTGTCCCTATCTATCCCTCTATCTGACTCTCTCTCTCTGTCCCTGTAAAAAAAAAAAAAAAAGAAAGGGAAAGAGGCCAAACCTGCGATAAAGTTTAATTTATAAATTAGGCACAGTAAGAGATTAACAACAATAACTCATAATAAAATAGAACAAATAACTATACTGTAATAAAAGTTATGTAAATATGGTCTCTGTATCTACATATGTGATTATATTAATCCTTGTGATGATGGGAGATAATACAGCGCACTCATGAGGAGATGAAATGAGGTGAATGACATTAAGTATTGTGACGTAGTGTTAGGCTACTATTACTATATATAGGGTCACTTGAACAGAAACACTGCGATACCAAGACAGTCGATCTGATGACCAAGACAACTACTAAGTGACGAATGGGCGGGAGTGTCTACAGCAAGGAGCAAGGACAAAGGGATGATTCACATCCCCCAGGGGTCAGTGTGAGGTTTCATCATGCTACTCACAACAGTGCACAAGTTAAACTTGTGAATTGTTTGTTTCTGGGATTTTCCATTTGATGTTTTTGGACCATGGTTGACCATAGGTAACCGAAATAGCAGAAAGTGAAACCACAGTAAGGGTAGACTACTGTATAACTTGGTGTTATAAGCTCTGAGTCTGGGGCCACAGGAATCCAGACTTCCTCTCTGGCTCTTCTGAGGATGAACTTGGTGACCCTGCACAATTAGTTACCTTCTCTGTCGCTCACTCCCTTTATTTATAAAATGGAGAGCTAAGTCCTAATGCCCATGAAGTTTCCAAGAGGACTAAAGGAGATCTTGGATGGTAAACGCTCAGCAAAAGACAGGCAGTCTTATTAAGGGAGGCAGCCCCTGCTACTTCCACCATCCGTATCTGGGTTCTCCTGTGGAAAGTCCCAGACCAGACAGAGGGGCAGCGATCAGGAGAAGGCATGCTATGACTCTGACCTGCAGAACTAGTCCATGTTAGTCCTGGGAGGATATGATCCAAAGGGTTATCGGATTTGGCCCTGCTTTTAAAGAGGAGGAAATAGACTTAAAGAAATCATTTGGTTTGGCCTAGCTGTATAGCTCTGGTCACATAGCTAAGGAAGTACCAGAGTTGGCTTTCCACCTCATGCCCTTGTGGCTCATGGCCAGTGCCCGATAAGTCAGAGGCACAGGGAGCAGCAGGCTTTGTGAGGAAGCACACAGCAGTCCACGTGCTCAGAACAAAGGTTGACAAGTCCATGCTCCATAGAGGGAGGAAGAAGCCTTTGGTTCATAGATTGTTTCCAGGTTGGCTCTCCTGGATGAGGACAGTTTCTAGGTACAGCGTGAAATTTAGCCCCTCTCTCCCCTTCTCACCCTGATTCTTATGTTGGTGTTTTCCTTGTTTTCTTCTCAGGCTGAACTTAGCTCCTGCCTCCCTTCCCCCATACTCCTCTTCCCTCCCTGGGTCCTATCAGGGATAGGCAGTGATTGAAATTATTGATTCAATCTGTTTGTCCTCCTGCCATGAGGCATCTTGGCTGGATCACAGATTCCAGGGCAGAGCCTAAGCGTAGTCCGCTGGTTTCCTCTATTCAGCGCCAAGGGTAATTGCAACTGCAGAACCTGCTGGGGAGTCATCAATGAAAACCTAGGACTTGACTGGTAATGAACTTTGCTTCTCAGTCCTGCTGCTGTTACTGAAACCAGGGAAATGGTGACATGGCGAGCTTCTTCACAGGCACCACTGAGCAGCTTGGTCCATTGCAAACAAGGCAGGCTGGACTCTCAAGCTCCAAGTCCAAGGTTTCTCCAAACCTGTATCATGAGCTAATACAAGAAATCTCTTCAGAACTACTTTTTTCTATAGTACAGAGTAATTGGGAACCCCAAGTACGAAGACATTGCTGTTACTTAAGTGATAATAAAAGCATCATCTTGGGGGCAATTTTGATTGGACTTATTATAAATGCCTTCCTATTTTACTAGATCTCTGAAGTTCTCCAGCCCACCCTCATTTATTTTCCAGGGACTCTGTAGCTGCAGTAATGTGCATGAATATTGCGTAACATTCTGTGGACGGATACAATATTGTAGAAATAATTTAATTGACGACCTATAATGAAAAGAGCACTGGGCAAGTCGCTTGGGTTGCAGTTTCTCTATATATTTTTACATTGCCAGGGATAGTGCTGTTGACGTGAATAGGCCAGTATTGATTTCATTTAAAATTTTCAGCATCTGAATGATGTGAGCAGTGATCTGTGGGAAGATACTGCAGAGTTGTCGGCATATCCCCTGCTAACAAAATACCATTTTAAAAGGATTTTTCTATTAGCATTCACAAAGAGAGGAGAGAATGAAAAGGGTTATGAGAATGTTAAAATTGCACTGACCAAAGAAATATGAAGTCGCCGTCTTCATTTTACTCTTAATTAATTGAGTTATTGGAGCTTATATAATCCTCTGTTAAATACCTGGAAGTAGGCAGAGACCTTGAGGTGTTGTATAGAATACTTTGTTTTCTAAAGGTAGTGACTTCAATGACCCCATAAAAAAGTCCCTGATGGCATACAGACTCCCCCCTAGAAATGGCTTTCAAATGCAGTGTTGACTCTTTAACGCAACCTTCTTAATGAGTTCCAATTCAGTGGTTATAAGTTACCATCATTTAACAACAGGAGCACAAATCAGCTTTTCAAACTTCCAGAGATGCAGTTTCTCATGGTGCCCAAGTCCACCAGCCAGAGGACAGAGGTGGAGGAGAGACAGATGTTGGGCAGGGTGCTCAAGTAGCATTTTTATAGCAGTTCTGTGGGGACACTGATTGGATTCCATTTCTGGGGAAAGAGGGGTTGAGGTGCTGCTCTGTTACTTTGTCTTGGAGAGAGGTATCTAGTGTAAATGTGGGCACTACTGTAAGGTAGCAGCTCTTGCCTTTACCTCTTTGTTGGTCTGAAAGGTAACAGGGACAGGCAGCGGGACAAGCATGGGGTGTGAGTAGCCCCTGAAGTCCCTAAAGTAGTACCAAACCACTTTTCAAGCAGTGTCAGCCTTCCTGCCTCTCCAATGGTGGCCTAGCTTCTGTTCTGGTGGAACAGAGAGACATGACGGGAAAACATAGGGGAACAGAGAGCTTTCCAGAGTCACTGGCAAGAGGTCTGGTAGAAGAGCCGCATCAAGGAAGGGTCGCCCAGGCTGAGGATTCTTCCAGGAAACCTGCTACACTGGGATTCCTCGGGTTGCAAGATGCCCTGGCGTGCCTTGCCAAGCAGAGGGGAGATGCCATCCTTGGGACAGAAGGACTATGGTGAAGAAAGAGGCTCAGCACACATCAGCAAGTGGAAGATCCCACTGGATAATGATGTGAAGTGAAAGGACTGACACTCCTGGCTTCGGTTCCGGCAGTCACAGTGGGGAGAGGAGCAGAGTAGAGACAAGGCTGGAGAGGAAGGCACGGCATAAGTTCTGTTCTTCACCCCAAAGACAAGGAAGGCATGACATGTGTTAAATCAACACAGACACATTATTCTCAAATATGCCCAGATGTGTCCACTAAAAGCAGTGCCGATACTTTTATTGACATTTTTAGTACTTAATCTAGACTGTAAAATTCTATATCACTTCTGTGGAACTCAATAAAGCTACTTTCATTTTGAGTAGAAAAAAAAATTCTGTAAACTTTAAAAAACAACAACAAACAACTGAATTGGTTTCTCATCCCTGATGAAGACTCTCAAAGAGGCCAATTCTGGCAAATGCTGGCCAGGCACGTGGTGAGGCTGAGGGGTCTTCTAGGATTCTGCTCCGTCTTCTTGTTGATTGTCCTCACATCTGAGTCACAAAGTGGGTAAAAAAGGAAAAATCCCACCACAAATGCCTCATTAGGAAGCCTTCCACCAAAGCCACACCAAAAGCTCACACTTAAGAATGAAGCCACCCCACAAAACCATGGTCTGCCACAGGTGTCTCCTACAGCAACCTGTTAGCCTGCCTGATGTTCTCATTGTCAGAGATAAATTTTAGGCCTACCTACTATCTCTAGATAGCCCCCTGATGGTACCAGTTGGTTCTTATTTAAAGGTGAGTGAGTAGGATAGGTGTTGTATCACCTCAGGGACCCAGGAATTCTTTCTAGTTGCCCACTCAGCCTTATTCTCAGGAGAGATACAGAATGAGAAAGAAAAGGACATGAAATGGGAACTTGTACTTCACTATAAGCTAGCGCTGTGGCCTCTAACCCTAGCATAGAGAATCTGGAATGTTGACTTGGACCACACAAAAGCTTGTGCCTCCAATCTGTCTAGGACCAGGTAGCGCCAGACTGCAGCTGAGTCACAGATTTGCCTTCCTTAGCTCCTGGGTTGCTGTTTGGAAGCTCACTATTATGATGCTGCAGAGGTTGATCCATTGCATACTGGGCAATAATGAGGGTACCAGAGAAGCCATGCAAATTAGTTTTCAGTGCACAGCAGGGAGTTGGCTCACCTTGTCCTGGGCATTAACCCTGGGTCTGGAAGCCTCATGGAAAGCAGAGAACAGTTAAGGAGAGTGAAGGGAGGAAGCAGTAGAGAGGGGTTGCCACACATGACCTCCACACCTTGCCACACTGCTGGAGAATGCAAGATCTTACTCAATTGCTTGAGTGTTTTTAACTCCTTGAAACCAGAAGAACAAGACCAGCATCCTACATATGACTATTCAACTTTGTATTCCTGTCCTTGAGACAATCCCACATTGTCATCCCCTTAGTCCAGTTTTCACATCAGCCAGAACAGGTTATCAGTGTGTCCTGAAAATGAAACAGTATATTTAAGGTGATTTGGCGGGGCGGGGGGGGGGGTGTCACAGATACAGGTGTTAAAATGCTTCATTTCTTAAGAAAATTATTGCATTTAAAATTCTCTTCCAGTCCTCCTAATTAGTTCAGCAGACTGTCTTGACTGGTGCTATGTGTCTTTAGCACCTTTTTGATAATTTAGTTAGTCATTCTTTTAATAGGGGGTAGGCCTCATCCTCAGAGCCGTCAACTGACCACAGTGTATAACAATAATGGAATAACATGTTTTCACTTTATTTAAAATTTAATTTTATTTATTTATTTATATATTTTTACAGGGACAGAGAGAGAGAGTCAGAGAGAGGGACAGATAGGGACAGACAGACAGGAATGGAGAGAGATGAGAAACATCAATCATCAGTTTTTCGTTGCAACACCTTAGTTATTCATTGATTGCTTTCTCATATGTGCCTTGACCGTGGGCCTTCAGCAGACCGAGTAACCCCTTGCTCGAACCAGCGACCTTGGGTTCAAGCTGGTGAGCTTTTTGCTCAAGCCAGATGAGCCTGCGCTTAAGCTGGTGACTTCGGGGTCTCAAACCTGGGTCCTTCACATCCCAGTCCGATGCTCTATCCACTGTGCCACCACCTGGTCAGGCTTCATTTTTGTTTATTTATAATTTCCTTTTGTTTAAGGTGACACAGATTGTTTTTATGTTAATAGCTAAGATTTATATAATACTTCAGGCCAAGAACTGTATTAAATGTTTAATGTATATTAATCACATTCCATCCTGACTCTACCACTCAAGGGCCATGTGTGAAGAAACATCATGAGCATCTCACCTGTGTTTACCTCACTTAGGCAAGAGGATGAACTGTAGGCCCAGCTCAGAGGTTGGATCAAATCCAGTTTGGCCACATTTCAGCCAAAGGACCACAACCATCAAATCATTCTCTATCTGAGCTTCTGTTACCTCATCTTTAACATGGAGACTGATAATGTCTACCTTGCCGGGCTGTTGGGGAGAGAAGTGCGACTTTGACAAATGACAGAATGTTAGGCATACCTTCTAAACAGAAGAAATGGCATGATATCTGCAGACAGAGGACCCAGTTTGCACATGGACTCCTTCATTTAGTATTGTGAGACACTGGGCAGGAGTAGGGTCCCCACTGGGAGTCTCATTCATGCTATCTGTGAAACAGGAATGAAAATAGTACTGATCTTAAAGAGATTTGTTCTATACATTGTTCAAGAACTTCAGGTTACTGAGCTATCTCCTGGAACTATTTTCAAAAGTGAAACTGAGTGGTGTAGATGTCACTAATTTTGAAAATCTCTACATTTGAAAAAATAGTTTGAAGTATTTCTCATAATATAAATGTAATTTATGTTTTATTATAGAAAAGTACTAAACACAGTTAATGAAAAGAAGAATCTCTCATTAACACCTGTCTATGTTCTTTCTGACGCACACATTATATTTTTAAAAACAAAACTGAGATTATATCAAAGACACTATTTCAAAACTTCCATTTCTACTTAAATCAACTCTATTTTTTCTTGCCTTGGTCCATGTCTCCTTCAGAGAGGTGAACTTGCGTGTTTCTGATTGGAAGACATTAAGGTTTAACATGGCAGTGTTTAGCTTCTCTAGTTCTGAAGATTATAAATGAATGGTCTTATGATAGCTGTCAAGAGCCATTAGTGTAACAAGATATCATTCCAAAGTCAGGTGAAAAAATCCTTTTGTCTATATGAAGTTTGATCCCTTTGTATACTTGGGGCCTCATCAAAGAAGAGGTTGGAGATAGTCTTGCTTGTTATCCACATACAACTCAGAAAAGTGCTTGATTTAAAATGCAGTTCTTCTGTTCTCCACTTGTCATTTCTGAAATATATTTTTTAAAATGTTAAAACTACTGGAGGAACACACTTCAATATAGTAATAATATTTTAGGCAGACAAAAACACATCCTGGTAGAGAAACAAAGACGTAAATAGCTACAGTTGATGACGTTGGAGAAGAGGATGTTGCTTCTGGTCTCCATCAATCTGATCTTATCTAATTTAAAAAGTTAAGTAGTTTTGAATTTTGTAATTGTTCTAATGGGGAACCAGCAAAGACATGTTATTCTAAGCATGTTTTGTTCTGACAACAACACAGGCCTTTAAAGATTTTTTTTTAATGTCTTTTATTTTGGAAGTTTTTCACATATTTGAAGTCTTGCCTGGTGGCCAAACCCTAGTGGTCTGTGGCTCTGTGGAAACACGGGCTCACCTCCTGCTTCTGGTACCCCTCTCCCTCAGGCTATAATTAATACCGTACAATAAAATTCCGACTCTGCAGCCAAACCACCATCGGTTGTAATCTTGTCAGCTCTCATAAGCCAAAAATGAACACACACTTTTTGTTGTTGTTGTTCCATCGCCTGCATCTGCTATTTAATTTCCAGCGGAACCTCATCTGACTGTTCCGTGTGCCCCTTTCCTCCCTTCTGTTTATTTATTTGCTTTTAGTGTGTTTTCCCAAAGAAGACCGGTAACAAGCTCCAAGGATCTAGTACTGGAGATTCTAATGGCAGATGCCTCGGTGCGTGACAACCCAAATACCCATTCCCAATTGTAACATATGAGGGATGAAGAATTCAAAATGCTACCCTGGTCTGGCAGAGAGAGTCTTTCCCTTTATCTGACTAGAGCAACAGTTGAGAACGACGCACATGTAGCAGGTTGCATTGCTTCAGAGTGTCAGGGTTGAATTTTAATGTTATTGTTTCTCTTGAAGTGTATCATGGACAGCTGTGCTTGTCAGTGGCCTCTGTTTACAGACTAAAGCAACAAGCATCCTTACCTGTAGGGGCCTTTTCTCATGGACCACATCTGTACCCACCTGTCTTTTTCTCTAATGACATTAGAACACTGGTTCTTAACCTCTTTTGAGGTACTGAACCGACCAGTTTTATATGCGCATTCACCGAACCCTTCTTTAGTGATAAATAAAATATGATTTTTTTTTCCAAATTCAAGACATAGGTATATGTTTTTTTACTGGTGCACAAAATGAACCATGCATGAACATCACCTTGCTCAAAGAACAAAACCAACAAAGTGCATGAACTCACAACAAATTACGGTATTACTTTATTCTGGCCTCTGCGGCAGAGGCTTCTCCGAACCCCTGGGACCGACTCATTGAACCCCTAGGGTTCGATAGAACCCAGGTTAAGAACCATTGCATTAGAACATCCTTGTGCTGGTGGAAGTGAGACTAAAGCATGCATTCAAATCATCCCTCTCACCATAACTATCACTCAAATCCCCAAACCCAAGTCCTGCTCAATAAAGGCTCCCAACTCACACACCCAGCCAGCAGCATCCTTCAAATAGAAGGTCACAAGGCTTATGTGCCCTTTCTGTTGTTTATATTATAATAGTATATTGTTCTTTAATACTCTGAAAACATTTTTGGTACTTTAGCATGAAGGTTTGGTGTTCTTTTTTTCCCCCTTTCTTTCTTCCTCTTTTTGTATTACTAAATACAAATTACATGTACTTGACAAAGTAATGGAAAGAAACTGTATTCTTGAGCTAGCAGAAGATTGCTGTTGAAAACCTTTAACTCCAAATACTCTGACTTTCATGTGAATGGAATTTCAACTCTAATGCTGCATTAATGGGGTTTTGCACTGAATAGCCTTTTGGGGTTTGATTTGCCTTTTAGAAAAGCTGGTGTTTGACTGCATGTTCAAACACGACATGTATTCTTATGAGCGATGTGAGATTCAAATAAACACAACCAGTGCGTTCATTTTGATGACCTTCCCATCACACATTCAAATAAACACAAATGTTCTCAAATGTATGAAAGCAGCTGTGTTTATGTCAATGTGCAAAGCAGCAGATATATACATTCAGATTCACTCGTCTATCTGGAACCGTGTACCTCCACTCATCGTTAAAAATTTAGTGGAAAATCATGCATGGGGCATGTGTAATGTGCAATTTTCAACCGTACACACATCTCTAAACAAATTTTCTTCAAGCATGTTACTGACATTTGTTCTAATTGAGTATGAAGCCTGGAGAAACTTTGAAGTTTTTGAAAACAAAACAAAGCAAAATGCAAGTTGCTACCAGAGGGCACTAGTGCATCTAAAATATTCTGGCAGCATGGTAAATCACCTTCTCTGATATTCAGAACAACCTCTCTGCCTTCATTTTTGTTCCTTCTCTCTCTTTTCTCTTCTCTCCTGTCCTCTCCTCTCTTTGTCTCTCTCTTCTTTCGGTCCTTCCTTAGGCTCAGCAAAACCACGCAAGTTTTCCTCCCCTCCCCGCCCCCGCCTGTTGCTTTTTCCCTCCCTTTCTCTCTTCGCTTCTTCCTTCCAAGCAAAGCCATGCAAAATGCCAGCTCAAGAGTCAGGGATTTTTCCTTGTTTGCTTTATGTTTCATATATGTGAGACATGACAAATCTTTTCTTCAGAACCTCAGCTGGAACCGCTCAGGCATTAATGCTGGGTTAAGCTGTACTTTCTGGGCAAGGAGCAATTGTGGCTTTGTGTGTCAGACTCAAACACTTCCATCTTGTATTTCCTCAAATATAACCACAGTCTGCAGGTCTCTGGGAGGACTCTCACCCTCCATTTCACTGACGGTAGTAAACAGAATAAAACTAACATTTAAAGTTGATTGAGATCTACCAGTGTGCCGGGGACCATTCTGAACATTCTGAACGTTTTATCTGAGTTTATTCTTGACCACCTTCTTAGGTGGGTACTATCACTAGCCTCATTTTACACAAGGGAGGGCAATGAAGAAGCTTTCACTTCTTCTTTACAAAATCAGTAGGTGGTAGAGCCACAGCGGCATGCAGGTTTTAGTCCTCCTGGTTTTTAAGAGAAACTATAAATATAAATATTTCCAAGTAATATCTGATTTTTAAATGTTAGCATTAATAACTAATCAGATGGGTGGAAACAAAGGATGTGGAGGAGGAGAACTCAGATTCACATCTGAACTCTGTCATTTCCCAGCTCAATAACCCTGAGCAAGTCATTTCTCTTCTCTGAGCTTCACTTTCCTCGCCTGCAAACAATAGTTTCTAATTTAGGAGAGGTATTATGAGGGTCGTGCAATCCTTGTAGCTCTTCTGTAATATTTATATGAAACATTTTGTAAACTCTGAGCATTATATAATTAAAAACTAATGTTATTGTTCTCATTCTCTCCTTACATCTGAATACAAACAGAAGTATATGCACAATTACCAAGTGTCAGGCATTGTGCCAACATGTTGACCTATAGAGTTTTCATCCCAATGACTGTATCCCCATTTTACAGATGAAGACCATGAGACTCAGAGAGGTTAAGGAAATTGCCCAAGAGTGTAAAACTAGTAAGAAGTGCCACTGAAATTCACACAGGTTTATTTGACTCCAAAATCCATGATTCCCGCCCTCTCCCCCCACAACTCCCCCCCCCTCCCCATTGACAGCATATACTACATATGTGAAGATTCTATCAGGCATCTCTTTTAGTGGGAACTAGTTCATAAGACGTATTCAAGTGACACCTTAGGGTCCTACTAGAATAAAGCATGAGATCAGCAACTATTGAGGAGGAAAGGAAGATGAGCACCTTCCAGGGCGCATGGGCAGGGAGAGAGTTGAACTGAACTCCACTATGGCCATCTTTCCATGCTGGACATGGGAATGCTGGATCCTGGGAGTGAAAGGAAAGCTCTGACACAGCTGCTACTCCCTTTCCCCTCCCTCTCGGGAGGAGGCCTCTGGCCAGCTTCTGCCCTGCATTCAGCTGAGCCGTAGAGGTCTGTGTGCTGGACCCATGCTGGGCACCCAGGCTGGTTGTACATTTACTAGTACTAGACAGCTTACTAACCCACAGAGAAAAGTCACATCAGCACACTCGGGCTTCATCAATCCAGGAGCAATATTTGGACCCCTTCCTGCCTTGTCTTGTGTTATTTCTCATTTGGTTCAGAACTCAGGCAAGGGAAAGGGGTAAGATATTATCTTATGGTCCCCTGAGGTTCCAGCCCAAGGATAAGAAGATAGAAGAGAGAAAGAGCTTCCCCTCTTCGCCTTTGGGTATCTCTTGCCTGGGCAGTCCACCTTCCAGGCCACCTCTACATAAGTGTGAAAACTCTCCTTGACCTGAGAAACTTTAAGACTGAAAAGATACATTTCTTTCTTTCTTTCTTTCTTTCTTTCTTTCTTTCTTTCTTTCTTTCTTTCTTTCTTTCTTTCTTTCTCTTTCTTCCTTCCTTCCTTCCTTCCTTCCTTCCTTCCTTCCTTCCTTCCTTCCTTCCTTCCTTCCTTTCTTCCTTTCTTTCTTTCTTTCTGGAGGGGAGGTAGTGAGACAGACTCTTGCATGTGCCCTGACTGGGATCCACCCGGCAATCCCTGTTTGGGGTGGGTGCTTGAATCAGCTGAGTTATCCTCAGCTCCGGGAACCTATGCTCCAATTGAGCCACTGGCTGTGAGAGGGTAAGAGAGAGAGAAGGGGGAGAGAAGCAGATGGTTGCTTCTTCTGTGTGCCCTGACCATGAATCGAACCTGGGATGTCCATAAACCAGGTGAACACTCTATCCACTGAGCCAACCAACCATGGTCAAGATCCATTCCTTGAAGGCAAGGCAAGGCAGCTCCCTGGGCAAGCCCAATGGCCTATGGTAACCAGCGGAAAATGATTTGGCTCTTTGTAAAAGTGTTTGGCTGGGGGTGTCTCTTTTAGGATAGGACCTTTACAGTTTGGGGGCTCTTTTTGTAAAGTTCAGTGACCTGTGGAGGAGAGGCAGGTTCTTTACATCTAATTTCTGTTAAAGCTCCAGTTCTAATTCTCTCCCAGTCATTAGAGGAAAGACATTTAACATGGTGGCTGTAACAAATACTCAGCCCCTCGGAATCATAGGATGGATGGTTTCCCCAGAAGATTCAGCAGACCTAACGATAACAATAATCAATACAAATTAGAGACGTGCTTCTGTTTTAATGCACTTAGTAGCCAGATCTTTTGTCCTCAAATAAGTCTAAAAGAGAACTGTGTCTTCCTAACGGACTCAAATGCCCTTACGAAGGAGGTATGTGCATGTGCATGTGTGGGTGTGTGGGGGCTGTGTGCTCCCTTTTCTCTTAGGGATTCTATAGCTTCCTTCATTCTTCGCCTCTCTCATGTTACAGAAAGAAGGTAATTTTTCCTGGCCATTTACTAAAGCTCATTAAAGACTGGAGAGAACAAACAATGCTACTCCTCAGAGACTACCATTCAAAGTCACTCTACAATTCTCTGCGCAAATACTTGAGACAAATTAATTATTCCTTAGTGAAAAGTGTATAATTCCTATTCTTCATTTTGGGGGGTGGGGGATAATAATGGGAAGCTTATATCTGAGTGCAAAGCTGTCGGTGCTGAAGGGAAATGAGAAAAAAAATGTGTGTTTTGAGAGGAGTAAAAGCAATTATTCTAATAATAATTCCAAGAATATTAATGTATTTTTAGAGAAGATTGACTTCAAATAAACACAGAGGTTGAAGCAATGGGAGGCTGGTTTATTTATTAATCATTCCAAATGCGCATTCTTCTAAATGAACAACTGTCCGATCAACTTTGCTGGCACATATTAAATTTAGTTAAACAGCAACTTGCAAATGTCTCAAAACTTCTGTAACCAGAAACTAATTTGTTTAACACATTTAAAATGTTAGATTGATGTGAAGTCCCACATATTAAACTTCAAAGGGAAAAGCTCTTGAGAGTTCCTCATTGTAAAGACTGCAGGCTGGAAAGGAGATGGAGACACGTCTCCTTCTCCATTCCTCTGTTTTTTGTTTTGGTTTGGTTTTAAATCCGAGGCAGGCTCCAGGCCCTGGCCCTCACCCTCGGCACTGTGTCTGGTCATCTGCAGAGGAGCCAGTATCTAACTGCCGGGATTGTAAGGTGGACGGTTAAGAAAGGCCTAGTGTTTCCCTTTCATCTCTATTAACTCATCGTGGCTCGTTTGCCCAGGGTGCGTTGCTGTTGACATCACCTTTTCCTCACACTTTAAGGAGTCCCAGGAGAGACCAGCTGCAGAACAAGACTGGACAAAGAGTACATTTGGTAACCATTTTATTTCTCAATTACCCACCAAAACGTGTGGAAAAGATTTGCGTGCTATCCGATTTACACAACAATTATGCTTCAAAAGTTTAGAAATAAATAACTTTTCTCTTGGACTCATTAGTTTGTCTACCATTTGTAATTGGTGTTAACTAACGAGTTTGCTCCATAGCTTACCCTTAATTACTGATAAAAGCTAAATTGCAACACTAGCCAATCAGAAACTAGTGTATTCATGAGAGTATAGTATTCTTTTAAAAGCTCTATTTGTCCTAATAAGTGGTTTTGTGTTTGGCTGAAACCTTCTGTAAGCCCCCTTAACATAAGCAAAGGACTCTTAATAACTATATACAGTAAAGGAATATCATTACTGCTCTCATTCAAACAGATGAAACAAAGGGAACATTTTATAAATTTCAAATGTATACATCACGATTTTACCAAACCCTGAAATCTCATCCATCTGGTGGGAAGTAGATATTAGTACCCTTAAGATTGATATTGAGAAGTTGTTTCCTCTTCCAACGTCTAAATGTTTTTTTTCAAAGTATCTCCAGCCTTCTGAAACAGTTAGGAGGAGAAACCCAATAGTCACGAGGCATGTTAAATCCTAATGGTATAAACAAGATTTGGCTCAGGCCAAAATCCCACATTAAAAGCAATAGATGTTCTGGAAACAAGAGTGTTAAGAGATAGTGCATGGTGGACTCATGCCACCAGGGAGGCCTTGCAACTGCAAAAGCCTAATTGCAGAAATGTCGTCCTAAAATAAGCCTTCTTGGTTGATCTTCTGGAAACAAAACAAACCTCTTCAGGATTATTAGAAATTCTGAAGATCGGCTCCCACTCATAATAATTAGGATGCTTTTGGCTGTAGAAATCAGAAAGCCCAGTCTAAGTGGGTACAGTAACAGGGTAATTGCTTTCTCACATGACAAGAAGTTAGAGATCAGAAGTTTTTGATTCATTCAAGCATCCACCAACATTATTCAAGACACAAGTTCTTACTATCTTTCCACTCCTGTTGCCCCAGGGTATTGGTGACTCCCTAGATGGTCATAAGACAGCTGAAGCAGGTCCAGGCATCTTATCCTCAAATAGCATCTAAATACAGAAGAGATGCAGCTCTCTCTTCCACCACTTTTTTCTTTTCTTTTCTTTTTTTAAAGAGGAAGAACTGCTTTCCCAAAAATACCCGCAGCTAACCTCCTCTCAACTTATGGGCCAGAACTAGGCCTCATACCTATTCCTAAACCAATCACTGGCAAGAACTGCCTCAGATTTACACCAATCACAATACATTTCAGAGGCTGTGGAGAGGATCTCAGGCTCCTATAAAGCACTTGGCAGCTGGATACCTGAACAAGTTTCACTAGAGAGGACAAACGGGATGGCAGTGAATGATTTGTTGTCAAGGTAAACAACAGCATCTGTCAAGCACTTAAAGAGATTATTATTACAAGGTAACCATTCTCAGTGACTTCCAGTCAAAAGTGAAGGGTGAATGAAAGCATAAATCCAGAAGAAAAAGTTGAGAGTCGGGTGTGGTCTGTTATAATTCTTATATCACCCCTCAATACAAGGGAGCATATCCTGGCAATGGAAGGGGGCCTAGGCAGCCAGAAGATGAGGTGGGGGGAGTGCAACCTGGGACCAGGGTAGTCTCTGCTACTGACTGGTAGCATGATATCTACTGCATCCTGGACCTGCACGCCCCTCATGGTGAGTAAGATGAGGGCATGGGGCCAGGGGACTCCTAATATCTCTTTCACTTTGGAGTTTAATAGATCTTCACTTTCTGACTGCCATCTGGAATACCTTATCTACTCTACTCTCCAGCTGATACAAATGGGATGCCAAAATTCTTTCTCCTCAGACTAGATTAAAAGAGCCCCATAGATAAGAGATCTCTGTATGTTTTGCAGTCTGTTATATTCATTGAGCTGTTATTTATTGAGGACCTACTCAGTGCTAGGTGTTCACACATAGCAGGCACTTAATCATTATTTCCTTATTGGTTTTGCTGCAGCAATTTTTGGTGTCTTCAGATTTTCTTTGGAGAGGCAAACTACCATTCGTAAAGTAGAAGTATTATATGTTTAGTTATTTATTATTAGTCGTAGTAGTCATTGTAGTGTGAAGCCAGGCCTAATCCCACAGGCACAATTTCTGTGAATAAGGCAGCACTCCCTGCTTCCCAATGTCAACCATTCATTTTATAAGCACAATAGCAATATATGGCAGTGGAGCTAAGAGGAAGTACAAGAGGCTAGTTCTCATAATCTGCCTTGGCCTCAGAGACAAATGACAATGGAATGTTTAAGGAACTTTATTAAGGCAAGTGAGAGAGCTTTTCCTTGAGCATGAAGAAGGAGAAGCTGAGGGATACAGAAATTTAAGGTTCATGTGGATAATTCTCTTAAACAGATTAAAAAAAAACTAACATAATTTTTCCTCAAAAGTTGGTTGGTAGTAACTTTTTAGCTTTTATGTGACCAAACTGTGTTTACTATGCCGAGGTTAACAAGCAGGTGGTTCTACTATTTTAGAGGGAAAAAAATCCATGCAGTCAATTCCTTTTTCACTTGGCAGCATCTTTATTTAGTTTTAGAAGTCTTTGGCATGCAGATCTTCATGAAGATGGGAGTGATTATTTTGCGATTAAAAGTATAGAAATACTTGACCATCAGAACAGCACAGGATCAATGGTAAGAGCAAGAAGACCACCAGATCATGTTACTACATGTGCCACTGTGATGGGGTTTGAAATTTTGATGGAAAAAGAAAAGCATTATGGCAGATACTGTTTATTGTCCAGACAACGACCATCTCCCTGCTCCTACTTCTCTGCTAATATAGTCCTCGTTCAAGTCAGAAATACTTTGATTCCAGGCAGGGTGTTTCTTTCCTCCAGCCTACGGGTTTAATCATGATTGGTTTAGGGCTAAGCATGTGACCTTGTCTTAACCAATGAAACATCAGGAGGAAGAAGGTTCACTGGGCACTCTTTTCCCAATAAAGTCATCCTGACAAATCAGGGATCTATACTCAGTCATCATCTTAACATCTCAGCAGGATTTAAAGGTTCTACTAGTGTTCTCCTTTGGGACATTGTTTTCATATAGCTTCTAGTCTTCCTTCCACTTTATTGCCTTCTCCTTTTCAGGGCCCAGTCTGGGCTCTTTTTCCTCTTCATGACCTCTGATGTTGGGGCACCCTAGGGTGAATCATTGGCCTTTTTTTTTAATATCAAAACTTATTCTATATGCTCTCATTCATGGTTTTAATAGTTTTTTCTACTGATAATTTCCAAATTTCTTTCTACAGCTCAGACCTCTCTCCTAAGCTTCAGTCTTAAATATCCATCTCACTTCTCAACTCTACCACATGGATGTTAAATGGAGATCTCAGCCTTGTTATGTTTAGGTCCAAAAGAGAGCCTTAATTTTGATTTAACTCATAATCCTGCTTCCTTCTCAGCTTTCCCCATCTCAGGAAAGGACAACTATCATTCCAGCACATGGCAGAAAACTAGAGCTCATCCTTACTGTGTTTCCCCACACAAGGCATCAGCATATGCTCTTAAAACTACCCATAAAGTGTATCTGGAATTTTACACTTCTCACCCCTCCCACCATTCACCATGTCAACTTCTCTTTCACTGCAGTAATTTCTTGACTATACTCTCACTTCTACTTTTGTCTCCTGTGTCAGTTAGAATTGATTCCAAGTCTATATTTTAAAAATTAAAAACAAGGTAAGGTTATTTCTCTCTCACATAAGTTTGGAAGTTACTATTTCAGCTTCCAGCATTGTTTTGGCAACTCCATAGTGTCATCAGGGACACACTTTTCCACCAGGGTTTCTATCCTTCTGCTCCATCATCTAGTAAAAGGCTTCATTTTAGTACACCATTTCCATCCTTAATATTAGCTCATGGTGAAACTTTAACCATTAGGTTCACATTTCAGGTCCAAGGGGGGAGAAATATGGAGGCTAAAAAATGGGTCCTGCCCAGCTGAGTCAGCTCCTTTTAAGCACTTTCCTGAAAATCTTATTTATGCTTCCACTTACATATTAGTTTTTGGTCACTACTTAGTCACATGATCCATGGAGCTGCATGGGAAGTTTGGGAAATGTAGTCTTTTATTCTAGGCAACAATATACACAGTGTAATTTGGGATTCTATTTCTAAGAGGAAAGAGAATTTTGTCACACATCTTTTTCATCAGTTCTTCCCCAACATCTCTTAACTTTGCTTAACACTCTCCAATAGCTTCCTGTTGTGCTCAGATTAAAATCTAAGGGCGCTATCTCTCTCTCTAATATCGTCTGTTATACATTAAGTCCCTATTACTCCATTTTAGTAATGCCAGCTTACATTGAGTGTGCCCAGCTTATTCTCACCCTAGAGCCTTTGCATTTGCTGTTTCTGATGCCTGAAATGTGCTTCCTTTAAATCTTGATATGACTCAGAACCTCACTTCATTCAGGTACAATCTTGCCTTGTTTCCTGATGTCACCCTATAAAATGATGATTGCAGGGCTTATGATCAGACTTCTGTAGAGCCTAGAAAGTCTTACTTTTTTGAATATCAACCAAAATCACATCAAACACATTCCACAATATATACAATTTGAATGTGCTTATGTAAGAATTGAATTATATCACAAGTGTCAAGTTAATCAGTTAACTTTATGGGCATTCGCTTGGACATTTAGTAACTTTAATTTTTGTGATTTTGCTTTTGTACTTTGGAGCCACTACACCTTTTACTTCAGGTAGCTACCTGTTTCTATATAAGCTCAAAAACATAGGCACTGAGTGTTGTGCCACAGGACATATTGAGTAAAACTTCCCCATACCGCTGTAAGTTTTACCCCAACCAACACACTGAAATTGTTCTGACTGTAGAAACTTCCTCATTTTTAAGGCATCTTAATGAAAACATTATTAATACAAATTTTACAACTGATGTTACTTCTATTATGACAGTCTGATTATTTCACAATGGTTTAGAATAGCATTTTTCAAGATCAGTACTACTGATATTTTGAGGAGGTTGTTGAAGCCACCATCATTCCTTACTTAATATTTCTTAATAATTCTTTATTGTAGGAGACTTTCTTATGACTTACATGATGTTTAGCAGCATCTCTGGCCTCTACCCACTGAAGCCTATAGCAATCCCCTGCCCCCATTTGTGACAACTGAAGATTTCTCCAGACATTGCTAAATGGCCATTTGGGGACAAATCTATCTACATTTGAGAACCATGGGTTTAGAACTGTGATGGCAAACCTATGACATGTGTGTCAGCACTGACACGCGTAGCCATTTTCAATGACACGCAGCGGCATGCGGCCACTTGCCGAGAAGGACGTTTCATCCTCGGCTACTGCATGGCCAGGTGCAGTAGCTGAGGATAAATCATTTGCTGTAGTGTAGACACTCTGTGCCGGAGGTATGTAGGTCAAAACAACAGAACTCTGGCACAGAGCGTCTAGTTCTGGGACTTCTGGTTAGGCCATTTTTCTCGAAGTGACACACCACCCGAGTTATGCTCGGGTTTTTGGCGAATTGTGACACATCAAGCTCAAAAGATTGCCCATAACTGGTTTAGAAACTAAGTTGCACAAACTTATTAAACCAAGCCCATGTACTGATTTATTAGGAGACAAGAATGGATCATGAAAGATTTCTTCAACCTGTAAGACTTTGTAGGATTTAAAGTTTGAACCTCAGCTTTGACATTGATCTTGAGCAACTACTTGACTTTCATGATTTGAATTTCTTCAATTTTAAAGTGGAGGCAATGATACCTATTATACCAGGTTGTCAATTAGGTTAAATGAGTTACTCTATGGAAAAAAACCTCGCCCAGGGTCTAGCATATACTGAGAGGTCCGGCATTTGTTAGCTCTCCCACCAGAGTTAAAATGGAAAGACTGTGGCTATTTCTGACCTACTCAGCATGCGGGAAAGAGAACCATGTGGGATGGAGGATGGTGTGTAGGGCAGTGCCCTGCCCAACTTCTCAGAAGCAGAAGGGAATTTATAGTTGTAGGACACATGAAAACCCAGAGGAACTGTCAACGATACATGAGCTCACCAATGTAAATTTATTTTGATTTTATTTTTAACTTATTTAATTAATTGTGTTTACATAGATTCTAGGGTAACCCTGACTGCATCCCCCCTCCCCCATATTCCCCTCCATATCTCCCTTGCCCCTCTCCTGACAGCGCCCTCCCCCCTTCCCTTTAGGTTTATCCCATCCTATCATCCCCTTTCCCTCTGTCCTCTAAAATAGAAAGCACTGTTCTATCTGCCTCAGATACTCAAAATATCTCCAAAATCCAATCACTTCTCTCCCCCTTTCTCCTATCACTGTGGTTCAAGCCACCATCATCCTTTGCTTGATCACTGTCAGGACCTCCTGGCTGGTAGTCACTTTGCTTTTGCCTCAGTTCATCTGTAGTTTGTTCTCAATACATCAGCACGAGTAATACCTTTTAAAATGTAAACCAGATTCAATCTCTTTTCTGCTCAGAGCCCTGTTACAGTGTCCCTCTCCGTCTAGGTAAAGCCCAAGGCTCTGCTTGCCCCAATCTAAACTCTAATCTCATCTCCTACTACATCCAGACTGACCACCTGGCCTCCTTCCTGCCTTTAAATCACACCCAGCTCATATCCCTTGGGGCATTTGTACTGCAGAGGCTTCTTCCTGGAACTCCCTTTCCTGCCAATTCATGGCTCCTTTGCTTCCTTGAGGTCTCTGCACAAATGCTATCATGAGCTCTCCCCTGACTCATGTGTACACCATTGTAATCCAACACCAGACCCACTCCATTGGGCCCTACTGCTTCCTCTTCATTTTTATTCTGCTTCATTTTAATTCATAGCAGGTACCATTTCACATGCACTCATTTATAAACACCATGAGGGCAGGGGCTTGACTTTCTTTAACGTTTTCTCTCCAGAACACTGGTCTGCACATAGTAAGTGCTCAATAAATGTTTTATGAATAACCAAATGGGCAGAACATAATAAAATTGTCATTGAGGTAAAAATAAAACAAAAATAAAAACAAAGACAACCATGAGTCATTTTGTATTAGACAATTGGTACGGAGCTTCCAATACCTTGTGTCTACCAGGCTGGTTCTCTCAATGTCCTCCTAAATGTCTAGTCATCATCACCCTGACACGTGTAATAGCCTCCTGCCCCACCCTCCAAAACAGTCATGGACACTTGTCATCTCAAGAGTTGAGAAAGATGGTGCTTATGATAGGGTGACAGGTAGGACACCGATGAAGTTTAAGCAGTGAAAGAGGTAGATATTCGTCACATTCTGGCTGTTCTGTGTTGGTGTAGTCTACCCATGGGTGGGGCATGTAGAAAACCAGTTAGATCCTTGAGTCTAGAATTTTCTTGGATGACCCTTATGTGCTGCCCAAAGACTGTTCCTTAGACTCATTAGATCTATGGCCTAGCACTCTCCTTTTTTGTGACATGTTTTAGATGAGCTTGTCAGACAGGATCTCTATTGTACCTCCATAATTCTAGTTTTCACCTTTTAGCCACATATATTTTGGCTTACATTTGACATTTGTCGTTTAAAAAAATTGTCTAGCATTTATTTCTTCTAAGGTATTGCCCTTCTCCTACTCTATAGATTCTTGTTGGGAGGGGATTTTGGGGCTTTCCCACTGTGGAAGTTTAAGAGGCTACTTTTTCTTCTTCTCAAGAAGGCAGGCATATGACCTGAGAATGCCCAATAGATAGGAAGTTCTCTTTAGGGACTTTGCAATCTGACTGGGTAGCCCAAGGACAGGAACACTTGGAGGTCTTTGTAACACCTTGTTCCTGCTAAAAACCCGCCATTGAAATTCCTGCTTCACAACTAAAGAGTTCCTCTGTTCTTTCTTTTTCCCAGACTGGTCCTAGGGTCTTATGTGAATTCCAGAACCCCTTATATCTTTCTGCATGCTCCCTTGTGCATGAGTTAGTTATTGGTTTTTGTTGCTTGTATACTCAAATCCTAACTGATACACACCCTGACTGTAGTGAGGACATTTAGCTTTTTGCTCCAGGATCTGCTAGGGTGTGGGATGGGACAACAAGGAGCAAATAGAAAAAATTAGAGTAAAGGGAAAAAAATTGGCTTTTTCTCACAGCACTTGCATTAGTTTTCTATTGCCGCATAACAAATAACTATAAATCTAGTGGCTTAAAACAATAATACCCATGCATTCTCTCAGAGTTCCTGTAAGTAAGAAGTTCAGGTATGGCCTAGCTGGGCTCTCTGTTCAGTGTCTCACCAGGTTGAGACCAAGGTATTAGCCAGGACTGCCATCTCTTCTAAGATTAAGGTCAGTAATGGGATTCAACTGGTTTGCACCAGTTCAGCAGAATCGATACCTAATTTTTTGTTGAGTTTGAGGAACTGGTTGTTAAAATGACACTTGTAATCAGGGTTCTCTTTAAGGTGGGTGCCTACCCAATGTAAAAATCAAATTTACATTCCTTACTGGTTTTTCTTTTTTATTTTTATTGAATTTTTCTGATGTGAGAAGCGGGGAAGCAGAGAGACAGATTCCTACATGCGCCCAACCGGGATCCACCTGGCATGCCCACCAGGGGGAGACAATCTGCCCATCTGGGGCATCGCTGCTTCATTCCAACTGGAGCCATTCTAGCCCCTGAGGTAGAGGTCATGGGGCTGTCCTCAACACCCGGGCAAACTTTGCTCCAGTAGAGCCTTGGCTACGGGAAGGCAAGAGAGAGACAGAGAGAAAGGAGATGGGGAAGGGCAGATGGAGAAGGAGATGGGCACTTCTGTGTGCCCTGGCCAGGAATCTAACCCAGGACTACCACACGCTGGGCCAATGCTCTACTGCTGAGTTAGCCAGCCAGAGCCTCCTTACTCTATTTTAACGTTTATCCGTACAACAGTATATTCTAAGCGCCCATAGTACTGTTCATTCCATCCATAGGTAAAGTAATGGGATCCTCCTCACACAGTGAAAAGATGGTGAAGGGTGAATCATACAGCCAATAATGCTTGGTTAAAAGTGAAAAAAATTGCAAGTGAGGATGCCAATCAATAAGCAATATGAAAATATCTTAAATAACAGTTTATTGTGTTTTTTTGTCAATATTATTTAATATTTTTTCACTCATATTTTAAAACTCTTTCTTATAATCTAGTTTTGTGTACCTCTTTTATTGTCATTAGGGCAGAGAACCAGTTGCTCAATTATTTGAATCCCATCACTGCTCAAGGTCCTCTTCCAAGCTCACTGGTTGTTGGCAGGATTCATGTCCTTACAGCTCTAAGATTGATGTCCCTATCTCCTGAGGTCCCAGCTGTTGACTAGAGACCACTTCAGCAGCTAGAGGCTACCTTCAGGGCCTTGCCTTCCTGACATCTCTTACATACAGCGGTTTGTTCTTTCCAGACCATGAGGAGAACACCTTCTGCAACTTTGAATCTTTTTGACTTCTTCCATCTCTGACCTGTAGACCCTCCTTTTTTGTGTGTGTGTGACAGACAGAGAGAGACAGAGAGAGGGACAGATAGGAAGGGAGAGAGATGAGAAACATCAATTCTTCGTTGCAGCACCTTAGTTGTTCATTGATTGCTTTCGCATATGTGCCTTGACTGGGAGGCTACAGCAGACCGAGTGACCCCTTGCTCGAGCCAGCGACCTTGGGCTCAAGCTGGTGACCTCGGGGTCTCGAACATGGGTCCTTTGCATCTCAGTCCGACACTCTTATCTATTGCGCATGGCCTGGTCAAGCTGTAGACCCTCTTTTAAAAGGGCTCTCCTGATTAAGTCATTCTCACCTACACTCAAGGCAAAGGGATTGTTTATGCTGTGCACAGCAGGGGGTGGGACTTCTGGGGATATTTTAGAATTATAGCTACCACAGCATTCCTGTGAGGATGTTACCTGGAGAAGTTTATCACTTGGTCTAAAAGTATAGTATGCATTCAAAGAAAAAAGTATAGGATAGGTGGCTACAGTAGCTAACATCCGTGGACATAGCTTTGTCCTGTAGGCCATTTCTGGGGCTTGCTGGAGAGCAATGTGTTTGGGTTGCCATTGAGGGAGGCTTATTAATGTTTCTAGAATGATTGATAAATATGTTAAGTTGCTGCTTGGTGTTTTTTGTTTGTTTGCACGTTTATTTGTGAATTTTTGGTGTTTTTTCTCTAAATGTCACCATATTTAGAAGGTGCTTTCCGATTGAAAGAATCACAACCAATCTGTTCCTCTAGTCAGAAAGAATGTGCACTTTGGTCATGGGGGTAGCAGCCAGTGTCATTCTGCTACCTCACTTTCATGAGGAAAAGAGACTATTCTCTGTCAGCTATTTGGCTAAATTGAAACAAAGTAATTGTAACACAACAGTGTCTAGGATCCATGACACCTGCTTTAAAAATAAATCTCTCCTGGCTTTGTCTTCCCCTTTATTTTTAATAAATGCTCCAGTATTATTGCCACTGCATTAATCTAGCAGCAGGAAACCATTATCCTATGACAACAGACTCTTCCATTAACATTATCTTTTAATTTTAAGATTGTTTATATGACTGCTAGAAGCTACTAAATTGAGATAAAATGAACAAAGAATTATTTTCTTTAAGCCAAGTGTTCAATCAAGTTACCCACCCCCAATCTTGACTGTGCTGGCAAAAGTGACATCGTTATTTTTGTATCAGATTAGTCAGTACTGTTTGGGTATAAACTGGAGTTACTAGAAATCTAGACATGCTTTAAATGTCACCAAGAAAGTAACCATTAAACTTTAAATTATTATTTTTATTATTTGCTATATTGCATGGTATATATTAATAGCTGAAAATACGGGTTTTATTTTTCTAGGAAGCAATCCAATAAAATAATAATGAAATTGTAATGATGAAAACTCAGTAAAGAGATAAGGGAAATATTTGTCTAGTTAGTACAGTTTACGCTGAGAAATAATTGAATTTGGAGAATGAAGCAAAAATGAGACAGGAGAAAAATAAACCTAAATTAAAAGAAAGTTGTGATTGTTAGGGATTATTATTTAATGTTCTGCTAAATGGACTTTAAAGTGACAGCTATATCACATTAAATGATATCTGTAAATTTTATATCAAATATATTACAAACATTCTTTCATATGATAAATAACTTGCTTATTTTCTGTTAATTTAGAAAGTTCTCTTTATGCTATTGGCTGTATCCTAACATTTGAAGACACTCTGTAAAATCTTTCAGTATACATTATGCTCCATCCTCATCTGTTCCACTGGTTTCAGTACTTTCTTTCCAAAAAGCTGGTACAACTACAAATGAGGAATATATTTAAATTATTATTAGAATAATGATACTATGCATTCAATAGTCTAGGTCTGTGATTTCCCACTCCCATGGGTAAACCCCACAGAAGAAAATTAATAGAAACCGAGTTACTGTTTTAATAGAAATTGTACCGGAAAAAATGCTTAAGTTGTGAATTCCTCATATTGTTAATGTAGCTCAAGTAGGCCATCAATATGTGTCCTATTTACTGATAGGTGCAAAATAGGTGGTGGGAGATCAATCAAAACCCCTTCCATAAATTACCACAACTTCTAGAAATGATCAAAACTTCACTGGAGTGTCATATGTAGTCTTCCCAGCAATGAGTTATAGTCAATAATTCATTCCCTGACTGAGCTGATAACAGGCAGATATTCTAATAATGTGCCAGGATTTACTACTGGACACAAGCAGTAAGTAGGAATTTCAATGCAGTGTTAAACGTTATCTCAGTGGAGAAAAGCAATAAGCACAGGATAGAGAGAGGCATCTGGGTACAATGCTTGAATGTTTTAACCCTCTAATTAGAACAAACATGTACAAAGGTAGTGTTGTTTAAGTTTTCATTCTTTCTTTGAAGGAAATTGTTTCCAGAGTATTGTTCTGTAAGGACTTCTCTTGGCCTATTTTCTGTCAGAGCACAACAGATGGCTCTGAGAAAAATGCTGACAAGAGAGTCTATTTTATTCTTAAGTTGTTTTCTCAAATTTTAAAATGGCTTCACTTGACTGTATCTACCCCCCACACCAAAATTATCATCTTAGACTAAAAGTCTTAAATATATTTTCTGTGATTTCTTATCATATAGAGAAATCGACAAATTTGCTTTCTCTGTCAGAATGTTTTGAAGCTGGAAAAGAAGTGGTGATTCATCAGAAACAATTTTATTATGAAATTTGATTTATGTTGAGAAATATAAATGATGGCGTTATAATGTGTACCTCTGTGTGGAGGGAACACGTTTTAGTCAATTGAGTTATCCAATTTTATTATTTTAAAAAATCCATATCTGGTTGTTCTTTTTATTCAAAAAAATTTATGGTACTGTATGGAGCAGAAATGTGTGTTTTTCATGTCTATGGACAGCTATGGATTGAACTCCCTTAATTCCACCAGGGTCATTCATTACAATTAGATGAATAAATATTATCTTATTTTCATCAACTTTTTTGGTGAGCAAATAGAGACCAGTATTGTACTTTAATATATTACATTTTATTACAGATCTACATAGAGAAAACACTTAATTATACCAATACTATAATTAAAAGTGACACTAACTAAAGAAGCTGTGGTTTTGGGCACTTAAAATTCCTGAATTATTAGCCTTTCTTTTACCAAGAACAATTAGTGGGAACATAGGGAATGAATTATGTTTTAATGCTTTAGTTTCTCCATCAATAAACGTTCATTTCCATCGGCCTGGATAGGAACTGTAATTAATGTTAAATCAAACTGCTATTTTCTACTGGATTTATAATTTTAATATATATTTTAGCAATAACCACCTCACATATATACAAATGGCCCAGTCATCTACATACTCTCCTTTGTAACTTACAAAATTAAATTTATCCATAATAAAATGTAACTCGACTTTAATAAGCATTGCCTGTCAACCTACTAGATAATTTAGAAGACCCTAGTGAACATATAATATACTCATATATACTTATTATACTCATGTGTAACTTATTTGTAATAATATATTTATGCTTGAACATTGTTGACAGAATTCAGTCCTTGAAGTAAGTCAATTTTTTTCTATGATATCATCAGTATGAAACATATTCATATATCAAGATTTACTGATAGCTCTGAGGCATATCTAGAATATTTTTAAAGTCCTGTTCATATAATAAACATATATGAAGAAAGTGAATCATTTCTTGCTGCTATAATATGTGGCCTTGCTACATTAGCAAAATGATTGTCACAAATGTATTTCCTTCTTTGCCATCATCTTTTTCAACTTTCCCATCATCTCTAGGAAAGTTTCAAATGTCCTAAACAAATAGAATAATTAAAAGAAAATCTATATCTTAAATTATATTTCTTATTGTAACAATAGTAATGCTGTTTTTTTCTTCAGTGATCTTCTAATTATTTTATTGCAATAAAATGAACTTTACTATGTTTTCATATTATTCTATAAAAGAGAAGTTAGGATAGAACTTTTTAAATACTGATTAATATAATTTGCTGGGACATTATCCAATGTAGACATTTGGATCGCTTTAAAAAAAACAAGAATGTTCTAATATGGCAACTACCTAACCCTTTATCACATGAAACATTTAGTGAGATATTTGTAAAAGATTTTAAGAAATACTAACAAAAGGCAGTCAGTAAATTTAAAGTAATATTAGCAATATTTAAAACGATATGGTCCTGTGAAATGCCATCTTTTAGATGTGTTGATTTTACTATAAACCCCTATCCCTAAATGCTGCCAGTCGTCCTGACTCTCCTGACTGTGCAGCATCACCCACTCCCTAGCCAACAGTATAGCATGGCACAAAACTGGCAGCGACCTATCTGCCATTCCTTCCCCGGAGGTTTTCTCATTACATCTTTTGGTGAGGTAACTACCTTTGCCTGTTCTTCTCACCACTCGTTAACATTTTAGAATTGCTGTCCTTGACTCAAGTTTTCTGGATTCACCTTGACTGAACCTTTAGATTTCAAGGCAGCAATAAAGGTAGGCAGACTTTTTTTAAAATTTTCTTTTTTTAAGTTTCCTTCCTAAAAAACGTCTGCCTTCAAAATCAGTTCTGCATTGACTTTAAAAGAATAAAATATTTTTTCTTCAGAAAGAGCTGGGGTACTTTGTCTTGGAGGCTGCCATATCAGCATCAAATAGTTTGGCTGTTCTTAAGGTATCGAAGACAACATGGGTTTGTGTGGACCGTCTGGCTGTCCGTGGGAGAATTTTAGAGAACTGTCACTTGGAGAATGGAAACATGATTATGACTGAAGGACTTAAATGAGAAGAAGGAAAGTATGAACATATAGTTTGGGGTGACTAGGGGAAATGATGGCTTGATCTAGGATGAACATGGTTTCTACTTTGAAGATTCAAGAAAGAAACAATTTGAGTTTTTCTTTTCCAAAGCACTATATTTTTATCTCTTGTAGGCAAGTAGGCTGAATGATGAATGTATGATATCATCAGAGTTTTCATGAACTGCTAGGCATAATATAACATTATTATTTTGAATTCAGGTAATTTTATTAAATACTAGGATTATTCCTTTGGACACTGTTTTATAGTCATTTGAAGAATATCTAAATACAGAAATCCCTTATCTATAATGAACTTGTGTGTGTTTACACAGTTTTTGTGAGTTTAGCATTAGTGGTAATAAAAGATCGACATTGCTTTTTATTCAAGCAGGCTCTCACTTTCAGATCACAAATCTTGCTATTCAGAAGAGGATGAACTGCAAAATGCAAAAAATGCAGAAATAAAAATTACCCAGTGGTGGCGCTGTGGTTAAAGTACACCTGAATTTTGATTACAGTGAATGCTATTTACTCCCTACCTCTCTGAAGACTGTTAGCCATTATCGCTTTTGTATTTCTATAACCACAACATCAGAAAATAAAGCTCTCTGGTAATATACTCCCACCCACTCTAATCTACTGGGACATATGTAAAGACCTCACTAAACACAGAATAAAACACTAAAACCATCTTTTCAGTCCATTCTAGCCCAGAGTTCTATATTCAAAGTTTTATCCATCATTCTCTCTTTTCCTTCCATAGAAACTACGTGGATCCTTTGGGGAATCAGTGATATCCGAACATGTGCCTGTTTAGGTTTCCAACATTTCCTTTTATTTTAGCATGCACACTTTAGGAAATAGGACATAAAGTACCACCACTCTTCATTACAAACAATGTATTATTATGTGTTCTATTTAAGAAAATCATTAAAAAAATAAAAAAGGAAAAAGACCATTTTGTTTAAACTCCTCACCTGTAGATGATAAAATTTAGGTCCAGAGAGCGAAGTTTACTTTTTATGACAAATCGTAACTTCATTGTAGCCCATTAAGATCTTGTGTCATCTCCTTTTGATTATTATAAATTATTAACAAATTGAAACTAAACCAGGGAATTAAAATGTGTTTGTTATTTGTTTATGGTGTTCCTTTCCTCATTTGGTTTAACTTAATAATTTCTTTACCAACCTTCAAGGAATATTACATCTTTGTAAGTTGGCCTTTAATCACACCCATCTGCAGCTGTTTTCTGTACAGGACATTTTAATTACTATTGTAGTTTAATGATTTTTTTAAAAAATGTTTTTCATATGTGCAGTTGATCATAAAAATTCAAGTTTAAATATCAATCAATAAAATTGTCATTTAATTTTGAGGTGGTAGAAGTATAAAGAAATTAGTATTCAACTTGGTATTTAAAATGTCTTCTGCTCGATTCTTTTTCCTTCTTCTTTGCAGTCTGTTTTGATGGTTTGAAAGACAGAAATCCCCATAAAAGCACGAAAAACTATAGCTGTTAAAAAATCTGCATTGTCTAGCCAGATTCTCCTGCTGGTTCCTTTCCTCAATCTAGCAGTGCTGAGTGTAATACAGTATGAAAACTTGTCCCACAAGGCTGGTTTTACTTAATGATAGCAGAAGGGCTTTGCACTTTCATGATAATTTCCACCAGAAAAATCTCTCTGGAACTTAATAATAATAATCAGATCTAATATTAGCCTCAGATCAAAGATTTATTAAACCTATTTGGCAAAGAAGATCAAGTTGAATGACTAGGTAGTCAAGCATCTAGGCTGAGCTTGGGCCCTGGAAAGAGACTCTCAGACGAGCACCCTAAAAGCATTCCTCAAAACGTGACTGATACTGGATGTGACCTTTCTTACTCTCCAGCGGCTGTGAGATTGCGAATTTTGCAATTACTTCCAGTGCTTTTGAGGGCTCTGAGGAATTCGGCCTCTCATCCTCCACAGCAGGGTGGATAGAGGACCAAAGTTTATCCTCCACTTCGTAAATAAGGACTGTGATCTTTTTTATCACCAACGATTGACACGTATCTAGGAAGTGCCTACTAGGCATTCGGTTTATACTCGGGTTAATGAGAAGGGAGGGTAAGCAAGCAGTATTTAGGATCTACTGGTTCCCTTACTGGTTTTCCCTTGTTAACCAAACTTCCACTAAGGTTCATAAATCTCCAACACGGTGAAATTTTTTTAAAAAAATATTTTTGCGTGTGTGGGTGAAGTCCACCGCCCTAAGATTTCGGGAAAGCTTTTCTCCCCAAACAGGAAAAGACCCATTTCTTACAAAGATGCGAAATAAGTTTCCTATGGGTTTCGCCTCCGCTTAAGGGGACGCCAATCCCCAAGGGGCGCACGGGTGCGGATCCCGAGGGTCTCCCGCGCGCTTAGAAGGCAGGTGCGGCCCCAGCGCCTCCGCTTGCGACCCGGGCAGCGCAGGGCAGTACCGGCGGGGTCCCTGGAGCCCCGGTCACTTGTCCCCACTAGATTCGGGCCCTTCCCTCTCCTTCCTCAGCCCGCTCCACCGCCTCAGTCTCTCCCCCCGCCCCCGGAGTCTCGTTTCAGGCATCCCTTTGTCCTTTCCCGGATTGGCAGGTTTTATTATTCCGCCTGAACAATCCGGCCGCCCAGTGGCTGAGGGTCGCTGACGTCGGCGGCAGAGCCGGGGAGTAGTTGGGATTTTGCTCTGTCAGTAACACATGTGTAAGAGCCGCGGAGAGAGCGAGTGAGCCGGCTAGAGGCCAGCGCCGCCGCCGCCGCCTCCAAGCCGGGCAGCAGCAACCCCAGCAGCAGCCCCGGCAGCGGCGCAGGCTCCCGCGCGCTGGGCCCGGCCGGCCGCAGCTCCCGCCTCCCCGGCCCACCCGTCTCCTGGCCTCCGCACCCGCCGCCACCGCCGCTCCCGGAGCTGTTGTTTCTGCGGCTGCTCCCCGGCCGAAGGTGCAGGAAGCTCGGCCGTGCGGCCGCCTCTGCCGCCAGCCCGGAGCAAGCGAGCGCGCGGAAGGGAGGAAGGCGGTGGAGGAGGAGGAGGAGCGGGAGGCGCGCGGGCGGGGGCGGGGGCCGCCGGGCGGGGGAATCTACAAAGTGAAGCCACATTGCCAAACTTGCAGCAGCGATTGCAGCAGTTGCCGCTGCGCCGCGCCTGAAGCCGCGCCGCGCGGGCCGAGGGCTCCTGCCGCTGCTCGCGCGGAGCCGAGGCATAGGACTGGGCAGAGACGAACACTCTGTTCCCTGCCGCCTGCCACTTACGCGGGGTCCCCCAACCCAGCTTCAGAGCAACCCGTTAAAAAAGAAAGAAAAAGAAAGCAGCCCGTAGCCCCCACCTCCCCTTTCCTGCTTCTCCGAGAACTCCCCCTCCTTCCAGCCAAGGCGCCCCTTCCTTGGAAGCCGAGCGGCTTTGCTCGCATTTCGCCGCCGCCGCCTCTCGCAATATTGCAATATAGGGGAAAAGCAGGTAAGGGGACCTCTGGGGAGCCGCGGGCGGGGGGCAGGAGGAGGGGACCGATGGGGGTCGGGGATGTTTTCTTGGGCTTCCCTTTCCTTGACTGTCCCGAATTGCAAGTAAACAATACGTTGGCTTGGATAATGCGCGAGTCTGAAACTACCGAGGCCGGCCTGCGAGCTAGCACGGAGGGCAGCCCCCGACCGCCAGCTTTGTAGCGGTTCCTGCTTACAAAAGGGTTCTGGGAGACCGGGCTGGTGAGGACCTTGGAGGGGGTGGGGTGGGGAGATTTTCAGTTTCTAAGGGAAAGGCCGGGGGGTGCTGAAAGGAAGGTTTGAGTATGAGAAGTAGTGTGGGGGAAATAGTCACGATCCCCCACCCCCTTCTTCTAGTAAACATTATTTTTGAAACAGTGGCAGAAAGGACCTAAGTGAGCAGGATTCAGTATTGCTGAATCTTTTAAAAAATTCCTCTTGGTTTGTAAGTCTTTTGTTCCAATCCAGGAGAAATCCGGCGAATCACCTAATTAAAATCAAGACATGAATTAAGCATCCATTTTTGTACTACAAATTGCCAGCGCTACGTTTGTCCCTCCCTTGGTCTCCATTAAAAAACACCAGAGACGTTGTTAAAGGGGGGCAGATTTTGCCTCTAGCTGCCAGTTCTGCTTTCTATTTCACTGACTATCCCAGGACCTAAATTGCTTGGCTATGTAATTACTAGAGTATAAGCCTATTTAACTTAAAAGCTTTCTTTTTTTTTTTTTCCAACTCTAAATGAAACTTGATGAGGGCCCGTCCTTAGTTATCAGGGGAGTCAGTTTCTGGTCAGTCCTCTTGATTCATCTCTTTTAGATTTAATCAGCATTAAGGTATTGCTTGTCCTTAAGAGCTTTAGCTAATGGGGTTACTGGATGCTTTTCTCAGTGTAATGTTTCCTTTTCAAAAAAATATACATATATATTTACCTCTCACCAAAGATGGGGGCGGGGAAGAGCTTGGAATCTCCTCCCTCCCTCTCTCTCCCCTTTTAAAAAGGAATTCGGAGCGATTAAAACGTTGGGGGAAACAGTTTAAAGACCTAGGGCAGGAAATGCAGATTCATTTAGGTTAGGGCTGAAATTGTAACAAAAAGCAATTCCTCGAGTAAATGCATCAGATAAATCAATTTACATAAAGGTATGATGCATTCGGATAAATGCAATGCTAATGGGTTTTAGAGTGGTCTTGTTTCCAAAGTCTCAGGGTTTTGTTACAGCTTAATTGGTGCAGTTCTTATTCTGGTTTATTGTGCGGTCTCTGGACACACGTTCCGGGACTCTTTCGGAGGAAATGTGTTTAAAATCGGCCTATTTACGGAACCCGAGTCCTTGTTTCGTTCCTTTCCCGTCGGGTTTTTTTTTTTTTTTTTTTGCAACCAAGTTGGGCCGGGGACAGGCAAAGTTCACCCTCTCCCTTCTGAGGTATCAGCTGAATGTCTTCAGCAGATAACTGGGAGCCTCGCGGGGAGCCCACACTCTCGGCTTACAGAGGACAAAGACAAAACAGGCTGCTTAATTGGCAGTAAATAACTTGATCTTTTTATAGAATAAGTGACTGGAGAAACACTAGGACTTTATTGGACTCTGGATTGGAGGCAACAAATTAATCGGTTTAGGCTAAGCTTTATAAATTGATTCCTATATTATACTCCAGTTGCTTCTCTCATGACATTCATTAGGAAAGAGTGGAGAATTTTTAAAAAGCAGTTTTGGTGACAACAGGACTGACTCGAATTTAACTTGTGCATCCTTTAATAGTGACTTCTCGCATATTATCTATAAACTCCTCTCCATCCCCCTTTGGAGGAACAAAGCTTTGGCATTTAAATTGCTGATCAAGGGCAGATTAAGGAGACCAAAGTGGAGAGTGTTTGTGTAGGAAGTTAACAGGCATCCTAAAGTTCAATGATCTATTATTCTTGCCTGTGTCCTGAAAACCCAGAGAAAACACTCATTGATCTTCAAAATGAAATGAGATTTGGAACAATAATGGGAGATGGCGGTCACCACAATGGCATGTGAAAGGTGCTGTTTAAAATACGAAAAACCAGTTTCGCAACTTTACACACATCACCGTTCCTCGGGTCCCTGTGCCTCCCCTCCCACCACCACGCTCTCCATCTTCCCTCTGCCCGTTCCTCCCTCCTTGCTTTTCAGAAAACCGAACTATTTCCAACTTGTGAACTGCAGCTTGCTCTTCCCAGGGCAGAGCTCGGGAGGGAACGTGGTTCCGGCAGGGGCCGCCTCCTTACTCCCCTTAGCTCTCACTCGGGGTTCGGCCACGGCTGGGGAGGGGCTGGGCGCGGCGGTGGGTGGGTTTGACCCTCATTTGCTGGAGGCGGGCGGCTGCGGAGCAGGGGAGAGGCGGGGGGCGGGGGCGGGGGCGGGGGCTGGGAGAAGGCGCCGCGAGGGGTGGAGCGCGCCGCAGAGCCTCGCTCTCGGAGTTTTGACAGTACCCAAGCTGAAATTGTCAGCGGCGGCGAGCGCTGGAAAGTTGAGAGGAGCTCGTGGCCCCAGAACAAAGCTTGAGAAAAGTAAACAGGCGGCTGCTGCCGACGAGCCTCCCTCCTTCCTTCTCCCCCTCACCCTCCTTCCCGCCCTTACCCTGCTGCTTCCCTCCAACAGATCTGGGGGGAACTGGTTCGCTAGCTCACGCGGTCCTTACTAACTTTCCCATCGCCCATGTTTTGTCTTTTCTCTCCCTTTCCGCTTCCCGCCCTCTGCAGACCATGGTGAATCCGGGCAGTAGCTCGCAGCCGCCCCCGGTGACGGCCAGCTCCCTCTCCTGGAAGCGGTGCGCAGGCTGCGGGGGCAAGATTGCGGACCGCTTTCTGCTCTATGCCATGGACAGCTATTGGCACAGCCGGTGCCTCAAGTGCTCCTGCTGCCAGGCACAGTTGGGTGACATCGGCACGTCCTGTTACACCAAGAGCGGCATGATCCTTTGCAGAAATGACTACATTAGGTAAGACTTGGCTGCCCTTCCCAAGTTGGGCAAGCAGACCAATGGCAAGGCCAAAGGTTACCAAGGGTTTTACAGAAAGGAGCAGGAGTGCTGTGAGAGAATGTATTGTAGTCTTTACCTCAAAAGCTTATGGCTGGCTGGGTTAAAGGGCTTCAAGAAGTATGTGTTAATCTTGTAATTTTTAGTGACAAATTATTGGCGAATGCCATACAAAGTAAAAACTGCCATCCTATGGGACTAGGGCCGCTAGCTGTGCAAAGGTTGGGCACTCTGGCGACCAGAATTTTAAGTGGTCAGCCCCTACTGGACCCTCTACTTAAAATAAACATTTCAAGTGAGAGTTAAGCTGCTTTTTTTAAGGAAGGTAGAGACCTGCGTAGAAATTTGGAGGCAAAAGGTTGATTTAAAAACATAGTGAGAAATGATTTGCCTATTGTCATGACTAATTATTATATTTATAGAAGCACCTTTAAAGTTTTTTTTAGTGTAAAACTGTGACTCATTCTTTGTGTTGTGTCTCCTTGTGAAAAATGCTAATTACCCATCAGTTTAAAGACTTACAATTCATATAACCAAAAGAAAAAAAGAAAACCCAAACAAATAACGGTAACTTTTTTCTTTATATATTGTTACTTGGAGGCTTATGTTGTTCAGTGTTAGTGTGGTTTGTGATATAGAATCTGCAGTTTTTTCTATTGAGGAATGTCTGAGGGATTTTGGGTTTGTTATTGTTGTTTGTGTCATTATCCTTGGTTCCCAAAAGAGATTTAGGAAAAGAGACTATAGAACATACTAATCTTGCATTTTAAAGCAATGTATAGGAACATTCTTATGCTGGTGTAATAATAAGTCTTTTCCAACAAGTTTCAGTGCAATTAATGGAAAGAATTCAGGAGGTCAGGTGCCTATAGGATCTTTTCAGGTGAACTCAAGCTACTTAAACTCATTAATTTGAAAGGAGGCATTTGAAGGATTACACATTTAATTTGAGTAAATGGTTTGATAGACTGATGCACATGAATGCTTCTAGGAGGTGTTCTGTTTCAACATCCAGTAATTAAAACAAAAAACACTCACACCGTTGATACTAGAGAAGTGCTCAAGAACCATTCACTTTTAAAAAGAATTGCATTCTAGTTAAATCTCTGATCTAAATAGTTTTCTTTATAATTGTTAGTAATGATTAGTAGAAAATTTTATTATTTTTTAAAGGCGGTGAATCAGTAAACCAGGTATTTTGTTTAAAGTTTAGCTCTGTTGTGATTCCTTCACTCTGC